>OU452176.1:0-10000000 GCA_911728515.1 Peribatodes rhomboidaria
ACGTTGTATATGCGCACACTTTTCGTGCGTGACGTCACTTGCCGGGCCCAACAGAAAACCAGCGCTGGTTGTGTACAACCAGCAACACGCTGAGTTGGGGCCGGTTCTGTGACAATGTGCTTGTGTATTTTGTGTGTCTAATATGTGTCTTCCTCTTCTGTCTGTCTATGTACATTGTCACAATAAAGTATTCTGTATTCAATGTGGGTCAGCAGTGCGTTTTGTGCGGACTCTTAATGAAAGGAAACATTTTACGCCACATGAAGCGCAAACACCCTCAATATGGGATAGACAGGAGGGCGGACGGAAACCCCCGCTATCATTATATTAAAACTGAAATCCCACTTTCTGTCTGCCCTGACGGTAACAGGCCCCCATTCCCGAGCATTAACAACGTGAGCGGCATCAACATGGGCTTTCTTAATTACCCACAATAACGAACTAACTTGCCGAAGAGGCAACCTGCCGAACGCGACTCGCCGCCGCGGCAATCAGGCAAGGTGGCGGGTTGCGTCCGGAAGGTTGCCTTTTCGATAGCTGGCCAAAATATTATGCGTCTAATAGTGATGTAATTGTTAAGTAATTTTTGTTAATTATAGCTATTAAATTGATAATTTTGTTAAGTAATTAAAAATTTAAAAAAAAAAACAAAACAAAAAAAAATACTCAATCCGAATTCCTCTCCTTAAACTCATTTCCTTGCCAACCTCGAAGTTATGGACTGGTGCAGACGTATCATTTAGCGTTACGCCTTTCCTTCTTCTTTTACCACTTATAAAAAAAACCTAACCTAACGAGAGTGGACGTGCGCTCGGTGCTCCCAGAGGTTGCCGAAGTGGCAAAAAATTGCCAAGGATGCAAAGAAGCTTGCCACCCCGGTGAATTTGACGGCCACTCTACTGCTCACTCGGCATCTTGCCTGTCGTTTGGACCTTGAGTTGCCGGCTTCGGTTGTGCAACTTACCAGCAGACCGACTCGGCTCACAGTGGACTTGCCGAGTTGCCGACCAGGCTATTTGCTTGCCCAATCGGCCAACTGGCCGCACTCCGCCGCATTTTACTTCTTCCCATAACAAACATGACGATGAGAACACCCACTAAGCGGGATGGGAGCCCCACACCAGGTGTGCAAGATAGCACCTTCACCATCAACAGGTCTTCCGCACTACAGATGAAATCATCCCTACAACTGACCGACAACCCGTTCCATGCATCAACCAGTCAGAGAACGAACAGTCTTCACCCATTATCTCAGAGACTTACCTTTATTTTGAGATGTCCATTCTGCAACGAACCAAAGAAATCGTTAGTAAGATCAATGAGGGCAGAAGTGTCAAGAAGGAGAGCAAGGAAGCCATCATCAGACTCGCGAACGAAATAAACATCATCGTGAAAACCCGCCCCCCCCTCAGGGGAATACCCATGTAGCGCACAAGCAATTACTAAATTAAAACCATTGTTCATTCTTAAGGGTATCAAAAACACCACTCCTCCGGAAACGCTTAAGATATAATTATACCCCAAAATGACAACATCAAATCTGCGATTGGAGACAAAACTGAGTTAGAATATAAACTCAAAAGAAATAACAAAAATCAGACACTCCATAATGCCATTTTCGTCACCACACCCGCGCTTTCAAAACTTGTCACTGAACAGGGGAAAATCAACGTCGACCATCAAAAGATCCACGCTGAAGTCTATGTCCCTCTCTGGCAATGTTTCAAGTGCTTACAGTTCGGGCACCTACGCAAGTGGTGCAAAAATAACGAAACCATATGCTCTCACTGCGCAGAGAAGGGGCATGCTTATGCCGACTGTCCCAACAAAACCAACCAAAATAGAGTTAACTGCTATAATTGCTACAGAAAAAACACCTCAGCTCCTCGGCACGAGCATAGTGCCATCTCTGTGTACTGCCCACTGGTGCAGAAAAACGAAGTTTGAACGATGTCCGTCAGAGAACGGACTATGGCGTGTAGCCCACCCCTCGCGGATGTCATTTCACCCTCTCCACCATCCACCGCGAACATGACATCACCCGCTCCACCATCTTACACCTACAGCTGCGCACAGATCAACCTTGGCCGTGGGAGAAACGCAACACTTGCCGTCGCGGCAACATCTGCCAAGAGGGCAACTTGCCGACGCACCTCGCCACCGTGGCAACCGTGCGGGCATTCATCAAGTCAACTTGCCGAGAGAGCGACCATACCAACCGTGCCAACGAGACTACAACTGGCCGTTGCGGCAACATAGTGCGTTTCCGGCGAGTTAGTTTGCTACATGCAAACGAACTCGCCGGAAAGTGACAAAACCGAGGCTACCTGTGCTGTCTGTCTGTGTGATAAGTGCCTAACTGATACGAGGTGCATTCAATAAGTACCTAGCCTCATCGCCAGAGGGCGCTGTAGTTTCCAAAGAGTTTTACCACAGTGTAGCACATTCTTTTTTAATTCTTTTTTCAAATTTTCATTCCAATCCCTTCATTTGTTTTTATTTGACAACTTATGGAAGCGAACGTGTCGATCGGTTTTACAAAAATGGAAAAAGAGCAATATCGTTCGGTGATTCGATTCCTATTTTTGGAAGGGAAAACGAAATCAAAGAGCGCTTGGATGCTGTGTACGGTGACTCTTCTCCATCGATGGCCACCGTCAAGAATTGGTTCAACGAGTTTGCACGTGGCCGTACGCGGGTTTTTGATGAACCACGTCCAGGTGCACCGAAAACAGCTGCTACGGAGGAAAACATTAAAAAAATCCATGATTTCGTATTGGCAGATCGCCGATTGAAGGTTCGGGAGCTAGCTGAGACTGTAGGCATTTCAGAAGGAACAGTGCATCATATTCTTCACGAGGAACTCGGCATGAGAAAGCTGTCGGCGCGATGGGTGCCGCGTTTACTCACACCAGAAAACAAGCGCAACCGTGAGACCACATCGGAGACGTGTTTGGCGCTGTTTAAGCGGAATCCAGCGGAGTTTTTGCGTCGTTTTGTGACCGTCGATGAAACCTGGATCCACTGGTACACACCAGAGACCAAGGAGCAATCAAAACGTGCGGGGAACGTGCTCCAAAGAAGGCGAAAACTGTAAAATCGGCCGGAAAAGTTATGGCCACCGTTTTCTGGGATTCACAAGGTGTGATCTACATCGGTTCCCGTACGTAGTTTCGAATGACGTTGTAGCGACAGGTCGTTGTGGCGAAAAACTTTTAGCGTGGTACGCTGGAGCGAAAAGTATTTGAAGCGAATTCTACCAGGGCGAATGACACTGCATCGACAATCATTGTGGCGAAAAATATTTGAAATTACACATGTATTATTATTATGCTACTCTAAAACTATAAAGGTGAAATAAAAGACAGAAAGTAAAAGTTTAGTTTAATCACCAAAAAACAACAGTTAAATTTTTATTACTATTTATTTGATTCTTCGAAGCTTTTTTTTAAGAACAGCTCATTATGTATACTGTATAGTGTAATACATATATACTTCCCGTTTCGATAAGTAAATACTTCTACAATTACATACATACAGCCATAGAAATAAAGTTTTAAAACATGTGTACACACATTGTGTAACACAAAAGCTGAAAAATATTTTTGACTTAAACGTTGTGTACAGTTCGTGTACAGATGTAACAAAATCAAAGGAAAATAAACATTGACGTTACACGGCCGGGTACCCTTGTTTAGCGCGTGTGTACGGGGTCAAGATGGCGGATTTCACTATAGCAGCTGATCTAGACTCAGTAACTATGATAGAAACTGTGTAATGTTTTTCTATTGTCAAAAATAAAAACGTCTTTATTTGGTAGTGTGACATTAGACACTTTGTAGTGTTGACATTGATTGTTCCGTTCAGAAATTTGTTGTTAGTCTCCCACTATAACCAAAAGAAAATGTTTTTTTTATTTTTTTTTATTACATAATAGGCTTGCGTTTGGCCGCCAACATGCCTGATGATAAGCAGTGATGCGGCCTACGATGGAGCACGCTTGCCTAGAAGAAACCGATTCACTCGAGACTTGAAGACACTCAGATTATAAGTGTCAGGGAACACACAGTCTGGCAGAGTATTCCACACTCTAGCGGTCCGTATGAGAAATGAGGAACCAAAGCGTTTCGTGCGTGTTGTAGGTATGTCAATTGTCAACCATAAAACGATGTCGCTTTTTCGTACTCTTGGTTGTTTTATAGAAGAACGGGCTAGGGAGAATAAGGTCATGCAAACCAGATGCACACTCCCCGAAATGTACCTATCCGATAAAAAACCGAAAAAAAAGCTTTCTTAAAAAATTATTACTAAAAAACTATTTGGACGAAAAAGTTTCTAAACGAATTTACCAAAAGTTGCCAGACGAAAAAGAAAAAAGCGCATGTGTGTAAATACCCAATGCCGATTCACACTTTATTGCTCAAACAATAGTTACACGTTTGTGTAGCGCTACTTACTGACTACTCAATGTCTAACTGAACATTGGTACATTGGTTTAGCAGATGTTTATGCATTTTTTTATTTCTAAGGCTGATAGTCTTTAACCGTACGAGATCAGTCATGTTTATCATGTCATCATGTCATGGAGGGTAGTCATAATTTACTTTTTTTTTACCTTCCTCTTGCAACCTGCAAAGAGTTCGAGTGTTAGAGTCGAGCAGTCACTGAATAATACGAAAAATATTACGTTTTGGGAGAGTTTAAATCCCGTGAATCGAATGGCAAAACTGTAATATCACGTTTACAACCCGTGTTTCCACCTGCTTTATGGTCTGTTGAAAGAAATAATCATTTGCAGCTTCCAAGGACTCAGAATAGTGTGGAAGCATGGCATCGTAGGTGGAATTCCTTACTTACTGGACCACAAGAAACTAGGGTTGTACGGCTGTTAGAAAAAACTAATTGAAGAGCAGAACACAACGGCTCATGAAATTGGAAGGATTCTGGGTAGAAACCCTCAGACGCCACCAAAAAAAAAAAAATTAACTACAAGCAAAAGCCATTGCAGAGATTATAAAAAATAAAAACAAAATCAACACCGTTGATTTTATACGAAATTATATCACTTCACAATTTGGTTTTTGTGTTTTCTATGGATTTATTTTGGGTGTGATTTGAACGATCCCAGTTGTTGCATTTGTAACATGGCGGACAGTAGTCATGCCAAGCCCTATATGTATTAAAATGTCTGAACCCTTTTGTTCTACAAATGATCAATTTCAAGATAGGTATACTTAGGTTCAAAGTATGGTAGTAACTTTGATTACACTCCGTATTTTTCATTAAAAAATTTAATCCATAATTAACAAAAAAAAACATTATTTTTACTTTCTTACATTATATGGATGCTTCTAGACGAGACATATTTTTACTGCAGTACTGGACCGGCAATACTGGCAATATTGCCGACTGTAGCCCGGCCATCATCAGCCATGCCAGAAATGTATGAATATATAGCCGGGCCACACTAAAGATATTGCCGGGCCTTGTTTGATGTAGGGGCAGTATTGCAGGCAGCATATGGCCCGTCTAGGAGGAGCACCCTAAGGCTCACACCACACTGAACGGATATTCCGATGCCGATCATCTGTGGCAGAACGCCAATACATTTTTTTTGCATATCAATTAATTTAGGGTAGGTAGGTAGGTAGTCGATAGGTAGTAAGAAATTTAGAAATATATTGGTACGGCAGATTTTAATTTTTCATACTAACTAGTTTTTTTAATATAGTTGATAAAGAATTCAATTGTATTATTAAAAATAATAATGATTTGAATTTTTCATACTCACTAGTTTTTTTAATATAGTTGATAAAGAATTCAATTGTATTATTAAAAATAATAATGATTTGAATTTATACCGGGAGTTAAAAAATCCGCGTAGGATAATTGATGGGTAGGTACACACATCCATAAAAGTATTCACGCATAAATGCCAAAAAAAATCTCAGTTTAAAATAGCAAAAACTATTGCCAATTTAAAAAACCCCAAGTTAAAAGTACCATTCTACGACAGTGTTCAACACTCCTGGATCATATGGTAGCGGCATTTATTCAAAGAAGGAACAGCGCCTAGCGGCGAAACCAACAAAGTGCACCGACGCGGTCAGCTGCTGCGTTCGCGGCACGCAAGTTGCGTTACGCGTCGGCGCGACACAGCGCTGCAGGCGCGGTGTGCGGCGCGCTGCTGCGTTCGCGGCACGCAAGTTGCGTTACGCGTCGGCGCGACACAGCGCTGCAGGCGCGGTGTGCGGCGCGCTGCTGCGTTCGCGGCACGCAAGTTGCGTTACGCGTCGGCGCGACACAGCGCTGCAGGCGCGGTGTGCGGCGCGCTGCTGCGTTCGCGGCACGCAAGTTGCGTTACGCGTCGGCGCGACACAGCGCTGCAGGCGCGGTGTGCGGCGCGCTGCTGCGTTCGCGGCACGCAAGTTGCGTTACGCGTCGGCGCGACACAGCGCTGCAGGCGCGGTGTGCGGCGCGCTGCTGCGTTCGCGGCACGCAAGTTGCGTTACGCGTCGGCGCGACACAGCGCTGCAGGCGCGGTGTGCGGCGCGCTGCTGCGTTCGCGGCACGCAAGTTGCGTTACGCGTCGGCGCGACACAGCGCTGCAGGCGCGGTGTGCGGCGCGCTGCTGCGTTCGCGGCACGCAAGTTGCGTTACGCGTCGGCGCGACACAGCGCTGCAGGCGCGGTGTGCGGCGCGCTGCTGCGTTCGCGGCACGCAAGTTGCGTTACGCGTCGGCGCGACACAGCGCTACAGGCGCGGTGTGCGGCGCGCTGCTGCGTTCGCGGCACGCAAGTTGCGTTACGCGTCGGCGCGACACAGCGCTGCAGGCGCGGTGTGCGGCGCGCTGCTGCGTTCGCGGCACGCAAGTTGCGTTACGCGTCGGCGCGACACAGCGCTGCAGGCGCGGTGTGCGGCGCGCTGCTGCGTTCGCGGCACGCAAGTTGCGTTACGCGTCGGCGCGACACAGCGCTGCAGGCGCGGTGTGCGGCGCGCTGCTGCGTTCGCGGCACGCAAGTTGCGTTACGCGTCGGCGCGACACAGCGCTGCAGGCGCGGTGTGCGGCGCCGGCCGCTTGTCCCGCACCAACTAACCGTGCATCTAATTGCGCGATGCGGTATTGTGATACGATGCGTCTGATCTCACTTGTGCACATTCCTTCGAACTGGCATGTTTAATTGATGTCCCTGTTGTTGTGCTCCCCGGACCATGCGCCTCTGGATTTTTATCTATAGGGGCCCGTGGAAGAGCCAGTCTTTCTGAAGTTCTGTGACAGCGAAGACGAAATACGCTTGCGCATAGTGGTCGTATTCGGTGCACTTAAAGCAGACACTTCGGTATTTCCCCGTGTACGCGAGAATATTGTCAAACGTTGCCAAAAGTGTGTCGAAGTCGAATGTAGGCACATTGAACAACATCTCCGTGGTCGCCAAGTTAGCGTCGTGATTCGAGTGAACATTCGAATTTCCGAACCCGTCGATTCACCTACGAGTACTTATTTTCTTTTCAGAGCTAAAAATGTGTAATGTTCATGGTCATGAACAACAAGCACGTCACACGCTTGCGGCTTGCGCGGTGCTTCGAGCGCGGAACAAAACGCTTTGACGCGCCGCCCGCCCTAGTCGGGGCGGGGGCTTTGACAGTGTTAGCGACGGGCGAGCTTTACATTTAAGTACATTAGCTAAATGAATGTAACTAGATTCATAAGTAAATCATTAACGTAAACTTAGAATAAGACTTGTACTGTTAACTTTAATTTGAACTGATTTACGTGAACTTGAACTTAAAATGTATTAAGTTAGAGAACATTTCAATGCGAGCATAAAGCCCTCGAGACATGTCACGACTTTTCCGTGAACTTTAAACTGTTTAAAATTTGGAATCTTAATAAACAAGCTCTAGGATTGGCCGAGTAGAAAATTGAGCGAGAGAGAAAGACACATTGGCCGAACGCCTCGAGCGCGCTGCGCAACTAGTGAACGAAGTGCGGGCGGGGTTGTCAGCCCAAGGCGAACATTTTGGAACGGAAATTATCGAGCTCGCTCTCCGACTCAATACATTCAGATGACCCGAAAGCGATGTTAGTGATCCACCTCGAGTATCAATGAAGACCCGCAGGCTTATTATGTAGTGAAAGCGATGAAGCGGATTGTGATGATAGCGAAGGCAAGACCTCTCTAATCACGATCGGCAATTCGGTATTATGCAACTTTTTCTATCGCGATCGCTTACGAACGAATGACAAAAGATGAAGCAAATTGAACGGTTTCATACGTTTCGTTGTTTGAAAAGGGGGGTCGTACAATTTATTTCCTGCGCTTGCTTTTAAGCTTGCCCACAATTGAATAAATGGAACAAAATTATGCCTCTTTAGAAATATAAACGTTTTGCTTCTGATATCTCTATGTATGTCGAATATTTATTAACTTATAGACGCTAATAATAAAAAAATTTAATGTTGTACATTATAGGGTTGTACATTCTCGGCTCGTGCCGATAAAGCACAGCCCAATATTGCACGACATGATAAAGGACGGCATAATAATGTACAGCCCGATAAAAGGCATACTTTTCTCATGTACATGGATTATCAGGCTGTACAATATTGGCTGTGCTTTCCTGGCTGTACATTATCAGCACGTGCCAATAATTGCCGGCCAGTATTGTACAACATGGAATGTACAACATGATAATTGATGTACATGTACACGAATTATCATGCTGTACATTACTGCCTGTACATTATCGTGTTGGACAATATCATGTTGTACATTATAGTGACCCTAAAATAATATCAGTGATCAACAATTAAAACCAAATTTAAAAGACAAATAGTTTAAAAACCGTACAAGTTCTCTGCGTTTGATGGCCTATTCTACGGCTACGTGACATTGGCGGAGTTAGGAAGACAAGTGTCTTCTTATGAGCCCTAGACCAACAGTTGAAGTTGAAGAAAACAAAGTGTAATGTGTGTTGAAACCAAGATTTTGATATGATTATCACCACCACCAACGCAGGTAGTGGACAGCCAGTGGGACTTTCAGAGGTTACAGAGGTTTTCCTTGATTACCTCGAGGAGAACAGACGGAGTTTCAGAGCGACTGCCCTGTGTAACAATGGCCCGTTGGCGAAATTACAGGCCCACCAGCTTTGGGATGAACTGACTTACCGCCTAAATGCGTAAAGTGCGGGTGTAGCGAAGACTCGTGGAGACGCATTAAATGGAGAGATGTAAGTAAGTTTTTTAAAAAGCATCAATAACTATAATTGTAAGTATGTAATTTCTTGGCACCAATTCTGCTTTCTTTAAGAAACTACAGCTAAATATTACATGACCAGCAATCCTACCAAAATAAAAAGGCGAATATTTGTGTTTGTTTGTTACTTCTTCACACTCAAACAGGTGGTTTTAAGAAATTTGAAAAGAGGTTCCTTCATGTTTTGTAATTAATTTTGATGTCTGTCCACAGCCGGTGGGCCATATTGGGCTATGGATATTGAGAAGAGGCAACTAGTTGCATAGGAGCACAGCGGCACTAGCAGCTACCCTGCAGGCCAGAGCAGTAATGCAGATGGTGCAACTGGAAGAATTAACCCAAAGCTAGCATGCATAGTCACAATTACATTCTATTGTGAGTCTTAGTTAACACTAATGCGAGAAACCTTCACTATCAAATCAGTTTGAGAATAAACTGCTGTTCTATTATGCTACTATTATACATAGTTGAATGTATAGAATTGTATTACTTTATTTCAAATATTATGAATGTTTTGTGTGAGTACATACAAATAAATAAGTACTTATCTTTGTTGATTTTATTATACTCTATATAGTCATTGTTTTTCTGCCCTAATAATAATAATAATATAAGGAGTTTGTTGAAATACAAACAAGAATTTATGTGAATGCAATATTTTATTCTGCTGTTTTAATCATTGTGACAGAGAAGAACTGGCCACAAACTCAATGGAGTCTTTATTTCTTGATTAATCCAAGCTTAAAATACAACAGTAGGTAAATAGTAATAATTAACAAATTCCTATTTGATTTTTATACCAAACTGCCTGGTAAAATTACATTAATTCAATTTTAGGAAATAGTTTTCTTACAATTGAAATCTATTATACAAAGTTGTAAAATGATATCTACTGATAGCTATCAAGATCAATAATACAACTAAAGATTATGAACAACAATTTACACAATACAGTACAATTTATAAAGATATCTTAACCCCTATACTAAGTAATATTATGAACTAGCTGTTACTCTCGACTATGTACAGGTGGATAAAAAACACTGTCACATTTACACTGTCTTGTTAAAACATCACTTGTGGACGGGTCTATGGCAAGGGTAGTGGGTACACCGTCTGCCTCTATGCACAAACTCAGCCTCCACCAGTGACTACTCCAGAAGGCGTCAGCGCGATGATCCAGGCGGCGTTTTAGTAGCCTCCAAGCTCCAAGGACTTGACTCAGCTCTGTACTGCCTACTTGCCAGACTCGCCAGAAGTCCAGGTGGTGAAGCATTACATGCCGCCAAAACCCTGATTCTGTAATAAAAACAATTTTCAGTTAAGTAAATAATTTAAGCATGATGATTCATCAATAACTGCCTTTTGGATATTAAGCCTTCATTTCAGCTCAGTCCCACACTGGGAAGTGGGTCTTTAGCTTGCAAGATTTAGTCATTGATGTGAAACTAAGAGGTGAAACTAAATAACATAACATCATCACACTGTCCCTGAAAGAGTTTTCAGATGTATTACCACAATTCGCTTGACAATATTTAGAACCAAATGTTACAGGAAGAAGCCTGTCGCCATACACAAGACTCCAGTTATGTAGCAAATGACATTAAATAATGCACATAAGTATTATGTTCACACAATGAACACATTTGTCAATCTTGCTTACAAGATTTGTTAATAAGATACATAATATTATGGAAGTGAAGTAAGTAAAAGCTTGTAATAATTATGTTTTGTAAACTAGGTAAGTAATATTTACCATTCAAAGATCCTTTCTACAGAATGAGTTGTGCTTCTTCTTAGCCTGTTTTGGAATGAAGATGCAGTAGTGGCAGCCATTACACACATTCAACCACTCGGGGGGACCTCACGTGAATTGTAGAAGCTAAAATATTAATTAAAAGTATCAGTTAATATGTAGATTACAGTTTCTTCATTAATCAAGCATAAAATTGTTCTCTGGTTTAGAAATTATACAAGGAAGAAGCAGTATGACTCTAATTTCTAGTACACAGCACATAGGCCAAATACAACAACAAGCAAACAGACTAGACAACAATAATTATCACTGTTGCGTTTGTGACTGGTGAATTGTATGCATGCACGTAATTTATGCGGTCCTTAACAAAGTTTTCGTAGGGTTTAGAATAGTATTAAACTTTCTCAAAGAAAGTTTCGGCTTAGGCTTGTTGCCTGCTGTAGCTTCTTTGGAGAAGGAGAACCAATAGAACATCACCTAACCCCCATAATTGCATATAATAGCAATCCATACAGTACTTAACACTGCCAAAGAAATAAATGATGTCCACCAACTTATTAAATTTAGGGTTAGGTTTCTGCGAAAATATTTAGAACAAAATCTCGCTGTAATTACCTTGGACGTATAATACTCTCCTCCCGTTCTGCAGCTCGGCGGGAAAGACACAGAATACTCCTATTACATAGGCGAAAGCTTACTCTTCCAATCTCCACAAGTTTACATACACAGGAACACAAGCAATACCTATTTACAGTATTGTCTTTTTTTTTTAAATTTTTAACTACTTAATCGAAAAAGACAAAAGACTGCAGCTATTCCGAGGCTATGCAACATTCATTGTTAGGGATTAGAATCTACAGCGTTTTAGACTCCAAATTCTCCGTTAATACGACTCTTGGTTTGTTAACGGAGGCGGATTAGCTTCCGTCTTCATTTGACATTTCCTAATTTGCTTGGAGCTGTCAACGGAGTTACGTAATACCAATTTTAAGTCAAAGTATGGGGATTTGTTCATTCAATTTGTTTCACAGCGCTCGCGATCGCGATCCTCCATGATGGCCGCTACGGAATACGAAACGCTCTCGCGATCCGCTTCAACCGTCAAAAATAACCAATCTTGGTTTCATTGGTTTCATCGCTAACTTAGATAATAAGCCTGCCGATCCCCGCTGTCGGCGCTTGGTTAGGCTGCGGTGCCTCGGGTACCGCTGTGCCATAGTATCCGCCGTAGTTGCTCCGGTGATGGTCGAAGGTGCCTCAGTCCTGCTGGCCTAGCGCCGACAGATAGACTACGTGAACTAATTCCAGGGGTAACATTCACGTTTTTCAATTTGGCAATATTTATTTTTTTACGATTTTGAAGATTTTTTATTTCCCTAACTAATTGAGCCAGCACGATTGCAACCTCCAGTCGATATTGGATGCGCACTTCGCGGATACAATAAGGTTTTTGCAGCACGCTGTATTTTTAACCGTTATAAAGATATGCTCAAGGCGATGGTATTTTTTTTAAAGTTTCATTTCCTTGGAACTCTGTTATTTATAAACGTATTTAGAAAAATATTTTATTAAGTTTAAAGTACGAGTATATTGATTTTATTTTCAGATTGTGCGATGGGAAGTCGGCTTTTACCCGACTGCCCAGAGAAGGGTTATATTTTCAATTTATTTATCTTACTTATTAGTGAAAACTATCTAGGCTTATTTGTTTTATTTCACTGTGTACTTTGTTTATTGTTAACAGCTGTTTGTTTTCCTAACAATAAATAAATAAATAAATAAATATCTTGTAGGTATGTAAATATATTCGTGAATTTCTTTATTGTCTCGTGTCTGCCTGTCGGCTGGATCGATTTCGACAGTTAAGGTTAAACGATTCCCATACAAATGTATTTTACCATTCATGAGCGAAGAGAGTTTTATTTGACTTTGTAATGACTTAAGTTGGCTTGGGTCTGGGTCTTTATTTGCGGTACATTATATTTCGTTGAAAAAAACAACATATTAGTAGCAAAAATTACATTGTAATTTTAGTTAATTTTTGTCAATGTGTGCGTGAACACAGATAGTGTCGTACGCTTACATTTACTTATGTTACAGCGGCACAGAATACGTAATAGTAATATTAACGGCGACGACGCGCGACGTTGCCAGCTTGTGGCATACGCAGGTCAAGCGCTGTTGCCGCTCTTCTCTCTGTTATCATTTCGCTCGCATCGTTTGGGTCAAAAATCAAATATTGAAGAATTAGACAAATGTATTGCCAGTATTTGAATTAAGGTAACTAAGAGGGAAAATTATACCTAAATTAAAAACAGTAGATAATTATAATCCCATCATGTAAATATTATGAAAATATAGCTCCAAATATACACGTAGTCACTATTGTCTAAATATAATCTTTTTAACTAAATCAAAAATGTTCGTTGGTAAGCGCATCATATGGGAACGGCTGTACCGATTTGGATTTTTTGGTAAGGCTAGGTTTTATGAATAAAAAATTGGAAAAATTGCCGCAAAAATCGGAATGTAAAGTGACTTGCTAGTACATAATAAATACGTGAGAAGAGTGTGGAAGTATTTCCATGAAAGTTTTGCTTATTAAAATAAACCATAATTAATTACAAAAAAATACATAATTATACATTTACTCATATAGCTTTACATAAATATGTATAATTATGAGTAAATGAGTAGTAGGAGAAGGAAAATATTATTTGAAAGTACGATAATTTTCATGGAAAACATAATTTCAACTCTTGGAGTTGGTAACACTAATTGCGATTTCTTTGCTTGCGCGCGCCGGCCGCAAATCTCAATTTACCCACATTGACATTTCAGCGGGCGGCATTGACATTCCATTCGGTCGATGATTTTTCTCGACGTCTTGTGGTTTTCTTGTTTATAACAAAGAGTGTCTTTCTTAGTTTCAATTATACGGTGTTCATTTATAAGGTATTTATCCAAAATAATCCATGGAACCACGTACTTCTCAAAAAGATTATAGAAACCACCACTACTCTGGTCCCAAGAAAAATCTGAAACGAGTTCGTGCAAAAATCTGAAAAGAGACGATTCCAGTGTTGCTTTAAATTCTACGTGAGTAAAACTTCAACCTATAAATATAAATGTTGAAATGATTTCTAGGGGTCTTGATCACATTAATTTTGGGTTCACATCTTTTCAGTATTTTCAAAGTCCCTTTGAAAAAACCCAGATGTGCAAGACCCAGGGTTGATACTGAACTTGTTTTGTCCTTCCTGCTTGGAAAACAAGCATTCACCCAACTATCATATCACTTTCTGATTTATCTAAAATGTGTATTGTCTATAAAATTACACCTATATTTTCTTCAGATCCTGTGAAAACAAAAAGAAGAATCACATAGAAGCCAATTATACACAATATGAGCCGGAAAAGTCTAAGGCAAAGCCCACAACATCAGAACCTCTGGATATAAATTGGCCACTAATCAATCCTACTGTCAACAATCATGAGTCAGAAATGTTATTTTGTGGCCTTTATTTCTCCAACTCAGGACATCACCGTATTTGAAATAGAGCGCGACGAAGTTTTCATATCCAATATGCTACCGAAGCTTGTGAAATGTGCATTGTGGTAAATGGCGGCGTTCGCAGCAAGAAATTAAAAAAAAATCTTCGAATTAGTTGGCTGAATTTCATCCAGATCCGTTCAGCATTACTAGCGTGATTGAGTAACAAACATCCGTCTATCTATCCAAACGTAATCAATCCTAATAATTAAATCAACTTCAGCAGTTATTGATTGTTTTTTATTTTTACCTGAAATAAGGACATACGAACACATTTCCACTTTTCAGTCATAATATGCCCTCCGGCCACTTTCGATCCACCGCCAGGTTCCACCGGTGTAGACAAAGGGCAGGGCATAATTCGAATCATGAAAAATATTTAGGAATATAATCGATCAGACCGTTCTCAAATGATGCGCTCACTAATGAATAGCATTTGATTTTTACTTACGAACAAAAAACAAATGCAAAAAGAAACATGATATGCTAGAATCGAACAGGGTTACGTAGTATATCTAGTGCCGGAACTTCTAGCCACTGGGCCAAACTGTAAGACATCAGATACGTCGAAATTATCCCATAGTTGCAACCACGTTCGAATTCAACCAAAGCCTTGTCTGTATGCGTGAGTAGTCTACCGCCGCCCGCGATATTGCCTAGCACAAATGCAAGTACTTTACAACTAAAATACACCTGAGATAAACCTAAGAAAATAGCAAATAATTCATTATTAGCGGTAAATATATTATCATGAAATAATATGCGCATTTTCATTTATAAAAAAATAAAATACGTCAAATTGCAGCATCAACGCCATCTATTGGCGCAGGTGTTCCTAGCTAACCGCATCGTTTCTCCTTAATAAGTTATATTCGTCTTAAAACCAAAGTGTCCTCAGACAGGTGTTTAAAAATAAATATTTTGCGAGTTTTTGGATCCAAATAGTAATACGTCGATAAAAGTCCAAGATACAATATAAATCAGTGTCTCCAATAACATAAAACACCTTATAACGGTTACACTACGCAGAAGATCGGTTACTGAATTTGTATGGACGTTATTGTATTTTGGTTCTGCCGCTGGTGATCGACGACGAAATTCCGTTCAGGGTGACGTATGCCTAACATCTTACATTAAGTATCTAACGGTGTGTGCGAGGACAAGGATCATGCAGAGGCATGATGAGTATCACCGACCGTTTTCGAATTCTGTATTGATTATAAAGTTATTCAAAACCATTATCGTTAGCGGAGCGTGCTACGACGATCCTCGTGGAGCGCGAACGAGTCGACGTCAAAAGTAGTTTCGAGGCGACGAGGGTGGGGAGGCGCGAGCGGAGGCTCAGGGCTTCCACAGCTTGAGCAGGCCGTCCTCGCCGTACGTGGCGAGCAGGTTCTGGTGCGGGTGGTGCGTCATGCCGATCACTGCCTTCTCGTGGATCTGCAACAACAGCGCGCGGTGAGCGGGGCGGGCGGGGGCGGGGCGCGGCGGCGCGGGGGCGGTACTCACGGTGATGGTGCGCTCCAGCTTGCCGGTGGCGGCGCAGAAGGCGTAGAGCACGAGGTCCTCGCCGGCGCAGTAGACGAAGGTGCCGCGCGGCGACAGCGCGGCGGCGACCAGCGCGCCGCCGGCCTGCTCGCGCCGGCCGCTGGACAGCGAGCGCACGATCTGCCCCGCCGCGTTCATGATGACGGCCGTGTTGGTGCGGTTGCACACCACGAAGTGCTCCGGGTTCTTGGGCGACAGCAGCAGCGAGTTGACGGGCGGGTCGCCGCCGGCCGCGCCGGCGCCCAGCGGCCGCAGCGTGGCCGTGCACTCGCCCGTGCGCACGGACCACGCCTTCACCGTGCCGTCCGACGAGCCGCTGAGCACGCCGTGCCCGTCCGGCGTCCAGGCGGCCTCGTTCACGAACGAGGTGTGGCCGCGGAACTCCTTGAGCACCTTGCCCGACTTGAGGCCGTGGATGCGGATCACCTTGTCGAAGGAGGCGGACAGCAGCTGCTGCGCGTCGCGGCTGAAGGCGAGCGCGGTGACGCCGCGCGCGTGCGCCCGCTCCAGGCGGCGCAGCACGGCGCCCGAGGACACGCGCCACACCTTCACCTTGCCGTCGTTGGCGCCGGCCGCGAGCGTGTCCGAATCGCGCGCGAAGGCCAGGCTCAGCACGGCCGCCTCCATGCTCATGAACTCCTCCTGCGCCTGGTAGCGCAGGTCCTTGCGCAGCTTGCCCGTCGTGAAGTTCCACACCTCGACGACGCCGTCGGCGCAGCCCGTCACCAGGTACTGCCCGTCGGGCGAGAAGCGCGCGCACTCCACGTGCGACTTCTGCCCGAAGCGGATGGTCTTGGAGAGGCGCTGCGGGCAGCGGTCGTCCTCCTCGTCGCGCACGGCCGCCTTGCCGCGGAACAGGTCGATGGTGGTCCCGGGCGGCAGCAGGCCCTGGTGCTGCTGCCACTTGAGCGCCTGGCCCAGCAGCGCGAGCAGGCGCGACGAGGGCACGACGGACACCTCGCCCTGCAGCGCGGCGGCCACGGCGGCGCGGCGGCGCTCCTTGCCGCCGGCGCCGCCGTACGCGTCGCGCGGGTCGAAGTAGGAGCGCGCCAGCGTGTTCTCGAGGTGCATGTAGCGCTGCGTCTCGTGCTGCTTCATGAGCAGACAGACGGGCGCCTGGCGCAGCAGCGTGCGCGCCGCGCCCAGCTCGCGCAGCTCCACCAGCTCCAGCACCACCTGCTCGTACAGCTCCATCAGCTTGCGGTCGGGCAGCTTCAGCGAGGCCGTCGCCTTCAGCACGGCGTCCCAGTGGCCGTTGTTGATGTCCGCGCAGAACCCGTCCACGCTGTCCACGGTGTTCAGCGACACGCCGCTCTCCTCCTGCAACAGGTCACCTTACCTTCTAGACTTTCTCTAACTAGACCATCAAAAATGGTTAAACAGTTACTATTTGGTTACAAATGAAGTTCAGTCAAACAATTGTACTATCAAATAAGCAAGTGTTGATGTACATAAAATAATTGACTTGTTGCCTTTCTGTACAGATTACTATGTACAGACATGTAGATGTACTCGTACCATGAATGTCCCTTTTATCCTAATATAAAATAGTTGCCAAAGTTGAATCATTTCTAAAATAGTTACCAATTTTTTGTTTTAGTAATAGAATTATTCAGCCAAACAAATTTCTATTGGTACTACAGTCCCCAATAAGATGGAAGCTTCACCTGTCTGACAAATTCAAGCTTGCCATTATGTTGTAAAATATTGTTTGTAGGGTTCTATTTTGGATTGTAGAATTTTAAAATGGAGTAGCCCAAAGTGCAACCTGTCTATTATTTTGAGCTCAGGAAAGACTATGGTGTGGGTTGGCCTGCATCATTGTGGTAAGGGGGGAGGGATTAATATAATTTTTGTATCATAAATGTAGTATACTGTGTACAGACATGTTCATATTATTTGGAAGAGTTTATTTAAAAGTAGGTTTAATTTGTAAGAGCTGGTCTGTTTTCCTTTAAAACCTGAAAACTAAATGTGCATAAGCATTTTTCTATGGAAGCTAGCATATCTAACTGCCACCAGCTTATTTTTTAAGAAAGTTTCCATGCATGATGGAGGTAGTATTAATGAATAGAGGACACTTATACACACAAAAACTGTTGAGTAACATCCTACTAATATTATAATATTATAAACACATAAGTTTGTAAGAATGGATGTTAGTTACGCCAGAACAGCTGAACAGATCTGGATTTGGCAAAGAGATTATAGTCTAGAATAGCACATAGGATACTTTTTAACCGCGGGTGAAACTGTAGGGTGCAGCTAGTGTACCATAAAGTGTAACATTGTCAAAATATCGCAACTCGTATCGCAAAAACTCGTTCTTTATCCGCACACTTATTAATTTCAACCGGAACTATTCAGCAAACTTCGACTTATTATGACGAGGCATATTACTTTTAACAATTTCATTTCTAAACAGTTCTTTGACTCAACAAAAGTGAAATATGGTTCTACAAAAAATAAAATGGCAAATAAACGTTTAAATAATAAAAAATAATTTTGTAAATATAAGTATTTGTATGAGGTACTTAATTAATTTATGTATTTTTAGAGGGTTTTTTTACTTGTAACTGTTTAAGTGTTTATAAGTGAAAACTACTTTGGCTTTTGTGTTAACACTTATCGTTTAACTACTGTGTAAAATTAGCAGCCGGCTGTTTTCCCTGTACAATAAAATAAAAATATTTGGAGGTAAAATCGCCAATTGAGATCTAGGTATTACAATACTTTATCAATATTATTTTGTGATGTTCTACTCTCACTTGCTCGAACGAAATTAATACGCAAAATTCGAGGCCGGTCGAGAGGAGTATGGCGCCGCGCGGTGAACGTTGGAGTGGAAATAATTTTATCTAATGGCTAGAAAAGATGTTGCACTGAAGTTGAGACCTATACTTGTTTAACAGTGGGAGGAAAATGGTTAAAGAATTGATGATGATAAAAAATTTGAAACGAGAAAATAACCTGGAGCGTCTGCAGAGTCTTGGTAAGATTGGACTCCTTCAGGTACTGCTGGATGAGCCGGATCACGCTGCAACAACACAAACAAACCGTCATCGTCATCGCGGGCCAGGCCTGGCCGAGACCGGCTACTGGGCCCAGGCTACCGGCCTGTTCTGCTCCGCAGTGCAAATTAACGCAAATTTTAGTACAGGTTATGTTTACAAAACACCAACTAAAGTGTATATTTACTACACTCTACTTACTCTGCTGATTCAATTTCGATTGACATTTTGATGTGCAGCACTAAAGTATTCAAAAGTTAAGATGTTTACGACAAAATGCAAAATAAAAGAACACGGGTATCAATACAATATTATCAATTTACAAACTAGCTATAATTTAAAAACTGTAAAAAGTGATAGCTCTCTAATTACAAAACAGCGTTTTTTTTTTTGTTCTTCCATAGGGCTGGCTAGAGCCAGCATAGCCATACCGCCTAGTCAGAGCTAAACACGAAATAATGATTTCATGACAATGGATACTATGTCTTTCAGCCAGAATCAAATATTATAAATCAGCTAGCTTAACAAACTAGCTGTACCATGGATTATTTTGTGGATATTTTACCTTTGGGCGGGCGAGGTGGAAGACATCTTGCTAACAATAATAATATTAATTTTTTTCTTACACATGCTATGTGTAAGAAAAAAAGAAAAAATAAGCTAATAAAAAAAACATATTTCAAGATTTTTTTAATGTCACTGTCAAAACTAGAATAACCTATTGACATTGACTGTTATAAAAGTACCGCGAAAACGAAAATGTTCCCGGTCGGTATCTCAAAGAGCGGCACGTTACGTTATTGTAACTAATTTCTCTAATCTTTTGGCAAATATTGCTTTTGCTTACAGTTATTAACTATAGTTAGACTTTAATAAAATAAATGTAAACTCTAAGAAACAGGAAAACGGATTTATAATACATATTTGTTTCATGTACCTATCTCGCTTATTTACTCATTATGTTAATCAGTTGATATTCCTAAAATAGTAATATCTGAAGAGTGAAGATCTTAGTTTATAATTAAGCCACAATGGATAATTTTTCAAGAGTTGAAAAGATCGGGGAAGGAACTTATGGAGTTGTTTACAAAGCTAAAGACCGCATTACCGGAGAAGAAATAGCTTTGAAGAAAATAAAACTCGAGAAGTAAGTGACTCTGTTAACTTTCGACTTCCCTTATAATTTGATAATATGGTATGGTCTACAGATCATTAGTTTTGTAAAAAGAAAAAAAGAAGAGAAGTTAGAAAATGTCTAAAGACACCAAAATAGCAAAATGGTTTATGTGAAGATAAGATAGGACCTCCCTTACCTAAAATATTTACTGTTGACTCTCCTGCCCTTCAGTAATTGTAAACATCAAGTATAGCATGTTCTGGCAGGCTGTGTGAGCAAGTGTGCATTAGTCCCATGTTGCAGCGAGCCAGAGGGCGTGCCATCGACGGCGCTGCGCGAGATCTCGGTGTTGCGTGAGCTGCGCCACCCCGGCGTGGTGCGTCTTCTAGATGTGCTGCTCACTGACAACAAGTTGTTCCTTGTGTTCGAGTTTCTGCACATGGACCTCAAACGCCTCATGGACCGAGCCAAGGGGCCGCTCCCTCTCCACCTTGTAAAGGTATTCTCTTCACTAAGCCTGCCAGTTCAGACTATCAATACCATAGGTTACTTTCTATCTGGATGTTATATTTACCTATTGGATGCTCTGTCTAAAAGTTAGGCTAAAACAAATAGTCACAAGATTTAAAAGATAACTGGAAGTAAATATACTATTAAATAGTTAATATTTGGTAAGTAATTGGATACAAAGTAATGAATAAAGGGTTCCCTCTTTAACTACAATACCCTAAAAGCTAAATGTTAATAACTTCGAACAACTCAAATACAAAATTTTGTTATAAAATGTTTATTTAGGAATAGTACATTCATGTTTTATCTGGCACTAACCTCCAAACTAGGTGTTAAATACCTGAGTCTTGGGATTTAGTCATTCCATATTGATTTAATGTCATATGGCATTTTGCTGTGGGGATCAGCTGCTGAAGTAGAGGCCATTTTTATTTTCGCAAAAGCGAGTGGTCCACCCTATCTACAGGATGGGTCCCCGTGAATCATTGAGAGATTTATTTTAAGAAATAAATATATTAACTTTTCCTTCTTTGTATATCTTTGAAAATATTATGTACGTTCGCAAAAATCTACATAAATTTAAATTGAACTACTGTTATAGTGTTATTATTGTGACTATCACAATAATAACACTATAACAGTAGTTCTATAGTTCTATAGTTTGACTATCACAATAATAACACTATAACAGTAGTTCAATTTAAATTTATGTAGATTTTTGCGAACATACATAATATTTTCAAAGACACACAGGATATAACAGGATAGCTGTACCGAGATTTAGACTGACTAAGTCAAATAAGTAATTTTTAGGCAACTGCGTTCGTTTTTACAATCAAATAACGAAAAATATAACAGGGCTCACTGAGGGAAAATTCAAATCACATGTAAAAACTACATTAATGAAAAGAGGGTATTATAAGGTTAAGAATTATTTAGAAGACAAAGATGTCTGGAGACTTCCGCCAAGTAGCCACAAGTATATATAGATATTACCTAGTTGTAAGCCAAAATTTGTGAGACTGTAATTTATTTATTATTTGAAAAAATAATGCCCTTCAGTTTCTTGCCAGTTCTTCTGAGAGGCTCTTTATGTGAACAAGGCGACTTTAACATTTATTATTAAAATGTGATATGCGTAGTTGGGGGGATGAACTGAAATATGTGAAGTATAAATGCAAAGAGGTTGGATATAGCCTATTTTAAGAAAGAAGCTGTTTAAAAATTGTTACTTGAACTAATATCTAGTGTAATTCCGCTTTAACGTCGCATTAAGTACATCAACATACATAAGTACATTAAGTACGCATTAAGGACACAGACAATATTGGACGTCTGTGATCAAGGAATATGAATTTTCTATTCTCTCTCTCTCTCTCTCAGTCTAAACAAAACTAAAATAATTTTGAGCGCAAGTTAAAATGACTTTTAACACTATACAGCTAAGATCCAATTGAATTGCAATAATGAACCGCACGGAATGGCAACGCCGCTTTTAAGCAAAAAATTTGAATTTTGGGGCGCGAAAACTGTTTTTTGATTATTACGTGGAAACTACGAGGTCTAGAAATCCGAAAATTTTGCTGCCTATGGCAGCAATTATGCTTAAATTTTTGCCCTTTAAATCAAATTTGCTAGGCCCAGGAACGATCTAAGTTTCGGAACATTTTTCGGACTAGGTATTTTTTCTATCGCTTCCACCTTTGCCGGATCGACCTTAATGCCGTCCTTAGACAGGACATAACCTAAGTAAGTAACTTCCCGCGCTAAAAAGACACATTTACTTTCCTTCAACCGCAACCCGCTCGATTGTAATCGCTCAAATACCGCCTCTAACGCTTCTAAATGTTCCTGCCTGGTTTTCACGCCAATTATGACGTCATCAATAAAAATACCTATATTAGGTATACCCTTTAGTAAATTCGTCATACCTAATTCGTTGGAAAATTCCTGGACTGGACGATAATCCAGATACCAGACGGTTATAGCAAAATAAGCCGCGGTGGGTGTTAATAACCGTGTATTTCTTAGTCTCATCAATTTCTATCTGATTATAGCTTTGAGATAAATCGATTTTACTATAGAATTTGGAGCCGTTTAACGCAAAAAGTACCTCCTCTATTTTTGGTAATGGATTACGGTCGACCAGCAAAACGGGATTTAAAGTCGCCTTATAGTCTACACAAACCCTGAGCGTTCCGTCCGGCTTGTTGACGGGGACGAGTGGCGAGGCCCAGTCGGAGCTGTCTGTCCACCGGCTCGATGACGCCTGCGGCGAGCATCGCGTCCAGCTCGGCGTGCACGCGCTCCCGGGTGGCGAACGCCATCGGCCGCGCGCGGTGGTACACCGGCACTGCCCCTCGCGCACCCGGAGCGTCGCCTTGCCCCCCGTGAACCTTCGCAGACTGCCGTCGAACAGCTGCTTAAATCTGCGTAACAAACCCGCTATGTCATTATTCAGTTCCCCGTTCTTGTCGTTATCTATTCGACCTATGTTGTTACAACTTAGAACGGGAACTGTGATACCTAACTCGCCGAGCCACTGTCGGCCTAACAGTGACGTCGTGCCTCCTCTTATTCTAGTTCCTTAACAACGTCTCGGTAGTTTACAATAGGCTTAATTATACCTAACGGTCGAATCTTTGAGCCATCATAAAACTTAATACATAGATTGTATGGAGATATTTGATTCTCCTTAAAATATTTAATGTAGGTAGCCTCACTCATACAAGAAATAGCCGTTCCAGTGTCGATTTCTATAATAATTTCTCGGTTATTTATGCAAATCGGTAGACTCACCGGCTTGTAATCTCCCAAGTTTAATTTATGTAAGTCCACACAATCCTCCCAGTATTGGTCTGGCTCCTCCGGGTCCGTACTTCCAAAATTAACACCAGTGTTAGCGCTCCTCCGCGCTCCGCTGAGCTTTTGCTTCCTCGCTCCCTGGCTCGGTATTTCCTAATCCATAGTTCATTTTAATTGTATATTTTTAATGTAAGTAGCTTGTTGAGCGCGGCGAGCGGTCCACGAAGCCCAAAAATCCCCGGGAGACATGAAAGCCGTAACTATCCCGAAACCGTATGGTTTATTTCACCGAAACTTAAAACTCAAAAAAGTAAAAAACCTACAAAGTGTCACTAATCGTCTGGAGAATCTTGCATGCGCGTGTTAGGAATTTTTTCTTACTTGAGAGCGCCATCTACATTTTTTGCGACGAACTATTGAGACTTTGTGGTTTGTGCAGACTATTTATCGATGGACGTGAGCGCAACCAACATTCCACCCATCAAGGATCATTACTGAAGGTAATGTCCTTAACAATCAATTTTAAGAAACTGCGTTGGATACAAATCAAACTATGTAGAGGTTGAACCACCCATCATGAAAATACTGACAAATTAATACATAAAAGATGAAATGAAGTTACCACCCATCGTGAAAACTAAAGTGAAATCATGCTATCAATAGCTGATTGATATACAATGTTGCAAAATGAGTGTGAAAATAAACTAAGGCAAACTAAATATCCACGGGTAGTAAGCAAATTTTTGTAATAGGGCGTTTGACGACGGTGTTTTTGCATTTAAGTGATACAACTCTAATAAGTCCGTCGTCGCCTGGATGTACATCAGTGATTCTGGCTAAAGGCCATTTGCCAGGAGGCAAATTGTCGTCCTTAATTAACACTAGAGTGCCGATTCGAATGTCATTGTCCATTTGTTTCACCCACTTAGGTCGTTGTTGAAGTCTGCCTAAATATTCAGTCAACCATCTGTTCCAAAAATGTTGAAACAATCTTTGAGTAAGCTGCCACCGGTGCAGTCTGCTAATATGAGTGTCTAAAAGCGACGGTTCTGGTACTACTATTGGCGGCTCTCCAATTAAAAAGTGACCGGGAGTCAAAGGTAACAAATCGTTAACATCGTTGCTAATAGGTGAAATTGGTCGCGAATTTAGGCAGGCTGCAATCTGACTTGTCACTGTCGACATCTCTTCGTAAGTAAGTGTGGAGTTTCCTAGTATTCTTCTCAGGTGGTGTTTGATGGAGCGCACGCCAGCCTCCCACAGTCCGCCAAAATTCGGCGCCCCCGCGGGAATATAGTGCCAGGTCGTTCCATCTCTCGCCAGTTGGTCATAAATCTGGTTCTTCACCGTTTCTAGGTGGTTTTCTACCAAGTCTCTTAACTGTTTGTTGCCAGCAGTGAAATTTGTGGCATTATCGCTCCAAATGTGGCTACAGTGCCCACGTCTTGCAGTGAATCTTTTGAAGGCAGCCACAAAACTTTCGCTGTCTAAACTGCTGACAATCTCTATGTGTATAGCTTTGCTCGCCATACAAATGAAAATACAAATATAACCCTTATAGGTTTTGCATCCTCGTCCTTTAGACATTCTTAGGTCTATAGGCCCGGCGAAGTCTACTCCTGAGTGTAAAAAGGGTCTGGTTGGAGTAACTCGTTGTTGTGGGAGATCTGCCATCAACTGGGTTCTGGTAGTTGCTCTGTAACGTACACAAACAACGCATCGGTGCACCTCGTTGTTGATTAAATTTTTGCAGCCCAGGATCCAAAATTTCTGACGAATGTAGTTGAGCATTAGGGTTGGTCCCCCATGAAGAGTCTTTGTGTGCGCCTGGGCGATAACTAATTTTGAAAGTATGTGGTTGTGTGGTAGAATTATCTGGTGTTTAGCGTCTTCTGGTATATTAGCGTGTCGTAACCGGCCTCCAACTCTTAAGATACCCTTTTCATCTAGAAAGGGGTTAAGCAATCGAAGTTTACTTCCCTTTTTTAGGGGTGTGTTTGCCTTTAAGCATTGTACATCGTCTGCGAACTCTTCTCTTTGGCAAAGAAGAATGCAAACCGTCAATGATTGCGATAACTCTTCAACTGTAAGGTAAGTCGGATACTTTTCTTTCTTTCCAAATCTCTTGCACCATGCTATGACTCTCAGTAATTTGTCTAATGTAGAATATCTTTCAAAAAGTTCGTGTGTAAAATCTCTCTCTTTGTTTGTAGTTTCTGTTTTTGTAAAATGTACTAATCTTTCTTCCAGATGTAAGTCTTCAGGTAAGTTTGTAGGTACTTTATGCTTATTTTCTCCTTCTAGTAACCACTTCGGTCCTTTCCACCACAGCGTTTCATTTTTCAGCATCGAGCCAGACACGCCTCTAGAAGCCAGATCGCTGGGATTCTCCTTCGAAGCTACGTGACTCCAGTGATGTGCAGGTAAGGTAGTCAGGATTTCAGCAGTACGATTCGCAATAAACGTCTTCCATTTACTCGGGTGTCCCTGCAGCCACGCCAAGACGACTTGTGAATCTGTGTAAGCATATATGTTTTTTCTAGGTACTTTTAGGTGCTCAGCAACTTCATTCAATAGTTTGGCGAGAAGCACTGCACCGCATAACTCCAAGCGAGGTACTGAAACTGTTTTTATTGGAGCTACTTTAGTTCTTCCAGAGATTATCTGTACATGGACGTCGCCTGCGGGACTAATCACACGCGAGTAGACAACGGCTGCATAGGCCATGATACTAGCATCAGAAAAGCCGTGAAGTTCAAGTTTAGTATCGTTTGTAGTCGTATGTAACCATCTCTCAATTTTTATTTCAGATAGACAAGGCAGTTCTGAACGATACTTCAGCCAATCTTCTCTTAATGCTTGTGGGATTTCTTGATCCCATGTGACACCAGAAAGCCACAGTTTTTGGAGAAAGACTTTGCCGATGATAATTGTAGGAGCTAGCCATCCCATCGGATCGAAGAGTTTGGATACGTCGCTTGCTATGGTTCTCTTCGTCACAACGGATTGTTCAGGTAAGTGTATAGAATATTGAAATTCATCTCTCATATTGTTCCAGGCTATTCCCAAAGTCTTCACTGTCGTATCCAGATTCAATTCTTTATCATGATTGTCTACCCCTTGCATAAGTCTTAGAAGGTTTGCGTCGTTAGTGTTCCATTTTTGTAATTCAAACCCTCCAGATCTTAGTAGTGTTGTCATATCATTATAAATTGAAATTCCTTTTTCGTAATTGTCGGCGCCTGTTAACAAATCATCCATGTAGAAGTCTGTTAGAGCAATAGGTGCTGCTATTGGATGCTGTTCCTTCTCATCTAAGGCCAACTGTTCCAGAACTTTGGTCGCCAGGTAAGGTGCACTGGCCGTTCCAAAGGTCACTCTGTTCATTTGAAAATCTCTGATTTCTTCGTTTGAATTTTCGCGCCACAGGATGCGCTGAAAATCAGGTTGAGTAACGACGACTTGCCGATACATTTTCACTATATCGGCTACCAAGCCCACTTTGTGTTGTCGCCATCGCATGATTATATGTCTCAAGTCTTGTTGCAAACGTGGCCCAACCATGAGGTCGTTATTCAAAGATACTTGATTCTTGTATTTGCAGCTCGCGTCGAATACAACTCTAACCTTGGTAGTAGTCTTGTCAGTTCTGATGACTGCGTGATGAGGTAAGTACACAGCAGTTGGTTTGTTCTTTTCTTCGACTTCTTTTACTTCCTGCATGTGTTGTAAATTTAAGTATTCTTTCATTACTTCGTTGTACTCTTTTTTCAGCCACGGATCTTTCTCTAGTTTCCTTTCCATTTGCAACCATCTCGCTTTAGCAACATCTCTCGATTCGCCATACTGACAGAGTGGATTTGGGTCTTTGAATGGCAGAGCCACTGCATATCGTCCGTCTTCCTGTCTCTTATGTGTGTCTTTAAAGTGTTGTTCACAACTTTCTTCTTCTCCGGTCAAATGTTTCTTGCATGCACCCTCTTCTATCTCCCAAAATCTTTGAAGCATTTTGTCTTCAATGCAAATGTGCATGCTAAGTGTAGTTGTGTAGCCATGTAGAGCCTCAGTACTTGAAATCTGGCCTGTCAATATCCACCCGAGGTGAGTGTTCTGTGCTATTGGTGATCCTCGGGGGCCCTTTATTAGTCCAGTAGTGATTATATCACCATAGACGTCTGCGCCCAACAATAGATCCACCTTTCCTGGTTTTGCGTAGTATGGATCAGCTAGTTCAAGTTGGCGCAGGTGTGACCAGCCTTTGTTGTGTACTTCTGTAGTTGGTAACATTCGAGTAAGTGATTTGAGCACGCATGCTTTCACCGGTATTGCAAAATTTGTGTCGATTATCGAATGTGCTTGAAACGAAACCATGCTTTTGGAGTGGAGGCTTCTCCCGTTCTCGCCCAGTCCATTAATTGTGCAATTGATTGGAATTTTATTCAACCCAAGGAGCTGTGTTGCGGACTCTGTGATAAATGAACCTTGGGACCCTTGGTCTATCAATGCTCTCAGGTGATATGTAGCCCCATTTTGTGATATAACTTTCAACATGGCTGTGGCCAGCAGCACGTTAGTGGGAAGTTCCTTGTCCGCGTAATGGGACGCTACATTGGTATTGACTGGTGTAAAGGCTACTTTTGTTGACTCATTTCGGGATTGTATAGTTTCAGCTCGCTCTGAAACTTGATCTGTGGCTTTATTTTCGGGGTGAATTAAGGAATGGTGTCTCTTTCCACATCTTCGGCAAGAAGTTTTATGTTTGCAATTAAGTACTGTATGATTTGGAATCAAACAGTTGTAGCATAATCCATTCCTTTCTATGACATTTTTCCTTTCATCGCAGTTGAGCGCGATAAAATCTTTACAGTGGTAAATCAAGTGGTTTCCCTTGCAGAAGTTACAGTTGGTATTCGTCGAAGCGGAGGTGTGAAAAGATGACTGTTTTGTGTTAGATCTGGATTGTGATTTTGTCGATTCTAATACTTCCAGAGTTCTGAAGCGTGCTTCCAAGAAAACACACAGTTGCTTATACGTAGGAAGTTCGTCATTGCTATCTTCATTGGAACCGATTTGTTGTTCCCAAAGTCTAACTGATTCAGCATCCAGTTTGTTCACTGTTATATATATTAACATAGGATCCCAGTTGGCGGATGCTATGCCTAGATTCTTCAGCGCACTCAAGCATTCATTAGTTGTGTCAAGAATGAACTTTACTGATGTTGAGGACTCTGTAGTCACTTGTTTTAGCGTCATCATTCTTTTCAACAATGCATTTACCACAAAACGTTTGTTGCTATATCTTTTCTTAAGTGTCAACCATGCTTCATCATAGTTGGCTTCTGTAATAGGAATGTGTCGCAGCAACGCTTCTGCTTCTCCACTCAAACTTGACTTTAAATAATGTAGTTTTTGGACCTTGGATAGTGATTGATTGTTATGAATCAATGATGTAAAAAGATCATGGAAAGATATCCACTCCGCATATTTTCCAGTAAATGATGGGATATTGATTCTGGGTAATTTTATTTCTGGTTGAGATTTTGGTACTTGACCCGATATTGGTGCCGATACTGGTGCAGATACGGTGGGTACTAATTTTTCTAAGCACTCGAGCATCTCACATTTTCCTAATGTATAGGCATCTTCGCCTTGTGTATAAATCTCCTTAGAAACATAATCCGCTGATTTAATAAGCTTCATGTGATTGCTTAAAAATGTTTGCCATAATCCTTCTAGTAAGTTCAATCTGACATCGACGTAAGTTTTATTTAATTGTCCTCCATTATGACATACACTTCTAGTTCGCAAGTAGAAGATTGTTCGAAAAGTTCACAAAATTTTAGAAGTCCATTGCATAGAAAATTATTCAAAGTTAAGTTAGCTATGTCCGTAAAAGTTCCAATATTTTTACAAGTTTTTTAACAACACCAATTTTTTCTAAGTCTTTTTTGACAAGACTAAAATTTTCTAAGTCTTTTTAACACTCCAATTTTTCTAAGTTATTTTAACAAAGTTCGCAAATATTAACAAAGTCTTTTCAATCACTAAATTTTACCAAGTCACTTTTTTAGTCTATTACTCACGGTTACCAAGTCCTTTAGTCACTGTAATCCAAGAGTTCACTCACTGTAATCCGAGGGTACACTGTTCTGTCACTCACTTTATGAACACACTCACACGCACTATCGATCGGATCCGTACACTCGCGGTCGCGGTACTAGAGGATCCGGCTCGAAGGACCAATGTTGAGCGCGGCGAGCGGTCCACGAAGCCCAAAAATCCCCGGGAGAAATGAAAGCCGTAACTATCCCGAAACCGTATGGTTTATTTCACCGAAACTTAAAACTCAAAAAAGTAAAAAACCTACAAAGTGTCACTAATCGTCTGGAGAATCTTGCATGCGCGTGTTAGGAATTTTTTCTTACTTGAGAGCGCCATCTACATTTTTTGCGACGAACTATTGAGACTTTGTGGTTTGTGCAGACTATTTATCGATGGACGTGAGCGCAACCAACATAGCTGTTGGTTCTCCTATAAATAAATAATAAAAATGTCAATATATTGTGTAAATAAGATTAAAGGGATTACTATTGATTTTAACTCAAACTCGTACTCTTGATTTTTACTTCAATTCGCTCCTATTACCTACTCTGATTTAGTTAAGGTTATACAATCTATAATATTAGTTTGTAGTACAGTGTCATGAATGAGTGACTGTGTGTAGTTTAGCTCTGGCCTATGCTGGCCTAATACTTTGTTTCCGGTCTTGTGATTTCTTTGAAATAACTCTGATCGTTGTATAAGTTACCCAACTAAATCGGGTAACCACTTTTTAATGGCAAGTTCTTCACGTATAGATAAAAAAGTTTAGGTTTATTAAGGTAGGTACCAAAATAAATTTGACATGTTTGAAAATCGTGCATTGTATGAAGACTTTCCTTCTGGACCTATATAATACAGGGCGTATTCTGTGTTTACGGGTTAAGAAGGTCATTTCCTACCTCCTATGTTGACTGCTGGCCAAGCTTCGCAGTGTCGGGTTATTTACCGCCGCCCGGGACTCGGCGTGTCATTCGTTTAGCGCCACACCCGGAGGACACGTGTAGGGCATTAGGCAGTTCCTACGGACGCGAATGACTTAGCCCCCCTAATTAATTACGTACTGTTTAAATTCAACGGATGTGTTTATGTAAGGCCCATTTGTGAACCAAAAAATTTAAAAAGTTTAATTTTGTTCCGGCTAATAAAAAAATTTAAAAAGTTTAATTTTGTTCAGGCTAATATCCCGTATAAAAAAATGAAAAAGAAAACCTGCCCCTTTGAGTGGGGTTATTGTTGATCAGGTGATTTTGATAGGAGGAAAATGAATAGGGAAAAAAAATACCATGAGTCAAATATCCAAAGTCAAAGTCAAAATGTTTTTATTCAATTTAGGTATCGAAGATACACTTATGAACGTCAAAGTTATTAAATAGACTCGACCGCCTTGTTCGGAAAAAAAGCCTCTACTCAGAAGAACAGGCAAGAAACTGAGGGGCATTATTTTTTCAAATAATAAATAAATTACAGTCTCACAAATTTTGGCTTACAACTAGGTAATATCTATAAATACTAGTGGCTACTTGGCGGAAGTGGAAGGCTCCAGACATCTTTATCTTCTAAATAATTCTTAACCTTATAATATCCTCTTTTCATTAATGTAGTTTTTACATGTGATTTGAATTTTCCCTCGGTGAGCCCTGTTATATTTTTCGGGATTTTATTGTAAAAACTAACGCAGTTGCCTAAAAATGACTTTTTTGACTTAGTCAGTCTAAATCTTGGTACAGCTATCCTATCCTTATTTCTAGTGTTATTTTATTTTATTTTATTGTACAGGGAAAACAGACGGCTGCTAATTTTACACAGTAGTTAAACGATAAGTGTTAACACAAAAGCCAAAGTAGTTTTCACTTATAAACACTTAAACAGTTGCAAGTAAAAAAACCCTCTAAAAAACATAAATTAATTAAGTACCTCATACAAATACATTTACAAAATTATATTTTATTATTTAAACGTTTATTTGCCATTTTATTTTTTGTAGATTTTTGCGAATGTGCATAATATTTTCAAAGATATATAAAGAAGGTAAAGTTAATATATTTATTTCTTTAAATAAATCTCTCAATGATTCACAGGGACCCATTCCGTAGATAGCGCGGACCGCTCGCTTTTGCAAAATAAAAATGGCCTCTACTTCAGCAGCTGATCCCCACAGCAAAATGCCATATGACATTATGCTGTGGAAGTAAGCAAAGTAAACCATCCGAGCTGTAGCTATATCCGTCAGTTGCCTAATCTTGCGAACCGCATAAGCAGCAGAACTAAGTCTCCCAGACAGAGCACTGATATGTGGACCCCATTGCAGTTTGGAATCAATGCTTATACCCAGGAACACCGTCGCCTTGTCTATGTTAAGTTTATCGCCCTCAAGCATTACGTTTGGTTCTATATATCTAAAAAACATTAGGCATGGAAAACTTTAAACACTTAGTTATTTTGCATTTAGTAACTACGAGTAATTGTTCGCAGCGAACCATCTCGAAATAATAGTCAGTACGTTGTTCACATGCACAAGCTCACTATCTTAATCCAGATCATTAGAGTGTAAGCTTTGATAAATGCGCCTTAAAATCACCGAGTCCTGGTGTATTTAACTCTCTAGTTTTGTATTTTCTTTTCATTTTTAATTCTAAGCCAGAACCGCAATGAAAAAATCATAAACCGGAGTCACTACATGGTGTGGTTTATGTATAGTGAGCACCATCCACGAAGAAGCACCACAGTCTTCCTAATCTTTTACGGGGGGTGCACGGCAGTGCACAATCTAAGCGATCTCCATCGCTAAGATTGGGGAGTCTCGTGGCCGGCGCGCACTATACCCGCTCAAGTCGGCGCTCCGCCCGCAGAGCTACCTGCGGCAGCTGCTGGAGGGCGTGGCGTACTGCCACGCGCACCGCGTGCTGCACCGCGACCTCAAGCCGCAGAACCTGCTGGTGGACGCGGCCGGCCGCATCAAGCTGGCCGACTTCGGGCTGGCGCGCGCCTTCGGCATCCCGGTGCGCGCCTACACGCACGAGGTGGTGACGCTGTGGTACCGCGCGCCCGAGATCCTGCTCGGCGCCAAGCTGTACTCGACCGCCGTGGACGTGTGGAGCCTCGGCTGCATCTACGCGGAGATGGTGACCGGGCGCACGCCCTTCCCGGGCGATAGCGAGATCGACCAGCTGTTCCGCGTGTTCCGCGCGCTCGGCACGCCGGGCGCGGGCGGCGTGTGGCCCGGCGCGCGCCGCCTGCCCGACTACCGCGCCTCCTTCCCGCGCTGGCCCGCGCGCCCGGCGCGTGCGCTGCTGCCCGCCGCCGCGCGCGCCGAGCCGCGCGCCGCGCAGCTGTTCGAGCTCATGCTGCGCTACGAGCCCAGCGAGCGCGTGGCGGCGCGCGCGGCGCTGCGCCACGCCTACCTGCGCGACGCGCGCCTGGCGCCGCCCGACCTGCTGGCGCCCCCGCCCGCGCCCGCCGACTAGCCTAGCGCGCTCGGCACGCCGCGCGCCCGGCGCCGCCCGACCTGCTGGCGCCCCCGCCCGCGCCCGCCGACTAGCCTAGCGCGCTCGGCACGCCGCGCGCCCGGCGCCGCCCGACCTGCTGGCGCCCCCGCCCGCGCCCGCCGACTAGCCTAGCGCGCTCGGCACGCCGCGCGCCCGGCGCCGCCCGACCTGCTGGCGCCCCCGCCCGCGCCCGCCGACTAGCCTAGCGCGCTCGGCACGCCGCGCGCCCGGCGCCGCCCGACCTGCTGGCGCCCCCGCCCGCGCCCGCCGACTAGCCTAGCGCGCTCGGCACGCCGCGCGCCCGGCGCCGCCCGACCTGCTGGCGCCCGCGCCCGCGCCCGCCGGCTAGCCTAGCGCGCTCGGCACGCCGCGCGCCTGGCGCCGACCGCCGACTAGCCTAGCGCGCTCGGCACGCCGCGCGCCCGGCGCCGCCCGACCTGCTGGCGCCCGCGCCCGCGCCCGCCGGCTAGCCTAGCGCGCTCGGCACGCCGCGCGCCTGGCGCCGACCGCCGACTAGCCTAGCGCGCTCGGCACGCCGCGCGCCTGGCGCCGCCCGCCGACTAGCCTAGCGCGCACGATACGCCGCTCCGCGTGTGCTCGGGGAAGATCGCCGCGGCTTGCCAAAGCTAGCACGATCCGTGCCTTGCGAGTCATTCGATCGGCAATTATCGATAATTCAAATAGTTACACTAAAGAAAAGAACTTATAATGCTACGGCTATATTAGCAGCCATCGGCGATAATTTGGGCTACCGCGACAAGTGTAACTGGTTAGTACGTCACTCGGCGATGTATTGAGCGAATTATCACCCACATCAACTCCGCAGAAAGGCGACCAGTTGACCGCTAATGTAGACAAGAACGCCGATAACGATGATTTTAGCGCCACAACGCGACACGAATTATCGCACGCTAATGAAGCCCCAGCATTAATGTCAAAACAGTAATCGAACAGTAACAGAACCTTGGCGCGTTGTTGTACCTAATATAAAGGATGCTGGTAGGCTCGCGTTCTTGCCTCGCCGAGCCGAGCCTACACGGACGGAAAGCACGTTTAACCGCGTGTGCATAACCCTAAACTCTGCCTGTAAAATGAATGATGTGTTATGAATTGGTGATCATATTTTTACTTGTAAACTTGTAAGGGACCAGTTGTGAGAAGCTCACAAAGCTGTTTATTTTTCCAAGGACTTTATTATTTCCCAAAACCGTGATGAAAACCCCCAATCTGGCAAACCATTTACTTAAGTTAGATGCATGATGCGCAGTGAGCGGTGACGCCCTCGGACCTTTGCCATATAACTTGACTTTACACTAACATAGCTACGGAACCTAACCAGAAGCGTGTCACGATACATAGATACTTGATAAATTAAAAGAACCAAACTAAGGCTCAACTCATCGACGCCGAGTGGATCCGAAGCGACACGCATCGTTGTGGGAAACTGATCAACTCCAACCAAGCGTCGACGCGCAAATTCGTCCGTAGACGCTTGTTTTCATATTTGTCAAATTTATATGTTACTTAATCAATGGAAATATACCCACATAAATTGAATATGTGCCAATCAAATAGGAGCTGAGCCTTACTTTTTGTAATATTTTATCTTAAACCTCAGATCAACCTAGAGGAAAAGATGGAACACTGCGTTAGATCTCGCTGAAGCAACTTTAAACTTGTGTGGTACGTGGTAATGTTGCCATGAAAAACATTTACAATTGCACGAAAACTAATATTAATTCCCAAACTATATGTTAGCCATTTCCGTTCCAATATACAACCTTATTAGATTTAATATTCCAAAACTGCACATATTTGTAAAGTTGTGTTGTTTAAAGTTACGGCTTTTTCAAAATTAACTTGAAAAAAAACCGCACAGTTTTTAAAAAGAACCTCAAAATGTAGTCCTGGCCACACTTTTATAATGCACTATGTATATTTATATACCTACACGAAATTATACCATAGACGAAAGAAAGATGTCAATGTGTGCGTGTTGTGTACATTTACGACAGTAGCGTAGTTTTTGGATGGTTTTTGGCTTCACTTAAATCATACGCCGTGCGCCATCTTATTCTCTAGGTTGATCTGAGTCTAAAACATAAATGTATTTCTTATTGTATTTAAAAAAAAAATAGACTTAAAGTGCCTTAACTTTCTAAATAAATCACTTTTTTACAAAAATATATTTTTATTATAGTTCCACTTCTAGTAGGATCGTATAGTAGGGTAATGTCTCTTTCCCTGTCCAGAGTAGAGGTCAAAAGTCAAAATTGTAATAAATAATTTTAATTTGACAATTTTCCTTGGAACCAAATAGTTCCAGAATAATCTTTTGAATTAACAAAGAACAGGGGGGCTATTCTTGCACATGAGATGAGATGAGATTTTATCTTGGTCACTCTCACACCTATAACGTTTCAAACGAGAGCAACAAGGATGAAAAAAGGTGAGATGAAAATCTCAAATCTCCGAATGGGGGTTACCCCATTCGGAGATTTGAGATTTTTGAGATTTTTTTGTTACTGTTAAGTAACAAACAGAAAGACTAGTAACATTAAAAGAAAAACAAACCTGTGGGGCTATTCCTGCGCGTGAGATGAGATGAGATTTTATCTTGGTCACTCTCACACCTATGACGTTTCAAACGAGAGCAAGAAGGATGAAAAAAGTGTGATGAAAATCTCAAATCTCCGAATAGGGTCCCTGGCTGCAAAATGTTGCAGCCTCAGAATAATAACTAAAGCAATAGAAGGAGGGTTAAAAAAAGAGCTCAGTAACTACCTTTGTTCCTATTCTATCTTATGGCACGAAAACGGTTGAGAAAAGAGATAAATGATTTACTCTTTGTTTTATTTTTTTGGAATTTCACAAGATGAACTGTCATTTGGTTATATTAGTGGTTCTAATTCAACCCGCCCAAATTTGATAGTACTTTGTCTTGTTCTTCTAATGTCTGACAGTTTGTTCATTAGACTACTTAACTTATTCGCGTGCTCATTGTTTACGCGTTTGTCGTAATCTTCTATGGTTTTGCAATGATTTAATATTATTTTTACTGTTAGACTGCATGAAATATTGTATAATTCCAAATAGTGAGTGTGCGGACGCAGTGGAGCAATGTCTTGTGTGGTTGTAGGCTGCACGTCCCATCTAACACGATCATAAAATAGTCAAGAAATATTGACCTTAAATCGTTTAGTTTTTGGACAATTTATTGTTGAATGTGAGCCGATAAACAAACATAAATACGTAACAAATGTTGCTGAATCACTTTGTAGCAGAAACCAGCCGTTATATCTATTCCAATAGAAGTTTTTAGCGAATATTCGGAAACAGTTTTAGGTTACCTTGATCATACATAGTGACGTAAATATTATTGTCGATACATGGTCCAAACTTTGATTTTACAGATTTCTTGAAGATGATGTGAAAAAAAAAGAATGGATAAATTGAATTGGTGACGAAATTTGACTCCAAAAATGCAGTCACATACGAGTATGCTCCAAGAATATACTTTGAATTCATTTGTATGTAATGAAGCTATGAAATGGAGAAGACATAGAGAGTTTAGAGAGGATGCTGTTCTTACATATTTTATTATGAATGGAACAGATGAAATTCCTTTGAAATTAAAACTTGATTTATTGCATTACAGGAAGTAGGTATTTTAAGGAAGTCGAAGAAGAACATAGTCAAGTAGCATTAGTGTAATTTAATTTTATGGTGTGCAATCAATAAAGTGTCTATCTATTTATCTGTCTTTCTTTAAAGATGACCGATTTTCAGGATCGATCGATCGATCATTATGTATTCATTCTCTCTTAGGTGACTAAGCTTAGTAATCTTCTTTATCTAATATAAAAATGTACCGCTGAATGTGTTGCTAAGCGCAAATTTCGAAAACAGCTAAATCGATTTTGATAATTTTTTTTTTAGAATAATCCTTGAAGTACGAGGATGGTTCTTACGCAGAGAAAAAATTACAAAATTGCCTGAAAAAAATAATTAAAGAATCAACTGTTAGGTGGTACGAAGTTCGCAGGGTCAGCTAGTTTATAATAATAATCATTTATTTCAAACAACGTAGGGTAACAATGCCCATATAACATACAAATAAATACCTTTAGGTAACCAAAATATATAATGATTAAAAATGCATTATTATTACGTATAACCATTAATTACACTTGACGTCGTTCAGTGACCAGTCGATCAAGCATTTTTCCCCTGAACGTCCGAAACTTCTCCGAGGCCAGCACAGGTATTCTAATTCATTCAGAAACATTTCCGGGGGCAGTTGCTTCAGCAACTGCCCCCGGAATGTTCTTTCAAATGTTCTGGTGAACCACTATGGTGGTGAACCACTACGCGAACGATGATGTATGCTTTTTTCAGTACCGTCTCGTCGGCGGGCAGGCATTACGTCGAGTTAATCAAGCGACTCGTAGAGTATTTTCTTGCCACTGACAACATTCTCCTGGATAAAGTTCGACTTGCAGATCTGCAGTATGCCGACTTCATCCATGATGTTGATGGCGTATTGTATTTACGCCAGCAGCTCGTTGACTATGACTCGCTGGGAATCCATAGCGACCGAAACAGGGCAGCGGCTAAAGTCGCGCGAATCGCGAAAGTTATATTCAACCGGCAGGGCACCATGCGTCGCGGCCGTCTCCGAGCACGCGCACGCGCACACGCACACCGATTTATGGATTAGTTTTAGCGGTACAAGATATGACAATGCATGTCATTGTAAATTTATCGACGTTGAAATGTAGGGGGTCACATCACTAGTCAAAATAAAATTAGTGACCACCTACGAAATTTCGAAACGTTTTTTGTATATTTGTCCTTTTCCAACATCATAACGGTGCCATAAGACAAAACAGGCCAAATATATTGAGTTTAGTTGTTTTATAACCCTCCTATTGCTTTAGTTATTATTCTGTGGTTGCAGCAATCACTCCCGCTATCAAGACGATTCGAATGACATCTCACATGTCAAAATCCATCAAGCTGTTTAAGCTGTACCAAAGAAACCTCTTAAATACATGCGTACTCTAAAAACAATCCTCATTCTTGCGCAGTCGGGTAAAAAACCCGACTGAAAAATGGAGGTTAAGATTCGCCAATGACATTTGGCATTCGACGCTCAGTTGGTTTTAGCGCTTCTAGTGATCAACGCTCGAAGCTTTTGAACATTGAGCTAGCATTTCTCAAAGACTAAACAAATTCAGACGAAACACCGTGAAAAAAATATTTTTGCCTAAAAATGAATGCCCTCTGTGATGTTATGCTTTATTGTAATGTTTTGTTACTAAATTATTTGAAGCCAACGGCGTTTTAAAGACTTGAGCCTATTAAGCAGCATGAGTGCGGTAGTTTGTTTATAAGTATAGGTAGATTAAGTATGTACTCACAAATATCCTGCATCTAAAGGTTTTGATTCCCTTTGGTCGTGCGTGTAAAATCTAAAAAAACAATCGTAAACCACGGACTCTCTGAAGTGTGAGATATTATCTTGGTCCTTCTCACTTTCATGATTTTTCAAACGAGAGAGACATTGACCAAAAAATATCTCGTGCGTAGGAATACGGGGAATAATATAATATCGTAAGAATAGCCCTGGAGGGCTATTCTTGACGCGTGAGATGTTTCTTGGTCACTCTCACTATGACTTTTAAAACGAGAGAGACATTGATCAGAAAATATATTTCGTAAGAATAGGGCTCCTGATGGGCATCCTAAGAACTCCGGTACCAGGGATAAATCACTCAACCTATCCTAAACCAATGCTTACAACATTTCAAAAATCTCATAACAAAAAACATATTTACTAGGACTAGCAGAGCTGTTCAATCGACGGCCCGCTTTAAAAATGTATTCTACGAGTTGGTAGTACTAATCTGTTTTAGATAATCAGTAGGTAGTATAAAAATGACTAAAATTGTTGAAAATATGGTGGACCTAGAACTTACAACCTCATTATTATCTCGATAGTTTCTTGCCTGATTTTGCTGAAATGTTCCTAATTGAAGTTAAAAACGCGTTTGTGTTTAATATCTTTTTCATCACTCTCGCTCGTAAAAAGGACTTTATTACATCAGTTTTAGCTCATAATCCGAGCTATTAAGCACGTGTGCTGTTACTTTACCATTATCGCACTAGTAACTAAACTAGACTTTTTTAAAAATAAATCAACACAAGTTTTTTTTTTCTTTTCTTAAATTCTTGACTTCAAGTATCATAACTACGTAATAACAGTAAATAAACATTATTTTTTTATCAAAATATTGACAATTAATTAGGTATGATAATTTAAACAAAGTATTCGCTATTATTTTGCCTAGGAAAATTTTGAAAAGTGATAAGAAAAAGGAAAAGCAGCAAAATGCGCATACATTTTCAGAAAAATGTATTGACTAATGCTAATGACTAATTTAATAATAAGTCTGTGTTTTTTCCCCACGCATGTGTGATGAAAAACGTCACATGAAACGCGTGTGCGTTAATAATTACACTATTGGCTCCATTAGTGGGCTCGCATACGGCCCGCGCTATAATACCTCCTCGAGTGAATGAGAAATACAAGAAACTAACGGAACGAGCTTTTTTTTATCTACGCGTACGAAATCGTGAGCAACAGCTAGTAGTTAATATAGAAAAAAAAATCCTCTATAGCTGGACTAAAGGGGTCTTAGATTTGATATTGAAAAACCTTTTGTAGCTGAAATACATGTATAGTGCTTAGATTTTAGCAAACACCAAAAAAATAATCAAAATAAACCGAGATTCAAAAAATATCAATAAATCAAATGCTTTGAAGGCAGTAATCGATCAGATTAGCACATCCCATGAAACTCAAATGTTGGTTTTATAGATGAAACATAAATTCGAGCGAAGCTTGTAGTTGGGAGTTTCCGAGCAAAGAGGTTAACATTGAATGAAAACTCAGAATAAGCAATGTAAGAAGAGTTTATTTGAAAATTGAACTAGCTACCAAGAAAAAAATACGAGCACGTGCTCCACGAGCTGCACGAAATTTAAAATAAAAGACTGTACCTTACTAGTACCTTTTTATTAGTTATGAGAGAGTATAATATTAGACAGTATTTTTAGAAGAGGATTCGCTAAAGCAGTGTTTTTGTCTTGGGCGGCTTGAACCCCTCGCTGCCCTCAGGACTCATCTTCCCTTGCTGCATTCGGGAGTTAACTCTAGATTCCCTCGTTACGCTCAGGGTACAATAAGCCGCCCGCGACGTAAGGCACTGCTTTGTGCCCTCGGTACATAATCTACTATTGTTACTCTTTATTCACAAAAATGCTTTTCTCCAATATAGTCTATCGATTGTTTATCGCAACCAAATCCATTGTGTCTTGATATTTCCTTCAATTTTACGAAGAAGAAGCTAATGTTATAATACGCAAATAACTTTTGTCTTTCTGTTCTTGTTCTGTTTCTTCTTCGACGATGAGATTCGGCAATGAAGACTGATATTGTTGTTCCTAAAAACAATATTAAATGATAATTAATTTGCAACCATACTAAGTCCCAACGCTCGTATCAATAATTTATTTATGTACATTGTGTACACAAAAAAAAAATGATTACCAGTTTATTCGAAGGTGAAAAAGTCCCTGTTATTCGGATGCTCTGATACCCTTCGGCTGATTTTGAACTAGGCATCTGTAGATAAAAATATAGGATAAGTTTTTAGTATTTTTATTAACTGAAACGGAAGTTCTTCACTCGCGCTTCGCGCTCGCTGAGTGAATGGTTGTACTGGCGTCACGCATGCCCATAACAGTTCAACGCCACTCTTATTACAAGTAGTGGCTCTATGAGCAACGTCTCACAAATTACATATCTCCGCTATTTTAAATAAAACCTAAATTTACAAAATTTCACAAATATCGGTTGAGAAATGCGATCTGTAGAGGAAAACAATCGGACATCCGTGCAATCAGACGCTGGACGCCGGACATACGACAACTTCAGCAATAGCATTTTCATTTGGCATAGCTCTGACTATGCACTATGCTTGTCACCCTAATAATATAAGATGTTAAATGTCTTTTAACTCACCTTAGTTCAGTACTCGCATTTGTTGTTGGCTGAACGCTTGTGTTTAAAATTTGATGATTTCGTTGATCTCTGTTTCTGAAAAAATGAAATAGAGCAATTTAAAGATATTAATTACACAATATTCATATTACTCAAAGCGTCTCGTTTGTCTCCATTTTGGTTCCATGATACCATAAAATATAAAACAATTACCAATCTATAATCCCAGTTTAAAATATATTATTAATCTAGTCTTCATGCAATAGAGACTAAGTTAAAATAACTATTAAGACTAGATGCAGGTTGGTATCAGTTACCAAAGAAATTGTTGTATATAATAAATATAAATAAATAACAATACATACAATAGTGACTCTGCGAGCTGGTGATCTCGACAAAAAGGTTTTTTGAAAATTTTCCAATTATGCGGAGATATATCTTTTTTTAAATCACATCTCTGCCATATTGAAAAATTTCCAATAACCGCCTAGACATGAAAATTCTTTTTAAATATCGGACTTACTCACAAAGTTTCAAGAGAATAGGTTAAGAAATGCGACCTGTAGATTAAGACAGATCAGACAGAAATCCAGACGGAATTCGGACATACGAAAGCATTTTCGTCGAATCTGAAGCATAGACGCTTCGCTCGCTAACGATCTCTCGCTCGGTTATTGTTGTAAGAAAATGTACTTAATAACTTTTCTATCGAATTCAATGGCCATGACTCGGAACACTACTTTCTGAATGCAAATGCTTGACTTTTTGTATTAAATACTATTTTTTACTAAAAAATACTTTATTTTGATCAAAGTGACTGATCACAGTGTTAGTAAGCATATTCTTTCAAATAAAAAATAAATGAGTAAATAACGAAGTTATGCTGCAACAAACATTTAGTAAAATTTATACAATGTAATTGAGTGCGTCCTAATTTTTGAAGTCGGTTAACAAACCAGGATAAGTTAGAAAAATATGCTCAATACACTGCTAAAAATAATAATGTATTGCGAACCGTGGTTGGTCAGCTATAACATAAAAATATGATTGTTCCTAGTTTAGGTAGGTTAGTTTAGGAAATGTGCTATACCAAAAACAAAAATTAGTATTAGTCATTTACACCGTTCGCACGCAACGACCGCTTTCCGATATTGACATCGTAAGTACACATAATAATTATCATTATTTTATTTTTACCCGATTGTTCAAGAAGGATTATTTATTATTATTAACTATAGAATACTCCCCATTTCTATGTTATTAAATAGGTGTTGGGGCATCAGCAAGTATGCCACAGCTTCAATTTGAAATGGCTTAGGTATATTGACCTTAGTATAATTTTTGTGAATAATTGAATCAAATGAAATCACGAGAAAAAAAACAGCTGTTTCATACAAAAAGCTCATCAATCGTCGACAAAATGTAAGCAGATGCTTTTATCCCCGATTTAATTTACAAATAAAAAAGTTTAAAAAGTAATCGTTGTTTATAATGAAGAGTACAATGACCCCCGTTTGGCTTAGTACACCCTATACCGATAACCCTGTGCAATGTACAAATATGACACATAAAGGTACATTTGTACATAACAAAACAAAAACACAGTTCTGACAAGTCTTGCACTTGGATAATTATCATGAGCAACATGTACAATGGGGCCCGTGCCGTGGCGTGATGATTGTAGTACAGCACGACGCTGCGCGACCGCGGCTCGTATCACAGCAATATAAGGTTCATGGTCGCACAGCGTCGGCGGGTAAATCCAACAATCATCGCAATAAGGTGTACCTACTGGACGGTGAAGCCCTGAGAGTTAACATAGGTCGGAGGACACGTCTGTCGTTTTCTATTATTTTTATCAGAAAAACAAACGTCAGACCGAATCATGGCATATGATTCGGTCTGACGTTAAAAACTCAGACACTAGGGTTAGTCACTTCAGTCTACACAATAAGAACAAACGGGTAAAAATATTTATGTGGTAATTAAATATTAATAGGTAGGTAGGTACTTACCACTTAGCTAGTTGGAGTCCAATTTTTTTCTTACGTCTAGCTGCCTTGGTGACATCTCCCATTTTTATCGGATCAACCTTCTGTACCCTCTACTCACAACGCGATCAATTATTGTCCAAATAATTTCACTAGTAGTAAAGTCACTAAAAACTTATCAAATGTCTTGAAAAACTACTTTTTTTGATTGTCTCTGGATAATTAAGCACTGCTTAATTGATGATTTACGTACAAATAGAAAAAAATGCGAAAATATTTTTCGGCAAGGCGAGTACGTCCCTCCTTCGTGAGGCGCTGGCGCCGACTGGCCCGTCCCCCGCAAAGGAGCTCGCGGGTGTCAGTGGTCACGTGATCTGACGAAATACTTCAAAATAACACAAAATATTACTAAACTAACTCAATTTTAGCTCTAAAAATATGGTAAAAGAACGATCAATCATATTTTTAAATTTCCTATCCGAAGGTGTAAAAATATATAGTAACGTAATCTCCGTAAGCACGGTATTGCACGCCATGAGAACGAAAACAACGTTCATTTAATATTTTTTTACTCGCAATCTAGTAAGTAATATAATATTTTAATCAGACTAATTAATAGGTAACAGAATGATCTTATTGGTGATATTTTTTTCATATCGGTAGGGTCCGTAGCTTCTTCACAACGACGAGTTGAATAGACGCATTTGGCGAATATTCAAGGCTTAAACCACGAATAATCATATTCTATTATAATGTCGTTTTAGGGACTTAGTCGCTAGATCAAAAGTCTTCAACGACTTTTTCTTTATTTTAGGCTCCAGAAAAAAAATCTAGCTACCTACTTAAATAGTTACTTGGTCTTTGGTCAATCTTTAATATTATTTATTTATTAGGTCCTTACGTATGAAATTGGCGTTTTCTACGGGAGGAATAAAAAGTCGATTTTTTTTGTAAAATATATTTAATTAATCAAAGTATGCACCGTTGTTATCTATGCACTTTTGCCATCTTATGGGTAGTTCATTGATCCCTTTACTATAAAAAACCATGGGGGCGAGAAGCAACAAACTCTTTGAAGGCGGTTTGGACTGCTGCATCGGAGTGGAATTTTTTTCCTTGTAAGAAGTTGTCCAAATTCCGGAAGAAATGGTAATCTGTTGGAGCAAGGTCCGGGGAGTACGGTGGATGTCGCAGACATTCTAATTGTAGCTCAGCTAACTTAGTGGTTGTTTGTTGTGCAGTGTGTGGTCTTGCGTTGTCGTGAAGCAGCAGTGGCCTAGAGCGATTGACCAATCTCGGTTGTTTAACAGCTAGTTCTTCCTTCATGGTTTGCAGTTGCTGACAATAGATATCTGCCGTAATCGTTTGGCCAGATTTAAGAAAGCTGTAGTGAACGACACCGGCGCTAGTCCACCAAACACTTACAAGTAACTTTTTCTGAGTCAATTTTCGTTTAGGGCAGGATTTGGCTGGGTCTCCAGGGTTCAGCCATTGCAATGAGCGCTTTCGATTATCGTACAATATCCACTTTTCATCACAAGTAATGATTCGATTTAAAATCCCTTCATTATTGTGTCGGTTGAGCAAAGTAACACAGCAGGCGACCCGTGTTTGCAAGTTCGATTCACTCAATTCATGAGGTACCCATCGTTCGAGTTTTTTTACTTTCCCGATTTGCTTCAAGTGGATTAATACAGTTTTGTCACTTACCCCGAAGACTGCTGCTATCTCTGAAGTGCTTTGTGATGGATCCGCTTCCACAATAGCCTTTAATTCTTCGTTTTTCACTTTGATCTCCGGCCGTCCACGGGGTTGGTTCTTAAGGCGAGCCTGGCCAGAAAACGTCTAGCAAGAATCAACTTTTCTCTAAGATAAACCATGGTTTTTACTGTGTAAAAAAAAATATGTTATTCTTAAGCATGTTTTTAAGTGGAATCATAAACCTGATACATGTAATGAATAACTTCACTCGATAGAAAAAAAATCCAAAGTCACCTCTATTTGGTATTTTAAACACGATTTGCGACTTAATTTTAACAAATCATATTGCTTTTTAATTTTTTTTACGAATAACAACGCAATAAAAAAATGGAATCATAAATAAAAATGCTAAAAAGTTAACATGATAATTTTATATGATTTTTTTATCACGAATTCATGGTAAAAAGGCGCGTTTGCGTGACCGCCAGTCCGCCCGCAGACCCCGTCGACGCCGGACGTGTGCCAAATTTTTGTGATCTCCGCAGTGCCGCACACACCAACACCAACCAAGCATTTAGTTTTGCCATAATGGGTAACAAACATAATAAACGAAAAAAATGCTCAAGTCTGGCTTTTAGAAAATCGTACGAGTCAAGGAGCAAACGTCGGTAAGTAGATAAACTTCTACTAGATTATATTGGTAATCATTGTTTTTATTTACTAGAATCGACATTTCTTGCATTGCTTTTTGTAGTCAGATGATGTATCAACATATCTATTAGTACCTACTTATATTCGTTTTAGTGTTTTCAAATATTATACTCATCATCATAGATACTTTTTTGTCTCTTTACGTGTATTCACGATGTAAATACCCGGCCTAGTACACCTACTAGTATACCCACTAGTGATATTTATGTAGTTATACCTACCTACAGTTACAGTTTTTTTTTGCAGAAGACTACTACGTAACAAACTCCAATGACTTTGGAATTGACGAAACGTAAGTACCTATCTACCTTTTGTATCACGCAGGGAGGCGGGTGTTCTGCGAAGTTTTGACTATGTCGGTCATCATTTATTATTTCACCCAGACAACTTGTGAGCTAAGGATACGGAGCGACGTTCATATTTTCATTTTTCCTGAGCATTCTAAACTGCACAACGAGTAAATACCCGCCCTAGTGGCATACCAGTGATATTTATATTTATATAGTTATACCTACTTACACGAATACCTATCTTACAGTTTTGTTTTTTTTTTTCAGAAGAGTACTACAACCAAATGTAATAAACTCCGATGACATTGGAATTGACGAAACGTAAGTACCTACCTACCTTTTGTAACATGCAGGGCGGCGGATCTTCGCTAAGTTTTAACTATACAGGATGTTAGGTGAGATTCGGGAAGACGTTCATACTTTCATTTTTACTGAGCAATCTGAACTGCACAACGAGTAAATACCCGACCTAGTGGCATACCAGTGATATTTATATTTATATAGTTATACCTACTTACACGAATACCTATCTTACAGTTTTTTTTTTTTTTTCAGAAGAGTACTACAACCAAATGTAATAAACTCCGATGACATTGGAATTGACGAAACGTAAGTACCTACCTACCTTTTGTAACATAAGTTTTAACTATACAGGATGTTAGGTAAGATACGGGACGACGTTCATACTTTCATTTTTACTGAGCAATCTGAACTGCACAACGAGTAAATACCCGGACTAGTGGTATATCTAGTAGTGATATTTACGTAGTTATACTTACCTACATGAATACTTATCTTCGTTTTTTTTTTTGCAGGAGAGTACTTCAAGAGAATGTAATAAACTCTGATGACATTGCAATTGACGAAACGTAAGTACCTACCTTCTTTTTGTAACATGCAAGGTGGCGGATCTTCGCTAAGTTTTGACTGTACTGTATGTATGTAAATTATATAGGATGTTAGGTGAGATAGGGGACGTCGTTCATACTTTCATTTTTGACTGAGCAATCTGTACTACACGAGTGTTTGGTAGCGTTTGAGTTATAGCCGTATGATTTGAACACAACTAGGCCTGATTAGTACTGCAACGTGATTTTGGCTGTTTTGAAGAAAACTCGTAAAGTTGTATGTTCGTTTTTAACGATTAGCGAAACTCGAGCATTTCGGTAAATCTTGTAAGTACGGCTTTTATAAACCTACGACTGGTATGGATGTGTTCGTCGTTGCCTTTGAAATTCGAAACTGCCGGTTGTAAGAAGCGATAGCGGGGACACGCGAAGCTATGTATATACGTCACAAAGATGGCCGCCGACCGTTGTAGATTATTGCTTATATCTCGAGTTCTATCTCATCAAATCAGTTGTTTGAGGTGTCATTTGAAAGCTCATTTATTTATAATGTAGTTGTTATATAATTATGTACATACCAACAAGCTTGAACGACAGCTTCCGTGTGCGAGTCCGACTCGAACTTGGTCGGTTTTTTAGAATTTTTATATTTTGAACTTTTGGACATCATACTTATAAATATTTATTTTTATTTTGTTTTAGGCACGTGGATGACATTGACCCTGTTTCACTCAGCGTGGTCATCATCCTGCGTCAGTCATGGTTTGATAGGGGGTATCCTATCACGGCGTCACAAAGCTTAGTTTTTGTGAAAAGGGGGTTAAAACTTCTGCCAAAGTGTATCAAGAGACCGTCTTATATGGTGTTGTATAACCCCTTAGCAATACACTTTTTAAAAATCTACCGTGGAGTTTCCAACTAGACTCTGCACATGGTCACAAGGCGCGAAATACCCAAGCCTGGCTGGAAGCCAATGTTCTGGACTTTATAAGGGCTGAAGACTGGCCCTCCTCTAGCCCAGATAAAAACCCCCTGGACTACAAATTATGGTCAGGTTTAGAGGGCATGGCCTGCTCTAAACGACACGCCGACATAGAGTCACTTAAGAAATCTTTGAAGCAAGCAGTGGCTAAATTTCCCATGGAAACAGTCCGTAAATCCATAGATTCTTGGCCAGACCGACTAAAGGCCTCTATCAAGGCCAAATGTGGTAATTTTGAATAAAATAGTAGTTATATTTTTGTTAAGACTTCAATACATATGTAAATATAACTTTTATTAACATTACATTACTGTATAAAAAAATAAATGCATTTTCATTTGTAACAGAACTTATGGCTAGACATGCATACATATCGTCACGCTTTTCCCCGAGGGGGCTGGCAGAGGTGTAATACAACACCCACATTTCGCCGGACGATATTCAGTCCCAAATGTGACAGGGGGCGAGCCTGTCGCCAAACACCGGGCTCCAGTTATGTAGCAGATGACACACAATACGCACATATTTTCACACAATGAACAAATTGGTGCGTGCCGTCGGCTGGGTTCGAACCCAGCAGAGCAAAATTGCCACTCCCAACTAGGCTGCCATCGATTCTACAACTATATCACAGAACACATAATAATACTACGTACCTATAGCTCAATTGTATATATAAATGTAAATATTGTGAATGTATATTTTTGTATTGGATGTTTTGTTAGTACTAGCAGAATGTCCGCCACTTCGTACCCAGGGTATGTATATATCCGGTATAAGTTTACTCGATTCTTTCATAATTATTGTTCAAAATTATATCTGAATCGTGTAGTTTTTTAACTTTGTAACATTTAACAAACCATACAATATTATTAGTACGCACCTAATGGTAAATTAAGGTAATTAAAATTGTTATTACCATTGTTATACAATATACCCATAAATAATGAAATTTACTATGTTGTATTATTTAATGAATACCGGTAGTTACACAATCATTCCAACACCCTGTATAAATATTTGTCCTAATAAGGATAACAAGTAGCCTATGTGTCAATCCAGGGCATAAGCTAACTCCGTTCCAAATATGATCCTCATCCGTCTAGCCGTTTAGGTGTGAATAAGTGAAATACGAGTAAGTACCTAACTTCCACACACAATCGCAATCTTTTGTATTTATGAGTGTGAAGTGTGATAAAATGGAAATATGACACTACCGGTAAAATGAAACTAATGCCACGACTGCTCACACATCAAAAATACAACAACTCGTGGACATGAGATTGGTTGTACCTATATTGGCTTGAACGGCATTTTTTAGATTTTTTTTTGGTTGGCATCGAATAAAATATGTTCATAAAATGGATGAGTACAATGACGGACGGATTATTTTATCGATTTCCTAAAAATGGGTGTTTAGGTACTCGATACCATAACGTGACTGACGGGTGAAAGACGTGCGCGCGGCGCTTCGCACACAACTTTTGTGTCGCGTGAATGAATACGTCGCGCTCCCAAAAAGTGCGGCCTGAGGTAGAGTAAAATACCTAAAGTTCTGGGAAAGCCTCGCCATTTCCAGAACGAAAACGTTGAAACCAAAAACGTACCATGCTGTCTTTAGCGACACCAGCGCCGTACACATCATTAATTCTTCGAGCTGTTTCTGCAGCACTGGTGCCACGGTAGAACTCGTACTCGTAAATATACTTACCGATATTTCATGTTTTCCATTGCGCGGTAATAAGCGACGCCAAAGAAAAAATAATGAGGAAAATAACAAATGAATTTATTAATTTGAATTTCGAATTCTTAACCAAAGAGGAGATATTTCAGATCAAATTGATCAGTACGACAAAACGCTGATTTCATACGAAAGGACCTAATATTTTCTTTTAGATACCAAACACCGTTCACCTCTCTTTCTAACATTAGAACTCAACTAGAACCTTATTCTTAGTCATTTATTAATAAAAAGTGTTAAAAGTCAAAATGTCAAAAAATACAATTCGTAATCATTCATTAAAATTATTGCAATTACATACCTAGTAAGTACAAATAAAAAATTAAAATAAAGACTTTCAATTAAAAATAAATTAGTTAAGTAATAAATTAGGACAACACAACAAAATAACTTTGATTTTGGTCATATCGCTGAACTTATAGAACTGGTATTGATGGTATCCCTTATTCTTTTTTGACCAAGGCAAAACATAATACCCTCGGTTATTTTCTAGGTATGATAAATTGTACTTACTTATAATATTAGGTACTGCGAAAGTTTGAATGGTTTCTATTACCTATACCTTCAGCTTCATCTAGCCCGGCAAACCAAAAGCCTCCGTGAAGTAAATGCAACCTGTTTGAGCTGTGCAAAGCCGCACGCGGATTGAATCTGGTGATCTGTCACGCAAGTTTGCCTAGGGAATACCTTTTACCTGCCGACCCCGGGGGCTGGCTGGGTGCCTATGTGGGAAGCCTGCCACTGGCAGCATACCCGCTAAAACCCCTAAAAACCTTAGGGTATTCCAGCTCGGCGCAAAATACCGGAGCTACGGGAACGCTCTCATAGACGACGACGGCCCCCTGAGCGCTAGCCCCTTTGGGCACCTCACCGAGCCTATGCTCTTCCTCGCCTGTGTCGAACACCAGACACATCGTCATCAAAAATGCCTTTAGATAGGGAGGTTGTCTACATCATTAGCTTTTAAAAAAATAATCTATAATACAAGGGACATTCTTAGTTATTTAAGAATGATTACAGAAGTGAAAGTCTTAAAAAAAATTGCACTTTGTCACTCTGTAGGTAACTTTAAAGGCTCGTCAATATCTTTACTTGCTCTCTTCGCTCATCTTCTTCTATACGACCAACCTTGCGCCAATAACCTTAAGCCAATGCGAAGTTAGCCTAAAGTGGTCGCCGGACTCTTAATGAAAGAAAGAAAAAAAGTTTATTTGTGACCTTTTAAAATTAAAACAATAAGGGAATTTTACAATCTACAAGGTCACAAAACGGCCCCAACTCAGCATAATAAGGTCTTCCGTTGGAACCGCTTGGTGATGTCACGGTACAAGCACATATACAGTACACACTACAAAATGATAATAAATAAAATACTTTGTAAGTACTTTATTTATTATTAATTATTATACTTTTTGTTATTATCTTTATAATAACAAAAACTATAAATAAACTACAACAATACTAATAATAACACAAAATAAACTACAAAAATTCAATGGACACTAATGGAGATTGCTATATTGCACTGCTTAGTGGACAGTATTGCTTATATTGCACTCGTGTCGTGTTTATGAGTCTCCTGCTGTTGCTGATGTGCAGTCATTAAGTTTAAAATTAAAACTTTTAACATTTTGCAGGTTCCTTACCGGCGGTGGGATATTGTTCCAGCATTACTAGCAGCGTACTGGAAACTGCCTCTGAAAGCGGCTGAGTTATGGCGCTTCGTATGGTATCCGTCAGTCCGTGACATTGACAATAGTCCGTGACCAACTTCAGAACAATAACGTAGGCAATAATTAAGAGGTTAAGATGCGCCAATGACATTTGGCATTCGACGCTCAGTTGGTTTTAGCGCCTCTAGTGATCAACGCTCGAAGCTTGTGAACATTGAGCTAGCATTTTTCAAAGACTAAACAAATTCAGACGAAACACCGTGAAAAAAATATTTTTGCCTAAAAATGAATGCCCTCTGTGATGTTATGCTTTATTGTAATGTTTTGTGACTAAATTATTTGAAGCCAACGGCGTTTTAAAGACTTGAGCCATTTAAGCAGCATGAGCGCGGCAGTTTGTTTATAAGTATAGGTAGATTAAGTATGTACTCACAAATATCCCGCATCTAAAGGTTTTGATTCCCTTTGGTCGTGCGTGTAAAATCTAAAAAAACAATCGTAGACCACGGACTCTCTGAAGTGTGAGATATCTTGGTTCATCGGATCTTGGTCCCTCTCACTTTTATGATTTTTCAAACGAGAGAGATATTGACCAAAACATATCTCGTGCGTAGGAATAGGGGGAATAATGCTTATTATCGTAAGAATAGCTCTGGAGGGCTATTCTTGACGCGTGAGATGTTTCTTGGTCACTCTCACTATGACTTTTAAAACGAGAGAGACATTGATCAGAAAATATTTTTAGCAAGAATAGGGCTCCTGATGGGCATTCTAAGAACTCCGGTACCAGGGATAAATCACTCAACCTATCTTAAACCAATGCTTACAACATTTCAAAAATCTCATAACAAAAAACATATTGACTAGGACTAGCAGAGCTGTTCAATCGACGGCCCGCTTTAAAAATGTATTCTACGAGTTGATAGTACTAATCTGTTTTATATAATTAGTAGGTAGTATAAAAATGACTAAAATTGTTAAAAATATAGTGGACCCAGAACTTACAACCTCATTATTTTCTCGATAGTTTCTTGCCTGATTTTGCTGAAATGTTCCTTTCTCGCTCGTAAAAAGGACTTTATTACATCAGTTTTAGCTCATAATCCGAGCTATTAAGCACGTGTGCTGTTACTTTACCATTATCGCACTAGTAACTACTTAAACTAGACTTTTTTTAAAATAAATCAACAAGAGTTTTTTTTTACTTTTCTTAAATTCTTGACTTCAAGTATCATAACTACGTAATAACAGTAAATAAACATTATTTTTTTATCAAAATATTGACCATTAATTAGGTATGATAATTTAAACAAAGTATTCGCTTTATTTTTTTGCCTAGGAAAATTTTGATAGGTGGAAAAGCAGCAAAATGCGCATACATTTTCAGAAAAATGTATTGACTAATGCAAGTCTGTGTTTTTTCCCCTCGCATAAGTGATGAAAAACGTCACATGTAACACGTGTGCGTTAATAATTACACTAGTGGGCTCGCATACGGCCCACGCTATAATACCTCCTCGAGTGAATGACAAATACAAGAAACTAACGGAACGAGCTTTTTTTTATCTACGCGTACGAAATCGTGAGCAACAGCTAGTAGTTAATATAGAAAAAAATCCTCTATAGCTGGACTAAAGGGGTCTTAGATTGGATATTGAAAAACCTTTTGTAGCTGAAATACATGTATAGTGCTTAGATTTTAGCAAACACCAAAAAATAATCAAAATAAACCGAGATTCAAAAAATATCAATAAATCAAATGCTTTGAAGGCAGTAATCGCTCAGATTAACACATCCTTAATCTAACACATGAAACTCAAATGTTGGTTTTATAGATGAAACATAAATTCGAGCGAAGCTTGTAGTTGGGAGTTTCCAAGCAAAGAGGTTAACATTGAATGAAAACTCAGAATAAGCACTGTAAGAAAAGTTTATTTGAAAATTGAACTAGCTACCAAGAAAAAAATACGAGCACGTGCTCCACGAGCTGCACGAAATTTAAAATAAAAGACTGTACCTTACTAGTACCTTTTTATTCGTTATGAGAGAGTATAATATTAGACAGTATTTTTAGTAGAGAATTCGCTTCTAGGATAAAGCATTGTTTTTGTCTTGGGCGGCTTGAACCCCTCGCTGCCCTCGAGACTCATCTTCCCTTGCTGCATTCGGGAGTTAACTCTAGATTCCCTCGTTACGCTCAGGGTACAATAAGCCGCCCGCGACGTAAGGCACTGCTTTGTGCCCTCGGTACATAATCTACTATTGTTACTCTTTATTCACAAAAAGGTGAATTTAGAAGCAAGACCTGTTTGCTTTTCTCCAATCAGTCTCCTATCGATTGTTTGTCGCAACCAAATCCATTGTGTCTTGATATTTCCTTCAATTTTACGAAGAAGAAGCTAATGTTATAATACGCCAATAACTTTTGTCTTTCTGTTCTTGTTCTGCTTCTTCTTCGACGATGAGATTCGGCAATGAAGACTGATATTGTTGTTCCTAAAAACAATATTAAATGATAATTAATTTGCAATCATACTAAGTCCGAACGCTCGTATCAATAATTTATTTATGTACATTGTGTACACAAAAAAATAAAAAAAGATTACCAGTTTATTCGAAGGTGAAAAAGTCCCTGTTCCTCGGATGCTCTGATACCCTTCGGCTGATTTTGAACTAGGCATCTGTAGATAAAAATATAGGATAAGTTTTTAGTATTTTTATTAACTGAAACGGAAGTTCTTCACTCGCGCTTCGCGCTCGCTGAGTGAATGGTTGTACTGGCGTCACGCATGCCCATAGCAGTTCAGCGCCACTCTGATTACAAGTAGTGGCTCTATGAGCAACGTCTCACAAATTACATATATCAGATATTTTAAATAAAACCTAAATTTACAAAATTTCACAAATATCGGTTGAGAAATGCGATCTGTAGAGGAAAACAATCGGACATCCGTGCAATCAGACGCTGGACGCCGGACATACGACAACTTCAGCAATAGCATTTTCATTTGGCATAGCTCTGACTATGCACTATGCTTGTCACCCTAATAATATAAGATGTTAAATGTCTTTTAACTCACCTTAGTTCAGTACTCGCATTTGTTGTTGGCTGAACGCTTGTGTTTAAATTTTGATGATTTCGTTGATCTCTGTTTCTGAAAAAATGAAATAGAGCAATTTAAAGATATTAATTACACAATATTCATATTACTCAAAGCGTCTCGTTTGTCTCCATTTTGGTTCCATGATACCATAAAATATAAAACAATTACCAATCTATAATCCCAGTTTAAAATATATTATTATTCTAGTCTTCATGCAATAGACTAAATTAAAATAACTATTAAGACTAGATGCAGGTTGGTATCAGTTACCAAAGAAATTGTTGTATATAATAAATATAAATAAATAACAATACATACAATAGTGACTCTGTGAGCTGGTGATCTCGTCAAAAAGGTTTTTTGGAAATTTTCCAATTATGCGGAGATATATCTTTTTTTAAATCACATCTCTGCCATATTGAAAAATTTCCAATAACCGCCTAGACAAGAAAATTCTTTTTAAATATCGGACTTACTCACAAAGTTTCAAGAGAATAGGTTAAGAAATGCGACCTGTAGATTAAGACAGGTCTGGACAGAGATCCGGACAGAAATCCAGACGGAATTCGGACATACGAAAGCATTTTCGTCGAATCTGAAGCATAAACGCTTCGCTCGCTAACGATCTCTCGCTCGGTTATTGTTGTAAGAAAATGTAATAACTTTTCTATCGAATTCAATGGCCATGACTCGGAACACTACTTTCTGAATGCAAATGCTTGACTTTTTGTATTAAATACTATTTTTTACTAAAAAATACTTTATTTTGATCAAAGTGACTAATCAGAGTGTTAGTAAGCATATTCTTTCAAATAAAAAATAAATTAGTAAATAACGAAGTTATGCTGCAACAAACATTTAGTAAAATTTATACAATGTAATTGAGTGCGTCCTAATTTTTGAAGTCGGTTAACAAACCAGGATAAGTTAGAAAAATATGCTCAATACACTGCTAAAAATAATAATGTATTGCGGACCGTGGTTGGTCAGCTATAACATAAAAATGTGATTGTTTCTAGTTTAGGTAGGTTAGTTTAGGAAATGTGCTATACCAAAAACAAAAATTAGTATTAGTCATTTACACCGTTCGCACGCAACGACCGCTTTCCGATATTGACATCGTAAGTACACATAATAATTATCATTATTTTATTTTTACCCGATTGTTCAAGAAGGATTATTTATTATTATTAACTATAGAATACTCCCCATTTCTATGTTATTAGCTAGGTGTTGGGGCATCAGCAAGTATGCCACAGCTTCAATTTGAAATGGCTTAGGTATATTGACCTTAGTATAATTTTTGTGAATAATTGAATCAAATGAAATCACGAGAAAAAAAAACAGCTGTTTCATACAAAAAGCTCATCGATCGTCTACAAAATGTAAGCAGATGCTTTTTTCCCCGATTTAATTTACAAATAAAAAAGTTTAAAGAGTAATCGTTGTTTATAATGAAGAGTACAATGACCCCCGTTTGGCTTAGTACACCCTATACCGATAACCCTGTGCAATGTACAAATATGACACATAAAGGTACATTTGTACATAACAAAACAAAAACACAGTTCTGACAAGTCTTGCACTTGGATAATTATCATAAGCAACATGTACAATGGGGCCCGTGCCGTGGCGTGATGATTGTAGTACAGCACGACGCTGCGCGACCGCGGCTCGTATCACAGCAAAATAAGGTTCATGGTCGCACAGCGTCGGCGGGTAAATCCAACAATCATCGCAATAAGGTGTAATGGACGGTGAAGCCCTGAGAGTTAACATAGGTCGGAGGACACGTCTGTAGTTTTCTATTATTTTATCAGGAAAACAACGTCAGACCGAATCATATGCCACTAAAAACTCAGACACTAGGGTTAGTCACTTCAGTCTACACAATAAGAACAAACGGGTAAAAATATTTATGTGGTAATTAAATAATAATAGGTAGGTAGGTACTTACCACTTAGCTAGTTGGAGTCCAATTTTTTTCTTACGCCTAGCTGCCTTGGTGACATCTCCCATTTTCATCGGATCAACCTTCTGTACCCTCTACTCACAACGCGATCAATTATTGTCCAAATATTTTCACTAGTAGTAAAGTCACTAAAAACTTATCAAATGTCTTGAAAAACTACTTTTTTTGATTGTCTCTGGATAATTAAGCACTGTTTAATTGATGATTTACGTACAAATAGAAAAAAAATGCGAAAATATTTTTCGGCAAGGCGAGTACGTCCCTCCTTCGTGAGGCGCTGGCGCCGACTGGCCCGTCCCCCGCAAAGGAGCTCGCGGGTGTCAGTGGTCACGTGATCTGACGAAATACTTCAAAATAACACAAAATATTACTAAACTAACTCAATTTTAGCTCTAAAAATATGGTAAAAGGACGATCAATCATATTTTTAATTTCCTATCCGAAGGTGTAAAAATATATAGTAACGTAATCACCGTAAGCACGGTATTGCACGCCATGAGAACGAAAACAACGTTCATTTAATATTTTTTTACTCGCAATCTAGTAAGTAATATAATATTTTAATCAGACTAATTAATAGGTAACAGAATGATCTTATTGGTGATATTTTTTTCATATCGGTAGGGTCCGTAGCTTCTTCACTATTACGAGTTGAATAGACGCATTTGGCGAATATTCAAGGCTTAAATAAAGAATTTATAATGTATCGCTGAATGTGTTGCTAAGCGCAAATTTCGAAAACAGCTGAATCGATTTTGCTAATTCTTTTATTAAAATATTCCTTGAAGTATGAGGATGGTTCTTACGCAGAGAAAAATTTGAAATATTGCCTGAAAAAAAGAATTAAAGAATCAACTATTAGGCGGTACGAAGCTCGCAGGGACAGCTAGTGAACAATAATGAGATAACAGAGATTGCACTGATTATGACTAAGTATATTGATCAATTTACAATTAAATTACACCAAAACAATGTTCTCTAACTGCGAAACAAGTTCCATGTGCTTAAAATGTTCAGGACTTTTAGTGAATGTTTCTAGCAACTTAAGCCTTCGTTCATCTTTTCCATTGTAATACATTTGAAATTGGTTTGCTAAACACTGAGCTTCTTGACCGTTCAGCACATTCTGTAAAATGAAATATTTATCTAATTATTAGCACTCAAGTGCACCTGCATATTTTGGAATGTTAAAAATAGTCTAATGGGTATGAAATATTCCTCTGTCATTAAAATAAGTTGCTACTCATATTCTTATCTTGTAATAATATTTTTACCTGAACGGCTAGCAGCCGGAGACAAATTTTATCCCAAGAAAAAGAGACAAACATATCTTTATTCAAGCTTTGTTGCTTGTTTGTTTGGCGGGGCATTTTCCACACTTAGCCACTTGATTGGGCCATCAAGCTTTGTCATATCTAAGTGTGGATAAGAACAGTAGAAAAACAATTTGTCTCCAGTCCGTCCTAGCCCTGCTGGTGCTGTTTTGTAGTACAAGTGGGTCATGATGTGACATTGGTAGTCTATGTATTTAAAGTAGTCTAGTTTTGTATGTATATGCAAACCTTGTCATAATCCCCTCGCATAAGAACCAAGCCCTTGGTGCACAGCTCAGTGTAGTGCACTATGGTAAGACACTCAGGAGCATTCTCCTTGTGAACCTGCAACAACACTATCACTACACAACTGATACAGAAGTGGAATGAAACAAGGGACTGGTCCAGTTAACTGCTACCTGGAATGCCAACAGTGGTGTGAAGTGCACAGTATGGCCATAGTTTTGGCTCATGATGAACTCGTAACCCTGTGATCGGGGCAGTGGAAACAGAAATGTAGGAAACTTTTTCATCTTCTCTTGCATCTCAGAGTATGAAGTCATAGGAATTGTCGCCGATATTACTTCTTTGTGCTTGTGATACTCCTCCCAAATATTTTGGATTTCTGATCCATCCTTGTCTGCCACCAGTTCAATCTTAAATATATCACTGAGCTTCTTATTTTCATTAAATTCTGTACTTTTTCTAGTTTCTTTAGGATTCAGAGCAGAAGAGTATTGTCTGAAACAATTTTCAGCAGTTTTAAATTATGTAACAAAACTATTGGATAACATACATTTTAGATACCAGTTTCCGAATTTCTGATCTGCATTCCGATAAATAACTTTGTGTGATCAAGACAAATGCATATAATATAAGTATAGATTCTGGTAGCCATGCAGGGGTAATTTGATGGAGCCAATGGCAGCCTGCAACTTAGTAATTATGTAGTAAGTAATGGGTCTCTATTGTTCAAGTTCTGGCAGCAGCAAAGCAAATTTATGTGAATAATTGGCGCTGGGTTAGTAATATTAATTTGCCAAGGAAATAATGAGCAACCGGCTTGTGTATGGACCTAGAGCCGATTACTTGAGTTACTATGTTTGATGTAAACAAGTACTATGGAAAATAATGTGACAAGAATTTGGCGGCTGATTACCTCACATCTACGGACGCAAATTTGTTACGTTTTTCTTCTTCATTCGAACTTTGTTGATGTTCCACTCTTTTCAAAAACTCTTCGGGCGATGTTTTTTGCAATTTTGCAATTCTATTTGCGTACTTTTCATAGTATGGGTTACTTTTTAAGTTCTCTATAGCTTTCTCCATAACTATAGAGGTAGTGGAAATTGCTCTTAATTTCAGGAAAAGTAGATTTACACGCTTTAATCCACGCACTAGCGGTAGTCCCATGTCCTATCTAGATTACTGGAATTATGTTCATTAATACCCTATATAATAATTTTACAAAATAAACTAAATTTGTGATTGCAGACTCTTCAATCTTCATACATTTCTATTGGTAATCCGGAATGACCGGGTGACTATAACTAAACTAATTATGGTTGAATAGTTGAACCGTTGAACCTTAACATAAATGTACTGATTTTGATTTAGAAGTATTATAATCTAGTATTTCCATGACACAAATATAGATGTCGCTACTTGAGAAGACATTGTGCTAAAATTGATAGGTACTTGATGTCCACACCATAACAGTATGGTGGTAGTCTCCTTGAAATAGTTGGTTAATAAATATGATGTGTGACGCTAAATGTCAAAATAATTTGAGGGCGCTTGCTCTACTGGCCTCAGTGCTACCACTTTTTCACTTTTTGCGCTAGAATTAGCGATACTTTTAGAAGTTTTGGCACTTATTGTAGCATTTAACTTATTATGTCGTACTTATAAAATAATCAATAAATTAAAAAGTAACAAATAGAATACAAGCTATGACGGCACCAAATGGCGGATTTTGCCATTAAGTTAAAAACAAAGACTCAAACGTATTTATGATATTTATAACATTCTGATTAAATTAACGAGTTTGTGTTAAAAGTGTATGTGATGCCGTGTTGTTTTCTTAAAAATTAAGAACGTTAAAGTGTGATGTAAAGTAATTACGAATTCATTCACAATCAACAAAGTTAACATTTTTTTTCTATGAGTTTTGTTACGTCACGTGACTATCGGCCTCTGTCCTAACGGATGAGATGTTATGTTCACTCTCACTCATTACGACTTTTCAAACGAGAAAGACTAGGACCAGAAAGCGTCTCACGCGCAAGAATAAGGCCCAGATGGCCATACTATCAATCGCATACGACAGTTCGCATGGTCATAGAGCCCCTTTCATTTATTGTCTAGTCAATCTAGCCATTTCCTATTTCATTGACTTGGCAACACTCGCTGATGTTGACTTGACCGTGGAGTTTTGGCGGGAACCGAAAAGATGGTGTCGTGTTTTTGTATTATTTTCTAAAACTTGTGATTCTTCGAGTGTTAAATTGTAATAATGGTGGATTATTAACGTTTACCGGTTCGTCAACGTGCACGAGTGTGGGCAAATGATACAAACATCGCGAAACGCGATTTTTCGTGGTCTCTACAAAACTTCACTTAAAGTTTCAGTAAAGTATCCATAACTTTACTGGAATGGGAAAAGGGAGGGATTCATCGTCTTCATCATCACCTCATCATCATCATCCCATCATCTGTTACTGAAGGAGGAAAAAATATTACTAAGAATCCGACTGAAGGACGAGTATCCATGGTCATGAATAAATTAATAAAAAAAAAAAAAAATATTGACTTGACCGTTGTTAAACTGTAATAATGGTGGATTATTAACGTTTACCGGTTCGTCAACGTGCACGAGTGTGGGCAAATGATACAAACATCGCGAAACGCGATTTTTCGTGTTCTCTACAAAACTTCACTTAAAGTTTCAGTAAAGTATCCATAACTTTACTGGAATGGGAAAAGGGGAGGGATTCATCGTCTTCATCATCATCACCTCATCATCATCATCCCATCATCTGTTACTGAAGGAAAAATTATTACTAAGAATCCGACTGAAGGACGAGTATCCATGGTCATGAATAAATTATAAAAAAAAAAAAAAATTGACTTGACCGTGGAGTTTTGGCGGGAACCGAAAAGATGGTGTCGTGTTTTTGTATTATTTTCTAAAACTTGTGATTCTTCGAGTGTTAAAGTGTAATAATGGTGGATTATTATCGTTTACCGGTTCGTCAACGTGCACGAGTGTGGGCAAATGATACAAACATCGCGAAACGCGATTTTTCGTGTTCTCTACAAAACTTCACTTAAAGTTTCAGTAAAGTATCCATAACTTTACTGGAATGGGGAAAGGGGAGGGATTCATCGTCTTCATCATCACCTCATCATCATCATCCCATCATCTGTTACTGAAGGAAAAAATATTACTAAGAATCCGACTGAAGGACGAGTATCCATGGTCATGAATAATTTAATAAAAAAAAAAAAAATTGACTTGACCGTTAAATATTTTTGTTATGATGATTTTTAAGTTTTCTGTTTGTTTCTACAGTAATTTGCCGAATTTTTTAATTTATCTTACTAGTCCGTTGAGTTGAGTGTGTCTCCTCCGGTTAGTGTGGTGTTGAATGTGTATTCTGTGTAGTGAGATAGAAACTCCTGGAACTGAGATAGAGACTCGAAGTTTTGTGTCATATAAATAAGATAGGACTCCTACAAAATAAATGATGTCGTTGTCTTGAAGAAAGTGTTGCATAGATTCTGAAAGTAAGCTATATTAGTATTAGGTCAATATAATAAAGTAAAACCCGTATTTTCTATGGTAAAACCGGCACATAACCTCTAACCTAACCAAAATCTCACCAAACTAAAACAAAATTAAAGTTAAGCATAATTATGTTGAATGTAGGCTATTATGACTTTAGTCTTGTTTTATAAGTAATAATATAAGTTTTTGTAATTTTGTATGTACTGACATAAGGTTTTTGAATAAAGAGTTACATGTATATCATATTTTTATCATCAATAATTATTATTGATTGCTGCTACTTGTTGATTTTTTTTTGTTTATAATTATGTAAAGGTGCTCCTTACTCGAGCCATGTTTTTATTGCAATACGGGCCCGGCAATATTGCCGGTAGCCCGGCCATCATCAGCCATGCTAGAAATGTATGACGATATAGCCCGGCCACCCTTAAAATATTGCCGGGCCAGTAATGCATTAAAAATATGGCCCGTCTTGTGATTGCCAGCCATCAATAATTCATTGTTTCCCCTATACCAAAATAACAAAATAAAAGTTTCATTAATCTGTAATATATCTACCTATAGCTATAGCTATTCGAATCATTGATATAGTTATAGTTATGTATCTAGTAAGTCCAAGACACAAATACAGATGGCGCTGGCAGGTGTTGCTTGTTTTAGCTGCCGAGAGAGGTCTCTATTTCCGTATTTAACAAAGTACTCTGTGTGTGATTGATTACGATACGAGCGAGAAAAACGATCTATGAAATGGGGCAGAACTTTAATGGCGGATGAAGGCGAATATAGTTTTCTCGCTCACTCCCTCAACGTGTCTCATTCTTTCCGAAAGATTGTGTTGCTGTTGTCAGTTTGCTTTGCTCTGTTTTTTTTTTTTAAGTGGCTTCTGCCCCTTTGGATTTGGGGCAATTTTGCCATCAACAGTGAGGGAGGTGTTAAGAAAAGAAGAGATATAATCCTGGTGGGGTAGATGGTACCATAGAACAAATGAAAGGAAAAAGAAAGAAAAACTATAGACGTATGTTATTGGACTGAATGAAATTAGCTAATGAAAAAATGTTTTTTTTGTTTGGGAATGAGAGCAGGGGGGCAATTCCTGCGCGTGAGATGAGATGAGATTTTATCTTGGTCACTCTCACACCTATGACGTTTTAAATGAGAGCAACAAGGACGAAAAAAGGTGAGATGAGAATCTCAAATCTCCGAATAGCTGCCCAGAGAAGAAATGTGTATTGGAAGCGGAACTTTACACTTAGTGATGGTAGAATATAGGGATGATTTACTACGAAGAGGGCAACTAGAAAATATATGATTTACCAACCAATATCCAAACCACAAGAGCAATTAGGAGAGTCTGCAATTTTGAATTTAAATAATTGAACAGGACTACAAACATGACCTATGGCCCTAGTATTCGGAGATTTGAGATTTTCATCTCACTTTTTTTCGTCCTTGTTGCTCTCGTTTGAAACGTCGTAGGTGTGAGAGTGACCAAGATAAAATCTCATCTCATCTCACGCGCAGGAATAGCCTTCCTAGTCTTAAACGAATTAATACTGATGTAACAAATTTAGGAAAAGAACGATATTTAAAAAACCACGGCCGAGAGACAACAAGTGGCTGAAAAGATGAATATTTATATTTATGCACTTCCCAATCTCGGTTCCAGTCTGATTGCAACAAAGTCGATGGAACACAAAGAATATCCTGTCCATGATTAACATAGTGCGTATTGTTACCGGACGAGGTGGCACACTTTGCAAGAGCGTCCACCCTTTCATTACCGACAATACCATTATGACCAGGAACCCAAGCCAGAACAACCTGAATGTTGGAGCAAAGGTATGAATAAAGTACATGTTTTATTTTACAAATTATGGAATTCTAATGCAATTGCGGAATGGATTAGATGATATTGATTTAAGAGCGCTTAAACAATTAGAAAAAATTACAGAATGGTTAATACTATGCTCTGAGATAAAAGAGAGACAACTTAAAATAGCAACACATTCACCTGTAAAAGTAGAAGCCTCAACGGGTAATTTGTGCTTCATAACATGGTCAGAATTGAGATGAACGAAAGCAGCACCAACAAAATCTTCAATGGATTTAGAAGCGTCTGTAAAAAAAAGGTTCCAGCCAGGCCACTTTTCGGCCACTATTTTTGAAAACTTTATATTACGTCAGAAGTATTTTTATCAAGTCCAATATTGAAAAAAACTGTAGGAGAAAAACAAATAGAATTAAAGGAAATAGAGTATAAAGGCATGAAGTCTAATTGAAGAAGAGGAGCATCAAAATCACTCACACGAGAGAAGCTTTTAACCAAGGTCGGTTTATCCTTTTTCCGCCAATATGGATTATCTAGAGACTCAGACAAAGCCTGAAGTTTGGGCAATAAAGAATGAGAACTTATTTGAGCTATCCGGAATAGAAAACGATCAGTCAAATATTGCCTTCTCAGATACAAAGGAGGATCAGCACTCTCAACTAAGACAGCTTGCCTAGGCGAAGATTTCATAGCCCCAAGAACCACACGCAGCGCTTTAACTTGGATGGCATCCAGACGGCGAAGAAGCGCTTTACCACATGGCGGGAGAAGAAAAGTACAAAAATCTAAAACACTACGAATCAACGCATTATAAACTAGCTTTTGGGTATAAGGATGGCCACCCCACCAAACACCAGACAAAGCTTTCATCACATTAATTTTTTTTTCGCATTTCCTGACAACATAACCAATGTGAGATTTTCCACTTAGATTAAAATCTAGATACAAGCCAAGGAATTTAGTACTTTCAACTAACGGGATACTATCGCCGCAGTAATCAATAACAACCTGTGGCATTGATCTTCTGCGACAAAATACCATGGCACAACTTGTACTCGGAGAAATTTCGAGACCATGCTGACTTAGCCAGTTACTAAGACCATCAATACAATTATTAATGGCAGCAACAGCATCGTCGACATACTATAAATACAAGTATCATCTGCATATTGCAAAATTTTACATTCTTCATTTAAAACCTTCCATAAATCATGCGTATACAAGTTAAATAAGATAGGACTCCAAACTGAGCCTTGAGGTAAACCTTTAAAAACTCTTCTAGTAGCTTTGATTTGGCCATCCTAAGAGAGATTTTACGCTCCGTTAAAAAGTTACAGATAAACTGAACCATAACCCACGGAACAGATAATTGTAGAAGTTTAATCCTGAGAACTGAAATTAACACATTGTCATATGCCCCTGCAATATCCAGAAAACACGCCACAACTGAATGATTTTTTGAAAACGCTATTTGAATGTCTGTGTAAAGAATGGAATGACTATCAGTTATACTCTTCCCTTTTCGAAATCCGAACTGTGTAGGCGGAAGAAGCAAACTTGATTCTACGAACCAATCCAGTCTATTTATAACTAAATGCTCAGTAATTTTACAGAGAACAGAAGATAGAGCAATCGGCCTATATGAAGACCAACACTCCGGATCCTTACCTGGTTTCATAATAGGAAGGACAATCTGGTCCTTCCAAGAAACCGGAACAAATCCGTAAAAAAACATAAGGTGCATTTGGGTAATTACGAAAGGATTTTTAATGAGTTCACAGGGTCTTTGTATAATCACCAATAAGTCAAAATTTATAGACTTCATGTTTCCAGCTTATATCACTCCATATACGTTAATAAATGCCTAAAGTACTATTGCTGAGATTTTTAAATTATATCATTGTATTTAATAATTAAAAATATTTGAAAACCTTGCTAATTTATTTTTGTCAGGGTGCAATTCCGAATTATGTTCGGGTAATTCTGAATGACACTCAAAATAGGGTTTTAAGCCGTTACGTCTTAGAGAAAGTGTTTCTTTTTCGTTCAGGGGCCCTATTCGGAGATTTGAGATTTTCATCTCACATTTTTTCGTCCTTGTTGCTCTCGTTTGAAACGTCATGTGTGAAAGTGACCAAGATAAAATCTCATTTCATCTCACGCGCAGGAATAGCCCCCCAGGGGGGCTATTGCCATCAAGAGGGCTATTCCTGCGCGTGAGATGAGATGAGATTTTATCTTGGTCACTCTCACACCTATGCCGTTTTAAATGAGAGCAACAAGGACGAAAGAAAGTGAGATGAGAATTTCAAATCTCCGAATAGGGTCCCAACAGTGAGGGAGGTGATATTATATACATAGTAAGCAAAGAAGAGAAATAATCCTGGTGGGGTAGATGGTACCATAGAACAAATGAAAGGAAAAAGAAAGAAAAACTATAGACGTATGTCATTGGACTGAATGAAATTAGCTAATGAAAAAATGATTTTTTTGTTTGGGAATGAGAGCAGGGGAGCTATTCCTGCGCGTGAGATGAGATGAGATTTTATCTTGGTCACTCTCACACCTATGACGTTTTAAACGAGAGCAACAAGGATGAGAAAAAGTGAGATGAAAATCTCAAATCTCCGAATAGGGTCCCTGGTTTACCTTCGTGAAATTTATGTAGCAGTTTTGGCCACTGAATAGGCCAAACATTACATGAGTGATACTTTTATTTCGGAATTACCGACAGCTAGCCTACGGTACTCAAACTTTAAGAAGGCATTGGCAGGTAGATGATCCAATAAACAAGGTCTAGCATTCCGGGAGCAAACACGTAATGACGTCACTCGTCATCGTCATCCGTCTCTTTTAAACTATTATTTCGGTGTTGCTTACGCATCGATTGACATCACTAGGTACGTGTTTGCTCACGTGACTGGAATGCTATACCTGGCGGAGAATATTATTATACCATGGGCAGATAAAAGGGGTTTCTAGTAAGTAAAGGAATTGAAAGTTCAACGTTTTTTTTTTAATTAGTCCGGAGACACCCGCGAGACGTTACAGAGATGCCGGTACAATGCAAAAAAGAATTACAAACAACAAATCTACCAAATCGACCAATCTAAAAAACTAATTTTCAAAAAAATAACAATAAGTTAAAAAAAAACATTATCTCTAAAATTAAAATTAATAGTTCTCCAACCGCTTTGACAATCATTTACTACAGGGCACCAAGTCTCTTAATTCAATAATTTATGGCCAGTCGATTTTCTAATTCCCACGGAATTGCTAAACGCCTACACGCAACTTTTGTGCTGTACGTACCTATTTTTAATTTGCTCGTCGTTGGTATTCCGTACTTTTTTGCTGCAGCATAAATGAAGAGTTTAGTCGTGATGAACAACTTTTACTATTGGACCAAGTATGAAATCGCGAACATAAATAAGTTATTACATACAAAAAGTTTATTGGCTCTCGAGAAAATGTACCTATTCTTTAACAGCCAATTTTTTTTTTTTTACCATTTCTTGTTTATACCTGATGTGTGGTTTTAGTATGACTGGGCCTTTAATAAACAAGTTGTATAAACCCCACAGCTGGACACGGGTTTCCCGTTAGGGACAGGTGTAGGTCATAGTCCGACCAACCGTATTTAATAATAACTTTGAGAACCGCTGACTGTTTCTATGAAAAATCAACATCGGGTAAATGCGAAAAGAAAATGATTCGGAATTTCCCTATTCCCTATATTATTTAAATCTGAAAAGTGCAATAAAACTTGAGTTAGAAAGTTCTAAGCCTACACAGAATTGCAATAAAACGTTTATCTAGGGAATAAGGAAAATAACAGTTTGATATCTTGCCAGGTTTCGTAATTATGGATATTCGGGCAAATCCAATAACACCAAAACCCGCGAAATCGCCGTTGCTTGAAAAAATGACATTTGGTGACGCGCGATCACTCGTAGCAGCCAGAGGTGAATGGTGGCCGGATGCGTATGAAAATGGCCACTAGGTGCATGTTGTTAGAGCATAAAATATTGCCGCGTCAATTGGAATACTTTAATTATTGGAATTCCCCGATTTTCGGAATTAGCCGAGTGCACCTTACATATATATTATATTTATTTAGATAAATATAGTAGGATCATGTTATTAAATCGGCAGGTAGGTCTTATACCTAAATAAGTAAACAAACTGTACAAACTTATAAGTAATAAATTGATGTGAACTTATTCATTTTAATCGATGAGGATAGTAATTGTAGTCTGGAGTGTCAAATGGAACAATGCAGATGTGGGGTCCTGGCCGGGCATAAGGAGTGGGCGCTGGCAAGTGCATGTCTTCACCCGGGCTAGGGCTGGTGGAGAGGGTTTCAAAAAGAGGCCCTCTATTCTGTTTTCGCTTGTATTCTGATCTCATGTAATCCAAAGGATTTTCCACTATCAATTCATGGCCTATGCCAAATTTTTTGTTTGTTGAAACATGTCTGTCATTATATATTTTTTTTAAACTCTCTTTACATTCTTTCTGACAGCTCCCCATGTACAACTTTTGCAAATTGTAAATTGTTTTTTTAGTAGCATCTTCTTTATCAGTGGCAGAAACCAAATGATTGATGTAAGAAGGAATCTCATTCATCAATTCTTCATAACGAGGGTTTCTGTTATCTTGAGAAGTCTGTGAAGAAGATATTGAAATGTTGACTGCATCTACTGCATTTGCTGATTTAAGTGTTACTGTGTTATCTAATGAGCCAGCTGGGCTCAATAGCACTAATCCTCTGGTCGGTTTCACATCATATTTACTAAAATTATTTTTTCTACTTAGAGTTTTTTCGCCATATTCAGAGAAAGTTACATTGTGGAAACTTGCACTTGTGTTCATATTAACGCATACATTTTCTTGGTTTTGTGGAAAAGTAGATTTTTTATCAGCATTATCTCTTAGAGCTTCAGAATGTACATTCTGTTTTGATTTAATTTCTTCTAGTACAGGTCTAGTTATAGTTTCAGATCTTACAGCATTAGGAAACATGGCTTGTAATGTTATGCGGTCGTTAGTTACCAAGTGCTTCTCAAGTTTTTTGGATGCTGAGATGCTTAGTTTGGTGTTTTGAAAGGAATGTTCAAAGGAATTGCCAGACTTGCGCAGTAACCTATTTTTTATTTCATCGAGACACCTACGGGTTCGCCGTTTCTTCCGTTTTGTTGAGTTAATTACCTTCTCCATGCTTGATATTAAATTAATATTTTAAGCATATTATTTATCAATCATAAATTCAAGAAAGCAAGAAACTTATTATATTTTCCAGTACTATTTTTAGGGCGCCTCTGAGTTTGTCACTGTCAAGCAAGTCATGCAGTCAAAAATTATTATTGCTAATTTTTTTTTTTTTAGGTCAGCCTATAGCTAACATGTTCATATCGCCTTTACTTTAGTCTTTAGATCTATGGTGAAGATGATGGAGAATTTGGTCGGTGAATCGATTAATTAACTTTTAATCGATGAATCGTGAAAAATAACGGAACATCCATCGATTTACATTTCTCAAAATAAACCGATTTTCTCAAAATGAACCGAAAAGCAGCTGGCAGAATGTTCAATTTAGATCTGGTCACACTGAAAAAAAGTATCTGACACTTCTGACTAGTACTTACCAATAATAGACACTCTTTGGTTCTTACAGAATACGTACGACAGACTGTGCGACAGACAGCCGACGACCGTGGGTGGGCGGACACTGAACTGACTGCATTTGCAATATTTGCATCAAATTTGCATTGCTTGCTTGCATTACTACTACCTGTAAAAGTAAAATGTCCTGAACATGAAGAAAATCTAAATTGAGCCCAATATTTGGTCAAATTACATTCTCAAAAACATACCAAATACACAATGATTGTAGCTACCATAAACACAGCGATTACTTGCTCAGTGACCTTATTCATATAACACAAACGTTGAAAATCAACGTAGCATTCAGGTAAGTAAACTGTATTAAATGCACATCATTGTGTCTATTGAATGATGTATTACAAATTGGGTGAACTATGCAGGTAGAAATGCGGGAAAGATAGGCCTTCGGTCTGATTATTTTGGACTTCGAATTCTAAACTTCGGCCTTCAACGAAAATAGAAAGCGAAATGCAAACAAGCATTTTAAAACATGAATCCGTCTTAGTTCTAACTAACATTAAAAATGCGGAAGTGGTTTGTTCGTATGTTTGTTTGTTTAGTTTTCACTGAAATAATCGACAGCTCCTGATTGACCGTGGGTGGCAGTGGCGCAGGGCGCAGCTAGTAAAATATATTACTGAAAATAGTTGATGTAAATTTCAAAATCACAAATGCTAGTCTAGACAAACCTAGCACTTACTTTTATGCATATGCCATGCTCAGAATCAGAATGCCATGTAGAAATTGATGATTTTAGTTGTTTGGTACTAAGTATGTCATAAACTTCACTTAAATTTGACAACATCTTTAAGTGATAGCCGGATATTAATTCACCATATCAAGTAAGAAGTTCAATCTACACTTAATGCTTGTCATTTATAGAGCTTAAGTTTGGATGCTTCTCGGTTTCTTGCCTGTTATTGCTGGTAGTAGCTCTTTTTCCAAACAAAGTGGTAGAATAATTTTTATAGCTTTAATGTTCACAAGTATTTCTTAAATTCAATATAAAGACATTTGATTTGATCTCTGGAACTACTAGTCTAAAATCAAATCAAATCAGACTAGTAGTAGTAATAATTTTTTTTTCAAAAATAATAATAAAGCTAAACAATCATAGGTTGAAGCTGGCTAGGATGAATCATGAATAAAGCTGTAAGGAGAGGCCATTTACAAAAAAAAAAGTTACAGAACTCATAAATGTATGCATGGAAAACAGTTGAAAGTCTCTCAAAGTCTGCTGGGACAAATCAGCATTTGTTTGTCCGAGAATGCCTTGAGATTAAGAACCATTGATTTAATCTGCTTAAAATTTTGCATGCAAATGCAATTTTTAAATGGGTATGATTGAGTGTTGTTAACCATATGTAAGTATTGTGACCAAAAATTTTGCAACTTTACTGTGGTTTTTTCACTACTGTGGTACAATTAAATATGCTATTTATCACAGTCATAAAAGAAATAAGAAGGGATGCTAGGCTAGAAACAGTACAAGAACCTAAAAATGGACATCATAAATTAGGCGCTGCACACAATTCACCATTGTTTGTTTAGCTGGGCATGTTTGGCACATAGACACTTAACCAATGCAAACAATACACCATAGTTGCAAACACAAACAGTCACAACAGTGGCAATTACTGTTGTTTTTTTATTATTGTTACACAGTCTCCCTTTAGTCTCTTGTACATCTTTCTATCTTTTTTGTTGCTTTATGTAACATAATCGTAAAAACTCATTCTTTATCCGCACATATATTAAATTCAACCGGACCTATTCAGTAAACTTTGACTTATTTAGGCATGTTACTTACAACAATTTAACTTCTGAACAGTTCTTTGATTCAATAAAACAGAAATATGGTTTTACAAAAAATAAATTGGCAAATAAACAATAATTTAATAATAATAAAAAATAATTTTGTAAATATTAGTATTTGTATGAGGTATTCAATTAATTTTGTATTTATGTATTTTTAGAGGGTTTGTTACTTGCAACTATTTAAGTGTTTCTAAGTGAAAGCTTCTTAGGCTTTTGTGTTGATACTTATCGTCTATCTACTGTGTAAAATTAGCAGCCGTCTGTTTTCCCCCATACAATAAAATAAAAAATAATATGGTCAACGGAGCTGTGTAGTGTCAGTTTGCTCGTAGTTGTGTCGGATCCACATGCTGTGTTATAATTAGACTCATGCCGCTTCTTCCTTACATTATTGCGATGGCCAGGCTAGGTTAATATTATCATCTTAGTTTCTTCGAGTTGTTGTTTAATAAATTATATCACCTAAATGGGTTCGAAAATTTTCATAAGGAATTTGTTATTTTCGGGAAAGAGGAATCGGCTCGATCTCACTAATGTTTGGCGAATGCTAACGTGACGTGTGTGCGTGCGCGCGCGCAGCATGCCGGTGGCGCGGCGGTGACGGGCGGCATGGAGGCGGGCGCGGGGCTGCCGGACGCCGCGCTGCTGGCGCCGCTCACCGAGGAGGCCTTCGTGCACAACCTGCAGGTGCGGTTCGCGCGCGACGTGATCTACACGTACGTGGGCGGCTGCGTGGTGTGCGTGAACCCGTGCCGCGCGCTGCCGCTGTACTCGGCGGAGCTGGCGCGCGCGTACGCGGCGCGGCCGCCGCACCGCCTGCCGCCGCACGTGTACGGCGTGGCGGCCGCGGCGCTCGCGCGCGTGCGCGACCGCCGCGAGCCGCAGTGGATCGTGGCCACGGGCGAGTCCGGCGCCGGCAAGACGGAGGCGGCGCGCCTGTGCCTGCAGTGCGCGCTGCTGGCCGCGCCCGCGCCGCCCGCGCTGGCCGCGCCGCTGGCGGCGGCCGGCACGCTGCTCGAGGCCTTCGGGAACGCGGCCACGCAGCGCAACCACAACGCGAGCCGCTTCGTGAGTATCCGCGCGCCGGCGCCCGCCGCCCCCCGCCCGCTGCACCACACTAGCCGCCTTTCTCTGCGCAGGGCAAGCTGCTGGAGATCGAGCTGGACTTCAAGGGCGACCCGGTGTGCGGCCACATCACGCACTGTGAGTACTCACTCGCGCCCGCTCCTCCTATCATATAGGCTTCCCACACGCGCAAAAAATAAAAAAAAAATAAAAATAAACGTTCAAGCCTGGCAGGAGCAGTTAAAAGTGTGGTGAAGCACGTGCGTGTGGTGAGCCTATTACAGAGAGCGATATATTCGTATACTTGTTGTACGCGATGTGTTGTTTCACAAAAGAACAAATCAGAGTAATCGACCGAGCGAGCGTTAGAGAGCGAAGCGTCTCTGCTTCAGCTTCCACAAAAATGCTTTCGTATGTCCGAGTTCTGTCCGGATCTCTGTCTTCTTCTAAAGGTCGCATTTCTTAACCTATTAGCTTGATATATTGTAAGTAGATTATGATATCCGCAATTTTGATCTTTTTTCCAAAAATGGATTCGGCAAAAAAAACGTTTGATTATTCGACCTGCTCACAAAGTTTCACGAGAATCTATTGAGGAATGCGACCTGTACACAAGGACACGCCGGTCGCGAGGTCCTACTTGAGGGCTTACTTTCTAAGCGTGATGACAACGGTCTTCGTCCAGAGAGAGAGAGTCCGCGGCAGAGCGGTGCGTTGCGAGGCTCGAACACTGACGCGAGAGCCCTCCTCGCGGCACACGAGAGCACGCGATGACCATTGTCATGGCGCTTACGAAATAAGGAGGCTGGTCCCGAGCACCATATCGAACGACGCGGTAGGAACTGTAGGAACCTACATTTACAAATTTGTGATTTGAATTGAAATTTTATACAAGGTGTTGGTTTTGGGTGTAGTGATACTTAAGGGTTGTTCTACCACTCAAAATGAGCAACGTTAAAACATTTTTTTTTTTAATTCGAAAGAAATGTCCATACAAAATAACTAGCCACGTGATTAACTTTGTATGAAGACTTTTGTTTTAATCTTTCGAATTTTGTAAACTTGTGTATTAAAAGTTGTTCATTTAGACGGGTAGAATGACACCCTGAATACACCCAGAACCAGCACGCTGTACACATAGTCACCTACTTAATAGTTATTTTTCGCACGCAGACCTTTTGGAGACGGTAAGCGCATCGAAGTAAGGGAGTCGCGACACCCAAGACACTGCGCGGGTAGTGCGCAGCTAGACTTAGATGATGCTGGAGTATAACTGACCAATTATATATTGAATAAAATCGACTGCTCATCGCTGCTAGCTGAAGTCAAGCTTGTCTCGCCATCTCATAAATAAATAAATAAATAAATAAATCTCTTTCGACTCGTAAAAGACACCTTTGTCTATATATCCCCCGCCATAGTACAAACTATCGTGGTAATTCTTTCTTCTTGCGTACAGTATCTAACTTTAATTCTAACTTTTCTCAGCATGTTTCTCAGCATTTCTCAGCAGTTTTTGGTACAAATATTTATTATTTATTTATTTATGTTACTATGTATGTTTAAATTAATTTCAAATATTTTTAGCTTGTTTTTGTTGTATAAATAGTATTAATAGTGTTTATTTTTAAAATGTAGTAGTAGATATTATAGTAGTTTTGTATTTTAATTTTTAGGTTCACTGCTTTAGGAATTGTACAAACTGTTATTAGTTTATAGTTATTAGTCCATAGTCTAGATTATAGTATAATTCTGTTAGTGAACTAAATAAAAAAAAAAAAAAAAAAAAAAATGTTGACTTTTTCTCAATGAGGCAAAATGCATTCAATATTTTAATTAACAACAAGTTTTTCCTAAGTTAGTAGGCAATTATTTAACAAATTTTCTATGAGCACTCTTTTATTCATACGGCTTTGTCAGGTTTCTTCATCACTAGGTACTGTTATTTTTATTTTTATTTTTTTTCTTTTCGTCCATATTAATTCTTAAATTTATAGAATCTTTGTTTGTGTGGTAGGCTTTTATTTTTGTTTTTATTTAATTCGTATTTTTTGTATTATTATTATTTTTTCTCTGATCTTCCAGTATAAATGTTATGTTTCCTTTGCGCGCTAGCACTATTCTTGTTATTATAAGTGGTGACCTGCATTTGGCCTAACTATTAATATTTCTGTATGTTTTTACGTCTAACCAGGCTGTTTGGTCATCCAAATAAAATAAAATAAAAATAAAATTATACCTTGTGGGAACGCCGGTGACGTCATAGACCTCGCTGAGATCGGGTATACTTTGGAGGTCATATTCGTAACGTGACCATATAAATGTTTCAATTAGAAATTATTACTTGGATAACTACCTTGATTGCATAAATATGTGCTCTAAGCTTACGATACCAGTTTTTTTTTTCATTTTGTTACTGATCTATGATTTTTTTAATGTAACAATATTTTCAATTACAATGTGAGTGTTGGCACATTTAGCTCAAATAAATATTTTTTTTATTTAAGTGAGTAGGTATACGTAATAATTTGATGCATTTAGTTTGTATCACCTTTTAAACTAAACTAAGTATGTTAATTGTATTTTCACACCACCTGCTCGACAATGACCAATAACATATCACGTAGTCTCAACGTAAAGCAAGGCATTACCTCCCGAGGGAGAAGTTGAAATTGAAGTTAAAGAGGTTGAAATTGAAAAAAAACTCGGTAAAAGGGACGAGTTATTCGAAAATCGAGCTGACCACCACAAAGAAAAGAACAAATGCATAACATTTTAAAACAAAAAACGCTTTTTTTCTCGTTAGTTTTGGCACCGCACGTCGTGTTGCCAGTGTCTAGTAAATTACGTATTTCTTAGTTGTAATAAACAAGTGATTGCAACGACAAATCACTCCCCTATCAAATGTAGTTTTTATGGAACACGGAAAGTCGCGTTTCGCAATGTTTGTACCGTTTGCCTACGCTCGTGTGTGTTAACGAACCGGTAATAGTTAATAACCCAACATTATTGCACTTTAACACTTGAAGAATCACAAGTTTTAGAAAATTATAGGGACCTACAAAATCACGACACCTCCTTTTTGGTTTCCAGCCCAAACTCTAAAGAAAGACGGTGTTTGATGTATGACATATTTTCTCAGTTCCTTTTTATTGCTTCGCTGAAGGTGTGAAAAATAGAGTATTCACCTCTGGTATAAAGTAGTGTCTTCGTGTTGGGCGGCTTGAACCCCTCGCTTCACTCAAGACTCTACATAACAGTTAACTCGAGAGTACCTCGTTGCGCTCAGGGTCCAATAAGCCGCTCGTGACGTAAGACACTGCTTAACTCCGTCGGTGCATAAGATTATGTTGTGTAAACGCACGATAACACAAAGTTCTAACATAATGAATTGAATTAACTGTATAAAGGAATCCATACGCGCAAAATTAAAAAAATAATTCGGGACATTTTCACACGGCCGCCTGACCCCAAACTAAGCAAAGCTTGTACTATGGCTGCCAGAGACTACATATATTTTTAAATACAAATATTAGATATTGATACCCAGACATAGAACGAATACGAATGTTCATCACATGAATGTTCGTGGGTTCGTTCCCTATGTGGGAATCGAACGTACGCCCCCAAGCTCAGAAGGCAGGTTCACTATCAACTGAGCCACCGAGCCAGTCAGCAATCGTTAGGCTAATATTTTAGAATGGTACACCGACATACTATTGTCATGTTATTTGGTCTGATAAAATATTTAGATCCTAACGTCCCCCCCAGGGGAACCAGCTAGGGGAGACGTGAGTCCGGAGTGGAGCACGAAAAAGAAATCGGCGTAGTTATAAAGAAGGAAATCGTTAATGTTTTGTATTTTTTTTATTTATTTAGTTCACTAACAGAATTAAACTATAATTTATCTAGACTATGGACTAATAACTAAAAACTAATAACAGTTTGCACAATTCCTAAAACAGTGAACCTAAAAAAATACATACTTACTTTTAAATTAATGTAGTAGTAGATATTATATCTACTACTACATTTTTAAAGTAACAACATATCGTCACGCTTTTCCCCCGAGGGGGCTGGCAGAGGTGTAATACAACACCCACACTTCGCCGGACGATATTCGGTCTTATATGGCGAGTCTGTCGCCATACACCGGGCTCCAGTCATGTAGCAGATGACATACAAAACGCACTTATGCTCACACAATGAACAAACAGTACTTACTTGCAACTACTTAAGTGTTTGTAAGTGAAAACAACTTTGGCTCTTGTGTTAACACTTATCGTCTATCTACTGTGTAAAATGAGTGGTTGCAGCGCGGTGTCCGTGTGTGCAGGAGCGCGCGCACAGCCCGCCGCGCGGCGAGCGCAACTTCCACGTGCTGTACCAGCTGCTGGCCGGCGCCGACGTGCCGCTGCTGAGTGAGTAGAGCACCCCGGGCCCCCGCCCCGCGAGCACCGAGCGCTCACCCCCTCCCTGCCCGCAGAGCGGCTCAAGCTGCAGCGCTCGTGGCAGCAGTACCGCATCCTGGGCGGCGGCGAGGCGGGCGAGGCGGCGGCGGCGGCCACGCGCGACACCGAGCACTTCGCGTTCACGACCGCGGCCATGGGCGCGCTGGGGCTGGCGGCCGGCGAGTCCGGCGCCGTGCTGCGCGCGCTCGCCTTCATGCTCAAGCTGGGCAACGTGCGCTTCGAGCCGCACAACAACGTCGACGGCTCCATCGGCACGCGCCTGCAGCCGCTCCACGGTGCGTGCCGGGCGGGCCGAGTGAGCGCGGGCAGCCGCGGCGGCCGCCTACAGCCTCGCCTGTTGCAGAGCTTCGCGAGGCGTGCGCGCTGGTGGGCGTGGAGCCGGAGGCGCTGGCCGAGGCGCTGACGGCGCCGCAGCACGCGCCGCACCTGCCCGCGGAGCCGGGCGCGGCCGCGGACGGCGCCGAGCCGGCGGACGGCGACGCGGACTCGGAGCCGGGCGACGAGTACGGCGGCGACGCCGAGTGGGCGCGCGCCGCGCTCGACCGGCTGCTGGGCGCGCTGTACTCGCGGCTCTTCACGTGGCTGGTGCGGCGCGCGGAGGGCGCGCTGCGGCCGCGGCCGGCGCCCGCCCCCGCGCGCCCGCCGCCCGCGCCGCTCGCGCTGCTCGACCTGTACGGGTTCGAGGCGCTCGCCGAGAACGGGCTCGAGCGGCTGCTCATCAACTACGCGGCGGAGCGGCTGCAGGCGTGCGTGGCGGCCGGCGCGCGCCGCGAGCAGGAGGAGTACGCGCGCGAGGGGCTGCCGTGGCGGCCGCTGGCGGCGCGCGACGCCGACCGGGCCGCCGACCTGCTGGACGCCGGGCCCGACTCGCTGCTCGGCGCGCTGCGGGCCGCGGCGGCGCGCGCCGAGCCCGCGCGCGCGCTGCTGGCGCGCCTGCAGCGCCGCCGCCACCCGCGCCTGCGCCTGCACCCGCCCGACCGCTTCACGTGAGTGCCGCCGCCGCCGCCGCCGCCGCCGCCGCCGCCCCCGGCCCCGCCCGCCCTCACGCGCGCTCGCTCCGCAGGGTGGTGCACTTCGCGGGCGCGGTCACGTACAGCGCGCGCGGCATGTCGTGCAAGAACCGCGACCTGGTGTGCCGCGCGTGCGGCTCCGTGCTGGGGGGCGCGCGCGACGCGCTGCTGGCCGAGCTGTTCGCGGCGGAGCGCGGCGCCGCGCCGCCCTCGCCGCGCCGGCCGCAGGCGCGCTCGTGCCGGCAGCGCGCGCTGGTGGCGGCGCTGGTGCGGCGCCTGCCCGCCGCGCCGCGCCTCGTGCGCTGCCTGCGCGCCGACGCCGCGCTGCGCCCGCACCGGTTCGACGCCGCGCTGCTGCTGCACCAGGTCCGCACGCAGGGGTGAGTGCGCCGCGCCCCGCGCCCGCCGCCCCGCCCCGGGCCCGCCTGACCGCGCGCGTGTCGCAGGATCCTGGAGATGGCGGCGCTGCGGCGCGCGGGCTGGTGCGAGTCGATGTGCGCGCGCGAGCTGGTGGCGCGGTACGGCGTGCTGGCGCGCGCGCCGCCCGACGAGCCCGTGCGCGCCGCGCGGGCGCTGCTGCGCGCGCTGCCCATCCCCGCGGCGGAGTTCGCCTTCGGCCGCACCAGGGTGTTCATCCGGAGCCCGCGCACGGTGAGTGGTCGCGGCGCGAGGCGGCGCGGGGGCGCGGGCTCACGGCGGCTCTGTGCAGGTGTGGGAGCTGGAGGCGCTGCGCGCGGCGCGCGTGGCGGCGCTGGTGACGCGCGTGCAGCGCGCGTGGCGGCGGCACCGCGCGCGCCGGCGCCGCGCCGCCGCGCTCACGCTGTGGCGCGCGTGGAGCGCGTGGCGCGCGCGCCGCGGCTGCAGCGACGTGCGCGCGCGCGCGGCGCGGCGCGTGTGGCGCTGGTGGTGCGCGGCGGCGCGGCGGCGCTACCTGCTGGGGCTGGGCGCGCGGCTGCCGGCGCGGCACCGCTCGCCGGCGTGCGGCGCGTGGCCGCCGGCGCCGGCGCCGCTGCTGCTGGGGCGCGCCGACGCGCTGCTGCGGCGGCTGCACCACGCGTGGCGCTGCCGGCTGTTCCGCGCCGCGTTCGACCAGACGGCGCGGAACCGCATGCGCGAGAAGGCGACGGCGAGCGCGCTGTTCCGCGGCCGGAAGGCGACGTACGCCGCGTCCGTGGCGCACCCGTTCGTGGGCGACTACGTGCGGCTGCGCGCGTCGGGCGCGTGGCGGCGCGGCGCGGGCGCGGCGGCCGCGGCCGACCGGTACGTGGTGTTCGCGGACGCGGCCGGCAAGGTGGCGCGCGCGTCGGGGCGCGAGGCGCGCGTGCTGTGCGTGCTGTCCACGGCGGCGCTGCTGCTGCTGGAGGCGCGCTCGCTGCGCGTGCGGCGGCGCGTGCCGGCGCAGCTCGTGCGCGCGCTGTCGCTGTCGCCGCACGCGGACGACGTGCTGGTGGTGCACGTGGCGGCGCCGGCCGCGCCCGCGCCGCCGCACGGCCCGCGCCCGGCGCCGGCGCTGGCCGACGCCGGCGACGCGCCCGGCTGCCTGTTCGCCGTGAGTGTCGCTCGCCGCCCCCGGCCCGGGCCGGCGAGCGGTGTACAGTGCGCGTGTCCGCAGGGCGAGGGCGCGCGGCGGCGGCGCGGCGACGTGGTGCTGCGCACGGTGCACGTGCTGGAGCTGGCCACCAAGCTGTTCCTGGTGGTGCAGAACGCGGTGGGCGCGCCGCCGCGGGTCAACATCGCGCCCGAGTGAGTGCCGCCCGCCCCCGCCCCCGCCCCGCCCCGCCCCGCCCCCGCCCCGCGCAGCTCACGCCGCCGTGTTGCAGGTTCGAGGCCGACTTCGGCTCGTCCGTGGTGACGGTGTCGTTCCACGTGGGCGCGGCGGGCGGCGAGGCGGGCGTGCGCCTCATGCGGCGCGCCGACCGCATGGACGTGCTGCTCTGAGCCGACCGCATGGACGTGCTGCTCTGAGCCGACCGCATGGACGTGCTGCTCTGAGCCGACCGCATGGACGTGCTGCTCTGAGCCGACCGCATGGACGTGCTGCTCTGAGCCGACCGCATGGACGTGCTGCTCTGAGCCGACCGCATGGACGTGCTGCTCTGAGCCGACCGCATGGACGTGCTGCTCTGAGCCGGACGTGCCGCTCCGAACAGTTCGCTCGCTCGTGTCGCTCCGAGCCCGCGACCGAACCGACGGCCCGGGACGCTAGGTACGTCTAAACGAACACGTACTTTACTGCAATGTATCGTTATTTGTAATTGCGATATTTGGACACTGTATTCAAATTGCGCGACAATGTATTGGGCGCGGCGAAATAAAGCTAAGTGAAGCCGCATGTCCGGCGGCTCTGTGCGGCGGGACACAGTGCCGCTGCGAAACTAACAATTAACCTCTCCCGCTTTCGCCCAGTCGTAATCTTGAGCCGAATGTTTCTCTCGGTACTATGACATATTCCATTAACAATAAAACCAGTCCCGTGAATAGACAAAATGAATATACCCGAATAATATGTCAGCAATAAAAAATGTAAGTGCCGTGTGAGGCGCCACAGAGCCGCGCGAGTCTCGGCGCGCTCGGAGCGTCGCCGGACGTCACCGTGAAACGAATGCTCGTTTAGTTCTCTTTATGATTAGATAAGTCTCCTTTACGAAGACTGCAAGCGTAAGATAAAAAAATATTGATAAGTCCGTGATCGAGGAGGGTGGATAGCCTCTAGCTAGTATGCGAGCCGGCGGGTCGAGGCGAGGCTCGACTGGCGCCGCCGGCGGGTCGAGGCGAGGCTCGACTGGCGCCGCCGGCGGGTCGAGGCTAGGCTCGACTGGCGCCGCCCGCGGTGTACGTAGTAGACTCCTGTTGTGCGATTAATAGTTTAAAACGAATAATGTTACGTTTTGAATGAATGCCTAATATACTAAAATTTTATTGTTTTTAATAAAATGTTAATAAACTTAAGTGAAGTGTTTTATTCGGAGCGCAACCTAGACATGTAGAGCCTGCCTACATACTCACCTCAACCTAGACATGTAGAGCCTGCCTACATACTCACCTCAACCTAGACATGTAGAGCCTGCCTACATACTCACCTCAACCTAGACATGTAGAGCCTGCCTACATACTCACCTCATTATAAGCGAGATATTTTTGTTATTGGGGTTTATCATTATGGTTTCTTTAACAGTAAAAAAAAACACAAATATTCTAGGAGTAGATCGTTTACTTGTATACTTATCAAAAGTATGCAGAAGGTGTACGCCACCAGCGATTCACTGTACTCGTAGGTAGGCCGAATTATTTGTAGTTGTATAGAGGTAATAAAAAAATTACAATTTTGAGTATGAATGTACTGCATCGCGCGAAGCGATGGCGGTAGTACACCTCCTGTACCAGTAACTAACTACAAATTACAATAGACAAGTATGTGAACAATCTACCTTCTCTGCTAGGTAGAACAAAAGCCGTGCTCCCGCTGGCCAGGCTGATGGCAACCTTTGTATTCTGCCAAGGGCACTCTGAATTGGTCTCATCCTATCACAAAAATGATATTAATATATTGCCAACTGCAGTCCCTACTGCAGTAGGCAATAATATTAATATCATTTTTGCCCGCAAAATGTGTTCTATTTGTTAAGCTTGCCGGGGCGGGAAGTGGCAACTCTAGATGGCTCTCTTTCGGTCTTCGATCATAATACATATCAGGCCTACTATGACTTTTCATTATCCACGCTGCGCGACCGCAAACCGTATCGCCGCGCAATAAGGTCCACGGTCGCGCAGCGTCCAGAACAAAACGTAACCACCATGGCAATAAGATGCCATGGTAGGCCCATAGAAGCTACCGGAAGAGAGCTCGAAATTGAACCGTTGCAGCGGGAGCCGCTCTATACGAGTATATGAGTTGAACAACTTATACTTATAAAACTATAATATAAACATTTAAAAGGATAGGTTATAATAATATACTAATTAGACTAGACATTAAGAGTTTTTCAGACTACTTTATTAATTTTATACACAGTATCCCAGTTTGGCCCGCATCGCAGCGCCCTCATCCGGTCCCGCCCTGTGATACATTTCGGCTCGTATGGTTTTATTTTATTAAGAATATGTAGGAGGTACCTACGTGATAATTAGATATACGTTGCCGTTGTGACACAACTATATAGAGGTAACATTATTATAACAACAATTTTTAATTTTTAGGCCTGTGATTACAACTGAACACTTTTACACACTAACTCATACGCTGTTACTAGCTGTCTGTCGCGCGAGGAAGTTTGGACTTTGACGTTTGACTTTGATGTTCTTATGTGTACTTATCTTTGATACACAGTTGAATAGAAACATTTTGACTTTGACTTTGAAGGTGTCTACGCCTTAAAACGACGCCTCATGCGAGCGTAGTCTCGAGTCGCCTTTACATCACCATAGGCTTTGTGTGCACTTTGCTTTGTGCAGGCTTTGTGTGTGTGTGTAGGCCTCGGAATATTAACCACTGTCTTCGTTGTAGTCTCATAAACATGACTACTTTTTTTTTACGTGTACCTAAGGCTTCTTCCCGACTTAGTGCTTGTTCACGTTGACTCGCGGGCGCGGTCACGAAATATCAAACATATAACGTAATATCCAAGTGTTCACGTACGAAATGCACGTGCGGTCTAAGTAGCGGGCAAACTAGCGCATGACGCGCACGTCGAACTCGCGGCGACCGGTAAGTTCAACCAGTTTGAACTTGTCGCTAGAAATGATAGCACGTTATTACCATGTCCTTCAATACAGAAGAGTGTATTAGTGCAGTGCTGTTCAAGCTAGAACTCCGATTTGGCAAAGTAAACACAACCATCCCATGAACAGAAACGTTCTTAATAAGCTATGGAAGGAAATTGCTGAATTGTTTCCTGATATGGAGAGCAAAAAATCTTGAAGGATATTCTCTCAAATTATTATATAAAGTATGAAATTCACCATACCGTTCTCTTTCTTTATTAATTTCGTGCACGCCGATTCAAATTTTCAGCATCTCCGAATTATAAAAGACCGTCGTCCATGATTTTAAGCTCTGACAATGCGTCGCAGCCGCGCAAGCGCCTGGCGGCTAGCGGGAACACGAGCTCGCACCGTGTACCGCCCCCGCCCCCGCCCCCGCGCCCGCCCCCGCGCGCTCCGTGAGCGAGCGGGGCGGGGGCGGGCGGTCTGAGACTCGAACCTTGTCCGACCGCCGGCGCCGGCGATATCGCGCGAATAGCGACTAGCGAGTGTTTTACATACATATAATTATTCGCTTATCGCCGGCGGTCGGACAATTACCCTCTTACCAAAGTCTGGGTTAGTCCTGTTTTTTACTTCTTCAAGCTCAAATGGATGGACAGATTTGGCTGAAATTTGGTATGGAGGCAGCTCTACTACATAATACCCCGGGTTATAGACTACTTTACGTAGCCGCGGGTGACACCGCGAGGCGCAGCGGCGCTGGTAGTAGAGCGGGGCCTTTTAAATTTGGTATTTATCTATTTATTTATTTAAAGGAGAACCAACAGCTACTTACATTAAAAATATACAATAAAATAAACTATGGATAGCCAATAATAGGTTCTCACGATGGCCTTTTAAATTCATATTATGTCGAGAAAAAAGGTGGAGGTAGATAGAGGTACCTACTTACAGGTAAAATAGGCAAGCTTCAGTTTTTGTGTACGATCAAAATAAACAAGGTCTAGCATTTCGGAAGCCAACACCTGATGACGTCACTCGTCATTTTCATCGTCTCCTTTGAACGTGTTGTAAATGACTTCGGTTTTGCTTAAGCATCGATTGACGTCACTGCATGCTGCGGAGTATGGCGGAGTTATAGTTATTATTATACCATGATTTGTGTAGCGTTCTCTGTCTTACCTACATCACATCAGTGTGGTCTGACAATGACTGTTCTATCTGATCTATCTCTTTGCCGACTGTGAGAGCCTTTGATATCCTAGAATCAAATCAGCACGTGTGGCGTCACTTGACGTGACGAGACGTGATCTGTATTGGACGTGCTCCGACTGCGCACGCACGTAGTGTACAGGCCGGCTCCGACTGCGCACGCACGTTGTGTACAGGCCGGCTCCGACTGCGCATGCACGTAGTGTACAGGCCGGCTCCGACTGCGCACGCACGCAGTGTACAGGCCGGCTCCGACTGCGCACGCACGTAGTGTACAGGCCGGCTCCGCCTGCGCACGCACGTAGTGTACAGGCCGGCTCCGACTGCGCATGCACGTAGGGCCTATCATGACATCTTATTGCCACGATGGTTACGTTTTGTTTCGGACGCCGTGCGACCGTGAACCTTATTGTGCGGCGATACGATTCGCAACAGGCGATTGCGGCGTCGACAACGAACCGTAACCACCATGCCAATAAGACGTCTCTCAGCACGGAGCTTTGTTTGTAAAGTAGCCTCGCAGCGCGTGCTCGGGTTTGTTATAGTGTAGACGGGATTCCAGTATGACTATCGTGGACCTACTAGTTTTTCTTGCGTGGTTTCACCACAATCTGGAAAGCGGTACTGGGACCACTTTATAAATTTATTTTTCTTTTACCATTCCAAGCCGACTAAAATCTGCCGGACATATCACTCCAAATACAAGTTAAAATGTAATGATTTTTGTATAATACAGTACGTATAAATTAACAAAAGACAGTTTGTAGACGAGTCTTTAAGGTCGCTAGGGGCTGAACGAGGAGACGCGCCGTGCGGAGGTCACTTGATGGAGCAGGCGAAGGTCGCGCGCAGCCGGCGCAGCGCCGCCGCCGGCGCGGCCTCGCCCGCGCCGCCCGAGCTCTGCAATTGAACACTCGCCTGTTATCATTCGTTAACGTGCATCGACTTCAAAACGAATACAGTTACGAATGTAGTCCGGTAGATGATGTAGTCCGGTGTAACCGTTCCGAAGACGGGTCTGAGCAGTAGCGCACTTGTAGCGCCTCACTCAACTGCCGTCTTTGTACTTCTTCACTCTAGTAAACTTCAAGGCTTGAGTGAATAAGTACCTTATAGGTCGTCGTGCTCCATCTTAGACCACAACGTCGCTTAACATCAGGTGAGTTGGTGGTCAAATGCCGACCTATTATACATAAAAAAAAAAAAAAAAAAAAAAAAAAGAATCTATAAAATGCAAAGCTTAAAAACCGACTTCCCATCCTGTATTTCGTCATCCATGTTAAAAATTTTTTAGACTTGTTGATATTGTTACGCCAGTCGCAGCCGATTAAGAGCCCGGCGACCACTTTAGACTAACTTCGCATTGGCTTAAGGTTTTCCAGCCATTTCGTCTAGAAGAAGATGACGAGCGAAGAGAGTGAGTAAAGATACTGACGAGCCTTTAAAGTTACCTACAGAGTGACAAAGTGGAATTTAATTTTTTTAATGACTTTTGCACTTCTCTAATCATTCTTAAATAACTAAGAATATTGCTTGTATTATGGATTCATTTAAAAGCTAATGATGTAGACAACCTCCCTATGTAAAGGGATTTTTATAATAATAATAATAATAAAAAAAATATATTTCAGGCAATAACCCATCCATTAAACATCTAAACATACTCGTAATTTATAAAAGTAGGTACTTACAAAAGAAAAGTTGTGTAAAAAATGTTGTGTTTTTGATTTGCTGTGTTTGCTTGAATTTGCTATTGAATAAATCAGTCAAAAATGACCCCTAACAACTGCGGAAATTTTTCATAGCTCTATTTTCGTTTGAGAACGTTTTTTAAAAAAACCAAGAACATAGGGCTCCGCCCCTATGTTCTTGGTAACTAACCAAATCACTAACTAACCTGTTGCCAACGAGATTATGGAAGAAAGTAAGATCAGCCACCTTCGCAGCGCCATAGGAAGCAGATGGTGGTGCTTGCAGCTTGAACTATAGTCTCTAACATTTAGTTTATGATTGTAATTGACACGACGGAGAAATTTTCTTTGAATTTTCTCAATTTTGTCAATATACACTTCATAACGCGGGTTCCAAACTTATCGTACTTTTGCAATAATTTTGATTGTAATGTAACTTAATTGATTGTTTTGATAATTGTTTCAATGAGAGTGACCAACATAAATGTCTGTGTCTAGGTTATGTTGAGTTAGAACTGCGACAGTGACAGTCACTTAACAGTAATTATCATAATAAAAACTGTGGCTAGGTTTGGTTGAGTTTTTTGCTCATCCCACGGGAACACTATATTTTTAAGGGATAAAAAGTAGCCTATGTTTTAAAAACTGCTTTACCAATTTCGATAAAATGTAGATGGGTCCAGCTCTACAATATGATCTACCAAATAAAAGAAGAATTATTAAAATCTATTCACAATTGGCGGAGTAATCGCGTAACATACACAAAACAAAACGGTCGTTTTGAGAACCTCCTCCTTTTTGCATGTCAGTTAGAAACGAATTACATTTAATCATCTAGACTTTACGACAAGGTAGCAGTAGGGTAGTAGGTCTAGCCTAACTTGTAAGTCAGTTGAGTGACGTTGAAGGTAAGATATGAGAGCAGTGGGTACCTTAAGAGGCGCGGGCGCGCGCGATTCGGCGAGGGAAGCGTCGCCGCCCGCGTTGTCGTTCTCCAAGTCTCCTGCGAACAGACAGAACAACAAAATCAACTTGTAACTCTTAAAAAAAACAATCGGCCAAGTACGAATCGATCTAGAAAAATTATGTTTGTTGAATGGGAGCCCCCTTAAATATTTATTTTAGTATCTTTTAGTACTTGTTGTTATAGCGGCAACAGAAATAGGTACATCATCTGTGACAATTTTAACTAACTATCACGGTTCATGAGATACAGCCTGGTGACAGACTGGGCAAAAAAATCTATATGATTGTAAAATTTTAAAGAGAATCGGTTTAGAAAAACCACCCGTAGAGAAAGACAGAAATCGGATCAAAGATCAAAGAAAGATCCGGACAGAAATCTGCTTTTGCCAAGCTAAAACTCTCTGGTATAAGGGGCGACCTGCTTAGGTGGTTCTCGTTCTATAGAGGTATAAAAACCCGTTCTCAAGCCATTGTTATAAACAACTATATATCTAGTTGGGTCTCCGTCCCCAGTGGTGTCCCCCAGGGATCGCTGCTGGGTTCCCTCCTCTTTAGAATCTTCGTCAATGATATTTCCTAATTGTTATGTTTCGCTGACGATATGAAAATATTCAGGGTCATTATCATTGGAGGATGTCTCTAAACTACAGGCTGACCTCTCCAGATTGGATTCTTACTGCAAATCAATAAGCTAGACCTCAACCCATCTAAATGTTCTGTGACCACTTTCACCCGTAAAATTCAGTCTTCTTGCCTAAACAATGTGTTATTGACAAAGTGTGACGTTGTCAGGGACCTCGGAGTGTTACATGACGCAAAATTAATTTTTGATAAGCATATCGATACTATCGTCTCCAAGACTTCAAGAGCACTAGGTTTTGTTAGGAAGAGTTCTGGTTTTAATCGGATTAAGATTTTTAAAATACTTTATTGCACATTCGTCCGGAGTATCCTTGATGTGCATCTCAGGTGTGGAATCCTCAATATGCATTCTCCTAATCGAGAAAATCCAACTCAAATTTATTAGGTATATTTGCTTCCGTTCCAAAATTCCTTTTAAGACACGCGACTACGATGCTCATTGCAAAAGATTTAATTTCTCCTCCTATCAAAAAGACGCCGCCGATCTAATATTTTTACTAAAAATAACCTCTAATTCAATTGACTGCCCAGAATTACTCAGTAAAAATTCCATCCGTGTTCCCCCTAGATTCACTCTATTTATAACCCGCCCATCCTACTAATATTATAAAGGCGAAAGTTTGTAAGAATGGATGTGTACCGGATGTAACGGCTGAACAGATCTGGATGAAATTTGGCACAGAGATAGATTACAGTCTAGAATAGCATATAGGATACTTTTTAACCGCGGGTGAAACCGCGGCGCGCAGCTAGTTCTTTCTACTCGCGTGTTTGGAACAAGATACAGGTGGAACTCATTTCTTTGGCGAGCTGGCAAAAGTTTTCAGCGAACGAATAGTTTAACGAGTAGGGACTGACCGTCTGTAGTAGCCGGCGCGAAGAGCGGGAGGTTGCCGTTGTCATCGGCGTCGGAGCGAGAGAGGTCGAACCGCGCGCCCTCGGCCGAGCCCGAGTCGGTGCGCCGGCTCAGGTCCGCGCTCGCGCTCTCCGAGTCCAGCTCCAGCGAGGACTCCTCCTGCTCCGAGCGCTCCGAGCCCTCCGAGCAGCACGAGCCCGCCTCCGAGCCCGAGCTGGCGCCGCCTGCGCACGACACACACGTCAGACAACTGCCGCGGCCGCGAGGCGTCGCGCGCCGAGCCACTCACCGCCGGCGGCCGCCCAGCGCCGCTCGCGCACCTTCTGCTGCAGCAGCGGGTGGAAGCCGCGCGCCGTCGCGTTGTGCGGCTCGTACTGCAGGATGAGGCGGCAGTACTTGAGCGCCTCCGCGTACTGCCGCTGCATGATGGCCGACAGGAACTGCAACATGCGGCTCGTCAGTGCGTCCGGCCCGCCCCGCCCCGGCCCCGGCCTTCCCGGCGCGCTCACCTCCGCGAGGTACTCGCTCGGCGCCGACGACGGCGACTCGTTCCCGTCCGAGGTGCGGCCCGGGCTCGGGTCGCGGCGCCCGGCGCCGGCGGCGGCCTCCACGGCGCGTCCGGCGGGCGGCGAGGAGCCGCCGGACTCGGCCGCGGCCGCCATGCGCGCCCGGAACACTTTGCTGGCGGGCTGGTAGCGCGCCGGCGCGGGCGAGTCGCCGCCCGCCGCCGCCGGCAGCGTCACCACGAGGCGGCGCGAGGGCCCCGGAGCGAGCGGCGGCGCCGCGGCCGGCGGGCAGTGTGCTCGTCCCGCCAGCCGCCGCTCGCCGAGGCGGAGCGCGACGCGCGACGCGGTGTCGAGCGGACGCACGGGCGCGGGCGGCGGCCAGGCGGCGCGCGGCCGCGCGGGCGGCGGCTGCGGCCGCGGTGGGGCCGGCCGGTAGAGGCGCGAGTTGGGGACGGGGCGCCGCCGAGTGCGATTGCGCCTGCGCGGCCGAGCGAGCTCGTGCTCGGCGCGCCGCACGCGCAGCCCCGTGTGCGCGGGCGCCTGCAGCCGGCCCGGGTGCCTGCGGCGAGCGGAGCCGTGAGAGACGAGGCACGCGGGGTGAAGGCGCGGCACGCGGCGGGAGTGGCGACACTCGACACTCACAGCCTCCGGATAGGCAGGTAGTTGCGATGACGGTCCGGAGGCGCCCCGCGCAGCTGCGGGCGCCGCGGCACGCGTGGTCTGCCGAGATCGATCACGTCGTCCGCATCCGCCTCGTGGAACTTCGGCGAACGTTTATGTACGTTCTCGTACGGTGTTTGTCGCCTGAAATAGTACGTTTAAAATATTTTTATATTGTTTACTTGCAGTTGATACTCTACAAAAAATAGGCTAGGCGCAAACGGACTACCGACCACGGCCACCGGTGGCTGTCGCGTGCTAGCGCCACATTCGCAGCAGTCGCGGAAGCGCGCGACAGCCACTGGTGCTCAGAAGCGACCTCATTTTACAACCCGTCGAGCCTGCTCTCTGCTGTGATGAAGCATTTGGTTTATCCGATCATTGTATGTTTTGAGTTGAGACCTTATGCTGGAAGACATTTGCCTACAGATTAAAAAAATATATAAATAGGCTGAGTCGCGCTAGTCGTTGCAAACTATGTGCATTTGGTACACTTTGCAACAAATGGATGAAATGCTTCATATCAAACTAGATGTAAAGAAAATACTTGTTTTCGTTGATTTCGTGTTATAGTGGGCCTTAATTATTAGGCTTGAAATTCACAATTATTATGCTTGCAATTCACCCGTAACCGACGAGCGTGTATGAAAAGACACAGAAGTAGAAGAAGCGAAAGATGTATGCCACGATCGTACTTAGCAAGTGGAGAGAAGGGGTCTCTGCCCACTCTTATGGGAATCAGGCGTGACTACCTATACATATTTGTAATTCCGGTGTTGCAACCGACGCGCTACCGCCCCGCGTTATCGTGAGTTCATACTAGACCATGCATAGCAATTCTGCGTGGCCAGTTAATAAAAACTTATAATAGAATTAGGCCAGATAGTGCACGGTCATGAAAATATATATGTAGTAAGTACCTAGAACAATTAGACGGTCAAAACATACGTCAGATATATCTCAAACACGTCAGACATCATTGTTTCACCGCACTTTCAAACCGGCTGGAAAACTGCGCTGGCATCTGCTGCTGCTGCTGCCGTGCCGGGCGCGGGAACGATACCATCACTTACCACACGTCGCGACGGCACTGGAGCTCCGCGGTTGTTCTGGTGGGAACGATACCATTACTTACCACACGTCGCGACGGCACTGGAGCTCCGCGGTTGTTCTGGTGGGAACGATACCATTACTTACCACACGTCGCGACGGCACTGGAGCTCCGCGGTTGTTCTGGTGGGAACGATACCATTACTTACCACACGTCGCGACGGCACTGGAGCTCCGCGGTTGTTCTGGTGGGAACGATACCATTACTTACCACACGTCGCGACGGCACTGGAGCTCCGCGGTTGTTCTGGTGGGAACGATACCATTACTTACCACACGTCGCGACGGCACTGGAGCTCCGCGGTTGTTCTGGTGGGAACGATACCATTACTTACCACACGTCGCGACGGCACTGGAGCTTCGCGGTTGTTCTGGTGGGAACTATACCATTACTTACCACACGTCGCGACGGCACTGGAGCTCCGCGGTTGTTCTGGTGGGAACGATACCATTACTTACCACACGTCGCGACGGCACTGGAGCTCCGCGGTTGTTCTGGTGGGAACGATACCATTACTTACCACACGTCGCGACGGCACTGGAGCTCCGCGGTTGTTCTGGTGGGAACGATACCATTACTTACCACACGTCGCGACGGCACTGGAGCTTCGCGGTTGTTCTGGTGGGAACTATACCATTACTTACCACACGTCGCGACGGCACTGGAGCTCCGCGGTTGTTCTGGTGGGAACGATACCATTACTTACCACACGTCGCGACGGCACTGGAGCTTCGCGGTTGTTCTGGTGGGAACTATACCATTACTTACCACACGTCGCGACGGCACTGGAGCTCTGCGGTTGTTCTGGTGGGAACGAATCTAACCATTGATTGTCGTCAGGCGTTAGTCAGTTACCGCTAGCGCCTGAACAACAAATAATGGAATACTAGTGCTCTTCTTTTCATTTTCGAGTTTATTATTTTTTTCATAACTTGTAAGGTTTTTTACAATTTAAATTAAATAAAAAATCATTTATTTCGGAGTCGGTCCATAGTGTCCACCAGTCCAGACCAATGCATACACTTATTCATTATTTATTTTAAAAAAAACTTTAAAAACCAAGGTACCGCCGCCTTGCGCCCGTGGGGCAAGGCTCAAAAGATCGGTGGTTGTTAGTGCAGCAGAGTGGGTGACTGCCGTCTCCACTAACACAAATGTGCATCGTGTACGTACTCACACCTTCGGCACGCGAGTCGCATTGTGAGAGTCCAAGTCGCACCGACCGACGGATATTTTATTAAAATAAGCAAGGTAGGTAAGTATGTAATTAGGTAGGTACACTATTCCCTTTAAAATGATCTACGTACGTGTACAAACCAAAGACTAGGTAAGTACCACAGAATATGCTCTATTACATAGGTCCAGAAGGATAGTCTTCATACAAAACACGATTTCGAAACGTGTCAAATTTATTTTGGTACCTTAAGGGGTTAAGATGTGCCAAAGACATTTGGCATTCGGCGCTCAGCTGGTTTTAGCGCCTCTAGTGATCAACGCTCGAAGCTTTTGAACATTGAGCTAGCATTTCTCAAAGACAAACAAATTCAGACGAAACACCGTGAAAAAAATATTTTTGCCTAAAAATGAAAGCCCTCTGTGATGTTATGCTTTATTGTAATGTTTTTTTACTAAATTATTTGAAGCCAACGGCGTTTTAAAGTTGAGCCTTATAAGCAGCATGAGCGCGGTAGTTTGTTTATAAGTATAGGTAGATTAAGTATGTACTCACAAATATCCCGCATCTAAAGGTTTTGATTCCCTTTGGTCGTGCGTGTAAAATCTAAAAAAAACAATCGTAGACCACGGACTCTCTGAAGTGTGAGATATTATCTTGGTCCCTCTCACTTTTATGATTTTTCAAACGAGAGAGACATTGACCAAAAAATATCTCGTGCGTAGGAATAGGGGAAATAATATAATATCGTAAGAATGGCCCTGGAGGGCTATTCTTGACGCGTGAGATGTTTCTTGGTCACTCTCACTATGATTTTTAAAACGAGAGAGACATTGATCAGAAAATATATTTCGTAAGAATAGGGCTCCTGATGGGCATCCTAAGAACTCCGGTACCAGGGATAAATTACTCAACCTATCCTAAACCAATGCTTACAACATTTCAAAAATCTCATAACAAAAAACATATTCACTAGGACTAGCAGAGCTGTTCAATCGACGGCCCGCTTAAAAAATGTATTCTACGAGTTGGTAGTACTAATCTGTTTTACATAATCAGCAGGTAGTATAAAAATGACTAAAATGATTCAAAACATAGTGGACCTAGAACTTACAACCTCATTATTATCTCGATAGTTTCTTGCCTGATTTTGCTGATAATTATGTTCCTACTCGAAGTTAAAAACGCGTTTGTGTTTAATATCTTTTTCATCACTCTCACTCGTAAAAAGGACTTTATTACATCAGTTTTAGCTCATAATCCGAGCTATTAAGCACGTGTGCTGTTACTTTACCATTATCGCACTAGTAACTAAACTAGACTTTTTTTTAAATAAATCAACAAGAGTTTTTTTTTACTTTTCTTAAATTCTTGATTTAAAGTATCATAACTACGTAATAACAGTAAATAAACATTATTTTTTTTATCAAAATATTGACAATTAATTAGTTATGATAATTTAAACAAAGTACTCGCTTTATTATTATGCCTAGTAAAATTTTGATAAGTGGAAAAGCAGCAAAATGCGCATACATTTTCAGAAAAATGTATTGACTAATGCAAGTCTATGTTTTTTCCCCTCGCATGTGTGATGAAAAACGTCACATGAAACGCGTGTGCGTTAATAATTACACTATAGGCTCCATTAGTGTGCTCGCATACGGCTCGCGCTATAATACCGCCTCGAGTGTAATGATCTTAGCACAAAAGTGTCATAATTTACGATATAAAAAACTACACTTTGACTTAATTTTGTTTACTTAATTTTTTTAGTAAACTGATTTTCAATAAAAGTAAAGTTAGAAGATGTTTTAAGTGATCATTGTAACAAAATTAAAGCGACTTCCAAACCACAAATAAGCACTAATATTAATTAATATAATTATTATAAGCGCTACCCATCTATTTGAAGTCGGTGCCAGCCAAGTCTTATAGGTAGAAGAAGAAGGATACTACTTACAAGTATCTACCTAATTACTACATATACATAGTATCTATATACTACCTACTTGGCTTGGCTGGTTCCGAGTAGTAGGTAATTCCTACTAAACATTCAGACTGAAATATTTGGCATAGTACGAGTAACTCCTAGTACTTCTACCTATTACCAACAAGTATATAACCTACTTACTACACAAATATAATTACTTACTTATACTGCTTACTATACTATTGACGAATATTTAAATGAAAACCATACAATTTAATTTTAGTAATAAATAGACTAATATGACTTTTGACAAAATTAATATCCTTAACATAAATATATTCCGACTACGACGATGATAATAATAAAATTTCAAAATGTAATAACCATCCTCCTCTCTTCTAAGTTGCTGTGCCCGACGGGGTCCGTTGAACTATGTACCTAATGCAATATTGTATTTTGAAACATCATGTGTACTGTACGGCTTATGGCAATAAATAATCTGAATCTGAATCTGAATCAAATTGTAACTAGCTACTCCATATTAGACTTGGCTACCTATTAGATTTAGCTTGGAGGCCGAGTTAACGGCTTACCTACCCGCTACCCTTGCCATAGACACCTGTCTGAGCGTGACGTTTTAATCGGACAGTGCCAGCCAAACCCAGTATAAAGACAATTGCCAATGCCAACTAGATAACTGTTGCCCGTACCATGGTCTGGCAATATGATGATGGTAGAGAGAAGGGTGCAGGTTCGAAGTGGGACCTGTGAATGACAAATACAAGAAACTAACGGAACGAGCTTTTTTTTATCTACGCGTACGAAATCGTGAGCAACAGCTAGTAGTTAATATAGTAAAAAAATCCTCTCTAGCTGGACTAAAGGGGTCTTAGATTGGATATTGAAAAACCTTTTGTAGCTGAAATACATGTATAGTGCTTAGATTTTAGCAAACACCAAAAAAATAATCAAAATAAACCGAGAATCAAAAAATATCAATAAATCAAATGCTTTGAAGGCAGTAATCGCTCAGATTAACACATCCTTAATCTAACACATGAAAATCAAATGTTGGTTTTATAGATGAAACATAAATTCGAGCGAAGCTTGCAGTTGGGAGTGTCCAAGCAAAGAGATTAACATTGAATGAAAACTCAAAATAAGCACTGTAAGAAGAGTTTATTTGAAAATTGAACTAGCTACCAAGAAAAAAATACGAGCACGTGCTCCACGAGCTGCACGAAATTTAAAATAAAAGACTGTACCTTACTAGTACCTTTTTATTAGTTATGAGAGAGTATAATATTAGACAGTATTTTTAGAAGAGGATTCGCTTCTAGGATAAAGCAGTGTTTTTGTCTTGGGCGGCTTGAACCCCTCGCTGCCCTCAGGACTCATCTTCCCTTGCTGCGATCGGGAGTTAACTCTAGATTCCCTCGTTACGCTCAAGGTACAATAAGCCGCCCGCGACGTAAGGCACTGCTTTGTGCCCTCGGTACATAATTTACTATTGTTACTCTTTATTCACAAAAAGGTGAATTTAGAAGCAAGACCTGTTTGCTTTTCTCCAATCAAGTCTATCGATTGTTTGGCGCAACCAAATCCATTGTGTCTTGATATTTCCTTAAATTTTACGAAGAAGAAGCTAATGTTATAATACGCCAATAACTTTTGTCTTTCTGTTCTTGTTCTGCTTCTTCTTCGACGATGAGATTCGGCAATGAAGACTGATATTGTTGTTCCTAAAAACAATATTAAATAATAATTAATTTGCAACCATACTAAGTCCCAACGCTCGTATCAATAATTTATTTATGTACATTGTGTACACAAAAAAAAAATGATTACCAGTTTATTCGAAGGTGAAAAAGTCCCTGTTCCTCGGATGCTCTGATAACCTTCGGATGATTTTGAACTAGGCATCTGTAGATAAAAATATAGGATAAGTTTTTAGTACTGACACGGAAGTTCTTCACTCGCGCTTCGCGCTCGCTAAGTGAATGTCACGCATGCCCATAGCAGTTCAGCGCCACTCTGATTATAAGTAGTGGCTCTATGAGCAACGTCTCACAAATTACATATCTCCGCTATTTTAAATAAAACCTAAATTTACAAAATTTCACAAATATCGGTTGAGAAATGCGATCTGTAGAGGAAAACAATCGGACATCCGTGCAATCAGACGCTGGACGCCGGACATACGATAACTTTAGCAATAGCATTTCCACTTGGCATAGCTCTGACTATGCACTATGCTTGTCACCCTAATAATATAAGATGTTAAATGTCTTTTAACTCACCTTAGTTCAGTACTCGCATTTTTTGTTGGCTGAACGCTTGTGTTTAAACTTTGATAATTTCGTTGATCTCTGTTTCTGAAAAAATGAAATAGAGCAATTTAAAGATATTAATTACACAATATTCATATTACTCAAAGCGTCTCGTTTGTCTCTTTCCATGATACCATAAAATATAAAACAATTACCAATTTATAATCCCAGTTTAAAATATATTACTATTCTAGTCTTCATGCAATAGAGACTAGATTAAAATAACTATTAAGACTAGATGCAGGTTGGTATCAGTTACCAAAGAAATTGTTGTATTTAATAAATATAAATAAATAACAATACATACAATAGTGACTCTGTGAGCTGGAGATCTCGTGACCGATGTCTGTCCGATTTGAAATTGTCACATGTATTTTATACCCAAATAAATTATTTGTATTTGTATTTGTCCTCCTCTACAGGTCACACTCCTCAACCGATTCTCGTGAAATTTTGTGAGCAGGTTTGACAATTATATAAATTTTTGTTTTGACTCGGATCAAAAAGTTTTTTGGAAATTTTCCAATTATGCAGATATATCCTTTTTTAAATCACATCTCTGCCATATTGAAAAATTTCCAATAACCGCCTAGACAAGAAAATTCTTTTTAAATATCGGACTTACTCACAAAGTTTCAAGAGAATAGGTTAAGAAATGCGACCTGTAGATTAAGACAGGTCTGGGCAAAGATCCGGACAGAAATCCAGACGGAATTCGAAAATACGAAAGCATTTTCGTCGAATCTGAAGCATAGACGCTTCGCTCGCTAACGATCTCTCGCTCGGTTATTGTTGTAAGAAAATGTAATAACTTTTCTTTCGAATTCAATGGCCATAACTCGGAACACTACTTTCTGAATGCAAATGCTTGAATTTTTGTATTAAATACTATTTTTTACAAAAAAATACTTTATTCAAAGTGACTGATCAGAGTGTTAGTAAGCATATTTTTCAAATAAAAAATAAATGACGAAGTTATGCTGCAACAAACATTTAGTAAAATTTATACAATGTAATAATTGAGTGCGTCCTAATTTTTGAAGTCGGTTAACAAACCAGGATAAGTTAGAAAAATATGCTCACTACACTGCTAAAAATAATAATGTATTGCGGACCGTGGTTGGTCAGCTATAACATAAAAATGTGATTGTTTCTAGTTTAGGTAGGTTAGTTTAGGAAATGTGCTATACCAAAAACAAAAAATAGTATTAGTCATTTACACCGTTCGCACGCAACGACCGCTTTCTGATATTGACATCGTAAGTACACATAATAATTATCATTATTTTATTTTTACCCGATTGTTCAAGAAGGATTATTTATTATTATTAACTATAGAATACTCCCCATTTCTATGTTATTAACTAGGTGTTGGGGCATCCAGCAAGTATGCCACAGCTTCAATTTGAAATGGCTTAGGTATATTGACCTTAGTATAATTTTTGTGAATAATTGAATCAAATGAAATCACGAGAAAAAAAACAGCTGTTTCATACAAAAAGCTCATCGATCGTCGACAAAATGTAAGCAGAAGCTTTTTTCCCCGATTTAATTTACAAATAAAAAAGTTTAAAAAGTAATCGTTGTTTATAATGAAGAGTACAATGACCCCCGTTTGGCTTAGTACACCCTATACCGATAACCCTGTGCAATGTACTAATATGACACATATAGGTACATTTGTACATAACAAGAAAAAAAACACAGTTCTGACAAGTCTTGCACTTGGATAATTATCATGAGCAACATGTACAATGGGGCCCGTGCCGTGGCGTGATGATTGTAGTACAGCACGACGCTGCGCGACCGCGGCTCGTATCACAGCAAAATAAGGTTCACGGTCGCACAGCGTCGGCGGGTAAATCCAACAATCATCGCAATAAGGTGTAATGGACGGTGAAGCCCTGAGAGTTAACATAGGTCGGAGGACACGTCTGTAGTTTTCTATTAAGTATTTTTATCAGGAAAACAAACGTCAGACCGAATCATATGCCACTAAAAACTCAGACACTAGGGTTAGTCACTTCAGTCTACACAATAAGAACAAACGGGTAAAAATATTTATGTGGTAATTAAATATTAATAGGTAGGTAGGTACTTACCACTTAGCTACCTAGTTGGAGTCCAATTTTTTTGTTACGCCTAGCTGCCTTGGTGACATCTCCCATTTTCATCGGATCAACCTTCTGTACCCTCTACTCACAACGCGATCAATTATTGTCCAAATATTTTCACTAGTAGTAAAGTCACTAAAAACTTATCAAATGTCTTGAAAAACTACTTTTTTTGATTGGCTCTGGATAATTAAGCACTGTTTAATTGATGATTTACGTACAAATAGAAAAAAAATGCGAAAATATTTTTCGGCAAGGCGAGTACGTCCTTCCTTCGTGAGGCGCTGGCGCCGACTGGCCCGTCCCCCGCAAAGGAGCTCGCGGGTGTCAGTGGTCACGTGATCTGACGAAATACTTCAAAATAACACAAAATATTACTAAACTAACTCAATTTTAGCTCTAAAAATATGGTAAAAGAACGATCAATCATATTTTTAATTTCCTATCCGAAGGTGTAAAAATATATAGTAACGTAATCTCCGTAAGCACGGTATTGCACGCCATGAGAACGAAAACAACGTTCATTTCATATTTTTTTACTCGCAATCTAGTAAGTAATATAATATTTTAATTAGACTAATTAATAGGTAACAGAATGATCATAATGGTGATATTTTTTTCATATCGGTAGGGTCCGTAGCTTCTTCACTATTACGAGTTGAATAGACGCATTTGGCGAATATTCAAGGCTTAATAAAACCTTTTTTTCTATACGTGATGAACTTGCCATTAAAAGAGGTTACCCGATTTAGTTGGGTAAATTATATAACGATCAGAGTTTAAAGAAATCACAAGACCGGAAACAAAGTATTAGGCCAGCTTAGGCCAGAGCTAAGCTACACACAAAGCCTTACCCAGATCCATTCATGACACTATTCTACAAACTAATATTATAGATTGTATGTAAACCTTAACTAAAATCAGAGTAGGTAAAAGGTAAGAATTTAAGTAAAAATCAAGAGTACGAATTTGAGTTAAAATCAATAGTAAAGGGATTACTATTGATTTTAACTATTGATTTTATCTTATTTACACATAAATTTACCCATTATCATTATTTACATCATACATTTAAGTTATTTTTTCGGCAATAAAATAACATTACATTTACATAAAAATAAAACTGACGCCTGCTTGTCACGATATTTCACTGTTACGTATATTTCTTTCTTGCGAAGGTGCACAGAGCAAATTCTTATAGGGGCGACGAAGTTTTCACTAATTTTCATTTTTACTTTGTCGAATTATTTTTGTCCACTGATCGGCTAAACTGGATCCTTAAGAAACCTAAAGAAAATTAAAGGGAAAATATAAAAATACCTAGTGGCAACACTTTTTTCAGCAACTTTTCGCTCTGTTGACATTAAGCCTTGAATATTCGCCAAATGCGTCTATTCAACTCGTCGTTGTGAAGGAGCTACGGACCCTACCGATATGAAAAAAATATCACCAATAAGATCATTCTGTTACCTATTAATTAGTTTGATTAAAATATTATATTACTTACTAGATTGCGAGTAAAAAAATATTAAATGAACGTTGTTTTCGTTCTCATGGCGTGCAATACCGTGCTTACGGAGATTACGTTACTATATATTTTTACACCTTCGGATAGGAAATTAAAAATATGATTGATCGTCCTTTTACCATATTTTTAGAGCTAAAATTGAGTTAGTTTAGTAATATTTTGTGTTATTTTGAAGTATTTCGTCAGATCACGTGACCATTGACACCCGCGAGCTCCTTTGCGGGGGACGGGCCAGTCGGCGCTAGCGCCTCACGAAGGAGGGACGTACTCGCCTTGCCGAAAAATATTTTCGCATTTTTTTTCTATTTGTACGTAAATCATCAATTAAACAGTGCTTAATTATCCAGAGACAATCAAAAAAAGTAGTTTTTCAAGACATTTGATAAGTTTTTAGTGACTTTACTACTAGTGAAAATATTTGGACAATAATTGATCGCGTTGTGAGTAGAGGGTACAGAAGGTTGATCCGATGAAAATGGGAGATGTCACCAAGGCAGCTAGGCGTAAGAAAAAAATTGGACTCCAACTAGCTAAGTGGTAAGTACCTACCTACCTATTAATATTTAATTACCACATAAATATTTTTACCCGTTTGTTCTTATTGTGTAGACTGAAGTGACTAACCCTAGTGTCTGAGTTTTTAGTGGCATATGATTCGGTCTGACGTTTGTTTTCCTGATAAAAATACTTAATAGAAAACTACAGACGTGTCCTCCGACCTATGTTAACTCTCAGGGCTTCACCGTCCATTACACCTTATTGCGATGATTGTTGGATTTACCCGCCGACGCTGTGCGACCATGAACCTTATTTTGATGTGATACGAGCCGCGGTCGCGCAGCGTCGTGCTGTACTACAATCATCACGCCACGGCACGGGCCCCATTGTACATGTTGCTCATGATAATTATCCAAGTGCAAGACTTGTCAGAACTGTGTTTTTGTTTTGTTATGTACAAATGTACCTATATGTGTCATATTTGTACATTGCACAGGGTTATCGGTATAGGGTGTACTAAGCCAAACGGGGGTCATTGTACTCTTCATTATAAACAACGATTACTCTTTAAACTTTTTTATTTGTAAATTAAATCGGGGAAAAAAGCATCTGCTTACATTTTGTCGACGATCAATGAGCTTTTTGTATGAAACAGCTGTTTTTTTTTCTCGTGATTTCATTTGATTCAATTATTCACAAAAATTATACTAAGGTCAATATACCTAAGCCATTTCAAATTGAAGCTGTGGCATACTTGCTGATGCCCCAACACCTAGTTAATAACATAGAAATGGGGAGTATTCTATAGTTAATAATAATAAATAATCCTTCCTGAACAATCGGGTAAAAATATAATAATGATAATTATTATGTGTACTTACGATGTCAATATCGGAAAGCGGTCGTTGCGTGCGAACGGTGTAAATGACTAATACTAATTTTTGTTTTTGGTATAGCACATTTCCTAAACTAACCTACCTAAACTAGAAACAATCACATTTTTATGTTATAGCTGACCAACCACGGTCCGCAATACATTATTATTTTTAGCAGTGTATTGAGCATATTTTTCTAACTTATCCTGGTTTGTTAACCGACTTCAAAAATTAGGACGCACTCAATTACATTGTATAAATTTTACTAAATGTTTGTTGCAGCATAACTTCGTTATTTACTCATTTTTTTTTGAAAGAATATGCTTACTAACACTCTGATCAGTCACTTAAAGTATTTTTTAGTAAAAAATAGTATTTAATACAAAAAGTCAAGCATTTGCATTCAGAAAGTAGTGTTCCGAGTCATGGCCATTGAATTCGATAGAAAAGTTATTACATTTTCTTACAACAATAACCGAGCGAGAGATCGTTAGCGAGCGAAGCGTCTATGCTTCAGATTCGACGAAAATGCTTTCGTATGTCCGAACTCCGTCTGGATTTCTGTCCGGATCTCTGTCCAGACCTGTCTTAATCTACAGGTCGCATTTCTTAACCTATTCTCTTGAAACTTTGTGAGTAAGTCCGATATTTTAAAATAATTTTCTTGCCTAGGCGGTTATTGGAAATTTTTCAATATGGCAGAGATGTGATTTAAAAAAAGATATATCTCCGCATAATTGGAAAATTTCCAAAAAACTTTTTTGACGAGATCACCAGCTCGCAGAGTCACTATTGTATGTATTGTTATTTATTTATATTTAATATATACAACAATTTTTTTGGTAACTGATACCAACCTGCATCTAGTCTAAATAGTTATTTTAATTTAGTCTCTATTGCATGAAGACTAGAATAATAATATATTTTAAACTGGGATTATAGATTGGTAATTGTTTTATATTTTATGGTATCATGGAAAGATACAAACGAGACGCTTTGAGTAATATGAATATTGTGTAATTAATATCTTTAAATTGCTCTATTTAATTTTTTCAGAAACAGAGATCAACGAAATTATCAAATTTTAAACACAAGCGTTCAGCCAACAACAAATGCGAGTACTGAACTAAGGTGAGTTAAAAGACATTTAACATCTTATATTATTAGGGTGACAAGCATAGTGCATAGTTAGAGCTATGCCAAATGAAAATGCTATTGCTGAAGTTGTCGTATGTCCGGCGTACAGCGTCTGATTGCACGGATGTCCGATTGTTTTCCTCTACAGATCGCATTTCTCAACCGATATTTGTGAAATTTTGTAAATTTAGGTTTTATTTAAAATAGCGGATATATGTAATTTGAGAGACGTTGCTCATAGAGCCACTACTTGTAATCAGAGTGGCGCTGAACTGCTATGGGCATGCGTGACGCCAGTACAACCATTCACTCAGCGAGCGCGAAGCGCGAGTGAAGAACTTCCGTTTCAGTTAATAAAAATACTAAAAACTTATCCTATATTTTTATTTACAGATGCCTAGTTCAAAATCAGCCGAAGGGTATCAGAGCATCCGAGGAACAGGGATTTTTTCACGTTCGAATAAACTGGTAATCTTTTTTTATTTTTTTGTGTACACAATGTACATAAATAAATTATTGATACGAGCGTTGGGACTTAGTATGGTTGCAAATTAATTATCATTTAATATTGTTTTTAGGAACAACAACATCAGTCTTCATTGTCGAATCTCATCGTCGAAGAAGAAGCAGAACAAGAACAGAAAGACAAAAGTTATTGGCGTATTATAACATTAGCTTCTTCTTCGTAAAATTGAAGGAAATATCAAGACACAATGGATTTGGTTGCGACAAACAATCGATAGACTTGATTGGAGAAAAGCAAACAGGTCTTGCTTCTAAATTCACCTTTTTGTGAATAAAGAGTAACAATAGTAGATTATGTACCGAGGGCACAAAGCAGTGCCTTACGTCGCGGGCGGCTTATTGTACCCTGAGCGTAACGAGGGAATCTAGAGTTAACTCCCGAATGCAGCAAGGGAAGATGAGTCCTGAGGGCAGCGAGGGGTTCAAGCCGCCCAAGACAAAAACACTGCTTTAGCGAATCCTCTTCTAAAAATACTGTCTAATATTATACTCTCTCATAACTAATAAAAAGGTACTAGTAAGGTACAGTCTTTTATTTTAAATTTCGTGCAGCTCGTGGAGCACGTGCTCGTATTTTTTTCTTGGTAGCTAGTTCAATTTTCAAATAAACTCTTCTTACAGTGCTTATTCTGAGTTTTCATTCAATGTTAACCTCTTTGCTTGGAAACTCCCAACTACAAGCTTCGCTCGAATTTATGTTTCATCTATAAAACCAACATTTGAGTTTCATGTGTTAGATTAAGGATGTGCTAATCTGAGCGATTACTGCCTTCAAAGCATTTGATTTATTGATATTTTTTGAATCTCGGTTTATTTTGATTATTTTTTTGGTGTTTGCTAAAATCTAAGCACTATACATGTATTTCAGCTACAAAAGGTTTTTCAATATCCAATCTAAGACCCCTTTAGTCCAGCTATAGAGGATTTTTTTTCTATATTAACTACTAGCTGTTGCTCACGATTTCGTACGCGTAGATAAAAAAAAGCTCGTTCCGTTAGTTTCTTGTATTTCTCATTCACTCGAGGAGGTATTATAGCGCGGGCCGTATGCGAGCCCACTAATGGAGCCAATAGTGTAATTATTAACGCACACGCGTTTCATGTGACGTTTTTCATCACATATGCGAGGGGAAAAAACACAGACTTATTATTAAATTAGTCATTAGCATTAGTCAATACATTTTTCTGAAAATGTATGCGCATTTTGCTGCTTTTCCTCTTTCTTATCACTTATCAAAATTTTCCTAGGCAAAATAATAGCGAATACTTTGTTTAAATTATCATACCTAATTAATTGTCAATATTTTGATAAAAAAATAATGTTTATTTACTGTTATTACGTAGTTATGATACTTGAAGTCAAGAATTTAAGAAAAGTAAAAAAAAAACTTCTGTTGATTTATTTTTAAAAAAGTCTAGTTTAGTTACTAGTGCGATAATGGTAAAGTAACAGCACACGTGCTTAATAGCTCGGATTATGAGCTAAAACTGATGTAATAAAGTCCTTTTTACGAGCGAGTGTGATGAAAAAGATATTAAACACAAACGCGTTTTTAACTTCAAGTAGGAACATTTCAGCAAAATCAGGCAAGAAACTATCGAGATAATAATGAGGTTGTAAGTTCTAGGTCCACTATATTTTCAACAATTTTAGTCATTTTTATACTACCTACTGATTATCTAAAACAGATTAGTACTACCAACTCGTAGAATACATTTTTAAAGCGGGCCGTCGATTGAACAGCTCTGCTAGTCCTAGTAAATATGTTTTTTGTTATGAGATTTTTGAAATGTTGTAAGCATTGGTTTAGGATAGGTTGAGTGATTTATCCCTGGTACCGGAGTTCTTAGGATGCCCATCAGGAGCCTTATTCTTACGAAAGATATTTTCTGATCAATGTCTCTCTCGTTTTAAAAGTCATAGTGAGAGTGACCAAGAAACATCTCACGCGTCAAGAATAGCCCTCCAGGGCTATTCTTACGATATTATATTATTCCCCCTATTCCTACGCACGAGATATTTTTTGGTCAATGTCTCTCTCGTTTGAAAAATCATGAAAGTGAGAAGGACCAAGATAATATCTCACACTTCAGAGACTCCGTGGTCTACGATTGTTTTTTTAGATTTTACACCCACGTACATACTTAATCTACCTAGACTTATAAACAAACTACCGCACTCATGCTGCTTAAAAGGCTCAAGTCTTTAAAACGCCGTTGGCTTCAAATAATTTTGTAACAAAACATTACAATAAAGCATAACATCACAGAGGGCATTCATTTTTAGGCAAAAATATTTTTTTCACGGTGTTTCGTCTGAATTTGTTTAGTCTTTGAGAAATGCTAGCTCAATGTTCAAAGCTTCGAGCGTTGATCACTAGAGGCGCTAAAACCAACTGAGCGTCGAATGCCAAATGTCATTGGCGCATCTTAACCTCTTAAGAATTAATTACAATTATTAGCTTTTTAAAGCACTTATAAATATATTTAAGACTTACGGATGATATGTGACGTTGCCTTTTTTTACTGTTTTGGATATTCTGAAATTTCGGCATGAGTGGACTACACAGTTCACCATATTTATTGGTTAGTGGGGAGACGTAACCGCTACTGGATGACATCGAAGACTGACTAGTGAATTGGTTGATTGAATGGTTTGGTTTACTTTTTTTGGAATCATTATTTTTGATCGATTAGGGGTCTTTACTCTATGTCTATGGTAAGTACCTATTCCTTACTTTTTGTTTGTTTTTGATTTCACACAGTAGGTAGGTATAGGTAATTTTGAAACAATTTTAAAGCTTTGGACAGGGGCTAATCTTACAACAGGTAGGTAGTCTATAATTAACACTGATTAGAAAACATAAAAAATAATGGCAATCTGCATCACTTGATAATTAGGAGTGGGCAAATACGTAGGTAGATGATTTGGAACACGCACGGTCCTATCTCTCGATACCCACGTATTGAAATTGACGACAATAATACCACAGCCGATTATAGGTACTTACGTTCAAAAAAGTTCCTAGATTTTCTAGATGTAAAACGATCACTGGTACACTAACCAAAACAAAAGCACACTTCTAGATGTGTCGGATCGATGCGGGCGTCCGACGCAACAGTTAGCTCGGCGAGCGGCGGCCGGCGCGGCGCATGCTCGCCGCGCCCTCCATGCGCCGTCCCCACGGTCACCCCAAGTCACGGCGAAATAAATAGTCCTCACTTCAGCATTGCATTGCTTCCACAGTTCCACATTAGTGCACCGCCAAGTCAGCCCAAGTCTTGCGGCTGTCGCTTTGTCTGAAAAGCTTTGCACACATTGAGATCATCTCAAAACTCAATGCGTGCAGAGCTTATTGTTGACAAAACCAACCCATGTTTCACAGAATAAATAGGTGACAAGAACAACCTACAACCTTAGACGATCCTCACACTGCTCCGTGATCAACTGCGCCGTGACGGTGTGCGGGACAATATCTAACGAGCCAAAGTCCTAATCTCCCGTAAAGAAAGCCTTGTTATTTATTTATTGCCGATATTGCATATTCTTCACATAAACTAGTAAGTTACATTATGTAATGTACCCTGTGCACAGGGCGTTGCAAGTGTGGCGTGCTAGTGTAGACTGACACTAGACACAGTCAAGTAACTTGAACATCATGGATGTGTTTCATGTTGTAAGTAAAAATGTTAACTAAATGTTGTTTAGGTAAGTACCTACCCATTATTATAGATTCTTTACATTAAATTAAATAATTTAAAGTTACATTTACATTTTTATGGCTGTGCTGTCCGAATTGTTAATAGATACAAATCATTGTGATGATAAAGGATATACCTTTACCGCTACAGTTCAGTATCTACAACGCGACAACGAAAACCACGGTCCCGCAAGCAATCGCGTTGCGATCAGTACCTAGTGCCTAGTACGAGTATATGAGTCACTTCGCTCCCGCCTGTGATTTAGTATCTCCGAGCTGCGACTCGAGCTACTACAACATCAGTAAATAGCCTCAGGAAGCAGGTATGGCATCCAAACGTTGCCTGGAAGAAATCGCTTTAGGCGATAAGGCCATCCTTGTACTGCCGAATGATTTTTTATTTTAATAATTTCTTTGTTTGTTTTACTTTGTATTTTTGTGTGTGCAATAAAGATGTATTGTATAGTTTTGAGTATTTACTCTTCATCTCAGCCGGAAGACGTCCACTGCTGGACAAAGGCCTCCCCCAATGATCTCCACAACGATACGCCTTGCGCTGCTCTCATCCAGCCGGCATATTATTATTATAAATGTTGTAAAAAGAAAAAACACACAGTCGCTATTTTTACCTACACAGTCGCTATTTTATCACAAATGCTCCATACCGCTGGGTACGTAGGTACCGTCGTTTGATAGAAGCAGCTAAGCAAGCAGAGTGCCTACTACCTGCGGCACTTGTATTGGAGCTGGTTTTGCGGGGTAGTAGGTTATCTATTTACTACGAAGTACCTCCATGTGCTGTAATATAAGGTGCTTTTCAAAAGATAACTTACGGTCTCAAGACATTGAATGTTTTCTTGCTTATTACCATTTTGAGAGTGAGTAAGATACTGTAACGTCAGTAACAAACAATTTTGAATACTATAAACGGAATTTTCTTATATAGAAGATGCAATTTACGATGTCATATTTTCCTTCATTATTCAAATTACTTTTACTTTGCTAAATTCTCTTTGCTTTGTAAGTTTGTATAATAGAAACTTAATAGAAAAGAAAAAAGAAATCGTAGACGAAGACGGTATTTAAATTATCTTTGTATGGAGGATGAACAAGAAAGTGCGACTCACCATCATTTAGAACCTAGGCAGTATTGCCCTAATGCCTTCAGCGTGCCCCATAAGTGAAAAAAAATAAAAACAATATTTGTCAACTTGAATGTCAAGCCAGCAAAACAGTGTTTCCACATTCCTAAAGATACCACATTTGGGGGTAGCTTACATGATCAAGCGGCCGGGCGCAAAAGGGGCGCGGCTGTGGTGTCTCGGTGGGGGCATTTGACTTCATTACCATTTTGTCATTTTGTTTTCATACACTTATGAATCAGAATATGGACAGGAAAGGATGTCTACGCTTCCACAGTCTTTCTCACATTCTTCTTACATTCTAGTTTCAAATTCTATAATCCACAAAAACTTCACTGTCTGGACCGTCGTCTCTTTCGAACTTGTTGTAAATGTCTTATTTCGGTCTTGCTTAAGCATCGATTGTCGTCACTTATTTTATTTTTTATTTATTTCTTGACGTTTCTACGTGTAGCTGGATGCTATACCCGGCGAAGTATTCGTTATTATACCAAGTCTCAATCTATTAATATACTGAGGGGTGCATGCTAAAACGACGCTCAGTCATGGATTTCGATTTAAGACTGGCAAAGATTTGGTAAATTATCTAACTAAAGTTCGGAGATTTTGAAATTTAGGAACGGCCACACTGGGTAGTCAACTACTCACGTCATAGTTTTAATGCTTCAATCATACAACATTTAACATAAGAATGGCCGAGTTGTTGTTTGTCCCATTCAAAAAGTCTTCGGACGTAGACTTAGTGAAACCATTGAAGAATTTAATACAGTCTTCTAACAGCAGTGGCGAGAGCGTAGAGGATTATAGTGATGCATTGAACGAGCTGAGCCGCCTGCGCACTAACGCCATTTGGAAGGTGTTCGAGAAGTCCTCGCTCGACGTTATTTACAGGTAATCCTGCTTCGTAGTCGTATGACTCACTCGTGATCATTGAATCACGCTAATGTCGCTCATCGCTGCTCAACCAGTGTGAGTATGAGCCAGTACAGCCATACATTGATTTTAATGAATGAGTGATGTCACTGTCTAGATCTAGAAGTTCTAAAACAGCTAATTGTATGTATAATATATACTACCGCAGTAGATAAATAAGTTTAAAAGTCGAAATAGACTAAGTACATAGTTAGGTAGTGCACTAGTGAAGTTATTAATTGCTCAGTAAACTACAAAAAGCTGGATGTTGCTATTTAAATTATGTGGCAAAATTTAGCAATGTCCATAGATTAAATTTATGTAAACACCTAGGTATACAAATGTCTAAGAGATACATAAAACCATTAACAGGCCATCATAGAGAGACATAATTACAGAAAGAACAAAATCAAAGAGTGAACACTCAATTCACTGCTTAACAACCACATACCCAATACAATGTCGAACATAGTTTGTTAAAATAGCTAATACATTTTCGTGAACGTACCCATACTATGAGACTCATTTAAGAAGGAGGGGGATACGATTTTTTAATGTTTTATTTCCAAAAAACGATTTAAAACAATGAATTACTACATAAAACTAGAGTAGGAGGGAGGGGGTCTTAGAATAGAGTACAGATGTTCACCGAGGGGGGGAAGCGGGTTAAAAATTGTAAGAAATGGTCACATAGTATGGGTACGTTCCCTTAGGTGTTGTGTATGAGCTGTCAAATGTGCATTAATATTTGGTGGAAATATTGTATGATCCCCCTGCAAGTTTCTAACCAAGCACTTCAGCTTCTTGAAAATTGTAGCATGATCCTGGAACATAGCTCAGTTGAAAATGGAAGTGATAAAGAGTCTTTTTCTTAAGTTAATTCTCAGCACTTGTTGTAAATGCAAAAATTACCAATCAGTGGGTCTATTTGATACCTAATATTTCTAAGAGATGCCCAATGAATAGATAGAAAATTAACAAATGATTATGTTAGTTTATCAATAATAAATTATGTTATTATAAAATTTATATAATGTTGTCAATATGTTGCAGCTACTATGACCAGCTGGTGTCGCTGGAGAGCAAGGTGCCGCCGCAGGAGGTGCAGATCCCCTTCAAGTGGAAGGATGCCTTCGATAAAGGCTCCATATTCGGAGGCAGGATGAGTCTCAGTAAGACCTTACCTTCACTGTCATGATATTCATTGCCACTTGAACTGTATTAACCTTTTGTACACAAAACTCACTTTGTGCCAAGTGATAGCATGCCCTCAGAGCCACCAACATATAATAGTTATATGAAGTGACTATTTGTGTACTGACTATTGTTTAAAGGAAGTGGTAAGAGAAGAAGGAAAGGCCTAAGAAATAAGTTTAAGGAGAGGAATTCGGATTGAGTAATCTTTTTTTTTTTTACTTTTGCACACTAATTGATGAAATAAAATTATTCGTCTGACTTCTGTACGAATAATAATAAATTGTTCGTACAGTACCCATATAGACTCAGCCATACTTATATTTTTTTTAAAATAATAATTGATTAAGGCATAGGTTGTGATGGTTATAAAATAACAACATGGGCTATATTATAAATGCTCTACAGACTAACATTCATATTAATACTGATTACATGATATTAAAATTAAATTCTTTGGGCTGAGACTTCCTGGCTGTGTTCCCAGTAGCGCTGGAATACCGGCCCTTTGACCGTAAATCAGAAAAAAATAATTGTGTTACAAAAAACGAACTTCATTAAAATATTTAAATCACTAGAATAAAAATAAAATATTATGAAAGACAATTTATAAAATATTAGAATAAAAACACAACAAGAAACATACTAAACATGAAACAGACTTCCTGTCACAAACCGGCTCCATTTCAGCATAATACTGGTTGACACCAACCAGCGCTGATCTTCCGAACCGGCGAGTGACGTCACGAACGTCAAAGGTCAAATCAGCAAGACAACAGAAAGAGAAAATAATGAAGGAATGTAATGAAACATATACATATTGTGGTGGCGGCGTGTTTGTTGCAGCGGTGAGCTCGCTGGCGTACGAGCGCGTGTGCGTGCTGTTCAACGCGGCGGCGGCGCAGAGCGCGCTGGCGGCGCAGCAGCCGCTCGACACCGAAGAGTCGCTGAAGCTGGCCGCCAAGCTGCTGCAGCAGGCCGCCGGCGCCTTCAGCTGGCTGCGCGGCCACGTGCTGCTGGCCGTGCACCAGGAGACCACGCCGGACCTGCAGCCCGACACGCTGGACGCGCTCGCGCGCCTCATGCTGGCGCAGGCGCAGGAGGTCATCGCCTACAAATGCATCCGCGGTCAGTACTCTGATATTGTAACCATACACCCCAGATCAATCTAGAGGAAAAGATGGAACACTGTGTTATATCTTGCTGAAGCCACTTCTTTTTCAATGTGTGTGCGTGGTAACGTTTTTTTTTTTTTTTTTTTACATTTGTGTTTTAGTTCACTAACAGAATTATACTATAATCTAGACTATGGACTAATAACTATAAAAAAACAGTTTGAACAATTCCTGAAGCAGTGAACCTAAAATTTAAAATACAAAACTACTATAATATCTACTACTACATTTTAAAAATAAACACTATTAATACTATCTAAACAACAAAAACATGTTAAAAATATTTGAAATTAATTTAAACATACAAAGCAACATAAAATATTAATAAATATTTGTACCAAAAAAAGCTAGAAATTACTTGACACAAATAAAAATACCAATAAGTCTACTCTACTTGAATGATTTTAGAAGTTGTGATTTCACTGCGGGAAGCGAACTATAGTTAAATATGTCGAAAGACAGTCGAACATTATTTTTGTCATAGCTCTTGCACATGCGACAAATTGGTGAAAATTTCAGCATGTTTGTCCGGCACCTGGACGGCGCAAATAAATTCTTCCATACCAATCTCGCATGTGGAAGAGGGACTCTGAAATTGACTTTTTCAAGGACCTCTGGACAGTCAACCAGGCCATTTTTGAGTTTGTACAACATCAATATGTCTGCCATTTCGCGACGTTTATGCAACGTCATAACCTTATAATAGTCAAGTCTAGACTCATAAGAAATTAGGATCTTACATTTGTTCTGTATATATGCCAGATGATACAAAAAACACTTCTGAATTTTCTCTAAATCATCCGAGTGATTTCTATACCCAGGGTTTCATACTACAGAACAATACTCAAGAACACTCCTAACCAGGCCATTGAATAACTGGATTGACAGATCTTCATTTAGGAATGACCTGGCTTGTCTGGAGATAAAACCACACATTTTCCTAGCTTTTCGAGTTATGGTGTCGACATGTTCTATAAAATCCAACCGTGAATCAAATACCACTCCAAGATCGCGAATGGATCGTACCTGTTCTAGATTAAACCCATTTATTGTATAGTTTGCCGGAAAAGATACATGCATACATACATACTTTCGCGTAAACTTGATGAAAAAGCATTTAGTGACATTTAAACACATCTTGTTACGAATGCACCATTGGCTTACACGGTCCAAGTCACCCTGAAGGTCCTCAACGTCTTTCTGTTCTGTTAAGCGTCTGTATAGTTTTAGGTCATCGGCAAAAAGCTTAACTCGAGATTTCACTGTCTGAGGCAAATCATTTATGAAGACCAGAAAGAGTAGAGGACCTAAATGGGATCCCTGAGGAACACCAGACGGCACTGTTGCTAGGCGTGATCTAAAACCCTTTGCAACTACTAACTGAGATCTGTTTCGTAGATAAGAATCAAACCAACGTAATAAAGTTCCATGTATTCCGAGCCTATCCAGTTTTGCCAATAACAAGTCATGGTCCACCAAATCAAACGCCTTACTAAAATCTGTATAAATGGCATGAACTTCCCCTCCGCTGTCTAATATTTCAAGCACGTCGTTTGTATAGCTCATCAGATTTGTGCAGGTAGATTTTTTAGGCCTAAATCCGTGTTGGTTTGAATGTAGGTGCTGTGAAATATGCCAGTATACTTTTTTAACCATTAGTGATTCTAGCAGCTTACCTAGCCCCGACAGGATTGAAATTGGTCGATAGTTTTCGATATGCGACAAATCCCTTTTTTTGTGTATCGGGGTTATGTTGGCCACTTTCCATCTAGATGGGAAAAATCCAGTGTTAGTAGACTTATTAAAAATAATAGACAGTGGTTTTGTCAAGTGATACGCACATTTTTTCAAAACTATAGACGGCAGTAAGTCAGGTCCAGCTCCTTTGTTACTATCAAGTGTGACAAGCGCTTTTTGTATTTCGTTTTCCTCAAAGGTAACTGAGCATAAAATGGACGGATTTATAAATTGTGATATGGCTTCAGCGGACAAAAGAGTATTAGTAGAATTGGATGTGTGATAAATTGAATTAAAGTGTTCAGAGAACAAGTCACATATTCCCTGACCTCCAATGACAGATTTATTGGATAAGTTCATCTGGTTAGGCAACGATGTGCTACTTCCCCGTAATGTTGCCATGAAAAACATTTACAATCATGAAAACTAATATTAATTCCCAAACTCTATGTATGTTAGCCATTTCCGTTACAATAAACAACCTTGGGAGATTAAATATTTTAAAACTGCACATATTTGTAAGATTTTAATGTTATGGCATATTCAAAATTGACTTGTAAAAAAACTACACAGTTTTTAAAAAGAACCTCACAATGTAGTCTTGGCCACACTTTTATAATGCACTATGTATATTTAAATACACTAAATTATACCATAAACCTATGTACATAATGGCGAGGTAAGAATGACCAAGGGAGTAGCGTAGTTTTTTGCGTCAATGTCTGAAGTGTTGTGTACCTATACGACAGTAGTGTAGTTTTTGGCTTCACTTAGATCATACGCCGTGCGCCATCTTATTCTCTAGGTTGATCTGAGCCTTATACATCCATATAATGTGACATTGTCACAGTACTATTTCATTGGAGATAAAGTTTTCTCTATTTTATTTAAATATAACAAATTCGTATTTACTATCCTTGTTCTTTGTTGATGGGGTTTTTACAACAATTTTAATATTCCTTTAACTTGTTGACAAGGCTTCGTAAAACAACATTATTCTAGAGATGAACATTTGCAGCTTATTATTTCATAAATCAACAGGCTAAAACATCTTACTAACGTAAAGCATCAGACAGCTAATTACAGATTTTCACGATAAGCGACAGCTTTAGCACCTATAGTCATGAACATTTATGTGAAAGCACGATAACACAAAGTTCTAACAGAAATAGAATCACAAACACAAAAACAAATTACAAAGCTACAAACTAACTACACAGTAACTTCACCTTTAAAGTAGGATCTGCTCAGCCGCTGCTTGGCCGAATTAAGGCTCGTACCGAATAGGTCGAAGTCACTTAACTTGCACAATTTATTGAATTGGTCGCCAGCTCGCCAAATAAATGAGTTCCAATGGAAAATCCTAGAATTACTCAGTAAAATTGAGGATTGCGGATGGAAATTTTACTAAGTAATTCTGGGATTGGCCCAGAATTAAAAATAAAATAGTAAAATTACAGTAAAATTTCTATCCGCAACCCTCAATTGAATTAGAGGTTATTTTTAGTAAACATATTAGATCGGCGATAAAGCGTCTTTTTGATAGGGGAAGGAAATCAAATCTTTTGAAATGATTCTTTTCTTTTTTATAACAGACTAGGCATGCGTTTCACTACTGACTAGCCTGATGGGAAGTGTCGACGTGATCGAAGGTGTAACACGCTTGCCTAGGAGATACCTATTCACTTTACTCTTAAACACCCCCGGGTTGTATTTAGGTGAAAAGACAGACGCAGGCAACGAGTTCCACACCTCTGCAGCTCTTACAAGAAAAGACTTTGACTTGAAACGCTTAGTGCGTTTTGGCGGAATTTCCACCATAAGAGGGTGTCTCTTACTGGTGCTCCTGATCATCGTAGTCGCGTGTCTTAAAAGGAATGTTGGAACGGAAGCAAAGGTACCTAATAAATTTGAATTGGATTCTCTCGATTCTATCTATACATAAATGAGTATACGAGTATTCGACGTCGATAATAGAGAATAGGTTTTCATTATTTTTTAGAGGAACTCCTTTAATCTCAATATTGTTAAGCCGTGAGCGTTGATCAGCGGCAGACACCTCTGCCTTCAGGTTAGACATATCCTTCTCAAAGCTGATGATGATTGCCTGTATTTTATCAATTTCGGGCAGTGTCTTCTCCACCTCAGTGATCCTAGTGGCGAATCCTCCAGGCGAGTACTCAAAAATGCGTCGCACGACTTGAGATCCTGTAGTTCGGTTTTGATCGTTTTCACATCCTCTTAAAGTGTCGGCATAGCGCCCAGCTGGCTTTTTATAGCTCGAATCTCTCTGAGGACCTTAGCTAGTGACGCACTTGGCGCAGCCGCCGGGAGAGGAGACCCAGCCTTACAGGAGGAGCACTTCCAGGCTGCTTTTCTTTCCGGTCCCATTTTTCTCCACGTGGACTCAACAACTTGGGCACATCCGAAGTCGAGGTGCTTATTGCAATCACTACACTGTACACCGTCGTGAAAGCGGGACCCGCACGCTGCGCAATTCATTTCTAAGGTTTACGTTACATAAGAAACAGGTAACGACACAATTTTACGTGGACCCCGTGCGCGCGCTCATGTATGTGGTACTGAATCATAGACTTCATGTTACAATCACAGACACAATTATTAAATAAGGACTAAAATGTTATTCACTTGGACCTAGAGAGAAACAAGTACATATTATTATATTATCGTTATGAAACGAAGTATGGCGGGGCACATATAGACAAAGGTGTCTTTTACGAGTCGAAATAGATGGCGAGACAAGTTTGACTTCAGCTAGCAGCGATGAGCAGTCGATTCTATTTGATACTAAATTATGCAGAAAGGAGAGCTCTGCAGCCTCTCTTCTATTATGAAGAGGCAACATATGATTGTGCCTACAGCTTCCTTCGTAGTCAAAATTGGAGTTGGAAATTTTGACTTTGTAATTAATAAAACGTAGGAATTTTCTTTGCGGCTTTTCAAGAAGGTATATAATTATATTTGTCATAGCACGGATTCCAGACCTAGGAGGCATACTCAAGTTGACTTCGTACTAAGGAACGATACAAAATTTTGATGGTTTTAATAAGCTTGAAATCCTTGGTAACCCTAAGAATGAAGCCTAAAGTTTTCATAGCTTTAGCGGAGAAATTTTCAATATGTTTGTCAAAAAGAAGGTTAGAGTCTAGAGTGATACCGAGGTCTACAACAGAATCAGTTCTCTCAAGATCCTGACGATTAATTCTGTAGTCATAACTAAAAGTCCTGACGGATCTACTGAAGGTGATGCAACAACATTTGAGAATATTAAGATCAAGCCTGTTCAACGTGCAGTATCTATGGAGGTTATCAAGAAGTAACTCTGTCCCTCTGAAGTAACTCTGAGTCTAGTCTGTCCTTGACCATCCTATAAATTTTCATATCGTCAGCAAACAACAAGAAGTGTGAGTGCTGAAAACATTGTCTGATATCATTAATAAAGATGATGAAAAACAGAGGACCGAGAATTGATCCTTGGGGGACACCGGAAGGGATGGGTGAAGGAGCAGACGCAAACCCATTTAGGACTACAGTTTGACATCGATCGTTAACATAAGAGGTGAACCACTTCAGCAGATCACCTCTTATTCCAGCCGCATTTAACTTCGCAAGAAGAATAGAATGATCGATGCGATCGAAAGCTTTGCTATAGTCCGTATAGATCGCGTCAACCTGCCCCCCACCATCCATGGCCGCAATCACCGTATCAGTGAACGAGATCAGGTTAGATGTTGTCGACCTCCCTTTAAGAAAACCTTGCTGCTACGGCGTGAAAAAGTGTCTAAGAGCAGTGTAAATTTGGCCGGGGATCACCCTTTCGAATCTTAGCCAAAACACAGTTTAGATATTGGCCTATACTTTGACATATCCCACTTGATAATTTTGTAAATATTAATATTTAGTGTTAGTGTTCGTATTTGTATGAGGTATTTAACTAATGATGTATTTTTAGAGGGTTTTTTACTTGAAACACTTAAATAAAGTGTTCATAAGTGATAACTTCTTTGGCTTATGTGTTAATACTTATCGCTTATCTACTGTGTAAAATTAGCAGCCGTCTGTTTTCCATGTACAATAAATAAAAAATTACAGATAAATAAGGATCCCTCTGTCCGCAGACGAGATGAAGGACACAATGGTGGCGAAGGTGTGCGCGGCCGGCGAGGAGCTGTACACGGAGGCGCTGCGAGCCCTGCAGAAGGAGCCGCAGCGCGCGCTCTGGGAGCGGGACTGGCTCGCCACCGTGAGTAGCCCCGGCCGGCCAGGCGAGCGGCCGCCCGCCCGCGCTGACCGGCCTCTCGTCCGCAGGTGGGCGCCAAGCAGCAGGCGATGCGCGGCCTGGCGCAGCTGCACCAGGCCGGCGTGGCGCGCGCCGGCGGCGCCGTGGGCGAGGAGATCGCGCGCCTCACCGTGGCGGGCGAGGCGCTGCGCGGCGCGGCGGCGCGGCTGGGCGGCGCGCCGCGGCTGGCCGAGCTGGCCGCGCGCGCCGCGCGCCGCCTGGCGGCCGCCATCAAGGACAACGACTTCATCTACCACGAGCGCGTGCCGGAGGCGGCGGCGCTCGACCCCATCGCGCGCGCGCCCGTCGCCAAGGCGCTGCCCGTGCCCGAGCGGCTGGGCGCGGGCCGCGACCTGTTCGCGGCGCTCGTGCCGCTGGGCGTGCGCGGCGCGCTGGCGGCCAGCGACGCGCGGCGCGCCGACCTGGTGGCCGCCGAGGTGGGCCGCCTGCGCGACGCCACGCAGCTGCTCAACAGCGTGCTGGCCTCGCTCAACCTGCCCGCCTGCCTCGAGGAGCCCGGCGGCGGCGCGCTGCCGGACTCCATCCGCGCCAAGGCGGCGGCCGTGCGCGCGGCCGGCGGCGCCGACGCGCTGCGCCGCCTCATGCGGGAGCTGCCGGAGCTGCTGCAGCGCAACCGCGACATCCTGGACGAGGCGGACCGCATGCTGCGCGAGGAGGCGGACGCGGACGCGAGCCTGCGCGAGCAGTTCGGCGCGCGCTGGTCGCGCACCGAGTCCGCCAAGCTGACGGGCGGCTTCCGGGCCAACGGGGACAAGTACCGGCAGATCATCGACAACGCGGTGCGCGCGGACGACATCGTGCGCGACAAGTTCCGGCTGCACGAGGCGGCCGTCGAGCGGCTGAGCGGCGGCGAGGAGGCGCTGGCGGCGGCCGTGCCGGCGGGCGGCGGCGGCCCGGCCGGGGAGCGCGAGCCGCTGCGCGCGCTCATGCGCGAGGTGGAGGCGCTGAAGGCGGAGCGCGCCGCGCTGGAGGCGGAGCTGAGGGCCACGACGGTGGACCTGCGCGCCGAGTTCCTGGCGGCGCTGGCGGCGTCGGGCGCCGTGGACGAGCCCGCGCTGTCGGCGGGCGCGCTGGGCGCGGCGCTGGCCCCGCTGCAGCGGCGCGCGGCGGGCTCGCTGGCGGCGCAGGAGGCGCTGCTGGCGCGCGTCCAGGCGAGCGCGGGCGGCGGCGCGCCGCAGGGGGCGCGCGACGCCGCGCTGGCCGAGCTGGCGGCCGCGCACGACGCCTTCCAGGAGCTCACCTCCAACCTCACCGAGGGCACCAAGTTCTACAACGACCTCACGCAGGTGAGACTGCACTCGCCGCCGCCGATTCGCTATGTGACCGCTCCCAAATAAACCTAGACAGATCGCAGGAGCTCCACTGACTCACTTTTGTAGTAGACGACTGAAGATATTGCAGTACAGATTGTACCCGATTTCGACTGCATCGAGCGTAGATTGAAGTTAGAAGTGATCAAATCGCGTAGCTTCAAATTGTGTTAAAATAGGAATTATGACATTCTCGCAATGCGTATCGTTACTCTTATTTACGTCCTATACTACCTCTTTTAAATATTGAGATTGCTCTATAAATCTCTCTTTCATGTTGATGTCGATTTATGATTCGGTAGTGACTCGTCCTGGCTTTATTTTATTTTTTATTTTTATTTTATTTTATTTGGATGACCAAACAGCCTGGTTAGACGTAAAAACATACAGAAATATTAACAGATAGGCCAAATGCAGGTCACCACTTATAATAACAAGAATAGTGCTAGCGCGCAAAGGAAACATAACATTTATACTGGAAGATCAGAGAAAAAATAATAATAATACAAAAAATACGAATTAAATAAAAACAAAAATAAAAGCCTACCACACAAACAAAGATTCTATAAATTTAAGAATTAATATGGACGAAAAAAATAATAATAAAAATAACAGTACCTAGTGATGAAGAAACCTGACAAAGCCGTATGAATAAAAGAGTGCTCATAGAAAATTTGTTAAATAACTGCCTACTAACTTAGGAAAAACTTGTTGTTAATTAAAATATTGAATGCATTTTGCCTCATTGTCATTGTCATTGTCATTTGCCCACTTTACAGAAAAAGTCAACATGCTGAGAAAAGTTAGAATTAAAGTTAGATACTGTACGCAAGAAGAAAGAATTACCACGATAGTTTGAAAATTTACAATTTAAACAGTCGGTACCTAAAAACCTTCCGTGGAAATTATATGGACTGATGGACTGAGATGGTATGTGGCCGTTTTGTTGTCAATAACAATTGTCCTGTGTTCCGGGCCCTCAAGTTTGTCGTTACTGTGATATAGTCCTTAAGTGACGACGCTGGGCAAATTCTTGGATTTTTCCGAAAATAAGGCAAAAATAGCACTGGTTGATCACGACCGGGTGCGGAGGTTTTAATAGGGTCCAAAATAGATATTCTAATCCCTTCTACGGTTTTAATGTTTTGTACTTTTATTAATGATAGGGTTTGAACTCTGTGCGCTGTGCTACACAGCTGTTTTTGGATTAGTTGAGCAATATTGCTACGTTTTTCTAACGGCAGGGTCATGATTAATTCCTTAGAGTTGTATATGAAGCCAGAGTTAATTACGAAGCCCAAGCACTGCAGGAAATTTAATGTCGACTGTACATTATTTCTACATTCTTCAAAATCGGAACCTATACACAAAATGTCATCTAGGTATATAACCGATTTACGGTCCTGTTTTCTTAGGTATGTTATAACTTCCTTCATTATCTTGGTAAATACTCTCGGAGCTACTGACAACCCATATGGCATAGCCGAGAATTCGTACGTTATTGGTTGCCATGAGTTAGGGGGTTGAAATTCGAACTTTAGGTATTTTCGGTAAAATATAGGCTTCTTTTAAGTCAATTGTGGCTAAATATCCATTTTCGGGTATTAACTTTGACGCTGTTCTATAGTATCTATGTATCTATAGTCTTCCATTTTAAAATGAGTAGGTATTTGAAATAAATTTATTTAATGATATAAAATTTAAAATGAATCTTTTGCCGCCATTGTGTTTTAGGGGCCAAAAATATGTTAGAAATATACTGATCCTTACAATTTGTGCAACAAGTTATGGCTCCCAGCTGTACTAGCTTGTTAATTGCGGTGAACATTTCTCCGTAGTCTTCGTGGTTAAGTTTAGACCTAGGAGTAGCCGATTGTACTACTGTTTCGTTGAAAGGGATTGTATAGCCTTCCTTAATCCATTTCAAAACAACCTGATTGTCAGTTATGTTTAACCAGCAGTTATAAAAATAGGAAAGTCGAGCAGCATGTACCTGTACTAGTGTTGAACGTTGGCACGGGTCTTGGGTTGGTTCGAACTCCTGGAAGTTGTTTGAGTCGTGGTGGCAGGATACGGTCGTCGAGATGCCGCCGTCGACGCTGCTCGTCCTCGACCCCCTCGCCACCCCCTGTTCGATGAGTAACGAGGAGGTCCCGTCCCGTTTCCCTGTTGAGCGGGACGGTTGGTCGATGTCTGGGGAGCAGCTGCTCTCTTCTGATTAGCTTTGTTGCGAATTTGGTGGCCTTGCCTTTCGATAGCCTTACAGGCTTTAATTTTTTCGCCCAATGGATTGCCAAATAATGTTTCATCTCGTTCAGTCTCTTGAATGACATGTAAAAAACTTTTTTCCAGGCTCGGTATAATCAGTTTGGTTCTATCTTTGGTGAAGCAGTAATGCAAATTAGATAAGAGACGGCATCCGTCGCTTACGTTCTTAATTAAGGGCCTGGGCTTTGTTGTCCGTTTTTAACATTAAGTCCATTCCCCGATTAATGGCCGATATGCCCGCACCGAGTTCTTGCTGAAACCCTGAGAGTTTCTTATCGCGACCTCTTACAACATCTGAGACTGCAGCTGAGATTTCATTGAGCCGCGGCAGCTGAGCGGACTCATTCTCGGGCACGCGCTCGGAGAGTCAACACGTCCTGAAGATGCCTCGTGGAGAGGCGAAACACGTGTTGACGAAGTGCTCGAAGAATAGAATTTTTTTATTGTAAAAAAAATTAAGCATTCATTTTTCGATAAAATTTTGTTGTAAATTTCATAACATTATTTCTGTTAAATTCCATATTGAATTAGCTTCATACATCAAATTGTATAAAGTTTTTTTAGTAGATTTCATTAAATTAGGTCTGTAAATTCGTTAGTTGAAATATCAAATTGTATAACGTTTAAATTAGATTCAAATATCAATTAGTATAAAGTTTTCTAGTAAATGTCATTAAATAAAATAAAATAAAAAACAATTAAGAATAGAATAGAAAATTCATATTCCTTGATGTACTTAATGCGACGTTAAAGCGGAATTACACTAGATATTCGTTCAAGTAACAATTTTAAAGTTTAAATTGTAAAAACTTAAAATCTATCGTGTTCAGGACAAGGAGACCTTGCAGGTTTAATTCTAAATCAGTCTCGGCATGTGCCGTTTCAGTATTACTACACCCAAAACCAGCACGTTGTAAATGGGTGACTGAATATAAAATCACAAAATGCTGACAGATCCAGGTGAAGCTTAAGCACCATCTTGAAAAAAGTTTTTAGCTGACATCAATACTCAACTATTGTATAGTCTGTTGGGGATCAGCAAACAAAACCCTATATATGAAAATAGAACGCATGCAGCGGCTGATTCTAAAAGTTGCCTACAAGAAACCTTACCTATATTCCACGGCCCAACTTTATAAAGACAAAATATCTAACAGTCCGACAGTTATATATCCTAGCCGTAACGTTGCGATTCCATAGAACTACCATCAAAACAATCGCTACCTCCACAAGATCATCTCGACGCAACGTCTGGCCGACTCCCCGAACTAGAACCGCATTTGCCAAACGCTCCTACTTCAAAGCCCCGTTTCTATACCAGTACATAGACAGCACACTCGGCATATTGCTACTATCCCGTTTTATTCGCGAAAGAAAAATCTCATGTTGGCTTTCTTCCCTAGACCACACTTTAACAGAAGAAATACTCCAAATTAACAAATAATGTATAACAGTAATGTGCACACGCACACACACACCCCTTTTATGTCTAAACTTATGTGCTTACTTTTAGTGTAAACTTTAAATATGGTTTAGTAATTATTATAATGTCTACCTACGGCTCAGCTAAACTAAATAGCCAAGATGGGAAAGGACTGAGTTCCACAGCACAGGACCTCCTAGTGTGGGACTCAGGGTTCACATTTAAGCTCTGTACCATTTTTTGCTCAAATAAAGATATTATTATTATGTAAAGAAAAGAAGATAAAGGTCTTTCATGAAGCCTATGGAGTGTGAGCACAAGGCATACAAAGTAACGGTGGGTGTTGCAGCTGCTGGTGGCGTACCAGAGCAAGGTGGAGGACTTCTGCTTCGCGCGGCGCACGGAGAAGGAGGAGCTGCTGAAGGACCTCACGCAGGAGGCCTCGCGCCCCGCGCCGCGCCCCGCGCCGGCGCCGCCCGCCCACCACGCGCCGCCCGACGAGGTACCCTGCGGCCTCCAGCTCTTCCAGGCTAACGTGCTCCATCGTAGGGCGCACCGTCGGTTCACATCGGACGAGGCAACCGGCGGTTACAAAAACACATTGTAAAAGCTCGATTCCGGCGGTAAGTACAGACGCATTATCGTGTTGCAGCCGAGGGCGGCGACGAGCAAGGCGCCGCCCCCCGCGGGCCCCGCGCTGCCGTACCCGGCGGCGGCGGGCGGCATGCCGCTCCCGTACGGCGCGGCGCCGTACCCGTACTACGCGCCGGCGCCGCTGCCGCCGCTGTACAACCCGTACGCCACGCTGCCGTACCCGAGCGCGGGCGCGCGCCTGCCCGCGGCGCAGCCCTACGCGCCCTACCAGCACCCGCCCGCGCCCGCGCACTACCCGCAGGCGCCGCCGCCCGGGTACAACCCCTACCCGCCGCAGTAGCGCCGCGCCCGCGCACTACCCGCAGGCGCCGCCGCCCGGGTACAACCCCTACCCGCCGCAGTAGCGCCGCGCCCGCGCACTACCCGCAGGCGCCGCCGCCCGGGTACAACCCCTACCCGCCGCAGTAGCGCCGCGCCGCCCTCTCGCCGGTGCCTCGCTCGGTTTATTTTGTACCATTTCATTAAGGCTCAAAAAATTGTTAACAATTATTTTTTTAAGTGGGGCGAAGAGTTTGTGGGAGACGTCGATCGACCGAGACAAATATTACTGAATCTATCCTTCAGTATAATGTACCATCGAAGGCATTATGATATGCCGAGGGTAAACCGCCGCGTGCCGCGGGGCCCGTTGATCGATTTCGTAAATAATCTATTTAGATAAGAATGTAACAATGTGGAAAGGGTACTGAGATGACTGTCTCAAAGAAAATGAAGTGCTTCTAGATTACGAAAATTAATTAAATTAATATAATATTCCAAAGTTGCTATGGATACTGGACGAGTGAGCATTATGCTTAGCATTCTACTGTAACACTCCAGAGACGTGCATTAATATCTAGTAATAATTATTATGTTATAATTGTTTTGATTGTCAACATTAGAGACCGGATTATATTGTGAAGTATGTAAGCCACAAGAGACATTGTTATCACGAACTCGGCCATTACAATAATAATTGATATGTATTTATGTACAAACAAGTTGGCGACCTCGCACTGCACGATGCGTCGCCGGTCGAGTGACGCTTTTTGTTGCTGCGATGAAATGAAACATTTATGTTGTGTAATAAAAACTCTTACATAGCACGATTCTACGTGTTTAACATTGCCAGTTTTTAATAGTAAATATATTAGAAAATCCGGTCTCTGGTCATTATTGTCAGCTCCAGGAATGTTATTACAATGAACTTTACTATAGAATGAAGGAGTGGTTTTAGTAAAATCTCATTTTGTTTAATGTATAAAGAATTATTTATGTTTTTAACACTGTAGTAAGTAAATAAAGTTTAAAATAATTTAAAAAATGGTTTTTGTTATACCTGTCTGACTACCTGCATTACCCGTATCCGCAGTTTGCTTCAACTTCTTCGTCTGTCCGGTTGACTTCCTCACACATTTCATGAGAATTGGTTGGGAAATGCGCTGTAAAGGACAGTATTCTTTAGTACGGTTCGCAGGTATGGAATCCATTTTACAAATACAATATTTCATGTATTGAAAAGATACAGACAAAAAATAAGGTACATTTTATTCATCATGTCCAACACCTCTGACGATAATTAAGAACACCGATGTAAACGCCACCACCTGCTTCCTCTTGATTTGATTAGATTTGATTTGAACTTAGACGAACTGTAGCTGATGTCTCATATTTTGATATATCCTGAATGCTAAAGTTGAGTATTCTCAACTCCAAATTCAAATTGGATTTATTCATTGGACATAATTACATGCACTTAGAATCGAATCTCAGAATAGAACTCCAATCTCAATATCTACACCTTACCGATCTAAACGAACCCATCTACTAATCCATATACCCCTTGTCAAAACAAATTATGAGACAAGTACCGTTCTACATACAACAGGATACCCTCACTTATGAATAAATTTTTACTAATCAAATAATCATGACAATACGAGCCCCGTACAAATTAGTTCGTCTAGTGTGAAATTTTCTCTGTGAGAATTTTTCTAACTTCATTATTTTTGTATTTCTATTTAAATATTAAGCTGTTCTACCATCACATGTCGCGTTACTTATGCCATTTTTTAATTAAGAACCAATCAACTATTTAAGCTTTTTAAATTTATACATACTTATCCTGTTTTATATTCGAAGACAAGCAAAATAGTTCGTCTAATTGTTAATCGATGCAAAAGACTTCGTCTATCGGTGAGTTAAATAAGATTATTCCTTCTTTGTATAATTATGTTGCATAATTTAAATTTGTAAACGTTATTCTGTGTCATTTGTCAAGTAAGACAGTATAAATTCAGAAAATTTCAGTTTTTTTAATTAGTTTTCAAATAACAATGGGTCGTGGCTAACCGGTGTGTTAAGAGCTGCGAAAGCGAATAGTTTGTGGGGTCGATGCTGGCAAATCAATTTACCAAATATCTAAAGACTTGATACTTCCCAGGTCTACAGTCCAATCTATCATTCAGCACTAAAAAAAGAATAGAACGACTTCTTGTTTGACGAAAACTGGTCGACCACGCATCACAAGTGCAGTAGAAAACAGAATCCTGAACAAAATTATCAAAAATAATCGTCGTGCTCGAGCTGGAGAACTCACGGTGCAATGGAAGAACATGATTCACAAAGACGTCTCAGTTGATACTTGCAAAAGAGTCGAATGGGTTACGAATTTTACACAGCTAAAGAGAAACCACTGTTGACTGCTGTACATATGAAAAGGAGGTTGAAGTTTGCTCGTGATCATTTAAATTGGACTTCCGATCAGTGGCGTAGTATCATTTGAAGTGACAGTCGGCGATGAAAGGAAAAAAGTGATTCGGCACAAAAATGAGGCATTTCATACTGATTGTCTCAAACGAAAAGTGAAGTTTCCAGCGTCTCTTATGGGGCTGTATGTCTGCACAAGGTGTTGGTGGTATGTATACATTTTGTGGATGGTTCTATCAATGCTGCAAGGTATAAAAAGAGAATTTACTGCCCTCTATTCCGTCACTTAAGCATCAGGATTCCTTCATTTTTCAACAGGATGGTGCTTCCTGCCATACTGCAAGGACAACAAAGACGTGGTCTCTGGCGAAAAGCATCCCTACAATCGAACGGCCATCTAACAGCCCGGACTTCTCGCCGATCGAAACCCTATGGCAAAAAATGAAAAAAGTTCTCAGTAAAAATCCATCAAGATCGAAGAGCGATTTAAAGGCTAAACTCTTGGCTGTCTGGGATTCAATTACGCCTGAAGAGTGTGCAGCGTTGGTTGCAACCATGCCTCTTCGCATTAAAACTGTCGTTGAGAGCAAAGGCGACACAACTAAGTGGTAGACGAACTATTTTGCATGAGTGACGAGGGTAGACGAATACTTTTGCGTTGTTTTTTTAGAATATTTTTTTAATTTTTGATGTTATGTAAAGTCATGAAAGAATTGCAGTTATTTTTATTATGGAAAAACTGACGTGGTTTTCACACATTATAGTCGGAATAATCGACTAATCGTACGTTAATTCCCGTTTTATAAATCGTAATAATTTCAGTTATGTTATAATAAACTTTAAAATTTTCCTCAAATTGTGGTTTACTTTTTACAAAACGTTTTAATTATTTTACCAATATTTTCTTTCTAATATTTTACGCTTTACACTACTTTCCATACTAGACGAACTATTTTGCATCGGGGCTCGTAATATAGATATATCGTCTGACAGTATGCGCGTAATAAACTCGTGCTTAGCCTGAAAAAAAAATGGATTTTCCCCCACATAGAATTAATTATATTTATTATCTTTCTTACTTATACCGTTTCTTACAGGCTGTATCTCATGAACGGTGATATTTACAGTTGAAATCACAGATGTTCTGTTGCCGCTATAACAATTAATGTGTCAAATACTACACATCATAAGTACTAACCTGTGGATCTTTTGTTAGCCACGAAATATAAATAAAAATTGCTGAATTCACATCACATGAGACATTCTATAACTGTATTACATATTATTTATTTTAACAAAAACAATAACGAAACCTTATTTTAACAAAAACAATAGTAGGTATACTTATGAGGGCTCCCATACAACAAACGTGATTTTTTGCCCTTTTTATAGGATAACTAGCTGCGCCCCGCGGTTAAAAAGTATCCTATGTGCTATTCTAGACTATAATCTATCTCTGTGATAATTTTCATCCAGATCTGTTCAGCCGTTCTGGCGTGAAAGAGTAACAAACATCCATCCATCCATTCTTACAAACTTTCGCGTTTATAATATTAGTAGGAAGTAGGATAGGAAGTAGGATGCTATGGAACTCATTGTGCTCGATTCTCAATACTAAATACTCAATAAAGAGTAAGCGAGGATTTTGCCGTTGTCTGCACCGATCGTATTCATATTGTGTACTTCCTGAAATAGTGTCACAAATAAAAATCTGTTGTATCACATTGCAACTATTTATTAAATAATAAACTTCTAGGATTGCAGCACAGTTGATCAGCAGTACATTTAATAATACACATTAAAACTTAGGGGCGGGGCACTCTTCCTTCGCATAGTCTCGGGTGGGGGAGTAAAACTGGAAACAAAGAAACACGCAATGAGATAAATACAAACAGGGCCCGTACCGTGATATCTTATTACAATGATTTTTAGGTTCAGTCGCTGACGCTGTGCGACTGCAGATCGTATCACCGCGCAATAAAGGACATAGTCGCGCAGCGTCGCCGGTTGAATCTAAAAATCATCGCAATAAAATGTCCCGGTACGAGCCCAGGGGGCCTACTATGACACTTTACTGCCACGATGGTTACGTTTTGTTGTCGACGCTGCGCGACCGCAAATCGTATCGCCGCGCAATAAGGTCCATGGTCGCGCAGCGTCGAGGGTCTCTGATATGTTTAATTATATAAAACTATGTTTTCGATAGATGACAGAAAAAAACAGTTTTATTTTCGTAGGCTTGTTCAAGAACAAGGAAATAAAAACCACAATTTTGCAAAGAAAACAAAGAAAAACCAACAACAATGCACAGAATACTCTCTGTCTATGCAATTATGATTTATTTCTTTTTTACATAGCTATATAACCCCTCCCAGTGTGTGATACATCATGGATTTTACAGGTTTTTTAAATGTTATTAATATAGAATCTTTCAAAACTGACAGTTTTTGGATATTTCTTATTAATGGAAACCAAAGGTTTCTGTCTAATGAGTCCACATAAACATGTTACTTCACTAGTTGCAACTCCTCTGTTATGATACCTAATAAAGGAACTGTTGGTTTTACATTTTATAAGAATAAAAAGGAACTCTTGTTAAGCTGTCTCCATTCCAAACTTCACTTAAATCTATTGAGCAATTTCAGCACAAATATGGTGTGATTCCTAATGTAGGTTGCAAACTGGTCAAAATATTATTTTTGGGTTGTTATGATGTCTCTAAATATTTCATGATGTTATAACAAGGCTCAAAGCACATTTACATTGTCCTCGTCATCATCATCATGTCAGCCCGAAAGATGTCCACTGCTGGAAAAAGGCCTCCCACAATGATCTCCACAACTACAGGTCCTGCGCTGCCCGCATGACTAGGTGGGCTAGGTGGTTTCACTAGGTGGACCGACAATCTGGTGAGGGTTGTGGGAAGCCGCTGGATGCAATGTGTAGTGGCAAGGAACCCTCGATGTTCAGCCCACACTTTGCCATACACTCATTCTGCTTGTCAATTGCCTCATAACTATCTTATTAAATATTTAATTTTGGTTTAACATTCCACACAACATTTCTATATTTTATTTAAGCATTTGGTCTTTTAGAATCTTTTCAAAAAAGCCCCAGTAGATGAGAATATTTTGTGATGCATGATGGTGGTAACCTTGTACTGTTTGTCGCGGTATTCCTGCCAGGGCTCCGGGTTGGTCTTCTTGTTCCATGAAACGTCGGGCGAGCGCGTCGCCAACCGCAGCGTGTAGAACACGGCACCCGCGCATCCAATGGCCGTGCACACATACAGCGGGATTAGCTACAAAACAAACACTGTTATGAACTGCCTCTCAGCATTCAGCATTACCTTCACGGGTTCCTTTACTCCTCCTATACTGTAACTTTTTAAAACTATACTGTACCCTGGACTGTTAATGCATCATTCATATGATTATGGCAAAAGTATATCAATCATATTTCGTAGTTTGAACTGTGCAGGAATCTACTGCAACATTTTAATAAAAGTTTCTGAATTATTTTGGAAAAGTAGAACTTGTTTAAATGTCCTGGCGTCTCTCATTATTATTTCGAATGAACGTTTGTATTCTAAGATTAAACACAACTATGTAGCAGTGCTTGCGCAGTTAGCAAGCTCAGAATACTAGGCGTGTTACGATTTGGCATAACGTTTATCCTTCAGCGAACAATTCGCTTAACTATTTCATTTCCGAATCCAAGCCGAAAATAAATATTTATTCATAAAAAAGTATAAATAATGATAGGAGGTTAATTATGTAAGCACTGCAGATCATAAACGCAGTACATACATAGTGCATTGATATTTTAATGTTAGAACTTACAGCTTTGTGTTTCTTCAAACTTTGAAGGCTGAGCCCTTGCATTTTTAATGTGTATGAAACAATATCACTGAAAAAACTACTTAGTTTTACTGCGACTTTTCAGTGAAAATCGATCTATCGCGAATGGGGAAATTCTTGAGACGATTTTTTTTCAGTGTTGCCAGGCGGATGCCAGCATTGTTGTCATCAGCTGACACTGACAGCTGTGCTGTTGCCAACCTATAATATTTACTCTAGTGCCTAAGGTTGCACACTATTTCTGCCGTAGACGGAGCCGTCTACGATTTCTGCCGATTGGCCATGCGATTGGCGGATAGTATTTAATGACGTTTAAAAAAACAATCACCTTAACGTCATCACCAAAGAAATAAATAATGTTAGCAACACATACAAAAGAATGCAGTCTATGGTCTGCTGTGTGACGTTTTGCGAGCGAACTGTCAAAGGAATGTATTGAATGAATGAATGAATGAATGTAGCGTAAGGAATGAAGGAGTAGCGCCTGAGTCGCCCGCCCCGCAGTGTGACCATTTGTGGCAGATTTCTGCCATTTTGGCAGATTTGGCCCCTAAATTTTGTCTGTGACAGATTATACTGACGATTAACAAAAGTAGCAGATTTAGGCAGATTTTAAAGATTCCAAGAAAATTCGCATTATGTTACTTGAATTGTCAATGAAGTATAATTATTTGAAATTTTACGACTCTTTTTTATCTAATAATACATTAAGTAAAATTTATTATTACATTTAAAAAAATGATTTTATGAAACTGGCAACTTCATCAATTGTAAACTATTTCTGAAGAGACGGTATTCAAAACCACCTTAACGTAAATGTAAACAACTAATACTTCTAATAATCCAAACCATGTACAATATGTAGGTATTAGATTCATATTGGAATTATATGAATCTAATGGACACCAAGATCAATACTACAGAAAGACACCCAAGAAAACACTACGAGGTCCGTCCTCTTCCGTGCTCCAGCGAGAAGTGCCGGTTGGGCGGGTCGGGCGACTCAGGCGCTACTCCTTCATTCCTTACGCTACATTCATTCATTCATCCGCTACATTCCTTTAACAGTTCACTCGCAAAACGTCACACAGCAGACCATAGACTGCATTCTTTTGTATGTGTTGCTAACACGGCCCTCCTGCGCCGTGCATGCCCTCAGGCACGCTTCTTATATTGGTTCCAACTTTGCACATGAATTACGTCTCTGTCAACACACACATGATTTTAATGGCTGTTAAAATCTTTAAGCTCGGCCTATCATGACTCATGATGTCCTAAATAGATAGAACTTCAGTTGCAACCTTTTCATCATTTGATTCCTTTAGACTTGGGAATTTCTACCACTTTGTAACTAGTTATCTCATTCATTAACTTCATCATCAATCATAACACCGAAAAAAAAGTCTTTTAGGTTTCTCAATAGTTCTGCAATTTATCTTTTTTTTTTAATAGTACTGACCATCTAAACCAAAGCTGATATATTTAGGCTTAGGAATTCCCTATACGACTGCTCTTTTAGCTCACTCCCTTAATCCGAAGTAGTGCCTGGTCCAGATCATTCCTTTAGTCTTAGGAAGTCGCTGCTTCAGCTCACTACCACTATTCTGGCGAGTGCCTATAGCAACCTTTCAGGTCATCTATCAGCTACTAATTCACTTACTGTTCAGCTATTTTAGCTCACTCCCTTAATCCGAAGTAGTGCCTGGTCCAGAACATTCCTTTAGTCTTGGAAGTCACTGCTTCAACTCACTACTTCTATTCTGGCGAGTGCCTATAGCCGTCTTTCAGGTCATCTGCATATATATAGTCACGACTGTTTCCCATATGGGTAGGCAGATACCACTTCTTTTCACTTGCTAAGATCCTGGCATACATCTTTCGCTTCTTCTACTTCCATGAGGCTTTTCATACACGCTTGTCGTTTCATCTAGTACTGCTAATCTAATGAAGTTAGTTGCCAGACATAATAACATTACACGATTTGCTAAAAATAATTCCGGTATCTTTTGCCTTGATACCTTTATCGATGTATTTCTATTTCATTTATGGCGCGAGAAAACTACATCTCACTTCTGATGTAAACTATTTCTGAAGAGACGGTATTCAAAACCACCTTAACGTAAATGTAAACAACTAATACTTCTAATAATCCAAACCATGTACAATATGTAGGTAATTCCAATATGAATCTAATGGACACCAAGATCAATACTACAGAAAGACACCCAAGAAAACACTACGAGGTCCGTCCTCTTCCGTGCTCCAGCGAGAAGTGCCGGTTGGGCGGGTCGGGCGACTCAGGCGCTACTCCTTCATTCCTTACGCTACATTCATTCATTCATCCGCTACATTCCTTTAACAGTTCACTCGCAAAACGTCACACAGAAGACCATAGACTGCATTCTTTTGTATGTGTTGCTAACACAATCTTCTCATTTGAGTGTTTTATTATTTCGACTGAAGGACTTGTATCCATGGTCATGAAATAAATTTAACAAAAAACTAATTTGAGTGGATTTCATATATTCCTATGGGGGAATTCCCTAAACGGTATACCGTTTTTAAACAAGCAATAAGCACATAATTTGATTATGAACCTTGATTTATTTATTATAGTGTTCAGTATTCTTATCTTCTTAACTGATTTCGTTTCCACTACATTTAACTTTTGATTTTACCTCATTCTCTTTTGGTGTTTGTCAAGTGCGGTTCGGTACCTACGAGTATTTAACAAATAATTATGAAGAGAAGATACGAGCGTTCTTATCGACCTGAGTGGGAGCAAGATCCCTTGCTTTCTTCCTGGTTGTCGAGGTCTAAGGATGACCAGGACGCTGCATTCTGTAAAGCTTGCAACTGTAAATTAATTACCAGATTATCTTCTTTAAAAGAGCATGGATCATCTCAGAAGCATAAAAAAAACGTAATTGGGTATAGTGGCCAATCATCGGTAAGTACTTCATACTAAGTATAAATATTTAGTCAGTCTTCAGATATTTTCAAAATTACTTATTTTATTAAATTGTTTCAGGTTGATCATTTTTTTAAGAAATCTCCATTAGAAGAGGAAGTGAAAAAGGCGAAACTAAATTTTTGTGCTATGTTAGTGGAACACAACTTACCTTTTCGTTTAATGGATCATTTGAGCGAAATAATATAAAAAAAGTTTCCACGATTCTGAAATAGCAAAAAAATTTTCATGCAAGAGGACAAAAGCAGCAGCGGTAACGTATAATATTTTGAAGCCTGATTTAGAAGAAGAGATGCTCGTTGATTTAAAATCGTGTGAAAATATGAAAACGCGGCAACCAATATTTTCCTTAATTATTGATGAGACCACAGATGTTACAACCACTTCGATGCTTGCAGTTGTAACCAAATATTATTCTGAAAAAGATCTCCAAGTGAAAACCAAATTTTTAACTTTAGTTGATTTGGACGGGTCTGATGCGCAGTCATTATTTGACGCACTTTCCAGGGCTTTGACTAATGCTAACCTTAATATTAAAGATGCTATTGGTTTTGGGGCTGACACTACTAACGTTATGTTTGGAGAACAAGGAGGTATTGTTGCAAAAATAAGACATGTAAATCCACATTGCATGTTTATTAAGTGTGTTTGCCATTCTTTGCTTCATTCATTTCATGCTTTGTGTGTATCGCACGCTAGTAAAAACACCATACCACGAGCTATTAACCAAATAATAAAGGAAGTTTACTGTTATTTTGCACATAGTAGCAAAAGACAAAGAGAATTTGTCGAATACCAAGATTTCATTGGCACTGAAAATCATAAAATATTAAAGCATTATGAAATTCGCTGGCTAAGTTTGCATGCTTGTGTCAAAAGAATTTTAGAGCAATGGGAAGCTCTTAAACTATTTTTTCAGTCACAGTTTTTGGATGATCGGAATATTTCATCAGAATTCTTGTTCAATAGTTTGAATGACAATATATATAAGCTGTATTTTTATGCCCTGGATTATATATTGCAAATAGTCAACAAACTAAACATTATATTCCAAGGCGATTACACCACAGTTCACACAGCATTCAGAGACATTTCTGAAGTGTATACATGCCTTTTGAGTTGCTATATCAAACTAAATTATTTGAAAACTACAGATCCACTCTTAATTGATCCAAAATCCACAGTGAACTTTTTGCATCATAAAGACATATATTTGGGTGTTAACGTAAGCACTGAGATAGATAGCTTATCTGTAGATGCCAGTTTGAAACAATCATTTTAAAAAAAAATGCAAACATTCTTGACTGAACTCTGTACTGAGTTAAGGACACGCTTGCCACTGTGCAATATTTTCAAAGAATTACAATTCTTGGATCCGCAACATGTGGTCTACAAAGATTTTGGGTCAATTTTAGACGTTGCTAAGAATTTTCCTAATATTGTAGACGGAAACACCATTCAAATAGTTGATGACGAATTGCGTCAAATCAAATTTGATAGTACAGTTAAGGGTTTATTAGAATCAGGTGGAAGTGGCACTACTAACACAATTATGAGCGTTAACAAATTTTGGGGAGCGATTGGCAAAATTAAGGATGTCAATGGGGCCGCCAAATATCCCAATGTTACAAATTTCGCGAAAGCGTTACTGTGTCTGCCAATGTCAAACGCATCGTGCGAGCGAATATTTTCTCAAGTGAATCTAAACAAGACAAAAATAAGAAATAGGTTCCTAAATCAACATGTATCGGCAATAATCACGACAAAAGAGGGGATAAAGGAACACGGCGACTGTGTATCCTTTAAACCTCCGAAAAACATGATTAAAAAGATGTCATCAAAATGTATGTACATTAAAAATCAAGAAGAATATTTGGAGGCAAACATCGATACGTAGACTGAGTAATAGTATGACAAAGTATGTGTATATCACATATTTAAAATAAATGTTTTAGAGTAAGTGTGTAGTTTAATATATAAGTAAGTTTTTGTAATATACCTACCTCTATATAATATACAAGTTTCCTCGTAGTGGTTGTGTATTTTTTCCGTTTCCTTGGAGGCAGATTTTTGGCATTTTAGACGCCGTGTGTGGCAGATTTTGGCAGATTTTTTGCCTAGTCTGTGGCAAATTTGCCACTTATGAGATGGTCACACTGCCGCCCCGTCCAACCGGCACTTCTCGCTGGAGCACGGAAGAGGAAGAGGACGGACCTAGTAGTGTTTTTCTTGGGTGTCTTTCTGTAGTATTGATCTTGGTGTCCATTAGATTCATAGTGGAATTACTTACATATTGTACATGGTTTGGATTATTAGAAGTATTAGTTGTTTACATTTACGTTAAGGTGGTTTTGAATACCGTCTCTTCAGAAATAGTTTACAATAATTGTAATATTTGGACTGAATGAACAATTTTGTTTCCATGGTCATGAAATCAGAAATCTCGAAAAATTCAAGTGTCACAAATGTCAAATAAAAAAAAAGATGAAACTTCTAGAGCAATTTTGGCCATTCCGCTTTTTGCCGACTAACTACTATTGAAATATTTGTTTGTCTGACATTGACAACAGTACCAAAAAAATCCTCTTTGACAGAAATGAATTTGATCTGAGTGGACTTTGACAACTTGGAACACCGCACAGGGGTGCGTTTAGAGAATACATCGGAGCGCACCTAGATGGAATCTTCGCAGTACAATATTCACGTTTAGAATCATAAAAAATGAATGGGCAGAAGTTACATGGATGACGTCACTAAAATTAGAAAGATTGGGCTTAATATAACATAAGCTAAGACGGAATGGGACATAACTATTAATCTTGCATCACTGACGCATAATCACTTTTTGCCTGTCAAAACAAAAAAAACTATTCTGTGACTAACACAAATAGTACGCGATCTGTCATGGTGGTCGGTTGGCTAATAAATTTTTGTGTTATTAGTTTTCGAATATTTTTGGAGTGAGATACGGATTCTTTTATTAGTATTATAAAAGTGTACTAAATGATTAGGTTAGATGTCATGTCGAAGCTGGACATCAATGTGAGCCTCAAACTATGGCGTAACAACTGGCGGCCTTAACATAGTAAGTATTTAAAATTTGGCACGCTCGTTTTGAGGGACAAGCGTGGAGGCGTGCTCGTCGCGTCCCTTGCCCGTTCGGTAAGCACAGGCACCTATTATCGAATGATGCCTGTGCTTTCAGAACCTCAACTCCACTTAAACATCAAACTGGTGGTAGGCCTTGGCCGGCGGTTTTGTTACCACCCTCAGATCTAAGTCATGCCAAGTGATTCGTCGTGTTCCACTATGTTGACCTGAGTAACCGATCCGACGAGTTGATTGTGGTTAGTAGTGCTAGGATTGTGGACCGGTATTGAGGTCGAGTTGCGATTGCGCTGGAGGATTTGTTTCAGAAGGCAGCGGGATCCGAAGAAACGGCTCTCTGCTGGCCGCCCGCAGGTTTTAGGGGGCTCAAGTAATTGTGTAGACGACAAAGAAAGGCTGCCTCACCGCCTTTGTAAAGTCCTGAGGTGGTCCATCGGGCCGGTTGGCGACCGGAAGAGAGGAACCGACGGCCATGCTGAGGGTGGTTCGGGCGTCCCCACGGTCTCCGCGCAAGTCTTCCACTGGTGTAGTGCGTACCTCGATCTTCATGGGTTAACTACCTGGCATCTTGATCAAATGAAAACTTGACAGCCCTATTCATGTCATGAAAATTAAAATTAAAAAGAATACGAGTAAGTGTACTCAGCAGAAGCACGTCCTCTCTCTCAAAGTCCAGCCAACCAATATTAGAGGATTGCACGCTAATCTCGATGCCGTCAATCATCATCTAGAGACAGAGAGACCTCATCTGCTCTTTATCACGGAGACGCAAATACTGAGTCCTGCGTACGTAGCCTACTTAGATTACCCTGGTGTTACTCTAGAGCCAAAGTTTAAGGCCCACGCTGGCGTTTGCCTTTACGTCTGCGATGACATTTGTATCAAGCGTCTTCGTAATGTAGAAGAACCCAAATTGTCAGTAATGTGGGCATTGGTGGATACAGGGGAAGAACAAATTGTCTACGCCTGTATTTACCGATCTCATACCGGTGACGGTGAGACCACCAGCTATTTGAATACCTGAGCCAGACCGCCGACATTGCTTTGCAAAGGTATCTTTATGCGCAGCATGTGTTCTTGGGGGATTTTAATGGCCACCTCCAAGTGTGGTTATGCCCATACCTTGACACAAACCATGCTGGATTGGAGACACGGAAGTTTGCACTTGCATTAAACTTATCCCATCTTGTTGACAAACCAACAAGAGTACCAGATGTGGTTGGACATACTACCTACTGTCATGACCTTTTCCTGACTACAGATCCTGATCTCTGTAGCAGTTTCATCTCCACTCGGGAGTTCAGACCACTGCTTAGTCAGAACTGTGACCAGTTTTTCTCCTCCCGATAATAGCCCTCCTGGCAACTTTCAGGTTTGGCGTTACAATTTTGCTGACAGGAATGAAATGTGACACTTCTTTGCCTCCTACCCATGGCAGCGGGTTTGTTTCCAGTCTGAAGACCCCTTAGCATGCATAGATTCTGTAGCCGAAGTGGTACGTCTGGGGATGGAATATTTTATTCCTTTCTCTGAAATCCCACTCGGCTCTAAAGCCCGTTCTTGGTTTAACAGCGACTGTGCTCTCGCAGAGACTGTCAAGCAAAAAGCTTACCAGGCATGGGCGTAAAGATCGAAATTTAGGGGATTTGAAAAAGGTTGTTAACGGCGCTGCTAAAACATTTAAAAGAACTTTGCGTGGTGCTTGACTAGACAGGATTAGTCTGATTGGGGAAAAGTTGTCTGCTCACCCTGCCGTTGGTAAGGCTTTCTGGTCCCTGGCCAAGTCTATTGAAAGCAACTTCTGTCGCCTCACGCTACCACTGTTGGTTAAACCTGATGGCTTACTGGCTCACACAGCTATTGACAAGGCTAATCTTTTTGCGACTAATTTTGCAGGTAATTCACATCTAGATCCTGGATTCAATCAGCCACTAAGTTTACCTCACTATGGTTATTCCATGCCTAACATATCTATTAAACAAAAAGATGTCCTTAAGTATTGCGTAGCCTAGATGTCAATAAAGCCAGTGGGCCTGACGGGATACCAGCTGTGGTACTTAAAAACTGCACACCAGAGCTCTGTCCCATAATGACGCGTCTCTATCGTCTCTCTCTAAAAACCAGTACAGTACCAAAATCCTGGAAGTTTGCAAATGTGCAACCTGTCCCAAAAAAAGAAAGTCGGGCTGATCCCACAAACTATAGACCAATTGCCATCACCTCCATATTCTGCAAGGTTATGGAGCGTGTACTTAACGAAAGGCTGCTCAGCTCTAGAAAGCAATTACATCCTCAGTGGCTTCCGCCGAAACCGGTACTTTTAGCATACATGACGCATGTGTAGGGTCAGGCTATCGACCAACATGGGGAAGGATTAGGGGTTTCATTAGATATATCGAAAGCCTTTGACAGAGTTTGGCATGAAAGTCTTTTGAACAAGCTTCCTTCCTACGGTGTGTTTCTCCTGGCTTGTGCAAGTGGATTACAGATTTTCTGAGGGATAGGTCAATTCGGGTAGTTATTGATGGCCGCCCATTCGACCTCATGGCTATCAACGCCGGTGTCCCTCAAGGATCAGTTCTCTCAGCAACATTGTTTCTTCTGCATATCAATGACTTGCTTGTACCAGGCGTTCATGGATATGCAGATGATAGCACTATTGTAGAGAGATACCTATCCCGTACGCGAGCTGGGACCTTTGAAACTGAGGTACAAAGAGAGGCGATGATTTGTCGTACAAACATGACTCTTGAGGCAGTGTCTCAATGGGGCGCCGCTAATTTAGTTAAATTTAATGCGACAAAGACTCAAGCTTGTGCTTTCTCCACTAAACGGACCTCTATCTTGGCCACCCCGTCATTCCAGGGCGTGCCAGTCCCTTTTCGCGAACAGCTTGAACTCCTTGGACTGCAAATATCTTCTTCCCTCAACTTCGGTCTTGTTCAGAGTGGGGCTATTCCTACGCGTGAGATGAGATGAGATTTTAACTTGGTCACTCTCACACCTATGACTATTCAAACGAGAGCAAGACGGACGAAGCATGGTGAGATTGAATCTCACTCCGTAAGAATAGCCCTCCAGGCGCCGGTAAAGAGGAAGATGGCGCACAGTCTTTAGCATAGGCGGCGTATAGCTTAGTTTGTCATTTTTTTACCGCCTCCATTTTGGAGAGTGTGTACAGGAACTATACGAGCTGATTCCGTCATCTGACTTCCGCCACAGGTCATCAAGGCAGATATTCCATCAATATGTCGTCAGCTTTAATAAAGCCCGCACGAAGTCTTTTCAAAACTCCTTCCTAATCAGAACTGCCAAGAAGTGGAACGCACTTCTTGCCTCAGTGTTCCCCAGCAATAGAAACAACCTGATTCAAGACAAGAGTGAATAGATACCTCATGGGCAAGCGTGCTCCATCTTGGACCGCATCGTCACTTCCCATCATGTATGTTGTGGTAAAACGTGGGCCCATTCAATCATAAAAAAAAAAACAACTTTACACACCTGTCGCGCCTAACTAGATAAGTCTGTGGCTCGGAAGGACGGTATGCGTGGACGCCGCCCCGTTCACTTTTCGTCTCTTTCACGTGCGACATCACGCGTCCTGGCGAAGTTCACGAACCCAGCAGCTGACCGCGTCGGTGCCCTTTGTTGATTTTGTCGCGTTTATTTACAGCTCAATGTTATTATTTATCACATATAAATTTACAAAGAATATTATACAGCTTAGGGTGGGAGAAACATGATAGTAGACATGTAAAGGAAGTAGGACGGGGATGCCGGGAGAGAAGATATCATATAGGGAGAAATTTAGATTAGGACAACTGAAGAAGATGTGATCCACGTTTCCTTCATCCAGCCCACATTCACACATTGAGAATCCTCCTGATCCTAAGTTTGGCCAAATGAACCGGAGTGCACCCTACGGCATAAAGTTGAGGTTGTATGTTTGTCGGTTGAGCGGAATTTGGGAAACCAGGGATTTCTAGGGATGTTCGGTTGGATATCAGCATCAGGTTGGATATCTACCCTTAATCTTTTGAGACGTTCCTCCTAGAGTTTTGACCATTGGTTTAGGAGGAGGGATTTATTTTATTTTATGTTATTTGAATGACAAACAGCCTGGTTAAACGTAAAAACATACAAAGATACTAACAGATAGGCCAAATATAGGTCACCACTTATCAGAACAACAATAGTGCTAGCGCGCAAAGGAAACATAATGTTATGTTTCCTTTATAAGGTGTCTTAGTGCAACTTTAATGTTAAAGTTGCACTCTGAATGCGCTCTAGGCCTATACTCTGAACGCTGACCTGTCTGCAAAAAAAAAAAAGAAATTATCCTTCCTCCATCAATCAAATCAAAAATAATAAATTGTGTATGACTAGAGAAAACTAATCGAAAATATTGAAAGACTGGTGTTTTTTATGGAATTTATACTTTTAATGTGCCGGTGCCATAGCAGTGGATAATTATTTATTGGGATATAGGGCGATAGTTAAGTTACAAGATGAGTTTTCTATTGTGAGTATTCTCGTTTCTATCGCTGTACAATGGCGTATCTATTTATAACCGGACATCTTCCGTTGGTCCGTGCTGACGTCTTGTTTACGTCCGCTTCGTCAACTACATCAGTTAAAAAAGGCTCGTTTAGAAACGGCGGCACCCCTGCAGGGCCCCACCCAGTTCGAAGCCGCTGCTCGGCCCCCCGTGCATAGTCGCGAGTAACAAACGTTCCTCCGCAGCGGCAGTCGGTCGAACAAAACGTTCAAGCCGAAGAAGAACATCCCAGAAGGCACGCACCAGTACGACCTGATGCGGCACGCGGCTGCCACGCTCGGCTCCGGCAACCTGCGGCTCGCCGTCATGCTGCCCGAGGGCGAGGACCTCAACGAGTGGGTCGCCGTCAACAGTAAGTCTCGCCATATACGTTTAGTCTTGTACCTCACATGTCTTGCTCATAATCCTTCATTTATGGCCATACTTGGTTATGGGAATACCTGAATGTGGGAAGAATTCACATCATAATTCTTTGGATATAGCAATCTAAGTGTGTCCAGTGCATGACTGATCACTTAGCTTTATTAATATTAAGAAGTCAGTCTGTATCCTACAAAAACCATCATTTTTTTTTCTGGTACAATAAGTAATTAGTCTTTGTGTTGATGCCGCTGTCAGCTGTCTCCAGTTTAAATATTCTCACATCAGTCTAGGGTTTTGGCATGAAAAAGTAACACACATTAATATAGCTATATTATAAGTGTGAGAGCAGGTCCATAGCCAGATAATGTAAATGCAGCAGAACTGAAATATCCAGGTTGAAGATGATGATGAATGATTTTTTGACCAGTTTTTAGAACATATACTACTGCATAAGTTCTGTATTAATTTAAAACAAGTGCAAATCACTGTACACAAGTACCAGTGATATAAATTACTAGTATACAGGAAGGTTAGTATTGTAAGATATTTCTATGGAGATTTTATTTTCAGATAACATTGTTATTTTAATGTATTATTTTGTTTTAGTGTAATACAAATATGTACTGTGAATTGAATCTGCTTTTAACAAGTACCTAAGTAAGTGGGGTTTCAGGGTGTGTAGATCAGATCACCCAAATCCCATGCCCTCTGGATCATGCCCAGCTAATATAATATGCAGCGTCTTAGTAGAATCTGAATACAATAGCTTGAATGTTATAGTGGTTTTACATGCATGTGAATGAAATAAATAAAGCATTGTCTTACAAACATTGCATTGAGTCATCATTTGTGCAATATGGTGTCTTGTTTCCTGGCGTTTTCATATCTAGCATGTTTCATTTCCTGTACAAGTCAGGTCACTACTGATAGTATGTTGTGCACTATGGGCATTACATGAATGGGTGTACATTGAAGTTTTTCCTGCTAGCTTCCTGCGTTGCCAAGAGAACCATGCTCAATATTTTATGAAGTTTTAGCAAAATTGGCAGATCAAAATGTATTCACTTCATTGCTAGTTACTTTCTTTCCCATTGATAATTCATTTTATTTATTTATTTCTCATTACATCTATTCTTATTACAGAATTAACATAATATACATAGAGTAGTCAACATTACATTAGGTACTATTAGAACAATAAAAAATTTGATTACAAAAGTTATTCAAGTTATGATTTACATTAAATGAAGTAAGTATTCCATTGTCCACAAAAACATAGTAAATTTTTATCTACATACCAAATTCTGTGCATGTTTACATACTATGGGCAAAGGGGTTTATGCATATAAAAATATGATTTTTATTAAATTGTATGTATTGATCAAGTTAAAAAGTATGTAATATGAATATGATACTTCTACATATTGTGGGCCTTTATTATAGGGGTATAATATGATTGTGTAATAATTGTGAATCATGTTTTGCAGCGGTGGACTTCTTCAACCAGATCAACATGCTGTATGGCACCATCACAGAGTTCTGCAGTGAGGAGTCGTGCGCAGTCATGTCCGCAGGGCCCAAGTACGAGTACCATTGGGCCGACGGGCACACAGTCAAGAAGCCCATCAAGTGTTCTGCACCCAAGTACATCGACTACCTCATGACCTGGGCGCAGGACCAGCTCGACGACGAGCACCTCTTCCCCTCTAAGATCGGTAGGTGGCGCCGCCGGGCCTCCGCCTCCGCATCGACCCGCCACCGGTTTAGGCGCGAAAAGACCAATTCTTAAATTGGCATATGAGTCTTAAAAAGACTAATTCTACAAATGGCAAATTCTACAAATACCGAATTCTAAATGCCTAATTCTCAAAATGGCAAAATAAAGTCAATTAGGATATTTAAACAACAATATATTATATAAAATAATATATTGTTAATAATTTATCAACAGTAAACTACAAAAAATATCAAATTAGATAAATTATTATCTAATTTGATTAGGCCAGTTTCATATATCACCGTAATTATAAAACAACTTTAAGTTATAAACATATTTCACGACAATCAACAAGTTGAGTAACAACAGTTAGCTTTTCAGTAACCTGTAGAAAAAATAAAACTAGACCAGTATTACATCCCGTATGTTACCCCGCGACCTCACTGACAAGTGCTTCGCTTGCAGGCGTGCCCTTCCCGAAGAACTTCCTGTCGATGGCGAAGACGATCCTGAAGCGGCTGTTCCGCGTGTACGCGCACATCTACCACCAGCACTTCCCCGAGGTGGTGCAGCTGGGCGAGGAGGCGCACCTCAACACCTCCTTCAAGCACTTCATCTTCTTCGTGCAGGTCACTACCACCCCGCCCCTGCGACTAGTGTGCGCCAGATGAGTTGAAGCAAATATTTGGTGCCATTCTGACGTATTGGGGCCAATTTGGGCCTTAATGGGCCGGGCCCAATTTGGGCCTTATTGGGCCCAATTTGGGTCTAAGTGTAGAATCGGACAAAAGTTCATTGTCAATCTTTATCACACAAATTATATTTACGTCGCAGTAATGACTTATTAATAGTTTATTTTTGTCTTAATTCATGGTCAGACAGCCGAGGCCAATTTGGGCCTTATTGTAAATTTAGACAAAATTCGATTAGTTCAATCGAGTTTTGTCTCAATTCATAATCTCAATAAGATGGATCAGGACCAAGGTAAACTTGAAGATGAGGTGGAGAATTTTTGCTTCAATCCATCCTACGCTGACCATGGTACCGAAACAGTCATTAAGCTCCTCTGGGCTTTCATTGCACTTCATAGCAGTAGAACCCCAACAATAAAACTCTACCATACTATAGTCACTGATTAGGTTCCCTGTTCGATTTGAATAGTATCTTTAGCTCTTAAATATAAGGTCATAAAATTTGCCTCCTAATATTAGTTACTACTAATCATTACACAATAATATCACTGCCCCTAATATCACTTCTCATAATAGTATTACTAATATTTAAAAGCCATAACTTGGAAACGCCCTAACTATTGAGGAACAAAGTTTTATGCCATAAATGTATAATGTCAAAAGTTATAATTGCTCTAATATTATTCGACATATTTGTTACAACGAGGGTTTCCGGATGTAAGTACAGTTAAATATACATTTCTAAGTTTTCTCCAATTAGTTGTGGTAGCTGGCCAATTAGTTTCTAGCACATCGCCGGCCGCTGCCGCGGCACGCTCCCTTCGCTCGCTCGGCTCGTGCGTTATAGTCACAAGCAACCTAACCGAATGACTTTGCCCTAGAATCAGTTTGGGCAACGAAAACGAAACTTTTTGCTTAGAGCTCAGCTTCCCTTAAAATAAACACAAAGAACGCTAGGAAAAATCATTGTTAGGGTATCCAAATAAAGTACATTTAAAAAAAAGAACAAGAAATAGTATGACTAGGAACAATATGCATTTTAACCATTATGCACATGACATTTATTACGATCCGACAGCACACAAGTAAGGCTTCAAAAAGTATGCGCATCTAATATAATGACTACAAAATATTATGTCAAGATATGTATGCAGAACAACTATAGGACAAAAAATATTATGCGAACGAATAGGACACCCAGTATAAAGTGTCGCGGAGACTTTGTCTTGTTCTGAGAGCTCCCGTGGGTTGCAGGAGTTCAACCTGATCGAGCGGCGCGAGCTGGCGCCGCTGCAGGAGCTCATCGAGAAGCTGACCGCCAAGGAGGGCCGATGAGGCCGAGCACGCAGGAACACGACCCGACGCTCCCGAATGACTTTTCGATTTCTGCTATATGTGAGACAATCGAGCCCCGTCGACGAACACTGGATCGAAAACAGATCGGCGAAGTCGATCGAAGTCATCTGCTCGACCGTGTCGCTCGAGTCTCCTAGTGCAGGACTAGGAAGTCATCTGCTCGACCGTGTCGCTCGAGTCTCCTAGTGCAGGACTAGGAAGTCATCTGCTCGACCGTGTCGCTCGAGTCTCCTAGTGCAGGACTAGGAAGGTGACGCGCTGCGATGCGACGCAGTCTTAACATATACTTGTGATACGCGCCCCCGGCGGGGTGACGTCACGCGCTGGGGACTCAAACGAGCTCGACGCTTGCCTACATTCAGTAGTTAAGTAGCAAACTAAAGAAAGCAATTTCAATACTAGCGATCCCGCGGAGTCGTGACGTCATTCCACAAACTATTTACTAAACAAAGGAGATGCCTTCCTATGCGTTAAGATTAGAATTCGAAAATTACTTAGATTTGATACTGAAGTAATTTAATATACTTACTGATGGAATTATTGAATAGGAGCTTCGATTGTAAGGAAAGTTAATTTATATTTTTACCGATAAGTAGTGATTATTGAATGAAGCTATAATGAGCAGAGGCCCGGCCGCGCTGCCCCGGGAGCCAGCCGGTCGCAGCCCAGTCTGCAATATTATACTACTGATTGAACAGTCCATGTGCGCCTCTTCACTTCTAAATATAACCCTCATATCGCTCGATAGATTGATTCTGTTCTGTAATCATTATTTTAGCCTTATCGAGCATTTGTGAATAGGGTTAATGTACTGATACGATATCGAACGAAGAACGAACGTAGAAGAACCAATATCTCCTATCTAGTCTGATCATTACTGTCGAGCCCCGACCGACTCGACTGATGTAGTCGAGTAGCCACACACAGTCAAGCGAAACAGAACTTTGTGATTCGCAAGTTTTTTCTGACACCGTCTCTGTTGCGTCTCTACTACAATGAGAAGATATTGTCACAGTCATCATCATCATGATCAGCCCCTTCTCTAGTAGCTGCTATGACGCGGACGAGACACGGACGGGGCGTCCCTTCTATGCTCTTTCATACGTGTATAGAAGAGACGCGACGCACCACATACAGGGAGGCGGGGCGCGGACGCGACGCTACTCGTTTTGTACGAAAGTGACGTCTCCGCTCCGTCCGCGTCCTACGTCTTTTCTGTTTGGCCAGCGCCATATTAATATTATATTAGTTTTTTTTTTTCGAATTTCAGTTTCTTATAATTATCAATCGACGTCAAGACTAATTAATTAATGGGTGATAATATGTATTTAAGTATGTATTTAAAAATATCTAAGTATGTATATTAGTCTCTGGCAGCCATAGTGCAAGCTTTGCTTAGTTTGGGGTCAGGCGACCGTGTGTGGAAGTGTCCCGAATTTATTATTATTAATTTCGTTTGTCCTGCCAAGAACTCCTAACTTGATATTTAATTTATGCCAAAACTAATAGAATAGCTAAATAAGACTTTTTTAGATAGGAGATATTGGTAGTTGTTTGTCGATATCAGTTGCAGTGTATTGCGCAGGCGCGGGCCCGGCGCCCGGCGGAACGTGCGCGTCGCGAGGAGCGCTGCTCCGGTGTATATGTCGCAGACAACTTGTTTAATCAGCCGTTCAATTAACAGCCGCCAATTTACTGAATAACCCCGTTCAACTAGCTTCCTGAACGATATTCAGCCGTTGAGTCGAATACGACATTTAATAAACCGCTGACGAAAGCTCATGCCATTCATATATAGGGTGATTATTTGCCAAAATAACTATTTTTGACCGAAGAAATGTGTTTTAAATTAATTATGATAAAAATAAAATCCGCGAAACGGACCGCAATTCTGATAAACATGAAATTAAACTAACCTAAAAACTCTCCTGTCAGACTTCTTTATCAGGGCAAATCAGACTTGGATTGGTTAGGTTAGAAGGCTAAGGCGGAAGCGAAGCAAAGCGGAACTCCCGCTTTAGCCTTCGTGGTTGTTTTTTTTTAACAACCCATAACCTCCTCTACTTAAATGACTTGGCTCGGCAGGTAGTCGACGTTGTCGATCCAAGCCATTTTGCCTAGCCGTTTGATTGAATGGCTGAATATCATTCGGGAAGCTAGTTGAGCGGCCGTTCAGTGTGCTTAGTGTGAGTTGCTCAAAGTAAATCTATAACTTTACTACAGCGTAAACGAGTTTACGTCACACGGATCGACAATCGAAAACGAGCGAGTGTGAGTGCCAATCGAGCTTGTCACTCGATTCGCGTAAATTCACCGTGAAAAAGTAAATTTTTCATGTCAATGTTGGCAGTAAACAAAAAACTCGCACTCACGATTGCGGTTTCTCATTACTCCCACTAGGTGGCGCTTTTTAATTTTCATACAAATTGGAGTTACTTTTACGCGATTGAAAAGTAAGAAAAACTCACACTAAGCACTCAGTATAAAGTATAGACGGTTATTGAACGGCTGATAGCTAGTTGGCGCGACATGTCTGTCACATCTGTTGACGACAAATAGCACTTTCAATGTTTATTTATTTACATTTCTTGTATCATGGCAAGCGCGTTTATTAGATAATATATTTTCATTTACTCATTAATGTAATAATATTTTTAAGTATGAATACTTTAACTATGTAAATGTATATATTTTGTGCATTTAATTATTTTCACATTTTATCGAGTAATTTCGATAGAATTTTGCGACTGACAAGATTTTTTTGTTAAATTTAGCTAATGATGTCACATTAAACATATTTGTATAAGTATTTACTTTCTTTTATTGCTCCCGACCACATCAGGCGCCGAGTGAACTCCAGTCCGCCAGCTGCAGTCTCGACAGCGGGGCTCACGCGCTGTGGGACCTGGGGCCGGCCAATATCTTTTGCAACCCATTGACTTTCGAGGCTGCGCGACCGCGACTCGTATCACCGCGGAATAAGGTTCCAAATCAAAACGGATCATGGCAACAAGACGTCATGCTAGGCCCCAGGAAGGAACTTGAAGCAAACAGTCGGCTTAGTTAAGACGAAGCATCACAGCAGTATCATAAATGAACTCCATCCGTATCATGCGCGCGGGACAAAATCACTTTTTGTCATGCGAGAACGTGACAAGGCTATGTGTACATACCTTTGTCGCGTTGCGTATGCTAGGCTGGTTTCCCCGCTACACTACTGTACAGAACAGCTATTTTTCATACAGGCTGATTGGACTCCAGACAGTTTCTTTACAAAGGATGCTTCTACTCATCCTGGGTTATGTTTAGAGCATTACATTAAATCAGCATTTTATTTAGTTTTTGACCTATCTCATATTTTGTATTAAATTTTTTACAAAAATGATTAGTTAACCAAAAAAACTATTTTTTGCTGAATTAATGTAACGTTCTAAAGGTAGCCCAGGATGAGAAGAAAAACTTGTTGAATGAAAACTTGGATACGGTCTGGATTCCTATCATACTGTATATTCGAAGCTACAGCCGAGTGCTGAGCGGCAACAAGTCTGCGAGCCGGTGGTACGTCCGACGACTATTCTTGCAAATCTGCTGCTTCAGGGGATTCAAGCTGTAGGACGTTTAAACAAAATAACAAAACATGGGTCAAGGTATTTATTTCATTGTCTTCTAGGAGTCCGATACTAAATTGCAAAATTTATTTTAAATGTTAAATTTGTTACACTTATAACAAAGAAAGTAAACTTAATTTGTAATTATAATCGCATTTCGATTTGTTTACATATCGCGTGGACGTCTCAGTTTTAGTACATTTGATAGTTTGCTGGCCGATCGGTCCCGCTGACTTCAAGCTGAAGTGCACATAATTAAATATTTGGTTACAGAGTCGTAACGTGATTCTAGCTGACTGGAGGACACGAACTGCTGCGCCTCGTGCACGAGTACAGTAATCTAACACTATGTATATGTAAAGAACGCAAGAGAGTGTAGTGTGTGTGCGTGCGTGCGTCAGTCGGCGGGGCGGGGGTGCTGCGGCGGGGGCGGCGGCGGCGGCGCCAGGAAGGGCGGCGCGCCCCACGGCGGCGGGTTGAACCCGCGCCAGCCCAGCATGCCTGCGGCGCATTAGTGCTATTCATTCAAATGTCTATGTAATGGCCGTTAATATCTATTTAAGTATGTATGTCATTAAAAAATATAAATCTATGTATCAGTCTCTGGCAACCATAGTACAAGCATTGCTTAGTTTGGGGTCAGGCGGCCGTGTGTGAAAAATGTCTTGAATTAATTAATTAATTATTTGATTCTAAGAAAAAAGCAAAAGTATGCTACGATAACGTTTAGTTTTTTAATTCCATCTCTAGCGTGGTGGGTCTCCGGGGAAACGTCCCGTAGAATAGAACAAACATAAAATAAAATGTTCATCACATGAATGCTCGCCCTATTCGAAGTTACGCCCCTAAGCTCAGAAGGCAAGTTCACTACCAACTGAGCCACCGAGGCAGTAAAACATCCATGTATCAATGTATTCATCCAAACTTTCCCAATTATATTAGTGTGGTGTGTGTGTGTAACTGTGAGACTCACCAGGCGGCGGCATGTGCGGCGCGGAGGGCGCGGACATCTTGTCGTTCTGAAACACACGACGCTACATTACAGCGGGAGCCGCGCGACTAGCGTGTCGAGCCCTGCCACGGACAGGGCCACTAAGCGAGAACAAAGTGTTTGCACTATCATTTTTAACCTCCGGCGCAATAACGACGGGGTGTTATAAATTTGACGTCTGTCTGTGTGTGTGTGTGTGTCTGTGGCATCATAGCATAGCTCCTGAATGAATGAACTGATTTTGTTTTTTTTTTATTTAAGGGGAACTAGTCGGGAGTGTTTCTTAGCTTGTCAAGGCTTTTTTAAATACATAATTATATCTACTTATATTGATTTTGAATTTTATACCTTTTATTTTGGCTAAAAAGACAAATATGTAGCTAAAATCTTAGACTAAAATAATTCTTTTTTTAGGCTGTGGCTCCATATTTGTCCAACTTGTTTTTTGCCACTCGTCATTGAATAATTAAAAACTAGTGACTTGAGTCGCAAGTCTCGTGCACATCGAGCGGCGCTAACCTCGCCGTACTCACGCCGCGACTGTCTCGCCGCCACGTGCTGCCATGTTTCAATGGTTATTCATGTGTGCGTAACTACAGCTTCCTCATAGCTGATAGAATAATCTACTTATGCCAATATTTAAAGCATAATAGCTGCAATCAAATATCCCAGTCTTAGTTTAGCTGCCACAAGAACTTCGTTAATATGAGCCATTTACTATGTGTCAGCTGGTGTGACATGGCCTCAGCTCGCACATTCAGTACAGGAAAACCAGCGAGGTTAGGGTTTTAGACAATAGCTAGATTAACGAAGTTCTTGTGGCAGCTAAACTAAGACTGGGATATTTGATTGCTTTAAATATTGACTTGGGTAGAATTATTCTATCACCTATAAAGAAGCTGTAGTTACGCACACGTTATTTATCAATCGTGCGGGTAAGCAGCGCGACTGAATCGCTAATGTAATAAGGCTCTTAGATCGGCTTCCGTCGGACGGACTCTTACTATTATACTCTGCAGTAAGCTCCCGTGCCCGGTGACGGGGCTACCGAGGAAATTTACATTTCTATTAGAAACAATACGTGCTCTTACGGTGAAGGAAAACATCGTGAGGAAACCGATATGACCTAGAATTAATAATTGGAAAGCTTTGGGTTTCCACCGACTCGCGCCGAGCGGACAACGGCTCAATGACCCCCCACGTAGGGAGGCCGGCGTGCTTGTCCCGGGGGGGCGTATAATACTGTAGTGGTGATTGGAAATATTGAAGAGAGAGCGCAGTACCTGCGGCCGCGGCGGCGGCGGCGGGGCGGCGCCCGGCGGCGGCGGCTGCGCGCCTGGATACAACACAAATAAAACTGTACACAACGTTCATTGCCAAGGGGGATAGAGTAGGCACATTTAATAACGATCGACTGCATCATTTGGAAAGCGAATATTAAATCCATCCTAGTCCATGAGTGTATCTTTGATACCTAAATTGAATACAAACATTTTGACTTTGACTTTATACTAATATTATAAAATCGAAAGTAACTCTGTCTGTAAGCTCAGCACGGCTAAACGGCTGAACGGATCTTGGTAAAATTTGATTGTAAGTTACAGTATTTCACGAGGAAGATTTTTACAAAGTCGCGGGTAGCAGCTATAACAATCATGATGCGTACCGAGCCAGGGCGCGGCGGGCGGCGGCGGGGGCGGGGGGAACGCGCCCGGCGGCGGGGGCAGGCCTGCGGGGGTGAGACACTCAGCAAAGGTAGGAAGCTCAGCTCAGCTGTAGTTTCATAACATACTCCGCCAAGTTTAGCGTTCCGAGACAAAAAGGACTCGGGTGACACCGACTTACGTCAATCGATGCATAAGCAACAACGAAATAAGTAATTTACAATGAGTTAGAGAGAGACGAGCAACGTAACTAGGTGTCAACTCTCGGAACGCTAAATCTTGCCTATTTTTGGATCATGGTCTCAACATCGTTCGAACTGCGCGGCGGCGTCGCTGTGAGAGCCAGCGGCACTCGCCGCTCGGCTACATTCAGCCGCGGCCCGGAGTTGGTGCTTCTCAATTGCCAAGCCAATTTGAAATTTGAACAAGCCATGCCGTGAAATGACCTAGTCGTGTTTCGGGATGTAGTCCGGTGTAACCGTTCCGAAGACGGGTCTGAGCAGTAGCGCACTTGTAGCGCCTCACTCAACTGCCGTCTTTGTACTTCTTCACTCTAGTAAACTTCAAGGCTAGAGTTAATAAGCACCTTATAGGTCGTCGTGCTCCATCTTAGACCACAACGTCGCTTAACATCAGGCGAGTTGGTGGTCAAACGCCGACCTATTATACATAAAAAAAAAAAAAAAAAAAAATTCTCAGTTTCTTGCCTGTTTTTCTGGGTAGGGGCTCTTTTTCCAATCAAGGTGATAGAGTCATTTTTATATCTTTTAAGTCGATATCCAATTGAATATAATAGTAAATTGAGTCGATACTGACCGGGCGGCGGCATGAGAGCGCGCGCGGGCTGCGCGGGCGGCGCGAACATCTGCGAGGGGGCGTAGCGCCGCCCCCCGCCCCCGCCGCCGCCGCCCCCGCCCGCGCCCGGCGGCGCCTCGCCCAGCTCCGCCATCAGCGACATGTATTCTTCGTCGATCTTTGCCTGCGGACACAAACACAATAGTTACACAAGAGATTCTTGTCTTCTTCTTGTGAGTGTAAGGCTCGCGCCTTGCACTCACACAATAAACAAAAGACTGAACGGTGGGCAACTCACTCTGTTTTTAAATATGATTTCTTGATATTGTCGTGTGGCTTGTGCAGCGTGAGGTGCTGCGGGTGGTGCCCGGGGTGGCGTGCAGTTACCTTGTCCGGGGTGTGGTGCTGCGGGTGGTGCAGTCACCTTGTCCGGGGTGTGGTGCTGCGGGTGGTGCAGTCACCTTGTCCGGGGTGTGGTGCTGCGGGTGGTGCAGTCACCTTGTCCGGGGTGTGGTGCTGCGGGTGGTGCAGTCACCTTGTCCGGGGTGTGGTGCTGCGGGTGGTGCAGTCACCTTGTCCGGGGTGTGGTGCTGCGGGTGGTGCAGTCACCTTGTCCGGGGTGTGGTGCTGCGGGTGGTGCAGTCACCTTGTCCGGGGTGTGGTGCTGCGGGTGGTGCAGTCACCTTGTCCGGGGTGTGGTGCTGCGGGTGGTGCAGTCACCTTGTCCGGGGTGTGGTGCAGTTACCTTGTCCGGGGTGTGGTGCTGCGGGTGGTGGCCGGGGCGGCGCGCCCGACAGTCCCTGGCGATGTGGCCGGCGCCGCCGCAGGAGGAGCAGACGACGGCGGAGGTGACGTTGGGGCGGTCGGGGCACAGCCAGGTGCGGTGGTCGGTGGCGGTGCAGTTCCCGCAGCGCTGCGCCTCGTTCTCCCGCAGCGTGCCGTTGAGCTGCGCCAGCTCGCGCAGCTGCATGCGGCGCAGGTCGTTCTGCCCCTCGGGCACCTCCACGCCCTGCCGGATCACCTCCTTGATCTTGTCCACGGCCTTCTTCACGGCGTCGGCCGACGTGGCCGTGATGTAGGCGTGCAGCGGCTCGTCCTCGCCCGGCAGCGGCTGCCCGTCCTTGCGGCCCACCTTGCCCTCCTTCACCGAGCCCTTGCCGCGGATTATTATCTTCGCGCCCGTCTCCTTCTCCATCGCTGCAAAAGACGCGCGTGAGACGCGAGCCCGACCCGGCCTCGTCGACGGTCACACGCAGGGAGACGAGGTCGAGGGCTCCGATGACAATGACGTGGGAAAAGATCATTTGCATTCAATTTGAAACAGAGATATGGATTTTTTAAATTCAATCCTGGATGTTTGACTAGAGACGCAAATTTTAAAGAAAATATAGACGAAATATTATGTAGATTTCGGTCATGAAGTGTTCTATGGGGCGGTGGTGTCAAGTGTGGGAGGTGTCGGTACCTTTAAGTGTGTTCCCTCTGGGTCCGATGAGCAGCCCCACGAAGTTGATGTCGGGATGCTCCTCCTGCGGGATCATCACCTTGTCGTGCACGCGCACCACGGGCGGCCTGCGGGGCGGAGACAGAGGTGAGTGGGGCGGGGCGGCGGGGCGGGGCGGGGCGGGGGGCGGCGGGGCGGGGGCGCTCACTTGTAGTCCGGCGGCGGCTTGAAGTCGGGGTTGATCTGCTGCATGCGCTGCACCAGCGTGTGGCGCTGCTCCTCCAGCTTGCGGCGCGTGCGGTACTCGCGCGTGTTGAGGCGCTTGCCGTCCGTGGAGTAGATGGGCTCCGGGGACGGCGACCTGCGGGAGCCGAGCGTCAGGGCGGGCCGTGCCGGGCACGGCCTACCGCCCTGAGAACAACACTAGGACATTAATCGAACCTGAAACGGTCAATCGTTAGCGTGTATCGTTAGCCCTGAAAATAACTTGGTTATTGTGGAACCGGCGACGCTGTAAAAGAGTCTATTAGATCGGATTAGATAGATCGATTAGCGAGCGGTATTAGACCTGCAACACGAAATCGATGGGCATTAGTGTACCGGGCGGCCGCGAGACTGCCGGCTCGTTCTTACTGCGGTATTTGTTACTCTATCGAATATTATTATGCGACTTTTTCATAGTGAAGTTTTGGTTCTCGATTCTATGATATTACCCGGTGAATATATTATTCCAACAGTTTCTTTCAAACTATGAAACTGGCTACTTCTTACTAAATTCAATACTAAACTGAATTTCAAAAATTTAGTGACTTTAATAGTTTTAATGTTACTGACCACTGACCTAAAATTAAATTCAGGCTGACGAGAACTTACCAAGAATTAAGTTACGTCTACATGATAATAATAGGATGAAAAACAATGTGTTTTTAAAATAAAAGTGTGGTGACCTGCGACCGCGTCGCGTCGGAGTGACTCGAACCAGCCGCGTTTGACCGCCTCTCACCTCGTGCGACGAGACTGCCTCGGGGCGTCTCGAGCTCGCGCTTACCATCAGGCTCAGGAAGAGTTCGGCTCGTCACTCAGGCGGACGGACAAAAATATAAGAGAGACAACGCGCGCGTTCCTTGCGAATGAATGTAAATGATGAAACGCAACATAGCGACAGTCGGCGGAGGCTGCGCTCGCTTAGATATAAAAACCTCGGCGATACTCATGTGAGGTCGGGCGGCGGCGCGGCGGTACCTCTCCTCCACGTTGGGCGGGATGCCGAGGTCGCCGGAGCGCAGCTTGCGGGACACCTCCTCGATCTGCAGCTGCACTGCAAGGGAGCGGGTTAGCCACGCGCGGCGGCGCGCCTTAGACTCGGCTGGAGACACCAGCCGCGCGCACCAGCGCGGGTGCGCACGCACCAGCCGCGAGTGCGCGCGCACCAGCCCCGAGTGCGCGCGCACCAGCCCCGAGTGCGCGCGCACCAGTCGCGAGTGCACGCGCACCAGCCCCGAGTGCGCGCGCACCAGTCGCGAGTGCACGCGCACCAGTCGCTCGCGCGCTCGGCGGCATCGCTCAACAGATACACATTAGACACAGAATACAGTCAATATCATTAGTCCTGGAACGGAAGATTCGTTTAAGGTCGGTTGATGCGTACAAGAATGTGACGTATTCCCGAAGCGAGCTCGTCGCGCCAGCCTGCAGCTGACTTCGACAACTTGACTCACTGATGATCATCCTTCGGACGATAGATAAATCACATTCCATTAAAATAATTAATAAATCCATTAATAATTGATTAAAAAAACGGTAGAAATAGCATAAATAGAATTTGTCGTCAGAGACAGAGAGAGAGAGAGAGAGGAAGCCGCCGCCGGCGATGCGATACGAGAGTCCGGGGGAGAACAGTACAAGTCGTAAGAGAGGGGCCGAGCGGTGGTCGCCGCTGGTCGCGAGCCGGCGGCGGAGCGGCGACGGCCGGGGGGAGACTCACGCAGGTACTGCTCCTCCTGGTCCCGCGTGAGCGTGGAGGGCAGCACGGTGGGCAGGCCGGGGATGAAGGTCTTGTCGTGCTCCGAGCCGGTCCAGCGCGTGCGCCGGCGCCGCGCGCGCCTCTCCTCGCGCGTCTCGCCCGGGGGACCTGCGCCGCACACCGCTCTACACTGCACTGTCTCACAACTATTATATTACAGCCTCCTCATCGACAGCGAGCGCAGCCGACCATACGACGAGTGCGTCGCGGCCGGAGGGGCGCGGCGGGACGGGCGCTACCTTGTCCGTCGTCGCGGTCGTCGTCGGGGTGGTAGTCGTGGTGCTTGTCCTGGCGGTAGCGGCCCTCGGAGCGCGCCTGCAGCTGCTCCAGCTTCTGCTGCACGGAGGTGGGCGGCGGGATGGCCGTGGCGGCCGACAGCGCCGCCGCCGCCGCCGCCGCGGGCTGCACCGGCGCCGTCATGCGCCGCGACGCCACGAACGTCTGCGCACACACACGCACCATCGACCGCTTGCTGGCTGTCGTCTGATCACCTTCCTGATCATACTACGCTACACTGACACTGTTCACTAAATTCGTGCCAATAACGTGTCAATGTGTTTTCAATGTTCAATAAAAATTCAAATATCCCTCCTTTATGCTATTGACTAGATAGTGTTTCATGTTTTAAATTAGTTTCACTTGTCTATCATAGAGGAATTACAAAAATCTGATAGTTTCGAATGTGTGCTTGTAACATGTGGTTCTTATTCAAGAACAAATTAAGTACAAATAAAGTTGAAATTGAGTTAAGAGGGCCGCGACACTCTGAAATTTCCATACAAACGCGCTACTCAAATTTCTTGAAAACCATTTGTCAGATTATGAAGAAATTTAGCATGTACAATTAAATTTTTTTTTTTTTTTTTTTTTATTATATCCTGCTTAGCACAGCGATCTGTTTAAAAACATATAGCTGCTAGTTTTGCCGACCAGAGTCTGTTTATGTCATTAAGCTGTAAGGAGTGTCCATTGACCTCTCTTACTGAATGTTAAATCGGTTGTTAAGGCTTGGAACGCTATTCCTTCTTAGTCTTTTATATGTAACACTACCAGTGCCTGTTAGGTTTGTTGCTAACACATTAACATGTTTTGATAGTTTGTTCTGGTATTTGAGACTTCTGGTGGCTATTTCTTGTTTTACGGATGCAAGCTTTAAATCTTGTAGGATGTATTTGTTGCTGATACATTTCGGGATGTTGAACATGGATCTCATGGTTTTTGTTTGGAATCTTTCCAGGATCTCAATGTTGCTGTTGGAGGCTGTGCCCCAGAGTTCAATTCCGTATGTCCAAACTGGTTTGAGTATTGTCTTGTAGATAACGATTTTGCTTTCATTAGATAAGTGCGATTTCCTCCCAAATAGCCAGTGCAAGGTTCTTGACTTTGAGTCTAGTTGTTTACGTTTGTTCCAAATGTGTTTTTGCCACGTCAATCTCTTATCCAGGTGCATACCGAGGTATTTGGCACTGTCAGATTGCGGTATTTGGTCACCATTTAGCGTGACAGGCGGGCAGTCACCTTTCCTAAGAGTGAATGTGACGTGGACAGATTTATCATTGTTTACTTTTATCCTCCATGATTTAAGCCAAGATTCAATTTCAGAAAGGTGTTTTTGAAGGTTAGCGGATGCGGACGCTGCGTCAGAATTTATCGACATTACAGCTGTATCATCAGCATATGTAGCTATTATTGTATTGTCAGTTTCAGGGATATCAGCTGTGAAGATGAGATATAACACCGGCCCTAGGATGCTGCCTTGTGGTACACCTGAGTGGATCTCATATAATTTCGAGGTTTCTCCGTACAATTAAATGAACAATATCTCCGCCCCTATGTTCTTGGTTTTTTTTAAAAACGTTCTCAAGCTAAAATAGAGGTATGAAAAATATCCGCATTTTAAGGGGTCACTTTTGACTGATTTATTCAATAGATAGACAAAGCAAATCATAAATTCCATTACATAGGGAGGTCGTCTAAATCATTAGCTGTTAAATGAATCCATAATACAAGGGAACTTCTTAGTTAATTAAGAAAGATCACAGAAGTGCAAAAGTCATAAAAAAAATTGAAATTGCACTTTGTTACTCTGTAGGTAACTTTAGAGGCTCGTCAGTATCATTACTCGCTCTCTTCGCTGTCTTCTTCTTCTAGACGAAATGGCTATAGAATACCTTAAGCCAATGCGAAGTTAGTCTAGGTTGCCTAGGTCGAAGTTAGTTAGGTCGCTGGACTCTTAATATGTAATAGATTGTAGTGGATTTGAGCTTCAAAATTAGAGTTCAAAGTTCAGGTCAAGCATATACCTGTGCCACAGCAGCAGCGGCCAGTATAGCGGCCTGTGTGGCGGGGTTGACACCGTTGTTGGTCACCTGCCTCGCCGTGGCCTTGGTGGTGGTGCCCACCATCTGGTCCAGAAGAGCGATGGTGCCATCCCTGTGCATCACACTCCATCATCAGCTCACCACATTACAATTTATCATTAAGAGGACCAAGGATGGCAATCTTTTTTCATACAAATTGACTGCTAGAACTTGGTAAGTAAGGTACATTGGTCATACTAGTTTCACTAAACCAAGAGCTTTGGTTTCACTAAACTCTTGGTTTAGTGAAACTAGTATAGTAGGAAGAGCAAATGTGTATGAGGAGGGACTTAGGTTCTTCTGTCACATCTAGTTATGATATTTTTTAATGTAATCATAATTAGGCAAATGCAAAGATGTTTCTCAGTGATCATACTACACTCTACAATACACTACACTCTAAAATCAAAAATAACTGTGTCTGTCTGCCTGTTTATAGCATTTTCAAGGCTACACAGATCTTGATAATATTTAGTTACAGTATATCAAGAGTTTTTTTTGGCACTATTTTTTCATAAATGCTAACAAAAGGACAGATCAGGAGAACAGCTAGTATTATCACAAATAATTCAGAAGATCATATTTTTTATTATTTTTACTGAGAACAACTTAGCATCAGTTGAGTTTCTTGTGAGTAGAACTAAGGAGACCTGTCTTTGGACTTCCGGCCCCGACTGCGGCTCCGGGAGCGCGAGCGGCTGCGGCGCTTCTCCTTGTGGCGGTCGCGGCTGCGGCTGCGGTCCCGGTCGCGCTCCTTGTCTCTGCAAAGAGCTCACGTTCGTTCAACTAATTACACCTCCTTAGAAGTGCAATCACTGTCTCCTATAGTCACCTTTTGGAGCGGTGTCGATCGCGGTCGCGGTCGCGATCCCGGTCGCGGTCCCGGTCCCGGTCCCTGTCCTTATCACGGTCTCTGTCACGAGTCTTATCACGATCGCGTTCACGTTCCTTGTGGCGCTCACGGTCCCGCGATCGAGACCGACTGCGATCCCGATGCCTTGAACTCATTTTCAGTTTTTTATTACTACGGCCTGAAGTTTTAAGAATGACGAGTTGACTAAGTGGCAGCAGCACACGGTTGCTTTACAAGCTTAGAGCTCTGGAGCTCGCTCGAGGTTGGACAGGGGCAGAAACAAATCGCGGGCTATCCGAGTAGTTGCATAGATTTTACAATCACTAGCGAGATTTCACAGTATGCACAACCACAAAAACAAACCAGTCAGTAACTCTCTATAAAACGAAATACAGCCGCTGAAAGCTAACCAAACGAGAATTCTTGGGATTACGAGTAAACTATTCCCGAAACGAATCAACCACAACCACGAAACGAAATAACCACCCAAAGAGAATCTTAAAATGTCAAATGAAATTGACATTTAAATAGACCATAGAGTATAAAACATACTTTTTTTAAAATGTGACGCTAGAGCCACAGACCAAATATAAGTTTGAGGTGTTGCCAAGTTTCTACAGATGCAGCAATGTGTGTGCAAATGTGTGACCATCTGGAGGACTTCCAATTAACGTACAACATTGCGGTGCGAACGAGAATGCCAAATTCAAATTGCTAAAACTTTTAGTCGAATTTTTAAATTATAATTCTTTGAGAGAATATGCGGGGTCTATCAGAGTTTAGAGAGTGATATACCATCACAGACTCCCAATACAGTAAACTTCGTTGCAACAGGCATTTGAAAGAGATGCCATTCTAGGAATATTAAAGATAAACTTATTATTTGTATAAATACAAATACTAAGTGTTTGGTCCGCTACTATAATAAATCTGTGGATGCCATCGTATTTTCTAAGCAAAAATTATAAAAACTTGGTAAACTACAAACGAGTATTATAACTAATAATAAACTGTACAAACACTCGGATGATGGTAAACGCTAAGCGCGGTTTTAAAAACTAGCTCCTAAACCTTTGAATTAACCCTTTTTCGCTTGTAAGTGGAACAGATATCAACTAAATTCCGTTCAATAAAACTTTGTTCCTTGAGAAGATAATATAATTTGTCCATGTCAGATAACTTGCTGCCAGAGCAAGGAAATGATGTTGCGCAGGGACTATTCATAGTGAACATACTGAAACGGGTACTTTCGGGATTTCAGAATTAAATGTTTACAAACTTTGTAGTGCTTCCTCAATATATTTCAAAGATCAAAATAGGTACATTTCTTACAACTCCTAACAGCTCAATCATACCAATTACAATTTAGAACAACATACAGTTTGTATTTTCACTATTGCTAATACAATGTCACTTAAAAAATTATAAAATGCTGCAAAAAATTAAACAGCTTACAGCTCAAAAAATAATGTATTAACATGCAGTCGCACTTGAAAATTATTTTGCACCAGCCTCAAAGATAGCGTCGGCGTCGGGGCATGCGCGCGGCGTCGGAGGGCTCGAGGCCAAGCGCAAAATAATTTTGAGCATCAATTTGTATTCATCACCATTTACAAATCATGGAAAACCAAATGTCCCATAAAAACGGAAAATTAAACTTAAACTAATCATATTAATTAAATCTCCTTAACACTATACATAGTACTAACACTTACAACTAAACGGTTATTTCCGGACCAAAATTCCCAAGAGTCTCACCACTGTCCACATCACTAAACTTTGTAAGAAAACTATGTTTATTTATTGGTGATGAATTTTGTGTCTTGAAGGCTTGCCCGGATTCAAATGCAGGATTGAAGTCTTGGAACAGAATCTGAAATAACAAAATTTATTCTTCAATAAAAAAATAATGTGGTTGGAAACTTGCCTTGACATTTATTTTTACCCAAGTAATAAAAAAAAATATCATACAAGTAGTGATAGTATGTTTAGCTATACTGTTATCTATTAATAAGCATATTGTTTTGATATTTATTTTTAATATCTTTTTTTCTTATCTAAGGTGTATCTATTTTTGTGAGAACCTATTATTGGCTATCCATAGTTTATTTTATTGTATATTTTTAATGTAAGTAGCTGTCTCCTATAAATAAATAAATTATAAATATTCAATTGTGACATATAACTGTAGGAGTTATCAATAAATTCCGATTTCTGATTTCATAGCATGTTTATAACCAACTGAGAGGCAACTGTAACAACTCATTAGTTATTTTAATGAGTATAATCCAACATTATCACTACGATAGCCTTTCAATTCAAATGTACTTGCCTAATTTTAAACATACTTATTTTTAGATGATTGAGTCAGGTGTTACTTTGCGGAAGTTCATCTTCAAAACTGTTTCTTGAACCAATTTCTAGTGTATTTCCGCTCTAACAACGGAACGGTTACGGAGCAACGGAGTGGAAATACACTAGAAAATGGTTCAAGATAGTTTTGATACTAATATTTATTTTACATAAAAAAGCACAAATGGGGATTTAGTAATTGTTGTACCCTCCAACCTTATTTGACATACCTATATCCAAAAGACCAGAATAGAATGTACAGTAATGTGATCATTATTATAATTGACAGACTAATTATTGCATTATACTGTAACTTGTCATTCGCAAAATGGTGCAATCAAATAAATTAAATAAATATTTTTTTAAATAGGTACATACTTAAATAGATATTAACTTAAAATTGTAGTAATCTTTTTATAATACGTTACCTAGTCCTAAACAGGTGCCCCTGGACCACCTTTCTTGCCGATGAGTGACTTGTGTATGTGTGGAATGACTCCGCCTCCAGCAATGGTAGCCTTGATGAGGCTGTCCAGCTCCTCGTCCCCTCGGATGGCGAGCTGCAAGTGGCGCGGGGTGATGCGTTTCACCTTGAGATCCTTTGATGCGTTCCCCGCCAACTCCAACACCTAGTCGCGGTGACAAAGTGAACGTAATTTTATAGAGGTACCTAAAATAATGGGGTGGCAGATAGGATAGGTATGAATCTGCTAGGAGCAAACAATGTTTTTAGTGAGTACCTAATTAACATCGAGGTAGGTGAATAGATGACTTACAATTAAGCTGCGTTCATCCTACTGCCCTTATAAATTGTTTTTAATTAGGTAGGTAAGTACATTAGTTTGTCTCATTACTCCTACTTAGTTGTTTTCCCGCCAAATTGTAAAAGGCATCAAACTCGATAATTAGTAATTTTAGAGTAGCCCAAACAATTCTTACAAAAAGATAATTAAAAACTGAATAGATTAGTGATATATCCGTACAAAAACGCTCAGAAACAAGTAGGTAAATAATTATAAAACGGTTGCCGCCATTTTGGCGGGCGTCTTGATGCTTACCTCGGCTGTAAGATATTCCAAAATAGCTGCAGAATACACAGCCGCAGTGGCTCCGACGCGCCCATGGCTTGTTGTTCTATTTTTGAGATGCCTGTGGATTCTTCCCACGGGGAACTGAAAACAATAATGTTAGAAAAGCCCAACCTATCATTATCGATTCTGTCTGGAAGCGGGGCCGCCATAATGGAGGTCATTCATATTACATATTCAATATTGTTAAATACTGAAAGATGGTGCATTTTTAGTTTAAAACATTATGGAAAATCCTTAAATAAATTAAGAAAAACATTGACTATACCTGAAGACCAGCCCTCGCTGACCTGGAGACTGCTTTTGCCTTAGCTTTGCCTGAATCTTTGCCTGCTTTACCACCAGCCTAAAATTGATGAAAAATCCTGTTAATTTTGCTCGTACGAAGCTGAAATTTCGCCAGTAGGTACATCATAACACGGTCCACCGAATCACATAATAAAAACTTCACAGCACAGGCCCGATTTCACAAAATCTTGCAAAACTCACCATTTTGAAACGTGTAACACACTATCACCACTAAAGAGAACAACCAATACAGGAAGGCGCCAAGTGAATTTAGAGCGATACAAAGATGGCAGCTCGGCGCTTTGTAAGGGTGGCCAACCACACAACACATAAACGGAAGTGTCGTAAACGTAAACACAATGATTTGTTCAATTTGAGCCAATCACTGTTGGGGAATTTGGCGGGCGTGGTGTATAGTGCTGCCAAGCCAAACCGTGGTATTTCAAGAAACTAAAACTGCCCACAGATAATATTGTGAAAGTACGTCGGACGTTCCGTTCTACGTTAATGTTTACCTTAACCTGTCATAGCATAAAACTAGATAAATTATCATCAAGTTGTTGTAAAATTATAAAAAGCTATTTGCTCAAACTAATGATAAAAAATGTCTGTGGAAATGTAATAAATAAACAATAGGCATTTACGTCAGCAAACACAGTTGTACATCAGAGTTGAACTATTCGTTTTTTTATTTATACTGTGGTTGAATGTTGACGATAAAATTAGATAATTTATGTAAGCAGCAAGTCCATCTAGTGTATATACCTAAGTACTTAAATTCACCCCTATTTCCCGTATGGATAGGCAGAGGCCACCACTCCTATTCACAACCATTCGGAAACGTCTCCGATCGGATTCCAAAAATTGTATACTTACTCAATGTTTTCAAATTACAATCTACTTTTATTTATAGAATAGGAAATCGAGAATAAATCCGATCGGAAGAATGAATCACGTTTAAAATCTTTGCGCACTGAGATTCAATGAATTTGAGTTTTAAATATTTGGAATCTGAACGGAAACGTTTTCGAATGGTTGTGAATAGGGGTTCTCTTCACAAGCAATGGGGCTATTCCTACGCGTGAGATGAGATGAGATTTTATCTTGGTCACTCTCACTCCTATGACGTTTCAAACGAAAAAAGGTGAGATGAAAATCTCAAATCTCCGAATAGGGCCCCTAGTCATAGAATAGTTAATAGTATCTTGTTTCTGGTATTCTACAAGCCGTTTTACTTTGCCAACCTACGTGATTACCACTACCAGATATTTTTTTATCGCGATTACGTCCGCGTTTGATCGCCGACTCGCTAGTTATCAAGCGATGTAGTCGAAGATGAAGCACGCAGACCCGATGCTAAACCAACCTACTCAGTTTAGCTTCAACTTCTGTATATCATTCGATTATTAAAGCTCGCTGCATACGTAACGGGATTTTACTCAGTCCGAACGGAACGGAGCAATTTTTAAACATCGTTACATAAAAAAGTACAGGGACCCTATTCGGAGATTTGAGATTTTCATCTCACTTTTTTTCGTCCTTGTTGCTCTCGTTTGAAACTTCATAGGTGTGAGAGTGACCAAGATAAAATCTCATCTCATCTCACGCGCAAGAATAGCCCCCCAGTAGTAAAATATCCGAGACGGGATCTCGGACGAGACGAGGCCCTCGTCGGACGGAACGTGAAAAAACATCTTTGTGGACGATGTTTACCTCGTCCCGTCCGAGATTCCACTGCGTATGTGCAGTCGCCCCGTTTGCTCCGGAGAGTGGTGTAGTATGGTGAGCTCCGTGTTTAGATTGGCTTTGCGGAATTCTCACGGTGCGTATGCGGTACAATCCCGTCCGTCCGGGCATTCACAATGTCACGTTCCGTCCCCGTCCCGTCCGAGATAAATTATCCCGTCACGTATGCAACGACCTTTATTCTATCCTAACCAATATTATAAATGCGAACGAAAAAGTGAGTTTGTTCGTTTATTTGTTTGTAACGCTTTCACGTCTTAACTACTCAATCGACAGAAAATACCCTATGTTCATAGGGTACTTTTTATCCCGAAAAAAATAACGGTTCCTATGGGACCGCGGGGCGCAGGTAGTTAAATATAAAGGCCACTCCACACTCGCGCGCGAACCCACAAACCATTTGAGATCCATGATGGATTCGATTCGCATATTCTTCGTTGCTTCGCGTTTCGTTCCCACATTTTGTCCCACGACGAAGGGTTTTAGGGACCGAATACTGTGAACCAGGCGCCGTACTTCCGCGATTCACGACGTGATACGTGCACGCGAGTTTGGAGAGACCTTACGGCCCGGTATTTATTACACAAAATCACCGAAAATAAGTATTTTTTGTTGCGCCTAGTTTTATATGAAGAATTATGATGATCAGGTGCAAAAAAGTACCTACAGCTGGTAAAAGAAACAAACAATTAAAATTTTAACTAAAGAACAATTTTGAAAATCATTCTCATTTTAGAAAAAAAGAACACAAAATGTGTCATCTTAAAAAATCTTATTTAGCGTGGTTCTCTAAATTTTCAGCGATTACATCACATTTTTTTTCGACTATTAAATAGCTAGATTAGTTCTCTAAAATTTAACCGAGCAACTTATCTTTATTTGTGTCCTTGTTACGATGAATACTAATAAAAATAGGAATATCTGTGATTCTAGGCGCCGATCTCATTTTACCATCAAATATGATTTACGATTTTCAACTTGTTGAGTCCGGTGGGCTGAGCTACCCACGTCCGTAGGAGTGTACTCTATTCCGATTCCCTACACGTGGTCCCCGGGTAGTGCTAACCGGGTAGCAAACCCTGGTTCTTGGGAGGCTTCGGCCGTGGCTAGTTACCACCCACCGGACCAAGCCATGCCGTGAAATGACCTAGTCGTGTTTCGGGATACATCCCAGTACCCTGGACTACAGTCCAGTGTAACCGTTCCGAAGACGGGTCTGAGCAGTAGCGCACTTGTAGCGCCTCACTCAACTACCGTCTCTGTACTTCTTCACTCTACAAAACTTCAAGGCTAGAGTGAATAAGTACCTTATAGGTCGTCGTGCTTCATCTTAGACCACACCGTCGCTTAACATCAGGCGAGTTGGTGGTCAAACGCCGACCTATTCTACATAAAAAAAAAAAACTTTAAATGAAGCGTCTTATTAAACGTGTGTGAGGTAAAAAATCGTGCTATGACCGCGTCTTAAAAAACTTTAGTTTCCATTTATTTACGTCCAATGTTTTGATAGAACAAGTGGGAACATAATTATTAGCGTTTTTCGCTCGTTGCTGACAGGCACGATAGTAGGTAAGATGGGAAGAGTTGGCAAGTACCGTATTATCATAACACTGGGGGGCTATTCCTGCGCGTGAGATGAGATGAGATTTTATCTTGGTCACTCTCACACCTATGACGTTTCAAACGAGAGCAACAAGGACGAAAAAAAGTGAGATGAAAATCTCAAGTCTCCGAATAGGGTCCCTGGCCAGTAACATTGGAAAGTACATTACATAACATTGACAAGCTAGTTGCCCGACGTGGTACAATTCAGAACGTAATTAAAATTAAATAAACTTTAGGTACCTATAAAAAGATATAGGTAAGTATGTAGTAGGTACCTAATAAAAGTTATGTAATTATTTTTATGAAGTACGTATCCACAGTTTGATTATTATCGTTTTCTAAATTAATTTTACCTCATGCAACGATCAAACAATATAGTTTGATATATAGTAGTATGATATAGCCCCTGCTATTAAAATGGTAGTAAAACGCGTAAAAAGAGCTTGCCACCGTTTTACTGAGCCTTTCGCATGTGAGTAGTAACACGGGAAATAGTTCTATTATTTCACTATTACTAGTAGGACAGCTGAGTAACACAGACATCAATACTTATTTGTTAATCAAGGCTGCTAAATTGTTTTTTGCGCGAGTACTTGAATTGAAACCCGAGCAAGCGAAGGATTCAAGGGTTGCACCCTTTTCTTATAGAATCCTGAGCGTAGCGAGGGTTAAGTATGAGACGCAGAATAACTTTGCTGTCGATCGAAATTCACCTCACTACAGCGAGGAAAATCCTAGGTGCCAGAAATAATTTAAAAACCATCATGCTGGCCAGTACGATTTATCTAAAAATGAGGTTAGCGCACTGACATAAAATGCATTTTCAGAGGATTGGCAATTTAGAAAATTATTGAAGAGAAAGGTTCGAATTTTAAAAACTCTTTCCGCGCTAGTGGATAAAATGCACTTTTACACTCAGATTTCAAATGTTATACGGAACTTTTCCGAGCTTGTGTGGTGAAAACGCATTTAATTTGATAGTAATGTTAGGGGTATGTACTTAACATTTTTATGAATAAATAGAGATTTAAATTTACTAGGGAAAATCTTGATTCTAATTAGGTAGTATAAAGGCATCATAAAATGCATAACATGGATAAAGTACGTTTTCAGAACTCAATACTGGGAAAGCTTTAAAGTTTTAAACAATGCTCTAAAATCTTGAGATAGTAAAGTTGATCTCAAGATTTCAAGTAAACAAATAAAACAACAATATAATTAAAGTTCACTTTTAATAGTAGTTGACATTTGGCAGCATCATCACAGGTGTCGTTATTTACACTTAACTAATAAAAAGTATGTTTGGGGATCGCCGCAGTTGCTTTCTATACATATGTAAGGCTTATAGCTATGTGACGCCGGGCCGGGGCGGGGCCGGGGCCGGGCCGGGCCGGGGCCGGTCTCTAGGCGGCCTCCGCAAGCGCAGGCGCCGACAGATCAGTGAACTCGTCGCAGCGGTCCTCCAGCTCGTACTGTGAAACAACAGATACATATGTTAGCGTTGGAATGATCACTAGTAGACACTTTTTCTAGCAGAATATCTATCGAAAAAGGTATGAAAAATGTATCAATAAATGAGATTCACAGACAACACTTCGACTTTACTTTGATGGAAAGTTCAAGTTTCCGGGTGAGATTTTGATTGTTTGTCCGCACACTCACCTCGTCGAGCTGCAGACACTTGCCCCACTCGGCGAGCGTGATGCGGTGGTCGTCGTCCTCGTCGCACGCGTCCAGGAAGGGCGCGATGCAGTGCTCCAGCGACATGAGCGGCGCGCGGATCGGGAACAGCTCGTGCCGCGACACGAACCTGCCGGCGGACGCGCGCTGTAGGCTCGGTGCACGACACAGATTACATTACTCTGGAAAGCCCTCCATTCAGCAAACGAGCCACGAGCCGTACGAAGCGGGGGACAAGTGTGTCATCCGCGCACACAGGGGCGGCGAGCGGCGGTAGAACCGCGACCCGCTCGCCGACAGCGATCACACGCAGATTCGTCCGCGGACTTGTCACCGGCGACGGTTCCCGCGGATGGGTCCGCGTCTTCATGGTGGGCTTCACGGGTGCATCACTCCTCTGTCCGAAACTAAAAGACCTACGCGATATTAGCCTCCGTAGGACGCTGCAAAAGAAAACGTCCTGCGTACACCGCGTCATCGAGTTGAACGCTGGGGTTGGACAAAGAACTTAATTTTTTATATTTACCTAAACATATAATGCAATAAAGTGAACGTGGGGAATGCGCTGACTCAAATGCCTTCGAATAGAACGCGGAACGCGCAGCGTGCGTCCGGGCAGTGCCGGCGGGCTCGGCGCTCGGCGCGCGGCGCACTCACCGGTCGTTGTCGTGCGCGTCCAGGTCGCACCACTTCCAGATGGCGGCGTTGGTCCAGCGGCGCGTGAGGTTGGACTCGGCCTCGCGCTCCATGCGCAGGTAGTGCGGCGTGAGCTCGCTGCGCTCGGCCATGTCGCGCATGACGTTGAAGAGCCAGTCGCGCATGCGGCGCGGGAAGTCGGCCATCTCGTCGGCGGCGCAGGCCGGCATCTGGCGGCAGGCGCCGTAGTACTCGATCTGCACGTGGTGGTCGCGCGCGCCGCGGCACGCGCCGCCCGCCAGGCACACGCAGCGCGCGCGGTACACCTCGCAGTCCGAGGGCCAGGTCTCGTTGTGGTTGGAGCACACGCGCCGCCGCGCCTCGGTCTCGTCGGGGCACTCCTTGATGCAGTTGCAGGCCGCCTCGCCCAGCTCGTCGATCTCGCACACGCGGCCCGCGCTGCAGTGCACCGCCGCGCACGGGTCTGCGGGGGGAGAGGGGGGGGGGGGACTCTCACTTATTCCTCGGCATATCCTTTTAGGGGCATTGTCTGTTCATCGCAACAAACAACTTTTGTCCTACAGCTTTCTTTCAGCTCTCGAAATTAAACAAATTTACCAAACATTTTTTTTCACGTTTTTGTGGTTCTGTCTAATTCTTCATAGACCCGCTCGTCGGCTTGTCTGAACGCGCCACAAAATGCGCGGCGCTTTTTACGTCCAGTTAATTATGTTTAGACAAGTAACATTATTTAAAAATAAAATTATGGAAGAAATAAAATAAGAATTTTTAAAAGTCGTAGAACAAAATATGTCTATTTTTATGTACAAAATATGTCCGTAAAAAGAAGCTAATTGATTACCAGTACCCCTATATATCAAATTTAAAAAAAACATTCAAATCAAATTTCTTTCAGGGTTTTTTTAAATTTATTTTTCTGACTCATATCATTTTAAACGCGCGAGAGATTGGCTCCGACAGATAATCTTTGTTCATAAAGTAAAGGATGGTGACTAAAGGGTGGGTGCAGGTCAGTTACCGTCGAGGAAGACGTCGTTGTTCCCGGCGCCCTCGCTCAGCGCGTTGTTGGCGCGCGCGCGCTCATTCTCCTGCAACACAACGACACTGTATTATATACACTGAACACTAAATGGACTCAAAGGTCTTAGGTTACAGCCAGTACTGCTGACTTAGACAAATAAACTTCTATAGGCGATAATAATAGAAAAACCTTTTTGTGTAAATGTTTGGAAATGTATGTATGGGCTATTGTCAAAATGTCCAATAACCGTGTAACATTAATGCGATTGAAAAACTGGAATTGGTTCGAAGCTGATTCCTTTTGTATAGAGCAGCTTGTGGCACTGTAGTGTAGTGTGGTGAGCGTACCTGGAAGCGCGTCTCGTCGAGTCGCTCGGCCATGGCTAGCTCGATGTGCTCGGCCTCCGCGTCCTCGCGCACGGCCGCGGCGGCGGGCGGTGCACTGTAGTGTAGTGTGGTGAGCGTACCTGGAAGCGCGTCTCGTCGAGTCGCTCGGCCATGGCTAGCTCGATGTGCTCGGGCTCCGCGTCCTCGCGCACGGCCGCGGCGGCGGGCGGTGCACTGTAGTGTAGTGTGGTGAGCGTACCTGGAAGCGCGTCTCGTCGAGTCGCTCGGCCATGGCTAGCTCGATGTGCTCGGCCTCCGCGTCCTCGCGCACGGCCGCGGCGGCGGGCGGTGCACTGTAGTGTAGTGTGGTGAGCGTACCTGGAAGCGCGTCTCGTCGAGTCGCTCGGCCATGGCTAGCTCGATGTGCTCGGCCTCCGCGTCCTCGCGCACGGCCGCGGCGGCGGGCGGTGCACTGTAGTGTAGTGTGGTGAGCGTACCTGGAAGCGCGTCTCGTCGAGTCGCTCGGCCATGGCTAGCTCGATGTGCTCGGCCTCCGCGTCCTCGCGCACGGCCGCGGCGGCGGGCGGTGCACTGTAGTGTAGTGTGGTGAGCGTACCTGGAAGCGCGTCTCGTCGAGTCGCTCGGCCATGGCTAGCTCGATGTGCTCGGCCTCCGCGTCCTCGCGCACGGCCGCGGCGGCGGGCGGTGCACTGTAGTGTAGTGTGGTGAGCGTACCTGGAAGCGCGTCTCGTCGAGTCGCTCGGCCATGGCTAGCTCGATGTGCTCGGCCTCCGCGTCCTCGCGCACGGCCGCGGCGGCGGGCGGTGCACTGTAGTGTAGTGTGGTGAGCGTACCTGGAAGCGCGTCTCGTCGAGTCGCTCGGCCATGGCTAGCTCGATGTGCTCGGCCTCCGCGTCCTCGCGCACGGCCGCGGCGGCGGGCGGTGCACTGTAGTGTAGTGTGGTGAGCGTACCTGGAAGCGCGTCTCGTCGAGTCGCTCGGCCATGGCTAGCTCGATGTGCTCGGCCTCCGCGTCCTCGCGCACGGCCGCGGCGGCGGGCGGTGCACTGTAGTGTAGTGTGGTGAGCGTACCTGGAAGCGCGTCTCGTCGAGTCGCTCGGCCATGGCTAGCTCGATGTGCTCGGCCTCCGCGTCCTCGCGCACGGCCGCGGCGGCGGGCGGTGCACTGTAGTGTAGTGTGGTGAGCGTACCTGGAAGCGCGTCTCGTCGAGTCGCTCGGCCATGGCTAGCTCGATGTGCTCGGCCTCCGCGTCCTCGCGCACGGCCGCGGCGGCGGGCGGTGCACTGTAGTGTAGTGTGGTGAGCGTACCTGGAAGCGCGTCTCGTCGAGTCGCTCGGCCATGGCTAGCTCGATGTGCTCGGCCTCCGCGTCCTCGCGCACGGCCGCGGCGGCGGGCGGTGCACTGTAGTGTAGTGTGGTGAGCGTACCTGGAAGCGCGTCTCGTCGAGTCGCTCGGCCATGGCTAGCTCGATGTGCTCGGCCTCCGCGTCCTCGCGCACGGCCGCGGCGGCGGGCGGTGCACTGTAGTGTAGTGTGGTGAGCGTACCTGGAAGCGCGTCTCGTCGAGTCGCTCGGCCATGGCTAGCTCGATGTGCTCGGCCTCCGCGTCCTCGCGCACGGCCGCGGCGGGCGCCGCCGTCGTCACGCGCAGCCGCTTGTGGCGGCGTCGGTGACGCTGTTTACATAAACGCATACACATTCATTTATTGGTAGATGTTTAACAGAGGCGAAAATAAAGAGAAAGCGAGGGAGAAAGATATATTCACCAGCTTAAGTTTGTCGTAAATTTTACGATATAGGTACCTATTTATCGAATACACCCATACAATTCTTATTGCAACGAAACGCGTGTTCGAGCCACAGTATACTTGAAGCCGAGGCATTTAGAGGCACAGCAAGGGATAGTAGATAGCTAGTTGTGAATGTCGATAGTGACCTGTGTCTCCGCGGAGCACAGCCCCGCGAGCAGCAGGACCAGCAGCAGCACGCGACCCTTCATCTCTGTACTCTGGAACCAACACACGTCACCTCACTATGACATCATAACTTAACCACGCACAACATTATGATATACTAGCTGCGCCCCGCGTTTTCACCCGCGGTTAAAAAGTACCCTATATGTCCTAATCTATATGGACTGTAATCTCTCTCTGTGCCAAATATCACCCAGGTCTGTTCAGCGGTTCTGGCGTGAAAGAGTAACAAACATCTATCCATGGCCTTCTTAATAATGCAAAAACAAGTCAGTGCATGGTCTTTCAGGGAGGGCAAAGAAAAGTTACTATAATACCCCCTGTAAAATTAAATGGTTCGTCTTTACAAAAGGTAGATGTGTTTAAATATCTAGGCCATCTATTGACGCCTACCCTAAAAGAGCGGATGTTGAGCGAGAGCGGATGAGCGGAGGGCGCTGGCGGTTAGAGCGAATATGGTGATCCGCAGGTTTGCACGGTGCTCGACAGAGGTTAAAATAACGTTGTTTAGAGCTTACTGTACCTCATTTTTTACCTGCAGCCTGTGGTCTGACTACACGCAAAAATCGTACAGCGCCCTTCGTGTCCAGTTCAATAACGCGTTCAGAATGATGTTGGGTCTCCCCCGGTGTTGCAGTGCGTCAACAATGTTTGCTAAAGCTCGTGTTGACTGCTTTTATGCAACGATGCGTAAAAGAGGCACTTCGCTACTGCGGCGGGTGAGAGGGAGCTCCGACAGCATGCTGGCTGCGCTCGCGGACAGACTGGACTGTCCCTATTTAAACCAATTTCGATTGCATGTTCAACACCTGTGTGTCTAGCGTGCAATCTACGACATTGTTTTAAGGGACTACTAGTACCTATTTTATTTTGTATTTAATTTTAATTTTGTGTTTATTTGTGTGTCGTGTGTACCTGCATGCGAGTCTTGTACCTTGAAATAAAGGAATTTTTATTATTACAATGAACCCTTGAGAGGTTTTTGGTGAGTTACATATAACCCTGTATTAGTGTGATTGTAAAAACCTAACGAACGTGTAAAGAGCAATAGAACCATTTAGCTCGTAGTTATAGGGAAGCGGATCGTCGATCACATCCGCTGTATGATAACACCGAGCGAATAGAGACAACATTAAACAGCCCGCGTGGTTGCGAACAACTAACTGGAGCACGGAGATATTTATTTCCTGCGCTACCAAACACTTGTCTTTGTGCTGGTACCTCAGCGCTAACCTGACCTACCCTTTTCGGATTGCTTTTAGTTTATTTCCATCCAAAGGTTGCTTGGAAAAAAGGTTTAGGCGATATGGTCACCCTTGTACTGCCCATTAAATGTATATTCGTTTTTGAGGTTTTTCCATTGTAGTTTTTACAATATTATATGTCGTCTGCTACATGACTGGTGCCTGGTGTATGGCTACTGGCTCGCCCCCTGTCACATTTGGGACTGACTATCGTCCGGCAAAGTGTGGATGTTGTATTACACCTCTGTCAGGCCCGTCGCGGGAAAGGCGATATGTTATCTTATTGTAGTTTTTGGTGTACAATGTGATATAGTATTGTGTTGGTACCTTCAGCGCGGCAACCTCAATCGACACCCCGGGTGAGGTGGCATAATTCATTTATTAGAGGATAATAATTTTCATAAAAACCCGTTGGGCCGTTTCAGGGTGAACTCACAGCCTACTCACAAGTTTTCTCATTTGTAATATTAGTCTGAGATTGATTTGAGGTTTTGACTCCAGTGGTAGCAAGGCAACAACGCTTATACGAGATACGCATTAATTAGTACGGAGCAGTTTTTGAAAGCACAGTTTTTGTCACTAGGGCCGCGTTTCCACCTGCAAGACAACTCCCGCGAGAAATGTTTGACATACAGTCTGTCCGACAGCACTTGATACGGTGTTTACAGTTGCAAGCTTTTGTCGGGCAGATCGTCGGACATTTCTCGCGGAAGTTTACTTGCAGAAAACGCGGTCTTAGGATAGTAATAATAATTAAAAAAATATTGCTTTTCTGTTAGGCTTACAGGTACAGAGATCTTAATTATACTATTATGATACGAAATTAAGATTTGATTCAGAAGAAATACAAATAGAAAGAATACAAATTTTATAAAATATTTGAGGTGCTAAAAAAAGAAAACAATTATTGTGTACCTTAGTGGAACCCTGTCCCCTCTCACAACAGGGTAACCTGTGTCGTGAGCTCACAGTTTTCAACTCTGGGCATGATCGTTTTCCCCGCAGAGGTGAACTTAAGATTGGTTTATATTATGAATGACATAAAGGTTTTCTGGTGGAAAATTTAAACAAAAGTTGTTTTATGAAGAATTACTAAGTTCTATGTCAATCGAGTGTGTGTGTGTGTTTTGACTATAAGTGGGTAATTTGATGAAGAGGGGTTTGTGTAAGTTTTCTTGTGTGCGTGAAAGTGTGTTTCTGTGTATTTGGGTGTGTTTGATGGTTGTTTGTGTGGCATGTTAAAGTGATTGTTTCAGTTAAGCGGGCTAAAAATCAATCGAGAGTTATATACCATCAGTCATCTGTAATTTAAGTATTAAAGGTTAATCGTGATTTCCCTATTGTATGATAGTAAGGAATACTACAGTTAGGTGACAATAACTATGTATATCATCATGTGTTTGTGTTGATCATTTGAGAATTTTGAGCAAATTCTCTGTTGAATTATAGTCAAGTTGCATTATATAATCTGACAAGGATTTTTACAAGCGTTACGATTTAGTTTTAAGATAGGTTTAAGTTTACTTATGCGGTTGTATAGAGCAGGGCCTAGTCCTATAAAAGACTTCCGTACGTACGAGCTTATTTATAATGAAAAACAATGTCTGATCTTGTCTGTCTGAAAACAATGTCTGATAGTGCGAAACGATGTTTCAGCATGACATTGGCTAGCTAGACGTACCAGCGGCAGCAGCGCTCGGGTGACAGAGTCGAGCTCCAATATCGCCGCGTGCGCTTCTCCACGTGGAAGGGAAAGATTGGATTGCTGATAATGAAGGATATTCGACGCGGCTCGAACACGATGCGACTCATTTGCACCAAGTATTTGAAATAATACTATTTGACCTATACATATCTGCAACTTATAGTTTTATTCTCGATGTCTTTTTTCCCAATTTTCGAATAAAAAGTACCCAGTGTCCATAAATTCATGACAATTGTGACCGTATACAGCTCTACACATCAACCCTCTTACTAATAAACGCTGCGCTTCGTGTTGTCTTCAAATAGTTACTGTTTAGTTTAGTATTAGGTCCTTACGTATGAAATTGGCGTTTTGTACGGGAGGAATAAAAAGTCGATATTTTTTTGTAAAATATATTTAATTAATCAAAGTATGCACCGTTGTTATCTATGCACTTTTGCCATCTTATGGGTAGTTCATTGATCCCTTTACTATAAAAACCATGGGGGCGCGAATCAATAAACTCTTTGAAGGCGGTTTGGACTGCTGCATCGGAGTGGAATTTTTTTCCTTGTAAGAAGTTGTCCAAATTCCGGAAGAAATGGTAATCTGTTGGAGCAAGGTCCGGGGAGTACGGTGGATGTCGCAAACATTCCAATTGTAGCTCAGCTAACTTAGTGGTTGTTTGTTGTGCAGTGTGTGGTCTTGCGTTGTCGTGAAGCAGCAGTGGCCTAGAGCGATTGACCAATCTCGGTTGCTTAACAGCTAGTTCTTCCTTCATGGTTTGCAGTTGCTGACAATAGATATCTGCCGTAATCGTTTGGCCAGATTTAAGAAAGCTGTAGTGAACGACACCGGCGCTTGTCCACCAAACACTTACAAGTAACTTTTTCTGAGTCAATTTTCGTTTAGGGCAGGATTTGGCTGGGTCTCCAGGGTTCAGCCATTGCGATGAGCGCTTTCGATTATCGTACAATATCCACTTTTCATCACAAGTAATGATTCGATTTAAAATCCCTTCATTATTGTGTCGGTTGAGCAAAGTAACACAGCAGGCGACCCGTGTTTGCAAGTTCGATTCACTCAATTCATGAGGTACCCATCGTTCGAGTTTTTTTACTTTCCCGATTTGCTTCAAGTGGATTAATACAGTTTTGTCACTTACCCCGAAGACTGCTGCTATCTCTGAAGTGTTTTGTGATGGATCCGCTTCCACAATAGCCTTTAATTCTTCGTTTTTCACTTTGATCTCCGGCCGTCCACGGGGTTGGTTCTTAAGGTCGAAATTTCCAGAACGAAAACGTTGAAACCAAAAACGTACCATACTGTCTTTAGCGACACCAGCGCCGTACACATCATTAATTCTTCGAGCTGTTTCTGCAGCACTGGTGCCACGGTAGAACTCGTACTCGTAAATATACCGATATTTCATGTTTTCCATTGCGCGGTAATAAGCGACGCCAAAGAAAAAATAATGAGGAAAATAACAAATGAATGACTGTATTCCAAAGAAAAAAAAACCAGCTAAATGAATTTATTAATTTGAATTTCGAATTCTTAACCAAAGAGGAGATATTTCAGATCAAATTGATCAGTACGACAAAACGCTGATTTCATACGTAAGGACCTAATATTATTTCTTTCTTTGAAATTTTAACTCGATCGAAAAAGACAAAACACTGTATTACTGTTAGGCTATCCAACGTTTATTAGTCAGAGGGCGAATGTTTAAACTCCTTGACCGCGTTGCTCGACAACGCAAGTATTGTTCATGTTGTCGTTAGAATAGGTACTCTATTTGAGTCCTAGGCGACGTTCGTAAGGTGGCCAGTGAGCACGTACCCCGAGGCGAGTCGGCCGGCATGAGGTCACCGGCACATCTGGTGCGCCGCTCAGCAGTTTACGAGCGCGCCAGCCGTTCCGAGAAATTACTTTACCATATCCCAGTTAGCAAGCCGTCTACATACCTACTAGCGATGCAGTTACCATAGTATGCTCTATTTTAATTATACACGCTCGTACCTACCATTTTTATTAATTACACTTATAATATTATAAATTCGACAAGTTTGGACAGATGGATGGTTGTTTGTTACTTGATCAGGCCAGAACAGCTGAGCGGATCTGGATGATTTTGGCACAGAGATAGATTTTAATTTGGAATAGCGCACACGCCCTGCGGTGTTTCCCGCGGTCCCGCGGTTAAGGCGAGGCTTTCCCAGAACTTTAGGTATTTTACTCTACCTCAGGCCGCACTTTTTGGGAGCGCGACGTATTCATTCACGCGACACAAAAGTTGTGTGCGATGCGCCGCGCGCACGTCTTTCACCCGTCAGTCACGTTATGGTATCGAGTACCTAAACACCCATTTTTAGGAAATCGATAAAATAATCCGTCCGTCATTGTACTCATCCATTTTATGAACATTTTTTATTTGATGCCAACCAAAAACAATCTAAAAAATGCCGTTCAAGCCAATATAGGTACAACCAATCTCATGTCCACGAGTTGTTGTATTTTTGATGTGTGAGCAGTCGTGGCATTAGTTTCATTTTACCGGTAGTGTCATATTTCCATTTTATCACACTTCACACTCATAAATACAAAAGATTGCGATTGTGTGTGGAAGTTAGGTACTTACTCGTATTTCACTTATTCACACCTAAACGGCTAGACGGATGAAAATCATATTTGGAACGGAGTTAGCTTATGCCCTGGATTGACACATAGGCTACTTGTTATCCTTATTAGGACAAATATTTATACAGGGTGTTGGAATGATTGTGTAACTACCGGTATTCATTAAATAATACAACATAGTAAATTTCATTATTTTTGGGTATATTGTATAACAATGGTAATAACAATTTTAATTAAGTACCTTAATTTACCATTAGGTGCGTACTAATAATATTGTATGGTTTGTTAAATGTTACTAAGTTAAAAAACTACACGATTCAGATATAATTTTGAACAATAATTATGAAAGAATCGAGTAAACTTATACCGGATATATACATACCCTGGGTACGAAGTGGCGGACATTTTGCTAGTACTAACAAAACATTCAATACAAAATATACTTTCTATAGCTATAGGTACGTAGTATTATTATTTGTTCTGTGATATAGTTGTAGAATCGATGGCAGCCTAGTTGGGAGTGGCAATTTTGCTCTGCTGGGTTCGAACCCAGCCGACGGCACGCACCAATTTGTTCATTGTGTGAACATATGTGCGTATTGTGTGTCATGTGCTACATAACTGGAGCCCGGTGTATGGCGACAGGCTCGCCCCCTGTCACATTTGGGACTGAATATCGTCCGGCGAAATGTGGGTGTTGTATTACACCTCTGCCAGCCCCCTCGGGGAAAAGCGTGACGATATGTATGCATGTCTAGCCATAAGTTCTGTTACAAATGAAAATGCATTAATTTTTTATACAGTAATGTAATGTTAATAAAAGTTATATTTACATATGTTTTGAAGTCTTAACAAAAATATAACTATTATTTTATTCAAAATTACCACATTTGGCCTTGATAGAGGCCTTTAGTCGGCCTGGCCAAGAATCTATGGATTTACGGACCGTTTCCATGGGAAATTTAGCCACTGCTTGCTTCAAAGATTTCTTAAGTGACTCTATGTCAGCGTGTCGTTTAGAGGCCATGCCCTCTAAACCTGACCATAATTTGTAGTCCAGGGGGTTTTGATCTGGGCTAGAGGAGGGCCAGTCTTCAGCCCTTATAAAGTCCGGAACATTGGCTTCCAGCCAGGCTTGGGTAGTTCGCGCCTTGTGACCATGTGCAGAGTCTTTGAAAGAGAGTTGGAAACTCCACGGTAGATTTTTAAAAAGTGTATTGCTAAGGGGTTGTACAACACCATATAAGACGGTCTCTTGATACACTTTGGCAGAAGTTTTAACCCCCTTTTCACAAAAACAAAGCTTTGTGACGCCGTGAGAGGATACCCCCCACCAAACCATGACTGACGCAGGATGATGACCACGCGGAGTGAAACAGGGTCAATGTCATCCACGTGCCTAAAACAAAATAAAAATAAATATTTATAAGTATTATGTCCAAAAGTTCAAAATATAAAAATTCTAAAAAACCCACCAAGTTCGAGTCGGACTCGCGCACGGAAGCTGTCGTTCAAGCTTGTTGGTATGTATGTACATAATTATATAACAACTACATTATAAATAAATGAGCTTTCAAATGACACCTCAAACAACTGATTTGATGAGATAGAACTCGAGATATAAGCAATAATCTACAACGGCGGCCATCTTTGTGACGTATATACATAGCTTCGCGTGTCCCCGCTATCGCTTCTTACAACCGGCAGTTTCGAATTTCAAAGGCAACGACGAACACATCCATACCAGTCGTAGGTTTATAAAAGCCGTACTTACAAGATTTACCGAAATGCTCGATTTTCGCTAATCGTTAAAAACGAATATACAACTTTACGAGTTTTCTTCAAAACAGCCTAAATCACGTTGCAGTACTAATCAGGCCTAGATGTGTTCAAATCATACGGCTATAACTCAAACGCTACCAAACACTCGTGTAGTACAGATTGCTCAGTCAAAAATGAAAGTATGAACGACGTCCCCTATCTCACCTAACACCCTATATAATTTACATACATACAGTACAGTCAAAACTTAGCGAAGATCCGCCACCTTCCATGTTACAAAAAGAAGGTAGGTACTTACGTTTCGTCAATTGCAATGTCATCAGAGTTTATTACATTCTCTTGAAGTACTCTTCTGCAAAAAAAAAAAAAAAAACGAAGATAAGTATTCATGTAGGTAAGTATAACTACGTAAATATCACTACTAGATATACCACTAGGCCGGGTATTTACTCGTTGTGCAGTTCAGATTGCTCAGTAAAAATGAAAGTATGAACGTCGTCCCGTATCTTACCTAACATCCTGTATAGTTAAAACTTAGCGAAGATCCGCCGACCTGCATGTTACAAAAGGTAGGTAGGTACTTACGTTTCGTCAATTCCAATGTCATCGGAGTTTATTAAATTTGGTTGTAGTACTCTTCTGAAAAAAAAAAACAAAACTGTAAGATAGGTATTCGTGTAAGTAGGTATAACTATATGAATATAAATATCACTGGTATGCCACTAGGTCGGGTATTTACTCGTTGTGCAGTTCAGATTGCTCAGTAAAAATGAAAGTATAAACGTCTTCCCGTATCTCACCTAACATCCTACATATATAGTCAAAACTTAGCGAAGATCCGCAGCCCTGCATGTTACAAAAGGTAGGTAGGTACTTACGTTTCGTCAATTCCAATGTCATCGGAGTTTATTAAATTTGGTTGTAGTACTCTTCTGAAAAAAAAAAACAAAACTGTAAGATAGGTATTCGTGTAAGTAGGTATAACTATATAAATATAAATATCACTGGTATGCCACTAGGGCGGGTATTTACTCGTTGTGCAGTGTAGAATGCTCAGGAAAAATGAAAGTATGAACGTCGCTCCGTATCCGTATCTCACAAGTTGTCTGGGTGAAATAATAAATGGTGACCGACATAGTCAAAACTTCGCAGAACACCCACCTCCCTGCGTGATACAAAAGGTAGATAGGTACTTACGTTTCGTCAATTCCAAAGTCATTGGAGTTTGTTTGTTTCTTCTGCAAAAAAAACTGTAACTGTAGGTAGGTATAACTACATAAATATCACTAGTAGGTATACCACTAGGCCGGGTATTTACATCGTGAATACACGTAAAGAGACAAAAAAGTATCTATGATGATGAGTATAATATTTAAAAACACTAAAACGAATATAAGTAGGTACTAATAGATTTGTTGATACATCATCTGACTACAAAAAGCAATGCAAGAAATGTCGATTCTAGTAAATAAAAACAATGATTACCAATTTAATCTAGTAGAAGTTTCTCTACTTACCGACGTTTGCTCCTTGACTCGTACGATTTTCTAAAAGCCAGACTTGAGCATTTTTTTCGTTTATTATGTTTGTTACATATTATGGCAAAACTAAATGCTTGGTTGGTGTTGGTGTGTGCGGCACTGCGGAGATCACAAAAATTTGGCACACGTCCGGCGTCGACGGTGTCTGCGGGCGGACTGGCGGTCACGCAAACGCGCCTTTTTACCATGAATTCGTGATAAAAAATCATTTAAAATTACCATGTTCACTTTTTAGCATTTTTATTTATGATTCCATTTTTTTATTGCGTTGTAATTCGTAAAAAAAATAAAAAAGCAATATGATTTGTAAAAATCAAGTCGCAAATCGTGTTTAAAATACCAAATAGAGGTGACTTTGGATTTTTTTTCTATCGAGTGAAGTTATTCATTACATGTATCAGATTTATGATTCCACTTAAAAACATGCTTAAGAATAACATATTTTTTTTTCCACAGTAAAAACCATGGTTTATCTTAGAGGAAAGTTGATTCTTGCTAGACGTTTTCTGGCCAGGCTCGCCTTAAAAAGAACCGCCGGAAACACCGCAGGGCGCAGCTAATTTGCACATCATCATTTACAATTATTTACTGGGCAGATGACGTTGTTACATTTTGTAAGGGGTAACAGCACAAGTTTCTGGCGCGATGTGATTACACCTCTCCCATGCTGGCGCGGTCAACCCCGACTTTGAATATACCTACTCGTTATCTTATAAGGATAGTGCTTCAAAAACCTGAGAAGAAATTTTATATCGTCTGGCAGACTTTTAACATTGTTAACGTGCATGTATTACGTTTGGAGTATGCGAGACCACCGTCGAGTACATAATTCTTTCAATTCAGCCTGTCGCGCGCTGTCATTGCAATCAACACACATAAATAATGTGCTATTCTTTGCCTCATACATATTTATATTCATCAACGAGTACAATTAAAAGTAGACTTTACTAGATTGGTTTAATGAAGATCCTACTACTATATAAGGGTAGAGAGAAAACAGAAGGATTGTTCAAAGCAATACAAAAAGTTCAAGATGTGTTTGTTTGTTCGTTTGTTTTTCTGTCAAGTCAACGATACAAGTACTGTTATCCCGCGTGCTACAAGTAGATACGAGCCGCATTGGATTGCGGCGGTGCGCTCGTGACTTCACGTCAACACGTGTCGACTATGATTGAATGCAGCTGGAGAGGTAGGCAATTATAATTGGTAACAACGAGGTTGACCGCAGCATCTATTTGTTTCTATTGACCTAATTCCGGCGACACGCCTTTGTTACTAGACGACGTTAGCCCTGAACTGTGACCGAGAGACGCGAGATGCAATCCTTGCCGCGGCCGGTGGCGCATGGCGGTACTCAAGGAATGTACGGGTTCTTTCATGGCAGTAACCTGCGCCGACACACTCATGTGATCAAATAGTTCTACAAATTATTTTATTTTTAAAGTGAAGTTGTCGGATACTGAGACATATCAATGATAAGAAACAAAGCATTAAAAAATTGACGATATCTTAAAACTCCAAAAAATGAAATTCAAAATTAGCTGAATTAAGCCGACTCTTGTCTATATATAATTCGAATATAAATCTCATCTCATAGGATGTTTATACGGGTTGTTTTGTGCCTAAACCTTAGTCCAGCTATGTCTCAGCAGGGGACTGGGTACCCCAGTACTAAGGCAGTTAAGAGGCGAAGTCGCAGCTGCACGCGGTCAATCAAAGCATACCAACATTGCTATACGCGTTACCCAGCAGCTGCTCCACAATAAGTTTTCAACATCTGCATGCGGACTCTATTCAGGCGACACGAGCCGGCATCCGGTTTGTTGGTCTTTATTTTACTCATGTGTCTGCCTTTATCTACTAGCTGAATGCCTGCGACTTATTACGCGGTGATTTAGTTACAAAGTAAAAGTGACAATCTTCCATACAAACTTTTACTTTAATATATACCTACTTTGAGAGTTAATTGGAGTATGTTTAACTCTATCAGCGTATAATCAAATTTACCAAAACCACCTTAGTTTACATTTTCTTTCACTTTCTCTTTTTAACTCCGAAATAACAAAATCTAAGTCAATCGAAAGGTTGCCTGTAAGCGACGTTGTGGTCTAAAATGGAGCACCACGACCTATAAGGTACTTATTCACTCTAGCTTTGAAGTTTTGTAGTGTGAAGAAGTACAAAGACGGCAGTTGAGTAAGGCGCTACAAGTGCGCTACTGCTCAGACCCGTCTTCGGAAGTACAACAATTAGCGAATTGATCAGCCTTGGTCCTTACAACTGCGCTCCTAGAACTCTTCAGTATGACCTAGTTCTCCCGGAGCCAGCGCTGATAAATCCAGCCCCTGGCAACGTGACCGTTTTAACAGATTAATATTTTAGGTAAACTATATTAAAAACTCGGTGTCATCAGTATTTTTGAACTGTAGTATCAGTGGACGATAACCTCCGGCCCCGATGTGCCGAGCTACAGAACTGTGTCGCCGCTGTGGGTTTACGACTACAACGAATATAATGCGCCATTTTGTTTAACCGACGGCGCTCAACAAAACATTCGCTATTTCGGGAACAAACTAGCATTTCCAATAGTTTAATGTGGATGCAGTGGCCAATACTCGCATGCGCCACCGTTTACTTGTTTCTGATATCTTGGTGAAATACAATTGGCGCGTGCGAGGCGGCGCAAAGGTTCAATGGGGGTCCTATTCAAGTTGCAATCGCGTCCAACCGATTCTGTTTCTAGAATCACGAACGCTAGCCGCTGATTAGACGAGGTGACAATATGATCGCGTGACATTTTTAAAGCTCGTATTCCATTCGACCAGCAGCTGACGTTCGAGCGTTAGCGTTGTCTAGAATCAAAATCGCTTGGAAGCGATTGCAACTTGGCTAGGGCCTTAGGCAGCGGTTTCTTCCACGTTTATTGCTAACAAGCACAAACTACTAAGTTGTATTGAAATAGAAGAAAAATTATAATGTCGTGAGTTAATTTAAAGAACTTACTTATGTGCAGTAATCAAGAGAATATGATATTAATTTAAGGACGATACTTGATGGTGGTCGTCTAACTAAACAAATTGTATTCTGGGGTTAATTAAAGAAATTATTAAAACGAATGTATCTGCTAAACAACAGACAACAGACTTATTTATTGTTATTGCAATGGAACGGTACGTTAGAGTAGAGCATCATTGCATTTTATGTCTTCACAAGCGACCCATCCCGGATTCACACGGTACCTATACGGTATAAACTTTCCGTGAAAGTTTAACTGATGGTGAAAATCGCATCAAATTTTTTTGGGAGTTATTAGCGGATATATGGACAGGCAGACGGACAGACCGATTTCTTCCAGGCAAGCGCGCTCATCATAATGCCGTCGATCTTAGCCGAAATGGCGGTCAAACTCAAGCCAAAAACTAGATTTAAAAAAATTTACCTATGTACATTTCAAACCCTAGCATAACATTTCATTAAAGTCACGTGGTTCATCACATACCCGCTGATTGGGCAATATTTTGCTTCGCGAAAAATCTGGGTCAAGCGTCGATGTGAGCGCTTCATAATAAAAGTGTACGGGCGATATCGCCGCCGGAAGCCGCGGTATCGCCGCTGTCCGCCGATACCGCGGCCCCGCTGATAAATACTATACAAACAACCTCCTCTACTCTTTTAACTTAATTAAGCTCTGTTATAACATGAATTAATGATTACATTAGTATCTTCTTTGAAACTGTTAAATTCTACGAATTTGCTGATAACGACGTCGAATTTAAGTAGATCCGTACAATCAGTATGGGATGAGATAAGATTGTGACTTGTAATGAGTAGGTATAACTACGTCCATATAAGTAGCCGTAGGTTATTTTTAATTTTACATTTGATGCGCCTCCGACTATGTACAGATTTATTGATTAATGAATTTTTACTGAGTTAAGCAACAAAAAAAACTTTGTGAAAAACCATTTTTAAAATTGCGCAATTTTGCTAATTAAACATTTTTACTTTGGTATTGTTATAGCGTTTTTTGTTGTTGTGAATATTGCTTGTTTTATGTTTTGTTAATGTTGGTATGTATAGTATAATATTTACAAGCAGAAGTACCTAATAACAAGTAGTAGGTGAGTGTCGTACTGCAATGCAACTCGAGCCGATCAACAACAGGCAGGAATTTAGCTGATTCAACTGCTTCTGTACTACGTAGATAGTACATAGATAAACGCTTTATTGTTCACACCAGAATTAACAAAACAACTAGAGAAGTAATTATATAACTTAATCTATAGTGTAACAACTGGCGACCTTATCAATAAAAGCGATCTCTTTCAGGCAACCAACAGTACGAGGCAAAGTAGCTTTCCGCGTTTGTCTGTCCCGCAACGGATTTTGTCGCGTATTTCACCATTAGATAATTTTTCACGGAAGGTTTACAGGTGCCGTGCGAAGTCGGGGCGGGTCGCTACTTACTATTCATTCTAGCTTATTTAGTGTGCAAATTGCGAAAGAACTTACTATTATAACATTTTTAACCGACTTCAAATAAGAAGGTTTTCAATTCGTCTGTTTTTTTTAATGTATGTTACGCGATTACTCCGCCATTTATGAATCGATTTTGATGATTATATGTTTGCTTGGTAGATCATACTTTAGAGGTGGTCCCATTTACATTTTAACGAAATTGGTCAAGCAGTTTTTCAAACACTTATTTTTTAAAAATCAAAAAATTGTTTACATGGATGACGGAAAGTCGGTTTATTAAGCTTTGCTATATTATCAATAGGTTGTATTCAGAACGCTAAGTTGCTGAATACATACAAGCAAGCTGAAAATATAGACTGAGTTAGACAAGAACATCGATACTTTTAGCTTGTCCACATTTAGGAACTTAGCGTTAAAACAGCTATTGATCCTCGATTACATTGCGAAAATATTTTGTTTGTTTTTGCTAGTTATTTGTTTACAACTACAAGGCAAAACTTATTTTATAAGAAATTTGTTAAAAAACTAGTCGGACAGACGCAGACTTGAAAACCGATTTTTTTATAACCCGAAAAAAAAAGCTGAAATACAAATCAAACTTACAATATTATATTATTAAACTAAATAGCGGTCAATTACATACATATATTCATAAGTATATTATTAAAGCGGGGCGCAGGTTGATTTAGGGAAGTAGGTATAAATTCTTTATGAAAAAACTGTATTTTTTTGTTGTAGCTAACTACAACGTAGTTGGAAAAACTTTTATCTCTGTCGTAAAGCTTTGATGGAATACGACACATACCTAATATTGAGGTCAAGATATTTTAGAAAATTAATGATCGCATTTGATCGCAACCACTGGTTTCATTTGAGAAAGAGTTTTAAGATGATTTTCAAATAATTATTAATTACAACAAAACACTAAATAATGATCTCTGTCTGAGCGATATCACAATCATTTTAATTCAATGAGTTTTGAATAACGAACAGGCTTGACTAGAACCCATTATCAGAGCAACCGGGCCGCGGGACGACGAACCAAATAAAACAAAAACCCGCGGCCGCCTTCCGGAACCAGTTGCATCGACAGCCAGACCGGCTTAGGATACACTATATTCTTACACTTAGGAACGTGCTTCAACTTTGATGAATATCTACGCACGTTCACGTGGTTTTAACACACACCAATCATTTAACACATAAAGCCATGGTTTTAATTTTATAACTTGTACTCAATATTAGTTACAAGAAAATTTTGCTGTAAACCTGCTTTTCAAAACTATAAAATGATTAACGAGCTTTTTGTGGTTAAGATTTTAAAAACTGAACACTATAATGTACATGCAACTATGGTACGAGAAAATGTCTATGTTAGTTTTCAAAGTTGAAGAGTAGTGTAAAGTGTGTATGTACGTTACCGTATAGTCCGCGGAGTTGTCTCAGCGGGCGTGCTCCGTGCTCGAGCGCGCGCGACCGACTGACTCCGGTTAATTCTTAATTTGAATTTTGGTAGAGCCCGAGCCTGGCTCCGTGCGCCAGCGCATTTATCCCGCCAAGCGCCACTACGAATATTGTACTTTAATCTTCTAAGTTGGTAGAGCGCTGAAAGAAATAATCATGGTACATACTTGATGTTAATTTTTAAGTAGAACAATATCATTAATTGGTTGGTACTCACCATTTAGTGTCTTGATCCTGCAATTTGGTTGACAATAAATAATTTGCCTAATTTTCTTTTCCTAAATAACCTAATTCTGACCTAGAGGTGAGCTGACTGCTCGTTTGTGAACAGTATAAAAAGTTTTCTCTAAATCCTACTTTATTTTCTCTATATCTCAATAAACCTGACTCAGTATAACGAATCCCTTGCGAGCTGCAGCCCTGCGTCTACTGCTCACATATCGTAGACACCCACATGAAGCGACAGACGACAGTGGTAGTTTTATAAGACATGTTTTTGGCAACTTGTGTTGATAATCTAGTAGCATTTTTTTTGACATTCATAAGTGTATATTACCAATTATTGTAATTATACCCATTTAAAACAATAAACTGAAACTGAAATTGACATTCTGACAGCGAGCAGGGAGTGATTGTAGTAAGCTGCTTGCAATGGATGAAATCAAACTCAAATGTGTTACAAAAGTAATTCTAATAAGATCAGCACATGGTTCATCTTCCCTGAATATAATACACAAGTCACAAGTAAACAGTGAAGTCTCGCGATGGTGACGTCAGACCACTCTCAACAACCGCGTCTTGGAAACTGTTTCCGCGACGCCATACCAAATTAACAAACTTGAGAGAACTATACAATTTTTTGTCCATTCTATGGTATAGATATGAATATTTTATTTTTTATCGGGCAAATACATAGAACAGTGAATTTTGTTTACATGTATTGTAATTAAGTAGAAAACATTGGTAATTTTTGGAAATTTACATGAAATTAGTAATGTCTTGTACCAACTACAGCTACACATTAATTTCACGCAAAGTATATAACTCTCCAACGCAGAGCGCATGTTACACTGTGATAAGTACGATACTCGAGGTTACCTGTCTGCGCTCACTGTGCCAACTCCTATTGATGACCAAGTACGTAAAGGCCATAATTCAGCATGCGAACATTTCCGCCGGATATGTCGTTGGCGACAAGTCTGCGTGTGTGTGTTAACGGACGAACCATGAACCCATAACATTTAGTTGATCGAAATAGGAACTACCGCGAAGTAAACACTTTGCGGAAGTTCGTCTTCAAAACTGTTTTTCAACAAATCTTTGTGTATTTCAGCCTAAACCTTCGAGCACTTTGTCGACACGTGTTACGTCGTGTTAGGCGAAACACGTGTCCACAAAGTACTCGAAGGATAAGGCGGAAATACACCAGAGATTTGTTGAAAAAAAAAACAGTTTCCTTAAATTTACACGCAGATTTGTCGCGACGACAAAACCGGCGAATCGGTTCGCTTGTGAATGGTGGCCTAAGACATAGCTGGTCATCGCACACTGCCCGACTCTACACCGGGGTCGGACCAACTAATAACGAGCAAACTACTGAAATGGGACCATTACGTCTTGCACAACGGAGTTGGCATAAAACTACAACCACGTTATGAACTTGAGTTGGTAATTCGAAATGTTGCTGCGAGTGATGCGTCACAGCATTCACATTTCAATACTTCGCTCTTAGTTTGTCTCGTGTCGAGTCGATGCAGTTTGCTCTAACATTAGGTACTGTTATGGTTCAATTGTTAATTTAAATAAAGTCTTTCGATTTGAATACATAAAAAGTTATTTCAAGATAGAACTATAAGTACATACGGTACGGAAAATTACACTGGCTAGCCTCGACCGTCGTAATCGCAGTTGGCCCGGCGAGAGGCGATCTCACGGACTCTCTTATTTTGTATTAGTATTGTATCTAATAGCTATAAAGTGGTTGAAACCCGCCAGGATGTCCACTGCCCTGGCGAGGCTCGGCCGCGGGCGCGACATGCGAGCGCAATAAAATGACAAGCGACCGCGCCCTGCGCCGCCCGCGCACGGACACGGAACTGAGATCTGTACCGTGTCTCGTGCACCAGAGTTCCAAATAACTAGCAAACTATGAATGCCACGCTTCTAGTGATTCTGACTGAACTCTGCTGAACGTAACACAATATACACCGTGTACCTTTAAACAATGGCGACATATTCTAAGATATCAATGTACTCATCGTAATGACTAACTTTCACTACGAGGTCGACCCTGAAACCGTGAAAAGAAATAACAGCTGTTCCCTACATTTTGTCGACGATCAATGAACTTTTTGTATGGAACGGCAAATTTTTGTTTTAGCGATTGGAGGTTTGACCTCATGGTAAAAATTTGTCAGATGATGATATCCTAGAATGTGTCCGTCGTTTAAGCCTCGATCGCCAGTAGTTTAGTAGAGTGGCGAGTACTTCAGTACCTGAGTGTGTGCGAACAGCAAAATTTTAGTCGAGTACTTTAGTAACTTAGTATTTGTTACTGAATTACTTGCAACCCGACTAAATAACCAAAGTAGTCCGGACAAGGCTTCAAAGATACACGGTGTCCGACCGACACTGGGACGGGCGCGCGGCGGAGCACGGCTGCTGCACACAGCGCTGTCTCCTCTCGCGCAGCGACACCTCCCGCGCTGCAGCGCCGGGCGGAGCGGCCGGGGCCGGCGAGGACGAGGGGGACGAGGGGGACGCCGGAAGAACGCGCGGGCTGCCGGGAACATAAAATTCGGAAGCGAAAGGTCGACAGTCAGAGAATAATAAATAAAAAAAAACTCTGTACAAAAATCAGTTTTAATTTAAAAAAAATGTCCGAGGAGAGATTTTATTGCGCTCTCATTTGACACCGGGAAAGGATGAGTGTTTCGAGTCGAGGGGGCTCGGCCGGTCCCGCGCCGCGCTCGCCGTGCACGAGAGGAGCCGCGTCGCCGGCGACGGGGCCGGCGGCGGCCGGCGCGGGACTGAGTCATAAAATTAATTCACTATCTAACTACTTAAACCGAACGATAAGCGAAGATATGCGAAGCTCGCGGCGCGGCGCGGCGGCTAGCGGCGGTAGGGCGCGCGCGGGAAGCCGCTGCGGGAGCCCGAGGCGGGCCGGCGCCGCGGCGCCTCGCGCCCGCGCGCCTTCTTCTCCTCCACGTTCAGCTTCACGCCGCCCTCCGCGCCCTCGCCCGGGAAGTACAGCGGCTGCGGACAGAGCGGGGTTACAGCGGACCGACTGACTGCGGGCGCGAGCCGCGCGGGACGGAGGCCGGCGAGCACTCACCGCGGCGGCGAGGCAGTCGTGCGCGGCGTGCGCAGACTCGTAGGTGATGAAGCCGTAGTTGGGGTGTCTGGGCGCGCCGGGCGCGGCGGGCGGCTTGCTGTGCACGCGCAGCTCCGCCACGGGCCCGAAGCGCGCGAACAGCGCGCGCAGCTCGTCCTCCGTGGCCGAGTGCGGCAGGTTGCCCAGGAACAGCTGCTGCGCGTCGCTGCGGGGGACACCTCGCGTTACACACCGGTGCATGTCGCAGCCGATATTAGGTCGGGTGCTGACTGCGTTGGGTAGGGCGGCATCCCGTAATATTACTCGCTACTCAACTGGTGGTCCCGTTTTGTCGTTTGTGTCATTTTCAAATAAATAAATAAATTTACAGACCACATCCACAACATAATTTATCAAATTGAAAAATACTATTTATCTACATACTAAAATAACAATTTTGCCTCAACCAGGAAATCTTGTTTCTTAAATGCATGCAAAAATTGCAAAAGAATATCTTAGCCTCCACCGATTAACCCTATTCATTAGCCGGGTGGACTCGTGACTTCTAAATCTATGCACTGAATATCGTGGCACATGTGACATAAAAAAGCACACGAGCTGGCCAACTGACAACCGTATCCCACAGATACATTCCCCTCGACACTCGGTAGAGCCAGCATGAACCGGGGACAAATTGTCTTTCTACAGTTCTTATTCCGCGAGAAAGTGACGATCATATCCGTATTGTCACATGTAAGCGCAGATAAAAACGGTGGCAAGACAATTTGTCTCCGGGCCGTGCTGACCCTACAGGTAGTCTGTAGTGTTGGTGTGAAAAATTCACGTCAACTAAACAGCACGTTAAAAGAAAATTTTGGGGGGCTGAGCATCCGCGTCCGTAGGAGCGTACTTTATTCTGATTCCCTACACGTGGTCCCCGGGTAGTGCTAACCGGGTAGCAAACTCTGGTGGGAGGCTTCGGCCTTGGCTAGTTACCACCCACCGGACCAACCCATGCCGTGAAATGACCTAGTCGTGTTTCGGGATGTAGTCCGGTATAGCACTGCAGTGCTATGCGAGACGCAGCCGCGCGCGCGCACTCGCCCTGATGAAGACCGCCGAATGCGGTTGAAACTATAGTCGGAATAATCGACTGAATCGTACGTGAGTAATTCCCGTGTTTTAAATCATAATGTGTGAAAACCACGTCAGTTTCCATAATAATACCGTCTTTTTACTTCTTCACTCTACAAAACCTCAAGGCCAGAGTGAATAAGTACCGTATAGATCGTCGTGCTCCATCTTAGACCACAACGTCGCTTAACATCAGGCGAGTTGGTGGTCAAAAGTCGACCTATTTTACATTAAAAAAAATGGATGGGGTGTGTTTGCGCATAGGTACACTCGCGCACGAAAGTACCCCAACTAGCAAAGTTGTCTTATAATATGAAGCCTATATAGCATTTGGTCATATAGAGGTCATATAGTTGTAACTCAAATTACCCTTAATCGTGTTACAAAATATTATACGAACGATTAGTCGTATAATATTTTAGTCTTTTAAATTAGTCCTGTCAACGTTTACACGACCAAATTATATGACCATCTTATAAAGGTCATAGCTGTGACCTTTAAAATACATTCCCACGTTTATTTGTCTCGTTTACGACCACTTTACGACTTCTTGATGTAATATAAAAGTAATTTATATGACAATCATATTCTGGTTATATTGACGACCTTATCACTATTTTTTGTGAGTAATAAGATTTCTACATGATAATCATATAAAGTCCATAAATTTAACTCATATAAAACGTACAGCTGTATACACGTTTCTTATATGATTTTTTGACTATATTTACACGACTTTTATATAATGTTTAAAATCCCACTATTCAGATGTATAAGCCTTAAATAACTTATTGGTTTGAAATGCTTATATAAGTTACTGTTATAAACTTTTTGATTATTTAATGACTTCACGTGGTACTCTTTTACGGACTGAACTTGTATATTTTCCGTTGTTGTGACTTTACCTATATAAGCTTTTTGTTAAATAGCTCGATTTTTCTCGGTTTCTGTTAATCTTGGCTTTTACTCGTATCATCACAACAGTTGAAATAATCGATTTAAAACAGTGGAAGAAATTTAAATCCAGCGGTAATTTCAGGCGCAAAGTAAGAAAAACCTACTTAAAACTCAACAAAAGTTTTAGACAAGGCAGCGTCAAAGAATCGAAAGATGGTTCCGTAGTAAGAAATAGTAATTATGAAAAAGTATGTTCATGTAAGTACATGTTTTTATTTAGGTTTGTATTTATACAAATTGAACTTAATGTTAACTAGGTAGCTTATCATAATAATATCTAACACCTGTCAATTATCATGTATATTTTTGTCTTAAAATTTAGTAAAATTTAAGAGAAGTAATCCACAAATATAATCATCGCAGATTTGCAAAATGATGATGAAAATAATGAACATTTGTTTGAAAGCCAAGACGATGATGATGAAAACAGTAGTGAAAATGAGAATTTAACAACAAGAAAATGCATGGAAAAACATGGAAAATCGATTACCAATCATAACAAATTAAAAAGAAGAAAAACATATTACAGTGAATGTCCGTGCTTTTATTTGTGACTCGCCAGCTAGGGCTCTAATTAAAGACAGGTATTTTGATTACGCATTTGAATGCTCTTACTTAAACTTACAATATTATCTTATTGTCTAAATCTGCTAACTCTTTATTGTTTAATAATGTTTCTATTCATCCAGGTACATGCAATTTTAATGGGAAGCATGGGTGTTTGAAGTGCACAGTTGTCGGTGAATACTCTCAAACTTCACACACTGTAACGTTTCTCAAAACGGATTACCCAAGGAAAACTGACGAAGACTTCCGCTTATAAAAATATGGCCAGCGTCATAAATACGATTCTCCCACTTGTTTATCCCACAGGTTTTCACTTCTTTACGGTACCCTGAAAATGGTGGACGACAAAATAATTAAATCGTAGTACATGACTTATAGTCATAAGATATCATATAATAGGTATCATCACTACCTAAAATCGTATAATTGTAAAAGTACTAGAAATCTTAAATAAAATGAAATTAAATAATATTATTTTGCAATAATTCGAAGGGGGCATTAAAAATTTGTGAAAAATTGTACATACAATCGTCAAGAAATTTAATTTCCCTTAGAAAAGTAGATACTGTTACCCACTAACGCCAACTACATTATAAATAAAATATAAAATAATAAATATGGCAGACATAAATCTTACCAGATGGTGACAATTGATATCGTATGTTTTTTGTTGTATCACTTCTTACTCTCACTTCTACTAAACTGTGATTTAATAACAAGCATCCGCGTAAAGGCTATGCTAATGACTACTTCTCAATGTTTATTATGTTATACGACGTCTATGGGATCACTACACGACAAGATGGTTATAATATTAACCACTTTCACGACTGCTATGCGAATATTTATCGTATATCTGATATTAATATGACTGTTACCTTACTAGCAGCCACTAATACGACCTTGACACGATCGCTATACGAATAAAAGTTTTATAATTTCCGCCTATTTCGCGTCATATATACGTTAATACGACAGCTATATAACCAAAACGGTCCGACCTAAAGTTGTGACGAAAACGTTGTCCCGAAAACTATACGACTAAATTTTGTTAGTTGGGACTAGGCCTATTGTTTTATTATTTGGCCTTTCGCTCACGGCTTCGTATATTGGTTATTGATGGTCAGGGTCGCTATCGGAGGTGTTTCGGTTGGAATGTGGCGTAAGGCAGGGCGGGCTATCGTCGCCGAGCCTCTTCAACTTCTACACTGACGGCCTGATCCGTGAACTCTGCAACGCTGGTGTCGGCTGCTCGATTGACGGTAGCCTTGTCAACAATATTAGTCATGCAGACGACATGGTGTTGCTGAGCCCATCGATCAGGGCCCTTAGGAAACTCATTGGCATCTGCGAGCGGTATACGGAAATTCACAGGCTCAGATATAACGCTGTCAAAAGCGAGCTTCTAGTGTCTAAAGCGGGCTCGAAATACATATGACACTGTCCCACCAGTCACACTACGCGGCAGTGTTCTCAAGAGAGTCACGCAATTTAAATATCTGGGCCATTGGGTGACCGATACGCTCGCAGATGACTTGGATATGGAGAGGGAGCGCAGGGCATTGTCAGTCAGGGCGAATATATTGGCCCGTAGGTTCGCACGATGTACTGCAGAAGTAATGACGACTCTGTTTCGAGCATTTTGCCAGTCCTTTTACACGTGCAGCCTATGGGTCAAACATACCAACCAAGAGGTCTTATATAGCCCTGCGCACCCAATACAATAACGCCTTCAGGGCGCTGATGAGGCTGCCCCCGTACTGTGGCGCATCGGGGGTGTTTGCGGAGTCGCATATAGACGGGTTCACCGCAATCATGCGTACACGAGTGGCGTCTCTGATGCGCCGCGTACGGGACAGCTCCAACAGCTACCTAGAGCTGTTCGCCTGGCGGATGGACCTGGACTGCATAATTATGCAACCAAAGTCCATAATTATTGAGCATTCCGGGTCCCAACCAAAATTTAGGTTAAGATAAACTTGATTTAATGTAATGTAATTTTTAATTTTGTTTTAATATTTTATTGTATTTCTATTATTATTATTTTGTGAGTGTACTATTAATTTGATTTAATTATTTATTTTTGAACTACATATTACTTTTTTGGGTTACTTTATTCTAATGTAACTGATGTAAACGGACTTGGATTCTGAATGAAATAAATTGACAGATACCCCACACCACCAAATAGACTAAAAATCGCCTACTGCGCAGCTTGACCGCCAGCTTTCTTTTTAGGCTGGTTTCATTGTCGCGCGGTTCGGCGCTGCCGTTAGAGCGGCTCGCGTTCGCGATGCGTGGGGCTAGTAGGTACGTTTGTAGGCGCTGTTAGCACCATACATTTCGCGCGCTCGACCGGCACCGTGGAAACATACATGCATACATATAGTCACGCTCTTGTCCCTTCGGCAGAGACCCCTTCTCTCCACTTGCTACGATCCTGGCACACATCTTTCGCTTCTTCTCCTTCCATGAGTCCCTTCCCACATGCTCGTCGGTTACGAGTACTCCTGACCTGGTCTTTTTTCAAAACGTTTTGGATTTCATTCTGATACGTTAAACGCGAAAATGAAACCAGTTACCCATGACGCGAGCTGTACCTGTATCTTGGACCGCCGCCGCGGGGCTCGCGGGAGTCGCGCGGGTCGCGAGAGTCACGAGGGTCTCGCTGGTCGCGGGGGTCTCGCTGGTCACGCGGGTCTCGCTGGTCGCGCGGGTCTCGCTGGTCGCGAAGGTCTCGCTGGTCGCGGAGGTCTCGCTGGTCGCGCAAGTCTCGCTGGTCGCGTGAGTCTCGCTGGTCGCGCGGGTCTCGCTGGTCGCGCGGGTCCCGCTGGTCGCGGGGCTCGGGCTGCGCGGCGGCGGAGCGCGGCGCGCGCGCGCGGGTGTCGGGCGGCGCGGGCGCGGGCGCGGGGGCCGCGGGGGCGGGCGCGGGCGCGGGCGGGGAGCCGCGCGCGCCGCCCGAGCCCGACTTCAGCAGGTTCGCGTACGTCTTCGGCTCCGGGGGCTGCGGCGCCGCCGCTGGGGAGGTACCATCACACACGTGTAGCAGTGTGCGCTAACAATGTAATGGGCAACGTGAGCTAAATGCAACGGCGCACGTTCACATCGCTCAGTCTTCTTTGTCTACTCTGCGGATGTAGTTGTAGCATTACATACATACATATAATTATATAGTCCCGCCTGTTTCCCATATAGGGGTAGGCTAAGACCACATTATTGAAATAGAATTAATATTTAATATATATATATATACATATATATTTTTACGTAACATTTATATCGTCACGCCTATCCCCCGAAGGAGCTGGCAGAGGTGTAATACAACACCCACACTTCGCCGGACGATATTCAGTCCTTAATGTGACAGGGGCGAGCCTGTCGCCATACACCGGGCTCCAGTCATGTAGCAGATGACATACAATACGCACGTATGCTCACACAATGAATAAATTGGTGCGAGCCGTCCGTCGGTTGGGTTTGAACCCGCTCCCTCTGGCTTGAGAGGCGGGCCTTCTCCCAACTAGGCTGCCATCGCTTTTTTTTTTAGTATGTGAAACCAGTCGGGACAATGATTATTATTGTTGTCTCGTTCTCGCTCCTTTGTTATTGATAAATGCAACATAATACTGCCAACGGAGATGTGTGAAACCAAAGTTTTAATTATCCACCCCTGCCACTCAAGAGACTATAAATATAATATTGCGCTAGACATACGAAACATGCGCCAAGGTAGGCAACGTTAGATAATATTGACAGTGTATATTTGAGCTGTCAAAGTTCAGCTGCTGAATAAAAGGGCAGTGTTGAGTTCGATTCCCGGCGGCGGAGATGTGAGAATTTCGGGACATTTCCACATACGGTCGCCTGACCCCAAACTAGGAGAAGCTTGGATTATGGCTGCCAGAGACCGATATACATACATAAAAAGATATTTAACACCCAGGCATAGAACAAACACAAACGTTCACCACATAAATGTTCGGCCCAGGTGGGAGTCGAACCCACGGGCCAAGCTCAGAAGGCAGGTTCAGTGCCGAGTGAGGTACCGAGGCAGCGGACGCACGTACCGGGCGGCAGGGGCGCGGGCTCGGCGGGCGGCGGCGAGGGCGCGGGCGCGGCGGGCGGCGGCGAGGGCGCCGGGCTGCGCTCCGCGGCCGCACGCCCGCCCTCGCCCAGCAGCGGCGCCGGCTCGCGCCTCACCTCACAGCCGCCGTTCGGCTCGAATCGGCCTGTCCCATTCATTTACTAACTGTGTTGCTTCTGCTCGTGGACCTAGCGAACTTAGCTCACATTCAATCACTCATTTTTAGCTAATCCTCAAGATGAACACTGTGCGAGGGATTGGGCGAGCTGGTCAAAAATACAAGCGGAAGCCGGAGAGACCCCCGAGAGTCCCAGTGACCCAGTTGCTGTCACTGAGCTACACCCCAAGAATGAGAAGAAAACCCCCCCTTGCCCCTTCAGGAGCGAACAGTGCAAAATGAGCTAGCGTCCTCAATGGAGAATGCGCTCAAATAATTTAATAAAAACATAAAATTTGCCAAAAGTGTAGACACTGATTGCAGATACTCAAACAAAAAAAAACCAAAGAGTCACATCTAGCTAAGAAAATAATCAATTTCATAGCTAGATGCGATACAATTATGCTAGGTCCACGTCAGTGTCAAAGTCAAAATGTCTTTATTCAATTGGGTATCGAAGACCTAAATGAATCTACTTTATAATTATTTATGTTGTTTGTTCTTTATAAGGTAGTTAAAATGCTTTTATAGTTTTGTGGTTTTCCTACAAAAAATAATGATAAAAAACAGTATTTTGTATGCTACTGCAGGGACACTGACCAAACCAACAAGTTACTATCAGCAGAGTGGCTAGACCTCATGTTAGACTTTCTAGGTCGCTCGAGTCTCTGGTGTGGCTTGACAACCGTTGTTAAATAACAAACGACTCATCTGAGTCACGGCAGAGCTCAACAATAATGATTAATAACATCAGCGGTCGCCATCTGAAGACAGAATCTGTCATCTGTTGCTTAATATTGATGATTGATTTGAACCACCTAGTGGAGCTGAGTAGGGAGCACCAGCAGTTCGAGTGTGCGGTGCGGCGGTGGCGAGCAGAGTAGGTACCGTGCGGCGGCGGGAGGTGCGGCGGCGCGGGCGGCTGGCGCTCCTCGGGCGGCGGGTGGCCGTTGAGGGCGGGCGGCGGCGCGGGCGCGGCGGGCGGCGACGGCGCGGGCGGGAAGGGCGCGGCGGGGAAGTACCCGCCGGCGCGCGCCTCGCCCGCCTCCTCCTCCTCGCCGTCCGAGCGCCCCGAGCCCGAGCCCTCCTCGTCGGAGAACACGATGTCCTGCCGGGGAGACGGGTACCAGTTATACGGCCGACTCAACCACTGATAGAGTCTGGCTAACGAAAGTAGATACTGGATTTTTTGCAAACTTTTTATATGACAACACTAAAGTGTTCCTACCATCGGATATTTACCCTAAAAATTGGGTATGGTATCCCTATCTCTGACGCAACAAGATGGCGTGTTGTTGATGTTTCGTTGTGGTTGATCCTCGAACTCCAAAAGAGTTCGAGGATCTCATAAAACAATCTTTTGAGTGTATTACAGCAGATGATTGGAAAAAAATGACAGACCATGTCATTCATGTGGAAGACAAGTACAAAAGAAGAGACCATATAACTGAAAATAGTTTAGAAAGCTTCATCATCAATTTAAGAGACAGCAGCGACTACAGTGATTCTGACGATTCACTCCATGTTGAATTTTTAGATTCAGATTTTGATTATAGTGATCAAAAAACAGTAAAAATATATGGTCTTGTTTTCTTTGATACATACTCACATAGATTTACAAATATTAGGTCCTTACGTATGAAATTAGCGTTTTGTCGTACTGATCAATTTGATCTGAAATATCTCCTCTTTGGTTAAGAATTCGAAATTCAAATTAATAAGTTCATTTAGCTGGTTTTTTCTCTTTGGAATACAGTCATTCATTTGTTATTTTCCTCATTATTTTTTCTTTGGCGTCGCTTATTACCGCGCAATGGAAAACATGAAATATCGGTATATTTACGAGTACGAGTTCTACCGTGACACCAGTGCTGCAGAAACAGCTCGTAGAATTAATGATGTGTACGGCGCTGGTGTCGCTAAAGACAGCATGGTACGTTTTTGGTTTCTACGTTTTCGTTCTGGAAATTTCGACCTTAAGAACCAACCCCGTGGACGGCCGGAGATCAAAGTGAAAAACGAAGAATTAAAGGCTATTGTGGAAGCGGATCCATCACAAAGCACTTCAGAGATAGCAGCAGGCTTCGGGGTAAGTGACAAAACTGTATTAATCCACTTGAAGCAAATCGGGAAAGTAAAAAAACTCGAACGATGGGTACCTCATGAATTGAGTGAATCGAACTTGCAAACACGGGTCGCCTGTTGTGTTACTTTGCTCAACCGACACAATAATGAAGGGATTTTAAATCGAATCATTACTTGTGATGATAAGTGGATATTGTACGATAATCGAAAGCGCTCATCGCAATGGCTGAACCCTGGAGACCCAGCCAAATCCTGCCCTAAACGAAAATTGACTCAGAAAAAGTTACTTGTAAGTGTTTGGTGGACTAGCGCCGGTGTCGTTCACTACAGCTTTCTTAAATCTGGCCAAACGATTACGGCAGATATCTATTGTCAGCAACTGCAAACCATGAAGGAAGAACTAGCTGTTAAACAACCGAGATTGGTCAATCGCTCTAGGCCACTGCTGCTTCACGACAACGCAAGACCACACACTGCATAACAAACAACCACTAAGTTAGCTGAGGTACAATTGGAATGTCTGCGACATCCACCGTACTCCCCGGACCTTGCTCCAACAGATTACCATTTCTTCCGGAATTTGGACAACTTCTTACAAGGAAAAAAATTCCACTCCGATGCAGCAGTCCAAACCGCCTTCAAAGAGTTTATTGATTCTCGCCCCCATGGTTTTTATAGTAAAGGGATCAATGAACTACCCATAAGATGGCAAAAGTGCATAGATAACAACGGTGCATACTTTGATTAATTAAATATATTTTACAAAAAAAAATCGACTTTTTATTCCTCCCGTACAAAACGCCAATTTCATACGTAAGGACCTAATATTTAAACTCATGATAATTAATATTGATACTCATGATAGTGTTTGATAGCCTGTTTGTTCCTTTAATACGCCACAATGGAGTGACGTATCCGTGTGATGTTTGGTATGGAGTTAATAAAGAGTTAACAAGTGATATAAGCTACTTTTAATCACGTCATAACGCGGACAAAATTGCAAGCATCCACTAGTAAAATAAAAATAAATGTCAAAGTATCAATGTGAGTTGTTCCAACTTTCCTTTTTACTTTAGGGCTGCCATGCTGATATTTTTTAAATTTGCCGCGCTTTTTCAGTATCAACTTTCATTAGCCAGACTCTAAACGATAACATTCTTTGTGTACTTCATTTGGAGGTTTTACAAAAATTTGAATGAAAAATTAAGTGGGTTAATTGGGTAGAGTTTACGACATTAACACGAATAGCTCTAGTGATGCAAGTCGTAAGGTGAAATAGGCGACAGCAATAGTCGGTCTGCAACACCTGGTAGCGGAAGATGTCGTTGTGCACGTAGTACTTCTTGGGCGACTGCGCGGCGAGCACGAAGGTCTGCGTGAAGCGGCGCATGGGCGCGCCGCCGTTGGACAGCTCGCCCGTCACCTGCACCACCACGCCGTTGCCCAGCGTGGCCTGCGCGTCCACCTGCCGGACCCGCGCACGCGTTACAGCCTTCTACTCGCGACTCAAACGCTTCACTCGATTTGGAAGGCTCTAGACTGCGATCATTCTGACTTGCTCAAATCGAAATTTATTTCTTGTATAAATAATTACTAGTGCCATTCTGGAATGGTACTTATAACTCGAGGTCAGATAATTAGATACATAATTTACCTAAAATTTATGGTTTGAGGTAGTATCCTTCCTACTATATTTAATATTATAAACGCGAAAGTTTGTATGTATGTATGGATGGAAGGATGGATGTTTGTTACTCTTTCATGCCAGAACGGCTAGACAGATTTGGATGAAATTTAGCTCAGATGTAGATTATAGTGTAGAATAGCACATAGGGTACTTTTTAACCGCGGGTGAAACCGCGGGACGCAGCTAGTGGTTTATCTTTCTTTAATTTCATCTAAATATCCCAATATTTCCAGAATCGATGGATTCAGTATGATGCCTTTGAAAATTGAATTCTCTAGTCACTAAAATGTACAAAAATAAATAACAAACTGCTTCTAAACTTTCTTAGCCTTTGGCAGGGAAAAGACAACTTTAGGTAAATATGCAAATATCCTAATATAAAATCTCTGCTCATAACTCATGAAGATATTAAAGAAAGTTTTCTGTGGACCAAATCCATGATTAATGAGTTGAGAGCCTAGGCAGTGTGAGTGTAACGCACCTGACTGATCTTGGCATGGCAGTCACGGAAGTTGAGCTGCTGGATGCGGTTGTGTATCTGCTTCTGTCCGACGACGGGCAGCGTCTCGCGGTTGGGCGCGTCGAGCCCGCCGTGCACGAACGACGAGTAGTTGTTGTAGAACCTGCCGGGCGACCACTGACAATAATATACACAAACCAATAAATGTTGTACAGTATGGAATAGTTACACAGTATCTTGTCTTTTCAATCTAGTTAAATTTTGTATTTTATAAGTGTTTGAGGCTATACAATGTTAATGGCAATGTAGCAAGGGGTTTGTTTGTTTATTATTCAGCAAGGGGTTTCCCCCTGTTGTTTTAACACAATTCAAATGTTACTATATCTATAATGTTGCTGGTTAAATGAGTTGAGTTCTCGTCCGCGCGGTAAAAAAAAAGCGAAGAAGAGAAGAGCGAGGTAGGAGCGGCAGCAGGGCTTTCCACGCGATCCTACATCGATCACCTTTAACGCCCAGGTGAAGGCTCATTTAAATTCACTATAATGTTTATGAAAATTAAAAGCTGAGTTTACAGGTATATACCTGTATTTCAATTGTATACAGGTGTAATAACCACCTGTCTAAAACATGAATAAGCTTGGTAGTAACCTGTGCAGGTGTGCCGGTGCCTTGTTCAGCAGCGTGTAGTACTGGCGGACGAATTCGCGGCCGACGCTCTGCGGGGACGGGGACGCCTCCATTACCATTGCTGATCTCACCTGGCCCGATACAGCCCGATAGCCACTGCTATTCGCTGTCCTCTACAACATGTGCACATGTATCATTTCCAATGCAATACCAACTGTGTCATCACATCAGAATACAAATAAATCACAAAAAAATGGCTTTCAAAGTTTTCCATTTTGTAAATCTACTTTACATGCTTTTTTGTGTGTTTGTGCCAGATATTTTGTTCTATGATTGTTAGATCAGTAACTCACTCACTTAGTTTTGCCATTCCCTGCCTAAACAATTGCTAAAACATTTTAAGACACTCATACAGAACACTTGATAATCTACCTCAATTCTGATTTACATTGTTCCACTGATATTTTATAAGTGTCGAACAAACCGTCGTTGGAACAAGGTACAGGCGGAACTCATTTCTTTGGCGAGCTGGCGACCAATTCAATAAATTGTGCAAGTTAAGTGATTTCGACCTTTTCGGTACGAGCGTTAATTCGGCCAAGCAGCGGCTGAGCAGATCCTACTTTGCAGGTGTTGCTACTGTGTAATTAATAATTATTTAGCTTTGTAATTTGTTTTTGTGTTTTTGCGTGTGTTATTCTATTTTTGTTAGAACTTTGTGTTATCGTGCGTTCACATTAAAGTTCATAACCATAGTTGCTAAGGCTGTCACTAATCGTGAAAATCTATAATTAGCTCTCTGATGCTATAAGTTATTAGTAAGATATTTCAGCTGTTGATTTTCCTTAATATAAATAAATAAATAAATAAACAAAACAGGCTTATCTTAGTTTTGTGTATAATATTTTATATTTCATCGTATAAACTAAACAATTTCATCTTTGTAAATCTATAACGACTAGTGTCATTTTCCTTATATTTTTTAACCAACTTCCAAGGAGGGACAAAGGGACAACCAAAATGAGGTTCTCAATTTAACTGTTTTTTTTCTTGTATTTGTGTCATGTAATTACTCCACCAATTGTGAATTGTTTGGTAAATCATACTTTAGAGGTGGTCTCATATAAATTATATCAAAATTGGTCAAGCGATTTTTTAAATATCAACAAAAACATTTACATGGATGATGAATAACAGAATGAGAAGTCAGTTTTTAAAGCTTTGCTTTACATAATATTTTACCTACCCCATTTATATTGAATAAATTGTGAATTCATTTTAAAGTTTTTTGATGTGCACTAAAGAAATATTGTATTGTATTTTTTTGTTGTTGTTAGGTACTTTTGTTTTTCTATCTTGCAGAGGGATGAAACTAGAGTATTGATTTGCACATAAATAAACCCATTTTATGTCAACATGATACTAAAACTAGTAATATTTTGATATTGCTGTAACCAGCAGCCTTATAGATATAGACCCTTTTTATCATTTTCATTAGATTCTAATGTAGAATTGTCAGTAATGCCTATGATTGTGGGTGGCATAATATTAGTTTTTTTAGACTAAATTTGTTTGTAGATTCCTAAAGCATTGCTTTTTTATCGGATAATCGAAACCGTAATAAATCAGTAGCTCAATAGGTATCTACCCAATACTCTGAAGGATCCTATGGCATGACAAGCACGGCGGTTGACAGTTGGGTTTGGGCAAATCTCACGCGCGTATGGCTTGCAGCAGCTAAGTTTGCCTATTATCACTAGTCACCACACTTCACAACCTAATGCTTACACTTCTTGCTTGGTTTGATAGACACTGTAATCGCTTTAGAATTAGCTCGAATTGTCAAAGCACGCATGGCGAATCCAAGACGAAACTCCACTTATTTTAAAAACACTTTTTGCCGTTTCACCTACTCCAACAGTGTGCAACAGATGTAAATGGTGTAATCAACTATTTCAGCAAGCTCAAAATCTTTTGTAAATGTAATAAAACATGAAAATATTAAGAGATTTAACCTTCAATGGGTAGTACCACTGCCGACAATGAAAATATTGTTAGAGTTAAGTGTAACCAATTTATCAGACAAATAAAACTTACCTCAATACAATTAATGCATTAAAATGTTGTAATCGGTGACTATATAGGAAGAAAATAGCTTTATTTTTACAGTAAATATGATTGAAAACAGAAAAGAGCCTACCTCACCGCTCGGGTGTCAATTTTAATTTTTTGTTTCAATGTTGCCATTTTGTAATTTTTATTCAAAACTCCGACGCCCGACCTTGGTCGTTCACATTGCAGCATAGGCAACCGCATATCCTGTAGAATGTCTTTGGATCAATCATTTGGGGCATGTGGTTTTTTGCGCAGATAAATATTATTATACCATGAAATAATTCAGAATCCAGATAATAGAACAACCCGTAAACTCCCCTCACAAAGGGAGTGTGAGGGGAGTTTACGGGTTGTTTTAAAAAATATCTTAAATGACTTTGCAAGTAGCCAACGTTGTCGATCCAAGTCGTTTTGCCTAGCCGCTTGATTGAATGGCTGAACATCAGCTGGTTGAACGACGCCGTTTAGTAAAGAGGCTAGGCTGTTTATTGAACGGTGAAATAAGCTAGTTATACAATACCTGTATTATTCAGATTGCAGGGTCAAATTCCGAGATTGCCCCTGCTGCAGGCGTGTGAGTGGCCAGCCAGCTCTACTCTATTCTGCCTAGCTGAATTAAAATTGTTGAATTATTGCCTAACTAGCAAGCTATTTAGTTAGGTAAGGACTTGGACAATTATAATAAGTGTAATTATAATAATTAGGTACAATTTATATTAAGTGGGCAAATGTGGAGTTTTCTAGGAAACGCGAAAAAACACGTTCTGCAAGGTTGTACCATTTGCCCACACGTGTGTACGTTAATTAACCAATTTATGTTGATCCACCATTATTTCAAACCAAATGTGTGTGACTTTAACACTCGAAGAATCAATAACAAAGAAAATAATACAAAATCAGGACGCAACCGTTTCAGTTTCCCGCCAAAATTGTATTTATATAATGTTTTGACTTTGGTAGTTATCCATCCATAGAGAATACTAAGTGTCTATGGTTAAATGCGTGAATGATTATTGATTTCATTGTTACTTCTTCTATCTCTTTTTTTCTCGTTGATTATGTGTTTCTATCTCATTCGTTACGCACAATGCTATTGACCTCTTTAGTACTACTGTTCTCTGATTGGCTGTTTCGCTCATTATTTGGGAAAAAAAGCGCGTCTTTCTACGTTTAGCCAACATAACGAACCATTTCGAGCCGACTCATCGTGTAATTTCCTTCCTTCCATCATTCTTCTGCATTTGGCATTCAGTGTTGAAGGTCGTGTGTAGACCTTAGTAATTAGTTTATTGTTAATTTTAGGCTGTATCTATTATAAGCACCATGGCAAATAACGATAATTTCGCGCAAGATGTTACCGATAATCAACTAAATGGAAACGGCGAAAATGGTGGAGGCGATGGTCAAGAGCATAATAGTGCTGAAGCCCCGGGACGCGATGATGACAGGTAAAATATTTCTCTATTTAGTTTGTTGGAAATACTAATCATGCAAATTATTCAGTTTCTATTATTTGTATTGATACAATTTTCATGTAAATAATGCAGTTTTAGCTTTGTTAAACGCGTACTTTCGGGTCAATCTTTGCTCGCCGCAATGGCGTCGGTTTGGCATTCATTATTGGCTTGTTAAATCTCTCCATATCCTCGGAATCTTTTCTAAATTTAATATTTTCACATTTACAGCGTGTTCTCTGCGGCTCAAAATTATTATTAGATGTCTTAGTTTTCATTTCAGAGTTGTAGGTATCAAGCGAGATAACCTTTTCGTTAGCATAGATTACGCGAGCCGCATGAAGTAAAATGGCGTCCTATTTGCGCGTCGGTTTGCACCCGGCACCGGCTCGGACCCGTTATCGATTTTGTCGTCAGTTCTCTTGTTTGGTCAGTCAGAAAGTTCAGTTGAGGCTAGCCACGCCATGTACGTAGTTGCAAGATTTGAAATCGGTCGGTGGTTGTGGCGCGGTGAGCGCTCGGGGTCGACGCCCCCGGGGCCGCGTCGCGGTCAGTTTGGGCGCGACTAACGCTGTGTCTCTCTGCAGGTGTGAGCCTGCGCCGCCGCCGCCGCAGCTGCTCCAGGACGTCGACTGTTCGTAACCGGGCTCACACTAAAGTAAACGACCAAACTGACAGAAGTTTTGGCCACTTAATTTTGGGCCTCGTTCACATTTGCCAATTTTAAATCTTGCGATATCACTATAATGTTGTTATTCATCATTTCGTTGTGCAATTTGATAATGTAAATTTCCAGTTAACTTTTGTAACTTACAGGTTGTCAATTTGTTTTGCTGCAGTGCTTGGAGTTTGTTTTTGAACAAAAATGTAGCTGTAAAGTACTGTAAACAAGTACTGCATAGTTTTAATATCAATTTGTAATGTTTAAGTCAGTTTCATGATAAAGACACAAAATACTCTCATTCCTTTTTCTGTCCCATTCTCATTTTGGCTGTCATGTTCACAGAAAACTTTTTGTGGGTGGCCTAAGCTGGGAAACAACAGACAGTAAGTTGTTGCATTAATCATATTTTAACATAATTGTTGACAGTGGATAGTGTACAATGGATATCTAACATACATTTAAAAATAGATCTTTTATGACCAACCATTGAACCATCGTTTCTAATGATGACCTAATTCAGTTCTGCTTCTGAATAATCTTTGAAGAAGTTTTTACCCACATTTCTGATAAAACTTGCTCAACACTCATTGCACCTGATTTGAATTATGTGATGCTAAATGTGGTTTTGCTTCACAGAGGAACTGCGAGACCACTTTGGTGCATATGGCGAGATCGAAAGCATCAATGTAAAGACGGACCCGAACACGGGCCGGTCACGGGGCTTCGCCTTCATCGTGTTCAAGGCGCCGGACTCCATCGACAAGGTGATGGCGGCCGGGGAGCACACCATCAACAACAAGAAGGTCGACCCCAAGAAGGCTAAAGCGCGACACGGCAAGATCTTCGTGGGAGGCTTGAGCAGTGAAATCTCAGATGATGAAATCAGAAACTTCTTCGAAAACTTTGGCAAAGTAAGTTTTATAAATGTTTCAATGATTTATTTTCCCTCAACTTCTGACAGTATGATGACAAATCCGGTTTTGGTGAGATAACAGCTCTCGACTATTCGCTGAGGAGGAATCCGGGCCACTGAACCAAACTCAAGACAATAATTTCAAATTACAATTTGCAGGTGTTATAACTTTTATTTTGTTTTTCCAGATCATTGAAGTAGAAATGCCTTTTGACAAAACAAAGAATCAAAGAAAAGGATTCTGCTTCATCACATTCGAGTCGGAGCAAGTTGTCAATGAGCTACTCAAGACTCCCAAGCAGACCATCGCTGGAAAAGAGGTTAGCATTTATATCTCAACTTTTTAGTCAACTGTTTGTCTTTCCAGGATTGTTGTACTCAATGATGACCTAATTCAGTTCTGCTTCTGAATGAACTTTGAAGAAGTTTTTACCCACATTTCTGATAAAACAAAAGTAGTGATTGCGTTTTTTTAAAAAGGAGAGAAAAGCAGGAGCGTGTGATGTTGAGTTGTGACTGTATGTGCAGGTGGACGTGAAGCGCGCGACTCCGAAGCCGGACGGCGTGGGCGGCATGGGCGGGCGCGGCGGGCGCGGGGGCCGCGGCTCGCGCGGCGGCCGCGGCGGCCGCGGCGGGTACGGCGGCCAGGGCGCCTGGGGCAGCCAGGGCTACGGGGGCTACGGCTACGGCCAGGGCGGCTACGGCGGCGGCTACGACGGCTACGGATACGGGGGCTACGGCTACGACGGCTACGGGGGCTACGGCGGATACGATTACTCCGGATACCCCAATTACGGTAAACGCGGCAAGCAGTTGTAGTGGAGCTCCGCCCCGCGGTCCGCTCGCCGACTCGCTACCTCGACTGATGTTACCTGATCCCTAGGTGTAATGTGAACGTAGAGTAAGGCTAGGTTAGCGTTGCGAGCGAGGCGCACTCCGTCCTCGAGATGCCTATTTACACGTACTGAACTACTTATATTGTTTTACATTATTCGAAGAGATCGACATCACGCGAAGCTTAGGTATTTAACTTAGTGTGTAGAAAATATTTATTTTTCTATATATTTAATATTCCTATCGAGATATCGTGTAGTGAATGTTGTCGAGGCGTCGGTGTACAATGAGAGTATAGATAGCGCGGGTCGGTAAGACTCCGTAAGGTATGGTTAGGATCCTTGTTCGTCTAGTTTTAATTATATCTGCGGTACAGTGCTGTCGCTTTGTCATCGTTTCACCGGGTACTAGTTTATTCTCTACATTATGTTACCTGCCTTATGTTTATAAGCGTTTATTTGTAATACCACTTTTGACACATGTAGCAATGTCGCTCGAGTTTTTATTTTTCGTATTATTATTTATACTTATCGACTCCCGCCACATGCTACATATGGGAAATGGGGTAAATATGGAGAGACATTGTGAAAGTGATAAAGATAAATGATGAAGCTTTGAATAAAGCACTGTTACAAAAATTCTCAATGTGTTTCCATATCAACCCCACTCCTCCCCCTCACCACGCTTCTCACTCGCACTCACACCTAGGTATCTGCACACCACATTCATGTTGAGTAGAACACTAACTTGTGCATAAATAGCAACTGGACACTGAAAAATGCCTTTATTATTATATTTTTTTTTTACATATTTAAATTATTCTGAGATTATAGTAGATTGCACAATCAACATATTTAATTCTAACCATTAGGAAAAAGTAAAATGATAAGACTACCTTGCTCGCAACGCGCAACCTTGCTGTCAAATCTAAACACATAATTACAAGTAGCGTTTGCGAGCGGGCTGCAGGGACTTCCTGCAGCTTGGGCTTATCAGCATGAGCCAATTTAGGGTTTTTCACTTTGAACTCAATTAAATATTAGGTCTGTCTAGTTTCTATACATACAATTGAGATTTTAAATACGAAATGTTGGATAGTGATAGAGTATGCAATGATGGCTAGTAGGTAGACGCAGAGCCGGTAGGACGAGTGCCGCCCGCTGCAACTGCGCGGGGACGCACTGGCGACGAGAAAGTATCTTTCGTGCTGTGTTAGTTCTCATTAGCTTTGTTGGCGCTGTTGGTGAAGTGAATTTCGGGCCGCGCCCAAAGTTTCAATGTAGAACGATGTCGAGTGTAGAACGATAGAGTATAATGGGCGTAGTCAATGTCCCGGGGGATCGTTCCCTCGCTCGCCCTTGCGGAGGGCGCGCAGCACGCGCGTACTAACGTGTTGTTCTGCGGGCAGACTACGGCGGGTACGGGGGGTACGAAGGCGGGTACGGCGCACGCGCGGCTCCCCGCGGGAAAGGTACTGCCTCACTCATACTAAGTACTCTCGATCTCGTACGGGACGCCCCCTACAAATGTTTTCCGTTATCCACGCTGCCCGACGGCTAGAAAACATTTGTAAGGACCGTAGATAGAGAATTAGTTGTCGAACGAAACGTGTTTGTCCCGCTTGCGTGATCCTCGACACGTTTTGGTTCTGTTTGCACTGACCCAGCAGTAGAGCCGGCCGCGCGGCTCCGAGCGGCGGCCGCGGGCGGAGCGGCGCAGCGAGCGGTCGCGGTCGCGGCTCACGGCTCACGCTGGCATGGCGAGTCGCTTGTTTTGAATGCATCTTGTTGCTTGGTTACTAACAACCAACATTACAACATTCTAACTTTTATTCTACTCTATAATGTACATGTTGTCCTGTCGCAGTAAAAGCCTCGTTATTTGTTAGAAGGACTCGATATCTTAGGATGGAATAGGACGGAATTCACAATCGAGGCTTTTATAGTGGCAAAGAGAGTTTGTTTAGATACAAGTTTTACTTACATTATTTGTTATTTATTCGGGCATGATGTAGTGTCACATTATTTGATCGTAGCCCACCATTAGACACTGTAATCTCATACTTGTTGATAGACATTTGTGTAAAGTGTAAATGCTGGTAAATAAGTCGCATTTCTAGTTCCCTTTGATTTGCAAAAAAATAAATATGTTTTTACTATTATTTAATTATCTGTTTGGAGTGTGACAAACAGGAATTCTTATTTACCAGAGTTTAGGCTCCTCCATGACATAATAAAGCGATGCGATCATTATCGTTCGATTCCGACGTTCGTAGCGAGCCAGCGCCGCTCGCCGCCGCCCACGGCCGCACAAGAGTGAGTCGCCGGCGGCGCCGGGGGGCGGCGGCGGCGCGCTCTAGAGCTCGTGTTGTGTTGCAGCCGGCTACCAGGGCGGCAAGACGCAGCGCGGCGGCGGCGGCGGCCGCGCCAACCAGAGGCACCAGCCCTACTAGACGCGCTCTCCAGTACCTGCCGTTAGTCATCTCAGTCCAATAGTGAGGTGAGGATCGCCCACGCTTACTTTCAGCCACCACCTCTCGTGACTCGTTGTTCCGCCCGAGGCGGGTAGAGCCGGCCTGACGTCAGCTTGCTTGTTGCAGGTTAAGTCACCGGTGCCGCGCCCGCCGCGCCGCGGCCGCCCCGCCCGCTGCGCCGGGGGCGCGACACTCCATTCCACATTAATTAATTTAAGATACTACTAATCTCTTAAGAAATTTTTAAGGATAAAAGTACTGTCGTAAGCGACGAGAGCGTCTCTCGACGTCTTTTGCGTAAAATTATTATAATATAGTATGGATTTATAGATTCACTTGAGTATTATTGCCGATTGATTAGATTCAATTTTGACATAATTCGTCTAAGAGATCTTTACCTTTGGAACTGAAACATAGGGATTAATAATTAATTATAACGGAGCTTATAAATTAAAAACAGTGTCCTCGCTTCCCGGGGAGCCGGAATAAATGAAGTGTGCATGAGTGTGCGCGTGCGTGGGCGTATGTGCGTGTCGCAGAGTGCGCGGCGGCGGCGGCGCTGCAGCCGCCCGAGCGCCGCGGACACTCCGCCGACGCGAGATGTTCGGGATCTCAATGCAGAAATGTTGTAGTTTTTTATTTTAATTTGGTAAAAGATAATCAAATCATGTATTTTTTACGAACTAGATGTTTCTTCCATCGTGTAGGGATGAATTTAGAAAATAAGTATTCGGACATGAACAAACTTCCAGATATACAAATTGTGTATGTCTCAATAAACCAATTGTAAATAAAATATTGACTTTTTGTCTGTGTTTGTTATATTGTCAGTTATGTTTAGATAGGTAGATGTAAACTCTTGGCCGTTTTTATTATAAATAACCAGCGTTGTTAACGTGATAAGTACCGTAATCGTATTGCACGTACCCTATGTACCGTGTGCACCCGAGATCACACACTCGTCACTTCAAAGGATTTGGTTCACTTAGGTTCAGATTCCGCATTTGTCAGAATATGTATTAGGCTGTTATTTTTCTGATGAATGACAACTAGATCGTCAATTTACCCTACAAATGGGGATTTTGGGAAACATTCCCGAAATACCAGTCTTGTTAAACAGGTGTTACAAAAACCGTGTCCTCATTATTGTGTATGTTTCTCTTTACATGAATACTACCAAATTCTAAGTAGCCTGACATTGGGATTGTAGCCCTATCAGTTTGGCAACCTAGTTAGGCCACGAGGAAACGCCCGAATAATGTAAGGATTCCACTGAGTAGAGTATAAGGAAGTATGTCACTTTCAATGGTCGCCGGTTTATTTGAAAGCCGAACTTTCGCTGCGAACCTTGCACCCGGATTTGGCGTGCTCGAGTCGGCGGCGCTCTACAGAAAGCGCGATACGGGACGGCACAGCAAGGGAAAAAAGTGGGAAAATGATTGTTACTTCTCACGCTCAAACGGATGGACAGATTTTGATAAAATTAGGTACCTATGGATGGAGGTAGCTTAAACCCTGAATGAACACAAGCCACTTTTTCCGCGGGGCGCATAGTACACACAAACTAGATGATTACAGTGCACTGAACGTTTAGTTCGCCGCTGTGAGTGAGCGCTAGAACGTGGTTGTCTTTGACGCGGTATGCCAAATATAGACCCAGCGCTCACAGACGGTGCGGGGTACCCCGTAGTAATAATAATAATAAATTCGGGACACTTCCACACACGGTCGCCTGACCCCAAACTAAGCAAAGCTTGTACTACGGTTGCCAGAGACTGATATACATACTTAGATATATTTTGAATACATACGTAGATACATATCAACACCCAGACATAGAACAAACACAAATGTTCATCACATAAATGTTTGCCCTAGGTGGAATCGAACCCACGCCCTCAAGCTAGTGCTTAGTGTGAGTTTTTCTTACTTTCCGATCGCGTAAAAGTAACTCCAATTTGTATGAAAATTAAAAAGCGCCACCTAATGTGAGTAATAAGAAACCGCAATCGTGAGAGCGAGTTTTTTGTTTACTGCCAACATTGACATGAAAAATTTACTTTTTCACGGTGAATTTACGCGAATCGAGTGACAAGCTCGATTGGCACTCACACTCGCTCGTTTTCGATTGTCGATCCGTGTGACGTAAACTCGTTTACGCTGTAGTAAAGTTATTCGATTTACTTTGAGCAACTCACACTAAGCACTCAGAAGGCAGGTTCACTACCAACAGCCACCGAGGCAGTCTTCGTATGCCTAAACTTGCACTAATGGTGGACCTAGTCTGGAATGGAATGCGGCAGTTCTATATTTCGCTAATGGTGTGTTCTTTAGCAGCTCGTGTGCATGTAGGTTTGTTATTTTTTTTGGTAAATAAAAATATTGTAGAAGGGACGTGTATTGATTTATTTCTAAGACGATGTTAACAAGTTGACGTGTTCTATCACGACGCGATGACGTCAACACGGAGTGGCGCTCGACGTGGCGTACAGTACGTCGAGCGCGTTGCACAGCCCGCGGTAGTTCACCTGATAAAACAAACCACAATTATTGAAACAGGCGCCACCTAACCCTTACATCTTTATTGTAATAATAACGTAGCGGAGAGACGTAGGGTTAGGAATACGTGCATTATCTTGCACCCTGGAGTACACAGGTGCACGTACCTCGTCCCCGCAGCCGCGCCTGTAGGCGAAGCACTTGTAGAGCAACTCGCGCTCGCGCGTCGACAGCAGCTGCAGCAGGCCGCGCTGCGCCAGCGCACGCGAGCACGACGCCCGCGGCACCGAGCCGCAGCGGCACGGGTCCATGTCCTGCGAACAGCGACCGCGGTCATCGTACCGGCGCGGCGGGTGCTGGTCGCCAGCGCGCCGGCGGCCACAGACGCTCACCTTGAACACCTCGAGTATGTTGGAGATGTGGTCGGGGTGCTTGGCGAGCTTGGCGAGCGCGCCGGCGACCAGGCTGCGCTCCTCGAAGCCGAGGTAGTTGAGCGGCGAGTCGCGCGTGGGCACGTGCGGCACGGGCTGCAGCAGCGGCGCGCGCTCCAGGCCGGCCTGCACCGCCGCCTCGCCCGCCGCGGCGCAGAACCGCTCGTAGTCCACGAGCCGCCGCCGCGCCGGCGCCGCGAACACCTCCATCAGCGTGTCCATCTCGAGCGGCGTCAGCGCCAGCCCGGCGCTCGCCAGCCCGCGATAGAAGTCGGCGCGCGGGATCACCAGCTCCTTGTGCTTGTCGAACTGCTGCAGGAAGTCGCGCGGCCGCAAGCCGTCGCGTATCACCTGCGCATACACAGCCTCCCATCACATATCACATCATTTATTTATTTAATTATTTATAGGAGAACCAACAGCTACTTACATTAAAAATATACAATACAATAAACTGTGGATAGCCAATAATAGGTTCTCACGAATAGATACACTTTAGATAAGAAGAACACGCAAACACTACGAAGAATAACAAATTAAAGTATAGTAAAATTAAAAAAAAAAAAAAATGGGAATACGCTCCACGTTATATGGCAGCTGGTCCTTAGGTAGGAAAAATTCACTGCTCAGCCGCCGCCTCGCCGAGGAAGCTCTAGTGCAAAACAAGTCATGGTCAAGTCGCTTGCTCAGTTTATTAAAGTTGTTGCTTGCTCGCCACAAGTAAGAGTTCTGTCTATACTTCGTTGACACTATATAGGAGTGAACAACGATGCATTAAATCTGGTTGCTCTAAGAGGAACCTTCAAATTGATTTTATTAACGAGGTCCGGACAATCAACAATGTTATTCGTAATATTAAGAAGATATAAGGTCTGCAATTTCACGTCGTTTTGAAAGAGGTAGAAGATGAAACTTTCTGCAAAGGTTAAAATATTTATCGGATGAGTAAGGAATTCGAAGACGATAGCAAATATACTATACGAGGCATGATAATGCTATACTGCCTACAACCTCTAACTAACGTTTGCGGTCTCGATAATATATCAAGTGGCAAGGTGCCTGATGTTAAAAGGTATATAATATTCAGATTCAGATTCTTTATTGACCTTACGACAATGATCCGTTATATTAGGCAAGTCATATACAATTTTTCTTAAAATATAGGTAAGTCAAATTAGTTATCAAAAGATTCGAAATAATAATTAAAAATTAAAACATTGAAATGACAATATTTTTGCATACAGGTGGACAAATAATAATAATAAATTTTTATTTCAAAAAGTACATGGTAAAGATAAAAACTATCAGATGCAAACATTTCTTTAGAAACAATAAAATAATTTTGCCTGAACTACCTAGGTAGTCCTGTTTGTCAGGCAATAAATTAACTTAATATAATCATTGCATACTCACATAATCTAATTCACTAAAATTCTAATTAATTTTAAACTATAAAATAAACTTACTGTAAATTTAAAATTAAACATACAAATTAAACACAAACAAATAACAACTTCTCTGTATCTTCGTAGGACATATTTTGGAGTGCTTCTTTAACAGTTTGCTTACATTTTGTATAAGTAAGGGAAAATAATTGCCCGAGAGAATTAAGTCTATTGTAAAGAAGCGGACCTAAAAACATGAAAAATTTTCTTGTAAAAGCATGCTTTGTTGCTTTTTGAGGGCACACAATATCTTTCCGTCTTTTGTTAGTAATGTCAGCGTTGTAAGGAGAGTAGCTGCGTGCTGCTTTAGTACTATGTTCATTATGAAAAGCTGGCGAACGGTTAATACTTCACAAGATTTGTAGAGAAGGTTAGTAGGAAATAGGAAGGGACGGAAGGTTTAAATGATTTATTGTTTGTAAGTTTAAGTTTTTTAAGTTTCTACCCCAAAAGGCAGAAATATGTATCCATCACCGAGGGATTCATATTACGCCTCTTGTGGGTTTCCGCCGATGTTGCCGCCGCTCCCGCCGTCCAGTGGGGCTATTCCTACGCGTGAGATGAGATTTTATCTTGGTCATTCTCACACCTATGACGTTTCAAACGAGAGCAACAAGGACGAAAGAAAGTGAGATGAAAATCTCAAACCTCCGAATAGGGCCCCTGGAGGTAGATGTTACATGAGATGCCGCCAGTGTGTCGACGCATGTGGCATCACAACCAGTGGCCTACCATGACTCCAGGGACTCAATGTCATTCCGTCAGGTCTCTTACCATCGTTGCGTGCGATACCGTTCGGCTCAAGTATGGCCGGCACGTTGACGGTGGTAAGAGCCCTCCGAATGACATCGTTCAGAGAGGCGTGTTCGGACTGGCGGCCAGCGCTTTGGCTGCAAGAAAGACCGTGATGGCCCTGACGGTCCACGGATGCTCCGCAATGGCAATGGTGAGGTGCGTTTGTATTCGCCCCAATTCGCAGCCTGACAGAGAGAGCAAACGTACTGTTAAACTTCGGGCCCTTGGGGTCCAGGCGCATGCTCTTCAATGAGCTGTCAAAGCGTCTGATAGAGAGAACAAACGACCAAAGGGCTGGTGTTTACCTCGGTCAGCGAATTAGCATTGCTACTCAGCGAGGTAACGTTGCCAGCCTTTTGGGTACTTTACCCGCGGATACTGACTTGAGCTCTGTTTATTATTTGTAATTTGTTATTTTTGTTTGGTTTATTTTAGGCTTATATTGATGTTATTGTAGGGCTATATACCTACATTACCTACCTACATCACACCACAAGTGTAACGCGATACGCGATCTATGAGTAACGTACCTATAGCTATAGTTAAGCATAGATTTAATCACACGCTATTGTATTAGTCTTTTTTTTTTTTTTTTTTTTTTTTTTTTTTTTTCACCTTGGGAAAATCCTTTATGGATACCACCAACAGCCCCGGGGCGGGCACAGAGTGGTTATGTGGGAATCCCGCCACTGACGGCCTACCCACTAAAAACCCAAGGGTGTTCCACCTCGACGCAGAATGTCGGGACAACGGGAACTACTCTCAGACACGACCGCGGCCCCGACAGCGCCAGCCCCTGCGGGCACCTCCTCGAGCCTACGCTCTTCCTCACCATGACGATGTATCGAACACTAAACACATCGTCATCATCCACCTCGGGGACCAACTCAGCCGATGGGCGTGAAACAGCACCCGTGTCTAACGCCCTTGGTCCCTATGCGACGGGTCAGGTAAGTGGCCCCGCCGCCTGCCACTTTGGCTGCAGAGGGCACTCAGAATGGAGCGCCGTTGCACCACATTCGAGTTCCCCCGCTGCCCCACCTCGACCGCACAACATTTACGTAGCCTCCTTTAAAACCTACGAAGGATCCCACCCAGCTAGCGGCCCTCAGCCACTCCAGCGGGGACACCGGGAGGTGCCACCCCACAGCTAGCAGTCCTAAGCCACTCCAGCAGAGACTTCCCGACCCAAAGGATGTCTCCCACAGCTAGCGGTCCTAGGCCACTCCAGCGGGTGACACACCGGGGCCCCCCTCAGCTAGCAGCCTCAAGCAGGCCACTCCAACGTGGTCCCCAACGAGGTCCTCCAGAGTCCTACGCGGAATGCAGGAACGGCCACGCCTCGTCCGCCTCTCACACCGGCCACGGAGGACAGTAAGAGTGGTGTAACACCACACCGTGCTCTTCTTCCTCAGCAGCCCCATCCCGTCGAGGCCGCGGCAGGCAGAGAAAAACGCCCTTCCTCCCGCGGTCTCCACCCCTCGGCTGCAGTGCCACCCAATCCACACTGCAGCCCGCCTCAGTTACGGCAGTGCCGCAACCTACCTTGGCCGCTTTTTCTACAAAGGCTTTCAGGAGAAAGCCCCGAGAAAAGCGGCCCCACCTCGGATTCCTCTTGGCTTCACCGTGGCTGATCAGGCCACGGCTACTGAGCCCCCCCGCCACGACAAGGCGGGAACCCTCGGGGGAGTATTGTATTAGTCCTAAGCCAACATCGCAGTAAAGTAGTCGTATCGTGAAAGGTTTTTCATTTACCACATTTTGGAGTCAGCAACAGTAATACATAATTAGTGAGAGTGATACATATAGGGTAGTCGCTCCACTACATACTCTCCCACACGAACACCAACAAATATTACCCTATATTGGTGACCTTACCTACGAAGAAGAAACACGATGACCAACCCGGCTAACACCGATACGGAGGGACTCAAGCTTCTCATGGGAGCCACCACCGATGACGCACCGTACGCGCCACCACCACAGCAACCCACCACCAGCCAAGCAGCAGCAGAGATGGCAGCCAGCGCTGTCACCATCCAAACCCGGTTGTCAGACTTCTGGACGACACAACCGAGGCTGTGGTTTCACCAATTCGAGGCCATCATCGCATCACAAAAAGCTAGTGACTTGTGCAAATTTCAATTGGTAATAGCTAAACTGGGGCGAGAGGAATTGAGTCAGGTAAGTGACATTCTCGAGAACCCACCCGACATTAACAAATATATAACTCTAAAAAATAGACTAATTCTGGCGTACGAAGAGTCAGAAACAATACAACTGCATAAACTATTAACTGAAATCGAGTTGGGTGACCAGCGACCATCACAACTGCTTCGCAAAATGAAAGAGCTAGGTCGTAACAAGGTGCAGGAAGAAACCATTAAATTGTTATGGTTGAAACGCCTACCTAGCACGGTAAGAGCAGTAATCGCAGCATGCAGCAAAGTCGACTTAGATGACATAGCACAGATTGCCGACAAGATAATAGAAACGACAAGACCGGCTGAAGTTCACAGCGTCAATCTAACAATTAACGACCACTTAGCAAATCTAACTCGAGAAATCGCAAACATGAACCGAAAGTTTGAGCCGTTGCTCTCTCGGCGACAACAGAACGACGACCAACAGCATCAACGATACAGATCAAGATCAAAATCACGCTCCAGGATCAACCAAGACAAATACAAGGAGCAGAAAGCAAAGCCGGGAGACGCCAACTTCAAATGCTTTTTCCATTATATCTTCGGGGAAAACGCAAAAAAATGCGGCGACGATCGCTGTTCTAAAAAGTCGTTAAACTAAATTCGACACCTACGTTGGCGAGCGTCGGTGCCGAAACATCATATCGCCTATGCGTCACAGACATGACAAACGGATCACGCTTTCTTATTGATACTGGCGCCGATGTGTCCGTATTAGCCTGCAAGAAGGGAAACAAACAACCCACCGACTACACCCTTTATGCGGCCAACGGCACAACCATCCATACATACGGCGAAAAGACACTCACCCTGGACCTAGGACTCCGGCGACCACTACGCTGGACTTTCATCATGGCCGACGTCCAGAGATCAATAATCGGAGCCGATTTCCTAGCCAAAAATCAACTTATGGTTGATCTACACGGCAGAAAGTTGGTCGACAAGTTAACTAACATTTCTAAGAAAGTACAGCTGTCTACCGGAAGCGCTGAGGCCACTATCAGAGCCATCAACATAGACGATCCGTTTCATCAAATACTAGCGCGATACCCAGATATCACCAAACCGGAATCGTTCAAAGAAATTCCGAAACACAATGTACAACATTACATCTGCACGCGTGGACCACCCGTATATGAGAAACCACGACCACTTAACCCACAAAAATATAAGGCAGCCAAAGAGGAGTTTGAACACATGATGGATCTCGGAATATGCAGACCTTCCACCAGTTCTTGGGCCAATCCACTTCACGTTGTCAAGAAAAAAAACGGGGAATTGCGACCGTGTGGCGATTACCGGCGATTAAACGCCATAACAGAGCCCGATCGCTACCCTATCCCTAGACTGATGGATTTCACTTATATACTTAAAGGTAAAAAGATTTTATCAAAAATCGATATCCGACGCGCTTACCATCACATATCGATTGCACCAGAAGACATTCCAAAGAGCGCAATCGTCACACCATTCGGAAGTTTTGAATTTCTGAAGCTAAATTTTGGTATGCGGAACGCAGCACAAAGTTTTCAAAGATTTATCAACGAAGTTCTAAAAAACACGGAAAACACCTTTTCCTATTTAGACGATATTTTAGTAGCCTCTGAAAATAGGATCCAGCATTTACAAGACCTTGAGGAAGTTTTCAAGCGACTAAACCAGTATGGAATCACTATAAATACCAGCAAGTGCGAGTTCGGCAAAGCAGAGCTCCAATTTCTCGGTTACAACGTCACGTGTGACGGCGTAAGGCCACAGGAAGATAAGGTCAAGGCCATCACAGAATACTCCAAACCCGAGACCATCGAGGAGCTACGAAGATTCCTTGGGCTCTGTAATTTTTATCGAAGCAGCATATTATCTCTATATTGTTTGTAATAAAAAAGAAATTAAAAGTAATTTCATGATTATTGTTAGTAAAAAAAATATAGTTTTACAATTTCATTTGGAGAAAAAGAGTTAATTGATTAATTGAATAAAAAAATGGATGGTTGTACATTTTATTTGTTGAAAGGAAAACAAACAGCTGTTAACAATAAACTAAGTACACAACGAAATAAAATAAATAAGCCTAGATAGTTTTCACTAATAAAGTAAGATAAATAAGTAAATTGAAAGAAAGTGTTACATAAATATCGAAATAACAAGAATAAAAATAAAGTAGATGAAAACAAATAGTAGAAAACCTACCTATACATAAAATCCTAAGTAAAAGACTATAACATAAAGCTGTACCATATCAATTTATAAAAAATAGTAACAATTATAGAAAGTATAAATAAGTTTAGTAGGTGTTTACCTTGCCCTTGATCTTGGCGAGAATCAGCACGATGTCTGTCTCGCTGGGGTCTGCGACTCGGCTCCTGGACTGGCGCGGCGCCGGCGCGGGCGCCGTGATGGCGGCGCTCTCCGTCGCGCGCTCGTCCAGCTGACGTAACGCAACACACACGTTACCTATTGTACCTACGTATTTAACATTTATGTTCCGGCTATACTAACGAGAAAGTGTATCTTTGATACCTAAATTGAATAAAAACATTTTGACTTTGACTTTGAAACGTGAACGTAAGTGTGGCCACGACCTGTCGCGTATTTTACATTGCCGCCTTTTGAAGTTAATGGGCATTGACGTAGACCGTTCAGGCTTGGCCACTCAATTCAACGCGTTAATGAAGTAGGTAGGTTACTCAATAATTTCCGCGATGTGGTCACATTGAACCTACAACTCCTACAGAGTGCTTAGTGTGAGTTGCTCAAAGTAAATACTAACATTACCTAGTTTGTACATTCTTGAAGCAGCAATATTCGTTAAGAAACATTTAAAACAGTTTTCAGTTAGTACAAATCCTCGACAACATGACAAAATTATAGCACCAGAACCAAAATTAGAAATTGTAAAAAGGAGTTCGGAATACATGCTAATTAAAATCTACAACAAATTACCTATTAATTTAAGACAAGAGGCTAAAGAAACAACATTCTACAGAAAATTGAAAGAGATATTAATACAAAAATGTTATTACAAAGTTGAATATTATTTAGAGGATAAGCATTTCAATCTCGCGTAAATTATTGTTACAAACTAGAAATTGTTATTCTTTTTATTTTTTAGTTAAGAGTTACTGTCTAATTTAGTTTTATAATGCGATACCCTTACAGGGTATATGTATCTTGTAATAGTTACATATAAGGCATTTACAAACAAATAAATAAATAAAAGTAAATCGAATAACTTTACTACAGCGTAAACGAGTTTACGTCACACGGATCGACAATCGAAAACGAGCGAGTGTGAGTGCCAATCGAGCTTGTCACTCGATTCGCGTAAATTCACCGTGAAAAAGTAAATTTTTCATGTCAATGTTGGCAGTAAACAAAAAACTCGCTCTCACGATTGCGGTTTCTCATTACTCACACTAGGTGGCGCTTTTTAATTTTCATACAAATTGGAGTTACTTTTACGCGATCGAAAAGTAAGAAAAACTCACACTACGCACTCTGGATACAGTTTTGTATAATATTAGCGAAAGCAGGCACCTCGTCGAGCATGCGCACGTAGTTGAAGCCGCAGTCGTCGAGGTAGCGCGCCTCGAGCGCCCGCAGCTGCGCCGGCGCCGGCAGCGCGCCCGCGCGCGCCAGCGCGCGCCGCACCGCCGCCTGCGACACGTGCCCGGTGTTGTGGCTGCACACAAATCATATCAAATGTATGTTAACTACTTATGTATTTAGCCAGCCCGGCAGCCATAGCACAAGCTTTGCTCAGTTTGGTGTCAGATGACCGTGTGTGCTAATTAATATCGCAAATATTTATTATTTTATTTTTCAACGTCAAATTTATAAAAACGACTCTACCACCTTGTTCGGAAAAGAGCCACCACTAGGTGCAGTGTCCGCGCTACATTAGCTACAAAAACTACTGATCATGTTAAAAATGCATCACAGTCCTACCTCATATCTATCCGATCGCATGTCCATTACATTTCCTTATTATTTTATTTTATTAATTCTCTTTTATTCCCATAACATTTTTTATTTTGACAAGGTGGATTAATTTAATTTAATTATTTACTTTTGGTACTTTATTACTAATTATTATCAGGAGCGTAAGTCGGGTAACTATTGTTAGTTGAAGAAATAAATGACCGAGAATGGGATGGCTCACAGACTACGCACAACTGACTGATATTTATCACTCGGTAAGGTATAGGCAAAACTTTACATTAAGAGTCCGGCGACCTAACTAATTTCGACCTAGGCGACCTAGACTAACTTCGCATTGGCTTAAGTTATTCTATCGCCATTTTGTCTAGAAGAAGAAGACGAATGAAAAGAGCGAGTAATGATACTGACGAGCCTCTAAACTTACCTACAGAGTGACAGAGTGCATTTCATTTTTTTTTTAACTTTTGTACTACTGTAATCATTCTTAAGTAACTAAGAATTTCTCTTGTATTATTGATTCATTTAACAGCTAATGATGTAGACAACCTCCCTATGTAATGGAATTTTTGATTTGCTTTGTGTACCTATTGAATAAATCAGTCAAAAGTGACCCCTTAAAATTGCGAATATTTTTCATAGCTCTATTTTCGCTTGAGAACGTTTTTAAAAAAAACCAAGAACATAGGGGCGGAGATATTGTTAATTTAATTGTATACATGCTAAATTTCATCATAATCTGACAAACGGTTTTCGAGAAATTTGAGTAGCGCGTTGGTATGGAAATTTCAGAACGTCGCGGCCCTCTTAAAGTTTGGTATGTGAGGTCGTGCCGACGGATACCAACTGGTCGTGGTCGTTGAAGGTGGGGCGCAGGTCGAGCCGGCGCTCGGCGACGGCGGCGCGCAGGCGCAGCAGCGCCGCCTGCGCCAGGTCCAGCTCGTCCGCCCGCAGCGCGCGCGCGCCGCGCGCCGGCAGCTCGTCCAGCGCCGCCGCGCCGGCGCCGGCCCGCAGCGACGGGTGCTTCTCCAGCTCCTTCACCGTGAACACTGCACACGTAACGTCCTCGCACATTCATATCGTTCTTTTTTGACACTTTTCACACACAGTCGCCTGACCCAATGACGAGCAATGCTTGTACTGTGGCTGCCAGAGACTGATATATGTACAGAAGTATTTATATATATTTTTTAAATGCATACAAAAATAGATATTAACACCTAGACATAGAACAAACACAAATGTTCATGTCATAAATGTTTGCCCTGGGTGGGAATCGAACCCACGCCCCGAGCTCAGAAGGCTGGTTCACTACCAACTGAGACACCGAGGCAGTCTGCAGACATTATATCCAACTAAGCTATTTGTCGAGAAAAAAAGAGACTCGAGCGCCCAAGATGCACTTGTTTGCACTAGTGACTCTAGTGATACGTCGAAGTGCAAAGGAATAAGTATCCATCAGTAAGTAACTAGAAAATTATTTTCAAACAAAATACCTAACGATCGTCATGTTAATATTTAGCGGTCACCATGTTGCGTCATTTGTCATAGCTTTCTAGCGTGTTTGTACTGTATGGTTTGACGACTAATTATTATTTCAGCGCTGCAGCAAACTATAGTTTAAATTAAACAAAATGGAACATGGGAGTTGCTTGTGATAGTTTCTGTGGCACAGATATATTTATAGGATCTGTGTTCTGTAGTAAAAGAACTCAGTGGTTATAAAAGTTAGTCATAACTAGGTGTCTGACCCTGATCGCAGTCGTCTTCGAAAGTCCGCCAGCAGACGCGCTGAGAGTCGTTGGGGTCGACGTAGTGGCGCATGACGCAGAGCGCCTCGTCCGGCGCCAGCACGCGGCCCAGCCCGGCGCTGTCGAGCGCGCGCCGGAAGTCCAGGGGGGCGACGCGGCCGCTGCTCAGGGGGTCGAAGTCCTGCGACCAAACGCGATACATCGTTGAATGAACGCGCGTTAGCGGGCAAAGCGTCTCTGCTTTAACTTCATCAAAAATATTTCATAAGCTTCTTACGAGTATAATTTTAACGTAATTTATGATTCAGGGAAAAATAAAACCTCGATCCAATCCAAAAAATCCAAAATCTGACCTCCCTCCGCATCCCATGGTCCTTCCAACCTCTCGGTTATACGGACCGAAACCGTGAGTCTACTGGCTTTCGCCATGCTGCTCTACAAAAAACTGACCTGATTTTTTTTTTCTTTAATCAGTAATTATCAAACCTGCTCACAAAATTTTACGAGAATCGGTTAAGAAATGCGACCTGTAGAGAACTACAGCCAGGACATGCAAAAGTATTTTCGCCAAGTCTTCAGCTCACAGAGCGTCCAGTCAATATCTAGGTCAATGTTGGTGAAATGATCCATACTGCAGAAACATCGAGTAATGTGTCTCGTGGCCACTTGCACTCATTATAAGAATTGCCTAATAAGTTTTTGCTTAACAAGTTTAAACTACTCCTAAACTCCTACCCAAACTTTTTTGAACGAACCTTAAGTCATTCTTCAGGAGGCTCTTAACTGTATGTGCCCGATAAGCGAATATTTCGCTAGGAGTAGATTAAACTAGTTAAGCAAGGACTTAGGCATAAGAATTGCCTAAGTCCATGCTAATTTCGTGCAAGTGGGCATCAGTGTAATAAGTAGGATGCGCATACCCTGAAGAACTCTGAGACGCGCACGCGGTTCTGCTTGACGAACTCCTGCACGCGCAGCATGAGCTCGAGGAGGTGTCGCGTGGGGCGCGGCTGCTTCATCGCCGGGTGGAACACCTCGGCCGCGGCCAGCGCCGCCGGCGACCGCCCCGCCTCCACCTCCGGCCGCGACAGCTTCGGCAGCCGCGTGTCGATCACAGACTTCGGGTTACGGTAATCCTGAAAAGGTAGTCGGTAGCTATTAACAAAGCGTAGGATCAGTGGTGGCTTTAGTCATTGATCAGGATAGAGCGCAGTGGATGCACCCGGATATACACGGTTAAAAAACATCCAGGTATACCAATATGGCAAGTTTAGCTTAACTATATCTAAAGAGAGTTTTATTTTTTCGCTAGATTTTTTTTATCATTTGGCATTTAGGCGCCCCTCACCATTAAGCACCTAGAGCAGTCGCTCAATTCGCTCTACACTGCGGCCGGCTCTGCGTAGCATGCCTTTCGACTCGAGAGAAGCGTTTTAATTCGTTATTGATTTAGAAGACACAACAGCTACAAAGAGAAGAAAAATAGCAACCCTCACCGGCCCCAGGCCCTGTATGCCGTCCTTCTTGACGGCCTCGATGGCCTTGAGGAACTCGACGTAGTCAATGGTATACGAGTCCTTGATGAACTTGCGCACGAGCAGGTTGAAGTCCTCCGCCGACACCAGGATGCCCACGTAGTTCAGGATGCGAGCGAAGTGGGCGAACGTGATGCGCCCGTCGTTTTTCGCCACCTGCCATACAAAACAACTTCATGTAGACGTGCGTCTCTACGGCCGGCTCTACACACTGGTCCCAACGTTGGTGCCAACGCCACTCGGCCAACGTGTGGATCTTGAAAGAAGCTGGTGCGAACGTTGATTGATGTGGAGCTGGGGTTACAATTATCACGCAGACGCACCCTTAACTATGTTTGGTTAACGATGATGATGACGATATGGTTTTTATAGTTATTTTATATGAATAATGAATGATTGATTTAGATCAGTAGTGGTGCCCAAACTCTTTTGTCTCATAGACCACGTGCCATGTCTTTTAGATACACCCCCTGTATAGCTAATGTTGCATTTTTGAAAAATTCATGTGCCCTTGTAGGCTGTCGTCGATCCCTGGGGATTGATATAGACCACTTTGGGAATCACTGATTTAGATAATGATGTTACCAGCTCGTAGTCTTGAAAGTAAGGCTTGAGCGGCAGCTCACGGTCGGCGATGGTGGCCAGCAGGCAGCACAGGCGGCGCAGCTGCCACTGGTCGAGGGTGTGGCACGCGGGCTCGGGCGGCGGCGGGCACGCCTCCAGCAGGCAGTCCGCCGACGTCTTGTCGCGCGCGCCCTCATCTGCGCACAACTACACGTTATCAACGCTACTTCTTGGGCTTTACCATGAACTTCATGTATGTATGTAGTAATCGTCGACATTCAATGATGGTGATTTTTGCCTGTTTGCCTGTTTGTCTTCTGAGTAGAGGCTCTTTATCCGAACAAGGCGGTCGAGTCTATTTAAAAAAAAACTTTGACGTTCATAAGTGTATCTTTGATACCCAAATTGAATAAAAACATTTGGACTTTGACTTTATTGTAAGTATGTACTATAATACCCCTCAGGTTCAGACTAGGAACAACATCGCGACCTAGGTACGTTTTATTCAATTTAAAAGATTAGACCACACCACTCGCTTACCAACCGGCGAGTTGGTTGTATAACGCGGACTAATTCGCGATAAAAAAAGAGTAAGTACTTTAGACTGTTTAAAAAAAGGATTAGATATATGCTACGACGCTACGCGGAGACGAGTGTAAAGTTTCGTAGCAGAGCGCCCCGCTACGTAGTAGGTTAATACGCTACGACGCGACGCATGCTACGCGAGGGAGCCAAATTTTGTTTGACATTCGGACTGTCTGTTTCTGGTAATTAATGCACAACATTTTTAATAATAATAAAAAATAAAAAAGTATTTTTTGCCAAAACTAAAAATAGAAACAAAAGACAAATTACTAAAAAATAAATTAGAAGCAACAACAATTTTAATTTGGCAATTGGGATATTCTCAGCAGTGTACTGCGGTGTTTGACCTGTGGCCCTATTCGGAGATTTGAGATTTACATCTCACCTTTTTTCGTCCTTGTTGCTCTCGTTTCAAACGTCATAGGTGTGAGAGTGACCAAGATAAAATCTCATCTCATCTCACTCGCAGGAATAGCCCCCCTGTTTGTATACATACCTAATAATGTTTGCGACCTGCAAAATTATCTTGGCTATATTCTTAGTTGTGTCTGTAGATAAAGTTTTCTAATGACGGTCACGGTCACCCACATTTGTGCAAACATTCATACATTGCACGCATAGGCATAGTATTTGCATAGGCGCGTAAAGGCCCGTTAGATCAACTAGTGACTCGTCCCAGCTTTGCACGGTATCTATAAATCTTTCGTGAAAAATTATGTCATGGTGGAAACCGCATCAAAATCTTTTGCGTGGTTTAGAAGGAATTAGCGGATATACAGACAGAGAGACAGACTGGCGTGGGAAAGCGACTTTGTTTAATACGCCTTCAGACATTCATTAGCAAAGTCAGAAAACCGACGCAGCTCGAAAAATTGCGAATGCGGCAAAAACTTTGCATAACATTTACAAGTATCGTCTTACACTTCTTTGTTCTCGTATTCGTGCGAATGTGTGCGACCAGAGAAAGCTGTTTCAACAGTAATTTACTGCTACAAAAAAACCTATTTCCAATTCGAGTCGATCTAAGTTCAGCTCTCGACCCTGAGAGACTATTGATTCGGTTGACCTAATGGTGGCTGTTGCGGAGCCACACATTGAGATATATTTACTCGACTCTCATGAAGCATGGCACCACACCTTTCTTATTAGGTACCTACGTAACTAACATTATAATAAAACATTTAGGTACATTGTACATATATACCTACCAATTGTAAATTTACCAATAATAAGTTATGTAGGTTAAAAAAAACTAAATAACGCCTTCCATCTCCTGGTTCCACCATCAGAGCGGCTTCGAAATACCTAATTATAGTTTTCTCCTATGAGTACCTACTTGTGTAGAGGAAGTTCCGCACTGTTTATGAACGAAAAGTGTCAGGCCAACTTTTTTATACATGTGTGCGTGACAGGCACGTCTTTTACTAGGGTTGCGTGATACATTTTCTAACAGTTGTCTGTTATTGTTTTTGGCCCGTGCAATGTTTCTTCAGTCTATCTGAACATATTATTTATCAAAGGTTTTGTCATTCAAGCTACACTTATAAGGACTTACATACAAATAATTTAATTAGAAGTGGGTTAAAATTTACTTAAAGATTTTTATTACATTGTTTGTCAGTCAGTTAGTTTCATGAAAAGTGAAGCTAAGATTTCAGATTCCAGATTATTATTGCCATAAGCCGTACACATGATGCATCAAAACACAATTTTGCATTAGGTACTTAGTACCACGGACCCCGTCGGGCACAGAAACTTAGAAGAGAGGGGGACGGGTGGTCATTATTGAGATTTTACTACATGTTTAAAGAGTCGTCATATAGCTATGTCAAGAATAATAAGTTTGTCTATTTTTTCTAGAATTGTATTGTACAGTTTTCATTTAAATATTCATCAATAGTATAGTGAGCTCGAGTGCGTCTTTAATCGTGACTTCGGCACCACTAACCGGTATAAGATAAGATAACCTTATTATGGGACACAAAGGAGGGAAAAAGTGTGGAAACTTAAGGTGTATCCACTTCGGAGATGAAGAACACACACAAAAGCTAGATGTATACTAATCTGCCTTCCGAGACTATTTTGTTGATAAGTACGATAAAAATACTTAAAACGAACTTGGAAATGAAGTAAAACAAACTTGGGAGAAATTTATTTCAAACGGTGGTCGATATCTTTAATTTGAGAGATAAGCAAGCAGAGTCTTAGTGGACCACTTGGCAGTGGTTGTTCTGATAGAAGGGAAACACTTATGGTTCTGTAAAAAAGAAAAACGAACATAATTTGTCAGTCCCCAGAAACGTCTCCCAAGGAGAAGAGGGGCTAGAGATAAAAAGCAGTGGAAGATGTTAGAGGCGGCCTATGTCAAGAGGCACACTGAACTGAGAGATATTCTGTAAAGTTATACGGTTTCTTTAGAAATTTAAGGTTCAGGATAAAAGGCTTATTGATTGATTGATGAAACGAGGTAATCCTTTAGTTTGCTTGAGTGTGAAGAATTGGCAGAATAATACTAAATAGAACATCACAACATCGGTCTTGTTCTATCACTTCGAAGTCAAAGGACTAAAATTACAATAACTAATGAAATAATTTTCGTAGCTAGCGAGTTTGGCTACGCAAGCTTCGTAGCGCTGTGGCGTTAGGTACGCTAACTAGCCGGTTTTAACCTATTCATGACGCTCGAGATGTATTTTTTGTCATTGTCTCTCTCTCGATTCAAATGTCATAGGAGTGAGAGTGACCACAAAACGACTTGCTCGTCAAGAATAGGGGGTCAGGCTCAAGAAACTTTTGGTATGGCTCTACGAAATGCCTTTATAATCTACAGTATTCAACAACAATCGTAATGCTATAGGAGGCTTTCAAATGGTTTTCAGTTTTGTAACGCTTACACTTGACATAGTAAAAGGTAACGGGAACGACTCTTTTGGCTTAACTGGTAGCGTGGCTTGGAAGCAGAGGATCCCGCGTTCGGTTCCCAGCCGGACACATTTACATATGTCTGAATGTAAAACACTATTATGATTGTAGCAGGAGGTAATTGTGTTACCTTCCCCATGTATGATCTGGCAGAGCTGGTGGTAGAGCACGCGGCCGTCTTGTGATTGTAGCAGGAGGTAATTGTGTTACCTTCCCCATGTATGATCTGGCAGAGCTGGTGGTAGAGCACGCGGCCGTCTTGTGATTGTAGCGAGAGGTAATTGTGTTACCTTCCCCATGTATGATCTGGCAGAGCTGGTGGTAGAGCACGCGGCCGTCTTGTGATTGTAGCGAGAGGTAATTGTGTTACCTTCCCCATGTATGATCTGGCAGAGCTGGTGGTAGAGCACGCGGCCGTCTTGTGATTGTAGCGAGAGGTAATTGTGTTACCTTCCCCATGTATGATCTGGCAGAGCTGGTGGTAGAGCACGCGGCCGTCTTGTGATTGTAGCAGGAGGTAATTGTGTTACCTTCCCCATGTATGATCTGGCAGAGCTGGTGGTAGAGCACGCGGCCGTCTTGTGATTGTAGCGAGAGGTAATTGTGTTACCTTCCCCATGTATGATCTGGCAGAGCTGGTGGTAGAGCACGCGGCCGTCTTGTGATTGTAGCAGGAGGTAATTGTGTTACCTTCCCCATGTATGATCTGGCAGAGCTGGTGGTAGAGCACGCGGCCGTCTTGTGATTGTAGCGAGAGGTAATTGTGTTACCTTCCCCATGTATGATCTGGCAGAGCTGGTGGTAGAGCACGCGGCCGTCTTGTGATTGTAGCAGGAGGTAATTGTGTTACCTTCCCCATGTATGATCTGGCAGAGCTGGTGGTAGAGCACGCGGCCGTCTTGTGATTGTAGCGAGAGGTAATTGTGTTACCTTCCCCATGTATGATCTGGCAGAGCTGGTGGTAGAGCACGCGGCCGTCTTGTGATTGTAGCAGGAGGTAATTGTGTTACCTTCCCCATGTATGATCTGGCAGAGCTGGTGGTAGAGCACGCGGCCGTCTTGTGATTGTAGCGAGAGGTAATTGTGTTACCTTCCCCATGTATGATCTGGCAGAGCTGGTGGTAGAGCACGCGGCCGTCTTGTGATTGTAGCAGGAGGTAATTGTGTTACCTTCCCCATGTATGATCTGGCAGAGCTGGTGGTAGAGCACGCGGCCGTCTTGTGATTGTAGCGAGAGGTAATTGTGTTACCTTCCCCATGTATGATCTGGCAGAGCTGGTGGTAGAGCACGCGGCCGTCTTGTGATTGTAGCAGGAGGTAATTGTGTTACCTTCCCCATGTATGATCTGGCAGAGCTGGTGGTAGAGCACGCGGCCGTCTTGAGCGCGGAAGTAGTCGGCCAGCTGCGATACCTCGCTGTCCGACAGGCCCACCACCGAGCGCAGCGGGCCAGCGAGCACAGACACGAACTTCGACTCTACAACATAGACAATACAGTTTGATATCGCGTTAACAAACTCATATTACCCGCTAGACTGCTTAAATCTGTCTTTTTATATTTAAAACTAGCAACCCGCGACTTAGTTCGCGTTTATTCAGAAAATAGTATCAAAAAACTTTCCTCGTGATGTAACTTATTATCAAATTTTAATAAAACCCGTTCAGCCGCTAATTATAAAATGTAAAGTAGCTCTGTATGTCTGTGTGTCCGTCTGTCTAGCTGTCTGTCTGTTTGCCTGTAAGCTTTTTACGGCTAAACGCGTTAGAAAGACAGACGGACAGAGCTAATTAAGATTTTATAATTTTAGAGTGGTAATCTAAATGTATCGTTATTACGATTGTTAAAATTGTTACGGCTGGAGTGATTTGATGAAATTTTTAGGCAATCCTCAGATTAGCGCAGCGGGTTTTGTGGAGTTTGCTTGCGATCAGATCCAGAGACCGGGCGTAGCTAGTCTGTAATAAACAGTAGGAGATGGTAGAGAAGATGATTACTTATGATGAAGAAAATCTTATCATCATTGAAACATTTGAAGCTTCGGATATTTTTTACAACTCCAAGTACGTAGGTATATTTACTTAACCCAGTGAAATTATAGAGCGGTGTCTAGGCGTTCCTCATTAGTTGAACGATCTGCTTATCTAGTGCTTAGTGTGTATACTATATATACATACTAAGCAAAACTTGTACTATGGCTGCCAGATGTTTAGATATTTTTAAATACATACTTAAATAAATATTAACACCCAGACATAGAACAAACACAAACGTTCATCACATAAATGTTTGCCCTAGGTGGGCATCGAACCCACGCCCCCACGCTCAGAAGGCAGGTTCACTACCAACTGAGCCACTGAGGCAGTCAATACTCAATAATACTCGTATCATACGCACAAGCTTCTGCACCCTTTTAACTGTACGTACTTAACTAAGGCCTGCGCTTACTTAACTAAGGCGTTTGGTAACGACACGATCAGGCCGGGCTTGCGTAGGCAAGTCGAAAATCGCGCAAGTCATGCTGTGGGGTTGGCGTTGTGTACTGTTTTACCAACCACACGCGCGGTGTTCCGTGTTCAAGCTGGCCTGCGCAGTTAAAAGTGTGGTAAAGTTGGGGCACAGAACCTATAATGATACTACGGTTGGGGTGTGTTTTATGTTCGTACCAGAGATGAGTGAGTTGCCCTCGGGGTCCAGCGGGCGGTACCAGTCCCACAGGTTGAGGCCCAGGCGGAAGACAGCCGCCCGGATCTTGTTGCATGTCTTCCATACGTCGGCCAGACGGACTATCTGTACAGACAAGGAAAAGCAGATAACAACATGATAACTAACCGCGCCGTCACCCATACCTACCTAGACCAGAGTTACTCCTTATAACATAGGTTCTTAGTGATTACTTCTCAGTGGGCATCATGTTAAGTCTGCCAAGAGAGGAACGCACTTTACCTCGGTGTTTCCCAGCAATAGTTACAACGCAGGTCTCTTCAAGATATGAGTGAATAGGCACCTAATGGGCAAACGTGGTACTTAGACCACATCGTCGCTATCCATGAGGTGTGTTTTGGTCAAACGTAGGCCCAGACAATCATAAAAAAGTCATCTCATGGGTTGTTGTAATCATTTTGGAAATCTAGGTCTAATTTGTAGCACCAGGCAGTCAGTGTAATTGATACAGATATTTTTTAGTCCTCTTTTTTCTATTCTGAGAGTTTTAAATTATCATATTCCCTACACGTGGTCCCCGGGTAGTGCTAACCGGGTAGCAAACTCTGGTGGGAGGCTTCGGCCGTGACTAGTTACCACCCACCGGACCAAGCCATGCCGTGAAATGACCTAGTCATGTTTCGGGATGTAGTCCGGTGTAACCGTTCCGAAGACTGGTCTGAGCAGTAGCGCACTTATAGCGCCTCACTCAACTGCCGTCTTTGTACTTCTTCACTCTACAAAACTTCAAGGCTAGAGTGAATAAGTACCTTATAGGTCGTCGTGCTTCATTTTGGACCACAACGTCGCTTAACATCAGGCAAATTGATGGTCAAACGCCGACTTATAGTACATAAAAAAAAAAATTGTTGGCTAGACCGAGAGAGTCAAACGATCTAATTTATATGGCCAATAGGCCTCGCTCTAGCCGTTAGGTTAACCTAACTGTGCCTCTTAAGTAATTGATATGACCCAGGTCAGAGGCATTTAATTATTTCCCTAGTCTGAGGTCAGAGGCTTACCGTGTCGTGCATTTTAGCAGCAAATTTGAAGGCTCAACGAACAAAACTATGGAATGCTGATTTACTATTTCAACGCAAATTCAATGCAGGCTAATTTTTAAAATGTCAGGATTGTCCGTTGGGCTATTATAAGCCAAATAGTAAATAAAATACTTGGGAGTTAAAATTTCACATTAAAATACTTTAAATTTAACTAAGAAAAATAATTGACATCTCACGTCAATTTGGCATTTTAATTATCGGTTATACGAGTAAGATTTTATTTACCGATCTAAAAAGTTATTAGTTTGTACTTGTACCCATAAATTATAATAAAATGAAATTGTAAAGTCTCTATATACCTATACGAGATCTATTCAGATCTAAGTACTTAGAGTACCTACTGCTTGGAGTACCAAATTGTACACCTGCTCGAAGATTCTAAAAGTTAAGCAATGTTTGTTCTGCTAGGATTTTATGTACACTAGCTACGTATTTAACTTTATTTATTATCATGTAATAAATAATTTTAAAATTTTAATTAAAATGTTCTCTGGGACATTGTTGGTGGGTGAATCATGTAATAGATTAATTACATAGTAAGACATACTTCCATCATTCATTACATTTATTACAGGACCCTATTTGGGTAATAGAGAAAAGACGAAAGTTATGATAGTAAATGGAGCAGGACCCAACACTGTAATGAGTGTAGCAAACTGTGAAGTGGTACAGAGCTACATCTACCTCGGTACTATCATTTCCAACTCTGGAGGATGCGAAGACGAGATCAGACGACGTTGTGCTATCACGAGGTCGGCAGTAGAACGACTGGGAAAGATTTGGAAGGACAGACGTATAACCAAGAAAAGAAAGGTTCGTCTAATGCAGTGTCTCGTTTTTTCAATATTTCTCTACGGGGCCGAAACTTGGTCTCTGAAGCTGCAGGATCGTCGAAAAGTCGATGCACTGGAGATATGGTGCTGGAGGCGGCTGTAAAAATTCCGTGGACTGCTTTCCGCACCAACAACTCTATCCTCAAAGAGCTTCAAATACAAGATAGACTATCGTCGATTGTGCAGATGCGAATACTGAAGTTATTTGGGCATATCTCCAGAAGCGTGAACACGATTGAAAGGCTGGTAGTACAGGGCCCACTAAAAGGCAAGTGCAGCCCTTGTCGGTCACTAACTCGTTGGACCGACTTCATTAAAATGGGCCACGCAGACCACCATGGTGCAGTGTGCTCGCAATGCAGCCAACCGCCGGATATGGAGAGGAATTGCGAGAAGAGCGGCAGCCCTGGGGAGGGACGAAGACAGCGAGGAACCTTGTACCATTTGCACAACCACGACCACTCTGCCAAGAGTGCACGACTGAGAAGATTTGGGTACTACGAGTACATACAAAACGAATATTTGAACGTTACTCAAAGTAAAACATTTCATGACTATATTTTAATTACGAGTCCTTGCATATTAATCAAGTATATGGTAGGGGTCACACGAACGACTTTATTTTGTTTAATAAGTTCAACTGTTCCGCGGTCGTTGGAAGTTCGCTTAGAGATCTCCTTACACGAGCTAAGTGTAGTCGTGGTCTATTTCTATTAATAGTTATTGATCGAAGGCCAATATTACATCAATTTACATCAAACACGTAGCGTGAACTTAGACTACCTCCGCATGTGGTAATACAAAGGGCCTCCGAGTACAATTACAATCATCAATCAATTTGTGAATGGGAAATGTGATCAGTGTGTTCCTATAGCACCTCTCGCAGGTAGCGCTGACGCGGGAGTGCTGGGTTCGCTGTAGATTGCCGGCCGCGTGGGCAGGCCGGGACGGGCGGCGCGACGTCAGGCAGCGAGGCGCTGCGCTCGGCGTGGGTGTCGAGGGCGAGGGCGGGCGGCAGCAGGCATGCGCGGCCCGTGACGTCAGGGGATCGATCGGCGCGACGGCGGCGCGGCCGTCACACGGCACGTGAGCCGAGCCTGACTGGCGCGGGTTATGTAACGCCAGCTCCATGTCCGTGCTAGGCACCCATGTGCGGGCTAAGCTTTAGGACCAGGAACAGCCCTTCGCAGAAGACCTCCCTCCGATGGGGCGACAGCTGCAGCGCCGCGGTTGACTCCCGACCGCACACACCACCACCCGTTATCAGTGCACTGTGACATACATATCGATAGTGTTCTATTTATACAGATATATTTTAGACGAATCTTATTTAGGTGATTCATGATAATGATGGACGTGGACTAACGTAAACTAAAGTGTGTGGAGTGGAGGTGTCCTCGACTAAAAGAGCACGGACGTGTGAATTTTAAGAATTAAAGAGCAAGGTAAGTCAGCGCAAAAAATGTTACGATAAATCATTGTCAAATATAAGTAGAAAAACTTAAAAAAAGTAATTGAAATACCTACTTACAAAAAACATGCAGTCTTAGAAACATGCACTTAACAAAATGTAGCTATTGATTTAAACATGTCGTTGATCGATAGACATATCCTTCACCGTCACACTCATCTTGATGGCTGTAATTGATATGAGCCACATACGGCGATTCATCAGTGTAGTTTTTCAAAGAATTCACTCATCTAGCCCACAGACGTGAATTGCCTCATCTGATCCCACTTCGACCAAAGGTGTCGTTTGACGTCTTTAGGCTGTAAGAGATCTTAAAAGAGGCAATTTAGCAGTGAGATACGAGTAGTAAGATTTGTTTCGTAGTCAAGCTTTCAGAGTTTTTTTAACAAGAAGAGTTACCTGACGTTTACAGCCTTGTAAAATAAATTAAATGAATCTGAATCCAGTATTTAACAGAAATAAGCGACATCTAGAAATAGAAGGTGCAAGCTTTTTCTATTCAGACGTAGTGGCTGCATGTTATCTTTACATAACGAGAGAATTAGAGCACTATCTCGTCTGATGCGATCCGCGATAGAGCACGCTCGCTTGGAAGAAATCGATTTACGGTTTTCGCGACTTGAGAATCTCTTATGCAGGGTGAACATTTTACAACTGGATTGCTTGCAACTGATTTTACTACTTTTGATGTAACCAGGTAACCCTTACAACATCTAGCCAAATAAAGCTTTTTCCTGAAACGTTAGTATAGTGTCCAGGTAGATATCAGTGGGCGCGTGCATCAGTACAAGTGTTTTTGTTGTGCAGGCGCCAGCAGTCAAGATGATCAACGTCGCGGGCGTGATCTCCATCATCTTATTCTATGTGCTCATCCTGGCGGTGGGCATCTGGGCGGCGCGTAAGAAGCCCGAAGGAAATGACTCCGAGGAGGAGGTGATGCTGGCAGGCCGCTCCATCGGCCTCTTTGTCGGGATATTTACTATGACAGGTATGGCATCACTTTTGTTAAAGTATTCCTTTTCACATTTATAGGTCATGAAAATGACGAAATATTGGTCTCAAGATACGATACAATTTCCTCGTATGTTAATGCGCACGATATTTGGTAGATATCTTTAATAACTTATGTTTTGAGATACTAACGGACATCTATAATTATACATATGGTTATGTAGGCCCATAATATTTTTGTAACAAGTGTTCGCTTAAATCGATGGTAGTATCATATCTACGTAATCTACGTCAGTCACCTTCATATATTTAAATGAAGGTTCACTGTAACAGTGTTCAATCATATGATTGATATGAGCGTTACTGGGATCGAGCTCTAAGTATAGTGTGCGCCCGCCCAGTCTCCTCGCGCCCGCCCACCGCGCCGTGGGCGGCAATTCTTTACTCTACCTCTAATTATGCTGTCTGCATGTTGACACACCGTTCAATGTTATTCAGATGACATGTTAGTACTTACCTCGTTCGTACATTTACGTAATTTCAGTTTATTTATACTATGGCATAGAATATAGAATAAAGTCCGTCTAATCAAGGCTACGAGTATCGATCAGTGTCCATATCAATATAGTAGAATGTACTTATTCAATATCATGAAAAGGGCAATATTATGTAAGTACCTATTTTAAAAACAAAACCGAATTGGTAATGCGCAGGAACCTTCACAAGTATTGTAAAGGGGTAGGTTTAACCTCGGATAAATATTGACGTCATGGTTTAAAGTACCTTTCTTTACGCAGCCTTACTTTCTGCCTATTTTTAAAATTTAAATAGTACATAGTGCACTTACTCGTACAAGTAGAAAGATATGTTAACTGACATGGACATTTATTGATTTGGTTACTACTAGGCATACTGTGCTCGCCATGTCAACCATATAGTTGCGAAGTAGTAATATTCGTAAATGGTATTGTTATCTTTGAATCAGGCATGCATGTGAGATCGGTACTGTTTGGTAAATCAGAGATTACTCCGACCAACTAACTGATAAAGCCAGACGAGGCCGCGCGCGCCATGTTTGCTCTCTAATTGAAAACGATCACCGATCCGTGATTAAAATCTATAACCTTATAGCCTGTAGTGCCTATAATAATAGGATCGGAAAATCATCTTCGACTCATCCATGCACTGGTCCAGCGTAAGTTGACACCTATGAAACTCTCTCAATTTGCTGTAAGTTACTTATTCGATCCGGTCTTACTTATGTATCGATTGACGTTGGAACATGGTTTGACGAAAGTGCGTGTCACCCACGTGACATTTTAGTCTCGGACGAAACGTTTCTGAACTAGGGAAAGAGCAGTTCAATGTATATGTCGCAGCTAACTAGCATAAATAAGTAGGTATATTATGCATATGTATCTCGCCGCCAACTATCTGAATTCGCCGTTCAATTAACAGCCTAGCTTTTTTACTAAACGGCGTCGTTCAACTAGCTTCCTGATGATATTTAGCCATTCAATCAAACGGCTTGGCAAAATGGCTTGAATTAATAACGTCGACTACTTGCCTAGTCAAGTCATTTAGTGTTACGTAATGTTACGTCATGAAAAATTAGCACGAAGACTAAGTGAGAGCTCCGCTTCTAACCTAATCAATTCAAGTCGGATTTGCTCTGATGAAGGAGTCGGGCAGGGGGGTTTTAGGTTGTTATAATGTCAAGTCTATATCAGAATTGCGGCTCATTTTATCGATTTTCGAATTTTGTTTTTGTCATAATTTATTCAAATCACATTTCTTCGGTAAATTAGATTTAGATTTAGATTTATTTATTTAGATAGTAATTTTGGCAAATAATCACCCTATTGTATGAATAGGCAGAGCATCAGCCACTCAGCTTATTAAATTTTGTATGAGACATTACGGCTGAATATCATTCATGAAGCTATAGTTAAGCGGTGTCATTTGGTAAAATGAATAGGCTGTTAATTAAATGGCTGATTAAGTAAGTTAGCTGCAACATATTTACAAAAGAGAATATAAATATGGGCGTTTTACTGGAGTATATTTATTTTTCATGTGCATGTACTTATGATCGAAAAAAACACACGCAAGTATCCTTCTCATTGAAAAATAGCACTCCTGGTCAGTCAGTGAATCTCCAATTCGGAGGTTTTGTTCGGTGGGTGGCTGTGAAGTCTAGGCTTTGGAAATCACTAGTATTATTCCTATTGAAACAAGAACCGTTAATGTAGCTGTAGGTAGAGCTAGTGTAGGTATTATTGATTGAAACATGAGTGTGTGTTGCAGCGACGTGGGTGGGCGGCGGGTACATCAACGGCACCGCCGAGGCCATCTACACGTCGGGCTTGGTGTGGTGCCAGGCGCCCTTCGGATATGCGCTCTCATTGGTCTTCGGTCAGTAGATGACGAATTATATTGACAGATTTTAGAATAGTTATAGTTTGAAGATGGTTTGATGAAATTCTTGTCCTATTTATTTAATAATAAATTAGGTCGTCGTTTTTTTTTTGTCGACAATGAACCTTATTTATCGTATGTCGATGCAGGTGGTATATTCTTCGCGAATCCGATGCGGCGGCAGGGGTACGTGACGATGCTGGACCCGCTGCAGGACCTGTTCGGCAGCCGCATGGGCGGGCTGCTGTTCCTACCCGCCCTCTGCGGAGAGGTGTTCTGGGCGGCCGGCATCCTCGCCGCCTTAGGTGAGTGGTCCCTAACCTATCTGATTTCCTGGTTTCTAGATATGTCTACTTGACTTTTCACCGATTACATAACTGCGTTACTGTGCTGTTGTTATGTGTCAGGTACTTAGTTACACGTACTTATAAGTCTTTAATTACTGAGGACCAAGCGCACTAGAAGACGACCCAGGAAGATGATTGCGAGTAAAGCCAGCAAATCAACAAAAGTTATGAAGATGTAAACATTATTTGTGAAGTAGCGTAATATCATGCTTACTTAGTTTTTACCTTCGTAGATCTAGCTTACAAACTTCCAGACTATTCCGGCTCAGTTATCTATCAGATCTAATCCAATTATCCAATCACAGCCAAAAATAGAAGCGGTCGGGTGTCTGCGGGATGAGAAGTCGAGGGCACTCGTATTGAACCATCTACAGATTTGGAGATTAACATTTTTGTACTTACCTAGTAGATACGACGGTTATTTTTAGTTAGTGAGACCCATGTGATTTAAGCCTAACTCTACCAGTTTACAAAATCGTCGATAGGTTTTTCAGCATCGTCGTTGAGATAATTCGTCGGGGTAAATCTAACAGAGCTTAGACTGGCCCAAAGGTTAATACAGTCAATTTTATTTAATCAATTAGTTATTTGTTTGAAATACTCACGTAAATTTATGGTGGACTGTAGTACCTACTACTCAAGTAGTAGTTTGGCACTATTTAGTGTACAGTGAACAGTTCCTACCTACTACCTGTATTCAGAATCCATTTTTTTTTTGCTTCTAGCTATTGGTTAATTGAACACTGATACTTGTGAATACACACCTAAATTATTTTTACATCCCAGATCTGTGCTTGTGACACACAAAAAACACTGCGAGCACGTTCAAAGCTTTTCCGAACTCAGAGTATATTCAGTGAGCATATCAGGAGGGCCTTTGAAGTTACCTTTGAATAACTAGAATGTCTTTTATAACTACACATCCAATTACTTAGCGGGTGTAGCCTAGCCATTATTAATTATGCTTTTAATGTTTCCCGGGACTTCGGTCTCATGAAATATGAAAACTGTAGACACAAGAACGAACAAAATTACAAGGATACTAGCGTTAGAATTATTTCATGAACATTGGTGAATAGTTACAAGTTGCAGCAGGCAAATGTATTTTTGTGTACCTACAATGGCTATTTATATAAGTAGCTACAGTTCAGGTAAACGAGCCCATTTAAATAATTCAGAGCGCTGTTCCGAGGCGGACATTAGGTGAACATCCGACGTCGTTCCCCTTGATATTTTATCACATTTTGGGAATGTTCCTCTCTTTTTCCTATTCGTACAAATAATAAATCTGCTGTTGCGACGAGTTACTGCTAATACCGGTAATGTGCTCGTTGACTTTTTCTTTTTGACAAAGTAAAGGCCAGTCTTTTCCTATATCCAGCCTTTTATCAGTGGTTTTTAAGTGGCTACTACCACTCGTAGGTAGGTAGGTACTATAGGATTATAACAGACAGTAAAAATAGTTAGTAACTTAATAATAATTTACTTACCTAAGTACTGGTTTTGATTTCTTCTAACTTATTTTTTGTGACTAATTGAAATCCATACTAATATTATAAAATCGAAAGTAATTTTGTCTGTCTGTCCGTTCGTCAGTTTTTCAGCTTTTCAAGGCTAAACGGTTAAAGGATTCCGCGACGCTCTAAATTTTTTATACAAACGCGCTTGTCAAATTTTCTGGAAGCTAATTCGTCTGATTGTGATTAAATATGGCAAGTACAATTAAATGAACTATAGAGCTATGAAAAATATCCGCATTCGTAAAGGTTCACTTTTGACTGATTTATTTAATAGATAGACAAAGCAAATCCCTTTACATATAGGGAGGTTGTCTACATCATTAGCTTTTAAATTAATCCATAATGCAAGGAAATTCCTGGTTATTTAAGAATGATTAGAGAAGTGCGAAAGTCATGCAAATCGATTTAAATTTCAATTTGTCACTCTGTAGATAACTTTATAGGATCATCAGTATCTTTACTTGCTCTCTTCGCTCGTCGTCTCCTTTTAGACGAAACGGCTATAGAAACCCTTTGACCAATACGAAGTGGTCGGCGGACTCCAAACGGATCTTGATCCAATTTAACAATTAGTTACAGTATAACACGAGGAAAGTTATTGTATAACACGAGGAAAGTTATTGTATAACACGAGGAAAGTTATTGTATAACACGAGGAAAGTTATTGGATACTATTTTCTGAATAAACACGAACAAACTCGCGGGTAACAGCTAGCTGACAATAGAATGAACTATGTTATTCGCTACATTTTTACTTCGAGTTCCATTTGATACGCAAGAGTAGATCGATCAAAGCCATATTAATTATTCAAACTAAAAGCTAGCACACCCTTAAAATAGCATTCTGTGAGCGAGGGATGACGGGGCCGGCTGCTTACTTTTATATTAGGTATCGAAGTACGGAGTATCAGAGTCAATTATCCTCTTCTATATATATAAAATTCAAAGTCCTGACTGACTGACTGACTGATATATCAACGCACAGCCTAAACCGCTGGTCCTAGAAACATGAAATTTGGAGGATATGTTCTTTGTACAGTGTAGGCATCCACTAAGAAAGGGTTTTTCGAAATACTACCCCTAAAGGGGGGAAATTGGGGGTTGAAATTTCTATGAAACTTTTAATTCTCTAGGTCGATAGACTCAAAAATTGGTACAAATACTCTTCAATTAAAATTATGAGACACGTGTATCACAGTTTTTCCAAAATCATCATCATCATCATCCACCGACAGAGTCTAATAGGGCTTCTTTTTACTCCGAAAACTTTGTTGAGAAAGTTGTTAACCCACTACAAACGACGCTGTTATCATTCTTAGGGTTCCGTACTAAAATGTTGAAAGGAATCTTATCATGAAACTCCGATGTCTGTCTGTTTGTATGTCTGTGAGCTGATTATCTTGGAAACTGTAATAGCCAGCAACTTGGAATTAGGTACAGATCAAGATAACGGTAGTAGCTACGTATAGTAGGTAAAACGTCACGCCATTACCCTAAGAGGTGTATTACAACACCCTCACTTCGCCGGACGATATTCAGTCCAAAATGTAATAAGTAGCGAGGCTATCGCCATACGTACACCGGGCTCCAGTCATGTAGCAGATGACATTAAATACGAAGCTATCATTGAATTTTCATATGAATCTCCGTGTAAAATATGTGAACTATATTGCTGACATTCTATCAAATTTGAAACCTACTTAATCAGTAAGGGAAAAATACAAGAATTAAGTCCAAGCCTGTCAGAAGATTACAAACGGCAAGTGAAGAGATTTTCTGTCAATAAAGATCAGGTAGATGAGCTAGGAGATGAAATTTATAATTATGTCTGTCTGATCTTAGAAGCAGTATTTAGCAAAAATAGACGAAGTCAATAGAAGAAGCTGCTTTAGTATTAGGAAGACAAAACCTACTACGGGTTGTCTTTGCTTCGAAGGTCTTAACTAAAGGTCTGCCAGCACACTGACTGGTGTAGTTTCTGAATGAGTCTGTGTTTATGCTGAGGATTCCTCTAATATCTCTAACACCACCGAACTACCCCTTCGAGTTAAAAAGAGTGCAGTTTCCCCTCAAAGTCTGCTTTGCCATGACCATAAATAAATCTCAAGCCAAACTCATAATTGACTAAAATGCTTTTCACACGGTTAGTTATACATGGCCTGCTACAGAGTAAGCTCATGGAGCAGCCTGGTTTTTCTAAAAAAGAAAAAAAAAAATAGGTTTTCGTTGTAAACATTATTAATTGCCAATTATCTACTTTCGGTTGTCTTCTAATTTTATCTTTTCACACACGCTTTAAGTTCTGTTGATACAATACTACTACTACTTTTCTCATTCCAGAGATAGTTTAGTTAACTAAAGAACTTCGTCCATATTGCCCTGCTTGGGATATTGTCAGTTTGTGTATTCAATTGAGAGCGAGTGTGACCGCTTATAGTATTTATTTCTGAAGTTAAAAACGTCATACATTTTCTGTAAGCTACGCGGGCGAAGCCGCGGGCAGAAGCTAGTTACTTATAAACGTTGCATAATAATAGCCTCGGAATAAAAGTGTTATGTTTTCACAGCAGATAAGTATTTATTTGTACACAACTTTAAATAAAAACAGAAAATTAAAGAAAACTTAAACTATTAACTAAGAACTTATGTTTGAGTTTTTATATTTTGAATTCGATCGAAAAAGATGTCATCTGTCATCTATTATTATTATGTCGAGGCTAAACAAATAGGCATATTGGTTGATGTGGGATCGAATCTGTTAGGTTAGCTAATAGGATTTTTTTCTGGCCTTTGTCACGCTGTTAGTTTTTTAGGCGATTAGATAAACCTATTCTTACAATATTTAGGTACCTATCAAAAAATTAAAATAATAAAAGCGATGATATCAGAGAAGACTCGCCTGAGCGAGCGGGTTCGGACCCAGCCGAGAGCACGCACCAATTTGTTCTTTGTGTAAACATACATACATATGTGTCATCTGGTACTTAACTTGAGCCTAGTGTACGGCGACAAACTCGCCCCCTGTCACCTTCGGGACTGAGTATCGTCCGGTGAAGTGTGGGTATTGTACACCTCTGCCAGCCCCTTTGCGGGAAAAGCTTTCTTTCTGTAATTTTTTTTAAACAATTTTTTTCTTAAACTTACGACCATTACTTATGTAAGAATAGTACCTGACATAGGATCATTTTCACAATATTCAACAAAGGTATTGTGCGTGTAAATCTTCGTCATCCGACCTAATACACTTTCAGGTTTGGATTTTGGTGTCGTGTTCAAGGTTTCACCCTTTTACGTGAAAGTGGCACATCTTTGGCAAACAAGAATATTTTTTGTCCCATATCATCCAATTTAGAAAGTGAAATTGCTAAAATATTAGGAGTTTTCAAAACAAGCCTCTTTATTGATTGATTTTCCAAAGTTTGTGCGATGTGTCAAGTTGCGAGGCTCCGTCTCCACGAGTTTACTCGGTAATTTGTCCGAGACAAGGGCGGTGACAGCTTATTCCACACTGTCTTTCTGTTACGAAAATCGATCGCACCTGGAAAACTTATTTTAGACTCCCACCTATCGAAATACGAGCTGTATTTCGGTAGGTGGGTTTCTTAAATAAGTTTTCCATAGCTAGCTGGTTGCGACTAAATCGTAGCATCGTAGGTATTTGCATCGTATTTTGTTTACATAGTTACAGGCTATTATTATAGGAAACTGGGAAACTGGATCGGTTTCATAACGACACCTGCATTTGCAAAGTTTTTACTACTTAATACATTGTCGAAAAATACAATCCGTCTACAAAATCTTCTTCTCTCCTCTTTCTCTACAAAGTCTTCCATATAACAGTGACTGCGTTATACATATCACGCCATGTTTTTTCTCATCAATACTTAATCTCAATGAGATATTCGTAGAATAAATACGTACGGCGGCGCATCGTGTACGCACTTCGTCGGTCGTCATCGCCTTTTACGCTCTCCACAGTCCATAAAAGTAAATCAAGGGTTGTTGGGAGACGCGCGTCAATGCCGCCCCCTCCTCCCTCCGGGCTAGGGTGGTGGGTCAATGAGTCCTTGACGCCGCCCCTCCTGCGTAGACTATTGTTTTGAGCCCTTTCTGGGGCAGCTATTATTGTTATTTTAAACTGCAGCTTTGTTCGAGCAACGAAATTTTTTGTTTTGTAGATGTTTGCACTCTTGAAACAGTTTTTGTAGACTAGCTCAAGAATATTCAAACGCTCTTTTAAATAAGCTCTATTATGTTTATATAGTATGTTACGTGTATGTTTATACAGTCATCAGACAGACCACGATTCATCATTATATATTACGACCGAAAAATGGCGGCAGAGGTCGCGGCGGAAGGTCGTCACGGCTATAACCACTCCAGCCCTCAGCCCGTAACCGGCCGTCTCCGGGCGCGGAGCTCCGCTAACGGCCGCTTTACGACCGGAGCTCCCAGCTCCTGTCTTACTGCTATTTATAGCTCGGGTAGATGCGAGCCCTTGTCACGAAGTTCCTAGTGACACTTTTTCCTTTAAACTTTTTAGCGCTCTCAACTTTTTTGAAAATTACTTTAGGATTTGAATATCGGCACAACTTTGGCATCATATATGACGTTGGCCTGTCTAAAATGTCTATTTCAGATACATGGAAGGTACCTAATGAAAAAAAAACCTGCTAGTTGAAATGGATAGTTTTAGTAAAAGAAAAGCCTATACTGACATTGTCTTCTCCAGTCGTTTTAAAGTTGCTAAAAACCCTAGACTGCAATAAATCAGCTGGGCCTGACGGCTTACATCCCTACCTACTTAAAAACTGTGCAGATAGTTTGATTTGTCCTATTAGTCTCCTGTTCAAAAGATCGATTATCACCGGGATAGTGCCAAAAATGTGGAAAACCGTAACGATAACTCCTATTCATAAGAAGGGTTCCAAGAGGGATATCTCAAACTATAGACCGATATCTAAACTTTGTGTTTTGGCTAAGATATTTGAAAGGGTGATCCACGACCAAATTTACATTGCTCTCAGACACTTTTTCACCCCGCAGCAGCACGGTTTTCTTAAAGGGAGGTCAACAACATCTAACCTGATCTCGTTCACTGATATGGTGACTGCGGCTATGGATGGTGGAGGGCAGGTTGACGCAATCTATACGGACTATAGCAAAGCTTTCGATCGCATTGATCATTCTATTCTTCTTGCGAAATTAAATGCGGCTGGAATAAGAGGTGATCTGCTAAGGTGGTTTACCTCTTATGTCAATGATCGATGTCAAACTGTAGTCCTAAATGGGTTCGCGTCTGCTCCTTCACCTATCCCTTCCGGTGTCCCCCAAGGATCAATTCTCGGTCCTCTGCTCTTCATCATCTTTATTAATGATATCGGACAATGTTTTCATCACTCACATTTCTTGTTGTTTGCTGACGATATGAAAATTTATAGGATGGTCAACGACAGACTAGACTCAGAGTTACTTCAAAGGGATCTTGATAATCTCCATAGATACTGCGCGTTGAACAGGCTTGATCTTAACATTCTCAAATGTTGTTGCATCACCTTCAGTAGATCCGCTAGGACTTTCAGTTATGACTACAGAATTAATGGTCAGACTCTTGAAAGAACTGATTCTGTCGTAGACCTCGGTATCACTCTAGACTCTAAGCTTCTTTTTGACAAACATATTGAAAATGTCTCCGCTAAAGCCATGAAAACTTTAGGCTTCATACTTAGAATTACTAAGGATTTCAAGCTTATTAAAACCCTCAAAATACTGTATTGTTCCTTAGTACGAAGCCAACTTGAGTATGCCTCCCAGGTCTGGAATCCGTGCTATGACAAATATATAAACCTTCTTGAAAAGCCTCAAAGAAAATTCCTACGTTTTATTAATTACAAAGCCAAAATTTCCAACTCCAAATTTGACTACGAAGGAAGTTGCAGGCACCATCAAATGTTGCCTCTTCGTAAAAGAAGAGAGGCTGCAGACCTCTCCTTTTTACATAATTTATTATTGAATAAAATCGACTGCTCATCGCTGCTAGCTGAAGTCAAGCTTGTCTCGCCATCTCTTTCGACTCGTAAAAGACACCTTTGTCTATATATCCCCCGCCATAGTACAAACTATCGTGGTAATTCTTTCTTCTTGCGTACAGTATCTAACTTTTCTCAGCATGTTGACTTTTTCTCAATGAGGCAAAATGCATTCAATATTTTAATTAACAACAAGTTTTTCCTAAGTTAGTAGGCAATTATTTAACAAATTTTCTATGAGCACTCTTTTATTCATACGGCTTTGTCAGGTTTCTTCATCACTAGGTACTGTTACTTTTATTACTGTTATTTTTATTTTTTTCGTCCATATTAATTCTTAAATTTATAGAATCTTTGTTTGTGTGGTAGGCATTTATTTTTGTTTTTATTTAATTCGTATTTTTTGTATTATTATTATTTTTTCTCTGATCTTCCAGTATAAATGTTATGTTTCCTTTGCGCGCTAGCACTATTCTTGTTATTATAAGTGGTGACCTGTATTTGGCCTAACTGTTAATATTTCTGTATGTTTTTACGTCTAACCAGGCTGTTTGGTCATCCAAATAAAATAAAATAAAATAAAAAATAAAAATAAGTATTATTCTAGCTAGATTGGCGTGCATCATCTGCTGCTAAATACTACTTTAATGTCAGGCAAAATGGCAGTAATAGTGTTGTCCATACGAGAATGAGCTTGGCTTGTGTGCGCAGGCGCCACCCTGGCCGTGATCATCGACATGGAGCAGAGCACGTCCGTGATCTTCAGCGCGTGCGTTGCGGTGTTCTACACGCTGTTCGGCGGGCTGTACTCCGTCGCCTACACCGACGTCATCCAGCTGTTCTGCATCTTTATCGGCCTGTGGATGTGCATCCCATTCGCGTGGGCCAACCCTCACGTCAAGCCACTCTCCTCCATGGAGGTCGACTGGATTGGACACATCGATCCAGAGTACTACTGGTTCTACGTTGACTACGGATTGCTGCTCGTTTTTGGAGGGATCCCATGGCAGGTTAGACCTTATTACTTGAGCTAACAAACTAAATTCGATGGTCACGCATTTTTTAAGGGAATAAATTAATTTGAACCGACAATGTAATAAATCTTCATTCGTCATTATTTAAAATTCTTCTAAAAGTCATTAAAATTATTTTATTTGTTCTATACCGAACACTAGGTATACTTCCAACGAGTGCTGAGCAGCAAGACTGCCGGTCGCGCACAACTGCTGTCATACGTAGCCGCCTTTGGCTGTATCATCATGGCGCTGCCGCCTGTGCTCATCGGAGCCATTGCGAAAGCAACTTGTGAGTCTTCAGTTTTGCTATTCATCTGCTATTACGCTGTGAGATGAGCATGGGCGAATAGTAATACTAATGAGTAATAACGTGTTCAGCTTGGAACGAGACGGATTTCCGTGGTGACCTGACGCCGAACGGCGAGCTGACTTCCGACCAAACGTCTATGATCCTGCCGCTGGTGCTGCAGCACCTGACGCCCGACTTCGTGTCGTTCTTCGGGCTGGGCGCAGTCTCCGCCGCCGTCATGTCTTCTGCGGACTCCAGCGTGCTTAGCGCCTCCTCCATGTTTGCTAGGTGATAAATGTTTCATGATAAAGTGCCTCATTTATTTTTATAGGCCTCCTGACTCATAAATATCCAGATGTAGATATGATTGAGCACAAATTTTATGTTTCACCTAGCATTATAGAATATTAGAATTGTTCTATCGATTGAATTCCCATCATGACATGACATCTCAAGAAGGAAAAGATGTTTCGGCTAGGTAGGTTAGATAGGTTTCGTCTTTAAATATTAAAAACATTTTGAGTAGAGCTAAATCATATGACTTACAAGCGACCCGTACTGGCTTCGCATTACCTTCCTAATCTAATCTAAATCAAGAGAGTTAATTGTAGAGATAAACAAACGTGTGATGGTCTCAGTATCTCTCAAGCTGACCTCAGTTCCCATCTCTTCAGGAACGTGTACAAGCTGATCTTCCGCCAGCGCGCGTCCGAGATGGAGATTATCTGGGTAATGCGCGTTGCCATCCTGGTGGTAGGCGTGCTGGCTACCATCATGGCGCTTACCATACCTTCCATATACGGCCTTTGGTGAGTCTATTTGTGTTTATTTTAGCCGTGATTGTTTTATTGCGGGCAAGTGAATCTGGTAAGTCGAGTATTAAATGTATTCTCGTCTTTTAGTTTTAGTTTCAAAGAATGTATTATCACAAAGACTAAATAATGAAGACTAAATAATAAATAAAATAATAATAATAAAGAATAAAAGAATGTATTATCACTTACGCGGATATAACGTCGTCGGACCGACTATGTAGGTATGTAAATAGAATTAAATGGAAAAGTAAAAAAAAAGCAGACGAATACTAACTCATTTCACACCTTTTTTTTTAACTAATAATAATAATAAATTTTTATTTCAATAACTACATGGTAAAGATAAAAACTATCAGATACAAACATTTTTTTAGGAACAATAAAATAATTTTGCCCGAACTAGGTAGTCCTGTTTGTCAGGCGATAAATACGGCAAAAACTTAACTTAAAATTATCATTGCATACTCACATATTCTAATTCAATAAAATTCTAATTCATTTTAAAATATAAAATAAACTTACTGTAAATTACTAATAACTAACTTAACGACTCATCTCCTATGACGTGTTCAGCCAAGCGTGGAATAAGATTTTTTATTTTTTACTAGCTGCGCCCCGCGGCTTCACCTGCGATCCAACAGGAACCGTTAATTTTTAGGGATAAAAGTACCCTACGTCCTTTTCTGTACCCCAGACAACATGTATGCAAAATTTCATGATGATCGGTTGATTAGTTAGGGCGTGAAAGCGTTACAGACAAACAAACAAACGAACAAGCTCACTTTCGCATTTATAATACTAGTTATTATCTATTATTATAGTTAAGTTAGGATATGTGAGGGTGGCGAGATGTAAAGTCTTGCACCCTCAGATGAAAGCTTTGTTTACGCCGCTCTATGTTCCATTAAAAGCTTTGTTTATTTGTTTGCTGCAGGTATAGTTTATTATAGGTCACATCATCAAGCTGAACATGAGCTAAACTGATCTGTTAACCGAAGTATTTTATCTTATATTTATTATATTGTTATTTTATATTATCTGAAAAGTATTTTGATGCCATAATGGATCATGATCAGAGTGTTTCAAGGTATCAAAATATTCCGTTGTGGTCAGGGTGCTGCTAGTCACGTTCACCGTCCCATCGATATGTTGCGTAAATTCGACTTCGATGGAACATTTATGTGACACGGAGCAAGGTTCATGTGATTCTACATTAACTGGTCTAAGTACGCCATTAACAGTTACTGTCGCTGTGTTATGGCCGGTGATTGGCACACAGGCTTTGATGACATTATTATAGCTATTAGAGACATTTTTAGTGTACTGGATGATTAGGTCGTTGGGATAGTGATTTAAACTAGAAATTACAGTAAGTAATTTATTTTGGCAGAATGGATATCGTGTATGTCTTTTTAAAACAAAAGAAGCCAACGTAATGTATTTTTTGAGGCGATTAAACGATATTTTTATGTAAATGGCTTTATAGTCTGGCTTTTTAGCGCTGAAAATTGATATTTTGGTTAGCAGAAGAGCTGAAATTTAGCATGATTGTAGCTTTCATTAATTTCTTCACTTCCGAAGTAGAAATACCTCGTAAAATACAGTTTTTTAATTTTCATGAAAACAGTACTAGCTAGCTATGAAAAAAGTGTTAAGAGCTAATAATATTTTTATCGTAAAATTATCTACAAATCTTTCTTTGAATGTATTTTTATATGACTTATGGTTTTCAAAATATGCTAATAGCAATTGCAGACCAGGGAAGAAATAGGGCAATTTCTGTTTAGTGATCCTGTTCAGCAAAACATCGTGATTCGCGTTTTCCAAAGAGCTTTTCAGGATTTTTCTATATTGCTGAATCCGATAAGCTCTATAAAAATGTTAAAGTATGGTCAAATCGAAGAAATAATGACGACATATGAAGACAAAATGAACCTCGAATATTATTAAAAAGATACATTTAATTGCATTACATTGGATTGCATACATTTAAAATGTAGAAAAACTATGGACCTTTCTGAAAAAAAAAATAAGGATAAATTAGGCATTTCCTAGCCTCTCGGTCTTTCATTATTTTTTTATTTTCAGCAATTTTTCAATTTCTAATATTTTTTTTGTTAGGGTTCTCTTATTCTTGTTTTTTTTAGAATTACATTTTAATCTTCGACTGATTCAAGCTATACCGAAAGTACAAAGCCTTCCGAGTCCTTGTAGCTGTAATCCTACAGCACTCGTCGCGCGTTTGATGCGATGTTGCAGATGTCGCAATCAATAATGGCCAAGCTCACGCGTGAACGTGATAATATATCCGAATTGCTACGACGTAGGTACTTGTAGATTCATTGCAGGTAATCGTGATTTCGATTGTTATTATGGTCCATGTTCGTCAAACATTAATTGGGCGGTTACTTTTTTAACTGTCCATTTCCATTGTTGATATTTTACTTATTGAAAAGCTGTCAAAAACAGTCTGTTAAAATCGTATTTTAAGTTTTGCTAAACTTCAGTCTGAGAGATTTTATAACTAGCCGTGTATGCTTACATCTGGATAACTGACATGTCAGAGACCCTCGGAACCTCTCGGAACTCCTATATATGAGTATTGTCAGCGCTGGCCAATTGGCGTATTGCTATTTGACAACTTACCATTTAATAAAAATAAATTTTCGTTTGATAAATACATTTATTCGAAGCAAATCTTTTTGAACGGCATTGGGTTGGAGCTAATGGAATTAACGAACAAAAAGCTTTGCGAAAGTTCCGAGACACGCTATCGCGGTAAGGAAAATTAACTGAAGACAAGAAACTCAGTTATTTATGTGGGTTTAGCGATCTGGGTTTTGGGCAATTGTCATAATTGTGGATCATCAATGTAGTGTAGACCAAATTTACGCTCGATTATTCAGTGCTTGGGAAATCATTGCCGTTCCTATATGTATGTATAGACACAATATGTTGAGTAAACACTTTTAGCAAACTAATCTAGTGGGATAAAACGGTGATCGAAATTGAATCCCTGCCGACACAGGAAGGGGGGGAGGGCGTAGGGGTGGTTCCAGTAGTCACCTTACGGCTGATTGGAAACGTGTTTGACTAACGGAGCGACGGAGCGACGGATTACTATGAAAGAGAGTCGGGTCACCGAGCCGGCGGCTTCTCTCGAGGTCGGAATTTAGGTTAATGGGATTATTGAAGTTTGCGTTTTTCAACAAAAAAATTATTAACACGGATGAATGCTTGATGGAAGGGTAGAAGAGTGGGGTGGAGTGGATGAACTGTGTAAAAGAATACATGAGAAAAGATAGAGAAACGTCGAATAAAGACTAATGGAAAAAGTGTTAATGCTGTTCAAATCCTGGAGTAAGAATTTAATGATGAAAACTAGCCCAATTAATGAACATCGTTTTTACTAATTGCAAATAAGCTTTAGGGTGGGCATTTAGTAGTGGTTTCCTACGATATTAAAATCATAAGTTATTTAAACTCTTTCCCGCTTAAAGTATTGTACAAAGTTCAGATGACGCAAATTTAAGATCATAAAGATCATATTTCCGCGGGACAAAATGAATCGATTTACTTAAAAACGTTGGATAATATAGAATTTTTGTATTAGTAGGTACTAGTTACCTCTAACTCCTATGTGTAGTCGAAACTGCGAATTTTGAAAATAAGTTTTGTAATCGTGTCATTCGTCGTCTTGACGATGTTAATTGTCCGCCACCGAATTGGGACGGAGCTGCAATTTTATACAGTTAGACTTCTTGTTGTAGGGTACTGTGAAAGATATGACTCAGGCCCTTAAGTCGAATGTTGACCGAGCCAATGGTCAGAAAAAGCAAAAAGAGCCCGGACCATCAACAAAGTCTTGCAAAATTAGGTTGACAGGATGCGCTCCTGCCAAGCCAGCCACAACCATCAACAAAGTCTTGCAAAATTAGGTTGACAGGATGCGCTCCTGCCAAGCCAGCCACAACCATCAACAAAGTATTGCAAAATTAGGTTGACAGGATGCGCTCCTGCCAAGCCAGCCACAACCATCAACAAAGTCTTGCAAAATTAGGTTGACAGGATGCGCTCCTGCCAAGCCAGCCACATGATAGATATATATATACATCCATAAATAATGGGAATATTCGCTCGATCCAATAAAAACAAAATATTTATATTTGGATGAAGAAGTCTCTTTGTTAATTTTATTGCACTATTACACAGAATATTAGAAATGGCCCTCCCTATATCAGTTTTTGTGTTAATTTAAAACTGGTTTAAAAGAGTAATTTTTTTTGGTAATTGTATGATTGAACACTATTGAAAGCAAGGAGAGCCAAATTTTGACCTGATGAAAATATTGCGTGTCATCTTAAATTTTCAGCTAGATACTGAAATAAAAGTGCAAGCCGTCAGATTTGCAAAGGCATTGAGCAACATTCGACGGGCATGCACCTGCGGCCTTGCAGAGATTTAACCGCTATCTGCATCGTGTGGTGAAGTCGTTTGATGCTCCAATTACCTGCGGAATGTATAATGATTTACATATCTAAGCACAGCGATGGGCCTACGTGGCGCAATAGGATCCTACTCGTACATCAGACGAAGGACTCGCCCGTCGACGCGACGTTTACAAATCGTTTAAGTGATTTAAGACTATTAGAATTCCGCGAATTAAGTACCAAGGTATTAAAGGCAATCTGTAATTTGTGCAGCGATATTTAACATTAGTAGGCATTTGAATATTGAAAACAGACATATTTTTTTAAGTTACCCATAAGAGTAAGTAGGGTACACAAATAACTCATCGAATTAGAATGTTAGCCAAAGATCGCCAATTTGTACTAATTATGTTGTTGTACTTTTTGGTTTTAGGCTAGTCATAAAAAATCTTAAAAACTGATTGTAAAATACGTTATATGAAACGTTATATAAATAAAACGTCTCGATTTCTTAAGTATAGCGGCGCAACCTTTGCAGTCCTTGACTTGATTCAGGATTTTCCCGTCACCTACTCAGGACTCTCGTAAGTTGTACGCGCATGATGATAATGTTGGGGTGTTTGTTTGACGCAGGTCGATGTGCTCGGACCTGGTGTACGTGATCCTGTTCCCGCAGCTGCTGATGGTGGTGCACTTCAAGCACTACTGCAACACGTACGGCTCGCTGGCCGCCTACATCGTGGCGCTGCTGGTGCGCCTCACGGGCGGCGAGAAGATGCTGGGCCTGCCGCCCCTCATACACTACCCCGGCTGGGACGCCGTGAACGAAGTCCAGCTGTTCCCCTTTCGGACCATGGCCATGGCACTCTCGCTCTTCACGCTCGCCTTCATATCCTGGCTCTCTGTGTAAGTTGCTCTATACTTTAAAATAAACAATTTTACCATTTTTAAATCAATAGGCTTGCGCTTGGCCAGCATGCCAGCAGTTTCTTGCCTGTTCTTCTGAGTAGAGGCTTTTTGTCCGAACAAGGCGGTCGAGTCTATATGAATAACTTTGACGTTCATAAGTGTATCTTTGATACCTAAATTGAATAAAAACATTAAAAAAAAAAAAAAAAAAATGTGGCCTAAGATGGAGCGCGCTCACCGAAACCGATTCACTCGAGACTTGAACAATGTCGTTTAGCTATACCAGGAAAAGAAAACTAGGAACTTTTGATAGATTAATAGTTGGTAAGTTCTATTCCCACGGCGCGGCGTAGGCGTAGTAAATCCCAAAAGTAAGTTTGATCTCACGGTGAAGGTACTTACATTTTAGGTAAAGAACTAAATATATCTTCCTAGTCGTGCACTTTTGACGGAATGCTCTTGGTTGCGCTGAAGGTACATTCTAATAACTCAATTAGGTACATAGAATATAACATAACACAATTTATTAAAGGTACTTCAAATAAATACGAGTAACCCAATTACAGACTTTGTTTAGCCAACCGACCAAATTTGTATTTAGAAACAACAGTAAATATTGGTTTGTTCGACTTGTTTGACATGTGATATATGAAATCCTTTGTTTTAACGTATTTTGCCTCAAGTACGTTACTTGACTTCACGACTTGTAATATAATTTCGCGACGAGAGCAATTTGTGTGTTACTAAACCTCTCCACGTGTAAGCTTTTATGAACCTTTCCCTTGAAGCTTTATCCAATACAGAAAATTATAATGTAGGTGGGACTTAGTGACAGTATTGCCAAGTATCTTTTCTCAAGAAAGACATATTTATTGGGTTTTTTGGCTTTCATTTCTTTGGAGCTCTAAACATAATAGGCAAAGAATAGCTTTACATTTATTTTTCGAGAAAAAAATTAACTAAGTAATACCTTATCTTTCGGGTGAAAAAGTGTGTTTGCCTTCTGAACTAAGTACACCCGCCCGACACCGCTCTGAGTCTCAACAAAAATGGAGTCATATTTCTAGTAACTTACCTACATTAAGCACTTACTTATTTAATTGTACATAATTCGTCTCAAAAGTTAAAAGTTATGCAACTTTAATAGGCGTGGCCCGGAAACTGGGAAGCAGTTGTTCAGTTTATACTTTTAGCAGTTATCGTTTATTTATCGTAACAATAGTGATTGCGATCGGCGCAGCAGTCGTATTGTGTCGTGACAGACGGACGGACGCACAGACAATGCACATAATGAGTGCGAAAGTGACGGTGAATCACGAGTGTGGCTTGCACAACGTACATAGCACGTTGACAGCTATTTCTATACGATGATGGGTAAAGTTTTGGAATCGAAAGTGTTAGTTACGCAGGACCTCAAGTTTGGTGAGCGTGAGAACAATTTGACCGATCAAAGGGCATTTTGTCGAGATTATAATCATTGGTCTTGCAATGACAGTTACACACTAGTCAAGTCTGAGGATTATTGCAATTTTAGATTCAATTGCGACAAATTTGTCGCAATAAACAACAATATTTGTTGTTGTTTCTGTATATAATAAACAACAACGGTTGTTGTTGTTTTATACAACTTATGCGACACGTTATTATTTTTTAAAGAGGTGTGTTTTGTTGTCAGATTCCTGTTCAACGGCGGCTACCTGAGCCCGGAGTCGGACTACTTCAACTGCGTGGTGAACATCCCCGAGGATATCCGGCGAGTGGACGAGCCGTCGGAGGCGGGCGAGCAGATGTCTGTGCTGGGCGGCGTGCCGGGCCGGCTGTACGGCGCCGCCTCCACGCTGGTGGGGCCGGACGAGAAGAGCGGCCGGGTCAACCCGGCGCTGGAGCCCGACGACGACCTCGACGACCCCAACGACGGACCCACGCCGCTCTTCGGCTCCAGCAGCGCGCCGCCGCCGCTGCAGCCGCTCGGGAAACAGACCGCCTTCTGAGCGCCACCCCTCCACCGTGGACACTAGGCAGACTGCTGCCTGGGACCGAGCCGGCGGGATTGAACACTTTGTCGAGACTGTTGGAGACTATGACTCACCCACACTATTACTATTCCACATTGAGGCTTGCGCTACTATAATAACGTGATTACGTAACAATAGTGTTTCTGTTTTACCGTTTCTTAAACTATACTAAATGTGACAGTTCCAATATTGTTGTCATCCTTGATTTCTTCCTTTGGTCCTATCAAATAAGTCTAGTTTAGGAACCAGTACAACCATAGCACCAATATCGTACATGTTACGGTAATTGGTCTCCATAGAATGCTCTGAATGATTGGATAATGAGGTCTCGTCCCAGGTGTGCGGTCCTCTCGGTGGCCATGGCAAAACATAATTATTTTACGACGACTTTGTTATACGTAATTTATTTAATTAAACACAGATCGATCGTTACATCGAAGTATGGAACGGAATTCATATCATCATATAATTTATAATAACTTTATAGAATGGCTATGCTCAAAGTATATGTATATCATAAACATTTGCATTTTCCGAACGTTTTTGTATTTCATGTAAGAAAAAAAATTAAACATCTATAATATGTGTGAGTGTAAAATGCACACATTGACGTAACTGTAACGTTGAAGCAATAGCTGTATGTTTAGTGCGTGTAAAAATATGTATAAGCATAAATAATACATATTATATATTCTGTAGTGCAATGAAAAGTTAATGAAACGATACATATCAAATTGTGAATGGATAATTAGTGTGATGTTATATAAAGTATATTATTTATATTTAGAAGATTCCTTATTTAAGTCAATTAATGTACTTAGATGAAAGAGGTGCACTATAATTATGGACATGTAAAGTGCTTGATAGATGCACGAATGTACCTAACATGTATGGAGAGTAAATAATCACATTATATAAATATAAAATCATGTGACCAAAGAAAATACGAATATTATAATTGTGTTGGATTTTTGGAGATTTATATATAAATTTTATTATTGAGCATTGCAAAGCATATAAAAAGATAATACTAAATGCCTATTGTGGATTCTGAATTATAATATTTAATATCATACTTTGGACATCGTTTGAGCTTTTTAGATAAATATGAAATGATCAAATTGTTAGTACAATTTAGTGGCTGTTATATTTAAAAAAAATTAGAGTTATTTATTTAGAGAGACCGCAAATATAAAGAGGAATGATATAATAAATAAATGACTTCCTTTAAAAAACGATTTCAAGCAAAGATCTATGTTCGTACAGCGTGATGATAACTATATAGTTGAAAAAACTTTAATAGAGTTTCTTGAAAGTGATTCGTAAATGATAAAAGTTTGTGAACTATGTTATACTCGTAGGCCTAACTTGGACCATCTGTACTATCTGCTAATACAAAGTGAACGGCACGAATTACGCTGCTAGAATAATCTTTGAATTTAAATATGTACTTAAATGTGTTGATGTTGTATAACTTGATTCTTTATATAGTCGATATTTCAGTCAACTCTCGTCCCTATTCGGAGTGTCCTTGATAAATGTTACGCAAAAATATATACTTAACTATATAGATGTACTTACATTTAATGTCCAATAAGCTTTTTGAGGTAATACAACTTTTTCACAAAATATTAAACACAAATGTTCCGCTTTTGAATTAATTATTTTATATAAATTTTATATGCATCATAGATTCTATGAATATATAAAATGTATATTTGTTGCTATAGAGGTGATTCGCGATCACCTGAAAATTTATATATATTTAACCTACTGTAAGACTATCTAACTCAATACATATCATATCTCTGTGACTTAACATAAATATAGTCTAGTATTCTAGTGTGAAATGAAACATATCAATACTTGTAAGAGTAGATGTATAGGTATCGTTGTTGTTCTTCGACGTCGCTTTCTGATGCTATTTAGTAATTATTTTTTAGAGACCTATATTTATGTACAATGTACTTACTTATATTTTCAGTATTATGATTCAGATTGGAGAAAATCGCAATATAATTATACACGTACTTACATTGAAATATCGATTTATCGACTTCTCGAAAATCAAGCAATAACACGTTAAACAACTTTTAACCACTTCGAATTTTAAATAATTGTTGTTATTATAATGTAACCATAATTATATTGACGTGCCTATTCATTGTGCGAAATATATTTTCAAATATATGTATTATACAAGAAAAAAATATATTATTTAAAGAGAGAAATTAGAAAGCGATCGTCTCACTGTTAGCTAGTAGATATACCTATTGACTTATTCCTAGTCTTGTTGAATATTTTGAAATGTGAACATACTGTGAAATGTTGTGAAGTCTACGGTTGCTCCTGTGGCGTAATAAAACGTATAGCATGTTGATGACTTTCTTTTATAACTTGACATAATTATAGCCATCATCCTGTATTTGATAAATTACTAAAGAAAAAACCCACCGAAATGAACAAGAATAGTAAACGACTTGACTTCTTTATATGGTATATACGGGTTATAAAATAAAATAACATTTAAATTATTTACAAATTTTATTTTAATACAAAATATTAATCGTATCACTTAAACTAAATTTTTGTACAATTCGTTTATAACATTAAATAATTAATACTTCTCGTTTGACGATACTTATATTAATGGTAACAGACAAATGTGGAGACGTGTCATGTTGTTTTCTCAACGTTCTAGGATGGTTTTACATAGTTATTATGCGAGCATAATTTATCGGTCAATACGTCATTAGAGAGATAAACTTGAAAGAAATGAAATGAAAATGTAAATTCGATCACAGTTAGCTCGCAATTACGTTAGGCCACATTCTATAAGAACGACATACACTAGCATCATACAAAGTATTGACTAATGGTAGGTATCCTAGTGAGCCAAGAGACGGCTGCGCTCGGAGCACGCGCGAGCTGGTTTAGTACGAGTAGCCACCGTTGGAGTCGTAGCTCTGGCTGATGGTGGCCGGCACGCTGGACGGATACCCGCCGGAGCCGCCGGAACCGCCAGATGAGTGGCCGCCGGACGAGAACCCACCCGACCCACCGCCTGACGAGAAACCACCCCCTCCACCACCCGACGAGTAACCGCCTGATCCACCCGACGAGTAGCCGCCTCCAGATGAATAACCACCACCGGATCCACCAGAAGAGTGCCCGCCGGATGAGAAACCTCCTGATGAACCTCTTGACGAATAACCACCGGACCCACCCGAGGAATAGCCACCGGATCCGCCCGAGGAATAACCGCCGGATCCACCAGACGAATAGCCACCAGATCCACCCGACGAAAATCCTCCTGAACCACTTGACGAGTGACCGCCAGACGAGAAGCCTCCCGACGAGTGACCGCCTGAAGAGAAGCCTCCCGAAGAGAAACCTCCGCCGGATGAGAAGCTAGAACCACCGGCACTGGGTGCTCCGTAACTGCTAGACGGAGCAGCAGGAGTGCCATATGAAGAAGATGGTGCGGCAGGAGTGCCATATGAGCTCGACGGGGGGGATGGAGCACCGTACGAGCTGGACGGAGCAGAAGGAGCACCATAAGAGCTCGATGGGGCACTGCTGCCAAATCCACTACTGCCACCGAAACCACTGCTACCTCCGAAACTGCTGCTGCCGCCGAAACTGCTGCTGCCGCTGAAACTACTGCTGCTACTGAATCCACCGCCACCATGACCACCTCCGCCCTGACCACCGCCGCCATGACCACCGCCGCCATGACCACCCGATGACGGGGCACCGTATGATGAAGATGGAGTGGCTGCTGGGGCGCCGTAAGAGCTGGACGGAGCGGGAGCCCCGTAAGAGCTAGACGGAGCAGGAGCCGGTGCGCCGTACGAGCTCGATGGAGCGGGGGCACCGTAGGAACTCGATGGAGCGGGGGCAGGGGCTCCGTACGAGCTGGAGGGAGCTGGAGCACCGTAAGATGACGATGGTTTTTTGGGTGCTCCGTAAGTTGTAGAGGGTCCAGTTGGGACGCCATAACTAGTCGCTGGCGGTCTCGCGGGAGCTCCGTAGCTGCTCGAGGGTTTGGGTGCTCCGTAACTAGATGAAGGACGAGGAGCGGGAGCGCCATAGCTAGATGAAGGGCGAGGAGCGGGAGCTCCGTAGCTGGACGAAGGGCGAGGAGCGGGAGCGCCGTAGCTAGAAGAGGGGCGAGGAGCGGGTGCGCCGTAGCTCGACGAAGGAGCTGGGGCACCATACGAACTTGAAGGGGCTGGAGCGCCATAAGAACTGGATGGTGCTGGGGCGCCGTAAGAGCTCGACGGAGCGGGTGCACCATATGAGCTCGAGGGGGCAGGAGCGCCATAGCTGGAAGATGGTTTAGGTGCGCCGTAGCTGCTGGATGGGCGAGGTGCGCTGTAGGAGGATGAGCCGCCGCCGTGACCACCACCTCCGTGGCCACCGCCACCGCCCCCGTGGCCACCGCCTCCGTGGCCACCCCCGCCGCCCCCGTGCCCACCGCCTCCGTGGCCACCGCCGCCGCCCCCGTGGCCGCCGCCTCCGTGGCCACCGCTGCTGCCCCCGTGGCCACCGCCGCCGCCTCCGTGACCACCGCCGCCTCCGTGACCGCCACCACCGAAACCACCACCGCCGCCGCCGTGGCCGTGACCACCGCCCCCACCAGACGGTGGAAGGTACGACGAGCTCAGCGGAGCTGCGAAACATAAAGCGAAAACTTTAGTGTTTGAAAATGAAGTTCCTACAAATTTAAATATGGAAGTTAAAAGTTCATTTTATGTAATTTCATTTTATATTGCTATATCACTTCCAGTCTAATAACTCGTCAGCTTGTCCAAGAAACGCTTGACGAAGATTGTGAAATGCTTAAAAAAAGTACAAAAGTGAAGCCTAGATATTTCTCGAGTTTTCTTGTTTCTCAAAGGGATCGCAGCTCTTTGACGCCGGCGCCCCTGCGGCCGCCTCTTGACATATTTCTCCAGTTTTCTAGTGACATCACGTGACACATGTATTCCGGCATTGACGGTCTTGTTAAATACGTTTGTCTTGTCGTAACAAATCAGTGAGCTAATACAAACAGTCAAACGCTGCTGGTGTATTGTAGCCAGATTGCGTAGAGCAAATAGTAGACATTCGAGGCAGGCATCGGCATTTAAGATATTACCTAATGTGTAGTAGGTAAAGTAGGCAAGGGTCGTCAACACCAGCATAGATACTACGTCGGTGGTTGTCGAAGAAAGTCGCCAATCAATGGAATGCGGTACTTAGGTAAGCTTCACACAGTGAGCGAGAGCAGTGTGTTGGTTGGTAAACCTACCTTCACGTTTGTAGGTCCTACGCGGCGTGGCTGCGGCCAGCGAGCAGACCAGCAGCGCTGCGGCCAGCGCCTGGAACAACAAATATATCATTAAGAAAATGTTAATGGCAACAAACAAAGACAGACAGGAGGTACCTCCAGTCCTACATGGAGTTTGAAGTAACGCAATTTAAATGAAGCTTATTAATATTATCAACTTAATATTAACAAGATAACGATGTCTCTGATGTTAAGAATAGATAATTAATAAACAGAAGACTTATTAATAAGTAAAAATAAAACATCAAAATCAATACAGCGATAATTAGACATCAAATCAAATCAAATCAAATCAAATTTCTTTATTAACGAATAGTACAAACAAATCATCAAACAAAAAAACATCAAATTTCCAATTTAGACAGCATGGCCCGACGGACGATACTCGTGACTATTCTCATGGTGTAGCTCGGATCCGACATTGACCGCTCTCCCTTTGCGACATCGACATGTGCTCTAAGCACCACGACATATACGTAAACAGTGAAACAATTAAACTAACAGCAGCTACGGAGCGTGCGCAAGAGTTTGCGCAACGGTTGATTTTCCAGCGCGGTGCGGCGCGGGCGCAGCGTCAAGGCGACTTGCGGTGATCACCCGATGGCGTAAGGACCATTTCGGTAATGTTGTTTAATTTGTCACGTAGTCGTAGCCACGATACGGGAGAACCTTCTGGCTTAGCCGCGGCAATTAAACTGCTGGATGATTCAAACATCCAGCTATTTGTTTAGGTACGTAGTTAGGTTGCTATATAATATATGGTTGGTATTATAATTACTGACGATAATAACAAGGGTAAAAATAAGGGTAAAAAAATCAGTTTCGACTGAACAAACTAGAATGAAAAAAAAACAGTAGGTATTCATGTCTAGGTAGGTAATGCAGAAAACCAAAAAATAAACAAAACTATTCAGTAATAATTGGAAATCACTGAATACTGCAAATGAATCTGGATGTCACTTTAGATAAAATCTGAACTAGCATCAACGGATATTTATATTTACACAAACAATTTGCCAAGCCGAGTTTCTCTGTCGTAAAATACTTTAAACTGTCCAAAAATAACTTAAACCTACGTTAAGTATGGTAAGCACACCCCAGCCATTACTTAGGAGCGGATAAAGCCATTAATAAGCAGGGCACGGACTGAGGAGATCGAACGACGAGGTGAAACTCTCGGTATCTCCGGAGATGTTGCCAGCGAATCCGAGTAATACTAATAAGATAAGAAAGACCTGTGACAAAGCTTACTGAAAATATAAATATATGGTCTGTTTAATGCTAATTTCTGCAAGTTTTGGTGGATTTTGTTTTGCTGTATAACGTATAAGCAAAATATACTTAGCGAAAGTGTGCGATTCTACTCTTACAGAACAGAGAGAGAAAGACCAATTTTGCGTTTCTTGCTACGGACCAATCAAATGTCTGTTCATTTGAAATTATTATTTTATGATCATTATATCACCTTGATACGCCCAGATACACACGGGTATAGATTTAGATTTTTGTAGCATCTATAGTACATAGATATAGAATTACTAAATCTAAATTAGGGCTAACTTGTACAGTAGTTGCTAGATTTAAGCGCACTGTGAAACGTACGTTTACAAAATAAACGTACGATGTTGTTCAAATACATACATATTTACCCATTTAGGAGCCCCCTAACCTAAGATATGTATTTACTTGCTTCAGAACACGTTTTCAGAACATCACCTTATTTTGTCATCGTGTTATTCTAAATGCTCACTTAGCTTATCGTGACAGGTATCTGACAGCATTAGATCATAGTCAAAGGCTTTATTAAATAACGTTACAATGGAGAGAAAGCGCGGCACGTGTCTAATTACTGACGTTATAGGATTAACGCACTCGAGGTGTTAAATAATACTGAGTAGGTACGGAGTGGATTTGATAATATTGTGCTGAGAATGCTATGCGTGCGCGCATCTCTGCTCGTGGCTCTCTCAAATGCTATTGTGCTGGATTGCTGGTCATTAAAAATCGGAAAGATACAGTAAAGCATTAGGTATTTTGCTACTTTTTATAAAAACGCGAAAGTGATTTTAGTTTTTCGAACATCATCCTCGCCATCATAGAAATGAATGATTTACCATGGATTTGATGTTTTGTTAAGATAGTTGGTGTTCATTATAATTTACTCGGTATAAGTAATGTAAATCAGTTAGCGATTATTTGAATGGTATCTAATTAATTGGTCTTGCATGAGTCATGAACTCATGACCACAGTCATGACGATTTGTCACGACTAATGCAAACATTGTTTTAGCGGTTATCACCTAGCGGGGACCTGTCCTTTGAGCCTATGACACAACGTAGAACGCGACGTGCGTCGGTCGCGTGGCGCGCGGTGAATCCATTCGGCGAGGCTATCAGCGCGCGCACACGCCGCGCCGTCACCGGGCGCTGTGACAAACGCGATGTTACGCTGTCATTGTTGTCACACGTATGCTGTTGTTAGCTTTCTACGCTTACAAAAGATATTTGAACACAAGCCAATGGATAACTTATACGGTTTAAAGCAGGGCAAATGAAAATTGTTATACCTATTTTGAAAGTTATTTAATTTAATTACCCAGTAGGATATGAGATTTAAAAAAAAAGCTTATCTTTACGTAGAGTTTATTTAGAGATGTTTAGACCAACGAATGAAGTGGTGAAATCTATAACAACGGTTAATTATAATCATCTTTGTAATTGCAGTTCTTCTCAGTCTCTGATGGGTTGCTGCGGCAGCTCTTCCCGAATTCGAAATCTCCTAACTTTTCGCCGAAACGTGAAAATTAAAATCTCAAATCGTGTACAGGATTTCGTACCTCGTCGTTTATTTCACCCAATTTAAGTAAGTAGTTCACCGTTTGTCAGTTCCATCCTACTATTCAAAGAGTCATCAACCTCCTAAGAATGAACCATTACCACTGCATTATGAACTACATTCGTACGTAGTTCTGTTCCAAATCGTTCCGACCGCAGCTTCCCTGTCATATACTAGTGCGGAAGTCATCTCAATCGATCCAATAATATAGCGTTCTATATGACTATAGAAGTAGGCGTACATGCGTGTATCAATTCGTATTTTGCAGTAAAAAGACCTAAGTATATGGGAACCTTATCTGTTTGATATGGGTAAGTACTGGCAGCTTACTGGCAGCCGCACTGCAGATCTGATTGGGAAAATTGCGCCTTTTTTGCCGGATTATCTGATCTACTCTCAGACTATTGTGCCTACGTATCTCTGTCGGAGGTAATTGGGGTTCGAGAAATCGAATGGGAGCAGATAAAATCGAGTGATTGATTCACATTCACTGAAGGATTTAACTAAAGCTGTATTATTTCGTTAAAAGTCCTACAACAATAGTAAGACTATTTATTATTGTAACAATTTTAATTTAATTATATTCTACATAATATTATATTATTACAACGTTTATGGGTAAAAAAAGGCCTGAAATAAAGAAATTTGTATTTGAATTTGAATAGGCCGTTTGATTTCAAGCAGATTAGAATAGCTAGTAAATAGCTAATAGTATAAATGATTGTATGTTGTGCCAAACAGTAGATTAGCAGCAACAACGACAGCGAAACTTGGTCCAGAAGTTTTACAAAAATATACTCAGCACTGACTGCAGTGTAGTATTTGTCTGATGATAATGATTTGTACTAGAATCTCTGTTAATACCTCAGAATAATATTGCTTTAGTTATTATTCTATGGTTAATACGTTATATCAGTGTCAGACACGTCATTGACTACAGCGGTTTTACTACTTTTATTGCTAAATGAGTTGACAGATAGCAACCAACGACACCAGCAGAGTTGTGTCGTCATGTTTCACCGCAGCGAGCCCAAGGCAGCTATAGATCTGGCCGGATCCACCCGGCTCGTCCGTCTCACGGGAACGTGCCGTATGGGAACGGAGCCGGCGCCTGCGCAACACACCATTGTTGCCGAACCACATGCAGATTAACGAGCATTCTTTCAATTCACATTCGTGTAATTGCACTTCCCGCGGAGTGAATTATCTCCGGAACACGCTGACGCCTGCGGTTGCTTCACTCGCTATTAATTAGGTGCAATCATTCTTCCAAACAAAAAGGTTTACGTCACGCGTCCTATGTTTCTATTGCCACGGTTTTGTTTGCTCTGATAGTTGAATGCTCATTCAGCGACGAAGAGTGAATACTAATTGCGGAACACGAAGAAAGTTGAGCAAAACACTATCATTATAACGATCGGCAGCCGACGAGAGGGAGTTTAAATGGTTTTTTAATACAAATTCACACACGTTCATTGTTAGTAGGCCTTTTTCCGACCATGAGCGAGAGGAACTCGGCTGCCGAGCGGAACCTCCACGGTGAGACGCGCCGCCATGACACTTTCCAACGTTAACGGCCGGCGGCGCCGCCAATCAGTTTTCCCGCCAATTTTCTCCAAAGAAGTTTGCAATATTACCATGAGCTAGACTGTTAACTGAGTACAATGAGGTTGTTTGTATTCCAGTGAAGCCTCAGCGGAACATGTAGAATGTGTCCCAGATTCATACATTATACTCGTGGTAACGTGGATTAAGTATTTTCCATCGTATGAAATTAACTACCGTCAAGAAACAATGCCTGTTACTTTATATAAGTACAATTTTCCGGATACTCCTCTACGTAAGCCGCACTGAATTGTAATATATATTCTAGTTCTCACTCTGAACAATCTCATTTACTACCAGATTATTTAAAATTTATGCGCTTTCATGTAAGTTAAATTTATTATTCGAGGATAAGTGGGTCATGCGCTTCAATTAGATAAGTTGAAGTAATCAGTAAGTATCCAAATTAAGCGGTCCTCATGAATTTATTCATGTATTCAGGAAAGCTGTTGTTTGCGCGGAAACATTACATATTAGAGATTTACCTCTATAACCGCGCTATAACATAATGTTGCGGATTTAAATACGCGTTGCGTCAGGCACACGTGGTCGGTCGGTCGCAGGCGAAAGTGTTTCTATTCTTGCGGGTTAACTACACTGACACACTTGCCTCACTGCGCACAGGGAAACATCAAAAGAAATATAACCTGGTTAACGAACTACCGACTAGTGCGGTCTGTAGAACATTTCAGAAAAGTTGATCACACAACACGGACGAGCTGAGCTTAATAAATTGATACCAAAGCCTGAGGACCTTCGAAAAAGACTCGAAGGACGTTAGAAACAATGAAGCTAGTCCTTCAAACTTTACTTGACCCAGTGTATAATAGGCATTGTCTAGAAGATTTATTGTAGGTTTGTTAAGAAAATACACTCGAAAGCCTTCCTAATAATTAGTAAAACGTTCTTGACTCCACCTTGACCTCCAGTTCGGTCTAATGAATGCGGCTCGCTTGTGACACGACGACACGCTGCTTGGATCACTGGCATTGTTTTTGAAATGTTATCACAAATTTCTGCTTAACTAAAAAGTTTAAACTTTTGCCTCATGCTTATCGTCAAACCGGCAAGAATATATATAAGTAAAGCGTAAGTACAATTACACTTGGCTGAATTTTGTCATCTAAATTTAGAAGCTACTAAATGATTCAGTCAGTCACAAGCCATAATTGCTTCGGAATTTAGGATGCTACCTTTCTGAATGCGAGTGTACTGGGGGGCGATTCAGTTAATCATAGCCGATGCTTAACTGAACCGTTGACGTTGCGTTTGTCAAAAAAAAGACGGCTGATGAACGGCTCAGCATCATTAATGGTTCACAAGCGTGTGAGCTAGAGCTCGACCGCTGCTCCGCCCGGTTAAAAACGACTGACGTCACTGCTACGTAGCTAGGATGTTACTGCGGGGCGTTTAACTGGGGCCACCTCAATTCCATAAAATTGTATCTAGCTCTTTGCATCTTAATACAATTGCAATAATACCTACACCAAAGATTTACTATTGTATGTGCTAATTATTTAGTATAAGGCTTTAAGCATACTGACGCAAATCGTGAATAGTTGCGTCTGTATTCGTCTTGTATTCTACGAACAGATTCGCAACAATTCCAGCATCTCGAGTCAATCTGTTTGAAGCTTAAATGATAAATTAGTAGGTTCAAGCATGTACTTAGTAAAAGTACTTACTTATTTTATTTGTATACTTACTGAAAAACTTATTTTCGCATTTTATATCATCATTAGGTATCATCAGCCTATCTAATGTTTGTCCATTCCACTTGACTGCATGCAGGGCGCCTCTAACCTAACCGTAGGGTTAGTAATTAACTTATTCTATGACTCGATGAGTATTTTAAAACCCTATGAACTGGCTTTACTGTGTTTTCGTTTCGGAATAAATAACAGTACAAGTAGGTAGGTACAGAAGAATCATGCTGACACAGTAAGTATGCGAATTTAAACCTACTCATAGCGTTTACCGATTCTCTTTCTAGAATCGCTAACGCTATAAGACTAGTTGTTGATTGGACGAGTTAACGTGACATTTTTAAAGCTCGTATTTCGTCCGATCACCAGCACCTCTAGCATGCGCGCGCGGCAAAATTCTTCTCGTCACTTTGTCATGTGAGAACGTGACAAGGCTATGTCTAAATATACGTCTGTCTTCGATAAAAAGAGTCAACTTACCGTTGTCGCGTTGCGCATGCTAGGTCTGCTGGTGACGTTAGAGCTTTACTGATTCTAGAAACCGAATCGCTTGGAAAAGATTTCAACCTATCAAACATTTAGAAAACATTAGCAATGCCAGAAATTTAAATTATAAATGTTAAAGTTGTCTAGGGCCCTTTGTCACTCAAGTCTGTATTATCGGGTTAATGTAATAAGTAAGTCTGTATTATCGAGTTGTGAGAAAGCAAAATATTATAGGTAGTAGAATGCCCTAAAGGTGTAGTGTATAAGTACGTTGTTGTTTAATATGGAGGTAAGTATAAACTAAGTACCTACTATTATTCTTTATTTCGCTTTTTTTATGTATTTGTGCTATGCAGCACTTTTTGGCTTTTCCAGTGACTACTCTTTAATAAAAATCTGCAAAAGAATTACATTTCTACTAGCGTTAGCCCCGCGCCAGGTCCTACGCGCGAGTAACTCTTAGCTGAGTCCATGCAGAGGGCAAACCTATATTATTGGCGCTGTGTACAACGCAGAGTGCGCTAGGCCTGGAGGGCTATTCCTGCGCGTGAGATGAGATGAAATTTTATTTTGGTCACTCTCACACCTATGACGTTTCAAACGAGAGCAACAAGGACGAAAAAAAGTGAGATGAAAATATCAAATCTCCGAATAGGGCCCCTGGTTTCAGGTCTGCGGATTAAAATGGCTTGATTCAACCACTATCTCAGACATTTTTATCTGAGTAAAAATAAAGCAGACTCATATTGCAGAGGAAGAGGCCCCCTACCCCTATCTTTACCTGAATACATCACTGATTTATTTGACACAAGAACTTCTTTCCCTTAGCGAAAGCGCACACTATGCAACAGCTTGACGACTAAACGCAATGATAGATTGCAGCCGACAACATTCTTACTTTTTGTTCAAAATTCTACGCAGTTGGCATTTGAGTCGCAGAGTGCCAAGAACAGAGTAGTTGGTCATCGGCCACGGACATGGTGCGTGGACATACGGTGCATTTGCGAAGACACGCGCATGCAAGACGATTAGATCCAAACGACAGCTATGCGTCTAGTCGCAGCGACAACATACAAGTTACAATAGTACATACGCAAGCTGTGCATTTGCGCTGGCACTTATGTTATACCTACTTACTTTTCATTTCTAATGTCATTTTCAAGTATGCTGTCAATTTTGACTGCTAAACCCGAAATTTTTCAAATTACATCGAAAGAGCTAAACGTTGCTCATGGATGGCACGTTCTTCTTGTGCAGCTACGGAACGGCATAGGTACACCATGCATGGTATAATAATACACTTCGCCAGATGCAAGACCGACATATGTTATTAACAAATAGTTCGAAAGAGATGGATGACGATGACGAGTGACGTCATTACGTGTTTGCTCCCGGAATGCTAGATCCATGATCCAAAAAAACAAGGTCTAGCATTCCAGGCGCAAACACGTATGACGTCATTCGTCACACGTCTCTCATACTATTTGTAAATTTCTTATTTCGGCATTGATTGACGTCACCACGTGTTGCTCACGTGACTGGAATGCTACCATGGCTAAATCTTGTTTTTTTTTTTGGATCACGACGTACACAAACTATGTAGAGTAGTTACTACTAAAAATTGATAGTATGCTTAAAATAAGTACGCTGCTTTTTTTCCATGTCAATAACAAATCTAACAGTGACATAAATATGTCTTTTAAGGCCTACCTACAAGTTTAATAAATGCACAGTTATTTTAAAATTAAGTACGATAAGTATGTATAGGTATTTTATTATTAAATAGGTACGAGTAAGTATATTAAAAATTAAAATTTACACAATTAACAATTAACCTAGCCATAAGTTTCGGAAATATGACCACGATATGACCACTGCCAACCTCTTCGAGGAAAAGGCGTGACGTCCCCCTTCCTTATCAGAGGGCAGGGTGTGGCGATATAACAGACCTATTTTTTTTCTGACGACATGTTACGTTATCTCTTAGGCCACTTAGATCCACCCAGGCTCCGCCGGTAGAGCAAAAGCAATTTTTTCTGCAAACGTGAGTCTGTTAGAACATGAAGCAGTAGTTATTAGTTATTATTGCTTTAGTTATTATTCTGAGGGACTGGTCGTTGATAAAGTCAATCAATCATGAAGTTTCAAAGAAGTTTAGCTATCAGGCTATTAGCACGCTATCCGCTATTGGAACCGGCAACGATAAATTATTGGGACGGCCGGTTGCGAAAAAATGCTTAGACCTAACCAAATGGGATGTCAATGTACTTAGCAAATTAATATTACAGTAAAGTTGTACTGGTCACAGCTTAATTCTACTACGTACTGGGCGCTCATAACCGATCACCGATTTTATACAACAGACGACATCGTGAGTTCGAATGGGTGACCGCAAGTGGCATTTACAACAGAGTGCTACTGTAGCTCGGATGGCACGTTAAACCGTAGGTCTCGGCTGTTTGCTCTAGTAGACAAAGTAACAACAATAATAATAAAGCCATGTCAGAAGCCAATATTACACCGGCTACGGCATTGCAACCACAGACTTTTAAACCGTAATTCAGGTATTTAAATATTTATGGAATCTATGTTGTCTATGACGTGAATGAAAAAGTAGAGTTTGAACGTTCCTCTTTTAACTTGATACTGGCAAATGCACAAGACGTGCGACGCCAAATTCCCCTATGCGGGAGAACAAAAAAAAACGCTACTCTAGTTTCTTTAAAAATAAAACCTACCCATAGATTCAAACGCTTCAGCAACGTGTCACTAACGTGTCACCAACGTGTCACTAACGTGTCACCAACGTGTCACCTACACCAACATACAGAAATAAATCTAATATTCTCTCTCACTCTTAACCTCGCTCTTACCCATTATATGTCCTACTCCCTCATGGTGACGTCAGCCTAGTCTCCTATTCTTGACGCGTGAGATGAGATCTGGTCACCTTCACTCTCGACTTTTCAAGCGAGATAGACAAAGACCAGAAAATATCTCGAATGGTAGGAATAGGTACCCTGTATACTTACTTTTCTCCTTCACTTGGTTCTATCTTCGACATTGTCTTAAAACAATACCTACTAAAACAATAGTTTAATAGCTTTAAATAATGTCTAAAGTTTAATAAATAGCTCTACATCAACTTATGGTTTATTTGGAAAAACTATGTAAAAACCTATTTATGCTTCTTTCTTTTGCTCATTGTACGTTTCATATTTCTTGCTAAAAATAAAACTAGTACTTTATTTGTTTCTTCCTTTTCTGTTTTTTTTTCCTACATAACCTGAAAACCTGTAAAATAAATAGGTAATTAGAAATCTATTACTATTTTCCATGGACGTATGCTATTTTTCTAGGAACAAATTTTCCTTGCCTATTTGACATAAATCAAGTCAAATTGTTAAAATACATCATACCAAAGAGTATGTAATATAGATACATAATACCAACATGAAAGTTTAATTGATTTACCTATATCTTCTATGATATTGACAAAATGCAACAATATGAACGAAAGTAGATATGTGTTTAGCATAGAATAACGGAATGTAACAAGGAGAGATGAGAGTGGGCACTGGAACAGTTTCTTGGGAATAAACAGTCCTATTTTATATCATAATTTATCATTAGCATTCTCAAAGGTCTAGTGAGAGTAGGAACAAAGTATACTCAGTTGTGGCCCTAGTTAACGTACTATCTCTTTACCACTTTACCTTTACCATTCCATATACCTACGCGGCGCTAATTCGACCGGGCCGACTGATTATAACAAACTCTCTAGGCTGACACAATATGTGCACTTCAGTAATTTACTATAAAAAATTCTTTACTGGATTCACTGGATTACTTATCGGGTTCTGGACTTTTCGCGTCGATGTTTGTCCTCTTGTAGAGGACTTGTATTTTTGTTCAATGGGTCACTTGTTTCCTGCAGAAAAATTAGAAGACCACACATTCAACAAAATCACTACTTTGTTTGGCAAAAAAGTAAAAGTTGCGTTACTAATTTTGTATCAATTGCGGACACTCGTGCATTTTAACAAATCGATAAAGGTTATTACACCACCATTATTTTAGTTGAATACTCAAAGAAACACAGTTTAATGAAATAAACAAAAATTGCCTTTTTCTGATTCCCGGCAAAAATACTCAAGTTTTTTTTTAAAAGCTTTCATGACCATGGAAACAAAATCCTTCAGTACTGTATATGGTGATGATGTAAATAAATTCCGGAGTATTGACATTTTTGAAGTTCCTTTCAATAAATTATTTCCCGTATATTTGCGTCTCTCAACTGTATAGTGTCGCTTAGTTACTGTGGTTCATCGCGTTGCCGCGTCGCTCGGTCTGAAAATAAATCACGTCACTAGTTGACAATACAGAAAGAGGAAGGCTTTAAACTTAATAAAATTACACAGAATAATTTAAAATTTGGTTGTGAACTAGAAACAATAAAACAATACAATTAGGTATGAATTTAATGGTTTTTTTGTTCTTACCTCTTATTATTACCCGACTGCGCAAGAAAGAGGGTTATGTTTTTTCTAAAGAGTATTGGGGATTACACTAAAAATTCAGAATTCAAACTAAACTTAACGTCTCCAATTCCTAGCAAACCTTTTTCGTTTGCAAATAAATGCTCATGAAAACAACAATTAATAAAATATTATGTTCAAACGCGCATAACTTTAATTTATAACATAAGACCGCAACTTGACAGACTGCAGTTTTCAGGGTTTTTTGGGTTCCGGATACAGTATACTTACACTACCTATCTATAATAGGTAATAGGGGTATTCCGTTTTTATTAAATTAATTAAATATTAAAAAACTTTTAGGGACCTTTAAGAAACTTTTAGCCAGATGGGAGTGGTTTCGATCCCAGCTTACAGCACGCATTAATTTGTTCATTGTGTGAATATTGTGTGCGTATTGTATGTCATCTGCTACATGACCGGAGCCGGTTGTATGGCCACAAGCTCACCCCCAGTCACATTCATAGGACTGAATATCGACCGACGAAGTGTGGGTGTTGTAATATACCTCTGCCATCTTCTTTGGGAGAAAGGTGTGGTGATAATATATTATGAGAAATGTTAAGCAAAACCTCCTTGCTGACGTCACGATGACGGGACCTGCATGGTGGGAAACTCCTTGCCTGAGAAGCACCAAGAGGAGCGCGCCATCTTTTTCGGTGGTGTGGTGTGGTCGGACATTGTAGGATTTATTAATTTCAAAGTTGGTTGTTTGAGAATTAAACCTTATGTTGGATTTGTTATTATGCTTCTTTTTTTATAAAAACCTATTCAGTTTCTGGTTTGTAAAAATATGTTAAAAACTTACATTGAAACATTTTTTTTGTTATAAGTAAATAATAAAGCTCGAAATCCATATCATACTTTACTTATAATATTAAACGAAAGTAACTCTATCTGTATTTCTGTCTGTATGTTTGTAGGCTTTTCACGGCTAAAACGGCAGAACAGATCTTTATGAAATTTGAAAATTAGTAAGTAACAGTATTTTACGAGGAGGTTATTGGATACTATTTTCTGAATTCTGAAGTCGTGGGTCAGACTATAAAGTATTTGCAAATTGGTTTTCATTAAAAACTAGCTGTTAGCAGTAAATAGTATCCAATAACCTTCCTCGTCAAATGCTGTAACTAATTATCAAATTTCATCAAGATCAGTTTGGCCATTTAGCCGCGAAAAGCCTACAAACTGGCAGAGCTACTATCGATTTTTTATTTATAATAATATTCGGGACACTTGCAGACACGGTGACACTTGTCGTCTGACCCCAAACTAAGCAAAAATTGTACTATGGTGGCCAGAGACTGATATACATACATATATTTTTAAATACGCACTTAAATTAAAAATTAACACCCAGACATAGAAAAAACACAAATGTTCATCTAACGAATGTTTGCCCTAGGTGGGAATCGAACTCGCGCCCCCTAGCTTAGAAGGCATGTTCACTACCGACTGATCCATCGAGACAGTGTATAATATCAGTAAGTATGGGCCGTTAGGATATATTTTTTGCAACACAACCCTTACTCATAAAATACCATGTTATTGGCTGTCCCACGTATCGAGATAGGGAGCAGATATTCTATGGTATCAAGCTATATGTGTTTCAAACACTATTTTATCAAGCTATTGTGTTTCATACTATGGTGGAAAATTCATTATAATAAGTTGACAACACTGGGCTACAGAAGCTACTGATAAGTAATCACAATACTACACTATCACTACATAGTATAAAACAAAGTCGCTTTCTCTGTCCCTATCTCTGTCGCTTTGTATGCTTAAATCTTTAAAACTTCGCAACGGAATTTGATGCGGTTTATTTTTAATAGATAGAGTGATTCAAGAGGAAGGTTTATATGTAAAATAACATCCATTAAATAGTGGATAAATACTGTTATTTTTGAGGTTTCTAATGTGATGTCGTTAATTATCAATTTTTTTTTCCGCTTAAATTGCAAACGCAGGCTGAACCCTACGAGATTTATCAAAATAATGTACTCGTACTAATTATTAGTACACATTCAAAAGGTCTACAGAAAACTCCTCGATGGTATACATATGTCTATATCTTATGGATATCCCACAACAACGTTTTTTTGTTTATAATACCCGTGCGAAGCCAGAGCGGGCCGCATGTTTTTATATACAACGTTCACAGTTTTTCTGTAGTGTATTTAGTATCAGCATTGCATCCGTGCGAAGCCGGGGCGGGTCGCTACCTAGTAATATTATAAAATCGAAAGTTTGTGACTGTGTAAGTGTGTATGTTTGTTACATCTTCACGCTCTAACGGATGGACGCATTTTGATGAAACTTGATAATGAGGTAGCTCATACCCTGGATCACTTTTTAACCGCGAGTAACTCGATTATTTGCCTCGATCGGAGCGCACGTCGCCCCATGGAATGACCATGGAATAACCACGGATGAGCGCACCTTTTTTTACTGTTAAGGAGTTTTTGGCGGGAACCGAAAAGATGGTGTCATGAATTTAAATTATTTACTAAAACTTGTGATTCTCCGAGGGATAATAATAGTGGATTATTAACCTTTACCGGTTTGCTATACCTAGTGCATGAGCGTGGGTAAATTAAACAAGCATTATTAAATACTACTTCGCGTGTTTCCTACAAAACTCGGCTTTTTTTTTTTGTTTGTAGTGGCCTCTGCCCCTTAGGGTTTTGGGGCAATTTTGCCATCAACAGTGAGGGAGGCGATAGTAATTGATATAAAAAGAAAAGAAGAGAAATAATCCTGGTGAGGTAGATAGTACTATAGAAGAAATGAAAGGAAAAAGAAAATAAAAAGAAAAGTAGACGAAATTTATTGGACTGAATAAAATTAGCTTATGAAAAAATTATTTTTTTGTTTGGGAATGAGAGCAGAGAAGAAATGTGTATTGGAAGCGGAACTTTACACTTAACCACAAGAGCAATTAGGAGAGTCTGCAATTTTGAATTTAAATAATTGAACAGGACTATAGTTGGCCCTTACCTTGAGTTTTGATCGTTAAGAAAACTTTTTTTTGTTTTCAGTTTTAGCTCTAAACATTTCAATAGAGCGCTACTGGCGGAAACGTTATGAAACCACAGACATCCAATACAGTAGTATCATATAGACGAAATCTGTCTAAGGAACTAAGTTATGGAGCCAAACGAAAACAAAAAAGTTTTCGCCAACCATCAAAACTCGCGGTTAGCCCACAGCTTTTCTCAGCTGTCGAGATTTTTGTTTTGTATTTGAATGACAACTCATGACAACTGAAGAAAACACCAATAGATTTAATTACTTACAAATATATTTATATATTTAATAGTTTAATAGTTCTTAATAAAGTTATTCCTAATCGTAGAATGTAGTAAGTACGTAATTATTTTACAGGGTGAAAGTAAGGAAAGTGACTGGCATCATTCGCACACATACATGCATGACAGCGTGAATAGCTAAGTACAGACCAGAAACCAAAAATAAAGTGTGACACTTTGTTCCCACGAAGGGAACCATCGGAGATTTTCGAGGAAAAACTCCACCAAAATGATAATAAGTAACTATACATTTCTTCACTTAAACCACTCATTCGCACCGCAAATTTTTAGCATATTTCTGCTGGATAGAAAATTTCCCCCTCGCTGGTTTGCCTTAGTTCTTGATGGAGGGTCCCGGCTTTTCCAGAGGAACTCATCACAGTCCTCAGCACCGCAAGTCAACTTTTCCCGGGACAGCTACGAGATGTTGTATTTAGTCAAATCGGACAAGGGTTGTGTGTGTTATGAAGTTACGTAAGATAAAAGGTCTCAGTACGCAGCCAACTTCATTACATTGCCTATCTTTTAAAAATATCAATTATCTAATGATATTATCATGAAAATGATGAAAATGATAATATAATCTTTGCGATTTTTGAAAAATAGGAGTAAATGAGGCACTGGTGGCGGTACGAGTGCCTATATCAATAAAGTCAAAGTCAAAACATTTTTATTCAATTTGGGTATCAAAGATATACTTATGAACGTCAAAGTTTTATAATAGACTCGACCGCCTTATTCGGAAAAAGAGCCACTACTCAGAAGAACAGGCAAGAAACTAAAGGGCAGTTTTTTTAAAAATATAATTAGATAACTGTCTCACAAATATTGACTTACAACTAGGTAATACCATATTGTATTAATGTGCTAGTGGCTACTTGGTGGAAATGGAATGTAACTCCTCTGGCAGACAGGTTGGACGAGATAATGGGCCGTGCCATGACGTAGGTCCGTTACCAAACGCGCGAATAAGCCTCATACTGGACGTGGTCCAGGTGGATATTCCATTAATACTGCACGTGCTTATTGACCGAGCCAAGCGAGGTTTCAGAGGCGAGTATCTTGCTTAATAAATATATTTTTTTAGTTTGAATAAATTAAAAGTAAAAATTTATTTTCAAAAACAAGCTTTTTATTTAATGCGCTAAAAAGAAATAAATAATTTTTCTTTTCCTATAAAACTTTTACTAATAGCTTAGAACGCCATTACACAATTTATATTATAAGTTGCTAGTAAAAGTTATAAGTAGTAGCAAAAGTTTGTTTTATTCTTTAAGCGCATTTAAATAACAGCTTGTTTTTTTTTTAATTTTATTTATTTTTTTGCTTTTAGCTTTCGCTCGACAGGTTTCTTAGTCTGTTCATCTCACTAAACGCAAAATTGTTGCAAGGTCGTTTGCCGGTCACATTCAAATTTAACTCGCATTCGTATTCTCATGAAATTCTTTGATTTGATCCCCAGATTGTATGAAAGTTTAAAAAGCTTAGTCCGCCAGCTTTAGAAGACCGACATATTGGATTTAGAGTGACGTCACTTTATTTTTCGTGTAATATTCAGCAAGCCTTTTCATTTTATACCCATGTTATTACAAGAGTGAAAGAGATGATAGCCTAGTTGGAGAAGGCCCGCTTCTCAACCCAGAGAGAGCGGGTTGGAACCCAGCCGACGGCACGCACCAATTTATTCATTGTGTGAACAATGTGCGTATTGTATGTCATCTGCTACATGACTGAAGCCAGGTGTTTGGTGACAGGCTTGCCACATTGGGACTGAATATCGTCCGGCGAAATGTGGGTGTTGTATTACACCTCTGCCAGCCCTCTCGGGGGAAAGGCGTGACGATATGTATGCACATATGATTACATGTATCTTATACGAGTGCATTGAAAAAAACTTGTCCGCCATTGAGGGTTTTCCGCCATGTGGGATTTAGAATGACATCATATAGCTAACCATGCATTGTATGCATGGTGTACCATGCGTGTATGCAAAATTTCAGCTCAATCGGTTTGAGATATCTGCTTCAAAATTGAGTTGCCAGATTCCACCCGAACAAACATAGTAACATACATACATACATACACACATAAGTACATACATACATACATGCATACATACATTGCAAATTAAATAAAAGCTTGTGTTAATAACAATAAAAATGTAAACTATTAATATCACCCTCACCTGTAGTCTAGTTGGCCACGTTTTAGTACTCATAAACGTGGCCAACTAGACTACAGGTGACACGTGTGTGAAGCGCTAGTGGTACTGACCCGTTGCTCGTCCGATGATTAACTGAGCTGATGCCTAAATGGACCGTTGACGTGCCTATTATCATAAGAAGCAGACGGGCAACAGCTTGGTGCCATCAACGCTTCACAAACGTGTCATGTTTATGAAGCATTGATGGTACCAATCTGGTACGTTTAAGAGACAGTGATAATGAGGCGATCCTCGTCCTTTTTACGTCGATTGCTTGGTGCCATCAACGCATCAACGCTTCACAAACGTGTCATGTTTGTGAAGCATTGATGGTACCAAGCTGATACGTTTAAGAGACAGTGGTAATGAGCCGATCCTCGTCCTTTTTACGTTGATTGCTTGGTGCCATCAACGCTTCACAAACGTGTCATGTTTGTGAAGCATTGATGGTACCAAGCTGATACGTTTAAGAGACAGTGGTAATGAGCCGATCCTCGTCCTTTTTACGTTGATTGCTTGGTGCCATCAACGCTTCACAAACGTGTCATGTTTGTGAAGCATTGATGGTACCAAGCTGATACGTTTAAGAGACAGTGGAATGAGCCGATTCTCGTCCTTTTTACGTCGATTGCTTGGTGCCATCAACGCTTCACAAACGTGTCATGTTTGTGAAGCATTGATGGTACCAAGCTGATACGTTTAAGAGACAGTGATACTGAGCCGATCATCGTCCTCTTTTTTATGGTTAATGCAACATCGATTGTTTGGTGCCATCAACGCTTCACAAACGTGTTATATTTGTGAAGCATTGATGGTACCAAGCTGGTACGTTTAAGAGACAGTGATATTGCCCTGAACCTATTTTTTTTAAATACAAAATTTAAATACATACTTATATAGATATTAACACCCCGACATAGAACAAACACAAAAGTTCATCACATAAATGGTTGCCCTAGGTGGGAATCGAACCCGCGCCTTCTAAGAAGGTCCACTACTGACTGAGCCACCGAGGCAGTCAAATTCAACGTCGATGGCTCAGTTTAGTATCGACTGATAGGCGAGTTGCTCCCATGCTATGATGATCACTATTATTTGTTACTAGCTGCGCCTTGCGATATTACTTGCGCTCAAAAAGTGACCTATGTATACCTATGTTTAAACCATCTAGGGAATTAACTAAAAAAATATGTACATTTATGAACTAATCCATTTTTTTCTCATATTTCAGATGATCGTTATCGTTTTATTTAAAATGAAATGATTACACGACTTTCACGAAAAATGCCCTAGAAGTGATAACATACGGAGCGACTGCAATAAATACCATATATTTCGATGTTATTATAGCTTTTAAAGCAGACAAAACTGAATAAAAACGGAGCAGAAGCTATGAAAAAACGCTTAGGCTGTCGCTTAGGCATGCGAGTTCTGCTAAGCCTAGAGCCCAACAATAGAGCGAGTACATAAAAAAAAAATACTTAAAAGTGTGTTATCGATAATATAATGATTGATATTACTTGCTGCACTTTGCGGTGTTGCTCACGGTTAAAAAGTAGCCTATAATGTTAAATGAAAGCTTTATTCGGACTTTGTTATAGCTAGTGAGCTTTGTTTGTGTGAGCGTGATTTATTTATTTAATGTATTAAACAATTTATAATGTAGTTTTGGTGTGTGTTAATTTTGTAGGTAGGTGTTCAAATAATATAAAGCCTTCTATATACCTTCTATATTCGTGTAAGTAGGTCCTAGGATCCTGAGATACAAAAAGTAATATTTCCGTCTATATATTGATCGAGCGAAAGCAAAAGTTGGCATTAACTGTTCGATCGATGACAACTTGAGTATGTTCTGTTGATCAATCCGATTTGTATGAAATTTTGCAGGCAAGTAGTTCGTGCAAACAATTTTTAAGTTCGAATGTGAGACAAAATTGGTCTAGAGGTGCTATTCAGAATCAGATTCGAAAACTTTTCCGATCGGATCCCACAAATTTAAAACTTAAATTGTTCGACTCTCAGCCTACTTTTATAAATTTTGGAATAGGGAATCAAGCATAAATGCGATCGGAAGACTGAATCACATTTAAAAACTTATGAAAACGGACTGAGATTCGAATAATTTGAGTTTAAAATTTTTGGTATTCAAACGGAAACGTTCCTGAATGATTGTGAATACCTATGCAGGAGTTACGATGAGACGAACTACTACTAGTAGTAGCTGATTCCTAATATTTACTATTGATTCCTGCTAGTCTGTCTAGATCTAGCCTATGTAGCTTAGAAAATTACTGGCACAGAATACTATGTATCCTTGCCGCACATCTTAGCGGCACATGATAACGGTCAGCGCTTTCGTTTCTTTTTTTGTTTTCGAAGAAGGAATTCGGTTTTGTCACTCAAAATTGACAGTCACTTTGATAATGACAAAGGAACCATGGGAATGAATGACGTTGTGCTAAATAAATCAGTGGTGTATTTAGGTACAGTTAGGGGGAGAGGGCTTTTTCTCTATGAGATATGAGTAGGTTCTTGCTTCGTTCTCCATATCAATGTTGAGCCAATTACGTATCAGCAACGAATCGAAGACACTAACCAATAAAGCTAGTTCATAGGTTTAAAACACTGCGAGCATTGATGCTAGTTTTTCTTAAAGATAAAATCCAAAATGAGGTAATCCGTCGTAGAACTAAGACAACCAACATAGCAAAGGTTTAGCAAGTTGAATTGGCAAATATGAAAATGAAATGGTCATGCTCGTAGAAAGACCGAAATGTGTTATTATTTTAAGAGTGGATACCGAGAATCAGCAAACTTAGATTGAAGCACTCTGCCATCGAGTGGAGCGATAAACAGCCGCTTAGGTGGATGCTTAAAGCAGAAGATCGTGTCACGTGTCGTTCAGTAGAACGCTCACGCTCTGAAATGGGTCAACATTTGATATGCCGATGATAATGATGATACTAAATGTAAAAATAATAGGTTTTCACCACACTTATACTTTTATTAACTACCTACAGCCTTGTTATTACGTATTTATCTTATAACTTAAACAGCAAATAACTCATAAAATAGTAAATCTTTGGTGTAGGTAATATTGCAATTGTATTAAGATGCAAAGAGCTAGATGCAATTTTATGGAATTGAGGTGGCCCCAGTTAAACGCCCCGCAGTAACATCCTAGCTACGTAGCAGTGACGTCAGTCGTTTTTAACCGGGTGGAGCAGCGTTCGAGCTCTAGCTCACACGCTTGTGAACCATTAGTGATGCTGAGCCGTTCACCAGCCGTCTTATTTTTGACAAACGCAACGTCAACGGTTCAGTTAAGCATCGGCTATGATTAACTGAATCGCCCCCCTGGACTCTCAGATCAACCTAGAGAGTAATTTGGCGCACGGCGTATGATTTAGGTAAATCCGAAAACCATCCAAAAACTACGCTACTGTCGTATATGTGCGCACACATTGACGCAAAAAACTACGCTACTCGCTTGGTCATTCTTTCCTCGACATTGTGTGCATTGGTTTATGGTATAATTTCGTGTACATAAAAAATATACACAGTGCATTATAAAAGTGTGGCCTGGGCTACAGTTTGAGGTTCTTTTTAAAAACTGTGCAGTTTTTTTACAAGTCAATTTTGAAAAAGCCGTAACAATAAACTTTTACAAATATGTGCAGTTTTAAAATATTAAACCTACTAAGGTTGTTTATTGGAACGGAAATGGCTAACGTAGAGTTTGGGAAATAATATTTGTTTTCGTACAATTGTAAATGTTTTTCATGGCAGCATTACCAGCCGCACACGTTTAAAAATAAGTCAGCGAGATATAACGCAGTGTTCCATCTTTTCCTCTAGGTTGATCTGAGAATGGACAATATTAATCTGTAATAAGCGCTGAAGTTCTAACGTATGTTTAATTTTGTCAAAGTTGTACTTTTAGTTTGATCTGTCCGTATCTACTTTGGGGTAGTAAAATTGTCTTAAGCACTACTGCAATTTACGTAGTTTTTCTCATATTTTTCATTATTTTCCTCAACAACATTTTACGGATTTCTCAACCACTATGTAAGAGGTTACTTACGTACTATCTTTACCGTTGCAATCGTTTTAGTGCAGTGTGGAAAGAATTTAATAAGTATCATTAATTTATGAGCAGCCAAAAATTCTTGAATTTTCCTCTTGCGACAATGTATGTAGGTGTTATATTAGAGTGGCAGGTGACTTGTGTTGCGTAACAAATCATCGATTGTGTGAACTTTACGTTGACTAGTACTAGCGTCTATTCTGTGTTTTGACCCAGCGTTTTTGTTCTGGCGACCTACAACCGATGTTTTGTACTCGTTGTACTTTTCTCGGTGATATTCCTGAGTATTGCACGCTAGTGATTAAGAATTTATTGTTTGGTTATGCAATAGAAAGTAGGACAGCGTTATTGAAGACGACGGTATTGTAGTCGCGATGACCATGTTTAGAGCTTACAATGGCTATGGGAGCTTCGAACCATGGCATGAATAGAATTGTTTAAGCTTGCTTAGTACTTGTGTTGTTATTGTATAATATGTATTCGTATATATTGAAGAAATGTATATAGAAGACTTTGATCATTTTGAAGCCCTGTAAATAATTATGCTTACGTAAAAATAAGTATATAGTTATTATGCTTAGTACTATGCTTTACAGTTACTATGCTTATACAGCATACAGGGTGTTACAAAAACCCTGTTATATCCGCGAGGTGCGCATCCAGTATCGATTGGAGGGCGAATGGTGCTAGTTTCAATTAAATATGAAATTTCAAGTTTAAATATGAAATATCAAGTTTCTAGTTTCAATTAAATATTAATTACATCCCGCTCCGCCCTCCTAAGAGTACGAACGCAGCCACTAATCGCGACGTCGGATTTATTTGTAAACTGTTCGCATCGTGCCACTACTTTCTTAGCATAAAAGCCGCCAACAATTATGTTACAAATTTGTTAATTTTTTTGTAAAATTTCCTCTATAAGTAATAACAGAAATTTTAACCGTTCCGTTTCAGCGTTCTTTAACCGGTCATAATTTTTGCTATTTTTAACGTGCATTATTTGGTATTTTCGATACTTAAGTATCCATGCAAAAGGATAAGTGTGTGTACAAGTACATGTCCTTCAGTTATGTAACAGGGTTTTTGTAACATGCTGTAGATACAATTGGTCGTTTTGTTATCATTCTAAGAGTCAAAGGTATCATCATAGTTCCCACTGTTTTAACATAACATTGGCTAACTACACAGCTCGTTACTAAATAAACTAAATTGAAGGTATAATTACGATTCATATTTGGTATGGTATAGTAAATGAAACATAATTATCCTTTTATTAATTATAGTTAATGGTATAATTACAGGCGTGTAGGTTAGTCAAAATATCTAATTTTCTTAGTTTTCTCTTGCTCATTCAGATTCAGTAGCTCATATCTTGTATCTATGATAATAATAATTATCTGTGTTCCGATTCACGTCACGCCGCGGTCGTGCGATGAATTATTTATTATCTATTGAATTACTTATTGGATTAGATTTGCTTCCGAACGTCGTGTCGTGTGTCGCGTGTTTTGGTTAGTGATACATATCGAAATGTTTTCTTATAGCTGCCTTATTAAGGTTATTAGGTATAAATATAGGGTTATAATATGAAAGTAGGAAGTTGTCTGGAAAGGGTGGGGTCACTTTACTCATTTATATGAACAACTGGTTCTACGGAGCCTCTGAGCCTCGGAGCCTGATATTTTTATCAGGAAATATATCAGCTGTTCCCATATAAAAAGTTAATTGATCGTTTTCAGTGTTGGCTCTGTAGTAAAAGTTATTCATAATGATTAGTACAATGACCCCATTTTAAACCCTTAGACTTAGTAAACCCTTTTCCGGATAACCCTGTATAGTATATTTTCTTGGTTTTGCAATCATAGCTAAGTATCGCTTCCCACTGCGCCCGGAACAAAGTGCAGTCAGATGTCAGCTGATGACTCCTACAAAAAGCAGTCGACAGCATCTCGTTCCATTTCATAATCTAAGAATTTCTACGACCACTTTCACATTCAGATTACATCGCACCAACAATCACGGCGTACTTCCTTACTGTAAGATATCTACTGCCAAATTGTTGGAGAATTACGTAGATTTGCCTATCTAATGTAAACCGAAACTACGAAACCTAAATCAGCAGTAGTGTAATGGAAATCTTAAGTTAAATTACTTTGCCTAACTCGCAAGTCGGTCCTCATTATGTTAAACCGATAATAGTAATTACGTAAAGCAACTTAACTGTTGTTAAAACAAACGGTAATAACGACGCGACGTCTTTGATGGCACACAAGAGTGTGACGTAGCACCGTGCCATAGAACATAAATTATTGTGACAGTAGTATGGCCGTTATTCTTGCCGGAGCCCGCTTACACATCGAAGGCTTTCTTTCTAAGTTACGCAAAGTATTAGGCTTGTTACTGCAATGATACGACCGAAGCACGGTTGGAGGGTCACAGGGTAGATGAAACAGAAGGAGCACGCGTGGCGGCTGGCGGCTGGCATACGGGCGTAGATTTGTACGGTGACGTAACATGTTAGCTAACCTGTGAGTCGGAAGCTCGACATTGACCTTCCTATGCTTTCTCGACTCAACACGGCGATCGTTGAATAAATTATAAACCAGCGAACTGCTTATTAGGAACGTTGTAAATCAATCTTTAAACAGACATGTAAATTTTAGCAAGTTATTAATCACACTAATATTATTCAACGAAAACTTTGTAAGTAAGCGTGTATTTGGTTAGCTCGGCTCGTTGAAGCTGTTTAACGGATTTTAGTGAGTTTTAGAACGGAGATTGCGTACTTTGGATTAAGTACGAGTAACTACTTTTATTTCGAAAACAATGTTACTTAGTTCCTGTAGGACGACGGGAGCAGCCGCGACAGGCTACACGGTTAGTAGGTCGGTAGGCTATTTGGTAATACATTTAATAGATCGCGGAACTTTTAAATTAGTATTAGTTACATCAAATATTAATTATGTTCCGATTACCTCATTTAGTTAAATTTTACGATATGACATTCATATGCTCGTAAATTAAGCTAAAAATCAAATTATAATTTGATTAGTCTGAATATAAGACTGTTTATTAATTTAATAATTAATTTTAACAAACATGCCATAATTTCAAAATCATAAGAAATATGAATCGCAAGACCTCAATCGCGGTCGCGCTAAGCTGTAAACGCTTACTTACCGCTGCGACCTCTTTAACCGACTTTAAAAAAGGAGGAGGGTCTCAGCTCGAAGACGCCAGAACCGATTTGGAAAATATTTTTTTGTTTCAATGGGTAAACTTCTCAGGCGGTCCCATTTTTTTTTAAATCAGCCGATCAGTTTAAAAAAAAATCAACAGATATCAAAAAATTGTTTTTAAAATCAAATTTTGATGACGGAAGTCGGGTTTTTTCTTTAAAAGGTAAAACTACAGCAAGTCGAGCTACGCGACGAGCACTAATTTTCCAGGTCATGGTTTGTTTTAGGACATGGTGATTACAAAGACTACTTTTTTGGTCTACTTGTGCAAGCGAGCAGTTCCGCTAGCCGCTGCAGTTCCCTGACAACAGTCGGAACTGGCTGGCTGCGACGGTAGACATGAACACAGTCGGAACAAGCTGGCTACAACAGAACACCCGAAGCTTTTGTATTATGTTCAAGCGCACGTCGGATTGATGACTTCTTATTGTGCGCTAAATCGTCTCGCTCGTGGTTACGGCAGGGTTGACACTATTTAGCGTCGAGCCACAATGTTGCGAAGATAATTGCCATCAGAGTGATCGGTATGGCCTTGGAGCTTCTATTTGAGCTTTGTTATTAGTGTTGAGCTAACTTTTAATTTTGTTGTCATCTGGCGGTGACGGATTGGTCTTCTAATTTTAGTAAGATAATTAGGTGAAATGAGTAGGCCAACAGTATTATCATCATTAGCTCTGGAAAAATCTACTGTAATGAGCTCTGGATTTCCTTTATTCCTTAGTTTTTTTCTGATACTTACAATTTCAGTTTATTGATTGAGTCACGTGTACAATTAACACAGCACACATAAAAATCTCAATACAAGTTGCCAGGTAGAAGTCTACCAAAACATAATGAAAGTGACTAAGATCGATTTATCAGATTGACATCAATAGGTCAGGATGCGGATGGATACAAAATTTAAAAAACGGGATGACAGCCCTATCCCGCGCATGGAGGCTGGTGCGCTGACGCAACGTCCGCGGTGTCGCGAGAGGGCAGGGGGGGTGCGCTTGATAATCGTCGGTCGTGGCGCAACCGCGTCGCGTGCACTGTGACATCGCCCTTAGCGTCATCTGCCGGTGGACGCAGCTTCCAGCGGCGGTGCTCCGCGGGCGCGTGGGCCGCTCTTACGACGGTGCGGATGTTTTATGACCGATGCCTTTTAACCGACTTAAAAAAAGAAGCAGGTTCTCAATTTGTCTTGGTTTTTATATGTATGTTATGCGATTACTACGCCAATTATGAATAGATTAAGGATTGTTTTTTGTTTAGTAGATCATACTTTAGAGGTGTTCCCATATAAATTTTATGGAAATCAGTCAATCGATTTGGACCTTTGTTAATATTTACATGGATGACGGGAAGTCAGATTTTTAGCTTTGCATTTTATTATGTTTCACAAGTTTAAAAAAAGAGACAATACGTCATTTTATTCTTCTATTCTTGAATCGTCCGATTTTATACTGAAAGACTTTGAGGCCAAACTATATTCAGTTTCGAAATACCTGCAACCTACTTGCTGGTTCAATTCCGATTTTAGTTCAGTTCATTCGTAGGCGATTCATATTTATAGATCGGTTGGAAAGACTCGCTTTTAGCTTCATATTTTATTTAACTCGACTCAGATTAGTATTCTGCTAAAAATATAAGCCTTCAAGTCTCTGAGATTCAACGCAGTAAAGACGATATGAAATTAAATTGTTAAATTAAATCCACGCTGCAACCTGTTGTTTAATTGAAGGGTATGTACACACGATTATCATGTAAAAATACCAAAAAAGAAGCACGTTGAAAATAGCAAGAGTTATGACCGGTTTGAAAACGAAAGAAAATAAGGAATTTTCTCAAAAACGTCAACAAATCTGTGTCATTTGTTGGCGGCTTTTATTCTAAGAAAGTAGCGGCTCGACGCAACTCGTTTTTTCAAATAAAACCGACGCGATTAGTGACTGCAGTCATGAGTTGTTTGTGTATTCAACATTTCTAGAGTCAATAATAGCATAATTGCATCCTCCAATCGATGCCGATGCGCATAACATATAACGCGCCTCGTGGGTATAACAGGGTTTTAGTAACACCCTGTAGACGTAAATAGTGAAAGTGTAATTTTGTGAGCCCGCATTATATTATCTGGACTGCATGTTCTAATTAATGGACAACATAGATTATCATGTGAGGAATTAATTATCTGAAACGTGCAAACGCAACTGCAAATTAGCTTTGGTTAGATGTTTTGTGTTATGATTCAGTAAAGTTACTTTTGTTTTATTTAAATCAAATTAAGCCGCGTTTGACGCACTCGCCTGTTGGTAAGCGAAGATGTGCTCGAAGATGAAGCACGCATCCTTAGAAGATTTGTCGTATGGAAATGTTACAATATTGTGTTGATGCCAGGCTTATATTACCTCTCATAAAATACGTTTGTAATGACGTATGTATTACACGCGGGTAATAATTATTTAATGACAGGTCAAACTCCACCCAGCCGCTACCGCTAGAGCGTCCAATCAAACTATGTTCACTAAAAGGTCACATCTTAGCATAACATTACACATCGTCTCGCCATTCCCCGGAAGGGGCTGGTAGAGGTGTAATTAAACACCAACACTTCGCCAGACGATATTCAGTCCCAAAAGTAACAGGGCGAGTCTGTCACACTACACCGGGCTCCAGGTAAAGCCAGTACAGGAGATGAAATTAAATAAGCACACACAGTGAACAAATTGGTGCGTGGCGAAGCCGGTCTCACTGGCTTAAGAGGCGAGCTTTCTTTAACTAGGTTATCATTGCTTGGTCACATCTGATATGTTGGGAAACAGTTTTTAAGGAGGATAATTCGTCTAGCTTTAGCTCTATATTCTCTTGAGGAAGTTAAACAAAAAAAAACTAACACATTGTAGTAGACAATATGACCTGGCTCATTTAACTGCAGATGCCAAATATCACAATCTGTTGGATGATTTTCAAGAAATTCGACAGCGTTTGTATGAAAATTTCAGAACTTCGGGCGATCCCTAATCTCACGCGTAAAAGGTCACCCGTGCCTCGTTTAAGGCATTTCTAAAGAGAAAAATAGTGACCAAGATGTTTTCGGATGCGCCAAAGAAGTTTCCTTTTTATTATTTTATTTAATTGAGTAAGTATGATTCTATAGTTTAAATACTTATCAAAAGTTTTGCATAACACTAGATGCAACTAAGAATTCAGAAAAAAAAGGAAATAAACAAATATGTGGACTATTATACTGGCTTCCGGTCGTACAACTTAATTGACAAATAATTGCGAAATGAAACGCAAAAAAAAAAAAAAAAACCAAAGTTAAATAACATTCAATAAATATTTAACTCGTTATATGACATGTAAATCGATGTTTTATGGTGTCTAAACTAAGACAATATAGTTTTATATTTTATGATGATTTTTACGATCACAGTTTTATTGAAGCAAGTGTTTTGAAATGTATTAATGCATGTCATAAAACTACTTGCGTAAAGCATTTGCGTGTGAAATAATTGTAAATATTTATTTGAGGCTTTATAGGTTAAAATAATATAATTCGTTTCGAGAGATCAATTTAAATCTTTGTCAGATGTCCATTAGGAAAAAAGCTTATAACCAATTTCGGAATTTTATCATTTTTTTAAGCATACGGCATCGTTAAAAAAGGGTAAGAAATGATTTACATATAAATTTATATTGTAACAGGGCGATTTTTTTAGTTACCTAATAATCATTTGCATTAACTCTATTCCACATCGAACTAAATTTTTATGATTTTTAAGCATTTTAGGTAGGTAGTTGTACCGACCAATTTTTTAAAAATCTTGTGTTATGAAATATTCGTTTTTTATTTTAAGTCAACTTTTAAGTTTAGTCCTGACTCCGGTGATCCATAATAATATTTGAAACCGCATTAATTTTTTTTATTTCGAAAACAATTTATTTATTTTTTTGAGAAAAAAGGACAATTTTATTAAATACAATTGGGTAATATTACAAAGGTGTAATACGATGTAAGCCGCCTGTGAGTAGTCATAGAAATAAAAATATTTGTTATTACTTACTGACAAACAGAATTACACGCAGTAGGATTACGAATTAAATGAATATAGTGAATTAAAAATAATCCTATATTTTTGTATTGTTAAGGGAGGTACATACCAGCTTGTTCAAGTGGATCATCTTGGGCGCCCTCCTCCGGGTTACTTCTGAAATAATGACCCAACAGTGAGTACACTGCCTTACATTGTTTTCATAAAAACTCTAATAGAAAATCTATCCGCAAGCCGCGGTTGCGTTCACTCCCTCACGACTTCGAATAACAATGTCATTATTCAATTATCATTATTTCAGACTAATTCGCCTTATTAGAAAATTATTAGTTGTAATTTAATAATCTTAGAAATCACTTATATTTTTTAAGTTTATCACAAAACACATTTTTTTGGCACTTTAAAAAATTAAAATCACTACTCACCAGAAAACTATCAAATCCAAGTTTCACAGTCACTGGTTTTTATATTTTTTGTAACTTATAAGTAAATTATGTAAATGTGTGCGTGCGTGTGAAGGCGCACTGATGTCGTCGGCGCGGGCGCATCTCCGCTATATACGTTTAACCCCTCTCTCCGGCGCGCATCTCCGTGCGATACTCGCCGATACAATTGAGATGTTATCGCGAATATGTTCCATTAGTCCAGTTATTAGTTCATTATGCACCATAATAAGCACAATTGTCTCGTCCGTCGGTAATTTGAGAACTTGCAGCGAACCTTCGCAAGGCTTTTGGGTTTTTACAAGAAGGAAGCTGTGGGTAATAAAATTATAATAAGCAAATATCTTTAACAGCATCCTGTGGATTCACTCACGATCTTCGAGATTTTCGCAATTTTAGGTAAGTACGTAAGCAATCTGGTCCATTCTCATGAAGCACACGATTTCCTTTCCAAATTTAATTCGAAAAGTAACAACAGTCAGAGGATTACACAAATTGATTTATTTTTGTTTACGTTAGCAAGATGTGAGCAATACAGGTGAGGAAAACTTACATAAATAGCAACTAGGGGCGCCGTGACCTCAAAACCTATCGGAAACATAAAAAAATGAAATCTCTGTCATTAAAAAAAAAACAAAAACGGAGTCGGCAAAAACATTCTATACAATGATCGAACCTGCTCACAAAATTTCACGAGAGTCGGTTGAAAAATGCGACCTTTAGAGGAGGACAGTCGGACAGACATACGAAAGCATTTTCAAAGCTGAAGCAGAGACGCTTCGCTCGCTGACGCTTGCTCGGTCAACTATATCGTTCGAGTACAAATACTCGTAAGATGGATATTTACCTACTTAGTTTTTATATTATGAAAAGAGAGTATGCTCTTTGATGTTTGCCTGTACTTAGTAAGTAAGTCCTTATTTTGTAATCGCAATTCTTTTATAAATTTCCTACAATCTCTTTGATATTAGCTAATATTGGATGAAATGAAATGTGAAAGAATATCGCCATGTGTTCGATCATTACAATTATAATATTAATCCAATATGCCCTCCCTCGCCCCCAATTATAACAAGGGCCAGAAAAGTTTAGCCGGCACGAGTAAACGAAGCGACCCGCGGCGGCCCGCTGACATGAATTATTCAGAGAAAAGCTCTGCGACCCGCGGCCTTCCACGAATGAGCGCCGCTGAAGAAAAAAGGGCATTTTAATTACCTGCGTAAGTTGCCGTACATTTTCTTTGGGATAATAAACGAAGGAAAAAGTTTCGTTAAGTTTTAATTTCAATGGTAGGTAGTAAGTTGGTATTTTAATAGAATAATTTCTGTGACTTTTTAGTAGGTAGTCTTAGTGTTTTAGTGCTTTTACTAAGCGCAAAATCGAAGGTTTTTCGGACGGTACTCATTAATTTAAATTGAGCGTGTAGGTACTTCTTAGCTGCTGTCATAATCACTGACAACTTACTATAATAATATAATTATGATTGAATGGGCCTACGTTCGACCACAACACACCTGATGGAAGGTGATGATGTGGTCTGAGATGTGGTCTGGACAAGCGTGCTCCACACTTGTCCATGAGGTGTCTATGTATTCACTCTCGTCTTGAAGATGCCCAGGTTTTATCTAATGCTGTGTTCCCCAGCAGCAAGGCAGGAAGAGCGTTTCACTCCTAGGCAGCCCTTATTAAGAAACAGTTCTGAAACCGCTTCATGCAGATTTTACTAGCTAACGACATGCGGATGGAATGTCTGCTTAGATGGCCTGTGGTGGAAGTCAGATAATGATGTTGGCTCATGTGCTATGTGTCTAGGTATTATATCTAAGTTTATGGCCCGGTGTTACACGAAATCTACGAAAACAAGTATTTTGCTCGCGCCTAGTTTGAAATGAAGAATTGTGATGATCAGGTGCAAAAAAATAGAGCTGGCATAAAAAACAACCAACATCAGTTTTACCGAAGTAGAATTTTGGAAATCATTCTCATTTTGGACAAAAAAAATCACAAAAAGTATCTTTTTAAAAAAACTATCGGAACGTAATTCTCTAAATTTTCAGCGATAACACCACATTTTTTTTTCGATTATTAAATAGCCAGCTTAGTTCTGTAAAGTTTAACCGAGCAACTTATTTTTATTTGTGTTCTTATTACGATGAATACCAACAAAAACGGCAAACAAAGGAATTTCTAGGCGCCAATCTCATTTTACCATCAAATATGAAATACGATTTTCAACTCTAAATGAAGCAGCTTAAATAAACGTATGTGTAGATAAGTAGTAGACAATCGTGGAATGACCGAGCCTTAACTGCGGTTCATTGACGGGTTTCCTAGATGTAGCGACCGTGAGTGTAACCGCTCGCCTGGTATCTCACTTCGCACACTTGCCGGGAACCTGACCCCGGTCCAAGGACCCCTGCGGCACGAGGCGAGCTCACGACTGCTTATCTGCCTTGTCTTATCAGATATATGGAAATGGGCGGGCTCAAGGCGGGTCATCGCGTTTTGGCAACATGCTATCATACTAGTTCAGTGTCTACTGTCATTCTAGTTCAATGTCTACTTTAGGGCGTCCGTTAAAAGTCGACGGGCAAGCGAGCGCTTGCATGGCTGAATTGAAAAATAGAATACTATATTGGTACGAGCGACGCTAAAAAACGCGGATGCATGCGAAGTGTTTTCACACGCGCGGGGGGCAGCGACGCATGCGACGGACGTTCGCGCGAATTTTAGCGACCGCCCTAATAGACAAAGAAAGACACCCTATAAAGTAGGCACCGAACTAGTGTCAATGACAATTTCTAAAAAATATTTGCAAGTAATTGTATAAGTATGCAAAAATGTGTGTTTCTTGGTTTTGTGTGTTCTTCCTTGAGCTGCCGACTACCTATTAATCCATTTAATAATAAATACCTATCCATAAATGTTGTCTAGATAAATACACAAAGAGAGAAAGGTACATTAGGTACTTTGCTTACATAAACACGACAGTGTTAGCATATTACTGCTTAGCAGCTCTAATGTAACATTACTGATCGAATGTAAGTAAACACCTGTCTGTATAGTAAGTATAAAATGAACCTAAGCTCAGAACAAATATTGAAAGCACAAATACATGTTGCAAGTTACTTACTAATTATCGCTCAGTCTACGATTACGAATTATGATCATCAGCTGAGGACGACAGAAGGAGGTCAAATGGTTCCGAAACAAAGCTAATTTGCAGCTTTGGGGCTTCGACATTAGCAATTAGCGAGGATAATGACACGCCCACAGCCGGTGGAACAATAGGACCAGCGCGTGGCCATTCTGTTTGAGTCATTAGGGAGATTGTAGTCGTGCCTACAAGTAAGTCTGGGGAGGATTGATAGCATGAAGAAGCAGTTTGCGTCAAAAATTGAAAATCAAAAATATTATTAGTTTCGTTGTTCTTTGTGCTATTATTGAAATATTATTTATCTTCCTATAAGTACGTATCATCTCATGAGTATTCTAAAACACAGTTTTGTGCCTTTCCATTATTTTCACTACAAAATTAGTGAATATACTCCCACTGAAGATGTCTAAGAATAATGTAGTATTCTGCTATCTGGTGATGCTCAGGCTCTTCAATAGACACCTATTTACCTCCCACTCAGTACTGGTTGCTGAAACTCTAGGACATCATTATGTTTATTAAGACACTTAGGTTTTTACGATCGTCGCTTGACCAACGCTTTCGGCGATGGCTCCTCGCCGCTCAGTAGCAATAGCGAGCTGTATCAGTCTTCGATCAAGGACCAGGGTTGCATCAGCGCAGTCATTGCTGCCACCCATCCCCGCGTGTAGTCCGTTGCTTCACGCCGATACCACCTATGAGAAGGTACCTAGAGGCTAATCACCGTCATTGGTGTGGTCACCGCGCTGCCAACGATGAAGTACATGGTTGTGATTATACTTGGGCAACAGTAAACATTCGAACAAGTAATTATTTTCTTGTGTTAATGGAAAGTTTTGTAGTCAGTGCTTGCGCAGGTTTTAGGCGATGCTATGTGTGACGTGTTCCTCAGCCGAGAGCTTTTTTTTGTAATTTTGATCATCGACTTGATAAATACCTGGTTGAGGTAATATTACATTCGAGGTCAATACACAATTAACACGTTGATGAGAGTGAAAGTAATAGCATTTATCATCACTGTAACAAAGCTAACTTGTTGTAAGAATCATAGTAGGTATCTAATAGAATTGATTTTCACTGTCTGAGAGATCTCCCTCACTCAAGCGAAATGATTGAAACTCATCGTACTTTGTCAAAGTATGATCAAAGTACTTTGACAAACAATTTATGTTCACAATTCGGAAAGGACAAAAGAATTTAATGATGTCTTTGTTTATACTCGTAAAATACCTACTCACTACGAATTTGTTCTATTTGTCTTCAGTGTTTATTTGATTATGTCCCGCGGCGAGTGATTCTCTGGAGTTTGAGATAATCCCTCCGTACAAATAAGAAAATGAGATGAGTTAAGTTTCTCTACTGAAAATGTTATCTATACTCGACCCTGGCTACTTATTTGGAATATTTCGGTATTCCGATATACTTTTATGTATGTTTTGAAACCACGGGAGGGTTACTATTGTATATATAAGTACAGGAAAGCTTTGTTTGGAATCAACTGCTCTAAGGCGATTTTTCCGGAAGGATTCAGGCTTTACCTATACTAATATTTTAGGTATTTTACAGGTAAAGTTTGTTGTTGTGGGGTAATCTGAAGAGATTAAATTATTACACAATCGCCGAGTTTCATAGGCTATGAAACGCGAGCAAAGCCGCGGGCAAATATGCTACTATAAATACATTTATTTCGGTACATTTGATGTAAGACTAGCTCGCTCGGGTGTACCCAAGCGAGCTAGTCGAGCTAATTTTATCCCCCTTAGCAATAAAACGTTGTGTTGACTCGCAACTCGACCGAAAATGACAAAACACTGTAAAACTATCCCGAGGCCATACAACGTTTGTTGCTAAGACAATATTTCCGGCCGAGCAAGCGCTGCTCGCTAAAGTTCGTTACAAAAACAGCCTTCCAGGCTATGAAATATTATAGTCATTTAGTCTAGTGCGAAAGTTGTTTTTGTTATACGCGCAGTTTGGTGTTAGCGAAGTTGGGGCCGTAGTTGTGAAGGGGAGAGTTCTAAATGTTGTTCAAACATGTGCTTTAATTCGGCTCCGGCCGTGGGCAGAGCACAAACGTGGTGTTAATTAACGAAACAAGGCACAATTTATGAATATTTTGAGCAGAAGGTAAAATACACAATACCTACAGGATACGAGTGGGCGTCTCTCTAGGACAACGTGAATTAATTCTTTTCAATTTTAATACCTATTTCGTTAGAATTGTTTTGTTTCGCGTTGATATTAATCTAAATAAGCCATAGCCTTAGGGTAGCACGGTACTAAACGTTCTTTATCCCGTCTTTTCTTTATGCCATCTGATGAAATAAGGAGAACTATGTAGCCACCACCACCCACCTCTGCTTACCTTCTTCAGTCCATAGACCTCACTAGTTTCTAGATATTTCAAGTTAGCCTTGGGGGCCTACCACGATGAATCTTATTGCGCGGCGATACGACTCGCGGTCACACAGCGTCGAAAAGCAAGCCTCCCTGGTGCAACTCGCAATGGTGACATTCTCGCTGGTCCATGTCCTCGCTCCTACGTTCCTGTTACCTTGTACAACCATCGGTATATCGAAATAAACTTATTTTAGTAAAGTCTAGATCTAGGAGGAAATAGCGCTTATTTTAAGATGTCACGTAATATAATTGTAGTGCACGTCGGTTGTTACACAACTCTACAGCCAGGTCCATTCATTTCTAATGGTCGAGTGTAACGTACTTTCAGATTTCATGTGTAGGTATATACTTGAAGAGCGATAAATGCACGATGGATGCGGCCAAATTAACCTATTGCGCATAAAACATCAGATTTTACTGGAAGATTTAACAGTAAGTCAAAATCAAGTAAAAGCAACTGTTTCATATAATTTTGACTGTTTATGAAATGAACCTATGCTGCTGTATAGGTAAATGACTACATTTAAAAACTGAAAGGCGACGAGTATTGCCCAACGTTGCATTTTAATCGCAGTGTATTAACTCATTAACACCATTGACCACGTTGTGAATGTATTTAGGTTTTAATTCCATTATGAGAGTTAATCGAATGAAAGGTATTTGCGTATATAATGGCACTCACTTATGACCTGGGATGTTATTTACATAATAGTGTTAGCTTGGAGCGTCTCGCAGGCATAGAGGCAAGCTAAGTTCGTCGAGGCATTAAGCATCATAACAAGCGAGCGATATGGCTAAGTCCATCATTTATAGTTATGCTTACGCAATATCTCTAGAATTGTATATTTTGCAGAACTTTTCAACATCGCTGTTTCCGTAAATATTATGAAAATTCTACTTTTTCAACTTTTTGAATTGCCATATTTCAGAAATGGGCATCCTTAGGGGAAAGAGTGTCAGAATTACTATTGTTGACAATGACATGATCTACAATTTAGTACGACATACTTTTGTGGTAAAACTTACCGTTTGGCTGTAAAATACAAAATACTCATGTTTGTGAACTTTGCCGTTTAATAAAAATTTTTAGCGTATGTAGGATCGCTGAGAACTTTTCACATTTAATTTTAAATGGTGTTCCTAACATTCTTACTAATTTTCAGCTCCATGCGAATTTTTGTAACCCTAGTTTTGGACTAACTTGACCGGGCTATACGTCCAACCAATTGAACGTGTAGAACTAACAAACAAACAAACACAAAATCTTTCGCCTTTTATAATAAGTATAAATAGTGTACGGGTACTTTATCTAAGAAGTAGGATAAGTAATTTACTAATTTTTGCACCAACTCGGTAGGTCCCCGGTCTTATTGAATTTTTTAAGAAGGAAAGAATTATCTTTGAACACAATTTGTTACCCATGGATTGACTGATCTTTAGAATTAATTAAAACCTCAATCTTTCGTATCAATTTCAATTTCTCCGCGTTGTTTTCCCAAGCAAGTGTTGTAATGTCCTATGTGTTCTCTTTATCAGAGCGTGACCCATAACTATAACCACAGTTTGACCCTGGGTGAGATGTTAGATGACTCAGAAGCCCATTAATTCTGTAATAAGTATTGCTACCTTCTGCAACAACGTTTCCCCACAACATTGGTTCTAAGATCAACGTTCTTGTTTTCATATACTAACCGTGTGTACGACTAAAACATTGCACAGAGGTACATTTTGTCGGCGATCAATGAACTTTTTGTATGAAACAGCTGTTTTTTCGCCCGCGATTTCAGGTTTGTCCAAGTTGGTCATAATGATGAGTAGGTACAATGATATCCTAGAATATGTCCGTCGTTTAAAGATACTGCCTATGTAGTATACTAGCTGCGCCCCGCGGTTTCACCCGCGGTTAAAAAGTATCCTATGTGCTATTCTAGACTATAATCTATCTCTGTGCCAAATTTCATCCAGATCTATTCAGCCGTTCTGGCGTGAAAGAGTAACAAACATCCATCCATCCATCCATATATACAAACTTTCGCGTTAATTATATTAGTAGGATAGGATACATCTAATTTTATCAAATTTTTGATTAATAATATGTAAATAAGTTCTACTTTTGAACTCCATTTCTATAAAATATGAATTAATTAATAACATATACCGAACGAATAGGTCCGTAAACGTAATCTTATTATACTCAGTTATGTAATAAAATTGATTTTTGTACTAGGTACGAGTATGTCAAAAAAGAATATCTCTCTTACAACCTCTCCTCTGGCTGCAAATTTTTGTAAGTCTAAGAAATGACTAGTGGCTCTGTGAGCTAGACCGCGCAGCCGACGTCTGGCCTCCTATTCAGGTTGCGTTCCTCAACCGATTGTCATGAAATTTTGTGAGCAGGTTTAATAATTAAGTATATCATAAATAAATAAATATACAATACAATACAAAATCCTTATTGACACCAAATACAAATAAATCTAAACTAAACACTCAAAAATAAAGGCGCAATGGGCGGTCTTATCGCTTAAGAGCGATCTCTTCCAGACAACCGTATACCTTATAAATATATGTAGATCTTTTTGTCAAGTCAGTTATTGGAAAATTTTCAAAATGGCGGGGATTTGACTAAAAAAAAGTCATATGAGGAAAGATTTTGAAAAATTTCAAGGTGATCGGTTAGGAAATGCGACCTACAGAGAGAGACAGAGACCCAGAAGAGATCCAGAGAGGCAGAACTCGGACGTACGAAAGGATTTTTTTTGAAGCTGGAGCACAGACGCTTGGCTCGGTAACGCTTGCTCGGTGGATTATACGGTCAAATCGTATAATCATTACTTTTTACCTTAATTAGTATAGTTCCATGCATGTATACTGTGTGGTTGCGTGTAATACGCCCTGGTAGTCATTAATCTACATTTGGTTCAACGTAAAGCGGAACAATTACAACAGTTTAAATTAACATATTACAGCCACTTCAAAATGTTCTTAAACAAAATACATTAAAAAGTAAGAGTTTGTCTTAGCCCTTAGCTAATTAAGACATTTCCTTTTGGAGATAAATGTCCCTACATCGATAATTTTATTATTTCAATAATAAGCATTACGTAATTTGTAGGTGTGTAAAAATTAAGCTTTATTTAAGACGATGTTTAAACTTTAGACATCATCTCTGGTGTCAAATACACATAATATTAAGTCTTTGGAATCTAAAGACTAGGTATATGTGTGTCTACTCTAGCTATGTACCTGTACGACGTGGCATCGTAAGTACATATATGGTATACTATAGCTACACCCTGTAGTTTTACTCGCGATTAAAAAGTATCCTATATGTGCTATTCCAGACTATATTATATATCTGTGCTAAATTTCATCCAGATCCGTTCAGCCGTTTTGGCGTGATTGAGTAACAGACATCTATACATCCATCCATCCAAACTTTCGCATTTATAATATTATATTAGTTAGATTGTACCTTCAATCAATAAAAAAAAATGTTTTGAATGTAATACATGTTTTTATTAATCGAAGCATACATAAACATATAGCAGTGTAGATATCCACTCATAGATTGCTTTGTTGTCAATTTGAATGTAGATGTTATCTGTTAGATCGGGTCAGTATTTTTTGGTCAAGGGCCAAGAGTTCTTGTAATATAGAAGACTCTTGCACATACGTAAAGACCCGCATTGCAAAACTGATAAATCGGTACATTGTTAAATATAAAAAGAATACTTACTAAGGTGTACTTAGTGGATAGATGGATATATTTTTATGAATCAAAGATGCTGCAATAAGTTATTAAAAGATGTAAAGTGCCAATTGCTAAACACAAGCAAGCTTGAGATCACAGCTACCTACCTGAAGTGTGATTCGGCCTTAACCTTGTCTACCGCGCTGTCGCAGGCCCAGGGATGTTATCATTAGAAGCACGCCTACACTCGAGTGGGCATAGATACACAACAACGTGCTAAATAGCTATCGACTGCCTGATAATTATAAAAGTGGAGCTTTCCAAGAAATAAGGAGCCCATACAAAATTCGCCGATCCGCCGACACAGCCCGCCGACATGACGTGCTCTTCATGTTTTCTTTGAAATATGGCCGCCGGCTTCATGTCGGCAACTGTTGGGTACTTTGGTGTGTGACTTCCTTAAGGTAAGACAGCCTACCTACAGAATGTGAGGTTTTTATCAAGGTCACCTTTGCACGCATCAATGGTAACAAGCTCTTCATTAGGGGCCTGTTGTAAAATATACTGCGATGGACATAATCATAGGATGAATAGTATTGTTTTGATAGGTGCATACCACGAAAAGTTGGTCTTGTAATACACTTTAGCCAAGCTATTACAAAATAACTAATCACGTGATTTTGTATAGAATCTCGATTTTTCCTCTATTGAATTCTGCAAACTTTTCTAGCCAAAGTGAACAACTACTTTGACAGGTAGAAAAACACTCTTAAGTATTACAACCAACCAAACCCCAACCCAGCACCTTGTATTTTATTTATACATATTTTGTCGTTATTTTAAACAATAAGAATATGCTGCAAAAAGAATATTATATCGTTCCAAGCTCCAAAAAAATATTTAGCCAGATTGGGTATAGAACTCGAACACTGTAGGTACGAAAATCAGACAAAGAGCGGAGGCTGACTCCGAAATAGTAATCGTACAGAACCACATTAAAAATTCAGAGCTCTACCTTCACTCGCGCGTCGGTGCTCTCCATTCAATGATTCAGAGATTGCGTGCGGTGCTCTACCAAATCTTTCGCAACAGAAACGTAAATTTACCTCCTAACACAAACCGACAAGATTCAATATTGCGTGACAGATACAATCATGGAAGTATGGTAGCAAAGTACAAGTAAAGTTACAATTGACCTTTAATAGTAATCCTAGAGTAGATTTGTGAAATAGTTTGTTAATGTTAAGCTTGGCCTTGTCGTATGTTCGAACTCTGATGTAAAGCGCCAGATAGACCAACATCGATACTACAAATAGTTGGACTGACGATATGGTGACGGTCGCGGGAAGACGCTGGATGCGGGCAGCGCAGGACCGGTCGTGGTTGAGATCATTGGGGGAGGCAGCCGTCTAGCAGTGGACGTCTCCCGGGCTGTTATTATGATGACGATGAGATATATCAACAAAAAAACGAATATTCCTGAAAGAATTTTGCAGGAAGCTACCAAAACTTGCAGAATTTAGTTTTGCGTTCATTTTACCAAGGGCTAAGCTTTTATTCACAACTAGACATAACGGTTCCTAACATTTTTCCTACACCAAAATCAAAATTCGTTGTTAGACCGTCGTTACGCAAAATGTGAATTGGTACCATAATGTTAAGTGCTGGGTCGAAGATGGTGTTAACACGCTATTTTTATTGCAAATACCCGTTTTTGATCACCAACTCGTCTGTTGGTATACGACGATGCGTTTGAAGATGAAGAAGCACGCAGGCCTACAAACTATACATACAACATACCTACCTATAGCCTACGTATGGGCTTCTAGTAATATTGCCAGAACATACCGTTACCAATTACAATTACAGACTGTGACTATAATAGTTGAGTCTAAACCTGTTACACTGTGTCATTACGTAGGTATAATAGATGACATGAATTAATTTGGCAAGTTTTCTCGCTAGTCTATTCCGGGCTTAATGTGATGTGTCAATGCATTATCTTCTAGTGAACTTATTCGCAGATTGAATCCCTCAGCCGCGGCTCAGTGTGTGGACACGCGAGGTTCACCACTTGTCCGGACTCGAGCATATGTTGGGAAATGTTTCATGACCGTCAAACGCTGAGAACTAGTGTTATTTACGTAAAAAAGACGGAGATAAGTGTTTAAAACGTACATGCGTATCTGACAGCTATTGAATGTTTGTCAATAGAATGTTTTGGAAAAAAATATGAGGAAAAAAGTAAAGGTTAAAATAACGTAAGCTGTGAAGGAGTGGGTTAGGACATTTCACACTAATATTATAGGTAAATTCGGAAGTGTCTGCATGTGTGCTTTAGGGTTTAACAAACATATTTGTTATATCTATCTTTAAGCTGAACCGGCTCAATGGATTAAGATCAAAATAGATATGGAAGTAGCTTATACACTGGATAAACAAATGACCTAGGTACTTGTTTAAAAAAAAAACAGTTTCTGTAGGATGATGGTGGAAAACCGAGTAGCTATAGTGTACAACTAAACAGGACCGCAGGTGTAACCGCGGGGAGCAGCTATGACCGATAATTAGGTTTTTTTTAAATCGAAATGTCTCAATCGAAGAAAAATATTAACTAGATCAGAATTATAAGATCACTATTAAATACCATAATTATTCATATTTTGTTCAGATGCTTCCGATGACCATACAATGTTTTCGGTTTAAATGTAAACAATATTCCATAGAGACATTGATCAAGCATATGTTATAAGTGCGCCTGCCGCCCGTTAACCTACTTGCCAAAGATCAATCAGCCACTCCATCACAATTCCACAGCCCGCAATCCAAAATATTGGTTACAACCCAAAAACCATGTGCCAAGCTAAACTTGCAGAATCTTTAGTCTTCTAACACATAGAGCATACTAGCTTTGTCATTCAGTTTCGCCCATAACCAATAAATTTCTTACATTTCTCGCAATTAGATCTAGCTAAACTGGACTAAAACTATAAAAATATCATTCAATCTGATATCTATGAAGTCTACAAGTAAGTATTCGCACATTCAATCCATAAGGAGCTGCATAGGAACGGTTGTTACACACAAACTTTCGCACTCATAAAATAAGTGTGATAACATTAACATACAAACGAGTGCATTACGTCGGTCGGTCAGCACAATGAGTGACGTAAGCCGAGTGTGCAACCTCCATAATACGGCAGATATTCGGCCGTAACTCGGCAGATGCAACCTGACCTTTCAGAGCGCTACCGTTACTCAAAATGAGCTGTAATTGCAGGGAAACAGTGATAGAAGCTGTTCCACAAATTATACACTCGCGATTAACATGTCCACACTGATCATAATTATTAGTTCAAGTCTTTACGGTAATTACAATTTGGAGATAATGTTTCACAAACAGCGCGTCTCACTTCGATCAAGCGTACAATACAGGCACTACTTACTACTTTACTTTCATATTCAAACATTTCAAGTTATAATTTGGTGCCTACGAGTATATGCCCGTACTCATCAAAATATTTATAATTACCTATTTGAATTTCGTTTGCGTTTAGAAAATCGTTTGCATCAAAAAATTGTATTCAATTCTATTTAAGTAGGTACAGAAAAAAAACAGTAATTAAGTATTTACCATTAGTTAACATGTACGGTAGAGATTTAAACTAGACTTTGATGGCTTGGTAGATTTAGCCAAACTCTAGTTCGTCGTGTTTAAGCTTCGGGCGATAACGCAAAATTGTCTTTGAGCAATTTTTGAAATCTAAAGTTTTGACTAGCAGTGCGACTTCACAGGCTGGCCGTTTACCATTCTTCCAACGTCTTGCTCGTCTCGTTACCATACACTCACCAAAGCCCACTTTCCCCGACCTAATTGTCGCTCGTCCACGGCTGGGCAGCATCTAATGCGGCTCGCAAACAAGGCCCTGCTTCTGCTCAAACACAGACCTGTCGCCGTGTTTGCTTGATGTTATGGCGTTATATAATGCCACCATTGTACACACATTGCCAAACCAGTAATAAAATCCGACAATCATTAGGATTTCCTAGATGTAACGGTCATCGTAAAAGAGCAATTTTATTATGATTTTAATTAATGAAATTTAAAATTACCTGGGCGTAACGCTTTGGGTGAGGCCTCAGATATTTCAGCGTGTGAAATGTATTCAACCATTCACGGTCCCATAGTACCATAGTACATTCGTAACTCCTCTAATAATACTTGCACATCTTGCACCTCAAAATATGTCGATGTCTGTTAAAATAATGCTCATTGACATAATAACATTTGACGGGTTTATATAGAATGTTTCTTTAAACGACGGGCATGTTCTAAAATATTATTGTACTGATCATTATGCATGAACAGCTTTACCCACAGCTATTCCATAGAAAATTTCATTACAAGTTGAATTGAAAATGAGATTAATGCTGATTTTGTTTTGTAGTGTTGTCTAAAATATATGTTGATCATTATGATGAGTGATGAAATCTTAGAAAATGTCTGACGATTAAAGAAACACATTGGATAAGTAAGTATACCGATGAAAATACGCAAGCAACCGATAGTGTAAGTAACATGGATAATAATCGGTGTTAATGTCGTAACTCTTGACTGCAATATTCTATTGACAGTTTGATTGTTACCACCTCATTGTTAGCTATTACAAAATTGTTGATTTGTCAAAACGAATGAAATTAAAAAGCCTCTTGAACAGTTAAGATACGGGTATGGTATGTAGTAATTCGTTTACCAAAGTGAGGACAAAAATATATATTATCCAGATCATCATCCAGATATTATTGATCTGTCGAAATCGCACACCATGCGTTTTAAGCGAGCTATTTTGCCGCACACCTGAAATCTGTAGAATGAGCTCCCGCGGTATTTCCGGGTAACTCTACATGCACCATGGGGTTCTCGAAAAAGGGCTGTCAATAGAATCCTTAAAGGTCGGTAACGGATCTGTGCCCCCGGTATTACATGTACCTATCCACAGGCGACGGTGATCACTGCCCATCAGGCGGCTGTTAGCTTGTTTGCTTGTTTGCTACCTATGACATAAAAAAATAATCATTTTCTACAAATATGTCGTACCTAAAGGGTTGTTATCTCAAAACTTACACTCATGCTTTTAGTGAGCTACGGACGATTTTTTTTCTATTGATAGTTAAAAAAAGCTTCTATTCACAATTCATGAATCAAAACAGAAAATATGTCAAGTACACCAGCAGGCTGGATGGTTGCGTGTCAAAATAGCGAGGGTAGTGGGGTCGCGGTATAATACTAGCTCGGGGCAATGATTACATTTTATGCACCCCACACAATCTGCCCCTTGGTTGAAACTACAACGTGAGTACGTGTGCACTGTGTACCGGTGCACCCACTGCATATTCACTGCGATATCGATGTTAAAAACACAAAGAAAGCGGGAACATGTTGCATAACGATTACTATACGGAAAGGTTTATGCTAGTTGGCATTTGGAATCCTAAACATTGCAAGCGTAACAATAAGGTCTATAATTTTTACCTGTATGTTGCAGTTTACAACATAGACCATTAAGCCTGAGGTAGTAATTTCTTGTAACAAAGTCGTCGAATCATCGCCCTACTTCTGTCTGTTTTGAGAGAGACTAATGCGCCGCCTCGGGTCAGAACTGATGCCATCAGCTGACCGCCTCCGTCGCCAGCGATGCTGGGAAGTGAAAGAGGTAGTGCGGAGGTCGCTGGCGCCGGCGACGCCATGCGCCGCCTTTCTTGTGACGTCACAATACTTCCGCATTCCGGCGATGACATGCTCGAGGGCAAATTCTTACATTTACTAATTCACCATCTATACTACCTAACTAGATCATTTACTTGAGAGCTGGATGTAGGAAGTTGTCAGAACAGCTATAGACAGTCCTAATATTTAATTTCTATGTATACAGTGATGTAAATATCTAGAGATAGATATTTACACCACTGTAGAGATAGATAGAGATGAAATATCCGAACGTTGCGTCCATCATGTGTGGTAGGTACTTGAAGATTGGTGCTGTGCGTTGTAATTTCTACAAACTGCGCCGCATTGTAACGCACATTGTGTGAAATGTGCGTGTGTGAGTACATCGGTGGAGCGGCGCAAGGAGTCGTGCGCTCCAGGCCGCGGGTGAGTTAACATGGTGTGTGGTACGCTGGACTCACCATGGGGTTCTTGGTGCTGTTTGGAATGCTCATTTGCCCGGTCCTTATTAATTATTTGATGTATTTCAATGTATGCAGTCCATTCGGCTAATCTTCATGAGAATATACATACTCGTACCTGCATAGTTACATACATGCATACTACTTTCCGTAAATATTTAATAGTAGTATCTACTGGTTTTATAGAAATCCACTAGCGAAACACGAGCCCAGGTATGATGTAGGTATCATGTAGGTTGCGTTACTAAATCTGTTAATCGCTCTCAATGAGGCATCTATGTCAAGCCGAGCTGAGCTCTAACTCCTAAACTAACACAATTATTAATCTGTCGGCTTTGGAAACAAATGTCAATAAGAGATTTGACATTTGTACATATTTGTGGGCAGGTGGTTGTACCTCTATGTGAATGTGATGTAACGACACAGTGTGAGACGGAGTTAGTAAGGTGACCCCGTGACCTTACCTGCTTTTGCGGAGCTCGTATTTTTGTGTGAAGAGAGTTGAGGGGATGTGAAAAATGATTAAGCGTTGTGGAAAAATACAAAAATGATAAAACATTTATTTTGTGATCAATGCAAAGTTTCATACTGACCAGTGGCGAAACTTTTGTTTACATCGGTTTCCTAAAAATAACTAAGTAAGTACTTGCTGTTGTGAACACGATTCACATGATGTCATGCGTTTTTAAAACTCGAGAATCTTAAATTCTCATTTGAATGAAATGTTTTTACGACAACTTTTTAAAAAGTTTGGCTTAACAAAACAAAAGTGGCGACCTCAAAGGCTTGCAAGCTTCCCCATTGTTTAGCACATGGTATTGGTTTCGTAACGTAACGAGGTAACGCGTTATTTGTCTTCATTCCGGCTTGAGAATCCGTTACGTGACTTATGTATGTAAGTGTTTGACCCTGCAAGGACGCGGCTAGAAAATGGTTTTCCAATACATTAGCGATAGAGATCTCATAGGTGAGTAGGTCTAGTGGCAGGAAATATACATAAATATACGTAGAGGGCGTTTTCTTTTTCGGAATTGTATAATATGTATTTAAATGTATGACGCATTAATAATGACTACGTTCTGTACTTACAATGAGGTTGAATATTAAACAGCGCTTGGTAAAATTTAAGTTATTCGTTTATTATCATTTTAACACTCTGGCCAAACGAAATAACTGAACTGTCGTAAATTGTCAATAATGGTTGAATTTTAAGAAAAATAACCTACAAATGCCTTTATTCAATTGGTATCGAGGATACACTAATATGAACGTCAAAGATACAAAAGTTACTACCACCCTGTTCGCAAACAGAGCCTCTAATACCCATAAGAAGTTAATCTAAGTACGTAACTATCAATGTTTTTCTAGGAAACTTTCTACAGGAAAACCTAAACGGGTTCCTCTTATCGCAGATGCGATAGATGTTTCTATTTCCATGACAAAACTGGTCGAGGCACAATGTCTAGGTTGATCTAATGTGTTCCTTGACCTCAGCTGTTCGAAACCAGTCTGACACATCACATAACAATAAAGATTAGACGTCCGTCCGTCTGAATGCCATCCTTGACTAGCTGCCGCAAACGTTTTTTATCAACTTCCATTAAAATATATTTAATTTAGAAATTGCCGGAATAATTCGGTACTTAGTCGTTACTAAATGTTGTATAAATTTGTAACGGACAAGATTGGTGTATTGCAGATTGGTCCGAGTGAAGGTCGCCGTGAAGAAATCAGCAGATAATTATGTCTTTACAACTATAGAACGACCTCTTGACTGCGGTCTAGAGGTTAGTTCGGCATTCGTAGTTCATATCTCATCGTATCTACTATAAACTATGTGCAAATACACCGCTATTTTTTATATACTAACCATATTTTAAAGGCCGATTCTCAACATTATAACAAACAACATTGTGTCGCCGGTCAATTAATTTTATGTATGGAACAGCTGATGTTTGTTTTGCGTTTTCAAAAGTCTAAAAAAAGTCTTTATGTCAAAAGTATAATGACTGACTTGACTGACTGACTGACTGACATATTTTTTGTAAAGCCTAGGTGATATCTGTGATATTTTTAAAACTAATCTGTTGTTTTTTTAGTTTATTTGTTTTGTTAATAAACAGACATGGAATAACAATCCACACCGAAAAATACTTATCAGTAGTAAGTAGAAAAGTAGGTCGATAATGATGACCTGAAAATAGCGAGTAAATTTTATTTGAAATATTATAGTAGCCGGCGGCAGATTTGAGAGTCATTGCAAGTGACGTCGGGTCAAAAGGTTATATTTCACTTGTTTTTATTGTTGCTTGAGTATTGTGTAACTTAATGACCCTTTTCTTAGAAGAGAAAGAACCGGCTTCCAAACAAACAAAAACTCGATAAAAATATCTAAATGTCTACTTTGGAAAATTTATACGTGCGTGTTGTGCGAGTGTTAGTGTTTACATTGAGCAATGTTACAAGGTGTTGTTAACATTCCAACGAAAAGTTTACAACAGCTTTTCACTGCAAATAAAAGGGTCCATTTTATCATATCACCAATATTTTAGAGCCTTGCACTTGTCGGTGGCTCTCGTCCAGATTAGCGTCCTTCTGCTACTAACCTCCTGCTGCTGCTAACTCAGCGTTTTTACCTCTTTGTCAAAAGTTATTTTTTATTTTGTGGGCAAAAAACTAGGAGTATTTATTTTGTTTACTTAGGGTAACAAAATAAATACTCTGCATGCCATGGCCTCTACATTATCTCTTATTTTGTAAAGAAATGTTATTCGCGATCTTCCTTCTTTTTCCTTTTACCCTTTTCATTTATTTTTCCCTCCTTGATGGTTCGCTTCATTAATTTCAAGTCGGCAGCAGACCTTGCTTTCGCACAGTAAGTAGGTACGTTTATAATTATATGACAAGATAATGAATTCTTATTGTTTTCAACTTCATTAAAAATTCAGGAAATGCCCTTGACTATTAATAATATTCTTCTGTTACTTCATTCCAATTAGGCAAAACCCGAACTTTCAAAGTTTTAGTGCAATTTTAATGTTTTGTCATTGAGGTTAATAGCTCATTAAAAGATTTAAAAAATAATTTAAATTGAACGGTTTCATAAAGATGCCAAGTAAAGGTCATCGCTAAAGTTATTTGCTAGTATTGACTAATAAAATGTATTAAATTAAATTGTACCTTTAGAATTCATGATCAGCTATGCAGATAGTTCATTTTGATATCGATGTTGTATCCATCTTTAAACTAAACTAGACTAATTTAGAATTACATGTGCCTCCTTAGTTAAATAAATTTTATATCAACGCCGTAAACGGAACTACCTACATACGTATTCCCTAGGTCCTTAGATAAATCTATTTGCTATCTAATGAGTATGTTTTATATCTATGGTACATTCGAAGTGGTATTGCCTACTCTCCGCAGCTTAACAAATCCCAATATCGTGTGAAACCTTAATTAACTAACCAGTACAAATACTAGATACTATAGATATAGGCTAGGCTTTCAATGCCCCTTTCAATCACTGTCGCCGAACCAGGGGCCTGTGTGACACTAATTTGCTGATCCACACGCACACAGACACAGCATGTAGTGACTGCTGCGTCATCTGTGGCTCATCCTCGGTCGCCGTGGACGTAGAGCTCTCAATAGCTTTCAGCGCGTTCAGGCTGCTCACGCACACAGGCGCACGCTGCCCACGCTCCGTGCTCGCTTGTTCAGCGTTCAGCTTCAGCCGCTGTGCTCGGCGAGTATCGACCGGCCACGCCCCTTCCCCCGCCCACCGCCGCACCCCCCCGCACACCCCCGACACACCCCGCGGAGATTTGTTAATGATAAATCGAATCGAACGATCTGCACGAATGTCTCGCGCGGGCATGCTTCGGACGGGTTTTGTGTTGGCTTCGATAGGTAGTAGCATTCATCACAACCATATCTAAATCTGATATGAATGGCGTTATTTTTAAAAACTGATGGATAATATGCCCTCTAACTTGCTTACGCGAGCCAAGCCGTGTGAGCAAGCTAGTTGAGTAATAATCTAGAAAATTTTGTTTACAACTTAAAATTACCCACAGCAGAGTATAGCTACAATGTAAACAGATGGTCTAAACTAAACCTAGATTAAGTTGATGATTGGATAATTCTGTAAAACTAGGCCGAGAGGCAGCCGGAGCCGCTCGCTGGCTCGCCTAAATGGCAAGATGCCAATAGGCCCGTTGTTTCAAACAATGTTGTCAACGTTCTTGGAGGGTACTTTCATATTACTGGCGAGTCATTTATTGTTAATTAATATCATCTGTTGTAAGTAACGGTAGAGCTTGAGTCAGTAATAGAAACTTACATTATTTGAGATGAGTTAACACAATATTACAGTAACGTATAGATTATTTAATTTTAAAGTTAATTAACCCGACGTTTAAGAATAAAATTCCATAACTATTGCAAGTGACCAGGGGGCTTACCATGAACTTTTACAAAAACATCATTGCGCAGGAACGTTTTGTTACATTCCTTAATAAGTATTGTTTTTTAACATACCACAAGCATTGAAAACAATAATGTTTTAAAACGTTTTTACTCCTGCTACAGTGATGTCAAAAGAATGTACGATACAAGTGCCTTTATACACTCTGTGGTACTTTTGCGTATTTTGGAGTATGGTGTTGCCAGATGTACAATGTCAATCGTAATTATATATACGATTTTTGCCATGTAAAAATCGTACAATCGGGGTCGTACATTAGTATGACCGCATAGCGAAATCGTGCCTACAATATCCTATCGATACAGGGAAATTACACTTACGGTTTTACAAGTTGCAAGTAAAAACACTATGATTTCTTATTATTTTCTTCCCTGAGAATTTTTATTTTCCTCACCCGCGTACAATCGCTCATACGAAACATCTGGCGACACTTGGTTGTATGAACAATGTCAAAAACGATTTTTTTTTGTTTTGTCTCATAGGGCAGGCTAGAGGCAACATAGCCATACCACCATAGTCTTCCGTTTGTTTGTCATAACATTTTTCATTAAATCTCTGATGAAGATGATGATAAATGAGATAAATCTCGCTCCTCTTTCCCTCTTTCAGTAAAGGCGAGTTTTCGTTTTAGAAAATAATACAAAATCATGACACCATTTTTTCGGTTCCCCTCAAAAACGTAAATTAAATCTACCTATGATCATGAAGGTAAATTAAAATTCAATTGCTGTATCCAATTAAAGTTTGTGAAAATTATTTTGGTGATATCTAGAATATAATGCTTAGAATAATTTGTCACAGCGGCCGCAGAGTCTCAGCGAAGCAGTTCGATATCATGTGAGACTTTTTAGAAACCCACAGTGAAATCTTTTTTTTTTTTTTTTTTTGTGTGAAAAGTGAAATCGCTGCTTGCTTTATTAGGAGTCTGCAGGCGAAGGCTCACTCTAAGAAGAAGCAAGTGCATCAAAAGGAGCTGACTTAGCCAACAAAAAATCTATGTGAAAATGGGTTGAAATTTCTCTGGAGCCCGTCCGAAGGCGTCCTTCGTAGTACGGAGCTTCCATTATCTGCTTCGAGAAACTCGAAAGTTTCCAAATCATCGGCCATCTTGCTAAATATTACAAATAGAACCTCAGAAACACAGCAAAAACTCACTTAAAAATAGAAAAAGTTACACGGAGAGCAACTTTTTAACAATCGTTGTCATTTGTATCATTCCTGCTATTTTGACAGCTCGGCAGGAATACTATATAGGTCATGGTACGATTTTTAAACAAATGTTCCTTGGATTGAATGAACGAAATCGAGTGACGTCAACAAAACTGCTAAGCGATATCAAAACTTAACAGGAATACTTTTAGGGTGGTCATGGTACGAAATTACGAAGTAAGGCTTAATTAATGATGTTTTAAGAGGTTGTGGTAAGCCCCCAGGAGACTAAACCTAAAAATCGCAAAGGAAATCAGCTGATCTATTAATTTCCTCAAGTGTAAAATATCATTCACTAGCTTCGCTCTCATTTTTTAGCCTATGACACTCAGGGTAAATGCAGCTTTTTAGTAGTAAAAGAATTTTTAGAATCAGATAAGTAGAGTACTTAGTGTAAGAGACTACCCCGACAAACAAATTTACCAACTTACAAACTAACAAATAGTTCGTGGTCGCCACTCGAGAATCTTTCTGACCCATCGGCCGTCGGTTCTATACGAGCGATGTCCCTGCCCACTGCCCACTGCCACTTCAGGTTAGCAATTCTTCGGGCTATGTCGGTATGTGTAGTTTGGTGCGCATGAGGATTTCTTCCTCTCTAATTCGATCTCGCAGGGGAACTCCGAACATAGCCCTCTCCATTGCTCTTTGGGTACCTTGGAGCCTTCTTATGAGGCCTATCGTAAGCGACCACTTCTCAGTTCCATAAGTCATCACTGGCAACACACACTGGTCGTACACTTTCGACTTGAGATATATTTGGAACGAGAAGAAGCTTCCCGAGCGCTCCAGCCGAGTTGAATTCGACGATTGATCTGTTTCTTGAAGTTGTGTCCAGAATTATTAGGATTTATTACTCGTTTACGACTAAGTACAACCAAAGCTTATATAGTCCTGTTTAAACTGAGTCGATCTATAACATTCCAGTTCATACAGCGTGGTCGGTAGGTACTTAAGGCTCGGTCATTCCACGATTATCTACCCACACATAAGTTTACGTAACCCGTTTTATTTAGAGTTGAAAATCGTACATCATATTTGATGGTAAAATGAGATCGGCGCCTAGGAATACATTATTTTGTCGTTTTTATTGGTTATTAATCATAATAAGAGCACAAATAAGAATAAGTTGCTCGGTTAAATTTTAGATAATTAATCTGGTTGATTAATAATCGAAAAAAAATGTGGTGTAATCCCTGAAATTTTAGAAAACTAGGTCCCGATTTTTTTCAAAGATACTTTTTCTGTTTTTTTTTTTTCATAATTAGAATGATTTTCAAAATTGTATTTCGGTTAAACTTTAGTTGGTTGTTTCTTCTACCAGCTGTATTTTTTTACACCTGATCATCATAATTGTTCAAATCAAACTAAGCGAAATAAAAAAACTTATTTTTGGTGATTTCGTGCTATACGGGACCCTTATGTATTTACTTTTTAGGAGAGTACCTAAGAGTACTCAAGTACCTTGGAAAGAGTACTAAAAGAAAATTTTGTCACAAAATTAGTGATCTTTCGAACATTCGAGCTCTATATTTATAGTCTTTACATGATTCTACACTGTCCTAACCTTACATTCTTTTATAATATTAAACATGCGAAAATGAGTTTGTTTGTTACGCTTTCACGCTTTAACTACTCGACCGGTCACAATTATTTTTTTGGCACAGAAGTTGCCAGGAGTACAGAGAAGGATATAGGATAACTTTCATGCCGAAAATTTACAGGATCTCGAGGGACCGTGGGGCGCAGCAAAAAGAATGAACTACACAAGCTCACACTAGCACAAGAAAAAACTCGCAAAAAAATTTATGATAAAAAGTTCTAAACCTAATTCAAACCCTAACTACCTAAGATTATAAATACGAAAGTGAGTTTGTTTGCTCGTTTGTTACGCTTTCACGCCTCATCTGCCTCGCAACCGATCATCGTGACATTTTTATACACTATTGGAGTACAAAAAATAGGGTACCTATTATCACATTAAAAATAGCGGTTCCAGTGGGACCGCGGCTAAAACCGCGGGGCCCAGCTAGGTAGCAGTAGCTATCTTATAGGATAACGGCAAAATACGAAATTGTATTCTTCCTACAAAGTCGTAGAAGTTTTGAATTTTTATGTCGATTTAGTAATTATTTATGTAGGTATTAGTATGTAGCTTATTATAATTCTCAAATTAGTAAGTTTATTTAATATTTTTTTAACTTTAATATTTCATAATTTAATTATCTAATTATTATTATTTTTCTTTAGCACATACTCGTACCACCGTCCATGCTAGATCATAATATTTTTATTCCATTCAAAGGTTGTCTGGAAGAGATCGCTCTTAAGCGATAAGACCGCCCATTGTGCCTTTGTTTTTGAGTGTTTAGTTTAGATTTATTTGTATTTGGTGTCAATAAAGAGTTCTTGTATTGTATTGTAGTGTGTTTTTCGTGTGCTACACAATTTTAACACGCTAAGCTTTACCTTAGGGCTATTTAAAAATAACTAATTCCTTACAGTCACGGTGCTAAAGGTTTTGATGTAGTCATATTTAATGCATTTTTATTGTCCGTATAGCGCAGAGTTCATAACGGGCGCTAATGGAGATGAATGGACGGTAATAATCCTAGGGCGGGCGGCGCGTTCATCTTCGTTTCAATGGATAACTGCATTATCTTGTGGAAATACATCAGAACGTGATTTAAAACATTCACTGATGTTCAGAAAACATGCACAATTCCACAACACTTGGAAAATATTCCACATATGAAGTAAAAACAATGTAAATTTATTGCATAGTAAAATATCTTCTTTAATTATTTTGTCCGTACTGAACTGTAGGTTTCCATAAATATTTTTCTAACTCAAAAACGATGTAAAGGTCAAAACTACGTAGGTAATAAAGGCGAAAGTTTGTGTGTGTCTTACTTCATCACGGTGGATGACAACGGATGAACTAATTTTGATGAAATTTTGTTTAAAATAAAATAAATAAATAAATTCGGGATACTTCCATACACGGTCGCCTGACCCTAAACTAAGCAAAGCTTGTACTATGGCTCCCAAAGACTGATATACGAGTACATACTCAGATATTTTTAAATACATACTTAAATAGATATTAACACCCAGACATAGAACAAACACAAATGTTCATCACATAAATGTTTGCCCTAGATGGGAATCGAACCCACGCCCACCCAAGCTCAGAAGGCAGGTTCACTACCAACTGAGCTACCGAGGCAGTCAAATGGAGAGGCAGTCAAAAAGTATGGAGGAAGCTGGAAGGAGCCTGTATTATCACATAGGCTACTTAACTGCCGGTAATACCGCGGGCGCTGTTAGTATTTCATTAAGTTAATGAAGTGTAAATTATTTGAATAAAACCGAGACTGTAGGTTTTCATAAATATTTCGACTTGTTAAACGATGTAAGTATTATTTAAATAGTTTCTTGTATGACTACAAAATTATAATAACTCGTTAGTACATCCTTTTGTAATTTTGAATGTGTAATAAAGCAATTTAGATTTAAACTCAATAAACGTAGAGCTCGTTGTAAGTTCATGTCGGTCCCACATTTATTAAACTCGGCGAACTCTGTTCCAACTTTATTGATGTCAGAGTATTTTATTGGTGGGTAGTTAAACTGCGGGGCAATTCAGCTAACCATAACCGATGCTTGACTGAACCGTTGATCTTGCATTGTCATAAACGGACGAGCTACGGTCCAGTAGCACAAACGTTTCACAGACGTGTCTCAGACGTGTCACCGCGGTAGTCCAGCTGCAGGTTTGTGAGATATTAGTGAGCCGTTTCCCATGCGACTTTTATAACAAACAAGCTGCGTCCCGCGGTTTCACCTGCGGTTGAAAAGTATCCTATGTGCTATTTTAAACTAAAATCTATCTCTGTGCCAAATTTCATCCAGATCTGTTCAGCCGTTCTGGCGTGAAAGAGTAACAAACATCCATCCATCCATCCATTCTTGCAAACTTTCGCATTTATAATATTAGTAGGATATAACATCAATGGTTCAGCTAAGCATCGGTTAAGGTTAGCTGAATGGCCCCCCGGGTAGCCTTGGCTATTTTTAACAGAAACAATTAGCGATTTGAACGCTCAGTAGATATCAATACGACAGCCAGTGACTTCTTTTAGGGTCACATTCAAAAGCTCAAGTTATCTTTCCTTCTGGTCATCTGAAGTAATAAAAGATAAAAGATCTTCTTGCGCCACCAAGTGTTAGAACCTAAACTTGAGTTAATATCACACATAACATGACATTTACAACATTTTAGTTCTGAGTTAATTACCCTGCACTTCAGAATTTAAATGCTGGGATGCGATGATAGCCTAGTAGGTCAATTTTATTTTTATTTATTTATTTAGAAACATTCAGAAACACAGATTAGATCTGGATTGTAACTCAGATCATGTGTGCGATATAGGTTCAGTGGTACAGGTTTGTCCCCTATCGCATTTGGGACTGAATATTGGCCGACGAAGAGTGGGTATTTTAATACACCTCTGCCAGCGCCTTCGGTGAAAAGGCATGATGAAATGTTATGTAGATATGTTAAGAATTTGACTCCGTATTTTTTGCAAATGGATATGAGTCCTAAAAGACTGTGACAGCGGATACATGGATAGCGGTGACGTACCGTAGCGCAGAGTGGGCTTAGGTAGCGCCAGAGTATCACCTTCGAGTCGGACTTTCGAAGCTTGATTAGTTCTCATCGACTATACTGCTAATGAAAATTACGAGCTTCAGAGATACATGGTCTACGACCAGAACAGTCACTAGCTTGTGCCAAGTGTGTAAATTTTTAGTAGTGCCGTGGATCAGCTCGAGTCATCATTATTAGCTCATTTATTAGACAGCACATAATTTTCTCATTTTTTTACTCTTCTGTCCTCTGAGAAAACTTAGGCTAAATCTGGCAGAAAAGCTTTCAGTTCAGTTACCTAGACATTTAACTAGACATTTAACATGATTTGAAAGAAATTAGACTAAAAACAATTAGATAAGGTAATAGATAATTAGAGGCTAATGAAAAAAAACGACATCCCATCATCCGAATTGGATTTTGAAAAAAATATGACTTGTCTGACGCATATACGAGTAAACTATAAAAACTTTCAAATAAATAAATACAGCCGAATTGATAACCTCCTCGTTTTTTAAGTCGGTTAAAAACAGGACCTGCTGGCTAAAGGAGACACCCGGTGAAGAGTGGTTGACGATGATGACGATGAAGGTAAAAAATAATGTAAGGTCAAGTCATCAACCACAGGAGCTCATCTTAAACAAACTCTTACTTTTATCATCATTAAGTAATAATAAATTAAAATTTAAAAATCCCCGACACGGCTTTTTAACAACACCGATTTTCATTAATGTTAAGTTCATTATTATTCGTTCATTCATTAGTGCTAAGAACACTCCCGTCCCGACGAATGCAACAAACAAAAAAAAAGTAATTCAAACAAAAACACACACACACACACAGACACGTCAAACATTTATAAACGACACACGTCGTTTTGCGTCTTAAAGAGTGAAGTAGCACAGTGAAAAATCCATAAGGCACGTCATTTGAAATTCTTGAACAAAAATTGAACTAAATTTTCATCACAAAAGATGTAAATTCAATTTTTACTTGAAGTGGAAATTTAAACTTTACCCCGTAGTCGTTATAAATTCTATCCGCTGCAGCGCTGTAATCCTGCGAGGACTGGGGCGAAATAAAATCCGTCTGAAAGACGACCTCCCGACACACTTGGAACTTGTTGGAACTCTCGAGCCGGGTCACCTTGCTATGCTCATCTCAAAGGCGTTTGTGTAACTTTGAACAAAGCAAATGTATTTTGCATGTAGTTATAATGACAACTAGCTCCGCCCTGTGGTGTTACCCGCAGGTAAAAAGCAGCCTATGTGTTAATCTAGGGTGTAATGTATCGATCCTTTTTTTTTAATTAAAAAAATAACAAACACCAACACACATATCACACAAACAGCCAAACAAACTTTCGACTCTATAATATACCGATGACGTCAATTCTGTTGAACCATTTTCTGAACTAAATTAAATTTGACAGCTTTGAAAAAGGCACCATCCCTTTTCTACATATTGAAATGTAAAGAGATGCAGGTTCAATTTTAGAGCTGTGACACATGTTTAGTCTTCAAGAGAGTGAGTCTAGAATCAATAGAGTCTTTAAAATCTTGTTTTTTCCAACTATCCCTCTGTATCTCAAGGAGCGCTTTGAATTTATTCAAGGGCATTCCGGTTCTTTGAGATCTTCTCGTCACCTTAAACTTAAGCTCCACACATCATCCCACATCAATCTATCTTATAGTAAAGGGTTTACTGTGCAAGCTGTCAAGCTATGGAATGAGCTGCCTGTTGGCATAAGACAGGCCCAATCACTGCCCATTTTTAAAAATCTCGTTTTTAACTATTATTTAGCTCTTTGCCAATTCGGTACGCATAATACTAATTTATATATATGTATTGATATTTTATTATATTTATTTATAATTATTCATATATATTATATTTATTTTTGGTTATTTATTTAAGTAGGTACTTATTATTAATATTACTTATTATTATCTTTTAAATTTTAATTTAGTTTTATGTACACGACCTACCCTTTTCGTATTTCTGTAAGTTCCTGTCCATCCAAAGGTTACCTGGAAGAAATCGCTTTAGGCGATAAGGTCGCCCTTTGGACTGCCGAAAAATGTATTTTAGTTATTAAGATTTTCATGTAGTTTTTGGTGTGCAATAAAGATATATTGTATTGTATTGTATTGTATTGTAGAGTCCTTAAGGGTCGGCGACGTATCTGTGATGTCCCTGGTATTAAAGATATCCACAGGCGACGGTGATCGCTTACCATTAGGCGGCCCGTTAGTTTGTTTGCCACATGTGACATGAAAAACTTTAAAGAATGGGAGAACATTATTCTGCAGATTTTTCCTTGGTTAATTTTCCGATTAAGCTAGGCGTTTGACTAGCAGCTCAACTAATAGGCTACAGAATCGAGTGGTGAATTACTTACTTGATTCAAAATTTCTATTCAAAGTCAAAAGTCAAAGTCAAAATGTTTTTATTCAATGTAGGTATCAAAGATACACTTATGAATGTCAAAGTTATTTAAATAGACTCGACCGCCTTGTTCGGATAAAGAGCCTCTACTCAGAAGAACAGGCAGGTTTTGAATGCCAGTGGCAATATTTAATACAAAAAAAAATTGAATTTTGAATTGAATTGTTTGTTATCAGTTGTGTGTCATCATTAGTTGTGTATATTGAATTACAAGTTACCGTGAACTGTTTTCATTTAAATAGCTTTACGATCAATCCAATATGATGATTAAAAAGTTGTATGCATAAAAAATCAACTCGTAGATTAATTTTCATTCGTCTTTACATTCAGTTATCGTTTGGAACTTCATTACATTGCATTGCTACGAGTATAAAGGGTTTTAACGACTAGTGTTTTTTCAGTTTTGGGTTTGAAATTATCTGCGGCAATTTGTTTGTAAGTTTTTTTTAAAATTCATTATAATTAGGTAGGTACAATATATTAATCTATATATAACTATAGGTATATTAAAAAAAAAATATTAAATGGCTTTTTGGGTCTGTTCAGTAGGCAGGATATATTATTATGAAAGATGTTTTTATTTAATGTCATCTGCTACGTAACTGGAGGCCAGTGTATGGCGACAGGCTCGCCCCCTGTCACATTTGGGACTGAATGTCGTCCGGCGAAGTGTTAGTGTATTTTTACATCTCTGCCAGCCCCTTCGGGGGAAAAGCGTGACGATAAGTTAAGTTTTTATTTTAAGTTGCAGTTTAACTTTATCCTAAAACATTTTGTGTATGAAAGTATTGTAATATATAAATAGACGAGCGTTCCCAGTCCCCATACCTCCGGAGCTGCACACGTGGCCGGTTCCCACGGGAGCGAGGGGAGCATTGTGCTAGTATTTATTTATATGGTAATGTAGGAGGGCAGCTCGGAGTGCTGCGACGAAATTAGAGTGGACATGTGAGTCAAGCACGAGTATCGAACGAGATGCCTAAGTTGTTTTAAGCTCGGAACATGGACGACTTAACTATCTCTCCTCTCCTCTTTAAGTTAACAACGTAGCTATCTCCTCCCTCACTGTTGATGGCAAATGTACCCTAAAATCCTAAAGGGCAAGACAAAAAAAAAAAACTGTCATAGTTTTCACAGAAGCGGTGTATACAATATTGAAATTGGTGTGAAAACTTTGACTTATAGGTATAATTAGATCCGTGCCGCGTATTCACCCGCGGTCCCACAGGAACCGTTATTTTATTCGGGATATACTTTTCTCACTGTAGCTCTGACTAAGTGCATGTACAATGTTATGATAATCGGTTGAGTAGTTAGGGCGTGAAAGGCAAGCGTGACAAATAAAACAACGCACATATCACTTTTGCATTTATAATATTAGTTAAGATTAGGCTGTATTATTATTACCATTCTAGTTTGATGTGGTTTGAAGCACTCTACCAAACCTCTTTTAAATTTAATAACGTATCACATCTCTCTTACACACATGAGCAATAACACTCAGCATGGGACCTAGACATAGTAACATTAAGTATTACATTTCCTTTGTTCTATAGAACGGAAACAAATACGTAGTATGTAACAGACCACCAGTACTATCCAGATCCACAATCAATATTTAAAAAATTTCATAGATTGTAACGAAATTATTATTTACCGACGGCCTTTCCGTTTGCTTGCGATGTTCCGTGCTGCTTTGTGTCACCTTCAGCAGGTCTCGGGAGACTGTAAAATATTGAGCCACTCTGGAGCCGCGTCCCGAATAAGACTGACTTTAGTATCCATCTTAGTCGTATATCTCTTCGAAAATATTGGCTAACGCAGGCATCCCGTTTATAAATATTAAAATTAGAGTACGAGTAAAATATACTGGCCATACGCCGGGGAAAGACGATTTAAACGTAAATCGTGACTACATTGAATGTAGGATCGATGGGCACTTTTCACATTTCATTGAAATAATGATGTCGCCGAATTTCGTACAAAGTTTCAGCTCTATGTGAATTAATGTAACCTTGAATGTCTGTTCTGACTAGACTATACATTTCATAGCCACCAACAGAAGCTCATCAATATTTAGATCGTTTTCTTTTTATTATGTCACAGGTGGCAAATAAGCTTAACGGGCCGTCTGATGGTAAGCGATTACCGTCGCCTGTGGATACCAGGGCATCACAGGTACACGTTGCCGACCCGTTAGGACTCTAATGCCAGCCCTTTTGAAGAACCCCGTGTTGCAGTGAAATGCCGCAGGAGCTCATTTCACAGATTGCAGGTGTACAGCAAAAAAGATCGCTTAAAACGCACAGGAGGCGATTTCCACCGAGTTTTTTAGTTAAATAGCTATTATTAAGTAGTTAAGTCGATAATTTATCAGTGGGTTTATAGGCACGAGTACTTAAATCGCACTGGTGAAGTCGTATCTTGAAAATATAGTTTTGGCACCGTTATGGGCGATAAGGTCGCCCTTGTACTGCCGAAAAATGTATTTTAGTTTTTAAGATTTTCATGTAGTTTTTGGTGTGCAATAAAGATATATTGTATTGTATAGCTTTTATAGGTAAATAAAATATCTACTTACATAAATTTTGACTTTGACTAGCTTGGTACTAGCTATAAATGAGTTGCATTGAAGATATTAAAACAAACTGCTAAATACAATAGTTCGGGTCACATTTTAAACTTTAATCCTCTTAATAATAAACGTTGTTGAATATAGCGTCATACAATGTTTTTTCTCTTTCCATCGATTAAAAATTTTCAAGAAAGAAAAAAAAAAAACAAAACACTATTCCCAGGCTATAAAACGTTTAACTATTAGTAACGGTAAGTGTTGGATGTTATTTCTACCCGCCGGAAAATACTTGATACTATAGCTATACTGGCACTTGATCTGTACTTTACCTTTCTGGTACTTTGTATAGGCACACCTTCCTTTGTATAGGTTCCGCGATATGGTGGGGTAGGTACAGTTCCATAGTAATGATGAATGGCATCCGGCGTGATGCAGCGCGGCGTGACGCATGCGCGGGTCCATCGATCTGCTGCTCGTATTTATAGTGCAACCTCGCGCGGACGGTGCCGGCGGCGGCGGAGCTTCGTGGGGTCATGGACTATAGATAGATCTTTGATTTGAAGCCTAATTTTTGGACTAGGGTGACAAAGTATACGGTTATCTCATGACTGGAGCGCGGTGTATAGCGACAGGCTCGTCCCCTGTCCCATTTCGGGCTGAATATCGTTCAGCGAAGTGTGGGTGTAGTAATACACCTCTGCCAGCCCCTTCGGGAGAAGGGCGTGACGATGTCACCTATATAGGATTTGGACATGGTAGGTGTTTGACCACAATCTCGTTTGAATATTATGGCGGAGAATTACTGAAACCGAACCTCGTAACGTATCGGGTCCGCGTATCGTTTTGACGCAACATTTTGCCGTATCAATTCAACATGTCAATACAAGCCACTCGCTATTTGCACGTAAGTGATTGTTTGTTTGTTTAGCGGGGTGTTTTCTGCACTTAGCCACTTGATTGGGCCATTGTGCGTGATACGTGAGTACTTAAAGCCAACTTAGGCTCACGTGGTCGCAGCAAGCGGCTCCGCTCGTTAGATCGATACGCGAACACGTTACGACGAAACGTTATCACCCAGTATCCACCTTTAAATGGCGATACGACACCTCCACGCTTACTGAAACAAATTTTTGCATATATTTGTAAAAATTTGCGATTAGTGTGTGATAAGAATAATTAAAAACACAATGTTTAATTTCTGCTAACTAAAGTAATATGTAAAACAACTGTAGTCGTTTTACTTTTTAAAGTAGTTTCTACAACTTTAAACATAGCTGGTTCGGGTTTTCGGGACTAGATTGTGTTAAAATAAGGTGCTACGTTTGTCCCTTTCAAATTCAAATTGTATTTGGGTAATATTAACTCTATAATTATAACAAGTCGTGTTACGAGGTGTATGTAGGTTAAGGTTAGTAATTTAGCTGCCTTGTAACATAAATTTACCTCGTCACTAATAAACGTTGTTTTGCCTCGGAATAGTTGTACAGTGTTTTATCGTTTTCAACTGAGTTAAAAGTTAAAAGAGTAAAAAAATAAACACTATATAACTATTTTCTGAGGCGTTAACGTTTATAGTCCTACTCCTACTATAAACGTTATATTGCCTCAGAATATAGTTAAATATAATACAAAGCGGCTAAATTACTAAGTTAAACGTTTATTAGTAAGGGAGCTAATAGATAAGTGTTTAATGGGAACTGGTCTAGAGTCTATACTTACTTAAATACTACGGTGAGTATTTAGAAAACAGTAAATAGCCGGAACCAAAATAGTAGTATTTCTTTTTGCAAATAATGTGTGAAATGTAGATTTTTTAAACTTTTTTTTTATTCTAAAGGAAACAATAAATAAATAAATTCGGGACATTTTCACACACAGTCGGCTGACCCCAAACTAAGCAAAGCTTATACTATGGCTGCCTATTATTAAATACATACTTAAATAAATATTAACACCCAGACATAGAACAAACACAAATGTTCATCACATGAATGTTTGCCCTAGGTTATAATCGAACCCACGCCCAAGCTCAGATGGCAGATCCACTAACATAACAACTGAGCCACCGAGGCAGTAAAATTCCGTTTTGTTACTTTTTAGCCAGAAAATTGATGTTAACGTTAATACTCTTGTTTATTACTTCTACTCGCGGCTTCTTTTAGTCTAACTGGATCCTCAGGTAGAATTTCCGTAAACCCCTTTATTTGAAGGATGCCAACATTCTACCAAAAAATGCATTTCCTCAAATTTCATGTTTCTTTCATGTGTTGGACTTTGAAGGCCCACTTGCATTAAAATGTCATAAATGTCACTCTAATATTGTGTCAACTCAAGGTTAGCTTCTAACTCTTGTTGGCGTAAGATTATTTATAAGTTTAACCTGATGCGCAGTTAACTCCGAGTTAAAAAAGATAACCCGAGCTCTGTAAGTGGCTTTAATATAATATAAAAAGCAAAACTTATAAACCGACCTCCCGTCATCCGTGTAAACAAATTTTAGACTTTTGTTGATATTTTAAAAACTGCTTCACCGATTTTGATATTATTTAAATGGAACCACTTCTAAAGTATGGTCTATCAAACGAAAAAAATATCATTAAAATCTATTCATAAATGGCGGAGTAATTGCGTAAAATAAATACAAAAAAAATGCAGACGAATTGAGAACCTCCTGCTTTTTTTAAGTCGGTTAAAAATCTATCTTTGTTTGACAAATTCGTCTTCGTGGAAGCGAAACTTTATATCCTAGAAGTTAGCCTGTAATGTGATCAGCAAAGTTCGAAATCTGCAAATCCCTGAAGCTATAAGTTATCAATACTCGTTCTACAGGCGCCTGGAGAATTCTAGAACTATGTCGAACTTTGATAGATAACTCCAATAGTTGGGATTTCTTGCAAAGTTTCAAAAATGGTGTCTTTAGATAGAACTATGTCTTCTGTATCTCAGCTGCACTCTGTGCTTTTGCCTTTAACTAGCTGCGTTCCGCGGGTTTACGCGGTTCACCGGAAAGTTTTATTTTGGTACCCTATATCCTTTTTTATTAAAGGTACCCTATATCCCTTTTTACCCCCCTGAAAAAGTGTATGTTCACGACGTCCGCGATGACCGGTTTACTACTCATAGTTAAGGCGTGAAAGCGTTACTAAAAAACAAACGAAGATACGATCATTCAAACTGTCCAGTTGTAATTTATCATGACAGAAAACTAAACTTGAATAGCAGACTTTGGCAGAACATATTTTTGTTACAAACTTCGTAAAACTAAATGGTCAGTTTTCTACAATATTTTGTTGGTAGCCGTTCCGTGATTTATCAAGCTACACATGCATGTTCTAAAAACAAAACAAACCCACACACTTCCTTATTGTTTACAATTATGATAAGTCTGTCCGATAAGCTCCCGGTAAGTACATAAAGGCCAATAATCGTCCCATCGAGGCAGCCCTCGGTGCTCGCCGTATCGACCATATCTACCCTTAGGGTCTATGTTTAGACATTCTACCATCGACCGACACATACCTACGTGAAACTTTCAGGCTGCCCCGATTGGCTAACGAGCAGTGACGTCAGACAGACCTATTCACCAATGAGAGCGGAACGTTTTGCGCATGGCAACGGAGGCATTCTTGCTCACTGACGATCCCGGCAGTCTGGGCGAGGTGTCCCAGGTGTGCCAAGCACTCCCGACACAAAACAAAGGTTAATATTGTACTATTTTTTAAATAACTGCCATTTTTGTTCTAATTTCAAAATTTGTGCTTGTAGTGATGAGCGTTTTTTGTAGTTTTATGTAAAGTGAGTGTTTGAGAGTAGCATGTAAACCTATAGTTTTCGATCGCGGTGTTGAAAGGGTTATGTAATGTTACGTAAGTGCAGGTCGCGGTGTGAATGGGCCTTAGCACATGGGCGTGGGAAAACAGGACTAGTACTTTGATTGGCTTTTAGTGAAGAGAGAAGTATTTGAGTTTCTAGTATCTACCATAATTTGTGTAAGCGTTGGCTTACTATTTTTTAATCAGCTTGTAATTTTTTAAAGCAAAAAACAAGTTGTTGCACAAATACTTTTGTAATGGTGTTAAACTATATTTTATTTGTTAATTAATTAATCTTGAATTTATTTGAAATATTTTCGTACCGCGTTTTTGGCTAACAGTCCTTATTTGGTTACGATTCTTAACAGAGACACGGACCTATTTGTTATTTTCGATCGATCGCTATAATAGTACTAAATTAATTATCATACAAAAGTGTGTGAATCCGCCCACTGCCGCCGGTCGCTAGCGCTTCGAGGGCGCTACGCCGTAGCTTCACGCTACGTAAATGCTACGTCGTAGCTGAAAGCTACAGAGTTACAATTTCGAATTATACAAAAAAAAATTGCAGCATTAGTAATTATCTTACAATTATTATTTTTTATAAATTGGTTTCATCAATGACTTAGTAATATAACTGTCACAGCTGAACCAATCAAATCAAATCATTTATATCGAAATCAAAAATCAATATATGAGGCATGCTTTATCTTATAACATTGTGTACAAACCTCCATGTAGGATATCACGTTCAACGGACTTCGCTGATGCATCAATATTTGTGGGGACTTAAAGAATAAACACATTTCAAGGAACATATTTTTTTGCAAATTCAAAATTTTACTTGGTATAATGCAAGAGCTTTTAAATTTAATTTTAATACAGGTTAGATCATATGTTAATCGTAAGACTTGAATTATATTCATCATTATCAATTTTCCACTCATTTCTGAGTATCATCATTAGCACGTCATCTCTTCCGGTCCTTGGCCCTAGACAAGTTTTGATTGCTTCCAAGCGATCTGATTGAACGTGCTGATTGGACGAAATGCAAACTTTAGGAACGTCACGGGATCATATTGCCAACTCGTCCAATCAGCAGCTAGCTTTCAAACGTCAGCGATTTTAAAAACAGAATTTTTGGAAGCGGTTGCAAGGTATCTAGGGCCAATGTGCTTGTCTAATCCACTGCCTTTGTACTTGTATACTGGTAGTTAATTTTAAGCATCAATTTACCGGTACCGTGTCAGTCGGTGACAGCCCGCTGCTTTCGTACCATACTTTGCTTTAATTACTGTTCTTGGAATTCAGTTCTTTCTCATTAATAGCATTTTTTATTTCGTACAAACGAATGGTTAGGATTTCGTGCCCGGTGCGGGGCTGCTCGGCCTTCGGTCTCGGACTTCGGCCTCGTGTATAGACAGTTTTAAAACTCAACCGGTTGAATAATTTAGGAATGAGTAGAAGGGGGAACAAACAAACATTCACTTTATGCATGTAGATTAGATGTAGTTTTTGTTTGTTTGGTGGGTGATCGACGTGACTAAGGCCAATATTACTTGATCTAATTAACGTTTTAATAATAAATAAAAATGATGTTTAAAGATTAAAGGGCCCGGTTAAGTTTCGGTAAAGCTTGGCCTTAGTGCCCGTTTTCTATAGATTGTATTGACGATGATTTTTAATAATAACTTGTAGTGTCTCTAGGAACACATGATAGATATATTCATATTTTATTATTTGTTTTATAAATAATTAACGATCGTAGACCAGACGTGTTAGTTTAAAAAATGGATAACATTTCAAAATGTTTAAACCAGATATTATGAACAAAAGAAAACTGAATTCCCGTCACCCATGTAAACAATTTTTAGACTTTTGTTGATATTTTAAAAACTGCTTAACCGATTTTGATAAAATGTACATGGGAAGCAGTACCATCTAAAGTAGGTATGATCTAACAGGTAAAAAAGAAAAATTAAACTCAATTCATAATTGACAATCAATTAATTATTGGCAATTGAAGAATCGCGAAACATACATACAAAAAAAAACATACAGACGAATTGAAAACCTCCTCCTTTTTTGAAGTCAGTTAAAAAGAAAAATGGCTTTTAAAAGACTAGTAGGACTAACAGTTTTACATAAAAGTTAACTTGTGATATTTTTATGCATTACTTTACAAAGCAATGTTGTTTATTTGTAAAGAGGAGCTGCGTGTTCTAGTCCTATATCAGTACAAAAATAAAATTTACAAGTCTGTAATTTTATTCACGAGTTTCATTTGTGCCGAAGAGGGCGGAAGTCATAAACCGCGCGTGTTTCCGACCGCAAGATGGCCGCCGGAAGCGGGGAGAGTGGCAACTTCCGGTGCCACACTCCGTCGAGTACTCTCGTGACGGAAGATGTTGGGTTTTACATCGTAGAAAGTCTGTTTTCACATAAATAAACTAGTAATTGAAACACACGATGTAAAAGGCTTTGCGTGTAAATGTTGCGCCTAAAGTACATTATGTATTTGATGGTCTAACAATACATCACTTGCCTAGAAGAGATACTTTGTTAGCGATAAGTCCACCAACTATTTTTCTGTTGTAGAGTATGTAGCTATGGTAAGATATTCAAGTTTTCAAATAATGTACTCAGCCATATTTCATAATGATGTTTTCATTGTTCCAGTCATCCTCCGCAGGCGCACCATGGTTCGACACTGAACGACTCAATCAAACAAATACATATCAAATTATGCACTGATTAAGCTTAGTTCTAAATTATACACAACTCGTCTTATTATAAAAAAATATATATTAAAAGCTAAGTATTGGCCGAATCGCGTAGTCAGAATAAAAGAAATACAACTGACCGAATCGCGCTGCCGGAAAAATATACAAAGAAAACTAAGAAAGAAAAAGGTTGTTTGAAAAAGGAACATCGAACGGGTAATAATAGGAGGCGGAGGTAGTCCAGGGCCGTAGTCAGGTGTAGTGGAGTTGTTGGGGGGTCGCCCCCGGGCCGGGCACGGTGGAGGCGGACGCGGGCGCGCTGCTGGGGCGGCTGCAGGGCGCGCTGCGCGGGGGCGCCGCCGCCGCCTCGCCCGCGCGGGTCGCCAGCTCCATCCGCGGGTACCTCTCCAACAAGGTCAGCTCGCTGCAGCTCAGGGACTCAGGTTAGTGGCGACGCTTATTTTATTGTACAGACTGATTCAAACATAATGGCGGCTGTGTGCGTGCGCAGCGAGACTGCGGCGTCTCGCCTCTCTGACGCGCGCGCATACCTTCGTTTTCGCTACTGCGCAGCGTTTCGGGCTTAACTTCACAGCTGCCACTAAGTTTGAATCGGCCTATGCGAAGATGTAAGTTCTATTTCAGATACAGTATTCGAAAAATGTTGTGTCCGAAATGGGAGCAACGTGTTTCTTTATTTGGGAGTGTGGTCGCACATGCTCTTTGGTTTTTTCAAAGTATTTGTGTCAAGTTCGAGAGCAGTTATTGGCGGTGGTAAGGTTGACTAGAAGAGATCACTTTTGAACGATAAAGCTGCCCATTTCACCTATACTTGAATGTTTAGTTCGTTCTCGTTTTATGTTGTACTTAACTTAATGTCAATGAAGAGATTTGTATTGTATCGTAAGTTCAAGTCCAAGTAAATCAATCTTGGAAAGAGAAGAGGGTGACTATGGACCATGATCCTAATCCAGAAAAACAAGGTCTAGCATACAGCAAACACGTAATTACGTCATCGTCATTCGTCGAAAGAGACGAATGTAAGTAAACTTATTGTAAGTTACTTTGTTCAGTCTTGCTTAAGCGTCGATTGACGTCCGTACGTGTTGCTGAATGCCATGCGTTGCGGAGCCATGCCATGGACTAATAAGCCAACTTCAAAAACTCGTTTCCATGAGCGGTCGTTTTGAATCATCGACATGAAATGTGCAAGTATTGATGTCTTCAATTCGGTGTGACGTCGCACTTACGAATAAACCATTCAAATTCAAAAAACAAACGCAAATAAAACCAATCACAACAAAAAACAAAGCTCGTGTCGTACAAGAGCAGCAAAAAGGCGCTTTTCTTCCACAAACAACGTACCCCACTCACAAAAACCCTCAACGAATCTAACACAACAAATTAAACTCTATTCTCTGGTAATAAGAATTAAACCAGCCGCAAATCAAGTTTGTTTGCGGAGGGTACAGCTAACGATGAGCAAATATTTGTTAGACAATGCCTTCATTGGATCAACAGGGGAGTGACGTCACACTGCAAATAAAGGAGCAGTCGCATTGTTTATTTGTACGAATAAAAATGGAAAATTACTCTTAATTGATTTAAAGAAGAAATTATTTATTTTATTTCAAAAAAGTACACAGGAATAAGTCACTTTTTATTGAAACTGCACCGACGACCACTTCATTGTACAGTTACTAATAAATATTGTGTAGTAATAGTTATACAAGTGGTGAATGTGTTAAAACCTCGTCAGCTTTTATGGCAAATGAAAACATATTTTTTCCCTAAGATATTTAAAAAAGAACGCGGCGGAAAACGGTTTTTCAACTTCACTTTTGCTCATTAGCCTAAAGCAGAACTTCTCTGAAGCTTCTGGGCCGGCCACACGTAAAGAATTAAAGCAACGCTCAGCGAAAAGAATAGCATTTCAACTGAACCTTGTATCGTGCGCCATGTTTCTTGTCGATAAAAAAGAGTGACCAAAGCTCCGACAATTGATTAATTTATTAACACACATAAAACACATAACTTAACATATCGTCACGATTTTCCCCCGAAGAGGCTGGCAGTCGTGTATTAGAACACCCACAGGTCACCGGACGATATTCAGTCTCAAATATGATAGGGGGCGACTCTGTCGCCATACACCAGGCTCCGGTTACGTAGCAGATGACATTAAACTTACGCACATAATACAGTGCTCTATTTTTACTAACTAACTTTGCATTGGTTTTCTATTGCTATTTCATCTAGAAGGAGACAACGAGCACCAAGCAACGAGAGCAAAACAAAATTCTGATGAGCCTCTAAAATTATCTACAGAGTTACAAATTGCAACTTGAACCTTTTTTTTATGAATTTCGCACTTATCTTATCTACTTTTAAATTACTAAGAATGTCCCTTATATGGATTCATTCATTTACTTGTTATGGATTCATTTAGGAACTTAATATGATGTATATAGGCAGCTTCCCTTCCGAAAGGGAATTTTATTGGACTTTGTTTATCTATTAAACAAAACGGCCCAAAGTAACCCATAGCATAGCATAAAAAATACTAAGACATTTTGGAAGGAGTTATACAAATAAATTTGACTTCACATTCCGAATTTCATCAAAATCTGATAAATAGTTTTTTTTTTCAAGAAATTCTGCAAGCGCGTTTGGATTGAAATTTCAGAACTCCGAGGACCGTTTGGTGTGTCTCAAATTCTTCTACCGTGTGTAGTCTTGCCAACTTAGAGGCCAGCCTCCAAACTCAGACCCTTACACAATCGATCCCACCGCGCACCGCCGCGGTGCACGTCTCCCTCTAATTGCATCAATTACGGAGTCGCGTTTCCTAAGTTCGATTCCCGGCTCCTAACTCGCGTTACACTCGTTATGTCGCGCGGTTTCAGGTGCGGATGGTAATTAGGGTTACCAAGTAATTTTTCCTTTGATGGTAGGTCTGGGTTAATGAGGTTAGGGGCTTTAATTGTTACGATATAATTTGATGTTAAACGCCGAAAATGTAAGACTTGTATCTGTTTGAAATTCTTCATTTAAAGCTGGTTTCGTTGCGCCTTCTTTTAGGGGCTTGACAGTAAAATCTGAATAATAATATAATTCAAGAAGAAACTTGTTCCCGCGGATTTGATCATGTTTCATAGCCCAGGTAAAGTAGATATGTCACTCAACGATGGTTTTAGCCGGACGAGATAACCTCATATATACAAACTTACAAACATTACCTCATTATGTTTTTCCATAGCTGCGCCCGCAGTTAAAAAGTAGTTTATGTTAGCTCTCATGTGCCAAATTTCATTCAGATCCGTTCAGCCGTTCTGGCGTAATTGAGTAACATCTATTCATCCGAACTTACACATTTATACTATTAGTGTGAAGTAGGGCAGGATTATTGGAAATGTAGATACACAAGTTATGATTCGTATATAATTATAGCATGTTTTTCATATCTAAAATTAAAATTGTGAGCAAAAAACAGACGGCTCTATCGATATTAAATCGTAAACCGTGTAACGATCGTGTTTGATCATCCAATTTCCGTTATAACTCATTTTCGGTGAAAGCTTCCCGACGACGCAATTACTCTATCTTTTGATCTTCCTTTCGTATCCATAAGTATACAAAATAAGTTAAAACAAGTAAGACATTTTCTATAATAATTATGTTTTAACATTCATCTTATTTTATAGACGTGGCAGCTCTGAAAGGTTGTTTATAATGACTGGCTTCTTAGCTCGCGGCTTTGTTGACATTTTATAGTCTGTGTCACTCAGCGATAATGTAGCTTCCTAGTAGTGAAACAATATTTAGAATCGGTTCAGTAGTTTGGATATTACCCGCGACAGACAAATTTCGAAACTCGCAAGTGTTACTTTTTAAAAATCTTAGTATTGATGAAAATAATGAGACCTTCGGCTTATTGCCACCGTTCCGTGTAACCTTGCGGACAGAATTTCAAATGGACTTGATCTAAAGCTTTAGATGGACTTGATCTCAGAGTGAATCTTGAATTCAGAGCTTCCGGAGACCCTTAATATCTCATTTGTTCATTCTCGTTCATTCACATGCTTGTAGAACTGAGTGAGATAACAATGCTCACGAGCGATACAAATATGTACATGATCAATACAAAATGATATCCATGCCATTAATATACATTGCTAGTTTAGAAGCTATGTGCTCAGGATAGCTGATAATAGAACGTTCGTTCGGTGTATGAAGTAGGTAGGTTCTTGAGAGAATCAGAGAAAAGTTCTAGGAACGTGTGAGAGTTTGTAAGTATTTTATTTACCTACTCGATCGTAGGGAAATAATAGTTTGGACTGTTGAAGCCATAGAGCTATTATTTAGTAGTAGAGGTGACGCCGTTGTTAAGTGTGATGTCCCATTTTAAACGGCTCTGTTTTGGCTATATTCTAAATATTATTATCATTGTATCAAATATTACTATGTAACGCTGTCGATTACACAAATTTACATAAATAAATAAACGGTACAAATTGTGGCTGGCATACTTCACGCAGACACTCTGTAGTAAAAAAAGACAATCTTCATAAATACGCTCGTTGTGTCTCATAGTACATAGCTACACACTTCGATGTGCATATTTATTTTGAAAAAAAAAAACAATAGAACACATTACACAGAAGACTCTAAAAAGTGACTAAGTGAAATTAAGTAAGGTAATCAAATTGAAATGGAACACTGCAGCGAAGTGTGGCGATACCTCTAGTGTAGGCACATAGTAGCTCAATACTTGTTGTAGGTAGCACAGGAAATTGGATTCTCTCCACCCTTTAAGTGTTTGAAAGAAGTGAATAGACTTTTTCGATTGAATAGAGCGCGTACTGGGACGTGGAACTGAACTTCAGGGATAAACGACCAGCGCTCGAGGAATAAAAGACATTGGATATTTCTTTTGGCTGAGATGGAGAATTGGAAAGCTCAGGGGAATATTTGGAAAACTTTTGTAGCAAGATGTCAATTCGTGAAATTCGTGCTTTACAATTTCTTATATTTTGTGGAGCACTTCATCGAGGGCAAGTTTCATTAAAAAGTTGTGATATTTTCTATATCAGAATTTTGAGATCAACAAAAGTCTCTAATACTGTCTTATGAAATAGCGAATTAACGAATACGTTTTATTTCGTTCGATAATAAATATGGGCTCAAAATAACTCGTACAAAGTTGGACAGCACTACAGGGCTGCCTCCCGGCAGGTGCCCGAGGGACCGTGGGGTAAGTCGAACCCTACCTATGAATATTTGATGTCCCGTCGGCCGCAACGCGAGTCTCAACTCGTGTTCCATGCAAATGGCGTCTGACAGCACGACAGGCGGCGTGGTGCCCGCGCCATGTGATATTTGCTATTTTCGTCTTGATTTTTTGAATAATAGATTTGTTTGTACAGGTGTCAATGATTTTGATAATACGAACTGTTATTGACTCTATTTTTTTTTATTTGCCTTCTAAATAGAATTGATTGGTTTTCGAAATAATTTCATCCAAACTATAAAAATCAAAAATTACATATTTCTATAATATAATGGTTTTCAGCTTATTTTCGTTGGAAAGCTTTATTCAATATTTAAGCAACCAAAAGCTTAGTTAGGTACCGTAGGTTGAAAACAATCTAAATGTTTGTTTCGTGATGTAAGCAGCTTTTCTGTGAGCTCCATTCAATATCAAAAAGGTTTATTTATTATTTATACCGTTTGGATTGGAACGCTTGCCTCGAGCGATTCTGTAATGGAAAGTATTGATCCACAAATGTTATACAGGCAGCTTTGTTTCTGGAACACTAGAGATAAAAACCCGTATCTTAGATTTGTAATATTATGTAATACCAATAGGTTTGTTAATGTGTTTTGTTAGCAGAAATATCCAAACGATGTTTTATTTTGGCATAGTAATTGCCGCCAAGTACATATGTTTTTCTTAAATGAAAAACTTTTAGAGCGCGTGATATTGAATGGGCCGGAGGTAAATAAAGTTTTGATGATTATTATTAAAACTAAGAGAAAAGAGCGTGTTAATAAGCAGTTTAATTACATTCAAAATTCAGTCGCTTTTGAGAATTTCAATTATAACTTTTGAAACTCTACTCATTATCGAATGGAATCCTTAGTGGATTTCTGAGGTAAAACTTTGGTAATTATATTACAATATGTATCTTGACTTGACTTGATCTTGACTTGAAGACAAAAGAGATATTTGAACGACCAGTAGATACTATATCTGTTTGGCTTGATCCACCGTCAACCAGCTACGATAAAACAATCTGATGAAGTGAAGACTCCTGATTTATATTCGAATGAGAATAAAATTAAGAAATGGGATAAATTTAATTTTATCTTGTTTGAGGCTGGATGTAAACTATTATTCGTGCCTTTGTATTTGGCATTCTAGACACAAGGAAACTAAGTGAAGCGCTACTTGTGTGAATTACCATTAATAAAGAAAAAAATTAAATAAATTCGGGATATTTTTGCACACCCGGTCGTCTGAACCAACTAAGCAAAGGTTGTACAAAGGCTGCCAGAGACTGGTACACATACATATATATTTTTACCCGACTGCGCAAGAAGGAAGGTTATGTTTTTTAAATATTAAATAAATATTAACACGCAGACATAGAACAAACACAAATGTTCATCACATGAATGTTTAGGTAGGATTCCCTAGGCGAGAATCGAACCAACGCCCCCAAGCTCAGAAGGCAAGTTCACTACCAACTGCACAACCGAAGCAGTCATTGGGTTATAGCACCTAAGTTTCAGTGTCAGAGCTGGGTTGTAAAACTCTAATTAGTTTCTTGACAACGAAAGTTATTCAAACTAAACCTGTAATCACTAAACTCCAACAATGTTTAACAAGCAAACTAATTTAAAACAGATTACAAACAATAATCCACTCGAGTGGAGCGCGTAACGATTGCGATTGTCATGTTTCCATTATCGATTCCTGACAAAGAGCGCGGCGCGTGGCCCCACTCGCTTTGACATCGAGTGACAAATGGCTCTCCTGAGGTACAACACTACTGCATAGATTAAGTAATAGTAACTATGCCTCATAATTAGGGTGGGTCGGGGATGGAAGATAACGTTTTGGATATAATTTTATTAGTTACGGTTGTGTATGGAGTGTGCGGATAGTTATCTTGGTATTTTAGAGAAAATAGGTTATAAATTTGTTGCTGTACATTTTACAAAAAAAAAATCTCACCGATTCATTTTTGAAAGTTAGTTATAACAGCAACATCAGTACGCCCTTTTTATGTATCACGAGTAGTCCAGCACAATCACCGTGTCTCCCAGTAATTTACCGCGCCCGTGATCAACCCTTTCCGTGACGCATTTTACGCGCTCACCCCACACACTTGCGTTCTCTTTAAAAATGAGATGAATTTTGTGCATCAACAAGACAAAAATTACTTTATTAGCACTAGATTGAATATAAAATACCGTTGATTGCACTGAAAATAATGTATAATTTTTGCTTAATTCTACTAAAGTGACAGTTGGTACAAAATCGTTTTGGTATTAAACTTAACAATAAAAACACGCTAGTCGGTCCGTCTGTACCTATGAATAACTATTAAGAATAAAAACAGGAATCATTTATTGCAGAACTGTACTACAATGGTCTTAATTTAAAAATAGTCTCAACGGTAGACCGAAGTCGGGTGTGCAATATGATGTAACATACGAGTAAAAATGTAGTTAAACAGAATGAAATAAACAACACTATTAAAATAAGAGTAAATAATCGCTATTTTTATTATTAGAAAACTCTTTCAGATTGTAAAATTACGATCTATATATCGATACGTTTGTTAATAGCCGTTTCTTCAAGCACATTCAGAGCATCCGCGAACATGAGGCACTCAGCCGTTCTGACAACATTCTGTAAATCTTTTAACATTACATGAACTGTGTCAGACCCATCGTACTTCCATTGGCTCACTCCTGAAAGAGTGACGTATAAATCCGAGCGGTAACCAAGATGACAAACAAATTTTATGCGGTTGGAAAAACTATTACAAAAAAAGTTAAGTAGATTAGGACAGAACCCAATCTCGGCAAATTTTCTTAGGAAACATCGTCGTTTACGCGATCGAACGCTATTTAAAATCAAAGTACGTCGTATCTAGCTGTTTAAGCTAATCCATGCTGATCGTCGCGTAGTATACAAAGTTAACAAGGTTTAGAAGTAGACTTACCTACACGAAAACTGGGTGGAATTTGCAAGGAAATGCGATGGTTCAAAATAGATTCAAATGATTTATTGAATGCCGAGAGAAAAGCCATGGGTAATGGTAAATGGAATAGAGTCTGTAGTTCTCAATTTTCGATTTGATTTTATTCTTAGGTAAGTATACCTAGGCGTAATAACGTAGCGTTATTTTATTCTTAGGTAAAGGTATAGGATAAACAGCGTATAATAATAATTATAGGTTAAAAATGTAATCTTCTATATTATAGGGGGGTATACCGTCAAGGCCGGTGGATGAATACGGCTTGAGACGACTGGGTGCATAATAATATTGACATAATCAACGCACATCTTATATTTGTATTTACATGTTATTTTAATTTAATTAATGCAACTTAAATGACACTTAATTAAGCAGTGATCACAGTATTTATCTCGACACTTGATTAAACAAAAATACTTTTCACACCACGAACATTTATTTTGCCGGCAACATTCCGACGAGCAAACTTAATCCCTGCTTTAATGAAGTTCGTTCCAATTCCCGCCCCTAGCCCGCTCCGGCCCGCCATCCCCCGGCTTACATTTATTGGTATTGTTGCCACAGTTATAACGCGCTACTAGTTTTGGAACAGTGACTAAAGTTGCGGCTAAAAACTTGTGAGTTTATCCCAATTAAGGTTTTTGTCTTAGGCGATTTAATTTGTCTCATTTTCTTGTTAAAAAATTAGGTACGAGTAGTATGATGAGACGTCTGTGTTTTTAGAACTGCGTTTTTGATAAAGCGTATATAACTTTACAGAACCACAAGAGGTCAAGTACTGATAATCTCCGATACTGTGGTTATTGCCTTTGTTCACACGACAATGCTTGGATGTGCCACGACCGCAAGGGGAGGTCGGGGCAGCCGCGGCGTCGGTGTTGTAGGCGAGAGGGGTGCTTTGTGCTAAATCGCTACTAAGCTCACTAAATGCTACTGTGAAATTTTGATTAATCGTTCCTTTTGTTATTAAAGGAACTGGGAATAAAAAAAGTTAAATTATAACAGATTTGCTGACAGCTGCACACTTTACCAAATATTTTTTGTAACTTTTGTATTATTTTATTATTAGTTAACAAATATGTCAGTTAAAAAGTAACCTTCATTATATTCTTTCAATCAAAAAAATATTTTGCTGTAAAACCGAGTAAAATCGAGGTTCAAGATAACTAATATGTAAGTACTAAACTAATAAACGATTTTATTGTAAAAAATAACTTAAAACCTAATATAATCGTTAAGGCACTACACTACCTTCAACCAGTCTATCAAAAAACTATAAATAAACTAAATACGCCATACTCCATAGTGCGAGGTAATGATGCGTGTAACAGTACGCGCGACATAATATTGCAAATGGTTGCAATAACGTCCTCAAGATGGCGCGCCCCTCGCCAGATGTTTGTCAAAATAAATGCCTTGTCATAATACTGTGGAGGCGGCAGCTTCTGTGGTGCATGGCGTGATAAAATGTCGCAGGAGATATTATGGGAAGTAATTTAGTGGCCATTAATAGTTAAACAAAGTTATCTAAACATCTATCTTGGTCGGAAAATTTTGTTGAAATATTTTTTATTTTATAATTATGACATGAATGAAAACGAAGGTATAATAAGATCACGGGAAGGGACTTGGTTTACTTCCTAACTTACTAAAGTAGCCCATCGTGGTCAATCTTATAGTCATCCTGCAAATCCTAATTTGTGTAAAACTATAAAAAATGTCGTCTTAATTCTAACATATTCTGATGTTATCTGACAAATAGGCAGAAAAAAAATAAGTATTGTAGAACTTTATGCATACTCTATGTGAGAGAGATCGTCACGCCTTTCCCTCGAGGGGGCTGGCAGAGGTGTAATACGACACCCACATTTCGCCGGACGATATTCATTCCCAAATGTGACAGGGGGCGAGCCTGTCGTCATACACCGGGCTCCAGTCATGTAGCAGATGACATACAATACGCACATAATATGCTAACACAATGAACAAATTGGTGCGTGCCGTGTCGGCTGGGTTCGAACCCGCTCCCTCGCCCGAACTAGGCTGCCATCGTTTGTATTTACTTGTTGTTTATTTACATACATACTCTATGTAAGTAAATAAATATTGAGACATTTGACTTTTTGCTTCATAAAGTGTCCATTTCCTTATTTGAAATAGATGTCAAAAACGTTAATTTAAAACAAAATTATGATTTTTAACAAAAAAAAAACACCCCTTTAAATGCTCTGTCTTCTGATAACCCATAATATTTCAAAGTTCAACTACTAAAAAGATGTGGAAATTTCATACACCCTTATCGTGTGCTAAATTAGCCGGAACGCGTCAGTAATGTCAGTAATGTGCAGGACGGAGGGCTGAGGGCGATGATTTGTGGCGATGGCGATACCAGCTAATGTCGGCTCGTAGCTCGAATCACGGGAAAATTGGACGCCGATAACATCGGATGAGTGAAGATCGTTTCGCTATTGTTCAAATAAGTGGAGAAACGAAACAAAAGAGGCCGTGTGTGAGCTTACACGTGTCATGGTGCTGTGACGCTGTTTGCAAGTTCTGCTTGCTTGTGAATTAAATGAAATATCCTTGCTTGTCTTGCACATCGCATTGAGTAAAAAACGGCATTTTCTTAATAAAAGTAGGTAAGTACATTTCTTTCTAGCTTTTGCCTCGTTCAACGTAAGTAATAAAAAGAGAAAGGAAAATAAAACAATAACAGAAACGCCAATCTCAATAACCAATGTCACAAATGCGAAACTAAGCAAACTTTAATCTAATAAAACGTGCTGATCCAATATTCCTCACTCTACCCTATTGACATTTCAATCCTCTTCAAGAAAAATGTGTGACATTTTCGCGCGCTATTTCCGCCGACGATAGCCGAACGTGTTCGTGAGAAATCGTTCGAGTTCGGGTGATTTCGGTAAATGCTTTATTGGCCGCCCGCGGGCGCGTATCTCGTTATGGGATTTGGCAAGCGGTTCGAAGATTTACGTCGGCAATTCACGGGAGCGATATGAATGCAGAATGTCTTTGCGGAATCATAAAAGTTTCCTTGAAAAGCCAACTCTTAGGTAACTTATAAAGTAGCTACCTTAGTTATTGATGTTATAGCTTAAAAAGTTTTCGAAAGTCGTCTTTTGAAACTCAAATAAATATTAATTTTGTAGCATGCTCGCAGTTGACAACATTTGAAAAAAGAACAAGTTTTGCAAACGAAGAATTCGTATGAAAAATATGATTTCTAATTATTGAATGAATTTTGATAATTAAGTGCCCAACATACTTTTTGAACGAATTATTTCCTTTTATAATTTTTGTTATCGATCGAAAAGTGTGTCATTGTTAACAGATAGCAATAATAAGCTTTTGTCTCAAATGACTAAAACAAGCCGCGTCCCGGGCACGCGCCGCTTCCCGCCGCAATCATTACTTACAACAAACTACACATCTCTGAAACACTACCCCGGTTCTGTCACATCCTATTTACACGACAAATTTATCCATGCCACGAACAACGTCTCTATTCTCTCAACAATACAGAGCGTTTTACATAGAAGCAGTTGAAAGAGATTTTTGTGTAATTTTTCCCGGTTGTAAGAGGGATGGCTTCATTTGCCCCAGGCTCCCCTCAGCGTTGGCGGCAATTACGGCGTCTTGTTCCGTGGCTCGTGCAAATTTAATGACTCGCAGGTACTTGAATGTATGGCTTTATTTTAGTTCCGTTTTGTTTCGGTCCGTGAACAGGCTTGTTACAAAAAACAGAATTCAAGATAAAATCTCTACCATTTTTCTAAAGAAATGTGAGATAAGAACCAGCGAAGTATTTACATACATATATATTTAAGGTTTGCATATGGAATGGGAAATTTATTCTTGGACTGTTATTTCAGAACATAAGAGCATGAATATTATGACACTTCTTCCAATATTTCATATTTTCTCTACCCAATTAAGTTTAACAAAAAATATTTTTCTATGCCCAAAATTTACATAACAATTGAATGTTTTTATTATTCTGGAATAAAGACATTTTCTTCTCTGAGTAAAGCTGCATTTTTATCTACAGTTTTTCTAGCTTTTAAACAGCTAGCTCGGGACGTTATTACAAATGCCATTTGCAAGCTTTGACAACCCTGCGGCATTCACAAAGCTTGTAGATCGCGCAGGCGGCCAGATACAAAGCTTTTCTAAAGCTAGGGCTGGTCTGAGCCTAAAGCTATGAAATAAAACAAAACTGGGGACCGCCAACATTTGTTTAGTAAATTAATATTGTTTGCTTCGTTCTGACTAACATGGTGAGTTTGAATTTTAAATGAGGGCTTACCCTAATTTACTTAGCTGGGTTATTCATTTAATTAATTAGTAAGACCACATTACTTTTGCTCTGTCTAGTAATTATATAAGTAATAAAAGTATTGTTTTAGGTTATGTATCGCTGTCTGTGTTGTTTTAATAGATTAGGATTCTCGTTCTACAGTTATTTTAAGATCTAAAGAACCTTCGCGTTTTTGCTAAAGTAACGAGAACATACGAGAAGGCCTATAGCTATAGTAGCTCTACCAAACGCGATTACAGCTGACTTACGCAAACTTTCTGAACGTGGCCCGTTTGCCCCACTCTCCCCTCCCAGGGGACCGGGATAATCCAGTTTCGACGCTTTCCCGTTCGAAATAGGAAACTGGAAAAGTCGCGCCGCCATTTTTGTATTCTACTTTCAAATCCGTCTTTGGGGACGTTTTAAACGTGTTTCGGGAAATAAATCATGTTTGATTGGAAATGAAGAGTCGTTACAATAGCTTTGACATTCTTTAGTTTACGATAAAAAGTATGAAAAATGAAATTAATGAATGCTTGGACGTTTCGATATGCATTCCTTTACTTGCATGTTTCGCTTATTTTCAATTGACATACAGCGAAAGATTTTTTGAAGCTATTAATAATGCTGTAAGCTATTCGTAAGCTGTAAATAATGTTAGAAATCGACTTGGCCTTGGTTTAAAAGCAATTCAGACGTGCAGCGGGCGCGTGCAACACGCTAGCCGCAAATCATGGGTTACTTATACCTAATTTATCAAAAAAATATTGTTAACCAAGTTACATGAGCACAGCAGTAACTTGATTTTCCACAACTTTTCGCCGTCGTAATATGTTCTACTTACCACTCTCTCATCCCCTAAAGCTTCCGTGGGACTGAGCTCCAAGACATGACAAGACAAGACTTTGAGATGGTATCAAGTAACCCATGTAAATATTTATTTACATAGATTTCTATGGTATAGCTTACAGCTCACCACTCGTACCACAGATCAGTAGCAGTTACATTGTACTGTCGAGTGCAGTGTAGTGCGAGCAGGACGAGGCGGCGATAGGGCACGCCGCCCTCGGCGTGGAGGGCGGCCGAGGGTGCTCGGGGCGGCTTGACCTCGCGCCACGCACGGCTATTGTTTTCTTTTTGTTCTAAAGCCGGCTGTGTTGATGGTGGATGTAGATACTGAGGCGGAAACAGGCTCTTTTCTTCTTTATTATCCTGTGTCAAGTAGTCGTACAGTTTAAGTTCAAAGTTCGCAAATATTAGAAACGAATATTCTTTTTTCAGTTCATAAATTACCAGCGCTTAATAAACCAGCATCAACGCAATTCTCCTGAAAATGTTCTTTCTAAAACGTACCTACTCAATTTTTACTAACAAAAACTTCTAGCAGACACTAAATATAAAGTAAAGACCCGCGAGCGCTACCGCGCTGCGTGTGACAGCCGATCAACGTACAAAGACGCCGCGGGACGCCGCTGCCCTTTGTGATCGGAACCGTCGCCGATTCAGCGGATACCTCGACACTATTAGATGTTAATTGACGACAATCGCAGATTTTAAAACACGAAATAAAGGGAAAACAAAAATACTCTGATCCAAAAAATAATTACTCAGGATATACCTACTCGTAGCAGATTCTATAATTGCTAAATGCATTTTAAATTAAATTTGTGCAGCCGTTTAGGACTCTGCAAGAAATATATTTTAATATAATACATTCATAACAAAATAACTTTAAATAAAAAAAAGCTAAGAACACTCCCCACTAATTCACCTTTCAAACAATATCAAAATCGGCTCATCCGTTCGGGAGCTACGATGCCACAGAAACACGTCAAACTTATAACAGCCCGTCGTTTTAGCGTCGGGGGTTAAAACAGTTAAGAACCATTTTAACCGAAATTGGAACATGATTATTATTTGCCTAACTGTTGGCTGTTTATTTATCTCAGCGAGAGTAGTCAATTCTCTTCAATTCTTGTCAAAAATAACAAGCGGTTAAATATTTAATCACTCTGCGTTAAGCTTTGGGGAACTTCAGACAGATTAAGTTACATAACCTTTGACATTTCAAAGTAGGAAAGCTGAAATAATCTCGCCAGCATCGTGTTTGTAGCTACGAGTTATTATCTCGTCCGGTCTCACAGCCGCCATGAAATATTCAGCGACCGACCGCGCGAGACCAAGGGCACGACGCTGGCCACAACTGTACCTAACCTACCTAACCTACCTACTTCTAATGCTAGGGCTACATCAGCGCACGATAATTCGTGTCGCGTTGTCGCGCTAAACTCATCGTTATCGGCGATATCTTGTCTACTTTAGCGGTCAAATCGTCGCCTTTCTGTGGAGATGACGTGGACGATAATTCGGCCGATACGGTTTGTATACGGTACGGTTTTATACGGTTAGTGATGAACTAACCGGCACACGGCTACACTTGTCGCGGTCGATAGCCCGAATTATCGCCGAAGGCCGCTAATGTAGCCGTAGCAATACAAAACTTGTTATGAAATACGTAGGAAGTTTAAGTTTATAAAAAATGTTATAAGAAAGTACGGTAGAAAAGTTCGTTAGTTAGTCAAAAGTAGCTTTGAATAGGCTTAAGAAAGAACTTCTACAAAAATATTTTAAAGTTGAATTTCATTGAAGATTTAGTTTTGCTAGAAACCGAATGTGTTTCATTAATTTACTCTCTAGCTGCGCCCCGTGGTTAAAAAGTAGCGTACGTGTCGTTCATCCAAGTCCTAAGCTATTTACGGTTATGCGTGAAGAAGTAACAAGCACACACACAAACAGACTTTCGCGTTTTGATCTATTTTCAGTCATTAGTCATTCAATACTGTTGCATTGTTGGGTAAAGACCGCATTGTTCCACATCTCTCGATAGTACTTAAACAACATTATCACTAAGTAGCTGCCATTACTCCGGGTGCTCGGCATAAGCTTTTCAGATGGTACGCCATTCGGCCTGACTCTCGGGTTTGTGCCCAACTAATAAAATGCTATGAATAATTAAACATTTTGCTTATTCACCTTTAGCTTAAAGAGGCAGAGAAAGCCTAAATAAACGAAGAGCAAAACAACATCCAACATTCATAATAATCCAATATCACCTGTACTTTGCCGGCGGGGGGTCGCCGGGGGTCGCTGGGGGTCGCACGGCTCCATAGAAATCGCAATTTCATTCCGATTTAATGCGTCTGTTTACCTTCAATATAATCCAGTTAGGGTACCTTTACCCTCGCCCTGCCGGGGTCTCGGGGTGCGGGGGACAGGCGCAAAGTAATTACATATTTCTATCACGAAGGGCTTTTCATCTTTTAAAGTGTTGGAAAATTGTTCGGTAAACATTTTCACGTGATCGAAGTTTTTTCATAAAATCGCGTTAAAGAGTCTGTGCTAACTCACCCGCGTGACATGGGAAATAAAATATTGCGAGAGTTAAACTAAAATGTACTAGCTGTTCCCCGCGCCTTAGTTCTCGTTTATTCAAGAATAAACATAGAGAATAGTATCCAAAAACCTACCTCGTGATTTTGTAACTAGTTATCCACTCGATTCGACCGAAACGGTAAAAAAAATGCTTTCGTGTGTCCGAATCTCTGACATTTGTTAACCGACTCTCTTGCGAACTAAAGGGCGAGGTTGATGATGAATATGAAGATGATTTTTTGGAAAAAAAAATATTTCGCGATTATGGAGAATTTTCAAAAACTGACTCGGCAAAAAAAGCTTTATAATTATCGAAAATTTAACGAGAATCTGTAGAGAAATGCGACCTAAAGTCGACGCGACGTCAGCGAGATCACGAGATCTACAGCCCACAGAGCCACTAGGAATATTTGTGTGGATTTTCCAGCGACAAAATGGACCTGCTTGGATACGTATCTTTTTAGACAATACTTGTTTAATCTATGTATTACAAGGGCTGGCCATCAGGCCAGCCCGCAATGGCAAGCCAGGTAGTTTTCATGTACCTACTAGGCTATCAAGCCTAGTACGTACACGAAAATTGAAAACCAAACATCATACAACTAGTATTAAAAGAACCAATGTCGTTGTACCCTATGTCACTTCCTCTATTAAGACGATTCAAATGACACCTCACATGTCGAAATTCTTCAAGCCGTTTAGGCTGTAGGGCGTGCCAAAGAAACCTCACACATACAAATATACATACATACCCACACATATATATACGTATACATACATATATACATACACTAGAAAAACAAAACCCTCTTTCTCGAGCAGTCGGGTAAAAAACCACGAAAGCAAAAAAAAAATTGATATGAGATAATTTCCATAAAGTAATTTGAATATTCTCCAAGAACAAACAATATTTAACCTTACTCAAACATTAGGCACTTCGTAGTAGAAGGGCAAGAAAGGGCTTTCCCCACTGCAGTCGAAACTTACACAACACAGCGGCAGTCCCGCATCGATCCGCGTCCACTGCGTCGCGTGGCCGCTGCGCGACGCGCTCCGTCGACCACGGCACGCGATGGGTGACGACATCAATAAACGACCGCGTTTACCTTCAAAGGTTTATTTATGGGAATGAAAACGGAACGCGACATAAATTACTGTTCGTTTTGTTTTCGTTCTCTTATAAAACACTTCTGACGTCAATGTTATCCATCACATACAAAAAACTCGCAAGAGGAAAACATTAAAACTCCATTTCTTTTTGCAGTTAAACGTTTCGTGAGCTCATCTCTTTCCACATACCTCTTTCTATCTACACGAACTCTGTAGGTCGTACTAACTGCTATTGGGCTTGGACAAGGGCTATGTGGTAACTATTACTCATCTGTGTCCCGGACAGGGGATGGGCGGCCGCGGTCGTTCGGTCAGTTGGGATGTTCCAAACTAAAAGTGCTTTATGGTGATGGAAACACTATTTCTGTTTTAGTTGGCCGTTAGTTTTTGACGGTTCCCTTGTTTGTTGCTTGTGGAAATTGCTTTCTTGACCCTTTATAACATGTACGTAGAAGCTATGTATAAGTATAGTAAGAACAGTTCAGGGTTCAGTTCAGAGAGCCAATTCTGGCGTCTCCGAAGTTATCGTAGGCTGGAGACTATCAACAGTCTCGTGATTTTTCTTAGAGACTGTGCTCAAGATTATATCGCACGCGTTCGATTAGGAAAATAAAATTACATGTAAAAGATTGAAATGATATTTATTTTCAACTACGACAACACTATTTATTAATAATCAGTAAGTGCGTTACCTACATCCTTATCCACACTAATGTTATAAAATCGATAGTAATTCTGTCTGTCTGCGTGTTTGTAGGCTTTTCATAATCTTGATAAAATTTGATAAATTTGATAAAAAGTACAGTAGTTCACGGGGAAGGTTTTAAGATACGGTTGTCTGAAGAAACGAAGTCGCGGGAAACAGCTAGTGCCTATACAAAAAAAAACGTAACACTTCACCCTCAACTCTTCACTCGTCAAAGCAAATTCCAACCCTAAAGAAATAAATCAACTAACTCTAAATAAGCAACAAATCCATTTGTAACACAAGAAGTGGGTCCTTTGTAAGGCAATCCGGCGAGCAGTGACTGCGAGCCTCACTCCACGTTTAGAGTGCTTCGGGCGGGCTGAGCGGGCGGGGCGCAGGCCAGGAGAGATGAGCACGTATGGACCATAGAAACCAACTAACCTCATCCTTACTCCATACTAAAATTAGATAATTGGTTACAGTATTTCACGAGGAAGGTTTTAGGATTCTTTTTGTGAACGAAGTCGCTAGTCCTACTAGCGACTTATAATAAGGTTTAAGGTTTAAAGACATTTATTCTCAATAAAGACATTACATGTCACTCTCTTGAGAACAATACTAAACATCAACAAAATTACAATGTCGTCGTATCTAGCAAGGCTACCTGAGGTTCTCAACGTATTCATTTGCTTAGAAGACTGTGATCGGCTATCAGCTAATAGAGATATCAGATAATTTAACGCTATAATTAATAAATAAATAATATTAAAATGCAAAAGTTTGTAAGAATGGATGGATGGATGTTTGTTACTCTTTCACGCCAGAACGGCTGAACAGATCTGGATGAAATTTGGCACAGTGATAGATTATAGTCAAGAATAGCACATAGGACACTTTTTAACCGCGGGTGAAACCGCGAGGCACAGCTAGTATTCTATAAAGTAACTGTCTGTCTGTCCGTTTCTATATAGGCTTTTCACGGCTAAATGGACGGATCTTAATGAATTGATTATTTGTTAGAGTATATCACGAGGAAGATTTTTAGATACTTTTTTCTGAAAAAGTCGCGGCTAATCTCGATAATTCTCGGTAAACATGATTATGAAAATGTCTGTTCTTATTGTTCGAATATTTTGTTAACATGTTTGCTTTAAAGAGATGAAGATATATTTCAAACTATTTACTAGCTGGTTGGGAACATGCTCTAAAACAAGACAGGATTTTTAGGCCGCCGAAAAATCTCTGTCATAGCAAACACTACGAATGACGAAATTTTTGTTTTTCATTGTACGATTACCCCATATTTAACATCATATTATCTAAATGAAAATGAAAAATGAAAAATATATTAATATCAAAGTAAAAAAATTCAATAGATGTAATTAGGTACAATAGGTAGCAGATAATTACGGTAGCAAAGGGAGTAAGCTCAGCACTGAGCTGCGTAAAACTAGATCAGTTGAAGCAAGGCTGATTTTCAGCTTCCCCCTTGACTCGAATTAAGATGTTCGTTGAGGGTATAAAAGTCTAATAAAATGTAGCCCCGGTGTACCCCCGGTCGTAGTCTCCGCCGGTGCACAGTTCGTGTACCATTCCACTACAGGGAGAGTGAAGGGAGGCTAATGAATATTGGTTTTGAGTTACACACTCGATATCGGAGGATGTTGCGGACGAAGCCCTAATTGATCTCGTGTAATTAAGCTTTTACAGGCCTGTGTTTCGGATCAAATTTAATTAATTCTGCGAGCGACCGAACAAGATAATTTTATCTATGCTACAATTAATGTGCGCGAATTAATTTGAAACGTTGGGATCGAATGGGATAATTATCGATTCAATTATGTTGAACAACACTAATTGACATGTCGGATTGCCTTTAGGTATGTTAAACGAGTGAGTCTGAGAGCTGTAGACCTCGCGGCCGAAGTCTATCCTCCTATACAGGTCGCATTCTTCAACCGATTCTCGAGAACTTTTTCGAGCAGGTTCGACAATTATACAGAGCCAGACTCTCCTCTACGAGCGAAGCGTCTCTGCATCAGCTTCGGCAAAAATGCTTTCGTATGTCCGGATCTTTGTCACGAGAATCGGTTGAGAAATGCGACCTGTATAGGAGAATAGAGCCCGGTCGCGAGGTCTCCTGCTAACAGAGCCACTAGTTTGATATAAACAATGTGTGCTATTATTATAGCTGTCATGTCTGAAATAAATTAATTATGAATTTGAATTGGTAAAGTTAATTCCGAAATGCCCCAAAATGCCCTAACATTGAAGTTCAAATTAGAGCTCGTCATTTAGTTATGAACTTACCCAACTTCTGGTCTAAGCCAGAGTAAAAATAAACTAAAAATTAGATGAGAATATCCCTTTTGAGTTAGACTTTAAATTCGTAGTTATTCACCATGGTATAAAAATAAACTCCGCCAAGTAAGTATAGCATTCAGAAACACGTAGTGACGTCAATCGATACATAAGCAAGACCGAAATAATTCATTTACAACAAGCTTGAAAGAGACGGATGACGTCATTATGTGTTTGCTGAATGCTAGACCTAGTTTGTTTGGATCATGTCACACACCATCCTGCCTAAAATCCTGCACGTATGTACGTACAGGATGATAGGTAGGTTAATGCGTCGTTGCCGGACGCGATGCAGGATGCGACAACATTTACTACCCTGCATGAAGCGGCAATGAGGTGTAGGATGTACGTGTAGGACTCTACGCAGGATGGTAACAATAAGTATACAGTCATTACACACAAGTACACACTGCAAGTAGGTACACACGTACACCTGTGACTTACGCCAGGCGAAAACCCTCCATCCCGACAACCTCCTCTTGACCCGCTCGACCTGCGTGCTCGACACAGCCTTGACCTGAGTTTCATAAGCACTCTTTAGTGCCAACAACTCTTCAATTTACATAATTATTACTACTACATAATACTTACGTTGACAAAACAAGTTTAATTTACTGAAAGCATTCTTCTTAGTTACTTTTTCTGAGTTATTACTTTTACGAAAAGTTTCACAACGGCAATTGATGATTATCTCTATGATTGACTGATGATTTTATTTACAAGAGCTTTGAAAAAAAATCCAAAATCACAGTGTCAGTTAGCCAATACTGGCTAGCTGGCACTAGAGGCTCTATGAGCTGGAGAGCTCGCGGCCGGCGTCTGACCTCTACAGAATCTTTCCGCATTCTCTCCGGATCTCTGTCTTCGTCTACATGTCGTATTCCTTAACCTATTCTCGTGAAATAGAACCTAACAAATGAACAGATACAAGACATAGACAATTAGACAGATTTTTTCGCATAAAAAATGCAAAATGCGGAAATATGTCTTATTTCCGCAATTTTGAATAAATTCCAAAAACTGTCTCGGCAAAAAATAAAAACGGTATAAATAGTGAATAGTAATAATAACAGTATCACAAAATTTCAAGAGAATCGGTTAAGAAATGCGACATGCAGACGAAGACAGTTCCGGACAGAGATCTAGACAGAATTCGGACGATTTTTTTTTGCCGAAACTGAAGCATAGAAACTTCGCTCGCTAACGCTCACTCGGTCTATCATATTCTAGAATAGCCCACATTACAACAACAAAGACTAAATTGCAGCCTGAATTAGAAACTAATCTATCATTTCTCGAAATGAATGGTCTCTAATAACTTAACTACCCGTCCGAGCTGCTATTTATAGACAGTTCGAGTTATTACGGACTGTTCCGAGGAAGTAAACGTGACTACAAGGAAGCTATTTGTCAATGAATAAATGATTCGTTTCACCCCCCTGTAGCGACTTGTGGCGCGTACATACTTACTACTACTAATACTACTTACTAACCAATCTGGTTTACTGAATATTTTAACATTCTTGATTAGTCTTGAAACGTATTTTCTGGTAAGCAACATTTGCTGTGATTACAGTACTTAAAATCAAATAAAAAAAAACCCGGTCGGAAGCAAAGTTTTTACCGCAAAGAAAAATCAAGGAAAGGAAGTGTCAACTGTAAGACCATGACTATAGAGTAGGTAATATAAAAAATAGGATGTCCGACGTTGGCATAAATTAAGATGCCGCAAGAAACAAATAGTGCTGCCAGCGCCAGCTGAGCGCCTCATTACCCGACGCTGTCCATTACGATAGCGCTTCAAGCGACGTTTTCCCCAGTTTTTTTCCTTTTTCCCTGGTTCATTGAAATTCAACGCGCTTGCTTCGCTTGTTCAACTTCCTGCAGGATTTTCTGCTCTTTTCCGCGCCCTCGTTAGGGTATAAAAGAATCGTCGGGCTTCACAAGATTGAAGAGGGTCTGATATGCCGAGGACCTACCTGGAGACTCGTAAAATTGGGCTATTTATAATTTTAATTAAGGATATATACATTGTTCAGTAATAGGTTTTGAGTAGGTACTTACTTGATTTACCCGCGGTTGTCTTACAAAAAAGTTAATTCATCTTTTTGTCTTTTTTTTTAACAAGCGTATTTTTTAAAAACCCATTTCAATACAGATTTGCATCAACTCCATTAAGCAATGAGGTGAAAAAAAAGTATCTTTAGAGAGAAAAGCCGCTGTCTTTTTCTTTTGGCTAAATAGGGAAATCTCACAAAATAACTACAAGAAAAAGCGTAGCTGAAAGGAACAAGTCACCGGTGGGATAAAGCGCGCATTTTGTTCGGATTGAAGGCGTCCTTTTGACGAGCCTCCGCTCCGTAATGACATTGGCTTCTCTCGCTCCGGACGAGACAAATTGGATTTCGGTTAAACAAGTCGTTAGCATTACTGTCCTCCAGATACATTTTCTTTGACAAATTGAATATATTAGACGGCCTTATAGATTTAAGGAAGGTCTCGCTTTTTTATGACGTTGATTCGCAGGTTGAGAGTAAACATGAATATTTAAAAATAACGAGAAAATCTTTTGTTTGACATTGTCGTGTTTTATTATAATTGTCTTTGTGCTGTGTTCAAAAGGACTCTGAATCGTCTTTGGAACTGGAAGATCTCATTAATATCCGACGTTTATCGGGACTGAGGAACCTTGTCAACCAACAGAAACAAAGATCGACTCAAAATCCTTTTGAAACAAGTCTCCCCGTCGCTTTTACGAGTCTCATTCATGTCGCTATCAGGAAATGATAATACAATGATCATTTCTGTTTGTTGTCAGGTTCCGAAGTCTTATTCGAGGGTCACGGCGAAGGACGACGCGTAGCAAATGAATGAATAAAAGAGAAATATCGATAAAGCCAAAAAAATGGTTATAGAAATTCTCGGGGAATAATTCGCTAAAAAGTATAAAAACGAGTTAAAATGGCGGAGGGACCACAGACAGTATGGCAGAGGATCGACAGGTCCACTATCCCCGTGATAAACCTCGAGGTAAAGGAGGTGCGGGAGATACTGTGGGAGAAGATAAAGGAACCTACATCGCAAAGAAAGATCATCCTCGTGATCGTGTCGATAGCTCTCCTGCTGGACAACATGCTGTACATGGTGATCGTTCCCATCATCCCAGACTACCTGCGGTACATCGGCGCCTGGGGCGAGGAGGGCTATGATCACGTCGTCACTCTCACTCCGTACCAAGAAGGCAATATGACCATCACACCGACGAAGATCATTCCCGGAACGCATGAAGGACAGGATTCCGCAACCGGAGTTCTCTTCGCTTCGAAAGCCATCGTTCAGCTGATGATTAATCCCTTCTCGGGTGCCTTAATTGACCGCATCGGGTATGACTTGCCCATGATGTTCGGACTGATAATAATGTTCCTCTCTACCTCTATATTCGCATGTAGCCGGAGCTACAGCATGTTGTTCTTTGCCAGGAGCTTGCAAGGTGTTGGATCTGCCTTCGCTGACACTGCAGGGCTGGCCATGATCGCAGACAGGTTCACCGAAGAGAACGAGAGATCCAAAGCTCTGGGTATCGCGCTAGCTTTCATTAGCTTCGGATGTCTAGTAGCTCCACCGTTTGGAGGTGCTCTTTACCAGTTTGCCGGAAAGGAAGTGCCATTCTTAATCCTCGCCTTGATATCATTGTTGGACGGATTTATGTTACTGCTCGTTATGAAACCTTTAAAAACACAAATAAAAGAAGCAAATCAGCCTAAAGTAGCCGGCACACCGATATGGAAGCTGCTTATGGATCCGTACATCGCCGTCTGCGCCGGAGCTTTGATGATGTCAAACGTAGCTCTGGCTTTCCTCGAACCTACCATTTCATTGTGGATGGAAGATAATTTGACCAAAGATAACTGGAAGATTGGCATGATTTGGCTGCCAGCCTTCTTTCCTCACGTACTTGGCGTAATTATAACAGTGAAGATGGCGAGAAAGTACCCGCAGCATCAATGGCTGATGGCAGCGGGTGGGCTGGCGCTGGAGGGCTTGTGCTGCTTTATAATACCGTTCGCTACGTCTTACAAAATGTTGATGATACCTATCTGTGGGATCTGCTTCGGTATTGCGCTGATCGACACTGCATTGCTTCCTACACTAGGGTATCTTGTAGACGTGCGATATGTGTCCGTATACGGCAGTATCTACGCCATTGCGGACATATCGTATTCGTTCGCATACGCTGTGGGGCCCATCATCGCCGGCGAGGTAGTAGAAGCCATCGGGTTCACCGCTTTGAACCTGTTCATCGCATTCAGTAATCTCTTGTACGCTCCCGTACTCATAAACCTCAGACACATTTACGACTTCAAACCATTCGAGAACGAAGCTAATGTGCTCATGGCGGATCCTCCAGATAAAGAGTACCAAACGTATAGCATGCAAGACCAGAGGCCGGTGAATGGAGAGTTTAAGAATCATTTGGAGTACTCGAACGTGTCGGGAGAGGTGTCGGGGACGCAAGAGACGAGCGTTGACGCCGGTGGGTACACGTACGATCAGTCATATCAAGCGAGCTCCTACAACTACAGCCAGCAGGGGTACGAGCAGCAGCAGCAGGGCTTCCAGCCGGAGTACCAGCAGGAGGCGGCATACAACCAGCCGAGGCAGCTGCCGACGCAGCCGCAGCCCACAGCCAGCAACCCCTTCAGAGCCGAGGCAGCCGCCGCCCCTGCCCGTGCGCCCCCCGCCGCCCCCACCCGTGCGCCTCCCCCCGCTAACGCCCCAGGTACCGCGATCAGAAACCCCTTCCGTCAAGGCTTCTAAATTCAAATGAGTGTTGTTGTCTATATTTTTCATTACTTGTTGTGTAATTATATGTGCGTACTCGAGTATAACTTCGATCACTGGCCGCGCTCGCTGACGGCGGTTGTTTAGTCTCTGGTTAGATGTCTATTACTGTGCTTGTAATAATATAGCGTGTAGGATGTTCTAGACGGGTTGCAGCGCTGCGCCTTTTGGAGTACTAACAATGTTAGAGGAGTTAAATGTTCTTTTTGTAATGTTGGCAATATTACTGTATTGCAGTGCTATAGGAAAGTATAAGAAGAGTGTATAAGACGCAGCGTTGCGATCAGTCTTGCTGTTTTCTTGTTGATCTTGTATTGTTCTATGAAACTAATATAACTGTTGTTATGCCTTCACTTAGTGTATACATTTTTTAATCTGATCTGAAAACTTTATGAACCAACGTGTTAGTAAGACCAAGATTATATCAAAATTAAATAAATAACCAGTTATGAATAAGTAAGTATAATTATAATGTATAGTGTGTCATTACTGAAAATGATTTTAAACATCATTTTAGATAAATGTTAGGCTAAACATGTAGTACAGTCAGGTTCGATAAAAAATGAAATTAACAAAAATTTCGTGTTACAATGCTACACTGACTTGTTAACTGATCGATTGTAATCATGAAGTATTGATCAAATTTTTAACTTTCGGAATAAAACAAAAATTACACATATCATTGTACCTGACTGTACAAGATTTTTCTAATAAAATACAATTGAGCCTCAAGTCAACATGCACAACTTTTGTAAGGCCTAAGATATAATATTTATTCCAATCTTGGCACTTACATCTAATCAACTAAAGTTGTACCAAAATCATCTTAGTTTATTAATACTACTACTAAATATTATTCATCACTATGAAAAAAAAGTGACAAGCATATTAATATTAGCGTCACTCGTTGATGAAATGAAACATATACTTTTAAGTGGTATCATTAGTTTATAATAATATAACTTACATACTCGTACTTATCACGTAGATTGTAAAATAACGAGTATTAAATTCATTAAAACTATCAGCAACATCACATATTATTAGGAATTTCCTTCCTATGCTATATCAGCAATACTAGCATAAGATATAATATTGCTTCATATATCAATTAGTCAACATAATATCAATTAATATATCAATTAGTAAGTAAGATCAACTTGTGATAGAGTTGCAACCAAGTAACGACACATATCAGAATCTTTTGATTCACCGTAGCCTAAGAAATAATATTGAAAGTGTATTTTTGTCTTAGTGTACAGTCTTAAGTCGAGTGCAATGATATAATATATTATACTCACACTTTAATTATCATAGTAGCTATTATATAACATTGTCTATTATTATATTGCTTAAATGTCATCGGTGTCTTATAACGAGATAGTTCGGTGGGGTGAACATTTAAATTAAAGACAAAAACATAATTTATTTAACAATTTTTAATACTATTTTACTTACAAAAATCTTGTAGTTTATTGAATTGACAGATTAATGTTTACTTTCGTATGTAATTTTGACATGTCATAGTTTGCTGCTAGTCCATATATTTAGAAAAAAAAAATGTTATAAATTATTATTTCAACATTCATCCTACCGAATCCTCATTTATTTTGCAGATGACTAAACGTTTGAGTTAAATTAAAAATATTTTTAAATATAAAATAATTGTACAAGAAAAAATGATGCCCGACATGTCAATTGAAAGATTGTATAAAGTTAAAAACAATTATTGTGTAAAAATATTTGTTAAAAACTTATTATTAATTAATTAATAAACGAGAGCGCTGAAAATGTTTGGATCGCAGATTTTTTCGTTTGGTTTTTTAATAATGCGGTAATCCAGTAACCATAATGTTTCACGTCAGAATATTTAGGTCAAAAATAAATTTGAATACGTCACTAACCTGTAGAGTACAATAGTCCAACTAAAGCAAGTCTAATAAAAAATCAAATCAGTAGTTTTCAAAGCACAAATATCTCTTGATTATGTCATCGCACAAAAAAGTTTAAAACTAAAACAAAAAATCTTTTTCTTTGTACAATATTTATATAAAACTGTATAATGTAAGAATAAGTTTTTTAAATATTTAAATTCAATGAGACAGAGCAGTAGATTGATTACTCAATTTTATATAACTTCTAAGTGTTTTTGAAAACATTATTTGTAGTCTAGTTTCTCTTATTAAGTTAAGTAGTCGCGTGGAAAGCAAAGGGCGTCTCTCGTGTATTATATTCGTAAGTTTAGTGTCAATTTTCTTGTCAAATTCTCCCGAAATTCAATTACTTAGTAGCGTGTGAACTCAAAGTGGTAATGTTTATGAATATTTAAGTAAGTATTAGAGTTGCTTCGTGTATTTTGATGACTTAAATCACGCTTAGTTTAATGTGGACTACGAATTTGAACTTTGGGTCAAGTTAACATTGCATATCAAAAATGTGTTTTTATCATGATCTAAAAAATATACTTACCAAAGATTTAATAAAAGTATTAAAATTAATCAAACATTGTGTGATTTAAATTAATTTAAAATATATTATATTCTAGTTATATCAGCAATAAGAAGAAAGCCAGATCAAAAACATATCATTAGTATAAGTATACATAAAAGTAAATTATACCGTACATTAAGGTAATATTGAGCGTGATTTATACGTAATACTATTATTTGATATGTGTAATATATACTCAAATCTTAATATTATATATACATTTATACATTATTCCCACCTTATCTTCATTTTACGTATTATATATATATACGATAATATTTTGTAGAATTGCCTTTTTAAAGACTTTTTAACATAATCACAGAGGATGAAAAGGGAAAGAAAGTGAAATTTAAATGAAACATAAAATCTAAAAATTGTCAAAGATTGAATATAAATATTATTAATCAACTACAACGAACATCGTTACCAAATGAATGTTATATATGAGTCGGAAGAAATGATAATTATAGGTATTCGAAGTTAAAAAAAACCCTAAAGAATCACCAGGAGGTATGGTAGGATAATTGTGTTTTGTTACATAATTTGTGAAATATCTTTCTTATCGAAATTTTTTACTTTATCCTTGTCTTTGTCTTGAATCTGACCTACTACTTAATATCTATCTTTCGAATATAATCCTAAACTTTTACTATTTTACTAATACTTCATATTCTTATAGCTTGTAGTCTGTTTACGTGAGTAGCATAAATCTATTTACCTATATGTGTGTTTTAGATGTTCGCTAGTAAATTTAACTGCAAACGTTTTTAGGTTACTATTAGTTATTATTTTAGTAATAATAATTATTAATAAGCAGTGGAACGGAACATGCTATAAAATAACTACAAAAACTTCATTTGTTTTTATTGAGCAATCTCAATACTCAGATCTCAGCTGTATAAGCAAAGTGCAGTGAATCGGAGATTTTTCACGTTGAAAGGTAAACACTATAATCGCCTGGAACATCGACTTGGCTGTTATATTACTTTTAAAAGTTTAAAAAAAACTTCGCTGTTCTTCTGTAAAGCAGCATAATTATTATCAATAGTAAAGATGTGTGTTTAATGTCATAGTTTGTTTTGTTTGCAGTTAGATTAACTTCTAAAATAATCTTCAAAACCCGTCCGATAGTTTAGATCTCTAATAACTAGGTATTCACCTCATATCATTTCTGTTTCTCAATAAGTTACCTTTTAATAAATTACTATTGTATTTAGTTTATTCAGGTCTAAAATTTAAATAACGCCCTTGTTAAGAGAGCTTCTCACTTCATCTTATCATCCTTTTTAAATTAAAATATCGAAAAAAATGTACCACGTATAACTTTATCGTTATCTACTTCTGAACTATATTTCTAAAGTTTCGAACTAAAGTTTCGAACCTCTCGCTCATCGTAAGGTGTAAAATCGACGGCAAAACTTGTACGAAACAGTCAAACAATAAAACAATCAGACATTAAAGCGAGTTTTTAACGTTGTCAAATATTTTTCATGTCTCCCATATAAACTATAAATAATAATATAATTGTAATGTTAATACTGATAACAATTTCATGATGTGTATATTTAATGTTCTTAATGTCTGTAAAATCGTCTACGTACTTTAATATTTAATGTTATTTCAAAGTTTAGCTTATTAAAGTTTGTCTAATAATATTTATGTACGAGATTTCATTTTTAATATTTTACTTACAAATTGAAACTATATATTTTAAATATTAATCTTTTGGAAATTTTCATTCGTATCGAGTTTCAATTTTTTTTACAAATATATGTTTTTAAGTGAAATAATTATGTTACGTGTATGTAGATCTTAAAATAAATGTAAGTATATATTATCCCTTAAAAATAAATTAAATGTGTCATTATAATTAATCATAGCGTTGTCGTGACGAAACATGTTTTAAAATAATATAATAGAAATTAATATAACACCTATACATAGCAGTAGGAGAAGAGTACTATAGAAGTAGAAGATACTAGTATAGATACTAGATAAAATACTTAAATATAAAAAAAAAATAACCAATGCTTGTAAATATAGTGAATTGACGCCCACACGAATATGAGTGAAAGATTTTTAATTGAATGGTGTGATATATGCCTTAAACAAAAAGGTAGGTAGATTTAAAGCGGTTAGAACCTTTAATCATTCCTGCATTTCAGAAAATTAAATGCGCAGAAACTAATAAGTAAGCTATGGATTTTATATGAATTTGATTGAAGCATCAATATCATAGTTTTGCTGAACATATTATTGTTTGCTTTCATGTTTGGAAAAATATTATTTAAGAAAAAATGAACAGTGATTCCCAATAAAAATAATGAAAAAATAATCGTGTATGGTAGGTATTTTTTGGGTAATAACTTTTAATACCCTACAATCTGTTAAAATAAATTTAAAGATTTAAATTAAACTAGAAATGAATGTGTTTTTAAAAGCTTCCGAATTTTCCAAAAATAAATTTACTTTATGTTTGAAATGTAGGTCTTATTATAATTATAATTTACCAAATAAGTGTATTCATATTTTAATTAGTATGTTTGTGTAGCTGTTATAATACAGGTTTCAGGTAAATAGCTAGTCATAGATACAAATTAATGACATGTGTTAACCATAATATTCTCTACTATAACTTAATTAAATATAAATCCCAGTCAGGTAAAATTAATATTGATACAATTTATTTTAATCGTAAATTTAGTTTAATAGTAAATTCAGTATCCAAAATCTAATATTTCTATGTTATGAATTATTTATATTATAATTAATTATATATTATTATGGTCATATTCTATCTTATATTTCTTTATTTTTTTAATAAAAAAGCAAGGTTATTATAAAATGTGTTTAACAAAATTGTTACATAGATATTATTAAAGTGGCAAATCACACGTCACCTACTCTCGATGTAACTTATAATTAGGACTGTAGCTTAAAATATCGATGTTATTTGGATAGATTACACTAATTATATAATCACACTATACATACTCATTCACAATTTTTTAGTATCTTATCATGCAATGTATTAGAAACTAGACTAAAATTAACGTAGCAGTACTAATATTATCTTAAAAATGTATTTAATCTAGAGTAGAATCAAAATTCGTTATTTCAGCTGTGATTTTTTTAATTAATTTGTTAGAATTTAATGTTGAAGCTTTTTGAATGTAATACAAATTATCTGATTGTTTTATAATAATTGTACTTGAAATAGTATTTATAAAATCACTTCGTTCTAATAAAAATAAAAAAAGGTGTTGAAAACGGTTTTAACTTTTAAAATAATTATTTTTAGAGTGCGTCCACATTAATTTATTGCTTAATATATTACAAATAATAGTTTATCAAAATAGTATAATAAATATTGCGGTTGTTACTTATCAACTTTTCATATAAAGTTCGGACACACACCTAACATCATTTGAATATTAACATTAACGTGTTTTACTAAACGCGTAATATCAAATATTAAAACTCTTTAGTCTAAAAACGAGTGCTTTTAAAATATTATTTCAAAAACAGTGTGTGATCAGGTGAATAGAAATTACTTCTTATAATCGAGTATATTCTATCTAGTTGTATTAATATGAATAATCAAGTCAGTGATCGAATAAATTGTTACAACAAAAGGTTGTTTTCTTTTTAGATGTAGAAGTAGAAGTATAAAATCTTTATACAAAATGTTGTTTTACATTCCCGCAGAATTTGTAGAGGTGGGTATACTCCACTAGCAGAGCACGAGTAAACTATGGGGCAACCTTGAAATAGAGATAAAATAAACAGCTGTTCCATACTAAAAGTTCGCGTTGATCGTCACTATGTATAGACAAATGTATTGAACTGCTGATTATATTCTCGATTTCAATCGATTTCAATGGTCGCCCCATAGTTTAGTGGAGCATACCTACCTCCACACATTCTGCGGAAATGCAAAGCAACACGTTGTAGAAGTGGGATTATATTATAGGATAATAAAGGACTACTATTGGACTACTACGGGACTACTATAGGACTATTTTTGGGCTACACCATAGGATAGAACATAGAAGTAGGATTGAATGAGACCGGAAATTTATTTATTAAATACCGCGTGACTTCTTTAATATGAATTTCAATAACTAGGTAGGGATAAGTTTGCCAGTCATAATAACGGAGCCAGCTTAGGAAATATTTAAAAATATTTTGTCAGTAAATTGTTATGAAATCTTCCACGCGTTTTTATATCCACTGAAAGTAGAGCAACTGCTCTTATTTTGCTATAACGTCATACTACGTTTAACGACCATACAATGTTATGTAAGATTACCCATTCATTAATCAAAATCACTCTAAAAATACGCTCGTAGCCAGTTGACCTTCAAGTCAAGCCGTCTCTACAGATCGTATCACTGCCCCGCGCCCTTAACGATCTACGTTTTAAGTAATTGCCGCTCGCCCTTAACAAAATATACGTTTGTGTTCCGAATGCAAATCAAACAATTAGTGAATTCATCGATCTGGAAACTTGCTTCAGACCTATAGCCACTTTATTTGCTGTGAGGTAGAGTTTATTTTTGAATGGAGCAACTGATTGTCTGTCTGAGAGTCGATTGCATTCCAATTTTCAGTTTACTACTCTGCATTTAAAACTCATTATCCTCTAACCGAGTATTCCTTGGCTGCTTTCAATTTGAGCTATTTTGCGCCTTATTTAAATAGAGATAAAGCATGAAATTGCTTGTAGGTTTGCTAGTGGGGTAGTGAGGTGGATACAGGGTGTGGTGAAGTTGTTATCGTTAGTAATTAGTCAAATTAGTGAGGGCGACGTGTTGTGAGTGCGGAGGACGGGAGAGACGCGGCGGGCTGGTTGCGCAATGCTTTTGAAAGTTCAACACTAACTAGTGGATCTGTGAGCTAGGACCTCGCGATCGACGTCTGTCAAGATTAAACTTTTTGTGAGTAGGTTCGATAATTTTCGTTTTTTGACGAGGCAGATTTTGGAAATTTTTCAAAATTGCTATTTTAAAATATTTCTAAAAACTGTTTTTCAAAATTTCAAAATTGAAAATTTTGAAAAATAATTAAGTAAATTAATTCATTATTAATTACTTAAATTAATTAATTTTCGATAATTAAATATAATTATCGATTACTCACAAAGTTTCAAGAGAATCAATTTAGAAATGCGACCTGTAACCAAAGGTAGAGATCCGGTCGAAAGCATTTCCTTCGAAGCTGGAGCAGAGACGCTTCGATTGACAATACTCGCTCAGTGTTTAAACCTTTGTAACAAGATGAAAAAAAACTAACAATACGGCTACTAATGAAGTAGGCTAAAGATGAAAAATAATATGAACTATTACTACGAAAAATTTGGTAGGATTTAAATGACTTTTAATTGTCTCAAAAAATTGTAATGGTCATGATAGGTTTTAAAAGGTTTCTATGAAATATGGCTTCTAAGACACAATTCTCCTTGACAATAAACGTTGTATAGCCTCGGAATAGTTATACAGTGTTTTGTCTTTTTCGATCGAGTTCAAAAATATAAAAGGAAGAAAATAAAAAAACAAAGCACTGTGTAACTATTCTGAGGTCATACAACGTGTAATTTACCTAAAGGGGAATGTGTCTAAAAGTAGCGTAAAACATAACATCACATCATAAACGTAACATCTAGTGTAAAGAGCAGTAACGTGTAAAGTAGATTTCAGGTTAAATCTATGTATTTTCAAGCTTACTTGATATCAAATTATAATGAGACAGGCTTCAATAAAGTTAGTCAATTGTTTTTTGGAAAGGAAAATTTATTCCATTGTTTATTTCAAGTACGTTCCGTTGTGCGAGTACACACTCGGGCAGTATACAATACAATTAATACACACATTATCGTCACGCCTTTCCCCCAAAGGGGCTGATAGAGGTGTAATACAACACCCACACTTCGCCGGACGATATCCAGTCTCAAAATGTGACAGGGGGCGAGCCTGTCGCCATACACCGGGGTGCAGTCATGCCTCTCAAGCCAGAGGGATGGGTTCGAACCCAGCAGATGACATACAATACGCACATTATGTTCACACAATGAACAAATTGGTGCGTGTCGTCGGCTGGGTTCGAACCCATCCCTCTGGCTTGAGAGGTGGGCCTTCTTCATCTAGGCTACCATCGCTACCAAACAAAACAATTAATCCTCAAATATAAAGCTCGAAGTTTGTTCAGCGCTTCTACCGGCTCCAGGCTCCGGGCGGCGGGCTCCGGGCTCGTGGCTCCGGGCGGCGGGCTCCGTCCGAGTTTATTAGTATTTTTGTGCACTTAACACAGGAAGGGGAAAAGTTTCAGTAAAGATTCAGAGAAAAATGGAGAAACAACACCGGCTTAGTTAATTTCATGCTTTTTTGAAAAGTCTTGTCGTGTTTTCGCGAAATATATGGTGATTTTTTATGATTTAAATTAATACATTCGGAACATTTCCACATGCACTAAGCAGAGCTTGTATTATGGCTGCCAGAGACTGATATACATATACATACATACATATATTTTTAAATACATACTTAAATAGATATATTATAAGTCAAAAGTCAAGTCAAAATGGTTTTATTTAATTTAGGTATTAAATATACACTTATGAACGTCAAAGTTTCATAAGTGTATATTTAATACCTAATTTTTTTTTTTAAATAAAAAAAAAAAAAAAAAAACGTCAAAGTTTTTTTTAAATATACTCGACCGCCTTGTTCGGATAAAGAGCCTCTACTCAGAAGAACAGACAAGAAACTGAGGGGCATTATTTTTTTAAAGATGAAATACAAAGAATAATTACAGTCTCACAAATTTTGGCTTACAACTAGATAATATCTATAAATACTAGTGGCTACTTGACGGAAGTGAAAGGCTCCAGACATCTTTGTCTCCTAAATAATTCTTAATCTTATACACCCAGACAAAGAACAAACACAAATGTTCATCACGTAAATTCAAAATATCGATTCAATTCAAATTCAAAATTATTTATTTATGAAAAGTACATCATGTTATTGTTGTACATAAATGTTTGTGGGAATCGAACCCACGCCCCCAAGCTCAGAAAGCAGGGTCACTTCCAACTGAGCTATCGAAGCAGTGGATAAACTAGCTGAACATCGCGATTAAAAAGTAGCCTACTGATATATGATAATCCAGGGTACAATCTACTTTTAGACAAAATGTAACATAATTCATTACAAGCAACAAACAAGCACACAGACATGCACATTTATCAACTGGAGAGCGTTAGCTAGAGAAGCGTCTATGCTTCAGCTTTGACAAAAATGCATTTGTATATCCAAATTCTGTTGCATTTCTGTCCGGATCTCTGTTTTCCTCTGCAAGTCACATTTCTCAACCGAGTCTCGTGAATTTTTGTGATCAGGTTTGATAATGGCGGAGATAATTTTTTTTTTATACCTGTTCACATAATTTCGAGAGAATCGGTTGACCGACCTGTCAGACCGACCTCAGAGGAGAACAGAGTGGGTCGCGAAGTTAAAATGTTGTCTAAGCGCTTTTTCAGGCTATAATCTCCGTGCCAAATTTTATCCAAATCTGTCCAGCCGTGATTGAGTAACAAACATCCATCTATTCAAACGTTCGCGTTTAGCAGCTTCAACTTCGACAGAAATGCTTTCGTATGTCCGGGTATCTGTTCGGATCTCCTAGTATCTAGGTCTATCTAGGATCTCTTTGGGGGCTGAGCTACCCACGTCCGTAGGAGTGTACTCTATTCTGATTCCCTACACGTGGTCCCCGGGTAGTGCTAACCGGGTAGCAAACTCTGGTGGGAAGCTTCGGCCGTGGCTATAGTTACCACCCACCGGACCAAGCCATGCCGTGAAATGACCTAGTCGTGTTTCGGGATGTAGTCCGGTGTAACCGTTCCGAAGACGGGTCTGAGCAGTGGCGCACTTGTAGCGCCTCACTCAACTGCTATCTCTGTGCTTCTTCACTCTACAAAACTTCAAGGCTAGAGTGAATAAGTACCTTATAGGTTGTCGTGTTCCATCTTAGACCACAACGTCGCTTAACATCAGGCGAGTTGGTGGTCAAATGACGACCTATTCTACATTAAAAAAAAATAGTAACTGAAAATTTCCAGATAATCCTGTGCCGGCTCTTTAAATTTTGTGAGTAAAAAATGAGAGTAAATTTTGTTTGTGACAGACATCGGCCGCGAGGTCTTCAGCTCACAGCTAGCTAGTAATATTAGTGTGAAGTGTGATAAGTAGGATTCAATACTCATGACATGTTGCGCATCAGCTATAGTTTATGATTTGAGCCTTCTCTAGTTTGGATCTAAAGTTTTCTTAGTCATCTACCAATAAGTAATAATTAATAAGTAACACATTTTATTCCAATCAATCTTGAATCAAAACTCGTAACTGACATTGAATTGAAATAAAATTTAAAGACTGTCAAAAGTTTTAACTAATCAAGTTGATTACAAATTTTCAGATACACCTGTACATCGTGTTTTTCATTAAAACATCTTTTGTATTTCTTAATTCAATTTTTCGTCAGGGTAAGCCCTGATCCTAAGGCAACACAAAAAGCCCGTGCAATCGATAGCTCTCGAAAGGGTCACGAGGTGGAGGGCCCGGGAAGGCCGAGCCGGGCCGGGCCGGGCCGGGCCGGGTGACACGGTGTACTTTGCTCTTAGCGGTGTGTTAGCTAATCCAGTGACAAGGGTATACAAGTTGCACTCGCTTTCAAACGGTTATATTTCTACACTCGGTTACGTTTCGTCAGCTGCTATAATTAGACGAAACACGAGCCATGTTTGTACGAGCGTTAGCGATTATAGTTATTAGTTGGTGTTTTTAGTTAGACGTAAATTATTCATAACTAGCTGCGCCCCGCGGTTTCACCCGCGGTTAAAAAGTATCCTATGTGCTATTCTAGACTATAATCTATCACTGTGCCAAATTTTATCCAGATCTGTTCAGCCGTTCTGGCGTGAAAGAGTAACAAACATACATCCATCCATCCATCCATCCATTCTTACAAACTTTTTAGTTAGATTGATAAAAAATAACTTCGTGCTATATCTGTTTTTTTTAGAGTAAGTAAATGTATATTACATAAATATGTACGTACGTACAGCTTAGCGAAAAATTCAAATATACTAAGGTACACTTAAGTTGGTGGTCTAACGCGGACTTTATTGGGATTAAAAAAAAAAGACAAAACTTCAGCAAAGTTCAAACGAAGCGATTTCAGAACTCCTTCTTATATACATACATACATTACATACTTCCAACCTCGGTGTTCTCTAGTAACAGTTACCACCTGGGTCTGGTCAAGGCGAGAATCAATAGGCACTTCATCGGGAATCATGCATCATCTCAGACCATTTGATGTGGTCTGAGATTACGCATGATTTGATTTTAAAATCTCTTTTTTTACAAAAACATGTAAAAAAGTTGTACACTCAGTGTTATTGACTAACAAACAAAAAGTCAAATGTATAGTTGTTTTGTAGACTATGACCGCATTTTAAAACTTAATTACCTAACTCAGTTGTTTTGCAGGTTAACAGTTCTTATCAAATCATATTTGAGGGTAGTTACGAGAGGACATGGACAAGAGTTTAAACACTATTTAAGCTATTTCGTATTTATGACATTACTAAATATCATCAGTGACAAATGATTAGAAGTTAACTTCCACACAAGCAATTTTGAGAAAAAGATTAAACAGCATATTGAAAGATAGCAAATTTTATTACTAATATTATTTAGTATTTTTAGCAGTTGCAGCTAAGTATACTTTTTGCTAAGTTTATTTTGTTTATTTAAAACAATTTAGAGAGTAGAACTATGTGAAGAACTCATTTTGCAAGATCAAGTCCGTGACGGAAATAAGAATACGCCAACTGGCCTCAGCCGCTTAGCCAATCGATAACGTTACTTATTCACAGCGCGTGAGGGTCAACTCGGGCACTTGTCGCCAGCAAGATAAAAGTAAGCAGGCGGGGGCCTGCGGGCCTTATCTTGACGCGTGAGATGAGATCTGCTCACTTTCACTCCTATGACTTTCCAAACAAGAGAGACAAAAACCAGAAAATATCTCGAATTGTAGGAATAGGGCTTCTAGACGACTTCATTTGTACAACAGGTAGTGATAGGGTAATAAATGAGGGTAAATGATACAGCCTCATGTACTCTCATTTATTACATCATCACTACCTGTCATCATCGTTTGCAAAGCATGCTAGTTTGGTGCGTGTTTGGTTTGGGATATTATTGAGGTATAGTAAAAAAAGGTATGGACCCAATGCTGAGCCCTGCAGGCAAGTTACAAGGCTCAGAGGAAACAATGTTGATAATTGGCGGTGAACAAGTAAGATGAGATTAATTATCTAAGCTTATGCTAGTTTTGTTAAGGTAGAGTTTACGCAAAAGGCCGATTGACGCTTTCAGTCAGGTGAGCTGCGGACAAGCGGAATTTATCCATTTGATTGATCCATTTGAAATCCATTTGATCAATAAAAAAACCATTTATAAGTATTTTCGCAAACCAAACATACTTGAAACTGCTATGTGTAATCGTTACGCTCACCAACACGAGAGCGATTTCTACGTTTTATTACATAAATTGATAATTGATAAAAAAAAATCAAACGCAAAAAGTCCTCTCTACCCCGTCGGCGGGGTGCGCCGCCCTCACCTGGCGGCACCCCAGTGACGCGCACATGCATGAAAATTTAACAAGGTTCCGGTCCGCTAGCTAGATGGACTACGAATAAATAACTTTAATCTCAATTGATTTATGACGATGGATAAGTATTTCTAAAAAGTTTATTATTTTAAAGAAACCTGATGTTGTCTACTCATTATGATTTTTTCCGCCTCCTTTGATAAAAACCGCTGAATGCGGTTGAAACGATAACCGAAGTAACCGATTCAAATCGCATTTAAGTAATTCTTGATTTGCAAAATTATAATTAAAAAAAACTATCAATAGGTACACAGACAGACAAACTCTTTATCATAAAATTTGCAACACAGCGCTACCGTGTTTTGATTGGTATCTAATATTAAACGGTTGGGTCTGCCTACAAAAACAAAAACATAACCCTGATTTTGCTTCACCATAGTCGGATGTTACAGCGAGTAACAACTACCACAAGCGCATAAGCCACAAACTAAGAATCTAGATGTTACAGCGAGTTTCTAAACACCACGTTTCATTGCATTGCTATCTACTTCTGAACTACAAAATATGTTAAAACTTTAAAAATTCTAACTCAACGGAAGTTAGTTTAAAATCGACTGTAAAGTGTAGCTCACCAAAGTGACTTAAAAACGTGGTTCAAAACAATTACTGGCAAGCTGCTACGGTATTGTAGTGCCTCTACGCCGTAGCGGGTTCGTAGCAATCTCTGTAGCACTCGTAGCGCTAATTGGGTTACGCTCGCGGAACCGCTGCGGGCATTCATTCTCATCTCATTGTTACTTTAACAGATTACACTGGTATTATAAATGCGGGCTTATGAGTGAGTAGGTTTGTTATAGATCTTCACACTCAAATGGCTCAATGGGTTTGAGTGAAATTTGGGAGTACGATTAAGTCGGTTATTCCGACTATAGTTTTAACCGTAATCGGTGATCTTTTTTAAGGCGAGAGCGCGCGCGCGGCTTTAGCTGCGAAGAAGACCGCTGAACGCGGTTGAAACTAGTCGGAATAAACGTCAGTTTCCATAATAAAAGTTGGTTATTATTTAGGTTATTTAGGTTTCATTAGGTTATTATTTAGTTCATACATACCATAGATTAACACGTAACAAATTTTTATTTCGAAAAAATAAGATAGCAGGCGCAACCACGGGGAGCAACCAGTTAAGTCATTCACGTACATTCTGCAGGTTCATACAAAACCCAAAATCACAACGTAGAATGAAAATTACCGTAATCACGCTTGAAGTTTCTCATTAAATCCGCAAATTGTAATTCCACCTAAGCCCTCAAGCTCCAATGTAAAGGAAATAAACTCTACAGTCTACACTCAACCTTACAACGTAGCTCGGGACGTACGTGCAAAACTCGTTAGCCCAACGTTGTAACGTCGTTATAGTTTCTAACGGCGTAGTTGCGGTTACGAGTTAGTGGCGTGCTGGAGTTTATATTACGACTATAACTATACTAAGTATATTACTCGTACGATGTACACTTTCTACACTTTAGAGCTTTCGATAATATTTTGGTTCTAAATAGTTTTTTTTGGGTCACATTGAAACTTACAATATTTGTAAATCATTGCCTTATCTTATCTTAAAAGCTATAGTTTGAGTGTTTTAGCTCAGTAATGCTTAAACAAATTTGGATTTAATTTTGTTGCAAAAGGTAAAACATACCATAAATTTGTATAGTATTTCCGAGTAATTACAACATGGGGTACTTCTAAAGGGCTGTCAATATAGTGCTTAAAGATCGGCAACGTATCTGTAATGTCCCTTGTTTTACAAGTATCCTTAAGAAACGGTGAGCGCTTACAATTAGGCAGCACGTTTTTAAAGTAATGCGAATGAAGAGTGAAATTGCGCGCTTCAACTTGTAATTGAATAAATATTGAATTATAAATTTAAAAATTCTCGTGAATTCTTGGAAATGTTAATGAAGCTTCTTTCCCGCGTGTAAAACAGCTTTTTAAAGGAAACCGGATAAATATTAAATAAGCTACATTAGTCTAATTACTCCGAAATTACGGTAAACAGGAAGAGGGCCCATTATAATTATGAGCGAGTAACGTTACAGGGAGTAATTATACACCAGCCCTGGTATTATCGACCGGCTTTATACTGACTTATAACACTTACTAGCTGCGCCCCGCAGTTTCACCCGCGGTTAAAAAGTATCCTATGTGCTATTCTAGGCTAAAATCTATCTGTGTGCCAAATTTCATCCAGATCTGTTCAGCCGTTCTGGCGTGAAAGAGTAACAAACATCCATTCATACAAACTTTCGCGTTTATAATATTAGTAGGATTATGACTTGTACTGACTTATAGTTTTTACAATTAATTGGATTAATTTTACAATAAAAGGAATTTAACTAATCAAGCCGCACCCACAGAAAACACTATTTCTGAGTTATTTGTTTATTTTCTGTTCTGTATTATTGTTGTGTTTCTTTTTCGTTTTGTTTGGCTTGATTTATTTTGAATTAAATACCGCGAACATCATGTCATCGTACAAATAACACAGTTACTGATTATGAATGTGTTCCTCAGTCTAATTGCGTGGGTTTTGACAAAAAAATGGGCATTAAATTTGCGCTACAAATGTCACGAAACGCTTTGGTTCTTGTTTTATTGTAAGAAAGCGATAATGTGGAATAGCATGCCTGGGTGGGTGTTTCTCGATAGGTAGCAATTAATCAGAGTGTGTTCAATTATAGCAAAAATACTCTCTAACAGCCAACTGCGAGTTGGACTCGCGCGCGCAGGGTTCCGTACCATTATCTATAAAAACGGCAAAAAAATCATGTATGTTGTATGGGAGCCCCCTTAAATATTTATTTTATTTTGTTTTTAGTATTTGTTGTTATGGCGGTAACAAAAACACATCATCTGTAAAAAATTCAATTGTCTAACTATCACGGTTCATAAGATACTGGTAAAAGACAGACAGACAGACAGACCGAAGGACAGCGGAGTCTTAGTGATAAGGTCCCATTTTACCCTTTAGATACGGAACCCTAAAAACGCAAAAGCAATGCTAAAATAACTAGCTGCGTAGCACTCCCTACGATGACACAGAAGGGGGTAGTAACTCGCAAACACCTCTCTTTTTGTGTGGGAAGTTACAACCAACATTTCACTCACATAACACTCACTAAAGAAAAGAAAACCGATATTTTCAAAGAAAACTTAGCTAAGAAAATAATAACTTCGCCCACGTCCAGTTATTATGTTTATTTGAGTTGTCCGGTCCCCGGACGGGCGACGCTAAGCTCCGGGAGAGCATCATTAATTCAGACCCGTTAGTCCGCTGCTACCTACTCTTATAACTTGACCTGGGGCCAAATTCTATCGCATGCGATATTACATCGTTCAACTTCACTTTTACATACGGTGTTCCTTTAACCGACGGCTAAATTCCAGAATATCACTGTACTCTGTCCTACTCATTATCATGACCAACTTTTATTATGGAACCAACAATGAAATTTTGAAAAAAAAAAGGCGGTTCCATAGAACAAATAATTTAACCTCGACGAAATGTATACAATTATGGTATACTGAATAGCTGATTTTGTTTTCGCGATTTCATTGCTTGGTCCTATAATAAAAGTTTGTCATAATTTTGAGTTTACAAAGATATCCTAGAATATGTCCGTGAAAAGAAACACTTAGTTTTTTTTCTTTCAAAAGAGGCTAGGATCGACATAATGTTGTACACAGCAGAATAGAGCCCCTGACCGGAGCAAAGTATACCTCCAAACTAAGGCTAGAGAGTTACATGAATAAAGAATACGATGTGGACCCTCACACATCTCGGGGGTGGCTGTACCGAGGGTTTTTCTAAGTCTACATAGAAATATAAGTTTGTTGAATAAAATATGTACTTACCTATTTGTTTTATTAGCCTACAAATGAATTCGATAAAGTAGTGAACTTTATTGACCTGAATATCACCCAGTGGCGTATTTTATAGAATAAATGGTCGAGATAACTTTATATAAGTAGAGAAATAAAGGAAGAAGAAAGAACGATTTATTTGTGACTAATTATTTATTGGTTAAAATCACTAAGACAATAAAATTGGACTACCTACTTAAGGTTACTTAAGTTTGTAGTGTTCGTAAGTTTTGCCAAACTAAAATGGATCAAATATTTCGTTGACAACTTTTTCCTTCTTTTCAAAGTTGTGATTCGGTCGAAAAATACAATCACTGTATTACTATTCAGAGGCTGTTTTACAATGTTTATTAGTAAATGTGATACATGGTAGCACTAAGAATAAAAAGAAGTTACATACTTCACAACACCTTGGCGAGTTATTTTAGAATATTTCTAAATATGACGTTCAAAAATAAGATTCATGGTTGTTTTTACTAAGGTTGTCTATATTTTTATTTCAGTGTACACAAGAAGATAACAGTGTGCATTGAAAAGAAACATTTAATTGTGTAGCACAATGAAAAGTTTCTATCTTTAAGTAGGTCACGACTTCTTCTAACTATCGTAGAATCAGAACCAACCACTGCGCTTCTGCACTTTTAACGTTCTACTCAATCGAGTAAAAGATAATGATAACGATGTACTTAATGCGACGTTAAAGCAGAATTACACTAGATATTAGTTCAAGTAACAATTATTGCTAAACTCAAAAATCTGTAATTAACTCTCTTTTACAATTAACTGATACAGCTGTTAATTCTCCTTTCATATTAATTTAATTAATAATAAACAGTTTTGGAATTATAATTGACTTTCTTAATTAAATTTGATATGAAAGTAACTTATACCCTGTACTAACACATAGGCTACTTAATAACCGCGAGTAACGTCGCGGGAAATACATAAAAGTCCACAGCCGAAGTGGCCGGGCAAGTCGCGGTTCTCGGCGAGAGGCTCGTGAATGTGTCGTAGTTCGTGAATGTATCTTCGTGTAACATACAGGGTGTTGTGTGAGTCCACCTGGGGCGCGATCGATCGCACCTGGTCGCCATGGCAACGCCCCCGCCCTCGCCGGCCGCCGGAGCCGCCGCGACACCGAGCGGGTAGCGATCGCTACACTTTATACTAATGCTTGTAGCGTGATGGATTAGTAGATAGATCTGATCTTACTAAGATATTGATGTCTTTATTAGGTATTGATGTCTGTTATACAAGGACGTCAATGATTTTAGCACGTTTACATAAGTACCTAAATTCAGAATCCACTGTACTTCTTTTGTAAAAAAGGCTCTGTAAAAATTATTAACTACTCCGCTAGATGGACTATCCCCTTACTATTAAACGTTAAATTGTATTAGTCTCGGAACAGTTGTACAGTGTTATGATTTTTCCTGTTCCACAGCTCTAGATAGCTACAACTGTAGCGGCTCGGCCCCGAACTTGCTTAATCCGGCACTGCCTATTCAGCGTTTATTAGTAAATGGGTGTGTATAGTTAAATAGCTATTCTGAAGTGCAAACTTTAGAATTGGCATTTAAAACAAGATAATCTTACAAACTAGTGCTACAAAAAAATAGTGAGTGGTCTTGTATCTCAAAGTAATCTCTTCCAAACAACCATCTACGAGTAAATTTAGAGTATACGGTTTTTGCATCATAAAACATTCTAAAAGTTTCGACAAGGATTTTCACCAGTGATTTTTGCAGCGGTCCCAGTAGGTACATGAATTTTGTAAAATTATTTTTTTCTGTCTCTATTTTTGGCATCAGCCGGCGGCGGCCAGCCCTCGCAGACAGACAGACTGCATCATAGGGTTGTGTAATCAAGTTGCGGCACTGTGCCCACCGGCGGGATTTTTATTACATTAGCCTGACCGGGCCACCGCTGCAGCTGCTGGCCATTTATAATTGCATTTTCATAAAAAAGAGAAGGGAAAAATCTGTTTACGTTGGATTATCCCGGTTTAAATTGTCTTAAAAGGCTGAAAACTGAGTTTTTACTATTTTTGTATAGTTTACAGATAAGCGTATACATTAGGCGTATAGCGTATAGGCTCAGAAAGGACTTGTGGGTCTCTAGTGGGTGAGTGAAGTCTGACTGCTCCTCAGCAGACATACTTTACCTACTTGCTTTGAGTGTTACTATTCAGAGTGAGAACTCTGAGTAGTGATACTCATAGTTTACCATCATGTTCTTGTACCACAACTAGAGCAAATTCTCTCTTCGCTTAATTTTAGTATAGTTAGGATTTTCATAATATATCTTGTAATTGTAGTTTCCTATACATTCAACATCAGAATACATATTATAACATCTTTATATTCAAACTCAATAATGTATGTAAGTGCTTAAAGTATATTTTGTAAGCTTACGTCCATCACTGAACCTATATCGCACACATGTTCTGAGTTACAATCCAGATCTAATCTGTGTTTCTGACGATCCATTTGGATCCATAACTTAGTACTCTTAGGTTGCAAAATGTTTTGTGTGCTACATAAAATAATAATAATAAACGTAGTATGGCATCGGAATAGTTTTACCTACCACAATGATTTGTCGTTTTCTTTTGTTCATTTTATTATCTCGGTCGAAAAAAAATAAATTACAACTATTCCCAGGATAAGCAACGTTTATTAGTAAGGAGGTAAATTATATTACGATAGGACAGGATAAACAATAATATTCATGACAAATTCCTTGGAAACCCAGTCTTGGGGTGCTATTCTTAGCGAGCTGGGGAAGTTGGCGCGGAGACCCGTGGGAGCCGTCACCTGTCGTGGGGAATTAATTGTTTCGGCTATACAGTAGGTACCTACTGGTATATTTTACTATACACTTCTCTAAGACCTACCTATCTACTGCGTGTATGTTTCAAAACAAATTATGCTAGGGGTTACAAAATATGCTAATTATGGTTGGTGAATTTTCACGAAACATTCACTGCAAATATAGACTATTTGAGTTATAATAATTATGTGAGCAGTCTTTGCCAATTTAATACATTCTACACGTTAGCCCTCTTACTAATAAATATTGTATATCCTTAGAATAGTTTTACAGTGTTTTATCTTTTTTGATCGAGATAATAATTTAAAGAAAAAGTCAAAACACTGTAAACCCCCTTAGCAATAAACGTAGTATAGTATAGTAGTTTGGAATAGTTATAGGTATAGTGTTTAGTTTTTTTTCTTTCTTTTATATTTATAAATCGAATGAAAGAGACAACACATTGCATAACTATTCCGAGTCTATGAAACGTTTATTTTAAGAGGCTAGCTCTCAAGCAAAAACAGAAAAAGACGCAGTGGCTGAAATCAGCTAGGAAGACGTCATCATAATCTTACAGACATCGACATCATTATCTTAGAGACGACCTAACTCGATCCTAAAACGAGACCAACTGAATAGAATCTCGTACGAGTCCGAGCATCGATCGGTCACTGTCCTGTCCACCCCTGGCCTGCTAATTTCGCGGCCTGATCATTCGTGACTATTCATCTTCGGAGCCAATCGACTTAGGCTACATTGCCGAGGATACATCAATGGGTCGACTGATGGAGGGACTTCATTAGGATCAATCGCGCGTTAACCTGCTGGGAAGGAGACGATGGCGGCCGCTCTTAATTAGTGGTTCGTGTTGATGGACCGACATTCAAATGATCATATCTCGATTGTTGGCTATTGTAGTACTCTTCAGTTTAATTATAATACAGTAGCACCAATTTCCTCGTCCCTGATTCTAGGTGCGTTAATGGGAACTCAAATTAAACGAAAAGAGACTCCTATATTTGGAGTAGCTACTTACTAGACCTTTACTAATAAACGTCGTATAGCCTCGGGATAGTAAATAACAGTGTTTTGTCTCTTTCAATCGAGTTAAATATTTAAGAGAAAGAAAAAGACAAAATACTGTATAGTTATTCCGAATTCTTATACAACGTTTATTCGCAAGGGACTGAGTAGATAAGAGGTTAGGTGTGAGTAAAGAAACTTACAAGGCATTTTTTAAATGTCCTAAATAAGTAAGGTTTCTATTAGCCTGAATTACAGTACAAAATTGAATGTACACAGTTGCTGTAGGTATACCGTATTTCTAAACGAAGGCCTAAATCAATATTATTGCGTCATTTTCTAATCAAACGCGTCCTTAGTCAAATAATTTATTTTATTACGTACATTTGAGTTTTTTTCGGTTTAAGGTAAACATGCGAAGGGAAAAAGATAGCAGCTTTACTTAGGAGTTGCTACGAGGATTTCGAGTCCTTTTACTGCTCTCTTCAATTTATAGGTAACAATTCTGTGTGAGAACAACTAAAGGAAAATGAGCTCTAGGAGGTGGTGTTACAGTGCTTGTTTGTGGTCGTAAAAGCCAATGCATTTCCTTTGTAGACAGGATATTACTTCAGGTCTAAGCACAAGCGTCCGGCTCGTCTCTATTGGGGTGCTTCGCGTCAGAGCTCCGCGTCGGGAACGTTAGACAAAATTGAGAATTATCAACTTAAACTCGGAAAATACAACTGGTGTTGTCGAACCATTTTGGTGGATTATTTCAATAAATTGGAACATTAAGAGCTGCTATTTTAAGACTTAAGCTTGCTTGGCCGTTCTTTACTAAAGGAAAATTTAATAGCGGTAAAGGTCAACCCTGGACGAGATTTTCACAGGACCGGGATGACTGACTCACGTAAATATACCTATGCACAGCAATGGGCCATTACAGACTGATCACGAATAGTACGCCATGAGTTTGAGCTATCTCCATTCTAAGTTTAATGCAAATCCGTTGAACCGTTTCAGTTTGTAACAGTAATAAACATTTAAATTTAAAATAAAAAGCAAATTAGTGGCAAACCAGTTGCGTTGCGCAAACGGTCCGTTTGATGGTACCGCCGCATATCACTTACACTTGCAAAACTAGCGTTGCTGTTGATGAGCTGCCAACCCGGTAAGAAAGGAGACATTTTTTTTAAAACGTTCCATGTTGTCATCCGGCCAAGTGTGGGTGTTACACCTCTGCCAGCACCTTCGGGGGAACGGCATGACGACAATACTTGGTGTATCTACCTCGGCGGAATTAGGTACTTATCTATAGGTAAGATCTTCACATTCAATAGCTCTAAGGTACCTACAACTAGCATGGTGTATGTCTTGTTGCAGCATGGGGCGAGTCGCTGCTCTCGCTGCCGAAGCGGTGGCTGAGCACGCAGGTCTACGGCACCGAGGACGAAGACTACCAGGTGTGTACTATGTACCTATATTACGATCACAGGTGTTCGGTACTCTATCCTGTTGTAGACTACCAGGTGTGTACTATGTACCTATATACTACGATCATAGGTGTTCGTTTGTACTTCATTCTGTTGTTGAGCTCGTGGATGGAGCACGCTCGCCTACGACAAACCGATTTACTCGAGACTTGAAAACACCCAGATTATACGTAGTTTGGGTCACCGTTTCCGAACTCACGGTACATATGGCATTTCGAAATTTGATTCTGACTAAGTAATTTTAAACCAAAAAAACAAATTAGAAGATCCTACTCTTGGATACCCTGAAACGTTCCTAGTTGTCCTAACTATTTAGGTGTAGTAGGTAGCAATAAGAACAACTAGGTAGTTATACAAAGTTATATTTAATACAGAAAAATGAGGGTAGTCGTAAATAGAAGAGTAATATAGAATAGGGTCGGGGTAAGGTTAATGTCTTGAGTCGAATCACGCTACACGACTATGACGACACACTGGCCTCGAGTTTTCAGCGCACGGAGTCCCCGGTGTGCCGTAGGTAGTAGGTAGTGCCACAGGTAGCAGGTGCGGCTCTGCACTGGAGACTTCAGCGGCAGGACAGCAGGTCCGAGCAGGTCAGTCCGTAACAGCCGGGAAGTCAGGTGGAGGAACCCTGGAATTCCGCATATCCGGGCGTTTTAGTAAAAGTCCGATTTTTATGTTTGACTGCCACACTCGATGATTTTGCGCGAGGTGAGGAACTAAGCAGTGGTGTCTAAAGCGATGAATAGGATCTAAGATGCGGCAGTCAAACTTATAAGCGATTATATACGAAACATAACAAGTAGTATCGTATACGATACATGACAAACACAAAATACTTTTGTTATTTAAAAGATCAGAAAAACAGATATGGGTGAACAAACAAAATGTAAAATGATAATGCACAGAAATAATGATAGCTACGTGACCAGAGAGTCTGATATATAAGTATATAAGTATTTCTTATATAATTATACAAACAATAAGGTAAGATGAAATAAAAGAACGATTAAAACTATTTAGGTACATTCAAATAGAATTCGAGCATTCAACGATTCTGGTGGCAACATAAAAACCGTTAGACTGACTAGGTACTTAGTAGTAATTTAAACTTTACCACCAAGCTTCACCATCACAAGTAGGTAGTTAAAAGGCAGTAGTAAAAATCACGAACAATTGGGGAGATTAAATTTTGTTTCTAAAAAGAGCCGTGTACCTATCTATTATAGTAACCGTTAGATAATGCTAAATTCTATTTAAATGTACTCACGTCATGCTCGCAAGCTACGATGCACTACATGATAGTTTAGTTAAACCACTCACCCAATTCGGGGTAACACAACACTTAGTTAATTAGAAAAATAGTTAAAATAATTATAATGCAAAAAGTAAGGTGCGGATCGCGGCCGAGCGTGACATGCGATTCACCGTATTGCTTTTGTCGCTCTGCCTCAGTCAGAGGTCGACGCGGGTCAGTCAACCCTCCGCCCCGCGTCGTCCTTACGACGCTCGCTCATTGGCTAAGCCGCGCGGCCTTAAGTACCGGTTGCGTTTACGCAGTGAGTGTTTTTAAATAAAAAGAGTAACGAACTGTTACAACCCTCTGGCGAAAGGTTCTTCCCATCTCATTCCACCCGCCAGATTTGACAAGTATACTAAGAAAAGTGAATAGCTACTAATAAAAAACAACAGATAAATCTATTATTTTACGTTAGACGCACGCTTTTATCTCTACCAAATCATCCCTTCTGCTCACCGATAAATATGTATGTATATACCAAAACCCAATTTTGTATGTAGTTTTTTATCTGAAATAAGTGAAAAAGATTCATTTAGATTATCTGGTTATCTCCTTCGTATATTGATGCGTGTTCAGAATGTGCAGCTCCCGAAGCTGCCGGTACCGGAGCTGCAGAACACACTGGAAATGTACCTGGAGCTGGCGGGTGTGGTGTGCAGCCCGCAGCAGGTGGAAGTGACGCGTGGGCTGGTCTGCGGCTTCCTGGAGGAGCTGGGCCCGCAGATGCAAGAGGCGCTGCTGGAGCGCCAGAAGGAAACAACTAACTGGGTGAGTGGCCGCTAAGACTAAGGTGGCTTTGAGATTGCAACTATATGACTGCACTACACAGCGCTCGCCTGCTCTGATAACACACAGAACCAAATCTTTATGAGAATATCTTAGAGCTGCGTTAGCTAGGATCTGTTGTTCAGAGAGCTCTATTATGTGAGCCGCGAGCATAAAAATATCGAAGTATAGAATATCCTTAAATTTGGTTTTAAGACAGTATAGAGACTGCGAAAGTTAATTGTTAAAAGATATAAAAATGTCACAAATTCGAAAAAAAATGGCGAATAGAGATATTTGCTATTTCCAGTGATATCCATATAGAGATATTTACTATCAATCATTGAAATACTATTTCGTTTTACTTGTAGCTATTTTGGCAAATTAAATGTGATAAATAAAATTATAGAGACGCAATGGTGATTTAACAAAATGGTTTTATTCAGCATTCAGCATTATTTCGCTCCAGTCACCAAACGCCCCATCACAAGCCCTTATCGCGTTAGAAGTTAGAACTCAAAACAAGACCGTTACGTCTGGGCCATTGTTTCCACTCCGGCAACTCAATCGCGCTCAGATCAACAAACATGTCGTTCATAATACCTTCCCACATAAAATGAAACCCGAAAAGTTTTTAATTCTGGTGCTTAGTGTTATTGGAGTAGTGAAGTGTACAATTTTACCCGCAAGTGACAGTCCGATATTGTTGAAGATACTGGAAGCGGTGGATGTGGCTACGAATGACGAACATTTATTTGAAGCGACGTTACAGCTACTGAAAAGTCTCTGTGTCTGCATGCGAGGAACCCTCCAGGCGAAGGAAGACAAGTTGAAACTTATAGGCGGCTCGAATTCCTTACTTACCAATGGAAACAGCGAGGATGAAAGATCGCTAGAAATTTATAAAAACATTTATAACAGTACTTGTTTTGGTTTGCGCAATGAACTAACAGATAAATTACGAAGGAAACAAGATGACAACGACGATGACTCTATGGGCAAGAGTTTCAACAATCATAAAACAAATAACCTAAATGATCATGACGTCAAATGGAACTTTGAAAAGTTGATGTATACAGCACTAATTGAAACTAAAAAACTTCATATTTACACAATCAATCGAATTAACTTACTTCGACATCCTATGATAAAAAACAACAATATTTCCCAACAAAATATGGTTATTATTATTTCATTGTCACCGAAAATATTGATTAAGCACAGTAAAAAATCACAAAAAATTTACTATGAAGATGTAATGGCAATAATCACCTCTAACAACAGCCGCGTGGAGATTGATATTTTTAATACGATGTTTTATGATGTTAATTTAGCGACTAACAATAAAATAACTAATGTAACAAGTTGTACTTTGCAATCGCTCTACACTTTTTTAGTGGAAAAGAAAAAATCAAATCAAATCAATGTGCTCAAGTTGTTAAATAAAACAAATAGCATTAAAATATACATAGATGTTACAGCTAATACAAGCAAAGATGTTTTTTTGGATACTTGTTGTAATAATAACACGCCACCATGTCATAACAATTCATTAAATAGATACATCAATTCTATGAAAAATGACCAAGAAATTCGACCGCATATGATTCAAAATTACAAATCAACTATAACAAAAATTAAAAACCTTTTAGAACTTTACGACGAAAAAATCAAAGGACATGAAACATTTAACAGAAACATTAATGGCACAACAGTTGATGCTGAATGTATTGGAACAACAGAAGAAATGCGTGATAAAAGCTCCATAACTTTACGTAATATATTGAATACCTTAAGGAAGACAGAGCAAAAGTACAATATTCCAGGTAGAAAACTTTCAGGTATACAAGAGGACGAGCTACGATTTCCTATACTGACTGAAATAGGAAATACAACACCCATTCAAGCCTCAGAAAATACACTTGCAAAATCTGCACGTTCTCTTGTGACTCCATTAGGGCTCCAGGTACGAGATTTGATTTCCCAAAGCCAAATGCGAGATACTGCGGATAATGACGTATCAACATTTCAATCCATGGAAGAAAATAATTGGATACAAAATGAAAATGAAGACAATATTTATAAAAAGCCAAAATCAAAACAACTGAATAACCGAAATGTTGAATTAAAGCTGTTTTTACAGAAAATAAATACACAAATTAGCGGCATACAAAATAATGAAGATAGAGTGCCTGCCGGCTATCCTCGACATTACAAAACATTTAATTTAAAATCAGATGATAAGATCAATATGATTCTTACTGATTCCAAAATAACAAAAAAACACGATGCATCAATCTTAAAAGTAGAAAAAAGAGATTTTTTAGAATCACCAACTATTGCTTCTAGTTATAATACAGATAAAATAACTATGACTACAAATATGAATAGTTTAATTCAAGACATTATGACTGGCTTTACAACAGTGACTACACCAAAAGGCGAGCTCAAAATAAAAGAAATGCTGCCATATGATATTACCACAGAAAAGCAACTGTCAACAATAAGTGATAAGTCTAGCATTATTTCAAAATCTGTTGAATTACAATCTAAATCCATTGATTTTGATAAATTACTTACCACCCAGTTAATTGAGAAAATAATGTCGTCGTCTGTCGCAAGCCCATCCCGAATAGCAAACTCTACTGAAGATATTTTTCCGGTTTTGTCTACATCAGAGCCCTATACAAATATGCAAGCAATTGATCTATCAACTTTAAGTGTGCACGGAACTGTTTGGCGGAAAACTTCACATCTACAGCATAAAACACAAGTGCCAGTACCAGAATTATTGGCTCATAGAGCAACAACGACACCATCGTCATTAATATATATTTCGATGACAGAACCAAATCAAATCGAAATTGAAAACAAAGCGTCTACTTTACTTTTTGGAGAATTAATGTCAAAGGTACCAAAATCACATCATAATACTGTGAAAATACCGGTATTTGCTAGATCAACACAACGAATTCAGAAAAAACACAATGTAATTTATGAAAATATGCCATCAACCTTTATTGAACTAGACTTCAATCCTGTAAATACAACAAGAACTATAAATACGATGAACCTAACAACGAAACAATTTTTTGAAGATGCATTAGACACATTTAAGATTAAAACAGACAAAAATCGAACAAGTTCAGATATTGATTATGATATACCTACAAATATTTTTACCACCAATGACAAAAATACTACACACTATATGAAACATAAATTGTATGGAAGGCTATTAGAGAAGAATGTTATTTTTAAAACATCAAAGAAGTCCACCGCAAATCAAGACTTAACGAAAACCATAAAAAACACAAAAAAAGCTGCATCTGGTGACAATATTATAAATGTTTCTCCATTATTTCGTCTCACCAGTCCAATTCCAACCAAAAATATACTTTATTTTTCGAAAGTGGTTTATCCAACAGTGAGATCTACTCACAGGTTCACAAGTATAAAGCCTGATAAAACATCAAAGGATATGAATAAAAGTTTTCGACGAAACCATGTTCGCGGAAAACATGAGAATCTGGGCACTAAACCGAGAATAAATATATCTACAGTTTCAACATTACATCCTCAAGCAGATGTAAAAATTTTAGCTGGACTAAGCAAACCTAATCTAGAATTTTCTACTAGTCCAAATCTTATGATTACTTCTCATAAAATACAAAATAGAAGAACTAAAGAATTGTCGCCTGAGCACGTTACCAAAAAACTAGCAAACTCTACATTTTCTTCAAAATTCTCCATACATTCGTCTACACCTTACGTTTCAAGTATGCCGCAAAGCTCGAAGTATGTTGATGTTACAAAGAACGTTCCAATGTTGGCTTCTTATGACTCTTCAGACAACACTACTGTTCATGTTAGTAGCGATAAAACTTGGAATTCAAACTCAACTGGTATCAAAACCAAAACTTTACTATCAATTTTAACGGAAGATTCTACACCTTCGTCTTTTGAGACAACGTTTTTGAGATTAAAGAAATCAGGAATTGACTATAACAAATTCCTAAAACTTAACAATACAAAGAAAACTCTAAATTGGACTTCCAGAAACAGAATCGACACCACTCTCGTGCTTACGACCAGTACTGATATCATTGACGATAGTTCTTCACCGTTGACGCTTGTTCAATTTACTAGAAGTACATCAAACCTAACAAACGAAAACAATCTAACAAGAATAACTAGTGAAACATCTAAGCATACTACTACTGACGTAACCCACACTTTGGACCCATTCCGTAGTACAAGAAATACTGCAAGACCAACAATAAACACCTCCATAAAAAGACTTCCAATATTATTTACTTATGATTATTTAAAAAATACTGGCCTACCTTACAAAGAGACAAAGGACGTAATTGAAACTGCTAACAAAACACAAAAAGATTTTAAAAAGAAAATTCAAAGTGCCTGGCGTCTCGATTCTACGAGAACAACGGAACCTATTATTAGTTCCACAGAAAGAAATGCAAAAATAACGAAGGAAATGCGATCGACTTTCCCTTATATTACAAAGAAGATTGTAAGGTTGATGCCTCCGGCTTTAGTAACGAAACCTATAAGTTTATTTTCCACAAAACAATCCAAGACGGCTCATAGTTATACGATCTCAGATATAAATCCAAATTCAAGCTTTACAACCAAAGGCAAAAATACATTAGATTTAGCAAGACCGACTTTTAAATATGAGTATTTTGGCCTAGATCCTCATGTACGTGTGTCCACTGCGTATCCTATTACTAAATCGTCTCCAATATTAAGCGAAACAATTACTAAAGATATTTTAACTGCAACTACTAAATACACAAACATTATCACAAAAATGTTTTTAAAGTCAAGAACAAAGCGTTATCTGAAAGACGTACCAACCACAAAACGTGGCTTAGCAAACATTTCTGAAACAAGCGGAGGCTTAGACAACCCAAAAAACTTGACGACGGTTCACATTGACAGTATAGAGACATATGGGAATTCAAATAACAAAATAATATTACAAACAAAAAAATCACCAATAGAATATTATGCATCGACAGTCCCTTATTTAATTGACAATTATATTGTTACAAATTCCCTAAACACAAAACCAAGAGAAGGCCCTAGGACAACAAGTTTAATGGAGGAAATTCCATATTCAACTACAGGACGTAATTTGGTAACATTTTCTGATTCAACAACAAATCAAAACTTAAAAGTACCAACAAATTTGTCAACGATATTCTTTGCGGACATATATATTACTAGTCCACCTTCAAATGATATTATAAAGAAACATCAAAATTCCAACAAAGTTAGAAATCTTGAAATAAGAAGCTTACCCTTGGAACGACAAAAGACAGACAAAGACAAAACAGATAAAAAGAAAAAAGAGAGACAAAAACAAAAGACAAAACAAAAGAGAAAAAATCTTCTAAGAACAACACTAAAAGAATTTCCCCGGACAATTTCAAGTTTATTTACCAGAGACTTTACATTAAAACAAAACAAAACAGATGACTTTCAAACGCATTCAATTACAAAAGTCACAACAGAAAATCCAAGAAAAATAATCAGTACTTTGGCAAATCTTGTCACTGAAAAGCCTTCAAGCTTGTTGCCGAAACAAATAGTGACAAATTTAATGGGAACTCGTATGCCAAAGACAACTCTTTTTTCAGAAATAAGTAATGGTAAAATAAAAAACCTAATGACAACTGCAAACAAAACATTCTCGAGGACTGCTTATCGTTTGTCTGAAGAATTTTACTCATTTAAAAAAGATAGTTCGGGCACTGTCAATGAAATAAAAGTGCAACTCACAGAAAAACCTTTGAGCATTACAACTCATTTTCCAGGAAAAATAACAAACACAAAGTCTGAAAAATCTGTTTTCACAACGGAAGATGTTAGTACAAAGATCACGTTTGCTCCTAGAATGGTTGTTATAACTACGACTCCAGGTCAAAGAATTAGTACTGAAACTTCAACAACTTCTGCTACACAAAGATTTTTAAATTCAATGACAAGCCGTACGGAGAATAGACACTTTCCTGCTACAACAAATTACTATAAAAGTAAAGCCGTTAATTTTGAAAAGCTTTCTGGTTCCGTAAGAAATAAAATCCATAATTCAAGTAAGTTTTATTCAAAGGCAACCGACATACCACAACACACGATGAAAACATCAGTAGAGACTGCAGAATTTTCCAACAAACGCTTTGAAAATGAAATTGTCAGATTCCGAGAACCAAATAAAAAGCATAAACCTCAAAGTACCATATTAAAAACTACTGACAAGTATCAAACTTTTACTATGCTTCCCGTTATGGAAAGTGCTAGCTCCTTATTTACTACAACTGGTTACTATAAAGATAAACCCGTACATAACCAAATGCCTTTCAGTCGTCTCGTAATAAATAGAAACACAACAATTAGTATCACAGACAATGTTCCTAGTACAACAACGATTACCACAACTAAAGTTCCCAGTATAAAAACAAATATCACAAATAATGTATCAAATATAACAACGAGTATCGTAAATACTGTTCTAAGTACAACAGAAGCTAGCAGCACAAATATGAGTCCAAGTACAAAAGTAATAAGCTTCATAGAGGATATTCCCAGTTACACAATAAGTAACATCGTAAAAGACTTACCAAGCACGACATTTAAGAGAAATGTTTCAAGTTTGATTCAAACTTCTACAAAAGAAAAAAAATTAAACACTACACCATCTAGCCCCGGTATTACAAGGTCTAAAATAACTTCCTCTGGATTTCGTTCTGCAAGTATTAAACAAATTACAGAAAACATTCTAAATACATCGCCAATTGGTCTAAAAAAATATATTTCAAGTCTGTCTGGCGTCACAAAAAATAATCCAAGCTTGTTTATCAACAAAATCATAGAAAATACACCGACAAGCACAACTGTTGCTTTAAAACTCATTCTGAAAGACCAAACGTCAAGACTTTCAACAGCTAGTACCAAAGATAACATTTCAAGTGTTACAGAAAATCCTAGTTTGGGAATAACTACACCAAATATTCCGAACTCAGTGACAGATAATGTATTTAGTTCAGAAAAAACGACTACTCTAAGTAATGTTTCGCGTTCTATACTACTAAAGACTAGTAACAAAGAAACGATACCAAGTTTAACAACAATAAATATCCAAAAAAATATACCAATCTCGACAACATTTTACATCATAAACAATATACCAAGTTCAACTCGCGTCAAAGAAAATAAAACTAGAGTTTCAACAATTGACACCACAAAGAGTACACTGAAAACTACGACAAATAGTTACGAAGACAAATATGCAAGTTTAACAAACACTAGCACTAAGGATTATGTTTCTAGATCAATGATAACTGAATCAAATCACAATATTTTGACGTCAAGATTAAGCAGCGTCCCAAATAACGTTTTTAGATCCACAACACGTCGCCCACTAGATATTACTACGAGTTTAAATAGAATTTTAATTGTAAATACAACATTGCAGTCTTCTACAAATTCTGAGAATAAAAAACAAACAAATTACTCCATACCAAAAACACCAGACAGTTCAAATATCGAACTGCTTGCCAACAATACCTCTGAAATTTCTACCGTAACTACCAATCGGGATTTACAAAGGCCTATAGCTTTTACCGAAGATCCTAAAACTATGATTATAACAACAAACTTTACTGCAAGTGCTTTCTTAAATATGTACAAAAATATACATGACAAGGAGAAAGAGAAACAGTTTAACTCAGTTGCTTGGCAAGAAAAAAATAGTTTTCAAATTACAAGTAGTATCACAGAAGCTGAAACCACAAGTTCTGTAAAACTTGAAGAATTTAAAACTTATTCAACTGACTCTACGAAACAAAATCTATCATTTTTATCTGAAGTAAAAAAAAGCCTGGAAAATAAGTTACGGCATGCTTCATCCTCGACAGATGTAACAGACACACATTTGTTTAACCTAAACTATAATGAAATTTATCATAAAGATTTAACAAAACAAGTTTTTCCATTTACAAACACAAGCAGAGTTATAAAACAAAACGAAGATTCTACTATAAAAATAACAAATAAACTACCTATAGATTTAAAGGTACGTCATAGAATCACTAACAAAACTGCAAAATCAGCTGCACCACATTTTGTAAAGCATTTAGTGTCAGTACCCACTACTGGACCCATGAAAAATGAACCTGTGAAACAAATTGTAATCAACATAGCTCGCTTAACACAATCAATCAATATTGATTCTAGAATATCAAACGGTAATAAAAAAAAGTCAAATAAGAAATTCAAAATTAGATTAAATATCGATGGTAAGAAAAATAAAGTAAAAGTTTCACAAAAATTCAAAAATATTAATGAGCATCAACCGTTGCATGAATTTACAATTAATAATCCCACCAACGAACACATAAAACATTCACTGGAAATGAAACATATGACAATTAATAAAAATATGAGATCGAAAATTAAAACTAAACTAAGAGAAATTCTAAAAGGAGGCAACATCTTCGAAAGATTCACTTTGCCTCCTTATAAAGGAAGAACTGTAAAATACAATACATACCAACCTACTCACTTTGATGACTTTGATATATCAAGAAGTCTTGAAGATAGGTATTTTGATCAGCTGCAAAAATTTGAACCACGAACTAGAATAATTAATAATCGAAAATCTGTTAAATTCCCTCTACCAATCAATTACTTTTCTCCTACACAACCCACATACTACACTCTAAAAACAACGAAAAAAAGAGCTTTCGAATACAGATTTACTCAAAAGCCATTTATATCTACTACTGCCACCACAACTACTACTACAACTACTACTACTACTACTACTGAAAAAACAAAATACAATCAATTAATTCGGCCGCCAAAAATGTTAAAAAAGAGCTCAGAGGTCCAACATAATATGAGACCGTCATCGATTTCAAAAAACTATAGGTTAGTAAAGAATATACAGTACCTAGTGGATGATCCGTTTGAAAATACTCCAATGTTTCCAGTGATGCCCAAGAGGCAACGTAAAATTATGAAACGAATAGAAACGCTTAAGGATACAGAAAGTGAATTCTCTCCCCAAAAGTATTTCGTTTCAACCCAGGATGAGGGTCCAAAAACCAAACCTCATTGGACTCCGAAACGAACGCATATACTTGCACCTTCCAATATGAAGGCGAGGGTTCCAAGTCCCAGTTTTAATTCGTTCAACGAAGCCGTAAGACCGCACAGTCATTTCAGACCCAAGCCATTGGTTATTGAAAACCTCAACGACGAAGAATTTTACAGAGCTCATAGCCACGACCTTACAGAAAGAGAAAAAAACAGGTTTTTCCAAGAAACTATACATGCGCCTGATCAAAAATTAGAAACCGTACTAGAAGACCCAAGGACGTATATTACACCCATGATTCATAAACCTAAATTTCTTAGAGACAGGGTGGACTCCATTAGGAACTTTATAGCAAGCTATCCAAGGCTCACAACATTCTCGTATATTCCGGAAGATTTGCTTCCAAAGACGCGCATAGATTCCGACGAGGAGTTAATTTTAGAGCCTACATTGTTTTTATACACAAGAAACATGCCCGAAACAGTTACTCCGAAAAAAGAGAAAAGGAAACGAAGAACAATATTCTTTTTGAGTCCTACTGTACCGTACAATCGTTATTTCTAAGTTATCTCTTAGTCTAGTTAGTCAAATAAAACTAATTATGTTCAAAAATACTAACACAAGTTTTATTTTGCATTTAGTAGTTTAATTAAAGTACCCACCACAAGAAACGCCAGTGTAAGTATCCTACTAAACTTAAAGCGTAAAATTTCAGATCTTGGCTCCATTTTTTTAATCATTAAAAAATTCCTTCTTACGTGCAGGTGACAGACTGGTGGTTAGACGACATGTATCTGAAAGTGCGACTGCCGCTGCCCATCAACTCAAACCCTGGCATGGTGTTCCCGCGACGAAACTTCGCGAAGATGGAAGAGGTCGCGGATCTGGGAGCTTTGTTCATTGACGACTTGCTGGACTACAAGGAGATGTTAGACAGGTAAATATAGACAGACAAGTGGAAACAAATCTGGGAAGAACATCTGTTGAGCAATTATTGTGGAAACACTGATAAATTAAAATTAAGTAGGTCTTACCAATGTTATTTATACATAGAATAAGACGGAAGAAAAAACTTGTCTCTTGTGTTAGGGCAACATACACAATCCAACTAGTTGTCGATTACTAGCCATCACAGTTTTTAAACAACTACATTTAAAACTGTTTTCCCAGAGGCGAGTTGCCTCTAGAACGAGCTACGAGCCGCGAGAAGGGCCAGCCTCTCTGCATGGAGCAGTTCTACCGCCTGCTCGGAGTGTGCCGCGTCCCCGAGGTGGGCCGCGACCGGCTGGAGTTCCCCCCCATCAGGGGCAACGCTGACGAGGGAGAGGAACTGGTCGTGGCAGCTTGCAGGAATTATGTAAGTAGGCCGGCCCCACCTTTCGAAAAACGGATGATCCTTAAACTTGTGTGCGTGGTAATGTTGCCATGAAAAACATTTACAATTGCACGAAAACTAATATTAATTCCCAAACTCTACGCTAGCCATTTCCGTTCCAATATACAACCTTAGTAGATTTAATGTTCTAAAACTGCACATAAATTTGTAAGAGTTTGTTACGGCTTTTTCAAAATTGACTTGTAAAAAACTGCACAGTTTTTAAAAAGAACCTCAATATGTAGTCGTGGCCACACTTTTATAATGCATCATGTATATTTATGTACAAGAAATTATACCATAAACCAATGCACATAATGTCGAGGGAAAGCAAGCAAAACAAAACCAAGAAAGCAAACCAAGTGAGTAGCGTAGTTTTCTTGTGTCAATGTGTGAGTGTTGTGTACATATACGACAGTAGCGTAGTTTTTGGATGGTTTTTGGCTTCACCTAAATCATACGTCGTGCGCTATCTTATCCTCTAGTTTGATCTGAGGGTTTTATGATAAACATTCACTCATAAATTACTTTATGTTCAAGTGATGGTTTAATTGGTATAGTGTTAGTTAAGGTCGGTCCTCCCCGAATGCTTTATAGCCATTATGTTGTCATAGGAGCGTCATTACGTATGGTTTAGAATACTAGTTAAAATTTAATTTTGATTTTGACATTAATTTTTATGCTAGAGCATGGTAGAGCTGCTGCTTTTTTTAAACTAAAGCCGCTGGTCCACCGCGGCGCACGTAGACGCTACGAACGTATATCTACCTACATAGCTTCGCTTTGCAAGAAAATGTATGTAATAGGGTTTAGTGCAGCCCACGAACACGCTACGCATGAATACGAGATTAATGAAATCATTGCTACACGCGTGGCTTGCCCGAAGCACGCGGCACACGGAAGCATGCGTCGCTACACTGCGGGAAGTGCCACGGGCGGAGAAACAATGCCTGGAGTATGATTCATACCTGCTCTGCGCTACAATTGTACATAGTCGTGGGATATGATTCATGTATATCGTGTGCTGCAGTACATCCACGTTGTTAAACAAACGAAGACACGCAGCTAAAATGCGCCAAATGGCCGTGCCAAACGCGTCGCGGTGGGCCAGCAGCTTTACGAGTCCGTTCAGACCAAATGGAAAAATGCTCGAGCAATTTTAGACGTCATTGATAAAATTAACAATTACCATCATAGTTTAAAATACAAAATCGTATCAGCAGAGAAGTCAGCGTAGCGCCGATAATGCAATTTTGTATTTTAGGTTATGGTGATAAATGGTTTATTTTTGAATGACGTCAAAAACTGCGCGAGGATTATTTCGATCTGCCTGAATCGACCTTTAGACTAGTGGTTCTGGTAATCATTACCTAATATAACGAATCTAGAAATTTATACCCATCACAATATTATAATCATATTCGCCTATCCACCAATACCAATAAAAAAAAATCTAATTCAATCATTTATGAAAACAAAAACAAGACGTAGGATAATGGACCTACCCGGAGCGAATGCGGGCTAAAGGCGGAAGGTAATAGACTAATTCAATGTCTCCACACGTTCAGCAAGACTAATCTGCTTTGATATGTAGTAGGTACTACTACTAGCTGTGCCTCGCGATGTCAACTGTGGTAAAAAAGTATCTTTCTAGCTAGCCTATGCGTTAATGCCAAGATAATAAAGCCAGGATGTAGCCTATCTCTGTTCCTAATTCCACCCAAATCCAACCATCCGTAGAGAAGTGACGAAGTAACGAAGTAAAAAAACCACAAATAAACTCACAAAGTTAATTATTTACAATTTTAGCGTGAGGCTTATCATTCAATAGGCCTATCACCATAAAAAACTACGGGTTTTTTTACTCTATCACCCACCAAGGAGTCAGAAGTTAAGTCTTCTCGTTTTCCCACAGTTCTACCCGATCCCAGTGAAGGCAGCAGACCGCGGGCGGCTGACGGCCGGCGAGATCCAAGCTCAGCTGCTGCACTGCATGGTGGACGCCGCCGGAGCACCCCCGGCCCCCCGCGTCGGCTTGCTCACTTCCATGAACAGGGACCAGTGGGCGCGCGCGAGGGAGACGCTCATCAAAGGTAAGGCTGGCTCGGACAAACTCTTTGTACTGGTCAAAGATTCTTGTTTTTGTATACTATCAATTATTATAATCTTCGATGATGCTAAAAATTCAAATATTTACCTCAAAAACTTAAATTTTTCGTGACGTGTCCATTGTCTATCTTCAAAAGCAGACTAGTAAGTTAGCTGTCCAGTTAACAACCTATACATTGCTGCTGACGCCGTATACACTTAACAAGTTCTGTCCGAAAAGTATCCGACCAACTGTTATATTTTCACTTCAAGGTGTTCGAGCGACCCCTGCAAGGCATGGACGTCAGCAGTAAAGTCACACGAACTTATCGTTTGCTCGCGGACATAGTTTATGCGCATCAGCTTGTATTTGTGTACAAAACCTTTTTGGGTCGGGTTTTGTTCTCGACAGTGATCCTCGTTCTAGCCGACCTTCGACGACAACAACATCGGATAAATATGTTGTGCACCGACAGGTCAAACGATTAATAAGGAATATTAAATGTTTATGGTGTAAGATTAGCCCTTAACTTCAGAGTATTGTCTCTAGATGAGAACAACCGCACCAATCTGGAACTGATCGCCCGCTCGCTGTGCATCCTGTGCCTGGACGAGGCAGGCGGCGACCGCGCTGACACCGATGCTGACACCAATGCTATGCTAAGAGCCATGCACGGCGCCGGGACCAGATACCACTCCGCCAATCGGTGGTTTGATAAGACTGTTCAGGTAGGAGACTTTTTGTTCATGGGTTTTTACTTTGATAGACTTATGCAAAGTATGTCCAAGCTGGTATTCAACCACATTTAGCTGTCAAGAAAATCGATTTCTTTTAAGACTCGACTCTGTGTGATCACTGTTTCATATTTAACGTTTGTTGTAGCTGATTATCTCCCAAGACGGCACACTAGGTATGTGCTACGAGCATAGCGCGGCCGAAGGGGTGGCTGTGGTGCGTCTCGCGGAGCGGGCGCTGGCGCGGGCAGAGGTGTCGGATAGGCCAGCGCCTCCGCCCGCGCTGCTGCCTGCTCCTCCAGCGATGAAGTGGAACATACCGCCCGATGTGCACAGGACCATTGAGCAGGCAGCCAGAGATTTGGACCGGTAAGGTCTAAATATTTAGAAATCAAAGTTAACAATTTAAATTGTTCACCTATGGCGTCATTTAGGTACGTCTAGATCTACCTACCTATAACATGGATACAAGAACCCACAAAAGTTTTCCTCGTCTACCAGAGGATTTAACTACTACTATGTTATTTGCTCATTTCAAAAATCATGATGGATGTACGTTCTTCCAGAGCCATATCCGACTTGGACCATAAAGTGTACACGTACCGCGGCTACGGGCGCGAGTTCATGAAGACCTGTCGCACCAGCCCTGATGTCTACATACAGCTGGCGCTGCAGTATGCTTATTACAAGTAAGAACGCTTTTAAAAGAATGCCTGAAGATCTGGGAAGAAGCAAGTAACCCCATAAGAAGACATATGAGTAGTATTTCAAGAATAGCGACGAATTCTATTTCTTTTTTACTATGTTATAGAATGTACGGGTACTTAGTGACGACGTACGAGTCAGCGTCCTTGCGTCGATTCCGCAACGGTCGCGTGGATAACATCCGGTCAGCCCACGCCGCCGCCCACGCGTGGGCCGCCGCCATGTGCACCGCGGAGACTCCGCCTTTGAATGAGGCCTCCGACGACGGCCAGAAGAAGGTCTCGTTTAATTTATATGGGGTGAATATGGTACTCTTTCTTACGGTAGGCGCTTTTGGGACACGTGGAGTACAAGCTCACAACTTCTCTACATTGCTATTTCTATCGCTTTCGTAGCGCTTTAAAGTTCTGGTAGTGTTCACTCATCATTCATAATGTAAATAACACCTTCATCTCACCTTCGTATGGCCTCAGCGACCAACGTTTCTACTCAGAAGAAGAATCAGTACAAAGATACCTACCTAGATTGAAAAACTATATATCCACTTACTTATCCATGTTTTATTGCCATAACATGTAGGTATCTATGGAGGTTTAAGTTTGATACTTACACTTAATTCAAAATTAAGAAAACCTCCGACACCGGTTATCATAAAACATTTAGCTATGTTTCATGAAAATCGAACACTCCCGACAAATTCACCTCAAACAAAAATAAAATCAGAATCGGTTTATCCATTCGGGAGATACGACGCCACAGACAGTCACACACACACACACACAGACACGTCAAACTTATAACACCCCGTCGTTTTAGCGTCATGGGTTAAAAACAGGTTTAGCATAGCGATTAGTGGTTGCAGACGCCCATTGCTAAAAACAATATCTGCTGGAAGCCTGCATCGAAGCCAACCAGATTTATCCACCTAACAGTAAACTTAATTATCAATCTACAGGAACAGAAAAAACTAGAACTGTTCGAGGAGGCAGCCCGCAAGCAGACCGAGATCATGGAGGCCAACATCCTGGGGCGCGGCATCGACAACCACCTGCTGGGGCTGCGCGAGACGGCGAGGGAGACCCTGGGGGAGCTGCCCCCGCTCTTCACTGACGCCACTTACAAGCAGATGATCGAGTTCAAACTCAGCACTAGTCAGGTACATAACTGACACTGAAATCGTTCTACGATAGAGGAAAAAGTATCAGCAGTAATATTTAGAAAATACTGCAGTTATAAATGTTTTTAAAATTTGTACTAAGGCATCAGTAAAAGCTTTTTTGAGGTAAGAAGAGCTTTTCTTAATGGTTCGCGCGAAATCTCTAAATTATGTTTGCAAAATATAATCGGCCTCACAGAACTTAGTGAATAACAGTCACACAACAGAGAGAGAAGTAAGAATTTAAACAGACTATGGCTAACACAACTTTTGCACCAGGTGGCAACCACAACTGAGGGCACCTTCATGGGCTACGGCGCCGTCGTCCCGGACGGGTACGGCTGCAGCTACAACCCCAAACGCGACTGCGTCATCTTCTGCATCTCCTCGTTCACATCGTCAAGTGTCACCAGTACCGAGGCCTTCCGTCAGTCCTTGGAGGAGGCGCTCAACTCCATGCAACTCATGTTCCAGACTAAGAAGGCTGAAGGATAAGCCTACTAAACCCTTCGTATCAACGCGGACGAAAATTCCCAGGCATTTCAACGACCTCACGATTTTTAAAGTTGTAAAGACAGTTTTTGGCTTTTAATATTTCATGTTGCCAGCTTTTGTATTTTTGACTTTATGCAGACTTTCTCTTCTACGAGTATGGAGACGGACGTCCGAGTTTAGACGATCTTGTCCCTTTTTATTTATAGTTGTCCGTCTTGAAGACGTCCAGTTTACTGCACGAATTTTAAGGTAAGATTTGATGTAGGTAAATTAGTATGTCACAGAAACGTAGAAACGTGAAACGTGAACGTAGATTGTGTAACACGCGAGAAAAGAATCACGTCAAGAAAATGTTTATTAGAAGATGTATTTGAATTCGAAAATGCGGCACGCAGTTACTTATAGATTGTAAGTAAAATGATATTTGATGAAGCTATAGCCACTCATCAGAAGTTTAATCATGCTACGTGACGAGTGAACTACATAATTATGTAGATATAGTATACTTACAAGTATTTACCGTCATAATTAAAAAAAAAAACGAAAATTATAAATCAAAATAGATTTACTAAGTACTTAGATACATTTATTTCAAATCTCATGGAGTAGGTATTTCTTTTTTTAAAGATTGAAATTCGATAAAATTCTAGATATTTAGACTTTAGTAAGACTTAATGGAAACTAAAACATATCATGAAGCTAAGCTAAAATATATAATTAATTCGCGTTTTAGTTTAAAATTAAAATATTAACTTTCTTAATAAAACTTTCTACACGTACGTGTTATAAAATTTATAAATATTCTTGTCTTAAAATGTGTATGGCGGAGTATATTATTATACCATGGTACTTACCAGGTACCTACAAGTAAGAGTAGAATATTAATTAAAAACGTACCTAGATACCCAAAAGATTTTTTTAATATTATGATCTCACAATACAAGGTATAATAATATTTAAACATGATACTCAGTAAAGCTTTTGCGCAGTATTGCTAAGGTTTTATCTTTTACTGTAAGGAATAAAAACATATTTCCTACACGGCTAAATGTTTTAGTATAATTATGTAGGCTTTACGATATCACTATAACGAAAGCATATCAATAGAGATAAGAAACTAATTTAAATTATATAATCTAGTATTTAGATGACTACTTAATACTGTTCGTCCACATTATTATTAATCGTTCTTACCTACTTGTTTATGAGGCTAAATCGAAAAAAACCGTGATTTTGCTATTCCGTGGACCTAAAGTTTTTTTTAAATCTTTGGTCTATTATGTATGGTTTAATTGAAAAACATGATTGAGTACATATTTGTATTATTGTTCTATAGAAAAAAAACCTCAAGAACATTAAAGGTTCTTGAGGTTTTTTTTCTATACGTACAAGTAGTATTTTTTCTATGGTATGCCAAAAACCTGAAGTACACGAATGTCTTGACAGGCCTATGGTAAAAAAAAATACAATACTTTAGGAAAAAAACCTGGCACAAGACTTAAACTGCATACTAGCAAGCTAGCCATAGAGCTTACCATACCAGCGACCATAAAAAAAGGCTACAGAGAATCTGCATAGCAGATCTACAGAAGTGACAAGATGACATATCCCTGATGTAGTGTGCACCCATAAATAACAACCGCACACATACACCTCTGCTCATGGCCCAGCCGATCGCAGTAAAACAGGAAAAATAAATAAAAAAAGAACGTTACACAAATTTTTCAATAGATCTCAAAAATACTCGTACTTTATTGATGATGCGCATTTTTTGCAGTCAGTGATAATTTCGTTTTTTTACCAAGGCGGACTTATTCTTTAACTTCTCTTCTTTAGGAGTTCAGGCAAAAGTGTATAGCGCTGTCCTTAACTCTCGATTTAGCTTCTTAATAGTTTATTGTTGCCGTGTTCTCTAAGTCTTATGTAGATTTGTTGAGCAGCGACTTGGTCGTTTGTTGCAAACATATAATTCCTTCCTTCCGTCTTTATAGATTTTATTGTTTTGCTTAGCAATATGTGATATCTAAATAAAATATTATATTAGTGTAGAACACGCTGAAACTACATTAAATGCCATACTTTAAATTAATTTGTGCCTAGAGTATAGTATCTTAGATACCCACCTTATTCGAGAAAACTTATTTATAATAAACCTACCTACCTATTGTATTTATAATTCACAGATATATATATATATTTAGCTGGTTATTTATATTAATAAAGTAGACAAGTATGCCTATAGATATTTTTGCCGCAGTTGCCTGTTCCCTAATGCCAATATTTTAGACTTTATAGTTGTTAGTAAGTAATAGGTATACAATTATTTTGTCAAATTAGTTTACAACTAAACTGAAGTTTGCAGAGACAGAGTTATTGTTTGAATGTTAGTTTTAGAATAGTTTTAAGTACGTAGTATGTTAATATGCGGGTCGTTCTCAATTTACTTTTTGCTTAGAATGTAGAAATACAGGGTTACTGGTAATCAATTAGCATTCTTTTAGGAGCAAATTCTGTTCATAAAAAAAACAACGTTTGCTCTACAGCTTTTTCCAAAACTTTGTTTTTCCCAACATTTTTTATTTTATTTTTGTGGTTCTCTCTAACACTTCATAACTCTTTACAGCACCCGAGCCGCACCCGCTGCAGCTAGTCGGCTTGTCGGCACGCGCCTCAAAGTGCGCGCGCACTTTTTATATGAAGTTGATTATTATTTAAACCAGTCAAGTTATATTTTTTTAATTTTGTATGGAACAAAATAAATAAGAATTTAAAAAAATCGTGGAACATAAGATGTTTGCTAATTGATTACCAGTACCCCTGTATGTATAATCAATACTTACATTTATTTCATTTTATTCATGCAATTTTTAGAAGTAAGATTTTGCCATATTTGTACCAAAATTTGTGTAGATTGCAATTGCTAAAATAATTAATAGGTACCTACCTACTTATACGTAGGTAGGTAAATATTTGAAGAGTCAATGGTATCTGAGTAGGTTATTATGGAGGGATTTTTAATAAATCCTAATCACGCTTGAACTTATCCTAGTCGCAGTAATTTAGTGAGCATCGTTACCTTCATAATCGACTGGTGTACCTACCTAGCACTTTCATCAAACAAGAAAAAGTAATCACTGACGTATGTGATAGGTATTCCACTCTCACACTCCAGTCCACTAGCTTCGGGGTCGTAAGGACCCCTTCATCAACGTAGATACGTCCGTTCGCGCGGCGACCTTCGTGTGCACGCACACGTGCACGTGCTGTGTGAAGGGGTCCTAACGATCCCGAAACTGGAGTAAAGTCGTCATAATACGACATAAATGTTAAAAACTCCTTTTAACAAATACTCTTTCTTGAATCTTTCGTGGACTGACAGTTATCATTCTTCTACATCATATTTATATACTAGCGACATAAAGTGTGGCCCCCAATGGGGGTCATGAGGAATACCTCTCCTAATTTAGGCAATCAATGTTAAACTAAGTACATTTAAGATAATATTAATGTTTTAGTATAAATTAATCATCGATTTAAGAAATGAAAATGTCAATGCTGTGGTGATATCATAATTAGTAGATTTGTATGTAAATTGTTATGTGTATTTATTATACACATAATTATAGACACAAATACACACAATATGTAATATAATGTGTATTTGGGTCAATTAATTTTGTATTATTTAATCACTAGAGAATATCTTCAACATGTTTAGTCTTCTTTTTACTAGTCTTTTACATGCACGCATCCAAGTATGTATAGTAGAAAAACTGTAATGAATTTATGAAGTAGAATTTCTAATAATTTACCCATATTTTTGGAGTACGCTTTACCCACCTCTAATTTTACAAAAATATACTTAATCGCTAATTTCGTGAAAAAATATTTTAATAATTTCTTAGATGCATTAATTAATGTGTAGGTACTTTTGGTGATCATAGTATTGTTGTTGCGAAAGCAGAAGCGTTTTATCACCGATTTCCCGACATGGTTTTTATAAGCATATTTAGCATATTATCCTTTATCAAATGCACGCTTTATCTTTGATGTAAATAAGTAAGATTAACAACGTAGTTATGCCCTTGGGCGGGTTACCAGCGAGTTAGGTACAAACCATCGTGTCACTATTACTCGTAGATATTTGGTGTTACAGTATCCTAGCACAATTTCTCTTGAAAAATATGTACTTAGTGGGAAAAAGTGTTAGATAGAAAACAACGTATCGAAAAAGCTGTTGTCAATTACGCCCGATGGACAATGTCCCATTTATGCCGCGTTAAAACGGGGCGGGATAACACGAGCCGCGCCGTTCGAGTAGAGATGGTTCGTTTTAACCCTAACGCGAAGCTACTCGTTTACACGGCACGTGTTGACACGAGCCCCTCCAATGTTCAGTCCGCGCCTTTGAGTCGAAAAACCGACAAGCGGATGGATCGTGCTAGCTTTGGCGAGTCGCGTTGATCTATTACTGAGCGCACGCGGTTAACCGGCGCGCCGAGCCTGGCTCGTGTTTATTTCGTGTTTCGACAGGGGTAAGGCACCATGTGACGGTGATCGTATACAATCTAGGGCATTAAAGAATTACTGCTTTCGTGATATGATTCTATGAAATTAGAGTAGGTAAATTAGATTTAGGGAAACAATTACATATCGAAGGCGAGTCTTCATGTGTAGCATGACCAAGAATATCAAAAACATATCAATGTTTTAGGATTAAGGAATTACTGATGGTAACATATCAAAATAGATTTAAGATTATTATTATACAAATGTAACTAAATGTTGTAGGCTGTAGAGTATACATTAATATTATAAGAAAATTTATTAATATGCAAGCAGTAAATATATGTATTTATTTTCTTATTAGAAATCTTTGAAATATTTAATCATCTATTGAAACAATTATGACTAAAACTAAAATTCAACTTGCTATCGGTTTTGAAAACGAATTGTAGAATAAGTACTAGTATTTAATAAAATATGAACTTCTTTGTTGTTATTAAATTTATTCTGGGGAACTTGTTAAATTTGTTAGGTAGAAGAGCTGTGTTAGCGCAATTTTCGAATTTGTCTAATTGTTAGATGTTTACCAAAGTGAAGAGTGTTTATTATTCCTTACTTCTAGTTGTACTTAGTAAATCATTAAGTTGTTGACTTCTCACTTCTAGGTGTTATTTGTTACTAGTAAGTACCTACTCGTATCTAGTAGATTACGCTAAACTTATAAAAATCGCAACTTAAAAAAATACAATGTTTAAAACAGTTATAATTACAGAGGGTGTTACAAAAGCTTTGTTATTTCCGCGAGGTGTGCATCCAATATCGACTAGAGGTTGCAATAATGCTAGTTTAGATGAAATGTTACAAGAAAAATATTTGCACACACATCGGGCTCCGCCCTCCGAAATGCGCGAACGTAACCACTAACCGCGTTGAGTTTTCTTTGTGAATTATACGCGTCGTGCCGCTACTTTCTTAGAAAAAAAGCCACCAACATTTCATACAGATTTGTTAACATTTCATGTAGTTAAATTTGCTTTTTTTCTGGCGTTCTTAAACCGGTCATAACTCTTGCTATTTTTGAATGGCATTTATGCATGCATGCATTTAAGGGTGTGTACATGCCCTTTAATAATATGACAGGGTTTTTGTAACATGCTTATTTATTATTCAATGCATAGTTATTATTGAATTTGGATAAATATGTAAACTTACTTTTTAACATTTTCGGGGGTCTTGAACTTCCATAAGCATTCACAGCCTTATATAGTTTTCATATAAAATTTTTAATATATATTATTATGGAACTTTATTATCTGTTTACATAAATAAATATATACTTATATAGCAATTACAAACTTTATATTATACTTGCTGTACGTTACAGAAATGGCTGCTGTTGTAAGAGAATCGCACATAAATGTTTAATACTTACTTATATAATAAAGTTTATTTAAAAATGATCGTTTACCTGTTCGATATAAGGTAGTCACATGTTGCACACGTTTGTGTCACTGTTCTCGTGTTTTTAGAATTTAGATCCTATTGTATCAAACTATCCATGTAGGTATTTTATTACATTAAGTATGTAACTCCAGCATCTTAAACGTTAAATATCGTCCTACATTGTCCACTTCGCTCCCAATGTTCTATTCTATATTAAATAGCTGTACTTTATTTTTATTTTATTTTTTTATTTTATTGGCTCTTAAAATTTTGGTACAAAAAATATTTAGGTGTTGCACCAAAAAACCAAATGGTTTGTCTTGGTGCTCACATCCACCACTCGCCTCAACTAAAAGAAAATACAAATTAAATAAAAGTGTTCTAAACTAATTCCTAATAACTTGTTTAAAAAGTTTGTCCAGTAAGCACCTGTTTGTTGTTTTAGGTTAATAATGTCTTCAATGATTGTTCGTTTCTTTCCACAATAACAACAATGAAGTTGTGCACGAGTCGCTGCGATGAGTTCGGGCGCTAACTCACTGTCGAACCGGTTTAGTTTCTAGCGCTGCGTATATACCGCACCATATACATGATGATGTTTATATTTTTATTTATGCGTTATATTTTAATCTTATGTACACTTATTCCATATTTCGTGTTTCTTTTAATGTAACAAAAAAAAAACTTTCTGATTCTGATACTTACAGTTTTCTTATAAAGTCCACTTCCACGTCAAAACGTTTATTTCCCAAAACGTCCAACCAACGATTGCGTCTCATTTTTCGTACGAACTTGCGATCACCAAACCAATCATTTTCTAATTTGACGTTTACGTAATCAGCTCAATAGAGCACGTGTAGGAAACTGCACGTGTGGTGATTATCGCGGTCTCTCTCTCTCTCTTTCGAAAATTATAAGAGCGACAGCGATCGAAATTATTCTGATCAGAATAGCTTCCATTACAAAATGATTGAAAAGACTTTCGTACGATTTTCCTATCTATTGTTCGTGGGAGCGAAGCACGACATAAAAAATATTTAAAATTAACAAAATTTTAATGTTTATCAAATAAATGTAAAAGTAAATAGTGTATGTCATATTATACCTATATTATAAATGTCAGTGAAGTATCGTATTCCTACCAAGTGTAACCAGTATGTGATTAGAATGCATATCAGTAGTTAAGTGTGTCGATGTCAATTCAATGTTGCTCTGAATAAAGATAAATGTGGATTTTGTGTTTCATTTAAACGATCCTTATGATTATGAGATTAATGTAGAAATAGGCCTATACTATTTTTTTGCGGACTATACTATTTTTTTTTTAATGACCACCAACTCGCCTGATGTTAAGCGACGTTGTGGTCTAAGATGGAGCACGACGACCTATAAGGTACTTATTCTCTCTAGCCTTGAAGTTTTGTAGAGTGAATAAGGGCAGTTGAGTGAGGCGCTGCAAGTGCGCTACTGCTCAGACCCGTCTTCGGAACGGTTACACCGGACTACATCCCGAAACACGACTAGGTCATTTCACGGCATTATACTAAAACAAATAACTTTGTAGTTAAAAAAAATTGGTGTGAAACACTACGTGCTGGTTTCGGGTGTAGTACAACTTCGTGGTGTTGTTCGACCTGTCAAAGTAAACCACTTTTAGAAAACAAGTTTGCAAAAAAAATCTTCATTTATAATTGATCATGTGACTCACAGATCTGGGATGCGAAGCAAAAATTGTAGGTCTGTGATGTGACTAAACACGTAGATAGAGACTAGATTATTTTTATTTTCAATTTTGCAGCTTGTGTTCTCAAAGTTGTTCACTTTGACGAGTATAACAACACCCTTAAGTATAACGATACACCCGAAACCAGCACCTTGTTTACGTGCATTTGTCGTATAATTTCAAATCCCATATTTACCCTGCCCGCAGTGACAGGGTAGCGTAATAAGACGTAGGGAGTCAGGGTCCCTCAGTCGGAGGACCCAGTGGTGGCGACCTCGCTTTAGGTTTAGGGCACTCGTTTAGGGCACGATAAACAGGTGCCGATAAATCGCGTAATGAAATACCCACTTCAGCAGGGCTATTCACAACCATTCGGAAACGTTTCCGTTCGGATTTTAAAAAATTAAGCCTAAATTTTTCAAATCTCTGTCTATTTTCATAAGTTTCTAAACGTGATTAATTCTTCCGATCAGATTTATGGTTGATTCCCTATTCCAAAATGTATAAAAGTAGACTGAGATTCGAAAAATTAGAGTTTGAAATTTCTGGGATCGGATCGGAAACGCTTCCGAATGATTGTGAAAGCACCGCAGGCAGGTGGCGCGGCTGGAGAAGTATATACCGAACAGCGGGGAGGGAATACTGTGAATGATGATTTGATAGTTTTACTTTCTGAAATTTTTCTTTTGCATACTTTATCTGCCTCGGTGGCTCAGTTGGTAGTGAACCTTCCTTCTGAGCTTGGGGGCGTGGGTTCGATTCCCACCTAGGGCAAACATTCATGTGATGAACATTTGTGTTTGTTCTGTCTGGGTGTTATTATCTATTTATGTATGTATTTAAAAATATCTCAGTCTCTGGCAGCCATAGTACAAGCTTTGCTTAGTTTGGGGTCAGGCGACCGTGTGTGGAAGTGTCCCGAATCTAATTATTCATTTATCTTTTAACTTAGGGTCACTTCAGACCGAACGGAAAAATGTTTAAGCAATTTTTGACGTCATGAACAAATTATCCATTATCGCCACAGACTACGAGGATAATATACAACCGCTACCGAGGCGACGCTGACTGCTTTGTTGATATTATACGATTTTGTATTTTGGGCTCTCGTGATATGTTTAATTTGTCAATGACGTCAATAATTGCTGGAGCATTTTTGACGTTCGGTCTTAACCAACTCTTAGCTGTGCTCATGGGCGTACCCAGGGGGGGGGGGGGGGGGATGCAGGGGAGGGCAGTTGCCCCCCCTTGGAAATCTCGCAGAACATGTATGAACTCCCCTAATTACTAATTAAAGTGTAAACGAGTTATACTCTAACTTTTAAATAAACCGCGCAGTAGACACTGACAAAATGCACGATGCAATAGGAAACTTGCATCAAAATTTTAATGACAAATTAGGTTAATGATTCATTAAGAATATAGTAAAATGTACTACTGTGACAGGATTGTAAAATTTTATTTATTTAACTACCTATAAAACAGGATCATTTGCGGGTGTTTGCCCTACACACTACACTACATACATCTAATGACTCATGTAGGTGTGTTGTGTAGTGTGTATGACAAAACAGCCGCGGACGATCCGACCTAAAAAATCTGACTTGCCCCCTCCTACGCCAGAAGCTGGGTACGCCCATGGCCTGTGCTTAAGATTTAACTTTAAACTTAGTTTACTAGTACGTTTCTCAGTTTTCATGGGCTAGCTACCTGGCTTCCTCAAACACGTGAAAAACTGTCAGCCTTTTGACATTACTCATGAAAAGTAACAGGAAAAAGGTTAAAAACAAAAGTCATATGAAAATTTCAATTCATTTTATTCATTACCATTCATTGTACGAAAATAACGATTTCATTTTAGTGACATTACATTAAATTCAACAAGACACGTGTTCTTAAATATATAACATCGACGTGTTTTAAAATTTTCATGTTTATAACAAACTCTATTTATCAATAATTTATGTGTAAGAAAGTATTTTTTCACTGGAATGTTACAAATGCTTAAAAAATTATCAACTTGAATATTTAAAACATAATTATTATACTTTTATAAAACGTATATCTTTCTAGTAAAATGTATACAAATTGTTGGGTATATTATTTACCTTTCATAACATTACATTTTGTGTTTAATGGCACGGTAAATTTAGTACATATTTAAACACCAAAGGCTCACAAACCACTCTCGTGCATACCTACAATACTATATAATAATATATTATAATTAAAATCCAGTTAAAAGTATGTATATCTGATAAAAAAACTATTACTGGCCGTTGTTCAACAAATTCTAATTAATAGTTAAAGAAATTAGAACACATGGATACTGAGTCTAGTACGGAATCCATGAAAAAGTATTTGAAGCTTACCAGATTTTGATACATTTCAGAAATACCGACAAATTAAGTTAAGCCCTATGTCGTCACAAAAATGCCTAATTTAGCTTGCGGCACTAACAGCACAGATTACTAAAATAGTTACTACAATTTGAGTCTTTATTTCGTGGATATTTTTCAGCACAGACCCAATACCGATAGTTTCAGTACCTTTGGTAATAATAGTTTTTATTGAAGAAACTAATCGAAATGAAACAACGCTAATCGTGTCCTCTCACTCGTATTAGTAATATTGGTATGATTGTGCGAGAGAGATGACATAAATAGCTCTGCTTCATCAAGTTATACCTATACTCATCTAGCTGTCAAATCATTTTAAAAAAATTTAAAAGTGTTCAAAATTCATAAAAAATACATTATTCTTTTTAAAAAATGCATTTTGACTTATCTACATATATTTTTCTACAATAACCCTCCTTTTTGCGTAGTCGGGTAATAAATAGTACAGTGCACCCACTCAAACAAAATACCTAATGTACTAGCAATGAAAATTGCACAATTTCTTGCGGCCAGCGTCAAAACTATTAAATCTTGCGGATTTTTTTTAATTTGACGCGATTGAAATTTCTTTGTACGAGAAAATTTGACTTTGGCAATATCTGTTGCCAGTAAGCCGCCGGCAAACCAAAAAGCTCGAAAATAGTTGCAAATACATTAGTGCTAATCAATCCGTATAACACAATAATTATTTATATAGCTTGCTCAGATTCATTTAGCAGCGTATTTTATTTATATCACACCGAAAAGACTGAAAAAAGCATCGAAACTTGACAAGGCGATAGTAATTTTCAACCGGCTTTATTTTAAAAGCTCTTTACTATTTTCCTTTGCATTTTTGATGTCCATTACTGACATGTTAAATGTCAGTAATGGACGTTAAAATAAATGATCATCACGTTAAATTTCAAAACATGTGCTTACGAGCATTGAAAATGTGTGTTATATACATCGTGACATAACTTAAAATAAATGTACACGACACGAGGGAAGGAATTATGCATTTTAGTTCCACTTTGTTCGTATTCGTTATAAAGGCCTGTCGTATATTCACTTAACTTTAATCGGGCGACTAATTAACTGTCCATTAATGACGTTTAACTTATAGCGCTGTCAAAACAATCGGTTAAAAATTTGATAATTTCCTAAAGTTTTGGTGAACTTTGGCCTTAGTCTGTTCAACCGTCGTTTTTTTGCCATAGGCGGCAAACAAGCAGACGGGCCGTCTGATGGTGAGCGATCACCTTCGCCACAGACAAAACAACAGGATGTACGACGAAATGACGATATAACTAACAGTATAAACGACTATACCTTTACATTATTCTCAATCATACGTAAAAAGTAGTTTTATGCAAGATACGCGCAGCTCCAAGTGACACGCTAAGTCTGTATGTGTGACTGCATCCTTGTTACGACATGAGGTAGGCGGGTTCGCATTTGCAGTCGTTTTCGTCCGCGTTCACCTGTAACAATGGTTCGAGTCAGTTGAGCCGCGGTTAAGCGCTCGGGATGACGCGAGCCGCCGCCCGTGTAGACTCGGCTCGACTCAACCCGAACGCGAACCTACTCCTTTACTATTTTGACTTTGATTATTTATGATATGATTATGTGCACGACTATGGACCGGTTCCGAAATAAATGATTTCTAATTTAATTTTAATTTTACACGGCGCGTCGAACACTACGCGAGCACTACAACACGCCAATGTTCAACCTTTGACCTGTGTCGAAGAACCGACCAGCGATGGATCGTGCTCTTCGTAGTATTGGCGAGCCGCGCCGATCTTTCCCAAGCACACGCGGTTACACGGCGTGTGGAGCTTGACTCAGCTCGTGCTGTTTGGCCGCGGCTTTAAGTGTTGTGTACTCTACTCCTGGAACGAGGGAGGGACGTGAGGTACTCACCATGAGGAAGGTGTGCACCATGAGGTCGTGCGCCCGCGGGCGGCGCTCGGGCTCGTGCGTGAGGCAGAGCTCGCAGAACTGCCGGCCCTCCTCCGAGAGCGAGGGAGGGATGTGAGGGCGCGCGCCCATGCCCACGCGGAACATTATCTGGTAGTTGCTGTCGTACTCGATGAACGGCCGCTGAGGAAATAAAAAGAACTTAAAATAAAAGAAGATAATTAAATAGACTGTTAAAAAAATAATTTTTTATTGCAATTTTTTTTCTGATCTAGGTTTACAACTCCTGATTGGACGGCGAAGGGGTCAATAAACTTTTGTCTCAATCCATAATAAGACGCACAAATTAGTTTAATTAAATTCAAAAAACACTACCATCAAAGAAAAAAAAAACTATGGTACGCTCTAATTGCTTTTGCGTACTATAGTATCCGAAAGCAAAAACTCTGACAATACCTTTTTGGGTACTATAGTACACGACAAACTTTGACATTAATCGCGCTGCGTACCTTAATACCCAAGAGCAAAAATTCCGACAAAATATTTTTAGTTAGTACTTATAATACACAACAAAGAACATGAAACGGACCAGATGAATTAAAACTCTTTTATGATAGAACACGAAAGGAACTTTGTCATTCTCGGAATGAACAGAACTTTCTTTTTATACCAAAAAAAAACATCTTAAACTCTCTGTGGAACTGTCAGTTCGGCGGCCGCAAAATTAAGTTTGTGAACCGAAAGAAATTCTACGGTGTACCAACTTTAGTCCAGTCATTTAAGCTTAAATTAGGTAAGAATCTCGGAATTCGAGATACCCAGCTGTAAGTCTGTAAATAGTTGTATATTAACACCCTAAAAGTTGTCTCAAAACCTACATATGGTAGGGTGTAAGCAACTATTAAATTTCAAGGTCAAAGGTCACAAAAATCGGTTTTTTACGCTTTTTTTGGAAATATCTCATTTCCTATGGGTTTTTTGCTATTTGTATTTATTATCAATATTGTAGAATACAAAATTCTCTACAAATTTTGTTTCAAAAAATTTTTTATACGGTGAACCGTTTTCGAGATAGAGGGCGGAGAGCGCGCGGTCACCGCATCACTTCAGGTCAACCGGTGCCTCCGGTCGAAAACGCGCCATATGTCTACAAAACTTAATAAACCTGTGCAGCTTTCAAATATTCCACCAATAAGTGCAGCTGCTCATCAACATTTCAACCGTGTATATTATCAAGTTCAAACTTGGTTAGGACATGATTTGGAACCCCAGGTATGGGGTTGGGCAATGCGAAATGATTTTCTGGAGCCTATCATGACAATTTTACCACCTGCTCCAGAAGATTTGCTAAATACAATTTTCTGCAACTGCAAAAGTGGTTGTGGTTCGCGATGCGGATGCAGGAAAGCGGGCTTGCAATGCTCTTTAGCTTGTGGCCAATGTAATGGGCAAGCTTGTCTCAATGCTCAACCATATCAGAGCGACATTAACGAAGATGTAACCTTTGATCCCGAAATCATGGAAGAACTTGAGACAAATGTCGTTGAAGACGATAATGAAGACCAGTTTGAAATTTACCAGCAGCCAGAAGACGACGATGAAGAGGAAGAAGATGTTTAAAATTATAAATTGTAGTTTTTGTACCCTTTATTCCATTTTTTTATTTTCAATAAAAAATAATTTATTCAATGATATTTTTTAATAAAAAGATTAATTCATAATTTATTGTTTTTTTTAATTCATCATGTAAGAAGTTATTAATATTAATTAGGTTAAAATTCAAATATAATTCTTATATTTTCATTAACAATTCTGCAATTACATGGACAGGTAAGTGTTGTTAAATAAATTAATACTGAATAAAAAGTGGATAAGTTAGGAAAAAAATGATAAAATATAATATAATAGTTTATAAAAATTGACAAATATTTATAATCATTGATTTATTGATAGTTCATCAACTATATATGGCGCGTTTTCGACCGGAGGCACCGGTTGACCTGAAGTGATGCGGTGACCGCGCGCTCTCCGCCCTCTATCTCGAAAACGGTTCACCGTATAAAAAATTTTTTGAAACAAAATTTGTAGAGGATTTTGTATTCTACAATATTGATAATAAATACAAATAGCAAAAAACCCATAGGAAATGAGATATTTCCAAAAAAAGCGCAAAAAACCGATTTTTGTGACCTTTGACCTTGAAATTTAATAGTTGCTTACACTCTACCATATGTAGGTTTTGAGACAACTTTTAGGGTGTCAATATACAACTATTTACAGACTTACAGCTGGGTATCTCGAATTCCGAGGTGAACTTACTATAATGACTGGACTACTTACTCGCGCGGATCGCAAGGAGAAAACACAAAATGCAAAGTTGGAACTGTAAATTAATTTAATTTGAAATAACTTGTAAATGTAAATAACTGTTACCTTCCCGGACGCCATTTCAGTGACGACACAGCCGAGCGACCAGATGTCTGCCGCGCGGCCGTGACCGGACGACTTCATGAACACCTCCGGAGCCATGTACGCTGGAACAACAATGTGACGGTTAAAACATTGTATTTCAATGTGCTACTTGCCTGCAAATTTTCGTTAAGCTCCGATTAACTGTACTCAAGTTTCGTTGCGAGTTTGTATGTTATCTGCTACAGGCAACCTGTACCTGGCCTGGCCATATCTACCTGTATGGCAACAGGCTCGCTCTCTGTTACATTTGGGACTGAATATCGTCCGGCGAAGTGTGGGTGTTGTAATACACCTCAGCGAAGCCCTCGGGGGAAAGGAGTGACGATGCATGTAAGTTTCGTTGGACATAATTATGATGATGTCTTGTCAGACTCTGAAAACTTGTTTCGATCGCTCCTTCTACAAACTTCCACTTCAACTTCACCAGCCCAAAACGGCAAAACCGAATATGTGTTGCTTCGGCCCGGCCTTGACGATCAACAAATACTGGCGAAACAAATGTGCCGGCCCGTTTATACAACGTGTTGTTTTGCATTCCCGCGGAATTTGTAGAGGTATCATACTCCACTAGCAGAGCACGAGTAAACTATGGAGCAACCTTGAAATCCAAAAAAAGCAGCTGTTCCAAACATTTTGTCATCGATCAACGAATCCTTTGTATGGAACAGATGACTTACTTTCACGATTTGTAGGTTGCCCCCATAGTTAATTCGTGCTCTGCTGGAGGAGTATAACCTCTACAAATTTCGCGGGAATGTTTAGCAATACGTTTATTAATTAAGTACGTAGCGCCCCACCTCGGCCTGCCCGACTTTCCCCGACCTCAGAAGTGAGATGCGACGGCTCGGCTTTCCCTACTTTCCCCAACAAACAAATAAGTATAGTTAGTTACCCTGCGTGCCGACGAACCCCTGCAGCTCGTTGGGCGCGGTGGTGTTGGCTCGTATCTTGACGGCGCAGCCGAAGTCGCCCAGCTTCAGGCAGTGGCCCTCGTTCGTTAGGAAGATGTTGCCGCCTGTCAAATTACACTCGAAGGTAAACGACGTGACGTTCAAATACAAATAAAAAATAAATATTTGTCTATTGTCTAACTTAATTGTTTTGTTTGTTGATAATCCGCGAATCGTATCGTCGTGCAATAAAGTTCATGGTCGCACAGCGTCGGAAGCTGAACCTAACAATTTTTGAATATGAGTGAACATGTGTGGATCTCTGTGTCTCAAATAAAACAATTCGATTTTGATTTGATTTTGAACCTAACGCAAAAACAAAAAAACAAAAGGATGATACGGACCCAAGACACGATACAGCTTTAAAAACATCATAATTTTTTCCCTATAGTTAGTGAAGTATAGTGTGTAGTGATCGACCACATCGTTGGACGAGTTGGTGGTCAAACGTGAACTTATTTGTTATAAAATAAATGTAGTACAATGCAGTATAGTGTGAAGTGTAATACTGCTGTATATATTTATAGTGTGTAGTGTAGTAAAGTATAGTATAGTTTGCAGTGTAGTACTTGTCCTACTGTACAGTGTGTAGTACTAGTGTAGTGCAGTGCAGTGTGTGTGTGTGCGCTCACTCTTGATGTCGCGGTGCGCGATGCTGCGGCCGTGCAGCGCGTGCACGGCGCTGAGCAGCTGGCGCGTGTAGCGCCGCACCGTGGCCTCCACCAGCGCGCCCGACGTGGCCACCAGCGCCTCCAGCGAGCCCTCCACGCACAGCTCCATGAACAGCAGCATCTCCTCCTGGGGGCGGGGGGGACGAACAGGTGTTAGCGACTCGGTGAGGCTGAGTGCGCTAGCTGCTTTTTAGAGCACGCAAACAGTAAAAACGTTCGCTAACGAGGGCGTCTGCTCCAGTACTGTACACTATACTAACCCTGTGCAGCTCCGCGCCGTAATAGCGCACGAGGTGCGGGTGTATGACGCCCTCCAGCACGCGCAGCTCGTTGGCGGCTCGTTGGAAGGCGCGCCGGTCGTTCGCGCCGATACTCAGCTCCTTCATGGCGAGCAGCTGCCCGCTCTCGGTGTTCACCACCGTGTACACCTAGGAAAAAGGTCATTTTACAGTGAAAAGTACGTACGTGATACACGAAAGAGCATCTGTCAACAATCTCAACATCTTATAACTGAGTCTGCAGAACAACTTATAAAGTTGATTTAAACCAAATTGTTGGAAACTGAAGATGTTAAATAGTTTGCGCCGAACTGAAACAACTCAACCAGCTTTTCAAAATTGTATTTGCATGCAAAATTTCACGAAATATATGAAACTATGTAACCACACAGACACCAAAAGCGCGCAGACAGGCACAACAACAATACAAACAAACATTGACAAACACAGACGCGCCAAAAATGGCAGCAAAATATAGCTCCACCATGCCAGCCTGGAGGACCTCCGCTGCTGGACAAAGACCTCCCCTAATGATCTCCACAGCAACCAGTCTTGCACTGACCACATCTCGCGGCTTCCCGCTAAACGAAATTCTTAGCTTAGCTCTACTTATAATGGTCACAGTACCTTTCCAAAGGTGCCAGCGCCGATCTTCAACCCGCGCTGCCACTTAAACGTGAGCTGCCTCAGTTTCGGCTCGTAACTAGACACGGCCGCCGTCACCACTTTCCCCACACTCTTGTTCTCCCTCAGAGTGTTCTCCCGCGAGGAATCCAGCTGTTGAATGGCTGAGAGGACTCGCCGCCGGTGACCTGGGAACGCGAACACTGAGGGTAGTGGGGGTAGGGGTAGCGCGGGGTCGAGGGTAGTGGGGTGGGGAGGGAGAGATTTAAGACGTTAGTCGTATAGTGTAAGTAGAAATGGTTAGTGATACCGATGAGATAGATAAGAGTGCGTGGACAAAAAAGTCGGTAGCGATGAGGGTAGATGGAAAAGGTTTGGGTAACGTAAAGAACTGGTCATAGCGAATTGCATTAACAGTGAATTGTTTAAAGCTGGTTTTTTAAATTGAAAAATCGAAATTAAGGCAAGTTTTTCGTAAACTTTGTGCAAATTTTGAATCTATGCGATCATGCGAATAATAGACCAGAAGATATGTTTAGCATTTTTTTTACTCGACTGCGCTAGAAGGGTTACGTTTTTTAAAAGTCTGGGATTAATTGTAAAAGCAAACACGACCTTAAGGCGACCTTTCCACCAGATATCATCACATTCATTGTCAACATAGCACTGTTGAAAACGGGTTGTTTAGGCTGTTTTTCATACGAGATTGTAAACTATTTCTGAAGAGACGGTATTCAAAACTACCTTAATGTAAATGTAAACAACTAATACTTCTAATAATCCAAACCATGTACAATATGTAGGTAATTCCAATATGAATCTAATGGACACCAAGATCAATACTACCGAAAGACACCCAAGAAAAACACTACGAGGTCCGTCCTCTTCCGTGCTCCAGCGAGAAGTGTCGGTTGGACGGGGCGGGCGACTCAGGCGCTACTCCTTCATTCCTTACGCTACATTCATTCATTCATTCATTCGCTACATTCCTTTGACAGTTCGATCGCAAACGTCACACAGCAGACCATAGACTGCATTCTTTTGTATGTGTTGCTAACAAGATGAGGATGGATGAGTGCCAAAGCATGCTATGGATGCGTGCTATCGCATGGTCACGGGTGGTGCAGCGCTTGCTCCGCCACATAGTTTAGCATCAGTGAAAACGGTCACATAGCTTCGTAGCTCAGCTTTCGAATAGCTTCAGCTTCATAGCTGGATATGACATCTCTGGTGGAAAGGCAACCTTAATGACTATCCCACAAGATTCGACAATTATCTTTTAGGAAGAGTAGATAGAGTTGGAAGGCAAGCGAAGTGTGTGTGAGTGTTACCGTTGGAGTCAGGTCCGTTGAAGGCGAGCACGGGCTCAGGCTCGCTGGGCGGCGTGGGCGGCGCCGGCACGTCGCGACACGCCAGCGACGACGACATCGGGCTCTGCGGGTCATAGGGAGGTATAGTGGTGCCAACCCGCACTGAGCTAGCATTCTGGATAGTGGCTCAATCACCCGCGATGTGGACCTACAGCCATAAGTGTTATCGTCTGCAACCGCGTTGGGGCAGACGGTAACATATAATGGGTGTCCCTGCAGTGGGACGTGAAAAGACTGTAATAATGACGACAGTGGTACCGATTCAATAAGTCCTCGACCACGCAGTAAAGAGACGCGGCAGGCAGCAAAGGAAATCGGCTGCGAGGTATTTTTTCTAAGAAACTCGAACATTACTTTCTAATTTTGATTTAGTTTTGCATTTAAATAATAATATTATTTCCATTCTGCGGCGGCGAGAAGTAGCCGATCACGTGCTCCATGCAGCCGTGCACCAGCTGCTTCAAGTACTGAGTACGTACATGCAGGCGGTGCCGCGGGCGCGGGCTCGGCGCGGGCGCGACGTCGGCGGCGGCGGGCCGCGAGCCGATCACGTGCGAGATGCAGCCGTCCATCAGCTGCTTCAACTCCTGGGACGTCAAGGGAAACACTCAATTACTCACTCATACAAACATCCTACTAGAACTCCTTGCTCACTATACAAACCTGGGGGCTTACCATGAACTTTTACAAAAACATCATTGCGCAGGAACGTTTTGTTACATTCCTTAATAAGTATTGTTTTGTACCCTACCACAAGCATTGAAAACAATAATGTTTTAAAACGTTATTACTCCTGCTAAAGTGATGTCAAAAGAATGTACGATACAAGTGCCTTTATACACTCTGTGGTACTTTTGCGTATTTTGGAGTGTGGTGTTGCCAGATGTACGATGTCAATCGTAATTATACGATTTTTGCCATGTAAAAATCGTACAATCGGGGTCGTACAATAGTACGACCGCATAGCGAAATCGTGCCTACAATATCCTATCGATACAGGGAAATTACACTTACGGTTTTTACAAGTTGCAAGTAAAAACACTATGATTTCTTATTATTTTCTTCCCTAAGAATTTTTATTTTCCTCACCCGCGTACAATCTCTCCTATGAAACATCTGGCGACACTTGGTTGTATGAACAATGTCAAAAACGTTTTTTTTTTTTTGTTTTGTCTCATAGGGCAGGCTAGAGGCAACATAGCCATACCACCATAGTCTTCCGTATGTTTGTCATAACATTTTTCATTAAATCTCTGATGAAGATGAGAAAAATATAAATGAGATAAATCTCGCTCCTCTTTCCCTCTTTCAGTAAAGGCGAGTTTTCGTTTTAGAAAATAATACAAAATCATGACACCATCTTTTCGGTTCCCCTCAAAACCGTAAATTAAATCTATCTATGATCATGAAGGTAAATTAAAATTCAATTGCTGTATCCAATTAAAGTTTGTAAAAATTATTTTGGTGATATCTAGAATTTAATGCTTACAATAATTTGTCACAGCGGCCGCAGAGTCTCAGTCTGAGACTTTTTAAAAACCCACAGTGAAATCGCTGCGGGCTTTAATAGGAGTCTGCAGGCGAAGGCTCACTCTAAGAAGAAGCAAGTGCATCAAAAGGAGCCAACAAAAAATCTGTGTGAAAATGTGTTGAAATTTATTCTGGAGCCCGTCCGAAGGCGTCCTTCGTAGTACGTAGCTTCTATTATCTGCTTCGAGAAACTCGAAAGTTTCTAAATCATCGACCATCTTGCTAAATATTACAAATAGAACCTCAGAAACACAGCAAAAACTCACTTATAAATAGAAAAAGTTACACGGAGAGCAACTTTTTAACAATCGTTGTAATTTGTATCATTCCTGCTATTTTGACAGCTCGGCAGGAATACTTTAGAGGTCGTGGTACGGTTTTTAGACAAATGTTCCGTGGATTGAATGAACGAAATCGAGTGACGTCATCATAACTGCTAAGCGATATCAAAACTTAACAGGAATACTTTTAGGGTGGTCATGGTACGAAATTACGAAGTAAGGCTTAATTAATGATGTTTTAAGAGGTTGTGGTACGCCCCCTGTACTGATGATCTGTTGTTGTCTGAAATTATCTGTTGTTTTTTTTTTTAGGTTTTTTTTTGTCTAACGCACGTTCTTCTATCTATTTCCTATAATTTCGGAGATCATTTTAGTGAGAAAGTGATATAACTGCCAGGATTTTGGCAAAAAAATCGTGAATATAATCTGTAAAATAAAGTAATAAAAATAAAGTGAATAGTATCTAAAATTCAAAACGAATCAAAAAATTGTGTGAAGAACAAGATGGTGCTAAATAATACAAGTGCACACAAATGAAGAGGGTGGCGGGGCTGCGCAGGAGTGATGTGACCCAGGGTGATCATAATTTTCCTACAATGTAAAAGTTATCAACAGAAAATGAACTATTGAACGATTCCTGAAGCAAATTATAAACATCAATGGAGGTCTTTGGCGGTATGTATGCCGCACTTATGACGTGCTTCTTCATAGGATTTTTGAACAAGAACGTGTTCAATATAGTTGGGTTGCAAAAAAAAAGTTAAATTAGAAATATTGAGTTTCCTAGACACTTGCTAGTTCACGAAATACCGCTACCAGCACATCACCGATATCACCATAAGGACGTACTGTTGTCGGTCGCACCCCGATCAATGTCGAGGCGATATACGACATATCGTTGGTCTATGAACTCATAGTTATTTGTGTCATGTGGATTTATAATAACATCGTAGAAGATTGACAAATGGTCATGCCTTTCCCCTTAGGGGGCTGGCAGAGGTGTACAACACACACACTTCGCCAGACGATATTAAATCCCAAATATGACAAGAGGCGACCAGATGACATTAAATAAGCACTTATGTTCACACAATAAACAAATTTGTGCGTGCCTTCGGCTGGGTCCGAACCCGCTCCCTCTGGCTTGAGAGGTGGGCTTTCTCCGACTAGGCTATCATCGCTACAAGATTATTTACAGATATAATATATGCAGGGTGCAGTTTGGTTCGTATACGCCTACAATTTTGATAGTAAAATGGTTTTGGTAGTAGTGTACTAACTTGAAGGGTATCCCTGATTTATAACTCCATTGCAACTGTATTTCCGTGTAGGTAGGTGAAATAATATTTTCAAAGAATATATTATACTTAGCAACATTGTGTTAGGAACATATTCTAATGAGTTATTAGATTTATTTACTTCTTGTATATCAGTTTACACAAAGACAACTTAGAAGTGCAACATCATTTAACTGTACTTGTATCATTGATCACGTAACTTTAACACATATTGGAAATGAGAAAAGGTACAACTTACAGGTTTATTATGAACTCCATGATTCAAACTCTAACATTTATCATACAAATTTAAATGCAGTGACGTTTTTATCTACAAAATAAGGTACTTATGTGCCCACTTAGTTCATGAACTAGTATTTTTTAAATCTTTTTTTTGTTTTCCAGTAATAGTGATTTTTTACTTGAACCACTTATCACAGGAAGCACAGAATTGTTACTTTAGCTAAGAATACTAACTAAAGTAAATAAATTTAAGTAACAGTTACACATAATAATTCATAATGATTTTTTTTAAAGTGCGACTGGTTAGTTTTCAAATGAAAACAAAGTTCGCTCTTGCAGCTCAAAACAAAGTAAGAAGGAAGATCGTAATGGTCGTGTAGGTGGCTAGCCAACAGGGTTGTATAGACTTAATTACCTCGAATTCTTCTTCGCTGAGATGTTTCGTGTTACAAGGATCACAGGCTAACATTAGGAACTCTAAACCTTGGGACGCCCATCTGAAAATAAAATACAGTCTCATTGATTTTTAAACTATAATCAGTATCATATTTTTCTGTTAAACTTAACTTTTTAATGAACTTTTATGCCTTTTTTTGCTTGGTCTATTATATTTCAGAAGTAGGCGGGAGCGCTTTAGATTGAGTAAGTAAATAACTTGTTCGGCAGGCATCGAGTCATCAACTTGGATAGCTATCATTGTTTAATTTTATGTTCAAAGACCAGCTTTTGAGTCAGACTAACTCAAGATTTTTTTTTAACGAATTTTAGAAGTGGGATGGAATACCAGGATGTCGCTGTTACTTGTCCATCAGTTAGTTAGATTGCTGTTGCTGTGTTTCCTAGTTTTATATTTATTTATACAAAACGCATGTAAAACACCCTAATGCACGCCTTCCACTGCGAGTGGAGCGGGCTCGGTACAGCGGTTGACCTTAAAATTAGTCTGATTTTAGAGTCAATTTGTACCAAGTACAAATCAGTGGTAGCATTTACGAAGTTTTAAGTTAACTTAAGTAGGTGTCAATATTCACAGTTTACTAATGTGCACATACCTGGGCCGCAGCCCCCGGCCGGTGTCGCAGCGCTCCAGCACGAACTTCATCCAGCACTGCGCGAACTGAATGACGGCCCGCGCCACGCGCGCCGCCCACGCCTTCTCCGCGCACGACACGCCCGCCCCGCCCGCCCCGCGCAGCTCCACCTGCTCCTCCGCGGGCGCCTGCAGCCCCGTCAGCAGCACCTCGATACTGGCTTGCGTCTGCGAACAATATGCGTCTCAACGAGCCATATTTCAAAGAGCTAAAAGTGATATACAAAAGACATTAAGCTATATAACTATATTTTATCAATTTCTTAGGGTGCTCCTTGACGGGCCATATTTTGACTCGTATAATGGCCTGACAATGCTGGAAAATATTGCTAGCTGTAGCTCGCCAATCATCAGCCATGCTACAAGTGTATCAAAAAAGCAATCTTATGAAAATAAAATAAAATAGCAGTTCATTTGGCAGTATTTATGTGCTTGAAATTTGGATCCGTGTTTGGACATTTTGGACCTAGACATGAGCAACTGACCTGATTGTCTCCAAATTGGTTGATATTATCAAAGAGCCGGTCATCCAGCGCGGTCGCCTCGTAGTCGTCGATGACGCTGTCTGTCCTTATGAACTTGCCGCGCGGCGGGCGCGGCGGGGAGAGCGCGGGGGCCGCGCGGGGCGGGGACGGCTCGTTCACGAAACGGTGGAGCTCTTTGTGGATCTATGGAGTGTGTCGAGACGTGAGTAATCTTGGTCCAGACGACGGTGTTTAGATTATTCGATGGTGAATTAACTATTAAGAAGGATTTTAGTTTCATCGAATTGTTGATGTTTTAAATTTATTAATGACAATTTAATCATTGAATTCAGACAAAGTCTAAATTACACACATTTAGATAAGTTTACTAATAAAACAAAATTTGTTTGTTTGTTGGTCGTTTTTTGCCGTAGTAGGAATATGAAGAAAGAATACTAAAAACTGTAAGTGGAAATCTACCTAGACTTTTATTTGTTTAGTCTGGGCCCACTTCCTGATTTGTGTTTTAATTTATTTTATTGTAAATAAATGAAAAGAAAGAATTCCAAAACAAGTTTAATTTAAAGAAAAGAATAAAAAACACACACATCAAGGTCAAGCAACCAGACAAGAAGCGACGTAGAAGAAACATAGGCAAAAAAAAAAACACGAAACCAACACAAAAAGCTTATTCAAACAGAGTGGCTGTTGAGCAAGCGAGAGCGTTTGAAGCAAGCGAGACGTAGTCGAACACCATACAAATTTGATATTAACCGAGTACGTAATCACCTAATTAAATTGGATTTAAAACTAAAACCGATGTTATCCGAATTCATCTCGGTTGCTTCCGCCGTCCGCTGCTTTACCGACAAGTGACAATATGATTATGTTTGATATCGTGAGTATTTTTCATAGCGCGGGTCTGAGACAGATTGTCTTTCCATCATATTTATCCGCGCTTAGATGTGACAAAGATAGAATATGGTATATAGGATGTTTGTCTCTCTCTCGCGATATAAAAACGGTGAAAAGGTAATTCGTCTCCGGCCCGTGCTAGCCCTGCTGGTGAAGATCAAGACAAATGACTGATGAACTAAGAGGTAACCTAGCTCCAGTTTTTGTTGTACTACGTTACTAGGATGACTGAAGTTTATTTAACAACGTTAACATTAGTAAGTAGTACTTAGATTTTAATTTATTATGGAAACTGACGTGGTTTTCACACATTACGATTTCATGATACAGGAATTACTCATGTACGATTAAGTCATTATGATTTAAAACACGGGAAATTACTCACGTACGATTCAGTCGATTATTCCGACTATAGTTTCAACCGCATTCGGCTATGCTTTTATTGCTTTTATGCTATTTTATTGAGTGCTATGCGAGACGCAGCCGCGCGCGCGCACTCGCCCTGATGAAGACCGCCGAATGCGGTTGAAACTATAGTCGGAATAATCGACTGAATCGTACGTGAGTAATTTCCCGTGTTTTAAATCATAATGTGTGAAAACCACGTCAGTTTCCATAATACGATTAAGTCGGTTATTTCGACTTCCATTTAAATTAATTAAGTTTTGGCATAACGCTAACCAATGTTATGCTCTGTAAATTGGGTAAGGCTAATCAGCTTCCGAAATACAGTTTTCGATTAAAAGCCTTTGGGTTTTATGTAATTTCAAATATTGGCAAGCAAATGACGATTGCCTGATTTGGCGATTACGATTTTTTAACTGACTTTCAAACAGGAGGATTTTCTACGTATGTCTGCAATTGTTACTTTGACAATAAAGACCTCAACCTGTAAACTGATGTTATCAATAAATGATTCGTAATTCACATTTGATGGTAAAGTGAGCCGCCGCCTATAAAACAGAAGAGCCTGCAAAACGCAACACCATGACAAAGCCGTTCGATGCAACATGTTAGGGTTCCCCAGTAGTTCCCACGTACCCCCAGGGCAGGGTCGGAGTCGTCATGCACGAGCATGGTCCCCGGGCGGCGCGCGCGGGGCGGGCGGCGCGCGGGCGGCGCGGGCTGCGAGGCGGGGCGGGGGCGGGCGCCGCGGCCGCTCCACAGCTTGAACGGCTCCATCGCGAACTGGTGCAGCTCTTTGTGCAGCTGCGAGGGCCGGGCGAGGGGTTAGGGGCGCTACACGTGGCAGCGGGCGGCACCATTAGATCAATGGCAACATTGATAGCTGGGCCGGAGTGATTAATACAAGTGTTGGACTTCATTAGGGCGGTCCGTTCGGGCTTAAACGGGTTGGCACATTCGGTTCGGTAGTATTTGTCAACAAAGCCGGCCGCAGCAATTGCTACATGTGTTGGACTTTATTCGGCTTGTCCGTTCGGGCTATATGAGCGGATCAGAGACGTTCAGTTTGGCAGTATTTGCTTAACGACAAAACCGACCCGAAATAAAGGACACATGTTTGGTTTTATGCCGATGCAGTTGTCTTCGTTCCACATTCTTAGAACTACTGAACTAATATTTATAACCAAAACCCAACCAGCACAGCCGGGCTACCATTTTTCCGAATATTCATCTACTTAGTATTCAGTGTTGCCCGGCTGAGCTACAAGCTAACTTTTTCGAACATTCACGTACATAATAGATGTTGCCGCCCGGCTGTCCTAATTAATTCCGTCCCCCCTGAGTGTGTAGTGCCCCTACAGTTTACGTGTCGACACGGACAGAGCTCTAGTGACGCTAGGACATGCGCAGTGTAGTGAGGGAAAGATTAGACCACACCTTGCGTGCAAACAAACCTGCCAATTCGATTCCAGTTTTTGATTTCAAAATAAAAAATATACACATAGAAGCAAAGAAAAGTAATAAAAATTAAAAATAATCATAATAAAAAAAATCTTAACCTGTGTTAATCGGCTGTGCTTTGTAGTAATTCAGTCGTTCATTCTTTCATTCGTTAAATCATTCAGCGCCACAAGTGAAATCTGATTCTCCTTTTGGCAGTAAAGTAATTAAATACCTACTACAGCTCTATTTCTTACTTAATGCCGCGCTACGATCTTTTCTAGAAAATAAGTCGATTTCTACCTGAAAAGTCTACTCGTCAAAATATTTACTTTTGCAACATGACAAGTTGCATTCACACGGATCTCTACTCTAACAAGTGGGCAATACGGTTAAGTTTAGCGTAAAGTGCTCGTAACTCTATTCACGTAGTTTTCACCCGTATTATTTGATGTTACCAATCGCATTATTGACCAAGTGAAAGCAAGTTCTCGAGTCTTCTGGGACAAATCGGCAAGTGTTTGTCTGAACATTACTTGAGTACCGTTGATCTGATCTTCATGAAGTTTAGCAGGCAAGTAGTTAATACACATTATCTTTTTAAGTTCAACTATGAGCCAAATTGTTTAAGTATCATAAGGTCAAAGACACACAGTCTCTGACTAGTTTGGGAGCCTCTGGAATCAAATTTGAAATTGTCACATGTATTTATACCCAAATAAATTATTTGTATTTATTTGTATAAAGTCCGAGGCAAACTCCTAGTGTAGTTAGAGTAGAAATCCGCGTGTGTGTAGACAGTAGTCTCACCTCGAAGCCGAGCTTGCAGGTCTGCAGCAGCAGCTCCCGGACCCGCGTCAGCACGGACTCCGGGACCTCCCTCTCGGCCGAGTCCGAGAACGCGTGCACCGACTGCTTCAGGATGTACTGCACTTGGCGGACGATGAAGTCTCTTATTGCCATCAGGCTGTTCTGGAATTTGAGACGGGAACGTCATATTACAGCGGACACGTTTTTGAGGATAGATAAAATACTAAAAGTTTATTGTAAGTAAGTAGTAGATCATCATAATGACGGTGCAAATTCTAAAGTAGAGTGTCTTAAGAAATATGTCTTGTAGACTAAGACGTAGCAATAATAATTTTAAATAATGACCCTCAGTTTCTTGCCTGTTCTTCTGAGTAGTGGCTCTTTTTCCTAATAAGGCAGTCGAGTCTACCATACAACTTTGTAATTCATAAGTATATCTTTGCCCATTTGAATAAAACTATTTTTACTTCGACTTTAGATCCACATGAGTTAAAGTAGACTAATAATTATGGTCTAACGTAAAATTGGTTCGACTAACGTGAAGCAAGAAGCTGTTTTGTCGATTGCGTTTGACTACCATCTTGGCTGTTGTTCAGCAATGACGCAGTCTACCTCGGAGCATGCTACAGTATAGTGTTATATTATGGTAAAATAAAAATTCAGCAAACTTTGACTTATTTATGACGAGGCATGTTACTATTAACAATTTAATTTCGAAGCAGTTCTTTGATTCAACAAAAGATAAATATGGTTTTATAAAAAAAGGCAAGTAAACGTGTTAATAATAAAAAATAATTTTGTGAATATTAGTATTTGTATGAGGTATTTAATAAATTATGTATTTTGGAGGGTTTTTTACTTGCAACTATTTAAGTGTTTGCAAGTGAAAACATACCTCAGTGCCTCAGGTCGAAAGTGTTCGACCAGTGTGTGTTACCAGTGATGACTTATGGCACTGAAACGTGGTCTCTTACTATGGACCTCATTAATAAGCTTCTAGTAGCCCAACGAGCTATGGAGAGGGCTATGCTCGGAGTCTCTCTGCGGATCCGTAGACGAACCAAAGTTACCGACATAGTCCAGCGGATTGGCAAGTTGAAATGGCAGGGGGCAGGGCACATAGCACGAAGGACTGATGACCGATGGGGTCGAAAGGTCCTCGAATGGAGACCACGACCCGGCAAGCGCAGCGGAGGACGTCCACCCACAAGGTGGACGGATGACCTTGCCAAGACCGCAGGATCGCGCTGGATGCAGGCCGCTACCAACCGGCCTTATTGGAGATCTATGAGGGAAGCCTATGTCCAGCATTGGACGTCCTATGGCTGACGGATGGATGGATGGATGGAAGTGAAAACTTCTTTGGCTTATGTGTCAATCCTTATCATCTATCTACTGTGTAAAATTAGCAGCCGTCTGTCTTCCCCGTACAATAAAACAAGTATAGTTACAAATATCTGCGTCCGCTCGTGCAGGTAGGCGGGCGGCGGCGCGCGCGCGAGCCTGGCGGCGAGCGCGCGCGCCCACTGCGCGGCCTGCAGCGTGTGCTCGCGCTCGCTCGCGAACACGCCCTGCACGGCGCGGCACACCGCGTACACGCCGTGCGGGCTCAGGCTGGACCTGCGGACACGGCTCCTGTACTGCGCACGCCGCTACAAGCTTGCATCAACTACATTCAATACTCAATATTCAAACTTCACCATACATTTTAGGATTTCATTTCAATGTTTTGTCCAAACTGATTTTGTTCACTTCTTCGTCTTGGTCGCTACGCTCTTGACAGAGCGGTCGTGGTCGTCATGCAGTATTGTTATTGGCTGATGTAATGCGCCTCACAATATCTCGCCATGTCTCTCTGCTCGAGGTCATTCTGATTTTGTTCACACATCGGTGAAATCAGAAATTATTGACAACTCCTATAGTTACACGTCACAGTTGAATATATATAATTAAAAACGAACGCCAGAACAATAATCATTGATAATTATGTCAAATATAAAAATAATTCATTACTGTCGTAATACAGTTAAAAGTATGGTAAAAATAGCTAAATATTAAGTAGTAAATAATAATCACTCAAGTATTGGCGTTAATTATTACACGTTACATTGGTGAAAACTAGACCAATGTGTCGCTGCGGCAAGCAGACACTGAGTTAAACCAGAAAAGCTGGAACTGGCAGGATACACCGGCCTCAGACAAACGAGGCATGATGCTTAAGACATGTTGCCGTGAAGCTGGTCAAAATGAAAAAACTTGAATACTAAAGCTAGGAAAGAGATAAAACAAAAACATTAACTGCCTAGTTAGTTTCACTATTTCTGAAGGGACGGTATTCAAAACTACCTTAATGTAAATGTAAACAACTAATACTTCTAATAATCCAAACCATGTACAATATGCAGGTAATTCCAATATGAATCTAATGGACACCAAGATCAATACTACAGAAAGACACCCAAGAAAAACACTACGAGGTCCGTCCTCTTCCGTGCTCCAGCGAGAAGTGCCGGTTGGACGGGGCGGGCGACTCAGGCGCTACTCCTTCATTCCTTACGCTACATTCATTCATTCATTCATTCAATACATTCCTTTGACAGTTCGCTCGCAAAACGTCACACAGCAGACCATAGACTGCATTTTTTTGTATGTGTTGCTAACACATGCGATTTTACTTTATGAAAATACATTAACTGTCTCATCCAATTTAAAATTGTCGTGTCAATATGAACTTAAGTTCACGATCCGTGTAACCTTTTAACAACCTAAAAACTTTTTGCGAGCCGCACTGAGCCAGCGTGGCGGGTAACGGCTCAATCATTGTGTAGGTCGATGTCAAGTCAATCGCATGCATTAAAGAACTGCCTTGACCGATTTTTTTGCTTTTAAAGTTTATTTACTCAGATAAGAATTCAGGACTGGCTAGTTTAAGATCGCTTGATAGCACAGTACTCACAGACTGGGGTCCTGCTGCTCCACCTCGTCCTTCTCAGTCTTGAGCTGCGAGAACTTCTCGTCGAACGACTTTAGCAGGCGGTTCAGTTGGTTGCAGACTATCGTCCTGTAAGCATAGCATATATGTTAGAGACAGTTATACACTGTGTACGATAACTTAATTTTATGATAATTTGAAAAGCTGTAATAGCTTAGGAATTGATCGGGATTCAGAATCCACCATTCTATTCCATTAAAGAATATTTAAAGGATTGGCATTGATTTTATTTAGTTATTTTTTTTACTTAGTTCAAACTTTTATAAACTTGTGCATACCAAGCGGTTAAGCCATGGAAAACTAATTTTCCTTAAAAACTATTTGTAACTACCCCAATAAAAAGCAAAATAAATTATTTGAATTTGAATTTGGAACCAGTCGCCAAGTGGCTGGTGGCAACTGAAGTTTCGAAGACAAACATCGCAGCATGTAACTCACGAGAAGGTGTGCGGCGCGAGGTGGTGCGCGCACTTGATCCTGCGCGCGAGCCGGGCCGTGAAGCGCCACTCGGCCTGCAGCGCGCCGCGCGGCATCGCCTCCTTCTCTGACATCGTGCTCAGGTACGACAGGTACAGCTGTGGAACAGACCACGATTAGTATCTGCTGCACATCTATCTATCACTTGTATATTGAGAGCGCTGTATATTGAGAGCGTCGTCCGAGAGTCGGTTAGCGTCGCGTTCTTTTCTTTTACTGAGTTAGAGAGACAGACTAACCGGGTTGAAACTTTAGAAGACCGGTTGCGGATCTAAAGGTTGCTCAGCTCGTGTTACCTTGAGCACAGTCTCGACGGTGGTGTCGAAGGTGCGCACGAGCAGCAGTAGGTCGGGCGCGGCGGGCCCGGCGGCGCGGCCGGCGAGCGCAGCGCGCAGGTTGCGCACGAAGTCCAGTCGCATCTCCGACGCGATGTCCAGCCCCTCCTTCAGCTCGTGCATCAGCTGCGGAAGAAGGAACACGTCAGATTAGCTGGTAAAAACAACTAGCTCCGTATAGGTCAAGTAGCTAGCTTAGAGAGCTGGTGTGAAGTTTTCTTCAGAAGCGGTGTGAAATTTTTTTAACTCTGTAAAACAGACCTGTGATAAGATTTCGATAAAAAATGGGACTATCTGGGAAGTGAAACAACAACAAATAAAAACTTTTTTTTTTTTTTTTTTTTTTTTTTTTTTTTTTTTTTTTTTATAACATACTAGGCATGCGTTTGACCACTGACTCGCCTGATGGGAAGCGTTGCCGTGATCGAAGGTGTAACACGCTTGCCTAGGAGATACCTATTCACTTTACTCTTAAACACCCCCGGATTGTATTTAGGTGGAAAGACAGCAACAACTTGGAACCAAAAATGAATCTTTCAAATCGGTTTACGAGTTTTCGCGTAATCAAGACAACACAAAAAAAAAAAATCCGAGGAATTGGAACCTACTCCTGAAATCGGTTAAAAATGATGGAGAATCTTGTGCTTTAAGACTGTACAGCACCATTTGTTATAATTCGCTTGAAAAATTGACGCTTTAACGTCAACTCTGACGTCTCCCATGGTCCTTCCTCTCGGTTATTGGGACCGAAACTGTGAGCCTTCTGGCTTCCGCCAGACTGCTCTACAAATTGTGTCCCTTTCTACCCCTTTAGCACTCTCCCCCTTCCTTTCAAAACATATAACAGGGCTCACTGAAGGAACACTCAAACTACATGTAAAAACTACATTAGTGAAAAGAGGATATTATAAGGTCAACAATAATTTAGAAGACAAAGATGTCTGGAGCCTTCCACTTTCGCCAAGTAGCCACTAGTATTTAGATATAACTGCCTCGGTGGCTCAGTTGGTAGTGAACCTGCCTTCTGAGCTTTGGGGCGTGGGTTCGATTCCCACCTAGGGCAAACATTTATTCGATGAACATTTGTGTTTATTCTATGTCTGGGTTTTAATATGTATTTAAGTATGTATTTAAAAATATCTAAGTATGTATATCAGTCCCTGGCAGCCATAGTACAAGCTTTGCTTAGTTTGGGGTCAGGCGACCGTGTGTGGAAGTGTCCCGAATTTATTTATTTATTTATTTATAACATGATTTTACCTAGTTTTAAACAAACATTTGTGAGACAGTAATTTATTTATTTAAACAATAATAATAAAAATAATGCCCATCAGTTTCTTGCCTGTTCTTCTGAGTAGGGGCTCTTTTTCCGAACAAGGTGGTCGAGCCTGTTAAAAATCTTTGACGTTCATAAGTGTATCTTGGATACCCAATTGAATACATTTTGACTTTGACTTTGAGTTCACGTGACGCGTGAGCAGTATGTAAGGGTACCTGCTTGACGGTGAGGCAGGAGGGCCGGTCCGGCTTGGCCTCGAGCCGCAGCGACAGGTAGTCGTGCGTGGCCTCCATGCAGATGGAGCTGAGCAGCAGGAAGTGGCAGCGGTACGACGGGAGACGCATCGCGCGCGACTCCTCCGACCAGCAGCCGTACCTGTCCACAGCACATCACACGATCAATGGGGTTCTTCAAAAGGGCTGTCAATAGAGTCCTTAAAAGTCGGCAACGTGTGATGCCGATATAAGTATCCATAGGCAACGGTGATCGCTTACCATCAGGCGATCCGTTAGCTTATTTTCCACCTATGGCATAAAACAAAAACCTCGTCTACACACAACTATCACTTCTGCACCTGCATTCTGTACAGTACCTAAGTAGGAAATCACTTGACACTAACATTATAAACTAGCTTCACTCTGCGGTTAAAAAGTAGCCTCTATGCTATTTCAGACTATTATCTGTCTCTGTTCCTCATCCAGATCCGTTCAATCGTTCTGTCGCGATTAAGTAACAAACATCTATCCATCCAAATCCATCCATCGGGCATTTATAATATTAGTGAGATAGTAGTTCGCCTCGGACGGAGACCTCACATATCATACTCATGTTCGAACTTGAGAATTTTATTTCTATGAACTGCAAACTGCATGAAGATCTGATCAACGATACTTAAAGTTATCGTACAGAAATGCCGACAAATTTCGAGATGTCCCAATAAATTCTGAGATCCATACATAATGTTCAATAATACAACTAATAAATACATCATTCAATAATCTGAAAAGCGAAAGCAATCAATGGACACTAAAAACGCCTCGCTTCGGTGAATGTTTGACGGAGTTGTTACAAATATAATAGTCATTAATCATACGTAATAAATATATTTATATACGCGTCGACTTATAAACATCCTCCGTTTCGTCGGGTAAAACTAAGGTAAATTGTATTCTAATTTCAAAGCTTTAAGCAACAAATTTGGTTAACAACAAACAACATGTTGAACAGAAACAATATGTCTGAGTTTGATTTAAATTAGGTGTAAATATCTGTGTTTGTGTGGGTCAAAAGTATATTATGTGAGCGTATTACAGTCTCCGGCCGCCATAGTACAAACTTTGATTAGGGAGTTTTTAGCGTGAACCGAAAACGTGATGTAAGGTGGTGTCGCAACTTTGTATTATTTTCTAAATATTGTGATTCTACGAGTGTTTAAGTGTAATAATAGTTATTATTTACCTTTATCGGTTCGTTAACGTGCACGAGTGTGGGCAAATGATACAAACATTGCGAAACGTGACATTTCGTGTTCTCTACAAAACTCCACTTAAAGTTTAGGGGAAGGATTCTTCATCGTCATCATCACTATAACCCTGGCAAATGTGAAAGACGTGCGACGCAAAAATCCACTAAATGGGGGAGCAAAAAAAATTGCTTAAGGCGTATTCAAGAATAAAGCGGGCTGGCCACGCTGGTTAACTCGCGCTTATCGGCGTGGGTCGGTGCAGGTAACCTAGATGCTTTGTGCCAAGCCCGCGCTGAGCTGCGCCGTACAGCACATGGTTTGGGGTCAGACGAATGTGTGTGCAAAAACGTCCTTAAAAAGAGCCCTTATCTACGTCTCTATATATGTGAGGGTAGCGTACCGCTTCATCTCCTCGGTGCGGGAGACGTCCTCCTCCTGCAGGCGCTCGGGCTCCTCCTCGCGCGGCTCGCGGAACACCTCCGTCGGCGCCTCGTCCAGCTCGGGCTCCAACTCCACGTTCTGTGCGGGCAACATTTCACATACATTAAAGGCTTTTACACGCTATAAGTTTTTTGCCTGTTGCATACAAAAACGTCGAATCGAATGTCGAATGAAGAGTGAATAAGCATCTCATGGGCAAGCGTGCTCCATCTTAGGCCGCGTCACTTTCATCAGGTGTGTTGTGGTCAAACGTGGGTTCATTCAATCATAAAAAAATATGGTTGTCTGTAAAGTCGATTTACGGACGATATTTTAACGTGACGACGTTATAACAAAACATTCATGAAATCTTCTCCTCGGACGCATAGGTCAATCAAGTGGAAGAGAGATAGATGCGGCGAAAGCCGAACGCTCAAGCCGATCCTGCCTTTCGCTCGCTCGTGCACCGCTCTCGCTCCGATCGACCGAGCGTAACGGGACAAGGAGTCATCCTGTTTCGTGCGTGCAGCCGGCGTTCATCGTTGTCAAGTCAAAGACGACAAATTACACATTACTTGCATCGTCTAAGCAATAATTGCTGATAACTCCTGAAGGGAAATTATAGCGTGCAATCTATTGCATTCAATTATTGGTCTTGAATGTCGAGAAACTTGGAAGTAAGCGGGCACTTATATAAACGGACGCTGCTTCACAATCCTGTCGAACGACATTAAGGGTCGGCAATGTATCTGTGATGTATGTAATAAAGGTATCCATAGGTAACGATGATCGCTGTAACATCGGTTGGCTCGTTAGCTTGTTTGTCATCTATGGCTTAAAAAACTAACAAGATAGAGTAACTTTTTTCTAGAAAAATACTATTTTACAGATGTAAGCAGTTTCAGTGTTAAAAAAAAATAGAAAGAAGGTTAACAAAATTGTCGCTTTCAAGACATAAAAACTACTGTAAGTAAAATGTAGTAAAAAAACATGGTTCGATATTGTAAACACAAGCCCTCTTACTAATAAAGACTGTATAGCCTCGGAATAGTTATTAAGTATTGTCTTTTTCTTTCTTTAAAATTTTCAACTCGATCGGAAAAGACAAAACACTGTATAACTACGAGGCTATACAATCTTAATCAGTAAGGGGTAACTCAATAAGGGCGTGAAACGACCCGATTAGTGTAAAGGCTGTAGATAATGACGATAAGTAGGCTTACATCAGGTTTCTCGAGTGTGAGGTACGCTTTCTGCAGTATGTTCTGTCTCATCTTGTCTATGAACATCATGCAGCGACGCACGCCTTGCGTTTTCAGGATCTCCTGGTGATGCTCTCTGGAATCAATTCACATAAAGGTTAACATTTATAAGGATCTGTACAGAGGACATACTTTTTTGGTGTTTGGGTGTAAAAAGTTTTCAAGGTGAGAAAAGTCTTGGGACATAATCGTCTACACATATTCTTTTGCCGGACCCGATCTCCGAGCTGATTCGCGTCGCGATCCTAAAACGCCTAGTATAGACGGCGTTTGGAGTCGACTGAAGAGACGGGGTCTCGATGAGGCGTATCTCCGTTCCGCTCCGACGTCGTCCAAACTAAGCGTTTTTGGATCGTGACGCGGATCGGTTCGGAGATCAAGTCGAGCAAAAGAACATAAACTTGGTCGCAGCATAACAGCTCTGACTGAACATAATTGTGGTAAGGCTTATGTCCTTGGCGAGTGCTGGTAGTAAATTCTAAGGGTCTTAGCGATCACTGATACGCGTCGCGTTGGTTACACAGTAGTCATGGTAGAGAGAAACTTACCGCTAGTGTGAGAAGGCGATACCTGATAAACACGCGCAGTCTTTAGTGCTGTGGGGACTGTCGACTCTCATAATTTAGTAAAGAGCATTGTAAGTAGAAAGACTAGTCTGTGAATGAGACAGAGAGACGGACATTACTCACCGGTAGAGTGAGACGTCGCACTTCCCCAGCAGACTGAGCTGCGTGAGCTCGTCCAGCGGGCCTATGTCGTAGGGGTCGAGTCCGTAGAACAAGCCGCCCCCCGAGCAGCCCGCGCTGCCCTCGTACAGCGAGGAGTAGCCGCTCTCCTGCGACGCGCTCGTGTCGGCCGTGCTGTAGCGACTGTCGATTATGATCTCGGGGGTCGTCTGCCCTGTGTGTCCTGAGAACAAATTACACGTTCAAAAAATATTCAAAAATCGAATATGGTCAAGTAAAAACTATCAGATACGAATATCTTTTGAACAATGTAATAATTTTGCCTGAACAATGTAGTCCTGGTTGTTATAGATTGGATTGGATTGGTTGGACTGGTTCCGGGGAACGATGACGTCGATCTGCGACATATCGATGCCCCGGAGCAGGCCTAACAAGCGAAAGTCAGTGTACAGGTGGTCACAGGAGATAGCGCTGCTGTGCGAGAACTGCTTACGCTCCCAACGCCAGTAGACCAGAGCCCTGAGAAGAAGGCGAGCCCTTGCTGAAGAGGTGCATAGAGTTTACGAGGCATACCGAGGTACTACGGTGGCGCTCCAACGCGCCATAGAAGACGCCAAAACTCGGTTCTGGAATGAACTCCTTGGGGGACTGAACAGGGACCCTGGGCAAGCTCCGGCTATGGGTCCCTCCGTTGACGGAAACCCTGGACCTTGAGTTCGTGGGGGAAAGTGGTTGATGCACTTTTCCCGAGGGTCTAGGACAGTCCCTCTACCCCCGTATCTTCGACGGACCAGATAATCTGGGACAACAAAATGGGGGTAACGGAACAGGTGTTGAACCACGCGGTGAGGCGCCTCAGGGCTCGTAACACAGCGCCTGGGCCTGACAGGATTCCCGAATGGGCCTGGGTGCTGGCTCTATGCGCCGGCTTGGGGGACAAACTGAGGCAGCTATTCCATAGGTGCTTCTGCGCTGGTGTGTTCCTCAAGGACCGGAAGTAGTCCTCTTAAATAAGGACGGCAAGTTCACAGACACTCCCTCTGCGTACCGTCCCATATGCCTGCTAGACGTGATCGGCAAATTGCTCGAAAGAACAATTGCCGGCTGTCTTTGCACACATATGTGGCAGGAAGCTCCTAACCTGACGAATGAACAGTTCGGTTTCCGACAGGCGTGTCCGACTAGTCCGCACGCTGTCGGACCAGGGGCCCTATTCAGAGATTTCAGATTTTCATGTCACTTTTTTTCGTCTTTGTTACTCTCGTCATAGGTGCGGTGTGAGAGTGACTAAGATAAAATCTCATCTCATCACACGAGCAAGAATAGCCCCCCAGGTAACGTCCCGGGGCGGAAGGGTGTTCGCAATTTCACTTGATATCGTCAACGCCTTTAACTCTATGCGCTGCAGGTAGAGGGGCACTCGTATTTCACAGAGCTCCTCTCTACTTGCAGTGCATAGTTGGCGCCTACCTGCGTGACAGATTTGTGCAGTATGTGGGCAGAGACGGTGCTTTGTATCAGAGGGAGGTGTGCTGTGAAGTTCCACGGGGGTCCGTGCGAGGCCCCCGGCTGTGGAACCTCACGTACGATGCGGCCCTGCGCCTCGATCTCCCAGCCGGCGTGAGAGTTGTCTGCTATGCAGACGACACTCTCGTGCTTGCCGGCGGGTACTACTCGCCGAGCTTGGGGTGACATGTGCCGTGGACAAGATTCACGAGCTGGGTCTGCGAATAGCGGCCTCATAAGACCGAGGTACTGTGGGTCCACAAACTCCCGAGAGGAAGGAAAGCACCCAGCTTGTCGATTCGCGTAGGTGACGTTGACGTCCAGATGAGGCGATACCCCAAACATCTTGGCCTCACTCTGGACGGGGCTGGGACTTCGGGGAGCACTTCAGCCGCACCGTCTCCCGAATCCAGAGGGTAGTGGGTGCTCTGCATAGACGACATAATTTCGGAGGATCCAGGGACGGCTTGCGCCGCCTTTACTTGGATGTCGTGCGGTCAATAGCTCTCTATGGAGCACCCGTCTGTATCTTAAAATTATCACTTGTCTAGTTACATATATATACAGATCTAGATACATAGTTGTATGTATAAATAAAATTCATACTAAATCATAATTATAACTATAACTTAATTTACTAAAAGTAAAACTAAAAAGGCCACATTTTAATTAAACACGGAGAAGTTGTCAATTAAACAATCTTTGACCATGAAACATTAAATTACACTTGCTCTGAAGCTAGCGAAGAGTGTAATTAGATTGTATCGGTTTTTAATTTTTTCATTTGGATATTTGTAAGAAAAACATTAATTTACAAAAGAACCGCGGGCCACAAGAAGGAAAGGGCCGCGTGTTGCCGCAAAATACTTACTCATGCTCTCAACCCCGCTGTCGACTTCGTCTTCCCTTTCAGGATGCAGCAGCACATTGTCGGCGCTCTCTTCTGTACCATCCTGCTTTACTTCTGCGCCGTCCTGCTTTACTTCTGCACCGTCCTGCTTCACTTCTGCGCCGTCCTGCTTTTCATCGCTGCTTTCTTGCTTTTCAGCTTTAGGCGAGAAGAAATACGTTGATTCAACGATAGATTTAGCTCAATCTTCTTAATAAATTAAAAAACAAAGTGATTGAAGATTTATATTTCAGAACACATCTTGGGCTCTCTATGCGCATGTGATATATCGGTAACTGAAGTGGCGCAATCGCAATCGCTTCTAAGCGCTATTTCTATGATCGATAACGCTGGAAACCTAGCTGGCGGTTGGATGCGCTGACAATAAAATCAGGTGACATTTATTTATTTATTTCCATTTTATGAATTTGTATAGCTCGCATTTCGTCCAATCAGCAGTTAGCAGTTAAGTCGAGCGTTAGCGATTGATGAAATAGAATCGCTTGGAAACGTTTGCAAAGTGTCTAGGGCTCTTTCGTTAAAAATGTTATAAAAGTAAGATTGACAGATAATATCGCACAGTCATATTCATAGAAGACACCGATACGTACGTTCTTCGTCTAGTTTATCTTTGGCGTGTTCGTCCCTGTCCTTCTCGTCGTCTTCCTTGGCGTAGGAGCTGTCGCTGTTGCTGGAGTCGGAGGGCGTGGCGGCGCTGCACAGGTTGAACCGCACCTGGCACGCGCGGGCTGACTCCGACGACTGTCTGCCGATGCAGGGAGAGGTTGGTGTGTCTTAGTATATAGGGTTCCCAGGGTGTCCTACGCCGAAAGGGGATCATTGTACTCATCATTATGAACAACTGTTACTATAATTATGTAGATTATTAAATAGTATTTTTTTAAATTGTATTTGAATTTGACATTTTGGATTGTCATTTATTTTTACTTTATTATTGACATAATATGTTTTTCTCTGTAATTTTTAATAATAAGTGTAATTGGGGCATGCCCTTCTTATTGTGATAAATAAAAAAATAGAACCAAGCTAAATCGAGCAAAAAACAACCGTTCGAAATAAAACTGTGGACTCTGTCGTTTAAGTGGATGCCAGCGATTTCCTAAGTGCGGGGTCTACAGTGTTTGTATATTGTGCAAATGGTTTTTCAATAAAGATGTTTGTATTTAAAAAGTTTATTGTTCGTTAGAAAAAAAATGGAACAGCTGTTTTTTCTTCTCGTTTTTAGAGATGGCTCCTTAGTAAAAGTTGTTTATAATGATGGGTACAATAATCCTTTTTCAGCTTAGTACACCCTTTCTTGATAACCCTGTATAATTTTAAACGTTGCATGCCCAGTATTTTTTGGCTATAGGAACGAGATACAAGAGACAAAGTTACACGATGTTTAAGTATAGTGTAGGGTCTTAACCCCCCGGATTCGGCACTCTGTCGTCGTTGGTATGGTCACCAGCTGCTTGCGTTGGCTCTTGAGCTTGATGGAGCGGAGCAGCCAGCGGACGGTTACATCTTGTTCCACCCAGGTTGTAGTTACCTGCTGATGTTGGAGTCGAGCGAGGCGCGCTGCTTGCGCTGGCTCTTGAGCTTGATGGAGCGGAGCAGCCGGCGGACGGCCACCATCTTGAGGCGCATGTTGAGCGCCGTGTTGTACCATAGACACATCGCCTAAACACAAGAGGTTAATATCTTAGAGAGGGTACAAGGAAGACGCAGATTAACATAAACATGGCAAGTCGTCGTCATTTCCCTACCCCTATGTGGGGTCGGTAGAAATGTAGGTACGTTTTCTCCATTCGTCTGTATATAACGAGTGCGTTATCTTCAAATACACAATTTAATTTCTGTTCCGGTAACGAGACAGGGGTAGATGGGACCAATTTCAAACGCAACAAGTAAAAAAAAGACTATAGCAAAACAAATCAGTCTAACCCTTTGTGAGCTAGTGTCACAATGATGGTCAAAATCTTTCGACACAAGGTGGTAGTATACACAGCAGTCTACCACATAAACGACTGCACTTAATGGAGATTGCGCGTAGTGACAATCCTCAGCAAAGAGGTGAAGATGGTCGAGGTGACGACAGTGAACGAAGAAGAAGAAGAAGAATAATGATTTTTTTAATTCTTGGAATAAAAGTTGGGAACTTTTGGCAAGGAACTTACCTTGAGTCTGTTCTTAAAGTGCGGCGTGGCGACGAGCGGGTGGTCGTGGGTGAGAGCCTTGGTGGAGGGGTAGAGCGAGACGGCGTTGTAGAAGGAGTCCAGCAGCGTGCCCACCTCCCGCATGGCGCGCCCCACGCCGCCGCTGCAGCGCGTGCACGAGAACGTGAGGCAGCCGTACATCACGTCTGCAACAACGTACCTTGCTTTGTACGAGCCGTACCGGGCCATGACTTGGAACAACCTGCCGGCTTCCTTGTTCCCTAACAATTATAATCTAGACCTTTCCAAGGCCAGAGTGAACAGGTATCTTCTAAGTGACTTGGTCTCATCTGGCCCGGAGTCTGCGTGCTTTATCTTCAAACACATCGTTGTTTACTAACATGCGAGTTGGAGGTCAAATGCGGACTTGATTGCAATAAAAAAAATCGTGCTGAGCTAAATATGGAAAGCGGTATTGACGGTACTGCGGCGATAACAAATTTAAATACATTCTATTTACTGAAAGTAGTACAATTACATTATGTAGCGCTAGTCCCCAAACCAGATAAGTGTTAAATGTCAGTATCTTGAGGACTAGTCCTTCTAGTTTTTACAACTAATTTAATCACACTTCAAAATTAATTGTAAGTCTAAATATTAAAAAAAAATAATTAAAATACGGGATTTGCACGTCATCGCGAAAGCGCGTTTAATTTTACGTAGTTAATTATTAGTTTAGTGTCTTATTTTGCTAAGAAATACTAATACTTAATTTGATAGGATATTTTAATAATTTGCTTTTCTTGGATGTAGATATGGATTTAGATGTAGTCGTGAGAGTAGAATGTAGATCTCAGTCAATTATATTTAGGTGTTACTGATGTGTACAGAGATAACAAGGCGCGAGTAAGACCAAGATAAAAGACCACCATTTTAGTATGGAAAAGATAAGCTCAGTATCTGGAACTTCTCCCAAAAGCCTTCAAGTTTCTAGTGTAAGAGCGAAAGTGCAGTAATCTCACCATCATCGTCCAGTTCCCCGGCGGAGCCCTCCTCCTGGCTCTCGGCGAGCTCCTCCCGGGAGCTCTGAGCGTCCACCTGCCGCTTGGACAGCCGCCGGCACGGGTCCGTGTTCACGAACCTGCACACACACATGGATTAGGAATCATTTGAACGACGACTTGTGCTATGGAAAGTATGGGGGCTATTTCATAACAACCAACCTCAGTCTCAGTATCTAGTCAATGTACATTCTGCATGAATTTGCGAGATGATAAAATGTTTAATGACCGTACCACATTATAGCCGCGAACACCCGCGATTGTGTTCCTATTGGTTGTTATAGTTTCTAGGTCGCCCAAGGGTCTCTGACGTGGCTTGACGAATATTGTTGCAGAACAAACAACCGGGGCCTACAATTTGACGTGTCGTCCAATCCACGGTAGCGTACAGTTGTAAATGCCACCCGCGGTCATCCATCCAAAGACTAAATACTTATTGAAGCAGGTCAAGGTACGAATCGAGTCTAATAATCCCCAAGTTAAGTTCGAATCGGCCTGTACTAAAAGTCTCATGTGAAGTTAGCTCAATGCAAATGAAGTTGTCAACAGTACCTATACTCGCAGATGTTCTTGATGACGGTCGGCACGATCTTCCTCTGCGAGCACAGGTAGCAGTCCTGCTGAGCCAGCGTCCGTCCGGCGATCTTCGCCTGCAGCTCCAGCCAGATCAGGTCCTTGAGCTCGTTCTGCCACACCTGCTCCTCGCGGCTTATCTGTGGCGGACACTGTCGTAAGACGATGTTACTGTCCTTGTCGTTCGTTGGGTGGAGGGAAGAGATAGGTAGATAGGACAGAAAATATGTAAAGTAAACGTGTCATAAATCAGTTTAGATCGCTAGAGTGTGGAATGCTCTGGCTGACGGGTGTTCCCCATGTGTTCCCTGATAGTTATAATCTGGGTGTGTTTAAGCCTCGAGTGAATCGGTTTCTTCTAGACAAAAGAGATCCATTGCCCGCATAATTGCTTACCATCAGGCGAGATGGAGACCAAATGCAAGACTATTATTTTTATAGAAATAAAAAAAATTCTGCTGTAATTGTTATTAAAATGTTTCTGCATCTTTTTAGATTCTGTTTTTATTGCTTGTTGTGTCGATCAAAAAATGCAAAATGTTGTTTTCCTTATTTTGCGAAGATTATAACGATAGCCAATATGTAGATAGTTGCATTGATTGTACAAAAATAGCAACGTATTTTTAAGACAACATGATAGGATTCTTTATCTATAGCCAATCTAAAACAACAATCAGTTTGTTCAATTTAGGCGTCACCGACAGTGAAAAGGTTTTACGTGTTTTATTCAATATTAGGTTTGCTTTTGGTCTGGTGACCAAATGGTGATGGTCTGGTGTCCATCTCGAATGTCCCATACCCGTCACTAGCTTATATATTTGTCATCTACTGGACGAAGACCTCATTGGCAGAGCTGCTCATGTAATAATCTACGACGAATTTATTTCGACATATAATAGAGATACAAGTACCACAGATGACATTACTATGAGACCACTGTCGCTACGTTTGGCTATAATTATAAAAAAAAAAAACAGTCGTAGTTTTTCTTTCTAACAAAATCGGTATCATTTATTGCTTTCTTTATGCCACTTCTGTGTAGCTCCTTTACTAAGCCAAGCCTCGATCTCACGCTATGGATCCATGCTACGGATCCAAAGTGCACAAACGGTCCAATGCAATTAGATTTTAAATTAATAAAACTAAAAATTAAAAACTAAAGAAAGAAGAAAAACGAAAAGAAGAAAAATGTACAACTTAATATGTCTCACCGTTCTCCTGCAGCTCTTATCAACGTTCCCCATGTTGATGAGCATACTGAAGGTCTTGTGGAAGGTGACCCTGGAGGCGGGGAGGGCGTCGTCGCAGGCCCAGGGCTCCGCCGCCGTCTCCGCCTTGTCTGGCGCGCGGCACTTGGGCCGGGACGAGAGGGACATGAAGCGGTTGCATGACTCCACCTGAGAGAGGAACTGATGGAGATCTGTGGTTACCTGGCGTTAGTTAGAGTGATGTGCAGGTTGGTGAATGATATGGAGAATAAAGTGAGGAATGAAGTGAAGATTGGAGTGAAGAATGTGAAGATGATCGAATCAGGCGTTACGTTGCGGGAGTTCATCTCCATAACTGTTTCTTAAACAAATCTCTAATGTACTTTCTCTCACACACACACACACACTCACACACACACAAGCGCACACACACACACACACACATACACATACACACACACACACACACACACACATACACACACACACACACACACGCATATCTTTAGTATACACAAGAGAGATTTTAAGAATGTGAAGGTTGGAAATGGTTTTACAGTTAGTCTTGGGATGATAATAATATTTACTACTAGCTTCACCCCGCGGTGTTACCCGCGTTCAAAAAGTAGCCCGTGTGCTAGTCCAGACTATAATGTATCTCCGTGTTCAATTTCATCTAGATCCAGCCGTTCTGGCGTGACTGAGCAACAATCATCCAACCATCCATCCATCCAAACTTTCGCATTTACAATGTTAAGCGTGATTGTCATACGATGTGATGTGATGGCTTACGCCAATGAACAAGTCTGGAGTGATGTTGTAAGATTTGGTGATGTGCTTGTAATAGTGATCATGTTCGTATGACACTTAATGTTGATAATGAACTCACAGCAAAACTCCGCTTGCGAAAGGAGTTGCAATCGACTTGTGAGGTGTTGTTGACTAAGGTTAGTCAGACTTGAGATACGAGATTCCTGAAATCTCTAGAATCTAGAGTCTAGAGATGATGTCAGCGTAAAAATGAGATGATGACTGTCATAAAAATATAGGCGATTTCGATACACAAAAATACCGATGAAGGACAGTTTGGCTTTTGAGATAATGTTAACAGTTATAGGCATAGTACGTTATTATTAGTTTTATTAGTTAACGTAAACCTTTTTTCGTTTTTGTTTAGCTCCATACATAAAACTTAGTTCTTTGACGTTTCCGGCAGGTCTAAACGAAAACAGTTTACGTTACTATGAAAACTGATACTGAATGTGTTAAGATGACGTAAGATTGAAGAAGGTGGTCAATGGGCGTTTGACTGCCTCGGTAGATAAGTTGGTAGTAACCCTACCTTCTGAGCTTGAGGGCGTGGGTTCGATTCCCACCCAGGGTAAACATTTAAGTGATGAACATTTGTGTTTGTTCTATGTCTGGATGTTAATATATCTACATAAGCATGTATTATGTGCTTATGTGTCCATCCAAAGGCTACCTGGAAGAAATCGCTTTAGGCGATAAGGTCGCCCTTGTACTGCCGAAAAATGTGTTTTAGTTTTTAAGATTTTCATCTAGTTTTTGGTGTGCAATAAAGTAATATTGTATTGTATTGTTATGTATATCAGTTTCTAGCAGCCATAGCTTTGCTTAGTTTGGGGTAAGGCGACTGTGTGTGGGAAATGTCCCGAATTTATTTATTTAGGATTAAATAAATAAATTCTAATATTGTAAACGCGAAAGTTTGTAAGAATGTATAGATGGATGGATGGATGTTTGTTACTCTTTCACGCCAGAACGGCTGAACAGATCTGGATGAAATTTGACACTGAGATAGATTATAGTTTAGAATAGCACATAGGATACTTTTTAACCGCGGGTGAAACCGCGGGGCGCAGCTAGTAGTCAATAGTTGTAGGATGGCGTTCATTCAGCATCAGGCGAGTTGGTGGTCAAACGTCGACCTAATCTAGGTACATAAAAAAAAAAAATTAGAAGACACTGGTGAATAGTGAATAGTTGTGTTTATTTACCAGCGTGGGCACGGCCGGCGTAGGGTTGGGCGAGGGCAGCGAGTCGGCCTTGTTCTGCTGCGAGAGGTCCTGCTTCATGTCGCGCTCCTTCGCTCGAATCAGCTTCAGGCTTGCGCGCTTGTTGCGGGCCCGCTCTGAAACTTAATGCGATATATATCTCAATCTACGAACTAAACGATTATTGGCTAGTCTATGAAACATTAATTTAACAGGCATACCGATAGCGTTGCAGCGTGGCCCGTGTACATTACTACAAGTTAAGGTACCATTCCGCACCCGACCGACATTTCTGGTTTGTATTTATTTATATGAGATCGCAGCTACTGACATGAAGCCAGCGGCAGATGCAGCTAGCTTCATATTGCTCGCTGCGGAACGTATGTATCTCATCCAAGTATTTACAAGCAAGAATTGACGTCGTCTGCTGCTGTTTTCTGCGGTCGGGCGCGGAATGGTACCTTAAGTTGAGTTGAGTTTGAAATTATTACGGCGATTGGAGATGGCCAACTTTACCGTTGAGCAAGTACCTATTCTATAAAGTACAGCGCCCAATTCAAAGGGAACTTGAATAGCGCCGCGGTTAACGCACCGGTGGCCTTGGAAAGTCAGTGAGGGGGTTTTTAATGTATAATTTTTATTGTTTTTACCCATGACGGTACGGGTACTCTTTACATGCGTTTAGGGCAAGACGTGCCTTGCCTACGTCTACGATATTTTCCTCAAGACCAAGTAGATCGCTGGTGCTATGTTTTTTTAAGTTTAAAGTAACTTACAAAAGCCGTGATTGTTAGTTGATGTTTGGGTAGAAGATTGTTAGCAATATTCAAGAAATCAATGGATTTATAGAAACTCAACGTGGCTGAGAAATACGGGAGGTAATTCTGCGCAAGTTACATATAAGCACTTGCCGCTGATTAAGTCGTTCGTTTGAACACAGAATAAATAATAGTACTTGGTTTGGATTCGCCCTGAAACTCTTCTTTGACGTGAAAATAGTCGTATTTGTAAATAAAGGCAATTATTTCGTCAGCTATTTCCTCTGAAGTTACAAATACTTCTTTACACAATGAGTAGCAATATTTACTTTAGATACACCATACTATATACTTTATTACTCTACATAATTTTTATCATTTCAACAAATTTCCCTACTATTACAGGTGATAAATAATGATAATGGATTGACGATCGTCAAATGACAACATTTTGAGAAATACACCTGTATTATAATAAAGATACTTCTTATCTGGACTTTGATTTATTGGTGTTGGTCTATTGAAAATTCGCACGAAATCTTAAACACGTGTAAAATATGACGAGAGATTTCTTTCTACAAATCGGACGCGTGCCAGGAGAGATCTTACAAGTCGACATATTTTTTTGTCATGGTCTCTCTCGTTTCAAAAATCATAGGAGTGGTAACAGAGAAACATCTCACGCCTCAAGAATAGCCGTCAAGGACACAATTAGTGAGCAACGCTGTTCAAAAGCTGTGCAAGTTGAACGTAGACTTCCTCTTTTAACCTACTGCCTAGAGAGGTCATGTTTTTGGGATTTATGTAAGTATGTATGTTTGTTTAATCATGTGACCCCTGTAGCCAGTTTTCTATTTTTTGTAAAAACGGTACACTATATAACTATCTATCAATGATAGCGTAGTCGGAGAAGGCTCACTCTCAAGCCAGATAGTGCGGGTTCGATCCCAGCCTAAGGCACGCATTTATTTGTTCATTGTGTGAACATAATATGTGCGTATTTATCTTATTTCATCTGCATATATAACTGGAGTCTGGTGTATGTCGACAGGCTTATTCTCTGTCACATTAGCGATTGAATATCGTCCAGCGAAGTTCCGGTGTTGTAATATACCTATGTCTATCGAATATAAGGTCTACGCTTAGTTAAAACAGAAGGACAGAACGTTCAGCAGTCATCAAGTGATATTTGGTGGTTGACTCCACCTGCGCGATGAATGAACTATCGATTATCTACTTCCATGTACATAGTGAGCACTTCACTAAACCGTCAATAATGCACAAAATCAGCGTCCAAAATAGCACAAGTGGCGTGACGAATTAAATTGTGATACAACTGATAAGTGATGAGTTTGCCGGTAATCTGCTGGGTGGAGTGCCGCCCACGACTGCGACAGATTTCATTAGGCTAATCTATGGATTGGGTGAATGGATGATGAAAGAGTGAGAGAGATTGCACATGCCATTTCTGTCGCATTCGAACGCAATGTCAGCGCAGTCTCAAACCGTTCGGAAGCGTCTACCTTGACCCATAAACGTACTTAAGTAAATCTTGAAATTACAAAAAAAAAAACCTTTTTCAATTAAAAAAACAAAATATCGATCAAGTCAGATTAAAACAATCACGTAAATAGGAAAAAGGTTTTATTATAAACCCACACGACCGGAGAATTTAAAATACAAACCGAGTTTGTAGTCCGAGAATAATGTTTCGGAAACAAACGTCCAGATCGCTGGCCGGTTCAAAATTAGAAACGCATTAATATTACAGCACATTCATGTAGTAGGCGGATACTCGTTGAAATACCAACAAAAACAGTTCGCGCCGCCATCATCTGAGAACATCTATTGTTCAGCGTCATGCTTCTAAAGCTGTACTGTATTTCTGAGAGCGCCCGTCAATCACGTTGGTTCAGTTTTTCACACCTCCATAAGCCGTGCCAACTCCTAATAATTCAATGGCACAACGTTATGCAACTCTAACATTGAAAGTTAGAGTTTGTCATGATTTCAGAACACTTCCCGAAAACACTTAACACCGTATTCACAAATATTACTTGCTAGCTTTTCGCCCGCGGCTTCGCACGCATTTCACTCTTAGGCCTTAGCCTATAGCACTCATGGATAATGTAGCTAACTAGTAGGGAAATAATTATTAGAGTCAGTTCAGCAGCTTTTAAGGCAAACCCCGACAAACAAACTCACAAATGTTCTCTCTTTTTTCTTGTTTCAAACAACCCCTTTATAATATTACTAGTTGCTGTTACCCGCGACTTCGTTAGCGTTTATTTTTTTTTAAGTATCCTAAAACTTTCCTCGTGATATACTGTAACTAATCATCAAATATCATAAAGACCCGTTAGGCCGTTTAGCCGTGAAACGTGTACAAACAGACAGACAGACAAGAGTTTCTTTCGATTTTATAATATTAGTCAAATAGCATAAAAGTAAGGAAATGCTAAGTGTGACTTTGACATGCTAGCTGCACGATAGCTCTCAATACATTGGCATGATAGCTGCCATACAATTTCTGTACCTTTTATGCGTTCGAGTGCTCATAGTAATGTTTCTAAATACGGGGGTTAGAATTTCCGTAACACCATAAAACATCTCTTAAACAAAACTAAACGCGCAGAAAGTCGAAAACTAGAGATAAGACAGGTATTTGATTTGTGTACTGTCTACAATAATATTTTGGCTCTCATCGTGATCCGTAAGCAGACGAGAGCAAGATAAAGCAAATATTTTCAGATGTTTGGAGCAACAAAATATTTTAGATAGACGTATCTAAAATATTTTGTTGCTCAAAACATCTGAAAATATTTGGGTGTGGTTGGGAAGATGTAACACCTGTTTTAACGTCTTAATTTTAATTTCGTTGTTACGTTACGTAATAGATTTAGTAAATTTTGCTATTGGTAGCAAGATATAGTCTACATTTCTATGCTCATCTTTTGCTTTTGCTACCTCAATTAGCGTCCGGTCTTGCCATGCAATGGTTTCTAATCATCGATATTTGTGTACTACGTGCTATATTTCATAATCCGAACACAAAGTTTCGTCCACTCCAGTGCACGGAAATCCTTGCACCTTGCATTAGTGTGGTCCCGACACGCGTGCAGTGTGATGTGGAGCGGCGCTAATTCACTGGAATTAATTGTGAACCTGAACGGCCGTAAATTAGCAATTCCGTAGTCAACGCTGTAGCAAACCTGCGCGGTCAGCCCACAGTGGGTAGGCCCCCTACTTCATTAAGATGCGTAATATTTTTGTTTGGCTCAGGGGGGGCTACCATGACATCTTATTGCCATGATGGTTACGTTTTGTTCTCGACGCTGCGCGAAAATGGATCTTATTGCGCGACGATACGATTCGCGGTCGCGCAGCTTCGAAAACAAAACTTAACCATCATGGGAATAAGATGTCACGGTACGGTCTCGTTGTTTTTGGAAAAAATTAACAAAATGTTCGCCAAGGATGCTCACCAGTAGTCTCGGGCGAGCTGATGTTGTCCACCACATCCTTCTTCTCCCTGATGAGGCGCTGCAGGCTCACGCCCGAGTCCACGTGGTTCCTGTAACAAGGCATTATGCTTTATCAGTAAGATGTCGATTTCTATATCAATAATTAAACACCAGCTGGTGAAGAGATAGCGATGTAAGACGGATGTGTGTTTACGCTTGATTGATTCATATTTATACAAATGCTTTAAGAGCTATAAAAACAAAATAACTTAGTCGACCGAGCGAGCGCGAAGCGCGAGTGAAGCGTCTCCTTTTCAGCTTGGGCAAAAAGGCTTTCGTATGCCTGAATGCCTGCCCGGCTGTTCTGTTCCATGGACCGCATTTCTCCGAGGTTTTTGTGAAACTTTGTGAGCAGGTTCGATAATTATTTAGATTTTTTTGGCGATCTTTTTTTTACGTTTTCGCGAAGAGCTTACAGAGCCACTAGTTGTAATATGGTTTTGGGTTTTCCATGATTTATTCTAAAAACAAAAAGTAATTTCGGCATGCTTCTAGACGTGGCAGTTTTGTTTTTGGAGGTTGAGTTGGGTATCAGAGTTCAAGAGCGGGAGAACCAAGTTAACCAACCCAAAGTGGGATGATGTCCCGCAATTTGGAAGCTGGTTGCTATGGACCCTGGTCTACATCCGCAGACTAGCACAGCGCACATGCCGGTGGTAAATTGTCTTTCCATCGTTTTTCTCCCACGAGAATGAGACAAACATATCCGTATTCTAGCTTTGTCACTTCTAAGCGCGGATGAAAGTGGTAGAAAGAGAATTTGCCAAGGTTCGTGCTAGCAGGAGAGGCAACTTAGTAGATTTAACCATGATCTGGGGGGGCAATTCAGCGAAGCTCAGCCGATGCTTAACTGAAACGTTGATGTTGCGTTTGTCGTAAAAAAATGGGCGGGGAACGGTTCAGTATCACAAACGTGTCACCGGTAGCCTAGTTGATACGTTTGTGAGGCATCAGTGATTCTGAGCCGTTCCCGGTCCGATTTTTTAATCACAAACGCAACATCAACGGTTCAGTTAAGTATCGGCTGAGCTTAGCTGTATTGCCCCCCTGATGAATTAAAAGTCTTTCCATACTTTGTCTAGAAAGCCCACTCGTTTCGTTGTTTGTTGTGGCGTACAAAGTCTTTAAATTGATAAACCCAGATAAAATTTCTAGATTGGGCACATAGATATTATAATTTATAGTAATCAGTTCAGAGAAATGGCGTATGATTCATTGGAATAACACCCGAGATCCGTTTTGAGGGCATCGTGTTTAAACGATAAGATTGCGGTGTAGTATGTACTCGTATACTACTGTAATGTAATAGACTACCTCACTGACTCGAACTATTAATGTTGAACACGGGAAAGAGCATCAAGCTAAGAATCATGCCTTGCGGGACTCCCAAGACACGATTCTGTCCATTTTCTGAACACTATCTCTCTCTCTCTTTTTGTATTGTTAGCTGAACGAGCGCGAAGCACGAACGTAGCGTCAACGTTACAGTTTCGGGAAAAGTGCTCTCGTATGTCTGACGGGTGTCTGGCTGTCTTCGTCTGCAGGTCGCATTTGTCAACCGATTCTTGCGAAATTTTGTGAGTAGGTTCGATAATCATAATTACGGTTTTTGTAGTTAATTTAGTCTTTGGAATTTTTACAATGGCGTAGGTATGGGGGAGATAACCTCGCGCGGTTTTCAGCTCACAGAGCCAGTAGTTTAATGAGGTCAGATTTATTTTGTAATGCCACTTGACTGTACCTTCGACATTGTTTATAAATTAAGTCAATTTTAGCGTTAACACTATATTTTTGGGCTAAAAGGTTTTGACAGCTACACTTTTTTAGCAGACATAGCTGTCATTCTGTGCATTGAATGCTAACTTGTTTGGATTATATCACTTAGTATAGATTCTTTAAATAATTCATTGATGTAGAAGTGTTGAATCTCGTGACTTTAGTATTTGAGACAACATTTACCTAAGCCAAAGATTTCCTCAAATACATAGGTATGTGCGGCACATTTCCTGGTTTTCAAGATCATTATTATCATTGTTATCGCGAACATTAATCTACTCGAAAGCGCTTATCGTCATGTCGCTAAGTGGTAGATATCAAGTGCTACTCATATGTACGCGGTAAGAAATGCATGTCTCTAAATCTCTGCTAATATTACAAAAGGGTGACGTTTAACATTGTATGTAGGGGTAATCTCTGGAAGTACAGAACCCGTAACATGAAATGTTATTGCCATGATGATGATGGTTACGTTTTGTTTTCGACGCTGCGCGAACGTGAATCGTATCGCCGCGCAATAAGGTTCATGAACGCGTAGCTTCAAAAGCAAAACGTAACTATCATGGCAATAAGATGTCATGGTAGGCCCCCAGGTCAGACTTTTAAAATTATTTCACTTATAGAAACTACACAACTGTCATTTGTCAACTTGCCGGCAAAGCCCAGCCCGGCGCGGGAACCGGGGACTCAGCCTACTAATATTAATGGTATAAACGCGAAAGTTTGTAAGAATGGATGAATGTTTGTTACTCTTTCACGCCAAAACGGCAGATCTGGATGAAATTTGGCACAGAGATAGATTATAGTCTAGAATAGCACATAGGATAGACTTTTTAACCGCGGGTGAAACCGCGGGGCGCAGCTTGTAAATGTATAAAAATGTAGGCAAGTTGAACTAGTCGAAAAATCCGTCCCAAGATTTGATCCAAAAAACAAACAGAGGAAGCTAAATATAGCTTTTTTCATCTCAACAATGTGTCTGATAAAGTGTTCTACGATTTTGGCATATTTATGATTTGAAAGGCAACTAAACATTCTATAGATAAAATAGATTAAGCAATTCTCACAAGTAATTCCAAAAATTCCAGAGCTTGAAGAAGCATTTGAAGATTTATATGACAAAATAGTTGAACATACTAGATCAACGTGATGTAGGCTTGGGAAGTTTTCATTAGTCATTCTATGATATGTGAAAATTACTATGATTTACTAAACCATGAAGGTCCTATATCAGCTGATGAACCATTAGCGCTAGGGTCCCAGTAACTCTTAACGGCAGATGTAAAATATCATCAAATCACCTGCAAAAATGTCTGAAGACCAGATAAAAGAGATAATATTAATATTATGTAGAGTAACTAGCGAGCGCCCCAGCTTCGGATACGGTACCTATATCGAACTTTCCGTTAAAAATATCTAGCCTAAATTAAAAATTGCATCAAAGTCCGTTAGCGGATATACAGACAGAAAGAGGGACAAACGCGGAAAGAGACTTCCTAACTTATAATATCTTATATCTTTAAATGAGCAATTCTTGTATTTTTTTATTTATATATATATATATAATTGGAATCTCGGAATCGGCTCCAACGATTTTCATACAATTTAGTATATGGGGGGTTTCGGGGGCGATAACTCGATCTAGCTAGGAATCATTTTTAGAAAATGTCATTTTATTCGTGTTTTATCGATAATCAACTTAAACATAAACTTGGAAGAAAAATAACAAAAAGGAGGCGTTTGAGTAGTCTCAACTGAAAAATATGACTCTTCCTGACATCTATTGGCGAATAATAATACTATTTTTTGTGAGCAACTAATTGCTTTAACGACACAACAGCAGATGGCGTTGTTAAGTAACACGAAGTCAATGAGTGTTTGCTTTGAGATTGGACTAAAATCAATTGTTTATTTTCCAAAAAACACAATTTAATAAAAAAAAACCGAGCAAAGCTCGGTCATCCAGGTACTTATATATAAATGCGAAAGTGAGTTTGTTTGTTTGTAACGCTTTCACGCCCTAACCACTCAATCGATCATCATGAAATGTTGCATACACGTTGTCTGGGATACAAAATAGGACATAGGGCACTTTTTATCCCGAAAAACTGAACGGTTCCTGTGGGACCGCGGGGCGCAGCTGGTATTTTCATATTTTGTAGAGAAAATTTACACAAATGTACATCCAACTAAAAATGTCATCTCACATTATTTCATTCTTCCTACAAAAACAACCAATACAATTAAGATTCGTTCACGACAATAAAAATACGATTTAGCTTCATGCAAACAGTGCTCCAACTATTTATAGCCGAATGTTTTTCCAAATGGCGCGATAGCTTATCTCTCATTCAATCCTCGACTGATAACGCGTCATTTTTGTATTGTATAGCTGTTTCGTCTGTTGGATTACTTTGCGTACGAGAGCTCTTTTATTATTATTTAGGATAGGTCGACGTTTGACCACCAACTCTCCTGATGTTAAGCGACATTGTGGTCTAAGATGGAGCACGACGACCTATAAGGTACTTATTCACTCTAGCCTTGAAGATACCCAGGTTGTAGTTGTCGGGAATACAGATAATGGCAAGATGTTCCCTTCCTAGGGAAGGGAACATCTTGCCATGTACGGTTCGGTTCGTATCGGAATGGAGGCAAACCGTTTGCGTACTTTTTGCGTATTTGCGTAAAGTATAACTGGGGGCCTACCATGATAAAAAAATAAATAAAAAATAATAATAATAAATAAATGATGGTTAGGTTTTGTTTTCAACGCTGCATAAACGCGAATTGTATCACTGCATAATAAGGTTTATGGAAAAATAATAATAATAAATAAAAATAAATAAATTATGGTTAGGTTTTATTTTCAACGCTGCATAAACGCGAATTGTATCACTGCACAATCAGGTTTATGGTCGTGCAGCGTCGAAAATAAAGGTAACCATCATAGCAATAAAATGTCATGGTAGGCCCCCTGGATGCCAAAACTAATTGCCGAGTGGGGAGAAGGAGCCTCACACTGGAGGGCGATGACGTTGTCTGTCTTATATCTAGAGGCCAGCCCTCTATGGGTCGTTTGCTTGCGTCAGCGGAGTTATTTACCTATAGTAAATAATCATGTGTAAACTTTAAAAGGAGGGGCCTTTTACTAAAGAAAGTAGGGCAGACTTGAAATTCGGGATTCGGGACATATTTAACACACGGTCGCCTGACCTCAAACTAAGCAAAACTTGAACTATGACCGCCAGAGATTGATTTCAATTTTTTTTTTAATACAAAACCTCGATTACAAAATATATATTTTTTTAATTTTAATAGATATAACGCCCAGAGATGGTAATACATACTAATAAAAACACAGCCTTCTTAAAATCGTAATATTGTCTGTCTAGAGTCTATCATGGCAAAAAAAAAAACAGTATAATATTTACATCCTTGGCAACAGTTATTTTTTTCTGTCGGGCAGAATAGCAATCATTACGTAACGTACACAAGATTGGGTAAATATTGGCGTTATCACGTGCCTCGCTTACACGTGCCAGTGTTTGTCACTTATGGATTTAGGCTACGGATCCACTGGAGATGTGCAAAAATTTGCAAAATCTACCAATAGTATCACTGCATTTAAATAGCGGAGTAATCCTATTGGATGCAGTGTTGTTGGTGGAGTTTGATATTTTTCTCACACCTTTCCGGGGTTACCCAGCCTACTGTACGGGCCTGCTATTCTTGATGCTCGAGATGAGATCTGGTCATTTTCACTCCTATGACTTTTCAAACGAGAGTAACAAAGACCAGAAGATATCTCGAATGGTAGGAAAAGAGAGAGAGAAAAAAAAAGAGGTCCCTGAACCCTTGTTAAGCTTGTTAATTACGCATGGATGTTAGAAAAGTTGTATAGTACTGTGTCAGTGTAAATGCTCCATTAATATTTATGCCTAGTCTTATCAATACCTAAATAAGTATTAATTACAGTACACTATGTTGTATTTTGTCTTGTAATCATGCAGAAAACGAATCAAACTGATAAATATTGAATACCAGATGCGGACAGCAGTGCAGTTAGAGTATTTACAAAACCACTGGACAATACAGTGATAGCTCTGTAAATTTCATCTGTGTATTGGTCTTAGGTCTGTGTCACCGCCTTTGTAGTATCTTGTATGTCAAAATAAATGTATATTTCTTTCTTTCTTCCGAAACGTTAATTTATTATTTAACAAAATATATTAATTAAACCCAAAAGAGCTTACCGGGTAGTCGATGAACTGGTCGAATCACTACGAGGCATTGAATTAAATATGAAGTCGACAAAACAAGCGAGGTTATGCTGGGTCACTGTTTTAAATTTTATTGATAAAATATTTCACCGAATAGCAGACTATGTAAATTAAGACGTGTGCGTGCTTAGAGGATGTGTTGAGGACTGGTTTAAACTAACGATCAATCACATCGATCGGTTTGACAATTAAGAAGGGGTTTTGTCGATTCAATTAAGAACGAATTTCTATTACCTTTCACGAGTTTCGGGATGAGTAGGTTTACTTTTCGGTCACAATTATTTAAAGGAGTTAACTAAGTGATAGCCTCATAAGTATGGAATGTAACTCACACAACGGTTTGTCAAACTCTTGACAAACGACCTCGGTGCTTCTACGGCATTAGTTTATTAGAACCCGTAAAGTCAATATTTATCATTACACATTTTACTTAATAGGTATACCTCCATGCTTTACACATAGTATAGCCCTATGATTAGGAACCTTCGATCGGCCATCCACTAACCAAACATCTAATGATACACAAACAATTTTGTGATCAATTATTATTATTAATGTAAGTTGGTAGGGACTGAAATGTCTACACATAACATAAAAAGTTTTCATGTTTTTTGGGCTAAAGATTTTGGTGGGACTACGTGTACTACGCAATAGCACTCGGCAGCCACCCTGGCACGTGCGCTACAATTCTGTTCACCCTTCTCATATTCGCGTCAACCTTCCAGCTTGAATGGAAACCTGTTTCTTCCGTTATTGCGGGATATAAGAAAGGACACCACTTTATCACAGCGAGCACAGCTTTAGAAAGAAAGAAAGAAAGAAAGAAAAAAAGTTTATTTGTGACCTAATTGAAATTAAAAACATTAAGGGAATTTTATAATCTACAAGGTCACAAAACGGCCCCAACTCAGCATAATGCCGGCTGTTAACCGGCGCTGGTATTCCGTTGGAAAAGGTTGGTGATGTCACGGTACAAGCACATACACAGTACACACTACAAAATGATAATAAATAAAATACATAAACATAATAACAAAAACTATCAATAAACTACAACAATAATAATAATTTAACACAGCTTATGGTAGAGAAGCAGAAGTAGCTCGGCGTTATACAGGTATGGAACAAAATACAAATTAAATGCGGAAGTAAGTTAAGTAAGACCGCACTTTAACTTTATTTTGATGGAAAGTTCAACTTTGCGGAGATGCTTGAACTTTGCATCAAAGTAGTCGAAGTGTGGTCTGTGAATATAGCCTAAATGCCAAGGCATAGTATCTACAAAAGCTGAGCTGAGCGAAATAGCGAGATATATACCAATGAAAGTAGAGTACGCAGATATTCACGGCGCTGCCCCGCTCAAGTTTGGTGGATAGGACTTTTACCAGGCGACGCATGATGCAGCGTCTTGTCATGATGCAGCTTAAGTTGAAAGCAGATCTACGAGAGCTCAAGAATCGCTTCAGCATCACATCAGATTAGTCAAATACAAATTGTTCATTGACAATTGACCACATATAATATAGTTTGGGTCTCATGTTACGAGCATTGTAACTAGTGCAGTGCCAGCAGTCCCCAGGCACAGATCGCAGACTTTGGAGGGTTGCGAAAATGACTAGTGACCATAACATCTTATTGCGATGATTTATAGGTTCAGCCAGCGACGCTGCGCGACCATGTACCTTATTGCGCGGCGATACGATTCGCGGTCGCACGCGGTACACGGTGAGTGTTTCCAAATTAAAAGAGTAACGAACTGTTACAAGCATCAGCGGCTGTACGTACTCGTACCAATTATCGTAGTAAGATTTCGCGGTACGGGCCCAGGATACAGGACAGAGTCTTAGGACATGCGTGGAGTATCAGTTATAGAAGCTCGAACAGAGTGCTTCAATGGCTACATGGCTGGTACCGTATGTTACCTGCGTTTCTCCTTGTCCCGGATGCGCGAGCGCGGAGGCGTGCTGCCCAGCAAATCCGCCTCGGAGCCGTCTCCGCTCTCCTCCAGTAGGTAGCGCGAGGCGCGCGGGTTGCGCATGACCACATCTTTCATGTCACTGCAACAATAGATAGAAGCTGCTGTAGAGGAAGAGTCTTGGTATGATCTTGGTGTGGTCCAGGACTGATCGTCCTGGGATGTGGACTGATCGCCCTGGGGTGTCCGAAGATTGTTATTGATCATAGAATCATTATTATCAACGTCGACTACTTTCACTAAATACCACCTAAGTCGCATGTTCAAGGCACCATTTATTCTTGATTAAGTTTTGTCTGTTTTATTTTTCTGCTACTCATTTTTAGAATGGGATAGTTATTTAGTCAATAGGGCGTGGTTTTTAAGCGGCTAGAGATTGTATGCAATAGGTAGACGTCATACGCAGACACAACATATTTTCGCCTTTTACCCGAAGGGGCTGGCAGAAGTGTATTACAACACCCACTCTTCATGCGCAGACACGTGTTGCACGTGTTTATAAAATGTATCTTTTATAGTATAGACCTATCCGAAATGTGAACTTGCAATAAAATTAAAAGGCATGGCATGACTTTAACTGCGTGCTATAGCCATTTATGATTGGCAAGTACAATACAATACAATACAAAAACTCTTTATTGACACCAAATACAAAATAAATCTAAACTAAACATTCAAAAATATAGGCGCAATGGGCGGTCTTATCGCTTAAGAGCGATCTCTTCCAGACAACCTTTGGATGGAATAAAAACATTATGATTAAGCATGGACGGTGGTGTGTGCTAAAGAAAATAAATAAAGTACCCACAAGTACAAGTAAGTACCCACTACTATTAAATAACTCAATATTAGGTAAGTACATCGTTTTTTTCCTGGTTTGAAGTCTGCAATGAATTGCAAAATTCTTGAGAATCATTAAACCGGTTTTGGAGTATAAATGTCCTGTCCATGCATGTGGTAGAGCTTGAAACGAAAATTAAATTCTGAACGAAGAAACCAAAGTTGCAACGTTAATTAAAATATTTTTAGCTGTTTACCTTTTTCCGCCACCATTTTCTAGTCAAATAATTCTTTGATTTGTTTTGTGCCCTCTTTGGCAATGAAATTCGCTTTAGAATGAATTCGCAAGCACAAGAGTGCTTGCGTTTCATAAATTCCCGTTTCATAAAATCATAATGTGTGAAAACCACGTCAGTTTCCATAGTAAAACAACAAAGATAATTTCATGTTTGTAAACTTGGTTTGTGTATCAAGCAGAAGGTTGCCGACCCGAGTTATCTTCAAAAATACCTAACTATCCGACTGTTATAAGGCAATGAAATCAAACCCTAGTTTACCGCTGTGTCGTAAGCGGAGCAAATCCGGGGAAAGCCGATCTAGATGTGAACAGAAACACGGATCTAAACAAGCTTACGTTTCGAAACACCCGTTGCTCTTTTTGCTAAATTAATTGAGATGTAATACTCTTCCTGGTATGTTTATGAGGTTTTGAGATGAGATTAGGTACATAAGATGTGCAAAGTCGAAGATAAATGATGCGCTGTGAGGATGAAACAAGTTGATTGCGAAATATCCGCGAACAGGACAATGCCAGGGTGAAACATTTACATTTCACTTCGCATAAGGCTGGTCAAAGTTTGTTTATTTGATGACCTGAAATATACAGGCCAGATATAAGCCGAGATACGACGCAGTTAAGGTGTCTCTTTAGTTTCTATGATCTGGGGGTTTACCATGACATCTTATTGCCATGATGGTTACGATTTGTTTCCGACGCTGCGCGATCATGAACCTTATTGCGGTAGCGATGCAATTCGCGTTCGCGCTGCGTCGAAAACAAAACGTAACCATCATGGCAATAAGATGTCATGGTAAACCCCCATAGAAACTAAAGGGATGTAAGCGACGCGGCGTGGGCATGCTGCTTCACAGGTTTTACGCCTGAATCTTGTCCGCACCGTATTCTCGACTCGTAACTTAGCCGTGTGGTAACGATGCGGTCTTTTTTATTTGCGTAGGCAAGTCGGAAATCGACTTGCGTATATGTAAGTCGAAAATTTGCGTAAGCCATGCCGTGGGGTTGACGCGGTGTACAGATTTACCAAAAAACACGCACGTTGTTCCGTGTTAAAAGTGAGGTGAAGCTTGTGCGTGTGGTAGGCCTTTTACGTCCAGCCTGTATATCTTTCAGGCCTAGGAGAGATAAATATTGGAAAAAATCATCGAATTGAAAAGAAAAACCTAAGTACCTACACAATAACTACGAGATGAATAAATGCAACAATAATGTGAGGGGCTTCACGTGGTATCTAGTTGGCATCCGGTACTTTATAATAAATTGGTCATCAGGGCAATGATTATTTTATGGGACTGCCCCTGTAGTTGAGCTGGTTCAAAATATATAATAGGACATTACTCTGGTCTACTTATGTTATTTGTAGTAGACTGCTAGCGTATTTTGGCTGGATAAAGCCCTCGTCTAAACAGCATACTGCGTTCCAAGACTAAAATTGCCGATGTGATCCAAAATGTTGCTAATTTTAAGTGAGATTGGGCTGGGCACGTCTGTCACATGTCTGATGATATTTGGGCCAAAAGTAACACTCAGTGGATACCAGATCGAACTCGAACTTGCGGCAGACCCAGGAAGCGATGGCGGGACGACCTCGACAAGCACCGGAGGGACTGGCCAATTGTAGCTCAAGAGAGAGATAAATGGGAAGCGGGTAGGGAGGCCTTTGCCCCATATTGGGACAGCACAGGCTCAAAATAAAAATAAGGCCCTCCGTACACAACGCTACGCAAGTCTTCGATACCAGACGATTTTGGTCTCCTAGCGACTACTGCAACACAAATGCATAAAGGTTCGTACACAGGCACGCGTCGCCATTTAGTTTTGTATTGCGGTTGTCGCTAGGACTGAAATCTTCGGGTATCGAAGACTTGTGTAGCGTTATGTGCGAAGGGCGTAACTGTAATTTTAATTTCAATGAAAGATTGAATCAAGAATGTTATAAGAATGTTTTGTATGCTGGTAGCCAGCTAGAGGTTCCAGCATGCCTGTCAGGAAGATCTATTTTTTTTTTAAAATATTTTGGAACTTTGAGAGGAACTAGGTACTCACTTTATCCTACGTTTATAGCTTTATGAGTATACAGCTTGTTCTGCGAAATTTTATTTTAGAAATCAAGGTCATTGCCTATTTGAGCGCTGACACCAACAATCTTTTGTGATTGAAAATAGTGAGAAAAACTGTTTATCTAACTTTAGGTATTTCACAATAAAACGCGTCATAGAGTAAACAAATCATTAAACTTAACTCAAATCACGCAGGTTCAAGGTCGGACACCAAATTACACCTTTTGTTCGATTCTACGCGAGTTGTTATGTAAATTGCGATGGACTTCGCTTGAATTGAACACGAAAATGACGAGTGAATCGCAAATTTTCATCAAACAAACGCCAAGTTTCGAAGCACTTGACAATTTACCTGATCTATCTAGTAGTTGTATTACCTACCTAGAAATGATTTATTATAGTGCTGGCTTACTTGTCATGTGGGTTACGTAGAGTGGGCCAGTCATGTTAGGCAGAAGAAATTAAGGCGGCATAACGTAATGTCACGCCTTTCCCCTAAAGGTGCTGGTAGAGGTGTAATGCAATATCCACTCTTCGCCGGACGATATTTACTCCCAAATGCAACAGGGGGCAAGGCTGTCGCCATACACCGGGCTCCAGTTACGTAGCAGATGACATTGAATATGCACATGATATGTTCACACAATTAACAAATTGGTGCGTGCCTTCGGCTGGGTCTCCCGCTCCCTCTGGCTTGAAAGGCGAATCTTCTCCGACTAGGCATCATCGCAGTAGTTAATTAGGCATGCGATAGAAACAGAATTAGTTTCGTGAATCATCTCGGTATGATGCTCGAGGCTAGGGATGATAATGAACTCACAGCTCAAGATTGACATTCATTATCAAATCAGCTACATACACACGCACACTGATTCACGCGAGTATGTACCTACATACGATGCAGATAGGGGTGATTGGCGCCCGATCAGCGCTATCAGCGGCTGTTATCAGCGGATTACGGCGCTGTTTGCAAGTGCCGGTAATGGCATGATACTGTGATTGCCGTGAAATTGCCTTTATTGAGCCATTAGTTTCAAGAGCGACCGAGTTAATCGATATTCTGCATCGGTCGCAGCGTAATTAAAACCTACAAAGTATTGCTATTTCAGGCTCCTGGTATCAGTAAACACTAACTTAACATTGCCTGAAAAAAATCATTGCCATTTCATCTAGGTCTAATAGGTATACCGTAGGTAGAAGACTCTAAAAGTTAGGTCGCATAAATAGCACCGGTAGTGTTCTTGGTGTCTATATATAGACAGCGGTTACCGCGATCAGGCGGGCTGTCTGCTTGTTTGCTACTATTTATAATGTAAAAAAATGTACAGTGACAAATAGCAATTTGAACCGTTTTTATATATACTTATGTATCGCACTTAAAGATCTAAGTACTTATTATTTAAAAAAATGGAAATTTCCTTACTGTAAGGAATTTGTTTAAAAAAATATAATGATTCACACTCATAGCTCTCCACTATAGGTTTCCCTGTGTGGGGGACGCAAAGACATGAAAAACTAACACCCAGAGTCCATATATATATCAAGAGTTTACATATTTAAGGGTCCGGCGACTACTTAAGACTAACTTCGCATTGGCTCAAGGTTTCTATTGCCATTTCGTCTAGAAGAAGGTGACAAGCTAGTAAAGATACTGACAAGCCTTTAAAGTAATCTACAGAGTGACAAAGTGCAATTTCAATCACTTTTTATGATTTTGCACTTCTCTAATCATTCTTAAATAACTAATAATTTTCCTTGTATTATGAATTAATTTAAAAATATATTGATGTAGACAACCTCCCTGCTTTGTCTATTTAAATAAATCAGTCATCAAAAGTGACCCCTTACAAAGGCGGATATTTTTCATAGCTCTATTTTCTCTCGACACGTTTTTTTTTTAAAAACAATGGACGGAGATTTAGTTCATTTAATTGTAGAAGCCAAATTTCATCATAATCTGACAAATGGTTTCCAAGAAATTTGACAAGTGCGTTTGTATGGAAAATACAGTGGCGCGAAACCCTTAAAATGCATCATCCAAAATTCTGCCCGGTTGCAATTCAGACCTGGGACCTCCTGCTTATAAAGCAGTCAAACTCTGCCTTGGCTAGGAGGGTCGTCAACTTGACTTGTCTCTTTAACATATTATTGTAGTTTTAGATAAAGTCATTGCCAAGATTATTATCAACGATGATAAGCCTCAGAAAATATCGGCCACTAGGAAATGAATGATAAGAAATGGCAATCTATCCAGCTATGGATACAATCAAAATCAGTACAATATGTAAGTAGAGTTGCATCAAAAAATAATCATAAATGCTATAGAAGAACTAGCCAGAATATTACATGCCACCAAGCATTTAGTTAGTGTCAAACAATATTTCATGCATATTAATATTATGAAAGGCGCGCCTTCTGCCTGCTAGTCTATCATCGCTTTACAATATTTCAGTTTCAAACACTGGCAATTAGTTGTCCCTAATGTACACATCCTACTGAAGAAGAAACTGTCTCCCATAGCACAGGGTCACCCTAGTTTGGGAGACAGGAAATCTCATGAAATTGTATAGGTAACTATTTTTATAAGCAAATAAGTAAATGATTTTTATTATTATATAGTTGGATAAAGACAACCTCTAACTACATAGGTACCTTAATTAAATCTTACACATTAGATTAGAGCAATTAAATAATATTTATTGCATCACTTTTAGGTAATAAATATGTAGGTACAATACCTAGTAAGTTTTATGAAGATAGTGATACCTGTGTAAATCTTAAATGTGCAAACACAGAGATAGCAGTGAATTCTAGAAAACACTCAAATAAAGAGAAATTTTTAGACTGTCGGGTAATATTACATTTTCTACATTTATATTTCTTTATACATATAATAAGTATCTTTCTGCGATCAGCCGATCAGCAGATCAGATTTGCTGTATCTGCATAAATCTTAGGTAAGTATGAATGTATGTACCATACCAGTCTGCGTTACATATGACCTGATGCACATTTTTTAAAGTGTACATTTTAGATGAAAGTCGTTCATTTCTATGCACAATTTTATTTGTTTATTTAACCAAGTAGAAAGCAAAGCTCTACAATCTGTTGGAAAGTATGTGGTACATAAAAATAAATATAAGTATAATATTTATCTTAATATATATAAATCTCGTGTCACAATGTTTGTCCTCAATGAACTCCTAAACCACTTAACCGATTATAATAAAATTCGCACACCATGTGCAGTTCGATCCAACTGGAGAGATAGGATAGTTTAAATATATATATATATAAATAATAAACGCGAACGAAGTCGCGGGGTGACAGCTAGTAATCATATAATATACTTACATATAGACAATAGACAATAGACAATTTTTATTCTGTGAGCAAAAAACAAGTAAGTATACAAAAAAACAAATATAAACAAAAAAAATAACAATAAAAATTAAAAACTATACGAACAATGTTTTTTGCCACAAACCGATTCCAACTCAGCGTAATGCCAGCTATAGCAGCCAGCGCTGGTCTTCCGTTGGAACCGGCTGTGACGTCACCCACGAATCAAGTCGGGCACAGTACGCGACTAAATACATATTATTAATTAAACTAATAAAACCAAAATAACAATACAACAAAACAACTAATAACATTTTAAATATATAGGTGCGTATATATACATACATAAATAAAATGAGGTTATAAGTAATATAAACAATAATGTCAATGTTACACATATACCCATATGTGTAACATTGACCTAAAAAGCACTGGTGTCCGTTCTTAACTGTTCTTCGCCTTTTTGGTGATCAAAAATAAATTTCTTCAGTTTAAATCTAAAAGCTTTTATACTATGCAGGTTCCTTATTGGCGGCGGGATATTGTTCCAGCACTTGGACGCGGCGTAACGGAAGCTGCCTCTAAAGGCAGCTGAATAATGCCGTTCAGTCATAAGCTGTGTCGAGCATTGACGAGACCCGACCGACATTCTGCTCTCTCTCCACGACAACTTACTAAATAAATACGTCGGTTCCCTAAATTTAATAACACCGAACAAAAGACACGCCAGATGTAACTTTCGACGATGTTTCATCTTCAACAGAAAATGTTTGTTTAAAAATGGGGTCACATGCGACCTCAACGGAATGTCGAAGCAAAAACGAGCGCAGGCATTCTGGATCCTTTGAATATATTTTTGTGCTTTGGCTAACAACCGTGAACTGAAAACGGTGTCCATGTAGTTTAATTTTGACAAAATTAGCTGTTCACTCAGTTGGACACGTAGCTCTTCTCTTAAGTATGGTCTAATTCTGTAAAGAACTTTTAATTTGTAAAAGCAGTTTTTTGCACAGTCGGCGATATGTTTATTGAACCGCAATTCGCAGTCCATGTGTAAGCCCAAATTACGCGCTTCGTACACCCGCTCAATAGGTTCACCCATGAGCGTGATGCTTACAGAAGAAGAGACACTTTCAAGCTGACGTCTACTTCCGAAAATTAGGTATTTTGTTTTTATCGGATTGAGAAGCAGGCAGTTATTGACTGACCATGTCGCTATACCCGCTAAGTCTTCGTTCAATTTAGCAATAGCCAAGTCAATATCATGCGGCTTGCAGGATAGGTATACCTGTATGTCGTCTGCGTATATATGAAACTTGCAGTTTTTAATGCACGTAACAATATCAGCTGAGTACATGGTGAATAGAACAGGTCCCAAAATAGAACCTTGAGGCACTCCTCTATCTACAGCTAGTTTACCAGATAGTAACGAAAAGCCATCAGGACGATCAATTTTTACCTGCTGGTAACGGTCACTTAGATAACTGTTGAACCACTGTACTGACTTGGAATTAAAACCGTAATATCTTAATTTAGACAAGAGAAGGTTTAAATTCAAGGAATCGAACGCACGTGAAAAGTCTAATAATACCAAGATTGTGCACATTCCTTTGTCTTGAGCACTGAGAATATTATCAGTTACATCAAGTAACGCGGTTGCAGTACTACGTCTTTTTCTAAATCCCGACTGCACATCAGGCAAAATTTTATTATTTTCTAAAAACTCAGTTAATTGAGAACAAACTGCTTTCTCCAAAATTTTTGTTATACATGGTAAAATACTTACAGGCCGCAGATCTTTAAAGTCAACAGGATTAGATATTTTAGGTAACGGTCGAACGATAGCATGTTTCCAAATATTTGGAAACGTACTAGTGTCAATGGAGGTATTTATAAGAGCCAGTACGCAATCTATTGTATTTGGAAACGTCATAACCAACATGTCCAAACCAATACCATCACACCCTACAGCGTTTGATTTTAAACTCTTAATTATTTTAAGCAGTCGGTCAAGACTAACTTGTTCAATATTAAAAACTGCGTCATTAAATCTATGATACTCGAAATAGGTCAGGTGAGAAATTGATGTAATTGATATTCCTGGAATGTTCAAAAAATGATTATTTATAGTGTCAGGGTTATTGAAAAAAGAAGGCAATTCTGAATTCGTTTTAGGTAAAATAGTATTCTTAAGATTTTTCCAAAGCTGTTTTGAGTTTCCAATGTTATTATTAATATTTTGCCTAAAATAAGCAGACTTCTCTTGGAAAAGTGCATTATTAACTGTATTCTTCAATGTTTTGTAATACAACTTTTTAGATTCCGACTTAGTTTTATGATACTCCGTAGCAGCCTTATCTCGTAGCCTCATCATAATTTTTAAAGTATCCGTGATCCAAGGATAAGAATGGCCCTTGATTACTACCGTCCTAACTGGTGCATGGATATCAAAGAGAGTAATTACCCTGAAATTAAACGCCGATACCATGTCATTTACATCTGTGAGTTGAGACACAAAACTCCACCCTATATCCTTCAAATCGAAGTCAAAATTATCTAGACTGATTTTATTTTTAGGCCTATATGTTATAGAGCGAGGTGCAATTTTCCTTCGCTTAACACAAAAATCACAGACCACTAAACAGTGCCCAAACAGTGTCCCTACAAGTTCCAAACTTATTTTTTGTGTGCGTAAATCAGAACAGACTAAATCAATTAAGGTCTGGCTGCTGGAAGTGAAGTGAGTAGGCTCATTTACCAGCTGTTCTAAATTAAAACACGATAGAAATAATCGAAATTTAATAGAATTTGTGTCACTAACATTCAATAAATTAATATTTAAATCACCCAATAAAATCAAGTTGTCGTGTTTAGGAAGCGAGCCAATGGAGTCAGAGATAGCACTAATAAACACATCAACGTTAACCCAATTAGGCCGGTATGCAGTGCCGATTATCAGCTTCCTTCCGTTGAGGTTCACAGTAAGCCACATTTGTTCGACAACACCATAGATAGGGTCTGCTGGGTGGCGCCAGGAGCGCACCGTGACTCCTTGTTTGATATAGAAACCAACGCCGCCGCCGCGCGAGCGTAAGTCACGCGGCCGCGGCGTGTGCCTCAGCCGATACCCAGGGATAGCCGGGGCGCGCCCCTCCTCCCCCGCCTGCAGCCAAGTTTCATTTACTGCTAAGATGTCGACGTCATTCCGAGTAACGGAAGCTATAATGTTGTCATGATTAGTGCCAAGAGAACCTGCATTGTACAGACCTACTTTAAGATTTTTTGTTGACATTAATATAGTAGGAATACTGCATATTTAAAATGTAAGAGACACGGACACACAGTGCTTAGCAAATCAACACCTACATAAAAACTTAACAACGTAAAAATGTAAACATTTATAAATATCACAAAAAGGCAAAATACGTTCAAATCACAATTAGGAAACGAAACTAAATTTTTACAAATATTACAGTTCATTACAAGTTTCAGAATCTGCAAAGATAAAGATAATTTAGAATAAATTTCATAAAAAATAACAATGTATTTATAAAACGACACTAAGAAAATCTGCGTTGACACAACTACATTAAAAATAAACAATCTAAAATAATTCGACATTATGAAAAACTGAGTTGACATTACAACATAACGCATAATCCATTTACTAAAAGTATACCTTCTAATACAAAGAAATGCACTGTCAAAAACGCACAGTAAGCAGTAGCTAGTTTTACAATAGCACATTGCTAGTTCAATATGCATTACGGAGACAACACACCCATCCCGACCGGCGCCGTCAAGTCGCGCGACTCGCCGCCAAAAACCTTAGTTAGGTCCTGCTCTGTGCGCACTCTATGGGACGCCTTCCCAGATTCGCGGCGCACGAAAACTCGCCCGCCACGAGTCCAAACGTACTTCCAGCCACAGGAACGGGCTGACTCGCGCGCTTTGTAAAAAAGCATCTTATTATATCTCGATAGACGCTCGTTAATGTAGAATCTAGTCGGAGCGGCGGCAAGCCCGAGGCCCTCAGTGGTGGCGCCGCGGCGCACGCGCGCCGCTTGCAAGAAGGTGTCGCGCAGCTGCCGGCGCGCCAGCCGCACCACCAGCGGCCGCGGTCTCGGCGATTTCGCCTGTTCGCCGTCAGCGGGCGCGCGGGTCGCGCCCGTTCGCTCCGCCAGGACGAGGTCTCGCTCCTCGTATGCTACGCCTAGCTTGGCCGCGATCCTGCTCACGAGATGGGCCGGGTTCTCCCCCCGCTCCTCCGGTACTCCGCTGATCTCAAGGTCGTTACAGACCGCCTCCTGGTCTCGATCATTTAATTGAGCTTTGAGCTCATCGATGGTGTCGAGCAGGCCGCTCACGACTGGACCGGTGTCCTCGGCCTGTCCGGTCTGGAGCTCAGCGAAATTCTTCTCCAGGGAAGCTACACGCGTCTCCATGCAATCAAGTCGGCCCCCGAAACTTTCGACGGCGACGCGGAGAACACTTACATCTTCTCTTAACGTGCCGCAATCATTTTTAATAACCAGCATATTTTCATTTAAGAGTTTCATCTCCTTTAACAATTCAGCGCAAGTGCCGCATCCTGAGCTATCCGACTGAGAGGAGCATGTATTTAGATCAGCCCTCTCGCTTCGCACCGGGTTATCGGTGTTGTCCTTGCGAGGGGTCTGCGCTTTACATTCCGGGCATAACCATAATGATCCAACCGTAGCGTCACTAGGAATCTTGACGCAAGCCTTATGATAAAAACAAGGGCACTTGGAACATTTTACTCCGTCTGTCAGGTTCGCAAAGCGACCGCAAGCGTTACACTTCTTCGCCATATTTTAGTTGTTTAAATATAAGCAATTATCTATTAAGGATCTATGGAATTGCCGATAGTGCTGTCTTCAAAAGTGCCGATATGATTTACTAACCGATGCAGCGACAGAAATATGGATGAATAAAATTGAAGTAAATTTTAATGTGGGTACCCACTTTAAAAATAAATAGTAAACAAAATCTTATTTTTGAACTGGCTAATTTTTATGTCCCAATTATTCACTTAATTCACAACGCTAATGCGTACAAACACTCTCACACTTGCTACACACCAGTACTCACAATATTAAGACTTTTATAATGTGAAATATGCACGATAACTATTTTTGCGAGTTAAAAATACAAGAGCGCACCGTACCGTTAAAACGTCAGCGACGTCACCTCCACTACATATGTATATTTTCTACATGCAAATACTTGAATTTTTTTTTTACTCTTTCCAGTATCTAACTGGAATCAGTCGCCACACTTTTGTCAGCTAAGTTGAGTGAATGTAGGATTCTTAGTGAGCAGCAGCTGATGCATTGCTCTCAGTTCACATTAAGTTGTGTCTCTTTAGTCTCCTACCCACATTGGTATTGTCCAGTAATCCAATGGAAAGTGGACTGGGGTGATTTGTGAGTAGTTCAAAGTGCTGTTTCTTATATCGCTCTTTTCAGAGGCCACTTTTGCCATGTTCAGATGCTCATGTATGTTTGAGAAATCAGCACAATAACACTTACTTATACTAACTCAAAAGATTAGTGCAATAATTTACAAACATGCATAAGAGTCCGGCGACCACTTTAGACTAACTTCGCATTGGCTGAAGGTATTCTATAGCCATTTCGTCTAGAAGAAGAAGACTAGCGAAGAGAGCAAGTGATGATACTGACGAGCCTCTAAAGTTACCTACAGAGTGACAAAGTGCAATTTCAATTTTTTTTTATGACTTTTGCACTTCTGTATTCATTGTTAAATAACTAAGAATTTCCCTTGTATTATGGATTCATTTAACAGCTAATGATACAGACAACCTCCCTATGTAAAGGAATTTTTGATTTGCTTTGTCTACCTATTGAATAAATCAGTCAAAAGTGAACCCTTAAAAAGGCGGATATTTTTCATAGCTCTATTTTCGTTTGAGAATGTTTTTGAAAAAAAACCAAGAACATAGAGGCGGTTATACTGTTAACTTTCAGACACACAGGTTCAGATACACTTCCATCTCTGAAATTATCAAAACTTTCAAAAGCTTAAGAGTTAAATCTAGTGAAGATTTATGGGGATTATCAGTAAAAGTGTTAGAGTCTTTAATAGAAACTATTGCACCACACCTCATGGTCATATTTAACATGTGTATTGACAGAGGCACATTTCCCGATTTAATGAAAAACAGCAAAATTACCCCTATCTTCAAATCGGGTAGTAAGTCAGATCCCTCGAATTACAGACCCATCTCTGTGCTTCCGGCTTTGAGTAAAATATTTGAAAAGATTATACTTAATCAACTGTTGTGTCACTTTAACATACACAGTATATTAAACGAAAATCAGTTCGGTTTCACGAAAAGTAGATCAACAACAGATGCGGGAGTTCGATTAGTTACGCATGTGATGGAAGCTTGGGAGAGTTCACAGGATGCCATCGGTGTCTTTTGTGATCTTTCCAAAGCGTTTGATTGTGTAGAACACCGCACCTCGATCCGTAAATTACACCACTACGGAATTCGTGGAATCGCTCTAGATCTTGTCGAGTCATATTTAACTGATAGACAACAAAAAGTGGGAATTAATGGCGTCACATCTTCCGGATCTTTAGTTACAATGGGAGTACCACAAGGTTCTATCTTAGGCCCGTTCTTATTTTTGGCGTATATAAATGATTTGCCGTATATGGTTAAGGACCTTACAGACATAGTTCTATTTGCTGATGATACATCTCTTATTTTTAGAACAGATAGGAAAGATAGTGAACTTGTGCATGTGAACAACGTACTGACTATTATTTCGAGATGGTTCGCTGCAAACAATTTGTTACTAAATGCAAAAAAAACTAAGTGTTTAAAGTTTTCCATGCCTAATGTTAGATATATAGAACCAAACGTAATGCTTGAGGGCGATAAACTTAACATAGACAAGGCGACGGTGTTCCTGGGTATAAGCATTGATTCCAAACTGCAATGGGGTCCACATATTAGTGCTCTGTCTGGGAGACTTAGTTCTGCTGCTTATGCGGTTCGCAAGATTAGGCAACTGACGGATATAGCTACAGCTCGGATGGTTTACTTTGCTTACTTCCACAGCATAATGTCATATGGCATTTTGCTGTGGGGATCAGCTGCTGAAGTGGAGGCCATTTTTATTTTGCAAAAGCGAGCGGTCCGCGCTATCTACGGAATGGGTCCCCGTGAATCATTGAGAGATTTATTTAAAGAAATAAATATTTTAACTTTACCTTCTTTATATATCTTTGAAAATATTATGCACGTTCGCAAAAATCTACATAAATTTAAATTGAACAGTGACTATCACAATTATAACACTAGAAATAAGGATAGGATAGCTGTACAGAGATTTAGACTGACTAAGTCAAGAAAGTCATTTTTAGGCAACTGCATTAGTTTTTACAATAAAATTCCGAAAAATATAACAGGGCTCACCGAGGAAAAATTCAAATCACATGTAAAAACTACATTAATGAAAAGAGGATATTATAAGGTTAAGAATTATTTAGAAGATAAAGATGTCTGGAGCCTTCCACTTCCGCCAAGTAGCCACTAATATTTATAGATATTACCTAGTTGTAAGCCAAAATTTGTGAGACTAATTTATTTATTATTTGAAAAAATAATGCCCCTCAGTTTCTTGCCTGTTCTTCTCAGTAGAGGCTTTTTATCCGAACAAGGCGGTCGAGTCTATTTAAATAATTTTGACATTCATAAGTGTATCTTTGATACCTAAATTGAATAAAAACATTTTGACTTTGACTTTGACTTTGACTTTGACTTTGAACTTAATTGTCCATGCTAAATTTCATCATAATCTAACAAATGGTTTTCAAGAAATTTAAGGAGCTCGTTTTTATGGAAATTTCAGAGTGTCGCGGCCCTCTCAAGATGCCAGACTTAAGCTGGTGTTCCAATTAATTATTTAAACTTCAATAACATCTGTATGTTATTGAACCCAATCACCCTGTGGTGATTGGAATCCAGACCATATTCTTTCTAAGGGGTGTTTCTACTCACCCTGGGCTACCTTTAAGGTGTTACATTAATTTAGCAAGAATTTATAGTTTATGAGAGTTTAACAATTTTGTGAAATATTAAAAATGAGATATTACACAAAATATGATATACTTAACTCAAAAACTTAAAAAAAGCTGAATTAATGTGACACTTGAAACATAATCCAGGATGAGTTGAGAAAAACCCCTTGAAAGGATGCGGTCTGGTTTCCTATCATACTGTATTTAATTTTATCATTTAAAAAACATAATTATTATAGGCATTTATACCTACCTATTTAGCAAAATATACATGATGCTACAAGGGAAAAATGAAGTAAAATATGTTCAATTATGTTTTGTCTAATTTGTACCTACATGGTTAATGTAACAATAGGCACTCGACTGATGATAGTAAACAATGAATTGTTAAGTAATTAATTTACTATGACACGAATATGAATACCTAGAGGCAAATTGAATCACTCTAATAGATAGGTGTAGTAGGTACTACCTACACATTATTAAACTAATATTTATAACTAGCTGCACCCCTCAGTTTCATCCACCATCTTCAGAAATAATTAGTGTACACTAATATGATAAAGAGGAAAGTTTGTATTTTAGTATGTTTGCAATGAATAAACTTAAAAACTACTGGTCCGATTTCAAAAATTCTATCACCATTAGATATTGGGATAATGTAGCTTACATTAAACGCAAGCAAAGTCGCAAATGAAAAAGCTAGTAAGAGTATAGGTAAGTGAAAGAGTGTAACCAACAAATTCACTTTTTATAATATTAGTTTAGTTAGGATAGGATGTCTGTGAGTACTTATTGTATGATTATGTTTGTTTCAGGTAAAAGTGTAAAGCGCTGCTAGCTAAAATACCTAAACAAATTGTAGTCATAACAGAGTTATAAGTGGTATAATTATTAGTTCTATCTTAAAAAAGTATTTGGATAATTAGTAACATGAAATGGAGGTACAAAACACAGATATAATTATCTTGTACCAGTTTGAACAGTTGCAAAAATATCACGTTTTAAATACCTAGACTGCTAAATATGAGAGAACCTGCCCACATACATACACTTACTTAGGGTATGATAAATAAGTGCATACGTAAACTATTCAGCATACGAATTTTAACTCTATGCAAAGTGCTAATGAGGCGATTATAGCGCGCTTGTAACTACATAGGTCGTTAAAAGAGCCGGAGCGAAGACCTAAAAGGTTACACAATAAATGCTAATTAAACTTACAAATCATCGTCGGAGCTCTGCCCAGAGTCGTAGTTTATTGGAAAACCTACTGACTTCTTCCAGTCGTTATCCAATTCGATATCCATTTCGGCAAGAAAACAGGAAAACAATAACCCAATACGTAACTCGCCGTCGCACTAAAACTACAGAATTCACATCACGTCCGAAGACTTATTTCGAACAGTTTTCACATAAGGTTCTTAGAAAACATTTCTCAAACGAATAAACCATCGTTTAAAAAGATTGTAAACGGCAGGAAACTCGGAATACACGTCTGATTTTCAAAAATTAAGAAACGAGCCACGACACACGTCCATTCCGGCATACGAAAGTCGGAATATGAACGAATGTAACGAAGTTGAATGAACGAACGAAACTAGAGATAGGGGTGGGTGTCTCAGATCAACTAGAATATCAGATGGCGCACGGCGTTTGATTTAGGTGAAGCCAAGAACCATCCAAAAACTACGCTACTGTCGTATATGTACACAACACTCACACATTGACGCAAAAAAACTACGCTACTCGGTACTAACCTGGACGTCACGCGGAGAACATATAAAAAAATTCTGGAACGATGCCGTCATGTGCTGTGAAACACTGCACTAACTACACGAAAGTGAAAAAGAAATCCACTTTCCATGTGTAAGTATTGTTAATAACATCTCATTATATATAGTAAATAGCATTGTTTTAGGTTATAATTTCGGATACCTTTATTTACATAGTGCTTTTTTTTTTAATTGGCAACTGGATACAAAGTCCATAATGCCATTTTAGGACTTGACAATGACATTACATGAATTTGTGGAATGTCGTGCAGTGTTGTCATAATCGCATTTTTTTCTCCAAAATATTATTTTAAATCATAAGACTTTTTTATGTTCCCAATTAAGATTGAAAAAGCGACATTAAAAGAATGGGTGGTTGCCATACAAAAAAGTCGAAATGATCAAAAATGGCAACCATCAAAAAGAGATGTTGTCTTTTCAGACCATTTTAATGAAAGAGACTTTTACCTGACCAAGCTTGGCCTTCGCCGTCTGAAAAGGACTGCGTATCCCATCAGGGTAAGTTTTAATTTTTTACCAACGAAAAGTTGTTTTCAATTCAACGCGTATAATTTTTTTTTTCTGATTACGTATTATGGTTCCATACTCAAGGGGTGCTACCAGAACCCTAATACTAAGTCTACTATATTGCCTGCCGTTGAATAATTTAAAAAAAACTTTATTTCAAAACTGTCGTCCAGTTTAGGTATTATGATTAAGGTATAATGATGATTTTTTGGCAATTGATATTTGGCAAACATTTGATTAATTAACTTGGGAACTATTACATGAATTCAGTGGAGTGCGGATACATACCTTGGAAAACTACAATACTCAGGGTATTTTTTTTTTCATGGCAACACTTCCACAGCACACATGTAACAAGAAGTGGCTTCACCTACATCATACGCCGTGCGCCATCTGATATTCTAGTTGATCTGAGGGTGGGTGTTGACCGTTGATTAACATGATTCAACGAAATATTTTTATCAAAGGTTTCTACTAACTATTTTCTATAATAACAATACGTTAAAATACGTTAACGTATTGTCAATAAAGAAAAAATTGAAATCAAGGCTTACGTAGGTACTTAGACACACACGAAATGACGAAACACGAATTTATCCGATCATCTCCGATCGTTAGAGGCACCCCACACCGTATGGTTGACGATTCAAGTATGTGAGCAAGCGAGAAGATGTATCAAATAATTACTCGCAAAAATTACGCGAAAATAAAACTTTTTGCTTGATTCTAAAATCAAAAGACCAAGATGTCCAGCCATTGTCTTATGGATGAAAGTGATTGTTCTGATTTTTGTATGCTTACATAATTAATTTGTAGGTATTAGTGTGGTCAAGGCCAAAGTAAAAAAGACGAAAAAAAACTATTATGTAAATAGCAAATGTATTGTAATGTAAATGTATGTAATAGTATATGTATAAAATGAAATGTCTTTTGGGTCATTAACGTCGCCTTGATAACGTACTACCCAGCCGGTCCTGAGCCTGGAAAAAGTACCTACGAACGCAGAGCAATTTTATTATAAGTTTTTGTAATTTTTTCTTTAACCACCTGATAATGTTACAGTCGTTTTATACGCTTACGATATTTACAATAAAAATATCAAATAACTGTTTGCTAAACCTGTTGACCATTAATCAAAACCTGTTGCGTTAAATTAACGGAGAACTCATCCGCGACCCACTTCTAAATGAAACGATAACGAATGAACCATGAATGAACGTATACTATAGAGAATGAATAAAATAAATTGACGCTGTCATAAAATGACAATGACACTAACACTGACACACCATTAAAATACTTTTTCTTAAATTAGATATTTGGCTTAGCACTATATTTAGCACAAATGGCCCTAAAAGCATCTCTTAATGAATTATCTATCTACTTGATGTTTATCTTCTTTTTCCGCTAAAGTACAGCGGCCATACATATTTTCCATCTTCGTGCTTGTATCCAGGTACCCAGGGCCAGTATTCCTTTTGCCGCATAACGCGCAGGTCACATCCTTCGCAGAAGTAGTTGTATTGTGCGGCACAAACACCGGTCCATGCTAGAAGAAGAAGGATCTTGTGAAACATCTGAAAATAAAACTAGGTATTAGGTTAAGACAGATATCCAAAACAGTAGGATTGTATTGGGACGGGTGCTGAATTATTCAAAAACTAAACAATATTCTATTGACACGGACGATGGGCCTCGTCTACGTAGGTAATTAATTCCCTTTGCCGCGTACTAAACCGAACCTTTTTTAAAATATTTTTTATGGATATCTCTGGGTTAAGACGGGTGCTGAACCATTCAATTACCAAACAATATTCTATTGACACGGACGATGGGCCTCGTCTACGTAGGTACCTAATTAATTCCCTTCGCCTAGTAATTTATAGGCATGTCAAGTACCTATATCTACCTATTAAGAATTGAGCACTTTATATTTGTGTTCAAAGATGATAAATTAATAATTATGATGATAGCATTGCTATTTTTTTAAATGTGTAGATAGGTAGGTACTTACTTGGATTATTCAAGACTACGTGTGAACAGCCGCAGGCGATTGTTTAAAGATTAGTAACAAATCGAATGTGTTCCCACTTATAAATTCGCGAAATGGTAGTTAGAGCTATGTATGTTTATTAAGCTTATCTACAGCTGCCAGAATGTAAGCGCCTACCATTCTTCATTGTTTTCTGGACCGTTAATAGATTAGAACAATGGCAGGCACTTTTAGATACATAAAACTATGCAGCTAAGAACTGAAGTGCTCCCTTCCTCTTTGACTACTGCGCAGCGTTTCGCGTCTAACTTCACAACCGCCATTAAGTTTGAATCGGCCTGTGGCCCTATTCGGAGATTTAAGATTTTCATCTCCCTTTTTTTCGTCCTTGTTGCTCTCGTTTGAAACGTCATAGGTGTGAGAGTGACCAAGATAAAATCTCATCTCATCTCACGCGCAGGAATAGCCCCCCTGGTACTTACCTACTTCTTTGCCAGACGTCACCGGTGCCTGTTGCTGGAAGGTGATTTAAAAAGCAATAAAAATGGACAAGTATAAATACAATAATTATTCTATTTCATATTGAGAGAAAATACAAAAATTACAAAGAATCCTAAAACAAAAATTAACTTCTTTAATTAGTTCTTAATAAATCATTATGTCATTTAACCGATAGATACCATCTTACAAATAAAGTAATCATTCTAATTATTATTTAAGTATAGAAAATACAAAAATTACAAAGAGTTCTAAAATTAAATTAACTTTTATAGTTTTTGAATTTTGTCGATAGATCTTAATGATGCCTCTTCTTCTTTTTATACTTCAACATCTTCTGGAACTGCTTCTCTTCAGCGCTGGTAAACATCTCCTTGCTCTCTTTATTCTTCTTTGACATCTCCAGCCATTCTTTAGCTTTATCCTTCTTTATTTTCTTTTGGTACACGACATAACCATCTTTCGTGACATAGGACACCACTGGTGTCAAGACCTGCCTCCTCTTTTTAGACCTTGACCTTCTAAAGTCGTGTTCGCCAGACCCCGATTCCGAAAACTCATTGTCAGACTCGTAAGAATCTTCGTACTTCTTTTGGCTTCTATGTTTCCTTCTGTACTTCTTCTTAGGTCTGTTTACTGATCGAGAGTAGAAAGGCATTACGACTGATGGCATTTTTCTTTGCATCGGATAGGCCATAGGCATTGGTGGAGCGAACATAGATTGTGGAGCGAGCGGTGGTAGGGGTGCCATGGGGGCCATGTTATTGGGGCCCATCGGTCCCATCTGGGGCATGCCGCCCATCTGGGGCATCTGGGGCATCTGGAACTGCATGGGGAACTGGCATAGAGCGTTGGAGAATAGCTGTAGGAAGATGGTTGCTTGAACGACTGATGTTAGTGACATCTGTGAAGAAGTTAATAGTTAGGTAGCTAATTAAAGCCATTGTATAATGATATACTCCGCCACGTATAGCATTCCGGTCACGTGGGCAACACATAGTGACGTCAATCGATGCTAAAGCAAGACCGAAATAAGTCATTTGCAAATAGTTCGAAAGAGACAGACGACGATGACGAGTGACGTCATTACATGTTTGCTCCCGGAACTAGACCTTGTTTTTTTCGATCATGATTAAAGCAAGGTTTAGTAAAACACTCAAAAAATATATAAACAGTACCTACTACGAGTACCTACTCTATGCGGTTACAGTTTTAGCTACCTGTGCTCTTTAATTTTAACGCCAATTTTTCAAGTAAAATTGGGTAATTAGAAACATTAGGGTGACTTGAGAAACAGAACTACGTCAAATTTTATTGTTTACGATCCAGACAATGTGATAAAAGAAAATTTTCTAATTTGTAGTTATTTATCTAATCGATATTTTAGTTGCAAAGTATTTCAAAAGTCTACAAATTTTTACGGTATTAATTTATCGTAAAATTTGTAGACATTTAAAATAGTCCTTATTCTTAGTTTAGTCTTTATCACCCCGCTGCCGTCCCTATTCACCCCGTTTTACCTAGTTTGAATTACTTTCGAGTTGATAACTGAGTGTGTATCTTACCTTATTATTTTGAAAAGTATTTTTCAAAAAGATCGATCACATTCTGGAACGTTCGTTTGTGATCTAGGACCTGCTGTGATTGAGTGAAAACCTTCAGCAGCAGTCAATAAATAGTACTTTAGAACAACCGCACAGTAAACATAGCCTGCAGAGCAATGTTACATGATTCTCATTGTGATTTATGTAAGTATACATAAGGCAAATCGAATACCTATATGAGTACTGTTTTACCTCTGTACATTTAGGTAAAATTTAATTAGGTAACGGAATAACGAAGAAGTATCTCGATCAAATCGAAGACGTTTTAAAGAAAGACTAGGCCAAGAGCACAGGTTCATTAGTTGTTTCATACACGACGAGCGTGGATGAAAAAACTCGTGAACCTAGAAGAAGCGAAATAGGTATGTTTGCCAGGATCGTAGCAAGTAGAGAGAAGTTGTTTCTGCTTACTCTTATGGGAAAGAGGCGTAATATGTAGAATATGTAGGATATGTATGTATGTATGGATATATAGAATGTGTATGTAGAATAAGTAGATATGGGACTATGAAATAAAGTAATAATTTATATTTATTAAAAATAACCTCTTTTTACTGTAGAGCGAGTGTTTGCTTTAGGTATTACGTACCTACTTACGTGGTGAAACTGAGTTAGGTAAGTAGACAGGTACTTAGTAAACCATTATTTAAATTATGTAGATAAATAGTCATAAAAAGACTGACTTTGAAAACTTTTGTACACAAATGTTAGTAGTAGTAAAAACCTTAGTAAAACAGCAGATGGCGTTGTTAAGTAACACGAAGTCAATGAGTGTTTGCTTTGAGGTTAGACTAAAATCAATTGTTTATTTTCCAAAAAAACACAATTAAAAAAAAAAATACCGAGCAAAGCTCGGTCATCCAGGTACTAAGTACTTATATAAGTACTCCACTTATTCATCATTTAATAAAACTAAACTCTCTGAACAGGTAACTAAAAGCTCTATTTCCTTCGTAAGCAAAACCCTAACGAGCTGGGGTAGTAGGTACCGTAACTGTTACCCCGTCACATAATTATTCAGTTGGACTAAGTACGTAACAAGTTACACTTTTCTCCAAATATCATTGTAGTACTAGGATTACATAAAGCTATTGTAATTGTAATGTGTGACGCCTAGTACGGACGTCGTTTTTTCCAGCTGAAAGTTACAAAAAGGCATGTTCCAGCCTGCAGGCACATTAGAATGCTTCAGAACCAGCAGGTATCGTGACGGTACCGTCAACTTTAAAAAAGGTAGGTTTAAAGAAACAGACTTTCGCCAATAAACTCCGAGAATATTTCAAAGTTTTGCGAATTTTTAAATCATACTAAAATCAATCTCTTTCATTTTCAGGAAACAATGGACAAAAGATCGCTCTACATTTTTTTAAAGTTTATCGCTTTGAGTTTAGCTAAAGAGGACGATGTAAACAAGCTACCTCTCTGTCCAACCAACATCGAATACTTCCCTCAGAACCTACCGATGCACTGTCGGATGCCACGGAGCGCTGACGATGGTAACTCGCCCCCCGGAATGCCTCCAGGGTCACCACCTCTCCCTCCACCGTTCTACCAAGGTCCTCCTTCTGATAAGCATCCTAGCCCTATTCCGATCCCCATCCCGCCCGGTGGTCCCGTACCTTATCCGTTTCCAGGAGGTCCTTCAGGAGCATCGTTCGCTATGTCCATGCCTATGTCTGTACCGTTGCCAGGACCGGCACATAAGCTGCCTGTCATCGTCATGCCATTTTATTCCCCCGATCCAGCCTACAAAAAACCGAGTAGACCAGATGAACTGAAGCCTCGACACGCACACAAGCGACCTCGACGACCACGCCACCGTCCCCGACGCCCTCGTCCCCACTACAGTGACACAGATACCGACAGCAGCACCGATACCGATACAGATACAGATACAGATAGTTCTGAAACCGACGCATCATCCGACACATCCTCGGACACTTCCAGTGATTCATCGAATGAACGACGCAGCTGGTTCCACCCTCACAGCGGTAGAGGGAATCCTAAGAGAAGCGGTAGACGATCGGCAAAGAAACACTCTCACAAATCAAAGAGAAGACACAACAAGATGAAAGAAGACCTGCTCACACCAGTGTTGCAGTATGTCACTAAAGATGGATACGTCATATTTGAGAAAAAAATCTCGAGGGGTGAAGCGAAGGATTGGCTTCGAATGAGGAGCGACGATGCCGACCCTAATAAAGAAACTATTGTTGACGCAGCAAATGCAAAAGGTGCTAGCGATAATGAAAATGCTGAATATAAAGACAAAAGTGAAGAGAAAGCAAAAGATGAAGCGACGGTTACTGAAAAGGTTCACCAGAAATATCCAAAAATAAAACCAAATAATTTATTAACTTCTAATGCAGATAATGCGACGTAGCCTGCACAAGCGTGCATAAAACATGTCAGCATATTTTATATTTTTACATTACCTTCGAATTAAAAGCAATGAGTAATATTTTTTTCTTCATTTTAATCTAAACTAGTTATTTACCCCCGGGTCACCCTAAATACGAGTACCTATTCTTTAACGACGAAACGGAGGAGGTTTGCAAGTCGACGCGTTTAAATATAAATATTTTGTAAACTATCTAATAAATTGTTTTCTATGACCAACAGAAATTATCGGTGATATAGTTTTATCGATCTTCTGGAGACATAGGATTTTAATATTATTACTAAGAATTAATTTTAATGAAATAGAGGAAAATAGGGCTTCTACTAAGCTAGGAATAGTAAATACTTATTTATTGGTTCATTTGTTATTTGTGAAACTTTTTCTCTCATTGATATGAGAGAAACTGTCTATATACCTAATGCCCTTCGTCTCGGACTCATAATAATTTCTCTCCTTACTCCTAAACGCAATCAATGAAATGATATTGAAAATTATCGCAAACTTGTTGCGTTCCGCGGTTTCTGATTAAAGGTACCTTGTCCTTTTCTGTACCCTTGACAACCTGAATGTATAAAGCACGAACTAAACTAGCCGTTAGACATTATGAAGTACGCGCTAACTATCTCTATAGCAAAATAAATGTAGAAAACAACATACATATTTTATACCCACTTACATCAGCTAAATTGAAAACTATTGTCACAAAATTTTTAAAAACCTTAACATATGACGCTACCGAACAGTTCCTCAAACCACTAGTATAAATTACAATTATATAGGTACCTATAAAAAAATATATAATATATTACCTAAAATTTATAGTACCATCTCACAGACACAACATACATACTATTTTGGAAATACTCACACAGTCATTAACAAACCATAATCAGACACGAATCCTATACGGTTGATGTTAACCAACTTTTTGATTTAGATTTTGAGATCTGACATTGATTAATTTATTGGATATACTCGTTTTTTGTATAAGTACAGTATTACCTATAAATTTTACAAACCCGCTTCGGAGGGCTCTGGTGCTCGCAACACAGTTTTAATACTAGTGTGAGTGCCAGCCAGTTCTTACTAGCCATAAGCAATTTACTTGTAATAAAATAAAAAATAAAAAAATTGCATGATGATCGGTTGAGTAGTTGAGACGTTAAAGCTTTACAAACAAACAATCTTTACAAAAACTTTCGAATTTATTATACTTATTAGTTAGGAGGATAGTTTGGCTAGATAGGATGGTTATGATTAGCTAAATATGTTTAATTGTGCGCTATGTAATTATTTTAATAGGTCAGTTTGGCACTGACATTTTCAATTATGAAACTGTTTTTTAGATACCTAGGTAATTTGATTGAGTGATAGGTTTTCTAGACATTTTTTTTTGTTTTCCATATTGTAAGTTCAATGATTCAAAGGTGATTTGATGTGTGATGTATGCACCCAGGTGAAATCATTCAGGTGACTAAGGTGGAATAAAAATTTAAAAATATAAAAATACTATTCGAAAATTTAAGTTCTACATAAAATAGATGCAGACATACTCGTATAATCAGACAAAACAAATGTATTATATTTCTGCATCTATTTCTATTTTATATGGAAGTTAAATCATCGAATAGGATTTTGACATTTTTATTTCTGCAACTACATAATAAAATTTTGCATGTATGTTGGTTATACAACTAAAACAGTTTAACTGGAGTAGAATTTAGAAAATCATTCTGACTTTGGAAATTATTTACAAAAAACTGTTTGAGCGTAGTTGTCAAAATGTTCAGTGATATAACACATTTTTCTTCGAATATTAAATATCCAGAAGAGTTCTCTAAAGTTTTTTTATTTTTATTTTTTTTTATTTACAATAGGTCGGCGTTTGACCACTAACTCGCCTGATGTTAAGCGACGTTGTGATCTAATATGGAGCACGACGACCTATAAGGTACTTATTCACTCTAGCCTTGGAGTTTTCTAAAGTGAAAAAGTACAAAGACAGCAGTTGAGTGGGGCGCTACAAGTGCGCTACTGCCCCGTCTTCGGAACGGTTACACCGGACTACATCCCGAAACACGACTAGGTCATTTCACGGCATGGCTTGGTCGTGTGTGCGGGTGGAAAATCGTGGTATGACCTGGCCTTAAATGTTTTATTTGAAGATGTATAAATACTATCGTATCTTAACGATACTGAATCTAAGCGTCATGTGACGATTATCGAGTCTTTGAATTCGTGATCGCAAGTGGAATTACGTTTATTTTTTGCGAAATTCCACTTGCAATTTCGAACATTTTCAAACGAGATGTTCGAAAGAGACGTTAAATTGTTAGCTCTACTTGCTAGCTTTACTTGGGACTGAAAATCGTGCGGTGTGTGTGGGTGTTTAATACACCTCTGCCAGCCCCTTCGAAGGAAAGGCGATATGCTATTTGTTATGTCCAAAGCCGTTGTTTGTAACAACGGCTAGCGAACCTTGTCAGGGACTTTTAGGAAACCTTATCTAACATTCCGTCATTGTCTGCAGTGTCGCTGGCGACAGTTATGTCGCATAAATTCAAATAAAATGTATAGAAACCAGTAGTGACGCGGCTGCAATGTCGCCGATGACACCGAAGGCAATAACGGAATTGAGCCTTAAACTCCAACTTCATAGCTAGCCTCTCAGGCTAAGAAAGCAATATTACTTACCTAATTAACCTAATTATTAACTAAAATATCCCATTGAAATACGCATAGCCCAAATTCTCAATAACTCTACATACTTAACATCAAAATTGAACAATTTATTGGTAAAGCACTACAATGCCTAGTTATGTAACGTGATGTATAAAAGTCGGTAACAGATCCATTGCCTTTGATTTGCTGAAGAAACAGAATGTCACTCGTAAGTTTCTCACTTTTTTATCTAAAAAACGTACATTTTTTTTTCATACAGGGTCAATACTTGATCTATTTTCTTTGCAGAGCGCAATAACACAATGGCTTATGCATATTGTATTTGTATTGATCCCAGCGGTTAATCCACAAATGCCGATGCCGATGTTTCCAATGGATCCTTTAATGTACTACGCATCTCTTCAGCTGCCTCCAACTGTGGGGTTGGCAGTTCCCGTGGAAGTTCCACGACCAGTGCAGTTCGCCATTCCAGCGTACGCGCCGCCAACGTTTTGTAAAACGAGACCGCGTCCGTATAACTGTCCCGTGTGCCCTCCCTGTCTCTGCAGTCCGTGCACTCCAGCCTTCTTCTCATACTGCTCGCCTTGCCATCAGAAGTGCAGGTGTCGTAACAGAAACGATGTGCCAGTTCCAATGCCGATGATTCCTCCAGCTCCCATCCAAGGACCAGCGTTTCCAATGCCTGTTCCTCTGGCAGATCCACTTGGAGTGTTAGTGCCTGTGCATAAGGAATCGAGGGTCTGGACTGACGAAATATTTTAGAGATTAACTAAGAAAAAAACCGCCTTTCAACCCTTTTTTTCCCCAAATTTCGAAATAACCCAAGAAGAAACCTTCAATGGTTGATTTCCACCTAAATAAATTGCGTAGGGTTTTTATTCTTCCCTCTTGTTCTTTTTTATTTCATCATCATGTTAGCACAGAAGACGTCAACTGCTGGACAAAGGCCTCCCCCAAGGAACTCCACAACGACCGGTTTTGCGCTGCCCGCATCCAGCGGCTTCCCACGACCCTCACCAGATAGTCAGTCCGCCTTGTAGGAGGCATTTTTCATTTTTTTTTCTTTTATTTACGAGTATAGTTCTTAAACAATGTTTTTTTTGTACAAGCAAATTAAACTAGTTCCGAATTCAATTTGAAAAACCTTGCACTGTGCAACATTTCCAAACAAAGGTCGATGTAATGAAGTCACTTTTTTGTTTTCTACCACAATGCCTAGTTAGGTAACGATATTTGCAAACTATATAAAAGTCGGTAATAGTCCAGTAATGCGATGGATTTGAGAAAGAAACGATGACATTGGTGAGCCCTTTTTATAATTTATGGAAAACTTTAAAGCAAAATACCAAATAAAAGCATTAACTTATTTTTAATTTCCAGAAATACGACAAACAATGGCTCGTAGCAATGCTTTTGTTGTTACCAAAAGTGAATCTTCAAATGCCGATGCCTATGTTTATGCCTCCAATGCCCCCGATGGCCCCAATGCCCCCTATGGGTCCGATGCCTCCTATGGGTCCAATGCCTCCAATGATGCCTCCGATGTATTTTCCTCCGCCTCCACTACCGCCTCCACCGATGCCTTTTCCAGCTCCACCCCCCATAGCATTTCAAATAGTTCAGATGCAGGAGCCTAAAAAAGCTCCAACAACAGAGAAAAATGAAAAACAAGAGAAAACTATCGGCATCGCCATCCCTATGAGTTTTCCAGCGCCATTGCAGTTTGCAATGCCTCCTTTCGCCGGTCCTCCTCCACCTCTACCACCGTACTGCATGCAGAGACCGCGCCCATTAGACTGTCCGCCGGAAACGTCCCCACCCAGGTACCCATTGCCTTCTCCATATGAGTCACGACGGCGTCCGAGAGTCTGGAGAGATAAAAGCTACGAAAGCACCGACTTCCACAGTTACTCTTCAGAATTGGCAGTCAGGAAGATGCGTAGAAGAAAAAAACCGACTCACAACTTTAGAAAACGTCTTTACCGGAAGAATTTCGATTCGGAAATAAATTATGACGATTTCGCACAGCCTGTTCTGTCATACATTTCTAATGATGGTGACGTGAAGTTGGAGAAACGACTGAGCGATGATGAAGCAGACGACTTGATAGGAGAAAAGACGTTAAACCAGAACGTGCAGGTGATCGCTGAAGAAGATGCAGAAAACAGACAAAGTGTGAAGGTTGTATCGAATATCAACAATGATCTTCCAAGATCCAGGAGCAAGTCAGGCAGGTATAGAAAAAAGCAAGTGCTTTTGAAATCTGGCTTAGAACAACACGAGCTAGGAGAAGGAAAGAAAGAACTAGTTTTCAAACCACCAATTGATAAAAAAATCAGCAATTTATCAGTGTCCTTCCAAATAACGTAACAAGTGACAAGTTTGTTGTGTGCGTCTATTTTTTATATTTTTTTTAACTTTTTTGTATCTATGGTTAGCTGTTGAGGATAACATTTTGTACGTTTGATACATTTTATTACACAATTTTTAACAAAAGTGTTGTTTTCTGTTTTTCATTATCTCCAAAGATTTTATTGAGACACCCTTTCAATGAGTTTCGATCGATGAAAATGGAGGAGAGTGTTTTTTTTTTCAAAATCATATCTTAGCCATTATTTTATTGTAATAGGTTTGTGTTGTATTTATGTGAATATAAACATACTTACCATTAATTTTTATCATTAATGCAATCAATTAACATATTTATTTACTAACAAAGAATTATTGGTTTACCAATTTCTGAAAGTAAGTATTTAGAAACCTTATGCCGTGTGTTATATTTTATTTAATTCTCTTTTTATTACCATGCCATGTTTAATTTTTATTTGATTAGATTAATCTGATGCTATTTGAATAAATAAATAAGTAAATAAATGCCTCTGTAACGCGTCAGCTTCATTTTAAAGACATCAAAGCGTTTCTTATTAAAAAAGAAATAATATTACAAATATTTAATTAATGTTCAATTCTAAACAATATTGCGCAAATAATTGTAATATCGAAGTTGTTATATCAGATTTTCTTATATTATATTAGTTCTATAATAGTCAATGAAAGTTTTTATTGGTATTGTTGTAAAATCATTCGTCCTTGCAACAAAAAATTGTAGCGAAGAAAAAATGTCTTTCGTAAGTTTTAGTTTTGTATTTTGTTAGTACAACAATTTCATAAATTAGCCATGATTGAGATTTGATTATGCACCTTTATTTTCATAGAGCGTTAAAAGTATAACGTTGCTGGAGATTTGTCTCCTCATGCTGCCTACAGTGAAACTTCAGCAACCAAAGCCTTGTCCGATGGCTTCTCAGATATACGTTCCTTCTCCGCCACTTCCAATCGGAGTACCCTACCCCGTTGCAATGCCCATCCCCGTTCCGTCCAACACAGAAGCAACCACAACTATAACAAGACAGACGAACGTTGAGAATAGGCGGGTGTATGTGGGTTTACCAGCGCCTTATCCAGTGCCCGTTCCAGTTCCAGAAGCAGTTCCTTATGCATTACCAGTTCTTGCACCAGTTCCATATCCAGTGCCAGCTCCTTACCCAATTCCAGTGTGTCCCGTCCAGCCTCCAGTGGCAGTTTTCCTCCCGCCACCTAGGCTTTGCTTTACAGCCCCCCGTCCGGAGGGGTGTCCTCCTTGTCCGCCTTGTGAACCACTTACTGTACCACCACCCATGTACCAGTATGTACCTTATTCTGAATAAAAGGTAGCTCTTGTTGCTGAAGTGTTGTCATTACATAGAAATATTATGCCTAGTAGTTATGTGCGCTTATATTAATATTTCTTAGCCGTTTCTATAAGTCCTAGTACCTATTTAAGATTTTCAGTCATAATGTTACGTAGTTGTTAAGATTCATTTAAACAAATTAATAGTTGCGTAAGATAAACTATACTAAATTTAGATCTAACAAGCAAGCACCCATAAAACATTTTATTGTTTTTTCAATCGTAAACCCTGCAATCATATAAATAATAAATAAAATATTAAAATGCTCTGGTGCTTTTTATAGAAAACAGCATGAGTTTCGTGAGTTTATTATGATTCAAAAACATTGTGCAATGATTGTATTAGCAATTATGTATCTATTCAATATTCAATTTACTCGAGTACTGCTGAGATTTAAAACGAAATGGTTGTCGGCCATTTACCTCCTAATGCTGCCGGGGGTGAGCCTTCAGATACCCCTACCCTGCATGCCAGTACCATATCCTATGGGTCCACAAGTGTACGCCCTTCCTCCGCCGCCGCCGGTCCAGGTCCCAGTACCCTACCCTGTGCCAGTCCCGATCGCCTACAAGGTTACAGAAACAACTACCACAACAACTTCAACATCCACAGACCAATCAGAGAACAATCAAACTGTTTACATAGCCGTGCCAGCGCCTTACCCTGTGCCAGTTCCAGTGTACCCCCCTCCTCCTCCTCAACCACCGCCTCAACTGCCACAGCCACCAGGCTGCTTACACAATTCTTCACCGATGCCCCCCATGCCAGCCCCGCCGAGGTACCCTCCACCTCCTATGCCTCAATTCCCTTTTATACCCTATCAAATTATGAGACCTGCTGCTATATTAGTACCGTTCCCTCCACCTAATGTTATCCTACGACCCTCTCGTAGTGATAAATCTGATCGTAGCCAATCAGATCGCAGCTATTCTGCGTCTGAATCAAAATCAACTGACGAAAGTAGCTCCAGCTCCGAATCTTCCAGATCTTCGAACTCAGGGAAAAGAAGAAAAAAAACGGGACATTCAAATAAAAGACCAAAGTCTAGAAGAAATGGCAGAAATATAGGATTGAAAAAAAGGAATGGAGATGGCTATTCTTTGGGTGATGGTAGAGTTCCTCAACAGGTAAAAATTGGGGCTGAAGAAGACTCGAAAAATAAGCAAAGGGTCAGAATAGTGTCAAACGGAAACTTAAATAAATTAGCAGCTACCGACTTTAGACACGCACTGATGAACCTGAGGACAGCCCAGCAGCGTTTAGAACCAGGGAGAAAAGAACTGGTTTTCAACCCTCCATCTAACAAAAAAATTTCTAACTTAACTGTCTCATTTCAAATTAACTAGCTGATAAGTAGTTGATTTATTTGTAAAATAAAACATTTAAAGATGTGAGCATGTATTATTATTTACGTAGTAGTAGGTATAGCCAGTAGTTTCCTCATTTAAATTTCATTTATTAAAATTCGATTTTACAGGCTTTTATTTAACTTGCAATGTATGTGTGCACTATGTATGTTCGGATGGAATCTTGCAACTCAATTTTGAAGCAGATATCTTCAACCAAATAAGTTGAAATTTTGTATAGGTACAGGTTTAGTTTGGATAACAATGTATGGTTAGTGTGAGGTCATTCTAAATCCAACATGGAAACCCAAAATGGCAGAAAAGTTATTTTCACTGCACTCCTGCAACATCGGACATCGGGCTTGCTTTGAGCATCTCGAAAAATACTCTTTTAGCGCAATAAAAGCTTGTTTTGAAAAATATATTTTCAACAAAAAAACTTATTTAAAAAATTGAATTGTATATTTTGTGAGACCACAACATCAAAGTGGCTTTATTTATTTTGTTGGAGTCTCTTTAATATAATAATGCTAAATGATTTGGTATAAACAGATATGAGTCATTAATTCATATCTGTTTAATTATCATAGTCATAATTATACGCATATTAATAACCCAGTATCCCGTTTATCTTTTATTGTTTCCGCTTTCAATAAAATGAGTTGCACGTGAATGAGATGAGAGGTTTCGTTGCGTAAATTGGATCTATTCTCTCTCATTCAACAGAAATCAATAGAATTATCTTTTTTATCTATTATCACACTGTGGAGCAACGAAATTCGCATCCACATAGAGACGTGGTGTCAGTGTGCCTGTAGCCCTGCGGTTTTGTAAACGAATCAAGATTTTGCAGTCAAAGATAAAATTCGCATCACCGCACACCGGAGCGGTGTCCGGTCCACTGTGTTTTGCGCCTAACACGAAAAATTACGCGGTATTTTGGCGTCATTCACTTATGTATGACCCACTGTAGGTATGCTTCAAATTACATAATTTTGTTTACATACTTACCTATTCAAAGCTCGCGCTCAACAATAGGCACAACACGTACATAAGCCAATTATTTTAGAACAATCAAACAATAGCCTTTACATAAGCAAAGGCTTTTAAAAACCCATGCGTCCTCGGAGAGTCCAACCATGAAGCTATTACTATGGACGTTGCTAGAGTTTTTCTCTACCGGAGGACTTTCCTTCTCATTTCCGAATGGGTTTCCAAGTGCACCAAATGGATTTCCGAGTAATTTACTGAACGTACTACCAAATGGTTTTTCAAAAGGTATTTTCAATGGGATGCCTAATGGTGCGAATGGTGTAATGAGCGCGACAGGGTTGAGAACTAGTGTGCCAGCGCTGAGCATCGTAGGTGGGAACTCTACAAAAGGGCAGCAGAACAGCACGTGCTGCTACGGGACGACGTGCTTCACTCCGTGCCCGCTTCCATCTGGCGGCATCATGCCCATGACCATGTCTATGCCAATGTCAATGGCGATGCCGGCCCCCGCGCCGCCGTCACCGGTGGTCGTCCCCGCCAGGACATACTACGAGCCCGTCGTGCACAACCACCCGCCTCTTCACAAGATCAGAAAGATCATAAGGCAAGACAGAGAGAGGAAGAGGAAACGGCATAGGTACGACTCCAGTGCAGACTGTAGTGGGACGGACACAGATACTGACAGTGTTTCTTCGGTAGATACAGACAGTGCTATAGATTATCACGAAGACGTAATACACGTCAACATGTAGACACTAGAAGTTATAGAAAAAACATCATCAAGAGATGTTACCTTTACACTTAAAGTGGGACCGTGGACGGTGAAATCAACGCTAGATGATAATAATAATAATGTAGTTATTAAGTTTTCTCAGTTTTTTTAACACAATAGGGGTGCGAGCACGGACATTTAAATTTACGTTTTAAATCGATTAATTTGTATAGAAATAACCGATTTTGTCGATTTGATACGTCAGTTTAAATGTCCGTGCTCGCACCACTGGTAAGTACTTTAAATGTGAAAGATTGTAAGAGGGTTTGTAAGTTTGTTAATTTTTCACAACGACACGATTGAACGGATTTGATTGAAATTTGATTTACTCCTGAAACAAAAAGAACGGGGTGTATAGGTAAGTTTGATGTGTCTCTGTTTGAAAGGAGTTAGTTGGGAGTATTCTCAGCTATAATTGATGAAAATCGGTGTCGGGGTTTTTTTTTAATTTTTTTAATACTTGTTTTCTTATTTCTTTCTTAGCAAGTAAAACAAGGGGCACAGCTAGTTAAGTAAATAAAACCATTTAATTTCACTATAGTCTATTTGTCTTTTATTATTTCTTAATGTGTAAGTATCTACAGCTTATCTGTCACCCGTTTTAATTACTGTGGTATTTCTTATAACTTAAAATGCCACAAAAAGTCAGTCTATGAGAGTACTACTAAAATTACTGAGAAATCTTAGGATACCTAACCTAGGTATTAATAGCACCAATTCGTCACTTTCTATGTTCTTATTATGTCAAATATTTTATATTAATGCCATAAATACATTCAGAATAAAATTAATAAGCTATTTTCATTCAATACAAACACACAAACACAATTTTCATGTTCATGATTACTTACTTTAATCTGGAGGCACGACAGTACCCAAGTCGAGTTTACAAAGGCTAGTTATAAATGAACCTATTAAGTACTTAATTTACATTTTATCAATGAATAAACGCTCTTTTAAAAAAGCTACATGTTGTGTGAGGTCTGTTTTAGTAATATTTATACTACGGCAATGCTATGGCTGACTGAAACTTTGTCAATACACTCAACATACTGCCGGACAAGCTGTCTCTTGCGTCGATATCAGTCCATTGTATACAGGGTGTTACAAAAGCCCGGTTATATCAGCAAAGTGCGCATCCAGTATCGACTGGAGGATGCAATTTTGCTAGTCTAAAATAAATATTGACTACAAAAAATTCGTACACACATCGCGCTCCGCCCTCTTGAAAGCGCGAACGCAGCCTTTAATCGCGTCAGTTTCATTTGTAAACATTGCGCGTAGGGCCGCTACTTTCTTATAATTAAAGCCGCCAACATTATGATACAGATTTGCATTTTTGTTAAATTTCCTTTTTTCTTGCGTTCTTAAAACGGTCAGAACTCTAGCTATTTTTAACATGCATTTTTATTGGAATATTTGCTTGAATGTGTGTGTACCACCTGCCCTTATTCAGCACCTGCAATTATCCAACAGGGATTTTGTAACCCCCTGTATATTGTCATTGCTAAATACAACGTGATGTTTTGCATTCCCGCGGAATTTGTAGAGGTAGGTATTAGGTACTAGCACTACACGACATAAGCCATGGGGCAACCTTAAAAACGAGAAGAAAAAAACAGCTGTCCCATATAAAAACGTGATCGTCGACAAAATGTATGGTTGTTTTTGAGCTGTTTTTTTTTCTGGATTTCAAAGTTGCCCCATAGTTTATTCGTGCTCTGCTAGTGGCGTATACCTACCTCTATAAATTCTGCGAGAATGCAAAACAACACGTTGTATATGCTTAAAAGTATAACTGTAGGCCCTATTCAGAAGGCTAAATTGCTAAATCTAAACTAGCTACAAATATACCTGTCCTTGTTATTGCTGCGTATTTAGATAAGGACATCAATACTTTTAGCTGGTTCAGATTTACCATTTAGCGTTCTGAATATGGGTGAATGGCCGAAAGAATGATCAATACAAATAAATCGATCTTTCTCATCATCCTTAGCCTTCTTAATTCCACATCTTGGTATTTTGCTGTGCCATCTGCCTCGGTCCAGTGCCAATCGGGTCCAAACGGTTCAAAATCATATAGTAGAAGATACGTAGAAGTACGACCCTCACCCATTTGTGTACTCAATAAGATGTGTTTTATACACGTTCATAATAATTATCTTTGATACCCAATTGAAAAATACATTTTGACTTTTGACCTTTGATACGAAAATTTCGTATCAAAGGTCAAAAGTCAAAATGTTTTTTAGTTTAGTTTAGTTTTTTTAGTTAGTAACATATTATTAAACTGTGGCTCTATGAGCTGAAGACTGCGCAGCCGACATCTGTCCCCCCCTAAAGGTCGTATTCCTTAACCGATTCTCGTGAAATTTTGTAGTTTTCAAAATTACGGAAAATACCATTTTGAAAAAAAAAATTACTCGCCAAAAACAATTGTAAAAAATTATCGAACCTGCTCACAAAATTTCAAGAGAAGCGATTAAGAAATGCGACCTGTAGAGGAAGACAGAGATCCGGACAGAATTCGGACATACGAAAGCATTTTTGTCCAAGCATAGACGCTTCGCTCGCTAACGGCCGCTCGGCGATGATGGTCGTTCTTCTACGTATCTTAGACTAATAGAAAAAACACAAAATCCACTATCAATGTCCTTTCCATTACTAAACTCTCCAGACGCCAAATTCTAAATTGAATCTAAATCTAACATTATCTAATTGGCCTAAGTCATGAGAGGTATTTGTTTTTCACAAGTCACTGTGTCATTAGTGGCATAAAAGTCGGTGGTATGTTTACGGTCCCAGTACAGCTTGGCAGCCCTCACCAGTAGAGCTGTCCCAGTTATGAACAGCACTATCTCTATGCATAGGAGTATGATTGGGGCGTACACGTATACGATTTTTAGAATTGTCTTGAAGTTGTCGAATACTTCTGCCTGGACCTGAAAAGAGATAAATTGGGCTTAATATCAGAAGCTACCTGTCAAAGTCAAAAAGAAAAAGTCGTAATAGTGACCAAGAATGTATTGTAAATTCACAGAACTGCACTGTTCGAGGCCTACCATGATTTCTTAATTTCATGATGTCGTGATAACGTCTTGTTGTCGCCGACGCGTTAACATGGACCTTATAGCGTGGTGAAACGACTCACGGTCGCGCAGTGTCGAAAACAAAAGTGGTCATCATGGCAATAAGATATACATAATAGACCACCTAAAAGCATTCAAACAGCAGCTGAATAATTTGACTTGGCATTTATTAATTATCACTCCTTCCTTCTACACTAACGGCCATTATTTTTATCGTATCACTCATCCATAAAAAAAAAAACAAGGTCTAGCGCAAACACAATGACGCCACACGTCATCTTCATCCGTCTCTTTCGAACTATTTGTAAATGACTATTGACTATTCGGTCTTGCTAAGCATCGATTGACGTCTCTATGTATTGCCCACGTGCCCGAAATACTATACCTAACACTCAACATTTTTAAAGTGACAGTGAATTGCAGACCATATATTATTTACTATTTTTTTATTATGACCCAACTGCATTCTGTAGTTAAAGAGTTCAATTTTGAAATAATATATTGTAATTGCTTTTCTTTGTTAGTGGTCAGCTCTGCAAAGATGCGTCTGTACGCAGCATTACATAGGTATATATTTTGGTCTGTGACCAAAGCAAACGAGCCCGTCGATATGCCGTGTCTCGTTTTATTTTATTGAAACGAAACGGGACGTAGCGGATTCTTTGATATTATTGGGCATTCGTACACCCAACACAAGAAGAACTCTCTTGTAGGTTTTGATATTGGAACAGCGCGGCGTGGCTTATAAATGAAGATCGAAATAACTTACGACTTGTATGTAGGCGATAGGAACTGTCATGTTGGAGAAGTATTTGCCGTCGCTGTTGTAGCTGATGTCTCCCAGCACCATGTTCAGCTGCAGGGACAGCCGCGTCGCCAGCTCCAGGCCCAGTTTCTGGACAAAGGAAGTTGAACTTAATCTAATTTGCTCTACTGATGTAGGTACAAATAAATTATGAAGAGACATTTTTTTTGTATCTATTTTGTTAGTATCTATTTAATTGCTAATATCATTAATCATCTAATAAGATGAAAAGAATACTTAAAAAATTAACTTTAATCTGAGGTATTTCACTGCTAATAATGTCCAGTGATTCAGGAGCAAATAACAAAATTCAGTTTTTTATTTTCCTGAAAAGTTGACTTTTTGCAATTGTCATTTTAGGTTTAGGTTTAAAGACATTTATTCTCATTAAAGATTATAGCATCACTTACATGAGAATACAGCGTATAAGTAAATTAGGTAGTTCGTCGTCACACAAAGTCTTAAATATAGGTACTTAAAGACAATTTAGTAAACAAAACAACTTAATTGGACGTTACTTAAAAGTTTAGCACACAAATGAAGCTAATAACAGCATAGCGTATAAATCATGCAGATCTAGGTACTCAGTAACAAGATGCGAATTTAAATAACTTAACAAAATTGTCATTTTGTTCTCCGGGGACAGCGAATTATGGTCACGTGACATTTTAATAGCTCATATTTCGTCCAATCAGCAGCAGATGACGTACGAACGTTAGCGATCCTGAAAAAAGAATCACTTGGAAGTGATTGCAACTTGTTTAGGGCCTGGTCTGGCACCGTCCTATCTTTCTTTGGTTTTTGTTTTAAAATTTTCATAGGTTTTTTACACCTTGTTTTAATCCGCCAATATCAAAACATAAATATGATATTAAATATGTCTCAATAAAAATGTTACTCACCGGTTCTAAAACGAAGGTGCTGTCATGTTTCTTTGGGTCAGGTCGCATGCCCTCGATCCGCTCATAGAGCTTCGGATCGGAGTTCAAGAAATGCGACCGTGATATGGCTATCGGGATACCTGAAACCAATTAAATGTTGTGTTAGTTTACTTGTGCTTACCACTAAAAATTAAATAATAGTGATGAACATTTGCAGATAACTAGTAGTTTAGCTAAAACTGAGATCTCTTGACCCTCATATCTCCACAACTCCCAAACCAATTTAATGGTCATTTGAGTACGAAATTTAATAAAAGTCAACAACACAACAAATTTAACTAATGCCGACTTATTTCAGTAGTGTGCATGTGACTTCGCTTTGTTTGGTCAACACATTAGAAATGCCTGGTTTGTGTGGATGTTTTTTTTAAATACTCATAAATGTATTGTCTGGGACTTTTGTATATAACACGTACTAACAAACTTAGAAATACTATATAATGGAAAAAGAGAAAAAACATACAAAAGTCAGAAATCAGAAATCAGAATTTATTGAAAAGTCTAATAGTTACACGTCACAATTCATAAAATGTCATAAACAATCACTAGAGGTGACTTACGCATTTCAGCAGATGCATTTAGCATCAGAGCCGGGTTCCGCTAATCACTTATTAAAACGCCCATCATCCAGTCTGTTTAAATGGTAAGAAGTGCCCGTCTCTCCTGTTACCATGGCATCGTATTGCCATGATGGTAACGTTTGTTTTCGACGCTTTACGACTTATTGCGTGGCGATACGATTCGCGGTGCGCAGCGTCGACATAAAAACATAACCATCATGGCAATAAGAAATCGCGGTAGGCCCCCTGAAGTGTATAGATGTCTTACCAAAAGTACAGTTGGACAGATCCAACATCCCACAGATCCCAAATCCGCAGTCTCTGGTGAAGGTCTCGTTGCTGATCTTGTACGCCCAGCCGGTGGGCCCGTAGTCGAGCGGCACCTCCTCGTGGAACTGCAGGTTGAGGACGCGGCAGACGCCGATCCTGTACACGTTGAGCGGCGTGTGGCGAGTCACGCCGGGCGGGAAGGACGCGCCTTCGTATGTGTCCGTGAAGTTGTAACTGGAACGGATATGAGCTGCTTACACTAATGTTTTAGTGCGTCTGTAGTAGCTTGTCGTTTATGAATACTAGCTACGCCTCGCGGTTTTAATTTCAGTTAAACAATAGGCTATCTGTCTATCCAGGTTACAAGCTACCTCCGCACGAAATTTCAACAAAATCTCCCCATCCGTTTGAGCTTAAAGTAGTAACAACCACACACACAATCTGTTCAAAGTATGCAATATTCAACTGTTTGTGGCCATAGAAACAGCTGTTTTTTTTGTTGTCACTCTTATCAGTCATGCACAAAGTTTTAGTTGGGCAAAAGTTTGATCTTCGTATTTACAAGAGTATGAAGTATTTCTTGTTTTATTTATTAAATTGCTTTTTTTACTACAATTCAAGGACTTTTAGTTATGTTTATTTCTGTCAAGTTGCAATACATCTCTGCAGGGAGCTGCAGGTGGATTTATTTTTGCTTCTTAGAGTACATGTCAAAAATTGACTTATAACCGTATATAGAGAGCCTCCAATTGGATGGTTACTTACTAAAATCATGAATTTAACCACATGATGGTTGCCCTCATTGTGAACATTTGCACAAAATGCTTAGGAGGAAGCCAGCTCTTAGTTTGTTTGCTCCTCAGTTTCTTACTGTTTTTTCAGGGTAGCCATTCTTTTTCTGAACAAGCGTCATTTTACAATAACTGACCTTCATAAGTGTATCTTCGATCTACCCAATTGTATAGAGATATTTGATTTTCTTCTTCTGTTTTGCCTTCTTACCTTTCTAAAGGAAGTTGCTGGTCGATGGGCTTGGTCTTCAGGTACCGTTTCAGCTGCTTCACGGTGAACTTGTCCTCGTGCTTCACACTCATCTTGATCCGATAGAGGGTGTTGTTGTCGTACAACTGGAAATAATAACAGAAGTTCGCAATTTTTAATCTTAAAAGATAATAATGAATTAGCATATTATACATAAACGCTTAAACAGGTTTTGGTGATATGATAAGTACTCTTTATGACTAAAAATAAAGTTGTTTTGAAATAAAAGAGATATTGGATTAATCTATGTAGTGAACCAATTTTCTTAAATCAATGGGTTTTTTTCTATTTTCGAGTATATTTTTTAGTAAGTAATAGGTACATGTTTCAACACTGCACACTGTACACTCCATGCTCTGTACACTGTACAGTGTACACTCCAATCTTATAACTACCTCTCTTCTTATAAATAGATCCATGTAAATTATTATAGCAACTCGTACAAGCCTAAAACTATGTTGATTGCCCTATTTTTTCCTGTAATAGTACGAATAAGCAATTATTTATAATTTGTGGTCGGCCTTCGGTGTTTGAAGTAACCTTCAACTTGTAGCTTCGGTTCGCTTCGCAAAAACAAGCGATTGGTTTTAACTAAACACATAGTGCCTACCACAACAAATAGGAGATTGACGTCGAATTCAAACTAGAGACCGTTCATATATCTTAACTTGTCCCTTGAAAAATGCCATTGTCAGTTGACATTACTCGCTGATGTGTGTGAAATGATGTAGCGCATGTACTAGTTATAGTGAATATACTCTTAACTAAAATCTGACGTAACTTAATTTGAATTCTCCAAAAATAGTGCCATCCTTTTCTTAGATAGTCAAGTGAAAAAAGTTGCAACTAACATTAAGATCATTTACAATACAATACAATATTAGTACTCTTTATTGACACCAAATACAAAATAAATCTAAACTAAAAACTCTCGCAGTAACTTAATAAAGAAAAAAAAACTCGTCTGCAAAATATTGTACCCTGTGTCACTTCAACTATCAAGACGACTCAAATGACACCTCACATGTTGAAACCCATGAAGCTGTTTATGCTGTAGGGCGTGCCAAAGTGCCAAAGATACCTCATACACACATACCCACAAACATATTCATTCATTCGAAAAACATAACCCTCCTTCTTGCACAGTCGGGTAAAAATATAGGCGCAATGTGCGGCCAATGATCTAGTGCTGTAATTATGGCAATGGTTTAGTAATTATGGGCAATGTATGTCATTTACCACATGACTGAAGCCCGGTGTATGGCAACAGGCTCGCCCCATGTCACATTTTGGGACTGAATATCGGCTGGCGAAGTGTGGGTGTTGTATTACAGCCCCCCTCGGGGAAAGGCGTGACTATATGTTATATAAGTTATATGTAAGTTTAAAAAGTAATTCAACAGATATGACTTCAATATTTTATTTAATTGTACATTTTACAATTAAATTTTAGGTCTGCCTAACGTCATTCCCTAAAAAATTATGACTTTGTTCCGATTTTAACAATTCAAAATGCATAACTAATTGTAACGGATATTTTATTTGATCATAACTTCTAGTAGAAATATTTATAAGATTTACACGAACCTATTTTTGGCTAACAGAAAAATGTTGTCTCGCTGAACCAGTCTTACTAGTTATAAGTTTTGGGATAAATCCTAACTTAAGTTAGTAAACAACATTTAGGTACTTACGTTTTTGTGTATAATTAACATGTATATGTTTCGCCACCGGATTTTTCATACTAATATTATACTCGTAAATGCGAAAGAATGGAAACAGTAATGTAAGATACTCACTCTATCAATGATGCCCAGCTTACCGAAGTATATAAGTCCAGGCCCAACGCGGTTCGCCAGCCCGATCATGGGGTCATTATAGCCCCAGAAGAAGCTTATGTCGTCCAGGTGGGTGATGAAAAGTAGGTTACTCAGTACTTACCCTATCAATGATCCCAAGCTTATCAAAGTATATGAGTCCTGGCGCGACGCGGTTCGCCAGCCCTATCATGGGGTCATTATAGCCCCAGAGGAAGCTTCTGTCGTCCAGGTGGGTGATGAAAAGTAGGTTGCTCAGTACTTACCCTATCAATGATCCCCAGCTTATCAAAGTATATGAGTCCTGGCGCGACGCGGTTCGCCAGCCCGATCATGGGGTCGTTATAGCCCCAGAGGAAGCTCTCGGCGTCCAGGTGGGTGATGATGCGGGAGCGCATCTGATGCGCCAGGAGGTTGAACCCGTGCCGGAGTAGGAAGGGGTAGTTGCGGAGCAGTGATGTAGCGCTCTGGAAAAAGGAAGGAATACATTTAGTAAGATGGTATAATACTAAAGAGGCGATGATAGCCTAGTTGGCGCAGGCCCGCCTCTCAAGCCAGAGGGAGCGGGTTCAAACCCAGCCGACGACACTCACCAATTTACCGGTGTATGGCGACAGGCTCGCCCCCTGTCACATTTGGGACTGAATATCGTCCGCAGAAGTGTGGGTGTTTGTATTACACCTCTGCCAGCTCCCTCGGGGGAAAGGCGTGACAATATGTATTTATGTATGCTAAATATCGTTTTAACACTTATTTGGTTCCACAACAATGTAAACCTACATAATTATATCCATAAATAAAATATTATAGATTAAAATTAGCCACCAGCATAATATCAAGAACTAATAACAGCACTTGACAACAATTGACCATTTTTATAGTTTATTCTATTAAGTATATTCCTATGAGACTACTTGACTTTTTGTCTTTAAAAGTATGCTGTAAAATATCAACAATCGACAATATTAAAAACGTTTTGCGTAACTAAGTACCTACCTAAATATTATATGTGGTAAAAAGTTGTCAAAATGCAATTGTATTGAAAGGTACATTTTAAGCATCATAAAATTGTTAAAGGTCAATTGTTTTTTTATTATGATTATGAGTATTTACGTAGTGGTCTACAGGCGATTAAGCAAAAAACTGGCATGGAGATAACCATACCTTTTTTTTTTTTTTTTTTTTTCGTGGGGGAATGCGCTTACACATCCCCGCTACGCCCCGGGGGAGGCGCAGCGGGGTATGTCGGACTCGATGCTAGAAGGGCACCCCTACCGACTAAACCCCCACGGTGTCCATCCTCGTCGGCCATGGCGGGGTCACGGGGCCTCTCTCAGAATCTCCGTAACCATACCTTGGATTAACTCACAGTAGCCACTCAAAGCGAACTTATTAACTAATTATTTAATAGTTAGTAAATATACTCGTACTTTAGTTTCAATATTATTTTACTTTACTGCGCCCCGCGATTTAATCCGCGATCCCAAAATGACTGTTATTTTTTTCGGAATAAAAATGAATAGAATAGAATAGAATAGAATAATTTTTATTGTCATTAAGTAACAGTTCCTTAAAGATTTTAGCTAAAATTAATTAAGGATACTCCTATAATGGACTCGTCAAAAAGATAATTACAAAAAATTACAAATTAATTACATGAAATTAATGGAATGAAATTGTGTGTCCGGGACACACAATTTTCATTTCGTTTTCATTACAAAGGGCGCCGGGGTGCGAAAATCAGTGCTCTTCCCAACAAAACATTTACTTATTTTTAAAGGTGTCAAAAAAAAACATGACGATGAGTTGAGCAGTTAGGGCATGAAATTTGTTAGTTTTTTTTTTATATTTAGAATATGTCGGCGTTTGACCACCAACTCGCCTGATATTAAGCGACGTTGTGGTCTAAGATAGAGCACGACGACCTATAAGATACTTATTCACTCTAGCCTTGAAGTTTTATAGAGTGAAGAAGTACAAAGACGGCAGTTGAGTGAGGCGCTACAAGTGCGCTACTGCTCAGACCCGTCTTCGGAACGGTTACACCGGACTACATCCCGAAACACGACTAGGTCATTTCACGGCATGGCTTGGTCCGGTGGGTGGTAACTAGCCACGGCCGAAGCCTCCCACCAGCGCAAAAATAAGGAAAAATAAAAATAAAAATTTAAAATAATAATAGCATAAGGAATTAGTTAGGATGTCAGAATGAAAAAAAACTGGATGAAGGATGAAGGACATGAAAAAATCCTCCTATATGGAATGGAGAAAGCGTGCATACGTTATCGACAAAGTGGGCTAGGTGTAGGAAGATGATGGCATGGAAAAATCCTATTCTATTTAACTGAAATTGGATTTTTCCTTGCTGATTGATGATAATGATGATTTGGGGGCGATTATTTCGTTTTTAAACGTTAACTGACGCGGCAGAACCACTGACATTAAAAAATGGGTTTATAGTCGTGACGGTAATTATATCTAATTTTAGCTGTAAACGTTCTTATGGTGCGGCCACATTAGCGGCCTTCGGCGATAATTCGGGCTGATCTCGACAAGTGTAGTGTAGCCGGTTAGTTCGTCATCGTATCTGGTGAATTATCGCTCACGTCAACTCCGCAGAAAGGCGACGAGTTGACCGCTAATGTGGGCAAGAACATCGCCGATAACCGATAGCGATGATGTTAGCGCGATAATGCGACACGAATTAACGCGCGCTAATGTAGTCGCACCATTAGCAGTTGCTACATAATAAGAGCCGTCCGTATAAATGAGATTTCTAGAGTCTGCGGGAACCAGTTGACGTTTATTTTAAAATAAATTTTTATACTTACCTATTTATTTTACTTACCTATTTGCATGCGTTTAACCCAATTAAGTTGCAATCTGATGAAAAACCGGGTTAAGGTCAGGATACCTGCACGACAAGAGTCAGTGACATTAGACACTCAGTGTATACATCGAGTGTCTACAGTGTGTCCACTCTCGCGACATCTACTCGTAGTTCACAATAATAGCAGTGTCGCTGGACATTATTGTTGTGTTTGACTGCTTCGAGTCGGTGGCTCAGTTGGTAGAGAACCTGCCTTTTGAGCTTGGGGGCGTAGGTTCGATTCCCACCTAGGGTAAACATTCATGTGATGAACATTTGTGTTTATTCTATGAATGAGTGTATATTGCCGATTTTAAGTATTTACTTAAATTTATATTTTGCATGTACTTATATCAGTCTTTGGCAATCATAGTACAAGACCCCAAACTACGCAATAACAGACCGACCATGTGTGAAATGTCCTGAATTTATTTATTTAATTGACTGCCTCGGTGGCTCAGTTGGTAGTGAACCTGCCTTCTGAGCTTGGGGGCGTGGGTTCGATCCCACCTAGGGCAAACATTTATGCGATGAACATTTGTGTTTATTCTATGTCTGGGTGTTAATATGTATTTAAGTATGTATTTAAAAATATCTAAGTATGTTTATCAGTCTCTGGCAGCCATAGTACAAGCTTTGCTTAGTTTGGGGTCAGGCGACCGTGTGTGGAAGTGTCCCGAATTTATTTATTTATTTATTTGTTTAGTGTCAGTATTAAAAAGATGTTATAAATAGTTGAATAAACATATCATAGAGGTCGTCAGGTCTAAGTTGGTAGCAAACTAGTCCAAGATGATGTTGGAAGCGGTTTTGATTAAAAAACTTAGCTACCTAGTTGTTGCTACCGAATTGTTAAGTAGATTTTTTCTGCAACGAGTATGGATAAAGTACTTAAAAGTTAAAGTTTATGTAGCGTATTACTTCCTAAAAACTATTGAAACAACACTACAATAGTTTTGTATTTAGTTAGTTTACAAGTAAAAACGAACTACGCAAGTGCAGACACATAAAATAACATTTAATCTGAAGCTTCAAAAATTAAAAATATTTACAGCACCCACACCTACGCAGGCTTTCGTATAGGTAGGTATTATTAAATTGGGGGGCATCAAGTTATTTTCTCCCCTTTGAATTTGGCGTCGCAGGTCTTGTGCATTTACAAGTGTCAAGTTAATTATGGTTTTCACAAATAATAGGGTGATGTGATAATTTGAGGTGACGATGACGAATCACTTCCCTTTTCCCATTTCAGTATTTTATTATTAATTATGTATACTTTACTGAAACTTTAAACTTTAAAACTTTAAACTGAAGCTTTGTTGAGAACGCGAAACGTCACGTTTCGCAATGTTTGTATTATTTGCGCACACTCGTGCACGTTAACAAACCGAAAAAGGTTTACAATCCACCATTAATACATTTTCACAGTTGAAGAATTATGAGTTTTTGAAAATAAAAAAAATTACAACGCCACCTTTTCGGTTCCCGCCAAAATTACCATCAAGTGGTTTTTTATTGTTCCCCCCATTCAGGGGAATTTGGCGTCACACGTCTTGTGCATTTGCCAGTGTCAAGAGTCATTTACAAATGATGGAATGATGATGATAACGTGATGATGAATCCCTCCCCTTTCCCCATTTCAGTAAAATGATGAAATTACTAAAACTTTAATTAAAGCTTTGTAGAGAACGCGAAAAGTCACGTTTCGCAATGTTTGTATTATTTTCGCACACTCGTGCACGTTAACGAACCGATAAAGGTTAATAAGCCACTGTTACAACACTTTGACACTCGAAGAGTCACAAGATTTAGAAAATAATAAAAAATTACGATGCCAAATTCGGTTCCCGCCAAAATTCCACAGACTTCCAATTGCAAGTCTGTTAATTTTGTAATTACTTAATGTAATTAATTAATAATTGCAAATTTTTTAACCGAACTGAACTGCCGTTTTTTTTCGTTAGACTTTTTCGTGGGGTACTGTGAAAGATGGATGTTATGCAGATAACTTTAAAAGCTTATAATTTCGGCGATCTTTATCAAGGCGAGTGCGCGCGCAGCTAAAAACCGCCTAATGCGGTTGAAACTATAGCCGAATCAATCGACTAAATCGTACGTGAGTTATTCCCGTCTTAAGAGGATAACAGTGCAACAGTAGGTACATAAACGCAATTATTCAATTAAAAATAGGTTAATTATTGCAGTATGACTTTAGGTCTAGGTTTATGTATGTACGTTCAAGTCCGTATTTGAGTAATACTTAGGTACCTACTTATCTTCAGATCTGATGCTCCTGTCTAAAACAATGCCTCATTCATTCAACGCAAAGCAGCATGAACTAATAACATATTTATTAATTAACATACTATAAGATAACATGGTTTATTACTTACCTACTCATAATCAAAGTCAAAGTCAAAATATTTATTCACTTAAATAGGGTAAGTACATACAGTTCTTCAATATATAATTTAGTTCTGCCTATTTGTCAGATAACCTGACATGTGAATATGTTACAATTAATATAATTACAATCGAAATATTTGTACATTAAAATTATTTTAGTTATGTCAGTCAATTCAAGTCAAATTTAAAAATTATATAATACTTATTATTAAATTTATTTAGTTTATCTATAATATTCTAAAGTAAATCTTAAATTAGGTAACAACATTATTTTAAAAAGTCTTTAATACTATAGAAGCGTTTGTCTAATAACCATGTTTTTAATTTCCTCCGGAAGATAATCGGATCGGTAAACCTACTGACCTCGGTCATGGTCATTTTGATACCCCGTTGTTGACATGGACAAAATTAGAAATCGGATTAATACCTAGTATTGATCGGGCTACATAGAGTATTATTAGAAAATTCACAGCCAAACTCAAATAGGTCAAAAAATGTCACGTTTATTCAACATCTAAACAGAAATAGTCTGTTGCTAGTTGCTTTTCTATATTTGTATAACACTGATGGCTACTGGCACCAAATATAATTGCCTCAATCCTTGCTTAACTAGTTTAAAATTTTCCTAGCTACCTAAAAAATATTTAAAAAACCCCATAGACCGAGAGGGCATCGTTGAACATAGTTTGTTGCTTATGAGACGTAAGCATACTCCTTAAGCTGGGTTCTCACTTAGATCCTGTAGCACCCAATGTATCAGATACTGCATCAAGTGAGTCCGTAGCCGCCAGCCTGCTGTGAGCCGGTCGCTCGCGGAGCGTGGCGAGCTCGCAGCGCCGGGTGCACGGTTTTTGAGCAAGCACCAACGCGCTCATTAAACTGTCCAATTTGCAGTATGCTAACTTAGTGTGGCGCTGTCCGCGCGGTAGAAATAAATTGGATTGCTAAATATCTTACTGCTACACCATCCAAATTTAGCACGACAGTTCATCCAGCGTACTGCAAATTGGATTAGGCAATGACCGCGAAAGGGCGCTCGCTGTGTGCTCGTAGCTCATTGCGCGGTAACTATGGACGAGCCGCATCCACTTGTAGATTGGTACAGTATGTGATACATTGTGTGTTATACGTTTAAGTGAGTACCCTGCTGTAGATCCATTCCTAATCTCCAAAGTCCTAGAAACATTATCTTCAGAAAGGTGGAGTATACCTGCTGTGCTGACTCAGATAGGATCACCAAAGTTCCCTCAGTCCAACAGAGCATTCTAATAGTTGATCGAATCAGGCTTTACTTTGCAGAAGCTCATTTTCAAAACCGTTTCAGACTGTCAGTGCAATCTAAAATAGTAAACGAGATTATAGACCCGGTTTCACGATTAACTCAACCGTTATGAATTTATGACGCTTCGATTTACTGCTGCAGCAAATATTTGCTGTATTTGTCATTTAAAACTAATGCGACATAAGAAGCAGTCATACGTGTTCTGCCAATTATACCGGTACAGATGGTGACACAGTGAAATGATTAGTGGCTATTAGTGCAATTGACTGCTTATGTTCCTAAGAAAAGCATGACATTGGGGTTTTTTACTCAACATTAGCTAAATAAAACTTAACCGTATGTAATTTTTTGAAACGAATGTTAATATCGGGACCACAATGAAGCTATTATCTAGATTTATATCTTTCAAAATTCCTTCATAAAAAGAACTGGCAAGAAGTGGATTGCACTTCCTGCCTCGGTGTTCCCTAGCAACATTTACAAGATTACATCCTGGATCTCTTCAAGTCAAGAGTTCATAGGCACCTCATGGACAAGCGTGCTCCAAAATAGAGGAAACCGTCACTTTCTACAAGGTGTGTTGTGGTCAAACGTCTCTACAAAACAAAAAATATAAATTTGTTCTAGTTTTTGCACCAAACTATGAATATTAATTACAGTATATCTCAGATCGCACCTTTGCTCAGCAATGGACGATTACTGGATCATAATAATAATGATAGTATAATAGATATACTGTAAATAAAACAGATTTACGGCTAGATCACACCGAACCCGGGTGTAGTTCGTGTGCAGTGCGGTCCAGTTCCAGGCGCAGTCACACCGTCAGCATTTCATTAGCAATCCGCTTGCAGAAGCTGCGTATCACACGGACAGCTCGTTGACAACGACCTACTGACAGCACGCACGGGTGCGTGCAGTGCAGTTACAGCGGATTTGGTGTATGCAGTGTGTGTTTGTGGTGCGGATTCAACCTATAACTCAGTCAGTAATTTGAAGTCGTCTCACCATGAAAGCGAGGTTAGGCACTGTGACCCTCATCTCGGCGGGGTTCCCCACAGACTCCTCCGGCAGGAACGTGACCGACATGTGCGGAGTGAACCACACGTCCTCGGACGTCTCGTTCAGGTCTATGTCGCCGTTACGACGGGTCTCGCTGGAAAATTAACACGGGAATTTAAACAATGGGCTATAATCATCGACTTAAAATACTTACGTGTTATATCGATGGTTATATGTTTAAAATATACAAAAAGAGGTATATGCTCAGCAGGAGTGGTTACAGGCTTATGATAATGATGAAAATGTGGTAGCACAGCTAGTCTTGATTAAAAACAACTCACACATAAGTAAAAGGGCCAACCTCTTCTACCTTCAGCTTGTGGTCTACTCCCGTCATGAACCGCTCCTCGTTGGTGATGTTGAACACGTAGAGGGAGAGCCGCGTGCCGCTCGCTTCTGTTTTGAACATCTTGTATAAAAAGCTGCCTTTCTTCACTGCTGTTCCCTGGAATTGTTCATTCTAAATTTATCTATTTAAAAAAAAGCGCTAATACAATAAACGAAGAGACCAAGACATAATACGGCAACAAACGATGGCACTAGCAGTGGGTCGATATAAGCTGACGATGATAAAGATGATCGAATATTCTAGATAGGAAACTTTGTATATTATTATTGATTCAAGCGATAATTATCATAATCGCTCGATCTCTAAACGAAGGTTTGTTTTTATTATTTTGGTATGGAACTCTAAAACCTGACGGTCTGGGGGACAATTCAGCTAACCACAGCATATGCTTAACGGAACCGTTGACATTGCGTTAGCTCTAAAAAAAAACAGACAGGAAACGTCTAAAGTCATTAATTCCTCACAAACGTGTCAACGGAAGTCCAGCTGGCACTTTTGAGACACATTAGTTAAACACATGAGTTCATTTTTAAGGCTAACGTAACGTCTACGGCTCAGATAAACATCGGCGATGGTTAGTAGAATTCCCTCCACTCTAGTGCTCGATCAACTCACGTATCTGACAGCCAAGCTGATAGGGTCGAGGACGACGGCGAGCAGCGCTATCAGCAGCAGGAGGCTCCCGACGCCTGCGCTGATAATCGCCTGACCTGGAAACGTGACAAGATTTGTAAACATCCTGACACGATACAATAAAAATGATAACCACATTACGCTGAACCGCAGCGAGGCGGAGGGGGTGACTCGCCGAAAACCGCTTTACAAAGGATGAGTGCTTGGCCATAAAATCAGAGTCTTGATTTTAGGGGTCAACCACTTAGCCTATAATAAACGGAGTCCGTACGAAGCCCGCTCCGCTCGCAGTGGAAAGCGTGTATGAATCTGATCCGCTGCAAGTCTGCGAGTGTCTGATGATTCCTATATAATAAACAACAAATAAATAAATCCATTTATTTCTGGCAATATAACTTGCAAATAATGGAAGTTACAGGGGCCCATTGAAAACAAATACCTTGCAGACTAACAGACATTTAAATAAATAAAAAAAATAAATTAAAAAAAAACTCAAATTACACGCTAAGTCGACACGTTTTGCAGCAAATGTAGCGATGAGCGATCAGATCGGATTTTTACGATGCGATCCAGCCCGGAGCGGCCAGACATGACCGCTAGCACCTTATTGTACACATAATACCTTCATTATAATAAAGGCTGACCGAATTTAGTTCGATTGACGTCAGAAAGTACCCTTTTATGGATGAAATATACCCACATGGCGGCGGAATTCTGCTTCAACATTAGAGCACAGACCTATGGGAGTGGATGAATAAAATGTTGAATATTTCAATTGATTTATAATAAACAGTCAATGTATTTCCAAAAAGATACAGATATATTTCATCACCATAGTAGACAATAAGTATATTGTTACAAATTCATAATCCCCCACACTAGAGCCAAAAAATTTTTCTTTTGTTTCCTTTTCTACCAAGAAAAAGTAAAAATTGATAAGTACATTCTTATAGCTTAACATTAACGTCTTGTGAGTCATTAAAATGTACGTGATTCGCAAACCTATAACCACCTACATATGATCCGTTATCTTATCGTTATACTACACAAGCTGTGCCATCGGTATCAATCTCTAACCTACTCCAAGCTCCTGATCAGCAGATACCATGTGCCTCCAAAAAAAAAAAACAAGGTTGACCGTTTCTGAATACCTGGATATAACGCAACAGGGCATCGATTCTACTAACAAATTGTTTTAAATTGCTAATGAATTGTCTAATTTTGACACTTCTGGCATATTTTCTCTATTTATAGTCCATCCTTCATGGCTGAAGATCACGACCACCGTTTTTTTTACCCAGTGATTTGTCAGCCTCTTCCACTTGTTCCAGTTCTGTAGCCAGTCGCACCACTTCCTCATACCTGGACGTGCTGTTTTGTTTGAGCTGGTCTGACCATGGTCCACACGCGTGACCCTATAAGTCATACTTCTGGCATACAAAAAGTGACAATTTGAGGCGATTAATTAACAATTAAAAAATAATTGTTTAGTAGAATTGAGAGGCAGTATTTTGTAACTAGATACCTAATACACATTCATCACGGTTTAACAACGGACTTTGATACCTTACGTATTATTAATGACGACAATCTAACATGACGTGTTATCCCTCGGATGTCTGGCTGTTCTGCTGTATCTACAGGTCACACTTCTCAACCGACTCAAGTAAAATGTTGTGAGCAGTTCGCTAATTGTTTTAAATTGCTGAGATATGGGACATGAAACAACTCTACAGTTTGTAGTTCACAGAGCCAGTAGTCTATAAATAAGTGGTAAACATTGTGATGGGAAATTTTGGGGGATTTACCTACATATTGCGGTTCCATTAAATATTTGTCTAAGTATACACCACTGGAAGTAAAAACCAATGCGTTCCGACTATACCTTCACACCTATAATTATTTACCTAGGTCCGTGAGGTGTTTGTGAAAATTCAAGGTTTTCATTTTTATCTGCTCTGCCATAAAGAGAAAAACTTCTGCTATTATTTTTCATCAATTTTTTATGTATTATTGCGGTATTACATTTCAAGATTTCCAAGACGCCTCTCAATAGGAGGAAGCAACGATACGCAAGGTCCATTGAATTTTCAAAACATAAGTTAAAAACAAAATAACAATTTTCAGTACAATTTAACACTTTAAATGTTCTTCTAGTAGTAGAAAAAAAACGAAAATCCTTAATTGAAATTAAACATTCACCCGTACATTCACATATACATACACATATAATTACATAATATGTATATACATATACGTACATACATATTGTCACGCCTGTTTGCCTTAGGGTAGACAGACCAACTTCTCTCCACTTGCTACGATCCTGACGTACATCTTTCGCTTCTTCTACTTCCATGAGTGTTTTCATACACGCTCGTGGTTTACGGGTACTCCTGACCTGGGCTTTCTTAATGTCTTCGATTTGGTCGAGATACGTTCTCCTAGGTCGAACCTTCCCAACTTGGCCGTTCACACGTTGTAGATCTGTTTCTTCAATGTCCTTTTATCAATTCTCTCAATGTGTCCATCTAAGCATCCCTTGCTCAATCCTCAACACTGCATCATTTTACACCATAACGTTTTTAATAAGTTTGTTTTTCATTGTATTTATCAGAGTCACTAAAGCCATACTTCACAAACTTTTCATTTCCACAGCATTCATTTTATACCCTGTTCCTAAAAAACGTTATAAAGCCTTGGAATAATTTAACAGTGTGTTGTCTTTTAATTTGTTTACTCGATCGTTGAAGACATAACACTGTATACCTAACCATTCGGAGGCTATACGTTTATTGGTAAGAGGGCGTCAATAAAAAGCGCGTATAATACTTACATTTAACTTTTTTCTGTCGTCTTTTCTTATCGTCTTTCTTTAGCAATAACATCGTTCTGCGTCAAGTTGGCTGAGTGATGACGTCTGAAACAAGGAAAACAAAGTTGAAGTCATGAAACATTTTACATGGGTTTCATTTTGATTTTATAGGTAAATATATAGTTATGATAATTTAAAAAGCAAAGCTTAAAAAAATGATTATCAAAATCGGACTACTCTGTAAAAGCTATGCGTAATCATTCTTATAAAATAAAAAATATATTTATTTATTTAAACATATATATATACGCGTCGACGTGTTAACCTCCTTCGTATCGTCGGTTCAAAACCGACTTTCTGTCATGCTTGTAGCCAATTTTTAGACTTTTGTTGAAATTTTAAAACTGTATCATGTAATATCATACATACAAAAATAGTCGAATCGAGAACCTCCTCCTTTTTGAAAGTCGGTTAAAAAGGCTTTAAAACCGATTTTATTGCTCACGACACTTTCTTATCTATCGCATCGTAAGTAATTGTTTTTAATAATACTCAGTCACATTTGTACGAGTTATTTTACTTGACTCGACCACCTTGTTCGAATAAAGATCCTCTACTCAGAAGAACAGGCAAGAAACTGAGGGGCTTTATTTTTCAAACAATGAATAAATTACTGTCTCACAAATTTTGGCTTACAACTTGGTAATGTCTACCTATACATACTAGTAGCTACTTGGCGGAAGTGGAAGGCTCCGGACATCTTTGTCTTCTAAATAATTCTTAACCTTATAAAACCCCCTTTTAACCATTCGATCTGTAGTCTGGCTATCCACTAGGCAGCGTACTGTATGAGATATACCACCACCGGCCCCATATTCTAACGCGTGACATGTTATCTTGGTCGCTCTCACTCTTATGACTTTTTAAACGAGAGAACCAATTACCAGAAAACATCTCAGGCGCAAGACTATTCTTGCGCCTGAGATGTTTTCGGGTCAGCTAGCCAGACTATCAATCGCACGAGATAGGTAGATAGTGTGGTGTAATACCTCTTTTATTGTTCACACCAGAAGTAAAATAAAATCAAAACAAAACCAATCCAAAATAAAAAACTAAAGAAAGTAGAGTAAAATTTAAAATGGATTATTATTTATCTCTACATCTACACTAATAAAATATAAACAACAAGTAACATTATTAAAAGAAAAAAAAATCCGGTTGCAAAATGTTTTACCCTATGTCACTTCCACTATCAACACAATTCAAATGATACCTCACATGTCAAAATCGATCAAGCTGTTTAGGCTGTAGGGCGTGCCAAAAGAATACATACATACCCACATCCATACATTCATATACTTATAAATACAAATACTTACATACTCTCGAAAAACATAACTCTCCTTCTTGCGCAGTCGGATAATAAAGAAGAATGATAATATGTATTTTTATATGTTTGTTACCAATTAACTCAAAAACTTCCGGTCCGATTTCAAAAAATCTTTCATCATTAGTAAGCTACATTATCCCTAAGTGACATAGGCCATAAAATGCGAGTGACGCCGCGGGCAAAACAGCTAGTAGATTATATTTTACTCCAGAAACAACAATATATCTTGCAAGGTAGCCGTTGTAACTGCAGAGTGCAACTGCTTTACAACAAATCAAACGTTTTTTTCACATGGGCTACAAAAGTAATTTCACATTAGCATTTATGTTTGACATTTAATTACCTTTTGGGCACTAATCTAAATGTAGTTACTTCATTATTGTATCCGATATAAAACTTGTTTAATGGTAGCGTTTTGCAAGGACCAGTTTTCCGCTGAATTTCTTGAAGTTTCAAAGTCGATGTCAAAGTTAAAACGTTTTCATTCAATTGGGTATCAAAGATACACTTATGACCGTCACAATTTTATAATACGAGTAGACTCGACCGCCTTGTTCGGTAAAAGAGCCACTACTCAGAAGAACAGGCAAGAAACTGAGAGGCGTTATTTAAAAAAATAAATAAATAATCAAAGTCAAAGTCAAAGTCAAAATGTTTTTATTCAATTTAGGTATCAAAGATACACTTATGAACGTCAAAGTTATTTAAATAGACTCGACCGCCTTGTTCGGATAAAAAGCCTCTACTCAGAAGAACAGGCAATAAATTACTGGCTTGTAAATGCTTGCTTTAAACTAGGTAGTAGGTACTTAATATCTATTATACTAGTGGCTACTTGGCGGAAGTGGAAGGCTCCAGACATCTTTGTCTTCTAACTTAATATTAACATAATATCCTCTTTTCATTAATTTAGTTTTTAAGCCCTGTTATAATTTTCAAGATTTTATTGTAAAAACGAACGCAGTTGCCTAAAACTGCAGCACAGGTGCAACGGTACAGCTATCCAATCTTTTTTTTTCCGTTTATATATGTATTTAATGTAAGCTTAGGTTGGTTTTATTGATCGAGTGTGCGTTAGCGAGCGAAGCGTCTATGCTTCAGCACCGATTCAAATGTTTTCGTATGTCCGAATTCCGGATTTTGTCTTCGTGTAATGGTCGCACTTCTTAACCGATTCTTTTGAAACATTGTGAGTAGGTTCGATAATTTTATCGATTTTTTTTGTCGAGGCAGTTTTTATTTTAAATTGCGGAGATACGATAAAAAAAACTGTATAATTTACAGCTAACATATGTTAGCTGTAGACCTCGCGGCCAACGTCTGTCTTCTCTACAGGCCGCATTTCTCAACCGATTCTCGTAAAATTATGTAATTCCTCACAAAAATTTCCGAGAATCGTTCAATAATTATACAGTTTTTTTTATCGTATCTCCGCAATTCAAAATAAAAACTGCCTCGACAAAAAAAATCGATAAAATTATCGAACCTACTCACAATGTTTCAAAAGAATCGGTTTATCTGTAGCTTGAGGAAGCACACGTTAGCACGGGAAGGAAAACAGTAGCTGCCTATTTAATATGTTTATTTATAGCTGTGTATGGGTTTAATTGTGATTGGTCTAATGTCAGAGCCACTCGTGCATGGTACGAAAAAAAAAAAAAACTAAAAATAAATAAAATAAAATTGCATGTCCGTTGCCCAAATGGCATTATTGTTATTACTCTATACACTGACAATGTTATTTTCGCATACGATAGGTTAAGACATGGCTCAGCTACTTTAAATGTTCATTTTTTTTAAATTGTAAAATTTACCTGTTTTGCGTAATAAATGATTTGATTTGATTTGATTACGATCCGTCGATTCAGATTGAAATCGACAGCAGGCTGAGTGTGAGTTTTGATAGTAACGTAAAGATTTACGTTCTTCATATATTTCAATAAAACGCTTCTGGCGGAAACGTTAAGGGTTCCGCGACGCTCTGAATATTCCATACAAACGCGCTTGTCAATTTTTTTGGAAATCATTTGTCAGATTAAGATGTAATTTGGCATGTACAATTAAATAAACTAAATCTCCGCCCCCTATGTTCTACGTCTTTTTTTTAAACGTTCTAAAAAGATAATAGAGCTATGAAAAAATTCCGCATTTGTAAGGGGTCACTTTTGACCCATTTTTTAATAATTATGCAAAATTATTAAACAATACCTTTACATAGGGATTTTGTCTACAACATTAGCTTTGAAATTAGTCCATAATTAAGATCGTTAATAATTTTCTTGATCGTAGTTCACATACGACGTTGAAGATCTTGACAAAAAGCCAATCTTAAATATTGTTACGCTAATTCGTCTTTGTCGTTCTATTTCAAACAAGTAAATGATAGATCGCAACGAACTATCGTTTCGTGCGTAAACCGAACACTTTGAAGATGGATCATTGATCAAATTTTCACTGTCAACGATCATCAAAATTACATTCTTTCAGATTGTTCGTAACGACGGATCTTACCGTATATATCGGAGGTCCTTAGTGTACTAATAACGTTGTACGAAACTGAAGGTACATAGTTTGTTAGATAGATAGATAGATAAACACTTTATTGTTCACACCAGAAATAACAAAACAAAAGAACAGAAAAATCTTAATTTGTAGTGTAACAACTGGCAGCCTTATCACTAATAGCGATCCCTTCCAGGCAACCTTAGGATGGAGAGGATACTTATGAAGAGAGTAGTTTGTTCAGTTAGTTCGTTAGTTTTTGTTAGTTAGTTTACATAACATAACAACAGATTTTTCTGTTCTTTAGTTTGTTATTTCTGGTGTGAACAATAAAGTGTTTATCTATCTATCTATATATCATAACGTCACGCATTTCCCCCGAGAGGGCTGGCAGAGGTGTAATACAACCCCCACACTTCGCGGGACGATATTTAGTCCCAAACGTGACAGGGGGCGAGCCTGTCGCCATACACCGGGCTCCAGTTCTGTAGCTGACGACATACAATACGCACATAAGTTCACACAATGAACAAATTGGTGCGTGCCGTCGGCTGGGTTCGAACCCGCTCCCTCTGGCTTGAGAGGCAGGCCTTCTCCAACTAGGCTATCATCGCTTGCGTTCGCGTGTTGCGTATTGCGTTCACGGTGTAGTCTAATTAGGAGATCGTACCGATTACCGATGTTAAGCAGCGGAGGAAACGTGTGTGTGACATCTTGAAACATTTTCGTGTCGGTGACCGCGAGTGGCACTTACTTACTTAACTGAGGTTGTTTGTTTGGCAGCGCACTTTCCGCACTTAGCCACTTGGTTGGGCTATTGTGTAACTGAGGTTGTATGATAAATAACATTTTTAATGCTAACAAAAATCATCGACCTGTTTCAGTTTTGCGTGAGTTTATGTAAATTTTGTACCTACCTATTACACGGCTGAAATTAGTTTTTCGGCGCTATGTAGTTATGTTGTTTTTCATAACCTAATAATTGTTAGCAATTCTTTTAGAAATCGTTTAACGTAATTGTTAAACGATTTCTAAAAGAATTGCTAACAATTATTAGGTTATGAAAAACAACATAACTAACTAACTAACTAACATACCTATTTACGTTTTTACACGCAATACAATACAATACAAAAACTATTTTTTGACAACAAACACAAAATATACCTAAACTAAACCCTCAACGGGCGCAATGGGCAGTCTTATCGCATAAGAGCGATCTCTTACAGACAACCTTTGGATGGAATAAAAACATCACGATTAAGCAGGTGTGTGCTTAAGAAAAAAAAAAGATATAAAAATATTAAATATAAATATGTAGTAGGTACTTACCTACTTACAAATTTGAGAATTATAATAAACTTACATTCTTATACCTACACAAACAATGACTAAATTTAAATATAAACTAAGTATACTAAGTATACGCTAAACATACACAACGTAACATACACGCATTCTTATAAGATACATGGTTACGTAGGTAGGTATGAATAAATAGGTAGCCCAACTAAGTATTATATCCAGACTGCTGCTCTGCGACAGAATCCTGGCACAGTTCCAGACCCAAATAATGTAGATACGAGTACCTACTTTCTGCTCGTGCACTTTCTTTGCAACGAGCACTTCTATCACTTTTTATTTAGGTACTTTGTTGGTGACTAATTAAATATCTTAGTTTATTGGCACAGGGACCCAAGCCGTGTCGCCTCTGGTAACTTAGTGTCTTTCGAAATAACACTAGAAAAAAATTCGAAAGGATGAATTCCACCCAAAAAATTACGTAGGATTTTTATTCTTCCTCCTGTTCTTATTTTATTTACGAGTGCTTAATTAATGCCTAAAAATGTTTCTTTTTTTAACCGACTACGCAAGAAGGAGGGTTATGTTTTTCGAGTGTATGTATGTATGTATGTTTGTGGATATGTATGTATAAGGTTTCTTTGGCACGCCCTACAGCCTAAACAGCTTGATGGATTTCGATTTGTGAGGTGTCATTTGAATCGACTCGATTGTGGCAGTTACATAGGGTACAATATTTGGCAGCCGGGTTTTTTGTTTTTCTTTTAAATAAATAAATAAATTCGGGACACTTCCACGCACGGTCGCCCGACCCCAAACTAAGCAAGGTTGTACTATGGTTGCCAGAGACTGATTTACATACTTAGATATTTTTAAATACATCAGAAGGCAGGTTCACTACCAACTGAGCCACCGAGGCAGTCAATAATGTTACTTGTTTTTGTTTGATTTTTCTCTTGCCTTTGTGGGTGACTATGGACCATGGCAACCAAATGAACTTGAGAGCTACGAGAGCAAGGTACCTTTAACGACAGGCTACTGTTTGTTTAATTAATAAAAATTGTATCTATGTTTGTACAAATGGTATCCACGTCTACAAAAATTGTTTCTATGGCGTAGCGATAACAGTTTTTATTACCAACACTGAAATCTATTGCTTTTTTCAATGAACCTTACATTTACAACTACAACATAACTCAGACGTAGAGTTCGGGTCAGGAGGGCTATTCCTACGCGTGAGATGAGATGAGATTTTATCTTGGTCACTCTCACTCTTATGACGTTTCAAACGAGAGCAACAAGGACGAAAAAAGGTGAGATAAAAATCTCAAATATCCGAATAGGCCCCAGATGTGTGAATGAGGTACCTACCTACTTACCTAATTTTTGTAGGTAAGTATTGTATTGAAAAATAGTTTGGACAGCTGTGGAAAAGTAAATATTGACAATTAAAGGCTCAATTAAAGAAAAAACTTCACTTTTTTTTGTCTAGAGTAAGTAGTACTTTAGTAATTACTAAGTACTAAAGTCGAAAAAAAAAACTTACAGAATCCACTTGACGACATGAAAATATCGATAAAAAGCAAACATAAAAAAATCATCAATGCGAACATAAATGAAACGCGAACAAAGAACATAGAACAAGAGCCTCCTTTTTAGCAGAAGGTCAAAAGTAGCTTTTAACTCTGCGTAGTGATTCAACTTTGATATTAAACAGCTGATTATAAAACCACCAGCGTGTTTGTAAACAATAACTCTATTGCGCCATGTTACCTAATTCCTTGTAAAAACTAAACTAAACGACTCGGTGATTCATTATACATTGGTCCGTCAGCGGTCAGCGTTCCACATAAATATTCACCGCACAATCACTCACCCTGTTCCACAAACGTCGGTATCAGTTTTCACTGCAGTTGAACTATTTTTCAGCTCACGAAAACGATGCAACACTTTAAAAAATATAATACTAAAACACTCTCTAAACCTTGTAAAAAAACACTTAAAAATTGAACTTGAAATTAGATTGAAATAAAACACAAAATCGATAGTAAAATAACTGAAAAGTTATGAAAGATGGGAATGGGAAAACGCGCGCGTCGCTACACAATGGCTCCGACAGCTCTCGAGCGAGTTCACATGTGTACTGAGTACTTCCTGATATTCTGTGGGCTATTATTAACCGAAGGCACAGACAGAGCAGCAGTTCGACGGTGCAAGAAGGACCATAGATCACGACGTCATGTTTTGTTGCGTCACGCACTTTTGGGTATGACCTTAGACCGGCTTATCAGCTAGCTTATTTATTAGAAGCGTGAGCAAAAAACCTTTTCTGGAAAACTATGGCGATTTATACAATAAAAAAATGTATAGTATGTCTTTCTTTAGGATTAGCTAACGTAAATTGGACAATGGTCGGTAAAAACAACTTCAAACTATCTGTTATCTAATCTGTGATCTTTGGTTGTTGTCTTATCGTTTCGATTGGTCCAGAGCAAGTCCAGAGAGACGATAGTTTTCAATATCTTTGCAGCGACCATGAACCTTACTGCGCAGAGATACGACTCGCGTTCGCATTCGAAAACGTAACCATCATGGCAATAAGGTGTCATGATAGGCCTCCTGAGATGTATTGTGCCGATTAACCTGTTAAGTATCTGTGTACAATATACATTCAGGTTAATATCCTCTACCGTCTCAAAAATATAGAGTTTAAAAGATACACATACGGAGTAGAATCGTATGACAATAAAGTTCAAAAAAAAAAAACAAATGAAAACCAAATCTTTTTACTAAAGTCAATGCCAAGTCTTTGTTCGATTGGGTATCGAAGATACAATTAGGTATGAATGTTAAAGTTACAAAAAATATTTCACCGCCTAGTTCTGAGGGGCATATTTTGAAATAAAATTTATTTAGTAAGCACACAGGACCGGTACCTAGATGAAATAGCTCCATATCTTAATATATATAAATCTCGTGTCACAATGTTTGTCCTCAATGAACTCCTAAACCACTTAACCGATTATAATAAAATTCGCACACCATGTGCAGTTCGATCCAACTTGAGAGATAGGATAGCTCAAAACGCGAACGAAGTCGCGGGGTGACAGCTAGTGATAATATAAAAAGCAAAGCATAAAAATAAAAAACCGACTTCCCGTCATCCGTGTAAACTATTTAAACTTTTGTTTTTATTTCAAAAAACTGTTTGACCAATTTCGATAAAATGTATATGAGATCACATCTAAAGTATAATATAAGTACCAAACAAAAAAAGAATCATTAAAATTGATTCATAATTCTCGAACAAATCGCGTAAAAATAACTTAAAACTGACACTAGTGTGAGACCTCGCGGCCAACGTCTGTCCTTCTCTACAGGTCGCATTCCTCAAACGATTCTTGTGAAATTTTGTGAGCAGGCTCGATAATTTTACGGATTTTAAGCGAGTCATCGAACGAACATTGAAATTTTTGCGAACGTTACACTTTTAAAAATAATCATTACAACTGAGCTAGGTATGATTTAATTACTTTTTTTTTCTTTTTTTTTATGATTGAATGGGCCCACGTTTGACCGCAACACACCTGATGGAAAGTGAGGATGCGGTCTAAGATGGAGCACGCTTGCCCATGAGGTGCCGTCTCACTCTTGTCTTGAAGAGACCCAGGTTGTATCCATTGCTGGGGAACACCGAGGCAGGAAGCGCGTTCCACTCCTTGGCAGTACTTACTTATATTTTTTGTTTTATTTAATATATTATTATTATATTACTAAAGTGCTAGTTCGAATTTCTCACATTACGTAAACAAGGTATTTACATCGATTGAAAACAAATTTCAGTCACTTCGGTGAGTACCTACCTATCTCGTAAATATTATCTTATCCGTCTGATTTTTTATTACTGTTTTTGGAAAATTTGTAACGGCCAATTAGTGTCTCGGTACCCACTTAAGTACCTGCGCGTGTTTTCTTAAAACTGGAAAGAATGTTTTGAATACTTAAACAGGGACGACGCTGCTATCTAGTTCATAGTATCTTATACCACGCTCACATTGGGCTACTCAGCGCGTCCACAAAATGCAACCAGTAGTGGCGAAGTCGAGTCACTAGACGCGTCTAATGCAATACGCACGTGGACGGGGAGAAGCCGGCGACGACGGTGGTCGAGAGTGCGTCAGCACGGCTAGCATGGGCCGGAGAGAAATTGTCTTTCTACCGTCGTTATCCCGCGAGAAAGAGACAAACTTAACTGTATTCTAGCTGTGTCACATTTAAGCGCGAATAAAAACAGTGGAAAGACAATTTGTCTCTGAGCCCTGAAGAGGCTGACGATAAAAAGCGTCCACTCCGCAGCTTGAGGCTTGAAAGACGCCACTCCAACGCTCTGTCTACGCCGATACCGTACAAAAAGGGCTGTCAATGGAGTCCTTAAGGGTCGGCAATATATCTGTGATGCCCTTGGAGTTACAGGTAACCATAGACGACGGTGATCGCTTATCGTTAGGCGGCCCGTTGGCTTGTTTGACATATATGAAAAATATGTATGAAAAGCTTCTTCCACAGCTTGTCGTGTCCACCAGTGGCTATCCTTGGGTGGACGCGTTTCGTGGCTCAGTGTGCGGCGGCGCTTAATTATACTACATCCATACTTAAAAAACAGGTATGATTTATAAATTTTGGGCATTCTGCTGTCATTTTCCTCCTATGGCACGGTAAATCCAATACGGTCTTTGGCTCAGCAAATGGCACATACTCGTACGTAATTTACAATGGGATATTCCCCAACTTTATTAATGAGCACAACCTACTGCTTTTTAACCAACTCTCTTTCCTCTCTACCAAATCTTGCAGAGCCCGACAGGGTCCACTGGACTATGTACTCATATTTTTTGACATCTTGTACTGTATGGTTGCAAATAAAATATCTTGAATCTTGAATCAACAGTCCAAAATAAAGGGCAGATTTTTTGGGTGGATAGTATATTAAACTAACATGTTTTTCAATTTGACCTTTTTCATTGGTAAGTATGTATTACAGTCTTTCTTACATTACAGATTACAGATTTTCTTTTCTTTTTTTTAAAATATTTTTTTGACACTTCACACCTACTTAATTATAGACATGTTCAGATTTAGGGCCGATCATTCAAAAATTATAACTAAACATTGCTTAAACGTGTAGTTAACATTAGTCGTCGACACTACTTTGACTCTTTGGTCTTTGTGAGCCTTGGATGTTTTGATCCTTGGACATTTTACTCTTTGGGCAATTTGCGACCTTTTGTAATTTTGCTCCTTGGACAAAGTGCAACCTGTCGAGGACTGTCAAGCTGATTATCATACATCGGTACTACATCGGCACTGCCGACGATTTTACGAACCTTAACACATTATACGATTACGATCTTAAAGGGTCAACTGGGGCAAATGCGTCTATAGGGCAATTGCGTCAATCTAGGATTACTGACAAACCCTTAACAAATTAGGCCCCACCTACATCTTTTTTCTATCTTTAGTTGCAATAATCTGTACAAGATGGCTTTGGTTGTCTTATTTGTGAGGGGTTTGCCAGTAATTCTCAAAAGATACAATTGCCCCACAGAAGCGTTTGCCCCAGTCGACCCTACCTATGCATAAAATCTGTCAATGTTAACTATTATATGATATTGTTTCAACACTCAGAGAGACCACATAATTCATAAGTACATACGCAAACAAAGACAGAAATGGAAGGGAGACAAATATTATAGTATAGTCCATATTGATTCAAGTTATAAGACAATTTACTCTGTGGTTGCTTCCAATTGAACAGTTGTCAAGAGTTAATTAGAGCAAATAAAAGAAATAATGAAAAATTAACAAAAAAATTAAACAGACGTTTATAGTTACTTAGTCCGTTTTCAGATCAAGATTCAAGATAGTTTTATTTGCAACCATACAGTACAAAATGTTAAAAATATGAGTACATAGTCCAATGGACCCTGTCGGGCTCTGCAAGATTTGGTAAAGAGGAGGAGGCTACTTTAGATCCCTGTGATACAGGCTTTGCTTAGTGCAGGGATCGCGTTCTGTTAGTCATATAGGTACTCATACTCTTAAACATAAGCCTATTCTTTTAGTTAATCTAACTCCTAGTTTCTTTATGTCAAATAAAATAAAATATTCATGTTTATGTGAAATTAAAAAAAAAAACATTTTCACACTTCAAAACTAACTGAAAAGGTAAAAGAGAAAATCAGATAATATGTAAGCACTGTTCGATTTCATTGTCTTTCTGAAGTCGATGTCAAGTCAACTAGGTACCAGAAGCTAGCACGGGCCAGAGACAAATTATCTTTCCACCAATTTTATCAGCGCTTAGATGTGACAAAGCTAGAGCACGGATACGTTTGTCTCTTTCACGCGGAATAAAAATTGTGGAAAGACAATTTGTCTCTGGTCCGTGCTATCTCTGAATGGTAGGTCAATTTCGATACAATTGTTGTGGGATATATTTAAAACCGATACGTAGGTTGACAATCTGGGATATAATTATTCGATTCTGGGTAGTATTTACTCATAGATTCTTAATAAAGCGAGCGCAAAAAGCGAGCGAAGCGTTTCCGTTTCAGCTTGACCAAAAATTTTTCCAGCTGTTCTCATCTACAGGTCGCAGTTCTCAACCGATTGTCGTGAGAATTTGTGAGCAGGTTAAGAGTTCGGCAACCTAACTAATTTCGACCTAGGCGACCTAGACTAACTTCGCATTGGCTTAAGGTATTCTATCGCCATTTCGTCTCGAAGAAGAAGACGAGCGAAGAGAGCGAGTAATGATACTGACGAGCCTCTAAACGTACCTACAGAGTGACAAAGTGCGATTTTAATTTTTTTTATGACTTTTGCACTACTGTAATCATTCTTATGTAACTAAGAATTTCCCTTGTATATTGATTCATTTAACAGCTAATGATGTAGACAACCTCCCTATGTAATGGAATTTTTGATTTGCTCTGTCTCCCTATTGAATAAATCAGTCAAAAGTGACCCCTTAAAATGCAGATATTTTTCATAGCTCTATTTTAGCTTGAGAACGTTTTTAAAAAAAAACAAGACCATAGGGGCGAAGATATTGTTAATTTAATTGTACATGTAAATTTCATCATAATCTGACAAACGGTTTTCTAGAAAATTGAGTAGTGCGTTTGTATGGAAATTTCAGAGCGTCGCGGCCCTCTTAAATAATTATTTTGCAATTTTTTGGTCGTAGGTTTTGGAATATTTTCTAAATGACGGAAATATGAAGAAGATTATACTCGTGAGGTCTTTATCTCACAGAGCCACCAAATAGTAGTGTGTTTTCAACATAAAAAAATTGATTATCCGTAAACTAATAAATCCAAACTATTGCAAGAAAAATATACATATAAATATAAGCATAACCATTTTAGCAATTCAATATCAGGTATGGAAAATATCTAGACTTCCAGTTTATGAGCCGCATCTTTTGTAAGGTAATTAGAATGTTGTGCAACAGTATGCAACAAGATCGAACTATCTAGACTAGAGTAGACTAAAATAAAATGAACCTATTATTATCTACCTAAATTATTATAACGAGTTTTTGCCAATAAAAAAATGTAGTATTGATCTTAGTGGTTAGAGTTGAGCTAAAAAAATAGTGGCTTTGCGTGAAAAAATTAACAAATTTTTTTAATGTTATGTTTTAGTTATCTTATTTATTTCATTAGGTATGCAGTAATATTATGGTATTTTTATGTCATGCATGACCTAAAATGTACAAAGGAATATGTTAACGAATATTTGTTTTATTTTAATCTTACTAAGTACTTTTTCATCCGCTCGGGAGCTACTATTTCTCAGACAGACAGACACACACACAGACACGTCAAACTTACAACACAAAAACTATGCTATTGACATTTTCCTTTTTTTGTTTCCATTATCGCCACTACTTTTTACCAACATTATTTTATTGAAATATGTAAGTACTTAGTTAAAAAACCAGAGGACACTTTTATCACATCATGTTAGGACAATATTTAATTTGTTAACGTTATTTTTTAACCGACGAAACGGAGGAAATTTACAATTCGATGCGTGTACCTATATCTTTATACATTTAAATATATTTTTTTTATCACGCATAACTTTTACAGAGTAGTCCGATTTCGATAATTCTTTTTCATTCAAATAAGGATACTTCCAAAACGGTCCCATAATAATATGGAAAAAAAACCAACTCTAAGGGTAGGAAAACAGGGAATGATTGGTTGTTTACTCACCACGTATAACTTTTTACAGAGTAGTCCAATTGTGATAATATTTTTTTTATTGGATAGAGTATTCCTCGAAGTTGGTCTCTGGTTGGTTGCCAGACTTAGCTGTGCGCAAAGCTCTGTCTTCACGGAAGCTGATGTAAACGTCAATCTACTACAATACTAACGTTACTAAAATAGGCTGTAAGTCACAAAATTAAACAATAGTATTAAATTTGGAAGTGACTTCGGGTAACTACTGGTCTTTGTGCCGAGTTTAGGCGCAAGTAAGTGCAAAGTGCGTTAAGTTTGCGTCACAGGTTAAGGTTAAATAAGTGCTATGACGTTGTTATCTACATTGCAGCAGGGCTAGCGTGAGCCGTGGACAAATTTTCTTTTCACTGTTTTTATCCTACGAGAAAGAGACAAACATATCCGTATACCTATTCTAGCTTTGTCGCATCTGATGAAAACGGTAGAAAGACAATTTGTCTCCGGCCTGTGCTACGCCGGATAGACATAGTTGAACAAATAACATTATTAAAAGAAAAACAAAAAACCCAGTTGCAAAATATTGTACCCTACCTATAAGTCACTTCCACATCAAGACGATACAAATGACACCGCACATGTCGAAATCCATCAAGCTGTTACAGCTCGGTCATACCACGATTATTTAAAACAAAGTTTACTTAAGCCGCTACATTTACAGTTGAAAATCGTATTTCATATTAGCTTAGTAATTCAAATTGATTCCGAAAAAAAATCCCGAATCGGGCAAATTGCTTAAATGTCATGAAACTTAATTTGAAAAAAAAAAACGCTTTTTGACTTTTAGAGGCAGATTGTTAATTGAGATCTATCTTTTCAAAGTGTTTTTTATCTATAATACAAAAATATTTTGTAAAGTATTTCTGTACTTCTCTTAAGTTGTTTTGTTAATACTTTATTAGTTAAGCGTATGCGAAGTATAATAAAATAAAATAATGATATCTTTATATTCTCTTCTCTACTTAGCATAAAACAAAGTCGTTTTCTGTGTTTGTCTGTCTCTCTGTCTGTATATCCGCTAACTCCTACACCATGCATATAATTATACGGATAACCATGATACGGATTTTACCATCAGTTATATATTTTTTTAAGAAGGTACCGTGCGTTGCCGGAGCGGATCACTAGTGAGTTTATAACAAAACATATATTCTAAATAGCTTCTGCCCGCGGCTTCGCCCGCGTGGCTTACAGAAAATGTATGACGTTTTTAACTTCAGAAATAAATATTATAAGCGGTCACACTCGCTCTCAATTGAATACACAAACTGACAATATCCCAAGCAGAGCAATATGGACGAAGTTCTATCTCTGGAATGAAAACAATCAACAGTACTTAAAGCGTGTGTGAAAAGATAAAATTAGAAGACATCCGAAAGTAGATAATTGACAATTAATAATGTTTACAACGAAAACCTATTTTTTTTTTCTTTTTTAGAAAAACCAGGCCGCTCCATGAGCTTACTCTGTAGCAAGCCACGTATAACTAACCGTGTGAAAATCATTTTAGTCAATTATGAGTTTGGCTTGAGATTTATTTATGGTCATGGCAAAGCAGACTTTGAGGGGAAACTGCACTCTTTTTAACTCAAAGGGGTAGTTCGGTGGTGTTAGAGATATTAGAGGAATCCTTAGCATAAACACAGACTCATTCAGAAACTACACCAGTCAGTGTGCTGGCAGACCTTTAGTTAAGACCTTCGAAGCAAAGACAACCCGTAGTAGGTTTTGTCTTCCTAATACTAAAGCAGCTTCTTCTATTGACTTCGTCTATTTTTGCTAAATACTGCTTCTAAGATCAGATAGATATAATTATAAATTTCATCTCCTAGCTCATCTACCTGATCTTTATTGACAGAAAATCTCTTCACTTGCCGTTTGTAATCTTCTGACAGGCTTGGACTTAATTCTTGTATTTTTCCCTTCTTTTTTTTTTCAAATTTGATAGAATGTCAGCAATATAGTTCACACATTTTACACGGAGATTCATATGAAAATTCAATGATAGCTTCGTTTTTAATGTCATCTGCTACATGACTGGAGCCCTTGTACGTATGGCGATAGGCTCGCTACTTATTACATTTTGAACTGAATATCGTCCGGCAAAGTGAGGGTGTTGTAATACACCTCATAGGGTAATGGCGTGACGTTTTACCTACTATACGTAGCTACTACCGTTATCTAGATCTGTACCAAATTCCAAGTTGCTGGCTATTACAGTTTCCAAGATAATCAGCTCACAGACATACAGACAGACAGACATCGGAGTTTCATGATAAGGTTCCTTTCACCATTTTAGTACGGAACTCTAAGAATGATAACAGCGTCGTTTGTAGTGGGTTAATAACTTTCTCAACAAAGTTTTCGGAGTAAAAAGAAGCCCTAATAGATTCTGTCGGTGGATGATGATGATGATGATTTTGGAAAAACTGTGATACACGTGTCTCATAATTTTAGTTGAAGAGTATTTGTACCAATTTTGAGTCAATCGACCCAGAGAATAAAAAGTTTCATAGAAATTTGAACCCCCCATTTCCCCCCCTTAGGGGTAGTATTTCGAAAAACCCTTTCTTAGTGGATGCCTACACTGTACAAAGAACATATCCTCCAAATTTCATGTTTCTAGGACCAGCGGTTTAGGCTGTGCGTTGATATATCAGTCAGTCAGTCAGTCAGTCAGTCAGTCAGGACTTTGAATTTTATATTTATAGACTAGTATTTTGGGCGGTGCGCGGGCCGCAAGCGGCCCGCGTTTGTGGGTGCCCTGAAGTCGGGGTGCCCTGAAGTTGATTGTGTATGGTTGTACTCGACCGCTGCAAGGCTCGGCCTTCGGCCTCGCCTTGCACCGTTCGAGTACTGCTGCTCGGCCTTCGGCCTCGCAGCTGGGGCTCGGCCTTCGGCTTCGCTGATGTGACCTATTCGACTTCAAATATAGTTGTACTCGAACGCTGCAAGGCTCGGCCTTCGGCCTCGCCTTGCACCGTTCGAGTACTGCTGCTCGGCCTTCGGCCTCGCAGGTGGGGCTCGGCCTACGGCCTCGCGGTTGGGGGCTCGGCCTTCGGCCTCGCTAATGTGACCTATTCGACTTCAAATATAGTTGTACTCGAACGCTGCAAGGCTCGGCCTTCGGCCTCGCAGGGGGGGCTCGGCCTGCGCCCTCGCGGTTGGGGGCTCGGCCTTCGGCCTCGCTGATGTGACCTATTCGACTTCAAATATAGTTGTACTCGAACGCTGCAAGGCTCGGCCTTCGGCCTCGCAGGGGGGGCTCGGCCTGCGCCCTCGCGGTTGGGGGCTCGGCCTTCGGCCTCGCTGATGTGACCTATTCGACTTCAAATATAGTTGTACTCGAACGCTGCAAGGCTCGGCCTTCGGCCTCGCAGGGGGGGCTCGGCCTGCGCCCTCGCGGTTGGGGGCTCGGCCTTCGGCCTCGCTAATGTGACCTATTCGTGTTCAAATATAGTTGTACTCGAACGCTGCAAGGCTCGGCCTTCGGCCTCGCAGCTGGGGCTCGGCCTACGGCCTCGCATCTGTGGGCTCGGCCTACGGCCTCGCGATTGGGGGCTCGGCCTTCGGCCTCGCTAATGTGACCTATTCGACTTCAAATTTAGTTGTACTCGAACGCTGCAAGGCTCGGCCTTCGGCCTCGCCTTGCACCGTTCTAGTACTGCTGCTCGGCCTTCGGCCTCGCAGCTGGGGCTCGGCCTTCGGCCTCGCGGTTGTGGTGCGAGGCCTGCGGCCTCGCCTAATTCGCTCGGAAGCGACCCCCAAAATGTATGAAAAAATCGAATATTTTGAAATTTGGCCGCCATTTTGAATCCGCCATCTTGGATTTTTATGACCCCCACCTGGTAGTCCCCCTGATTCTCTATGACATTTGTTCAAGCAGACTATCTAAAACTTTAACCGTTTCCGAGTTATTCACGTTTCAATTTTGTATGGAATTTTTTTTTTTGTATGGCGGCCATCTTTTTTTTTATTTCTTCTGAAAATTCCCAAGGTTGCCTTCATTTTTAGTTCAAGTGCTTTAGTAAAAATATTTTTAGTTTCCGAGATACGAGGGCATACTACCATCAGGGTTTGACTTTTCGCCAATTTCGGATTTTTCCCGGGCCCTCTAGACCCACCCCTACACGACCCCATACTCACTTTTCCCCTACCACCCCTGCGTATACCCTTTAGGTTTCTCTATGTCAGTCAGTGAGTGAGTGGTAATTTAACTTTATAGTAGTATGATGATGATGATGATAACACATGACAATTATAAGAGTGCTATTAAAAGCGAATGTGTTCCCCTTTTGTCGTAATATGTCGATGGAAACTAGACGGTAGTCGTGTTCTCACTGTCACCAAACATCTTGCATTTCAGACCTGACAAGCGCCGGGTTTATTTCGACGACTAATGGTTCCGTACTGCTATGTTTAAGAAGTTAGGTGCAGCCCGCGGTTTTACTCGTGGTTACAAAGTATCATAAGTGCTATTCCACGTTATAATCTAGCCCTGTGCTAGTGTGAATGAGATTCATTCAGATTCGTTCAGCTGTTTTGCTTTTAGCAACAAACATCCAGACATCCATTCATAAATACATCTATCCAACCTTTCGCTTTCATAATATTAGTGTGATTGTATTATGAAGTATGATAAGATATGACTAGTGTGAAGAACCTATGAAAGTGTGTTTACAATAAGGTAGAGTAACCGGGACACATCATTAATCGTTAGTTAACAACATGAATTAATTAGATAGTTACACCTACTTGTCTGCACGAATTTTATTGACCGAGCGAGCGTTAGCGAGCGAAGCGTCTCTGCTTCAGGTTTGGCAAAAACGTTTTCATTTAACCGACGTCTGCCAGGCTTCTGTCCAGCTTAATGTCTTGTGTTGTCATGTTTTAATTTTGTACAATTATTGCACCTGTTTACAAATTTTCCTGAGAATTGGTTGACAAATTTATAAAATGAGTATATTTTATTAGCTATAGGTATTTTAAGTATTAGAATGTATTATATAATTGTGACCTGTATGTTTATGTAAGTATAATTCAAATAGTTTAAGCAGGTGTATCAACACACTTATTTTTGTTGATTTTTGCACACCCACTCTTTCATAAGTATCCTCTCCATCCTAAGGTTGCCTGGAAGAGATCGCTCTTAGTGATAAGGCCGCCAGTTGTTACACTACAGTTTAAGATTTTTGTTTTTTTTTTGTTTTTGTTATTTCTGGTGTGAACAATAAAGTGTTTATCTATCTATCTATCTATCTATCTATCTATCAAATACGACCTGTGGAGGAGGACAGTCTATACAAGTAGGTATTTGACACTGTCTATCTATTCTACGTATTCTAACTAATTTAGTTCAGGTAAATTCTTAAAATCTATTGAGCTTTGAGGAATGTTCGGATTCTTCTTATCACGCGTCTCACGGAACCCTAATCAGTATGACGTCAGACGAATAATGACATGCTCTCCAATGCAGGATGCACTGACAGATGTGCTGCACTTGTCTTTCTCCCCAATTTGAGTTGTTTCATTCTTGTAATTGTAGGTAATATTGTAGGTTATAATTATTTACCATGCTAGTTATAGTTCTACTGATGTATATTTTTTTGTATCTTTTGTTTGTAACTACGTGTGTACTTAAATAAAATAAATAAATAAATAAAATTATTACGTAATAATTTATTAACGATTTTTTTTATAGTAAAAGCCTTTTAAATTGTAGCATGATCCCACAGAATACGCCCTATACTACATAGGTTACAACCTTAACATTACGCCGCAAGCGTAGCATGTACGAGTATAACATAACATTTTGTCACGGCTTTCACGGACCACACTTCGCAAACGATATTCAGTCCCAAATGTGACAGGGGGCGAGCCTGTCACCATACACCGGGCTTTAGTTTGTAACAGATGACATCAAATACGCTCATATAATGGTCACATGGTTTACTCTGGTGGGAGGCTTCGGCCGTGGCTAGTTACCACCCACCGGACCAAGCCATGCCGTGAAATGACCTAGTCGTGTTTCGGGATGTAGTCCGGTGTAACCGTTCCGAAGACGGGTCTGAGCAGTAGCGCACTTGTAGCGCCTCACTCAACTGCCGTCTTTGTACTTCTTCACTCTACAGAACTTCAAGGCTAGTGTGAATAAGTACCTTATAGGTCGTCGTGCTCCATCTTAGACCTCAACGTCGCTTAACATCAGGCGAGTTGGTGGTCAAACGCCGACCTATTCTACATAAAAAAAACCACAATGAAGAATTTGGTAATCCCGTCCACTGGGATCAAACCCGCTTCATCTAGCATGAGACACGAGCTTACAACAACTAGGTTATCATCGTTTTTGCGTGTATAATACTTTTAATGTAAAATGTGATTGTACAGTTCTCATCTAAACATTTTTCCTGTAGTGGCAGGCAGATACCACTTCTCTCCACTTGCTACAATCCTGGCACACATATTTCATTTCGTCTATACTTCCATGAGTTCCTTAATACATGCGGTTACATACACTTCTGCCATGACATCTTATTTCCATGATGGTTACGTTTTGTTGTCGACGCTGCGCTACTGCGAATCGTATCACCGCGCAATAAGGTCCATCAATAAGGCAATAAGGCAATAAGGTGATCGCACAGCGTCGAAAACAAAACTTAACCGACATGGCAATAAGATGTAATGGTAGGCCTCCTGGTCATTTTTCAAAACGTCTTAGATTTGAACCTGATACGTTTAAACAACAAAAACGTTGTACAATTCCCAAGGTGTATAATTTCGTGTTATAGTGGAAGTCGGCATCGAGGGAGCTGTTTATAAAATATCAGCCTTTACGGATCGCTTCCACTCAATCACGTGCATTGCATCTGTGATAATATAAAAGCAAATTTTTAAAAACTGACTTCCCATCCTGTAATTCGTCATCCATTTAAAACTTTCAGACTTTTGTTGGTATTTTTAAAAGCTCCATTTATGTCGATAAAATTTATATGAGACCTATAAAGTATGATCTACCAATCAAAAAAAGAAACATTAAAATCGATTTAAATTGGCGGAGTACTCGTAATCGCGTACTTCTTCTTGGTCGCTACGCCCTTGACAGAGCGGTCGTGGTCGTCATGCAGTATTGGCAGGGGCTGATGTAATGCGCCTACAATATCTCGCCATGTCTCGTGTAATCGCGTAACATACCTCCAAAAAAACCTTCAGTTGAATTGGAAACCTCCTCCTTTTTGGAAGTCGGTTAAAAAGTTTAGTAAGACTGACTGACCGGGCGTTGCGGGGTTTCAGACTCTTCTGGGATAATGTAGTTTTTTAACCGACTTCCAAAAAAGAGGAGTTTCTCAATTGGACTGTTTGTTTTTTTAAATGTGTGTTACTCGATTACTCTGTCAATTGTGAATCGATTTCAATGTTTCTTTTTTTGTTTGGTAGATCATACTTTAGAGGTGGCCATATGAATTTTATCGAAATCGGTCGAGTGGTTTTCAAAATAACAACAAAAATATAAAAATCGTTTGCATTGATGACAAATTACAGGATGAGAAGTCGGTTTTCAAGCATTGCTTTTTATGTTGTTAAATGTAATAAACATTAAATAATTTTCAAGTTCATATAACTACTACCGACCTGGCCTGGCTTCGTACGGCACCTAGAGACCTTAATTATAAAAGTTAATAGATAATTTTTCACGGAAGGTTGAATTGAAAATTGTGAAATCTGCAACAAAATCCTTTGCGTTGTTTATTAGGCGGAGTTAGCGGAAATGCAGACAGAAACTTTGGCGGATGCGGAAAACGACTTTGTTTTTACCCGACTGCGCAAGAAGGAGCGTTATGATTTTCGAGTGTATGTATGTATGAGGTTTAGGGCCCCACAGCCTAAACAGCTTGATGGATTTCGACATGTGAGGTGTCATTTGAATCGTCTTGATAGTGGAAGTTACATAGGGTCCAACATTTTGCAGACTGGTTTTTAGTTTTTTTAATAATGTTACTTGTTTGATAAACATTTTTTAGAGTTTAACCGTCAGTTCGCACGTAACGAACTAAAATATCTTGCGTAAGTAAACATGATTAGGTATTTTACAGGGTGAAGTCTTTAAGGGGTAACCTGAGAGCAGCTGAGTACCCGAACCGTTATGGTAACAGGAAAACGCTTAGATGACATTCCAAAAATGTTCAAGACATCTTGACTGGAAATAAACTTGCAGTCCTTAAAAAGTTTTTGTTAAATTATTTTTTACAATATACTACAAACTACACGATACAATCCTGTTCCTGTAGGTAAGGTATATTACTTAAATTATAAATCAAGGCTGGCAAGGCAAATAATAAGTACTGCTTATAAGTACCTACTCATAGGCTTCTATTCCTAGTTGCCCCCACCTCGATCGCCACTACTGGTGGAAATACGGATTTTTTTTGCCGATTGTCGCCCAGTGGTGGCAATGAGGAATATTATTTCTGATCGCCGCCTAATCGCCACCTAATCGCCGCCACTGGTGGCAATCATTAAAAAAAAACATATTGCCACCAGTGGTGGCGATCGAGGTGGGAGCAACCAGGGATAGACGCTCATAGGTATCTAAGGTCATAGATACAGCTCTTGTCCTTGGCCAGAGAAAAACTAGATAAACTGAGAAAGAAAATGAACCACAGCTCTCCTTACTGTAAGTAAGTAAGTACACACCCTGTATACTCAAGATTTGAACTTGCAACCTCAGTATTTGCGCAATCGAATTTAAAAAAAAAACCCATATTCCCCAACAACTAGCTTACAAAATATTACCACACACCTCATGCGTCAATTGAATAATTTTGAAAACGAAAATAAATATGAAAAACATTTTGAAAAAGACATGAATGAAACTAGTTTTCCTTTACACAATATTATGCTTTTTTAATAAAAATAATTAAATAAAATTTAATACTTTTTCAATAATAATAACTAACTTTTAAATTATTAGTATTTAAAAAAGTAGTTTAAATTAATAAGTGTGTAATGTATTTTTGTTGACATTAATTGTTTTTTTTCTTATTTCGTATCGTTTGACAATTATTGAACTGTGACGTGTAACAATTGGAGTCATCAATTAATTCTTATTTCTGATTTCAATTATGGGTGTGGGCGGGCCACGCAAGCCGATGCACCCGGACAGGGGCAAAGGTCTCCACGGAACGGATTGTCCGCCCCCGGACAGTCGACCCCGAGGTCGCCTCCCGACTTCCGACCCGATGACGTCACGAACTCGGGAGGTTGGAAAATGACTGGACGGTGCTGGCACAGGACATGGAATACTGGAAAAAAAAATAGGAGAGACCTTTGCCCAGCACTGTGACAATGGAGGTTGATTAAAAAAACTACAATTAATACTGTATTTAACCAATCTCTAGCGTATATTTTTTTTAGGTGACCTGAAATAGTTTTCCAAGTAAAAAACATACCCAGGTTAGCTCAATAGTCATTGGAACTTATATTCTTTACATCTCTCATATTCGGTAAGTAGGTCTTTATTACTCCCAAATGGGGCTTGTAGGTGACCAATTAGCGCTCTAGGGTAATAATGTAGCTAGAAAAGCCCTAGGGCGGTAAGTAATGAAAAAAAAACTTCACTCTTTCAAAAAGTTCGCATATATCTAACCATCATACTGGCAATTATAGACATCATGCATTCAGCCCAATGACAAAAGAGGTCATCAATTTTAAATATCGAACGGCGAAGCTCAATTTCGTTCTTGAAAAAAATTTTTAATAAAATATGAAAAAAGGCGGGAATAGAAAACTTTTACTTTAAATATTGTTTTGGGATTTTTTTATAATTACGTGCTAATTAGGAAAAAAACATGAGTTCTGCAAGTGATGATGATATAAGCTGCACTCCCGATTCAATGAAAATGGAAGCTGAAGCATTTAACAATATTTTGCCTGAAAGTTCTAAAGAGAGATATTTGAAAACTTACGACGAGTTCATGAAGTGGCGAAAAGAAAAACGAGTAAAGTTTTTATCTGAGACTGTATTCTTAACATACTTTAGTGAACTATCAAAAAAGCTGCAGCCATCTAGTTTGTGGTGCATTTATTCAATTTCAAAAGCAACTATGAGTACTATAGCGTACTATGAGTAGGTACTATACTTATTTACTTTTATTAACTAATAAAATGTTTTATTCTTGTAATGCCGGTTTTTTTCTACTTACCTCACAATCGAGATGTAAAGCAGAGTAGTTAGCTCGGGTGTAAGCATCAATTGCACCCTCGAACTATAGGCGCCCTCGCTGCGCTCGTGCGCCTAAATATCTCGGGCTGCAATTGATGCCTTACAGCCCTTGGCTACTAATCTACTATTAGTGGACTTAATGCGACGTTCGAGCGGAAACATAATAAAGAGTTGGTTAGAGTAACAGTTTTGAAGATGGACTTCTGCAAAGTAACGCCTGATTCAATCAACTATTATTAATACATCCCTACCTATATTTCAGTCTTTTGGGGTAGAAACTTTGGGCCTTTGGAGTTCGAGCGCATGGTTGCTCTTCAATGAACTGTCAACTGCTAAAGGACAAAGCGCTGGTGCTTACCTCGGTTAGAGAAATACTATAGCTTAGCTGTTCCGCGAGCTGTTATATTAGCGAGTTGCTATATATTAATTGAATAGCTGTTCAGTGAGCATGGGCGTACCCAGCTTCTGGCGTAGGAGGGGGCAAGTCAGATTTTTTAGGTCGGATCTTCCGCGGCTGTTTTGTCATACACACTACACAACACACCTACATGAGTCATTAGATTTATGTAGTGTAGTGTGTAGGGCAAACACCCGCAAATGATCCTGTTTTATAGGTAGTTAAATAAATAAAATTTTACAATCCTGTCACAGTAGTACATTTTACTATATTCTTAATGAATCATTAACCTAATTTGTCATTAAAATGTGGTGCAAGATCCCTATTGCATCGTGCATTTTGTCAGTGTCGGTTTATTTAAAAGTTAGAGCATAACTCGTTTACACTTTAATTAGTAATTAGGGGAGTTCATACATGTTCTGCGAGATTTTCAAGGGGGGGCAGCTGCCCTCCCCTGCCCCCCCCTGGGTACGCCCATGTCAGTGAGGTAACGTTGCCAGCTTTTTGGGTACTTTCCCCGCGGATACTGACTTCAGTGCTATTTTCTGCTGCATAATTTTATTTGCTTTTATTAAAAGTTTATGCTGTTGTGACATTAAATAAGTACATAAGTACCTAAGTACATACATGTAGAAGTTGAGGCTTTTTAACCGACTTCCAAAAAGGGGGAGGTTTTCATTTCGACTGTTTTTTTTGGATGTATGTTATGCGATTACTTTTAATCAATTTTAATGACTATCTATTTTTATTGTTTGGTAGATCATACTTTAGAGGTGATCCTATATAATTTATATCGAAATCGGTCAAGCAGTTTTTAAAATACCAACAAAAGTCTAAAAATTGTTGAATGTATGTGAAGTCGGTTTTTAAAGCTTAGTTTTTTTATATTATATTGCTAGAATTCTCTAGAATGAAATACACTGGACATTGTTGCACTGGACAGTGGACGTAATAAGACTTTCATTTAGGACTTTATAGCAAACTAGACGTTCTATCTAGGACACTAGACGTTGTCGGCCTAAACGCAAGTTTGGACGCAGGTCAATGATCTACTCCAATTTTTTATTTTATTTTCCGGTTCTATATAATTTTGAAGAATGGAAAACTCAAAACCACAGATTGCGTCATTTTCAACAGGTTCAGTACTCAGTTATCCACCCACATAGGGCTATATTTTTATGCGTACGACATTACGTCGGTCACTCTCTTTCTCATGAGTTGTCTGACAAGAGAAACTGTGACAGAAATTATATCGTACGCTCCAGAAAAACGGCCGAGGTACGTGCTGATTTGCCGTTATGATATCATTGTGTTTTGACAAATCTTGTTGTTGTGCCGATGGTTTTACCATGGTGTTGCAAATAGTATCAAAAGCAGGCAAATAATTACGTTAAAGTAGTTAATTATCCTCAACTATACTAAATTGATGTGTAAAAAAATTATTGAGATGTTAAAACCATATTTATTCAAGTAAAACGTACTCGTACCTACCTAAAAGTTGAGTAGCCACCTATGTGTCTGAAAGTTGAGTAGCCACCAGTCAGAGATCGGTTTGGTGTAGATAGGTACGTGCCTCTAGGTACTAAACGCATACCTACGTCAAAGCTAATAAGTTGTTTGTTTTAGAAACTTTTTAAAAACAAGCTATTATTGCGCGAAAAAAAATCGAGCTACTCTCAGGAAGCCCTTTCATTTGATAACCATATTGTAAGCATTAAAATTAACTTGTCCGCCATTTTGAGTGTTCCGCCATATTGGATTTAGAGTGACGTCACGTAGTTTTTCGAGTTACTCTCAGCAAGCTCTTTCATTTGATTCCCATATTGTAGGAGTGCATTAAAAATAACTCATCCGCCATTTTGGGTGTTCCGCCATGTTGGATTTAGAATGATATCACACAACTAATCCTAATCCTGAATTGATCATCCAAACTAAACATGTATTCAGAATTTTAGCTCAAACGGATGAAGATATCTTTTTCAAAATTGCGTCGTAAGATTACATTACACACAAACATTAAAATTAAAAAGAAATCCAAAATTTCAGAGCGTCTTGGCCCTCTTAATAAATATTTTTTTGTTGACGAAATTGCAAAACACGCAAATAGAATGCAAAATGAATTGCAACAGGATCTTAGATCTGCCGTTGGTAGGTTAAAAGTGCAGGTGACATAGTACGGAGAATTGCATTGAAAGTATGACATTACACAATAATTATCTAAACTACTGACTGCCTTGTGTACCATACGATACACCACGCCACACGCGGTCATTAATTTCAATTGGTAATATTGTCTTAATTGGCAACAAGTTCTGTTAAATCATTTCCTCAATTATGCATTCAAACTAGGCATGACTTCTTATTGCTCTCATTTTGTAATTAAAACGTATATAGTTGCCTGATCCTAATACAACATTGAAACCTGTCAAGTTTAGAGTATAGATTAAAATAATTAAGAAAGGAAAATGAAAACCGCTAATGCGATGAAAATGTAAACCAACATAAAAAGAATAACCCATTAACATAAAAGCCCTTAAAAGACCACTTGAAAAAGCTCGGGCTATCTTCTTAACTCGGAAATAGCTGCCAATCTTCTAACTCTTGGTAGCAAGACGATTTATCAGGCCAAAGATTGTAACTTCGATTTTGTAAACCTCCGTTTAAAATTTTAATTCTGCATCTTCTGCAAGAGTCCTTTAACTTTTTAGTGCCTTGTGTATTAATTTAGCTTGCAAGTGCTAGAAGCTAAATTGGTCATTGTTGTTGATGTACGAGTTAGTAGTTTAAGTAATTTAATAAGTATTTTAAATGTAGGTATGTAGCTCAATAGCTATGTCTAGATGAATTTCGGAGACTTACCTTTTTCGTGAATTTTGTAACATTAAAGCCATGTGTTCTAATGTTCGGAAACATTTTCAACAATACCAATAGTGGGTAATTAAATCTGTATCTTTAATTATTTTTTTTATAAATAAATTCGGGACACTTCCACACACGGTCGCCTGACCCCAAACTAAGCAAAGCTTGTACTATGGCTGCCAGAGACTGATTTACATACTTAGATATTTTTTTAATACATACTTAAATAAATATTAACACCCAGACATAGAACAAACACAAATGTTCATCGCATAAATGTTTGCCCTAGGTTGGAATCGAACCCACGCCCCCAAGCTTAGAAGGCAGGTTCACTACCAACTGAGCCACGGAGGCAGTCGTATTATATTATATCGAGGCATTTGATCTTACTCGTATCTCAATGTGTTTATTTAACGAATTAAACTGCTTAAATTTTTTTTTTAGTTTTATTCCTCTAAAATAAAAGGTGACTCGATCGTCTATACTCAATAATGCTTTTAACATAAACCTCAAGGAAAAGTTGAATTTTAATTATAATTTTATGAGATGCAAGGGATTTAAATTATCATTTTATTGCATATTTTATGATGAATCATAAAACATGTTCTGTTGTTGTCTGGGCAACTTTACGAAAGTATTGGTTTTTGTAATAGCACTTGCCCAAAAAAACAACATAAATAAATAGTTGATTGAATCAGGCGTTACTTTGCGGAAGTTCATCTTCAAAACTGTAACTTGAACTGATATCTAGTGTATTTCCGCGGAAAATTAAATTAATTAAAAATTTAAGTACCTAATCGTTTTTTATCAATTTCATTTTGCGTCAAACATAGCTAAGAACACTCCCAACGAATACACTTCTCAAACAAAAAATAAAATAAAATCAAAATCGGTTCATCCGTTCGGGAGCTGCGATGCCACAGACAGACACACACACACACACACAAGAGACACGTCAAACTTATGACACCCATTAAATTTGGAGGCTGAGCTACCCACGTCCGTAGGAGTGTACTCTATTCTGATTCCCTACACGTGGTCCCCGGGTAGTGCTAACCGGGTAGCAAACTCTGGTGGGAGGCTTCGGCCGTGGCTAGTTACCACCCACCGGACCAAGCCATGCCGTGAAATGACCTAGTCGTGTTCCGGGATGTAGTCCGGTGTAACCGTTCCGAAGATGGGTCTGAGCAGTAGCGCACTTGTAGCGCCTCACTCAACTGCCATCTCTGTGCTTCTTCACTCTACAAAACTTCAAGGCTAGAGTGAATAAGTACCTTATAGGTCGTCGTGCTCCATCTTAGACCACAACGTCGCTTAACATCAGGCGAGTTGGTGGTCAAACGCCGACCTATTGTACATAAAAAAAAAAAAGTTTGGCATAGTTTAGGAAACTAACTAAGTACTTTTTGAGACCAATATGATAGCCAATACACGGCCTTGCTAGCTTGTTTTGTTGTGGTGTTCCTACTTATGGACACCTCCTGATTCCAGTATCAAACTAGCTTCATGGTCACACAAATGTTTTTCCCCTCACAAGTTCGGAAAGATTCTAATTCTAGAATATGAGTCTAATTCTAGTCCAATCAAGTCTTTTCGAGCTTGTGAGGTCAAAAAAAACATTGCTAACGTGTTTTCTATGCACAAAACCTGGAATTATTCCTTTTCATAATTGCTGCTTATAAAGTTTCTATTAAATGAGGATTGTAATTAAGCGAATTATCATGTTATGATTGTCTGATAAACGCAGAAAATGACCATTTAATACCCATGACTTCCTTGACTGTTATCTACTGGCTCCTCCCGTGATTTCACTTGCGGTCCGTTAATTTTTTCAGGATGAAATACCTTGTATCCCGAATTCATGCTGGGGCTCTTTTTCTGTAGGTACCGCTGACAACGTGGATGCATGCATAATTAACAACCACATCCACACCACATCGTCGCTTACTGACAGGCTAGTAGATGGACAAACGCGAACATATTCAGGATAATAGAAGTTTAGATTAAAAAAAAAAAACCCGACACCGTTTTTCCTCAACACCGATTTTCATCAAAAATAGCTAAGAACACTCCCGACTAATTCACCTTTTAAACAAAAAATAAATAAATTAAAATCCAAATTAATCGGTTCAACAGTTCAGGAGCTACGATGCTACAGACACACACACACAGACACGTCAAACTTGTAACACCCCGTCGTTTTCGCGTCGGAAGTTAAAAGAAACAAATAAACAAACTCAATTTCGCATTTACATAAAACATTCGTTTGCATTAGGATACCTGCTCGAGCAATTTGTCTCGATCTCATTGTTTTTCCTCTTCGTTTTTTTTAACTTAATTGTTCATTGCCGTCTTATTGTTGGTGTAGGTAATTACTGCAAAAAATGAGATTAATCTTTTCTAATAGCTCTGATTGACTAATTGGGTATTGGCTAATTTATGAGCTTTAGATTAGGCTGCGTCCAGCGGTTTTACCCGCGGCTCTACAGGAACCGTTAGTTTTATCGGGATGAAAGGTACCCCTAAGGTAGGCCTTTTTTTAGTAGCCCTGACAACGTGTATGCAATATTTCATGATGATCAGTCGAGTAGTTAAGGCGTGAAGGCGTATAACAGACAAACTCACTTTCGTATGAATAATAATAAATATACCATACCATGTGGTTTTATCCGCGGTTAAAAAGTAGCCTAAATTTTAATGTAATAATCCAGCAAATTTCATAAAAAAACGTCCATCCGTTTGAGCGAGAAGTAACAATCAAACAGACACACACAAACTACCTACTGTGAAAAACAGACGGCGAACCGGATAACAAAGTTAGATTAAACTAACTGCGCTCCGCGGTTTTAGCCGTGGTTAAAAAGTAGCTTATGTAGGGTTTAAGCTACCTCCATATCAAATTTCATCAAAATCTGTCCATCCGTTTGAGCGTGAAGAAGTAACAAACATACACACTCACAAACTTTTTCTCCTTTATAACATTAATGTGATGTGATAGTAGTGTAAAAAAGTAGTGTGTTTATTAACAAAAGCTCTTAGAATGGTTAAGAGTTTTATTTAAGATTGTGTCAGAACATCCTCCGGTCAAGGCACCAGGAAAGATTCAGATTTGGGCCTCGTTCGTCTCACTTGACCCCGAGAGCCTTTCTCCGAAACATCGAACTGCGATGTTAATAATTATAGCACCTTTGTCCTTGCACTGTGCGGCTTGAAACCCAACGGTACTTACTTATTATTATGGCACCGGATTTATGGTACCTGCTTTACTACATTATGAAACTAGTTTTTAAAAAAAAACTTACTTTGGGAAGTAAACATTGATAGCTCTACTGGCACAAATCTATGGGTCTACTGGTACAAATCCGTCTGTGGAGCAATCGCGTCTTTCGAGAATTACTGACAAACCCTTCACAAATTAACCTTATAATACCCTCTTTTCATCAATGTAGTTTTTACATGTGATTTGAATTTTCTCTCAGTGAATCCTGTTATATGTTTCGGGATTTTATTACTCGTATATATATATATTTTTTTTTAATGTACAATAGGTCGGCGTTTGACCACCAACTCGCCTGATGTTAAGCAACGTTGTGGTCTAAGATGGAGCACGACGACCTATAAGGTACTTATTCACTCGAGCCCTGAAGTTTTATAGAGTGAAGAAGTACAAAGACGGCAGTTGAGTGAGGCGCTACAAGTGCGCCACTGCTCAGACCCGTCTTCGGAACGGTTACACCGGACTACATCCCGAAACACGACTAGGTCATTTCACGGCATGGCTTGGTCCGGTGGGTGGTAGCTAGCCACGGCCGAAGCCTCCCACCAGAGTTTGCTACCCGGTTAGCACTACCCGGGGACCACGTGTAGGGAATCAGAATAGAGTACACTCCTACGGACGTGGGTAGCTCAGCCCCCAAATACATAAAAACGAACATATAAAAACGAACGAAAAACGAACGAAATATATAAAAACGAACGCAGTTGCCTAAAAAATACTTATTTGACTTAGTCAGTTTAAATCTCGACACAGTTATCCTATCCTAATTTCTAGTGTTATTGTTATGATTTTCACAGAGACAGTTCAATTTAAATTTATATAGAACGTTTATAATGTTTTCAAAGAAATACAGAGACGGTAAAGTTTATATATTTATTTCTTTAAATAAATATCCCATTGATTCGCGGGACCCATCTCAGAGATAGCTCAGACCGCTCGCTTGCAAAATAAAAATAGACTCTACATCAGCAGCTGAATCCCACAGCAAAATGCCATATGATGTTATGCTGTGGAAGTAAACATCCGAGCTGTAGCTAATTCCGACAGTTGCCTCAGCTTACGAACCGCATAAGCAGCAGAACTAAGGCTCCCAGACAGAGCATTAATAAGATAACTCCATTGCCATTGCAGTTTTGAATCAATGTTTTTACCTAGGAACACCGTCGTCGCCTTGTCTATGTTAAGTCTACCCTAATTCTCGAAAGACGCATTCGTCCCACATTCGCGTTTGTACCAGTTGACATACCATAATCATAATCAAAATTTTGTGATTGCAATAGGTATTTCGATAATCATAGTTGTATTCCTTGTAGATACTTGAAGTTAAAATTAAAAAAAAAATTAGGGCAATTGCAGTAGCTCGGGTTGCCTTCTTAACTCAGAGTTAACTGCTCATCAGAGGTTAAACTGATAAATTGTCTTGCGCTACCAAGACTTAGAAGGTAACCTTGAGTTAACAAAATAAAAAAAATAAAAAATAAAAAACTCTGATTTAAGTAACCTTTCGCATTTCTACGCATAAAAGATGACCAATTTAACGCATAAATTTGTTTCATCACAAGAAAAAATAATTTTATTACATAAAAAGTAATCTTTTAAAGCAAAAACTAATGAATCACTAATTAGAAGGATAGATTTTATTTTGCATATCAGAAAATATAAATATAAAATAAAAAAACGCTGAAAATGATAATATTTATTTCAATTATCTATGGCCAATGACATTTGGGATCTATGTTTCCTTAGAATAATAGTGTCTTTTTTCTAAGTTTGTTTCACACATATGTAAGGCTGCGTTTCCACTAAATAGTCCAGTCGGGGAAGACATTTAAATAGAAAAAAATCCGGGGAAAGATTTTTTTTAAGCGTCGTAGGGGGTGGTTGAAAGTATAAATCTCGATTTTCTAACTAATACCGGTAAAGGGTTCGCCGCCATCTTGTTTTAAAGTTATTTTTTTTGTTTTTCCGAATTAACTCGTTAATTTTCAACTTTAGAGCAAAAATGGCATTATTCAAAGTTGTTGGAAATTTAATTTCTCACAAGTTTGGTCGTGATCATATTTACGCTAGGATCAATATTTGCAGAGTTATACTATCAATTTTTTAAAAAAAATCGTAATGGGTGGAATTTTCTTTTCTTTCCCCAGACTTTCCCCCGACGTTTAAAAAAAAAATCGCTGTTTAAGCGATAGTTGTTCAACCGACTCAATAGATGGCGCTGCAAGCTACAAGCACAAAATTAAAACTCGCAGACGAGATTCTCCGCTAACTCATAAGCCTATTTTACAATTTACACATTTCGAAAAATAAACAAACCACACCAATTCACCACTACGGAGTGTTTTATTTTTAAAACCCCTAGCTGGTGAACAATCGCTCAGCGGATTTTTTTCTATTTCAGGCTAGTTTTGTGTCTAACCCGATTGGACTAACAGATGAGCATTAATTTTACTTTTATGTATCTTCTGCCAGACCCAACATTCACTCCCATCCATAAGAGTGGGCACCAGAACCCCTCTACGTACACCCAGACGTACTCTTTCAGAAACATTCTCATAATACTTACTTAAGTCCCCATTCACTGGATTTCCTGCTAACAGCAGTATAAAAGAGCCCGCTACACATCTTGCACTGCTCATCTGCGCATCTTCGCACCGCTCAGCTACCTCGCACAACTTTGGTGAAAACGCAGCCTAAGACTTTTGAAGCTGCTCTATTAAAATGCTAACGACTTTTGCTGACGTCTTTGCAGACCTTTGTTCAGACCTAATAATAATACGATACTTTCCAAAACGTAGAATATACCTATCATAGCGAAAAACGTAATTAAGCAGGTGCTTGCAATCACACTAATAATTTATTAAAATCTGAAAGTTTGTATCGATTTATGGATATTTGTTACTCAATCACGCCAGAACGGCTGAACAAACCTAGATGAAATTTGGCACAGAGATAGATTATAGTCTGAAAAACTTTTAACCTCGGGTAACACCGCAGGGCGCAGCTAATCATTGTAAAGAGCTTTGAACTTTTGTGATGTGATAAATGCAAGCCGTCACCTTATTTTTTTTAAAGTAATAGGTAAGAGACACCAAGATAAACAAAAAAATTCAAGTATATAGTACCCCAAAGTGATCTATTTATATTATACTCTCGATATATTTGGAGCGAAAAATCACCATAAGAGACCAATGAAAATAAAATTGGAGAAGGTAATTACATGTATCCTACTATCCTATCCTACTAATATTATAAACGCGAAAGTTTGTAAGAATGGATGTATGGATGTTTGTTACTCTTTCACGCTAGAACGGCTGAACAGATCTGGATGAAATTTGGCACAGAGATAGATTATAGTCTAGAATAGCACATAGGATACTTTTTAACCACCGGTGCAACCGCGGGGCGCAGCTAGTGTTATAATAATATGCATTTACTAGTATTCAAAAAATGAGTACTTACTGTTGCTAATTGTTCGCAAAAGGCGGTTTTTGTTTCTAAACGTTTCGGCACGTGACGCTTTAGGATATTTACACTTACCGTATTTATATTATGCCTACATTTTGTGCTTGTATAAGTGTCCCTTATAAATACTATATCTATAATTTAAAAAAAATAGCAGCACACCTGCAGTCTGTGGAATGAGCTCCCTTATGCGGTATTTCCGAGACTGCAATATGGAGTTTTTAAAAAGATCTGTCAGTAGATGACAGCTATTGATAATATTTTCAGTGATGCCCTTTGTGTTACAGGTATACATAGGCGACGGAGATCGCTTACCATCAGGCGGGCTGTTAGCTTGTTTGTCACATATGACATAAAAAAAACACGTTTTGTACGTCCTGTACGTAGCAGGTTTTGACCCAAACTTTACAGTTTTAAGAAGTGTTTAATCACAGATTAAGTAAAACAGATGCAATGAGAGCCGCGGCGGCATGCCAAAAAGAACAAAAAAAGTTCAATAACTTTTAACCATTAATCGTTTCTTCGTATGGTACGAAAAATTGTATGGTACGAATTCGTAGAGGGATTCTATTTATACTTACTTACTAAATCTGCTTTTCTAAAAGCTTCTTTAGGGATCTAAGGACGAAAGTTTGTGTTTGTTTGTTCCTTCGTCACGCTCAAATGAATGGACAGGTTTTGATTAAAATTAAGGATGGACTTATATGCTTAGCTTATACACTGGCTACTGTTTAACCGCGGGGTACGATAGCGTACGATAGGTACGGGGGCGATACATCGTGGGGCACAACTACTAGATAATAGTATTAAAAAAATGTCTAAATTTATATTTTCAGTTGGGTATCGAAGATACACTTATAACGATGTCAGTAGCAGAACCGTAAGCTGATCAAAATGGCACGGTCAAACTACTATTACGTATTGAGGAGTCTCTATACCCACTTTCCGATTCCAACATCTGACCAGCTCCAAGATAGATAGATATCATAACAACAAAAGAAATAAGAAGTTGGTAACCAACAGACAATATTATAGATATCAATTGATACCATATTGTTGCTTTGTCACTGAAGATACGCAAGTTCTTAGTTAGCTTCCAACATTGACCAATACTGCAACACCTACGGGCAAGTTAAATAAAAAGAAGAAAAGAGAGAACGAAGACCAAGAAGAACATTTTAGGCTAAATAAAAGAGAAGGCAGATGTCAAGGAGGTAAAAAGTAAACACACAAACTGAAGACCGCCAAGTCTGGGCTTCACTCCGGCGACAGGATCAACGCTCCGATGAAAACGAATTTGAATAACGATTTCTTCAAATATACAAATACAAATACAAAATGTTTATTTGTTTCAATACATGTACACAATTTTACATTAGGACCCTGTCTGCTGCCGTAGCGTGAGCTGTGTTGCAGCAGCCAGTGCCTCCCCAGAACTAGGTACATATTACAATTTAGAGGTACTATTTCTATGATTCAATATAGTATGAGAAATACATAGTAGATACATACATAAATATATATATGTTTACAATTATTGATGTGTTCAGTTATTTAGGGTGTAGTTTAAGTGTGGTGTGAGTAAGGTTGTACGTGTGCGAAGATTTATGAGTTCATGTAGTGGCAGCGTGTGTTGAATGACTATGAAATTGTATTATAAATGTGTGTACGTGAGTTTGGTTAATTGATTGTGTTATTCATACATGAATCCATGGTTGACTTGACTTTAGTTCACTTTCATTAGTATGGTTTCTAAAGATTTGTAATCATACCGTTGAAGCCATTCGTAAATAGTTGCTTTTAGTTTGTGTGAATGTAAATTGTTTATTTGAAATTGTGTCCTAAGCAAGTTATAGAAGATAGGGGCCATATGGTTATAGTGTCTCCATGAAAGAGCAGACTTGTATCCGGGTACTGGATGTTTGTCACGTCTTTTGTTGCTGACGGTAGGCTCTGTACCTCTATGATACCTTCGTATACATTGGTATGCGAATATTTTTCTAACAGAAGCTACTTTGCAAATGTTATACAGTTCAGTAGTGGGAAATCTGTAAGGTAAAAATAATATAACTTTTAGTAGAGCGCGTTGTGCACGCTCCACCTCAATCATGTGTGTTTTAGCTGCGCCTCCCCATGAGCAGATACAATAACCTATAATACACTCGCAAAGAGCTTTATAAGTCTCTAGCAGTAACTTCTTGTCTGCCACAGGGCGAATTAGCTTAAAGACGAAAATGAATTTTCTTATTCGTTTCGAAATTGTATGTATGTGTGGACTCCAAGTCATTTTGTGATCCATGATAACTCCTAAGTACTTTATGGTATCCACGCGGTCAAGGGTGTTGCATGCACAATATATACGATTAGACGAAGATCGATTACACGGGAAGGTGTGAACATGAATATCAAAGTCCGTAGGTAACTTTGTTCTTTCCGTTTTTTTAAAACACATGTATTTAGTTTTTGACGTATTAAGCGATAAAAGATTGTCTTCTAGCCAAGATGTGACACAGGCTAGTCCATCCTCTGCCAGCTGGCATACATTAGACCAATTTGATCCATGGAAAAGGAGTACGGTGTCGTCTGCAAACATGAGTATGTCTGCATTCAGTAATTTCATTTTACACAATTCATTTATATATATTAAAAACAAAGTTGGCCCTAATGTACTGCCTTGAGGTACACCATATTTACAAATAGCTTCGTCACTCTGATATTGGTCAATCTTAACCTGTTGTTGACGATCGACTAGGTAATCTTTAAACCATTCAAACACACAACCTCTCAATCCGACTGCCTGTAGGCGCGCTAGAAGTATCGGGATAGATACGGTATCAAAAGCTTTTTGCAAGTCTAAGAATATACCTACAGTTCTCTCACCCATGTCTAGGTATTTTGTAACTAACGATGTTAACTGCAGCACAGCGTCGTCAGTGGACTTTCCAGAGCGGAAGCCATACTGATTGGCAGCCAGAATGCAGTTGTTTTCCAGGTATGAAATAAGTCTTTTGTTTGCAATTTTTTCTATAATTTTGGAAAGAGTGGGCAGAAGTGAAATGGGCCTGTAGTTGGAAGCAAGCATTTTATCACCGGCCTTGAATATAGGGCAGACTATAGCTTTTTTTAGTATAGAAGGGAATTCACCCTTGCTGAAACTGAGATTACAAAGATGGGCAATTGGTTCAGCTAGAGATTGTGAACACAGCTTTAGTATGGTAGATGTTATACTATCCCAACCAGGGGCACTATTCGTTTTTAAACCTGAAATAACACTAGAAACTTCGATGGCATCTGTTAGGAAAAGAGAAACTGATCCAACAGGCGAGGAGGAATATTTACTGGTTTTTGCCGCGAGTTCAATGTCGGTTTTATTTAGTTTTTTTAATGTAATATTGGCTAGTTCTTGTCCAATAGATGTAAAAAAAGTATTAACTTCGTTCAGAGAGTCAATAGGGTTATCCCTAGTATTAAGTAGGCTAACTGATTCGCTTTTATTTTGGCCATAGTTGGAAATTTCTTTTATAGCTTTCCACGTATCCTTAACATTACCTCGAGCCTTCTCTAATTTAGATTTGTAGTAATTATTTTTAACTGTTTTGATTAGTTTGTTACAAGCATTTCGATATTGTATAAATTTAGTGCGTAATTCAATTTGGTCTTTGGTTTGGTTTGGTCTTCGTATGGTCATTTCATTTTTTATTCTATTTTAGGGTCTGATCCATAGAGCTCAGTATTCTCAACAACTCAAGTATCCCCAAAACCGGTCAGAGTGGTTTTATTCCCAAGTTGGTACTTATACATTTACCTCGTTCAATAAGTGTGTAAATTTTTGTTGGCGATCAATGAACTTTGAATTTGGAACAGCTGTTTTTTTTTGTTGGCGATTTTGTGTTTCACGATATCAGGATTGGCTCTACAGGAAAAGTTGTTCATAATGATGAGCGCAATGGCACCCTTTCATTTAGTTTGGCTTAGTACATTTTCTGTTTTCCAAATTATTGAGGCAGTGGGCAGGGGATATCACTCGCAGAAGCGACGGTCGATGGGGCAGAAAGATTCTTGAGTGGCGACCACGAACCGGAAGACACAGCGTGGGATAAGGCCTCCCGCAATGTGGACCAACGAGCTAGTGAGGCTCGTGGGAAGCCGCTGGATGCGCGCAGCTCTAGACCGGTCGTTGTTGAGTTTATTGGGGAGGCCTATTCCCAGTAGTGGACGTATTCCGGGCTGACATGATAAAGAACACCTACCCATAACCCTTTCCTAAAAACCCTGTATAAGTTTCGCTGTACAATACAGATGATTGGTCAAGATCTTATTCATTTACTTTAGTTAAATTATTCAAATAGGTAAAATCACCATGTTTCCTGGTGTAACGGTCTAAAGCTTTACGGAAAGTTAAAAACAAGGAAAATAAATAAAACTGATTTGTTACCAATACGCATGCCTATTTATTATGTTAGTACTCATAATTGAACCACCTACAGCTACAGTCTACACAACAAATAACAATATCTACCTCTTAAATTAATAAGTTGTTGTTTTGGTTGCTATCTAGGAATCTCCTTAGGACCTGGTTTAGTTAGGCGGTCGGGTGGTAGCAGCAACGATACTAGTACTCCACCTGAGGAAGGAAGGAAAACCGTTAATATCTAAATAACTACATATAACCTTAATCGAATTAAATTATTGCGAGCATCTAACTCCGTAAACAAACTGGTCGACTTTCTCGACTTTGACCTGTTCAACACATCCCTGAACTCAATTAGACAAAAGATAGCTAAAAACTGGTTTTGTGTGTCTCCCTGACTGTCGTATATTTTTACTGTAATAATAATAACGTTTCTCTACTCTCATGAGCATAACAAAAAAAATTGTTTCAATGTGTCAAACAGATAAATGGTGTCTAATTATTTAATTTATTAGTAATCTTGGTACGTAACACTGTACGAGTATGTTACGAAACATAAAACCGAATAAAATAAAATAAATAAATAAAATAAAGGGAAAAAGGTAAAATTTCACATTATACCTAGTTAAGTAACACGTTAAGTAACAGTAAACGTTTGTTTGCATCTCATGTCAGCTTCTTTATAAGTTATCATCATTTAAATTCAGTCTCACATCGTTTCAGGTCCTAAAGTAATTGGCTAAGATAAATTGTAGAGTATTGTAGCTACCTCGAGTACAGCTGTGGTTTAAATATAAAAGGAAAAAAATTAAATAAGGAAAAAAATATCTTTTTCGGAGTCCCTGCTATCGAGGGTAAGCTATACGTACATATCAAATTTCATCAAAATCTGTAGAATAGTTTCAATTTTGTAAGAAATAAGCATGCACACTGACTCGCAATTATAATAATACAAGATGCGCCCCGCGGTTTCACCCGCGGTTAAAAAGTATCCTATGTGCTATTCTAGACTATAATCTATCTCTGTGCCAAATTTCATTCAGGTCTGTTGAGCCGTTCTGGCGTGAAAGAGTAACAAACATCCATCCATCCATCCATCCATCCATCCATCCATCCATCCATCCATCCATCCATCCATCCATCCATTCATCCATTCTTACAAACTTTCGCGTTTATAATATTAGTAGGATTATTATTACTACGAATATTTTCCCTAATCGAGACTAAATGCATGGCTTGAGATATCTAAAAATCAAATCATAAGCAGGTAATTATTTATGTACAACCACAAAGATCCACGACCATAAATTAACTACATTGTAAGCTTAAGTCATTGACTTTTCGAGGACATTGTCCTCTATTCAGGGTTCTCCGTAACCTCAGAAACTCACAAATCATCAGCGTGCAGCACACGTAGAATGTGTACGAGCAGTGCGTCATCACGAAGGCTCCGAAGAGGTGGATCGCGCTGACCGAGCTGATGCGCGCCACCATCGTGCCTAGACTCGCTGCCATGCCGCTGAGGAAAGAAATATTAGTTGTAATGATTATGACGAAGAATATTATTTGGACCATGATACCAACACTCGATTCCTAGATTCATAATTAAGTTTACCATGACGGTAACTGTGTTGGTATCAAGGTCCAAATAATATTCTTCTAAAGAGCTTGTTCTAAGTGTATTTTTTTTTGTTTAATTTAAGTAATACCATATGTACCAAAAATAAGGTAAATTTTGCAATCTGTTTATTCATCTAATGGCTTTGAAAAACAGCTTCTGAATGTCAACCGTGCGCAGAAATTTGAAACAGTAGGTAGATAGGTACACACTGAGGGGTTATACTAAAAAAATACACGGTAAATAATAAAAATTGATATTTGCATAAAATATCAGCTTATATGCAGCTTCACCTGAATTTATACAAAATAAATGTTTAAAAAGACCTTTATGTTCTTTATTTGTTCAAGAGGGGATCCTAGTGGAACAAATAAAGAACAATAATTAAGTTTAAGTTAAAATTCCCAACAAGATCCTGGAGTAATAGCGTGTTATTCGATCATAAGGGGAGGCTTATTATTATGATGGCGCATTATTATTATTGTAGCTCCTGTATACGCCATGTTAGCCATTTTTAGCTAGGTACTAGCGCACAATACGCAACCAATAAGATGCGCTACGTCATAGCCATCGCTTGTAGATGTTACTTAGCCAATAATGATAAAACAGCTTCTGCTCACCGATAAGAAGTAGGATACAAATCCACGAAGTAGGAGTAAATGACGCCGATGGTCAATTCACTGCCAAGCTGGCCGATGAACAGGATGAAACTGATGACGTTGTAGGGGATCAGTACGGAACCCAGCCCGCACATTGACGACGTCAGCAGCACTGCGGTGATCATTGCACGTTTCCTGTAGAAGGAGCATTCTTTTTTATGATTGAATGGGCCTACGTGTGACCACTACACACCTGATGGAAAGTGACGATGTGGTCAGGGATGAAGCACGCTAGCCATGAGGTGCCTATTCACTTTTCTCTTGTAGAGACCCAGGCTGTAACGATTGCTGGGGAACACCGAGGCAGAACAGAAACAGTTACAGGAAGACGAGACAGTTACGGGTACGGGTTAGTTAGTTAAGAGGATCTACAGACTATAAGAGGCCTGCAGTGATACTATAACTGAGCATCTATAACTGCTACTACAATCCATCAACCCAAAATTTTGACCTGTTCATTTTGCACTTCTTCAAAGACCTGGGCACAGCGGCATAGCTCTGCCCGAGTTACGGCGCTGGTAGAGCTAGACTAGACTGACTTATGCCTTATACCTACTCCTATGCCTCGAACATACCTCTAATATCTCCACAACACCTGGTCAAATTTAGGTAATATACGATCTAAAAATTCTATTGAGAGAAACTGCTTGCCTCCAAAATTTTATGGCGATGATCGGATCAACGATGCTTAAGTTATCTACCGAGATGTCCCAGTAGACTCTGATTCCTCGTTTCGCTCGGTGGACAAAAAGTAAAGTTCAGTATCGATGAGAGATTACGTACTGCAGTGGAAAATCATGTAATCACTGCTGATGATTGATTAGTGAATGGAATAAAACTCTAAATCATTGTTTATGTGTGTGATAATGATGATTGATGCGGGAATGGAATTAAAACAGATACTATAATTTCAGGTAAATTACGAGTATGACAGACAGACTAGCTGCACCCGTGGTTAAAAAGTATTCTATGTACCTACTATTCCAGGCTCTAACCTATCTCTGTGCTTAATTTTATCCGGACTCATATATACCGTTCTGGTGTGATTGAGTAACAAACATTCATCTGTCATTATCCAAACTTTTCCATTTATAATATTAGTGTGATATAGTGTAATTGTAAAGCGATAAGCGAGCAGCAGTATTTAATTTCTATATTCCCGAATGAATTTTGTTTAATATTTATTTTTATTGGTGGATTAATCATCGAAAATTTTCAATTTATCACATTGGACAAAGTATTAAATATTAAACGTTTATTTGTCTCAGGCCAAAATCAGTAAATAAAAAATGATAGCAATACCTGTTAGCAATCTTAGTGAGTCCAAATAGAATGATCACGAATAAAAGGCCTAGTCCCATTGACGACAGCATAACGTTGGCTTCCATCTTAGAAGAGCATTTACCCTGAAAATTGTCAGAATTACAAAATTCTATATTCTATACCTACGAGTTTATAGTTGTACAGAAAATGATTCGTTATTTTGATAAGTAGGAATCAAAGCTACTAATTAAAAGTACCATAACTCACGGTCATTGTGTCGTTTCTATAGGAGCTGATGATGAGGTTACACAGGCCCGTCTGCTGGTCGTCGCCGGAGTTGACTCCCTCGAAGAATTTCTGGGCCAGGAGCGGGAACCACACGTAATAAGGGTTGCTTCTGTTTGTTTAAAACTACTTCAATAAACATGGATTGATGCAAAATATAAGATTAAAATCAGAGACCGAGGAAGCACACGGGGGAAGTGCAAACTTCTTTGGTCACCGCCTTAAAATAGGACTCGTCCAGTTTTACTACTTGGACCTCCCCTTAAATTAACCTTACTTAGACCCCCTAAAAGGCCCATGTGGGAAATTGCCCATTTTACCACCTCCCCCCGCCACTTCCACGACCCTATCAAATGGTTACCCAAAGTTAGAAAAACTAATAAGTTATTAGAGATTGGCTTTCAGATTTTCTTATATGGTCGTTCGTAAAAATTCAAATGTTACAGCAAAATTGTTATTGAAAGTAGTATTTCTGTTACTGATTTCAAAACTTTTCGAAATGGTGTGTTATTCTTATACGTGCCGTGTATGTCTAATTAACTACAAAGAACTTTGAGGCATTTTTATAGCCTACGATCAACTGTTGCAAATGTAAGAAAATTATGTGAGACTTAAATTGACTAAATTTAGCGCTGGAGGTGATTTCAATGATCTTTAATTCTTAACTTACGTGCCGTAAGCGATGGTGATAAGGATGAACAACTGCAAAGTTCGCCAGAGCAAAGGAAGTTTGAACAGCGGAGCGACTTGCTCCCATAGAGACTTCAGCAATCTCTCGTCTTTGTAAGTTCGGTTGCCTTTCTCGTTAAGGTATACTCTCTTCACCTGAAAGGATTTAGTTGTTTCTAAAAATGTGTCTCTGAAAACCCGTCTAGATTTGTTTTATCTGGATTACATCGCTAAATCCTTCACAGCGATCCAGTCTAGATAAATACTTATTTTATTTATTATTATTTATTTATTACTAGCTGCGCCCTGCGGCGTAACACGTATGCAAAATTTCATGACGATCGGTTGAGTATTTAGGGCGTGAAAGCGTTACAAACAATCAAACGAACAAACTCACTTTCACATTTGTAATATTAGTTAGGATTTTTTTTTTTTCTCAAGTCTTCTCATCGTATTATATTATACTAGCTGCGCCCCGCAGTTTCACCCGCGGTTAAAAAGCATCCTATGTGCTATTCTAGACTATAATCTATCTCTGTGCCAAATTTCATTCAGATCTGTTCAGCCGTTCTGGTGTGAAAGAGTAACAAACATCCATCCATCCATACATACAAACATTCGCGTTTATAATATTAGTAGGATATTGTACCGACCGGATAGTTTTCCACTCTTCCGCCGTTCCGTCTCCAGATTTGACGCAACACGTGCAACGCCTCTTCTTCTTTGCCAGCGTTCAGCAAGAATTTAGGGCTTTCGTAGAAGAAGTGTATACTTAACGCTGCGAGCCCCAGAAATAATGCCAGGACCAGCGCTAGCTGTCTCCAAGGTGAAAACGTTATGACAACCAGGTCTAGAGAGAATTCTAGGTTGAGTATGGCGAAGGCTATAGCTGAAAACAATTAAATATTAATTAATAAATTATAGAAGCAGATAAGTATCGTCAAGAATAAAGCCTTAATAAATAAATACTAGCTGCGCCCCGCGGTTTTACTCGCGGTTTAAAAGTATCATATTTGCTATTCTACCTCTAGACTATAATCTACATATCTCTGTGCCAAATTTCATCCAGATCTGTTCAGCCGTTCTGGTGTGAAAGAGTAACAAACATCCATCCATCCATCCATTCTTACAAACTTTCGCGTTTATAATATTAGTAGGATAGTAGGATTACTTTACTGAACCATGTTTTTATGCTCTTCAAAGTGTCGAAGCCATCAATAACAAGTCTAGTAATATTATATTTTGATTCGATGGTCAAGCTAGCTACTATGACAAAAGTTAACACGTTTAGGCATGTGTTTAATTTTAGTTTTTGTAGGACTCTAGGTATTTATTGCAAAATTAACTTTTAACTAGTTTTAGCCTTAAAATATCTGCTCTTTATTGATCCATGAAGGTACGAGTATACAGAAACCTGCAACACAAGCTCTGCTTCGACAATTTTTGTTTTTAAAATATAAATCATATCGTCTCCGCAATTTTGAACAATTTTCAAAACCTGACTCGGTAAAAAACTCTGTATAGTTAATTATGGAACCTGCACACAAAATTTCACGAGAATCTGTTGAGGAATGCGACCTGTGGAGGAGGACAGACGTCGGCCGCGAGGTCTACAACTCACAGAACCACTAGTATTTCGGGGTGACAAGCGCAGTCAAGTGCATTGCCGCGCACGATTTGTATTCTGACTGGCACTGAATTGTTATGGCCAAGCGAAACGCTTACCATCAGACGAGCGGCTTACTCGTCTCGCGCTTTATAGAGCTGTGATGAAAAAAGCTTAACAAGACTAGCAGAATATTCTTTTAAAAACTTTGTGATAGACCAAAAAAAACGCTCATAGCAGTTCCTAATAGCAATTATAATATTTCTCTCTTTTATACCGCATATGAGCAGATTGTTTATTCGTTTTTTCTTTTTACCGTTTATTTGCCGCGAGATAGAGACAAACATACCCGTATTCTATTAGTCTGTAACATCTAAGCGCGGATAAAACCAGTGAAAAGACAATTTGTCTCCGGCCTGTGCAAGCCCTGCTGTCTTCGTATCAGGCTAATTCAGAATAGAGTAGATGTAGGTACCGATATAAACGGCCAGCATGAAGTCCAGAACGCTGGTCATGATCAGCATGTAGCCGTCTCGCACTCGCTCGGGACACGACTCCCCCAGCAGGGTGTACGTCACTGACTGAGCGCAACTTGAACTATGTTCAAAAAAAGTTAAGTGAAAATGTAGTTTTTACTTCCTTACTGGCTCCTGGCAAATAAAAGATGAGTTCGATGCTTCAAATCACGATGAGAATTTCAGCGCCTTAAAAAACCTCTAAGCCATTTACGTTGTGACATTGCTAAGAAATTCTGTACAGCAAAGGGCTTAGAAGTTTCAGCTCACTATAACAGTAGTTGGTGTAGTATAGTGTTACTTTAATAGTGGTCGGAAACTTTGATAAAATAAATAAGCGCTAGGTGGCCAGCTTCTATAGAAAAAATGTTAGAACTTATTTAGATTCAATGTAATGAGTGGTGACTATAATTTCACAAACTGTGATCGATCAGTCACCCAGTTGTCAATACTTAAATTTCAATTTATTTTATAAGTTATCATTTATTTCTTGGCAAACTTTATTATCAAAATTAGACATCGATTTAAAAAAAACCGATATATTTACATGCCCAAGTTCAAAAGTCCACGTGGAGAGACAGTGCACATCAACCTCATTTGCAGTGAAATTAAGAGACAAGGGGCAAAATTTATGGAATAATATATTATGTACTTACTTAAAAAAAAAATATGGCGGTTCTAAATAGTAGCCCTTATCACTATAATGCAGTTAATAATACAAATAAGATACGTATCTTATTTTACTTGAGTAAGAGTATACTTACAAGCTAGTGCTGATGAATTTGAGGACAGCCATCAGGATCCAGTTGGAGCAGAAGGCGCTGATGGTGGAGACTATGAAGCTGCCCCACAAGGAGATGAGGAGGCTCTTCCTCCGCCCGTACACGTCGGAGATGTAGCCCCAAGGGTAGGACATTACTATTGGACCTGGGAAGTTGAAAATATGTAGTTTCAACCACATTCGTAAGGAGAATGCGTGCGCGTAGCTACATCTCGATAATAATTTTTGAGTACAAAAAACATAATATTTGTAAGTAAAAAGAATAAAATTTATTTATAAGTCAGTTTTTTTATTTATTTATTCAGTAATTAACTCTGGGAAATAAGAGCTTGAATGCAAAGCTTTTTCAGGATTAGTAGTGTATGTAGATGAGTTTTTTTTTTTAAATTTTTAATTAAGTTCACTATTCTTGGTTATTTTAATGTTTTATGAGTTTATTTCTTTCTTTTACGAGATTAACTATTTAATAATTTTATTAATCACCAATTGTAAATCAAGCTGACAAAAAAAACACGCAAAAAGATTAAAAACAATTAAAATTATTTTAATTACTTGCATTAATAGTTAATTAGTGCATTCTAATATCATAAAGAGCTTTTTAATAAAGAGTAATGAGTATAATAATAATAATAATAATAATAATAATTCTTTATTTCAGACCATAAGTCCATATTAAGCTATAGAGTAATTGATTAAAAAAATAATAATAATAACAATACAAAATAATTAAAAATGTCAACCCGTATAGTACATCTTAAATTTTTTAAAAGTTATTTAAGCTACATAATGACTGCTGAAAAGCAAAATCACAGACAGATTAGCTATAATTATTAAGTAGTAATTGCAAATGGTCTGATCAGAAGGCTCCATATCACACAAATAGCAATAAAGAAGGCTACGCTCGGAGTTTCCTTGCGCGATTGAATCTGAAGAGACGGAATCTGCAGGCGAACTAAAGTAAGCAACATAGCCCCAAGAGTTGCCAAACTAAAGTGGCACTTGGCAGTGGGCACCCTTCAGTTCGGCAATTCTCTCGTAGACCCAACGACCAATGAATCAATCGGAAGACGCAGCACGGGAAGGCCTCCCACAATGTGGACCGAAAACCGATCATTGAGAAAATCATTGGGGGAGGCCTTTGTACGGTAGTGGACGTGTGATTAAGTATTCCAGTAAAATCACCTATAAAAGGCATAGTGAGCAGCAGGTTGGTCTGCTTGAGGTCCAGCCGCAGGTCGCACGAGGCTCCGCCCACCACCACGGAGAAGCCGAACAAGTCCATGCCCATGGCCATCGTGGCTAGGCTCAGGACTGCGAGCAAGCTTACACCGTACCAACCGTTCCCTGGATGAAAATAGTTATTAAGAAATATTTTTTTAGAACAATATTTTAAACTAGTGGCTCTGTGAGCTGAAGGTCTCGCGGCTGGCATCTGTCTTCCTCTATAGGTCGCATTTCTCAACAAATTCTCGTAAAAACAAAAAGAAATCTCCGCCATTTTGAAAAAAAAACAAAAAAAAATTCGAAAAAAAACTGTATAATTATCGAACGTACTCACAAAATTTCATGAGAATCGGTTGAGGAATGCGACCTGCAGAGGAAGACAGTCGGACAGAATTCTGAAATAGACGAAAGCATTTTTGCCGAAGTTGAAGCATAGACGCTTTGCTCGGTAACGCTCGCTCGGTTGTTTGTTGGTTGCTTATCTCATCTTCAGCAGTTCAGCTCACTGGTACCATCAGTATTATCATCTTATTAATTATCATCATCTTTCTTAATGATGCACTGTCGTCGAACTCACATAAGTAAGCATAAAACCAACTTAAAGCGAATTTCAGCTTGACTTTTGTCACTTTTTTGTAACTTGCTTTTGCAAGTTACAAATTGCTTGTCAAATTTTTGCACAAATCTTTGCCAGTTTTAGGCTTTACAACAATTTTTGGGATATTAATTGTACTATTGTATAATTAACACAGAAAAATGCAACTTACCTGCCAAATCGATACATTCGTCGAAACTGTGAATGGTATCTTCATCAAAGTCTGTATAATCTTTTATTTCTTTCTCGTCTTCCGTCACTGTATATCCTTCATTGACACCCATTTCTTGAACTCGAGTAATTGTTTGATTTTTATTGCAGCCAAAAGTATAATCCTTTGGATTTATTGCCAAATTTGTCAACTAAAAAGACGTAGGTATGATTTTAACAAGCAACATTTAAACTGGACCTTTCTAAGCCACAGGCGTTTAGATGCGACCTCGTATTTTTTTGTTTGTAACACAGGATTAGACACACTATTATTTTTAAACTAGCTGCGCCTTGCGGTTTCACCCGCGGTTAAAAAATATCCTATGTGCTATTCTAGACTATAATCTATCTCTGTGCCCAATTTCATCCAGATTTGTTCAGCCGTTCTGGCGTGAAAGAGTAACAAACATCCATACATCCATTCTTACAAACTTTCGCGTTTATAATACATATATTACTTAGTAGGATCCAGATTTGTTCAGCCGTTCTGGCGTGAAAGAGTAACAAACATCCATACATTCATTCTTACAAACTTTCGCGTTTATAATATTAGTAGGATAGGATAAAAATTAGCATAGCAATAGATAAAAACTAATAAAGCGTCAAATTGTGAATACTTTAGTCGTTTTGGATATTTTAGCACGAGAATAACGAACAGACGTAGACTCAGACGGAACTGTTAAAGTTACAGTGCATTGTCTTTTTCGGTCAAGCTACATATTTTAAAAGAAAGAAAAAGACAAAACACTGTTTTATAATCATTCCGAGGTTATACAATGTTTATTGTTAAGGGGGTATATGTCTATTTCATTTTTTAAAAGGATTCAATAGAATAAGTTCGTCTAATCACGTGTGTTAAGAGTCCGCCGACCTAACTAATTTCGACCTAGGCGACCTAGACTAACTTCTCATTGGCTTAAGGTATTCTATCGCCATTTCGTGTAGAAGAAGACGAGTGAAGAGAGCGAGTAATGATACTGACGAGCCTCTAAACTTACTCGTAACTACAGAGTGACAAAGTGCGATTTTTTTTTTTTTATGACTTTGGCACTACTGTAATCATTCTTAAGTAACTAAGAATTTCTCTTGTTGATTCATTTAACAGCTAATGATGTAGATAACCTCCCTATGTAATGGAATTTTTGATTTGCTTTGTCTACCTATTGAATAAATCAGTCAAAAGTGATACCTTAAAATGCGGATATTTTTCATAGCTCTATTTTCGCTTGAGAACGTTTTTTTAAAAAAAACAAGAACATAGGGGCGAAGATATTGTTAATTTAATTGTACATGCTAAATTTCATCATAATCTGACAAACGGTTTTCAAGAAATTTGAGTAGTGTGTTTGTATGGAAATTTCAGAACGTCGCGGCCCTCTTAAACAGTGGAATCAAAAACGATCTTTGTCTTTTATCGTCATTAATATTCAAAAAATGTACCTACCTATGTCTATTATTAATCAATTCTCATTCGAGTTTCCGGGAAACATTTACTTGGATTGTATCCGTTATCTTATCCTTCTCTATGTCTGCAAAGAAAAAAATACCATGTAGGTTCGTATGTAACTAGGTATACCAATTTGGTAGTAAACATTAATAGTAACTAAATTGTAAAACAATATAAAATGTAACAAACTTTTTTGTCTTGTTTGAATGAATTTGGGCCTTATAATGATTACCATAACTTTTACTTTTTTTTTAAATTAAAAATAAAATACCTTTTGCAAGAATAAAGAGAGGGGGGAGGGTAGTACCTTATAAGAAAAAATTAGTATACTTTGGTCATTAATTAGTTAGAGATGAAATGACTTTTTGATACCATGAAAATGTTAATTTATTTTCATTCTACTTAGCATAATATGCCGAATAGACTCCCAGTTGGCCGGTTTTTATAACTTGTTTTACTTGATTTCGCACTAATACCTTACTAGTCTAACAACACACAAGCACAAGCTTTGACGCACAAGCGTATAACTTACACAACTTTATTTTATTAAATTTTTATGTTTTTCTATTTCGTGAAAATGGTAGAGTGAAAAAACATGACTAGCTGTTATCGTTTCTGTTTGATTTTTGTTAGAATATCTTTCATAGCACAGAAATCCGCACGTACTGACCGAATCCGACTGGTTCCGAGATAGGTATTCAATGATTATTAATTTAATTTAAATTTTACCTATTTTCGATAACAAGATGTTTTTCTAGACTTCTGTACCTAAGTATAGGTAGAATGAAATTTAACTTTTAAATGACGCCAAATATCGAACGCGTTTAATTAATTACATGCTGCTGATCTTACCTGTTCTTATGGTCAGAATACAGAGACACCGCCACTACGACGCACGCGACATGTGAACTAGGAGTCGTCGCGAGAGTGGACACACTGTGGACACTTGAACTCATACACTGACCCCTTTACTATTAAACGCCTTGGTATAGTTATTCAGTGTCTTGGTTTCTATTTCTTTTAATTCGATTGAAAACACAAAACAGTGTGCAACTATTCCGATAAGCGCGTGAGTATCTAGCTAGTGTACCTACAGTGTCATTGTGTATTGTGCAAGGTACTCACCCCGCCCCGCACACCCCTCTCACATCCAAGTTGTTCTACACCAGTGATTCCCAAAGTGGTCTTTATCATCTAAGTACGTCTCGATTTTATTTTCATTAAATAACTATCAATACTCTTCCACTACATTTATCTACATTAGGTACATTACACTACATTTACATTTTTCCTCACACCTAGAGAACCCGTCCTCAGGTGGCGGATAGGGGAATACTCGGCGTCACCGTTGGAGAGGGAAATAAAATACCTCCCGCGGACCAACAGGCCGGAGAAGAAAACTCCGTTCTCAAACCCCTGTTGCGGGTTTCTCCGACATATTTGGAGCAGAGGTCGCAGACAGTGCTGCCCAGCACTGCTCCAGACCTGTGCTCCAGACCTCTGCTCCTTAGGCTGGATCACACCAGAAAGGATGGAGGCGGAAGAGCTCATAATGGGCCAACGGCGGCTCTCACACCTCGAAGAAGGTGACAGTCTTGGTGTTAGATGACAACCGGCTGTAAAAACACACTGCCAGAACAAAACAATCTCCTAGTATGAAAGCACAACATAAGAGAAAGAGTAAAACGGCTAGGTTCTGCAAGCGAGGAACCAAGACGCAGCGCAAATAACATGCGCATAGCTACATAGAACATAGGTTCCCTGACCGGCCGCAGCCGAAAACTACCTATTAAATAACTAGTAAATAACTAATGTCTAAAAATTCACCGCCGGCAGCACGGGGGTTCAAAACCAAAAAACATGGCAAGTGGTCTTCGAGGCAAAACACTTTGGAAACCTCTGTTCTACACTATTTGTTCGAGGCAACTCTATAATTATTTACTATATTTTTTTTAATAAACACGGTCGTGTCACTGACGCTATCTACGCCACCTTAACCATACCTTGAAAGGGCTGTATCTTTCGAACCGTAAATAGTAGGTTGAAATGGCGTAGGCTTAGTAATTATAAACAAAATTATCTCTTATAACCTTAAGGCTGCCTTCACACTGGAACACTGGTAGAGGCCACTAAAATTGATTACTAGAAATTAGAATTTATTAATAATTTCCAATAGTCACATGTTTCAGCTCAAAGTAAGTAGTACAATAAAATTATTCTGTGTAGCACTAGTCCCCAAACTATGTAAATTTAAATACTTACATGGCTTTGTCTGGTGACTAGTCATTCGAATTACGAACACTAAATTAGTACACAACAATGAGTTGAGTTACGTTACTAGTCATACTTAAATTCGTAAGTATAAAAAAACATTGCATGCAAAAGAAAAGAATTAGTAAAACTAGTATTTATAAACACTGATCCAAAATTCTGAAACTTGATCATTTGAAAATCTGAAATTTGAAAATTCAATCAAATGTCTTTATTCAATTGGGTATCGAAGTTAAACTTATGAAAGTCAAAGTTATAAAAATGACTCTTCAACCTTGTTTGTAAAAAGAGCCACTACCCAGAAGAACAGGCAAGAAACTGAAGTGTATGTTAAGGGAATAAATAATTATTAAGGTTCGGTATCACAAGAAATCAGCGAAAACATGTATTTTGTATGCGCCTAGTTTGATAATATGAAGAATCGTGATGATCAGGTGCCAAAAATACAGCTGGCTGAAACAACAACTAAAACCAGTTTAACCGAAGCATAATTATAAAAATCATTCTCATTTTGGAAAAAAAATCACAACAAGTATCTTCTTAAAAAACTGTTTTTTTTTGAAGTTATACTTCTTTTGGCGCGATAGAGAAAAATGATGAGAATGAATTTTTACGATGCGCGCGCACACCGACACCTAAATTCTACTTCGTGAAGTTAGTTCTAGGTGGCATGAAAATTGATAACAATGTTCAAGTTGTATATTCAAGTAAGTATTTTTATATTTAGAACACGTGTTTCGTAAGAGTACAATTAAACAGTGAATAAATGAATATTATTTTGGTGTTTTTACTAAATCAATTTCATATACGACGGTGATAGTATTTACTAATAATTTATTATTTATTAGTATATCTATATATATTGAATATTAGTGATAAAACTGATTTGAATAAACTGTTTTGAGTGCATTTATAGATTTGAGGTTAATTTTCGGTATGTATAATTTATTTACATCGTTATTTAAAAATTATTACATGACTATCTAAATTTTTTTAAATCTAAATTATCTAAATATTTGAGGGAAGAGAACGACCCGACACACGATGCCGCCACAAGAAGGTGCCTTCGATAGTGAGCATGAATGCTCGGGATGTACCCACAATTTCAAAAACGCGAAATTATTACAATTCTTATAATCATAACAAAAAATATATATTATCACAATTAAAAAAACTGTTTGCGTGTAGTTATCTAAATTTTCAGGAAATACACCACATTCTTTTTCGATTATTAAATAGCCAGATTATAAAGTTCAACCGAGTAACTTATTCTTATTTGTGTTCTTATTACGATTAATGACAATAAAAACGGCAAAAAAAATTAATTCTAGGCGCCGAGCTCATTTTACCATCAAATATGTACGAGTATAATTATAACTATACTCTCAATGAAGCGGCTTAAGTAAACGTATGTGTAGGCAGATAATCGTGGAATAACCGAGTCTTAATGTCAATTGTGGTGGGTCAAACTAGTGATTAGATCTAGCCATTAGACGCTCCTACCAGGTACGAGTATATGTACGCAAACGACGAGAAGCCGGCGCCTGTGATGAAGTGTGCGTCGGAGGCGGGCGACAAAATTAGTCCACTCCCGCAGCCTGTGGCTTGGAAGCTGCTACTCGAACGCCCGCAGAGCGATTATCGACATTGTCAACAGCATAATGAACTTTTATATGAATTGTATAACGTACAAAATAGATACGATCCAAAAAATCGGGAGACTTCGTGCACAATTGCGAGCATTTCCCTAGCGACTGTCGGCGCTGTCCGGCGAATTCGCTGAAAGTCGCGCGGAAACGGCGGAAGTTGGTCGCAGCGCGATAGCCATAAAGCGTGTCACACACTACGCAGATACAGTAATATTTTATCTGCGTATAAAAACTTAACTTATCTGAAAGTATCACACACTTCGCAGATACGATAATATATAAAATGATACATTCACGCGGAATCCTTCAAACTGACTATACTTGTTTTTTGGTGCGGATCGTATATACAGTGTGTTACAATGAGTTCGCATTTATTGCTTCTGGATTTATTAGACAGTTCCTCAGAAGAAGATTCTGATTTTGAATTTGACGCACGTGTTGCGTTAGAATGTAGTAAAAGGCGAAGAATTTGGGTGGAAAGTCATATAGAACTAAAAAATGATCGAGGCGAATTTAATCTCTTCAAGGATCTATCAGATAACAAATTTACTATCTATTTCCGAAAACCAAGGGCGACATTTATGGCGATTCATGACTTGATCAAAGAGGATATTAAAAAAAAATACTAAAATGCGAGAATGCATTTCTACCGAAGAACGACTGGCTGTTTGCCTAAGGTAGGTAAGCAATATATATATTTATACAGAGTGTAAGGGATAACTAATCGAAAACTTCGGGAGGATTAATTGGACAATGAAGATTCAGTGCAAAAAACATCATGCTTAAAATCTGCAGCTCAAATCTTATTATCGGCAGATAACATCTGCCGATCGGCAGATGTTATCTGCCGATATATTTGTAACTGCAGGTAACATCTGTGACCATCTTTCAATATATGTCGGTATCTGCAGATACTTGACGAGTTATCTGCGTAGTGTGCGTTGCTCCTTGAGTTTAGTATAGAGAGCGATATTGACAGATACGCGCTGCAGATGCAGATATCTTACCGTATCTGCGTAGTGTGTGACACGCTTAAAGCGTAGTTCAAGATCGGCTTACTCGTCTACTTAAGGCCCTTCGCCATCTGCGCTTGCCTAATACCCGGTACGCTGTAGAGGCCTGAGTGGCCAACAGCATTAGTCATTCATAAAAAAAAGGTGTACTCGTCTGGGAGTTACGATACGCTACAGTACAGACAGATAGTAGGGAATATACTTACGCTACAGACAGACACACAATACTCATACCTACACAGACACACAAATACCTACGTTAAACTATTACCACCCCTGTGTTTCGAGTCTGGGATCAAAAATGAATGTGTAATGAATGTATGTATAAAGTAAGTGTGAAATTTTTGGGTTTACCTAGATATTAAAGTTTATTTGTTTTTTCACACCGCGTTGTAAATTGAGATTCCTCTTGGTTTGTGAATGTCATAGGCTACATTTGACAACCGGGTCTTTGTTTTTCTTTGAGTAACTAGTTGATAGGTCACCTTGAAAAAAGACCGCGCACTTATATCATATAATATTATTATTAAAACGAAAGTAACTACCGGCCTGTCTGTTTGTACGATTCTCACGGCCAAACGACTGAATGGATCTCGATGCAATTTCATAATCAGTCGCAGAACATCACGAGGAAAGGTTTTGGTTACTATTTTAAGAATGAAAGCGAAACTGTGGGCAGCAGTTTATGGGCGGCATTATCATTAATAATTTAAATAATTTGCTAATAATTTATCAAAACGCCCAATATCCAGTCTGTTCAAATGGTAAGTCACCGCATATTATTATGTCCGCCTCCCCTGCTGAAGGCGCGTACACTCAGTCAGTAGGTGATACACTTCCTCCTCGCTCCACATGTTTCGAAATCTGGTGAGTCAGCTTTACTTGTGAAGTGTGCACATTTTTAGTGGTTTTATTTCATGGTTGGACATTTCTCTTATAATGGTTTGACGGTCAGATTTTAGAAAACTCAGGGTTTTCAATATGTTCAATAAAATAGACTTAAGGAGTAGATTTTTTGGATCTTTTTTTATTACCGTTCGTACCGCTGCCACCCAAAAAATCAAGAATCAAAATCATTTAACATGATTATTTAAATTGTAACTTACGTATGTATTTGAGAAAACAAATATCGAATTGCAACAAATTCTCAGGACCTCTGAGAAAAGGGTTTTTCTCTCCAAATTTTTCATCTAGTACCTAACCCTAGGTAGGTTAGGAAGCTAGCTAGCTTTTAAAGGAGCTTGTAATAAGTTTCAATCAAAAATGTCAAAGGTTTTTTTTTTTGCAATTTCGCTCTACAAATTTACATCTATCACACTAATATTTTCCAAATCCAAAAGTTTGGATGAATGGATCGATGTTTGTTACTCAATCGCGCCAGAACGGCTGAACGAACGAAATAGGCTACTTTTTACCCGCGGGTAACAACATGGGGCACATCTAGTAATATCATATTATATCCGTCAAAGTTATTATATAAATTAGCATCTCAACACTCAGAGAGACTACTTGCGTATGTGCAGACGCAAACAGCAGCATTTGTCTATAGAGAGGAATAAAGATTCAGTATTGACACAACTTATAAGGCAGAGCTTACTCTATACTTACTTAAATACCTAGAATAGAGACCGAATTAAGTGAAGTAAATAAAGAAAACTCAGTAAAAATAAGACACGACGTGCCGGTGAAGACCACCATTTTTTTTATATTATTATTAAAAGCTGGAGCCTGACAATCTGGTAAGTGATACTTACTTGTCATTTTCTAGTAGCAATATTTACTATGGTAGAGATTGTATAGTAAGTATTTTCCAAAATAAAATTTAAAAAAATGTGAAAATAATTAAACAAATACAATAATAAATATTAAATTTTAGGAAAAATGTTGACTAAAGAAAGAATAAAAAAATAGATAAATTGGACACAGAAAATTGATAATTCTGTTTTTTGACCCGACTGCGCAAGAAGGAGAGTTTATTTTTTTCGATTTATGTATACGTATGTGTTTACGTGGGTATATGTATGTTTGAAGTTTTTTTGGCATGCCCTACAGCCTGAACAGCTTCATGGATTTCTACGAGTACATGTGATGTGTCATTTGAATCGGCTTGATAGTGGAAGTGATATAGGGTACAACTTTTTGCAGCTGGGTTTTTGTTTTTCTTCTAAAAATGTCACTTACTTTTGTAAGTAATTCTGACTTAGTGATCTTTAATGTGCAACAGAGACAGCTGACGATTGACGACTATTTATTTCTGCCACCCTTAGGCTCCTTCTCCACGAGCGAGTGCATCGCGACGATATTATCGTCGTGTTACATATTTCTATACACTCTCATAGAACGTGTCTCCACATGGCGATGTCATCGCGGCGAGTGGCTGAATGCGAGCAAAAAGTCAACGTATCGTTGTGCGCCAAGTCAAGCCATGACTGTCATCTTTTTTATGCCCTCGCACTTCTGCGGCATCTGCTACAGGAGTAATGGGGGTATATGAGAATTAAACCTACTCGTACTTATATCCTCCCCCGTGAGCCCTCCGCCAAGATGGGCGACATGGTGTTGCGCTAACATTTACTATCTCGCCCCGGTACCTTGTCTATCACCTAACTGAACTCTTTTCAACAAAATAAATTGTAAAACAAGCTGGCACAAGTGCGCAGCGATTCCATGGCGAACCGCGTCGATAAGATGACGGAATAATCGTCATCTCGTGGAAATTACCCGACGATAGAAGCGCGGACTCGGCGCGATGCACTCGCTCGCGGAGATGGGGTCTAAATCAAACTATTATTTATTCTGTGCCTAAACCACTGACATCGGCACGTATGTGATACGTCGCCTGTATAAATACTAAAGATTCTAAGTTAAGATTCATTTATTTGACATGTTCTTTTCCCAATTTGACGTACCTAATCTAATCGCAAGTTAAAGGTTAACAACCTTCGATGTTTTATTAAAAAATATTATGATTATAATAAATGAAAACAAAACAGATAAGTATTAAGCCTCTTCTTCGTGTTTAGAGCATTCTTTGATGTAAATTGATTTGGGCAGGAAGTGCTAGGAAGTGATAGTGCAATATTTAATTTTATTTGGTACGTACCTATTCCGATTTTGTTTATTGTACTCAGTAATATCTACTTAATTACATTAAAACATTGTTAGATAAGTACAAATTTATTTGTTGTTAAGAGAATAGTTTTCTAAAAACAAAGTATTTCAGGTTAATTCAAACTGAGTGGGTGGATAAGGCAAAATAATAAAGTGTGCAACAAACTAGCCACAGTATAGGAATAATATGTTAAGATAACAACCAAGGAAAGAAAAAAGCTTCATCGTTATACAGGGTGTTACAAAAACCCTCTTAAATCTGCGACGTGCGCATCCAGTATCGACTGAAGGATGCAATTATGCTAGTTTAAATGTAAAATTTTAAACACACGGTTGCTCAGTAAGTTGTTAGTGAACTGCCTTCTGAGCTTGAGGGCGTGGGTTCGATTCCCACCTAGGACAGACATTTATGTGATGAATATTTGTGTTTGTTCTATGTCTGGGTGTTAATATCTATTGAAGTATGTATTTAAAAATATCTAAGTATGTATACCAGTCCCTGGCAGCCATAGTACAAGCTTTGCTTAGTTTAGGGTCAGCCGACCGTGTGTGCAAGTGTCCCGAATTTATTTATTATTATTTATTCAAACATCGCGCTCCGCCCACCTAAAAGCGTGAACGCGGCTACTAATCGTGTCGGTTTTATTTGAAAACTATTCGTCTCGTGCTACTATTTTCCTAGAATAAAAGCCGCCGCCAACATTGTGATATAGATTCGTTAAGGTTTTTGTAAAATTTCCCTCTTTTTCTTGCGATCTTAAACCGGTCACAACTCTTTCTAAAAATAGCAACGTGCATGTTTTTGGTATTTTTGCATGAATGAATGCCCTTCAATTATACATCAGAGTTTTTGCAACATACTATTTAATGTTGCGATAAGTAACTAAGTATGTGCGTACCTATACTAAAATACCTTATACCGATTATTAGATGTGAATATTAATACATATTATCCCAATTGAGTTTTTAAGCTGTGTTTTATTTTCTGCCCCATTGTGTCAGAAAATAATATAATTGATACTATAATACTATAATTGATTATAGTAAATATGCTTACCATTAACCCGCACAAAATAGGTACGTACCTTAATATTCCACCTTCAATGTGCCGTGCGAACCGCTAGAGGAATGCTCAACCTTAGTGGGTATACCCTGATGTCTTGTTCTTTATGCCTGGAGTGGATTTGGATTGATCTAGGCAAGCGTGCTGCATCGTAGGCCGCATCATTCGAGGAGGCAGCCAAGCACAAACTTCACTACAAAAAAAAAATCTTAATCGTTTAAGAAACAATATCGATAAGTAATAATGCTATGCGTGTGCGGTCCTAACAAACTATGGACGGGATTGGTGGAGTACTAATTAGTATCTTTACTAAATTTTTATAGTTGGTCTTTTGCAAGCTTAAGTGTTTTCCACACTGGGGATTTGAACGGTGATTTCCCGACGGGACGGGACGCGTCGTGCACGCGACGAGCACGCGCGTTTTAAAAAGCGCGGCGAAATCACCTTGCATTCGCAGCGTGTACGACACAGTATGCTACAATTTCGTTATTTGTGGTACATCTTTCACCTCCAAATCTGGAGATTGTGTAAGATATCCATATCTGGAAATGGCTATGGGTGCATTCGCCGGAAACAGATTTAAAAAACAGGCCAGTACCTTGTGAAACAATGGGTTGGTCTATATTGGAAATTTTGCCTTTTCCATAGAATAAATTCACCTTATCGTAATGATGTGTTATAGTTATGTGATTTTATCTTGGAGCAAAACTGTGGGGAGCTAAGAAATCGAGCGGTATCAGCCGCGGTCTCACCTTGTGGAACCACCTGCATGCAGCCAGTTCAGGGTGATGTCGCCGCGTTTTGTGAAGCGCTGCGAGCTCGCAACGTGCTCACAGCGTGCACAATGCGGTCTCGTCCCGCTAAAAATCGTTAAAACGCTCGCTAGTGTGGAAAGACCCTTAATCTACTAAGCCCTATGGGCCCTATGGGCTTAGTAGATCCAATCGCGATCCAATTTGCCCACACTTTTGACTGTACGTACTTAACTTAACCGTGTGGTAAAGAAACTTTCGACTAAAATATGTACGTCCAGGACTAATGCTTGTCGAAGTCGTCGGCGTCTTCCGCAATCTTTTAACTGCGCAGGCCCGGCTTGAACACTGAACGCTCAACCATACGCACAAACAAATACGCGCAGGCAAATCGAAATCGCTAAAATAAATGTGGGCTTCTGAAAAACAGCCATAATTGAAATTAGAATATTTTGGAAGTAGTTTATTATAATTAATAAAATAACAATAAACTTAAGAGTTAGCAATTTGAATAGACAATTTCCTGTTCTATGATTATTGTTTTTGTTTTAAAGGTACAAGACCATACATATATTATATTAAAAGTAAATATTTCAAACCTATATTTCAGTAACTTCGAACTGTTTTATTTTTTCATCTGGAAAATATAGTTTATAGTTTTATTGTAATTTACTAAAAGTTTTAGAGTAGAATCACCGCTAAGTTAACGAGATCTAACTTTTTATGTACACACATAAAAAAAGCTGAAAACGAGCTCTGTACAAACTTGTTTGCACAGTACAACGCTGAGCTTACTCCTATTGCCAAATACTTTGATCTGTTGTTATATCTGTACTCCATTGTGTATAATTTAATTCTGTTGTGTTTGTCAATCAAATTATTTTTATTCTTATTCTATACATGTCGCACTGAGTAGTCGCGCTGGTTTTTGCGGGCCGATTTTGAATAAATTGCATAATAATAATCATAATGCAATAATTATTATTGTATTATACAAAATTAAAACTTTTTAAACTATTTCAATTTTTTAAGGTCTAACAATCATTTGAGGTTGCTATTTAAATAATACATAATTATATTATAAATGTTATATTAGGAAAGAAACATTTATTTGATCAGAAAAATTGTAGAAAATCTTTTTACAACACACGAATAAAAGTGATAATTTATTAGTTGCGAGAAGAATCACTAATACTATAGAAAGAGATGGAAGTACGACGGCAAGTTATTTTGGGTTTTCGTTATCGTTTTAGTTAATGCTCTGACCTCTCGGCGACATGTGCTTATTACACGAGTTTTTTTATAATTTATAAGGGCTCTGTATGGTGATCGATGTTACATAATATATTGTGCTTGATACATTATCAAAAGTTAAAACAAATAAGGAATATTTTAAATATTGAGATTTTTTCCCACAAATATTCAACCGTTCTCAAAAAAATATGTTTTAATACTTATTTAAATATAATGTACCTCAAATCATTATTGGAGCTTACAACATTTAAATAATAGAAAAAGAATTAAGAATAATACACGTTTTAATGAGATATTTTCCAAATGAGACCGCAAAAAGCAGCGACTAACACCATACTCAGTGCGACATGTAAGTACATACATTTAATGTTATATCTCTTTACCTTACGGCGATTAACACTCTAAAATTTTTAGAGTGAACTGTAAGATGAAAAAACAAGAAATAAAACATGTTAAACTTACATTTCGGATTGAAATGTTCACTTCCGGTTATGTATTTAAAAATTAAAAAAACAAGTTTCATTTTTATTTCTAAAAAGAACAGGAAATCATTTATCCAAACCGCTAATATTTACATTTAATTGTTATTTTATTAATTACAAAAAAACAATTCCGAAATATCCAAATTTCTCTATTAATAGACTTTCAAAAGTCCATTACTTGACAAATAATAATAATATAGTGTGTTCACTTTCATATCTACTTGAACTACAATTAAGTCGAAAATGAACGAATTTCAAGACCTCACTTTTTTTTCGCTGTCCGCTTCGCGTGAACTGCCCCTAAAGCATGATTTCTAAGCTTTTATTTTTCTGGTTGATTGATTGTTTTTTTCCAAAACAAATATAGGGCCAAGCGAATTACGACCATCAAAAACAGACCTGAGCTGAGAAACATTAACATTTTTCTCTAATTGTGTTACTAATACTAATTATATTGCTTTTGTTAAGGTGAAACGTTTCAAAATTGCGGGAAATTTAAATTTCAAATTGCTTTTTTTTTGGCACTAAGCCGGATTACTAAATTAAGTAATGATGGAATTTGCGCCAATAGTAGATTACGTATTTCATAGGATATTTTCAGAAATAGTAAACAGTTTTGCACCATATTGCTCTAATAGCTCACCTGACCGATAAACAGACGATTGAAGTTTATATTAATTTAAATATTACATACTATTAAAATTTAAGAATATTGACTTTTCTGAGTAATCACGTGCATATTTGTCAAATATGTCTGTAAAATAACGAAAGAAATAGCCTTAGATAACCGCAAATTCTAACATGTAAAATAGTTACCCGATCTAGCTACAAAAACAAAAAAAAACTGTTTCATATTAAAATTTCGCGTTTTAAGTGAAGGCAATTAAGACACGGGTCGTGAACGTGTTAAACGCCAAGTGAGAGCTAAGTTTTAATGCCAGTTTGTGTCATTTTAGATCAGTTTTTGGGCTGAAGAAGAAGAAGAAAGGTAAAAGACTGACCTTCACTGCCCTGCCACCTGGCACTTGGGACCAGGAACGTGAAGTTTGGTTGAATTTGGCTAGAAAAGAGAGTGATAGCTGTAGCGATGGCTATAGGAGTCACTACCAAAAAAGGGAACCCTAACACGTTACCTGAGAATAAAAGTAAGTGATTTTGGATCAACATAGACAAAGAATATGATTGTTTTTTTAATAGCAAAAAGAAAACAACCACAGTTTTCCTTTTTTTTTTTGTGTATGACTAATGATATTGGCCACTGAGGCCTCTACAGCGTACCGAATGTACGCAAGCGAAATGGCGCAGGACCTTAAGAACTATGAGTGACTAGCACAAGGGTACCTCTGCGGTACGTAACTCGGCTTGGGCTGTCGCCTGGGAGTCGATTTGCCCGGGCAATCTTGAAGAGGTATGCTCTCGAAGAGGTTTGGTTGAATTATCTTACTGATCTATCAACTGTCTGATTTGGAGATAATCTAACCGAACTTCTAACAGATCCTGGAAGCCTTGAACCTCGCCTGCCGAGGAGGTTGGTGTGTGCTACTGTTTTTATTTTGATAACCGGTTTAATTTGAGATCTGTCAATGAGGTGCAATCAAACTATTCATCAATTACTTTTGATCCATCAATTTTAACGAAGTAACTGCGTTTGACAATCGGTTCATTAAGACTTAAAATCGATAGGCAATTGACTGCTTTGAGCAGCCAAACATATCTGCGCCTAAATAATTGCTTAAAGGCTTTGTGCTAAAATTTGGTTCATTTTTGTTTCAGAGAAGTTGGTGTCCGCCTTAATGCTTGGTGTTGTGATTCTGGTTATAGATATAGTGTTGATGGTAACCGATCCTGTGCTCATTCTTGCCAAATACGTAAGTTGTTTTTTAAAGCGTTTAGCACACCTCCGCTGCTAAGCCATAGCAGCGACACCGATATTGTTATAGAACCGAAACAGATCCAAGATTTTGGTTTGAAGGAACTTCAAAGCTGAGGGTAGATTATTATGCCCTAATATATCATGGCATACATTAAATAATTTAAAAAAAAGTGCATACTTACAGACAAACATAGAATCTCCTCCTTCTTGGAAGTCAGTTAAAAAAAGAACACATAATATCTTGAACTATTGTTGATCTTGATGCTTTTGGGAGCGCTTGAGCCCCCTGGATACTACCTGGATTCGCTACTGAACCAAATATCGTGTTTCGTAGATAAACATTTCAAAAGACAAAATTCTAACGAGAGCTTCAGCCATTTGTCATAATAAACTATGCGATGTTTAATTGGAAAACTTGATAATATTATACCAAGTTTTCCAAATAAATGATAATCTAAGTAGTCAGGTAAATGAATTTACAAATACAAATGCTTGTATTTCGACGAGTAGGTAACTAAGTATTTCGCTTTTATAGTTTGGCAACGCAGGTTCGCTACAAGTTAAAATGGTAAATGATTTTCCAACGGTATTTTAAATTTATCAATCTAATTATTCATTGCTACCCTATTCTAGTAAACCCGCCCTGGTTTCTGTTATGTTCTGTTATCTTGTGTCCAAACAATTGCCGTTGACGTCCACGATGGTTTTCCTAAATTCATTATTATAATTTTATTTTATTCTATTTTTATTTTTTAAATGTTTTAATTGACCAGCTATCGTGCATTGTAACATTTATAAATTTTTGGTAGTTTTATGAGACATATTTTTGGCAACTTGTGTTGATAATCTAGTAGTATTTTTTTTGACATTCATAAGTGTATATTACCAATTATTGTAATTATATCCATTTGAAACAATAAACTGAAACTGAAACTGAAACTAACTTTTTCGACAAAATAGGAACGGCGCACGCTAGTCAGCATGATTTTCTAGGTTCTCATCGTTTTTTTTTCTGACTTCATCAACTATTATTATAACTATATATTTTAATCGTTATGTTTCAGTCAGTTTCTTACAAAAAATATTGAATATCACTTAAACCGTTCTCATCGCTCGTTTCATTGACGATAAGACAATACTGTATAAAAATCCGTTCAGTAAGTAGTTCATAACGGTTTTATTTAGCTTCACTTGTTACTAATAAAAAACATTGTTTAAAATCTTTCAACAGTTTCTTTAACTTTTACTACAAAACTGATTCTTATCAAACTTCGCATACACATGTACGAGTACGTAGTTTCCGTGTCAATTCAAGTCAACATTAAAAGACTAAGCCGTTACGTTACGGTCAATTAAGGCACTTGTCCGACCGCCAGCTATGAGCGAGTCGACTAGTGAATGAATAAAAGTAACATTATTTAAAAAACAAAAAACCCGACTGCCAAATATTGTACCCTATGTCACTAACACTATCAAAACGATTGAAATGAAGTCGAAATTCATCAAGCTATTTAGACTGTAGGGCGTGCCAAAGAAACCTCATACATACATCCATACATACATACACTTGAAAAACATAATCTTCCTTCTTGCGCAGTTGGGTAATAAGTGTAATGATAACACTCGCTGCAGAGCTAGCACGGGCCGGAGACAAATTGTCTTTCCACCGTTGTTATCCCGCGAGAAAGAGACAAACATATCCGTATTCTAGCTTTGTCACATCTAAGCGCTGATGAAAACGGTTGAGAGACAATGTGTCCCTGGCCTGTGCTAGCTCTGCTGAGTATTTACTTGCTACTCACACATCGCTGGCTGTCGGACACAAGCCTAACTCAGGAAATATAAAAGCTAGCGCGTCTAAATCTGGAACGAATGTAAATAGTTCCATACATTTTGTAGATAAGAGTATTTTTTAATGCGAAAAGGGAAGTAAGTATTAAGCATCTAAAAACATTTAAGCATTGCAAAAAATCTGAAAAATAACTTCAATGTGCCTCTTGACAAGCATCGATCAAATCCCTGAAAATTACTCAAAGCAAGGCTTTTAAGATATTTTTTATTCTGAAAATAATGATACTCGTGTTTATTATCTCCTAATCCTCGAAGCAGATTAACCGCTTCGAACGTGTGAGTGAACTGTCACGTGAAGAACGTGAAGTGCTTGTGTTGTAGACTACGGGTGGTTGTAATTGAGTGAATCAGGCGTTACTTTTTTTTTTTTTTGTACAAAAAAAATTACACTCCACGGACTCCGGAGACCGTGACTTTTGTTAACTGGTATCTTAATTATCAATATTTAAGGGGAATAGCTATTATTATTTAGGGGAGTTGGCTGTTAAGTCTTAATCTAAGGGTAGGTTAAAGGTTATCACTTATTGCTACTTTGTGAGTACACCACGAGCAGACCAGAGACCCGCAAGCAGCACCCGATCACGAGTATGACGCATGTGCCAGCCATCGCTCTCCTCAACCATATTTGAGGGAAGAGAACGACCCGACACACGACGCCGCGGCAAAGAAGGTCTTTGCGCAAGTTCATCTTTAAAACTGTTTTTTCAACAAATCTCTAGCGTATTTTTGCTTAATGCCGTATGCCCAAATACCGTACTGTACTTAGAGCGACGTTAGAGGGGATATATCCTAGAGATTTGGTAAAGAAACAGTTTTGAAGATGAACTTGCGCAAAATAACGCCTGATTCAATCAACTAACACACGTGTTTAGCCAGAAAAAAAGACCTAGGTAATGAAAATTATGGAAAACTAGCGGTATCCTGCAGTTTCACCCGCAGTCCTTCAGGAAACGTAATACGTACCCTATATCCCTTTCTGTACCTCTGAGAACGAGTAAGCAAAATTTCGGATCGGTTAAGAGTCCGGCGACTCTTTTAGACTAATTTCGCATTGGCTAAAGGTTTTCTTTTGCCATTTCGTCTAGAAGGAGACGACGAGCGAAGAGAGCAAGTAAAGATACTGATAAGCCTCTAAAGTTATCTACAGAGTGACAAATTGCAATTTATATAATTTTGTATGACTTTCGTACTTCTCCAATCATCCATAAATAACTAAGAATTTTCCTAGTATTGTGGATTAATTTAAAATCTAATGATGTAGACAACTTCCCTATGTAAGGGATTTTTGATTTGATTTGCCTATCTATTAAATAAATTAGTCAACAGTGGTCCCTTACAAATGCGGATATTTTTATAGCTCTATTTTCTCTTTAGAACGTTTTCAAAAAAAATCAAGAACAGGGGCGGAGATTAATTTTTCATTATTTCATTGAATCTGTCGAATGGTTTCCAAGAAATTTGATAAACGCGTTTGTATGGAAAATTCAGAGCGTCGCGGAACCCTTAAGTATGAACTCTATGAACCCTAGCAGCTTAGTCCCCTTGATCGGATGACTTGCATATCGGACAAAGAGTAAGGCGTGAAAGAGTAACAAATAAACTAACAAACCGACGAACTAACTAACTTTTTTTCATTTATAATATAAGCCAGGACAGTTTTTAGTTACGATTAGGATTAGAAAGGATTTGGAACGAAGGAGAGGATACTTTTGTCCTCCATGTGGCAAAATAACAGGTAAAACAAAACTAAAATACTCACCTACATTTACCTACAGTTTCTTGCCCCTTAGTTTCTTGTACCTGTTCTTCTGAGTGACTCATTTTCCGAACGAGGTGGTCGAGTCATTTTTATTATTTTGACGTTCAAAAGTGTACCTTGGAAACCCAATTGAAGAAAGACATTAGATTTGATTTTTTTTACATACATACAAATAGTCACGCCTTTTTTCCATAGGGGTAGGCAGAGAGAGACGACTTCTCTCCACTTGCTACGACCCTGGTAAACATCTTTCGCTTTGTCTACTTCCATGAGTATCTTTATACCATGCTCGTCGGTTACAGGGTTACAGGTTACAGGGTTTTCCTGACCTGGCCTGTTTTAAAAACGTTTTAGATTTGATCCTGACACATTTTCCTAGGTCGCCTCTTACTGACTTGACCATTTACACTCGCCTTTTGTATTCGATGGCCTATAAATAATTTACTCAGCTGCTACATAAAGCATGCCTTTCAAATACTTTTAATGAGCAGCTAATCAAGGGACATTTAATGAGTAGCAACAAATCAATGGAGAAACAAGTTTTAGTAAATATAGTAACACAAAAACTTGTTTTGTAAAAATACACTAAACACATCAAGGTAATGAACCTCATAAAAAACAACAAAAACATATTTTCCGATCTTCCTCCGACCCTATACCCAAAAGAAGCCTGTAAATTATTAATTAATATACATTTTATAATTAAGTATACGTATTAAGGTGTAGGGTAAGGCACGGCAGCGGTTTCGCTCGCTCCCGATTATTATTTTATGTTAGACTATCTGCGCCCCGCGGTTTTACCCGCGATTAAACAGCATCCTATGTGCTATTCTAGACTATAATCTATCTCTGTGTCAAATTTCATCCAGATCTGTTCAGCCGTTCTGGCGTGAAAGAGTAACAAACATCCATCCATCCATCCATTCATCCATCTATTCTTACAAACTTTCGCGTTTATAATATTAGTAGGATATAAAATTAATAATTATTTAGAATGTATTTGTGATTTCCCCTGCATTGAAAATTACAATGCAATATGAAAATACAATACTTGTAAAGTACTCGTAAGTATTCAGAATAATTTTCATTTTGATTGATTGATTGATGTTTATAATGAGTGCTCAGAGAAACGTAAACACGATTTTTTTTTACGTTACACTTCAAATGTAAAAACTATAAATATCAACATGAAAATTATCCTGAAAACTATTTAATACTGTTTTAAATGCATTAGGCCAATTTATCAAAAATACGTTTAAAAACTTTATATCTAATATAATAGTATAGCGAGCGAGCGAGACAGCTGCCGCGCCTTACCATACCCCTTAACTGCTTACCAACCAGCTATGATGCTATATGTTTTAGTCTGTAGTGAATGAAACTAGTACCCCTTAACTGCTTACCAACCAGCTATAATGCTATATGTTTTAGCCTGTAGTGAATGAAACTAGTACCCCTTAACTGCTTACCAACCAGCTACAATGCTATATGTTTTAGTCTGTAGTGAATGAAACTAGTACCCCATAACTGCTTACCAACCAGCTATAATGCTATATGTTTTAGTCTGTAGTGAATGAAACTAGATGGCGGTTTTCACATTTCTCTACCGTTATTGTGACGTTTCACACACAGCATGCTAACAGCGTTTGCGGAAAAAAACTATTGATAAATTATTAGCTGTTACCAGCGACTTCGTTCGCGTTTATTCAAAAAATATCCTAGTGATATTTCAACAAGAGCCGTTCAGCCATTTAGCCGTGGAAAGCCTACAAACAGACAGACAGGCAGACAGATTTACTCTTGAGTTTATAATCGACCGGCGAGCGTTATGCGAAGCGTCTATGCTTCAGCTTTGACAAAATGTATTCGCATGTCCGAATTCTGTCTGTAATTCTGGATCACTGTCAAAGAAAGAAAGAAAAAAAGAAATTTATTTTGAAACATACAATAATAATTTTTATGATAAAAGTAATAATATTATTTAAATAAGTACTTAATTGAATAATAAATGACAATTATAATTATGTGTTTCAAAAAAGGCTCTACCTCAGCATATGCTGTTTAATCCACAGCGCTGATCTTTCGGTGGAGCGTTCAGTTGAAACAAAAAATCGTATTACCGCCATTTTGAAAAACATCCAAAAAACGGACTCGACAAAACAAAATAGACCTGTAGAGCAGGACAAACGTCGGTCGCGAGGTCGCAGAGCCACTAGTATTAGTATAAATGGGTGGATAGATAGTATAAACTAGTATGGATGATCAGTTTTCTGTCATAATGTCAGCGCGTTCGGGTGGACTACAGCAGCGACTTATACAAGTTGCTGTCCCAGGAGAATGCAGGCGCCCACGTCGCCACGTACCTGTTCAACATCACCAACGCCGACCGGTTCCAGGCAGGTCTGGACTACAAGCTAAAGGTCGAAGAAGTCGGCCCCTTCACTTACCAGTAAGTAGTCTGGGTTCTGTCTGCAGATACATTCACGACAAATCTAACAAACGACGCAGCGTGGGGTCAGGGCTAGTCCTCATGGAACAGCGATCTGATGTTGGCGCCCGAAGCCCACGATCCCCACTAGATCGTCTATCTCATCTCGAAGTAAGTACCTAATAATTCTATCATGCAGCCTGTCTCAATTCAGCATAATGTCGTAAACAACCATCAATGATTATTCGAACCGGCAAATGACGTTAGGTACGATGTGACGATGAGGGCAAGAATTACCACTTGATCTTAGTTGGTAACTATTGCTAAGAAATATGTATATATATATATATACCTGTTCAACGCTACATTACGAATATTTTCTTTGCAGAGAGTATCGTTTGAACGATCTGCTCGAGTATATTTGTATATAAATATATATATATATATATATATATACCTGTTCAACGCTACATTACGAATATTTTCTTTGCAGAGAGTATCGTTTGAACGATCTGCTCGAGCTAGACCTCAACGCCAGCGTGATGCGGTACTCCCCCCGGACCCACGCCCGGTTTATGCCAGACCGCTCTGTAGCAAACCCTGAGGACCTCAACATCACTATGCCTAATTTGGCTATGTTGGTAAATAACATCAAACAATAGACAAATACTTAATCTCAGTTTCCTCGTATGAAGGCGCGTGCATCGGCCATCGGCTGTCATTCGATTTACAATTGACCATTTTGCCACTTGCCGACACGACACTGCACGGCAGCCCGGGGACGCATAACTGTATGAAAATGTATGTCACGCTTTCCCACTTGCTGGACGGACCGGCCCGGCACGGCACGGTGCTGGTGGGTGCAAGGCCGCCGTGGCGTTGCCGTCGCTGGTAAATGGAAACCAGTGCCAAAAATTTTGATCATACATTTATTATTGTCAAATAATTAATTAGTCACAAATAGACAACCTTTGTTCTTTCTGTTTATGCGTTCCCGGCTGCCGAGCCGTGCCAGCAAGTGGAAAAACGGCCAATTGTAGATGGGATGCTCAAATGCTTAAAGACCTCCGTTAAAGTGATGATGTCGGGCAAGAAGAGTGTTAAGTTTTAGTCTCTGATAGTTGGGTTGGTACACGGGTTGAGTCCCTGCGCCAAAACAAAACTTATCAAGTTTGTTTGTTTAATTGTCCGAAAAAAGGTCACTCACTAGCTCATTATCATGACTGTTGAAGCCCTTTACCCTTTTATCGGTAAAGTATTTTAGTCATCATGGTCGTCTGCCGACATTTTTACCTTCCTTTAAAACACGAAAATTGCCTTCTTTTACTACATAAACAGTAAACACCCAATAGGGTGTTTACTGTTTATGTAGAAAGTATGTCCTCATCTTAGCTCACGTTATATAGAATCTTGTTGCAAACAACAACCTGTTGTTCCGTGTATGAAACATCATGTTCCAGACATCGTCATAAAACAGTTAGGCTTTGCATATTGTTGGTTCCAGAGCATGGCCTCGAAAGTAGGCCCCTACGGTTTCCTGCCCCGAATGGCATTTAACCTCCTGTGCCGTCAGCTGGGGAGTCAGCCGATCGTGAACATGCGAGCTTCGGACTACTTGTGGGGGTACAGGGAGCCCCTGATCCAGCTGGGACATAACATCATCCCAGGGTTCGTCAACTTTGACGTTCTGGGTGTATTGGATAGAGTAAGTTTTAAGCAGAATCATGACTTAAAGAAGCATTGAAGTTATGCTCTTATGTTAGTTGATGTTTAAAATTAAATTAAATAAAAAATAAAAAAAATAAGTAGGACCTAGATAAAAAGTAGTTAATACTGCAGATCTAAACTATATCATAAAGTAATCATGTTAAATGTTTGTCAGTTTGGATGTAGGCTGGAATCTGCGGAACTAATTACTGGTCTGACCAAAAAAATCTTTACAAAAAATAACCGAAAACTAAACAATTTAATGCCCTTGCCCAGGCAAAGTCACGGGTAGAAGCTAGTTGACAGTGAACTAATTTTTTTACTAGTTTTACTGTATTCAAAATCAACAAATTTTTTCAATTCGTTTTTGTTATTGTCACAGCTCTATGACAAGAAAGCAAAATATTTATTTGAAGTGGGTACAACTAATGAGGATAAGTTCCTCATCAAGGCAGTCAACGGCGTCAAAGGACTGGATAAATGGGGATACAAAGATCCGGAAAAACGGTGAGTGAAGACAGCAAAACCTTTGTGTGGTTGCCTCGAAGATAGCGAAATAGTCGCTAATTAGAAATCTAGTTCATAGTGCTGCTTACTGAACTATATTTTCATATTTGTATAAACTGGCATTCGTAAGAAAGAACCTATTATGTATTAAACAAAAGAAAAATAGTAGATTGTTGTACGAGGGGCTAAATGACCCATTTACACGAGGCTTTAGCGAGGGCGTAAATAGAAACCGAAATAAAACGAGTTTTTAGCCCCGTGTGTTACACTCAAATTTTTACTTCGATTGCGAGAAATATTCCAATCCAAATATTAAAAACAAAAAACGGTCACCAATTCAATTTGTACTTACTCAAAAAATCTAAAGATTTCGCGCAAATATCATTTTTTTTTAATTTCTTCTGTAATCGCAACGCAATACGCGCATTCAACTGAAAGAGGTCGCCGCTTTTAGTTCTGTTTTTAGAAGAAAAGAAAAACTTTTTCCCTAGAGCGGAATTTGCTGTTTTATCTTTGCTCTGGTAAGCTACAATAACTGACTTTGGGCAAGAGGAAAAGATTGTCTATGAAATGAGTACATTTACAATGACAGGAATTAAAAAAGCAACAAAGAAAATGTCATTATTATCTCAGCCAGAAGACGTCCACTGCCGGATAATTGCTTCCTTCAATGATTTTTACAACGACTGGCCCTCATTTCCCGCATCCATTGGCTTCCCGCGACCCTCACCAGATTGACGGTTTTTCACAATCCATGTACAAAGTGAGTGTGCAAATCGGAAGATGCAGCGTGGACAGGCCATCTTGGCGGGCCATCTTTAGGTTCGTGGTTGCCACTCAAAAAACTCATTACTCTAGCGGCCGTAGATTCTACAAGCTAAGAGCCTTATACCACATAGTTTGGCCAATTATTTAGCCAAGATTTTGGCAAAATAAAAGTAAAAAGAAACTGTGACAGCCGAAACATGAAATCTAAAATCCAAAAGCTTTTTTTTTTGTCATGTACTCACTTACATGATTTCATAAACTTTCATAAAAATATAAAACGATTTTTGCATTTCTGTAGTAAGTACTTATTTTGATAACAAAAAGGCAGACGTTTTTTCACAAGCTTTTATTTAAGTTGTATTGTTTGTATTTATGTATAGGCATAGTTTATATATCTTTCTTAATATATATAAATTACGTGTCACGTTGTTTGTCCGCTATAGACTCCTAAACTACTTAACCGATTTTAATCAAATTTGCACACCGTGTGCAGTTTGATCTAACTTAACAGATAGGATAGCTCACATATATATATAGTACCTGGATGGCCGAGCTTTGCTCGGTATTTTTTTTTATTTTTTAATTGTGTTTTTTGGATAATAAACAATTGATTTTAGTCAGGAAGAGTGTCAGGAAGAGTCATATTTTTCAGTTGAGATTGATTATCGATAAAACACGAATAAAATGATATTTTCTAAAAATGATTCCTAGCTAGATCGATTTATCGCCCCCGAAACCCCTATATACTAATTTGTATGAAAATCATTGGAGCCGTTTCCGAGATTCCAATTATATATATATATATACAAGAATTGCTCATTTAAAGGTATAAGATATAAATAATAAACGCGAACGAAGTCGTGGGGTGACAGCTAGTATTATTATTATAACCTATTATGTATAAGTATAGTTGTATTGTTTGTATTTAGGTATGATTGATTTGAGACTTAAGTAACTTCGGTGACAATGTAATTTTATAAGTTCCCGATCTGATGATGCACAACCTTGCTGATAGAAATCTTTTTCATATAAAAAACAAATAAAATTTTTGTACTTAGTTAATTTTTACCCCATATCCTAGATCAATATGCAACTCGTTCACCAACACATACGAAGGCATCGCCTATCCCCCAGAGATGACTGCCGATCGACCAATCAGGATCTTCAGAACTGTGCTATGCCGGTTCTTGGAGCTGGACTACCAGGGAAACATCATGACGCCCTACGGAGTCGAGGGCTTGGAGTATAAGATCAGCAACAGAACCTACCAGAAGAACGAGGAGACGGACTGCTTGTGCAATGAAGGGAACTGTATTGAAGGGGTTTCGGACCTATCGCCGTGCTTTTTAGGTAAGTTGCAAATAGGATGTTATCAAATTAATAATGTAATAACTATGTTTAATATTTGATTCTTGTACCTAATTACTTTGTTGACATAATAATGGCTTCGTCTAGAACGGAGACCTCGCATATCTCCCTGACCCCTCGTCCGATTAGTTCATTCATCTACGAACTTAAAACATTATAATTGAGATAAGACATGTCTGCTAAATTTCATGAAGATCAAATCAAGTTATACTCAAGTTAATATCGTCGGGCAAACAAATGTCGAGTTGTCCCAGTAGACGTCGCTCACTCACTTCGCTGAGTAAAAGTATCCACAATCCTGTCATGCAGTCCACCGTGCAGGACTGCAAAGCAGGATGTAGCTCACACCACACACCATGCTGCCTAGCATCCGGCACGTGCATAGTGGCCGGACGAAGCAGGCTGTGACAACATTCACCATCCTGCATGAAGCGGGGGATTGCTAGGCAAGATGGTGAATGATTTGAAACCTCTATGATTTATTTTAACATTTTTTTTTTTAGATTGCAAACTATTGCCGTTATCACCAAGTCATAATTTGTATTTGTGTTTTTTATACTCGCCATAAATTTGTTTCTGTCTAGAATAAACTAAACGGGGTTTGGACAGGGTCTAAATAATCCGCTAACATTTTATTACCTTGTCGCGGAACATTAAGAGTCTCCGCAAACTGCAGTCTTTCTCAGCCGATGGTTTGATTAGGTTGGGTTATTAGGACTAGTTCAAAGGCATTTGGCCCATCAAACTTTTTATCGACCGATACTGAGTCGCTGTAATGTGCACATTTACATACAAATACAAATACAAATAATTTATTTCAAAAAAAGACAATTACTATTAACCATATCAAAGTTTTATGTACTTAAAGCTTATTTACAAAACGGAAATGGTTACAAAATTGCTTGTGGTCCTGCACTAGGAGACCTGTATCGCAGGGACCAACGTTTATGCAAATACAGAAAGATGATGAATGGTAGTGCGGCTATTGGATATGCGGATATAATATTATTAGTGTAGACTAAACTAGTTACGAGGTGTTGGATGAGAGTGTGTGTGTGTGTGTGTGTGTGTGTGTGTGTGTGTGTGTGTGTGTGTGTGTGTGTGTGTGTGTGTGTGTGTGTGTGTGTGTGGCAGCGGAGTAAGTATAAACAGTTATTTAATTATTTTTAATAGTTTTTCTGTATCAACATATGACAGAAAAAGTAGAAACTTTGTGACAGATAGCTTGCAATCTCTTGCTGTTTTGTAGCGAATGCCAAGCTGTTTATTTATTCTATTATATATGTAGGGATGTCTAAATTCTGGCTGACGTTGCGCAAAAACAGTTTTTGTGCATGGTTCCGGGGCTCGGAGCTGCCTCCTCTTCAAAGGGCCCGAAACAACTTGCAGAGACATTTTCTGATGCACCGCTAGAGTCACCTTTTGAACGTATAACTGACGGACTCGTAATACTCCCGTTTTGGAGTACAGGTCATCGGTTGGATGCCGGTAGGGCAGTTTAAGCATTGCTTTGAGCACTGCTCGTTGTGCCCTTTCGACTTCCAACATGGTGGTGGCTCCAGCTCCTCCCCATACAGTTATACAATATGACAGAACCGATTCGCAAAGAGCAACATAAACCAGGCGTAGAACTTGCTCGTTGTAACATATCTTAACATATCTTTTCACACTGATTAAGAAGCCGACCAAACCGTTTCGGCCCTATGCGAAACCGGAGTTTCGAAACTAGTTTCGATGAAGGCGTTTTTAATATTTATTCGTAACTGGTTTCAATAGAGACTTTTTTATACTTGTACGTAACCGTTAACTCTTATTCATAAATATTCACCTGTGACATGTAACTATAGGAGCTATGAATAAATTCTGATTTCTGATTTCATGACTGCTTGTCCCATGTCTGGGTGTTAATACTTAATAATAACCAATAGAAAGTCTACCGTCTGCGGGGACTCTAAGACTTCTATTTCACTAAAAGACCCAATCAAATATTTCATAAATTCAAAGATACTAAATATCTTTAAAAAATATTATCAAGGCTCGTAAAAAACTTTAGATTTTTGATGTTCACTAAAAATATAGTTTTTGATAGAGCAAAAAATTTCGGTATTTAAGGAAACAAATTAGGCTTGAATATTTGTTGTGGCCTTAGGACGACTACATTATATCTGACGATCCAACAATGATGACCGGTCTCTAGTTGGGGCTTTTCTTCGAAAGTACTTTTCTACAGCACCTCTGCAATTGTACCCATTAATCACCTGATGAGACGGATATACCCAACAAAAAATTTGCTGGCCAGACAGAAAAACGTGGACACGCGTCACCTTCATATAAAATTTAAAATTGAAAAAAAAATCCTGTCAAGCTATTAACACTCCTCACTAATTCACCATTCAAACAAAAAACAAAACAACCCGTTGTTTTTGCGTCGGAGGCTAAGAACGAGAAGCGTTGCGCCCCGTCTTTTTAGTATGTGTTGCGTCATTTCCTAGCTATACATTTCCTAGCTATACATTTTGTATAAAAGTACATTTAAGGAACAGCCTGTCTGCGTCCTGCCGTGGCTCGTTTTCGTCTTAGGTCTTTTTTGTCTGGCTTGCCGCTAGAACTGACATCGTCGTCAGCCAAAGCAGAATAAGGTCTTAGTAGTGGTCTTAAAATTACAAGATCCCTTTCATGATGCTCATTTTTATCAATTTTTCCAGGTCTGCCCTTGGTCCTCTCGAACGCTCACTTCCTGTACTCCGATCCCAAGCTCTACGAAAGAATCGAAGGCATGAACCCTGACGAGAAGAAGCATGGAAGCTCCTTTGTTATTGAACGTGTGAGTTTGCCAATTAAATACTACAAAATAACTAGTCACGTGATCTATTTTGTATGAGGACTTGGTTTTTGTGTTTTAAAAGTTGTTCACTTTGACGGGTACACCTCTAAGTAGGTAAGACTGCCTCGGTGGCTGTCGCTAGTGAACCTGCCTTCTGAGCCTGGGGGCGTGGGTTCAATTTCCACATAGGGCAAACATTTATGTGATGAAAATTTGTGTTTGTTCTATGTCTGGGTGTTAATTATCTATTCAAGTATGTATTTAAAAATATAAATGTATGTCTATCAGTTTCTGGCCGCCATAGTAAAAGCTTTGCTTAGTTTGGGGTCAGAAGACCGTGTGTGCAAGTGTCTCGGATATTACTACACCCAAAACCAGCACCTTGTAGATTAGCTGAGTATTTAATAACGAAGCAAAGCATTTCTTAAGGCCACTTTCAGAAGCTCGGGTTTTCTTTTTTTGTTTTTATTCAACAACCTTAATCATTAAATAAAAATAATAAATAAATAGAGGTTAAACTGATAAATCTGTCCTGCGCCACCAAGAGTTGAAAGCTAGCCTTGAGTTCACACAATATTAAAGAGAAAATTGTTTTTAACTTTGAGTCATAATCAATCATTAATGAGAAAAATTTAAGAGTTCGGCGACCACTTTAGATTAACTTTGCATTGGCCAAAGATTTTCTATTGACATATCGTCTAGCAGGAAACGACAAGCGAAGAGAACAAGTAAAGGTGTTGTTGAGCCTCTGATGTTGTTTAACTCTACAGAGTGACAAATTGCTATTTCAATATTTTTTATGACCTTTGCAATTTGGAAATTGAAATTCCTAATTGACGTGAGAATTTTCTTTGTATTATGCGTCAATTTAAAATATAATGATGTAGACAACCTCCCTATACAAATGGATTTTTGATTTGATTTGTGTATCAATTAAATAAACAGTCAAAAGTGACCCCTTACAAATGCGGATATTTTTCATTTGTCTATTTTCTCCGTTTAAAAAAAAACTAAGAACACAGGGAAGAAGATATAGTTTATTTGTATGTACATGCCAAATTTCATTGCCAAAATTCACAATTAATTTTCAAGAATTTCGACAAGCGCGTTTGTATGGAAAATAAAGAGCGTCGCGGAACCCTAAACTCCGTATCTTCTGCAAGTGAGCATAAAACAAACAGTGTCATACTGCTTGAAAAAACCGCATCGTCTCTAAAATCTGATTTCGTGGTACTTTTTGTTCTAGAGAGTAGGCATGGTTCTGGACACCCGGTTCACCGTGCAAGTGAGCCTGCTGGTGCGTGATGCCCGCTTCAACTCGAAGACTAGTCGCTTCTCCGACATGCTTATACCCGTCGTGTACTTCAAGATTGTGCGTACCTCTGATTCTTATTGATTCATTTTATTGTTACTTCCTTAAGTTTTAGTTAAGCTTGCTTGACTTTAGAATGAAGTATAATTTACTGATATTATTTAGATTAAAATAAATACGCTAGTAGCGACAACTCGCTAGTCAAGGTTTCCGTTCTTGTAACACCAGCTACACGGAACCCCAAAAAATTTCAAAATCATATACACAGATCTTTCTTTAATTAGGTACTTTAACTGATCTTGAGTCTGAGTCTGAGTCATAGAAAGGTGCAAATCAAACCTGATGCTTGACACCTGAACTCTCCGAAAGCGGACAGATCGTCCAAAAGAGAGACTAAAAAACCTGTTTTATTTCCATCTTCCAGAGTGATTTATGCATTAGGAGCCAAAAGGAAATTTGGATTTTCTGCTGTATGTATCATTAACGAATGTTCCTATGTTTTTCAGACTCAACCGCCCTTAGAGCTTGAACATCAGGACAACCTGTATCGGCTCTACTTTACTGCGCCAAGGCTGCTTCTAGCACTCCAGGTCTTCCTAGCAGCGGTATCAGTCGGTCTACTAGCGTATGCAGCCAAACTCTTCTATTGGAACAAGCTGACGGCTGCGAACCAAGTCATGATCAAACTGGATGTCGCAGAACCTTTGATGAGATGATAGGTCTTAGAACGTTATAATAATATCTAGATAGTAAAAAAAAGAAGTCACTTTATGCGTATGTTTGTCTGCTAACTTTTAAATCACGCAACGGATTTCAATCTGGTAAACACCGCAAGTTATATATTATATCCCGGAAGATACCGTGCAAAGCCGGGGTCGGTGGTAATATTAATATAATGTATGTAAAAGGCTCTATTTATGAATGTTTGATACAATTCTATTTTAATTCAATCACGCTCAAACGGCTGAACGGTTGAACGAATGTATTGAGTACCTTGGAATAACGCATAAAATTATTTCCTAACCGAATTAACGGTTTCTTATTTACCCTGGCTGATGAATCCGTGGGGTGCAGATATCTGGACTACACCTACTAAGTAATATAATATATGTAACAATTAGAACCCAATATTATAAAATAAATTCAAGTGCCTTTGAATTAGTTAACTACTTATTGGATTATACGCCACTGGTTAAAGAAAACTGGCGCATTCTTAGTAGAAATGCAGCCAGAGTTCTATTCATGTCTTGCCAAGCTGACGCTTTAATATTTTAAAGTGTTTGATTAAGTTTTATGATTAATAAACTGTGATAATTATTACTTAATTTGTTGACTATTTGTGTATTTGTTGTTTTCTCCTTTCCTTTCCCGGTTTAATACTACTTTTTATCCGCGGCAGGTAACACCGCGAAGCGCAGCTAGTATTCAATAATCATAATAATATAATAAATATAAATGTAATAGCAATTGAACTTAGGTCGTAAATAAGGAAGCGCAGGTGCCTGTAACACAGGTTATCTTAACCTAACACAGGCACTTGAGCGAAAATAACTAGTGTAACATAAGGTTTCTTTATATTGATCATCAATTTGTAAACTGTTGTAATAAATAATATTTGATTTGATTTGAATTATGGCCTCTACGCACTTGGGTGATTTAACTTCAAGCTGTCAATCACTTCACCTCTGAGATTATCTAGGTGCAATGATTCTGAAGGGAAATTTCCGCCCTGGAAATCAGTGAACTGGCGGCATCGATTACAGTACAAACATAAAAATACAATTTGTGACCGTATCTTTCACACATTTTTTTTAATTTTTATGTGTACTAGCTGCGCCCCGCGGTTTCACCCGCGGTCCCATAGGAACCGTTAATAATAAAAAGTACTCACTGTCCTTTTCTGTACCCCTGACAACGTTTATACCAAACATGAAGATCGGTTGAGTGGTTGAGGCGTGAAAGCGTTACAAACAAACAAACGAAAAAACTAACTTTTGCATTTTAAAATTTTAGTTAGGAATACAGGATACAGAATACAGGATACAGAATACAGGTATAGCCCTAATCTATACCTGTATTCTGCATCGCCGTATTCATACCAGAATAGGGATCACAATGCTGGCAAAAAACTAGACCCATCCAACGATCACCAAATAGAGCTAACCACCAGCACAGTGCCATCCAATATGCCGCTATCTGGAAACCCTAAAATTGCTCATAAAAAGTTAAAGTGAACTTTGAACTTGATCAAAAAAGACAAAACAATGTATGGCTTTTACGAAGCTATAGGCTCAACGTTTACTGCTAATCTAGGGGGTATAAGTATTTCGAGGCTAAATAACGTTTGATAGTAGATAACGTTTGACATTATATCACTATTAATACATCAATTTAATATTTGAATTTAAAAACTTTTTTTTAATAATTCCTGACATAAAACAGGAGAATGTTATAGGTAAGTTTATCGTGTGTATGTCTGTGTATCTGTGTCGAAAAAATCAGCTGTTCCATACAAAAAATTCGTTGTTGCGAAAAATAGCATTGAACAGCTGTTTTTTTTCTATCTTTCGATTTCAGGACGAAGATGAGTTCAATGATATCGTCATTATGGATACACGATAGTTAAATAGGTAAATACAGTTTTGAAAAAACGCAATTATACTCAACTGGCTGTGTGTACCTCACATTTTAAAGATCTGACAAAGATAACATAAACAAGTTTTCGTTTCAAAAATGCAATTGTATGTAGTAATGCCTGTTTTTAAGTTTTTACTTGTTTAGATTAACATTATGTTTGAACTTTTGTTATAAGAAACTAACTAATTGCGAGTTTTTATCAACATAATAATATTATATTCAGTGATTTTACCTTCAGAAATGCTAAAATGTGTGAAAAGATAGCGGCCCCTGTTGTTGTTGTTCTTAAGTTAAACATATCATCACGCCTTTCCCCGACGGTGCTGGCCGAGGTATAATACAACACCCACACTTCGCCGGACGATATTCAGTCCCAAATGTGACAGGGGCAAGCCTGTCGCCATATACCGGGCTCCAGTTATGTAGCAGATGACATATAATACACATACGAGTATGTTCACACAATGAAGAATTTGGTGCGTGCCTTTGGCTGGGTTTGAACCCGCTTCCTCTGCCTTGAGAGGCGGCCTTCTCCAACTAGGCTATCATCGCTTAAACTAGAATTTTAATGTTAAGATTTTTTTATTATGTTATGTTATTAATCTAACTATCGTATTCTAATCATAAATTAAGGGTTAAATTGATAACCTACAACGTTTCATAAAAATAAATTGGCTCATAAAACATATAATAATATAAATTAGGTATACAGGGATATTGATACCTCATTCACAACACAACACATCACAAGTACAACAGACAAACAACTTTTGTTCCACGACTTATGTACCTATCTCTCTGTATCGAAAACTACGGCGTGACCCCATATTTTGCGTAGAATTACAGCTATTTCATTGGAACTTACGAGTTTTTTACCAAAGTAGCCCATAAGAGGTTATGCGTAAGTTCCAACAACCATGTATACATGCATACATCCATAAAATATGTAGATAAAAAGAAATAGGAAAAGACAGGCAAAAAGGTAAGGGTTAAAGCGAGACACAGCCGCATGCGCACCCTCTCCTTGATAAAGAATACGGTTGAAGCTACAATCGTAGTAACCGACTTAAATCGTACGTTAGTAATATAATTTTCGTCGTTTTATAAAACCTTTAGTTTATGTAAATTGAGACTTGAAGTTAACCCGCGAAATGTAAGTATTATTGTGGAATCCAAAAACCTTCAAATCCTTGTTATTTACCGTAACTAATTATCAATTTTCATTAAAATCCGTTCAGCCGTTTAGCCGTGAAAAGCCTACAAACAGACAGACATAGTTACTTTAGATTCTACATATTATTGTGGATACCATGGTTTCGGCAAAATAGTAATAAAAAAATTGAGTACTTAATGGTTGTGCTGACGTTAGCCGGCGCGTGCGCACCTCTAGCAAATATTATGTACGGTGTAGAGTTAGACGTGTCTTGGTCATTTGTGGTCGCTTGGCTCATCAACACGTAGACATTCCTGAAGAAAAAAAAAACAAAGTTATTTTGTTTACAAAACAAAAGAACAATAACATTTTTTTTAAACAAATGGCGTCATCAAAATAATAGGTAATATTAAAAACACAAGTTTTTTTTAAGTTATGATAAGAGTTGAACCAAAGAGAAAACCAAAGTGAAAAATATTATATGTAGAATTATTCACCAATTAGGTAATATTCACAGGTACGTTTTACATTTTTTTATTGTATTTTTCTAACTATTATTTACTTTTATTTTATTTCGTTTAATTTAACATAAACATAAATAACATTACAAATAATAAACAGAGCTCAAGTCAGTATCCCCGCGTAAGTACCCAAAAGGCTGACAACGTTACCTCGCTGAATAGCAATGCTTATTCGCTAATAGGTAACTAATGTATTTTTAATTAATATATTGTGTAAAATATTTAATTGTTAACCCTTTTAGGGTTTTATGGCAAAAAAATAATTCATTAAAAACTATCATGTACGATTATCCGTCTGTCTGTATGCCACAGTTTAGCTATTATAAGCTAACACCTAGTATAATACTAGGTGTTTCTTTAATCGACGGTCATATTCCAGGATTTCAATAAAATCGCGAAATAAAACCAGCTGTTTCATAGAAAGATTTCATTCAACTTCGACAAAATGTATAGAACAGCTGATTTTTACCCGGCTGCGAAGGAGTGTATATATGTATGTGGGTATGTATGTATGTATGAGGTTTCTTCAGCACGCATTACAAACAGCTTGATGGATTTCGACATGTGAAGTTTCATTTGAATCGTCTTGGGAGTGGAAGTGACATAAGGTACAATATTTTGCAGCCGGGTTATTGTTTTACTTTTAAAAATGTTACTTGTACGAGTATGTTCAAGTTTTCAGTGTTGGTGCGGTTATTAAAGTCACAATTATGAGTACAGTGAAATCCTAAAATGTGATTAGATAGCACTCAAGCGTTAAAACGTAGTACACGTATTCGTATATAATTTTTCTTAAACCCGCTTTAAGAAAAATTATTTATTTAGATTATTTTTTTTTTAATAATTTTTAAATCAGTTATTATTATTTTAGGTGTATGTAGTAATTTAGTATGTAATAGGTAATTGTTTGTATGCCTTATAACGACACTGTAATGATAACTTTATCACGTCCTTGTCCTTGATATTCTAAGTTTTTCGCCTTCAGTGGTGGGCCTCATTACCTTTTGGTGTTAGGTATTTAGAGTTAGAATAATCACCACCTGAAAAACAAACATAATTGAAACCATCACAAGCTTGTTTACTTACTTGGTGAAGTAACTTTTTTACATAAGTACAAAACGTCTATGAGGTAATATTAATAATTGGTTGCCCGTTGTCCGACCGTTTAGTACAAAATAGCAGGGTAATTTAGTTTTTTGGTGGTACTTACTACTAATCGACTATATGCTATGCTTCAGTTTCCATTAAATGCTTTCGTATGTCCCGATTTCTTTCCGGCCTTCTTCTACAGGTAATTTCTCAACCGATTCAACTCGTGAAACCTCGTAATCCTACTTATACAATTTTACGAGAATCGGTTAAGAAATATGACCTGTAGAGGAGGACAGGCGCTCGCCGCGAGGTCTTCGGCTCATAGAACTACAAGTATTTAACATTTTTATGAAAAATAAGAACAAAAGTTGCTTACATCCATCCATCGTAACTAAGCCCTCGAGGCAGTCCTAATGGACTGCCTCGAGGGCTTAGTTGGAAGTGAACCTGCCTTCTGAGCTTGGGGGCGTGGGTTCGATTCTCATCTAGGGCAAACATTTATGTGATAAACATTCGTGCTTGTTCTATGTCTGGGTGTTAATATCTATTTAAGTATGCATTTTTTTTTTTAAATTATTATATTCTAAGTTTACAGCTAGTACACATTACACATTAAAATGTATGTAGGGTGCGCTATGATCTCCATACTAGGATACCCTGTTCTATGGATATCAAAATTTAAAAATGTATATGTTCGTATTTCAGTCTTTGGCAGCCACAGTACAAGCTTTTGCTTAGTTTGGGGTCAGGCGCCCTTGTCTGAAAAGTGTTTTGAATTTATATTATTTTTAATATATTTTAATCAAAAAGATTATATCAGAGTACTCATAGGCATAATTGACTCTCAATCCTTCTTTTTCTTCAACCTAATTATCTTTTTTGCATCGGACTAGGCCACTGTCTCGCCTGATGGGAAGCGACGACGTGATCGAAGGTGTAACATGTTTGCCTAGGAGATATCTGTCGATTTTTTTTTAGAACATGAATTTTTCCACCTAAATACAATGCAGGGGGAGGTGGAAAAATAGACGCAGACAACGAGTTCCTCACCTCTGCAGTTCTTATAAAAAAAGTGGATTACAAAAGATTAGTGCTTAGTAATTGACTATAAATTAAATGTACAGTCAGCCAATAATTGCAGATGATACTAAAGTTATTAACTTCAACAAAACTTCTCAGACCTTCGAATTAGACCCTGTCTTCTCTAAAATGTCAATTGTACATTCGCACTCAAATTGGATCAAGACACCCTGTACCTCCATCAAGGTCGACCACAACCAGCTTCATTTGTTTATTTTTTATTGCAAAATGCACATAGTTACAACGCTTACTTACACGCAGGGCATATTAAATTTAAATAGTTTTTAAACACAAGCTTTTATAATCTCATTATGAAGTTGATATCTTAGCAAGAGCAAGCAATTATTCCGCGCCATTGTCATTATTGTAGTTTTTCATCGTTGTTTACTTAAATAAAATAAACTTACATCACTAATTGCCAGATAATATTTATTGCAGTGCAAGGTTAAAGTGCAGTGATAATTACGTAAGTAAGTTGATTTATTTACAGTTTTAAACATATTTTACTATAATTTTATAATGTTTAAGTGTTATGTGTCTACCCAAAAATAAGCGAGTAAAGAGCAGTGGGTATGTACAATTAGTTGCCTGTGCATGGTGGTGACCTACATTTCAACTTATATTGCTTTGGAAAATTGTTTTTGGCTTATAGGTCTATATGTCGGTTTCCGTAGGTAACGTTTTTATTAGGGTTTTGTTCGTCCTAACAAAGCAAACTGTCCATGAGCGGACGATATTCAGTCCAAAATGTGACAGGGGCCGAGCCTGTCGCCATACACCGGGCTCCAGTCGTGAAGCAGATGACATAAAATACGCACATATGTTCACACAATGAACAAATTGGTGCGTGGTATAAAGCTATGGGGTGGCAAACTGGAAGCTAACTGTCAGCTTGCACACAGTTGCTTCCTTAAGACGAAGCCTTACTAGGCTTCCACCACCGAAAGCTGAGGTACCATCGAAATATTAATTAATTAATAATTAATATATAATTAATATACCCCTGCCAGTAACTACTGAATTATCCTGTTTCAATGTTTCTCAGTACAATCCTGGGTATCGTCGAGACAAGAGTTAACAGGGAAGTGGGCTCCATCTTAAACGTATACATGAGATAAAATGAAAATAAAACAGTGGTCAACCTATCTAATTGAAATGCCACAAAAATACAGAATAAGTTTAGTAACCTACTTAGTTAAAAATTCATTTATTAATTATTAATAAAAAAATATACGGATGAAAAACAATCAAGCATGTTACCTAAGCGGTAGAAAACAGGTAAGTCATGTTAATTTTATTGCTTTACCTCAACCACATTTAGGTTCTTAAGTAAAAAAGTCACCTTACTAAGTAAGCATATCTTAATGGTGTTTGTTTTTCAGATGTGTTTAGTGATTACTCATCCACACAAACTGAACACAAACAAAAATTTTCGGAGTTAACACGAAAAACATAAAATATCAAGCAAAAGACAAAGGATTCGTGACTGGTTCATGATTGACTGAGCGTCGTTTTAGCATCCCGCATGCTAAAACGACGCTCAGTCAATCATGAACCTCGATTTAAAACTGTTTAGCATGCGGGCCTTAGGTGTGTATTAAAACTAACATCCAGTAACGTTATTAAGAACCTACTAGCTATTATTTACAAAGTTGTCCCTGTGTCTTTGCTTTTATTTAACTTGTAATATTCATTTATGTACTGTAACTATCTAAGTTGTCCGTTTTAAAATTTGCCAACAATTTACAGTCACTGACTGACTGACTGAAATTTAGCATACTTTATTACATGTAAGTTCGGTCACAAAAGAAAAACTAGTGTTCGGTGAAAATTTAATATTACGGTACCTAACATAGATCTCATCATCATCCTCATGTCAGCCCGAAAGACGCTTTACGCTTTTTTAAAGACGCTTTTGGGGGCTTAGCTACCCACGTCCGTAGGAGTGTACTCTATTCTGATTCCCTACACGTGGTCCCCGGGTAGTGCTAACCGGGTAGCAAACTCTGGTGGGAGGCTTCGGCCGTGGCTAGTTACCACCCACCGGACCAAGCCATGCCGTGAAGTGACCTAGCCGTGTTTCGGGATGTAGTCCGGTGTAACCGTGCCGAAGACGGGGCTGAGCAGTAGCGCACTTGTAGCGCCTCACTCAACTACCGTCTTTGTACTTCTTCACTCTACAAAACTTCAAGGCTAGAGTGAATAAGTACCTTATAGGTCGTCGTGCTCCATCTTAGACCACAACGTCGCTTAACATCAGGCGAGTTGGTTGGAACTTCGAGTGCAGGGTCTCCAACCTTTACTGGATAATAGATCTGATTCTTTGATTATGATGAGGTCGAACTTAGTTGTTGTTGTTAATATTTTCAAAAACCCTTTTTGGTGAAAAAATATTAAATTAACGTTTTTAGGGTTCCGTACTTCAAAAGGAAAAACGGAACTCTAATAGGATCGCTTTGTTGTTATTCTATCTGTCTGTCAATCCTTTTTCTCAGGAACGCGTGGAGTTATCAAGCTGAAATTTATGTCAAATACACAAGCCTATTGTCCCATAAAGCTATGAAAAATATCAAATCAACCCAATCAAAAGATACAGCCGTTTATGCTGCAAATGTTCGATACTCGCAAGGGAATCAAAACCTACTAGGGTACTTTCCGTTAACTCAGTATCTTGAAATTAGGTACGTCTTATACGTCTAATAGCACAGATAAAGGAAAAGTCGCCAAACGAATAATTTTTTAGTTTCATAATTTATTAAAAATATTTTAAATAAATTTAAACTTAATTCCCCTTTCCACATAAACATGTTTGTACGGAACCCTCAGTGCGCGAATCCAACTCGCACTTGGCCGCCTTATTTTGGTGAACTATAACTAAAAAATACCCTTTAATACGTCACAATGACGTTACATTATGACGTATTGAATGTAATTTTCGACTACAGTTCTATTGTTTTTTTTTTTGTGTCGGGTGGGTATAATGACCCAAAGAAAATATACATATAAGTAATGACCCATGTTGACTATGTGTCAGATTGTGATTTAAGGTTTATTTTAAGTTTGGTAGGTCATACCCTTGGATCGGGCAGGATTTCTCACTGCCGAGCGTAGTAGCGGCTATGCTGGCAGATGAGGCAGCGTGGCAGGCCGTAGCCTCTTTCTGCGAGACCGTTATGGTTCAGAAAGAGGCAGCTGAGCGTGATCGGGAGAGGGCCGATCCCGCTCGGAGGAGGCGGTGGCGGGGCGCGAACAACGGCCGCCCCGCTCTGCCTACCCCGTGAGGGGGCGAGTGGTATCCCCTGCCAAACACCTTTTAGGTCGATGAGCAGCTGGAGTGAGGGCTCCGGTTGGTCGTATACGGATCCCGGGAGGGCAGCGGCACTTTTTGGCAGGTATCGCCGTAGCACGCGAGGGTGCCGGTGCGTGGCTGTGGGTGCCATTCCCGGGACAGTGCTCTGAGCACGATGCGAGAGGGGTACTAGAGGGGTAGAGATCTCGGAACCCCTTGACATGCATCGAGGCTGGCTACCAGGTGGTTTTTAGTGGGTCGCCAACAAGGCAACCCCACACTGCCCAAACGCGACCCTCAATCGCGTTTGGGCGTCTGCTTGCAGATTTTCCACCTTCCAAAAAAAAAAAGGTGCTTATGTCATACCCTTATGTTACGTTGAATGCCTTATGGCAACAAAAACATCTATAGGTTCATCATAATTAGTCATCATTCTCTATAGTAACATGTAAAGAGATGATCATAATGAAGCCCTTGATTGGTTGCATCTACGCTAGTGGCCAATCACCTCTACAGGAGCCGCAGATACGGTCTCATTTAGTTTTTATAAAAGTGATTTGTATTTGCGACGATTCTTTTACAGAATCAGCCTCTAGTAATAGGTATCAAAATCAGATTTTGATAAATCTTATTTAACATTGAATGTCACTGGCAAGTAATTTTATAAAAAATATCTTAAAATTAGGTAAAAAACAAAAAGTACATACAGTGCTATACGAGACGCAGCCGCATTCGCCTTAATAAAGACCGCCGAATGTCGTTGAAGTCTTAGTCGGAATAATCAACTAAATCGTCCGTAATTCCCGTTTCATAAATCATAATAAAAAGCACATTGATCACTAATTAAAAAAGTTAATAAATTATTATGACAAAACTTGCTCCGTTTGAGTTCGGTACAAAAATGAGAATTCCGAGAACTCAATTGACAAAAATTCACTTACATTGTAAAACGGATTGTTTCGAAAGAAATGTTTTAGCATCTGTTTAAATTGGTTATTATATTTAGTTCGTTACACGATTTGATAATTTATTGTACATTACAATTTTAGAATGGCTGCCCTGCTTCTTAACTTTAACTACCTAACCTAGTCCGCGGTACAAATAACTTTTCTTTATTTCTTAGTTTGTGTGGATATTTATCTTACATTTTTGGTGAATTAGCTTCATGAATAAAATTTCTAGTAAACTATTGTAGATGTAAAAAGATATTACTGTCATGTATTATTGAAATATTTATACGCTGAACTATGTCTATTTAAGCCGTTAATTATTCTAATTGACCTTTTTTGACATCTTAAATTTTTAACAATATTTCCAGCATACCCCAGATTGTAATTGCATATCTTATAACAGAATTCTTTATGTAATAAGGACTTGAGTTAATTATATGAGTTATAGACTTCTTTATTGGTTCATTCAGCCACAATCGCTACGTTGCTGATGGACGCTGTCTAAAAAAATGAAAAAACTTCTGTTTTTCAGACTAGAATCAACTGAACAACCGACATGAAAAATGGTGCTGGTCACGAAAATCAAAGAAAGTGAGAGGAGTACAGCGAGCAGAAGTAAGTACCAATCAGTCATATGGCTTCACCCATCGTTATAAACATGTATGCTATGTTTTCTAGTTGGTGATGGCACCCGAACACAAACTTTCGTCCACTCTAGTGGACTGAAATCTTTGCACCTTGCATTAGTGTGGTCCCGACACGTATGCAGTGTGGTTGTGTACGCAGCGACTGGCCCCCCTTCATTAAGTTGCGTTCTTACCTAACGTCTTTTGTTTGGACTAGTATTAATACTTATATACTCGTAGACTTACATTAATCTCGTTGGCTTCATCCCGTATCTACAGAAAACTCTATGCCATAGATAGAAACTATGGTATTATCACCGCAGCTGAACGTCCAACTGCTGGACCTTTGTCCAGTAACCTCCTTCATCCCGGCTTTTCCACTTCAGACCGGTCTAGCGCTGTTTGCAATCAGCAGCTTCCTGCAACCCACACCAGCAAGCCAGGCATGCATGCGCGCCGCGATAAAATCTTCTCGTCAATTATTGTCGTGTAGGAACGTGACAAGACTACGTGTAAATATACGTCTGTCTCGATCAAAAGAGTCGACAAAATATTGTCACGGCGTACATGCTAGGCCTGCCTATGGCTGGTCCACCAGACGCGTGACTTGAATGCAAACGCGATTTAATTTCTTCATAAAAAAGTTTGAGTTGAAATCAACTTGAAAATGTTGGTAACTTAAACGTCAAATTATTAAACGTGTAAGCTTAGGTTTAAATACATTTATTCCTTTCAAGATTATAATAAATCACTTGAAGGACAATACATAACAAATAAATTAGGTAAGTAATTAGTCATTGCACAAAAACTTAGCAATTAAAATTTAGGAAAACAAGACAAAAAAAAACAACACAGGTTATGGGCCGGAGTGTAATTATTATTTTACCGTGGTATAGGCGTTCTAAACAAAAACAGTGTATGAACAATGAAAACAAGATAAGCAATAACAAGTACCTACATAATAACCTATATAATGTGCTAAGAGTACCACACCTTCACACTTAACTTTAACTCGTATAAAGCGCTCCAATTAGCAGTACGCTAGGTGAGTTAGCATGCTAAATTTGGATGGTGTAGGTACCTAATGTCAGTTAGGCAGTTAGTAATCCAATTTATTTCTATCGCACGGACAGCGCCACGCTATATTAGCATACTACAAATTGAATAGTAAAATAAGCGCCTAACTCAACTTTAATAATTGTGTATTTTTCTACTTTTTCAGGGAGATTGTTCTCCACGACGTTTCTAGGGCTCGCACTACTAATAGTTCCAGTAACGTTCTTTTACGTCAACCCTGTTCTACTTGTTGTTCAATATGTAAGTAAAAGATAACAATAAATAAAAAATAATTCCGGACCTTTTCACACACGTTCGCCTGACCCCAAACTAAGCAAAGCTTGTACTATAGCTGCCAGATACTGATATACAAATATACATACATAGTATGTTACAAAAACACTTTTATGGAATTGAAGGATACACACTACACTTAATTTTTTTTTTGAAAAAATACCAAAGCAAAAATGCAAGCTTTCAAAAAAGCAGGAGCTGATTTAAAAACGCAAGAAGGAATATTATAAAATGTTGACAAATTTGTATCACTGTTGCAAGTTTTTAGAGTCAATATTTAATTTAAACTTGCATAATTGCACCCTCCAGTCGATACTGTATGCACACTTCGCTAGTAAAACAGAGTTTTGTAACAACCTGTATATTTTAAAATATACCATACTTAAATTAATATTTTACCTTATTTTTATTTGGATGACAAACAGCCTTCAAACAAACACATAAAAGTACCACAAAACAAACGCCTATATGTATATCTTATTATGTATCCATCCATCCAAATTTTCCCATTAATAATATTAGTGTGATATATTTTTTAATTACGTGCCCAAATCCAATAATTTACCTAATTTCTATTAGTAAAAAAGTCTCCTTCGAAGATATAACCGTTTTTTTACTGGGTTATTTTTTTTTGCTTTTGTGCTTTTTCATATAGTTATCGTGAAGTACAAATGTTTTAGCTTGTTACTTCCATGCTATTATTATTCTCAATACACCTAGTTATAATCTAAATGTTTTCAAGTCTCGAGTGAACGGTTTTCTTGCTTCATCCAAGCCTGCTCCATAACGACTGCTCCATTCGACTGCCTCGGTGGCTCAGTTGGTAGTGAACCTGCCTTCTGAGCTTGGGGCCGTGGGTTCCATTCCCACCTAGGGCAAACATTTATGTGATGAACATTTGTGTTTGATCTATGTCTGGGTGTTAATATGTATTTAAAATATCTAAGTATGTATATCAGTCTCTGGCAGCCATAGTACAAGCTTTGCTTAGTTTGGGGTCAGGCGTGTGTGGAAGTGTCCCGAATTTATAAAAAAAAAAAAAAACTATAACAATCCGCATCATAGCATAAGCATCAGCCGAGGTAGCGGTCAAACGTCAGCCTATCAACGACTAAAAATGAAATATTTAGTTTACCACTTAAATTGAGTAAGAGCGAAATACTTTACACCTAAAGCCTATGCCAGACGGTTGCCGCGAATACCCGCAAAAGCGCCAGTACTCATTGGTCAAATATAAATTAAAAATTATAAAATCAAGTACAAATTAGTAGTAGGTAGAGTAAAAAGTATTTTTAATGACTAAAAATGCTGTTGGCCACTGTGGCCTCTACAGCGTACCTACCGGGCGTTCGGCAAGCGCAGGTGGCGCAGGGCCTTATGTTTAGTTAAAAGCTACAGGCGACGGGCTCAAGGGCACCCTGCGGTACGGATCTCGACCAGCCAGGGAGGGAGAGTCTAATTTCCCTGGAGTAAATAGTAATTTAACAGTTGAATGTTCTAGAAACTCAGGCTGGAGAACGGCAGCATGTTGAACGAGGTGCTCCTCAGTCGGTTCACGAGTACGAAGATGTACCTGTACCTGTTCAACGTCACCAACGCGGAGCGGTTCCTCTCTGGAGCTGACGAGAAGGTGAAGCTTGAAGAGATCGGACCTTTTGTCTACCAGTGAGCTATCACACTAAAATTACTAGCAATATGCCTTGAGCTGAGATCTTGTCACCCCCTACAACTCCTTGTCCTACCACACGTTGTCTGATTTGGCCCAAGTTCAAACTTAAAATTAGTATTGAAATGAACTAGTTGCTTGCAAAATTTTATAAATATCGAAACAACAGTACTCCAATTATCGGCACTCAAACAAATCCTGAGTTCGCCCAGTTGACTGAAACAGAGCCTCAGCTTGCTCCGTCAACAAACGCAAATGATTGTGGAAGAGTGAGTGAGTTCTGTATGAGTGAGGTCTATAGGCATGCGTTTGACCATTAACTCATCTGAAGGGAAGCGTCGACGTGATCGAAGGTATAGGTAATAAATACGCTTGGCTACCTGGGATTCCTAATCAGTGTTACTTCTTTTAACTTCTACTCAATACGGAAATAAAGTGCGCAGTACTGTAACTATTAATGCCACTTATTACGGCTTAAAAGAAAGGTCTAAAATTGAAATCTTCCACCAACATCGGACAAAATCTGGTAGAATCATGATAATAATCTAAAATATCTAAATAGTAGAAATGCTAAATTAGCTGTCAATAATTGGCAAAAGAACTTAAATTATGATGATACAGATAAAATAGTTCTTGTTTTAAAATAAAGATAATGTTCACTGCATATATAAAAAAACACACACACACACACACACTGACGCACTCACAGTTTCCACACACATAGTACATACGCCTACACTTTGTGAAATATGAAGGAATGTAGTCACCTGCAGCACAAGAATATTTATGTTCTTATTGTAGGTGCTACAAGACAAATTAACAAATGTTACCCCTATTATTTACCTAAGGTTTATCTGTAAGTGATTTTGTCAGCATTTTCATGAATAAATTTGATTTGATTTGAAATGTTAATATTATGTACCTACGTAAAATGTTAAATTTTGTATCTGTTTTAGGGAATACAGGACTAATGAAGATTTGGAAATTAATAAAGACCCCGGCATTATGAGATATACTCCGATGTTAGAAAAGGTCTTTATCCCGGAAGAATCCGTTGGAGACCCTAAAAATATAAATATTACAGTTCCTAGTATAACTATGCTGGTAAGTAGAAAATATATATTTTTTATCCACCCGGTAGTGTCTCTACGGCAGATACTGGTACAACATAAATAACTTAATTAAGTAATGTATTAGTAAGTTAATTATAGTTTTTAGTTTCATTGTACATTTTATAAGCTGTGTACGGTCATAATTGGACTATAGGTTCAAATTTTATATATTTAATTTAAGTTGGTACCTACATGTGTCTATAGTCTGTTACCGAACCAATTCAAATAAAATAAAAATAAAAAATAAAATAAACTCATGAAACATGAAGTTTATTGAGACTGCTGTGTCCATACACAGCGCGCAAGGTACGCGGCAGATACACGCGGCATTCGCAGGACGCATATTTGCAGCGTGACTAACAAAATTTGTACCAATTTGTATTTTGAACAATTCGCGCGCGGTGCGACGAGTTTTTGTTGTCTATAACTCACTGCGCGGCTAGCCGCAGTCAGCCGCACTCAGGCGCCGCGGCCGAGTCGTTTACTGTGTATGGTCACACCTTACTTATTGCAAGAGGAATAAACGGTCTCCAACATCTTCTCCATTTAAGTCGTCATCACAATACTTTCAAGCTTCAACTTAAACTTCTATCATTTTATCATACAAATTATGATAGGAACCGAACGATTTTAAAATAGGAGTTAAGCTATTGGCCACCTCGAGTAGCCGTTCACATGCTGATTATTATTACTTCCCTATTCTTGCTTAACATCAGGCGAAATGGTAACCTCTAATACGAATAAAAGTCAAAGAAAAAAAAAGTTAAAGAAAAAAAACCTGACTTAAAATGATTTTCTTCGCCTCAGGCAGCCACATCACTGATCAGCAAGTATCCGTTCCTAGTACGTCAAATTTTCAACGTGGTGGCGGCCAGTAACAAGATGAAGGCGTTCGTGAAGCTCCGGGCGTATGACCACATCTGGGGCTATTCAGACCCCTTGATCCAGATGGCGAACAGCGTGGTCCCAGGGCTCGTGTATTTTAAGTCAGTTGGAATGTTCGAAAGGGTAAGAATTGGTTTTTAGCCTAATTATATCCTAATTATGTTATTGAAATAACAAGTAACATTATTAAAATATAAAAAAAACCAGCTGCAAAATGTTGTACCTTAGGTCACCTCCGCTATCAAAGCGATTCAAATGATGCCGCACATGTCGAAATCCATGAAGCTGTTTAGGCTGTAGGGCGTGCAAAAGAGCTATCATACATACATCATAACCACATACATACATACACATTGTCGAAAATCATCTCCTTCTTGCCTCTTTGAGTCGGGTAAAAACGATTACAATTACATTTTTGAGACGTGAAAATAATATTAATAAAAAATTATAAGTAAAATAATAGTCATCAGACGTGATACCGACCAAGCGCAAGCCTATTACTTAGATAATAATAAAAAAACGATAATAATCATCAGTTAAAAAAATACTACTGACGTTGGGTGACGTGCCCCGGTCAAAGTAAAAAATATTTATTACAAAAAACATATAGGTACGGGCCTGCCAGGCCCAACGTCAATGCTAACGTGAAAACAAAACCAAGTCAGCTGCTACAGGTTAATATTTAAAAGAGGAAAATAACATATACTGTTAGACAATGTTTTTATAAATATCTACTTAGATGATTAAAATGATATAATATTAATGATAATATAAGATTAAAATGACAATAATAAATGATAATAATAAATAATGATAATAATAAATAAATAATGATAATAATAAATAATAAATAATAAATGATATAAGATTAAAATGACATAATAATTAGATCCATCTTTGAGTCATAATAAATGTGCTCTAGCGTTCTCATAATTCTCATTGCTTATTTCATCTTGTTGCTTTCTAGGTTAGGTACAATAAAACATAATTATTTTAATTACTGCAATTTATTTTGTGGAGGTATTGAAAAGTACATCGTTCCGTACTGTTTGCTATAGGATCTTACCGGTAACTAGTTCATTATTAAGTATTATATAATAATATACAAAAATAACAAATTACAAATAATAAACAGAGCTCAAGTCAGTATCCGCGGGTAAAGTACCCAAAAGGCTGGCAACGTTACCTCGCTGAATAGCAATGCTAATTCGCTGACCGAGGTAAGCACCAGCCCTTTGGTCGTTTGTTCTCTCTATCAGCCGCTTTGACAGCTCATTGAAGAGCAACCATGCGCTTGGACCCCAAGGGCCCAAAGTTTCTACCCCAAAAGGCAGAAATATGTATCCATCACCGAGGGATTCATATTTCCGCCTCTTGAGGGTTTCCGCCGATGTTGCCGCCGCTCCCGCCGTCCTGGAGGTAGATGATACATGGGATGCCGCCAGTGTGTCGACGCATGTGGCATCCCACACCAGTGGCCTACCATGACTCCAGGGAATCAATGTCATTCCGTCAGGTCTCTTACCATCGTCGCGTGCGATACCGTTCGGCTCAAGTATGGCCGGCACGTTGACGGTGGTAAGAGCCCTCCGAATGACATCGTTCAGAGAGGCGTGTCGGGACTGGCGGCCAGCGCTTTGGCGGCAAGAAAGACCGTGATGTCCCTGACGGTCCACGGATGCTCCACAATGGCAATGATGGGGCTCGTTTGTATTAGCCCCAATTCGCAGGCTGACAGAGAGAGCAAACGTACTGTTATCGAGTAGCGTCCCAATGTTTCTGGATGGTAAAGTTTGAAGCCAGAACCCCGATTCCCGCTTTGCAGAGGCTAGAAGACGAGCACGATCGAATGGTGAAGTAGTTAAACTTATAAGGTCGTTTTGAATTTTTTTGTTTAAGGGCTCGTCCCAAAGCCTCTGCAAATGAGGTTTTTCGGGGAGGCTTTCTCCAGGGCAAGCTGTTGTCCAAGCGTTCGTAGCCTCGGTCATAAGATTGGTGTCACTGTGCCCTAAAGATTTAACCAATATTTTTGTAAGCAATTTTCTGGTGCTGTAGACCGAAGATAAAAAAGCCGGGAGAGAAACACTCGAAATTTTGCGGATACCCAAACCACCAAACCGGATAGGAAGGGAAGCTTGGGTCCAGGAAGATTCAGACATTGGACAATTTAGAATTTTTATAAGAATATTTTTCAAAGAATTGTCAAGAGTTGACAAAAGATCACTAAATGTCCACAAAGGGCTGCATCTTAATACATAAGTTAATTTAGGGACAAAAAGGCAGTACCGAATGATGAAGAAAGCCATGTGTGAATGGATAATGGAAAGGCGGTCGAATGATTCTTCAAATTTTGTTTTTTGTTCTGATATGAATGAGGGAAATGAGTCTGTGAATATCGGAGCACCCAACAAGCGGAGTGAATGCTTGTCAAGAATTTTGATATTTGGGGCTACAGCATTAAATTTTTCTATAATTTCATTTCTGGTCGGCGAAGGGACTGTATCAGAGATAAAAAGCTCACATTTAGAGAAGTTTAATTCTAAGCCAATAGAATCAAACTTCTCAGTGAGGATTTTTAAATCTGCTAATACAGTCTCCGAGTCGCCGCCGAGAGTGCCGTCGTCCAGATACCACATGTTTAATTTTGATGAGAGTGAAGAAATAATGGGATGAATCGCAAGGCTGAATATGGCAGGACCAAGAGGATCGCCCTGTTGACAGCCAGTGGCCGAAAGAATACGCTGACTTTTGTAAAGGAGCGTAGAGTCAAAACCGTAGCATTGAAATAAATAATTGTAAATTTGTGGAGTGTTATTAAAAATTTCATCAAGCAGAGCAGATCTAGAGAGAGAATTGAACGCATTTTTTACGTCAACTTTCATAACTACCTGACCGCTATCTTTATGCAAGTACGTACGGAGGGCATGTACGGCGGCTTCACAGCCACCTTTGCTTCCGAAACCAAGTTGAGTCGGTTGAAATTGTTCTGTCAGTTTCGGTAAAATGTATTTACAGCAAATTTTTGAGGCGATTCGCCGATATGTGCAGCCAATAGCAATTGGACGGATGCCACCATCTTTTTTTTTCAACGCACACAAATTTGCGCCGTATAGCAAATGAGTTATGTCGTCGTGGACCTTGCCTGCAATCATCAGATTAGTTAGAGCTGTTAAATCTACCAGAAGCGCCCTGCCTACATCACCCGAAATTGTCAGGAGGTCTTTTAGATGTTGTGGGCTCAACCCGTCGTGACCACTGGCTGAGCCGCTTCTGAAGGACATAACTGCAGTGTAGATATCTTTATCGGTTGCTACTATTGGCTGCACAGAAGAACTTAGAGGAAGCTGAACGACAGGAGACTGTGACGGTGGATGTTTGTCCTGGAGTGCTGAAAAAGTTTCCGGGGTGTCGGGGGCGATAGTGTCATTTGAAAACAACAACTTAGCAGCACCTTTTAAATCTCCGTCACTAACTTTAGATTCAATTTTATTAAGTAAGTTGTGTGATTTATGGAAGAGTGGTGGTGAACATTGTTGGTTTGGCTGGAGACCATTGCTGGTTGTGTTGGAATGGTTGCAATTATTTTTAATTAGTGATGTGAGTGAATGGTTCTTATTATTCTCGACATGGAGAATTTGAAACGGGAAAGTCAAAAGAACTTCCCAAGGCTACTTTGAGATAGGATCAGCAAGCACCTTTTTTATCTTTGCTGATAAATTTTGAGCTACGGTTATGCGCGCTCCTTTAGGTATTCTCTTGACCACTGGTAGGGAAGATTTCAAGTTTGACAGGGTTTCCCAGAATGGTATAGAAGATGATGATGGTTGATTGAATATGTGAGAATGAGCTAAAAGTGGAAAGGCTTGGCTAGAAGCATTCGATATGTGGTGATTTTTGTGTGATTTACCAATGTGGATGTTAAGACCTTTTGTACCTTTGAAAAAACGAGGCTGCGAACACTGTGAGCACTGTAAAAAATCGGGCTGTGCGGATGGACCCGCGGATTGCGACATAAATTGGTTTTTAAATAATGCACTTAATAATACTATGCAAGAAACACTGATTAAAAAAACTAACAACAAAAACATTAAACACACTGACAAATGTCAAAATATATAAAAGTCTCAAATGAGCCACTGGCTCTGAGACTGCGCATAGGGCTCCGTGTACCAAAGAGTATACGTAACTGCAGCGTCTTGAAGTAGGTCTTTACTAATGGCTGGCGCAAAGTTGGTGTTTAACGAGCATATTTTGTATCTCGAAGCGGAAGTCCCTTGTTGCTCGAAGATCTCGGGTGATCTTGTAGTTTAAGCCAAAATGTAATGGAGTCCTGTTTTCGCGGACCACCAGGAAAAAATATTAAAAATAGTGTGGCCGGTATACTCCTAAGAAAATGATGCTCTCTTCTAGATAATAAACTTCCGATTAGGAATAAATATGAAAAAAATAAATTTATATTTCAGCTCTTGACTTTTCAGACATTTTTTTTTTTTTTTTTCCTATTATTATTATTTATTTTGTTGATATTAATTATTTATTTCATTTGACATATGTAATTACTGTTTCGACATTCATAAACCCTTGTATTTTTGACATTTATTGATATATATTATTATATATTTATAATTATATTATTATATATTATTATATATTTACATATATTTATTCATTACATTTTTAATTACTTACCTACTTAGTTCTCAACTATGTCGACTAGATTGGGATCAGTTGTTAGCTCACCTACCTAGCACAATGGCAGGTCATTGTTGCCAATGCGACCATGATGTTCAAGGAACAAGAATTATTGGGCTAAGAATTTGAAACTGCATGATCTAATTCCCTTTTTGTCATTGTCACTATCAAATAAAGGCTTTTGGTTAAGAGTCCGGCGACCACTTTAGACTAACTTCGCATTGGCTTAAGGTTCGTCTAGAAGAAGAAGACGAGCGAAGAGAGCGAGTAATGACATAATATAGAAGTGACATAAAGTACAACATTTTGCAGACAGGTTATTTGTTTTTCTTTTAGTAAGTACTTATATGTATTACTTGTTTAATGATTGCATATTTGATCGAAGTTCTTCCCTAATATAATCAATCTGTGCGTTTTCAAGTCGAAAGTGAATCGCGGGTCGCGACAGCTTCAGGCGAGCTAGCACTCCACGCGTCCTTATTCTCGCAAACAAAATCACTATTCCGATCAAAATAGACATCCAAGGTTACAATAATTCACATAACACCTAAATTGGTACGAATGTGGGGCCCACAATTACCAATAAATAAAATGTGAAAAGTACCCGTAGTCGATCCCACATCTGCAAAAAAATATTCAACGTTCAACAAGTTCAAAAATATGGGTATTTTGTATTAATTAGCTAAACGATAAGTTAGGCATAATGGTCATGCAATTATCTACAAAATAATAATATGTTCTGTCACTCTTTCCCTAAGAATTCTCATTTCTGAGACATAGCTGTTTAAAAAGTTGAAAAAGTTGATTTCTCATAATAACCACTTTGCCACGCCGCCTGTGAGGTAGTGGACTTGGCGCACTTTAAAAATCTTTTCATGAGCAGCTGTTAACATCGCTGAATTCGATAAGCTTTAGAAGAGCTTTCAAATAAGACTCCTTGTGGGTCAAATAAAATAAATAATGACGACAGGTAATGACAAAATGAATCTCAGACATGACCATATTCGTAACTTAATGATTGTTTTGGCAATTGGAGTATGCTCAGCACTGTTCTTCGTAGAAGAGGTCCACGCGGAGCTGGTCAGCCTACCTCATTGTTTGCGCGTAGGGTTTTCGTCAAACATGGTAAAAATGAAGTTATAGCGGGGTTTTTTTTCAGATGTATGACGTCGACGTCGACTATCGTTTGGATATCGGAACTAATAACGCCGATAAGTTTAGCGTCAAGAAAGTAATAAAGATACAGGCGAAGAATAAGACGCGTACGGCGCCAGAGAACAACAACGAAGACGCCAGAGCTCTCATCGATAAGTAAGTACTTAATAATTGGTTTTTACCTCATCATACCTACCTACAATATAACAAATCCATTTAATTAACTACACGTATTTTTAAAGACTAGTATAGCTGCACCCTGCGGTTTCTCCTGCTTTCATAAATTTTTCGGGACAAAAAGTAGCCCATGTGTTAATACAGTGGTACGAGCTACCTCCATACCAAATTTTATCCGACTTTATTTTGCCGTTAAAGTCCAAAAAAAAAACAAATGAACACACAAATTTACAAGCTTCTTTTGTATGTAGCTTATGTCTTTCCAAATTTCATTCATATGTGTCGATCTGTTTGAGCGTAAAGAAATGGACAAACTAACACACACGCTCGCATTAACAATATAAAAGTAGGATAATTATCCTACTTATTAGTAGGATGTGATTAGCTAATGATCTTTGCCCAGCAGTAAGATAATCATGGTTAATAAAAAACAAATTATGATTAGTATCATTAAATAATAATATACTCCGGTCATTTAGAGTCAAAAATGGTCACGTGGACAAATCGTAGTGACGTCAATCGATGCAAGCAAGACCAAAATATGTTATTTACAACAAGTTAGAAAGAGATGGATGACGAGTGACGTCATGACGTGCTGGCTCCCGGAATGTTCCCCTTGTTTTTTTGGATCATAATTAGTATGATATATTCGTATTCCAGCTCGTTCGTATACAGCAACACGTACGAGGGCGCTGCGTTCCCGCCCAGCGTGACTCCGGAGACGCCCATCAACATCTACCGTCACGGGCTCTGCAAGACCTTCCATCTGCAGGTCAGCCGTCAGGTTATCTGGAAAAGAGGAGAATAGTAATTTAATAGAAATAATAAAAAGACTAAGAGCTAGTACACACTGAGCGATCAGCAACGCTACGCAACGCCGCGCCAGTCGCTAGTACGAGTATGTAATCTCCAGAAGCGCGCGTTATAATGGGTACGTCTACGTATGTACTCGTATCAGACCACATTTATGGTTTTTATCCGGCTGCGCAAGAAGGAGGGTTATGTTTTCCGTTATAGTTCGAGTTATGTATCTATGTATAAATGTGGGTATGTATGTATGTATGAGGTTTCTTTGGCACGCTCTACAGCCTAAACAGCTTGATGGATTTTGACATGTGAGGTGTCATTTAAATCGTCTTGATAGTGGAAGCGACCTACGGTACAAAATTTTGCAGTCGGGTTTTTTGTTTTTCTTTTAATAATGTTACTTGTTTAAACGTTACAATATTACGATGAACGGTCGTATAACGAAGAGCCTCGACCATTAACCTCAAGAGGCTCTCGTTAGACGGTTGGGTTAAGAGGCGATAAAAAGAGCAGTGACACGGCTCGAATTTAAGAAAGTTTCTCACTCTGCAGCCTTAACCACCGGTAGCTTAGGCTTTGCCTCTCTGCCAGGCAACGGCACCCTAGTTTCTAAAGTTTAATATAGTTTGTACAATCAAGGTAGGTATAATAATATACTGCGCCAGGTTCCATGGTTACATGGTGGGTGACACGCACTAACGTCAACCGATGTAAGCAAGATCGGAGTATATAGTTATATTGTACAAGAAATTCGAGAGACGATGACGAGCGACCTATAAAGTCGGATGTCAACACTCGGACCGTTAGTTTCTTAACCTTGTTTCTTAGCCTAGTTGGGAAAAGGTCCGCCTCTCAAGCCAGAGGGAGCGGGTTCGAACCCAGCCGACGACACGCACCAATTTGTTCATTGTGTGATCATATGTGCGTATTATATGTCATCTGCTACATGACTGGAGCCCGGTGTATGGCGACCGGCTCGCCCCTGTACACCTCTGCCAGCCCCTTCGGGGGAAAGACGTGACGATATGTTATGTTTTGGTGGATCGTGGTATTTTATGTTATTGTTTTATATACCCATTGTTAAAAAACTGAATAACTAAGAAGCAACATTGAATCTATTTGCAGTACGTCACCTCTAGGCGGATGCCATACGGCGGAGACGGCTTCGTCTACCAGTTCCACAACGACACGTTCCGAGACAGGAAGCAGTGCAATTCGAAGGGCTGGTGCCCTGAAGGGATTAAGGATTTATCGGATTGTTATTTTGGTGAGTACGTTGAATCGAGGCGGGCTTTTTGTGGTCGTTTACACTCATGAAAGAGTGATCTTGTTCATTTCCGATGGCGATCCCTTTAAAATGCTGAAACGACATGAAAATCAACTCTGCGTTACATTCAAAGGTCGATTTTTTGAAATTCATGACACAATTCGGGACGTCCTATAAGCAACGCTGTTTTACTTAAGCTAAACTTGATTTTTGGAAATTCGATATCCACTGACCGCTAGCCATTGGCTCACTCAACGTGTTAAATCGAAGAGCGACTTGCAACGTTTCTTATCGTAACGTATCGTGTATGCGTAACAGTTCGCATAATAGCTTGCGTACTTTAGCGCAAACACGTACGCAAACTCGATAAATACTCGTAAGTTACAACGAAACGTTGAAAGTCAGTGACAGCCATGAACATGGAAAAAAAGTGTGACAGCTGATTTTATTCTTTTACCCGACTGCGCAAGATGGGGGGTTAAGTTTTTCGAGTTTATGTAAGTATGTATGCATGTATGAGGTGTATTTGGCAGCCCTATAGCGTAAACAGCTTGATGGATTTCGACATGTGAAATGTCATTTGAATCGTCTCGATAGTTGAAGTGACATAGGGTACAATATCTTGCAGTCGGGTTTTTGTTTTTCTTTTAATTGTGAATTGTGGGGGCTGAGCTACCCACGTCCGTAGGAGTGTACTCTATTCTGATTCCCTACACGTGGTCCCCGGGTAGTGCTAACCGGGTAGCAAACTCTGGTGGGAGGCTTCGGTCGTGGCTAGTTACCACCCACTGGACCAAGTCATGCCGTGAAATGACCTAGTCGTGTTTCGGGATGTGGTCCGGTGTAACCGTTCCGAAGACGGGTCTGAGCAGTGGCGCACTTGCAGCGCCTCACTCAGCAGCTTCTTCACTCTACAAAACTTCAAGGCTAGAGAGAATAAGTGCCTCATGGGTCGTCGTGCTCCATCTTAGACCACAACGTCGCTTAACATCAGGCGAGTTGGTGGTCAAACGCCGACCTATTCTACATAAAAAAAAAAAAAAAAAAAATTGTGTTACTGGTTATAAATTAATGTTTATTTCATTCAGGTTTTCCGGTAGCCTTATCCAAAAGTCACTTTTTGGATGGCGACCCCCGTCTCCTGGACATGGTGGAGGGTCTCAAGCCTGACAGGGAACTACATGACACACGCATCATATTAGACCCAGTAAGTTAAGTCTACTCTTTAAACGTAGTATAACCTCGGAATAGTTTTTATAAACCACAGATGTAGGATCAAAAAAATTGAGGTAGGTATGTGGTTCAAATAGTTTCGTCTTTTCTTGTATTTTTCGATGAAATAAAAATTGAAATAATTTAATAATTAATTAAAAATAAGCCGAGAAAAATACGATCCTACTATTTCAAGCCTATGCAATTTATCAAAACAGGTACCTATTTACCTTCAAGATTTTGTAGATTCTTTTTTGAGATTAAACAAAATATAAGTTCATAGGGAATTTTCGACTCACAATGGTATGACTATAAATGTAAATAAGCAGCTCTTTTTAAAAGCTGAAGTTGAATTTAGTACAAGTATTAATTATATGACTTTCAGTGTGTTATGTCACTAATATAAGATGAGGTACAGCACATTGGAAGATGTTCTATGATATGCAATGTCGCCACCTTATTCAAACCAAAGACAAAATCACAAAAAAAAACTTCCTCAGGTTTTTAGAGCAAAAAATTGTGGTTTACGATCCCGGGCGGCCAATGGGCTGAAATTTTCTAAGCAACTTTTACAGAACTACGAACGTGGTTGCTTCTCTCTGAATCAATTGGACATTTAACTCACATCTACACAAAGTACGTAGGTACATTTTGGTGTGCCTAGATAGGTACATTGTTAAAAGTTTACGTAAAAAAAATACAATCAAGCAAGGTTATGGCAAAGATTTTTTCAACAGTCAACTTCCTACTACTTGAAATTATTAGGACTGACTAGACATGCGTCTGACCACTGATTCGCCTGATGGGAAGCGTTGACGTGATCGAAGGTGTTACATGCTTGCCTAGGCGATACCTATTCATTTTAATCTTGAACACCCCCGGATTGTATTTAGGTGGAAAGACAGACGCAGGCAACGAGTGCCACACCTCTGCAGTTCTAACAAGAAAAGCTAACTTAAAAAGGGTTAGTGCGCTTTGGCCGAATTTCCACTATTTGACGGGTCAAAATAATTTTCACTCATTCTGTCTGATGCTTTAGAAAATCGGCGTTGGGATATCAGGTACCATGGCGCTGCAGATGAACCTGGTGCTCGCAGACGTGGGCTTCAACCCGGAGACTAGGCGGCTGAAGGACATCGTGCTGCCTATGGCCAATATTATAGCGGCAAGTAGCTTTTTTATTTAAATTTGGTTGTGACCTGCCTCATGTTGAATATTAATAGGTTATCACTCATTAGAGCCACCCGGGCCCCGACACGCACCGCCTCGTCTCGTGTGGTTAGGTATTCTATGAACTTCTATAGATATGAGCTCACTAGATCAACTCCGGCTCGGCGTTAGCTGTCAACTCGCGGACAGCGAGTGCCCCACTCGATGATCACGCGCCGCCCGCGAGTGGTAAACCACAAGCGAGGGCAAGTGACAATCGCTGACAGACTATTTGGAAATTCGTTGACCACGCACAGTTCACTGGTTTAAAACGTGGCGTCCAACCATTTACGACCAGTCGAGCCGGTCCTGAGTCGTGCCAATAGCCTTCTATGCTGTCTGATACCCCCACAGACTCACGGCGAGAAATACTTGGAGACTTAGAGAAACCTCTCACTTACAATTGGATACAGTTAAGCATAGTTAGTCCAAGCGCCATTTTCGTTTTTTTGGGAAATTACATAAACGTGTTTTTATTGGCAGGAGGTTTGCATTTGTTTCGTCTGAAAGTAAATCTATTTATATCGAAGCTTCTATTTGTAATTTAACATATTACAAGAAAAAAACACAAAATAAGTATTTATTTTGGAAGATATAGCTAAAATGCACTTGGACTCTCAATAAATATGATGTTCTCATTTTGCAAAACGAGTCCAAGGGCCATAAATAGCTAAAAATGCACGTGGACTCGCAATAATATGCTATTCTCATTTTGCAAAACGAGTCCAAGGGACATTAATGTCCATTTCCTATCGATTAAATAAAAAATATATATTTTTCCATACTTGCTCGGCATCATAAATTGGTAGATGATAATGAGGACTGAGAAAAATAAATGAAAAGCTATGAAAATGGCACAGGTAATTATATTACAGACAGGATAATATTAACTTAGACGGACAGATGTTTGATGATAAGACAGATGTTTGATGAGAACATATCGAGTAAGATAGAGTAGGTAGATACTAAATCTACTCTAGACATGATCTGGATCAAAATCTAAATGACCATTAAAACCTTCAATATAATCATCAATCGTGTCGTCTGAAATAATTTTTTTTTATAAAATGACATAGCGTCGTTTGGAATATAGGGGAACGGTGATTTTTAAATCTTCCAATTTTTTTCTGAAACAGGCTTTCCAGTAGCCCAAAGCGTTACCATTTATTTAAATCATTTGTGTCCTCTTCTACCTTTTTTCTCTCTACATAAATTTCTACGCTTTCTTCCTCTTCTTCACTTGTCTCGACATTTATTTTAAATGCATGATCTTTTTTTAGGCCTCCATCAGGTCACTTAGAGAGCAGCTTTTGTGGCACTGAGGGCAGGACATCGGATGTCCCATGGTTTGTGTTGCGTCGCAGCCACACTCGTGAGAACCCGTGTCAGAGAACCCCCACTTGCTCATGTTGAACTTGCAGCGAAGTCTGTTTAGCGAGTTCCACGTGGGCTACGTTAAGTCGTTGCCTGGGAGGAGTTCCTCTGCCGGTTTTACGAACTCTTGTGGTGGTGCGCACCTTTCCAGCCACAGTTTGTAGCAGGACTCTCGGGGATGGGTGGGTAACGCCTTTGTGGAACTGAGAAAACCTTTGCGACTCTTGAGGCGGTTGACCGGGGGGTAAAAAACTGTAGAATGGGTGTCTTGGGTCTTGTTTTTGCTTATTTTTTTAAAGGAGCAATCGACAGCTCTGCGAAATTTTAGGGGAACAATGCCGGCAAGAGGGTAAAAGGAATTTAGGGGGTGGGTTTCAAGCAGCCAGTTATTTTCTGCATGTTTCATTGAGTGCAACATCTACTTCCTTAGCATGGGTGGAACGGTGTCACACGCGTATTTCCCAGCTGAGAAACAGAGTGCTAGCCCGGATGTGCGCAGTACTTGAGGTGAGGTGCCTCATGAGGTGGAAATGAGGCGGGAGAGTAAATTGTTCCTGGTAACTTTTAATTTTGTTTTCATACAGTGCTGTTTGTAAGTCAGTGGCCTGTCATGTTTTACTCCTAGGTTGGTTGGGCTGTAACAGTGCTTTATAGCGATGTCTCGCCAGGATATGTAGAGTGAGCGCCTGGCTTGACGGTTTCGGAGATGGAAGGCGCATGACTGGATCTTGGACGGATTTGGTCGTTAGCTATTCTCGTCGTAGTATTTCCTGTTGACTTCCAGGGGGCTCCTGTGAGTATCATCTCAGCTTATTCTTATTATTATTCGAGGTGAGGGCGTTAAGTCCTGCACTGATCGCAGTCCCACTTGGGGTGTTTTGTGCATTTCCCCCTGCCAGCACTTACCCGAGCCAACCCAACTCCTTAAAATACCGGAGTGAAGCTCTGGGGCGCTGGCATAGTTGCTCCAGTGGCGTAGATAGTAATCAAATATACCTTTGCTGCTGCTGAGTCATTTCTAATTGTGGCGGCAGGGAGAGAAGGAAGTGAGTAGGTAGTTAACTTCAACTATTTTTATGCATCACAAGCCTATGCGACAAATGCTTGAATTATTGGGTTGCGTTTGGAATCAAACTCACGTTTCTAGTTCTGCAAAACTAGTCCAAGTAACAAACAAATGTCGCGTGGACTACTTATGCATAACACTACGTCGTTTGGGCTTGTAATGTTTATATGGAAATGTGTTTTCTTATTTTACAATTTGGTTGTTATTTTTAAATTGGTTATTGGACTTGTGTTGCGTATCGAAATATACCATTTGCTATAGAAGGCGCTTGGACGGGGTATCAAAAAATACCACTTAAGAGTTCAACTGCTACAAGAGTGCTTTTTCTATGGCTAAATTATGCCATAAGGATTACAAAAATGCAAAAAAAATCAAAAAATGGAATTTGGCGCTTGGACTCATTATGCTTAACTGTATCCAATTTAGAGAAGCCTGTCATATTCACGCTTTTTTGGTTTTCTCGGGGTAAGTCCCGCGAGTAGAGTCCGAAAGGGGCTTGAGATGGAACGCGCTATAGGAGAAGAACCTACAGGCTAATTAAGGTAATCGCAATTGCTAGTCAAATTCGCACCACAATGACACTCTTGAGAGCTCCGTTTTGCTGAGGACACTGGTGGAAAGTACTAGCAGGCGGTGGTCATGAACCGCAGATATGAGGTACACGACTTAAAGAGGAAAAATGGTCGCATGCTGTTCTATTCAAGCTCCAGCTCACATTCGATCCCTACCTCAAACAATGTCTTGAACCCATATGAAGATCCAGAATGAGGGCCTTATGATTACTGCCGTTAGCTAGTTTTTTCCCGGATTCAAACAACAATAAGATTTATAATTTTCTTTTATTACAGAAATCGCCTCCACTGATCGAAGAAGTCAAAGGCGTCCTCGATCTCACGTACACTAAAGGACCGTACATAATAGCCACTGCTCAAGTAGTTTGCACACTACTAGGACTCGTCCTGCTCTCATGTTCCGCAAAAATGATGTACCGGAACCGGCTGGCGAGGACCCACACGGAGAAGACAGACATTCAACTAAAACAAGCGCAGTGGCCGCTTTTAACAAGCTAGAACAAAATTAAATTAAGGCTCCTAGACAGGCCATATTTTATTTGCAATGCTGGCCCAGTACTGACAATATTGGCGACTGTAGCCAGGCCATCATCCAGCTATGTTAGAAATGTATGTATAAATGGCTGGGCCACGCTCAAAATATTGTTGCCATATTACCGAACCAGAGTTTCCTGCAGACCTAGTATGCGCGCGCGATAAAATTCTTCTCGTCACTTTTTGTCGTGTTAGAATATGACAAGGCTATGTGTAAAAATACGTCTGTCTCAATAAACGATTCGACATACCTTTGTCGCGTTGCGCATGCTAGGCCTGCTGGCCACGTGGCAAGCCGTAGCTTGTTTCTGCGAGACCGTCAGGGTTCAGAAAGAGGCAGCTGAGCGTGATCCGAAGAGGGCCGATCCCACTCGGAGGAGGCGGCGGCGGGGCGCAAACAACGGTCGCCTCGCACGGCCTGCCCCGTAAGGGTGCGAGTGGTATACCCTGCCAAACAGGGGACCTTTTGGGTCTGTGAGCAGCTGGAGTGAGGGCTCCGACTGGTCGTATACGGATCCCGAGAGAGCGGCAGCACTTTCGGCAGGTGTCACCGTAGCACGCGAGGGTGTCAATCTGTCAATGCGTGGCTGTGCGTACCATTCCCGGGACAGTGCTCTGAGCACGATGCGAGAGGGGTACCGGTGCGTTCCGTATGGAGATCCCGGAACCCTTGACATGCATCGAGGCTGGCCACCAGGTGGCTTTTAGAGGGTCACCAACGTGGCAACCCCACACTACCCAAACGCGACCCTCAATCGTGTTTGAGCGCCTGCTAGCACATTTTCCACCTAGAAAAAAAAAAACAAATAAAAGGTTTGATAGTCAGTGTTGTTGTAAAAATATGGTCAGTTTAGAAGCATCCTATATAGTAAATAATAGTTTGATCGTATTATTATCCTAACTCTTACCTAAAATTCTTCCTAAAAGCGATAGTGAGATTGTCAGTACGTTTGTCACGCTTTTACTTTATAACTAGTCAACATCAAACCAACCACCACTATACTTGAACAACATCAATACAATCATCATGAAATTTTGCATACACGTTGGTCGAGGGTACAGAAAAGAACACGGGGTCTTTTACGTCGTGCCGCTTCTTTCGCGTATTATTTGGATGGTATAGCCGCTTGAAGTAAGCGCAGTTAAGTAGGTATTTCCAAATCTTATAATAATCGCTAGCAATACCTTTCTTTTGTGACTCACTCACGATGTGCAATTGAGATTGATTAATAAAATGATTGGTAGTCAAAAAAAACTTGTTTTATTTAAAAATAAAATGATTGGTAGTAAAAATAAAACTTGTTTGATTTTGAGGTCAATTATCCTTTCCGGAGGGTGGGGAGAGTATAATTGCACTATTGTAACTAGTGGCTCTGACAGCTGTGGACCTGGCGGCCGACGTTTCTCTTCCTCGAGAGGTCGTATTTCTCAACTGATTCTTTTTTTTTTTGTAGAATAGGTCGGCGTTTGACCACCAACTCGCCTGATGTTAAGCGACGTTGTGGTCTAAGATGGAGCACGACGACCTATAAGGTACTTATTCACTCTAGCCTTGAAGTTTTGTAGAGTGAAGAAGTACAAAGACGGCAGTTGAGTGAGGCGCTACAAGTGCGCCACTACTCAGACCCGTCTTCGGAACGGTTACTCCGGACCACATTCGGATTCTCGTGAAATTTTGTGACTGTCTCAATAATTTACAAACACAATACAAAATATATTTTTTGGTTCATCTACACAAAGATAAATAAGAATGTTTGCTGCCGTAGCGTGAGCTGTTACAGCACCCTGTGCTTTCCCAAAACTAGGTACACTTAACAATGTAAAGGTACTATTTCTATAATTGAATAAGTGCATTAGACAAAGCAGAAACAGTACTATTTTCATTTTTACCTGATTTCCATAAAGGAGAAGGTTCTTAATTCGACTGTATGTTTTTTTTTTGTTTGCGATTACTCTGCCAATTGTGAATCTCAAAGATAAAGAAAGATAAAGATAAAGAATATTATTTTATTTGCATACAACATGGTCTTATAAAAGATGTTGGAATATTGACACAAAAAGGCTCAAGCATGTTGTGCCGGATAGGCGTACAAATGTCAGAGAGATGGCACTATGCTCGTCGAAACAATAAAATCTAAATTTCAAAATTTTACAAATTCAATTAAAATTAAAATATTACAAATTAAATTAATTACAATCTCCTTCTTCATTCTGAACGCTGATTATAATTACAGAAATAAAGTATTTTGTGTAGTATTTATTTATTTGTTCACTTAGTTATATAATTAAATATATTGGTTTCGCCAACTTATGGTGGGGCAATTCGGGCCCCTAAGAAGTGGACTGTATTTTTGAGGTTTCGGACGTGGTGCATTCGAACAAATAGAGGAAGAGATGGAAAGAGAGGAACAGCACTCACTTGTGTATCGTCCTGCATCAGCTTCCTCCGGGACAAAATCCTGCAAGGCGTGCGGCGCCTTGACACGCGCACACGTCACCTTTTGGCCGTATTTATTCTCACACACCACAGTATTTAAGGCGAAACGACTTTTTGTTTATGTGCTAGATCACAATGTTCGGCTAATTTGGGTATAGAACCCTTTTGTAATAGTTTCTACAAATATTATGCAGATGAGTGCATTGCACGCGGCACGGAGGTACCAAAAGTAGGAACTAAAACAAATAACAGCAATGTTGCAGTACCTGCCATTCAAATACTTGACCTTCGATATTAAGCAGACTCTTTGCTTTTGGGACCCTCGTTGGTCGTACGTGACTCACGCCTATACAGTACTTTTAAAATCTTGTAGTAGACATTGCGTTGTAAGTGCTTACAACATATTACAATTTAAAAAAAAACATTCATTGAAATTGTAGTCGGCCTTGATGTAGGTATACTAAGGGCCACATTCGAAAACGACGCCCAGTAATTAATCGCAATTTAAAACTAGTTTAAGGCCCGTATGCTACAACGACGCTGAGTCATGGATTTCGAATTAAAGCTGCTTTTAACCGTAGATACCTAACTCAGTATGAATATCCCTACAATGGACAGTCTGTAGAAAAAATAAGTCAAAGACAAAGTCAAAACGTTTTTATTCAATTAATTACCAAAAAAAAAAAAAATACTTTTCAGGACGTCAAAGTTCATGTATCATGTGTGTAACTTCACAACAACCCTAACATCATGTGGGATACACAGTCGAGAAGAGATAGAGAGGTAGAGGCAGAGGTAGCGTGAGTAAGAACGAGAGATAGAGAGTCAATTACTGCTTAGTCTGTTACTTTTTATTTCTGCTTATATAGTTGTTAGTTCTTTTAGTGCTTTCTTAGTTAGTAATTCTTACTTTGATGAAAATGGTTTGGATACTATTTACCAACGAGAAGTTTCTGCCATAGAAATTTCTTGCTAGTAAATAGTAGACTGCCCGTGTCTGGGCTCATTATTTAGATCAGCTCACTGTTTTGCTGCTAACTTCATCATCATTATTCAAATGTGCACTTCCTAAAAGCTTGTTTTGTAAAATACTTTTTCGTAAAAAAACTTATCTAAGGAAAAACTTATTTTACATTGCAATTTGGACTTTAAAAGCTTCAGACACCTTATGAATAAGTGCTGGTAGTTCCGGAAATGCCAGATCAAGTGACAAAGGCATAAGTTACAGTTTTTTTTAATGCAAGCGATTGTACTTTATGTCCGCATCTTTTTGCTTATAACATGTTGGTTGCAGAAATGTTAAAAATATTTAAAAACTCATTTTATTTAGTGCCGCGTGCAGTAGCGGACTATTATATGGTTAAAATCTCTGTTTAATAATATTTTTTATAAATGTATTTTTTTTAATGCATGTTATTGCTAGATTATAATATTTGCTTAGTGCAGTGCTGTTGTGATGAAATGATAGATAGGTACGCAATTAATTACTTACCTAAACTAGAGACTCAGTAAGTAAACTAGAGACTGTAGAGCAGGACAGACCTCGCGACCGACGTCTGTCCTGCTCTACAGGTTGCATTCCTCAACCGGTTCTCGAAAAGTTTTGTGAGCAGGTTCGATAATTAAACAGAATTTTATTGTCCAGACAGTTTTTATCTATTATTTATTTTTTCAAAATGACGGAGGTATGATTTCCATTTAAAAAATCATATTTCCGTAAGTTTGAAAATCCATAACCTTGTCGCACGGCGATGTGATTCAAACAATGAAAACAAAATGTAACAATCGATGTAGTGGTAGGCCTCCTGGTCCTAGTTACTCCCAGGGGCCTACCATGATACACATCTTATTGACGTGGTGGTTACTTATTGACGTGATGGTTATATCATGGTAGGCCTCCTGGTCCTAGTTACTCCCAGGGGCCTACCATGATACACATGTTATTGACGTGATGGTTACTTTTCGTTTTCGACGCTACTCGACAATGAGCTTTATTGCGCAGTGATACAAAAATAACTTAAGTACTAAGTTAGCATTACATTTAATATTTTAAATGATGTTTATTTTTCAGGTATCTATAGTGATTATCAGGTGATATACCTGAGCTTACCCTAACAAAAGGCAATGGAGCCCGCCATCAAAGCCAATAAACACAGAATATCAAGCAAAAGTATGTATACAGCAACCTTATCTAAGGGTCCTACGAACACTTTGGACTAACTTCGCATTCCATAAAGGTTTTCTGTTGCCATTTCGTCTAGAAAGTGAAAGGTGAGGTGAGAGATGAGATGACAAACGAAGAGGACAAAAAAATACTGACGAGCCACTAAAGTTATCTCAAGTGTGATAAATTGCAATTTTTAATGAATTTCGCACTTCTTAATTGATTAAGAATTTCCCTTGTATTATGAATTACTGACAAACCTTCCACATTTGGAAATTAAGCCCTATTCTCCTTCAGTAATAAACGTTCTATAGCCTCAAATACTACTTTAAGTAACAAATACAGTGTTTTGTCTAGTTCGATCGAGTTCCAAAATGTACAAGAAAGATAAAGACAAAACACTGTATACTTATTTCGAGGTCGTACTACTATTATAACTAAGAGGATTACGACTAACAGTTAGGTACTTACATCTCGCCTACATAAATGTAAATTACTTTACAGAAAAGCTCGTCTCCACAGTCTCTCTAGGAGTCGGACTATTATTGTTACCAGCAGCTCTTGTTTACCTCGACCCAGTGCTCAGTTATACTAAATATGTAAGTAAAAGCATGTTAACTTAAATTACTTCATTACTTAACCTACCTTGACAATAACCTTCAAAAGTTGTCTAAAAGAAATCTCTTCAGACGATAATGTCGAACTTGTGCTTTCAAATGATTTATTTATAAGTAGGTGGCTACTTTCCTTAACGCTTTTTTAATTGGTATACCTATTTTAAAAAAGCTTTTATTAACCTTCCAATATATGAATGGATGTATGTATGTATGTCAGTATGTTTGTTCGGGTGGAATCTTAATTTTGAAGGATATCTACTTCAACCCATTGAGCTGAAATTCTGGATACACGATTAGGTTGACAATGCACGGTAGATAGATAGATATATAAACTCTTTATTGTTCACACCACAGATAACAAAACAACAAAAGAAAAATAATGATAAAACTTATTAAATATCAATAAAAGCGATCTCTTCCAGTAAGGTAAGTTGTGTGTAAATTTTAATGCACACAATATGGGTATCAAATCGAAAAGCAAAGTTATAAATCCAACATGGCGGAACACCCACAATGGCGGAAAAGTTATTTTAATGCACTACTACAGTTTGGGTATCAAAAAAATGGCTTGCAGAGAGTAGCTCGAAAAGTATTCTTTTTAGCGCAATAAAAGCTTGTTTTGAAAAATACATTTTTCAACAAGAAAACTTATTGGTGTGCACATAAAGATGTATTGTACTGTTGTACTGTGGCACACCTTAGAGTGAAATGGCTCTACCTCCAACTAAGATAGAGTCATATAAACCAATGGACATAATAGTACTAGACTTGACATTTCGAGCTAAATAGTGGTTAATCGCGAGGAAGCTGGCCAGCACCTTCTTACTCTCATGAAGAATTGACAACACGCACTTTACGTTAAAATATTGCGTCATCCAAAAAAAGGAATACTAAAAACATTAAAAAATCAAAAGTCGTCTGTCTGTTTGTAGGCTAAACGGCTGCACGGACCTTTATGAAATTTGATAATTAGTTACAGTATTTCATGAAGCAGGTTTTGGATACATATTTCTGCCTTTTGGGGTAGAAACTTTGGGCCCTTGGGGTCCAAGCGCATGGTTGCTCTTCAATGAGCTGTCAAAGCGTCTGATAGAGAGAACAAACGACCAAAGGGCTGGTGCTTACCTCGGTCAGCGAATTAGCATTGCTACTCAGCGAGGTAACATTGCCAGCCTTTTGGGTACTTTACCCGCGGATACTGACTTGAGCTCTGTTTATTATTTGTAATTTGTTATTTTTGTTTGGTTTATTTTTTGCTGCAGTAGTTAATTATGATATAATAAAAATATTTTTATAGCAGGTTTTTTGACACTATTTTCTGAACAAAGTCAAGGGTAACAGCTAGTTATAAATAAAAGCGATAGACTCACCATATCACGCCAGTTGGCCCCACTTTCACTGAATCAAAAATGTCCCAACCTCCATGTGAACGTTTAAGAATCTTCGACTGGAGAACGGCACCATGATGCATGAGCTGCTGCAGCGGCCGTTCCAGGGCCTGAAGCTGGATGTCTGGGTGTTCAACGTCACCAACGCTGAGGCGTTCCTCAACGGAACCGATGAGAAGATCAAGCTGCACGAGGTCGGACCGTTTATTTACCAGTAAGTTCACTAATCATCATAAAACTTTGCATCCCGGAAAAAATAACGGTTCTTGTGGGACCGCGGGTAAAACTGCAGGCCGCAGCTAGTTAAATATAATATGAATAACAGTCTCTGGCCGCCATAGTACAAGCTTTGCTTAGTTTGGGGTCAGACGACAATGTGCGCAAGAGTCCCGAATATTTATTTATTTATCAAAAGTACATTCTATAATTTTATATCTAATTTGTTAGCGTCACGAGCGAGCAAGACAGCTGCCGCACCTTACCATTATCATACACCGTAAATTAATAAATAGAATTTCTAAAATCAGAATTTTTCGTCTTCTCATTCCTTGTTTATTGCATACTAGCTGCGCCCTGCGGTTTCTCCCGCATTTAAAAAGCATTTAAAAAGCCCTATGTGCTATTCTAGACTATAATCTATCTCTGTGCCAAATTTCATCCAGATCTGTTCAGCCGTTCCGGCGTTAAAGAGTAACAAACATCCATCCATCCATCCATTCTTACAAACTTTCGCGTTTATAATATTAGGAGGATATTTTCTTCTTCTCATAGGAAGTATTAACGCATCAAATTTTCAGAGAGATCCGGACACACGAAGATATAGTGATAAACCGGGAGCCAGGGGTGATGTGGTACACTCCGAAGGTGAGGGCGGTGTTTGTACCCGAAGAGTCCATAGGAAACCCTCAGGATATCTACCTCACCGTACCCAACTTTCCCTTACTGGTTAGTAAACTACAAGAAAAGTAATGTCAAGACGGTTTAAAACAAGAAGAGGAGTGGCACACTTTTAGGGCTGGTCCTACTCAACTGTGCCTGCTGACACACTTCAGTTATCGACACTCTTGTACTTTAGTCACGCTTAGAACATTGTTGTGAACGCTTGTTTGTTTGATAGCGCGAATGTTGCAGCGTCTCACTCAATCCGTGTCGTCTTTGTACCTTGGGGCTACACTCGGGGAGTTTCAGAACCATGTATTCGTCCGCCGGAGTCCAAGTCGAGCAGAGTTGACCGGAGTCCAAGTATAGTGTAATGATTGCTCAATATTAAATCGTCACACGCCTTCCTCTTCCTAAAACCGACATTGACTGAAGCAAGATGTTATTTTTAACCGACTTCTAAAAAGGAGGATTTTCTGAATTCATGTATGTATGTATGTAACGCGATAATTTGGCCAAAATTGTTAATCGATTCTTATAAAAAAATCGTTTGGCAGATCATATACTGTGATCTTTTTTTTTTTTTATCTTTCTATTTTTTTTTTCCTAACAAGCGTTGCCCACTTTATGGCTTTAGTTTAAGTGGAATTAACCGTCAAATCTTTGCCCAGAAATGGGAAAGTAAGTTCCATTTAAGGTCAAGCGACCGTGTGTAAAAAGGTTCCGAATTTATCGCGTATTAAATTAACTTTTTGTATGTCTAACTTTCAGTCCGTAACAGCTCTCTTAGGCAAGTACCCCTACTTGGTGCGCCAGCTGTACAACCTCATCGTCAGCAACAGCCAGTCGAAGGTGTTCCAGAAGACCAGCGTCCAGGATATCCTGTGGGGCTACGAGGACCCACTGCTAGAATTGGCCCACAAGCTGATGCCAGGGCTTGTGTATTTCAAGTCTTTTGGGTTAATTAACAGAGTGAGTTAGCTTTCAGACATATTAATACACTAGCTGTCTCCCGCAGCTTTGTTTATTCAGAAAATAGTATCCAAAAGCTGTCCTCGTGAAATACTGCAGCTAATTATCAAAATCATCAAGATCCATTTAACCGTTTAGCCGTGAAAAGCCAACAAACAGACAGACAGTCAGAGTTAATTTCAATTTTATAATATTCGTATGGAAATATTATTAACCATACCTATATAACTTCTCGTCAAAATTTTCGCATATTAGACCTTAAAAATTTTATTTGCATAAAATACTTGCCTGTAAAATTTCGAATGAACGATACTGTAGTTATCGCCGGACAAACAAATGCCGAGATGTTTCAGTAGACTCATTATCTTCAATCAATTTTACTTGATTGAAGATTAAGATTTTATGATTGTCCCATTGTTGTGCAATGACTTCAAAATCAAAATCAAATCAAAATAATTTAATTTGGAAGTATATTGTCTTAGGATCTAGTACAATCAAATTATGTATCAGATACATAAGGTAGAAAGGAAAGAAAATTGAAATTAAGATTTCTTAGAAATCAAAAGTTCTTTAATTTGTTTTTTTTTTAAGTCAACAAAATTAAAATAACATTTGTCAATGACTGAGTATTTATTTGTACACAACTTAAAATAATAAACAGAAAATTAAAGAAATCTTAAACCTATAACTAAATAATAATTTGTCAATAATAAATTAGAATAATTTACATTTCAAACTATTCAAATTAATTTCCTTTATAGCCATCTGGTAGTTTGTTATCAATGATGATGGCCATGCAGTCAAAGTCAAAGTCAAAGTCAAAGTCAAAGTCGAAGTCAAAGTCAAAGTCAAAGTCAAAGTCAAAGTCAAAGTCAAAATGTTTTTAATCAATTTAGGTATCAAAGATACACTTATGAACGTCAAAGTTATTTAAATAGACTCGACCGCCTTGTTCGGACAAAAAGCCTCTACTCAGAAGAACAGGCAAGAAACTGAGGGGCATTATTTTTTCAAATAATAAATAAATTACAGTCTCACAAATTTTAGCTTACAACTAGGTAATATCTATAAATACTAGTGGCTACTTGACGGAAGTGGAAGGCTTCAGACATCTTTATCCTCTAAATAATTCTTAACCTTATATAAATACACATATACAGTATAAATTATTACTATGCACTCTTCCCTTCTCTCCCTCTTACTCTCTTCTCTTCTTCCAAACTTCCTGGTTTCTTGCAATGATAGGCCAATCATTTATGAGCATCGAGCTTATATTATATTATGTGCGATTTCATTCACTTTTAATGTATTTTTAAACAAATTTTCAGTTATATGACGTCGATTATGACTATCGACTACAAATTAGCACACGAGATGCGGATAAATTTGCTGTCAAAAAATCAGTACGGATCAAACCAAAGAATATATCCGACACCAAATATTATGTCAAAAAGTGAGTACCTCTCTAGGTCCCTAAAAATATTAACATTTAATTACTTATTTTCAACAATACCTAATGGTGAATGGGGAAGTTTGCGAGTGCTTCAGTGCGAAAATTTAATTTTTCACGCTGAAACTGTTCGACTTTTGTTGTTTGCGGTAACGTAATAGCTTGCTAAGTACTTACAATCTTTCAACGGAGATAGCTTATACTCTCGATCATGATCCAAAAAAACAAGGTCAAGCATTCCGGGAGCCAACACGTAATGACGTCACTCGTCCTCGTCATCCATCTCTTTCGAACTACGAGTATGTATTTGTAAATGACTTATCTCGGTTTTACTCAAGCATCGAATGACGTTACTACGTGTTGCACACGTTACCATTTTTGACTCGGAATGCTATACCTGGCGAAGTATATTACACTAGCTGTCACCCCGCGACTTCGTTCGCGTTTTGAGCTATCCTATCTCTCAAGTTGGATCGAACTGCACATGGTGTGCGAATTTTATTATAATCGGTTAAGTGGTATAGGAGTTCATTGAGGACAAACATTGTGACACGAGATTTATATATATTAAGATTACCATGCTCTCGATTAGCACTTACCTAGTCAGGCTTCTATTTTTTTTTTTTTTTAATAACAGTTCGTGTAGGATGGTAGCAGCTGACCCAGCAATAGCGATGAACCCACAGTAACGACATCATACATTAAAAATGGAATTCTCTGAGTATATCCTATCTTCCAGAACTCTTATTCTTCCCAACGACACATACGAAGGTGAAATCTTCCCCATGGAGCTGTCTCCAGACCGGCTTCTGCACTTCTACCGGCCGTCCATCTGCCGGACCTTGCAGTTCCAACGTGTCGGATCCAAGCCCATGTTCTATGGAGGCGATGCGTTTATTTGCGGGATGCGTAATTCCACTATCAATGACCATCAGATGTGTAATTCTAAAGGCTGGTGTCCTGATGGACTGATGAACATGTCACCTTGTTACTTTGGTATGTATTTCACTCATTAATCTCATTTTGCGTATACCGTCTCTATATTTTAAAATCAAATGAATAGTGATCAATCATTTAATTTTAAAGTTTAAGCGGTTCTACTGTCACTTGATAATTATGTAGGTAATCGGCGTAGAGTGAGGAAGATTAAAATAACTCCTTATCTGACGTGAGTGCGGTGCCCCAAAACATCTGAAGCCATGGTATAGACAGATTCAAACTTATTAGCGGCTGTGCGCGTGCGCCGCAAGCGAGACTTTGCGGCGTCTTGCCTCTCAAACGCCCGCGCGTACCTTCGTTTTCGTTCCTGCGCAGCGTTTCAACGCCTATCTTCACAGTCGTCAATAAGTTTGAATCGGCCCGTGTAAATACTTTGTCTCAAGCAAAACGTTAAGGCTTCTAATACTGGCATTTTAACATTTTTAACTAAATGAAGAGCTTGTAATGTATCCTATAATAAATGAAAAGTACTCTCATCCCACTTTAGATTATACAAAAAGGCGAAAGTTTGTGTGTGCGTTTGGTGTTTGATTGTTTCTTCTTAGTATAGAGGAAGTATGGACACTTGATTACCGCGGGGAACATTGCGGGGCGCAGCTACTCACATCTCACTATCACACTATCATGCTAATAACATGATAACGGCAAAAGTTTGTGAGTGTGTACATAAGTATGTTTGTTACTTCTTCACGCTCAAACGGATGGACGGGATTTTGATGAAATTTGGGATGGGGGAAGCTTATACCCTGAATCAGACATAGGCTATTTTTTAACGGCGGGTAAAACCGCGCGACGCAGCTAGTTTTCTATAAAAAGAGCTAATTTTTTTTAACCAGAATATACTTGTCTTCGCCAAAAAGAGACATGAAAAAAGCTTAAGATTGCTTAATCTTAAGATTGCTTAAGATTAAGCAATTAAGATTGATTGTTTTCAGACTTGCCTGTGGTGGTTTCCAAAGGGCACTTCTTAGACGCCGACCCTCGGCTCCTGGAGCAAGTGGAAGGTCTCAAACCTGACCGAAAATTGCATGACGTGGAATTGATTATAGATCCGGTAAGTGATCTACGTGAGATGTTTTTTATGCATTTAGGTTCGACCGTGTCAGGAGAAGGATCAATTTTAAATCTTTCAGTGTGCTTTTGATTCCCGATTCAAAGTAGGTATTGTTTTAAACTTAATGTGCGTGTCTGGAAAACTGTACAGTATATGGCATCGTAGATTCGTAAAAAGCTCTCAAACGGGTAAACCGATTTAAGTAACTAGTTATTTGTTGATTTTTTAGTTATCTTAATTCTGAGTGTACCTAGAGGCTAAATCGAAGTTTTCAATATTTTACTGTATAACCATTTGTGGGACCTACTTTTGTAATTTAACTGTAATAAAGACAGAGATAAAAGATTTTACCATGAGTAAAACATGCGTTTGGTGGTTTACGCTGTATGGTACGGTTATTCATCTGTAATATTTTTGAATGAATATGTAGCGTGAGGTTCCAGAAAGTCAATTTTGTTTGGAAATTAGGAAAGAGCAAAGATGCAAAGAAATTGAGGAAGGCTAATACCACTATCATATAGGAGACATAGTTGTGAAGAGAGAGATGACAAATAACATTTTTTTTAGAAAGTGGGTGTGACAGTGACAGCCCGGATGTCGCTCCAAATGAGCCTCTTCCTCTCCGACATGGAGTACAACCCGGAGACCAGGCGACTGCAGGACATCGTGCTGCCGATCGCACACTACACTATTGTAAGCTTGCTTCTCTTCTCTTCTCTTCTATTCTCATATTCACTATGTACACTGATAAGTATTAACTGACTATGCCTCGATGACTCAGATTCGATTCCCACCTAGGGCAAACATTAATGAGATGAATATTTATTTTTATTGTCAGTGTTAAGGGTCCGGCGACCACTTAAACTAACTTCGCACTGGCTATAGGTTTTCTATAGCCATTTCGTCTAGAAGGAAACGACAAGCAAAGAGAGCAAGTAAAGGTACTGATGCGCCTCTAATGTACAGAGTGACAAATTGCAATTTTAATATTTTTTATGACTCACATTTTTTATGACAAAATAGGGAAGAAGATATTATAGTTCATTTAATTTAATTGTACATGCCAAATTTCATCACAATCTGACAAAGGTGTGTGCAACAATGTGCCGAACATTTATTTATGCTAACTATACACTGATGTTATAATTATGTTGATTATAGCATAGATGTATGTAGTATGCATTAGTCTATGATACAACACAGAATTAATAAGGGAGAAAACTGCACTGGTTGTTGCCGCAGTGCGTGCCTACACGTAGGTACGTATTTTATATCTGTAAAAACATTTTTCAGAACTCACCCCCTCTGATAGAAGAAGCCTTGAGTGCGCTCCTGTTCGTGCACAAAGACGGACCTCGAATGCTCCTGGCCACGCAGATCTGTTGCGCCCTCCTTGGTTTGGCCTTCTTGGTGTATTCAGCCAAGCTGCTTTACTGCAACTGGCTGGTTAGAAATAACGCGCTCAATTCGAATACTGAAGTGTTTTGTAAAGTAAATCGTCCTCTAATGACAGGATATGAATACGGACCGACCAACATGGTAACATGACATTATTTTCGCACAGGTTTTTGTTTCTATAAAATGTCAGACAATAAAAGAGTTTACAAATGTCAAAATGGTAATTACATAAGTATGTCAAATAAGAAATAAACAATTAACGTCATCAAAATAAATTGCGCACTAAATAATATTAAAACTATCGTTAAACAACATTAATAATTATTTAAAAGTCCCTTATTTTAAAATAAGATTGGTCATTAAACAGATTATCGCTTTGAGCAATAAGGCCGCCCATTAAAAACTTAGTTTAGCTCTATTTAAGTATCATTGTAATTATTTTATGTTTTGAATCATAGACATAGAGTAAAGACCCCTAATCGGTCAAAAATAATGATTCCAAAAAAAGTAAACCAAACCATTGAAAGTCAACCAATTCACTAGTCATTCTTCGATGTCATCCAGTAGCGGTTACGTCTCCCCACTAACCAATAAATATGGTGAACTGTGTAGTCCACTCATGCCGAAATTTCAGAATATCCAAAACAGTAAAAAAAGGCAACGTCACATATCATCCGTAAGTCTTAAATATATTTTTATGTGCTTTAAAAAGCCAATAATTGTAATTAATTCTTAATGTCAACAGAGCGAAAAGTTGCTGAAAAAAGTGTTGCCACAAGGTATCAAAGAGTATGTAATATAGATAAGAGACGGGACTCCGTACAAAAAAATTAACCTAACCAATGTCAAAACTGGGCTACCATTTAGAACCAACATGACGAAGTGAAATGACACATGAAATCAGTTCTACCAACTTAACCGCTTGCTTGCCCGTGTCAACTAGTAGTTAACAAATCGAGAATTTAGAAATGTCCATGTCAAGTAGTAGTTAACATAACCTTGAAGTCAGCTTTGCCCGTGTCAACTGGTAGTTGACATTGCATTTCACTCAGCTATGTCCATGTCAACCTGTGGTTAACATCGCTCCCGCCGTCGAAAAATCGGTTTCTACCCGTCTTTATCGATCCAGGGCCTAATTTGTATTATTTGTCCCGTTTCTTCGTGAAATTTACCGTCCACACAACCAGTCGAGCATCCAATGATATTTGTGCATTTAATAGCCTTGTTAAGTTAAGATAAATTACGCCGCGCGGCGCCAGATATTGGTATGGAAACAAAGGCCATTTAAAAAATAAATATCTATGAACAAGTGATCATTTTTTTTTCTTATTCTATTATTTATTATATTGACAACATAATCAAAGAATAAAAACCATATGTCATCGCTTTTATTTTTGAGGTATGAACTTTTGAATACAAGACGAGCTTCAAAACGCCCTACTTCTAAGTTCAGCACAGCATAACTCTGCACCAAAGTCATAATTTGATAAACAAAAGATAACATTGTTTAGGTCGTTTCATAGTGAACATAAATATATATAACACTTGAAACTTTTTTAAACAAATTGAGTCACAAGAAACGATTTTGTGAAACCCGACCCGCGCGCTGACGGCGCAAAAAATGGCGGGGCAAAGTGGGGTCGTCACGTTTTTTTCGTGGGACATTTGAGATAGGCACGCGCTGAGGGCCCGGGCAAAGGCGCGTTGCGCGCGGACCCCCCATGGGCAAGCAAGCGGATAAGGGAATAGAATAGAGATGTGCCCCTCCATTCGATACAAAATTTATCGATATCGATTTCATACCTACTTCAGATGGATTTCAAGTTTGTTTTTCAAGTTGCCATGAGTTTTGATAGTCTGCGTAAACTTTTTTTGTTTGTGTTTGGCGTACTTAGTTCCTTAACGTTGCCGCCAGGGACGTTTTATTGAAATGTATGAAGCCAAACGAAAAAAGTTCACGTCACTATCAAAACATGGCAAGGGTACAAAACCTTGAGCCACTGTTTATGTTTGTGCCACAAAATTTTGTGTATAGTGATTTGTGCGCAAAAAAAACACTATGGTTATACGTATGTTTCATTTATGATACTCATAACCTTTTTCTTATTTCCTCTTGCTTGTTAGTAAGAAAGTTCTTAAATAATGAAGTTTAATTATTTCATTAATTTTCTTTCACTGTTTTTTGTGTCTTAATTGTCTTCAAAATGCTTTCCAAATACAAATTTAAGTTGGTGAAGCTTTTCTATTAAATACGGTAGGTCTTCGTAGCCGGTCATTTTCACCCATTTCTTCCACCTAAAAAAAAAAGTATCGATATTTACAAATTCGGATAAAAGTTGCACAACACTATTTTCTGAATCTAATTTGTTGTTTTTTTGATATTTTGCCCCAAAAGAAGTATTTGGGACTGATAATTTAACTACTGATCTACACACCGATCTTCATCCAGAGGATATCTCGCCATAAAATCACTTTTTATGCCGTCTTTACGTTCGGATTTGAAGCCGCATATTTCACACTTTCTATACTTCATATTTAAACGATTTTAAATGCATTACATACACTAAAAAACCTTATTTCATAACAAACGTACAAAGAGAAGAGACGTAAACAAATCTAGTTAATATTACACAAATGAATGTTGTGATAAACAGAGCACAGCAAACTCAAAGCAACAGACATCACAATTTTTCGGAAAGAATGAGAGACGTTGAGGGAGTGAGCGAGAAACCTATATCCGCCATTAAAGTTCTGCCAAATTTCATACATCGATTTTTTTCTATGAAGTTGCGACAGACTGCAAGGTATTTTTATATTTTCCCTTTAATAAACTTTAGGTTTCTTAAGGATCCAGTTTAGCCGATCAGTGGACTAAAATAATTCGACAAAGTAAAAATGAAAATTATTGAAAACTTCGTCGCCCCTATAACAATTTGCTCTGTGCACCTCCGCAAGAAAGAAATATACGTAACAGTGAAATATCCTGACAAGCAGGCGTCAGTTTTATTTTTATGTAAATGTAATGTTATTTTATTGCCGAAAAAATAACTTGACTTGACTTAAAAAATGTATGATGTAAATAATGATAGTGTGTAAATTTATGTGTAAATAAGATAAAATCAATAGTTAAAATCAATAGTAATCCCTTTACTATTGATTTTAACGCAAATTCGTACTCTTGATTTTTACTTACATTCTTACCTTTTACCTACTCTGATTTTAGTTAAGGTTTACATACAATCTATAATATTAGTTTGTAGAATAGTGTCATGAATGGATCTGGGTAAGGCTTTGTGTGTAGTTTAGCTCTGGCCTAAGCTGGCCTAATACTTTGTTTCCGGTCTTGTGATTTCTTTAAACTCTGATCGTTATATAATTTACCCAACTAAATCGGGTAACCTCTTTTAATGGCAAGTTCATCACTTATAGAAAAAAAGGTTTTATTATGGTACCAAAATAAATTTGACACGTTTCGAAATCGTGTTTTGTATGACGACTATCCTTCTGGACCTATGTAATAGAGCATATTCTGTGTTTTGAATAAAGATTTATTGTTGTTGTATTATCTAGTAACCAAGCTCAGAGCATAGTTTTGAAGCACGCGGTAGAAGGTGCATTCCGAATAGTAACCGGTGTGCAGGTATAGGTTGCGGGCCCTACAACATAATTATACTGACCTCTTCGACTTGACGAGACGGTGTGACGGTGTCATCAGTTGGTCTTTCTTCTTAGCACTACGCAAATTAAACGATAATGGACGCCCCTATGTCGAAATATATCTAGGTTAACATGGGTGAAGGGGGCTACCTGGTAACGAGCTCACACAGTAGAGGCAATATCTGGAGTTACCGAAACAGCTCCACGCATGAGACGTCGTCCTGAACGTCGTATATGGCACGCTTTTGCATAACAAATGCAACCGGCATTACGATCGGCAGCACGACCCCACAGCTCCAAACCGTAGGTGATGTTACTGTGGACGGTCGCGAAGTAGCAGGAGCGCACGACGTTGCGGGTGGCCGTACTGGCGAGCTGCCGGAGCGCGAAACACGAGAGGCTCAGCTTCTCACAGTTCGTCTATGTGCGTTTCCTACGTCAACGTGCCATCTATGTAGAAACCTAGCAGTTTCGTACTGTGAACCTGTTGGAGTGCGGTACTGCTGACTGCCACTGACTAAGTATTTGTCAAGTGGCCGTTAAGGTTGAAGGCAAGGAAGCAGGTCTTATCTTTAGCTAGCCCGTTCGACCGGACCACCCATCTAGCTCGTTCACCACCGTAATCTATTTCGTCTCCAACTCGAACAATTTGCATCCAAGTTATTACTAAGTATGTTATTTACTGATTACGTACATAAATTATTTATTAATATGCAGTTATCAGTTATTATTATGATTTTCATAAACATTACCTGTCTGCCCAGAGGACCACATGGAGGGTAATTTAAAGCAAGGGTACTTTACGTATAGCATGCTCTAGTAATGTTAGTTTTTAACCGACTTCCAAAAAGGAGGAGGTTCTCAATTCGACTGTTTTTTATTGTTACGCCAGTCGCAGCTAATTAAGAAACTATACACTAATCTGTTTAATGTTTACGACTTCTATAGGTATTACACAGATTAGGCAGCAGTAGCACGCTCGAGTCAATCGTCCCATGGTTAAAATCCGGAACAAAAGAAATCTTTCTGGAAATATTTTTTGTGCACTGTTTTTATGATGTTTTTATGCATTGAATAATAGACAGCTTATGTGATGCTTTTGTTTGTCCGAATATTCTAGATTAAACGCGTGTTTCCGGGAGATAAACAACTTTTTGTGTCCTTGCGCTATTGTTTGATCGTATTTACATAAATTTAAGAGAAAAAATTCTTTGAATTTGTATAAATACGCTGACCGCCAACGACTCGGCAGTCAGTTTTGATTATGCGTTCAAAGTGTCAACATCGAAGCATTTGTATAAGTAACACTACTCGTACAAATACTTTATAGTGCAAGTGTCTCCTGTAGTGTTAGTGTGTGTGTACTTGGTGAATAAAGTGAATCTTCGGATACATCGACATTTCATTCTTTTTATCCTCACCCAGCTTGTAACAGTACGTATGTTACGCGATTACTCTGCCAATTGAGAATGGCTTCAGTGTTTTTTTTTGTTTAGTCCTATTATTACTAATATTATAAACGCGAAAGTTTGTAAGAATGGATGGATGGATGTTTGTTACTCTTTCACGCCAGAACGGCTGAACAGATCTGGGTGAAATTTGGCACAGAGATAGATTATAGTCTAGAATAGCACATAGGATACTTTTTAACCGCGGGTGAAACCGCGGGGCGCAGCTAGTATATCATATTTTAGAGGTGGTTCTATGTACATTTTATCGAAACCGGTCTGGCAGTTTTTAAAAATTGTTTTTATGGATGACGAGAAGTCGGTTTTGCTTTGCTTTTTATATTATTGTTGGATTGTTATTCTACGGAAGCATTTCAACACTATTAAGTGGGGGCTGAGCTACCCACGTCCGTAGGAGTGTACTCTATTCTGATTCCCTACACGTGGTCCCCGGGTAGCAAACTCTGGTGGGAGGCTTCGGCCGTGACTAGTTACCAGCCACCGGACCAAGCCATGCCGTGAAATGACCTTGTCGTGTTTCGGGATGTAGTCCGGTGTAACCGTTTCGATGACGGGTCTGAGCAGTAGCGCACTTGTAGCGTCTCACTTAACTGCCGTCTTTGTACTTCTTCACTCTACAAAACTTCAAGGCTAGAGTGAATAAGTACCTTATAGGTCGTCGTGCTCCATTTTAGACCACAACGTCGCTTAACATCAGGCGAGTTGGTGGTCAAACGCCGACCTATTCTTTATAAAAATAAAAAATTGACATAAAAGTGTTATGCGCGTATCACACTTGGCTGAATTTAGTCCTCCCAATTCAGTTGCTACAGAATTTAGTCCAGTATCCTCTTCCTACTAATATTATACTCGTAAACGCGAAAGTTTGTAACAATGAATGGATGGATGGATGTTTATTACTCTTTCACGCCAGAACGGCTGTGCAGATTTGGATGACATTTGGCATAGAGATCGATTATAGTCTAGAATAGCATATAGGATACTTTTTAACCGCGGGTGAAACTGCGGGCGCAGCTTGGAATCGCATAAAGGAAGCTAGCATAATAAATTCAGAAGCAAGGATGGCTTGTGAATGACTAAATCATTAAAAAGCTCCTACATTTAGATGACTAAATTCAGCCGAGTGTATAATAAGTGCTCTACTCAAACTCAAAACAAAAAAAATATAATGTTATTAAAATCGATGTAATGTAAAATCTGATGGCAGAAAAATATAAAAATTCATTTGTATGTCTTTTTGTGTTTGTTTTGGAAAACTTTTAACAAAACATAGTTTTTTAACACTGGTTCTACTGTATCTACACTGTTGCCGCGAAAACCCGTAAAAGCGTTTATTCGCCATTGCGCTTTTTGTTGAAAACAGTTATCGAGGGCGTTCGCGGCAATATAAACAGCAATTTATTTTTTAATATGCCATAAAAAAAATTAAAGCCTTTTTAAAGTTCCGTGCCCAAAGGGTAAAGCGAGACCCTATTACTAGACTCCGCTGTCCGTCCGCCTGTCTGTCTGTCCGTCTGTAATCGAACTGCATCTCATTAACCATGATAGCTAGGCAGTTGAAATTTTCACTGATGATGTATTTCTGCTGCCGCTATAAGAACAAATACTTTAAAAACAGAATAAAATAAATGTTTAAAGGGGCTCCCTGCCGTTTTTATACTTAGATAACCGTACGGAACCCATGCACGGTTTTTTTACATTTTAACTCCGGTCTATTAACTTTTTGTATGGGACAGATATTTTGTTTGATTTATTTTGCTATTTCAGGGTTAGTCTCTTGATAAAAGTTTTTGTTATGATTTAGAGAAAGAGCCTTTAAAATTTTGCTAGTAAGTAAGTAGGTGTATATCAACAAGAAACTTTAGGCGATAAGGTCACCTTTGTACTGCCGAAAAATGTATTTTAGTTTTAATGATTTCCATGTAGTTTATCGGTGTGCAATAAAGTTGTATTATAATGTATTGTATTGTAACATTATTAAAATAAAAACAAAAAACCCGACTGCAAAATGTTGTACCCTATGTCACTTTCACTATCAAGACGATTCAAATGACACCTCACATTTCGAAAACCATCAAGCTGTTTAGTTAGGCATGATAAAGATACCTCATACATACATACCCACATACATGCATACAAACACTCGAAAAACGTAGCCCTCCTTGCGCAGTTGAGTAAATAGCGATGTTTAGTGGACCAGACAAACTTATTATTTTTTTATTATGGAAACTGACGTGGTTTTCACACATAATGATTTATGAAACGGGAATTACTCACGTACGCGATTTAGGCGATTATTCCGACTATAGTTTCAACCGCATTCGGCGGTCTTCATCAAGGCGAGTTCGCACGCGGCTGCGTTTCGCATAGTGCTATGCGAGATGCAGTCGACCATATCGACTAAATCGTACGTGAGTAATTCCCGTTTCATAAATCATAAAACGTATTATTTCTTAGTATATTAAATTCATAGCCTGGAAGATAAGGCCCAATAAAGATTATGGGGTCTTAGACGGAGAGGTACCAGTTTCTGCTGATTCATGGTTGATAAAACACGATGTTGGAGTAATACGTTAATATGACACATTGTTATCTATTAATGTAAAAATAGCGCTGAATGAATACGGAAACTATTTGTATAGCCACTATATCACGATAGCTGTGTGATAATGTAAGATTGGGATTAGAATATAGATTACTAGCTGATAACCGCGACTTCGTTCACGTTGTCGTTGATCGTTCACGTAAAAATCTTCCTCGTGATGATATACCGTCCACCAAGATCCGTTCAGCCATTTAGCCGTGAACAGCCTTCAAACAGACAAATAATCAGAGTAACTTTCGATTTTTATAATCTAAGTATAAATTAAAGTAACCGGTGATAAACAACTGTTAAGCCGCTAATAGACTTTTCAATTTAGTCGATAATATAAATAATCACAACTTGATAGCATTATCACAAATTTTAAAATTTGTCATAAATAAGTACCTATACTGTTACCGGACGTTCTAAAGGCATTTGTATAAAACGGACTGTACACGTTCGTTAAAATACCGCGACACAGACCGAGAGCACGAGAGCAAACAATTTTCTTCTACTTTTCTAGATCTGGGTTGGCTCGGAAAAGGCTGTCTGAGTGAATGGCTAATCTATTATCCAAAAAAGATTTAGCGTTCCGGGAGCCAATAACTGATGACGTCACTCTTCATCGCCGTAGTCTCTTTCGAACTATTTGTAAATGACATCTTTCGGTCTTGCTTAAAGCATCGTTGACGTCACTGCGTGTTGCCCACTTGACAGTTTACTATATCTAATAAACCTGACGAAGTAAATTATTATAGCATGGGCTAATCCATCCCATGCGGAATCCAAGGCCCCTATTCTGACGCGTGAGACGTTAGCTAGGCCACTCTCACTCCTAAGACTATTCGAAGGAGAGAGACCAGGACCACATCTCAAAAAGGTAAGGACGACGGTGAAAGCGAAGTGAAGGTACAAAAACTGAAGGATCTCTGTCCCTGCAAGACCAATACGATTTTTTAATTTGTGTTAATGTACTTCCCCCAGGGTGCCTGATCAAACAGTAACCGAAATGAAAGTTGTTAGGGAGAAAAGTTTTATAATTGTTATTATGATACAAAGAACTGATGCGGTAGAGAATTAGTATAAGGTCCACTAGAAAAAGTCGCAAAATAACGCAGTACCTACACCGCAGTCGCGTTATCAGGCGAGATTCGAAAGAGTACAGCCGGCATTACACTGTAAAATAATAAATTATTTTATTATATTTAATTATCTCATCTCACTAATCTCATTTATATTTATATTATATACGGCGGTTCGAATGGATGTATGGATGTATGGGTGTTTGTTACTCAATCACGCCAGAACGGCTGAACGAATATGGCTGAAGTTTAGTACAGAGGTAGATTATACTCTGGAATAGCGAGTAGGCAATTTTTAACCGCAGGCAACACAGCGGGGCGCAGCGAGTTACTCATAAATGCATTAAGCAAACATATTTATCAATTTAAATAAAGTCACTAACAGAAAATGACGAAAATTGATAGTAGATAATAGAAAACACTATCTGTACCTAGAAAAGCAATGACAAAAGTAAATAATGTCAATACATTTTTATTTACTTCTTTTTACTTGAGTTTTAACATGCATATTTCAAAACATTTCATAAAGCGTGCTAGAGCAATCTATTTAACAATGGTTGATGATTATGACAATAGAAGAAGAAGAAGAAGAAGAAGAAGAAGAAGAAGAAGAAGAAGAAGAAGAAGAAGAAGAAGAAGTTTAGAAGTTTCCAACTTCGTCATTATCCCATTCTACTTACGAATTACGACTACTTACAACTTACGAGTAGTTATGCCAAAGTAAATTTTATCAACACTCGCCTGAAAAGCCGTGCGTTCCATTCGAAGCATGGAAACCATTGCCTATACTTAGGTATATCAAGTCTTATCTATACCAGGTCGAAATGATCCACTCACAATAGATACGCACGCACAGACCTACACACCAACTTTCGCATTGGAGCGGGGCTGATGTTACTTGACATAATATTACGATAATATTGCTGCGGCTAATTAAATAGCTGCGTTTTGCTGCAATTGCTTTTGTGGCATTTAAGGCGAAACTGTGTAATTATTTGCCGAAGTGTTAAGTGGATGGTTTTTTTTAAAATTCGAATACAAATGTTTTAAAAAGTGCCAAGCTCGGTGAGTACTAAACTTATCTAACAGTTTTATGGATGTTTTACATACATTCATATCTACTGCTTATCTATTTTCTATACTTACCTATTACATACCTACTATTTTCGCTGTAGGATGGTGCGGTTGACATTAGAAAAATCAGTCCTTTTCGCTCTTGACAGTTCCCACGATTTACAAATCATGACTGAAACATCAGCAGCACCTTCAATATCAACACACTAAAAAACAAAACCATTTATAACTTTAGGGTAAAATTAATAAAAGCGGCTCCAGTGCACCATATACCATACTAGCTGCGCCCCGCGGTTTCACCCGCGGCTAAAAAGTATGTGCTATGTGCTATTGTAGACTATAATCTATGTCTGTGCCAAATTTCATCCAAATCTGTTCAGCCGTTCTATCGTGAAAGAGTAACAAACATACATCCATCCATCCATTCTTACAAACTTTCGCGTTTAGGTATAATATTAGTAGGATAGGATAGGATAGTAGAGTAGGTAAGTATAAAAATTGCTAAATACATTCAACACAAATTAGGTAGTTATTCTGCTTACCCTGTAATTATTACCTTTTAGAGCTGTTATTAAAATTAAATTTATTGATTACTGCCTAAAAGCTCCTCGAAATAAAGTGTAGTTAAAAATTACCAAAATCCAAAAAACAACCAAAAACAGTAATAGAGGCGTAGGTAGGTAAGCTTTACAAAGTATATATATGTAAAGTATTTGTTGTCTTAAGACCGATTCCACCCTATCCTTCAAGTATTTTCCAAAGGACACATAATTTTAAGAACTGTTTCTAAACTGGTGCAGGATAGTATGAATTTAAATACCTATGAATAAAAATTAAATTATTCTCTCAGACCGGTGTCTCAAACTTACATACTATGCAAACTACTGAAAATGTGAACAGTATTATTCTCTGTTACTCGGACATAAAAATTTGCATTTTTACTTTTTATCCGACTAAGCAAGAAGGAGGGTTATGTTTTGCGAGTCTATGTATTGTTTATATTTGTTTGTATGTATACTCGTATACGTAAGTTTGTATGTATGTATGTGGATATGTTTGTATGAGGTTTCTTTGGCACGCCCTACAGCCTAAACAGCTTGATGGATTTCGACATGTGAGGTGTCGTTTGAATCGTCTCGATAATGGACGTACCATAAAGTGTACATTTTGCAGCCGGGTGTTTTTGTTTTTCTTTCAACAACGTTACTTGTTTTTATTTTGAATTTAAATATCAGTATGGGTCTAGGCGTTACTTGTTCGTGCCTGTGTGTGTTTCATGACATCCCGACACAGGGAGACCTGGGACCCCATTCGGAGATTTGAGATTCTCATCTCACCTTTTTTCGTCCTTGTTGCTCTAGTTTGAAACGTCATAGGTTTGAGAGTGACCAAGATAAAATCTCATCTCATCTCACGCGCAGGAATAGCCCCCCTGGCCCGTAATCTATTCTTAAATCTTACGTTTGAGATACTCTCTTGCTCACTCTCACTCTTTTGATTTTCCAAAGGAGAGACACCAGAAAATATCTCGCGCAAAAATATAGCTATAGCCTATACGCCCGATGCCTCTGGTCTAGCTATAAATGTGATACTAACTGTAGGTGAGGGAGGCATTAAAACACTGATTTTACACAAAATAATCGTAGGGTGCGCGTAGCCGTGAACGCTTCGAACTCAAGACTCAAACTTTTTATTACCAAAAAAAATATTACGGTCGCCGTCTACCCTCACCCTGCCGAAATCCGTCATTTTAATGTTTTTCACACATCTACTCGCCCACAGATGGCGTTAGTAGTCAAGTCGAAATGTAAGTATTTAAAAAAAATTACATTTACAATGTTGTGACGTGCGTCGTCTACAATCCGCCCCCTTAGTGCTGGTCTGAGCTGACTTAGACAAATATAAATGAACACAAAAATAACAAAAAAGTTCAGTTCAGCACTAACATTCCGCTGGAGAGAGCAGGGCGACGCGCGTCACCGGACGTCGCACCACACCAGTGCGTGTACGCACATCTACAACTCTGATACGACCATCACGGCCGCCATGGGTCGCACTCACAACCCCGTGGCGCCAAGAGCCACGCTCTAGATTAGGTTCTACTATTAACACAAAGTCTCCATTTCGCAACGCTCTCTGCTCTTTATTCCACTTGTTTCTAGGTAGCAAAGTAGGCAGATATTCTTTTAACCACCGCCCCCAGAACATATCAGTCAAACGTTGCGCTATGCGCCATTGTTTACGTAAACATAAGTCGGTGTTATCATACTTACCGAAAACGGGACTGTTAGACGATGTGCCTAGCAAAAAGTGATTAGGTGTAAGAGCTTCAGGAAAGTTAGGGTCACACGATACATAAGTTATAGGTCGACTGTTTACTAACGCTTCTACTTCCGCGAACAATGTAGATAGTGTCTCCACACGCGGAGCGCGTTCTTTGAGTACGACTTTCAGTGCCGTCTTTACCGTGCGGATCATACGTTCCCACGAGCCCCCCATTTCCGGTGCGCCCGGTGGGATAAATCTCCACTCGATACCTCTGGCGGTGCTGTCTTCCTGCAGCTTACTACGATCTAGTTCTAACAGACTACGTTTTAATTCATTATCAGCACCCCTTAGATTTGTGCCGTTATCAGAAATGATTACACTAGGAGCACCACGACGAGCTATCATCCGCCTAAGCGCCATAATCGCCGAATCAGCGCTCAAATTTTCAGTAAAATCTAAATAAATCGCGCGTATCGTTAGGCAGGTCCAAATGACACCGTATCTCTTTTCTCTTCTTCGGCCTACAGTAACCTCCAGCGGGCCAAAAAAGTCAACTCCCGAAAATGTGAAGGGTCTGCGGTGGTGCTGCAAGCGTGCGGTGGGCAGGTCGCCCATGCGCTGCGGCTGCGGCGCTGCGCTGCGGTACCGACAGAACAAACAACGCGAAGCTACGGCGCGTACGGTCGGCCGTATTTTTATTATCCAGTATCGTTGCCGTAATTCATTAACGACCAGTTCGTGCGCTCCATGAAGCGCCTTTCTGTGGTAGTATTCTACCAACAATCTTGTCATTTTATGATGACCGTCGAGTATGGCAGGTCGCATTGTCGATCGTTCAACACATTGAACTCTATCAATTCGACCTTGAACTCTCAAAATACCATCAGCTTCAATATATGGCGTCAAACATAACAAGCGACTAGAATGCATCAAGGGCTTGTTCTGTTTGAGTAGTTCAATGTCTTGAGCGAACGAGTCTTGTTGATACTTTTTAACGAGAAGCTTTTCTGCTTCACACAACAGTTCAACACTAAGTTGAGTATCAATACGTCGACATCGTTTTTTAAATAGTAATTTAAATACACGTTATTTACTATAGCGGCAGCATCCCATACTAGCCTAAATTAACCTGGTTTGTTTACATTTTGCACAACAAAGTGCGGGTGATACCAGACATGATTAGCGGAAAGGTCATTGTCCTGTAGTTCTCGCGCATAATCATTATCGAACAGCTTAACCATTTCTGGTTTATATCTAGTAGCGTAGTTACTATCCTTATGAATTTTCGTAATAACATTAGGTGACGTGAAAAGGCATTACCGTATGAGTCAGGCATATCAAAATCGTCCCTTTTAAAAGGGAGCCCTACTTCCCACTGTGTGCCTACTTGACGTGCACTTTTATCGAGAATATCAATAGCTCTCTCATAATCCTTATTCTCACGACGTAAGGTCGAGATTCCCACGAAATCTATATTAAATGAATTTTTAATTCGGTCATTAAGTTCATTAATTTCGTGCAAATTATCACTATCAGAAGAGCGAGCGAGATGGAAGACATTAAGTTCACTTACCGAGGAGTGAGTACGACCTTTGTGGTAGCCATGAATAGTCCATCCCAGCCTGCAGCGTGATCCATACAGCGAGTTCTTGCCTCCGTCGACAATCTCGAGCGGAGCAATAATAAAGTAATTATCCTGACCTAACAATATACGCGGCACTACATTTCGCGCGTCGATTAGCGGTTTTATATGAGCTAAGTGAGCACATTCCACTTTGTTTACGACAGACATATTTTGAGCACTTATCTTCAACTTATCGCATTTCCGTAAATTAATGTCATATAAAGCATTGTCCTGTCCAGATATCTGTAACTTCACTTTAGGCACTTCCGACTGATAAACCTCTAAACCGAACGCATCAGTAAACTTAATAGCGCATGAATCCACACTTGTTAAGCCTAAGCTATCGGATAATGCCGAGTCGATCATTGACATCGCAGCTCCTTCGTCTAACAACGCGTAGGTACTTTTTACACCGTTAGGTCCGCGCACTTTTACGGGAATCACTTTTAGCAACGTAAAATCGTCCGTCGTCGAATTTGAAGATTTACGAATGACGTCATCGTTGCGTGCGACGTGCGTTATGGATGCGTCGTCGTGCGTTCGCGAATCTCGTTCCGAATCGTCCTCTGATATCGGCTGGGAGTCAGCTGATTGTGACGTCATTGCAGGTTTCGTCCAGTGCAGTAGACGGTGATGCGCCATGCCACAGTTGTCGACGTCACATACGGTCGCAGGACATGACTTACTACTGTGCTGTTTCGTCAATAAACAACAATAGCATATTCTCTGCCGTTTGACAAATCTCCATTTGTCTCTTCTCATCGCACGTTTAAACGTACGGCAAGCCGGTAGCGTGTGAGTTCCTTTCTCACAAAATAAACACTTATCTTCAGTAGCGACAGAAGTAAACACAGCGCGGTGTCGCGACTTGCCATCAGCTGTTCGGTTGCCGCTCGTGTCAATCGGCTTGTTATTTTCTCGCGGCAAAGTACATCCAGCGAGAGATAACATCTGTGCCTCCACTTTCAAAAAACTAGCGAGCAATTCCAGCTTCGATTTGCCCTCTTCCTGATGATTATAGGCAAAATCTGTCCATTTACCTATTAGCGTGCTCGGCAATTTTGAAACAACAGCTGCAGCGAGCTCGGGGCTTCGTAGGTAGTCAAGTTGATTGAGCGCACGTATTGTTGCTACGCAGTTGTTGACCTTGACTGCAAAGGAGCTTATGTCGTACTGATAACAGTTATGTAACGACGGTAACTTCTTCAGCTGTGTCGTTATGTTGTAAACAATAGTGTCAGCTCGACCGAACCTTAGTTCCAGTGCTTCTATCACTGCCGACGGCGAAGTGTTGCCGATCAGCAGGTCAGTCACAGCTTCTTTGGCTTCACCTCGTAGTGCGACGCGTAGTCGCCATAAGTTCTCAGTGTCACTGAATTTACACACTCGAGTCGACTCTTGATAAGCATTTTTAAAATGTAGCCACTCGATGCAGTCACCACTAAATTTAGGCAGTTCGCGTGGTCCCGCGAGTCGGCTCAGCAGGCGACCCTCGTGCTGTGGTGTTGACTGCTTCATCATGTCCTTCAGGGTATCTGCCAGCTGCTGGATGCCGTCCTGAGGAGGCTGAGCAGGTGCACAATCGTGGTCCAGCCACTTCTCCACGTCATTACGTGTCTGTTTGTCCGGTATGAATCCGAAGTTGTTCGTGCCGTGGTCATCATCAGGAACCCTTTCGTTGTCGGCGTGGTTTCCATCATCGGCGTCGACTAGGGCAAGGTCCGCTTCTAACTTCTTGTCAATTAATTCCATCTGAATCTTGGCTTTTGCTTCGGCTGCTTGCAGTTCAAGCTGTTTACGTCGTGCTATCGAAGAAGCGGTCGATTTCTTCGTATAAACCGTTGCTTCCGAAGCACACGTTGATTGCTGCACGGTGCCACTTGTTTTAATCGGCATCGGCGTCATGGTGTACTGCTGTTCCAGTGGCGTCTCAGTACAATCGCTGCCACGTGGTGAAGTCTGTTTCGCACTTTCCAGCTTGAGAGCTTCGATTTCTTTTTGCATACGTCGCGTCTTACGCGTCTTAATGCCTGGCTTGAGCGACTGATCCGCCATTGTCGTGAACACAAATCCACTATATTCGGTTCGAAGGCCAAATTGTAGGTGAGGGAGGCATTAAAAACACTGATTTTACACAAAATAATCGTAGGGTGCGCGTAGCTAGGGCGTGCAAAACCGGTTTCCGGTTTTTGCTAAAAACCGAAAACCGGGCGAAATTCGCCAAATTTTGAAAACCGGGGTTGAAAGACAAAACCGGGTTTACCTCCGGTTTTTCCGTTTTTTCAATAACTTACAATCAGTGGCAATATTTTCTAATAATCTGATGTTTTTATATCAAAATGCCGCCTAAAACAAGGACAAAATAGAGCTTAAGGTAAATAGCTGTCTAATACCGCTGAACAGTAATATAAACAATCAAAATGTGAATGTTGTGCAAGGACCAGGGCCCCTATTCGGAGATTTGAGATTTTCATCTCACCATTATTCGTCGGTCCTTGTTGCTCTCGTTTGAAACGTCGTAGGTGTGAGAGTGGCTAAGATAAAACCTCATCTCATCTCACGCATAGGAATTAGGGCGTGCGAAACCGGTAGACAACGGAGCGGACAAAATAGAGCTTAAAGTAAATAGAGGTCCAATACCGGTGAACAGTAATATAAACAATCAAAATGTGAATGTTGCGTAAGGACCAGTTGAGGCTAAAAGACATGTTCAGCTACGAAAGCTAGTAAATGTAATGTTGCAGAAATAATGTACAATCATTGCAGAGTTAAAAAAAAAGCTTTTTATTCAACAGAAGAAATATAGTAGTCTGAAATAAATTTCAGACTACTATATTTCTATATTATACTATATATTTCTATATTATACTATATATTATTTACTATATTTATAGTCTGAAATAAATTTCAGACTACTATATTTGTACTGTTTATTTACTATATTTCTTCTGTTTTTTGTTATGTTATGTTCTGTTGTCTTATTGTTAACCGGCTGATGGCATCGTCTTCGATGTCATCGGCGTAGTAGGTGAAAGTCCCGGTGTGCTGTGATATTATCGCAATATCGTGCGACTGCGTGGGACACGCTCTCATGCAGCTTAATTTTGGGCTTGGTCTTTATGGCGATAACCGACTCGTACGTTAGCCCCTGAGCTTCGTGGATGGTTAGGATGTGTGACCCTGCGCCTCCTCCATACCCTTGACTTTTGAGGGTCTCCTTTTCTTCCTGCGTATGTACTAAGAAAAGGGTGTTGGGGAGGGTGGTGGGAATTTGTGCTCCCTTGTACCTTCTTTGTTCAACGGACTTAATACGAGGAGCCGAGGAATAAATACCCGAGTGAATTTCCCTCAGCGCATACGCGACGTCCATTGGGTTCCTATGTGTGCAAAGCAACTCCTGGCTGATGTTTGTGACCAGGTTTGGGCGTTGGTACCTCATTTCGAAGAGATTTTCTCTGTCAATAAAAGGTAACTCATTTACATCTTCGATGAGGACAAGCTCACCAGCACCAGACAGCCGTGCAATCATTATTATGGCTCCAAAATGGTTCATGAGCGCTTCGTCTACCAGAAGGCGGTTGAAACTCTCTCTACCAAAACCATTTACGAGAGAAGAAGCCATTGTTCGTACCATTTCACCAGGTCTCCGATACGGTGCGATAGTTTCTCTCTCAGATCTTTTGCTGCCTCTGTTGTTGTGGTGATGATGGCGTCCCTGTCCACATCGAAGTGACGAATCACCCATGTTGTCTTGTCACACCCTGGCACCCCATTGACCCATTGTATCTTTGGTACCGACCAGCTTTCCCAACTTGCGTCGACGTCTGGGTTCCCTTCGATGGTTTTGGCCATCTCTAGGATTCGGTCGTCCAGCATTATCTTGGTGCACTTGACAGTGACTACAATTGGATCCTTTGATGGTGTTCCGTATTTCGGCTTACCTATTCGCTCCGCCTCTGTCTCGTCCAGCGCTACAAAACCACTTTCTGCGCTATAGGCTGCCATATACTCTCCTTTCATGGTTCCTTTGATGATCTGGGAAATGACGTTGTTGCATATGGCGGCTTCCGCTTCCTCAAGCCTCTCGTTTAGAAGACTTTTACTTCCTAGCCTAAAAAGTCTTATAAGCTAGGAAGTGAAGATAGGCAAGATGTTATCGCAGGTCCTGAGATTAACTTGTTTGGTCGCTCTCAGTATGGCTAGGAACTCGAGGAAGGCGTTTCTCGCATGGTTTTGCAGCCCCGAGGCCGAGACATAACGGGGCGAATCGACCTGGCCCATGTCGGCTCTCGTCCTAGCTGCTTGAAGTTGTGGAGCTGCTCTCGACGTCTGTGGAGATGGTGTTTTGGGTGCGATACGGAATAAGCTCTGCGTTACAGCGCTGAATGTTGTTATGAAACCGGTTATGTGGCCATTCCCTCTTTCTCGGTTACCACTTGCATGGGGTGCGGCCTTTTCAGAGACAATTTTTTGTTGTGCCCTTTCGGAACCAGACTGGGTGGTCGAACTTGGAACGGGGTGTCCCCAGCTATATATCTGTAGCACCTATGTGGTCTAGTGTTTGGAATTTGAGAAAGCTCAAGTTTTCTCCTCTATCCTCGTACACGACAACCTCATGGTGTTCAGAGGCCTTGGTGCAACCTAACCGGTCTACGACTTCCGCTTTCATATATTCGACTATCATCGCGTCCACGCTTATTACCCGGGGAGTGCTGTCAGCATTTTTGTTTAGATAATTAAGCAATGAGCTAGCTTGCGCAAAAGGTGACTGTGCCGCCCATTCCAGCAGTGCGATCGTTTTGTTTTTCGTTCGCACTATTCGGAATCGGTAGCCGTCTGCCATGCACACTGGCATAGCTTCGTAGGATTTCCGCTTCATAGTTACTTTAGCGGTGCTCCCGTTGAGCAGACATGCTAATCCGGGCGATAGTCGAACACGTTTCTGGTTCCTGACGAGGCAAAAGCTTATTCCGAGCCTTCCCTAAAGGCACATCCCTATCTCACACCTTTTTCGTTAATAAACCAGTCTGTGTAAGCCCCGGTTTATCTTAACACAAGCACTGGAACCCTTGTAGAGAAATTTTAGTGCTCATGGCAAGATACCGTTCACTCCACCACACAGACAACGTGGACTACAATTTCTTCCTCACCATTTCTTCGTATACCTTATATAAACTTAAAAACCGTAGAAAAATTTAAACATTAGAAAATTGTTACCAAAACCGGGGCTAACACCGGTTTCCGGTTTTGGGCCCTCAAAACTGGATTTCAAAACCGGTTTTGAAGACCCTCCGGTTTTGCACGCCCTACGCGTAGCCGTGAACGCTTCGAACTCAAGACTCAAACTTTTTATTACCAAAAAAAATATTACGGTCGCCGTCTACCCTCACCCTGCCGAAATCCGTCATTTTAATGTTTTTCACACATCTACTCGCCCACAGATGGCGTTAGTAGTCAAGTCGAAATGTAAGTATTTAAAAAAAATTACATTTACAATGTTGTGACGTGCGTCGTCTACACTAACGTTATTTATTTCTCAAAATGGGACAAGTCTCGATGTGTCAATCATCTAGATACACGTCATATTTCTGAATACAATATTGGCTGTCAGTGATAGCAGGCAGCGTGATAACACAGTCTAAGTACCTATCGCCTTAGCATATCGCTAGTTCGATAGTGACATCTCGCGAGTTTTGGTTTTGACTTCCTTTTACCACCTTAATATACCTACAGTGTTTTGGTGTTATTTATTCATAATATATTTCGCACAGTAAAAAACATAAGTACTTACTTAAAGCTTAATATTAATAAATAATGATATACGATATTTCCTTTTATTACAGTAAAAATTACCCTGTATATTGTTGTTCGTGCTACGTAGCGTAGAACAGTAGCTACGCAGATGAAGAAGCGTAGGATGTCTACGACTTTGGAACCCATACACTCTACGAATGCTAACTAAGACCTATTGCATATAGATGGTGCAATTTTTGTTACCACGCATTTTGTGGAAAAAATAGTGTCATATATTATTTATGTACGTTTATGACATTTTTATATCATAGATGACAAAGAAGTAGGCGGTTTGGCTGATGGTTAGCGACCCCCGTTACGGGTCGGCTGTGGATATTTGTTACTCAATGTTATGGGACAAATGATGCCCTATCTACTTAAGTACATTAGTTTTTTTCCTGGACATCAAAATCAGTTCAGGCGTTACCACTTAAGAGAAAGATTATGGCTTCATTCATTGCAAATATATCTGCGATTAATCACCAACTCGCCTGTCGGTAAGCGACGATGTTGGTCAAAGATGAAGCGAGCAGACTATAAGAGCGAGATTCACAGACCTACTTAGATGGAAAGTTCAACTTTCCGGGCCAGATTCTTGGACTATGCATCAAGTAAAGTCGAAGTGTGGTCTGTGAATCTCGCCCGTAGAGAAGACACTTTTCCGTAGAGAAGACACTTTTACTCCGACCTATAGAGTATTCCAACTAAGTATATATTTTTAAGAAACAAAGAAGCTAATTAAATGAATTATTTAATATGATACAATAATTAAGGAGGCAGCTTTGGGATATTACGATTAATATTTCAACAATACAATACAATACAATACAAAAACTCTTTATTGACACCAAATACAAAATAAATCTAAACTAAACATTCAAAAATATAGGCGCAATGGGCGGTCTTATCGCTTAAGAGCGATTTCTTCCAGACAACCTTTTTCAACTTTTTATTTTAAAATTTAAGAGCATGCTGTGGTCATTTCAAATAGAACACTACTCTAATAAATGTTCAGTTGGTGTTAAAGATGTAAGATATATTATTGTAAGTGTTTTCTGATGGTCCTTAAATAAATTACGGTTTGATGATAATTAATGCTTAAATTTGCATCACCACGCTTAAGTGAAATAGATAGGTGTGTGTATACCGCACCTAGCTACGAAGAACTGATAAAATTCGAAGCTGTTTCATTTACCTTTACCGATAAATAGGTACGCCTTTTCGCAGATAACAAGAAGTTGTGGCTAAAATTTCGGTGCCTACCTATAGATATTTCTTACGTATCTATTAGCAAAATTTAATATAAATCTGATAATAAAATAAAGCGCACCGCCTTCGGAAAGTATACCTACTTATAGAGATATCGATATCATGGGCTGTTTGTTAATACATTTATCGGGTTATCTGAGCTCGGAATAAATGACTGTCAAAAGGTCGGTATGCTTACTGAAACTTGTCTTCTCATTAGTCATTTTGAATTGCTCGTAAATACTTACCTACTTAATTTGTCCCATTTTATGATAATATACTCCGCCAGGTAAATATTTAAATTTTTCGAGTCAAAAATAACCACGTTGGCAACACGTAGTGACGTCAACCGATGCTTAAGCAAGACCGCAATAAGTCATTTGCAAATAGTTCGAAAGAGACGGATGACGATGCCGAGTGACGTCATCACGTGTTGGCTCTCGGAATGGTTGGTTCCAACTGACAAAACATTTGAAGACGCAGTAGGTACCCATACTACTCTAAATTAAATACAAGTTTGTAAAAATGGATGGATGGATGTTTGTTAATCTTTTACGCCAGAACGGCTGAACAGATCTGGATGAAATTAGGCACAGATATAGATTATAGTCTAGAATAGCACATAGGATACTTTTTAACCGCGAGTGAAACCGCGGGGCGCAGCTAGTTATGAAATAAAAGTAACTCCAAAGTTACACAAGCGTGGAAAATCGCACCAATGCGCAATGAGACCATTCTGATGTGTAAATGTAGTAATCCTATGGATGGATTTTTTCGTTTTTGTGTTGGAGTGTAAACCAAGCCTTAGGTACACTGGTTTTCAGAAGCTGTGGCGCAATTTACTTATTTTTAAATAATTATAGTTTTATTTTATTTGTTATTCATTTTAATGTAGGTAAGTAAATTAAATTAAAAACTTTTATTTCTTTATTGTGATAAAATCGAAAAGTACCTAAATCTAAATTATCAAAACCAGTTAGGTACTTACATTACATTATTTTGCATAACAATTAATGAGGGAACATTAATTTTTTTTTTTTTAAATACAATCATAAAATGATGTTTGCCTAAATTATACTTTAAAGACTACTTAATTAAATATCAAAACTAAATTACCCACTTACTCGCTAACGCTGGCTGGGCCAATAACATTTTACTGAAGGTTTTTTTTAGGACACAGATTCAAGACTGTCAAACACATTAAGATCTATAGCAATATCTTTACCCTGGGTACGGAACACAAACACTATCAGGCAAAGACACGCACTTGACCGTTTTTAGAAGGCTAATAACAAAGTTAACATCTTGTTGTTTTTTTCGTAGATTCAGTATTCTGGCGCAGGATTGCAACAAGACAGTCGCATCGAGCCATGGTAGAGACCAAGAGAAAAGCGTAGAGTTTGAAAATAAACATTTGTAAACACCTTCTTCATTCTGGCTTCATTTCAAGATGGCTGTATCGAAAGAAACTCTGAAACCGAAATTGCTGGGAAAACGTATGTACAATTACTTATTACTTATTTAACTTTCTTTAAAAATACTTAGGTAGAGACCTATTTATACAACTTTTTTTTTAACACTCAGATCTAATTTAACTTTTAAACATAAAAAATAATGAAAATCGGTTCATTCGTTCAAGAGCTACGATGCGACAGACGGAAACACACACACACACACACGCGCGTCAAACTTATAACACCCCGTCATTTTTGCGTCAGGGGTTAAAAAAGAGGTTTGGTAATAATACACCTACTGTAAGAGCTCAGTTTTAATTAGAGGGAACGACCTTCCTAGCACTGCTGTATAAGTAGGTGCCGGGTTCGATTCTCGGCCGGGCAGATGCTTGAATAATGAATTTAAATATCTGTTCTGGGTCTCGGTGTTAGTTGTCCATTTCTTATGCATGTTCCATGGCATTCTCGACACAGAGAATCCTAGTGGAGAGCTATGAGTGTGAAATGTTAATATTTATTTAAACCTTAAAAGGTAGCTACATCCAAACTAGCTATCCAAAAAGTTTACACGTAACTTAATTGATAAGTACTTGCATTCCCCAAAAAATCGAGTAATTTTTTAGGTAAGCAGGTATGGTGTCCGTAGCATTGTTTGAGAAATCTGAACCAACTCGTTTTTTATCGAAGGCTACGGCCAGCTGATGTCACTACCTCAGGCTAGAAGTAATCTAATTTAGTTAATGTACTGACCTATACACTTTTCCCTTGAGATACCGAAAGCTACTCAATTATATTAGCATTCATATTTTAACACAACAATTATTATTGATTTGACCTGCTTGCCTTAACTTTAGTAGGTTGGGCTAAGTAAAACAGAATGGTTGGTGCTAAAATGCGACATTTTTATTTTGACATGGTTAATTTCTTGTAGGAAAGTTTCTGATGGTCACAACGCTAGGGGTGGTGTTTCTGATCATGCCCTTGATTTTGATCGTGACTGACCCTATGTTCATCATCGGAAAATATGTAAGTTTGTTTACCTAATTAGCTAAGTAATCTATTACCAGGGACCCTAAACCTCCTACACAGCTTGCAACCAAGCGATTTTATTATCTACAATCGCCATCGCTAGAACTTAAGAGGGCCGAGGCTCTGAAATTTCCATACAAACGCGCTTCTCAAATTTAGCATGTACAATTAAATTAACAATATCTCCGCCCCTATCTTCTAGGTTTTTTTAAAAACGTTCTCAAGCGTAAATAGAGCTATGAAAAATTTCCGCATTTGTAAGGGGCGCATTTGCAAATCAAACATCCCTTTACATAAGGAGGTTGTCTACATCATTAGCTTTTAAATAAACCCATAATACAAAGGACATTCTTACTTATTTAAGAATGATTAGAGAAGTGCAAAAGTCATTAAAACAAAACCGCTTTGTCACTCTGTAGGTAACTTTAAAGGCTCGTAAGTATCTTTACTTGCTCTCTTCGCTCGTCATCTTCTTCTAGACGAAATGGTTATGGAAAACCTTAAGCCAATGCGAAGTTAGTTTAAAGTGGTCGCTGGACTCTTAAGCTGCTAGTATTACGTTCGAACGCAAACGAGTGTAGAAATGAAAACGCTTAAAAGCGAATGCACCCCTTCATACATTTACTTTCTACATCTATCAGAGTTTAACCTCAGTCCAAATCCTGATTTGTTCTTTCAAGTTGCCACGCAAAATGCACTTTGTGAAAAACGTTTTTATTCGCAGCTATCTCATCTAATGTCTCTTGTCTCAACGATGGAAAAGGAGAACCCATTCGATGGAACACCGATCCACGGTTGGCAATTAGGGTCGATTCAGACCAAACAGAAAAATGCTCGAGCGTTATTGAATTTTTTTTTTCATCAATTTTGAATATTTGACGTCATTTCACAAATGAACCATCTACCTACCTAGCCTAAAATACAAAACCGTAAAAGTACCTAATATCAACAGAGAAGAGTCAACGATATAACATAATACGTTAATAATAACATAGGCATTATATGATATAAAGTAGGTAGCATAACATATAACGCCTCGATATTATGCTATTAGTATTTTAGTCTATGGTGATATGTTTAATTTTTCAATGACGTCAAAAATTACTCGAGCTTTTTCCTGTTCGATCTGAAGTTAATTTCCCGAAAGTGACGTTGCTTATAAGTTCATCCACTCTTCTAGAACTGGTCCTTACTTTCCAGAACTTTCGCCTGGCGAACGGCACGGTCCTCCACGAGATATTCAGCCAAGAGCTGGAGTGTGGCCGGTTCGAGGTGTTCCTCTTCAACATCTCCAACGCTGACCGGTTCCTCGCCGGGGAAGACGAGAAGCTTCGCCTGGAAGAGGTCGGGCCCTTCACTTATATGTAAGATGCTATTAAAACGGTGCTTCAGGCGAAGACAACAATTTTTCTTTTGTTTCTCATTGGGCAAACGTTAGACGTTTGGGACGTTACGTTTAGAAACGTAAGAATAATTTCTTGCAAATAACAATAGGTACTTTAGGTAGAGAGTAGGTATCTATAGATTGAATTACATTATTTTACGAGACTTTTTGGAAATAAAAAGAAACCCATTGGATTAGTTTTATTTCGATTTGCTTTTCATTGAATCTTTGAAATTGAATTGAATAGTTAATTACCTATAGAGGCGAGCGACCAAAATTTGCAAGTATTTTCTGAATGCTGTTTTTTTAAAATATTACGTCATATTCTTGAAGTACCTAAAGAAAAATCGAAAATCTATGCCACCTAATTCACCTTAGTTAACAAGTTTCTGCTTTGCTTTGATGCTCAGCCAGTTGCAATATGGCGTCAGCGCGTCTTTTTCATTATTTGAGGAGCTATACTTATCTACCTAGTTAGATATTTAGTCTTATTCGGGATGAGCATAACGAGTCTTGAATTTAGGTATTTCCCGCGTGGGGTACAGGTACCTAAGCTTAGCTTCCTAACAACTAGATCCCTATTTGTTACAGAGAATACCGAACACACAAAGACTTGCTGCTAAAAGATGGCCTGATGTCATACACGCCGAAGCTGCGGTCAGTATTTGTACCGGAAGAGTCGGTGGCAAACCCTGAAGACCTGGACATCACCATGCCGAATATACCTATGCTGGTATGTACCTAATTCCACACAATACGTACATGTAAGTTCACAACCTGCCCACTCTACAGGTTGTGCATTGTGCGCTCCTTTATTTTCCTTAAGAGTACCTAAGCTATCTTCTTTACCATCCTAAAAGCGTAGCGCAGCGCATTATAAGAGCATAGTAGCTTTTGTGTGAACTTGGGTCATACACAAGAGATGTGAGTGTGAAAGGGTTCCGAGTTCCGAGTCCACCAAAGTGGTGGTTCACACAAGTTCACACAAAAGCAACTACGCTTTTATGGTGCAAGCTTAAAATTGTTTGCTCAATAGAAAATTATCATCTTCTTCATCATACACAACCTTCATTATCCCACTTCTGAGCATTGTAAGGTAACTTTAAACGTATCCTCAGCTTCAGTCTAGTGATAAACGGGTTTTTCAAAATTTTTGAAAAATAAATTAATATTTTTAATTTCAGAGCGCCTCAACTCTTCTCAGCAAGTCTCCTTTCATGGTCCGCTCGCTGTTCAGCTTGATGGTTGGGCAGTTCCGCTCCAAGGCAGTGGTAAAGAAGACTGCGCAAGAGTACCTCTGGGGCTACTACGAGCCTATTCTGAGCTTCGCGAACAAGCTGGTGCCAGGGTTGGTGCACTTCGAAACGACTGGGATAATGGACCGGGTGAGTTTGAACCATTTGATGGAAATGTAAGCTCATTCAACAATGATTCTCTTTGCGTCTTTGTAATAATTATCTATTTCAGTGAGAATGATAGAAAAATAGTTATTTTCGCACACACACACACACACTCACAAACAAACACACACATTTGCACACATACCTAAATTCACACACATCACTGCTGACAACATTTACATAAGTATTCAATATGACATAATTAAAGAACTTGCTGTAATTTTTCGAAATAATGTATGAAGTGAACACTCGCATGACTATACCCTCGACGAACATCTTAATTCGAGTCTAGGGGTAAGCTGAAAATCAGCCTTGCATAAACCGATCTGGTTTACGCAGCTCAGTGCTGAGCTTACACCCTTTGCCACCGTATGTATCTAACTATTGTAACTAATTATTTCTATTGTGTTTTTTTTTTCTTTGGCAATAAATATATTTTCATTTTCATTTTCATTTGCAAAGTTGTTTTTTGGCGCGAGTACTTATATTGAATCCTGAGCGTAGCAAAGGTTTCAAAAGTACGAGTCGCCGAATAACTTTGCTGCCGAGCAAAACACACAAATTTCATCTCACTACAGTGAGTTTTTTTTTTCATGCAGTCTTGCTGGCCAGTGTTATTAGTCTAAGGTTCGAACTATAAAAACTCTTTTCACGCTAGCGGATAAAATGCACTTCTACACTCAGATTTCGAATGATAAATTTTGGGGGCTGAGCTACCCACGTCCGTAGGAGTGTACTCTATTCTGATCCCCTACACGTGGTCCCCGGGTAGTGCTAACCGGGTAGCAAACTCTGGTGGGAGGCTTCGGCCGTGGCTAGTTCCCACCCACCGGACCAAGCCATGCCGTGAAATTACCTAGTCGTGTTTCGGGATGTAGTCCGGTGTAACCGTTCCGAAGACGGGTCTGAGCAGTAGCGCTCTTGTAGCGCCTCACTCAACTGCCGTCTTTGTACTTCTTCACTCTACAAAACTTCAAAGCTAGAGTGAATAAGTACATTATAGGTCGTCGTGCTCCATCTTAGACCACAACGTCGCTTAACATCAGGCGAGTTGGTGGTCAAACGCCGACCTATCCTACTAATTTTATAAACGCGAAAGTTTGTATGTATGGATGGATGTTTGTTACTCTTTCACGCCAGAACGGCTCAACTTCCTTCGTTGTTTATTTTTTTTTATGTTGGTGTAGACGGGGGCTATGTTCGTGGCGGGTAAGGAATGATAACTGCCGCTTGCCCTTTACGAACATACCTATTACTTACATCCATCTGTATTTACTGTCCTTTCTGTTGTAGATGTACGACAAAAATGAGTACTATCACTTGGAGCTGGGGGCTACCGACGAAGACAAGTTCAGCATCAAGACTGTGAAGCAGTTTCGCGTCATCAGCTCCGTGGGCCAGGAAGTGGTCACCGAAAGGTAGAGCTATCCTTGAACAGTGATATATATAGGTACCATTAGTAGTAGGCCTGCACATTAGGCCATTAAAAGGGACCACTAACCGCAACTACAAGTAGCTGCCGCTAACCACTACCGCAGTTTATGGCTTAGAAGCGGCCACTCGAACAATCAGTGCTGTGCATCTTTACTTATCATATAAAATATATGAAAAGTTTGATCCACAGCTCCTCGCCACCAATAGTTTGCTGGGGTCGCCACCGGTGGTCCACTGTGCGGTAGCTCTTAGGGCTGCATTCAAAAACGACGCTGTCATGATCTCTATTTAAAATAGGTTTTATGCATGGTAAAACTCGTTTTATACCACGATTCATGACCGAGCCTCGCTTTTAAATGTTAGGGTCACATTCAAAAACGTTAGACTTTAGTTGATATTCTGCAGCATAAGTACATGTATTTATTTTTCTAGTATACAGCGCCTAGACCCAATATAACCACAAGCAAACGGACACCACACAGCTCCGTTAACAGTAACTGGTTACGTGTATCAATACCAAAGATAGAGAGACGTACAAAAGACTACAGCGAAAACGAGACAACAATAATTATCACTGTTGCGACTAGTTGCGCTTGTTTGTGACTACGGTGAATTGTGTGCAGCACCTAATTTATGCGCACCTAATTTAAGTTATATAAATATATAATTTATTTTTAGATTCTCGTACCGTCCTAATTATCTCATTGACGTAAAACAAAAAGTAGGTAGGTAAAGTGAGTGCTTATTAGGTATAACTTTTGTCTTGTTCAATTATCATGTTAAGTTTATCATGTAATGTAAAACATGTTTTTAATATTTAAAACAAGACTTATAACCTATGCTAAAGGTTAAGGTCATAACTAATTATTTTTCTTGTTTATAAACATTTTATTTCATTGTTGCCACTTATCTTTTTAAGTACCTATGTACTTATTTAAAAATATCTAAGTAATGTATGTAATATTAGTCTCAGGCAACCATAGTACAAGCTTTGCTTAGTTTATAGTCAGGCGACCGTGTGTGAAAATGTCCCGAATTTATTATTATTATTACTTACTATCTTTTGGCAAAAATTGCAAATAAAATCTATCTACTTATCTAATACATAATGCATTTCGTCATGGCATTCATAAAAATGATGTGAAATTGGAGCAACACCAAAATTAGTTTTACTAAAGTCCAAATATACTATATCTCACTCTTATCTAAATTTTGAGTATATTATTGTTGCTTGCTGATACACTGGCAGCTTTAAGCTGATGCGTGTCTTCTTTCAGTGCACTTTTTCCCCATTTTCAGTGTTTACCTACAATGTAATTTTTAGTCAAGTGTCCATATTTTCCAGTACAGCCACTTTCAATGACACGTACGAGGGCATCGCGTACCCCCCGAAGCTGCCCCCCGGCTCCCCCATAAACATCCTGCGCGTGGGGATCTGCAAGTCCTTCCCAATGACCCTCTGTGGGAAGACCACCTCTGAGTACGGCCCTGACGCACTCGTTTATGAAATGAGCGAACAAGCGTACGGGAATACGACCCTGTGTAATAGCAAGGGATTCTGTCCGAGAGGACTGATGGACATGTCGCCTTGTTATATGGGTAAGTTAATGTTAAAGGCTTACTACACTTTTCACTGCGCGTACATAAGTTACTTAAAACTTGTATTACACCTCTGCCAGCCCCTTGGGGGGAAAGCGTGATGACATGCTACTATGATAGGCCTATTACATGAAACCAATGAAAACGAGTATTTTTTGCGCCTAGTTTGATTTGAAGAATTGTGATGATCAGGTGCAAAAAAATACCACCAAATGCAACCAAAATCAGTTTAACCAAAGTAGAATTTTGAAAATAATTTTTTTGTTAAAAAAAACCGAAAAAGTGCTTATCACCTCAAAAAAACTGTTTGAGCACACATTTTTTTCCGATAATTAAATACATAGCCAGATTAATTCCTCCAAGTTTAAACCGAGCAACTCATTCATATCTGTGTTCTTGCGAATTCACGATCAATACCACAAAAAAGTAAAAAAAAAAAAATACGCGCCGATTTCATTTCAACATCAAATATGATTTTCAACTCCAAAATAAACAGGTTAATTAAACCTGTTGGGGGGGGGGGGGGGTAGAAAAACGTAGTATGACCAAGCCTTAACTGAAAGACTGAAACTAGAAGCCTGCGCGTACTAAACTGAACCGTGTGGTAACGACACGCGCAGCGCAGGCCGGATTTGCGTAGGGAAATCGAAAATGGCGCAAGCCATGCCGTGGGGTCGGCGCGATGTAGTTACCAACCACACGCGCGGTGTTCCGTGTTCAAGCTGGCCTGCGCAGTTAAAAGTGTAGTGAAGCTTGTGCGTGTGGTAAGTCTATTTAGGTTCTTCGTCCACTTACAAGCTCAGCACCCGACCGTTTCGTAAGTGTTAATACTACTAATAATATAAACGCGAAAGTTTGTATGTATGTATGGATGGATGGATGGATGGATGGATGGATGGATGTTTGTTACTCTTTCACGCCAGAACGGCAGAACAGATCTGGATGAAATTTGGCACAGAGATAGATTATAGTCTAGAATAGCACATAGGATACTTTTTAACCGCGGGGCGCAGCTAGTAAAAAAATAATTGAATACTTGGTGTGATTCAATTTAAATTCATTTATTTCAGATAACTTGAGATCCATAGACTGATGACTGCCCCGGTGGCTCAGTTGGTTGTGAACCTGCCTTCTGAGCTTGGGGGCGTGGGTTCGATTCCCACCTGGGGCAAACATTTATGTGGTGAACATTTGTGTTTGTTCTATGTCTGGGTGTTAATATTTATTTAAGTATGTATTTAAAAAATATCAAAGTATGTATATCAGTCTCTGGCAGCCATAGTACAAGCTTTGCTTAGTTTGGGGTCAGGCGACCGTGTGTGACAATGTCCCGAATTTATTTATTTATTATAGTTCTTAGTTCTTTTAAATCGTCTTTTGTAGAGTGGGCCGCACGCAAACCACCCGCAGCGCGGCCGGTAGTTTGGCGAGTTGATCTAAAAAGGACTTTATAGTCTGATTTATTCAGTTTATTTCACAATTACGAGATTTGCGAGTTGGTCGGGCGCTGAGATTGTTGACGCTTATTACACAGTAATCTGGTGAATCACAGAATTCATTCATGTTTTATAGCCTATGGCACTCAGTGACAGTGTCAGTGACTATTTTACCTAAATTTCTTACATTCTTATGACTCTTATTTCCTAAGTTTAAAGTAAAAAATATTATCTCTAAGTCCTAGCCTTTGTGCATTCAAGTTGCTGCATCTAGCCGGGCCTTTGGGATTTCTTTTTTTAGAAGATTAATTTAAAACAACCATTTTACTCAAGAGTTCCCTCTTTTATGATCTTCATCTTATACTTGAACACTAAATTATCTATTTCGTTCATCAACATCAACCTGTCGTTTTCCTGCATTTGCTTTAACTTTTCTGCCAGTAACTGTCCGTAAAGTTCACATTCGCCATTTACACTGCCGTCCCTAGGTAATATTTCTTCAAGATACACATTGTCTTCAGTTTGTATACTTATATCACTTAGTTTACACTTTTTGGAAATTGTATAATCTAGTTCGCTGTGCAGTGGGTCTGTTGACTCACTCTGGTTTGATGCTCGGGATTCTGACCGTTCCCTCTTGGTGTCAACTGCAATGATGTATGATTCTGATTGGGTTGACGAATGTCTTTTTCTTCTATGTTCCAATTGACCCTGCAAATTAAAACACAGTTAATTTGAAAATTGCTGTCATGTTATCAACTGATCGAGCTAATGCTCGCAAGTGAAGCGTACACGCTTCAGCTTCGACAAAAATGCTTTGATATGTCCGGATCTCTGTCTACCTCTACAGATCACAGATTACATATTTGAATTTTTGTAAGCAGATTCAAACACCAGTTGCGACATCTCCAGCTCACGAGCTACTAGTATTTTCGGAATACCTTATTTTTTTTGATTAAGAAACAAACTAAGAAACAAATTCTGCAAGTAGTGCTATCTTTTATGTGCTAAGTAATTCTTAAAAGAAGCATTAAGGTCCAATCTTGTCTGTTTTTGTATTAAATATTCAAGTTATTACTACTTAATAACTTGAATAAGCAGGTCTAGCTTTCTTTAGATTGTAATAAATCTGAATTTATTAAATTTTTTATGCACAAAACTAGGTATGCTAGGTAGGTAGGTAGGTTTGTTAAGGCTGATTTGCATGTCAATAAGTACGGCGGCGAGTTAACATGAGATCCTAGCAAGTTTAGTTGTAAGTGCTACTAACTACTCACTTGTTAATTCATACTCAACTATCAGATTTCTAAACTCTCCACTGAACATATTGATGTGTAAATCAGCTTTTCGTTTTTGTAGTCCCAAATGGTTTATTTGAACTTGTTTACCATGTTGACCATGTACTTACCATAACGGGACTGCAGTCATAAACCGGGCCCAAGTAGCTGTGCATAACTTGAAAGGCAAACCATGAAGGCTTATAACTCTCATCATCATCTGAACTCGACTTTATTGAGCCTTTCATTTTCTTAAGTGTTTCCCTGTAAGTGGTCATTAAATTTTTCCTTTTTCTCTTTAACTCTTCCAATGTACAGGGTTGAGAGAAGTTTTCTTTGATTCTGACCCATGCATCATTTTTCCTGAGTCGATTTCTGTTGTATCTATGTTTGGGGTCCCAAATGGCAGGTTCTGTTTGTATTAGCTGGAGAAATTCGATTGTGGTATCGTTACTCCAGTTAGTTGAGTCTATTGAGAGATATTCAGTTTCGATTTTTGACTCCATCATGCTCTAGCATCACACATATTGCATACAGCATTTATTTTATTTCTAAGCTTTACACATCACATCACATGACAAGGTTCACCGTAACAACTGCTCAATGGTTATCATCATGTTCACTGTTGACTGTCTTTGGAGTGATTTTCTGTCCAGCGGTCTTGCTTGGATATTGATTATGGTCATCATAGTAGTATCACATTTAGTAGGCAGTATTTTGTGATAGCCCTGATCAAATAAGATAAACACACGATACTCGCGAGTACAGAAGCTATTATTACTAGCAAGCTCGAAATCGTGTATAATTCTCGAAATGGAAAAGGAATTAAATATTTAATTCAGGACATTATTAAGTAATAAAATCTATTTTAAATGTTTTTGTTTGTGTTATTTTTGTGTTAGTTTTGTATCAATATTGACACTTGCCAGCTTTAAAAATGTATCTCCCTAAACTTTAAATAAACCCATAAAACTCCAAACCATCTTTCAAAAACCATGTTAAAATTACAATAAATACATTATTATGTCCGTAAACATCTAACCTTAAGTATGTAGCTCGTAAATCTGGCACTGCATAATAATTGTAGAAATTTGAGTATGCATTAACATATTTTATATTTCCTGTAAAAGAAACCCATTTTACATGGTTTTGACTAAAATTTAGGGAGATAATCAAAACTGGCAGCCGTGTGTGATTCAACAAGTGACAGTCACTTTTTGACAGTGACAACCATGCAAGTTGGACACAGGGAATGCGTCCGAATTAGACTATTAGCACCAACAGAGCCAAGTAACGCATCTTTTTTCACAAAAGCCATGAATGAATAATTTAGCAATAACTACAAGGAACTACGTTAAAAATGTTATTATTGTATCATAGTAGCCTTGGCAGAGGCAAGCGGGCCAGGCGAAGTGACCTGGCGACCGCCGCCTTGGTTCACAAGAACAAAATTGCTCTGCTAGTTTAAAACAGACCGTTACTGACAAATACTTTTTTATTTGAGTAATGGGCAAGTTGGAGCTATTAAGGCCATACCGCCTTGTTTACAAGCACATGTATGTTTGTTAAGTTTTTTTACCTTAAGAGTCCGGCGACATAGACTAACTTCGAATTGGCTTAAGGTATTCTATCGCCATTTCGTCTAGAAGAAGAAGACGAGCGAAGAGAGCGAGTAATGATACTGACGAGCCTCTAAAGTTACCTACAGAGTGACAAAGTGCAATTTAATATTTTTTTTTATGACTTTTGCACTTCTGTAATCATTCTTAAGTAACTAAGAATTTCCGTTGTATTATGGATTCATTTAACAGCTAATGATGTAGACCACCTCCCTATGTAATGGAATTAATGATTTGATTTGTGTATCTATTGAATAAATCAGTCAAAAGTGACCCCTTAAAAATGCGGATATTTTTCATACCTCTATTTTCGCTTGAGAACGTTTTAAAAAAAAAGAGAACATAGGGGCGAAGATATTGTTAATTTAATTGTATTATGCTAAATGTCATCACAATCTGACAAATGATTTTCAAGAAATTTGAGTAGCGCGTTTGTATGGAAATTTCAGAGCGTCGCGGCCTTCTTAAAGTGGGTGAGTGCTCCAATAGGGAGAGACAGTAAGACTAAAAATATTGTATTAGAAGTAGGTACAGCTTTCAAAACTACCTATCTTCAGTCTAATAACTATAGCCCACTTCTCAGGTCTGCCGCTGGCGCTGTCCAACGGGCACTTCCTAGATGGAGACCCCGGGCTGTTCGACAAGATAGAAGGCCTAAAACCAGACAGAACGAAGCATTCCAGTCATATAGTTATAGAACCCGTAAGTGATTTTTTACTTAGGGTGGGTCATCTACTAGGTTAGGGTAGGTTACCTAACCTATCTACCTACCTACTACCTACTCACATACACTTTAGGATAAAATAGTTTTGAAAGGGAATAGAGTAGTACTTAAGTACCCCATAAAATAGGGTGAGTTATAATAATTACTAGCTGCGCCCCGAGGTTTCCCCCGCGGTTAAAAAGTGTGCTATGTGCTATTCTAGACTATAATCTATCTCTGTGCCAAATGTCATCCAGATCTGTTCAGCCGTTCTGGCGTGAAAGAGTAACAAACATCCATCCATCCATCCATCCATCCATCCATTCTTACAAACTTTCGCGTTTGTCTACCTAGGTTTGATGAAATTAATGAAAATATCTTAATTAGGTACATAAAGGTACTTACTTCTTAATAAGCACCCATTTTTATTTCTAGAAAATTGGGTTGACCCTGGAAACGAAGCTGTCCCTGCAAGTGAGCATCGTCCTTGGTGACCTGGACTACAACGCTGAAGCACGAAGGTTCTCCGACATCGTGCTGCCCATTGCTCATTTTAAAATTGTAAGTGCACTCCTCCGCGAATAAGGGCCGCTTTCTAAAACGACGCTCAGTCATGAATCTCGTTTGAGTAGCATCCAATCTTCATGAAATTTTGCAGGGACAATTAGATTTTTTTTTTTTTTAATATTTTTTTATGTAGAATAGGTCGGCGTTTGACCACCAAGTCGCCTGATGTTAAGCGACGTTGTGGTCTAAGATGGAGCACGACGACCTATAAGGTACTTATTCACTCTAGCCTTGAAGTTTTGTAGAGTTAAGAAGTACAAAGACGGCAGTTGAGTGAGGCGCTACAAGTGCGCTACTGCTCAGACACGTCTTCGGAACGGTTACACCGGACTACTTCCCGAAACACGACTAGGTCATTTCACGGCATGGCTTGGCTTGGTAGTTCATGCAAATACAATATTATAAGTTTAAATTTGAGCGAAATTATTATAATTAGACGAGAAGTTAATGAGATTTGCGAGGTCTCCATTTGAGGCGAACTACTAACTAGTCTATAGTTTGCATGTTTTTAAAGTTTTATAACTTGTATGTTTTTTTTTCAGAGGCAGCCACGCCTGCCAGAAATAGCGGTACGAGCTCTCAAGCTGATGTACATCACGATGCCTAAAATACTGCTTGCAGTAGAAATAATTTTCGGCATTTTAGGCGTCCTACTCCTCTGTTGTTCAGTGAAAATGTTACACCAAAGCAGAACTCGAAAGATTAGTCTTATAAATAGTTCTAAAGTAGAAGTTCCTCTGATAAAGTGATATTAATTATTAATTAGTAGGTAATTGAGTCGGTAGAAATAAGACTGTAAATAAAATTATTTATTGTAACATTTTACCGAGTTTTTGTCAACCGAAAAGTAGTTAAAATAAATAGATAGTAGGTAGGTAGTAGTTAGATAACTAAACAGTAGTAAAGGTAGTAGGTAAATACAGACACACACACGGACACAGACACGTCAAACTTATAACACCCCATCGTTTTTGCGTCGGGGGTTAAAAACTTAAATTACTTATTTAATTGAGCTTAAAAAATTATCGGACGCAGTCAGTTGAGTCAGTTAATTAATCCTTGGTTATTTTGGTCGATAAATACCGACCTTCGATGCAGTACTTAGTCAAGATCGGGTAGCGCGGATTTCAAAAGACAAAAAGACAAATTAATTATTTTGACACTAATTTAATGTTTGATACAATGGTGTGTTTAATTACTGTATGATACAGTCGCGAGTTAAAGTAGTAAGTACTAACTTAAATTAGGCTACAAACAAAAGGCATAAAGCTATGTGACGGTAGGTCTTATACCTAAGTCTAGAGAATATGAACGGAAAGAAACAGAGCTTTTTTTTTTAGCTTGTTCTTGTGTGCATGACAGTACATAGGTACGTACTTACCTATGTACTGCCACGCGCACTAGTACTTGTATATGTATATGTACATATATGTATGTTCATTTAGGGCCTAACGATTGGCCGCGACGCTTGCAATGTTTTTTTTAGTCCATGTAGGCTCATTTTATTATTGTTAGCCTCAGGTATTCTTCTCGAACGACCACAGCAGCAAATCGGTAGAGCCAACGCTACCTCATGCATATCTGCGGTTTTACCGCCATGGTTGTAGGTATGTATATTTACCTAATTAAGTATGATCTCTATTCGTGAACCGAGGTGCTACTCCCTACCTAACAATAATTTACATGCTTTCATAACACAGTGAGTATTTGTTGATGTTACAGTTGAGACCGTTACGTTAAAAAAATTGTTAAAATACATTTGCACACATAGGTACCTACTTACTTATATTTAAAAAATCTAAAACCTAACCTACGTAGATCAGAGATAAAATCTAGTGACATGAAATTAGGGCACGAATAATTTTGAGTGTTATTAAAAATATTTTTAAACGCCGCTCGACCATGCACGACATAATTATCACGTACCTACCTAGTCTCAACGTAAAACAAGGCATTACCTCCTTGGGGAGACAAAGTTGTATGAAAATCCCAAGGAAGTTTCTGAGCAAGGAGGTTAAAATCGAATAAAAATTCAGCGTGTGGACGTACTCAGCGTATGGACGTACGTGAAAACTAAACTGGCCATCTCAAATACAAAAAACGCAGCTGGTGCAGCTGGACTAAATTAAAAACAAGACGGTGTTTGGTGTAACCTAGATTTTCACAGTTCTGTTTTATTGCAGAAGGTATGAAAAGTAGAGTAGATAATCAATTAATCACCTCTAGGCTCTAGGTTATAGCAGTGTCTTTGTTTTGGGCAGCTTGAACCCATTACTTTACTCAGGACTCTGAAGTCCCTCCCTCGTTACGCTCAGGGTTCAGTAAACCGCCCGCGATGTAAGACATTGCTTTGTTCCCTCGGTGCATAATCAACTATTATTGCATTATTGTTCAGTCGCTAGATAGAGTACTTAACTGAAAATCACAGCTCGCGTCTTTAAATGGTGGTCCGTAGCTGCATAGTGCCAAAATTAACGCCGGACAAACAAACTGCCAATTCGTATTTTGTCGCAGTAGACTCTTAGACCTCGCCGTAAATAGTTTCCCCGTGGAGAACGCGATATAGAATCGTACCTAACTATAAACGCAAAAGTATGTGTCTGTGCGTTTGTACTTCAACGAACATCTCAGACACGCTGCAAAAGCAGCGCTGGCGCATCATTCTAGATCGCACTTAGGTCTACTTAGAAACCTTCTAAAAAAGTGTTACTTAATACGACCTACTTACTTGTGAATTAGTGGTTTAATACAAAAATCAAAATATTATTGCCTCAGCTTTGAGTGAATAATTAAATAAATAATAATGTCAATCAATAATGGGTATAATGTAACCGAAATTGAAACTAGTGCAAATGAAAATGGAGCTCAAAAAATCTACACTTGTGACGAAGCTATCAACTTGGCAGGTAAGATTTTAAAAAATGTACCAAGAGTATTATTTGTGCTTATTATTTTTACTGTTAATATATTTTTTTAAAACGTCATAATTTTTGGCCTGCCTCGAACTTTTAAGCTTTTAATCAGGGCTTAAACGCGCCATATTTTAGTGCAATACTCGCCCGGCAATATTGCGACAATATTTTGAGTGTGAGCTGGCTGATGAAGTAATGATGGCCTACAGTCGGCAATTTTACCCGTATATCCGGGCCAGTATTGCAGTAAAAATATGGTCCGTCTAGGAGCCACCATTAGAAAATAAAGAGCCTTAACATTTTCGAGACATCAGAATTCACAGTAGCTCCTAAATAGCTAAGAGAATTCTATCTTAGGCCACCCCACTTGAGGACTGAAAAATAAGGTCGCAAATAGTGTGTCCGGGTTCAAAACAGAAAGATCCTGTCTTCATCTGTTAGTTCTAATCTATGAGCCCTTTTTTTGCTTACATTTTTATCGTAGACATTGGCTTTATAAACAAACAAACTGTTAAATTTATTTCAAGGTATCGGACGTGATAGATTATAATTATTACCAATGTCCTAACCGACGACCCTATCAGTAGGTAATAGGGGATAGGGGGGATCAGGAGTAGAGGAGGGGGGAATATCTTAGAAAAAAACATAGTCACACAGACAAAGACATGCATTTATTTTGCAGCTCAATACCAAAATTTCATAAAACAAGAAGAAAATTAAAATGACAGATACCTACAAGTTTTTTTTTGGCTTAAACCTGTGCTCTAACTGAAAAAGTATCATTCGGAAACATCAGACGTCAGGTATGTCCACCAGGCCAGTATTCCATTACAGTAGTGTTCTGTGTACTCCGCAGGCACCGGTGCGTACACCGGCGGTCTGCTGGCGGCGCTGAGCCTGGCGCTGCTCAGCATGGCGGTGGACATGTTCGGTTTCTCGGTGGTGGTGACCGGCTGCGCCTGCGACTTCCGCCTCGACCACACGCAGAAGAGCCTCTTGATCTCAACGCCTTTTATTGGTGAGTACCTACTGGTATATATTTTATAGCTATAAATATATATATAATCTCTCTCATTCTGATTATGTATGTAATAACTGTTAGGGTGCTGTATGCAATTTAGAATAAATAAATAAAAATAAATAACATAACCCTCATTTTTTCTTCGCCTTAGTCGGATCTAAAAATAAGTCCGTATAGAACGATTGGCTAGCCTTAGTTTCTTATTTATCTGGTGCCCTAAAACTACAACAGGGCAAAGTACATGCCTACTAATTTTATGAAAAGTAAGTACCTACAGCATTTTTTTTTAAATTCTGTATGCACTAGCAATGCTAGCATCCATAAATTATTACATCTACGAGTACTTGGACGCGTGCATGACTGTTATATGTAAATATTAATTATCAGTGAAAATGCTACAAAGGAAATATATGACTACTAATCACTAACTTAAGTCGCAATTCTTAAAATTCCAGCTATCTCTTATTTTGTCGTCTGTGAACGTCGCATGGTAAATGAATAAGAACTCTATATGACAAATGTACTATAAAACCTGATCATTGTACCCAGTAATTTCACCAATTCGTTTTTGAACCTCTTTTCCCCAGGTCCAATAATAATGTCGTACGTCTGGGGCTACCTGTCCGACACGCAAGGCCGCCGGTGGAGCCTGCTGGTGGGGCTGTGGGGCGGCTTCGTAGTCTCCATCGTCAGCGCATTCTCCACGCACTGGGTCATACTGGCTGTGCTGAAGATCATCGGGACTAGTTTGTGAGCATTTTTTTTTTTGATTTTAGCGAATTCCTGAAGTCTCTATTTTATTAGTCGATAATTCGGTCGTTAGCGTTCGGGGGACTTCTCGCATCATCTCGCCGCGGCCGATATACAGCAGGTATAATCCGGAAGACGCCCGCAAGTGCTCTTGACAAATGGTATGCGAGAACAGAAAATCTCACGTACGCCGCATGCAGGCTCCAAAGACTAATAAAAACGGCTGTCGCATGTGATTCTTTATGTTCGAATTTTGCATACTTATGTTATAAACGTGATTCGCTTTGACGGTTAGAACAAATAACGTTGTTTCCCATCAGTTCCAGCTCAGCTCAGGCAGCCACGTTCACGTACCTCGGAGAGTCGTGCCCCGAGAGAGTCAGGGGACCCTACACGCTGATCATGACGAGTGCGCTGATGCTCTTCATTCTCGCTTACGATGGTAATATTTTTTTTTAAAGTAGGTATACTATTAATATTCCGTTTGTCAATCAATTAGCCTGATCGAAAGCGACGTTGTGGTCTAAAATGGAGCACGACAACCTAGATGTATAATGGTACTCGTACCTGTGGTAACTATGATGGTTCCTGTGAACTATGTAGATACCTCTATGTACTTATCAGAAGGTTTACTGTAACAGAACAAGCAAGACGTGGCGTTTATGGTAAATGCGTAGGTACATGTCACAACAATGTTGCAGCGCCTCCCTAACCATAAAGCTAGGAATAGCTAAGAATGTGGAACGTTATTTGATCTTCGATATGTTGCAGGCACCTCTTTGCGCTTAGTAGTATTTAATCAATATAATATTTTTGTCTCAGGCGACGTAGGTATACTGAACTCCTCGCTGGGCTCTGGATTCCATGATTCTATATACTCTGGAAACTCTCTTAAATGCTGTGGTTTAAAAAAGGCCTCTCATTTTTTTTCAGAAATTTTTGCTTTAACATCAGGCGAGATGGCCGCTAAACGAGAGGCCTTTATCAAGTTAACAACAAAACTTTATGTAATATATTAAAGGTCTAATCTACTATTACCTCTTATTATCGAATAGGTACCAGTAGGTACCGGAAATAGCAACTAATCGCAGATAATTGCAATCAACGGATCCAGTGGACTGGATCGGCTGGTCGCGAGGTCAACTGGAAAGTTACGATCGTCGCAGGCATGGAGATTGTGGTCATGCTTGGTTATGTTTCATTTTTTTGTGAGGGCTTCATTCCTAACTTACTTTTCATGTAAAGTTTTATAGAGCGAGCGTAAGCAAGCGAAACGTCTATGCTTCAGCTTCGACAAAAATGTTTTCGTTTGTCCGAATCCTGTCCGGATCTCTGTCTAGATCTCTGCCTGTCTATCTGTGAAATTTTGTGAGCAGATTTGATAATTATACAGTTTTTTTTTGTCGTGTCAGTTTTTCGATGTTTTTTCAAAACGATTTAACGGTTGAAGAATGAGAGGTAACTTACAGAGGTAAGTAGCTTACAGAGCCACCGTTTTATAAATATATTTATTTGGTATTTGTAAATGGGTTCTAGACTGTAGTACTGCCCGGCAATCCTGATAAATTTACCGACTGTAGCCCGATTGTCATACATTTCATGCGTGGCTGATGATGGCCGGGTCACACTTATTGCTGATGATATTGCCATATTTTTAGAGCAAAAATATGGCCCGTCTAGGAGCAGCCTAATACTACGTAAAAATACGTATAAATAAAATACGTATAAATTTGGAACTAGTAGTTATTGTAATGATTTTCTAAATGAATACATGGAATAGTTACTTACCTATTCAGGTAACCTGCTTATTTCATTTTTCAGCAATCTCAAGTTTGTTTTGGTGTGGCCCACGCGATCATATTTTTTTATGTTCTTCACCTACAAAAATAAAATTAATAAATAAACATACGTAACAAGTATACAATTATTGATTTTCAGTACCCGCCTACTTCATCCTAAGCCTCACCTTCAACTACAACCTGGGCTTCATCACGTTCACCCCCTGGAGGCTCCTGACCCTGGTCATCGCAGCTCCGCTCGCGATCAGCGCGCTGATGCTACACTTCTTCTGCGAGAGCCCCAAGTTCCTCATCAACGCGGGAAAGGAAGCTCTGGCTTTGGAGCATCTGAAGACTATGTGGAGAAGGAATGGGAACTCGGGCATATATCCGGTAGGTATGGTTTAAATATGGTGGGTATCTGTTATCAAGGGATAGTTACTTTGGGACATATTAGAGCATTTTATGTCCTCCAAGATTTATGCGAGCATACGAACAGAACAGAACTAATATGTTACATGTTGAAATATTTACTTATACGTTGAAACTGTACTATTGCGTTGAAGTACTTACCTATTTCCCTTAAAAAAAACTACTGCGACCGAAGAATACGTATCTAGTATTACGCACAAAAATGAATTAAAATAAAATTCTTGAAACTTATGACTTTCACACACTTTCGGATTTGTTTTCGTACTAGCTACATACTTGGATTTGATTTCCATGTATCTTAATTTATTATGCTTTTTATAATACTGTTTCCAAGCCTGTTTTTAAACCTCTGCTCTACCAAAATTTTTAATTATCCGTTGTTCATTAGTTAAACCTTCCCAGGTAACAAAAGTGGTTCTAAACGAGTCATCCAGCTTGCGACAAAAGGACGAGCCTCTCTTGGCGTCGCTGTTCAACCAAGTCCTGCCACTGTTCAAGCCGCCGCTGCTGTGGAGGACTCTCCAGCTGTTCTACTTGACGGCTGTAATCTATGCCATGTGAGGGAACTGACTACCTGGGTGGTGGTACTAAAACTCGAATATACTCAACTGGTTTGTCTAAGGCTGCTGGTTCTGGCTATTAAAAAGTTTAAAGTTACCATAGCATATGAAAAAAAAAAAACATTTTCATGAGGCTCTACTAAGTTGCCCACGCTATCACTTGATCATAAGGACTCATGTTTGTCCAATTGTCCACGATACAATCTATGAGTGTAATCTGTGAGAGTTTCTTACACCAGGAGCTAGCTCTACTCAGCCTAATGAACTTACATAGTAAGCTTCACACATTTGATATGTTTCTTTATCCATACGATCAGTTAAATATTTCCAGTTCTAGCCTCATACATTTACAAATATACAAACAAAGTCACAATCAACTCCACACCTTATTCACAAAGTCTCATATTCAGTAACAACGGGCTGGTGATGTGGATGCCGATCATCGTGGAAGCGTTTACCGCTGGCCTCCAGTCTCCTATCGACGGGCCCACCAGCCTCTGCAATATCATCGTCGACTACCACAGCAACGCTACTGGCAAAAATGACACGGTGCGTATGCTTTTGCGTATGGTGACTTGCTAGTGAATTTGGGATGACAGCTCAATAGGAATTGCTTCACGTGTGGTCTTAAATATCAGAAGACACGTTTTCTAACCCAATTTAGACAATTTTTAAAGGCAGATGGCTTTTAGAGGGATTTTGACATAGCCTAAAGATATACAATCCCAACGACAATCACTAAATAATACACTTCCAATTCAGTGTTTTTTTTTAAGACCGTTCAAGACTTAAGTCGGAGATGAAAGCTCTTGTCAAAGTTGGCAAGTGATGAAAAAAGGTGGACATTAGACCTTTAAACCACCTTTAGAACCTTTAAGACTTTGTTTCCGGCTACAGAATCATTAAAAAAATTATTCGCCTTTACATTTTTGAAACAATGCTCAAAATTTGCAAACAGCATAATGAGCTAAAAAGGACTGCATTTTTAAAACTAACATAAAATTTGTTCCTTTCCAGGTACCCTGCATCTCGTCAATCGACAGCCGCACCCTCATATCCGGAGTGGCGCACGGCGTGATCTTCTCTACCGTCACGCTCCTTATCTCCCGGCTAGGCTCCCGGAGGAAGCTCCTCATGCTGGGCTTCCTCTGCCTGCCGCTGGTCTGCAGCCTCGCAGCGGTGTATAATGAGAACAGTGTGGCCAGCTTAGTGCTTTACGTCGGGATGATCTCTACAAATTTCTGCATGGGCTTCCTGTTTGGGTACTATGTAGATTTGTATCCCACTTCTTATAGGTGAGCACAAAAAAAAACTTCTTGCTGAGTATTTTTATATGTGGTCTATAAATTAACTAGTATTTCCACTGTTTTTCTACTTCATCATAATATATTACATTCAGCTTCAATCAAGTTCCTGCTCGCTTCTCTTACCTATCTTGCTTCAGTTCTATTTTAGCCACACTCCCATCCATAATCCCTTTCTGTTTACATTTTATTTTTATTCTGGTCCAATCGGCCTCTCACTCTCGTCTAATACCATCCGATTTAAACCTTCAACCGTGAGTCTACTCGCTCCATTTTGGCATTAATTTTTTTTTATTAGTTTTTTTTTAGTTTTATCTCTTGACTGCTTACTTTTGGCACTGTACTTTCATTGTGCATACGATTATCTTCGCTGAGGCATGTGTTGAAAAATGAAAATGAAAAATGAAAATGTTTATTAACTGCAATATACACACTACACATAAATTATAAAACTTGGTAGTAACATAACATGCAGAGGAGTTTTAAAAAAAAAGAGGTAATTATACAACAGTTTCCTCACTAGGCAAAGCCTGTGTCGAGGAATCCTGTTAGCAAAAAGTTTTTATACATATAATGATCCTCTGTCGACATAAAGATGTTACAAAAAAAAAGGAAAAAAGCTAACATAGACAAGTTACAAATTAATAAATATAAATATATGTATATCCTATAATAACAATGAGGGCATAAGAAACTATAATAATAAAAGTGATTTATGAACGAATGGTATTACAAATTATAAATATAGCATAAAAGTTGAAACATACATTTGACAACATAAAATGTTGGATTAACATACCCATACATAATAATTACAATAATTCTCTAAATTTAACATATAACTTTCAATAAAAACTCTGTTTCGTCGTATGTTAATTAAGATATCCATTTATATATTACGGATTTTGCCTCCATCACGCTTTTATTTTGAATATTACAACTTTTGATTACCATGTTATAGACGTAGGCCCCAACAAAACTACCAAAGCGATGTGCGAACTTCGTGTTAACTGATGGAGTGTTCAGGCGATAGATTCTACGACTTTTTAAAAACTCGTGTTCAGAAGATAATAAAACTAATTTATGAACTGCAACAGACGTTTTCAAAATGAAGAGCTGTCGCACACTGAGCACTTGAGCATCTTGATATAAACTCGTGGTAGGATATCTGTATGGCTTTCGAAGCATAACCTTCAGAACTGAACGCTGTGCTCTCTCAGCTCGGATAACAAACGTTTTGGCAGCACTGCCCCAGCATGTTATGCAATATACTACCAGGGACTGACATAATGCGTAATAAACAGATTTAAGTATTTCTATAGATGCCACATGCTGCAGATTACGCATTACACAAATAACCTTTCTAATCCTCGCTGAAAGAGCCTTAATATGCAAATCAAATCTAAGATTTTCGTCAATATGGACTCCAAGATATTTCATACCTTTTGTGCGTGTCAGAGCTTCACATGAACAAAGCCGTGTGTTTATGCACAGTTCATTGTGTATTTTAATTTCTGTATTTATGCTAGGAGCAGAGGCAGCAGTCTTGTGAAAACATAAGTACATGGTCTTCTTCGTGTTTAGCGTAAGAAGGTTTTGCTGCAGCCATTTATAAATTAAAGCCATACCTTTTTCAGCTGATGAACTTACTTCAGGCCATGTAGGTCCGTGGAAAATAATTGCGGTATCATCAGCATAACACAGTATGTCAGCGTTTTTAATATGAACGTTGTGGATATCATTAATATAGATAAGAAATAGTGTGGGACCGAGGATACTACCCTGTGGTACACCAAATTTAATAGATTGTAAACTACTAGTAGACTGACCAATTCTAACACACTGTTTCCGTTCCGTTAAGTAGCTTCTAAACCAGTCTAGGGCAATTCCTCTTATTCCCATACCTTCTAGTTTATTCAGGAGTATAGGGATGGAAACAGTGTCGAATGCTTTTGCCAGATCCAGGAAAATGCCAATACAACTTTGATTACTGTCGAGATGAGAAGACACCGTAGTTGTAAGTAAACATATTGCGTCTTCCGTGCTTTTCGATTTACGGAATCCGAATTGGTTTGAAGAAAGTAACATGTGAGAATCTAAGAAGGCAACTAGACGTTTATTGACCAATTTTTCAAGCAATTTAGAGAAAGTTCCTAAAAGAGAAATCGGTCGGTAGTTATCAACAGAGTCTTTTGATCCACTTTTAAATATCGGTGTAACTGATGCAATTTTCCATTCACAAGGGAATACACCATTTAAGAGACTTAAATTTAGAATGTACGTTAGTGGAGAAACAATTTCGTTTTTAATGTTTTTTATGAGAGAATTTCCTAAACCATCGATTCCAGGAGCTATACCATTTTGTAAGTGCATTATCATGCCCTCAACTTCTTCGTTATCTGTAGGACTCATAAAAAGTGAATCAGTTGGAGAATTATAGACTTGAACCATTTTTGCAAGATCTTCTTCACTTTTATTAGTATTTAACAAGATTTGGTCTGCTAACTTTAGGCCTACAGTAGAGAAATGGATATTGGTCGTATCTATAGACTGCTGCAATGATTGACAACCTGGTAGCGATAGTAATTCGGTAGGTTGTTTATTAACACTAGTCAGAGCGCAAATATTCCTAATTGATCTCCAAAGCTTTTTTGGGCTATTTTTGTTAGCTTTTAGCTCGGCCTCCTCGTATTCTGCCTTCAGTTTTCGCAGTAAGTCAATGAAAAAGTTTCTGTATCGTGTATAAGTCAGCTTAAGTATAATATTATCTGGATTCTTTTTAACATTTAAATGTAAGCGGTCACGATGTCGCATACATCGCATTAATCCTGGTGTTATCCAGGGTTTTAGGATGTATTTAGTTCTACTAAGCTTGATCTCCTTAGAGTTTTTAGCAACAATATTGGTTAAAAGTCTAGTGAAAATCTCGTTAGCTCTATTAACGTCATCAATTTCATAAATAACCGACCAGTCAGCATTTGTAAGATCGCGTTTAATAGCATTGTAGTCTCTTTTTATGATAAAACGATTAGGACGGGCATGTATTGGCTTAGAGAGACTCATTCCAACCATTACTGGAAAGTGATCTGTTATATCAAGTTGACAAACCATTCCAACTACAGAATTATAACTGCGTATATTATTCCTGATGTAAATGTGATCTAAGCATGCCAATTCCCTAGTGGGTTTGGTAATAGCGGGAAAAATTGGTATTCTAAACTTGAACTTGTTATTGATCCATAAAGCATATCATATGATGTTCGCTCAAGCAGAGAAAGTTAGAGTGTCCAGTGTCTACTATGTATACTTTGGTATTTTCATGAGAAAGTTACCTACCTACATAATATTTCCTTTGCTCAAGACAGAGAGAGTTAGTTACTTAGGATGTTTGTATTTTGATGGTTTTCTTTCAAGTCTATATTGTAATTCCAGAGGCATGGCGACGTGCCTGGGCGTGATGGTGTCCCGCGCGAGCGGGCTGGCCGGCGTGCACTTCCTCGGCGCGCTTGTCATGACACACTGCTCGTTCACCTTCCTTGCGTTCGGCGCTTACCTGCTCAGTGAGTGCCAGAAATTGTATGCCATTGTAGGATCTATTTCGAATACCCCCTAGTCTAGTCGAGAGAAATAGGTCCCAAAATACATGGAGCGACACAACATAACTACTTACTATCTTCAGGATGACGGTAGGGTGGGGAAGTCTATTTAGGGCCTAAGTAGATATTGCCCTTTAGATGTGTGTCGTGAGTCACCTTTTTATGATTTCAAAATAAAATATTTCTACAGTGTATTGCGAGGTGGGTCTATAAAGGCCTAAATAGCTTATAGTAATTCATAAAAAAATATTAGAATGCAAAATTGAAGAGTGGAAAATATCTAGTCGCTAAATAGGGTGAGCTTTATAGCGTGGGAAGACTTCCCCACCCTATAATGAGTTAGTTACATTACATTTCTATAAAGTTGTGTTGTGCTCTGCAATTTTGTCTGCAATTTACTAGTAAAACCAGGTATAAAATAGGAAAAAGTAGTAGAGCAATAATAATAACCAAAATAATAAAGGCAATAATATTTTTATTTTTTTGTTTCCATTGTTACAGGTGGAGTAGTGATAGCGTATTTTCTGCCCCCGGATATTAATTTTATAGCGAAACAAGTTGATTAGGCAATTAAGTATTTTTAACACTATCTTATTAATAATGCCTTAAAGTGTCTTAGACATTAAGTAGGTATTAAAAACCGTTCTATATAAGCAAAATAAATGCAACTTATTTTTAAATTTATTTTGTTTGTTTGTTTTTTGCATAGAATAGTAAATTAGTAAAGTGTTAGTTTCAAGCCTTCGGTCTTTCCTTGTCCTTAGGTAGTAATGTTGCGACTAGAACACCAACTGTAAAATAAATATGCAATGTTGACAACTCTCTCGTGGCACCAAAGCTTTTTTCAACTTTCGTCTCTAAGGTTTTTTCTAAATAAAATCGAAATAAGTAACATTATTTAAAGATAAACAAAAATCCGACTGCAAAATGGACTACATTTTGCAGTCGGGTTTTTTTGTCACTCCGCGTATAAATAAAATGTTGTAGTCTATGTCACTTCCACTATCAAGACGATTCAACTGACACCTCACATGTCGGAAGCCATCAAGCTGTTTAGGCTGTAGGCCGCACCAAAGAAACCTCATACACACCTCATATACACACATACATACATACATACAAACATACACACATACACATATTTAATTATTTATACACTCGAATAACATAGCCATCCTTCTTGCGCAGTCGGGTAAAAACAGCTTCAAATAAGATGATAGGTAGGTAGTCAAATATCACCTAGAACATTTAGTTCTTTTTACACCTCGCTATCTCTTTGTAATTATCTGGCAGGAAAATATAGCAAACCTAGCTGCGCCTCGCCGGTTCACCCGCGGTTAAGCGGTTAAAAAGTGTCCTACTGACATTTGTGCTATTCCAGACTATAATCTATCTCGGTGCAAAATTTCATTCAGATCCGTTCAGTAGCCATTCTGGCGTGATTGAGTAACAAGCATCCATTCATCCAAACTTTCACATTTATGATATTAGTGTGAAATAGTGATGCAATGCCAGATTTTGCTCACCCATCATCAAAGCACTGCTCAGGTAGAAAGAGCTCGAGCAGTCCGTCATCAGCAGGTTCCCGAAGAGACTGACGCCACACAGCGCGCTGCCACGAGCCACCATGGTGCCTAAACACGCCGCCATGCCACTGGAATATTAAAACTACCCTTAGGACAATACACTAAAGCCGTGGCTGTGTTCTGATCTGAGGACAATGCTTCCGGAGTAACATAGTAAATAAATTCAATGTATTCGCATTTTTTTAAATTTTGAACGGATGAAGTTCACTGTCTTGGCACTGTCTTGTCCGATACATTCGTGCGTACAACCACATTTTTTCGTGAATAACCTGCCAAGTCCACACATAATTATAATCACGCTTTGTTCACGTAAGGATAGGCAGATACCACTTATCTGCACTTGCTACGAGCCTGGCACATCTTTAGCTCCTTCTATTTTCATCAGTCTTTTCATTCTTAAATGATCATCGGTTACGGGTATTCTTGACCTGGCCTATACCAAGAGCAGCAAATGGTCAATAATATCATATTTGTATCTTTAAGCTAATTTTAGAGTAGACTAGACGAGTAACGAAGTAACATGGTAGAGTACTAACCGAAAAGAAGTAGGATACAGCTCCACATAGTACGAGCAAATAACACCGATCACCAACTGATTAGCAAGAACCCCTAAAAACATTAAGAAGCTCGTGGTCATATTCTTGATGAGAACTGCTCCAATTGCTGTCAAACTAGAAGCCAGGAAGATCGTAATGATAAGCAGCCGCTTCCGGTGAGCTATCGAGGCAACGTAAGCCATCATCAGGACGAATGATACTCCTTGTACGATGCTGAACCATACCAACGAGACGTCCATTTCATATGAGCAGTCCTCCTGAAAAGATTAGTTGAGTTTAAGCAATATTATTTTAAACTTAAAACATTGTTAAAATTATGTAGATTATGTGGCCCAGAAACTGAACGCAAAGAAGGTAAAGATAAAGTTTAAAATCGTACCAATGGCTTCATATTTATCCAAGCAGAAACAAATTTAGCAGTGCTTGGATTGATAATACAGCCTGCTAATTTAAAACTTGCAGACTTCGAGAAATATGGTACAACAACTTAATCATGGACTAGATAAATTAGGAGCATACTTCACAAACGCAACTTGTAGCGTTTGTTTGTGACTACGGTGAATTTTGTGCAACTGTGATAAAAATTATTGTTGCCTCGTTCTCGCTGCAGTCTCTTGTACGTCTCCCTATTATTAATACACGTAACATAATACTGTCAACAGTGCTGTATTTGCTTGTTGTTATATTTGGTCCGCGTGCTGTGAACTAGAAAAAAGACTTGAACCGCTTCTTTCTTATATTATTTCGATGCTTACAGAAATTTCATCCGTTTTATTGACAGATGTGATGAGGCTGCAGACTGTCGTGTGTTCGTTCGTAGAGTTCGAGTGTTTGTTTTTGACAAACTGCTCACTCAGGTACGGCAACCAGATGAAGTAGCTGTTGTTTCTGGGGATATTGAATATCTTATTAGTTGTTTACCAGCAAAATAAGCTCATAGTGCTCGGGATTCATTTTATTGGACTGTTTTAAATTGGCCATGGGATTTCTCCAACTCCTTATTTATTTGAACAGCTGAATGTTATTCTACTGTTGACTTGTTGAGGAATAGGAATGGCAAGCCGCTTAAGCGGATATGTAAGTTCAATTATCTTCACTATTTTGCCCAAACTAAGTCAAACAAGTAGATAGTACAGTTCAGGATTACCAGCCACATATTTAACAAAAATGAGAATAGGTATCTGAATAGGTCATTACACACTTGTCACGGCATACATATATGCCGTGACAAGTGTGTAATGAATAATAACAAAGAAATAATGGCTCCAAAGAAGTTGGATAAAACAAAACGCTTGCTTACTTTCTACGTTAGCTACTAGATCCAGGGTATCTGAACATAGTGAATGTTGTTGCGGATATGTTACAATTTAATCAATTGTAGATTTGCCAAGTAAAATTAGCGTTATTTTAAATAAAATATTGGTAATACATACGTGAAATACACAATGGCAGTGAACAAGTAGAGCTGGAGTGATCTCCAGAGCCATGGCGGCTTGAAGATAGGCACTAACTGCTGCCAGAGAGAGCACAATATAGAAGAAGAAGACTTCAGTTTGTCGTTGCCAACTTCATTCAGAATTACTTTTTTAACCTGAAATATAAAAGTGAAACTATCCTCATAAAAATACATCTATGGAAAAATCGAAAGTACCATTGTCTCTTTTTGTGCTAGAATGATACGTTTGCACAACTAAGTGGCTGAACTGATATTGTTGCAAGTTGGTAAAGCAAATAGATTGAGTCATAGGACAGAAGGCAGAAACAAATATGTATTTTTGAAAAATGCATTTTATCTAGGGTACGAGTATCTCAATTAGACAAGAATTTCTGCACTTTGTTTAGTGTATAGTTAGACAAATAAAATATAATTAAAAATCTTCAAGTTAAATACTTACGGGAAACTCTTTCTTTCCTCCATTCCTGCTCCAGATTCCAGCTAAGGCCGTTACAGCTTCGTCATGTCTTCCAAGGTTCAACAGAAACTTGGGGCTCTCGTAGAAGAACAATACGCCAAACGCGCCCAGACCAGTTATCATTGACAGGATCAGGGCTAACAGTCTCCATGGCTTAAAAATTATGAAGCCCAGGTCGTATGCAAACTCCATTTTTAAAACGAAATAGGCAATTACTGAAAGATCAACAAAAAATCAAAGTTTCGGGTCAAGGTTCCAAATAATTCAAGTCATTCCACAGATTCGTGTCAACTATTCCAAAAAATTTAAGTCACGGTATGATTCCGATCTCCACTGCACGCAGCAGTGCTGCTAATGTGGTGCTGCGCAGCATCGGAATGTAATCTCATATAAACTTATAGATACTACGTATATGGGGAGCAGTAGTGCTGCAACAGCACTGCTGCGTCCAGTGGAGTTCAGAATCATACCTTTAAGAGCATTTTCCTTAGTTATCTTACCTACGTATACAGCCAGACTGAAGTCTAGAATGCTGGCCATGATGATCATGTAGGTGTCGCGGTAGCGGCGCCTGCAGCACTCTCCTAGGAGCGTGTATGTCACTGATTGACCACAGCTGGAGCTGCACATAATATTAAGAGAATTTAAGCATTTGATATTAACGATATTATATTTAGGTCCGTACACTTAGACAATAGACAATAGACAAATATTTATTTGCAGCAAAAACATACAAAATAAATTAAATAAAAATTACACGATTAAAAAAAAAAACATTGTTTTTGCCACAAACCGGTCCCAACTCAGCATAATGCCGGCTGCTGTAGACAACCGGCGCTTAGTACGGACCTAAACGAAGTTAACTACCAAAACTCGTGCTAAGCTTCCTGATTACTCTAGTTCCTTAACGTTTCCGCCAGGTGCACTTTACGTGTGAAGCCAAACAAAAACGAAAAAAGTTTCCGTACTTAACTATCAAACCTCATGGGAAGGTGCGATTGCTTTCAAAATAAGTTACTAAGGCCTGATTTCACCAAACTAGAATAAGTCTTATTCCAAGTATAAAACTAATATTTACTCTCTGATTACCATGTTTTCGTCTCACCAACCACTTATCCTGAGAATATCAAAGTTATACGAGAGTATTCTTATCCCACCAATTTTGGAGAAATAAGAAGCTTATTCCTCAGATAAAATCAAAATGGCGTCTTTCTACTGGTCAGCTGTTCTGTTTGTCAGTGTTTGTCAGTGTTGATTGTGAAATGTGTACATACCTATCTCAGATCAACCTAGAGAATAAGATGGCGCACGGCGTATGATATAAGTGAAGCCAACAACCATCCAAAAACTACGCTACTGTCGTATAGGTACACAACACTCACACATTAATGTAAAAAAACTACGCTACTCGCTTGGTCATTCTCGACTCAACATTATGTACATTGGTTTATGGTATAATTTCCTGTACTTAAATATACATAGTACATTATAAAAGTGTGGCCAGGACTACATTTTGAGGTTATTTTAAAAAACTGTGCAGTTTTTTTACAAATCAATTTTGACAAAGCCGTAACATTAAACTCTTACTTCTGAAATGTGCAGTTTAAGAATATTAAATCTCCTAAGGTTGTATATTGGAGCGGAAATGGCTAACGTAGAGTTTGGGAATTAATATTAGTTTTCGTGCAATTGTAAATGTTTTTCATGGAAACATTACCACGCACACACATTGAAAAGAAGTGGCTTCAGCGAGATAATATAACGCAGTGTTCCATCTTTTCCTCTAGATTGATCTGAGATACCTATGTATAAATTTAAGATAGTTTTCTTTTTTTTATCGTTCCGGTCACGTATGCCACACGTAGTGACGTCAATCGATGCTTAAGCGAGACCGAAATAAGTAATTTGCAAATAGTTCGAAAGAGACTGATGACGATGACGAGTGACGTCATTACGTGTTTACTCCCGGAATGCTAAACCTTATTTTTTTGAATCATGCATTTACCTAGTTATTTAGATAATTATTAGGTATTCAAAGTGACAGCTAAATTAAAAAGGTCCTTCTGTATTACACGTACAGCCAAATTACACACCTATTTAATTTGGCCGCGTTCACTTTCATTCGTTCATGAGTTCACTGAATGTCAAGAAATGAACATGTTACAGAAAACAAAAAAACACTACCCGAAGAATAGCTATACTAGGATTAACTTTTTACAGTTACAAAGTGGTGAAATGTAATAAGAGTTAATCTGAGATTAAATGCAGGGAGTAATTTTATACCTGGTATAGTTATTCTCAGATATCTATGTAACTTATTTTGAAAAAAGAGTAAGTCTTACCCCTTTTTTTTACCACACATTGTTATAATTTATATTATCGATTATTAAAAAAAACTTACAAGCTGGTGCTGATAAGTTTGAGAACAGCCATGGTAATCCAGTTAGTAGAGAATGCGCTGGCAGCAGAGAACAAGAAGCTGGTCCAGAGAGAGATGATCAGGCTCTTCCGTCTCCCTTGGGTGTCTGATAGGTAGCCCCAGGGGTACGCCATCAGAATTGGACCTTGAACGTTAATTATTAAAAAGAAGAAAGAAAGAAAGATACATTTATTTTGACACACAAGACACTACAAAGACGGTGACAATACTTAATACCAATACACAAATTAACGAAAACAGTGCTGTCACTGTAGTGTCCAGTACGTCAAAAAAGGTCAATGCTCAGCTATAATGCTGAAAATTTCTTCCCAGCGCTGATTTTCAGCAGTGACCTTAAGAGACGAACGGGACTACAATGTACAATTAAAAGAATACAAAAAAAAAGCAAAGGAAAAACACAAATAAAAATAAAATGTAAATATTAGACTAGACAGAAGTAATATAATAGTACAATAAAATAATACAATAACATTCTAAAATTAAATAACATTAAATATATAATACGGATACAGAAATAAATAAATACCACAAAACAGCATTAAGAATAATTCATAGTTAAAAACTATTTTGGGCTTTAAGAAAAAAAAAACAAAGAAAAAAAAAATACTAGTAAATTATGTTGTAACAAAAAATTAAAAAACATAAATTCTCGTGCCAATAAAGCTTAAAACCAAAAATTAAAAACTAAAAACTGAAAGCTAAAACTAAATCTAAAAGAAGCATTTGCTGATGTGCTAGATGATATTACTTCTCTGGAACTCCAACAAGTGCTTCTTATATCCTACCCTAAAGCTGAACTTGCTTTTGAGTTTGCGTATTGGTGGAGGAAGGGAGTTCCAATCTTACTGCATAGGGGTTGTGATCACTTTTTTTTTTTTTGTTTTACCTTGGGAAACCACCACCACCAACAGCCCGGGTGTTGGCACAGAGTGGTTATGTGGGAATCCAGCCACTGACGGCCTACCCACTAAAAACCCAAGGGTGTTCCACCTCGCGCAAAATGTCGGGGCTACGGGGCCGCTTTGGTACTCTTCCGCAGCCCCGACAGCGCCAGCCCCTTCGAGCACCTCCTCGAGCTTTCGCTCTCTCCCTCTCGATGACGATGTGTCGAACACCAGACACATCGTCATCATCCACCACCTCGGGGACCAATTTGCCCGTGGGCGCCAGACAGCACCCATGTCTAGGCGCCCATGATCCCCATGCGACGGGTCAGATGAGTGGCCCCGCCGCCTGCCACTTCGGCCGCAGAGGATAGGGAGAGCGGCAACGATACACCGACACGCCTCTTCCTCTGCGGCCCCACCGCGTCGAATCCCCACCGCCATCGAACGGTAGCGACCCCGTTTGGGCCGCGGAAGGTAGGGAAAGTGGCAACGACACACCAACAGTCCTCTCCCGCCGCGGCCCCCAGCCTTCGGTTGCAGTGTGGCCCATGCGACACTGCACCCCGCCTCAGTTGTGGGTCTGTATGTGCAATACAGACCCACACCCTACTTAGGCCGCTTCCAAATGGGCTGTGGGCTAAAAGCCCCAAGAAGCGGCCCCACCTCGGATTCCTCTTGGCTTCACCGTGGTTGCCGAGGCCACGGCTACTGAGCCCCCCCGCCACGACAAGGCGGGAACCCTCGGGGGAGGTGTGATCACTAACGCAACAAAGTTACAACAAAGTTATTGTAGTGAGCTCTTGCAGAAAAGTTGGCCTGGGGCGTAGATCCAATACATTTACCAGTTATTAATTCGCTATGCAATGTAAACATGCAAACATGCTGTTTATTTAACCTGCCAGATGACTGTGTTCTTTTAATACCATTGTGACGCAACAGAGTACATAAAAAGAGTTAAACACGACTTCTATTCTATTTATATAATATTTATAAATAAAAATAGTTCGGTGATTTTTTTTTACTTATTTGAGGTAACTTTTGTAATTTCTCAAAATACTAAGACGATTCATATAAACCGAACCATGTATAAAAACACAAAACAGACAGACATATTATCCTAATTTACTAATTAGTGTCTAATTTCCTAATTAACATTTCGTCACGCTTTTCCTCCGAAGGGGCTGGCAGAGGTGTACAACACCCACACTTAGCCGAACGATGTTCAGTCCCAAATATGACAGGGGCGAGCCTGCCGCCATACATCGGGCTGCAGTCAAGTAGCAGATGACATTAAATACGCAAATTGTGTTCACATAGTGAACAAATTGGTGCATGCCTTTGGCTGGTTCAGAACCCGCTCCCTCTTGCTTGAGAGTTGAGTCTTCTCCGAGCTATTATCGCTTACTAATTACATATAATGTATACTCAAATAATAAATCAGCCTCTCTGGCAGTTGAACAGGATTTTTTAAATAATAATGCATAAATTAGTTACAAAACCTGTTGTTTTAAGTTCAATATGAGGTAATAAACCCATTATAATCACCAGTATTTTTATTATTAATTTAATCGACTGATATTCGATTTGTAGGAATAATGAGAACCTCAAAATTGAAAAGTTTCATGCAGTAACTTAGTAGGTACTTATTAGCCCATATTAGGAAGAGAAGTTAGTAGTTCCCGATTTCATGAAGTTTTCTGAAATTCATCTAAATTTCTTACAATTACAACATAAGCAACTAGCGACCCGCCCCACCCCCGGTACGGCACAAACCTTCCGTAAAAATATATCTAACTGATAGTAAAAACCGCATCAAAATTTGTTGCGTGGTTTAAGAGGAGTTAGCGGATATACAGACAGCGAGATAGACAGACTCCGTTTCACACTATGTGGAGGTAGAGAAGAGTGATAGACATGTAAAAATACCTCTTAAGTGTCATGCTAATGCTTAAGCCGATTAACTTACCAATAAACGTGACAGATAAAAGAATCCCAGTTTCCTTGATGCCCAGGTTGAATTCACAGCTGGCTCCGGTGACGACCACAGAGAAGCCAAATATGTCCACTGCCATGGACAAGGTAGCTATGCTTAAGGTAGCTAGCAGGGTCACGTTGTACAACCCATTTCCTTAAAATAAGTTTATGTATATGTTACCGGAAATGTATGAAATCTAGGAATTGTATACAAACCCTAGGAAATTTATACAATTCCGAAGCTATTTAGGAAATGTATGAAATATTGTTTCAAAAACTATTTAATACAATGAAATGTGTAAATATCCTAGGAATCCTTACTAATATTATAAATGTGAAAGCGTGGATTTTTGTTACGCTCTCACGCAAAAACTACTTGACGAATCATCATGAAACTTTGTACACATATTTTTGGAGGTACTAGAAGTAACATAGGGTACTTTTTATTTAAAAAAAAAATGTTTTACGTTTCCTGTGGGACCGCGGGTGAAACCGCGGGGCGCAGCTAGTTATATATCCGTGGCACGCAGGAATAACTGAACATCGCAAAAACGTCAATTTTTCAGGGCAGCCATTTTAAAGTTTGACATTTTCTGTTTAGTCGGTAAGTTAGTTAAACGATGATGTCAAAGTTATTTTGAGGGTTACTTGAGGCCCTCTTTCGTATGGTTTCAAGAATTTAACGAAACAACTTATAGTTTACATAATAATAGACTTGTCAAACAGCTGAAATGCCTTGAATAAGTTGATAGCTCGACTTGTAGACCAAGTTTTGGCTTTTAAGGACAATTATCCAGTTATTCACCATCTGAGTACGGATCATTTTTATCGGTTACCTTAGTTATTTCAATGGAAAAGCATTATTTCTCATTAGTAAACCAATGACAACTTCAAACAGATATAGTTTGTCAATTAATTATTACTACTATACAAGATATATCTTACTTTTCAGCATATAATGCAAAATGTAAAAAAAGTCTTAGTATTTAAAATATATTTTTTTTTAGAATTAGACGCTCATTTACATAATCTAAAAACTATTTTCACTAACTTATTAAAATTATTTTTAAAACATATGGGAAAAACACAATGGAAACGCATTTGTTTCTAATTAAAATGAATTATTTAGAGTATACACTAAATTAACACATAGGCTAGACTTATTATCCCGAGAAATCAACAGTTGGCAATCGTTGAGTTCTACAAATAAGAAAATATTAATCAAACACACTACAAGACATAAATACCTACTTATAAAAGGTCTTATTTAAAAAAGCTTTTCTAATTATTATTTTAAACGACTTCAAAAAACCGTTTTAAAAAATCTTTGAAAATTTTCGTAATCTTAAGTGGCTGTAAAAAATCTGTAAAAATGTCTGATGACACACATGCATGTTTTGTTAGATTGCTTACACATTACTTCGATCAATAATAATATTAATAAATAATAATAAAACCCTTTATTCAGACCAACTTAGTATCTATTTACAAAGTATTAAGAACTAAAAACTATGAGTGTGGATTTACAAGTATATTTTGGTAGTTAAACTAATCTGAATCTATTCTAATACTTAATTATTTTTTGTAGGTCTGTTTGCCAATCGGCAAAGATCTCCTCCAACCTTTTTCATTCCTGTCTATCTTGGGCCACTCTATTCCAAGTTACTCCTGCTACCTGTCTAATGTCATCATCCCACCTTTTCTGTGGTCTGCCCCTTTTCCTTTTCCTTGGGCACCATCGTGTCACAATTTTGCTCCATTTTTCTTGGCCTCTTATCATAATATGCCCTGCCCATTGCCATTTGAGTCTTCTGATTTTACATTAAAATAGGTAGTACGCAGGTGTTGAAAAGTTTTTTCTTTACATTAATGTGAAGAGTTTTATCTTTCATGGCTTCTCTCAGACTCCAGTATCTCTTTCAGCCATTTGTTATTCTTCTGTCAACTTCTTTGCATATTGGTCTCAGGTAGATATATTCATCGGTGTAATCAATTTGGTTATTTCCTAGATGTATGGTGGTTTTCTTCCCATTTGTCCTTACCTTTGTTTTCTCTGGGTTCAACTTTAAACTTTCTTCTCACTTTCATACGCTAGTTCAAGTATCATTTGCTATATGTTTTTAGGTGTTTCAGCAAATAAATTATATATATATCGTCTGCGAACCTCGATTGTGTTAGGGAGACTCGGTCGACACTGATTCCGAGGTTTTCCCAGTTAAGTCTCCTAAAGATTGTTTCGACAACCGCTGAGAATAGTTTTGGAGGCAGAGGGTCTCCATGTCTGACACCCTTTCCTACTCTAAATGGTTTACCTTTCTTTTCTAGTTGGATTCTCGCGGTGCTATGACTATTATTTTAATTAAATAAAGTGAAAAAAAAGGAACTTCTTATTCTAATTGGCCAACATTTGGTAATTAACAGTAAAATTTGGTGTTTTTCCCCAAAAACCTCAAAACACAGATTTAAAAAATTGTCAGACTTCGTCTTAGACAACCATGGCTCTAAAGGGTCTAAATGATCTATGCTAGCGTCTCTTTACGGCTTTGCACTCCGCTATCAATCAACCCTGCATTGATTTGAATCTTTTGTGTAAGTATGCATGTAGGCAGGTACATAGTACACCAATGATAGTAATAGTCACCAATAATAATAATAATAATAATAATAAATCATTTATTTAAATCATTTATTTATCAAGTATCCAAGACTCATACAAGTTTAAATTAAATAATCAGAATAAAAGTCAATAATAATAATAATCAGAATAATGTACAGCATTAAGTATTATATATTTTTTATATTTACTTCATGTTGTTGCATGGCATGTTTTTTGGCGTTTAGGCTCCAGTAGATACATAAAAAATATCCGGCTCGGGTAGATAACAACTTGATATCTTGCTATTGCAGATGAAAACTAAATCAGCACGGCAAAGGTAAAAGTGAACATGTGATAATGTCACTTTTTAAACAAAAATATTTGGCTTGCCATAACTTGACATCTCGATTTGTCAATGGAGGCAGAAACAGGCTATGTATATAAGTCGAGATATCCAGTATTTTGGATGTGAGTGTAAGTTGATAAATCAAGATGACAATTATTCATACACAAACTTATGCTTGACATCTCAATTTGTCAAGTTAAAATTAATCTTTGCAGAAAAGGCTTAGGTGTATAAGTCGAGATCTTCAATATTTTGAACATGAGTTGATGTTGATAATTCAAGATGTCAATATTCGTTTACAAACAGTGACAAACACACACTTGATAAGTCGTTTTATCAAGTAAAACACCATAAAATGCAAGGTTGTCGAGATGTACAAAACGCGATTGCTCTAAAACTATTGGATATTTCGGGCTGATTTTTTTATACATAGTAAAGCGCATACGAAGGAAGCGTTTAAGCCAATAAAAAAAATCATGCAAGTCGAGTTGTTCAGTTATTCCTACGTGCCACGGATATAATTCCAATATCGGATTACGGAATGTATAAAAATAATGCTTTCTGTAATAAAACACGTTGTTAAAATGAGAATAACCATTTTTTTTAAAGCACTTGTTGATACAACAAGGTTCAGGTAACAATCATTTCATAAAATATCTTCATAATTATTATCTTACTAACTAAAGCTTCGAAAATCAACTATCTAGTAACTTTTAAAATGTATTTATCACAAAATCGACTTAAGTATATTATTCTTATAAAAGTGAAACTTTCGTTTGGTAAGTAATCTTTCTGTTATTTAAGTAATTATAAATGTCACAATATTAAAGTAAGCGAAGCATTACCCTGCCCTCGCCCCGCTATCCCCGCGTACCCATTGATAACTCAAATATTAGGTCCTTACGTATGAAATTGGCGTTTTGTACGGGAGGAATAAAAAGTAGTTTTTTTTTTTGTAAAATATATTTAATTAATCAAAGTATGCACCGTTGTTATCTATGCACTTTTGCCATCTTATGGGTATTTCATTGATCCCTTTACTATAAAAACCATGGGGGCGAGAATCAATAAACTCTTTGAAGGCGGTTTGGACTGCTGCATCGGAGTGGAATTTTTTTCCTTGTAAGAAGTTGTCCAAATTCCGGAAGAAATGGTAATCTGTTGGAGCAAGGTCCGGGGAGTACGGTGGATGTCGCAGACATTCCAATTGTAGCTCAGCTAACTTAGTGGTTGTTTGTTATGCAGTGTGTGGTCTTGCGTTGTCGTGAAGCAGCAGTGGCCTAGAGCGATTGACCAATCTCGGTTGTTTAACAGCTAGTTCTTCCTTCATGGTTTGCAGTTGCTGACAATAGATATCTGCCGTAATCGTTTGGCCAGATTTAAGAAAGCTGTAGTGAACGACACCGGCGCTAGTCCACCAAACACTTACAAGTAACTTTTTCTGAGTCAATTTTCGTTTAGGGCAGGATTTGGCTGGGTCTCCAGGGTTCAGCCATTGCGATGAGCGCTTTCGATTATCGTACAATATCCACTTTTCATCACAAGTAATGATTCGATTTAAAATCCCTTCATTATTGTGTCGGTTGAGCAAAGTAACACAACAGGCGACCCGTGTTTGCAAGTTCGATTCACTCAATTCATGAGGTACCCATCGTTCGAGTTTTTTTACTTTCCCGATTTGCTTCAAGTGGATTAATAGGGGCAATTGCTGTACCTATGGACGTTTGTACCTATGGACACCATTGATTCTGAAAAAACTGGCAACTCTAAAATTTAAACTTGAACGCAGCTGTCAAGCATTGTCTCTGGTTAATAGATTTGACGTGTCGCCGTCTTTGTTTTCCGTGTACTTTTTGCTGTGCCGGCTGTGACAGATTGTCGACCCAAAAAGTAAGTTTTTTTGTTCTATTTTAGTGCGTTTTACCGCGAAATTTTCTAATATATTCGTTTGATCATATTTACATTGTGGTCTCTGTTGTTTATTGCTTATTTTCTCGCTATTAACTAATTTCTAAAGTAGCTTACCGACAAGTTCAGATCAGTTTTAATTTTTTTCTCCGAATTTGTACCTATGGACAAAAAAAATATTGTACCTCTGGACTGTCCACAGGTACAAAACAGTTTTTTACCTATTTACGGTATTTTATTTTCAAATTTTTATGTTAAACTAATCTGTTATTTTATAATATTTTTCAGTGCCACGCAGTAAAACAGGTAGGTACCTATAAAAAGAAAAGAATTATGTCTAGAGACCCTCATGGAAGCCGTACAAGAAGCGAAAAAAGGCACTTCGATAAGAAAAGTTGCTGACAAATTCAAATTGCCAAAATCAATAAAAAAGAGCCAGCTGATATAGTCAAAGTCAAAGTCAAAATGTTTTTATTCAATTTAGGTATCAAAGATACACTTATGAACGTCAAAGTTATTTAAATAGACTCGACCGCCTTGTTCGAATAAAAAGCCTCTACTCAGAAGAACAGGCAAGAAACTGAGGGGCATTATTTTTTCAAATAATAAATAAATTAGTCTCACAAATTTTGGCTTACAACTAGGTAATATCTATAAATATTAGTGGCTACTTGGCGGAAGTGGAAGGCTCCAGACATCTTTATCTTCTAAATAATTCTTAACCTTATAATATCCTCTTTTCATTAATGTAGTTTTTACATGTGATTTGAATTTTCCCTCGGTGAGCCCTGTTATATTTTTCGGGATTTTATTGTAAAAACTAACGCAGTTGCCTAAAAATGACTTTCTTGACTTAGTCAGTCTAAATCTCTGTACAGCTATCCTATCCTTATTTCTAGTGTTATAATTGTGATAGTCACTGTTCAATTTAAATTTATGTAGATTTTTGCGAACGTGCATAATATTTTCAAAGATATATAAAGAAGGTAAAGTTAAAATATTTATTTCTTTAAATAAATCTCTCAATGATTCACGGGGACCCATTCCGTAGATAGCGCGGACCGCTCGCTTTTGCAAAATAAAAATGGCCTCCACTTCAGCAGCTGATCCCCACAGCAAAATGCCCTAAGACATTATGCTGTGGAAGTAAGCAAAGTAAACCATCCGAGCTGTAGCTATATCCGTCAGTTGCCTAATCTTGCGAACCGCATAAGCAGCAGAACTAAGTCTCCCAGACAGAGCACTAATATGTGGACCCCATTGCAGTTTGGAATCAATGCTTATACCCAGGAACACCGTCGCCTTGTCTATGTTAAGTTTATCGCCCTCAAGCATTACGTTTGGTTCTATATATCTAACATTAGGCATGGAAAACTTTAAACACTTAGTTTTTTTTGCATTTAGTAACAAATTGTTCGCAGCGAACCATCTCGAAATAATAGTCAGTACGTTGTTCACATGCACAAGTTCACTATCTTTCCTATCTGTTCTAAAAATAAGAGATGTATCATCAGCAAATAGAACTATGTCTGTAAGGTCCTTAACCATATACGGCAAATCATTTATATACGCCAAAAATAAGAACGGGCCTAAGATAGAACCTTGTGGTACTCCCATTGTAACTAAAGATCCGGAAGATGTGACGCCATTAATTCCCACTTTTTGTTGTCTATCAGTTAAATATGACTCGACAAGATCTAGAGCGATTCCACGAATTCCGTAGTGGTGTAATTTACGGATCAAGGTGCGGTGTTCTACACAATCAAACGCTTTGGAAAGATCACAAAAGACACCGATGGCATCCTGTGAACTCTCCCAAGCTTCCATCACATGCGTAACTAATCGAACTCCCGCATCTGTTGTTGATCTACTTTTCGTGAAACCGAACTGATTTTCGTTTAATATACTGTGTATGTTAAAGTGACACAACAGTTGATTAAGTATAATCTTTTCAAATATTTTACTCAAAGCCGGAAGCACAGAGATGGGTCTGTAATTCGAGGGATCTGACTTACTACCCGATTTGAAGATAGGGGTAATTTTGCTGTTTTTCATTAAATCGGGAAATGTGCCTCTGTCAATACACATGTTAAATATGACCATGAGGTGTGGTGCAATAGTTTCTATTAAAGACTCTAACACTTTTACTGATAATCCCCATAAATCTTCACTAGATTTAACTCTTAAGCTTTTGAAAGTTTTGATAATTTCAGAGATGGAAGTGTATCTGAACCGAAAGTCTGGTATATCCCGCGAGAAGTGTTCTTTTAGAAAAGCACCTGCATCATCTGGAGACGAGTTAAGCGTTTTGGTGGCATCAAAGGGTATGCTAGAGAAGAAATGTTCAAAAGAGTTGGCTACCGATTTTGCATCAGAAACCGGCTGATTCTCAACTACCAGCGTAAATTCTGAATCCCTCGACTTACTTTTTCCCGTCTCTGTGTTGATGGTCTTCCAGACAGCTTTTATTTTATTATCGGATTTTTGAATTTTATCTTTTATAAACAAAGCTTTAGCGCGAATGCAAACCGACTTAAAAGTTTTCGAGTATTTTCTAACATAGTCATGAAAATCCTTACTAGATGTCAGAGATTTCTTGTTATATAAATCATACATAACATCTCTACTTTTTCGTATACCTCTGGTCGCCCAGTCACTAAACTGTATTTTTTGGTTGAATTGAATCTTCTTCTTTGGACAAATTTCATTAAATTCATTGCTAACTATTTTAAATAATTTTTCATAACTGTCATTAGGGTTATTGACAGAAAAATCAGTTAAAATAAGTTTCGACTCTATGCAATTATTTAGTCGTTTTAACCTACCTTTCGTTAATGGTCTACACTCAACTAAAGATGGTTTCTTTATTTTATCAATTTCAAATTTAATTGCAAGGCCCTTGTGATCTGACCTGACTCCGTTAAAAAGTGATAAATCTTTTGTTATACAACTTGAGAAAATATTGTCTATGCAAGTAGATGAGGTCTCCGTTACTCTAGTTGGCTCGCAGAAAAGATAGTTTAAATTAAATGCTTTAAATAAAGAAATTAGATTAATTTTATCCGTAGAATTGACTAAAATATCTATATTGAAGTCTCCGCAAACCAAAATAGATCTATTTGATTTAGAAAGTTTCTTTAGTACGCACTCCATTGTTGACATAAAATGATTGAAGTTAGATGCTGGTGGTCGATAAACACATAATATTATGTGCCTGTCCATTTCCGCACAAGCAATTTCACAGACACGTTCAACAGAATAGCCCCTTATGTCAGAGCGTTCCTTATATTTCATGTTATTTTTAAAAAGAATAATACAGCCTCCTCCTTCAGCGGATACTCTGTTAAACGCACTGGCCACCTGAAAATTTGTAACATTAAATAGCATTTTATTTGATTTTAACCAAGTTTCAGTGAAACATAAAATATCAAAATTATACTTATCTAATAAAAGTTCTATTTCTAAAATTTTGCCAGAGAAGCGGTTTATGTTTTGATAAAAAAGTGAAATGTCCACACACTTCTCTGTTGTCTCACTTAAAAGTTTAAACTATTGGTCACAGTTATGTTATTAGTACATTTACTAAAAACTGTGACCTTATCTTTGTACTTCGTTATATTTCCTATAACTGAATCAATATTGTAGGCTAACAATGTAGCAATCAAGTGTCTGCATTTCTTAGGACAATACATGCTGTCCTGTGTTAACTTAAAATTATAAATAAATTGATTACTATCAAAAAATAGCAGCTTATCACTATGACGGGAAACTATGTTAAACATTAATGCATTCAAAGAATGGATGTGGTTATTTTGACTTCTAGTCAAAGAGTCTGAGTATGGAAATGCACATAACATTACTTTGAATGCATTTAATTTCAACAGACAAGTTATTCTTGCAATCACTTCTTTCCTGTCTGTACCTAAACTTTGCCCCAGGTAAACCACAACAATTGTACTACTATCTATTTTACAGCTTAATATTTTCTTTTCAATTTGAGCATATGATGCTCCTGGCATGCAGTGGTTTACCACAGAACAACTAACACTGTTGCTCAATAAGGAACCTAAGCCTACACCTATTCTGTCTGAAAAAACTAAGATTTGGTTAATACACTGTACCTCACTCTGCTCCGCCTCTAGGATTAATTTAGGTGAACTAGTAGAACTAGTAGTAAGGGTTGAGGTATCTTTTTGAGGGTGGTTAGAACCCGTCATGAGGTTGTTCTCAGAGTGTAGGGTCACACTCTCTACATTACTATTAACCAGGTCTACTAGCTCAATTGCAGTCTTGTAGTGCTCGCTTAGATGAATTTGAGCAGACTTGTATCCAGAAAAGATATCTTGTAATGTATTTTCTTTCTGGAGCAGGTCAGAGCGAAGTTGCAGTGTATCATTATCATATAATCGCCTAGTAATGTCTAGTTCTTCCATACAGTTTTTTAGTTGCTCTTCTAATGACAATTTATCTTTAATTAAATCTACATTTTTACTGAAATAACACCTTTTTTTCAGTTGTTTTTGACATTTTTTTATGATTTTCTTAACTTTAATATATTTTTTAATTTTGTTGTGACTTTTTAAATGGGTGGTAGTATTATTCATACATTTTTCCTTAGTATGGTCAATGTTTACTATAGGTTTTAAATTCATGCCACCACCTACCAGCTCATCGAATAGGTTCAGTGTGTCGGCTACCTGTTCATCACTTTTTCTGGATTTTAGCACTAATAATTCATTATTACATTTGCTCAACTCTAACTCAAGGTCTTTAATGCGGCTTAAGGCCAATTCATAGGTCTCACCACACTCTCTGAATGATATTATAACATGCTGGAGGTGGTCGCATTGTTCACATGATTCTATATATTTTAGGTGTAGGTCGGATAATTCACTTTTGAGTTCAGTGTTTTTTAAAATTAGTTTGCTCATTTCTACTTCACTATCTTCCCTTTCTTGCAGTAGCTGGGTGTTCAGGTCTCTACAGGCCTTCAAATCAAGGATTGCTGTTTTGAGTTTGTGCTCCATGTCCTTTGCTTTGGCCTGACGGGTCATCATTGTCTTGTCCGTTGGTCCGGAAAAAGAAAAGAAAAGGAAAAATATATATATAAACTCGGGCACAGGCAGCTCTCGTAGTTGTAGTTATAATGTGGTGAATAGTGTTTAGTGTATAGTTGTGTGGTTGTGTCTGCGACAAAGAGTTATGACATCAACTTTGCTTCCACAATATACGTCAAGCAAAGGGAGAAATAACGGACGTCGTCGTTTTGTTAGGGACGTTTGTCACAAAAGTGAGCAATGGGTAGGGTTGTGTTGTGAATTGTGTTGTTTTAATAATGTAAATTAACACAAATACTCCCAGGGTTTTTGCACAGAAACTCCAATTTGTTCACTTGTCCGGTCAGTTTGAATCCGCCCGTTGTGAGAAAAGACGTCAGATTCACGAGTCTTTTTTCAGTAAAAACTCTAGTGCATCACATTACCAACAACTTCACTTGGTATTTACACATTTATTACTTTATTTACAGTCTTAAAGTAGTAGATTATTCACTTAAAACAATTATTTTATTAAAATTAAATACGGAGCACAAAATATTGACACTTGTCCCTAGTGTTGCCCGAAGCGAAAAAAGTATACCTAAATATATACCTTTAGTTACTGATCAAGAAACACCGGCAACAACTTTATTTCAACAACAATCCCTTGATGACCAAATATCCATCCAAAACTATCCAAATATCTCGGATCATAAGGAATTAGTTGAAGATTCCGTTTCTCAGACAATGCCAGAAAAAACTGTTTTCCAAACTCCAGTGAAAATGACGCCAGAAATTGTACGCCCGTTTGGTAAAGCTGAACCGCGAAAAGGTGCTGCACGAGGCAGAAACCCTGGTAGAACAAGAATTTTAACCGATACGCCGGAAAAAGACGAAATACTACACGAAACTTTGAAGAGAGCTGGAAAGAAGAAAATATCAAATCAGAAGACAGACAAGAAAAAAATCCAAAAAATTCGTCATAAAACCAATGATTCTTAAGCTATTATACAACCTGGTCCTTCTATGGACCACGCTGATCATTCAAAACCTGATCTTTCTTCTGCTTTGAATGCTACGTACAAGAATCCTCAGAACAAAAAGATTAAAATAATAATTCAAGAAAAGCTATCATTTGTTAAATGTTTGAAATGTAAAATATATGCCAAAGATAGAAATCAAATGCTCAAATGCAGTTTCTGCTATCATTACTATCATGTTAAGTGTATTCCGAAGACGCACAAACAAAATTTTGATTCAGATGAAGAGGGTGAAGATTTTGTTTGCATGGCTTGCTTTGTATTAGATAGTGACAGCTATAGCGATGAATCTACTCAGAATTTATATGAAGAATGCCGCAAAACTTACGAATGAGTATAATAGAGTTTGTGTATGATTGTTTTAAGTTGCTTTTAGAGGTCTATTGTTGGTTTTTTTACTTTATTTCGTCTGATAGAAGAGAACCGTCCCTAGGTACAACACCGTCCACAGGTACAATTTCACTGCCCACAGGTACAATTACATGTTAAACCTATGGACAAAAATGTTGTTTTTAAAATAAGTTAATTATTATCATAAATATGTTTCATATTGAAATTTTAATTATCGTTAAAGAAAGACTGATTGTACTATAAGACATGTGATATGTTAAAAATAAGATAATTTTAACCAATTCAGAGACAACAGGTGTTTTATTTCAAATTCTGGAAAGTGTCCACATGTTCCGCACTTGCCCCTACAGTTTTGTCACTTACCCCGAAGCCTGCTGCTATCTCTGAAGTGCTTTGTGATGGATCCGCTTCCACAATAGCCTTTAATTCTTCGTTTTTCACTTTGATCTCCGGCCGTCCACGGGGTTGGTTCTTAAGGTCGAAATTTCCAGAACGAAAACGTTGAAACCAAAAACGTACCATGCTATCTTTAGCGACACCAGCGCCGTACACATCATTAATTCTTCGAGCTGTTTCTGCAGCACTGGTGCCACGGTAGAACTCGTACTCGTAAATATACCGATATTTCATGTTTTCCATTGCGCGGTAATAAGCGACGCCAAAGAAAAAATAATGAGGAAAATAACAAATGAATGACTGTATTCCAAAGAAAAAAAAACCAGCTAAATGAATTTATTAATTTGAATTTCGAATTCTTAACCAAAGAGGAGATATTTCAGATCAAATTGATCAGTACGACAAAACGCCAATTTCATACGTAAGGACCTAATATTTTACATTTCCGATTGCTACCTAGGAAATGTGTCTAATATAATTTGTTTTACACATTTCCGTGGTTTAGGAATTCCGTCCGCTCCGATTTTAGGAATTACATACATTTCCTAGGAATTGTATACAATGACGGATTACATACATTTCCGGTAACATATGCAATATTCATGAATCTAGCTAGACTAGAATTAAGTATGCTAGACAATAGATTAAAACCGTAATTATTTGTTATTAAAGACGTCTTGGAAGTGAAACCATGAGCTATCCTCGGACATGAAAAGAATGACTAGAGAAACTTAAGGTAACCATTTACCATCCTGCCTTGCAGTACTGCTTGCAGGACTGCCGCTTCAAGCAGGATGGTGAATGTTGCAGCATCGCGTCCGGCAACAACGTGCATGATGTACGTGCAGGATGCTGGGCAGGATGGCTTCGCAGTCTTGCACGGCGGACTTCGCGGCAGGATGGTGAATGGTGTGTTTTACTCGAAAGTTTTGAACTCTGAATACTTTACTATCAGATTTAAACTTAGAAATGTTTTAAAGAAAAATCTATCTTCGTCTTTTTTCCCTGAGAATACTCAATGCCTACTCAGTTTGTTGTACTCAATGTGAGTTAATGACCCTGTTGGGGCACTTATGGCAACAGTCACTATGGAACAGTCTATTTTGGATATTTTCAAAACTATCCTACTATAATATTATAAACGCGAAAGTTTGTAAGAATAGATGGATGGATGGATGGATGGATGTATGTTTGTTACTCTTTCACGCCAGAACGGCTGAACAGATCTGGATGAAATTTGGCACAGAGATAGATTAGAGTCTAGAATAGCACATAGGATACTTTTTAACCGCGGGTGAAACCGCGGGGCGTAGCTAGTCCTTAATAAATTCGTCAAGCTAATAATAAGTTATTTTTAATTATCGAACCTGCTCATAAAATTTCACAAGAATCGGTTGAAGAATGCAACCTGTAGAGAAGACAGACGTCGGCCGCGAGATCTGCAGCTCACAGATCCACTAGTAATATATTTGACAATTTGTTAAATTTTTGATGACTAATAAAATAAACAGAAAAAATAGAATATTGAATAGAGTAGGTACCTGCTAAATCAATAGCTTCGTCATACGTGTAGGCGTCCTCCTCCAGGGTTTCAACACTGTTGTTCTGTGATCTTCTATTCTCGTCGGTCTCCGTAACGATATAAGCTTTATTTGCTACCATTATTATTTCTTCGGAAGAAAAGATTTCTTCTTCTCTGGTGTCTCAAGATTCAAGTCTCCACTCAACCGTTATGCAAATGTCGGTGAGCTCAGTTATCTTGTCTTGATTTGATGCTCAGAAAAACTAAACACTAATCACTACCATATTAAGGCTGTAAGAATAGCAGAATCTTACAAGTGTGGATTTCTTTACCATCCTTAGAAAAGAGCTCATGTTAAAAATTTTAATTGGAGAAAAAATTAACTGAAACGACCTTATTTTCTACAGCTGCTGCTAGTAATGGTGGCTAACACGAAAATATCTCCAACATATCTACTCAGCTAGCTATTAGAAATTATTATCTATCAACTCGTATAACTGGTTTTCTAATTTTATACAAATTTACAACGAAATGATATTAATTAACTAGATATAAAACAGACGTAGGTCGAGGTTTAGGTACAATAAATAAACACAATGTTATCATACATATTAAGAAAGAAACAAGAAACAATTTATTTTAACGCACAAAACACTACAACAACACAAACAAAATACACAATAAAACATTAACATACAAAAATATAATAACTTCTACATAAACTAACATTAAGACATAAACAAATGTTTAGATGATAAAGTTTCAGTTGTCGCTGTAGTGTCCAATGCGACAAAAAAGGTTAGTGCTCAGCATGGTGCTGCTAATTTCTTAGCAGCGCTGGTTTTCAGCACTAACCTTCTGAGACGCACGGGACTGTTGAAAAAGATAGAGAAAGAAAGTAAAAAAATAAATAAACATACGAGCATAAAATACATAAACTATTATGTTAAATATATAGAAATAAAAACGAAACAAATGTATCGGGAACAGACTAGGAATGATACTTATGATAAATATAAAAAGGAAAAAATAAATTAAGAATAGGACTGAGCATCCATGTGATAAAAATGATTCTACTGCTGGAGAAATAAAAATATAATACAAAAAACAAAAAGAACCTCACAAAAAGTAGTATTTGGAGGCCAAGAAGCACTTAGTAAGGCTGGTTGTTACCTACTAGTTTTTTGCAACTCCAGCAAATGCTTCTTAAGCTACAGCCTAAAACTAAATTTGTTTGAAGCTCCCGTATGGGCGGTGGCAGTGAGTTCCAGCATTTTGTCGCATAACTCATATTACATATACGCATACTCATACATAACATTATTGATTTAAAATATTAAATCCTACTAATAGTAGAATACTAAGTAATACTATATTATAATATTATATTACTATATTACTATAATATGTTCCTACTACGACTATCGACGATATGTTAGTAGTATCCTACTACTATCTAGAGTATCTAGTAGATAGTATTAGGATACTAATACTATCTACTAGATAGTAGTAGGATACTAATAACATATCGTCACGCCTTTCCCCCGAGGGGGCTGGCAGAGGTGTAATACAACCCCCACACTTCGCCGGACGATATTCAGTCCCAAATGTGACAGGGGGCGAGCCGGTCGTCATACACCGGGCTCCAGCCATATAGCAGATGACGTACAATAGGTACGCACATATGTTCACACACTGAACAAATTGGTGCATGCCGTCGGCTGGGTTTGAACCTGCTCCCTCTGGCTAGAGAGGCAGGCCTTCTCCAACTAGGCTGGCATCGCTAATACTAATAATACTAAAATCAACGCGAAAGTTTGTAAGAATGGATGGATGGATGTTTGTTACTCTTTCGCGCCAGAACGGCTGAGCAGATGTGGATGAAATTTGGCACAGAGTTAGATTATAACACTAGAATAGCACACAAGATACTTTTAAACCGCAAGTGAAACAGTGGGGCGCAGCTACTAATATTATAAAGGCGAAAGTTTGTGAGTGTGTAAGTGTGTATGTTTGTTACTTCTTCACACTTTAACGGGTGGATAGATTTTGATGAAATTTGGTATGGAGGTAGCTTATACCCAGAATTAACTGTACTACTACTAACTGCTTTTTAACCGAATATCATAAATTTACATAAAATTATAGTATTGTTATAAGTGAGAGGCATCAACAAAAATGATTTGCCTCAGAATATACAGTTTTGCTTACTTGATATCTATGCTAGAATTGTTTCTTCAGCAAATCTCTAGCGTACACTAGAGATTTGTTTTAGATACTTTTACCGAGTAACGCCTGATTCAATCAACTATCTATGCTACAAACTTAAAATAACTACGAGTGAAAAAAAATTAGTGAATCGTCTGATTAAAGTTTTCAGCCTTCGGTCTATCTTTATCTTTTGGCAGTAAAGTCGCTACCAGGACCCCACCTAGAAAAGTTTCCAAAATGAATCACTAATTAACATCGAATTAATCCAAGGAAGAAGTAGCAAGAGTCTAATTTCTAGTACACAGCACGTGGACCTAGTACAACTTCAAGCAAACAGACACTACACAGCTCCGTTGACAGTATTATGTTACGTGTATCAATAACAAAGATAGAGAGACGTACAAGAGACTATAGCGAGAACGAGACAACAATAATTATCACTGTTGCGAGTGGTTCCGCTTGTTGGTGACTTCGGTGAATTGTGTGCATGCACCCAATTTATGCGGTCTATTTTTAGATTTTTGTACCGTATTTCCCTTCTAAATGATCGAAGCTAATAATTATTTAGTTAGTATTAACGGACGTTAGCTAGCCTATACTTCAGCTTCGACAAAAATGATTTTGTATCTCCAAATTCTATCCGGATCTCTATCTTTCTCTACAAGTCAGGTACGGTACAATCATAAATATCTCCGAAATTTGAAAACATTTCCAATAATTGACTCAGCAAAAAAATTCAGCTCACAGAACCGATAGTTTTATTTATTTTACTGATTGCGATGACGAAAGTTTAACTACCTCATTTAAATAAAACTACTCATGTTAGCACAGGAGAAAATATATTTTGGCAATAGCGAATCCTAACTTTCCGACTTTACTATTAATATTAGAAGAGACAAAAAAAGTTTGTTTATGTGATTCATGTTACGCTTCTACTACACTGTTAATCAAAAAATTTTGCGTATTCGTTGTCAGGAGTACACAGACCTATAGCACTTTCATTTTGAAAAATAAACATTTTCTATGGAACTGCAGGCGAAACCGCGGGATGCGGCTAGTTTGTAATTAAATCTCTCAAAACCTTGTTAGGTGCAAGCGTCAACAACAAGAACAAATAAGAGAATGATGTTGAAATCAGATCAAGCATGACCTTATTTTTAAATGATAAAATTAAGACGTGGTTTTAGACCCATGTCAAAATACGAGCAGTAACTCACTTAGTAACAAAGCGCTACATAAATAGAACGACTGTGAACAGTGCGCGGGCAGCATGCTACCGAGCAGGTTGACGCCGCCGAGCGCGCTGCTCCTCGCCACCATAGTACCTAGACAAGCCGCCATGCCTCTGAAATCAAGATTTAGTTTTAAAAAAGCATGGTGTAACAATATACTCCGCCAGGTATAGCGTTCGTTTCGAGCCAAACGAAATCGAAAAAAGCTTTCGTAACTTTCAAAACTCAAGGTAAGGGTGCAGGCATACTGGCCGCAGACCGTTACATCGAACGTGACTGTGGGTAGAGCGAGGAGAAGTCTGCGGAGCGAGGTAACCGCCTTGAGCTGTTACGATGTATGGAGAAGATATGTATATTGCTCACATAATCACTAACCTGCAAGCCTTCAAGCTCTCTGGCCAAGCGATAGACTGTATTTAGAAAGCCACAGGTTTAGCTTTTGTCAAATTTATATCGCAAATGTATGGCAAAAAGTGATGTAATTGTAATAAAATCCTATTCCAATACTAGAGTCTGGAGCTCTGTGATCTTGTTAGGCTGTCGTGCTAAATTATTTTACGTTTTCTTTAATCTTTTATGCATAAAGTACTTACCTAAAAGACGTAGGATACAACTCTACAAAATACGAATAAATAACACCAATTAACAGCTCTTCCAGCAGGAGGCCCAGCAGCAACAAGAACCCAGCAGTCGTGTCTTTGACGTAAACAACTCCCAGTCCTGATAGGCCAGAGATCAGGAGGATCGTGATCATGAGTAACCTCTTCCGATGAGCTATCCTGGCAATTAAGGCCATCAACAGAACGAAGGAGACTCCTTGGGCGAGGCTGAACCAGACCAGTGATACGTCCATGCTGGTGGAGCAGTCCACCTGAAATTAAAGTGTAAGAATGTGTCTATACATAACATAATACGAGCTGATACTTAGTGCATTGCATGGCTTTGTCGCATTTTGTCAGATGATACATCGATAGATCCATATCAACAACAATGATTAAAAAGTATTGAAAAAAAAAACTGGTTTGTTAAACTTAGATTACTTGAAAAGATCGTTGGTTAATCGTTGAAATGTATGTAATTGAGCAGAAACTGCTCTTGTAATAATCTAGTGTACATAATTTTGTTCTAGTATATAAATGCTTACTCTTTCGATTTTCGTGTTGTTAAGAGACTCTATGACGCTGCAGAGGTCGGTGTGCTCAGTCATCGTGCTCGAGTTGATGTTCTTCACAAGCTGCTCTCCTAGGTACGGCAGCCAGACGAAGTAGCTGTTGTTTCTGAAGACAAGAACAAGTGTAACTATGGCAAAATAAAACGTAGCTATGAATCACATAATGTTTATACAACACATTGCAGAATTCGAGACGTGACAAAATAAAGTCAAGACAAAATAGGAGCTTAACAATGAAAGTTCTTCCTCAACCAAAGCACGATAAACATAAAAGACGCAAAGATAAAATTTGTAAACCATATAAAACCCGTACAGTTTTTGCAAGACGTTTCACAAACTACCGAGGTCCCTTCTTGTACAACAAAATTTCCCCTGACGATTCAATACCCTCTCTTAACTTTTTTCAATGTAAGGTACGACAATACAGATAATCTCTTTACTACACGCCATTAATTGATCGCTACCTGACTACTGAAAGTTTTTAAAATATAGGTACCTATAAACTATGCAAATAATATAATATGCATCTGTCCATATAGCTTACAAATATATTTTATTTATTCAATTTACTAAAGATCATATATACAGCGACATCGACATACACATATCGATCTCTCGCCCGCGTGCACACACACACACACTATCTGATTTACCAGGCACGTAACAACTTAGGTTTATTATTGGGAGTAGCCACTGGCTACCGAAACATAGTTTTTACTAGTTCGGAGTCAGTGGGTTTGTATCATATGTTGTACTTATTGTTCGTGCCAAAATAAAAATATTTGATTTGATTTGAAATTTAAAGGTTGTTTTTCCAAAACAAACTAGGTACAAAGTTACAGTCGTCAACAACAACAGCAACAACATCTGCTAAGTTCATCTCTCGGAATTCTGCTATCTATTAATTCGTCATAAGATAGGACTCGGCTTTAAATTATTGGCTTTCAATTGACTAATGCCCATGCACTAAATATAGGAATTGCCTAAGTCCTTGCTTAACTAATATAAACTACTCCTAGCTAACTCCCCTTACATATTCTTGTTTGAACCTTTAGCCATTCCTTTGGAGCGTCTTAACTTATAACGCCCAGTAATCAAATATTCCGCTAGGTGTAGTTTACACTAATTTAGCAAAGATTTATGGGAATCTTATGTTCAGTGCAAGTGGGGATAGATTGAAGTGAATCTAGTAAATCTAAAGAGATTTTGCTTCTTTGATACGTACATGCCATACACAATTACAACCAAGAAGTACAGCTGAAGAGATCTCCAGAGTAAGGGCGGCTTGAATATAGGCACCAGTAGTTCCCACAACGAGCGCCATGTTGTAGTGTCCTTGAATATTCCGTTGTCTACTTCATTCAGAACTAGTTTTTTAACCTACAACATGCAAATTCTTTTGAAAAAAAATCCTACTAATCTTATAAACGCGAAAGTTTGTATGAATGGATGGATGGATGGATTGATATATGGATGTTTGTTACTCTTTCGCGCCAGAATGGCTGAACAGATCTGGATGAAATCTGGCACAGAGATAGATTATAATCTATAATATCACATAGGATACTTTATAACCGCGGGTGAAACCGCGGGGCGCAGGTAGTAGATCATAATTTTCATCATTACCTGCTTTTCAATTTTAATAGATACTTAGAACATCTTACTGGAAATTCCAATTTTCCTCCATTTCTTCTCCATACCCCGGTCAAAGCCTCTAAAGCCTCGCCTTCTCGTTTTTGATTTAGCAGAAACATGGGGCTCTCGTAGAAGAATAATACTCCGAATGCTGCAAGACCAGTCACCACGGACAACACCAACGAAAGAAGCCTCCATGGGCTGAAGGTAATGAAGCCCAAATCATATGCGAAGTCCATATTCAGAATTAAGTAGGCCGACACTGAAATGGCATGTTTGTTCATTTTTTTAAAACAATTAGCAAGTTTGCCAGAAGGTAAAAATTAAAATCAGCAAGCAGATTGCATAATTTCTATCATGGACGTCGATTAGTTTTCTACGTCCATGATTTCTATGTAATGATTCTCTTACCGACGTAAACTGCCAGACTGAAGTTCAAGAAGATAGTCATGACCAGTAAGTACATGTCTCGATACCGGCGCATGCAGGATTCACCGAGGAGTGTGTACGTTGCCGACTGCGCACAGCTGGAGCTAGACAATGTGTAGAAACAAAGACTTACGTACACTTTACTCCGACTTCAAAAAGGAGGAGGTTCTCAATTTGGTTGTATTTTTTTAAGTTTGTTTCCGCATAATGCCGTTATTTATAAACAGATTTCGAAAAATATTTTTTTAGTTCTAAGGAAATACTCACAGTTGGTCTGAATTTTTACAAAATCCAATTCGAATGACGGGAAGTCGAATTTTTAATACATTATTTTTTGTTTTTATTTGATTAAACTAGGAATACCTATTACATGAAAGTTTCATTATAATGTTTTCGTCTTTAATTAGATATATTTTTGGCAAAGATACTATACTTTATTATAAGGCAGAAATTAACAGCTTTGAATATAAATCAATAAAGCTTATTACTTTTTTAGGTCCTATTTTATTTAGCACGTTAATCAATATTCAACAATTTCTTACAAGGAAAAAATTTCTTCGTCAGATCAGACAATGGTCAGGAGTTTACTGATCTAAAATAAGTACAATAATTGCTTTGCAATATTTACATACTACTAATAATAAAATTAAATATAGATCCAGATCAGAATCCATAATATGATGTAAGGCAGGTATTTTATTGTTTTTGGACCCGAAACAAATAGCCGACTGAAAAATGTCAAGTCGTAAGTACTTACAAGCTGGTGCTGATTAATTTGAGAACGGCCAACATGAGCCAGTTGGTTGAGAAGGAGCTGATAGCCGAGATCAAGAAGCTGGTCCAAAGGGAGATGACCAGGCTCTTCTGCCTGCCTTGAGTATCTGATATGAAACCCCAAGGGTACGCCATCAATATAGGACCTAGAAAAACGTTTATTTCGTCTATAATAGACCTTAAAACAGTGTAATTAACCAAAGTTTTTAAAATTAAAGTCGGATAAACTAACCTGCTTGAAAACAAACATGTTTTCAAGCAGGTTAGTAACGACTTAGTTTACATCCTTATTTTTTCATAGAACTTAAATTTCAAGAACACTTGTTTTCAACGCAAATTATATGAAACTACCCATTGTCAGAAATACAGTAATAATTTGCAATGGTTGTTTGAAGCAGCTTATTTATGTAATTAGTGATCAAATGAACTTACCCAAGTATGTGAAGTTCGATCACTATTATATGAAGAACTTCATTCGACGCGATTTTTCTTTCTTCTATTATTAACTTACTGTAGCTGAGTCCCAGGCTGCGGCTCCACACACAGATATTTGAGAGTATTTAAGTAGTAAACAGAAAAAACGAAGTGGCAACACTAAGGTAGCCAACTTCATACGTCTCACTCCGCAGTACTTCATTATATTTAGAGCAGGTTCAACCTAATCCCTAGCGAAAAAACCAATTTATTTATTTATTCTTTTTTTTTTTTTTTTTGGGTAATTTTGATGGGAGGGTTATTATATTAAATCGCGTCGAATGAAGTTCTTCATATAATAGTGATCGAACTTCACATACTTGGGTAAGTTCATTTGATCACTAATTATATTCGACTTCATTCGACGCGATTTTTCTTTCTTCTATTATTAACTTACTGCAGGATGTTCAGAGTAAAAAAGAAAATTAATAAAATAAAAGTTGGTAACCTTAAGTAGTTCATATAATGTGAGTATTGTAATAATAATCGTAACAACTACTTAAGAAATATATAATTCTTACCACTAGGTAAGTTTCTATTATTTAAATATGTACTTAACACTATTTTGAATTTGACAATTTGGTGTTGCCGTATTGGTTATGTTCAATCAACTTTTTGTTATAAAATTTTGCGAAAACCTTGGATGATTCGGACCAGCCTGCAAAAAGAAAATAAATAGATTATTCTAATTGCGCAGCGATTTTGTTTTATTTAAATATTCGACTAGGAATCTAGCAAATACAGACAAATTTCAGATTTGATGTTGTAAAATGGTGTTTCTAGTAAGGGCTGTAATGCTGTCACTCGTGAAGTCTTAATAAAGTCAGATATTTCAATAATAACCTAATATCTTTATGTTGATCACTTTAATAAGTGAAAAAATTTGGGCACGATACGCAGTTACTAATGCCATAAGCATTAGTGTCTTTTTTTTTTTTTTTTTGTTAGGCTAAGTTCATCGTGATGCTATTTATTTTCTAAATAGTTTAACACTATACTTTGATCCCAAGTACTATTACTACTATAGGTGCAGGCGGCAGTACTCTAAAACTACCTTTAATGAATCGTTTGATATTATCGTCATCCAAAATTTTTGGAAAAATGAAGGCTAAAGCTGATTTATGTGAGTTTAATGTTCCGTATTTTGCTCCTTTTCAGCAAGCATTCAGAAGCATTCAGTTAGAAAATCAATTACAATAGAACATGAATCGTTGTTGTAATCATAACCGTTTTGTTTATAATATTTGATCCATAACTTTATAGAACTATCGTACTGTTTTTAAGTGTTGTTAGATAACGACGCTAAAACTGTATGTATTAATTGAATTATCTGACAATGATTTCTTTAGTAACATTTGCCTGTCAATCTGGCGGCAATTTATCCCCATGTCCGCTGCATATTGTGGGAATTTCTGAAAGGGGATTTCAAAAGGTGATATTTTGGTTTTAAATATAAAAGGTCTGAAGCAATAAGTCTTTTAAAAATAGGTAATAACAATAATATAATTTTAACCAAGGCTGTGCTGGCCAATTAGGCACAACAACTATACCTTCAGATTTGACCAAGCTACTGTGAAGGTGTCTATTGCAAAGGCGTCAGGATCGCTCTGCCAAGAAATTATAAAGGAAATTATTAAGAATAAAGGACATTTTGAATTACAGCGGCTTGTAAACAAGTCGATTTTTGGAATACCAGTTTTGTCAAAAATTCTCGAAAAAGTACTACATACAAAACTAGATCAATTCTTAACTTCCATCAACTTTATCTCAGAGCGACAATATGGGTTTAGATCTAAAAGTAACACACTCACAGCAACAATTGATCTTATTACAAGAATAAAACAAAATATTGACAAAAAAAATGTAGTTCTTGGTATATTTATCGACCTAAAAAAAGCGTTTGACACTGTAAGTCATAAACTCCTACTAAAAAAATTAGAGGCCATTGGTATTACTGGAACAGTCTTGAAAATGTTTGAATCTTACCTAACAACAAGATTACAAGTCGTCAAAATCGATAGCAACGCTCAAAGTGACCCTAAGGCTATTACATGTGGAGTCCCGCAAGGCTCAATTCTAGGTCCTCTGCTCTTTTTAGTCTACATTAACAACATGCATGAGTTAGGGCTAAACGGACACATAACTCTATACGCTGATGATACATGCCTGTTCTACTTCGGCCAATCAATTCAAGATTTAATATCGCAAGCTCAATATGATTTGGACGTTCTTCAAAATTGGTTCCAACATAACTTACTAACTATCAACATCTCTAAAACCTGTTACATCCTTTTCAAAGCTATAAATAAACAAATACCTACGCATACACCGCTCACAATAAATAATATTCCGCTACAACTGAAAACTACTGAAAAATACCTAGGTTTACACATGGACACCCATCTATCGTGGAAAGCCCATATTGACTACATCAAAACAAAACTGGTAGCACTCCGAAGCTCCATCCGCCACATAGTGCGATGTATCCCAAGTAAACTACGTCTCACAATTTACAATGCGCTTGTAAAGCCGCACCTTCTATACCTTGTTGAAATCTGGGGAAATGCTGTCAAAACTAGAATATCCGAACTACAAATTTTACAAAATAAAATTATTAAAACTATTTTTAACTACCACTACCTAACACAAACTGATAAGATTTACAAAGAAACTAAATTAATGAACATAAAACAACTATACGTCTACAATACTTGCATTTTTATACGAAAAACCATGAATAAAAACGTTCACACGAATCTGCAGTTCACCAAACGAAAACAAAATGTTTCATACCCCTGCACTCGCCGCGGTAGCTTCATTGTTTTGCCAAAGACACGGACTAACTACGGTAAAACTATGATAACTTTTGAAGGTGCGCACCTCTTCAACAAAATACCTTCGGATATAAAAAAAGTAACCACATTTAACGCGTTCAAAAAGCGTCTTAGTGAACATGTTCTTAAGATGCAAATTTAAATAATAAATATTTTGTTATTTAAATTTGCGTCTTGTTACTGAGTACCTAGATCTGCATGATTTATACGCTATGCTGTTATTAGCTTCATTTGTGTGCTAAACTTTTAAGTAACGTCCAATTAAGTTGTTTTGTTTACTAAATTGTCTTTAAGTAGGTACCTATATTTAAGATTTTGTGTGACGACGAACTACCTAATTTACTTATACGATGTATTCTCATGTAAGTGATGTTATAATCTTTAATGAGAATAAATGTCTTTAAACCTAATACCGAATTTTCTTACTATTTTACTGTCGCACACTATATTATCACATTATACTATTTGTATCACACAACTCCCATTTAGTGTCAGAAAACTTTTTCATTGAAAAGCTATCTGCTTCATAGTTATCTTTAGTATTAATATAATGATGCAAAGATTAATATTCTACGCTCTAGCGATCTCGTTCAAATGTTGATATTGAATGAAGCCCATCCTGTTAAGGCAGGAGACGGCTGTGACATTATCAATACGTAACAAAATTCTACAATCTCGATAATCTCTTGCAACAGTTTTCAATGCTAAAAAACTTGCTTTTAATTCTAAAGTATTGATATATTGAAGAGTTTCCTCTTCTTTCCAAAAACCATACGATTTTTTAGCGTTGCAAACAGAGCTGGGAATGTGTACAGTTTGATTATAATCAGGGTTATCTAGTAAACACAAGTACTTATAATGCCACTTGTTTTGTATACAGCCATGCGTATTGTATGGCTGGAGCAGCTGACACTAAACGACCGATCAGATGCGCAAATTCTTTGAGGTTACGTGTATTATTTTACAATTATAAAACCTATTTTTTCTAGTATTTCAATCGTAATTTGGACGTTATCTTCATATTCTCTATATGAACGACCTACATGACATACAACATATGTATGTCATCTCAATAAATAGCCGAAATCATAATCATAGCTCCAGACAAACCAAACGGTAAACAGTTAGGATGAATCTAATAATACCGTTTGGTTTTGGTACTAAAAATATTGATGACAAAGACTATTCGGCGTGTGGTTCACATTTTGAAATTGCATTAATCTTTAAAAGCGCTTCAATTTCTACATCAAAGTCTACACGTTCTTGATTTGTTTTAGTATTAAAACAAGGTATAGTACAGTCTATCGGTTCCGAATAAAAAGGGATTTTGTAACCTTGGATCCATGAAAACACTACAGTTACTACTATCAGTTGTAATCTCGAACCAGTTCCGGACGAAGTGTTGTAAACGACCAGCATAGCGTACCTCATCGTGTAGCGGCGGTGTGCGCGCTGGCGTGGCGGCGGCGCGCTGAACGTCGCAAGCTAGCGCCGGCGTGAAAACGGGTGCGGGCGCGGCGGCGGCGACCGCTGCCGATATTGAGCTCCGCTTCTCGTGGAGCCGACGGCTGCGGCGCCACTGCTGCGTGGCTGGTTCTGGGCGGTCTGGAACCCTGCATTCGCTGCGCCCGTTGTTTTTTGTTGCAGGGACTTCCAGTTTGGCTGGTTACGGTTTTGGTTGTACTTTATAAAATTGTTTTTGCGAAATTTCTGATTTTAAAACGTGGGGCCAATTTTATTCATTTTTAATTCAGTCCCTGTCTTCTTAATAGAATTAGCCGATTTCAATTTTTCAGCGACATTCTCTCCGAATAGATACTTATCTCTGTTGGCATCTGCCATCATTTCCTTCATATTGTGGTTAATATTGGACAATATGAAATGTCTCCGTGTTTTGGTTTCCATATAGTGGCTATCGCATAAAATACGGCATGCATCGCTTATAGGTTTGAGCAACTTTTGATGCGAGTAATCTTTCGCTAACACACTATCAAGCGCTTGCGATAATGCCGCTAGTGCGGTACCTATTTGGTTTTGTTTAGCTGTCAAAACGCTATCCCTTTTGCAGATATTTTCTGCAACAGCTGCTTTTACTTCAGCGTTTATTTTTGGGGCCATTAACATTTCGCAATTTGAAGATATGACGTATTCCTTCAACAGTTTATCTTTTGTCTCCTTCGTTAAACCTTTCAATAGAATTTCGTTCCACCTGATTGCAATATCTTTATGTGTAGGCTTACCCAAAACAGTGTCATCCTTGGGCGTGTCACCCAATAAAGAAAGAATTTCATCATCTAAATTAGTCTCTTCAGCGTTTGGAGGTACTTCTACAACATTCGAGCTTGAGTCAGAGGTAGGCATAACGTGGGTGCTTACTGAAGTATCATCGATACTGGAACCTTAAAACATAAACGTCTTGTGTAGGTATAGAAATTTGCATGCATAGTAGGTAGATATAATACAAGCGTGACGAACAAACCGTCGCTGGATTTGGCGCAACTTGTAGTTGGGTATACAAGGGCCATGGGCTCACGAGCGTAACAGATCAAACCCCGCTGGTTCATCGCATTACTGTAACGTGCCACTGCCTTCCCACATTTATGCAGTAATTTTGGGTTTACGTAGTCCTCGCTGGACTACGTGCCTTATGACGTAATAGACACAACCCCGCTAGTTGTTCGTATTACGATGTTTTACCTATTTCATATTTAGAAAGTATTTATGCTTTGATGGACGGAATCCCCGCTGGATAACGCGCCTTCAAGCATAATTCGTTATGGATACAGCCCCGCTGGCTGTTCGCATTACGATAATATAGGTATTTTTTCATAGAGTAATGTGGGTAGGCTTCAAAAAACATAAAACACTTACGTGTCGGTAAATCGTCCTCTGACGATGATGAAGATATTATTCGCCGTCGCTTTGCAGCTATATCCGATTCCAATCGCCTTCTCTTTCCCATCTTCAACTCGTAGGCCTATTTTTTTCTAACACACTGATGAATTATCCTTACCTACCTTACCGCTTTAGGCGATAAGGTCGCCCTTGTACTGCCGAAACATGTATTTTATAGTTTTTAAGTTTTTCATGTAGTTTTTGGTGTGCAATAAAGTTATATTGTATTGTATTGTATTGTATGAATAGTTAGTTGTGAGACGAAAGATGCGGAGCCTAGGCACAGAAAACACAGAATGAAGTACTGCGGAGTGAGACGTATGAAGTTGGCTACCTTAGTGTTGCCACTTCGTTTTTTCTGTTTACTACTTAAATACTCTCAAATATCTGTGTGTGGAGCCCCAGCCTGGGACTCAGCTACAGTAAGTTAATAATAGAAGAAAGAAAAATCGCGTCGAATGAAGTCGAATATAATTATATTATTATTCATGAGATAACACGTGACTTGCTTGAAAAACAATAAAACCTCTTGACCTTCAAGTTTTTAAAACCATAAAGACTTTTACAGCAACTACCTATTACAAAAACTTTTTCAAATGGTCATGTACTTATATCTACATAATACATACATCAGCATATGGCCATCTTTGCAAAATGCTTTGTACTAACTAGCTATACCCGCCCCAACTTCACACAGTACTTGTAACCCTTCCGCGAAAAGTTAACATGTTGCAAACTGCATCAAAATCCGTTGCGTAGTTTAGGAGGAGTTGGCAAATATATTTTACAGAGAGAGAGAGAGAGATCAACTTTGTTTTATACTATGTAGTAAATTTATGTCTTCTAACTCTCTACGTATATATGCTTCTCTTCTCTAGAACTTCTAGAAGATAAGTATAATATCAAAAATAATCTGCTTATCGTAGTTAATATTACGTACCTTAAAGTAAGATAAAGATGCTAAATATAGTACTATTATTTATTTACTTAATTACTAAAAACTTTCTACATAATGAGAGGCATAGCATTGTATCAACATTCCGAATGTTGATGCTATAGACACTTTCCAAAAAAACCCTCTACAGTTGGATAGGCGGTAAGCGGTACCATACACACTACTCGTACTTTAATCAATACCCTCCTTTATTGAACAATACCTTAGCAATGAATGTGACAGATAAGAGAATCCCAGTTTCTTTGATGCCCAAGTTAAACTCGCAGCTGGCTCCGGTGACGACCACAGAGAAGCCAAATATGTCCACTGCCATGGATAAGGTGGCTATGCTCAGTGTACCTAGCAATGACAAGTTGTAGAACCCATTGCCTGTAATAGAAACACTAAAATTTTAAAATTTTAAAAAACCCCGACACCGATATTCATCAAACATAGTGAAATGAAATGAAATGAAATGAAATGAAATGAAATGAAATGAAATGAAATGAAATGAAATGAAATGAAATGAAATGAAATGAAATGAAATGAAATGAAATGAAATGAAATGAAATGAAATGAAATGAAATGAAATGAAATGAAATGAAATGAAATGAAATGAAATGAAATGAAATGAAATGAAATGAAATGAAATGAAATGAAATGAAATGAAATGAAATGAAATGAAATGAAATGAAATGAAATGAAATGAAATGAAATGAAATGAAATGAAATGAAATGAAATGAAATGAAATGAAATGAAATGAAATGAAATGAAATGAAATGAAATGAAATGAAATGAAATGAAATGAAATGAAATGAAATGAAATGAAATGAAATGAAATGAAATGAAATGAAATGAAATGAAATGAAATGAAATGAAATGAAATGAAATGAAATGAAATGAAATGAAATGAAATGAAATGAAATTGTTTATTTTCCAGATTTGCATCCATCAAATTATTTCGTTAATTATTAAATGAATTACCTATCTAATGATTAAAATTAAAATACAATGGTCAGAAATAAAATATAAAACAAGAATTAAATTAAATTGAATAGATTGAATAAAATAAAATTAAACAATTAAATAAATGGGGTAAAATAGAGTTAAGAACACTCCCGACTAACTCACCTTTCAAACCAAAGAAAGAAATCTAAATCGGTGCATCCATTCAGCAGCTGCGATGCCACAGACACACACACACACACACACTTTCACTTAACAGACACCCCGTCGTTTTTGCGCCAGGAGTTAAAAATAAATAAAACCGTTTAAAATTCTTATCTAATCACACTTCACACTTTACAAATCTTACACTTAGTCAATATCATAATGCGAAAGTTTGGATGAATGGAAGTTTGTTAGGGTGGCATGGGCCATATTTTTACTGCAATACTGGCCCGACAACAATGGCAGCATTGCCGACTATAGTCCGGCCATCGTCAACTGGGTATTAGCCTTGCTAGTTATGTATGACGATATGGCTGGACCACACTCAAAATATTTTCGCAATACTCTTCTTCTTAGTCGTGCACTCTTGGTCGTGGTTGGGTAAATGGTCTTATGTCATGCTACTCTTCATTATACGAACCTTTGTATTCCTGGTTATAACCAACGACTGACAAATATTTGGAAGATCCAGGCATATACGCTTGATCTTTCTAAATATTTCCCAGCCATTGTACAGCCGACCTCGTGATAGCACAGCGTCTTGTGATCGTCGTCTGTCGCAATAGTCAGTCGGCAGTCTGTCGACTGCCTCGGTGGCTCAGTCGGTAGTGAACCTGCCTTCTGATCTAGGCGTGGGTTCGATTCCCACCTAGGGCAAACATTCATATGATAAATATTTGTGTTTGTTCTATGTCTGGGTGTTAATATCTATTTATGTATTTATTTAAAAGTATATAAGTATATACATATATCAGTCTCTGGCCGCCATAGTACAAGCTTTGCTTAGTTTGGGGTTAGACGACCGTGTGTTCAAGTGTCTCGAATATTTATTTATTTAATACTGCCAAGCCAGTATTTCTAGACCAGGAGGGCTATTCTTACTCGAGTAAGAGTAGTAAGTCGAGATTGTTTTGTCATTGTCTCTCTCATTTCAAAAGTCATAGGAGTGAGAGTGACCAAGAAACATCACGTGTGAAGAATGGGGGCCAGTATTGCCGTAAAAATATGCCCCTCTAGGAGCACCCTTACTCAATTAAACCTGAACGGCTGTACGGATCTAGATGACGTTTGGCACAGTGATTGATTATAGTCTGGAATAGCATATAGGGTACTTTTGAACCGCGGGTGTCTGAAAAATTGTAAATACCAATGTGCATTTGTTTGTAATAAACAAACAAGTGCACATTGGTATTTACAATTTTTGAGTATTTTTGTTTGTTACGTTTTCACGCGTCAGCTACACAACCGACCATGAAATTTGCACAAACGTTGCCAGAGCTACAGAAAATGACATAAGATACCTTTCATTTAAAGAAAATAACGGTTCCCGTGGCATTTCAGTCGAAACGGCAGAGTGCAATTATTAGATAAGATTCATTTTTTTTATTTCTTAGCCGGAAGTATGTTTTCCGGAAGCGAAATAATGGAAACTTGTTTTTTCTACAAAATATAGGTACGGTTATCGCACCGTTGTAGCACAGTACACATATTGAGTGCAACATGTGTACAAAGAATATGAGAAGATACGAGTAGATAGTCGAAAGTAGTTGAAATTCGAAATAGTCGAAACTTCTGTACAAATCCACATAATTTTTAAAAAATGTGACAAATATACGGAGTCAAGCGAATAAAACCGTTTAAAACAGTCACCTGCTAAATCAATAGCCTCGTCGTAGGTGTACTCTCCTTCATCCCTGGCCGACCTCCTGCTGCTCCACGACTCTCCTTCTTCCGTTACGACATAGCCTTCATTCACAGTCATTCTCACTTCTCCACTTTTTGGATAGTTCGACTTTAACTTCTTAGTGTTTCAAACTTTCATCTAGTGTGAAGCAGCACTGACAAAAGCTGTGAAAATGCTCAATGTAGTTTTTTTTACTGAAAATAAGATATAGGCAAGTCGCCCTACATGTGGCACTTCTACATGAAAACTAACTAGTACTTCATTAGTAACTAAGTAGTAAGGGCGCGTTCCCACTATGTCGGTGACGACTGATAATCGTGTAGTTTTAAATGCGTGGCTTATACCTATATTTAAATGGAGGTGTTCACATATAGGACGACACAATTAACTATCGTCTACGATTTTTTTGAGATGATTGTCATGACAGTGGGAACGGCTAGCACGGCAGTCGTAAAACGATAAAAAATTGAATTTGCAGTCATTAAATCATGTGTGATTGTTGCGAGTATCTATTGTTGCCACGATAATAATAATAATAATATAATGATATTCGAGACACTTGCACACACGGTCGCCTGACTCCAAACTAAGCAAAGCTTGTATTATGGCTGCCAGGGACTGATATACATACTTAGATATTTTAAATACTTACTTAAATACATATTGACACCCAGTCATAGAACAAACACAAATGTTCATCACATAAATGTTTGCCCTAGGTGGGAATCGTACCCACGCCCCTAAGCTCAGAAAGCAGGTTCACAACAACTGAGCCAGCAAGGCAGTCAAATCTCTCTCCAATGAGCTATCTCATCCAATGTTTTTCGTTTAAGTTTCACCGTTCTGCGTAACCCTACACAATAAAAATATCGTCTCGTCGTTTTCCTATCCCCCTTGCGCCCGCGCTTCCCTTTCGATCTCTAAGATAACGTAGAGGTGACTGTAGAGTTGTAGCTTACTACTGATGTGAATCGACAAAGCGATTGCCGTGAAATGATAAAATATCGTTCGATCCAACGGGAACAACTAGATACAATAGTCGATAACGATAAATAAGTTTGACGACAAACAGTCGTCTTAATGGGAGCAGTTGGAGACGATAGTCGTTCGACCATAAATTAACCGTGACGACATAGTGGGAACACGCCATAACTTTGAAAAAAATAATTATGTGAAACGCTAATTTACATAATATTTTTGTGCTTAAGCTAATTTACAGAAAGTATGCAAATTATTATTCATAAGTTCATCCTCCTTAAAGTATAGTCACAGTCACAAGTTCTGTGATTAATTTCTACGGCCTCCAATTGGTTTGAGTTTGGGTCCAAGCTTGGCTTGAAACTGAAATGGCCAATATTAAAACTAAATTACATCGTAACTAATTAATTATTGCGTGAAACATTGGCTATTACTTTGGCGAGATAGAGGAAAGGAAAATAGAAACGAATTAAGAAGGCATCAGATTATGAAGTTTACCTTTGTGGGTAAGATCTTGATTAGTGCACATCAGAGTCAAAGTCAAAGTCAAAATGTTTTTATTCAATTTAGGTATCAAAGATACACTTATGAACGTCAAAGTTATTTAAATAGACTCGACCGCCTTGTTCGGACAAAAAGCCTCTACTCAGAAGAACAGGCAAGAAACTGAGGGGCATTATTTTTTCAAATAGGTAATAAATATATATCAGTCTCACAAATTTTGGCTTACAACTAGGTAATATCTATAAATACTAGTGGCTACTTGGCGGAAGTGGAAGGCTCCAGACATCTTTATCTTCTAAATAATTCTTAACCTTATAATATCCTCTTTTCATTAATGTAGTTTTTACATGTGATTTGAATTTTCCCTCGGTGAGCCCTGTTATATTTTTCGGGATTTTATTGTAAAAACGAACGCAGTTGCCTAAAAATGACTTTCTTGACTTAGTCAGTCTAAATCTCGTACAGCTATCCTATCCTTATTTCTAGTGTTATAATTGTGATAGTCACTGTTCAATTTAAATTTATGTAGATTTTTGCGAACGTGCATAATATTTTCAAAGATATACAAAGAAGGTAAAGTTAATATAATATATTTATTTCTTTAAATAAATCTCTCAATGATTCACGGGGACCCATTCCGTAGATAGCGCGGACCGCTCGCTTTTGCAAAATAAAAATGGCCTCCACTTCAGCAGCTGATCCCCACAGCAAAATGCCCTAAGACATTATGCTGTGGAAGTAAGCAAAGTAAACCATCCGAGCTGTAGCTATATCCGTCAGTTGCCTAATCTTGCGAACCGCATAAGCAGCAGAACTAAGTCTCCCAGACAGAGCACTAATATGTGGACCCCATTGCAGTTTGGAATCAATGCTTATACCCAGGAACACCGTCGCCTTGTCTATGGAATACATATTAATATGACCAAGGTATGGTCATACTCAGGTATATGGCAGGCATGATAGCCTAGTTGGAGAAGGCCCGCCTCTTAAGTGAGAGGAAGTGGGTTAATTCAAACCCAGCCGACGGCACGCACCAATAATTGTGCGTATTGTATGTCATCTGCTACATGACTGGAGCCCGGTGTATGGCGACAGGCTCGCCTCCTGTTACTTTTGGGACTTAATATCGTCCGGCGAAGTGTGGGGAAAGGCGTGACGATACGTCATTTGTGACCAAGGTACTGCCGCTGCATTGAGAGATAATCATATCAATCAATTAGAGAAGAGCATCTGAAACTGACTCTTTAAAATCACACGCTAGTCGTTTTGACTGTCTATTATCTTGGTTCGATTGGCTACAATCTATAACTCGACACTAACAATGTCTCACACTTACTTCCTACGCAATCGCTATACAATCGCCTCGAAGTAGTTATACAATGTATTGTCTTTTTCTTTCTTTTACATTTTAACACGAATCTCTCGATAATAAAAAAGACAAAACGCTGCATAATTAATCCCAAGCTATGCAACGTTTATTGCTAAGGGGCTAAAATTATAAAGAAACAAATATAGCAAGCCAAAACAGTTCAGCTGGTGCACTTTTGTAAGAAATTGTACTGACAAATGAAAATCAATACCAGATGAAAACACATAAGTGGCTATTGTATTTTAGTTTGCATAAATTGTCGGCAAATTTAGATACGGTTTTCTTGTAATTATGTAGTGACTGTGTGAAAGGCATTTTTTTCAGCAATTGTTAAATTTACTATTCGTTTATTTGAATCTTTGTCATGCGTGCTTGTCGTTATTTAGGGTAATCAGGAAAGGGTGTACCTACCCTAGGCTTAAGAAGGTTATTGTACTCATCATTAAGAACAACTTCTACTGAGAGGTCAACCCTGAAACAGAGAAAAATATAACAGCTGTTTCCAAACATTTGTCGAGGATCAATGGACTTTTTGTATGGAACAGCTGCTTTTTTCCGAAATTTTGGGTTGGCTCCATAGAAAGGGCGAATAAAATTGTTCATAATTATGAGTGCAATGACTTCCTTTTGGTTAAGTACACCCTGTACCGAAAACCCTGTATTTGCGAGTCGCGGATATGTCGCAGCCAACTAGCTTAATCAGCCGTTCAATTAACAGCCTAGCCTTTTTACTAAACGACGCCGTTCAACTAGCTGCTTGAATGATATTCCGCCGTAGCGTCTAATACAACATTTAATAAACTGGCTGGCTGATGCTTAGGCCATATATAGAATAGGCTAATTATTTGCCAAAAATACTATTTTGGTCCAAAGAAACATGATTTGAATTAATTATAACTCGGGACTCAATTACACAAAACTTTAAATGTGTCAATTTGTATGTGTCAGTATGTAATAATTTGTAATATCATTATGTGTGTAATTTTAATAGGAAATAGTACTTTGAGTTCTAGGATTTAAACTGAATAGAATAATGTACCTTAAGTACCTCCTGTACAAAAAAAAAGGAAAATATGTCCCTACGCAAAGTGAAGGATGACTAGAAGTAGTTGCCCCAAGTGCAATTGACCGTGGGGCAGACAACACAAACTTGACGTCTCTCACAAATGTACTAGTTTTCTATTTTTAACCGACGAAACGGAGGAGGTTTACAATTCGACTCGTATTTATATTTTTTATTAAATGTATGATCACGCATAACTTTGTAAAGAGTAGTCCGATTTTGATAATTAACTAATTACTACGTAAAGTATGATGCGCGGCGGCGTAAATAAATATAGGCTACCTAAGTTTGGCGGACAAAAAGACAAAGTAAAAGTAAGTACCTTGTTCTTTTCTGCACCTGGTTGAGTAAGCGCAACAAATAAACAAACGCACGAACTCACTTTTGAATTTAAAATATTAGTTAGGATGATCGACGATGGCTGCAAGTTCCAATCTAAATTTAACTAACTAGTCTAGCTTCAAAAACAAAATAACTGTTTGAAATTTGTTTGTTTGTTTGCCGTGCCACGGGCGACATCATTTCGAAACTAAAACTTCAGTTGTTCTGCAATAAATGTAAACTGTTTCGTGGATGCACCGCGAAACCAGCGCGAGCTTGCTATCAAGCTCGTTGCTGCACCTGTCGAGCCCCGTGATTTTCGCGCGGAAATACATCGTCACTTCTTCTTGGCAGGGGCTGAGAAGGCGTTTTGTTTCCTACTCGACTCGGGTAAAGAGCCTGTTAACTACGCGTACTTAACTGAGCCGATTGTTTCGTTACCACACGGCTCAGTTACTCGTAAGTTCGCACAGACAAGTGGTCACAAATTTTAGCGCATGGTAGGCCTATAAGATCAAAATTCACCTTCATCTACTACACCGATGACATCGAAGACGATGTCATCAGTCGGTTTGTACGGCGAGCATCGGCTGCGGCGTCACCGAACACCATCACGGAGTACAACCTGCAGACGGCCATCAGAGATCGGAACGCGGCGGTGATAGAGGCTCTGGGGTCTGGGATGAGGCCATGATGTGATGATAATAATACCACAGCTTCACCTGCACTTTCTTGCGGCGGCGTCGTGTGTCGGGTCGTTCTCTTCCCTCAAATATGATTGAGGAGAGCGATGGCTGGCACATGCGTCATACTCGTGATCGGGTGCTGCTTGCGGGTCGCTGGTCAGCTCGTGGTGTACTCAAAATGTAGCAATAAGTAATCTGATAACCTTTAATTAGCCTTAGATTAAGGCTTGACAACTAACCCTCCTCTACCGGTGTTCCCCTTAAATAATAATAATTAAGATACCAGTTAACTAAACTCACGGTCCCCGGAGTCCCTGGTCCCAGGATGGTCCATGATCCAAAAAAAAAACAAAGTCAAGTATTAAGGGAGTCAACACGTGATGACGTCAATCGTCATTGTCATCGTCTCTTTCGAACTATTTGTACACGACTTATTTCGGTACTGCTCAAGCATCGATTGACGGACTACGTGTTGCCTACAACACGTAGTGAATGCCCTACCTGGCGGAGTAGGTTCTTTTTTATTATACCATGTGTAAACCTAAACCCGAATAAAATAAAAAACAAAATTCAAATCAACATATACGGTATTTTATTATTGCTACTTTAAAACTATAGTTAAAATTTTTCATCATCTTCGTTTTCGGTCTGAAGGTAAAAATGCCGCCGCTACAGCACCACCTGAAACAATAATTATAAAACTTAGCTCGTCGGTACTGACAACGTTCATTCCACGGGTTCATAAGACTGCTATGGCCTAAGGCCTGAATTATACAGGGCGGACATAAGGCGAGAGTGTGGCGCGGCCACGATGCAGGTGTAAAAATGTGACGCGGCGTACCTAGGTCGCGTAGCTTGTGTATCATTCAAAACACGCTGCTTTCACAAATTTTATACTAGCTGCACCCCACGGTTTTACCAGCGGTTAAAAAGTAGCCTATGCGTTAATCCAGGGTGTGAACTATTTCCGTACCAAATTTCATCAAAATCTGTCCATCCGTTTGAGCGTGAAGAAATAACAAACATACACACTCACAAATTTTTACCTTTTTAATATTTATTATTTTGTGTGATGTGATGTGAAGTGTGATGTGATGGACAAGTTTTGAAACGGCACCACGCCTGTACCTTGTCTGCACCGCAAAAGAAACTGCCCGCCTCAAAGAGACTGGCAGAGGAGTACAACACCCACACTTCGCCGGACGATATTCAGTCCCAAATATGACAGAAGGCGAGCCTGTCGCCACACACCGGGCTCCAGTTATGTAGCAGATGACATACAATACGCACATATGTTCACACAATGAACAAATTGGTGCATGCCTTCGGCTGGGTCCGATACCGCTCCCTCCGGCTAGAGAAGCGAGCCTTCTTCTTCTTCTTCTTCTAGGCTATCACCGCTTCGTTTCAGGCCTAAGGATACTGAGGAAAAAACCTTACTTAGTACAAGTGCAGCGGCGCCGTAGAACGCCATAGAGCAGTGCGTAGTCATGGCGCTGCCGACCACGTTGGTGCCCGCGAACGCGCTGAGGCGAGCGACCATCATGCCCAGGCACGCCACCATACCTCTGAAAATAAACAATATTTCGTTGATTCAGAACAGATATGGCCCAATAACGAAGGAGTGAAGGAAGATTTTGGAGGAAGCTGCCAAGTATATTAAGCCTAGTTACAGAAGGCCCGCCTCTCAAGCCAGAGGGAGCGGGTTCAAACCCAGCCGAGGGCACGCACCAATTATGTGAACATATGTGCGTATCGTATGTCAACTGCTACATGACTGGAACCAGGTGTATGGCGACAGACTCGCCCCCTGTCACATTTGGGACTGAATATAGTCCGACGAAGTGTGGGTGTTGTATTACACCTCTGCCAGCCCCCTCGGGGGAAAGGCGTGACGACATGTATGTATATTATTAAGTATAATGGTCAGTGAGACATTACCAACCAGCCTTTTATATTTTTCATAATTCTAAAAATATAATTTAGATAACCAAATTTCGCCAATCAGTTTACCTGTAAGAAGTGGGATAAAGATCCACGAAGTACGAGGACACGACTCCGAAGACCATGGCCGTGGTGAGGAAGATGTAAAACAAGACCAGCCCGGAGATAGGCTCGCCCGTGTTGTCGATACACACCGCGGCTGCTGCTGCTAGCACCAGGATTGTTATGGTGAGGATCTGGGAGATACATAAAAATGTTAACAGAAATATATACAACTAGTGGCCCGATCCAGCTTCGCACGGTACCTATAAAACTTCTGTGAAAAAACATCTGACTGATGGAGAAAACTGCATCAACATCTGTTGCGTGGTTTAGGAGAGATAATTAGCGGATATACAGAGACAGGGTTAGGTGCGCAAAGCCGCATTTTATACTACGAAGAGATAAAAATATTCAATGGCAAAGATCATTCGATAGGTAAGTAAATCCAATTAAAATTACAAACAGGTATTTGCAACCTAAAATAACTTTAAAGCAAGAACAGGTGGCAGTCATATTGTTGAAAGTTATATTTTCCAGGCAACCTCAAATAACGTTAACATAACGTTAACGAGGTGAACCATTATAGAAACGATGACCAATCCCTACGATGCCTAACATTCTGATAGCGATGTTGATATTTTTGATACCACCGAAGCTAACAGCTTCTATTGGTCTTACTGCAAGAGTCATGGATAACTCAATAGGATGTATAAAATCTACTCACTTTCCTTTTGCCAGCGCATTGCGATATGAGTGCGTTCAGAATGAAGAAGGAGAGTCCATGTGCACACCCGGCCCATATAGTGTTATCATCAATCCCTTTGCACTCCGTGGTTTCCTGCAAATGAAGAAATACTTCAAGCAAAGCAAGTAAGATTACCAATGCGTTCTAAATCTACCAGGCTTTTACACAGACTCTACTAGGCGCCAATTTAGCAAGTTCTTCCGTAAATGACCTTGTTTACTCTTTTTTTGTCTTGAGTTAAATACAAACACACACATACACATACACACACACACACACACACACACACACACACACACACACACACACACACACACACACAACATAATAACACAACATACAAATCACGATTTTTTACAATTCTAACCACTTCAAATTCACACGTTTTCGCCATCCGTTGCCTTTACAGACAATCTATTAAGTAATCCTTGTGATACCCAAGTAAATCTGTAGGTATGTGTAATGTTAGTATTAATAGGGTTTGATGTAAATACCTCTGTAGTATTTTGGCTGAAGAGGTCGCAGAAGCCAGCGCCGGCTGCACTGGTGGCGTACGACGTGAAGAACAGGTTAAAGATCGTCGGCAGGATTATTGCGAAGCTGTTATTACTAAAATTAACAAAAGATACATTGGAAATTAGCTCAAAACTGAATTTAACAGAAATTATGACGTACTTCACCATTTTAAACGATGACTGATAAGTAGATCCGTTATTTGGATGTACATAATAACTAAACTTAACTTTTCTTGCCAAAAACTAAGAAAGTATAGAATCGGCTTTTAATGTTCCCAGACTCTTTCTATTGAAACATTTTAGTCTTTTCAAAGGTGGCATAGGTACTAAATTCTAAATAAGTTCTAATTCGCTTATTCATAATTTTTTTAGTATTCTCTTATTTTACCAATTTTCACCTAACACTGTCCTTGTCATAACACTGCCAATTAGTTGTCCCTAATGTACCCATTCTACTGAATAACTATCTCCCATAGTACAGGATCACCCTAGTTTGGGAGACAGGAAATTTCATGTAATTGTTTTACTATTGTTTTAGGTAAATAAATTATTATTATTATTTTTATTATAATTATTTGATGGCTATGATACACTTACGCAATATAAACGACGAACGTCAAGTAGTATAGCAGCAAAGTCCGCCCTAGCAGCGGCGGTTTGAACAAGGGCGCTATCTGGGTCCAGAGGGACCGCAGTGAAAACACTCCCACCTCTTCTTTACTGCCTTCTTCAAGATACACTTGTTTTACCTGAGAACCAAAGAAAATCAATAATAAACCAAACCAAGCCAGCTGATCAAAAAAAGGGTTTGTCACTCTGACTTAATTTATTTTCAACCAATGAATCAGAATGTGTTGTGAGAGCTAATGAAAAGCGATGTAATACTCGTATAATGCGAATGATAAACTTTTTTTTGATAAACAAATATCGATTTGGACCGAGGCGAAGCTGGGGGGGGGGGGGGGGTACTGTGGTTGGTCTTATTGCCACCATACATCAATGATATTTATAAAATACAGTTAATGAGTGAACAACCGAGAGTATTACGAGTAAAATCAGGATGGTCAACGAAAGATATTTAAAGATTTAAAAAAAGTGAGTAGGTTGAGGAAGTCTCTATTAGGTACCAGTAAATAACGAAAAATGTCGTTAAATTAACGATATTAGGATAGGCAAAGTCATTATCACAAAGAAAAAGGCTACTAAAAACATTAAATGAACAGAACTAAATAAAAATCTTACTGGAAAATGAGTTGGTTTGTTCGTTTGCTTGTTACTATTGTTGTCTCACGCTAATCAACCGTTCATCATGAAATTTTGCATACACATTTCCAGGAGTACAGGAAACGGTTTATGGTACCTTTCATTCCGAAAAAATTAACGGTTCTCGGGGGCCTTGGGTGGAACCGCAGGGCGCAGCTAGTACCTAAATATAAATCTTACTGGATACTCCTTCGCAGTCCTGTGATTGACTGCATACATTCTCTTCAAGACATCAAGAGCGTCTTCGTTCCTGCCCACGTTGATGAGGAACTTGGGGCTTTCGCTGAAGAAGTGCAGCATGAGAGCACCCACTCCGAGCGGCAGAGCCATGATGAGGGTCAGGAGACGCCAGGGACGATACACGATGCCCAGGAGTGCGACAGAGAAGTCTAGTTTGGTTATGAGGTAGGCGGCCACTGCAAAGTAAAGAAGAAAAATTGATTTGGTTTCAAAGAGTTTGGGTCAAATTAAGAGTAAAAACATGTGAATTAGTACAGGTCGAGTGTTTACCGTAGTGTCTGAGTTTTTACGCCATTTAAAGGCATATGGGAGTCTACACTCTACTATGTACCTATACTACGTCTACATTCCAAAGTCAGCGGCTCACCGACACAGCTCGCCGACATGACATGGGTGACTTTATTTCTTTTTGAAATATGGCCGCCGCCGTAGTAATGAAACATGGCTCTCAACATAATTTCGGCGATTTTCTTCGACTTTGTATGTACATTAATTTGATGAACCCTTTAATGATACCTTTATGAAAAACTATACTTGTACTCGTGTATGCTTGTTCTTGCACTTATTTTATTTTTGAACTAAATGGTTGAAATAAGAATATTGATTACCTACCTGACAGGAAGTTAATAGCATCAGGTAGATACTTAATACACACTGGAGATATTGATAATTGAGATATTGATTAAGCCAATAAACTACTGAAATCTGAAGATTTTTTGTAACACACCTTTTCTATTTACGCAAAAGACAAACTGCCCATTTATTTGTTACATTTTTATATTTTGCAATACATCATGTTTCATTTAATTTCATGAACAACTCTTTTTAGCAGGCTCCAAGTTCTCATTCTACGGCTCGATGAAAAGATCTCAACATTGTTACTATGGTCTTTGTGACAGATTTGAATGCTGGCTGGTTCAAACTAGTTGTTCAGCAAGGGTTCCTTACCATAATAAATAGTAGGAGTCAGCATGAGAGCACTGGTCATGAGCAGCATGTATCGAGCTCTGACCCTGCTGGTACAGCATTCGCCCAGCAGTGCGTATGTGGCAGATTCCGCTGCACTCGACCTGTGGAGATATGAATATTAAAGAATATTACAAAGACAAACCTAATCTAATCAGAGATCTAGTCATTGATCGTACAAAAAGTAAAAAAAATGTCTGTGCGCGATAACATCAATCAGTATATTTATCAGAGATTGACGTAAAAAATCATAAGATTTATCTTAGAAATACAATATCAGCCAGCCCTTGCCTGATTAGGGCACTTGTCCGACCGTCGACGACGAGCGAGTAGCGAGTAGAGCTAGAAACTAGAAACGAGTTGGCGAGCAGCGAGAAGCGAGTGTAAACAGGTGCGACAGTTTTGTCGCTGGGCTATTTACAACGAGTGCATGCCGAGTGAACATTATCTGTATTGCGACATTTTTTTTTTTGAGTTAAGCGAGTTCTCGCCAACGCTGTGAACACAGTCAGCGATCAACTATTCATACATCTGTCTCTTAAATCGCATGGTATAAATATCTATTGCACGTTTCTTGAGCGAGTTACTCGTAATAGTCGATAATTATTCGCTTATACGCCGGCGGTCGGACAACTGCCTAAATGTGACCCAAATCACGTCAATGCAAAGTTTTCGCTGTGCGTTAAGATGACTTATCAAGAGTACCTATCAATCAGCAGTAGGCAATTGTGAAATAATGTGATTAGCTGTGATACTCCGTGGTTGTTGTAGTACACTCATATACCTCGAGACCCTTTTCTACAATACCTAGTCGGTTAGCGATGACTTTGATTCGAGCAATGACTACACGCGACTAAGACCGCGTGAAGCGAATGTGAAATAGCGTGAGGAAGTACATACACCTCAGTCTACCTCCGCAAAAGTGTATATCCCACATTATAGCTAGAAATAGACAAGACTAAAGACTCTTAATGTCAATGAAAGACCAGAATGGCAATTTAATAGTGAGCGATGCGAAGGTCTTATGTATGGTATATACTCGTATTATGTATTTGTATTTTATGACGATACCTTAGTTCAACAACAAGTTCAACCTTACTTCGGTGACAAGTAGTTTATTAATTTCAATATAAGTTTTAGATGCGAGTGAGAGCTGAATCTGTCGAGGGGTTGTTGAGATATGGAAGTCGTTAGATTTCAGTTCTACGCAAACTACTATTTATGGTAGTTTCCTTCACAATTCTCACATGGCAGAGCTGATGAATCTGAGAGCAGCCAGGGTCTGCCAGTTGGGTGCGAGGCTGCTGAGCGCGGCGCTGACGAAGCTGCAGCCCATCGCCCACATCAGGACCAGCTTCCGGCCGCGAGTGTCTGACACGTAGCCCCAGGGGTACGACATTACTATGATACCTGGAATAAAGGGTTTAAATTTGGGATGGGTCTATTAACATGGACACATAATCGGCTGTGACATACTTATCCCTACAGTCAGAAAGACAGACTAATATATGTCAGTCTGTCTGTATTTCTGACACTGTCTGATAAAGACCGATATATATCAGTCAGTCTGGATCTAGGTCTCCTTTTACCATTTTACTTGTATTAAAGAATCCTAAGAATTGGGTTTATACCTATGCATTAATAACCTGTACCAATATACCTATATACATTTCATTTTAGCAATAAACGTTAGCCTCGGTATAACTGTACAATGTATTGCCTTTCCTTTCTTTGCCATTGTTAACCAGATCGAAAAAGACAAAACACTTTAAAACCATCCCGAGGCTATTTAACGTTTATTGCTAAGTGGGTTGTAGGTATGTCGATGCTCGGGAATAAGTCTGAGGATCTGTCTTCACTTGCATTGTAAATATTGTAAATAGATAAAGAGTATTGATTGGTTTAGCATGTTAAAGCTACCCATGAACTCATGCCGATCAAATCTATTAGTACTGCATCCTGCACTTCAGATGTTGTCAGACTTCCTCATTCTTTGCCGGCATTAAAGATACTAGATACTAGAATGCCTTCTAGCTTTTGTATACTTAAACGTTTCCTCTAATGCAGCGGTCGGCAACCCGCGGCCCGTGGGCCACATGCGGCCCTCGGCCCCCCTCCTTGCGGCCCACGAGTGTTTTGTAAATAAATAAATAAATCGGGACATTTCGCTCACACGTTCGTCTGGCCCCAAACTAAGCAAGGCTGCTATAGCTGCCAGAGACAGTTAAACATAGATTTTTTGAGATCAAATAATACCTACATAAATAAATAGTTACCTATGGTAAAATATGTATCTAAGAAACCTATAGTAAAATTTTTGAACAAGTGCGGCCCGTCACTTGCTTATTTTGGCACTGTGCGGCCCTTGCCTGCCAAAAGGTTGCCGACCGCTGCTCTAATGTTTTCGGTTTTGTGTTTTCAACGTTTCTTACCAACTTCTTTCTTGCGTAACTTACCAGCAAAAGGCATAGAAGACAGTACTCCTATCTGAGCCAGCGTCATGTCCAGGTCGCAGCTGGCAGCTGTCACGATGATGCCGAGGCCGAAGATGTCGATGCCCATGGCTATGATGATCATGAAGCATGCTAGGAGGAGGCCGGAGTTGTATTTACCTTGGCCTGGGTAATTAAGAGAAAGGCGAATATTTTATCAAGGAAAAAGTTCTTATATCTGTGTTTCTTTAAATATATTTCTCATGTCTTCTTTTATGTGGTGGATTAGTCTAGTTATTCCTCACTTATCTCCTCCGCTTTGCTCTGTTCTCGACATTGCCGTTTCAAACCTTACGTCCTATTTTTTTCTTGTCTCATCATTTTAGTTTTTTTACTACCAAAATATTTTATGGGACATTATTATACTTACTAGGGGGGTCAATTTTCTTTTGATGGTCGTATATGTATAATAGTTACTATAGTTGCTTGCTAACATCATAGTGTGAATCAATGATTAAAAATAAGTAGTCTCTACTAAGGCTGTGATTGATTCGATTTACCCAAACATAAATACTTACTTAATTTTCAACTTCGTTTAAGAATGTTATTTTTAATGAAACTAACGCAACGCTTTGTTTTCCACGGCACGTGACAATTTCAAGTTATGTGCCGTCCGCAGTAAATTAGCATGAAGTGTCAACCGGGCCTTATTCTCGCGCGTTCGATATTATAGCAGTCACTGTCACTATCTTTCTCATTCAAAAGCCATGAGAGTGAAAAAGACAAGGAAAATCGCAGAATAAAGACCCTTTTGTCTTCTAACATTGTTTATGGAATTTGTGTCAGTCACTCCTATCTGCCTGAGGCAATGTTAAGGACGTTAGTTGTCCCGATAATGAAAAATAAAACTGGAGATTCTTCTAGCCAGAGCAACTATCGACCGATATCACTCGCCACTGTAATTGCCAAAGTGCTGGACGGTGTGCTTAACATTCAGTTACAAAAAAGTCTAAAGTTTCACGACGCTCAGTTCGGGTTTAGGCCTGGGCTGTCAACAGAAACAGCTATTCTGAATCTTAAGCACACTGTTCAGTACTACATTGATAGAAGCACGCCTGTCTACGCCTGTTTCTTAGACCTGTCAAAAGCGTTTGACCTGGTGGCGTATGAAAGGCTCTGGCAGAAGCTGGCGAGTGATACCGATCTTCCCGCGGAGTATGTTTCGATCCTGAAGTACTGGTACAGTAATCAAACGCCATCTTGTACAGATTATTGGAACTAAAGATAGAAAAAAAAGTAGGTGGCGCCTAATTTGTTAAGGGTTTGTCGGTAATTTTCAAAAAACGCAATTACCCCACAGAAGCATTTGCTCCAGTTGACCCTATACTACTTACATTCTTTAAAAATAGAATGTAAGTAAGCACTTACTTGGTTACATTACTTAGTTGTGTAGATAACTAAGTAAGTACTCAATTACATTCTAATCCGTAAATACGTAATTTTGGCGTCGTAGCAGTAGTAGTGTAGACATAGTTTGCCGGAATCAAATCTTTTATTAAACGAAAAAAAATTTGTTAAATAATTTTGGTATATTACCGTCTGCTCCAGTACTTATTGACTATTTTTTTCTACTGCAAAATTACAGTTTGACCTCCTTAAGCTAGAGTAAGTAAGTAAAGTGAGGGAAGGAATCAAAATATTACATTGATTGGACTGTACGGATAAACAAACAGTTGTTGTGACATGGTTCTACCATAGACATAGACATAGGGCGTATTCTGTGGGTTCTACTTGAAGTTTTGATTGTAATTCTATGGTAAGTAAATAATATATTCTTTTTTTAGAGCAATAACAACGTACCTGTAAGATCCAGTGCTTCTTCATAGCTATATATCCCGTCTTCGGCATTCCTTTTCTCTCTACTATCCAACTCGATATCCTCAACATCACCTGTGTTTTTAAAGCCAGCATTCAAGGCCATTTTAATCTTACTTCTAACTTAAAACAACACGCTTGTTTTCACTTTAAATTCATTTCTTAACAAAATGACTTAACGTTACAAATAAATTAACTTATTTATTAGGTTAAATCTATTTTTGAACAGCGTTTTGTTTCCAATTTGTGTATATTTGTTTGTAAATCGGTAAGAAATAAGTAAGAAAAAAAACTATAAACTGGTCTGTTTGGTGGAAGAACGCGTTTTGCACTGGTCGCTCGGAGCCTGAGAAGAGTGAGGTCACCTTATCGGCGACTCGAGAGCTCAATGGAACTTGTACAGATAGTACAGCTGAGCATCTTATAGTAAAATTCGTTTACATTACTATCATCAACCACAATAAAACCTTCTAAGTAGGTGTTAATACAGATGACCTAATAGCTATTGCAATCTAACGAGGTAATACGACAAGCATTTGAGTAATGATGCATACTGATCGTTTAGTTTATTAGATTCATCATCATCATCTCAGCCAGAAGACGTTCACTGCTGGACGAAGGCCTCCACGATGATCTCCACAACGAACGGTCCTGCGCTGCTCGCATCCAGTGGCTTCCCGCTAACTTCATCAGATCGTCAGTCCACCTTGTTGGAGGCCTCCCCACTCTGCGCCTTTCGGTTCGTGGTTGTCACTTTAGTTACTCTAGTTTGGAAATTCTTCGGGCTGTGTAGGTTTTTGGGTTGACCTGCTTATTTCATCATTTTTGATTCGACCTCACGGGGAAACCCTGAGCATAGTCCTCCTTATCAATCTTTGGATGACCTTGAACCAGTTTATAAAGCGCATCATAAGCGACCAGGTCTCAGTTTCATAAGTCATCACTGGCAAGTCTGGCAACACGCACTAGTCAAAGGCTTTCGACTTGAGACACTGCGGTATTCGGGACGAGAAGATGTTCCTCAGCTCTCTGCAGAACTCTGCCCAGCCGTGTTGGATTTGATGATTGACCTCTTTCTCGAAGTTGGATCTACCTAGTTGAATGGTCTGTTAGATTACATATTAGTGGTTTATTAAAATAGCTCTAATTTATTAGTTTTTCCTGTCTAGTCTGAATGAATAATTAAATGAAATATTCCATACTAATATTAAAAAGAGGTAACATTTGTGAGTTTGTTAGTTTGTTTGTCGGGGGCACCTAATCTTTGAAACTACTAAACCTATTCTTAAAAATATTTCACTAATTGAAAGCATGCGAGTGAAGCCACAGGCGAAAAGCTATTAATTATTGACATGGAATTTGGTATCTTGTTATACTCTTCTTCTCTTCTTTGGTATCTTGTTATGCATGTTTGTTTTTGTTAATTTTTGCACACCCATGTCCCATACTCTTTCATAAGTATCCTCTCCATCCTAAGGTTGCCTGGAAGAGATCGCTCTTAGTGATAAGGCCGCCAGTTGTTATAGTTTAAGTTTTTTGTTCTGTTGTTTTGTTATTTCTGGTGTGAACAATAAAGTGTTTATCTATCTATCTATCTATACTCGTACATTATATCAGCCACAACGTTGCCAGCCTATTATGTACTTTAACTACGGATGTGAGCTCTGTTTATTGTTTGCAATTTGTTATACATATATGAGTTTGTGTGGACTTAGTAGTTTTGGTTAGGTATTGTATTTATTATGATGTCAGAAGTGCGATTTACAGGAATTGGTCGAAAATTTATTGATTAGTAGAAGATATTTCGTTAATGAAATCAATTTCAGTTTAAAATAGTGTCTATACCTAATTAAACTTGATTTGTACTCATATTATTAAATTTCGCATGTCAAACGGTTTTTTTTATATTCCTATTACCTACTTGTATTTTAATCTTACTCGTATTCAAATAGATTTCAACATCAGTGATCTAGTCGGTTTTCACTAAATATTTTGGAAGGAAAAAATAAAACATCAAATAATGTACAATAATAACTTTATTACTTTAAACATATTAATATAAAAATAGCACTAGTATTTATAATACGGATTTGCTCACTGCGGCCGCTCTGGTCGCGTGCTCTTCGGTATGAATATGCATAGCAGCCCGCTCGCTGAAACACACAGACAGACAACATTATAAACAAGAAAAAATTATTAAAATGTTCAAATCTAAAGCACAAAAAATCCAGTTGCAGTTGCAGTCAGTTTGTCGTTGTCAACGAGCAGTCCATGCGTCAAGCAGCTACTGTAATGGACTGGAGATGGACTGCTTTCGGTGTGGCGTCTTTCATAGAATTTCATATTTTACTGGTCCTTGCAAACTGGACTTGAATGTACACAGACTATACACCTGCTTTTAGTGCCTTTAATGTGTCACACTGTTTCACCCCTTGTCCCACAGAAACCGGTATTTTGTTATGGTTAAAAAGAAGTTTCGTGAAAAAGTAGCCTGTGCTTGAATTTAATCAGTTGAACAACTGCACAGAATATACTTACTTATGAGGAAAGTTCCGAACATGTAAATAGGCACGACGCAGTGCTGGTCGACGAGCGCTCCGAAGACGACGTTACCAACGATGGCGCCGACGCGGCCACACATTACCGTAACTGCCATAGCTGTTGCACTGAAATCATAATTAAATTCTGTTAATCATCCTTCATATTCAAATTATGCGTCATTACCACATCATTCCGCATACTCTAGCTAGAGGATAGATCACCAAAGCCTAAGTAAATGTAGGTATTTCCTCTAAATCACCGTGCTCCATCCTTAGCATCAGGTGAGTTGGTGGCGAAACGGACATTTGTGTTCTATTTGTTTAAATACCTAGGGAGGTTGTAAATCTACCGTAGCTACTTCAGTTAATGGTGAAAAACGGCTTGAAGATTGGCAGACAGGCTGAAGCTGATCACTAACAAGCAATCTTTGTGATTATACCAATAAAGATAGGATTAATGGCTATTACGTACCTACCTATTAATTTGTATTTTTTCTTTTTTTTTGTGAATTTTAAGCAAAACGGGGAAACCAAAATAGTATACCTGCCAAAAAGGAGAACTGATATGTACTTACGCAACTTTAGTAGGAAATATTTCGCAGATGACGCAGAAGAGGACAGCCTCGGTGCAGCTGACGATGGCTTCGAACACGCACGAGAGGATTAGGTTCTGCAGCGAAGACTGCACGAGGTTCAGGCCGAGTGCCGCCAGGCCCGAGCTGATCAGCATCATTACTGGGGGAGAAAGAAAGTTCGGACTCAGAAGTGCATATAACAAGCTCTAGATAAGAAAGTACCTTCATTCAAACTAAAGAGCATTCAAAAATTCAAGTCCAACCTAACCGAACCAATCCTGGTTTGAGTCAGACCAGGCATCAAATAAACGATGAATACCTTTGTGGTGATCCAAATTTCACGAAACTGGACAAGGATTCAACTGTTTCGTCATAGGTATCTACAATTAAAAAGGTCAAGAAATCGCAGCCTCATCAAGGATTTAATGCAAACTAAAATTTATTAAGCGTCTCAGAAACGCAACTGCACGATGTACGAGTACGTGTTGCATTTCTGAGACGGCGCAGGTAAAATTATAATTGTAATCTAAACGAATTAATATTTGCGTGCATGGTAAAATTAATGTACGTATTCTAAACAAATACAAGTTCTCACTAAGCATGATCTTCTTGCCGATGCAGTTGATGGTGAGGCCGACGGAGAGCGCGGTGGGCACGCAGCTCAGCGCCACCACCAGCGTGTGGATGTACACCTTGTCGTCCAGCGCGTGAGTTGTCTCCTGAAGATTACAGACATTTTTAACATTCATAAATATCAATGACATCCCATTGATATAAAGTGAGGAGCTGGCAAACAAAAGCAGATGAACAAATGCGTCTCCCTTTTTTATACTTTCGGACTATCTTACTACAAATCTATGGCGTAACAAATATATGGTTCGATAACCAAAAACTTTTGAAATTCGAAGAAATCCATTTGTAGTCGCGCATTATCAAGCACAAACTTTCAGTATTTTGCTTTCTATTGTAATAAATTGTTCGTGGGACAAATCTGCTTTTGTTTACCAAGTGGAGTCAACAACAAGGCAAGCAGATAAATTAATACTTACTAATTCAGAGATTTCTATGCTGGCATTAGTGAGGTTGTAGGAAACCTCGCAGACTCCGGCGGAAGCATCCGGGTACATTCCCGCGAACTGGCTGAACCGCTCGAATAGATCGGGGAACCACATCATCAGTGTGTAGTAGCTGGAATCATTTGTTAAATATTAATCTTCAATATTTCAAAACTTTACGTTTCTATGACAAAATTAAATTAGTCTTCCGCAAAGTTAAGCCTGATCCAATCACTATTATCAAAATTTATTTGGAATGTGGAGATTCTGACTCTAGACTAAGCCAAACACAAAGCATAACGGTTGCATCACATTGCTCATAGGCGAGGTAAGAAAAATATAATTCGCAGATTAGTTTCGACTAAAGTAAGACAATCTTTAATACTTGCAGCTTAGTGAATTGCACTTTATTGTTTTACTAAATATGATAGAATGTTGTATTTTGAAGTTCGTGATACAAAACGCCTGGTTAAAATTTTTGTTTTCGTCACCTGTGCTAGTAAAAGAGAAAGATTAAAAAAAAAAGCGGCGAAATTCATACAAGATTCTAACTGAACTGACAAAAAGCAAGGAAGCGCTTTTTAGGGCTGAATAAGATATGATAAGAAATACTTACTCTTACTGTATTTACTTATAAAATAAATACCTGAACATCAATCCGAAGTCCACAAAGCAGCACAGCACCAGCAGGCCAATATAAGGTGGCGTAACTAGCATCTTCTTGCGGTTCCAGAAGTTCTGCCACCTCTGGTTCCATGTGAGAGGCGCCTTGGTCTCGTTGCCGTTGTTGTCTGCTGATACGATCTCTTCCTCTTCTCCATCTGTGGCACTTATCATGGACTCCACCTGGAAAATAGAGCAGGATTTCAGGAGCTTATAACATGGAAAGTACTTTCCCTTCTCATGACTAGTCGTGGACTTTTGACTTTTTTATTTCACGATCATTTTTGTTTTTTTAGCATAATAAACCTGAGTTCAAGGTTATTGTAATTATTACTATTTTTAGTTAATTCAATTTTTATTTTTCTATACATAAAGTATTTAGCTAGATCTGTTAGGAAATTTCGTAAATGTATTTTCAAACGTATCCACAATTATCTACCCACAGATTTGGGTTGGGATGAAAATCGTAAATCATATTTGATGGTAAAATGAGATCGGCACCAAGAAATACATTTTTTTTGCCGTTTTTATTGGTATTAGTAATAAGTATTTGTATACGTAATAGTATTTGGTAATAAGAACACAAATAAGGATAAGTTGCTCGGTTAAACTTTAGAGAACTAATTTGGCTATTTAATAATCGAAAAATGTGGTGTAATCGCTGAAATACGTTCCAACAGTTTTTTAGAAGATACTTTTTTTTTCCAAAATGAGAATGATTTTCAAAATTGTACTTCAGTTGAACGTCAGTTGGTTGTTTCTTCTACCAGCTGTATTTTTGCACCTGATCATCATACCAAAATATTTGCAAATAAAAACTTGTTTTTGGTGATTTCATGTAAAACAGGGCCTTAACACAATTCTTAGAACTAACTACATTCTTATTGTATTTATAGAATTCTTATAGAATGTAGGTAGATACGAGTACAAGCATTAAACTTACAGGAAAGTCTTTCTCATTAAGCTTCGAGTTGACCACAAAGATCCTCTGCAAGACCAGCAGCGCCTGATCTGCCTTGTTCGCATGTAGCAGATATCTTGGGCTCTCAGGGAATGGTATCAGCAACAACACCACTAGCAGACTCGGAATACCACAAGCTGCCACAAACACCCGCCAGGAGGTGTACTGGAAGTCGGCGCCGGGTGACGTGATGTTGAAGTAGGGGTCTCTGATGATAAGGAATGCTATGCCTGGAAAGACAATAAAAAACGTAAGTTTGCATAGGCCGAATAATTTACTCTAGTGTCAGAGTTTTTAGGCCATCTGGAGACCTCTGAAATAACTTTTGCGGTTATTGTTACACATCAAAGTCAAAGTCAAAGTCAAAGTCAAAATGTTTTTATTCAATTTAGGTATCAAAGATACACTTATGAACGTCAAAGTTATTTAAATAGACTCGACCGCCTTGTTCGGATAAAAAGCCTCTACTCAGAAGAACAGGCAAGAAACTGAGGGGCATTATTTTTTCAAATAATAAATAAATTAGTCTCACAAATTTTGGCTTACAACTAGGTAATATCTATAAATATTAGTGGCTACTTGGCGGAAGTGGAAGGCTCCAGACATCTTTATCTTCTAAATAATTCTTAACCTTATAATATCCTCTTTTCATTAATGTAGTTTTTACATGTGATTTGAATTTTCCCTCGGTGAGCCCTGTTATATTTTTCGGGATTTTATTGTAAAAACTAACGCAGTTGCCTAAAAATGACTTTCTTGACTTAGTCAGTCTAAATCTCTGTACAGCTATCCTATCCTTATTTCTAGTGTTATAATTGTGATAGTCACTGTTCAATTTAAATTTATGTAGATTTTTGCGAACGTGCATAATATTTTCAAAGATATATAAAGAAGGTAAAGTTAAAATATTTATTTCTTTAAATAAATCTCTCAATGATTCACGGGGACCCATTCCGTAGATAGCGCGGACCGCTCGCTTTTGCAAAATAAAAATGGCCTCCACTTCAGCAGCTGATCCCCACAGCAAAATGCCATATGACATTATGCTGTGGAAGTAAGCAAAGTAAACCATCCGAGCTGTAGCTATATCCGTCAGTTGCCTAATCTTGCGAACCGCATAAGCAGCAGAACTAAGTCTCCCAGACAGAGCACTAATATGTGGACCCCATTGCAGTTTGGAATCAATATACCCAGGAACACCGTCGCCTTGTCTATGTTAAGTTTATCGCCCTCAAGCATTACGTTTGGTTCTATATATCTAACATTAGGCATGGAAAACTTTAAACACTTAGTTTTTTTTGCATTTAGTAACAAATTGTTCGCAGCGAACCATCTCGAAATAATAGTCAGTACGTTGTTCACATGCACAAGTTCACTATCTTTCCTATCTGTTCTAAAAATAAGAGATGTATCATCAGCAAATAGAACTATGTCTGTAAGGTCCTTAACCATCTAAGGCAAATCATTTATATACGCCAAAAATAAGAACGGGCCTAAGATAGAACCTTGTGGTACTCCCATTGTAACTAAAGATCCGGAAGATGTGACGCCATTAATTCCCACTTTTTGTTGTCTATCAGTTAAATATGACTCGACAAGATCTAGAGCGATTCCACGAATTCCGTAGTGGTGTAATTTACGGATCAAGGTGCGGTGTTCTACACAATCAAACGCTTTGGAAAGATCACAAAAGACACCGATGGCATCCTGTGAACTCTCCCAAGCTTCCATCACATGCGTAACTAATCGAACTCCCGCATCTGTTGTTGATCTACTTTTCGTGAAACCGAACTGATTTTCGTTTAATATACTGTGTATGTTAAAGTGACACAACAGTTGATTAAGTATAATCTTTTCAAATATTTTACTCAAAGCCGGAAGCACAGAGATGGGTCTGTAATTCGAGGGATCTGACTTACTACCCGATTTGAAGATAGGGGTAATTTTGCTGTTTTTCATTAAATCGGGAAATGTGCCTCTGTCAATACACATGTTAAATATGACCATGAGGTGTGGTGCAATAGTTTCTATTAAAGACTCTAACACTTTTACTGATAATCCCCATAAATCTTCACTAGATTTAACTCTTAAGCTTTTGAAAGTTTTGATAATTTCAGAGATGGAAGTGTATCTGAACCGAAAGTCTGGTATATCCCGCGAGAAGTGTTCTTTTAGAAAAGCACCTGCATCATCTGGAGACGAGTGAAGCGTTTTGGTGTATGTAAAATAAATAAAAGTTTTGAAACGATTGAGAATGTGAAAAAGACAAGTAAGTAAATTGATCAAACCAATTACTCGAACGGGCGCATTTTTCGAATAAATATGTAATACAAAAGTAGCAAAGAAAAAGTCTTTAGAATAATTAAAAAGATACTGTGAAAATTATTCGAGCGCGAATAAAAATCAGCCTGTTAGATTTGACATGAAACCAGCAAGTCTGACCGTAATATCCTGAATCAAACATCAAACAGACGTCTAATTTAACCCAACCCACTTTTTATTCGGGCAATTTTAGCCCAAGGCTTACGGCATTCGAGTAGATAAAGATTCAGATTCAGATTCAGAAACATTTATTGAATAACTGATACATTCAATATATCTATGCTAGTTCTTCTTGCAGAAATCGTCATAATCAGTTTACCCTCATCGGGCATTCAATAATTATTAGCACGTGTCAAAATAAGTATTATGTAAATTTATAATAATAAACAATTTTAATTACATTCATTTTATGTCAAAAAAAATTTAAATTCAATGTCAACAGAGAAATAGTACGTATAAGAAAAATATAATAATTATTGAAAATTGATTTAGAAGTTTTAAATTTAAAATTGTTTGTTTAACAATGTCATTTCTTTAGTCTTATCTCTATCAGTAAACTCCTTCAGATCATAAAAAACGTTATTTAACAGCCACTTTTTCAGTGCAATTTTGAATTTTTTAGTACTGGGAATGTCAGTTATCGCTTTTGGTAACAAATTATAAATATTTATAGCACTCATAAAGGTACTTTTCCCATGAATAACGCAATTACTGTGTGGCTTATAGAGGTAATCATTGCCTCTCATAGTATTATTTCTCGTTCGCAGATCTGATTTGTTTTTAAATAAGCCTTTATTATTTCTTACAAATAGAGAAATTTCAAGAATATAGATACCAGTCAGGGTTAAAAATTGCTTATCTCTAAATAATTGTCTTAATGTTTCATCACTATTTTTACTATATATTATTCTTAGACATCTTTTTTGCATTATAAAAGTATGTTTCACATTAACAGAATTTCCCCAAAAAATAACCCCATAAGTCAGCAAAGGGTATATGTTACCATAGTAGGCATTTTTGGCAACTTCAATAGATGCAACATCAATTAAAACCGATAAAGCGTAGCATTGACTGGAAATTTTACTATCGACATTTGCCAGATGAGACTTCCAGTTTAGGTGAGTGTCCAGAGATACTCCAAGAAAATCCGTCTGAAAAACTTCAACTATAGATGAACCAGCAACATCTATGTTAAGATCGATTGGAGTAGCCTTGTAGTTGTGAAACTGCATTATTTTAGTTTTAGAAATATTTGTTTGAAGGTTTAGAGCGTTTAACCATTCTATCAGTTTTCCTAGCGTAGTTGTGATAGTGTTATTATATTCAGAATCACTCTGTCCTCTCTTCACAAATAGTATAGTTGCATCGTCAGCATAAAGAACGGTGTGATGCTTTAGTAAGGATGGCAATTCATTGATGTATACTAAAAACAGCAATGGGCCCAAGATACTGCCTTGCGGTACGCCTAAATTCACTTTACCTACATCAGATTGAGCTATTTCGACAACTTTTGTTTTTTTACGGTAGGTATTAAGAACCGTGGTTTGTGTCCTATTGCTGAGATACGATTGAAGTAGTTTCTGTGCTGTTCCGCGGAAGCCAGCTCGCTCTAATTGTTGCGATAGAATCGATGGTACGACACAGTCAAATGCTCTAGACATATCGAGGAACAGAGCAGTACAAGATTGTTTCCTATCTAGAGACTCCCATACTTTACTTAACATTGAATAGATTGCCATGGTTGTTGATCTTCCTTTTCGGAATCCAAACTGATTCGAACAGAGTATATTATTTTTGTCTAAGAAACATAACAACCTATTGTAAATAGCGCTTTCAAATATCTTTGAAAAAGCAGGTAGCAACGCTATTGGGCGATAGTTGTTTGGATTATCTTTGGCTCCTTTTTTATACAATGGCTTAACAATAGCTACCTTTAGAAGATCTGGAAAGCAGCCTTGTTCGAACATTAGATTAATAATATATATTAACGGTTCTACTATATATATTATACATGATTTTATTACTTGCATTGTTATTCCATCATAGCCACAGCTTTTTTTGTTTTTTAGACGTTTGATAATTTTTATAATCTCATAGTTATCTGTTGGAGTCAAGAAAACACTATTACAAGTAGCTGTATATGAAGGTTTATATTTACTACTACTTGTATCAACCTTTAAAGCATTTTGTGTAATGAACAAGTTATTCAAATAATTAGCTATATCTTTTGGGTGGGTCAACTCGCGTTCACCCACTTTAATGGATTGTATGGCTTGTTTGATGTCGTTTGTAGGTGAAGTGTGCATTTTTATCAGACCCCAGGTAGCTTTACATTTATTTGTGCTGTTTTTTATATATTTAAGATTTGATTTGCGTTTAGAGTTTTTAATAGATGATTTTAGTATCGTTTTATACTTTTTATAATGACTGACTCTACTTACAGATCTATTTTTTTGTAACTGAAAATACAGACGTCTCTTGGTTTTACTAGAAATTATTAAACCTCTAGTCTTCCAGTTAGGCTTACGTTTGTGGGTTATAACTACTCTTTCCAAGGGAAAGCACAAGTCGTATATCATTTTAAAAATGGTCAGAAATGTGTCGTAAGCATCGTTCACACTAGGCTTCTCATAAACGTCGTCAAAGCTGACCTGCGCAATATATTTTACAAAAATTGGTAAATTTGAATCTATTTTCCTCTTGTACTCATACCAATATTTCTCTGAATAGCTCAAACTACATGGAAGAACGATGACTTGTCCGGTATGGTCGGATAGGCCAGTTTTAAGAACATTTGCTTTGTAGGTTTTAATGTTTGTGATAAGGAGATCAATACAAGTGCTAGTGGTAGCAGTGACACGAGTCGCTTTGTCTATAGCGCAGTGAAGATTGTATAGCTTAAGCGTATTTGCGAGTCGTTTAGTCTGCTTATTAGTCTTAAATAGGTTTAAATTAAGGTCTCCAAGAATTATAATTTTTTTATTAAGTTTACGTGATTGTCGCATTGTCTTAAATAAAATGTCATTAAATTTATCAAAAAATATGTCAAAGTTGCTGTTTGGTGGACGATACATAGCCACAATTATTATGTTTAATTGTGGTATATTTATTGCACAACATTCTATTATCCCTTCTACAGATATACCAGAAACCCAATCTAGTTTATGGTAGTCTAATGAATTATGTACAAATATACAAACACCTCCACAGCGAGTTCGACTCCGTGAGAAGTGAGTAGCAAGTTCATAGCCTTCGATTTTAACACCATTTAGAAAGCCAGATTTCAGGTGGGTTTCTGAAAAGCATAACACATCATAGTTTTTATGCATAGTAGCTAAGTATAGTTCTAGTTCTGAAATTTTACCTTTTATACTTCTGATATTTTGATGAAACACTCGAAATCCTTCATTACTAATTTTGTTCGGTAAGGTCACGAAAAAATTCTGATTCTACTGTTTGGGTACTTTGAGATATCATGCTTTGAGTTATATTTTTAGTAGTAATCGGTCGAGAGCAATAGTACTCTAGATATTTCCGCTTATTGTCTAATCGGAGAAGCTCTCTCAAAATACTTCTGGACAAGTTTAACAAACGGTACTTGACAGGATTACGCTAAAGCGGAAAACAAAAGAGTGACCTTTAGACATGTCGATGGCTCACGAAGGTCGGAAACTTCGGTAAGATAAGCCAAGAATTGGCACAACACGCGAATATGATGCGAGACGTGGGTGGACGATCGTGTGATAGACGGGCTGATTGGACCATGCGAGATCGTCGGTTAATTAGTTGGCAGCAAAAGTTTCCTCAAGATTTTTTGTTATTGTTGTTTTAACGATCGTCGTTGTTTAGTTCAGTGGAAAGCTATAAATTATGGATCAATTTGATTTATTGTATCTTTTCTGGTTTTCTTTATTTTTCATCCATGACAGTAATTTAGAGCTGATGACTGCTGACTGTAACTAGCACGTTATAGGGCATCATTTTCAATCATAATTTGAAACATACTCTGTAGCGTAGTAAAATAAAATCTATCGAGCAAATAAAAAAGTAAAAATAAAAATCTTACTATTGATTTGACCGTAACGTGCTTGTCCTTAGAAGTGTTGCCTTTATTTAGATTTTGAGAAACATCATACCTGGCAACAGTATAGTTCCGAACGTCCAGAACACCTCCAGCCGGCACAGCATCACATCCCGGTGGCGGAGCGACAGGAAGTCTCCGAAGTAAGGGAAGATCAGCCCCGTCGCGCCAATGATCCCGAAGCCAGAGAAGAATCTGTAAGATCACCAAGTCTACAACGAATGGTTACGTCGAGAACGGAAGAAATTGGACTTGAAAATAAACTTCTACTATTCTCTAACTCTGCATAGTATGACACAAAGTTGCTTTCCGTGTCTGTTTGCCCCTCTGTCTGTATATCTGCTAAATCCTCCTAAACCACACAACCGATTTTATTGCGGTTTTTACTATCAGTTAGATATTTTTTAGGAAAGGCTTATAGGTACCCTGCGAAGCCGGGGCGGGTTGCTAGTAAAATTTTATTCCAAAAAATATTAATTGGATCATGACTTTTATCAACTACTACAATTTAGTAAGTAACTTATCAGTGTACAACAGCATTTTTTAGAGTTACTCTCTTCATCTTTTCTATTTTTTGCTTTGTCATTATCTTTTAAGAGGAAATTGACTATCAACACAACTTTATTACCACTTTTTGCTCTCGCTTTTTCTAGCGGCATCTGTGCCAAACGCAAATTAAAAAGCCACAAAATTTCTAGCCAAAACGAAAATAAAAATAAGTACGAGTATATTTCAAAGAAATGCGGACAATTTGGTCTAGATTTGAACCAACAAAATTATTTCTATGATATTCTAGTCTAAACCTCAGCCGCTACCCAATATTAAAATCTAGATACCTGCAAGCCAGGAATGCAGGAAAAGACTGGACCACACTGGAGAGGAAGGCCGCTAGCGCGTCCAAGAGCAGGGCTCCGATGATGGCCTTCTTCCTGCCTCGAGCATCAGCCAGGTTCCCCCAGAAGTACGAACCCACGCACATTCCTGGAAAAACAAACAAAATTAATCTGTTGGCAAGATGGCACTGAACAAAAATAAGTCCTTATGTATGACAGAAATTCTTTATTATGATGTTCCTGAATTATTTTTATTTAAAGATCAATCTCAGCAAAATATCATTAGTAGATAGTTCAGTAAAGATTTAATCGTGTTCAAAAATTATTGTTTATTCGGGAACTGATATTAATAGATGGTAGAATGCGGTAAATCTTTGAAACCATCAGTCCCATTGGCAGAGATAGTGCCAAAATGCGCGTCTAAATTCTAGGACGTGTTCGTAGACGACGATTGTGGCTGCAACATAACAATCTAATGGTTACAGCTATTATGTTATGTTGCGGCCACAATAACGGGAAACACGGATGTTAAAATTATCGTGATCATGAACGTTGACGTTAGTGTAGACATGGCTTGTCGCGTTATTTTAAAATGACATTAACATTGCCGTTTGATGTTTAATAAGCGTTGAAGAAGACCGTCTGAGTGTGGCCACCAATTTATCGTGTTAATTAATGCAATAATTGTCGCGATGATGGGCATAGGCGTTTCCCGCAAATGTGGCCATAGCATAAGAAATTGAAACAGTATTGGTGTATAAATACTTATCCCTCACCAATAAGCGGTGTAGCAGTGAGTTTCCCCTTGTCGCTGGAGCTGAGCGTGAAGTCCTCCTGCGCGGCCGGCAGCACAAAGCTGAGGGTGGTGGTGCTGAGCGCGCACACGGCGTACACGGCGCCGCACGACATGAGCAGCAGCCATTGGAAGCAACCGTACCCTGGAGGTACAGAGACGAGGTGTTATAAAGACTTCGAATTAAGGAATGGGAGTTCTGATTGGCAACTGCATTGAAGTACCTAACAACCAAACATAACATGTGGTCATGCCTTTTCCCCAAAGGGGCTGGCATGGGGCGAGCTTGTAGCCACACCAGGCTCCAATTTGATCACGTAGAAGATGACATTAAATACGCACATGCTGTTTACACAATCAACAAATTTGTGCGTGCCTTCGACTGGGATCGAATTCGCTCTCTCGCCTTCTTCAACTTAGACTACCATCGCTTTTGAAGTACCTAGCTAACCTTAAGGTGACATTAGACCGACGTTTCAGTACTTTTGAGGGGGTGAAGCAGAAGCGTGCGGGCGGCCGTCGCGCGGGGACCGCTTCATTCCGCGCGCTCGCCCGCGCACTACATGAGTATACGTAGGTATAGTCATCATAGTATGCGCTATCAACGAAGGTGCGCGCTACTCTTGCTGATCACTTACTTTACAGTGCGCGCGATTGGGATGAGTGCGCCAACGTAGAAGGCGCGACGCGAGACAGACGACAGAATATCGGACACTAACCGGCCACTTTAGAAAACTAAAACTATAAGTTTCAAATATTTAGTACGCTCTTGCGTGTTACGTATGTAAAAACTTCTAAAAAAATTGCAGTAAATACTTACATTGCAATATTTGGTATAATTTATTTTTGAATTCAAATGGCATTTTAATTGAAACGACAACTAATTATCCCCCGACGCAAAAGACGGGTTGTAGTATAAGTTTGACGTGTGTATTTGCGTGTCTGTGTGGTATCGTGGCACGCAAGCGGATCGATTTCGATTTTGTTATTTGTTTGAAAAGTAACGTGCTCGAGTGTTCTTAGCCATAATTATTTAGGTATATCGGGGGAATGTTTTAAATGTTATCTTCTTTTCATAACGAACCAATATCGTAAAAAGTTTAAATTGATTCTAGAATTTAATTTTATTATTTATTATTATACTATACTTACCATAAAAATGAAACTAATACAAAATTACGTTCAATCTTTTATTTATATTAGACTGTCGTATTACGCTACAGTCTTAATTATTGTTATTGAGCAGTGGGATTTTTAAATTTAAAATTAAAAATACTCTTGTTGTTATTTATCCTACATTATTACTAATTAATCTCGCCGTCACTAGAAAACAAAACTCTTCATTCAAGAGATTCTGTTTAGGGCTCTCGAAACCGGTGCCGAGAATCAGGATTTTTGATACTTTTCTGCAATGGAACCGGGAATTCCCAGTACTTTCAGTAACGGTTTTCTTTTTCTCCTTGGTACAAAAGTACCAAGAAAAATATATCGATATGAATACGGAAAAATTACATTGACATTGAATACGTTGACATACGGAACAATTACACGAAAATGAACATAACACGTAAGATAACTGGAGGCAAGATAAAAAAGGGGTACGACAAAAATATTGCTACGCCAGTAGCGGCTGATGAAGAAACTATACGCTAATCTGTGGCGATGTTGTATACAACTACCAATAGGTAACGCAGATTAAACAATAGTAGCCGCTTGAGCCGCGCGTTCCATTGTTAAATCCGGAACAAAAGAAATCTTTCTGGAAAGCAATTATTGTGCACCGTTTTTATGATGTTTTTATCTATTTAATAATGGGGTGTTTATTTGAATCCGAATGTTCTAGATTGAACGCGTGGCTCCGCGTGATAAACAACTTTTTGTGTGTTTGCGCTATTGTTTAATCGAATGTTCTGGATATCTTAAAATTGTATAAATATGCGGACGACCGACGACTCGGCAGTCAGTTTTGATTACGAGTTCAAAGTGCTAACATCAAAGTAATTGTACGAGAAGTGTTCAGAGTGTTATAATGCAAGTGTCTAGTGTAGTGTAACAGTGTTTGTGTGTGTGCACTTGGTGAATAAAGTGAATCTTCGGATACATCGACGTTTCATTCCTTTTATCCTCTCCCCGTTCGTAACAATATCGTCGGTGTTCGAGCACTTTTTACAGTGCTTTCAACATTATTTGCGTGACTTCCCCTTGGCACAACCAGCTGTGTCTTGGGGTTCAGGCGTCTTCCAAATTGGTTAAGGCGTCTTCGAGTGATCGGGGAACATACATAGAAGAAAGATTCCGACGAATTAAGAAGCTGCTCTTGACGTCGTCGGTTAAAAACCTCATTGGTAAAACTTATTTGAAAGCGATAATAGTCTAGCTGAAAAAGGCTCGCCTCTCACTCTCAGCTTCGAACCCAGCCGAAGGCATGTACCAATTTGTTCAATGTGTAAACATATTTGCATTTCTATCATCTGCTACAAAGCTGAAATCCAGTGTTTGGCGACAGGCTAGCCATTTAGGGACTGAATATCGTCCGACAAAGTGACGGTGTTATAATATACCTCTGCCTATTTTTAGACCTGTCCTAGGCTATTGCGGCGTACGCCTGAATTTCACTTTTATAAATCTCTTAATGGCATTCCACGGTCCCAGCGAGAATCTACTAGTTCAGGTAGCATGTGCCTATCGTAGAAGTCAATTAATTTGGGCTGCATTATATTTATCCAAAACTCGTCATCTTTTTGGATGTACAGGACTTCCATTTTTTGATTTTCTCCGCCCCATATACCAAATATACACCTCTGTCTTCCTGTCACCCGTAACTGGCCTTGGACTTGCAAGTACCAGTTACTATTTTTATTTATTGTAACTGTGTCATATTTCACATTATATTTTAAAATTTGGACTTTGTTTTGTTTTATAGCATCCTCAATACAATTTTTGAAGGCAGCAACTGGGCATTTAACCTCAACAATTGTATTTTCCCCGACGACTCCATCTGGTGTGGCACCCATGTACGGGAACTCATGGTCTACAAAAAGACCACATTCTTTTATAGAGACATTTTCTTGCATGGCTAGCTGCTGCAGCGCAAATCTTTCATTTTTTATTCCATGAGCTACTGACGCAATTGAGGAAATATTTTTTTTATATAATATGTTATTAACCAGGTTGCCAAATTTCTTCTTTCGTTTAATTATAGCACCAAAGTTTGAAGCAGTTATTAATAATCTCCTAATCTGTAACCACTCAATGCTTTCACGTTGCTGCGTAGTTCTTTCTTGAAGCCCGTTACGATCATTTACTAATGTTTTAAGATTTGACATAAAACAATCAGAAGCTTCTTTGTAAACATCGTCAGACATGTCCGGTGCAGCAACTTTTGGTCCATAGTCGAATTGCTTTTGCAATTTCTTAGACCTATTTTTCTTCCTTTTTACGGCATTGGTTTGCGTTCTTTTGTAATGTCTTCTTTCTTCTAATTTCTTCAAATTGCCTCTAGGACTTTTCCCCAACATTTTTTTGTGTAAAATATATAACGGCCTTTTCGTGTTGTGTGATACAACAGCTGCCGAGCATCTTGATTGATAAGATCGCCTTTGGGAATAATTTATCCGCTTACCTCCAATAAATTTAGCCACTATACTGTTGAATCGCTCAACCACATTCGTGTCGACATCTTCTAACAGGCTGCGTGATTTAGCTACCGCTGAATTTAAAATTACTTTCAAACGAAACCAGAAAGAAGTTTGCTCAAGCTCTGCAACTGTTGATGCCAATATGGCTTTTTCTTTAGTGCAGTAATAATTTTTGCACTGTTTGTGATCACCATAAGCATGACTTAAGGCGTTGCTGATATCTTCTTGCACTTGCTTTATGGCAATATCTTTGGAAACCTCTTTATTTTTTTTTATTGATGATGTTATTACTTTTCTAATACTCATCACTTTTTCGTCTGTTACGTATTTTCTTTGAGCTTTTGGGTATTTAGTATCTTTACCCAATGCACGCAATTTGTTGCATAGATTCCTCAACAAATGATTTCGACATTCAATTTTTGAAACCACGTATCCTGGGTACGGGTTGGACGCTAGTATTTTTGCATATGTTGCCGAGTCACCGTCAGCAATAATAGTTCCATACATGAGGCCATACATGTTCATGGATTCCTTAAATGCTTCGCATATGATGGTGGCCTCCATGCCACAGGCAGCACCTTCATAGTTTTTGTAACAGATGTGTTCTTTGGGTTCTTTTTTACTTTTTTCTGCTCGGGCACATATTAGGCAATATTTATTTTTAACGCCAATAAAAATTACTTCCCCAAACTTTCTTCCTACAATAGCAGCAACTCCCGACATTGCATTATAATTGTTTCCATAAGAGCGTTTACTCCACGCACCATCCGCAAACACTTCTATGACAGGTATGCCATTGAAAATTCGGCCATCTTGGATGGCTGCCTCTCGTTCACGAGCTGCTGCTTGTTCCATTACTTCTACCGCCGTAGCTTCCCATTCATCAAAAATGAGATTTTGTATTTTGGCATAATATTTTTCGCGAAAAATAGGAATATCCATGGCAGACATACTCTCCTCGAATTGCGAATACCCTATTCCAGATGCTATAATTCCAGACACTGCTGCACTGTTAATATTAACAGTTTCGTTGGCTGGATCATCAGTGCACACTTTAAAAGTCCCTTTACAAATTTCACATTGAAATGTTAAATATGAAATGAGTCCAATTCGCTTTTCTGTTATTAATCTCAGGGGGCTTACTACAACCTCTTAAAACATCATTAATTAAGCCTTACTTCGTAATTTCGTACCATGACCACCCTAAAAGTATTCCTGTTACGTTTTGATATCGCTTAGCAGTTTTGATGACGTCACTCGATTTCGTTCATTCAATCCAAGGAACATTTGTCTAAAAACCGTACCATGACCTCTAAAGTATTCCTGCCGAGCTGTCAAAATAGCAGGAATGATACAAATTACAACGATTGTTAAAAAGTTGCTCTCCGTGTAACTTTTTCTATTAATAAGTGAGTTTTTGCTGTGTTTCTGAGGTTCTATTTGTAATATTTAGCAAGATGGCCGATGATTTGGAAACTTTCGAGTTTCTCGAAGCAGATAATAGAAGCTCCGTACAACGAAGGACGCCTTCGGACGGGCTCCAGAATAAACTTCAACCCTTTTTCACATAGATTTTTTTTTGGCTAAGTCCGCTCCTTTTGATGAACTTGTTACTTCTTAGAGTGATGAGCCTTCGCCTGCAGACTCCTATTTTAAGCCCGCAGCGATTTCACTGTGGGTTTTTAAAAAGTCTCACATGATATCGAACTGCTTCGCTGAGACTCTGCGGCCGCTGTGACAAATTATTCTAAGCATTAAATTCTAGATATCACCAAAATAATTTTCACAAACTTTAATTGTATACAGCAATTGAATTTTAATTTACCTTCATGATCATAGGTAGATTTAATTTACGTTTTCGAGGGGAACCGAAAAGATGGTGTCATGATTTTGTATTATTTTCTAAAACGAAAACTCGCCTTTACTGAAAGAGGGAAAGAGGAGCGGGATTTATCTCATTTATCATCATCTTCATCAGAGATTTAATGAAAAATGTAATGACAAACATACAGATGACTAGGTGTTATGGCTATGTTGCCTCTAGCCTACCCTATGGGACAAAACAAAAAAAAAACGTTTTTGACATTGTTCATACAACCAAGTGTCGCCAGATGTTTCATATGAGAGATTGTACGCGGGTGAGGAAAATAAAAATTCTTAGGGAAGAAAATAATAATAAATCATAGTGTTTTTACTTGCAACTTGTAAAAACCGTAAGTGTAATTTCCCTGTATCGATAGGATATTGTAGGCACGATTTCGCTATGCGGTCGTACTATTGTACGACCCCGATTGTACGATTTTTACATGGCAAAAATCGTATAATTACGATTGACATCGTACATCTGGCAACACCACACTCCAAAATACGCAAAAGTACCACAGAGTGTATAAAGGCACTTGTATCGTACATTCTTTTGACATCACTGTAGCAGGAGTAATAACGTTTTAAAACATTATTGTTTTCAATGCTTGTGGTAGGGTACAAAACAATACTTATTAAGGAATGTAACAAAACGTTCCTGCGCAATGATGTTTTTGTAAAAGTTCATGGTAAGCCCCCAGGTCACTGAAATCACATTTAAATAAGGATTCGTGCTTTAACCCTTGCAACTGATTTAAAAAGTATGCCATGTTCACGATTCTCCGACCGCTAATGTCTGGTGCAGATGTTGTTTCGCAGTCAAACTCGACTAAGTATGGTAGGTCCTCTGTAGTGCTGCAACAATAATGAATTAGGATAATATATACACATGCATACATCTTTAGCAATAGTGTTAATTATTTTTAAATTATGGAGATAGCTTACTCAGGCACGCTTGGATTTGGAGTCACTATTTCACGCGTAGGTGTTTCACTTATTGTCTCCTCCAAGTACGGCAGGTTTTTTGGAATGCTACAACAATAAGGATATTATGTGTTCTGTTATGATAATATACCTAAATACATCTTTAGCAATAGTTTTATTTTTAAATTATGGCGATAGCTTACTCAGACACGCTTGGTTGTGGAGTCACTATTTGACGCGTAAGTGTTTCACCTTTTGTCTCCTCTAAGTACGCAAGGTCTTCTGGAGTGCTGCAGCAATAAAGATTCGAGTATTGTAATGATTAAATTTAGCGTAAAATATAATATACTTTGTTTTATTAGGCGCACTAATATTGGTAGCGATTATTAGCAGATACAAGTGTCTTAAATTTTATTACGTAAACTCACTCGAAAAATCTAGATTCTACTAGTTGAAGTTCTTCTAACACCGCATCAGAAGTACCCGGCATTGGTGTGGGTATGGATTCTTCGGGTTTATTAATTCTGTAAATACATAAATAGTTTTGGTTTATTAGCCGTCGGTAATTTGCTAGCATCACTTGCTGTGACGTCACCCAACAGGTGAGTTCGGTAAAAATTTGCTGGTACCGCAAGTATCGGGAATTCCCGGTTCCGTTGTACAGAAAATTTTGTATTTTATTTAATCCATCGTTATAACATTAGTGTGTAGAATAGTTAATCTACAACAAAATGTATGGGACAGCTGATATTTATTTATTTCTGGTGAGCACAATTAGTGTGGCAGTGCTTGATGATATTTATGTAACAAACTAGCTGGGCCCCAAGGCGTTACCCGCGGATTTAATTTTCGCGGGAATACTTTACGTATAAAAGTTAGCTTATGTGTTAATCTAAGGTCTCAGCTACCTCCATAACAATTTTTATTAAAATTGGCCCAACCATTTGAGCGTGAAGAAGTAACAAGCATACACACATACACGCACACACAAACTTTCGCCTTTATAGACCAAGCGAGCGTTAGCGAGCGAAGTGTCTATGCTTCGACAAAAATGCTTTCGTATGTCTGGATTCCGTCCAAATCTCTGTCTTCCTCAGCAGGTCGCTTCACTTGAAATTTTAATGATTATGAAAAAAATATAAGAAAACATATCTGCGGTTTTAAATTTTTTCCTAAAACTGACTTGGCAAAACAAAAACTAAATTATTGAACTTGCTCATATTTTTTTACGAGAATCGGTTGAGAAATGCGCCCTGTAGATGAAACAGATGTCGGCCGCGAACTACAGCTCATAGAGCCACTAGTAGTATTAGTGTGATGTGATGATAAGAAAATATAATAACTTACTTATTTTTCCGGAGGTGCATCAATAATTGTTTTTTGAGTGCCGTTGCACTAATTTTTCTCTTATTCTTCTTATTCCCCATGACGCTATTTTTATCACGTTATCACAGTCGGTGATGCGGCGCGCGAAGAACAAGTCAGTACACGTCTATTCTCGGCAAGTGTTTCGAACGAGTGTGGAGTATCTGCGGGGGGCGCGGATCAGGCAATTGCGTCGGCCGGCCCGCGCGCAACCGCTCTGTCTGCGGCCACGTTAGGCCGTACGCTAAAACTCGCGCGGGTGCCCGCCTCTCGGGTCTGTTTAGAAAAATTGTATGAGCAGCGCTACACAGTACAAGCGCGTGCTGCGTGTGTACTCATACTATTTTTCTAAACCGATCCACGATCCGGACACCCGCGCGAGTTTTAGTGTACAGCTTTAGTGCCCTCGCTAAGGCGAACTAACAAAGCCTACTTGTAATACTTTATTCTCTGTAAGTCGGTTTTTATGGTTAGGTTACTCTATCGAAAAAGACAAAACACGGAATAAGAATTTTGTGCCAATTCCACGTTTATTGTAAAGGGGTAAATACCTATGTAGTTACGGAACTGTAACCACGGGAAAGTCAGTAAGTAAATAAAATAATAAATAGGTACATCCATACAATGTGATCGACGGAGCGAGCGAAGCTTCTATGCTTTAGCTTCGACAAAAGTGCTTTCGTAGTAAAACAGTTTCTTTTTAAACATAAATTCCTATCTCGGCAATTTCAAAATAGTTGTAAAGATTGACACGCAAAAATCTGTATACCTAATTATCGAACTTGCTCACAAAATTTCACGAGAATCAGTTGAGAAATGCGACCAGTCTGTAAAGAAAGACAGACGTCGGCCGCGACGTGTTCAGCTCACAGAGCCACTATAAAATTTATTATAAAATATGTGGCACAGAATACGTATCAGTAATCGTAGATTTCGCGTTTGAGGCACAGAATACGTATCAGTAATCGTAGCATCTGCGTTTGGGCCACAGAGTATTAGCCACACGAATTAGCAGTAGTAAAATCGGCTATGTGCGGACACAGCTTACGCAACAGTATGTACAGGATTTACGTTCGGCATCATTTATTCTGTGGTTCGGCTCGCTATTTATTTTACGTTATCGGAGCGGGGGATGCGGCGCACGAAGAAATACAGGACTGCTCTCGGCGAGGCGCTGCGGCCGACTGCGGAAAGGCGGGAGGCGCGGATCTGGCGATTTCGTCGACTCGCGCGCAACAGAATACGCACTATTACGTAGTTTTTATTTATTTTTTAGATAACTATAACGTCTTTGAAAGTGATTTTTTTTCAGGCCCTTAAACGTTTCAATGTTAAGCGAATAAAAATTTGTTCATCAAAACATATTTCACCATAACCGACTGAGCAGTGTTTGAACGTCGCTAGACAAGCAAAAAATAATTATAATTTTAGGAAACTTCACGATTTTTTTCTATCGAGCCAACTTTACTCAATCGTGTTTTGGACCCCACAAAGATCTAAAAAATATCATTATACTTCAGAATAAAATATCCTTTATCGATTTGTAACAAGTTTTCATAGTGTACTATGCAAAAGAAATGAAGCTGAATCGTGAGATTTGGCACTCATAACGCCTTAACATGGAATTTGTTAAAGTACAATGCAGTCAACAGCATTATTGAACTAAATAGTAGACATCATGACAGAAAATAACTGTGTGCGATTACAATCGCACACAGTTATTTTCTGTATTTTATATACAGAAAATATATATATTTATATTTATATTTTATTTTTCATTTATATACTTACCTACAGGTAAGTATATGAATGAATACCATATAAAAATAGAGACGATGGTAAGGGAGCGGATTATTGCCATTGTGTTGGATTTAAGTGTCTTTTCGATATAGCCACGCTTTCCTATTCTAAGTCCATCATATCTCTTGGTGTAATGAGGTAGGCGGCGTACATGTGATGCCTATTTGCTAGCGTTGGGTGATTATGGACTGATAAGAACACGGAGGCAATAGGAAGGAACACGGAGCAGACTTTCACCAGAAATAGTCATAGGTCGGATAAGCAGTGAATGAGACTGCCTCGGGATCGAAAAGATGACTCGCTAAAGAGGATCAATACTTAGCAGGGTGTGGAATATTGTTGCTAACGATGATGTAAAATCTTATAACGTTGTTCTTGCATCTAGTATCAACAAAGTCAACAACCAAGGGTACACCGACCATAATTTTTCATTGTCTTTTTAAAATCGATTGAACCGATATTGAGAGCACTTACTCGTAACGAGTTTCAATCGTTTCAAGTGCATCTCGATCGGATGCGAATTGCTTGGTTCTCGATTTATGAGCTGTAGTTTGTTGTCTAGTATGAACTGGTGAGAGACGGTTTAGATGGACCTAAGTACTATTGTCTGCTGTGATCGATGTACAATGATACAATGTTGCGTTACAATCAGTTTATTTTTATCAATGAAGCGTCAATGTTCTTGAAGATTACGTGTGATGTTTAAACATAGACATTGCAAGAAATAAGTTTGCGTAAGTACATTTTTATGACAAAAAAAGTATTTTAAATTAATAAATACTAGGCGCGCAGCCAAGCGATTTGACCTGCGCTGAAAAAGTAGCTCATTTGTTAAGCCTTGAATATTCGCCAAACGCGTCTATTCAACTCGTAATTGTGAAGAAGCTACGGACCCTACCGATATAAAAAAAATATCACCAATAAGATCATTCTGTTACCTATTAATTAGTCTGATTAAAATATTATATTACTTACTAGATTGCGGGTAAAAAAATATTAAATGAACGTTGTTTTCGTTCTCATGGCGTGCAATACCGTGCTTACGGAGATTACGTTACTATATATTTTTACACCTTCGGATAGGAAATTAAAAATATGATTGATCGTCCTTTTACCATATTTTTAGAGCTAAAATTGAGTTAGTTTAGTAATATTTTGTGTTATTTTGAAGTATTTCGTCAGATCACGTGACCACTGACACCCGCGAGCTCCTTTGCGGGGGACGGGCCAGTCGGCGCCAGCGCCTCACGAAGGAGGGACGTACTCGCCTTGCCGAAAAATATTTTCGCATTTTTTTTCTATTTGTACGTAAATCATCAATTAAACAGTGCTTAATTATCCAGAGACAATCAAAAAAAGTAGTTTTTCAAGACATTTGATAAGTTTTTAGTGACTTTACTACTAGTGAAAATATTTGGACAATAATTGATCGCGTTGTGAGTAGAGGGTACAGAAGGTTGATCCGATGAAAATGGGAGATGTCACCAAGGCAGCTAGGCGTAAGAAAAAAATTGGACTCCAACTAGCTAAGTGGTAAGTACCTACCTACCTATTAATATTTAATTACCACATAAATATTTTTACCCGTTTGTTCTTATTGTGTAGACTGAAGTGACTAACCCTAGTGTCTGAGTTTTTAGTGGCATATGATTTCGGTCTGACGTTTGTTTTCCTGATAAAATAATAGAAAACTACAGACGTGTCCTCCGACCTATGTTAACTCTCAGGGCTTCACCGTCCATTACACCTTATTGCGATGATTGTTGGATTTACCCGCCGACGCTGTGCGACCATGAACCTTATTTTGCTGTGATACGAGCCGCGGTCGCGCAGCGTCGTGCTGTACTACAATCATCACGCCACGGCACGGGCCCCATTGTACATGTTGCTCATGATAATTATCCAAGTGCAAGACTTGTCAGAACTGTGTTTTTGTTTTGTTATGTACAAATGTACCTTTATGTGTCATATTTGTACATTGCACAGGGTTATCGGTATAGGGTGTACTAAGCCAAACGGGGGTCATTGTACTCTTCATTATAAACAACGATTACTTTTTAAACTTTTTTATTTGTAAATTAAATCGGGGAAAAAAGCATCTGCTTACATTTTGTCGACGATCGATGAGCTTTTTGTATGAAACAGCTGTTTTTTTTCTCGTGATTTCATTTGATTCAATTATTCACAAAAATTATACTAAGGTCAATATACCTAAGCCATTTCAAATTGAAGCTGTGGCATACTTGCTGATGCCCCAACACCTAGTTAATAACATAGAAATGGGGAGTATTCTATAGTTAATAATAATAAATAATCCTTCTTGAACAATCGGGTAAAAATAAAATAATGATAATTATTATGTGTACTTACGATGTCAAAATCGGAAAGCGGTCGTTGCGTGCGAACGGTGTAAATGACTAATACTAATTTTTGTTTTTGGTATAGCACATTTCCTAAACTAACCTACCTAAACTAGAAACAATCACATTTTTATGTTATAGCTGACCAACCACGGTCCGCAATACATTATTATTTTTAGCAGTGTATTGAGCATATTTTTCTAACTTATCCTGGTTTGTTAACCGACTTCAAAAATTAGGACGCACTCAATTACATTGTATAAATTTTACTAAATGTTTGTTGCAGCATAACTTCGTTATTTACTCATTTATTTTTTATTTGAAAGAATATGCTTACTAACACTCTGATCAGTCACTTTGATCAAAATAAAGTATTTTTAGTAAAAAATAGTATTTAATACAAAAAGTCAAGCATTTGCATTCAGAAAGTAGTGTTCCGAGTCATGGCCATTGAATTCGATAGAAAAGTTATTACATTTTCTTACAACAATAACCGAGCGAGAGATCGTTAGCGAGCGAAGCGTTTATGCTTCAGATTCGACGAAAATGCTTTCGTATGTCCGAATTCCGTCTGGATTTCTGTCCGGATCTCTGTCCAGACCTGTCTTAATCTACAGGTCGCATTTCTTAACCTATTCTCTTGAAACTTTGTGAGTAAGTCCGATATTTAAAAAGAATTTTCTTGTCTAGGCGGTAATTGGAAATTTTTCAATATGGCAGAGATGTGATTTAAAAAAAGATATATCTCCGCATAATTGGAAAATTTCCAAAAAACCTTTTTGACGAGATCACCAGCTCACAGAGTCACTATTGTATGTATTGTTATTTATTTATATTTATTATATACAACAATTTCTTTGGTAACTGAAACCAACTTGCATCTAGTCTTAATAGTTATTTTAATTTAATCTATTGCATGAAGACTAGAATAATAATATATTTTAAACTGGGATTATAGATTGGTAATTGTTTTATATTTTATGGTATCATGGAAAGAGACAAACGAGACGCTTTGAGTAATATGAATATTGTGTAATTAATATCTTTAAATTGCTCTATTTCATTTTTTCAGAAACAGAGATCAACGAAATTATCAAATTTTAAACACAAGCGTTCAGCCAACAACAAATGCGAGTACTGAACTAAGGTGAGTTAAAAGACATTTAACATCTTATATTATTAGGGTGACAAGCATAGTGCATAGTCAGAGCTATGCCAAATGAAAATGCTATTGCTGAAGTTGTCGTATGTCCAGCGTCCAGCGTCTGATTGCACGGATGTCCGATTGTTTTCCTCTACAGATCGCATTTCTCAACCGATATTTGTGAAATTTTGTAAATTTAGGTTTTATTTAAAATAGCGGATATATGTAATTTGTGAGACGTTGCTCATAGAGCCACTACTTGTAATCAGAGTGGCGCTGAACTGCTATGGGCATGCGTGACGCCAGTACAACCATTCACTCAGCGAGCGCGAAGCGCGAGTGAAGAACTTCCGTTTCAGTTAATAAAAATACTAAAAACTTATCCTATATTTTTATCTACAGATGCCTAGTTCAAAATCAGCCGAAGGGTATCAGAGCATCCGAGGAACAGGGACTTTTTCACCTTCGAATAAACTGGTAATCTTTTTTTATTTTTTTGTGTACACAATGTACATAAATAAATTATTGATACGAGCGTTCGGACTTAGTATGATTGCAAATTAATTATCATTTAATATTGTTTTTAGGAACAACAATATCAGTCTTCATTGCCGAATCTCATCGTCGAAGAAGAAGCAGAACAAGAACAGAAAGACAAAAGTTATTGGTGTATTATAACATTAGCTTCTTCTTCGTAAAATTGAAGGAAATATCAAGACACAATGGATTTGGTTGCGACAAACAATCGATAGGAGACTGATTGGAGAAAAGCAAACAGGTCTTGCTTCTAAATTCACCTTTTTGTGAATAAAGAGTAACAATAGTAGATTATGTACCGAGGGCACAAAGCAGTGCCTTACGTCGCGGGCGGCTTATTGTACCCTGAGCGTAACGAGGGAATCTAGAGTTAACTCCCGAATGCAGCAAGGGAAGATGAGTCCTGAGGGCAGCGAGGGGTTCAAGCCGCCCAAGACAAAAACACTGCTTTAGCGAATCCTCTTCTAAAAATACTGTCTAATATTATACTCTCTCATAACTAATAAAAAGGTACTAGTAAGGTACAGTCTTTTATTTTAAATTTCGTGCAGCTCGTGGAGCACGTGCTCGTATTTTTTTCTTGGTAGCTAGTTAAATTTTCAAATAATCTCTTCTTACAGTGCTTATTCTGAGTTTTCATTCAATGTTAACCTCTTTGCTCGGAAACTCCCAACTACAAGCTTTGCTCGAATTTATGTTTCATCTATAAAACCAACATTTGAGTTTCATGTGTTAGATTAAGGATGTGCTAATCTGAGCGATTACTGCCTTCAAAGCATTTGATTTATTGATATTTTTTGAATCTCGGTTTATTTTGATTATTTTTTTGGTGTTTGCTAAAATCTAAGCACTATACATGTATTTCATCTACAAAAGGTTTTTCAATATCCAATCTAAGACCCCTTTAGTCCAGCTATAGAGGATTTTTTTTCTATATTAACTACTAGCTGTTGCTCACGATTTCGTACGCGTAGATAAAAAAAAAGCTCGTTCCGTTAGTTTCTTGTATTTGTCATTCACTCGAGGAGTATAATATTATAGCGCGAGCCGTATGCGAGCCCACTAATGGAGCCAATAGTGTAATTATTAACGTACACGCGTTTCATGTGACGTTTTTCATCACACATGCGAGGGGAAAAAACACAGACTTGCATTAGTCAATACATTTTTCTGAAAATGTATGCGCATTTTGCTGCTTTTCCACCTATCAAAATTTTCCTAGGCAAAATAATAAAGCGAATACTTTGTTTAAATTATCATACCTAATTAATGGTCAATATTTTTATTAAAAAATAATGTTTATTTACTGTTATTACGTAGTTATGATACTTTAAATCAAGAATTTAAGAAAAGTAAAAAAAAACTCTTGTTGATTTATTTTAAAAAAGTCTAGTTCAGTATAGTTACTAGTGCGATAATGGTAAAGTAACAGCACACGTGCTTAATAGCTCGGATTATGAGCTAAAACTGATGTAATAAAGTCCTTTTTACGAGCGAGAGTGATGAAAAAGATATTAAACACAAACGCGTTTTTAACTTCAAGTAGGAACATTTCAGCAAAATCAGGCAAGAAACTATCGAGAAAATAATGAGGTTGTAAGTTCTGGGTCCACTATATTTTCAACAATTTTAGTCATTTTTATACTACCTACTAATTATATAAAACAGATTAGTACTATCAACTCGTAGAATACATTTTTAAAGCGGGCCGTCGATTGAACAGCTCTGCTAGTCCTAGTCAATATGTTTTTTGTTATGAGATTTTTGAAATGTTGTAAGCATTGGTTTAAGATAGGTTGAGTGATTTATCCCTGGTACCGGAGTTCTTAGAATGCCCATCAGGAGCCCTATTCTTGCTAAAAATATTTTCTGATCAATGTCTCTCTCGTTTTAAAAGTCGTAGTGAGAGTGACCAAGAAACATCTCACGTTCATCTCACAAAACATTACAATAAAGCATAACATCACAGAGGGCATTCATTTTTAGGCAAAAATATTTTTTTCACGGTGTTTCGTCTGAATTTGTTTAGTCTTTGAAAAATGCTAGCTCAATGTTCAAAAGCTTCGAGCGTTGATCACTAGAGGCGCTAAAACCAACTGAGCGTCGAATGCCAAATGTCATTGGCGCATCTTAACCCCTTAAGCTAATTTCATCCAAATCTGTCCATCCGTTTGACCGTTAAGAAGTAGCAAACAAGTACACATAAACTCTCGCCTGTATTACCTGTAAAATATAAGTAGTAGGAAGTATGATATTTGTATCCTACGTACATACTTAAGTAATGAAAAGTTAAAAGAAACAGCGATCTAAGACATAATATGAAGTTCATAAAATGGCTGCAAAGTAAAAGTTTCAACGTTCCCGTTTCATAAAATCAATACTCCATTACGAAACTATGGTGTCACTAAGAACATAGATTAGAGCATAACTGGTACTTAAGTTCATCACTAAGCCCAACAATTCGAAACGCACAGATTGCCAACTTCGCAGAATACTTATAGAGTTTTAGATTTTAGTCTTCTCTACATACCCAGTATGAAACAAAGTCGCTTTCCGCGTCTGTCTGTCCCTATTACTGTCTGTATATCTGCGCTCCAATTCAATTTGATGATAATTTAAATATATGATGATAGTTTAAATAATTTTTCACAGAAGAACTATAGGTCCCATCGAAGCCGGAGCGGGTTGCTAGTATTTTAAAAGACAGTCTAGACTAGTGATTCCCAAAATAGTCTATATCGACCCCAAGGGGTCGACAATTATCTACAATGTGTAAAAATCCGCCACCGACAGGTGGTCTACCCTAAGCCGAAAAAAGTGGTCTACGATACAAAATAGTTTGGGAACCTCTGGTCTAGACGTTAATAGTTACAAACAATATATATAGCACAAATTTAAATTATCTTAATAACGTGACTTATGTAAAATAAGAATGCCTTAGAAATAAGATCGCCTACCATCAAACTCGTAACACTTTTCAGGGGTAGCTCACCTTTTTTTACGGAAGAGCAGATTTTCATTATCATTAGGTAAAATGATTTCTTTAGGTATAGGCTTTTCCACGTAGCTCTACGTTACCGACCACTGACGGAGGGTAATTATTTTTGAGCGTTTGTATGTATGCAATTTATTTGGCCATTCACCGTTTTTCGATTGCGATGTCTCGATGGAGTCGTCATTGTATACGGAGATTTAGTTTTTTTATTTTTTATTTATTAAGGTAAGCCAATAGCGCACATAATTATTAAAAATACAATAAATGTTATCATGGTTTCAATCTGATACATGCGCCAATTATAGACATACACAACTTTTTCTAGGATTTGCTTGCTTACAAGATTAAATATTAAAACTTATTAACAACAAATAAACTTAAATAAAAATAAAGAGAGAGAGAGAGAGAGAAGGGAAATTAAAAATTTAGTAACTTATCCTACGGAACTAGCACTTCGGCAACTTCCTTCTTAAATTATACTTTCTTCCCTCTTCTCTTCCTTCTAGATCATAATTTGCAATGGTTTCTTTTTTTAATAATACTTGTTTAAAGCCCACCATTCACACGCGTACCAATCGTGTGTGGGCGATGACGGACTCGTCCACCGATACGTACGGCTTGTCTAATGTAGCTTGTCTAATGAATGTCAAATTGTCATATGTACCTTGTCTAATGAATGGCGGGCTTTAGAATCTGTTCCTCCATATTTTTCTTCCATCCCCAGGGTCGCCGCGTCATCGATTAATTGGATAGATTCGTGAGTGGCATACCTAAATCTAATTTGCTGACGGATTAGCCGAGCCGTGGTTTTACGTCGCGTAAGGCAAAGGTCAAAGGTGGTTTTAATTTTATAACTGCGCGGTAATTAGAAACCGTAGAACTAAACGAGACATTCGCAAAGCTGCTCAAAGATTGAAAAAAGGAACCTAGCAAAAAGTTTTTAGGCACTTTTAACAAATAATTTCATAACCATTTTACTTTACTTCAACAGCCCCATGCAGAACGCTTCAAAAGTATCGATGTCTTTGTCTAATACACACCAATAATAAAGACAAGTATATTTTTAGCTAATATATTTAGCAATTTAGCGTTCTGAATAGCGTTCACGCTGACAACGTCCAGTGTCCTAGAACGTCTAGTTTGCTAAAACTTCCATGTCGCATTACGTCTAGTCCAACAATGTCCAGTGTCCTAAAACGTCTAGTATCGAAAAGTCTACTTCCGAAAGGTAAAGTGTCTCGAAATGCCTAGTCCGACATTGACTAGTTTCTAGTCCTATATTGTCTAGCTCTAAAATTGAGGTAGTATTGCAGGAAAAATACTCAAACCGGCCAAGTACGACAAAGTAAAACTTCCGCGAGATTGTCCGAAAATCTGTCCGACAGCTGCAGTTTGCAACAAGTGCTTACTGCTTTCGGACAGACTGTCGGACATTTCTCGCACAAGTTTTCGTGCAGCTGGAAATGAGGTTTGTGAATAAAAAGTTATAGAAAAACGATTCATTTCACCTCTCACTACTTTCCCATACCGACAGTCGTCAAGCTGTTCCAAATATTTTTAAACTCAGACAAGATTTTCCTAGTAAAACCGATTCCTTGTCAACACTCACCTCATAACGTCATCAGCTGACATCCAGCAGATTATTTGTCAGTATGTTTGTGTGTATTTTTAGAGGACCGCGTGTCGTGTGTTGTTGTTTGTCGCATCGGAGACTTTGGACTTCATACTTTGTTTATTTCCGTGCGGCTTCCATTCGATATATTTTGAATCTTACATTCCGTAATGTTATTTCAAGGCGGTTACAGAGTTTTGGGATGTCTTGTAAATCTTTACTGAATGATATCATCATTTGAATGTTCAAAACCCGTATAGGTGTGAGTGAGTGTGTAATTACTCTAATTTGGGATAAAAACTGTCTAGAGGTAATAAAAAACTGTAATCCTGTTTTTTTATGATAATATTATAGAAAAATCAAACCTAGTAAATATATAAATAGTCTCTCTCTCTCTCTCATAGTTCAATCCTAATCAAAATACATTCAGTAATAAATCAAACTTAAATACTACTTCACTCCTGAAATCATCTCTCTCTCTCTCTCTCTTTCTCTCTCTATCTTTCTTTTACATGCTTCAACTTCGGCAAAAATTATTTCGTATGTCGAAAGAATTTGTCTCGAATTCTGTCCAGTTGTCTTCCTCTACAGATTGCATTGCTGAACCGGTTCAATTTATAGCAAAAAGTCTCCGCCATTTTGAATAATTCCAAAAAAGTTACTTGACAAAAATTTTAAATAGGTTATCGAACCTACTCAACATTTCACGAGAATCGGTTGAGAAATGCGACCTGCAGAAGAGAACAAACGCCAGCGAGGTCTCCAGCTCACAGAGTCACTACTTTTAAGAGTCCGGCGATCTAACTAATTTCGACCTAGGCGACCTAGACTAACTTCGCATTGGCTTAAGGTATTCTATCGCCATTTCGTCTAGAAGGAGACGAGTGAAGAGAGCGAGTAATGATACTGACGAGCCTCTAAACTTACCTACAGAGTGACAAAGTGCAATTTCAATTTTTTTTATGACTTTTGCACTACTGTAATCATTCTTAAGTAACTAAGAATTTCCATTGTATTATTGATTCATTTAACAGCTAATGATGCAGACAACCTCTCTATGTATTGGAATTTTTGATTTGCTTTGTCTACCTATTGAATAAATCACCCCCTTAAAAATGCAGATATTTTTCATAGCTCTATTTTCACTTGAGAACGTTTTAAAAAAAAACCAAGAACATAGGGGCGAAGATATTGTTAATTTAATTGTACATGCTAAATTTCATCATAATCTGACAAACGGTTTTCAAGAAATTTGAGTAGCGCGTTTGTATGGAAATTTCAGAACGTCGCGGCCCTCTTAAGAAATTCACTATCAGTACAGTCATCCTCATTCCGAACTACGTCATCACTTTCCCAACCTTCAAACGGCGAGATAAGTTGGTCTAGCGCCAGAGAATGTCTAGATGTCACGTGCGACCTAACCCCGTAAGACAACAACAACAACTTGTTACATGGCGTTTGGACTGAATTGATAGCAAATAGTTTAGCGGGAAAATGTGACTTAACCATGTGAGATGATTGCCATCTGACAAAGATTTTCGCCGCCTGGATTGAGGATAGCTTCGTCCCAGGTGGCAATAATCTTTAACGGCTGGCCTTTAAAGAGACCCGCCGAGCGCGATCCAACTCTGACGAAGCGATTTGAACGCAGCGATCTCTGTAACCAAGGGCCGCTTTTTTTTTAATGACTATGCTGCCGGGCATTAGGCAAGCGCCGATGGCGCAGGGCCTTAAATAATGCTTACAGGTATGGGCGACGAGCGCAAGGGCACCTCTAAGGTACGGCCTCGGCTTGGGCTGTCGCCGAGGGAGGGGCGTCATTCTGCCCTGCTTCTTGCTCTAGGGTCCTACGACATTTCTTCAAGAGAAAGTAATTTTAAGACGAGATAGCTCTTTGCGATATGGCCGCCTGTTGTTACACTAGTTTAAGCGTTGTTGAGTGTTTTGTTCGGGACTTTTTTTGCACACTCGGTCATCTGACGCCAAACTAAGCAAAGCTTCTACTATGGCTGCCAGAGACTGATATACATACATGCATATTTTTAAATACATCCTTATATACGAGTAGATAACAAAGACAATTGTTCATCACATTAATGTTTGTCCTAGGTGCATGGGAATCGAACCTACGCCCCCCAGCACAGAAGGCAGGCTTACGACCAACTGAGCCACCGAGGCAGGAAATATATTGATATACACGTTATATAATTTTTGGTGTAAACATTAAAAAGTTTTCTATCAACCCACTAGCTAGTGTTAATAACTTTGTATTAAGATATCTACTGTAAATATTTTGAAATCGTCTTACTGCAGCCGAGTCTCATCCCATTAAATATCGGATGCTATCAGCACATTTGGCTCATAATGATCGTAAACGATGGATTTAATGGCCCATCGTCGTTTACGATCCGTGTGATGGGCCATCTTGCCCACTGCTGGGCTGGTGACGCGAGTCGCGCACACGGATCCGTCATTATCGAATTTAATTGGTGCAATCGGAAATTTATGATCTTTTACAATAATAATCTTTAATTTACGATGTTGCTTTTCTCCTTCAAATTAATTTTATAAATACTTTATATATTATGTAACTGTGTACAGACTGTAATGAAATTATGATATACTAGCTGCACCCCGCGGTTTTACCCGCGGTTAAAAAGTATCCTATGTGCTATTCTAGACAATAATCTATCTCTGTGCTAAATTTAATCCAGATCTGTTCAGCCGTTCTGGCGTGAAAGGGTAACAAACATCCATCCATCCATCCATCCATTCTTACAAACTTTCGCGTTTATAATATTAGTAGGATTAGTAGGAAGACAATATTCTAGCACAGAGACAGAATATAATCACGCTTATAATAAAAATGCTAAATTCTGGAAGTATGTTAGCAAGTTCTATAATTAAGTTGTCTTTCATAAGTTTTATCCCGGTAGAAAGAGACAAATATATTATTATCCGTATGCTAGCTCTGTCACATCTATTAAGCGCGGATAAAAACGGTACAAAGTCAATTTTTCTCCGGCCCTTAGCCCTGCTGAAGCGGCTAAACAGATGTTTGGTAGGTAGTATTATATTTTTATAAACTGGATTAACACAAGTTACTTATTCCGGGTTCCGGAACTAAGGGTTCCGTACCATCCTACTAATATTATAAGCGCGAAAGTTTGTATGTATGGATGGATGGATGGATGGATGTTTGTTACTCTTTCACGCCAGAACGGCTGAACAAATCTGGATGAAATTTGGCACAGAGATAGATTATAGTCTAGAATAGCACATAGGATACTTTTTAACCGCAGGTGAAACCGCGGGGCGCAGCTTGTTATCTATAAAAACAGCAAAAAAAATCATGTCTGTTGTATGAAAGCCCTCTTAAATATTTCATTCTGTATTTTAGTATTATTTTTATAGCGGTAACAGAATTACATTATCTGTGAAAATGTCAACTGTCTAACTATCGTGGTTCATGAGATACAGCCTGGTGCCGGACAGCGGAGTCTTAAGTAATAAGGTAACTATCGCTTTAGGCGATAAGGCCGCCCTTGTACTGCCGAATGATATTTTATTGTAAAATTTTTTCTTTATGTTTGTTTTAATTTGTATTTTTGGTGTGCAATAAAGATGTATTGTATTGTATTGTAAAATAAGCGGAATAATAAGGTCTCGTTTTACCCTTTGGGTACGGAACCCTAAAAAAGGTTCCCGAAAGTGAGCAGGTAATACAGAGGCCAGCAGCTTGGCGTATTGCTTTGGTAGGCACATAATATATAAATTACACCCAACTATTTTCCAAACCGCAAATCAAATTCTTTAAATTTTTCAGCAAACTGAGTAAAAACATATTTTGTTTCGCTTAGAAAACGCTACAGTGGCTCCACCGTACAGACAGGTTACTCTGTACTAAAATGCGAATAATTTGGTCGTCAGCGCGAACTGTAGAGACTCTTCAGTGAAGTGTTTTCGCGATGGTGCTCGATATAGAGAGGCCAACGAACCGTGATGTCCTCGAAAACACAAATTACCTTTGTTTTGGCACACGGAACTACAGTTACAATTAATAACATCTTAAATACCTTGCTATGTACTGACATACATACTAAGAAAAACAAGTAACAATATTAAAAGAAAAACAAAAAACTCGGCTGTAAAATGTAGTACCCTATGTCACTTCCACTATCAAGACGATTCAAATGACACCTCACATGTAGAAATACATCAAGCTGTTTAGGCTGTAGGCCGTGCCAAAAAAACCTCAAACATACACACATACATACCCACAAACTTACATACATACATACATACACTCGAAAAACATAACCCTCTTTCTTTCGCAGTTGGATAAAAATACAAAAAACCACCAATGAACAAATAAGTAGGTATACAGGGTGTTTCGTATGGCGAATATTTAAATTTCATGACGTAGGGAGTTTGACTGAAAATCATGAAAAAGTTATATCGAAATTACATCAATTATTTTCGTACGAAAAGGCTTTGTTGCTTATTAATATTTCAAAACTACCACTTACTAACATACTTACAACAAAAAGTACTTCAATATAACATACCGTTCTTAATGTAATGGTTTATATAGGTAGTTATATTAGGTCCTTACGTATGAAATTGGCGTTTTGTACGGGAGGAATAAAAAGTCGATTTTTTTTTTGTAAAATATATTTAATTAATCAAAGTATGCACCGTTGTTATCTATGCACTTTTGCCATCTTATGGGTAGTTCATTGATCCCTTTACTATAAAAACCATGGGGGCGAGAATCAATAAACTCTTTGAAGGCGGTTTGGACTGCTGCATCGGAGTGGAATTTTTTTCCGTGTAAGAAGTTGTCCAAATTCCGGAAGAAATGGTAATCTGTTGGAGCAAGGTCCGGGGAGTACGGTGGATGTCGCAGACATTCCAATTGTAGCTCAGCTAACTTAGTGGTTGTTTGTTGTGCAGTGTGTGGTCTTGCGTTGTCGTGAAGCAGCAGTGGCCTAGAGCGATTGACCAATCTCGGTTGTTTAACAGCTAGTTCTTCCTTCATGGTTTGCAGTTGCTGACAATAGATATCTGCCGTAATCGTTTGGCCAGATTTAAGAAAGCTGTAGTGAACGACACCGGCGCTAGTCCACCAAACACTTACAAGTAACTTTTTCTGAGTCAATTTTCGTTTAGGGCAGGATTTGGCTGGGTCTCCAGGGTTCAGCCATTGCGATGAGCGCTTTCGATTATCGTACAATATCCACTTTTCATCACAAGTAATGATTCGATTTAAAATCCCTTCATTATTGTGTCCGTTGAGCAAAGTAACACAACAGGCGACCCGTATTTGCAAGTTCGATTCACTCAATTCATGAGGTACCCATCGTTCGAGTTTTTTTACTTTCCCGATTTGCTTCAAGTGGATTAATACAGTTTTGTCACTTACCCCGAAGCCTGCTGCTATCTCTGAAGTGCTTTGTGATGGATCCGCTTCCACAATAGCCTTTAATTCTTCGTTTTTCACTTTGATCTCCGGCCGTCCACGGGGTTGGTTCTTAAGGTCGAAATTTCCAGAACGAAAACGTTGAAACCAAAAACGTACCATGCTGTCTTTAGCGACACCAGCGCCGTACACATCATTAATTCTTCGAGCTGTTTCTGCAGCACTGGTGCCACGGTAGAACTCGTACTCGTAAATATACCGATATTTCATGTTTTCCATTGCGCGATAATAAGCGACGCCAAAGAAAAAATAATGAGGAAAATAACAAATGAATGACTGTATTCCAAAGGAAAAAAAACCAGCTAAATGAATTTATTAATTTGAATTTCGAATTCTTAACCAAAGAGGAGATATTTCAGATCAAATTGATCAGTACGACAAAACGCTAATTTCATACGTAAGGACAATATTAAAATGTTTGCTTGATTTTTACAATTATATCTTAATCTTAATTATATCTCATTGTAGGTATAAACAGTATATTTGATAACATATCGTTACGCTTTTCCCCCGAAGGGCCTGACAGAGGTGTACAGCTCCCACGCTTCGCCGAACAATATTCAGTCCTAAATGAGATAGGGGGTGAGCCTATAGCCTACACCGGGCTCTAGTCATGTAGTAGATGACATTAAATACGCAGATAAATATGTTCACACAATGGACAAATTGGTGCGTGCCGTCGGCTGGGTTCGAACCCGCTTCCTCTGGTTTGAGAGGCGAGCCTTCTCCGACTAGGCTATCATCGCTTTTAGTGACCTTGATAAGACTGATCTAATTTGGTTTTTACTTTATTGTGCGTTTAACTGCCAACCGTCTGAAATACTTTTTAATGATCTTTTGTGATGATTGTAATGTTTTGAGAAAAATAAAGAAAAAGTTTCGTGTGGGTGTTCCGTATACTTGGCCAAACAATTTTACGACTTATCTCAACGGTGAAAGAGTTTAATTCATTTCTTTCAAAAACTTTATAATGATAATATTTGAAATATTATTGTGTTTTATTTTTGAATTAGCGTTTGATACAAATAGGCATTGTTATTTTAAAAATCCGAAAAAGTGCGAGTAGAACTCGCGCATACACGGATTCCGTACCATTATTTATAAAAACGACTTTGTTGTATGGGAGCCCTCCTTAAATCTTTATTATATTTTGTTTTTTAGTATTTGTTATTATAGCGGCAACAGATACACATCATCAGTGAAAATTTCAGCTATCACGGTTCATGAGATACAGCCTGGTGACAGATGGACAGCCGAGTCTTAGTAATAGGGTCTCGTTTTACCCATTGGGTACGGAACTCTCACAAAAACCAACAACAAAATGTCAATCTCTACATAGAATAAAACAAAGTCCCTGTCTGCGTCTGTCTGTCTCTCTGTCAGTATATCCGTATACTGACGGAGAGACAGACTTCCAAAATCCGTTGGATTAAAGAAGGAAGAAGAAGATCCTTCAAACCACGTAACAGATTTTGATGATGTTTTCTCCATCAGTTAGACCTTTACCTACCTTACGGTACCTTTACGGTACCTTTACGGTACCTTTATAGGTCACAGAAGGTTAACCTTCTGTGTGCAAAACCGAAGCGGGTCGCTATAGTGTAGTCTATAACCTAGCAGTCGGATACAATGACAAATCGGACGGTCAAACCGTTTACACATAGAAGCAAACATGTTTCTTCACTGTACTGAGTACTGATATACTTATCTAGGTACAATAGTTGCTCTGTGAACTGAGTACTTCGCAGTCGGCGTGTCTCCCTCTACAGGTCGCATTTCTCCAGAGATTCTCGTGAAAAATTGTTTGAGAAATTTGAATTGTTCGAGGTTTTGGCCAAACCTGAAGCATAGACGCTTCGCTAGCTAACGTGCGCTTGTTCGATGATTTATACCTGAAAAACGATTTCCCTACCTCGCTAACTAACTTGACAGCGCTATTTATAAATAGATAGATAAACTCTTTATTGTTCACACCACAGATAACAAAACAACAACAGAAAAATAATGATAAAACCTATTAAATAGTGTAACAACTGACGGCCTTATCACTAAAAGCGATCTCTTCCAGGCAACCTTAGGATGGAGAGGATACGACAAATGATTATGGGACAGGGTGTGCAAAAATAACTAAATTGATACAAAGAAACAACAAAACATCGAGTATTATACCTATACACCTACATAAACCATTTACATAAAACTTACATAAAAGTACATCTTACTAATATAATACATTCTAGTACTTCAGAGTATCTGAAGTTTTATTAGTTTTTTTTTTTTTTTTTTTATTTAAAAAATTACACTCCACGGACTCCGGGGACCGTGACTTTTTTTAACAAAAATCTTAAATTATTATTTAAAGGAAATACAGGTAGAGGGGGGTTAGTTATTAAGTCTTAATCTAAGGTTAGGTTAAAGGTTTTCAGATTTACTTAATGCATTGTGAGTACACCACGAGCAGACCAGCGACCCGCAAGCAGCACCCGATCACGAGTATGACGCATGTGCCAGCCATCGCTCTCCTCAACCATATTTGAGGGAAGAGAACGACCCGACACACGACGCCGCCGCAAGAAGGTGCCTTCGATAGTGAGCATGAATGCTCGAGATGGACCCACAATTTATATAAAACGATAACAAAATAAAAACTATAAGCATGGTAATAATCATTGCATACCTAACTTGTGTCTCTATGAGCTGGTAGACCTCGTGAGTAGCGTGTTATACGACTTTCTTACTTATCTAATTATTCTTAAATAAAATAAAAAGAATGTCCCTTGTATGATGGGCCTCTTAAGAGGGCCGCGATGTTCTGAAATTTCCATAAAAACGCGCTACTCAAATTTCTTGAAAACCGTTTGTCAGATTATGATGAAATTTAGCATGTACAATTAAATTAACAATATCTTCGCCCCTATGTTCTTGGTTTTTTTTTAAAAACGTTCTCAAGCGAAAATAGAGCTATGAAATAAATCCGCATTTTTAAGGGGTCACTTTGACTGATTTATTCAATAGGTAGACAAAGCAAATCAAAAATTCCATTACATAGGGAGGTTGTCTACATCATTAGCTGTTAAATGAATCAATAATACAAGGGAAATTCTTAGTTACTTAAGAATTACAGTAGTGCAGAAGTCATAAAAAAAATTGAAATTGTTCTTTGTCACTCTGTAGGTAAGTTTAGAGGCTCGTCAGTATCATTACTCGCTCTCTTCGCTCGTCTTCTTCTTCTAGACGAAATGGCGATAGAATACCTTAAGCCAATGCGAAGTTAGTCTAGGTCGCCTAGGTCGAAATTAGTTAGGTCGCCGGACTCTTACTACCTCCCTTTGCAAAGGGATATTTGATCTCTTTGTCTATCAATCAAATAAATCTGTAAAAAGTGACCCCTTACAAATGCGGATATTTTTCATAGCTCTGTTTTCTCTTGATGACGTTTTTAAAAAAACAAGAACATACGGGCGGAGATATAGTTCATTTTACTGTATACTGTTCAGTTCCAGTTTCCAGTTTCCGCAGCGCGTTTGTATGGAAAATTCAGAGCGTCGCGGAACCCTTCGAAAATTCGCTAGTATATTAAAACTAGCGCTGTTAACAACAAGGATTTCCGATTTGGTTTACGTAATTCGTTTTTATTTGAAGACTGATACAGACCAGTCGTCAGTTATTCGCGTCTTGTTATTGTTCCCGGCTTTGTTTAGTGTCAAGCTCAGGTTTGTCCGTTTATCTTGATCCCACTGTTTTAATTATGTAAATTAACGTGGTCAATAAATTGGTGGCTGAAGTTTTTATTATGCAGTACAAGCCCTGTTTTTGACGCTTGAGATGTTTCTTGGGGCTCCCTTCGGAGATTTGGGATTTTCATCTCACCTATTTTCGTCCTTGTTGCTCTCGTTTGAAACGTCACAGGTGTGAGAGTGACCAATATACAATCTCATCTCATCTCACGCGCTGGAATAGCCCCCTTGCCCTTGGTCGCTCTCACTCTTAAGACGTTTGAAACGAGAAAGACAATGCCAAAAAATACTCTAACACTTGTAAGAATAGCTCTCTAGTAACGAGACAAGCAAAACATTCCATCGAGAATTTACCCGACTACATCAAATAAAAAAGGAGGTTATGTTTTTTAACCTTGTATGTATGTATGTTCTCGTATTTTAATTTAAAATGTTGATGAACACTTTTTTAGAACTAGGTAGGTACTTTTGATTTGTCAAATGTAAATTTTTCTTTTCTTGCCGTGTTCACAAGTCGAATACCATTGGACCATTACCTTCCATTTATATACATACAATTTCCTGGAACGTTGTAACGATCGACAGTTTCCTCTGGGAAACCCCAGGGGCGTTTGGAATAACCGCATGGGAATACCCAATAGGGGTTGAAAATTGCTTTGGTACAAAAAGTAGTGTATTCACCAGGTCATATCGTTTTGATGTGTCACTGAACAATTTCTAGCGCTAAAAATTGTGTGAAATAGTCATTATCATGAAAAAAAAAATGATTAAATAATTGTTATGGATACTTTGACTTTGCCAACCTGAGTGTCCACCAGGGTGGCAAAGTAACAGCGAATATAGCGGTAAGAAAGTCAGGTTCTTCAAGTTCTGTTAATTCACGTTTTTTGGCAAATTCTACAAAAAAAGTGAAGAGACAGAACTTGTTACTTGTTTAGGACTAGCTGTGCCCCGCAGTTTTACCCGCGTCCCACATGAACCGTATTTTTTTTTGGGATAATATCTCAATTTTTCTTATGATCCTTCTCCTGGCAATAACAAAAACAACAAAAAAAAATAGTGAAAATGTTCCATCTGTTCACGCGTAATGCGATCACCAAGGGAAACAGTGATTAACTTTTATAAATAGAGAAACCTACTTACCTACGCTCGTTAAAATTTCTATTTAAACCAAATTAAAATTTAGTAGGTACATAACTAAACTTTATCTATGCAACTTTGATTTCAAACCATGGCAAGGAGTTTACTTATGTTGAATTGCAGCAATGAACTTTAGCTATAACCCAAGCGTAACCAGTCGTAAAATAAAATAAAAATGGTGCAACTCAACCTAAGTGGCCTAACAATTTTGAATCCAGGGATAAACAATACAAAGTAATAAAATAATACAAAGATATACAAGTTACAATCGCTTCCAAGTGAATCAGCTAGCGTTTGAGCGTTAGCGATTATGAACGCTAGCTCATTGGACGAGCTGACAATAATGATCACGTGACATTCTTAAAGCACGTGTTTCGTCCAATGAGCAGCTAGCGTTCGAACGTTAGCGATTCCATTGCAACTTGCTAAACGCCCCAGGATTTGCTCAGTAGACAATTAACAGTCACAAATGTAAACTATTTCTGAAGGGAGGGTATTCAAAACATTCTTAATGTAAATGTAAACCACTAATGCTTCTAATAATCCAAACCATGTACGATATGTGGGTAATTTTAGTATGAATCGAATGGACACCAAGATCAATACGACAGAAAGACACCAAAGAAAAACAATATGAGGTCCGTCCTCTTCAGCGCTCCAGCAAAAAGTACCGTCAGTGCCGTTTGCGTAGGGCGGGCGACTCAGGCTCTAATCTACTGACATTCCTTTGACCGTTCGCTCGCAAAACGTCACACAGCAGAGCATAGACTGCATTTTTTTGTATGTGTTGCTAACATAAGTTCTTAACAAGCCATAAATTGAGTCGATGACGAACAAACAGCAAACTGTCCCTCTTCATTACTTCCCTGTGGCCTCAGCGGCCGCGCCCTAGGGCCAACAATAAAGTAAATTGACGACTAAAAATAAAAGGCCTTCAGAACATAATTGGCCTCCCAAAGACATCTATCATGGGGCGATTAGAGCATCCCACCGCTCGTTATAGTGAGAGTTCAGGAATAGGGCGGGGACATTCGTACTACATCTAAATGGCTGCAATTATTTTTAAATTCGATTTCTAATAATCGACTTGTTGAAGAATAAAACGTCGACTTGTTTAAACCTTCAACGCAATTTTGTGAATAAAAAGATAATTCTTTAAAATAAATTAATTGTGTATCACTAATTTATTCTGTCATTATCAATTAATATTAATTTATGTTTTTAGTATCAATATCTGAATAAGGGCCGATTTTTCAATGGTCAGATAAACAAACAAATAGTGTTTATTGAACTGATAGCTAATTATTCTGTTTTTCAATGGTCAGGTATCATTTACTCGACAAATAACTCATCTATCTGAGGTATAACTTTATTTGTCGGTGGAACGGCCAGATAGCAGTTTATTCTATGGAATAAATTGTTGAGACTGTCTAAATGATGGTCTTATGGGTTGTCACTGTAAAAAAAGATTGATATTTCCGACACGCAGAAACTAAAATTAAATTAATTTTAATAAAAAAAAAACTATCATGAACAAACTACATGAGCTATACTACCATAGCCAAACCAGCCGACGACTTTTGCACAGATTAGTAATACAGTGACGTTTAGACTAAAACTGACAAGACAGTGAAGTGAAAAGTGAAAATTCGAAGTCCTTTTCTAACGCGTGGATATTTTATAGTTTTGTTTCAACTGTCTGAAGTTAGCTTTTATACACACTGAATAAATGGTCAGATAGTTATTCCCAATTTAAAATTGTATTGAAAAACCGAACACCGTTTATGAGTCGAATAAACAGATTAATAAAGTTATTGGCTCGGTAGTTATTAGGCGAATAAAGTAAGGATTGAAAAATCGGCCCTAACACTGCAACAGATAATTTCATTTTTATCAATCATTCAACACAATAAGCCATAGGGAGCGGGTTCGATTTATCGAGTTACGTAACTAGAGCACGGTGTACGGTAACAAGCTCGCCCCCTGTCACATTTGGGACTGAATTTCGCTGGCGAAGTGTGTGTGTTGTACACATCTGCCATCCCTTCCGGGGAAAGGCGTGACGCGTGATATGTATGTCAATACAGCTACTAATTTGCCAACCAATGCATTTTTAACACTTCCAACCCCTTCACCATCTTCATAATCTGACACATATCTAAAACGAGACCAAGACCAAAGATCCAAGATCATAAAGCTACAACCATGTCCAATCCCTACTTTGTTGTCATTGCCATTAACCTCGTATTACGTATTCCTTGATAGGGCTTTTAGCTAACAAGGGGCGGTGGTAGTGACGTCACAGCAAGGTTGGCCCAAGGCCGCCTGACCTTTCAAGACAAGAATAGACAGATTTAGAAAACTGGACTTCCTAGGATTTATGACGTCATCTTGCAAAGTTGGCCTGGGGAAGGTGATGGGGTTAACGTTGACCTTTTTTGGTGTACCGTAAAAAATGGGGTTGATGTCTTGAGTAATGGGGCCGGACAGATTATTTTACGGTGAAAGTTTTTCTTTGTTATTTTGAAGGGTTGGGTTATTTTGATTAACATAGTTTTGCTGTAATTAATTGAAATTAATAGTGAAAAGTGTATTATTGGACTTCCCAGCCTGTTTTATCTACATTTTTATGAATAAATTAAGTTAGGTTTTTTTATAATACCTAAATAGTTTTAAAAAACTTAGGTTCCTTAAGTTCTTTGCAACATCCTGTACCTATTTGATCTTTACATTAGGTAGGTACTGGCACTGCAGTCCTGGATATTTTAAACGCGAATAATTCAAGTCTAATTACTTTAATTTTAGTTTCCGATCATCAAAAGGCACTTTTCTTCAAAAGAAACAATAAAACCGCGGAGATCCTTTGATCGCGGCGACATGGTTTGTTTTGGCGGGAAAACTCGCAGACGTGAGCGGCCATTTTGTTTTTCTTCTATTTGTAACGAAACATTTGGTCTTACCTCTTAGAAAATCATAAATTAGATTTTATAAACATCTATTCATCATTTCTTGCAGATTTTTTGCAAGCATTTCAATGCCACTTAGCTATAAATTAAAAAACATGTTCTTAGTAGATATATTCAGCTTCAGTCAGTGAAATACTCTGCCAGAGTGTATGTTCCCTGACACTTATAATCTGTGTGTCTCCAAGTGTCGAGTGAATCGGTTTCTTCTAGGCAAGCGTGCTCCATCGTAGGCCGCATCACTGCTTATCATCAGGCATGTTGGCGGCCAAACGCAAGCCTATTAAGTTTTTTTTTAAGTCATAAAACAGCTAAACTTCTATTTAGCTAGTGGTACACTTAATTCGCTATTTATGGGAAAATATGTAGTAGGTAGTGGCTCCTTTTCTGAATAAGGGTGTATAGGGTTATTTTTATAACTTTGACGTTCATAAAAGTGTATCTTCGATACCCAATTGAATAAAGACATTTGATTTGATTTGATTCATCAACAAGAAAAAATTGGGTTAGGTTACGCATTCCTTAGAAAAAATATGAAACATGGGAGCCGTGACATGGGACACATAACCTAACGATTTATGAAAGGAACTGGGTGTAGCAAAGAAGTAGGTAAGTTTTGTACACAAATAAAACATTTCACAAAACATACATAGTACATAATCTCGTCACGCCTTTATCCTTGATGGGGTTGAAAAAAACAAAATCGACACTTCGCCGGACGGTATTCAGTCAATGGTGACAGGGGTTGAGCCTAAAAAACTCATTATGACTAATGAACTACATAAGTAAGTAATTAATGCAGCAAATTCTTCTTGAATTCGATTACCACAGAAAGGGTGTTCCAGGGAAATGTGGTACCTAGTTCTAAAATAGGCAGAACCAAAATGTGAACCCAAGAACCATTATTAAACCTAATAATACTCTATATTTTTTGCGTGAAAAACGCTTTGATTTAACGTTTACATTCTATTTAAATTGTTACATTTCTATCGCAATGATGTGAGAAAATTATGTTCTACTATCGATCCACCTCAGCTTCTCACGTAAGCTACAAATCTACCGTGAAAAATTAACTATCTGATGGTGAAAACCGCATCAAAATCCGTTGCATGGTTTATAGGAGAAGTTTTAGCAGATGTATACAGACAGAGAGACAGACCCGACACAGGCAGACGCAGGAAAAGAAGAGACAGGGAAGAGATAGAAGAGATGAGCTTTGAACATATTGTCACGCCTTTCCCCCGAGGGGGCCGGCAGAGGTGTAATACAACACCCACACTTCGCCGGATGATATTCAGTCCCAAATGTCACGGGGGCGAGCCTGTCGCCATACACCGGGCTCCAGTCATGTAGCTGATGACATATGTTTGATCGAAACATAAAAATAAGCATAATAATGTCCATAGAATGATTTGCTAGAAGCATATTTTCTGACTCTAAAATTTCTAAATTAAAAAAAAACTTCCGACACCAACTTTCATCAACATCGATTTTTCTCAAACATAGCCAAGAACACTCCCGACTATTTTCAAAGAAAAAAAAGCCAGCTTTTGTTCGCTACACACACACACACACACGTGAAACTTATAACACCCTTTCGTTTTTGCGTCAGGGGTTAAAGATTAAAAACTTAAGCTTGATAAAATTATTCTGTAATGAAAACCAAACCAGACAGTCCGACAGTTAAGGCCACCTCCAAACAGCGCGGACATCGTAAACGATTCTCTGTGACACGCAACAACCGTAAATACAATAATGTATTTAGTAAACTGGGCTGGGAAGTTTCCATTGTCGCCGGCGAGCTTATGGCGACAACTTTATGGGAACGAAACCACATTAAAACGTGGAATATTTGCCGAATGACTAGTACTGGCGTCGTATAGGAATCATAATCGCTAACGCCGTCTCCGTGTTAGGTTAACAGAGTTTTCTCTATTTGCAAATAGAGATGTTTGAAGTTATGTCATCGTGTGACGAAGCTTTAGAAACAGATTTGATATGACAAAAAACAAAGCTTAAAAATTCAACTTCCGGTCATCCAGTTAAACCATTTTTAGACTTTTGTTGATATTTTAAAAATTGCTAGACCGATTTCGGTAAAATGTATGTGGGACCACCACCTCGGAAGTAAAAAACCTTTTCAAAGTAAAATCATTTTTTTAAATATGTTAACAATTAAATGCAGACGAACATAGAACCTCCTTCTTTTTGGAAGTTTGATAAAAATAGATTTATTTGATGCGAAATGAGTTTAAACCAAAGTGGAGTAGGTATAAAAAGTTTTGTATTGTATTGTAATGAAGGATGTTTTTTTTTCACAGTAAGGTAAGTATGTAATATAGGATTAGAAAATATAAAATCTATCTTGAGGTTTTTCGAGAGACGTTTTAGCAATGCAGGTCACGTATTCAGATAACTTACGCGATTTTGGCGATATTGCCAATTTTACACTGTTCCTTGACTGTGGTATAAAAATCAGCCCAGTGCAAGTCAGACTCGCACAAGAAGGGTTCCGTACCATTATCTATAAAAACGGCAAAACAATCACGTTTGCTGTATTCCCATACACCAAAAATGATTAAATTTATGAAATGAAAAAAAATATTTATTTTGTTATATTTTTTAGTATTTTTTGTTATTGCGGCAACAGGAATACATCATCTATGAAAACTTCAACCTTCTAATTGTATTATCACGATTTATAAGATACAGCCTGGTAACAGACGGACGGACAGCGGAGTCTTAGCAATAGGATCCCGTTTAACCCTTTGGGTATGGAACCCTAAAAAATGACGACATATTTGCCGAGCCCCCCTCTGCCATGTGAGATTGAGTGTGAAACGCTTTACCTAAATAATGGACAACCACTTATGATAGTAAGACACTAACCGTTAAGACAGTAGGAAATTAAATTAAAGGAAAACACAAACATATGTACATATTCATATAAATATTTACACAGTCCCGAAAATATTACATTATATTTAGTACCTGGATGACCGGTAATTTTTTTTTTTAATTGTGTTTTTTGGAAAATAAACAATTGATTTTAGTCTAACCTCAAAGCAAACACTCATTGACTTCGTGTTACTTAACAACGCCATCTGCTGTTGTGTCGATAGAGCAATTAGTTGCTCACAAAAAATAGTATTATTATTCGCCAATAGATGTCAGGAAGAGCCATATTTTTCAGTTGAGACTACTCAAACGCCTCCTTTTTGTTATTTTTATTCCAAGTTTATGTTTAAGTTGATTATCGATAAAACACGAATAAAATGACATTTTCTAAAAATGATTCCTAGCTAGATCGATTTATCGCTCCCGAAACCCCCTATATACTAAATTGTATGAAAATCGTTGGAGCCGATTCCGAGATTCCAATTATATCTTAATATATAATATATAAATCTCGTGTCACAATGTTTGTCCTCAATGAACTCCTAAACCACTTAACCGATTATAATAAAATTCGCACACCATTTGCAGTTCGATCCAACTTGAGAGATAGGATACTTTTTAACCGCGTGTGAAACCGCGGAGCGCAGCTAGTATATAAATATACAAGAATTGCTCATTTAAAGATATAAGATAAGATATTCAATTTAAATGGTCAATATTATAGACCTTATTGCGCGGCGATACGATTCGCGGTCGCTCAGCGGCGACAATAAAACGTAACCATCATGAGATTAAGATGTCATGGTAGGCCTCTAGAACTTTGTTATGTAAATAAGTAAAGTCATTTGATCAACCAGAACGGATCGATTACTAAAACAATCGTTAGACAGGTTAGTTTTGACTGGATTTACTAAATAATTTATTTAGTCACTAGCTGTGCTCCGCTACCTATGTCATTTTCTGTACCCCGGACAACGTGTTAGCAAACCTAAAAAAATCATGATGACCGGTTGAGTATTTAAGACGTAAAAGCGTAACAAACAAAAGAACAAATTCACTTTTTTGGATCCTAATCCTAATCATAACTAATATTATAAATGCGAAAGATAGATAGATAAACTCTTTATTGTTCACACCACAGATAACAAAACAACAAGAGAAAAATAATGATAAAACTTATTATATAGTGTAACAACTGGCGGCCTTATCACTAAAAGCGATCTCTTCCAGGCAACCTTAGGATGGAGAGGATACGACAAATGAGTATGGGACAGGGTGTGCAAAAATAACTAAAAAAAAACATAAGATTGATACAAAGAAACAACAAAACATCGAGTATTATACCTATACACCTACATAAACTATTTACATAAAACTTACATAAAAGTACATCATACTAATATTATATCGACCCCTCTGGGATGAAACGTCGTAAAAGCCATTTTGGCCAAAATCTGTTTTCAACGGTTTCTTATTCAGAATCGCGCGCTCTATCGATCTGTATATTTAAAATGTTCAAATTCGCGAAAAAATGTCTTTTACAACACGCTCCGATTGACTCCCTAAACCTAGTTTTCTTTTTTTTAAATGTCGTAATGAGCAATTTTTTAAAATAAATTATGAAATTTATGTAGTAAGAGACATATTTTTTCATTTCATGGTTAATACAACATAATATAATACAGTATCACAAAATAATACCACTGAACATTTTGTAGTAAAAGACACGATATCATCAAAAATGGCTTTTACGACAATTTTCAAGTCAAAAATTGCAAATAAACGATGTCAATTTATGGCGTAAAATCCACAAGTTTTAAAAAATATGGTTTATACGACCGTTTTATTACTAAGAGACTATTGAAAAGTACGAGAGTAAGAGTATGTAACACCAAAAGGAAAAGCAATCGTAGCTAAATCAATGAAATAAATCCATACATTCCTGAAAAAACTAAGATAGGGTGTTACGAAATAATAAATAAATAATTTCGGGACACTTCCACACACAGTCGCCTGACCCCAAACTAAGCAAAGCTTGTACTATGGCTGCCAGAGACTGATATAAATACTTAGATATTTTGCAATACATACTTAAATAGATACCTAGGTGGGAATTGAACCCACGTCCCCACGGTCAGAAGGCAGGTTCACTACCAACTGAGCCACCGAGGCAGTCCTAATAATAAGATCGAGGATCGTAGGAAAAGTATTTTTATATTTTATTGGAATGTAGATGTTAAACGACGACGAGATTGGTTAGTTCGCTGTGCACGTGTCGATGGCATTAGAAGAAAGAGAGTGGACTCTAACAGACGAAAATTGATAGTTGATTATTTTATCAACTACAATGAAGACCATAATAAAGTATGCCAGAAATTGTTTACTTAGTACTTTGTATATAACACAAAGACATTTAAATAACATTATATTAAATGCATTGGAGGGCATGTCACAAATAGATTTAAGAAAGCGAACTGCTGAGGGCATATATTCAGTCTGCGAAACAAAATGTGCGGAAATTCATCGGAAACCTCCCAGCATGTCGATCACACTATAACAGAAAAAAAGGAAAGGTTTCACAAGGATTTTTTAGAGATGATATTATAAAAATGATACTTTGATTGAGACCGATGAAGAAGACGAAGAAGAAGAATGAATGAATTACGTATGTTGCGAATGTATGTTATGTACGTTACGGATGTTATTAAATTTCTTCTGTACATTTTAAACTACGTTTCTTAGTATAAAATAATGTGCCATTTACAATTATTTCCAAAGATGAAAAGTCTACATAAAATTTACTTTACTTATGAACCTAAGATAGTTTGATGAAAATTATATTTCTTAACTAAGTTTAGGAAAATGTACTTAAGCAGTTTTCCTCAAAAATATTAATTACGAAGAACTGATTGTTTTAAGAAATTGATTTGTTTAGAGATGTTATTGTTGAATACTTACCTGTTTTCGTGTGCGTAAAACGCGCAGTTGTATCTCGTAGTTTAATAAAACCTAAGATTAGAAGATTTTAATTACTGGGTTCGCTGTTACTGCCTATTTTTCCATAGTTTAGAGGTTGTGTTGATTTTAGTTTGATAATTTTATTAGTGTTTGTCAGAAAAAGTATAATACTACTTTTAAATAATGAAAAAACATTTAAATAATATGATTTTGGTCATAAACGTGTGCTGCATTTGCCACATAAAATTTGTTTCTTCTTATAACAATTGTCTTTTAATTCAAAAATTCCTTCAATAAAACAAATATGAAGTCTTATGCAACCTAATAAAAAAAGGGTTACAGTTGCCAAGCTGAAGAAAAATGTCGTAGAAGCCATTTACAACTTTTTTTTTTGTAGTAAAAGCCATGCTATCTCTGGAACTAATGAATGTAGGTTATTTTGAGTTTCTATTTAGTAAACAACTCGAAAACCTAAGCTTAATGAGTTACAGTGGCTTATTATAGATTTAGTAAATCAAAAGATGTAAAGGAAATAAACTTTACCATTTTTGTTTTTTGGCCGTACTGAAAAATTGCCTTTTGGCTTTTACAACGTTTCATCCCAGAGGGGTCGATATAATACATTCTAGTACTTAAAATACCTATAGTTAATAAAATATACTAATTAATACATACATACAACACTGATAAATAAAACAATCAAGGCAATTCCGATAAATACAGCTTTTTTACGGCGTCTTTAAAAATAGCAAGTGAGGGAGCATGTCTAGTAGCGACAGGCAGCTCGTTCCACAGTTGGACTGCCTGAAATGCAAACGACTTACCAAAGTCTAAGTAAGGTAAGGTAAGTGAAAGTGAGTTTGTTCGTTCGTTTGTTTGTAACGCTTTTACGACTAAACTACTCAACCAATCGTCTTGACATTTTGCATACATGTTGTCTGAGGTACAGAGAAGGACATAGAGTAGTTTTTACCCCGACAAAATAAACGGTTGCTGTGGGATCGCGGGTGAAACCGCGGGGCGCAGCTAGTTCATAATAATTAAAGTAAGAATATAATAAACGACTTTTTGATGGTTGCCAACGTAAAAATGTTTTCGAATTTAGATATTGGGTTTTAGTTATATGGCAGAGATATTCTAAGACACCATTTTAGTCATAATAATCATGAACAATTTAAACTACAGGACCAACCCTGAAATCACGAAACAATTTCAGATAATCCATATTGCAAACTGGCGGCTTTCAGGGGTCCTACCATAACATCTTATAGCCTCATAGTTACGCTTTGTTTTCGACGCTGCGCTACCGCAAATCGTATCGCCGCGCAATAAGGTCCAAGGTCGCGCAGCGTCGAAAACAAAACGTAACCATCATTGTAGACCCCCAATGCCGTTATTCACAAAAAGGTGGCGTCACTGATTGGGCTGGCGCGGGGAGCCACAGTAGCATCCCGAAAATTTTAGCGGAAGATCCACGTGCGCCGTTCTTGAGGCATTTCGAGCAAACTAAGATCTAGTCAAGTGCTGAGTGACCATCAGACTGCACGGACTGCTTCACTATTAATCTATTGCTCAGAACTGATCTAATAATATACTAGTTTGTCCAATCAAATCTCATAATAGTTTGTAAGTACGTACTAAAACCATGGATCTGGTACTTATCCAAAATAAAATATTTGAATTTAAATTTACGTAAATACCTATTTTCTTGAGAGTGAAAAACAATTTTATACCTAATACTTAGCTACATTTTTGTGATGTCAGCGCTAGTTATATTGTAATTTTTTTTTAAATTATAAGTCCAAATCTTAAACTAATCCCCAGGTGGCAAACTGAACTTCATGTACACTCATACATGCAGTGGACCACGGTATAATAATATACTCGAACAAGGCGGTCGAGTCTATTGAAATAACTTTGACGTTCATAAGTGTATCTTTGATACCTAAATTGAATAAAAACATTTTGACTTATTATTTTATTGACTCCGTCAGGTATAGCATTTAGAAACACGTAGTGACGTCAATCGATGCTTAAGCAGGACCGAAATAAGTAATTTACAAGAAGTTCGAAAGAGACGGATGACGATGACGTCAATAAGTGTTTGCTGAATGCTAGACCTTGTGTTTTCGATCATGCAGTGGACCACACGTGACGTCTGACCTTGCACTATTGTCTCTGTTTACGAGAACTACTTCGGTAATAAAAGACAGATGTGATTAGTACATAATAATGACATAAGTAGGTGCTTCGTTAGTGAGACGATGCCAATTCTGACTAAATTACGGGCAAGAATGAGGCTAAGAGCTATAATAAATTAGAAAAAAAAAATCGTATAATTTGTTCCATTTCATTAAAATACTGGATATTCTCGTGTTTATACGAGAAGGCAAGTATGTATTTTCTATTTTATAAACGGTTTTATTTATGTTTGTTTATGAGTTTCATATAGGGTCAACTGGGGCAAATGTGTCTGTGGGGCAATTGCGTCTTTCGAGACTTACTGACAAACCCTTCACAAATTAGGCAACTAACGCCATCTTGTACAGATTATTGCAACTAAGGTAGGTGGCGCCTAATTTGGAAAGGTTTCCCAATAATTCTCGAAAAACGCAATTGCCCACAGACGCATTTGCCCCAGTTGACCCTATTAGGTTAGGACGGATGTTTTGACTACTTCCTCTGAACCGATTTGTGCAAAACTTTGCACACAAGTTCCCGTGTTACTTAAAAACTTGTAAGTTTTTTATGTGATACTTTTTACCTAAATTTTCGCTAATCCTAACTAATATTTTAAATGCGAAAGTGAGTTTGTTTGTTTATTTGTATCCCTTTCACGTCTCAACTGCTCAACCGACAGTCTTGAAATTTTGCATACACGTTGTCTTGGGTACAAATAAGGACATAGGGTACTTTTTATCCTGAAAAAAGTAACGGATCCTGTGGGACCGCGGGTGAAACCGCGAGGCGCAGCTAGTAATTTTATATTCCTAATTCTATTCTTTCAAGAGCTAAATTCAACGTCAATGGCTTGCATTCTTAAAACAATAAAACCTTAGACAATAAAACTCAAAAAGAGAGCAAAGATCTTCAAAGCTCCTTTGTTTTCAATGCAAAATGGCACACACGATCTCGACAAAGAATTTCGGTAGGTAATGAAGAGATTCAAAGAACATTCCGAGTTGATAGTTTTGTTTTTGTAACAGTCCTAATTCCTTAGCGACTGAAAAATGCACTAGATTCTAACGACATACTTTGCAAACATCTTGGCAGTGATCGTCGATTGTTTTTATCAAAGATCATTCGAATCTAGTAGACTCGATCCAATTGTTTTTAAATTGTTTATCTTTATACACATAAAAAAAAAAAAAATGAATCACTATTTCCCTTGGTCATCATATCACGCGTGAACAGATGGAACATTTTCGTTTTTTTTTTTTGTTGTGTTTATTATTGCCAGGAGAAGGATCTTATGAAAGAAAAAATTAGAATAGTATCCCGAAAAAAATAACGGTTCTTGTGGGACGCGGGTGAAACCGCGGGGCGCAGCTAGTGAATTATATATTTGACGTTGTATCTTAGATGCCCAATTGAATGAATACGTTTCGACTTTTGACTTTGATAGGAAATGTGTCAATTTGAGGCAATTCATCAATAATTTAAAAACAATTGTTAGAATCAGGGGCTGTTAAGGCGAGCCTGGCCAGAAAACGTCTAGCAAGAATCAACTTTCCTCTAAGATAAACCATGTTTTTTACTGTGTAAAAAAAAATATGTTATTCTTAAGCATGTTTTTAAGTGGAATCATAAATCTGATACATGTAATGAATAACTTCACTCGATAGAAAAAAAATCCAAAGTCACCTCTATTTGGTATTTTAAACACGATTTGCGACTTAATTTTTACAAATCATATTGCTTTTTTATTTTTTTTACGAATTACAATGCAATAAAAAAATGGAATCATAAATAAAAATGTTAAAAAGTTAACATGGTAATTTTATATGATTTTTTTATCACGAATTCATGGTAAAAAGGCACGTTTGACCCCGTCGACGCCGGACGTGTGCCAAATTTTTGTGATCTCCGCAGTGCCGCACACACCAACACCAACCAAGCATTTAGTTTTGCCATAATGGGTAACAAACATAATAAACGAAAAAAATGCTCAAGTCTGGCTTTTCGAAAATCGTACGAGTCAAGGAGCAAACGTCGGTAAGTAGATAAACTTCTACTAGATTAAATTGATAATCATTGTTTTTATTTACTAGAATCGACATTTCTTGCATTGCTTTTTGTAGTCAGATGATGTATCAACAAATCTATTAGTACCTCGTTATATTATCGCTACTATGGCCACCGAGCGACGCGGTGGGTCTCTGCTGACCTAGCGTCTGTACGCCTACGCAGAGTCACGCCACTGTTGCGGGAATGCTGCGTCGACGTCGGGCAAAGCCCTCCTCTAACTTGTAAGATAGATTTAAGTTAGTCTGAATAGAATCTTCATCGACTCAAGTAGTATTAAAAATATATTTTAAAATCAAATATTAGTTTTTAAAAAAACAAACTTCCGCTCCCGAAAGTTAACTGGCGCAGCCGGTAGGATAATCGGCTGCTGTCGTCGTCGCGAGTGCGCCTGTAAATTCCAGTGTTTTCGTGCAGTGGCAGCAGAGTGCGGCCCCGCTTATAATCAGGGGGGTCGTTGCGTTCCGGTTATTCTACGAACCAAATAAATAAGTCAACTGAGAGCGGGATAAATGGCGATTGGAACGTGAGTACCTCAAGTAAAATCCTTGTGCGTCCCTCCTTGCCCCAAATCCTCGAAGTTTGTGTTCTAAGCTATAAAATCTAGCATTAAGTAGGCAATATTATCTTGCAATTTTTTTTTGGCAGTATACAATTTACTGATAATTAAATTTTAGTTTTTTGAGCTATAACATCTAGCGTTAATTAGATAATTAATTAAGGACAGTATAAAATTTACTGTGAATTAATTTTATGTGTTTTAGTTTAAGCTCTAAAATCTGGCGTTTATTAAATTAGGTAAAAACATTGTATAATAAATTCAGTATAAAATTTACTGAAAAATTAAAATAAATAAATAAATTAAATAAAATAAGTGTAATAGTTTAAGAATGACGGAAGCAAATATTTTAACGATGGCAGGATCTCCAGGGCTTCGGGATATGCTAAAACTTATCCCAGAGTTCAACGGAGATACGAAAATTCTTAATTTATTCTTAAGAAAGTGCGAATACGTAATACAGATATTCCAAGGTACAGCCCCGCGAAATGAACTACTTATGCAATGCGTTACAAGTAAGCTCACAGGGAAAGCCGCGGCGCTAGTAAGTGAAAGAGGCGAATTTGACACTTACGACAGCCTCAAAGAAACGTTAATCCAACATTTCGGTGACCCGCGAAGTGAAGAGTGCGTGGCCATCGAATTGGAAACTTTAAAAATAAAAAATAACGAATCATTTCTAGAATTTTGTGGTAGAATCCAGGATGTGCGAGCCATCCTGTTAGCAAAAGTTAATCAAAGTAATCAAAATTCAATGGAGGTCAAGGCCGCCAAACGCATCATCCATGACAACACATCATTGAATGTCTTTTTGTATAATCTGCCCGAGCATATGGTAAGGTTAGTTAGGATGAAACAGCCGCAAACTTTAGAAGAGGCTCTGAAGCATGTGATGGAGGAGGTGAACTTCCAGGACCAGTATAACGTAAGGTCAAAAATGTTACAAAACCAAAATGCTACCCCGCACAAACAGCTTATTCACATGCCTCAAACGCAATTTAAATTTGGTATACCCGGAAATCAGTTTTTACCAAAACCACAATTTGTAACCCAGCCATCTGTGCGACCCCCAAATAATAACTTTGGCTACCGACCCCCAGTCCAATTCGGCTATCGCCCAAATTTTAGTGGGCCACAACAAGCTCAGCAGTTTGCCCCTCGTGCGCAAACAACACCATTTGCGCCTCGACCACTAATGCAGGTAGGTCATAATGGATTTAGACCTCAAGCAGGACAATTCGGCTATAGGCCCCCGCAGTTTGGTTTCAGACCTCAGCCAGGTAATTTCGGATATAGGCCCCCGCAACCTCAAGGTTACCGGCCGCCTCAACAGTTTAATAGTGACGTCACAATGAGGACTGCCCCAGCCTTACCTAAGGTACCTATAAACGAGCTGTATACAACGGACGAATGTGAGTATGTACCTAATTATATGGACGAGTATAACTACGATGGCGCTGAGTATCAGGCTTACGACGAGCCGCAACTGAATGACGCTACTGACTATACTGAAATGATGTCTCAAGGTCAGGATCCCGATACAAATACATATGAAACAGAAAAGGAGGTAAGTTACAATATTGGAGCAGCGGAAAATTTTTGTTTAGCGGTGTCCCCTATTATCCCGAGGTAATTGAAATAAATTATGACGCAACTTTAAAACTACCATACATTTACGTGCCCGATATTGACGGAAAATTTATGCTAGACTCTGGAAGCACCAGGTCGTTCATAAGCCCGGCTAAAGCAGATCAGTACTACTCCGAATTTAAATATTATGAACCATTTACGGTAACGAGTACGCACGCTTGCAGTACACATAATGAAGTAGTTCATATTCCACTGTTTTCTATTTTCAATCAAGAGGGCTTCCAAAAATTCTTCATTTATGACGTAGACAAAAAGTATGACGGTGTGATAGGATGCGACTTGATGACAAAACTTAAAGCAAGCCTTGATTTAGGAGAAAAATCCCTAAAAACAAATAGAGCAGTTGTTCCAATTATTCATGACCAGAATTACTCTATAAAACTGGAACCACGCAGCGAACACCGCGTAAAACTACCAGTAAATCTCAAAGAGGGTGACGCAATTTTAAATTTCAAAATGTTTTGTGAAAATCTGCGAATGCCAGCCGCAATCGTTAAATGTGAAAATTATTTTGCTACTACCATCATACAAAACGCAACCGAAAACGAAATAGAAATGACAATTACAAAACCTTTTGAAGTTTTAAAACTTAAAAACGAAAAAGACGTATGCGACATAAACTATACAACCGACATGACTAACGTTGACGTTGATCAATTACTTCAAAATAACTTGACAAAATTAAGACTTGACCATTTAAATACGGAGGAAAGAAAAGCAATACATGACTTATGTGATGAGTATAAAGATATATTTTACTGCGAAGACTTACCACTGACCTTCACCAACCAGGTCAAGCATCACATTAGGACAACGAATGACGACCCTGTCTATATCAAACCTTATAGGCAACCCCCAGCACAGGCCGAAGAGATTAAAAATCAAGTAGAGAAACTGCTCAAGGACAATGTGGTGCAAGAGTCGCACTCACCTTGGAGCGCCCCTGTTCATTTGGTCCCCAAAAAGCTTGACGCTTCCGGTCAGCGAAAGTATAGAATGGTTATAGACTATAGAAGACTAAACGAGATCACGACTGACGACAGATATCCACTCCCAAATATTTGTGACCTTTTCGATAAACTAGGTAAAAGTAATTATTTTACTACGCTAGACCTCGCATCTGGGTACCATCAGATTGAAATAGCAGAGAACGATAGACAAAAGACTGCCTTTTCCACCCAAAATGGCCACTATGAATTCCTTCGGATGCCATTTGGGTTAAAAACCGCTCCGGCGACCTTTCAGCGCACCATGGACAATGTGTTAAGAGGTTTGCAAGGTATACACTGTCTGGTATATCTAGATGATATACTTATATATTCACACGGACTGCAAGAACACCTAGAAAAGCTACGCGCAGTCTTTGATAGGCTAAGACTCACTAACCTTAAGGTCCAGCTAGACAAATCAGAATTTCTCCGCAAAGAAGTGCAGTACTTAGGGCATACACTGACTAAAGACGGACTCCGACCAAATAATGACAAGATACAAGTTGTTTTAGAATACCCCGTTCCGGAAACACAGACTGATATAAAACGATTTCTGGGATTTATAGGCTATTACCGTAGATTTATCAAAGATTTTTCAAAAATCACACAACCATTAACTGCATGTTTAAAGAAAGGTAAAAACGTAGAAATGACCGAAAAATATATTGAAGCCTTTCAAAAATGTAAAGAACTATTGGTTAATGCACCCATTTTGCAATATCCGGATATGACTAAATCTTTTATTTTGACTACCGATGCCTCAGAAGTAGCAATAGGCGCAGTATTATCCCAGGGAACCATAGGTTCTGACAGACCAGTAGCATACGCCAGTCGAACATTAAGCGATACAGAAAAAAGATATAGCGCCATAGAAAGAGAATTACTAGCTATAATTTGGGCCACTAAGCACTTTAGGCCCTATCTCTATGGCCAAAAATTTGATATTGTAACGGACCATAAACCACTGCTTTGGTTATATCAATTAAAGGAACCCGGTAGTAAATTAACACGTTGGCGTTTACGTCTCCAAGAATATGACTTTAATATTAAACACAAAAATGGTAACCTCAATGCAAATGCCGATGCTCTTTCCCGGCTAAAAATAAACGCGTTAGGCACAGGCGAATCCGATGACGAAATGTCAATGATAGTCAATATAGACGACCGTCACGTAACTAAAAGACGAAAAGACTCTGATACAATATCTATACCTGACTCTGACAGAACCGCAACAGCTAGCCCTGCAACAATTTCAGATGACGACTCTGTAGACGAAATCCTAAAAAAGGAACCTAAATCGTTAGTACGTTCAGATACGAGTTCCAGTGCGACAGAAACCGTACATTCCGGTAAAGACTTAGAATCATTAGGCATACCCATTTTAAATGAAGCCGTAGACACAAAACCGAACCAAATATTATTATTCCATAAATTTGGTAATGACATGCAAGTCACAGATCTATCCACTAAACATCAAAAAATTCTAGAGGTTTTCTTGCCCTTTAACAATCAAGACCTCATTTATCAATTCCTTAAAAAATACATAAGACCAAAAATAAAATACTTCATTTACTTCGAAACCATGCAACATCGACGAGAATTCAGTAACGTAGTAATTACATTATTCAAAAAGGGTACCATGAATTTTTACGAATGCACCGAACGCGTCATTAACGTCGAAGACGAAGAAGAACAAAAACTAATTATACGTAAATTACATGAAGGCAAAACGTGCCACCGCGGTATTACAGAAACCATAAAACGAATCAAACGTAACTATTACTGGCCAGATATGCATAACATAGTATCAGCCGTAATTAACTCTTGTGACAAATGTAAAACCACTAAATATGATAGAAAACCCATCAAACCAATTTTGCAACTTACAGAAACCCAAGACGCACCGTTTCAAGAAATATTTATTGACATATTTTCTATCGAGTCAAAACATTACCTTACTATAATAGACGCATTCAGTAAATTAGGGCAGGCGCTTGAAGTACCAACCCGATCTACACCGGAAGTAGTAAGAGCGTTAATAAAATATTTCAGCTTTTACGGCGTTCCACGAAAAATTAGTTGTGACCCAGGCACTGAATTTAACAACGACTTGATGAGGGAACTGACAGACTTACATAAAATAAAATTACATATAGGTACGCCAAATAACCCAAATTCTGTAGGTATGGTTGAACGCTTTCATTCCACCATTATCGAAATTTACCGCATAGCTAAATATGAAAGGAAGTACACAGATGCAGCAAACGTAATGACATACGCAATCATGGCTTATAACAATAGTATTCATAGCGCTACCGATTTAACTCCGTTTGAAGTAGTATTTGGACATACCGAAATAAACTCAGCCTTCGACTTAGAATTCGATAAGTCATACAAGCAACAATTAATAAAGGACCATAGAAAGAAAACACGTGAGCTATATAAATATTTGACCGAAAAAATACAAAAAGACAAAGAAAAGGTAAGAGAAAAACGTAAAGGTGAAGTAGGACCAGAGTTAGCAGTAGGACAAACACTTTACGCAAAAGCAGTAAATAAACGACAATCAAAAGACAAACCTAAATATCAAAAAGTAACAGTGACAGGGGAGGTTAAACACAACATAGTGCCCATAAGAGTCAAGCATAGAGACACAAAGGTTCCGATTAAAAATGTAAAACGCCCTCCACAGGTGGTGCTTCCTCCTGATGGTATGGATATCGACGACCCAGGGCCTTCTAAACCAAGATCTCCCAGGCCAGGGCCTTCAACTGCAGAAAATTAGCAAAAATCCTGGCATTCTCCCAGTGAAACAAGGTCGAGCCTTCTTGCAATTTAATAATTGGTCACTTATTAAAACAATAGATCTAGGAGGAATAACATCCGATTTGACATTTAATTCTCAACAGTATTCCAAATTTTGTAATAAGTTACTTTCCGCCAAAAATATTTCCGTAGTAATTGGCCAGGTAAGAGACTTCAAAGCTCAGGCAGAATATATTCGGGATGAAGCAACTGAAAAGTTGCAACAGTTATTACCAAACAAGAGATTTAAACGCGGTCTCATTGATCCATTGGGCTCATTGATTAAGGTCATCACAGGCAATCTTGACAATGAAGATGCTGTTCATTTTGAAGAAATGATAACAGACGTAAAAACTCGCGAACAGGCTATTTCTAATAAAATAACTATAATATCCGAAATGTTGGACCACGTTATTAATTCCAGTAAAGTTATAAATGATAACACTAAAATTCTAAATGATAGATTAACCAAGATAGAACAATTTATTAAAGCTAGGAAGGATAACGATGACCTTTTCATATCTCATATTATAAATGTATTCAGCTTATTCATAATCAACTTTCGTACTATTTCCGTTAAACTAAGCGATGTAGAGACATCTTTGGCACTTAGCAAAGTATCGGTTTTACATAAATCTGTAATAGATTCTAGAGAAATGCTAACATTGTTAAAAGAAATAAGTACTTTTGGTAATTTGATGTATTCCGTAAATGATAAGAACTTAATTAATTTAGAAGAAACATTCAGTGTTAAAACATACTTCAAAGATAATAATATTAGATTTATCATTGATGTTCCATTAGTTGAAAATATTAGTTATATATATTATAAATTGTACCCTCTCCCCATGCTCCACTATCCTACTAATGAAACTTTTTCCATTATTCCTGAGTACCCTTACCTACTGCAAGATGAAACAAGGTACCGACCAATCGCCCAAAAATGCAAAGAGATAACCGCTAAAGAATATCTATGTTCAGAGAATGAACTTGTCTCAAGCTCGGAAGAAATCTGCGTAGAACAATTAATGCATTACCGACAAGACCTCCCAAAATGTATGGTGCGACCGGTTGACATTGAAGATTTAAAAATTCAGAAAATTTCCGAAAACCGCTGGATTGTATTCTCCAAGTATAAGACAGTACTCACCCAAAAATGCAGCGACGATGTTATGCAAGAACAAGTAAAAGGCACATACCTCCTAACGATGCTCAAACCCTGCGATGTTCTAATTGGTACATTCCGGATCCAGGGAAACCGCTTTCGTAATTTGGGAATTTCGTACAATAACGTACCTGTAATAGAATTACCTAGTCCACCAGAAAATACTGTAGCAGAAACGGAGCCGATGAACCTGAAAGGAATCAACCTGGATGACGTTCAACACCTTAACCTTCTACTGAAGAGAAATGCGAAAAGTGATAAAAGTGTTAATCAAGTGAAAAGCCTTGGCATTGCCACAATTGTGCTCTACGTACTCGTAGCAGTGATTTCAGTGTACATAGCCTGGTTCAAATTCAAACCGTATATTCAAGTATTTTGTACAAAAAATCGGAAAACGTCCGAAAACAATATGGAACTTAACGTAAATGAAAATCCTGTTTTATTACATTAAATTAGCATAAGTTTTCGTTGTCTCTACGAACCTTGCAGAGCGAAGCTTGTGTATTGTAGGGGCAGCACTAGTAATTAAAATTAGGATAAGAAAAATAACTTTAAGGGAAATGTATACGAAGTTCTCGGAAAACACATTTTCCGATAAAATCTCATAAAATCCATTTTCCGATAACTTCGGTCTGAGGGGGAAGGCGTTATATTATCGCTACTATGGCCACCGAGCGACGCGGTGGGTCTCTGCTGACCTAGCGTCTGTACGCCTACGCAGAGTCACGCCACTGTTGCGGGAATGCTGCGTCGACGTCGGGCAAAGCCCTCCTCTAACTTGTAAGATAGATTTAAGTTAGTCTGAATAGAATCTTCATCGACTCAAGTAGTATTAAAAATATATTTTAAAATCAAATATTAGTTTTTAAAAAAACAAACTTCCGCTCCCGAAAGTTAACTACCTACTTATATTCGTTTTAGTGTTTTCAAATATCATACTCATCATCATAGATACTTTTTTGTCTCGTTACGTGTATTCACGATGTAAATACCCGGCCTAGTGGTATACCTACTAGTGATATTTATGTAGTTATACCTACCTACAGTTACAGTTTTTTTTTGCAGAAGACTACTACGTAACAAACTCCAATGACTTTGGAATTGACGAAACGTAAGTACCTACCTACCTTTTGTACCACGCAGGGAGGCGGGTGTTCTGCGAACTTTTGACTATGTCGGTCATCATTTATTATTTCACCCAGACAACTTGTGAGATACGGATACGGAGCGACGTTCATACTTTCATTTTTCCTGAGCATCCTAAACTGCACAACGAGTAAATACCCGTCCTAGTGGCATACCAGTGATATTTATATAGTTATACCTACTCACACGAATACCTATCTTACAGTTTTGTTTTTTTTTCAGAAGAGTACTACAACCAAATGTAATAAACTCCGATGACATTGGAATTGACGAAACGTAAGTACCTACCTACCTTTTGTAACATGCAGGGCGGCGGATCTTCGCTAAGTTTTGACTGTACTGTATGTATGTAAATTATATAGGGTGTTAGGTGAGATAGGGGACGTCGTTCATACTTTCATTTTTGACTGAACAATCTGTACTACACGAGTGTTTGGTAGCGTTTGAGTTATAGCCGTATGATTTGAACACATCTAGGCCTGATTAGTACTGCAACGTGATTTTGGCTGTTTTGAAGAAAACTCGTAAAGTTGTATATTCGTTTTTAACGATTAGCGAAAATCGAGCATTTCGGTAAATCTTGTAAGTACGGCTTTTATAAACCTACGACTGGTATGGATGTGTTCGTCGTTGCCTTTGAAATTCGAAACTGCCGGTTGTAAGAAGCGATAGCGGGGACAGGCGAAGCTATGTAAATACGTCACAAAGATGGCCGCCGACCGTTGTAGATTATTGCTTATATCTCGAGTTCTATCTCATCAAATCAGTTGTTTGAGGTGTCATTTGAAAGCTCATTTATTTATAATGTAGTTGTTATATAATTATGTACATACATATCAACAAGCTTGAACGACAGCTTCCGTGCGCGAGTCCGACTCGAACTTGGTCGGTTTTTTAGAATTTTTATATTTTGAACTTTTGGACATCATACTTATAAATATTTATTTTTATTTTGTTTTAGGCACGTGGATGACATTGACCCTGTTTCACTCAGCGTGGTCATCATCCTGCGTCAGTCATGGTTTGGTGGGGGGTATCCTATCACGGCGTCACAAAGCTTAGTTTTTGTGAAAAGGGGGTTAAAACTTCTGCCAAAGTGTATCAAGAGACCGTCTTATATGGTGTTGTACAACCCCTTAGCAATACACTTTTTAAAGATCTACCGTGGAGTTTCCAACTAGACTCTGCACATGGTCACAAGGCGCGAACTACCCAAGCCTGGCTGGAAGCCAATGTTCCGGACTTTATAAGGGCTGAAGACTGGCCCTCCTCTAGCCCAGATCAAAACCCCCTGGACTACAAATTATGGTCAGGTTTAGAGGGCATGGCCTGCTCTAAACGACACGCCGACATAGAGTCGCTTAAGAAATCTTTGAAGCAAGCAGTGGCTAAATTTCCCATGGAAACAGTCCGTAAATCCGTAAATGTAGTGTGGCAGTTACCCGGGCTCATCGCCACGCCGCGCCACCGCACGTAACACCTTGCTTCCACATTTTATCAACGATTTCAATTAGGTAACCTAATGTGATTGCGGGACCGCTTCCGAAATCCGACTTCCGACCCAGCAGGGCTATTCACAACCATTCGGAAGCGTTTCCGTTCGGATTTCAAAAATTGTAAACCTAAATTATTCGAATTTCAGTCTATATTCATAAGTTTTTAGACGTGATTAATTCTTCAGATCGGATTGATACTTGATTTCCTATTCCAAAATGTATATAAGGAGACTGAGATTCGAACAATTTGAGTTTGAAATTTGTGGGATCCGATCGGAAACGTTTCCGAATGATTGTGAATAGCACCGCAGAAGGCGAATGAAAACACAGACTAGGTAAGTGATTTTGTAAGATCGGGAGTGCGAGTTTGAGCCCTATCTCACACATCTGCGATTAGGTAAAGCATTTAAAACCGATTGATTGAATTCAACCTACCTATTACCTACCTACCTAGTAGATAATAACTTCTACCGATTTGAATCACGCGTTGCACACCGCGCGCCGCGCGGTGCGTCGTCGCACTTTCGGTAGGTACTGGCGCCGACCATTGACCCCCGCGATATAAACGCGTTACATTGCTGGTTTGCAAATTTCTAAAAGTTTAAAATAACAGTTATATGGCTAATAGTTAGTGGTTTCGGGTTGTGTATAGATAGTATAATAACGGCGTTTCGGCTTCGAGAACGGTCTCCTTACACCCTGTATATCCGGTATAAGTTTACTCGATTCTTTCATAATTATTGTTCAAAATTATATCTGAATCGTGTAGTTTTTTAACTTTGTAACATTTAACAAACCATACAATATTATTAGTACGCACCTAATGGTAAAGTAAGGTAATTAAAATTGTTATTACCATTGTTATACAATATACCCAAAAATAATGAAATTTACTATGTTGTATTATTTAATGAATACCGGTAGTTACACAATCATTCCAACACCCTGTATAAATATTTGTCCTAATAAGGATAACAAGTTGCCTATGTGTCAATCCAGGGCATAAGCTAACTCCGTTCCAAATAAGATCCTCATCCGTCTAGCCGTTTAGTGAATAAGTGAAATACGAGTAAGTACCTAACTTACACACAATCGCAATCTTTTGTATTTATGAGTGTGAAGTGTGATAAAATGGAAATATGACACTACCGGTAAAATAAAACTAATGCCACGACTGCTCACACATCAAAAATACAACAACTCGTGGACATGAGATTGGTTGTACCTATATTGGCTTGAACGGCATTTTTTAGATTTTTTTTTGTTTGGCATCAAATAAAAAATGTTCATAAAATGGATGAGTACAATGACGGACGGATTATTTTATCGATTTCCTAAAAATGGGTGTTTAGGTACTCGATACCATAACGTGACTGACGGGTGAAAGACGTGCGCGCGGCGCATCGCACACAACTTTTGTGTCGCGTGAATGAATACGTCGCGCTCCCAAAAAGTGCGGCCTGAGGTAGAGTAAAATACCTAAAGTTCTGGGAAAGCCTCGCCTTAAGGGTCGCCCGGAATTGTGAAATTACCGTACAAACGCGCTTGTCGAATTTTTTGGAAACAAAAACAGATTGTGATGAAATTTGGCATGTGCAACTATATGGACTTTAGTCTTTTTGTTTATTTGTCTTGTTTTTCACCTGTTATTGTTTTGAGGTTGCTTCCTCGAAAGTGGAGTTATTTTACAGTGAGTCATGGGTATGGAATGGTTGGAAATTGCTACGCATTTAGTATAATAACAAATCGTTAAGCCGGAACTAGAAACTTTTTAGTTGAGCACCTAGGTATTGAAAGTTTTGATAATCTAGCTTTTGAAAATCATCGATTAAATAAATCATTTTATTTTTCTGTTTGTTATCTTATTATGATTAAACGGCTGAACAGATCTTGATAACATTTGTTAAAAGCAATGAATATGTCCTAAGAAAGAATTTTTTTTTTCAATTTAGAAGAATTTGAAGAATGTGATAAAACTGAAGAATTTCTACAAAAAAATACTTTAAATACTTATTTTAGACAAATTACATAACATAACATATCGGCACGCTTTTCCCCGAAAGAGCTGACAAATATGTATTGCAACACCCATACTTCACCGGACGATATTTAGTCCCAAATGGGGCGAGCCAGTCGCCATACACCAAACACACGTTGGACAGGAGCAAAGTAAATTCAAGATACTTGGAAGGGTGACGGTCACCTAAAATTTTGTTAAAATGTTGTTGTTATTAAATAATGTTGCAAGTAGACGACAAAAGGCAGCCGCCAACCTTCGTAGTTCCGCTTCTAAAATAGCTGGTTCGGCACCTGCCAACACTCCGGAGTTCATTTGCCTGACACTGAGCTGCGACCATTTGGGGGATGAGTGATGCTGGTGACAATATACTAGCACCTATTGCTGGTATATTGTCATCAGAATACCTACCTGCATAAATTTACCTGTAGTAGTATGTGTATAAGAGCAATTTTTTTCAAGCCAATGCAGTAAAACATACAAATATGACGGCGCGTGATATCATTAGATAAAGAAAATCTGTTTATTTTACTAAGGGCCGATTTTTCAATCCTTACTTTATTCGCCTAATAACTACCGAGCCAATAACTTTATTAATCTGTTTATTCGACTCATAAACGGTGTTCGGTTTTTCAATACAATTTTAAATTGGGAATAACTATCTGACCATTTATTCAGTGTGTACAAAAGCTAACTTCAGACAGTTGAAACAAAACTATAAAATATCCACGCGTTAGAAAAGGACTTCGAATTTTCACTTTTCGCTCGAATTTGTTCGAAAGTGGACTTTATACTCAGAGTATAGTTTAATCCTTGTCATTTTTATGAAATGTCTAAATAGTTAGACAAGGATCACAACATGTTTAGCTTGAAGTGGCAAGGAAAATCGAACACCCTTCGACTTCTATTCAAATTCTTGTCAAAATGTGGTCGGTTGCCAGTTGTGGTATAAAATTTTCTTGTAAAAATGTGGTCGACTGCCAGTTGAGGGGTTATGTCTTGTCAGTTTTAGTCTAAACGTCACTGTACTACTTATCTGTGCAAAAGTCGTCGGCTGGTTTGGCTATGGTAAATAGCTCATGTAGTTTGTTCATGGTAGTTTTTTTTTATTAAAATTAATTTAGTTTCTGCGTGTCGGAAATATCAATCTTTTTTTACAGTGACAACCCATAAGACCATCATTTAGACAGTCTCAACAATTTATTCCATAGAATAAACTGCTATCTGGCCGTTCCACCGACAAATAAAGTTATACCTCAGATAGATGAGTTATTCGTCTAGTAAATGATACCTGACCATTGAAAAACAGAATAATTAGCTATCAGTTCAATAAACACTATTTGTTTGTTTATCTGACCATTGAAAAATCGGCCCTAAATAAACTAAATTACTACTGGATAACGAGCTCACGGATCAGGAAACAGACGCGACATCTCGGCCTACCCGTCTTTCCCCGACATTTATATATTATACTAGCTGCGCCCCGCGGTTAAAAAAGTATCCTATGTGGTATTGTAGACTATAATCTATCTCTGTGCCAAATTTCATCCAGATCTGTTCAGCCGTTCTGGCGTGAAAGAGTAACAAACATCCATCTATCCATCCATACATACAAACTTTCGCGTTTATAATATTAGTAGGATTATATCATCGAGTGCCGATGGCACGCACCACTCTGTTCGTTTGTGGATATATTATACTCATCCACGCGTTTTTAATGTCATCATCTGGTTTATAACTGGAGCCCGATATATAAGGGCACGCTTGCCTATCACATTTGGGACTGAATATTGTCCGAAGGTGAAGGCGTGGGTGTTGTAATACACCACTGCCAACCCTTCGGGGAAAAATGCGTGACGACATGTTTTGTTATGATTTCAGCAGAAAGGACGCTTTAACCACAGACTTAATTTTTTTATGGCTGTAACAGACGCTCATATATATTTTTTACTGAGTTATAAACTAGACCTGATAATGACTACCATATTCCTGACGACCTGTGGAGCAAGTACTAAACACAAATGGGGACCGTTCGCCAGGCTCAGGCGGAAACAATAGGATACTAACACTTTGTGTTTCAACTGAACCTAGGAACAACAACTACATGGAATCCCCCGCCCCTGATTGTAACAACTAGTTTTAGGAACAATAACTGACTTAAGCCAGGCTATAATAGCCACTAATGTTTATGGTATGTTGTGTTGATTCTCACTTTTGTGCTAGAAAGCAAGCAGTTAAAGTTGGTAGTTATCGTTCTTAAACTGAATTACAAAGGTTTAAAACTCTGAAGAGTGAAAGGAACACCAGGGCGGTATTTTACCCAGCAGGAAGGTTTCAACCCAGCAGTAGGCCGGATCAGGCTTTAAATTTAAAGTTTTTTTTACAGAAGTCTAGGCATGCGTTTGACCACTGATTCGCCTTGAAGCGTCGAAGGTGTAACACGCTTGCCTAGGTACCTATTCATTTTACTCTTAAACACCCCCGGATTGTATTTAGGTGGAAAGACAGACGCTGGCAACGAGTTCCACACCTCTGCAGTTCTTACAAGAAAAGTTGACTTGAAACGCTTAGTGCGTTTCGGCGGAATTTCCACAAAGAATGTTAAAATGTAGCAGTAACTTACCCGCGTGATGCAGGGCGGTCTCGAAGGGCGCTCGCTGCAGGCGTTCTTTGCTCTCTGCCAACAACATATAAATAGATTATATTCAACGAACCGCTGCCAAACAGAGTCACCATCGATGAATGGTAACTAGCGTGCTGGGTTTGTTATTTATGTTAATTTTATGGCTCAGTGGGTTAGAAGTTGACTGGTTATAAATAATCGACGGCGAAAATTGGTGGACCGTTCACTTCGGTCCTTCTGCTGAAAATTTACTTAGATCAAGGACTTCAATCATTGGTTAAAGATGTCTCTCTCAGTATGGGCATGTTTTGACCAGACGGAAATGTCCTAAAGATTCAACCGACTGTGTTGTACCTACTGTACACAGGTACAGCGATGTTTTGTATTGGTGTGATGCGATGTGAGAAGCACGTGTGAGGTGTGCTATTGGAATGCAACATCGATAGAAGATTCTAGAATATTCTAGGGCTAGAAGAACGCCGAGATAAATTTAATCTACTTTTCTTATGATTATACTACAACGTGAATTTCAAAACATTTGTCTCGTTTTCGTAGTAAAAAATAGTGCAAATACTTTGAGTTACATAAATCTTGCAGGCGCATATCTTAATGTCTGGCCATTTTCTATAAAAACATTGGGTATTTAGAGCTCTTATACATTAATTTTTCTTATTTCATTGCAGTTGTCACATCGTTTATTACATCACAATAACAGTATGAAAAAAATACAAGCTGCCGCTTCCGTATCGGAAACAACACAATATCCCTAAGGATGCTCCCAGATGGGCTATATTTTTACCGCTATGCTGGTCTAGCAACATTACGACAATATTTTTTGAGTGTGGCCCGGCCATATACTCATACATTGCTAGCATGGCTGATGATGGCCGGACAACAGTCGGCAACATTGCCAGTATTGCAGTAAAAAATGGCCAGTCTATTAGCACTCTTAGACCCGCATGCTAAAATCACGCTCAGACATGAATCCCGATTCAAAACTAGTTTTAATATACATAACCTAAAAATACAGCTTCAAATCGAAATCCTTAACTGAGCGTCGTTTTTAAATACGGCTCTTATATCCTGATTCACTGCCATTCCCACTCCCACCAATATTTACAAATATTCACGTTTAAAAAAGCAGCTGAAAAGTTCACTGAACCTGCCTAAATACTCAGTAGGTACCTACTAATGCCTGACCTAGACGTTTGTCATTGACAGAGAACTGGCAACCGAAATAGTGTGGCCTACATGAGTGCTAAATTAGAAGCCGCGATATAACAAACACCCAATACAGATAATGGGCTCTTTGACTAAGAGTGGGTGTTGAAAAGTAGCAGGGTGTAAACGTCCTTATCCGACTGCTCAAAAGGAGGGTAACGTTTATCATTATGATAAACGTTACCCTCCTTTTTGTATGTCTATTTTTTTTATTACTACTTATCTGGAACCCTGTGTACCTATAGCGACAGGCTTGCCCCCTGTCACATTTGGGATTAAATATTGTCCGGAGAAGTGTGGGTGTAGTACGATTCTGCCAACCCCTTCAAGGGAAAGGCATGACGATATGTTACATAATTTTTATCTAGGTTACCTATAGCTTTTTCCAGACATTTAGCAAATAGAATAATAATATGAAAAAGTAGGAACCACCTATGTCGAAAAGGTTTAAGCATGTTTTATCTAAATTGTTTTCAATGAATTTTAGCCTGTGTATCTTCATCGGCTGAGAGGATAAGTGTTTTCTACCTAGGTGCCTCATCTTAGCCCGGAACGTCGCTTCTGATCAGGCTACGAGTAATTGGTGACCAAAAGAAGACCAAAAACCGTTTAGATGTTTTGGAGTTTATACAGATGGTGAAACGTGACTCGTATCAGTTTAAGTCATGGATGTATGTTAAAGCCGTGATAGATATCCTCTATTTCTGACATCAAACGGTCAATGAATCTTCTTTCAGTGAAACCTACTTTCCATCACACATCTCGTCGTAGACATAACATTTCACGGGTGACGAGATGTTTTCAAACATTTCATTTCAGGATTGCTGGTCTAGACTGTAGTGACTAATGACAGATAGACTCGCTTTGAACGGTTCAAACTCATCACAATGAAATTAGCTTGGAAAATGAAATAGATATATCATATTTTGTTCTTCAAATAATCAAACTAAAATTATAAGTAAATGTCATCTTTTTCATATATGCTTAAAATTAGGCGCGCGTTTGAACGCAACTCTCCCGAAAAATGAAGATGCTTTCTAAGATATTAGAAGATAGAATAGAAGATTCATTGCCTAAAAAAACGTGCGTTACCTGCGTTTGTGTGTGTTTTAGCTTCTTGACGCTGAAATGGCTCAACGGTTTTAAATGCAATTTAAAATGGTAGTAGAATCTAAACTAAAATACGAAAGTTTGGGTGGATGGCTGTTTGTTGCTCAACCACGCCAAAACGACTGAACGGATCGCGATTAAATTTCGCACAGAGATATTATGTAGATTTCAGATGGTCTGGAATAGTTCAAAGGCTACTTTACAATAGCGGGTAACACCGTGGGAAGCAGCTAGTAGTTTATACGATTGATAAATGGATAAATTTCTTATTTCGGAAAAGTTCCTTGCTAAAAATCGAATTCTCCGGTTATCCTCCAGGATATCAGCAGAAACCGCGGGTTGCTACTTGGATACTAATAAAAGGCGAAGTTCAATATCAATAGGCACCGCAGTCTGTCTTATTAGCAATCTCCGCGCACGTAACCAGCTCTATTCCCGTTCAATTAACAACAAGCTCCGGAATGCCCCGACACACGAAACAAAACACGGCGCCTTTCATCTAGAATTAATCCCACAAACACCAATCAACTTTAATTGTAACATATCTGCGCGAGCGCTTAAACGACAGTGCTTTTTACTGAAAACAACCGGATTTTTTCAGGATGTAACTGGTTTGGGGCGGATCAGCGTGGGATCGTGGTATTGTTTGGGTATGGTTGTATGGTTGTCATGTTCAAAGCTCTCTCTGATGTCTGACTTAATGGACTGTCCAAAGGATCTGACATTGCTTTTGTGCTTAGTCTACCCAGCCAGGTGCTTGGTGAAAGCTGGAACTTTCTAGATCACGCTTCGTTTCGTTTCCAGATTAAGCTTGTCTCACTCTGGCTGGTTTGAGAAGTTGTTGGTAAGCAATTAGATGTATTTTGCACTGTCATTGCCCGCTGTAAACAGGTATTTAGAAGTTTATTGTTGTAATTTTCAGTTACTTTTTCACGTTTGACCAGAATACATTGGATCGACTTTAACTGTTTCTATGAGTACTTACATATTATGTCTAGTGAGAGTTCCGTAATGTTTAAGATCAAAAAGTGACAGGCCAACTTTTTTATAGTAGCATGCGTGACTGGTACTTTTACCAGGGTTGCGTCATTTATTTTGTTCATTTAGAACCTAACAGTTGGCTGTTATTGGCTGTTATTAAGTTATCCTGGCTTTCTTCCACTCTAGTTTTCATCGTCATAAGTTTTTAAGAACGTTGATCTTGTCAGTGAAGTACCATCCAGGCTTTGTGGTCTTTTAAATAAACAAATAAATATTCGGGACACTTGCACACACGGCCGTCTGACTCCAAACTAAGCTTGTGCTATGGCTGCCAGATACTGATAAACATAAATATGTATCAAAACCCAGCCATAGAACAAACACAAATGTTCATCACATAAATGTTTGCTTTAGATGGGAATCGAACCGCGCCCCCAAGCTCAGAAGGCAGGCAGAAGGTTTGTCCTCTCTTTCTTCTTACCTTTCCTTCTCTTTAAATAGAGTTACTTTTACCTACGAAGGTGTATGTTTAACGACTATACTAGGTTAGTAAGTACCTTAAATAAACAAAGTCATTAGTGTGGTCTTACGTCGGAATTGAATTTCCTGGATACTCTCATCCATTCCATTGAGACTAGCTAGTTCGGAGCACGAAATCTCGATGTAGGTACGCTAGTTCGAACGTATGGGGATTGTATATCAATCAAAGATCGGTCATAACATAAAGTTACGACTGATTACCAGTGAGTACTAGATAATGCGCAGCATTGTAACCGGTTAAGTAATCTAGATCCCATTATCTATGTAATATCGAGCCACTTGCAAATATCGGAATTAAAATATACTGTTTAACGTCATAGTGTTATCTGTGGCCATTTTCACTATCACTTTTCACTATCACTATTGTTTAATCTATGTCATTAGTGTCCGATTAGGTTTTTGTGAAGAGGAAACGCTTTGCTAGTCATCGTTTTGGGTGATAGCTGCGATGTGGCTGGACGAAGATTCTTGTTTACAGTATTCGAAATATCATTACATGTCACACGGAGAAAGGCCTCCCCGAAGCACTTCCACAATAGCCAATATTATATTAATCGCATGAAACGCTTTTCCGGGATAGGTGTACAACAACAACACTTCTCCGTACAATATTCAGTCCCAAATATGACAGGGGGCGAGCCTGTCGCCATACACCGGGCTCCAGTTACGTGGCAGATGACATTACGCACATTTGTTCACACAATGAACAAATTGGTACGTACCTTCGGCTGAGTCCGAACCCACTCCCTCTGGTTTGAGAGGCGAGTCTTCTCCGATTAGGTTATCATCGCTTACACAATTATCATCGCTTACAAATATATTTTCAAAATATTTATTTATATATACTTTGCCAGCAATTGTTTCTTACAATACGTATAACTACTTGTACCTATTAATTATTTTTTATTTACTAGTTTCCACTCCCGCGTAGCAAATTAAAGCCAGCGTATCTTTGGCGACTATAGCCGTATTTTTTTTGGTCATTTTTGCAGAAAAATACAATTGAATGTATTTCTAAAGACTCCCCTTTCAAAACCGGAATAATGGTGATATTTAAAAGGAAGCCGTCACGTGTTTTGAAGGTTAGACAGATCGTTTTATTTCACTGACCTATTCATATTCATAATATACGGCGTTGCTCACACTGCTTCACGCTACGATGTTGGTTGAGACTGCGTTTTTTAAAGTTGTGCGATAATTTCATTGTTAAAAATTTCAGTTTGTAGTTATCCTACTAATATTATAAACGCGAAAGTTTGTAAGAATGGATGGATGGATGGATGGATGGATGGATGGATGGATGGATGGATGTTTGTTACTCTTTCACGCCAGAACGGCTGAACAGATCTGAATGAAATTTGGCATAGAGATAGATTATAGTCTAGAATAGCACCTAAGATACTTTTAACCGCGGGTGAAACCACGGGGCTCAACTAGTATACATAAATAGGTAAGTACCGAAATAATCCATGAAAGCCAGCTCCGATGGTATGAGCACGTCATGCGACGCAAAAACGGCCAGCCAAATAAAACTGACACAAAAAACATCGCTGACGACGACCAAAAGCTATTTGGTGGAGAAACCTGGAGAAAACGTCATAATTATACAAGCTGACATAACGACAGAGCCGAAAGGCGCAAGCATATTCGGAGGGCCGACCCCAAATAAACTGGGATGAGCACAGAAAATGAATATGCCTAAAACAAGCGCGGTACAACTGCACTGACAACGCCTTTTGAAACTCAAAGTCAGAATGTTTTTAGTCATTTAGGTTTCAAACATAGACTTATGAACGTCAAAGTTATAAAATAGACTCAACCGCCTTGTTCAGAAAAAGAGCCACTACTCAGAAGAACAGACTTTCCACACGTATCTCGTTTGGCGTCCCACGTATAATATTTTTGTCGTGTCGTCCGTCGCGAGAAGTGGGGCAGTGTGAAAACCGCCTTAGATATTCATTTAACATTTCAAGCTTACTTAACTACTGAATAGGGTTCTGTTGACAGAAAATTAAAATTTTTGAATTTCATCCTATAGAAAATCTATGAAGTGTTCATAATTTTAGCAAATTTTTTAGTAAATTAGGCTAGTTACCGATTAGGTGATTACCTGCGCTCTAACTGTTTCACCTGCGGTTAAAAAGTATCAGATGTGCTATTCTAGACTATAATCTATCTCTGTGCCAAATTTCATCCAGATCCGTTCAGCCGTTTTGGCGTGAAAGAGTAACAAACATCCATCCATCCATCCATTCTTACAAACTTTCGTGTTTATAATATCAGTAGGATAATAGGATATACAAGACTAATAAATATTATTAAATACCTACCTATAGTTAGGTATATCAGAGAGAGCGGATTCGATCCCAGCCGCTTCTCGACTGTCACATTAGGGATTTAATATCGTCTGATGAAGTGTGGGTGCTGTAATACACCTTTGCAAGCCCCTCGGGGGAAATACGTGACGGTAGGATATGTTAATTTTCTTATTTAAAATTCAGAGCCAAATAGCTGATAGGCAATCCGTTGTACACACGCACACACAACTGCTAGTTCACATGTCATCCGAGAGTTTGCAACATAACCTTTTTGTTAAAAAGAGTCAGCATCATCATCATCATCAGCCGTGTGTAACCTACGTTCCTTTGTTTCTGCAAGTCCCCAAACATCAAAATTCAATTGAGTTTCAATTGTATAAACTTCATTTGCGGTTACCCATCCAAAGTTTCCAAAGGCTTAATTAATCAAAGATTATATTAAAGTTACTTAATTTCGCTCGTTAAGAACTCGTTAAGTAATATACTTACCTATTTAATTACTATAATAGGTACATATGTGTTTGTTCTACGATATACACAATTAAGCATGTTTTGTCATCCTTATCATTATTCGCAACATTTGTTTCGTCAACGTCTTATAATAACGAAAGAGTCGGCCGGTGGTTCAACCGGAGTGTGACAAAATACCTACAGCAGTGATCGATAACTGGACCGTTGTGTCAACATCGTTTACCTATGAGTTTGTTTACATTAGGGTGACTTTTTGACACGATGTAAAGGTTTACTGACCGGATATCCAGTTCTTTTGTTTGGATGAAGTCAATAAAAATATATAGAAGTATCTACGAGTATCTATCAACGAAATTGGTCGACGTGACACCAAACCTCTTTTTTTTAGTATAAAAACATTACGGAAGGAGATATAGCACACTAGCTGATAGAAGTAGCCTATGTGTGCTATTCCAGACCATATTTCTGACGCACTCAAAGTTTGCACATATGTACATAGTACATACGCCTACTCTTTGTGAAATATGAAGGAATGTAGTCACCTGCAGCACAAGAATATTTATGCTCTTAGTGTAGGTGCTACAAGACCAATTAACAAATGTTACCCCTAATTTACCTAAGGTTTATCTGTAAGTGACAATGTCAGCATTTTCGTGAATAAATTTGGATTTGATTTGATTAAAAAAAAAGCGTTCGCGAGTTATTTTTCTAGGATCATAAAATATAATACAAAATGATACGAAACTATTAGTTATTACGTCATTTAAAGCTATACATTTCGAAGACGTATCCATTTACGCTAGCATTTTGTTGAATGATAGTCGAGTATCTCGGTAAGATAAACTTAAATCTCTGACCAAATTTCAGCCAGATCCGTTCAGCCGTTCTAGCGTGATTAATTCACAAACATCCATCCGTCTATTCATTCAAACTTTCGCAATAACATTACTAGTGTGAAGTATGATTTCCTAACTCATCGTAGCCCCTCTACGAGATTCGTAGCCCTGTTTTATAGACCCGTAGACTTTCGTAGCCGGTAGACAGCTGTCTGCCGCGTAGCGATTAGATTTACAGATAAGATACTAGCTCAGTTTACATAATAATATACATATACACACCAGTCTAAGGACTTGTTGATGCAATAAGTTACAATACTATATTTTTTATCAATCAATGAACCAATAAAATCATTGTATCAACGGATCATTCTATATGTTTAACTAACTGATATGAGTATCTTCTTGTCTACATCTCTACATAGTATAAAACAAAGTCACTTTCCGCGTAGCACTGCCACGCTAAGTCACACTAAGTTAGCACACTGCAAATTGGACAATGTAATGTAGTACACAATTATCCTACTTCTTACTTATCCAACTCCTACTCTCCACACTAAACATATAAAGTGTGTGTGTGTGTGTGTGTGTGTGTGTGTGTGTCTAAGTGTATGTAGGTGTCATGCTTAATCGTAATGTTTTTATTCCATCCAAAGGTTGTCTGGAAGAGATCGCTCTTGACGATAAGACCGCCCATCGCGCCTATATTTTTGAGTTTTTATTTCGATTTATTTTGTAATTGGTGTCAATATAGAGTTTTTGTATTGTATTGTATTGTGTTTTTTGATATTTGTTCACGCTCAAGCGGATGGAAGTATTTTAATGAGGTTTGGTATGTAGGTAGCTTATACTCGTACTCTGGATTAACACATAGGAAACTCTCTAAGCGCGAGTAACACTGCGAAGCACGGCTAATATGAAATAAGTGTGTAATTTAAATCTAATCTAAATTTTGTACCCAATAAAGAAATGCAAATGTGTAGTTGCTAAGTGATTATACCAAACCATTAAAACTACAATTAAAAACTTTCATATCATTTTTTATGTTGTTACCTATATAGATTAAAAAAATTAAAAATGCATTTCCAATAACTAAATGCTATTGTATCAAAACGTAGCCGGACAGACATAAACAAGGATAAATTTAACAATTAATTAAATAATGATTAACTTACTCACGCGCCGGTTTGAACAAACAAAACAAAAGTAAATCCAATAGCAAACAAACATGGCTAGCTGCGAAGATATTTAACACTTAACTTACAGATAAATAAAGGAATGATAATAATCATTGCAAAGATTAAAAACTAGTTAACTGTGTGAATTAAAATCACACTTCACATTAAAATTATAAATGCGAAAATTTGGATGGATGGATGAATGTGTTACTCAATCACACCAGAACGGCTAAACGGATCTAAATGAAATTTGGGACAGAGATAGATTATAGTTTATAATAGCTTATAGGCTATTTTTTAATCGCTGGCAAAATCATGGGGTGCAGCTATTTTATTATTACTATTTAGGCATAGGTAGTTTTAAATATTAATAAATTCATTAAAATGACTTCTATGTTTTGGTTTGGTTTGGTTTAACCATGGTTATAGTAAAGATTTTTGACTAGTCATCTGTCAACGTCCAAATTGACATTTGCGTGACTCCTCACTAAAACCTGACTAATGAATTATGTAGATAGCCCAGTGAAAAAGTGGCCGATAAGCTAGATCAGCAGTGGGGTAAAGACGTCTGTGGATGATGATGATAATCTGATGAAGGTCTTTCACTGTTTTCCCAGCACTGTTTTTGCTTATTACGCTTTTTACTAATTAGCTACGCCTCTCAGCTTCATCCACCATCTTACACGAGCTCTTTTTTTCGAAAAAAAACCAGCCCATGTGTTATTCGACAGTATGTATACGCTTTTCACACTACCACACCAAATTTTATCCAAATCGAGTCGTTTTAGAATGTAGTACAAACACACACACAGCCAGACTCTCTCACACGACTTTCGCAATTATATTATTAGTATGTTGTCTAGTAATTTCGGTTACCTTGCCCTTGGAACTGAACCAACAATGTTAGCGTTGCTTTACCTTACTTTGTATTCACGAAAATTCAAACATAATTAGAACAACCTAGATATTAAATTTAATTAAACCTCGAAAATTATTTTACCTCCTTGCTCCTCCATTTTTGCACAGCACAAAATTTAACAAAGTCACAAACACAAAAATCTACTAACACTAAGCTTAGAAACTAGTATCACACTTAAGAGAGATATCGTTATTTATCACCAAAATTCACTACGAAATCTAATCAAATTTAATTTCGCTACCAAACTTTTCTAATCAAACATCCTTTTAAATTTCGAATGTCAATTTTTTTTCACTAAAAGTTTCGAATTGTTTTAGTAAAGTTCAAATGTCTTTTTTTGGTAAACAGTTTCTTTTTTTATCCCATTTGTTGTTTGTTTTTTTGGAAAGTACTTTGTTCACTTTAATTTGACTCGGACGCGATACCTGGGCGGCATTGGTTGGGCGCCACCGTTCAAGGCGAGGCGACAACGACGACTGGGCGGCCGTCGTTAGACTCGTTAGCCAGGGCAAGCGCGAGTGAAGTAGGAACTGTTGCTTAATCTGGGGTGTTGGGATAGCTGAGGTGTCGGGACTGTTGTCGCTGTTTACTGTACTATCCAATTCGTTTATTCGGACTATAAGTTATTGTTTTTAGAAACACTTATTAGTAACGTCACATTTCGCAATATTTTTTTTTTTTACAACAGACTAGGCATGCGTTTGACCACTGACTCGCCTGATGGGAAGCGTCGACGTGATCGAAGGTGTAACACGCTTGCCTAGGAGATACCTATTCACTTTACTCTTAAACACCTCCGGATTGTATTTAGGTGGAAAGACAGACACCGCAGGTAACGAGTTCCACACCTCTGCAGTTCTTACAAGAAAAGTTGACTTGAAACGCTTAGTGCGTTTTAGCGGAATTTCCACCATAAGAGGGTGTCTTTTACTGGTGCGCCTGGTACAATTATAAAAGAATTTTTTAATTCATAAAGGCTATAACTTAGCCGCTATGACACAGTACGTCCAACAGACCAAAAATATTTATAACATCTAATTTTCAATAAGCGATGCTAGCCTAATTGGAGAAGGCCCGCCTCTCTCAAGCCAGAGGGAGCGGGTTCAAGCCCAGCCGAAGGCACGCACCAATTTGTTCATTGTGTGAACATTTGTGCGTATTGTATGTCATCTACTACATAACTGGAGCCCGGTGTATGGCGACAGGCTCGCCCCCTTTCACATTTGGGACTGAATATCGTTCGGCGACGTATGGGTTATTGTGTTTCACTTCTGCCAGCCCCCTCGGGGAAAGGCGTGACGATATATGTATAAATATATTTTCATCAGTAAGTAGCCTAACTAACATACTTAAATGCGATAGTGACTTCGTTCGTTTGCTGTTTGCTTGTTAGTCTTTCACGCCTTAACTACTCAACCCATCATGATGAAATTTTGCACACACTTTGTCAGGGGTACTGAAAAGGTCATGGAGGATGCTTTTTATCCGAAAAAAAATAAGTTTCCGTAGGACAGCGGGTAAAACCGCGGGCGCAGCTAGTTTACTATAATAGTATGTATGTTACATACAACATGTAAATGAATAAATGATTCATCCTTATCTTAAAGGTAAGACTTTTCGTCGGACTAACCGGTTTTTGACATAACTCGGTTCATTAAAAATCGATTTGTTTTTTTTTGTCATAATTATTGTTTTTTTTTATAAAGTTATTAGAGACACTCATTAGTGACTGTAATTAAATTAGTCCAATACAGGCGTACCAGGCTCGAGTACTGTCCTGTGAGTAATTGTATCTACATATGTTGGTTGTTGTGCTCGCGTCAAGTCGCGTTGTGCAGCTTTTTTACAGTAAACCAGTGTCTTGCTGTGTATACCTACGTAAGGGAAATGCTAATCACTAGATCTATCTACACTATCTGAGTAGTGGTTCTTCCTCCGAACAAGGCGGTCGAGTCTATTATAAAACTCTGACGTTCATAAGTGTATCTTTGATACCCAATTCAATAAAAACATTTTGACTTTGACTAGCTATTTGACAGCGAGGCGATTGATCGACGAGATCGCTGCGTGCATGCAAAGATTGCGCGGTGATGATGCCGCAGCGCGAAACCACAGATTAATAAATAGTTACTATGTCGAAGCAACTGGTAAAATCGCAACGTTATCGCGGCGTCATCGCTGCGCGCTTGTCGCAAGCTCGCGGCGATCACGTCGCCAATCGCCTCGAATGAAATTGACATCGCTCGAAGGTCGCTAGTGTGACAGAGTTTTAATTTACGCGAGCGAACGATATCCATTGCAATTACGTTTATACCACAAGGCTCCGGTTTGCTGCAAAAATAGCTAAATGACACGAATTTTGATTATATGACAATAAACGAATTTTAATTGCGATCTGAGGTGGTCTGCAGGGCCGAAAGTCTAGTTAAATTTGATGAAAATACTTGTTCTTCTATTGTTCATTTGGGTACAGTAAAACCGCGGAACAAGGCTAGTTTATTCAGCTCACAAAAACAACGTACAGGGATACGACCGCGGACATTTAAACTGACGTTTCAAATCGATAAAGTATGGAAATTTCCGATTTTGTCGATTTGAAACGTCAGTTCAAATGTCCGTCCGCGCACCCCAGCATTTGCTGTCCAAGTCTGTTAGCCAAATAAAGCATGTTTGCATATCGGTTAACACGTTACTTATCTATGTACAAATATGTAAGCTATATCTATTACTGTGTTTACATTTCGCGGTAATTTCAGGGCCAATTAACGCGGCTGTGTTTGGGCGGGAAAATTTCATCGCGGTTTCCGGTTCCGAAGGAATTACGAGCTTCGGAGAATTTCACGGACCACGTGGGTTCATGGCTGGGAATAACTACTTAGAGAAACCAAGTACACTCGCGAAATTTAAGCCGTTACAGTGGTGCCAGAAACGGCACCGTACGACGTTACGTATGGGCAATATGGGCATATTCCTACTTTTAAATCAAATGCATTTAACAGATTTTGACATTTAAACAATTATTTGACTTTTAGGGTCGTACTCGTATGGTAAAACGAACCCAGTCATAAATCTCCATTATTTTTTTTATTTTATTATGTAGAATAGGTCGGCGTTTGACCACCAACTCGCCTGATATTCAGCGATGTTGTGGTCTAAGATGGAGCACGACGACCTATAAGGTACTTATTCACTCGAGCCTTGAAGTTTTGTAGAGTGAAGAAGTACAAAGACGGCAGTTGAGCGAGGCGCTACAAGTGCGCTACTGCTCAGACCCGTTTTCGGAACGGTTAAAACTAGTTAAATTTAAAACTAGTTTTATTAAACATAATAAAACCAGTTTAAATCGAGATTCATGACTTATTGGCGTTTTAGCATGCGGCCCTTACGGGGGAACATTTTACTTAACACCAGTGTTACCACAGAAGATTGTAGCACGCTGAAAACAAAAATGATACCAACTAGTTCCTCTGTGAGCTGGAGACATCGCGGCCGTCGTTTGTCCTCCTCTACAGGTCGCTCTCCTCAATCTTGAACGGATTCGATAATTATGTAGAATTTTTTTGTCGAGTCAGTTTATGGAAATTTTTCAACAAAAAAACATCTTTAAGTAATAATTATCGAACCTACGTAGTTACAAAATTTCAAGAGAATCTGTTGGGAATGTGACCTGTACAGGAAGATAAAGATCAGGAGGGCTATTCCTGCGCGTGAGATGAGATGAGATTTTATCTTGGTCATGCACTCTCACACTTATGACGTTTCAAACGAGAGCAACAAGGACGAAAAAAAGTGAGATGAAAATCTGAAATCTCCGAATAGGGTCCCTGGACAGAGATCCGTACAGAATTCCGGCATACGTAAGCAATTTTGTCGAAGCTGAAGCAGAGACGCTTCGCTGGCTAACGCTCGCTCGGACGATAATAATACACACTTGTTTTATACAACTTGTCTAAAATAACATTTTTGCTCAACAGATGTTTACCTTTTTTGTAGTAATGCGGATGTTCGCGTCTGCGTGCGTGACAACAAGGCAAGTAAACACAGAACAGCACACGTGGCGAAATTGTGGCTGGCACTTTAATAAGGCGTTGTTTGGAAACCTACCTTCTATAAGTAGTTATTCTAAGGTTAATGGTGAAGTTTTTATTATGCAACTAGCTGCGCTTTGCGGCTTCACCCGCAGTTAAAAAGTATCCTATGTGCTATTCTAGACTATAATCTATCTCTGTGCCAAATTTCATCCAGATCTGTTCAGCCGTTCTGACGTGAAAGAGTAACAAACATCCATCCATCCATCCGTTCTTACAAACTTTCGAGTTGATATTATTACTCGTAGTAGGATAGGAAGTAAGATGTAAGCTCTTCTACATATTTAGTCCAATACCTATCTTCTATCTATAATATCAATATCTTACAAGACTTACTGAAAATAAGCTTTAACCCTCTTACTAATAAACGTTGTATAGCCTCGGAATAGTTATACAGTGTTTTGTCTTTGTCGATCAAGTTCTAGAACTTAAAAGAAAGGCAAAAACAAAACACTGTATAGGTAACTACTCCGAGTGCTGCCAAGGGGGGAACACTTTAACATTTAAAAGAGAGGGAGAAAGGAGTTGGGATATGATTATAATTTACTTACCAAAATGATGTTTAGCGTCTCCAAATTTCATATCACTTGTCTGTCACCATCAGGGCCGCCGAGTTTATAAAAATCGCTTATCGAGTTGCGCGAAGTGTGGGCGGCCTCTAACCGATAGTTACGCTGAGTAGCTCTCACTTATACACCTAAATACTACGCTGTTGTAATAAAGTATACATTCGCGAAACACAAAATACATTCGAATCTTCTGTTAATTTAAAACAATTAACGATTTTGCTAATGAATTACAATGAAATTAAATTATATTGCTTATTGATTACAATTAGATTAATACAGTAACAATCAAATTAAATTATGTTGTTTGATAGTTTGTTTAGAACATTACTTATTTTCACGCACGCACTAATAAAGTTTTGTTTCAAGATTACATTTTTAATTGACTTTTCCACCAAGTTTCGTCGTGGTCGTGAGAAGACTGAGGTGAGTGTAGCGTTTGAACTCTGTGGTGATTTTTTTTCGATCTACCCTCAATTTTATTTAATGATGAATGATTGTAGGTGCATGCAGACTGCATGAGAATTTCTGCGTACGCTGCGTACACAACAGCATTACCTCTCGCTCTGGCAACAAATAATGCCAATTGACAGACAGAGACAAAGATATCAAGGTCAATGATGATGACGTCATCCGCATTGACCTTGAAGTATCATCTTTAATCACAAGTACCAAGTGTACCTGCCGAGTACTTGGTAAGTAGTAGTGTGTATTTCTGTATATTTATTGTTTTTGAAGATAAATTGTGCGAATACTTTAGAAACAAAATTAAATCTTCAATCTTAATCTACCAACTGGGTCGATTTGGGGATCACATAGGTTTAAACTGGAGGTTTTGAGGTGTTCGAGACTAGGTACCTCTTCTTGCAAATATACGAGTAAAAGCCCCCGACGTAACAAAACTGAATTTCCGCAAAATATGTTTTATAAAATTATCGTTAGTGATATTTTAGGAAAGGGTAATTTTTTAGGAAAATACCCAGAATATTTTGAAAAAGTTAGTGATAAACCCAAGAAAAATAGGTCCCAGTACAGACACAAACGAATTAAAGAAAAATCATCAAATCTAGTGATACACAGTAAAGTTTGCATGGGCCCTCACTCAATTGCCATAAAAAGACATTTCAAATTGCCTAATAAATTTAAAGACTTCAATAAATACGACTCCTTCATAAAAACTTAAAATCCTTTTTGACAATGAAATGCTTACTAATAATCTTGGCGAATTTTTTGCAGATAATTTTGATGACATAGAATAAATTGTTCCGTACAAATTGTTGCCATACACTAGTAGAGTCATAATAATATGATTAAGTTTACTTCTTACATATTTATAAGATTTGCATGACTACATAATTAATATGAGCAATAAATATTTGAGTATTTAGTATTAAGTACCTCCGATTCTCCGAGCCATTTCAATATCTAACAGAGCCTAATAGAAATGAGCTTATAAGATGATTTTTATGAGCATGTATTAGAGAATTTAATATGTCTTGAGTGTAGTGACATAGGCCGTGTAGGAGCCTAGAGTCTAGACTTGCTGGCGGTGCGTGCCGGGGTCAGCGACCCCCGCCGGGAACTCCATTAGTGGCCTGTGACGTCATAGTGCGTTACAGCTCTACGGACGAACGGACAATCGCAGGACATAGAGTATTAGTAGAAACTAGAATGTTAATGACTACTTAAGTTAGATTGCAGTTGCAGTTCTCAAACTAGTGGTTCTGAGCTGAAGACCTCGTTAGAAGTGTCGTATTTCTCAGCTGATTTTCTAGAAATTTTGTAAGTAGGTTCGATAAGTAGGTATACTGGTAGGTACTGATGGTATAGTGTAACATTACAGGATATTTTATGACCATTCAAATTTAACTATCCACCTACTATTTCCTGATTTTTGCACGCTCCTTAGGGGTTGAATATAGTGAGACTCTTATTTATCACCAACTATCCTGTATGTACCTATATTTCTGCAAATAAATGATTTTGAATTTGAATTTGAATTAGTATACAGTATAGGTATATAGGTACTGTACAGTATAGGTATATACTGTATACTATAGTTACAGAATAGTTAGTAGTATACTGATATACCAGTATACCTAGCTATAGTAGTAAACTGATATACCAGTATACCTAGCTATAGTAGTATACTGGTATACCAGTATACCTTCTTATGGAACCTTACACTTATAGATTTTAATAATTTCTTTTTTTTACTTTAAAGTTCGATCGATCGAAAATCTTTTTAATTTACACATAAGTACGTTAGATTTCAGCAGTTACAACGTTACCACTTTAAAAAGCAATATTTACATGGTATGATGAAATTCTGAAGAAGAACAGGTTCTTGCTGACTGACCGAAAACAAGGTCTCCGAGTCTACTGGTACAAATCGACATTTGTTTGTCCAACGACAACTTTAGTACCGTTGATCTGATCTTCACGAAATTTGCGGGCAAGTAGTTCATGCAAATAAAACTTTTAAGTTCGATTATGAGTTAAAGCGGATGAGGGAATAAAGAGCTATGCGAGGTTTCCGTTCGAGGGCATCTTTTAGTCCTATCCTAATCCTAACGAATGTTATACCTATACCTTCAGTGCGAAAGCGAGTTTGCTCGTTTGTTTGTTTGTTACGCTTTGACGCCTTAAATACTCACTCGATCGTTATACAATTTCTCCTACACATTTTCAGAGGGACCAGAAATGCACATACGCTAACCAGGACGTAATTTTAATCCCAAAAAACTACGGTTCCCGTCGGACCGCGGGTGAAACCGCGGGCGCAGCTAGTAGGTAATATTTCCATAGTCTTCGGTAAAGAGTTTCCTCAAAATCAAGCTTGTAGGTCGAGTAGAGTAGGTACAGAGTCCGGAGTCCACGTGAGAGGAGCGTGACAGCAATTCAATCAACACTCGTCCGGCTTCTTACCCTCGGCACACGACGCAGGGCTGGGCGGGTGAAGACGCTTCAGAGGCGTCAGATATCAACAGCATTTCGTTATTACAGTCAAATTCAATTATTTCATTCAAATAGGTTCATTAGAGTACACTTATGAGATGTCATAAAACAAAATGTTTTTTTTTGTTTTTTAAAAGAAAGTCAAACGTCTCACTGCAGGGACACGGGCCTACCCCACGAAGAGGGCGATTGAGTCGTTATCCATCACGCTGGCTCAGTACGGGTCACTCAGTATTGTACACAGTAGATGTCATTCTTTCGAATTGTTCTTTTAGGACATGTCGGTTTCCTCACGATGATTTCCTTCACATACAATGCCCACATATGTTCACACAATGAACAAATTGGTGCGTACCGTCGGCTGGGATCGAACTCGCTCCCTCTGGCTTGAGAGCCGGGCCTTATCCAATAATGCTATCATCGCATACTTAGCAGCACCCCGCGGTTTTACCCGCGGTTAAAACGTAACTTATGTGTAATTAAGTAATATGTGTTAATCTGTGTAAGCTATCTCTGTTCCAAATTTCAACCTTTACGTTGATCCGTTTGCGCACGTAAAAGGAACAATCAAACACACAGACTGTCGCGTTTGTAGGATAAATGTAGGATATGGGTTTACGTGTGATAAAATAAGTACTTAAGAGTCCCGCGACGCTCTGAGATTTCCATACAAACGCGCATGTCCAATTTCTTATAAACCATTTGTCAGATTATGATGAAATTTAGCATGTACAATTAAATGAACTATATCTCCGCCCCTATGTTCTTAATTTTTTTAAAAAAAACGTTATCAAAATAAAATAGAGCTATGAAAAATATCCACATTTGTAAGGGGTCAATTTTGACTGATTTATTCAATAGACAGGCAAAGCAAATCAAAAATCCTTATACATAAGGAGCTTTTGTACATCATTAGCTTTTAAATGAATCCATAATACAAGAGAAATTCTTAGTTATTTAAGAATGATTACCGAAGTGCAAAAGTCATAAAAAAAAACTGAAATTGTACTTTGTCACTCTGTAGGTAACTTTAGAGGCTCGTCAGTATCATTACTTGCTCTCTTCGCTCGTAGTCTTCTTCTAGACGAAATGGCTATGGAATACCTTAAGCCAATGCGAAGTTAGTCTAAAGTGGTCGCCGGACTCTTAATAAAGTCTCCACGAAGCGCTTTCAGAACTCCTTCCTAGTAAGAACGGCCAAGGAGTGGAACGCTCTTCCTGCCTGGGTGTTTTCCAGCAATAGATACAACCTGGGTCTCTTTACGACAAGAGTGAGACGGCACCTCATGGACAAGCGTGCTTCATCTTAGACCGCATCGTCACTTTCCATCAGGTGTGTTGTGGTCAAACGTAGGCCCATTAATAACACTGGCCTACAAAAAAAAAATTGTTTTGGTGCAGCTCTGTTCGCATCTGTAGTCGGTAAAGTAGGTAGTATGAACTACATTGCTGCTACTAGATGTCAGCTGACAGCTCTGGTTTACCTACAATTCTTATTTTAATTTTTTTAGGGTTTTATTCAAAATCAGTCCATGTTATAACTACTTTTGTGACATTAACCGTATAAATTCATGATGGCAAGTAATTCAAGATTGCATTAACGGTCCTGATATGTTTTGTTGCGGTTGCGGTGAGTATGAGAATGAATAATCAACGGAAACCGATTAATGACACGGTAACTCGCTTGTATTCTGTATACTTTCTTCCTCATGAACAAGAGCTTCTATGAAAAATGTGACTAGTTTTCTCGTATCAGCTCACAAAATATACCCAAAATCAGGACTAAAATCTTAGGCACCGAAATGAGTGTAGGCCAGTGTTATCATAAAACTAAAATAAGCTTAATGCAAAAAAAGTAAGATCTTAAAAGGTGTTTGTAGATGAGTAAGTACTTACTTATTTATCTAAAATAATAGGTACTTAAATAAAATTACAGTATAATTAATAACTGTGAATAAAGAAGTAAGAATGTAAAAAGATAAGTTTAAAAAAATCCAATACAATTTGTAAATAGACGACCGTTTTGTTTGTGTTGACAACCCTATCAGTAGACTTTGTACGCCAGTCCAAAGTTTCCTCTCGAAAAAGAGGACAAAGTACAATGAAAGCTATTTTTATTCCCTTAAATGGTTTTTCTGAAGTTAAATGATTTTAAAGGTCAAAAACTTAGTCTTTCTAGGTTTCAATGACGCTCCCAGTTTGTTGAACGTGTTGACTGACCAGACGAAGTCAGGTCTCAGAGTTAGCTGGGAGCTTTGTATGTTTGACGATAACAGTTCAGACGATAGAGTATCGTTGATCCAATCTGTACGAAATTTTACAGGCAAAACCACAAAAAAAAACACAATTAAAACACAATTTTTAAGTGCGAATTATGAGGGTAGTCGGACGAGAAAACATGGAAAAATTCGAGGTCTCCGGTCGAGATGAACAGCTAGCTAGTAAAGGTCAAATATTATTACGATAGAAGATGTACCTACGTAACATTATTTCAATTATTCTGTAGACGTACTCTTATGTAAAGGTTTTCAATAGCGTTTTCCAAATTGGGCTGAGCGTTAGCGAGCAAAGCTTCTCCATTTTAGCTTTGACAAAAATGCTTTCTTAAGTCCATTTGTCCGTCTGACGTCTGTCTGTCTGATAATTAGATAAGTAAGTTTAGAATTTTTTTTCGAGTTAGTAGTTTTTGGAAAAAAAAAACAAATTGTCGAGCAAATTACTTTTTTTACGATAAAAAAACATATCTCCGAAACATTACTAGACAGACGAAAGTCACGAAGTCTAGCACAGAGCCACTAGCCATACAGTTTGCGGACTGACTACAGTTCTTTAACCGTTGGAGAACAAAATACATCCAATCTAACTAGATATCTAATCTACTAAGCCATACCATACAAAACCAGTTGGATTTACGATACCCATAGACCGATCTAGAGATAATCCATACGTTCAAGCTCATTGCCATCAACCGGCAGCGTACCGGATTTTGGCACGCTGATTGCAAATCATGAACATCAGTCAACCGCCTCGGTGTTCCTCGGTAATAGTTAATAACCTGGTTTTCTTCAAGGCAAGAGTGCACCTCAGGGGCAAGCGTGCTCCTTCTTAGAGCACATCGTCACTTTCCTGCAGATCGTAGGCCTAACCACATCACACTATCACATCATACTTCACAATAATATGTTATAGGCGAAAGTTTGTGAGTACGTACTTACGTGTGTAAATGTGTAACTTTGTATGTTTGTTACTTCTTCACGCTCGCAAACGGGTGGATTTTGATAACATTTGGAATGGAGGTAGATAGTTTAAACCCAGGATTAGCACATAGACTACTTTTAACCACAGGTAACGCCAGCTGTAGCTTATGCAAAACACCCACAGCCAATCGACTGCCTCGGTGGCTCAGTCAGTAGTGACCTTCTGAGCTTGGGGGCGTGGGTACGATTCCCACCTAGGGCAAAACATTTATGTGATGAACATCTGTGTGTCTATTTAAGTATGTAATTAAAAATATATATGTATGTATATTATATCAGTCTCTGGCAGCCATAGTATATGCTTTAACATGGAGTCAGGCGACCGTGTGTTAAAATGTTCGGAATTTATTTATTTATTAATATAAAAAAAAACATCCTGGGCCTGTCCCAATCTGGTCCAGGGCCCGTACTCATATACATTTAGCGACGGGACATGTTATTCTGATAATTTTTAGGTCTAGCCACCGACGCTATTGTTAAGCGGCCACTACACTTTCCAATTTGCAGGATGCTAACTAAGCGTAACTATGCCCGTGCAATAGAAAAAAAAAAGTATTGCTAACTTTCTAACTACCATTCCACCATCCAATTTTACTTACGCTAACTCACCTAGCGTACTGCAAATTGCATAATGTAATGACCGCATAAGTTTGATGTTATTCCTACAATTTGAAATATTTTCTGGTCTTTGTTTCTTTGTCGTTTGAAAATTCATAGGAGTGAAAGTAACCAGATCTTATCTTACGCTATGCCATGATCCAAAAAAACAAGGTCATGCATTCCGGGAGAAAACACGTCATGACGTCACTCGTATCATCATCCATCTCTTTCTAACTCTTTTAAATGACTTATTTCGGTCTTGCTTGAGCATCGATTGATTTTTTTTTTTATTAATTTATTCATGACCATGGATACTCGTCCTTCAGTCGGATTCTTAGTAATAATTTTTCCTTCAGTAACAGATGATGGGATGATGATGATGAGGTGATGATGATGAAGACGATGAATCCCTCCCCTTTTCCCATTCCAGTAAAGTTATGGATACTTTACTGAAACTTTAAGTGAAGTTTTGTAGAGAACACGAAAAATCGCGTTTCGCGATGTTTGTATCATTTGCCCACACTCGTGCACGTTGACGAACCGGTAAACGTTAATAATCCACCATTATTACAGTTTAACACTCGAAGAATCACAAGTTTTAGAAAATAATACAAAAACACGACACCATCTTTTCGGTTCCCGCCAAAACTCCAGCATCGATTGACGTCACTACGTGTTGCCCACGTGACCGGAATGCTATACGTGGCGGAGTATATTATTATACCATGCGCTATGCTTCTAATACCAGTGACCCAACGAACTGGGTAGTCGATTAATCGGACGTGGCCGGTTTTCTTTTGCAGTGCAAATGGCAATGTCACATGTCATGTTGCACAATTGTTTTGAATGAACCAATTGAAATTCATTGTCCTACATGACATATGGTCAATTCTGGTGCATATGATTATTTTTCCTGTCTTACATTGTTTAAATTTTATTAACCATTTTATACGTAGATACGAGTACTTACTCATACTCAGTACATCCTCAATTGAAATAGATTTTACTACAATATTTCAAGGATAGTGACCGCGAGTGGCATTCAGAACTAAAAAGTCCCATGCGGCACGTCCCTCGCGGCAGGTCCCGTAGTGCAAATAATGTCTATCTTTAGAACTCGACCGATTTTTGATTTTAGTTGTCATTAAATTTGTCGTTGTACAAGAAATGTTGCAGTTTTCATTGAGTAATAAATAAAAACAATGTACTTACAAAAGCAGAAGATAAGCCTTTTACATATTTAATTTTTTATGGGACAAAAAACCAATTCCTTTTTGGAAGAAATAAATTTGTTTTAGTTTAGTGTGTGTGTGTGTGTACGGATTACCGATATTGACTTTTTTTTAAATGAAACTTCTAATGCGACTTCCTACAAGGTTGCGTTAAACGTGTAATGCTACCATGGAGGGAGTATGAAAGCACTGTTGCGTTAAACGTTCAACGCTCCAGGGGTGAGGGAATAAAAAGAGACAGAGCGAGAAATAATAAGAAACAATATGATTTCACAAAAATCAATTTCTATCCCTTTCTATTTCCATTTTTACATTACGAAGTTTCACTTCTTCCGCGCGGAGGGACTCCACGCACTATTTTTTGTTTGAAAGGTGAATTAGACAAGATTGTTCTTAGCTACATTTCATGAAAATCGGTGGGGGGGGGGGTTAATATTTTTAATTTACATTAATGTTTTTCTATAAGTTGGTACCAGGAGTACATAAGTCAGTGCTAAGATTTAGCACTGACTTACCTAATACATTGTTTTCACGCTCTCAGGGCGACGCCCCGCAGGACGAGGTCACATTTAGCGAAGACGTCGGGCGTCGGTCGGTTATCTGTTGCGTGCTCTTGTGCAACTAGTCGGGCATGGAACTTATCTGTTTACGAGAATAAGTCAATTAGGCAAATTAGTGATAAATGAGGTCAAGGCCCCCTCCCCCTCCGTTTTTCGTAGAAATGTAGGTACTCATATCGTGTTTGCGGGATGGCAAACGTAAAACATCAGTTAACTCCGCTATTTAAGCGTTTTTAATGAGGAGGGGGCAACATTTACACTTCAATCAACGTTTTCGAAGGTGATTTGCCTTTTTTTCAAATAGCAAAATAGCCAAGTCGAAGAAGGCTCGCCTCTCAAGCCAGAGGGTTCGGACCCAGCCGAAGGCATGCACCTTTTTGTTTATTGTGTGAACATAACATGTGCGCATTTAATGTCATCTGCTACATGACTGGTGAATGGCGACTGGCTCGCCCCCTGTCACATTTGGGACTGAATATCGTCCGGCGAAATGTGAGTGCTGTACACCTCTGCCAGTCCTTTCGGGGAAAAGGCGTGACGATAATGAACTGCACAGCATTCAATAGGGATAAAAAATAATCTGACGGATTGAGAATCTCCTCCTGAAGTCGTTTAAAAAGAGACTAAAAATTTTCCCGGTTGTCGCCGCGGTAGAAAAGTCAAGGGTGACCAACGGGAACAACCCATTCTGAGGCCCGGCTACGATAATATAATACCTAAGTACGAGTATGATGCAATACCTTGGAAAACCCTTCTCAAGTAAGTAAGTATAGTTAAAAGAAAAACAGTTCCATTTCCGGACATTCTTTATTTATACAAATATCAACTATGTTGATATTACGAGTGATATTTGTCAACTATTTTTCGTTATCTTATTTTATGTTCAGTTTATTAAGTTTGTTTGTTGGCCTCACGGGTGAGTAACTCAAATTTTGCATGGGCTAGACGGAATTATTTTGATAATTTATTTATTTCGTTCCGAAGACGGGTCTGAGCAGTAGCGCACTTGTAGCGCCTCACTCAACTGCCGTCTTTGTACTTCTTCACTCTACAAAACTTCAAGGCTAGAGTGAATAAATACCTTATAGGTCGTCGTGCTCCATCTTAGATCACAACGTCGCTTAACATCAGGCGTTTTGGTGGTCAAACGCTGATCTATTGTACATTAAAAAAAAAATAATAATAAAGAATTGGAATCGATCATATGTAAATATTTTCTAACACATTTTTTTTTAAATTTAATTTTCAATATCCTACTGTTTCCAGTTTTCAACGTCCTGGGCCAGCACCGTTTAGTCTTTTTCAAGCCTCCCAAGTTCGTCGCGCCATCGTGGAGTGACCTCGGACTCGACTGCCCGGTGGCATCCATTCCGTGGAGACCTTTGCCCACCTGTCCGGGTGCATTCGGCTTGCGATTCGGCTTCGTATTAACACGTATACTACAATTTATCGCGATAAAATTGACGGTTCCTGTTAGATAGAGGATGAAACCGCGGGGCGCAACTAGTTAACTACTATAATTTCTTCATTAAGGCTTAATCACACAACACCCGCTACTATCTTCTACTAAAATAAATATTAACATGTGCCATGAATGGGCATGATAAACCTGTCTTTTTGCATGTCTGTTTGTTATCTACCTTAGCTCAACTACGCGAGTGAACCGATCTTGATAAAATTTAGCAAGGAAGTAGAAACATTGCTATTTGTTTGATTTTGAAAAATATGACAGAACAGTACTTTGACGTCATAATCGAACAGCGCTTTTGCTAAATCATACAAGGTATTGTTTTTTAAAGAAGGCACATTCAAATGCAACAAGCTAGTCTATCACGCAAGCCAAACAAACTGACACATAACTGAACACACATTGTCTAAGATACAGTAACAGTTGCACGGGATGTTCTCAAATGGCGTATCGAGCGTCACTATCACGACGCCTCTGACACACCTCTGGATACAGTGGGACTACTATAAGCTTAACATAGATCTAGCAGGCTGGTATAATTGCTGAATTATCACATCGCGTTTCACCAGAAGGTCACATATCAGAAGTAAACGCGACAATAACCAAGTCCTGACTGACTAAGCATGATTCGCGAGGCACGCTTCTATCTCAGTCGGGAGTGTGAGCAATTCAGCAGCCAGAGAGAGATAGAAACAGACTCTAGCTGGTTCGCAAAATTTATCTAAAAATGTTGGGTCGACTTGAGTCGACGGAGAATTCTAACAAAGACAAGAAAGAAAAAGGGAGAGAAATAACTTCCACCAAGAAATAACAGTTTAAATTTAGTCTTGATCAAGGATAAATGGTGACTCTCCAGTATGACCAAGTTAAGCAACGAGAATAACAATAAGAAGATGTCATTAATAATACTGGTACACGGTTGCGTCTCCCAGGCACACGCGGCATGCGATGGTGGCTAATGACCTTTTGCATTGGCGGCCAATGGCAGCCCATAGACGGCCACCGCAGGTTGCGTCTGCATGGAAGTCGCCTTAGGTTAGCGCGAGCTGAAAAGTAAACAGACTGTTTCAATGACGATATGTGGCAGGAAACTAAAAGCAGAGATGACATCTAATAGAGAAAAGCACCTCTATCATCATCACGATCAATCTATACCATGTCTAAAACAACAAAATGCGGCAATCTACTCCTATAAAGTAAACACAAGTGCCCAAGTCAATAGACAATACATCACCTGTTTTGCCTTGTACAACAATGTCAACATTAGCTTTCAGGTACATACTCTAATTAATTATAACTTTCCAGCCACTGTTTTGTTTAATTGACAAACAAATAACTCAGTTGCTATTTACTCTGCATACTGCTAGATCTTTAGACAAACGCCAAAGATACGGTAACTTATATAAAACTGTTTTGGAACCTGTTCTGCACCATTGAACATCTTTAACAGTTAGAATGATAGACTGTAACTCTTGTACCAAAAAGTCTTTAGACGTTAGATTTTTCATAGTTTTTAATCAGTAGTTTAGTGTTTTAAGTCAGTTTTTTAGTCAGTGTTTAAATATTTTTAAAAATGGGGATGAAGAATGACGCGGAGGCCCCTGCGGCCAGGGAGGAGATATCACACCATCATCTCTTTATTGTGACTGGGCTTTCAGCGACTAATTTGGAAAAGATGGCTCAAGGTACGTAGAAAGAGATTTACCAGAAGTCTTCAATTCTTGAAAGAACTTGAGTTCTATAAAGTTGTCCTAACTAATACTCGTATAATTCAAAAGTGAGTCAGTTACGCTTTCACGCCTCGATTACTTAATACTCGTTACTCAACCGTCATCATGCAATTTTGTTCATACGTTAATAGGGGTACAGAAAAAGACAGACATTTACGGTTCCCATGGGAGCGCAGGTGGAACCGCGAGGTACAGCTAGTCTATTATAAATGACAAGCGCATAGGGTTATATCTGTATAAATAAACAAGTTAAAATTTAAACACCTGTTGGCACTGAATACAAGAATTGCCAAAGTCCTAGTTTAACTAGTTTAAACTACTCCTAGCTTCTTCCTAAATTTTCTTGCATGAACCTTAAGCCATTCCTTATGAGACTCCTAACTTTATGTGCTCGGTAAGAGAATATTTCGCAAGGAGAAATTTAAACTGTTTTAACAATAAGCAATAACATATTATATGCAATTTTTACATTCAGTGTAGGATTCGGTAAGTCTTTTGCAAATTTATTAACACTGCAGTTATTACAGAAAAATCTTAAAGTAGCAGGGGCCCTATTCGGAGATTTGAGATTTTCATCTCACCTTTTTTCGTCCTTGTTGCTCTCGTTTGAAACGTTATAGGTGTGAAAGTGACCAAGATACAATCTCATCTCATCTCACGCGTAGGAATAGCCCCACAGCTGTTCTTTAAGAGTTTTAAACACACCTAACAGCTCGGCACCGGCTGTACTATTCAACCGTACTGAGAACGTAGGCTAAGGCATTCATAATTCAGCAGGAGTCTCATTCATTTCAACACTACATGTTTCGCATTGCCTTGATGAATAGAAAATTGTTTTTCCAAACTGATGACGTAGCCGAGGTCCCGTAGGCGTTTGAAGGGAAAAAATCTTTGGGCCATTGTAATAAATTAGAGCTATATTTGGACTTTTATGACGCACACATTTAGGTTATTGCTAAATGTATTTTCGTTTTGGCACCCACGGATGTCTTTCTTCTCAGCAATGTTTTATTGACGTTTCAACAAGTTGCAGCTTTCTCAGGAATTTCTGTTGGCTTATGTTTTGTTTGTGTATGTAATGTATAAAAATTGTTGCCTTTGTGAAGATATTTCATAATTATGGCGTCATAAAAACTATTATCAATGTTAGCCAATTTACCTTGTGCGGTTCTGTTGTCATCAAGCAAACATTATCAGTCTATTATTTAAGCAATGGGAAAGTTTCAAAGTAGACTTGCAGTTACTTTATTTTAGTATTCTCAATAAGTTTTAGAATGTTTTCATGGTTTACAATTAATTGTCTGATAAACTAGTAAACTTTTCTTCATCACACCCGGAAGACGTCCACTGCTGGACTTAGGCCTCCCCCAGTGATCTCCACAATGACCGGTCTTGCGCTGCCCGCTTCTAGCGGCTTCCCACAATCCTTACCAGATCGTCAGTCTACCTTGCAGACAATGAAACTTTCCTTGATGACAATGAATTATTAGAAGCCTTCAGGGACCCAAAAACCTCTGATACCAGGGCTAGTCACTCAGCCCAAACATACATACTTACTTCTTTTATCAGACACAATGAAAGTGGAAAACGGAAAGCCAAAGATTAAGCCAAATAGCGGAAAAAAAGACATCATTTGTATCCGAAATCCGAACGCAGCTGATGTTATGTTTTTGTTAGCTGATGATGATCCAAAGCGTGGCTTATCGCTCGCTCATCCCATCGTCTCATATCATAATAAACGCAACAGTTTTCCCCAAACAGCTAATGTTTGCCAATGGGCCGCCCGATCAAAACAAACTGCGTCTGCATGTGGTCTGGTTATATCTGGCGGGCTGGCGGCGTGCCAGCACCTTGGGGGTGCGGTGTCACTTGCTTGCCGACATTCACACGAATTACGGAATAGGTAGGATAGGTCACTAAAGATAAAACATAGTTGATGGCGCATGATGAAAAGTTATCTTTAAAAATTACGGCATTTTCACAAAGCACAGTTTGGCTCTAGTTGTTATGCAATTTGGTGACAATTTTTTTAGGAAATAGTAATATGAATATGTATATATATAGCATATTCCTGATAAGCTTACAACTCAACCGCACGAAGCTAAAGATAAACATTTTCTGTCCATCTCCTCAAATGACGCCTAGAGTCTCAAAACTTGACAAAGACCTTTTTGTTCGAGGCGCGGCACAGAACTAGGTAGAAATATAAATACGTTACGCGCCCCGCGGTTTTACCGGAACCGTGAACTATTTCGGGATAAAATGTACCCAGTGTTCTTTTCTGTACCCTTGACAACGTGTATGTAAAATGTCTTGATGATCGGTGGAGTAGTTAAGGCGTGAAAGCATAACACTCAAACAAGCTCACTTTCAAATGTATGAACCGAGCGAGCGTTAGAGAGCGAAGCGTCTATATGCTTCAGCTTCGACAAAAATGGTTTCGTATGTCCGGGTTTCTGTCCGGGTTTCTGTCCGGGTTTCTGTCCGGATGGCTGTCGTCCTCTAATTCTTGACTAATTCTCTTTAAATTTTGTGAGTAGGTTCGATAATTATCATAGAATTTTTGTCGAAAATTTTTGAAAAACTAGACTAGACAAAAAAAAACATAATTATTGAACCTGCCCACAAAGTTTCACGGGAATCTGTTGATATACTCGTATATGCTACCTGTAGACAAGAAGAGTCTACGGCCGCAGAGAGCCACTAGTAATATTAGTTACGAAAAGAAAATTGTTCTACTCTAGAAGCAGAGTCAGACTTCGAAGCTGCGATCTCCGCGACCGGCTACGGCAGGTTCAACCTCCTCCTGATGCTGTTCAGCTTCACAGCGTTCTGGGCCGCGTGCGCCGTCACCGCGGCACCCTCGTATATATTCACGCAGGCACAGTGTGACATGAACCTTAGCTTGCTGGATATGGGGACGGTTGGAGCCATGACTTATGGAGGTAAGCGACAATGGATGAAAGGAGTTAGTACGAGAATATAGTACAAACGACTGTTCTGGGTCATGTGTGCACTGTGTTTTACTATTACACTACCAAAGGGACAAAAAGCTATATAGTTTTACTAGCTGTCACCCCGCGACTTCGTTCGCGTTTAATTAGCAATAAAATAAAATTGCGACTATAATTTGAGATTTAAACTATCCTATCTCTCAAGTTGGATCGAACTGCACATGGTGTGCCAATTTTATTATAATCGGTTAAGTGGTTTAGGAGTTCATTGAGGACAAACATTGTGACACGAGATTTATATATATTAAGAAGATGGTTGAAATACCAAAAACCCGTATGAAACTCTTTAGCTCCACATTTATTGTGCAAACCACTACACTATGGAATACTCTGCCTGAGTGGGTGTTCCCTGATAGTTACAGTCTGGGTGTCTTCAAGTCTCGAGTCAATCGGTATCTCCTAGGCAAGCGCGCTCCATCGTAGGCCGCATCGCTGTTTAACATCAGGCATTTTGGTGGCCAAGCGCTACCCTATCATCGAATAAATTAATAAAATAATCGCAAAATGAACCAACACCCCTAGCATGCGCGCTAGAGAATTCTTTTCGTCACTATTTGTCATGTGAAAACGTGACAAAGCCATATGTAAACATACGTCTGTCTCTATTAAAGAGTCGCAAAACCTTTGTCGCGTTACGTATTCTAGGCCCAATGGATCCGATTGGCGCAGGATCGATGCAAAAAGAGACAGTAGAACACCTATCTATACTCATCCATGCGACAAAGAAGGATATGGATGATGATTATGATAATGACATCAAAAATTATAAATACAAATAAATAGGAAAAAGTTTTTCCGGTGCTACGTTTTTTCATGCTGTTTAGTGCCCGATACAACGATATATACGTAGTCTGTTGCCAAAAAATCAAGTGCCAGCAATTGGAATCCTTCTGACTCGGTCTAGCGATTTTTTCTAACAACAATAAGCCTAAATTAGTACAAAATGTTGTATACTTATACCTAATACAAAATAAGATTACTTACCCTCGTATGTGCCACGAGGGTAATCTTATTTTGTCACATTAAGCCTAAATTACACTGAAGCGACGATGTTAGGTGAAGGCAAGGCATAAGACGCTAACGCGTTGCTTTCATAGATCCCTAGCCGATAGATTCTCCCTAGCCCGTTCTTCTATAAAACAACCAAGAGTACGAAAAAGCGGCATCGTTTTATGGTTGACATACCTACAACACGCACGAAACGCCTCATTTCTCATACGGACCGCTAGAGTGTGGAATACTCTGCCAGACTGTGTGTTCCCTGACACTTATAATCTGGGTGTCTTCTAGTCTCGAGTGAATCGGTTTCTTCTAGGCAAGCGTGCTCCATCGTAGGCCGCATCACTGCTTATCATCAGGCATGTTGGCGGCCAAACGCAAGCCTATTAAGTAATAATAAAAAAAATCTTATATGATAAAGCTTTGAACCGGTCGACGTGGCACTACACCTGTGCCCGCGCGTGCTTTCGCCTTACACTGTTTCTGTGTAACTCAGGTCATACTTAATTCATACGGTCATATTTAATTAAATATTAATAAAACAAAGATTATTCGTCTGTACTCACCGTATAATAAAAACAGACACTCAACTATACACATTGTTGGTCATTCTTATAACTGTTTTCATAATAATGTCGTTCAATGTGATTGTGCATATTTAGAAGAAGCAACCCAAGTTAAATATTTAGGTCTTACTATAGACAACAATTTCTCATGGAAAATTCATATAAATAATGTTTGTAACAAACTTAGAACTTTATTAGGTAAATTTTTTCAACTAGATAAAATATTAAGCCGCGGCACCCTGTATGTTGTCTATCACGCATTGGTCGAGGCGGTTATCAGTTACGGGCTTAGTTGCTACGGGCTCACGTTCCCGACGTACCTACAACTAGTTCAAAACCAGCAACTTAGAATATTGAAGAGATTAGTCAGTAAACAAATTAAAAAATCAGTTAATAAAGAATATGATAAGCTGTTTAAAATATGCAAAATATTGCCAGTTAAAACTAAAGTCGACTATTTAATATTATTAGAACAATTCAAAAGTAACACATATAAAGAAATCAAAAACTACTGTAACGAACCGAGAGCAACTAGGCCAAAACTGAAAGTACACCATAGAAAAAATAATTATTATGGGACGCGTACTAGACGGTGGATAGTGCCAAGATTGTGCAATGATCTGCCGGAGGACTTTGAGGATGGGTTTAGGACCAGAAGTGGATTTAAGATTGCATTGAAGAAGCTACTGTTAGAAAGAATGACGTAATAAAAAATAAGATTGTCAATAAACTGTTTTACAATACGTACATAGTATTAAGGTTTAAAACTCTTGCAGTCAACTTCACTCTTAAAATGTGAAAGTTATTATTATTATTATTTATAATTTATTGGTTTTTGACAAACTCATTCGTATGTAATGTAACCTCATGATGCTGCGTTGTAACTAAAATATAATGTAAATATGAAATGAGAGTATATTTCTGCCTACAAACTGCTACGCAGTTTGGCAGAGTTGTGTATTAATGCATATGTATGTTAGTAACCAAGTAAATAAATAAAAAAAAAAAAAAAAAAAAAATAGTTTTTGTTAAAATGCTGCGTCTTTTTGATCATGCAATTGTTTGTATGTTTGAAGATACTATGACGTAAGTCACATAAGCAAGTAGTTTACTCAAACACCTATATTCGTGAGCTGATTCTTCAGAAGACTATTCTGACGCAATTTTATGACGCGTTAAGGATATATAGAGGTAAAAGTAACCAAGTACGTGAGAATAGTCTGCGTACTAAAAAATTACCCATATTCTGACATAAATGATGTATATGTACTGCAAATAATTGTAATATTCATTGATCTCTCTAAGCCCGGCGGAGCTCAATGTACCAATAGAATGTGCCATTGTTACACTGCTATATTAAGTAGGTAATATATTTCTTGAAGATTGGATCGACATGTTCCATTTTATTCAGAACGGTTAGTTTCTCGACTTAGCTTTGTTATATTTGACTTATTCTGGTTTAGACTGATCGTAGGTAATAATTGAAATGCTTTCAAATCTTCGAACTTTGCTATTTATTTTGGTTTTTAACTTCAAAGACCTTAGAACTTTCACTTTTTCTTCTGATTTTTAATTACCACGCGTTTTGAAATTCAGTAATTAAATACAATAAATAGGTATAATTAATTTAAGCGTCATTTTGCAACTTTCCAAGTGGCTTTGAATTTTTGCATTAGCATTCTGTGATTTTGTCCATGTTATCGCTATCAGTGTTTATAGAAAGTATTTACCATTTCAGGTATGCTGGCATCAGCCTTGCTGTGGGGCTACCTCTCAGACACCCTCGGGCGCAAGCAGATCATGGTGTGGGGGTTCTTACTCTCCAGTCTAGTAGAGATGATCTCCTCCATGACGCAGAACTTCCCCATGTTGCTGGCGACTAGGTTCATCAGTGGTTTCTTGTAAGTGGTTGTATTAATTAGTGTTCAACATAGCTCAACTGATTTCAAATAACAGTGTTTGAAGATTTAACGAAAAGTTTGATTTGCACAAACTGTTTAGGTTCCGTATCAAATTGGAAAAAGAAACCATATTGTGAAACTTAGATGTCACAATCAATTATGTTTTCTTTCTACTAGGTTCAACGGCCCAACGACAGTAGTGATCTCGTACATCGCCGAGCTGCACAGAGCAGAGCTCCGAGCTAAGGTCATGCTGCTAACCAGCCTGTTCTACACCATTGCGAATACTACTATACCGATCCTAGCCTGGAGCATGCTTAGCAACGACTGGGACTTCTACTTCTTTGGGAATAAAATCGGTAAGTTACTAAAACAAAAAGGCTGATGAGGGTCGTGGTAAGCAGCTAGATGCGAGCGTACAATAGTCAATATGAATACCGTCCGCCATTGTATGTAGATATCATTGAGGTAGATCTTTTTCCAACAGGAGGTGTCTTCTATCTGAGATGATGACGATAATAGTGATGAGAGATACAAATAGGTTTAGGTACGGATTTTTGAAGAAATTTTGAAAAGAAAATTGGTCTAAATGACGTAATAACAGTTTTTTTTTCTTGAGTTTTTTGCTAGAGTATTTTTGACTATGCAATTTACGAATATAGTTGACAGGCTAGGTGTTTGTCCATAAACCTACATTATATTTGTCCTTGTTAACCCGCTATTTCCTGTCATCATTTCATAACAATCTAAACTAGGATATGTTATTGTAAAGAGTTACCTTATTTTCCGCATAAATAATACTATGTTTTTCTTGCACAGTAATCCATTCCTGGAACCTTTTCCTTCTGGCCACGGCCCTGATGCCTTTAATAGCTGGATTATCCTTTGCCTTCATGCCAGAAAGCCCCAAGTTTCTGATGTCGAGGGGAAGAAACGACGAAGCTATGGTTGCGTTTAAGAGGATCTTTGCTATGAACACTGGACGACCTGCTGATGATTATCCTGTAAGTTTACCTACTCTTTTCGCTAGCATATTAAAACTGACGTTGTTTAGACACTTTTTACATTGTTCGTGTTAAGGTCTTCTACGATCCTTGCTTGTGGATTGCATAGCTTGAATGACAAGCCTCAAGTTTTTAGACCATCAAAACCTCCGGAATAATTATATTTTGATCTTACAACACTAACCATTAGAAATTGGGCCGTTGTAAAAGAAACGGAACAATGTTATCTTTGCTTTCTACTTTCTGACCCTGTATTGGAGTATTCTGTGCCTGCCAGATCTTCCATTAGGACGTGCGTAGTGGGATTGTCACCTATAATAAAATCTTTTAAAATACCGGATGTTTATGTTTTCTTCTATTTTTTCAGATTAAAACCTTAGTGGTAGAAATCTCGGAGAAGCAAGGCAGCGGTGTGGCCGCGCTGCGCGGTGGCTTGGTGCAGCTCACGCCTCTCTTCAGAACACCACACCTCAAGTGGCTAATGCTTATCTGCTTTCTCCATGGCGGCTTTATGTTTGGGTAAGCTGGTTTAAAATTTTACAACACTCACATATCGATCAATGGATACAAATACGATTAAAATTATCTACTGTTAGCAACACATACAAAAGAATGCAGTCTATGGTCTGCTGTGTGACGTTTTGCGAACGAACTGTCAAAGGAATGTAGCAAGTGAATGAATGAATGTAGCGTAAGGAATGAAGGAGCAGCGCCTGAGTCGCCCGCCCCGCCCAACCGGCACTTTTGGCTGGACCACGGAAGAGGACGGATCTCGTTGTGTTTTTCATTGGTGTCCATTCGATTCATACTGAAATTGCCTACATATTGTACATGGTTTGAATTATTAGAAGTATTAGTTGTTTACATTTACATTAAGGTGGTTTTAAATACAGTCCCTTTAGAAATAGTTTACACTACTTTACTTCTAATTGTACTTGATATTGTTACTCAACTGTACTAGTTTAATAATTATTAAAAGAAAAACAAACACCACTTAAAAACTTTTAATATTAACGGATTTTATCTTTAAATTGTAATGTCACGGGAACTATTATCTGCGTGCAAAGTTTCATAAGATTTGGTTTAGTAGAAGTCATCGAAATATATGATCGAAGGTACCTAGTTGCAAGACTGTTGCAAGATTTGAAATAAAACAAGAAATTAACAAACAAAGAAGCCATGAAACAAACAATGAAGCCATATAACACCGTTCAACAAAAAAGTCAACTTCAAAAATTGTAGTCGTTGAAACACGCTTTGGAACCCGATAAAAAGTTAGATTTAAACATATCGTCACGCCTTTCCCCCGAGGGGGCTGGCAGAGGTATACAACACCCACATTTCGCCGGACGATATTCAGTCCCAAATGTGACAGGGGCCGAGCCTGTCGCCATACACCGGGCTCCAGTCATGTAGCAGATGACATACGAGTACAATACGCACATATGTTCACACAATGAACGAATTGGTGCGTGCCGTCGGCTGGGTTCGAACCCGCTCCCTCTGGCTTAAGAGGCAGGCCTTCTCCAACTAGACCATCGTCGCTATCATTGTCACCTTTTATTATAAGCTTCTGTATTTCTGACGTCATCTTACCTCTCCAGCAACAACACCCTCCGTCTCTGGTACCCCCAACTGGCAGCCATGATCAGCTCCAGCGAAGGGCAGGGGCTGTGTACTGCCATAGCCCCCACACCCGCGCCGGCCCTCGGCACGAGCTGCGTGCCCTTGCAGCCGGACCTGCTCACGTACCTGCAGAGTGCCATCGTCGGTGCTGGGACCTTGCTGACTTATGGGATCGGAGGGGCTATTGTGAACAAGTGAGACTTTAATTTATTTTCAAATCTAATGTACATAAATGTAGGTAAATTATTATATTAATCAATTGGGAATTGTAGATCCACTTATGAAGTCACATAAAGAAAAAAACGTTTTATGGTGGCAAACAAGCTAACGGGCCGCCTGATGGTAAGCGATCACCGTCGAGACTCACGTGTTCGGATAAAGAGCCACTACCCGAAAGAACAGGCAAGAAACTAAGGGGCGTTTTAAGATTCGGTCATCCATATTTTTTTTTATTTCACGGTTAATTAATGGATTAATTTGCATGTGAAGCATGGTATTAGTAACCAAATAGTTATTACCTTTATAACTTATCGTAATTTACTTATGCATCGTCATGCCTTTCCCCCGAAGGGACTAGCAGAGGTGTAAAACGCCCACACTTCGCCGGACGATATTTAGTCCCAAATGTGACAGGGGGCCTGTCACATATGGGACAATGTATACCAATTTATAGCCTGTCACTATACACAGATGACATTAAATACGCACATACTCGTATGTTCACACAATGAATAAAGTGGTGCGTGCCTTCAAATAGGTCCAAACCCACTCCGTCTGCCTTCAGAGTCGAGTCTTGTCCGACTAGGCTATTATCGTAATTTGATTAGGCACTTAAAAACATCATCATTATCAGGTACCTAAGACAACGAAAAGGCCATTGGCCGAATGATGAGCGCTACTCATTATTTACAATAAGTAGCTGCAGAACCACAATCTCAATAAAAATAGTTTGAACATCGAAACCCTACGCAACACCACAACCTTTAACCTTTGATACTTCCCCCGCCTCCACACCAACCTCTTCTAAAAACGAACCGATCTTCCCAGGTGCGGCAAGAAGCTAGTAACAGGCTTCTGTGGGCTCGCCAGTGCTGCCGTGCTGCTGCTGCTTCCGCTCGTAGGTTCCACCTCCGCAGCCGTGATGGGCATGATGTCCACCGTGCTGGCCTTCACCTCGCTGGGCGGAGCCACCATGTCCAGCATCTGTGTCGATCTGTTCCCTACTTCTCTCAGGTAAAAGGATCCTATCCTGTTTAAATAAATTGTAAAGGCGAAAGTTTGTGTGTGTGTGTGTGTGTGTTTGTTTGTATGTTACCTGTTCACGTTTAAACGCATGAACGGATTTCATGAAATTTGGTATGGCTTCTAAGCAAGCGTGTTAGACCCTTCGATCACGTCGTCGCCTCCCACCAGGTTGTCAAAAGCATGCCTAGACCGTTGTAAAAAAAAATATAATTATTATCATGGAATTATTGGGCCCAGAGTGCAGTCTGTGCAGTTTCTGCATCGAGGTATTCTTTTGCGAAAATTCCGGAACTATCTTACCTACTTGCTATTTGTAACAAAATCTTTTTTGTTTTTACAGAGTGATGGCATTGGCAACATTCATGATGAGCGGTCGAATGGGGACTATTGCTGGCACGCTGGTGTTCCCAGCTCTCATAGAGTACGGATGTCTACCACCTTTCTTCACGATCAGCGCTGTATTAGCTGGTAAGGTTATTTTCTTTCTGTAAATAGGAACTAGTGACGCCATCTATAAGATTTACAATGAAACATTTGCTAATGCAAAAGTGTTGTGAAATGTGTGCGATTGTTGGTTGAAATATATTTTTGATTTAATAAGTTTTCGATAGATGGCGTTGCATAAATTTTTTTTTCAATAAATAACAATATTATTATTATATTTTTTCTGTTGCTGTTTTTAGAGTCCCAAAGAACCTGGGTCAGTAATAACGGGAAAAATACTATTATTTATGATTTTATAAAACAGGAATAGCTCACATACGATTTGAGTAAACACTTGATATTTTACTGTGTACCTACCATAGCAGCAGCTGACGCCCTCTGTTTGAATTTTATGCGACCGTTTGGGCGCTTGTGCACTACAAGTAATTTTACCGTCCGGCAGTCCGATTTTTTACGATCCGATATGGCATGTCATTTTAACCCCCAACGCAAAAACAACGGTTTGTTAAAATAGTTGATTGAATTAGGCGTTTCTTTGCGGAAGTTCATCTTCAAAAATTGTTTTTAGTAGATTTCATTAAATTAGGTCTGTTAAATTCGTTATTTTAAATATCAAATTGTATAACGTTTAAATTAGATTCAAATATCAATTTGTATGAAGTTTTCTAGTAAATGTCATTTAATTTATTAAAAAAAATTCTAAATTAAGAATAGAATAGAAAATTCATGTTCCTTGGTGCACTTAACGCGACGTTAAAGCGGAGATATTAGTTCAAGTAACAATTTTTGGGTTGTTATAAGTTTGACGTGTCTGATTTTTCGAATTTGTTTTTTTTTTTTGTAAGGTGAATTAGTCGGGAGTTTTCTTATCTATGTTTGAAAAAAAACCTTTTTCTGGGTTTTTTTTTAATTCTTAGTTTATACTTGCCTCTTTACACATTGAGTTATTAAACCAACTCACCTCAATCGGGTAATCAGTTTAGGAATACATAACGTAAACAATACGCAAAGTAAACAAACATTAATAAAAAAATATGTATCTATACCTAGGTGTTATACCTACTTACATAGATTTCAATTAATAATTGTTTTTCTATTTTGTTTCAGTATGTGGAATGGCGTCTTATTTTCTGCCGAATACGACTCTAAAGAAGCTGGAATAGTTAAATTTAGATGAAGAGGGCAGAGTTTTAATTTATTTATTAAAAAGTGATGTACACAGGTTAATAATAGCTGTTATTGTAGATACTTACATGCATGCTGTAAATATAGATAAGTAGTGTTTAAAAAAATCAGTATTATTTAGATGTAAGGAGGTAAATGAAATGTAGCCAAACGACTAGTCCCTTTTGTACATAAGTAAATATTATGTTAATTTATTTATATTGTGACTGTATTATGTATTATTTTATTTGAATAAAAACATTATTCAATTTAAAAAAAGTTAGTGAGATTTAGTATAAAAGTAACGTATTAACACCCCTGTAAAATAATTATATATGACGGAGGACCGACACCAAGATTGTTTTTAAAAAGCGTGACGTCAGCAGTGCTGACGTCACCTCCTTCATCATCAGAGCGGTCGCTCATGAAGAAAACACGAACTTGTTACTTTTGTAGTTTTATTATTATTTACAAACTTGTCGAGAGGTGCGAACGCTCCGGCGGCTCGCACTCGACTGAATCACGAGCCGTCGGTCGATCGCTTTTATACTAAAACCAGGGCTTGCACAAGCAATGTTTACAAAACCATTAAGAACTGGTTTTGCGTACTCTAACTCGAGTTTTACAATTAATTAGGTTTAACAATCAATATTCGAAGGTTTTAAACGTTAACTTAACAGCTAAATAATTGTAATAATTTGTTCTCGCGCCGACACGGCCATACTGACAGGCAGTGCGCGCTCTGCACTAGCCTTGATGTGTTTGTCTGTAACAATAAATTTATTTCTTCTGAGTTTGATATCTGTAAGCAATTGGCATTGCTTAACAATAATGAGTACCTAAATGAACACATCACACATGTGTGGTTTACTGTTAGCAAATGCTCTTTGGAATTATGTGCTCTTTGTTTCATATGTTCATAGAACTTATGATCATTCAGAAGTGTAAAGAATGTTTTGTAGGTTCTCGGAGGGTATCGGAGGTTCTCGTAGAATCTCGTAGAATCTCGTAGGTTCTCGGAGGGTCTCGGAGGGTCTCGGAGGGTCTCGGAGGGTCTCGGAGGGTCTCGGAGATTCTCGGAGGGTCTCGGAGATTCTCGTAGATTTCTCGGAGATTCTCGAAGGTCGTAGGGTATATTTAAAGGGAGATTGCCCTTATGTAATCAATTTGAACACTCACAGTTTTAATCAGAAGATGTGTTTGAATCTTGATTCGGAGGTCGTGGTAGCTCCGCTCGTGATGTGGAAGGCCCGGAGTGAAGTGATGCGGCAGCAATCTCTTGTGGAGCTGGTGACCCATCTCGCGCCGACACGGTTTCTTGATCACCAGGTTGTGGAGCACGACGGAGCTGATCATGAGCGACTTTTCTGGGGCGCCCTCTGCCGACGACTCTCTTTACCAAGTAGCGATCATTGTCTAATATCCTACAAATCTCAAATGGTTCGCTGAACTTCAGGTCCAAAGAAGTTTGATTACGAGGGTTGTTTTTAATGAGGACATAGTCCCCTCTCTCAAAGTGTCGAATCTTGGCTTTACGTAGGTTAAAGCGTCGTCTGTCTTGTTCACCGGATTGAGACATTTTCTGTTGTACATGCTGATTAAGCACCTCGATATTAATAGTTTGACTATCAACATCCACCAAGTTCAGGAGCTCAGGAGGTACACAATGTTTCCGCTGAGTGATGAGTGTGAGCGGGGCTACGCCAGTGACACGATGAGGTGTACAATTCATAGCTAGCTGGAGTTCTTCCAGTGTAGTGTGCCATGGTTCTGCTTCGTAGTTCTTGATCATAATCAATGCGTTCTTTAAAGTTGCGACCATTCTCTCAACTTGACCATTCGCTCGGCTTACTCCTGGTGCAATGGTGTGAATATTTATTCCAGCACGCTCACTATAATCTTTGAACTCGCCCAGGAACTCTCTTCCACCATCGACAATGATTTGCACTGGGGTTCCAAATAGGTGCACCGTACGTTTCAAGGCAGCAAGTGTGCTATGCGGGTTTTTGTTTGTGGCGAAATAGAATAAGACGTATTTCGTGAAGGCGTCAATAGTAATGATAACATACTGTTGATCATGTGGAGTGCCAAGCTTTCCCGTTATGTCCATGTGAATAACTTGAAAAGCGGCTGTTGGTTTCTGTATTGGATGCAACTGTGCTTGAACTGCGCCCGACGTTCCTTTCGACGTCTTGCATATCACGCAGTTGTCCACAAATCTTCGAACTGAAGAACTCATTTTGTTGAACCAATAGGTTTCCTTGATCTTCTGCAATGTCTTTTCCCAGCCAGGGTGCTTAAGCGCTGTGTGAAATGAGTTGATGATGCTCCATTGAAAGGATTTTGGTACCACTGTGCACAACTGAGGACCAGAGATAGGGTCTTGGACGTTCCTTTTCAGGACATCATCTTTTAGGACGTATCCTTCAACTGGATTACTATCTCGTAAGGTATCCATTATTGGTCGTAGTTCTTCATCTCGTCGCTGTTCAACTTTGAGCCAATCGAAATCTTTGGTCATGACGTTGACGGCAAGTTCACTCGGATTACGGCTAAAGAAATCTGCGTGTTGAAGTCTCGCACCCTTACGGTATTCCACCTCAAAATCATAGTTTTGTAGGAATGCCCACCAGCGATGAATCCTTGGCAATAGATCCTTTTTATGCTTGGATGCTTTTAGTGCATTGCAGTCCGTTATCACGGTGAATTTACGACCGTAAAGGTATTGTCGAAAATATTTTATGGCACGTACCACCGCCAAAGTCTCTAATTCGTAGGAGTGATAACGGCTTTCTGCATCAGTGGTTCTCATCATCTGAACTAGTATTGCACCGAATCCAAGGCTGCTTGCATCAGTAAATAGCTGTATAGGCGCTTCTTCTTGAAACAGCGTTAGCACTGGAGCAGATGTCAGGCATTCTACTATCATGTTTCGTGCTTTGTCATGTTTGTCTTCCCATTGCCATTTGACGCCTTGCTTTGTCAACTCATACAAAGGCATCATGATGCGGGAAAAGTCGGGTATAAACTTCCTGAAATATCCCGCTAAACCGTTGAATTGTCGTACTTGCTTAACAGTTTTTGGCACTGGTGCTTTGACGAGAGCTTCTACTTTCCGTGGACTTGGTCTGACTTGTCCGTCAGACACAACGTTTCCCAGATATTCAATGGATCGTTTGAAGAAACTGCATTTGTCCGCGTTGATGGAAAATCCTGAATCTTGAAGAGCTATGAGGATCTGCTCGAGATTTGACAACCCTTCGGAAAAGTCCACGCATTTACTCAATACATCATCAACATATACCTGTGCAACAGTCCCTAGAAGCGGAAATAACGCCCGGTTGATACAGCGTTGATAAACAGAGCAAGCATTGCTTAAACCGAACGGCATTGTTAAATATTCAAATAGGCCATCTGGTGTGACGAAAGCAGTCTTCTCAATCGAGTTTTCAGATATCGGTATTTGATGAAAGCCAGCCGCCATGTCTAAACTTATGAAGAAATGACCATTAGCTAGCTGATCGATCTGATCAGAGATCAGCGGAAGTGGATAATGATCACGTAAAGTATTTGCGTTTAATTCTCGAAAATCCACGCAGAGACGGTCATCGCCGTTCTTTTTCTTCACCAGTATGATCGGGCTTGAATAAGGAGACTTACTTTCACGAATAATGTTGTTGTCGAGTAGCTCCTTGATGATAGCACGAACTTTCTCCCGTTCTACAGGGCTAAGTCGATATGGTCTTCGTTCCACGTATTTGTCGGGGTTTTTGAGTCTGATCTCCAGTTCACCGGTATTAACCCTCGTCTTTGGGTATCCGTGAATAAACAGGTGTTCATATTTGTTCAGGAGTCCACGAAGCTGCGCGATATCATCATCGCTGGTTAAATCGGTGTTTAAATCGTTGAAGATGGGACTATTTGTACTCACGTGATTAACAGATGATTGACGAATCAGCTTCGTTCCACTGGATGTGATAATCATACTGAGGTTCGTGCTATGGATCAAGTCCATTCCAACCAAAATGTCAGTGGTCATGTCATAATCTGGCAGTACGAAAAATTGCAGCTCTACCCGGATGGAGTCGATGATACAAATAGTTACGAGTTTTGTTAATGATAATGCCGGAAATTGTCCAATTCCCTTTAAGTAATTAGCAGTTTCACTTCTTTTTCCAGGTAAAGTAGCAGCAACAGATTCTCGAATAATTGAACACTCTGCTCCGCTGTCGAAAACAGCTTGGATGGTTTTATCGCCTATTTTGATGATAATAGGCGCCAGCTTCGTTCCTGCTACGCAATTCACGCTCGATGTCAGTGAACGTTCCCGTTTGTAGCATACGTCGTAAGTATGACCAGGTTTCTTACAGTACGTGCAAGTTTGTTGTCGTGGATTCTCTGGTAAACTAGGCGTCTTAGAATCATTTTTGTCCGTTTCAGTTTTGGTATCTGTTGCTTTAAACCTACAATTATTCGTAGAATGGTTCGTCTTCCTACAGATACGGCAGCTTGATGTTGATTGCGTGGTTTCGAACAACCGTGGACGTTTGTTGGGAACAGCGAAGCTTGTGTTGGAATGAGGTCGCTTTTTACGGATCGAAGATGCGATCGAAATAAGTTCGGGAACTGAAGTTGCTCTGGCGTTCAATAGTTCGATACGTAACCGTTCATCGTTAACACATCCAATCACCGCTTCAACAGCATGTTCGTTGTTAAGGGTATCTTTCGTCACTCTTCTCCACAAAACCCAGGCACGTGATAGAAACTCGGCAATATCTTTCGACGTATCATAAACATGTTCCCGGAAACGTACAATATCACGAGAGTACCTGCTTTCGGGCTCGTAGGTAGTGACGAGGTTCTGTTTCAGTTCGTTCCATGAAGTCGTAGTCACCATCCAGTCGTCGATCCACATCTTTGCCCGCCCTTTCAATAAGCTACAGACTTTCATACGTACATCGAAATCGTTAAGTCTGTACGCTTCGATTGCCTTGTCTATGTGCTGGCACCATTCACGTATGCTGACGTTGGTATCAGGATCGAATGATGGGAGGTAAATGTCCTTGATCTTCACTTTGGCTTCAGTTGGCGGAGCACACAAACGGTCTGACATTTTCTGCATCATCTCCATCATTTGGACGAAGAATTGTGGTGGTACTCCACTCATAGACGAGTTGGATTCAGGTACTCTCGTCTGTATTTCTTGAAGCGTACGTCGTTGTGACGCAAATTCCATCGTGGCACTCGATGATGTAGTAGGTATAGACAGCGGCATTTGTTCTTGCTGGTCATCAGGTGGTAAATGAGCTGATGAGGAAGTGGATGGGATTGAGATCCGTTCCAATCCCACTTCTGATAACGGAGGACCGACACCAAGATTGTTTTTAAAAAGCGTGACGTCAGCAGTGCTGACGTCACCTCCTTCATCATCAGAGCGGTCGCTCATGAAGAAAACACGAACTTGTTACTTTTGTAGTTTTATTATTATTTACAAACTTGTCGAGAGGTGCGAACGCTCCGGCGGCTCGCACTCGACTGAATCACGAGCCGTCGGTCGATCGCTTTTATACTAAAACCAGGGCTTGCACAAGCAATGTTTACAAAACCATTAAGAACTGGTTTTGCGTACTCTAACTCGAGTTTTACAATTAATTAGGTTTAACAATCAATATTCGAAGGTTTTAAACGTTAACTTAACAGCTAAATAATTGTAATAATTTGTTCTCGCGCCGACATATAATATTTCACTTTTCACCATGTACTACATAGCTACTTAGTTAAAATAAGTTTAATAGAAAAAGAAAGTTAAATTATTATACCTATTTCTTGTGTTTTAATTATTATGTGGGTACGTAAATGCATATACAAAAATAATAATTCTCATTGGGTTTCCTTGTCTTCTAAGCACAATAAGTAAAGAAGACGAACAAACATACAAACGAACGCGCATCGTTCATCAAATTGACGACCCTCTTAACCTAGTCGATAGACAATACCTAGTGTGCTGATAAGTACAGGTAATTCATAATTATTATTTATGAACCACGCCTTTCGATCCAGAGGACGTGGTTCTTAAACAATAGTAATTAGAAAAACTTGTGACATTTACCAACCAGCACTAAGCCAGCGTGGCGGATACGGCTCAAACACCATTTTCTTTTAGGACAAAAAATGCTTCCCAGTTTTTTGCATGTTCTTCTGAGTAGTGCTTCTTTTTCCGAACAAGGAGGTTGAGTCAATTTTATAACATTGACGTTCAAAAGTGTATCATCGATACCCAATTGAATAAAAACATTTTGACTTTGACTACGACACCCTCGATTTAGGGTAGGTCGTGTCCATGCAGTGGGACGTTAACTTGTAAGAGACTGTAACGGTGCGGCTACATTAGCGCGCGATAATTCGTATCACGTTGTCGCGCTAAAATCATCGTTATCGGTTTTCGGCGATGTACTTGTCTACATTAGGCGGTCAACTCGTCGCGGTTCTGTGGAATTGACGTGGATGACAATTCGCCTGATACATCGCCGAGTGATGAACTAACCAGCTACACTAGTTACGGCATCCCGAATTATCGCCGCTAATGTAGCCGCACCATAATGATGATTATTTATTATTTGTATCCCCACTCAAGTCAACTCATAAAAAAATTCTTGAGCTCTTGGTGGCAAAAATAAACGGTGATAATATTTTTGCAACTATTTCTTCTGTTTGCAATCAGATAAGCACATGGAATACCAACTGGAGGAATACTGAACAATGTTTGCCGAACTCACGATTCTAATCCCTCCGCACACTGCTGATAGGCTCCTGCATCTCTGTTATAAGATGTATCATGCTTATTACATCATAGTTGAACTGAACACGCGAACGAACGAACACGGAAGCTGTGACGGCTGATAAATAATATTTATTGATAAAAAAAGTCACCAATAAATATTAATAAGCTTTCGATAAATAAGTTGTTTTGTTCCAAGAGATTTTACAAGGTGGTTGTGTTTTCAATTTTTAGCTATAACTTGTCGATTACCTTGTCTTTCATGTGACAAGCTTTACGTAAAAATAGTAAATAAACAATATTCAAAGTCGCCAATAAATAAGTTCCCAATAAATTAGTCACCAATAAATGAGTTGGCAATAAATGAGTCACTAATAAATAAATGACATAAAATGGTGATGAAATGCAGCGATGTGGAGGCGACTGCGCCGGCGACGAAGGAGGAGATCCCTCACGATCATCTGTTCAAAGTGACGGGACTCTCTACGACTAATCTTGAAAAATTGGCTGAAGGTATGTGTAACTTATTCCTAACTAGCTGCGCCCCGCGGTTTTACAAGTCTGAAATATGTTTTTTCTTGTATACTTTCAACTCCCATATCTCCGCCATTTTGAAAGTTTCTAAAAACAAAATTTTGATTTTTTTTAAATGCATAAAAGTAATTTTCGAATGTGCTCACAAAATTTCACGAAAATCGGTTAAGAAATACGACCTGTAGAGGTGAAGAGCTAGACCTCCGCTGCACCGGCCACCGACATAATAAAGCATTTTCCCCAAGCTAAAACGGAGACGCTTTGCTCGCGTTTCGGGCTCACTAGGTCTATTATAGATGAGCAAAAGCTAGACTTAAAGTCATGGGAATTTTGATCATGTTTGGGTTCATAGAATACTAAAGTTCATAAACAAGATAAAAAACGCTAAACGTAGATATTCATAAAAAAATCCTGGTTGTTTTGAAGCAATAACCTTCGTCAGAGTTTCATGAACTTCATGAATAAAGATCGAAATTATCTCAGGATTAAGAACTAAGGCTTCTTTGCTTTATCATCGGCACTACGAGCAGCTGGCTATAGTATACGATCAAAACACGACGCGATCTGTTTTCTAGTTTTATTTTACTACCTAAGTTATTGCAGTTTAGGCGCAAATTACACAGGCCTGACATAAGGCGAGGGTGCGACGCGGACACGATTCAGGCGTGAAAATTGAAGTAGCTTGCCTGCGCCGGGTCCCCTGTGAAATCGAAACACGTTTGTTAGAATTTATTTTATTGCGGACATTAAATATTGCGCCGTGTCACTTGTGTATAATTCACAACACGTCGCTTTCATCCATTTTCTAATGAACAAGTTTTAGAGCGAACCTGAATCTTGCTCGCGCCGTGCCACATCGTCGCCTAACATCTGGCCTGTAGAATTTGCGCCTAATGTAACAGGGTGCAGGCTCAGAATTAAAGAACTTGCTTTAGTTATTATTCTGAGGGTGCAGGTTGTACATGCTTATGTCATACAAGCACATGCTTTTTAGGACTTTTGACTTTACAAAGGTAAGGTAAGAAAGCGGCGAGCGGTTTGACGGGACTAAATGTATGGAATTTCATGGAGCGGTGTGGCTGGACACTGCGCGAAGCGTTGAGCGGCGTGGCTGGATACTGGTGTTAGCGAGCAACACCAACTTTCCACACGCCATGCCACTTGGGCCACGTCAGATACAAATGTACAATGAGTTTTATTATATTTGGTAGAATATTGATTGTTGACTAATTTTCGATTATAGATACGGCAACATTGATTTATATAATTAAAAAGTAGGAAGATGGCAGAAAGGTTGGTTGAGAAAGAATCCAGTTGTTTAAAACGTATATTTTGACTAATCGATGAAAAGGACCTATTGCTAGAAGAATACATTGTTAAATCAAGATCGTTGTGGTGTTATGTTTGTAATCCTGGCTCGACAATTACACTGGCTTGCTCCCAATGGCCACCACCCATATGACCACCAGTGGGGGTCGTTAGCCCAAAGTTTTACTTTTGTCCTAACTGTCGCCACTGGGGCTCGTCAAAACATAATATATTTTTTGTGCTAACGAGCAAAACCAAACTGCTACCTCTGGTGACGGTAAGAACAAAGTATTAATTGTTATGCCAACCGCCGTGATCGTTGGGAGCAAGCTCACACTACGCAAAGCGCGGAGAGGTATCGAGTAAGTCGATGTTATGGGATACATTCACAGCAACAACTATTAAATTTATTGTATATATTTGCCCAAAATTTTCCTTTAAAAAAATGGTCAAGAGAGTAGGTAAAACAATTTTTGTAAAACAGTCTGCTTTTATACATTTCTTAGGGCGAGATTCACACACCGCACTTGGACTTTACTTTGATGCACTGTTCAAGAATCTTGCATGGAAAGTCGTACTTTGCATCAAAGTAAAGTCGAAGTACGCTCTATGAATATCACTCTTAGGTTATTCGATGGAAACCAAATAAATCAGAAAACAAACAAAGCTAAAGTACGAAAACAAAATACTGTAAGTACCTAGTACCTACTAAAAAGTGTTTCTCTCAAATTACAGAGCCACACGCCGCTGAGTTCGAGGAAGCGATAGCAGCGACGGGGTACGGGCGCTTCAACATCGTGCTGATGCTGTGCAGCCTCCCAGGGTTCTGGTCCGCGTGCTCCGTCACCAGCGCCGTCTCGTATATCTTCACGCGTGCACAGTGCGACATGGATCTCACGCTGCTGGATATGGGAACTGTATCCGCCATGACTTATGCAGGTAGAATCATATGAATCAGTAAGTTATTGTATTCGAGATGGGAGCGATAAGTCCTGCACTGACGTCCCGCTTGAGGTGTATTGTGCATGTCCCCTACCAGCACCACCCGAGCCAACCCAACTCTTTGAAATACCGGAGTGAAGCTCTGGGGCGCTGGCATATTTGCTCCAGTGGTGCAGATGGTAGCGTATATAATGACGATGAAAAGCAGTCTAGCTGTTCCGGTGATGTAGATGAAAAAGGCAATGAGGCATCATTGCCTTTTTTTCAATCAGTAAGTTATCATTCGTCTCAGCTGGAAGAGGTCCACGACAGAGACCTCTTCTAAGAATCTCCACGATAGCCGGTTTGCGTTACCTGCAATCGTAGTAATTAGCACATGACCAAAAAAAAATCGCAGCTAACTTAAGGTTCTAAATGAAAAAAAAAAATATGACACAATCCTAGTAAAAGACGTACTTGTCACGCACACTAGTATAAAAAAGTTGGGCTGACACTTTTCTTTCATAAACAGTGCGGAACTCTCTCTAGAGCAGGGGTGGCCAACCGGTCGATCGCGATCGACTGGTCGATCGCGGCTATTAGTCAAGTCGATCGTGGCAAAGCAAAACACAAAGAAGTTTAATATGCCTATAACAAACTTTTTACATTAAAAAATACGTAGAATAGACTACGCAACGTAATTATCAACAGCTGCGCATAGTATTTTGGATAGTTTTTAAATTACCGGGTCGTTCCATGACGTTATTCATCCTTTCTCCCATGCAGGTAGCTCGCTTTTGTTTTCAGCATGCGAAAGACAAAAGTCTCGGAACATGTGGGACACAGGTATGGGGTGGGTGTCAAGCCAACTCGTCAGTTGACGAAAGTTACTAGCAGAGTTACGATCTCATGACTACCGAGATAAATCACGATTAGACTTAGCATCGCGCCTCATACGCTATAGATAAATGGTTGAAGAGAAACGCTGAAAAAACTTCAAATAAAAAAGAAACCCTTCATTCTTCATCCATAACTGAACTATACATACTGCTTTTTTTACTTTCAAGAAGTATGTAATTGGTAGATCGCGGAGGATTTCGTCACTTAGTAGTAGATCTTCGGTCTAATCAAGTTGGCCACCCCTGCTCTAGAGTCTAGAGTCTAGACATAATAAGTAGGTACTCATAGGATTTGACCTACGTTTTGTGCCTACATATCCTATATAAGTACCTATTTAAAAATATATTATATTTTTTCTAAAATATCAAATTTTAAATGCTGACGTAATAAACATAATTTAAGTACGTAATACGTAATGTAAGTGACGTAAATAATTTGACGTAGCATATAATAGAAATATGACTAGGAAAATAGTATAGGAAAATCTCCGGTCAATTTACCCGAATAATTCAGTAAATATTGTTTCCAAATAATTACTTATGCCACGCCGTTTAGCCAACTAATGCCACGCCATTCAACAAACAACAAAAGGAAATGTTATCAGAACGTTTTCTGACGGGAAAATCTTTAGCATACAACCCACCAAGTTGTGTGTCATCTCGTGACGTACCTTAACACCAGTATAATATACAGGGTTATCGGTATAGGGTGTACTTAGCCAAAAGGGGGTGATTGTACTCATCATTGTAAACAACTTTTACTACGGAGCCAACCCAAAACCTCGAAAAAAATCAGCTGTTCCATACAAAAAGATAGTTGATCGTCTACAAAAAGTGTGGAACAGCTGTTATTTTTTTCTCGATTTTAGGGTTGACCCCATAGTAAAAGTTGTTCATAAAGTTAGTACAATGACTCCCTTTCGGCTTGTGTACTAAGCCTTTCCTGATAACCCTGTATAAAGCAGTATACATTAATAAGTGAGTATTTCGATAAAAACAAGCAACATTAATAACATCACATAAAAATATGAAAGTGATGATAGCCTAGTAGGAGAAGGCCCGCCTTTCAAGGCAGAGGGAGCGGGTTCGAACCCAGCCGACGGCACGTCGGCTCCAATTTGTTTATTGTGTGAACATATGTGCGTATTGTATGTCATCTGCTACATGACTGGAGCCCGGTGTTTAGCGACAGGCTCGCCCCCTGTCACATTTGGGACGGAATATAGTCCGGCGAAGTGTGCATGGGTGTTGTATTACACCTCTGTCAGCCCCCTCGGAGGAAAGGCGTGACGATATGATGACCAGCTGGAAAAAAGTAAGAATTTAGATAATTGGAAATCCAGCTATTTTCGCTATCGGTCGGTTATACCTTTTTTTCATAAAAACACTGCAACAAAGATGAAAGTGATAATATTATCATCATAAACATTTTAAGATAAACGAAATCGGAGATGTTTTATTAATTAAAATATTTGCACGAGAACTGCTTATAATGATTGGTTGCCAAAACTTTAAAATTAAAATTGCTGAAACATGGATCATGACACGCTTTTTCCAGGGTTCCGTAGCTAATATAAAAAAGTCAACGTCAAAATGTATTTAATCGATTGGGTTTCGAAAAAACACTTATGAACGTCAAGTTACAAAAATAACTACCACTTTGATAAAGAGCCACTACCCAGAAGAACAGGCAAGTCACCTAATATAAAAATACTTTTAGGGGCATATAAAAGTAAATACTTAATCATTATATATTATTATCTTAGACATATTAAAATAGTCATATTATGAGAAAGTTATTTTTGCGGATTTGCGGCAAAAATAAGCGTGGATAATTAATTAAGCTTAGTTATAGTGTCATCCATGATATAATATTATACTCCGCCAGGTATGGCATCCCAGTCACGTGGGCAACACGTAGTGACGTTAATCGATGCTTAAGCAGGATCGAAATAAGTCATTTACCAATAGTTCGAAAGAGACGGATGACGATGAGAAGTGACGTCATACGTGTTTGCTCCCAGAATGCTAGACCTTGTTTGTGTCGTCGACTGTAAGTAATGGTGGTACCTAGGTACCAACATTTTCTGACTCCCTGCATAATGCCCTGCATAACTCTAATTACAAGACGTTATCTATTGCAATGTAAGTATCTGCAAAACATTTGTTCTATGATAGCAAACATCTACTAATGTTTGATTAACCAAAAATCTACGGTAATGGTAATTACAACAGTAAAATAATTAAAATACTGCCCTGTGTTTTTTATTATAATTACTAGCTGCACCCCGTGGTTTTACCCGCGGTTAAAAAGTATCCTATGTGCTATTGGACATGCCCTGGACACCAAGGCATCGACTCCTCAGGAGACCCTCCTTAATTGGGAGTACCTACCAGACACCCCCGTGTCCGGCGCCCCTTCAAAATGACCACTTTTGGCCTTGATACAGACAGGCCTTTAGTCGGTCTGGCCAAGAATCTACACGGATCCATAAAAGGCTCAAAACAAAAGAAATTTATTCGAAAAAAAATTTGAAACTTGAAGTGCTGATGAGTCATATTTTGTTGTTTACCCCAATTAAACCTGCATCTGACGAAATAAAAAAAATCCTGAATAAATGCCGTCAAAAAATCGCGCGTTTACCTTTGGCGCCAACACATTCATCAAGTCGATCCAACATGGCGGCCTGATGCATGACGTCACACCACGTCGACGCTACGTTCCAGTTAGTTCCGCAAAATTTCACTAGATGGTTAAGCAAGCCGAGCGGCGCTCCGCTGCATCGCGCAGACGAGATTCTCCGACATTGAACGAGTTAGATTGGACGCAGTTGACCACTCATACTTACCTGGCGTAGGGGACACCGTGATCATGAAGGCGGTTCCCCCAGAGCGAGGCCCACAGAGTACTTTGTTATATAGGGAAATAGAGACCTCTCTCGGCAGCTAAAACAAGCAACACCTGCCAGCGCCATCTGTATTCGTGTCATGGACTTACTACATACATAACTATAACTATATCAATGATTCGAATAGCTATAGCTGTAGGTAGATATATTACAGATTAATGAAACTTTTATATTATTATTTTGGTATAGGGGAAACAATGAATTATTGATGGCTGGTAATCACAAGACGGGCCATATTTTTAATGCATTACTGGCCCGGCAATATTTTAAGGGTGGCCGGGCTATATCGTCATACATTTCTAGCATGGCTGATGATGGCCGGGCTACCGGCAATATTGCCGGGCCCATATTGCAATAAAAACATGGCTCGAATAAGGAGCACCTTTACATAATTATAAACAAAAAAAAATCAACAAGTATCAGCAATCAATAATAATTAATGATGATAAAAATATGATATAGGTAAGTACATGTAACTCTTTATTCAAAAACCTTAAGTACATACAAAATTATAAAACTTTTAATACTTAATACTTATAAAACAAAACTAGTCATAATAGCCTACATTCAACATAATTTTGCTTAGGTTTTAGTTTGGTGAGATTTTTTAGGTTTGGTTGGTTAGGTTAGAGGTTATGTGCCGGGTTTACCATAGAAAATACGGGTTTTACTTTATTATATTGACCTAATACTAATAATACTTTCAGAATCTATGCAACACTTTCTTCAAGACAACGACATCATTTATTTTGTAGGAGTCCTAGGATCTTATTTCTAAGACACAAAACTTCAAGTCTCTATCTCAGTTCCAGGAGTTTCTATCTCACCACACAGAATACACATTCAACACCACACTAACCGGAGGAGACACACTCAACTCAACGGACTAGTAAGATAAACTAAAAAATTCGGCAAATTACTGTAGAAACAAACAGAAAACTTAAAAATCATCTTATCAAAAATATTGGTCGGTCGGAACGGTCAAGTCAACATCAGCGAGTGTTGCCAAGTCAATGAAATAAGAAATGGCTAGATTGACTAGACAATAAATGAAAGGGGCTCTATGACCATGCGAACTGTCGTATGCGATTGATAGTATGGCCATCTGGGCCTTATTCTTGCGCGTGAGACGCTTTCTGGTCCTAGTCTTTCTTGTTTGAAAAGTCGTAATGAGTGAGAGTGAAAATAACATCTCATCCGTTAGGACAGAGGCCGATAGTCACGTGACGTAACAAAACTCCTAGAAAAAAAAAAATGTTAACTTTGTTGATTGTGAATGAATTCGTAATTTCTTTACATCACACTTTAACGTTCTTAATTTATAAGAAAACAACACGGCATCACATACACTTTTAACACAAACTCGTTAATTTAATCAGAATGTTATAAATACCATAAATACGTTTGAGTCTTTGTTTTTAACTTAATGGCAAAATCCGCCATTTGGTGCCGTCATAGCTTGTTTTCTATTTGTTACTTTTTAATTTATTGATTATTTTATATGTACGACATATTAAGTTAAATGCTACAATAAGTGCCAAAACTTCTAAAAGTATCGCTAATTCTAGCGCAAAAAGTGCAAAAGTGGTAGCACTGAGGCCAGTAGAGCAAGCGCCCTCAAATTGTTTTGACATTTAGCGTCACACATCATATTTATTAACCAACTATTTCAAGGAGACTACCACCATACTGTTATGGTGTGGACATCAAGTACCTATCAATTTTAGCACAATGTCTTCTCAAGTAGCGACATCTATATTTGTGTCATAGAAATACGAGATTATAATACTTCTAAATCAAAATTAGTACATTTATGTTAAGGTTCAACAGTACTTCTATACAACCAAAATTAGTATAGTTATAGTCACCCGGTCATTCCGGATTACCAATATAGATGTATGAAGATTGAAGAGTCTGGCGAGGCCCTCCCATTGCACTGCGGTTGGGTTGACCTCTGCGATTATCCCTAATGTGGATAACTCGGACGCGTTATTTTTGATAGTGGGGACTGCGTACGCGCCGTCCCTTTCTTTAATCGAAGCTTTTTTTATTATATAGCTAAAGAGCTTAATAAGATTGTACTGCTCGTGCAATTTACTTATAAATGTATAATGACATACTCCGCCAGGTATGGTGTTCCGGTCACGTGGGCAACACATACTGACGTCAATACTCAATCGATATTTAAGCAAGACCGAATTAATTAATTATTATGAGCTGTAGACCTCGCGGCCGACGTCTGGCCCAAAGAGAATATAAATGGTCCGTCTTCTACGGGTCGCATACCTCAACCGATCTCGTAAAATTTTGTAAGTAGGTTCGAAAATTATTATGATTTTATTCGCCGAGTCAGTTTTTGAAATTTAATTTTTTTTTTTAATCATATCGGGAAGACAGGTCCGGCATACGAAAGCATTTCTGTCGAAGCTAAAGCATAAATGATTCGCTCCGTCAATAAAATACTCCGCCAGGTGTATGTAACATTCAGAGTCAATAATGGGCACGTGATTAACACGCAGTGACGTCAATCTGAAATAAGTAGTTTACATTGAGTACAGTAAGTAATTTACAACAAGTTCGAAAGAGATGATGACGATTCGAGTGACCTCATCTGGTGTTGGCTCCCGGAACGTCCCGGAATCCTTGTTTTTTTTTTGAAAATTGAAAAAAAAATTTTTGATAAATTAATTTTTCATAGTAATCGTAATTATTAACAATACTTAATTAATAAAGTGTAAATTGAAATTTAACACACTGTTGTCTTTGATTTATATTTTAATATTTACATAAATAGCGGCAAGTAGGAACCCTGTGCTCTTGCAAACCGGTTTCGAGTCAGTGATCCCAAGCGGATTATGAACGCTCGTATCACAAGATAAGTTCCAATTTCGCGTAACGGTCAAAAGAGTATGACTGTGCATTTTTATACCTAAACTTGACTTTTGTTCTAGAGTGAACCTTCTATACGTAGTACTATTATTCTGTGATACAATTATGCCAGTTCGAGATCTCAACCGTAGCACCTAAATTATGTCCATGGTTTTAACCATACATAGCATTCCGGTCACGTGGGCAACACGTAGTGACGTCAATCGATGTTTAGGCAAGACCGAAATAAGTCATTTACAAATAGTTCGAAAGAGACAGATGACAATGACTAGTGACGTCATTATGTGTTTGCTATCGGGATGCTAGACGTTGTTTTTTGGATCATGGTTGTAACAAACTGTTCCAGGTATGATCTCCTCGGCTATGGTGTGGGGTTTCCTCTCCGACACCCTGGGCCGGCGGCAGATCATGGTGTGGGGGTTCATCTGCTCGGGGCTGGTGGAGATCCTCGCCGCCATGAGCCAGAACTTCGCCATGCTGCTGGTGCTCCGGTACTGCAGTGGGTTTCTGTAAGTGTATGGTTTACTTAAAACATTTTTTTAAATTAGTACATGTACCTAAATAGCTGTTAAATTATACCAAGTCTTTAGAATTGGGCCTACAACTATGTACCCAAACTAAGAAAAGCATGTACCATGGCTGCCAGAGACTGTTACACATGATACATAATAACACTAATGTACATAACTTATTTTTAAATAAACACTTAATTAAATATTTAACACCCATACATAGAAAAAACATAAATGCTCATCATATTAGTGTTTGCCCTAACTGGGAATCAAACCCACGCCTCCAAGGCAGGTGCCTCAGTGGCTCAGTTGGTAGGGACCAACTGAGCCACTGAGGCAATACGTCAAATGTTTCTATAGTTAGAATCGAAATGTTTTTATGGCCGAATTTAGTTAAAAAAATTATAGATTTAATATGTGCTACGTAATAGAATTCATCATCCGAACATTGACTTTCGTCCATGGCACTGTACTGCAATCCGTACACCTTACACCAGTGTAGCTTTGACACGCACACCGTGTGGTTGTGTGCGGAGCGAGAAAACTGCGCTCTAGTACTGCATATTTAAATAGTTTGGTAAGACGATATATCGAATATTTTAGCGCTGCAGCAAACCTGTAGTCAATCTACGCAGGCAGGCCCAGCTGTCATCAAATTGCATAACGTTTTTTGTTCAGAACAGCTTCTCTAGAACGTAGTACAATCTCAATGAATGAGGATGATTCCTTTTATATTTCAGCTTCAATGGCCCGTTCGCTGTCCTAATCTCGTACATCGCCGAGCTGCACCGTACGGAGCTCCGCGCGCGTGTCATCCTGCTCACCAGCCTGTTCTACACCATCGCCAACATCACGCTGCCGCTGCTGGCCTGGGGCTTCCTCACGCGCGAGTGGCGGTTCCAGCTGTTTGGAGACACCATCGGTAACATTTAGCACCATCGTAAATTTTTCACCCACTGCACTCCCTTACTTTTTATCCGACTTCAAAAAAGGAGGAGGTTCTCAATTCGACTGTTTTTTTTTATGTTTGGTAAGTACCTCATAACTTCTGACTGAGTGAATCGATTATTCTTTTTCTGTTTGAGAGATCATACTTTAAAAGTGGTCCCATAAGAATTTTATCGAAATCAGTCAAGCAGTTTTTAAAATATCAACAAAAGTCTAAAAATTGTTTACAGGGATGACGAATTATAGGATGGGAAATCGGTTTTTTTAAGTTTTGCTTTTTAGATTATTAGCGCACCATGCTTGCAGATCTGTGCCAGTTCGTAACATACCGATACATGTCTCTCTTTTGATCTCACTTTTTCTGAATACCTATTATATTCTAAGTATCCCATTGTGGTAGACTTGAAATACCTCCCTTCTCCGTTTTACTAATTAATTACCTGTTTCTTTCCCATACTTTGTTATCATTCATAGTTAAGAAATGGGTGTTAAAATGGATCCGACTTTACAAATTCCAGTGATCCACGCGTGGAACCTGTTCCTCCTGGCGACAGGCCTGATGCCGTTCCTGACGGGCCTGGCCTTCATCCCCATGCCGGAGAGCCCCAAGTTCCTCATGTCACGCGCAAGGAATGAGGAAGCTATGGCGGTCTTCCAGAGGATATTCGCAGCTAACACTGGGAAACCTGGTTATGAATATCCGGTACAGTTGTTTTGAATACTTTCTAAAACCCAAACAAATTGCCAAAACGACCGCTTTGTTCGAATCTTATAGTGATTCTTTGGTGATTCCATGGTTTACTAAAATACTCCGCCAGGTCTACCTTTCCGAGACAAAAAGATCACGTGTACGCAAGACGGAAATAAGTATTTTACAAGTTCGAAAGAGACGGCGGATGGCGAGTGACTTAGGGTAAACCAGAAGTTCCCAGAATTTGAATAACCTGTCAGAAATTACTTAATTGCATGAATCGTTTTTAGTTAGTAAAAAAACACAGACTACTCGAAATCATCAAATTTTGCAAGAAAACAAAATATAAGAAAATTTTCGACAAAAAGCTTTTTCAGTTTGATAAACAGTTACACTATAGATACTTAATAGAATAGATAGATAATGGAAATAGTAATATAATATCTGCTGATAATTCCAGATCAAAGCGCTAGTAGAAGAGAAGAACGAGCAACAGGGGCGCGGCGTGGCGGCGCTGCGAGGAGGCGGCGCGCAGCTGAAGCCGCTGTTCACTCTGCCGCACCTCAAGTGGCTGCTGCTCATCTGCACCATACACTCGGGCTGCATGTTCGGGTGAGCGAGTGCACAATGCAACAAAATACTTACCGCCTTAGTAACTAAGTAGTGGCTCTGTGAAGCCACTACTTAGTGAGGAAGTTAGAACACTTGATAAATTTGAGGAGGGTATACAATGTTTATTAGTAAGGGGGTAGTAATTAAAGGCCACAAGAGTCCAAGAGAGCTTTGTCATTTCATAAAATTATTCAACTTCGTGGTTGCAATAAAATATGGGTGTTTAAAAGCCATATTATTTCGACAAATCAAGGAGCTATTCTGGCTGCATTCAAGCATTATCATGACGTGACAAAAAATATTGTCTATCCCAGCGATATCATCTGTAGCTCTATACCTAGTCCTACTATCCCGGGCTCCAGGATTATAAACTGACAAAATTAAAAAGCAATTCGATATCAACAGAGTTTCGTGTTACAGTAATTAAGGGTAACAAACGTTAGTATATAGCCTGGGAATAGTTACAGTCTTTTGTCTTTTTCGAACAAGTTCAAAAAATTAAAAAGAAAGAAAACGACCAAACACTATTTAACTATTGCGAGGCTATACAACGTTTATTAGTAGGGGGGAACGTGTTTAAGAAATGCAGTACTTCGAGTTCACGTGGTTTAGAGCTTGAGTTGTTAGGTAAAGCGTTCTATAGGGATAGCGATCATCTGGATTTCATTTTTAAGCGCTGCGTTCAGAGTAATATCACAGATTGTATTATTTATCGGCAAACTGTAAAGCCCACCATTCACACGTGTACCAATCCGTCGGATTTGTCGCTGGCAATAAATACGGGGGAAATGTGTGAATGCTATCGGCTCGCGTCTCGCGGACCAATCCGCCGCTCGCTATCGAAGCCGCTCACGCTACACGGAGCCCTCCCTGCCTACCGCGCCTGAGCGCTTGTGTAGTGTGTGGTCGATGACGGATTTGTCCACCAATTCGTACGGCGCGGCTCGTCTCATGAATGGAGGGCTTAATATTAATTTGTTCTACCCTTTTCGAAGCTCCAACACCCTCCGCCTGTGGTACCCGCAACTGGCCGCCATGCTGGGCTCCGGCGAGGGTCTGTGCTCCGCCATCGCGCCCACGACACCCCCCGAGGTGGTGGCCGCGTGCCAGCCGCTCCAGACCGACATGCTGACCTACCTGCAGAGCGTGGCTGTCGGGGCTGGCTCTGTGCTTACTTACGGGATTGGGGGAGTTATTGTCAATAGGTAAGTAAAAAAAAATTTAAGTCATAGCTAGAATTAAGAGATGAATGGCTGAACTGTAGAGATAAATGTGAATTGTTTTTTTATATAACGTGCTGGTTTTGGGTATAGTGTACTACACCCAAAACCAGCACCCTATATACCTACCTACTTTATACCTACACTTTAGAAACACTCGCTTACGATGGGCCTCGTATGAAGGTTCGGTCAATCAAAGAGCAATGGAGAGGGCTACGAAGTTCCCCTGCGAGATTGAACGAGAAATTACGAAATCCGCAGTCCGCAAGTGAACTCAAGTAAAAGACTTAGCCCGAAGAATTGCAAAATTGGAGTGGCAGTGGGCAGGGCACATCGCTCGTAGAACCGACTGCCGATAGGGCTGAAAGATTCTCGAGTGACGACCACGAACCGGAATATGCTGCGTGAGTCACGATTTAGACAAACACTATACAGGGTGTTACAAAAACCCTGTTGTATCCGCAGTGTGTGCATCCAGTAATGACTGGAGGATAAAATTATAGTACTTTAAATTAAATATTGACTATAAAAAAAAATTAACACACATCGCACTCCGCCCTCCTTAAAGTGTGAACGCAGCCACTAATCGCAACGGTTTTATTTGTAAACTATTCGCGTCGTACCACTACTTTCTTAGAGTAAAAACCGCCAACATTTGATACAGATTTGTTAACATTTCTGTGAAATTTCCTATTTTTCTTGCTTTCTTAAACCGGCCATAGCTCTTGCTATTTTTAACGTGCATTTTTTTTTTGCATGAGTACTTATATGTGTGAACCTTCTCATTAATTATCCAACAGGGTTTTTGTAACTTCTGTATAATTCGATGTTTTTAATTTTTTCAGATGCGGCAAGAAGCTGGTGTCGGGTTTCTGCACGATCGCCAGTGCGACCATGGTGATCCTACTTCCGTTTCTCGGCAACTCCTCAGCAACAGTCATGGGGCTCATGACGACAGCGCTCGCTTTCACTTCGCTGTCCAGCGCGTCCCTGTCCAGTATATGTGTGGACTTGTTTCCTACTTCTTTGAGGTGAGCAGGTCTAACGAATGAACTTTAGAAATTGTTGCATGCCTTTAAATGACATTAACATATTCAATTTTTACAATACAATACAAAACTCTTTATTGACACCAAATACAATTTAAAAGTAAAAAAAAATAAGTTGCAATGGGCGCCGGTCTGAACGATCTCTTGTCGACAGTTTTCGGATGGAATTAAAACATTATGATTAGAAATGGAAGGTGGTGTGTGCTAAAGAAAATTTAATACACTATACTACTTAGTATACTACTACGGTCCTAACGTACTAGGTTTACTACTTAGGTACTTAGGTACGGTACTTGGTTTAAGTGTCAAAAAACTTAAAAATCGAAAAGTTCGAAAGAGGTATATTTTCTTCTTTTTGCAACCCCCGACGCAAAAACGTTGGGGTGTTACAAGTTTGACGTGTCTGTTTGTGTGTGTGTGGGTATGTACTCGTATGTATGAGGTTTCTTCGGCACACTCTATAGCCTAAATAGCTTGATGTATTACGACTTCTGAGGTGTCATTTGAATCGTCTTGATAGTGGCAGTGACATAGGGTACGACATTTTGCTGCCGGGTTTTTGTTTTTGTATTAATGTAACTTGTTTTATAGAGTCATGGCGCTCGCCACGTTTCTGATGAGCGGAAGAATCGGAACCATCACCGGCACGGTGACCTTCCCTGCGCTTATCAGCTACGGCTGCTACCCTCCGTTCATTACCATTGCCACTGTTTTGTTATGTAAGTTATCTTAATTGTGCGTAAAATTATCATGTCTTTGAAATCCGAGTTAAACATTTAAGATTATATTAGCACCATCTAGTGCGATATACGAGGACTAACTCTCTTATAAATTACCGATCATAACCACCGCGTCGTGGTTCACAGATTACTACAGTACTCCATACTTCCACATTATTTCGAAAGATGGCGCTTAATTAAAGAAATGACAATTGAATTTTATAAATTTAGAGATAAGTATTCAATAATCTTAAAAGTAAAATGTAATTATTATTTTTGTTTTTCAGTATGTGGCGTGGCTTGTTGGATGATTCCAAACACAACGTTAAAAAAACTTGAATAAGTCGTTTTTAAAAAATTAAAAATAATTTATGAACTGAGTAAATTATACATATGGTACTTTCCTAATTGCTCCTGCTATGTACTGTTTCATAATTGTAAGATTATTTCGTTATTGTGATGTGTTAAATAATATATATTTTTTACTTATAATTTTAACAGTCGTCTTTGTTATAATGTCTCAATTAAAGGTGTTGAAATAAAACGTCAAAAGTAAAAATATTTCTCTTTAATTATTTATAATTTATTTATTATTCACTATCCTAATTTCATCCATCTTCAGTCAGACTCACGACAGTTACATCGGCGAATCAGGGGAAACAAATTTATATCTACAACATCAACATTTATATTAATTTATATTACGTTTTCAAACAATGTTTATTAAAATTTATATTAACTTTCGTAAGAATATACATTGTTTCAAAATATATAAGTGTATAAGGCGCTACTTCAGTCCAATGCGATGAAGGTACAGCTCGAAATGAAACAGAACGAATTGATAATATGTATTACATATTAAATTATTATTGTATCTAACGGAATTATGCTGAGATGCTTTGTGACTGTATAGCGTTTGTTTATACAATTTGGTGCTCTATATTACTGCTAGATATCAAGCTCACCCAAAGTTATACAAAAGTGTATACCTAGCTATACAAATGTTTCACCAATTATTCACTCTTATATAACGTCAGGTTCAACAGTTTGACCGCGCAGCCTTCAAAGTTAGCAGATAGCTTCAAAATTCAAAGCTGTAAATTTCATAAATGCTTAGAATTTAATTTAAATTGTAACCCAGATTCGTTAAAATCCTGGAAACTGGCCTTCCCACACAATCAATGTATTAACTCTAATGGATAACGACAAAGCAAGATTTTTATAAAGACTAGAATGAATATCTTATTGTCAACTCACTTTGTCTAAGCGATACACTCTTAAATTCGAGGCTTTATTAATATTAACATTATTAATTTGTATATAATGTATAATTATTCGTATATAGGCCAGTGAAATTGACTGTTTTACCCTATATAATTTTGGATTATTTTTTATATATTATCATATCATTATTTGAATACAACTCAAGGCACAATGTTTTATAATCTGTTACTTATCTATTTTTAAAATCATTACGATTGCACGATTACTACATTTACAAAGGTTCTCTATTGGCAGATCTTTTTCGATTATAAAAATTAAATGAGTAAATAATATACTGGTGTGTAGTAACGTCGGCTAGTAGGTCGCTCCCGTGCGCTCACACGGTCGAGAGACATATGTAACCCTCTCATTATGAAATCAATTAAAATGCTTTTCACACAGCCTTCTTCACATTTTTTACTCGCGAATACAAAAATCGATTCAAATTATAATATAAATTTTGTACAAAATTGAAGTAGCTAAATACTAACCTTACATTACATTCTAGATTAAGGCATATTTATTCAGTATAAATATTTTAATTACAAGTATTTATAGTTCATTATTGTAACGTTTATATACAGTCTCGCGTTGTCTTAAAGCCGATTTTACATAGTTATATAACTATAACACATTCCTATAAAGTGTAAGGGTGACTATATACAAAGTAAGGCCTCATAAATTTATTGATGCCGACAAAATATTTTTGAAAATATGAAAGAGATGCAGAATGAATGCACTCGACAACTAAATTGGCTGTACCCAATTCGAGCGAGTTGCTAAAATCATGAACATGACAAATGATGTAAAAACTGACTACTACATATATAAATATAACTAAATAGTTTAACAAAATAACTAAAATGTGGCGGACTAAAGAAGAATGGAACTCTCCAAAAAAGAGCACGAACTTCTATTTTTTACAATAACTACTTTAGCTTAAATTATGATTTAATAATATAATTATGAATGCGTTAAGTCAGGTACATAACCTTTTGCATCTTCTCACGTTATATTTTCAAAAATACTTCCCAACAGTATTCATATAAAAATCTTCACAATTTGACTTTAATCACATCGATAAGATCCAAGGCCTCTATCATTATTTCTGTTATATTTACAATTATTAGCAAACATATTGAATATGCCAATAAATAAGTATATTTCCAGAATATACTAAAATAAGGTTCTAACTTCATTAAATTAATAAATTAAACTTGTTGTGAGTTTAATAAACACAGTAATAATTATGCCCGCATAAGTCTCAGCTGTAATATAACTTGTATAACTAATTGAAAATGGCATATTCAAATTAAAACTACGTAATGTATTATTATTTGATGACTGTATAATATGCAAATAAACCCGAGAAGGGTTTTTGCAACGCAAGCACTATTCATGAATATACACTAAAGATTTTAAAAATTGCTCACGTATGTATAAAATAATGTATTATACACATACTGGGTCAATTTATGCATACGCAAGCAAATTTTAAAAACCCAAATGTTTAAAATAAGTCGAATAAACGTAAATGTTCACTGATATCAGTTTCATGTCAAAATTGTCTTCACATCATGGTCCATTTCCACTTTTTAATAGTCTTTTTTTGTCGTGAGTGCATAGTTTTGGAGGCGTTGCAGTATGTTTATAAATGTATTTACAATGTATAAATGGTAAAAGTAAAAATATTAATATACGTTGATGTATAACCTTTTTTAACCCAATTTGAAAATCTAATGAAAACGGATCGAAAGCAATCCCAACACAAAAAAATAGCTCTGACAATTTCCTACAGCAGATATAAGGTACTGCCAAGCAAACGCCTCCAAAACCACCTACCCACTAATCACTTCCACTTTTATCGTCAGCTCGGAGGAGCAAGCAAGACCTCCAGCCAACACGGACAAGCCGTCACATCCCGCCTCGAGTACTTAGGTCCCCAACCTTTCGCGAAAGATATCCTCACTGACCGCGGGTCCACAGGCCCGATATTAGGTAGGGAGACAGCCGGCGGAGGGCAAGCTGGGTCGAAGATGCACAGGCAGTGCCCTGGAGCCACCCTCCAGACCAGCAGCGCCTTGGCAGCTGCCGCGTCCAGAGCTGGTGAACTAACGAAGACTGGCTCCTGACTACGGTTATAAAGCCAGACCCCGTCAGTTTCCAGGGAGAGGGTGACGCCGAGACCAATCTTGGCGCGTGTTTTTTTCACCTGCAATCAAAAGAGAATAATTTGAGTAAATACTTAGTAGGTACAGATTGAGTAAGTGTAAAAGATTAGATGTCTTAAACCGGCTGCTGGTGGAAAGACAGTAACTTTGGCTTTAGAAGTCGTCATATTTTAAAATTTTAGTTTAAACATGTGCATAAATTTAGCAGTTAGCATAATTAAAATTAATTTTTGTTCCATACTCATACGATTTTCTAAAGATCAACTCTTTGCCGTGGTTCATACTGCGTTTGGCAAAACGAAGTGTTGTTTCAAGCCTTAATTCCCTAAAAATCAACAAAAACCTACTTTGTTCGCCCCAAGATTCAAAATAATAGAGGTTATTGGTTAATCACGGACTCCTTCGAACCGGCGCTCGCGTCGCCGATGGCACTCGCGTTATCACGCGCTATCGGCGCCCTTATCGCGGGGTTATCTACCAGCTTCGGATGCTAAATCAATATGAGAGACGATCGTGCTAATCAGTCGACCATTAACGCCCCTTTGCACTGTGGAGCTCTTGATTCAATTGAGCATAGTCTTAATTAGTTGAAAGGAGATCGAAGAATATGCCTATTTCTCATTTTTCTTTTGAACATTGTTAGAAGCTAGGTACGTATATTTTATTTAATGAATATTTTTTAGCGATTTTAGAATGTACTTGTTGTTATTTTATCGCAGTATGAAGTCATAGATAAAGCACCATGAGCATGAGTGTGCAAGTTATTAAATTCCTTGCCATAAGTCTATCAACCTCCAACTAGGTTCTTTCTCTTTCGTTTTCAGCATTATATTTCTGTTCTGTTATGTAAAGCTAGCTCTGCCTCTGTTTTACCTTGAATATTACTCGAATAAAAACTAGGGTAAGTATGAATTGCGTACTGAAACGTGAATCGAGCGATGGTCGTGGACAGACTTCAACAGCCTAACGTGTGAGTATCAATAATCGACTAGCTGGGAAAAAAAAAAGAAAAAGAGTTTTTGCAAGTTGTCTCTCGTTAAACTTAAATATTTTAAGACCCTCATCTGAAGAATCAGCACCCTTACTATGAGTTTTGATAGTTACAAAAACTTTTTTCGTTTTCATTTGGCTCTATACATTCAATAAAGCGCGCCTGGCTAGGTTGAATGTATGGAGCCAAACGAGAACCGAAAAAAGTTTTCGTTAACCATCAAAATTCACGGTAAGCCCCTGTCCGCTGTTCTTTAATGATAAGACAAATAACAAGTTCCAAAGCATCTCACCTGTTCAGCTTGAGGTGCATCAGGCCTGGTCTCGAGCGCGTCCAGACACAGCCCGTGCCTCCCCGACCCGCAGGCCCCGCCGCCACCTCCAAACACGTCCACCGCGCGGACCCTGACTCCGAACTGTCTGCCGACGCGCTGCGTCAGCTCCCAGTACGCCAGTCTACACCACTCTGACTCCCAGCTTGGCCGCTCTGGAAGTTAACAACATTCGTTGAGGAAATGGGACTCTTTGTTTAACAGCACTAGAAGAAAGACGCATAATGGACCACCAGTAATACAACAAGTAGAATTTGCGACAAAATATGAAAAAATAATCGTTTGTTTTTTGACGTCATTTACAGTTAAATCATATTTAATGAGATCATGTTGAAAGATATTCGATTATGGAAAGGAATGTGCTTAACAACATTCTTCAATAAGTAATGCCAATCCGCTGAAACAGCACTTTATGGTATACAATAACATGACGAGTGAGCGCATCAGGCATTCGTTGACGTGACCTTTCTCAATAAATAAACTTCAAACGCTCGTTTCGAATGCATTCTGCAGACGTTTCATGTCATTCGATGCTATAGACTCGTTGAGGATTGAATTTCCAAGAGTTTAGTTATGTCATAATATTCAAAAAATTAATGGTTGCTTGTTTGGTCCTTCTAATATCTAGCTATCAGAATTATTATTATTTTGACTAAGGTAGGCAATTTTTAGGTAATGACGAGACACACGAAAGCGGTGTTATTTTTTTTTCAGTATTACACTATCTTTTGTAGGTCAATGTAGATGTCTCAACAGAGTTGTGTTTATCATTGTATCACAAATGCAAGTCCTGCAAGCTTATCCCTGGGGTAAAAACCTAAATGCTTTGATATTTGCGCACGATTGCATCATTCCAGAGACTTGGCTCATTCCCTGACAAACGGTCGAACAATCGATGCCAACAAACCACAATGTATATCGGGAGTTACAGAGTTCACGAAACATTATTATTTTAACCAATTTCAACTATTTCTTCGTGCTAGTAACTCGATACAGGAGAAGTTAGTCAACTCGTGCGCTTGCAACGTGCCAAGATTTAGAAGTGGGGTTGAATGATCTTCATCAAGAAGAACCTTCTGGAACGACGTTATAATAGCTCTTGCATGCTTTAGAGGCGTTGTCAGATCTTTGGCACAATTGTTACAGTTGGGAATCTGAAGGTAGATTGGCAGGGATCCTATAGCGCTGTTCCCAAGGGGTAAATGTTAGCTAACAGCGTGTGCTATGCGGTGGTTGATAGGAAGTAAAGACGCCAAGACTTCACACCTGTCCCTTCAACTTGTTTTTATATGTACGTATTTAAAGTTAACTAATCGCAAAGAATACGATGACTCATCATTACTAATAATAGATAGTCAGGAATGTCTACTCTTCAAATATATTAGACAAAAGGTCATGGTAAGGAACATTAAAAACAAATAGGTACAGGTAACGCCGTCGCTGGTGACGAGGTGACGTTGGTGCCGGCGCGACGCCATAAAAACCTCAATCGAGTTTTTAGGTGCCATAGATTTGACTATAATTGCCATATCATTGAATATAGAGTACTGACAAAAAGATGACTTTGAAACTATGATTTCTTAGAGATGAATGATGGCGTAAATGCAATGGAGGCGAATATCCAACAGCTAGTGGTCTGAACTGGATTCAGTTATAGAGAAAGAAAGAAAATAAAATTTAGAGTTTATTTCTTTCTTTCGTTACAGTTCATATTAGTTACATTAAAAAGATAGGTATTGTTCCTTAATAAAGTTAACTGTTCCTTATTAAACGGAATCAGAAACTCCAAATGCATCTTTACAATATATTCATCAATAAATTCTGATTTCTTATTTATTTTTCAGTTTTTGACAATGATTTCAATTGACACTTTGATAATCGTTTGTTATTAGAAAGACAGGTCGATAGTAGTAATTATTTTTTTAGGTAGTGAGTCTAGACACCAAGGTTGTCTAAAACAGCACCGTGGTAGCCTAGGTACCGGTGGAGTGGTGGTGCGCCACTGGTGGCGCCGGCCTGGCGGGACAACATCGATCGTCAAGGTTACCTCGCTACCTGATGGGATTATGGCTTTAATACCACCTCCACGTTAGCTAGTGTGGATTGGATTATCTTTTCAGTTCACGGAATTTTTTGACTAACGATTTTTGGTGATCCAAGGAATCAGATTCAGAGTCAGCTGACAGATCGGTATATGTAAATACGCATGTGTGTGTGTTTATGTTTCCAGCTATAATTTGAGTACTGTTGATCAGATTATCATGAAATTTTGCAGACAAGCAGTTCAAGTAAATATTGTAATTCACTTTGAATATACGCAAAATTGGACGAGAGGGTATGGAGATGTAGGGACCGCGAGATTTGAGTTCTCGTTACGGGTTAAATAAGAGTAGGAGCATATTTTCAAAGTCTATTTCTACTTATGTGGTAGCGGTTTCTTAAATATAATTCTTCAATATAATTATTGGATTAATATGGTTTAAGTCAGGTTTTTTAAAAATATTTTTACAATAAAACCATTATTTCTTTTTAACAATAGCAACACCTTGAACGATTAGGATCTAAATAATTTGAATCTGAATACATTTTCATAAATTGCAATAAATATAACAAAAGTGTTGGGATATTTTATGAAATGTTCAAGATAATTGCAGTGAGTTTTTCGCCGCTTGTCTTTTGTTTACTTCAATGTTTGATGTCTTGCCAGTTCTTTGCTTAAAATATTTTGTGTAGTAAATTATTAGTGACCAATTTGTCGATGAGTTTTTCGAGAAGTTTTCCGCCGAAAAGTCGTTTTTCAACAACTTTTTTTAAAAACAATTCTTGTAGTGATACAATATAGGGAAAGCTGTTTAAGACAGTGTCAGAACATCTCTAATTTTAGATTATTTTAGGAAAGAATATATTCTGACTTAAATCTCTTAGCCATTTAGAAAATTAGAAGATTGTCTATATAGTAAGAGAAATATACCTCTTTTTTAGAACCCCTAATAAAAGTCAACAACAATAAAATGTAAATAACAATAAGGATATATTGTTGGTATACAACTTGGATGGATTATACAACTTGGATGGACTGTCTAAAATTGTCTAATGTAGTAATGTAATTAATGAACCACAAATAATTCGTATGGCAAAAAAGAAAACGGAATGGCTGAGGCTTACCTTCGCCATCTGTGGCGAGAGAGCCGGCCGCTAGCCGCTCGTGGTCGGTCCTTCTTGCATCTTCTGTGCTTTCACCTTGTTCTGAGGACAATAGAGACAGCAAATGAGTTACATCGCTTATTAATACCATCTGGAGGGCTATTTTTGCAAGTTGAGTTATCTCTTTGTCTCTCTCGTTTCAAAAGTCATAGGAGTGACAGTGACCAAGAAACATCTCGTGCGTCAAGCCTGTATTGCAATCTTCATTGGCATTATTGTTGGCTAGAATTTGATACACTTTTTGATATATGTATTTTCATCCTGAAGTGTGCCGCCGCTGAACGATTAACATAGAATAAATTTATCTAATTAAAGATATTATTACTCATTAATACTTTGGAAAGATAACCCTCCTATTGGGCAGTCGGGTAAAAAAAACTCTAACATTTCACAAAATATTAATCATAGTTTAGAAAAGTCATGGACTAATTGTAATAAAACTTTCACAGTTTGTTCATTTTCCAAAAGAACCATTTGTTAACAACATATTTTGCAAAAAGATCCTCGTACTTACTACTTTATTATCCATCAAATTGTGAATCTATTTTTCAAATGGAGTTAAAGTTTTGACCGTTGTCTTGTCCCAGAGAATGGTCCACGGTCCCTGGCCTAATGTCTCGTCAGTCCTAAAAAATAATCTAGAAACGAACAAAAACCATACATATAATGGCGATCTAAGGACCAGTCTGTCAAGAGCGGTCATGACATCATGTCTGGACACCTGCACACGCACACACTCGACCGGAACACACACAAACACGCGCCATAGGTGTGTCTTAATTTATTGGGAGGCTGGTAACTAGTATATAATGTGATCGTTTTAGGTATATTTATCATTTTAGGTAAATATTCATACCTACCTGGTTGATCGAAATTAATTCAATAGTTCATTCAGGTATAAGTATATATGTAATTTAGGAAGTTATAATGATTTCTAAGTTCTTTATTTATAAAGTTATATAACTTACATCGTAATGATATTCTGTAACTTGTGTATTACAAATAAATATCTTAAACATTTATATCACAGTAATCGTGTTTGCACTTATTCTTATACTGCAGAGGTATATACAGAACATATTACCATATAAGCGATCACATCAAGGTCGTGCTGTACGTACATATTATAATTATACGTATATATTTATCGCGAGGACCACACCAGTGGATATGAATCCAACGAAATGTGTAATACGATATCTTAAAAATGTATAAAGATAAAGTAGATACTGTAAATATAGTTATATGTATACCTGAGCTATAAATATTGCACGAGACTCGATTAAAAGAAAAATACGATTTTTCGTGTCAGAAAACTTTTAGTTCGTTTTTCGATCCTCATGACAAAACTTAATATATGTCAATACATTAAGAATTTTAATGAAATTTAATAATACATCTGTAAACAAGTTGTAATATGATATTTCTAATTCCAGTTTTTGGAATATTATTCTTTCTCATTTTTGCGACTCATTGTCACGCTATTAAGGTATATTTTCCGATGTATATATGTATATTAATATCTCTTTCTGCTTCGAAAAGCCATCGCCACGTGTAAGACTTTAGTTATATGTAGAAATATTAACTATAACTCTGTTGGAACAATAATGTTTTCAAATAATATCATTGTAGGATTCCATAACTTGTGTTTGGATACACTTTACCTGGTTTATAGGAGTTTAGTCTTAAATAGAGATTGTGTTATTAATAATTATTCTCAAAGATCTCGTGTTTTACGAAATGATTGATTCCTATAAAACAATGTTTCGTCAGTTTGCATAACAAAACGCAGCGTATGGGTCCATAGGCGACAGTGATCAGTGACAGGCGGCCCGTTAGCTTGTTTGCTTCTTACAGCTTAAAAAATGTTAAAGAACTAGTTGTCACTTGTTTTTGAATATAATTATTCTACTATAACGTATCCTAACTAATCCACACTATAATATTATGAAATCGAAAGTAACTCTTGTCAGCCTGTCTGTTTGTAGACTTTTCACGGCTGAACGGCTGAACAATTGAACATGTCTTTATGAAATTTGATATTTAGTTACAGTATATCACGAGGAAGGTTATTGGATACCATTTTCTGAGTAAACGCGAGGGAAGTCGCGGGTAATAGCTAGTATTCTGTATGCGAAAGTGAGTTTGTTTTTTCGTTTGTTTGTTACGATTTCACGTCTCGATTTCTCAAGCGATCATTATGAAATTTTGCACACAGGTTGTCAGGAGTACAGAAAAGGATATAAGGTTATGTTTAGCCGCGGGTAGCACCGTGGGGCGCAGCTAGTCATACTATAATTTGTTTAAAAGAGAGTATGGTGCTTTTTAACTGTAAAAAGTGCAACTATGTACTTTTTTAATTACAATTTTTAATTTTAATTTAGCATAACAAGAATATTAATTTGGAGAAACCCTATTGCGTTGATTTACCAGTTTGCATCCGTTTATAAATTTTAATACAAATGATAAATAATAATAATTGGCCATAATTATTGTAATCATCAGCGGTCATTAATTGTATACTACGTCATAGTAATTTATGTCACATTCATGCATTCGATTAACTCAGATATTGCTAGGTTGATCTCAATGTATAATATACGAGTATAATAACATAATAGAAGGATAATTTTAAGTTAGTTCAAATTTACTATATTTAATTATAATAAACATGACTATAATGGCCACTGTAACCTATTTTTATAAAATAATCATAATTTGTTTTAACATCATTTAGGGACAATAGGGGCAAATGCGTCAGTGGGTCAATTGCGTCTTTCGAGAATTACTGACAAACTCTTCACAACTTAGGCGCCACCTACATCTTTTTTCTATCTTTAGTTGCAATAATATCGTACGTGCAAGATTGCGGTAGTTGCCTAATTTGTGAAGGGTTTATCAGTAATTCTCGAAAGACGCAATTGCCCCACAGAAGCTTTTGCCCCAGTTGACCCTATATGTATAATTTTGTAGTGTATAATATAACCATCAAATTTTACGCTGCTCATGTTTTAAGTATATCGAATCATGACTAATAATGATGGTACGTGTAAAACGCAAGTCTGTCTGTGTAAGTAGCTATGTTTCAAGGAGGTAACTTTAGAACTACTGGTTCGTTAAAACAATATTTCACTATACAAATCTAAAAGAGTACACGGTTATTGAGTGTTCCAGGCTGTGAAAAACGAGCAAAGCCACGAGCACATAGCTAGTCAACCTCGTACATAAACGCAAAAGTTTTTGAGTTCATTTATGTGTTAGTTTACTTCTTCACGCTCAAAGTGAACGGTTTTGGGTGAAATTCGAGATCGATTACTTATATACTGGATGAACACATAGGCTTTTTTACTTGTTAATAGTAGACTATGTGTTAATCCATGGTACAAACTAACTAATTACCAAACTTCACTCATTTGAGACTGAAAAAGTAACAACTTCACATACACAGACTTTCGCCTTTATAATGTAAGTAGAATATGTCAAGTTGAATAAGTACATTTTATACCAGCGCCTTTTTGACCACAGAACATATAATGACCAAACGTAGAGTAGGAAAGTAGGAATCTACTCGTACAGTAGAGCGCGGTAGAGCCGAGTGTAAAGACACTCTCACACACGCCGCCGAATAGCTGGAAGCTCAATGACACCGCCGATCGAGCCTTTTTACAGAGAACGACACGATATACTCAGATAACCTTGTATAACTATTAAAATACACTATTAATAGATATAAAATATATAACAACATTATTATTCTATTTCAAAGATAGTAAGGTTCAAAATAATTATGAAACTGATAACAATTAATGTATGTTTTAGAATATTGCGGATAATTCGGATATTGTTGAGATTGTTTTGACGTGTCTAATATCTTAAGTAAAATTAAAATGTACAATAACTATTACTACAAAACATCTCTTATTAAAATTGTCATCATAACTAAGTATAGTTTTTATTTTAATACACATTTTTTATTAATGCATGCGTAAAAATTATTTTCAACGTCAAAACAATGTCAAAAATTTCAAGTAACGTTCGTAGTCAACGGACATCGCACTTTGTAAATGTACCCAAGTGTGACACACTAACACTGGAGCGCTTGTTTACACCCGAGCGCTGAACTCTCGGAACTGTTGCTCAAATAAACAACGAGCTCAGAATGCAACAAAATTAACTAAAAATGCAACAAGACTGCTCCAAATACGACCAAATCAACGAACAACAAATTGTACGTAAAGTCATTAGACAATTGTTAAAGACAGCTGCTATGTTAGGAATGGAAGTTATTCCAAACTTAGATCTCTTTGCTTTTGGTGTTTTAGTTAAACTTGTTTTAGACGCATTCGTCTTCATTGTTTCATGTAGGTAATGTGAATAGCATTTGTTTTTGTTTCTTATAAAACCGTTGGCTTAGCATCTTCTGTTTATGCTTCTTATAAAGTGGCATTGTAAGTTTATATTCTTAATATTTCTGGCTCGTGCCAACACGGAAGATACGACTCTAACATTAACAACAATAAATCAAAAATTCAAAACACCAATTCATTTGATCATAAACTCTTAAATCCGCCCATTGCTATTATAATGTCGTCTATTTAACACCAAAACAGCATTAGTCACCCAAATAGGTATGGCGTAACAATAAAATAGTTCACGTATAATAAAACTCAAATAAATCATACGATGACGTATAGGAGGCACATCCATAAACACGCCACGAGCCCAAACATCTTCGACTTTGAGACTACTTAGTCGGAAAGCACTTTAAGAACTTGATAAAATCCTCATGCATTAACCTAAAGAGTTTACCTTCAAGTTACAATAACCTTTAAAAAGCACCTTTCAAGGTATCAAGTCCCATAACGTCGGTTAAATTGACGTAGGCGATCGAGAAACGGTCTCTCGAATCACTCAGAATTAAAGAAAATATGGGATAATAAAAGGTAAGTATTAGTGGCAATTGGTGCTTGCCTTATGAATTACATAGGTACTACTATAAAACACAGGCACTTGGAAGTCATTAAGGAATTCCGAAGACAGAAGCTGACAAAGCTATGGAATAACTTTAGAGAGAAACTCTGCTGCAGCTGTAGCGAGAAGGAACAAAATGAAATCGATAGTGTCGCAGCGATCAGAGCATGAACTAGGTTCTAAAATAGCAACAGTAGTAGCAGCAGGGTATCAAGAGGGAAGCGAACACCTAACAAGAGCGGACAAAGACAAACACCGACCGTTTATATTCATGTCAGGCTGTGTGCGCGCGGCGCCGGCGCCACGATAACTCCACGATAACGTTAATGCATACAGTCGTTATCGCCGAGCCAATACTCGAGAGATCCTCCGCACTTAACAACACAAACGGCACGCCGCATCCCACCCTAAAAAACTCTACAGCCGCCGATTAAGAACCAAATTCCGGTGACGGCGATCCGAAATCACCCACCGATAAATTTGTAAAAGGAATGAATGAATTCGAGGAAGCACATGAGAAACACCGTAATGGACCCGATCGGAATGTCAATGTCGCCGTATCTGAAAAAGGGCCCAGATTTTAGCTGTCCATTCAGTAATCTGAGAGGCACAGAAATTGATGACGTTGTCCGGCTAATCTAAAACATAAAACACGACTAATGGGATCAATTAAGAGGTTCGCAAGCCGAGCTAATGGACGGATTCTACGAATTCGAATCAGTTTTATTTCACCACCTAGACATAGACGAATGCTGAGAATTTCCGATGCAGAACCGTTCAAACTAAAATTTAAATGCTAATAAGCCTGATAATGAAGAGTGGAACGCATTAAAGAAACAAAGCATAAATTCTTCCGTGAAGTAAGATTCCGATCTAAAACTGAGGACGCCACCTCGATGTATTAGCAGCGGTAATTGCGGCCAAGAATGTAAATAAGAGGGGAGTGAGACAATAAAATATGGCGAAGCGCAGACGGGCGCCAAAATGCAATGAAAAAGAAGGGGAGTGTCGTCTACTGCGCCGAGAGTCATGGGAAATTCTCCGGGAAAGCTGCAAGGGAATCCCGTCCCAGTGAATTCGCACCCCTGCAGGGCATTGATTGTAACAACGGGATTTCCTGTTCGTGCGATGACCATGTTTTAATTTACGGACATGTCACTTTAGCCGGCTAGCTAATGACCGTGGAGGAGGCAATTTATAAATTGCTGAGTTTTTAGATTTGTGCTCTCACGATAATAGAGTCATTTCTACAACTTTTTAAGGTTTCTTTGAGATATTTTTTATGCCTCAGATTGATTTTGAGACCTGTCTTAGCTGAGGACTTTAATTAGTCTCTTACATCTAGCTACAAAGAAAGTTTGACCTAAAAAGTTATGTCCTCATTTTGGTTTCTCCTGACGAAATCTCGACCTCTAATACGGAAATTTCACCGCCAGCGCCTTTATTAAAAACAAATATATCGTGCACCCCGCGTGGTGCCCGGGTTCGAGGAACGAGAAAAAAATCCAAAAAAGATAAGGCCAGGATCCCACCGCAGACATAAGCTTAGCAGCATATAATAGCAATGTCAGTCGAAGCCGATAAAAAAACGCCAGGTAGAACTGCAAGTGGCCTATTTAGTATCTGAATCGACAAGCTGAATTCAGCTTGCGGTTTGGAGTTAGCTATTAGCCGAGCCTCTGGTGAGGCCTTGGCCTAAAAAGTAAAAAGCCAGTGATGTTCGCCGAGCGGCGCGCATTAATAATGTAGTTTAAAGATGGCGGCCGGCGGCGGAATGCAGGGACCAGCTCCGTAGGGATGCGCAAGAGTCGATTTTTGTTGACTTTGCGTTTTTTGTACGATATTAATTTTAAACGTGATCAGTGCAACAATGATTTAAAAACATACATTTACTTTAGTACATTACTTTATTTTACTTACATCTACTTTAATACATTTACTTTATTTACATCTTTAATTTTAAAGCAAATTGTAAAAAATGTTGTAACAAACAGTTTAATTTGTATTGTAATCGCAGCGCAGACAAAATGATGCTGATAATTTTCTGAATGAAATGGAATGACGAGCGAAATTATAATTTGTTTTTCGTAGTCTTCTAATAAACTTTTAAATATTACTATTTACTAGGTATATTATATTAATACTAAAATATGTACATATTTTGTAGTATAAAATAAGTACTAATTAAGTAGTTTGCCTGGTATATGGCGACAGGCTCGCCCCCGGTCACATTTGGGACTGAATATTGTCCGGCGAAGTCTGGGTGTTGTACACTGCCAGCCTCCTCGGGGGAAGGCGTGACGATGATATGTTATTTTATAGTTATCTACTACTTACATTCGTTTCATAACTACAATACATGTATGTTAAAAAAACACCTTGTATAATTATATTTGTCGATATTTTTTGCTCGATCTTTGCTTTTTTACTTTACGTCGGAAGATCTGTTTAATGAGCGAAGATAAAAGTGTTTGCGTAAAGATATCGCTTTTATCTGCTTGTAGAGACTGTAAATATGTGATTTTCGTGTGACTACAGAACAAAATAATTAGAATTCTGCAGTTTTGCTTGCATAAATTAGTCATTCGTTAATGACATAAAAACTTACAAAGTATTTTATAAATATACTTGACAAAAGTCACGGTCCCCGGAGACCATGGAATGCATTTTTTGTTTTTTAACAGCGAATTTAAATAATTATGGTAGTAAATATGTGGTGTATTTAGCTTTTGAGAAAACTATGTACTTATCAGAATAATAAATTATTATCCTTGTCATTTCTAAAATAAGCAATCCTATACCATTTTGCGGGAGGAAACTTAAATACCTCTACTTTATCGATGTGATGCATTTTCCCATCCCTATCCATCCCTAATTTCCAGGAAGCTGCGCGGGCGCCGTCCCGGCCGGATTCCACAATCTCTCAGCCTTTTCGTGGACGTAGATCTTGATCTATGATCTATAGATCCTGGGGTCGCTGTGTTTTGATTCTATTAATTACTTTATGGCTTAATCGGCTCATTTAGCTTTTCTTCGGATTTAGTTCCAATTTCGAATAGATTAAAAAAAAAATAACAACAGCTCCTAATCAGAATAAACGTAACATAACATAACATATCATCACGCCTTTCCCCCGAAGGTGCTGACAAAGGTGTAATACAACACCCACACTTCGCGAAACGATATTAATTCCCAAAATGTGACAGGAGGAGAGCCTGTCGCCAGAAACAGAATAAGGAAGAGTTAATATGAGTCCTGAAACAATACCTTGCGTAACTTCTCGAAAAAAAAACAGATTATAAGATTTTTATAAAAAAAACGAAAGAGAGAACAACTTTTTTTTAAATTTCTAGAAATTACAGAAACGTAAAAAATAAAGAAACAGAAGGATTTCTTCCTTACCTTTGCCTTTAGGTTTGAGGTCATCCATTGCGATTCTACTGTATGGCGGAGGAGGAGTTTCTGAAATAGAAAAAAAGTACGTAAGTTACAAATAAACTCTGGTATAACAATATATCTATATATATAATAATCTGGTATACAAATAAAACTGGTGGCTCTGTGAGCTGTAATACTCGCGGCCGATATCTGTCCCCACCTACAGGTCGCATTCCTCAACCGATTCTCGTGGATATTTGCGAGCAGGTTCGATAATTGTACAGATTATATCAAAACGGCGGAGGTATAATTTTCTTTTAATCATTTCTGCGCCATTTAAAAAAAAAAACAAAAAAAAGGCAAAATTATTTGAAAAAAATGGCGAGTAATTATTGAACCTACTCACATAATTTAAGAGAATCGGTTAAGAAATGCAACCTGTAGAAGAAGACAGAGATCCAGACATACGAAAGCATTTTTGTCTAAGCTGAAGAAGAAACGCTTCGCTCGGTAGATTAATTAAAAACATAATTTTCAAATAAAGAAATCATGTTAGTCAGGATGAGTGTCTGCGGCATATGTAAAGCAAACAAAGTCGAGGGCACATCTAGTCATTAACAAAGTTAACTGATTCGTCATCATCATCATCCACTTTCAGCCCACTGCTGAATACAAGTCTCTACACTCTTCAGATTTAAAACTTCTCATTCAAACCGATTAACATTGCATGGAAATCCGACTCATCAAAAAATAATTTAGATGGCGAAATTAAAGCAAGAATTTGAAAAAAACGGCAAACAACTTCAATACCCTAATAACCAACTGCGTTACTCCGGGAATAAAACAAAAGTAAAGTTAAAAAAGGAACAAGGGAGTAAAACAAACAGCGGAGAGGAGCAGGTAAAGCCGGGCCTCTACCACTGACGAGTAGATAATCTTAGCCCAGAGTTACAGCTTTTGACAGAACAATAGTTTTGGCCTTCCCAAAAAAAATAAGTAACATTACAAACAGAAAAACAATAATAACTAACCCCCCTACCTGTATTCCCCTTAAATAATAATTATATTTTAGTCAACAAAGGTCACGGTCCCCAGAATCCGTGGAGTGTAAATTTATAAATAAAAAAAACAAAAAAAAAAACAGAAAAACAAAAAAACCCGGCTGCAAAATGTTGTACCCTATGTCACTTCCACTATCAAGACGATTCAAATTACACTTCACATGTGAAAATTCATGAAGGTGTTTAGGCTGTAGGGCGTGCCAAAGAAACCTAATACATACATCCATACACTCGAAAAACATAACCCTCCTTTTTGCGCAGTCGGTTAAAAAGGACAATAGGCCCCTTCAGAACCCTAAATTGCTAAATCTAAACAAGGTATACATTTAGTTAGCTGCGATTACAATTCAAATTCTTATTTTTTTAATGCGCTCACGCAACTCTTAATTTGCGTTGCCTATTAAGTAAGAGTGATTAGTTTTTGATACATAACATTTGTTACTTTAATTTGGTCTTAAGTTGCACACTTAGTGTACATTAACTTGAATTGAAATTAGTTTTTCGGATTAAATCTAGGTAATGTAGCGTTCTGTTTCTCTGTGGGTATCCTACTCACCGTCTCGTCTCGACCATCCGTAATTACCCGCGCAGGGTTCGAATCCTGATCACCCACTACAGAAACCACTAACCTATATTTTAACCTCATATAAAAGACAATTTTACGAGCGCCCAACAAAATTTGAGACCTTTTGAAGCAGTTTGAGTCATTCGGATCAAATACGAGACGTTATTAAGGACAATAAAGAATCAGTTCTACATTCAAATTAATGCGCCTCATGGGACGTCCTAACCGTTATAACATAAAAATGCTAGTAAAAATACCGTTGAAATAATTTGAGAAATATTCATCTACCTTCGAACTAGGAGCAAAATAATGTTAAGTAATGTCGTCTGAATCCGGAACGCGGGCGATTCTGCTTACGCGCAAACAGGCACGCGCTATTGGACATTTTGAATTTAGAAATACCATTAGTATTTTCGAATTCAGAATGTGAATTGTGCAATTGTTATTTGCGATTCGGCGCCAGGCGGCGGCGGACGTGTCAACATTGTTTTTCAACCGAATCGATGCCGAGAAGCATTTTGAATACAAATTATCGAACATTATGATGTTCATTTTACATTACTGACGACCCGCCCCGGCTTCGCACGGTACCTATAAACCTTTCTTGAAAAATTATCTAACTGATGGTCAAAACCACATTAAAATCTATTGCGTAATTTAAGTGGATGTAGTGGATATACAGACTGACAGCGGAAAGCGACGTTGTTTTATACTTTGTAGAGATAGAGACGATACTAGGCAAGACCGGCTTAAGGGTCGGTTTTCACCAAAGCGGAGAGATCGGTGGCGGAAAGTTGTTGAGATATTAACAAAACGTGGCAGCAACATGACAATTATGCGCAAAAAATTGTAGCCCACGTGACGGCAATGTCGACCAATTGATTTTAGAAGTCAAGTTTTTAGCGTTGTACTTCTATCCACTACAAAATTAAGTATATACACGGTATCAGGCTTGTGACAAGATAGAGGTGTACGTACACACGTCTGTTCCCAGAAGTATTTAAAGTGCGCGTTTGTGCAAGAAATGTCAAAACAATCGGTGCACCTGCACGCGCGCTGCGCCCGCGCAGCACACGGCTGGAATTTAGGAGACGTAAATCAACCGGTGATTTTATAGCAGTTTTATTATCCGATACAATCGTTGGGAGCTCTTAAAAACGTTTTATTATTTCTTGAAATTACTCCGATGACAGAACATTTTGAACAGACTAGCTACCATAACCTAGTTCAAGAAGATTTTTGTAATACTAAATGTTGATAGTACTACATTAAGATTGTAATTTTGGAGACTATTTTAGATGGTAAAAGTGCAATAAACGTTACACGAAATAAAGAACTAATCTAAAACAGAACAGAAAATAATATAGCAGATATAAATAGTAAATCAGTTGTTGACTCTAGAAAGAGTGACACAACTTCAAGCTTGTGGCTCCAACGAAGAATTTACAACTTTAACTGGAAGCAATAAAAGTGAAGTTTACACATCCATCATTGGCGATATCAGACCTTTTAGCGACAAAAGCCGTCCATATGAATACATGTGGAGTGGCGTGACTGAAATTTCTTCAAAGAATTACGCCACATGAGCCAACGACAAGTAAACCAATAAAGACTCTGTTACAACTCCGACACAGTATAATGTCGTAACGGAGCTAATTAGAAATCATAGTTCATTTGGCCCGAAGCTTTACCGCGCACCGCGAGCATTTGAAACTGCGTCCAAAGTTTTCCCGATTAGAGTTGAAATTCCAGTAAGTCACTGTGCTATATCTTGTTTCAATTATTTAGGAAATCAGTCAATGGATAATGGGACGTATATAAATATAGATAGAGTTGGTATCCAGTGGGTGCGCGATGGAATGCCGACTGATGAGGTAGATACTTTGTAGATAAGTGTGGTAGGCGCGTATGTAGCCCTAGAGTACTGAGGACCGGCAACTGGCATGTGTAATTAATCTGAACATTCAATCTATAGCAATAAATACCGTAGGCTGTCAGTCAGTTTGTCCTTCGATTACTTTGTAACTGCTGGACCGGTCCGTCGAGCTAGCTAGCCTTATTAATTGATCTAAGTATAGGAAACTGTTTTAATGTTATATGGCCTACAAAGACTTCAGCAAATCAGCACTTTGCCAAAGTCTAACTAATCAAGCAATTTCTGTTACCGTTATATTAAGAAACAAAGTACAAAATCTTATTTAGATATCTTTAAAATATACCATGTTATTTTTCTGTAATAGAAACGGTAAATTTATTAAAACTAGATAATCAACCTTTTTAAAGCTTATACTTATATCTTTAAATGGGCAATTCTTGTATATATATATATGATTGGAATCTCGGAATCGGCTCCAACGATTTTCATACAATTTAGTATTAGGGGGTATCGGGGGCGATAAATCGATCTAGCTAGGAATCATTTTTAGAAAATGTCATTTTATTCGTGTTTTATCGATAATCAACTTAAACATAAACTTGGAAGAAAAATAACAAAAAAGAGGCGTTTGAGTAGTCTCAACTGAAAAATATGACTCTTCCTGACATCTATTGGCGAATAATAATACTATTTTTTGTGAGCAACTAATTACTTTAATGACACAACAGCAGATGGCGTTTTAAGTAACACGAAATCAATTAGTGTTTGCTTTGAGGTTAGACTAAAATCAATTGTTTATTTTCCAAAAAACACAATTTAAAAAAAAAAATACCGAGCAAAGCTCGGTCATCCAGGTACTTAAATAATTAAATTAAAATAAATTAAACTAACAAATTACAGTCAAATTAAATCAAATCAAATGTCTTTATTCAATTGGGTTTTGAATATACTCTTATGAACGTCAAAGTTATAAATTGACTCCACCATCTCTTTCGGAAGATAAATCATTATGTAATAACAATTAACCGCTTACTAATATTAAAATGACAAGTCTAAGGAAGTTATTTACTAAAAAAGAAACAAGTTTAAAAATATCAACAGCAACATTTTCCTGTGCTACGAGTATAATAGCGCCGCGGCGCCGACGCAGAGCTCTAAAACAAAGTGGCAAATATGCACTCTGAATCATCGGTATGTTTAGTTTATTGACTTGGTTACAGAGGATTTTAGCGTCTCGTTTCGTGATAGTGCGTTTACGAATGCATGTGGAATCTGTGGTAATATAAGTAACTGGAGCAAAGAAAAAACGTAGCGATACAGAAGAAAGAAAGTGAAAATAATAATGCACGAATTGTAACTGTGAATAAAGACGTTTGTAAAGATGTAATGAACACCAGAAAGAATATTAAGGCGAAGGAATCATTGGTGAGCATTACAGTAATAGTGAGAGAAAAGAAAAGGAAAAGGAAGACTACCTAGGCTAACTAAAGAAGTCATGCCAATCATCAGTCAATCAAATTAGCATGAAGCCATTTAACATAATGAATTAATTCAAAATTAACAATTAATTCAAAAATGAAATACTAAATTTCTAATATTATGAAATAACAAAGGTGACTTTATCTTGTTGGCTTTTCACAGCTAAATGGCTGAACGGATATTGATGAAATTTGATAATTAGTTACTTATAGTATTTCACGATTTTTTGGATACTATTTCACGAACAAACGCGAACGAAGTCGCGGGTAACAGCTAGTATTTATTAAATTCCTAGAGATCTCTCGAGCCGTTCATCTCCATCAAACGGAATCTGGAGCAATTCAAAGATATGCAAAACTATGAAGAAGGTAACTATCATTTCCGGCGCACCCACACAAATATACCAAGTGATAAAACGAATTGCGAAATAGTTCAATCACTTTCGTAAACACAACCGCACCACAAATCCCAGTCGATTACTTCGGACAAATAGAAAAACTAAATCTAAAACAATAAACAAACTATAAATTTTAGTTTAAACGCACCTATAAATATGCCAGGAAAGTGTGGAAATGCTTCAGCGAGATCTTTGTCTCAAGGCCTGGGTGTCTCAACTCTATTCGCATTATTCTTGATGTCGTTAATTGATACTCTGATTCGTCCCAAATTTTTCTACCATTTTCCTTTTTCACCTGTCCTCATTTGTCTGTCTGATATTTGGATGGAGGGGAAGAAGACTACCCCTATAGGATTTGTAGTTTTCTGGTCATATAACTAGCTTATAGAATCTTTTAAATTTTTAAGATATCCTGATATAAGTGGAGTAACTATTTAATCGAAGTCTGCCCTAAGGCTTTAGTTCAAATCGAAATATAGCTGTTGTGTTGGGGACAAAATCTTCTCATATATTTGTAAAAGAGAGGAGAGTCAGACTTTACAATTCTGGACAATAAGTGGATAATTTGCTAAAAATGCTTAGCACCGCATCAAGTGCCATTTAATGTGTAGGTAAAAAATCCAGAAATATTTAAGAAGTCAATTTTTAGTCCCATCAAGTCATCAACTAACAAATTTAGATTCGCCAAACATGTATCAGACTATCAGAGGTTGTTTACGATCTTCCTCGTCGCCAAATGGAATTCGTCGCTAAGAACCAGCGTACGCCAACACATATGTAGTTTCGCAAATACACAAAATTAATTATATCTTTTTAATTAATTGCCGTCGGAATTAATTATGATAACATCACGGAACTAGTCTTGGCGCCAACATTATACTATTTTCATTGTAGGATGGTGCGACTAACCCACCCTTCTTCACACCCTGCTTCACCCTTAAAAGTGGCTGCGATTTACAAATCATGGCTTGAAACCGCACTAAAACTTCAGCAGCACCCCAAATATAAAACTAAAATGTGGAATCGTTATTACCTGTGGTAAATTTAGCAATGAACGAAATAAATACGGGTGTCACCCGCACCATGCCACAGTAAATAGAGTATAGTAAATATATTTTTGCCTAATGTGCGGAGTTAGTAATAAAATTGAATGTTATAAGACCAGGTACCTCGTGTAGGCTGACTACTATCGACTGAGCAAATATTTGGTACATTTTAGAAGAATTTGATTTAGTATTTACTTACTGTATTAGCGTGATAATATTTGTACATCATTCTGGGGTATTATGGATTTCCTGGTTCATATTTAATTCAATGCTATGATGGTGATAATAAACTTTGGTTAGAACAAGATCATAATTATGAGTTAAAATGTTGTGGCAATTAGTGAAAATTAGCAATTCTACATTTCAGTATTGATTGAATTTTTATTTTAAGAGTTTAGTGGCTAGATCTGTCAAAATTTTTTAAACGACTCTATCTAAAACGAATACGTAATTAATGATCGGCTAAAGATCATAATATGAAATAACCAGTCAAGACCAAAATATATAATTAAAAACGCAGTACATAGCATTTTGTATCAAGAAAAAGAGTCACATAGAGTCAAGGTTAAAACAATACGTTATCTAAAAGCCGCTGTTTTCTAAAAATTGTGATTGCGCCTGTGTGCGGTACACATGCGCACGCGCGTGTGAAACGACAGAAATAGCGCGCCCGAATTATACCGCGTCGGTGGCGCCGGCCGCGGCGCCGGCTCGCCGCGTGTCTGCGCCCACGCAACCGAGAGCGCTGCCTCCGCAGAGAAACAGCTCCATTTTTAACGTGAAATGTGCACGCAAACCGTAATGCCACGAGGTGACAGGAGAGGGTGCTCCAACGGTTATGTGAACTCCAACCCACTAAAACTCAACGTCACTCCTTAGCTGCGTGAGGCGGAAACACGGAAGCACTATAGCATACCTACCATGAGAGAAACAATTGCTTGTCCTTCACAAATCTTATAAATCTTCACACATCGCTTCACACATACTTATGATCGCGCCTTTCCCATGTGGTTTGGCAAAGAACACTTCTCTCCACGTGCTACGATCCTGGCACACTTCTTCTACTTCCTTGAGTCTTTTCATAAACGATCGTCGGTTACGTTTACTCTTAGGCTGGCTTTTCTTTAAAACGCTAAATAACATCGCTACATAAGTAGATAATTGCCTTGTTTTTCGCTTTCGAACCTCATTTTCTGTACATTGTCTACTCTAAGCACACAACGCGCCGCCACCTAGCTGTATGGGTACAGCCTTTATTCACTTATCGGACATATAGTTTTTACTTCCTACAAACATTTTAGTTTTACTGCTTTTTAAAATTACTTCAGTTGTACCTATTTCAATTCTGTTTTGCTTTACTGCGTTTTAAAAATGGGTCTTCAACTAAAAATACTTAAATTCGGTCTTCGTCGATACTTTGTCATGGCTTTTAGTAAGTTCTTTCGATATCTGTATTAGTTTCCACTATGTTGTGTTGTGTGTGATGCTTATTTTACTTTCTTACTGTTTTTATCTTCCTCGGCATTTCTTGTTCTATATCAATGTAAAATAAGTATCTTCGTCACTTGCCATAACTGATGCATCACTGTATGCCATGCTTATTTTAAAGTTGACGTTATTTAACATTTTGGAAACAATTTGTGTTACAACTTCATTAATAAGCTGCTGGTAGCCACCTCTTTTCAGCTTTTTAACAGCAATATTTAAGTTTTAAGGTAAGGAAAACAGTAATTGACTCACGAAAGTCGGCTAGTCAAGAACTTTTCCTCGTATTGGTTCAATTTGTGAAGAAAATTAGTAATTATTTCTCCAGAAGTCAAGGGCAACTTAATCGGGCAAAGGAAGCCGTAAATTACATTTTCCTGCGGCGTCCTTATCTCTCAATTTGGCTTGAATCATATTCTTAGAACATTCAGCTTTTCTTGCGACACTAAGTAGATCGGTGTCACGCTACTCAGTGTCTCATGACGTAACCGCATTCTGATGATGTTTCATGAAGTCCACGAATACCAAACTTAAGTGGCTCATTAAAATTTAAGAATTGTTTACTTTGAGGACCACGTCTCATCGGGGCCGCCACCGGCGCCAGACACAATAATCAGAACGAAAACAATTTTAACGCACACACATTTGATGCCCTTTTTATTGCCCTCTGACCGCGAGATAAGCGGTTATTGCAAGAATAAATAATGTGAAGTATATTGGATAGATAGCTAGAGATAGCATTAGTGTTGACGTCGGTAGAAGTGGCGTACGCGCCGCGGACCTTGTCCACACGGGCCGGGCGGCAATACCGGAAGGCATGCGTGACGTACTCACTACGGAACAAGAATGTAGCTGCGATGACTGACATCTATCACATACGCGTATTTAAAAACGAACTTTGCTCACCGACAGTTTCAACACGAATATTGAAAAGGAAGTGAATATTAATATCAATCAGAAACGAGTATGTGAAGTTCAAAGGGCCTCGTTGTAAGTTGAAAAACAAATTATGTATGCCCAATTTGGTATTCGTAAATCCGTTTAACGTTACTTTATTTTATTAGTGTAGGAGATAGAGTATCATTATGTGAACATTAAACAAAGAGATTACCTACCTATGACTTAAGAAAGTGACAATAAGTACATAATTGAAACCTCGCGAGTTAACAGTTGATTCGATGTTTGATGAAAACTTTACTGAATGTATGTATTGTTTAATTAATAATGATTCTCCAAAGACTTTAGAAGTCTAGATCTTTATAAATAGCAAAACTTGCAGGCAGACCGACAAACCGACCAACGTTTACCTTTCTGAGAAAAGATAAATCATGAAGAAGTGAAAATTGTTGACGGTGTACTAACAAACCATCATCTAATTTTTCTCGACTATCATCATGTTTAAAATAATGGTAGGCAATAAAACATCGCATGTGATGATAAATTTAAGTTCACCGTTTCACGCAACGATGACACAAAGACATGAGTAGAGAATTCTTCGAAAGTTTTTGAAGTTGTGAATGTTTAAGATTCTGAGAAGAATCCGCAAGACCGGAAACAACCAGCAAAGGATGTATATCAAAGTGAAAAATTCCTAGACAGCGCAGGTGAAAACAAACTCCCAGGTTTGCATGTAAAGAGGCCCCTAACAAGTGAAATGACCGATTGCCGATACGCCGCCGGCCTCCGGTAGGTGTAGGTAATAAAAGACGACAATTTTTCCAGTTTCGCAAGAGCCGGCGTCGGGAGCAACCGGTTCTGTCACAGGTGCCGCCGGTGAATGGGCCATTTCGTGACACACTCTTGCCAATAGACGTTTAGCCGATCATAATCGAGACGTAATTTAAGCTATGTTTTATTTTTATATCAAAGATCCTTCGGAACAGAAAGGTCAACAAAATGTTATTGTAAAACCTAAAAGATGCCTCTAAACCGGACAATCAAAACAACTCAACAAAAACCTTCCAATGACTTCAAATTTAAACGCCAGCCTATTCTCCAATGCATACAATAAGCGAATAAGGGAACCATTCACAAATTCAACAAAGCAACCCAAAAACATGACCAGACTACAATAAAACAAGAAAAAATCCGATCACGAAAATCGAGTTGAGCTTACGCAGTGCGGCTGGCGGGCGGCGGGCGTACCAGGTAGTAGTTGTTGTTTAATCTGTGGCACCTGTCCCCGCGCGGCGGCCGCGCCCCGCGCAGGCGCGCCACACCGGGCGCCGGCGCCACTCCGCCGACAAGCAATTATGGCTAAATAAATATCGGCCACGCCGCCGCCTCCGACGCGCCGCTACCATCGACAGATGGATCCATGTATCTAGACGACATCATTATATTCGGCCCCGCTCGAACGGCGGCGGCGCGGTGAAATGACGTGTGGGCACCGAATCACCGGTAATGGTAGTTAGCTCTCAAATAATACGAGTCCGTCATCGATGTGGGCTTAATTGCCGGATGTGGGTGACTGATTTCCGTGGTGAGATGGCGTGCGGCGGCGACACGGGACAATCTCGGGATCCCGCGGGTGTGTGGCGTCGACGGCTGCATTCGATAAGATAACGTTCCCCTTGTAGGCGCCTGAAGGCCCGCCACCGGCGCACCAGCCCGGAGCCGAAAACGGCTCGCATAAAAACATTCACAAATAAAGGCCGGCGGCGGCGCGTGATCGGCGCCGTCCTGCGCGCGCACGTACTATACAGATTAATGTGCATGAGCATGTCTCGTAGTTAACATTCCTCGATTTAGAAATCAAGGTCCTGCAACAACGAAATCACAAATTGATAGTCGGGCTCCGTTTAATGAACGCGACGAAAAACGTGATGAAGCGAACGAAACAGGTGTCGGAGCCGTCGATGATTAAATTTACGATGAACCGTACGATCCACAACATCGTAAAACTGAAGCTGTAACCGTGGCGGTGGCTCCGGGCGAAACACAATCGCCGTGAAATACGACCAATCATACGGATGGGAATGTCATTTATGAGTTTAGAAACGGCATCTCGAAAGCAATGGGACATGGAATAGGGCATGGAAAAGCTATAACATTCACTGATATACGAAGTTAAACGAGAAGTAAAATAATAAAAACGCATTCTCAAATTACAGAACAAATTGTAATCTGAGGTAGAGAGCGTTTATTGTGGGAACGCGCCGCGAAAGTTGACAAAAACAGTGGCGACATGAACTCGTCGAGACGGGCTCCGCGACGCAAAAAAACTCCAGGTGAGGTCAGAATTCGAGGCTCATGCCCAAAGAAACCAGATGTATTGACGTTTTTGGAGGGCTGATTTCTTCATTTCTTTTGCATAGGTAATTTGGAGTTTTACAAGCAAGACGGGCGTGCCAGCGCCGCCAGCAATAAACTCCTAATTAAATAGTTACACACAATTTCTGATCTGATCGTTATGAACAAATATTAAAGCAAACAAGGATACTATTATTTTTCTAGGACAGCTATTGCCTTACTAGTTCTGTCTAGCCAAGATTACCACATCTCCCCACTGCTCAGCCTCAAATCGCTTACGAATATCAAGATGTACGCGCGTAGTCATTGAGCAAATTACCCAACCGGTAATGCGTGCGCGCAACTGATTTGACCAATTTGAAACCCATTTAAGGCGATACAAGCGAAAGTGAATGGCTAAGGACCACTTGCGAAGGCATTACTCACGTCTGAAGACGAGATTTAAGATACTATTGAACTGGAATTTGACAATCTTTAACAGGTACCTATTTGCGGAATTCTGGGTATATAATTACGTTACTTAGAGTAACATGATAGTATAGTAGTAACACATAATAATATTGTGATAATTTGTGTAAATTTAACTGATTTTATTGGATTTTTAAAGCGTCACTCTATGTATATGGTTACCGATCTTGAACCCGATCTAAATGGCTCTTTTTTTACAGAATACAGTTAAAGATTGTGAGAGTCCAGCTTTGGGCGAAAAACCATGAGCTACGAAGCTTTGCATCGTTTGTCCAAAACTATCTAATGAGCTATGTTGGAATATTTATAATTGGATCCAGAATTTTAATTTAGATCTGTACCTACATCAAGTCAGTGGTCAGACGAGTACTTAATTTCTGCCCTGAACATGACTTCCCACATAAGGAAACATTAATATTCATGTTTTTTCTTGGCTTTCTTCTTAATTAATATGCTAACAGGCATTGTCAATACACCTACGTACAAGACCCTCAGTAATATACTACGGCAGAGTGGGCGGCGGTTTGTAGGCGATTGACTGCGCGTGAGTTGATGTCATGGCCATTCAATGCTTCGGAAATTACGGATTTAACTTTGAGATTCTCTTCGAATTTAGTCGTCGATTACTTAACAGCCACTCATCGGCGTATTAAAATTCTTGAACTGTCAAAGAAATAAGATAAAGAATCCGAAACCGATGACTTCGAAATTGAATGAATGGATGAAGCCAAAGTGATTTTCTAGTAAAGTGACTAATCAACACGTTAACTTGATTATCAATGAAATAACAGTTACATTGATCACTGATAAAAATAAAAATTCATTGTTGACTCAAGCAAAATATGTACAATTTAATTGGCGAATGAAACCTTAGCAAAACGCTAATTGTAATTTTGGTTTATAGTTCAACAAAGTCGTCACATAATCGAGAAAAACACATTTTATCATCGAACCGATACCTACTAGATAAATTTTACGTCATCGTTAAAAATAGAAAAACGAGATTTTCGGTCGGAGTTAAAGACGTATCGATTCCTACTCGGCTTTGAGATTCCTTTTTGAAAGCGGTCGCGGTAAGGGTCACGGGGTCAGGAAACGCAGAAGGCGGAATGTGGCAGTTTACCTAACAAAGGCCGACAGCAGCGGTAGCGCCATTGCCTGACGAATTAAAAAGTTAACGGGCTGCGCGCGGCGGCGGCGGCGCGGGCGCGGAGTGGCGCGGCGGCGCGGCTCGCCGGCGCCAGCGCCGTGACCTTGTCTAGTTATCGCGAGCGAGTGACCCTCGCGCGAACAGATTAGGTGATAACCACTCGCTTTACACACCCGCAACCCACCCTGAGCAACAACAACTGACGTCAACCGAACATACTCCGGTTTCAAAAACAAACTTTTACCGTTCAATCTTAAACTTGGTGAATTTGCTCGGGATTGAGATACGAATAACAATTTATCAGATCACGAGGAAGCGCTGACGACATTAAGGTTCAAAAAAATATGAAAATGAAAGCGTGACCTCTGAAATGTAAACGCAAAAAACTTAGGAAACAAACATGATGTCACGACTAAAAATAGATCTTCGAAGTCGAGTGATACTGTTTACATTTGAAATCTAATTCTTGGATGAAAGCTTGTAGATTGTTGATAAGTGGAGAGTATGGCACGAGGGCCGGCACGGGTGGTGACGTCAGGACTAACGCAAAGATACAGAAACAAACAGTAGCGATAAACACGCTGATAACGATTGGCACTGATAACTGGATGCAACCCACGTGAAGTTTGTCGCAAAACGCGTGAATTTACCAAAACTTGATGAAGAGAATCCTAATGAAGAAGTCAACCAGCAGTTTTTAAAACAGCAGTAGCGAGAATCTAATGCTTCGAAATCTAAGAGTCGACACAGACTCGCGTGTTAGTGGTTACAGATGCTACAAATAAGTTTCCAATTGGTCGTTCAGGTTAGGTTTGGTTAGGTTTCGTCTAATTTTCTAGCTAATTGTTAATGCCGGGTTAGATTTCAAACTGAACACAGATTGTGGTGAGTAAATACGTTCATTGAAACTGGTCACCAAGAAAGTTTAACGTCGTGGAAAGCTCAAATTCCGTCAAGCAATTCACGTTAACGATATCGCTTGATCGCATTCTATTTCGAACATAACATCAGAAGAGCGCTCTGGGTCGGGAATACGCGCGAGCGGAGCAGGCGTGTGTTTACGCGGTGCACTTGTTGCTCGGGTCGTTGCCCCGTCACGTACCGGGCTTGCAGAGGCGGCTCCAGTGGTAGGGGTTGCAGCACTGCTGGTCGGAGCAGAGCGGCAGCCGGCGGAGGTCGGTGAGCTCGCAGTCGGGGAAGCGGAAGGCGCGGAGCACGGCCAGCCGCAGCTGTGGGGCGGCGTGCAGCGCCGGCACGCACTCGGGGCCGGCGGCGCCCGCGTCCAGCGCGCGCGCCAGCCGCCGGAGCTGCGCGTCGGGCAGCGCGGGCGCGCCGGCCCCGGCCAGCCGCCGCCGCAGGGCGCGCCTCCGGAACATCACATGCCGCCGACGGCGTCACAAGTCGCGCGGCCGCTCGCGCCACGCGACACTCACTCGCTGACGGCGCGACATCACTCGCCGCCGCGGGGCACTCGACTGACGGACGCGCGGTGCCCGGCCTGCGACCCACACACATACCATACACGCCTCCACACCACAATCTCCCTACTATATTTTAATGATAATTCTGGGAGTAGCTTTTCTTCATGTTTTGGATCTTCTTTCAAAACTGTTTTGGATTTATCTATTAGATCGTTTTTAGAAATTTCAAGTTTTAAAGTAAACAAGTTTTTCATTATTACTATTTTTTATGACAATGTTTTATGAGTTGGAACATAATTTTCATCAACAAATAATCATCCAAGTACGTAAGTACCTAATTAATTACAAATTTTAATTTAATTGGATCTTAACCAATTTATTTAAATGTAACCCTTCATAAGTAATTTTATTGTGTACTTAATGACTATTAATTTATTAATGTATTATTTCTCTATTCACTATTTAAATATTTCTCTTCTTATGCTTTGTTATTTCTGGTGTGAACAATAAAGAGTTTTTCTAATTATTTGTTTTAAATTATTTGTTCTAACCTTACAGTATAAAACAGCAAAAAATCACTCAAAACATCTGCTACCTAGATTTGCCAACTGTCAGGAGTAAATAACGATTATTGGAAAGAATATTTAATTTTTTTGTTTTACACTAAATGATAGTAATACGACATGAGCATTAATAATATTGCATTTATTTTCATTTCAAAGTATATTCGTAAGCTAAGGATACTTAAGTACCACTCTCAAATCTCTCGAACTTAATTAATCGTAAATAAATGGCCTATTTTTTTTTCTACGTGTCTTTTTATTTAGAAGTGTAAAACATGTGAAAAAAAGATTGTGACTTGTGAAGTCACAATCTTTTTTTCACATTATGTAGATGAATAAAAGATTAGTAACATTTTTATACAACAGCTGTAGACGTAGTTCAATTTTGAACTTGTTTTGATGGCGCAAAAAAATAAACATGACGTGTACCTATTTTTAGAGTTATTATAAATTCTGATTTTAATACCGTTTTTCTTAGATTTCTTTCAACTTGGCAGATTCATTAAACATTTGGTAAAAAAAAAAAAAAAAAAATTCGTCAAAATAAAATTGGTTTAAAAAAATTAGAAATAATCAAATAATCAATAAATGTTATTTCAGGCAATGACCCATACATTTGAAACATTTAGCATTTTAAATTGACAGATATCAATAAATTCTGATTTCTGCTTTCAACACTGTTCTTCCCAAGAAGTTGGCAGATTTCCTCGTCATGGGCACCCCGTGGCGGGCGGCGGCGCGGCGCGGGGGCGCGGGGCGACTGGCGCCACCCGGCGGGCGTCAGGTGCGCGCGCCTGTGTGCGTGCGGCGCCACCACACACACACACACACGACACGCATGCACCACCAACGCAGATACGACGCCGACGGACGGTCACTATCACTCGCCTGTTTCTACGAGTACCTACTACACCGGCTCATTGTAAATATTTAAGTACATTTCCTCACAAATTACAAGTAATCGTAATAATAATTATGAGTTAATTAAGGTAGGTAGTGGTCGTCATTTTGTGTTTTATACAATTTTATCTACTCTGCAATATTATGATTATTAGGTAGGTAATCATTATAATGATAATGACATGGAAGGTTAGTCAGAACAAAATTGTAGCATTTATCTTTCTATTTAAAAATACATAATGTAGAGTGGAACAATAAACTACTCGTATAAGGGTCAGCTCCAAATGATAAACTAAAGCAACTAAACAGGAAAGTCTATTCTATGTTTTTTAAAATAATAGATAAATATATCTAATCCCCTTTCTAATTGATTACTTGCATGCTAAGCGCTTACCTTCAAATTAAGTACAATACAATACTAACTTTGCTGTTAACTTCAGTAAAGTTAAAGTTGTTAGTATAGCTTCGTCTAGTGAATTCATAATGACTGCATACTTAGACTTTACTTACATACCTACATAATATTAATAAAATACAGGCCCAGCTTGCTAACCTAACTAACCTAGCCCAGCGCCGGTGAAAACTAGCTTATCTACGTCACTTGCTAATCTTTGCCGCCCCGTAGTCCGGAATGTATAGCGAAAAGACACATGTTCATAAATAACTGCCGACCGCACGATAGCGCCGAATCTTCGCGTGCAATTATCACTTGCTGCACATCTACATCCACGGCGAATATGTGCCTGATCAAGACTGCGCGCGTGCATGACACCTTTGTCAGTCAAACTATTGTTTGGTCGGTGTTGCATGAATCCGTCCTTACTTTTTAAACGACGTCATTTTACAAACAGAAGTGACAGATGTAATTTTCTTGCGTAGTATTAGTAGACGAATTTGGAATATTTTTTTTTCATACCATAGAAAATCTATGTCATGTGTTAGGATCCTGTCACATCTTAAATTAGTTACAGGGGGAAAACACATAATATAGGTAATTATAGAAAACAAAAAAATTTAATAATGTACCTACTAATTAAATGATTATTAATCGTAATTGAACTCGGTAAGTTCGTTCAACAGACCAACGAATTGCACTCGGTCTTTCTCAGTGCTTTCTTCTTTTGCGTTTTCTAGAATTGCCTTATATTATATGAAAATAGATTCAGTCAGTGCATGATTAACAGTTATAAAATACACACCCGCATCAGCTCTCTCTGACTTTCAGACGCATCTTCAGGTAATCACAAACTTCACTTGACAGTAAAAAACAGTTTAGTAATCAGTTCAATTATAATGATTATCAATCAGTTCAATTATAATCATTTATAGATAACTAGTTTGTTTAAAATCACTTAGAATCAGTTAATTTATAGTCATTGTCAGATATTCTGTATCACAAAGTTTTTTCGTATAAATCCTTAAAGAATTGTCTGTCTGTAACTTTTCATTTGTATTTTGTAGGTGTAAATAACTATAAGTAGGTTAAACTCACTGAATCAACGTCTTTAAAGTAATATAGGTATTTTATGTTTGAAGGTTTTATCTCATTACCAGAATTGTTTTTGCATTTCAAATGAAACTGGGTTTTTAAAACATTTACATGGCAGATTACCTAATTAATATTTTTCCTTATCTTATTTAAAAGCTTTTACGTCGTTTTTTTATCAGTTTTCCCGCTTTATTAAAGTTCAAGTTTACGCACAAAATAGCTAAATGCTATAAATTTTTATCTTAAAAACTGTTTGACAGATCATAAAAAAGTTCCATTTTCCCGCAAACGCGTAAGCTTGGAATGTCATTTTCGTGTAAGTTCTCGCGAAGTTTCCGCGCAAGATGGCCGCGTGTCATGGCGGCGGCGGTCGGAGCGCGAATGCAGGATTCGCGGGGAAAACTCTGTATTTATGCGTGCGCAGATTCTCTTGGCGCCAAACGCTGCTGAATGGATGCGTGGACTGCTTCTCAAGTTGTGTGCTAGCTGTTTTTCACTTTCAGTGTGCCATCATCATCATCCAAACCTGTGTCTTTGAGTAATCATTACAGCTATAAATACTTATATGTCTACAAAGAGTTCCGTACTGTTTAAGAACGAAGTGACAGGACAACCCTTTATACTAGTGTGCGCGTGACAGGTACGTCTTTTACTTTGGTTGAGTTATATATTTTGTTAATTTAGAACCCAACAGTTGGCTGTAATTTTATTTGCCCGTGCAATATTTTTTCAATCCATCAGGACATTTCTTTTGTTAAAGAGTTACAGATTATCTAACTTAAAACGCTTCCTAATAAGTTTAACTCGGCTATCGCCAGTGGGGCAGGATCAGCGGAGTCATTATACGAGTGGAATTTTTTGCGTTCTGAACAGATTAGTAGGGTAACGTTGCCTAAAACATTTTGAATATTGTACTTTGTCCCGCTAAGGAAAATCAATCCCTTAGTTTTTTTGATGGGCTAAGTAAGTATCCATATCTATTGGAGTTAAAAAGTTTGCAAGCACACTATACTTCGCGTCCATGCTGCGTCTCGTACAGATGCTAACTTTTTATCCAATCTCTTAGTTGTTTTTTTTGTCTGCTTTAAAGTAAAATAAGTAAATACTTTAATAAGTAATAGCTTAGACATGTGACTTTGATTCTCACGAGCTAATTGACCGAGCGAGCGTTAACGAGCGAAGCGTCTCTGCTTTAATTTTGGCAAAACATCATGTCCGGCAATTATTAGAAGATTTTATTTTCATCTTTTTTAGAATAGCAGAGATATGTTTTTTACGTTTTTAGTCTACACCTCACATAGGCACTAGTATTAGTATTATAATCATAGTTAACCGATATGGCCTCAAGTCTGGGATTGTATTCTATCGTTATTTCAAATAGAGTAGGTAATTGAATACACATTTACACTTTCTTTAATCCGGAGGTGGGCGTTGTTACCCGCGACACAGTTTTTATTAACTACTGCGGGTAGCATCGATACACTTTTATTAATGTACCTTTATCATAGTTCCAAATAAAGAATTTTATATTTGTATTTGTACATTAATATTTTAAGCATACTAAAAGAGTCAAGAGTTTCCGCCGTGCAAAAGATTTCAACGCACGCTCGCTACGGCACTGAGGCTTGAGCTACGGTAATGGCCGAGTTGACTTTTTTAATTTTTGTTTTATTATATTATATTTAGGAGATATTTTAAGATTTACTTGCATATATCAGCATATTTAAGGTATGTAAATAATGAACTTGATGGAGTTATCATATAGAAATTGTGCGGAATAGATCTATTCTATAATTACCTCATCTGTATGGAATTCGTCAATATTATAATCCCCAGAAACCTACACACACAGCAGTAGGTAGGTAAAAATGGCTAAAAGTTAATTATGATTATCATACATGCAACTTCTTTACATCAAAATAAACATAAATAATCCTAGTTAATTAAAAAAAATACAGAATAACTAAAAACAACGCAACGTCTTATTCTTAGCGTGAGATTTATTAGGTGCTATTATATTGGTCACTCTTACTCCTATGACTTTTTAAACGAGAGAGACAATGACCAATATCTGACGCGTAAGAATATGGGGCCTGCACCTTACCTTCATCTACACCAATAATAAAATATTCGAGCTTCATTTAAGATCGTAACTTTCACAAGAAATACACTGAAAAATTGAGCAGCTCCGAACTTTTCTAACAGATAAGTACCCGTACTTCGGAAAAATGAGCTAGAATTCTTTCGAAAAAGTTGTAGAAAGCGAGTTGTTTTCTGCGGATTTACGTGGTTTAATTATATTAAGTACATAATTATTATATATAGGTTTCTGTAGATGACATAAAAATTTAGTTTTAAAATGCAGTGATGTTTTGACACTTCAATATTAGGTTCAATATTTGATTGATGGATTGAACCATTTCCATTAAGATTCCATTAACAATTTTTAAAACAATTTTTGAATTGATTGCATATGCATATATAAATGAATACATTTGAATTGATTAACTTTATAATATTGGATTGCTTATCAACACAATTTTCACAAAGCACCTATATTTACCAAATGTTATTGCTAGACTTCGATCGTTACAAGCTGTAAGACGCAGCGAGCGAAGGGTCTCAGGTAGACCGATGATCTGGTGTGGGTTTAGGAAGACACTCGATGGAGACAGCGAGACCAGCTGTCGTGGAAACTCTTGTTAGAGGACTTTGTCTCAGCTCTGAACCTCCTCCAACAAAGACAATATATGCTACGTCAAAAAGTTACGTGACTACGTTGATCAATTTCAATGTTTGACAAACAAACAGACGTCCGTATTTTTAATGAATAGTAAATAGTATGATGTAAAGCGTCACCTTTTCACCTTGATACTAATCAGAGGCCGCTATTAGCGATGTCTTGTCCAGTGTATCAACTGATATTATCTCGGAATACCTACATGTAAGGGGAGAGTACACGAGAGTTGCGAATGATTGACTTCCCAGATGATCTGTGAACTAGCCCAATGGTATGGCTGATACATATTATATTATATTATATGCCCGACGAATGATAGAATCTTATGACCTGACAAGTGCAAAGAAAAAAGCGGGTTTTGCACTATTTGGTTAGAAGAAATGTGGCAGTAAAGTTGATTTAAAAAAATTGCCAAGGATAGTATGGAGTTTCTACGCCGTAGACAACTGCTACGAACTTTTTTGCAGAAGTTACGCACACGTCAAATCTGTAGCAGGACACGATTGTAACTTATTCGTGGTTCGGTTAGCGTCGAATAGCAACTTTTGCTAGTATGATAGTTGAATGAGATAGCGTAAATGAAACAGTAAACTTATCTCACTAACAGAAAGCTTGTTATATTGTCATACAAAACTGACCCTGACTATTAATTTAAAAAATTCTATCAATAAATCTCCTAGAATTTTAAATATTTATTTACTTATCTTTATTTGTATTATCTTAGTATCCCAGTCGTGTGTCCCCCACCTCGTCGTATTGGCAGCGCCGCGCGCCGGCGACGAGATGAGGTGTCCGGCGTCCGCCCGCCCGCCGCCAGCGCGCCCGCCGGCGCGGCGCTGCTGTTGGGCGGCCGCGGACTCGCGGAGAACCGACCTGAGCACTACACGTCATACTGGTTACTTTGCTGGTTATTGGTTCCTGTTGTTTTATTTTGGTCTTATTAGTTACCTATGTATCAACAATAGCCTGAAAAAAAAAAAGTAGTAGTGTTTTCCAGTTTTCGTAATAATGTTTTTCTCATAGTCATTTGAGATAAGACGGGCGAATAAGGCGCATGTCTGTCTGATGTCTGATCAAATATTTTTTTTTATTCTCAAGTTCGAACCCCAACTTTTCAGCTAGTACCTACTGTATAATACTATTAGGTACTATGTATGCACTGGACTGCATGATATAACAGTTATTGTGATTTATGACGATCATCCATTTTAGTCGTAACTTCAACTCCGTTGTATGTTGTTTTGTAGCTATTCTAAAAAAAATAAAAATAGCCTTTATTTGTACTGCATTTTCACAAATTGCTCAGCTTCTAATTTTAAGTAGATATAGGTACAAGTCAATGCAGAAGTCGCCTCGGCGGCGGAGGCCTCTAATCTTCTCTAGTATTCCCTTTCTCTTGATGCGGTCATTCAGTCATGCGATCATGTGGTCTGATCGTAACTATAAAGACACTACAACGAAAATGGTTGTTTCATAGTCAAAGTATTTTATTCAAATATCAAAGATACACCTATGAACGCCAAATTTTATAATAGACTCGACCGCCTTGTTCGGAAAAAGAGCCACCATAAGAACAGGCAAGTAACTGAGAGGCATATTTTTTTTTTCAAAAAATAAATAAATTATGTCTCTCAAATTTTTGCTTACAAGTAGGTAATAAAAACTAGGTAAAGTGGCTACTTGTTGTTTGAGAGTCAGATATGAAGCATTTCATTTTAATTATATATCTAAACTTCTTTGCTAAAAGTTTCATCTTCATCTCATTTTACTGGTTATTTACAGACTATAGTACGAATAGAGTAAACTACAGCAGTACTAGTCATTCGGTAGCTCGTAGCTGAAGTAAACAAGTGATCGCGCGGGGCGCCCGCCGGGCGCGGCGGCTGGCCAACCAGCTGACGTTTGATAGGCTACTGGAGCTGCCCACGAACGAACTGAAAGAATTTACATTGCTCAAGATTTAGGGGCTAGAATTAGTTAACATTTCGTAATTTTTAAATTGTACCCACTTACTAATTAACGTTTTGAAGTCTAAGAATCTTTTGATCATATAAAATTCGATGCTCAAAACTGTTTTACAGTATTTTCACTTTTTTGGTCGAGTTAAAAATTTAAGAGAAAGAAATGAACAAACACTGTATAATAATTTATTAATAAGAGAGCTAGTTTAGTAAAAATATTTCGTCGCAGGTTTTAACTGGTGAAGAGATACTTTTATAGGCCCGCTTGCGGAAGATACGGAGTTGAATTCAGATGCAGGGTTAATTAATTAATTAATTAACCCTGCATTAATTAATTAATTAACCCTGCATCTTGCACCTTAACCCTGCAGGGTTAATTAATTACAGTTAAGACGTTATAAACGTCTCTCCAAAACTGTGTTAACTCAAGGTTACCTTCTAACTTTTGGTGGCGCAAGACGATTTATAAGTTTAACCTCTGCCGAGATTTAGCCAGTGGTCCTTACTGTACGCTATCTGATTTCATTGCAATTTATTCAGGAGATTTATTTGATTTCGGGTATCGGTATTGCCATTTGTAAGTCTAACTCCCCTATCATTCTCCAATCAGCCCTCAAATCAATAAATCACTAAAACAACAACAAATCAACAAACAAACATTCCCAACATCATCGACTTGCTAATGAGCACGCATGAGCGCCTACCCAGCGCCGGTGCGATCAATCACTAACGATTCAGCCATCCATCTTACAGTAGGCACTCTATCATCGGTGCTGAAGTATTTTGGAAGCTGTAAACTGATAAATATTCAAGGATTCAGGCCTAGAGCTACCTGTAGGTAATACTCTCTGTGACGATGCAAACTTTGTGTTAGGTTTATCGTATACCAGCTACGCTCCGCGGAATTACTAGCAGTTGAAAAGTATACTAACTGCTATTCCAAACTATAATCTATATCTACGCCAAATTTCATCCAAATCCATTCAGCCGTTCTGGTGTGATTGAGTAACAAACGTCCATCTAAACTTTCGCATTTTATTAGTAAGATTATATCCTATTTTAGAAGAAGAGCGGCAAACAAGCAGACGGCCCGCCTGATGGTAAACGGTAACTGCTGCCCATTGACACTGGAACACTAGCGGTGCTGATGCCTTGCCAGCCTAAAAAAGAATTTGTAGACACCCTTTTTAGCTAGCTAGCTAACTCTGCAGATTTATCTACTTGTTACCTTAAAAGTATACCTACTGGTATTTTTTTCTGGGTTAAAACTTGCCTATATTTTAATCTAGGCTCTAGACTCTAGGGTATATAAGTTAGCCCTATACCAGCGTATTTTTTGCTAGTAGGGTCGTGAAGTACTGACTAAGAAGTAATGTTTTGTTACACACTGAAGCTTAACTACGTTACAGTGCTCAATCTATAATAAGGTTCAAAATTGACCCTAATAAGATTAAATTATTACTTACTAGCTGCGCTCTGCGGTTTCGCCCGCGGTTAATAAATATCCACTGTGCTATTCTAGACTATAATCTATCTCTGTGCCAAATTTCATCCGGATCTGTTCAGCCGTTCTGGCGTGAAAGAGTAACAAACATCCATCCATCCATCCATTCTCACAAACTTTCGCGTTTGTAATATTAGTAGGATTCAAATTAAAATAATGTGGGTAAGCGCTCTACGTAGGGACGAGACGCTTCAGAATGCTTCAGATCTCGGAAAGTTCTCTGTACCTACTACTGTTTCTTTAAAAGTTTCTAGACAAGCACAATAATTAAAATACGAATAAATAAATTCCTATTCTACATAATTAGATTAGGCATTTATGTTAATCGCCTGTTTTTATGGTTTGTCACTCCTCAACCCTCATCAATTAACTTAATCAAATATATCAATCAAAAACACAAAAGTATTGTAGCGGGCTGAATATTGTTTACGTCGCGAGCCACGGCCGACCGTCGCCGTCGACGACGACAGAGCGACGCACCGACGCTACTTTTTGGCGCCAAATCCTAGGCGCCATCTTGCCACATTCGTATGATTCTTGACAATAAAAATAATTCGGTTCGGTTATGTCCGCTCATTGGTGTTTAATAAGTAGCCGAATGGTTGTTTGTGTGAATATTTCTACGCTGATTTTCATAAATTATGCTTTAGTTTTTTGGTTTGTTTGTATCTGTCTAATATTTATTTATATCTCCTACAATAGGTAGTTAAGTATGCAATATGCATGCTTAAATAAAAACCAACGTTTTATTTTGAAATGTTGTCTAGCGCTACTGGAAATACTTACCTTACCTACTTAACTGTTGAGTCATATTTATTATAAGTTTATGTATAGTTTAAAAAAGCAGGTTTTCATAAATTCTTATTTTTTTAGTTTATTTGCACGTATTGGTCCTTCGAACCGAATCTTACGCAAAACATGTCAAAAACTTTAAGGACCAATTTTTTGAATAAGTGACCTAAATATGATGGTCTGGTATAAACTTACTTGGTTGAAACCGTAGGATTCAAATATACGAGTAACTACCTAGTTGTATAAGAAGAAATATATCTCCATACCTCACCAACCGCGTAGCTACCCTCTTGTATTATCCTACAAGGAGGCATTATGTCACGACAATCAATAAACATCCTTCCCCTAATTTATATAATAGTGACACGAACTATGCAATGCAAACACTCAAAACTGTTGGGCAGTTGTTGAGCCACGAGACTAGCGGTCGAGAAGCTCTGAAAACTTACTATTTTACTCGGGCTTTTTGACTTTGCCGCGATTATATGCTGCCCATTAACTTTGTGAAGGTAATCGTTAAAATAGCTGTTTAAATGACTTTTTTCTTGCATGCAGCTTAAAATCTGTCTCTCTAGAAATCTACGGCCGCGCCCTGAAACTCAGACATTTTAAATTCGTTTGTAGTTTTCTAGTAGTTAAGTGGTATAAATTAAAGCATAAATTAATTTTGATGCGATAATTCGCCCCCTGTCACATTTTGATTGAATATCTGGCGAAGTGTGGGTGTTGTATTGCACCTCTACCAGCCCCACTGGGTGAAAGGCTTGACAATTTATGTGTTTGTGCTAATTGCCATACATAATAGAGAAAACCCAATTTTAGAGAAAAGTTTTGTTCTACCTGAAACTGGCATTTCTACGTTTACGAGAAGGTCCCAACACCCAACCTGCTTTAAGTTCATGAAAATTTGGTCACAGAAATACAATACAATAATTTATATTTTCAGCTTCGATCAGATATAGGTATATAGTATGTATATCTGGTCAAAGATCTTCATTTTAACTTTTTGTACCCCAATCGAGCATATTCGCTGGCCCGCCATGAAAGCGGGCGCTGGCGGCGCCTGCTCCGGCGCCGCGCCGCCGCCGCCGCGCGCCGCGACGGCTCTCCGTGCCCTACCGTTTATTATAAACATACACCAATATTGATCTATTTTTACGCCCACCTCGCACACCATGTGGCCTTTTTGAGGGATTCAGGGAAAAAAACTGGCGGTTGAGAAAAAACGTTCACTAGTTACACCTACGTAGAGCTCTACCTATTTCAGGAGATTTAATTGATTAGTCGGAAGGAGCTTCAAGTCTTGCGATAGAGCTATATGGTTACTATAATAAATAAATAAATAATATAATCATATAACATAATATACTAAATATAATGATGATTTGGTGGAAGGTTATCCACCAAAATACAGGTGTTAATACATTTAGTTTGGTGGCCGTGGCTGCACAAACTATTGTAATTTTTCCATGTATTGAAATTATTTTGATTTTGTTTTTTTTTTGGTTTTAGATACCCATGTACCAATTTTTTTTTGCTCATCCGCTCATTATAAAAAGCTAAGTGTAAAGGCTGTTAGATCACTTAGGTAGAGTAATTTTAAAATTAGCAAAATACGACCTGATTTAGATTTTAGTGTATTTTCAAACTTGTAGTGCAAAAAAAAATTTAAAAATGTTTTTTTTTTAATTATTTTGTCTCAGCTTTGTTGGTATTCGAACTACCACCGCAACTCAGTCACCCACAACGCCACGGAGGGTGTTTAGAAATTTAAACTTTGACATTGATGTAAAGTTTCTTGAGCTCCAATACTTTCTTACCTACGACTATTTTTGACGATTATAACTTCTATTTAGACCGGTTTCCGTGTATGCGATCTTCTACGATATTATAGTAAAGGACCAAGCAATCTACCTACCAACTTGTCAGTAGGCAATGCCTGTTAATTGTGGCTCCCATCGTTGATGACGAGGAGGATGTGAAACACGGCTTATCGTCAGATTCCAGCGCGGTGCTCGTCATGGTGACGTGTGATCTTCAGCCTATCTTCTATGAAGTACCTACCTATAGAAACAAGCAAATACTTGTCAGTTGGTAGAGCTTGATAGTTATGATTCCCATCATCATTGATAAGGGGTCTCGCCCCACGCCCGTCAGGCTGGCGCGGGCTCGTCATGCAGGATTGACGCCGGACGGACGCGGCCGGCGCTGGGGTGGCGAGTGGCGACAGGATGCAGCCACTGGGGTGTGCGGAGATGCTTTACTATTACGGTATGGTAATTAACCTGAATACAAAGTATTCCTATTTGATATAAGTACTTAGAATTTATTCTTAACTTAAGAGGAACGTAGACTTTAAAAAGTTTCATACAACCGCGCTTGTCGAATCGCTCGGAAATCGATTCAAAATCGGAAACCGATTTTGAAGAAACTTGGTAAGTATGTATACAATTATATATATGGGTCTCTCTATCTATATTTAGATGTTCCCTAATACCTACTAAAGGATACATTAGTTTTTTTATTATGGATATTATAAATATTGTGATAAATAAAAGTTAGGCCTAAAATTGTCCTACACATAGGTACTGGGGCAAAATTTTCTCACGAAGAATAATCGACATAATTCTCAATTTTCGTTTGGCTTATCTGTAGGTACCTACCAAAATTCCTTCAATGGAATACCTTCTCTATGTCGACATAAATGGAGTTATCAAGCAGGTAGCGGTATCCACCTGTCTAAAATTCTTAGTTATGTATAGGTAGGTCGATATTTACTGCAATTGAGATAACGCCAAGGCAACTCAAATGTCGTCTGTTTAAAAAAAAACGAAAATATGGCATATAATATACCTATGTACATGTATATGACACATGCTTGATAAATACCTAAGTATTTTATCTCTAAGCCATGACATCAGTGCAGGCGCCCTGTTTGGTTAAACGAAAAATAATCTAAAAGCACAGAATGAATAATAGTTGCTAAAAAGTACCTACCCAGCTACCAAAGTAGGCTACTTAGTAAACCTACCTATTATAATAGAATTAACTAATTAAGTAGCTAGACTTGGGTACTTCTACTCGTAAAGACTTAGAAAAACTACGCCTTACCTACTCTCCATGGCAGTCATAAACGTACATTATAATATATACTTAATAGTAGGTACTACCTAAATTGTTTAAATACGGGCTAGTGTGGTAGGACCATCAGTTGATCAGCTTATTCACCTTTTCATTCAAACGAGTTTGACTTTTTATTGGGCTAAAACCTACCTACTTAAATCTGGAGACCTACTTACGTAGTATGTTACCTACCCACTTAGAACAAATCTTCCTGAATGATAATAATTTGCAGCAACAGTGGGCTACGTATTGGAACAAACAACATTAGTACACGTATGACATCAGTGCAGGCGCCTGGTTGCGAGAGCGGGGCCCGCCGGGCCGCCGCCGCCGCCGGCGCCCCGCGGTCCAACCGGCGGCGGCCGAGGCGGCGTGATGAGCGGAGCGAGCAGCGAGCCAGTCTCGCTGGCGACGGGACGCTAGATACTGTTTTTGGAGTAGGCATGATCCAAAAACACAAGGTCTAGCATTCCGCGAGCCAACACGTAATAACACTCGTCATCGTCATCCATCTCTTTCGAACTTGTTGTAAATTACTTATTTCGGTCTTACATAAGCATCGATTGACGTCACGACGTGTTGCCCAGGTGACCATTTTTTACTCAGAATACTATCGTACACATCAAACGTTCATTGGACCACTGGTAAAAATGTCAAATGATAATGTAAGCAGTAAGCAGTGTATAAGCAGTGAGGACTGGAGCTTTACATCCCCGCATGAGTAAGTGACTCGATATTGTTTTGTAGGTTAATTCGTTTGTTAACTTATACTGAATAATAAAAGGAAACAACTAAGTAGGTAGTCCCATCAAAATTCAGATTTTTGGAGACTATGAAACGTGACGAAAAACATTAAGTAGGTAGAGAGTTTTACTGCTTTTAAAAGGAAATAACTAGAGAGAACTGCAGCAAAGCTCCTCACTGCGACTAGCCGCTAACCGCTCCGCTCGTCACGAGCCCCGAACATCCCCAATGCTTCACTAATGATTGCTCATGATTTATTTGGTAAGCTCATTTTTATCGCCGCCTGATTCTAGCCAAAAGCCGAAAAGGTGTACACCGTGTGGAAATACATGTTTATTTTCTTAGTTTTTGTTACCGCCTTGCTAAGACAGAAATGTTAATGATTGCTCTTCAGACATGTTTTTGTGTAATAAAAGTCTTGGCTTTGTCTTTCGTCCTTTATCTCTGCAATTGGCGACTTGATGGCGGGTGCAAAATTGGTACAGATTATTGTCTTGGCTTATTATTATGAAGGAACGGACATTGACTTAGTAGGTACCTACTTATTAGTTTATTCATAGAATTCATACCTACCTTGTTAAGTTTAACTATTGTTGGTAGCTCTACTCTAGTTCATTTAAGCAATTTGGGCAAGTACTTATCTTACTTATTGTGTGTAGGTAAGTATACTTATTTTTTGTGAAAATAAAGACATAAACTTGTCTACCAAACTGCTCAACGTAAATTAATTACCTATGATCTATTCGCTAAATGTTACGTGTGTATCTTTACAGAAAACAATTATTTTCCGGAAGATCCTTCGAACTTTCTATTAGGTAAGTAGGTACCATTCTAGAACGAATATTTTACTGTTAGCCAGGTTTATTGTTCTATTCAATCAATCCTTTATAAGTAGGCAAGTATCTACTTATCAAGGAAATATGCAGCCATCAGTTCAGAGACAATGTATGTGCATTTAAATTCGTAGCAACTTCAAAATAGGATAAGCGGATGTGATCTACTCGTACAGCAGATCCTCGGTGTTATTTATGATGTGCATATTTTATTTAGATGGTTGGGAGCGGATCTGATTCATCCTGTTCAGTTCTAAAGCTTAACCACACCATGTACGGCGGCGTGGTGCGACAAACCGCACGCCGTGTAACCACTACAACCGTCCATTATTTACTAGCTGCGCTCCGCGGTTTTACGCGCGGTTCCATAGGAATTTTTTTTTCGGGATAAAAAGTACTTTTATGTCCTTATCTGTACCCCCAAAAACGTGTATGCAAACTTTGAAGATAATCGGTTGAGTAGTTGAGACGTGAAAGCGTCACGAACAAATAAATAAACGAACTAACTCACTCTCGCTTAATATTATAACTACTTGTTAGGATTCTGTGCTATAACTTCAATGCGTCGCAACAGAATGTTTTATTATTTATTGTGACGTTGAGTTTTGCTTTACCTAGTTAGGTACTAGGTACCTATTCAAGCGACGCGATACGCGGTCTCTAATTTTTTCGTCCTAGGAGAACAACCATAAAATTTTTTCTTGCAAAATCAAGTGACATTATAAAAGGAAAACCAAAAACCCTACTGCAAAATGTTGTACCGTCACTTCCACCATCAAGACGATTCAAATGACACCTCACATGTCGAAATCCATCAAGCTTTTTAGGCTGTAGGGCGTGTCAGAGAAACCTCATACAAACATACATACCCACATACATACATATATATTACATTATAGATAAGCACTCGAAAACATAACCCTCCTTGCGCAGTCGAGTAAAAATTAAAAGGGCGGGCAAATAACCATGACGCATGCATTTAAGATTTTTTGTGACTGTATCTGGTTTTCTCTATTTTCTTCTCTACAAAGCTGAAAACGAAGTCGCTTTTCGCAAACGTCTTTTAAACAACGCAACAGATTTCGATGCGGTTTTCACCATCAGTTAGATAATGTTTCACGAAAGGTTTATAGGCGTAGACTGATCAAACTGAAGGCTGTGAAGTGCGTCGCAAGCGAGACTGCGCCGTCTTGCCTCTCTGACGCCCGCGCGTACCTTCGTTTTCGCTACTGCGCAGCGTTTCGCGCCTAACTTCACAGCCGCCATCAACTGTACGGTGCGAAACCAAGGCGGATGGCTAGTCTAGTACAAAGAGTATGTATGACAATGTGTGTCAAGAATAGAATAGAACTTTTTTTTTATGTGAAACTGTGTATAGGTACTAAGACGTTACAATAATGAGGTCTTAATCTAACTAAACGTGTAGGAAGAAACGTTCCGAAGACGGGTCTGAGCAGTAGCGCACTTGTAGCGCCTCACTCAACTGCCGTCTTTGTACTTCTTCACTCTACAAAACTTCAAAGCTAGAGTGAATAAGTACCTTATAGGTCGTCGTGCTCTATCTTAGACCACAACGTCGCTTAACATCAGGCGAGTTGGTGGTCAAACGCCGACCTATTCTACATAAAAAAAAGGTAAGTTGGTTAAATTTTAGATGCAGTAGATGCAAATGAAGTTATTCGAGTATATTCATCCACCTACTAGCCATAAATAAAATCCACATGTAAAATTAGTTTAGTAAATTTATTAAAGTAAAAAGTACCTGAATCTATTATTTATACTCTATATATACTTAAACACAATACTTCTCCGTTACATAGCACATAAAACTATACAATTCATTAGTAATGACTGATTTACACATAAACAAGTACATTAGCAAGTTAACTTGCAATAAACGGCAAGATAACTTCCTGTCATGCGCGCCCATACATTGAAACGTCGTCGCGTCGAAACGCGCGTAAAATCAGTCACCTAAGATAAAGATGCTATAATAATTATGTATATACTATACTATACTTAGACTATATTTCACTAAACCTCTAGCCATACATGTGAACGAAGCAACACACACGATTATTATTATACACACGATATATTAATACATATATATTTAGGTGCTTTCTATTTCTATAGTTTATCTTAAGATATTAAGCGTACGTAACATTGGTAAATATGCTAAGTGCCAAACCCGGCACTGTTATCTGGAGATAAAATATTATGGCATCTTCATCGTTAGTGACTGCCTGGGGGCCTACCACATCTTATTGCCATGATGGTAACGTTTTTTTGTCAACGCTGCGCGACCTTGCATAAATGAACCTAATTTACCCGCGACAGTTTTTAAAAACTACTGCGGGTAGTATCGATACACTTTTACTAATGTACCTTTATCACAGTTCCAAATAAAGAATTGCGTGGCGATAAGTTCGCGGGAGCGCAGCGTCGACAACAAAACGTAATAATCATGACAATTAGACGTCGTGGTAGGGCCCCTGAACAATTCTCTAGGACGGCACGTTGACTGGCTGGGACCCTATTCGGAGATTTGAGATTTTCATCTCACATTTTTTCGTCCTTGTTGCTCTCGTTTGAAACGTCGTAGAAGTGAAAGTGACCAAGATAAAATCTCATCTCATCTCACACGTAGGAATAGCCCCACTGGTCTTGGTACTGTATCTATTGATGTGCAAATCAGCCATAACACCAAGTGGTGGAGAGCCCCATGCAATAGGGAGAATTTTATGGGCTGCACTACGAAAAATGCAGTATTTTGTACAAAAATAACATACCTACATGACCTACCTATCTTATTTCCATGCATGGTCCTCACAGTAAGCGCTTTATCACACTAGCGATTTGCGAGCGATTTCAAAGCGAGACGATTGCGCGGCAATGACGCCATGATTCCACTACTCGTAGCGAAATATTCGCTAGAAGAGTTCTAGCCCTTTCGGAACGTTCCAATACAATTGTGCGGGTCTCAAAGTTGAGTATAGCTCATTAGTTTTACGTTGGCAATGGACGGGCCTAGTATCGTGCGATTGTGCGGGATGTGAACTTTCACCTCTCGCGGAAATTTTGTCCGACGCGCAGTCGACGAGCAAGTTTCAACCTGTACAGTTTGTGACTGATTGCGCTCCCCGAGTTGGCCAAAGTAAGTACTTATTAATGTTTTATTTTCTAAGTGTAGTAATATACGAGTTATTGATTAGAAAAATAGTTAAATATACGATGTTTTTGTGATAACAGTGACTATTGGCACGCAAACGCTTCGTCGTAACGGCCCAACGAACTTTACTGTCACAATTGTATCTACGTGGGCCATACATTTACCTCATGCGTATTTTAAGTTTCCAATGATTATTAATTTTTCACAGTTTCCGCGCCATGTTTCCGGTTCTAAACGACGCTGCTATCATAGCGATACTCAATGACTCTGGGGAAGAGGGCGATGACAGGACAAGTTCTGGACTTCGAAATTTATCAAGGCTCTACTACAAAGTTACCTGATTCAGAGAATTTCGGAGTTGGTGCTGCTGTCATACTACGCTTGGCCAATACCCTCCCAGAAGGAAGGGAAGATCTGGATTTCGCTGATATGCCTACCTCTTCCAAATACAGAGTAAAGTCTCTTCCTACAGCAGACCGACAGTATGACGGATTTAACCATTGGCCAGTCTTCGACACCCTACAGCAACCTAGTTGCTGTCGTGCTCCTGGCTGCACTAGTCGTAGCCGTTGTCGTTGCTCAAAGTGTGACATTTACTTGTGCCTTACCAAAGACCGAAATTGTTTTTTCAATTTTCACAACGAAGACTGATTTTAACTAATATTTATTATTAAACTGAGAAAATTGATCTCATTTCATGACAAAGTTGATCTTATTTAAAGCATTTGTTGATTATTATTAATGTAAAACTAGTACAAAGTTCTGTTTGTGATTTCTAATAAATATTTTTGTATCTTTAATGGTTATTTCATTAAAGGTCTCTTTTTAGAAAAAACGTAAAAAAGGAGATGTTAGGCCCAATTTGATACAACTGTGACATTCACGATTTTACGTAGGAAATGAAGGGTCCAGTATGATACAATTGTGACCCTCACTATCGTACGTAATTAATGAAGGGCCCAGTTTGATACAATTGTTTGTACATGAGTTTTCCAAGATGGCAGCGGAAAATCTGGAAAATTAAAGCAGATTCGGAATCTGCGGCCCCAAATTACCTAAGATTCAAGTTCTAAATTACAAATTTCTTTGCAGTTTAAGCGCCGGTCCGAAAGGGCTAGGGAGGAAGGGAGTCGAAATATTCGATAGAAGAGTTCTAGGGAGATAGAGTATATTCGAACTTTTAGCTAATTCTAATCGAATTCGCTACATTCCTGCAAAAATGTTTAGGTAAGAGCTAGTCAGAGGTCGTTTGAACTAGTTAAGCAAGGACTTAGGCAATTCTTACAATTAGTTCAAATATGCATGAGACGCAGTAACTATTTAGTAGTCTGTGGTTTCGCACCCGCTCTGCGCACTCGCGGCGATATCGCCGCGCAATCGCTCGCTTTGAAACCTCCCGCAAATCGCCAGCGTGACAGAGCTGTCACACCTATAAGAAATAAATTGTAGTAATTTTACGTGTACTTTTTTTAAAGTCGATTTTTAATACTAAGTTGATAAAGTGATTACCTCCTCAGTGAGCGCTCGTTCCGCGGACATTTTACTGCAATGTCGGGATACTAAGCTATTTCTTGCTACATTAGTATCCAGTAGCCATTAAACTAGTATAATAATTATGATAGATTGATTCTACAGACCTACTTTTACTAGTTATCTGTTACGTGACAAATTTTTGATAAAAACGGCGGGAACGCATTGTCGGATTTTTTAGCCTTTGATCGGAAGCAAGTCATTTTCTCCTGTTCTAACTCGGGTAAAATATTGCTTCTATTCCTCTCTTACTAGCAGCTTAAAAATGATCTGTGGTCAACGCTTAGCCTGTACAACCCCATTACTAATAAACGTTATATAGCCTCGGAATAGATATACAGCGTTTTGTCCTTTTTTTTTTCTTTTAGTTTTTTAACGCGATCGAAAAAGACAAAACACTGTATTACTATAGCGGGGCTATAAAACGTTCATTAGTAAGAGGGTAAGTAATTAGACGCGAAAACAATCGTCACAACACATTTTATTTTGTTAAATATTATAAACAAAATTGTGCGGAATTATTCAAAAATATTGTTCATTTCAGTTAGAAACAGTACAAAAACTTTGCCCCTACTGTTCTGCATTAGTACTTTGCTCAAATCATAAAATAGGTTTCAGACTTGAGCAATGAAAAGTAGGCTTTATATCTTTTAATAAAGTCAAAATTTCAATGCCACCCTGAAACCGGAAATTTACTGATACACGACAAAATCCGGAGATCGTATATTCCGACCAATTTCAAGATCACGTTCTACCATTAGTATGCCGCGTGACTTTTTAAATTGTTCGGATTAGTTTGTATGTCTCAGCAAATGTACGCCAGAATAATAAAAAAAAGACGTCTGTTGACAATGCAGACAATTCTGAAGGATATAATGTATAGTTGACTGGTATAAACATAATGGCGCAATTACACTTGGCCGTTAGCTCCTATTCGATTGCTTATAGAATTCGGACAACAAATTTGACAAACACGGACAACAGTTCAACAAATTCAGACTAAACGAAGGGAGTCGAGTACGCCCGTATTCAGAATAGTTATGTAGTATTTTAATTTGAAGAAAACGACAAACCACTGTATAACTATTCCGAGGCTATACAGCGTTTATTACTAATGGAGTATATTTCTAAATTGATATCCGAGTTTGTTTACGTACAAATTTAACAAGGGTTAGATATATCGTAGACACACACATATCCCTGACTAATAACTTTTAACATCTCGGAATAGTTATTCAGATTTCAGAGTTACACATTTAAATGAGAGAAAAAGACTATCTCCCTCAGCAATAAACGTTGTATAGCATCGAAATAGCTGCACAGTATTTGGCCCCTTTTCGATCGAGTTCAAGAATTTATAAGAAAGAAAAAGACAAAACACTGTATATCAATTCCGAGGCTATTCAACGTTTATTGCTGAGGGGCGTAACTATTCCGAGGGTATACAACTTTAGTGAGGGAGATAAAATACAGAACATTAGAAACTGGCATATCTAAACTACATTATAAAACATTATACTAACTATTATAAAGGTGGAAAATTTTATAAAACTTGTGATTAAAACTAAAAATACATGTTTTAGAGTTTCCTTCTCTTTTTGTCAATATTATAATTAAGAGGCGATCTCAAGATCTGATATTTTTAAAATAGAAAGATTATGATTAGAATGGAAAAGAATAAATATTCTTAAAACAAATAGAAAGGATATCTTAGGCAACCCTCACACTGCACCACATCACGCGACGCTGCGAGCCAGCGCGTTTTTTAATTAACACGCCTTTTGTAATACATACTAGTAACTCGTAATGTAATGAAATGTTCGAAGTAAATTTTAACCTACGTCTAATTTGTCTTTTGTTTGTATTTGTGGTTGACATAACTCTAATTACCCGACTGCCAAAGGGTTAGGTTTTACGCACATATAAAACTTGTATATATGAGCATGTTTGTGAATTTCTTTATTACCTCGTATCTTCCAAACGGCTGGATGAATTTCGACAGTTTAAGTATCGTTATATTCGTCATAAAAACCCAAATGACTTTAAATAAGTGTACAGTCGGGAATTTGTTTTTGTTTTCACTTGTCTGATATGTTTTTTAAGCTAAGTACATTATTATTAACCGTTGCGCCTTCAGTACTTCAGTTAGTACACAAAACTTCGAAGTACAACACAATGACGGCGATTGTCGCGCGAAAGTGTGGGAATAAGTGTCGTGCACCGTCGCTTAACGCGGAACAGTGTGACGATCGCCTTACATGAAAACGTGCAGATCTATACATAAATAAATGAATATTCGGGATATTGTTGGACACACGATCGTCTGATCCCAAACTAAGCAAAGCTTGCACTATGGCAGCCAGAGACTGATACACACGTTAGGTATATATGTTTAAATACACACTTAAATAGATATTAACACACAACCCACGCCCCCAAGCTCGGAAGGTAGGTTCACTACCAACTGAGCCACCGAGGCAGTCATCACGAGCGAAAACCTGCTTATAATAGGTAAAGGATAAATTATAATAATAGGAAAAAATCCATCAATCATATTCGAGGCCGCAAAATATAAATTTCATAAAAAAATGGCCAGCAAATTTTCTTTAACAAACACGATATTAGTTTTGTTCCTTCTCAAGAGGCAAGAGACTTATTTAATGCTCTATTTGTGCCTAACCACAAATATACCAACACATGGATGTAGAGTCTAGTACATAATTCACGAAAAAGTTTACTCATCTAATGTTAAACAGTGCATAGAAAACTCGAATATGCGAAACTTACCTACATCCCAAATTGTCAATTACAATGCCTAAATTAGCTCGTAACAATTTTCTTCTACTTTTAGCGTGCTGGCAGAATATTCAAGTTAGTAAGGTTTCAGTCTACTGTTTGTTTGGACATTTCGACTTTTTTTTACACATAGACTAGAAATATAGACGTTTAACCACCAACTCGTGTGATGCAAATCGATATTGTGACCTAAGATAGCGCACGAAGATTTAGAAAGTATCTAGAGTATCGCCCAACAGTATTTTGAATATTTGCGCAGTTTGGGAATTTTTCGTGCACAGGCCAAAATCCAAGATTTTGTATATCTCTTCATTTGTAAATTTTTCGTGCACTGATCAAAATCTTTTTTTTTACACTGTCCTGAAATTAAGTGTTTGTAAATCTGTTGTTGTGGACATTTTGGTGCACTGACCCGAAATCCGAGTTTGTAAATCTCTTGGTTTCGACATTTTCATCCACTAGTCCGAAATCCATGCATTCTTTATCTGCACGTGGCTTTGCACATTTTTCATACACTACACTGACCCGTAAACCAAATGTAAGTACGTACGTAAATCTCTTCATTTCGAAATTTTTCGCGCACTGACCCTAAAGCCATGCATTTCTTTATCTACGAGTGGTTTTGGACATTTTTCGTGCACTACCCTGACCCGTAATCCAAGTGTAAGTATGTAAATCTCTTCCGTGAACTCCATGTGCTTGTAAATACAATATGAGCGAAGCTAGGTGTTTACAGCAATGCAGTGTGCAATGTGCCGGTGCAGGCTAGTAGGTGCGGAAGCTCCGGCCCTTGAACCCCTGCGTTGCGGGCGCGGCGCCGGCGCCGGGCGCCGAGTTCAGGAACAGCTCGATGTAGCGGTGGTCCATGTTGTTCTTGTCTCGACGCATCGCCTGGAATTATTGAGTTCGTTGTTATTCATCGGTCAAACTGCGATTTACTACTATAGGTTACTGGCTCAGATCAACCTATAGGAAAAGATGGAACACTGCGTTATATCTCGCTGAAGCCACTTCTTTTTTAACTTGTGTGCGTGGAAATGTTGCCATGAAAAACATTTACAATTGTACGGAAACTAATATATATATTAGCCATTTCCATTCCAATATACAACCTTAGTAGATTTAATATTCTAAAACTGCACAGTTTATAAAAAGAACTTCAAAATGTAGTCCAGGGACCCTATTCGGAGATTTGAGATTTTCATCTCACTTTTTTTCGTCCTTGTTGCTCTCGTTTGAAACGTCATAGGTGTGAGAGTGACCAAGATAAAATCTCATCTCATCTCACGCGTAGGAATAGCCGGCCTGGCCACACTTTTATAATGCACTATGTATATTTATGTAGGCGAAATGATACCTTAAACTAATGCATGTAATGACGAGGTAAGAATGACCAAGCGAGTAGCGTAGTTTTTTTGCATCAATGTGTGTTGTGTATTTATACATACAAATTTTCTTTTGCAAACAACTCGCCAAAGTCAGTCGCAGGAAAAAGTAACCGTCTATATGCGCTGACGATTGGCCAGCTCACAATTTACTAAGCTAGGTTTTACCAACTCAAAAGCGCTGGCCAATCATAGACAATGAAATTGATGAGCTTATACTTGTTTGTGGGAAGCTGCTGAATACAGGCACCGCAGGACTGATCGTTATTGTGACCATTGGGAGAGGCCTTTGTCCAGCAGTGGACGACTCCCGGACTAACGTGATGATGCTTTATGGAGTACAAGCAGCGCCCCGCGGTTTCACCCGCGGTTAACAAGTATCCTATGCGCTATTCTAGACTATAATCTATCTCTGTGCCAAATTTCATCCAGATCTGTTCAGCCGTTCTGGCGTGAAAGAGTAACTAACATCCATACATCCATTCTTACCTTTCGCGTTTATAATATTAGTAGGATAATACTTCTGTGGAACAGCGATGACACAATTAGTGATTTAATGGCAGGAGCCAGGCTGATTGGTAAAAAGGAGAAAACGTTCTTGAGCGTGTTGTCCATGTGTGTGTGTGTGTGTGTGCTCACCCGCATGGCGTCCTCGTGACACTCGAACTCGACGTCAGCCTCGCCCGACGGCCGGCCGCTGTTGTCGAACAAAATGTCGATGTTCAGCGGACGGATCGGCTTGAAGAACTGTGGACATGTGCAATATATTTACTATACACTGATAGCTGCGCCCGCAGCGTTATGTGCGGTTAAAAAGTCATATTTACTATTCTACACTATTATCTATCTCTGTGCCAAATTGTTTGTTCACCCGTTCTGGAGTGATTGAGTAACAAACATTAATCCACCTAAAGTTTAGAAGCTAAGCTATTCCATTTACAATATTAGACTGCGATTATTTACACAGAAGATACTTCAGAAGATCAATGTAGGCTACAAAACTTAAGAGGGCTCCGACGTTCTGCAATTTCCATACAAACGCACTACTCAAATTTCTTGAAAACCGTTTGTCAGATTATGATGAAATTTAGCATGTACAATAAAATTAACAATATCTTCTTATCCCCTATGTTCTTGGTTTTTTTTAAAAACGTTCTCAAGCTAAAATAGAGCTATGAAAAATATCCGCATTTTTAAGGTCACTTTTGACTGATTTATTCAATAGGTAGACAAAGCAAATCAAAAATTCCATTACATAGGGAGGTTGTCTACATCATTCGCTGTTAAATGAATCAATAATACAAGGGAAATTCTTGGTTACTTAAGAATGATTACAGTAGTGCAAAAGTCATAAAAAAAAATTAAATTGCACTTTGTCACTCTGTAGGTAAGTTTAAGAGGCTCGTCAGTATCATTACTCGCTCTCTTCACTCGTCTTCTTCTTCTTCTAGACGAAATGGCGATAGAATACCTTAAGCCAATGCGAAGTTAGTCTAGGTCACCTAGGTCGAAATTAGTTAGGTCGCCGGACTCTTAAGAATAAAGTTTATTTTTAAGATCAAGTAAGGGGCACTATTAGACATGCGACTCCGACAGCCCGGCGACTAAATTGAAACGCTGAAAGTTCCCGCTGTGAACAAGCCGTAGCGCACTCACGTAAGCGATGTCCTGCGGCGAGGCCTTGAAGGGCAGGCCGCGCATGTGCACGGAGTGCGCGCCGGCGCCGCCGGGCCCGCGCGGCCGGAAGCCGCCGCGCGCGAACGCGCCGCCCGACATGCCTGCGCACCACGGGCCTGTCAGTCTTGTGGGGGTGTCAGTCACGTACAGCCGCACACTTCGATCACATTTACATAGATTTTGCCCACTCAAACACATACAACAACGTATGTATGCATGTATGCAACCATGCATGCCCCTAGACACTCACAATTCCACACTCTGCACAGTCACAACGGACACTTCCACACCCGAAACATGCGAGCACTCTCACACACACACAAACACACACATCAACTATTCACACACAATACAACCCTCCACGTACACATGTCCACCCTACCCTTTCAGCCGAACACAATATCACAATATCACACTCAATGGAAAATAAAAACTTTGTGATAGTGTACCGTACCACCCCATTAATTAGTAAGAAATAGGTGGCCCCTGCGATACAGGTATTCATACCTAGTGCAGGGACCACAAGCAACACTTAGGGTAATTTGAAAATATTTAAGAATAAGTTGTTTGTGTTGGATAATGTACATTTTTGTTAATAAAATTATTTGTATTTGTATTTGTATGTAAAAAATGTGTTATATTAGGTTGTAATACGTCTGTATGTAAACGAGTTGTTAGTAAATGGCTCCTAACACTTACATATGAAAACACTGAGAAACTCCTGTTGTACAAATCTTTCTACATCTGATACATTTATACATAATCACTTACTTACACATTCACGCTTTTGCTCACTTATAGTATCACACAATCACACACTTTACACACAACACACAAATAATACACCAACATTTTTTTCATTTAACCTCAGCTCTGTAATTAGCTCGTGCTCAGAACCCCATGACACAGGCCTTTGGTCTATTTTGGGGTTCACTGGCTTTGTAATGTTATAGATATAATTATTTGGAAATAAATATTATTTTTATTATTCTATTATAGATGCCAAGTCTCAATACGAAAAATGGCAGCTTCAAAACTAGGCTCAGATCAAATGTAATAGGCCTCCGATACGCTCCAACTTCTCCACAGTTTTAACTATTGAGTACGCGAAGGCCTTATTCTTGTCGAAGTCATCGGCTTCTTCCCCACACTTTTAACTGCGCAGGCCCGAATTGAACACTGAACGCCCAATCACACGCACCAAGTACGGGCCCGCATACGGCGGGCTTGCGCAGTCAAACAAGTCAGAAATCGGAAGCCATGTGATTGGCGCGGTGTATAGTTTTACCAACCACACGCTAGGAGTCCCGTGTTCAAGCCTAGCCTGTGCAGTTAAGTGTGGCGAAATTGGAGCGTATTGTAGGCCTATAAGCCTTGTTTCACTGTCAGTCGCTCTGACATCTTGTCGGTGACACGACACTTTAGCACATGCAGTCAACGTTATTGCGAATTAATAAGGCTTGAATTGAAATCAAGTATTTGATTACTTTGCTAAGTGTCGATGCGATGCCACTATAGAGGCCTGCTTTTTTAATGAGACACGACATCTATGTATATCTGATCGAAGTTAGCGCAAATCTTTTTGATGTCTTGGAAGTTAAACGCGCATCACGCGAGTACGTGACTGCGCAATTTGCGTTCCTTCGACATTCAAAATATGCGTATTGCGCAGCCATTCGCTCTAAACTGTGAGTCCTCAAAAAGGTTTTACTCGTTACGATTTACGTTAAATAAATACTAGAACTGCCTTAGATTTTAGTGGCTTTCAGAGCAGTATTAAATTTGAAATAATGTAACTGTATCTAATTTTGTACTATTTTATTTCTGCAGTATAAATAAGTATATATATTTTTTATTGCAGTTTAGTCCATACAAATATTATAAAGGCGAAAGCAACTCTATCTTTCTCTTTGTAGGCTTTTCACGGCTAAACGGCTGAACGGACCTCGATAAAAATTGATAGTTATTTACATTACATCACAAGTAAGATTTTTGGATACTATTTTCTGAACGAAGACGCGAACAAAGTAGCAGGTAACAGCTAGTAATATGTATGTCATATGTTATATATGTTGTAAATACAATACGAGTAGTTCTCACCTCTCCCCGCGAACCCCGAGCCGCCGCGGCCGCGCGCCGCGAACCGGCCGGGCGCCGCGAACCTGTCCCCGCGGTCGTAGGGCGTGGGCCGGTGCGCGCCGCGCGCCGACCTGAACCCGCCCTCCAGCCGCGAGCCGTACGCGCGGACCTCGTCCGCCGAGCTCAAGAACACCTCTATGTACCTGCGGAGTAGAATCGGGGACTTGGAGACGGTGGTTGCTTGGCTGACTGGCTGCGACGCGCAGTTTATTCTAATGAGGCTGCCTTTTGCACCAGTTGAGAGGTGTTGCGAGGAAATAATGCACCATCAACAGGATCATTTCGCTGGGCGAATCAAGCGATTTTATTGGTGGTTTTTTTTCATCCTACAGATCCTTTTATCGTTCATCTTCTCGTGAAAAGGCAGCCTTATGGGCCAAATTCCAAACAATTTTCTTGACACGATTAATACTTATTAAAATGTAACTCTCTTTCTTATTGTTGTCTGCTATGCAAAGCACAGATATCAATAGTTATTAAAGGTAAGTCGATTAACCTTCAGAATTGGGACTTTTACTGTGGACTAGGGATTGTACCTCTACATTACATATTTCAACAAGCCTAGTAAGACTGTACGCTCAAATTTTGCCTATGCTCATTTTGCTCTGCGAAAACGAGACAACTATGTAACGCTTTTGCATGACAAAAAATGGAACAACATTGTATTGCGTTCTGTGTGAAGCTTGCTGAATAAAATATATTCTATGTCATTATTCTTCTTAATCGGGCACTCTTGGCAGAGTGGTCGTGGTCACTAAGATGGTGGTACATGGTGGGTCTTCACCGTCGTCAGTCTTCCCGATGTCATTATTATGATATGGATAAATATAGTGTGCAATTGCTATATTTAGAAACACCACTTGGCTTACAACAGTAATTTTTTTTGTAGAAAACTTGTTAAGTTTAAGTAAATAGTAGACAAAACAATCAACTGAATTGAGAACAGCTAACTGCACAAACTATGTAAAAACTGAGTTCAGTTCAGTCCATGATCATGGTCACCATCAATCATGATTTGTACGGGATTGTCCATCACTTCATGAGTACTTGGTCACTCTTGTCATAATAATGGACTGAATTGATTTTAATTTTACCTCCATTTTACAGTTATTACAGTATTTCTATCAGAACAGGGTATGTGACAATCTGCTAATAGCTGATTTATATGGTAAGCTGGGCTTACCATATAAATGCATTATTTGTTCCTTGTATCACAAATTTTTGGATTTAAAGGATTTTATTTATTTGCTATCATTGTAAGAAGACTCATTTGAGCCTCAATCCCAGAACATTATTGCAACCATTCAACTTCAAATTTTGAGACCAAGCTATTTACGTCACAATTTTTTTTGTGAGCAAACATGATTATACAATTGGTATTGTCTGTGATAGGTGTTGATTTTAGAAACAATAGTATGTAACCAATCTATTGTTCATGAGTAGAGCAACACAAAAGAATGTCCAGAGTACACGAAAGTAATTTGGAGTTATCTACATTCTACATGAGCGCAGTTGGTGCTAGTTAAAATGATTAATCTACACAACAATGTACAACTCCGTATGTATTGGTACACTTGTTCAAACCTACGTTTACAGTTGAATAAAAACAGATATTTTAAAACTTAAGCTGTGTACAACACATAGATATTCTTATAAACGTTCCACCTGCAAATAACCTGAAAATCTTATCATCTAACTGAGGATACCATAAAATTAAAAACAATCCGCCGTGTCGCCATCTCCCTCTTCTTCCCTTGTGTTGGTCCCCGCTTCCCTCTTCCCCTCTCCCTCGCCCCGCGCTCGCCCTTTACCTTTGACAACTCAACAACCAATCAGAGAGCACTTTCAATACGCTACAATATGACACTTTCACAATATTGGTTTGGTACTTTTGGCCGGCGTGGGTGCCGATTTGGATGATATTTACTAAAACTGACATTTCTAACTTTGTCTAGTTTAGTATACTTTTAAGAATCGACATCACCCACAATTTTTCACTTTGCTTGGCCATACATGCAGTAGAAACAAATATCTACAGACTATTCATTCATAATCAGGAATAACAAACTGCTAGTTCAATATATTTTCTATAGACGAGTAGAGTAGGTGTATTTCTGTTTTTAAACACAGTTTTCTGTCTATAACACCATGCAACATTATAAATTACAAACCAGATATGTTAAACAAATGATAGATAAGACGCTGCTTATTTGAATAAAAGTAGTCTGACGAAATTTGTTCCTATATTAATGTGTCATATTGAAGCTAAATGAAAGTACTGGTATATCACTTTTAAATACACATTTTTGCATTCCCAAAGACAGTATCCCTCATACGTTATTGGTCAATATGATTTAATAGAAACTTTCATAATTGGGATAAAATAAAATACTAGTGTCTCGAAGTCCCCTCCACGATATAAATACATAGTAGATAGCATGCCAAAACCATAGAACCAATAACTTTGGAGGTCCCTTATGTAACCCGCTACACCAAATATATTTATAGCAGTCGTGGTTTGGCTGGTCAGTGAGCATTTTGGGTGATTTGGACCATCTATTGTAACAATCCTTACTGTTTGTTGAGCAGAAAACAGAAATCTATTTTTAAAAATTTTAATGAACATCATTTGAGTTCACACTATACAAGTTTAAAAAAAAAAACTTTTTTAAGAATCTTGAACAATTTTTTGCATGGTTCAAGCACCAAATTCCTGTAGGTATTTTTGCATAGAATCAATAATACGAAATTCCATATTTGTAAAACACAAAATATAATAAAGAACCAACTGTATTAAATGCTTTCTCCTAACTGGGTCCTAACATCACCGGCCACACCGCCCCGCACCAGACCACGTGCACAACCAAAAGTGAGCTTACGCCCCCCACCTGTGTCCTATTTTCTCCCTGTCCCGGTCCAGCGCCTGCTGAGCGCCCCCTTTGTCAGGGAAGTGTACGAACGCCTCGCCCGAAGCCCGCCCCGTCGCGTCCGTTAGCAAGTGGACACGGTCCGTTGACAGTGTGATCCCTGGAGCCCCAGCATTGGAACGTTTAGTTGGATAGTCGGATGGTACTGGTGTTGTGTTGTGGCAGATGCCTCGCTAGATTGTTGTCAAAACGGTAAGTGTAGCTAAAAATATGTCGCGAGCAAAGTGTCGGTTGGAATGTGTGAAGGAATAGATACGAAGTGATATGTTATCAATCACATTTGTTATTTGGATAGCATAGATGTGATATTAATGATGTCAAACAAAAGCTGCGTAATGGACCCATCAGTATTCAGGCGTTGTCCTAAAACAACGCGACCACGCGAACTGGCGAATGCACGATGAAATCGAATTGATTCCAAAGTGTCCTAACTGACAATCGCGCGATGGTCACATAGGCAGTTCGCGCGACAATTGCGTGGTTTCGCAGTATTAAGGCAACACCTCCTTCAGTTAAATAAAACCATTTTTGATAACAATGCAGAGTGACAATAAATTTGAAAAATGAAGGGTTTCATGAATAATCGCTATTACGCCCAACTTCAAACCTTCGAGATGACTTTGAGCTACGGCATAACTGAAAATTTGATCAATTGCATGTGTATTGCTTCATGTTAAGCTGAGAATACCTTTAGTGTGAGTTAAAGATTGAAAACTCTTTTAGGATTACATTGCATTTGCATTGCATCCCAACTTTTGTTTGAGTAGTATGGATCTAAAAACAGTATCACTGATTATCTAGCTAGATAATGTACCTATGACAATTATATTCAGTTATAATGAATGAATCTTCGGTGGTGTTTAAAAGTTCAGCTATTTATATCACACATTCTAATTTTGCCACAACACAACTACCTTCTATCCTATGCACCATCAAAAACATCACACTAAGTCTACTGCTAAAAACACTGAAAGCCTTACCACTGAAGAAGTCTACGATTTCATCCTTGGAGCAGCCGAAAGGCAGTCCTCTCAGCTTGACTATCCCTTCATCATCAGAGACAAAGGGAATTCCGTCAAATCCATTTTCAGTTTGTTTCATAGCATTCATTGCCCATTCCATGTCTTGATGATCGGTAGAGAAAACTGCAATCATAAAATTGAATTTATAACACTAACTAAATGTAGGCCCAATCAATTATAAAAAAAATCTTAAGATGATTCTGAGGTGTGAGTTAGGTATGCAACAATCTCAAGCTTATATTTATTAAATTAAAACTTAGCTCAAAACCCTTTATTTTAAGGCGGAAACTGACTGATAATGTTTCATGGTAAAGTCTTGTGTTCACATATCAATTGAACAAACCGATTCATTCACCGAGAGCTCGTGAGACTGTCGGCTTTTTCACAAACCCCTTGAAGCTCTAATGTGAGCCTCAAATCAAGGTGTTTTCAGTGCAAGCTGTGTGTGGCTCTGAGCGAACTATTACAGCATAACAGTACACATCTATCTATCCTCGCCGATTTCGGCTACGGCGACCAGTCTCTGCTATGGTAAAGGAAGGCTTTGTTCATGTGCATACTCGTCACATACTCACACATAAAGACATTAAGAGGTTCGCCTTCAGTCAGTCTCCGCCTTTGCAAAACAATTAAAAGAAAAAGAATACCAATGATTTATAGTCTTTGCTTTGCTGCCAATTTATTTTTAGGAGAGGACTGACCTTGTTATGCCATTTCAACCAATTATCTCTTAAAGAATTGTCTAGTATTTTAGTAGCACATTTGATATTGGTGGATAAACACTTCAAGCCAGAATGCTATTATAAGCCTACCTACTGTAATAGTGTTTGAAGGACCTACAATTTTTTTTTTTACAATTTTATCAGCTTCACTTGTAACTTACTAACAAACAATCATAATGCATTATATCCATACCTTATCATATTGAAATGAAACTTTATGTATTTAAGTTTGGATGACAAAATTATAATTTGGTCATTTGGAGCTGATAACAAATGGTGAGCCAGGTGGTGGAAAAGGTTTTTCAATTTCTTTAAACTTTACATATTTATGTAATTGTACCAACCCTCAATGTATCTTTTCCCCATGTTCTCCTTGTCTTTCTTGAGAGCTTCTTCAACATCACTCTGGCTTTCTACTTCCACAAAACATTCTCCGGAAGGCCTCCCAGGACGGACCTCAGTCAGGTGTATTCCTGAAGTCAGAACAAACCTTTGGTAAATATTGAGTTGAAAAAATTGTGATCTATGATTTGCAACCCATCACATTTGGTACTCGTAGAGTACATTTATGTTCATATTGTATGTCATCTGCTACATGACTGGAGCCGGTTGTATGGCGACAGGCTGGCCCCCTGTCACATTTGGGCCTGAATATCGTTCGGCAAAGTGTGGGGTTGAATAACGGGACGGTTTTTGCCACGCGGCAAAAATTTACTGCATAAATAGCAATTCAGCTAGAACGCAAGAGAATAAAGCTAAGTGATAGGCTGCAAGTGATTTGTAAAGCGACTCGCAGCTCGGCGAAAATCGACCCGTATGAACCCCTCATAAGCTACCCTTTGATATGTTTCAATTACGTCGCATTGTTGAGTGCATTTATTGCATGTGTACTGTGTAGGATGTTTGTCTCTCGAAAGTGAAGTGAAGCGTGACGTCTGTTAGCGTGGGTCATTTGCGACGGAGTTCCTTCCGAATGGCGTCCAGTATACTAGGCTTGGAACTTGGAAGCACCGTGGATTTTTACACTTCAAATAATCTGTCGGTCGGTGCCTCGGCCTCCAGTCATTAAGAAGTAATAGTAATATTATGACAATGGTAAACATGAAGGATTTTTTTTATTTGTCATTATTTCTCGCTGATGTACTTGTACGTGGGTAGCTTAAGTGGTGGTGGTAATTTGCTGATGTTGGTGTAGTCTTGTTTTGAACAACACCTACTTGAGCTATCGACTAATTTCTGTATGGTTTGCCATGTAAGTACGTTTTTATGCTGAATGGATTTTTTTAGATTAGAATAATTTTTACCATTCTTTCCGTTTAAGACGTTGACCCCGTCGAGAAACCGAAGAACATCATCGGCGTTGGTAGAGAAAGGCAGCCCGCGCAGCTTAATGACGTAGCTGTTGTCTCCAGAACCGTGCATTTTTGCCACTTCACGTTACGTTTTTATAGAAAACTATATGAAATTACTATTTACTGCCAAATGGCACACGTATAAAGAAATATTAATGACAACATATACTTTTAATTTTCTTAGTAAGACAGCACTCTCTCAAGCGTTTCGGTCGGCGGCCATATTGTTTTTAATAAAAAAATCCTTTTTTTTAATGATTTCATAATGACCATGGAAACAAAGTCTTTCAGTCGAAATATTTCTCTAAACTTTTAATGATGAATTCCTCACCATTCCCGTTTCAGTAAAGTTGTGGATACTTTAAAAACTTCAAGTGGAGATACAGAAACTTGACATGAAATGTGACGGTACACACATTAAATTAATGTGCAAAATGATACAGGTGTTGGGTTAAAGCCTCAGAATAATAACTAAAGCAAATGAAAGTGAGATGAAAATCTCAAATCTCCGAATAGGGCCCCTGGGGCCCAATTCGGAGATATGAGATATTCATCTCACCATTTTTCGTCCTTGTTGCTCTCGTTTGAAACGTCGAAGGTGTGAGAGTGACCAAGATAAAATCTGATCTCATCTCACGTGTAGGAATAGCCACACAGATCGCATGCTGGGGGCTGAGCTACCCACGTCCGTAGGAGTGTACTCTATTTCGATTCCCTACACGTGGTCCCCGGGTAGTGCTAACCGGGTAGCAAACTCTGGTGGGAGGCTTCGGCCATGGCTAGTTACCACCCACCGGACCAAGCCATGCCGTGAAATGACCTAGTCGTGTTTCGGGATGTAGTCCGGTGTAACCGTTCCGAAGACGGGTCTGAGCAGTAGCGCACTTGTAGCGCCTCACTCAACTGCCGTCCTTGTACTTCTTCACTCTACAAAACTTCAAGGCCAGAGTGAATAAGTACCTTATAGGTCGTCGTGTTCCATCTTAGACCACACCGTCGCTTAACATCAGGCGAGTTGGTGGTCAAACGCCGACCTATTCTACATAAAAAAAAAAAAAAATGCTATAATGGTCCCTGTATATGCTTAGTATTTAAGCTTACCCTGAACGAGAGAGAAAAAAAAAACAACGACACTTTGAAGTTGTAGTTCTCGAAAATAGTGACAGTGACAGTGCCAAAGAAATACCTGACATTTTAACTACTTCTAAAAAATATCTGGCACACGCACGCCACAAGCCAAAATAAATCTTGAGATAATTTTATTGAATTAAGCACTTTTAAAGTTTTTCTTAGTTTGCCTTTTAAGAAACTCCATAGTTATAATTAAATTTGGTTATTCAATTAGGAGAGTGTTTCAAAAATGACAGTGGACGGCGATGGAAAGCCGGCTCGGGACAGGGTGTTCATGGACATTTCCATTGGTGGTTTGCCATCCGGGCGACTGGTATTCGAGTTATTTAACGATGTGGCCCCCAAGACTGCGGAAAACTTCCGTGCCTTATGCGCTGGAGATATGGGTATCGGGAAGAACACCGGCAAACCCTTGACTTATAAGGTATGACCTAAAATTTGTTACGTCTTTGGTACCACCTTTTAATGCTTCTCACCGATTTAACAAAAGTCTATAGGTACAAAGATCAGTTGTTCACCCGGTTTTCAAGAAAGCTATGAGCCTCTTTTGAGTGGGTAGAGCTCTAGAGCTAAAAGGTACATTGGTCCAAAATGAAGTGGGGAACATACAAATCTCGAGGAGTACAAAGCCCACGCCTCTCTGCGGTAAATAAATTACTGGGTAATTCCTAGTCTGGAGGACCGGACAGCACTTAATGGCTACCCTGAACATCCCGGGCATGAAATAATAATGATTATCCATAGCTAAGTTGATTACACTGTTGATACCATTGTAAAATGTTATTGAATATCTACTGTACTGTTACTGAAGTATTCTAATCATCAGGGCATGGTCTTCCATCGGGTGGTAAAAGACTTCATGATCCAGGGTGGTGACTTCACCAATGCCAATGGGACTGGTGGCGAGTCAATCTATGGAGGCACCTTTGAAGGTACAAGATAAAGCTACTTACTACCCTTAGTAAAGCAAGAACCTGTTAAAATGTCCATACCTGACATTGTACCTGTTTGCAGATGAAATATTTGAGCTTCAGCATGACAGGCCATATCTTCTGTCAATGGCTAACAGAGGCAAAGACACTAACGGATCACAGTTCTTTATGTAAGTTTTGAAGGAAATTGGGTAAGAAATAGAAAGTAAAATGAATCGATGATTTATTGATATGATTTAGGTTTTGTCATTGATCTAGCGAGGCCTCAGTACACTGGGAGATCTCCTCATCTGTTTTTTCTACAATAACTTTAGTATTGTTGATCCACTCTTTATGTAATTTTGCAGACAAGTTAACTCAATACAATTTTTAGGCTTATATTCATACGCAAAATTGGATGAGAAGTTATGGGGTGTATGCAAGGTCTCCATTTGCGGCAAACTACTTGCTAATTACAACGATGATACTTTAATGAGATTACGAAGTAGATAATTTAGCTTAAAATAGGTTGATGATGTTGTGCCAATCGCAAATCAAATCTGGACTTGATTAGCACAGAACTGAGGCAAATGGAACAGCAAGAATGAGGCCGATACCCACTAGTGAGACAAAAAAAGGCATTTGACGATGGCCATTGACTTCATAAAATGCTTTAGTTATTTTTAAGAGGTATATTTTGTGCTACGGCTGCCACAGTGCAGCAATATAAGTAAACCATGTACCAAGTGCTTGTTATTGTGTAGAGGGCGGGACGGAGCGCACGCGACCCGCTATCATTCTTGTTCTGTTCTGTGTGTTGTAGTACAACACAACCGGCGCCGCATCTCGACAAGTGAGTATTTGCATTTAATTATTTTTTTAATAATAAAAAATATTTTTGTCTAATTTCAAAAATGGAGGAGCTTTTCATTTGGTACTTAATATTTTTTTTGTTTCTTACCACATAACTCCGTATTTTGTAAACCTATTTAAAAACCAAATTTCCCCTTACTTAAAAAGATTTATCCACTTAAAAATTGTTACAGTTAAACTTAGCAATAATCAAAATACTAGTTGCCATTATCAAATATAAAAAAAAAACAGTTTAATTACCAAGTTATGTTCAGCTCCTAAGCCTTGTTTTACTTTAAGCCTACTTTTATTTCTGTTGATCTCATCTATCTAGCCATTTGGGCTATAATGTATCTAGATTAAAACAAAACCATGGGGGTTATGTCATTGTTCTAAACACGATCTCCGTTGTCCTACAGTGTGCACGTTGTGTTTGGTCACGTTATCAACGGCGCGACGTTGGTGCAACAACTGGAGGCGTTACCTGTCGACCGCAACGCGCGTCCACTGCAAGACGTCACCGTCACCAACTGTGGGCAGCTCATCAAGTTGAAAGCTGGTAAGATTCGGATAGAGAAGGAATAGTTTGGGTCCTATCAGACCACCTTGCGAGACCTAGTTGAATACAGCAGGGGGTGTTTCCCATCGATCGCAACGCGCGTCCACTGCAAGACCAACCGTGTCCAACTGTGGATAGCTCATCAAGTTGACAGCTGGTAAGATTCTGAGAAGGAATAGTTAAGATCCTGTCATATTACATTGCGAGACAAAATGACAAACAACGAGTGTCACAAAAACAAGAAATAAAATAACCTGAAGACGTGTATAGCTCGTCAAGTTAAACGCTGGTAAAATAAAATGCTTACGTTTCTAGAAAGAAATTCTTAAAAAAATAAAAATATTTATTTAGCTTAAACATACGAAATTAAACAAAGATAACCACCATAAATAACTGAGTAGGTTCATTATGTCAGATAAAAAGTACGGCAACTAATCGACCGTGCTAGTTCTCAGAGTCTGCTTAGACATCTCGGCATTTGTTTGTCCAATGATAACCTAAGTATCGTTGATCTGATATTCATGAAATTTTGCAGGCAAGTAGTTCATTCAAATGCAATTTTCGAGTTAGAAAATGAGTGAAATCGAATGAGGAGTTGCGTAGAAATATGAGGTCTCCGTTCGAGGCGAGCTACTAGTTATTTGGACCAAAGATGTGTCAATGAAACACTGAAGCACTGATGCTATTTTCAAAGATGATTTTATTAATACCCATAAGTCAACCGATTTATACCGCAATAAAAGCTAGTTACATTTGTGTAAATACATCAGGGAATGAGAATTGGTAAAAACAAAGAAAGTAACTTAATAAATCAATTTGAGAAAATGTTTACTGTATGCATTTATTGAAATACAGCTGTGCCTACAACAATTGTACAGAAAATATTAACCACCAGAGAGACAACTTCGGCCTATACGTAAGACTTAGGTGGAATTTCTTTTTAATTCAACTTAGGCTTTCTACCTCTGCCAGCCCCTTCGGGGGAAAGGCGAATGTATATTTGTAGGCTTTCTACCAAATTATGACCTACTAGCTGTTACCCGCGACTTTGTTCGCGTTTATTCATAAAATAGTTTCCAAAAACTTTTCTAATGATAAACTATAACTAATTATCAAATTTCATCAAAATCCGTTTACGTGAACAGCCCATAGACAGTAAGACAGAATTATTAAGATATTTTAAACAGTATGGATTTCATACTCATAAAGGTTTTCAATCAACTTTTTATATCTATACCAAATCTTTCACTTACTTGCTTCCTTCCTTCCTTGCTTTTCTTCTCCGCTGTTCAAATCAACAACGTGTTGTTTTCATTCCCGCAGAATTTGTAGAGGTGTAATATTATGGGTACTATTATGGGTGTCATGCCTGAAATAAATTAATTTTGAATTTGAATTTGAATATGCGAATATACACTATACTAATCTTGAAATCGAGAAAAAAAAACAGCTGATCCATACAAAAAGTTCATTGATCGTCGACAAAATGTATGGACCACCAATTTTTTATTTATTTCAAGGTTGCCCCATAGTTAATTCGTGCTCTGCTACCTCTACAAATTCTGCAGGAATGCAAAACAAAATGTTGTATATAAATATATAAAATTATAGTTTGTCTATAGTGTGTCTGATTCATTATATTAACTAGCCAAATGGAGTTGTTCCTCTGTCGATCCTTAGTTTGTGTAATGCCATTGCAAAGGTTAGCTTAGAAAAATATGTATGTACGGTTCATTGCTTCAGTAATGACCTATCTATCAGTTTCTAGCATTCAGTAAAGACTAGTATCATCAACCATCCCGTGTTAACAAGATGTCATCATAAAATATATCAACCAATTACGAGTGTATACGGTATTTTTGAAAAGCGATTTCTCTTGGTAATTTTTCTGTTGGCAGAAAGAGAAAGGTATGTTTGTCTTGCTTACTTTTTAGTGCTAAAAAGAGACAGAACTAGGCACAGCCAATGACCTGATTCATGGCATGCTGTCTATGGGTTTTATGATCTTTGTGTAACTGTAAAAAATATTTGTCACCATATTTATTTTTATATAACATATCGTCACGCTTTTCCCTCGAAGGAGCTGGCAGAAGTGTAATACAAAACCCACACTTCGCCAGACGATATTCAGTCCCCAATTGTGACAGTGAATATTTATTTTTGAAGCATGTCTTATCTTTTGTTTAGGTAAAAAACGCAAAGAAAAGGAAGTGAAAGAAGAAAGCGAGTCGGAATCGGAGAAGACTCACAAAAAGTCTAAGAAGAGCAAGAAGGAGAAAAAAGAGAAGAAGAAGAAGAGGTACGTTTTTATAACTTTGACGTTTATAAGCGTATCTTAGATACCTAATTCAAAAAGACTCCTTGCTCGACAATGACCTAAGACATATCACGTAGTATCAACGTAAAGCAAGGCATTGCCTCCCAAAGTTTTGCTTCAAAACTTTTCTTGGTGTAAACAGCACATGCTAAAATGTCATAAGCAATTCTTGTATTCAACTGGATTCTCTCTTCATTTGCAAACATGAGTTTAGTGAGTGAGGGTGTGTTAATCGTTGCTGCTCTTCTGAGGCAAGAATTATTGAGAAAACGTCGTAAGAAAAGGTGTTGGATCAAAAAATGGATAGAAAGAAGAAAGGTTCTCGGAGCATCTAACAATCTTTGTGTAGCGTAACTATAAAATGTAGCTTTTAAACGTGATTTGAAAAATTCGCCAACGCAAATACGTGCAATACTTGAAGCAACCCGCTTATAAATGGTACACGCAAATACAACCCTGTGTTTAGACAAGTCAAAACTTCTATGCAATAATTGCCTAAAGCCTGCATTCAATTTTTTTTTACTTAAACCCGCGTGTAAACAGATGCTTACAATTCTTGAAGATCTATTATTGCGCGTAATGTATAGCATTCAATTATTGCCCTTGTATGTTCAAGAAAACGGTATCATGTAAATGTTACTTTACTTATCAAGTTACAGCGTCAACGAAAGAGTTTTCTCTCTCTTTTCTCTTTCGTTACGATCAGGGTTCAATAAGCCGCCAGCAACGTAAGACACTGTTTTGTCCGTTCGGTGCATAATGGACTATTGACATACGTCAGTCGCAAAAACGTTTTTATCTCTTAAAGCTGTCATTAAACACTAATCTTCTATTAACTTGTTGCACAAAGCAATGTTATACTCGGATTAATTAATTTAAATAATGGGGAATTAAAATTTAATCTAACGTTGCAATTTTTACCCGACTGCGCAAGAAGAAGGGTATGTATGTGTAGTGTTTCTTTGGCACGGCCTACAGGCTAAACAGCTTGATGGATTTCGACATGTGAGGTGTCATTTGAATCGTCTTGACAGTGGAAGTGATATAGGGTACAAAATTTTGCAGCTGGGTTTTTGTTTATGTTTTAGTGTTACTTGTTAACATATTTTGTTGCACAAATCGTTTGAATTTTTGACACTGAACTTTGACATTAATATATGACGTTTCCCGCGTCAGACGTCAGTCAGTGTCTCCGTTCGAGGAGGCGCCGGCGGCGGGCGGCGCGCACCCGCTGGTGCAGACGTCCTCGATAGACCCGGAGGAGATCCCCGCGGTGCCGGCGCACCGGTTCCTCATGCGGGGCGGGCGGGACAACGAGCGGAACGACCCTCGGCGGGACAGGGAGAGGTATGACCAATGGACAGTAATGAGTACTCAGAAATGTTTATTATCTATGAATAACGTTGAATGTTCCAGGCATGTCACTCTAATAGGCTTACCACACGCACAAGCTTCACCACACTTTTATAACTGCTCCGGTCAGGCTTGAAGACGGTTGGTAAAACTGTACACCGCGCCAACCACACGGCATGGCGGCCGCGATTTTCGACTTGCATACGTAAATCGAAAGAATCATGTACATGGCTTAGTTACGTACGCGCTGGCCTCACTTAAGTACGCAAAGATAAAAAGTGTGTTAAGCTTGTGCGTGTGGTTAGCCTATTACAAAAGTGTCTTCAAAATTTGGTAAAATTTGACCTAAGTGAACTAAACTTATTTAACGTTGTTAAATAATTTAATTTTAATCTTTCGTCTGAAGTTTTAAGCTCATAGCTCAGAAGTTAAACTGATAAAATGATGTCGATGGTCTTGCGCCAACAATAGTTGGAAGCTAACGTTGATTTCAACTTTGAATTAATTGTCCTGCGTTTAAGAATTAACCTCGGTATCTTCTGCAAGCGGGTCTATTAAAAATTACAATTTTACATTCTGTTCACAGTTTTAGTAGTTTTTTGATGTAAGTTTGAACAATATAGTCACACATTGCTTGTCATTTATATAACGCCGGGTGACCGGCCACACGTTGGCCCAAGCGCCAACCCCACTCATCCAACGTAAAAATCTGAAAAAAAAAGCATTGGTCCCAATGTTGGAGTGAAAGTTCTTCTATCTAGAATGTACATGGAATATCTTCTTCCATGTTGGAGAAGTGGCGTTGGCGCCAACATTTGTTTAATTGTTTAATAACTAAAACGGCAACATGCCAATTACATTAAATAATTTAAAATAAGTGAATATCACAATAATTCAACATTGAATTGTAAAATAACATGTCAATAATAATAAAATCAAATCAAAAATGAAAAATAAGTTAAATGACAAAATAAATTAAATGATACAAAAAAAATATATATGTGGAGCCGGCGTTATGTTTTGTCATTCTTTAACTTTTTAGGGTTCCATAGTAAACTAAGGAATCGTAAAAGTTTGTTTGTGCTTCAGGATGCGGTTCCGTGAGAGAGATCGCAACACGTACACTCGAAGCGGCAGGGTCATCAAGGGCAGAGGAGTGTTTGTAAGTTTTGTCGCAATATTAATTAAATATTGTTATTATTTTATTTCATACTTGATTTTACAAGGAAAACAGACTGCAAATTATACAATGGATAGAGATAAATAGCAACTCATAAGCCAAGAAGGAAGTTTTCACTTTAAATTTTATTGTGTTAAATGTTAATCACAATCATGCCTCTCACTCGCGCCATCTGGGCAAGCCATGCGTGTGAGCAAAATAGCAAATCGCTATACTAAAACTAGTTGAGAACGAGAGAACGTTATAAACTGACAAGTGATTATTATTAATATTTAAGATAAAATTGCTGCCTTATATTCGCCTGACAAACAGCATAACTAACTTCAGGAAAAACTGAAAAAAAAAATGTATCTGAAGTTTTTTAACTTTACCATGGTTAAATTTTTGAAATTTTTATTTTATTTTTATCATTATTTATTAAATATATTGGCATGCACCAATTTGTTCATTGTGTATATATGTGCGTATTTAATGCCATCTGTTACGGAACTGAAGCCCGGTGTATGGCGACAGGTTCGTCCCCAGTCACATTTGAGACTCAATATCGTGTAGCGAAAAGTTGGTGTTGTACACCTCTGCTAACCCCTATGGCGGAAAGGTGTGACGATATGTCATAATTACTAATATTGTAAAGAGGAAAGATTTGTGTGTAAGAATGTTTGTAACGAATTAACTAAAAAACTAATGGTCCGATTTCAAAAATTTTTTCACCATCAGAAAGCTACATTATTCCCGATCGACATAGGCTATGAAAAGCGAGCAAAACAGTGTTACATATGTGTGTTGTTGCAGCGCTACCGCACGCCGTCCCGCTCGCGCTCGCGCTCGCGCTCGGTGACGCCGCCGCACTGGCGGCAGGCGCAGCGCAGGATCATCAAGCTGTCCGAGTTCGAAGTAAGGACATCATCACATCTTTGAACGGATAGTTCATTTAAGGGAACCATATTCTCTCTGACATCAGAGCCAAGCGTATTTACCCGGAAGACCGGGTCCCGAATTTAGCAGTCCTTCGACGCTCAACAATTGCATATTTACATTCCTCAAATAGCGGCATTGCTTCAACGATAGAGGTAGGTAGGGTACGGTACGGTAACGGTAGAATAGAATATTTTTTATTGTCATTAAGTAACAGTTCCTTAACAATTTTAGCTAAAAAATTAATTAAGGATGCTCCTATAATTGACTCGTCAAAAAGGTAATTACAAAAGCATTTGGTAATATTTCTAAAGTCTTGTGTCTCCCTCGAAAAACGACAATGACAATATTGCGCGGGTATCCAGACTAGGTATTCTAACTATGTTTAAACTGTAAAATAAATTTAAATAAGTCTAATTCTAAGTCAACTGTATAGGGGCTTCATCAAATAAATAGAAAAAAAAAAAATAATAATTGTAATACTAAAACTGTAAAGGTATGGACTTTAACTTCTAGAAATAAATTAGTTCTATGGCATCGTTATTAAAATTACATAATAAAAACTAAATAATAAATCACAATACAATAAATTCAAAACATATTACCTACTCATCAGTCTCTATAAATTGGTGGCCCTTGTAGTCATTACAGAGATATTCCGATATATTTATAGATGATTTAGACAGAGTAGAGATTTAGGTAGGCTAGAGTTAGAACAGTACTGACCTCGAATCAAATTTCTAAATCGAATGAAATCGAATTTCTAAATGAAATAATTAAGTAGGTTTTTTTGGCAATTTATAGTTAAAGTTTTCGATTTTGGACATAATATTTTTCTATATAAAGTAGCCTCCTCCTCTCTACCAAATCTTGCAGAGCCCGACAGGGTCCATTGGACTATGTACTCATATTTTTAGCATCTTGTACTGTATGGTTGCAAATAAAATATCTTGAATCACCGTCTCACTGTGTAGACACGGACTCTCCAAACAAACTTCCCACAAACTCAGTCATCGCTTGAGTCGGTGAATAGGTTCCTAAGCGAGCGTGCTCCTCCTTATCTATATGTCGCAGCCAACTTGCTCAATCAGCTGTTCAATTAACAGCCTAACCGTTTTACTAAACGGCGCCATTCAACTGGTTTCCTGAATTATATCCAGCCGAAGAGTACAACATTTAATAAACTGGCTGGCTGGCTTAGGCCATTCAAACAATACAATACATCTTTATTGCACGCCAAAAATACAAAGTAAAACAAACATAAAAAAAAAATTAAACAATAAAATATAATTCGGCAGTACAATTCGGCAACAATATATGTTTATGTGAATGTATGTTTAAACGACGGACAAGTTTCTTGGAAATTATTCTACTCATTCATCATTATGACTAACTTTTTTACTAAGGGGCCAACCCTAAAATCGATAGAAATAAAACAGATATTCACATACCCGACTGCGCAAGAAGGAGGGTTTGTTTTTCGAGTGTATGTATGTATGAGGTTTCTTTGGCACGGCCTACAGCCTAAACAGTTTGATGTATTTCGACATGTGAGGTGTCATTTGAATCGTCTTGATAGTGGAAGTGACATAGAGTAAAACCTTGCAGTCGGGTTTATTTTTCTTTTAATAGTGTTATTTATTTATTGTGTGTTAAAGGAACTTGTTACATAGTTCCTTAGTGTTCCTAGTTAGTTAGTGTTTCTTTTGTTTTTTAAATTAAAAAGTTACGTTACCAAAAAATCTTTATGCTAATTCTGTAGGTGCGCAAAGCAAGCCGTGGACGTAAGCTAGTTGTAATGTACGTTGTGTTACAGCGAGCAGAGCAAGAACGCTCTGAAATAGAGCAGCGTGAAGCTGCGAGGAGGCCTGCTGAAGGACAGCTCGTACGGAACCGTGAGTTTGAACACTTCAATTTAAAAAAAAAAATTAAATTCTACATTTTTTTTAAATATTAAATTCGGGACACTTCCACACACGTTCCCCTGACCCCAAACTAAGCAAAGTTTGTACTATGGCTGCCAGAGACTAATATACATACTTAGATATTTTTAAATACATACTTAAATAGATATTAACACCCAGACATAGAACAAACACAAATGTTCATGACATAAATGTTTGCCCTAGGTGGGAATCGAACCCACGCCCCCAAGCTCAGAAAGCAGGTTCACCACCAACTGAGCCACCGAGGCAGTCAAACTCTGCACACTGATCACACTGTCACACTTCATCCTTACTTATTAGAAAAACCAAAGTAAGTCTGTCTATCTGTTTGTAGGCTTTTCAGGGCTAAACGGCTGAACTCGGATCGTGACGATATTTGATAATAAGTATATCACGAGGAAGATTTTTGGATAATATTTTCTAGATAAACGCGAACGGAGTCGCGGGTAACATAATAGCTAGTTGTAATATAATTATCACACTAATACCGTAATATTATAGTTGAGAAAGTGTGTGTGTGAGAGATGTATGTTTGTAACTACCTATATAGAAACGGTCTAAGTTATCTCGAAAAATTGATATTTCCTGTAGTGTAGCGGATGACAAGAGCGCAGTTTTTTTTCATGAATTCTTATATTTGTGTGTATAATGTACATGTAGTTTAATTATATAATAGGGTTTTTGTAACATGCTGTATGATTTGGAGAAATAGTTCTTGTGAGTAGTGGCTCTTATTGCAAACAAGGCGGATGAGTAATTTTTATAACTTTAACGTTCATACTCGTAAGTGTATCTTTGATACCCGATTGAAATATACATTTCGACTTTCACTTCATACCCGACTGCGCAAGAAGGAATATTATGTTTTTCGAGTGTATGTATGTAAGCATGTATGAGATTTCTTTGGCACGGCCTACAGGCTAAACAGCTTGATGTATTTCGACATGTGAGGTGTCATTTGAATCGTCTTGATAGTGCAAGTGACATAGAGTACTACATTTTGCAGCCGGGTGGTTGTTGTTTTTTTAAGAATGTTACTTGTTATTTATATAGGTCGCCCAGGAGACGGTACTCCTGAACCAACAGAGAAAGAAGAAGGAGAATGTGACACCACTCTCGGTAAGTACTCCCAAGACATTTATCACACAACACAACACACAATCAGAATCGAATTGTAATTTTTCATTCGATTTTACAGAGCGTTCCCGTCATGAAAGAATCGATTACAACGCTTTAGATTTTGAAGAGGATATTGAACATGAAGGTAAGAAGAGTACATTATTTTCACAAATGTTTTTATTATTGTAATGTTTTTCGAAGTAGTTACGTCCGTTTGCTCGTTTTTTTTTAAAAATAATTATACTAGTTGCATTCCACAGTTTTATCTGCAATATTTATTTAAAAAAGTGTTTTGAGCATTGAAATAAAATAAGGAAGAAGCGGTACGAGTCTAATTTCTAGTACACAGCGCGTGGACCCAATATGGACAAGCAAACGGACACTACACAGCTCCGTTGACAGTGTTATGTTAAGTGTATAACAAAGATAGAGAGACGTACAAGAGACTATAGCGAGAACGAGACAACAATAATTATCACTGTTGCGACTGGTTGCGTTTGTTTGTGACTACGCTGAGTTGTGTGCAGCACCTAATTTATGCCGTCCATTTTTAGGTTCTCGAAGGCTTTAAGCATAATTTATTTTCATAGCAAAATATTTCATTTTCTATCTATTTCTATGGCTTTAGGGTTTTATATACCAAAAAAATCTGTAAAAACCCTTATGGCGAGACTTCGATGTCCGTCTGTTTGTGTCACAGCCAACGTTCATAGTACCTAATCAGGAGAGAGAATCATAAAAGTAGTGGTGTTACAATGTCGGGCAATTAAAAATAAACTTAGATAAATAAATGTAACGTTGGCTATGACATACAAACAAACAGACAAACCTTTAAATGTTGCTCGATCAGATATTATATCATAGATGTCGTGTCTCATTATAAATCAGGCCTGTAGTGGCACCGCATCGACATATATATTTGTTCATCCATGTTAACCAATCACCAACGTTCTATTTACAAAAAAAAAAAAACGAATACATATAAGTAACTTAATTTGAGTTTAAACCATTTCGCATTTTTTGTTGCATTCCACAACAGCGTTTATGACAGTTGCCAGTGTTTTTAGCACATTTAGGCGTCGTGACACCGACGCGATCCCAGAGCGACTGCTTGACAGCGAAACGAGGCTTACAGTTGATCTAAGCCTTGTATTCAAGGTGCCATTTTGCGTATTTAGACTTAACATCCATGTATAAGGTCCTTATATGAAATTGATGTTTTATAGAATTGGCCACTTTGATCTCAAAAAGTTGGCGCTTGATTAGGGATTCCAACTTCAAATTTATTTCAATTTTAAGCTTGTCGATTTGTGTTTCGAATGTAAAAATTAATTTGTTTTCGCGCCATTTAATTTTGCTTTGACATCGTTCTGTGTTCAATATGGAAAACATAAAATATCGCATCATTTTCGAATACGAATTTCATTGTGGCATTAGAGCTGCAAAAACAGCTCGAAGTATTAATGATTTGTACGGAGAAGCCACTGTAAAGTAAATACAGTACGTTTTTGGTTCCAACGCTTTCGTTCTGGAAATGTTGACCTCCAGAACAAACCTCGTGAACGGCCGGAGACCCTAGTTGTCAATGAGGAATAGAAAGTAATAGTAGAAGCGGATCCATCTACAACCACGTCAGAGTTAGCTGCAGGCTTCGGTGAAAGTGATAAAACCATTTTGAATCATTTGAAAGAATTGAAAAAGTGAAAAAGCGTGAAAAATAGGTACCACAAGAAATAAGTGAAACAAGCCAACAAACACGCGTCGACTGCTGCGTTACGTTACTCAACTGTCACAATAACGAGGGGATTTTGAATCGTATCATTACTTGTGATGAAAAATGGATCCTGTACGATAATTGGAAACGCTCATCACAGTGGTTAAATCCAGGAGAACCTCTGGCTAAATCCTGCCCCAAGCGAAATATTGACGCAAAAAAAGGTACGGGTTAGTGTCTGGTGGACCAGCGTTGGTGTCATCCACTACCACTTACTAAGATCTGGTCAGACGATTACGGCAGATCTGTATATTGACGACAATTGGAAACCATGATGGAAAAGCTAGGTGTGAAACAGCCAAGATTGGTCAACCGCTCTAGCCCACTGCTGCTTTAGAGCAACGCTATACCACACACTGCACAACAGACGGTGATGAAACTAGAGGAGCTAGGATTGGAATGTCTCCGTCACCCATCATACACCTTATCACCCCGGACCTTGCTCCAACCGGTTACCACTTTTTTGGAAATTTCTTAATTGAAAAAATATTCAATTCAGATGAGGCAGTCCCAAAACACCTTCAAATATTTGTTGATTCTCGCTCCCGCAATTTTTTCAGCAGAGGAATCAATGAACTCCCTGAAAAATGGCAAAAGTGCATAGATCACAACGGTACCTACTTTGATTGAGTAAACAAAAAAAATATGTTACTTCTGCTTTTTCCATATAAAACTCCAATTTCATATGTAAGGATCTAAAATATCTGATCGAAGGATTAAAGGGCGTTTAGGTAATGTGAATGTTACTATCCAGAGTCACCGCCGGGTCGCGCGGGCCCGGAGCGCGAGGCGCGGCGCCGCGCGCGCTCGCCCGTGTCCCGCGCAGACATCCTGGCGCGCGCGCTCGGGGTCAACCCGAGACACGACCAGAGGTAACTACTAGTTAATGTTACATGAGATACAACGTTTTTTACTAGCATCCTCCTTCAGTACCTACAGTTAGTTTCAACTTCAAACCTCCACCAGGGAGCAACGCGAGCAGACTCGTGCGTCCCCCCCGATCCATCGGCGCGGCCCGCCCTCCGCCGTGGTGCAGCCCGCGCCGCGCCTCCCCTCCGCCGTGGTCCCCCCCGCGCCCCCCGCAGAGGGGCTCGACGGGAACAACCGCGTGGAAGACATGAAGGGGGGATATGACCCCTTCACTCTACTGCGGAGCAGTTTCACCAAAGGCCAGAATGTGCAGAAGTAAGTTACGTTATTTACAATATACACACACATCCTTACACCAGACACTTACACTTATGCACTCTACAACGTGTTGTTAGGCATTACCGCAGATTTGTAATTGTGGCGTATTCGCATCTTTTATATGCTTTGATAAACCTATTTTTTATTAATCTTATTTATCGTAAAAAGAAGAAGCTCCTTCGAGCTCTTTTGTTACATGTCTTTTACATAAAATCAATGACATCCAAGACGCATCGTTTTTATGTTTTTATTTCGGCCTATATTATATAAATATAGGCAGGAACCCTTACGCCCTACATATAGTTATACTCCACTAGCAGAACACAAATAAACTATGGGGCAACACTGAAATAGAGAAAAAAAACAGCGGTTCCACATAAAAAATTCGTTGATCATCGTCAAAATGTATGGAACAGCTGCTTTTTTGGCGATTTCAAGGTTGCTCCATAGTTCATTCGTGCTCTGCTATAGTGGAGTATAAATAGCTACCTCTACTGATTCCGCGGGAATGCAAAACAACACGTTGTATATGCATGTTATATTTTACTGATTGAGGACACTCCTTTTCATTGAGGAAAGCGCTAGCAACAGAGACCGTGAGAAAGCGTTCTCATTAGCTACTTCAAGGGCTCTTAGCCCGCGGCAAACAACTAATGAAAGTGAAATTTCCGCCCTTACTTTACATTTACTTACACTTACTTACATTTTTAATGTAAAAAGGGTATTAAATAAATATATAATAAGATTTCCAAAACGAGTTGCACCATTTTCATTGTCATAGTCTATATGTAACGCATAATATAATATAATATCATGTTTTAAACTGACACTATATTGTAGGAAAGATGAACGCCCTAATCGCTTCGATCGACGTGAAATCTCGCGTCCCGATCCCAAAAAAGACGCTGAAAAACGTGACAGGGAACGGCGTCCCTTCGACCGACGTGACGAGCCCAAACGCGACTTCGACCGTCGTGACGAGCCCAAACGCGACTTTGACCGACATGACGAGCCCAAACGTGACTTCGACCGTCGTGACGAGCCCAAACGCGACTTCGACCGACATGACGAGCCCAAACGCGACGATCCTAAACGCGATGAACCCAAACGCGACTTCGACCGGCGCGATGAGAACAAACGCGAGGAACCTAAACGCGACTTCGATCGACGTGACGAGTCTAAACGTGACGATACTAAACGCGATGACCATAAACGCGACTACGACCGACGTGACGAGCCCAAACGCGGCGACCGACGTGATGACAAACGCGACAAGTCTGTACCGCAAGAAGACGCACGCGACAAGTTAGACAGACGTGACAAGAGCAAAGAACCAGAAGATAGGAACGACAAGCGTAGAAGCAGAAGCAAGGAAGTGACGAGATCAGAACGACATAGAGTTGACAAAGAAGATGACAGAAGAGAAAAGCGTAGATCCGGAAGTGAGGATTATAAAGAAGGACGCAGAAGTGAAGCCAAAGACGATAGACGCGATAAGCGAGATAGGAGCAAGTCTGTGGACAGAGAGAAGCGTCGGGATTCAAGAAGTAGGGATAAAGAAGATCACAGAAGACGCAAAGAACGGTCCAGAAGCAAATCTGCCCGTCGTGAGCGAAGCAAGAGCAACCAAAGAGGTGAGGCCGCTTTCACAAGTTACCTCAAAAAACCAAAAACTTTATAAACACATATTTGTAGAGGACCAAATTTGAAAAAAAATATTGATAAAAAGTATTTATTTATACTGGGATTTTTTTTGTAGGTCGTAGGTCAAGAAGCAATGAAAGAAAGAAACAGAGCCGCAGCAGAGATAGAGAGGACGATAGAAGAGAGAGACGCGGCGAGAGAATCAACGAGAGAAGGAGGTCCAGCAAATCACGCGAGACGGAAAGGGAAAGACGTAGGAGTCGAGACAGGTATGTAAAAGTGTTTAATTTAAACATCTCATAGTACTCTAATTAAAAATAAAAATAAACATTGGATTGGAAAAAAATAAATAAAGTAGTTAGATAAGATTGATACTATTTGAGTCAGGCTTAGGGATTAAATTTATTTTTTAAGTAATTTATTTTATACTAGCTGCGCCCCGCGGTTTCACCCGCGGTTAAAAAGTCCTATATGCTATTCTACACTATAATCTATCTCTGTGCCAAGTTTCATCCAGATCTGTTCAGCCGTTCTGGCGTGAAAGAATAACAAACATCCATCCATCCATCCATACATACATACAAACTTTCACGTTTATAATATAACCTATACAGGGTTATTAGTATAGGGTGTACTAAGCCGAAAGGCGGTCCATGTACTCATCATTATGAACAACTTTTACTACAGAGCCAACCCGAATCACGTAAAAAAATCAGCAGTTCCATACATTTTTGGGGTTGACCCCATAGTGAAAGTTGTTAGTAATTATGAGTACCTACAATGACCCTCTTTTAGCTTAGTACACCATTTCCTGATAACCCTGTAAGTATATGACAGATTCTATCAACAAAAATATCATATTGTGGTATCTTTAGGATTATTTTTGGAATGAAATGGAAACAAACATACATCTTACCAATATTACATTACATTACATATATAATTACTTAGCTAAAATGTGCGACTGTTTTATAAAAAAAAAAAAAAAAAGAAAGGTTTGTTCGATTGTTTCATAGTCAAAGTCAAGTCAAAATGTCTTTATTCAATATGAACGTCAAAGTTATAAAAAAGACCGCTTTGTTCGGAACAAAAATAAATTAAAAATTAAAAAAACCCCAACACTGATTTTCATCAAACATACTCGTAGCTAAGAACACTCCCGACTAATTCACCTTTTAAACAAAAAAAAACAAAATTGGTTCATCCGTTCGGGAGCTACGATGTCACAGACACACACACACAAACACGTCATACTTATAACACCCCGTCGTTTTTGCGATGGGGGTTAAAAAGAGTACTAGTAAGAGTACCACTACTCAAAAAAAAAACAGGCGAAATACTGAGGGGTGGTATATACTCATACTCATACTCATACTCATTTATTTATACGATTAGTATACGTCAAAGGCTAAAAATAAATTCATTTACAATCGTAATAATAAAAAATTAATTAATTTACAATCGTAGTAATAGAAAAAAAAAACAAAATTGAATTAATATAGTAAATGTCATAAAATAATAATAATATTCAATTTAATAAATTAGGTATCTTAGGATATCATTTTTCGTAGTAAGAATTATTTTTCAATGTCATAGAACACTTGACTAATCAGCCAGCTTTTCAGTTTGGTCTTAAATAAAGTTAGGTTGGAAGCCTCAATAATATCTACGGGAAGTCTATTGTAAATACTAGTGCCCATGATATGAGTCAATTTAGTATATTTTCTTCCCCCAAAAGTTGGTCTCACAAATTTTGGCTTAGAACTGTTTTATTTTTTTAGTACGCTTTCACGCCTTAATTACTCAACCAATCATCATCCAATTTTGCATACATGTTGTTGTAGGTACGGAAAAGGACATAGGATAACTTTCATTCCTTAATGAAAACGGGTAAAAATGTGGAGCTAGTATACTAATGTTTTGTTTTGCAACTTGATTGTAGGAGCGAGAGGCACAGAGACCGCAGTGGGAGTAGAGAGCGAGAGGACAGGAGGCGTCGTCGGTCTCGCTCTGACTCCCGATCGGAGTCGAAGCAGCGCGACAGGTCGCTCGAACGCAAGCTGTCTTCAGCCAAACTGGCCTCGGAGAAAGCTGATAAGGACGCTGAGAATTCCCCGCGTGACGATGATAAGAAAAAGGTAACTACAATACCCGGTGAATAATATTGCACATCGACCTTTGAAAAGAGCCTACTAATTTCAAAGTCAAAGATCCGGATATACGAAAGCATTGCATTTGTTGAAGCTGAAGCAGAGACGCTTCGGTCGCTAACGCTCGTTCGGTCGACTATATTTTTTTTAGTAAATTTAAAAAAAAGTTACTCACATAAATATTTCCTTTTTTAATTAGGAGGAAGAAAGAAACGAGGCCCGCAAAGAACTAATGGAGATTGTTCGCCTGATCAAGTCGAGACAACGCGACAGAGAGACCAAGGCGAAAGGTAAGAACATTAGCTCTTATTTTACCTTCTGTATCTCTATATAAGCTGGGAGAGGTGTACTACAACACTCACACTCAGCCGGACGATATTCAGTCCCAAATGTGACAGGGGGCGAGCCTGTCGCCATACACCGGGCTCCAGTTATGTAGCAGATGACATTATCTCTACATAGTATCTCCGCGTCTATCTGTCTCTTTGTCTGTATATCCGCTAACTCCTAAACCAAGCAACGGACCTTGATACGGTTTTCACCATCGTTGCATCAGTTAGATCATTTTTAACGGAAGGTTTATAGGTACCGTGCGAAGCCAGGGCGAGTCGTTAGTTTATAAAAAATTGCTCATCTGCCCGTGAGTTTGCGCACGTTTCATAGTCTGACATTGTGTGATTGTGCAGCTTTTTATTAGCGAAACTGTTTTAAAATGTGTGAAAAATTGTTAGAAGACTTTGAAATTAGATCAGTAGTTTCGGAGACTACCCCCTTTTTTATTTTATTTTTTTGTTTCCTTTTTTAAAATCTTATTTCAGTGGTACACGTGGGGGGCTTATTAACTTTTTTTTTATTATTTCTGTACCATGGCAACGTAAAAAAAAACATACAATTTGCATTTACACGTAAAACCGGAACCAAATTATTACTTCGAACGCCCGCAAAAGCTCCTATACAGGGTTATCGGTATAGGGTGTACTAAACCAAAAGGGGGTCATTGTACTCATCACTATGAACAACTTTTACTATGAAGCTAACCCAAAATCTCGTAAAAAAATCAGCTGTTCAATACGAAAATTGCATTGATCGTCGACAAAATGTATGGAACTGCCGTTATTTTCCTGTCGATTTCAGAGTTGACCCCATAGTAATAGTTGTTCATAATGATGAGTACAATGACTCCTTTCGGTTTAGTACACACTTTCCCGATAACTCTGTACACTTACGCCGTTGTTATTGTTCAAGAAGCTTTTCACAACCAATAGGAACACTTTCGCGGGCGTTTGCAGCAATAGTCTGGTTCCGCTTAAGTTGTCGTACAAAAACCACAAAAACCGGTTTAGTACACACTTTCACGATAACTCTGTACACTTACGCCGTTCTTATTGGTCATGTAGCTTTTGACAACCAATAGGAACACTTTCGCGGGTGTTTGCAGCAATAGTCTGGTTCCGCTTAAGTTGTCATACAAAAACCGGTTTTTGTACTACACAGAGAACGTGTTAAGATTCGAAGCGCGGCCAAATCGATCAAGCCGCTCTGTAGTGATTCACCAACGCATTATCTTAATTTATATAAATTACGTGTCACGTTGTTTGTCCGCTATAGACTCCTAAACTACTTAACTGATTTCCATCAAATTTGCACACCGTGTGTAGTTCGATCTAACTTAACAGGTAGGATAGCTCACATGTATATATATATATAAATAATAAACGCGAACGAAGTCGCGCGGTGACAGCTAGTATCATATATGTTATAACAGCTGTTACCGGCCACTTCATTCGCGTTTATTCAGAAAATAGTGTCCAAAAACCTTCCTGGTGATATACTGGAACTACTTATCAAATTTCATCAAGATCCGTTCAGCTGTTTAGCCGTGAAAAGCCTACAAACAGACAGACAGTTACTTTCGATTTTCATTATATTAGGTCCTTACGTATGAAATTAGCGTTTTGTCGTACTGATCAATTTGATCTGAAATATCTCCTCTTTGGTTAAGGCGAGGCTTTCCCAGAACTTTAGGTATTTTACTCTACCTCAGGCCGCACTTTTTGGGAGCGCGACGTATTCATTCACGCGACACAAAAGTTGTGTGCGATGCGCCGCGCGCACGTCTTTCACCCGTCAGTCACGTTATGGTATCGAGTACCTAAACACCCATTTTTAGGAAATCGATAAAATAATCCGTCCGTCATTGTACTCATCCATTTTACGAACATTTTTTATTTGATGCCAACCAAAAAAAAATCTAAAAAATGCCGTTCAAGCCAATATAGGTAAAACCAATCTCATGTCCACGAGTTGTTGTATTTTTGATGTGTGAGCAGTCGTGGCATTAGTTTCATTTTACCGGTAGTGTCATATTTCCATTTTATCACACTTCACACTCATAAATACAAAAGATTGCGATTGTGTGTGGAAGTTAGGTACTTACTCGTATTTCACTTATTCACACCCAAACTAGACGGCTAGACGGATGAGGATCATATTTGGAACGGAGTTAGCTTATGCCCTGGATTGACACATAGGCTACTTGTTATCCTTATTAGGACAAATATTTATACAGGCTGTTGGAATGATTGTGTAACTACCGGTATTCATTAAATAATACAACATAGTAAATTTCATTATTTTTGGGTATATTGTATAACAATGGTAATAACAATTTTAATTACCTTAATTTACCATTAGGTGCGTACTAATAATATTGTATGGTTTGTTAAATGTTACAAAGTTAAAAAACTACACGATTCAGATATAATTTTGAACAATAATTATGAAAGAATCGAGTAAACTTATACTGGATATATACATACCCTGGGTACGAAGTGGCGGACATTCTGCTAGTACTAACAAAATATACATTCACAATATTTACATTTATATGTACAATTGAGCTATAGGTACGTAGTATTATTATTTGTTCTGTGATATAGTTGTAGAATCGATGGCAGCCTAGTTGGGAGTGGCAATTTTGCTCTGCTGGGTTCGAACCCAGCCGACGGCACGCACCAATTTGTTCATTGTGTGAACATATGTGCGTATTGTGTGTCATCTGCTACATAACTGGAGCCCGGTGTATGGCGACAGGCTCGCCCCCTGTCACATTTGGGACTGAATATCGTCCGGCGAAATGTGGGTGTTGTATTACACCTCTGCCAGCCCCCTCGGGGAAAAGCGTGACGATATGTATGCATGTCTAGCCATAAGTTCTGTTACAATTGAAAATGCATTTATTTTTTATACAGTAATGTAATGTTACTAAAAGTTATCATATATCTTTAAATGAACAATTCTTGTATATATATATATATATATATAATTGGAATCTCGGAATCGGCTCGAACGATTTTCATACAATTTAGTATATAGGGGGTTTCGGGGGCGATAAATCGATCTAGCTAGGAATCATTTTTAGAAAATGTCATTTTATTCGTGTTTTATCGATAATCAATCTCAACTGAAAAATATGACTCTTCCTGACATCTATTGGCGAATAATAATACTATTTTTTGTGAGCAACTAATTGCTTTAACGACACAACAGCAGATGGCGTTGTTAAGTAACACGAAGTCAATGAGTGTTTGCTTTGAGGTTAGACTAAAATCAATTGTTTATTATCCAAAAAACACAATTAAAAAATAAAAAAAAATACCGAGCAAAGCTCGGCCATCCAGGTACTATTTACATATGTATTGAAGTCTTAACAAAAATATAACTATTATTTTATTCAAAATTACCACATTTGGCCTTGATAGAGGCCTTTAGTCGGTCTGGCCAAGAATCTATGGATTTACGGACCGTTTCCATGGGAAATTTAGCCACTGCTTGCTTCAAAGATTTCTTAAGTGACTCTATGTCGGCGTGTCGTTTAGAGGCCATGCCCTCTAAACCTGACCATAATTTTTAGTCCAGGGGGTTTTGATCTGGGCTAGAGGAGGGCCAGTCTTCAGCCCTTATAAAGTCCGGAACATTGGCTTCCAGCCAGGCTTGGGTAGTTCGCGCCTTGTGACCATGTGCAGAGTCTAGTTGGAAACTCCACGGTAGATTTTTAAAAAGTGTATTGCTAAGGGGTTGTACAACACCATATAAGACGGTCTCTTGATACACTTTGGCAGAAGTTTTAACCCCCTTTTCACAAAAACAAAGCTTTGTGACGCCGTGATAGGATACCCCCCACCAAACCATGACTGACGCAGGATGATGACCACGCTGAGTGAAACAGGGTCAATGTCATCCACGTGCCTAAAACAAAATAAAAATAAATATTTATAAGTATGATGTCCAAAAGTTCAAAATATAAAAATTCTAAAAAACCGACCAAGTTTGAGTCGGACTCGCGCACGGAAGCTGTCGTTCAAGCTTGTTGGTATGTATGTACATAATTATATAACAACTACATTATAAATAAATGAGCTTTCAAATGACACCTCAAACTACTGATTTGATGAGATAGAACTCGAGATATAAGCAATAATCTACAACGGTCGGCGGCCATCTTTGTGACGTATATACATAGCTTCGCGTGTCCCCGCTATCGCTTCTTACAACCGGCAGTTTCGAATTTCAAAGGCAACGACGAACACATCCATACCAGCCGTAGGTTTATAAAAGCCGTACTTACAAGATTTACCGAAATGCTCGATTTTCGCTAATCGTTAAAAACGAATATACAACTTTACGAGTTTTCTTCAAAACAGCCAAAATCACGTTGCAGTACTAATCAGGCCTAGATGTGTTCAAATCATACGGCTATAACTCAAACGCTACCAAACACTCGTGTAGTACAGATTGCTCAGTCAAAAATGAAAGTATGAACGACGTCCCCTATCTCACCTAACACCCTATATAATTTACATACAGTACAGTCAAAACTTAGCGAAGATCCGCCACCTTCCATGTTACAAAAAGAAGGTAGGTACTTACGTTTCGTCAATTGCAATGTCATCAGAGTTTATTACATTCTCTTGAAGTACTCTTCTGCAAAAAAAAAAAACGAAGATAAGTATTCATGTAGGTAAGTATAACTACGTAAATATCACTACTAGATATACCACTAGGCCGGGTATTTACTCGTTGTGCAGTTCAGATTGCTCAGTAAAAATGAAAGTATGAACGTCGTCCCGTATCTTACCTAACATCCTGTATAGTTAAAACTTAGCGAAGATCCGCCGCCCTGCATGTTACAAAAGGTAGGTAGGTACTTACGTTTCGTCAATTCCAATGTCATCGGAGTTTATTACATTTGGTTGTAGTACTCTTCTGAAAAAAAAACAAAACTGTAAGATAGGTATTCGTGTAAGTAGGTATAACTATATAAATATAAATATCACTGGTATGCCACTAGGTCGGGTATTTACTCGTTGTGCAGTTCAGATTGCTCAGTAAAAATGAAAGTATAAACGTCTTCCCGTATCTCACCTAACATCCTACATATATAGTCAAAACTTAGCGAAGATCCGCAGCCCTGCATGTTACAAAAGGTAGGTAGGTACTTACGTTTCGTCAATTCCAATGTCATCGGAGTTTATTTAATTTGGTTGTAGTACTCTTCTGAAAAAAAAGCAAAACTGTAAGATAGGTATTCGTGTAAGTAGGTATAACTATATAAATATAAATATCACTGGTATGCCACTAGGGCGGGTATTTACTCGTTGTGCAGTGTAGAATGCTCAGGAAAAATGAAAGTATGAACGTCGCTCCGTATCCGTATCTCACAAGTTGTCTGGGTGAAATAATAAATGGTGACCGACATAGTCAAAACTTCGCAGAACACCCGCCTCCCTGCGTGATACAAAAGGTAGATAGGTACTTACGTTTCGTCAATTCCAAAGTCATTGGAGTTTGTTTGTTTCTTCTGCAAAAAAAAACTGTAACTGTAGGTAGGTATAACTACATAAATATCACTAGTAGGTATACCACTAGGCCGGGTATTTACATCGTGAATACACGTAAAGAGACAAAAAAGTATCTATGATGATGAGTATAATATTTGAAAACACTAAAACGAATATAAGTAGGTACTAATAGATTTGTTGATACATCATCTGACTACAAAAAGCAATGCAAGAAATGTCGATTCTAGTAAATAAAAACAATGATTACCAATTTAATCTAGTAGAAGTTTCTCTACTTACCGACGTTTGCTCCTTGACTCGTACGATTTTCTAAAAGCCAGACTTGAGCATTTTTTTCGTTTATTATGTTTGTTACACATTATGGCAAAACTAAATGCTTGGTTGGTGTTGGTGTGTGCGGCACTGCGGAGATCACAAAAATTTGGCACACGTCCGGCGTCGACGGTGTCTGCGGGCGGACTGGCGCACTATGGGACCAAACGGCGCGATCCATCTCAAAAATGGTTTGAACAAAAGTCATGTCACTGAAGATGTTTTGATTACATTATATTCTAGGAAGATAGAGCTATACGATAGTATAGTAAATAAAAATGAATAATCAGTTTTAGGTACATAAAATAGCACCCAAACTTTGAACTTTGATAATTCATATTAACTAGTCTACTCATTATGGAAGTTTAACATAAGATATTTCAAAAGTTCTTCAAAGAAATATATAAGTATTATATATTTTTGGATTGCTTAGGATTTTTGGTTTATGAATACGTTTATGCTTTTAGTTAAAATGTGTTTTTTTTATTTATTTTATATTTTTAAGTGATATAAGAAAATTTTTAGTCTTTCCGATTTTCAAGTTGAGGTTTCTTTGTTGCCGATAGCTGCCGATGTCGAGTTAATATCATTTTTAGATTCGTTAACTATTCAGTAATAATAAAAAATAAAAAAAACCTGCGTCATTACTGCGCCTTTTCAAGCTAGATGCAAATACGTCGAAAGAGATCCGATTTGATTATTTAACAAGTAGGCATAAAATAGCATATTTCGATTTAAAATATTCTCAACTGAGATTTTTTTGCGGTGAACATTTTAACCACACGTATGATAAAAAATATACAGCATATAATATACTCGTTCAGTACAGCATCAGCCGAAAATTCCGACTTGAATACTAGAAATCGCGGTAGACAACCAAAGCCCTATGAAGAGTGTTCGGAACTACAAAAAAGCGAAAAAACATGGAATTAGTCCAGAAATATAAATTATATAATAATAAATAAACAAGTTTTACTTAAAGAAAATGAACAAATATCGGACGCTAATATGTTTATATAGTTTCACTTGTACCATTGAGGCTAGTGGACGAAGAAACTAAAGCAATTATATGGCAAAACCCGACATGTTCGTCTGTTAGATATTGCAGACCAATCTCTCTGGAATTAGTGAAAGAAACTCTACAAAAAACCACAGCTGTCGTAAGTGAACTCGAAGCCAAAATTAATGAGTTAACTTCAACGCTTACAACCATTAAAGGTAATATTATTTTAGAAATAAGACATGAGCTGTGAGCAGACATGACTATGATTGACGGGAAGATAAGATGTATGGAAATGATTATGCATATTTCTTACAATGCAGGATTTGAAACGTGGATTGCATCAACTCCAGAGCAGAAAAAAATTAAAGTAGATAAAAAGAAGCACATTCAAACTCGCTTATCCGGGAATTGCTTGGTTTACACATTGATAAACCTCATCAAGGTGCAGGAAACAGCTATGATGGAAACACAACAAAGAATTTTTCCAAAACTATCAATGCTCTGCAGAAATCACGGGTATCGATGAAGAGTTAATCAAGAGATTATACGTCATTCTGCAAACCATGTCATCGGGACTTTCTGTAGACGCAATAAAATTTGGTGAATATACACTGAGGACTGCACAGTTGTATATTAGTAAATATAGTTGGTACTATATGCCATCTTCAGTCCACAAAATTCTTATACATGGTGCCAAAATAATCGAGCATTTCGCAGTTTTGCCAATAGGTCAATTATCTGAAGATGCTCAAGAAGCTCGAAATAAAGACTTTAAGAAATATAAGCTGCATCACGCTCGGTGTTTCAGTTCAGCGACAATTGAAGACGTTCTGCACATATTATTATATACTTCTGATCCCTATATATCCAGCCTAAATAGATCAAGTATTATGATGCCGAAATAATTACTTGACGAAGCTAAAGAGTTTATAGTATAACAAGTGATCACAAGTCTTTTTATAGTTTAATATGTTGTAATTATGTAGTTTGTAACTTATTAATAATTTAAATTTAACCTAACGTAAGCAAAAAAAAGAACAAATATTACTTTCCTTGTGTATTTTTTATGTTAAGCTGTTTTTAAATTAATTTAAGAATGAAAATTTCAATTTTATTTTTTTGCAATTTTTTTTACTAAATAAATATAGTTAGTACAGCAGAGGTGTTTCAACTTTCGAATGTCTTAGATATCCAAGAATAGATACACAAAATTTCAATTCAAAATGTCAAGAAACAAAAAAGTTATTGATTTATGAGATGGAACGCACCGTTTGGTCCCATAGTGTGGCGGTCACGCAAACGCGCCTTTTTACCATGAATTCGTGATAAAAAATCATATAAAATTACCATGTTAACTTTTTAGCATTTTTATTTATGATTCCATTTTTTTATTGCGTTGTAATTCGTAAAAAAAATAAAAAAGCAATATGATTTGTAAAAATTAAGTCGCAAATCGTGTTTAAAATACCAAATAGAGGTGACTTTGGATTTTTTTCTATCGAGTGAAGTTATTCATTACATGTATCAGATTTATGATTCCACTTAAAAACATGCTTAAGAATAACATATTTTTTTTTACACAGTAAAAACCATGGTTTATCTTAGAGGAAAGTTGATTCTTGCTAGACGTTTTCTGGCCAGGCTCGCCTTAAGAATTCGAAATTCAAATTAATAAATTCATTTAGCTGGTTTTTTTTTCTTTGGAATACAGTCATTCATTTGTTATTTTCCTCATTATTTTTTCTTTGGCGTCGCTTATTACCGCGCAATGGAAAACATGAAATATCGGTATATTAACGAGTACGAGTTCTACCGTGGCACCAGTGCTGCAGAAACAGCTCGAAGAATTAATGATGTGTACGGCGCTGGTGTCGCTAAAGACAGCATGGTACGTTTTTGGTTTCAACGTTTTCGTTCTGGAAATTTCGACCTTAAGAACCAACCCCGTGGACGGCCGGAGATCAAAGTGAAAAACGAAGAATTAAAGGCTATTGTGGAAGCGGATCCATCACAAAGCACTTCAGAGATAGCAGCAGTCTTCGGGGTAAGTGACAAAACTGTATTAATCCACTTGAAGCAAATCGGGAAAGTAAAAAAACTCGAACGATGGGTACCTCATGAATTGAGTGAATCGAACTTGCAAACACGGGTCGACTGCTGTGTTACTTTGCTCAACCGACACAATAATGAAGGGATTTTAAATCGAATCATTACTTGTGATGAAAAGTGGATATTGTACGATAATCGAAAGCGCTCATCGCAATGGCTGAACCCTGGAGACCCAGCCAAATCCTGCCCTAAACGAAAATTGACTCAGAAAAAGTTACTTGTAAGTGTTTGGTGGACTAGCGCCGGTGTCGTTCACTACAGCTTTCTTAAATCTGGCCAAACGATTACGGCAGATATCTATTGTCAGCAACTGGAAACCATGAAGGAAGAACTAGCTGTTAAACAACCGAGATTGGTCAATCGCTCTAGGCCACTGCTGCTTCACGACAACGCAAGACCACACACTGCACAACAAACAACCACTAAGTAAGCTGAGCTACAATTGGAATGTCTGCGACATCCACCGTACTCCCCGGACCTTGCTCCAACAGATTACCATTTCTTCCGGAATTTGGACAACTTCTTACAAGGAAAAAAATTCCACTCCGATGCAGTAGTCCAAACCGCCTTCAAAGAGTTTATTGATTCTCGCCCCCATGGTTTTTATAGTAAAGGGATCAATGAACTACCCATAAGATGGCAAAAGTGCATAGATAACAACGGTGCATACTTTGATTAATTAAATATATTTTACAAAAAAAAATCGACTTTTTATTCCTCCCGTACAAAACGCCAATTTCATACGTAAGGACCTAATATTAGTGTTAATTTTTTGTTGTTGTCATAACAGAAGCGAGGAAGAAGCGGTCCCCGTCGGCCATCTCTGATGGCTTCGACATAGAGAAGCGTCGCCGCTCGCCCGACGTCAGGACACGGAAACGAAGCGTCTCACCCAAGTAAGATCAATATTATACAGGGTTATCGATATAATTATGTACTAAGCCAAAAGTTGAGCCATTGTACTCGTTCATCATTATGAACAGCTTTTACTGTGGAGTCGACCCAAAATGTTGTAGCTGTTCCATACAAAAAGTTAATTGATCTTCGACAAAATGCGTGGAACAGCTGTAACTTTTTTCTCCATTTCAGGGATGACCCTATAGTAAAAGTTGTTCCTAATGATGAGTACAATGACCCCTTTTCGGTTTAGTACACCCTTGCCGGATAACCCTAAATAGGGTGTATCTTTACAAAATTAACATATTCTAGGTTATCATTCTACTCACAATTATGACCAACTTTTACAATGGGGCCAACCCTGGATTCGCGAAAAAAAATCAGTTCAATCACTGTTCTATACAAAAAGTTAATTGATCGTCGTTAAAATGTATCGAACAGCATCATTTTTTCTCAGTGTCATCTAGTTTAATGATTCCCAAAGTGGTCTATACAGACCCACAAGGGACCAGGAATTAAAAAAAAAATACAATATTAGCTCAAAACCGAAAAACATGACGAGACAAAAGAGTTTGGGGACCACTGATGTAGTATATGCTTTCCCCGTAGTACCTGTACTATCTGTTCATTTTCTTCCTTGGCGACTCACAGCCTAGAGTTTTTGGCGGGAACCGAACAGGTGTTGTCGTAATTTTGTATTGTTTTTCAAAATCTTGTCATTATTCGAGTGTTAAAGTGTAATAATGGTGGATTATTAACGTTTGCCGGTTCGTTAACGTGCACGAGTGTGGGTAAATGATACGAACATCGCGAAACGTGACTTTTCGCGTTCTCTACAAAACTCTACTTAAAGTTTCAGTAAAGTATCTATCACTTTACTGTACTGGGGAGAGGGGAGGGATTCATCACCGTCATCATCAGTAAAAATCTAAATTAATTTGACACGGGTAAATGCACAAAACGTGCGACGCCAAAATCCCGTGGATATAGGTGCAAAAAAAATCATGAGTTTTTCACTCATGATTTTTCACGTCAGTTTCCGTAATAAATAGTGATTTCTCCCGCAGACGCCGGCGCTCCCGCTCCCGCTCCCGCTCAGCGTCGCGCCGCCGCCGCTCCCGCTCCCGCTCCCGCTCGCGGCGCCGCGACGACCGCCGCCGGCGCTCCTCCTCCTAACAACCACGACTGTTGACTACGGAGTGACGTCACGAGTTACGTCACCGTGTGAAGACAGACGCGAGACTCGGGTATGACGAGTTGTGTATAGTTGTGTAGTTTTCGCGCTGACTGTACTGAATATAGGCACAGAACGCGTCCTACTTCAGGCCTAGCATTCGTTATACGACAAAGGTATGACGAATCTTTAGTCGAGACAGACGTATGTTTACAGATAGCCTTGTCACGTTCTCGCATGACGGAAAGTGACGAGAAGAGTTTTGTCTCGCGCGCATGCTAGAGGTGCTGAATGTACGAGTATATAAAGGGTTATCAGAAAAGGGCGTACCTACTTAGCCGGAAGGGAGTCTTAGTACTCATCATTATGAACAAGTTTTGCTATAGGGACAGCCCTGAAATCGGGAAATTAAAACAGCTGTTTCATACATTTTGTCGACTATCAATTAATTTTTTACATTGAACAGCTAACTTCTTTTCGCGATTTTGGGTTGGCGCCATAGTAAAAGAGTTCAAAATGATGAGTACAACGACCCCCTTTTGATTTATTACACCCTATCCCGGTAACCCTTTACTAAGTTACAGAACGCATCTTCTAATACCAGAACAAGCAAAAAAAAAAGTCTGGAAAAATAGTCTTTGACACCAAGATCATAAAAGACGTGTCTGACGGTATCTTTTGGGTAAAAACTGCATCAAGTTTGGCCAAGTCGACACTAGTAGTATTTCTAGCATATACAGGGCTATCAGGAAAGGCTGTTCTAAGCTCAAAAAGGGTCATTGTACACATCATTATGAATAACTTCTTTTCTTCGTTCTAAATGACAGCTATTCGATACATTTTGTCGAAAAAAAAATATGCTAGATGTACTAAACTGTGTTGAGTCTATTCGGAGATTTGAGATTTTCATATCACCTTTTGCGTCCTTGTTGCTCTCGTTTGAAACGTCACAGGTGTGAGAGTGACCAAGATAAAATCTCATCTCATCTCACGCGTAGGAATAACCCTGCAGGGTCTGGATTCTAGTAAGCAACTGTTTTTATATTGTTAATTGATAGTCTATTTTTTATACTTCTGGCATACATCTAAGGGCCAACGTTTCAATTATGGCGCGAAATTTGAATTTAAACGGTTTTTTTTTGTGTTTGTATCTAGATCGGGTAACTATTGTAAATTATAATAGAATTTGGCATTGTCATATACTATTTATCTCGTTATTTTACAGACATATTAAACAAATGCGCACCTGATTACTCAAAATTGTCAATAAACACTTACAATAATCACAAACACTCTGGTGCATTAATGTTTCCTATTTCTGCCGAATATCGTAAAAAAAGAAGATTGTCGCAAATTCCATCATTACTTACTTAATTCAGTTGTCCGGTCCAGCGCCAGAAAAAAAAACAGCTTGAAATTCCAATTTCTCGCCATTTTGAATCGTTTCACCTTAAGGCAATTCATTAACAATTTAAAAACAATTGGTTAGTAGAATTGGGACATCGTACTGTGACATATTAATTTCATGAGAATTACGTTTTGTTACCGACGCTGTGCGACCACGAATTGTATCGCCGCGCAATAAGGTTCATAATCGTGCAGCGTCGGAGAAAAGGATAATCAACATAGCACCAAGACGTCATAATACGGGCCCTGAAATTTCATATTGAGACGCGTTCTGTGATTGTATTCAAGTCACATTTTTTGGTGCAAACTATTATTTCTTCTAAACTATTATAATAATATCGTGACTTTGTCTTTAGTTAGAATAATAATTATGATGTTAAGTTTTTTTGAAATAATCTGAAAGGCGCATCGCTAAAATAAAATGTGGAAAATGAATTATAAAAAAAAATTAAATTACAGCTAAAAATATAGTTTTAGCGTTTTTAGAATTTTAGTCATATCTCAATGTTTATACGCCATAATTATCAATTATATAAGTGAAAAATGACTCGTAATTTCAGCTAAAAATAATTTTGCTTGTATCCAAACATCTATATCTATTTACATTAAAAAACATTGACTAGGTATAACTTTCCATGTGTGAGAAACGATAAAATGTGCCTAGACCGTTCCTCACCAAACAAACCTTAAGTAGTACCAATAAAGTACTTTATTGTATAACAAAAAAAGACATCCTGCCCCCACCTTCGAAAACATATTAAAAAAAGCAATAAAGATTTTGTAATTTGAAATATTGAACTCTAGCTTTTACCATTAAACGTTGTATTGCCTCGGAATAGTGTTTCATCTTTTTCGATCAAGTTAAAAAGTTACACACATACATATCGTCACGCCTTTCCCCCGAAGGGGCTGGCTGGGGAGTACATCACGCCGGAAGAAATTCAGTCCCAAATGTGACAGGGGGCGAGCCTATCGCCTACACCGGGCTCCAGTTATGTAGCAGATGACATTAATTAAGCACATATATGTTCAAACAATGAACAAATTGGTGCGTGCCTTCGGCTGAGTCCCAACCCGCTCCCTCTGGCTTGAGAGGCGGGCCTTCTCCGACTAGGCTATCATGGTTTTGTAAAAAAATTACATAAATATATCGTCACTCCTTTCCCCAGAAGGGGCTGGCAGAGTTGTATTACACCCACATTTCGCCGGACGATATTTAGTCCCAATTGTGACTGGGGGCGAGCCTGTCGCCATGCACCGGGCTCCAGTCATAAAATAAAAAAATTGAAAGAAAGATAAAAGACAAAACACTGTACTTGTAACTATTTCGAAGCTATACAACGTTTATTAGTAAAGAGGGTTTAATATTAGTAGAACTAAATGTTTTTTGCATCTAAGATTAGGTTTTAATAATTGACGAGAAATTAGAGTTAGAAAATTGATTTTGCACTCTTGCGTTTTTATTAGCATTTGCAAGAAAGGATAGACACCATAATAGTTACTTGTTTCTTTACTTGCGCCAGTAACTCTTCTACAGTTCGCGCTAAATTGACTGAGATAAAAATAAAGTTTTAAAATAATAACATTAGGTATTAAAATTTATAATAATAACTGGGCGTTTTAGACCCACACTGTTATTAAACATAAACGTAATATATATAATGCAAAATAAGTATGACTTCTGATAAAAAGGTTTGTAACCTGTGATCAGTCGGCAGTCGACCCACAATAGACGAATTAGGACAAAGGTCAAAGACATTTAGTCTAAGTCCATTTGGCGCGAACTACATATAATAAGTAAGGGTTCGCAAATCCTTTAAATAAAATGTTTTAGAAACAGCCGACTTTTAACTTAGGAAAATTGCTATTAAGCTAAAGCAATAAGGCCGAGATGCCAAAAAAGCGTTGAGAATGAAAAGTTTTATTTCTTTAACCAGTGGGTCTGAAACGGCACTTCCAGGAATTCATCTGATCACGATTCATGGAATTGATTCCTTACCGACTCTTTACCAATTCTGCTTATTTCGTAATATATTAAATTAATTTTGAAATTTGAACTAATCATAATAAACACATACACAAATACAGTCATAAAATGCCATTCAATTCATTAATGGTGTTATATTTGTTGCTAATATTGCAATACATACAAACGCACGTCGAAATTCGGGACAGCGATATGAATCACGATAGAATCACGTTATGAATCGGAAAACTAGTCGTTTTAGACCCACACTATTATTAAACGAATTTCTCTTTTTAAATTATAATTCTTTGTATGGTGTCTATAAACTCAATAAATTAAATTATACCAAAATAAATTGGTTTCATTTGAATCCTGCGGAGTCCTTTATTATCTCGGTGACAAATGTAATGCTGGATGTGGGTCAAACGCGATGTACACCCGTTACTTTGTGTAATTGGATTTTGGGTCAAGTTCAGTCTGTATTCATGACTATTTAATGGTCACCTACTTGACTTGACTACATTGTGGAGCGGATTTCATCAAAGGAAAAGTAGGAATACCTACTGCTAACAGGTACTTTAGCTACTAAACTTTAGTAGGTACAATCGTATTGTTTCATATTTAATTTCATTGGTCTTTTTACAATATTTTTAAAGTGATGCAGTTATGTTACTGCGGAAGTAGATATAATTACTTACATTCGTAAAAGTAAAAATATGATTGAGTATTTTTTTTAGTATTTTAGATTTTTGAGTATTTAATTGTGTCATAATTTAATGTTAAGTAGTTAAATGAAAAGGAAATAATTTTAATAGTTGTTGTATATTTATTATGTAGATAGGTATATTAGTTAAAGATTTCATGAATGATGCCGATCGTATGAAAACGTAGCTGGCCTGTAACATGTGCACACAAACATCATTATCTGGCAACTACGCAGCGCACGCCGGCTCGTTACAAAAGTTCGCACAATTGATGTAACGAGTTCCGGCGCGAGAAATTAACAAAACAAGATTAGCGGCGGCAGATCGCGGGCGGCTGCAGCGGCCAGAGACGCGGCCGGCGGCGTGTCACTCGTGACATACTTCGGATGCATCGCGCGTGCTTGAAAGCGGAAGTATAATGCCATTATCGATTTGCTTATGACAGAAAATGCGTTGAATGGAGGAGGCTAGCGCGGAGCGGCGCGGGGAGGGGCGCGCCGGGCGCGTCAGTGCGCCGGAGGCAGCGGGCTGCGACGCACGTGTCCACGCAGCCCGCCTCTCGCGATATCCCGAGTGTTGTGCAAATGATTGTGTTTTTATGGCGGTCAAATTACTGCAAGTGTTGGTGTTGGGTGTGATCGCGGCGGCGGCCGTCGAGGGTGCGTTAGTATAGAGTGCGGCTTGCAGCGTCCACGTGCGCGCGGGCTGCGTGTTTACGCGGCGCGCGCGTGCGCGAGCCTCCGCACCGGGTCAAACACCGGCCTAACCTAAAGCCTACCTATAACTACATGTTGTCGGTCCGCCGAGTAAGTCTAGATATAGAGCTGGAGATGTGGCCGCTACTACAAACACTACGGTAAGTGATCGATACTCCGTACGTCCGATGCCGCCGGTGACAGATCGTGTTTACCATCTACGCAGCGTGGGGCCATTCTTCACTCCACTATTGTAAACTGGTTTCAAGGTTATCCCCTAATTAATTCTTTTTTCTCTTCCGCACTCGAAGTCCTCGAGTCCGCGGCCGCTCTTCTCAGACTCGGCACTGGCATGCCATATCTGCCGTAGACTAGTAGTTTAGATTGTTTACGTATCGCTATTTGCATAATTATTCAAGTTTTAGTTTGGTCCGTGTATAAGTTGACTGTAGTATCGTAGTACGTAGTTAGAAGGCTGAAATGAGACTTAATTTGAAAGGTGTAACAATGGATCGATGGCAAATGAATGTGCCGAATTAAATACAAACTGGTTCCACCAGGTGGTCCGCGGAGAGGTAGTGCGCTGAATAAGACGAATTTGGACAGCGCTTACTGCGCACTAAGGATAGCCCACGGAGGCCCCTACGAATGAGAGCTCGCATCTTATTAGACAAAAGTTTTGAAACAACTTTCGCGTAGGATATTGGATTAATTCTCGTGAGATACCACACAAATACGACTATTGATAATGAAAATAGAAGAAAATTAAATGTAATCGGAATATGGTACAGAACTCCAGATCTGAGTTGTTGGGTTTGAAAACGTGTCAGAAGAAAGTTATGAGTACTTTTATCTTTAATGAAACAATTACGGAATGTGAAAACATTGCGTGGGATTTGATAACATTGAGTCCCAAATTGTAACTTAAGAATGAAATAAAATTACGAAGAGAATCCTGAAATATCTTCCGAGAAATTACGGATTGTTTCTTATTGAATATTTGCCTTGTGATTCTCGGAAACTTGTCTTTCACGTCCTCTGAATGGACTAATGAAACAGGATTCCACGTAAAAACCTTTTACTTCTGAGTAAGTAGGTATCTGGCACACTTTGGCGCCCAATTTGGAACAGAATCAGGCTTCAAAAGATGAGATAGAGAAGAGACTAAAATATACTCTACAAATCATATTTTTTTAACACGAGATTACTAATCCAATCATTATATGCTATCTAGAGTTACATTACATTATTACATTATTTTGTACCTACAAATATATACGAAACCCAAATGCCCAAACTCGAAAACAAAATTTAAGAAGCCACGAATTTCAAAATCAGCAATGACATCGTTGTTTGTTTAGAACGAGGCCTTCTTTGGGGCATCAGATAAAAATACATCCAGGCTGGCTAATACCTATTTACGTAATGGTTGAGATAGGTCATCGTTGAGACCCAAATTAAAATACCTACGTGGTGAGCTCACGCTAAATTGGATACGTTACAATAGCATTGGAGGAACAAACAAGCGGCGGCGTTTAGTGCTCTTTTGTCCATTGTTTTTATGGATTCCGATAAGGAGGCTTAGCTTTTCATCTAACAAGTATTCATATTTGAAGAAAAATTATCCCAATTCAAAATGTCATAGCCCAAAACATAAAGGATACTAAGAAGAATCTGACGACATTTCGAATACTAAAATAGGTCAATTCGTACATAAAGGCGAAACGAAAGAAACGAAAACTGACAAACAAATTATAAATACTTACATAGACCAGAAAACATTCCTTTTTGGGCAGCCGGATGAAAATGATTAAGAAAGTGCCAACAGCTGGACACCTTGTGGCATTAGAATTTAGAACGATTACATCCAAAAGCAATATTATCGTCAATATAAGAAACGTTATTGCGTCCCTTTATGAACGGGATGCTAATCACAAATAAGTTTTGTGTTTGCAACCCGATATTTAACCGTTGTGAGTTATGGCCCCGAATAACCCTAATGAGTTCGTTCGTTGATAATTGGATTAATTGAGCGTACGTGACGCATATTGGATGCTGGACGCGGCAATCTTTCGCAACGTCGACATCAAAACATATGGGAATCAGAATAACAACATGAAAAAATATCCTTTGCGACCAAACCTGGGAAAAGATCTAAAGGGACTTAACCGGCCAGATAAAACTTGGCATGTTTTGTTAGAATTATGCTCAAAAGTAATTCTGCCAACTTTTTCGCATAAAAATCGTGTAATCCAATCCCCTTGGTCAACTCTTACAAGTTTTAATAGCGGCCAAAGAGGGTCAAGTTTATCGTGAAAAGGATCAAAAAGTAAATGCGGCTCCTTTGAAGATTATTTGAAAGTGACCCCTTTCTATTTAATTCACTCGAGGCCAGATGAAATTACCTACGCAATAAATAAATGCTCCAAATATTTTGAATTTCCGTTTCTAAAATGGTCTTTCGATATCAAAGAGACAGGATATCAGATTCCTAACGTTTGATACCGATCTCGACCGAAATTTGAAAGTCCCATTAAAACGATAAACGCGTGATTTTGGTTACCAAAGGTATTTTGATCCCAAAGTTATGAGCACGTTTCAGTGCTTGTCGCATTTTGGAGAGCGTTGGGTCGCTGCTATCGTTTTTATTCCATACCTACTGCTACTGCCAAGGGATGAAAATGTTACAGATTGAACTGTATCATGTAGAGTTTAATTCCAGTTAGACCGGTTATCTCTGTTTTGTTGTTTTTTAAAGAAGTCAATATAACAACAGCACTTCATAAAGAAGAACTGGATCAAGCAGTCCATCCAATTATAGTCTCTGAATATGCAGTAGCTGTGAAAAAAAAAGAAAAGAAAAATAAAAATAAATGCTATCTACGACAACAAGTAAGTATAACAGCAAATACGATGAATTATCGTTAAAGTCTTTTAGAAATCTTTTTTATATCACTCGTGTAGTACTTAAGTAAATAGGTAGGCACTATTCAACTGAATCTGTGCTTCTAACACTGACTGTTATGGTTCAATCATCACTACGACCTAGAAATGGACGTTTTAATTTCACACTTTCGAGTAATTGGGCCTTGCAGTATCTCGTTGAAAACGTTTAGCAGAGAAAATTGACTTGTTCCTAAATAAACTAATTTAGGAAGTAGGTCGAAAACTGTTTTCGCATGGCCAGTAGCAAAGGCTTAAAACCTTTGGCAGCTTGTTATGTCTACAGACTCATCACCATTATTAATTTGGTTTTCTTATTTGAGAGCTTTATCGAGAATCAAGACTAATAAGAATAGATATAGATATATTTACCTAGGTCTAACTTAGAGGAACCTCCTACCTACCCGATCTTCAGCTAGCGTTTTAGCTGTCTTGTACGCCGTTTGCTTTTTCTTTTTTAGATTTATCGATAGAGCAGTATTTTCTACGTTATTATAAATACTTAAGTTGCAGACCTAGAAAAATTAGATTGAGCCTAGAGAATTTACACATTAAGGAAGGATAATGTTTGCTGAAAATAACTAAGTACGCACATTATCATTTCCGCAGAAACTTATGCCTCTTCTGGTATAGGAAACTACGCATTAATACAGTTTAGAATAGAAACAGGAAAACTGAACTTAGCTAACATTTTTTTCTAGTGGTAGGTCTAGGTACCTCTTAAAAATAATAAGCGTAGGTATAAATGTCGAAACAAAGATAACCAAAGCTGAAGTAAAAACCTCAATAAATCTAGTATTATTCAAAAATACGATTTCTGTTACAAAAACGTACGGCGAGATATAATTAACGCCGATCACATATCAATCACAATTATTACGACAGCCAAATCTAAGAGAGTAAATATTTGTTTTGTTTCGCCAACAATTCGCCAATCTATCCGTAACTCGGGAACAACGAAGGCATCCCTAAGGGGCCGAGTAATTGGTTATTTGGTACGCAATACCTCAAGGCGAGAAGTTATAGCCGCTTCAAGGTATTTAATGTAATACCTGCGTTATTAGTAAAAACTAAATGGAGAATTTTGCTATCGATGTTGTTGCCCAACTGTTTTCTTTCGCATTAGTTTTTTAAAATATCGATGTAATAGGCAGAATTCTGTGATCTTCTGATGAAGTCTGAAGGGACTTTTCTTTGGGGTCCAGTAACTAAGGTTTATTATAATTATACAGGGTGTTACAAAAACCCTGTTGTATCCGCGAGGTGCGCAACCATGCAACTATGCAACTTTATGTTAATGATTGACTACAAAAAAAATTAACACACATCGCGCTCCGCCCTCCTAAAAGCGCGAACGCAGACACTGATCGCGTCGGTTTCATTTGTAAACTATTCGCGTCGTGCCCCTACTTTCTTTGAATAAAAGCCTCCAACATTTGATACAGATTTATTAGCATTTCTGTAAAATTTCCTTTTTTTCTTGAGTTCTTAAACCGGTCATAACTCTTGCTATTTTTCACGTGCATTTTTTTTTGATATTTTTACATGAATACTTCTAAGTATGTGTACCTGCCCATCTATTATTATCCAACAGGGTTTTCGTAACTACCTGTATAATACAAAAACAACCATTCATCATCATAAGTATAAAAGCGGACGAGTACAGTCAGGTTCGCTGACTCGATGTTGCAAACAATTTAAAGTAGATAAGAAATTTAAAACCCTACTCTGTTTCAGAATGCTACAACTCAACGTATAAAACTAAACGGGAAGATACCAACCAAAGTGTAATATTTCGCACCTAAGATTTTCCGTCCTTGACACTCACCCAGAAAACTTGAGGTCGTTTTTATACGAGACAAGGTTTCAATGGCAACGGTGTGGGACATTCAAAGCCTTTGTATTACTGGTGGAATAACAAGTGATCTATTGTTGTGACGCTGGGAACTATCTTGATGTAAGGTAGTTTGACGTAAGATACCGTCTGGAGGTGTAGAGATACCGTCTAGTTCGGCTGTGGCTTGTCTAGCCGCATTGTACTGGGAGATTATCAGACGGACCGGCTTCAAGACTACCGTTATTCATTGAAGTCTGGTACGTAATAAGTCAGTTGAGTGTCAGTTGTCGTGAAATTGGACTGCTGATGGCAGGATCAGAATTCTATTGTTCCAAGACTGCGGTTGGCGATGAGAGCGGATCATTTGCTAATTAACAAACTGTGTTTTGCTTCATCCAGCGCTGGATTGCTGGAAAAGGAAGAAAAGAGTGCTGCCACTCATGGTTAAAAAATCCAAAAGTATGGTTTGGCTGTAACACCATCCCGCTCTTTAAAGCGCCAGCCTGGAACGTAAAAATATCTATATTTATCATTATGCATCCTCCGATTGGAGTCGCACTCGAAGAAGAGAAAGTTCTTTAAAATCATTAAATGATGCAAAAGGAGATGAAATAATCTGAAATAGGGTTTCATTATAACAATGATAACGTATCTGACATGTGCGTAATGTGCTGGAGCGTGCAACAGGGCTGCGTTTTGGCGCCCACTCTATTTAGTTATTTCTCGTTATGATTTATAGTCAACAGACTATTCAAAAATGTAATACTTTTATCGCTCTTAACATTTTTGTACTGACTTTATGATTTTGAAATTTTGCAGTTAACATCGTCCCGAACAATTTTCTCTAAAAACTTACAGTAGTCTCTGAATCTCAGACAACTCAAACACCCATTAAATTTCCTTTGAAATCCCAATTGTCTCCTGTTTTGGAATCATTTCAGCTCGTCCTGGAAAATCAACATCGCTCGCGTTCCGAGAGCCACGAGGCGCCTCGCCTCCGGTTTCGTTCCTCTAAACCAGGGGTGGCCAACCGGTCGATCGCGATCGACTGGTCGATCGCGGCTATTAGTCCAGTCGATCGTGGCAAAGCAAAACACAAAGAAGTTTAATTAGCCTATAACAAACTTTTTACATTGAAAAATACGTAGAATAGACTACGCAACGTAATTGTCAACAGCTGCGCACAGTATTTTGTATAGTTTTTAAATTACCGGGTCGTTCTATGACGTTATTTATCCTTTCTCCCATGCAGGTAGCTCTCTTTTGTTTTCAGCATGCGAAAGACAAAAGTCTCGGAACATGTGGGACACAGGGATGGGGTGGGTGTCAAGCCAACTCGTCAGTTGACGAAAGTTACTAGCAGAGTTACGATCTCATGACTATCGAGATAAATCACGATTAGACTTAGCATCGCGCCACATACGCTATGGATAAATGGTTGAAGAGAAACGCTGAAGAAACTTCAAATAAAGAAAGAAATCCTTCATCCATAACTGAACTATACATACTGTTTTTTTTACTTTCAAGAAGTATGTAATTGGTAGATCGCAGAGGATTTCGTCACTTAGTAGTAGATCTTCGGTCTAATCAAGTTGGCCACCCCTGCTCTAAACACTCAATAAATATTGATAAACTACTTGCTCGTTGGACCATATACTCCCAATTGTTTTCATGAATCCATTAATATTTACGACGTACTTAACTTCGAATAAACATCTCTTTAGTGGTTGATTTAATAGTCAGAATCGGAGCGGTTTGAACAGCTGTCCTGTATGTGGAGGCGAATCTGATAAATGTTAGAATAATAGACAATTGACAACGTGATGCTATTATACATATGTAATTTTGCGATGGAAAGCCTCAATTTTAACTACAACCAGATTCAAGTTACCTTGCAAATTGCAAATGAAAAAATAGTCTGGCCTTGTTACATTATGATCAGCAATTAATTGAGTTTTACCGAATTTGGGGCTATTTTTATCTACTGGCTAGACATTCGAAATCTTCCATAGCCTCTGCCTCTGTATCTTATTATTTTCCTTCCTTTCGAGAGATTACATAGTGTTTTACACATGCAGCACTGCGATCCTGTGGTCACTTTTCACACTATTTTAAAGTTTTTTTTTTTTTTCATAACCTGGTAACCCTTCCTTTTCCGCCATTCTGTGTTTTTGTGCGTCACGAAATACACATTTTTTCCGCGACAAAAATATTTACATCAAATACAATGGGAAAACGAAAAGGGACAGATCAGGGGATCGAAGATAGAGTTAAACACTTTATAGTAGATTGGAGAAATAGAAGAATTGAAGAATTACTATAATGGAAAATAAGAAAATACGCCGGAGGCCGGCCGTGCTATCGGATATGCCGGTAAAGGAGATTCTTATCTACCTATTCGACGATAATACAGGTCATTAAGACAAAATACATTGTTTACCACCTCGGAGACTCAATTGATCGGCGGGGCTAACCACTCGACCGAAAATGGTGTTCAAAGATAACCTTAAACTTGAGTCTTTGGTAAGCAATTTGCTACAAGGGATTGAGTGTGTTTCGTGAGTGTGCCCTGGAGGGGGACAACGCCAATACCCTTACATGTAGCAGGATAGGTACTCCTAATCCACCCATACTCCTGTAAATACAGAGAGTTCACATAAACTTGCAGTCTTGCAGGAACTGATTGAGGGCGTCCCATAAGGATACAACGCCAATTACCTAGCAGGATCAGGTAGCTGCATACTCCTGTAAACACAGAGAGCTAACATAATTTCATACATTACTAATGTACCAATATCTACCTGATCAGCAATGGGTAAGTACAAACATCTCTCGAAGGAATTACTATAATTTCAGATGATAAAAAAACATACTTTTATTATCATCATTACTGAGGTTAAACAAACACTTCAGTGCACCTCTGTCTTGCCTCGGACAGGCAATGGATATATTAATAAAAGAAGAAAAATCATCAATGTTCAAATTCTGTTACTAATGCTGCACGACTGGTGTGTGACCAGTCTCTGAGCAGAAGCCAACAGCTCCTCTGCTCTAAACATGATAACAGAAGACTAAGACAAACAGTGTTAACATCCGATTAGTGACCCTTGGCCAAGGATCTTTCCAGTAGAACTAAGGCTTAAAGCAGTCAACAGACTAGCAAGCAAGCCAAAATCAACTAAATGCAAGACCAGCAGAGCCTGTGGCGCCAACTATCTCAGCTTTAAACGGTTGGGGGCCCTATCACAACTACAACACCTACGCCTGTGAGGATTTGGACATAGTGGGCCTTAACTAGTCAGGCCAACACTGACTCAATAACAGGAATACAACTTCAGTTGCAACGGAATCAGGTACTTAGATTACTTTATTCTTCAATGAGAGAACATTATTTTGGAACTAACTACCTTGTCGTGGGTTAGAGGATTTAATATCCTTTTTATAGAATTGAAATACCTGCCTATACAAATTAATTTACTTACAGGGCATAGTTCTCATGTGTAACTCATAAAACTGAACATGCATATTGAAATTATGTTATTTGCATCAATTACAGCAAAATTAATTGAGATAGAAGCTATGATATATGTATAAGGTCCCCATCCAGATCAATTTTGTATGATATTTTCTTAGATCCCTCTACAAAATGGTAAAAAATACTTATTTAATATCTAAAGTTAATAAATAAATGTATGGTAACTAACCGCTTTAAGATGGAGGACCTGTGTATACACCCCTTAATGTTATTTTTATCACTTAACTACTTCATGACAACTACTTATTGATATGAAAGATGCATACTTCTCCGGGGGTAATTCTGAAGAACAAAAAGTATTCACAATTTGAATAATTCAGCTCTATGAGTTTAATGTTGTACCATTTGGCTTTAGTACAGCCCCGTTTAGTAAGGTATGAAACCAATAAATACTCATTTAAGAAACAAGGACATTAAGTTACAATATCCTGACTATTTCCTATGTATAAATTCAAGCTACTGACTTTATCTTTTGTTAACGGGATAATAGGAAAATAATTGTGCAGGTTACAACCAAGTCAAATCTGAAAGAGTTTAGAAATAGAAAGGTGTGGGCATCATAATCAAGTCTAAATAATATCAACTAATTATTTAATACCTACTAGAAAAGGTTTTAAACAAAGGATAGATCTTTCTAAAAAACTTAGCAGATCTTGTAGGCATTTGGAATTTAGACAGGCAGTAGCTAGTAGTAGCATGTAATAGATGTATGTAAAAAGGCTATAAATCAGATTTTTAGCACTTTCTAATGAAAATGGTTAATTTTCTTTACTATGAACATAATACTGCCCAATTATATAAAGAACTGGTGTGTACTGGGTGGAGTAAAATTATCACAAATGCTTGTAGGTACATAACAAAATAAGACTTGACTATTACTCATGTGAGATTTTTTTCTGATTTGCCTTAATCTGACGGGGAATAATATGTGATCTTTTAAGGGGCTAATAGAAAGTGAAAATGAGGAATAAAAATGCACATCAATTATTTAGAAATGTTTGTTACGGGCTTATTTTGCTTAAAAAATGTTTTTACTTTAGACATGAAACCTAATTGTAGAAATTTGTTCAGAATCAATAGTGGTGTGAATAAGGTGGTATTTGTATAATAGTGTCACATACAATTTTACAAGACAAGAGCAAGTATTGGGGGTAAAATAAATGTGAATGGATCAGGATGGTAACTGGCTGTTTACAGCAACAACAACAACAGATCTTTATTAAAAAACATAAAAAAATTACAATAATACTTAAATAAGGTTGAACTAAGTTTTAACTTAAAGTAAAGAAACTAGAGAGTTAAAATAACTAGGGACGCTATTTGCAACAAAGTTAAATGAATAATGGAAACTGTTCAGGTCATGAAAACTAGACCGGAAGGCATATAAGGTTGATAAGTACTTTCGTTTGTTCTTGGGAGAAATATTGGTTTTATGGATTCCTGCCTTTTCTGTCAGATACTATAGACTTTACACAAAATCATCCAAGATAAAGCAGAGGGTGTAATAATAGTTTCAGGCTTTCCCAGGCATGGTACCCAATATTTTGGGGACATTTGGGACTTAATATCGTCCGGCAAATTGCGGATGTTGTATTACACGTCTGCCAGGCCCCTCGAGGGAAAGGCGTGACGATATGGTACTCAATATTCAAGAGTTTACTTGCTGGCTGATCGCTTTTAATCCATGTAAAAAATTGTTAATTTCTTATTTAGCAGCTGCCACCCTCTCCATGCCCAACTTACCCTGGCAGCAGAAATATTATTCACTCTATATATCATATGATATCTACATAAAAGCAGTATGATTATTGCCTAAAAGATGATATAATTTTTTGCTTTATTTACAATATGTATTAATTAAGGTATTGAAATAGGTAATTATGATGGCTCCGTTCCCTGGATTTTTTGTAGTTCTTAGCTGATATGGTTACTCTGCCAGAAATCAGCCTTGTCACCATAAGAGGTTTTCAAATAGGTAGTATTGAACAAATGGTCCGCTAAGGGCATATTCAGAATATGAATGTTGAAACCTAAATATAACTTTCCATGGAATCCAAATAAGTACTCATTGTATTAAACAAATAACTTTTCCCTATATCAATTTAGTAAATTGTTAACAATTAACACTTAAATTAGTTACTTGTTACTTCACACAGAGTGTAAAGGCTAGCATTGATGTCAATTGATAGTATTATTAGTATATAAGAAAACAATTAATATAACCCAACGGGTTAAAACTTCTGGTCCTGAGAGGAAATAACAGCTGTTAAAATACTTAGACAAAACTTTATTTAGATATTGAACAGAACATAAACGAATTGTTGGTACTTTCTAGACATTCACATATAATAATAATAATTATTAAATAAAAAAAAAAAAAATAAAAAAAAAAAAAATAAAGACAGTCTCAGACAGACAAAAAAATGGGGTATACTTAAGGTATCTGTATTTACTATTCACTCTGCAAGATATGCGGCAGTTAGTACTGCTCATAAGATAGGTATTAGTGTACTGACTTATAACCCTCAGGTATGTGCAAAATTGTGAAATATGCAGATCCTTACTGACCCCGGTCTATCTGCAAGGAAGATGGGTATTAAGGTTAACAATTGCCATAATAATGACTATACCTACATTCATTATTATATTCATTACCTAATGTTAGTTACTTTAATTTAATTCTTCAAGTAAATGTTGACTTACAATATAAGTAAGTAAGAAATAATATAGGGTGAGATTGAATGTTAAGGGGAAGTAAAAGCTAAATCCAAATTTGAGTAGTATTTTTAATTACATTTGATACACTGATTTCACAAAAAGAGAATAACATTTCACAACCCTTTAAACATCTGCATGTGTAAAACACTATGTAATCTCTCGAAAGGAAGGAAAATAATTGAGAATCAATCGAGCTTACCTGTTAAGTGAAGATTGATGATAATTATTTGAACTTCCTTGAAGAGAGATTACATAGTGACTCAATCCCTCCCTCCCTACCCTGAATACAATAAGCATTTTTAATATTTCATTAAGCAATAGTGGGACTGTTTTAATAATAACTCTAACTTTTAAGGGTAGATGTACACATAATACATGTACATGTAATAATAATAATAATTACATTACTAAGGTTACCATAGGTTGTGAAATGGGGACTTTAAACTTGAATGGCGGAAAAGGAAGGGTTACCAGGTTATGAAAAAAAAAAAAAACTTTAAAATAGTGTGAAAAGTGACCACAGGATCGCAGTGCTGCATGTGTAAAACACTATGTAATCTCTCTTCAAGGAAGTTCAAATAATTATCATCAATCTTCACTTAACAGGTAAGCTCGATTGATTCTCAATTATGTATCAATTGAATCAGCTGCTCGAACAAACATCAAAATTAGGATCACGGCAAGGTCACGACAACCAAACAAATATAAAAAGCAATTTGGGTCTAGCCATAATTCGTTAGTCCTAGACATAAAGGCCTGTTGCCAGGAGCGAGGTTTAGGGGGATAAAATTTAGAACCTCGAAAAACCTGGTGATAAGAAATCGGCTTATTCATAATTTTCTTTAGAAATAATCGCCCCTAGCCCTTAGCTTTAGTTCGTCCCTGCTTAAAGGCCTACACAAGAAATAATTTCAAGATAACCCATTTCAGCGATCTTGGCTTTGGCTGTTTCTCAGAATCCAATAATTCATGAAATAGTAACACGAATCTCTTTTGTATCATAAATGTTTTGGGCAATTTGTATTAATTGTACCAGAAGCCTTTGTAGCCTCTCACCTTCAGTCGATGCTCAGTTTCAAAGGTATAAAGTAGATATTTACTTACGTTGTGTAACTGTTTAATCTCTAACTGAATAGGTAGTGTTTGGCTAGTAGGTAACACCAAGTCCCAGAAAACAGGAAACTCAACGTGAACAGGAAGTAGATAAAAACAGTGACCAGCTAGTAGGTACCTAGTACCTGCTTCAGTCATTTAAATTACAAAATACTTCTTAAAATTGTGAAATCATGAAAACGGTAGGTACCCAAACAGCGAAACCAAGCGCCTACTGTCCCTCGTCCGTGAGAAGTACAAGCGTATCTTCCAGTATTTAATAGGGCTATAAAGTGAGCGTTCACACTTCATCCTTTAATCGATTACAGCGAATATGTTATGGCTGTGGAATCCTTCAATCCCCCGTCGAATTACTCAACACTGGCCTTGGCAGTACGCTTTTTGCGCGTGTAAAAAAATAGCCTTATATTGGGCATTAACAGCGGAAAATTGTGATGAATGGAACGCACAATTAAGAATAAAAAACGGAGTTTAGCACGAAACAATCGTAGCGTGATTATAGTGCTTCAATCGCAGTTGTAGAGCTTGTTTCATGTAACTTCTTTGAATGAAATTGAGATTGTCAATTTGGGAATTAAGGACCAAAACCGAATTCGAGGTTATATTTCCTACAAAATAACTAGCAAACTAATTGACTCTGTAGATACATGCCATTATAAGATAAACCTTACAATCCTAGCAAGTCACCATATCACGTCTCGTGATATTCTATACAGAGTAAAAGCAATTAGGATACAATTAACAGGTAACATGAGCTCTAGGGTTTGGGTTTCACTGACCGCAAGAGCCCTGAACTTGGTTCACCGATTGCTTTTAAAGGTGTTCTCACTTTTGTTTTCGGGCTTGGGTCAAACAAGCAGGTTTAATTAATTAGGTACCATTCCGTCGCGGCTTGAGTCGAAAATGTTTTTGTCTTAATCTAAAATCTTTTTCTGAACAGTTTTAGGAAAGCTTAGCTTTTGATCAGAGGTGCTTTGTTGTACGAATTTAATAGGAAATCTTAAGTTCATGAATGGCACTATTGGCACTAGATTAAATTATTCTTATCGTTCTGTAACTTGTGAATTGTGATATCGGTTTTCCTTTTTAAACTGATTTGGCAAATCTGTTGTTTCCAAAGCTTTTGGTATCCCAGGGGAGCTCTCGCCAAGCATTAGTAAACTCTAGGCCAGCAGAACACTATTGCACGCCACTCTACTGTCTAATCAAACAATTTACTGTCTCAATCGCCTTGTCTTTTTATGTAAGGTCAACCTCAACCTAACAAGTAAATTCGCTATCGTTTTCTAAGACTTGCACTTCGTGAATTGCCGTAAATATGTTTCATGTGCTTATCTACTTAGTAAAATGTTATCTCAACGTTAATGAATGGAGGTAAGAATTTTAATGTTTTTGCGTAGAAATATTTTTAAGAATCGCGTGTTATTGTATGAGTAAACGTTTTTAACTATGCTTAACTTGTTTGATCAAACACATCAATTTCGTTGTTTGAATTATTAAGATTTTGCAGCTTGTTGTCGTTAATGAAGTTAGATACAAACTTTGGATTCTCACGAGTTTTCATTGATGTAGAATTATACATGGTGCTCAGTTATCTACATTTTATACCTTAATTCTTTTTTGCCTAGTAGGTAGCTCGTATATTCTATTAGTAGGTCTTACGGTAAGCAACTTTCTAGCTAAGTATTAAATCTCCAAGATATTCAGTGTTGCGAAAAAAGAGTAAGTACCTAGCTTGCTTATAAATTCTATTTCAAGTTCCCCATTCTACACCGTTGATTTTCCAAATAAATAGAACGTGACAACGTTCACATTTTATTGCTATTTGCAAGGAAACTTATGGCGGAGGCCTACTACTTTGAAAAAAGCGGGCGCCGAGCCAAAATCTTACAATATTAGGGTAAGTATGGGAGTGTAGGATTACGACTGAAATATGTGGAAGAAAACATTTTTCCTCGAATAGTGACGCCTCCGTGGAGCTTTCATAACTTTTTCATAATTGTCAAGTTAGCCCAACTCGAGTGTAATAACTCTGTTTATGGCAGAAGGTGACTAGATCTATGCTAGACTTTTTATTGGCCGCCTGCCGCCTTTTCGTTACCGAATTACGTCGCTAACAAGCACAAACTTCCATAATCTTAAAAGTTTATAACGATACTTAATTGTTAAGTCTTCTTTCTCGGAGGTATGATCAAATCAAACTTTTTGATCCGGGCAGAGCCTTTTTTAGTATTCACTATCTTACACGAAAATAGCCGTTCATACAGACATTTATATTATGTAAATAACTAAATATGTATAGCATGCACAAGGACGTATGTACTCTGTTGCTATCGTCTAAAATTAGACTGAGGTCTGCACGAGTGCCTTACTTATTTACACGGCGAGATCCTGATAATCTCTAAAATTACATTACGTTGATTACATAAAGTTGTGGAAATCAAAGTGGCGTGTGTTGGTGCGGTCGGAGGGGCGGCCGTGGCGGGGGGCGGGGGGAGGCACGGCGTGCGCAGAACAAGGTCAGGGGCCCAGGCGCGCGCGCACCTTCCTTCGCGGGCCGCTACGATTGTTTATGTATTGACCAAATTTGGCATCGCGCGTTTTAACGGATCCGCATGATGAAGATCTTTCCGTTTTCTCACGGTCTCGTTTTTGCAATGCGTGGAAGGTACGTGTCGCGCGTTGCGAAGTAGGGAGGCTGAGACGCGTAGCGATTAGGTACCTATTTGAAAGTAAAATTATGCCCGTGCCTGCCTTTGTACCTACAAGGAGGGGTGCAGTGCAAGCGATAGGAGAATTACCTTTTCGCTTTAGTTGCTCGATACAATCAAAAGTTATGAGTAAGTTTTATCTTTTATGTATAGACATATGAAGGTAAAGAACCGGTACTTATTGCACGTTAGAGCTACTTACATTTTGGAATTCCAATTATTTATATTTGTACTTACACAAAGCATAGCAGCTTTTCAAGAACATAATGAATAATGCAAATAAAATAATCGGACAATCTTAAAGTGACAATAGAGATGAGCTGCAAAAAGTGCAAAACAAACAAGTGTTAAGCCATTAGAACCCGCAAGCCCGATTGGGCGTGTTTGACCGTTCAACCTCTTGATAGATGGTTTCATTGTCCTTTGGGTCCCTGGAAACACGATCGCTCCTCTCTCAAGATTACTCATTGGTCAATTAAAACAATTTGCATGAGTTTGGATTCGGAATGAGCATTTCACTAATTAATCATTGATCCTTCAGTTCAGTTCGTCGAAATAAAACTTTCGCTTTAATACGGTTGAATGAAGAAGCTAGGCAATAAGTCTACAAAAGCGACACTTTAATTTACAAGGAAAACCGGAAAGGTTCTATCGCAATTATTATTGACTCATGGTATAACATTACACGTCACGCCTTGCCCTCGAAGGGGCTGGCAGAGGTGTAATACAACACCCACACTTCGCTGGTCGATATGCAGTCTGAAATGTGACGCCCGGGACGAGCCTGTCGCCCTACACCGGACTCCAGTACTGTAGCAGATGACATAATTATTCAATACACAATCAACAATAACATTATAACATTAGCGAAGACTTAATATAAGTAAGTAGAAGTACATACCTGCAGGACTACTAGCACAGGATACAAATTTTCTTTCCATCGTTTTTATTCTGCGACAAAGAGACAAGCATATCCGTGTTCTAGCTTTGTCACATTTAAGCGCGAACTAGAAACAGTGAAAAGACATTTTGTCTCCGGCCCGTGCTAGCCTTGCTGGATGATTTACTCATACGTCCCCTCCGCTCCTTTAAAACTTGCTAAGATTCGCGGAACGACTTTCGCAATTAGTATTTTTTAATGAAACGGAGCGTAATCGTGCTTACTTTTATTGAATTCGACGATTCAATTAAGTTGCATTAGTCTCGGTCACGAGATGATACGAATAATAGATCTTGATCGGAATACCATAAATGATTGAGTAAATAGAAATAACGTTTCTTACATTGTAAAAGAATTTGAGATAATTACAGATTTTATTGCACAAAAACTAGCTGGGTTTTTTGAATAGAAGGAATGGCAAGACAAGAATTTGAAGCGAATCCTTCGCACCGTAGTGGGACGAAAATAGGAACGTCAAAAATAGAGATTTTTCGGTTTTCTCAGCATTTTTTTTCACATATTATTATTACTAATACTACTTATTCCACGAGACAAACTACGCTGTGATCATTCAAAACCCAAATGATAAAACTTCGGTAGGTACTTTAGAACACGTAAATCTCAACAAGAATGTGCCCCAATCCGTCCCATTCAACAAAAAGACATACATAATCATCATCAGCCTACAAATTGCAGCTGCTAACTGCCACGATTATAACACTTAAGTACACAACTAATGTTTATTTGAAACATTTGTTCTGTGGTCCCAATCGGTCTCGCTCGCCGTCGGAAAAAACAAACTAGCTGATGCAAAAAATGTTTAATGCGAAAAAATCATATGATCGTTGGCACGATTAATTAGTGTTTGCAAATGTATGCGGCTTACTACGCGTCAAATTAGTGTTTCTTTCGGAACAGTCAAAATATTTACGAATTCTTCAACGTTGTTTGAGATTCATTGATTTGTGTGATCAGTTCATCTGCGACTTGTAAATCTTTGTAAGTAGCTTCTTGTTAACATTTTTAGGGTTTCGTACCCAAAGGGTAAAACGGGACGCTTTTACTAAGACTCTGCTGTCCGATCGTCTGTCCATCTGTTTACCAGGCTGTATCTCTTGAACCGTGATAGTTAGACAGTTGGAATTTCGAAAGATGATGTATTTCCATTGCTGCTAAAACAGCAAATACTAAAAAATATATTTAAAGGGGCTCCTGTACCAAAAACTTGATTTTTTGCCGTTTTTATAGATAATGATACCCTTCATGCGCGAGTTCAACTCGCACTTGACCAGTTGTTTTTGTGTTAGTGTCGACGTTTTCTCTGAGAATTGAATTTACATAACGTAAAATCTCTGAGAATTAATTTTCATAACGTAAAATCTCTGAGAATTGAATTTACATAAGTAACGTAAAATCTCTGAGAATTAATTTTCATAACGTAAAATCTCTGAGAATTGAATTTACATAACGTAAAATCTCTGAGAATTGAATTCACATAACGTAAAATCTCTGAGAATTGAATTTACATAACGTAAATTCAATTCTCAGAGATTTGAAGTAAATTTACGTTATTGTATTAGATATGATAAATAGCTCTATTTACTTGGAAACTGAAGTTAATGAATCTGGATCAAGAACTCTGACCGGCTATTGACTGGTCTATGCTATACTCTATACGAGGAAAACCTCATATTTTTCCTATTTGAATGACCTTTAAATTATAGATTTGCATATTGTTCGAATATAGCTGATAACCTAATGTTCGCAATTTGCAATCATTATATTATTATTATATCAGAACATGGTCATTTATCACTTATTAATCGTATCCCAGTGGACAATGCTCTTTGAACGTGAGACGATTTTTAGGAAATTAATAGACAGACACAGATGATAGTCTAGTTGGAAGAAGGCTCGCCTCACAAGTCAGATGGTGCGGGTTCGATCCCAACCGACGGCGCGAACCAATTTGTTAATATATGTACCAACTAACATTATGTATTTTACATAAAATATGTGCGTATTTAATTTCGTCTGCTAGACTGGAGCCCGGTGAATGGCGACAAGCCCCCTGTAACATTTGGGACTGAATACCGTCCGGCGAAGTGTGGGTGTTGTAATACACCTATGCCAGCTTCTTCGCGGAAAAACCGTGAATATGTCATGTTTAAGTTACTCGTATCTTCACTGGCCTTCACTCTAAGATAGACATGGGATTGACAAAACCATAATAAATTGCTCTAGAATTGAGCTTCTCGCTATAAACGAAACCCAACTTACGTAAATCTCCGATAAGAAGAGGCAGCTGCAATTTTGTTGCAATCTTGACAATAATTGGAATTCGACCCTAAATCTGAACGATAACAGGTTTATCGGATAATGCCACTCGTGATCATAATATCCATAAAACATAAAAGTGCACTCGAGATATAAGTGGCGCCGATTTTTGTTATGCTGATAAACTCGGGCTCAGAATGTTATCAGGTTGTTAAACATTTAATTGTAATTATCGCACAAGTGCCACAAAATAATAAGAAAAGATTAAATGCGTGTGTAATGACAGATATTTTCAGTTTACAAACTGTTTATGGTTAAAAGATAGTCAGCCTGCGCAGTTTGCTACTTTCGTTTCAAATTATAGTTTCGGGGTTCTGTGCCAAGGTGGTAAAACGGAACTCTTAGGGTTCTGACCAAACGGATAATTGCTCCTATGGTGATACTTAAGTAGGTAGTTCGTTGTGCGTTCGTTTGACACTTCAAACACTGCCAACCGGGACTACTAAGGTTTCAGAGCAACCACAGAATAAACAATAGCACTACGTACAGATAATATACCTAAGAAATCTAAGAATATTTAAAACAAAATAACTGCTTTGATTTTTAAGTGAGAATTCTCTGTTCTTAACATTTTTCTTTTGTAATATCCATTCCTCCTCTTCGAGGCTATGAATTTTTTACTATATTACCTCGATCGAGAAAAAATAGCTTACCTATTAAGACGCTGACACCAATATTACTAAAAAAGACTTAGTCCTACTTAGACAGAACGAAATATTTAAATTCTTATTTTTCACAAGATGTTTTTTTGTAAGGCAGGTCAGGATGTTAAGCCCATTTAAATGGAACGGTTTTCCACAGTGGCCTAGAAATCAATTAAATAAAAATGTTGGCCTACAAAGCCATCTCATGTCTATGAAACAAGGTCAATAGAGTTGGGAGAATAATATCATGAGAATTGTAAGTATGTAATGTGCTTTACTGTACCTAGTACCTACTTATATCAACCAAAACAATCATTACTTACTAACAGTACAGTGGTTCTTAGTATCAGATAAATAGGTGCGATGAATGGTAGAGGCCCGATTGGTTCAACCGTTGAACTAGCTAGATAGTGTTTTTTGTTCTAGTAGTCGCAGTGTCCGTCCAGTAGCCGAACGCCGGTCAGGCTGTGAACTTGCAGGTGCAAGATCACCGCTCGACAGCCTCGCAATCAATTGGTATAAAATAAATGAAAAACGAACTTGATACTTTGTGACAAAGTTTCTTTAAGATCGACTCGCCGAGATGCCTGCGAGCGGTACAACAACACAAACGCTAATTAAGCACAGCAGAGTTTTTAAATCCTATAACTTAAGTTTTTGTTACGAGGCGCCTGTGAACTTTATACATTCACCCACTAAGATCTCCGCAGAACCTATTCCGCGCCCACGACGGCTCGTAGTGGCTTTTTAAAAGAACCGGATTAAACTACTCTCTACACAAACTATTAACTTGCAAAAATATTCTCACAAAGAAGAAAAGTTGAAGCAAGCGACCGCTTAGCAACGAACCGGACTGGCAGGCGAGCACAAAGGGCCGCGTCGGATCTGACCTGACCTTCCTCAAGTATACCTTTATATCCTTTGAAAGGGGTCTGGAGTGCCGCTACCGAACCACATCACAAACACGGGACAGATAACATACGAATGGGTACCGAGCATCGCTCGTACGAATACACAGAAAATTACCTAAGACTTGCTTGAACATGTTTTGGTTTGCGGAGATTTCACGGTTTGTAAAGGGGCCCATATACGGTACGATCCGTCGCATCGCATCAAACTGATCGTAACGACGGATCGTGTAGGTATATGAAGATCGTTAATGGTTTACTTTATAGTCTTAGAGCATTTATCTAAGTTTATAGTAGACAACATCGCAGATCCCCCCATATAAGGGATGAGCGATGGTGGGGTAGGTTTAAAAGCACCTGTTTGATAAAACTAAATGGAAGGCGACCATCGGGCAGACCTTCAGCTTGGTGATTGTATGATATTAAGGCGACCGGAAGGCAGTGGACGAGACTGGCATAGAACCAGAAAAGATAGCGCGCTAAAGAGGATACCTACTAGCATCTAATATTTACATACCTTCAGAGTACGATACGAATAGTATTCTTTAGAAGTAATGCTATAATCTACAGTTGCCACGAATCTAAAAAAATAAAAAACTTAAGCCGGCATTACATGTTTACAACAAATGCAACACCGGCATGTTAGTTTGCCAGCACCTGACAAACTAACATGCCGGTTACTGGTATTCCGTAAAACCCCGGTATATGACGATACACATGCCAGTAGCTCGTTTTTACCAGTATTTGGCATGCCTTTGTGCGAAAAACAAGCATGGTGTATCCCGGTTTTACTAATAAAAGGTACAAACATAAACGAAACAAAAGAAACATTATGATGTAACATCGCATCGCTATTTTATTGGCCAACAAATACAGAAACAAAAGCTCACTTCCGTCTCATAAAAGCTTTTTTACGATAGAATCAACAACGGCCGTAAAGACACAGTTTAAACAATAGTCACTACGATGAAACATAAAAACTTGCTAAGGAACAATAACCCACTGTTTCTTACGCTCAGGTAGGTAGGTACTTAGGTTTTCTAAGTATGAACTAGGTAGTTCTCGCCAAGATTTACCACCGCTATGAAATATAGCGGAGGGATTCAACCAGACCTGCTTGAAGCTAACTAGTTGGGGGTGTGTTAAAATATTTCGTGTTTTAAAAGTAGTAAGTAATGCTTTCGTTCATGTTTAGCTTGAATTCCTTAGAAAAATTAGGCGCATCAATGCATCCATGCCCCTCAGTTTCTTGCCTGTTCTTCTGAGTAGAGGCTCTTTATCCGAACAAAGCAGTCGAGTCTATTTAAATAACTTAGACGTTTTTAAGTGTATCTTTGATACCTAAATTGAATAAAAACATTTTATTTTGACTTTGACAAGCTTAACACATTGGTAAATTGCTAACATTCCGGCGTAAAGCCTGCCTTTTTCACCCCTGACGTTACGTACTCACTATTTATGCATGCGTAAGTAGGGTATATAGTAATCTTTGATGTAACATTTAACAGATCTTGATTCAATTTGTCAAGCACATAGTTTTCATCAGTAGAAGTTTTTTAGCGACAAACGCAGAAAATCTTTGAAACCTAATGAAACCACGGACGCGACACCGCGTAGTTTTGTGGTTATTTCTCACTTGCCACCTCTAGGAGATGAAAATCCTAGTGTATTGGATTTTAAAATGCTCAGTATGTCGGCTGTCATGAAAATGGGCTGTACTTAAAGCAAGCCAATATTAAAACTACTTGGCGTGTGACTAACATCCGCTCGATTCGGTTTAAGCAATTACGCGTGATCAACCACTATAATATACAAACATATTCTACAATCTACTTTATTTTTGTACCATTTTTATAGTATCCTGTTAGGAAAAGTCAGAAAGATTAGAGGCGTGCTCAGTTACAACAATTGCGGTTAACTTTATGTAATGTGGCGGTGGCGGCCAACAATGACAGCAAAGCAAGAGATGGTCAGGTCATCTATGATCAGTGTGTCAAAAATGTGACAGACTAACCCAACCCCCGTATTTACAAACATTGGGTAGGTACTGAAGTAACTCACGAAGTACCTTTCTCAGTACATTGACATAACAGCTGCTATACGTACTTGGTACCCTGTGCGTTTGAGCATCTTCATAGTATCTAATGTTTGTGACTGCGGGGGTAAGAATTTACTTTAAAATGGTTTATTGTGCAAACAATCGTGATTTATGGTTAGTATCAGGCGCAGGATGCTTGTTTACCTATCTAATGTTCTCTATGCCTAAATAGAAGATACATTATGTGCATGAATAGAAGACTATAGAACTGATGATTTAAAATTGAATACCTACTAAGTACCTAATATTACTTGGGGACTAAAGAATTTAAAATTAAACTTTTGGTCCAACCAAATATGTTTAAAGCCTGAAGCTTCAATATAAATCCCGCCTATCTGCGCTAAAACACGCGAAATAATAAATCTAAATTACCTAATTTACAATTTAATACTTATTGAAAACCTCAAACATTTTTGGGTTTTTCATTGTAATTTATTTTGTGCAATAAAGCGATATTGTATAGTATGTAACAATAGGTATTGCTATTAAAAGTCCCCGTTAACGTGAAAATACGTTTTTATTAGGTACTACCTACATGATTTAAAAGGCAATAAAATTTATCTAAAAAGGCTGAGTACTAGTACAGGGCTGATCATAGGGTGCTTTACCCTTTCCACAATTAGTGTCAAGAGACTTCCGTCTTATTTTTTCTATCAATTTAACTTTTGTTGTGTTCCGGTAATAGGTACTTATAGAAAACAAACAAAAACCACAAAATATTTATTTTGTTACACATTACCTACCTACTTATTTAGTATTGTCACGTACAAACCTGAAAACCCTGATTGCTGCCGTAGTGAGCTGTGTTGCAGCCTTGCAGCAGCCAGTGCCTTCCCCAAAAAATAGTAAGTAAGTAGTTACCTATACTTACTTACGTATAATAACAGTATATATTTTTAAATCTAAGTAAATCTTTTAGTTTAGTGAAGTAAAATGCCTAGGTACTTTTCTTTATTTACCTCCATGCCACAGAATCTTTACTAACTTAGCACACCACGATCAACTAGCACCGACTTTGATTTGTAGATAAAAATGATAACCATCAGTGGAGAATATTTAGTTCTATGACTTGACCAACTCCACAGACAAGTTGGTCGACCTGTACCACAACTAGCCACAGAACAACTAGATACTGCCATAATTCGATTACAGATACGATAGCAGTCACTACGTAGTTCACTGCCTCGTCCACAGTATAGGCAATAGTTTCTACCTACCACAGTCCTTCAAATTCTCGTCGGACGAGTCAGAAAAGTGAGTGTGTTTGTCTCACATTTTGAATGGAGGTTGAAATCTTGTTTTTTATGGTGGGAATTTGACTCGTTAGTTTGAATCCTAACGGCATCGTATTAGGTTTTTGTCGTGGTTTTATGTCTAACACGGCTTCAAATTGAATCTTAAATACGCTAAGCTGCAAAGATTGCAAGGATTTTCCGAACTGGTTGGCTTAGGTGACTATTGTTGACTTTAAAAGTATTTAAAATATAAAGATATGTCAGCGTCTTTCAATTTATAGAATAGGCCTTCGTGTCATCTTACTGTGCTTACAAATATATATAAAGTTATAATGATATGCTCCACTAACGGCGCCCACGGTTACGGCCGTTATTGTACCGAACAGTTGACTAGGTAGGTACCTAGATAAAAAAGACTTAGTAGCACTTACCTAATTTAATTACCTAAGGTAACATTTATTCAAAACAAATAAAGATATTTATTCGATTGGGTATCGAAGATACGCTTATGACTGTCAAAGTTATAAAAATGACTCTACCTTGTTCGGAAAAAAACAGCAAAGTTTAAAAAAAATGTTTTTGTTAAATTTTCATTGGTTTTTGAAAAACTAAACAATACTCTTATTGTAGTAGAGCACACAAACTTTCCCTTTTATAACATTGATAAGTGTGATTTTGATTAATATGTACCTATCAGTTTTCTAATAACTACCTAATCTAACTATGCATATGTGATTTAATCTATACTATATAGGCCTAATACGCTATTATTTTTATCACAAACTAACTAAAATAATTAGTTCCAAAGTAATAAAAAAGTCAACAACAGTTTTGTTAATGTGTAAATGAAAAGATGATTGGCTCGCGTTCAGCTTCGTCTGTTCGTTAGATACACCCTGTATAGTTACAGCTGAATACCTGTAAGCTAAGGTAAGCCTGATTTAGAGACTGCCTGTAAAGTCTGTTATTTAAGGCAATATCTTATGACTCTCTTCGCATTGGTTGACAAGTCTTAAATCCTAGTGTAGGCTCTGAGAAACTAAGTTTCGTCCTACGCCTACGAAACTTAGCAACGGTCTGACACTTGAAGCATATTCCAGCAGTTGGTCCGAATAGTTAAGAACAATTTGTCTCGAGCTCAGCTGTTGCTGTCATTTTGACCTAAAGTTTGAACCTACATGATCTACCGTGGGCTATCTAACGAAATAATATAAGGAAGAAGCGGCACGAGTCTTATATTTTGCAGTACCTACACAGCGAGTGGATCCAATACAACTACCTACTACTCTTTATTTTCTATACGCCCTACCACAGGTACTACATAGTCTACCACACCACAGTCTATAGTCACAGGCTATTAGGTACGAAAGTCTTCATTTTTTCGATACATATTCGTCATATGAAATATAAATAAAAAAATACTTTTTGGATTGTTTTTTAGCAAAAATAAAGGCAAGTAAGCAAGTACTGTTTACCATTCGACAACCATTAAAGGCTAGAAGTACTTACTCATATTATGACCTAGATATTTAATTTAATTAACTAATGTAAGTACTTAATTTGTTTTTGTAACCGTGGTCATTACCTGAGTAAACAATAAACACATAAATGTCACAGTAATTCTATTTCAAAGCCTATTTTGACTACGATATAAATACCTACCAAAAATTAAGGGCCGAATTCACCGTTTATGATACAAATCGAGATTTATTAAACCAAGTTTAATGAAAACGCGATCAAACGTCGATGTTGATCGTGGTTTACGCATATCTAATTTCACCACCTCTCATGAGGCTCCATTTAATCGCGTTCAATAAAACCAAGTTTTCGTACTATTACGCACAATGGAACGTTAATATTCTACTGAAGCTGTCATGTCAGATTGTTTTAACATTGTCAAACTGTAAAAAGTGTAGTTGCCAAATAAATATATAAAAAGTGTGTCATAAAAATAGGTTTGTTTGTGACGAATATTATTTGGTGAATCGGGAAAGGGATGCAATAGCTGCCCTGACTCTATGCACAATCCTATGTACCTACCGTAGAAGTGCTAAAACTACACAAATCAGCAGTATTCATTTGGTAGTACCCAGTTGCGTTGTAACGCAGAGCTACCAAACAAAACAATAACAAGGACGCGTGCAAAAACTAGTCACAGTGACAAGTTTAAACAGGATTAAGAGAGCTAAACGCCCAAAATCGGGCGTTTAGAATTTGAATTCGGTTTAAATGTAACTGCGCTTAGTTTGTGGTGGTGAAATGCAAAATAACTATTTAACCCCAGTTTTTCACGTAAACCACGTTTAAAATGAGCTAATCGTGTTTATATTCACTGGTGAAATCGGCCCTTAATAACCTAGTTATAAAATATAAACGATAATAATTTTAAATTTGGCGCAAAGAGTATCAGGAACAGATCAGAGGACACATATTATACATCTTATTGAACGTTTTGTTGTCGACGCTGAGCGACCGCGCATCGTATCGCTGCGACGTAAGGTTCATGGTCGCGCAGCGCCGAAACCAAACGTAACCATCATGGCAATAAGATGCCTTCATGTCATAGTAGGCCCCCAGAAACGAAAAATAGATCCATATTAAAAAAAATACTTACTTACCCAATTTGAATTATTAGAGGAGTATTACGAGTATATGTATAGTGGTGGGACCTATAGCTTTACTTACCTAATTCTTTACATTGTTACCTACAATTAAGCAAATACAAACACACCAAAATTAAGCACATCACCTCCTACACTCTACTAAAATAAAAATAAAACATGAAATAATAAAGCCCATTTCGTTTTCTTTTCGATAAACAAGTCTGAAACTTTAAATTACCCCAAAATAACATGGAAAGTTTACTTAGGGTTGTCCCGCAAATCCTGCGTTGTTTCTCCAGATAACATGGCCGGCCTACAAGCCATATTGTACATGAAATTCAGCAAAATTATTCTACCGGTAAATCTGGGAACGGTTTTTATCTCAAGGTTCTTGACACGAAAAAATAATTAAGAAAAATTGAGAGAAAAAAATTAAGAAAAAATATGAGATAATTGATCAGAAATCATTTGTTGCCGGAAAATAAATGAAAACCACTTGGCCAAAAAGGGTTTGTAAACTTACAGGTATTTTGTATAGGAAATTTAAATTCGTGTTAGGAAAAGGCTTCTATTAGTTTTGAGTCACATTAGGTACTTACCTACTTGTATCGGCCCTATGATTTATGGAGTATTATGTGATCACGAGTATAAAAAGGCAAAAGCTCAAGCATGTTAAATCACTAAAAAAAATACAAAAAAATAATAGGTACTATTATATTTAGTAACAACCATAAAACATTCGAATAAGCGGTAGCGAACATCACGCTGTGGCAGGAAACTTGTCCAATAACGTTCAAATTCGAAGATATTACACGTTCTCCTACTAGGTGCTTACCTAAATATTAAGTTACTCTTAGTAGTAAATAGATTAATTAATTAGCGCTTAAATTACTTAACACGTCAAATACTTTTATTATGCAGAGATAAAACAAGAGACTATTTTAATGAGGCCCTGCGCCATCAGCGCTTGCCTAATGCCCGGTACGCTGTCGAGGCCTCAGTGGCCAACAGCATAGAGTCATCAAAAAAAAAAAAAAAAAAAAAAAAGAGACTTTTTTTAAAATTAAGGGGGAAAATGTGCCTAAAGTTAAGAAAGCTAAGAAAATGTGCCTGTCATTTGACTATTTAATGTCAGTTGAGCCCTTAGAAATAGAGTAAGTATAGATATACCTATCTACACCATACCGTCCTAGCAGCCTCGCATGTAAAAACTTTGTAAAGAGATATACCTATATAGGGGTAGTTTTTTTATGTAAGTACATATCTAATCTCGAGATCTAGACAGGTCTAAGCTTATTACAAAATTATATCTACGCATAGTATTTTAGTAATATTATGTGCATTTTAATGTTATTCTGTCTGTAAAAAAACAGGTGCTCTTAAAATAAAATTCAAATTAAATTATGACATCAGAAAATAACCGGTAGTTTCTGTCCTCGCGGCTAAAAAATATTATTTATTTACTTAGGTAGGCACCTATGAATTGTCTTATTTTTAAAAAAAAAAATGGGAAAATTAATAGTCATGAAGAGTTATGATAAAATTAAAATTTCTTATTTCATCTAGTTTTTTTATTCAAACAAAATAGATGGTGTAGCAATTTGTAACGAGTATAAATGATATGTCAAAGTAGACGGAACCTTTATGCCATTTCTGTCAACTTTGACAGCTATTGTTTACAAACTAACCACTATTACCTTCGTTAGGGTAGGTTCATGATTAAAATTGTCTGATTTTAAGAACAGGCATAATTTCACTGAAACGAATTTTTAATTGGAATAATATTTTTGCCAAACGTTTAATTTAACTCTACCTAAGTTATTCCAAAACTCTCCTGCTAGTTAACACGCTTGTCTCCACTTAGATCCTCAGACTAAAAGTTACCAACTTCCCATTTTCCCTCAAAGAGAATAAGAACATAAATTCATTTTATTAAGATACTTGTAAGCTTACGAAATATCTATTTTCATCGCCATCGTTCGGTTGTAATATAACACAACGAGGAGCAAGTTGTGTTTCGGAGCCGCGCGGCCCCGGCCAATGACCCCGCCACAGACTAGAAAACAAAAATATGCTAATACACCGTCGAATTATACCTAATACCTACGTGGACGACGACGCATGGCCGTTTACGTAATCCAGACAGCGTTTATTGAGAAAAAAACCCTAAATTAATTTACTTTACACGTTTTTTTCGCGTCGCATTTTTAATCAGATAATGTTGAGCAAATTTAAATGCATAATACCTATCTTATTCAATGTAATAAATAATTACCAAATACTTTTGGTGGAGTAGGTAGAAGCGTATGTAAGTATAGAGCTAAATGTAGCGCGTTTATTTAAGAATTTTATTTCACAAAACTTATTTTGACTACACAATAAGTATAAATTTTTGCGTGAAACACTGCATCTGTCCGTAGCGATCTTTGACCGTAACGTCACGCCATCATCGGTCTATAATGAAGAATTTTTTCTGGTTTCTTACGCATGAGCGTGTTAGCCCGCGTGACCTTGTGCGGGGCTGCGTAGTATAATCCGGACGTTGTAAAATGTTGTAAAACTACGCGTGGTGGCTAGCGTACGCGGCTATTTCTAATTCGGCCGGTTTACGAGGCTCGGAAGGGTGTAGGGCAGAAAGCGCCACTTTCAACTACTGGAATCGAATCGAATGACGTCTCTGTTTATTTTAACATCTGTGCTTCAATTAATGATGGTGCAAGAAGTATTTTCATGGAATGGCGTTTGTAACATTTTGTATTGTGTTTTAAATAGATTCCATTATCCGGTAGTTGGACCACCACATCCGGTATTGGTATACTTATCCAAAATTATACATTATATATTATAATTAATTATGAATTATAGATAAGTATATTTATATTATACAAATAGCATACAAAGAACTGACAAAATCCAGTGGTTCAACTACCGGTTAAGTACTTATACTAACTAAAATAAAATATACTTACTTTTAAGTACTCGTAACAATAATACATTTCAAGAAAAACAAATACTTAAGACGATGGGAAAACTGATAAATTAGAAACATTAAAGTTCACTAATAGCTTACCTACTAAATTATTTTGTTTACATTAGCAACTTTTTCATACAAAGTAACCTTTGATAGATCCAATTATAAATCTAGAATCAATTATTATCGCAACAAATCAGGATTTAGCCCCTATAGATATTGTTATACTTACTACCTACATTAAGAAACTTTTGATGTTTCAAACCTTTGAGTTGTTCATTTCAAAGCGTTTCGTGTCTATTGTACCATAAAATGATAAGCAGCTGTCAAAATATTGAAGAACGTCAAGATTCAAGAGTAATCTCTACTAAGTACTGCTCGAAATTAATCACGATTACTCTCTAGGGATCTTGTTGTTCCTTACCTGTCTTTAAGATTCTGTAGACACGTATTTATCAAGTTTTGTGGTTGTTCATTCACAAATACGTATCATATTCTACTTTCAATCATTCTGTTTAAATTTGCCTACATCAAAAGCTGTTTTGAACTTTCCTCTTATGCTTAACTGAGTCGAAAACACTTTTAGCTATTTACCTCCTTTTTTTGCGGTGTACTTGCTTTTCGCCCGCGGCTTTGATCGCATTTCATAGCTTACGACACTCAGTGAATCAGTGATAATGTAGCTTTCTATTAGTGAAATAATATTTAGACTCGGTTTAGTGAGCCTATTAGAGATTTGAGATTTTTATCTCACCAGTTGTCGTCCTTGTTGCTCTCGTTTGAAACATCATAGGTGTGAGAGTGACCAAGATTAAATCTCATCTCATCTCACGCGTAGGAATAGCCCTCCTGTATTCACTATTTGGTAGTTTCGGAGTTTACCTTCGACAAACAAACTTACAAATAAACTCTCGAATGTTACCTCTTTATAATATTAGTATAGAAGATGTGGTAAACAGGAAGACGGATCACCTGATGGTGAGCGATCGCCATCATCTTTGAAAGCCTGTAACACCGGAGGCACCACGGACTCCTTGCTGATCTTTTGCTCACAGCCTTTTGTAGAGCCTAGAAACCCATGCTATAGCTACTCGGAAATGTTACAATGTTTTTAAGTTAACATATTTTACCTAAATAAATATGTATATGGGTTCTCAACTTCCTACATAAAATACTCCTGGTTAATAAATAAGTCGTTAGTCGTTAGCTATTTCCATTGAAAGACAACAAGCTCTTTTTGATAAGTTAAAAGAGAGACTAGAAGGATACCTAAACACCAGTTAGCTCGTTCCTAGATGGTAACATTTAATTTACTTACAAAGGAAATATAATCATCTAAATGTCAGCAGATTTAAAGACGAAAATAATTTATCTGAAATCTAACATAACCAATGGCAACCAACTATAGATACAACTACACAAGCAACTGACTTAAATCAGTTTGGGCAGCATCTCACATTGGCATTAGTAAATTTCGTAAACGCGAATCGTAAATCTTCCGGCAATCGTAATAATCAAACAGATTTTGAAGCTGTCGTTTCCGCACACGCTAAGTACTAATTGATATCTAACTTCGATGTGAAGATAAACCGTTCAAGTCAACAGAGAATAGAAAAATCAGCAGAAATTAGATATCTAGTTGAAGTAAGCATCGAAATACAAACATGTTTGGCGAGTCAAAGATCTCTAGCCCAGATACCATCCTTTACCCTTATCTAAAAGTTCCTCCAGCCTTGAAGAGGGTCTCCAATTAATGGTGCCCTGTGGTCAGCACTTAGCCAGCGGACCCTGCAGGGGGTTGTTATTTCAAACATGACATGTTATTGTCCTGCTTCTGGCATTGTAGAATGTTTTAGGTTAGAAATAGTTGGGTTTGTCCGAGAAAAGAATGAGGTCTTTTTGATCTTGTTTGGGTTACTAAAGAAACTTGATTTTTGAGATTCTTGGAATGCTTTAAGGCGTAGTTCTGTAATGGGGGAAATACCGCTACTTATTTGAAGTAGGCACCTAAGTCAGTTGAAGCCTTTCGAATCCAATATAGGGGTCAGATATTGATGTATTGTGACTAATATCTATTATATAGTTATTATTAAAACAGAGCCATTAAACTAATTTATGAATTTCACAACAACATAATCCATCTACAACGTAAAACGTAAATTACTCAAATGTCTATCAAAGCGAGCAAAATGATAATTGAAACGCCAATAAACGAAGTGTACAAATTAGAAAACCTAATCTTCTTGGCATGCTTTCAACATTTTCTTATCAAATACGAGCATAATTTACGATTTCCATCACACACTGACAAAACCATAAACTTTGCGAAACCTAAGTAAATAAAGATACTTAGATAAGTACTTATTTGTCTTACACAAACATGGGTCGCCTTCCCTTTTTGGAGGAGAGCGAAGTTTTTATAATTAAATTCACATGAAATAGGGTTTTCTGGAAGCATTAGATCCATGTGCGAGCGACGTGACATGAATCTGAGACTTTAGGCACGCTAAAGATGATAGGCTGCTCTGTGCCTAGAGTTAGATCTGCTTAATCTTTGATGGAATAGAGGACTTGAGCGATTTGTTATTAAATGATCTTTTGTTGTTTCTTCATCTAATATGCTGTTACGTTATGGTAATGGAGAATATAGGATGTACGCTTATTTTTGTAATTTTATAAAGATTCTTATTCTTATTAGACTTAAAAGCTACTTTATGCTTTGTTTTTTTTTAAACAAACCAAAACACGATAGGTATACTATGCGAAAAAGAGATAGAGAATAGTACCCTGCTTGTTTTGACCGTTTTTCTCACGGTTTGAAATTTTATTTTGCAAACAAATCACATTAACTGGCGCGCAAAAATATATTACGCTAAAAAGCTCAGTTTCCCTACACGTAGCAGTGTTGTGCAGTAATCACGCACCCACCCACGCATCGCAATAATCGAGTGAATGAGCGCGTTGGCGCGACTCTCGTACTAACTGCGCCCTCATCTGCGGCTCGTATCGCGAAATGTGCTAAATTACAATCGGCGCATGCGTCACCGTGAGGCCCATACTACGCACAGTAGGTACTCAGTCGTGAGGCCCGCGCCGCGCGCTGTCGCCTCTCAAGGTTTTCATCATCTTTGACGTTACGTTTGACGTTTTGAATTTTGAAGCGCCGATTACTTTACTTCGAATGTTTAAATCGATTTAACTAGTTTTGCTTCTTAGAATATTTTTGTAAGATTTCTCAATGCATGCTCAAGAAATAAGTCAATTTAATCAAAGGTCTGTCAAAGTAAAAAATGACTCTATCTACCACCTTGTTCAGAAAAAAACACTATTTAGAAGAATAGACAAGTAACTTAGTAGATAAACGAAAACATTGAAAGTTCTTTATTTAGATTAATGTGTCATACCTAAGTTCACAACATTCAAATAGCGAATTTTCACAGTTAGGTATGTTGTAGACAGGTAATTAGGTAGGTAAGGTACTCACCCTATTTTTAAAAAATCAAAATGTAAGTACTTATTTTTAGCTAAGTCAAAAATGTGAAAAAGTCCCAGGACTAGTGACTACTTTAGCTGGTTTATTTAGCTGAAGCTCGGACTAAATAGTAGCAGTACTCATTATTAAGTACATAGGTACATACCTGTCAGTCACGCCTGTTTCCCATAGGGGTAGGCAGAGACTTACCCCTGTGGAGAACAGGCTTATACAGTAGCAGTACGGTAAGCTTATATAGTAGTAGTAGTGGGACAGGATTATACAGTAGTATGCAGGTACTTATACCTACTACTGAATTTTCAGAGGCTTTTGTGTACCTACTTTACCTACCTAACACAACAATTAATAACAGTAGCCTAGGCAGATGAAAATAGAAGATACTAGGTACTAAGTACTTAGTCAAAACAAACTATGTACCTATCTATTTATCTTTTACCTAGCGCCTACATCATCTTCCTGTTTTTTATTGAAATACAATGCAAATGACATTTAAACAACATTACAAAAAGAAAGTAGGTAGGTATGAACTCAGGAAAGCTTTTAAACACAAAAATAATCTTTATTTTTATTTAGGCAACTAGCACAAAAAGGCGGACTTATCACGAACATCGATGTCTTACAGGCCTTACAGCCATTTGCCACACGTATAACAAGGTCAAGAAATGCGACGTGAATTGACGTGATGCTTCGAGGGCTCTTCGAACATATCAAAGTATAACTTACCTTATTTCGTTAATAATCTAAAATATGAATAAACTATTTATTTTTTACGTTCAAAATCCTGTCCCCAGCCATCCGTCTTGATGCGCTGACTTCTATTATCTATTGATATCGTGTTTGGTTCCTCTAACGTTTTCCAGGGCGCGATACTTCCTGGCTTCCTCGGGTGTAAAGGCCGCCGCCCGCCCATCTCTCACCGCGCTTATTTTTGTTTGTATCTCGCGTGCCATCCGCACATCGGGCCGCGATCGATGCAGGGTGGGACCGGCCAACGTGGGTTACACGCGGAAACAGATACACAACTTCAACATTTAAAAAAACTGAAGTACTTATACCTACTTCAGTAATTTTAACGAGTAAGTATGTAATTTTTTTAATCTTACTTACTCGTAGGGAAAAGAGAGCTATGCCACTCTGCTGGAAGCTCTCTGAAAATAAAGTCACTAAACAAGCTTGAGGCTGGACAACACAGTGGCTTATTGTTCTGAAACAGATTGCCATGAAGCTGAATGGAGCAAAAAAAAAAACTTACTCGTTAAAATTACTGAAGTAGGTATACTAATTAATGACTCGTTAAAATTATTCTTTTTAATCTTACTTACCTTATCTTATACGTTAAAATTATTGAAGTAGGTATACTTATTAATGAATCGTTAAAATGACTGAGTATACCTACTTAGTAACTTATTCTTATTTGTGTTCTTATTACGATTAATACCAATAAAAATGGCAAGCAAATAATGATAGTTATCCGATTTTCACTGTGTGCGGGAGAAAATTGTCGTATGACCGAGCTTTAAAGGTCTCGTTTCGAGTTCTCCCTCTGCAGTAAATATTCCGCGCTCCCACCCCCGGGTAGTTCAAGGTCGCTGAATGATTGATTTCCCGAATACAATATGAGGATGTGGCTCTTCCGGGTTATTAGAGCTGGGTAGCGGCAGCTATACAACGGTGCCTGTATACTGGGTGGAAGTTCTGACGTTTTTAATACTTACTCAAGGACATAATCGAGCCTTTCAAGCTGTCTTCCTCTTCTGCAGGGCTAGCACGGGTCGGAGACAAAATGTCTTTGCACCGTTTTTATCTGCGCTTAGATTTATTTATTTATTTTTATTTACTTAAAGTGACAAAGCTAGAATAATAATACGAATATGTTTGTTTCTCTCTCGCGGAATAAAAACGGTGGAAAGGCAATTTGTCTTCCACCCGTGCTAGCTCTGCATTCAACTGATTTTCGTGAAATTGTGTGAGCAAATTCAGGCTATTCCTGCGCGTGAGATGAGATGAGATTTTATCTTGGTCACTTTTACACCTATGACGTTTCAAACAAAAGCAACAAGGACGGAAAAAGGTGAGATGAAAATCTCAAATCTTCGAATAGGGCCACTGGTTCGAAAATTATGTACATAAATTATTAATTATGTTTTTGTGGACTCAGTATTTGGATTTTTTCGAAATGAGGAAGGATATAATTATATTTTTTACGTTTTTGCGAGGTCTTCAGCTTACAGAGCCATTTGTAAAATATCTAAGAACTACAAAGAATACACCTACCTTATTTAAACACACTACTTAAATGAAATCGATTTTAACTTTGTCAGTCTGTTTGCAGGCTTTTCACGGCTGAACGGATCTTGATGAAATTTTATAATTAGTTACAGTATATCTCTTTAGGCGATAAGGCCGCCCTTGTACTGCCGAATTATATTTTATTTGTAATATTCTATTTATGTTTGGTTTACTTTGTATTTTTGGTGTGCTATATAGAATAGATGTATTGGATTGTATATCACAAAGAAAGATTTTGGATAGGTACTATTTTCTGAATAAACGCGAACGAAGTCGCGGGTAAAAACTAGTTCAATATAAAATGACTGAAGTCCAGGAGGTCTACCATCTCGAAAACAAAACGTAACCATCATGGAAATAAGATGATTTCCATGATGGTTTTGTTGGACGTTTTGTTTTCGACGCTGCGTGACTATGTATACATAGTACCTGTACCTACCAGTCTCACTTATCTAAAAGTGAGTACCCATATAGGTATAGTCATAGTGATACCGCTTAAATTAGTTCTTGCCCGCGCGGTACAGAGACGTGGAGGTAAAGCGTCAAAGGAGAGCGAGGTAGAAAGACGCGGGGTACCTAGGAGAACCTAGGTACCGCGCGGGTAAATACCACTGAAGTCGTATTTACATTTTGACATAATTATTAGTTAGGTAAGGTAGGTATAGATTCAAAATAGAAGCGCGTTCGGGTAAGCCGCCATTGATACAATTTCATCCAACAGATAAGCTTATCGAGCGTTCTTCAATAAGTGGGTTAAATTATAAGCCTTCGCTACACGTGTTACTTATTACCTACGCTTCCTAGAAAGGTAGAATAAAATTATCATAATTCAGGTCCTCGCACACTGTGTTGACTAACGTTAGACGCGACTCAAACTTTACTTGAGGTCGCAGTCTTCTAGTCATCATCGTCAATTCGATGCTTTGCAATCACTTCGACAGTCCTGGGGGCTTACCACGAGTTTTAGTCGTTCCGAAAACTTTTTTCGATTCGTTTGTGTGCATACGTTAACGTTAACGTGAAACGTTAAGGAGCTAGGCTAAATGTAATGTATGGAGCCAAACGAAATCGCAAAAAGATTTCGTTAACAATCAAAACTCGCGGTAAGCCCTCTGAAGAGTAGCGCCAAATTCTATAATATGACATAGTTACATCTCTATGGTTTTTTATCGTAGTTACTTAGAGTAACGAAACCTCATACCGAATAAACAGTAAATATGGAACTCTGCGAACAGAGAAATGAGGCCGGTTTTTTAAACATGTATGCGTGGGTCGATGCCACCATAATAATTCAAATTGAAAACCAAGATTACAAAAATAACGTTACCTATTTAATTAACATTATCACATGATACAACAGTAGTGCGGTCACTATCATATAAAGCGGTCAGCTATTCCGGTGTAAGGTGTCGGCAAATAATAATGGTAGTGAAAAGAAAATGAAAATGTTAAAGCATAGTTTTGTTGTACGTGTGTGCGAAATTGTGCATGTACCTACACGCCAAAGCATAGTTTAAACCGGTGTCACCTCGCTGTTTGCACTCTGAAGAGCTCCGTTTTTGTTTATTTGTGTGGTCTAAGGGCGAAACGAACAAGTCTTTGAACTTCGTGTTACCTGTCCTCAAGACAGCCAAATATCACGGTGACGGGTTACCCAAATTGTGTTAAGTTTGTTTGGCTCTGTCAGCTGTCAGTTGTCACGTTACATTCTGCCTCAAGTCAGCGTCAAGTCAATGAAGTGTGCGAAGGCCTTTATTCACTAGAATAGAATATCATGTTTATAGGGAGCCAAGCGCCATGACATGGCGCTTGGCTTTGAATAACCGATTTACAAAGCCGTTTTAGTGTTCAGCTGTCTCGTAAAGGTTTACAAAAGGTAACATAAAAGAATTTTGCTTAAAACGAGTTTATTTAGCTCGGTGGCGCTGTTACCGGTAGATAACTTGATGGGCTTTAAAATGTTTGGGCTAGAAAAATGAGAAAATACTTGCCTAGAAATGATCTGCTGTATTACCTACTTTTAACTTAACCCTGTTTTTTTTAAAATGTAGAATAAGGTTGGCGTTTGACCACCAACTCGCCTGATGTGCATGTAAGCGACGTTGTGGTCTAAGATGGAGCACGACGACCTAGAAGGTACTTATTTACTCTAGCCTTGTTTTGTAGAGTGAAGAAGTACAAAGACGGCAGTTGAGTGAGGCGCTACAAGTGCGCCACTGCTCAGACCCGTCTTCGGAACGGTTACACCGGACTACATCCCGAAACACGACTAGGTCATTTCACGGCATGGCTTGGGCCGGTGGGTGGTAACTAGCCACGGCCGAAGCCTCCCACCAGAGTTTGCTACCCGGTTAGCACTACCCGGGGATCACGTGTAGGGAATCAGAATAGAGTACACTCCTACGGACGTGGGTAGCTCAGCCCCCTGTTTAAAAAACTTAAGTTATTTTAAATTAGATAAATAAGTTTGAACCTTCGTCAATATTTACGACACTTAATATCTAAAAAAATATGACCAGCACCAATTGTGCTCTGTGAGCCGATGACCTCACGGCTGTCTTCCTCTACAGGTCGCATTTCTCAACCGATTCTTGAGCAATTTAGTGAGCAATAGACCTGTTGAGCAAGACTGATGGCGGACAGACTGTAGACTTAGGTACGAAAGCATTTTTGCCGAAGTTGAAACGTAGCCGCTTTGCTCGCTAACGCTCACTTGGTCCAAAAACAGTAACAGTGGACTATCGGACGCAACCGAAATAGTTAACTAGAAATACCCGCGACCTAGACCAACATTAACGCACCAAAAAACGACTTCAAGCTATTACACGTCCAAATTCCACGAATTAGGAGTCTCAGTCTCAATAAAAAGGCAATTTTTACACATTTCGTCCACATTTTATGGGGCAACACGCGGGGCACGGAATATACGACCTCATGGGCCATAGCCTGGGTTATTTCTCGCCCTTTTAGCTTCTATCGTTATAACCTACCCTTTATTTGGTGAGGACAAAGAACGCAGTCGACTGAAGATTTAGAACGATATTGTCCTAGTAACTTAGAAAAGCTTATTATTTCATAGTAGAGCTTAAAAAATGAACAGACACACATATGGTTTTAGGTTGATATAAATCAAATCATATAATTTATTTTGCAAAACATGGTAGGTTACAGATACTCGTAGTTCATATAAATAAAATTAGTTTGCCATGGTTTAACCGCTTGGTATGTAAAAGTAGAAAAAATAATTAATTAGATTGGATTCATGTCAAAGTAAAAATCCTACTAATATTACAAACTCGAAAGTTTGTAAGAATGGATGGATGGATGGATGGATGTTTGTTACTCATTCACGCCAGAACGGCTGAACAGATCTGGATGAAATTTGGCACAGAGATAGATTATTGTCTAAAGTAGCACATTTAGGATACATTTAGGATTTTTGACCGCGGGTGAAACCGCGGCGCGTAGCTAGTATTTTATAAAATCAATGTCAGTATTGTCGTAAATATTCGTCAATAAAATAGTATGCCTAATCAATAAGATATTTTTTAAGTTTGAATTTAAAATTATAGTAAGTTTGCGTGTCTTTTAAAAGTTGTGTCTTAAATCGCCCAAGCTAGTCATTTCTCTTAAAGCTCAAGTTATACTTGTAAGACTGTGTTTCACCAGATATGTGTGAGGATGCGTAGCGACTTACCGAGGGATGTGTTTGTTAAGAACCATCTATTGGTTCTAAACATCGCTTCATCTGAGCGAAGCTAAGTAAATTAAGCGATTTTGTTGGTTTGTAACAAACACATTATTTTGCTTTGCACATATTATGCTTTGCATTTATTTCCTATCCTTATTCGGAGTTAAGGTACTCTCTGCTTACTAGAGGTTTAACTGAGAAATCGTCTTGCGCTAACACACAACAAGACACAAGTTACAAGTTAATATTAGAGTGACATTTTATAACATTAGAACTTTGAGTTAATTTAACTCGGTATCGTCTGCAAGCCTGAGAAGGTTTTTTGTAAGAAAGCATTTCAAGCTCATTCCATCTAGGCCGACGATATTGTGGCTGTTAGGCGGCAAAAATCTGTGTTAAATTTGGCACAGGCGGTGAAAGGGTTGAATATTTACTTCTTTGCTGTGGTTATTTACATTTTCTTTTCTTTACCTTGCTGCAGTCTACAATTTGTAAGGAAGGAAACATACAGGAAACGAACGTTTCCCGGGACAAGTTACGTCGCATTCCGGTCCCACACATCCTTCTTTCCCTTCATGAAATAATTACAAATGAACCAACAATCTAGAAAACAAAATATTTCTACTTAACATTTAGATAAGGATGTTTATAATTATTTTTAGAATATATATATATGCAATTATTCTTCCATAAAAAACTTGTAGGTTCCTGTAGTGGGTAGGCCGTAGGTACTATTTAATGCCGATGCTACACGCGGCGATGAGTGGGCGATAATCGACCGACAAAGACTCACAAATGTATCACAAGAGACTAGATAAAACTAGGTCAACTCTTATTTGCTTTTTTTAGTGAGCTCATCAAACAATACAAAAACTTTTTCAATTTGTATGTACGAAAACAGGATAAAAACATTTATTAAAATGTACTGCAAGTTACTAGAAATTTATGTCTGTAGAAATTTAGATCTGGGAGTACACACGTATAATTTCTACACAAGACACGTAAAGACATTTTTGACCATGAAAGGCTAAATATTCTGGTGACAATTAAGTAGGTACTTAACATTGGTAGACAGGTAAATAGGTAAGTACTACTAAGATGTTATTATCTCAATTTTTTTGTTATGCTAAAAACAGCCCTAAGCTATAAATACCTTCTCAACTCGAATAACATCGTCGTTCCAATTTATTTTATTTCAATAGGTACACATAATCCCGTCCAATTCGAGTTGGACTTGATTATGGTTAACTGGATTTTACGCCGACTCGTTTAGCTAGATAACAGTTTTATTCGGGCCCGTTTTATTTAGGGTCCATTTCGTTATAACGACTGAAATGTCGCGATATGGCGATTTGGAGAGACGTTTCGTTGCTCGTGTGCGCGTGACACAATTTTTATCGAGTTTATGAAAATTGTGTGGAGGTTGGTGATTTCTTTTGTTTTATGTTAGTAAGCACTTTATGCTCAAAATGTTGCGCGTAACAATAAGTTAATAATTTTATTTAAGTGTTAGAATTTTAATTACTTACTTCTAATTACATACTTACTTACTTACATAAGTAAATAAGTACGTGATCAGCAAAATTAATTAAAACATTTTTAATTAATACCTACTAAAAAGTCTTTTACTTATTGGAAAACCAGGTGAAAAGGATAGGGGATCGAAAACAGAATTTAATAAAGACATTTTGTCTTTGACTTTGAGAAGACAGTAAAACCGGAAAATTGCTGCAATTAAAGCAATACAAAAGCGAAATTACTTATGTAGGCAGCTTTTTGTAAACAAACAATCTAAGTTAGAGACCTCAGTACGAAGTTAGAATAAAGTTCTGTTAACTGACTTACCCAGTTTGCCGATGAAATAAACAACGTACCTATATCTGTCTCATAGGACCTCTATCAGGTCTGCCTTCAAATTTATTTATTAGTAAACCTGAGAAGGGTACGAATCCTAGAACACCTTATAAATCACTATTTAGGTAAGTATGGAGAAGATCGGAGATAGATTTATTAGAAGTAGGTCCCTCAAGTAGTAATGATGATAAATAGAGTAGGTAGTAGTTGGAGTGGTTAGTCAAAGTCAAAGTCAGAAGTCAAAATGTTTTAATTCAATTTGGGTATCAAAGATACACTTATGAACGTCAAAGTTTTTTTTAAATAGACTCGACCGCCTTCTTCGGATAAAAAGCCTCTACTCAGAAGAACAGGCAAGAAACTGAGGCGCATTATTTTTTCAAAAAATAAATAAATTACAGTCTCACAAATTTTGGCTTACAACTAGGTAATAAGTATCTATACATACTAGTGGCTACTTGGCGGAAGTGGAAGGCTCCAGACATCTTTGTCTTCTAAATAATTCTTAACCTTATAATACCCTCTTTTCATTAATGTAGTTTTTTAGTCTTAATCGTAATTATAAGTAAGCAAGCATAAATAAATAATATTTATGCCCTCAGTTTCTAGCATAATCTTCTGAGTAGTGAGTAGTGGCTCTTTTTCCGAACCAGGTGGTAGAGTAATTTTCATAACTTTGACGTTCATAAGTGTATCTTCGATACTCGTTTCATTTGATTTGAAAACTATGACCTCCGTCGATATATATACTTATATAAATATATAAATATAATATTAAGTATCTAAGAATATCAATGGAGGCCATGATATTAAAATTATGTATTGATGGCCTCCAAATTAAAATGTAAGTAAATAGAATATGTCTTCCAGCTAGGTATTACGAATTTACGAGCCAGTAACTAGTAAGTACTTAACGTAATTCAACTAATTTAGTACTCTAAGATATTCATTGTGGAATAATAATACTTAGTAGGTACTAGTATTTGGAACTTACCATAATCCGTTGTCGATAGAAAAGTAAGTACTTAGTACAAGACAAGTAGGTATCTGCATACTACGAACTAAACAACAGCAAAAAGTATATTAGATCAATTTTAGAATAACAAAAAACCAGGCACTTACCTACTCAAGCATATTCTTGGTAACTTCAGAAGTACAATAAAACTAACTAAAACCACAAGCTTACTATTAAAAAATGTTGAGGTAATCTGAATAAGTGCTCTTGGGTTTCCCGTGCTGGCGGCCATGTTGCTTCAAACGTCAAAAGGCCGTTGAACTTGCATGGTGCATTTCGATGACCGGGGAAGCATTATTTGTGTAGAATCCCCAAGCTTGAAAGAAAATGATGCCAACGTCGCTGGTGGTCTAAGGTAAGTAAGTAGTTGACCGTAAGCAAAAGCTCACTAAATAATTCAACTCTCTATGGAGAGCTAAGAGTTGATAACATAACTTAGGCATATTTCGATTATCTGATTGTTGCTTTACTTTGTAAGTTTTAATATCGCGGTCTTTAGAAAGACTAAGGGCCGGTCAGTATCATCCAAAGCAGTGTAAAGACCCGAGTTGAATAAAATTCTTTATTTATGTCAATGAAAAGGCTGGTAGGAATGTTTCAGGTTACTTATCTATATATATAAAATTCAAAGTCCTGACTGACTGACTGACTGATATATCAACGCACAGCCTAAACCGCTGGTCCTAGAAACATGAAATTTGGAGGATATGTTCTTTGTACAGTGTAGGCATCCACTAAGAAAGGGTTTTTCGAAATACTACCCCTAAGGGGGGAAATGGGGGGTTCAAATTTCTATGAAACTTTTTATTCTCTGGGTCAATTGACTCAAAAATTGGTACAAATACTCTTCAATTAAAATGATGAGACACGTGTATCACAGTTTTTCCAAAATCATCATCATCATCATCCACCGATAGAGTCTAATGGGGCTTCTTTTTACTCCGAAAACTTTGTTGAGAAAGTTATTAACCCACTACAAACAACGCTGTTATCATTCTTAGGGTTCTGTACTAAAATGGTGAAAGGAACTTTATCATGAAACTCCAATGTCTGTCTGTCTGTATGTCTGTGAGCTGATTATCTTGGAAACTGTAATAGCCAGCAACTTGGAATTTGGCACAGATCTAGATAACGGTAGTAGCTACGTACGAGTATAGTAGGTAAAACGTCACGCCTTTACCCTAAGAGGTGTATTACAACACCCTCGCTTCGCCGGACGATATTCAGTCCAAAATGAAATAAGTAGCGAGCCTATCGCCATACACCGGGCTTCAGTCATGTAGCAGATGACATTAAATACGAAGCTATCATTGCTTTTTCCGTATGAATCTCCGTGTAAAATATGTGAACTAAATTGCTGACATTCTATCAGATTTCAAACCTACTTTATCAGTAAGGGAAAAATACAAGAATTAAGTCCAAGCCTGTCAGAAGGTTACAAACGGCAAGTGAAGAGATTATCTGATAGATCAGGTAGATGAGCTAGGAGATGAAATTTATAATTATGTCTGTCTGATCTTAGAAGCAGTATTTAGTAAAAATAGACGAAGTCAATAGAAGAAGCTGCTTTAGTATATAGTAGGAAGACAAAACCTACTACGGGTTGTCTTTGCTTCGAAGGTCTTAACTAAAGGTCTGCCAGCATACTGACTGGTGTAGTTTCCGAATGAGTCTGTGTTTATGCTGAGGATTCCTCTAATATCTCTAACACCACCGAACTACCCCTTCGAGTTAAAAAGAGTGCAGTTTCCCCTCAAAGTCTGCTTTGCCATGACCATAAATAAATCTCAAGCCAAACTCATAATTGACTAAAATGCTTTTCACACGGTTAGTTATACGTGGCCTACTACAGAGTAAGCTCATGGAGCAGCCAAGTGTTTCTAAAAAAGATAAAAATTATAATTAGGTTTTCGTTGTAAACATTATTAATTGTCAATTATCTACTTTCGGTTGTCTTCTAATTGTATCATTTCACACACGCTTTAAGTTCTGTTGATCTACTACTACTACTACTACTACTACTTTTCTCATTCCAGAGATAGTTTAGTTAACTAAAGAACTTCGTCCATATTGCTCTGCTTGGGATATTGTCAGTTTGTGTATTCAATTGAGAGCGAGTGTGACCGCTTATAATTTTTATTTCTGAAGATAAAAACGTCGTACATTTTCTGTAAGCCACGCGGGCGAAGCCGCGGGCAGAAGCTAGTTTTGAATAAAAAAAATAGATATAAAGTACGCGTGTCCCCAGTTTCGGTTCTCATGACACCAATATTATCAATGATGAATCAGATAAGTACTTCTTTATGGCGGAAATTGTGTCTTAACGCACTAAGCATTTCAAATACACTTTTATTACGTGAATTTCTGAAATTCTTATTTTTACCCGACTGCGCAAGAAGGAGGGTTATGTTTTTCGAGTGTATGTATGCATGTATGAGTGAGCTTTGGCACGCCCTACAGCCTAAACAAAACACCTTGGATTTGGACATGTGAGGTGTCATTTGAATCGTCTTGATAGTAGAAGTAACATACGTAGCGTACCTACAACATTTTAATTACGTATATCCGGAGTTTCAGACTACATTTTGCAGTTGTTTTTTTAGTTTATCTTTGAAAAAAAAAACATGGCTTCGAAGGATCTTGGATCTAGCGCTTTTGTAAACTTTCAGTAAATATTATCTACTTCTCGAGATGGAGATATCCACAGTACTGCGCACGGTGAACGATGAAAACAACAGCACATGCCTCCATGTATTGTGCATTTCCCTGCCAGCATATACGAGTATGTTTGTAATTACCTACTACCTACAAACTGATCTCTTTAAAATATCAAGCCGAGCTTTTCTTGGAGAATTTACTTATTCTGAGAATAACCCATGTCTCCAAAGGCATATATAGAAAAACCGGCCAAGTGCGAGTCGGACTCGCTACGAAGGGTTCCGTACCAATATCTATAAAACGGCAATGCATGTCTGTTGTATGGAGCCTCCCTAAATATTATTTTATTTTATGCAGTTTCTTAGTACTTGTTGTTATAGCGGCAATCGAAACGCGTCATCAGAGAAAATGTCAACTGTCTAACTTTCACGAGATACAGCCTGGTGACGAACGGACAGATAGACGAACGCACAGCGGAGTATTAGTAATAGAGTCCCGTTTTTCTCTTTGGGTATGGAACCTTAAAAATGAGAAACATGAGTGAAGGTATAATTTTAGCAATTTTGAAGAAAACCTTCGCATTAACGAAGCGTGGGCAAGCGGCGCCGCAAAAAATACAATAGCGGCCTCATTTTTCATTCAGTAAATTCATTGCGCAACAATAAAAATATTGTTGTTGCCTCTCGCGCTTTCGCAAACCCCTTATTAATATTCATTCAGTAGAATAAGTGTAGGTTTTGTAAATATGGCGCTTGGAATGAATCATGGAGGTGAGGTTAATTGAAACAAGAAGGAGAGGAGATGGAAAAGGGGAAGGGTGGGACAAGGATGGCAGGTATTTGCTGGTGTCTTGAGACCTAATGGGGCAAGAAATAATGTATGCTTTTCAAGTTTTGGGGGAGGAAGGTTGGGTGGAAATTAGGCGCTGAGATTTGCTCTTTCCTTAGTACCTAGTGTATCTATCTATTACTTACTCACTTCATAGTATTTTTCTCTTTCTGACGTGTTCAGCTTTTGATACCAGCTTATCTGTTAGTTTAGTGTGGAAAATTGTGGAAATTAGTAATTACAAACAGTTGTTAGGCAACTTGAAAGAGTATCGGTTTTCCGTTGCACCAAAAAGTTTTCTGTCAATACCCTGTACCTATATTTTATTTATTTACTTCAACTAAAACGTAAAGGTTACATAATGTAGGAATTTGAAACCACACCTCGCAACGTAGCATCTGCGGTGTTATTTACAATCGTTCGGAAACGTTTCCGATCGGAACTCACAAATTTCAAACTCAAATTGTTCGAATCTCAGTTTACTTTTATAAATTTTGGAATAGGGAATCGAGTACAAATCCGATCGAAAGAATGAATCACGTTTAAAACGTATGAATACGGATTGAGATTAGAATAATGTAAATCTAGTTTTTTGGAATCCGAACGGAAACGTTTCCGAACGATAGTGAATACCTGATCGCGTTAACAACTGAGCTATCATCGTCTTAGCTATCAATTAAAGAAGAACATCACAAACCACGTGAAGCCAGTTTACTAGTGAAGTAAATATAAATTAATTAAGTAGGTACCTAATTAGTCTGAAGCCGGTATTATCGAGCAAAACCGACAGTTTGGCGGCTTCGTGAGAAGCAAAATGAACATACAAGTTTATCGTTTAAATTTGGCAGCGAGCGGTACCTACAGTTACTTACTTACTCGTTGAGTAACTAGGAAATCAATATTTCAAGGTTGAACGTGTGGACCTTTGTCAAACATCGATTTGTAGCCCTGAAACAAGTACTTTGGCCTGTAAACGCTTCTATGAAAGCGTGTAAAGATTATTAAGACTGATGGGCACTTGCACTATAAATATAAGGATTGCTTAAGTCCTTGCTTATCTAGTTTAATTTACTCCTAGCGATTCGTTAATAGAGTTAAGAGTCACCTCGGAAAGGGCTTTAGATTCTAGCTAGACAATTTAGGTAGGAGCTTGCTAGGAGTCGTTTAAACTAATTAGGCACGGACTTAGGCAATTCTTGTATTTAGTGCAAGTGGCCATGAAGCTTGTAGATATTATTGTAAGACGGATTATAGAGACTGAGGCTGAGGTATCTTACTAATATTATAAACGCGAAAGTTTGTAAGAATGGATGGAAGGATGGATGGATGTTTGTTACTCTTTCACGTTAGTACGGCTGAACAGATCTGGATGAAATTTGGCACAGAGATAAATTATAGTCTAGAATAGCACATAGGATACTTTTTAACCGCTGGTGAAACCGCGGGGCGCAGCTAGTGCAAAATAAGTATAAGCTGCATCTTGCGTTTTCAGCTCAGATTTTATAGTTTTTGAGTATACTCGTAAATACAACGTAGACTTGAATCTAGAATCTAGAGAGACCCTACGTTGTAGTTACGGATACATTGATCAATTTCTTTTGTCTGTAGAATCTAGACTTCTAGAGCCTAAAATGGTCAGTTACGTTAACGTGATTGATGCCTCTAGCTAGCTTTTCAGGGGCCTACCATAACATCTTATTGCTATCATGGTTACGTGTTGTTTTCGACGCTGCGGCGCTACTATGGACCTTACTGCGCGGCGATACGACTCGCGGTCGCGCAGCATTGAGAACAAAACTTTACCATCATGGCAAACATGTCATGGTAGGCCACCTGCCCCCCAATTCTACTAACCAATTGTTACAAAATTGTTAATGAATTGTTTCAAACTGACACTTGTTGTATGGCAGAAGTGTCAAAAATAGACAATTATAAATAATAAATAAATAAATTCGGGACACTTCCACACACGGTCGCCTGACCCCAAACTAAGCAAAGCTTGTACTATGGCGGCCAGAGACTGATATATATATCTTAATATATACAAATCTCGTGTCACAATGTTTGTCCTCAATGAACTCATAAACCACTTAACCGATTATATGTAATAAAATTCGCACACCATGTGCAGTTCGATCCAACTTGAGAAATAGGATAGTTTAAATATATATATATATATATATATATAATATATATATATATTTACATAATAAACGCGAACGAAGTCGCGGGGTGACAGCTAGTACTTATATAGTTTTAAATACATACTTAAATACATATTAACACCCAGACATAGAACAAACACAAATGTTCATCACATAAATGTTTGCCCTAGGTGGGAATCGAACCCACGCCCCCAAGCTCAGAAGGCAGGTTCACTACCAACTGAGCCACCGAGGCAGTCATTCATTACACCGAATTCATTAACAATTTAAAAACAATTGTCACACAAAAACGACAGAGGTCGCTTACCATTAGGCGGCCAATCCGTTTATTTGTCATAGCAATTATGCCACTAAATACTTTATACTAGGAATTTCATCTAGATCGGTTCAGTCGTTTTGTTATAAAGGTAACAAACATACAGGAATGAACATAGAGAAAATTTGAGGTATTTGCGCATACTTATAAACTAAACTTACAACACAATACTGATCTACTTGTATAATGACACTAAAATACACAGGTACTTATTGAATTGATTGAAATTGATTGAACTTATTTAACAGAACATTCGACAATATAATTTCGAATTCGGGCGCGTATAATTTCGAATATAATATTGATGTGAGTGGAGTATTTCTGATCTAAATAAACCTACTAAGCTATCTAATTGTGAAAATATTATCACTATACTCGTGTTCTTCTCTACAAAGTAACAAACAAAGTCGCTTTTCGCGTCTGTATCTATCTGGGACCCTATTCGGAGATTTGAAATTCTCATCTCACCTTTTTTCGTCCTTGTTGCTCTCATTTAAAACGTCATAGGTGTGAGAGTGACCAAGATAAAATCTCATATCATCTCACGCGCAGGAATAGCCCCCCAGTATGTACGCTAACTCGGATTTTGATGTCGTTTTCGTCTTCAGTTAGATATTTTTTAACGGAAGGTTTATCTTTATAGGTATCGTGCGAAGCCAGGCGGGTCGCTAGTATTATAAATACTACCTATACGTACCTAGATACGTACATGTCGTACATATCTGTCTATACGTATCTGGGTACGGTCTCTTTCTTCTGTCTATCGACAATCGCGCTAAGATCGGCTGAATTTCTGCAAATGAAGGCAATCTCCTCGGTGGCAGGTAAATTTGCCCTGTCGTTGCCGCGTTCGCCGATTCCCTCCTGATTTCTTTTTCTCATACTTTTATCTAAGTTTACTCCATAGAGTTACTAGAGCGTGCTGGATTTGGAATCGCACTTTGTCGCATGTCGTAATGTTCCATTTTGACTGAGTAATCTTCATCATCTCGCCAAGCCACTCGCCAAACGCTTGTTGCGTATGAGGCATTTAGGTCATATTTACGTGTTTTTTTTCTAACTACCCTAAAGAAAAGTTTACATAGGTCGAGCAGCTAGCCCAGGCGTCAGAGTTTTAATGCCGCCTGAACACATCTGACATTGGCATTTTGACTAGTTTCGGCTTTTCTAGCGCATGACACGCAATCACGCAATATGCTATGATGTTAGCTCTAGTACCTAGTATAGTATCTCAATGGCTTGCTCGCGTGTTGCGGCTGTCGTATTTATTTCTCGGCTTGGAGTGAGTTATCCAGTGTGGATCTAATAGGCTGTCTTTGTGTCGAAACATGTTGTCATTATCAGCAGCCCGGCGCGCCGCTGTATTGTGCGACATTTCAACATTTTCGAGGGTAGCTACGAAAAATCGTCGCTGAAACATTTTCAATGGTTCTGGAAAAATATCCTTGTGATCAAAATAAGTTTTCATACATAATAAACGGGAAAAGGGAAAACGCCATACAGCGGGCGGGCTCCAGTCATGTAGCAGATGCCATATAATACGCAAATATTTATATTCACACTTTCAATTGGTGCGTGCCGTCGGCTGGAATCGAACCCGCTCTCTCTGGCTTGAGAGATGGACGTTTTCTATCTAGGCCATCATCGCCATCTATCATCAGGCTATCATCTCCCCTCGTAGATCGGCATTGTCAGTGTGTTGTCGAGCCTGTGGCCTTATTGTGGTCTCTCGTTTTAAAAGTCATAGGAGTGAGAATGTCAAACATATTTTAACAATAAAAATATCGTTAAAGATATATTTAAAAATATTTAATGCGTCAGAATATGGGACACGTTTTCTATAAAAATTAGGATAACTTTGGTACAACATTTTTAAGAGACGCTGTCCCGCGTACCATGGCGTCGTGTGGCGTGGACCTGCGTGGGAATCATCTTAAGGCACGGTATTACCACGATTTTCCACCCGCATACACGTTTACTTAAGCCGCTTAATTTAGAGTTGAAAGTTGTATTTAAAATTTTGATGGTAAAATGAGATCGATGCCTAGAATTACATTTTCTTGCCGTTTTTATTGTTATTAATCGTAACAAAAACACAAAAAAAAAATAAGTTTCTCGGTTGAACGTTAGATAACTAATCTGACCATTTATTAATCGAAAAATATTTTGTAATCGGTGAAAATTTAGAGAGCCACGCTCAAACAGTTTTTTTAAGAAGTTTCTTTTTGGGACCATCTTTCCAAAATCAGAATGATTTTCAAAATTCTACTCCAGTTAAAGTGTTGGGGAATGGAATGGTGACGCCTGATGATGCTTCTTTCTCTTGGTCTTCAACCATTTAAACACGGCTTTTCCGTTTTTATAAGTTTTTAATGCGTAAAATGCAAAGAGGCCAGATGCCGTAATTTTTGAAAGTGTGGCTATATAAAAAACAAAAAAATGCTCAGGGCAAATAAGAATTATATAAAATAATAACTGACAACTTGACATTGACACTTAAAACTAAACATGCCCCCCGGCGATGGAAGCTTGCCTTTCATCAGGTTCGATTAATGGGCATATCTTGCTGAAAGATCTTTTCAGAACTCCGGTGTGAGTCTTGATGTCGGCTACTCGGCTGATTCCATCTGATCCAGGATAAATGGCGATAATGCGACCCAATTTCCATTTCAAGGGTGGAAGGTTGTCTTCTTTGATGACAACAAGGGTGTCAAGCTTCAGGGTGTCATGGTTAAGTCTCCATTTCGTGCGCTGTTGCAACTCTCCAATATATTCCTTGCTCCACCTCGTCCAAAAATGCTGTCTGAATTGTTCAATTTTCTGGAAGCGGTTAGTCAGAGTCAAAGTGGCAGGATCAAGAAGGTTCGGGACAGGCAGAGCGACGAGAGGTCTTCCAATGAGGAAATGTCCTGGTGTGAGCGGCAACAGGTCATTTGGATCCGACGATAATGGAGATATTGGCCTTGAATTCAATATGGCTTCGATTTGAACTAAGACTGTGTTTAACTCCTCGTATGTAAATTTACAATTGCCCAGTACCCTATTTAAGTGAAATTTAATAGAGCGGACACCAGCTTCCCACAAACCACCAAAATTTGGAGAAAATGGCGGCAAAAAATGGAATCTAATGCTTTCATTAGCTAGACCTTCAGTCAAAGAATTGCAGTGAGCTTTCAAAAACTTTCCTAATTCGTTGTATGCACCAACAAATGAGGTACCGTTGTCTGAGTACAAATCACGGGGTTTTCCCCTGCGTGAGATAAATCTCCGTAGCGCTGACATGAAATTATTGCTTGTCAAGTCTCCTACAAGTTCGGTATGCGTGGCTTTGGTAGTGAAACAAACAAAAATTGCGATCCAAACTTTGACCATTCGACAACCACGCCCTTGGCGACTAGCACAGGACATAGGGCCTGCATAGTCTACCCCAACCGCACATTCAAACGGATAGCCGCCAGGTTGGGTGCGCGACTGAGGTAGGTTGCCCATTATAGGTTCAAGAACCTTTCCTTTCATGCGTGTACAAAGTACACATTTATGGTAAGTAATTTTCGATAGATTGCGGCCTCCTAATGGCCAATAGCTGTCTCTGATTGTTGCCAACAATAGTTGAGGGCCTGCATGCATTAATCGAATATGCTCGGCCTGAAACAAGAGTTTCGCAAAGCGATGAGTGGACTGTATAATTATGGGGTACTTCTTTTCGTACGGAAACTTTGAGTTGCCTAAACGACCACCAACACGAATCAATTGCTGATCATCTAAGAAAGTGTTAAATTTGCTTAGTTTGCTTTTATTTGGAATCCTCTTTCCCTCTTTAAGAAGATTGTATTCGGGGAATGATTCCCGTTGTGAGAGTCTAATGATAAAGGTTAACGCATGTAGGAGTTCGTCGTGGGTTAGAATCTGTCGTGTAATCTTCCTAATTTTGATGTAAACAAGGGTCACACGCATCATTTGCCGTGGAAAGGCACCTTACTTTGTGTTAAGTATGTAATTTATAGATTACGCTAGAGAGATCATAGATCTAATTTTATATAATTCAAAGTAAAACCTTAAAAAACTAGGTAGATTTAAGTAAGTTTAGACGAGTTATCACGTTTGGGAACGCGCAAATTCATCCACGGACACGGGGGGGTGCATGAAGACTGAGGAGGGCAGCGCAGGCGGCGAAATGCGAGAGCGGCCGCGACGCAAGAGTGCCGATACAGCTGCGAGAGCGACCGCACGCACCTCATAGCGCTTGGAGCACAGCGAAGAAGTTTTTTTTTGAAGATGTCCTGAAGACAGGGCGGAGGCACAAACGTGCACAGTACGGCCCGGCGGAGTTCACCGCGTTAAAAAAACACGTACACGCTGTTGTAGCTGTTGAGTAGCATGCGACAGCGCCGTTAATCTTCCTCACGGCGGGCGCGCCCTCCGCGCCGCCATTTTAAGAACCACGCGAAACTGATGGCGCGAACGACCCACGCGGTGGAGAATGGAGATGCGGACATGAAGCAGGATTGCGGTGGCAGTGGAGTCCCGCGCCTCCTCAAGGAATAAGGTATCCTTCGTCCCCGTGTCCCAGTGCGCGCAGTTTTTTGTGATGGACTTTTAAACTCGTATTAGTTTTTATTTTACTTCCTTGTACATTTAAACTAAGGAATGTTCTAACTTTAAGTACCGACGTAAGGTACATCTATTCCTTTCGGGGCAACGACCCCCTTATCTCTTTGTCCTTAAGCGCAGTCATTGCGTGTTCGAATGTAACGTAGGTTTAGCTACTGTTAAATAATTAAGAACTGTTCTTTTGGGGCAACAACCCCCGTGTATTATGTTTGTATGTGTACCTTTAAAGAAATACATTCCAGTACCTAAATTCTGTAGTTTTTAATCAATGGATACGTAACGACCTTGCCCATAGGCTAAGATCCACCACAAGAGGACCTTGTACTCCAAAAGTTCAGCGGCTTATCCGCGTAGCATCCGGCATCCTTCTTTTCCTAATTTATCTCAATTTAAAATACTTGTCGTAGATTAGTTACACCTTTTATTAGCTACACTAAAGTTAAAGTCTTTTTATACATAACACTAAAATCATTACCCCTTTTTTTATACACTCACACAAACCTTTAAACACAAATAAATACATACGACAATGGCGCCCGAACTATATAGTTTTTAATCATTAGCATATTTATGGAATCTTAGCTCCTTTAATTATTATTTTCACACAAGTTTTTTTATATTTTTTTTGCATCACGAAGACAGGCAAGGGTTGCCTATCCATTGAATTGAAACGTAAAGCATTCGAATTTCAAAGAATAAAAAGAAAATTTTGTGTACTGCTTTGTAAGTATATGTACAGAACAGCTAACCTACAAATTGATGTCCTGTCTATTTTTACAGGACTTGAATGTTTATTCTCTTTTCATTTGGTAGCTCATCTAGATGAATGCGGCTTCACAGCATTATATAAATTTTTTTTGCTTAGACAAATATTGTGTTTAACAGTACTTTGTCAGTTTTAGTGTTTTCAACTATGATGGAGAGAACTAGAATTCAACCATCCATGTACCAAGAACCACTAATGTCTCCTATTGCGACAACATCAAGCTTCCTTGATCAGCCGATCACGGAGCATCTCAATTTTGTCAATACGAGTCCTCGAGGGAATGCTGCCTGTGACCATGTTTCAACAAAAATAAGCACAGCGGTGACCTACTCTAACAACTTCGAAATTCCACAGCCTGCACTTCATGAAGGTAACCACTTTATCCCTCCTATGAATAATAAACACTCAACAATGTATAATTATTGTGATAAAGTTGAATTGCCAAATATACAAGAACCACAAGTCATCTACGCTGCGGTGAATAATAGTAACCATAACTTAAAGTCGTGGAACTTAAAATATGATGGTTTGACATGTGTGAATGAATTTTTAAACCGTGTGGAAGAAATTAGGGTTGCGAGAAATGTCGAAGTGTCTATACTTCTTAGAGGTTTCTCCGAACTACTTCAGGGTACAGCGTTGAAACTTTATAGGTCTGTTCGAAGTAAAATTAATACCTGGCAGGAACTGTGTGAAGTTTTTAAACAAAATTTCCTGGCTATTGACTATGAGTATTGTACTGAGAAGACCATTAGAGATCTCAAACAAAAGCAGGGTCAATCCGTGTTGAATTTTGTTATAGATATCAAGGATCTTAACCACAAGTTAAGTAGGCCTATACCTGATGACTCTCTGATTGAAATCGTGAAGCACAACTTATTGCCAGCTTATGCACAGCTGTTAGCTAATAATGCGGTTAGCTCTTTTGAAAGTTTGGTTTCTTTAAGTAAAAACTATGAGGCTTACTCTAGCCTGTTAGGCAACAAAAATTACAGGGTGGGCATGGTACAGAATACAGGGCAGAGTTCTCCGGCTCAAAACATAACACAAACATATCGCAAGCAGATAAGCCCAGCTGTTAGGCCCAATCTTGAACCTGAATTTTGTAGAAAGTGTAAGCGTTCTGGTCATTCTTACAAAGTCTGCCGGAGTGTCCCAGGCGTGATTTGTTTTAAGTGTGGTAAGCACGACGTAACGACAGTATCTTGTCCAGATTGTAATAATTCTACCACCCCAGTAAATAGGGGAAGGTCAGGTAACAACAACCAAAATTTTTTTAAACAAAAAAACTAAGTAAAGGGGAAGTTGGTCAGCATCGTACACCACCCACACAATGCGATTTGATTTCTCCTGAAGTATTAACTATTGAAGATGATAATAGGTTATTTCTTAAATTTAAGATTAATAACAATAATTTTGTTGGTTTATTGGACACTGGTGCGAATTTTTCAGTGTTTGGAAATAACTTTCACAAAGAATTTTTAAATAAAGCGAGCATGAAGAGTACTTTTATTAATGCTCGAACTGCTGATGGGTCACCGATAAAAATAGCTGGCACACTTTCGTTGCCAACTACTTTTCGTAAAATTTCGAAGTCGTTTGATTTTATTGCAATGCCGAATATACGCAATAATATAATTCTAGGTATGGATTTTGTTTATGCATTTCAAATTATGAACATTTTTAATTTTGACAAAAACTGTCTTGCTACTAAACCAACGACGGGATCATATATCCCGAGTGATTCTTTAATGCAAATAGATGAAGTTAAGGCAATAGTTCCTCGCGAACAACTGTCCAGTGACCAGGAGTCACAACTTTCTCGGATAGTACAGAAGTTTACGAGTATTTCTTCAGAAAAGGCTGGCTTAGGTAAAACTAACCTGGTTACACACCGTATTGTGACCGAAGGCCCACCAATCAAGCAACGTTATTACCCATTGTCGCCAGTTAAACTTAAGGCGTTGAATGAAGAGGTGGATAGGATGTTAGCATTAGGAGTAATCGCGCCTTCACGCTCTCCTTGGGCGAATCCAGTTGTAATGGCATCTAAGAAGGACGGTTCATTGCGATTTTGTTTAGACGCTAGGAAACTTAACGATGTCACAGTTAAGGACTCGTATCCGATACCTTACATTAGTTCAATCTTAGATAACCTTAAGGGGTCACGATATTTGACCTCTCTTGACCTTTCTAGTTCTTTTTGGCAAATTTTGTTAGACGATTCCGACGGTATAGCGTCAAGGTCGAATCGAGATTTATCAAAACAAGAAGATCCGAGCACTTCTTGTCAAAAAACTGCTTTTATAGTCCCGAATAGGGGTCTTTTCGAATTTAAGCGCATGCCATTCGGTCTCTCAAATGCGGGAGCCGAGATGCAACGATTAGTTGATAAGCTATTTTCACACCAATTTGGCGAAAAGGTATTTGCATTTTTGGATGACTTGCTTATCGCAACACCCACTTATAATCAACATATCGAGATATTAGATAAAGTTTTTGAAGCCCTTAAACAATCAGGCTTAACATTAAACTTAGAGAAGTGTAAATTTTGCATGCCAGAGTTAAAATACCTAGGCTATGTTGTAAACGCCCACGGCTTACAAACCGACCCTGATAAATTAACCAGTATACGTAACTTTCCTCTGCCAACCACTGCCAAGCAGTTGCGGGGTTTTATAGGTTTGTGTTCATACTACAGGCGTTTTGTTAAAGATTTTTCCACGATCATAGCTCCGATGACAGCCTTGATAGGTAAAAGAAAAGGGAAGGACAAAGTAGAATGGACTGATGAAGCAAATAAGTCGTTTGACGCTCTCAAACAAGCTCTGCTAACAGCTCCAGTTTTAGCCTGCCCTGACTTCTCAAAACCGTTTGTGTTGCATTGCGACGCATCATCAGTAGGTCTTGGAGGTGTTCTAACACAGGAATTCGATGGTACCGAACACCCAGTAGCCTATCATTCACGTCTGTTATCTCGTCCGGAACGCAATTATAGCACTACTGAGAGAGAATTACTTGCAGTCGTAGACTCCATAAACCATTTTAGGTCTTATTTGGATGGGTTTCGTTTCACAATCGTGACTGACCATATGAGTCTCAAGTGGCTCAGATCTTTAAACAACCCATCCGGACGTTTAGCCCGTTGGGCAATGCAAATTTCTCAATATAATTTCGATATCCGCCATAAGCAAGGCAAATTACACGTCGTACCCGATTTTTTGTCACGAATGTCGGTAGATCTAATTACTTACGCTGAAGGAGCAGATAAGACATCTGACACTTGGTATTTGAAAATTTTTAAGGGCTGTCAAACTCAACCGCAAAGTTACAAAAATTTTTTCATAGAAAAGAACATTTTATATCGTTATAATAATCCAAAATCGAGTTTAGACAAACATAATTGGAAAATTGTAATTCCTTCCGAATTAATTGAATCGTGTATAAACGAAGCCCATGATAACCTCGACGCAGTACACCCAGGTATTGTCAAGACATACTATAAACTTAAGAGTCTGTATTACTGGAGGAATATGCACGCCGATGTAGTTAAATACGTTGAAAAATGCCATACGTGTAAAGCGTACAAGCACAATAACGCGGCACCGCAAGGTTTGATGACCACGCAAAAAGCAGTTCATTACCCTCTACACACGATTTCAATCGATTTGATAGGCCCATTCCCAAAAGCCCATTCTGGGCACATATATATTTTATCAGTTGTTGATATTTTCACAAAGTATTGTTGGTTGCACCCGCTGCGAACGGCAACTACAAAAACTATTACTTCTTTTCTAGAATCCGAAATTATTATGAAGCACGGAACTCCCTCGATTTTAATATGCGATAACGCTACTGTTTTTAAGAGTAGAGATTTCACTAAATTTTCTAAAAGATTTAACATCGCCAAAATCTTTTATAATTGTTATTACACTCCACAGTCTAATACTGTGGAACGATATAACCAAACAGTGGAGACTTGTTTATCAATTTTAGTCGGTAACGACCACCGTACTTGGTCGAAGCATTTGCCACGCATTCAACTAGCTCTTAATAGCTCCGTGAATATTGCTACGGGCTACACGCCCTACTTTTTGATGACAGGAAGGGAGATTATGGTAGACGGCAGTCTACACTCTCTACACACGAAACCACCAAAAGATTTGATAGCCTTACAAGTAGCTGATAGGGAAAAGTCCGCGACAGCCCTGACCGAGCTCTCCGACATCTTTGAGCAAGTTCAGGAAGCACTGACGGATGCGTATCAGCGTAGTGCAGCTAGGTATAATAGGAGACGAAAACACGTGACGTTCGACACAGGTGACATAGTGTGGCGTAGGAATTTCGTCCAATCTAGTGCAGCTAATTTTTTCTCCAGCAAACTAGCTCCGCGTTTCGTGAAATGTAAGATTTCAAGAAAACTTTCTGATGTGGCCTACATGCTAGAAGATTTAGAATCAGGTAGCTTAGGCAAGTACCATGTAAAAGATATGGTGAAACAAGGTACTTAAATGTAATAATATCTAAAATTTTGTTTTTGTTGAAAATATTTTGTTTTTAAAAGAATTTTCTAGGTGGCCGATATACCACAGTACCCCATTATACCCTTCAATTAGTAATATTGGTTAGACATATTTTTCACGTCGAATCATTACTATAACATAACATTTTCGTTTCAAACAATTGTTTTTTAAAGAATTTCGAAAAATTTAATGTATTTTTTTTTAAAATGGCGGCAAAAATTTTTTTGAGATTTCACTAATTTTTGAAACTGGACGACTAAGCGAGCATAGCTCTCTTTAAATTTTAAATTTTGGCCAAGTAGTTTTGAAGAAATAATGAAATTAACAATTTTTAAATCTGAACCATTTTTAAGGGAAATGGCGGCACTTTGTAACTCAAATAAAAACCAAACTAATAAACTTATGGTTATGTAACTCGTTAAATCGTACCTATACATACCTGGCCATGGGCCCAAATTAGTATTTTGAAATTTGAACTATTAATATTTTTTTAATAAGGAATCTTAAGTTGTCATTCGGAAATTTTTGAACAAATTAATTTTTCAAACATAGTTTTTGTTTGTAAACAGGTTAGTAAAGATAAGAAACAATGCAATTACTTGCATTGCGTTCATATTTAACACCTCTGTTAAGAAGGTCGACTAAATTCAACATTTTTTTGGTTCACTATAATACCTACTTGCTTGGTACTTTGGAACAGTTCCGTTCTACCTGTTTTTGTTAAACTTTACTGATACGTCAAAATGCAAACCAAATGCATATTCTTTTCCATCAGCAGGTATTTCATAAATTACACTTAACTACTTACTTTGTCACAAATCAGATTAGAGTTATAGGCAGAATTTTAGCTTATTCAACTCAAATGGTTACAATTTTTGGAAATTTTCAGTTTGAGATAAATTCAAACACAAGTTCTCTTTTTCATGATCTTTTTATTGAGTTCATAGTTAATGACCAAAAGGTTATTTACTTATCATTATTGTACTTTACTTACTAAGGTGTGCATGATATATGATGTACTGCATCACAATTAGTTATTAGGTTTTTACGATAAGGATCAATTGACATTGTTGTTTGTTCAATGCCACAAGGCATTGGATCTTAGTAGAAATGGTTCGGTTAAAAGCCGCTACCACATGTCTAATTTTTCTGCGGAACGGCTTAAGCAAAGGTAGCCACAACATGTAACATGTTAGTACCTTTTCTAAGCAAAAGTTTTTGCCTAATTATTTTTATGGATAGGTTTCAAACGATATTCTTAAATATGGTCTTGATTACCCTACTTAATAAAATTACACTGAATACACCTCATCAACACCAACAATAGCACGGATTGATCTTGTTGTTACTTTGTAGTCATGGGAACGTTGTAGATACTCTGACAGAAATTAGTGACAGAGAGTTAATAATGAATGTTTTTATAAAAGAAGATTTGAAGATTGATGGTAAGAAAGGAAGGGGTAGACATGGGTGCTAGCGTGATGTAATACTTTTAAGTACCGGCAGGATTTAAGGGTAGGTATGAATGCGGATAGGATAGATGGTTGAGGTATGAATTAGGAACTAAGGGATGGATGGTCAAGAGAGTGGTAGTGTATTAATGTCAATCTATCATGTTTTGAATAAGACTTGAGTAGACACATATTTTCTATGCGTTGGACGTTCGTGGGTAAAACTGCGTTTTACTGTTCAAAAAGAGGGATATTGTCGTGTAATCTTCCTAATTTTGATGTAAACAAGGGTCACACGCATCATTTGCCGTGGAAAGGCACCTTACTTTGTGTTAAGTATGTAATTTATAGATTACGCTAGAGAGATCATAGATCTAATTTTATATAATTCAAAGTAAAACCTTAAAAAACTAGGTAGATTTAAGTAAGTTTAGACGAGTTATCACGTTTGGGAACGCGCAAATTCATCCACGGACACGGGGGGGTGCATGAAGACTGAGGAGGGCAGCGCAGGCGGCGAAATGCGAGAGCGGCCGCGACGCAAGAGTGCCGATACAGCTGCGAGAGCGACCGCACGCACCTCATAGCGCTTGGAGCACAGCGAAGAAGTTTTTTTTTGAAGATGTCCTGAAGACAGGGCGGAGGCACAAACGTGCACAGTACGGCCCGGCGGAGTTCACCGCGTTAAAAAAACACGTACACGCTGTTGTAGCTGTTGAGTAGCATGCGACAGCGCCGTTAATCTTCCTCACGGCGGGCGCGCCCTCCGCGCCGCCATTTTAAGAACCACGCGAAACTGATGGCGCGAACGACCCACGCGGTGGAGAATGGAGATGCGGACATGAAGCAGGATTGCGGTGGCAGTGGAGTCCCGCGCCTCCTCAAGGAATAAGGTATCCTTCGTCCCCGTGTCCCAGTGCGCGCAGTTTTTTGTGATGGACTTTTAAACTCGTATTAGTTTTTATTTTACTTCCTTGTACATTTAAACTAAGGAATGTTCTAACTTTAAGTACCGACGTAAGGTACATCTATTCCTTTCGGGGCAACGACCCCCTTATCTCTTTGTCCTTAAGCGCAGTCATTGCGTGTTCGAATGTAACGTAGGTTTAGCTACTGTTAAATAATTAAGAACTGTTCTTTTGGGGCAACAACCCCCGTGTATTATGTTTGTATGTGTACCTTTAAAGAAATACATTCCAGTACCTAAATTCTGTAGTTTTTAATCAATGGATACGTAACGACCTTGCCCATAGGCTAAGATCCACCACAAGAGGACCTTGTACTCCAAAAGTTCAGCGGCTTATCCGCGTAGCATCCGGCATCCTTCTTTTCCTAATTTATCTCAATTTAAAATACTTGTCGTAGATTAGTTACACCTTTTATTAGCTACACTAAAGTTAAAGTCTTTTTATACATAACACTAAAATCATTACCCCTTTTTTTATACACTCACACAAACCTTTAAACACAAACAAATACATACGACAAATCACAGTTATAGAACGCTGTTTTCTGCAATTTTTGATGAATCGGAACATGTAGGCTACAGTGCGTTTGAGTCTCAAAAGGTTTGAGAAACGCTCAAATTCTATTAAATTATTATTTACTTTTGGGCTAGCATGTAAGACGACTTCTGTTCGGATTTCTGGTAACGATTCGATATCGGTAGCAACAGGGCTAGAAGGCCACAGTGATTTGTCTTGACTAAGAAACTCAGGGCCCGACCACCACAAATCAAGTGTCTGTATATCTCGGAAATCAACTCCCCGCGAAACAAGATCGGCGGCATTCAATTTTGTTGGAACATGCCTCCATGTTGAATCCTGTGTTTTTTCTATGATATCTCCAACCCTGTTCCTAACGAAAGGTTGCAATTTACTTGGGAGCATTTGAATCCATCCAAGAACAATTGTCGAATCGGTCCAGAACGTAGTTTCCTTGACGTGTGCGCGTATAGAACTCAAAGCCTTTTTGTAAAGACGTGCGCCGACTAACGCCCCACATAACTCAAGTCTAGGAATGGTCATTGACTTAATCGGCGCGACTCTGCCCTTTGCCATTAACAAACGGACCAGAACTTCACCCCGTTCATTGATGCTTCGAACATATAAACACGCGCCGTATGCGCTTTGAGACGCGTCCGTAAATATATGAAATTCTAAATTTTTGTATTTGTCACACACAACTAACCGTGGAATTCGCAAATTGTTTAATTGTGGGAGATGCTTTATTATATCGCACCAAGTTTTGATGATGTCAGACGGCAAATTGTCATCCCACGACAATTTGTGAAGCCATAGTTTCTGCATAAGAATCTTTAAAACGATTACACAGGGAGCTAACAAGCCTAATGGGTCATAGATTTTGCCAATAACAGAAAGGATCCCTCGCTTTGTTGGTTCCGTTTTAAACGAACAATCTATAGCAAAGTTTAGTTCATCGGATAAAGTTAACCAACCTAGCCCTAGAGTTTTAGTCTGGTCATTTCCAATGTCTAAGTCAACTGACTGATTGCTGATTGGGGTTTGCAATTCAGGTGAAATCAGATCTGAGCAATTGGACTTCCATTTACGCAAAATCATACCAGCTGACGCAAATGCTTCTGTAATCTTATGTTTAATGGCTAACGCTTCAGAATGGCAGTCTGAACCCGACAACAAATCATCAACGTACATATCGTGTAGAATAATTTCTGAGACTCCAGCATCAGTACAATCGAGGCCTATTTGCTTGATACATCTCGTTGCGAGAAATGGAGCACTAGCTGTCCCATATGTCACTGTATTTAGTTGATACGACCTAATGGGTTTTGTGGGATCTTGGCGCCAAACAATATTCTGTAAGTGCCTGTTCGCAGGGTGCACAACAACCCTACGATACTGTTTTTCTATGTCAGCAGCCAAAACAAATTTATGTTGCCTAAATCGAATCAATATGGACAAAAGGTCGTCTTGAACAGTAGGTCCTACCATTTGGATGTTATTTAAAGAGATTCCCGAAGTGGTAGGACTGCTGGCATTAAAAACCGTCCTTAATTTTGTAGTAGTACTGCTTTCTCTTAATACCCCATGATGAGGGATGTAGTACGACGCTGGATTTGTCTCAAACGAACATTCAGACATGTCGCCTAAAGAAATGTATTCCGCCATAAAGTCAACATACATTTTATGAAACTCAGGTTCTCTTTTAAATTTACGCTCCAATGAAATCAGACATTGTTTAGCACGAGTTAACGATTCACCTAACACCACAGGAGATTGCTTTAGAGGTATTTTAACACAAAAGCGACCGTCTTCAAGCCGAGTTGTATTTTTCACAAAATGATCTTCACATAGTTGCTCTTCCTTTGAAAACAATGGTTTTTGACACACCTCCTCGACTTCCCAGAAACGAGTTAAAAGCTTTTGACAATCATCATCTTTATATATCTCATTAGGCACAGAATCAACTTTTGTAAAATTGCATAAGATTGGAGACGAGACATTACCACTGTTAATAGGGCCGGATACTAGCCACCCTAATCTGGTTTCCCAGAGTATTGGTTTACCTTCTCCCAGTGTGATTTTCTGTGGTCCTAACAGATCCCAAAATACATTGCTACCTATGACCAAATCAACACCAGATGGTTCATAAAACATCGGATCGGCAAGGTGTAAGTCTGTAGGTATGTTAAGTGTATGAACGTTTATTCGCCTACAAGGGATTTCGTCTGTTATGGTAGGTAAAGCATAGCATGAAAGATTGCGCTCATAATTTTCAGTCATTGATTGCAGTTGCACATAATAAACACGTGATGTATGCGTCTGAATCTTGTTTATGCCATATATAGGTTTGTCAACCTCATTAAAAGGTAAGTCTAATTGTTGACTTAAGCGTTCCGTTATGATGCATGAAGAACTTGCACAATCAAGTAATGCACGAACAGTATGTCCTTGACCATGTTTGTCTAAAACTTTAACTAAAGCCGTTGAAAGTAATACGTCCTGCTCTGTTTCCAGAGGCGCATACATACATGTGGTCAATGTCACATTTACAGGTGTTTCACCTTGAGCCACTGAGGGCTGAATGTTTTTAGAAATAGTAGCTGTTGATAGTTGATCATTTGCAGGCTTTTTGGGTTCTAAAACATGTATTAATGAATTGTGTTTTCTTTTACAAAACCGGCAACCACCCTTTTTGCACTGGTTTGAATAATGATTCGTTTGTAAACAGTTATAGCAGACTTTATACTTGGGCATTTCTTCTAACCTTTGTTCGTTGGTAAGATTGAGAAACTGTGGGCAGTGATATAAAGCATGTAGGCCAGTGCATTTAGGGCATGATTTACCAGCTTGCTGACTACCTGAAACTGTTTCTGATTGTGTATTGGCTACTGAGACCATAGTTTTTAGCTTAATGTTAGAATTAACAGCTTGGTTACCTTTGGTGTTGCGTGACATTTCTAGCGTTTCAAGTAAAGCAGCATGGTTTCGAATGCACTCAAGAAAGTAACTTAAAGTTATTTTTGTCTTTTTAGCAGTTTTACTTTTATACTCCTCCCAATCACGCAATGTTTTCTGATCAAGTTTCTGAGAAACAATGTGAATAACTAGTGTGTCCCAATGTGTGGTGGGCTCACCCAATGTTTCCAATGCACGCAGGTTTTTATTTGTTTGATCAATTAAAGATTTTAGATTAGCACACGATTCAGACTTAATCGCATCCATGTTAAACAATGCAGAGACATGACTGTGTATAAGTAACTGTTTGTTATCAAAACGCTCACATACTAACTTCCAGGCTACAAGATAATTCTTTGCAGAAAACTCGAGAGACTGGATGACAAGGGCAGCAGAACCTTCAAGTGATGAACGCAAATAGTGAAACTTATTAATGTCATCGATGTCATTGTTTGAATGTATAAGGCTAGTAAAAGTGTCACGAAACTCTAACCAATTTTCATGTGACCCGCGGTATTTTGGAAGCGAAATTATAGGTAACTTGACAAGCTTGTGATTCCGTGAACCTTGTTCACTACTAACTTCATCTTGAGAAGTTTGAATTTTTTGTTTACTTTCAGACAATAGTACGTACGCTTTAGAAAGAGTTTGGTAGTAGAATGATTCGAACTCAGCACGCTCCTCCAGTTGTGTATCCATGTTGGAAACTATACATTCCAAACGAAGCTGCACATCATCATATTGTTGATACATACTTTCTAACCGAGATATCCTTAACTGCAATTCCTTAACCTGTTGTTCGCTTAATGTTTCGTCTTTTACTTGATCTAAAATGTTTGAAAAGGCTGTAAGACGCCCTTTATAGCTTGCACGTTTTTTAATGTAATCCTTTTCTTCCGTCATTTTGCGGTTTGTGGGACACTGTAGTCGGCCTGAAATGTATATAAAGCAACGTTAGATGTGATTCTAAATGCTGGGCACAGGACTACTGGGTTTTGAAACGATTTTAGAGGCAAAATGTTAGTCTTTTTCATTGTAATTTGGAGGTTAGTTTAACAAGAAACCCGGCCGGTTCTCCAATTCACTCCATTTTTCATAATCCGGTTCGAAGATGACCACTATGTTGGGGAATGGAATGGTGACGCCTGATGATGCTTCTTTGTCTTGGTCTTCAACCATTTAAACACGGCTTTTCCGTTTTTATAAGTTTTTAATGCGTAAAATGCAAAGAGGCCAGATGCCGTAATTTTTGAAAGTGTGGCTATATAAAAAACAAAAAAATGCTCAGGGCAAATAAGAATTATATAAAATAATAACTGACAACTTGACATTGACACTTAAAACTAAACATAAAGTGTTTTTGTTTGTTTTTCTACCGACTGTATTTCTTTTGCACCTGATCATCACAATTCTTAATATCAAACTAGGCGTAAACAAAATACCTGTTTTCGTTGATTTCGTGATAAGACCGGGCCTTAAATAGAAATTTAGATTATCATAACGTAGTAGTGCTCAATAGTCAGAGTTATAATCTCAACGCACTACTGCGGCCGTCGACCCGAGCCACTTTCACTGGCTATCTAGCAATATCTAGTTTTTCTAGTACTTATACGAAACAAACGCTCTTAGGCTTATCTTAGATTTATTGATACTTTCTCTTTCTATAGTAACTTATCGGCTATATTTGTATGTAAGTTGGTAGAAAGTAGGTAATTATACAATCGATTGTTATTCAAGAATATGCGATAAGTTTGTTTTTGTGAACTGTTATGTCTTGTTTTATTTGGCGTGTGTTAAGCCTCGCTTAGGAAGACGCAGGACGTTGAGCAGTGCGTGCGGCGTCGCGTTGAGCGACTCGAAAAGCCGGACAATACAGAACTCTATTCTGACGCGTGGGATGTTGTCTTTGTAACTCACTCCTATGGCTTTTCCAACGAGAGAGAGAAAGACCAAATAAAATAATGCGACTCAGTATAGGGCCTGAACGCGCGTGAAAACGCTTCTCCCTGAACACTTTCACATTAGCTTAAGGTAAAACGTTTGGAAATGGCAGAAAGTTCAGATTTCAAACTGATTTTTTTTTTGTCTTTGGCGCAAAATCGAAAAACCAAATTAAGTGATGATGGAATTTGCGCCAATCGTAGATCATTTTCATACGATATTTTTCTAAGAGAAACAGTCTAAAATAACCGCAAATTATATTATCATAAACAATGATTACCCGATCTAGCTACAAAAACGAAAAAACTGTTTAAAATTCGAATTTTGCGCCATAAGTGAAATGTTGGCCCTTAAAATGTTTGATTTGCCTGCGCGACGTGACGTCGCACGCGCCGCATTTTGCCCCGCGATCCCCTGAACGAGGCCTTAGTTATCTTCTCGCTTTGCAAAAGGCGACAAAGCATTATTGCTTTATCCTCTACTCTACAGCTTTCCTTGTTACTGCTGTGAAGATATTTATAGTATTTTCTATATGCTATCTGTGTTGGTTCTGTGGTAGTTTTATGAATAAAAAGAAGAAGAAGAGAAATATTTTTTTTTTATTATGCTACGGCTACATTAGCGGACTTCGCCGATAACTCAGGCTATCGCGACAAGTGTAGCCGGTTAGTTCGTCACTCGGCGATGTATCGGACGAATTATCGCCCACGTCAACTCAGCGCAGAATGGCGACGAGCTGACCGCTAATGTAGACAAGGACATCGTCGATAACCGATAACGATGATTTTAGCGCGACAATGCGACACGAATCATGGCGCGCTAATGTAGCCGTAGCATTAAACACACTGATATTATAATTGCGAAAGTTTTTGATTGAGTGAGGTTTAGAAGATAATTGTGTGTAGGTATTAGTTCTTCACCCTCAACTGGCTTAACAGATTCGGATGAAACTAGGTACTGCTTAGATTTACAAAAAAATACAGATAAAACCACCGACCTTACCTAGTAAAAATAAATGTTCCATCCATTACGAATATTGAAATTGTTGAAAATTACATTAAGATGGACGTCTGAGATAGTACACAGAATTATTTTCCAATTTTCGACTTTCCTCGTTGGTTATTGTCAGTTTTTCTCATACCGAACGATTTATTAGGCAATAGAAACAATATTGCGTTGCTTGTATACTTTTGGTCCTGAAAGGCAATAAGTTATGTATTTGGGTTGATTTAAACGAATAGGTTTCTTGGGAAATTTTATCTCCACAACGTGTAGTTCAAGAAATATAATACCTACTCTCTAGTGGTGCTTAGTTTGAATTGATGGATAATTTTGTTTTATTATACTCATAGTTGATCTGTGTTTCTGAAATAAAATATGTTCAGGATCGGGATGATAGGCGTATACAAGACAAGCAGAGAAGCCCATGCTCACTAAGAAAATAATATGAACTGAAAATGATGTTAAAAAGGAGTTCGTAAAGTTAAGTATAATGACTAAGACACGCATGCTAAAACGAAGCCCAGTCTTGAATCTCGATTTAAAACTGGTTTTACCTTACGTAAATCAGTTTTAAATCGAGAAATCGAGAGACTGAGCGTCGTTTTTGAATACGACCTTAGTACGTACTTACTTTTCGGTTTAGAGCTATCCGAGAGCTTCCTTGTATTAAATAAGTAGTTGTAGAGAACCAGCAGTGTATTACCAAAGCACATCACAATTTTTTATCTTGCTTTCTTGTTTATCTAGTTAGTTGTAGTAAGTTCATCAAGGCTGAGCCAGCCCTGTAGGCCTAGCATGCCGCCGTAGCCCTGTAGGCTTTGTAGGCTCTGTAAGCCTGTAGGCTCTGCAGGCTTGTAGGCTCTGTAGGTCTTTAGGCTCTGTAGGCCTGTAGGCTCTGTAAGCTCTGCAGGCTTGTAGGCTCTGTAGGCCTATAGGCTCTGTAGGCCTGTAGATATGTAGACTCTGTAGGCCTGTAGGCTCTGTAAGCTCTGCAGGCTTGTAGGCTCTGTAGGCCTGTAGGCTCTGCAGGCCTGTAAGCTTTGTAGGATCTGTAGGCCTGTAGGCTCTGTAGGTCTGTAGGTCTGTAGGCTCTGTAGGCGTGTAAGCTCTGTAGGCTCTGTAGGCCTGTCGGTTCTGTAGGTCTGTAGGTTATGTAGGCTCTGTAAGCCTGTAGGCTCTGTAGGCTTTTATAAGCTCTGTAGAACTGTAGGCTCTGTAGGCTCTTTAGGCCTGTAAGCCTGCAGGCTTTGTAGGCCTATTGGCTCTGTAGGTCCTGTAGGCTCAGTTGTAAAAACACTCGTGATCACCCATCCGAAAACTGGCCTTGTCACTCTTTCTGTATATTGATAAGCTGCGAATATCTAGTCGGTCAAGTCAAGTGTTCAGCTGAGCACTATTTGAGGGTTTTGTCCTGGAATGCGGATCTGGTCCGCGTGCGTGAGATAGCACGGGTTGTGGGAAGGCAGGAAAAAATGTAATGATTGAGTGGCCATGCGCGGACCAATACGCATGCGGGCGGCAATCTGCATGACAGGAAAAGAGCCCTTACACTAACCAGTCGGTAGGTAGTATATCTATACCTAGGTACTTATAGCATACCTGGAACCCAACAGGAAACACCCAAGCACCTAAGTAATAGAATTATCGTCCTGGGTTCCCAACCGTAAAAGCTGTCCTCGGAAACGATATCCAGGCTCTAGGCACTATTACATGCACTGTCTATTTACATAAACTACGATCTTATTACCAGAGGGACATTCGAAACACTCTTTCGAACGGAGAGCAATTCCTAACCTTGGTGGTTTGAGCTTAGAGCTTAATTTGCTATGGTTGTATTGCAATAGTGTTTCTATGAGCTAAATGCAATTTACTTTTACGGAGTTAACACTATAATACATCAAGAGCTTTAAGATCGTCCTACTAGGTGCCTTGGGACATTATGAAAAAGCAACACTGATAATTTCTTTAAGGTGTAAATAGTTTCCGTGAAATAGTTAATAAAACTGATGGTGAAAACCAGTTAGAAATCGGTTGCGTTGTTTAAGAGGAGTTAGCGAATATACGGGGGTACTGAATCAATAACAGGTGTAAGTACTCGTCATTTTGAACAACTTTTACTATGAAACCAACTTTAAAATCGCGAAAAAAAAGCTGTTCCATACATTTTCATTCGTATCAAAGTTGTATGGAACAGCTGATTTTTTTTCCTCGATTTTAGGGCCGCATCGACGCTCAGTGATGAGTCTCGATTTTGAACTTGTTTCAAAAATCTATTTTTAAATCGAGATTCATGACTGAGCGTCGTTTTAGAATGCGACCCTTAGGGTTGATCCCATTGTAAAAGCTGTTTATAATGATGAGTATTTACACCTGTTTCCGACTTAGTAGCCTTAATACCTGTAACTATGTTGAACGCAGAAACTGACTGTTTTTACCAGAAGGAGGGTTATGTTTTTCGTGTGTATGTGTGTATGCAAGTATGTATGTGGGCATGTATGTATGTATGAGGTTTATTTGGCGCGCCCTACAGCCTAAACAGCTTGATGTATTCCGACATGTGAGGTGTCATTTGAATCGTCTTGATAGCGGGAGTGACATAGGTACATCATTTTAGTTAAAATTATCAGGAGTGTCGCATTACATTTTCGTCGGGTTTTTTGTTTACCTTTTACTACTTGTTTACTATGTAGAGAAGAGATGTAGTTTGAGACTGAATAAGTAGATTTCAGGCACTTCTAAGTTTTCTTCACGCGCTTGTACACAAACGCCCCGCAGAAAAGTTTTCTTTCAAAGTTCAAAGAAGTTTAAAAGCTCTCGGCTGGTTTTGTGATTTCAGAATGTTTGCGCTTTGTGTTATATTAATATATTTTTGTGACTACACACGTACGTACGTTCCTTTACTAAAAAACTTTGTATAATCTCGGAATAGTTATACCGTGTTTTGTTATTACTTTTTCTATATGTTTGAACTTGATCGAAAAAACACTGTATAATTATTCGGAGGCTGTACAGCATGGATTATTAAGTGAGTAAAAATTTTGCAAGTAAGTAGGTAGGTACAATTATTTCAAAAATAAAAAAACCGACTTCGTTATGTAGCTCGCGACACTCGCGCGCTAAGGACAAAGCTAACGACATATCATTAACTAAAATCGGTTCAGCCGATTATTAGTTACGAGGGAACATAGCGACGGGCATACATACAGAACATTATTATGGATCCTTAATACAACCCTCAACACGTAACCCTCCTGATTATCCCATTACCCTATTACTAAGACTCTGCTGTCCATCCGTCGGTCTGTCTGCCTGTCCGTCGGTGGTGACCGACGGACAGGCAGACAGACCGACGGACGGTTCAGTATTTCATGAACCGTGATAGTTAAAAAGTTGAAATTTTCACAGATGATGTATTTCTCGAAGTATTCTCGAAGGTGCGACGGTACTTCACGCCGGAACAGTTGCTTTCATTATATAAGGCACAGGTTCGGTCGTGCATGGAGTACTGTTCGCACCTTTGGGATGGATCGGCCAAGTACCAGCTCGAGGCGTTGGAGTCCATCGAGAAACGTGCGAAGAAGCTCATTGGCAACGACTCCCTTGTCCTGGCCAAACTTCAAAGTTTGGATCATCGGCGCAAGGTTGCTAGTCTATCGGTTTTAATCGGATACATTTCGGGGAGTGTGCATCTGGTTTGCATGACCTTATTCTCCCTAGCCCGTTCTTCTATAAAACAACCAAGAGTACGAAAAAGCGGCATCGTTTTATGGTTGACATACCTACAACACGCACGAAACGCTTTGGTTCCTCATTTCTCATACGGACCGCTAGAGTGTGGAATACTCTGCCAGACTGTGTGTTCCCTGACACTTACAATCTGGGTGTCTTCAAGTCTCGAGTGAATCGGTTTCTTCTAGGCAAGCGTGCTCCATCGTAGGCCGCATCACTGCTTATCATCAGGCATGTTGGCGGCCAAACGCAAGCCTATTATGTAATAAAAAAAAAAAAAAAAAATCTGTCAAAAAAACATCATCAACAAATGCTAAACAATAAAATAAATAAATTTTTAAGGGGGCTTTCGTACAACAAACGTGATTTTTTGCCGTTTTATATGTAATGGTACGAACTCCTCGTGCGCCAGTCCGACTCGCACTTGGCCGGATTTTGGCTTTGCCACAGTCGGGTAATTTTAGGTTTGTATCTAGGGGTCTGTGGTAGGGGTCTGGTCTAGGTATCTCTGATTGTTTCAGATGATACGTTGATACGATTTAAAATTAAAAAAAAACATTTACGAATCGAAAACTACACGTCACTAAGTGCCAATGCAATGAAAGGCGAGCGAAGTCGTAGGCAGATACCTACTTATTAAAACACAGTTGTCGAAACGACGAAGGTTCGAGTTAAGAGTTGAAAAGTAAGGTAAGCGAAAAGATACTCTATTTTTACAAAAAAATATCTTTCAACTTTTCGCTTAGAAACTGTTTTCTCCCACAAAGCAAATAAAATAATCTTCCGTAAAGTCGGATTCGATCAACTAATTCCGCTTAGAACTAATAATTTGACAAGTATAAATGTAGCTTCGTTCTTGAATCCGCGAGTTTCGAAAACTTTTTTCGTTTTCGTTTAGCTCCATACATTTAGCCTAATTCCTTAATGTTTCTTCCAGGAGCGCTTTATTAAAATGTATAGAGCCAAACGAAAACGAAAAAAGTTTTCGTAACGATCAAAACTCGTGGTAAGCTCTCTGATTACCCTACGAGTACCTATTTACCGTTTAAGAATACGAGGCTAACTATGTACCAAGTTGTCCACTAGCTACTAGACCAGCCCAGGTATTCTGAAAGCTCGAAGCCAGATCGTGACGGGCGCGCATACCAATGGTAAGCCAGGGAACGGTTCCGACTAATGAATGACATTCCGATGTACAACGGTCAGAATTAGCTTCAAAACGCACGCAACTGCAATGCAATGCTTACTGTGCTCGCACTGCAAGCGTCCGTGATCGGAATATCACCTGTCTTGGGAACGACATTTTGAAGTCAGTAACCGTTGCGAATACGTATTTCTAAGGGGTAGGTCTACATTGTCTCACCGAGTGTCCCTGCGGTGGGGTATAAAGTTAAGAAGCATGACTGCCATGCTAAAATTTAAATGGACAAAAAATACCCAATCGTATAACCGAACTAAGTAATAACCAATTTAGACAGACGCTAAAATATTTCTTTGAATTTAATCCGTTTTACAATTTTAGTGAATATAATTTTATGCCAATTGAGTTCTCAGAATCCTCATTTTTGTACCGAAATCAAACGGAGCAAGTTTGTTAGAATAATTTATTAATTTTCTTTAATTAGCGATCAATTACGAGTATGTTACTTTTCATGTTATTATTTTTTTCCCAATTTTAAGATATTTTATAAGAGTGACTTGCCGGTGACAATCAATGCTAAATTAGTGGGGTTTTCGGGAGATTTTTCATTTTATATTGAATAACGGTGGGCCTATTTTAGAGATGATGATGATGTTAATCGTAGAGCAAAACAATGAGCTTATTTATCCATACTTACTAATATTACAACATTGAAAGCGATGGCAGCCTAGTTGGGAGAAGGTCCGCCTCTCAAGCCAGAGGGAGCGGGTTCGAACCTAGCCGACGGCACGCACCAATTTGTAAATTTTGTGAACGTATGTGCGTATTGAATGTCATCTGCTACATGACTGGAGCCCGGTGTATGGCGACAGGCTCGCCCCCTGTCATTTGGGACTGAATATCGTCCGGCGAAATGTGGGTGTTGTATTACACCTCTGCCAGCCCCCTTGGGGGAAGGCGTGACGATATATGTTATATGAAAGTAACTCTGTCTGTCTGTTTGCAGGCTTTTCACGGCTAAGCGTCTGAACGGATCTTGATGAAATTAGTTAATTAGTTACAGTATTTCGTGAGGAAGGTTTTTAAGTACTATTTGTCTAGTAAACGTGAACAAAGTCACTGGTAACAACCAGTTATTAACAAAATAGAGTGTGTTTATTTTATTTTTTTAGTATTTACAGACAAACACTCAACAAAAATAACAAATACAATGCTTACCTACTCTGCAGAGGTTGTCAAAATCTTTAGCAAATATTACCTGCCAATCGGCTAACTTTTTATTTGCCAAGCGACAATAAAAAAGCAGATTTTTCCTGTTACAATTTCTTTTCTCATCAAATAAAAGTCACAACTCATTGATTTGACTCAGCACCGCCAAAGATATTAATAACATTTGAGTCTTACATCGTTTAGGAGATCAGGAGCATTTCAAGTGTCAAATTTAGAAACGAATGTGAAACACGTGCTACATTCGAAGTTTGTCATTTCAAAATAAAGCGAAATAACACAGCAAAAGGTGTCCGTTAAAATTGGTATCAGATTTAACTTTCGTATTTTTCGTTATACTTAGTATGTTTTATATGTCTACTAGCTGTCACCCCGCGACTTCGTTCGCGTTTTAAACTATCCTATCTCTCAAGTTGGATCGAACTGCACATGGTGTGCGAATTTTATTATAATCGGTTAAGTGGTTTAGGAGTTCATTGAGGACAAACATTGTGACACGAGATTTATATATATTAAGATAAGATTAAAGATTAAAGATATATTGGTCTCCTTAAAAATCTACTGCAAGTGACATGATATTGAGCTCATTTGTTTTGCTCCAGCGGCAGGTTAAGCACGGGCTGGTGACAAAAAGTATTTCCACCCTCTCTTCATCTCGGCGTAAAAAAAGGTGGAAAGACAATTTGTCTAGCTGCCAGCCTTGCTGTTGGTCGGTGTCGAGCTCTACAGTGTGCTATGACCCTAATAGTGCCGTGTCTAATCGAGAATCTGAGGTACTATCGAAGGATAATTGTGATCGCCACGGGATTCCCAGAGCCAATTCAGAGATGGCTAAACGAACAAACAACTTGGATGAATAGAAAAAGGATATGGATTGCCTGATAATTTCAGGGCAATTCGCTGGTTTTTCTGGGTAGTAGCACTCTTTCCAAACATGGTCCGTTGAAGAAGAGCATGGGTTGACTAAACTATCCAATATCTAAAAATTATTAGAAACGATTTAGTCGAAATTCTACTAATACTAATTATTCATATGAAACTCATCTTTGGATAGCCTAGTGATTTATACTGTTATTTCTATGACGACCCGTAGTCGACTACGGTGTTTAAACATAAAATGCTGCTTGTCCAGTGGTTGTTTCGTCCAAGCTCCAAGACAAATAATAATGGAAACCTATTTAACAGACAATATTGGTTTTGAAAGGAATAACTGCTTATTAACTGTTATTTAAGTTCCATTCATTGGAATTTCGGAAATAAAGGAAAAAAATATTCAATTTCAAACTTATTTGACGTTTTCTAATCTTATATTTTTCTGTTAGAAAAAATACTTAATTTTAGTTCTGTCATTTTAAAATCATCATTGTCATCAGCCCGCATAAGGCCATTAACCAGCAGCGATATGTCCTATCATAAGGGCACATTATCACGGCCCTCGTTTTTTCCCATCTAAGTACTCAACATTGTAGAAAATACAAGCTACAAGAGACAATTAACTCAAGAGTTAAAATGTTACAAAAATCACTCTAATTTTGTGTTTAACTTCTTACGTGTTTTGGCGCAAGCCGATATATCAGATCAACCTCTGATGAGCAGATAGCCGTTAGTTCCAATCTTAAAAGAAAGGTAACTCAAGCTTCTGCAAGTGATGTTAACTTTGTTGAAAAAAAGGCCGCTGTTTTGAGATGGCTCGACTCGCGTAGTTTTATCTTTTTCGGTCTACATTTAAGTGCAAGTCCTAGGTAAGTATAGCGTATTTAATAACACGCCTCGTTTCAGCCTTCAGCGGGACTGCTACATAAGCTGTGGCGAGCGTTCACCTTTCAAGTGCAAGTATTAACCAAGAACGGTGATCGCTGCTCCGTTAGCTACTGTTTTGATACATTTAAGGCATACCATTACTAATCTATGAAAATGGATAAACTTTACTATTTATTTCCTTTTTTTTAAGAAATATTTTTAGTGGCAATAGCCGTTAAGTATACATTTCATATATGTACCCACGTAAAACTACCGCAACTATTTAAAACTCAATAGGTTAAATTTACGTTAAAATAAATTAAAGTTAAAGTAGGTATGTAAGTAATCTGATTAAGTAACTTCAAATTGATTTTGTGTTTCTTTGGAAAAATTTATTAGGTATTAAATTTTTTATTTATTTAACAACATTATACGAACGAAACTCGGTAAAAATCAATTTCATAGAAAAAAATAGACATTTCATCCCGGCTTATCTTCAGTTTTTGGATAGCCGGCTCTACCGTGGCGTCAAAATGTTACCGCCCGATTTCTCAGAAACGGGGTTTCGGTACGCTCCGTTTCTTGCTTGAAGTCTGATAGCCAGAATACTTGCCTACCTGAGAATTTAGTAAAATATCTAACCCACGAGTCACGGCGGTTTAAAAACGGAAATACCTACCAATGCGCCAATAAAAACTAATTGTCCAATGGCAATCAATAAAAATTTATAACGAAATTGAACATTGTGATCGATCATTTGTCATTTATGACTCATTCGTTCGTTCTTTCATTCACACGGTAACGGGTCATGGTTTCTGCTCTAGAAATTTTTCAAATTATAAAATATTAATCATATTTGTTTAAAGATTCTTTTTCGAACTAATTTTTGTAATTAGAAACATCGACAAAGTTTTTTCAGGGTTTAGGTTATAGAGTACTAAACTAACTGAGAGATCGTTCTAAATTATTTTAAAATGGGTGATCTCTATTATTATACTACCTCTATCATGGCTAACTTAATATTTATTTTAGTTGTTTTAAACCCTCGTCAAATAAATGTCAGCTAGCTAGTTATGTTAATAAATAGTAAGTTAGCCAAAATACATTATAATATAATATTACCATCGTGCTATATATATTTTTTAAGCGAATAAGCCTGCGTTTGACCACCAACTCGCATGTTGGTAAGCGTGGGAATAAAAGTAGTTTTAAAGTGAGATTCTTGACTGAGCGTCGTTTTAGAATGCGGCCCTTGGAACACAAGTAAGTCAACAGGTTGTTTCAATCCATTTTTGGAAACGTCAGTTAAGTTTATTAATAGCGTAGAGCTACATAATATTCGTAGATGTTATGTATTTGCAATAAAGAGCGAGTTGAGTTTTGATTCGATCGTAAATAATCATTAAGCCCAATAAATCTTATTTTAAGAGTGTGTAAACTACTAACGAATTACGTCACGACATTGGAACACGTTTTTCTTAAAATACGCAGTTACTTAAATACTTATTTTTATTTTAGAGTTGTGTTAGGCTCTAAAGTCGCATCAAGTTTTTTTTTATGTTCAAACTTTTTCGTGAGCATCTTAATTAATTTAGTTTTAATAATAAATTCGGTTAAGCACTACTTAGCTTTATTGTTAGTATATATTATGTGTTTATTCATTTTTAATATGACTTATTAATTTATTTTAATAAGTACGTAAGTATTATTTTTTAGTGTCCAATAAAATATTATGTTTATCAGATAAGTATATGTTTTTATTGCTTACCGAGGCATATATTTTTGGTCTTTTAATTACGTGATAAGTATCTAAAAATCTAAACCAAGCATCAAACGAAGTGTTGTTGTCTTAGGTTATATCTTACAAGTACCTAAAATAAAAAAATAAAAAACAGGCAAAACCTAATTAAAAAACGTCTAACCTAGCGTGTAGCCTAGCGTCTAAAGACAAATCTAATTACCCCATTCACTTAAGAAAAAAAAAACTTTCTTTTTACAAATTTTAGGCTATGGTGATATGGTTCATTTGTCAATGACGTCAAAATTGCTCAAGCATTCTTCCGTTCGGTCTGACTGAACCGATCATAGCGGTAGCGTGCCATCTTTTTTTGCGGATTCTCATCTCTCATCCACTTCCTGCATAGCATACCTAACTGCCTAACTGCATAGCTAGGGACTAAAACATAAGACATCAATTAATGTACCATTTCGCGCCCGACCGCAGACGGCAGCAGCAGACGACGACGCTTCTGGTTTGTATGTATTTGTATGAGATACGTTTCGCAGCGAGCGACATGCCAGCGGCAGGGGCCTTATTCTGAGATTTGAGATTTTCATCTCACCTTTTTTGTCCTTGTTGCTCTCGTTTGAAACGTCATAGGTGTCAGAGAGACCAAGATAAAATCTCATCTCATCTCACGCGTAGGAATAGCAATCCGGGTGCAGCTTCATGTCGTTCGCTGCGGAACACATCTCATACAAATATTTATACAAACGAAAGAAAGAAAGAAAAATAGTTATTTGACTTGACCACACTTTTACAATAGATACAAAATACCTTAATGGTACACAATAAATTAAAATATGAAAAATATTTACATTAACATTTTAATATGCATTTTATTTGTTGAACAAAATCCACAGCCGTTAGTTAAATACAATTAATAAAGTAATAAATAAGTACATAATATAGTACTAAGCCAAAAAGCCTATTGCCACAGATTACTGCGACGCTGATATTCAGTGTTACCTTCTATGGCGAGTGACAAACCAGAAGTGTCATAGTTTCTTCTGCTGCCGTCTGCAGTCGAACGCAGAATGGTACTTTTAGTTCTAAAGAGTAGACAGGTGCAGTAAGATAGTTTTATCCACCTAGCAACTCGGCCTATGGTACCGACACGTAATCTCCTGCTGAGGAATTTATTCATTTCCGTTGAATCCGTCTCCTTTACTTCGGATATGAGTCAGACCAGCTTAGAACAGGTATGCGTGTAACACGACAAAAACAGGGTGAAGCTAGTGGAGGTACTGTTAGATATACTGTGGCTAGAATGGTTCTATCTTTGATCACACTAATATTATGAAGGCGAAAATTTGTGAGTGTCTATGTTTTTTCCTTCTTCACGCTCAAATGGATGGATGGATTTTGATGAAATTTGGTATGGAGGTAGTTTATATCCTGAGTTAACAAATAGGATCCTTTTTAAATGCAGGTAAAACTGTAGGGCGTTGCTAGATATTATAGCTATATTACCTCGACTCTGTGCCATAGTTGTAGACACAAAAAATTAGGCGCTTTCAAAATTGGTTTTCATTAGATTTTTTTCTAGTACTAAAGTCCTATCTAGTACTATAGCGGAAATGAGTTTGTTCGTTTATATTTTACGCTTTCAGACCTTAATTACTCTACCTATCATCATGAAATTTTGCATACGCGTTGTCAGGGGTACAGAAAAGAAAAATGGCTACCTTTCATCCTGAAAACAATAACGGTTACTTTGGGACCGCGGGTGAAACCGCGGAGCGCAGCTAGTATTTAATATTAAAGGACACTTTTTTTCTTTATTAATTGAGTTTAAAAATTAAAAAAAAGCAACAATGTAAAACTTCTCTGAGAATGTGCAACATTTATTAGTATATCTACTATACACTATCTATATAACATAAATATTTAGATAGTGTTTAATTTTTAACCGACTTCAAAAAAGGAGGAGGTTCTTAGTTCGCCTATGTGTTTTTTTTTGTATGCTACACGATGACTCTGCCAATTTATTAATCGATTTTATCGATTTTAATGATTCTTTTTTTGTTTGGTTGATCATACATGAGGTTGAGGTCCCATAAAATTTCATAGACATTGATTAAGAAGTTTTTGAAATTACAACAAAAGTCTAATAATTGTTTACATGGATGACGGGAAGTTGGTTTTTTAAGCTTTGCATTTTATATTATTGCTCATCATAAACATTATGAATAAACAATAAATAACATACTTATCTAGATGCTAAAAAAGTTTACAAAAAATTTAGGATCATATTTTTGTTAAGTATCCATTTTTTTTATATTTAATGGGTAAACTTCATAAGACAGGTAATTATATTTAACGGCCAATATAATACGTTTTTTAAAACAGTTGCGCGCTATGTTCATAATTTAAAACAAGGTTAACCTTTTGTAGTGTTGTCACAGCGGGATACTGACCAGTTTCTATATGATTTCCATAAAAATACCACTTTAAAAAAATAAATGAAAATTTACAAAAATTTAAAAGTTTTTTTTACCTCATTGGGAGAATTTGACCCCGCACGTCTTGTGCATTTGCCATTTGCCACTACTTATTATTCCACTTACTTGAGTAAGTGGAATAGTACGAGTAAGTTATACTTAAATCAGTAACACATATAAAAAAAAACAAAAATAACAATGTGTGTGTGGTAAGGATATTTTAAAGATCATTATAAAAAAAAGCTATTGCTAAACTTTATGTTGTATATTGTGTGATAAGGTTAATAAATTTTTTTGTATTTGTAAGATTGAAATTAGTAATGATTGTCATTACTAATTTCGAACGCCACGAGTTGTCATGAAATAAATTTCATGACAACTCGTGGCGTAAAACGCGTCCAAAGCTTTTTTTGCAATAAGATTGCTAAACCACAGCGAGGTGAGGTATGGCAACAATTTCCGAGCCCTCTGCCCGGAGTGCGTTCACCTGGTCAAGCTAGGTTTGACATGGGAACAAAGTACTGAAATTGGGCGCTGGGTACCACTTTAAAAACTTAAAAGGTGTTAGTGAGTTTTAGTGGAAGTTAGTAGGTATATTTTAGTATAATTTTGGGATGGTCTGTCGTTTTTTGACTAGAAAACGATAACATTATGAAACTTTAATAATCCACTATTAACACTTTAACACTCGAAGAATTACGCGTTTTAGAAAACAGTACACAAACTACAAAAAAATACATAAATTAAGACCGGAAAGAACAAGTAAAACATTATTAAATAAAAAAAAACACGGCTGCGAAATTTTAAGATAAGATAAGATAATTTATTTCCAAAAATACGAATTATTTACATTTTAACACGAGTTTATACAATTATTAAATACAAGTTTATGCAAAGATTTAAAAATCCCTGAAAATTAAAGACAATTCCCAGATATACCTGCGGTCCCACACTAGGCTCAAGGCCCGTAACGTGGCAACCAAGAGGACGAAAATTTATTACATTAAAGAGGTGTCCTAGCGAATATCTACAGTTATCAAAGTTTGAATTTAAGTTTTAGTAAGTACAATTTTCCTAGTAAGTGTGTTGAGTGTGTGTGTGCGTGTATGCGCGCGCGCGCGTGTGTGTGTGTATGTGTGAGAATGTTGTAACCTATGTCACTTCCACTATCAATACGATTCAAATGACACCTCACATGTCGAAATCCATCAAGCTGTTTAGGCTGTAGGGCGTGCCAAAGAAACCTCTTAGATACTACATACATATGTACATACATACATACTTATTTACATACGCTCAAACAAAACCTTCGTTCTGCGCAGTCGGGTAAAAACAAAATGAACGGGAAACAGAAAAGAACAGAAATCCATAGACATAACCTTTTCTGTTTCCCATCAAAAAAAAAAAGAGAGCGAGGCTTATTTGCTAGATTGCTGGTTACACCTGACTCGTGAGGTATGGCAGGAATGTCCGAACCCTCTGTGCGGAGTGCGTTCACCCGGCCAGCTAGAGGCTTTGCATGCCCGCTGCGCCCGCGCGCCATTTCCGGAGGACCGCCGGGGAGGGGAGGAGATAGGGCTGGTGTAGGCATATTACCCGACTTCAGAAAGAAGGAGGTTGTCAATTTGGTTGTTTCTTTATGTTTGTTACAGTAAAATGGCGTTATTTCTAAACCAAGTATTTTTTTGTTTTTATTGGACAGGATTTAAGTATCTACTTACAGATTATACGATACCCCATTTTTTGCAATATCTATCTATCGTGCCTATGAGATAGTTTGTGGTTACAGTTTGTTGTTTTTTGTACGTGAATTGATTTTTTTCTCAGGAATTGAGAGACCGGAAATTATCCTCTCTAAAAAGATAATAAATACCTACAAGCAATTCTCAGAAGTGGTCGTACATTCTCATTCTTAAAATTCTACCATATTAAACTTACATTTTCCTTGTAATTGGAATACTTACCTGTCGTTTGTTTGTTTGTTTGATTTGCAAAAAGTAAAATAACACGAGTTTTCAGGCACGCGTTTAGTGTAGTGTTCTAGAACATTTATCTATCGCTTGTCTCAATTTGTTGGCAGCGACTTCTTTGTGTAATAGAGAAGTACTACTTATCATAATATCTATGTGTCAAAGTTATAATCAAAGTTTTTTAATTCAAACTAATGTTATAAAAAGCTGTTGATGGAAAATAGATCATTAGTGATAAATACTTTGTAAATTTGTAAATTGTAACTTTGGAAACAGCAATAAAAGCTTATATTATTATTATTATAACGTAATTAATGCGAAAGTTAGTTTGTTTGTAGCGCTTTTACGTCTCAACTACTCAACCGATCATCTAGAAATGTTGCATACATGTTGTCGGGGGTACAGAAGAGGACATGTCTATGTCTTTTTCTATCTTTTTTTATCCCGAAAAAAATAACGGTTCCTGTGTGACCGTGGGTGAAACCGCGGGGCGCAGCTAGTAGTAAATATAATTCCCACGTCAAATGGTATGGAAAACCCTGTTGTATTTTAGTATACCTCCACAATAGTAGTGTAAATATACAATCAAAATGTCACTAGCACTTTTTCCCGCGGCTTCGCTTCGTTATATAGTCTGTCACTCGGATAATGTAGCTTTCTAATGATGAAAGAATTTTTGAAATCGGACCAGTAGTTTTTGAGTTTATTCGTTACAAACATACAAAACTACAAATCTCCCCTCTTATAAAATTTTAAATTACAAAACGATACAGTCCTTTTCTACATCGTCCTACACGTCCTACTTCTCTCTTACTCTACTTCCGTTCTACTTCTGTCTCAACTCTCAGTCTACTCTCGTCCGGCTTTTACTATCTTCTTGCCTGTTCTTCTGAGTAGAGGCTCTTTATCCGAACAAGGCAGTCGAGTCTATTTAAAAAAAACTTTGACGTTCATAAGTGTGTCTTTGATACTTAAATTCAATAAAAACATTTTGACTTTGACTTTGACTTTGACAGCTTAACCCAGCTTGAAATGCAATATATTTTAGCGACGGTCAACCCTAAATGCAGGGTGTCGTGGGAGAGCTAAGCTTAAGGAATGTCAGGTGCCCGCCGTAACGGATACCTTCACTCAACGGGATTTAGAAAGTTACTATGGCCCTTGACTGTTAAACTTAAATCGCACTTAGGTATTGGGTGAGATGGTTTAATAACTTTTAGATAAGTTAGTCTTAATTTTATTGAACTGTACTCGTAGAAGGTGGGTAGTGCTTTTTTTTAGTGGATGTACATATGAATGTGTGTATGTAACTGTCTAGTATGTCTAGTTCTTTGGCAAGCTTTTTCAAAAAGCTTTTTTTAGCAAGTTCTCTACTGTACAGCCTGCAATCTTAGTTCGATAGATTCGTCTTTGTTACGGGACGGGAGTGTCATAATTATGTCTTATCAAGCTGTTTTTCGTACGGGTTTTTTGATTTTCTTTTGATAACGTTACATGTTCGATTACACTGATATTATTAACTATAGTTATCTAAAACATCGATGGTTATAGTTATAGGTTATCATAAATGCAGCTTTTATAAGAACATTTCGCTTGGCAATGAGTAAACCTACATTTTTAATAACATACTTACAATATTATTTATATTTAACAAGTATTATTATAGAATCAATTGGCACTAGTTGTAATTATTTAATAAAGCATGCATGATTACCATCACTTTGCATGTAACTATGTACGACCATTGTCATGCTAATTATTGCGTTTATTTCACCCTTTTTGCGCAGTCGGTTATGAAATTACTGAGAATCGATCGAGCGGCGCGGAACCTTTTATTTTTCGCATTAAACTTAATTATAACTTGATTAATCTAAGTTATTAGTAAAATGTACAGTAAAATACCTCATTAGTGAGTTGCCTGGATTTAGAAAAAAATACTTATCCTTATACTCATATAATGTACTTTTTAAAAATTCGAAAGTGAGTTTGTTTGTTCGTTTGTTTGTTTCGCTTTCACGCCTTGACTAATAATCGATCATCATGAAATTTTGTACATATGTACTTTGTCAGGGGTACAGAAAAAACCATAGGGTACGTTTCACCCCGAAAAGTTTAATGGTTCTTTTGACTGTGGGGCGTAGCTGGCACGTAATAGGTATGTAAATGTAGGTAATATATTAAGTATGCTCGTAAATATAACGTTATGTCAAATTATGTCACTAAACACATTTATATTTTATACTTCCCATCGAATACTTACAAGTCAAGTATAAATCCTATAATTTAAGTAAAATATAGATTTTTATATGGTTATCCATCGTAGTAAGGAACCCTAAAAACGAAACTGTAGGCGTTACTGAAAACCCAATTCTTAAGTTAATTTACAAAAGTCTTGGAATATTCAATATCTAAGTAATAACTATGTAGATACTTAATAGCACTTAACGTTCCAGACGATGCCTATTAATATAGTAATTAATTCACTTAAATGTAATTATTATTACAGGTATTTAGAACTCAGAATTTAATAAGTGCTTAGAAGAATCGTCCCCTAATCTAATTATCAGGTTTGAGAGCTATATCACACTAGCGATTTGCGAGCGATTTCAAAGGCAGGCAATCGCGCCGCGGCGCGGGTGTAAATAATAAATAAATTCGGGAGACTTGCACACATGGTTGCCTGACCCCAAACTAAGCAAAGCTTGTACTACGGCTGCCAGAGACTGATATACATACTTAGATATTTTTAGATACATACTTAAATAGATAATAACACTCAGACATAGAACAAACACAAATGTTCATCTCATGAATGTTTGCCCTAGGTGGGAATCGAACCCACACCCCACGGTCAGATGGCAGGTTCACTACCAACTGAGCCACCGAGGCAGTCAAACCCGCAGATTATTATAGTTACTGCGTTGCAGCATCTTGTAAAGTCGCGGCGTCATCGCCGCGCAATCGCTTCGCTTTGGAATCGTTCGCAACTCGCTAGTGCTATTATGGCTTTCGCGTTTTATTGGAGAGAATAGAGCTCAGCTTATCAGCCATAAGACTATGTGTTGTTTTTGAAAACCACTCTATAAATTGAACCTTCAACAGTATAGCCATCCGAAATCCATAGTTTTAAAAATCGTACTACGTAGTTCTGGCCGTGAAGTACTATTAAAATCTCCAACTGAACGACTCTACATAGTAAACTTGACTCTACAACATTTTATATAGCGCTTTTGTTAGGAAAATATGAAAACCGAGCCTTAAAATAGAGTTGAAAACATTTTTATCACTTCGCGTGACTCTAGCACGCCTAGGTAGAGTGAGTAACTGATGCTTAATCTGCGGTACAGTAGGGGAAGAGGGGGTAATTAGCAGGTCAATGACACCACCCTAGTGCAGCACAGGTTTGAGTATATTTAGGCTCTAGTTTTAGAAGCATAGAGTTTATTTTCTAATGTAGAGGGCAGCCCAAGTGGTGTGTATGAAAATTGGAAAGTTTAAGGAATATCGGAAAATTTAAGGATCGGGTTACACGAAATCTTGTTAATGTTTGATTAATAACGTGTGTGGATTTTTCCAGGAACTCGTTTACTAAATATTTTTAAAGGTTTCGTGTTTTGGTTTTGGAAATTCGGGAAAGATATCCAATCTTTCCCGAATTTCCAAATATAAATGGTATAGTAAATTAAAAAAAAATAGCTTCTAAATAATGATTTTCCTGAACAGGTAATTATTAAATACTAGCTGCGCCCCGCGGTTTCATCCACGGTTAAAAAGTATCAATGTCAAAGTCAAAGTCAAAATGTTTTTATTCAATTTAGGTATCAAAGATACACTTATGAACGTTATTTAAATAGACTCGACCGCCTTGTTCGGATAAAAAGCCTCAGAAGAACAGGCAAGAAACTGAGGGGCATTTTGCTATTCCAGACTATAATCTATCTCTGTGCCAAATTCCATCCAGGTCTCTTCAGCCGTTCTGGCGTGAAAGAGTAACAAACATCCATCCATCCAACCATCTATTCTTACAAACTTTCCCGTGTATAATAATAGTAGGAAGTAGGATAGGATGTAATTTCTCGTACTTGTTTAAAAAAAACATGTAGCAATATACCTTAATATAGTTGTGCGAGCAGTTACTAGCTATACAACGTGTTGTTTTGCATTCCCGCAGAATTTGTAGAGGTAGGTATACTCCACTAGCAGAGCACGAATAAACTACGGGGCAATCTAGAAATCGAGAAAAAAAACCAGCTGTAATAATGTTCACACAATGCTCGTTAATCGTCGACAAATGTTTGAATCAGCTGCTTTTTTTGTCTATTTCAAGGTTGCCCTATAGTTTATTCGTGCTCTGCTAGTGGAGTATACCTACCTCTACTAATTCTACGCGAAAGCAAAACAACACTTTGTAGAATACTATGTTACTAGTACATTATTTAAGTCTCGTATGAATCGGTTTCTTCTGCGCTAGAAGAAGCTCTTCTGCGCTAGAAGAAGCTCTTCTGCGCTAGCTTCATCGTAAACATGGCGGCCAAACACAAGCTTACATCGAAAAACCTCTTCTCTACATAGTCGACAAGTAATAGTATTAAAAAAAAAAAAAAAAAAACTCGGTTGCAAAATGTTCCCTACGTCACTTCCACTGTCAAGACGATCCAAATGACTCACAGGTCGAAATACATCACGCTGTTTAGGCTGTAGGGCGTGCCAAAGAAACCTCATACATAGATACATGCCCACATACATACATACATACACTCGAATAACATAATCGCAGTCGAGTAAAAACAGTCGCTTTCTGCGTCTGTCTCTCAGCCCGTCTGTTTATCCGCTAATTCCTCTAAATCACGCAATGGATTTTGATTCCGTTTTCACGGAAGGTCTGTAGTCTGTACGTACCATGGGACGTACAGACTACATGCCGGGGCCGGTCGCTAATCTAAAATAACATAGGTACAGCGTATTTCTTTCAAAAGTTTGACTACTTCAGACAGCTTAATAAACTTCCCTTTGTGCCAACTTCTTTTTTAGAAATTCTAAATTATTAGGTTCTTTAGTACTAAGAAAGTTCTAGAATTCATCACATTTCTGTACCGAATCGACAACTTATGAAGCTTGAAGTTCCGAACTGTAATTTGTCAGCGCCTTGAAATGGATATTGTACCAGAACCTCGATACCCGGATGAATAAATCTTCGGGACATGACACGTGTACTTTTGTTTGAACTAAGACTGTAGTCTCTGCTGCAAGTGGCTGAACGAGCGCGTTTGCAATTAACATTGTGCATAATAATAGTAATAAGTAATTGCTTTTTTGCAGTGCAATTATACGATTGCATTATCATGTACTTTTTTACGTATTATAATACTTACCCCGTGGTTTGACTTAGGCGCACAATCCCACTTGGATACACCACACTTATAGAGGTAGTGCAACATAAATTTTATCAAAATCAGTCAGCAGTCAGTAGCAGTTTTTAAAAGAACAACAAAAGTCTGAAAATGTTTACACGGATGACGGGAAGTCAGTTTTTGAGCTTTGCTTTATAATATTATTTCTCTTCTTCATAATCAACATTGACAACTCTCAGGTGTTTAATTTCTGTCTGCAAAAGTAAAATAGCAGCAGTATATTTTTCTTTTCATATCCCTTAGCCTATTCGTCCGAGAACCTGGCAAATTATTGATAAAGTTTCTCTAACAACCGATCATTCGGGAAGCTTCCACGGAATCCGTAATGTTTCTCCAAGGACGCTGTCCAGGCCCGGCAGACGAGCGACGGGTGTTGACGTACTCACTGGCTCTGACACGATTTCAAAACGATCATTGTACTGTTAATACGGACGGACAGGCAGGCGGACATGGTGTAACTCTATGAGTTTCTTAGTTTATTACGGAACCCTAAAACTCAAATACTCAAATTTTTTTTGCTCATATTAATTTTGTAGTCGTGCAGGTCTTATATACGAGTACATACATGTAACACGTAATTAAACATAATAATATAACCCTGTTAGGGTATGGCAACAATTTGTACGGAACGATTTATTGTATGTCATCAAAATTATCTGCAAAATATTCGCCAAGATAATAGAATTTCATTGTCAAAAAGGATTTTAAGTTTTTTTAGGAAGGAGTCGTACTTATTGAAGTCTTTAAATTTATTAGGCAATTTGTTATTTATTTTTATGGCCATCGAGTGAGGACCCAAATCACTAGATTTGATGATTTTTCTTTAATTAGTTTGTGTCTGTACTAGGACCTAATTTTCCTGGGCATACATAATTCAAATTTATTTATTTAGCAAATAGTACAAAAGTCAGTGGAATACGCTGAAGGCCTTAAACTCGGTTTAAACGGTATCCTAAGGTCCGATCGAGGCAATACCAAACTTAAGTATATACTTACACGTAGTCGCGCGCTTACACTTAATTACCTACCTAATTAAACAATTTTTTGAACAGAAAAATTTAATGTTTAACTCCTTTAATAAAACATACTCCCGATATACTGGCTTGATTATGTGACCAAGATTAAAATAAATAATTAAAAAAGAAAATCTTTAAAACCCAACTTCCTGTAATTCGTCATCCATGTAAACAATTTTTAGACCTTTGTTGATATTTTAAAAACTGATTGACTGATTTCGTTAAAATTCATATTGGACCACTTCTAAAGTATATTCTACCAAACAAAAAAATAATTTTTAAAATTGATTCACATTAGGCGTAGTAGTCGCGTAACATGCATACAAAAATTATTAAGAACCTCCTCCTCGGTTAAAAAAAGAAATTACAATTTCATACATGATCCAATTCAATCTTAATATATATAAATCTCGTGTCACAATGTTTGTCCTCAATGAACTCCTAAACCACTTAACCGATTATTATAAAATTTGCACACCATGTGCAGTTCGATCCAACTTGAGAGATAGGATACTTTTTAACCGCGTGTGAAACCGCGGAGCGCAGCTAGTAATAATATAAGGTGTTCTTAAAAGTAAATTAGGTATGTAAATCAATTATCTACCCACTCAGACTGACTCACATAATTGTAAGCGAATCGGATCGCGCTCTGTGCGTACTGCGTAGCGACCTTTACAACTTCTAATCCAATAAAAGTTATCGAGATCAGAAAAGGACAGAAATAGTTATAAAAATGTGATAAAACGAGACAATAAAAAGGAGATCACAATAAAGGACTAAAAGTGCACTAAAATAGGGAGGAGAGAGGTCAGAGGACACATCCTTTGACCCCTTCTTGAAATATAGTTAGTTAAGATAAGTGTTTCTTTCTCACCGCTTAATTAAACAACGTTAACAAATTCTTTAATAGGGTTTTCCCCGCGATTCTTTACAAATTAGGTATTTTCGTAACTTTCGTAAGATTAAGTAATAGGTTTAATCTAATCAGAAAGTAAAAGAAAACAGATTTAAAGCCAGGTCTCCACCGAAGCGGTGTGGGGCTAGAAGCATGGTAGCAAAGTGTTTTATGCAAAGATATACAGTTTTTTTTTCAATGTATGTATTTCGTTCGTGTTTTGTTTGTTTTAAATTTCTATAGCGTCGCCGTAGAGTGAAAAGCTCGGGAATTAATTATTCGTCGTTCGAGAGTTTGTTGGTTTGTTTGTTAGGTATTCATGCCTTAACTACTCGACCGATCATCTTCAAATTTTTCATACACATTGCTAGAAGTCCAGCGAAGACATCGGATTTTTATTCCTAGAAAAAATTCGGTTCCTGCGGGGGAAAACCCGGGTTGCAACTAGTATTTGATAAATTTCACTAGAAATATTTGGTTAGAACACTAATTGTGGCTTAAGTCAACAACTTAAGTCTAAGAATTGCCTAAGTCCCTGCTTTACTCGTTTTACACTACTCCTAGCGAAATATTCGCTATCGGGCACATAATGTTAAGATTATCCTAAGAAATGGCTTAAAGCTCGTGTAAAAAAAGAACTGATAGGAGCTAGCTAGGAGTAGATTAAACTTATTAAGCAAGGACTTAGGCAATTCTTATATCTAGTGCAAGAGGCCATTGAACTCAGCCTAGCTTCAGCCCCGGTGAATTCTCGCCCTTACCTTCTTGACTTAGTAGCTAAGAAGGCCGGAGTTAAACTTCACGCAAGGGAGGAAAGTTCGACTTTCCTTAACCCTCCACCGGAAGTCACCCTCCCCTTGCAGCGCTTCCGGTCTGAATATTTCACGAGAGGCCGAACGTAACTCATTTATTATTGGCTGTTTTATTAGCTAAGCCGTTTTTAACCGTTTTCTGTTTTTATTACTAGCGATTTTGCGGAATTAAAAATACGGCAGCAGTCATGTTTAACGGCAGTTTTACGAGAGTTTTTTATTAAATTAAAAATGTAATGGGGTAAAGTGTGGATAAAAATTAATAATTATTATTTTGTAGGTATCCATAATTACTATTAACTATCATTTTGTACTCGATAATTGAAGGTTTGTCGTCAACACTAACCTAATTAATTAAAAAGTTGTTACACTATCTTTTAAAAACATTCATTTCGAAGTACTAAAAATATATTAAAAAGATATAAGCAGTTAAGGCAATAACAAAAAATATTATTGTAACCCTAGGGTTACAAAAATAAGTTAAGCAATATTTCCTCAAATAGATACTTACTATGATAATGATTAGCTTGTGTTGTTTTTTCTGTAGAATTCGTGTTGTCTGCTGCTGCTGTACCTACTGAATGATTGACTTAATTAAAACCAGCGCTTTTTTAAATAAATAAATTCGGGACACTTCCACACACGGTCGTCTGACCCCAAACTAAGCAAAGCTTGCACTATGGCTGCCAGAGACTGATATACATAATTTGATATTTTTAAATACATACTTAAATAGATAATAACACCCAGACATAGAACAAACACAAATGTTCATCACATAGGTAAATGTTTGCCCTAGGTGGGAATCGAACCCACGCCCCCAAGCTCAGAAGGCAGGTTCACTACCAACTGAGCCACCGAGGCAGTCAATCCAATTATCCAAGTCAATTTATCCATACTAATATTAAAAAATCAAAAATACTCGTACCTATCTCTTGTTTCACGGCTAAACTGCTGAACGGATCTTGTTGAAATTTGATAATTAGTTGCAGTATATCACGAGAAAGGTTTTAGAATACTATTTTCTGAGTAAATCGAACGAAGTCGCGCGAAACAGCTAGTATTTTTTATATCCTCGCTTTTGATCCTAATAACCACACAAAAACATGAGAAAAAAAAGTATCTTCATTGCTCTAGCTAGCTTATTATTGTTGGTCAGTTCCATGAAATACAAGGCTAAAATAAGCTTATATCAACTGAGAAGTAATCTAATCTACTTTATGTGCCTACTGGCTGTGCCCGCGATGTCACTCGGTAATTATCTCAAATTTTGCGACGAAAATAATATATTTGTCTTCATAACATAACTTATTGTTATGCCTTTAGCCTGAAGGGGCTGGCTGGTATTACAACACCCACACTTCGCCGGACGATGCACAATAATAAAAACTATCTTATAAATATAGCTTTCTATAAAAACCGATGTGTGAATCTACAATACAATACATAAAATAATTACATCAAAATTAACTAAACTAAGCTTTGAATGGACGGCCTTATCGCTTAAAGCGCTTCCAGGCAATCTGTACGGACAGAAATGTATAAAACAAATAACATAATGGATGTATGTATAAATGTTTACTTGGACTCCAAAACCGGCTGGATCGATTTTGATGAAATTTTCAGGCAATGAGAGATTAGCCCAGCGGGTGATCCTGTAAAGTTTGGTAGAGATCAGACCAACAGTCAGGCAAAACTAGCTTAAACATTAAAAAAAAAGAAAAAAAAATCTTAGTAAAAGTTTTTCTTCCTACAACGTTCTTGATGAGATGTACTTAGTATTTATTGTGATATAATGAAAATACATTGTCCTAACTAATGTCACACAGCACTAAAATAAGTGTTTAATTTAGCACTTAATATCGACATGTTTCTGTTCCCCTCACTCCTATATCCATCTCAATAAGAGTGACGGGAGTTGAAAACAATATCTATTACCAGAAAATAGCAGGCTTACATTTAGAACCAGTTCCCAGAAAAAGCGTGTTTTCTTTAACCGTTACTTAAGCCAAATCAATTGTCTTTATTCAATTGGGTTTCGAAAATACACATATAAAAGTCAACGTTATAAACATGACTCGACCGCCTTGTTCGGGAAAAGAGCCACTACTCAGAAGAACAGACAAGAAACTAAGGGGCGTAAGTTAAGCACCAGACTAAAAAGTCACTTGCTAAAATATAAGAATTGCTTAGGTCCTTGCTTAACTAGTTTAATCTACTCCACTAGCTTCTATCTACATTTTTTACCCGAACTTTAACCCACTCTTTAGGGGAATCTCAACTTTATGTGCCCGATGAGCGCTTATTACAAAACAATACAACAACTCCTTTTTAAAAACATAAAATAATAACAATAAGGCATAACTAAGTTTTTAATGGGTGGCCTTATCGCTCAAAGCGAGCTCTTCCAGGCAACCTGTCAACCTGTTTAACCTTATGTCACTAGGAGTAGTTTAAAACCAGTTGAACAAGGACTTAAGCATTTCTTATATTTAGTGCAAGTAGCCAAACCCATTCAGCCGTTAAGCCGTTACACAATTTAACAAACAAACGTTCACATTCACGACCAGCGTGTTATCCAAAACAGGCATTGTATGTCTGGCGCCAACATCCGAGTACTGTCGTAGGTCAGGACATACCTACACCTATACCTAGCTAAGTAGCTGGAGGGGAACGAAGGGGAGCCTACATTTGACCTAGGCAATGATATTCCTTGCCGTAGGTCAGGATCGGATGAATAAACCGAAAGACGCGAATACGTACTGGAGAGATGGAGAGAAAGTAATAGTTTTCCTTTACATCTATATTTTACTAGCTGAGCCGGCGAACTTCGGACCGCCATTTCTTTTTTCAAATTCTTAAATTTTCTTTTAAACAAGCCTTGTCCTAATAATAACGAACGCAAGAAGAAAATAAATATCCAATTTAGTGTAGTCGGTTGCAAGTTATGCGCGTACATACATTTCAGCGATTTTACATTGATTTCGTTAGATTCGATTCAATTTATAAAAAAATGCATGCCCTGGTGCTAGAGCACGGTGAGACTAAACATTGTTAAATTATAACCTATACCAACCCTTGTCTCTGCATTAAAACATTTTGAATTTGTATTGAAATGTGAACCTCCTTTTAGAAGTCTGTTAAAATGGGGTAGAGAGAAAGTTACACTTTTCCAGCACATCTGTTTTACGTTGAACTTCGGGTGTTAAAATCATACATTTTCAAACCAATTTTTATTTACAAACCACAGTTCTTTACTTAGTAGAAGCTAAAATTCGTAGAAACTACGAGCAAACAGATGCTTTTAATTTTTTGCTCGAAAAGCCGTTGGACGGATTATCAAGGCAAACATACGAGTGACTTTCCGGAGATTTTCCCGTCCTATAACCTTTTTATAAGAGTTTTGCGATTACAGCACACACATACACAACGGGGACATCTTGTATACCTATATACCTACTGCCTAATGCCTTTAACTACCTACTTGTTTATCTTTTTATAACCATAACATATCGTCACGCCTTTTCCCCAAGGGGGCTGGCAGAGGTGTAATACAACACCCACGCTTCGCCGGACGATATTCAGTTCCAAATGAGACACGTATTTGGGACTGAATATCGTCCGGTTCTCCGGACCGGGCTCCGGTTATAGCAGATGACATACAATGCGCACATATGTTCACACAATGAACAAATTAGTGCGTGCGGCGGGTTTGAACCCCCTCCCTCTGGCTTCAGAGGCAGGCCTTCTTCAACTAGACTATCAGCGCTAAAAATGTGTGAACAGTTTTCAAAACCTGCAATTAAATTATATACTGTCCAAGCCGGCGCCGCCGCTGCCAAGGCCGAGAACCTCAAACGGCACAAATATTCGCGTTTAGACCGTGTCTACATGTTTGTGCCGTTTGCGGTGGAAACTTTAGGTCCGTGGGGCCCAGCGGCCCTATCTCTCTACAGGGACCTGGCTAAACGGTTGGTGGAGGCGTCAGGTGTTCAGAATGCTGGCATTTATTTCGGCCAGAAATTGAGCATTGCCATCCAGCGGGGCAATGCTGCTAGCATTCTGGGCACCTTTCCCTCTGCCAACGGGCTTTTAGATTAGTTCTAGTTTTTAGTTAATATTTTAAGTTTTTATTTTTTTTAATTATATACTTGTAGATCTATAAAAACACCAAAAATTACAAAAAAAAACGATGATTATGACAAGCTACTTATTCGAGACCTACCTACCGAGAGGGATCTCTTCCAGGCAACTTTTTACAACTTTTTACTTCAAGGCTATAGTGAATAAGTACCTCATAGGTCGTCGTGCTCCATCTTAGACCACCACGTCGCTTAACATCAGGCGAGTTGGTGGTCAAACGTCGACATACATCTACATAAAAAAAAAAAAAAACTTTATAAAAATTAAAAAAATATAAAATAAAGTTTAAATTTACCGGCCCACAATCGAAACTAAATGTTATTGGATATACTCGTAACATAACATATCGTCACTTTCCCCCTAAGGAGCTAGCAGAGGTACACCCACACACCCACACTTCGCCGGACGATATTCAGTCCGAAATATTAGGAATATCTCTGTATATAATTAACAGTTTTAAAAATGCAATTAGAATTAAACTTTCATGATCCCTATCAAAACTCATTTAGAGCTATTTAACCCAAACATGTCTTCGCCGGCTCGTCGGTACTCATTAAGATACAAACTACTTCTTGCCCAAAATATATAACTAAGGTGTGTACAGATATTCTAAAAACGCTGGACAAAGCAATTTAAAAAATGCTACGTAATTAAACAAAACTTTCTCGCATAACGTACCAAAAAATATATTTTATAGACCTCCATGTTTTTTCCATACAATACAACAGGTGCTTCGAAAACCATTCTTTGCTTATGAAGACTAACCGCCAATGGTCAGTTTCTTTATTGGCTAAAGCCATTTCCTCTCTTCTTTCCTCACCTGGGAGTCGTGTCTTCAACATTTTAAAGTCAAATAAATGGTATCAGCATTGAAGTTTTTATGATTGTGGATTGTTTCATAATTTTTGTTAAACCCACTTGCGGAAGATACCGCATTAAATTCCTAAACGCAGAGTTAATTACCTAAGTCGGAGTTAAAATGCTATAAATATCACTCTTATATTGTGTTTGGGGGCTAAGCTACCCACGTCCGTAGGAGTGTACTCTATTCTGATCCCCTACACGTGGTCCCCGGGTAGTGCTAATCGGGTAGCAAACTCTGGTGGGAGGCTTCGGCCGTGGCTAGTTACCACCCACCGGACCAAGCCATGCCGTGAAATGACCTAGTCGTGTTTCGGGATGTAGTCCGGTGTAACCGTTCGGGTCTGAGCAGTGGCGCACTTGTAGCGCCTCACTCAACTGCCGTCTTTGTACTTCTTCACTCTAGTAAACTTCAAGGCTAGAGTGAATAAGTACCGTATAGGTCCTCGTGCTCCATCTTAGACCACAACGTCGTTTAACATCAGGCGAGTTGGTGGTCTAACGACGACCTATTCTACATAAAAAAAAAATAACTCAAGGTTAGCTTCTAGCTCATGGTGACGCAAGACGACTTATCAGTTTGACCTCTGATGAGCAGTTCACTCCGTATTGTAAAGGGATCCCGTAATAGGGGTAGTTTGCACCTCTGAGCTTACACAGGTAAGCTAATATTATAAAGGTCCATTTAGAAACGTCTGTACACACCTTTATACCTTCAACGCCTCCATACTTAGTACGACACACTACAATTCCTCTCACGTTTTAGTCCATTGTCTAAATTCCGGAAGTCTGAACCAGTTCCGCTTTTTTCTGATTTTATTTAATTCTAGACCGAACTGCCTAGAATGAGTCTAGCTATTAGAACAGTGCATTTCCTTTCTCATTTTTAACGTTGGTGGATTGCTAATTAAGCCTAATGTGAATGATGACAGGTACTTATAATAAGAATACTTCATTTAATTTTGACAGGCACTCGCTAAAATCTCTGTGAAAGCGATGTTAAGCAACTACAAATAACATGTACTCGTACCTACCTAGGCTGTTTTTCTACCTTGATAAGTAGCGAAAAGCGAGGGATGTGCTCGGAACCACTAGAATCGCTTTATATCTGAGCGAGGCTAGGTAAATTAACCGATTCCATTGGTTCTTAACAAACACATCCCTTGCTAAGCTCGATCATCTCTGGTGAAACGCAGCCTAACTCACATAAACTAAAATCTTTCACACAACAACCTACCTACTATACTGCTCACTTATATTCATTCATTCTCCATTCATTCATTATTCATTTTTTATATCTTCTTCAAACAAAAAATTTACCTACTTAATTAATATTACAATTATAATGTAAGTGCATAATCACCAAACATTGGCTTAACTTAAATAATCTTCAGGCATTAATATGCGTCACGCTCACACAAACATTCGCACCCCCACAGTTACATACGGTTAGCATGTGTGTATAATGTCATTGAATCAACTGCTGCTCCGTGGCGTAGCACATACGTCTAGTCTGAGATTTCGAGATGAACAAGCACGGATACGATCTAAAATCTGATTAAATTGCACCAGTGACAGACAGCCTTGGACGAGGCCGTTACCGTCGCGTAATACATGCGCCCGCGCAGCCCAAACATCGACGCTATGTGATGCAAGTAGCAGTGACTAATGTCCGGACCTTTTTTGTTCATGAGAGGAAAACCTTCGCCAGATAACACACTATTTTGACATAATACTCTACCCCAAAGCAGCTAGGTTTTGCGGGATCCCCACCCACTAAAACCCCCGGTGGCCTGCTTTGGTGCTAGAAAATTATTTTTCCTGCCGTAGCGTCTTAGTATGATTGTGGGGCCAAGTGGAAAACAAACATTTCCCACCCGTAGACTCAGATAACTATTCAAACACGTAGGGCCGAGGTGGGTAACATGGAATACCCATTTTTCTGTGCAAGTATGCCAAGACAAAACAACAATTATGGTGTGGCTTCGCAAAGCCTTTGACGATCCTTCTAGGCTAGTCGGAGTTACGAGTAAGTAGGAGATTCCGGGTTCGTTTCCCGACTGGGCAGATATTTGAATGTTGAATGTAGTATACGTTAATATTATATAAGTCTGGGTTTTAGTTCTCAGTGTCTTTGGGTGAGTTCTATGATATCCCCGACAAAAGAAAACCTTATAAGGAGCAAAACGTGTAAAAGGAGCTAGGTATGGTCGCAACAGAGTTGCATTGTCCGAGTTCTTAGCTTCGAAGCGTCATGGCTTGGGGATTGGGACAAACAACTTGGTTAGACCCTATAGGACAAATGATCGGCGTCAAACGAAAAACCTACTTCAATGCTGGGTCCAAATGTTTTTTTAATCGATTCCATTTAAATTAATAAATGGATAATCCTGATCTCACGTACTGTTTTAAAGATATACTGTACGATAGTTGTTTTCGCCGTCCTAAGCGACTGTGTCCTAATCTGCGATGTGCCGTTACTGTCGTGCTTGTCTGCAGTGTCTACTGATAGAGAGTAGGTATTTCGAAATAGAATGTCTTCGAGATATTTTGGGGATCGCCCCCTTACGATGTCTCGTAATCTTGATGGCAGTTTTAAAGGCGTTCTAAAAGTGATTCGGGTTTGGAGTTTTCTTCTGCAAGAGAAATGATAACTTTGAGAGAAGTTGTGGGAAATGGACCAACCGAGAAATGCTGATTTTGAATCTTTTGCACATTTTGCATAGTGTACATTTTAGACCTAACTCCTACGGACTGGCTCAACTATATTGTAATTGTTAGTAGTAGTAATTCGGTGTTTTGCTGTTTCTAGTTTTTACTCTACATTAAATGTTTATGTCGCAGCCAAGTAGCCTAATTCGCCGTTCAATTAACTGCCTAGCCTCTTTAATAAACAACGCGGCGCGCCGTTTAACTAGCTTCTGATTATGTTCAGCCATTCAATGAAATGGCTAGGCAAATTGACTTGGATCGACAACGTCGACTACTTGCCTAGCCAAGTCATGTAAGTAGGGGAGGTTACAGGGGAGTAAATATTTAAAAAAAATAACCACGAAGGCGGTCCAAGTCGGATTTGCCCTGATAAAGGAGTCGGGCAGGTGAGGTTTCATTTTAATATCATAGTCTATCAGTATTGCGGTTCTTTTTACTGATGTTCGGGTTTTTTATTAATTCTTAACACATTTCTTCGGTCAAAAACAGTAATTATAGTAATTAAACACCCTATTGTAGGAATGGGCTGATCAGCAGCCAGCCAGTGTATCAATAGACGCCACGGCTGAATATGACTCAGGAAGTTAGTTAGTAACGGCGCCGTTTAGTAAAATGGCTAGCCTGTTAATTAAACAGCTGATTTAGCAAGTTGGCTGTGACATATATACTACTAGCTGTTACCCGCGTCTTTGCTAGCTTTGAAATAACAGTTAGGTATACCAACGCGACCAATGTGGGGCTTGTTCTCGCTCATTTCCGGTAGATAGTAACTAGGTATCAACCGGAAATGTACGAGGAAAATGAGCGGTGCGAGGTTGCGTAACGAAGCTGTGGAAATGTAGCGATGACCTTGGATACTGGAGTATTATGTAGGGTCAACTGGTACAAATGCGTCTGTGGGGCAATTGCGTCTTTCAAGAATTACTGACAAACCCTTCACAAATTAGGCAACTAACGCCATCTAGTACAGATTATTGTAACTAAAGATAGAAAAAAGATTTAGGTAGCGCCTAATTTGTGAAGGGCTTGTTAGTAATTATCTAAAGACGTAATTGCCCCACAGACGCATTTGCCCCAGTTGACCCTAACTAGTATAGGACGTATTTGGTGAAGCGAAGGGATTCCATTCCATTCCAAGATTCAAGATATTTTATTTGCAACCATACAGTACAAGATGTCAAAAAATATGAGTACATAGTCCAATGGACCGTGTAAGATCGTGATTGTTCGAATTATGATTGTTGAAATGAGGTTGACATAATTTCAGACAGCGGATAAACCACAAAAAATTGGTTAAAAATACTTATGGTAGAATTTTAGCGAGCGAAGCCTCTGTGCTTAAGCTTCGGCAATAATGCTTTCGTATGTCCGGATTTCTGTCTGGTTGTCTACTTCTACAATACGCTCTTCTTTTTACTCGACTGCGCAAGAAGGAGAGTTATATTTTTCGAGTGTAAGTATGTATATACTCATATGTATGTACGTATGAGGTTTCTTTGGCACGCCCTACAGCCTAAACAGCTTGATGTATTTCGACATGTGAGGTGTCATTTAAATCGTCTTGATAGTGGAAGTGATCTAAGGTACATCATTTTGCAGCCGGTTTTTTTGTTTTTCTTTCAATAATATTATTTTTTTTCCAAAAAAAAATATCATTTCACCACCATTTTGAAAAAAAAAAATCCAATAACCAACTCAACAAAAAAATCTTTACATAAATAATTATTGAATCTGCTCACAAAGTTTCACCAGAATCGGTCTAGGAATGCGACCTGTGGAGGACTAGGTATATTCTGAAGCCTAAATATGTAATCACAACTTGTATGACACCCTCCATTAATTCCCTGAACTCATTTCCCATATCCGTAAACAAGAACAAGCTATATTCGTCGCTAAATAAATAATTCATGATCGATGACGTCACATCCCATGACGTCACGCAATAATATGATATCCTGCGGCGTGGCCCATCGAATGAAATATGCATCGCTCGTACGCGCCGAGAATTTCAGCATTTCGTAATTCTGTTTTGGTTATTTGATGAGAGCTGTTATTTGATTGTTCTAACGCGTATTTATTGAAATAAAAATTGTTTTTTTTTCTTTTTTGTAGGAAATAATGGGAATTGTTAGCTTTGGTCGAGTTTTGGAGGTTGTAGCGAAATTTATTTTGATTCAGTTTTAAATGAAAATGTTTTCATTTAGGTAGAATAGCGACGTAAATAACCGGCCCACCTTCGTCCTACCAAAATCGGGAGAACGAAAAAAACACAAGTAACTTTACATAATCGGAATCTTAACTTATGTACTTAATAATAATAATAAAATTCGGGACATTGTCACACACGGTCGCCTGACCCCAAACTAAGCAAAGCTTGTACTATGGCTGCCAGAGACTGATATACATACTTAGATATTTTAAAATACATACTTAAATAAATATTAACACCCAGACATAGAACAAACACAAATATTCATCACATGAATGTTTGTCCTAGGTGGGAATCGAACCCACGCCCCCAAGCTCAGAAGGCAGGCTCACTACCAACTGAGCCACCGAGGCAGCCTCTTAGGTAAGTATATAAACTAACTAACTGTCCCATACTCTTTCATATGTATCCTCTCCATCCTGAGGTTGCCTGGAAGAGATCGCTCTTATTTATGAGGCCGCCAGATGTTACAGTTTAAGTTTTCCTGTTTTTTTGTTCTGTTATTTCTGGTGTGAACAATAAAGTGTTTATCTTTCTATCTATCTAATTTAGTGACTCTGTGAGTTGAACACTCCGCGGCCAGCGTTTGTTCCCCTCTACATGTCGTTCTCAATCGATTCTCGTGAATTTATGAACAAGTTCGGTGGTTTTACAAATTTTTGTTGTTGATTCAGTTTTTTAGAAAATTTCCATAATGGCGGAGATGTGTTTTTTTACGTTTTATTGTGGTCTTTAGCTTTCAGAGCGACTACTTTTATTCCAGTTTCTCAAAACTAGTTTCAAGGCATTTGCATCCATTGAGTCGATGGGAGTGCGTTTCTCACAAGGATGCGCGATGAGGGTGACGTCACATGCGCGCGCGCAGTGCAATGCTCTCGGAATGCTTCCAATTGCATCGACACGCTCTTATTACAGCGACGAGGACTAAAACAGATGCTAAATGCTCATTGTCGTAGCCTTTTTTTAAGTCTTTATGTGGATTTTATATCTATTTGTGTAAGGTTCATTTTTTAACTATGGAAACGAAGGTTTACAAGTAGATGCGAGTATATATCCTAATCCTAACTAATTTTATAAACGCGAAAGTGAGTTTGCTTGTTTGTTTGTTTGTAACGCTTTCACGTTACATGTTCGTAACACAAACGTTCGTTTCACGTCTCAACTACTCAACCGATCGTCTTGAGATTTTGCATACACGTTTTCTGGGGTACAGAAAAGGACATAGAGTACTTTTCATCCCGAAAAAATTAACGGTTCCTGTAGGGCCCTGGGTGAAACCGCGGGGCGCAGCTAGTATATATATTTTGTAGATTGGTTTTACTTGTTTCATAACAAGTAAAACCAATCAACAAAATATTAGACTACATAGCTTGTTTCATTAATTTGAAACAAGCTATATAGTTTGTTAAACTTGTGGAGTTAAGTTCTGCGTTTTTTTGTTCAAAAAGTTGGTAGAGATAAGCTGGAAGTTATATGCAAAGACGGGGAAGATCGAGAACATTTTTAGGTCAAATAAAAAATGTTTAATTTATTTTTAGATTGGACTTGTCGCATTGTATAAGGTGAAAACACCAGCTGGAGAACTTCTAGGTCGTCGTGCTTCATCTTAGACCACAACGTCGCTTAACATCAGGCGAGTTGGTGGTCAAACGCCGACCTATTCTACATAAAAAAAAAAAAAAACTAGCACCTTGCATTATGCATGATGATTGTTTTAACTGATTTTTACCCGACTGCCAAGAGAGGGTTATCCATCCTTATTTCTTTTGTATTAGGTTTCTATTTTGTCAATTAGGTAGGCACTACTTAAAATATTTATTATTTGGAATCTCATATTTCAGAGATAGTTAAGTAAGTACTGTACATTACAGTACTAACTTATGGTACTTGAATTGTTTTAGTGCTATTTTAAAATGTTATAGAAAACATAGACAAGCTATTAGAGGCTTAGGGGTGAAGTATTCGTATATACCTACAGTCCTACACACGACGAGGGTTAGGAGCGAGGGGACGGAGCCGAGGGAGGTTCTTTCAATATAGCAGTTTTTAACACCCCCTTTGCGGAAGCCCCTCTGACCTTCTAAAAGGAATTTAAATTGAACAAAGATATACCACTTTTGTTTTTAAAATTGAAATGTAGAGACTGGCGAGCCAGATAAAATAAATCTACATTTACATTTGAAAAATTGTTTTCGAAATACTTCGTTTGTGGTACCTACCTATACACACTTGATCTGCAGTCGCAGAAGATACGGTGTCAAATTCTTAAGCGCAGGGTTACTTCATTAGCTCAGAGCTAAAGTTTTGTAAATGCCACTATCTTGAGAGTTAACTCAAGGTTAGCTTCTAACTCTTGGCGCAAGACGATGAATAGAGTTAACTCCGAGCTAAAAAGATAACTTTAGTGATAAACTTAGAAGCATCAAAGAAAGTTAAATTTGATGATCTTTACATAGTATGAAACAAAGTCGCTTTCCGTATCTCCCTCTTCCTATCTGAAAACCCGCTAAGGCCACATGGACGTAATTTTACGAGCGTAATTTCGGTCGCGTATTTTGCGCTGCATTCGGTTTCATACAAAAGGCCTGTTGGTGCCACACGGCAGCGCAAGAGTTGTCTGCCGACTCAGTACGCGGCTCACGGCAGAAAAATTACACTCGTGTGCCACTCAACCGAATTAGCGCAACACACGCCACCGAAATTGCGCTCATTAAATTACGTACATATGGCTTCAGCCTAACTCCTAAACTGCGCAGCGGATTTTGAAGCGGTCTTCAGTATCAGATAGATAACATTTCATGGAGTGTTTATAGTACCGTGCGCAGCCGGGACGGGTCGCTACATTGCTAGTAAAAAAGGCAACAAGTAACATTAATGAAAAAAAAACCAAATAACCCGACTGCAAAATGTTGTACCCTATGTCACTTCCACTATCAAGACGATTCAAATAAAATACAATCATGTCGAAATCCATCAAGCTGTTTAGGCTGTAGGGCGTGCCAAAGAAACCTTATAGATACATACATACACTCGAAAAACACGACCCTCCTTCTTGCGCAGTCGGGTAAAAAGGAGTAGGAACAGATCTGATGTCAAGTGTCACAGGTCCCATATAAGCGGAAATATTGCATAAAAAACAAAGACAAAACATGAGTGTAATACAAAGCTCGAGCCATCTTGTCTAAATAATATCGGGGAAGCAAAGCGTGCTCTTCAAGGTCAGCCGTGGAAAACCCTTTTTTGCCCTTTCGCCGACCGCAATCATACTTTTTCTGGTTTTCTTAAGTCTTTTGTATAAGACTTAAGAAAATCTGAAAAAGTACGAGTATGTTTAACGTGACAATGTTTAATATTTAACTACATATATTATGTTGAGATGTTCAGAATCGACTTTTTTTGTAACATGTTTTAACTATTGTAAAAACCTTGATATCATAATTTTTCCAGCTAAAATTTTATTGTCTTTTTTTCTATTATTTTTATTGATGCATGTTTGAATATGTGAAAAAATCTTGTGACTGTATTGAAAATGTAAAACAGGATTATCGTGTTACACCTTAATAAACATTATTGTACAATATTTATTTTTATCTTCAATTTTGAAATTTAAATTATTAATTTTGTATGTTAACCTGAAATCGGTTAAAATACACAAAACGTGCCTTAATCGAGAAGGTTAATTCGAATGCTTTTTTTTTTCAAATCAATAATATCAATTCAGAGCGTGACAACCTTATTGAATAACCGTTTGGCACAACCAGTTGTGTTTAAAAAAGTGTTTTTTTAAATATTTTTTCATAATTTTATTAATCCTACTAACATTATAAACGCGAAAGTTTGTATGTATGTATGGACGGATGGATGGATGGATGTTTGTTACTCTTTCACGCCAGAACGGCTGAACAGATCTGGATGAAATTTGGCACAGAGATAGATTATAGTCTAGAATAGCACATAAGATACTTTTTAACCGCGAGTGAAACCGCGGGGCGCAGCTAGTTTTATTATAGTAAAGCGATGATAGCCTAGGCTTGGAAGGCTTGCCTCTCAAACCAGAGGATGCGGGTTCGATCTTAGCCGAAGGCACGCACCGATTTGATAATTTCTGACTGTATGTTCGTATTTAACGTCATCTGCTACATAACTGGAGCCCGGTGTACAGCGACAGGCTCGCCCCCTGTCACACTTGGGACTGAATGTCGTCCGGCGAAGTGTGGTGTAGTATGTTGTAATAGTGGTGTATTACAACACCTACACCAGCCACCCTTGCCTTTTGATGAACGGCGTGACGTATGCTATGTTTTAATGGACCGAAGTCATTAAATAAAATTACTTTGGTCCATTAAAAATACTAAAATAAATTATTGCATTCTTAATTTCTACGACGAATAATACAAGTTTAAGTATTATTAAAGTTATTTATAAACACATTATTTATATAAATCTATCCAGAGACTCGTAAACATACATTTTATGTCGGCTAGCTTTATGATCTCTCCGGCATAAAAATATACTAATAATCATATTTTTACTTACTTTTCGTTTTATTACTTTTCTGTTATTGATCGTTTTACCGCTAGTAGTTTTATTTTTAGTGGAAATCAGATTTTTACAATTTGGCTGAGGCTCCATATCAATAGATATCACATCATAATCATCAGTAAGTAAGTTTTTCGACAATTGGCTGCCATCAACGATAATAAAATAACAAGTAATAGTATTTAAAGAAAAAAAACTCAGCTGCAAAATATTGTACCTGCCATAGGTCAGTTCCACTATCAAGACGATTCAAATGACACCTCACATGTCGAAATCCATCAAGCTGTTTAGGCTGTAGGGCGTGCCAAAGAAACCTCATACAAACATACATCAATTTATATTAGGTACATACCACAGATCATACAAACAACCTTGTTTGTATGATCTGTGGTACATACCAACACACATACATACACTTAAATCATATAAACCTCCTTCTTCCGCAGCTGGGTAAAAGGCAAAGCTTAAAAAACAGACTTCCTATCATCCCTGTAAACCATTTTTAGACTTTTGTTGATAATTGAAAAACTGCTTGACCGATTTCGATAATATAATATTTATATGAGACCAATTTTAAGGTACGATCTACCAAAAAAAATACGATTCACAGTTTTCGGCGGAGTAATCGCATAACAAACATACAAAAAAAAAAACTGAGCACCTTTTGGAAGTCGGTTAAAAAATATATAAAAACGATGTGCTTTAAATTATACACAAGCGACGCGACGCAGACACGCCGCTTCACAGTTTTCACGCCTTACCTAAACCGTGTCGCCTTACGTTCGACCCGTATAATTTGGGACTTAGGAAGGCTTCTGACATGACTATAATAGACATTTACTTAGAAAAGATAAATTATGTGATAAGTGTTATTTTCATTCAAAACTATCTAATATGATATTTGTTACTTATGTTCTTATACTTAATAAATATTTACTTAAGTACCTTCTTAATTTTAAGTAAGTACCTACGTAAGTATCCAATTTATAAAAAAGTACTTACTTACTTACTTACCTAAATATTTAGACGAAGTTAACCTATACCATGACTAAAATAGTTAGAATTGTCGGGCCCATTTGTTCTGATATTTTTAGCGTTGATCCGACACCTATTGCACCTATTTATATTTTAAAGTTAAGCCCATTCATATTACACTAGCTTCTGCCCGCGGCTTCGCCCGCGTGGCTTACAGAAAATGTATGACGTTTTAAACTTCAGAAATAAATATTATAAGCGGTCACACTCGCTCTCAATTGAATACACAAACTGACAATATCCCAAGCAGAGCAATATGGACGAAGTTCTTTAGTTAACTAAACTATCTCTGGAATGAGAAAAGTAGTAGTAGGTAGTAGTATGGTATCAACAGAACTTAAAGCGTGTGTGAAAAGATAAAATTAGAAGACAACCGAAAGTAGATGATTGACAATTATTAATGTTTACAACGAAAACCTATTTTTTTTTTCTTTTTTAGAAACACCAGGATGCTCCATGAGTTTATTCTGGAGCAGGCCACGTATAACTAACCGTGTGAAAAGCATTTTAGTCAATTATGAGTTTGGCTTGAGATTTATTTATGGTCATAGCAAAGCAGACTTTGAGGGGAAACTGCACTCTTTTTAACTCGAAGGGGTAGTTCGGTGGTGTTAGAGATATTAGAGGAATCCTCAGCATAAACACAGACTCATTCGGAAACTACACCAGTCAGTGTGCTGGCAGACCTTTAGTTAAGACCTTCGAAGCAAAGACAACCCGTAGTAGGTTTTGTCTTCCTAATACTAAAGCAGCTTCTTCTATTGACTTCGTCTATTTTTACTAAATACTGCTTCTAAGATCAGACAGACATAATTATAAATTTCATCTCCTAGCTCATCTACTTGATTTTTATTGACAGAAAATCTCTTCACTTGCCGTTTGTAATCTTCTGACAGACTTGGACTTGATTCTTTTATTTTTCCCTTACTGATTAAGTAGGTTTGAAATCTGATAGAATGTCAGTAATATAGTTCACACATTTTACACGGAGATTCATATGGAAAAAGCAATGATAGCTTCGTATTTAATGTCATCTGCTACATGACTGGAGCCCGGTGTATGGCGATACGCTCGCTACTTATAACATTTTGGACTGAATATCGTCCGGCGAAGTGAGGGTGTTGTAATGCACCTCTTAGGGTAAAGGCGTGACGTTTTACCTACTATGTGTAGCTACTACCGTTATCTAGATCTGTGCCAAATTCCAAGTTGCTGGCTATTACAGTTTCCAAGATAATCAGCTCACAGACATACAGACAGACAGACATCGGAGTTTCATGATAAGGTTCCTTTCACCATTTTAGCACGGAACCCTAAGAATGATAACAGTGTCGTTTGTAGTGGGTTAATAACTTCCTCAACAAAGTTTTCGGAGTAAAAAGAAGCCCTATTAGACTCTGTCGGTGGATGATGATAATGATGATTTTGGAAAAACTGTGATACACGTGTCTCATAATTTTAATTGAAGAGTATTTGTACCAATTTTCGAGTCAATCGACCCAGAGAATAAAAAGTTTCATACAAATTTGAACCCCCCATTTCCCCCCTTAGGGGTAGTATTTCGAAAAACCCTTTCTTAGTGGATGCCTACACTGTACAAAGAACACACCCTCCAAATTTCATGTTTCTAGGACCAGGGGTTTAGGCTGTGCGTTGATATATCAGTCAGTCAGTCAGTCAGTCAGGACTTTGAATTATATATATATAGATTTAGCTTATTTACCTATTAGAACTTTGTTTAAACCATGTCGATATTCAAGCCTGACCAAATCAGGAAAATAACTACCTTTACAAGTAAATACTTGTTACCAATGCATTAAGTATTTAAAGTATCCTCAGATACTATCCATTCCAAAGAATGACCACCGTTATTTTGTGGAACTGTAGAACCCAACATTCCACCCACACACTCACAATTACACACACACACACAACTGACTGCAACATTCTTCCGCTCCGTGGTTCGGTGCAAAATGTCCACTTATTGATGTAGGTCAGTGCATCTGTGCCGTTCACTCTCGATCGGTGTTCGCAGTGCGTCCCTTTCTTCTGCCGCAGAAGAATTTCGCTTGTTAGATTCCTTGCTATGCACTCGATGGGAGTTATTTTATAGAGCTGCTTTGGAATGGGTTAAACTCGGTTTTATTGCTCGCTCGTTGACTTTTTTTGTATCTATTTACTAGTGGATTTACCATGTAGGTATTTCTAAACTGATAGTGTAAAGAGAATTATTTTTGCTCAAGGCTCTATGAGTTGAACTGGTTTTACAGGTTATGTGTTCCATTAGGGCGTTAATAGACGGGCCATATTTTAACTGTAATACTTTGCCGGCAATACTGCATGGCAAACATCAGCCATGCTAGATATGTGTGACTAATGGCCAGGGAGATTGAGATTTTCATCTCAATTTTTCTCGTCCTTGTTGCTCTCGTTTGAAACGTCATAGGTGTGAGAGTGACCAAGATAAAATCTCATCTCATCTCACGCGAAGGAATAGCCCCCCCTGGTCACACTCAAAATATTGTCGCAATATTGTCCGTTCAAGACCTTTTTTAGTAGTAGCATCGATAAACTATAACTACAATTACTAGTAGTACTAAATTCCAGTAGAACGAAGCAGTGGAGCACATGCAATGGCTATCGTCCCCGATAATTATAGCTGAGGATAGGGTATTTTTCTTCTTCTTTTGTTGTCGGTACATAATTACCAGTTAACTTACCTAAAGGACTTCTTTCCTTTCTATGTTGTGTCAGATTATTTTATTATCTGAGTTAATCGTATTATTTATTTTGTAAGCTAGGTTTCATTTGGTATTTAGTAGTAGGTAGGTACTTGTGTCGTTATTTTTCTTATGATCATCCTAGCTAATCCTATCCGTAATCAATTAAGGAAGGACAGTTCCTTAATTGATTACGAATAGGATTTAGTTTTGCTATTTTCGGTCTGTAATTCTGTATGTTTATCTGTCAGTATGTCATAGTACTTTTATAGGCATATTTGTCTTTTTACTAATGGAATAATCATTTTGTGTCTTTTACACGGCTAATATAATATTTTCAAAAATAATGTTTTGTTCTTTTTATCACTTAATTACCTACTAAAGTATTTATTGGATTTCATTTCTACATTTAGGCATTATTATCGGCGGCGCTTATATGATTAAGTTTATCTTGGGTTTTACCACAAATATTGCACTGCTCAATAATTTAAATATATTTTCCTTAAATACCTGAAATATTTTAGAAAAAGTACTTTCATAACTATTTGAAGAGCTGCAAAACACGAATTTATCTTTTCACAAACTTTTAAGTTAAAGTTTGTTAGAATGGGTGTGTCCGCTTAGGTAGCCTATATCTTAGTTAAAGTAACTTCGGGTTATCTTTTTAACTGGGAGTTAACCGTTCTTGAGAGGTTAAACCGCCGCTATATCACTTAGCACTATTTAGCGCTAGTTCAGACACGTCGGGAACCGCCCGGTAGTAGTATTGTTGTCTTTGTTATTACTGCGCATTAGACAAGGACAACAATACTACTAACGTGCGGTTCCCGCCGTCTCTGGACTAGCGCTTAGAGTTAGAAGCTAGCCTTGAGTTAACACAATATTAGAGTGACATTAATAACATTTTAACTCTGAATTAATTAACCCCTTAAGAATTTAACCGCGTATCTTTTGCCAGTGGGCTGTAGAACAAAACGCAGGCAACATTTTAATATTTTTAACCTGAAAGATATAACGGTTTCTTTAGGGAAGCAGCCAAGTAGTACATTAGGGTGAAACCGCGGGGCGTGGCTAGTAAATCATAATTGTAACAACTCTATCTCTGTGAGCTATAAAAGACCTTATTGTTGCGAGAATCGTTATGGATAATTAAAGCCCCTTCCATAGTAGTTACTAACCTTGACCCGCTATGAAGAGCTATTCCAACCCGCTGGAAATTACGTCTGTCACTCTTACTCGTATAGGGTAATATTTGTTAGTGTTGGGTGTGGGAGAGTATGTAGTGGAGCGACTACCCTATATGTATCACTCTCACTAATTATGTATTATTACTATTGCTGACTCCAAAATGTGGTAAATAAAAAACCTTTCACGATACGACTACTTTACTGCGATGTTGGCTTAGGACTAATACAATAGCGTGTGATTAAATCTATGCTTAACTATAGCTATAGGTACGTTACTCATAGATCGCGTATCGCGTTACACTTGTGGTGTGATGTAGGTAGGTAATGTAGGTATGTAGCCCTACATCTACATCCCCCTTTTTTTTTAAAAAAAAAAACTTTTTTACACTGTGTTGTGAAGCTTGTCGTGTTGTATGGTTGGCGACTGATGGCGACATGTAGTGACGAAACCGCACGAGGGCCGGAGGTTTCAGGTGTCAAAGCGCACAGTCTTCTTAACTGTGCGACCGGATCTCGTAACGATTGCTTTAGCTGGAACTGGAACGGTTAAAGTACTGGGGCTCGGTGACTCAGATAATGATTTCGTTTGTTTCTCGGTCGAGGCGTCAAATGACTGTGTTTCGTTCAATGGTGGTATTATAACATAAGCTGGTTTAAGCCTATCGAGCGATACTGTGACTTCCCGAGAACCCATTTTGATTGTGTAAAATTTAGAATGTTTACTTATAACTCTGAATGGTCCTTCATAAGGCGGTGTTAATGATTTTCGAGCCTCTTGTTTGATGAAGACGAAATCCGACTCATGTAGGTCTTTGTGCATAAAAATCTTCTTGGTTGTTTGGACTCTTGTGTTATTTGGTCGTAAAGATGCTAGAGTGTCCATGAGTTTGGTGGTGTTCTCGGTGTCCGTTTCAGTACGTTCCGTTGGAATGAAAAAATCGCCAGGTAATCGTAAAGACTTTCCAAATGTCAGCTGTGCTGGGCTAAATCCTATGTCCTTTTTTATGGCGGACCTAAGTCCTAAAAGAACTAAAGGTAGTTCTTGAGCCCAGTAAGCCGTGTCTTTACAGCGTGCCATTAAGGCTGCTTTTAGAGTGCGGTGCATACGTTCTACCGTACCGTTTGCTTTTGGGTTGTATGCGCACGTATGTATCTTCTCGATTCCGAGTTTTTTTGTCAGTTGTGTAAACAGTTGTGACTCGAATTGTCTGCCTTGATCTGTGGTTATCCTAACTGGGCATCCATATCTTGAAATCCAATGCTCTATAAATTTATTTCCAACTGTTTGTGCTGAGATATCCTTGATTGGAATAACTTCTATCCATTTAGTGGCTCTGTCTATAATGGTTAGACAGTATGTATACTCTTCAGATTGTTTTAGAGGTCCGATTATGTCAATATGAACATGTTCGAATCGATTTGAATTTTCAAATTCTCCCAATGGTGTTATTGTATGTCGTTGAATCTTTGCTTTTTGACAAGGTATGCAGCTTCTGACATATTTCGTTACGTCTGCATTCATACCAGGCCAAAAATATCTTTGTGTGATAAGGCGTCGAGTAGCCGAGGCGCCAGGGTGGCTAAGTGCGTGGGTACTTGATATGGCGCGTTCTCGGAACTGCGCCGGCAGGTACAATCGCGCTTTGCTCCCTGCCGTTTCGAAGATTAGTTGTTGTTCCACATCTGGTAAGTTGAATGATTTAAATTGGAGATTATTTTTTTGTCGTAAAGTTTCCAACTCCTTATCTTCGATTTGGCTCTTGTAAAGTTGCTCGTAGTCGAAAGTGGTTGGTAGCTTAATTTCTTCTAATCTTGACAAAAAATCTGCGGCGTTATTGAGTTCGCCCTCAATGTACTCGATCTTGTTGCAGAATTGTGCGATAAAATCTAACTGTCGCAGACGTCGAGGTGAATCGACCTTTGATTCTTTCTTTGATAATGCGAAAGTAAGTGGCTTGTGGTCTGTCATCACAGTTAGTTCTCTGCCTTCAATTAGGTATCGAAAATGTTTGATTGCCATGAAAATAGCTAGTAATTCTCGATCGTAAGTGCTGTACTTCATTTGTGCGTTATTTAATTTTTTTGAGTAAAACGCTAGTGGTTGAAGTTGTTGGTTTACTAATTGATGTAGTGCGCTACCGACACAAGTGTTTGAGGCGTCGGTAATTAAAATTAGTTTGGCGGACGGGTCTGGGTGCACGAGCGTGGTCGCCTCGCTTATCATTTGTTTACATTTGTTGAATGCGTCTATAGCTTGATCCGTCCAAACTATTTTTGTTTTATCTTTCTTTTTAGAGTTATGTAGATACTTGTCCAATATTGATTGTGTTTCTGCGGCTTTCGGCATGCTGCTTCGATAAAAATTACAGAGCCCAAGGAATCTTCGTAGCTCCTCGATGGTCTCGGGTTTAGAGTATTCTGTGATGGCCTTGACCTTATCTTCCTGTGGCCTTATGCCGTCACACGTGACGTTGTAACCGAGAAATTGGAGCTCTGCTTTGCCGAACTCGCACTTGCTGGTATTTATAGTGATTCCATACTGGTTTAGTCGCTTGAAAACTTCCTCAAGGTCTTGTAAATGCTGGATCCTATTTTCAGAGGCTACTAAAATATCGTCTAAATAGGAAAAGGTGTTTTCCGTGTTTTTTAGAACTTCGTTGATAAATCTTTGAAAACTTTGTGCTGCGTTCCGCATACCAAAATTTAGCTTCAGAAATTCAAAACTTCCGAATGGTGTGACGATTGCGCTCTTTGGAATGTCTTCTGGTGCAATCGATATGTGATGGTAAGCGCGTCGGATATCGATTTTTGATAAAATCTTTTTACCTTTAAGTATATAAGTGAAATCCATCAGTCTAGGGATAGGGTAGCGATCGGGCTCTGTTATGGCGTTTAATCGCCGGTAATCGCCACACGGTCGCAATTCCCCGTTTTTTTTCTTGACAACGTGAAGTGGATTGGCCCAAGGACTGGTGGAAGGTCTGCATATTCCGAGATCCATCATGTGTTCAAACTCCTCTTTGGCTGCCTTATATTTTTGTGGGTTAAGTGGTCGTGGTTTCTCATATACGGGTGGTCCACGCGTGCAGATGTAATGTTGTACATTGTGTTTCGGAATTTCTTTGAACGATTCCGGTTTGGTGATATCTGGGTATCGCGCTAGTATTTGATGAAACGGATCGTCTATGTTGATGGCTCTGATAGTGGCCTCAGCGCTTCCGGTAGACAGCTGTGCTTTCTTAGAAATGTTAGTTAACTTGTCGACCAACTTTCTGCCGTGTAGATCAACCATAAGTTGATTTTTGGCTAGGAAATCGGCTCCGATTATTGATCTCTGGACGTCGGCCATGATGAAAGTCCAGCGTAGTGGTCGCCGGAGTCCTAGGTCCAGGGTGAGTGTCTTTTCGCCGTATGTATGGATGGTTGTGCCGTTGGCCGCATAAAGGGTGTAGTCGGTGGGTTGTTTGTTTCCCTTCTTGCAGGCTAATACGGACACATCGGCGCCAGTATCAATAAGAAAGCGTGATCCGTTTGTCATGTCTGTGACGCATAGGCGATATGATGTTTCGGCACCGACGCTCGCCAACGTAGGTGTCGAATTTAGTTTAACGACTTTTTAGAACAGCGATCGTCGCCGCATTTTTTTGCGTTTTCCCCGAAGATATAATGGAAAAAGCATTTGAAGTTGGCGTCTCCCGGCTTTGCTTTCTGCTCCTTGTATTTGTTTTGGTTGATCCTGGAGCGTGATTTTGATCTTGATCTGTATCGTTGCTGCTGTTGGTCGTCGTTCTGTTGTCGCCGAGAGAGCAACGGCTCAAACTTTCGGTTCATGTTTGCTATTTCTCGAGTTAGATTTGCTAATTGGTCGTTAATTGTTAGATTGACGCTGTGAACTTCAGCCGGTCTTGTCGTTTCTATTATCTTGTCGGCAGTCTGTGCTATGTCATCTAAGTCGACTTTGCTGCATGCTGCGATTACTGCTCTTACCGTGCTAGGTAGGCGTTTCAACCATAACAATTTAATGGTTTCTTCCTGCACCTTGTTACGACCTAGCTCTTTCATTTTGCGAAGCAGTTGTGATGGTCGCTGGTCACCCAACTCGATTTCAGTTAATAATTTATGCAGTTGTATTGTTTCTGACTCTTCGTACGCCAGAATTAGTCTATTTTTTAGAGTTATATATTTGTTAATGTCGGGTGGGTTCTCGAGAATGTCACTTACCTGACTCAATTCCTCTCGCCCCAGCTTAGCTATTACCAATTGAAATTTGCACAACTCACTAGCTTTTTGTGATGCGATGATGGCCTCGAATTGGTGAAACCACAGCCTCGGTTGTGTCGTCCAGAAGTCTGACAACCGGGTTTGGATGGTGACAGCGCTGGCTGCCATCTCTGCTGCTGCTTGGCTGGTGGTGGGTTGCTGTGGTGGTGGCGCGTACGGTGCGTCATCGGTGGTGGCTCCCATGAGAAGCTTGAGTCCCTCCGTATCGGTGTTAGCCGGGTTGGTCATCGTGTTTCTTCTTCGTAGGTAAGGTCACCAATATAGGGTAATATTTGTTTACGTCGGGGTCACCAATATAGGGTAATATTTATTTGTGTTGGGTGTGGGAGAGTATGTAGTGGAGCGACTACCCTATATGTATCACTCTCACTAATTATGTATTATTACTACTGCTGACTCCAAAATGTGGTAAATAAAAAACCTTTCACGATACGACTACTTTACTGCGATGTTGGCTTAGGACTAATACAATAGCGTGTGATTAAATCTATGCTTAACTATAGCTATAGGTACGTTACTCATAGATCGCGTATCGCGTTACACTTGTGGTGTGATGTAGGTAGGTAATGTAGGTATGTAGCCCTACACTCGTATGACTTTTCCCACTAGAGCGACTGTAAAGGAAACAGTCTCGAGTGCGCTAGAATTGTGTCTGTTTCTTCTATTTCGTGCCAATGTTCGTTCCTATTGTGCCCAGTGGGACTTTTTATTCTATGTATTTCCGACAAAAAGGTTCGTATGGCTTACAAAAAAGGGCTCGACAATCCTACCTGCTGGCGACTATCAACGGTTGTTTGGTTTTGGTATCACTTGGTTAGTCTTGTAATAATGTGATGGTTTTCTATATAATATTACTATTTATAAATTTATTATAAGGTTAAGAATTATTTAGAAGATAATGATGCCTGGAGCCTTCCACTTCCGCCAAGTAGCCACTAGTATTTATAGATATTACCTAGTTGTAAGCCAAAATTTGTGAGACTGTAATTTATTTATTATTTGAAAAAATAATGCCCCTCAGTTTCTTGCCTGTTCTTCTGAGTAGAGGCTTTTTGTCCGAACAAGGCGGTCGAGTCTATTTAAATAACTTTGACGTTCATAAGTGTATCTTTGATACCTACCTAAATTGAATAAAAACATTTTGAATTTGACTTTGAAATTGTTATGTAGGTATTTGTTGCACGGTTGTAGTTGAAAGTATTAATTTTACTTAGGTACCTATTTATTTACCCCCTTTGCAAGAGTTTATTCAAATTCAAATTCATACATACATATCGTCACGCCTTTCCCCCGAAGGGGCTGGCAGAGGTGTAATACAACACCCACACTTCGCCGGACGATATTCAGTCCCAAATGTGACAGGGGGCGAGCCTGTCGCCGTACACCGGGCTCCAATCATGTAGCAGATGACATACAATACGCACATACCTATGTTCACACAATGAACAAATTGATGCATGCCGTCGGCTGGGTTCGAACCCGCTCCCTCTGGCTTGAGAGGCAGGCCTTCTCCTAACTAGGCTGCTATAGCTTTTCAAATTCAAAATGGTTTAATGCAGAAACAAGGGTTGGTATAGAATATAATTAACAATGTTTAGTCTCACCACTCTCACCGTGCTCTAGCACCAGGGCATGCAATTTTTAATAAATTGATTATCATTAATATAATTATTATATTATTACATTTATTCAATATCATAGTAAAAAAATAATATTACATTTATATATAGACAATATATTATTACATCATAACAACATGTAATTTAGGAATTCATTGACGGAATAATAAGTTTTGTCAATTAATAAATTCTTAAGACTAAATTTGAAAATGTCAATATTGTTTATTTCCTATATACTATGCGGTAGTTTATTGTAGATAGTATAATAAATGTGCTGTCATTGTATAAAGCGGTTCTGTGGTATGGTTCACAAAGTCTATTCTTATGTCTTACTTACTTCTCTTCTCTCTCTTTACTCTTCTTACTTAGTAGGTATCCTGTGAAAATATTAGCAATTAACTAATTAAAGTTTGTGACAGATCTTTAAAACTGTCTAGAATTTAGAACCTTTAATTAGTCCAACTACTCAGAACTTATCTCTGAATACTCGCCATCTTTGTGGTACTGTGACCCTTTATACTCGTAGTTCACTGATATTATTTAAATCTGTACTTAAATTTACTTCAATTTATAACATAGTCACTTAATATCTATTAATTAGGAATACAAGTGATTAAACGAACTTACCATACTTATGAAGTAGGTACTAGAATATTTCAAATACATTAACAGCTATGGGCTAGCGGGGGTCAAGGATGATATTATGCTACATAGGGGATACCTCAATACTCAATACTCAATAATTTATTGCTTCGATTATGGTACATGCAGTTCTTAAAGGTAAATTACTTGAAATTGTATCACATAATGACCCTGATATATAGGGTATGGCAACATTGTTCGGACTGTATTTATTCTATTAAATATTTTTGTCAGTTAAAAATTCGTCTAGAGTATAAAAACATTTTTTATCAATATATCTTTTGACGTTTTAATAAATTTGACCTCAGCTTCTATGTACCTATAGGTACATACCTACTCATAAAATATTAGTAAAATTGTAGAGAGAGAGGTAAAGTAAAGTAAAAATTTATTTAACATTAGATTAGGTTTATTTAACATTATATTTATTTAACATTGTGTTTATTTAACATTAGATTAGGTTTTGGCCGACGGGTGTCTTATATCGCCGATTCCGTGGTCGGCTACGTCACGTCGCGCCAACACAGCAAAACACATCGTCTTATGTACGTGTTATTTAAGTTTTCATTTTATTTGTGTATGTATGTTAGTCTGTAAGGTATTTATTTGCTATGGACCTCTGTAACTTGCATTGTATATCAGTTATATTGCTTGAAATAAATGAATTATTATTATTATTAAATATGAGATTAAAAAAATAAACAAGAAAGAAAAAGTATTATCACAATTTGTGAAGTTAACAATAATCAATCAATCACTCTATCATTTATTTTATTTACCTGACATAAAAACAAATTTTACAACATACTGGCTTTTTGATCATTTTTTTCGAATAACAAGGGGGGGGGGGGACACTAGCTCCCACTAACCCCCTAACAACGCCCATGACAAGTTGTACACAAAGTTAATCTAGAAGAATCATAATAATATCAATACTCCCACCTAAAACATTAAATAAAACTATTTGACTATTCAAAGCGGCAGAGAACGTTTATAGGTTGACAAAACGGTTATTTTCGCTATATATTAGCCCTTTATTTTTATGGAATCCGTAACCCAATATCGGGAAAATTGTTATGGTTATACCTATAATATGAGTAGGTAGAAACGTTTCTATTTTTGTTGAAAAAATTACGGAAAATATTATGTTCGATTTTTAGCCTAGGAAGGAATGTTATTGAATTCTGTGGTAAGCACACGATTCACGGATCAAAACATTTTTGGTAACAGTAACTACTTAAGGTGAACATTTTGTTTTCTTTTCATAGGAATATGCAGAAAAGTAGTTTATTTTGCAAATAACCTTACAAACTATACATATTTAGTAAATACTAAATTCTCACTACCTTCCTCATCATTGCGAATGTTGTGAAAACCTATTATGGGTATACATATCAGAACTGTACCTAGTAGCTGTAAGAAAACTTAAATTGTTTAAAATGTATACTTACTGTTGGTATTTCTTAATAAATAAATAAATACTAAGACTAACCACATAGAAAATGTTTATAAAGGACAGCAGAGAGCTTGAGAGTACTGCACCAGGCGTACCTGTAGCGCGGGAACAGTTTTCATTGATTATTTTAGAAGCGTAAAGTACGAGTACGTACTAAAATAAACTAACGTTAACAGACTTCTGTTTAGTCGCACAATGACCAAAAAGCAAAATAATTTCATTGTCCGGGTGAAGCAAGGGCAAGGGACAACTTGGGATGTGTTTTATATACCTATTTGTCCGACGATATCCCGAGTTCGTAGGTAATTATGCCATTCCAATACATTTTTTGAGTTCGAATATTGACAGATTTCGTTCGCGCTAAGCTCGCTTATCCCTGTATGAGTTCTAAGGCTATAAAATAAATATTTCTAATTTTATACGAAATTGCAACTTCAAGCAACCACAGAAGCAAACTTTTGTCGTTTCGGTTAAAGTTTCGTCAACAACAAATTTAATTAGTTCATAGCTGCCAACCTGAGCCTTGTTACGTTTACGTTTCACGAAGATTTACGCAAGTTTTATTTCTTAAATGACTTAATTGACTTGTTTTAATGTCTGTTTCTTTCTCAAGTGATTAATGGAAGCGGAGCAGCTGAGGCCGTGGAAGTCTTGGCTTTACGTGATACATTAAGCGTTTTGAATTAATTTTGTTTAAAGATTTAATCTCAAGTCGTTTCGTTCATAAGTTAGTGTGGCTTCGGTGCGGTTCACGCAGGGAGGAGTGTTGGGGCCTGCTTTGTTCTTAGCTGATTGTTCAAAATGTTGTTTTTTTGGTAAAAATAATGTGATAGATATGTGTGTTTGTCTATTTCTCTGTCAGTTTGTGCCATAGCCACAGCTTAGTGTCCTCTAGTCGGATTTTGATTGTCTAAAGGCTTTTATGGCAGTAATATTTTTCAACGCCCTCTGTAACATTGCAAGAAGTCGCTAAATCTTTATCGATAATCTAAAAGAGAAAGTTCAATTTAAGTTGCTCAGAAATGCCATGTACTTATGTAAGAAAAATTATCACTAATTTCTTGAGGTCCTAAAAACCATCTTTCCGAATTCTTTCTCAACACTAGACCATGCTAAGCGCGAGCGATGCCACTGACAAACTCAGTGAAAAAAACCTGTTCCTATCTCACCAAACATGTGAGTATATTTGCTTTTTTTCCCACGGCGAGTACAATGAACTCTATGTTACCCAAAATAAAGCACAAAATCTTTTAAACACAAACGAACGTCCGGTAACAGTGACACAGTAGCGAAAAGCTATAGTTATCACGTGGGATTACTATGTGCGAGGAAGACGGAGGATGACGTAAGGTCGTGCGAAAAGGACGGAAGTATAACCTTGACCTGCGCAGTAGCGCCACTGAGCCTGGTGGGCAAATTGGAAATTAATAACTAATGGCGTGCAGAATGGAGTTTTTACGGGGTCAATACGAAACGGATAGATGGCGCTGCTCGTTCCGTAATAAAATGCCTGTAAACTTTATGATATGACATCCGGGTTGATTACATACGGGCCCATGTAGGAGCTTTAGAAAGAGGTAAATTTAATGATGCAGATGGTTCTAGCGAATTTAAAATTATCTATATGGCCACTTGCACTAAACAGAAGAAATCGCTTTAGGCGATAAGGTCGCCCTTGTACTGCCGAAAAATGTATTTTAGTTTTTAAGTTTTTCATGTACTTTTTGGTGTGCAATAAAGATATATTGTATTGTATTGTTGTATAAGAATTGCCTAAGTTCTTGTTTAAGTAGCCTTAAACTATTCCTAGCGAAATATTCGTATATCGGGCACATAATGTTAAGAATCTAGGAGCTAGGTAGGAGTAGATTAAGCTAGTTAGGCAACTCTTTAGTGCAAGTGGCCAAAATACTCTTATTTATAGATAAAAAACTTAATGGAATCAGCGCTGAAAATCAAACCAATTATGTAGTAAACTAGTTGTTCGTTCCAAACTGAGATCTTGTGGTCGCTGTTTCCGCAGCACCTACAATTGTGCTCTCAATTATAAAGAAATTGGAAAAAAACAGTTTTCTTAAACCTAGAGTAAATCGCTTTAGGCCACAAGCCGCCCTTGTACTGCCGAATTATTATTTTTCTCTTTATCCTTTCATTACCCGACTGCGCAAGGAGGAGGGTTATGTTTTTCTAGTGTATGTATGTAAGTATGTATCTAAGAGGTTTTTTTGGCACGCCCTATATACTACAGAACAGCCTAAACAGCTTGATGGATTTCGACATGTGAGGTGTCATTTGAATCGTCTTGATAGTGGAAGTGACATAGGGTACAATATTGTGCAGCCGGTTTTTTTTAATAATGTTACTTGTTATTTTGTATTTTTTGGTGTGCAATAAAGATATATTGTATTACATTGCATTCTGCGTGATTAAACAAATATTGGAATTTATCACTTGCCAAAAATTTTGTTAGAATTTCTTGACGATCTGATCAATGGTCCGTAAGTTGTCGTAAGATTCAATGTATAGGTACATAATAACATACATAAACGTCAATTTGTTTCCCAAGAATCTGAAGGCTTCGCAATGCGCGGTCAATAACATTAAAACGCCAGTTCTAAGGCTGCTCGGAGCCAAGGGCAAATTCGGTCTTCGTTTTCAGGGAGGGTCACACACATTCACCTTGGCTGGATTCCAAATGTATACTGGCTATTCGTCGCGGTTTCACCCGCGTAGCTTGTCACTCGAAAATAGTGTAGCTAAGGCATAAAATAATTATATAAAAAGCAATGCGCACTCGTCTTGAACAGACCGCCGAATGCGATTGAAACTACAGTCGGATTAATCGACTAAAAAATCGAGTAATTCCCGTTTCATAAAATCGTAATGTGTGAAAACCATGTCAGTTTCATGATAAAGTAGAAAGCAATGCTTATAAAACCGACTTCCCGTCATTCGAATTGGATTTCGTAAGCAATATCTAGACTTTGTTGATATTTTATGAACTGCTTTACCGATCGATAACATTTTATGGGACCACCTCTAAAGTATGATCTACCAAACAATAAAAATATCATCAAAATCTATTCATGATTGGCGGAGTAATCGCGTAACAAACATACAAAAAGAAAAAAAAACAGACGAATTGAGAACCTCCTCCTTTTTGAATCGGTTAAAATTGATAATTTGTTTTGGTAAAAGAATTTTAAAAATAAAGCCATACTAGTATTTTTAAGTCATTGCCTCGAAGAAAAACTTGTTATACTTTTTTTTTGTACTAAAGATTATGTGATTTCACATTATTCAGGAAAACTAGGTAAGTAAATTAAAGTGTTTCATTTGAAAAAAATACTTTTAAACAAGATTTTTCAATTAATATTAAGTCCTTTTTCTCGACAATATCCCGATTATGGCCTCGGGCCTAGCTAGGCCCAAGGCTAGGCCATGACCCTAATGGACATAGATCTATGCTGGCTTGAAACCCAATGAAGGCAGCCAACTCATGCTAAGACATCGTATAGTAGGGCAATTTTTGTTTCCTTTCCTCTACGAAGTCTACGGCGTAGAGGTGCAGTGGAAATAGTAGCGTAGAGTCTACAACTTTTTCCACTTTTACAATCCGCGTAGCATTACGTAAGTAGCGTAGCACAGGGGGCTTACCACAACCTCTTAAAACATCATTAATTAAGCCTTACTTCGTAATTTCGTACCATGACCACCCTAAAAGTATTCCTGTTAAGTTTTGATATCGCTTAGCAGTTTTGATGACGTCACTCGATTTCGTTCATTCAATCCAAGGAACATTTGTTTAAAAACCGTACTACGACCTCTAAAGTATTCCTGCCGAGCTGTCAAAATAGCAGGAATGATACAAATGACAACGATTGTTAAAAAGTTGCTCTCCGTGTAACTTTTTCTATTTATAAGTGAGTTTTTGCTGTGTTTCTGAGGTTCTATTTGTAATATTTAGCAAGATGGTCGATGATTTGGAAACTTTCGAGTTTCTCGAAGCAGATAATAGAAGCTCCGTACTACGAAGGACGCCTTCGGACGGGCTCCAGAATAAATTTCAACCCATTTTCACATAGATTTTTTGTTGGCTAAGTCAGCTCCTTTTGATGCACTTGCTTCTTCTTAGAGTGAGCCTTCGCCTGCAGACTCCTATTAAAGCCCGCAGCGATTTCACTGTGGGTTTTTAAAAAGTCTCAGACTGAGACTCTGCGGCCGCTGTGACAAATTATTCTAAGCATTAAATTCTAGATATCACCAAAATAATTTTCACAAACTTTAATTGGATACAGCAATTGAATTTTAATTTACCTTCATGATCATAGGTAGATTTAATTTACGGTTTTGAGGGGAACCGAAAAGATGGTGTCATGATTTTGTATTATTTTCTAAAACGAAAACTCGCCTTTACTGAAAGAGGGAAAGAGGAGCGAGATTTATCTCATTTATCATCATCTTCATCAGAGATTTAATGAAAAATGTTATGACAAACATACGGAAGACTATGGTGGTATGGCTATGTTGCCTCTAGCCTGCCCTATGAGACAAAACAAAAAAAAATCGTTTTTGACATTGTTCATACAACCAAGTGTCGCCAGATGTTTCTTAGGAGCGATTGTACGCGGGTGAGGAAAATAAAAATTCTTAGGGAAGAAAATAATAAGAAATCATAGTGTTTTTACTTGCAACTTGTAAAAACCGTAAGTGTAATTTCCCTGTATCGATATGATATTTTAGGCACGATTTCGCTATGCGGTCGTACTATTGTACGACCCCGATTGTACGATTTTTACATGGCAAAAATCGTATAATTACGATTGACATCGTACATCTGGCAACACCATACTCCAAAATACGCAAAAGTACCACAGAGTGTATAAAGGCACTTGTATCGTACATTCTTTTGACATCACTGTAGCAGGAGTAAAAACGTTTTAAAACATTATTGTTTTCAATGCTTGTGGTATGATACAAAACAATACTTAATAAGGAATGTAACAAAACGTTCCTGCGCAATGATGTTTTTGTAAAAGTTCATGGTAAGCCCCCAGATCATAGAAGCGTAGCGCAGGAAAGAAAATAGGAACAGATTTCAACAAAAAACATTGCTCCGTCGACATTGGAAGGCTATTCTTTGTACGTAGGGCAGAATGGAAATAGGCAATGGTCATTATTATTACATCACGCTAAAATTAAAAATGCGAGAGTTGAATTGAGTTAACGTTGAAATGATAGATGTATGTTTGTTACTCTATCACGCTAGAACGGCTGAACGGATTTGAAAGAAATTTGGCACAGAGATAGACTATATGTGGAATAGCACATAACCTTTTTAACCGTGAAACTAATCAACGATTTACGTACGGGTACGTTTAAGAATCTTTGTCTGCCTTTCATCTTTTCTTTTGATGATTTGTAACTGACTTTAAACCTTGGCCGTAATGTATTTCCACAACTTATTTTCTTATTTTGTTCCCAAATAATAAAACATATCACGAAGACGTCACAGGCACGTTTGCTTTGATCTCTTTGCGTGTTTTTCAAATACATTCTTGTTACAGAAGTACCTACCTACTAGTTACACGACCTGTAGAGCCTTAATTCTGGCACAGAAGATTTTAAATAAATAAATATTTGGGACTTTTTGCACACGCGGTTCTGACCCCAAACCAAGCAAATCTTGTACTATGGCTGACAGAGACTGATATACAAACATACAAATATTTTTTAATAAAATTATATTTTATTAAATACAGTAAGTAGAATAAGCATGGACTAATAATTAAAATTTTGTAAAGTTTAGAAATAAAAACCAGTGTATGTAAAATGACGAGTACATGACAGGAGCATTCCTAATATATTGCAATGAATTATTATGAGTGTGACTTTATGACAATAAACTTTTCTATTCTATTCTATTCTATTCAAATATATTTTAAATATATACTTAATTAGATATTACCACCCAAACAGAACAAACACAAATTTTAATTACATGAATGTTTACCGTAGGTGAGAATCGAACCCACACCCCCAAGCTCAGAAGGCTGCTTCACCACCTACTGAGCCACGACCCAGCTCATTTTTTTCTCAGTCCCTCTCTCTCTGCAGAAAAATCATGCGTGAAAGAGTGACCGATATAATGTCGATCGTTTCAGATTCGGGGCACAGGAACCGCACGAGCGGAAATTCCTGGTACCCATCCTATTTTACAGAGCCTAAGGCCGTTTTGTAATTTGCTTCCATAATATACTGTTTCTCGGACTTGTTTTAGGTAAGTGGATTGGTAACAAAGTTTATGCATAATATATGTGCAATTTTATCTTGCACACGCTTCACAAGCCTCACTTTACGCTTGCCCATCGCCATCGATGTTTGTCTTTGTCGCGTTATGATTGAAGCTGCGTTTTTCAATACACCTACCGAATACGAATACAGGGTAGGTATTTACCAGTAGGTAATCAATTAGCATCCTATTAGGAGCATATTCTGTTTATCAAAATAAACAACTTTTATTTTCCAAAACATAGCTTTTTCCAAAACTTAACAAATTGCTCAAATTTTTTTAAAGAGCTTTTGTGGTTTCTTTACTTTATTTAACATTTCATAACTGTTTATATCGTAGCATCCGATTCATTCATCTACGTGTAGCGATGCCAGTGCATAGTGCGCGCGGGCTTTTTACATAGGCACGTAACTATGTTTAGAGCAGTCATTTTTTTTTAAATTTTGTATGGAAGACAATAAAAACGATTTATTTGAAGTTGTAGAGCTAAATAATATGTTTGTTTTGATGTACAGAATTTGCCCCTAAAAGGATGCTAATTGATTACCAGGATTACCTGTATAGGTACTATTTTTTGGGCACCTGTTATGCTAGGGGACGGATAAATGTATCTCTCTAGACCTTAGTATTCACCTTTTCACCAATTGGAAATAGCTAAGAAAATATCTACGGCGAAGTCAAGCTTCCAAGGTAATTGTGAACGTGCATTAGTTGCCTGCCAACACATAGAAGAAACTATTGTAGGTAAGTACAAGTCATGAAAGTTCTCTCTGATGACATCTAAATCAATGGCTACTCTCAAGTTTAGGTAAGTTTTTTTTCCACGCTCCGGCAACACGGTGCAATGCAGCGGTGGCGTTTTAGCAGAAAAACCTGCTGTACACATTTTGATAAAACTGAACTAAGTGATCGTCAATTTACATCAGTCTTACTGGATGCTGTATTATTCTAAAAACTAAACAACAAGTTAAGGTAAGTTGTGAATAAGACAAGAATAAAATAAATATGGAGAGACTTTCAAGTTGAAACCGCGCGCCCATCTACTGAATACCACAGATCTAGGATGTAAACATTTTTTAGATCTGTGCTGAATACAAAAACCAGCTCTTGTTATAGCTTGGGAGATGGCTACAAAATTCAAATGTTTTTTTAAATAACTGCTACCTGAATTTTGACATTAAAATCATCATTATCAGCCCGTAACCGCCAACGCTGAGCATAGGTCTCTCTGCTTGTACGATACTGTGCCAATCTCTAAAATACAAAATTTTGGGCGTGTGAGTTTGTTTATTACTTCTTCACGCTCAATCGGGTGGACGGATTTTGATGAGATTTAGTGTGGAGGTAGCTTATGACATACATCACCACATAGGCTACTTTTTAACCGCAGCTTCGAATCGCTTCTAGTAGTAAAATCAAATTTAGAGCAGCTACAGGCTTGTATTTTCGTGTCTCGCGCCATTGTGCCGTTGATTGATATGCGACCCACAGAAAGTTATTACAGTTTTGATGTGACGGAACGGAACAGCTTGTTGGTTGCCACGAAAAACAAGGAAGCCTACTGAGGGGAAAACAGCCTTAATTGCGGAGACATCTCCGCAAATTCTCTCTCTGCAGGATTAAATCTGACTCGTAAACCTAACGGCTTTCCACAAATGTATCCGTCATTTCTAAAGATCTTTTTTGTCGTTTGTTATGAAAGGTGGATTAAGACGTTGGTGGTTGCGTGGCAAAAAGGGCAAAAAGGGTGGTCGACCAGCAAATCGTTATTTCGACGATGCTGGCAAAGCTTTTGTTAGGTGGGTGCCGGAACTGTCAACTTTGGGAACTATCTAGAAAGTACTCCAAACCTTCTAATATCAACCAAGAAGTTAACAACGATAAACTAACGAGCTGTTTTTTTACAACTAATAAATTGTTTTTTTTTCAATAGATGTGCCGGTAACATGGGTGCCGCCGCCGCGAGCCACGCTGCCGTGCCAGGTGCCTGACGCCGACCGGATCCCGGCGCGCCGCCCTCCACCGCCGCTCGAAGCAGAGGAGCGCCCGAGGGCAAAGCCCTACATCTGGAGGCGGGATGGCGAAGACCTGAAAAGGTAAGCATGGTGACAGTTAGGTTTGATCAGTTAACATTCTCTGCAGGCGACATCAACAGCCAGGTAGTCATTCGTAGGCGACGCTGACCGCTTACCCTCAGGCGGTGTGGTTAATAGCTAGTTTGTCATCTAGGACATAAAAAAGACGAACAGAGGCAGGTAGAACCGACGCGACGACGATTGCTGGGACAGAAAGGCTTACAAGTAACAACCTGGAATTGAATCGTAACGTAGAAAGGACGTCCCTTCAAGATGGATCGACAATCTAATGATGATCGCGGCAAGCCGATGTCTGTAGGCTCATCGCAATACCTGTTCTAGTAGCAGTAAACATTTTACACCTTCCCCCCTGCTTCCACAAGCTACGATCCTACAGAGTCAAAGTAGAAAACTAGTTGACTGAACCTATATAAAGTTTTTGTCTTCTGACGTTATCCATCGTTTCAGATACTCCAACGGGAGCCTGGATGTGTTCCGGCGCAAGGAGCCGCTGGCGGACGGCGTGTACCAGTGCGCAGTGCGCCACCAGGGTGGCCTGGTATTAGGTTACCCGGTGCACCTGCGATTCGCTCGTGAGTACACTCCTTTACAAATAGTGACTCTTTGAGTTGAAGACCTCGCGATAGGTTTAGAAATGCGACCTTTAGAGGAAGCCAGAGATCCGGAAATACGAAAGCATTTTTGTCGAAGCTAAAGTTTTGACGCTTCGCTTGCTAGTGCGGTCGACTAGCAGCTCTGTGAGCTGTCAACCTCGCTAGTAGCCTCGAGTCTGTCTTTGCATATTTCAAAATGGGTGAAATAGGTTTTTTAAGTTTTCAATCCTCATATCTTCGACATTTTGGAAAGTTTCCACAAATTGAATAGACATAAAGTCTATATAGTTATCGAACCTAAAAATGTCTGTAAATGTCTGTCTATGTCTATGTCTATGAACCCGCTCACAAAACTTCACAAGAATCGGATGAGTAATGCAATCTGTAAAGGAGAACAACTGAACAGACATACAAAAGCCTTTTTGCCCAAGCTGAAATGCAAACACTTTGTTCGCACTTCACGCTCACTCGGTCAAAATTTTCAATGAATTTTACATCCTTCCACTTTCGCTGTACCATGACGCTCTTATGCAACTGAGCGTAGTGATGAATGATGACATTAGATATCACATCAAATATCACATGAGAAAGACGTAAGAAGCCGGGCAGAATTCTAGTTGTTTTTCAACTATCTAGAGATTTTATTTCTTACCAGAAATATCTGGTTGTAACAACAATACATGTTCAGCTTGTAAGGTATTTGAGTATTTTTTATATCAATAAGACATCTCTGAAATCGAGAAAAGTAGGTATTCCTTTATATTGCGCGGTCGAAACGATTATTGTGACAAATAACTATGTCATGTATTTTGAGTAACTATGTGCTATGTGCTGGAGATGTTAGGTTTTACCACAACGGTTAAAATTCAGTTGAGTGACCTTACTCAACGTAACTGATAAACTCATTAGACGGTCATTGTTTAGGTATATAGATATATAGGTCATTGTTTAAGTGGTCTGTAGTTTTTAACCGACTTCAAAAACGAAGGAGTATGTATGTAAAGAGTGTAACTCGATTGTATGTTTTTTAGTTATTTTATTTGATCAAATACAACGTGTTGTTTTGCATTCAAAACTATGGGGCAATCTTCGAAAACAACAGTTCCATACATCGATTACCGATTTCTTTTTTTTCTCTCTCGATTTCATAGTTATTTCCATTGTTGTTAATTGTAAACATTGTTAATAACTACCTCTACAAATTCCACGGGAATGCCAAACATTACGTTATAAATTAAACCGTGCGGAAATATGATACATATTTTAAAAAAAGTCTGTTTAATTATCGAACCTGCTTACAAAACTTCACGAGAATCAGTTGAGGAATGCAACCTGAAGAGGAGACAGACGTCGGCTCAAGCTCTACACCTCACAGAGCCATACTAGTTTTAAGCGATATTATTCTTTTGTATAATTAATGTAAACAGTAAAAAGTTTATCAATCTATTTTAAATGAAATATCAAATCAAATGCCTTTATTCAATTGAGTATTGAAGTCTAATGAAAGTCAAAGTTATAAAAATGACTTTACCACCTAGTTCGGAAAAAGAGCATATAGTAATGATAATAATATATCGCAATAGTAATAATATGCATTTGTTTTAGACTAAATCCATATTCTATTATATTTTGATATTGCAATAAATCACAATATTTTCCGACACCTTCACGTAGTCTCTAAGTGCGTAGTACATTAGCTCAATGGTTATATACCTTTTTTCATAATAAAATGTTATGTAAACATTGGTAAAGTTTTTGTTATGTTGTTATTTGTTATTATATTTTTATATCGCAAATGATTGTTATTGTATTGTTTGGGTTTGAATGAGAATAAACCGTGTGACGTCACGGGCCACTTGATTGGTCTTGATTTGGTCGGTGTGATGTTTGTACTTGGAAAAAATATATCAAATCAAATCAAATAAAATATTTTTATTTTGGCACGAACAATAAGTACAACATATGATATGAATTCACTGACTCCGAACTAGTGAAAACTGTGTTTCAGTAGCCAGTGGCTACTAAGTGAGATGACCTCCTGGCTTAGCTCCTAGCACGTCTGACTTATAAGCAGGGAGTCCTGGGTTCGATTTCCGACTGAGTAGCTGTTTGAGTATCCGCTCTGGTTGTGGGTGTTATTTGTCTGTCTGTGTGTTCCATGGCTTCTCAGCAACAACTGTTACACCATGCCAGCGGTCTTCGGGTGGCCTAATACTCTGACACTAGGGCTACCCACCCAGCTTTTACTTTACTATTATGGCTTTCTCGACGCATAGGATTTAAGTTGGTAGCTATGAGCAAAGTGAATGAGATAGAAATCACATAACATCGTCACGCCTTTCCCTCGAAGAGGTTGGCAGAAATGGATTACAACACCCAGACTTTGCCGGACGATATTCAATACCAAATGTGACAGGGGGTGTGACTGTCACGATACACCGGGCACAATTTAAATACCCGACTGGCTGCGTCTCGCGGGTTTGGCCGCAGTAAAAGTTGGTAAAAGTAACGAATGTTCTAATCCAGGATATTAGATACCTCCATTCATCCTACTAATATTATAAACGCGAAAGTTTGTAAGAATGGATGTATGGATGTTTGTGACTCTTTCACGCCAGAACGGCTGAACAGATCTGGATGAAATTTGGCACAGAGATAGAATATAGTCTAGAATAGCACATAGGATACTTCTTAACCGCGGGTGAACCCGTAGGGCGCAGCTAGTACTTAATATTTGCAAAATCCATTTGAGCATGAAGCAGTCAAACAAACACACACAGACTTTCACCATCTGCCTCGGTGGCTCAGTTGGTAGTGCACCTGCTTTCTGAGCTTGGGGGCGTGGGTTCGATTCCCACCTAGGGCAAACATTCATGTGATGAACATTTGTGTTTGTTCTATGTCTGGGTGTTAATATGTATTTAAGTATGTATTTAAAAATATCTAAGTATGTATATCAGTCCCTGGCAGCCATAGTACAAGCTTTGCTTAGTTTGGGGTCAGGCGACCGTGTGTGGAAGTGTCCCGAATTTATTTATATTTATTTATTTATCTTCTCTTGTAAGTATATAAAAATGAATCACTATTTCCCTTGGTCATCGCATCACGCGTGAACTAATGGAACATTTTCGCAATTTTTTTTTGTGCTAATATTGCCAGGAGAAGGATCTTATGAAAGAAAAAAATAAGATATTATCCCGAAAATAATATCGGTTCCTGTGGGACGCGGGTGAAACCACGGGGTACAGCTAGTTTTATAATAAATAGGACGACATTAAATCCGTACATAGATAAAAATATAAAAGAGAATAAGTAACATTATTAAAATAAAAAGGAAAAACCCGGCTGCAAAATGTTGTACCCTTTGTCACTTCCACTGTCAAGACGATTCAAATGACACCTCACATGTCGAAATCCATCAAGCTGTTTAGGCTGTCAGCCGTGACAAAGAAACCACATACACACATACATACACTCGAAAAACATAACCCTCCTTCTTGCGCAGTCGGGCAAAAATGTGAAAGAGATAGCTGACGATCGTGTATCTCATTTATAAATCAGTTTCCTAGTTTCCTCAAACAATAACCTCGTGTATCATCCATGCATTAAATTTATTCCGAAATTACCCTGAAATTCGGATAGATTCACCCCGAAATTCGGGTCGATCCACAAATTACCCAAATGTTAATTATAATAACCGAGTTTGAGGAATATTCAGTAATAATTCATGATATTGCGCAGCGCTAGCTACTGAGTAGTAAATCTTCGCAGAGTTATAAGCTCCTAAGACAAATAGCGGAAAAACAAGCCTAGCAGCCTATTGGACTAACTATCTGGTAATCATAGCAAATAAGTAATCATTAATTATAATATAAGCCATGAGCCGGAGGAAGCGGGTTCGGACTTAGCCGACGGCACGCACCACGTTGTTCATTGTGTGAACATAATATATGTGCATTTAATGTCATCTGCTACGTAAATGGTGCCCGGTGTATGGCGACAAGCTCGCTCCTTGTCACATTTGGGACGGAATAACGTCCGGCAAAGTGTGGGTTTTGTACACCTCTGTCCCAGGCTTGAAGATATGTTTTATGTGGAACTTATTTTACACACGGTCGCCTGACCCAAACTAAGCAAAACTTGTACTTACTATGACTGCCAGAGACTGATATCCATACGTACCTATATTTTTTTAATTAAAATTAAAAAATATCTATCTATATATATCAGTCTCTGGCAGCCATAGTACAAGCTTTGCTTAGTTTGGGGTCAGGCGACCGTGCGTGGAAGTGTCCCGAATTTATTTATTATTATTATTATTTATTTTTTTAGAAACAATAAAATCATTTTGCCTGAACTAGGTAGTCCTGTTAATGTATCGCGTGTTAGAATAAAACCCCAGATCGGATCGGCGGAATGGGTCAGGCCCCCTAAACTTGAAGCTCGACGAGATCTGGTCACTTTCACACTTATGACTTTTCCAACGAGAGAGACAAATACCAGAAATTATCTCGAACTCGACAATAGTATGTCGAGTCTTTTTTGTCGAAACAGACGTATGTTTACACATAGCCTTGCACGTTCTCGCATGACGGAAAGTGAAAGAGTTACTCTTTCACGTCAGAATGGCTGAACATCCATCCATCCATCCATTCTTACAAACTTTCGCGTTTATAATATGAGTAGGATATAACATACATTCATAGTTTAATATAATATGCCTAATACAATTTTAATTTCTAAAACATATAATTCACACGGACAATGTATAATCCGATTCTCAGGATGGATATTATGTATTAGTTTGCACGCCTGTCGACTGCTAATGTATGGAAGTAACACTTAAGAACACGTATCACTAACATGCAAGTAAATATTTTGACTTTGGCTTTGACTTTGAAGGTTTCCTACTCCGCTCTGGCTGGTGAAGTCAAGTAAATACCTTACACGTTAGTGATGTTGAGTTATTCATTATCTGCCAGTAATGACATGAAGATCGCTGAATAGCAATGAGGGAGGTAAATATTGTTGTACGCGACGACGAAGACTGATGTAAGGGTGGTATGATACTGCAAGCGATACTTATGTAAGCATTCACAGTTTAAACGATTTGCTAGCTGCACCCCGCGGTTCCACCCGCGGTCCCATAGGAACCTACATATGTTTGTATGGGACCGTTAAATTTTCCGGGATAAAAAGTACTCTATGCTTTTTTCTGTATCCCTGAAAATGTGTATATATTTAATGTTGATTGATTGGGTAGTAAAGGCGTGAAAGCGTAATAAACAAACGAACACTATCCGAAATACGACATGGAGCGCTTTGGCAAAAAAAAAACGAACTTTCGATATTAGTTAGACTATAATATTAGTTACAAAGTTAGGATTAGGGTAGACTAACGACAATCCTAGTTTTAAAATGAACTAGTATTTTTTTTTCTTATTAATAATCCAAGATGTACGTATCTGTTAAAATTGTAGCGCGACTACGGCCTACGCCGTAGCACTGTAGTCAAACTCGTAGCAAAACTTTTCGCGATTGAAAACAAGTAACATTATTAAAAGAAAAACAAAATACCTGACTGCAAAATGTTGCACCCTATGTCACTTCCACTATCAAGACGATTCAAATGACACCTCACATGTCGAAATCCATCAAACTTAGGCTGTAGGGCGTGTCAAAGAAATCTCATACATACATACCCGAATACATGCATTCACTCCAAAAACATAACCCTCCTTTTTGCGCAGTGGGGTTAAAAAAAGCACAGCGCAAGTTTAACGAAAGTGTAGAACACAGGACTAACACAAGCTCAAACAGAGACACTCATATACTACACACTCGCACTCAAACAGACTAGTGCAGTGTTTGAATGATTTTAAATAGAAAATACTTGCTAACATTGTGACCATTGTGACCTATATTATACTACATACACATGAATACACACACAGGAACACTATAATAATAATATATTTATTGACAATAACGAAAGTATACATACAAAAACACAATATTCAAATACATGACACTAAACACTCAGTTCGAGTACTCAAAATGAACTACAGTGGGTCCCAAACTAGGCGACGCCTGTATTTTGGGCACCCAGTGATAGTGTTTACCAAATACAATTTCCGTGCTTGTTAGTGGACACATTTACGCATTCGACTATTTATATAATTATCTACATTATTTAGGAAACTAAATTATTAACACTAAAATATGAAAATTGAAAATTTGAGTTTGAAATTATTATAATACTTATTCAAAATAATATACATGTAATAAGCATGTGTGTGTGTGTGTGTGTTTGTGAGTATGATTGAGCTATGGCATTAACAGTGTTTGTATGGTTTTAAAGTAAGTACGAGCATTGTGAGCTACGAGTGTATGTATCTATTATATACACGTTTCTTCCACTTGGTAACTGTAACCTCCAAACGTAATCCCTTAGCACCCCACGGAGATTTTAGCAGCAAAGGAAGGAGGTGGAAATCAAATGATAAGTAAATATCTACGTTCCATGTTGTTCATTAAAATCGAGTTCTATTGTGTTACCAGCAAGGCTGCTTTCAATGTACAAAATAATAACACGGAATACTGATTATTTCGCGGAAAACATCCCTAATTAAACCCAAAATAACATGGAGCTTTTACCTTTAAAAAGGTAAAATTATGATAATACAATGAGATCAAAAAAATCACATTTTCTCTTGCGATTTTTATCACGTTTTATTTTAATGTATTCTATTAAGCCATTAAGCCGTTGGAGGCTTATTTCATTTAAAAACGTTGGGAAATACAGATGGGACATGAGAAGAATTTCCGCCTTTGAAAATATATTTTTTACTAACAGAAAAAATATTGTTTTCGAAATCGGCTAACAGCGGCAGCTATTGTAAATTCTTTTCTAATCTTCTTTGATAATTATATCTTCTTTTATTATATAGGCTTATACATGCAGAAGATACGGAGTTAAATTCTTAAAAGCATAGTAATTAGCTCAGAGTTATTAAAATGTTACAAACGTCACTTAATTCAAGGACAGCTTCCAACTGTTGGTGGCGCAAGACGAGTTATCAGTTTAACCTGCTAAATTACACTGCTGATGAGCAGTGAAGTCCGACTTAAGAAGATAACCCGAGCTTTTGCAAGTGACCCGGAATTGACTGCTTCTTTTCTATAGATTTTGATGAACCGTAGGAGACCTCAATTTTATTTAGTAATGAACGATTAGTGATAAACGATGAAGTCCTAGTATTTAGGGATGGCGTTTATAAGTGTATCTATGATACCCAATTGAATAAAATCGTTTTGACTTTCTTATGAAGAGTGACAAGGCCATGCCTAGCGTCCAGAGGGAGCGGTTACCGTTTACGATCAGGCGAGCCGTTTGCTTGTCTGCCACTCTTCTTAATCCTAATTAATATTATAAATCCGAAAGTGAGTTTGTTCGTTTGTAACGCTTTCACGCCCTATCTAATCAATCGATCATCATGAAATTTTGCATACACGTTGTCTGGGGTACAAAAAAGAACATAGGGTACTTTTTATTTCGAGAAAATAAACGGTTCCTGTGGGACCGCGGGTGAAACCGCGAGGCGCAGCTAGTATAGAAAATAATGCCAGGTTTTGGGTACAAATACAAGCAGCTTTCCAAAGTAGGTCCTCTGAGGGATCATCGTTTCAAACCTCCTTGCATTGCTTGTTATACAAAAAACCAAAACTATACCATAATAGATAGACAAAAGCATGTCTTACACAGCATCATTTATTTGTCAGGATCCTGACAGTCAGTTCATCAAACCGGCACGTCATATCCCATTGTGCGTTCGATCCATCCATCCTCTTGATTGATTGCGGCGCGCTGTTCGGGAAGACGTGCGAGGATATAAGAAAAATGTATCAGTAAAAATAAAAAGAAAATAGAAGGAAATATATAAGAGAAAATAATTTTGAAGGTAGAGACTTTAAGCGATGGTTCGGTGGTAGAGTTAATACACAATACATTATAGTGGTTTATGCACAAGTATACATTAAACATTTAAAAAACCCCGACACCAATTTTCATCAACACCGATTTTCATCAAACGTAGCTAAGATCACTCCCAACTATTTCACCTTTTAAACAAAAAAAAACAAAATTAAAATTGGTTCATCCGTTCGGGAGCTACGATGTCACAGACACACACACACTCACACACACAGACACGCCAAACTTATAGGTCGGTGGTAGAAAACTATTGGCGTAAGAAAAAAAAACATACAATTTTCAATTGGCTTGGTTAAAAATCATGACGATAAAAAGAAATGTTGTTTGGATTTCGTGACTTTACTAGCTGCGCCCGCGCTTATAAAGTAAAATAAGTCTGTGTTATTCTAGGTCATAAGCTATCTTCATTACGAATTTCATTCAAATGCGTCGATCTGTTTGAGCGAGTAAAAAAAACAAATACTTTCACACAGACACAAACTTTCGCATTTTAATATGCTAGCTTAGCGCCCGCGGTTTCGCTCGCATTGCATAGCCTGTGGCACTCAGATAATGTAGTTTTCTAGTAGTGGAAGAATTTTTAGAATCGGTACAGTTTTGGAGATTACCCCGACAAACAAACTTCTAATTTAAATATAAATTTAAAAATGTTACTTCTTTATTGACCGAGCGAGCGTTAATGAGCGAAGCGTCTACGTTTCAGCTTCAACAAAATGCTTTCGTATGTCCGGCCCGGGTCCGTCCGGATTTCTGTTTTCCTCTACAGGTAGCCATTTTGAAGAATTTTCAAAAACTAGCTGGACAATTAAAATCTTGTTTAATTATCGAATCTGCTTTCAAAATTTTAAGAGAATCGGTTGAGGAATGCGACAGTTAGAGGAAGACAGACGCTGGCCGCAAGGTCTCCAACTCACAGAGCCACTTGCTCACAGAGTCATATTAGTATAGATTAGTATACTAGTAGGATATAATAAGTAGGAAGGAACAACGTTCGTCTGTATATATGTTTTGTTATAAAATGTTTAATTAAGAGTCCGGCGACCACTTTAGGCTAACTTCGCATTGGCTTAAGGTATTCTATAGCCATTTCGTCTAGAAGAAGAAGACGAGCGAAGAGAGCGAGTGATGATACTGACGAGCCTCTAAAGTTACCTACAGAGTGACAAAGTGCAATTTCAATTTTTTTTATGACTTTTGCACTTCTGTAATCATTCTTAAATAACTAAGAATTTCCCTTGTATTATGGATTCATTTAACAGCTAATGATGTAGACAACCTCCCTATGTAATGAAATTTTTGATTTGCTTTGTCTACCTATTGAATAAATCAGTCAAAGTGACCCCTTAAAAATGCGGATTTTTTCCTAGCTGTATTTTCGCTTGAGAACGTTTTTTTAAAAAAAACCAAGAACATAGTTGCGGAGATATTGTTAATTTAATTGTACACGCTAAATTTCATCATAATCTGACAAATGATTTTCAAGAAATTTAAGTAGCGCGTAAACAATAAAAATACCTCTTCCTTATTGGAGTTCTGTAAAAATGTATTTCTCCGTACCCTGTACTGGCGTCTAGCGTACAAAGCCGTTTGCCGACACGGCGCACAAAAGGTTACTAAATTATTCTCTTATCAGAGTAGAGAATTATGCTCGTCATTGTAGTCAGATATTTTGTCTCTGTGCCTAGGTACGAGTCTAGACTGATTGGACACAAGGGAGAGAGCTCAAAGGAGCCAGAGAATTGTTAACAACTACCCGAAGTATTGTTTTGTTTCCAAACACGGGTATTTTTGTTATACAATAGCGTTTACTTAGGTATCGTAACGTGGTGTCACCCTTTTTGTGTTTTTTGGTTTCATATCTTTGACCCAAAAGTTTTTATACGACCCGTACATATTTTTGTTTGATTCTCGGTATAATTATTATTTTTCCGAGATAAAAAGTATAAGGGACTTGGTTTTGATAATTAACGAAAACTTTTTTCATATTCGTTTAGCTACATACATTTAGCTAAGTTACTAAAGGGTCCGGCGACAACTTTAGACTAACTTCGCACTGGCTAAAGGATTTCTATTGCCATTTCGTCTAGAAGGAGACGACGAGCAAAAAGACCAAGTAAAGATACTGAAGCCTCTAAAGCTATCTACAGATTGACAAATTGCTATTTAAATGTTTTTTAATGACTTTTTTTCACGCTTCTTTTTTTATCTACATCTCTATCTATATCTATCTATATCTCTAATTCTTAAATAACTAAGAATTTATTTTGTATTGTGAATTAATTTAAAAGCTAATGATGCAGACAACCTCCCTATAAGCAAAGTTATGTTTGCTTTCCTTTGTCTATCTATTAAATAAACCAGTCAAAAGTGATCCCTTAAAAATGCGGATATTTTTCATAGCTTTATTTTATTTTGAAGTAGTCCTCTAAAAAACCAATAAAATAGTAATTCATTTAATTGTACATGCCAAACATCATAATCTAATGAATAGTTTCTAATAAATTCGACAAGCGTTTGTATGAAACCCTTAACGTTTCCGCTAGGCGCTTTATTGAAATGTATGGAGCCAAACCAAAACGAAAACAAATTTTCGAAATGATCAAAACTAGTCCCCAGTCATAGTTTTTTATCATCATCATCAACAGCCATCTTTAAGGCCTCTAACTGTGCCCTAGCTAAGCCGATAGAATTCAGGAGCCCTAGACAATAGCAAGCGAGTCTGTTTCTAGATTCCAACGCTCCAACGCTAGCCTCTGGTTGGACGAGTTGATGCGATGATCACGTGACATTTTTAAAGCCCGTATTTCGTCCAATCACTAGCTGACGTTCGAGCGTTAGGACTCTATCAAGTATCTTATACCTTTAAATGAGCAATTCTTGTATATATATATATATATATATAATTGGAATCTCGGAATCGGCTCCAACGATTTTCATACAAATTAGTATATAGGGGGTTTCGGGGGCGATAAATCGATCTAGCTAGGAATCATTTTTATAAAATATCATTTTATTCGTGTTTTATCGATAATCAATCTCAACTGAAAAATATGACTCTTCCTGACATCTATTGGCGAATAATAATACTACTATTTTTTGTGAGCAACTAATTGCTTTAACGACACAACAGCAGATGGCGTTGTTAAGTAACACGAAGTCAATGAGTGTTTGCTTTGAGGTTAGACTAAAATCAATTGTTTATTATCCAAAAAACACAATTAAAAAAAAAAAAAAAATACCGAGCAAAGCTCGGCCATCCAGGTACTAACATTATTAAAAGAACAAAAAAACCCGGCTTTACAATTTTGTACCCTATGTCCCTTCCACTATCAAGAAGATTCACATGTCGAAATCCATCAAGCTTAAACAGCTTGATGGATTTCGACATGTGAATCTTCTTCTGTAGACCGTGCCAAAGAAACATTATACACATACATACACTCGAAAAACATAACCCTCCTTCTTGCGGTAGGAAAAAACAGTCGCCGTTTTTACCCGACTTCGGGAAGCGATTACAACTTGTCTAGAGCCCCTGAATAGATTCGTGCGATAGAATTATCAAATTCACTTTTGATAAACTATACTACAAACAAACTATCATTATGTAAACAATAGTTAGGCGGGCGAAGCAAGGTCTCAGTCTACTGTACTGGGACATCTCGGCACTTGTTTGTCTGACGATGACTTGAGTATCGTTGATCCGATCTTCATGAAGTTTTGCAGGCAAGTCCTACTTCACTACATAGTATAAAACAAAGTCGCTTTGTATGTCCCTTTGTATGCTTAAATCTTTAAAAGTACGCAACGGATTTTGATGCGGTTTTTTTTAACAGATAGAGTGATTCAAGAGGAAGGTTTATATATTTAATAACATCCATTAAATAGTGGAAAAATACTGTCATTTTTGAGGTTTCTAATGTGATGTCGTTAATTATAATTTTTTCCGCTTACATTACAAATGCAGGACGCGAAAGTTTGTAAGAATGGATGGATGTTTGTAACTCTTTCACGCCAGAACTGCTGAATAGATCTGGTACAGAGATAGATGTCTAGGATATATCTAGAATAGCTCGTAGGATACTTTTAACCGCGGGTGAAACCGCGGGGCGCAGCTAGTAATATTATAAACGCGAAAGTTTGTAAGAATGGATGGGTGGATGGATGTTTGTTTCTCTTTCACGCCAGAACGGCTGAACAGATCTACATGAAATTTAGCACAGATATGGACTATAGTCTAGAATAGCACATAGGATACTTTTTAACCGTGGGTGAAACCGCGGGGCGCAGCTAATAGAACATAAACTTTCACTTTTTAAGTTTTAATATGAGTGAAATCGGACGGGAAGTTTTGAAGATATGGGAGTTCTCCAGTCTAGGCTAACTACTAGCTAGTTATTACGATACACATTCATGAAATTGCCTTTCCATTAATGATTCACACAAAGCTCCTTGCGTCTCGTGTTAATACTAACATTTCCCTAGGTAGACGGTCCTGCAGATTAAATCTCGGCGTGACGGGCTGTCCACACCCTTCCGTGATGGATTATAGCTTCAGATGAATATCTAGGGGTTACACCAGTTCTCTGGGACATGTTACACGTATGATATCTGCAAGAACATGTTGTTATAACACTGTTAGACGGTTACCTCAAAAAGAAAAACAAAAAAATTGGCTCAACAAAATTTAATCGCTATGAATGAACGCTATGTGTGTTTGTTAATACTAACATTTTAAATGCGAAAGATTGTTTTGTCTTAATCACGTTAAAACGGCTGAACGAATCTACATAGATGAAATTTGGCACAGAGATAGATTATGGTCTGGAGTAGCACACATACTCCTTTTTAGCTGCGGGCGTGTTTTTCTAGGCAAGATATTATCTTCTTGTTACATTTGTGGAGCCCGTTGGGTACAGCGTAGAAAATATGGTAGAGATTTGTAACAGCAGTGCGTATTTTAGGATTGTTATCTCTGAAAAATCGTAAATCGTGTCTTACCATAGCGCTTACCATTAAATAAACTATGTAATAATTTCATCACTCAGCTGCAAACAACAACTACCTGCGTTTGCATTAAGCGTACACTAAAATGATTCCACACATTTAGCTATCAAATTGATGATTCAAGTTACCAACAATATTCCACGATAGATCGAATATCTGCCTCGTTATTTTATATATTTACTGAGAACTTCTAAACTTCCTATTACAGTTTCACATGAGCTACAAGCATCAAAGGGTTGCCGCCGCAAATCGGTTCCTTTTCCAATCAACAGGAAGTCTATATATCCTCGAGTGTAGGGCTGGGCTGCTACGTCACGAGACCTCGTGTCTTGTGTGCGGTGTGACATATGAAACCACGCGAGCTGTGTAGCAATGAGGGGCCGAAGTCTTCAAACTCACTACTTGGGAATTACAAGTGGACAAGTGTGAAGTCTTTTTGTACACTCAAAAAAGGGCATTTGAAAGCCATGGATCATTTATGATTAAAGTTGGAAGCTTTAAAGTTTCTTTTTAACCGACTTCAAAAAAGGAGGAGGTTCTCAATTAGTCTGTATTTTTTTAAAATGTTTATTACCTCATATCTTTTGACTGGGTGAATGGATTTTGATGATTTTTTTTTGTTTGAGAGATCATACTTTAGAGGTAGTCCTATATAAATTTTGTCGAAATCGGTCATGCCGTTTTTAAAATATCAACAAAAGTCAAAAAAACATGGATGACAAATTATACATTATCTTTTATAAATAGTTAACAAATGGCCTGTTTAGTAATGTGAAAAAGGGCAAGTTTTCATCTTTTTTACACATTTTATAGTGGTTCTTCGCAACACGAAAATATGGAGTCTGGAGTGTGTAACTGCATTATTTTATTGCATCCTCTTTTTTTCGCTAGAGGACTATTAGGCGCAAATTTTCAGGACTAACGTAAGGCGACGATGCGGAGCGGAAAAGGTTGAAGCGCGGTGCCGCTTCTAAACGTCTTTGTGTAAAACGTATGAAAGTATCATGCTTGACGCGGCGCAAAAACTCAGCTTCCCAGTTTTCACACCTTAACCGTGTCCGCGCCGCATCTTCGCCTTACGTCTGGCCTGTATAGTTTGTGCCCTAAAATATAAAAATAGGTTTTTACTCGTACATATTTATAGCAATATGCTTCAGAAGCTTAAGTAACTTATAAAAGAAAAGTTACATTTATCATGCCAATAGTGAAATAAAAATACAAATTTTATTCCTTGTGAGTGGCTTGTAAGTTTGAATCTATTTGAACGATACAGCTCATAAAATATTAAAGTAGATAGATACAAAGAGAACAGGAAATAACAATGTGAACTCGTAATAAGAAACGCGTTTGTAGGAAACATGTAACCCGTTCAAAGACTGATGCTTAAATAAATAAACAGAATAAGTAAATACACACGCTTCTGTACCTAATATGCATATGCGTATATTTGTATATCTATGTATGTATATATATATATTTGTGTACCTACGTAATATGATTTTAAGACATTCATCATGCGGCTTTCTTTCACCTTCTGGGGACTGGAATACCTTGCTAAAAGAGATGAAGCCTGGAAGAGATCGCTCTTAGTGATAAGGCCGCCAGTTGTTACACTACAGTTTAAGTTTTTACAGTTTGTTATTTCTGGTGTGAACAATAGTGTTTGTCTATCTATCTAAAACCGATTGACCCAAACTCTTTGTCTGCAAGACCAGAGTGAATAAGAATCTTCAAGGTTTTCCTGCTCTTAGGATTCTTAGGCCTCACACAACCTCACCATCAAGGGATTTAGTGCTATAAAATGTCGATCTATACTGATGTAGTTAAGCCTTATTTAAGTACTATAGACTGCCTCGGTGGCTCAGTTGGTAGTGAACCTGCTTTCTGAGCTTGGGGGCGTCGGTTCGATTCCCACCTAGGGCAAACATTTATGCGATGAACATTTGTGTTTGTTCTATGTCTTGGTGTTAATATGTATTTCTATTCTTAGTACAAGCTTAGCTTAGTTTGGGGTCAGGCGACCGTGTGTGGAAGTGTCCCGATATTTATGTCCCGATATATATTTGTTGTAATTATTTTATGTTTTTAATTAAGAGTTGTTATTGTTGTTGTTGTTGATGTTTCCTCTTAACCCCACTGATGAAAAGTGGGAAACAAGAGAGAGTTTTATTCCTCTTGACCCTCAGTGGGGGCGAAAAGCGGGGCAAGAGGGATAACCCTATTTATTTTATTGATTTGAGCCCGGTGTATAGCGACAAGCTCGCTTCTGTCACATTTGGGACTGAGTATCGTCCGGCGAAGTATAGGAGTTATACAGCGCTGCCACCCCCTTTAGGGGAAACGCATTACGATATGTTATTTACTAAAAACTTCATTAGTTCGTACCTACTCGCCCACTCAGCCGTGGGCTATATATTTAGAGAATTTTCTTTGTTTGCCATTCATCATATTAAGCGATGATCGCCTAGTTGGAGAAGGCCCGCCTCTCAAGTCGGAGGGAGCGGGTTCAATTCCAGCCAACGGCACGCACCAATTTGTTCACTGTGTGAATGTAATTATGTGCGTAATGTATGTCATCTGCTACATGACTAGAGCCCGGTGTATAGGGACAGGCTCGCCCTCTGTCACACTTGGGACTGAATATCGTTCGCCGAAGTGTCTCTGCCGGCCCCTTCAGGAGAAAGGCGTGACGATATGTTACGTTATGTCATAGTATCAATGAAACACACCATATAAAACAAAATTAGGTAGGTAACCATATACCTTCTCGTACACAGTTAAAATTAAATTAAAATTAAAACTCATTTATTTCAAGTTTCAAGACTCATATAGGTGGCTTATATAGTTAAGAAGTTAAGTGTCTGTATAAAATATCTATCCAAGCAAATCCCAGCGATGGTATTCTGAGGGAGTTCAGTAAAATGACAGAAAGTTTCCCCCTCGAAAGATCTTCAGCTATCATCATCAGCTAATCTTGTAACCTCCTTGTTGCAGACATAGAAAAGCAGTTCTCAGTGCAGCCTGCAAACGGGACGGCCTGGCGCAGCCAGCCGTACGCACTGACCTGCGACATCTCATCAGGACCACCTGCCAACATCTCCTGGATCAAAGATGGAGAGCCGCTGCCTGATGACATGAGGTAACTTGATCATTCTCTTGTGTGACGTGGATTTATCATGGATAAGTAGTTCTTCTTGAAGTTCTTGCAGTTTATTGGTCGTGAAGATTTGATGAGGCCTGTGCCAAAGTTCTTCTAGAGATGTTTTTGTGACTACCAAGTCAATCCAACTCCTAGTACAATCAAAGCGTGTCTCTAGATCCCAGTTATAGTCCCCAAAGCATAATAATGGAGAAAAAAAACATCATTATGACAGTTTGAGTAGCTCAAAGTAAAGAAATTCCTGTTATTATCTAAGGATCATTTATATTATCTTGAGTGCCTTCAAGTTTCAAGTAAATTGATTTGTTCTAGGCAAGCGCGTTTCAGCGTAGACTGCATCATTGCATAACACCAGGCAAGATGGTGGCCAAACGCAAGCCTATCAAAGTACAAAATTCAACCCAGTTGGGATTCTAGTGTTTGCTGCCTAACTATCCCAATTTCTAAGAAACGTGAAATGAATATTTACTCTTAATTTCAGATACCAGCTGGTGAATAATCAGCTAATCATTACAGAAGTGACTTACGACGATGTCGGATTATACAGGTTAGTTTCATGAATAAAGAATACGATTTTCTACGCAGGGAAGTAGCGAAAACAAACTTCTAAGGGCCTGTTTCCACCGACGGTAATTTGACTCACTTATCATAATAATGTTTATTACATAAATTATGTGAAAGAAAGTATACTTATTTCGCTACTTGGCTTGGTACTTTCTTTGTCTTTAACGTAGAGATTTAATAATTAGATCTACTTTATTAAGCTGTTTTTCGAACGCAAGTTTTCGTAGTGGCAGTAAACTTAACTTAGTGAAGCAGGAAAGTCATTAGAATTTAAAGCCGCACATACATGTTAAGGTTTACTGGAGAGGTCTAGTACTTGTGTAGGTGTGCCAGCAGAGGCGCACACTGAAAATAATTAATTTTGCGCAGGTCGCCTGCGCTCTGTTCCGCTCCGGCTTAGCTGTGAAACACACCTACCTGCATAAGTTGACGTCTGCGATAAACCGTAGCGTGTATAGCCGGTATAAGGTTACAGAAGACGATGTCAAAGACAAGTCATATATAAATACATACCCACATATATACATAGGTACATACATACTTACATACATACACTCGAAAAACATAAGCCTCCTTCTCCGCGAAAAACATCCCGACTATATTAAGAAACCCAGTCAAGTTTTGACCCATCAAAAAAATACCAAAGTTCGCTAACATGTTATATCAACCGCCTGCCAAAAAAGATCTATACAAACGCAATATATATAATATGTGCATTTCAATTTATAACAATATTCCAAATGATTTAAAAATGTTAAATGGACTCGATTTAGTAAATTCATTGACTGAGTGGCTCACCACAACTGTTTCTATAGCATTAAGGAATTTATACATACCTTTATTTAGATAATTAATTAATACATAAGTACATATAATAATTATGAATTTATACATACCTTTATTAAGACCTTTATATGCAAATGTACGATTTGATTTGATTTGGTTTGATCCTTCTTGCGCAGTCGGGTAAAAAAGGAATCAAGTGATTTTGTTACCGCAAATCGGTTCTAACCTTCTAACTCAGCGTGATACGGGTTTATGATTTGCTATCCTAACTTTTTTTCTTAATATTATAAATGCGAAAGTGAGTTTGTTCGTTTGTTTAATTGTTACGCTATCACGCCTTAACTACTTAACCGGTCACCATGAAATTTTACATACACGTTGCCAGAAAAGGATATAGATATCCATTCATTCCGAAAAAAAAAGATATTGCCGTGGGACCGTGGGCCAGTAATAATTTTGGCGTTCATCTCGTCCGTGGAAACAGACGCTTAGCTAAGCAATCTAGAGATGAAAGACACCAAATTACTCCTACATATTTCCGAAAAATGTTTTTCGCAGTAAACATTTGCGATCAAAAAGAAACTTGTAAATGTGATAAGTACACGAAATCAGAGTAAAGATCTTTCCTCCCTAAAACACCTTTACGAGTAAAAATAAATAGCTTTGGGTATTTCAGAAGTGTTATCTTTATTAAGGCACAAAATGGAGATTAATGAAGATTATTTAGTTTCGTACAAAATTATTTCCACCGCAAAAATCTAGACTCGCTCAACCGTTTCGATGGGTCATTTCCTAAGGGTCAGTGGTAACAAACATTTTTTAGGGAAGTACTTACTTAAAGGTACCTTTATCTAGATGAATACATCTTCATGCCGCGTTGGCTTAACTTTGGGTCCAAGCTTGGCTTAAATTTGAAAAGGCCAATATTGAATCTTTTTACTACGTGACACATTGGTTTCAATATCAACTTTGAGTCCGAATATTTGTGCCTTCGCCCCAAGACCTAGATTGGTCTACCAGTACGTTCTTGGATAGCGTGCTCTATCTTAGACCTCATTGCTTAACATTAGGCAGAATGTGTAGAAATTTAATTTTGATATATGCCGTTTCAAACTTAATGACGGGTGTGAAGTTAGGCGCGAAACGCTGAGAAGGTTTGCGTGGGCGTTAGAGAGGCAAGACGCCGCAGTCTCGCTAGCGGCGCTCTTCAAAGCCCCCATTAAGTTTGAATCAGTCTGTACCAGTGACTGTAAATTGAATCTCAATTTTTCACCAACAGATGTAGAGCAACAAACGCCCTGGCGAACAAGAGCCGCACCAGCCACGGCGGCCGGCTGCAGGTCGAGGAAGCTCCAGCTGACCTGCAGCCTTCCTTCATGCCCGTCCACCACGAGGCCACCATCCACGTGGCGAGAGGGACCAGGGTCGCGCTGCCTTGTCTCGTGCTGGGGATACCCAGGCCCGTGGTGAGGATTGTCAACTTTTGAACCAGAGGGCCTACCATGACATTTTATTGCCATGATGATTACGTTTTGTTTTCGACGCTGCACGAGCACGAATTGTATAGCCGTGTAATACGGTTTATGATCGCGCAGCGTTGAAAACAAAACGTACCATCGCGGCTATAAGATGCATAGTAGGCCCCAAAACCAGTTGCTTTTGTGTTTTTCTGATAAGTTGTTTTAGCTGCCAACTGACTGACCATGCAATAATAATGCAAAGAATTATACGGACCGGAAGTTAGACGAGTAGGTATACGGCGCCGGCGCCGGCAAATTTCAGGCGCAGTGCGATGTCTTTTAAAATCTTTTACATTCATTCACAAATTTTCGCCTTGATAATATTAGTGTGATGATAAGCGACTAAGCAACTCATGTTTTGAACAGCAGCTCATTTGGGAGTTGACCCCGCCCGGCAAGCGCACCGGTGAGCTGGAGTCGACCGACGAGCTGCTCGTGATGCCGACCATCGCGGAGGACCAGGCGGGCGTCTACGAGTGCCGGGTGGTGGGACACCAGGACCTTGTCAAGGTAAGGTCTTTAGCCCACCGTTCACAAGTAACCAATCCGCCAGGTTTGTAGCTGGCGACAAATAAATTAAGCGATTTAAAGGCGACAAGCGGATAAACGCTTCCGCCGCGTCGGTCTGGAATCAGCCTAAATATTGATACTTTTTATCAATTTCCAAAGAATAAATGATAAAAACACTAAAACATTACGTGATGGGGTCATCGTATAATATTACTACAAAGCTATCATAATATTTAAAATTAAACATTGTAACAGCTGCTTATCAATTTTTACGTGATATTTGCAAAAACATTATCAAATCATTAATTCAAGATCACTTTCACATCATCACACTTATCGCATAACCGTTGATACCTTTCATGATCTCCCTGACTTTGAAGTGGTAAAAATAAATAAATGAATGAAAAATGTTCTATTTGCGTAAAAGGAAAATAGATAACAGGTACCTAAATACGGCGAACGAAAAAGACATTGCCTTGATCAAACGGGATTTGTTTTTTTCATGGAAATAGTTGTCTTCTCTTTCTATTCTACTTATTTATTTCTATACTTAATATTTGTAAATGATTATTATGCGTAAATAAAAATCTAAATAAATTCTGAACGTCTGGTCTAAATGATACATATTTTTGTATCCTAATACAACAAAAACAAATAAATAATAAAGATAACTTGATAGTGGCTACTATTCTTATATGATTTTATTTATTTCCAATGTACATTCCAATTACATAAGTTATTGAGATGATTCTTATTATTTTTATGTGGGTAGATAATGATAAAATTCTTGTATTCATAAATTAAACTTGACTTGAGCTGCGTACATTATAAAACAGTCAAACGACATCAACGCATTCGATGCAATGCGTTGATGTCTTTAGCATTGGAAATGAAACTTCATAATAATTTTACTGTCGAGTTCTCAAAAGCGAATACACTGGTTGTATACGTTAATGCAAATAGTGCATATTTGGGTTTGCCATTTGATACCTATATCCCGATCCCCCCAGGCCGTAACATTTTTTTTATTCGATAGTAGGCTTGTGTTTGGCCGCCATCTGGGCTCGTTATCATGTCAGCCCATCTTGGCAACACCAGTTCATCAATGATAACATATTGTCAACTTTCCCCCGAAGGGGCTGGAAGAGGTATACAACACCCACACTTCGTCGAACGATATTCAGTTCCAAATGTGACAAAGGGCGAGCCTGTCGCCATACATAGGGCTCTAGTTAAATATCATAATGACATTAAATACGCACATATTTTCACACCATGAACCAATTGGTGCGTGCCTTCGGCTGGGTCCGAACCCTGCTGTGGCCTATTAACCCATTAGAGGCCAAACATAAACCAAACATAATTCTTTAAATTTTCCTTTATTTCTATGTTACAATAAGAGTTACTAAATAGGATTTACAAAGAAAAAAAAAGATTTTAATTTTTTTTAGTGATTTTAGGGGGTGTACACGATTAGGTACAGCGGCCGCTTATAGGTGAAAATTTTCGAAGCATGATTTTTTGATGCAAAGTGTTTTTAGACACTTCTTGCACTCCCAAAGAACTCTAGTATGACATATTGCGCAACGCAACGATTTCTCTAGTTTTTTGAGGTTTTGCTAGTTTGACCTTTGCATTCTTGAGGTAATCCTGGTATCAGCGATGAAGATGGTCTAGCATTGTTTAGTGTTTCTTGGCGTAAATAGTACCTAGTAATACTACGGCGGAACAAAAGTTGATCCACATGGTCTTTTCTGCTCAAAGAACAAACAACAATCATGTCAATTGCAACAGTCATGTCCAGCATATTCGTAAATAATACCCACCACCATTTTTTTTCCATGAATGGCGATCCAGTAAAGCGTTAGGGATTGATCAAGCTCATCCACACCTCCCATGCCCTTGTTGTACATACATGGGGTATCTCAAAATAAGGCTTCTCGTGTTTTATTCCGCACCATCGTTTTACAAGACCCAATGGCTCAACTGTGTCATAGTACAAACGCTACTGTCTTACCATCTCACTAACAACAGATCATTGGTTTTATCGAATCGATAGTCGTATGTAGCCCTTTCCATCTTCTTCATTTCTTTTTGCTTACAAGAGGACTTCCAATAACGTCTTGAAAACCCTGGATCCCAGGGACTCGGTGGAAGCATTAGTTGATTTACCGCAATAAATATGTTGGAGATAACTTTCGCCATATAGGAGTTTGCTGACGTTGCTGGGGTTTCCATGCTCGCTTTGCAGCCAACGGTTAGTCGACACTGCTGAAAGAACCACCATCATCATTGCCATCGTTGTTGGTAAAAACTTCGACATTACCAGGAACATCTTGAGGAAGTGAAGTGGTCACCAAATCTTCGTCGGCCCCCTCTTCTTCGTCCGTCACAACGCTCGGATCTAGCAGTCAGATTGCAAATTCATACTCTGCATCATCGTCACTATTATTTAGAATAGCTTCAACAGCTTCCTGAAGTCCTTCGAAGCTTTCAGCACCAATAAAATTGCTTCCGATGCATTTCTTAGTAATCTGAAAATAAAATAGTTTTACTCCCAGAAGTGGCCACTGTACCGATTTCTGTACAGCTGTATTTCATGCAAAATAAAATCGAAACGATTGAAGTACCATTGACAAATATTACTAAAACAGATGCCTTATATTTTGAAATATCTAAAAACAATTACTTTAGTAAAAATATCTGTCGCAAAACGTAAAATAATAAGAATAAAGTGTACTTACGTGTCTAGACGTTCCGCGGACCAACTTTAACCACTAGTCAAAAAAATATTTGTAAAACTACCCACTTTTAAAAAATATATTTAATTGTCACCATTTACCCTCTTAAATTAAATAAATAGTAACTACCATAAAACTTTATAGAATTCATTATAAAAATTTAACTTGACCTGTACAGAAATAGGTACAGTGACTCGGAATGGGTTAATACTCCACACGACATTGCAATACCTCAATAGGGTTCTTTATGAGATAGGTACCTAAATAATAATTTTCAAGATTTTGGATGCGAACTCTGTAAACATTCACTATAAACACTTTGTTTTACTAATCTAATATCCCTCATTCCAGAGGTTCAACGTCACTATAACGGCGCCAGTGAACATCACTCACCCCCCGGAGTCGAAGCAGGCGGTGCGCGCCAGCACCGTACGGTTCAACTGCACCGCTAGCGGCACTCCGCCGCCCAACATCACTTGGTACAAGGATGGGAAACTGCTTAAACTGCAAGGCAGGGTACGTACTATTCAAATTAAAAAGTACTATAGGTATGTGTGGCTCATTGAACTGGGTGGCAGGATGAGAATTGTCCATTAAATGCTTATTGCACTTGGCTGAATTAAGTCTTCTAAATTTGGAAGCTTCTAAATGATTCAGTTTATAAGCTATCTTTGCTACTGAATTTAGGATGCCAGCTTCCTGAATACGTTTGGACTGGACTAAATTCAGTAGCAACTGAATTAAGGTGACTAAATTCAGTGAAGTGTAATAAGTGCCCGTGAAGCTATGTAGTTGGTTTTTTAATAGATCTTAAAAGTAAATCAACACAGTACTATAATGTTTCAAAATTCTCTTTGCTTCTAAGCCCAATTGATTGCTTTATTCAATACTTTCTCCTTTTGTTTACAGATTAATGTGGTATCTTCAGCTGACGACAAGAGACTACAGCAGCTCCTGATCAGGAGCGTCACGTCTGAAGATGCCGGTTAGTAATTACATACTCACTCACTCACTCTCTCAAAATATTGTTCTCGATGTTGGAATACGCTGCCCACATTTATACTGCCATACTGGCCTGGCAATATTGCGACAATATGTTGAGTTTACCCGGCCATAGTCAAACTTTTCTAGCATGGCTCTTGATGGCCCGTTTTTTTTTTTTTTTTTTTTTTTTATGATTGAAAGAGCCCACGTTTGACCACAACACACCTGATGGAAAGTGAGGATGCGGTCTAAGATGGAGCACGCTTGCCCATGAGGTGCCTATTCACTCTTGTCTTGAAGAGACCCAGGTTGTATCCATTGCTGGGGAACACCGAGGCAGGAAGCGCGTTCCACTCCTTGGCAGTTCTGATTAGGAAGGAGTTTTGAAAGCGCTTCGTGCGGGCTTTATTAAAGCTGACGAAATAACGATGGAATGTCTGCCTCGATGACCTATGGCGGAAGTCAGATGACGGAATCAGCTCGTATAGTTCCTGTGCACATTCTCCAAAATGGATTCATAGAATAAAACATATTCATAGAATAAAACATGTAAATAATCATGCTATACTTTGCCAGGTATAACATTCCTAATCAAGAATAGTCACGTAGGCAACACGTAGTGACGTCAATCGATGCTTAAGCAAGACCGAAATAAGTAATTTGCAGCAAGTTCGAAAGAGACGGATGACGATGACAACTGTCGTCATCACGTGTTGCCTCCCGAAATGCTAGACCGTGTTTTTTTTGATCATGTAAATAGTAAAAAAAGCTATGATAGCCTAGTCGGAGAAGACTCGCTTCCCGAGCCAGAAAGAGCGAGATCGAACCCAGCTACATAGCTATATGGCGACAGACCCGTCCCCTATTACATTTACGACTGAATATCGTCCGCTGAAAAGTGGGTGTCGTACACCCCTGCCAATCCCTTCGGGAAAAAGACGTGACGATATGTCATGTAATGTTATGTAATTAAAAACGTGATTTCCCCAGGCATATACCAGTGCTTCGGGCGCAACTCGGCGTCAGTGAAGTCGGCGTGGGCGACGTTGAACGTGACGGGCGGCGAGGCGGCGGCGCCGGGCGACGTGCGCTGCCTGCCGGCCGGCGCCAGCGACGTGGCGCTGCGCTGGCGCCGCGTGCCCGCCGACGTCGTGGCCTACACCGTGCAGTACACGCGCACGGGCACTGGTACGTATCTGAGGCTCAGATTAACCTGGAGGAAAAGATGGAACACTGCGCTATATCTCGCTGCGTTATAAGCCACTTCTTTTTAAACTTGTGCGCGTGGTAATGTTGCCATGAAAAATATTTACAATTAGACGAAAACTAATATTAATTCCCTAACTCTACGTTAGCCATTTCCGTTCCAATATACAACCTTAGTAACTTTAATATTATAAAACTGCACAAATTTATTTGTAAGAGTTAATATTACGGCTTTTTCAAAATTGACTTGTAAAAAACGGTTTTTAAAAAGAATCTCAAAATGTAGTCCTGGCCACACCTTTATAATGCACTATGTATGTATATTTATGTACACGAAATTATACCAGTACCTGGATGACCGAGCTTTGCTCGGTATTTTTTTTTTTTAATTGTGTTTTTTGGAAAATAAACAATTGATTTTAGTCCAATCTCAAAGCAAACACTCATTGACTTCGTGTTACTTAACAACGCCATCTGCTGTTGTGTCGTTAAAGCAATTAGTTGCTCACAAAAAATAGTATTATTATTTGCCAATAGATGTCAGGAATATTTTTCAGTTGAGACTACTCAAACGACTCCTTTTTGTTATTTTTCTTCCAAGTTTATGTTTAAGTTGATTATCGATAAAACACGAATAAAATGACATTTTCTAAAAATGATTCCTAGCTAGATCGATTTATCGCCCCCGAAACCCCCTACATACTAAATTGTATGAAAATCGTTGGAGCCGATTCCGAGATTCCAATTATATATATATATATATATATATACACAAGAATTGCTCATTTAAAGATATAAGAAATAAGATAAGATACCAATGCACATAATGTCGAGGAAAGAATGACCAAGCGAGTAGCGTAGTTTTTTTGCGTCAATGTGTGCGTGTTGTGTACATATACGACAGTAGCATAGTTTTTGGATGGTTTTTGGCTTCACCTAAATCATACGCCGTGGGCCATCTTACTCTCTTAGCTTGCTTGATCTGAGATTTGAGATAATAATATAATAATAATAGGTTGGAAATACTATGCAATACATGAAGACCCGTGTTGGCCGAGTGGAAAGAACCGCGTCTTCCGATCCGGAGGTCGTGAGTTCGAGCCTGGCCTTGCACTAATGAACTTTTCTCTTGCTTGTAGATAAGTTTATGTGAATTTAAATATGACATGCCTTTTACGGTGAAGGAAAAACAACGTGAGAAAACTGACCTAGAATTAATTATTCGAAAGCCAGTGTGGTGGATAACGGCTCAATCATTCTCGATGTAGGGTAGGTCAGTGTCCCTGCAGTAGGACGCAAAAATACTGTTTTGATGATGATGACTGTGTAATGTAAAAACGTTTTCAAGCATTTTCAGTCGCGCGTGTAAGTAGCACAGCTGTCGCACTGATTCGTAGCGTGAGTGGAGACCATCACAGCAGTGCGCTGCAGCAGCACGAGGGTAGCGTGCCAGAGTCGCGCTGTCAAAGCGGTTAAGAAGTGCTGCAATTGAAAAATAAAATGATGTGAAGGCATTTGATGCTGTCATCAGCAGCGTTTTAAAGCGTTAATTATAGCGTTATATTTTAAATATATTTAAATTTGACGACATTCACAAAAAGTAACAATTCTGAAACAATTTGTTGCAGATGTTCTTCCAGAATGTTGACTTGACTTTTTAATTCTAGATGGACCTTCGCTGCCTGGCCAGCCAGTGACCAACTCTGAAGCCTTGATCAACGTCAAGTCGCCGCTGACGCCGTACAGTTTCCAAGTGCGAGCCTACCTCCGCTCCTCCACCGGCAACAAGAATACCGTCACCCTGGTCAGCGACATGTCGGAGATCGTCACGTGTCAGGGGCAGGGAGGTAAGGAAATCAGATTTTTCTTTTATGTCATATTTTTTTATTGTAACCACCATGGTGGGCACCATGTACATTGTAAACACTTAACACACCTATACAACATACTAGCTGTTACCCGCGACTTCGTTTGCGTTTATTTAGAAAACAGTATCCAGAAACATTCCTCGTGAAATACTGTATGTAAGTAATTATCAAACTTCATCAACATCTGTTCAGCCGTTTACCCGTGAAAACCCTACATACAGACAGACAGACAGACAGAAAGAATTACTTCCGATTTTTCAATATTAGTATGGATGAACGAAGATAAATTCTGAACTTTCTTCTGAAATTATAAATTCTGAAATTCTTTTGAACTCTTTTGTACGGTCTCCAATTTTTGCATTTCTTACTCAGTTCCTATCAAGCTAACTAAAGTCGGCAACGACTCGATCCTGGTCTCCTGGAGCGAGTTCTACATTGAGAACCCTGGCGTGGTGCAGTGGATCCTGCAGCACAAGGCCGAGAACAGCTCCAATGAGCACAGCATTACTCTGGACGGATATATCTACAACTATACCTTGAGTGGTCAGTACTTTTCTATTTCATAAAACATTTTAATAGACAAATGACTGTTTGGTGGGAAATCATAAAACAGCTAATCTGTTTTAATTCAGAGTAAATGAAACTAGATGGCTCTTTTTATAATTTTCTAAAATCAAAAGGGTCTGTGGAAAGCATGCAGTCCGCGCCCTCACGCGAAATACTAGTAGTATTGATGGTTATGTAAATTAAAAACCGGTAGAAAAATATGTTCAGGAGTTTGTCCCAATTATAATTATGTTCAGGATTGAAAATTCTACTATAATTACAGCTTTTGACCAGAGACTCCTTAAACTAGTCTGAAAGTGGATCCAATGGTTGGATGTACGTAGATAATCATTACAGTCTAATGCAGAGATACATACAATGCAGATACCCTACATCGAGGGCAATTGAGCCGTTATCCACCACGCTGGCTCAGTGCGGGTTGGTGGATATCACATTTCTGTCGAGTTATTAATTCTAGTACATGTCGGCTTCATCACGATGTTTTCCTTTACCGTGAGAGCGCGGGTCAATGTAAATGCACATAAACTTTTCTACTAGAGAAAAAAATAATTGATTGGCCAGGATCGAACTCAAGACCTTCGGATCGTAAGGCACGGTCCATCCCACTCGGCCAACTCGGTTCCAATGGCTGGACAGTTTTCATTGAGCTGTTATAATGAGTTGTTGTAACCAACTTGAAACCAAATTATAACCAAGTTGTTACTAAGTAACCAAGTTGTATCCGAGCTGTTACCAAATTGCAACTAAGCTACAACCAAGTGACACCCAAATTGTAACCAACTGTTAACCAAATGGCACCCAAGTTGTAACCAAGCGGTAACCAAGCTGTGACTAAATTCCAACCAAGCTGTAAACAAGTTGTAACCAAATAGCAACCAAACTGTAACCAAATAGTAACGTTGCAGTGTCAGAGCCGCAGCAGGTGCGAGTGCTGGGCACGCGCACGCTGCCCTGGCTGCGGCAGAACCTGACCCTCGTGCCCTGGACCGCCAGCTCCGCCGCCGGACATCACCTCGGACCCGGGTGAGGTTCGACGCCCGTTGTGGCCTTTAGTTCTGTTCTTATATGCCTACTAGTTGCGCCCGGCGGTGTAAAAGTAGTCTATGTGTTAATCCATGATTTAAGCTACGTCCATACCAAATTTTATCAAAATCTGTTCATCCGTTTGAGTGTGAGGAAGTAACAAACATCCACACTCAGTAACTTTCGCTTTTATAACATTACTATGATGTGACTAGCTGCGCCCCGCAGTGTTATCCGCGGATAAAAAGTAGCTTATGTGTTATTTCAGACTATAACCTATCTCTGTGCTAAATTTCATTTAGTTCCGTTCAGCCGTTCTAGCATGATTGAGTAACACACATCCATGCATCGCATGTATGATCACGCATAACTTTTTACAGAGTAGTCCGATTTTTTACTGATTAATTTTATTTCATTAGTGAAGTGCGAGCAGTGCCGGAAGACGTTGAAGTAACGGAAGTGAACGCGCGGAATTTCACCGTGAGATGGCGCTGCGAGGAGGAGGCGCTTCCCAAGACTTACTCCTTCATGGTGTGCACGAGGAAGGTGGGGGGAAACGAAGACTGTATCGAGAGGTTAGTAGCACATTTTACCTAGCAAACTTATAGTAAATAATAAAAAACTTTAAAAGGTATTCCGAAATTAGGGAGTGAAAATGCGTTCATGCGGTCTAAAAACTTTGACAATATGGCTATCCTCTTGGCCTTTTATTTTTTAGGACTGAAGGAATACACCAATGAATGACCCACTAAAAATAATATACATACCGTTATATAGCTTCGGAATAGTTATAAGTAAAATGAACCCTTAGCAATGAACGTTAATATAGCCTCGAAATAATTATACCTAAGTATAGTTTTGTCCTTATTGATCGAGTTTAAAAATTTTTAAGAAAGAAAAAGACATAACAGTAACTATTCCAAGGGTATACAACGTTGATTAGTAAGGTGTGTTTTTATTGCCTTTCTGCTCACATTTTCTACATTATATGATCAACGTCTCTAAATTTAGCTGTCATTGAAGTACCTAGCACTTATTGTCATCATAGCTAGTTTTGTCTGCATTCAAGTACAGCATACTTATTTCATTGCAGCTACGTAAACTCGGCGCGCGTGCTCAACTTGCAGCCGAACAGCGAGTATGAAGTGCGGGTGCAGGCGCGCCTCCCCGGACAGACGCTGGGCGGGGACTTCAGCGCGCCCATACCTGTCAGCACGCCGCCTGAAGGTAGCTAGAAATTACGCCCTTGCACATTAACTGCGACGTTGTTTTTCTGTGTGTGTGTCTGTATGTAGCATCAGCTCGTAGCATAGAACGGATGAACCAATCTTTTTTAAATTTATTTTTTATTGTTACTTAGATGAATTACTCGGGAATGTTGATGAATCGGTGTCGGGGGTTTTATTATTTTTTTAATTAATACTTACTTTGAGTGTGGTCACGAAAACTGAAATAAAAATCGACGTAAAAAAACTCTTAAAAACTGATTATGCGTCTCGCGTATGCAGACGCACTGCCGTTGCGCTAGGAAAAACACAACATAAATGTGTTAAAACTGATGATAGCCTAGTGGAGAAGGCTCGCCTTTCAAGCCAGAGGGAGCGGGCTTAATCTCAGCTGAAGGCACGCACCAATTTACAATACAATACAATACAAAAACTCTTTATTGACACCAAATACATATAAATCTAAACTAAACACTAAAAAATAAAGGCGCAATGGGCGGTCTTATCGCTTAAGAGCGATCTCTTCCAGACAACCTTTGGATGGAATAAAAACATTATGATTCAGCATGGACGGTGGTGTGTGCTAAAGAAAAGTAATAATAATTAAGGTTAAATAAATATTAAATAAACTTACTAAGTAATTTGAGAATTATAATAAACTACATATGTACTAATATCTACATAAAAAATTACTAAATAGGTATACAAATAAACTACCCAGTCATAAACATACACAATTTGTTCATTGTGAAACCATATATGTGATTACCAGTACCCCTGTAGATGGCTACCATATACGATGGCTGCCACCTGAAGATTGTACATCTTATGACCTTACTCTATTTGTTCCAGGGCAAGAAAACTTCCGCGATCTAACCTACAAATTCGTAAATGCCACCACAGTGCGGGTGTCGTGGAACAGTGAACTCAAGGAGTACACCGTGCGGCACACGTACGAATACGACCTGCCTCTCACGCAATGGTCCGCGGTAGAAGCTGTTGGGAACACTGTTTTGGTAAGTTGACTCCATATGTAAGAGACGACTATCCACTGCAAAATTTGTATGCATTTTTTTATTGAATGGTTGGGAATACAAGAACGAATTTGCCGTACCTGAATTAGCCTGACCAACGAATTTACTGTATTTATTCGCATTTGGTCGGAACTGGCTAGCACATATCCAATTAAAGTTGACAAGCTAGGAAAAAGTTTGTCTTGCAACGTATGGAAGTAAAATAACCAGTTCGTCAATTTTATTTTAAAACGCACACGCAGACTTTTGATAAAACAGCGCAGAATTCTCCCTCTAACGTAGGGTCCAACAAAAGACATTCATCATCTAAGCAGCGTCCACTGCTGGACTACAACTTAAGACTTTCACCAAGAACCTCTACGATTACCAGTTTTGCGATCCTGCATCCAACGACTTCTCGTCAAACATTGTGGGGAGTGATTCAAATGTTTTATGAAAGTTGTTCTGTCCATTACAGTTGACGGGCCTCGACCCCACGAAGGAGCTGAAGGTGATCGTAGTGGACGAGGGTCACGAGCCGCTCGGCCAGAGCTCCCTCTTGACCATACCAGTGCAGATACCTGGTAATACTTTTGACGGTTTTCTCGCTAAGCACCCGACCATCAACACGGTTGTCGTCTATGTAAAGGATGTTTACACGAAGTTGTCAACGTTGCTTTATATTGTTACTTAAGATTTGTCTCATTTTATGTACTTATTTCATCTGTATTTATTTATGTATATTTGTGTTTATACTTATTTACTTCCATTTTTGTTTTTATTCATTTTTGTAACTGTAATTTATGAAATACATTTTGGCATGAATACTTTTGTGTCTCACTAATAATTATGTTTATGTTTCCTTACAATCAAAATAAAACTGACAATACCTTTATTTGGATCTAAGAATAGATTTGATTTTTGATTTTACCTAAATAAAACTATTTTTAGGTAGATATATTATCGATTTAAGATTTTTTTATGAAACCGCTTAGAAAACACAACAACATAGATTTGCAATACACCAGGTTAGGATTCAAAATATCTTTAGTAAAATTAAAAAATTAAAAATTATTATCTTTAGTAAATATCTTTAGTAAGAAGTTGTAAAGTAAAAAAACTGGTTATATAAGTTATTACTATGATTATTTTATTTGAAAATAGGGTTCCGTTTGGGCGTCATATCGCCTGAAGTTAGCAATGGTGCAGCCTAAAGGCGATATTCAAAGACCGCACTTCGACTTTACTTTGATGGAAAGTTCAACTTTCCAGGCGAGATTCTTGAACTTTGCATCGAAGTAAAGTCGAAGTGCGGTCTGTGAATCTCACTATAAAACGGAGCACGCTTGTCTAGAAGAAACTGACTCACCAAGACTTGATTTAAATATGGAACAAAACTGATCTTTATTTAAACTTAACAGAAGCTAAAGACCTGCAGTACACGTACACGGACGAGGGCGTGGCGGTGACGTGGAAGGGGCGTGGGCCGCGCGTGGTGCGCTACTCGCAGAACCTCACACAACCTCTCGCCACCTGGCCTACTATCAACGTTACAGACACTAGCGTGCAGGTACGTACCATGAGATACGTTTTAACTTCGTTTAGTTTCCGCAGCTAAGTGGATTTTGGTCACATGTACGCCTAAAGACGAGGCAGCAAAGAATAAAGAATTCACTTTAGAATGTTTGATTAGCACGCATCCAACACAAATTAGTAATAAGTGATCCTAGAACAGCCGTTTTTTTAATCAGCCAATGAATAGAACATTCGAGGAAGTAGAGGCAAGGAACCTGTAACCTACATTCTCTGATCACACCAATGACAAAATTGTTCATATTTTCAATCCAACTAAACTAAGAAAGTCATTAACTAGAATGATATTCCGTAAACTCTCTATTTATAATTAAAATTGAATATAATAAAAGATATCTGTTTATTTACCATGCGGTTATCCATCACAAGAACCTGACTAGTTATTTAAAGATTGAATGTATTTAAAAGCCAGAAACATTCTGGAACACCCCAACCTACCAGGCGCACATAACTACCAGGCACCCATAACTACCTATAAGACGTAGCCGTCGACGTGAATCCTGAGGACCCACTGAACTTCATCTTCACAGTTTTCTTTTCACTGTCGGTGGCAACGTACCTCCAAGTCTCGCCGTACATTGGTGCATCTCTGCTCATTCTCCGACGGCCCTTCGTAGAAGCACTAGGCGTCAGCCAAGTTACTATGGCATTCTTGCCATACGTCTCTAAATCTAGCAGACCTTGCGTGGAGATAATTGAACAGTCAGGTTTTATAACCATCATGTGCGGGATACAGCTAATTCCGTAAGCGTACTTGAGTATGGTTACCAGGGGATCATCAAATTGAAGAGTGAACCAGTTCGCTTGCTCCGCATAGCTTTCTTTAAACTCTTCTTCAGTCTCATCGAACGGAATGTAGATCACTTCTATTGCAACGGCATGAATCTTAACACTTTCGTAGATGCTGTAAAATTTTTGTATTATGCCGTCTTTGTCTATTCCTTTGGATGTGAAAAGGAGGACGACAACGTCCGCGTGCGTTTCCAACCATTCTGTTGATATTATTTCGCCTTTTTTGTTGTATATTTTAGCGTCGGTCAGCCAGTTGAAGGGCAGTAACGCCGTTGCAGTATCCGTTTCTGAGTCCATGGTTCAAATTTACAAGTAGTAAGAGTCCGTTGTTTATAATTAAATGTGCAAGTTGAATAATATTTTTGTTAGAGTTTTGATATTGATACAAAAATGTCAAAATTAAAATCCTTTTTTTATTAGCTTCTGCCCTTTTGGGAAAAATCCTTTTGACACTAATTCATTCTCCGTCTACGGTTTATGTTCTCCTTAGTCTACGGCAAAGAGTATATAAATACGGTTCTACGGGAAATGAAGACTTTGTTGAGACATGCAGGTTGTTAAAATAAAAAAAATAAAATACCAATTCGAATTGTTTTAAATTAAAACTTTTTAGAGACACAAGTCCCATCATAGAGTAATACTATATACGGAAATAGAGCACCCTCTGAAGTACGAATTTTGTCCCCCGTGCGCCGCCTAGGAGTTTGTCCTGGAACTATTTCTTTGAATGGGTGCGTGCGCGTGTATACACACGTACTCATGTTTGCATATGAGTCCCATACTTGACGAAGTTACGAAAAAGTGAACTTACTGTTGATTTTCTTTTAATGTTAATTACCGACGTACTTAAATCGTCACTCCATCGAGTATCGCCATGTCTCCTCTCTTACTGATTCTTGGTCACCATTGTAGACTTCCATTCACAGACGGCAATCGTTGTTTAAGGATTTTGCTCAGCCATAAGAGCCTGGGAGCCTACCATGACAACCTATTGCCATGATGATTACGTTTTGTTTTCGACGCTGCGCGACCACGAATCATATCGCCGCGCAATAAGGTCCATGGTCGCGCAGCATCGGCAACAAAACGTAGCCATGATCCCCTATTCTCTCACAATAAGTCTAATATTATATTGCTTAGAGTCTTTCCCCGGCTTCGCTCGTGTTTTATGGCCTATGTCATGGCACTCAGTGTGCATGTAGTTTTCTATTATTGCTTTTTTTTAAATAAATTAGACCTGAATTCAGAGATAAACCTTATTGCGCGGTGATACGATTCATGATCGCGTAAGCGTCAGCGGCTGAACCTAAAATTCATCGTAATCAGATGACGGTACGGGCCCTGTAGTACTAAAGATTGATCCCTATAACACTTACATTTTTTAATTACACCTTTTAGAAATAAATAAATTCGTGCAGTATAGACAATGACTAATCGCGTAGCATTTAATAAAATGCTACTAATGCTAATATAATAATACTTTTAGGGTTCCGTACCCAAAGGGTAAAACGGGACCCTATTATTAAGACTCCACTCTCCGTCCGTCTGTCACCAGACTGTATCTCATGAACCGTGATAGACAGTTGAAATTTTCACAGATGATGTATTTCTGTTGCTGCTATAACAAAAAAAACTAAAAAACCGAATAAAACAAACGTGATTTTATTGCCGTTTTTATGGACAGACGGAACCCTTCGTACGCGAGTCTGTCTCACACTTGGATGGTTTTTTCTTCCACTCGTTAGTTAGTCATGTTAGTTTGACCAGTTGTATACTTAGCACATTATTGTGTATGTCGGACGCCATTTTGAAAGCGACTGGACGGCAGTGGATGAGGTGGGACTGACTATATAAGTACCGGTTGACGCGCAAAAAAGGAGACCTACCTATATTCAGCTGTGGATGATAATTATAGAACGTGTAATATCTTCACAGATCACAGGACTGGACCCCTCACTCCATACGTTCGTGATGGTGGCGGCGCCTGGCGAGAGCGCTCGCAGTCAAGTGCTCACCATCAAGCCGCGCCCGCCGCCTACTGACAACTATAACCTTTACTTGGGTAAGACGCGCTGGCAGGTCATAAAAGTTGGATATTTTTTGGGCTTCCAAAAAAAGGGAAAAAGATGAGATATGATCTGAATGTCTTCAAATCTCGGGGGAATCGGATTCTGCTAGGCAAACGTGGTCCATTGTTGACCGTTGGCCTGTATACACCGTGTATCTCTAAACAACGGAAATGGAAATCTATCACCCGTTCCATTCAAAATGTATGGAATTGCTGCTTTTTTTCTTGATATTTTTTGCCTCAATAGTAAAAGTTGGTTATAATGATGAGTACAATGATATCCTAGAATATGTCCGTCGTTTAAAGATAGACCCTATCATAAAATACGCCTATCATTTAAAATGTTCAAATTTCCTTTGAAAACTAAAGTTGAAAACGTAAAACATTTAGTTTCTACCCGCAGGTATAAGCATCGCATGCGGCGTGCTGCTCGCATGCGCATTGGCGGCCATCGCGTTCTGTGCCTGGAGGAAACGGAAGCGGGGGCGGGCGCCGCGCCGGGGGCGGGGGCGGGGGGGCAGCGAGCAGGCGGACGAGGGGGGCGAGGAGATGACGGTACGTAGGAGAGGGGAGGGAACTAAGGCTAGGGCATGGTATAATAATAATATTATACTCCGTCACGTATAGCATTTAGAAACACGTCGACGTTGACGTTGACGTCAAGCGATGTTTAAACAAGACCGAAATAAGTCTGTAAATGACTTGTTTGAAAGAGAGGGATGACTATGACGTCATTATGTGTTTGCTGAATGCTAGACCTTACTTTTTTGATCACGGGCGCTAGGGCGTCTAGTCTAGCTAGACTCTATCAAGTAAAACTGTCAATCACGTAGACCTTGTCAAGTGTACTCGATTGTCTCGGGGACTTATAACTTGGAACAGCAAGGCAGCTAACTTCACATTGATACGACTATACGCTACACGGAAATGGTCTAAGTAGACCTACCCTGCACATTGGAGACAGTTCAAAAATAATTTACAGATTTTGGAAATTTACAGTAAAAAAAAATGTTTGACTGAATTGTAGAAATATACCAAATAATATGGACAACTTTTATCATGCATGCCCATGTCTTTAAAAATATATTTTTAGAGCATTAGGTCAAGTTTCGATGAGCTTTTGGATAGAACGTACGCCGTAGGAGTGTGCTCTATTCTGATTCCCTACACGTGGTCCCCGGGTAGTACTAACTGGGTAGCAAACTCTGGTGGGAGGCTTCGGCCGTGGCTAGTTGCCACCCACCGGACCAAGCCATGCCGTGAAATGACCTAGTCGTGTTTCGGGATGTAGTCCGGTGTAACAGTTCCGAAGACGGGTCTGAGCAGTGGCGCAATTGTAGCGCCTCACTCAACTGCCGTCTTTGTAGGTCGTCGTGCTCCATCTTGGACCACAACGTCGCTTAGCATCGGGCGAGTTGGTGGTCAAACGCCGACCTATTCTACATTAAAAAAAAAAAAAAAACTGCTAGTTGTGAGCTCTCACATTTCTAATTAGTTTTTACATTCCAGAACATCGGCGACCGGCTGGCGAACGGCGGCGGATCCAAGGACGCCGGGGAACCGCTCCTCAACGGGCACGTTCACATCACGGAGAACCCCACTGTAAGTATACCATTATACCAACTGTCTTCTACGTTCTCAGCTCACAGATGAGCTCGAGTGTCATTTGAAGGAAAACATGCTAAGAAAATGTTAGCACCGAAATCAGCATTGAGCTTCAACCAGATATAGATACATACTCGTAGATTAAATTTGTAATTGCAATATACTCAATTTGCAAAATGACATCTTGAAAACAAGGCTTAGATCAAGTTTAAGCCTTGTTTAGCTGTCAGTCGCTCTGTGATCGCGTCAGTGTCACGACGCCTAAGTGTGCTAAAACACTTAAGCAACGCTAGCATCAAGGTTATTGGGGAATGGTAAGGCTTAGATTAAAATGAAGTATTATGTATTTGATTATTTTTAATAGAACTTTGGTGGACATAATATAATTATAACCAAACAAAAGTGTCGTTGCGGTTCCACTATAGAGGTCTGATTTATAATAAGATACGACATTTTTATATCTATCTATATATCTATATGTATATCTCATCGAAGGCATTGAGAGTGTTCCCGTTATCAGAAACTTACCCAACTTATTCCGTAATTCCAGCAATCTAAAACCCCGAACGGCAAGGTCCGCAAAGGACAGCGCTACGAGGATGTGTTCGACGTGACCCGCTACGACGACGCTGACGTCACCTTGGAGACCGTCCTCGACCCCGACACCTCAGCCTCCACCGCCTACCACTTTCTAGACACTTCTAGAAGAGCAGAGTTCGACGGTCCAGACATCCCAGCGAACGACTCGTTCAGTAAGCTCCCGGACGATAACATGAACAGTGAGGTACCGCGGGGCAACATCCAGCTAAGTAACAGCAAACTTCTCCCGACCCTCCAACCGAACGGTTGACCGCGCCTGCCCGCGAGCTCCCCAGAACTACACTAGGGGTAGGCGACCCCGACGAACGGTCAATTCGAGTCTTGGTAAGGAATAAGATTAAGGAAAGATTGAGATTTTGTACAGCTTATATACGGCTAGACGGACGATATACGACTAAAGTAAAATAAAATAAGAGGGTAGTACGACATAGATAGTGAGGCTTCGATGACCCGGCGCGGCGGCTCGCGACAGCTCGGCGCGGCTCGTTCCTAATTATAGACTTTATTTTTAACGACGTAAGGCTGATTTTTTGGTAAACGATAGTACGGGTACGTAATAATTTTAAGTGAAAAAAATCAGGTCGCGTATATTGTCGTGCGAAGCGCGCCGCTAGTCCGGCCGCCGCTCACGGTCCGCGGTTCACGCCTCAGCGCACTACACATGCATTCAAACGAACATTCAACTAAAATGTTTGTTGACAACAGCTAGACCGGTAATAGACATTATTTCTGTCGCCTTCACACTCATTGAGATGGACATGGTGGCAACGGTAACAGGAACAATGTCGATTGCTCCACGCTATCACAGCTGCAACAGCTGAACGGAATCAGACGGCATTTTGGCGTCGAGATAGCTCACACAAGAATAAACACCTAAAATAATTATCCCGGACAAAATACAGGAATCTGAAAATATGGGGCGTGGTTATGTGTAAATATTACTACATCTTTATTGTCACTTAAGGCTAAGCACTTGTAAATAGCGTTATCGAATCGGCCTGAGTGAGCGTACAGACAATAAATATAGATGGCGCGACGGTCGCCCATTCAAGTGTGTATGATAACGAACTCATACCGTAGAGTTACAGCAAACAAAACAGTGCCTCGTAAAAAATACACCAGAATAATACAAAAATATTTTTAAAAAAATACATAAATAAAATACAAAATAGTTTTCACCATTAGTGCAACGTTATCGTACAAAACATAGACCAAAACAAATTCCAAACACAAACATTATTATAACCTAAATTATGTATAAAGTATTTTATCGATGTTGAAAAATTACCTAACTTATTTATTTCCCAATATTTTATTTTTCATAGACAGTTGTAGATAAAGCCTCAGATGCTATAAAGTTACCTTTAATAACATTCCATTTAAAAAAAAGTTTACGCATCGCAATAGCTTGATCTTGTACATACAAACCGACATTTTAACGCACAGTTATTATAATATAATATTTATATGAAAACCAATAAATGTTATAGTAAGAATTGACAGTTCTATTTCACGTAAGACATAATTTAAATACTTAAAACCTAAGAAAACAAGTAGATAGATTTGATAGATGGTAAAGTAATTAAAATTTATGTATTAAAAGTTAATAATTTATTACAACGAATTATTGATATTGAAAGTTTAGAAATAGTAAAATCAATACTAATATAGATAGGTCGTTCTTGTTTAAGCTTTGCTGTTATACAGGGTTTCAACAAGTATTCACAATCATTTAAAAAGCGAAAATAAATGCTTTTTTCTTTTGAAGGAATTGTTACTTTTTTTTTGCAAAACTCAAAGAGAATTTTATTTTGCGTATGTTACGTACATAAAAATATTGAATTGAAATTGTAAAAAAAACTTTCACCGTCAAAAATGTATTCTTCTTAAAATAAATTGTTGAGACAAATTTTTGTTACAACTCCATTAAAAATATTATTCTTAGGTTTTTTTCTAATTTAACAGCAAATTGCTGAAAGAGACGACCCCTATCGTTATCGTTACTTACCTGCTTAAAAAAAACGACTTAGATGCAGCCTATCGTAGTAGCCTGTTTTCTACGGTTCGTTATTCCATATCACAATTTATATCTACCTCATTTTATACGTTATAAGATTCTTTTAGATAATAATGGTTGAATGTTGAGAAGGTTAAGTTTTTTAGATTTCCCCATCGACGAAACTCAGTTTAATACTATTTAGATATATACAGTCACGCCGCTCCTATCGCGTCAAGGAAATTCTGCTGGTTTTATAATTTATTTAACTTATATTAAGGTAAATTATATAACCGCGTTAAAGAGGTACTTTATTTTTTCTTTGTACAGTGGTAGTCAAATGTGTATATTTAAATAGAATTTAACTTTATCCGGAAAACGCTCGCTGGTTAGTTTAGTCAAACTTATTTAATGTTTTGTAACTATCTGTTTTATGATATTTTTTGCATGAATGTATTTTATATTCGTTGTGCGTTTTTTATTTTCTATTAACCTATTTATTTGTAAATTGAGATGCTGGTGTCATCGTCTCATGCACATTACCATAGTTGAGTATTTTTTTTTGCATTATACGAATTATTTTTTAAAATTAACCCTTAAATGCTATATTATTACACTTTTGCGTTATTTATACATATTTTATGTGCTTAAAACATTTATAATTACTTATTTATTATGCATTTTAATATACAATATTTATTTTCTGCAGCTGTATAATTTGACACGGGTTTTCTTCTACTTAATTAATGTTAATCACTCTAAGTGCCTCTATTATTGCAGAGCTTGATTTTTGAAAGTCCTAAGTTTTTTGTTATTATATGTATGACTGCTTATTTTATTATCGTTCAAGGATTAAATATATCTCCGCCTAGATTATTTCATAATTACTATTACAAGTTATATAGAATTCTCCCCAGTACGTTACAAGTTTTCAATAGCTTTACAAATAACAAAATATAATTATGTATTGTGTTTTTAACTAAAATAGAATAAGAATAGTATAGTCTGCCTGCTCTGCTGTCCTTCTATTTTCATTATTTATTATTTTTAAACCTTTGAAAGATTTAAAAATGCCCATTCAGATTTATATATTTATTATGAGTTTTTAAAATACGAAGTTATCAAAAGCACCTAGGTACAATACATTATGAATTTCAAACAGTTGTGTTAGTAAAAAAAAAGAGAGCTAATAATTAGTTCTTAATAAATAACTTATAAATTTATTTAAATTTTACGGATTATTGTAAAATAAAATCGCCGGCAATTGGTATTGTAAATAATTGAAAGATAGACTCAGTTTAGAATTAAAATGGAAGGGAAGAGCCGACTACCTATGTACCTGAAACTTCAATTACACTAAGTTATATTAGGCGTAGACTTAGGTAAGGTAAAGTTTTAGGGTTTTATCGTTGACGCTAGGTTTTGTCACAGGGTCTAAGCTTCTATTCAATAATCGAGAGCAAAACTTCACAAAATTTTCCTTTTAAATTTTCTGATAACTTCAACACCCAAAATATTTATTACAAAAATTATGCAGCCTGTTATTTTTAACGGATTTTTGGTGTTTTGGTAATATTTTATTTTAATGAGCGTCGGAGAATTTTGCTGTTTGTTTTTAAGTATGACTTAATTTGAATTATTTTATAATTACTCTTTCCACCAATGTTTAACGTAGCATTAAAAGTAAAAAGTTGACATAGATGCAAAAATGTATTTAAAAAATGGTTTTCATAACAAATACTATTGAACCATCTTTTGTTATTACACTACTGCAATTATTATATTAAAATAAACTATGGGATACCCATAACAATATGGTCAAAAGATGATAGAAGTGTTTTATTTTGTCATCAATGTTTTGTTTCAATAAATAATATTTTTATTGGTACCTAGTAGCCGATACAGGTAATTATAATTTATTTAATCTTGTATCAATACACAGTTCGCTCAAGGTTGTGTTTTATAATACATTACTTTTATATAAAAAACTCTGTACGGTTTTTTATTCTGATGTTGTTGTTAAGTATTGACTTTTATTACGGTACCAAAATGTTGTTTGTTCATGCAATAATATAATACCTGAACGATGTACAATGTTTTATATTATAACTTATTTATAATATTGTAAGCTAGTACGACCTACTTTAAACCACGACATTTTTATCAAAAGTTTCTTAGTTTCTTTCGATTCAGGCGTTTTAATAACTATTTTTAATTTGTGAATTTAATTCGTATTAATAACAAAAAAGCTTTTCCATTTTAAATCACAAAATAAAAATTCTATGATTTTATCTATAACATGGGCTTGTCCGTCCTTGGAAAATAATTAATGATAAATAATGATATGAGCCTGATGTTGTGCCTAATTTCTTTGGATTTTCATCTTGCAATATTATTAAATAAACCGCCTGTAAATTAGTTTATTATATCTAGTTACCTACACAATACAAACTTTTGGTACATCTCGTATTAGAGAGTTTATAACAAGCATTTTTATCAACTGCAGTACACTAACGCGGGTATACCATTCCACTTTACAATTTATACAGTTATACGTTTCATTATACAATAGTTATTTTTATTCCACTACTACACATTCCATATTAGCTGCAATAGTTTTTTTTGTCATATAATACACAGATTATTTATAAATTATGTTGTATACAGTTTTGTGTAATCAATATAATCATGCGTTATTTAAACATTTTAGTTAAACTTTAAAATATATTATTGTCATTGTGGATAGAAGTTTAGTGATACAGAAAACACAAAGCAATAGAAATAGTTCAATATTTTAAATGTATATAATTATAATAAATGTCTCCTACTGTTGTTTTAAATTTAAAAATACTATTTAAAAAAATATTCTGTCATTTTACGATTGTCGTGTAAAATAAAATTTAACTAGCACTTTCATGAGCATTGAGTTTTGTAAATATAGCGTAGTTGAAATATTTACAGTTTTTGTAACATTTGAATCGAAAATATTTTATAGATTGTTAAAAACTGTTTACCCTTTAAACATTAAAATTGATTTGCACCAGCCATTTCTCTCCGAATGTTTGTAATTCTACAGCATTTTTTATTTATTAATAATAATGATAATAACATTTTGTGTGACTGCGATTTTTAGCATGTACTTATGTAAGAGCGTCCAAAACGTAATTTTATTTAATTAACTATTTCGTGTAACTTATAGCAATTTTTAACAACTTTAATTTTGTTTAAGTTTTTTAACTTTGCTTCGATATTTTATTTGTTGTTCAATTGCATTTATGTTATTGGTTAACTTTGCGACGGTTTATGATGTTGTACTTACATGATGGTTTTATTCAAATTTTACAAGTTTTGAATATGCAATTATATTTACATTTAGCTTAAAAATGTTGTAATAAAATTCAGGGGACCAAATTGACCTCTGTAGTTGCATTTGCATATTTTCCTAACTCTCTTTGATTTATAATATTAACAAAACGTTATTTCAATTCTAATATAAATTCGTTGCAAAGCGCCGGTGACGTTTCTCGCTGTACCTATGAAATACCATACCTATAATGTATATTGCAAAATGTAATACAAATGACCATATTGGTGGCTCAATTTTGAGATATAAAAGTTGCTAAATCGTGCTATTTTAATAGCATGCTATTCATGAAATCTAAATAAATATTATAAATTAGACATTGAAGCTGGAATAATTTTAAAGTGTTGTTGAAAAATGAAATATCTGAACAATTGGAAACATGACCTGTAATAGTCCCTGTATGTGGGAGAATTATAAGGAATTTATTCAGTATTATTGTGGGAATACGATTTAAATTTAACAAAAGCTCCTCCAGGGTCTCTGTCATAATTGGGACTGAGTATCGTCCGGCGAAGGGTAGATGTTGTCATACACTTTGCGAACTCATTTGGGGGAAAAGGGCATGATGATAATTATTAGTTTATGTTGAAAAACATCAAGAGATAACATTATATTATCGTTAACTCTTATAAAATGATCTAATTCGTCTGGGATGTTAGTTATAACACTTAATGTCAGTGAATAAACAAAATAGTTGAGTATTTATAATTCTCTAAAAGACATTTTCGCATTTATCTCAAGATAAATGCGCATATGTTGTTACAATTTGACTTTCTGAAAGATTTTTTTTATCATATTCCCACAATTAATAAAGTACTAGTTTATAAAAATATAAATCTACCTCAACCAAATTACCCATTAATGTTGTTTATAAGTGTTCTTTTGAGTCTTATTAATACTAATAAATTACTGAACTGTAGTGTTTTTATAATAAAAAATATTATTTCCAGCATCCCCTTTTGATATGGTAATTATTGTTACCAATAATATTGAATGTGGCTGAAAAGTGTTGATGCGATATTGTCAAGTTCGAAATGATATTAAATTTGAAAATAAACACAAATCCTGGATTTTTAATTTTATCATAAGTCTCTTCAACTCTCTTCCGACTCATCTGAGTCGGAAGAGAGTTGAGAGTTATCCTGTATCTACAGGATATACAAGGATGTTTTATCACTTCAGTGAGGGCGCTAGTGTCGTTTTAGTAGGATAATCTCCTTAATTAATTGGGGAAAAAATTCTATCAGAATGTGATACAAGAGCGGAAAATAGCTTATTGCAAACGAGTAGGCAATGTCAGCCCGAGCCGAAAGTGAAGGCTGACCATAGTTAAGAGTTTCGATACGTTTGCGAGAATATACGAAAATAAAATAGAGTAAGACGGGTATGTGATAGCTTGGAATACTTACAAGTATTCTAGGCTATAACATACTTCACCCGAGATTTCTACTGTAAATGACCATTGTGTGCAATCAGCGCCTTATTTTTTACATTCAGTGGAGTTAAAGTTGAAAAATAATATTTTCACCTCATAAGCTCCGAAAGATTCTGTTTGTCATTCAAAATCTGAGTGCAAAAGTGAATTTTATCCGCTAGCGTGGAAAGAGTTTTTATAATTCGAATCCTAGAACAATGCACTAGCTAGCACGACTGCTTCGCTGAAGTGAGATAAAAAGTTGTGTGTTTCGCTCGGTATTTGACGGCTCGTACTCTTGAAAACAGGATTCTATTCTATAATATACGAATATAGAATGTATTTGTATATTATACAATAAAATAAGAATTAAATAAGTATTATAAAATAAGTATTATAGAATATATTTGTATATTGGTATATTATAGAATAGAATACAATTAATACTAGACTACTACTAATTATATTTATATGTCGGGGAAATGTAGAGAAATAGGAAGCCGAGCCTTCACATCTCACTCCTGATATCGGGGTAATGTAGGAAAGAGGAGCCACGCCGTCGCATCTGATCCCATTGATGTCGGAGAAACATAGGAAAGGCCGCCGCGCTGTAACCTTCCACTTTTGGTGACGGAGAAAATCTAGTAGGCCGAGGTGTTGTGTCTGATTTCTCATCCGTGAACTCGCTATCATTTATGGTCGGCGTCAAACTTCAGGAACGTTGAAATAAGGGGACAGCATTGAAGGCTTTTCACTATTTTAATTATACAGTCACTTAGACTACTTATTTAGTGAATGATCACAAAGATAGTTGGCGATTTAGAGTAATGGGTTTACGAATGACCATTGCGTGCGACCGCTTTCAGCCCAGTCCTGTCAACCACTAACTGACAGACATGACGTTCGCCCGAAATCCCAAACGCAACTCCATTCGGTGTTAACCGCTCTAAATGACCATAAACAAATCGATTAATCGTCAAAAACCACAGATTAAAACTATCGATTAACAACTCTCAAACTGATTTTCTTTATCCAATGATATCTCGCGCCGTCACGGCCATCCTGCATTTTCACACGTCCTCGGGTGAATAGTTCATCTCATCATCTGTGGACAATCATAAAAGTGCTCAAGTAACCACTTAACGCTCGGTCATTCTGACCGTCTCAAATCTACCTCCACAATTTCACAGAAAGCGAACACAGTTATGGGATAACACAAAACACAGTTAAACCCAATTCTACCAACCATAAACATCGTACCAGAGTATAATAGACAGTAACTTCATATTCGTTACCTATCCCCATAAATTGTCATGATAATTGAAATAAGCAACTTGACTTTTAGTGAAATAAATTGTATTGGGACCAATCGAATAATCGAGGCTAAAACTAACTTATTAATCATACATCCAATGTTCCAAGAATTTAATCAAGTCAAATTGAAAATCCAATGACGGTACACATACGCGGTTTGGACTTATGAAAACTGCTGTGTCCAATTTCAAACTAATAACATGCCATTAAAGTTGTCACTTAGACTTGCCACACAGGCTAGGTCCCTCAGGGTGACAACGACAACTTCCCAGGGTGAAACTTCCCAGATTGACAACTTCCGAAAACGACAACTTTCGAAAGTGACAACATCTTAAATCGTCATCTACCTAAATTGACAACCGCCAAAATTGAGATCTTCCTGAAACAACAACTTTTCTCGACCCTTTTTAAATAACTGCTGCAGACTGTACTTTCATTCGTTTTTGTCCTTTGTACCACTTCATTAGTGTGTAGTATATCAACAAACTAACAAACAATTCATATCACATCACACATGTAGTGCACTTTACTTTTCTCAAAATGCTACTTTCTCAATTGCCTCATTGAAACTCTATGATAAAGGTGCTATTGCGTTCTTAAACTCTTTGGTCTTACTGGCATATTTAAAGTATGTCAGCTTGACAATCCTAAAATGCAAATAGTGTTGATTTCTTTCATTAAATAATAATTAATTTCATAAAATCACAAAAAGGGAAAGACTGTACGTTATGTAATGAGTACAAATACAATTTCATGAAATTTAACAATAACAACACAACTGTATGGAGATGTGCTAATAGGAATTTGTGTAGTGCAACTATAACTTTAAATAGTACGAAAGTCAACATTTTACGAGATTCTTAATTTTAAATTTTACTCGTACTTTAATGTTACACCGGGCGGAGTTTACTACATAGGCTTACCACACAGGCTAGGTATCGTCACTCAGACTATAATGCAACAAAAGTAAGGTTATCAAAGACTTGCCACACTGACTTGCCACACAGGGTTGCCACACATGCTTGCCACACAGGCTGGCCACACAGGCTTGCCACACAGGCTTGCCACACAGGCTATTTCTATACAGGCTTGCCACACAGGCTAGAGCCACATAGGATAGTACCTTGCAGATTAGTGCCACACAGGCTAGTGCCACACAGGCTATTGCCACACAGGCTATTACTACACAGGCTACTGTCCTACCGGCTACTGCCCTCCAGGCTTAGTTTTACCAAAAGCATTGACACTTAGTAAGTTATCTATTAACTGCATGACTCACATGTGCCGCAAGCGACAGTTTGACTAAACTGTTTGTGGGTATTTCTAAACTTTAAACAACTCTAATAGAAAATAGCACTCTGACATACATCGTTTACGAATATCAAACAAAATGAAAACTTCTCACCGGATTCAATTGCTACTCGTAGGTGATCAATGGCTGCTTCATAGTGCAGGGGCCCAATTCGGAGATAGGAGATTTTCATCTCATCTCGATCTCGATTCCTTTGGCCCTATTCGGAGATTTGAGATTTTCATCTCAGCTTTTTTCGTCTTTATTGCCCTCGTTTAAAACGTCATAGGTGTGAAAGTGACCCAGGTAAAATCTCATCTCATCTCACGCGTAGGAATAGCCTCATTGGAAGTCTCGACTGCCTCCGACTACTCGAGACATCTTGCGCCCCATCCATCGAGATTATCTCGATCTCGAGCAACTTGAATAAGGCATCTCGAATTTAGGTTTCTTTTTTTTGAGATAAGATGGTATCTTGAGTTGTAAGAATAGCCCTCCAGGCATTGACCGGATCTTGCACGTTGCCGCTGCTAATCTTGGTGCCCTTTTTCGATCAATGAGTGGCGATGTAACCTCGTTGCAGTAGTAACACGTAGGCGTCGACGTTTTGTTCGGTACACTGCTATCCTTCGTCTCTCGTTGTTTGTTAGTTGCGTCACATAGCATAGACTAGGTGTAATCAAACGCCGTCGAGATAATGCAGACGTCTACTCGATGCTCACTGTCTCATTGCCGCTCTGCTGCCCTTCATGCACCACGAAGAAACAGTCCGCACACTCCACAATAATAACACGTAGGGGCGACCCTATCAGCCATCTGTTGCTATGCCACTTCGCTTCCAGATCATTGCACAATTGTAGCCAAAGACGGAGCCATATCTTGTTGCTGTGGACGTTATTCATATCCCACTTCTGATGTCGGGGAAATGTAGAGAAATAGGAAGCCGAGCCTTCACATCTCACTCCTGATATCGGGGTAATGTAGGAAAGAGGAGCCACGCCGTCGCATCTGATCCCATTGATGTCGGAGAAACATAGGAAAGGCCGCCGCGCTGTAACCTTCCACTTTTGGTGACGGAGAAAATCTAGTAGGCCGAGGTGTTGTGTCTGATTTCTCATCCGTGAACTCGCTATCATTTATGGTCGGCGTCAAACTTCAGGAACGTTGAAATAAGGGGACAGCATTGAAGGCTTTTCACTATTTTAATTATACAGTCACTTAGACTACTTATTTAGTGAATGATCACAAAGATAGTTGGCGATTTAGAGTAATGGGTTTACGAATGACCATTGCGTGCGACCGCTTTCAGCCCAGTCCTGTCAACCACTAACTGACAGACATGACGTTCGCCCGAAATCCCAAACGCAACTCCATTCGGTGTTAACCGCTCTAAATGACCATAAACAAATCGATTAATCGTCAAAAACCACAGATTAAAACTATCGATTAACAACTCTCAAACTGATTTTCTTTATCCAATGATATCTCGCGCCGTCATATATATTATAGTAGGTATACCTATACATAGGTATGTACCTATGTATTCCTGTGTGTTCCATTCTATGAACCACTCGCTTCACTCGTGGTTCAATCCTAGAATCCTCCGCTTGCTCAGGTTTCAATACAAATTCTTAGGCCAAAAAACAACTTTGTAGCCTTGCTTAACAAATGACTATTATATATTTCCATCTCCGACTTGAAGAACTAATGTTTATGAATAAATAAAAATTGACTAACAACCAATACTACGCAAGTTTAGTGTGGTCGTGCAAGACCTAGGGCGATCTCAAACGGGCCATATTTTTACTGAAATACTGACCCGGCACTGATTTTGATTTTTACTGAAATACTGGCATAATTGCTGACTGTAGCCCGGCCACCATCAGCCATGCTAGAAATGTATGACGAAATGGCTGGACAGACTCAAAATATTATTACATATACATTACATTAGAGTGTTACAGTGAAAATATGGCCCCTACAGAAGCGCTCTAAGGTACTGGAATTTGAAATTTTCTTATTCAGTGTTCACCTACGTCATATTTATCTATGAGGTGTGAATGAAACTCATTATTAGTGCTGAATATAGATATAATTTTACTGTTTATTGATGAGCTGCACGAGCAGACTTTGCCGGCAGAGGCGCGACACGGCGCTCTCGTCCTTGCGTCGCAGCTTGGCCGCGAGCCGCGCTAGGCTGAACCGAGACCGCGTGCGGGACTCGCGCCGTCCTCCTGCATTATAGCCATTTTTATTTAGGCAGGTATATTCTTAAGACCCCGTCTTACACGAAATCACCAAAAACAAGTATTTTGTTTGCACCTAGTTTGATATGAAGAATTATGATGATCAGGTGCAAAAAAATACAGCTGGTAGAAGAAATAACAACTAAAGTTTAACCAAAGAACAATTTTGAAAATCATTAGAATGATTTTCAAAATTGTTCTTTGGTTGGGAAAAAAATCAAAAAAAGTATCTTCATAAAAAACTATCGGAACGTAGTTCCGAAAATAAAAGAATAAGTAAACATAATTTATTGACAAACAGAGTGACTTATATTGTACGGTGCATTATGCAGTAGGATTACAAATACTTAGATAAAAGATTCACTCTGTTTTGAGGGTGAGATTCACAGATTGCACTTCGAATTTACTTTGATAGAAAATTCTACTTTCCGGGCGAGATTCTGCGTCAAAGTAAAATCGAAGTGCGGTCTGTGAATCTCACCCTTAGATTTTATAAAGAAAAAATTCTATAGTCACCTACTCATGACCGAGCATATTTATACTCGTACTGTTGTAGGCTCAATTTTTGAATGGGCTACATTTTGTCAAGTTCTACTTGGCTTCTTCCTTACCATCAGCAACTCTCTGCCAAGCTTCCCTGTCTACGTTGACCATGCCGGTAGATGCACTGCGACCCAGACTGGGCTCCTGGCTGCTGGAGCTATGAGGCTCTGTGACGTCACTCTCGCAGCTGATCCTGCTGGACCTGCCGTGAAGAAGATAAAGATGAGTTAAGAACTAATTCTAGAGTTTGGAAATACTCTGTCTGTTTTAAGAGACACCGTGTACCTACCAGTACTTAGCAAAGAAGCATAGCACAAACGCTACCTGCTGATTGAAAGTTGAAAATAAGATCACGAGACTTTCCAGTAGCTCGTAACTCGTGCAATCAGCAGCTAATGTTCAAGAGTCCTAACTGAGCAAACTGTTTGGCTCCAGTTCGCCTCGAGCGGTTGATTCGACTTTTTGTTTGCTACAGTTGCTCAAGAAACATTAAGTTTGCTCACGCAAGTAGATATAAGAGTCAGCCACCGGACAGCCAGTCGCTTGCAGTTTGCTTAATCAGGACGAGGCCTTAAGCAATTGTAGAAAATAATAGAACCACAAGCCAATGCAACTTGACAAGGGCATAAGGACAAAAAAGTCCTACCCATTTATTTAAACCTAAAACACACATACCTGTCTCCAGGCCGCAAATCACTCGCAGAGCTTGTGCCTTCTCTTCTCATTGGAGCAGTCGAGGCCAAAAACCTTTCCCTGGCTGCTCTTATCCTAACAGCTCTTTCCGAGAGTCTAGCTGCTGACGCTTCAGACTCTGCAGGGAATACTGGCGGTTCCACATTCGACACTGACCTTCCGTAGTAACTAGGATTCTCAGAAATCAACCTCGATATGCTCGGGATGACAGTATCAGACATCTGTCTCAGAACTGGTAAGGACTGCACGGTTGTATTGTGAAATAATTGTAAATGGTGCCTAGTTACGTTTGGGACTATTGTGTCAGTGCTGGCAGTGGTATCTCCCACTATAGTTTCTTGGCTGTCATCAATTTTTTTCTGGATTGGTGATGGGGTATTCGGGCGTTTCTGTTCGGGGTGTAGAGCGTTCGCGCTGTGTGATTTTAGGACTCCGTCCAGGTTTGTTACAGGGGTGGGTGTAAGTCGTTTTTCTGCTGATGTCTGATCACGTCTAGATAGTTGGCATGCACTCGCTGATTTTGTGACTTCCCTCTCGAGAAATGGGTTGTTTCTGAAACAGTCATAAGATATTAATTTTATAGTTTAATTTTATTATAATTTCGGTTAGCCGTAGGTACAAGTTGGTTTTTATAATTAAATTCCCATCGTGCTAAGTGATCTGACCTTATGTTAACCCCAACAGGCATATCAGGAGGTCGTCGTCTTTCAGCAGTAGGCGATCTCCAGGCTGGTGATGATGCACCACTATTTTCTCCTGAAGTTTGACCTGTAAATAAGTACTTTTGTATTAAAAGGTCGAATATCATTTCTAAGTTTTCAAATGTATGATAAACTAGCTGCACCCCACGGTTTCACCCACGATCCCACAGGAACCGTAATTTTTTTCGGGATAAAAAGTACCCTATGTCCGTTTCTGTACCTCAGACAACAATACATGAATGCAAAATTTCAAGACGATTGGTAGAGTAGTTAAGATGTGAAAGCATTACAAACAAATAAATAAACGAACAAACTCACTTTCACATTTATAATATTAGTGAGGATTGTGTACTTACCTTCTTCATTAATCTTCTTGTTGTATCTTTGAATCATTATCCGTATAGACGGTGCTGTTTCCTTCACTTGCGGTTTCCTCTGTGAAGACGGTGATGATGGAAGAGGAGGCCGTGATCTCTTTCGTTGTTCGTCTACATCTTGAAGATCACCAGAACCTTTGCTACGTAAGTTTCTTTCCCTTTCAGATTTGTCTTCTTTCTTTTTTTCGTAATGCTTATAGTGATGATGGTTTGGTCTGACGTCGGCTAAGTCTTCAACGTCTACTGGTATGACCGCTCTGGGGACTGATTCACCGCTACGGACAATGGGGGAAAATATTTTGCGAGTAGTTTTAACTATTACTTCTGGAGAACCATCGCGCGCCTCTGGTGCTTTTATTTTGAGCACGTAGACCTATGAAATGGAAATAGAATTTAAAAAGTGTATTTTATTTGGAAGTATGTATTATAAATATACCTACATAATGTACCGTGGTAACATTATCAAATACGTACTTCTCCTTCAGAATCAGAATGTAATGACGTTGGTGGTGTTCTAGGTTTTTCTGAAGCACGCCTTGGTCTTTTCTTTCGTCTAGGAATCTCTACAGTAACTGTATCCACTTCGTGGTCTGTATCGCTCTCAGAAGGCTTAGATTGTTCTCTTTCTAATCTTGCTCTGGATTTAGTTTTCTTTTTGCCATTGTTTTTATCTGCATCTTTTCGTTTGTCGTCTCTTAGGTCATCGAGGCTATTTTTTTCTTTGAGTAAATCTTTTACATTATTTATTTTTGAAGACTTCTGAATTGCGACTTTGTTGTTTGGTGGAGATTCTCTTTGGAATACATCGTCATAGGCTGGTTGTTCAGATTCTGTTGTTACTGTTTCTTCTTCGTGAAATCGTCTTGAGCTGCCTCTTTCTATTTCTTCAATTGTTTTTCTAATAAACTTGGCATCTTCTTCTATACTTGTTTGTCTGCTAATTCGTCTTCTAGTTCTATCGGCTGTTTTTGTCTGTAAAATGCATTTTTGTTTTTTGAAGTAAGGAATCATTTAATTTATTTAAAGTTTAGTACTTAAATTGGTTACCTGTTCTCGAGTAGTCTTTGGTCTAGCTCCTGTTTCCTTTGGTTTTGTTGTTTCTTTTGGACGGGATTCTGTAATTGTAACTGTTTCAATTTGGTTAAAAGTATTTATGGTCTTCAAAAGACTTCTAAATTTCTGTAAATTTAGTCATTTCTAAATAAATAAATTCGTTTGTAGATACGAGCCTTGAACACAGCATAAAATACTCTAGATGGTCTGTTCATTCTTTATTTAATACTTATAATATGTATACACATTTGCTTTACTAAAAAGTAAATTTTACCAAATTTTATTTGCTAAGCAAAGTTGATTTAAGCAGGTATAAGGAAATTTACTTGTAATTTCAACAAAACTTCAAACACGTACCGTTTGGTTGAAGAACAGCAGTTCCAGTGACAGCCGAGCTAGTTTCACACAGCAACCTGGCTTCCGCTTGGCCGTACGTGTAGATCGGCTTTTGAGGAGTATGACGCGGGGACACTGCCACAAGGGGAGCAGCTGTGCACACCTCTTCAGCTTCAACTTCCACAAGGACAGCGCCGCGGGTATGGATGGCCAGGCCTACACTGTCTTCGAGCTAGAAAGGTAATAGCCGTTGTATTATTTCCAAAAAATCGCAAAACCTACACAGTGGCGTATTTGCAGTCTGGCCGCCCTAGGCCGTGAAGTACCAGCTGCCTCTTTCTCAGCTCCCAGCGGTAAATACCATATAGCGGATTTAAGCATATCCTGCCAGTAGACTATTCAATTCACAACGTTAAGTCCGGTTTGTAAAGGTTAAACTTAACTTTAACATTTCACATCTCAAAATCCTTTGTTTCACTTTACACCTTTTCACTTTCTTGACTTTTATTAGCGTAAGTAACATTTAAAGTATGTACTTTTCATCATTTCATTTTGTTTTATATTACTTACTGAATGTTCTCTATCGTACTCCGAGTCCAGATCATCAACATCGTTAACACTGAGACTCGAAGCGTGCAATCTCCCTGAGCCTGCTGCAGAGGGCGCCACACTACCATCAGACTGGGTCCTCGTGAGCTGAGGCTGGGGCATCTTCCCTCTAGCCTTAGCAGCTTGGAGCAACGCCGAGGTAGAGGCCTCGGGAGCAATACCGCGAGATTTCTCCCACTCGTGGAGTTTGCGCGTGAATGATCGGGATATGCCTGGAATAGAATTAGTAGTAATATTTAGCAGTAGTAGCATTTATTTTTTGAAAAGCTTATTATTGAAAAAAAAAAAGAAATGTTCGTAGTTCGAAGCTAATAGATATAAGCCTATAACGTGCTAAATAGATACAAATAGTGGTATGACCTTTAAAAAAAAATTAGTTTATTAGTATTACCTTGAAATTTGAATAAGCCAGTCGAAGTCTGTACGAGGACCTCGTCTCGTTTGGCTTCCTCTTCCCAAGCAGGCACTGAGTTCGTTTCCTTCATGCGCTTCCATTCGTCTGAAAACAAATTAAAATTGATTAACTGCACTTTTTCATTCAAAACTTTTATCTCAAATTTCAAAACTTCTGTCTCTAGTAGATGCAGTGAGATGAAGTTTCTCAAGCAATTTGGGTAGTGGCTCTTTTTGGCACTTTCTTTGTGACACCGAACAAGGCGGTAGAGTAATTTTTCGACCGAGCGAGCGTTAGAGAGCGTAACGTATGTTTAAGTTTTGAAAAAAAAGTGCAACTAGTAGAAGTTTGGCGTTCATAAGTCCATCTTCTTTACCCAATTGAATAAAGCTTTTGATTTGATTTGACGCTTCAGGAATGTAAAGTTACTAATCTTACCCCATCTTTTCAAGAAATCCTCGCTCAAGTCTTTCCTCGCGGGCACCGGCGGCGGCTGCTTGATGCCTTTCTTCAGCTGCCACTCCTCCAGCTTCTTGCGGAAGTCAGCGGACAATTGCTCCTCCGTTGCCACGGGGCGAGTCGCTGTGACCAAGGGGTTGGTTCCTGCTGCAACCAACATTGTTGACTCTAGATAGCTATAATGTCTCTTGCGCTCGTTGGAAGTTAAGTGTATCAACACCCAGCGCCTGACGGTTGGACGAGGAATGTGCGCCGTACATAGTTATTTCAGTTTGGCAATATGAAGCAATGTCGGTTACTTTAATTCGTCTGCGGATTTCGTTTATCCTGAATCGATTTTGCGAAAAAACTTTTAGCATAATCCTCTCTATTGCTCTGTAAGGGTGTACAATTACCAGGCCAAAGTTCACGGGTTCACCCACAGATTCACGGGTGATCAAAAAACATTAAAGTGTTGCCTAACCACCGAGTATTTCCCAGCTACCTACCAGCATGCAATTTCCCTCTCCTGTCGGAGAACTCCTTCCCTAGTCTCGTCTGCAGCGCTGCGTAGTCTCTCGCTATGTCTTCTCTCACTCCGCTCGCTTCGCACCCGCTGCTAAGGCCTTCTGTATCTGAAATAGATTTAAATATATGTTTCGAATTTCAATCGCTAAGTGTTGGTTGATTAAGCGAAGCTAGGTCTCTATTCTCTTTGTCTCTGAGACTACCTTAGGACCCTACTGATATAAATTGGCCACAGACATCCAATACAGTAGTGGAAGTCTGTGAAATTGGCATTTGTTTGTCTGACAACAACTTGAGTACTGTGAATGAATACTAATTTAAATAATACTCTGCATGAAATTTTGCAGGCAAGTTCATTGGAATGCAGTTTTAAGGCAGAAAACGAGTAAAATTAATGGAAAGTCGCGAGGTCATAGTTCCAGGAGATCTATGTTGTTATTCTTGTGCAGATCTGTACGATAGGTTATATTTTCCACTGCACTGATTAATTTACCAAAGTAAAAAAAGATAACTGTCAAAATGACCGTCATTTTGGCAAAGTCTGTCAAAAATTCACAACAACTTTACCATTTACAGAATCAAGGGAAATATAATGAAATGGACTTAAAAAAATAAAATTAAAACGTGATCCGGAGCAACAGAGGGGTCACATATTAAAAATGTAAGAAATTAGTGATTTTTTATAAAAGTATACGTAGGTGCTTAAAAAATAATAGTAGAGTTCAGCCAGAGAAGAAAATACTGGTATATTACTGGTTTTACTCACCAACCTAAAGGTTGAATTTCGAAATTGTCTTTTATTAATAGTTTTGTCTGTGTGTTGTGTTCTTTTTGAAATAGATTGGGTGTCCACAGACCGCACAGACAGACGTTCCGCATAATATCTTAACTGTTTACAACATTTCAGGTGGCCACCAATTCCACCCAAATGTCTACAAGCTACATTATCCTTGCATGTCTCGCTTTAATACTCTATTTTTACGTAAGTGTACTGTTCTAAAGTATGTATCTTTTATTGCTTATTCTGCAAGTATGTAGGTACGGTTCAGACGTCTCTGGTAACGATAATCTTTTTTCAAATTATTACGATGACCTTAATATGCAGGCCAATCTGTAGAGACGATGTGGCTAGAACAGACAATTAGTGTAAAAACTTTATGCAAAGCACAGAATACACCCTATTATCTACGTTTATAATGCAAAGCTCATTATGACTTGCTTAAATTGTAACGTCTATGATTTAGTTTCATGTGAATGAAACTAGATGGCGCTTTTCATAATTCCTACCGCCGGAATACTCTGTATGCAGTTCGCGCCCCTATGAAACTAGTCGTCTTCTATAATTATAGTAAGTCATGGTTTCAGACAATCCAGAATAACCAGATAAGGTCGACCGCCTCCGCCATTCGCTCGGTATTCACCGGCGAGTGTCGGCTGGCATGTCGTCAGAGCCAGGTGAGCGGCATCAGCGGAATGAGCAGTCTCCACGGGGCTGGGCCCAGCCGCAACTTGGACAGGATCGGGCCCCACTGCATCTGTGAATCCTGCCCTTGTCCTGTTATTGCACAGTTTTTAAGGTAATCGCTTCCTCTTTCTACAAGCTTTTATTTAGCTTGCATTGTTCGTCCGCAAGTAGGTTGCCCGTTTAAAAAATCTAGCGATTTTTCAACCACTGGCTGGTATGTGACTGAGCTAAATTTATTTTTACTTAAGGTTGTAAGTTCAGTGAAAATGCAATATTATGGAACTATCGAGATGATCTGATGATAAAGAGATTGTAACAGTAATAATTTCAAAACTTGTTTTCAAAATCGAGAAAAATCTCATTGTAAATTCGCTTCCTTATTGGCCAATACGATAGCGATTCATTCGTTGCTTGACGGACTAAACTAATGATTCAAAATATTTACGACGAATATTTCAATACTCAAAAATATATGCCAGTCATTAGCAATGAATGTCAGTGTGTTGGGCGTATAGACTATACCGGTGGAGGACGACTGAAGAAAGTTTAGGTACTGGACAGGACTGCTTGAAAGACGACATTAATGAGAAGGGAGTGAATTCAGATATTATCATAACGACCGATAAACATAAATGGAGACAACGTACATACTGTACCGACCACACATAAGTGGGACAAAGGTAGAAAGATGACGAAATAAATGTGTATGCCTTAGGTGCCTCTGGAGATCACGGATATTGCGGATCTCCGTGAGGCACCAGGACGAGCCACTGGAAGGGTTTTGAAAAAAAATGCGTAGACGCTTCACCCTATCCCACACCAGAAAATCTGGTCTCCAACTTCCAAAACCTTTTTACTTTAGAAACTTCTTAAAACTAAAAAAAATTTCTTTCAGAACATGCAGTCCCGCGACCCGAATGTACACGACCCTTATAGCAATGGTGTCTCAAGTTTACTGCAGTCTCATCGAATCGGTAAATAAATGCCTCGCAGTAATAGGTTAGAACGTAATAAGTATTCGGTATTACGCTCTCACTCTAGCCAATGAAAAGTGTTACGAGCGAAAGTTAGACAACAACAGCCATATTTATTATTATTTAATTTAATTATGGTTATTTAAATAACCTTGTTAATTAATAGTTAGAAATGATAAACTTAGAAGAGCTTGCAATCCAAGACAAGATAACAACAGGGATGGCAGGACGTTTGATTTGATTTTGTGTTTGAAGTGTGTCGGTTTCCTCACGATGTTTTCCTTCCTCGTAAGAGCACGTGTCAAATTTAAATGCACACAAAAATTTCTAGGAGAGAAAAGTTTCTTGATACGAGTACATGACCAGGATCGATCTCACGACCTCCGGGTCTGAAAGCGCGGTTCGTCTCACTGGGCCAACACGGCTCTTTGAGTACATAGTTTAGGGATGATACAAAGTCTAGCCAGCGACATCATTGGGCTTACTATGACCTATTACAAAAAAGAAAATACTAAATTAATTTATTTCAGACATACACCCATATTAAGCACACATCATAAATATATTTCACATATTGTTTAAATTAAATTACATTAGAATATATTATAGATTTAGATAACTGCCATGATAGTTATATTGTTTTTTTTAACGCTGCGCGAACATAAACCTTGTTGCGCGGCGATACGATTCGCGGTCGCCCAGCATCGACAACAAAATGTAACCATCATAGCTATAAGATGTCGTGGTACGCCCCCAGAGCTTTTTATGTTTCACGATCGCTAAGCAATCATCACTTCAGAAACTATTATTGCAATATTTTCATTTCCTATTTTAATGACTTGTATAATATCTGGTCTAGACGAAAGAATTAAAACAGTCTGGCTCGAATCCAACTGATTTTCCCACTCTGTAATGTTTAGGTGGTAAATCAACGTATTTAACAAAATGTCTAGTTATTTTCGTTATTTATGTCTGCGGGTTTTAATTGAAAGATAATGTTCCTGGAATTGTCTCTTGTGGATTACTTTCATATATTGTTTTAGAGATTTGGGGTTGCACCTCAAAAACAAGATTATCTGAACAAATTACGACAGACTACGACAGGAAAACGCATACTCGTGCTTTTGAAGGAACATAACTTTACGCATAAAAAAATAAACTCTTTCAACGTATTCAATAAACAACTTGTACAATATCTGATAGCCGATAGCTACAACGACATTGCAACAATTTTGTTAATGTTTAGAATTTTACTGTTCTCAAGTGCACTCACTGTGATATGTAATGTATTTATCTATATTAAATTATCTATAAAGGGGTAACATTTGTGAGTTAGTATGTTTGTTTGTTATTTGAAACCGATGCTAAAAATGTATTTCCCACTTTAAAGTTACATTATCGTCGAGCTATGAAATGCGAGCAAACGCACAAGAGCGAAAAGCTGGTTTAGAATAAATATGTCAAAAGTAATTTTATTAACTAAGGTCCGATAAGCTTTTTGTCATACCAAATTGTCTATTTTTTCTTTTAAATTTTTAACTTGATCAAATATGACAAAACACTAATATGTATATGTATAACTATTCCGAGACTACACAACATTTATGGGTAAGGGGGCTAAAATCACCTTAGCAGGCTCAGACGGAATAGTGCATAGGATGAATCGGACTCCTTATTTAATAATTGGTCCGAAGAAGCTCCCTAAATCATGAGAAATGGAAAGAAGGAGAGGCCTTTGTCCAGCAATAGATGAGGAAGATGCTTCCTAATTGATATGTTATTCTCTATTCTCAGATAGTCGGTACAACCAGCTATGATTCAAACGAAAACTTCGGCTTCAAAGATCTTGAGAAAGAAGATGTCGCGAGCTTCAGAAAGATTGAAAATACTGAAAAATTCACTCCAGTCGCTAAAAAAAGCAGTTTAACAGCTTTAAAGGAGAAGGTCCTATCAGTAACTTCTATGGTTTCAACGAAGTCCGCGGGCGTTTCGTTTCCAGGATTTCCTAATACAAAGAAACAAAAGAAGGAAGCAGAAGCCAGCACCAGCTCTAGTGACACTACGGAACCCGAGGCATCGAAGGCATCGCAGTCAGTAGCAACGTCAAGAACAATTGGTAGCTGTCCTAAATGTGTGGCCAAGGGGAAGACGTGTCTACGTGAATGTCCTCAAGCAAAGAAATAATGTTAATTATGTATTTCTAAAACTAAGATTTTTCTTTCAAAATTAACTGAATTGGTAGCTGATTTTATCACAGTGATACTATTTATGCGAAAGTTTTGATAGATGCATGGACGGATGTTTAGATATTCGTTGCTCAATCACGCCAGAACGGCTGACCGGATCTGGATGTAATTTGGCACAGAGATAGATGAAATTTTTAGTCTTAGATTGGAGTAATTCTTAATCAGATGAGATAAGGTGACTACATACACATAAGTATTAATATAGAAAACCAATTTGATGCACGTTTTGCGAATGCGTACCTGTAGCGGTTTAAACGAGCTTCAATCGGGTTCGTAGCGATGAAAATGCGCGTTTGAATCGCTACAGACGCGGGATAGCAGCGCCACTAACGCGATGCTCGTGGGCGATGGTAAATGACCTGTGACTGAATGCGTTCGCGTAGCAGCTGTTTTGCAGCTTTGTGCAGTTTTGTGTTTAGCAGCTGCAGCATGAGCCTTCGTGAGCGATCTCCTAAGAAAATGGACAAGAGTACAGACGAAAAAGAAGCCTTTGTGAAGTAATTTAAAAAACCTTAAAACCTTCTTGTCACACGGTTGGCAAATGTCAGCATAAACTTTGACAGGAAGCAATGTTCTGAAGACAGGACATTAGCAATTTCCATCAAAATTAATGAAAGTCACCAGAAATCTTTTTAAGTCACCGATAATTTCTATGATTTGTGTTCATAAAAATATGCAAAATTAAGAGTTCGTGGATTTTAATCAATTTTGTATTAATTTATATGACAACAAAACTAAATAAAACATTCAAATGTCTCGTCGAAGTTTCTCAGTAGTTTATTAACAAAATGGAACGGAACAGGCTGGGCGCAGGTTAGTTGTTCAGCCATTCTGCGCTAGTAAAGGCCAGATGACACTGGATGCGTAGAAACGCGCGTGGTGACGCGCGTGAACCCCTGATACGTCGGGCCACGCATACGACCACGCGGTGCGTCATGCCTCCTTCAGTTTCATACAATACAACGCAGTGCTACGTGCTACGTGCACTGCATGTCTACGTGTAAAGATCCGGTGTGCTTAGGTCTTTACGCTATTATGCCCGCAGCTTTACTGATAAAATTAAGGATTTTCGCCGGGACTCTCTCAGTAGTTCAATAATAAATTTGTTTTTTCTATGGTTTTGGTTGTTGATGGTTTCTATGGTATGTCTAATACTATCAAAGGTAAAGTGTCGGCAGTGGTAGTTTTTTTTGAGACCTACGTCTCTAGGCTGTAGAGCCAACTATATACTATATAACTGTAGAGGTAACTAAACTTTAGCCTAACTCTTATGGATTAAAACTAAATATTTTAAAACACTCAGAGCTGGCTTGCTGCGAACTGTACTTTTGAATCTAGACCCTTGTTTGTCGACTTAGAAACCCTTTGTTCATATATCGATTAGGACTATACGTACTAAATGTGGGTATATAGTCAGATATCTGCAAAAACTAGTCATAGATTTCATAGTTTAATTTCAATCATCACTAATTTATAATTTAAATTTCAGCCAAACAAAATGTGTTTCTTCCATACATTTCCTTAACAAAATGTATTGCTTTTGCTTTCCTGGCTACATTTATTTTGGTAAGTCCGTTTGCGTTTTGATTACAATGCAATACAATACATCTTTATTGCACACCAAAAATACAAAGTAAAACAAACATAAAGAAAAAAATTAAACAATAAAATATCATTCGGCAGTACAAGGGCGGCCTTATCGTCTAAAGCGATTAATGATTCCTTTAACAAACTGAAGATTTCCTATGGAAATGTAGTCCTTTAGTTTATTTAATCATTAACGTCTCTGAGAGCGGCGGTAAGATACCATTCATTAAATTTGATAATGCTATTTCTCCAGAATCATTTTCCTTTTAATCCTACTTTTATCAGTATACAATGTTAGCTTGTACTATTTGAATGTTAAACAAATGATTATCTACTAACTTAGGCGCCACTCCACGAGCGATTATATCTCATCATTTACGTCGTGCCACGTAATTCTCATAGAATGTATCTCCACACGGCGACATTTCATGGCAATACCAAACCACGGACCAAGCCATGCCGTGAAATGACCTAGTCGTGTTTCGGGATGTAGTCCGGTGTAACCGTTCCGAAGACGGGTCTGAGCAGTAGCGCACTTGTAGCGCCTCACTCAACTGCCGTCTTTGTACTTCTTCACTCTACAAAGGCTCTCTTCAAGGCTAGAGTGAATAAGTACCTTATAGGTCGTCGTGTTCCATCTTAGACCACAACGTCGCTTAACATCAGGCGAGTTGGTGGTCAATCGCCGACCTTTTCTTGATGAAAAAAAAATACGACGAGAGATAAGTAAATAATTTTATCTAGACAAACACTATATGGTCGTAGTAGGTACCTACGTTTTGCTTCAGAAATAGCGATTTCCTTTCTTTTCTTTCTCTAAAACCGTTTTGATTGGACTAATTATAACTTTTCTATGTATCGGAATGTGTTATTTTAGTATCTACCACTGGGGGACCCGCACTGCCCCGAGGCGACGAACAAGAGGACCGGCTTCGGCGCAATCTGCTGCCTCTGCGACATTTACGAGTTGTTGCGCATGTTAGTTTCATTTTTGGTGACTGCTTCGGTGGCTCAGTTGGTTCACTACCAACTGAGCCACCGAAGCAGTCACGAAGGCAGGTTCACTACCTGCCTTCTGACCATGGGGGCGTGGGTTCGATTCCCACGTAGGGCAAAATGTGATGAACATTAGTGTTTGTTCTATGTCTGGGTGTTAATATCTATATAAGCAAGTATTTAAAAATATTTACATATGTACTCGTATGTATATCAGTCTCTGGCAGTCATAGTATAGGCCTTGCTTAGTTTGGGGTCAGGCGATCGTGGGTTAAAGTGTCCCGAATTTATTCTCGTCCAGGGGCCCTACCATGACGTCTTGTTGCTATGATGGGTATTTCTTTTTATTCGACGCTGCGCGATCATGAACCTTATTGTGCGGCGATACGATTCGCGGTCGTGCAGTGTCGAAAACAAAACGTAACCATCATTGGTACATATATGTCATGGGAGGCCCCCAGACTTTTTATTTTTTGCGTGTAAGATGTTTCTTGGTCACTCTCACCCCTATGACTTTTCAAACGAGAGAGACAATGACCAAAAATATCTCGACTGGTAGAAATAAGGTACCAGGGTCCTTGTTCTTACGCGTGAGATATTGTAATCTTGTCTTTGTCTTTCTTATTTGAAAAGTCATAAGAGTTAGAATTACCAAGATACGAGTAATATCTCACGCGTCAGAATAAGATACAGTTGTGAAAAAACAAATCGGGACATTGTCACACACGGTCGCCTGACCCCAAACTAAGCAAAGCTTGTACTATGGCTGCCAGAGACTGATAAACATACATAATATATTTTTAAATACATACTTAAATAGATAATAACACCCAGACATAGAACAAACACAAATGTTCACCACATAAATGTTTGCCCTAGGTGGGAATCGAACCCACGCCCCCAAGCTCAGAAGGCAGGTTCACTACCAACTGAGCCACCGAGGCAGTCAATAATAGCAATAATAATCAGTACAATTCAATTTATTTATTTCTATTAAATTATTCTTTTTATTTCAACGAACAGAAAAATCGAACGAGTTAATTTTACATTTAATGTGGTTGACAAAAGCGACTACTCTCGTTAGATTGCGATTTAAAATTCCATTATGACAGTCTTGTTCCCATTTTACAATAATAGAATTCAGTTTGATATACTTCATTATCGTACTAAATATACGGGTCATCTTGGCACTATGCCTTTTCAGTTATTTTATTGTGGAACTGTAGACAACTGCTAAGAATCGGTTTTAGGACCATTCTGGCACCAAGGGTATAGACATGACCAGGGTCGGACTGGCCATAGAGTTGGCGCTTGCCAGCCGGGCCCCAGCCTGCGCGGGTCCCTCACGGGCCTGGCTTGCGGGGCTTGTCGCAACCCAGACGGTATATAGGATAGGGGGCCCGCGCAGGCTAGGTCCCAGCTTTTTTATAGGTTGTTAGTGCCAACAATAACATAATGTACTTTTCATAAATAAATAATTTTGAATTTGAATTTGAGTTGAATTTTGCGACCTAAATGTAAACTAGATCTAATAGTTTGAACAGAAAAAATCGAAAATGGTTGAACCTAAGCAGGCAATCCCTGTGTGCCCTGAAACTAGACATACAGACATGAAAGCATTTTTGTAAGCTGAAGCAGAGTCACTTTCTTCGTTGGCGCTCGCTCAGTAAATTACCCAGTCTCGGGCCCCGGGCTTGTAGGGCGCCACCCGGGCCCTTCTGGCCCAGTTCGACCCTGGACATGACGTCATCGTGCGGCAGCAGCAATTGCCGTGTGTGTCAGGCAGCTGATGACGCAACTGCTGGGTATTTGCCGCACAATTAAAATAAATTTGAATTTAGAACTTACGGCGTAATGACAGATTATACCTTGATCATATTATAGTAGTTCAATTCTTCCATAGGCTATTTTTTACGCATTTGTAATATTTGAAGAGATCCGAGTAAACTTAAGTTATTTTTTCAGGTGGTTTAGGAAAATTTCAGAGATATGCCAGTACGTGATGAATGTGATCCAGGATACCCTATACGATACTAAGATACAGGTGAGGCTATTGTGAAATGATTAGTTCATTTTCGCTTTTAGTGATAAGGCCTCCAGTTGTCAGACTTTAGTTTAAGTCATAGTCTTCTCTTTTTGTAATTCTTGCTATATCTAGTGTGAACATAAAACATTTCGTCACGCCATTCCCGCGAGAGGGCTGGCAAAGGTGTAAAACAACACCCACACTTCGCCGGACAATATTCAGTCCCAAATGTGACTGGGGTGAGCCTGTCGCCATACCGGGCTCCAGTCATGTAGCAGATGATATACAATACGCACATATGTCCGCACAATAAACAAGTTGGTACGTGCCGTCGGCTGGGCTAGAACCCGCTCCCTCTGGCTTGAGAGGTGGGTTTTCTCCAACTGGGCTATCATCGCTTTTTTTAAATGTGTGTACAATAAATAGTTTATCTATCTATAACTATCCTGAGTATTCATTCCTCCTTATTCTTCCAGCAAATCTGTAAATGTAGTAAAGCAGATGTTATCTTTACAGTTTTCTTCTATTTTCAGTTCTATGGAGTACTAAAGAGGTTTGACAAAAAGGACCTGTGCCAAAACGCGTGCGCCGAAGAATGGGTTAGTCGTCATTTAGTTATTTTAATGGTAAACAGAACTGACCTAGCAATTATAAAAGTTTAAGGATTTTGAAGAACGTACTGGCAGTTATTAACAAAATAGTACCTGGATGCCCGAGCTTTGCTCGGTATTTGTTTTTTTTTATTTGTGTTTTTTGGAAAATAAACAATTGATTTTAGTCTAACCTCAAAGCAAACACTCATTGACTTCGTGTTACTTAACAACGCCATCTGCTGTTGTGTCGTTAAAGCATTTAGTTGCTCACAAAAAATAGTATTATTATTCACCAATAGATGTCAGGAAGAGTCATATTTTTCAGTTGAGACTACTCAAACGCCTCCTTTTTGTTATTTTTCTTCCAAGTTTATGTTCGATAAAACACGAATAAAATGACATTTTCTAAAAATGATTCCTAGCTAGATCGATTTATCGCCCCCGAAACCCCCTATATACTAAATTGTATGAAAATCGTTGGAGCCGATTCCGAGATTCCAATTATATATATATACAAGAATTGCTCATTTAAAGATAGGTATAAGATTAACAACTTTGTAACATAATATTTTTAAAAAATACTGTAAATAAATGCAGAAACTATTATGATACTACTATTAGTTGAACATCCAATAAGTGTTTTCGGTTTATCAAAGTAGGTACATATTTCATTTCTTATCTGCACTTTTGATAAGTATTTCCTTTAATCTGCCCGTTTTAGCCTCTTTGCCCCTAAGTGCGCTCGTCAATCAACAGCATTGCTAATTTACAATATAATTAATTTAATTCAATTGACGATCTATTTTTTTTTGTTGATAATTGTATTATTTTTATTTGTGTCATTTCATTTCATAGGTACAATAGGTCGGCGTTTGACCACCAACTCCCCTGATGTTAAGCGATGTTGTGGTGTAAGATGGAGCACGACGACCTAATAAGTTACTTCTTCACTCTAGCCTTGAAGTTTTGTAGAGTGTAGAAGTACAAAGACGGCAGTTGAGTGAGGCGCTACAAGTGCGCTACTGCTCAGACCCGTCTTCGGAACGGTTACACCGGACTACATCCCGAAACACGACTAGGCCATTTCACGGCATGGCTTGGTCCGGTGGGTGGTAACTAGCCACGAAAAGCCGAGCCTCCCACCAGAGTTTGCTACCCGGTTAGCACTACCCGGGGACCACGTGTAGGGAATCAGAATAGAGTACACTCCTACGGACGTGGGTAGCCCAGCCCCCAAACAATGCAACAAACAATATATTTAAAACTGCTGCTCATTTCAGGAGGAAGACGTGTATGAACTAGACGTAGAACGTAAACGCGGAAGACCTATCTGCCGGTGCATTAAAAAGAAGTGCTGCCGGCAACTATGATCATCATTTTAAACAAAACGAGTGAACACAGAATGACCCATTTAAAAGAGTTGCAGTGAAGGTATCAAGAGAAATTGTCAAGACTATCTTTAATGCACATAATTCTTTGTAGGTTTTTTTTTGTTGTGAATGACCCAATGTCCTGTGAACCTTTGAAATGTATTTATCGTTTCAAATATCAAGTTTGATGTAAAACAAAGTAAATAAATGTTGAACGTTTGGTTGTTTTAAATGAAATGTTTGTTTGGTTGCTAAATATAGACGTATTTAGAGCAGGTTGAGACGTAGCATGCAATGCGGTTACGTTTCAGTTTCGCTAATTTTGTTCAACGATGTAAAGTTAGTGAGAAGTACTTTACTTTGCTGTCTCTCTTATATATTTGAACTTTAGTGACATTTAAAAATATATGTAAAAAAGGACAAAATCAGTCACGATCAGTCTTAAAATGGGTGACCGCGAGTGGCATTTACAACTGGGTGCTACCGTGAGTCGGATGACACGTTAAATTGTAGGCACACACCACCGTCCATGCTTAATCATAATGTTTTTTATTCCATCCAAAGGTCGTCTGGAAGAGATCGCTCTTAAGCGATAAGACCGCCCGTTGCGCCTATATTTTTGAATGTTTAGTTTAGATTTATTTTGTATTTGGTGTCAATAAAGAGTTTTTGTATTGTATTGTATTGTATTGTATTGTATTGTATTGTATTGTATTGTATTGCCTCGGTTGCTTGTTCTAAAATAACAATCGTGAATCGTCAAGCCATAACAGAGGCCTTCGGGCGGCCTAGGGATCAGGAGTACTCGGTACGAACTTGCTTGCTGTAGTATAAAAATACTCCATCGGTTAAGTTGCTGGGAATAACATTCAAAAGGTTCGTCCAAAAAATGTTTATGGTTTTGATCCAAATGTTTTCGTACTAACATACAAATAGGCAAACAATATTTTTATTAGGTTTTTAGAGCGTCCATAAAATTTGGCCCAGACTCTATTGTTATGGCTAAAGCAGGAACCACACTATTGCCACGAACGCCCGCGAAAGCGCAAATACGCCGTTCCTATTGGTCTTAAAGCTATAAACAAACAATACGAACACATACTTATATACTCACACTGGTTCTAACGCATTACACTTTCTTACCTATCTTACTCCTAACGTTAAAAAATTTCATAATACGATTGTAATAATTTAATAAATTCATGTGTTAATTATATAATATTATGTGTAGTATAGTGTCCAAATGATGTAGAATTGCAAATATAGTGCAAACAACTGAAAGAGTACTAGCTACCACAACACAGGGTATCCTACCGTGGTAGCTAGGGGCTATCAAACACTGTAAAAAATTTTTTCGTGTCAAATATTTTTTATTATTATTATTACTTTCGCGGGCGTTCACAGCATCAGCTTGGAGCCGGCTTTAGAAAGAGCTACGGTCAAATAACGGTGGCCATGAACTTGGCTATCTGATTCTTCGTCGGAAGCGTGGGCGCACGGCTTTGTTAAAATAATTTCTGTTAATTCTTATTAAGGATCCGGCGACCACTGTAGACTAACTTCGCAAAACTGTTTCTTGAACCAATGTCTAGTGTATTTCCGCTCTAACGTCGCATTAAGTACCACGTCAAAGAATATGAGTTTTTTATTCTATCTTGGAACTAATTTAATGAAATTTACTAGAAAACTTTACACAATTTGATTTTTGAAGCTAATTTGAAATTTTATACAATTTGATATTGAAGTTAATTTATTAAAGGATTTAACAGAACTAATGTAACTAACAACAGCAAAATTTTTGATCAAAAACTAAATACTTACAATGACTAAATTATACAATAAAAGCAATAAACACAATAAAAAACTGTAAATGCTCGAGTACTTCGTCGACACGTGTTTCGCCTCTCCACGAGGCGAATAAACTTATAAATTTCGCAATGGCTAAACGTTTTCTATAGCCATTTCGTCAAGAAGAAGCCGACGAGCGATGAGAGCAAGTAAAGATACTGACTAGCCTCTAAAGTTATCTACAGAGTGACAAAATACAATTTCAATAATTTTTATGATTTTACACTTTTCTCATCATTCTTAATTACTATAAATGTTCATTGTATTATAAATTGATTTAAAAACTGTTGATGATGACCATCAGGAAGATGTAAAGGGATTTTTGAATTACTTTGTCTATTAAATAAATTTGTCAAAAGTGACACCTTACAAATGCGGACATTTTTCACAGCTCTACATAATTATTTTCTCTTGAGGACGTTTTTTTTTTAAAAAAAAAAACAAGAACATGAGCGAAGATATAGTTCATTTAGTTGTACAGTACATGCCAAATTTCATCTTAATAATTATGACAAATGGTTTCCAAGAAATTTTACAAACGCGTTTTCATGAAAAATTCAGAGCGTCGCGGAATCCTTAAGCATTACGATTTTCAAATAAAACAAATATAATTTATTTCAGTTTACATAATCAGACCCATATAACGTTTTTCTGGTGTTAGTGCAAGGGTGTAAAAGAGAGGAACCTCATGGCTTTTCGTACCCAGACTTTTGTTAGGGGTACAGAAGTAAATAATTTTTGGGAGTGGGGCAGAAATAGATGTACCTACCTTATTCTACTTTATTTACTTTAAAAACCTACAGTTTGAGCTTAGAGTTGGGGACGGTGGGGCAGATGCCCCATCGTTGGTACGCCCCTGCTTTATACGTCCTTTCTAGATTGTATAAAACAAAGTCGCTTTTCACGTACCTATGTCTGTCTGTATTTCAGAAATCGAAATTTATTGATAACTATTAACTCCTATAGTTACACGTCACAGTTGAATATTTATAATAAAAAATGAATGTCAGAACAATAATAATTTATAATTATGTCAAATATTAAAATAATTAATTTATGTCATTATACAGCTATTATTATAACTTATCGTCACGCCTTTTCCCCCGAGGGGGCTGGCAGAGGTGTAATACAACACTCACACTTCGCCGGACGATTTTCAGTCCCAAATGTGACAGGGGGCGAGCTTGTCGCCATACACCGGGCGCCAGTCATGTATAGCAGCTGACATATAAAACGCACAGTACCTGGATGGCCGAGCTTTGCTCGGTATTTTTTTTGATTTTTTAATTGTGTTTTTTGGATAATAAACAATTGATTTTAGTCTAACCTCAAAGCAAACACTCATTGACTTCGTGTTACTTAACAATGCCATCTGCTGTTGTGTCGTTAAAGCAATTAGTTGCTCACAAAAAATAGTATTATTATTCGCCAATAGATGTCAGGAAGAGTCATATTTTTCAGTTGAGATTGATTATCGATAAAACACGTATAAAATGACATTTTCTAAAAATGATTCCTAGCTAGATCGATTTATCGCCCCCGAAAGCCCCTATATACTAAATTGTATGAAAATCATTGGAGCCGATTCCGAGATTCCAATTATATATATATATATACAAGAATTGCTCATTTAAAGATAAAAGATATGTTCACACAATGGACAAATTAGCGCGTGCCGTCGGCTGGGTTTGAACCCGCTCCCTCTGGCTTGAGAGACAGGCCTTCTCCAACTAAGCTATCATCGCTTTTTTACTATTACTATTGTTATACAAAATAATAATAGTTCAAAAATCTCAGTGCTATCAGTTGGTAACGCGCGAAGTCGGGCAGGTCGCTAGCTCTATGATTTGATCGATTTGTTTTGCGATTTTTGATTGTATCTAGAACGTCGTAGGGCACATTTTCAGTCGAGTATTTTGTGTTTCATCTTAAACTAATACATAACATATAACATTTATTGTTATTGTAGCCTTTGGTTTCTATTGTTGAACGTTGCAGTAACTTGAGACGTTTTTAGAATGTAAAGTTATTTTTGAATCCAATAACAAACTAAGAAAAGCGCAAATCCTAAGTCATACTTATTTTCTCTGAGTATTTTTTTTTTCTCTGAGTAATTTTTTTCCTAATATCCTTGAAGTTAACCTGGACTAAACCTACCTACTTAATTGGTAATTAAGGGCCGCACGCTAAAGCGATTCTCAGTTATGAAACTCAATTTAAAACTGTTTTAAATGTTAAAATCAGTTTTAAATCGCGATTCATGACTGAGCGTTTTGAATTTTAGCATACGGCCCTAGGAAAAGTAGAGTAACAGCAAGACACTCCTTCATCTTTTGTATTCCTAAGCTTCTTATCGTAAACTACGTAATCCTACTAATATTATAAACGCGAAAGTTTGTAAGAATGGATGGATGGATGGATGGATGTTTGTTACTCTTTCACGCCATAACGGCTGAACAGATCTGGATGAAATTTGGCACAGAGATAGATTATAGTCTAGAATAGGACATAGGATATCCTTTTTATCCGCGGGTGAAACCGTGGGGCGCAGCTCGTCCTAAATAAATAATAGAAAAATATTTTGTGTCACGAAATTGTTGTTCAGAGCAAAACAAATCGCCCCCGGGTGGACTCGAACCACCAACCTTTCGGTTAACAGCCGAACGCGCTAACCGATTGCGCCACGGAGGCGATGGCAGACGCGCCGAAATTATGCATACTTTTTCTAGCATCAAATTGAACAATCAAATACGTGCGCATTGACATAGATAGTTTTAGTATTATCTTGACGCCATGTTACTCTGCAAGGTAAGGTCGTTTCTCCATTTTTAGATACAGTAAGAATAGTTTTCTCGTTTGTTGCGCTTTGTACTAATTTGATACCAGCTCTTTTCCAATCTTGTTAATGGTAGGTGTTAATTATCAGTATAATTTATATTACTAGCTGGTACCCGCGACTTCGTTCGTGTTTATTCATAAAATAGTATCCAATGTAATTATCAGATGTCATCATGATCCGATCAGCCGTTTAGCCGTGAAAAGCCAATAAATAGACAGAAAAATAGAATTACTTTCGATATTTTATTAGGTAAGGATAAGCGTTGAGAAAAGAAATAAAAGTAGCCATCGTCATTTTTCGAACGGCTAGGTGTTAATCATACAGGAGCATGAGCAGGAGCAATAAATATTTTCGCGTGTTTTTAACCGACTGCGCAAGAAGGTGGGTTGTGTTTTTAGGATGTATGTATGTGGCTATGTATTTATGAGGTTTCTTTTGTCTGTTTAGGCTGTAGGAACGGCCTATAGCCTAAACAGCTTGATGTATTACGACATGTGAGGTTTCATTTGAATCGTCATGATAGTGGAAGTGACATAGTGTGCAACATTTTGCAGCTGGGTTTCTTGTTTTTCTATAAATGTTTCTTGTTTTTCTAAAATCGGAATTTACTTATGAAAAGTGATTCCGTCTTTTATTTAATTTTTCGATGTTTTTGGGCTGGCTCAGTATTAATACAAAGCACGTGTTGTCTTTTCGAGTGTCCAACTATGTATGAGTTAGAGGGTGCTGGCTAGCATCCTCGAGGTGTACTAAACCTGTTTGAGATCTCTATCTATAGAGATCTCAAACTGAAACTAGGGTATGAGTCTAGTATTTTTTTATGTAGAATAGGTCGGCGTTTGACCACCAACTCGCCTGATGTTAAGCGACGTTGTGGTCTAAGATGGAGCACGACGACCTATGAGGTACTTATTCACTCTAGCCTTGAAGTTTTGTAGAGTGAAGAAGTACAAAGACGGCAGTTGAGTGAGGCGCTACAAGTGGGCTACAGCTCAGACCCGTCTTCGGAACGGTTACACCGGACTTCATCCCGAAACACGACTAGGTCATTTCACGGCATGGTTTGGTCCGGTGGGTGGTAACTAGCCACGGCCGAAGCCTCCCACCAGAGTTTGCTACCCGGTTAGCACTACCCGGGGACCACGTGTAAGGAATCAGAATAGAGTACACTCCTACGAACGTGGGTAGCTCAGCCCCCTAATAAAAAAGTATAAAATGTATAATATCTGTGATTATAAGAAACATACAATGTTAAGTACACTACATTAAAAAGTTACATAATGCATTTTCAAACCAAATAAAATGGCCGTACACAAACCAATAATTCAAAATAAACTTTTATTACATTTTTTATGGCTTCTATATTAGTTTCGGTATCGAGATAGTCGTATTTCTGGAACAGAACTATTTTTACACAGGTTTTTATACAAGTCTACGTGATGAGGAATGTCAAATGGGCTATAGCTGTTTATGTGTTGTCTGCGGTGCTTGTGGTGAGTGTCGAATTGATTTTAGAGTGGTGTTAACCACTTATGTAAATTAATACGGTAGGTAATTAGAACTAGCTGAACACAGAGATAGAGTAAACTGGGACATCTTGGCAGTTTTATGTACCTAGTACCTGGATGTCCGAGCTTTGCTCGGTAATTTTTTTTATTGTGTTTTTTGGAAAATAAACAATTGATTTTAGTCTAACCTCAAAGCAAACACTCATTGACTTCGTGTTACTTAACAACGCCATCTGCTGTTGTGTCGTTAAAGCAATTAGTTGCTCACAAAAAATAGTATTATTATTCGCCAATAGATGTCAGGAAGAGTCATATTTTTGTTATTTTTCTTCCAAGTATATGTTTAAGTTGATTATCGATAAAACACGAATAAAATGACATTTTCTAAAAATGATTCCTAGCTAGATCGATTTATCGCCCCCGAAACCCCCAATATACTAAATTGTATGAAAATCGTTGGAGCCGATTCCGAGATTCCAATTATATATATATATATACAAGAATTGCTCATTTAAAGATATAAGATATATGTTTTTTAAGAGGGCAGCGACGCTCTGAAATTTCCATACAAACGCGCTACTCAAATTTCTTGAAAACCATTTGTCAGATTATGATGAAATTTAGCATGTACAATTAAATTAACAATATCTCCGCTCCTATGTTCTTTGTTTTTTTTTTTAAAACGTTCTCAAGCGAAAATAGAGGTATAAAAAATATCCGCATTTTAAGGGGTCACTTTTGACTGGTTTATTCAATAGATAGATAAAGCAAATCATAAATTCAATTACATAGGGAGGTTGTCTACATCATTAACTGTTAAATGAATCCATAATGCAAGGAAAATTCTTAGTTACTTAAGAATGATTACAGAAGTGCAAAAGTCATAAAAAAATTGAAATTGCACTTTGTCACTCTGTAGGTAACTTTAGAGGCTCGTCAGTATCATTACTCGCTCTCTTCGCTCGTCTTCTTCTTCTAGACGAAATGGCTATAGAATACCTTAAGCCAATGCGAAGTTAGTGTAGGTCGCCTAGGTCGAAGTTGGTTGGGTCGCCGGACTCTTAAGGCCCCGTATTACACGAAAGCACCATAAACAAGTATTTTGTTTGCGCCTAGTTTGATATGAAGAATTATGATGATCAGGTGCAAAAAAATACAGCTGGTAGAAGAAACGCAACCAACTCAAGTTTAACCGAAGAACAATACTGAAAATCATTCTCATTTTGTAAAAAAAAAACACAAAACGTATCTTCTTAAAAAACTATCGGAACGTAGTTCTCTAAATTTTAAGCAATTACGCCACATTTTTTTTCGTTTATTAAATAGCCACATTAATTATCTAAAGTTTAAATATAATTGAATTAGATTAATTATCTTGTCAAAATAAATTAAACATACACAATCCTTGCATATATTATTGATATTTGTTGTACATATCTTGTTTATATGTACATGTAAAATAACATACACACGCACAACAGAACTATATAAGGTATAATGCCTTGACAGTTTCCCTTTTTTTTTCACTACCGCCGCCACTACTTCATACCGACACTTTACATCGGAAACTTAAATTGGATTTCATAAATTTAAAACGTAAATTGTTCGAATTTCAGTCCTCATACATGAGATTTTAAACGTGGTTCATTCTTCCGATCGGATTTATACTCGATTACCCATTTCATCTAAATGTATAAAAGTAGACTGAGACTCAAACAATAGAGTTTGAAATTTGTAGTATCCGATCGGACAAGTTTCCGAATGATTGTGAATAGCATCGCAGAACACTGTTGTTATATCACGTGATAACGTTATTTAAATTGGTAACGTTGTTTTTGTTATCACGTATGTTTAAAAAGGTGGCCTCATTTGGCTGTTTCGAGAGCTCCATCTTTATTCCTTATTTGGTCGGGGTATAGTACATAGTACATACCCACACTCAAGATTATGATGAAGATGCAAATGTTATAGTAAAATCGTTATAACAGTTTACTCTGGTGGGAGGCTTTGGCCGTGGCTAGTTACCACCCACCGGACCAAGCCATGCCGTGAAATGACCTAGTCGTGTTTCGGGATGTAGTCCGGTGTAAATTTTTCGAAGACGGGTCTGAGCAGTAGCGCACTTGTAGCGCCTCACTCAACTGCCGTCTTTGTACTTCTTCACTCTACACAAGTTCAAGGCTAGAGTGAATAAGTACCTTATAGGTCGACGTGCTCCATCTTAGACCACAACGTCGCTTAACATCAGGCGAGTTGGTGGTCAAACGCCGACCTATTCTACAAAAAAAAAAAACAAATGGTATAATGATGAATGTTAATCATGCATTGAATATTAAAAAGGTGCACGCAACAGACCTTCCTAAAGACGAGCTGGACAAGGTCATAGAAGATGAAATAACGGAGAAGCTGAGTAAAGATCTGCTGCAGAGTATCGAGAGGAAGTTCCAGATCGACTTAGAGAAGTAGGTATTGATACGACCAGTGGCTCTGGAGCCTGGAATCCAGAGCTGGAGACCTCACGTGCCTGGAGTGTCTCTTCTACAGATCGCATTCCTCAACCGACACTCTTTAATTTTTGTAGGTAGGTTCAATTATAAAAATATTTATTCGCCATTTTGAAAAAAAAAAAAACAAAATCTGACTCGACAAAAAGAAATATAATTATCGAACCTACTCACAAAATTTTAAGAGTTAGAAAATGCATCCTGTAGAAGAATACAAAGAGATTCGGACAGAATCCAGATTTACGAATACATTTATGTCGAAGCTGAAGCACAGACGCTTCGCTCACTAACGCTCGCTCGGTCAATTAGTATCGATATTCTAAAAGAATAATCGAATAGTTAAAACTTAGAAATAGGCATTACAACTGTGCTCAGCAGTTTTATTGTTGATTTTATAGTTTTACGTCATGTTTCTGGCATAAAAACTGTTCTGTGCGCATATTCCAAGCTTAAGAGCTATTATTGTGAAATAATTATTGGGATCGGTTCCGCTGTTGTCATAAAAAGTTAATAGGGGGGTAGACTAATGTATGAGTAATTAGTGTAATGATACGAAATAATAGTAATCTACATAGGTATATTAAAAAATATGACTAACTTGTCCGACGTCACGTGATATTGTGGTGTATGTCTGTGGAGTACCTATGTCGGATGGGATTGTATCAAGCCACCACAGCATCAGGGCCTTTACCTTAAAGTGTAACCCTCATAACAATAAACGTGGTATAACCTCGGAATGTTTAGTCTTTGTAATTTTTTTAACTCGTTCGAAAAAGACAAAACACTTCACAACCATTCCAACGCTATACAACGTTTATTGCTAAGAGGGTAAGCATGGTGGCGATGTTAATCGTATGCTCTCCCAGTTGCTCGTATGACGCGAATAACTCGGTGCGAGTGGGATGGCATGCGATTACCATTTCCATTACGCTTGCACAATATGAACCCAAGGAATGTCGTCATGGACCCACGGCTTAGCCATGGAGGCCTTACAGTGGCCTTAGCCATGGAGGCCTCAGATACAGGCTGATGAGAAAGTCTTTCTGCTTCTTCCAATAGATCGGCCGAAAAATGGATAAATCTCTATAAAATTGCCTTAAACCAATCGTGGACCCGAGGAGCAAGCAACGAGTTCCTTGCCAGTAAAAAAACTTACCAGCAATAATTAAAACTAAAACGTAAAATAAATGCCTAAAAATATGTATGTTATCATTATTAAAGAAACCTTCACCTCTTTTCCAAACTACCGCGAAAATACAACATGTTTGTTTCGCAGGGATATAAATATTAGGTGTTACCAGAGTGAGTCTAAAGCTGTCTTAATATTATATATAGCACTTATCTGTATAAAACAGATCCAACGCACTATTTCTATTCACACAAGTTCTTAAAAATACATTGCATAACTCTATTAAAAGTCTCACAACCGGAAGACCCCCCAGAAGAAAGATACCTTTCTGTGAAGTAAGCGCAATTTTTAATATGATAGATAGGATAACGATGATAGGTGTACATTGCTGTTTGATATAACATTATCTAATATTGAACATTATAATGACCGGTCCCACGTTGCTAGCATCCATGCAAGGGCTTCTCGCGAGTCCCTCGACCCTCAAGAGCTCTAATAGCATGCGCGCGCGACAAAATTTTTCTTGTCACTTTTTGTCATGCGAGAACGTGACAAGGCTAGGTGTAAGCATATGTCTGTCTCAATAAATAGAGTCGACACACCGTTCTCGCGTTGCGTATGCTGGACCAGCAGATCGTAGGTCCACATTGTAGAGAATTTCCCTTTTAGAGGTTTCCTTTACGGGTGTTATAAAAGACGGCGTGTCTAGGTCTGTGGACATGGTTCTGGTAAAGATCAAGATGCTTCTCCGGAATGGAACGACTCACATCCAAGATAAGATGGCGGAGCTTCAAACGTTGCTTGACTCCATCAGGCAGGAGGGTGAAGTAGAGGTACGTAGTTACTATAAGATTTTATCATCTTTGACTTTCTTGAAATATTCCACAACCAAGACCACAAAGGACTATGAATTTGAGTGTGAGAGCTATATCGGAGAGGATAACCGAAAAAAGTTATAGTTTAGCTGCTTGAAAGAGGACACGAAGGAGAAGGTAGTAAATTCAGATGACGAATGATAGAGACGAATAGAGACAACGCACATAATGTACTGAACATATATTAAACTAAGATGAATGACACTGTTTCGTGTTTTCATACCGAAATAATCGAATATAATACTTGAGCAAACGACCAACGCTGCTGATACATCTATGTTTATAATTTAGTTTCATGTGAAATTCAAATCGCAAATATTTTCTAACTACCTGAAAGCAAATTCTGAAATGAATGAAGTAGTCTCAATAATTATCATTTGATTATGTATTTCAGTTCGACAAATGCCTCCTAGAACGTCAGAACGAGACAACAGCACTTGCCGAGAAGGCCCTGCACAAGATGGTGGTTTGTGGTTATGCCCTGATTGGTCATGACCCCGCACAGGCTGTGACCAGGGTCATGGAACTGAAGAACATGATTACTGAGGGGACTAAGCCTGTAAGAGAATTTTGATATATATACTACACGTATCATACATATTTCAATAATTGCGATTTGTCAGTTTTCGTAATTTCTACATTTCTACATTAGTATAAAACAAAAGCGTTTGTCTTTCTGCCTGTTTATTATTAGCTTACTTTTATTAAGCCACGCAGCAGTTTTAATGCGTTTACAGGTACCATGTGAAGCTGGGCGGGTCTCTAGTGTATATGATACACTAGAGACCCGAAGACTTAAGAAGTACCCACTCGCGTCCGAACCCTTTGATATTTACATCAATATTTATTTCAAACCACTATATAGGTACATAAATTATTGGTAGCTACTCGGTACGTTAGATTTATTGATATTCATATATGTGAATTGCTTTTAAAAACCTAGTACTAGAATAACACCAGCTATTCATTAGACGTGGCCAATAGAAGATCACGCACAGTCCTAGTAAGTAACAAAGTGTTGGAACGGGTGAACTATCCATCACAATCGTAATTAGCCATAACTCCCCTACAAACATTCAACCAAGAATAGCTTTCACAAAAATATTACAAAGTTGGATAACTGCGCACGAACGTAGCCGATCGATCGCTATAGCCCTATTTCGAAACGATCCAACAAAAATAGACCAGATTTCTGAAACAATAAATTTCAAATTGAATGTTTAAACTGAATTGATTACTGTGTCGAAATATTTCGGATCTGATATTACGGGACATCCAAAATATTGAGGCACGAAGCTGGCCTTGTGGGCAGTGGCATTAAAATACTTCAAAAGCGTGCTCCAGGTGGTTACGAGTACATTAAAATTTGCAGATATACGATGAAAAGAAAGAAATTTACGGCTTGCTCAAAGTCTGTGGTCATGACCACGAGACTCTGAAGAAGGTCATCAAGTGCGTCATTTCCAAGGTGAGATCTTAGCGTTGACTCTACTCTATTTAATCTATGATAATGACTCTAAATATTGGTAGGTTCAGACTAAAAAGATTTAGGTCAGACTGAAACCCATTGAGGGAATTACGAATTAGGTTGCGTTCCCACCAGAGATGTGCTAGGCCGCTGAGCGGTGCGAGAATACGTGGCGACGCTGTGAAACGGTGCGCAATCGAGCGGTGCGAGGATTTGTAGCGAGGTCTTTTACACATCAATGTCTAACAAACTCCGTTTAATGACTGATAACAGTTTTTCGCTAGCACACATTCCTCGCACCGCACACATCACTCGCTTTTTTGGACGTAATAAATCTCGTTCGCTGAGCCATCTCCACAGGAACTGTGGTGAGCGAGGCTAGATAATTGAAGCGATTCTATTGGTTCTTTTGCACATCTCTGATGGAAACGCAGCCTTAATAGCCTATTAGTGTAATACGTTTTTAGTAAAGAAAATATATTTTAGCTTCTTTATGTGAAAATGTAGTAGATTCACGGCAATCGGTAAACGAATTAATAATAATAAGTTCATTTCGTGATCACAATCGTGTTGGAAACATTAAAAAAAAAGAATACATTACTTGTTAAAGTTATTGTGAGTACCTTTAAGATCACTGTACCCTGTACTAGGTCTCGTCAGAGCCTGTATTACAAGGTAGAGTATTTTTTTAATGCCTCTGGCCACTTTATATAGCAACATTGAATTACAAAAATATACTAAAATTACACAAAAATATAATATATGTGCGTATGTTAATTATGTATAAATGTAGGTTTGTTTATCTATTTATACATTTCTAATTCTTAGCCTAATAATTAAACATTTTTGTATGCCTAGGATTAATATTTATGTTTGGTAGTAACATAAATTCAAACATAAACGATGATGATGTACGCAAAGACAAGCACGACATAAAGTCAAACAACTACTTACCGAAATTAGAGTCATTAGCTTCTATAAACAAAATGAGCACATCTAATAAACATTACAAATAAACACGATATTAATTCAGAGAGTGCACGTGTCTAAACGAATGGTTTCTTCAGATCGTTCCGAAAGATTGACAAATTCCGGAAACTATAATTTCGATAGCCGACAAGAATTTGGGACGAGATCAGTGAATATTTGTGAATTCCGCCGAATCGTTAGTCATGTCCGGTGTGGAAACACGCTCAGTGAAATGAGATTCCTTAATTTTCACAAAAAATTCTAGACTTTGAAAATGTTATTTTTGAAAAATTGTCTGATCTTTTGAAAAGTTTTTTAAAATTGTTATTCTTGTCTTGATCTAGTAGCATTTTAAAAGCTGTTTTGAATTTGAATTTACGCAATATCTACATAAGTATATTTCACTCATAGATTTTACAACTTCTAAATGTGACGTGTTGTTGTTAACAACATAGTTATCTTGATTATTCAAATAAACGAATTGAATTTTGCCGATCACTGGGATCACAAGCCTCCAACTGGGTGGTTGGATAACATTGTTTAGGCGGTAGTAAGGCAGTGGATGGGACCGGACAGGACCGGAAAAGATAATGTACTGAAGAGAATACTTATACTCAGCAGTAGGTGCAAAATATTTGGTGGTGACAATGATAATGATGAAGAATTTTTGTATTTTGATTTAAAACAAAGTGTAGCTTTGATTGAAAACATATGTAGTTTTTTGTTCATTGCAGTCAACGGTTATAAAATCAGCAATGATGGATATTACCAGCAAGCTGATCGAAGGTGTAGTCGACTTAACGAAACTAATGGCTCACGGGGCGATGCATGAAGCATGTCTTATTGAAGTAGTGAAGACAACTGAAGATGAAGCGTTCCAACTTGTCAACAGAGTGAGAAATTGTTCTGGCGGAAAGGAGACAAAAGATGAGTTAGATAAATACATGGCTGAAAATAATGCAACGGTTCTCGATATGCCTAGACCTAATAAAACTAAAGACAACGATATACTCGTAGATACAGATACAGCTAAATCAAAAGATACCAAAGCTAAGACTGAAAAAGCTGTCAATTTCCCGGAAATAAACGGTTTATTCAGAAAAGTGATGGACGTAAAGAAATCTCAATATCCTGACAAAAGTCTGAGAAAGAAATTTTAATACACTTTAAAAAATTACTTATTTTGAAAACAGTTACACTGGCTGGACATCCCATCTAAATAAATGGAAAAGAAACTTAAAATACTGAACTGTAATGTTGTTTTTGTTGAGTTTGATCCGAAAATGGTAGGAATTTTATTCATAGAAAGGTTATAAACATAGACTAACCATGCACAAAGATTGTAGTACTTACTAATAATTGTCTAATTCCATCCGCTAACTCCTCCTAAAGCACGCAACGGATTTTAATGCGATTTGCACCATCAGTCAGATATGTTTATAGTAACTGTGCGTAGCCGGGGCGCTTCAGTATAAAATACTAAAAGATAACACTTTAGAAATAAAAATTAAGAGAATTACGAGTGTAAGTTGGAGTCAAAGTCAAAATGTTTTTATGCAATACACATGAAACACCTATGAACGTCAAAGATTTATAATAGACTCAACCACCTTGCTTGGAAAAAGAGCCACTATTTAGAAGAACAGGTATGAATTGAGGGGCATTTCTTTTTCCAAAAAAATTTGTTAACGAATTTTGGCTTAGAAGTAGGGAACATCGTATTATAACCATGCACTAGTGACTACTTGGCAGTGGTGAAAGGCTCCAAAATCTTGATGATGTTGATGTATGAAGATTTCATAAATATATTAAGGACATTTTAAGGATAACACGAGTAAGTATGTACTAATATAAACCAGTTATTTCCATATTTCCCTAACTAAATTTCATTGTCTACATTAATTCTCCAGATCAATCCCCACCGTACACTGAATATTTACGATTCTATAAACAAAAAGAGCAAAGTAAACAGTTCGGTACACCCTCATCGTTTACACAGTGTTTTGCAACTACCAAACTATTTCAAGACTTAAAAAGCTCTGTCCATCAGATTTGGGGTCATTCGTAGGCTATTTCAAACAACTTATGATTATAAATTAAATAAAAAGCGATGATAGCCCAGTTGGAGAACGCCTGCCTCTCAAGCCAGAGGGAGCGTGTTCGGACCCAGCCGAAGGCACGCACCAATTTGTTCATTGTGTGAATAATGTGCATATTGTATGTTATCTGCTACATGATTGGAGACCAGTGTATGGCCAGAGGCTCGCTTCCTGTCACATTTGCGACTGAATATTGTCTGGAAAAGTGTGGGTGTTGTACACCTCTGCCAGCCCCTTTGGGGGAAAGGCGTGACGATATGTTACGTTATGTTATAAAATACTAGCGATCCGCCCCGGCTTCGCATGGTACATATGAACCTGCCGTGAAAAATGAGGGATTTACACGAGGAACTAAAGCCGCATGATTTTTGTCTCAAGGCGAAAACCGACCAGCTAAATGGCAATTCGGCTAGGTCGCAAGTGACTAAAGCCGCAAGCCTCAAAGTTGGGTAGCATCCGACTTTGGCTGCGTGGCGACCGACCTCATGCGGCTGGTGACTAAAGTTGACCGTGTAAACTGTAAACGATCAGTTGGAAGTGATCGCCCGCCGCATGAAGAAGTGTTTCTGCTCAAATTTTTCTAAGGTAATTACCGAGCCGTATGCGGTTTAAGTCACCTGTGGAAATGAGCTAGCGATGGGGCTAGGTGAGGCGATGTGTGAAGCTGACGGTGAAAATTGACCCGTGTAAACCCCTCATTAAGGGAAGCTAGCGGACGTTAAGTTTGCTAAATTTTATAGAGATATGAATGATGATGATTGATTTATTCTAGTCTATGGTTGAGTATTAGATTGGTAGTTGGTAGAGATTCAGGTGTTATTAAAAATATATGAATATGTACTAGATGTATTATTACTATTTTTGATGACCCATTTCTTTAATTCCTTAGAAGTTTAATCTTAGAAGTTTAATCATCATTACATTCTGACACGTTCCCACTGCAGGTACATCGACCTACCCTTAATCAAGGGCGATTGAGCCGTTATCCGCCACACTGGCTCTGTTGGTGGATTGTCACAAATCTTTCGAAATTATAATTAGGGATTTATCAGAAATGATAATTGTACGTTCTTTTAAAATTTATTTAGATAAGTAATCATTACTGAAACCAACTTTACTAACCCAAAAGACTAATGTAGCATGTGATAAGGTCAACGCCCTTTTCATACTTTTTTAATTATCGCTTTTTTTAATTTGGCGTCTTGCCAACATTAAATGGTTTACATACAGACAAGCACAGAATTCAGAGGAACCGTCCAGGTTTTTGTGTATGTGGGCAGACGAAAAAGTGGGTTAGTCGTTGAGTATGTTTACGTGGCTGGCCGAGTTTTTTAGAAGGCGTTTGCAACATTTTGTTACTTAGTGCATACTCGTATTTGGATTAGTCTCGTGTCTTTCTGCGGTTCCAACGGAAGACCAGCGCCGGTTAACAGCCGGCATTATGCTGAGTTGGGGCCGTTTTGTGACCTTGTAAATTGTAAAATTCCCTTAATGTTTTTAATTTCAAAAGGTCACAAATAAACTTTTTTTTTCTTCTTTCTTCTTTTTCTCTAATTGAACGAGCAAGCGCGAAACGCGAGCAGTCTCTCCGTCTTGCTTCGGGAAAAGCTTGAGGAAAAAGTTTTCGTATGTCTGGATGTTCCGGCTGTTCTGTTCAGGTCGCATTTCTCAACCGTTTCTCGCAAAATTTTGTCAACCGATTCGATAGTTGTACTCGTAAGTAAGTAAATATAGTTATTTTTGTCGAAACAGTTTTTTGATTTTTTTCAAAAGTGCGAAGGTGTTTTTTTATGTTTTCGGGAGGTATTTTGCTCACAAAGCCACTATTTTTAGTAATGATCTAATGCAACAAATTATACACAAAGTACCTACAGTTATTTAGTAAACAGTGCAACGTATTTACAATAGGTATTACAAGCTTGCTGGACAAGCGGATGTTACAAGGAATAAATATGAGCTTTCTTGGAATATTGATGAAAACATTGTTTAGAAAACATGTTTTCGTTCAGGAATGGAGGAAAAACTTCGTTACTGACTGCCATTGCTATTGACTGCCTCGGTGACTCAGTCGGTAGTGAACCTGCCTTCTGAACTTGGGGGTGTGGGTTCGATTCCCACCTAGGGCAAAAGTTTATGTGGTGAACATTTGTGTTTGTTCTATGTCTGGGTGTTAAATTTCTATTTAAGTATGTATATAAAAGTATGTATATCAGTCTCTGGCAGCCATTGTACAAGCTTGCTTAGCTTAGAGTTAGACGACCGTGTGTGGAAATGTCCCGAATTATTATTGTTGTTATTTAAAGGTAAAATTGATGATAAGCATGTGTCTGTCTTTGAAGTAAACGCTACAAAAGATCGTCCATCCATAGACACTGGACTGCTAAACTAAATCTGTTGTAAAGCGAATCAGTCATAAAACGAACAAATCATTCGTACAATTCTCTATTTACAAAAATGTTTCAGTTCTTAATTGGTACAATTCTATCATTGATAAAATTTAGGCATGCGTATAATTTCTCTTTTGATCAAAGGCTGAGATATGAAAAGCTGCTCTACTAAACGGGGCAACGGATTCGCCGGAAACGTACTTGGAAGACGCGTGGTACGCGAGGAAAAAATAGCTTCACCTCACATAATCGCATTTAATTTAGTTTTATGTACACCATCTACCCTTTTCAAATTTCTCTAAGTTCCTGTTCATCCAAAGGTTACCTGGAAGAAATCGCTTTAGGCGATAAGGTCGCCCTTGTACTGCCGAAATGTGTTTTAGTTTTTAAGATTTTCATGTAGTTTTTGGTGTGCAATAAAGTTTTAGAAATGTAATGTCTCAAGCCGAAAAATTGAACCTTCAAAACAAGGCTTAGATCAAGCATAAGTTTTGTTTCGCTGCCAGTCGCCCTGTGATCACGTCGGTGTCATGACGCCTAAATGTGCTAAAAACACTTGAACAAATGTCATCAACGTTTCTTTTTTTTTTTATGTAAAATGGGTCGGCGTTTGACCACCAACTCGCCTGATGTTAAGCGACGGTGTGGTCTAAGATGGAGCACGACGACCTATAAGGCACTTATTCACACTAGCCTTGAAGTTCTGTAGAGTGAAGAAGTACAAAGACGGTAGTTGAGTGAGGCGCTACAAGTGCGCTACTGCTCAGACCCGTCTTCGGAACGGTTACACCGGACTTCATCCCGAAACACGACTAGGTAGGTAGGTCACGGCATGGCTTGGTCCGGTGGGTGGGAACTAGCCACGGCCGAAGCCTCCCACCAGAGTTTGCTACCCGGTTAGCACTACCCGGGGACCACGTGTAGGGAATCAGAACAGAGTACACTCCTACGGACGTGGGTAGCTCAGCCCCCTATCATAATCATAAGGTGTAGGATGCAGAACGTTGGTGAATATACCTAAACAAATAGAAGTGTCGATGCAGTGCCACTATAGAGGCCTGATTTTGATTGAGAGACGACATCTAGGTACGAGTATGTATGTTTCGAACGAGTATAGATCGAAGATCAATAGCATCATTTCATTTACTTTGTACACACAAATTACACTTCTTTTAAAATACAGCAAAGTGATCCTATCTCCTACCTTATATTACATTACTTTTTAAAACCCAACGAGCCCCACTGGTGGCTGTTGTGTCTGTTTTGGTAGTGGTCGCTGGGAGCAAGCCTTAAAAGCATGCGAAAGTACGTTTGTTCGTTTATTTGTTTGTTACGCGACTCAACCGTTCATCATGACATTTTGTACAGAAAAAGAGCTATAGGGACATTTCATTGGATTGGATTGGTTCATTTCGTGAACATACATATATTATGTGTGTACTATACATATGTCATCTGCTAAATGATTGGAGCCCGGTGTATGGCAACAGGCTCGCTCCCTGTCACATTTGGGACTGAATATCGTCCGGCGAAGTGTGGGTGTTGCACACCTCTGCCAGCCCCCTCGGGGGAAAGGCGTAACGATACGTTCATTGGGCATATGACTTTCATCCCGACAATTTAACGGTTCCTGCAGGACCACGAATCAAACCGCGGAGTGCAACTAGTTGATGCATATTTCCTTATACAGGCCTGACGTAAAGCCAAGGATGCGGTGCGTACACGACAAACTGTAAAACCAAGGATGCGGTGCGTACACGACAAACTGTAAAACCAAGGATGCGGTGCGTACACGACAAACTGTAAAACGGCGTGTCTGCGCCGCGTCGCTTGTACGAGTATATATTTCCTTATACAGGCCTGACGTAAAGCCAAGGATGCGGTGCGTACACGACAAACTGTAAAACGGCGTGTCTGCGCCGCGTCGCTTGTACGAGTATATATTTCCTTATACAGGCCTGACGTAAAGCCAAGGATGCGGTGCGTACACGACAAACTGTAAAACGGCGTGTCTGCGCCGCGTCGCTTGTACGAGTATATATTTCCTTATACAGGCCTGACGTAAAGCCAAGGATGCGGTGCGTACACGACAAACTGTAAAACGGCGTGTCTGCGCCGCGTCGCTTGTACGAGTATATATTTCCTTATACAGGCCTGACGTAAAGCCAAGGATGCGGTGCGTACACGACAAACTGTAAAACGGCGTGTCTGCGCCGCGTCGCTTGTACGAGTATATATTTCCTTATACAGGCCTGACGTAAAGCCAAGGATGCGGTGCGTACACGACAAACTGTATAACGGCGTGTCTGCGCCGCGTCGCTTGTACGAGTATATATTTCCTTATACAGGCCTGACGTAAAGCCAAGGATGCGGTGCGTACACGACAAACTGTAAAACGGCGTGTCTGCGCCGCGTCGCTTGTACGAGTATATATTTCCTTATACAGGCCTGACGTAAAGCCAAGGATGCGGTGCGTACACGACAAACTGTAAAACGGCGTGTCTGCGCCGCGTCGCTTGTACGAGTATATATTTCGAAACACGTTACTTTCATACATTTTATATGAACAAGTCGTAAAGCGGTACCGCCCCTAAACTTTATCCGCGCCGCATCTTCGCCTTACGTCCGATCTTATTCGTCGGTCATATTCAGATGCGACACTCAGTTATAAATCTCAATTTAAGGGTCCGGCGACCACTTTAGACTAACTTCGGATGGCTAAAGGTTTTATATTGCCATTTAAGAAGAAGACGACGAGCGAAGAGAGCAAGTAAATATACTGATCGTCTAGAAGAAGGCGAAGCGAGCAAGTAAAGATACTGAAGAGCCTCTAAAGCTATCTACAGAGTGCCAAAGTGTAATTTCATATTTTTTTATGAAATCGAAGTGAATCGAAATGAAAGTGTACTTCTGTAATCATTCTTACATAACTAAAAATTTTCCTTCTATTATGGATTAATGTACAAGCTAATGATGTGGGCAACCTTCATATAATGTAAAAGGATTTTTGATTTGCTTTGTCTATCTATTAAATAAATCAGTCAAAAGTGACCCCTTACAAATGCGGATATTTGTCATAGCTCTATTTTCTCTTGAGGATGTTTTAAAAAATAAAAACATGAGGGCGGAGATACAAATTTCATCATGATCTGACAAAATGGCTTCCAAGAATTTTGACAAGCGCGTTTGTATGGAAAATTCAGAGCGTCGCAGAACCCTTAAAACTGTTTTTATGTATGGTAAAACTAGTTTTATTTATGAATTCAAGACTGAGCATCGTTTCAGTATGCCAAACTAAGATCGAATTAAGAAACGATATACTCTGAAACACGGTCTAACATATCGACACACCCTCGTGCACAATAATTTACACACACACACACACACACACACAAACACATACACACTCACACACACACACACACACACACACACCGACACACTCACGCACACGCACCTGTTTAAGAAGAAATCCAGGCATACTACGATAGCTATGAAACTATACCAACCACAATGTATTTCAAACGCGTTACTCATGTGCTTTAAGTGAGATATAATATCGATATTAACGTCGATCGCGCGTCATCGAGAGCCTTGGCACGGATCGATGATCGTACTGGAGTATTAGGAATTTGTAGACGATTTCCGAATATTACCAGCGCTTGATGAGAGAATGGCTCGGGAGTTGTGGGGAGCGATCGATTGAAATTATAGTTTGAGAGGAAAATATGCGTTTGAGTCTTGATCTACCTGTCGATATGATGAGAAAGTATCTGATATAATTTATATAAAACTAGCGACCCGCCCCGGCTTCGCCTGGGTGCAATGCTGATACTAAATACTCTACAGAAAAACTGTGAACGTTGTATATAAAAACATAGCGGCCCGCTCTGGCTTCGCACGGGTATAAACAAAAAAATGTTATTGTGGGATAGACGGTAGAAGATAGATGGTATATACCATCGCGGAGTTTTCTGTAGACCTTTTCAATGTGTGCAAATAATTAGTACATTATTTTGATAAATCTCGTAGGGTTCAACCTGCGTTTGCAATGTAAGCGGAAAAAAATGATAATTAACGACATCACATTAGAAACCTCAAAAATAACAGTATTTCTCCACTATTTAATGGATGTTATTTTACATATAAACCTTCCTCTTGAATCACTCTATCTATTAAAAAAAATTGCATCAAAATCCGTTGCGTAGTTTTAAAGATTTAAGCATACAAAGGGACATAGGGACAGAGAAAGCGACTTTGTTTTATACTAATATGTAGTGATGATTTGTAAAAGCTATTTTACATAATATAAAAAGCAAAGCTAAAAAAATCTTCCCATCCGGAATTCGTCATCCATGTTTTTGTTGATATTTTAAAAACTGCTTGAGCGATTTCGATAATATTTAAATGAGACAACTTTTAGTATGATTTAACAAAAAAAAAAAGAATCATTATATTCGATTCACAATTGGCAGAGTAATCGCGTAACATACATAAAAAAAACATACAGTCGAATTGAGAACCTCCTTCTTTTTGGATGTCGGTTAAAAATGATTTGTGGAGTGCAGACAAGGTCATTAGATAAAGATAAAGACACAAGAAAATGACCTTTCTAGATTGCTATGTCCTTTTTTTTTTTTGTTGACGGGGGGAAATCTTCAAAAAGATGCCCGTATGTATTGGGGTGCATCCGGGTTATGTGGGGATTGACCCACTAAAACCCCCTCGGTGGCCATCCTCTGTGCATGGCCAGAGGGCACCGGGATCTCCATAGGACCGCACCGGTGCCCCCCTATGATTGGTATGCCCTATCCTTCGTTTATAAATATGAGATCTTAGGCTCTACTAAGTTAATACGGAAAATATTGATAAATCATGAAGCTACAATCCAAATAGGTTCATGTTGTGTAAATGTTTGTAACCATAAAAATAAAATGTTCATTTTTCAAAATTTTGAAATAGTTTTGCTTTTAACTGCCATCTCACTGTATGTTGAAACTAATGATGCGACGTACGAGTACGATGGAACAAACTATCCTACTAATATTATAAACGCGAAAGTTTGTAAGAATGGATGGATGGATGGATTTTTGTTACTCTTTCACACCAGAACGGCTGAACAGATCTGGATGAAATTTGGCACAGAGATAGACTACAGTCTAGAATAGCATATAGGATACTTTTTAACCGCGGGTGAAACCGCAGGGCGCAGCTAGTAATATTATAAACGCGAAAGTTTGTAAGAATGGATGGATGGATGTTTGTTACTCTTTCACGCCAGAACGTCTGAACAGATCTGGTTGAAATTGTGCACAGAGATAGATTATAATCTAGAATAGCACATAGGATACTTTTTAACCGCGAGTGAAACCGCGGGGCGCAGCTAGTAATGATAATAAAAAACACAGGGCAATATTTTAATTATTATACTGTTTTAATTACCATTTCCGTAGATTTTTGGCTAATCAAGAATTGGTAGATGTTTGCTATCATAGAACAAATGTTTTGCAGATACTTACATTGCAATAGATAACGTCTTGTTTAGAGTTATGCAGGGCCTAGGTACTCGTACCAACATTACTTACTGACGTCGACGACACGAACAAGGTCTAGCATCCCGGGAGCAAACACATAATGACGTCACTCGCCATCGTCATCCGTCTCTTTCGAACTATTTGTAAATGACTTATTTCGGTCCTGCTTACGCATCGATTAACGTCACTACGTGCTGCCCACGTGACTAGGTTTTTTAACCGCGGGTGAAACTGCGGGGCGCAGCTAGTACAAGTATAAATTAAACATTTTAAAAACCCTCGACACCGATTTTCATCAAACAGAGCTAATGATACTCCCGACTAATTCACCTTTCAAACTAAAAAAACACAATCAAAATTGGTTCATCCGTTCGGGAGCTACGATGCCACAGTCAGACACACACACAGACACGTCAAACTTATAACACCCTGTCGTTTTTGCGTCGGGAGTTTAAAATTGTGTATCCTCTCCATCCTAAGGTTGCCTGGAAGAGACCGCTCTTAGAGACCGTACTTACTAGTTATACTCGACTACCATCTTAGTTCGAGCATTGGGATACTCTGAAAACCAGCTCTGCGTAGGCTGGCCTGCCTCCGCAGTACATTGCTGAGAGTATCCCAATTGCCAAACTAAAATTGTTGCTTGTTATGTATTTTTGTTTAATGATTTGTCTTTTTTATTTTTTTAGTTTTGGCAATAAATACCTTTTTATTTTTTATTTATTTAGTGATAAGGCCGCCAGCTGTTACACTACAGTCTAAGATACTACTACTACTCTACTTTCTGTTCTTTTGTTTTTGTTATTTCTGGTGTGAACAATAAAGTGTTTATCTATTTATCTATCTATCTATTTTCAGAAAAACGCTCTATGTCCATTGTCAATAAGTATGAAGTAAAGTAAAGCATCTACTCGTTTTAATATAATTCAGTTTATCACGAAGTTAGAAGTTAACAATGGGTGTAAATATAAACAGCTGCAAATCATTCAGCGCTGGTTTCAGTTTTCAGTAATTGTTTGCAAAACTAGTGGAAATATGCGGAAACGTCGGCCATCACTCGTAATTATGGCGGGGCGTTGACAGACGGCCAGACAGTCAAGACTATGTTTAGCCTTTACCTACCTTTGAGTAGATTTATATTGGAGTTAATCTGTGCCGTTTCTAAGGAGCTATACGATTTTGTAAATGAACATATTTATTCATGAAATATTATGGATTTATTGAAAGCATGGATGAAAGAAGATTGACGAAACAGATTTAAAAGTTGAGTGTGAATGACAGCCTAGGCCGCCCGTTACCGACTTGACAGTCGGTAACGGGCGGCCTAGGAAAACGTATAGTAATCAAATCCAAGACGTTTTGAATAAATACCAGGTCAGGAGTACCCGAAACCGATGAGCATGTATGTGCCAGGATCGTAGCAAGTGGAAAGAAGTGGTCTCTACCTACCTACGGGAATGAGGCTTGACTATAATATGTATCTATGAATCTAGAAAACTGGCCTTATAAAATAAAATAAAATTCGGGACATTTCCACACACGGTCGCCTGACACCAAACTAAGCAAAGCTTGTACTATGGCTGCCAGAGACTGATATACATACTTAGATATTTTTAAATGCATACTTAAATACATATTAACACCCAGACATTAAATATCTTTTATACTTTATAAAATATATTTAATTCGATGTTAGGTTCTCGCCTCATGCGAACTACGATGAAGCACTCTTGCCTAAAAAACCCGATTATGGTACAAACAGATAAGGTACAGATATTATACTTAAATGACTAGGCTAGGTAAGTAGTCAACGTTGTCGATACAAGTCATTTTGCTCAACTATTTCATCGAATGGCTGGATATCATCAGGCCCTGTTGACTGCAACATGATTGTATTTCATTATATTTTCCCGAACTATAGATAGATAGCAGGAGCTCTATTAGCCCAATTAAATTAACAAAAGTCAAATTTGAGTAAGCTTTTAAATTAAAAATTGATAACTTTACTCATTGCGTATACCGACAATACAAAAGGGAGTTAAATATACTAAATATAGCTTCATTCATTGCTAAATAGAAAAAAGAAACTACTCACACATTGTAGCGTAGCTACTTACTTACAATACATTTTTTCGTTGCACGACACTTAAACATTCATTTTTGCATTTTTAGTTGATATTTAATTGTCTTCGACATTAAATAACAAATATGATTTTGTTTTTATTTACGTTATTGAGCAATGACTTTGAAGTCATGTAAGTTATTAGACACTGACAGTGACAGTTAGCATGTTGCTGTCATCCGTTTCACATTTCCGTCCGACGGATCAAGCCAAATAATAAAAAAAAAAAAGATAGGAGAATAAAATTATCTATTTTCTATCTATTTTTTATCTGGATTATTTTACATAACCTTGTTGGGAAAATGGAACGTAAATAAAAATAGTTTTGCGTACAAGACGTATTGGATTAAGTGTGGTGACGTCATACGTGGATGCGTGAGTCGAAACGGTTCCAAAGTGACAGAATGATTTTGCTTTTTTGAAGGGCATTCTATTGTGATAGCTCGAGTTGAGTTTTCTGGTCTTTTCTGGTCGAGACAGACAAGGTGAAAGACATGGTGCTCCGGAACTTCGTCTGCCTTAGGGCAGAAGCATTTAGAAAGAGGCGTAAAAGGTTAGTTTTGTGATGGAATGAAACAATCATTTCAAATTGTTGTGATAAAAGTTGATCTCAGAATTTTCCCGATAAAGAAGACATGTGATTCTGATTCTGTCGTCTTTTTTGTCCATAGCCTCTTCTGCCCGGATTGATCAATTCCCCACTGACGAACTGGCAACGACTACGGCACCCCGATTCCTGCAGATGTAACTGCACTGCATGTCATTTTTTCTTCCCACTTGCGGACCCAAGCCACGTTGCTTACCGGCAAGCATACACCATTGTATCCACTTGCGGATGTTAACCTCCAAGCGTACCTGCTGCGTCGTGAAAGCAAGTACCACACGCAACTTATCCATGGATTCACAAGTAACCCCTTTATTTTGTTCAAAAGTCATAGCCACAAGGTTACTTTCTCTATGACAGGTATGGTCATATTATTCTACTAATTTTCACAATTTCAAGCCTTCTGGACAGAGTGTAGACGTATGAGACAGTCCTCGTTTTCACTGTATGATCTGCGCTTTAGTGAACATAAGTTTTGAATAGAAATACCTTTTGTTGTTCTAGTAAATCGCTTAGCTACCGATTTACTAGCATTGATTGTGAATTAACATTTAGAATCACATTAGTTTATATTACTTTAATATTACAGACAGTATTAGCACCAGAGCTGTAATTTCATGACTACATTCTAAGCGATTTGGTTTTAATAGGTTCGCTTCAATTTAAGTGTGTTAAAATATAGTATTAAATAGTATTTAACTCTATAACGATTAAGGTTGTAGAATTTTAAGCTTAAGACCCTTCTGGTCATTACAGAGTAAGAATACTCGCTTTAAATTTAAGAAAATTGCATGTACTTTAAGTAATTATGGTTCCGACCAATAAATAGTTTTGATTTAACCTTAAAAACAAATCTTTTAATTTTGTCCTCACACAGCAACTCACAGATAAACAACAATACGGTCTTTGGTAACAGAGGTCTTTGTTCTTATCGACTTAAGCTTATCCAGGTTTAATTTTGTTTTTGTTCGCTTAGGTAGCTGCGACACCTTCCTCAAAGGTACAGTTAGCTTCAGCTCTTCAAGCTCTTTAATACAGGTGCAAAAGTTTCATTTGCCACCATTTCTCCTTTTGTCCCATCCCCCCCCCCGATAACGTGGACCACTTTTCACCTCAACCTAACTTTAACCCATATTAAATATTAAATATTAAATATTAAATAAATTCTTTATTTTTTTTTTTCCACCACGTTACAATGGCGCCCGAATTTTTTTAGTATTTGGAGTTGTTTTGTGAAGGCAAAATTATTAATTAAAAAAATAATTTTGAAAATTTAGTTTTTAAGCAATTTAACGGTGAATTGTTTTAAGTTTAAGAACGATTTATAGGTTATTACACCTGCTATTGTGTTAAACTACACTCTCTGTCTAAAATTACTCAAATTTAAAACTGAAACATGTCTGTTCATTCTGGAACACTCTCCGATGATGAGGCCACGTTTGTCTCACCCAACCTTAGTGTGTCTTTAGTTGTTACTCCACATGTACGTTTGAGTTCTCCGGGACAACGGAAAGTTCGTATTCCCATTGGTACGGTGAACACTCATCGACGTTTGAACCGTTTGGTTCGTTTTGATTATTTTTCTGAACATTTAGTGACAGCTGTTTCGTTTCCAACACAGGGTCACTCTACTTATGCGACAACCACGTCTCACGCACACGCCACTACACATAATCCGCAACGCAAATTTAATAATTATTATTTAGTTGTTAATTACCTTTAGCAAATCCAACTTTTTCTAAACAGTATCGTTAATTTAGCCACGGAATATACCCATTATTTCCTTGCGACAGGTCGAGAAATTATCATGGACGGTACATTCCATGCTATTTTGAAGGATTTACTCGCTTCCATTGATGATGTCTCGATCAATGATGGCAATAGGGATAAGGTTCAATTGGTGAATTCCACGCGAAGGATTTCCTTCGTATTTGGCTATTATTTTTTTGGACATGAGTAGCACATTGTTTGAAGTCGTGTAACTTGGTATTAGCAAGCCAATTTTCTTAGATTTTAATTTAACTTTACGGCGGATTAGTTTGAATTTCGTGAATGAGGATTTTTTTGAGATGAATGTGTGGAAATAGTAGTGGACAGGATGAGAGATTGTTATGAAAGTGGTATGAAAGTTGCAGAGTGAAAGGATCTGCATAGTATTTGTCACTCTAATCGATCCGCGAGTTAGATTTATAACAGAAATTGTCTGCTAACAATTTTTTCTTCGTTTTCGGAGGTATGGCTTTTTGCCATATTTTTTGTTGCGGCAGTGCAGTTAATCGTCTTTCTTTTTTTTTCCGGTTGCTCCTGCTGTTTTTTACGGTTAACTACGTTAACCTCTTTTTCCGAAAACGGGGGTATTGTAGCGTAGCTACTTACTTACAATACATTTTTTCGTTGCACGACACTTAAACATTCATTTTTGCATTTTTAGTTGATATTTAATTGTCTTCGACATTAAATAACAAATATGATTTTGTTTTTATTTACGTTATTGAGCAATGACTTTGAAGTCATGTAAGTTATTAGACACTGACAGTGACAGTTAGCATGTTGCTGTCATCCGTTTCACATTTCCGTCCGACGGATCAAGCCAAATAATAAAAAAAAAAAAGATAGGAGAATAAAATTATCTATTTTCTATCTATTTTTTATCTGGATTATTTTACATAACCTTGTTGGGAAAATGGAACGTAAATAAAAATAGTTTTGCGTACAAGACGTATTGGATTAAGTGTGGTGACGTCATACGTGGATGCGTGAGTCGAAACGGTTCCAAAGTGACAGAATGATTTTGCTTTTTTGAAGGGCATTCTATTGTGATAGCTCGAGTTGAGTTTTCTGGTCTTTTCTGGTCGAGACAGACAAGGTGAAAGACATGGTGCTCCGGAACTTCGTCTGCCTTAGGGCAGAAGCATTTAGAAAGAGGCGTAAAAGGTTAGTTTTGTGATGGAATGAAACAATCATTTCAAATTGTTGTGATAAAAGTTGATCTCAGAATTTTCCCGATAAAGAAGACATGTGATTCTGATTCTGTCGTCTTTTTTGTCCATAGCCTCTTCTGCCCGGATTGATCAATTCCCCACTGACGAACTGGCAACGACTACGGCACCCCGATTCCTGCAGATGTAACTGCACTGCATGTCATTTTTTCTTCCCACTTGCGGACCCAAGCCACGTTGCTTACCGGCAAGCATACACCATTGTATCCACTTGCGGATGTTAACCTCCAAGCGTACCTGCTGCGTCGTGAAAGCAAGTACCACACGCAACTTATCCATGGATTCACAAGTAACCCCTTTATTTTGTTCAAAAGTCATAGCCACAAGGTTACTTTCTCTATGACAGGTATGGTCATATTATTCTACTAATTTTCACAATTTCAAGCCTTCTGGACAGAGTGTAGACGTATGAGACAGTCCTCGTTTTCACTGTATGATCTGCGCTTTAGTGAACATAAGTTTTGAATAGAAATACCTTTTGTTGTTCTAGTAAATCGCTTAGCTACCGATTTACTAGCATTGATTGTGAATTAACATTTAGAATCACATTAGTTTATATTACTTTAATATTACAGACAGTATTAGCACCAGAGCTGTAATTTCATGACTACATTCTAAGCGATTTGGTTTTAATAGGTTCGCTTCAATTTAAGTGTGTTAAAATATAGTATTAAATAGTATTTAACTCTATAACGATTAAGGTTGTAGAATTTTAAGCTTAAGACCCTTCTGGTCATTACAGAGTAAGAATACTCGCTTTAAATTTAAGAAAATTGCATGTACTTTAAGTAATTATGGTTCCGACCAATAAATAGTTTTGATTTAACCTTAAAAACAAATCTTTTAATTTTGTCCTCACACAGCAACTCACAGATAAACAACAATACGGTCTTTGGTAACAGAGGTCTTTGTTCTTATCGACTTAAGCTTATCCAGGTTTAATTTTGTTTTTGTTCGCTTAGGTAGCTGCGACACCTTCCTCAAAGGTACAGTTAGCTTCAGCTCTTCAAGCTCTTTAATACAGGTGCAAAAGTTTCATTTGCCACCATTTCTCCTTTTGTCCCATCCCCCCCCCGATAACGTGGACCACTTTTCACCTCAACCTAACTTTAACCCATATTAAATAATAAATATTAAATTAAATATTTTATTTTTTTTTTTCCACCACGTTACAACATCCATGAACTACTCACTATGTTCCCATCGAGTCATATAGTCAAGAAATTACGCATCAAAGTGAGTCAACCCGAGTCAGCTAAATGTGCAATACAATAGCAGTGACAGTATTGATTACTGGCAAAATTGGCTAGCTATTTTCGTACGCAATCCGTAAAACTGTAGCTACAGATGCTTTCTATCCGAGTGCGGTTTCTAAATCGAAACGGATGGTCTGAATTATATTTGATTACCCAGTGGCGGATCCAGGATTTTTTTTGGGCGCGGGAAAGGGCTTGACATAGCGTAGGGTAAGCTTTGCCAAGATTGGTAGATTATAGTTTGGTTATAAGTTGGAAGAGCTTGACATAGTGAAGGGTAAATATCATCAAAGTAGGTAAACACGAAAACTACTAAATAGCAGACATTTTAGACTATTCTGGAGTGTGGAATTCGATCAGTGTGCCCCTTACCCCCCTCACTGGATCCGTTACCCACATAAAATTTAACAGCTCTAGAGCTGTTTTCGTTCAAATTGCTAATAATGTTTAACAGTATTATGAAAGTACCAATGTATCATTGTAACGTTTGAAACATAATAAGAACCATAACTGATATTTGTCGTAGGGTAACGGTACAAAAATGAACACGAACGGTGTTATAAGTTTGTCAAGTCTGCGCGCGCGTTTGTGTGTGTGTGTGTGTGAGATTGTGTGTGAGTGTGTGTGCGTGTGTGTGTGTGCGTGTTAGTGTGTGTGTGAGTGAGTAAGTATGTGTCTGTCTGTGGCATCGTAACTCCCAAAAGGAGTTCTTCCTTTCGATTTTGATTTCGTTTTTTTTGTTTGAAAGGTGAATTAGTCGGGAGTGTTCTTATTAGTTATGTTTGATGAAATTCGGTGTTGGGGGTTTTTTAATTTTTAATTAAGACTAATATGACATTAATCAGTCTTTATTGTAATAGTAGTACCTTATTCCTGTAGGCCTTTCAGCTTAATTTTTAAAGCAATTTTAAAAGGTTCATACCTGCATCAGTGAAGAACGCAGAATGTCTGTTGGGGCTGGACGGAACCGATGCTGATGCTGAAGTGAGGAAGGCTCTCTTGACCTTCGTCCACTTGGAGGCTCTCGGCGGCCGGTGCTGCGGGGGCCGAGCGCCGAGCTCCAGAGATCGCTGCTTGCGGAGGATCGGGTGGGGTTCAGATTCTAGGAAGAAAGATTGAAATTTAGCAAGTAAATTAGATAACCTGGGACCCACATAAATTGCTTTCGCTTTCAAATGATTGTATGTCTACAATCGCTGACGCTTGAACGTCGGCTGCTGATTGGATGAAATACGAACTTAAAAGTCACATGGTCTTTTTCAATCAGCAGTTTTATCATCTGCTACAAAACTGGAGCCCGGTGTATGGCAACAGGCCCTGATATTCAGGCGGACGATATTCAGCCCCAAATGTAGGGGCTGAATATCGTCCGGCGAAATGTGAGTGTTGTATCGTTAGTTCGTTAGCGGTTGTAGAAATATAATCGCTTGAAAGTGATTCTAATCACCTATCCGATAGCCCCTTGCAACAAGCAGTTCTCAGTTTTTGGTATGGGCACTGTTTCCAAAGGCACACGATCGTACACCGACCTCGCCGGCGAAATTGAATCCTCCCAGGGTCTCTCATAAGATCGGTTTCTCTTTAAATAATCCACCAGTTCAACCTCGTTATGCCCCTCAGTTTCTTGTCCGTTCTTCTAAGTAGTAGCTCCTTTTTTGAACAAAGCAGTAGAGTATTTTTTATAACTTTGACGTTCATAAGTATATCATCGATACCAAATTGATTAAACACATTTTGACTTAGACTTGAACCAAATATTTTGACCAATTGAGCCCAAGAGAAAACAACCCTTTCTGGGTTGACTAATGGTCTTCGATTGTGCAATAATGCATTCAAAAAAAGCTTGAATTAAAAAAAAATTGAATTTTGCAAAGTAACTTTTGAAAGTTTTTCAGCCCTGCTTAATGCCTATTTTCGCGGCCATACATTTTACACCAATCCAGGTCGTGGGCCCAAACACCAATGTGCGTCATGCAGTAGTAAGGTTCAATATTGGCAATTTCAAATTAAATTCAAGCTTGGACCCGAAGTTACATCAATTACCAATGTGAGGCCACGGCATGTCAAAAATATCTACAAAAATTTCTTTGGTACACTTTTACGCCTGAACTACTCAAACTGGTCATCCTGAAATTTTGCATACAAGGAGTATAGAGTCAGGAGTACAGAAAAGGATTTAGGGTACGTTTCAAATATCCCGAATAAATTAACGGTTCCCGTGAGACCGTGGGTGAAACTGCGGGGCGCAGCTAGTAACTAAGTAATATTTAAATAAACTGTCTTTTCTCGACTCACCCAACTCCTCAGAAGAAGGTATAGTTAACGTCAGAACTGGAGGCGCGTCACTGTCCCCCCCGTCGCTGAAAGACCTTCTTCGTAACGGAATCACATCAGGGGATGTTTTGGAACCTCTATTGGTCTTCTTCTTTACGGACTCTCGGTGGGTTTGGATGATGTCCCGCATCTTCCCCCAGGGGGTTTTGTGGAGCTTGTTGGGAGAAGGGGATGTTGAGCTGTCATCCTGCAAGAGATAGACAGATGAGAATGATGTAGTTCTTGTATTCATTTACTTAAGTTTATTTGCAAGTGAGAATAAAACTTCTTCCTTTTATTCGTTAAGGTAATATTAATAAAAATTGGATAATACTTTATGTAACGCCTACCTAAGCACTTCAAAGTGCACTGGCATATTTTGTAATTACAAAAGTAAAAAAACAAAAACAAAAACGAAAGCAATGAAATAAAACTATAGAAAATGACGTAAAATTGCAGCTGGTTAGGATTCTGAGCGTCAACAGTAACTGTTTAAGGTTACAAGATCATGTTCTACCCTCATTTTCGGAAATATGGACCGGAAATACCTTATTAGCAGCGTTTTACCTGAAATAAAACGCATATTAAAATACTTACCTAACTGGAAGCTATATATATGAGAGTGCATTTCCGTTTCCGTCGAAAGTACCAGCGTTTTCGTACTTTTAATGCCTTTTAACCGGAAATACTAGGTGGCGCCACCTCTGCATTCGCGCTTTGTGAAAATATCGCGCGCCATTTGTCATCATTGGCTTAATTTTCCGAATTTCCACCAGGCAGAAATTAAAGTGATAGCTTCCAGTTAGGTAAGTATTTTAATATGCGTTTTATTTCAGGTAAAACGCTGCTATTAAATAACTTGACCGTAACTGGAAGCTATATATATGAGAGTCTGTTTGGTATTGCCTGGTGGTGCCACCTACAGTAGGACTATTAACCTTATTGTTAAAAGAAACGCCAATGTGAGCTATAAATAATATTAATAATGATTAAATATTTAATCAAAAATGTTGTTGTAAAAACAACTTAAATGTAAGGTTTTTCTTTAGGACTTTCAAGTGTAGTAAATTAAAAAAAAAATTACTATATTAGTGCATGACATCAAGGCTTTTCCCAAAACTCAATTACCGCCGTGAGTAAAACGGCAAAGCTAAGGGCAAAGATGGTAAAAGCAATATCAGCAATAGATATATTTTGTTTACATAAAATTAAACCGGTAACAAGGCATTATATTGTTTCTGATGTATAGGTCTGAAACAATTACGTATATTAAAATAGTAAATTTTACATCTGTAAAATGAATGTCACCAGCATCTGTATAATATCGTATTGTATAGAATGCTTTGGGCATCCATTCCATGGAATTTCTGACACGTTAAGGCAATATATAAATACACATATTTATGTCACACTTTGCCTTTGCATTAAGTTTGTATACAAAAGCATACATATTATGTAAGTGGTTAAAAATGGTTATAAAAATCAACAACAGGTCGTTGATCGAAAGATTTTTGTACTATCGCAGGCGACCGCCAACAAACTACTTCTTGGACATACAGCGATACCATTCTTTCTATAGATAGTGTTTAACTAGCCAACCATAACTAAGTGGGGTGACAATTTAAGTGACAGGTAAATGTCCGGATCGATAGAAATATCTTTCAACCAGACCGACTCTGGTAATCGGCATTTGTTTTAAAATGGCAAAATAAACTTTAGTGTTTACGTAAACAATTGTATTAAGCTACCGTAACTCATGTGAGTAAGAGATAAATTCGTAAAGCTTAGAACAGTTAAGTATATTACGCATATTTAACGAAAACCAAGAATATTTATTATTCGAAAAAACTTTACTGACTTGACAAATCAGTTATACGTGGTAGACAGCTAATATATGTATGTAGAATTAAGATAATGTCCAAAGACCATTAGGGTTTTCAATATGCCTATTTTTAGACTAAAAATCGAATTCATCAAGTTTTAGACAGCTTATGCCAATACTAACGTTTATATTGAAAATTAGGCTTACTTTCACATCTCTTAACTTCAATAGGGATGTACTGAATTTTTGATAGTGAGTGTCCCAGTCAATGCATTAATCATCAGTGTTTGTGATGATTTTGTAAAATATAACATGAAAATCACGCCAGACTTTCAAAGACGACGTAATTTTACCATAAACGTCGTCTAATAAATAATCTATCACTTTAATAACACTATCTTGTTATGAATTACCGTTAACAAATGCAATATAGGAAGGATTTCTGCTCCGATACCTATTGCCCTAAGAAAATTTGGTAGTTCAGCTAAGCAACTTACGATAAGCCAGAAATCAGAATTATTGATAACTATAATAGTTACACGTCACAGTTCGCAGTGCAAGTCTTTATACTGTAAGATAAGATAAGAAACACCATTCGAAGAAGGTAGGTAATCAAAAAGAATGGGCGATGGTACTTGCGAGGTACCATCTTTATTTACTGCAAACATTTTATAGGTAGGTAGGTTTTATGGCAATTTGAAACATACAATTTTCTAATGATCAAGTCCAAATCGTGCAAAAATAATTGATATAAGCGCCCGACCCTACTATTTATTTTTTAATTATTATTTGATTGTATAAATATTTAACTAATTTCATATTTTAATTACTTATAATTGTGTTATTCTGAAACGTTGCTTACGAGGAGGGAGCATACGAGGTTGCTAGTGTCAGTGCGATAGCGCACTTAGTATGACAGACAATGGGCCACACATTCACATATTACGAGGCTGTTCCAAAAGAAATAATTAAAACACAACATTCGTTCTCGTCACATTATGCGTAACAGAATGTCATTTTTAGAGTGACCTAAATTGCAAGAATCGAAAAGATAAAACATCGTTTTAAACCAAATAGCAGGCATCTCTGTAGTGATTGGAGTCGCAGAAAATACTGCATGAACTCCTAAAGGTTATTGTGCTCGTCGAGCACTTTTGTCGTATGCCAGAATAAACAAGTAAGAGGCAAGACTCACTTCGAAATTTTGAAAGAACATGTTTCACTTTGCAGGTGATCCAATACTATGCAACCCACCTTGGGGTGGTGACTTTATTTCTAATTAAATTAACGTTACACAGGGAACATAATAAGAACATAACGAAAACTTCTCATTCAGACTGAAACTGACTGGCCTGAAGCCGCGCTTACAATTTGATTGTCCTTATAAGACGTTCCCGCGAGGGTAGTTTTTGCATAAGGTATATTTTTATTTTACCTTGAAAAGGTAGTTTGTTTCAAACAAGCTAGTGTATCTATGTTAATAGTTTTATGAAGAATAAAAGACAGATTAGGCATTACAACAACAATAAAATACGTTTGAAATATTTCATCCAGCTTTAAAACTAGGTTTTAAGAATATTAGCCCGCAAAAAAGATACTTATCCAGCGATGGTTGTTTGTTATGAACATACAACATTATTAAGATCAAAAAATCACCCTGTCAGGATGGTTTGTAATAAGCCTACGATACTTACTTGATACAATGAAATATTGTATTTTCAAAGAGATACTCATCGGGTGAGGATGGTTTGTTACAACCAAACAAGTTTGTGCTATGTTTATCATGCAATTGATATTTTGCAAATATCATTTGCGCAACTATCGTTCAAGTTTTGCAAATAGCGTGGTTTATTTATTACAAACATACATTGTATGTTGTATTAATTGCTTAATACTATGAAATATGATATTTGCAAAAAAGGTACTCACTTGCAATGGTGGTTTATTATAACCATAAAAAAATAATATTGAAATACATTGTGTTAAAACGCTTGTAGCAATGTAATATTTGTCAAAAGATTCACCCTGCGAGGGCGTATCGTTACAAGCATACTAAATAATAGTGTATGTATGGATCGCTTGATTCAATAATATGTGAAGTGACATTTGCAAATAGGTAGCCTCCCTGCGAGGGTGGCTTTTGCAAAAGATTACCTACCCTGCGAGGGTGGTTTATTACAAGCATACAATGATGTATGATGTATGATGTATTGATTGCTTAAAGCAATGTAATATGATATTTGCAAAGAGATTCACCCTGCGAGGGCGTATCGTTACAAGCATACTAAATAATAGTGTATGTATGGAACGCTTGATTCAATATTTTGTGAAGTGACATTTGCAAATAGGTAGCCTCCCTGCGAGGGTGGCTTTTGCAAAAGAAAACCTACCCTGCGAGGGTGGTTTATTACAAGCATACAATGATGTATGATGTATTGATTTCTTAAAGCAATGTAATATGATATTTGCAAAGAGATTCACCCTGCGAGGGCGTATCGTTACAAGCATACTAAATAATAGTGTATGTATGGATCGCTTGATTCAATATTTTGTGAAGTGACATTTGCAAATAGGTAGCCTCCCTGCGAGGGTGGCTTTTGCAAAAGATTACCTACCCTGCGAGGGTGGTTTATTACAAGCATACAATGATGTATGATGTATTGATTGCTTAAAGCAATGTAATATGATATTTGCAAAGAGATTCACCCTGCGAGGGCGTATCGTTACAAGCATTTCAGAGTATGCTGTATTTATTACATAATTCAATGTAAGGAGGTACAGATATTCCCGTATCTCCCTATTATAACCATGCGAATGCATGTTGAACTGATTGTTTGCATAACAATATAGTAAAAGGGAATAAAATCAAAATAAAATTCTTGTTCCTCTAAACTTAAACGCAATGTCAAAAGATCAAGCCCACAATTTAAAAACTATTTCAAAAGAAGGTTAAGAAAGCCTTCTTGCCTTTATATGCATTTAAATAATGAAAAGTCTTCAGCATATAGCTAGGTGACGTAAGATATTATATTTTCCCCCCACTATTGTTTGTTCCCAGGTCTGTGACACCTGGATTATGATTTCTTACGTCCACAATAATAGGCATTACCTAGCCGCTAAAAACATGTAATAAAAAAAAAAAAAAAAAAAAATTGGCATGGTGTATCAAAAATATACAGTGACTTAAAGCGAACGAACTGATAGATCGCTAGATAAGGTCGAGTTATTTTTATGACTCGTAGTTAAGCAATTGATACACTGTTGCAACATTTGAAATCCATTGTCTTTATAAAAATAATTTTTCACTCACCAAATTTCTTCAATTATCGGCCAGCACGTCAACCAATATCGATGAACTAGTAGAATCGCAAAAGCACGCTGTTACGCACCTTTCACTGAACCACGGTCGCGGCCCGTGCTTTGCCGCTTGGGCGTTGGGCGGCAAACTTTTATACGTTTCTGGAAGCAAAACTATGTTAAAACTGGTAATAATCTTACATATTATCTGAAAAATACTTATGAGGCGTCGTTTGACCGCCATTTTGTAAGCCACAAATGGTTAAAAAACATTTAGGCACACTAAAATTTTTAAATATCAATTTAATCGAACGGTAAAACCGTTAAAACGAATTCTAATCACTCATTTCGAACAAATGAATTGAAGAAATGAAATATAATGTGGTACTTACTGCGTAAAATGTATACTTAACACCGAGTTATTTTTGGGAAATAACTACATTTCAGTACTTTACCACATAATTATTAACAAATGATCACTTTGTATTAACTAATTATGCAACACGACGCAAGCTGCTAGGGCTGCGGCGATGTTACTTCGACGAAAATTAAAACGCCAATGATGACAAATGGCGCGCGATATTTTCACAAAGCGCGAATGCAGAGGTGGCGCCACCTAGTATTTCCGGTTAAAAGGCATTAAAAGTACGAAAACGCTGGTACTTTCGACGGAAACGGAAATGCACTCTCATATATATAGCTTCCAGTTACGGTCAAGTTATTTAATACAAATTAATATTATAAATACCAGCCATATAAATATCTAATATCTGCACAATTTCAAATACTACCGGATACTGCTGATAGATCTACAACCACATACCTACTACATCTTATGCGTTTCAGAAAACAGCTTCTTAATTTGAAGTCAAAATGCTCGAGAATAAAGTCCAGTTTCAGTTGGAAATTTCTGCAAAGATCTTGGTTTTGAATGAAATCTTTAATAGAGTAGGCAAAGAGTAGGTATTTGAGGAGAAGCATGTGATTACCTGTGTGGGTGCGTGTAGGAATGTGTTGTCGTGCTCGTCACAGCGGATCAAACTCTTGCGGTTAATACCTGCAATTTTGTTAGAAGATTAGTTCTCACATATTTCTTTTCATTAAAAAAGTCGTAAGAATAAATTAAATGAGAATTGTTGACGGGATCATAAGCTACAATATGTTTTGGTCAATTCATGGTTATGGCAGCTATGATATTTTGTGGAGATTATGTTTTTTTTTCTGAATTTTATTTTTTTCATAAATTTTATAAAAAAACGTAGTTGATTAATAAAACACTTGAGCTACTAAACAGCAGCTTGACTACTTTAGATATAACAATTTACAGATAATCAGAATAGTAGGTATCATCCTCCTCGTCCTCTTGAAGTGAGTGAGATGGCTCTCCATTGTGATTGCTGGTGACAGCTAACGTAATCAATTTGATCTGGATAAAATAGAACAGACAATTCGCATAACGCCATCTTCATCAGACAAATGATGATGGTGTTACGATGATGATGAGATGATGATTAATAGTGGAGAGTAGGCAGCCGTCTACCCTTACTCCACTTAGGTGGGGTCGGTAGGTACAGTATGTATATGCACTATCGCGTTTATAATATTAATGTTCCAGGCCGCCGCCTGCCTGGCACCAACATAATTCTCTACTTTACTGCATAAATAACACCATTACACCTTATTGGGTAAACATATGCAATAATAAAGGATAACATAAGTGAATCACATAATTTATTATTATTCTTATTAATATTAACGAAATATTCACCTGCGTCTATTCTCAATTCTTCGCAAGAAGAATTTGGAGTCAACGATAGCGCGCTGCCCGGCGTCAGGCTCGCCGAGTCTCTTGGTTCAGGGTTTCCCAAGGTAGCTGACGATGGAGTGGACCCCAGCGCCAGGGTGGCTGATGATGGAGAGGAGCCTGCCAGAGCCACTGCTCCGACCAGAGCACCAGCAGCGACCGCGCCGGCAGCGCCACCCATGGCACTCATGGTGGGCGGCCATTGAGCTTTTTCCCATCTGTTTGAAAAGGTAATAAAAAAGTTGATGATGAAATTTGGGCCTAATTTTATTAAGTTTACCTACTGTACTATACTTTAATATACTTACTAGCAATATTTTAAAGGTTAATTCATACAAAAAGGTAATTGGCTGGCGACAAAATGTATGGAACAGATGATTTTTGTTTTGAGATTTAAGGGTGTTGGTTCCAAAGTAAAGTTGTTTGTTAAGATCTTAGAGAATCAGTCTTTAAAAATTGTTAGTAAGTGTATTAAAAATTGCTGTGTAACTGTGCATAGGTGAATTTGTAAAAACAAAATCAATCTGAAAAAAATATCTGTGCCTTTAAATAATACATAAAAAACTTAGAGACAAACCTACAGATACTAAGAATAAATAATTAATTTAGTTGTTGTTTTTTCAGTACCACATATACAAAATGAACTTAAATAACTTGTATGATAGCAATGAAAAAAGGCCTAGTTGCGTTGAATTAGTTTGTAATAGTTTGTTTAAATATTATAGACATTATTATCCTACTTCTCTACAGTATAACTATTACGTTAAACGAATTATGCTCACTTGCACTGAATATACGAATTGCCTAAGTCCTTGCTATACTAGTTTATACTACTTCTAGCAGAATATGTTTTAATCGGGCGACATAAACTTAGTCGCGTCAGAGTCGCTTAAGGGTCTGGCGACCACATTAGACTAACTTCGCATTGGCTAAAACGACGGAAATCAACACAAAAACCGGTTAGTGGTGCCGAAGTCACGATTAAAGATGCACTCAGCTGGTACCTTGGTCATGGCTACAAATATCTTTATTAATCTATCGGATGATTTGTATAATACAAAAAGTGACATTATGTTTATATCTAGATTAAAACAATTTCTTGCTGACAAAGCTTACTATACTATTGACGAATATTTAAATGAAAACCATACAATTTAATTTTAGTAATAAATAGACTAATGACTTTTGACAAAATTAATATTCTTAACATAAATATATTCCGACTACGACGATGATAAGAATAAAATTTCAAATTTAACCATCCTCCTCTCTTCTAAGTTGCTGCGCCCGACGGGGTCCGTTGAACTATGTACCTAATGAAATAATTTGTTTTGAAACATCATGTGTACTGTACGGCTTATGGCAATAAATAATCTGAATCTGAATCTGAATCTAAAGGTTTTCTATTGCCATTTCGTCTAAAAGAAGACGCGGCGAAGAGAGCAAGTAAAGATACTGATGAGGCTATTACATTATCTACAGTGACAAATTGCAATTTAAATATTTTTTATGACTTTCGCATTTCTCTAACCATTCTTAAATAACTAAGAATTTCCCTTGTATTGGATTAATTTAAAAGCTAATGATGTAGATAACCTCCTTGCTTTATTTATCTATTAAATAAATCAGTCAAAAGTGACCCTTTACAAATGAGGATATTTTTCATAGCTCTATTTTCTCTTGAGCACATTTAAAAATAAGCAAGAACAGAGCGGCGGAGATATACTTCATTTAATTGTACAAGACGAATTGTATCACAATCTGACGAAGTTTCCATGAAATTTGACAAAGCGATGATAGCCTAGCCGGAGAAGGCACGCCTCTCAAGCCAGAGGGAGCGGGTTCGAACTCAGCCGAAGGCACGCACCAATTTGTTTGTTGTGAGAACATATTATGTGCGTACTATATGTCATCTGCTACATGACTGGACAGGCTCGCCCCCTGTCACATTTGGAAATGAATATCGTCAGGCGAAGTGTGGGTGTTGTACACCTCTGCCAGCACCCTCGGGGGAAAGGCGTGACGATATGTTATGTTATGGCAAATTTGACAAGCGCGTTTGTATGGAAAATTCAAAGCGTCGCGGAACCCTTGGAATGGCTGAAGGTTCATGCAAAAAATTAGGTAGGAGCTAGCTAGAAGTAGGTAGTTTAAACTAGTTAAGTAAGGACTTAGATTCTTTTAACATATTCAGTGCAAGTGGGCATATATCCACTCACACTCACACTGTCATATTTGTACATCCACTAACTATATACCTCCTAAACCATGCAGCGGATTTTGATGCGGTTTTCTCCATCAGTTAGATATTTTTTCTCAGAAGGTTTTCAGGTACCGGTGCCGGGGCAGGTCACTAGTCACACTAATATTTGTAGTGGCTTTGTGAGCTGTAGACCTCGCGGCCGACGTTTGTCCGCCTCTACAGGTCGCATTCCTTAACCGATTCTCGTGAAATTTTGTGAGCAAGTTCGTTAATTATCCAGATTATTTTTTCTCGCTTTCGCTCGCTCGGTCTATTATAAGTGCGAATAATGTTTATTACTTTGTCACTTCTTCAAGCTGAAAAGGATGGACGGATTTTGATAAAATTTGGTTGATATATACCTATGGGGTAGCTTACACCCTGGAATATCACATAGGCTTGTTAAACGTGGGAAGCACCACGGAGCAAAGCTAGTTTAAAATATTTGTACTTGACAAAATAAATGCACGCTTTTTCCCCCGAGGGGGCTGGCAGACGTGTAATACAACACCCACGCTTTGCCGGACGATATTCAGTCCCAAATGTGACAGGGGGCGAGCCTGTCGCCATTCACCGGGCTTCAGTAATGTAGCAGTTGACATACAATATAATAAAAAATACAAAATAAAAAAATAGCATATAATAATGTTTACACAATAAATTTGGTGCGTTCCGTCGGCTGGCTTCGATACCGATATCCACCGGGATCCCCCAAAATAAATGCATATTTGGTTAAAAACAATGCATCTAATGTGTGAACAGCCGATGCATGTCTCGGAATTTTCTTGAATCACACTGTTTTGGAATCTCCAAGCAATTTGGCAAAACAAACTGGCATTGTGGGCAATATGGGTCATGATTGTTATTCTTGCATTTAAATTTAAAATTTCTCAAATATCGATGCAATATGCTTTCTTTACCTTTACGTACTTTTTACCTAGTTTTGATCGAGGGCCCTAGACTAGTTGCAATCGTTGTCAAGTGATTCTATTTCTACAATCGAAACAAAAAAAAAGTATAGCAAAGATAATATCACAATATCTTTGGTAACTACTTGAACCATCCTGAACAATGTACTTAATACTAATATTATTGTACTTTAAGGATGGATGAATAAATTCTTTATTTTTAATAGCCGAAATTATAAACAAGAAGATCGTACCTATCTAGTATACTAATATTATAAAGAGGAAAGATTTGTATAAAAGTATGTTTGTAACGAATCAACTCAAAAGTTACTTGGTCCGATTTCGAAAATTCTATCACCATTAGAATGCTACTTTATTCCTGATTGACATAGGTTATAAAACGTGGGCGAAGCCGCGAGCAAAACAGCTAGTAGTTAATAAAACTAGTGTAAAAACTGGCGGCATTTTCGCTAAAAAGCGTTCAACTTTATTATGCTGGATATACATATTTTAAAAATGTTTAACTTTAGAAACTATGTGACCTATGTGAATGTTTTAAAATTCAGTTTTCATAGGTAAAGGTAAATATTCGGGAATATTCTGGACATTTATGCATACACGGTCGTTCGACCCCAAACTTAGCTAACTAAGATAGTGCTCTTAGAGACTGAAAATAAATACATTTTATTTATTAATAAATACATACTTAAATAGATATTAGCACCCAGACCAAGTATTTCTTCTGTTCCCAGACATAGAACAATACCAAATGTTTCTCACATGAATGTTTGCTCTAGGTGGGAGTCGAACCTAAAACCCCAAGCTCTGCTTTGAACGCAGGTCTCTACCAACTAAGCCACCGAGGCAGTCATGTTTACAACACTTGCAACGTTATCTGTAGTACTAACCTAAAAGCAGCCTTTACTCTAGTCCACTTCGACACTTTTGACTTTTCAACACACGACTCCTTCAGGAACAACCCCTCTGACCGTCGCCTCAGCGGCGTCCCCGGAGCTGCGTCACTCTCGTCACCACCAGCTGACCTCGACCTCTGCTTCCTCAGCAGAGACCCTCCGAACCTCGCGTGGTGCTTCCACTTCGATCCACTCCGCTTCATTGACCTCCCACTCATCATGGAATCAAACAATATCTGTCCATATTCACACTCAAATTCAGCATCTAACGCTTCATTTATTTCTTCTATTTCTTTCCTTTCATTCTTTAGTTTGTCGTTTTCCCCTTCTATCCTTTTGAAAGCCCCGTGAAGCCTCTTTAGATGAGTGACGTCTTTAATCTTCCTTAGAAGACGAGCATTGTATTCTTTTAGAGTTACAAATTGGTCTAATAGGTCAAGAATCTTTTCTAGCTGGTCTAAGGCTTCAACGGTTTCTTTTGTGCGTTGAGCGGTTTCTCTGCCGTGTTTCGAAAGAGCATCATCGCGGTCTTTCAGACGCTGGAGCATGGTCTCACAGATGGCTTGAGGGTCAGGGACTTCACTCTCATTCCAGTAGTCGGGAGTCAGCGCGGCGGTGCAAGGGGACGAACCTTCAGGATCAGAAGGCGTTTGAGGAGTTTTGACTGATAAAGACGCGGGGGGCTCTCCTCTTCTTCTCTTGTGAAGAGAAGTCCCGCTCGGGGGAAGCTCAGCCAAGTCTTTATGCTCTTTGGTTTCGTGGTCAGTGACGTCATCGCTTTCTTTGAGTGACGTCATGGCGAGGCCGTTGTCGGCAACTGTCTACGCTATATTTAAATGAAAATAAACACACGTGCTGTCGTCGCGATGCGACCAATTTTCACGGAATGCATTTTAATACTTAGGTACGAGTGTATAAAGTTCGTGGAATATTTTGAAAGAAGTATAACTTTTATTTTTAGTGTAAGCACTATCACATTTCACTTTCACATGCACGCACACCGTTCAGTTTCCTCAGGCACTATTGAACATTTCAGCGATAGACTATTTTAAAGCTTTTAACATAGAAATGTTTCCAGTTAAAGTAAATATAGACTAGAAGTTACACTGTATCCTATTTGGTTCCACACCAATACTTTGATTTAATTTAAAACTATTAAACTTTTGCTTGAAGATAAAGTTTTATGTTTGTGTAATAGTTCTGAATGAAAAATTAAAGCCGCCCAAAGCGCGTACGCATGTCGGTTAGGGCGGGCGGCCGCGGACTGGTGAGCTTACACGATCTTGGGCGGAAATCAACGAACGCTTCCGAACACGTATTTTTAACTTCCACATTATTAGCACCGTAATTTATTGAATAAGTCTTTAGGACTTTGGAAGAGAGTCCAAATTTAAGTAAACAAAATGTGTATTTTAAAATACTTTCATTATGTTAAGACATAGCTTCGGAACTGCGATCCCATTAACCCATTTTCGAAAACACGAGTTTAAGTTTTCGTGTTAAACGTCATTCATGATTTTGTTCTCATTACTGTCGCATATTTCATTGAGAAAGAGAAAGAAACCTAATGGAAAATGTTATAAGTATTTCAGGCAATATAACTGGCATACAATGCAAGTTACAGAGGCCCATAGAAAATAATTACTCGTACCTTACAGACTAACACACATATGACTAACATACATATAAATCTTATATCTTTAAATGAGCAATTCTTGTATATATATATATATATATATATATATATAATTGGAATCTCGGAATCGGCTCCAACGATTTTCATACAATTTAGTATATAGGGGGTTTCGGGGGCGATAAATCGATCTAGCTAGGAATCATTTTTAGAAAATGTCATTTTATTCGTGTTTTATCGATAATCAACTTAAACATAAACTTGGAAGAAAAATAACAAAAAGGAGGCGTTTGAGTAGTCTCAACTGAAAAATATGACTCTTCCTGACATCTATTGGCGAATAATAATACTATTTTTTGTGAGCAACTAATTGCTTTAACGACACAACAGCAGATGGCGTTGTTAAGTAACACGAAGTCAATGAGTGTTTGCTTTGAGGTTAGACTAAAATCAATTGTTTATTTTCCAAAAAACACAATTTAAAAAAAAAATACCGAGCAAAGCTTGGTCATCCAGGTACTGAAATTAAAAAGATTAACTATGTCTTTGATGAAATACGATAGTATTTAGTAGTAGTACCTCCCTCACTGTTGATGGCAAAATTGCCCCAAAACCGTCAGGGGCAGAAGCCCCTAATAAAAACAAAACTATGTCTTTAATAATTCCTCTGAGTTGGGTACAATCTTCTTGCACTGAAAAAGAAGTTAGAAAAAGTTTAGATATTAGCTTTCATCAAAGAGCCTTTTACCTTTTCAAAGAATTTAAATGTCTGCACTGGCAGCTTTTACTAACTTCTAATTCTGACACAATTTCAAAACTAGAACAAATTAGCTTTCCAGTCGAAACAAATTTTGGTTGTCACGTGCATTTTCCGTGATATTTTTTTTTCATGATAATTTTGTAAATATTTTTGGAACTCATGTCGTGGTGAAATTGTAGTATTTCCCGTCCAATGGCCATGGAGCCAGAAGAGGACAAGAAGAAGCAGCTGACTGACGATGTAGTGGCTTTTATGACCAAGCGGAGCGAGCATGAGGCTCCCCGGTACACCGCCCGCTTGAAGACTTACGTGGACTTCCAGCAGAAGTAAGCTTTCCTACTTTCGATGTTTCCTACTCTGATCCAAAAAACAAGGTCGAGGATTCCGGGAGCCAACACGTGATGACGTCACTCGTCATCGTCGTCCGTCTCTTTCGAACTATCGCGCTGATGTAGTCGTACCATTGTACGGCTACATCAGCGCGATAGTTCGTGTCGGTTTGTCGCGATAAAATTATCGTTATCGCTTATCGAGGATGTCCTTGCCTACATTAGTCTTCAACTCGTTGCTTTTCTGCGGAGGTGACACCCAACTACGTCACTCGACATCGTCTATCTCGAGCTTGTTGTAAATTACATAGTCTTGCTTAGGCATCGATTGACGTAAGTACGTGTCACCTACGTCACCTTTTTGTCTCGGAACGCCTATTCAATTTAATTTTATTTAATTCAGAATCCAAGTCCATATAAGTACTGTTACATTACAATAAAATAAAATAATACAAATAATAATACAATAACATGTCAAATATAAAAATATAAAATATACTTATACCTGGTGGAGTATATTATTAAATCATGGGTTAGCCTTTTCGCAATGTCAGACTTTTTGTTACATTTCGCCTGTGGCTCATTGATCCATCAGATTTAAATTCTTAGGTCATTCAAAGGATAACAGATTTATCGGTCCCAGTTTTAGATCTCTGTTGTAGTGGTTATACCAACCATGAGGTTACACCTGGTAGCGCGATACCTCATGGCTGGTATCATCATAATCCTCATGACTCATGAGGTATCATGACATACCGTTTAAAGTTTAAGCTTGCGCGATTTGCACACATGTTTGTTTCGTACCTATGAAAAGTTTCGTTGGATAATAATAATTATGATGAACAACATCAAGCAAGATGACAAAGCCTTTAGCTGGACAGCAAGTCATCATTACAGCTTCTTTTCAGCTCCGAATACCGGTTGTTGTAGATTTTGACATGAAACTCAAACGCCTGACAAGATGGTATAAAAGTACTATTGCATTTTCAAATTTGTAGCGCCTGATAGAATAGCATAATGTACTTACCTATTTAGGTACCTGTTATTTCTCAATGAATAAAAATAATAGCAATCAAGAAAAGCTAGAAACCAAAAAGACGAGCCATGTTCTAACTTTTGACGACGAAACCTGTGCGTTTTGAGTCAAAACTTTTCACGTGAATTGATTTGCTTTGCGCTGATGTCAAGAAACCTAGCAAAGCACTTTGCTAGACTCTGCATATCCAAGTTCTACAAGCGACATATCCCGCCTTTGGCCCTTCAATTTGGCAATTCTTCGGGCTTAGTTGGTTACTTAGATTAGGTTCTTAACATGTCTAGGCTCAACTTTTAGCACTTCTTAATAATCTTTGCTGGTGGTTCAGACGCCGTCGTGCCGCCGCTGCGAGGCGCCACTCCGAGCACAACAAGACTTGTGGCAGCCGAAACAGAAAGGGCGATGGGGAGCAGAAGGAGAAGTCGCCAGAGAACATGTGAGTACAAAGTAGGAAAGGGACGTGGGGGGTAAGCCGTCAGGGGAGCGAGTTAAGGGGCTGCTACATGTCATATAACCGCGTCCCAAGAGAGGCGACTTTGGTGACTTACTGCCGTATGAAGGCGGTTACAGAAAATTTTGAAACAGCTCTATCGCCGACCAAGATTACCTCTTTCAGGGAGACGGTTGTCTGCCGTTTGTAGCAGGCCGTTTAGGAGTTGGCGGCAGGGTCTGTCGAGCACTTCTATCGCGATACTCTTTGACAACTAAGGTCCGCGCCCCTGTGCCGCGCGGGTGAGGACTCGTTGAACCGGTGCCACCATAGTAATCACTCCTTGAACAGGTCACCGGATGTGATCGAATGTCTTGTATGCATTTCAGTGATCGCCAGGCGAACGATGATGATCGCTTAAGCAGAAAGTAAGTTACCACAACCGCTGTTTATTAGTTAGATTTTCATGTACTGTCCATAGTCAGTGGCTCACTATTTTTAGTGGGTGTATTCGGCAATGCTTAGATGAGTCCTCGCCAGCGCGATATAGAGGCTTGGGAGCGTGGAGTGCCTCACGTTCCTACCTCCCTTTACCACCATTTCTACGTCCTCGTTCGCCTTCGACGCCTTACCTCTACGCTTCTGTAGTGCGCGGGAGAGTACTCATCCACTATAAGTAGGTGTATAATTGTATGTACGCCACTATAAATAATATCCAAGTACGAGTTTCCAATTCGTCCTATCAACACACCGCTCAATCGATCAAAGGTGGTTCTTTTTCAATTTTTTGGTTACCTAGTAACTAAACTATAATATAAGGTCCGTAAGTAAGTACGCACACTATTTTAGATTGATACATGTTTATTTTTCATAATCTGATGAACTCTGAACATTTATATTCTCAACTGTAAAGTTAAAAACCTTTGTTTAAACGGGAAACATCTGTCTACCTAAAGTTATGTAAATTAAATGTACATATCAAAATCACGTTACTTTAAGTCTATTTTTTAATTTAATCCAAGCTAGTCTTCTAGCTGTCCAGCTAGAACGTGGCTCGTGAATGCTATTTCCAGAAGGGGTGGTGGTAACGAGAAGGTCCAACACAGGTCGCGGTCGCTGTCGCGGTCAGTGTCGGGAGCCCCGTCGGACGCGTGCTGCCGCCGGCGCCGCAAGCGACGTCGATCGGTCAGTACCAACATGGTCAACGGGGACTGCGGAAGCAAGGAAGAAGAGCGAAGTTGAAAGTAGAAGCTCGCTTCTTCTTCGCTCTTCGCCGCTCCCATGTACCGCGCGCGCGAGAACTAAAGTGGTCCCACTACCTGTAGCTATTTTGTTAAAGTAGGTACTTGAACAAAGTTAGGGAAGTCCACACATAAAAGCGGTTGTTACATTTTCCAAATTGAAAGATCGCGCGGAGTAGAAGCGCGCTTCTACTTTGCTCTTCTCCGCACGCCTGTACCGCGCGGACGAGAACTGAAATCCCTCTACCTGTAGCCATTATCTTCAAGTAGGCACTTGAAAAACGTAGGAATGTCCACACTTTTATATGCGGTCATTACATTTTCCAAATTGATAGTTTGCTCGGAGTTGAAGCACGCTTCTACTTCGCTCTTCTCCGCGCGGGCGAGAACTAAAGTGGTCCCTCTACCTGTAGCTATCATGTTAAAGTATGTACTGAAACAACGTAGGGACGTCCACACATAAAATCGGTCATTACATTTTCCAAATTGCAGTGCGCTAGGTGAGCTAGTGTGCCGAATTTGGATGGTGTAATTGCGGTTAGATAGTTAGCAATTTATTTCTATCGCGCGGGGTCTGCCACGCTAAATTAGCATACTGTCAGTTGGACAATGTTATGAGCGCTCTAGCTTTTTACCAAATGCTTTGTTCCATAGTGCCGTCGCCGGCGCCGTCGCAGTCGCCGCCGCCGCCGCCGGTCGGTAAGTACCAGATTAATACGTATTTTGCCTACCTACTACAGTAGCTTGTTTACGTTGATCTAGGTATCCTAATCTTACTAACCCCTGGGCAATCTCAATAGCGATTGCCATTGTGATTAAAGTTTGACACAAATTTTACGAACCAATAGTTTTTAACTTGTTAATGAATTGCTTTAAATTGACAATTCTTGTACGGCAGAAATGTCAAAAATAGGATTTTCACTACCAATTTAAAAACAAATTGGTTAGTAGAATCCTACGCCCAGGCGGAATATGAGGTAGAATAATACGCAATGTTACGTTCTCAAAATGTCACGTTAGCAAGACGTTGGGTTTTTTTTCACTTTCAATGTAATGCTTTAAACGAACATGTTAGCTTACAATTACATTGATCGGAGAGATCTACTGAGTTGTGATTATAAGTCCGTTGTTTGTAGTGTCGACGTCGTCGCAAACGACGTCGCAGCTGCAAACGCCGACGCCGCCGTCGCCGTAGCTGCAGTCGACGCCGACGTCGCCGCAGCTGCCGCCGACGCCGACGTCGCCGTCGCCGTGGCCGTTGCTAGCCGTCTGACCCTCAACACTATCTACCAAATTCCAGTATGTCACTATCTCCCTTGCAAATTGTGTCAACAAATTTATGATTTAGATATAATCTCACAAATTTCCTTGTGCATATCAATTTTTGTTCTGTTGTAAACTAATTTTTAATTTCTTTTTCTACTTTGTTGACTGATTTTGTTTGTTTTTTTATCTATTTACTGTATTTTGGATGAGTTTGTAATAAAATATTTTTACTGTTTAAAGTAATCCAAGTCTTTATTGAGCAGTCATGGAGAGTAAGGTAGGATAGGTAGGTACTAAATGCTAGTCATGGCCATTAATAATTGCTAATTTAAGTAACAGTGGTGTTGATTCACGAACGAACGTGAAGTTGACAGTATTCATTTCATTATTATCCATTTTAATTGGATTAAAACATTTAGGAAAAAATCTGGGGATTAAAAACAGAATAAATAGACGATAGTTCCAGAAAAACAATAAAAAAAATATTAAAAAAACAGGAAAACCTATAAGTGCTCTCGAAAAGCTCCACTGTCTTCCATTAGGAATGCCAAGGCACTATACGGTACTTGTCCTTAGGTCCTTCGTACACAACGCCAAATCTTCGAAACGTCTCCTAGCGACAACCGCAAAACAAAACTAAATGTCGGCGACGCGTGCCTGTGTACGAACCTCTATGTATTTGTATTGCAGTAGTCGTTTGGAGACCAAAATCGTCTGGTATCGAAGACTTGCGTAGCTTTGTGCACAAAAGGCCTTATTTTACTTAAATTTCTAGATATTGAGCTTTTAAGTCTTAATTATCCTAAGTTAAGTATCACATCGTTAAATCTTGACCAAGATCTCGCTCAGGCTCTTCCTCTGGAGGTCGGGGACGGTGGCCTCCTTGTGTGGCCGTCCCACAGGCAGCAGCAGTTCCAGCCGCTCGTTCCCTGGCCTGCAGAGCAGGTCCCGGAGACGAGCGTTGCAGTTCAGAGGAGTGGACGTGAGGGCTACCAGGCCACAGTACTGGAAAATGAAATTTGAGAATAGGTAAATAAGCAGGGTTATCAGCAAAGCGTGCACTAAACCGGAAGGTACTCCAGTTTTAGCGATACTGAGCAATGTTTACTTTGGGGCCTACCCTGAAAAACAAAACAGCTGTTGTTCTATACATTTTGTCGATGATCAATGAGCTAAAAGCTGTTTATTTTTTTATTATTTCAGGGGGTTTTTCAATCTAATTTATTTTTCTGACATTGATACAGAGACAGCACTTGACTCAGTAGTACACGTTGTTCATAATGAGTAAAATGACTCCTTTTCAGCTTAAAACATATCCTTTCGGCACCATTCTCCCCCTGTTAATCTAACGAGTATGCTATACGACTAATGGAACAGAAAAATAGCATTTTACGCATTCCAAGTAGTCGTACATAGATGTAGAACTAGGCAGTTTTTTTTTCTTAGTTGTCATACATGTAGAACTAAGTGTTTGACCGGAACAAGGGCATTTCCCGATAGATTCCTATAACAGAGTAGAGAGATATTTACCCAAAGTACCTTATGCTGACTAATTTACTAAAGAGGTAAACTTTGCGGGTTTGTATCTTAGATTAGGGGTGGCAATTTAGCTCCGCCCAAAACCTAAATTAGCATTTGTCCACAGACCTAAAACATTTATTGCTTCGTTTGGCATGAAAAATCGGAAGTGGAACGGTTCAGTATCTTGTTAATGATGCTAATGAACCACAAACGTGCCAGCTGGACTACCGATGACAAGCTTTTGAAATGTAGTGCTATTGAGCCGTTTTTCATGACAAACGCAACATCAACGGTTTAGTTAAGTATCGGATATTGTTTACTGAATTGTCTTCAGAAACTGCTACACTGACTAAAAAAATCTTTCTAAAATAGAATGAAACACAACCACTGAGTGCCACAGGCTTTGAAACTTGACCAAACCTGCAGGCAGATGAGCCAGTCCAGATATTTTTGTCTTCATGCATTGCGTACCTGAATTGCCGCAAGTAATATCCCAGCCGCAATCGCTGTGCTAATTTCGCTGTAATAATGCATCCTCTTCTTTCCATCTTCTCTCCACGAGTGCGTTTGCCTGAACACAAGAAAGATTGCTGGTGCTTCTGACAGGTATGGCTTCACCGCATTCGTAGCGAAGGGTTTCAGGTCTTTTACCCATTGTCTGGACATTCTCTGGTTGTAGTTAAGTTCTTCTTCCTGTTCTACTATTTCTCTGATGGCCTCTTTAGTTGCTTTATCTTGCACGATCACGAAGGTCCAGGGTTCAGTGTGGGCTCCTGACGGAGCAGTACCTTGAAAGAGAAAATCAGAGTACAATAAAAGTAGAAGTGGAAATAGTGAGTGGAGTGAGTGAGAAATTAGTGAGTAAACTTGTTGAACATTAAAACCTACTAAGCTTTTCTAATTTTCTACATTTATTCCTTTAAATTGGCTACTGCTCTTTTGGGGTTTGGAGTAATTTTGCCAATAACAGTGCAGGACTAGATGGAAGATTAGATGGTGAGTTTAGAGGGGAGATAATCCTGGTTGCTTCTTCAATGAACTATAATAAAAACGCAACTTTTTTTAAATGTTAATAAGGTATTAACATTTTTAAAAAGTTGCATTTTTATCAAATAAGTTTTGTTTTAATAAGTAATAAGTTTTGTAAGTAGAAGAACAAAACTTATTAACTAAACTTTTAATCGATAAGTTATGGACGTGATCACTTCCGTGTTCCTATTCCAAATCCGGAACTCTACATTAAATAAAATAGGATTCGCAACTAAACTTCTTTTAAACCTTTGACCCAGTTCTTTCATAAACGTCAAACTGACATTTGTTTTTACGCTGTGCTTTACACTTTAGAGCAATATTTAATTTTTACCTATATTTACAAATACCCCAAAAATGAAATTAAATCTAAGATCAGTTAATAAAGTTTGTGTTGGTTTATTAGTAGCATTTTTAGTAATTACATCGATAGTGGTAATAATATGTTTCAAAGCCTTTCATATCATGAAACCACAATTAAACTCTTCATACGATTTTGAAGACGGCTATGAAGATGCAGTTCTTTCTTACGACTATATGGCAGGCACAGTAACACAAGACTTCAAGAAGGAGGAAACCAAAGTCTTAAAGAAGAAAATAAGGGAAATTAATAAGAAACAACTTATTCATTACAAAGACGAACACAAGCCTGCTACGTCTATAATTGTTATTCAGGTGCATCATAAAGTTGATATAGAGCTTTTTAAAATACTGCTGATTAGTTTGAACTCCTCAGTGGCAGTAACAAATTCTCTGCTCATATTCTCCCATGGCTATTACGATGATGAAATAAACACGCTTATTGGCGGAATCGATTTCGCAAGCCACACTCAGATTTATTACCCCTACAGCTCGCAACTGTTTCCGGACACTTTTCCTGGTTCCGATCAGAAACTGTGCACTAACGGCTTCCATTGTGAAATATCGGCAATGAGGTACGAACCATTTGCTCAAAAGAAACATTTCTGGTGGTGGCAGATGAACTACGTTTTCGGTAAGCTCAATGCAACGAAGTCTTACGACAATGCCATTATATTCCTTGAAGCCGATCAGTTTGTTCTCAGAGATTTTATATACATGGCTAGAATTATGGAATCGTTGATGAAAACGAAGTGTCCTTACTGTGAAATAATAAGTTTGGGAGCGTACGATCCGGACTTTACCCAATATCATGCCAATAACACAAATTTAACTATTTCTCCATGGGGTCTAGACGTTGCTAGTACAGGAATCGTTTTGAAAAGATCCGTTTGGAATCATATTAAGCATTACAGCTCTTTTTTCTGCAATTACAATGATTACAGATGGGACGCATCACTCAGACATTTAGGTTTACATAGAGATAAAGGACAGCTTATGGTTTTCTCAATTGATACCCCAAGAATAATTAAATATCGGACTGTTTTCGATTATGTAGAAAACATTCCGGAACGCATGGTAGAAGATATGACGAATTTTGCTGATAGAGTAGATAGTGCCTTATTTCCTCGTAAACTCAAAATTAACAAATCATTATATAAAAAGAAAAACAATGAGGAAGAGCAAGAAAATGGTGGTTGGGAAGATGACAGAGATAGGGGACTGTGTTTATATCTTAGTATCATGCAGTGATTTTATGTTGCAACTAGTAGAGCCCCGCGGTTTCGACCGCTATTTAAATTTGCCTGTTCAATTTACGGCCAGAGCATAATTACGAGTACACAGTTTCTTTCAAGTTCTCATCAAACTAACAGTCTGTAGAAGTTACAATTACCCAATTATACTATGCACATTAACTCTGTAATACACACTCAAAAACTTTCGCATTAAAAATTTATAAATTTAACTGTTTTAATAATATACTTAAAGGCACGCTAAAGATATTTACTACGATGAACAGTTTTGCAAATCAAATAAATTGGAAAATAAATGCTAAAATCATAGATTTGGTGTTTTTAAATTTCTTACTAGCATCATTATCATCATCCTCACCTTTTTAAACCCCATTTATTGATTATAGGCCTCCCTTACTGTGCATCAATCACCAATCTCTTTATCCTACATCTGTCTATAGGCCTCTCTTACCGTGTCATCTGCCTCGGCACCACCAATCCTATCTTACTAGACTAGACTTCTCCTCAAGTCGTATTTCTCATATCTGAGGGCCGTAAAAACCTTCCGTGAAAAATTATTTAATCGATGGTGAAAACCGATCAAAATCCATTGCGTGGTTCCCGATAGAGAAACAGACAGACACGTAGAGTAACTTTGTTTTATGTTATTTAGGGCTAATGATCTTCCGCTAAAGTTTTCCATCCTCAGCAATTTTAAGTGCTTATAAAGGTATATTCTATTTTGTTTGTCTGGGTGATATCACTTAGATTCAATGATTCCATGGTGAAACGTGGAGGCGGACACTAAAATCTACGCTATAATTTTAATATTTTTTCCAAGTAATATCACCCAGATGAGTAGAGTGGAATATTTCTTTGTAGATTGAGATGTCAAGAATAAGTCAAGAAAGGTAAGATGAGGTGTGGTAAGTATCTTATTGGACTAACGAATCGGGTAGGTAATCTTACCAGCAGTCCTGACGATATTATCCAGCACCTCTTGTGGTATGGCCTCTTCACTGAATTTCCTCACGGTTCTCCGCTTGGCCATCAGCTCGTAGTATTCCCTGGACCTCTGCAGGACTTCCTCATCTGTACTCTGAGGAGGTTGAAACGGGATGTGAGGAGTGTCCTCGGGGATGGCTGGGATAAGACAGTCGGGGTCGTCATCTTCATTGTTTGGCAAGTCTCGATCTGAACAAATCAAAAACGTAGTTTAATACATAGTAGTATTGTAGTTAAATTTTAGGATGGTTAGGCAGCTGAATAATTTGTTTAACTAATCGTCTCATTGCTAGGCAAAGATTCTCCACCATTTTTTTATTGATTAGGGTCATGAAAGAGTTGAATATTTATTTTATTTTACGAGGTAAATCTTACCACGACTATTAAACTGCTATTAGATGCGGCCGAGTTGTGTGGGATAGTATTCACAAAGATTTGGTATGACCAAAGGAACTCACCAAAGCTGATACTACTATTAATCTAAGGGGAAATATAAAATCTGTGGTTTTTGAGGCGTATCCACACGGATGTAACCACGCGTTGCAAGTAGTTGTTTTAAACAACTTATACGACGTATGTGACTAAGAACCAGCTAGGTTTCACAGTGTTGCTATATTAAGATCTCGCAATTCTTGCAGTAGGGAGCTACGTGATCAGGGCCCGTATTCTTGACGCGTGAGTTGTTTCTTGGTCACGGTCCCTGGCATGACTTTTGAAATGAGAGAGACAATGACTAGTAAGAATAGCCCTCCAGCGCTACAAAGGTCAACATTGCATTATGTATTCGTGTCAAAGTGAATCTCAATAAGTAGCACTCGTACGGAATAATTGACAACATAGACATTGTATAATGCGTTAGGTATTATACTAATTGAGTCGGTTACTTGCTAGGTTTAATTAGTACAGTTCAATGGACTTTACCTACATATGTAGAGCTTGCGCCGAACTTTATGGCTGATCTGGGGGCCTACCGAGAAACATACTGGCATGATGGTTACGTATTGTTGTCGATGATGCGCAACCGCTAACCGTAACGCCTCGCAGTAAGGTCCATTGTCGTGCAGCGTCAAAAACAGAACGTAACCATCATAGCGATAAGATGTCATGGTAGGCCCCCTGATCGGAGTGTTAGGGCACTTCTAGACGGGCCATATTCTTAATGCAATACTGGCCGGGCAATACTGGCAATATTGCCGACTGTAGCCCGGCCATCATCAGCCATGTATGATGATATGCATGACAGCCAAATGTATGATAATATGGCCGGGCACCATTCAAAATATTGTCGCAATATTGCCGAGCGAGTATTGCCCGGCCCAGTATTGCATATTGGCCCGTCTAGGAGCGCCCTTACCTAATTTTAACTTAAGCATTTTAGTACCTGCGTTGGCTTTAAATATTTTAAGGATAGTATGTTTGCATGAGGAAGATCATTCGGCTGCCAGTTTTGGGACATTTTGTTTTTTCGCAACCCTAAACTAAGCAAAGTTTGTACTATGCCTGTAAGAGACTGATATACATACCATATACAACGTGTTGCTTTGCATTCCCGCCAAATTTTAAGAGGTAGTTATACTTCTCTAGCAGAGCACGAATAAACTATAGGGGTACATTGAAATAGAGAAAAAAAAACAGCTGTTTCACACATTTTGTCGACGATTAACTAATATTTTATGAAACAGTTGATTTTTCTTCATATCAAAGTTGTCCTATAGTTTATTCGTAGTCTGCTAGTGGAGTACCTATAACTATAACTACTTCTACAAATTTGGCGGTAATGCAAAGCAACACGGTGTATTTTATTTTCAAATATCAAATAATATTTATTACCACCGTTTACAATTTGAGTTTTACAAATGACTGATTAATATAAAGAAACCTGATATTACACTAGTTATTTTCGCTCAGGTGCCTGTGCTAGGTTAAGATAATCTGTGTTAAAACTCCTCTGTGGACTGCCTCGGTGGCTCAGTTGGTAGTGAACCTGCCTTCTGAGCTTGGGGGCGTGGGTTCGATTCCCACCTAGGGCAAACATTTATGCGATGAACATTTGTGTTTGTTCTATGTCTGGGTGTTAATATGTATTTATGTATGTATTTAAAAATATCTAAGTATGTATATCAGTCTCTGGCAGCCATAGTACAAGCTTTGCTTAGTTTGGGGTCAGGCGACCGTGTGTGGAAGTGTCCCGAATTTATTTATTTATTTTTTACTAAATTTACGGCCTAAGTTCAATTGCTATTACATTTATATTTACTATACTCTACAAATTCGGCGGGAATGCAAAGCAACACGTTGTATATTATTTTAAATATACCCAACACGCAGACATAGAACAATCACAAATATCCAAATCGCAATTATATGCAATCACAATAATGAGTATTTGTTCCCTAAGTGGGAGTCTAAGCAACGCCCCCAAGCTCAGAAGACAAGTTCACTATCAACTGAGATACAGAGGCAGACAAATGCGTCGTTGTTGAAAAGTCGATTCAAAAGAATATTCTTCAAAACCGATATGAAAAACTTCAAAGTACCGTCGTAAGTGCGATGTGGTCAAAGGTAAAGTTTTTGCGACAAAAACAAACCTAAAATAAAATACAGTCAAAACAATAGATAACAATGACTTATCTGGTTGTAATTTGTTCATAGGTCGCTTTTGGCGATTCCCACACTACTGTCCCGCGCAACGAGACAGTGTCTGGGATGCTCTCGCGCGGAGAGGCGTTACCCCTCGGTCCACTAAAATCCCCTAGGAAGATCCATTGCTGGATCTTTTTGCACCTTTATGTCCATTTAGTTCCTTTATGGATTTTTTTTAAAGTGGATTTTATAGAACTAGCTTGTGTCTGAAAATCCATTGTAATGATCTTTCTAGTGTGTTGTACCGTGCATGTTTTATATACTAACCCCCTTTATCAATAAACGTTGTATAGCCTCATAATAGTGTCTTTTGTCTTTTTCGATCGAGTTTAAAAATATAAGAGAAAGAAAAAGACAAAACATATCTATTCCGAGGCCAAACAATGTTTATTGCTAAGAGGGTAATATTTAAAGTAAGGCACAACCATGATCAAAATAAAAAAGGCTAGCCTTCTGAAAGTTGGAACCCAACTATAAACGTACGTAACTCGACATAGTCATCGTCTCTCTCGAACTTGTTGTAAATTACTTATTCCCGTCTTGCTTGTGCATCAATTGACATATTTTATATAAGTGTATGTCATTTTTGTGGCCTTTTTTTTTTAGAACAAGACCAGACCAGACTCAGAACCTGACAGAGTATATTGTTATACCATGGGTGCAACGTTAAAAAACGCGCTCCCACGAATTATCACGTGCCGCGGAGCAGTGTTAAGTTCGCCTTAGATATAATAGCTAAGTATAGTATACTGTAGTATATTTATTACAAGCTGCGCCCAGCGGTTTCACCCGCGGTTAAAAAGTACCCTATGTGCTATTCTAGACTATAATCTATCTCTGTGCCAAATTTCATCCAGATCTGAAAGAGTAACAAACATCCATCCATCCATCCATACATACATACAAACTTTCGCGTTTATAATATTAGTAGGACTAGTAACCCTGCGTGAGCTGTAGACCTCGCGGTCGATGTCATTCCTCAACCGATTTCCGTGAAATTTTGTGAGCAGGTCCGATAATTATACAGTTTTCTTTGCCGAGTAAAATATTAGTATTTTTTCAATTTTAGATATTATATTTTATTTCACTCACAAAATTTCATGAGAATCTGTTAAGAAATATGGCCTGTAGAGGAAGACAGAGATCCGGACAGAAATCGAATTTAAAAAAGCATTTTTGTCAAAACTATTCTTTGGAAAAATATTGCCCCTCAATTTCTTGCCTGTTCTTCTGAGTAGAGGCTCTTAATACGAACAAGGCGGTCGAGTCTGTTTAAAAAAAACCTTGACGTTCATAAGTGTATCTTTGATACCCAAATTGAATAAAATCATTTCGACTTTGACTTGGAAGTTGAAACATAGAAGCTTGGCTTGCTTACTCTCGCTTGGTCAATAAATGCGAAAGTTTGGATGGATAGATGGATATTTAATACCCAATTACGGCTGAAGAGAACTCAATGAAATTTGGCAGAGAGATAGATTGAGTCTGGAATAGCAAGCAAACGTTTTTTTTTTTTTTTTACAACAGACTAGGCATGCGTTTGACCACTGACTCGCCTGATGGGAAGCGTCGACGTGATCGAAGGTGTAACACGCTTGCCTAGGAGATACCTATTCACTTTACTCTTAAACACCCCCGGATTGTATTTAGGTGGAAAGACAGACGCAGGCAACGAGTTCCACACCTCTGCAGTTCTTACAAGAAAAGTTGACTTGAAACGCTTAGTGCGTTTTAGCGGAATTTCCACCATAAGAGGGTGTCTTTTACTGGTGCGCCTGGTACAATTATAAAAGTATAAGTATTATACATGGACGTAGAAAATCTACGTCCATGGTATTATATAAGTAAGTATTTTAGGTCCGTGGGAATAAAATATAGGCTATTGTTTATCGACAGGCCGTAGCTAGTTTTGGTATATACAATGGTATAATAATATACTTCGCCAGTTATAGCATTCAGCAACACGTAGTGACGACAATCAATGCTTTAGAAAGACCGAGATAAGTAATTTCCATTAAAATCGAAAGAGACGGATGACGATGACGTCATTACGTTGCCAAACCTTGTTTTTTTTTATCATGGTATGTCCTATATGTACTATTGTTACTTCTACCACTGGTAGGGTCCACTGGGGCAATTGCGTCTTTCGAGAGACAAACCCTTCACAAATTAGACGCCACCTACATCTTTTTTCTAACTTTAGTTGCAATAATCTGTACAAGATGGCGTTAGTTGCCTAATTTGTGAAGGGTTTGTCAGCAATTCTTTAAAGACGCAATTGTCCCAGTTGACCCCATATGATTACTTCATAGTGCCTTTATACGTATAAAATTACATACCTACTTAGTGATAAGGCGTGTTAGTTTGTTATCAACCTCATGACCCACTGCATGACGGTCGGAAGCGTTACAAAATGTCCTCATTTCGTTTATTATATCAGTGTTCCTCCCGTCGAGGACAAATTAATATCACTTGGGAGACAATTTAAAAGATTTCTAGGTTGAAATAATAATTACATAAATATTGTTTGTTGATGAGATGTTTTTCTCTGACCTATTTTAATTGGAATGTGCGATAAAATATCTGAGAGTTTTCTTAACAAATAAAGGTTAATAATACTTTGTTAATATACCTAACAGCTTATTGTTCTAATTTTGACAACGTATTGTCCCAACCCTGAAATCAGAAATCAGACCAGAAGCGTAGGACCAAAAACAACAGTGTTTTTCTGTCTGTATGTAGATATTTACTTTGTTAAAATAAATGATGTAAATTATTAAAATTAATGATGATAAAATGATGTAAATTATATTTAATATTATGTACTCTAGCTACAATTACCTACCTAGGTACGAGTACGTCGTCTTTAAAAATGATTTCCGGAAATTGCTAAACGTATCCGCTCATTAAAAAATTACATTCTAAATAATTATTAGTGTAGAATACTACATAAATGTAAAAATATATTTTACCTTAGCAATTTTTATTAAATAATTTTAGTATTGGTAGAGGTTAATGTCATCTGCTAATAAATGTTATCTTGAGCCCGGTGTATGGCGACCATACATGGAATACTGTCAATGCGACCACATGGCTACAGTCTTGCCCCCCGTCTCATTTTTGGGACTGAATCTACCCATCTTTTTTTGTAATTCTAAAGATAACCATTCACCATTCTGATTTGCAGTTCGCCGTGCAGGACTGCGAAGCAGGATGTAGCTCCTCCTGCCTAGCATCCTGCATCCTACAGATTGTTGCAGGACGTCATGCAAGCTGTGACTGCAAGGCAGGATGGTAAATGGTTATCTTGAGGGTTGCGCGACGCTCTGAATGTTCCATACAAACGCGCTTGTCAAATTTCTTGGAAACCTTTTGTCAGATTATGATGAAATTTAGCATGTACAATTAAAATGAACTAGCTATATATCCGTGGCACGCAGGAATAACTGAACATCGCAAAAACGTCAATTTTTCAGGGCAGCCATTTTAAAGTTTGACATTTTCTGTTTAGTCGGTAAGTTAGTTAAACGATGATGTCAAAGTTATTTTGAGGGTTACTTGAGGCCCTCTTTCGTATGGTTTCAAGAATTTAACGAAACAACTTATAGTTTACATAATAATAGACTTGTCAAACAGCTGAAATGCCTTGAATAAGTTGATAACTCGACTTGTAGACCAAGTTTTGGCTTTTAAGGACATTTATCCAGTTATTCACCATCTGAGTACGGATCATTTTTATCGGTTACTTTAGTTATTTCAATGGAAAAAGCATTATTTCTCATTAGTAAACCAATGACAACTTCAAACAGATATAGTTTGTCAAGTAATTATTACTACTTTACAAGATATATCTTACTTTTCAGCATATAATGCAAAATGTAAAAAAAGTCTTAGTATTTAAAATATATTTTTTTTAGAATTATACGCTCATTTACATAATCTAAAAACTGTTTTCGCTAACTTATTAAAATTATTTTTTAAACATATGGGAAAAACACAATGGAAACGCATTTGTTTCTAATTAAAATGAATTATTTAGAGTATACACTAAATTAACACATAGGCTAGACTTATTATCCCGAGAAATCAACAGTTGGCAATCGTGGAGTTCTACAAATAAGAAAATATTAATCAAACACACTACAAGACATAAATACCTACTTATAAAAGGTCTTATTTAAAAAGCTTTTCTAATTATTATTTTAAACGACTTCAAAAAACCGTTTTAAAAAAATCTTTGAAAATTTTCGTAATCTTAAGTGGCTGTAAAAAATCTGTAAAAATGTCTGATGACACACATGCTTAATACATGTTTTGTTAGATTGCTTACACATTACTTCGATCAATAATAATACTAATGAATAATAATAAAACCCTTTTTTCAGACCAACTTAGTATCTATTTACAAAGTATTAAGAACTAAAAACTATGAGTGTGGATTTACAAGTATATTTTGGTAGTAAATCTTAATCTATTCTAATACTTAATTATTTTTTGTAGGTCTGTTTGCCAATCGGCAAAGATCTCCTCCAACCTTTTTCATTCCTGTCTATCTTGGGCCACTCTATTCCAAGTTACTCCTGCTACCTGTCTAATGTCATCATCCCACCATTTCTGTGGTCTGCCCCTTTTCCTTCTCCTAGGGCACCATCGTGTCACAATTTTGCTCCATTTCTCTTGGCCTCTTATCATATGCCCTACCCATTGCCATTTGAGTCTTCTGATTTTACATTAAAACAGGTAGTACGCAGCTGTTGAAAAGTTTTTTCTTTACATTAATGTGAAGAGTTTTATCTTCCATGGCTTCTCTCAGACTCCAGTATCTCTTTCAGCCATTTGTTATTCTTCTGTCAACTTCTTTGCGTATAGGGACCTCTTGTGTTATTAGCTGTCTCAGGTAGATATATTCATCAGTGTAATCAATTTGGTTATTTCCTAGATGTATGGTGGTTTTCTTCCCATTTGTCCTTACCTTTGTTTTCTCTGGGTTCAACTTTAAACCTTTCTTCTCACTTTCATCCGCTAGTTCAAGTATCATTTGCTACATGTTTTTAGGTGTTTCAGCAAATAACATTATATATATATATCATCTCGATTGTGTTAGGGAGACTCGGTCGACAGTGATTCCGATGTTTTCCCAGTTAAGTCTCCTAAAGATTGTTTCGACAACCGCTGAGAATAGTTTTGGAGGTAGAGGGTCTCCATGTCTGACACCCTTTCCTACTCTAAATGGTTTACCTTTCTTTTCTAGTTGGATTCTCGCGGTGCTATGACTATTATTTTAATTAAATAAAGTGAAAAAAAGGAACTTCTTATTCTGATTGGCCATCATTGGTGTTTTTCCCCAAAAACCTTAAAACACAGATTTAAAAAATTGTCAGACTTCGTCTTAGACAACCATGGCTCTAAAGGGTCTAAATGATCTATGCTAGCGTCTCTTTACGGCTTTGCACCCCGCTATCAATCAACCCTGTATTGATTTGAATCTTTTGTGTAAGTATGAATATGGGTAGGTACATAGTACACCAATGATAGTAATAGTCACCAATAATGTACAGCATTATAATATATTTTTTATATTTACTTCACGTTGTTGCATGGCATGTTTGTTGGCGTTTAGGCTCCAGTAGGTACATAAAAAATATCCAGCTCGGGTAGATAACAACTTGATATCTTGCTATTGCAGATGAAAACTAAATCACCACGGCAAAGGTAAAAGTGAACATGTGATAATGTCACTTTTTAAACAAAAATATTTGGCTTGCCATAACTTGACATCTCGATTTGTCAATGGAGGCAGAAACAGGCTATGTGTATAAGTCGAGATATCCAGTATTTTGGATGTGAGTGTAAGTTGATAAATCAAGATGACAATTATTCATACACAAACTTATGCTTGACATCTCAATTTGTCAAGTTAAAATTATTTTTTGCAGAAAAGGCTTAGGTGTATAAGTCGAGATCTTCAATATTTTGAACATGTGTTGATGTTGATAATTCAAGATGTCAATATTAGTAAGCAAACACACACTTGATAAGTCGTTTTATCAAGTAAAACACCATAAAATGCAAGGGTGTCGAGATGTACAAAACGCGATTGCTCTAAAACTATTGTATATTTCGGGCTGATTTTTTTATACATAGTAAAGCGCATACGAAGGAAGCGTTTAAGCCAATAAAAAAAAAACATGCAAGTCGAGTTGTTCAGTTATTCCTACGTGCCACGGATATATCCGCACGTGTACTTGACTTTAAAAAAAACATCGCCTACAAAGAAAATACAGCTATGAAAGATTACGGTACCTATTTGTAAGGGGTCATTTTAGACTGATTTATTTATTAGTATATTATTATATTAGTATACATATTTATTATTTACTACCTGCGCCCTGCGGTTTCACCCGCGGTTCAAAAGTATCCTATGTGCTATTCTAGACTATAATCTATGTGCCAAATTTCATCCAGATCTGTTCAGCCGTTCTGGCGTGAAAGAGTAACAAACATCCATCCATCCATCCATACATACAAACTTTCACGTTTATAATATTAGTAGGAAGTAGGATAGATAGACAAAGCTAATCAAAAATCCTTTTACTTAGGGTTGTCTACATCATTAGCTTTTAAATTAATTCATAATACACGGATGTTTTATTTATTTATTTATGAATGATTAGAGAAGTGCCCAAGTCATAAAAAATATTGAAATTGCACTTTGTCATCCTGTAGATAACTTTAGAGGCTCGTCAGTATCTTTACTTGCTCTCTTCGCTCGTCGGCTTCTTCTAGACGAAATGGCAATAGATAACCTCTAACCAATGCAAAGTTAGGTCGCCGGACCCTTAATATTGTATACGTTTACGTCTTGCCAATGGGATTCTGTTCCTTTTTAATTGTAACCGGGAGTTCGATTTCCTGGACACAGGCTTGCTTATTGAGGAAACCAAAAGACAAGTGTTGTAAATTATTAGTCCTTAGTCGTTTCTTTAGTCGTTATACTTCAATGCAGTTGTTGTTAGATGCAGTAATAAAACTTTTTAATCTTATTTTTTTTTATTTGTCTTCAAAATATCGTTCGGCGTAATTTATACATGTAAGTGATATACCTCTGCCAACTTCTTTTGGTGGAAAGGCGTGTCATTTTTTACGTAATGGGCATGGTAAAATGAAATACTCCGCCAGGTATAGCTTTCTGGTCATGTGGGCAACACGCAGTGACGTCAATCGATGCTCAAGCAAGACCGAAATAAGTCATTTACAAACAGACAGTTCGAAAGAAACAGATGACGATGACGAGTGATGTCATTACGTGTTAGCTCCCGGAATACTAGACCTTGTTTTTTTGGATCATGGTTATAGGTAGACCAATCATTGCGTTGTTGATTTAAATAAATTACAGAAAGGACCATACTAATACTAATATTATAAACGCGAAAGTTTGTATGTATGGATGTTTGTTACTCTTTCACGCTAGAACGGCTGAACAGATCTGGATGAAATTTGGCACAGAGAAAGAATAGCAGATAGGATACTTTATAATCGTGGGGCGCAGCTAGTTTATAATATGAGTGTGTTGACGCGTGGTAATGTTACTTTGTAGGTTGTCTATCAAGATCCGGTCTCGGGCGTGATTCATTTAATAATTAATAGTTTTAATTGTAACCAGCTATGCGGCTAACATGTCGCGGTGCGTGAGCACTGATCGGTAGCAAGGAAAACTCTTATTGAGGAAATGTAAGTTGAACATTGTTTATGATAGAGGAAACTAGTTGCGCGCCGTGGTTTTATCCGCGGTGCCATGGGAATTGCTTACTTTTTTCGGAATCAAAATAGGTATTTTATTCTATGTCCTTTACTGTACCCCGGACAACGTGTATGCAAAATTTTAAGATGATCGGTTGAGTAGTAAAGCGTAACAAACAAGCAAACAGACGAACAAACTCACTTTTGCTTTTATAATAAAAATATATAAAATGTATATATTTTACGAAATAAATAAATAATAAAAAAAAAATTTTAGATAAAAGATATGATATAGCAGCTGTGGCCCGCGGTTTCACCCGCAATCCTACAGGACCGTTATGTTTTCAGGATGCGTGTTCCCTATGTTATTTTCTGTAGGGTCAACTGGGGCAAATTCGTCTGTGGGGCAATTGCGTCTTTCGAGAATTACTGACAAACCCTTCACAAATTAGGAGCCACCTACATTTTTTTCTAGCTTGTTGCAGTTGTTGTTATTAGTTGCAATAATCTGTACAAGATGTCGTTAGTTGCCTAATTTGTAAAGGGTTTGTCAGTAATTCGCGAAAGAAACAATTGCCCTGAAGATGCATTTGCCCCAGTCGCCCTACCCCTAACAACGCGATGCAAAATTTCAATATTATTGTTTTCATTATTATCGGTTCAGTAGTTAGAGCGTGAAAGCGTTTCATACAAACAAACGGACGAACCAACTCACTTTCGCATTTATAATAATTTGTAAGGAAGTTAGGATTAGGACAAGCGACCCGCCCCGGCTTCACACGGTACATATAAACCTTCCGTGAACAATTGTCTATCTGATAGTGAAAACCGCATCATAATTTGTTGCGGATTACAGATTACAGACAGACGGAAAAGTGACTTTAATTTGCTCTAGTTTTATTTTGTATGTCATCTGCTACATTACTGGAGCCCGGTGTATGGCGACAGGCTCGTCCCCTTTCACATTTGTGACTGAATTTCGTCCGGCGAACTGTGAGTGTTATATTACACTTCTGCCAGCCCCCTCGGAGGAAAGGCGTGAAGACATGTCGTTTTATTTGTATCAGACTAATGTTACAAATGCGAAAATTTGTATGGATGGATGTTTGTTATTCAATCACGTCAGAGCGGCTGAACGGATTTAAATGAAATTTGGCGCAGAGATAGATTATAATCTCATAATAGTACATAGGCTACTTTTTGACCGCGGGGAACACCAAAAGGCTCAGCTAGTTGTTTTTAACCTCCGACGCAAAAACGACGGGTTGTTATAAGTTTTACGTGTCTGTGTGTGTGTGTGTGTCTGTCTGCGGTATCGTAGCTCCCGAACGGATGAACCGATTTTGATTTTGTTTGAAAGCTGAATTAGTCGGGAGTTTACTTAGCTACGAGTATGTTTGATGAAAATCTGTGTCGGGGATTATTTATACTTGTATACTTAGTTTCATATGTAGGTTTCATACAAAACTTAAGAGAAATCTTGATTTTAGTAGCACACGGCGATTTTTTTTTTAAAGTGGAGGGGGGTGTTGTCATTTGAGTCATAAATGAAAATGACGGCTTGCTTTCGGAGCGGCTAAGACTAGCTCATCTGTCCGCGACTTTGTAGTAGCGAGTAATTTTCATCCAATAATTACTATAAATCGTTTTAGCCAGTTCCTTCAATAATTTTAAACATATCGTCACGCCTTTGCCCCGAGGGGCTGGCAGAGGTGTAATACAACACCCACACCGCCGGACGATATTCATAGGTATATGCGTATTGTATGTCATCTGCTACACGACTGGAGCCCGGTGTATGACGACAGGCCCCAAATGTTGTCACATTTGGGGCTGAATATCGGAGGTAAGCCTGTCGTCATACACCGGGCTCCAGTCGTGTAGCAGATGACATACAATACGCATATACCTATGTTCACAAAATGAACAAATTGGTGCATGCCGTCGTCGGCTGGGTTTGAACCCGCTCCCTCTGGCTTGAGAGGCGGGCCATCTTTAACTAAGCTATCATCGCTGCTTACTAATACAATTTCAATATGCAGACAATACATATACTGAAGCCATATAAGAATACCCTTCAAGGTGAGACCACGTTTCCTTTGAGGATTAACCTATTTAACAAAAACAAACAAATACCAGACCTAAAACTAATAAGCCAAGGTATATTTTACAACAAAAAATTTGAACCAAGTATTCAAATTACACTCATTACTGTCTAATCACATTGAAATTGCACAAAAAACGAACGACGCAGCAAAATAACTATACGTACAGTCGTACAGTACGCACCACGTAACTAGAACCATGATCCAAAAAACAAGGTCATTCTGGGAGCAAACACGTCATCCGTCTCTTTCGCACTGTTTGTAAATGACTTATTTCGATCCTGCTTAAGCATCAATTGACGTCACTACATGTTGCCCACGTGACCGGAATGCTATACCTGGCGGAGTATATTACTATACCATGACTAGAACATGCGCATTCGATTTAAAGTATCATGACCACTTGCACTACATAAAATATAAGTATTGTCTAAGTTCTTGTTTAACTAGTGTTAATCTACTCCTTTATAGCGGAATATTCGCTTATCGGGCACATAAAGTTAAGATTATTCTGTGAAATGGCTAAAGGTTAATTCCTGTGAAACAAATTATGTAGAAGCTAGCTAGGAGTAGATTAAACTAGTTATGCACGGACTTAGGCAACTCTTATATTTAGAGCAAAGGTTGTGAGAGGAGCGCACGGGGGGCGACCCTGCGTAGAGATGCATGTCGTCTGCCCCTGTCGCTCGCACCCTCTACGTACGCGAGTATACATGCGCAGTCGGCGCCATCTTGCTTCTAATTATGTGGCGCGTACTGTACATAATAACTATCGTGTAATGGTTCATATCATTTACGTCAGACCTGCTAAAGGTAAATAAACTGGAAAATCTTGTTTAAAAAAGCCAGTTATTTGCATTCTTAATAAACAATATGCAAACCACATAACATAGCAAATGCCTAGTTGCAAAAGGTAATTATGTTCTATGTATAAATACTGACTTTAATACCAGCTCCGTCCCGCGGTTTCACCCGTAATTTTTTTAGGATAAAAAGTAGCTCATGTACCTATTAATTAATTCAGGGTCTATGTTACCTCCATACCAAAATTCAAATTAAAAAAGTCTTATTGGTCTTATTGCTTGAAAAAGACATGGTTTTGGCCTCTTCTGGTGTGTTAAAACCTGTATTTGAAAAGTCCACTCTTTCATTATTATTTTTACATTCTGAAATCTAAAGTTGAAGGTTTAAAGACATTCATTCTTAATAATAAAGACATTACATGTCACTCTCTTGAGAACAATACTAAACATCAACAAAATTACAATGTCGTCGTATCTAGCAAGGCTACCTGAGGTTCTCAACGTATTCATTTGCATAGGAGACTGTGATCGGCTATCAGATATTGAGCAAGTTGTTTTTTGAATTCGTTGAAAGAGTTCAAGTTTTTTATGCGTGAGGGTATCACATCACACTATTTATAATTATATAATTAATATTATAAATGCGAAAGTTTGTGAGTGTGTAAATGTGTGTGTTTGTTACTTCTTGACGCTCAAACGGCTTGACCAATCTTAATATCAGATATTATCATAAATATCATCGATAATAGATATAGATCATCTGGTAACAGAGTACAGCAATTAAAATTGTCATCGTAGAAATTCATTAGCTTAATGTTATCTAAAACAAAAAAAAAAAAGATTTAACGAATACTAAACAGCGAAAAATTATTCACCGGACTATTTCCATAATCCCACCCAAAATGTTACCGATCAAGAATTAAAGCAGATCACAACAGGTTTTTCGCCACAAAATGTACCAGGAGCTCATATCCCACTAGAGCTATACATATCTGCAGCAGAGTGAACCAACAGGTTTACGAGTACGTCACTAGTGTTTTACCAGCAGTAAGGTTCTAGCAAATCCTTTCCATTGACAGGTTGTTTGAGTTAAACTTGTACTAGGAGTTCATGTCCACGAGACAGTTCTGAGGAGAGACTAAACAGCTACAGGTTATAGAAGCCCAACAACAAGAACGACGAAGATCAACAAAAACGCACGCAAGTAAAGGAATAACAGGTGGATTGTCCCAACAAAATACCAGGAGCTCATATCTCGCCTTCATTTGATAATAAAGAACGACCAATATGAGCGATGTCCATCACACAGGTTGTTCTTGAATGAGAAACCTCCCAGTTCGAAGCAGGTGAAGTAACAGGTGGCAACGAGTCAAAAATACTAGGACAACATAACAGTAAAGAACTGTAGTAAAGAGACTCCGACAGGTTCTCGATCGCACAGGTTGCTGGACTTGTTAGAGCAACAGGTAGCGTAAGTCAAAGTTACTAGGAGAGCAAAAATAAAAGGAAGTTTGTGATTCTCATAACTTTTGGGTATGGCATGTTTACTAATGGCATGGTCACTAAAGTCATTCATACAAGTTGCTGTAACTGATCAATATACGTCAGCTCAAACAGGTGGAGCCGTGTCTGATGTACTAGGAGATCAGAAATGCAGTGATACCTCTAACTACGAGACTCCTACAGGTTGAGGGTCGGACGGAACTTGATCAACATGATGTCGCGCCAACAAGTGGTAGGGTGGAGCAAACGAATGAAAGCCGCTACGAAGCAACTGCGCAGTTATTTTCTTATGGGAATTGTAGAATGAATTCTAGTTTCCTTGTTTACAGACAACAAATGATATTGTCGCAATAGGCATGTTTATCTATGTGTGTTTGTAGTAGTTAACAAGAGGTATAACATTTTTTAGTGTATTATGTGCCCAACGAAAGGGGTAAGCAGCTTGCAACAAACAATGGATACAAATTCTACCCGCGGCGGGAAACTGGCAAGTTGAAGTTGACAAGGAACTGGCAGTGTACCAGCGCCGGGAAGTGTATGGCGCGCTTCACATCGCTCGTTGATGGCAACCGAGAGATAATAAGATCAAACCTAGAACATCACCATAGACGACCCGTCTTCAACATTGTTAATGGGATTAATTTCAGAATACGATAATGTACGTATGTACTCCCTGGTCTTCATAGCATAAATGAGGAAAGTGAAGCATTTGTCGTATGTACCTATATCATTAAATTGCTAATGTATAAATATTAGCGAATAAGATATTTTATTAAGGAAAATTTTTGGAAATAATTATGAACAAATAGTCTATTTTAAAAAAATTGTCTGAAACTTATGTTTCCCGTGGCTGTTTTTAGTCATTTCGATTCAGATACATAATTTATCAGCTTCGATCTGTTCAGAAGAAATGGCGCCACGATCGAAATGATATGCACCTGTAATGTTGTTTAAGTGACACGCTAGGTGTCGCTTATATTTTATGTAATCGGTTTTATACTAATTATTTTATCGACCAGGCGAGCGTTAGCGCGCGATATGTCTATGCTTCATCTTCGATAAAAATGCTTTCGTCTGTCTGAATGATGTCCGGATCTCTGTCTTTTTGTACAGACCGTAGGTGTTTCTAAACCGATTCTCTTGAAATTTTGTTCGGAGGTTTAACAATAATAATAAACTAATATAGATTTTTGTCCTTTCACAATTTTTTGTTTTGTGGAAAAAATCTGTATAATTATCGAACCTGCTCGCAAAATTTCACGAGAATCAGTTGAGGAATGCGACCAGTAGCGGAATACAGACGTCAGTCGCGAGGTTTACAGCTCATAGAAACGGCGCCGGTAGTAGTGGGTTTACCTATAACGTTATTAGCATAGTTTTTAGAGTTAAAAGAAGCCCCATTAAACTCTGTTAACGGATGATGATGATGATGTTGATTTTGAAGAAACTGTGATGACACGTGTCTTATGATTTTATTTCTACAATTTTTTGAGTCAATCGGCCCCGAGAACAAAAAGTTTCATAGAAAATTTTACCCCCCATTTCCCCTCTTTAGAGGTGGAATTTCGAAAAACCCTTTCTTAGTGGATGCCTACACTGTACAAAGAACACACCCTTCATGTTTCTAGGACCAGCGGTTTGGCTGTGCGTTGATATATCAGTCAGTCAGTCGGGACTTTGAATTTTATATTTATAGAAGAAGAAGAAAAGAAAAAGATAGATAAATGTATAATTGTTTGACATTCATTATTTTAGTCTTTTTAAATTTCTTCAATAATTAATTCTAAATTTAAGAATTTTTTTTTATGTTAAATAAAAGTTACATTTATGTCATTACGTTATGTTATTACACTTTATACATTTATACAACGTGTTGCTTTGCATTCCCGCCGAATTTCAAAATAGTTATACATATACATATAGTTATACTTTACTAGCGGAGCACGAATAAACTATAGGGCTACCTAGGAATCGAGAAAAAAAACCATTTGTTCCATCCATTCATTGTGACGATCAAAGATTTTTTGTATGGAACAGCTGTTTTTTTTCTCTCCATTTCAAGTTTCAATTTCTCCATGGTTTATTCGTGGTCTGCTAGTGGAGTATAACTACATCTACAAATTTGGCGGAAAACCAAAACAACACGTTGTTTACCTTTAAAATTTTGATTTTTGATAGGCACTTTCAATAGAGCCTATTAGGTAATAAAAAAAAAAAAAAAAAATAGGCACCAAATGTTATTCAAATCCGTTCAGCCGTTTATGCGAGATTGAGTAGCAAAGAAAACAACCATTCAGTCATTCAGTATGTGTACGTCTGTAATTTAGTAGATTATTATAAATAGATAAGTTTAAAAATAAAATCTTGCAATGAAAGACTTCCAGTTATGTTATTTATTATGCCAAACACCTAGACGACCTAGAAATTTAAATTGTTAATGTCTGTCTGTATTAATTTGACCTATACGTGGTATATTGAGAAACAGTTTGTTTTGGCCATAAAAAAAAAAACATTTATTTTATGTTCGACGTCGAATACTAATGGTAATAGTTATGAAAGAAGAAATATTATTTTGAGCTTACATTGTGTAAGTTCTCAAAATAATATTTCTTCTGATATACTTACATGCTATACAAAACAATAATAATGTATTACATATATACTTTGTAATCATCATACTTTACTAATATTATAAATACGTTTGGATCGATCACGTCAGAACGGCTGAACGGATCTGGATGAAATTTGATACAAAGATTATATTCCGGAATATGGATGTATATCAGTATCTGGCAGCCACAGTACAAGCTTCGCTTAGTTTGGGGTCAGGCGACCGTGTGTGCAAATGTCACGAATTTATTTAGGTATTTTATTCATTTATTTTCTTGGGACTATTTGCACACACGGTCATATGACCCCAAACTAAGCAAAGCTTGTACTATGGCTGCCAGAGACTGATATACCTACATATATTTATTTAGAAACATACTTAAATAGATAATAACACCCAGACATAGAACAAACACAAATATTCATCACATGAATTTTTGTTCTAGGTGGGAATCGAACCCACGCCCCACAGCACAGAAGGCAGGTCCACTACCAACTGATGACTGATTGACATTTAATATCATGATGGCGAAAACCGTTTTAAAAACATTGTAGAAGCTAGAGAATAGAAGATTCTTAACTTGATAATTATTCGCTTTTGCTTAATCTAATAAATATTGTATTAACTGCGCTCTACGGTTAAAAATTACCCTATGTCTTTTTCTGTAACCCTGATAATGTGTTTCCAAAATGTCGTAGTGTTCGGTTGAGTAGTTAGGGCGTGAAAGCGTAGGTAACAAACATAGGACCATGGGCGCTCAGACATGGGTATTGTCTGGCGCCTTCGGGCAAAATTGGTCCCCGAGGTGGTCTATGATGATGATGTGTCTGGTGTTCGACACATCGTCGTTGAGAGGGAGAGAGCTGAAGCTCGAGGAGGTGCCCGAAGGGGCAGCCCGTAGCCCCGACATTTTGCGCCGAGGTGGAACACCCTTGGGTTTTTAGTGGGTAGGCCGTCAGTGACGGGATTCCCACATAACCACTCTGAGCCCGCAACCGGGCTGTTGGTGGTAAGAATTTTCCCAAGGTTAAATAAAACTAATTTATGCATTTGTAACATTAATTAGGAATACGTGCAACGTACTGAGTTTGGGTGAAATAATACGTAATGATAACATTCTTAAGTATTATTTAACCCAAAACTATTACCTTGGATAACTATTTGTTATGATCACTGATCGAAATCACCATCTTTGTTTTCAAAAACAACTAGAAATAAATAAAACCGTTTATAAACGTTATTATTATGATAATAATCGAAGTTATTTATGTAACAATGAAAATGAGAGATGTTGTTATTTAGATCTGCCATTGTGATACAACTATACAGGGTTATTAGAAAAAGAGTGTACTAAGCCGAAAGGGGCTATTAAACAAGTTTTTCCATTAAGAACGAAGTTTTGCTATGGAGCCAACCCTGAAATCGAGGAAAAAGAAAAGCTTTTTCTTTTGAGCCTGTTCCATATATTTTGTTTATGACCTTACCTACGACTAAAAACTTTTAAATGGGGTGTAACAAGGAACAGCTTTTTGCCATTTCTATATAGAACATACATATTGTCACGCCTTTCCCCCGAGGTGGCTGGCACAACTGTAGGTGTACAACACCCACACTTCGATACCGGACGATATTCAGTCAAAAATGTGACAGGGGGCAAGTCTGTCGCCATACACCGGGCTCCAGTCATGTGGCACATGACATACAATACGCACATATGTTACACAATGAACAAATAGGTGCGTGCCGTCGGCTGGGTTTGAACCCGCTCCCTCTGGCTTGACAGGCGGGCCTTCTCCGGCTAGGCTATCATCGCCTTTTATATGGAACCTATATAAAAATAGCGAAAACTGTTCCTTGTTAATTCACCAATAAAAAAAGCAATTTCTAAATGGGTAGGTTCTTTACTTTAGAAATAGCTAAAAGCTGTTTCCTTATTAACACGCCATTTAATAAAAAAAATAAATGATGAGTAGATTGCCTCTAACGAGTTAGTATAGGCTTTCCTGATAACCCTGTATATCCTTGTAATAAAAAAATATTATAAAGCACGCGATTTAGCACACGCGATGTTATTCAAGCGGTGTAAGTAAATCTATTACAATATTTGTGTATTATACATAAAAACAGTGGTTACGGACTGTCGGTCCCACTACTTGGTTCCAGTGGTGGCCCCCGCTAGGATTTTTTTATAAGACAAAGATTTTCATGGACTAGCTGCGCTGCGCGGTTTCACCCGTGGTCCTAAAGAGGAACCGTTATTTTTTTTGGATCCATAGTAGGTATGTCCTTTTCTGTACCTCTCCTAACGTGTTTGCAAAATTTAAAATCGTAACAAACAAACAGTCGAACAAACTCATTTTCGCATTAAATTTAATTTATAATATCGCTGGGTATACGAGTATATTTAGTTTAGTTATTATAAACTTACTTATCTCTATTGAAAAAACAATAAAAAAAAACATTGTAGGTATACTTGTGGGTATATCAAAGTTTTTACCAAAGCGGAAAATGTTATCTTTGTGACACAAAATTGAAGCCCTTAGTTGAAGTCATAGTTACTTTGAAAATTGCAATTTACGACAATGTTTTTTGGGTTTTGGTAGTTTTAAAAAAATCTTTTGGTTGTATTTTCACACAACATATCTATCAAACAATGGTATTTATAGATCGTACTATCTACTACGATCTATAACATTGTTTCCCGTATTAATAATAATAATAAAGTCGTTTATTGCAGGCATGGGCGTACCCAGGGGGGGGGGGGGGGGGCAGGGGAGGGCAGCTGCCCCCCCTTGAAAATATCGCAGAACATGTATGAAATCCACTAATTACTAATTAAAGTGTAAACGAGTTATGCTCTAACTTTTAAATAAACCGACACTGACAAAATGCACGATGCAATAGGGAACTTGCACCAAATTTTAATGACAAATTAGGTTAATGATTCATTAAGAAAATAGTAAAATGTACTACTGTGACAGGATTGTAAAATTTTATTTATTTAACTACCTATAAAACAGGATCATTTGCGGGTGTTTGCTCTACACACTACACTACATACATCTAATGACTCATGTAGGTGTGTTGTGTAGTGTGTATGACAAAACAGCCGCGGACGATCCGACTTAAAAAAATCTGACTTGCCCCCTCCTAGGCCAGAAGCTGGGTACGCCCATGATTGCAGGTATAATTCCACGTTTATTTACCTATTTTTCATTCAGTAATAAACTTGAGTACAACCGATGGGTAATCGGTTACAATCATGAAGTGAATCACTAATATTCGATTTATGTCTTATCTAATACCACTTCACTTATCGATAATAATTATCAAACTGTTTACCTAACGACACCAAAAAAATGATTGACCTGCCTCAATGTTACCTACAATTGTTATTTGTAGGAAAACTAAAATGTTGATAATTTTTTCAGTTTTTCTAGCTAACGATATGGCGATGGCGATATGGTCAACATGGCCATATCGCCTAGTCATCTGTATGTTTTGCGTACTTTAGTCTTAAACCTATGAAAATGATGGAGAGGGTGATGATAGATGAGATGATTCCCCCCCCCCTCTCCCCATTTATCTCCCCCTCGATACTTTACTGAAACTTTAAGTCAAGTTTTGTATAGAACACGAAAAGTAGCATTTCCTAATGTTTGTATCATTTGCCCACACTCGTGCCCGTTAACGAACCGGTAAAGGTTAATAATTTACCTTTAATGCACTTTAACACTCGAAGAATCACAAGTTTTAGTAAAGAATACAAAATCACAACCATATCTTTTCGGTTCCCGCCAAAAACTCCACAACCAAAATAAATTCATAACATTCGTATTTCTGGCAACAAGACGATAAAAAATAAAAATATAAGCAACCTCTTTAATGCCATGAGATGCAAACAGTCTCCAAGGCTAGTAAAAAAAACAACACCAACCTTTTTTCGCAGTGCCGGTTCGCGCCAATTTTTCTTTTTTTTCCTCCGCTCTTCTATAATGATTTTCCAGTTTATTTTTGTGAAATAACGTGAATGTAATGAAGCAGATTATTAGGGCCGTGTAGACAATGAAACAGTTTTTCTCTAACGTCCACACGGCTAGTGAAATCACATTCATTATTGTTTATTTACTGTTTTAAAATAGTTAGTACGCACATGTGCCGGTCTCCGCGGTAGGCGAGTCACTGCCCTGATAGTGACATAGTGTGCTGGTAAATTTACTCAGCTGCGACAATGTAGATTGAGAACTATTTATTTTAATTTTATAATTCAGGTTAGTAAAAATGTAGGTTGTTATTTTAAGCATTTGCTCTAAGTAGGTCGATAGATAGTTAAATAAACTTTTTATTATTCACCCCAGTAATTAGAATACAAAGTGATAAACAAGTAACGTTTTTAAATTAAATTAAAGTAGTGTAACAAACCAGTGGCTTCATCGCTCAGATTGATCTCTTTCATGAGTAAAAAATTTTTCTTGAAAATAATGTGGTTTGATTTGGAGCGTAAAATAATACTAGCAGAAAAATATACTTTACGTACCTGAGTACTGTAATATGAATCTGAACTAAACTCAGTAGGCGCCATGGTATAATAATATGTAGGCGCTAGTGAGTTCTAAAAAAGGAGTTTTCTATTTTTAATTTTTCTATAAAAATTCTTAACTTGAGATCAAGAGTTACTTAAGTAACATTAAACTCTTACAAATATGTGCAGTTTTAAAATATTAAATCTACCAAGGTTGTATATTGGAACGGAAATGGTTAACGTAGAGTTTAGGAATTAATATGAACTAATATTAATTTCTAAACTCTACGTTAGCCATTTCCGTTCCTATGTACAACCTTGGTAGATTTAATTTATTTCGTGCAATTGTAAATGTTTTTCATGGCAGTAACGTTGAAAAAGACATGGCAGTGAAATTGAGAAAGACGCACGCACGCACACACATTGAAAAAGAAGTGGCTTCAGCGAGATATGACGCAGTGTTCCATCTTTTCCTCTAGTTATAACTGAGTTTAGAAGACAAAGATGTCTGGAGCCTTCCACTTCCGCCAAGTAGCCACTAGTATGTATAGATATAATCTAGTTGTAAGCTAAAATCTATAAGACAGTAATTTATGTATTCTTTGAAAAAATAATGCCCCTTAGTTTCACGCCTGTTCTTCTGAGTAGAGGCTCTTTATCCAAACAAGGCGGTCAAATCTATTTAAAAAAAACTTTGACGTTCATAATCATTCTTTGATACCCAAATTGAATAAAAACATTTTGACTTTGACTTTGACTGTGAATACCGCAGGGTGCTCTGTTTACAGATTGCAGGGTACGTAAGCGACTAAAAAGATCCAATAAAACGCACCTTACCAGAGAGTACCAGTTTTTGTGTAGGTAGATTTTTCTACCTACCATCTAGGTATAAAGTCACAGAGTCGAGTATTATTTTTATGGATAGCCTGCGTAATAAATACTTCGTAAAACTTAACTGCCTTTTCTGATACTATACGTTTGCCACAGTAAAACAGTCGTGCATAATAAAAGTTAATCTTATCTTATCCGAGGACTAACACTTGAATAAGAAAATATTAGACACGTATTTTCAATATAAAACGAATAGAAAATGGAATGACTGTTTCTGACAGGTCTTCATTAAATTTCAACAATGGACAATTAAATAAGTCCGATCACATATTTTTGTCTTGATTGTTAAGTTTTGTTGTCGACGCTGAGCGATCGCGATTTGTATCGCAGCGCAATAAGGTTCATGGTTGCGCAGCGTCGAAATCAAAACTTAACCATCATGGCAATAATAAAATTAACCAATGAGTGCATCGTGCACTAATGAACTTTTGCTCTTACGATTTTTTTTACAACATACTAGGCATGCGTTTGGCCACTGACTCGCCTGATGGGAAGCGACGAAGTGATCGAAAGTGTAACACGCTTGCCTAAGAGATATCTATTCACTTTGCTCTTGAACATCCCCGGATTGTATTTAGGCGGAAAGACATCGTGAGGAAACCGACATGTCCTAGAATTAATAATTTGAAAGACTTGTGACATCCACCAACCCGGGCTGAGCCGCGTGGCGGATAACGCGTTAATCACCCTTACCTACCCATGTAGGGTAGGACGACGTCCCTGCAGTGGGACGTAAAATACTATAATGATTATGATGATGGCTGTTATATGTAATGTATGTATTTTTATCCGTAAATCATTAAATAAAATCAAATCAAATCAAATTTATTTATTTAGAGAATAGTACAAAGGCAAGTTGTATACGCTGAGGGCCCCAAACTCGGCGCAGCCGGTATCTTGGAGTCCGATCAAAGCTTTACCAAAGTAGAGTGGTCGCGCGATTACATAATATTAAAATCGCTAACATTAAATTAAATTAAACTAAAAAATAAAAAAAAATTAAACTAAATTCAATTAAAAAAATAAATAGACAAAAATATGAATATTACATTTTTACAAAAATTAAATTCATAATCAAAATTAAAATTATTATAACTAAATTGGACAAGACGAGAAATAATATTATCACAATCATAAATTAAAATTAATTGAAATAGATCGATTATTAACACAAAAAAGACTTAAAATATTAAAACTAAAATTAAGAATTACCAATTAGTTACATAAAATATTGTCAGTAACGATTTAAAATAGTATAAATGACAAAAAAGCAATGACACTTACAAAAATTAAACAAACTACAAAGCGAAGTGCCCGACGAGCTAGCCTTTTAGTCTTGCCAAAAGCTAGAACTAACTACGGTAAAAAAACACTTTAGAAGGAGCACAACTTTAAAATAAGACATCCTCACGCATAAAAAAATTGAATTCTTGCAACGTATTCAAAAAACAACTTGCTCAATATCTGATAGCTGATCACAGTCTCCTATGCAAATGAATACGTTGAGAACCTCAGGTAGCCTTGCTAGATACGACGACATTGTAATTTTGTTGATGTTTAGTATTGTTCTCAAGTGAGTGATATGTAGTCTTAATCCTTATCCTAACTAATATTATAAATGAGTTTGTTCGTTTGTTTATTCGTTTGTTTGTTTGTAACGCTTTCACGCCCTAACCAATCAACAATCATCATGAAATTTTGCAGACACGTTGCTGAGATACAGAAAAGAACATAGGGTACTTTTTATCCCGAAAAAATAAACGGTTTCTGTGGGACCGCGGGTGAAACCGCGGGGCGCAGCTAGTTGAGATTAAATGTCTTTAAACCTAAGCCTAATAGGCTTATAGGCTTTCATAAACTCAAGCGAGGTTGCCTAGAACCAGCTTCACCATTTGCATTAGGTAAGCAAGGAGCCAGGAAAGGCGGCTTTCACAACGTCGCTAGTCCTCGGTTGAGACACAACCGATAGATTAGCTCGATCGGCTGAATTTTTACATTTGGCCCAGTGCCAAGGAAAATTAATCCTTTACCATAATAAATGGATAGAAATGGATTACCTAAGCTCCTATCGTTGCCTCATTATAAATTCTGAATTTTGAGAAATTTGATTAAATCACAGAATATTAAGATCCAATAATAATTAATACGATTTAAACTTTAGATGCGTGTTTAACTTTAAAATATAAATGCACTATTTCTCGAGCATAATAATTTGTGTTGAAAAATGGGTACTTATGTACTTAGTAATAATACCAATGAAAACTTCGAAAAGTCGGATTCACGCACTTTATCTATAAAAACGGCAAAAAAAAAATCACGTCTGTTGTATGGGAGTGCCATAAATATTTATTTTATTCTATTTTTGATGTATTTGTTGTTATAGCGGCAACATACTCGTAAATACATCATCTTTGAAAATGTCAACTGTCTAACTATCACGGTTAATGAGATACAGCCTGGTGACAGACAGAAAGACGGACAGACATATATAGACTTAATATAGGGTACCTAAGTCCTAAGTCATAAGGATAGATTGTCCCGCGGTCCGGTCAAAGCTAACGCAGCCCGCATCGTTGTGTGAACATCATCAGACTAATATTACAAATACGAAAGTATGGATTAATGGATAGATGAAATTATTCACAGAGATAGATTAAAGTCTAGAATAGCACATAGGTTACTTTTTAACCGCGGGGCGTTAATACCCACGGGGTGCAGCTAGTTAAAATATGTACTACTAGCTGCGCCCCGCGGTTTCACCCGCGGTTAAAAAGTATCTTATGTGCTATTCTAGACTATAATCTATCTCTGTGCCAAATTTCATCCAGATCAGTTCAGCCGTTCTGGCGTGAAAGAGTAACAAACATCCCTCCATCCATCCATTCATTCTTACAAACTTTCGCGTTTATTATATTAGAAGGATGATAATATTTTTGCTATCGGGGCAACCGGTCAGCGATTTCCGCTTCCTTTCCCGAGTCCGACAGATCTTCTGCTTGTGACCGCACAGTCATTGTATTTACAAAAGAATTATAAATAATGATGTTCACGCATGACGCGGACATTGTTCACTTTGACTGGACCACAGGGGCCTACCATGACACCTTATTGCCATGATGGTTACGTTTGTTGTCGATGCTGCGCGACTGCGAACGGTTTCGCTGATAATTAATTAAATTAAAAATAATTTATTTCGGAACCAGTCCATAGTCGTGCACATAATCATATCATAAATAATCAAAATCAAAATTCAAATTAAATCAAATACATAAATACAAAATTAATGTCACATCAAATCAAAATTAAAAACACTAAATTCAATAAAAATCAGTCCATTCCATAAAAATCAGTCCAGTCAATAAAATCAATAAAAATAGCAAAATTCAAAAAAAAAAATGGAACAAAACAAAATTATAGTCTTAGCGCAGTCTAAATTTAGGTTTGGATCCACAATGCTCAACATGCAGCCTAGCATAATAATATAATGGTTCAAGGTCGCGCAACGTCAAAAACAAAACGTTACGTTACATAATGGCAATAAGTTGTTATTGTAGGCCCCATGGCGCAGAACACATTCAGTGTGACAAATCTCTGATACTTAGAGGTGGCCTGAAAACTAACATCAGGGGTAGCTAGTCGGCCTACACGATTTTTTAAATCAGCTACATAATAAAATTCCAATAGCGCAAACTAATTAGTAGTAGCGAATAATACTAAGTTGTAAATTATAAAAAAACTTTTCAATGATTTTCAGAATTAACTGAAGACGTAAAATAAACCTTTGCCTAAAATAGAAACTGGCTCTCAAGTGCAGTGCTAAAATTATATCGGTAGGCGCTTAGCGACAGGTGTTCGAATTTCTACCGTTCACCGTTCGTTCGTCATACTGTGTTCGGAGTGACCCCTAAAAAGAACGACGTTGTGCGATTTCGTAGAAAGTGCCGACCGATGTGCCGGGACTAAATGTAGGGAATTTTATCCAGCGGTGTGGCGGGATACCGCGTGAAGCGATGTTTTCTGACGGCGAGATTCACAGACCGCACTTCAACTTGACTTAAAAAGCGACGGTTGGTGTGCCGGGACTAAATGTAGGGAATTTTATCGAGCGGTGTGGCGGGATACCGCGCGAAGCGATGCTCACTGAAGGCGAAATTCACAGACCGCACTTCAACTTGACTTAATAAGCGACGAGTGGTGTGCCGGGACTAAATGTAGGGAATTTTATCCAGAGGTGTGGCGGGATACCGCGTGAAGCGATATTCACTGAAAGCGAGATTCATAGACCGCACTTCGACTTTACTTTGATGCAAAATTCAGGAATCTCTCCCAGAAAATTGAACTTTTCATCAATCTCGCCCTTAGGTCAGATAAACGAAAAGCGGAGTGGCGATAGCGCGCGAGCGGTGTCGTGGGAGTCTACGTAATGGGATGAATTTGTTTTTTCCTTCTTTATACAACTATAGTCATATATCTATTAGCCCAATTATAGATACAAGTTAAAATAGATACCTACAAGTTAAATAAAAGAGCACTGCGACCAGTCGACTCGAGCAAAAACTGGTTTCAGTTTTGATTAATTTCGTTTTTTAGCAGAACTCTAAAAATATATTTAAGTATTTTAAGTTTTAGCAACTCAGTTATTTTCCATGAAGAGTATGCTGTCGACAGCATTTTCCTGCAGGTGGTAACATAATTTTGGTTACATCTCTATATTTCACAGACTTAGCACGGTATAGAATACGCAATGTCGGCGGTTTGTATGAAAGAAAACCTGTGTTTAGAATTCCTAATTTACTAGAATTGGCCTTTTACCTGGGTTTTGGATATTCCCAGCGAACCTATTCAGATTTTATACAGTAAAGAAGTTGTTCTGATGTTTCTGAATTAAGCCTACCTAGTAAATTGAGTAGCGTGTTTTGGAAAATGCCTATGTCGAACAGCGCATTAACTAAGAAGTATGGTAATCAATAATCATGTATTTTATTAAACATTAGCTGCACCCCGCGGTTAAAAAGTTTCCTATGTGCTATTCTAGACTATAATCTATCTCTGTGCCAAATTTTATCCAGATCTGTTCAGCCGTTCTGGCGTGATAGAGTAACAAACATCCATCCATCCATCCATTCTTACAAACTTTCGCGTTTATAATATTAATAAGTAGGATAGGATTCTCATCGTACTCCTTAGTGCACTGTGCATAGACCAGATGACGCTTGATTGCCTGGGTCAGATTAAAGGTTATCACTCATTAGAGCCACCCGGAACCCGCCACGCACCACCTCGCCTCGTGTTGTTAGGTATTCTTTATTTGAACTTCAATGGGTATACGCTCACTATACATTACTCTGGATTGCCTCGGCGTAAGCTATCAACACGCGGACCACTCGGTGACCACACGCGAATGGTTCACGCGAGGACAAGTGGCTATTGCTGACAGAATACTTGGAAATTCGTTGACCACGTGAGGTTCACTGGTAGATCTCGCGGCGTCCAGCCGTGGATCACCTGTTGACCACGCGTTGACCACCAGTTGCCCACCAGTCGAGGCAGTCCCGAGTCGCTCCAATTAGAAATAACCTTTATCCTAAAGATATTTTCGAGCCGATTACACCTGGGACAACAATATTGTTCGTCCTAAGTCCACGAAAATCTTTATTGGATTTACATCGGGTTACTAACTGATTAGCTGAATCGAACGTAGTCTATTATGTACAAGTCTGTTGTATTAGTGATGTAGTCTAGCTGAACACCTGTCACCTGACAAATATTTATAGCAAACCAAATATTCTGTGAAACAATCATTTATTTTCGTTGAACTAACTCAGTTCTGTGAATTGAGCCATTAATTATTTTAATACAGTAAGAAATAAAAATAAAATATGATCAAATCAAAATTCTGATAAAATTAATTGTAGCTTCTTTTTAGGGTTCCGGGCTCAAAGGGTAAACGGACCCACTCTATTACTAAGACTCCGCTGTCCGTCCGACTGTCACCAGGCTGTATTTCATAAATCGTGATAGTTAGACAGTTGACATTTTCAGATGCTGCTAATTCTGTTGCCACTATTGCCACAAATATTAAAAATCGGAATAAAATAATAAATATTTATGAAGGGGAATTATATTTAGATATTTTTCATACAATCAATCGTTTTTTTTCTGCCGTTTTTATAGAAACCTAATGGTACGAAACTCTACGTGCGCGAGTCCGACTCATACTTGGCTGATGTTTTAAAACATTCATAGAGTTTTTTTTCAAGTGGCCAGGTGAAGTGATGACAGGTGGTGGCCGAGCCGACGTAAGCTAAGCGTTGAGTGACCCTCTTCGGACTTACCATAACCTTTCCGAATGACCCTACGAGTATTTGTTTGTTTGATGACTGAGCTAGCAGTTGGTTTTTTGTATACAACGTGCTGGTATGAAGTGTAGTAATACTTAGGGGTGTGGTTCTACCAGACTTTCTACAAACTTGTGTACCAGTGTCTGGTACACAACTTTGCAGTTTTGTAGAGTATAGTATAGTTTTGTAGAGTATACAAGTTTGCAAAATTCGAAAAAAAATCAAGTCTTCATACAAAATTGAAAGAAAGAAAGAAAGAAAACGAGTTTATTTATGACCACTACATTTAAAATTAAAAACATTAAGTCAATTTTATTGTACTATCTATAAGGTTAGAAATCGGCCCCAACTCAGCATAATGCCAGCTGATAACCGGCGCTGGTCTTCCGTTGGTGATGTCACGATACAAGCACATACACAGTACACACTACAAGATGATAATAAAATAATACAAAAAGATAATAACAAAAATTGATGACGTGACTAGATATTTTGAATGGAGACTCGATTATTTTTATTTCGATTTACTAATAAATTTATGTACTTAAATTTGTTCACTAGGACAACGCCCTATAAGTATTACTATTATTGGTACATCCAAAACCAGCACTTATTTATTTATTTATTTATAAAGATACGCCAACAGTGATCATATTACACTTTCAAAATTAAATTGCTAAACACATGGAGCTGACCCTTTATACGCGTATACAGCATTTGCATTAAACAGTGGTAAAAAGCAACAACAATTATTTAAAGATTAAAAATAAAAATACTTAATACATAGAAACAAAATATGTAAAAGAAAGTTAAACAAAACAAATTCGACATTATGAAAAAGGATCTAAAGGGACTTGATAAGTTTGGTTTTAAAAACAGTACTAGCACTTTGGATAATTGTCTAGGTAAAATACTCTTACCTCAGTTTTAGAGGGCACTGGGATTATTAGCAACACTAGCACGCAATGTTGTAACGTGCGTCAACTCAAACATTAGCGGCGAGGTGCGACATTTAACAGTTTTATTTTTGGAAAATTATAGTCATCGTTTACTGTATTGTGCAGTTACTGAGCAAATAATTCTTTTGCCTTTGGCTATTGTCCGACTGTGCAAGGAGGGTTATGTTTTTCGAGTGTATGTAAGTATGTATGTGCGTATGATATTTCATTGGCACTCCCTACAGTCTAAACCCTAAACAGCGTGATGTATTTCGACATGTGAGGTGTCATTTGAATCGTCTTGAAAGTGGAAGTGACATAGGGTACAACATTTTGCAGCCATGCAACATGTTATTTGTTTGACGACCCTCCTGTCTTAGTTGGTAGTGTGTCTGCCTTTTAAGCAGGGGTCCCGGGTTCGACTTCCGGCTGGAGAGATGTTTTAATGATTTTAAGTTTTCTTCACCTCGTCTTGTCAAACATTTTCAAAAATGGACGATTACCTATGTATATTGTTACCCGACTGCGCAAGAAGATGTTTTTCGGGTGTATGTATGTATGTATGAGGTTTCTTTGGCACGCCCTACAGCCGAAACAGCGTAATGGATTTCGACATGTGAGGTGTCATTGAATCGTCTTGATACTTAGTGACATGGAGTACTACATTTTGCAGCCAGGTTTTTTGTTTTTCTTTTAATAATGTTACTTGTTGTTTATTCTTTGACAGGCTTGCGCTTGGCCGCCTCATGTTAGGCAGCGACGCGGTCTACAATGGAGCACGCTTGCCTAGGAGACACCGATTCACTCGCGACTTGAAGACACCCAGAGTGTATAACCGTCAGGGAACACCCATTAGAGTATTCCATACTCTAGCTAGCGGTTTGCATAAACAATGTGGCGGGTTTTTGGTTTATCAGCCATAAAACGAAACGATGTCGATTTTCAGTTCTATTGGCAGAGTGATGGTAAAACGGGCTAGGAGATATACTCGTACCTACATGAAATTGTCAACTTGCTTACTAAATTACTTGTTAAACCTCACACTAAAAGACTAATGTAGTCCGAATCAGGCTAATTGCTTATATCTTTTCAATTTTGAAGCGATGATAGCCTAGTTGGAGAAGACTCGCCTCTTAAGTCAGAGGGAGCGGGTTCACACCCAGCCGAAGGAACCCACCACTTTGTTCATTGTGTGAACATAATTATGTGCGTATTTTTTGTCATCTGCTGCGTAACGAGCCCGGTGTATGGCGATAGGTTCGCCCCCTGTCACATTTGTAACTGAATATCGTCCGGCGAAGTGTGGGCTTGTCATTGTACATCTCTGCCAGCTCCTTCGGGGGAAAGGCGTGACGATATGTTATGACACATATAATCATAAATGTACTATGATGATATCTGTTTTATATTTTGTAAACTTGAGAATTACACACTGAAATTAACAAATTGAATCAGTGAATAGTTCATTCAGACTGCGCTTACTCAAGCGCTGGCAAAATTTCTTACGTACAGAGTGTGTTTGTAAAACACTAGTCATATTTAAAAGTTATTGCTGAAGAAGGTTCTACAGCTTCAATCATATAAAAGGGAGAAACTGTACGAGAATCCTAAAAATGGACCGGAAAAATTAGGTGCTGCACACCATAAAATTCAACGTAGTCACAATATTATTAAACGCAACCAGTCGCAGCAGTGATAGTTACTGTTGTCTCGTTCTCGCTATAGTCTCTTGAACCCCTTTTGTTGGTCTATTTTTGTTATTGATACACAAATAAACACGTAACATAACCCTGTCAACGGAGCTGTGTAGTGTCTTGCTCGTAGTTATATTGGGTCCACGCGCTGTGTACTAGAAATTAGATTGTACCGCTTCTTCTACTACGTAGTAGTAGTACTATTATTTATTATGTTGTTCTACAGCGCTCTTAGAAAAAAATACCTCTCTTGTTTTCGCCATGATTCAAAAAAACAAGGTCTGGCATTCAGCAAACACATAATGACGTCATCGTCATCCGTCTCTTTCGAGCTTGTTGTAAATGACTTATTTCGGTCTTGCTTAAGCATCGATTGACGTCACTACGTGTTTCTGATTGTTATACCTAGCGAAGTATACTATTATACCATGATTTTCGCATTGACCAACCGCTGTTGACATTTCATTCAAGATATACGCGTTGATGATGCATGATTAAAGTAAAACCCGTTAAACAGAATTACCATTTTTGTTTTAAAAATAAACATGGAAATTAGCAAGTTATAACAACTTCGCAGATGTACTCAATGAATCTTCGGGAAAACCTACAACACAAAAAAATATTAATGCAAGTCGTATATATATATCTAACCTATATCCGGATTCAAACACGTTAAGTAAGGGGCCGTATACGAGTATTATAGACGACAAGACGGCCCATATTTTTACCGCAATCATGGCCCGACAATATTGGCAATATTGCCGACTGTACAGTAGCCCGGCCATCATCAGCCATGCTAGAAATGTATGGCTATACGGGACCAGGCTACACTCAAAATATTGTCACAATATTGCTGAGCTAGTATTCCATCAAAAAAAGGCCTGCCTATAGGAGAAACTTAAGGTTTGTACGAAAATATTTAGTCTTACTATTATGATTAAACTAGCTGCGCCCCGCGGTTTCCTCCGCGGTTAAAAAGTATCCTATGTGCTACTCTAGACTAGAATCTATCTCTGTGCCAAATTTCATCCAGATCTGTTCAGCCGTTCTGGCGTGAAAGAGTAACAAACATCCATCCATCCATACATACAAACTTTCGCGTTTATATTAGGTCCTTACGTATGAAATTGGCGTTTTGTACGGGAGGAATAAAAAGTCGATATTTTTTTGTAAAATATATTTAATTAATCAAAGTATGCACCGTTGTTATCTATGCACTTTTGCCATCTTATGGGTAGTTCATTGATCCCTTTACTATAAAAACCATGGGGGCGAGAATCAATAAACTCTTTGAAGGCGGTTTGGACTGCTGCATCGGAGTGGAATTTTTTTCCTTGTAAGAAGTTGTCCAAATTCCGGAAGAAATGGTAATCTGTTGGAGCAAGGTCCGGGGAGTACGGTGGATGTCGCAGACATTCCAATTGTAGCTCAGCTAACTTAGTGGTTGTTTGTTATGCAGTGTGTGGTCTTGCGTTGTCGTGAAGCAGCAGTGGCCTAGAGCGATTGACCAATCTCGGTTGTTTAACAGCTAGTTCTTCCTTCATGGTTTGCAGTTGCTGACAATAGATATCTGCCGTAATCGTTTGGCCAGATTTAAGAAAGCTGTAGTGAACGACACCGGCGCTAGTCCGCCAAACACTTACAAGTAACTTTTTCTGAGTCAATTTTCGTTTAGGGCAGGATTTGGCTGGGTCTCCAGGGTTCAGCCATTGCGATGAGCGCTTTCGATTATCGTACAATATCCACTTTTCATCACAAGTAATGATTCGATTTAAAATCCCTTCATTATTGTGTCGGTTGAGCAAAGTAACACAGCAGGCGACCCGTGTTTGCAAGTTCGATTCACTCAATTCATGAGGTACCCATCGTTCGAGTTTTTTTACTTTCCCGATTTGCTTCAAGTGGATTAATACAGTTTTGTCACTTACCCCGAAGCCTGCTGCTATCTCTGAAGTGCTTTGTGATGGATCCGCTTCCACAATAGCCTTTAATTCTTCGTTTTTCACTTTGATCTCCGGCCGTCCACGGGGTTGGTTCTTAAGGTCGAAATTTCCAGAACGAAAACGTTGAAACCAAAAACGTACCATGCTGTCTTTAGCGACACCAGCGCCGTACACATCATTAATTCTTCGAGCTGTTTCTGCAGCACTGGTGCCACGGTAGAACTCGTACTCGTAAATATACCGATATTTCATGTTTTCCATTGCGCGGTAATAAGCGACGCCAAAGAAAAAATAATGAGGAAAATAACAAATGAATGACCATATTCCAAAGAAAAAAAAAACCAGCTAAATGAATTTATTAATTTGAATTTCGAATTCTTAACCAAAGAGGAGATATTTCAGATCAAATTGATCAGTACGACAAAACGCTGATTTCATACGTAAGGACCTAATATTAGTAGGATAGGATAGGATAACTGTTTAACTGATTGAGTTTACCTAGATAACTAATTTCGTCAGTGCGATTACTAGTGTTTTTATAATTTTTTGGCAAATTCTGAAAATAGAGTGGAGTGGGGAAAACGGTCAAAGCTACTAATAATAATAATAAATAAATAATAAATTCGGGACACTTCCACACACGGTCGCCTGACCCCAAACTAAGCAAAGCTTGTACTATGGCTGCCAGAGACTGATATACATACTTAGATATTTTTAAATACATACTTAAATAGATATTAACACCCAGACATAGAACAAACACAAATGTTCACCACAGAAATGTTTGCCCTAGGTGGGAATCGAACCCACGCCCCTAAGCTCAGAAGGCAGGTTCACTACCAACTGAGCCACCGAGGCAGACAAGTGGTCTAGTAGGATTTCCTTTAAATAAGAGAGTAGCATTTTCAGGCCTTCTTCCTTACGAAGAACAAGTAAGAATAAGAAATAAGAAGGACAGAGAGACCTTATCGGTTACTTTTGCGTGATTACGTTTAAAATTAACGTAGAAAAGTGTTATTGAATCGATCTGAGATGAATTATTAAGTATGAGACTTAAGGCGAGGCTTTCCCAGAACTTTAGGTATTTTACTCTACCTCAGGCCGCACTTTTTGGGAGCGCGACGTATTCATTCACGCGACACAAAAGTTGTGTGCGATGCGCCGCGCGCACGTCTTTCTCCCGTCAGTCACGTTATGGTATCGAGTATCTAAACACCCATTTTTAGGAAATCGATAAAATAATCCGTCCGTCATTGTACTCATCCATTTTATGAACATTTTTTATTTGATGCCAACCAAAAAAAAATCTAAAAAATGCCGTTCAAGCCAATATAGGTAGGTACAACCAATCTCATGTCCACGAGTTGTTGTATTTTTGATGTGTGAGCAGTCGTGGCATTAGTTTCATTTTACCGGTAGTGTCATATTTCCATTTTATCACACTTCACACTCATAAATACAAAAGATTGCGATTGTGTGTGGAAGTTAGGTACTTACTCGTATTTCACTTATTCACACCTAAACGGCTAGACGGATGAGGATCATATTTGGAACGGAGTTAGCTTATGCCCTGGATTGACACATAGGCTACTTGTTATCCTTATTAGGACAAATATTTATACAGGGTGTTGGAATGATTGTGTAACTACCGGTATTCATTAAATAATACAACATAGTAAATTTCATTATTTTTGGGTATATTGTATAGCAATGGTAATAACAATTTTAATTACCTTACTTTACCATTAGGCGCGTACTAATAATATTGTATGGTTTGTTAAATGTTACAAAGTTAAAAAACTACACGATTCAGATATAATTTTGAACAATAATTATGAAAGAATCGAGTAAACTTATACCGGATATATAGGTATACATACCCTGGGTACGAAGTGGCGGACATTCTGCTAGTACTAACAAAACATCCAATACAAAAATATACATTCACAATATTTACATTTATATATACAATTGAGCTATAGGTACGTAGTATTATTATTTGTTCTGTGATATACTTGTAGAATCGATGGCAGCCTAGTTGGGAGTGGCAATTTTGCTCTGCTGGGTTCGAACCCAGCCGACGGCACGCAATAATTTGTTCATTGTGTGAACATATGTGCGTATTGTGTGTCATCTGCTACATAACTGGAGCCCGGTGTATGGCGACAGGCTCGCCCCCTGTCACATTTGGGACTGAATATCGTCCGGCGAAATGTGGGTGTTGTATTACACCTCTGCCAGCCCCCTCGGGGAAAAGCGTGACGATATGTATGCATGTCTAGCCATAAGTTCTGTTACAAATGAAAATGCATTTATTTTTTTATACAGTAATGTAATGTTATTAAAAGTTATATTTACATAAATGTATTGAAGTCTTAACAAAAATATAACTATTATTTTATTCAAAATTACCACATTTGGCCTTGATAGAGGCTTTTAGTCGGTCTGGCCAAGAATCTATGGATTTACGGACTGTTTCCATGGGAAATTTAGCCACTGCTTGCTTCAAAGATTTCTTAAGTGACTCTATGTCGGCGTGTCGTTTAGAGCAGGCCATGCCCTCTAAACCTGACCATAATTTGTAGTCCAGGGGGTTTTGATCTGGCTAGAGGAGGGCCAGTCTTCAGCCCTTATAAAGTCCGGAACATTGGCTTCCAGCCAGGCTTGGGTAGTTCGCGCCTTGTGACCATGTGCAGAGTCTAGTTGGAAACTCCACGGTAGATTTTTAAAAAGTGTATTGCTAAGGGGTTGTACAACACCATATAAGACGGTCTCTTGATACACTTTGGCAGAAGTTTTAACCCCCTTTTCACAAAAACTAAGCTTTGTGACGCCGTGATAGGATACCCCCCACCAAACCATGACTGACGCAGGATGATGACCACGCTGAGTGAAACAGGGTCAATGTCATCCACGTGCCTAAAACAAAATAAAAATAAATATTTATAAGTATGATGTCCAAAAGTTCAAAATATAAAAATTCTAAAAAACCGACCAAGTTCGAGTCGGACTCGCGCACGGAAGCTGTCGTTTAAGCTTGTTGGTATGTATGTACATAATTATATAACAACTACATTATAAATAAATGAGCTTTCAAATGACACCTCAAACAACTGATTTGATGAGATAGAACTCGAGATATAAGCAATAATCTACAACGGTCGGCGGCCATCTTTGTGACGTATATACGCCTTCGCCTGTCCCCGCTATCGCTTCTTACAACCGGCAGTTTCGAATTTCAAAGGCAACGACGAACACATCCATACCAGTCGTAGGTTTATAAAAGCCGTACTTACAAGATTTACCGAAATGCTCGATTTTCGCTAATCGTTAAAAACTAATATACAACTTTACGAGTTTTCTTCAAAACAGCCAGGATCACGTTGCAGTACTAATCAGGCCTAGATGTGTTCAAATCATACGGCTATAACTCAAACGCTACCAAACACTCGTGTAGTACAGATTGCTCAGTCAAAAATGAAAGTATGAACGACGTCCCCTATCTCACCTAACACCCTATATAAATTACATACATACAGTACAGTCAAAACTTAGCAAAGATCCGCCACCTTGCATGTTACAAAAAGAAGGTAGGTACTTACGTTTCGTCAATTGCAATGTCATCAGAGTTTATTACATTCTCTTGAAGTACTCTTCTGCAAAAAAAAAAACGATGATAAGTATTCATGTAGGTAAGTATAACTACGTAAATATCACTACTAGATATACCACTAGGCCGGGTATTTACTCGTTGTGCAGTTCAGATTGCTCAGTAAAAATGAAAGTATGAACGTCGTCGCGTATCTTACCTAACATCCTGTATAGTTAAAACTTAGCGAAGATCCGCCGCCCTGAATGTTACAAAAGGTAGTTAGGTACTTACGTTTCGTCAATTCCAATGTCATCGGAGTTTATTACATTTGGTTGTAGTACTCTTCTGAAAAAAAAAACAAAACTGTAAGATAGGTATTCGTGTAAGTAGGTATAACTATATAAATATAAATATCACTGGTATGCCACTAGGGCGGGTATTTACTCGTTGTGCAGTTTAGAATGCTCAGGAATAATGAAAGTATGAACGTCGCTCCGTATCCGTATCTCACAAGTTGTCGGGTGAAATAATAAATGGTGACCGACATAGTCAAAACTTCGCAGAACACCCGCCTCCCTGCGTGGTACAAAAGGTAGATAGGTACTTACGTTTCGTCAATTCCAAAGTCATTGGAGTTTGTTACGTAGTAGTCTTCTGCAAAAAAAAACTGTAACTGTAGGTAGGTATAACTACATAAATATCACTAGTAGGTATACCACTAGGCCGGGTATTTACATCGTGAATACACGTAACGAGACAAAAAAGTATCTATGATGATGAGTATGATATTTGAAAACACTAAAACGAATATAAGTAGGTACTAATAGATTTGTTGATACATCATCTGACTACAAAAAGCAATGCAAGAAATGTCGATTCTAGTAAATAAAAACAATGATTACCAATTTAATCTAGTAGAAGTTTATCTACTTACCGACGTTTGCTCCTTGACTCGTACGATTTTCTAAAAGCCAGACTTGAGCATTTTTTTCGTTTATTATGTTTGTTACCCATTATGGCAAAACTAAATGCTTGGTTGGTGTTGGTGTGTGCGGCACTGCGGAGATCACAAAAATTTGGCACACGTCCGGCGTCGACGGGGTCTGCGGGCGGACTGGCGGTCACGCAAACGTGCCTTTTTACCATGAATTCGTGATAAAAAAATCATATAAAATTACCATGTTAACTTTTTAACATTTTTATTTATGATTCCATTTTTTTATTGCGTTATAATTCGTAAAAAAAATAAAAAAACAATATGATTTGTAAAAATTAAGTCGCAAATCGTGTTTAAAATACCAAATAGAGGTGACTTTGGATTTTTTTTCTATCGAGTGAAGTTATTCATTACATGTATCAGATTTATGATTCCACTTAAAAATATGCTTAAGAATAACATATTTTTTTTTACACAGTAAAAACCATGGTTTATCTTAGAGAAAAGTTGATTCTTGCTAGACGTTTTCTGGCCAGGCTCGCCTTAAATATGAGAATTAAATAAATATGATCCGTTCCGAAGACGGGTCTGAGCAGTAGCGTACTTGGAGCGCCTTTTTTTACCCAGGGTAAACCTTTTATAGGTACCACCCTGCCTCGGGGGGGCAGGGTGGTTATGTGGGGGTCTCCGCCCTAGTGGCGGCATACCCACTAAAAACCCTGGGGGGTTTCTTCTCGGCGCCCATGTCTCGGGGCTACGGGAACACTCTTGCACTCGACCGCACGTTTGCTTGCGCGTTTTTTCTTCGAGCACACGGAAGCACCGCGCGCGCCACCTCTGGTCTCTGCAGTCGGGACGGGAAGACGGGTCTGAGGGTCAGTAGCGTACTTGGAGCGCCTCACTCAACTGTCGTCTTTGTACTTCTTCACTCTATAAAACTTCAAGGCTAGAGTGAATAAGTACCTTTTAGGTCGTCGTGCTCCATCTTAGACCAGAACGTCGCTTAACATCAGGCGAGTTGGTGGTCAAATGTCGACCTATTCTATATAAAAAAAAGAGGAAGTATCATAATATTTTTAAGTCGCAGTAATACTACGATTTTTCAACCACACACACGTTTACTTAATCCGCTTTGCTTAGAGTTCAAAAATTGTAGGGTCAACTGAGGCAAATACGTCTGTGGGGCAATTGCGTCTTTCGAGAATTACTGACAAACCTTTCACAAATTAGGCAACTAACGCCATCTTGTACAGGTAATGCAACTAAAGAAAAAAAAATGTAAGTGGTGCCTAATTTGTAAAAGATTTTTCAGTAATTCTCGAAAGACGCAATTGCCCCACAGACATATTTTCCCCAGTTGACCCTACATCATATTTGATGGTAAAATTGAACTGCGACGATTTTGTGCAATTCTTTTACAATAAACTTTATTCTGTTATTGAAATCTACACTCCGAAACGTAAATCTAGGAACAGTAAATTTCCTGTTTGGTTCTCCAAGGATCTTATTCGATTATTAAAACGAAAAGAAAATTTTCACAATAAGTTCAAACGGTTTGGCAACCCTCGCGACTATGATACATACTCTTTCCTCCGGAGTACTGTAAAGACGAACATGGATAAATGTTACAATATATATATCCAACGCATTGAAGATGATTTGTCCAATAATTTAAAATCTTTTTGGCGCTATACCAAAAGTAAGAGAGTCACTAATACTATTCCAAGTCGAGTCAAACTACAGGATCGAGTAGCTGATACTGGAAGTGGTGTGGCTAATTTATTTGCTGACTATTTTTCATCGGTTTACGCCAGCCCGTCCAACGGCCACTATTATCCTCACTTTGCACCAACGAGTTTTTCGACGTACTCCATGGTTGTTTCTGACAAAGATGTACTCGCTCGACTAAAAAGCCTCAACACTACTAAGTCGGCGGGGCCCGATGGTATTCCTCCAGTATTTGCCCGGCTCTGTGCACCAGCTCTAGTTAAACCACTTTCTCTTATTTTTTCTAAATCGCTAACCGAGGGTATTTTTCCATCCTTGTGGAAATTAGCTAAAATAACTCCTGTTTTCAAGTCCGGAGACAAATGTGATGCTACTAATTATAGACCGATAAGTATACTTAGTTGTTTTGCTAAAATATTTGAAGGCATTGCGTTTGATCACATTTATAATCATTTTAAGCATCGATTAAATCCCAATCAGCATGGTTTCATTATAGGTAAATCTACTGCAACCAATCTATTGGAATATGCTACTTATATTAGCGAGTCTTTTGAACAAGGAATTCAAATGGATGCAATCTATACTGATTTTTCTAAAGCTTTTGACCGGGTCGATCACCACATATTATTAAAAAAATTGGATTGTTATGGCATTCATGGTAATTTGCATAGATGGTTAAGCTCATATCTGCTAAATCGATCTCAACTGGTGTCGTTATATGGATATGATTCTGTACCTTTTCTGGCTTCGTCAGGTGTCCCACAGGGCTCAAATCTGGGCCCCTTACTATTTTTAATATTTATCAACGATCTTTTAGATAATTTAGATGGCAACTTCTTGGCTTACGCAGACGACATTAAGATATTTCGCAGAATTTACTCGAGGCTTGACTGTGTGCGTCTTCAGGAGGATCTGGATTTTATTAGTGATTGGTGTATATTAAATCATATGTCACTTAATGCTAGCAAATGTCAAACAATTAGTTTCACCAAAAACAAATCACCGGTCTGCTTCTATTACCACCTCGATGGATCTGTCTTAAGCAAAGTTGGGGTCATTCGGGATTTGGGTGTCATGTTCGATTCCTCTCTGTCCTTTAGACCTCACTATGATTATATTACAAATAGGGCAAGTAAAATGTTGGGATTCGTATTGCGTACAGCAAAGCCATTTAAAAATAGTGCCTCTTGGATTATTTTATACAATGGCTTGGTAAAATCAATTCTTGAATATTGCTCTTCGGTATGGTATCCAATATATGATACTCACGTAGACAGAATTGAGGCCATTCAGCGTAGATTCTTGCGATCACTGTGTAGTAGACTTGGTATAAGGCGAAAGTTAAAGGAATATCCTGACAGGTTAAATAAGTTTAAAATAAAGAGTCTCAAAAGCCGAAGAACTGTCATAGATTTGTGTACCTTATTCAAAATTGTCAATGGTGCGTTTAGCAGTGAGCTGCTTAAGAATGTTACTTTTAAAGTACCCTCGCGCTCTATTCGCAATTTTCAGCTATTTAGCATACCACCAGCATACAATAATGTCTCGCGGAACAGTCCTGTAGTCAGAATGTGCCGCACTTATAACCAACTAAGCGAGACCAGAGACATATTTTCGTGTAGTTTAGTAAGTTTCAAATATTTTTTAAATAACTTAATTAAGTAGGTAATGCATTAGTAAGTTAATTATAGTTTTTAGTTTCATTGTACATTTTATAAGCTGTGTACGGTCATAATTGGACTATAGGTTCAAATTTTATATATTTAATTTAAGTTGGTACCTACATATGTCATAGCCTATAGTCTGTTACCGAACCAATTCAAATAAATAAATAAAATAAAATAAATAAAATGAGATAGAGGTGAGATAGAAATGAAGCGCCTAGATTTTTTTTGCCAGATTCTTTGGTATTCATAGGAAAACAAATTATGAATGAGTTCCTTAGTCAAACTAATGTGTTTGTGTTGTAACCACTAAACATTTAGAGAACCACGCTCAAACATTTTTTTTTTTTTGTAAAAAGAGTTTAGAAAGAGAGTTTTTTGTAAAAGTTATTAATTTTCAAAATTCTATTCCGGTTAACTGCTTTTGGTTGTTTTGTCTACCAGCTGTATTTTTTTGCACCTGACCATCACAATTCTTCATATCAAACTAGGCGCAAAAAAATACCTACTTGTTTTAGTTGTTTTTTTTAATAATGACAGGCCTTAAACTTTTCCAATGATAAAAATATGTACTTAGATCAAGTTCTCTTGCGCTTTTTGCTTGTTCATAAAAACAAAGAAGCCGAAGTTTATGCATTTTTAATAGTTTCTTACCTAATAATTATATTAAAGCATGCAATAAAATTTAGCAATTATTAAAATGACCTGATAAATTACGTTTTAGCGATCGCCAGGGGGCATGGCGTGTATTGCGCAAAAAATATGCACGTGTTTGAATTTTTAATAGGTGGGTACTATTGCCAGCACGTGTATATTTTTTACGATTTTTTGCGGGTACCCTGAAATCGTGTGCATTGGATTGAGGATTTTTGACCGTGGCTAGTTTAGCGGGCGTAAGCATTGTCGAAAAATGATAAATAAATAAAATAATAAATGACCCTTCTTCTTATTGGTCGCTACGCTCTTGACAGAGCGGTCGTGGTCATCATGCAGTTTTGTTATTGGCAGAAGCTGATGTAATGCGCCTCACAATATCTCGCCATGTCTCTTCGCTTGAGGTCATTCTGGTGCACTCATACACGGGACCGCCCACAGCAGATTTGACCTGATCGGTCCATCGCATAGGTGACCTGCCGCGCGGTCTAATGTCTTCAACCTATATAGCCCTGGACGACGAATCGCTCTATGGACTAGCTGTCTCGCCTAGCAACGTGTACCTTGGTACACGATACAATCCCGGATAATCACGTTCTTGAACGTGAGTATCCGGGATTGTACTACGGCCTGTAAATTACCCTTGTCACCCCAAAATATGGAATTTATCTACAAAGTACCCGTGCGACGCAGCGGATGAGCTCTGGGAAAGTCGCTTGAGGAGAATAGGTAGACCAAATACTCGAGACCGGCGATGTACGTCGGCAGTAAATTCGTAGCGTATCAACATTTGAACTGCAATCACCTTTTAGCTTGTTTAAGTTTGGTACAACCAAGCAGCTTATTGCAATAAAAATTACTCCAAGTTTGGACGTTTTGCGCTATTGTAATTTCGGTAAGTATTTTATTTTTGTGAGCTTCACACATATTGCTTTTTGACCATGGTAGGTAGATATGCCTTTAGACATCTTACTGTTTTATATATTTATATCATATTTTGATATTTTGGTCTTGTGCGACTAAGTCACGCCTATACATGGTTATTATATACAGGGTTATAGGTAACTCACCAAAAACCTCTTAAAAGTTCATTGTACTCATCAATATGAACAACTTTTACTATGGGGCGAACAATAAAATCGCGAGAAAAAAATCAACTGTTCCATACATTTTGTGTTAGGCTAACGAACTTCTTGTATGGAACAGCTTATTTTTTTTCGGGATTGGCTTCATAACAAAAGTTGTTCATAATATATTGATGAGTACAATGAACCTAGAGATTTTTGGTGAGTTACCTATACGCCTGTATATGGGTAGCAACCCAAAGCTACAAAGAGCTTTAGCAAAAAATATGAAAAAAGTAATAACTTACAGATTTGACAAGGACTGATATCATCTACGAAGGCAAATGCAAATGCAAAATAACTAAAATAGGCTTAGGTACATACATAAGCTAATTTATAAAAATAATTAAAATATGTAGGTAGTTATCTAATATCATAATATTATGCGGCAAGTCGTGCCAATTACAAATTGATTGAAGTAGGTAGTCAAAACATTTCATAAAAACGAAATTAAACTAAATGTCCGTTTAATATTCCTACCTACTCGTGCAACGTAGGTACCTAGCCCGATAAATCAAAAATCAAAATGCTCATTAGAGTGACATGATAGATTTTTCAAACAAAAAATGCGCGCGTAGGTAAATAGTTATATAACTAATTACATTTTATTGTTTAATTTAAAATAATTGTAAATATGGAGTATTTATTTACAATTATTTATGTACCTAAGCCCTAATTGCAGTTAACTACTCATCAGAGGTTAGACTGGTAAATGGTCTTGGTGGAGACCAAGAGTTAGACACTAACCTCGAATTAACAATTGTGTTAATTCGATTGCCGTCGCCTCTACATGGCAGTGGTGCGCTCTATGGCTCTCCACGGGGCCCTAATATACTGCTACTAGCTGCAGCTGTGGGGGCGGAGCTCTCGCTGCCGACCATCCTATTTAGAACGGTCACCGAGGTCTTGGGGGGCGATGGTCTCTTTCTGCGAGGAAGGGATGTCGCAGAGAGAAACCGAGGAGCGAGAGATACAAAGGGGTCCTCGTTCTCTCTCGCTCCGGAGGGCGCGGACACGAAGGCGAGCCAACGGGGCTAGTACTCCGTTTCCACTAGGAAGCCTAGGGGCGTCGGACACGGGGTGTCTGATGCTCCCAGGTAGGGAGGGTCTCCTGAGAAAGAGATGCCCTGGTGTCCAGGCCATCGCATCGGAGGTGGGGAGGGGGGCGAGCTCTCTCCGGAGGTAGGTCCGGCTGCGGACAGCGGCTAGGGGTTGCGAAGAATGTAAAAGAGGTCCCCTGACCTGCTTTTGCCGGAGACGATGGACACCATGGGGGTTTAGTCGGTATGGGTGCCATTCTGGCACCGAATCCGACATACTCCGCTCTGCCTCCCCGGGGCGGAGCGGGATGTGGAAATGCATTACCCCACAAAAAAAAAAAATGGCACAAGAACGATAGCATTAAAAAAACAAACTTAATTTTGTTATTTAATATAGTTGCAGGCGCTTATTAGGAAAGGTAAGCAACAAGTACTTATTCTTATTTTCGCATGTATTATTAAATACCTATATAAATTCCATAAATGGGCCACTTGAAGGATAGGCCTCCAACTTACGTTGCTCTGCGCACGTAAAGTGGGCCATTACGAATGTCTTGGCACCGTCGACTCCTGCGCATTGAAAATTCAGACATGTACCGTGCAATCTACATTGCTTAATAGTACAGTATAAAATGTATCATGTCACTAGCAAAGGCACAGTTACTGATTGTAGAGACAAAATGTTCGGGAAAATCTTTGTAAGTATTAAAATAATACAACATAACTTAAACAGATTTGTAATTAAAAATCGTCACGCGTTTTCTCAGGCAGAGATGTATGTATTACAACACACACACTTAGCTAGATTATTAACTTCTATAAAAAACACATACTCTTCAACAGCCAGCTAATTATGTAAACTTGAAAATTTTAAAAAACCTACGAAACTGATTTTCATCAACCCCGATTTTCATAAAACGGCTAAGAACACTTCCGACTAATTTTACAAACCTTTGATACAAAAAAATTACACAAACATCGGTTCATCCGTTCGGGAGCTACGACACCACACACAACATACACACACACACAGGACCCAGACCCGACTAACTTATTTACTAACCTAACACCCCGTCGTTTTTACGGGCCGAATTCTCCATTTATGCTCCTAATCGAGATTTATTAAACTAAGTTTAGTGAATGCAAAATGACTGTTTAACCTCAGTTTTTCACGTAAACCAAGTTTACAGAATAGAATACAGAAAACTTTATTGTGACAATGTACATAGACAGACAGAAGAGGAAGACACATATTAGACACACAAAATACACAAGCACATTGTCACAGAACCGGCCCCAACTCAGCGTGTTGCTGGTTGTACACAACCAGCGCTGGTTTTCTGTTGGGCCCGGCAAGTGACGTCACGCACGAAAAGTGTGCGCATACATACATTTATTACAAAAAAAAACTACACATTAAAAATCAAAACAAAATAACAAACAAATATTCAAAATATTTAAAAAACATGACACAAAAATAATATTAATAAAGACCAATAAACAACAACTAAACTAGAAAAACATTATTATCAACTACTGATGCAATTAACTTTAAATTTATTTAAATTGCACTGGTGTCGTTTCTTTGGCATTCCTCACGCTTTTGGTGCAAATAAATGAATTTTCTAAGTTTCGTTCTGAAACCACAAATACTTAAAATACGTTTAAAATGAGCTAACCGCGTTTATATTCAATCAATTATTAAATCAATTATTAAATCGGCCCCAAACATTGATCGGGATCGCAACTGTGATAGTGATCGCACGAGTTCCCGCTAACCTAGATACTTACAAAGTGCTCGCTCTCATTTGGTCATAATTATTTTCAACTTCACGAACAAAATGTTCCAACTCATACGAAACTAAGTACACAGAGAGGTAAATGAAAATAGGAAAAAAGTTGTGGTAGTTTTTGTAGTAGTTCAAAGATCAAATCTGAAGCCTAAGTTACACAAGAAGAGTTTCTCGAACGTGAGCGGCCGTAAGCGATTCTCTATGATGAGTGTCTCTCCAGTGATTGTTTACATTATGATCAAAATTAGCAGCAATTATACCTCAACTTAGTCAAATCAAAAGGGGTCCTCAAAACTTGCTGCGATGAATAGTAATAATGCTTAAAGCGACACAAGGCAATAAATTGTTGCATAGCAAGAAACTGCCGCTCGCATCGGATAAAGTCTTCTTGTGTAACTTAGGCTTGAAACGATGTTATTGCCAAAATATTTTTGATAATTTAAAAACCTGTACACGAGAATAAAGCTTGCATAACAATATTGCATTATTACATAATAATAAATCTAAATTTAAACTAATATTTTAAAGAGAAACGATTTTTTTGTATGTTTGTAGCGAACTAACTCAAAAACTGTTGGTCCGGTTAAAACAAACTTTTCACGTTTCTCGTTTTCATTAGAATGCTACATACAATGAATGCCCATACTCATTCATACGTATCCTCTCCATCCTAAGGTTGCCTGGAAGAGATCGCTCTTAGAGATAAGGCCACCAGTTGTTACACAACAGTTTAAGTTTTTTCTGTTGTTATTTCTGGTGTGATCAATAAAGTGTTTATCTATCTATCTACATTATTCTTGAGTGACAAAGGCTATAAATCGCGAGCAAACCCGAGGGCAAAACAGCTTGTCATACGTAAATACCTACATGCTTATTGATTCATTGACACGTCAACGTAATTCAATGATGTTAAATCAAAACTTGAGTTTAAATTGAAAATTTTGTTTAAGTGTAACTGTTTGATACTGTCGCTCAAGTTGCGTAATGTCAGCATAAGCAAACATGAACTAAACCCGATCCCTACCCCCCTAATCCACTCAAAGTCTCACCAAATTTTAATTGCAGGTCATCTTCGCTGCAGCGATTGCCGCAGTAAGTGCGGGAGCAGCGTATGTTGCCCCCGCCTACGTTGCGGGCGCTCCTGCTGCTTACGTTGCCGGCGCTCCTGCTGCTTACGTTGCCAGCCCTCCTGCCGCTTACGTTGCCGGCCCTCCTGCCGCTTACGTTGCCGGCGCTCCTGCCGCTTACGTTGCTTCAATTGCCTCCGCGGCTTACGTCGCTCCCTATGCTTCATCGTACTCAGCTCACTCTGTGAACCATGCCATAGCCACTCCCTACGTGGCTGCTCCAATATTAGTCAAATAAGAGTAGGTAATCATTTGGACAGATACGGTTTTGTACAATAATTAATTAATTATACGTTTTTGTAAAGTTACATTAAAAAATATCCACTTTTTACGTCTGTTTCAGGTAAATAAAAAAATAAAATAAAAAAAAACAGCTTCATTTTTCCTTTCTCGTTTAGGTCAAGAAACATATTAAAAAAAATAGCTAAGATAACTAACTTAGTAAAAACTTATACAGAAAAACTTATACTAGGTAGGTAGGTACTTATTATATTAAAATTAAGAGAAAAAAAATGTTTCGGTATTTAAAGTAAGTAACTTAATGGTATATAGGTATATACCTGTTTCAGGTAGGTAAATGTTATTTTTATTGGTACGTTACGTACCTCTGTAGGTACTTAGGAGTGCACGGAAAAAAATGGTTTAGTTGTGGCAACTAAATCTGTTTTGCTGCCTATGTCTTAGCTGCTGCAACAAATATCTTCGAAATACTGGCAAACTTTTGTTGACTACGACGAAGACTGCTTAGCTACTATTCAAAATAAAATTTTGCTAGGAGAATCACACTCAAGTTGCAGTTACTGCAAATTACTTAACTGAGTTTACTAAATTTGTTTTCTATATAAACAAAACAAATTCGAATGTTTTTAATTAGCTATCAGACCAAAATATTTTAACTACTTTAGGATAAAATATTTACCTGCTATTGCTAATTGTTAAGATTGTTAGCAACTGCTGCTAAGTATTGTTAAGATTGTTAGCTGCAACAGCTAAATTCGTTCAGCTAAAAACAATTTGCTACGCTAACAAAAAACTTAGCTGTCCCTATAGTTTGAAAGGATTTTTGCTACTACAACTAATATTTAGTAACAGCAGCAAATTTTTTTTTTCCGTGTGTTTCTGGCAAATATATTTTTTGTGGGTATCAAGAGTATTTTGATGATCAATCATGTAAGTATAATGTAGTCAAGTCTCTAGATATGAGTGCATTAAAATATACTTAGTACCTGCAACGTTATACATAAGTCTTGCTAAGCCAAAATGAAGTCATAAGATCTATGATTTATAATCATTTTACCATTAGGCTAGGTTATTCTGAAATAGAAGCAAATGAACATGCATCCACAAAATGTATGGAACCATTGATTTTAATTTCATGGTTATGGCAAATTAGGCTAAAGAGTTGATTATAATCATGAGTACATTGAGGCTCTTTTAGCTTAGCATCCAGACAGACGCGGCCTGCGGTGGCGGCCAATGAAACGCCAGTGAACTTCGCATTGGCGGCCACGACAGGCCGCGTTTGTCTGTGAGACCCTAAAATAACCCGGTGTCTACCCGTACGGTAACACGGTACTTTTTCTAACTTAGGCTTAAATTACACAGGCCAGACGTAAGGCAAGGTTGCTTCCTGGACAAGGTTAGGGCAGTGTCGCTTCAAATTAGTTCATTATAACATGGTATAATAATAATTATACACCGCCAGGTAAAGCATTCCGGTCACGTGGGCAACACATATAGTGATGTCAATCGATGCATAAGCAAGACCGAAATAGAATAGAATAGTTTATTTTCATAAAGTCATACTCATATAATGTTTGACGAAATTAAAATGAACTATATAAACCGATAATTAGACTGACCAAAGTACAAAAACAAGGCATCTGCAACAAGATCTGCATGTTCAATAAACTGCCACATAGCATTAGTAATTTACACGCTCAACATTTTAAAATTAAAATTAAACAGTTCTTTGAGACCAACCCTTTTTATTCACTGAATGAATTTATGAATATGCGACTGACTGAATCTTCATTCTTAAAATTTGATTTAATTAGAATAAATTTTATTCAACATTTTAAAAATGTTATGTACACATTTAAAAATCTGTAATTGACTTGCCCAGTGTAACGTTTTGTTAAAAGGCCAATAAAGCGCTCTATTACTCTCCATTTGCGAATAGTTCGAAAGAGACGATGATAATGACGAGTGAGGTCATTGTGTGTTTGCTCCCGGAATGCTATAGACCTTGTTTTTTTGGATCATGCATTATAAAATGTAACAAAGCGACTGGTTTTGAATAAAACAAGCGACGCGGCACAGACACGCCATTTTACAATTTTCACGCCTGAACCGTGTCCGCGCTGCATTCTCGCCTTACGTCCAACTGTGACTACAAAGGTATCATTCCGCGCCCGACCGCAGACGGCAGTAGCAGACGATGACACTTCAGAGGTGCTATTCACCATTATTCAGAAACATTTGGAAACGTTTCGTATCGGATCCCACAAATTTTAAACTCAAATTGTTCGAATATCAGTCTACTTTTATAAATTTTAGAATGGGAATCGAGTTTATATGCGATCGGAAGAATGAATCACATTTTAAATTTATAAAACGGACTGAGATTCGAATAATTTGAATTAAAAAAAATTGTAAACCGAGCGGAAACGCGCCGGAATGATTGTGCTGATTTGTGCATTTTTGCATGAAATGCATCTTTTTTTTTTCCCCGCTCTGGGCTGAGCGGGAGGGCGTGTCAGACTTATACTGACTAAAACCCACCCGTGTTCCTTCCATTGCCTGTGTGCCAGGGCTACGATATCCCTTTCGGACAACTCGCAACCCTGCCGCTGGCTTCATGTCGCTCCGCTCACTGCAGAACGTATCTCATACAAATATGTACATCCAAACCAGTATCTTCGTCTGCTGCTGCCGTCTGCGGTCGGGCGCGGAATGGTACCTTAATTTAGGCATTAGGTGACAATGTTTTTGTCCATCTTTAAATAAAATTATGAAGAAGTTTTTTTGCGACATAAAAATATGTCCTTTTCACTTTAGCTTAGCTTAGTAATTTATGTACTTACAACTTAAATAAACACTTATGTAAATTACAAATTGTATTTTTGTCTCACTTAGGTCATTTCTTGTGCCATTTTGTAAACCAAATGCAGCAGAAAACATTGTATTTCCAAATATTGATGTTTGATGTTACTACAGTAATTACATTATTCCACAAATACATAGAATGGGTAATGTTAGACTTCCTTATTATTAAATTTAATTAGCACCGTTGTTTTTCAAGCGTGTAACCGAACACTCCAAACAGGTAAGGTTTTTTTTATGAACGCTCTAAAGCCTCTGAAGATAAACCTTCACCGTCGTCATGGTCTTTGTCTTAAGTTAAAAGGGCCTATTTACCTGATGTATTAATTGTCATACTTGCACGAGAAAAATAACTCTTAACTATTTTTATTATGAGTTATTATTCATATTTTTGGTAAGCGATGGCAGCCTAGTTGTGAGAAGGTCCGCCTCTCAAGCCAGAGGGAGCGGGTTCGAACCCAGCCGACGGCACGCACCAATTTGTTCTATGTATGAACAAATGTGCTAATTGTATGTCATCTGCTACATAATTGGTGGCCCGGTGTATGGCGATAGGCACGCCCCTGTCACATTTGGGACTGAATATCGTCCGGTGAAGTGTGGATGCTATTTTACACCTTTGCCAGCCTCTTCGAGAGAAAAGCGTGACGAAATGTTAAGTAATATGAAATTTTCTATATTGTGAAATTATTCGATTTCGTTGAATTCCATTGGATTTTATTGTATGATACCTCAGTAAGTAGTGGATGAAAATTTGCCTGTAGGGTCAACTGGGGCAAATGCGTCTGTGGGCAATTGCGTCTTACGAGAATTACCTATTGACAAACCCTTCACAAATTAGGCGCCACCTACATCTTATTTATCTGTAGTTGTAATAATCTGTCCAAGATGGCGTTAGTTGTGAAGGGTTTGTCAGTAATTCTCTAAAGACGCATTTGACCCAGTTGACCCTACCTTCTAACCTCCTACCAACCTACTGTCTTCTTACCACCTACCTACTATATCTACTACCTACATGATAGACCTACTAGTGTTGTTTACATGTCGACATTTATTTTCAACGGTTTTTTTTGTAACGCTTAAGGCGCCTTTTGACGCATTTAGCATTATAACGATTGAATGAAAAATTATCTTACGCAAGTATCACGATTATAAAACTTTTATTGCTTGTTTATAAAAACATTCGCTGTCGCATAGAGCTGTAATTATTTATTAGACGCAACTAATACAGCGCAGGTCAAAGATCTGCTATCATTAAAACGTACTATAAAAAATGTTTTAAACGCTCCGTGTTTACGAATATTGGGTTAGGCGGAAATGATAATTACTGTCTACTAGATGTCACCCCGCGACTTCGTTCGCGTTAATCTTAACCGCTTGCTTGCCCGTGTCAACTAGTAGTTAACAAATCGAGAATTTAGAAATGTCCATGTCAAGTAGTAGTTAACATAACCTTGAAGTCAGCTTTGCCCGTGTCAACTGGTAGTTGACATTGCATTTCACTCAGCTATGCCCATGTCAACCTGTGGTTAACATCGCTCCCGCCGTCAAAAAATCGGTTTCTACCCGTCTTTATCGCTCCAGGGCCTAATTTGTATTATTTGTCCCGTTTCTTCGTGAAATTTACCGTCCACACAACCAGTCGAGCATCCAATGAGAGAGCAAAGGTCAAGACAAAAAATAAAAACATTCCGCTTCACTTCAGTCCGAATCATACTCGATTCGGTGAGGACTGTGCAGATAAGAAATTGAAGATTCGGAGATAATCCGGTGTTAGATCTTATGACATTGTACAAGTGTTATACCTTTTTGGAATGGGGATAAAGAGTTCTTTTTGTATTTTGATTTAATTTTTCTATATCCATAAGTGTACTTATATAACAAACAAAACTGATAATCTGAGTGATTTTACTGAGTGTATGAGAACTGTTTTAGAAATATGCATATTTCTCAAATGTGGTAAATGCTATCCGCATGATTTTTATTTGTTTTCGAAGAATATAAGACTACTTATTTAGTGTTAGTTATTTTTTTTCCTAAAAGTGATATTTGTGCATTTAATAGCCTTGTTAAGTTAAGATAAATTACGCCGCGCGGCGCCAGATATTGGTATGGAAACAAAGGCCATTTAAAAAATAAATATCTATGAACAAGTGATCATTTTTTTTTCTTATTCTATTATTTATTATATTGACAACATAATCAAAGAATAAAAACCATATGTCATCGCTTTTATTTTTGAGGTATGAACTTTTGAATTCAAGACGAGCTTCAAAACGCCCTACTTCTAAGTTCAGCACAGCATAACTCTGCACCAAAGTCGTAATTTGATAAACAAAAGATGACATTGTTTAGGTCGTTTCATAGTGAACATAAATATATAAAACACTTGACACTTTTTTAAACAAATTGAGTCACAAGAAACGATTTTGTGAAACCCGACCCGCGCGCTGACTGCGCAAAAAATGGCGGGGCAAAGTGGGGTCGTCACGTTTTTTTCGTGGGACATTTGAGATAGGCACGCGCTGAGGGCCCGGGCAAAGGCGCGTTGCGCGCGGACCCCCCATGGGCAAGCAAGCGGTTAATATATATAAATCTCGTGTCACAATGTTTGTCCTCAATGAACTCCTAAACCACTTAACCGATTATAATAAAATTCGCACACCATGTGCAGTTCGAGTCAACTTGAGAGATAGGATAGTTTAAATCTCAATATATATATAAATAATAAACGCGAACGAAGTCGCGGGGTGACAGCTAGTTATTTATATATATGTGAGCTATCCTATCGGTTTAGTTAGATCGAACTACACACGGTGTGCAAATTTGATTGAAATCGGTTAAGTAGTTTAGGAGTCTATAGCGGACAAACAACGTGACACGTAATTTATATTTATTAAGATAAGAAGAAGATATGTAAGGTACTGAGCTGAACAATTTTGGTGTGGGAGGATTTAGGAGACGATGGAGAGGATAAAGAGCAGTAGGTAGAGCAGAAAAATGAAAGTGGAAACGACCAGCATGTGGTGGTGTGGGATTCATAGTCATGATGCAGCTACATTAGCGGCCTTCGGCGATAATTCGGCCTATCGCGACAAGTGTAGCCGGCTAGTTGGTCACGTGATGTATCGGGCGAATTATCGCCCACATCAATTCCGCAGAAAGGCGACGAGTTGCCTGCTAATGTAGACAAGGACATCGTCGTTAACCGATAACGATGATTTCAACGCGACTACATGACACAAGTTATCACGCGCTAATGTAGCCGCACCATCAGGAAGAGAGAGAGAGAGAGAGATAAAATAAAAATTAGGGGACAATTACCTACGTGTTCTTATTTTAAATTACCTACCTTTACTCGTGTCATCATGCATTATGAACACAGATTACTCATTTATCAAAATGATATTTTTAACTGCATTTTTTAAAACTGATTGTTCCGTAAATATGCTATCCATAACGATAAAATTCAATAAACTCCTTTTAAGTTAATTTACCCTTTGCGAGAAACCCTCATAGCTCTATAGATACATTTTCCGGTTTTCTGATTGTAATGGTGATACTGCAAAAAATACTAAACAATTTACAATAGCTATTACACTTACCCCCTCACTTATAAACGATGTATAGCCTCGGAATAGTTATACAGTGTTAAGTCTTTTTTAAATTCTTAACTCAATCGAAAAAGACAAAACACTGTAGAACTATTGCGAGCCTATACAACGTTTACTTGTAGTATATATATGGGGGGTATATACTGAATCAAGATCTGAAATACTCGGAGACTGGTAATCAGAATCGGTATTATTTTGACAAAGCTGCTTTTTGCTGAAGCGTCAGACTTCACGGGATTGGGAAACTTTCGAAAACTTTATTTTTAGAGGAAAACAAATCTTCTATTCAGTCAGTTGCATAATACAAAACAAGTTCTCACCTTTTTTTCCATGTAGGCTTTTCGGGACGTCCCGGCACTCGTGTCCAGCACTTTAATAGGTCTTTAAATTGGTCTAGGTTGCTTAACACATCCAAACTACTTGATTGCTAATTTTACTGTTTGAGTTTTGTAGGATAGCTTATGTACACTATAAAGTTACGAGTAAATGCTTTTTTTTAAATTTATTTGGGTAAGTAAACAATGACACAATGCGTATATTAAAATAAAGTATCCTTATTACTAAGTTACACTAATAATGGCATCAGCATCGCTTACCACAGTTTACATATTAAAAAACTTAATAATTAGGGATCAAGAAGGATGTTATTTAGTTATTGCGTTTAAATAAGGATTTTATTATTGAACTAGAGTTTGCCCGCGGCTCTGCCCGCGTGGAATCTATTGCATAGCAATTAATTACCTATTATGTAAATCCATTCAGTAGTTTTAGTGGTTAAGTAACAGTTACCTACTAAATTACTTATAAGTAATGTAAAAATAATAAAATGTCCAGCAAAAACATAAGTATTCTTGTTTATTGTTTTTAAAATGATACAAATACATCTAAGAAACGAATACGTACACAATATATAGGTAAATTTTAAAATATAATTAAGAAATTAAAATATATAGATAGCCTAGTTGGAGAAGGACCGACTCTCAAGCCAGAGGGAGCGGGTTCAAACCCAGCCGATGACACGCACCAATGTGTGCATTGTGTGACCGTATGTGTGTATTGTAACTATGTCATCTGCTACATAAATTGAGTATGGCGACAGGCTCGCCCCCTTATACATTTGAGACTGAATGTCGTCCGGCGAAGTGTGGATGTTGTATTACAACTCTTCTAGCCCCTTCGAGGGAAAGGCGTGACGCTATGTTATGTCATGTTTATTTCACAATTATCGGTAGCTTACAATAACTACATCGAGAAGGTAGGTTTCCAAATGACACCTCAATATGCAAGCCACAAATTCGCTAAGTGTGCTGTGTTTATTTGCCTTATCACGCACACAGACGCAGACATAATGTGGTTAGGTGGTTAAAATATAATCTTCCTGTAAGATGATTAATTGGTTGATTTCTTCCATTTCAATTGCGAAAAGCCTGGTACCGTTACTTAGTCCTCCTTTTATTACCAAAAATTTTTCAGTAACATAATAGTTGCACCAACTTTCAAATAAAGGCATACCAGATGAATTAAAATTCAAAACAAACATCGAAATTGTTTTTTGTTTCTCTAAGCAGTGTTGCCACATCATATTTTCGAAAACGCAGTGCTGTCTTCATTAATATACAGTTTAGCGAGAAAAGTACACTGTTTGATGAAACAAACACCTGTACAAAAAAGAAGTTATTGTTTTCCTAAATAATTTAATTTTCTCAAACTAACATTTCAGCATCTTAAACCGATTATTCTATTTAAAATCTTACCTCTTTGCAAGACCATGACTTCGACTTGACTCTGAATACAATACTTACTTAACTTTGATTGTGACTATCAAAATACTTGACATACCACTGGCTTAAATAAATCCACTAAGATGCGACTTTTTTTTGTAAATTTGCATAACATTTGCCCATTTTGAGGCAGATAGAGCAATAACGTGCAACACTGACATAGACGTTCTAGACGGGTGCGTTCTATGCAAAGGATAGAAACCTGTTTCTCCGCTGTTTTCTAACGGCTCCGTTGTTTCACTCGCCTTACGAAACGACTAAGTTGTTCTATAACTTTGCTTGAAAATATGTTTTTTTTCAGTTGTAATACAGTTTAAATTTATTCAATGTAATTTAATAATTTTTACACTTATGTTTTGAACGGCAGAGTTGCACACGGGGTGCGCTGAGAGCCTATCCTCTGAACGCGACCCCGACCCCGACCTCGAGCAATCCGGCGATTCTCTCTAATATAATCTCTATTGGCTCGAAATTTGAACTTGCGATTTTATTCTGCTTACAAAAAATTACACACCCAAAACTATAATTACTAGGTTTCACGCGATTCCAGAAGGGCAAGGAATCGAATTACATGCAAATTCCCGAAAAACAGATAGTTGTTTGGGAGAAACATGTCAAGGAAGTTTTGTAGAGCGCCATCTCACTCCATCTTGCGTTTTTATCTCGTTCTGGTTTTTCACTTTTATTATATAGATGAGTGAAATTACTGCAAACGGAATGCATACACGGTCCGGACTTCAACCGGCTTGGGTATGTTTTAACATCACGAGTGACGTAGCTGGGCGTGAACTTCCTGAACGCTAGACTCATGATCAAAAAAACAAGATCTAGCATTCAGCAAACACATAATGACGTCATCGTCACCCGTCTCTTTCGAACTTGTTGTATATGACTTATTTCGGTCTTGCTCTATCATCGATTGACGTCACTACGTGTTGCTGAATGCTATACCTGGCGGAGTATAATATTATTATACCATGGCTAGAGCTTGTTTTCTACGAGCTTGCAAATAATCAGAATTAATCATATTTATAAGTATGATGGATGATGAAGATGCCATTAAAAAAGTTGATGTAAATTTAGAAAGAAGGCCACACCAAACTCTCCCTAGTCTGTACGACTTTCCTAAAAATAAAACTTGCAAATATGATTCTAAATTCGAATCCCAAAACCTGATTAATTACACTAATTACAGGCAATTACGATCTTTGTTCGCAAATATATCGTAGAAATAGATACGTGATTATTTAGGCGAAGCTAGTTCATAACAAATTATCTTAATTATCTTCATCAAGACGTTAAGTTCCGGAAAAACCCATTTAATTCCTTCCTTCGACGTATCTACTAGGTTATAGTATATAATAGAACTTCCATGTAGACAGTAGGTTGTACTAAAGTGGTCACATAGTGATTTAAAAAAAAATTGTGCGTGAACTCCCTCCGCACGGAATAAGAAAACCTTCTGTGTATTTTTCTTACTACGCGCATTCACTCTCGCTCTGTCTCTTTCTATTCCCCCTCCCCAGGAGTGTTAAACGTTTAACGCAACCTTGATGGATGTCGCATTAGAAGTTTCACTTCAAAAATCTGTAACATAACATAGTATATCTTCACATCTAGGTATCCACCGAAGTGGCTGACAGAGGTGTACAACACCCACACTTCGGAAAACGATATTTATTCCCGCCATGCACCGGGCTCCAGTTATGTAGCAGATGACATTAAATACGCATTTATTTTCCTACAACTAACAAATTGATGCGTGCCTTTGGCTGGGTCTGAACCTGCTTCTTCTGGTTTGAGAGGAGGGCCTTCTCTGACTAGGCTATCATAGCTTGTAACAAAGCAAAAAATAACCTTATCTATAGTTTCGGTATTGTGTTTCTGTCGGTCTGCCTACGTATTTTAATAAGTACCTGGGTGTTAATAAGTATTTATGTATGTATTTAAAAATATCTAAGTATGTATATCAGTCTCTGGCAGCCATAGTACAAGCTTAGCTTAGTTTGGGGTCAGGCGACCGTGTGTGGAAGTGTCCCGAATTAATTTATTTATTTTATTTATTTTATTAGTAGCACGTACACGTGCTGTAAGTAGTTAAACTAGTTTTTAATAAATATTAAAAGTAAGTAGATATGTAAGTATCTTCCAATAAATAAATAAATCATAACGAAAAACAAAGCTTGAAGTACAGACTTCCCGTCATCCCAATTTGATTATGTACACAATTTTAGGCTTTTATTTACATTTTAAAAACGCTCGACAGATTTTGATAAAATGTATGTGGGACCTTTGAAGTAAGATCTATTAAACAAAAAAGAATGCTCAAAATCGATTCATAATTGGCTGAATGCACGCGTATGATAACCTCATCACATACATAAATAGAAATACAGTCAAATTGAGAACCTCCTCTTTTTTTTGTGGTCGGTTAAACAGGTTTTCCACGTTATAGCTCTCACTAGCATTCCTTGTGGCGAGGAAGCTATGGAACAACAAAGACATACATCGTCACGCTTTTCCCACGAGGGGCTGGCAGAGGTGTAATACAACACCTACACTTCGCCGGACGATATTCAGTCCCAAAATGTGACAGGGGGCGAGCCTGTCGCCATACAACGGGCTCCAATCATGTAGCAGATGACACACAATACGCACATAATGTTCACACAATGAACTAATTGGTGCATGCCGTCGGCTAGGTTTGAATCCGCTCCCTCTGGCTTGAGAGGCAGGCCTTCTCCCAACTAGGCTGCCAAAGACATGGACAAGTAACACCTAAACCCAGAACAGACGAATTCATCATTCAAGGCATTTGCTCGGTCGGGTATCAAACCGATAACCCCGTACTTAAAAGGCAGAAGCGCCACCAACCATGGCAGGAGAATCGTCAGGAAATTAATTCTTAGGAAGTTTATTTTTAATTAGTAATTGTCAGATGGCATAACACGTGGCAGTCTGACTAACCCTTAGAATAATTTCGTAAAAGGTTACAATTGTGCTATTAAATTAATTGCTTTTTTAATTAGCTCGTTACGCTGCTAACCCCACCTTCAACTGCTCTACGATGAATCCTACTATATACATACATACATACATTAATAATATAAACGTGAAAGTTTGTAAGAATGGATGGATGGATGTTACTCTTTCACGCCAGAACGGCTGAACAGAACTGGATGAAATTTGGCACAGAGATAGATTATAGTCTAGAATAGCACATAGGATAGGACTTTTTAATCGCGGGTGAAACCGCGGGGCGCAACTTGTCTACTAATAATTTTAACCAAGTCAAAGTCAAAGTCAAAATGTTCCAGCGAAAGTTTCCACGGTATGTTTTTGTTGTAGGCCAATATTTAGCAAAACTTAAACGATTAAATTGTAACTGGCTTTTTTGAGAGCTCTCCAATAATTAAGTTAAATAATCGCCCAATTTTAGTTCGGTGAACATGGGCCATAATTTCATTAAAAAGTTGTATGCAGATATAAACCAAAAGGAATCTAAAGAAGACATAAAAAAGTATGTTGGTAAAATAGCTGACATCTTCAAAATATCACTGCAGGTACATGATATCAAAGACGCCTATCGTATTAACAGCAAAGCAGCCGTCAAGCCAATTATTGTGGACTTCTCTTCGGTGAGCATGAGGGACAACTTCATTTCCTCTTACAAAAAATATAACAAAGAGCACAAGCACGAAAAACTAAATACTACTCTTCTCAACTTTGGTGGAAAAAGCCAGCCTGTGTACCTGTCCGAAAACATGACTCCTAAAGTACGGAAATTGTTCTACCAGTCTCGAGAATTCGCCAAGCAGCATAACTACGTGTACTGTTGGTCGTCTTTTGGCCGCATATTTCTACGCAAGGAAGAAGGGTCGCCCCAAATCAGCGTGACCAGTGAATCCGACCTTCAAAATCTAATGGAACAGTGACTAGTACAGCGCCTGTTTCGAGATCACACTGCTTATAATAAAAGTATAATTTTCTCGTCCAATTTTTTGCTAATTTTGATAATGTACATTTTTTTGTTATACCCTACATTTTTTATAAATAAATATGTTTCAAGTAAGACTTCAATCTACAATTATCTCAAGAATATTTTACTTACCGTATTGTTAATCCATTCACCACGCACCGCACAGTCCACATTCACACACTACACACTATTCACACAAAACACCATTACCTTGCCACTACACTATCATACACAAACCGAACAATATACACTTATCCGTACCACAGATAGGTATCAACAAAACCCTCAAACAACTGCAATGCAAGAAGCAAATATTATACACTATAAATATAAAATGAATAACGATACGCCACACATGTCTAAACCTCGCCACTGTACTCAAATCAACGTGTATAATGTACTAGAAAATTGCCTATTACTTATCCTTTTGGTATTTAGATTGAAAAAAACATTAGGTATGTTTTCCACGTTGAACGCTCAGCCCTACAGATCCTACTACAACACAAGGACACGCGCCGTCTGTTGTTATGCAACCGAAGGATTGCTTATAATCGTTGAGTATTCGTCTGGAAAAACATGCTTATATAACATTATTACTCTGCGATTAACTTGTCTATTGATTGTCTGTCATCACTGCCTAAATAAAATATTCACTTACCTACCGCACAGGGACTCCTGTGTTGGTATCAAATACCATTTTTACATACCATAATAATGAGCAACAACCGTGACTTAATTAATAGCATTGATGACATGACAATTATAGACAATTTTAGGGCTAGCTCGGCTGAGGAATGTAAGAAACTATTAGGTAACTACTTGAACCAAACAACCATAGTTGTCCAAAATATTAGAAGCGTGCGTCAAAACTTCGACAAATTTTTAATATACCTATCCCGTCTTCAATTTCTCCCAAAGATAATAATATTTACTGAATGTTGGGGTAGAGATGTTAGGCAAACTTTCATATTACCTAATTACGAGTGCCACTCATCCACGACATTCAGTAACCAAAACGATGGCCTGATGATATTCTCTCGATCAGGTCTAAAAGTCGAAATTAAAGAACCACCTTTTAATGACGCTAGCTGTTTATTAATGACACTAGGTTCGGAATTAACAATATTGGCAATATACCGTTCCCCATCTAAATCCAATATCACAAACTTTCTCCATTCACTTAAAGGCACGCTTTCAGGCATCTCCAGTGACTCGTGCTTATTGGTTGGCGACCTTAACATTGATATAAAACCTGATAATAACGACTCCAAAGCTCCTGACTATCTTGAACTTACCACTTCCCATGGTTTTGTACCAGGTCATGTTTTACCTACGAGAGTCCTCAATTGTCTAGATCATGCTCTAATCAGGTCCAAAAAAACTGCCTGCGTAGTGGTTTGCAACTCAGGAGTTACTGACCACGACACCGTACTAATTGGTATCGAAGATACCCTAAAAAACAGTTCTCCTGGACCCAAACTAGTGATTAAAACTGACTATGTTAAAGTTATTGCCAGTCTAGAAAACATGGATTGGGAGGATTTCTATATCGAAACCGATGTTACTTTAGCGTCAGAATACCTCATTAATCATATTGGATCGGCAGTACAGAAAAACACGGCAACCAAAAAAATTAAGTGTTCCGATATATTAACCAAGCCTTGGATGACCCATAAACTAATAAACTGTACCAAGCAAAGAGACGCCTTGCATTTAAAAGCTAAAAAGTCCCCAAATGATCAAGCACTGCAAGATAATTACAAAAGATTTCGCAACCATTGTAACTTAATGCTAAAATCAGAGAAGAACCATTACGATTCACGCTTAATATCAGCCAACAAAAATAACAGCAAGAAGCTCTGGAGCACGGTCAAAAATATATGTAATATCAAACAAACAAGATCTGATTCTAACGACCTTCTCAACATAAAATCTAGCCCCACTGACTCCTTGAATGTAGTAAATGATTTTTTTTCAACGGTTGGCCAAAATCTTGCACAGGATACCCTCTTACATCTACAGAAATCCGAGTTGCAACTAACCAATTCTGTTACAGTTGAATACTCCCCATCTAATTCACTTTTTTTGACTCCTACGGACGAATTCGAAATTACCAAAATTATCTCTGGTCTTAAAACATCCTCTGCTCCGGGAAATGATATGATTAGCAACGAACTACTCAAACGTGCCAGCCACATTTTAGCATCACCCATTGCTCACATCTGCAATTTAAGTATGTCGCAAGGTGTAGTCCCCAGTTGTCTTAAAATTGCGGATATCTGTCCAATCTTCAAGTCCGGCAGCAAAACTAATGTCTCCAATTACCGGCCGATTTCCTTGTTGCCTTCCTTATCTAAAATCTTAGAAAAAGTCGTTAATAAAAGACTCTTAGGCTTTTTAGAAAACAATCATTTGTTATCTCCCAATCAGTTTCGATTTCGCACAAATAAATCAACTGAAGACGCAGTAGTGGCCCTCGTTGATCACGTGACAAACTGTCTCGACAAGAGCCAAAAATGTATTGGGGTATTCCTCGATTTGGCCAAGGCTTTTGACACAGTGTCTTGGCCAATTCTCCTCCGAAAGCTTGAGCTCTATGGCGCGCGTGGCTCATCACTTAACTGGTTCCGATCCTACCTGTGCAATCGGCAGCAAAGAGTTCGTGCATCTCCTTTTCACAGTGACTATTCTTGCGTCTCTTTCGGTGTTCCCCAGGGAAGTGTCCTTGGTCCTACCCTTTTTTTGGTTTACATCAACGACCTCTGTCAGCTCAAGGTCAATCAGGCTAAGTTCTTTACCTTCGCTGATGATACAGCCATAATTTTTCAAGGCAAAAGCTGGAATGAGGTAGCAGCTGTGGCTCAGCAAGGATTATCGGAGGTAGCCCATTGGTTGCAAAGCAACCTTCTGACACTTAATGCGGCCAAAACAAAGTACATGACTTTTTGTATCACTCAGCGTACCCACCCAACTTCAACAAATCTTATTCTCCACACATGTCTTCCTCGCCCTAACCGCATGACTTCTTGTTCTTGTCCTGAGCTAATGCGCGTAAATACTGTAAAATACTTAGGCATCACTATCGATCACCGACTTAACTGGGAATGCCAAATCAGCAATTTATGCGCCCGTCTGCGAAAACTATCCCACATTTTCAAAAGGTTAGGTTCAGTTGCGGATCCAGATACTCTTAAGATTATCTATCATGCTTTGTGCCAGTCTATTCTATCATACTGTATAGTGTGCTGGGGATCTGCCAGTAAAACTCTCTTTATGAAAATAGAACGCGCTCAGAGATTTATTTTAAAAGTCGCCTATAAGAAATCATTCTTATTCCCTACAGTCCAACTATACAAAGAGACAAAATACCTTACGGTTAGGCAGTTATATATTCTTGCAGTTACTTTGCGCTTCCACAAGACAGCATTAAGTACGACTGCCACAAGCACAAGGTCAGCGCGGCGCAATGCTTGGACGACTCCCCGTACCAGGACTACGTTTGCTCAACGCTCCTACTATTTTAAGGGTACACTTCTTTATCAGCGCCTGGACCGCTCACTCAGCATACTCCATACATCACGGTTTGTTTGCAAACGGATTCTAACCAGCTGGCTATCCTCTTTAGATCAACGAGCAACGGAGAACTTACTGATTATTGCCAGATAACAAAAAGGGGTCTGTTTTTCTCATTAACTGGTTTAACCACTAAGATGACACCTGGCTGCTTCCAACTTTCCCCAAAGCGTTAGTATCGTTTACCTTAAATTTGCGAGAAAGCAGACCCCGCTCAAACACCTTCCATTATCCTTTTATCGACACAAAATGTATTCATTTAACCTACAAACCAACCAACCATATAACCACCCTCTTCATTCACACAAACAACCAAAGCCCACTCATTCACACACACACACACACACACACACACACACTAACACACACATTTTTTCACACGAGATAATTGTACTTTGTTTAGAATTTACCTACACCAACGAAATAACTGTAAACTTTTCACCTGTGCCAAATATTAATTTGGAATGTTTTGTTTTAGTTTTTTGTTTCCATATTTACTCTTTCATCATGGAAGGCCACTGAGTTTCACAACACAGGACTCCCCTAGCGTGAGACTCAGGGTTCATAGCTTATCCAGATGTATCTACTAATATTAGTCAATAAGAATCAGTTACTAACTTTTATCTGTAAGCACTGTATATTTTGTTCAATAAATTATTATTATTATTATTATTATTATTATTAGATAAACATGTCAGTTGCTATGATTCCAAGTAAGAAACGGTATTTAGGTACACGTTTAAATTAAAAATTTTAAAAACTCTCGACAAAAATCTGTTCATCCGTTAGTGTTACGGAGTTACGATGCCAATGACACACCCACACCTACACACACACACACACACACACACACACACACACACACACACACACACACACACACACACACACACACACACACACACACACACACACACACACACCATATTAGTCGTTTTTGCGTCAGGGGTCAAAAACAGAATTTCTTGTTATCTATCTATAATTATTATCTAAGCGACACCGCACGATATAGCTAGTTTCTGTTACAAAAACACGTCTTATTATCTACGTCTGCAGCTAGTTAGATGTAAACACACTGAGGTAAAGTAACAATTGTCTAAACGACGCGCGATGTTCAAGGGTCAAGGCGTGGATCTTTTGTTTACACCAATCGTTAGAGGTTAGAGAAAATCGTTGTAGGTATTCATTATTAAGGAATAGCCGTGTTAGAACCATTTGTAGAAGATAGGAAGTTAAATTCTTGAACGCAGAAATAATTAGTTCAGAGAAAATAAAATGCTATAACATACGAGTACATATTATATAAATCGTCACGTCTTTCTCCCCGAGAGGGCTGGGAGATACAACAGGGCTTGCTGTAATACAACACCCACACTTCGCCGGACGATATTCACTCCTAAATGTGACAGTTGGCGAGCCTGTCGCCATACACCGAGCTCCAGTTATGTAGTAGATGATTCACAAAAGATGCTTTATATGTTACTAATATTGTGATAGCTCAAGGTTAGCTTCTAACTCCTAGGTTCGTTGTGAACGTTCGTTTAACTGACGTTTGAAATCGACATAATTAGTAATTTCTATTCAAATTTGTCGGTTTAGTCGATATAAAACGTCAGTTTAAATGTTCTTTATCCACTCTTGGTGCCGCAAGACTATTTATTTTTATCAACAAAATCTCTCATGAGCAAAAGACAACTCGAGCTGGCAACTGCAAGTGGCCCTTAAGGGCTTGGCTTTTTGTGATGACTGATGATGCAGAAGGCTTTTAGTTTTGACCTTTTTGTGTCCTAAAGGTCGAAAAGAAAGAAAACCTCAGTTATTTAAAAAAAACCGACATCTCGGCTAGCTACGCGGCTTCTCTTTTCCCAACTCTCTCTTTTCTCTTCTCTTTTCTCTGGTGGGAGGCTTCGGCCGTGGCTGGTTACCACCCACCGGACCAAGCCATGCCGTGAAATGACCTAGTCGTGTTTCGGGATGTAGTCCGGTGTAACCGTTCCGAAGACGGGTCTGAGCAGTGGCGCACTTGTAGCGCCTCACTCTACTGCCATCTTTGTACTTCTTCACTCTACAAAACTTTAAGGCTAGAGTGAAAAAGTACCTTATAGGTCGTCGTGCTCCATCTTAGACCACAACGTCGCTTAACATCAGGCGAGTTGGTGGTCAAACGCCTACTTATTGTCCATAAAAAAAAAAAAAAAACTATTTATACCACATTGTGTTATGATCAGCCTGCCTGCCTTATATTTTACTAGCTGCACCCCACGATCCCAACGAAACCGTATTTTTTTTTCGAGATAAAAAATATACTATATATTTCTGTACCTCTTACAACGCGTATGCAAAATTTAATGATGATCGGTGGAGTAGTTAAGGCGTGAAAGCGTAACAAACAAAAAAAACAAAAAAACAAACTCACTTTTGCATTTATAATATCAGCTAGGAGTTAAGGTATTCTCTAGTCCGCTTTATTACGAAATCGTTTTTAAAAACACCCACACTATCTCATGTCTTTTGGCACTAACATTTTCCTGCTTTGGTTATCCATCTTTACGAACTTTTGTACTTTAGGCTTTTAGTCCTATTAGCATAGACGAATATGTTAGTTACGAGAAGACCCTGAGTGATATTTATAGCTAAGTGCTCCCATGGGTTGGATGACACGTCGTCGTTTGTCTTTTAAGAAAAACCGCTAAGCTATGGAAGCCTTCGACCTACCCTAAAACTTAGTCATTCAGGGCTGGGCACTGACGCTATAGCTCATTCACTTACATACACATAGGTTACTTAAAAGCTATTTTAGTTTTTATGACTCAATTTCGAGCCCTAAAACAGATAGCAGACCTCGCCACGCCTATGAATTATTCAGTGACCGCAAGACTCAAGACTTAGTGGTATTTACAATAAACTACCATAGCCGTATTATAATAGCATAAATTATAATTTGTTGATGGTAAAAAGTAAGTTCGTAAGTATTGAATAAGTGGCTAGCCCTGTAAAGTTGTTAGGAGCGCTACACACTAGGTCGGGCAGCACATTCGGTTCGTCAGTATTTGTTGATCGGCGAGGCCGAAGCAGCAACTACATACTCGTATGTTCGATTTATGCCAATCGGATAGACCATTCGGGCTAGTAAACTGACCAGTAAAAGCCAGGTGCTTTTATTTCGAACATTCATACACTTAATGCTAGGTACAAATTTATTTATTTATTTATTTGTTTCACAACTTACAGCTATCATTACAGGTATACCTAATGCGATAGTGTAGTAATAAGTACTAACTATATCCTATAAGAAACTTACGGTAACACAATATAATATGTAGTGCTTCTTTGTGAACTCACCCAGAGTACAATAGAACAAATCTGTATCAGCCGCGACAACGTTGAGAGTACGCAGTATTCGCAGTATTCGTTGAGAGTACGCAGCAAATATACGATTTTATCGCCGGCTTGCCGATTCAATAACGATAATAATCATTTAATTCAGGCGTAGGTTGTTGTAAAATAACAACTATATCATAAATACAACAATACAATACAACAACTCTTTATTCAAAACATAAAATAATTACAGTAATACTCAAAGAAGGCTAAACTAAGTTTATAATTTGCGGCCTTATCGCTCAAAGCGATCTCTTCCAGGCAACCTGTAAATATTTTACAGACTATAACTATTACTAATAATATTATTTTTTTTATTTGCCAAAAGGTTACAAGCACCTTTCTTGTAACCCCTGCACTAGGAGAATTCTGTATCGCCGGGCCACGTCTGGTGCGAGTTACAGAGTGTTTAGAGACGGTGCTAAATACATAAACTTTTAAAAATGTTATTATTAATACCTTCTTACTAATATCTATAATAATAGAGATAGAGAGAGAGGGAAAGAGCTGTAATGGCGTCTAAACTGTACGAATGATTTTATATTTTTACTATGACATTTAATATCATTAATGATTATTATTTATTGATTTAATTTTTAGAATTAAGTAATTTTTATTTTTTTTATGACAAGGCCCCTTTACAGCTTCTTAAAATTGACAAGGTACATGGCCACTATGAATTCAAATTGTATTGTATTAACCGTTGTAAACAGTGACGTTAATAAATAAATTGAATTGAATAATATATACATAGATATATAATAATATATACTATACATAGAAAAAGCCGAGCCGTTACGAGCGACATAATAATATGTGGCTAAATCGAACGTCCTTTTTGCCAAACATTAATCTACACGTGTCATATTCGGTTTTGCCGCCCGGCTGTGCCGAATGATGGTGGCCCGACTAAGTGTGTAGCGCCCTTTAGGACAAATCGGTCTAAAGAAAAGTGACAGTTATGTTTGGAAAACAAGTTTAGCAGGATCTTTAAATATTTATTGAAGGGCTTAGTATTTGATTCGTGAAGGGCCACTTTCGTAACACACGTTTAAAGGTTAACTTCAAACTTTAAAAACACAATATTGACCTTCCTACTAATTATGCCACATAGATTAAAATGAGAGATAAAAATAGATAGTAGGTATTTATACAATTTTAATCTTGGCACTCTCAGCTGGGTTTGTTTAGACTAAAATATTTTAAAGGAAAACATTTATGTAACAAAACTTATGACATAATTGTCACGCTTTCCCTCGAAGAGGCCGGCAGAGGTGTATTACAACACCCAGACATTGTCGGACAATATTCAGTCTCAAATATGACGGGGGCGAGCCTGACGCCATTCACCGCGGGCTCCAGCTATGTAGCAAATGATATTAAATACGCATATTGGTACGTGTCTTCCGCTGGCTGTCTCAGGCTTGAGAGACGAGCCTTTTTCAACTAGGCTATCGCTTTTTAAATAAAAAGAAGATAAATATTAGTCTTTAAAACCGCAAACCACAGACGAATAATGATTACCGTTTAGTTCTCCGGATATAAAGACGAATCCAAAAACACAGTGCCCTCCAAAGTTATGCTGTTTACACTAACATAAATATAAAAGATCTCACGCGCATACATAGAAATATACTCAGATACTCTCTAAAACGATAGATAGCCTCCATTTTTTGTAGTCAGGTGTAAAAAGTGTATTTATCTTCTACTAGCTGCGCCCCACGGTTTCACCCCCGGTTAAAAAGTACTGTACATGTATCGGAATAATTATAAAGTGACGTAAAACCTATTGTTGTCTAAAGCTTCGTTCTAACTAAGCAAACTGTGACGCCTGACGATTTGCCTCTAGATAGCCACCTCAAAATATTTTAAACAAGCTGCGCCCCGCGGTTTCACCCGCGGTTAAAAAGTATCCTATGTGCTATTCTAGACTATAATCTATCTCTGTACCAAATTTCATCCAGATCTGTTCAGCCGTTCTGGCGTGAAAGAGTAACTAACATCCATCCATCCATCCATTCTTACAAACTTTCGCGTTTATAATAGGTATTAGTAAGATAAGATTCTACACTAAACCTAACTTTAAACCGTAACCGTACTTTAAACCTTTGTATATTATAAATTTACAATTCAAGAATGTAAATTTAGAAACGTTTATCTAAAAAATCGATTTACATACTTATTAAAGTCTGTCGTCATTGCGGTTTACGAAAATCTTTTTGGAACTTTCATCCTTACATAATACATACCAAAATAAAAAAACAACGTAAGGAACTAGCGTCAAGATTAACTTTCCAATATCCAAACGGAAACAAATAATTATAGTGAAATAGTAATTTGATGCACACAATTTAATCTATGGTTTAACCAGAACTTGAAAATTATAATGATTATGACTCAAACATAATAAAACTAAAGTGTACCTTTAATTATGGTGCTCTCGTTGTAGAAAAGTAGTGGTCATAAATAAACTCCTTTTCTTTCTTTTATGTACGTTTGGTCGCGTCTATCACTCTTATATTTAAAAATATCTAAGTATGTATATCAGTCTCTGGCAGCCATAGTACAAGCTTTGCTTAGTTTGGGGTCAGGCGACCGTGTGTGGAATTGTCCCGAATTTATTTATTATTTATTTATTATTATTATTTATATCTATCCCTCTATAAACGTTGTGTAGCCTCGGAATAGTTATTAAGTGTTTTGTATTTATCTTTTGAAAAAAAACACTATCATCAGAAAACTGAATTTAAATAGACTCTGATAGTTATAAGTCACAGTTCAATAAATGCATAACCATGCAACGTGTTGCTTTGCATTGCCGCCAGAATTTGTAGAGGTAGTTGTAATCCACTAGCAGACCATGAATAAACTATGGGGTAGCCTTGAAATGAAGAAAAATAACAGCTAAACAAAATTGTTGATCGTCGACAAAATGAAGGACCAGTGATTCTTAAAAATAAGTGTTATAAAAAATGCAAGGCCCCAAAAGGGGCCCTGCCCCGGGGCTTTTTTTAAAGGGGTCCTTGTACCAATGCGACATGCGAAAAAACCCCCGACGCAAAAACTAAGGGGTGTTTTATGTTTGCCGTGTCTGTGTGTGTGTGTGCGTGTGTGTCCATCTGTGGCATAGTAACCGTAAACCGATTGTAACTTCGTTGCTGTGTAACTGATTTTTTTTTTTGTTTGAAATGTGAATTAGTCGGGGGTGTTCTTAGCTAGGTTGACTGCCTCGGTGGCACAGTTGGTAGTGAACCTGCCTTCTGAGCTTGGGGGCGTGGGTTCGATTCCCACCTAGGGCAAACATTTATGCGATGAACATATGTGTTTGTTCTATGTCTGGGTGTTAATATGTATTTAAGTATGTATTTAAAAATATCTAAGTATGTATATCAGTCTCTGGCAGCCATAGTACAAGCTTTGCTTAGTTTGGGGTCAGGCGACCGTGTGTGGAAGTGTCCCGAATTTATTTATTTATTTATGTTTGATGAAAATCGATGTCGAGGTTTTTTAATATAAATACTTGTTTTTTTTTATGTAGAGTAGGTCGAAGTTTGACCACCAACTCGCCTGATGTTAAGCGACGTTGCACTCTAGCCCAGGTTGTAGTTAGTCGGGAATACAGACGATAGCAAGGTGTTCCCTAGCGATTCGTATCAGAAACGGTTAGTACAAGTTGGTGGAATGTCGACTAAGTAAGAATGGTTCGTATGCGTTTTACGACTTGTTCCGCTGTAAAAAGGGAAAGAAGGGGTTACTGTATTTAAAAATCATAGAAAAGAACATAATTTATTTAACTCATCCCTGTTATCACTTTAACTAAGGAAGCCATCAACGGCAAAGCTGACACATAACTGTAAATTCATATTCCATGGCAAAGGAAACATAACGGTGAAGGCAAACTTCCTACCCAAGGAAAATGTCGTGAGAAAAACGTGATAATTACGAAAACTCGAGGAAATTGTGTAAATATGTGGATGGAACTGGGTCATCGTGGAAAACGCCGTCAATTCAAGATGCTTGGAATAAATATCTTATAAAATTGTTGGATTGTAATGTCCATAGACTAGACTATGACGAGTCATTGCGTTTTGAATACTTACCCTCTTACAATCATTGCGATTCTGATACCCATATAATACTTTAAGAGTTTTGCGACACTTTGAATTTTCCATACAAACGCGGCGCGCTTGTCAAATTTTTTGGAAACCATTCAAAGTCAAAGTCAAAGTCAAAGTCAAAATGTTTTTGTTCAATTTAGGTATCAAAGATACACTTATGAACGTCAAAGTTATTTAAATAGACTCGACCGCCTTGTTCGGACAAAAAGCCTCTACTCAGAAGAACAGGCAAGAAACTGAGGGGCATTATTTTTTCAAATAATAAATAAATTACAGTCTCACAAATTTTGGCTTACAACTAGGTAATATCTATAAATACTAGTGGCTATACTTGGCGGAAGTGGAAGGCTCCAGACATCTTTATCTTCTAACTAATTCTTAACCTTATAATATCCTCTTTTCATTAATGTAGTTTTTACATGTGATTTGAATTTTCCCTCGGTGAGCCCTGTTATATTTTTCAGGATTTTATTGTAAAAACGAACGCAGTTGCCTAAAAATGACTTTCTTGACTTAGTCAGTCTAAATCTCTGTACAGCTATCCTATCCTTATTTCTAGTGTTATAATTGTGATAGTCACTGTTCAATTTAAATTTATGTAGATTTTTGCGAACGTGCATAATATTTTCAAAGATATACAAAGAAGGTAAAGTTAATATATTTATTTCTTTAAATAAATCTCTCAATGATTCACGGGGACCCATTCCGTAGATAGCGCGGACCGCTCGCTTTTGCAAAATAAAAATGGCCTCTACTTCAGCAGCTGATCCCCACAGCAAAATGCCATATGACATTATGCTGTGGAAGTAAGCAAAGTAAACCATCCGAGCTGTAGCTATATCCGTCAGTTGCCTAATCTTGCGAACCGCATAAGCAGCAGAACTAAGTCTCCCAGACAGAGCACTAATTGTCAGACACATTTGTCAGATCATGTATGAAATTTGGCATGTACAATTAAATGAACTATATCTACCTACGCCCCTATGATCTTGGTTTTTTTAAAAACCTCCTCAAATAAAATAGAGCTATGAAAAATAACAGTATTTGTAGGGAGTCAATTTTGACTGATTTATTTAATAGATAAACAAAGTAAATACAAAATCTCTTTACAGAGGGAGATTGTCTATATTATTAGCTTTTAAATTAATCTATAATACAAGAGAAAAATGCAGTTATTTATGGATGATTAAAGTAGTGCAAAAGTCATAAAAATCATTGAAATTGCACTTTATCACTCTTTAGATAACTTTAGAGATAACTTTAGAGGCTTTAGTTAGTACTTGTATATTTACTTGCTCTCTTCGCTCATCGTCTTCTTCTAGACGAAATGACAATAGAAAACCTATAGCCAATGCGAAGTTAGTCTAAAGTGGTCGCCGGACTCTCGCGGTCATAACACGATTTTCCACCCACACACTTCACTTAAGCCGCTTCATTTAGAGTTGAAAGTCGTATTTCATATTTGATGGTGAAAAAGTTGCTCGATTAAACTTTAGAGAACTAATTTGGTTATTTAATAATCGAAAAAAAAGTGTTGTAATTGCTGAAAATGTAGAGAACTACGCTCAAACAGTTTTTTTAAGAAGATACTTCTTGTAGTTTTTTTTCCAGAATGAGAATGATTTTCAAAATTCTACCCCTGTTAAACTTATTTGGTTATTATTTCTACCAGCTGTAGTTTTTTGCACCTGATCATCATAATTCTTTATTTCAAACTAGGTGCAAACAAAATACCTTCTTGTTTTCGTTGATTCCATGTAATACCGGGCCTTAAGTCTTTGCGATTTTAATACCTATTTGGTTACCCGTATTACACCTTGAAATAATTGCGATTTTAATACATAACCATATTTGGGCATCTCCCCGAGCCTATGCTCTTCCTCGCCTGTGTCGAACAACAGTCACATATTCATCATCATCTACCTTGCTCGACCGGTGAGCACCAGACATCCTAACTAATATTATAAATGTGAAAGTGAGTTTGTTCGTTTGTTTGTTTGTTTGTAAGGCTTTCACGTCTCAACTACTCAACCAATCGATACTTTCCGAAAAAATAAACAGTTCCTGTAAGACCGGGGGTGAAACCGCGGGGCGCAGCTAGTAACCATATTAAAACCTCAACCATTCATAAGCTATTTTGAAACCCATATTTTACTTAATTTTATTCTACTTTTGAATATACAGTATAAACTTATCAGCAAGAATCACCATATACAATTTAAACATTTCCTTATATGCAAATTGTGACTCTAAAACCCATTTTATACCCTAAAGAGTCATTGCGATTCTGAAACCCATATCACACGTTATGAGTCATTGCAATTCTAAGACCTAAATTACACCCCATGAATCACTGCGATTCTGTGGCCTGTTTGAGACAGACAATATTTGACGCGCGCTTGGCCAAAGTGACTGGCAGAGATCGGTACTTCCCCGACAGATTGTAAACAACACCTGTGACAAATAGATCGAATGTCAATATCCTAACATTTTTGTTAATTGCTGGGAGCAGACGTGTTCATATTTTCGGTAGATGAAGTGTAAATATTCTGAATGTATTTGCTGATGGGAAGACGTGCCCACTAGTTTTAAATGCCTAGACAAAACATCTGAATCTTAGATCACCAGTTTAAATATAGCTTTACCCAGTTTTTCTGATAGACTACGCGTTTGTCCACAGCTCACGATGTTGAGTGTAGCTATAAAGATGGTAAAATGTATCTAGCCTGGAATGATTGTCCGAGCGAGCGTTAGCTGGCGAAGCGTCTATGCTTCAGTTTCGGCAAAAATGCTGTTTCCGGCTGTTTTCCTCCACAGAATTTTTGGAAAAAAGTAATATCCGCCATTTCCATTGACTGCTGCAATACACCTCACGCTACGGCAGTAGACAGGGTCCTAATTTGACTTTGTGAAAATGTATTGATACTATTTTTTTTGTTTTTTGTATTTTTAAAAAAACAGACTCGACAAAAAAATCTCTAGGTATAGTTATCAAACCTGGGATGTGAGCACGGACATTTAAACTGACGTTTCAAATCGGCTAATTCGACTTCATATGGAAATTACCGATTTTGTCTATTTGAGGCGTCAATTAAAATGTCCGTACTCCTGATCACAAAGTTTCACGAGAATCGGTTGAGAAATGCGACCTGCAGAGGAGGACGTCGGCCGCGAGGTCAGAAATCAGAAATCAGAATTTATTGATAACTCCTATAGTTACACGTCACAGTTCAATATTTATAGTTAAAAATGAATGTCAGAACAATAATAATTCATAATTATGTTATGTCAAATATAAAAATAATTCATTAATGTCATTACACAGTTTTAGTTTAGTAAAAATAGTTAAATATTATGTATGGCTATTATTATACAAAATAATAATAGTTTAAAAATCTCTTATTTTAAAATAAGCTTCAATGTCTTTGTGGTCTTCAGATCATAGAGTTAATTGGAACTGAATCTCATACCGCATACTCACATTAGTAAAACATTGTAATTAAAAACAATTAGAAATGGCCTTATCTGACCTATAATAATGAACCTTATTACTGCGTGACACATTGGCTTCAATATCAACTTGGTGTCCTGAGACACACGTTGGTTTCTTAGCCCCAAGGCCTAAGTTGGTGCAAATGTGATCTATCTGTGGCCACAGCATCAAGAAAAACTACCAGAATACATCGTTAGCTGCTCTGGTGATAGGTTTTTTACTTTTAAGTTGTACCTAGCCTGGCTGAGTGCTGAAAGAATACTTTTGTATATAATTCACATCATGTAACAAGTATAAATTAAAAATTTATAACACCCCACCAATTTTCTTCAACACTGATTTTTATCAAGCATAGCTTAGCAAGCAAGAACAACCCCGAATAATACACCTTTTAAAAAAAAACCGTTCATAATGATGAGAGCGATGATGATGACATAGACAGAAACACACACACTCACACACACACACACACACACACACACGCACGTCAAATTTATAACACCCCTACGTTTTTGCAACGGGGTGTGTTTGCGAATGGGTACACTCGCACACGAAAGTACTAGGCCTATTGTTTTTTTATAACTAGCCTTTCGCTCGCGGGCTTCGTATTATTTGGTTATTGATAGGTACCTCATGCCACCAAATAGACGATCAATGGCCTAATAGGCAAGCTTGACCGCTAGCGTTCTTTTTACACGCCGCGACCAGGGGGTCTACTATGACATCGTATTGCCATGATGGCTGCGTTTTGTTTTTGACGCTGCGCAACCATGAACCTTATTGCTCAGCGATACGATTCACGGTCGCACAGCGTCAACAACAAAACGTAACCATAATTGCAAAGACACGTCATGGTAGGCCACCTGAAAGGCTATTCCTTCAAGTCGAAATCTTGAGAGTGACAAAGAAACATCTCAAGCGCCAAGAAGAAGAAAGAAGACGGCCAGCCTGTATCGTGACGTGGTTTCCTCACGATGCGTCTTTTCACCGTAAGCCCTAGCCTCGTTCTTGAGACTTGAACTTACGCCCTAAGGCGCGGAAGTCGAACGCACCCACCACCCACCGGACCAAGCCATGCCGTGAAATGACCTAGTCGTGTTTCGGGATGTAGTCCGGTGTAACCGTTCCGAAGACGGGTCTGAGCAGTAGCGAACTTGTAGCGCCTCGCTCAACTGCCGTCTTTGTACTTCTTCATCCCACAAAACTTCAAGGCTGGAGTGAATAAGAAGCTTATAGGTCGTCGTGCTCCATCTTAGACCACAACGTCGCTTAACATCAGGCGAGTTGGTGGTCAAAAGCCGACCTATTCTACATAAAAAAATTAAAAAAAAACCACTAAATTATCAACACTCCATTTGCACGTCGAATAACGCTCTAAGTACTCTTAAAAAAAGACCAAATAATAGAATCATGCTACTACTGACATGGTTTATTAAATACGGTGAAAATAAATTGGGGGCGTACCGTAACAGTAATGTTAAAACATCTATCAAAATATATTACATTTTGTTTCAAAAATATTCGTTACTAGCTGCGCCTCGCGGTTTCACCCGCGGTTCCACAGGAACCGTTATATTTTTCGGAATAAAAAGTGTCCCTATGTCCTTTAATGTACCCCAGGTAACATGTATGCAAAATTTCAAGACGATCGGTTGAGAAGTTGAGACGTGAAAGCGTTACAAACAAACTCACTTTCGCATTTACAATATTAGTTAGGATTAGAATTTTGTTCGCGTTAGTGCGTCATTGACTTCAAAGCAATCTCGGAGTTGGCCCAATGGACCTTTAAATACACGCAAAAACGGTACTAGTAACAGTATTAATAACTGTCATAATATCATTTAGCGATATTTTAAAATTACAAAGACAAACGACGTAAAAAGTACGCAAGTATCCACAAAATTAATTACGAAACTCTAAAGAATATTCGACAAGTCAATACAATGACGATAATACAAGTAAAGTCATTTGTTTTTATTTGGATATTCAATTGTCATTGATAAACGACAGAATGACAACAACAGTTATCCTTGAAGATTATTACATGTCTGTGTACATTTACTGGATTTCTAAAAAAAGATGAACCTACAAAGTTTGTACTAACTTGATACTATTTATATGCTAATATGACTACGATGACAGCGTAGTTGGAGAAGGCCTGCCTCTCAAGCCAGAGGGAGCTGGTTCGAGCCCAGCTGACAGCACGTATGTCATCTGCTACATGACTGGAGCCCGGTGTATGGCGACATGCTCGCCCCCTGTCACATTTGGGACTGAATATCGTCCGGCGAAGTGTGGGTCTTGTATTACATCTCTGCCAGCCCCCTCGGGGGAAGGGCGTGACGATAATGGTATGTTAAATATAACTATGACATTTTTTAATATTAGGCTACGGGCAAAGCAAAAAAAAATCTGTAGAGGGGTTTAACGGAAATATCAAAATATTAGGTCCTTACGTATGAAATTAGCGTTTTGTCGTACTGATCAATTTGATCTGAAATATCTCCTCTTTGGTTAAGAATTCGAAATTCAAATTAATAAATTCATTTAGCTGGTTTTTTTTTCTTTGGAATACAGTCATTCATTTGTTATTTTCCTCATTATTTTTTCTTTGGCGTCGCTTATTACCGCGCAATGGAAAACATGAAATATCGGTATATTTACGAGTACGAGTTCTACCGTGGCACCAGTGCTGCAGAAACAGCTCGAAGAATTAATTATGTGTACGGCGCTGGTGTCGCTAAAGACAGCATGGTACGTTTTTGGTTTCAACGTTTTCGTTCTGGAAATTTCGACCTTAAGAACCAACCCCGTGGACGGCCGGAGATCAAAGTGAAAAACGAAGAATTAAAGGCTATTGTGGAAGCGGATCCATCACAAAGCACTTCAGAGATAGCAGCAGGCTTCGGGGTAAGTGACAAAACTGTATTAATCCACTTGAAGCAAATCGGGAAAGTAAAAAAACTCGAACGATGGGTACCTCATGAATTGAGTGAATCGAACTTGCAAACACGGGTCGACTGCTGTGTTACTTTGCTCAACCGACACAATAATGAAGGGATTTTAAATCGAATCATTACTTGTGATGAAAAGTGGATATTGTACGATAATCGAAAGCGCTCATCGCAATGGCTGAACCCTGGAGACCCAGCCAAATCCTGCCCTAAACGAAAATTGACTCAGAAAAAGTTACTTGTAAGTGTTTGGTGGACTAGCGCCGGTGTCGTTCACTACAGCTTTCTTAAATCTGGCCAAACGATTACGGCAGATATCTATTGTCAGCAACTGGAAACCATGAAGGAAGAACTAGCTGTTAAACAACCGAGATTGGTCAATCGCTCTAGGCCACTGCTGCTTCACGACAACGCAAGACCACACACTGCACAACAAACAACCACTAAGTTAGCTGAGCTACAATTGGAATGTCTGCGACATCCACCGTACTCCCCGGACCTTTTTTTTTTTTTTTTTTTTTTTTTTTTCACCTTGGGAAAATCCTTTATGGATACCACCAACAGCCCCGGGTGCGGGCACAGAGTGGTTATGTGGGAATCCCGCCACTGACGGCCTACCCACTAAAAACCCAAGGGTGTTCCACCTCGGCGCAAAATGTCGGGGCAACGGGTACGCTTTCGGACTCCTCCGCAGCCCCGACAGCGCCAGTTCCTTCGAGCACCTCCTCGAGCTTGCGCTCTCTCCCTCTCGATGACGATGTGCCGAACACCAGACACATCGTCATCATCCACCACCTCGGGGACCAATTTGCCCGTGGGCGCTAGACAGCACCCATGTCTAGGTGCCCATGATCCCCATGCGACGGGTCAGATGAGTGGCCCCGCCGCCTGCCACTTCGGCCGCAGAGGATAGGGAGAGCGGCAACGATACACCGACACGCCTCTTCCTCTGCGGCCCCACCGCGTCCGCCATCAAACGGTAGCGACCCCGTTTGGGCCGCGGAAGGTAGGGAAAGTGGCAACGACACACCAACAGTCCTCTCCCGCCGCGGCCCCCAGCCTTCGGCTGCAGCCTCGCCTATGCGGCACTGCACCCCGCCTCAGTTGTGGGTCTGCAGACAAGTCATACAGACCCACACCCTACTTTGGGCCGCTTCCAAATGGGCTTTGGGCTAAAAGCCCCAAGAAGCGGCCCCACCTCGGATTCCTCTTGGCTTCACCGTGGTTGCCGAGGCCACGGCTACTGAGCCCCCCCGCCACGACAAGGCGGGAACCCGCGGGGGAGGTACTCCCCGGACCTTGCTCCAACAGATTACCATTTCTTACGGAATTTGGACAACTTCTTACAAGGAAAAAAATTCCACTCCGATGCAGCAGTCCAAACCGCCTTCAAAGAGTTTATTGATTCTCGCCCCCATGGTATTTATAGTAAAGGGATCAATGAACTACCCATAAGATGGCAAAAGTGCATAGATAACAACGGAGCCTACTTTGATTAATTAAATATATTTTACAAAAAAAAATCGACTTTTTATTCCTCCCGTACAAAACGCCAATTTCATACGTAAGGACCATATTAACTCAAGATTTATTTATTTGTGAGAATTTGGTTTATTTTATTTTATTTTATTTGGATGACCAAACAGCCTGGTTGAACGTAAAATTACGTATAAATACGTAAAGATAAACTGATAAGCCAAATACAGGTCACCACTATTCATCACCACAGGTCATCACTTGTTGTATACTATAGTATACAACATGCAGGGTAGCATACATTTCTTAAAAAAATATCACCATTTATCACATTTTTTTATTGTTTCATAATACTTACTTTATAATGATTAAATAAGCATATCTTTAGTTTTATTTATTTTAGTATATATAACTAGTATCTATAAGATATTACCACACCCAAAACCAGGACCATGTATATCAACAATAAAATGAGCTTTTCACAAAAAAAATAATTAAGGACAGTTTTTAGGGACAGTTTATGACAAATCTACATATTATAGACCTATACAAGTAATCACTACAAAGTTTAAACAAAGTCGCTTTCTCTGTCCCTATGTCCCTTTGTATGCTTAAATCTTTAAAACTACGCAACGGATATTGATGCGGTTTTTAATTGATAGAGTAATTCAAGAGGAAGGTTTACATGTATAATAACATCCCATAAATAGTAGAGAAATACTGTTATTTTTGAGGTTTCTAATGTGATGTCGTTAATTATCAAAATAATGTACTAATTATTTGTACACATTGAAAAGGTCTACAGAAAACTCCGCCGTGGTATATGTCTATCTCTTATGGATATCCCACAATAACATTTTTTGTTTTTTTTTTTTTTTTATTTTTTTTTTTTTATTACATAATAGGCTTGCGTTTGGCCGCCAACATGCCTGATGATAAGCAGTGATGCGGCCTACGATGGAGCACGCTTGCCTAGAAGAAACCGATTCACTCGAGACTTGAAGACACCTTATACCACACTTTATACCCGTGCGAAGCCATGGCGGGCCGCTATGTTTTTATATACAACGTTCACAGTTTTTCTGTAGAGTATTTAGTATCAGCATTGCACCCGCGCGAAGCCGGGGCGGGCCGCTATGTTTTTATATACAACGTTCACAGTTTTTCTGTAGAGTATTTAGTATCAGCATTGCACCCGCGCGAAGCCGGGGCGGGCCGCTATGTTTTTATATACAACGTTCACAGTTTTTCTGTAGAGTATTTAGTATCAGCATTGCACCCGCGCGAAGCCGGGGCGGGCCGCTATGTTTTTATATACAACGTTCACAGTTTTTCTGTAGAGTATTTAGTATCAGCATTGCACCCGCGCGAAGCCGGGGCGGGCCGCTATGTTTTTATATACAACGTTCACAGTTTTTCTGTAGAGTATTTAGTATCAGCATTGCACCCGCGCGAAGCCGGGGCGGGCCGCTATGTTTTTATATACAACGTTCACAGTTTTTCTGTAGAGTATTTAGTATCAGCATTGCACCCGCGCGAAGCCGGGGCGGGCCGCTATGTTTTTATATACAACGTTCACAGTTTTTCTGTAGAGTATTTAGTATCAGCATTGCACCCGCGCGAAGCCGGGGCGGGCCGCTATGTTTTTATATACAACGTTCACAGTTTTTCTGTAGAGTATTTAGTATCAGCATTGCACCCGCGCGAAGCCGGGGCGGGCCGCTATGTTTTTATATACAACGTTCACAGTTTTTCTGTAGAGTATTTAGTATCAGCATTGCACCCGCGCGAAGCCGGGGCGGGCCGCTATGTTTTTATATACAACGTTCACAGTTTTTCTGTAGAGTATTTAGTATCAGCATTGCACCCGCGCGAAGCCGGGGCGGGCCGCTATGTTTTTATATACAACGTTCACAGTTTTTCTGTAGAGTATTTAGTATCAGCATTGCACCCGCGCGAAGCCGGGGCGGGCCGCTATGTTTTTATATACAACGTTCACAGTTTTTCTGTAGAGTATTTAGTATCAGCATTGCACCCGCGCGAAGCCGGGGCGGGCCGCTATGTTTTTATATACAACGTTCACAGTTTTTCTGTAGTGTATTTAGTATCAGCATTGCACCCGCGCGAAGCCGGGGCGGGTCGCTAGTAATTTATAATTGTTATATCAGTGTTTTTTTAATTATTTATCAGCTGCGTCCTGTGGTTTCACCTGCGGTCCCAAAGGAACCGTTAGTTATTTCGGGATGAAAACTAATAAGTCCTTTTCTTCACCTTTGACAACGTCCGTGCAGTCCATGATGATCGGTTGAGCAGATAAGACGTGAAAGCGTAACAAACAAGAAGCTCACTTTTGCGTTTGTAACTGGTGGCTCTAGAGCTGTGGACCTCGAGACCGACGTCTTTCCTACTCTACAGGTACATTTCTCAACCGATTCTTTTGAAAGGTTGTGAGTAGGTTCAATATTTATTTCGACATTTTTTTTCGAGTCAGTTTTTGGAAATTTTCCAGAATTCAAATTCCAAAAAAAAATCTCCGCCATTTTGGAATATTTCCAAAAACTGACTCGATAAAAAATCTAAATCAGTACTGAACCTACTCACAAAATTTCAAAAGAATCGGTTAAGAAATGCGACAGATATCCGGACAGAATTCGGACATCCGAAAGCATTTTTGTCGAAGTTGAAGGTTAAGCGCTCGCTCGGTCAATTTTCAGTTAGGATTAGGATTAATAAGGTTACTCGCTTGATTAGCAATGTTAGTGCTTCGCGACAAGCTAAGACCTCGTCGCTACCTCTTAATTATCTCCAAGAACTTATCAGATTTGGCTTATACGAGTATATGTACATTTTTTTATTTATTTTATTTTTTTATTTAAAAATACACTCCACGGACTCCGGGGACCGTGACTTTTGTTAACATAAATCTTAAATTATTATTTAAGGGGAATACAGGTAGAGGGGGGTTAGTTATTAAGTCTTAATCTATAAGGTTAGGTTAAAGGTTTTCACTTATTGCATTGTGAGTACACCACGAGCAGACCAGCGACCCGCAAGCAGCACCCGATCGCGAGTATGACGCATGTGCCAGCCATCGCTCTCCTCAACCATATTTGAGAGAAGACAACGACCCGACACACGACGCCGCCGCAAGAAGGTGCCTATATTTTATTTTGAAAATTTGTATTGTAATGTCCTAACTTCGCTGCAAAATTTTATTAATATTATTATAATTTATGTAAATTATTGTTAGACAAATTAATTGAAACAAACATAATAGGCGCTATTTATGTAAACGTATTTAGTAAAAATACATGTGTATATTATTATATATCAGTCTTTGGCAGCCATATTCTTTGCTTTTCTTTATTAGTCAACTTACTCCCGAATAACGTTCAGGATTGTATTACACAGGAATCTCTTGCTCTACTACATACAATTTTAATACTACTTTCTTATTCTAGTGACTCTACATATTTCTTGCTTAGTTTCAAATTCAAATTCAAAAACATACATAAATCAAAAGTACTTCCATTACGTTTTTATTGGCACTAACAACCAAACTGGGTGTAAAAAACCCGTGTTTTGGGTGTTAGTTCCTACATAGAATGAATTGCCATCATCTGTTTTCCCGACTAACTACAATCTAGGTATGTATCTTAAAGGCCAGAATGAATAAGTACCTACTAAGTCTTCGTGCTTCATCTTAGGCCACAAGTCGCTTCACATCAGACGAGTTGGTTGTTGTTGGATGTTGACCTATTCTTTATAAAAAAAGCTAAAAGTTTGGGGTCAGATTATCGCGTATGCAAAATGGTCCAGAATTTTCATTAATTTATTTTTTCCCCTAGGTAGAGTCTGAGAACTATCTTCACTCTGTCAATAAGTATGCTCGATTAGTACATCGAGTGGCCAGGCACACAGTAATCTAAGCCAAACCAACAAAGACTTGATGAACGATCTAAGTCTACCGTTACTTCTTTTTAGGTCTAAGTTAAGCAACCTTCGAATATGTCAATTACTGCATGCGTAAACATGATTACAGCTGCCAAAAATATGAGCACAACTCTGGCTCTCGGCCCACTTGCAAATGATACGCAGTGTTAAGTCTGAGTTGGAATGTTATAAATGTCACTCTAATATTGTGTTAAGTCAAGGTTAGCTCTAGTAGTCTCTTGTAGTAAATGAGTCTGGCACAAAAGGCTCATAACAGACCTACTCGTACTATCATGAACTGTAAATCTTAGATACACGTAACATCCTTGTTTTACCATAAATTAAAATTTAACTTTTTGTTATTAAATGACTAAAATAGGCCAGTTTAGCTTAGGCTAAACTGGCCTATTCAACTTAACTATTAGTAGTTAAGTTGAATAGCCATTACTGTCTACACTAATAGACTGTGTATGTTTTGTAAATGTTTATTTGTTGAGTTAATAAAGAAATCAAAAATCAGTCTCTTGTAGTACTCTTGTTGGCGGAAGAGAAAAGAATAGAAAAGTTTATTGTCATAAAGTCACACTCAGTTTACTCCGGAGTTAGAAAGGTAACTCGAACTTCTGCAAGTGGCCCTTGAGAATGCTAGTATCGTTCTTAAAATTATTATTGTAATTGTTATTGTAGTGTATAAGCTGACGTTTAGCTTGACAAAGTTGTGGATTTAGTCCACGGTCCGAACTTAGTCGATTTAGTTGATTTGAAGCGTCAGTTTATCGAGCGACTAAGAACGATTGTTTTTTTTTTAGTCGCAAACGCAGATGCAACTAATTGGACGCTATTCCTTTAGCCCTTTAGTAATAAACGTTGCATAGCCTCGGAATACTGATACTTTGTTTTGTCTTTTTCCTTCTATAAATTTCTAGCTCGATCGATAATTACAAAGCACTATTTTGAGGCTAAACTTACAACGTTTATATTAATGTAAGTAGCAATGTAAGTAAATAATTCATAACATAATACATTTTATTCAAGATATTTATTTTTCTTCTTAACTTCTAAGTTTTTTACAATACATGAATATAAAAACAAATACTATAAAAAACTTAAAAACTAGGGTGCCGCCGGCAGCGGGGCGAGGCCCAAGCTACCGGTGGTTAGGGCTGCAGAGTGAGGAACCTCCTGACAATACGGCACGTGTCTAGGATCACTGCCTTTTGTATCTGGCCCTTGATCCAACCGTCTAACGAGAGCCTCTTGAGATGTTGGTCGAGGCTCTTCGCTATGAGACCGTTTACCGTGACGACTATCGGGACAATGATCGTCGAGTCAACATCCCACATGGCGTTTACCTCGTGAGCCAAGTCAAGGTACTTGCTGAGTTTGTCCTTCTCGGCCTTCACGAGGTTCTCGTCATGTGGGATGGTGATGTCGACGAGCACTGCCCGGCGCTGGGACCGGTCGACCAGCACGATATCAGGCTTATTGGCAACAATAGTCCTGTCCGTGATGATAGAGCGGTCCCAGTAGAGCAAAGCACGGCCATTCTCGAGAACTGACGCTGGTGCGTACTTATAGTACGGCACCTCGGATTCGACAAGACCGTATTGAAAGGCAAGTTGCTGGTGGATGATCCTGGCTACTTGGTTGTGCCTGTGCAAGTAATCGCCGTTAGCAAGATGCGAACAACCGGAAATGATATGCCTGAGTGACTCTCCGGGACGGTGGCATGCCCGACAAATGTCGACCGTACCGTCCTTCAGGATATATTTCCGATAGTATACATTTTTTATTATTATACAATTCAACATATTATGTACATTCAAATTATGATATTATATGCCTAATACAATTTTAATTTCTAATAATATTATAATAATTCACACGCACAATGTATATAATCCGATTCTCAGGATTGATGTTATGTATTATTTTGCACGCCTGTCGACTGTTAATGGATGAACCATGTACCAATAACATGCAAATAAAGATTTTGACCTTGACTTTGACTTTGATTTTGAATAAACGTTAGTTAGGTATTACTATAGTAGTTAGTAAGGGAGTACAATACATGTTTAATCTCACTGTAGTGCACAACGAAGCTCAGGAGGGCAAGTTAAGATATTTTACAAGTAGCTTACAAGCCGAGATATTTTTTGGACCTTTGTCTTTCTCGTTTGAAAAACCATAAAATCATGAGCAAGAGTGACCAAGAAACCGTAAGAATAGAGGGCCAGATGTAGCAACCACGGCCGGTCATCGGAAAAGTGACTGCAACTGGCATTTACGCAACAGAGCGCTACCGTGGCTCGGACGACATATTATTTTTTGTAAGATGTAGGCCCCGGTTGTTTGTTCTATTAAAATAATCGTCAAGCCATGTCAGAGGTCTTCGGGCGGCCTAGAAACATTGACATCAGGGTTAGCCATTCGGCCCATTTGAACTTGCTTGCTTGTTCCATTAAACATATCTTGTATTTGTTACTGGCTTTGGTGATGATGATGATGGTGAGGAAAGGATGAAGCACGATTGCATGCGCTTCCAACATCGAAATAATATAAGGAAGAAGCAGGACGAGTATGATTTCTAGTACACAGCGCGTGGACCCAATGTAACTAGGTACAAGTAAACGGACAACACACTGCGGTCCATTTTTAGGTCTTCGTACCACATCTCCCCTGTATTTCATCAAAGGTTTACAATGATATATTAGTTTGTCTTGGTTTCTGGAACAACACTATTTCCAACAATGCCCTGAAACAATAACTTCTACAGGGATTTTTATTTTATTTTATTTTGAAAAATCAGAAATGAGAATTTATTGATAATTCCTATAGTTACACGTCACAGTTGAGTATTTATAATGAAAAACGAATGTCCTAACAATAATAAGTATGTAAATATAAATAAAATTAATTAATGTCACTATACAATTAAGTATGGTAAAAACATATTATGTACTCGTATAGCTATTATTTTACAAAATAATAATAGTTCAAAAATCTCTTATTTTTAATTCAATTTATTTTTTATAAACCATTCATTATTTTTCTAACAACATGAGTTACTTGCTTGAGAAAAATATAAATGTATAAGGTTTTTAAAATATTAATAATTGCCTTTCAGTGTCATGGTCAAAAATGAGACCTGTCATTTTTTACTAACCTAAACAAGGGTCTAATAAGGTAAATAACACATAAATATCTACATTAGCGAACGTATGTATACATACTTATGAACTAGTATCTATAAGTATAGAGTCAATGAACTGGTACTGTGTCTTACAAGTAAGTAACTATTACAATGAACTTTAAGTAAAGACTTTTCGCTGAGAATTGAGGTCATCAGATTAAAAAATGTGTGAATAGGTGGATGACCGATGAGTGTCACTGGTACAGTTAATTAAACACTCATTAATTAGGTTTCTAATTCTTTGTACAATAGCGTACTTCCCAATTATTTTTGATACAAGTAACGCAGTAAGCCACAACGGGCTACTTACTTTCCATTTCAAAATATTTGTATTATAAATTCTAAGCACTGGTAATTTAAATGAAATTGATATAACTTATTTATTTCATGGAAAACAAACAGCTTCAAAACAAAATATTCAAAATAGAGGTAAAGATATTCTTATAGAAACAAATTAGCCTTTAAATTTTTCACTGTCGCTCACCCAAAGAAAAAAAAAGATTTTAAAACATTGAACTTGTTGCAAATGTTAAATTTACGAGACAAGTAGGTTTTTTTTTCTCGTATTTATTTGAGCAAAATATAAAATTTTCGAGTTTGAGGAAATTTTAGAATTTAGATTTTTAAGGGAGTAGCGTAACTAAGTTACTCGTACATGTAACATTTATGAAAATCTAGGTCAAAATCATGTTCTGTGTGAATACGTAGAAGCTGGCAGAAATTGAAACAAAAATTGAGTAAGTTCGTTTAGATCGAGTGGCTTAGCTCTAGATGTTTTAGGCCACCACAGGCCTAGCATACGTAATGCGACAGCGGTATGTCGAGACTTTTTATCAAGAATTCGAGACAGACGTATGTTAACACATAGCCTTGTCACGTTTTCATAAGACAAAAAGTGACGCGAAGAATTTTGTCGCGCTCAACTTAAAACCGATCGGGTACAACTTTACGATTAGACGATATTTCGGCTAGACGTAGTAATGTCTGAAGCCGGACTAATGTGGGTCGAAGACGATAACAACCTAATGATAATTTATAAACATTAAACATTCATACTTAGTTATTTTACTATCGTTTACCAATAAACTGCTTTCAACTTTCAACTGCTTGTTTAACTAGGCCATACACAAACCATGGTAATTAAATAAAAGTAAATAAAAAAATATACGCGTCGATTTGTGAACCTCTTCCGTTTCGTAGGTTAATAAGCCATAAGTGTCAAAATTAAACGAACTTAGGTACTACTCAAAACGTTACCAAACAAACGACGTCACTAGACACACCGCCCATCTATATCTTAATCAATACATGTGTATAGATCTCGCTGATACGAGATAAAGTTTTTACTCATGAACGTCATAGAATCGAGCGGTTAACTTTACTCTGGACCAGTTAAGGCGCTATATACAGGGGTGCGCTGAGACGCGATCCACTTAAACTTGGAGAGCGCGCGCGAAAACGCGTATGCCGAATTTGTGAGTGACGCGTTAGTGAAGTTAGTGGACCTTTTGTATTGTGAAAGTTTTGTGGGATTTATTTTTGTAATTAGCGAGTGATTTAGGTGAGTAACAATTTTTCCTAAAAAGTGTTTCTTTTGATTTAGAGGGTTTTGAAAAAAAAAATACGTAATAGAGTTTAAAATTTTTTTGGTTTATTTTCATTTTTATTTTAAATTACCTGCCTACCTAGTAAGCAGGTGTATTGTTTTTTCATAAATTATTTTGTAATGTTTTTTTTATTTCATCAACAATAATTAAATCATACAATTAATAATGAATATAATTATAATTTTACATTAATTAATAATTTGAATAAATTAATTAAAATAATACTTTTGAAAATGAAGCTATATATAAAGTTAATTGAAATGTGTACAGCGTTTAAAAAATATACTAACCAAAAGAAAAACTTAAATGTTTTTCTGTCGTTCCAATAAACATTTTACAAGAATTAATTTCCGAATAATTTATTTTCAAAGAGAAAAAAAACTTAAACCTTCTACGAACTTTAGAAAAACATGAATTTTAAAGTCTATTAAAATAATATTAAATACAAACAATATTAAAACTATTTTACTTTACTCACTGAATAAATTATTTTCAATGCAAAAAAAAAAAACAAAGCTTCTACGAACTTTAAAAATAACTTTTAAGGTTTAAAATCTGTTAAAATAATATTGAAAACAAACAATATTGAAACCATTTGCATGTCCAATTGTTTGTTCCGTTACAACGTATTCTTTAAGCAAAGTTTCCGGAGTGAGCGGAAATTCGCTTGAACTTGATAAAACGACACCACCTGTAGATACAGAGTTTTGTATTCTTGTTATTAGTAAGTACCTACTTACTTTACTTGCCTACTTTTTTTTATAAATGTCTATTATTTATGCCGACTATCAAGTTTAGTGTTGGAGCTTTTAGCTGACGAAAGAGATTTTAGTTTTCAATTTTTTTCAAGATTTTTTTGAACAATTATAGTAAATTATTTTAATTTGCTTTAGTTGTTCAAAAAATTCTTCGGTAGCACTATTTTTCTTAAGTATTTTCAAACAAAACATGTATTATAAATTACGCCATTTATAATATTTAACTAAGTTTAAAGACACATCCTGTAAAAAATAAATTTTATTATCATGAAACAATACAAATATTGTAATGCCAGCTACGCCCTATGGGTTTTCCCGCGACTAAAATGACTAGAAAGTCTTTTTCTGTACCCCTGACAACGTGTATTCAAAATTTCATAATGATTGTTTCAGTAGTTGAGGCGTGAAAACGTAACAAACATATAAATAAACAAACAAACGGACCAGCTCACTTTCGTATTTATAATATTACCTAGTTAGGATTGTTTACATTTTAAAATTTTCCTTTAAATCTACATTAATGACCTTTGTTTCCAAATGATTTCTGCGAAACTCCTAATAAACCTTTCGGAAGTACAGATATGGCATTTAAAACGGAAGGAAATAAAAAAACTAGTAAAATAATCCAAATACAATTTTATCCTCGTACCTGACATTGAAAATCTAAGATTCAATGCAAAACAGATTGCATAACAAGACTTGACTCACGTCTCCGCTCGTCGCGTGGTTCCCGCGCTCTCAAGGCGAGCTTTCGTAGACTTACTTATTAGGTATTATAGACATGTAGGTACTTATTATTTATTTTGATCTTGAAACCTGCTGTTTTTTTTCTATTTATTGTTTTGTTTTTGTTATTTTTGAATTTTGTTTGGAGATACGAGATAACAATTAAATAAATTATTAGGCAGATGTGTACACGTATTACAAATAATTCTATAAATAATAATTCTTTCCAAAAAAACACAGCCTGTAGTTATGTTATGAGGTATGAGATAACAATTAAATAAGTTATTAGGTAGATGTGTACACTTGTTGTAAATAATTATATAACTATAAATAAAAATTTCTTTAAAAAAAATACAGCCTGTATATGAAATTAAATTAATGAATGACAAGATAATAATGACGTCAAAATTGACCATGTTTTGTCATCATAGGCTTTGATGAATAAACATTTTTTTTTAAATCAGTTACAAGTATTAGTATTATCGAAAACATTATAAGAGATTTATTTTATTATGCGAGTACAAATGGTTTATGTAACATTTTTTAGCAATCATCATTTATATAAAATAGACAAAAAATATTTCTAGAAAAAAATAGAGTAAGTACAAAAAGAATAAAATAAAACACGTTTAGTATTATCACCCATACTTTTCTTTATCTCACGTTTGATTGGGTATAGGTAGGTATTTCTCTTACTATGCTCTGTCACGGTCCTGCGCCAACCGAGTCATTTAATATTAATCATTTAATTAAATTTATTAGATATTATTATATTAAACTAGCTGCGCCCCGCGGTTTCACCCGCGGTTAAAAATTATCCTATGTGCTATTCTAGACTGTATCTATCTCTGTGCCAAATTTCATTCAGATCTGTTCAGCCGTTCTGGCGTGAACAAACATCCATCCATCCATCCATCCATTCTTACAAACTTTCGCGTTTATAATATTAGTAGGATATATGGCATAAACATTTTAGTCTGAACACTAGAATATTAACCTAGCATCAAAATCTTTAATCACCGCACCGGATATTATTATATTATTAATATGCAAGACCTAACTTAATGGAAGTTTACCGAAATAGGTAATGTTACCTTCGTAAAGACACATTCATACAGAAGCAGGTAGGTTTGTTTTATTTATACTTAACACTGAGAAAACCACAAAATTAACATTAAAAGTGTAAACAAACTAATAAAAAAGACTTAATGCACAGAATTCTCTCTATTACACCTCCATTTGTGGGAACAGAAAATGCACTTTAGCCAAGTTTAGGCACACATACGTAGTTTGAATGCTTCAACGTCTAATTGCCGTCAATGCTAGTCTAGCACTTTTTTCGAACATAGCGAAGGTTCAATGGCAATTAAAGTAAACATGTTGCAAGTTATCAACATTTTAACATTATTCTTCATTCATCTAATAATCGACATTTTTATAGTAATTATTATAACTTAATTTAATAACATTAATATGATTGACGCTATTATACGAATAATCTACATTCATACATCGAACATTAAGTTGACATCAGAATCTCTCCTCTTCTCTACATAGTATAAAACAAAGTCGTTTGCCGCGTTTGTTCTTCTTTATACCCGACTGCGCAAGAAAAAGGGTTAGGTTTTTCGAGTGTATGTATGTGTGTATGAGGTTTCTTTGGCACGCCCTACAGCCTAAACAGCTTGATGGATTTCGACATGTGAGGTGTCAGTTGAATCGTCTCAATAGTGGGAGTGACATAGCGTACAACATTTTGCAGCCGGGTTTCTTGTGTGTTTTTTTTAATAAAGTAACTGTTAAATGACGAAACGGAGGAGGTTTACAAGTCGACGCGTATATATATTTTTTCAATGTATGATCACCCTTACCACTTATTTTTTGTATATCCGCTAACTTTTAAACGCAACCAATTTTGATGCAGCTTTCACCGTCAGTTAGACAATTTAAAAAAAAAAAAAATATATGTACCTACCGTGCGAAGCCGGGGCGGGTCGCTAGTCATGTACAAATATTACATTTAAATAACAAATGAGTCCTTACCTTTATTAATTATTGATGTACTTAAGTTGATTAGCAAAACTCGAGTACAATTATCAAGCGAGCGTCTATGATTCAGCTTCGACAAAAATGCTTTCATTTCAAAAAACAGACTTGACAATTACTTAAAAAAAACCACACAAATGTAGTGATGTGAAGTGCACTGAAATAAGACAGGCATCAGCTTTAAGCTGCCAGTGTCAACAAATAATAATAATAATAATACCTATCTATCTACCTATCTATCTACCTATCTTTGTTTACCTCTACATGTCGCATTTGTTAACCGATAATAATGAAAGTTTGTGAATAGGTTCAATAATTAATTTTTTTTGTCTAAAATTCTGGATTACCAAACCTGCTCGCAAAGTTTCACGAGAATCGACTATGGAATGTGACCTGTAGAGGGAGACAGACGTCGGCCGCGGGGTTTACAGCAAACAGAGCCACTAGTTTATTGTTGTCGTTTTGAGCATATTGGGTAGGTATATTTAAAACTATATAACTTACTTTGCAACAAACAACAATATGTGTATTCAAATTATCGTCTGTACTACTTACTTTTCAACCAAATATAATAAGTGGAAGGGAAGCTGTTGATCGTATTCAGTCAAAACCATCAAATACAAAAAATATTTAGTGCAAAAAAAATCTTTAGTTATGAGAAAATAACTACAAAGACGTGTGTAATGCTTCTGACGTCTTGAGAAGGAGTGAGACGCAATGCGAGCCTGTAGCCCATTTGATCGGCAACAAATATGCGCTTCTTGTGGGCCCGTCCTTTTATTTTGTTTTGGTCGTAGATACTACTTGCATAACTATTAGGTAAGTATTCGATAAAAATAGTTGTTGTAAATTGAAACTGCATTCTAAAGATTTGTGGTAATTATTATTCTAAACAGCTTGTTTTAACTGTTTTGTTTAGAGCAACACGGAAATTTAAGTCCAAAAATTAACGTTGTTTTTAAAATAGCGGAAAATTTAGAGTTTAAGCAGAATGATGCCTATTACGGTTCAATAATATTTTTTGTCTCTAAGTTCCATTTTGCGTTAATTAACGGCTTCTATCTAATGATATTCGCAATGTGACGCGATATCGAACCGGATCATACAAAAGCGATGTTAAAATAATAATTGAACAAACGAGGCGCAGATTTTAAAAGAAAATTACTGGGAAGAGTGGGCATTTATAATTATTATTATACATCATACATGTATATGTACCCATCCTTCTGACTATTACTTAATGATACCAATGATGCTATCTCACAAACAAATGTAATATAGCATCTCTTACAAATGGAAATAAGTAAAAGATGGAAAAAAACTATAATTATAAATGTTTTAAATTTAGTTGATTGAATTAGGCGTTACTTTGCGGAAGTTCATCTTAAAAACTGTTACTTTAACTAATCTCTAGTGTATTTGGTTAACGTTAACATTAGAGCGGAAATATATATATACAATACTGTTACATTAACCAATGTAGTGTACTAACGTTAACGTTAGAGCAGAAATACACACACAATACTGTTACCTTAACCAATATAGTGATTTTTCCGTTCTAACGTTAACGTTAGAGCGGAAATACACTAAATTGGTTGAAAATACACTAGATTCGTTAAAGTAACAGTATTGTAAATTTATTATTGAGTATAAGGAAAAAATGCAATTTTCTCCGAACACATTTCTGTCGAGACGAGTAATTTTCACATACTTACACTATATATTTTAGTCTTATAAATAGCGTCTTTATGAAAATTTACCTCCAATCTACGTCAACAATGCGAGTTACCAGTGACGACCATCTCCTTAAACGGAAGAACCTAGGTCATTGGAATTTACCGTTGTTTTGACATTAAAGTGCATTCACAATAGCGAAGGGAAAGTTTTCTTTTACTTCAGATTCCGGCGTCAATGACGTCAGTAAAAGTTTGACGTAGAAGTAACTATGCAAAAAACTGGCACAAGTCAGCGTCATAAAAGCTTTTTTTTAACAAAAGATTGATGACTGTGTTTGTTAAAAATAATTATTTATCTAAAACCCACATCCAATGACATCTTTTAGATTGAAAACTCTAAGTCCTACCCTGCGTCAGTGACGCACGTCACTACTGGGACCCTATTCGGAGATTTGAGATTGTCATCTCATCTTTTTCCGTCCTTGTTACTCTCGCTTGAAACGGCATAGGTGTAAGAGTGACCAAGATAAAATCTCATCTCATCTCACGCGCAGGAATAGCCCCCCTAGTTCTTATCATTCCAAAACCTTATTAAGCATGGACCTTTGAAACCCTAATAAGTTTGTCAATGTTAATATGTGACGTTTGTCTTTATGACAGATCGTTATTACGCAGTTTCATGTTTTACAGAATTAAACATATGACTTACTAACTGAAGTTAGTTAGTTAAAAAGTAGCTTATGTGTTAATCCTGGTTATCTCAATACCAAATTTCATCAAAATCTGTCCAACCGATTGAATAGATGAGTACACTTACATGTACATACACACTTACAAACTTTCGCCTTTGTAATATTAGTGTGAAAGTGCGATTTACGGGAGTATTCTGTGCTTATTTATTACGCGGCCATGCAAATATATTTTTGTTTTGCATTTGTAAGATTTATTGAAAATTGCTTGACCAAAACAACGGCCAGCTAAAAAATCCGTGCACTTTTCGACGAAAATATTTCAGTTTGGTCTAAAGAGTCCTTAGCGGCTCATAGGTTAAGCCTTAGTCTATTATAATATCTACAGGTAATGGGCTATTAAGGCTGGATACAGACGTACTTTTAGAAGAAAATGAGACTACAAAAGCAAGGGCCTTAATGCTGCATCTAATTTTCATTTTGCTTTGTAACTTTAAAATTTCCTTGGATTTAATTCCATCAATATAACGAAAAAATGTTTATGTGACTTTACATCATCTACTTTTGGCTCCATTTGGAGTCAACTGTGGCAAACATGTCTGTGGGGCAATTTCGTCTTTCGAGAATTACTGACAAACCCTTCACAAATTAGGCCCCACCTATATCTTCTTTCTATTTTATGTTACAATAATCTGTACAAGATGGCGTTAGTTGCCTAATTTGTGAAGGGTATGTCAGTAATTCTCGAAAGACGCAATTGCCGCACGGACATATTTGCCATATTCATATTCATTTATTTCGTAAGTGTTATTTACATGTCAAGATATTAAGATATTATAAAAATGTATAGTAATATTAGTACTATTAGGTACACAGGCCACAGTTGACTCTACCTATATGTATTTTTTATTAATATAGGTAGGTATGCCCAATCGTTTTATTTTTAATCAATTGTTGTTATTGTTGCCTCAAAGCTGTTAACAATGATACTGGCACGTAACTGGGCGGTTTTTTAAACGTTAAATTAACAATTGAAAACCGCAAAAAAACACTGATCCTCTATGATATTAATGATTATTGTTTACGATTGGACTCTATGTCATTACGATTTATGTTTTTTCACACGTGTCGACTTGCTAATTTAGATCTAACTCTGCCTTAAGGTCATTGAAACTGCCTGGAACGTGGCTTGTCACGTGAGGATCCTTTGTTGAATAATACAGCTCAGATTTTTAACACTAGATCTAGCATAATTTGAAGTTTTATTACCCCGGTACCTATAATTTAATATTGTTTCGCGGTTGTTAACGAATTAAGTAATATAACTTGTTATTATTTTGATACAAAGTTTAAAGAAGATGCTTGAATGATTTATATTTTTTGATTTATCCTTTTAGTTTTTTGTAAAAATATTTCGATTATTCGAAGATCTTCAATCGAAGTTAGTGTTGGTATTTTTTTGACAATTAATCCTTCATCCTTCATCTTCATGAAATTGTGTAGGCAAGTAGTTTGCTAAATAATATTAATGTTTTAAATCAACTTAAAAAAGAACAAGGTCGTTTGTTATTCTGTGTATTACAAAAAAAAATGTGTTGTTGTATTATTATTATTGTTGTTGTTTATGTTGTGCATATAATAATTATTCATAACATAAACAACAACTTCAGGTCCAGGGCTTGTGAAGAAGTTGCGAGGTTAATACAGTTCGGGGTGAACCAGTCTAGTTATTATGAACACGAGTATTTTTCCAGTTAGAACTTACAAAGTAAATATTATTAAATAATATTCCTTCAAGTGCAGCTTCAGACAGGCCACGGCCGCTTCATTGTCCGTTTGACAAATAAATACACTTGTAAACTAAACAAGTACCAAGTGTGCTTAAAATTATGTTTGGAAGTCGAATTGGTCTTTAGCTAACACATTTTTTTAGTAAAGGACCAAAAGTAAAATAAGTACTCACAAATTTATAAATATTATAAAATGAGTAGACCCTTACATAAATATACTTATTAATTATAATAGGTACCTCTTACTTTGATTTGTATTTTTCTCATATTTTACCTTAAAACGTAAAATTTTATGGACGTCTAAATAGCAATTAATAGGCACGTATAATATTTAAATAAAGGAAAAAGGTACGGTTAGATATTTATCGAAAACATTTCATAACAATTTAGTTCTTCGATTTCTAAAATACATCAATTAAGATTATTATGTCCATGTAACAGTATTTATGTATTATGTATGTGTTATTATGACGCTTGCTTGCTTGACGTGAAGATATTTAATAATATTTAAATACTAATTTGTAAAGGTTTTGGATAAGTAGTTTAATTTGTAAGTAAAATATATAAGTAACTTTTAAAACTGTGTCAGTATATTATAGCGATGAAAGTATTGGCACAAACTAATTAGTTTATCAAAAAGTACTTTTTTTACGTAGGTATATTTTTAACGAAATAAATTAATTAAAAAAATGGTCAATGCCTTAGCTTATGCTTTTTATTTACAATATATTTTATCATTATTTATTTTGATTTTATTTTTAGTTTTCAATTTCTATTTAGTGTAGCTAGGCGTTTCGTCAATCGGATCTTCATAAATTAATATTGTGTGCATAATCGTTAAATGTACAAGATTTTGTTAAAATGAACAAAATCTTGTAGGTATTACAATTATGTACCTACCCCTCTACTGTTGACATTTAAGTAGCTTAACGAATAGTTTTTTTTTTTACCTTCTAGCTCATATAATATTTATAAATATATATAGCTTATATTATCTGAAAGTGAGTTTGTTTGTTTGTTTATATGTGATACGTCACAGCGTCGTCAACGCTTTCACGTCTCAACTACTCAACCGATATTAATGAAATTTTTCATATACGTTGTCAGGGGATAGAGAAAAGGGCATAGGGTTCTAGCCACGGATAGCACTACAGGACGCAGGTAGTTATAATATACATTTAAAAATATTCTGATTAGTCCCTCTGATTCTACGTAATGCAATTCTTAAGAACTGTGTATAATTTAGTCATACGTTAGAGAACTACGTAACTTTGGGTGTGTACCTAACGTACAAAATCACTAAGATACATGTTAAAAGAATTCATTTAAAATTTAGAGACATCCGCGTATTTTTTGTGGTTTATTGTCAATAACCACAAAAAGTGTCAAATTCTGGTAATTATAAATGCAAAACTACTGTTTTGTCGTGTTTGCATAAACATTTGTCGTGACAATAGAATTATTGTTTACGCTCTGGAGAATTTATCAACCGTTGAATTAAAAAAAATCTTTTGACACATCCAAATTTTACGATTTTAGTAACGATTGTATGCTAATTCTAAGGGTTTTTGTGAGCGCTGTTAGCAACCGTGGTTCATTTGCCACCGTGTGGTCGGTGACAGGTGCAATAGATTGCAAAAACAGTAATTAAATTTTTTTGTTTGTTTATATTTAGCTTACACATTCATATTGCCTGCAGATTATGCTAGAATAACAACAATTTTTATTTCAAATGAAAAAAAAGACTAAGTACTTAATTCAGAATTCTAAACTTAGACCTACAGTAAACTATAACCACAAGTAGACAATCGAAAACATTTTCGGATCAGCACACTTCAAACTTATATGACCCTGTAGAAGCCATGAATAATTAACATGTTATTATCTTCGATCATTTAAATAAGGAAGATCCGGTACGCGAACCTAAAAATAGACCACTTGAATTAGGTGCTGCACACAATTCACCATAGTCCGAAAGAAACGCAACCAGTTGCAACAGTGATAATGATTGCTATCTCGTTCACGTTGTAGTCTCTTGTACGACTCTCTATCTTTGTTATTGATACACGTAACATAATACCGTCCACGGAGCTGTGTAGTGTCCGTTTGCTTGTATAGTTATATTGGGTCCACGCGCTGCGTACTAGAAATTAAAATCGTGCCGATTCTTCCTTATATCATTTCGATGGCTATTATACCTAATAACGTATTTCTGACATCACAAACTTGACCATTTTTTCTCCTTTATTCGTTCAACTAGATTTACAATTTAATCATGTCGTAGTTTATAATTTGATCGTATCTTTTCCGATGACTTTTTGATTTATGTAGTGTCTAAACAGGCTTGGGGGTATGTAAAGCATTTTGAAGCGGCGCTTTAAAAGGCATAAATTACGATTATGCGACCGATTGCGCACGGAAACCGGTTTAGTCGGTTGTTTAGCATAGTATCGGGACTTCTGTTCTACTGGGACTACTTACAATTAAAATCGACCGTGACATGTGCTTCTATTTTATAATTAGTTAGCTCTTATGTAATTATTACGATATAATTATCACGAAATGCCAACGACGTATCCTCAGCTATTTTGGCCACATTATAAGACGCCCGGACGAGAATTTGGAGAAGCTGATCATCTGCGCAAACGTAGAGGGCAAGAGATCACGCGGTAGATCTCCGATGAGGTGGTCAGACCAGCTCAAACAAAGTAGCTCGTCTAGGTTTGAGGAAGTGGTGCGAATGGCTACAGACCGGAATAAGTGGAGGATACTGACAAATCGCTCGGTGAAGCAAAAGGGTGGTCGCGATCTTCAGCCATGAAGGATCGACCAGAGAGAGAGAGAGATGTAATTTTATTATTAAACCACTGGTTTTCATTTAAAAGCGCCGTTTCTCGACTTCACCGTTCTAATAAACGTTTTAAACGCTAATTATTACCATTACGTATATTGCAAGAACCATACACTGTTTGAAGTTATGGTTGCCAATGTATTGATTCAGGGTATTAGCTCCCTCCATTTAAAATCTCATCTAAATCCGTTCAGCCATTTTTACGCTGTCGAATGACAAACAATCAGACTTCCAAACTTTCACTTTCATAAATTTAATAACATTATAGAAAGTAGGATTTATTGCAAGTCTTTACAAGGTATCTGTGGTCTTATTACTACAATTCTAGATATTTTCTGGTCTTTGTCCCTCGCGTTTGAAAAGTCATAGGACTGAAAATGACCAGATCTCATCGTACGCGTCAAGTATAGGGGGCAAATAAAATGGTATTCCCCTAAATTGTATGTCGAGAAACGACCAATCACTTGCCATCATCTCACCTACGTCACCGAGGAAGTAAATACATCCCCGTACTATGACGTAAATAGTATTAGTAGGCATCTATCTACAGATCTTGTATGTCATCTGCTACATAACTGGAGCCAATGGCGACAAGTTCGCCCCCTGTCGCATTTAAGACTGAATATCGTCCGGCGAGGTGTAGGTGTTCTATTACACCTCTGCTAGCCCCCTCGGGGGAAAGACGTGATGATATGTTATGTTATGTTGTGCTATCTACAGATGACGGTACAATCAAAACTAGTTCATCACCCCAAACTGACCTCGCGACCCTTGTGCTATATTAAAAAAAAATTAGGTAAAGATCATTCTTTACTATTATTATCTTACTATTATCTTTACCAGACAAACTCTGATTCATTTTGTTTATATTTAAGTATTTGAACTTAACAAAAATAATTACTAATAATATGACCTAATTTGCTAAATAATATTATTTAAAACTATCTTCTTACGTCCGGCGGCTATACCGGCAGTTAAAAAGTATCCTATTAAGCTATATCCATATCAAATTTCATTGTAATCCGTCCATCCGTGAACTGAGCCTAAAGAATTAAGAAACAAATGTATGTAAATAAATAAATTTAACAAACAAAACTTTATGATATAATTAGAAGGGTCGTATTCGATTTCGTTATTCATTTGCAGTTTATTTTTCGTAACAGCAAAAGTAATAAGAACTATATTATTTTTAATTTTGTAATAAAAATGTTTACTTGAAAGACAATGGGCATGAATAAATGGACATTGGTCCAAACGCCCGCAGGGTTGACACTACAGCCAACTTGAAGGTAAGGTTTTGTAAGTTTTCGCATAATAAATCTCGCTGAATTCGCAGTTTTGGAGATATTTGGTATTGTAGATGTGTTATAATAAACCCTATGAAAAGAATACTTTATTAACTTAATATAAATTTTAATGTTGTAAAGTTAAAGTTATCCAAAAATCCGGAAAAAATAAAATGAAGCAATTTACATAATATTCACCCACCCATCATGCAGGTGGGTGCAGTTGGTAACGTCATTATGATTCGCGACGTCACCAGGTTTTGCTTAAAATATTTTTATAATATATTCATATTTTACCATAATTAAAAATAAAATCCATATTTCGATTTCTGTAGGTTGTAGGTTCCGTCTTTGTACTTCTAGACTCTACAAAACTTCAAGGCCAGAGTGACGAAGTACCTTATAGGTCGTCGTGCTCCATCTTAGACCACAACATCGCTTAACATCAGGGGAGTTGGTGGTCAAACGCCGTACATAAAAAAAAAAAGAATTTTACCAGTGTCATATTTTTTTTAATGCATAGAAATAATCTATCCAATGCGCCATGTGCCTTTCTTGGGGGCAAACTTATATATTTTTTGGACCAATTTGCCCAGTTTTCTTTAGCAATAACTGCGAAAAGTTACGGTTATAGCAAAACTACGTTAATTGGTAGTTATTTGAAGCGAAAGGCCAAAGATCGGCTTGCTCCCACGACTACCACAGAAACAGACCACTAACGGCCAAGGGGCGTAGCGTGCTTTTTTTTTCATTTTCTGTCTAGGACTGACGTAGACTGATGATGATGATAACTGCTATCGTAAACTGCGGCTCTGGCCTCACTGAGGTCGACTCTCAAAATTAAATTATCACCAGGTAAAAGTTAAGAACCTTGGTTAGTCTCTAGCCAGCTGTTTATTTAAACAATTGTTTAGGCTGTAAACAACATGATTCTTACCGTCTGACCTCTGTATTTTTAGATGTTTTTACAGTTCAGTTGTGTACAAAAAAAATGTATTAGCTAGCTGTTGCCCGCGGCTTTACTACTAAAGATTACTTAACAAGTACTTCAATGAATAATAAGTAAATAAATCAAAATTCTTGATGAATTTTTAAACGGTCTAATTATAAATTAACAAATGTATATAATTATTACATATTTATAAGTTTACACAATTATGCAAGCAAAACGGTTGCGCAAAATTTAAACTTTAATTGAGTACGTATTATGCTAATAGATTATGTCAATTACATTATAAATTGTGTCGGACAAAATTAAACGGATGCTTGTAATAAATTTATGATAACTTTACTATGAGACGTTATAGGTAGGTGTAATAAATCAATCCAGTTTGACTTTTGAAGCTGAAGGTCTAATATGTTTCCTGGGAGTCTCGCAAAAACCATGACTTATGTTATGTTAAGCCACAATATCAAATTAAATAATCAAAATATTAATTGACCCAGCGGTCATATCAAGGCAATTTTAAACGCTTGTAAGCTAGGTCGATAGAACAACTACACATTAAGTCATAATAATACCTTGTAATGTAATCAACTGCAATGTCAATGCTTTTGACTCACAAATACATTTGTAAGTCATGATTTTTTAGACTTAAAACGATCTAAGGACATAGGGCCGTATTCTAAAACGACGCTCTGACTGAGCGTCGTCAGACTTGACTTGAACTTGAATCAGACTAGTTTTAAATCGATATTCATGACTGAGCGTTGTTTTTGAGAGCGGCCTTTAGACTTAGCTATTGTTAAAATTAACAAGATTTACCTAATTTTAATATTATGCTTGTAAATGTTAAAATATAAACTATACCTATGGCCATAAAAGTGACTTTTTTTCAATGCTGTAGTTTTTTGTTGTGCTACGATTAAAAATAGATAATACTCATACTCATACTCATACTCATTTATTTATACGATTAGTATACGTCAAAGGCTAAAAATAAATTCATTTACAATCGTAATAATAAAAAATTAATTAATTTACAATCGTAGTAATAAAAGAAAAAATAATAATAATAATAATTTTGAATTAATATAGTAAATGTCATAAAATAATAATAATATTCAATTTAATAAATTAGGTATCTTAGGATATCATTTTTCGTAGTAGGAATTCTTTTTCAATGTCATAGAACGCTTGACTAATCAGCCAGCTTTTCAGTTTGGTCTTAAATAAAGTTAGGTTGGGAGCCTCAATAATATCTACGGGAAGTCTATTGTAAATACTAGTGCCCATGATATGAGTCAATTTAGTGGATTTCGCAAGTGTTCGCTTTAAAGGTAGGAGTCTGTGCTTATGGCGAGTAGTGCGCTGCTGAGATTCCCGCAACGATTCGCCCAGCACTGTGTACATGCTGAGGTTCATGCGCATATATGTGGCAACTTGCATAATAAGTATTGATGGCAAAGTGAGTATTTTGAACGATATAAAAAATGGTTTAGCTGACTGATCCTGTGGGATGCGTGCAATCGCGCGTACCGCTCTCTTTTGGCAGATGAAAGCGCGTTTCCACTCAGCCCCTCTAGCCCAAAGTTCAGCTCCGTACTGGAGCAAAGAGTGTACCGAGGCAAAGTAGCATGAACGTACAACCTCGCTTGGTAGAATCCTGGAAAGCCGTCTCAGCGCGAAGCACGCACCGCCAAGCTTCCCACACAGTTTACCGATGTGAGCTTTCCAGGTTAGGCCACTATCCAGCTCGAAGCCCAGGAATGTAGTTGTGTCGGATTGTTCAATTTCGGTGCCATCTGCGTAGACACAGATTTTTTTCTTTCGGCGCCCTGACAGGTCAAAATGTATGTAGTGAGTTTTACTTAGATTCAGTACTAACCCATTTCCCCTGAACCACTTGGCGAGCTGTGACGCAGCAGCATTCAGATTCGCTTCGAGCTTCTCGAGTGACGGGGCCACAACTATGGCAGCAACATCATCTGCGTACATCATCACTTCAGCCTCTGTGATGGCGCTGGGCAAGTCGTTCAGTAGTAGTGAGAAGAGTATATTCGAGACCGCTGATCCCTGGGCCACTCCCATTACTGTGGTCAGGGGGTCTGACCTCAGCTGTCCACCCTCACCAACCACAATCTGTGACCGTTCGTGCATGAGGTCAGTGAGCAACGACAGTGATTTGCCACGAATTCCGTAGTGGTTCATTTTTAATCTTAGTATTTCGTGATCTGCTACGTCAAATGCTTTTGAGAGGTCACAGCACAGTACTGCTACCTGCTGTTTCCTCTCTCGAGCATCAACTACACGACGCACTACTTCCCTCGTCAGTGATGTTGTGGACCTCCCCTCCCGATAAGCGTACTGCCGATCAGATATCGCTTTTATATCAGTCAGGTAATTCACCAACCGCGAGCTAATTCCATTCTCCAGTACTTTGGCAATTGCTGGTATTATCGACACTGGCCTATATCCATCGATATCTTGTCTTTTGCCTTTACCCTTAAAAATCGGCGACACTTTACTAAGCCTAAGGGGTTGTGGATATGTACCTTCCCTCAAGTATCTGTTGAATAACTCACAAAGCACTGGCGCAATGGGACCAGCCGTCATATGCAGTGCTTCCATCGATATACCATACGCATCTTTTGATGGTTTGGCTGGTATGCGTTTGGTTATGATGTGGTATACTTCAGTGGCGGTGAATGTGCGCAGACGCAGCGAGCGGTCCGCTGGGACGGACGCCGCGCGCAGTGTTCGTTCGACCAATCTAGGGTTGGCTCGCGGAGCACCGCATGCCGCTGCGGCTCCTACGAATCTCACATTCATCGCGTTTACCGCTTCTTTTTTATTGTTGAAGGGAACACCTGACGAATTCCTGACAACCTCTGAAAAGTCTAAGTTACAGGAGTTTTGTTTGCCTCTTTGATCGTTCACAACTTTCCACATGGTTTTTGTTGGGTTTTTACAATTAATTAGCATATTTGAAAAATAATAACATTTTTGAGTAGTCAATAAATTATCATATAAAATATTTAAGTCATAAATAAATTGTTTTAAAATGTCAATATTTGGATTTTTTTCGCATAATTCATTGATGTCATGTAGTAATAATTTCATATTTTTAATATCGTCAGTCACCCAACAGGACCGTCTCTTAGGCTTACTTGTTCGTTTTAATGGAAAACATACTTCTAATTTATCAGAAATCACATTAATAACCGACTTCGTGAAGGAGTCGGCCGTCGTGTTTCGTTCTGATATTTTCACCCAGTCTACACTATCTATCGCACACAAAAAGTTGTGTCGATTTATTTCAGAATAATTCCTGTTCAATCTAGGCTGCTGTGGTTTTGTAAAACACACTAATGGCCGTATCATTTCAAGTCGTACTGCCATATGATCACTTAAGAATGTTTTAAGGGGTGATGCCTTAAGCAAGTGTGGTGCTATATTGCTATAAGCGTGGTCGAGACTTGTAGCACAGTGTGATGTCTCACGTGTTGGGAAATCCACGAAGTTGACCAGACCATGGGCAGACAGTAAGTCAGAGAGTTGTTTTTGTTCGTAGTTGCCGTCACATAAAGTATCTATATTAAAATCTCCTACTATAATGCATTCCAAGTCAAGGTCGTTGACCTTATCAGTCAAGCGTTCAAAACATGACATAAATTCGCTAGTATTTACAAGACCCGTCCTATAAACACATACAACAGTTATACAATAGTCAATAAGGTCTACAGCGGATACTTCACAGCTTAATTGAGTCGCTAATTTCACAAGCTCTAAGTTTTCTACTGCTTTCACACCGTTTTTAATAAATAAACAAGATCCGCCATGTTTATAGTCTTTCCTACAGTAGCTCGATCCCAATTTGTATCCGTCTATACTGACACTTTTTAGTTTAGCTTCGCACAGCCAATGCTCCGTCAATGCTAATATGTCACATTCTAAACTCGTATTTAATAATACTTCTAACTTTGATGTCTTCATGTCAATTGATCTAATGTTTTGTAAGCATATCACAAGTCGCTCAGTCGTGGTCGCGCTCTGCGTCGGCAGTTCGCAGTTAGGCGCTCGGCGCACGCACACAGCTGGGCTCCCCGGCTGGATTGCCCCGTTCGACGCGGGGCCTACTCCGAAACCACTCCGAGATCATTACCCGTGTCGGCCACGCCGACGGAGTGTTGATTTGATCGTACATACTTTCGGGGCAGCCAATCAAAAATGCTGCGTGTCTTGTAGATTTTATATCCCGTTTCTCTATTATGTATTCCTCAGAGTTAATTAATTTATTTAAATACTTGCGGACGTTTTCAACAGTTGTTTCGGGCTTAAACGACCAAGCCGTCATCCATTTCACACGCTCCACAGTCTGCAGCTCTGCATAATAATAATTTTAATGCCCTTATATTAAAAAGGAATAATCATGCTGTCAAAATAATAGCATTTAATAATAACGAAAAACAAGAAGTAGTTAAAGTAAATGCTCATTATGTTAATATTAAAATTACAAAGAGAAAAGATCAGGATGGGAGGGAATTAAGCACAGTTAAATATTAGAAGGTAGATAGTTTAGATACATAAAGTAATATAATTAGTACATAAAGTAATATAATTAGTGATACACTTATAGACTAAAACAAATGTCGAATTAATGTACGTTAGTTAAGTTCTCGCATAAGTGAAATTTATAATTTCTTGCCGAGAAATAAATTTCTTTAACCCGATCAAGCTGTTTAGGCTGCAGGGCGTGACAAAGAAACCTCATACATACATTCCTACATACAAACATACCTCGGTGGCTCGGTGGCCCAGTTGGTAGTGAACCTGCCTTCTGAGCGTGGGGGCGTGGGTTCGATTCCCACCTAGGGCAAACATTAATGTGATGATCATTAGTGTGTGTTCTATGTCTGGGTGTTAACATCTATTTAAGTATGTATTTAAAATATCTAAGTATGGATATCAATCTCTGGCAGCCATAGTACAAGCTTTGCTTAGTTTGGTGTCAGGCGACCGTGTGTGGAAGTGTCCCGAATTTATTTATTTATTTTATACATACATACACTCGAAACACATAACCCTCCTTCTTGCGCAGTCGAAAAGAGCTTTAATATAGTAACTGACTGTACTTAATTTACTGTACTGTGTGTCATACACAGAACAGTAAGTTCCTACCTCTACTGTAATCTGATGATTTTATGTATTTTTTTCTTGTTTTAGTTGCCAAGATGGTTGTGGGTGCCAAGAGAACCTTGGAGAGCATACCTAGCAAAGGTCGCATCTCAGTTATGAAGATTCAGAACTTCACTGTCACTAAAAGACGTAAGTATTAAAATAAAACTAACCCGAGCAGAGCTAGCACGGGTTGAAGACAAATTGTCTTTTTACCGTTTTATCCGCGCTTAGATGTGACAAAGCTAGAATACGGATATGTTTGTCTCTTTCTCGCGGCACTGTAGAAAGAAAATTTGTCTACGGCTCGTGCAATCCCTACTGAAAAAAATCACTGCGACGTGTAGCAGTTTGTTAGTTTTGTAAATTCATTTTATTAGTGCGGCCTTGTTTTGTGCGCACAAAGAGTTTCTGTCTTTTTTTATTCGATGGTCATTTTTATTTGATGATGAGATAATTAAAATTTCATGCCTTAGTGAGAGTACAATTCCACTGAGGTGGAGACGAGCAGGAGGGCTATTCCTACGCGTGAGATGAGATGAGATTTTATCTTGGTCACTCTCACACCTATGACTATTCAAACGAGAGCAAAAAGGACGAAAAATGGTGAAATAGAATCTCACTCCATAAGTATAGCCCTCCAGAGCGGAGTTCGGTGCTGCGTATGACTCGTCCAATCTCCGCTCAACATATTATTATTGTGATTGGTCAATAAAATTCATGTACCGCTGAGCTCTGTTCCCGCTCGTCTCCGCTTCAGAAGAAACACCCTTAAAGTAGATATTTTTAGAGTTTCATAATAAATTTATGTTTGAGTTCAATATTTTATAATTTATTAATGCGTTTTTTGTTTCAGATTCAGTAATAAAATTAGCTTACGGCATCCTGCTGGTGATAATATCGATCGTAATGGCGGCCATTAATCCAATAGAGTTGGTCTCCAGCTGGGTGAGTACATGCTAATAATAGTATTTTTAGAACCTTTATTAATTAACTGTTAGGACGAGCTTAGGTTTGGGTGTCCGTTCCCCTGCAAAACCAGCGTCCGGCCGCTTCACAATGGTATTAAAAAAAAAATTACCCTAAGCTTTGTTATAGTTTGCGTCACGTAAAAAGAACGCTGGCGGTTAAGCTGCAGATTTGGAAATTTGTCGGTCTATTTGGTGTTATCAGAGATGACCTACCAATAACTAATAAACGAAGCCAACTACTTTCAGACAAAACCTACATAACTACTAATAAACAAATGATTTCATACACGAGTGTACCTACGCGCAAACACACCCCGTCGACTTTCTTCAGCGTTATTTTTACGTGACGCAGACTATACATAATGTTCTTTTAAAGTTTAAAAAAGACTTTGTGATTTAGAAGGAATGATTGCAAGCCTCCATCTTAAGCTTGATTTAGTTTCTTTGTTCAAATTAGCTTCAAAAATCAAATTGTATAATTTTTTTTAGTAAATTTCAATAAATTAATTCCAGGATAGAATAAAAAAAACATATTCCTTGACGTACTTAATGCGACGTTAGAGCGGAAATACACTAAAGATTGGCTCAAGAAACAGTTTTGAAGATGAACTTCCGCTAAGTAACGCCTGATTCAATCAACTAGTTCCATAGAAATTAAACCAAATGTCTGACGTTCGTTTTCACAGTAAAGCATTTTATAATGAAACTAGCTGTCACCCCGCGACTTCGTTCGCGTTTATTATTTATATATATAAATATTAAGATTTAAACTATCCTATCTCTCAAGTTAGATCGAACTGCACATGGTGTGCGAATTTTATTATAATCGGTTAAGTGGTTTAGGAGTTCATTGAGGACAAACATTGTGACACGAGATTTATATATATTAAGAATAAGCTACCTGCTTAGATATATTTAGTACATGAAGTACATAACTTTAACATGTCACATTGATTTATAATATCTCTCGCTAGCTATATAATTAAAAATTCTGTTGCCAAAAAAACTAAACGAAAACATCCGATCAACAACGAAACATTTTTCATCGTATTTTAATAACACGGGAAAACCAACTGGCTCACATATTTATTTTGAATCAAAAAATAAACAAGAAAAAAGCTTACTTATATAAATAGATAAGTACTGTCATATTTAACCAAATCTTTGACTAGTAATGTCGTATCGTCTGCCCCACGAACGTTCCCCACGCGGTGACAGAAGGTAACTTACTTGTATGTAGGTACAATACAACCATTGGACTGTTGTACCAACATATTTTACTGTCAAGCCATACCAGAGGCCTTCCGGTGGCCTAAAAACTTGAACACCAGCACTAGCACTTGCTGAGCCCTATTCAGAACCCTGCACTATCACAAATGCTCCCGACAGAGGTGACTCTACCGTGTGGAAAGCGGTTTACAGCAATCTTCATACAGCTCTATCTGTCGCCAACCAAGGTCACCTCTGTCTTGGACGTGGTTGTCGATCGTGTAGCAGGCCCTTAAATTACTAAATCTGAACAAGATGAAAATATACCTGTCTTTATTATTGCTGCGTATTAGACAAAGGCAACAATTCTTTTAGGTAGTTTGGATTTAAAAAAAAATAGCGTTCTAAATAGGGCCTAAGGCAGATAATACACTGCCACCGCATTTCGCTGCGGAATGTGGAGCGACAAAACACGCTGGTGCTTCTCCCCACGGAGACGCGGTGTCAGTGTGTTATATCCTGCGGTTTTTGTATACGAATCGAGATTTTATAGTCAAAGTTAAAATTCGGTGTCTTTATTTTGCGCGTAAGTGTCGCAGCAGAAAAAATATAAAATGTAAGCCAAAAGCCGCGAGGACATTGTCAAACGAAAAAGAGAAACTACCAGTTCCGGAACAAATTATTTTCTTAGAAATTTGATTTTGAAAAAACCTTGACGTCAGTGTTGCACAAAAAAGAATTCATTGAACTGAATAACAGCAATTTTTAATCACAAATTAAGGCGCAATAATACGCATTCTAGACATATCACGTCATTATGTTTTTGACTTTAAATTGCGTAGATGAGTACCTAATCAAATTAACAATCTCTACATTCTTAGGCGTATAATTTTGCATAAATTAAAAACTGAACGGTAGAAGGGATTCTGTGCTCACTAAAAACAACTCGGTGTTCTGCAATAGGGTTAAAGAGACCACAGTATCCGTTATGCAATGCCAGTAGCTGCATTAGTAAAAAAGTGCCAAGCGGGTGATCGACGCTAGCTAGAAATGACACCAAACCGTGAAGATCACTCGACTTCATGACGCACAAGATGTTTCTTAGTCACTCCCACTCCTATGAAATTTGAAACGAGAGGGACAATGACAAAAAATACTACCGAATGAATTTGAATACTATTTCCACTGTCATTTCAAGACGATCAAAACCAAAGTTTAAGGCTTGTCGGTAAAGATCGCCTGTGTTTCACATTCACAGCAATACTGTGGGCTTGAAAACCGAAAAGTCCGGCTCATGGCTCGTCAGTATTGTTTTAGTTTAATAATTCATGATGGGATGATGGCATGATGAGATGGGGTCAACTCCGTTAACACGAAAAAAAATCAGCTCTTTCATAGAAAAATGTCATTCACCCGAGACAAAACGTATGAAGCAGCCGATTTTTTTTTTATCGTGGTAACGGAGTTGACCCTATCGTAAAAGTTACTTATAATCATGAGTACAAAGTAAATCTGGAAACATGCAAATTAATTCAAAATCACATAGGTTACTGGGCTTATGGCATTTTTTTTTTGCTCGCTCCCTATTCAATTGAGTCAAGTGCGCCACGCGTAAAACCGTCATTTTGAAAACCGCGCTGTAGGTACGGTCCGTGGGTCTATCCTATCACCCACATTATGCGGCTTGCTCCCAACGACCACCAAAACGCTAAAATTCTAGTATTTAAACTAATATTATAAATGCGAAAGTGAGTTTGTTTGTTTGTAACTCTTTCACGCCCTAACTACTCAGGCGATCGTCTTGAAATTTTGCATACACGTTGTCTGAGTTAATGAAAAACAGGGTACTTGTTACCCCGAAAAATTTTACGGTTCCTGTAGGACCGCGGGTAAAACAGCGGGGCGCAGCTAGTTTATATTTTTATTTTTTTATCCTTAGGTCCTGAGGACAAAGTCTTAATTATAGTCCTAACTGCTACCAGTGAGCTCGTTGCAACAAAAATTAAAGCTTTGTCCTAAAGACCATCACTGGTGGGCGTTTTGGTGGTGGTCGTTGGGAGCAAGCCCTTTACGCAGGTATTCATAGGCGACGGTGATCGCACACCACCAGAGCCTCGATTCTACTAAACAATTGTTTTTAAATTGTTAATTAATTGTCTACTTTTGACACTTCTGGGATACTAAAAGTGTCAATTTGAGTCAGTTTATTACGGATTTTAAAGCAATTGATTAGTAACTTTGGTAGAACGAGGACGGCAGCCTGTCTGCATGTTTGTCTTGTTGTTTTGGCGCAATACAAATAATAATACAAATTTGTTATTGTCACTTAAAAATTTTACGAAAACATTGTACTTTCACGAGGAACGGTTTTTAAGCATATTTTGAAATATCTGCTTCACTAAAACATGAGGGAAGTTAAGGTCAGTCAAAGTCTTCATAACAGAAAGGACTTTCTCCATTTCACCGGATATGAATGTCGGTAATAAATCAAAGATTTTGATTATAATTATGATTGGGGCCGATATTTTTTTTACAACACCAAGAACCGCTATGGGGATTTGGTGTTAGTATGATAAATTACTTACATATTTATTTATAATCGCTATAATCATTAAAGTAGCTTAATAGATCATCGAACGTGATCATTTAATTATTTTTATTGGTTTGTCCTTCATAATAACATTAATTTTAACTTAATTTTGACGACTTAATAAGGTTCGCAAACTGCGTTACCTTATGCAAAATGTTTGGTAAGTAGGTACACAAAATTAAATTGGTTCGATGATCATGAGAACATTATTTCCTACAACATTTGATGGACTATTTAAGGTCTTAATTTTGATAATTATCTCTGTTTACTTGACTAGTATTATTTTATCCTTTATTTACTTTAAAATATTTTTTTAAACAATTTTTTCAATGGTCAGCCATGCTACTCCCGTAAATAAATCGTAACGTACACGTACATAAACGTAACGTATTCAGTCAGGTACCCTCCGAAGAAGGAAACGTGAAGTAAACGTCTCGTTAAATCTTGGGCTTGCTCTAATTCTGAATCCTGAAGCTACAAATTATAAATATAAGTTACAATATATATCCTATATCCTATTTTTGTTTCGACAGCTCAAAAAAAAAAAACAACATACGTTCTGGGCACACTTACACAGCAGCATAAATCTCCAAATCTGACTGACTGCTAATGATGCCAAAACATTTTTTTTTTGGTAGAGATTGTACAGGTTCCTTTTTAACCCCTCTCTAATGATAGCCACGAAATACCAAAGCCCGATTCTAAAACCCTTATTCTAGGGTCAGCCAACATAACTGTTACACGTTGTTAAAGGTGGAATCTTAGAATATAAATTATTCTATTCGTAGGATTTTATTGATCTCCATAATTAATTTACAAGAGTGAATTGGTTCCCAATATTGACTGAAGACGTCATTACAGACACGTGTAGTTTTTTTTAGCCACGAGAGATCTAAAGCGACTGTCGATATTTTCAGATTTCTACAACTTCGTAGATGCGTAAAACTTGTCGTAAAAATATGATTTATAATTTATAAAGCACTTGGGTTTTATGGCTTGAACTGCCTGGCATTTTTTTTATGAATAATTTGCATAATTCTTGTTAATAATTATTGGTATGGTTTTGTGCGTCAGTTCGGTTCGGAGTTTAGCTCAGGGACCGGTTGCTGGTCAGGTTTAATGACGCGTTGCGAGATTAATTGACGGAGGTGCGACGGTTACTTGCTTTAGAGGAATTTTATTTTAATTAAACATACTTTACCATGAGTCTTAATAGTTACGTATCACGTAAACTTTTCTCGTTTTCATTTGGCTTCATACATTCCTTACGTTCCTTATGTCCTACGTACGGGCTTACGTTAGAAGCCGGCGGCCGCGGCGGCGTATGTAAACTCAGATAAACTCTACTTCTAGCATTGCTGCTGTTTTCCACTGATTTTATCAAAGGTTTCCTGTCTCCCACGTTTTTCTGACACAAATAATACCCCATGGCTATCGTTATTACATAATAATTACTGCCTGTCTACTTTTTGCAAAATTAGCTTCAGTTGAACGCTTGGAGTAAGCTTCATGCGTCAGAATTAAGATAATTTCGATTACCTGTGAGTTAGAAATAATAAAGTCGCAGATTCTAACCCTTTATTAGTTCAGTACCTCTACAGTGTTTTGTCTTTTTATTTGTTAAACATTTCTTAGCTACTTAGATCAAAAAAGACAATGCTGTACTTATAACTATTCCGAGACTAAATAACGTTTATTAGTTTTGGGGGTAAATGTCCAATTCCCAAATACTCTTACCTGATTTAAACAGTGTTTTTAGCTTTATGTGTTAACCCTTTAACTGTCTTAGTTGATTTATCCGACAAACATTTTTCATTAGATCCGCCAAACGGCGATAGTATTCGTCCTGGGACTCTATTTGACGCGTCGGATATTATCTTAGTCTCTCTCACTCTTACGATTTTTCAAACGAGAAAGAAAATGAGCATGATAATGTCTGACACGTCAGAATAGGGACCTGAGCGGCGAAAACTTTTGTCGGTTAATATCATCTCTGGCGATGAATGGGTTAAAAACGCACCGGCCTCACGTGACGGCGGGTCATTCAATTTACTGCCAAAATAATAGTATTTTTACGCAAAACGTGACACTCTGAGAATATAAAGCTTTATTTATTTACAAACTATTATATAATCTGCAACTTTATTGCATAAATATGCAAATGTCATGTTTAAGAAGATCATTGTCCGAGGTTTAGTGGCGTTTAGGAAATCGTTCGGAGTTTATTTTTATTTTCCTCTTGGGGACACCCACCACATTACTTGAAATCGCACTGTACTAAATATACTGGTTCAAAGAAGGTTTTCGTTCGCTTGGATGTGTCTTGCATGTTTGTATGTTGCATTCTTTTTTAAGACCCGACTAGCCCTACTGGCGGCAGTTGGGACAATTAACACTTTGTCCTAACGACCATCATAGTAACCGTTCGTAGGGAGCAAGTCTACATTTATTTGTTCGAAAATAATTTGCGGCTATGCTATGTTGGTCTAGACTTCAAAAATTATAATTGTATTGCAAAAGAACTTTTAAGTTCAAACATGAGCTTTATTGGTCAAGAAATTTGTAACCATGTTATACCTACATACATAGGTAAAATCAGCGTAATTACAGGTCACCGTAAACAACAGTTACTTAGTTTTCAAAATGAGATGTAATAATGTAAAATACAATGATAACACGATGGAAGTCTATCCACCAAAATACAGGTGTTAATACGCCTAGGTTGGTGGCCATGGCTGCACATATTATTGTAATTTTTCTATGTAATAAAATGATTTTCATTTTTTCATGTCACCGTAAACAACAGGACGTAGTGTCTTTATAAATGTTTTAAAACAAAAGTGTCTATTCTTTGGGGAAGGGTTTCGCTTACGTGAAACGTTTTGCATACACATTGCCACGGGTACAGAAAAGGAGATAGGGTATTTTTCACCCTGGAAAATTAACAGTACCCGCAGGACTGCAGGAGAAACTGCGGAGCGCAGCTGGTAAAAATGTTTTTTTTTGCCACAAACCAAAGCTCTATTTACCATCATTGTCATTTATTAGGTTATTTTATTTTTAGATTATGAAGTTGTTTGTTAAATAGATTAAATAAATGGTTTATCATTGTCAACCATTTTTTCCCACTGCTGAGGTTGTCCACTTTAGAGCGCCTTTTTGAACTGAATGTGTTGTAGAGCAAACTAACTTACCTATTACCAATTCACACTTAATAATAATATGTTTATTTGTGGAAAAATCATTGCCTTTACATTATTGCCGGCGAGCCCCAAACTAGGCGTACAAGCCTGTCTTGGGACTCTGAGATATTTACCAGGTACAAAATTTCGTAGCTTAGTGCTCATAAGTAACTTATACCTCATAACTCATAAAAATAAAGTGGGGTATTTAAATATGCGTGTGAGTGTGTGTATGTTTGTATGCGTGTAGTGTGTATGTGTTTGTATGTGTGTGTGTCTATGTGTGCGTGTGTGTGTGTGGGTGCACAAATGTGAAGGGGAAGAAAAACCTAGGTGAGGACGGGGAGAGAGGCCGTATACAGCAAATGTTCGTAGTCGCACAGCAAAAAATACAGAGTAGCGCTAATTTTCCTTTGATTTATTTTTATCGCCACTTACAAACGTCACATTATTAAAATAAAGAAATAATTTTAACACCTAATTTTATTAGTATAATTACATGAATTTGCATGTTTATTGCATGACTACGGCTATTGAATGGGTAATATAAATATATTTTGCAAATTCGGGTTTTATTGAATTTGTAATGTAAAAAGAGTTTTGTAAAGAATGTCTTAACTTATTCAAATTGTTTTTTAACATAGATGTGTATTTATTACTTAAGAGAGTGGCAAAGTCATACACACGCGTTTTTGAGTGTGTATTCTCATACTCGTTGACGTAACTTTTTATAATTTTGATAGTAAAATATATATAATAATAAACGTTGTAGAACCTCAGAATAGTAATAGTGTTTTGTCTTTTTCCTTCTTCACATTTTTTAACTCGATTGAAGGAGACAAAACACTGGATAATGATTCCGAGGCTATTAGACGTTTACTTGTAAGGAAATGAATAATTAGTCAGTATGTACTCGCAATCTCAGTAATGAATACTTACTTACACATTTAGTTTTGTTTTACAACTTAGTTGTAGTTTTCCTGTAAGCTCAATTAAAGCGAATAAACATTGTCAGCGATTGCAATTAATACTCTGCTACCCTACTCACCTAATGTATTTATTACTGGAAAACTACAGACAGAAACAATAAAACCTATTACGAGTAGGTATACTTATAACTTATAGTTAACCCCCTAAACCACTTTTAAAACGATTATTATTTTACGACCAGCTCCGACATCAGCGACTAGGTTTAATGAAGATACAAAAAACTAGTTGTACATTCCACGAAGGTTTTACTTACTTTGTGAATACTAAAATTATAAAAGAACGCTGTAACCGGTTACGGAGATGATTATTTTCGTGAATGTGACGTTATTATTTAGGTAGATATCTACCTGTACTTCACCTCTCTTACCCAGCTTCAAAATTAGAACGCCTCTATCGGTCGTGAATGGTACTACATAATATTTTTTATTTACGCATTTGCATTATTTTTTGCATCTTTTAGTGTCAATCTTTCTTATTTTATTGGTTGATTTTTGTATCGTTAAATAGTTTATTTTGTTTTTTGTTTTTTTTTTTTTAATTTCTACGTCTGTCGGGCGAAATCGTCTTAACACTAGAAGCAATTAACAATCATTCATGGACCTCGAACTTCCATAAACTAGATAGTTTGAAATCTAAGTTTCTTACAAAGTAGAGGCATTTACAGATTAATGTTAATAGTTATACAAGTAGTAATTTGCTGTGAGCAGACATCCTGTGTGTCCCAATTATTTTCCTATTAAAGACACAATTTACGTACCTAACTTTAGATTAAGTGAACGTAACCAATATATAAGCCTAGTGCAGGGAGACGCGGAGCGTGCAGCGTTGCGTCATGCTGATTTAAAAAAAAAAAAACACGCGTCAACCTGCACCTTCCAAACATTAAGCCCGTATCAGACTATTGTCGCGAACGTCCGTGAACACCTGCGAATGCCCGCAAAAATATTGGTACTTTCGCGGGCGTTCTTATTGATAAGACAGGACATACATACTTCAGAGTCTCCCTTTTTATCATATTGGTACGGAACCCCAAAAAGGCACAACCAACGGAAACGCTTTTCCGGGCGTTTTTTCAGGCCATACGTAGCAATAAAGCTAACGGGCCGCCTGATGGTAAGCGATCACCGTTGTCTATGTACCTGTAATACCAGGGGCATCACAGATACGTTGCTGACTTTTAAGGACTCTATTGACAGCCTTTTTGAAGAACTTTATGTCGTAGTTACTCAAAAATACAGCAGAAGGGAGCTGATTCTTTAGATTGCAGGTATGCGGCAAAAAAGATCGCTTAAAACGTACATGGTACGCTACACGCGGCGGCGGCTAGTCTGATGATAAAACCGCGATCAATTCGAACAATTCTTCAGAACACTCACCTTTCATTGTGCTTTAGCATACGATTATCGTCCGCGCGTTCGCGACGCTGCACGCGGCGCGCAACGCTCGCCTCTCTATATGCGAGCATTCTGTATTTGAAGAAGGTACTCGAAGGCAATATTTTGCTCTCGCAAATAAATAGATAGACCTTGCTTCTTCGTAGAAAACCACTAGATCTAGCACAACACTATGAGTCACTGTAATTAGCTATACTTACTGGTGAAGAGAAAAATATTTTTTGTTTGTAGATACTTCTTAATACGCAAAAACTGTGTGGAATACTTTACCAGAGTGGATGTTCCCTGTCACTTAAAGTGTGTTCAAGTCTCAAGTGAATCGGTGCTTTTTAGAAAAGCGTGCTCCATTGTAGGCTGCACATCACAGCTTAATATTAGGCGCGTTGGTGGCCAAACTCAAGCTTAGCAAGCAATTTAAAAAAAAATTGTCTACCAGAATCAGGAATGTCACAGCGTACTTAGGTTACTCAAAGTCCAATAAGGAAAAGTAAATAAACAGTAAAATAAATGCATAAAAATAAATGAAAAGTGTACTCATAATGTGTAGCGAGACTAGCGATCCAGCCATGATATACAACGTGCTGGTTATGGGTGTAGTGATATTTAATAAAAGTTTTAAAAATTCGAAAGAAAAATAATCGAGTCTCGGTACAAAATAACTAGTCACGTCATCAATTTGGCATGAAGACCATGAAGAGCATGAAGTATTTTCAAAGTTTTAAGGCCGCCGAAAGACCTCTGACGTATCATAACAGTTGTGTTAATAATTTTGAAACAATTGATTTTGAAACAGCTATAGAGTTGATGGAACTTAATTTATTTTATGGCCATCAACTAATTATCTGATTTATTCATTATTTGGGAAAATTGGAATAACGAGCACCCACCTAACAGAACCCATGGGCAAAACCTAGTTATTCGTACACTCGGCCGCGAAATATTTGCATAAATCACGCATGACATATCAAACATTCGTCGAGAATTTCCACGTGATTTGATTTGTTGTACTTGACTCATAAGTCAAATACCATATAACGTCTAGGTTTACTACGGTTGACATTGGGATTACATTGAAAAAAAAGCCTTACTACACAAGCCCAACATTGCAACTTCCCAACATTGACATAACACAATGCTGGGAAGTCCCAAGGCCTGTGTACTTTCTTAGGTACACGCCTTTAGGTCACTTCAGTATGCTTAGGGCCAGAGTCAATAAGTACCTTCTAGGTCTTTGTGCTTCCCGCATGATGGCGGACGTGGTGGGGCCACAGGGGAAAAAGAGTGTCGGTATAGCGAGGTGTCGCTCTCCTAATCATCTGCGGCTGAAGTAACAGGCGGTAGAGTGACTTATCTGATACGTCGCACGGGGACCATGGTCCAGACACGGGTGCTGTTTAGCGCCTACTGGCTGAGTTGGTCTCCGAGGTGGATGTTGACGATGCGTCTCGTGTTCCGACACATCGTCATCGTCATCGAGAGGCGAAACGCAAGCTCGAGCCTGAACCCAAAAAGACCCGTCGGGGCCGCGGCAGTGAGCGAAAGCGTCCCCGTAGCCCCGATATTTAGCGCCCTAGGGAACACCTTAGGGTATTTAGCGGGTAAGCCACCAGTGGCACGACTTCCACTAAAAAAAAGAGAATAAGAGGTCTAAATTATGCCTTTTGAGCTAGGGGGCGTGGGTTGATTCCACCTAGGGCAAACATTTATGTGATGAACATTTGTGTTTGTTCTATGTCTGTCTATCTATTTATAAAAATATGTGTGTATGTTTACCAGTCTCTGGCAGCCATAGTACAAGGTTTGCTTAGTTTGGGGTCAGGCGATCATGTGTGCAAGTGTTCCAAACATTATTATTATTATTTTTAAATTATGTGGCCAAAAGTAGACAAAATATAGTATGTATTTCAATTTTTTTCAACTGCGTGACTGATCAACTTTATATATTGATAGAGTTCTCGCACAGCTAAAACATGTTTAGAAATAAAAAAATCTGAAGATTTCTCGTGATTGTAGCTGCAATGAAAGTGTTGTTCTGGAGTTAAAATAGAGGTAAAACCATGAAACAAAACGCAAATATTCCTCAAAGTGACTAAAACCTCTGCAAGTTTCCTTAACCATTTAAATGTAAGTATTTATCCTACAATTACATTTGTATGTAAGTGCCCACCTAAATAACGATAAAAGATAAAAGCTTTTTTGTGAACGTCAGAAATTGGCCACGATTATTGTAAAACTAAGAATTTTCCTTTACGTAGAGCATAAATTTTGATAAATCAAACAAAATCACCTAAAAGTAAGTAAGGTCAACTGGGGCAAATGTGTCTGTGGGGCAATTGCGTCTTTCGAGAATGACTGACAAACCGTTTAAAAAATTAGGCACCAGCTACATCTTTTCTCTACCTATCTTTAGTTGCTACATTCTATACCATTTCATTTCATTTATACAAGATGGCGTTAGTTCAAGACGGGTCGCGTCTAGAAACACATAAAAAACATTCTATCATACCCAATCCATTGTCTGAGGTTATTGTGATAGAATAATGATTAATGTAATTTATATGCACATACATATATACTTGTAAAGAAAGAGCCTGAGATCAAACAGTCAACTAATCGTTCGACCTGTGACTTTACTGCCTCGCTAGCAGCTGTTTTAAGCTCCGTCCTGACTAAGCGAACTGTGAGCAGCTGACTTTCCGGTGGCTGACTCTAAATCGCATATTGGGCAAACTCAATGAAAAGCAAACTGCGCACAGCAAACAAAATGTGATCACTGAAGGAGTCAGCAAGCGATACATTTTGTAGTGTGTACTGTGTATGTGCTTGTACCGTGACATCACCAAGCGGTTCCAACGGAAGACCAGCGCCGGTTAACAGCTGGCATTGTGCTGAGTTGGGGCGGTTTTGTGATCTTGTAGATTGTAAAATTCCCTTAATGTTTTAATTTTAAAAGGTCACAAATAAACTTTTTTTCTTTCTTTCTTTCTTTACATCGCAAACTTGTTACTGTACGCTCTGTCCGGACACTCCATCCATACTAATATATAATTTAAAAATACCCCGACACCGATTTTCATCAACACCAATTTTCATCATACATAGCTAGGAACACTCCTTACTTATTCACAATTCAAACGAAAAAAAATCAAATCGGTTCATCGGTTCAGGAGCTGCGATGACACAGACAAACACACATACAACAAACACACACCACAGAGACACGTCAAACTTATAACACCCCGTCATTTCTGCTTAAAAAGTGAAAGTGACTTTATCTGTTTGTAGGCTTTTTACGGCTGAACGGATCGTGATGAAATTTGTGAATTAGTTACAATAAATCACAAGAAAAGTTTTTGGATACTTTTTGCTGAATAAACGCGACAAAATCACGAGTAACAGCTAGTCCTACTAATATTAGAACACGTACATTTTGTAAGAATGGATGGATGGATGTTTGTTACTCTTTCACGCCAGAACGGCTGAATAGATCTGGATGAAATTTGGCACAGAGATAGATTATAGTCTAGAATAGCACATAGGAGCACTTTTTAACCGCGGGTGAAACCGCGGGGCGCAGCTTGTTTAAAATATTTTGAGGTGGCTATCTAGAGGCAAATCGTCAGGCGTCACAGTTTGCTTAGTTAGGACGAAGCTTTAGACAACAATAGGTTTTACGTCACTTTATAATTATTCTGATACATGACTGACATTTACCTTCTTCCTTGCGTCATGAGGGTCGTGACTCGTAACCCATCAGTAAGATGTTGATAGTTCATCTCTGTTCCAACAACCTTTTTTTCCTCATTCAGGAACTTTGGTTTCGCGCGTCTTGTGCATTTGCCAGTGTCAGGTATTTCCATCGAATTCTTTCACACGTATTGTACGTCATAGAATAAATATTAGTGTTTGTGAACAGTACCGATTTTCAGCGATGTCAAATCAAATTTCTTTATTTAGCGAATAGTACAAAGGCAAGTTGTATACGCTGAGAGCCCCAAACTCGGCGCAGCCGGTATCTTGGGGTCCGATCAAAACCTAGTCAGAACCTACCTAGTTCGTTTCTATGACTTCGGTGGGCAGACACCCCCACCATCGCTTAAAATAGTTGCTTAGCCGGGAATGGAACCAGGAATCTCTTTTTCCAGTGAAATCAGTTGATATCAGTGATCGTCAGTAATGTACTTCTGCCAAAGTCAAAGTGTTTTTATTTAATTTAGGTATCAAAGATACACTTATGAACGTCAAAGTTATTTAAAGAAAAAATTGCCTTCCTCTATGTGTTGTGTTTGACAACTACACAGCTTAAACAATCTGAATACATTTTCACAGATTACGAATTCTCTGTGAAAACCGAAAGAGATACAGAAAATTGGAAATCCGATGCTTGGACCGCAAGGTTCAGTTAATTCTACATATTGCAGCCATAAGTGGTCATTACATTATCTATTTGTTTGAGCGATGATAGCCTAGTCAGAGAAGAGTCGCCTTTCAAGCCAGAGGGAGCGGGTTCGGACCCAGCCGAAGGCATGCACCAATTTGTCCATTGTGTGAATTTATGTGCGTATTGTATGTCCTCTACTACATGACTGGAGCCCGGTTTACGGCGACCAGCTCGCCCCCTGTCCCCAGTACATTTGGGACTAAAAATCATCCGGCAAAGTGTGGGTGTTGTACACTTCTACCAGCCCCGTCGGTGGAAAGGCGTGAGGATATGTACTCGTAGGTGATTTAGTGTAATAAATTCGGATGGTGTAATGGCAGTTAGAATGTTAGCAAACCAATTTGTTTTTTGCACGGGCACTGCAATGCTTAGCATACTGCAAATTGGACAGCCTAATGGCTGCTTCACTCAAAGTTGAGAATCTTCTGAATCCGAGTGCGTCAACAAGGCGGTAACTCCCATCACACGGTGGTTGACGTATTGTTTTCATCATAGTTTTTGCTCAAGCGGTGATATGGCTCAAAGGTGATATGTCACCAGTTATTACAATCCACGTGACGACTCAGAATAACAAGTATTACCTACGAGGCGATGGATACAAAGTTTCTTCCTACGTTAACATCAAGCACCTATGGCCTTGTTTTCCAGCTAGCAATTAGCATTCTATCGTCAGATCTATATTGTACGTAGTACTATACTTATGAGTGTAAATCTTAATGCACTTATGTGTGTATGGTGATAGCCTAGTTGGGAGAAAGCTCGCCTCTCGAGATAGAGGGTGGGGTTTAATCCTTGTCAACACGGCACGCACCAATTTGCTTATTTGTGAATACGAGTAAATTATCATAATGAGATATAAAAGTGAAGCCCGGTGTATGGCGACAGCCTTGACCGCTGTCGCATTTGGGACTGAATATCGTCTGGCGAACTTTGAGTGTTGTAATACACCGCTGCCAACCCCTTCAGGGGATAGGCCTAACGATATCTTATGTTATGCGTGTGTTGTGTTATGTGTTGTGTTGTCGTTCTGTTGGCCGATTGTGATGGACTACGCCTTCCGATTTGGAGGTCGTGGATCCTGGCTGTGCACTAGTGAACTCTTCCTTCGTAGAGAAGTTCATGTGCATTTTAATTTGACACGTGCTCTTACGGTGAAGGAAAACATCTTGAGGAAACCGACCCGACATATCCTAGAAGAAAAAATTTAAAGACATGAGACATCTATTAACTCGCACTGAGCCAGCGTGGTGGATAACGGCTCAGTCAACCTCGACGTAGTGTAGGTCGGTGTTCCTGAAGTGTGACTTATAAGACTTCTGAAAGATTCTCAATGATTCTGGGAAGTAAAAATTGAGCATCTTCAACGTCTTTCTCGATAAAGAGTAGGGAGTAGTAATCAAGTATTCCCACGATTTGATAATAATTACAGTACCCGGCGATAAATATCGCACATCGACATTTGAAAAGAGACTTCTATTTTGTAGAGCGTTATCTCTGTCGCACACTAACGAAACTGTCGTGCGAAAGGGATAATGTTCTACGAAGCCGAAGTCTCTTTCCAAAGGTCGATGTGCAATATTTACTGCCGGGTACTGTAATTATCCTAACTACTGTACTAGTCCTAAGAGGAACATTCTGGAAGGTTTTTTGAGCGGATGTCAAACGATGCCTTTCAGACATTCAGTCAATGAACTGTTATATCTTTAAATGTCAATGACTGCATGCAATGACAAGTGATGGGAGCCATATTAGGTGCGATCAAATGAAAAATATAAACTATTGTGCAACAGAAGCAATGATCTAGGATGCAATGAAATAAGAGACAAAGTAAACATCATCTTTGATCAATAACAAGTAACTTTATTAGAAGAAAAACAAAATACCCAGCTGCTAAATGTCAAAAAAATGTAAATAGGTCACTTCCACTATCAAGACGAATCAAATGACGCCTCACATGTCGAAATCTGTGAAGCTCTTTATGCTGTAGGGCTTGCCAAAGAAACACATACATACAAACACTAGAAAAACATAGCGCTCATTCTTGCGCAGTCGGGTAAAAATAAAACTTGGGGTCACTATCATTTGTACCTTGGTATTGGAGGTCAGTAACCAAAACTTTTTGTGACTCCTTGCTGCGTTTTTGAATACTGCTTTATACTATGTACCCACCTAATTTCCTTCAATTATATAGCAAACAAAAAACGTAAATAGGATAATTTACTAATAATATTTGTTTTAACATTCCATAATTTGGTGATAATGCTAAGTAAATATTTAATTTATTTAGCTGTTTACAAAAGATAGGTACTCTGAACATTAGTGAGCAACTTTTGTAGTTTAGTGTGTAATGTATTTTGCACCTTGTAACTAGAACTTATAACATTCCATCTTCAAATAGGCCGTTATCTAAAAAATGATTTTACCGATTTTTAAACGAATTGGACTATTTGTTTTTTTTTTATGTTTGTTAGTTCGTAATTTTTGACTGGGTGAATCGATTTTAATGATTAATTTTTTGTTTGGTAGACTATACGTTATAGGTGGTCCCACACAAATTTTATTGAAATCGGTAGAGCAGTTTTTAAAATATCAACAAAAGCTTAAAACTTGTTTAAATGGATAACGAATTACAGCATGGGAAGTCGGTTTTTCAAGCTTTCTTATTATTTTATTATTATAGATAAAGCATTCCATTTTGGGACCGCTCGTCCTGTCTTGCCATTTACAAGAAAATTAAAAAGGCGAAATCGATTATTGATGAGTATTTTAATATTAAATGCCCTTATTTACAAGCATCATGGGAAAGTAGCGCTTAAATTAACAATTACGTCGTCGAATGTACTTGAAATTATGCATTAAGATGATTAAGTTGCTTTTAGCGAAAAAACTACTTAGCAGTTTTGAGGTTGCGATAGTTCAGATTAAAAATGAAATATACGAAAACCCTTGAAGCCCCAACTTGTACTTCAACTTGTTCCAGAGCTTTGTCCAACAGATTTCAATGTGTTTCAATTTAGTAACTAGCTGCACCCTGTACAGTTAAAAATAATGTGGTGTTCTGAGCTTAGATTACCTATGACAGTTGAGATGAGCAGAGCGACAAGCACCTACTTAAAATAGATCTGATCACCCTTACCATGAATTTTAATCGTTACCAAAACCTTTTTTAATTTTTTTTTTTTTTAATTTATTTAATTTACTTAATTTTTTTTTAATTTCAACCTTTTTGCTCGAAAACTCCCGTGGGAGTTTCATACAACTTTATCTCCCTTGGGAAGCAATGCCTTGCTTTACGTTGAGACTACGTGATATACCGTGATACACTTGCAAACCGTATACCAACTTCCGTTCGGGATGCACTTTCTAGCGCGTGCTTTAAAAAACCAAGCTTAGAGCTTGGTTACTAGAAAATATGTTTTGTGACATTGAAGCTTATTTTAAAATAAACTATTTTTGAACTATTATTATTTTGTATAATAATAGCTATACATAATATTTTTTTACTACACTTAACTGTATTATGACATTATTTAATATTTATTTATATTAGACATAATAATCAATCATTATTGTTCTAATATTGTTCTGACATTAATTTTTAATTATAAATATTCAACTGTGACGTGTAACTATAGGAATTATCAATAAATTCTGATTTCTGATTTCTGATATGTAATTGGTCATTGTTTAGCAGGTAGTGTGAAACATACTTACCTTGTATCTTCTCTTCTACTAATATAAAACAAAATCGCTTTCCGCATCTCTTCGTCTCTCTGTCTGAACCTATATCCGCTAACTCATAAACCATGCAACGGATTTTGATGCGATTTTCATCATCAGATAAATCATATTACACGGAAAGTTTATAGGTACCATGCAAAGCCGAAGCGGGTCGCTAGTATTATTATAATGTCAATATAGTTGGTGTAATATTTCTTTATATTGTTCCCAGTGCCTAGACATGCGAGAAGGGTCATTTCTGTACAAGATGTGGGAGACGCCGCCCTACCAGCTGTTCTCAGAAGTGTGGGTGTACAACTATACGAACGTGAAGGAGTATATGGACGGCACGCACAGCAAGCTGAGGGTGCAGGAGGTCGGACCATTCAAGTTTCAGTAAGTGAGTTTTAGCTTTCATCAAGAAACTGTAATGTTCTAGAAGGTTCCTTAATGCTTAGTCAGTTTTTTTACCTTGCTAGGCGTACTTACTATCTCATTCTTATTAAACCCTGAATGACTTCAAAAAAGGAGTAAGTCCTATGTTCCAAACATACACCTGTCTTCTGAGCTTGGGAGAGTGGGTTCCATTCTATTCCCACCTAGGGCAAACATTAATGTGATGAACATTTGTGTTTGTTCTATATTTGGGTGTAAATGTCTATTTGAGTACGTATTTTTAAAATATATAATGCGTGTATGTCATTCTCCAGCAGCCATTGTACAAGCGTTGCTTAGTTTGAGGTCAGACGACCGTGTGTGCAAGTGTCCTGAAAATTTATTTAATAACAATTTTAGATCACAGTCTTATCAAACCCTTCTTTAACTGACTTCAAAAAAGAAGGAAATTCTATGCTCGTCTCTGTTTTTTAAAGAACATTTTTACAGTTCTGTTAATTTAAAGAATTAATTAAACGTATTTTTTCTGTACATGTGGTAACTGTTATAATTTTATTGTTACTTTTGTTTTGTTGTGTGCATAATGATTGATCTTCAGAGTTGCGAATCAATCATTATGCAAGTTTTATAACGCTAAAAAGTTTACTATTGGACAGAATCGCTTTTAAACATTTAGTGCTGACTATGTCTGTATTACAGATCTAATTAAAGTATTAAGGCGAACTTCACAATGGGTAATAAAATAGACAGTTAGTAACTTACTAACATAATGTGGTTTTACAAAAAATCTCCTTAAGCCGAAAATGCACTTCGTTTAAATACGCTTGCTACAAGATCTTTCAAAGGCGTTAGCCGTTCGCTGCAGAGATAAAAGCGAAAAGTATATTAAATTGTACCTTATTTCCAGAGAAATAAGAACCAATGAGAACATCACGGTGGACAGAGAGCGAGGAGTGATGTCTATTGATCCAAAGATCACGCTGAAGTTTATCCGAAATGAGTCCGTAGCTGATCTTGAAGACCTGTCAGTCTACGTGCCTAACATCGCACTTATTGTGAGTACAGGATTATCATCATAATCGTTCTTTAATCACCTTTTGCTGAAGAAAGGCATTTATTGAGCACCAACTCGCCTTTTGGTAAGCGACGTTGTGGTCGAAGATGAAGCACGCAGATTTAGAAGAGACCTATTCACTCTATATTCTTGGAACAGGCCCAGATTATAATTCTCAGGAGGCAAGGAAGGCGGCAGGTTGTTACAATCCTTGGCGTTTCTTCTTGTACGCCATTCATCCTGGGCCTGTGTCTATTTTTTCTATACATCCACGAAATCATACTTCACATCGCACTATTATTATAAATGCGAAAGTTTGGATGGATGTATGGATGAAAGTTTGTTACTCAATCACGCCTATACTGATCTAGATGAAAATTAACACAGAGGTAGATTATAGTCTGGAATACTAAAAGAATTAAATAGTCAAATTTCGTCACGCACACAAGAAAGCACGGAAAATACGTGGAAGGTAATTACGACGCCTTTTTCAATAGGTATAAATAGGAAATCTACTATCCTACTACTATACACTAGACGTCAGAGGCCTAGCGCTTTAAAAGTTCTGGCGCCAAGATCTCTGGGCCTGTTGTATAAATAAAAAAACTTACAACTATGTATTCTCAAAGTTGATAATCTAATACAGCGTACTGGTTTTGTGTATAGTAATACTTACGGGTGTTGTTCAACCCGTCCAAGTGTACAATTTTTAAAACACAAGTTTGCAAAATTGAAGAAAAACAAAACCAAGATATACCTATTTATAGAAAATTGATCTCGTGACTTATTATTTCAAACGGAGGCTCGATAATTTTTCATTCGAATTTTAAAAACTTAGGTTTTAAAAGTTGTTCACTTTGACGGGTTGAACAATACCTTTAAGTATTACTCCACCCAAAACCAGTACTTTGTATAGATCTAAAGCAAGTATTCAAATTAGGCTAGGAGTGTCTACTACCCTTTTCGATGACATTGTACTTACCATCAACTGTTACCATCAACTATTACCTTGTCAACCATAAAAAATGTAACTGATTTTTTAACGATTATCTCAGACCTTCGTTCTTGACGTCATAATACTAGTTTTTCGGCGTCTATGAAATGAGGTATAATATTATGTTTATGATAGGTTGCTAAAATATTTTTATGTGTTTCTAATGACCGCCTATTATAGTGCTTTGCTTTTTACCGCTCTGTCGGTACAAAAACTTGTGCACTGAACTAGGGTTATCTAAGTTATGACGTAAATGGTGTAGTTTCTGTAAGTTTTTGCTGATATTCAAGTTTCTTGAATTCAAGCTTTTAAAGTTCAATGTACAGTGTGTTCAGAGATTGCCTGATGACGCTATGGATATATATGGATTTTAAACAAAGTAATAGGTAGGGTCAACAGGGCGTCGTTTGAAAATTACTGACAAACCCTTCACAAATATAGGCACCCTTCACAAATATAGGCATTTAACGCCATCTTGTAAAAATTATTGCAACTAAAGATAGAAAATGTTCTAGGTGGCGTCAAATTTGTGAAGGGTTTGTCAGTAATTCTCGAAAGACGCAATTGCCTTACAGACGCATTTGCCCCGAGTTGACCCTATATTTTTTTACCTAATTACTATAATTATCGTCACGCCTTTCCCCCGAAGGGGCTGGCAGACTTATATAGGAGATTATATTTATTATGTAAATATACGCACATAATAAATTAACAAATTACCTTTGGCTGGGATCGTCGCCTAAGAGTGGGAGCGTCTCCTACTCTAGAATAGAAAGGATAATTCAATGTTGCATGTCGGTGTAAGATTAATTTTAGCTTGGGAGTCTTAAAAACTGAAACATGTCATTTTTTGGTTTTCGTTTTAAATGTTTTTTATTGACCGGATTTTTTTTGCTCAGATATTTTTATTCTTTAATTATACTATGTCTAGTACATGCCGATGTTTTTTTTTAGTAAATTGATGTAATTTGTCTATCTAAAATAGACCTTAAATTATATAGATTATCGTAAGTGGATCTTGGAACACACTGTATATTAAAAAAAAGTAAATCGTGTATGAAACATGTGAGACATGTGAGTCGTATTACTATGCAGTTTTTATACAGAACCTAAAAAACAAACTAAAAAATGGACAAAAACACTTAATAGCTCTATCGATATCATTTATCTACGTACGAGTTTTTGATTTTCTAACCTTTATTGGTTTCTATTTTAGATTTATTTGTATTACATTTGTTTCGTTGGTTTATTCTTTATAATTGAACAATTTATGGTGATATAGAAAAAGTAGTAATTTTATGTTACACGAAGTAGTTTTTATAAATTGAAGATCTTTTAGATGATATTATTTATTTTTCATTCGTGTTCATATAACTATTACCAGCTGCGCTCCGTGGTGTAACCCGTGGTTAAACAGTAGCCTATATATTCATCCTGGGTATAAGCTACTTCCATATCGAATTTGATTAAAATCCGTCCACCCGTTCGAGCACGAAGAAATAACAAACATACACACTTACACACCCACAAACTGTTGCCTTTATAATATTATATATATCATATATATTTATGTAGTGTAATTGTGGTACCTACTTAAAAATTTCCTCATAGAAAAAAAAACACATAACTTAGATTTATTTTCTAAATCATGTCCTTGACCTACTTCATTTATTTTCATCTATGGACGAAAATGAAATAAGTAAAAAAAAAAATGTTTTGTCTTATTTCATACTCCTGATTAAATAATACCTATGTATGCTATTACAGACTATATACCTACATAATATAATCTATCTCTGTGCTAACATTATTCATTCAGCCGTTCTGGTGTAATTGTGTTACAAACATCCATCCATTCAAACTATTGCATTATGAAGGAGAAAGTTATGTAAAGTTAATAATATAAGAAATCAGAATTTAGTGATAACTACAATAGTAGGTACATGTCACAGTTCAACACATGTCAAACAATAGAAGAATGTATTGATGTCAACACACAATACACAATAAATAAATAATGTAAACAAAATTAATTAAATCGCACACATATTTACGTAATAATCACTCACATCAATAATAATTTTAAAGTCTTAAGCGTGAAATAGCAACAAATAACATAAATTATAACAGATAATAACAAATGATTCTTCCACCCCAGGCTATGAGCACCCTAGCAGCAGACAAGCTGGGTTACATCCCCAACGCTGGCGCGTACTACTCCATCTCAGCAATGGGCTCCAAGCTGTTCAGCAAGCTCACCATTAACGAGCTGTTCTGGGGGTACAAAGACCCCCTGGTCTCCATAGCCAACACGCTGCTGCCGGGCTGGATCGACTTTGGGAAGCTTGGGGTTTTAGATAGGGTAAGTACAATTAAAGTTGATACATTTATACAAGCTGTTATTTAACTTGCAAAGTATTTAAGTAACTACATATGTTTGTTCGGGTTGAATCTAGCAACTTAATTTTGAAGCAGATATCTTCAACTGATTGAACTGAAATGTTGTATACACCTTTAGTTTGGATGACAATGCATGGTTAGTTGTGTGTCGTCATTCTAAATCCAACATGGTAGAACACCGACTAAATGAAGGCAATTTACAAAAATTAAATTTCCCTTGAAATCGCAAAGCTGGAATTCTTTAGCAAAATGTTAAGACTTATTTTGTAACAAGTACCGTTCTTCTATCAACAGTTCTATGCCCAGAGGCCAGAGAGAGCTGAAATAGAGATGAAGGATCCCTATTCAAAATACTCCATCAGGACGTGGAACAACCTCCCCGGTCTGCCAGAACAAGGCTTCAGAAGTCTTAACACAAGGTTGGTAAAAAAAAGGGAACCGGCCCCAGATAACCATTACAAGCTGGACGCGAGTACGAGAAGAGGAGAGCAGGAGAGCAGCCCCCTAATTTTACCAAGCAATTGTTTAAAAAGTGTAAATGAATTGTCAGTTTTTGACACTTCTGGCATACAAAAAGTATCAATTTGAGGCAATTCATAAACAATTTATGAGGAAACAATTGGTTAGTAGATTTGGGAGGCTGCAGTGTGTGTGTGTTACCACATTAAAGTGCATCTTGCACGCACATTACGTGTCCGTGTCTCAGTTTGCACTGGTCATTTGCTTTGGTAGAGGGTAGTTTTAAGGGATTACGCAAATACTTATCTTTCAACAAATTCAAACGAAACATGCAGTCTCATCGTATAATAGAGAAAAAATGATTGAATACCATAGCTAAAAGTACACTTTTAGAAAATAGGTAGCCTGTACTTCGTGCCCTTAAAAGTAAATAGGTAAAAAAGTAAGTAGGTACGTTTTGTTCTCTAATGACGAATTAAGTCGCAAATGTTCCTATAGTAAAATATTATATTATGACATATTTCACACGAACATACTCGTGGAAACGCCATAAAGAAAACTTTGACACCACAATACGACTCTACGTCTATTTTTATCCATATTATTATCCATCATTATTCATAGTGTCTTCGAGACTATTCTTTTTTTAGTTGGCAGCATTAAGATAATCATAAATCTATTATTTGCCTAAAATGACCGTGTAGTTGTGTCTAAAATCGTGTATATTTCTTGTCGTTATGTATTTAACACTATGGCGTGTCAACCTAACTGTATGCTTTTTATAGCAGGAAACACTGTTTTTATCAACTCTACTTGTACTTAAAGACATCAAATAACATCACGTTAATAACTTTTTATGTGAACCCATTATGCACTTAGCGTATAGCGTAGTTAGGATTATCGGCATGATTACGTTACGAGTCGTTAGCTGTCAGTTGTAGTCGCAAGTACGTCATCGTCATCCTGCTTAGCGTACGCCCTACTCACAATAAGGCTTCGTCCTAACTAAACAAACTATGAGTGGCTGACTGTTGGCCTCCAGTTAGCTAGTGGTTCTGTGAGCTGGCGACCTCGCGGCCAGCGTCTGTCTTCCTCTACAGCTCCCATTCCTCAACCGATTCTCGTGAAATTTTGTCAGCAGGTTCGATAATTAAATGGGTTTTTTTTTTAAATGGCGTAGTAATTTGGATGTTCTTTTCAAAACCTGACTCGATAAAAAAAACTGTACAATTGTTGAACCGGCTCACAAAATTTCACGAGAAACGGTTTAGAAATGGGACCTGTACCTACACGAAGACAAAGATCCGGACAGAGATCCAGGCAGAATTCGGACATATGAAAGCATTTATGCCGAAGATGCTTAGCCGCTTCGCTTGCTCGGTCGATTATTATTTTGAAAGTAGTGTCCGAACAGCAAGCACTGTCCGTACGCTGTTTGTTGTGTAAGACTTGCTGACTCAAAGTCAAAGTCAAAGTCAAAATGTTTTCATTCAATTTAGGTATCACAGATACACTTATGAACGTCAATTTTTTTTTTAAAATAGACTCGACCGCCTTGTTCTGATAAAGAGCCTCTACTCAGAAGAAGAGGCAAGAAACTGAGTGGCATTATTTTTCAAAGAATAAATAAATTACAGTCTCACAAGCTTTGGCTTACAACTAGGTAATATCTATAAATACTAGTGGCTACTTGGCGGAAGTCAATCAGTCAGTCAGCGGACTCAATCAGTGATTGCATTTTGTTTGATACCTACCGTGTGCCGCTTCCTCAACATTGAGTTTGCCCAATAAGCGACTCAGAGGCAGCCAGCTATAATCATCCGCTCACAGTCCTCTTAGCCAGGACGAAGCCTAAGTGAAAAACTGAAAAACATTATGATTCGCATTTGCGACTGACAGCTACCGTAATCAGGTGGCTGGTTTATCTTTCTCAAATCAAAAGTTATTAGTTTTTTTTTATGAAGGGCGATGGCGTAATAACGGCGGGTTATGAACTGTAGGACGTACGTGTCACGTTGTGAAGCATGCTTTAGTGGCTGACGTAGACCACATAACCAGTAGACTGTCCCTCGTGAATCATCACGAATAGTACCTAATAATATTAGTTTAAACTCTTCACTTGTATCGCCTTGACAAGCATGGATAGCGTGAATTTAGTTTTCGGTCGCCCAAACCTTTTTTTTCGTGCTCTAAAGGTGATTTTTAGAGAGCAAAAGTGGAATATGCCAATCGTATGAGGCTTATTTGTTAGTTTGAAGACTGGCTGCACCTCGTGGGTTAACCACGGTTAAGTGGCCAAAAAGTATCCTATATGCGCTATTCCAGACTATCTATCGTTATGCTATTTCACCTGATCCGTTCAGCCGTTCTGGCGTGATTGAGTAAGGGCGCTCCTAGGTGGGCTATACTTTTGTAGCAATAGTGGCCGGGAGATACTGGTCTTGCAATACTTTGAGTGTGGCTGGGCTACAGTTGGCAATGTTGCCAGTATTGTCAGGCCAGTATTACTGTGAAAATATGACCTGTCTAGAAGCGCCCTTACAAACATCCACACATCCATCCAAGCGTAATTTTTTATCCTGCAAAAGCAATCTACTGGCTATAATAATCTTTAGGCCGATTCCATTAGTTCTGTGTACAAATCAACGATAACCTATTATTAGACTGATCATGGTAATCTGACAGGCCGTTTAAGGTGTGTAGTGTTTTATGACTTTTCGCATTTTTGAATTAGAATATAAATTGGTAAGGGGCAGGTGGTGTAAAATACCATTGATTTGACTCTACTCTTTAACTAAGTGTGTCCATTAAACTATTTTTATTTATTTTTATTACTAGTAGCTTTTTGAGCTGTAGACCTCGCGGCCGACGTTTGTTCTCCTCTACAGGTTGCATTCCTCAACCGATTCTAGTAAAGTATTGTGAGCATGTTCGATAATTAAACATATTTTTTTTTAACAAAATATCAAAACTATCGGTTAAGAAACCTTTAGAGGCAGACAAACTCTACAAAACACAAAACTCTTTTGACTGCCTCGGTGGCTCAGTTGGTGACCCTGCCTTCTGAGCTTAGGGGCGTGGGTTCGATTCCCACCTAGGACAAACATTTCTGTGGTGAACATTTGTGTTTGTTCTATGTCTGGGTGTTAAATATCTATTTATGTATGTATTTTAAAATATCTAAGTATGTATATCAGTCTCTGGCAGCCATAGTACAAGCTTTGCTTAGTTTGGGGTCAGGCGACCGTGTGTGGAAATGTCCCAAATTTATAATAAAAAAAAAAGATTCGGACAAAATTCGGACAAACGAAAGCATTTTTGTTGAGGCTGAAACAGAGACGCTTCGCTCACAAACGCTCGGTCTGAAGGATTTAACGTTTCTTGCCGCTTGTAGCTGTAGTTCTCAAAGTAGTAATTTCATGTTACACCTCCACGATGCAGTTTTTGTAAATTAAAGATCTTATTTTAAGATATTATTTATTTTTCATTCTGTTCATATAATTATTACTAGCTGCGCCCAGCGTGTTACCCGCGATTAAAAGGTATAAGCTACCTGCATACCAAATTTCTTCAAAATCTGTCTAACCGTTTGAGCGTGAAGAAGTAACAAACATAAACACATAGGAGTTCCGCGACATTCTGAATTTTCTATACAAACGCGCTTGTGAAATTTCTTAGAAAATATTGGTCAGATTAGGATGAAATTTAGCATGTATAATTATATGAACTATATCTCCGCTCATACGTTCTTGTTTTTTTTTTTTTTTAAAGTCCTTAAGATAAAATAGAGCTATGAAAGATATCCGCATCATATACTTTAATTACAATAGATAATACAATAATTAGACAAAGCAAATCACAAATCTCGTTACATAGGTTGTCTACATCATTAGCTTTTAATTAAATCCATAATATAAGGATATTTTTTGCTATTTTAGATTGATTAGAGAAATGCGAAAGTCATAAAAATGTTTTAATTTGCAATTTGTCACTCTGTAGATAAATTTAAAGGTTCATCAGTATCTTTAATTGCTCTCTTCACTTGTCATCACCTTGTAGACGAAATGGCAATAGAAAACCTTTAGTCTATGCGAAGTTAGCTTAAAGTGGTCGCCGGACTTTTAACACTCACAAAATTTCGCCCTTATAATATTATTGTGATGTAATAATTTTATGAAATTTCAGTACTAAATGCAACCGCGTCGTCGGAGCGTACGAAGGTCTGATGCTGACGCCCAACATTGCCAAGGGGCGCGAGATCCCCGTGTTCAGGAAGCAAGCCTGCAGGACCTACCCTTTCAGCTATGAAAAAGAGGAGATCGGGGAAGGTGGATACAACACTTACAGGTAATAAGATTAAATCGACTTCATTATCACGAAAAACTATTTTTTCAACACATCTCTAGTGTATTTCTGTTTCTTTGTAAGTATGTCATTTGACATACAAAGAAACAGAAACACATACATACATGACTGGAGCCCGGTGTATAGCGATAGGCTCGCCCCCTGTCACATTTGGGACTGAATATCGACCGGCGAAGTGTGGGTGTTGTATCACACCTATGCCAGCCTCCTCGGGGGAATGGCGTGACGATATGTTTATTTGTTTATTCCGCTGCAACGTCGCAATGGGTACACCAAAGAATATGAGTTTCAATTACATTGCGACGTTGAAGCAATACACTAGAGATTTGTTGAAATAACAGTTGTGAAGATAAAATTCTGCAAAGTAACGTCTGATTGGATCAACGACCATTATAATGTACTAGCTGCGCCCCGCTGTTTCACCCGCAGTTAAAAAGTATCCTAAGTGCTTTTCTAGACTATAATCTATCTCTGTGCCAAATTTCATCTAGTTCTGTTCAGTTAATAATATGTAGAATCCGATTTTCTTGTATTTTCACTTCCTTCTCTCTTAGTTTTTTTTTTTTTTGGTAAGCTTAGTAAGTAAATAATGTCTATTCTTTTCTGCAGGTACACAATGGCGAAAGATGCGTTCAGTAGGAGTTCCCCATACTACTGCAACTGCACTATGAACTGCCTCCCTGAGGGTTTCGTGGACATCAGCAAATGTTACTATGGTAAGAAGCTTTTTTGTTTTTTGATTTACACTATCAGTTCTTCAATCAAACATTTTTTAAATTTGAAATCGTAAAAAAATATTTAAGTACAAAGATAGAAAGATAATTAATCAAATTATAATTCTAATGACTGATAAGAGACAACGCACAATCTAATTCGATGAATCCAGAAGAAATGAGAAAGGATTTTAAAAACCCAATACCTACAATCCAAAATAATTCGAGTGGACTGAGCGGCTGGACCGTACCAGAGATGCTCTTGGTCCGCTTCTCTGATAGCAAAGAACGTGTAATAATACTACCTGATAGGAAAAACAGGAAAAAAGAGCCTTCGTCGACCGATCAAGCGGACTAAGCTAGTGGACCACGAACATTGTTTCATAGCACTAATTACCCATAATATCCCATTCTATTTTGGCCACCTAATAGGATAAACAGAAGAAAGAAATTGTCGTCCGATCAAGCGGACTAAGCTAGTGGACCACGAACGTTGTTTCATAGCGCTAATTACCTAAACCCTTAATATCCCATCCTATTTTGACTACTTTATAGGACAAACAGAAAAAAATCTTTGTTGTCCGATCAAGCAGACTAAGCTAGTGGGCCACGAACGTTGTTTCATAGCGCTAATTACCTAAACCCTTAATATCCCATCCTATTTTGACTACCTAATAGGACAAACAGAAAGAAAAAAAAATGTCGTCCGATCAAGCGGACCAAGCTAGTGGACCACGAACGTTGTTTCATAGCGCTAATTACCTAAACCCTTTATAAACCATCCTATTTTGACTACCTAATAGGACAAACAGAAAAAAAATCTTCGTCGTCCGATTAAGCGGAATACAAAAGCTTAGTTTTGTATTGAGAACGCATGTTGGTCCATAGCGCTTATTACCGAGACCCTTAATATCCCACACTATTATGTGACATTTAAAAAAAATATATATATATACAATACAAAAGCAAAGCTATAGCATTATGAAACACGTGAGTAAACTAAGAAAAGTCTTTACAACTGTAAATTTTTTTAATTATAATATTTTAACTTGTTTATTAAGTGCCTCCGCCGTAAATCAAAATTATTAGACACAGATTAATTACAACCTTTGTAAATTATGAGATAGTCACGTGTGAAATTATTTTACTTATTGTATTGAAGCGTAGCATTCTACAAATTCATACTTCAAATTTTTTTCATGTCAAAATTTGTGTGCGAATATTTTGACCTGCGGGTCAAGTATGGATTTATGTATTTAATTTGCATTTATAATAGGTTATATATTATTAATATATTTTCAACGACTCAGATTTATGCTAGAGCTTCCCGCCTTATTATTATTGTTATTATTAAATTGCTATCACCTTGGCATTTCAGCAGTCCTAAATAAATTTACTCTGGTTGGTTTCTAACATAAATTTATAACTTTATCTTGTTCATTAATATTTCGTAAATGTGGACGTATTTCCTTACTAGAAGAGGAAGTATAACTATGGCTATTTATTAATTAAGCAATTAATTGTTCGGAATTTTCTGATAACGCCCTAAATGGAATTAATAAAACGGTAATTAAATTATAAGAAAAAAATTATGAAGTTGTCGATGATAAGTTAATTTAGCCCAAATGACGGTCAAGCACAAGCCTACGAGTACTTTCAAAAAATTAATCTAAGTAACAAAAATATTCAGAATACTTTTACACATGGTCGTCTGACCCCAGACTAAGCAAAACTTGTATTATGGCGGCCAGAGACTGATAAACATCCATATATTTTTAATACATATTTAAATAGATAATTAACACCCAGATACACAAATGTTCATTTACATATTAATGTTTACCCTAGGTGGGAATCGAACCCACGCCCCCTAGCTCAGAAGGCAGTTTCACTACCGACTGAGCCACCGAGGCAGTCTAAAAACTTATATTAAAAGTTAGAATAGCGTAAGCTGAACTCGTCAACAATATTGTAATCCTACAGTTTTTCAAATACCTTCCATTTATTAAATCCTAGTAATAAAAAAATGTTTTCTTTTCTTCAGGTTTCCCAATAGCGTTATCCAAGCCACATTTCTTGGATGTCGATCCAGAGCAGCTTGCTTTTATAGAAGGCATGACTCCCGACCCTGAGAAGGACGGATCTTTTCTTCAAACGGAACCGGTACGCATCTAATGATTCATCAACTTCTTCCCATTTCTCAAATCGGAATTTGATTCTTTGAATACTCTTTGATACATAATAAAATGAAGAATTTATTTTAAAAAATTAGGTCCGCCATTTTCAGCCAACTTTTGTGACTTAAAGGTTAAACTTATCTACATAAGTATTTATCAACACATGCAAGGATTTTTCATGTTAATGATTGGAGCCCGCTCTTTAGTTTTATACTTTAAACAAACATTACAAATTAAATATAATTTTAGCTAGTTCCGTCTTACTTTTAAAATGACCTAACCTCACTTGACATTCAGAGTTTTTAGTTGAAAAGTTGCAAAGCTACGTCTAGTGTGATCATTAATTTAATCAATGACATAATAGCTGGTACTTGCCAAAATGATCAGAACTAATTCTTTATTTGTTTGTTTTGATTCATAGATAATAGGCGTGCCTCTATCTCTCAAGTCGAACATACAAGTGAACATAGCTGTTAGGACGTCACCAGGAAACCCTATCACTAAACCTCTAAAGGATAAGGTGGTGCCCTTGGCCTGGCTTTCGATGGTGAGTTCTTTACGTTTTCATTCATTAATATACTGAAATTGGCGATCGTCTCGACTCGTGTTTTGAGCATTGCTGGGGTCTACAATGGAGATGCAGACACACTGATTATAACTATCGCAGAACACAGACTCAGACAGATCACTATTAAAAGCAACTAGATGGACACTATACTTTTATTTAATGTAGATAGATAGATTAATGTGCATTATGATAGTAGATAGATTCTGAACGAACTTTTGCACGAGGAGCGATTAAATAAGAGGACTAGGGAAGCAGCTACTGAAGAAGTTAGTTAGTATAAAAACAAAAAATTCAAATTTAAAAATCCTATCAAAACAAGACGAATCATTCGGAAGCGTTGTATTAAATACTAATGATATTGACGTAGGTCTAAACGAGGATAAAAACTTAAAATAACCGGATATTTAGGTAATTTAAAATCGGTCTAGGATATAAAACAAGCAAAACAAAAATCAAAAACAAGTTTTTTTTTTCATAATTAAGGAAATAAAAATAAAAATTGATTTGTTGAGCTACTGACATGATGCCACTTAAAATAAAAGTAAATGATATTAGAAGCTTCTAGAAATGAAGAATGCGACGAGAATTTCATTAACATCTTTTTCTCTTTACAGTACTGCAATGGCCCACCAGATGAAATCCAAACATTGCTGAAACTTCGTTTCATCTACGCTCCGCCAATAGTCATCACTCTTAACGTCCTCCTCTTTGTCATCGGCTTGATTTTGACTGGTCAAGGAGCCCACCGTGTCTGGAAACCCAGGTACCAGCTGGTCGACAACCAGTCTTCAACCAAACTAACACCAGTGCGAAAAATCAGCAGAGAACGCAAGAGGAGTACGGAAAGAAAACGAAGCATGGAAAGACGGAAAAGCAGCGTGATTCTAACCTTCAATGCTGTAGCTGATACATTGTTCAGAGAGAATGATGATTTAGCGAAAGAAGCTGTCTCATTGCTAGCCATTACAGAAGATGATAATGATGATCTTAATGATTTAGTTGTTAGCGATTGATGAGGAAAAATAATGATTATAGGCCAAGCCATAAAAAGTTGGAGTCAGCCTATGAAGCGGTTGGCATTTTTCCATTGAAAAGAGTTCTTGAGAGGAGATGGTGCTGCAATCAATGAAAGTAGAATTGGTGCATCCAATTTTTGTTCTAAAATTTTAGTTTTGTTTGGGAACGGTAATTTAAAATTGATTTAAATAGACATTCGTATTCGTTTTATAGATTTTAAAAGGCCTACTTTTCGTATTAAAATTAATTCGTTTTGATATTGGTAATTCGCCCAATGTGAAAATGGCCATATTTTTAATATAAAGGTTGCAGAATTATAGATACGTAAGTTTTTTCTGAAATGTATTACCATGGTTTTGATTTTAAGCCATGTGTACATTTTAAGTGTAGCTATTACAAAAACTGTGACTATGACAAAACTTGCTCAAATATAATTATAATAACAGATCGTTTTAGATCATTATTTGTTATAAATTATTATTAGTAGTAGGTATAATTATCTATTTCATTCATTATTTCAATCATCGTGAAATTGTCATTCATTTCAACGTACATAGATGACATTTTAAAGTTTAGGTTATTTGTGTGTACGCAACCTACCTATTTTTATACAAAATTAGATGAAATTATGACGTTCTATATTTATATTGTACTTTTTGTAGGTTAGTGACTTCTATTGTGATATTATTAATAGTTCCTTAGCAAATACGTGTAAAAAGTATTGTAAATAATTTATTTAAACAGAATAAATGTAAATTAAACGGGTGTAATGATTGTAAATAAATGTTTTTATACTTTTTATTACAACGTTTTATTTAGAACCTTTAATAATGTGTTTCGCCCGTTTTGACTCAAACTTATTTACATAAATTTATAAAAATCTTGTTACCTTTGCTTACCATGTTGACAGAGTACTAGTACTAACTGTAGTCAGTATTTTACGATGGTGGTTATCTATAATACTTAAAGGATTTAACCTGTACCAATACAACATACAAATATTCACGCCTCGTTCCCATAGGGGTAGGCCGAGACCACTTCTTTCCACTTGCTACGATCCTGGCATACATCTTTCGCTTCTTCCACTTTCATGAGTCTTTTCAAACACGCTCGTCGGTTACGGGTACTCTTGACTTGGCCTTTATGACGTTTTTAACTAGGTCGAGATTGGCATACATGTTCTTAAACATCTATTAAATACTGTTATAACGTCATTAGATTACTTTGATTAGATACTCAAGAGATTAAACGATAATTATCCAAGCTAATTTTGCGTCTATGGCATGAAATACTCAATTATCCGATCGTTATACCCAATGTAGCCATTCATTTATTCAAAAAAATACCGACATTACGGTGGCATTAAAAACTACGTAAAACTATAACTGGTTTGACATACCGGTAATATAGCCGGTAATAACAGGTTTCTACGGTATTTATTACGTCGGCGTCATCAACAGGAACGTCTGCTAATTTTGTAGGTAGCAAGATAATTAATTAAAAAATATTAGTAAGTATGTAAATATTTTTAATAAATTAATGTTTTAAATAATAATCACAGGTTCTTTTGAGTGGTACAGGTTTGAATACGATGCAGTTTATAAAAAATACTGTTTTCAGGGTTACTTTAAAATATTATGTTTTACACAGGGAGCCTTTTTTAAATTGAATTTTTTTTTCGACTAAATAATAACTATGACTTGACCATTAATACGTTATTATGTATTTAGAGATATCTGTGAGAGGCTATGTACATATAAAATTTGAAAGTAACCCTATCCAAAAAATATCATATTTAAGTCCATATTATAAAAGTTAACAACTAATATTTAGATTCATTCAACAGAGCATAAATTATTAGTTTCCAAAATTATAACTTATATTTTTTAAACAATAGCAAATAGTTCATGGTAGATGAATGTAGTAAGTATTATAATAAATTATATCAATTTTTATTTTATTATAGACCTACGAGTATGACAACAATAACTATTACTTATTGTTGTCTAATTAAAGTTATAAATGTACAAGGAAAATTAAACAACATAGTAAAAAATATAATAAAGTATTTACAAATCCATTGAGTTAGTAACACTACGAAATTTATGTACATTTATTAATACAAACATTCTTAGAGAGCCAAATTATAATACTGGACTGAGAAATAATAATTATGACGTCATGAAAATAAATTATAAAGAATTAATAGTAATGACCCAGCATATGTGTCATTGATAAGACTAGAATACGAAAATAATACTATTGCATACAAACTGGTTAACAATTTTACTATACTAATTCTAAAAATAAGTTGTTAAATTATATTTAAAGTAACAATAGGCATAACTATTCCCATGAAGAAGTCTAAGCTAAATAAATAAGACAAGGTTGAATAAAATTATAATTATTAGAAAACTGCGAAATATTATAGACAGACAATAAAATGATTTTAACAACACCTTTCACTCTAAATTTAGACTAAAGAACAGACATACCCAATATACCAACATTAACAATCACTTTTTTGATAGTAAAGTTAAATGTGATTTCATTCTGTAAGGTACAACATTTTCGTAAAAAAACTCACATTTTTTTCGTGGAAAAGCTTACTAATATTTCGTGGAAAAGTTCACTAATCTTAAGATAACTATTTAAAAAAAATACACAAATCCATTTGACGCATGAAGTATCCTCCACTGCAGAATTAGTAGGGTAATCGTTCCTTGCAAACGAATCCCAACATTGCATTAATGATCTAGATCAGAATTTCGAACAGGAAAATTCGAATGACAACTTAAGTCATTTGACAAATACCACGTAATTTTGTAATTTGAAATTATGTTATAATTACGTAACACGACACAAATATCCGGTAAAATAAGAATTATAACCCTTAATGAAAATATCAAAAATGATACGAGAATTCGAAGCATACTTACAATCTTTTGTCAATAAATGAAATTAAAAAAATGAAATGAATCAGTTTCAATGATCAGTAATCATTTTTTGAAATTTTAATCTTGATTTTTCACATCTCAATAACTTTTTGTATTTATCCGTTTCCGGATCCTGTTCCCAAAAATGTGTAAGAACGTATTCCATGCGGTCAATTTATTTCTATTTCCTATAGTCTTGTTATAAACAGGTAATTAAATATAAGAAAATAACAATGATAATTTCAAGTCTCGAAAACACTTAAAAAGTGCTTGTTTCGGATTAATTGTTTGAATAAAAATTTGCATAAAATTGCGATAAAACTATCAAAAATACTACGGTAGTGCGTATTGCAAGATTGACTTCACAGAATTCCTTTGTTTCTTTTGAAAGTAAAGCCTAGTTTACACAGTGCGAGCTGGCGTACGAGTCAGCCTGCCGAGTAGCTGCACTCGGCAGGCTGACTCGTACGCCAGCTCGCACTGTGTAAACTAGGCTTTAGTTTGGTTTGGTTCACGGGTAAATTTTCGCCGTGCAGCTAGTCGCTTCATAAATCACTTGCGACCTATTACTAGGATTTAGTCGCTTGCGACCTGCCTTGCCTTGCCATTTAGATGGCTTATTATGGATTTAATGGCTTGCTTGCCATTTAGACGTTCGATTTTCGTCGCGCGGCAAAAATCGTGTGGCTTCAGTTACCCTTGTAAACCTCTCATAAAGCGTTTTTTTACAAAATGTCTAATTTTCAAATCGTTTAACAAAACGAAACCAAACTTTGTCCTAACGCCTACCACTGGTGGTTGTTTTGGTGGTGGTCGTTGGGAGCAAGCCATCGACATACGATTTTACAGTTCACATAAAATTATTACAATTAAATAAATAAAAAATAAATTCGGGATATTGTCACACACGGTCGCCTGACCCCAAACTAAGCAAAGCTTGTAACATGGCTACCAGAGATTGATATACAAACTTTTATATACACACTTAAATAGAAATTTAACACCCAGACATAGAACAAATATAAATGTTCACCACATAAATGTTTGCCCTAGGTGGGAATCGAATCCACGCCCCCAAGCTCAGAAGGCAGGTTCACTACCAACTGAGCCACTGAGGCAGTCAATTCACTAGCTAGCGTGCACATGTGCGTATATCCAAGGCACGTAATGTGCTACGTTGGTGTAGACATCCGGGACCCCTCGGCGAGCGCAGCCCGACCCGAAGGAGGTGAGGCCTCGGAGCTCCCAGCGGCCCCCGGAGCGGCACTGCAGCGGGCCCCCACTGTCACCCTGGAATACACCAGTTAAGAAACTATTTAGTAAATTAATAAGAACTGTATTTTAAAACAACGCTCAATTTAAATTTTGATCTTTGGTCAGTTTAAATATTGTTTTACCATACACAAAAACAGGTTTAAATCGAGATTCATGACTGAGCGTCGTTTGAGCTTGCGGCCCTAAGTGTTCCCATTTCCATCGATAACAAAATCGGATAATTTTAATAAATTAGAATGTAAATCAGTATTTGATTAGGAAACGCCATAAAGTCTACAACACCTACTCCAGATTTCAAAACTTTGAAAAAGTAGGTAAGTAGCACAAAAATAACAATTTCAGCTTCAAAAATTTAAAATCTAAAGTTCGTTTTACTAACCGAAGAAAAATTTCTGAAAAATGACAAGGTACTTATTGTATTTACAAAACAGCGTAAAATTTGTCTTGCAACTACGAGTATATTCCTTACAATTCCTCGTAAAGTGACAAGACTGAGACCATCTCATGACGTGGTAATCCATTCTATTTATACTTTAATAAATAATTCGAAATCAATAATCTATAAAAAGGCTCAGAACAAAATAAACTACTTCAGCTCACCAATAATGCTCTAGGAATGTGACCTTATCAAATATCAAAATAAAATAAGCAGCCATCAAATGCATTGCAACATTAAGTTCAATCATTTCTTTATCAGATCTCGTCTTGATATTGACAAGGCTCGATGTAACGATAAGATATTGTTGACTTGTTAGAATTTAATTGTATTTAATTTAGAGTACGACTTGAAAGTTCAATGGTTAAAACTTTCACTGAGATTGATTTTCGTAGCAATGTTTCAGAGCAAAAGAACAGATGAGAAAAAAACCGGCCAAGTGCGAGTCGGACTCGCACCCGAAGGGTTCCGTGCCACTATCTATAAAAACGGCAAATAAATCACGTCTGTTGTATAGGAGCCCCCTTAAATGTTTATTTTATTCTGTTTTTAGTATTTGTACTAGTTGCGGCAACTTTACTTTACTTCATCTGTAAAAATTTCAATTGTCTAACTATCACGGTTCATAAGATACAGCAAAGGTGGTGGCAAACGGACGGACAGTGGAGTCTTAGTAATTGGGTCTCGTTTTACCCTTTGGGTACGGAACCCTAAAAACTACAAAAGTTCGAGATGATAAAACAATCCTAAATTTTGCTTCAGTCTAAAACTTCATATAATTTCAAAAAGGTACGATTTTTTATGCGAAAAAATTAGATTTACTTGTGCGCGTCATTTACGTACTTCTGGCCCATAACTTATGGATTTGATCAAGAAACGTGCCAAGAAGCTGCTACTACCACGGCCACACTAACGGGAATAGGCAATGCCATCATCGCGACAATTATTCCGTTAAAATTGACGTAATAAATTGGGTGGCCACACTTAAATGGTCTACGCCAATGCCCATTAACGTCAAACGGCATTGTACCTATAATGTCGTTGTAAAATTAACGTGACAACTAACGTTCAAAGTCCATCATCATGATAGTTACCGGCACTTCCCGATAGTGTGGCCGCAACATAAGGCTTACACATAGTAAGCAAGATATAAAAGATAATAGATACATACCACACACGCCCCAGTGCTGCCATCTGTGCTTCCAGCGCAAAGATGTCCTTCATTCAAAGGTAGCGTTAGCGCATACCGATCTCTACAAAGCTGCAATGGCAAAATTGGCACGTCTGCTTCCAGTAAAACGTCTGTTAAATTCCCATTAGTCTGCTCTCTACCCCATCCTGTAGCATAGCACTCATCCTTAAAGTCTATTCCGTTATTATCATCAATGAACGGATCTATTTCTTCACCAAACATAAGCTTTTTATCACTTCGATCATTAGTCTTCAACTGTCTTGCACTACTTAGCTTAGCTTTGATAAGCTTCACCACACTATCTAAAGAAGCACTGTCATACACAAACTCGTTTTCAGAGTCACTTTTACGCACTTCCTCTTGTCTGTCTGTCTGCTTGTTGGAGTCATTAGCCACACGAACGTTGTATCTTAGATTCTTGTGTTTTTTCGTGAACCCTGAGAAGATGTTCTTGGTGAGGTTGTTTAGTTTTTCTAAATATTTGACAGCGGTGTCAGGGTTGGGCTTTGGAGGTTTTGCCTTCTTCTTTGACAGCTCTGATTCTGGTCTGATGAAGAAGGCTGAAGGCTTGTCAGAGTTGAACGTTAGAGGCATCTCGAACGGTGGCAGGCAGATAGTGCGAATCCGGCTTCCAGGAGTCACGTCGGCAGCTCTTGTCATTTTCATTAGCGCTGAAACGTAAAACGTAAAGGTTTTAATGATACTCGTATTTAAGCTTTTTTAAGTTCGGAACATTGAAAAAACTTATTTTTATAAAGTTATGTTTGCTAAAATAATTATTTATCATCATCAATTTACATGTCAGTAAAAAATTGCTTGTTTCCGCAAATTAGGATTCAAGATGACGTCACCGTAACTAACTTACTACGGCTTTGTTGTGAACAAAATGTCTAATTACAAAATGTCAAATTTTGGAGATTTTCGTATAGCTTAGACGTACCAATATAAACTATTGGCTCTGTGTGCTGTAGACCTTGCGGCCAACATTTGTCCTCCTATACAGGTTGCATTCCTCAACCGAATCTCGTGAAATTTTGTGAGCAGGTTCTATAAATACAGATATTTTATGCCAGTTTATTTGTCAATTTTTGAAAAAAAATCAAAAACTAACTCGACAAAAAAATTGAATCTACCCACAAAATTTCAAGAGAATAGGTTAAGAAATGCATCCTGTAGAGGAAGACAGATCCAGACAGAAATTTCGTCGAAGCTGAAGCATAGACGCTTCGCTCGCTAACGGCCACTGTGTTTACTAAGTTAGATTAAAATACCAATATCATGTTGATAGTTGTGGAACCGGTGATGGAGCACGATCTTCTCGATGGGCACGTACGACCCGCGCTGCTCAGCTCGGTCCCACTCGCCCAGAACAGCGGTCCAGAGCGCCGGGAGAGGCAGGTTGAAGAGTTCACTGGAATTTCAGAGTTGAGACGCTTAATATATAAAATTTCAAGAAGCAAGAATTGAAATTTCAAGCTCTGGAAACAATAGTCAGGAACATAACAGTCCCTAGATAATGTAAAAAGGAGTGGCATTCCGTGTCTGCCTGTCTCTCTTTCTGCATTTCCGCTCCTCAATACGCAACGAATTTTGATCTGGCTTACACCAGTTAGATAATTTTTCAAGGACGGTTTATAGGTACCATGCAAAGCCAGGGCAGGTTGCTAGTTATAAATAGTCAAAAACTATTATGCATTGGGTTATTAATGGATGCTACGGATTTCTTTTAATATACAAACATTCTATATGGTGTTCAGAAAAAAAAAACTAAGAGATTAAGATTTTCTTTGTGTAAATATTTCAATTCACTAAAAATTTCAAATTTGGAAGCTGTTTATATGGCATAATGTTATGTTCTGCATTGACCAGTAAAATGGTGGCTGTATATTTTTTCGAAATTCAATGTCACTATTACTTATGTATGCAGTGAGCCGTGGTGAGTAGCCAGGATGGATGCACCAAGACTCCGCCGCACCAGTGCCCGATGAGACCGTAGTTCGGATGCAGTAGTTGAAGGGACACCTGAAAACGATAACATTTATTTCTGTAGATTGTTCGGTTTTCAAGTTTTTACATACTTTTCAGTTTTCTTGGTATTATCGCTGCTGTCTCATTTATTTGTCTCATAATTCTTTGATCGAATCTCTCCAGTTTTTAATTATTGATCAGAAATTACCGATTTATCGTTTACTGTCGGTAAGTATGTAAGTTAAAAAAAAGTGTAAAGTTACCAACGTACCAACTAATATACATACATTTGTACCTAAGTAGTTTTTACGCTTACATTCCTATACGGTGAACAACATGACTGACCCTGAATAGTGAATTACATGGTTTACTTTTATCCTTAAGCATAGCTGACCAAATACTAATTTTAAATGAGTTAGTGAGTATAATGCCCTAAGTGATGTATTAACTCCTTTTACGGCCAGTAAGTGATACATGACCTATTGTATGAACATGAATGGCCTAGCTAACGCCTGAATATCGTGGTTTCAAGGTGTTGAAGTAACTGTGAAAATACAAAATATTCACGACCTAGTTTTAGAAAAGTAAATCACACTAGTTACAATAAAGCTAGATAATCATATCTTATTATAATGCTACTAGCTAGCTAATGTATTTCAAATATTATTATGACATGTATGTTTATGTAAGTATAATTCAAATGGTTTAAGTAGGTGTATCAACACTCTTATTTTTGTTAATTTTTGCACACCCATGTCCCATACTCTTTCATAAGTATCCTCTCCATCCTAAGGTTGCCTGGAAGAGATCGCTATTAATGATAAGGCCGCCAGTTGTTACACTACAGTTTAAGATTTTTCTGTTCTTTTGTTTTTGTTATTTCTGGTGTGAACAATAAAGTGTTTATCTATCTATCTATCTATCTAATCGATAGCGCTTGACAAGATTGACAAATAGAAAGGGTTGTAGTGTGTATGTATAAGTCACTTTAGAAAACCATAAAAGCCTCTTTAAAATATCCTAAAAATGATTAAAACTAAATATATCGTGATACTTACCTGCCATGGCCAGGCTCCTCGCTTAGACTCCCGACCCTTGATGATGCGGAGCTGTCCTGCTGGCCTGTCTCTGGGTTGTCTCGTGTGACGCCGCAGCGGCACGCCACATTCTAGAAAAGATTCGACTCATTAGCCATAATTGATAATTTCGTTATGACATTTTCTTTCCAGCGACAGGTGTATTGAAAATGCGCTGTTTCTTTAAAGGGCCATTCATCTTAGTTTTTTGTCAAAAGAATTTGCCTACTTTCTCAGATAAATTTAGGTTTGCCAACAAAGAACTGTATTGTAAAGGGCTTGAATAGAAGACATTTTGAAATTATGATTGCTTTCAAACTTCAAAATATAACCCATACATTCTAAAAAAAAAGAACTTAAAGTATAAACACAAAACAACCATCATATCGTCACGCCTTTCCCCAAAGGGGCTGCAGAGGTGTATTAAACACACATACTTCGCCTGACGATATTCAGTCCCAAATGTAACAGGAGGCAAGCCTTTCGTCATACACCGGGCTACAAAACAAAACAATACAAAACAAATACCCTGATAAACAACATTAAGTAAACCTATCATGCTCTTAAAAATAAATTATCTGAATCTCAATCTAAACTGAAGAAAAGGAAAAAATCCCACAAAAAAGGTCGTAAATATCATCAAACCTTATTTACACATTCCGCTAGTAGGCTACATTAAGCCTCAAATAGCGAGTAATAAGCGGTGTAATAGCGATAATTAGAATGATTAAGTACTACTCACTATTCGTTAAGGAAACGATAACATCACGTAAGCCGCAAGTATATGACGGTTGGATGAGCACGAGTATCTTGATTCATATTTTGATGATGTCTTGATTAATTTTATTATCCATATAATTACAAACAGGATAAGCTCTAGGAAGCATAGTAAACAGTAGGTTCGTATAGACTGAGTGGCTAGACCTGGTGTCTCAGTTTAAAGCTCATGGTGAGGTGTCACTATGCCTTCTATTTAGGGTATGGATTCGAATAATATAGTATTTAATATGCTGTATAATTGAGGTATAGAATGCTAAATTAATTCCACCACCTGCTAATGCAGCTTTATCATCATCAAGAATCAACAGTATACTTAACCTTATTGGTACTCGTATTTCGTTACAAAGACGAAAATTTGTGGACGGAATTCACATGGAATCTCTGTTTGATAATATTGTTTTTGATTCTACTGGTCCACTTAATTTGATTTGTGTGCTTCACAACATCAGGTCTAACAGAAACTCAATTCACCAATACAACACACTAAAACGGTAATTAACCACAAATTATTTGGCTTACTGCACAATTTTATTTTTTTACGAAAAAAAGTATGATTACTTCCTGCTATAAACTGACCAATATTACAAAATAGGAAGCCATCGTCAGGAAATGGCAAAGTGAAAACAGAAGCGAAGAAGTGGGTGCGGATGGTAGTGCAAAAAGTGTCATACAAATGATATACATTATGCAATGGAGTAAGCACACAGAACAGAAAGTAACAGAATGACAACTCGGTTAAAGCCGAGTGCTGTAATTTTAGAATTTGTCAGATTGTTGTAATTTAATTATACCTATATGTTTCCCGGGACTTTCCGCGTTTCTTCAGAAAATAGTTTCAAAAACCATCCTCGTAAAGTACTATAACTAATGATCAAATTTCATCATAATTCGTTTAGTTAGCCGTTTAGCCGTGAAACTGACAGACAGACAGAGTTATTTTCGATGTTGTAATATTAGTATGGATTCTGACAAAAATATAGATCACGATTTCATTTTTTTTTTTTTTTTTGTCATTTTTGATTACGATTTAAGGTCGCAGTCTTATTATGTATCATCGCCTGGTTTTTGGTTGAGCATTAACGCCATTAGCAGAGTAGAAACGTAATATTTCCTTTTTTTAAACGATTTTGATTTTCTAAAACATTATACCAGTTTGAATAGTTTATACATTCCATTTTTAAACATAGTAAGCATAACATATACCATTGCTATTTTATTGGGACGTAGCGATAAACGCCACGTTTTTGTAGTTGACCATCTCCCCTATTTTAATCTGCATAAAATAGGCGATGCGTAAAGTGCGATATCCCATGCATAATGTATAACTCATCAACACACGTAAGATTGTAATGAGTTGTAACTTATTCCGGTCAATAGGCTTCATTTACCAGTTTATGTAGAGCTGTTTACATTCTAAGGAAGTTTATCCTTTGTGACGTTTCTATCACTATTAATTATTTATTTATAGAATATATCATTTTATAAGCCACTAGAATTACTTTTTACTGAAATTGCCGTCAATGTCCGTAAACATTTTTTATTGTCGAGATTTTTAATTTGCTGCGCTGTCTATTGAGCTCGTGACGTTGGCTTTATCAAGTTTTTAGATCTATCAGTGGTATGCACTTCATGCATACCACTGACGTACCGCTGACCTATTACTAAATTACTATACTTTTTCAACTTCTCGTTGACAAAAAATGTCACGTGTGGAAACAAATCGTGTGACCTGGTGGACGTACTGCATAAACCGTAAGCTTTTTGAGTCTCTTGGTTTTGTAACAATATTTACACGTAGATATGAGTATATTTCAAAGTTATTTTCATCCATAATTTAAGAAATGTTCCATTTCGGACACAGTGTCCGAAAATGCTGTGTCCTAAATGGGACCAACTAATTTCTTGTCTTTTGCGAATTGTGTAGTGCGTGATGTTAATTAAAATTATCACAATTATATCTCAACTAGTGACCAACCCTGGCTTCGGGCGGTACGTACTTATACACCTTTCTTAAAAATAATATATGCTTGGTGAAACCCGCATGAAAATCTGTTAAATGTCTTAGGAGGAGTTAGTACATATACCAGACAGACAGAAGGATAGACGCCGAAAATTTGTTTCATATTAGGTATAGATAAAGCAATTGTGTTCATACATCTACCATCTTCAGTGCATTATGATAACCAGCGTCAAAAATGTCTGTGTGGAAACAGCTCCTAACATCCGGCTCAATAGAGACAATATTAGACCACGTAACCGTGTTTTTGCGCCAAAGAAAGCAAGTTACGCCACCAGCCATGCCGTAATTCACATAATTACTTTTACTGACAAAAAAATCAAAACAATTCGGCTAAAAGGCGCCGAAATGTTTCCACGACGCCCGTTTTTGTGTCGCTTTTCGAAAAGATTTCACTATTCTCTGCTAATTACAGCATTGACAGGAGATTAACGTACTTGTTGGACTGTTTTTACAATACGACTGATTCATTAGTCATTTTGGAGATGGTTACGGGACAAGAGGAACAACCCATAATACGTTGCTTCATTAAGGTATCGTCAGAGAAGTCAACGTCTTTTACGCTGGCTGTCAACAACCTCGTCGTTTTACTATCAATTTATTATCTTTTGGTAAAAATTCTGACACATTTAAGCAAAAAGTGATCGTAAAAACAATCTATCAGCTCTATCTCTCTCTATCAGCACATCGTCTACCCTGGACGATGCTAACAGAGAAAGCAGATCGCCTCCTCGAGATGACCCTAGATGCGAGCTGAACAGGCTCCTTATTCTTGATGTGCGAGATGTTGTTTGGTCACTCTCACTCTTAAGGCGTTTGAAACGAGAGAAACAATGACAAAAAATATCACGACTTGTAAGAATAGCCTTCAAGCGTTATTCAGTTTGTCTTACTGGTGCTTGACATGCTGTAGACACCACAGTTGTGAAAAAGGGAAAAAAATAAAAATTAATTGGACTGCAACAATAAGCATCTACCTATAATTATTGTCTTGTTACAAGAAAATTTGCCCTAAAAGTTGGATTATGAAATGGAATGTTGGAAACTAGCTAGTTCAATTCTACGCGATAACTGTATTTAGTAGCTAGTTTTGGCGTTTTTTGCTTACCTACTTATTTTTTGAGTACGCTGAATGGTCCTAGATAAAAACTTTTGGTCCTAGATGAAAAACATCACAGATTTATCTAAGAAGAACGATTAGTGGGAAATACCGGGCCAGGGAGCGAGAAAGCAAACAATGTTGATGGGTATAAATGACAATGCCTACCGCCATACACTACAATTTTATTAGGATTTACATTTTCATTTAATTGCGATAGAATTGAGTCACTTCTCCTGCAATCAAACGGAGCTTTACGCGCGTTGGTGGTTAATCGTTTTACATTGGCGATCTAAGGCAACAGAGAAAATAATAAATGTAAGTAGGTAATCAGGAATTATTAGCAACATGAGCTATTTACGATACCAACTATTTTACACAATTTTGCAAGGTTTTAATATGATGTTAAATAACATCATATTAAAACCTTCAACAACCGATTCTCATAAAATTTTGTGAGCAAGTTCGATAATAAAATAATAAAACAGATATGTTTTGCCGAGTCAGTGTTTAGAAATTAATTTAGAAGTTAATTTCAAAATAGTTCCAATTTTCAAAAAATTCCAACACTGACTCGACATGAAAATTCTATATAATAATTGAACTTACTCACAAAAAGAAATGCAAAGTCAGAGATCCGGACCGAATTCGGCCATATGAAAGCATTTTTATGGAAGCTGAAGCATAGACGCTTCGCTCGGTCCACGAGTGAAGTCGTGTAAAAACACACAAAATTGATAAAGATCCCATCTGCGCATCAATCAGGATAGCTACCACTTTCTCGCATTCCATGAATGTCCACACACAGTTCACCCGTACGTTAATACTTAATGTCAAGCTCAGCAAGCAACAATCTCTAGTACAATAAAACCGCCTCATCATGCCTATCTTCCATCTTCGGCAATTAGTCGCGGCGCTTCCGACTGTTATCGACCGTCCATCTGATTCGCGTTATCTACCATCGCGACATTGCGTGTAATTACTGCTCGTTCGTTTTTATAGCTCTTTTTATCTGCTTAGCTTTTTGTTAGACTAGGAGCTACTATAGTGTGGTATGATCTACCGTAGATACTACACGTACGCTAAGTATGTGCTTCGATTTGAGTCAGACGAAGTGGGTCGTTTTAAAGTTTAGTAGTCACTTCAAGAAAATTTGACTTTAGTCAGAAGTTAGACAGCGTTAAGGCTGTTTTAACGTGATTGAGATTATTATTACTATCACTTTCATTAGCACTATCAGGATGTGTTGGAATGTCAGTTTATAAAAATTATAATTTAATATCTTTACAAAATGCGTCCCGCGGTGTTGTCCGCAATTTATAAGTACCCTATGTGTTAATATATACCCTGCTGGTGTTAGTTATCTCCGGTCCGAATGTAACCCAAAACAGTTCATCTGTTTATGGCTCATTAAGATTATCCGCCAACAATTCGGCGAATAATCGGCCAAATTATTCGTTCACGAATACAGCACTGTAAAATTGTATCGAAAATACCCGAATAAGTTGTTTACATACTCGTATTGGTTCGTATTTGCTAGTACTCGGTAAGTATGTAAATTCAGCATTAAGCGTGAAGAAGCAAAAAACTAACATACATACGAATAAACTCAGAATTTTGTAATATTAGTGTGATTGCCGGCCAAATTACATGATGCACATACTCGTAGCATTCATCATTAAAATATTGCCTGTCCATTTCGATGGATCTTACAACCGATAGAGTGCATCTTGCATCACCTCCTCATTCGAAATCCATCAAACATTCTGTTCCTCAATCAAGGTTTCCACGTGTGACTGACCTCATCATATCAGAACGCATGTATCATAAATAACATAATGATCATTATCATGCACTTTCACTGCATGGCTTACGGTTGTGTAATCTATGGTTATGTCGAATTCATTGTAGTTGTTGGAAAACGATTTGTCACATTGCGTTGGAATTTAATCGAGTTTAAAATAATGATGTGAGGTTTGGATTCAAATTTGATTTAGTATTGCCGTTGAGCAATGTTATGTTTGACTTTGATATTTTTTTTAGTGAAATTGTTAATGTAATTTAAAGTACTTATCGGCTGGGCGCTCAATGGGCGGCTGGGGTGTTATGAGTTTGACTATGTCTGTATCTGTATGTGTGTTTGACAGTGGCATTATAACTTCCAAATTAATTTCTCGATGAATCTGCTTTAAAACTGAGAAAACCGTTTCTCAATTTTAAAGCTGATTTGATCGAGATGGTTCTTAGGTATTATTATCAGAGTTTTTTTGTTTACAATTCATATAATTATTAATTCATAAATAATAAAAATCTATTTGTAGTATTAGTCCTTTAAAGACTCGAATTCTGCCGTTACATTTTCAGTTCTAATATATGACGGTGTATGACGACAGGCTCGCCCCCTGTCACAATTGGGACTGAATATCGTCCGGGGAACTGTGGGTGTTATACTCTTCTGCCAGCCTCTTCGGGGAAAAGCGTAACGATATGTTATGTTTAATTAAACTGATCATGTAATAATGGTAAAGCATTGACTTGGATATAAATTTTGAAACTAAAATTATTTATGAAGAATTTAACATAATAATGTCCTCCTCCTCGAGTCGTACTGCACACTGCTGAGCGTCATGATGATCCCGACCGATAATTTTCCGGACAATTTGTCGCCATTTATGTCGATCAGCGGCCCCATGGATGGCGTTACAAATTTTGGTGTCAAGCTGTTTAGATACCTGTTCTGACCATCGTTTGGGGCTTCGACCTCTACTTCTTTTTTCTTCCATTTTCCCTGTTATTATGAGCTTTTCCAGATTGTCCGCAGGTTTTCTTGCAATGTGCCCAAAGTACTGCAGAATTGAGTTTTTCAGAACCTTTTGAGGCAAGGATGCCTCGAAAGGATTTTGCAGTACCAACGAGTGTCTTACATTAATAACTTGATAATGTAGGTATCGATATATAACTGTGAAGAATGTTACTCGACAAGTAGAAAAATATTCGATAAAGGTAAGTGAATATAAAGCTTAATAGCAAAATTGCTGATGGTTTCCTGACGTCATTGGCTAATCCAATTTGCTTAGATTTCTGAGTTTTACGCGAACTTTCATGCCCTGCGGCGGATCGGTCATTGCTAAAACTTTCTGGAGTGGCTCTCTCTACTTAACATTCTGTGAATACTAGTTCATCTTCGCAATGTTAGTCCGTGCCATCTCTTCGATCGACCAATTAGTCGCGTACTCGTTAGCGACATTTAGATCGTATTGTGGTTACCATTTCGTGTTGTAGACAGTCTCCCTTACTAATAAACGTTGTGGAGCCACGGAGTAGTTATACAGTGTTACAGTGTGTCAGAGTACAGTGTCTTTTTTGAAAAATTTAAAAGTTGAAAATTTAAAAGAAAGGAAATAACAAAACACTGTATAACTATTCAATGCCTTTACAACGTTTTTAGGAAAGGGGAGTAGTGTTATTGATGTTTATTGGTATCCTTTGGTATCATTTGAATGCACAACTTTGGAGGTTTATTTGTCAAGTATTTTTATTACAGTAGACTCACAACACAGTATTTATTAGAGGCCAAGCTCTACATAAATGAATTTGTGAGGTCTCCTTAAAGCATCACGAACCATTGTGTTCTTTTTATTTTTATTACTTACCTATCAAATATTTCATTAAAATAACAAGTAAAAAAGGCAGGCACTTTCGTGAAACAAGTTAGTGTATATTCCGACATGACTGGTCAATATTGGCCAAAGAGTCACATTCTACAGAAACGATTAAAACTGTTCTTGGCTATAAGCAGCAATAAATGTGTATTATTATAGATTCTAAGGCTTTAATTATTAATAAATAAATAAGGAGTTTAATTATTTATACGTATTGAATGTCATTTGCTAGATAACGTGAGTCCATTGTATGGCGACAGGCTCACCTAATCGCTCGGTCGTAATATACTTCTGCCAACCCTTTCGCGGGAAAACGCGTGAAGATATGTTACGTTATGAGCTTAAATATTCTACTGCATTCGCCAGACAAAAATTGCACTCTCCAAATAAATACAACACAATAAAATTCGTACTACAGAACCAAATGCAGCAATCAAAGCAAACAATGGTAATGTAGAATGGGTTAATCACCAAACTGAGACCGTAACCGGATACAGTAATTGTCACGTAACGTACGTAAATCACATGTTGCGTAACGTAACGGAGTTGTGCAATTATATACGGTTGCGGTTGTATCGTCTGCACAGAGGTGTGAGTTACTGGTTTTGTGACAGTTTCAGTCTTATTTGAACCTATTTGATGAGCACATCTCAAACGCTCTAGCCTTTTTTCTTGCTGTATTTGATTAATGGGCCTACTCGTATTTACAGCCAAGAAGTATATTTCCTTGAAGGTACTATTCACTATCTTGCCTTGCAACACTGCTTGCAGGGCTGCGACGCAGGATATAGCTCACACACCATCATGTCTAGCATCCTGCACGTATGTAGGCGCAGGCATACGTGCAGGATGACAGGCAGAATGGACGCGTCGTGGCCAGACGCGATGCAGGATGCAACTTTCATGAACTACATTCACCGTCCTGCATGACGCTGCAATGATGTGCAGGATGCTAGGCAGGATGGAATAAGTATATTTCCTTGAAGGTACCATTCGCTATCTTGCCTTGCAATACTGCTTGCAGGCCTGCGAAGCTTGATGTAGCGGACACACCAGCCAGTCTAGCATCCTTAACGTATGTACCACAGGCATACGTGCAGGATGATAGGCAGAATGGACGCGTCGTAGCCAGACGCGATGCGCAGGATGCAACTACGTTCACCGTCCTGCATGACGCTGTAATGACGTGCAGAATGCACATTATGGACGAATCAAGATGCTAGACGCCTAATGTCCCGCCGCCCACCGTTTGCTCAAAAGGATTAACGTCAACGATTCTTTTTTTTTCCTTAGAAAATGTTCTTTTATGATTCTTCCGTCCAAATTTATAAAGTTGATTAGTAGTATATATATATATATTTTTTATTGACAATAAGTCGGCGTTTGACCACCAACTCGCCTGATGTTAAGCGACGTTGTGGTCTAAGATGGAGCACGACGACCTATAAGGTACTTATTCACTCTAGCCTTGAAGTTTTGTAGAGTGAAGAAGTACAAAGACGGCAGTTGAGTGAGGCGCTACAAGTGCGCCACTGCTCAGACCCGTCTCCGTAACGCGCGGTTACACCGATATTGTGAATAGTTCTAAAAAAAAATACTGATATTATGATACTGCGAAACTAAGATTTAATTTAAGTTTTTTAACCAATGTTAAGTCAGTCAACGCCAGGCCATTCGCTTGATAGATAGCGCGGCGCCTGCGCACCCGATATCCGCATGCAATGCAAATCATATCGTGATAGGAAACCCCCGGGTACACTTTCTATCTCTCTCTACAGTTTCCGGGGCAGGTATCGGAGCCACCTTTTACTTTCATTACAGCTGGGTTAACGCCCGGCTCATCTAGGAGAATGGGACGTTTAGCTGATACAGTTCAATATTTATGAGATTTGTATCAGTTAACTTCACATCGAGTACAAGTGTTACAGTTGAGGGTGTTACTCGTTGGGAACAAACCATAACTATCATGGTTGACTTTAAATGTTCTGACAGTGTGATAATTAAGTTGTTTATAATCACAGTGTCAAACAAGCAGACGGCCCGCGTGAAGGTAAACGAAGGTGAACGGTAACCGCCGCCTATTGACACCTGCAACACCAGCGGTGCTGTTGATGCCTCGATAACCCGAAAATTCGTGGACACACTTTTTAAAACTCCCATGTTATTCTGCAAATAAGCGATAAAAAGGCAGAAGCAGACAGTTTGGGAGGCCTAAGCTTGCAGGATGTGGGAATGAGCTCTTAGACGGTGTCGGACGTATTAATGGTGAATATTATCTTTTTTGCTGTTATTTAGCAAGAAATTATTATTAGTAATATTAATTAAGTACATTAAATTTTCTAAGAGATGATAGCGTAGTCGGTGAAGGCTCGCCTCTCAAGGCAGAGAGAGCGGGTTCGGACCCAGCCGAAGGCACACACTACATTGTTCATTGTGTACATATATATTTTGTGTGTATTTTATGTCGTATTGTATGACGTAACTGGAGCCCGATGTACTGCGACAGGCTCGCCCACTGTCTCATTTGGGACTGAATATCGTCCGGCGAAGTGTGGGTGTTGCATTACACCTCTCCCTAAATTTTCCTATACCTATTACCTAATATTAGATTGACGATGACATATCAACATAACCATAACCTTTTCTAATCATTAAAATCAAAAAACAATTACAGGCAACAAATCAAACACAATTATTTCCCGATGCACAAATTATTTCCTACTCTGCGATGCTCACATTAATAAAACCATTGTAGCAATTGCTCAATTACGACTTTTATGACGCTCTGCTACGTAATGGTTACGGGATGTCGTAACATAGCACGAGCGCTGTCTATAATGTTGTGGGCTATGATTGATTGAAAGAGATTGATTGACATAATGATGGAAATGGAAGGTACACAAAACCTTCTATGATGTAACAGGGAATTAGGAATTGATTTAATGAAGCAGGCTGGTTTAAAACTTGCAGCGCGAGGATAGTTCGTAGTCGATCGATAAACTGATGTTACAAAACAGGGTTCCACGACGCTCCGAATTCTCCTTACAAAAGCGGTTGTCAAATTTCTTTGAAGCCATTTGTCAGATTATGATGAAATTTGGCATTTATGTTTGTTATATGTGTGGTTGTTTATTATTATCTGATTATGTATGTATTTAAAAATATGCATGTATATCAGTCTCTGGCCGCCATAGTACAAGCTTTGCTTATTTTGGGGTCAGACGACCGTGTGTACAAGTGTCACAAACATTATTATTTATTATGATATATCCGTCCGTAAAGAAGAAAGAGATAATCTACTTATTTCTACTAAAAAAACCTTTTCGTTAGTTTACTAATAAATCCTAAAGAATATTACTACCGAAATAATTAAATGCGATAGTTGATTGAATCAGGCGTTACTTTGCGGAAGTTCATCTTCAAACTTGTTATTTGGACAATATCTAGTGTAATTCCGCTTTAACGTCGCATTAAGTACATCGAGGAACATGAATTTTTTTTTTTTCAGGTTTGTTGAAATATTACATTGTATAACGGTTAAAATTAGATTCAAATATCAATTTGTATAATTTTCTAGTAAATTTCAGTTTTTTAAAAAATTTCAAAATTAGAATTAAAAATTCATGTTCCTCGATGTACTTAATGCGACGTTAAAGCGGAATTACACTAGATATTGTCCAAATAACAAGTTTAATTAAATGCGCTTTAAGTTAAAATGCATGAAAAATTAAAAAAAAAAATGTGTACCTACAGATTGGGAAAGTTTAAAAGTTACATCTGAAGATATTTATCAGTCCACTTTCAACTCCAACTTCAAAGTCGACTTCCTGAATATCATTAACACGATATAGTTTAACGATAAGATCTTGTTTTATCCAAATTGACATCTGATAACAGCTTTTGTTATGCAACACAGCAACAAGCGCAAGCTATAAGGACATGCTTTTATTGAGCACTGTACACCAAGCTTTAGTTGTGATGTAACGTAGTGTGGGATAAGATGCAAGCTGATGCAGGTGCGCTGACCTTCTCTTTAGCAATAAACGTTGTATATCTTCGAACTAGTTAAACAGTGTTTTATCTTTTTCGATCAAGTTCATAAATTTGAGAGAAAGATAAAGACAAAACACGATATAACTATTTCGAGGCTATACAACGTTTATTGCTAAGAGGGTAAGTATACAGCACTGTGACTATGTGGAAATGTAACTAAGGACGAGACGAAGTCACGATAGTATGTAAATGGAGCGTTTTAAAACGAGTGTCTATGTATACAAACATTTTTTTGAAAAATAAGAATGGTCCCTCACTTTATTATTGTTCTGAGTAGTGGCTCTTTTTCCGAACAAGACTGTAGATCATTTTTATAACTTTGACGTTCATAAGTGTGTCTTTGATACCCAATGATTAAGGACATTTTGACTTTGACTGTTGGAATTTCCTTCCGTGTTGGCAGTGCATCAATAGCACTGCTAGTGTTGGCCATAGGCGGTTACCGTGTGGCGATTGCTATCGGCCACTCGACGCCCGCATAGCACATCACTATAATGAGAAATACGGTCCCATCCCTAGCAACCAGAGACAACAGATGACAGTTCAACACAACAAGCTATTATTCATTGGAAATACTTGAGTTTGGTGTAATTCATGTTTAACTAATTAAACATCTATCCAAGTCCACTGAGGTCTTTTTCATGTAACCCTGGGAGTGCGTCCAGCACCCCAAAACTGTTTACCATTAGGCGAGCAATCTGCTTGCCACTTTTCTTATAAAAAAAGAAAATCAATCTAAGGTTAGGAATTTACCCGAATTAGGGCATGTCCCAACGGATCACGAGAATCTGATCAGCGAAATTTACTGACTTGAAAATTTTATACAAAATCCCATGTATACACAGAATGTCCTAATCAATCACGACATAGATTTAACTAGTAGTATTATATTTCATGAAAAAATATTAATTACAAAAACTTTAACCTGTCTAACGCTGGTTAATCAAACATTTTAGTAGTTAACAAAATAGACTCTTTGTTCACACCCTAAATTATAAAACATAAGGAAGTACGTAAGTAAGTAAGTACTTACTTAAATTTTAGTTAAGTTAATTTTAATTTTTATAATTATGTAAATTATTGTATATCTTTAATATTCATCATTTTTGTCAAAATGTATCTATTGTATAAGTGTGTGTGGTGTAAGCCAAATAAATATTTTTCTTTCTTTTTTTCTTTCTTTATTTTAGTTACCAAGAACCTAAGTTAAACTTAATCTTAAAGAACACCGCTATCATCTTACATCATAATAATATATATCGCACCATGGAAATGTCAAGAACCTAGCAACGAGTAGTGAAAATGCATTCTATCACATCGTGAGTTGCAATGTGCAAGGTGCTAGCGCATACCGATGGCAATCTTCCAACCTGGGCTACCTATATCTAAAGTATTATGTACTTAGGACATTAGCTTACGTAATTCTACGTGAGCATCCATATTAAGTAAGTACTTTAAATGGGTAAGTATTTATTTGTTATTCTTAGTAGAAAAGGAAGTACCAATAAACGTTGTAACATAGGAAATACTCGTAAATGACGTAACACGTCATTAGCTCAATATATTTGAACTACTCGTAGGTAACGCAGAAAGAATGCAAAAAAATCACTTTATACAACGTGTTGTTCTATATTCCCACAGAACTTGTAGAGGTAGGTATACTCCAGTAGCAGAGCACGAATAAACTAAGGGGAAACCTTGAAATGGAGAAAAAACAGCTGTTCCATACATTTTGTCGATGATCAACGAACATTTTGTAAGGAACAGCTGTTTTTTTTCTCGATTTCAAGGTTGCCCCATAGTTTATTCGTGCTCTGCTAGTGAAGTATATCTACAAATTCTGCGGGTTTAATTATTCTATTGGCCTTACCTAAGAGGGCATGGTTCGAATCCCGACAAATGCTTTTATTTTTTTTATTCCAAAATATTTTATTTTGTTCGCTCTGTTGTGTTTTTACGTTGTTGGTATGCCACCATTATGATAACTCATATACCTACTAAATTCCTACATAAACTTCTTTACCATGCAATGAAGAAACCTTACTCAAAAACCATAACAATTAAGCAGTACACTCATTACAATCTTTCAACAACACACCATCATTAAAATCATTGTAAGCATCTCTAACTAATTCAGCAAAAAGCCTCAAATTAACGAGCTGTCACACGTAGACCTGTAATTAGAAATATCCATTACAGATTCAGAAACAATGGTCTCATTACTATGAGCAAATCTCATTACTTTGAGCAAAAACTATCTTATGACGTCATGATGTCAGGTCAGGCGACGAACCTGCGACCTGAGAGAAAGTGTGGTATAAAATTACTTGCAGATTGCTAATACTGTTGCCGATATTGAAGCATTATTTTCCGCAATATCAAGTAACGAACGTAATCTGTGGTCTTAACGGAAAAGATCAGAGCAGATCTACAGGGTGCTACTTACTTTGATCACACTTCACACTAATATTATTAATGCAAAAGTTAGGATGGATAGATGAATGGATGGACGTGTGTAACTCAAACACGCGAGAACGGCTGAACGGATCTGGATGAAATTTCGTACAGATATAGGTTATAATCTAGAATAGCAGAAAGGTTACTTTTAACCACAGGACGCACCTGTAAGTTGATATTTTCGAAAATTCTTTCGTTCTGATATGACTATAAGTAATTATGTTATTGATTGACTTCCTTGATTAAGGTTTATCGATTCTTTACGTCATATTTGACATTTCTATTACAATTATCGATTTTTTGCGTAATAATGAACGTTTTCATAAATCCAAAACCGATACGTAACATAAACCTTGTGTAAACCTTCTGCTGAGATATGAATTATTCGTTATTTCTATAACACCCTGTATACGATATTGCGGAATAGATAAAGTCATTATAGTAAATCAAGGGCAATAAAAACTGCCAAGTGTGCAATAAAAATAATGTTACACAAAAATGAATTAGATATATTATTTTATTCGTAACTGTTCTCAATTTCGGAGTGCTGTTTTAATACAGAAAAAAGCTTAGAATAAATATCTACGGAAACCAAGTACATTCGTGAAATGTTAGCCGTTTAATTGGTGCCAGAAACGACACCATATGACGCTACGTATGGGCATTATATATCTTTTCTTTTAAATCGATTAATGAAACAGATTTTACCAATCAACCAATTATATAACTTTTAGTGAGGAAGCATTTTAAAGTTCACTTCATATTTGCGGCTGTGTGCGTAACATGGCAAGTAAACACAACACACGTAGCGAATTATTTTGTGGCTTGCGTTTTGAGAACGCTTTGTTTGGAAACCTATCTTCTATAAGTAGTTATTCTAAGCTAAAAAGTACTGAAGTCATGAGTAAAAAGCTATCGTCTCGATTGTTTGACATTCATGTGATAAACAGGCTTGCGTAGTAAGACAGCCAAAAGACTTGCAAAATTTTGTTGTTATTAAGCAAAAAAATTTTTTGTTTACTTGCCTAGTCTAATTTCATTGTTTTTCTTTTGCAGGAAGTAATAAACTTTTTTCATTTCATGCACTTATTTCCTAACTATTACACGTTGTATAGCCTCGAAATAGTTATACAGTGTTTTGTCTTTTTGTCTTTTTCCATCGAATTAAACATTTCAAATAAAGTAAAAGACAAAACACCGTATAACTATTCCGAGGCTATACAACGTTTATTAGTAAAGGGGTTAGAATCTAGGCAAATTCCTCAGTTTACGCTGTATACGGTCAAGGCTGCAGTTTTCTTCCGCGGATCACTTTTACTTTCATAGGTATGCCTTGCACGCTACTTCATTGTAAACTGTTAGCTATCACTGGCACAGTCTATTTACAAAACTAGTGATTTTTAATTTAAATCACTTTATTTGAAATTAGCTAATCAACTAGGTATGTATTAGGCTGATGGGTATAGTTTGGTAACTTTAAGAGAAAAGTGACATCCATACTTAATATACCTACTAAAGTAATATTACAAAATCGACAATAACTGTCTGTCTGTCTGTCTGTTTGTAGGATTATCACGGTTAACGGCTAGACGGATTTTGATGAGATAATCAGGTACAATATAAAATGATGAGGAAGGTTTTTTAATTACCTACTATTTTCTGAATAAACACAAACGAAGTCACAGGTAACAGTTAGTAAATAATATAGAAAACGCCTGACATGATATGAATGAGTTAAAAATTTAGCACTACATAACATATCGTCACGTCTTTCCCCCGAGGTGGCAGGCAGAGGTGTAACGCAATACCCAAATTTCGCCGGACGATATTCAGTCCCAAATGTGAGAGAAGCGAGCCTGTCGTCATCCACCGGGCTCCAGTCATGTAGCAGATGACATACAATACGTACATATGTTTACACAATGAACAAATTGGTGCGTGCCGTCGGCTGAGTTTGGATCTGCTTCTTCTGGCGGGCCTTCTCCAACTAGGCTATAATCGCTTTTTTAAGTTTGAATATGAGTAAAATCGGACGAAAAGTAACAGAGATAATTATGCGAGTTCTCCGTTCGAGACGATTTACTAATTATAAATGTGCAACAAAATGGCAACCGTCTCTAAAGTAAGACAAAACCACTTCACTAGGCTGGTGTTAGATTCAGGAAAAGAAGTGAAATGGAAGGGTACAACTTCCAAGCATAAGTCTGCTTTACTAGAAGATGAGCGATGCGAGCAACTGTAGTTTGAAAAAAAAACTACTAAAATAGGTTCACTTCATTTATCATTTTCCTTTTTCTTACCTCAGTGATCTTAATGGTGGATTTTATCCACGCTATATATCTTCGCATCGCTTAGCTTGTAGTGGAAATGTAGACTTCCTGGTAGACAATAATAAAACACAAAAAATTAAGAAGAGTTTTATTTTTAACGCGTACGAAATCGCGAGCATAAGCTAGTTAATAGCCGCGAAAGATCGAACGAACATGTAATAAGCTAATTTAAACCAAATTTAATTTAAATAAAGAAAATGCCTTATAAACCAAGCATCGTACCCAAAATGCTAGCCACATTGCCAAGTTGAATTGCAATACCGATTTTTTGGGCAAGGTATCGGCCAGCAATTTCGTCACGAGATGCGTCAATAAGACTTATTGACAAATCTTTGTAAACTATTTTTCCCCTGGTCCTAAGTTTTCGGCCCTAATAGGCTCGAATACATAATCCACTAATCTAATCACTGAATCAAATGTACTATATTTGCGTCTTTACAGCTAGTTGACAACATTGTCACTAAATTACTTCTACAAATCACGGAAAACGACAACAATAGTGTTTCTCTACTTTTTCCCAGATATTTCCCTACACAGGGAGAGACTACGACGGGCCTTTGTTACGATTGAATTAAGTTTTTGTCCGGTATCGATTTATATGATTGATATTGCAGTGTTGACAGTTATTGCGTATTTGAGACACGCTTGCGTTTTGATGGAGTCGTTAATGTTAATTATGTGAGAGGTAGCAGGTGCCAAATGCAACAGACAACCTCAGATCAACCTAGAGAGTAAGATGGCGCACAGCGTATGATTTAGGTGAAGCCAAAACCATCAAAACTACGCTACTGTCGTATATGTACACAACACGCACACATTGACGCAAAAAAAATACGCTACTCGCTTGGTCATTCTTACCTCGACATTATGTGCATTGGTTTATGGTTTAATTTCGTGTTCATAACATAACATACATAGTGCATTATAAAAGTGTGCCCAGGTCTACATTTTGAGGTTCTTTTTAAAAACTGTGCCATTTTTAACAAGTCAATTTTGAAAAAGCCGTAACATTAAACTCTTACAAATGTGCAGTTTTAGAATATTAATTCTATAAATTGGAACGGAAATGGCTAAAGTAGAGTTTATGAATTATTATTTGTTTTCGTGCAATTGTACACGTTTTTCATCGCAACATTACCACGCGCATACGTTTAAAAGAAGTGGATTCAGCGAGATATAACGCAGTGTTCCATCTTTTCCTCTAGGCTGATCTGAGCAGACAACATAATTAATTATACGAGTAGGTACAAGTTCTTTTTGCGATTTCAACCTATATCTGAGCTGCTAATATTATGTCTTTGGTTTCAGTATCTCCTGCACAGTGACTCCGCGTCAATAAAAAAACAACGAATAGGAACCGGTAGTGACGCTGCTGTACTGTTGCCGGCGACACTGCAGCGAATGGCGAAATTGAGCCTCCAACATAATTTTTGCCAAAAATAATGCTTATTTTGCCTTATACAACAAATAAGCAGATGAACTACCTAATGGAAAGCTATAACTATCACCGATTACCGAATAACATTGTTTACCTACCAACCTCATACCTGTAACATCGAAGTCATACATCGTTAACCATAAGGCTGTAGACTCCTCTTCTAGAAGTATTTTATTTACAGCCCCTGTTAAGGAACCCATCAACTTGACCTCTTTTGAGTTCTATTTCTAAGAGCTCTATTTTTAAGATCTTATTCGGTGACTTTAATATGTAAGACATAATTAAACAACAAATACATTAATGGTTTGGTTCAGTTAATACTAAAAAGTTAGACTAGGCATAAGTCAAATCAAGTCAAGTTAAATGTCTCCTGAAGTTGAAAATAAACTTGTCGTGTACTTGTTTTTCAACTGAGTCAACAGCTATTTAACTTGTTAACAGTTATTTAACGTTATTTTTGATAATAAAACAAAAGCGCCCGTGTCTGTGCTCTACCGTCTCTCTTAATGCCATAATCGGTGTAATTTTCCTCAAATTGTTCTATTATCAAGTGTAAATGCGTGAAAGTGGATCCAATTCGGTGTTACAATGAGCAAATCTTAGAAACTCTAGCTCGCGTCGATTGATTTGTCACAGAGTTAGTGAACTTGGTGGTGTCTTTACCTGCTATCAATATTTACCAATCGAAGCGAAGGTGAAGTCCACTGGAAAATCTGACATTTATTGTGTGTATGCAAATATGTTTATGTTTTTTGAATACCTTTGATCTCTATAAAATGATCCAGGCAACTAAACAACTAACGCCGTATGGGACTTAAATCGACTTATGACGAAACAGCGATTGCATCCGAACAATACGTACCGGATCGGAAGTACAGTAGAATAAGAATAACTACAATATATTAGTTCACTTTAAACTAAGACCTCGCAAGTCGCAACCCTCTTAAGATAAACTCCACAATCCTTTAACCGATTTGGCTCGTATTTGATCTCAAAAATTGTATTAAAATTAACTACTTGTAATCAAAATTTCATGAAAATCAAACAGCGCTCAAATAACCTTGATAGATAGATAAACACTGTATTGTTCACACCAGAAATAACAAAAACAAAAGAAGAGAAATACTTTTATCACTCTTTAGTCTTCAATCAATCTTAAAAATCTTTAATCTTTCTTGATGATCAAAGTAACCTTACCAACCAAGTCCCAGACCAAGACAAAGTCTTAGTCTTACACAAAATGAAAATTAGGAATGGCCAGACCACAACTGCTCATGTAAAGTAAAAACTCAAGACAAAAGCTATGCTTATCTTACAAACAATTTATTCCGATAATCACTGAATTGCAGCGAAACCCACTCTAGCGTTACAGATCTTAATCCACCGATTGTCGCAACTTATTTACTTTTTAGCTTTCTTCGACTCTTGCGCAATATTTATAACAATTGTGGATTCGGTAATCTCAATTTGACAGTCTGATAATATTGACATCCTGTTTATTACGAGTTTTGATTGTGAGTTTGTGTAGGCCGAGCCACTAGTCTTGTCTGAGTTTATTTAACCGTTATTTCTTTCTGGATAAAAAGTAGCCTATGTCCTTTTCCGTACCCCCAACAACGTGTTTACAAAATTTCGAGAGGATCGGTTAAGTAATTGAGTGTTGAAAGCGAGACAAACAAACAAACAAACTCACTTTCGCATTTATAATATTAGTTAGGACTAGCTGCGCCCGACGGTGTTGGGTGCGGGTTAGGATAGGAAGTTAGCAAATTACTCTACATAAGAATACTCTGGGGCTGACACAGAATCGTAGTGTCAAAGAGCCTAAAAACAGAACAGAATTAAAAATCTAATATCGAATCCAAAATTTGGATCGTCACCTCTATTTAGAAAGATGTTTTATTTTTTATTATTATATTTTATTAATTATTAGTTACAATCAAAACTATATCATAGACTTATTAAATCAAATCAAATATCTGTTTTCAATTGTGTTTCGAAGATAAAATTACGAACGTCAAAGTTACAAAAATGACTTTACCACCTTTTTCGAAAAAAGAGCCTACTACCTTTGAGTAAAGACAAACAGAACAGGCGTGAAACTGAGGAGGAAATATTTTATCGACCATCTGAACAGCTGTTACAATTAAAACAGTTACCAGCAATTCAGTCGAGCCTTCCAAGTTCCAACGTTTGGTTTTGCAAGACTTTATAGCCTCAAACAGACGCGATAGTAAATACCTGTACATCGAAAGGGAAAACCGCTTATTTAGCATTGGAATTGTTCCAATAGATACAAAATATTGTAATAGATTGAGCTATCAGATGAAAAGTGAAACTTAGAATGGAACTGTACAATGGTGTGTATAACAGTTAAGATAACGAACTTGATGGAGATGCGAATTTTGATGATAATGTTGACGAGTTACAAATTAATTAGAATGAAGTTATTGGTCAAGTGAATTAAAGCGAATCAAACAATTATGTAAGCAAGTATGCAGTTGCATGTCTTGCAGTTGGTTTGTGATCGTAAATAAAAAAGCCACAAGTATCAGATTATTATGATAGAGAGGGAAAATTTGAATTAGTTAATGTTGATAATCATCCAATTGTGAACGATTTATTTAATAGGCAGATAACTTACTAAAATATAGCTGTCTCTATTATGGTTGCCAATTAAGACAAGGACATCAATAATTTTAGCAAAGCTATCAGTCTTCAGAATTCGCTGTATTGTTCTGGCTGATTCTTGGACATACTGTATAAATGTATTGATGCTATTTTAATTTTATGCTAACGCTTACCTCTAGGGCTATAGGCGCTGCACTCCAGACACGCCAACGCCACCACCAGCACACTGACAACACCCTTGATTGCCATCTTCAATTGGATCAGTTCATCTTCATCTATCACGTAACCATCACACCAGTCCAATTTTAACAAAAACTTTTCAGACAAAAGTTCAGAGTTTATGAAAGAAAGCTCAGTATCAGTGTTACTTAAGGCTTTTTTTTACTTCTTAGATGTATGAAAAATACATGGGATTTGACAAAAAATTAAGGTTGGTTGCAGTCGCGGTAACCGAAGATATTTAACTTAGGAAATTGATTGGTACGTCAGAATGCGGCGGTGTCCGAATTAGAAATGGCGGTAAAAAAGAGGTAGGTGCGCGTGCGCCACTGTTGTTATTGACTAACGATAGTGTTTTTACTTTTTTCCGCGGTGGCCCGTCGGCGCTTAGTACCTATCCCCACTGGGAAAATGCTGCGGCTGGTGGAGTAGGCAACATTTTGTTGAGCTTTTTGACGGTTTTGTTAATGCGCACGTTGCAGCCAACAACTTTACCAAAATAATAGAGGTGTACAAAAAAAATTAAAAATACCTTAGTAATCTTAATTTTTTGTAACTATTCCTGTTCCAGTAATCAAACAATCTCTTTTCGAAATAAAATTACGTGCAGCTTCTTAGCTTCTGACTTTTTTATGAGAGTTTTTACGAGACGAACAAGTTGCTTGCCTGATGGTAAGTGTCATACTTGTCCATAGCAGTTCAGTGCCGAAGAATACAAAACACCTGCGCGGCAATGCACTGTGCTCGTCATTCAGAAATATTAGGATGCTAAGTTAAATCTTTCGGACTATTAAAATTCATGAGTACCTAATACCTATGCAATTCTATTCATGAATGGAAGATCTTACAAACTCATGAGATAATGATAAAGAAATGAACATGACAGGGGAGAGATATATAAAAGTGTAAAAGATGGCATAACAATGTGAAATACATAAAAAAGGGATTGAACTTAGATTAAATTCATGACTGATTCAGATGAACAAAAAAAGAATGTCTGTGTTCTCACATATTGGTCAGAGTACACAATTTAACAAACAATAAACCTAAAAACTTTCAGTTCACTAATCATTAACAAAGTTTCAGAAATGTCATTCAAACTAAGACACAAGTTGCATACAAAATGTTGTCGATCGCTGTCCATAGAGAGTGAAATGAACAGTCGCAAGCGCAGCTCGGCAACAAGACGAGTGACGTCGATCTATTACACTTTACGGCACATGATCAATGCTATCCGACTATTTGATGCATATTCGAGGAATTCTTCTATGGGATAATAGTGTAGATGCGGAAAAAGTGTTTAAGCAACAAAAACTATGTGTCCGAACAATAGCTAATGTAAAAATTAATATTGATAAGTTACGCTTTCACGAATTCTTTTTTATAAAATATAATATATTAACAACCACATCCCTTTATATATTTGAAATCTGCAAATTCGTAAGAAAACACCCAGAATTCTTTAAAAAATTGAGTGACACAACACGAAAATACCCATCACGATTCCAATTTAAACTAACAATCCAAAAATCTAGACTGAAAATGCATAGGTCTGGCCCAAATGCAATGGCCATTGTAATATATAATAAACTACCAGAGAAATTAAAAGAAATAAATAAAGAAAACTGTTTTGAAAATAAATTAAAATGCTTATTAATACATAAATGCTATTATAAATTAGAAGAATATCTCAAAGATAAAATCTTAAATATTAAAGAATAAGCCGGCCCACTCCACATGACATTGCAATACCCTAATAGGGTCCATTATGAGATACTTATCTTATCTTATATCTTTATATGAGCAATTCTTGTATATATATATACATATAATTGGAATCTCGGAATCGGCTCCAACGATTTTCATACAATTTAGCATGTAGGGGGTTTCGGGAGCGATAAATCGATCTAGCTAGGAATCATTTTTAGAAAATGTCATTTTATTCGTGTTTTATCGATAATCAACTTAAACATAAACTTGGAAGAAAAATAACAAAAAGGAGGCGTTTGAGTAGTCTCAACTGAAAAATATGACTCTTCCTGACATCTATTGGCGAATAATAATACTATTTTTTGTGAGCAACTAATTGCTTTAACGACACAACAGCAGATGGCGTTGTTTAGTAACACGAAGTATATGAGTGTTTGCTTTGCTTTTGTTTATTTTCCAAAAAAACACAATTAAAAAAAAAAATACCGAGCAAAGCTCGGTCATCCAGGTACTGTATATTATAACTTTAAGATCTTGTGAACTAATGTAACAACCACCATAATGCGCAATAAATACTTTGACTTTGACTTTGAGTCAGATTTTGAGATGGTTAAAAGAATAGGGCTTAAAGTTTTAACGGGGCAAGTATTTTCAAATTTAATTCAGTTTTGGAATAATGGACCGGACGAGTGTTAGCGAGCGAAGCGTCAGCTTCGACAAAAATGCTTTTGTATGTCCAATGATATATGATGATTATGATGATAATACTCGTAATATGATGTTAGGATGATGATTATGATTTCTGTTCGGATGTCTGTCTTCTTCTACAAGTTGCATTTTTTAACCGATTCTCTTGAAATTTCGTGAGTAGAAATTTTAGATAGAAAGATTGTTTTCTGAATGAAGAATAATAACATTATTCTATTATATATCTAATCTATCTACTCTATTATATTTCTAATCTATCGGTCTTCAGTAAGTCAGTAAAAGACATTTTTTATACCAAATACGTCCAACCAGATGCTTAGTATTTTTTATTATGTATAATCAAAATTCTTATTTGCTTAATTTTTAAGTCTCAAATTTAAATTACTTTAAATTTAAATTGTTTGTTATAAATTTGTTTTAAATGTAATTTGGATTTACTTTCAATTAAATTTGAAAAATTTTATTTAATTTTTCTCATATGTTTTATACATTAGTTTTAAAGTATGTTTTTATTAGCTATTATAGTTTATTTCATATAATTTTTGTCTGCCACTAATTATGCATTTGCACATGTTTTGGAGTATGGTCCAGCTCTGGCTTTTTTTTCCTATTTACTATTTTGTATATGACTGTACTCTGTTTTGTGTTTAAATAAATAAATAAATACATTATATAAAAAAAAAAACTGACTTGCCAATTTTTTTTGTATAATTTTTAAAATTTACGAGAATCGGTTGAGAAATGCGACCTGTGAGGAGAACAGGTGCTGGCTGCGAGGTCTGCAGCTCATAGAATAGTTCATAGTGTTCTGTGGCTGAACATGAGTTTATTTTTTTAATTATCATACGTTTGGCTTTATTTATCAAGAGTTAATTGATCTTTGTGCTACTCTAGTTCTGTGTTCCTCTTCGGATCCATAATCTCGATATCATTCATGATATTGTGGCTTTGACTCACTTTGAATGGGCAGCAACTTTTCAGACACTGCATAGTAAGTCTTGGAATAATTCTTGAGAATGTGGTCCAGCTTGTTTGAATGTTTCCCATCCAAGTTAACTTTTGAATTTTAATATTGCCTTCAACATTCATCTGTAAGCCTGGCTTCAAAAAAACATCTTTAAGCTCTTCAACTTATTATTTGTTGGATTTGTTTGATTGACATAGATTTAGAAAATAAATCAAGCTAGATTTATCTACCAATCTACGGTGAAACAGTAAAAGAAAGATTCCGCAGATACTATAGTAGTCCTATGAATATGCCATCGTTTAGGAATCTTAGTGGTCTTCTTAGACCATAGTAAAAGACTTGAGCGAAAAAATGTCTCCCTGTCTAACAGCCACTTGATCGGAGTGTGTTGACTTAAAATTATGCAGTTGTGCATTCGTCTTCAATAGTTCCTGGAATACATTCACTTACTAAGCTTTTGGCTAGACATCTTAAGAAATACCTCAGAACTACTTATGATTCTAAAGCTAAGATCGGAACGCCATCTATCTTACATCTTCTGAACTAAGTTAAAAAACAGATACCTTCAAAGCCTTCTCACTATTTAATTCCACTATTCAACACAGTGGCGCTTCAGTCGCCTCCATCGACAGCAATCGCATCAGAAATCAACTATCTCTTTCTTTTGTATTGTTAAATGCTCAGTGCAAGAGAGACAGAAAACCCCATATCAACGTAACGTAACGTAAACATGTAAATTGTCACTGTCAGTCAGTTCAGTCAGTTGTGAGCTAAATTCCACCGTGGCGGGTTATAGAACCCTATTTTATAACAAATTATAACTTATCCTCCGCGAAACACTTTTTTATTAACTCAAAGTTGTAAAGGATTAGTGTTGAAGTGAGTTAGTGATGTTATATGATGTCAGAGTGTTAAGTTTTGAGTTTATGTGATGTCGCAAACTTCTCGTTCAAGTAACGGTATTGTGTTGTGCCTTGTGAACTTTTGCTTCTGGTTTGTCTGATTTCGAAGACACACCTAGATGGGAGCCTGTTTTCTATGGAACTAAAGGACAGGATGACACGTGGAAATTAGACCAAATCTTTTTACAAGTAGGTTAAATTACCATCTACTAACTGCATGTTAATTTTTAGCAAACGCATTAGTTCAAGCTTGTAGATTTTGAGCTCTTGTAGCTTAATAACAGAGCCTATTTTGTAAAAGCTCTGAGCAAAAGATCCTAAATCAATTTTTAAATTACTAATGCCTTTGATCAAGAAACAGGTTTGTTAAAACTTGAAGTGTGTGTGTGAATCATTTTGGCAAAGAATCTGCAGCGACCTTGCGTAAAGGTCCGTATGCCATTCTCCAGTGGTTTGTCACGCGCTTACCTACTTTGCTCAGATAGAAGAACTGCAAGTCGCTGTCTCCACGAGTTTATGGATCTATCGACGTGTAAAGTTCGCATTAGTAAATGGCCTTGGTTAATTAACTGCGATTGTCTGCGTGTCTTATGACCGTTACCTTACTAATGGTATACTTATCCTAACAACCTAATCTTACCTATCTCCTAATAGCCTATGCTTATTAACCAAATAATTGTTTTTGCTTTGCCCTCTGAATGTCTTCTACAATCAGTTTTCCGTCATTTCGACCCTGTGTTCTGACTGCAATCATGGGCTGAACTTAGTAAAATGACAAAGAAAAGATGCCAACGTATACTTATCAATCACAGCCTCTTCGACTCGCGTTATAAGTAGGTAGGTACCTACTAGCTTCATAATTTTTTTATCCAGTTTTGCCCCTCCACTAGGAGTCATATCATAAAGGTACCCACTTACTTATTATGTGACTGCCCGCATTGCCCCTGTCTGTATTAATTGCTCTACAAATTTCGTAATATGGATTATTTCACAAGTAGGTATAACAAACTAACATAATAATCCTTGAGTACAATACCTACCTAGTCGTAGTTTGCTACATTTGCGGTTGCATTTAAAAAGTGGTTAAATTCTTAAGCCTATGTCAACTAGGTATTTCGAGTTCTTGAATGTTGAAATTTTCCTCTATTTCCTCTATTGATAAAGATACAACTTCTGTAGAGACGATGACGATGAGATGAAAAGTTGCTATGTAGGTATTTGACAAGTCTTATCGTTTTGCCGATAGAAATATCGCTTTTGAAAATAACCACTAAATGTCAGACCTACCCGTGTAGGTGTACCGGGTGTATTGAACCCACACGGAATTTTGAATTTGACAATGTGTGCAACGAAAGTGGCGCAAGACTGAAAAGTAAAGCAAAAGTTTTTAAGTAGCAACTTTTACCTCAATAGATACTACCTATTGAAGTCAGTTCAAAGTGTAACCAATCGTCTTACCAAATGTTTCTATTGTTTCAACTAAAAACGCAAATGAATTCAAACCAGAATGGAACCCGGTTAAAAGTGCATTGGCAACTGGGCAAAAATTATAAACGTACAAAAATAATACATAAATCCACAGAGCCTAGGGTCCTGTAGAGTATGTTTTTTATAGCTGACAAGACTGACAACCTAGGTATTTGTACGTGACCATTTACGTCTACATCACGTAATGGCGTAGTTGAAATAGTAAACACGCCCGTATTGGGAGCAAACTCAAGTGATGCTTCCGGAACGCACCAATATAGAAACCTTGTGAACCGCTGATTTTTGCCTCTATATAGAATGGATAGTTAGATACCTATTCAGGTTCAGTATCTATCTACTAGCAAAGTCCTAAAGTAGCTAATGCTCTCCTTTACTAGAGTAGATAAGCTCTCAGATCAACCAAGAGAATAAGATGGCGCACGGCGTATGATTTAGGTGAATCCAAAAACATCCTAAAACTACGCTACCGTCGTATATGTACACAACACGCACACATTGACGCAAAAAAACTACGCTATCGATTGGTCATTCATACCTCGACATTATGTGCATTGGTGGAAGGTATAATTTCGTGTACATAAATATACATAGTGCATTATAAAAGTGTGGCCAGGACTACATTTTGAGATTCTTTTTAAAAACTGTGCAGTTTTTTAAAAGTCAATTTTGAAAAACCCGTAACTGTAATATGTGCAGTTTTAGTATATAAAATCTACTAAGGTTGTATGTTGGAACGGAAATGGCTAACGTAGAGTTTGGGAATCAACATTAGTTTTCGTGCAACTGTGAATGTTTTTCATGGCAACATTACCACGCACACAAGTTTAATAAAAAAATGGCTTTAGCGAGATACGAGTATAACGCAGTATTCCTATCTTTTCCTCTAGGTTGATCTGAGGACAAGCTCAAAAACTTTTGATGGCATTGACATAGGTAAGTTTCTAAAATACCTACATGTCGAAGGGACGTTGCATTATAAGTACGAATATGTTATCAAACATGGTTCAGTCCTTATTGTCAAACTGACTGATAATCAGAATTCGCTTCATTTTAAAACTTAGGCTTCGTCCTGTGAGCGTCCGCTGTCCGCTGGTTGACTCTGAGTTGCGTACCTATTAGGCGAACCTCCTCCTTTTTTGAAGTCGAGTCAAAATTTATAAAGTGGTGATCTGGAGATTAACAGTCAGCCACTCACTTGGCTCAGCTTGTGCGAAGCCTAAAGTAAGCTTCAAAAATCGGGTGCTTACCTATGTGTCAATAATTCAAGCCGATTACGTTTACTCGTACCAGCATATTGACAAACTGGCTACTGGTTTATAAAGTTTAATTCCAAAATATCTGGTAACTCGTACACTACTTAGTTTATACAATTTTGATAGGTACAATACTCTCACCACCCTAGCTTCCGGTCGCTATAGAGGGGCGATAGTAATTATAAAGGGGAACGGTCTGATGCCGTAGTAAAACGCCTCGTAACAAGCACCTGCTTAGCTATAGTAAGTATGACTAATCTAAATTTATTGTTATTGTTAGATATATCAGCTTTCTATGTCCCATTGTTGGGCCAAGTCCTCTTTTCTCCTTCCAGGTTTCTCTGTTCTTTGCGGTGGGCCAATCCTTTTCGTGAGCATCTTTCCATCTCTTTCTGGATCAGTCTAACGGTCAATAATCTACATAAAATAAATTCTTATACCCACTTTACCTGTACAGTTCAGACTATAATAATACAGGTTCGTGCTCTGTGAGCTGTAAACCTCGCGGTCGACGTTTGTCTTCCTCTACAGGTCGCATTTCTTAACCGATTCTCTTGAAACTTTGTGAGTAGGTGCGATAATAATATAGTTTTTTTTTGAGGCAAAAAAAGTCTGTATAATTCGTTATTGTAAAGACAGACAAAGATCCAACAGAAATCGGACATCCGAGAGCATTTTTGTTGACGCTGCAGCACAGACGCTCTGTTCACTAACGCTCGCTCGGTCGAGTATGCTACTTGTGTTGTTGAAACCAAATGCCAAATAAAGGAGTCCCATTAAGTGAATTGTCATAAGTTCCTATAACTAAATAAAATAAAAATAAATTCGGGACACTTTCACACACGGTCGCGTGACCTCAAACTAAGCAAAGCTTGTACTATGGCTGCCAGCGAATGATATACATACATACTTAGATATTTTTAAATACATATTAACACCCAGACATAGAACAAACACAAATATTCATCGCATAAATGTTTGCCCTAGGTGGGAATCGAACCCACGCCCCCAAGCTCAGAAGGCAGGTCCACTACCAACTGAGCCACCGAGGCAGTCGAACTGTACGAACATAAAATATTTAAAATGGTTCTCTATTCTCTAAACAACTCAAAACATTAGAGTTAAGTCTAAACACGTATCGTAGTCATAAGATTAACTGAGCTAGTTAAAACATCCATGCACTCGATCATAAAATGATGGATGCAAGCATCTTGAACGCACAGATGTTTCTAAATTTAGATGTATTATTACTATAATTACTATGCACTATTATCCGGCGTCTGGGGTTTAACCTGCAGGCTATCGGGCTTAGCTTACCGATAAAAACATATCCTGTGCATAGGATAGTTCCTTATGTGAAGTAATGTCTGTTCATATTTTTATTTCTGTTTAATGCATCTAAACTGTAACTAGGGTTGATTTTATTATTAATTTACTTCTTCTTCCTTCTCCTGGCTATTATCCCAATTTATTTGGGGTCAGCCCTCCTAGTATTTCTGCGCTACACCGAACGGTTGTGGGCTGTCTCTATTGTGGTGTTGCTTGCTATCATGTCTTTTTTAATTGTTTGCAGCCAGGTTATTGGTGGTCGTCCACGGCATCTCTTTCCGTCTTCTATATGCATGACTATCTTAGTCATATGGTCATCATCTCGCCTCATTACATATCCGTACCAGCGTAAACGATTTTCATAAAGTTTTTCCTGTATTTTAGCGACTTTAAAGGTACCCCGGATGTATTCGTTCCTTATTTTATCAATTTTTGAAACTCCACCAGACCAACGTAGCATCTTCATCTCTGTGGTGTGAATTTTCTGTTCTATTTTTTTATGTTTTATTATTAATTTACAAATATACATAATTTATAACAAACTTTATAATGTTCACACCAGAAATAACAGAAACAAGTGTACATACATATTAAAAATTGAAATTAAAACAAAAACCCGACACCAATTTTCATTAAACATAGCTAATAACACTTTCGACTAATTCACCTATGAAACAAAAAAACATAATCAAAATAGCTTCATCACAGATGCCACAGACGGACTCACACATATAAGTGCATACGTCAATAAGTTTGACGTATGCAATTTAAACACTGTTTCTGTTATTTCTGGTGTGAATATTAAAAAGTTGACCCCGTCGTTTTTCCGTCGGGAGTTAACAAGGATAACTTAACAACGCTTAAAACTAGCTGCTGTGGTTTTTACACATTTCTCGGTCATTAACATCTTGCATAAGAGTAGGTTAGGCATTATATTCGACGCGATTTTTCTTTCTTCTATTATTAACTTACTGTAGCTGAGTCCCAGGCTGCGGTTCCACACACAGATATTTGAGAGTATTTAAGTAGTAAACAGAAAAAACGAAGTGGCAACACTAAGGTAGCCAACTTCATACGTCTCACTCCGCAGTACTTCATTATATTTAGAGCAGGTTCAACCTAATCCCTAGCGAAAAAACCAATTGATTTATTTATTCATTTTTTTTTTTTTGGGTCATTGGGTAATTTTATGGGAGGGTTATTATATTAAATCGCGTCGAATGAAGTTCTTCATATAATAGTGATCGAACTTCACATACTTGGGTAAGTTCATTTGATCACTAATTATACCTAGTTGGTTTGCTCTTATAATCATTATCATAACTAACTTCAAGCTTTTGCCACTTTGCCCTGCCACGAGGTCTAACTAAAACTTCGATCGTATTGTGATTAAGTAGAAAAGGGACCAGAAAAAAATATTATAAACACTATAATATTCAGCTATTTACTTCTACGTGAGGAAATTAGGAGAGAATATTAAAAATTGACAAAATGGATTCAAGCCCATTGTTTTGTTGTGAAATCTTAGAAAACGAACAAAGTTAATATTAAAATAATGAATGTAAAAGGGGTTAACACGATGATGTCAAAGTCAAAATGTCTTTCATCGATATGGTATCAAAGATACACTTATAAACTCGCTCGATGAGTCACTTTTTCGACTTGATCCCAGCCCGAGCAGACCCAATGGGTTGAGAGTCGACACCAAAGGCATCGCAATTCACACAAGAACAAGATTAACTCAAGACAAGGAGTACTGGTGCAAGAGAAGGAAGCATATACATACACAACACTAGCTTGATAAGCTTACAATGAAAATGATAAAAGCGACGTTGACGACAATTTCAACCCAACAAAAACCCAACGGCATGCAAATGTCATTGGATTCGAGAAAATCCCAACGATGCTTGCAATAAACAAAAGATATTTATTAAGTATACAAGTAGGTGTATTTAGTAATCACACTTATTGCAAACTTAAAACTACGAAAGAAACAAATCTTGATACAATTTCACATGAGTGTGACGTAAACACGCAACTACGAGCGCGTTACGACACTTGATAAGAAGTTATAAACCTGTAACTCAATTAATTGTGTATTAACCTACTATGTTATGGATTAGATTGGTTTGTCATTAGAACAACAAGTTTACTTTAGAATTAGTTAAAACACTTAATAAGAACTTTGTATGGCCTCGGAATGGTTATACCGCGTTTGGTCTTTTTTTTACTGGATCGAAAACGACAAAACTTTGAACTATTTCGAGACTATACACTGTTTATTACTAAGGGAGTATAAAAATAACAATAAAGTTGTTATCCATTTAAAAAATGTCAAAACTGAAATAGACTTATATTTTCATAAATTTACTTACAGACGTCTTTGTTGCATTCCACGCACTTTACTTTAATGTCATTGAGTCTAAAATTAGAATTGCGAATTTGTAAGTTTTTCTATCGTAAAATTATGATTGCAACATGCACCGAAAGTTATGAGCATCCAATCACGTTTTAATCAAAAACCAACCGTGTTCTCAGAAACCAAACATTTTTGACGATCTTTTGCGTCTTCCGATTCGCTGCGCACGACCATGCCTTTATTCAACGTTTCTTACTTCAAAACTTTCGATTTCTTTGAAAATGTTTTACTTTTATTCACTAGCCAGTGTTTTTATTTTAAGTTTTACAAATCTGTCAAGGCAAGCTGGGCATACGGCACGACAAAGTTATCTTTGCAGCCGAGTTTATAGACACCATCGTAGATTCTAAGCAACGTTGACAGCTTCTGGTGAAAATTATTTGGTTGCGTCATTTAGCCGACTGTGTAGATAAGTTGGTTGAGTTGTACATAGATTCTAGTCCAGCATACCAGTCAACCGGTTTGGCGACACCGAGGAAACGCTATTCGGTAAATTATTGCTATTGACATGCTTGATTTTATGACAACCGCCAGTTGAATGGTGAGAAATAAGTGTGTCAGAAACTCAAGATCAACATTTCGTTATTTGGAATCCCCGGAATTCTCCATATTACAGACCATTAAATCAATATTCTGGACGCATAATACAAACATTATCGACAGAATCAGCCCGCAGGCATGGTTGATCGCCTGATATTTACAATCGGCAAAACTTCGATTTAGTCCATGAGAAAAACCCAAATTTACATGTAAGAAACGATATTTTAAATGGTACAGTAAAAAGTGACATCGAAAAATAATTAACCAACCTACACAGATAAAAGGTTATTAAGAACCATGTTTTGGTCATATTCCTTACTAATTTTATCCCAAAATCGAACCAGCTTGACAAGAATACGAATTTCAACAAAATCTTCTGGGTTCGTCTTAGCACACTAATATTATAAATGCGAAAGTTGCATGTATGGATGGATGGTAGTTTGTTTTACTCAATCGCACCAGAACGGATGAACGGATCTGGATGAAATTTGGCACAGAGGGAGAATATAGTCTGGATGAAATAGCACATAGGATTTTTTAACCGCGGGTAAAACTGCGGGGCGCAGCTTGTAATTCATATTGATGCACCTAAGTACCAATATTAGAATAAAAAATAATTTGCACAACAGCAAAACTATAGCGCTAAAACTGTGTAATTCCGTGTTACCTAGTTACGAAACAGAACTGACTCATGCCCCATTTCGTAATTCCTAAGGACATAATAAGAAATTACATAAGCCAAGACCCGAAACCCCATTACATGGAATCCAGGTGTAGTTCGGCATTGTTTCGGACTGCACTTTCTTTTTTAACAGCTGGTTATGAAACAATACAGTTCCGTGTGCACCTGCTGAATATTGGAATATTTGAAGTTTTGCCTATTGAGTAACGAGACGGACCAGTTGCTTGCTTCATGGTAAGCGCTTTTCATATTGGCTATAGAGCTACATACTTAAGAAATTGATCTTTGCAGTTTTTTGTATTTTGGTATGGTTTCTAATATGTTAGTTGCTGTTCAAACTTAGCTGTATGACCTTTTTATTTTCAATCAGGTCTATAAGACACGCTTTTTATAAATGTGTATAAAGCACAAATAAAGTGTAAATTGGCGACAGGCTGGCCCCTGTCACTTTTGGGACTGAATATCGTCCGACAAAGTGTAGGTACTGTAACACGCCTCTGCCAGCCCTTTAGGGAGAAAAGCGACAAAACAACTTACTTGTAACATAACAAAATCGTCAGATTTTGTTATGTTACAAGTAAGTTACATAACAAAATCAATAGATTAATAGATTTTGTTATGTTACAAGTAAGTAACATAACAAAATCGTCAGATTTTGTTATGTTACAAGTAAGTTGTTTGTCTGGTGGTAATGCTGAAATAACAAAATGTCGTTTTCAATCTTACTTCAAACTCTAAATCTCTATCTGGAATTTCAATGAAAAAAAACCTATTAAATTTAAATACAGTAGATAATGATTTCAGTACATTATTAGTTAACGATTAAGGAGTATTATCAAATTTACTTGCATTTTGACCTAACGTCGTAATTGTCTATTCAATCTTGAGAACAATCAATAACGTTGATTTGGCAATGAATATTAATTTACGTAATAGGAACTTTCATTATCTTTAGGAATGTAGTAATTATCTTTTTCTACCATAATTGTTTATGTCAGCTTTTAACGTGTTTTATCTCTTTGTCTATACTTACACGTACCTTATTTGTTAAGAGTAAATCATTTAACTATTTTTATCTATTCTGACTACTTGCTAACTTATTCTTCTAAGTTTTATTAATATTTATTCATGCAATAAATATTATGTAAATTTAATCATTCCAATACAAGCATTTCGATGCATAATTTAATAACGCTCTTCACCTTGAATTTAGCTGAATCTTCTGTTTATTTATTTTAGAATTTCATAACAGTGGAATATCAACTTTTGCACAATCTGTGAGTAAAAAAATATTATAATTTACATCAAACACGACAAGTTTGAGACGTGTTTTGTGGAAATAAAATCAAAATGCGTCGAACATGAATCAAGAGCTGCATTTTTTTTTATCCTATCGTACATAGAAAAGGTTCTATCTAAGTGCTTTTAATTTTATCGGTATTATAACCATCCACCATTCCCACTTCCCCCATTGTTGAATAAGGTATCTTCTTCAACACGCCGTCTTTTCCGGCTGTGTAAGTCACATCCACTGTCTTTTTCACCTTCTTAACAATATTATCATCTGACCGGTGTCCTAAAAATTTGCGTGGTAGTTGCTTCCCGTCTGGGTACTAATCTGTAACTATTTTGGTCCACCCTCCTCCATTTCATTTACTAAAGTTGTGTTGATACTGCGTGTATGATCCTTGACCTTATTCTACTTATTCTTGTTGGGTTGGCTTGGCAGCTATATAACATAAATATATGATTATTTTTATTTATCACTCGCTCCACCTTGCGATATCACTCGCGGTTAAAAAGTGTACTATGCTATGCTATTCCAGACTCTAACCTATCTCCGTGTTAAATTGGGCCGTTAAGCCGTTCTAGCGTGATTGAGTAACAAATAATCATCCATCTATCCAAACTTGTTGTAATATTAGTGAGATTCTTTTATACATTAGATACTACCACGATCTTACTGTATCCTTTTCTTACTATAAGTCAAGGTTACTTATATAACTTTACTTGCTCTTCACAAAATGTTTAAGTCTTGTTTTGCTATCGTTATCATTCATCTTTTGTAATATATAGCTGTTATACAAAAAACATTAGGTTAGGTAATGGTGTAGTAACAAGACTAACAGTCGGTCGTTAATATGAATACTTACGAAGCACTTGCATCACAAGCATTTGTGCTTGAGCTACGGTCAACATTTTAACGTCTAGCCAGGTTTTGTTTCATAGTAAGTTTAATTTATTGTTTGCTAGGGGTTATGGCAATATCATTAAACACAAACACGAGTGATTGTTGATGATTGAACAATGAGTAATTACTCATATTGTTTTATGCCATATTCATAGTACTAAAGAATGCATGAATCAATGGATTCCGCGACGCTCTGAATTTTCCATATAAACGCGGTTGTCAAATTTCTTGGAAACCATTAGTCAGATTATGATGAAATTTGGCATGTATCTCCGCCCCTATGTCCTTGGTTTTTTTTTTAAACTCCCTCAAGAGAAAATAGAGCTATGATAAAATATCCGCATTTGCAAGGGGTTACTTTTGACTGATTTATTCAATAAATAGACAAAGCAAATAAAAAATAGCTTTACATATCCCTATGCATTTTTGATTTGCTTTGTTTATCTATTAAATAAATCTGTCAAAAGTTAACCCTTACAAATGCGCATAATTTTCATAGCTCTTAAATTTTTAAATGAATCCATAATACAAGGGAAATTGTTAGTTATTTAAGAATGATTAAAGTGCAAAAGTCATAAAAAATTGAAATTGCTCTTTGTCACTCTGTAGATAACTTAAGAGGCTTGTCAGTATTTTTACTTGCTTTCTTCACTCCTAGTCTTCTTTTAGACGAAATACTCGTAGCTATAGAAAACCTTTAGCCAATGCAAAGTTAGTCTATTTTTACATCATTCCTTCAAGGCAATTTACAATTTTATGCTGAATTATTCAAAATATTTCCGGTGTAAAAACCATGTATCAGTCGAGTACCTCGACTGATACATGGTTTTTAGACTTTATCCTTCACAAACCAAATCGAATTGTACCTCTTTAATTGTTTCTAAACCGGTCTTCCAAATTCACTTAGGATCGCACACATTTCATGTAGCATACAAATTCATACAACATACAAATTAAACCTTTAGTTTCTCATTGTGATGATCTTTGTTAATTGCTTAATTACCGTACACTTTGATGTTTTGTATTTCTCACGGTAGTAAGGTTGCTCAAATACAGGCGTGTTTGCAAATAGGTAACCTGATTCTCATCATTGTGCCATTGTCTTGCAGATCGATCGATATTGTAAATTCATATGTCGTTGGATAGAAGTGTGTTTATTTATATATAATACTAGCTGTCACCCCGCGACTTCGTTCGCGTTTATTTTTTATATATATATAAATATATTTAAACTATCCTATCTCTCAAGTTGGATCGAACTGCACATGGTGTGCGAATTTTATTATAATCGGTTAAGTGGTTTAGGAGTTCATTGAGGACAAAAATTGTGACACGAGATTTATATATATTAAGAAGATTAAGACTAGCTGTGCCCCACAGTTTCACTCAGGGTCCCACAGCAACCGTTTTTTTTTTCGGGATAAAAAGTACCCTATGTCCTTTGGTAAGGCAGTGACTGAGAGGCAGCAGAAGTAGGGAAAGCGGAGCGTTAGTCGTTCGGCGGCGAGACGGATTGACGATATTGTACAAAACACGGATCGAACCTGGAAGGCTATTTTTACAAGTCGAGATATTTTTTTGTCTTTGTCTCTTTCGTTTTCGACATCACAGGAGTGAGAGTGAACAAAAAAACATCTCGCGCGTTAAGTATAGGAGGTCTAGCTGGATCCCATACTCTCAATTGAGATTCTAAGAATTTGATTTTCAATTTTTGGAAATCTGATCGGAAACGTTACTTAATAAATGATTGCGAATATGGGGGCTGATCGGCACAGGATAGCAATGTTAAATAGAGGCCCTTACGCAGCTGGCAGATAGTAAGACTAAAAACCAACTTCCTGTCATCAACATTGCATGTTATAAAAGATCCGCTGGACCGATTTTGACAAAATTGAAATCCTACTAAAATTATAAACGCGAAAGTTTGTAAGAATGGATGGATGGATGGATGGAAGGATGTTTGTTACTCTTTCACGCCAGAACGGCTGAACAGATCTGGATGAAATTTGGCACAGAGATAGATTATAGTCTAGAATAGCACATAGGATTATATGTCTAGAATAGCACATCTTAACCGCGTGTGAAACTGCGGGGCGCAGCTAGTGAGAAATAGATGGGAATGCCTGGGAAGTATGCCTCTAGAAAAATAATTGTGCAAATGGGTTCACTCAGGCGTCTTCGAGTAATCGGGGAACATCGGTATAATAAGTATAAATTAAAAATTAAAAAAAAAACCCCTGACAACGATTTTTAAAACAAAAATTAAATAACAAAAAAAAAACACAATCAAAATCGGTTTATCCGTTCAGGAGTTACGATGCTACAGACAGACAGACACACACAGATACACGTCGAACACCCCGTTGTTTTTGCGTCGGGGGTTAATAAAGATTACGAAACATGATTATTACCAGCAAAGGGTGATTAGTTTCATGATAATTTTCGGCAAACAGACAAAGAGTTGGCCAAGTACCTGCTAATTTTATTATAGTTGTATGCAAAGAAAAAATCATCTTAACAAATGCAACGCAAATAAGGTTTAAATTTCCATGACCCACTTGCTTTCGACTTTAAATTCCATAAACTGATTAAACAAAATCACTTTACGGTTTTATTGAATAAACTTGAGTGTTTTTAGGTCAGCCTGTTAAACCGTTAAATTAATTCAGAGTATTTGCTGGAATTATCATGAAATTTGACCCACAGAGGTTCAGAAAAGCCGTAGTTTTGAGTAAAACGATGCTTTTTAGGGTTCCATACCCAAAGGGTAAAACGAGACTCTAATATTAGTATTAGACTCCGCTGGCTGTTCATCTGTCTGTATGTCCGTCTCCAGGCTGTATCTCATGAACCGTGGTAGATAGACCGTTGAAATTTTAACAGATGATGTATTTCTGTTGCCGCTTAAAATCGAATACTAACTAATCCTAAACAACAGACGTGATTTTTTTGCCGATTTTATAGATAACCTTATTTTTAATAGTACGGAACCCTTCGTGCGCGATTCCGACTCGCACTTGGCCGGTTTTTAAAGAATTGTTAGCAACCGTTTGTAGGTCGATCAACAGAACGTGATATTCGCTGGTATTTGCTACGTTAAAGGCGTGACAATCATCCATTCATACAATTTTCACACATACAGTCACACATAGCTACGCCACAGATGACGATTCATTGAGAACCCCAATTCACCGTAGACCGGCCATCATCAAGACAGGTTTCCAAATTGGGTACACGGCCTGGCAACTGCCGAATTTTGCTGCGTTCATGTATTAGGTCGTTAATTATATTCTTTAGTTTGTAATTAGACTAGTCCGATTTAGTTGAAATAGAACTACCTATTACAATATGGCTGTGTTTTGTTTTCTGAATAATATGACTTATGTGTTATGGAAACTGACGTGGTTTTCACACATTATGATCATAACACGGGAATTACTCACGTACGATTTAGTCGATTATTCTCATCATTATTAACCTATAGTCAGAATAATCGACTAAACCGTACGTGAGTAATTCCCGTGTTATGATCATAATAAGGACTTATGTACTTTATTAAACCAAAACACGTTTTCCAGCTGCTGGCCCCATGATTAAACTAGCTCTGAAATACCAAATTTTAGTTTTGTGATCCGAACTACACAATTACACAAAGGTCGCGTTCCGCGATATTACCCGCGGTCAATTTCCATCCTAATTTCATTAAAATCCGTCCAGCCGTTTGAGCGTGAATAAAAAAACCTCACAAACAACACCACAATACACACAAACTTTTGGACTTATAATATTAGGTCCTTACGTATGAAATTGGCGTTTTCTACGGGAGGAATAAAAAGTCGATTTTTTTTTGTAAAATATATTTAATTAATCAAAGTATGCACCGTTGTTATCTATGCACTTTTGCCATCTTATGGGTAGTTCATTGATCCCTTTACTATAAAAACCATGGGGGCGAGAATCAACAAACTCTTTGAAGGCGGTTTGGACTGCTGCATCGGAGTGGATTTTTTTTCCTTGTAAGAAGTTGTCCAAATTCCGGAAGAAATGGTAATCTGTTGGAGCAAGGTCCGGGGAGTACGGTGGATGTCGCAGACATTCCAATTGTAGCTCAGCTAACTTAGTGGTTGTTTGTTGTGCAGTGTGTGGTCTTGCGTTGTCGTGAAGCAGCAGTGGCCTAGAGCGATTGACCAATCTCGGTTGTTTAACAGCTAGTTCTTCCTTCATGGTTTGCAGTTGCTGACAATAGATATCTGCCATAATCGTTTGGCCAGATTTAAGAAAGCTGTAGTGAACGACACCGGCGCTAGTCCACCAAACACTTACAAGTAACTTTTTCTGAGTCAATTTTCGTTTAGGGCAGGATTTGGCTGGGTCTCCAGGGTTCAGCCATTGCGATGAGCGCTTTCGATTATCGTACAATATCCACTTTTCATCACAAGTAATGATTCGATTTAAAATCCCTTCATTATTGTGTCGGTTGAGCAAAGTAACACAGCAGGCGACCCGTGTTTGCAAGTTCGATTCACTCAATTCATGAGGTACCCATCGTTCGAGTTTTTTTACTTTCCCGATTTGCTTCAAGTGGATTAATACAGTTTTGTCACTTACCCCGAAGACTGCTGCTATCTCTGAAGTGCTTTGTGATGGATCCGCTGTCACAATAGCCTTTAATTCTTCGTTTTTCACTTTGATCTCCGGCAGTCCACGGGGTTGGTTCTTAAGGTCGAAATTTCCAGAACGAAAACGTTGAAACCAAAAACGTACCATGCTGTCTTTAGCGACACCAGCGCCGTACACATCATTAATTCTTCGAGCTGTTTCTGCAGCACTGGTGCCACGGTAGAACTCGTACTCGTAAATATACCGATATTTCATGTTTTCCATTGCGCGGTAATAAGCGACGCCAAAGAAAAAATAATGAGGAAAATAACAAATGAATGACTGTATTCCAAAGAAAAAAAAACCAGCTAAATGAATTTATTAATTTGAATTTCGAATTCTTAACCAAAAAGGAGATATTTCAGATCAAATTGATCAGTACGACAAAACGCTGATTTCATACGTAAGGACCTAATATTTTAGACTTGTCAAATTTTTTAGAAACCATTTGTCAAATTATGATAAAATTCGGCATGTGGTTACAATTAAATTAATTATATGTTCATCGCTAAGTAAGTCGCTAGACTCTTTAGAAGGATAGTTAGAAGCAGGTTAAAATTGATTTCTAAGAACTTATTAGATTGTTTTATTTGCCAGTTTCTTAGATCAAGAATCAAAATTTTTATATACAAAATATATTCCGAAAAGACAGTTATCAGGACGTTTCGCAATCTCTTTACTAGCTGTCCTAACCAACAAATGCCGCTTAGCTAAACTATTTACAAAGATTATTGTTTGACGTAGAACATTCCAACATTTTCCGTATTTTATAGTTCTTTTTTCCTTTCTGACGTCCGACTCGTCCAAATAGTTAAACCACATTCTATACAAATCGATACAACAAAACGCTATTATCCTTGCACAATACTACACCAAATAAAAGGTAAATAAAGGTATCTGGTACAATGCAGACCCATTTCTCTACAAACTGCATTCAGAACCCTTAATGCTTACCTAATGGTGCGTGCGTGTGTATTATTTACCTAAGTACGCATCTCCACGAGCTATTTGCAGAGTACAACGCTGCCGAACAGGGTAAATACTAATCTGCTTTTAATCTAACTGTGTACGAACGATATGTCGGGGAAACATAGAGAAATAGGAAGCCGAGCCTTCACATCTCACTCCTGATATCGGGGTAATGTAGGGAAGAGGAGCCACGCCGTCGCCTCTGATCCCACTGATGTCGGAGAAACATAGGAAAGGCCGCCGCGCTGTAACCTTCCACTTTTGGTGACGGAGAAAATCTAGTAGGCCGAGGTGTTGTGTCTGATTTCTCATCCGTGAACTCGCTATCATTTATGGTCGGCGTCAAACTTCAGGAACGTTGAAATAAGGGGACAGCATTGAAGGCTTTTCACTATTTTAATTATACAGTCACTTAGACTACTTATTTAGTGAATGATCACAAAGATAGTTGGCGATTTAGAGTAATGGGTTTACGAATGACCATTGCGTGCGACCGCTTTCAGCCCAGTCCTGTCAACCACTGACTGACAGACATGACGTTCGCCCGAAATCCCAAACGCAACTCCATTCGGTGTTAACCGCTCTAAATTACCATAAACAAATCGATTCATCGTCAAAAATAACAGAACAATAATACTATCGATTAACAACTCTCAAAATAAACTGATTTTCTTTATCCAATGATATCTCGCGCCGTCACGGCCATCCTGCATTTTCACACGTCCTCGGGTGAATAGTTCATCTCATCATCTGTGGACAATCATAAAAGTGCTCAAGTAACCACTTAACGCTCGGTCATTCTGACCGTCTCAAATCTACCTCCACAATTTCACAGAAAGCGAAAACAGTTATGGGATAACACAAAACACAGTTAATCCCAATTCTACCAACCATAAACATCGTCTCAGAGTATAGTCGACTCTTCCAACAGTAACTTCATATTCGTTACCTATCCCCATAAATTGTCATGATAATTGAAATAAGCAACTTGACTTTTAGTGAAATTAATTGTATTGGGACCAATCGAATAATCGAGGCTAAAACTACATTATTAATCACACATCCAATGTTCCAAGAGTTTAATCAAGCCACATTGAAAATCCAATGATGGTACACATACGCGGTTTGGACTTATGAAAACTGCTGTGTCCAATTTCAACCGAATAACATGCCATTAAAGTTGTCACGTAGACTTGCCACACAGGCTAGGTCGTAACTCGTACTATGATGTTACACCGGGAGGAGTTTACTACATAGGCTTACCACACAGGCTAAGTCGTCACTCATACTATAATGCCACAAAAGTAGGGTTGCAACAAAGACTTGCCACACAAGCTTGCCACACAGGTTTGCCACACAGGCTTGCCACACAGGCTTGCCACACAGGCTAGAACGACATACGCTTGCCACACAGGCTTGCCACACAGGCTTGCTACACCGGCTTGCCACACAGGCTAGTGCCACATAGGATAGTACCTTGCAGATTAGTGCCACACAGGCGAGTGCCACACAGGCTATTGCCACACAGGCTATTACTACACAGGCTACTGTCCTACCGGCTACTGCCCTCCAGGCTTAGTTTTACCAAAAGCATTGACACTTAGTAAGTTATTTATTAACTGCATGACTCACATGTGCCGCAAGCGACAGTTTGACTAAACTGTTTGTGGGTATTTCTAAACTTTAAACAACTCCAATAGAAAATAGCACTCTGACATACATCGTTTACGAATATCAAACAAAATGAAAACTTCTCACCGGATTCAATTGCTACTCGTAGGTGATCAATGGCTGCTTCATAGTGCAGGGGCCCAATTCGGAGATAGGAGATTTTCATCTCATCTCGATCTCGATTCCTGGAAGTCTCCACTGCCTCCGACTACTCGAGACATCTCGCGCCCCAGCCATCGAGATTATCTCGATCTAGAGCAACTTGAATAAGGCATCTCGAATTCAGCCATTTTTTTCGGGGTATGATGGAATCTCGAGTTGTAAGAATAGCCCTCCATGCATTGACCGGATCTCGCACGTTGCTGCTGCTAATTTTGGTGCCCTTTTTCGATCAACGAGTGGCGATGTAACCTCGTTGCAGTAGTAACACGTAGGCGTCGACGTTTTGTTCGGTACACTGCTATCCTTCGTCTCTCGTTGTTTGTTAGTTGCGTCACATAGCATAGACTAGGTGTAAGCAAACGCCGTCGAGATAATGCAGACGTCTACTCGATGCTCACTCTCTCATTGCCGCTCTGCTGCACTTTATGCACCACGAAGAAACAGTCCGCACACTCCACAATAATAGCACGTACACAGTTTTCTCAGTGTAGGGGCGACCCTATCAGCCATCTGTTGCTATGCCACTTCGCTTCCAGATCATTGTAGAATTGTAGCCAAAGACGGAGCCATATCTTGTTGCTGTGGACGTTATTCTTATCCCAATTCTGATGTCGGGGAAACATAGAGAAATAGGAAGCCGAGCCTTCACATCTCACTCCTGATATCGGGGTAATGTAGGGAAGAGGAGCCACGCCGTCGCCTCTGATCCCACTGATGTCGGAGAAACATAGGAAAGGCCGCCGCGCTGTAACCTTCCACTTTTGGTGACGGAGAAAATCTAGTAGGCCGAGGTGTTGTGTCTGATTTCTCATCCGTGAACTCGCTATCATTTATGGTCGGCGTCAAACTTCAGGAACGTTGAAATAAGGGGACAGCATTGAAGGCTTTTCACTATTTTAATTATACAGTCACTTAGACTACTTATTTAGTGAATGATCACAAAGATAGTTGGCGATTTAGAGTAATGGGTTTACGAATGACCATTGCGTGCGACCGCTTTCAGCCCAGTCCTGTCAACCACTGACTGACAGACATGACGTTCGCCCGAAATCCCAAACGCAACTCCATTCGGTGTTAACCGCTCTAAATTACCATAAACAAATCGATTCATCGTCAAAAATAACAGAACAATAATACTATCGATTAACAACTCTCAAAATAAACTGATTTTCTTTATCCAATGATATCTCGCGCCGTCAGATATATTTCTGTTCTTAAGTCCTGACGCAGAAACAACGGGGTGTTATTCTTATTTGCGATGTTTTTTCATGTACCACTTGCCAAGCTAAACTTTTGCTAACATAAACTTGTTAAAATGACACACATCTCAAATTAAATTTAATTAAGTTAAATTTTATCAGTCTGACTGCACTGTACTTTTTTTTAAATATAAAGTAAGTACCGCTAACGTAAATAATTACTTTTTTATTCATTTACGTGAACACTACTTTTTTTATTTCACCTTTTTTTAAGACAAAATCTACTAAGTACCTACTTAATTAAACACTACGTGAATCTCTGCCACAGTTATAAAGCCTCAAATGTTAATTTGACTACCTACACCTTAGCGTTGAACTCATTAACTGTAAACGCCCACTAAGCACAGTAAACTGTCCATAGCTATTAGACTAGTTTGCCCAGCACACATAACTGACGAGTAAACGGACAGTATCCAGTTACTGGCAGCTTTTCCTTTTTCCTACCGATTGCGCAACAAGTCTAACGCAGCTCTTACGGGTTTTGTTTGGTTGTGGTCTCAGATCAACCTAGAGGTAAGGATTGAACACTGCGTTTTATCTCGCTGAAGCCACTTCTTTATTAATAATAATAAGAATAATAAATTCGGGACATTGTCACACACGGTCACCTAACCCCAAACTAAGCAAAGCTTGTACTATGGCTGCCAGAGACTGATAAACATATTTAGATATTTTTAAATACATACTTAAATAGATAATAACACCCAGACATAGAACAAACACAAATGTTCATCACATAAATGTTTGCCCTAGGTGGGAATCGAACCCACGCCCCCAAGCTCAGAAGGCAGGTTCACTACCAACTGAGCCACCGAGGCAGTCTTTATTAAACTTGTGTGCGTGGTAATGTTGCCATGAAAAACATTTACAATTGCACAAAAACTAATATTAATTCGCAAACTCTACGTTAGCCATTTCCGTTCCAATATACAACCTTAGTAGATTTAATATTCCAATACTGCACATATTTGTAAGAGTTTAAGGTTATGGCTTTTTCAAAATTGTCTTGAAAAAAAAAACTGCACAGTTTTTAAAAAGAACCTCAAAATGTAATCCTGGCCACACTTTTATTATGTACTATGTAAATTTATGTTTATGAAATTATACCATAAACCAATGCACAAAATGTCGAGGTGAGAATGAACAAGCGAGTAGCGTAGTTTTTTTGCGTTAATGTGTGTATATTGTGTACATACAAGAAAGTAACGTAGTTTTTGGATGGTTTTTGGCTTCACCTAAATCATACGCCGTGCGCCATCTTTTTCTCTAGGTTGAACTGAGGCTTGTGGTGTTGACAGTGAAATTGCGTTGGCATAAGTCGAGCGGCAATTGTTTCACTAATTACATCCATTGCGTTTGAATTCGGAATGTTTCTTTTTTTTCTGAAATAGGTGTAAAGTAATAGGTACGTTGCCAAAGACTATAATAGTATATTGCTTAAGTCCACTATTCACACGCGTACCAAGCTGCTGGATTTGTCGTTGGCGACAACTCAGGCAAATCTGCAAATCTGCGTGTAAATACTACTTTTGGGTTCGTGGTTCGTTCCGTTAACATTTACACTAAATTCGTTCGCGGAATGTTACGTGTAGTGAATGGTGGGCTTTAGGGGTTTCGCACGCTGGAGGGCTATTCTTACTATGGGGTTACGAGTTTTGATAGTTACCGTAAACTATTTTCGTTTTCGTTTTGCTTAATACATTTCACCTAGTTACTTAACGTTTCCGCCAGGTGCGCTTTAATGAAATTGAAATGTATGGAACCAAACGAAAAAGTTTTCGTAAACTGTAAAAACAGCAATCAACATGGTAAGGGTACAGGTCGAGATTTTTTTCTGTCACTGTCTCTCTCGTTTTAAAAGTCATAAGAGTGTGAGTGACGAAGAAACATCTAGAACGTCAAGAATAGGGGGTCTGATCCACGCCACGCGTCACGACGTTGTGTCTAAATATATATATATATATATATATGGATATATTTAAATTGACGACTTGTGAATCTCCTCCGTTCGTCGGTTAAAAAAGACTTACGCCCGATTCACAAGAATTACTATGAGCGCTCGAACTAACAGGATGTATGGCAGCTGTCATGTCGATGGACGTCATGATATCTGTCTTTTATTGAGAAGGTATTATGTTGCTAGCATAGAAGAAACAAGGACTATTCTGTGCTTACCTAAAGATAACCATTCACCATCGGCAAGTTGGATGTGATGGAAGTGGATGTCCGTGCAGGGTGCTAGGCATGCAGGATGGTGTGTGGGCTTCGCTGTTCTGCAAGGCGGCAGGATGGTGAATAGTACTTTTTATCAGTAATGAGGATAAAAAACAATGCCAAATGCTCCATAGTAAGTACGTACGACGTAGAGTTTGCAACACATTTTTATCACAACACTATGCTTGCTCTAGAACCAGATTTCACAGTCAACTTCCGCAATAACGTAGACGTAGAGCGAGAGGTACTCAAATGCACATGCTCTAGAATCAGATTTCATAGTACGTCTACCACGATTCAGCATAGTAGGTAGGTATGGTCATTATTGCGTGCATTATTGCGGCTGACCCCAAGTCGCCGTTACTGGTCATTATTATACAGTTAGCCGCGTCATCCGGTAACATCGAAAATTGGAGGAAAGATGTTAGATGAGTAAGAGAGAAAGAATGTTGAGAATGTTGAGAAATAAGAAATGTTAAGAAAGAAATAATGAATAAACTAATGTTGAGAAAGAAGAAGAACATGTAAAGATTAATGGCTTTACTAATAAACGTTGTGTAGCTTTTCTCTTTTTCTTTTTAACACGATCGAAAGAGACAAAACACTGTAAAAGCAAAAAGGAAGCAAGTAAATCCGAATAGGCCGGGTGGCTAGACCTGCTGTCAAAGTTTCTAAGTTGTTCTTCCCCGGTTTTCCAAAACTCTGTACATTAAAACTATTTCGAGGGTACACAACGTTTATTAATAAGAAGGTAAAAATTCAGTTCCAAAGAATAGTATATGAGACACAACTTGAGAATGATTTTAGTTCCAACCATCATCATCATCATTTTCTGCACCCTGTAATTTCCCACTACTGAGGCCTCTCTTTTTGTACACCCCTGTTCCCAGTTCTGTGCAAATCTCGTCCAGATGCTAATCGCAATATCTTACAATACCGGCGATCAAACGAGCTGGTGGTTCATCAACGTCTCATCTATTTTACTAGTACGCTGAGCAGAGCTGTTTCTTAAATAAATCTCTAATGTATTTTCAATCAAACACTGACATAGGGAAGAAGCTAGAAGTAAGAGCAAAAATTCACTAAAGATTTGTTACAGAAACAGTTTTGAAGATGAACTTCCGCAAAGTAACGCATGCAATCACCTAAAATCATTCAGATTGTAAAACATGAAAGATAAAATCAACGCCTATCTATTATTATAGCCCTTTTTTTGGTTTACTAATCTTCATAACATATATTTATGTATATACGTACATGGTTATTTGTAACTTACAAGAAACCTCTTTACGATCCATTGTACTCATCACTACGAACAACTTTTACTATGGGGCGAACTCCGAAATCACGAAAAAAAAATCAGCTGTTCCATACATTTTGTCAAAGGTGATTGAACTTTTTGTATGGAACAGCTGTTTTTTTTTTCGCGATTTCTGAGTTCGCCCCATAGTAAAAGTTGTTCGTACTGATGAGTACAATGAACCCTTAAAGGTCTCTGCCCACTACACAGTATCATACTATGACCGTGCTATGAACGCGTCAGACAAAAAAATATTCTCTGTATTAAAAAGTATGAGACCATGCCCACTAGCCCGTTCCGTTACCGACCAGCACCGTAGTGTGCCATGCACGGAGCGGCAAGTATTGTCGGCGAGAATATTTTGCCGGTGGCGATACGCTCTGTGCATGACACGCGACGTTGCCACACCGATACATTAGACTTTGATACGTTATTGATACGCTCTAGTGGGCATAGTAGAGCGTATCGTGTTGCTTGTCGTGTCTGATACGTTCATAGCACGGTCATGGTATGATACGTTGTAGTGGGTAGAGTCCTTAAGAGGTTTTTGATTAGGTACAAATAACCCTGTATATGTATACGTAACGTTACTAAAGGTTTACTCTCTAAAATTTTAATTATAAGGTAGTAAATGACATAATAATTGTAATTGATAATTATGTAGAGTATGTAATAAAGTTACTTAATTAATTCTTTTTTCCATGACTTCCTCAATTAAAAAATCATATCTTACGCGTATTTTGTGAAAGTATAAAAAAGTCATGACTTCTATAATTGCTTCAAATAAAAGAAATACTACCATAGCTAGTAGGTAATTCGCCTCGGAAGGAGAACTCGCAAATCTCCATAACTTATCATACGAATATAATTATGACTCTTATAATTAATAATGATGTCTAATTTCTAGACCGATGTTGCTCATATTCTAACTCAAAAATTGTATTTAAATATAAACTAGGTACTTGCCTGTAAAATTCCCTGAACATTGAATCAACGATACTAAATAAAATTATAGAATGTATTTTGATAAATATGCTTCTATCAATGCATTGAAAACATTATTACAAAGTATTCAAAATAATTTTCATGTTGATATTTGTATTGAGTGATCAGAGTAACGTAAACACGTATTTTTTACGTGGTAACGTTTTTCTAAGTAAAAACTACTCGTATAAAAATCAATATGAAAATTATTCTAAATACTTTCTAATACTGTTTTCAATGCATTGATAGAGGCATATTTATCAAAATTACATTATAAAATTGTATCCTACTAGTATTATAAATGCGAAAGTTTGTAAGAATGGATGGATGAACGAATGTTTGTTACTCTTTCACGCCAGTACGGCTGAACAAATCTAGATGAAATTTGGCACAGAGATAGATTATAGTGTAAAATAGCACATAGAATACTTTTTAACCGCAGGTGAAACCGCGGGGCGCAACTAGTATTTAATATAATAGTGTCGCGAGCGAGTGAGGCCGCTGCCGCACCTTACCATACACCTTAACTACAAGTTATATCAAAAGACAAGTAAATCGAAATCAATCATTTGCAGATAGATGTTACAATAGTTCATTTCAAAACCACAGCATTGACATTAGAAACTAAATAACTAGTTCGTTACAAAACTCTGCTCACTGTGGTTGAGTACTTGAATATTGTGATTGTAATTTTAATAGCGATGATAGCCTAGTTGGAGAAAGCCTTTCAAGCCAGAAAGAGCGGGTTCGAACCCCGACGGCACGCACCAATTTGTTAAATGTGTGAACACTTGTGCGTACTCGTATGTATGTCATCTGCTACTTGACTGGAGCCCGGAGAATGGCGACAGGCTCGCCTCCTGCCACATATGGGACTGAATATCGTCCGGCGAAGTGTGTGTTGTATTATGTGTTGTATTATGTGTTGTATTATGTGTGGACTTCCTCGGTGGCTCAGTTGGTAGTGAACCTGCCTTCTGAGCTTGGGGGCGTGGGTTCGATTCCCACCTAGGGCAAACATTTATGCGATGAACATTTGTGTTTGTTCTATGTCTGGGTGTAAATATCTATTTAAGTATGTATTTAAAAATATATATGTATTTATATCAGTCTCTGGCAGCCATAATACAAGCTTTGCTTAGTTTGGGGTCAGACGACCGTGTGTGTAAGTGTCCTGATATTTATTTATTTATTTATTTATTATACCTCTGCCAGCCTCCTCGTAGAAAAGGCGTGACGAATTAGTATAGTCATTGAATTTCTTATAAAATGGCGGAGATATGATTCTTTTAAAGTTTCGTGAGATTTTCAGTTTAAAGTAGTTAAGTTAGTTAGTAGTTAGGTATATTGGTACTAAGTAAAAAAAAAAAATTTATTTTATTTATTTATTTATTTATACGAAATTGAATACAGCACCCTAACAGTCCAAAGACCAAGGCGGTGCCATAGGAACATACAAAATAAATGTTAGTTTACAAATATTGAAAATTTCAACTAAGTATATCTACTTATTTAAACATTGTACTCACAGAGTCTGTAAGCCACTACCGTGAATTCTGCCAGATTACACTTAAAAATATCTATATTTACGGAGATCTTATTGAGTAACATTATAGCGCGCGACGTAGGAGCAAACTTCAGTAAATTAGTCCTGGTTATGGGCACACGGAATGTGGGGGACCTGCGTCGCCTCGTCGCCGCCTCGTCGGGCGCGCACAAGCGGAGCGCCTCCAGCACCTCAGGGTGGTGTGTGTGGCCGCGCAGCACGCGCCACACGTACTTGCAGAGCGCAACGTCTCGCCTCACAGCCAGCGTGCTGTACCCCACCATGCCGATGACGAACAGGGTTGGGTACATCAGCGGGAAGTAAGGATAGACACCGTACATCTTAAAATACAAGAAACGCGTGAATTTATTTTGAATTTTATCCAACATACTTGTATATTTCTGTTCATGAGGATTCCAAATAATTGCGCTCGTTTCGAGCCGACTACGAACCAATGCATTGTACAGTACTTTTAACACTCCTATACTGCGAAATGCCCTGCATTGCCTCAGAATAAAACCTAGGTTTCTGAAAGCTTTACGGCAGATATCCACAATGTGCCTACTAAACTTTAACTCGGGTACCATCTGCACTCCTAAGTCCCGCACGTGCCTGACCAATTAGAAGCCTGACTGAATTAGAAGAAAGGCCCTTTTCCTCAGAACTGTTCTCAAAAGTTACGCTGCTCTACGCATTTTTTTTTATAACATTCACGATCTCTTGATAAAATTAAAAATTGCTTCAATGTACTTAGTCACGTTTGGATGATGAATTGGTAATAAACTTACATTATATTGTGAAGCCTGCGCCAAATGACAGGCCATTGTTCTGTTAAATCATAACAAACGAAACGATCCATGTTTCATAATAAACCGTGATCAATTGATATATTTTAATAAGCCAATGCTATGTGACGGTGCTTGTATTACATATTTAGGGACCATCCATACTTCCATACTGATATTAAAAAGTCTAATTTAGCTGTTTCTCTCTGTCTGTAGGCTTTTCACGGCTAAACGGTTAAACAGATCTTGATAAAATTTGATAATTAGTTAAATTTGTCACGTATTCAGGAGGTTGGTTTTTGGATATTATTTTCTCAATAAACGCGAACGTAGTCGCGAATAACAGCTAGTTTACTAATAGAAGTAAAATCAAAAACATTATGCAAGTATGTTTTTTATTTCTTCCGTATTAAAATTAAATGAGACTTAGTCCTATTTTAGTGAGCGGTATTGTTTTTCTTTTTATTAAAAAAACTTTTTTCCACACCTTGTAGCCACTAACATTATCTAGATCTGTGCCAAATTTTAAGTCACTAGCTCTTATAGTTTCTGGGATAATCGGATAAATACAGACATCAGAGACTCACTGTATGCATGGCTTCCTTTTTACCATTTTGGTGCGGAACCCTAAAAATATTTTTTGCCAGCGTAATCATTGTTAAACGCACTTTTTCATAAAATTATGTTAAGTACTTTGAATGCTCGTGCGTTATTGTCAAATTATTCACGGCATTTAACGAACTATGCCAAACGGTCGTTACGTTGCGTAACGAGCGAGGTTTATTCGCTCAATTTAATCTCAATTATTCTCTAAACGTTATTAGCTTGATAACTTTTAGGTATACATACTATGGTTGTCGACTAAGCGAGTGTTAGCAAGCGAAGCGTCAACAAAAATGATTTCGTATGTCCGAATCTCCGTAATTACCTAATTCGTATGTTCGCATTTCTCAACCGATTCTCATGAAATTGTGTGAGTAGGTTCAATATTTTTAGATTATTTGCATCCAGTCAGTTATAGCATTTTTTTCAAAATTGCGGAGATATGATTTTTTTTCTCCGCAATTATCAAAATATTCCAATAATTACTCGGCACTTACGTAGCTCACAGAGTCACTAGAAATAGTCATATACATAATTATGTATATTATATTTTTTAAAGATTTTAAGTCAGTCGTTGTGTGAACATAATATTTTATGTGCGTATTGTATATCATCTGCTACATGACTGGAGCCCGGTGTATAGCGACAGGCTCGCCCCCTATCACATTTGGGACTGAATATCGTCCGGCGAAGTGTGGGTGTTGTACACCTCTGCCATCCCCCTCGGGGGAAAGGAGTGACGATATGTATGTATATGTCAGTCGTAAACGTAGGATGTAGTCAGATTAAAGAACAACAAACGAAATAAATTAAATACTAGTCCTACTCCTACTAATATTATAAACGCGAAAATTTGTAAGAATGGATGGATGGATGGATGTTTGTTACTCTTTTACGCCAGAACGGCTGAACAGATCTGGATGAAATTTGGCACAGAGATAGATTATAGTCTAGAATAGCACATAGGATACTTTTTAAACGTGGGTGAAACCGCGGGCGCAGCTAGTAAGAAATAAAAAAGATCTGTTGACCTTTTTAGAAACTGCTTTAAACCATTGGCCAATAGTACTTACGTTAGAGACGAAAAAAAAACAAAACCATGTCAGCCTTCCCCATTAAAATTACTCTTGACTCTTTTAAGTTCAGAGCTAAGTACATAGCAAAACACCTTTATTATCATTTCCAAAACAAAAATTACCAATCTAAATTACCCTCATAACTTCATGCATACCAAAACCTAGCGTAACAAAATGCAACAACGTAAATTTTAATTGAGTAATAGTAAAATCCTTGGCGTCATGATTACGTTTAGATACGCTCTCATTGTCTGGCACAATGTGATTGTTTATCCACAGGTTTTATCACTCGTGTATAAATTAATTGAGGTAATCCTTTATTTTGGTTAAAATAACAATAACATCTGATAACCTTAAAGTCTAAGTAAGTTCTTATTTTATATCTGCCGTCAAGAGTTTTTTAGGCACAAGAGGTCATTATCAAAAAAATATGGGTCAGTGTTAAGAAACTGCCTCAAAATCTATTTAGTTGACGGAGCGAAGTAAAGGTCTCATAGTCTATACGGGGATATCCTGGTATTTTTATGAAGATATGCTTATAATTATTTGAATGACGAGAACTTGAAAACCGTTTACCGAAATGCCTGATGTGCAGATGTGTGTGGTATTGTGATACACCTCTGCCAGCCCCTTGGGGGAAAGACGTGACGATTATGTGTATACTTAAAACGTAACAAAACCATAAAAGTTGTACATGAACAATTTGAAACGTTTTCGGCCTTGCTACCATGCAAAATAAAACATACGCAGGTTACGTTATTGTGAATTAATTGTACGGAAAATGCGAAATATATATTTTCAGAAGGTACTCGTACTATACTGGCCTGTTTTTAAAATCTGCTTCGAGCGAATACGCCCATAGCCATTTCCTCTATGGTCTAGATTTTGAGGTAGTGAGATGAATCATAACCCAAGATAATCAAGCAATCAGACCGTGGCGCTCATTGACGAAAACCTTATTCTGACGCATAAATACTTGCAAAATATAATTTCCAAGTCCTTTACTAGTGTCTATTTTCCGAACTGGACCTGGACAAATGGGCGTAAGGTCCAAGAGGTTAATTGGCAATAAGCTAGCCGTGACCACGCTACCTTAGCTAATCAACCATTAACGATTCACTAGCTAACTATTAGACTACTCAATTAGTTCATTAATTTGTTTTGTAATTATCATTAGGTTATTGACGGCTACAAGGCTCTGAACATTGGTGTTTATGGTTGGCTTAAAAGGCCAAATAAAAATATTTGCTATTTGAACCCAAAGTATGATCATCATAACCTCTCCGCGTTAAAATTTATAAATTAAACTCATTTTAATTCATCATTTATTTTGTATTTATTCATTCATTTCGTTCGTTGTGGGAGATAAAAAGCACAAATAAGTAGATACTCGTAGGTACATGTTTTATGTTTTGCTATTTTTTTTGTCTGTTGTTTATTTTATACAGGCGAGTTGGTGGTCAAACCTTGACCTATTCTTTATATTTATAAATAAATAAAGAAATTCGGGACACTTCTACACACGGTCGCCTGACCCCAAACTAAGCAAAGCTTGTACTATGGCTGTCAGAGACTGATATACATACTTAGATATTTTTAAATACATACTTAAATAGATATTAACACCCAGACATAGGACAAACACAAATGTTCATCACATAAATGTTTGCCCTAGGTGGGAATCGAACCCACGCCCCCAAGCTCATAACAAAAAAAACTTTAATTTTAAACATGTTGTTAATAATTATCTAATATAAGCCTAAAATAAACCAAACAAAAATAACAAATTACAAATAATAAACAGAGCTCAAGTCAGTATCCGCGGGTAAAGTACCCAAAAGGCTGGCAACGTTACCTCGCTGAATAGCAATGCTAATTCGCTGACCGAGGTAAGCACCAGCCCTTTGGTCGTTTGTTCTCTCTATCAGCCGCTTTGACAGCTCATTGAAGAGCAACCATGCGCTTGGACCCCAAGGGCCCAAAGTTTCTACCCCAAAAGGCAGAAATATGTATCCATCACCGAGGGATTCATATTTCCGCCTCTTGAGGGTTTCCGCCGATGTTGCCGCCGCTCCCGCCGTCCTGGAGGTAGATGATACATGGGATGCCGCCAGTGTGTCGACGCATGTGGCATCCCACACCAGTGGCCTACCATGACTCCAGGGAATCAATGTCATTCCGTCAGGTCTCTTACCATCGTCGCGTGCGATACCGTTCGGCTCAAGTATGGCCGGCACGTTGACGGTGGTAAGAGCCCTCCGAATGACATCGTTCAGAGAGGCGTGTCGGGACTGGCGGCCAGCGCTTTGGCGGCAAGAAAGACCGTGATGTCCCTGACGGTCCACGGATGCTCCACAATGGCAATGATGGGGCTCGTTTGTATTAGCCCCAATTCGCAGGCTGACAGAGAGAGCAAACGTACTGTTATCGAGTAGCGTCCCAATGTTTCTGGATGGTAAAGTTTGAAGCCAGAACCCCGATTCCCGCTTTGCAGAGGCTAGAAGACGAGCACGATCGAATGGTGAAGTAGTTAAACTTATAAGGTCGTTTTGAATTTTTTTGTTTAAGGGCTCGTCCCAAAGCCTCTGCAAATGAGGTTTTTCGGGGAGGCTTTCTCCAGGGCAAGCTGTTGTCCAAGCGTTCGTAGCCTCGGTCATAAGATTGGTGTCACTGTGCCCTAAAGATTTAACCAATATTTTTGTAAGCAATTTTCTGGTGCTGTAGACCGAAGATAAAAAAGCCGGGAGAGAAACACTCGAAATTTTGCGGATACCCAAACCACCAAACCGGATAGGAAGGGAAGCTTGGGTCCAGGAAGATTCAGACATTGGACAATTTAGAATTTTTATAAGAATATTTTTCAAAGAATTGTCAAGAGTTGACAAAAGATCACTAAATGTCCACAAAGGGCTGCATCTTAATACATAAGTTAATTTAGGGACAAAAAGGCAGTACCGAATGATGAATTATCTAATTACTTTTCTCTTGTTTAATAATCCGTGACCGCATGTAAGTTAGTATATAACATAAAAAAAAAAAGTTAGTATATATTTAGTTAAGTTAGAATAAGTTGTAAATATTCCGCTTTAGCACGAAGGACTGATAACTGATGGGGTCGAAAGGTTCTAGAGTGGAGACCACGTACCGGCAAGCACAGCGTAGGACGTCCACCCACAAGGTGGACGGATGACATTGTCAAGACCGCAGGATCGCGCTGGATGCAGGCCCCCACCAACCGGTCTTATTGGAGATCTGTGGGGGAGGCCTAGTCCAGCAGTGGACGTCCTATGGCTGATGGATGGATGATTCCGCTTTAGATCTAATTCTGTAATGTTATATTTTAATGTGTGTAAGTAGTCTCGAGTGAATCGGTTTCTTCTAGGCAAGCGTGCTCCATCGTAGGCCGCATCACTGCTTATCATCAGGCGCATGTTGGCGGCCAAACGCAAGTCTATTAAGTTAAAAAAAATATCAGTTGTTGAATTAAATACCTAGTTTACTTTCCTTTAGGTTAGGTTCTGTAATTATTGCTTCAATTAACTATGTTGCATCATATTTATACATATTTAGGGATGTAGTTTAGAACAAAACTTATAATTCTACTTCTGTTACCTACTAAATAATTATGTGACTGTATCCTGTTTTATGTATTTAACAAATAAATTCGGTCTACTGCTGGACCAAGGCCTCCCCCAAATATCTCCAAGAAGAGCAATCTTGCGGTAACCGTATCCAGAGTCCTCGCCAGATCGTCGATTTACTTTGTAGGGGGCTGTCCACGCTGCGTCTTCCGGTTCGTGGTCATCACTCGAGTAATTTTCTGGCCCATCGGCTTTCGTTGATTCTTAGAGTAATGAGCCCCGACCATTGCTACTTCAGTTTAGCAGTTATTTAAGCATAGAGCAAACTCTGGTGGGAGGCTTCGGCCGTGGCTAGTTACCACCCACCGGACCAAGCCATGCCGTGAAATGACCTAGTCGTGTTTCGGGATGTAGTCCGGTGTAACCGTTCCGAAGACGGGTCTGAGCAGTAGCGCAATTGTAGCCCCTCACTCAACTGCCGTCTTTGTACTTCTTCACTCTACAAAACTTAAAGGCTAGAATGAATAAGTACCTTATAGGTCGTCATGCTCCATCTTAGACCACATCGTCGCTTAACATCAGGCGAGTTGGTGGTCAAACGCTGACCTATTCTTCATAAAAAAATAAAAATAAAAAAAAGCATAGAGCAAACTTATTAAATTTTAACACTTACTTTTTGTTTTGTTACAGAATACCAAAGATGGAGATACGATGGAGGTTATTCATCGCCTGCACGGCTCTCTGCTTGACCTCAGGTAACTTTTAGTAGCACAAGTACCTATCTAAGTTGATGGTAATTGGTTGCATCAGCTTGCATTTTGGTATCTGTACTAACATTTTTCGTAACGCATTTTGTCAGATTTTAACCCCCGCCCCGGCGAGAAAACGACGAGGTATTATAAGTTTGACGTGTGTAAATGTGTGTGTGTCTGTCTGAGGCATCTTAGCTTCCGAAGCCTTTCGTAGCCTTTCGTAGCCTGGTTTACACTTTGATTAGTGCGAGTGCAGGTGATTAGTGCGAGTGCAGGTGTGTAGTGCGAGTAGTGTCCAATTCACTGTTTCTGTCCAAGACGTGTTTAGTGTCAGGCACGCTGCGAGTGAGGGGGAAGGGAGGGCGCGCGGGACGTGGCTACTCGCAGTCCACTCGCAAAAAATAGAACACGCTTCTATTCATTTTACTACACAGCCAACTAATCACTGGCACTAATCAGTCGCTGTCCACACCTAGTCACTAAGCACCTGCACTAATCACCTGCACTCGCACTAATCAAAGTGTGAACCAGGCTTAAGTTCCGAATGGATGAACCGATTTTGTTTTTTTTTTGTCCGAAATGTGAATTAGTCGGGAGTTTTCTTAGTTATGGTTAATGAAAATCGGTGTCAGGGGTTTTTTTTTAATTTAAGCTTGAGAAAAGCAAAAATGTACAAAATAAAGTAAGTATGATGAAATAAGCAAATAAGAGCCAAGCAACCGTCGCTAATAGTTATACACAAGACTCGCAGTTTAAACTCCAGAGTCTCTGGTCTCCAGAGTCTGGTGATACGAGACGATGGGGTAACGCTCATTTCTGGATCTGACATTGCCAATTCTTTCAACAATTTTTTCGTTGATGTATCTAAGAACATCGACAATGGCCGACCTCCATCTCAGTTACAAGATCCTCTTTCAACAGTAGACTCCCAGAACCAAAGCATTTATTTAGAGCCAGCATCACCAAATGAGATTTACAAAGTAATTAGGTCCTTAAAAAATACTAAATCAGCGGGTTATGATGGCATTACGACGAATCTTATTAAAGAGTTCTGTCCATATATAATAGAGCCCTTAACTTACATAATTAACCTATCTTTAGAGCAAGGTTGCATGCCGGATAGGTTAAAAATTTCAGTAATTAAACCTTTGCACAAAAGAGGCTCTAAGGTAGATATGGACAACTATAGACCGATTGCCCTGGTACCTATTTTATCAAAAATTTTTGAGAAAGTGCTTTATAAAAGATTAATTTCTTATCTAAATAAAAATAATATCCTGGCTAAAGAGCAGTTTGGTTTCAGAAAGTTTAGGTCTACTACTTTAGCTATTAATCTAAAGCTATTAATCTCCTAAAATGAATTTTACAAAATATCGAAAAAAAGATACCGTCATGTGCTTTATTTCTTGATCTTAGCAAGGCGTTTGACTTCGTCGATCATAATATACTATTAAATAAGATGTATAAATACGGTATCAGAGGGCCTGCCCATGATTGGTTTAATTCTTATTTAAGTGACCGAAAGCAAATAACAAGAATCTCTCGCCATGATAAAAAATCCAACTGCATAATGGACTTCGACTCGGATGAAAAGGTCAATCTCTGTGGAGTTCCTCAGGGTAGTATATTGGGGCCTTTACTTTTCCTGTTGTATGTTAACGACTTTCCTCACGCTCTTGAACACAGTAGTATTTTATTTGCTGATGATACAACTATTATAATTAAAAGTGATAGCATTAATAATTTCGACAAGGATGTAAAGATCTGTTTATGTAATGCAATTAACTGGTTAAAAGCAAACAAATTAAAAATAAACACTTTAAAACACAGCGGAGTCAAAAAATTCACATTAATATAAATTATGAAAATAATGTAATTGAACAAGTAGCAAAAATTAAATTTTTAGGAATTACTGTTGACGCAAATCTAACCTGGAAGGATCATATTGACTCAATTTGTTTAAAACTCAATAGCTTTGTATTTGCATTAAAAAGATTACGGCGCTGTGCACCTCTTAATACAGTGCTAATGGTGTACCACGCTTATGTGTGCTCTGTTATTCGTTATGGAATTATAACCTGGGGTAACGCCAGTGATTATTTAGTAAAGAAAGTTTTTAGGGCACAGAAAAAGTGCATTCGCGCCATATTCGGCATGAAATGGATCGAATCCTGTAAACCTGTTTTTAAGTCTCAGAACCTCCTTTCAGTGCCCTGCATGTATATTTATGAAATGGCTAAATTTGTGAAATGTAACCCATCATTATTTACGGCTTTTGATAGCTGCAACAAAAGAACAGACACTCATATAAAACTCAACATGCCCAGTGTAAGATTGGAATTGTTCAGGAACAACTGCATTTACATGGCACCTCTCATTTATAATTCCCTTCCAAATAGAATAGTAGATTTGCCTTTTGATAAATTTAGTACGGAGTTGAAAAAGTGGCTAGTGAGCGAAATATTTTACACGACAAAAGAATTCTTGGACAAAGCATCGTGTCGCTACCATATTTATCACGATAAATATTAAGTTTTTTTGCTAACATTCTCATTATTTCATTTTTTTAAGTGTTTAAATATGTTTTTATTTGACATTTTATTTACTTAATTTCATAACATTTTATTGACATCATATTTATTGACAATTTGCACACCTAATGTGAGGTAGTTATTGGCTGTTCAAACCTAAATTAAGATCATTGTAACCCATTGACGAGCAAATAAAGAAATTGAATTGAATTGAGTTCTGCAACACATGCACTTTAATTAAATCTTTAGCTTTACAGCACGGTAGCGGTAGTTGATGACCACAAACTTTGTAAAAATGCCTCAATGAACCGTCAGGTTCATGTTACATATTACATGATAGCTACTATTATCGTTGCTCTACCACGTATGTTCTTCTATTTAAACATACGTATGCTTACGTCTCTCACCGTTATCATCAACATTATCAGCTTTTAGTGATTCACTCCTCAGCATAGGCCACTTTTCTTGTACGCCATTCATCTCAATCCAGTGGCCCGATTCGGAAATTTGAGATTTTCATCTAACCTTATTTCCTCCTTGTTGCTCTCGTTTGAAACGTCATAGGTGTGAGAGTGCCCAAGATAAAATCTCATCTCATCTCACGCGTAGGAATAGCCCTCTTGGAGGGCTATTGCTTCTCAAATCTCCGAATAGGGCCCCAGTGCTAATCTCGTCCAAATTCTACCCGCGAAATTTACTATAAAATTATCTACCATTTTACGATCTACGTTATAAATAGGTGCCTATTTATCAAAATAATAGATATGTAGCAAGTGTCTATGCGCTACGGTTTTTCAATGAATAGACTCTTTATACTCACGATGCGAAACGGTTCATTCAATTATCGCAGTTATCGAGTGAAACAATACGGTTCTTTGTGCGATTGGATTCACTCAAGTAACAAAACTAAATGGTCGGTTAATTTTCACTTTTTGAAGGTGGAATTGACTCCAACGCCTACTTGAAGAGCTAGTTGTGAATGTTGTAGTGTTAATTAACTAAAATTTCTGATGGTTTTTTGAGCCAAAGCCAAAATAAATTTAGGTACTCATTGGATGTTAGGTGGGCTGGTCATCTGTAGCCAAAGACCACCCAAAGAACTGCACCCAAAGATGGAGAAAGGGAAAAGAGGCGTATGGCCAGTATTCGAATTATGATAGGCTCTTACATAGAGTAGTACTGTAAAAAAGGAAGGCTCATAAATGCTATCCTCAATTCTGTCCTTTTCATTGTCAAAGTCAAAGCCGAAGTCAAAATGTTTTTACTCAATTTGGGTATCAAAGATACACTTTTGAACATCAAAGTTTTTTTTTAAATAAGTTCTATATCAAATAATTAGCAATAAGCGATAGCCTGTATAGCATATATAGCGTTGTATAGCCTCAGTATAGCTATCCAGTGTCTTGTGTTTTTCTTTCTTTAACATTTTTGAACTCGCTCGAAAACGAAAAAACATTGTATAACTATTCCGAGGCTATACAACGTAACATCTAAAGGGGTTAATAAGTAGTTCTTGTAATTAGTTGGCTTGTTAAAACTAGCACCTTATTTGAAAGCTCACTGAGACAAATATCCAAGACATGATGAAGGTTACGAGTGCAGATAATTTAAATTACTTACAAGGTTTTCTATTGTTTCACTCATAATGTTAAAGCCTTCTAAATTAAAAAGCCAATTAAGTTTATCATAAAACTAAAGCCAATTTGGCTTGACAATGAATTTTTTTTAAGAAGTTTGGCAAACAAGCAAATTGCCCTCCTGATGGTAAACGGTTACCGACGTCTATGGACACCTGTAACGCTAGCAGTGCTGGGTCGCATTCAGAGGATAGGCCCAGAGCGCACCCAGTAACCTTAGCGTTCAAAGCATCAGTGTTGTACGGCGAATTGGCACTCGGGTGCGCCCCGACGTGTCCTCTGAATGCACCCCGCTGGATGCGCGGCCAACGCGAAAAGACATTTGCAGAAACCCTTATGGAAAATCCTTTTGACACCCTTTTAATTATGAAGACCCTTTTGTGTAGAATTTGGAGGAAATCTAAGTTCGTATTTTGTCTTTGATCGGTAACTATTGGGATTATCGATACTTACATAATTTATATCTTTTTAATTGTAACGTTTATTTAATGCTTTCTGTTTCCAGGTTCTCGAAACACGCTACCGGTCTTCATACAAGACATGAACAACCTGGCGTTGTCAGAGAGCACTCCCGTGGGAAGCATAGTCTACCGGTTACATGGAGTAGACCCTGAAGGCTTGCCGGTAAGTTTCTTTTAGCTACTAACTGCAACTTTTTGCTTAAGACACATGAGAGGACACCACCAATACTTTTTAATACCCATTAGCTCACAGGTGTAGAAGTCGCTGTGGTCAGAATCGACTGGGAAGACCATCGTCGCCAGTTTTTGAAAAATTACTTTAACTTTTAACAAAGGTTTTTTATTTGTTTTATGTTTCAGATAAAATACAGCTTAGTCGGTACGGACAAGTTTTCAGTAAACTCAGAGACTGGAGACGTAACTTTAGAGCGGCCATTAGATAGAGAAGTAAGTACAACTTCAGAAATTTTGAAATCCTTTGAAATGAACTAACATTTATTTTCAGAAAAACAACATAAAGTACTAAAACTTTATAAACAAATTGATTAATTTTTTATACGAGTAATAAGCAAGCAAGTTTGAATAGGCCGATTGGTTATCCCTGCGGGCTTGTAACGTGAAATCTAGGTTCAGCCGCCGACGCTGAGCGACCATGAACCTTAACATGCCGCGATACGATTCGCAGTCGCGCAGCATCGGCTGCTGAACCTAATAATCATTGCAATAAGATGTCACGGTACGGACCCTGATGTCAGAGTATCTAGGCCGCCCGAAGGCCTCTGACATGGCTTGACGACTGTTATTTGTTAAATGTCAAACACGTTGCTAGAACTAGATTTATGGTGATTAATCTACAATTGTAGATATTAGATTTCTGTGGACGGATATCACAGTGAGTCGTGGTTGCACATATCGATTTCAAAAACCACGCAAAAATAAACATAGTTATCTACTTTCGTAGCTTCAAGAATCATTTTACAAAGGAAGAATTTTTCAAAACTGTTGAAAGTTCCAATAATAAGTAATGAACAAATAACGGGATATTTTTTTCATACTGGTCTGACCCCAAACTAAGCAAAGCTTTAGCTGCCAAAGACTGTTATATTTATTCGTAAAATACTTTTAAATAAGTACATACTTGAATAAAAATTAACACCCAGACATTACACAAACATAAATGTTTGCACTAGTTTTTACTACTAACTTAGCCACCGAGGCAGTCGTCACGGATGACAGAATGATGGAATGATTACGTGTTTCAGGTAGAAGATACAATAAAGTTCCTAGTGTCAATCGAAGACCAAGATCCAGAAAACGTCCAACATTTGGTGCAATCGCAGCCTGTAACAGTGATCGTTTTGGACGAGAACGACAATCCGCCTATATTTAAAAACGTAAGTTAACATGATATGGAGCAAGTAGATCAAATCATAAGAAACGATCAAACAACCAATTTCATCCCCCCGTCTTTTACTCATTCGATATAATACAAAAAGGGTAAGTAAAGAATACTAAAATTATAAAATAGATGTTAGGAAAACGTTTCACGTCATAGAATGAGTAAGGAACCCATAATTGCATGTGTTCTTTAACGTAACTTTTAACGATAAGACCACTATTAGTTTCTAGTCGTTTGTTTTGTTAATTTTGGTGTTATTCAAACCAGAATTAATCAACTTTTTAATCCACCAATCAGTTAAAATAACTTATATTACAAATAAAGAATTAATAAAAGTCTTAACAATATTCTGCTACCCCAGAGTCCTTACGAAGTTGACGTGCCAGAAGACGAAGCAGTCGGAACAACGGTACTACGAAATATAGAAGTAGAAGACAAGGACTCGGTTGGAGACAACCTCGAAGTTGGCTGTGTAGCTAATGAACAAGTAAGTATATATATGAAAATTAAAATAACATTCCGCGCCCGAATGCAGAGTTTAGTAGAATTTAAATATTTAGGACAGTTGTATGTATTTCTAATTTAGTTAGGTAATTCACTGGAACGTGCGCTTCCTAATTTTTTGTGAAGACAAAACAAAAGAGATCCGTGAGTTAACATTGCTAAGACGCGAAAAAATTAGGAAGGCATAAATAGGTTCTTACATCATTGTCATAATTATACACTTAAGCTATGCTATTTTACAAAAACCTGGCTAATATTGTAAATATAATTCTAATGTGCTAGATTATTAAAAATATTAGTAAGTAAGTACATAATGTAATTTTGTTTAAACATTAACGAAAAAAAATCATTAATAAAATAATGTATGTAATGGGTGCTCCTGGAAGAGCTATATTTCTGGCCCGGCAATGATTCTAAATGTTTTACTTAATTACAATAATAAATTCATAATGAATGCTGATGGATGAAGTTGCTGGATGTAAGTATTGCAAGACCGGCCATAGTGGGGATCCTTGGAAGAGGTCAACTAGCCGAGGATGTCTTCCAGCTAAATTACTCACTGCCATATTATTAGATATTTCGACTGCTTATAATGTGTATAACTACACGTGTTTTGGAGTTTAAAGCCACTTTTGCGACTTATAATGACCAGTCTCTATTATGACTGTACTTACCTATTTAAATTGATCAACTTCATAAACCTAATGTTTATGCCTTCAGTGGCCCGAAGCCTGTGAAGTGTTTGAGGTAGTCAGCCTCAACTCCACTGCTCACCAGTACTCCGGAGCCCTGGTCCTGAGGAAGCCTCTTAACTACAACGAACAGCAGTTCTATCAGTTCCAGCTGATTGGTACCGTAAGTATTTTTGATTTTTTTTTTAGTTTTATCAAAATGCTATAAATACGATCCTTGCAATGCAAGTTGATTTTCATGCATGCAAGGGCCATAAGAAACTAATGATACTGAACCATCAAACTCCTTATCAATCTCAGATCAACCTAAATTTAAACTCTTACAAATATGTGCAGTTTTATAATATTAAATCTACTAAGGTTGTATATTGGAACGGAAATGGCTAACGTAGAGTTTGGAAATTAATATTAGTTTTTGTGCATGAGTTTACTAAAGTGGCTTCAGCAAGATCTAACGCAGTGTTCCATCTTTTCCTCTAGGTTAATTTGAATTATCAATGAATAATTTTAGATGATTATATTTTTAACAACGTCTATGTCAAGAAAATGGGTTCTTATTCGCTGCACATCACCCATTATTTTGGATAAAGTAAAATCATATTTTTTGACTTTTACACTCAATTTTATATGCATCCAAATCAGAAGATTTTTGAGTAATGGAAGTATTTGTAAAACTCAGAAACTACAAGGAGTGCTTCAAATTTCAGGACGGAAGCCTCAACTCCTCAGCCCACGTGGAAGTGAAAGTCCAAGACGTTCAGAACTCCCCGCCTGTGTTCACTGGAGCCTTGAGCGGAGCCTTGTCTGAAGACGCGCCGGTGGGGACCTTAGCTCTCACTGTCAAGGCACGAGACGCAGACCGAGCGCAGCCAAGAGATGTGGTGCTAGAGCTTGTTACTAGTAAGTTTTTGAACCATCTTTTTTAGTTAAACTCTTTAACCACCTTAAACGATTTTCTCCCATAAAACTTTGCGTGGCCCAAAAGGAATAATATGGTCGTCCCAGTTGGAATCGGTTTAAAAATCTTTGTTGGTTGGAATTCGACTCAGAGGACGTAAAGTTTTTTGAACAACACAGTCCGCCACAAATGTATACATTAGAAATTTTGAAAAGATTGTCATAAAAATTACTATCAAATTAACTCTTTTTCAAGTCTAAAATCTAACTCTATGTTTAAATGAAGATGGCGCGCTCAATGGTATTTAATCTTTATTTTCAGATCCATTAGATTTCTTCGTACTGGATCGTAATACAGGAGAACTTAGAACTGCAAAACCTTTGGATAGAGAAGCGTTGGCTGATCCATCATCACCTCTTAACCTTACAGTTCGTGTAAGTATTTTTGCCTATACCCATTGACTATTGTCGAACATGGTTGTCCACAAAACAAACAATGGTTGTCCAATTCTTATGCCTTTCTTAAAACCTATCAAAACCTACCTTCCAAAACTTTAGGACTGATACCTACAATACCTAGTCTTCGAATGAAAGAAAATATTTGAAAAAAGAAAGCATTTTACCCGACTGTGCAAGAAATGGTGTTATATTTTTCGAATGTATGTATAAGTGGGTATGTGTGTACGTTTCTTTGGTACGCCCTACAGCCTAAACAGAAGTATCATTTAAATCGTCTTGTTAGTGAAAGTGACATAGGGTACAATATTTGAATTTAAATCCGGAGTATCAGGCTACATTTTGCAGTTGGTTTTTTTTGCTTTATTAATGTTACTTGTATCAGTAACAAGTAACATTAAACCTGTTTTCTTTCTTCTCCACAGGCCACAGAAATCGTCCACGGCTCCCCACTGATTTCTCCTCTGACCTCTACCTTGGCTACAGTAACCATCACCATAAAGGATGTAAACGACGAACCACCTCGGTTCAACCGTCGAGAGTACAGCGTAGAAATACCCGAGAGCCTGCCCGTTGGGACTCCTCTACCCAACTTGGACATGCTAGTTTCTGATACTGATGTTGTGAGTATTGCTTCACTGTTCATTTATAAAGATCAGCAAGACTAAAGTACTAAAAACATCCTAGAAGTGACAAGACTTTGAACAAACATTTTTATTCTTGACATAATAAACTCTTTATATAACTAAATCTTAATGATTAATACCAGTTCTCCACTCTTCTAAGTTGCTGTGCCCGACGGGGTCCGTTGAACTAAGTACCTAATGCAATATTGTGTTTTGAAACATCATGTGTACTGTACGGCTTAGGGCAATAAATAATCTGAATCTGAAACTGACCTATGTCTACAAATTTTAAAAATCTCAACCATTATCGGGTCCGTTTAGTTTGGTCGAGAATATTCTTAATTTATACTTATTTTATTCAAAGAAATATAAAAATTCACGAGCCTTGGCGGTAATCAGACATGGATGAACTCGAGACATGTGTGACTTACAGTTTTGGATTTCGTCCAGTATACAAATGCTCTTCAACCTGCTTGACAGTTACAGTAATGATTAATTTTTGCTTTTATCCCTAGGGTCTTAACTCAGTCTTCACACTACGTCTATCAAATGAATTCGGAGCGTTCATTGTAGAACCGTCGACCGCTACTGGAAGTGCTTCAGTTACTCTTAGGCTAAACTCCACCCTTGACTATGAAGATCCTAACCAGAGGAAATTTATCATTGAGGTAAGCTGAGATAGATCTTGTGATGCACATGGAAAATTCACAAATACTGCGCCTGACCTCAATCCCGTTTCTGAATAAATACGTTTAATATCTAACAAAGTAAATAATTTTGACACGAATTTAGATCTGAAATTCTACCACAGGATTTAAAAAAAATATAAATCTGCAGCAGAATAGAATGGTCATTAAATGACCTTATAAGAGTTCTACATGACACCTCACAGTGCTTGTCGCCATTTCAATATTACCGCCACATTAGATTTGATCATTAAGTCAGAAACAATAGATCCATATATCTTATTCACTTTAGTCATACCCAATTGCAGGTAATAGCCGAAGAGCTCCACACATCCCCGCGGCTTTCATCCAAGGCCAGCGTGACAGTGTCCGTGACAGATGTCAATGACAACGCGCCTCAGTTCCCAGACGAGCCCTACTCGGCTACTGTGGCTGAGGCAGCCCCAGCTGGTACCAGGGTCACCGCTGTCACTGCTACTGACAGGGACACTGGCAGGTAACAACTAGAAAAATAGTCACAAATTAGAAAAAGAAAGAACGAAAACCGAGGAATTGAAGGAAAGATAGAAAGAAAGTCAGTACGATGACAGTAGAAGATTATTCATGGTTGTTGCCATTAACTAAGACCCTGGAGCTTATTGTATGAGCATGGAGACGATGGTAATCGTATGTTCCTGCTCGCTCAAATGGTGAGAGTAAGTCGGTGAGAGCAGGATGGCACGCGACATGCGGCACCATTGCCGCATCACGCTTACACAATAAAACCCGAAAAGCCTCATTTGCTTTTGGATCTACTTTAACTTAGTTTTAATAAAATTTTGGACTTTGTTTCAGAAACAATTTTTAATCTATTACAATCCATAATTCTCTTTCCAGATTCGGTACAGCAGGCATTGTGTACCAGCTATCTGGCAACGGAGCGGAGCTGTTCAGAGTGGACAATAGAAGTGGAGTAATTACCGTAGCGCCTTGTGAAAAGCCAGGCCAGTCGCCTTGCCTTGACTTCGAGACTCGGAAGGACTATTTCTTGCAATACAAGGTACGGTTACTATGACTTTTAAAATTCTTTATTGCACATTTGTTAGAAGCAATCTGGAGTACGCATCTCAAATCTGGAACCCCCGGTATGACAAGTACATTTCCAGAATTGAGCGAATCCAGATTAAATTCTTAAAGTATATTTGCTATCGTCTTCGAATTCCTTACTCATCCGATAATTATTTTAACCTTTGCAGAAAGTTTCATCTTCTACCTCTTTCAAAACGACGTGAAATTGCAGACCTCGTATATCTCCTTAACATTACGAATAACATTGTTGATTGTCCGGACCTCATTAATAAAATCAATTTGAAGGTTCCTCTTAGGGCAACCAGATTTAATGCGTCGTTGTTCATTCCTATAGTGTCAACGAAGTATAGACAGAACTTTTACTTGTGGCGAGCAAGCAACAACTTTAATAAACTGAGCAAGCGACTTGACCTTGACCTGTTTTGCACTAGAGCTTCCTCGGCGAGGCGGCAGCTGAGCAGTGAATTTTTCCTACCTAAGGATCAGCTGCCATAGGTCGTGGAGGGTATTTCCATAATTTATAAATATATATTTTTTTTGTAATATTTATTTTACTTTACTACTGATTTGTTATTCTTCTTAGTGTTTGCGTGTTCTTCTTATCTAAAGTGTATCTATTCGTGAGAACCTATTATTGGCTATCCATAGTTCATTTTATTGTATATTTTTAATGTAAGTAGCTGTTGGTTCTCCTATAAATAAATAAATAAATAAATAAATATGTTTGACCCCAATATCTTGTGATTGATGTTGAAAACCAGTCAAAAACGTATGTACTTAATAACTATCCATAAGAGGAGATAGTAGCGTTAGTTTATGTTAGTTTTGACAGTGAAGGAAAAAAAAATATGACCTGTGGACGCAATGGAAGGAGTAAACAGAGAAAACACCATAATAAACGATTTGTTGGCAAAAAAAAGTATATTTATTTATTTATACATATTTGGGTAATCAACCGCTTATTATTAAATGAAAAAACTAAAAATAAACACATGAAGCCAATTATTATAGGTCACTGCGTATAGAAAATTAAAATGTACAAAATTAATATTAAGTTAACAAACAGAGTGTTGACAACTACTTAAATACAATATAAAATACTTACAGAGTATAATATGTCAACGATAAGGTTGCGTCTTCATCAAGGCAGAGCTCAGCGGAGCTCAGCAGTGCATAAACTGACTATTCTCAATGCTTGCACTTAAGCCGATCGCAGATTATGAACATTGTGTTTGATCAGTTCATGACCGAGCGGTAGCAGACCTGCACTTCTTTGCTAACTTCCGCCTTAGTAGAAACGCAGTCCTAAAACACACTATTCACCATCCTGCCTTACAGTACTGCTCGCAGGACTGCAACGCAAGTCGTTGCCAGACGCGATGCGTTCTACGACTACATTCACCATCCAGCATGTAGCGTCAATGACGTGCAGGGTGCTAGGCATAAGGTGATGAATGGTTACCTTTACCAATATATTCAAAGGAGACAGAAATAATGAAACATAAAAGAGGTGGTCAAACATGACAATGACAAACTCCATAATATCCAACATTTTTTCACAGGCAACGGACGACGATGGCTTCGGCCAGAGCACAGTGGTGTCCCTGCAGATATCGCTAACTGACTCAAACGACAACCCGCCCGTATTCGTCACTCCAGTCTACAAAGCGTCGATTGACGAAGACGCTGTTAAATTTGAGCCGGAGTTACAAGTTAGTTTCTCTTAATCTTAAAGCGTACTACTACACGATGAGACTAAACTGAATAGGCAAACCTGTGCCAGGCCCGTGTTAAGGCACCATGAGCGACACTGAAGGTAAAACTTCTCACATATTTTAATACGAGATGGCTTTGACTTCTTAATTAAAGTAAAGTAAATATTAAGTAACAATAAAAACATACGCAGGTTAAAAACAATAACAGTAGCTCACATGTTGTAGATTTATGTTGCGAGACCCAAAGTCGGCTAAACCTGTCTTTTGAGATTTACGTTCCAGCTGTACTACTTCATACATTAACTATTAATATTATTAAACAAAACTGAGTTTCAAAACTGTTTCTTGAAACAATTTCTAGTGTATTTCCGCTCTAACGTCGCATTAAGTACGTCAAAGAATATTAATTTGTGAAATGTAATAATTCTTCGAGTACTTCGTCGACACATGTTTCGCCTCTCCACGAGGCATCCTCAGAAAGTGTTGACACTCCGACCGCGTGGCCGAGAATTCTCGGTGCAAACGGAATTATATTTCACGGGAATACACTAGAAATTGATTCAAAAAACAGTTTTGAAGATGAACTTCCGCAAAGTAACGCCTGATTCAATCAACTAAAACTGAGTTTGTTTTACGTTTACACGCCTTTACTACTTAACCAATCATCACGAAATTTTGCATAGACGTTGCCAAGAGTACAGAAAAAGTGAACTTCTGTTCATGAATGCTTGTGTATCCTCAGGTCCAAGCACGAGACGTGGATGTAACCTCCGACATCCGCTACTCCATCACCGACCCGCCCGCGCACGAGTTCTGGATTGACCCTCAGAACGGCAGGATCCTGGTGCGTCCTGATGCTGGAGGTGTCAGAGCCAGCGCAGACGATAACAGGATCGTCCTTACTGTTCTGGTAATGTCTTCAATATTCCTATGTGGTCTTTAGACAAGACCTAACATAAAATATCTTCACGCCTCTCCACCAAGGGACTAGGTGTATTACAACACCCACACTTCACTGGATGATATTAGCGTTTGGTATGCTCAAGCCCTAATTCGCGCTTTCCTCATAGTTTGCGTAAGCGCGGATCGTTGCTCACTTGCTCAGGCCACCTGCGACTCATTATTCGATTTTGAGCTTAAAGTAATTGCGATTAAGTTTATATTGTTTTGTTTATCTATGCCCGACAAATTAATGAACCCCAAAATTAGTCACTTATTGAATGAACCCGATGGAATTTCACGATAAATGCGTTTAAAATTCGCGCCATGTTGCCACAGACGACGGTTACAGATTTGCGACCCTCTCCCGCATACAAAAGGTTAAGTCCCGAATTTGACAGGGATGAGTCCTTCGCCATACAGTTGTGTAGCAGATGACATTTAGTTAGACTAGCAGTAATAGAGCGGCGAGTCAAAAATACACTAAGTATATCGACATAAGCAGTAGTGTATCAAAAAGTCTAATGAAGGACTAGATATATTATACAAAATCGTCCAGTGTTCTGGAAAGTCTAAGAAAAGAAATTGATAAATTGTTTCATTCACAGGCCTCGGATGGGGTTCATAACGCAACTTGCAGAGTTGAGATCATGGTACGGGATGTCAACAACCACGCTCCTGTGTTTGATACTGACAAATATGATGCTGATATTTCTGAAGATGCTCCTATAGGTAAGCATTTACATAATCCTACTTCTTCTATACTAATATTGTAAAGAGGTAACATTTAGGAGTTTGTAAGTTTGTTTGTCGGGGGTAATCTCCGAAATTACTGAACTGATTCTAAGAATTATTTCACTACTAAAAAGCTATATTTCCCTGAGTGCCACAGGCTATGAAATACGAGCAAAGCCACTTGCGAAAAGCTAGTAAATTATAAATGCAAAAGTTTGTGTGTGTGTTTGTTTGTTTGTTACTTCGTTACGCTTAAACTGATGGATGGATTTAGATGTAATTGGGTAAGAAGATAGCTTATACTCTCGATATAGACTATTTTTTAAACGTGGATTACACTGCGGGTTCAGCTACAATAGTAAGATATAAATCAATAAATAGGGAGAAAAAGAAGAAAACTAGAAAGGAAGTTAAACAAGACAACAGTTCAACTTGGTGATCGCATGACATTATATAGGCTATTAAGGCATTAAATGATACTGACACAAGACCGGAAAGGCTGACGTCTACTACTACTACGTCTACGTCTACTACTACGTCGTACTAAAGAAGAAAGTTATACTTAGTAGTGATGGAAAAAACGTTAATAGTAATGATGAAAAAACAAGAAAACTTTTAGTTCAACATCTGTGCCTAAACAAAGGCTTATTTGATACAATAAGCAAAATAACATTAATATTTCCTTTACAGGTACCGAAGTTGCAGCGGTAAGAGCAACAGACTTAGACAGTGGAGTGAACGCTGAACTAAAGTATGCCATCCAGAAAGGAGCTCTGGATTCGTTTGCGATAGACAACGGCACTGGAGTGGTGACCGTGTCTTCCAAACTGGACTTTGACAAGAGAAATACTTACAGGATACAGATTGTTGCTACTGACTTGGGTAAGTTGCAAATATGTCAAGGCTTAAAAATATTATAAATACATTTATATTATGTACGTACTTGGTTACATTTTGTTGAACATGGAACCTCACTTTTTTTTGTTCATAAACTAGATAGCTCACAAACATGAAAGTGTTTTAATTTGGGACACCGATCGCTCTTTTCAGGCATTTCGATACAATTTTGTTTTTTAATTGTGACTTTTCTTGTGTGTTTCTTCTATTTATTTTTTGTGTTCCACTCTGAGTGTAAAAAATAGCATAAAAAAATTAATAAATACTACTTCACACAGGTAGTGTTCCGAGTCACAAATAAGTCATTTCCAAGTATATAGTTCGAAATAGACGATAACGATGACAAGTGACGTCATCAGATATTGGCTCCCGGAATGCTAGATTTCTTAGATTTCCTTCTTTTTTTGATCATGCAAAAAATATATTTTAGCTAGTAATAATGCGCTTAGCAAACGTTTGAATACGTAATAAGTAACACTATACACAAAATTGAAACGTAATCTTTACAAAACAAAACATCGTTTCAGGTATCCCAAGCCAAACCGGCACAACCGAACTAACAGTCCACGTAATCAACGTGAACGACAAGAAGCCATTCTTCACGCCCCTCATACAAAGGGCGGAAGTATCGGCCGACGCTGACTTAGACACCGTAGTTCATAAACTGATCGCTGTGGATCCAGATATCACTGATAATGGCCAGCTGGTGTTTGAGCTGAACGCTGGCAGAGTCATCAATGCTGTCGATAAGAATGGAAAGGATGTAAGTAAATTAAAACCGTTAAAGATTTTCACCTACCGCTAGTATATCTACATGAACGTTTTTATCACTTATCTTTAGCCCTACAATAGCCCTATAATAGACAAAATACTCGTAATTATCGATCATGTTACTACCCACAATGTAATTTCACAGGTATCAGAGGAAGGTATCTTCGGATCCTGGTTCACGGTTCTACATAACGGTAGTGTGGTCGTATCTCAAAAGCTGGATCGTTCTAGAGCAGCTGTGTTGACTTTACCAGTCAGAGTTACTGACGCTTCTGCACCTACTTTACAACAAGCTGATGGTAAGAGTATATTACACTTATATTCGGAACAAGTTTTATAAATAAACTGACTACGCCCCGTGCTGTCACCAGCGGCTGAAAAGTACCCTGTGTATTAATCCAGGCATAAGCTCTCTCAATTTCAAATTTCATCCAAGTCCGTCGACCCGTTAGTAACAAACACGTGCATTCACATAAAGTTTTGCCTTTATAATAAAAGTAAGGTGAAAGCTATGAGAATGGTGTGTTATTCATTAAATCAACGAAAAGGATCCCTGTAGGAAGCTACCTAGTTACCATTATTTTTATCGGGGATGCAACAAACAAGAACCCAAACAAAAACATAATGTAAACAATTGACACCCAGACCCAAAACCGATAATTAAATTCGGCATTTAAGTACATTGGTTAAATATTAGGCTATACATACAATACATCTAATCGAACTACTAATCCTACTAATATTATAAACGCGAAAGTTTGTAAGAATGGATGGATGGATGTTTGTTACTCTTTCACGCCAGAACGGCTGAACAGATCTGAATGAAATTTGGCACAGAGATAGATTATAGTCTAGAATAGCACATAGGGTACTTTTTAACCGCGGGTAAAACCGCGGGGCGCAGCTTGTAAACTATAAATTATCTCTAATCAAACCTGGAAGCAAAAGCTTCCAAAGTAGTCATGCTACCTAAGTATACCATGCTAACTAAGCCACCCTTCTGGCTTAGGTAGCGTGAAGATTGAAGATCTACAGGACAGTTATGGGATATGATAACCTGATAGAGCATGATTATTCTACTTCCTATTCAAATAAAGTAGTGGCTCTGTGAGCTGCTGACCTTGCAGCCGGCGTCTACAGATCGCGTCTCTCATCCGATTCTCGTGAAACTTTGTGAGCAGGTTCGATAATTATACAGCCTTATGCAAGAACAGAGCTGACACACGAAAGCATTTGGGTCGAAACTGAAGCAAAGACGCATCGCTCGCTAACACATGCTTGGTCGATCACAGTATTAAAGCTACATTTTCATTTTCCAGGTGAACTAATAATAACTATAGTTGACGTGAACCGCTACGCCCCAGTCTTTTCGGAACCATCGTACTACGAGCATCTAGTAGAGGAACTGCCAGTCGGCTCAGTCGCCTTCACCTACACCGTCACTGATAAGGAGACGCCTATATCGGCGATCGTTATCGACCCGCCGAACTCTTACTTCGAAATTGATAATACCACTGGTGAGTAACGTGAGCCCTTTTTAGCTTATTGTAATAAAGACAAATTAAGCCTTCGATCAGAAATACACAGGTGTTGTGTCTCCTTAAAAATCAGATCTCTAGTGGCATCGCATCGACACTTAAATTTGTGTTAATGTTAACCAACTACGAGTATGTTAACCAATGTTCTATCAAAAATAATTAAAGACATATCCGGCGTAGGGAACTGGAGTTCCAGTCCCCTACACCGGATGTGGAGGACGTACCACAAGCCCGTAACCTAATTTTATTATAATTATTTTTCTATTTTATTAATCATCTTAGTTATTTTATTTATTTTGTATTTTATATGGGTGTAACAATCCGAAATAAAAACAATTTCATTTCATTTCATTTCATTTCATATGATACTTCATTTTAATAATAAGCCTTAACATTCCGCAGTAGCGTTGACGACATTTTGTTAAAGGGTTTTCAAGGTGCAAGGTGTTTGCAAGGTTTGAGACTTAACATCTACGTATTACTGATCGAAGAATCAAGCAATAAACCTAAAATACCATGCTGCAAAATGAGATCCTACAAAATAGCAATAAGAAACGTCACTTGTGACTAACACCACCAAATATCATTAACCAGCGATTCGACTCTGCTTCGCACGGTACCTATAACCCTTTCGTGAAAAATCATCTAACTGATTGTATTAGTATCTGAATCCGTTGTGTGGTTTAGGAAAAGTTAGCGGAGATAAATAAACGAAGAGAAGGAAAGACGCGGAAAGCGACTTTGATTTATATTTTTTATACTTTATACTTTGATAACCTCATTGACTGCCTCGGTGGCTCAGTTGGTAGTGAACTTTGCCTTCTGAGCTTGGGAGCGTGGGTTCGATTCCCACCTAGGGCAAACATTCATGTGATGAAAATTTGTGTTTGTTCTATGTCTGGGTGTTAATATCTATTTAAGTATGCATTTAAAAATATCTAAGTATGTATATAAATCTCTGGCAGCCATAGTACAAGCTTTGCTTAGTTTGGGGTCAGGCGAACGTGTGTGGAAGTGTCCCGAATTTATTTATTTATTATCATCGTAACCTCATTTATAACAAGTATCGTTATTAAAAGAAAAACAAAAACCGAGCTGCAAAATGTTGTACCCTATGTCACTTTCACTATCAAGACGATTCAAATGACACCTCGCGTGTCGAAATCCATCAAGCTGTTTAGGCTGTAGGGCGTGCCGAAGGAACCTCATACATACTAAAACTAGAAAAACATAACCCTCCTTCTTGCGCAGTCGAGTAAAAAGACTTCACTATTTAAGTATTTCACTGACATGATATTTCTATAGCCGATATTTCGTTCCAATAATCAGAATATTTACCCTACTTATTTTTCCACCAGGTGTTGTAAAAACAATCCAACAAATCGACTACGAAAAGGTCAAGTTCATAAACTTCACGCTCGTAGCGTACGACTCGGGGGTTCCCCAGCTGTCCACGAGTGCTGGAGTAACGGTGGAGGTGGTCAACGCAAATGACGAGGAACCGGAGTTCGCTGCGGAGGCTTATGATGCTGCTGTGGACGAGAATGCTGAAGGTGGCACGAGGGTGGTTACTGTTACTGCTGTCGATAAAGATGAAGGTACCTACGTCATATGTTTGTCAAATATATGCTTTAAAATAAAAGTTTTATTGAAATCTCTCTATATTTCAGCTCTGTAATCTGAAGCGTGAAATGTTAGCTCTTACTAGTCACTCTTACTCATGACTTTTCAAACGAGATAGACTATGACCAAAAATGTCTTGACTTGTAAGAAGAACTCTCCTGTACTTAGTTACGCGCTATTCTAGCATGTGCAACGTACTAACTACGTAGTACCTACTATTATTTATTCTGTGATATTACGTCGGTCTCTGTCGCTTTCGTTGTAAAGCTCATGGAAGTAAAAGTGACGCAGATAGCACCGCACGTGTCAAATTATGGCTCTAAGTCTGATCAGTGTTGATGAATATAATATTGAAACATTTTGTAGCTGAAACTATAACTATTACTGCGATCATTTAAAAGAAAATAGAGGATTGTTGTAAAATTCTTTTGTATTTCTTCTAGGTAACTTCGGTGAAGTCCGCTACTCCCTATCTGGTGACTTAGCTTCCCTCTTCGACATAGATCCCTTAACTGGTGTCATCACAGTAGCGCCAAACGCCGTCATCGACCGAGAGGCGACAAGCGACATCTATCTGAGAGCCATTGCTAGCGACAACGCACCCGCTCATATTAGGAGATCTACTAGCGTTCCTGTGAGTATTGTGCTAAGTAAATTAGTGGATTTAGGATGGTCATCAGTCTTCTAAGACAGCTAATCATTGATTCCTTATTTCATTTCTTAACTACTTTTTCATTTAACACTATTTTTAGCGATTGACGTGGCCAGTTTCTTAGAAGTGTTTGCAAAGTAAAATACATTCGTAAGCAGACTTCTGCTAAAACTTGAGTGCAAGTCCGCTCGCGTGTCAGTATTGAAAAAAGCTTAACCCTGCTTCTTGCGCAGTCGGGTAATTAGTATAAACGGCATTAATTAGAGCACGCGCGTGTGAGACCTGTTTTCAGACCGCCAGCGCTTTAGTTTCTTTCAAACATTCACAAAATCACTCAATGCCAAAATGCACCTATGTAGTTACAGTTGTGGCAATCGCCATCGGCCACTCCATGATTCAGAAAAACAAGGTCTAGCAAACACGTAATAACGTCACTCCTAATTAATTAGGTGCATGCATACAATACACCGTAGCCACAATCAACCAGTGTCAGTAACCAGTGTCGCAACCAGTCGCAACAGTGTTAATTATTGTTGTCTTGTTCTCGCTATAGTCTTTTGTACTTCTCTCTATCTTCGTTCATGATACTCCTTACATAATATTGACCACGGAGCGGTGTAGTGTCTGTTTGCTTGTAATTGTATTGGGTCTATGCGCTGTGTACTAGAAATTAGACTCTTGCCGCATCCTCCTTATATTATTTCGATTATGTACAACAAAAACTAAATAAAACATATTTTCCAGGTTCACATAAAAGTGCGCGACGTAAACGACCACCCGCCAGTCTTCAGTCAGACTACGTACAAGAGCACGATATCAGAGAACCTCCAACTGAACCCGCCTGCAGCGATATTGCAAGTCAGGGCTGAAGACAAAGACGAAGGCATGAATGGAAAAGTAGAATATAAAATTGTAGAGCAAAGTGAACCAGGTGAGTTGAATTTTAACAGTAAAAAAATAAAGAACAATTTACCTAAGCTAGTAGATGCGTTTAGTCATGATCCAAAAAACAAGGTCTAGCGTTCGAGGAGCCAACACTTGATGACGTCACTCTTCATCGTCATCGTCGTCAAACTGTTTGTAAATGACTTATTTCGGTCTTGCTTATGCTTAGATTGACATCACTGTGTTGACACACAGCAAAAAAATCAAAAAATCAAAAATGGTCCGGTAGATTGACTCGGAATATTATTATACCTGGCTTAGTATAATTTATTAGTATGTGTGTAAAGTCCGTACTTTACACACATAATTTATATACAGTATAATTTATTAGTATGTGTGTAAAGTATGGACTTTACACACATACTAATAAATTATACTAACACATGGGTGTTAGTAAACGTCCAGAAAATAAAAGCAGAAACAACAATAAACCTGTACCTGCCAAAGATTTCTCACAATGTACACACATTATTTATTAGTACACAATATACCTACTAACAACTGGTTGTAATTGTTGTAATTAGATAAAATGAAAATTTGTTTAGAAGTAAATAAAACACGTTTAACCTATTTGTACGAATTCAAAAATCAAATAAAGTACTTATAGCCTAAATAAATAAGATACAGTAAATATAAATTAACATAACTTCTCAATTTTATTAGCTATTTTGTCGACCACACTAGATAAGTAAATTCGTTTTTAAAATTTTAAATTTTAGTTTTTGGTGTGCAATATAGCAATATTGTATTGCATTATAAACTTCAAATGCGCACTTATGTTAACACAATGAACAAATTGGTGCGTGCCTTCGGCTGGGCAAAAACTAAAAAGCAAAAAATGGAGTAAATGAATTGGTCACATTCATTTATAGACAATTATTCAAGGCCTTGTAGTCTCATATTTAATACTAAAAACTTCATCTTTCTCCCAGGCGTATTCACAGTAGACCCAACCAACGGCATCATCTACCCGGCCAAGCCAGTCACAGGCAACACTTCCTACCACCTCACCGTCACTGCCACAGACGAAGACGGTAGCGGCCCTCACAGTGATACGGCTAAAGTGGACATTTCAGTATTAAGTGTTAACAAGCACAGTCCTGTGTTTGTTGAACCACCCACTGATCAGAGGCAGTTGGAGATTCCTGAAGTAAGTACCTAGTTACAAAATTACATTACAGTCTGTTTACGTACCACCACAGGGACGTCGACCTACAGCGAGGGTCATTGAGCCACGCTGGCTCAGTGCGGGTAGGTGGATGCTACATCTCTTTCCAATTTTTAATTCACAATGTTTTCCTTAATCGTAAGAGCATGTGTCAAATGCACATACTTACTAACACGTAACTTTTTAACGAAAGAAAAGTTTATTGGTGCACGGCCAGGAACACGAGACATCCGATCCCGATCACGGTCCATCCCACTCGGATAACACGGCTCAACTCAACACGGCTCTCAATTAAAAATCACTTTTTACTTATTTGTATACTAATCAAATTTAAAAGGCTATAGTTTTTAAGTTAGTATGTTGGGAATGATATCCAGAACTGCTGGTTCGATAAAAAAAATACACAAATAGAAAATTACATAATCATTGAGCTTCGTCATTAATCTTAATCAGTTTGCTTTGCTTTGCTCGCGTTCATACCCTATAAATGAATGCGAGCGAAATCGTAGACAGATAGCTAGTAATATACTTTTATACAGTCTGCTTAACATTGATTGATTACTATCATCAACCATTTTCCATCCAATGCTGACAATAGGTCCACTCTTTAGGATACCATAAATTCCGGTCCGAACTCCCTATTCTTGACGCGTGAGATGAGATCTGGTCACTTTCACTCCTATTACTTTTCAAACGACAGAGACAAAGACCAGAAAATATCTCGAATATCTCGAGGGTGCACACCCTTGAGATATTCGAGATAGGTAGTACAAATAATAATAAATAGGTAATAATAATAGATAGGTAAGACAAATTATAGACCTTCTAAACAAAACCAATCATCCTTCCAGAACGCAGCCCAAGCAGACTATCTCATCACCACAATCAAGGCCGTAGATGAAGACACGGGAGAAAACGGCCGAGTGTCGTACTACCTAAAAGTGGACAACCAGAATGTTGGCGAGACTCCAGAGTTCAGTCTGGACAGGGACTCGGGGGAACTAAGGACTAAGACTTTCTTGGATCGAGAGCATAAGTCTGAGTATCAAGTAAGTTATGAGTATTCTGAATTAGTGGCTCTGTGAGCTGGAGACCTCGCGACCAGCATCTGTCCTACTGGTCGCATCCCTCAACTTTTCTCATAAAATTTTGAAAGCAGGTTCAATAATTATTCAGTTTTTTTTGCCAAGTCAGTTTTTTGGAAATTTAACATAATTGAAGAGATATAATTTATAAAAAAACGGACATACGAAAGCATTTTTGTCGAAGCTGAAACATAGACGTTTCGCTCGCTAACGCTTGCTCGGTAGATAATAATAACATATGTGACCATTAAAGCAATTCCCATTTTTAGCTGGTAATAGCAGCAGTAGACAACGGCACCCCAGCACAGTTTGAGAGTCTGCGACTACTGTCGGTAGTGCTCTCAGATGATGATGACAACGCGCCGCGATTCCAGCAGCCGAGCTACCACTTCAGCTTGAGAGAGAACCTGGCTCCTGGAGTTATTGTTGGTGAGTCAACTAAGGGTGGCTTTGGGAATTGTTAAAAGCTTTTGCGTAGCCTTCGAATAAGGAAATTGGATTGGATTGACTAAATGTGAGATTCCGTAGCCGACTGCAGGCGGCAGCAGCAAATGTCCTGTCGCGGCATATGTCGGTGGCAATACTTGCTCGTGTCTTGGATTAGCTTGTCTCGTAGCTACGGAAGGTATTACATAAAAAAAAGTTTAGAAATCAATAGTGTGGTGGTAACACCGCCTGCTGCTGTCGCCTGCAATCTACTTCGGAATCACACCGACTTTTGTACGAGAGAAGAAATCTTTAGAAGACTATCTAAAGAAGATATTTTTGTTAATTTTGTTAATTATTGTTTCTTAAATTGATTGCGACTACAAACTGACTAGCTGCGCCTTGCGGTTTCACTCGTGGTCTCACAGGAATAGTATTTTTTTCGGGATGAAACGTCACGTCTATGTCCTTTTCTGTACCCTGGACGTGTATGCAAAATTTCATGATGATCGCTTGAGTAGTTAAGAAATAAAACAAAATACAAATAGACGGAACAAACTCACTTTCGCATTTACAATTTTAATTACAATTACAATGAGCCTGAGATTCAGTAGGTACTATTTTAAATGTAAAACATCTAAATGACGGATCGTTAAAAATGTTTACAAACTGGACATGAATTTTCTCCAACTCTTTTTTTTTTTCACAGGTTCAGTAAAAGCAACTGACAAAGATTCTGGCGAGAATGGAAGAGTTTATTACCATATATTGGAAGGTAACCACAAAGGAGCCTTCACTCTTGACCGGACTCAAGGAGTTATCAGAGCTAACATTAGTTTTGACAGGTAGATAATTACTGCTTACTGGAACAAGTTTGCAATTTTTTTAATGCTATCTTCAGATAATGTTATATCACAGTTCGTGTATAAGCGAAGTGGCTACCGGCCTCAGCTTCACGGTGAACAAATTGTGTTTACATTTTTTATCCCGCGAGAAAGAGATAAACATACCGTATTCTAGCTTTGTCGCATCTAAGCGTGGATAAACACGGTGGAAAGATAATTCGTCTCTTTCCTGTAATAGTCCATCTGCTGAGTTTGTAACGAAACTTGGTACTTTTTAAAACTGAAAAAATAACGTTTCACCCATGGTAATGGTTAAGCAAGACCGAAAAGCCATGCCGTGAAATGACCTAGTCGTGTTTCGGGATGTAGTCCGGTGTAACCGTTCCGAAGACGGGTCTGAGCAGTAGCGCACTTGTAGCGCCTCACTCAACTACCGTCTTTGTACTGGTTTTGGAGTTGGTGGTCAAACGACCTATTCTACATAAAAAAAAAAAAAAAAAAATGTCATTTACAAATAGTTCGAAAGAGAGGGGTGACGATGACCAGTGGCGTCATTACGTGTTTGCTCTCGGAATGCTACACTTTGTTTTTTGGATCATGGTTTCACCGAATCGAATGCCGACTGCCTCAGCCGATTGTACATTTACGCTAAAAGTGTAGACTTTTTTTTGCAAAAAGTACGAGAAGGTTTTGTAGCTCATGTGATGTTGAATTGAATTTATGTAATGTATTCAGAACATCTCTTTGCACCTATATTTTAGTGATGCTGTTGGAACACACTGTCGTCGATAGCTGAAGATGCATTGTGTTCCACTCCGTTAGGCTTCTGTATACTTAATGCAGGAAATATTAGTACTATATACCCACCAATAACACACTCTGTTATAATACTTAGAATGTCATTTTTTTTCCTAAAACATATATTTACTTCCAGAGAGAAGCAAGCAGACTATACATTCACAGTATACGCCAGCAACAACCCCCTGCTCGAGAACTCGGCAGACATCCTCAACTCAGTAGATAACAACACTGAGAGCGTGGAGGGTAGTGTTACCAACGTCAAGATCAAAATACTGGACGAGAACGATAACGAGCCCAAGTTCGAGCAGAAGGTTTATTATGCTGGTAAGTGTTTGGAAATACACTAAAGTGCTGGTGATGGAAATGTCTGTTTATATGGCAACACTGGCAGTTAAGAAGAAAACAGAGTTTTCTTATTACCTCAGGTAATATAGATACTCAAAGCTATTGCATTAACTTGCTTTTGTAATCCTTGACGTCATAGCTACGTCACTCTAGTTGAGTGTGTGTGAGTGATTTCGTACTAGGTGTATAGTTCGCGTCATGTAATTCTGGGTACAGACCAAGGTAAACGAAGGCCAAGGATATCCTGCGTCTCGTTTTATTTTATTGAAACGAAACGGGACGAGCATTCTTTGGCATTCGTTGGCTTGGTGTGTACCTAGCATAAAATAATGCTGGAAGAAAGTGGACGGGGGTGTATTTGCGCATGGGTACACTGGTGTAGAAAAGTGCTAGATTAATTGAATTATATTTGAATCAGCCTTTCGTTCGCGGCTTCGTATATTGGTAATCGGTCGGTACTTCATACCATCAAATAGATCGATAAATCGCTTAATGTGCAACTTTGACCGCCAGTTTTCTTTTTAACCAACAGCGCAAGAAGGAGGGTTATATTTTTCAAGTGTATGTATGTATATGTGTATGTGGGTATGTATGTATGAGGTTTCTTTGGCACGCCCTACAGCCCTAAAAGCTTGACGTATTTCGACATGTGAGGTGTCATTTGAATCGTGTTGATAGAGGGAGTGACATAGGGTACAATATTTTGCAGCCGGGTTTTTGTTTTTCTTTTAGTAATGTTACTTGTTACCTAATGCGGGCTACCTTGACTTACTTACAAAAGATAGACTAAGTAATACACGTATTGTCTTTTAGGCATCAAACACACAGCTCGCGTCAACGAGCCTATCATATCCGTAATAGCGCAAGATCCGGACTTTGAAGAAAACGGTACCATCGCGTACATGGTAGCAGCTTCGAATCTGTACAAATTTGGAGCCTCGCAGTCCAGTGGCAGCGTTGTGCCTTCACCTTTTAACATCACACAAGACGGTAAGTTTAGATACCAAAATATTTCGGCTCAACTGACACAAGAAACTGGATATCTCTCGCTCTCCCGCGTAGTCATTCTGATAAGAGAAACAAAGATGGTCTTTTTGTACTATCGTAAGACGGGGTAATAGCAACAGTAGGGTCGATAGCTAGACAAAACAACGACTATTTTTATTGTTCAAGATCTAGACAATTTGAAAAAAGAAAATTTATTTGATTGTAGTTATTTTAATTTAGAAGTATTTCAAGTGTTTTTAAATTAAAAAAATTAACGATAAATGAAACAATTCTTATTTTCGTCGCAATGCATCCTCTGTTTTAATTCACCGCGTTTGGCCCGGTAATCAGTTTAAAAAAAGCGTCATTTTTTGTCTCAGATAGCAAAAGACAACGGGACATCTCTCTTTCACGCGTCAAAATGCTGATGAGAGGAACAGAGACAGCAAATTTGTTACCAATAGTTCGTTAAACATAGCTTGATTCGCGGGACAACCATCAAGATGACATTTTTGTCACACATCAACATTTTGATTTTTTTTGTAAGACAAATATGTCATCTGTCATCAGATGGCTATTCCGTGAATCAAGCTATGTTTAACGAAACTATTTAATTTCATTTTAGGCATCCTCATGACGGCTCACTACATGTCAGAATACAACCAGGACAGGTTCGTTTTGGACATCATTGCTCAAGAGACAGCGCCACCGCACAGACAAGCCAAAGCTCAAGTTTACGTAAGTACTGACCTAGAACCGATGCTTGATTTGTCAGTGGGTTCGATTCCCACCTAGGGCAAACATTTATGTGATGAACATTAGTGTTTGTTCTATGTCTGGGTGTAAATATCTATTTATGTATGTATTTAAAAATATCTAAGTATGTAAATGTATGTATATGCGTAAATGTGTCCACTAACAAGCACGGAAATTGTATTTGGTAAACACTATCACTGGGTGCCCAAAATACAGGCATCGCCTAGTTTGGGACCCACTGTAGTTAATTCTGAGTACTCGAATAAAAAAAAAAAAATCAGTCTCTGGCACCCATAGTACAAGCTTTGCTTAGTTTGGGGTCAAGCGACCGTGTGTGGAAGTGTCCCGAATTTATTTATTTATTTATTTATATATTTTTTTTACTTAAGTGAATTCTAACATTTTCAGGTAAGTACCTTTACTTTGCTTTTTCAATTTTTTATTGTCAGTGTCATCATTCAGACCTCAATCGTCAACAGTCAATATTAGAGTAGGCTCATCGTAGGGCACAGCAAGAGATTGGCGCAAAACATTGAGAACTGTACGTGGTACCTTGTCATTAATTTGACTGCCTCGGTGGCTCAGTTGGTAGTGAACCTGCCTTCTGAGCTTGGGGGCGTGGGTTCGATTCCCACCTAGGGCTAACATTTATTTTATGTGATGATCATTTGTGTTTGTTCTATGTCTGGGTGTTAATATGTATTTAAGTATGTATTTAAAAATATCTAAGTATGTATATCAGTCTCTGGCAGCCATAGTACAAGCTTTGCTTAGTTTGGGGTCAGGCGACCGTGTGTGGAAGTGTCCCGAATTTATTTAAAAAAAAAAAAAATTAATGACTACTCTTGTGGAGTTTAATTTCGATGGAGACCTCACTCTCCCACGCTTCGTTGGTCTTTTGATAAACCAAAAAGTTTTAGGTTTGTGCTAATCACACAGTTACACACATATCCTCTTAGCAATAAACGATGGATAGCCTCGGAATAGTTAGACAGTACTTTCTAAGCAGTCAAAAAAATGCATTTACATTTTTTGATCGAAAATATTATTTAATAATAATAATTCATTTATTTCAGGCAATATAACTTATATACAATGCAAGTTAATAATAATAATATAAATATTTAATAATAATAATACCTTACAGACTAACATACAAATCCAAATAAAATAAAAAACTTAAATGACACGTATACTAGCAGACGTGTTTAAATAACTATGTAGTTAAATTAGATAAGTTTTAATTAGTTAAAGTAGTTAGACAGTCTGTACATACCTTCGATTAGATATACATAGACACAATGTCTCATTAAAAAACAGGCCTCTATAGTACCATCAAATCGACACTTAACATTTACTGTGTTTTAGATAGTGAAACAAGGCTTACACTTAATCTAGTTTTCAAGGTTCCATTTTTATCCATGTATACATATACCTGATCGAAGGTAAACACCTACATACTTTCCTCTTGGTGGTAAATGACTACACTACAAAAACTCTTTATTGACACCAAATACAAATATTTCATTTATTTATATTTCATAAATTCATTTATTTCAAATGTCAAATTCATATTAAGTTCATACAATTAAAATTACAATTACAATTAGTCACATTACACATACTTATTTATGAATTAAGTCAAATCAAAATACATTATAATAAATAATAATAAATAAATCATTTATTCATCAAGTATCCTAGACTCATACAAGTTTAAATTAAATAATTAGAATAAAAGTCACATTATTATCATTATAAATTGCACCACATTAGTAATTAACAGAATAATAGAATTAGAATAATAGATTATAGTAAACATGTCAGATTTAAAATATTATAATAATAAAATTTTGATTGCCTCGGTGGCTCAGTTGGTAGTGAACCTGCCTTCTGAGCTTGGGGGCGTGGGTTCGATTCCCACCTGGGTAAAACATTTATGTGGTGAACATTTGTGTTTGTTCTATGTCTGGGTGTTATTATCTATTTAAGTATGTATTTAAAAATATCTAAGTATGTATATCAGTCTCTGGCAGCCATAGTACAAGCTTTGCTTAGTTTGGGGTCAGGCGACCGTGTGTGGAAAAAAAAATGATTAAATAATAATAAAAAAATTACTACCTATTCGTCTTAGTCTCTGTGCACAACATGCATTTCATATAATAAAGGCGCAATTGGCTACGTTTATGTTGCACGTAGATCTGGATCATAGACCGGTCGGCGCTCATCCGCATGGTGGTGTCCCGCAGCTGCTCGGCGGCGGTGGGCGGCGTGCAGCGGCGCCTGGCGGCCGCGGCGGGCCGCGCGCTGCTCGTGGCGGGCCGCCGCCTGCCGCTCGTGCAGGCCGACACCAGATACGACGACTGGTGGGCTACTAACTCTCTCTACATTACAGAAAGTGAACAATGAACCACAAATGTGAAATTGACATCCATACTTAGCTGATCATTTAACCTTGATCAGTTGACCGAACTATGAACATTTTTACTGATGAAAACTATGAAAATTTTTACTGATGATTTTTTGCTATTTACGTAAGACTAAATCAACTTAGACTTACTTATTATAACTTGTTTAGTCTTACGTAAATAGCAAAAATTCATCAGTAAAATTTTTCATAGTTTTCATCAGTAAAAATTTTCATATGCGTCAAGTTGACGCATCAAAACCAATTATACATTACCCATGAATTAGAGAAATCACCAACCTCAAGTCAAAATAATTTTATTCAATTGAGTATTGAAGATACGCTTATGAACATCTAAGTTTTCTAATTAACTCAACCGCTTTGTTCGGAAAAAGAGCTACTACTCAGAAGAACAAACATGAAACTGAGCGGCATTCAAAAAATATGTGTATATTTGTGTCACAAATTTGGCTTACAACACAGTAACATCGTAATATATCTATGTACCAGTGGCTACTTGGTGGAAGTGACTCATCAATAACTTCTAGGTGCGAGATCCACCTGCACGCAGTAGACCCGACCAGCTACCAAGTGTTGCCAGTGGAACGAGTCTTGGAGAACATCGACGCTAAGTACGACGAGCTGAAAGATGCTTACCAGCAGTACGGGGTGGAAACGCTCATTGCCGCCAGCGCTGCTTCTAAAGGTAATTATGTCATGTTTATTAAATTTGCCAAGTTGACAGTTGACGCTAAACTGATCACCATTTATTTATTATCGGCTGTTGATCAATAACGCCAAGGTGACAACTGACAAGTTGACAATTGCGTCAAGTCAACTTGACGTCAGACTGACACCGAGAATATGATTTCAATGTTGTATGCAATGCGTGTTATGGCCCCTCATCACCATCGGCTATCATAGAGAATTTACCAGCGAGCACGATTGTGAGGTTCGCTTACTTGTCTTTATTCGCCGTTCATTTTCTACGTGTTTTATAGAAAACGCGAGCATAGGCTCGCGTCGTCAATCGTGCGATTGGCGATCACACGATTAATAATCGGCGATTGTGAGGGAAAGGCTTTAGATACGAATTGCAATTGTATGTGTGAGAGAGATCAATAACATTTTTTTTATTAAACGTATGTGGTAACAGATGCTACCAAGTAGCAATCAAGCAATCAATCAATTGATAGCAAGTAGATGAAAACTCATGATTGACCCAGTTGTTAACATTGCTATTTGAAAAACAAATCAGCCGGTTGCTTTTGCATACTTATTAATGAGGGTATTTAAGTTTTTTTATACTATTATCTCTTCAGTTCCAGAAAGCTTCGACCCAGCGTTAGCAGCGTTAATAGCACTGCTGATAGTGCTGTTCACAGGCATCGTCACTTTCATAGTTGTCTGCGCTTGTCTGAAACACTGGTAAGTGTATTTTGGCCTACACGTTTAACACGTTCAATGCCACAGCTTACAAAAGGCGCTGTAATACTTTAGAAACACCGCGAGTATGGCCGAAACTGCAATCTTTACAAAAAACACGTAGGTCTGTCGATGTCATTGAACAAGTTAAAATGGTGCGTAATTTCCGTATGTGTAAGAACCACGTCAGTTTCCATAATACGTAAAAATTAAGCTATTTTATCCTACAAAATTGTTAGAAAATATTTAACTGATATTTTTATCAGTAAAACTGGAAGAAAAACCATTTACTTAAAACTTGTTAACCAACCATTACTTAATAAATTTTGAACCATTTAACTGATTTAAAAACAACTATATAATAGTTTAATAGTTCAAAAACCGATCAAGCCTCGCTAAATACACCTTTCATTCACCAGGGTGATACCTCCACCATCAATGCAGTCTAGCAAAGGAGACAGCCTGGCCCGGAGACGTATCCTTGAGGAACTCTCCACCACCGAGAACCCTCTGTGGCTGGAGACGAAGCTCAGGCCCTACGAGGAACAGGAACTGACCATGAACGTGTTCGGAGATCAGCAGGAACAGGGCAACACTGAGCCAGTACAGGTTTGTTTATATAATAAAATATTATACCTTTACTTGGAGTATAATCTGTTTTTTTTTTTATTTTCCCGAAATTTTACAAAAAATTTGATATACTTATTTAAATTGTTTTGTTGTTTTTGAGATATTGGAATTAAAACATACAATACATAGAAGACTCTTGAACCGAAGAAACAACCTTGTAAAACTCCGTACTACTAATTATTCCTAAACCAAAAACCACTTGCTTACCCTTTGCGTTTTGTTGGTCATAATTATGTATTGTTTTACAATGTTTATTTATTTTGATTTTATGATATTTAATTTCATCATGATCATAATTGTCATTAACTATTTCACACCCGATGCCGAGTGTAGGTCGGTTCTTCACCGCGACATCTTTTGAAAGTGTGTGTGTGTCCTAGTCTCGTCCACTGCCTTCCTGGTGCCTTCATATTTTTTTTTTTTTTTTAATTTTTCATGACCATGGATACTCGTCCTTCAGTCGGATTCTTAGTAATAATTTTTTCTTCAGTGGGATGATGATGATGAGGTGATGATGAAGACGATGAATCCCTCCCCTTTCCCCATTCCAGTAAAGTTATGGATACTTTACTGAAACTTTAAGTGAAGTTTTGTAGAGAACACGAAAAATCGCGTTTCGCGATGTTTGTATCATTTGCCCACACTCGTGCACGTTGACGAACCGGTAAACGTTAATAATCCACCATTATTACACTTTAACACTCGAAGAATCACAAGTTTTAGAAAATAATACAAAAACACGACACCATCTTTTCGGTTCCCGCCAAAACTCCGGTGCCTTCATAATTTTCCTGAGAGTGCCAGTTGCCGTCTGAATGTAATTGATATTCCCTCTTCTAGCCTGACAATACGTACGCGACGATCCAAGGCAGCCGCACGACCGAGCGGTTCGGAGACTACGCGACGCTCGGCGGAGACTCGCCGACGCCGCTCGAGGCTGCTTTAGGGTTTCAAGTAAGTAATTATTACATAAAGTTTGTCTATAACTGTGAATTTGCGACACTGATTAATTTTTTTTTTGCAATGTGTTAGGCATGACTGACTCGCCTGATGGGAAGCGACAACGTGATCGAAGATGTAACGCCTAGGAGCTACCCATTCACTTTTGTCTTGAACACCTCTGGCTTCTATTTGGTCATATCCGAACTTAGAAATTGTATTTGCATGAACTATTTGCTCACGAAATTTCATGAAAATTGGATTAACAGTACGGTGCTCAAGTTACCGTCGGTTGGACAAACAAATATGCCAATATGTCCAACAGTAACCTTGCTTTGGCTCAGTCAAATTATAAAATTTAAATTTAAATAACATTTGGGATACTTGCACACATTCTGACCTCAAACTAAGCAAAGCTTGGACCTACTATGGCGGTCAGAGACTGATATACAAACATATATATTTTTTAAATACTTACTTAAATAAATAAATAACCCACAGACATGGAAGAAACACACATGATCATCTTATGAATGTTGGCCATAAGCGCGATTCGAACCCACGCCCCAAGCTCAGAAGGCAGGTTCACTACCGAATGAGCCACCGAGGCAGTCAAATGTGTGTATGTTCTGTATGTATATTTTGTTTCTATAAGTAACCTTAATATTTGTTTCAGGGCAGTACATTTAAGCCTCCGTCACCAGACACCCCAGAGCCGCCTCCTAGGCCATCGGGATTAGGGGCGCTATAGTTTAAAAATAATAGCATTTTCTAAGACTAAAAGACAATACCTAACTCGTTGTGGAAATTGAACAGACTGAGATTTTGAAGGTAAGATTTACGTGAAGTTTTTTGAAGATGGGCTCAGTGGGGCCCGATTAAGCGTAGATCATCGACATAACACAATTGGTGTATAATTCTGAGACATTTCTAGTTAAATCCTTTATTGACTAAACTACAATAATTTTGGTCAAGAATTACAATAATTTAGAATATACTAGAAAGATCTGAGTGTATTGTAATAAATACACTAACCTACACTAATAAATGTTGTAAAACCTCTTTTTCATTTTTTGAAATTTTTGAACTCGAATGAAATACACAAAACATTGAATAAAAGTTTCGAGGCTACACAACGTTTAATAGCAAGAAGGTAAATGATTAAATTAGGTTAAGTCAACATGTCCATTGAAAATATTGACTTTCTATAGTAAGACCAAAATAAGTCGGTCAATGTGTGTGTGTCAATGACTGTAGTCGCAATGTTTATAACTAAGTCTTTGGTGTAAATATTTTTTTATTTAATTTTATTTAATCGATGTTGCATAATAGCATGTTGCCAATGTGTTATTTTTAAAATACTCTTTTTTACGAGATTAGACTGCCTGTCTGAAACATAGTTTTATTTTGTTACCATTTTAATGACACATTGACAACGTCCAATAGAAATAAATTTAAAAAAATATACATATTTTTTAAGAAATGTTAAAATTAGGTTAGTCATATTTTATATTTCGTGATCATTCCTTTAAAATTATGGCACAATGAAATTTGTGAATCTCAATTATCTTAGCCATTAAAGACTTATTTTTTAATTGCCATATTTAAAAAATTACAAATGAATACTACAAACTTTATAAATAAGTTTTATGGGGCCACTAAAATAACTAAGTAATGTTAAACGTATTTGTGATAAAGCTGTATTTTTATGATGAAGCAAATAAGAGAAGTATAAGTTAAGAGATAGTTTTGCTACACAAGCGAAAATCTTTACGTTATAAAACGGTAATTTATTAACAAATAATATTTATTCCAGCGCAAAGATTTTCACTACGTTAACAGTATTAGAAATTAGTAAAAAAATAAAATTAAAGTCAATTTAGTATTTTTGAATTTATAAAGTTTTATAAGCAGTCCCAAAATACAAAGTAGGTTTTATGAATAAAGTATTTTTTGTAAATATCGGTTTTACACTAAAGTATTATTATAAACAAAAATATAATCAATATTATTTTAGTAAAAAAACTTTATTTCATTCATTCGTTTCCTTAATGTCGCTCTGCGTGGTCAAACTGTAGCACTTGTACAATGTATCCATGATATCCCTGATTTTTTCTAAGTATATTGACAGCTGAGTTTTCAAGCATTCTTCAAAGTTGTTTATAGAATCATTGAGTTGTATAAAAAGTTCTCCCATCGCTTCAAGTTTCAGAATCATTAGTCTTTGTATCACCTTGTGGTAGTTGTCTTCCTCCATCTTAAAAGAAAATATTAGTTCTTGCTAATTCTGCTGGATATTAGGCCCAGACTGTTAAATAGCCATGTCTACTACGCAGCACTATCAAAAACAAGTTTACTTTTTTAATCTAGCGTTCTGAATATGTTTTGTTAGTAGTTCACTCTAATGTTCGTCGAATGAACATCTTTATCTAAACTATCGACAGCGAAAAAGTAAAATAAGTTGATATCAGATGTTATAATTTTCATTATAATGATTAAAATACATTATTAATTCTAGGACATCTCCATTTGCTCACGATGTTGTATATACCCATTACACATGAGCACGTCTTAAAAAATGTTAGTAACTATCAGAATACTCCTTATTATATAGGTTTACGGTAGGTATTGGTACATAAACTTCTCTTCAAGAGATAAGTTAATTGGCGCACGCTCAGGATCAAAGTCAAGACCCCCGGTTCGGAAGGCACGGTCAAGGTTCGGCCAACACGTCTCTATAAATATTTTATAGAAAAATAGGTAGGTACACAATATAATTTACACAACGACAATGATCAATTACATAACACTTAGTCTTTATGTAAAGCAAGGCATTGCCTTTCTAGGAAATGAAAGTTTTGTGAATATCCCATGGAGGTTACCGAGAAAAGAGATTAAAATTAAATAAAAACTCAGCATACGGATTCGTACTGTAAGAAGTTTATGTGTTTATGAATGCACTACGAGCTGTACGAAATTTAAAACAAAAGACGGTGTTTGGTGTAACATACCGTCACGTTTACTTTTTATTGTCTCATAGGAGGTGTGAAAAGTAGAGTATTCACCTGAACACCTCTAGGATAAAGCAGTGTCTTTGTCTTGGGCGGCTTGAACCTCTCGCTTCACTCAGGACTCCACACAACTCCCTCACTGCGCTCGGGAGTTAACTCTAGAGTCCCTCGTTACGCTCAGGGTTCAATAAGCCGCCCGCGACGTAAGACACAGCTTTGTCCTCTAGGTGCATAGTAGATACTATTAAATTAAACTCACGTTTTGAACAAGGCACAACGTAGAAGCTTCATCATTACCTGGGTTGGTTGTATTGCAGGTGTTCACTAAATACCTGTAACTTTTACGCCATTTACGACTCTGAAAATTGTCGAAATATTATCCTCTACCTACCTACACCAAACTTGATTGTTTCAAGTTTAAAATTAGGTACCAAACAATTATTTATTGAGGTCTTATAAGACTAAGGGCCGATTTTTCAATGGTCAGATAAACAAACAAATAGTGTTTATTGAACTGATAGCTAATTATTCTGTTTTTCAATGGTCAGGTTTCATTTACTAGACGAATAACTCATCTATCTGAGGTATAACTTTATTTGTCGGTGGAACGGCCAGATAGCAGTTTATTCTATGGAATAAATGGTTGAGACTGTCTAAATGATGGTCTTAAGGGTTGTCACTGTAAAAAAAGATTGATATTTCCGACACACAGAAACTAAATTAATTTTAATAAAAAAAAAAACTACCATGAACAAACTACATGAGCTATACTACCATAGCCAAACCAGCCGACGACTTTTGCACAGATTATTTTACAGTGTCGTTTAGACTAAAACTGACAAGACAGTGACATAAGCAAAAATTGAAAATTCGAAGTCCTTTTCTAACGCGTGGATATTTTATAGTTTTGTTTCAACTGTCTGAAGTTAGCTTTTGTACACACTGAATAAATGGTCAGATAGTTATTCCCAATTTAAAATTGTATTGAAAAACCGAACACCGTTTAGGAGTCGAATAAACAGATTAATAAAGTTATTGGCTCGGTAGTTATTAGGCGGATAAAGTAAGGATTGAAAAATCGGCCCTTAGTCTGCAGGCTTCTATCGGCAGATAGTTTGGTCAACTTTTTAATTCGTCTAAAGAGGTATGCAAATGCGCACATTACAGCAATTTAATATCGGCCGCAATCTCTTTTAAACTATAGCACTAGCAGCCCAACCTGACTAAACTATCAGTCAATAGAAAGTTTGCAGTCTGCGGGACTCTTAGATCAATAAAGCATTTCAGAGCTTGCATTATTTTCTACATTATCTGTATTTCAATGGTTAAAAAATAGGTACTAGGTCACTGATTTTGAGGAGGCAGGATGTGTTACCCAGACTCTAACCTCCTTAGCAATAAACATTGTTTAGCCTCAGAATAGTTTCAGTCTTTTGTCTTTTTCGATCAAGTTTAAAAATAGAAAAGGAAAAAAAAGACAAAAGACTGAATTATTAATACAAAGTTTATTGCTAAGAGGGCTAGAATCTCCAGAAACAAAAGTAAGAAGGCATTTCAGCACTGTTAATCTGCAAGAATGTTATTACTCGTATTAAACTTCTTACTTTATTACCATCATTCATTTTCTACTCACTGCTGAGTAGGGATAGATCTTCTTTAGCGTGCTATCTTCTAAGTTCCACAATTGTTTTTGTTACTTCTTACTCAGATCCTATTCTTAACATTGTCATAACTTAAAAGACTAACTACACATTTTAGTTTTAGAAATATAGTGTGCATATTTAGGAGTACAAAATACACTGCTGTCGTCGTACGGCTCTGCTAGGCATAGCGACGAACTCGACCGGGAATGTGTGCTTATCAGGGCCCTATTCTGAGCCGTTCAATTGTCTCTCTCGTTTGAAAATTTAAAAGAGTGAGAGTAACCAAAAAAAATTCTAACGCGTCAGAATAGTGGACCAGTTCTTACTTCTCTTTCTAACTGTTCCACAGCCTTTGTCTTCTCTGTCCCTTCAGCAGTGGTTGTAGTCAAACACTCTGCTTCGTCAGCATAGTACTGCTTCTCGGATTTTCTTATCTGCCTTCGGTGTAAGAATAGACATTCTGTCCACTAGATTAAAAATATAAAATCATATGATATTCATTTCTCTCTGACGAGTGATTACTATTAAGTAAAATTGGGGCCTGCTAGCATTACAAGTAGAATCAATCTTTTATTCATTAGCATCGATCTATCAGCTGTTATAATAAAGCATTGCAAATTGCAAGAACTGCACAGTGGCTTTGTGTGGCTATTCAAGTTTTATCAAATAAATAGACATATTCCAGGGGGTCCCTGGTTTAAAAGTTCTTCGTACGTAATGTAATACTTGAACTGTCATTTGACTGATTCTCGAAATCACTCAATCACTTAGACTTATGATCAGACATTTTTTTTACAACAGACTAGGCATGCGTTTGACCACTGACTCGCCTGATGGGAAGCGTCGACATGATCGAAGGTGTAACACGCTTGCCTAGGAGATACCTATTCACTTTACTCTTAAACACCCCCGGATTGTATTAAGGTGGAAAGACAGACGCAGGCAACGAGTTCCACACCTCTGCAGTTCTTACAAGAAAAGTTGACTTGAAACGCTTAGTGCGTTTTGGCGGAATTTCCACCATAAGAGGGTGTCTCTTACTGGTGCTCATGGTACAACTATAAAAGAACGGTGATGGCTGGATCAGGTCGTGCAGTTCTTAGGCTTACTTAGGCTTAGATCGAGTGACTAGTTTAAATGAACTAAGTAGGTAAGTAAATGCTTCTTTATTATATTGCACACCTTTTGTACACTGCTCTAACAATAAATTTATTCTAGTCTTACCTTAGCATTCTCTGTTCTCCTAAAGCTATGCTCCATATGCTTGTTCATCTGCATTCTGTACTTCGTCATTACATTCACCCTCTTCACCTGGAAGTCTACCGTCCAGGTGTTTCGCAGGCCCTTGTCTTCTTTGTCCATGAAGATTGAGGAGTTCAGGCTTGTCTCGTACAGTTGCTTTTGTAACTCTAAGTTGCTGACGATCTGATGTTGTGGATAGACATAATTAACTTGAAGCCTCGATGAGCCAAATGAACAAAAATTATGTTAGCTACACTACACGATTAAAAATGAGCTTCTCATATAATGTGGTCGCAGGGTTTAACATGTACTTGTTGGTTGTTAATAAAATACTTTTTATCCGACTGCGCAAGAAGAAGGGTTATTTTTTTCGTGTGTATGTATGTATCTATGTGGGTATGTATGTGTGTATGAGGTTTCTTTAGCACGCCCTACAGCCTAAACAGTTTGATGGATTTCGGCATAACTATGAGGTGTCATTTGAATCGTCTTAATAGGGAAAGTGACATAGCGTACAATATTTTGCAGGCGGGTGTTTGTTTTTCTTTTGATTATGTTACTGATTGTATTCCGTAGGTTATAATAAGTATTGATTATACTAGTTCTAGAATTACCTATTCTCATTATCACAAAATAAAGTCTATGATACTCCAAAACGGCAAATCTACCTGACATCCTGCGTCTCAAAATCGATCTAGCCGTTTAGTCAGTAGGGGGCCAAACAAACCGACAAACATACATGCTTATTCACCAGAAAAAGTATCCTTCTTTTGGTCAGTCAGGTAAGAAGACCTATTTTATCGTCAGTATAATTATAGTATAACTTATGACTAAGCGATGATAGCCTAGTTGGGGAAGGCCTGCCTCTCAAGTCAGAGGGTGCGGATTCGAACCCAGCCCACGGCACGCACCAATTTGTTCATTGCCTGATTATCTCGTATTATGTGCGTATTGTATGACATTTGCTACATGACTGGAGCCCGGTGTATGGCGACAGACTCGCCCCCTGTTACATTTGGGACTGAATATCGTCCGACGAAGTGTGGGTGTTGTATTACACCTCTGCCACCCCCTCGGGGGAAGGCATGACGATATGTTTAATACTTGTGACTTACGTACAAGTAAAATAGAACAATCGAAAATAGGTATTACCTTAGAAGCAGCACTCTGATACAGTAACGGCAGCAAAATAACTATCAACATTATTCGGGAAGTTAGAAAACTAGTAAACGAGCGTAGCGTTGAGAATTATTATCGTACTGGATTTATCTTCAGTAAATCAAGATCAATGTACCGTTCGCAGACTAAATAAATCAAGTCACATTGATAATAAATACCTACCACTTAGGTTAGGTAATACTTGAAAGGGTCTGGGTAATCAGGTAGGTAGGTAGTTTACTTTAGCCTGGCTCGTCAAAGCATCTATTCACATAATACGAGCCCAACTGGCGGCAGTTGTAACAAAAGTAAAAAGTTGTCCACCACTGGGGGTCATTGGGAGCAAACTCTCATAACGTTCCCAGTGACAGAAAAAAAAGTTTCCAAAAGCCGTTGCTTTTGGAAACTTTTAATAAATAATAATAATAAATTCGGGACACTTTCCACACACGGTCGCCTGACCCCAAACTAAGCAAAGCTTGTACTATGGCTGCCAGAGACTGATATACATACTTAGATATTTTTTAAATACATACTTAAATACATATTAACACCCAGACATAGAACAAACACAAATGTTCATCGCATAAATGTTTGCCCTAGGTGGGAATCGAACCCACGCCCCCAAGCTCAGAAGGCAGGTTTACTACCAACTGAGCCACCGAGGCAGTCATATTATTTTGGGGCAATAACGTGGCTTAGGCTTCACATGATATGCATTATGAAAAATCTCACAAGCTAACTTTTTGTTATTAGGGGAGGTATGGGGTTCCGCAGAAAATTGGGAACCCTTATAACTTTGGCATGACTGTAATATATTTTTTACTTGTTTTTATAATTGAATGGGCCCACGTTTGCCCACAACACACCTGATGGAGAGTGACGATGGGTTCTGAGATAAAGCACGCTTTCCCATGTGCCTGTTCACTCTTTTCTTGAAAAGACCCAGGTTGTATCTATTGCTGGGGAACACCGAGGCAGGAAGTGCGTTTCACTCCTTGGCAGTCCTTAATAAGAAAGAGATCTGAAAGCGGGCTTTATTAAAGTTAACGATATACCTACGGATGGAATGTCTGCCTCGATGACCCGTGGCAGAAGTGGCAGATGGTGGAATCAGCTTGTACAGTTCCTGTGCACATTCTTCAAAATGGAGGCGGTAGAAAATGGACAAACTGGCTAAACGCCGCCTGTGCTGGAGACTGTGCATTCTGTCATTCTGTTTGTGCATTCTGTCTATACGTCTGTATGCTATGGTTTTTTTTTTTCATATGCTGAATTAAATTTTAAATTTGCCTACTAGTAAAAGTAAAAGGCAGTTAGCGCTAGAGTACCTTTTGCGTGTATTAACCGAGAGAGCGAAGGATCTCTGCTTCAGCTACAAAAATGCTTTCGTATGTCCAATTTCTACCCCGATCTTTGTCCGGATCTTTGAGTTCCTCTACTGCTCGCATTTCTTAACCGATTCTATTGAAATTATAAGGATAGGTTCGATAATAATCATACACATTTTTTTTCGAGGTAGATTTTGGAAATTCTTGAAAATGGCGGAAAAATGTTTTTTTACGCAGCAAAAAAACTATGTAGTAATCGAACCTGTTCACAAAATTTCATGCAAATCGGTTGAGGAATGTGAATTGTACCTAGAGGAAGACAGACGCTGAGCGCGAGGTCTCCAGCTTATACCTAGAGCCACTAGTAATTTTAGTGTGAAGAGTGATAGTTGTGTTCAGAGAGCTAAGTATATTACTTAAACTTGTTTGCTGACCCTACCACAGTAAATAGAAATAGATAACTTATGACATCCTTGGGTTATCTGCTCTTGCAATAAATCAATCTGTCATTAGACGTGCCATCATTATTTTAAATTTTAATTTATCAATACCTACTTAACTACACTTCCTGTACGAATAAAAAATACATTAAATTTACTTATTTATAAATGTTCGTTAAACTAGATAATAATTATACATACATACATACAAACACATAGTCACGCCTTTCCCCCGAGGGGGCTGGCAGAGGTGTAATACAACACCCACACTTCGCCGGACGATATTCAGACCCAAATGTGACAGGGGACGAGCCTGTCGCCGTACACCGGGCTCCAGTCATGTAGCAGATGACATACAATACGCACATATGATCACACAATGAACAAATTGGTGTGTGCCGCCGGCTGGGTTCGAACCCGCTCCCTCTGGCTTGAGAGGCGGACCTTCTCCAACTAGGCTGCCATCGCTAATACATATCCATAAGTACATTTATTTGTGAAAAGCTTCAAAACTCCCGTCAATCATAAAATAATATTAGGTAAGTAGGTACACATAAAGTTACTATGCAAACAAAACAAATAAATCAAAATAGATTCATCCATTTGAGAGCTACGATGCCAATTCGTACAGATAAGTACAATATTGGCACAAATTAGGCTTCACTTACACCTTTTTTTATTTTTAGTTGCAATAATCTGCACAAGATGGCGTTAGTTGCTTAATTTGCTAAGGGATTGTCAATAATTCTCGAAATACGCAATTGCCCCACAGACACATTTGCCCCAGTTGACCCTAGATGCATATGATTTTATCTAAACATAATTAACTCCTTTGTTTGCTTTGGCGGTTAATAAAAGAATTAAAATAGTTATTCAGCATTTTATTTTTACAAAAATAAATTGTCGTGATTTAAAATAATATTAACAACAATAAATTAAATCTAAACATTTAGAAATAATAAAAAAAATTGTACTTAGGTGTCCTTATCCAGGAATTCTATTTACAGTATAATTAGGTACCTATTAGAAGGTAAATTTTATGGCACTTTTGTCAGTTAAAAAAACCTGTATAAGCTACATAATATTTTATTTTAAAATAAAATTCTAATACCAAAGTCTGCAAATTTAAAAAGGCAATTACACTTTTAATCAAGGTTTTTAGGGGTGCTCATAGACGGGCTATATTTTGACTGCAATTCTGGCCCGAAAATATTGAGACAATATTTTGAGTGTTGTCTAGCCATTCCTTTCATACTTGCATTTCTAGCTTGGCTGATTATGGCCGGGCTACACTCGGCAATATTGTCATTATTGCAGTGAAAATATGGCCTGTCTAGATCGAGCGCCCTAACAACTATTCACTAAGTTAGGCCCATGTTCACCAAAACTTATCATGGCGATTATTAATTGTCTTATCATTAATTGTTGACGTGGTAACATATTTGAACTTTGATAGTACACTTTAACCGTGACGTTGTTTTTTCTAATGTTGCCACAAGTGCGGAAATAAAACTTGATGTGAATAAACTATAATAAAAGTGGCTTTATGCGCTTCATGTGCAGCCGCACTGACGATGGAATTTCGCTAGGAAAAAACAAAGCAGGTTTTTTCAACAGTCAAAGTGAAAAATTGTACCTAATCATCTTGTCAAGATTTGGTGTAATTTGGTCTTATTTGTCAAAAATAGGTCGTCAATTTTGGTGAACATGGGTGTCAGTAGATATTTCGACATACTAATTCATGAGGCCATTTAATTCCAATAAAAAAAAATAACAATAAAAAACATTTGGGACAACTAGGTGTACCTCAGATATTAAATAACTTTTAAGTTAGGCCGTAAAACTAACGTTATTACACCACGAACAGTTTTTAAAATTAACACTATCACAGTGAGTGTACTTCACTAATAAACAAATTTATACTAAGTAAACAAGTATAAACAAATAAAATTATCAAATCAATTACACTTATCCAATCACATCCCAATACTTTCAAAATAATTTACAATTTGGTAGATTCACAATAATTTGTCGATACTTAAACGAACAATTAAATAAGCATAACTTTATTTAGGGTTTTTAACCTTTACGGATCTTTATCTTTTTAGATCATTAGATAGGGCCCATTTACGGTTGAATACCCACCGGAGTTGTGTAAGGAAAATCAGAGGAGTGTGAGAAAAAACTTCACTAGTCGGTTGACAGCGTAGAGAAGCTGTAGGAGAGTTTCTCCTCATGCTCACCCAGACCCGTCTTTGCCAGTGGGCACTTTGGGCAAGTGCCCAGGGCCCCGCGACCGATAGGGCCCCCCCTCAGATCAAATACACAGTCCCTAGTTCCTGACAGATCACCAAACGATAACCAATATTGATTACCAAAAAACTTATATATTTCGAAGAAATCGAAACTAAATTACTGACTACAATACCAACTTGTGCTAAAGAGCATAGATTTTGAAGAAGTGATTAACGATTTTGCTCATCTGAAGTCTAGAAGGGTTCCTCTTCAAATAACATTCAGATTCTTAAGCACTAACCTGTAAATGCTAAAAGAGTTAATAAAAATAAATATTAATATTAACCTTATTGATCTACTTTATTTGCCTATTCTAACAAAGTAGTGTTCTGTCAAAAGTCATAGGGGCCCCATTATCTTAAAATGAACAGGGCCTCCAATAGGTTAAAGATGGCCCTGCGCGCACCCCTAATCTTCCTTGCACTGTTCATCTCCGATGAATACCTGCAACCTAAGGCGCGAATTATACAGACGGAAGGCGAGGTCGGGGCGCAGGCATGACTCAGGCACTACTATGGTTCAGGCGAGCTACGTGCGAGAATCGCTAAGCGGCGTGCCTCGGCCACGTCGCTTGTGTATTATATTCTAAAAAGCACAGCTTAAAAACCCGACTTCCCATCCTGTAATTCGTCATCCATGTAAACAATTTTTATACTTTTGTTGATATTTTTAAAACTGCTTGACTGATTTTGATACAATTCATATGGGATCACCTCTAAAGTATGATCTCTCAAACAAAAACAGAATCATCAAAATCGATTCACCCAGTCAAAAGTTATGAGGTAACAAACATACAAAAAAAAACGCAGTCGAATTGAGAACCTCCTCCTTTTTTGAAGTCGGTTAAAAATTCAAAATACATCGCGTTCATACATTTTATGTAAGCAAGTTTTAAAGCGGCACCGCGCCTGAACCAAGTCTGCCCCTCTTCATCGCCTTAGGTGGACCTCCGATAGCGCAAAATTTGAAATAGTGCAGCATGCACGCGACAGCAGTGACAGAGCGACATCAATCTACGCGACCGGTGGCAAAATGTTATTAAAAGTCGTATGACGGAATGCCCGCCTGTCGCTGCATACACTTCGGCCATCAATAACAGCGCCATTAGCATTATGACAACAATAGATAGAAACAAATAATACCATAGATTGTCTTACTAAGGGTGAACTAGCGCTCAACTGCTTCTGCTCTGTAGTCACTGATATATACAAAAAGTTACATTTGACAGCAATGGTAGCGCAATTTTCGCCTGTCGCATGCCTGGCGTGAAATACGTAATTAGCATAGGTCTGTATAATTCGCACCCAAGCCATCTGAGCCTAAATGGGCCCGTTATAATGCGATAATATTTGTTTACCTACTCGTTAATGGTTTATATATGTACCATCTAGACAGCTGTGGTAGTCCTCCACGGCGTCCGAGGTGTTCATGTAGATCTGTTTCCTGATGTGGTTGAGTCGTCTCTTGGCGTGCGCCACCAGGTCCTTGTAAGACCGTCTGGAGTGCTGCAAGTCGTCTTTCACTCGGTGGATCTCGTTTAAAGCTTGACGCTTCCAGCGCTTTACTTTTGGCTTGTTCTGGAATTCAAGTGTTTCATAAACGTTTAGTTTGATCATGATCTGAATAATTTGTAGGAAATAAATCTAATCTAGGTACTTTATGATCAAAAAAATAAGTCAAAGTCAAAGCCGAAATGTTTTTATTTAATTGGGTATGGGAAATACGCTTATGACTGTTAATGATGTTAAAAAAAAAGCTATTACTACTCACTAAAACAAGCAAGAAAATGAGAGGCATTTTTTGGCCCAAAAAAATATACGAGTATATTCTATGGGATTATAGTATAAGGTTCCAGTGTCGACACAAAACAGCTACGCACTCGTCATCATCGTCTTTCTCGAACTTCTTGGAAATTAATTATTCCGGGCTTGCTTAAACATATAAGTTTAATATGCATCGATGGACGTGAGTGCATGTCACCCACGTGACCTTTTTGTCTCTGAACGCTAATACCTGGCGGTACATTATTAAACCATGATCTACTTATTATTTTGATGATTCAGCTAGATCATGAGCTCAACGAGGATTCTGGCACTTAATTTTTATGCTTTCTTGCTTGGATTGTCACTATCTTCTCCTTATAGAGTGTGCTAATTGACAAAAATACTATTTGTTGCTTGATAGCCCTTTATCATCTTTCTTGCAAATCAACTTTGATATTCTAAACTCACCATCTTCTTACTAAATCAACTCCTTATAGAAACGACTAACTACCTACTTACTTCACAAAATGCACTTGTGCAGCCGTAGAGTGCTCTCTCGCATTTTCGTATGTACTCCTCCGTCTGAAAGCAAAACGCAATAAATGATAAGTAAGATAAGTAAAACTTGAGGTAGTACGATCCAACTAAATTATCTTGACCAATATAATGAACAATAACTAAAAATAGGTGAAGACATTCAAAAATTGAGAGATAGAATAATGATGATGGTTGCAAAAAAAGGCTTCTTTCTGTTCAGATTTAGGATTTGAACTAAAATTATAGAGCTTAATAAAAATGTAATTGAAAAGAAATTGAAAAGAATTTATACAATTTCAAAACTAAAGCTTTAAAACATTAAGATGTGGTCCTTAAATAATAGCGCTAAAACATCACCCATTCTAATAAACGTTGTTTAGCCTCTGGGATAGTTTTAGTATCTTGTCTTTAATTTTTTTTTTATTGTAAAAGGCAAAACACTGTATAACTATTCCGAGGCTATACAACTTTTATTAGGAAAAGAAAATAAATGTAGATGTACTTTTATAATAATAATTCTATAGAAACACAAATAATAATTAACACCTACATAAGTCGCTCTGTGTCGCTGAAGTCCTCGCGGCTAACCTGTCTTCCTCTACAGATCGCATTTCTCAACTGATTCTCATGAAACTTTGTGAGCAGGTTCGATGTTTAATACCGATAAGAGATAAGACAGCCATCCGGACATAAATCCGGACATACGAAAGCATTTTTGTCTAAGCTGAAGCTCTAGCTATAACGCTCGCTCGGTCGGTAATTAAAAAGAAATGTAGACAAATGTTGGCACAGCACCTTTTTTTTTTAAAGACTCTTAAGCGGTAGGCCACTGATGCCTCGAGAGCGTACTGGACGTTAGGCAAGATGGCGCAGGGCTTTATATTATAATGCTTATAACTTTGGGCGACTAGCTCAATGGCACCTCTATGTTACGGCATCGGCTTGGCTGTCGCCGAGGGAGGGGAGTCGAATTGCCCTGGCATCCCAGAAGGGGTTTGCTCTAGGGCCCTAATTGGGACGGTTGAAGTTAAACTTAAAGATTGATAAGGCATAGCACCTTGTTGAGATGCATCCGGAAGACCACCATGTGGCCCAGCAAGAACTTGTGATGGTTCTCGCTGCTGAACCCAGCTGCCCTGTACGCGTCCTTCTCTATCTTCTGCATCCTGTTTTTGAAAACACTCCGGCAGTTTCCTGGCTGGAAAAATAAAAATAAAAACCAATTTATTCCATCACAACAATCAGATGTAAGTAATTTGATAATATTGGCTTGTAAGTTGACAATTTTGCAACAAAAACTTTGCGTTAGAAATATATTATATTGTTTTTCTCTCCCCTTATTTTCTACCGCATTTTCCTTTCTCTTTTCTCACTCTCTCTCTAAATTTCTTTAAAAAAATCACTACCTTCTGTTGAGGTATTCAGTTGCAACCAGAACCCTTTGCAGAGACCTACAGACTGAGACAAAAATATAAACCTGATATATTTTATCTAATCGAAGCCTAAAATTATCTATCACACGAGTTGTGGAAACTATGTCAGCACATTTTATGTTTTTCTGAACTTTACTTTAGAACTTATTTACTAGGTATACCCCGACCGTATTCTGCAGATACCATCATAATTATCTAAGCGTCACCGCAAAATTGAAAAATCTTTGTGTAATTATTCTAAATCAAATGCCCGTTAAATTAAATAGTTTGGCAGATTGCCTTAATTACGATTATCTCTAATCTAGCGCTAAACTTATCTAATCTAATATGAACGGTGGCTGCATCAGTGTCAAGGTTTCTGGCGCTCCGCTTCAAGCCTTATTTATTGAAATCAAACAAAGTGGTACTTATTTTAGAAGAGTGGCAGGCTGGTAGCTCAGATTTTATTTTAAGGCTAGACGATTCACCACTGCTCCAGCTAAAGTGAACACGTGGTCCAAGAAATCTGATGTAAAGTGTAAAGGATTCTGGTTGAAAGTCGTCACTTTAGATGAATAAGCTCAAGAAAAGCATTGTCGGTGGAAATAGGTAGATACTTGATGGATGTCTTTCCATCAGTGTAATACTTTTTATGTCTGGGTTACGAGTAAATCTATTTATGAAGCACGCAGCTTGTATGTAAGGTGGCAGATTTACAACTTAAGGAAGAGCCAGGCAAACAGGATACTGGGAAGTGCCTATATTAACCGAACCTCATGTTTTCAGGCACAATATAAATGCCATTTTGGCATCCAGGCGCCCAATTATGAGGCAAATAGTGATTAGCGTGCCTATCTACGTATTAAGTATGCATTTAATTTATTATTATCGACTTCATAACAGATTACACTTTATGTTAATAAACGTGGATGCTTTAGTAACAAATCAACGCGTCATTACGAATGAAAAACCATCTGATAAATTAAAGCGTAACTTTATACGTTGTTTACTCAGATGTGCAATATGCTAGCATTCTTCACAATGCAATGCGAGGTCGAAGATTAATTTTATTGCAGACAGACACATCATATTATTGAGGTATTTAAAGATATCTAGCTTATTTATTGATCAGGAAATTTGTTTTTTTTTTTTTTTATTGAAAAGGAAAATCTTAAAGTATTCTTATGACGAGATACTTCAATACTTTTGAACGCTCTATTCCATTGCAACACGATATAATGCGAGTAATTATGGTCAGCTGATCGTGCTGAGATCGCCTGGTGGTGTATGTTGGTGGTGGTGCGCGCATGGTGGTGTGAAGTAAATAGGTTGCCACGAATGAGAAAGTTTGCGATCAATACAATTTGGATTCAACTTTACACAACTAACCTGTTGGCCGATCCTTCAATAACCTTTATAAACTTCTTCACATAGTTTTGAGTTTCTGTCGCTTTATCTTTTTTATTTTTTTACAATGTTATCCCTACTTTTTATTTTATGCAGGGTTATGATGCTTTTTTTTTCTTTTTTTTTTTCACAATGTTATAAGTATAACTTTTTTTTTGTTAGCTTTTTCCTTTTTTTGTTTCCTTAATAACGAATCTTAATTAACCTTAATACAATGTCTAATAACTAAATATGCCTTAATAACTAATCTTAGTACATTTATTCAATTAATATGCTAGCTGGTTCAATATGATACTGATGTAGACCCATTCGCTTTCTGAGCAGCCCGGAGGGTTTCCTCAGCAAAAGCTAGAAAATTGGTCCGGCAGTCTCTGTCGCTTTATCTATATCAAAAAGTTTGAATACAAATTGCAATAGAATACTAAAACAGACTTGTAAAAGCGAGAACGCTGTAGCTGTGGTAGCCTTCTTGAACCTAGTTAAAACTGTTTGTTTTGGCTGTCCAACATTCACTAAAGTTTACCTAATATATTTTTGGCAGACATAACTTCTATAAATATAACTTCAGTCAGAGTCTATAAATAATAATTATTATCGGTACAAAATCCAAGTTTCCGTTGATAATATTATTGGCAGACGTTGACATAGGCCGATATTTTCCACGAATTAAAATTAGTCATGCATATTTGGTGCAGTAGGTACGTTACTGATGAATGAAAGCCAAAGATATGAGAGATGCATTAGCGGTAAAGGTAATAAGCAGTGCCAAATATGACAAGGACTGGCTATGATTGACTACAGTAGATTCAACTGCAGTTATGTAAAAGCATTTACAGAAACTGTAGGCGATTTTAGAGGCTTTTAGATAGATGGAGAGATAAGCTCACCGGAAATTATAAAAATATTAGTAAATGGTTCAAACTAAGTAGTGATAATAAACTTTGCTACTGAAGTCATTCGTTTGAGCATATACGAGTATCCATATCTACAGACACACGGTACAATTTAATACTTCATTTCAATTATTTAATCCACAAACGGTTTAATTTAAATAGGTAGGTACTTTCTCTAGAATATTTAGATAAAATCAGATTGTAAGATTGCTGAAACAGGTAATATTATACTGTTTTAAAATAAAAAAATGTCAACGTTATAGAGGGGATACATACCAAACTTAAAGAAACAAGCATTAGGCACGTACCTAAAAGACAATGGTGAAATATTGTTGAACAAACTCGTAAATTACTAACTGATTTGTAGTATGTAGATTACAGCACATAATAAACCAGATTTATGACAAACAAAAGATCATAATATTCATGTGCATTGAATAGAGGTGTTATTATTAGAGCTACCCTTGAACGCGATCGAGAGTCAAGGTGCGGTGTGACAGCCACATCCAGGTAATGTGACCAGGCTTTAGGCAACCAACCGATTTATTCAGTCTCCTTCAAATGGACAGCAAACAATATTAATGATAGATTAAGAAAGTAGTGTTCGTCAAGAGGGGTAAAATCAAAGAGAGTAATGTTTACTAGTACTAGCTAGTACGCAATCTTGATAATGTAGTGAAACTGTACTTAGTGAAAATTTGGTAGTTTCAAATATTTCAACTGTATATTACAATCGATAAAATATACATCAGTAATGGAAGAGTGAAGTGGAAGAAAGACTTAAACAAACAGCTTAGAAGAACGCAACACAGGTTAAGTGGATTTCGCATTAGCATTGGCATATCCTAGTACTAGTAAGGTTCGAGTAACTAACTCACATATTAAGATGTAAAACAAGTAACATTAGTAAAAGAAAAACAAAAAACCCGACTGCAAACTGTATATAGTCTGACACTCCGGATAATAATTAAAATGTTGTATCCATGTTACTTCCACTATCAAGACGATTCAAATGACACCTCACATGTCGCAATCCTTCAAGCTGTTTAGGTTGTTGGGCCAAAGAAACTTCATACATGCATACATGCACACCTACATACATACATACATACACTCGAAAGATATAACCCTCCTTCTTGCGTAGTCAGGTAAAAAATATGTGAATATTTATGAATTTAATGAATTAAATCTGTGCCTACTCTCACTTAAAAAATGCCTTATTTACATTATACCTCTAAATAACTTACACTTTAGATATATCAGTTAGTATATCTTTTCTTCATCTCTTTTAACTCTTACTTTCTCAAAAGTACCAGGATCTCATAAACGATAAGAGCAACAAGTAACATTGTAGCATGGCCACAGCATCATGACGCACCAGAGTCTGGCAGTTCTTCAACTCGGATGCCAATGACATAACCCCGTCCTAATGCACTCACGTTTTTGCATTCATTATTATCAACAATCTAATTTATTGGTCGTTTTAGCAATTTAAGTTGTTGGGTAATTTGCAGAATGCGCAGAGATTGACAATTCGTAATAGATATGCTAGGTATCATTATAAAAAAACTGTACTTACTTTTGATTTGTAATCATGACATTAGTAACAGTTCTTAGTTGCACCTTGAGATTTTTGGTTTGGACCACATCTACACTGTAATACACTTTCAGTAAAAAATAAAGTGCAAGGAAGTATTTTAAGTAGATAAGTACCTATTAATCATGTACTCTACCTTCTTTCATTGAAATGAGTGCAATCATTTTGCCATGAAGGAAATAAAACGGTAAACAAAGATTTACAGAGACAGTGTGATTTGAAGATAAAAATTGAAAGTTAGTGTCAACTCTCGAGTGAATTGCTTTCTTCTAGACAAACGTACTCATCAGGCACAGAAGAAATTGCAGCCCTACGTCATAGAATGACCAAAAGCATTTTATCAACAAAAAAAAATATTAGCAAAACTGTTTTCGCATTTCATTGTTACTTACTGTAATATCCGATATCAAGACCCATTACATTAGCTTAGCAATATAGGCAACAGCAATAACCGAACTAGGTTACGGGATTCCAACGTGCAGGCATCTGATGCTCATTACACATCCTCATGCATACCCACCTACTACTTTTATCTATTCTGTAGTAACCGCGTGGCATGCAAGTGGCATGGAATTAGCATGTGAGAGAATGCGTGATGCATAAGAAATGACGTTTGCGGATTTGTTATCATGAACTTTGTATATTTTTGCGGTATTGAATGGCCTTATAACCGGTAGCTTTAATCCGTCTACTGCTGTAACCTTTTTCATCAATTACCCATGATTTTACCCGACTGCGCAAGAAGGAGGGTTAAGTATGTATGAATGTGTGTATGCATATGAGGTTTCTTTGGCACGCCTTACAGCCTAAACAGCTTCATGGATTTCGACATGTGCGGTGTCAAATGAATCGTGTTGATAGTGGGAGTGACGTAGCGTCCAACATTTTTGCAGCAGCCGGGTTTTTTGTTTTTCTTTTGATAATGTTACTTGTTTTAGTTATGCCACAGCTTCACATTGGTGTACCTTTGAGTCAAAGCTTGGTTTCAATTTGTAATGCCAATATGGAACCTTATTACTGCTTGACACATTGGCTAAAATATCAACTTCGTGCAACTTTTCGACTCTAGTTAGTAATTTATAAGGAGCCCTCTTAACAACCTTTAATCACACTTCAAACTAATGTTATAAATGCGAAAGTTTGGACAGATGTTTGATACCTACTCAATTACGCTGAAGGCTCCGAACAGCTGAACGAATCTGGTTGAAATTAGACACAGAGAAAAATTAGCTTGGAAGAGCGTAAAGACTACTTTGTAATGGTGGATAACACATTTACCTGATCACGTTCTCTGATAACGTGAAGCACTTGTGTAAACTCCCTATTGTTTAGTACTTAAGTAAGCTTATTTTCTAATCCCATAAAACCCACAAGAGTACCTATAATAAATACCTACACAATACACTCAAGTATTCGTAAACACTGTTTTTAGATTTAATTTTGCATGACTTTGCTGCTTACTGTTTATTGTTCAATATTTTGATTCCATTTCTCTGACACTACAAGAACATGATTTTGGAGCAAAACATAGCATCATAGTTATTTTAGGGGAACTTTCCCAAAATATTGATTTTGCTTCACCATGTGGATTGCAAAACAAATAGCATGCTTCATTGGTGTTATTTTAGTCTTGCACTTTCTAGAACCTTGACTCATATTTTGTACTTAAACCTCGCGCCTTGCAGTTTTAACATTGATTTTTTTATTTAATTTTCAGATAAACGTATAACTAGTCCATGTCATAATTAAAATGTGAGCTTAGAACGTAGATTATGAATATTGTGCAGCACTGTTTAAAAACCTTTTCATATCAGTCTGAATTAGAAACAAAGTACCTAATAGAAATGAGAGCTGAATGTTCATGAGAGGAATTGGCTACTATAGCAAAGAACAAAAAAGAAGAAACATGAAAAGAAGGAAGACAGGTCTTGGATAGATAGGTCTATCGGCAGAAATGCTATCTTATGCCTGGTTTCTGTCCGCCTGTTCTTCTCTACAGACCGCCTTTCCAAACCGATTCTCGTGAAATTTTGTGAGCAGGTTAGATAATTATACAGTTTTTTTGTCTAATCAGTTGAAGGATTTTTTTCAAAATGGTTGATATTTGATTTTTTTTTGTAAGAAGGACGGACCACAGCTGCGAGATCTTCAGCTCACAGAGCCACTAGTTTTAATTAGTCTGGACTACCCTTATTGCAAATTTCATAATTATTTTAACAAAAATAATTATGAACTTAACAAAATTTAAAATGTTAACTATAACAAATCTTATGATGCTTAGTATTAATCGTAATATCCAACTATATACATTAAAGAGACATATATCAGACTATACTGTTTCGTGTACACAAAATTGCTAATGACAGAAACGGAACTGCACGTGTCCAATTAGTTTAGGCCCATGTGTCTCAATACTGAGTTCAATTGACGCTTGGCATGTTCTGGAACTGGACTAATGGAGGTAATGCCTAGATCTAAAAGGTCACCTGTAATAGTTAACAGACACCGTGGCTCTATTCCAGGTTTTAGTCTAAAATAGAGTAATTTCCCTTGCATAATTATGTAGTATGGACAACTTTGTAGTTCAATTCAATTATTTTAGGACATGTAAATAAACTTAGATACTTTATGATATTCATGACTAGTTCTAATAACTACTTTACATATATTTATCGTAATAAATTATAATAACTAAGTTAATTTTAACAAATAAAAGAACTGCACTATCGTGATCACGACGTCGGTATATTCTGCTGCGTAAAAACGAAGTGAAAGTAACCGATTTAAAAAACGCCAATTTTGTTTGATAAGCTAACATCCTATAAAACTTAATAAGTATTCAAAGATCTAATAAATCACGTGATTACGCAAACATATGTAAGTACTAGCTGCGCCCCGCGGTTTCACCCGCGGTTAAAAAGTATCCTATGTGCTATTCTAGACTATATTCTATCTCTGTGCCAAATTTAATTTAGATCTGTTCAGCCGTTATGGCGTGAAAGAGTAACAAACATCCATCCATCCATCCATCCATCCATTCTTACAAACTTTCGCGTTTATAATATTAGTAGGATATCACAAAAACTTAGTTAAGCCTTATTTAAGTACTATTGTAATTATTTTATGATTTTAATAAAGAGTTGTTGTTGTTGTTGTTGTTGTTATCAACGGAGCTGATTTGACTTCACTATTTGGATTAAACATAGAGAAACCCTCAGGAAAAGGGGACACATTAGCAATTGTCAACGACTATACAAAATCAGGAACTAATATATCTTACTACTTTACTCGATTTCCAGCCCCATCACGTCAAATAAGATTGTAAAAAAATACTTACATCACCATAAGCGGGTCTGGTCTCCACCGCTCTGAGCGCATCCTGAGCATACGTTGTAATATTCGTCATAAACGCTGTCATGTCTTTCCCAGCTTGGCCCGTGTAGTCCGTGTACAGCTGCAAGGCTTCCAACTTAGCTGCGTTCAGTTCGCGGAGTAGTTCTGGAACCATTCGATTCTCCACTTCTTGTTGATCGCTGTTATCTACATCTGTTACTTTGACGTTAATGAAGGCTTCCTGAAAGAAAAAAAACGTGTTTAATTGGCATTTTGTGAGCTGGTACATTTTCATTTAAAAATTTCAAATTTACCATTGCAGTTCAGAACAATCAAAGATCGATAGCTGCATGGCTAAAAGCCAAATTCAGATTTCAAGCCTAATATTTCAGGTCTAATTTGGCTTTAATAGAGTGCCACGAAGTCCTAAGCAATGGCATTTCGGATTATTATGATCACGTGGGATACTTCTATAGGGGAAGAGCGATGGCAGCCTAGTTGGGAGAATGCCCGCCTCTCAAGCTAGAAGGAGCGGGTTCGAACCCAGCCGACGGAACGCACCAATTTGTTCATTGCGTAAGCATAATAATATGTGCGTATTGTATTGTATTCATCTGCTACATGAGTGGAGCCCGGTGTATGGCGACAGGCTCGCCCCCTATCACATTTGGGACTAAATATCGTCCGGCGAAGTGTGGGTGTTGTATTACACCTCTGCCAGCCCCCTCGGGGGAAAGGCGTGAATTTGTGGGATACTTCTTACCGCACAAAATATTTTGTTGTCAGTAAGTATAGAAAGGTGTTTTTGAAAGCCCTCAAAAACGAAGCTTTAACTCCAAAAGTTTGAAGTTGGTATTTTGAGAGGTGTACTTAAATTCCCGATTCCTAGTTACGAATCTGAGTTCGTCCTCATAACATAATGGAGTGTGATTAAACACCTGAAGCCAATGGCTAATAGAAAACACGCCTGTTCTGCTTAGTCTCACATAAATTTTCATAGACCGTCCCGGAGCACTAAAACTGCTAAATAAAATTAGGTAAAGGTTACGGAACACCGCGAATATTTTACAGCTTCCTGTGTGACATCATAATAACAATAATTTCAGCTGTAACCTGGTTTACATGCTTTTTACAGCCACTGTAGCGAGGCCACAAGAGCCATGCTCTGTAGAAATTGTTTGCATCGTTAAATTTTGCAGTACAGTCTTATTTTGCGAGGCCTTGCACTATTTTATTAAATTCAACTTGACTTTGATGTTTGCACGCCGAACAATGCGGAATGAAGCAAAGATATTTTTGAACTTTTATTACTGTTTGTGTTAATCGTGTAATTAGGCTAATTATTTTAATCATTAAAACTGAAATCTAGTAAGATGTCTATTGTAGCGCGAGTATTCTAGTCTATTTAAAAAAAAATATGTATGTCTGTATTAAATTTCTTGAGTCACTATTACGTAAAGAATTTTGCAATGTGTGAGTTTTTAGTCAGCACAAAGGCTTTTGGAATTCTTAGGCGCAAATTATACAGGCTTGACCGTAAAGCGAGGTATGGTTCAGGTGTGACACTGGCATGCTTGCGCCGCGTCGCTTCAGTAATATTCAAAACACGTTCCTCTCATACATTTGATATAAACAAGTTTTAAAGCGGTACCGTGCCTGAACTTTGTCCTTACGTCCGGCCTATATAATTTGCGCCTTAAAGCTTGATCTTCCCATAACTGCCACCGAAGACACAATCAAGCTCTCGTAATCATTTATAAATTACTATCTACCCGTTCCATAAATTAACTTGATCGTATGTAAACTTCCGCCGACACAGTAATCAGTACCATCTGCCACCTGATGCTCTGCTTCCTAGTTCTACTACATAGGTATCTGGTGTTTGTTTAACATTTAAATAACATACCAATTGTAGGTACGATCAGCAACTTTAACGTTCATAAGTGGATCTAATTCTTAGAAAAAAAAAATTGTAAGATTATTATCCTACTAATATATATATATATATATATAATATATATTTAATTATTATAAACGCGAAAGTTTGTAAGAATGTATGGATGGATGTTTGTTACTCTTTCACGCCAGAATGGCTGCACAGATCTGGATGAAATTTGGCACAGAGATATATTATAGTCTAGAATAGCACATAGGATATTTTATTAACCGCGGGTGAAACCGCGGTGCGCAGCTAGTAATGAATAAATTATTTTGACTTTAACTGATGGGTGGATAACTAGATATTGTACCTAGAATTTTGTTGGGTATACGGTAAACAGTAATATAGAAAGAAGAAGAAGTAAAGACAAAAGTAATTCGTTTTTTAGGGGTGATGGGACAGAAGTAAATGTACCCTACTTTTCTGCTTAAAAAATTTAAAAGAGCTTCGGATTAGGGATCAAGATTATTAAAGTAATTGTTAGTTCATTATAAAGACTGTACATTGTATTTCAATAAATTATCATAATTCGGGATCAGGGTGGGCAAGGTGGGGAAGATGCCCCATCGTGCCCCATCGTGGGTACGCCCATGCGTTCCCTTGTTATTCCAACTATCCTAACTCCTAAAGTACTTTAAACGAAAATAAATTGAGTATGTTCGTTTGCTTTTTTGCTACGCTTTCACGCCTTAATTACTCAACCGTTCATCATGAAATTTTGCATACACATTACCAGCAGTTAAAAAAAGACAGGATATTTTCTATCCCGAAAAATGTATGATTTCCATGAGTACAACCGTTCGGCGTAGCTGGTTTAAAATTAATGTTAAGGACATTAGTAAAAGGTTGAGATTACCTACAGAAATTAGGCAGATTAGAGGTCTTTAGGCGGCCTAAGAAAACGATCACCAAAACCTACTTAAATTGCTAAGCCTTTTGTATTGTACAAACTTACTTTTTACAATACAAAAAAAACTTTAAGGCATGTACACCAAAAACTACAATCGAAAATCATAAAAACAAACATACATTTATTCGACAGTACAAGGACGACCTTATCACATAAAATGATTTCTTTCAGGTAACCTTTGGGTGGAAAGAAATGAAAACTGAAACTGAGCTGTTTCTTTACTTACTTTATTGAAGTTCAAATTATTTTCGTTTATTAAATTGGTAAGGCAAAGCAGTAACCACAGAATACTTCTATGTCCATGGCATTTATTTAAAACCAATGTTCATCAAATAATTACAAGGCAATAATAGTTTTTGAGAATTAGTCAATAAGGAGAAATTTTTTTATAAATAACATGGTGGACATTATCATAAAATAATCAATAATAATAATTATAATAAATAATATAGTAGAATAATAATTTATAATATTATTTATAATTATTAATTATTATTATTATTCTCAAAGCCGTGGAGCCGACATTTCTGATGTACTTGTCTCGGGTGGACCCGACTATGTCAGGAGCCGACGTGCACAAGTTTGTGCAGAACCGACTGGGAGTAGAGGCGCCGGTGGTAGCGATGCAGCGCCTGGAGTCAACTGTACGTGAGACTTATTTCAAGTCTTACTTACTACGGGTTCCAGCGAAACACAAGGCAGCACTACTCTCACCTGAGTTCTGGCCAAAAGGGCTACTGTTCCGGCGCTACTGGGAGGCCGCACAGGGAGCAAAAGCCCAGAAGATTTAGATAATTTTATTGATGTTATTTATATGTATGTTAGTCTGTAAGGTATTTATTTTCTATGGGCCTCTGTAACTTGCATTGTATGCAAGTTATATTGCCTGAAATAAATGTATTATTATTATTATTATAATAATAATCCATTATTATAATAATGGATTATTATTATCCAAGATATTTATTTTTCTTCTTAACTTCTAAGTTTTTTACAATACATGAATATAAAAACAAATACTATAAAAAACTTAAAAACTAGGGTGCCGCCGGCAGCGGGGCGAGGCCCAAGCTACCGGTGGTTAGGGCTGCAGAGTGAGGAACCTCCTGACAATACGGCACGTGTCTAGGATCACTGCCTTTTGTATCTGGCCCTTGATCCAACCGTCTAACGAGAGCCTCTTGAGATGTTGGTCGAGGCTCTTCGCTATGAGACCGTTTACCGTGACGACTATCGGGACAATGATCGTCGAGTCAACATCCCACATGGCGGTTACCTCGTGAGCCAAGTCAAGGTACTTGCTGAGTTTGTCCTTCTCGGCCTTCACGAGGTTCTCGTCATGTGGGATGGTGATGTCGACGAGCACTGCCCGGCGCTGGGACCGGTCGACCAGCACGATATCAGGCTTATTGGCAACAATAGTCCTGTCCGTGATGATAGAGCGGTCCCAGTAGAGCAAAGCACGGCCATTCTCGAGAACTGACGCTGGTGCGTACTTATAGTACGGCACCTCGGACTCGACAAGACCGTATTGAAGGGCAAGTTGCTGGTGGATGATCCTGGCTACTTGGTTGTGCCTGTGCAAGTACTCGCCGTTAGCAAGATGCGAACAACCGGAAATGATATGCCTGAGTGACTCTCCGGGACGGTGGCATGCCCGACAAATGTCGACCGTACCGTCCTTCAGGATATATTTCCGATAGTTGTTCGTCTTGATAACTTCATCAGCAATCGCACAGGCAAAACCCTCGGTTTCCCCCAAATAGGTCACCGAAGCGTAGCCAGTTCACCGACGCTAGGAGGTCTACATCGGGCCCTGTTAAGGCCCGGTAGAACCTCCCATGCATTATTATTATTATTATTATAAATCACGAAACCTCAGAACCTCAGAACACAGAACTGTATTCTGAGCTCAGAACCTAGTAGAATTTACTGAGGGGCAGAGGTCCATGCTTCCCTCAGGCGCTATGTTAGCTAATTTGATGGGTTGTAAAACAATCGTAGACGAGAAAATATACAGGTATTGTTGTTAAAGGAAACGGTAACTACATGATAGTTGTTAAGGTTCGATTAAGGAACCAAATTAAAAAGTTGTCACTGGGGGAGGTAGGGCTTAGGAACATAATGACATACTTACACTTATCTAAATAGATCCGCAATATAATTTTACTTTTGATAGTTCACAAAGCTACAAGTGAAAATAATCTAAGTATTTGAAGTAAGTATTCCTGTTACATCGTAGGCCGCCAAGCATAACATATCGTCACGGTTTTTCCCCGAGGGAGCTGGCAGACGTGTAAATACAACACCCACACTTCGCCGGACGACATTAAGTCTCAAATGTGACAGGGGGCGAGCCTGTCGCCATACATCGAGCTCCAATCATGTAGCAGATGACATATAATACGCACATATGTTCACACAATGAACAAAGTGGTGCATGCCGTTGGCTGGATTTGAACCCGCTCCCTCTGGCTTGAGAGGCAGGCCTCTCCAACTAGGCTATCATCGTTTTGGCTTTGGCCGCCAAACAAAGCATAACTATTACGTAACATGGAACAAACGAACCGTTCGTAAGTGTTTGTTCGTTTGTTACGCTTTCACGCCGTAACTACTTAACCGATCATCATGAAAAAATTTGGCAAACACGTTGTCAGTGGGCTGGAAAAGGACAAAGGTAGCTTCCATCCCGAAAAAAATACGATTTCTGTGGGACCACGACTAAAGTTATTAAAAAAATAACGAAAATAGAAAAGAAAGGAAATAGGTAGGTACGAGGAAAGAAAATAAGAACTTAGGTTGAATCTTAAATACTTCGTTTGTCATATTTAGCTAGGTATATTCAATTTTACTCCACTTCTGACGTAATTCAGCTCAAATATTTGTGATCCATCAGATCGGATTCAAGGCCGGTTCTGTAATGAGTCGCGAGTGCATTTCTGACGTCAGGTGCAGGCCACAATAGCATCGCATTGGCAATCGTTTACCTAGCCTTTATCATCTATTTACGATCTATTTGAGTGTACGGACATTTGTTCAGCGTATAACTAGTTGAGGCTTGTGGTTTCGCTTGTATTTTTTTTAGGAAGTAGGTACTGTGTTACATAATTATAATTTAAACCGTATATAGTCTTCACACTAAATAAAAAAAACGGGATTCTTCCACACATGGTCGCCTGACGCCAAACTAAGCAAAGCTTGTACGATGGCTGCCAGAGACTGATATACATACTTAGATATTTTTAAATACATACTTAAATAGATAATATCACCCAGACATAGAACAAACACAATTATGTTTGTAAATGTTCATCACTTGAATGTTTGCCCCAGGTGGAAATCGAACCCACGCCCCCTAGCTCAGAAAGCAGGTTCACTACCAACTGAGCCACCGAGGCAGTCATAAATAATTATTTATTGCGAAATTTTGGATGGATGGATGTCTAATACTCAATTACGCCAGAACGACTTAACGGATCTGGATGAAATTTGATACAGAGATAGATTACAGTCTGAAATAGATTGGCTATAGCTGATGGATATGCATTTGTGTACTTGTGTAGCAACTTCTGATTGTTCCATAGTGTGAAGAAGGTGTGAAGATAGACAACTTTGGAAATGACATTTGTGGTGGGCACGGCTAAACTTTTGTTATTAGTACCATAGATTTGATTATCAGTACAATTTTGCAAAGTTTCGCTCATATCTATAGTTAGAATACTGCAGTTTAATAAATACATAAAACAACTTTGCAATGTTTATATACGAATATGGATGATGCAAATTGCACGGCTCGTGGGAGTTGAATTGTTTGCGCACAAGTTCCGGCATCTTCGATTTATTTGGTGTTTGTTCAATGATGTTCAATTGAACAAAAATACGAGCCTTGTAAGCAATTGCATTCCTATAATATAGCAAATCGACAAATTAATTGATATTTTATACCATGACTACAACCTAGTAATATCAACAATTCGTCTCACGCCTTTCCCCCGATGACGAGATGTAAAACACCTAGACTTCGCTGCACGATATTCAGTCCCAAATGTGACAGAGGGCGAGCCTGTCGCCAGATGTCATTGAATACGCACATAATATTATGTTCACGCAATGAACAAATTGGTGCGTGCCTAGTAATATCTAATAGGTATCTTATATCTTTAAATGAGCAATTCTTGTATATATATATATAATTGGAATCTCGGAATCGGCTCCAACGATTTTCATACAATTTAGTATAAAGGGGGTTTCGGGGGCGATAAATCGATCTAGCTAGGAATCATTTTTAGAAAATGTCATTTTATTCGTGTTTTATCGATAATCAACTTAAACCTAAACTTGGAAGAAAAATAACAAAAAGGAGGCGTTTGAGTAGTCTCAACTGAAAAATATGACTCTTCCTGACATCTATTGGCGAATAATAATACTATTTTTTGTGATCAACTAATTGCTTTAACGACACAACAGCAGATGGCGTTGTTAAGTAACACGAAGTCAATGAGTGTTTGCTTTGAGGTTAGACTAAAATCAATTGTTTATTTTCCAAAAAACACAATTAAAAAAAAAAAATACCGAGCAAAGCTCGGTCATCCAGGTACTAATATCTGATACGTTATCAGTCAAGGTCGTTGCTACTGTCGTTATCGCGACACAAGGACGCGTGAAATATTCCAAATATTCAGGTCGCATTATCTTTCAAAATAAACAAACATTGCGATGTTGTTTGTTTACGCTCTACCTACGACTCTACACACTTTACGTTAAGAACTACTCGTTTCTAGCTTTGAGGCATTTTTTTTTTCATGATATAGTTGAATTGGCTTTTTAGGCAGATCTTTTTTTTTTCTTACGATGTCTTCGTAGCCGATTGCGGCCACGGCGAAAAAAACTAATGTCTTTACTTATTATGTTTTTTTTTGGTAAAATGGTCGGGCCACCCTAATGGTCGCATTGCTGCGATGCGATTTCGTGCGAAAAGCCGTAACAGCGGTGGCACTGACCGATGCGAATTGAATCGCAAGTTCTTACGCGATGATTTCAAGATGCGCGATGATTCAAGACGCATCACACTTTCCTTATAGCAAGAGCATACCAAATGCAGGTGCAGCCTGAAGCAGTCCAGGCACAGTTTGCGTGGACCAGTAAAGTTCGTATTCTATGAAAGACTCCACGACGAAACTAGTCCGTTTGCATGACGCACGGACTACTCATTAACGACGACTGACAGCACGCACGCAGATACGGGACGGGTGCGTACTGCGTGCGGTGCAGTTACACCCCGAGTGACGTCGTGCGTGACGTCACCTGCCGGTCGCAACGGAAGACCAGCGCTGGTTGCACACAACCAGCACCATGCTGCGTTACGACTGGTTTGTGGCTTTTTACCACACCAAGTTTCCACCTTTTTTTTTTGTTAAGTTTTTATCTGTATTATGTGTGATTTTTGCCATAAATAAATTATTATCTTCTATTGCATATAGTGTTCCACGGACTTTCTTACTGGACGTCACACCAGTCTATGTACAGTGTAGTCCATGTGCGTGCAGATGCGTGCAGTTTAGTATGACACCTCATAGACAACACCTACAATGCAAATGAACTGCAATGCACGCAACTGGAGTTTTTGTGTTGCAGCTCTAATCATGTAGTAAAAACAAGAATGTAAAGTTCATAAACTCATTCGCGTAAGCAAAAACATTAGTCAGTATTTAGATCCAGACATTTTGTAATGACTGTGAACCGTTTCTTCATATACTTTATGAAAACAGAATTTTGACGTCAACACGTCGCGTGGGCGAAGGAAGTTAGTTTATTGAAATACTGCAATGAGACGCTTAGTAACAGTTAACTATCGTCATTTTTAGATGAAAAACATAAAGTACTACGTACAATATTTTTTACAACATCCTTCCGAAGCTATTTAGGTTTCATAACTCTACACAGTATACTTCCGAGTATATAACAAAGTCGCTTTCCGCGTCTGTCTGTTTTCCACTAACTTTCCCTAAACCATACGCAACTATTTTATTAGATTTTGATGCGGTTTTCACCATTAGTTAGGATAAGATAATTAATTTCCAAAAAATCGAATTATTTACATTTTAACAGTTTAACAAAAATTAAAAATCCCTGAAAAAATAAAAAAACAATTCCCACATATACCTAGTTGATAACTTTTCACGAAAGGTAAGCGTGCGAAGCCGGGGGTGGGTCGCTAGTTTACTTATGTTATCTTCAGCTAGTTCTGTGCTATTTCTTCCAATTACAGATCATTAAAACCTGCTTCCAATTCTCCGTCCATTCCTCATAGTTTTGAGCGTTTTTTTTTTGCAATTTACAGAATTTAGAAATAATTTATTTAAAATTTAGGGCTGCATAACAAAGATGTTTATATCTTCTAGTGTATATTATGTTTAAGGCGTGCCAAAACGGCTTGACTGATTTTGGTTTCCAAGGTTTGGTTAAATTCGCGAAATAAATAATGACTTATTTATTTATATTTATATATTTTATTTATTTTATTAAGAAGTTGCTTACCAGAGGTTTAAAGCTAATCTGAATTAAATTTAGAGCTGAAGACCTCGCGGCCGGCGTCTGATCTCCTCTACAGGTAGCATTTCTCAACCGATTCTCATGGAACTTTGTGAGCAGATTCGATGATTATATAGAACATTTTTGTCAAGTCAGATTTTGGAAATTTTAATATTGCGGAGATATGGTTTTCTATTCAAGAGGGGAACCGGTTAAAAACTAAGACACATAAAGGAAGACATATCCGGACAAAAATCGAGACATACGAAAGCATTTTTGTCGAAACTGAAGAATAGACGCTTCGTTTGTCGAATGTTCGGACGACCCTACATAGATCGTTGTCTGCTTCATCACAGATCATCAGCTAGAAGGTATGTATTGTACTGCCTTTGATTTGACCCATATTCGCCCAGTTCCCACACGAGCAAGCGGAAGTAGTCGAGGATCGCGATAAGCACCGCCTACACGCCTCTTCAGAGGGCCCGTTAGCTGCAGCGTGAGATACCGCCGGGATTGTCTGATACAGCTTGAGTTAGCTATTGATTTAAGGTATTTATCATAATCTGAGCTAGGAGAAGTTATCCTAACTAATATTATAAATCCGAAAGTGAGTTTGTTTGTTTGTAACGCTTTCACGCCCTAACTATTCAATCGATCGTCATGAAATTTTGCATACACGTTGTCTGGGGTACAGAAAAGGATATAGGGTACTTTTTATCCCAAAACAATTAATGGTTCCTGAGGGCCGTTGGGTGAAACCGAAGGGCACAGCTAGTTTATATATATTTTTTAAATTGTCTGCAACTTGTCTAAGTTGTAGATCCCCGCAAACTAGGTATTCCAGTATATATATATTTTTTTTATTGCTTAATAGGCTTGCGTTTGGCCGCCAACATGCCTGATGATGAGCAGTGATGCGGCCTATAGGCCTCCATCGTATACGATGGAGCACGCTTGCCTAGAAGAAACCGATTCACTCGAGACTTGAAGAAACCCAGATTATAAGTGTCAGGGAGAGACACACACAGGGGTGTCACACACTCTGGCAGAGTATTCCACACTCTATCATTGTATATCCAGTCCAGTACAGAAGTAGGTACTCCTACTTTCTTACAATTTTATCTATGAACTAGTGACCCCTCCCGGCTTCTTACGGTACCTAATAAATTAGCAAAAAATTATGTAACCGATGGTGAAATCTACATCAAAATCCGTTGCGTAGTTTAAGACGAGTTTGCGGATTTATACCGACAGAGTGACAGACAGACGCGAAACTTTGTTTTATACTACATAGAGAAGAATTACTTAAATAGGTAAGATCTTGTTAAGTGTCAAGTGGATAACATTCGTGTCAATTTTTAGTCTTCCCAAAAATGAAATGGATTTTGCTATGCTTTGGCTATGCGCCTCTTTTTTACGCCTACTTAATATTGAACGGGGGCCGATGGACCTATGATTGTTCCTATAAATAAATTACATCTAAATCACTTCTAGAAAACTTAATATCTGTAGATACTTCCTTAGAAAAAAAAGAGTAAAAAGTTATAATAATTACGAACTTAAATATTCATTCTCAATCTCACAAATTTTGGCTTACAAAATTTAAGACTGTAATTTATTTATTATTTGAAAAAATTATGCCCCTCAGTTTCTTGCCTGTTCTTCTGAGTAGAGGCTCTTTATCCGAACAAGGCGGTCAAATCTATTAAAATAACTTTGACGTTCATAAGTGTATGTTTCTAAATTGAAAAAAAACATTTTGACTTTGACTTTTGATTCTCACGAGTCAAAAAAATAGTTTTTTGAGAAGATATTACTGGCGTAACTTTTATAAAAAAAACTCAATTTTTATCAGTAACTCACCTACCCTGCAAAAATTCAAAGGTTTTTACAGTAGTTTGCTCAAGAAAAAAAAGTATAAAGGCGATTTGAGAACCTTCGTTTTGGAAGTCGGTTAAAATTAAGGAAGAGTTTTATTATTCGATCATTAAAATAAAAATATTTCAGACTTGTTATCTAGAGTCAAATATAACCTTTCTGTATTACGCTCACCTGGACAAATACATAGATCACGAAGCTGTCTAGGTAAGTATATGTAACTACACGTTTAGTTTACACAATGTACGTAATTTCTTATGTACTAAGATAATTTTATGAAATAGAGCTCTAATAGGTTTTAAATAATGACTTATGAAAAGAGAACATAATTTTTAATAAACAAATAAAGAAAATATAGAAAACTAAAAAAAATAAAGGAAAAACAAAAACCCGACTGCAAAATGTTGTACCCTATGTCACTTCTACGATCAAGACAATTCCAATGACACCTCACATGTCGAAATACATCAAGCTGTTTAGGCTGTAGGGCCTGCCAAAGAAACCTCATAGATACCTACATTCGAAAAACATAGCCCTCATTCTTGCACAGTCGGGTAAAAACAAAAACTAAATCAGATAGATAAACTAAACTAAATTATTCATTTTAGGAAGTACCTAATATATGTAGTCAGATAATAATTTCGTCTAGAAAATTAGGGAAAAGTTTTTATTTTATTTATTTGTGTAATCGAGCGTTACAGCGTTACATAGTAATATTATAATACAATGATAATAATATTTAGAGTAAGGCCAAAACTGATTACAATTAATTTTATTTTTTAATTTTCAGTTTAGATTATTATTTATAAATTGCGTAATTAGTTACTTCAAAGAAGGTAGGAAAATACCTAGTAGGTATACTTAGCTATTATTTATTCACAGTTTACTTATCTCTGAAGATTAAATTAGTACTTGCCTACTTGAATTGTACGTAGCTATAATTTTATTAAAGTAAGTAGGTACTTACTACTGAATAAAGAATACTCGTAAGTATAATATGCTTACCATCTACCATGATCACCTGTAAATATCATAACCCAGACAATCGCTCCAATTTCGTCACTTTATTTTTTAGTTCTCTTTGTACTAAACATTTTTTGTGATGTCGATTTGATCTTTAATTTAGGAGATATATTTTAATTTTAGGATAGTTCAGTTTTTAGTTTTTTTTATCTCATTTTAAGTTTCTTGTTCGTACCTCGTCTGAATAAATGTAAACTGATCTATATTCCAATGAATATTAAATATTTGAAAAGCTTTATGTTTTAGTGTTCACATGTAAAAAAAAGTTACAGACCTGCGCGAACACAGAGAGATGCAGCGCGAGGGCTGCGCAGACGCAGGTCGCGACCGTTCGCGCGCACATTTTGCACACACACTGGCGGCGCGCACTGATATCGGCTACACCTGGGTTTGTTTACGTTTTGTACGGTTGGCAGAGATAGCTGCTCCATTCATGTGGAATAGATTGATATCTCTAGATTTTATTATTACAACATAGTAAGATTTAGGTTACAGGCGTAGAGGCCTTTTTTTTACCTTGGGAAAATCCTTCATGGATACTACCAACAGCCCGGGTGCGGGCACAGAGTGGTTATGTGGGAATCCCGCCACTGACGGCCTACCCACTAAAGACCCAAGGGTGTTCCACCTCGGCGCAAAATGTCGGGGCTAAGGGGACGCTTTCGTACTCTTCCGCGGCCCCGACAGCGCTAGCTAGGGGGAGCAGCCCTTTCGGGCACCTCCCCGAGCTTACGCTCTCTCCCTCTCGATGACGATGTATCGAACACTAGACACATCGTCATCATCCACCTCCTCGGGGACCAATTTGCCCGTGGGCGCCAGACAGCACCTGTGTGTAGGCGCCCATGGTCCCCATGCGACGGGTCAGATGAGTGGCCCCGCCGCCTGCCACTTCGGCCGCAAAGGATAGGGAAAGCGGCAACGATACACCGACACGCTTCTTCCTCTGTGGCCCCACCGCGTCCGACAGGCGTAGAGGCCTGGGTTATACCCTGGCTTACTGCTAGAGGGAGATGATGAATGCTACCGCGCCTACATCTCACCCCAATTTGGTGGAGGGCACGGGGGAAACTTTGGTGGGTTCAATTTCCACATACCTACCTCCTTTCGTCAGCTCTGTAACCAAAGGAAACTGAGAGGACTGGTATGGCATGTACCCCCTTAAATAAGTTTTTTTTTATAGAATTTGTCGGCGTTTGACCACCAACTCGCCTGATGTTAAGCGACGTTGTGGTCTAAGATGGAGCACGACGACCTATAATGTACTTCTTCACTCTAGCCTTGAAGTTTTGTAGAGTGAAGAAGTACAAAGACGGCAGTTGAGTGAGGTGCTACAAGTGCGCTACTGCTCAGACCCGTCTTCGGAACGGTTACACCGGACTACATCCCGAAACACGACTAGGTCATTTCACGGCATGGCTTGGTCCAGTGGGTGGTAACTAGTACGGCCGCAGCCTCCCACCAGAGTTTGCTACCCAGTTAGCACTACCCGGGGACCACGTGTAGGGAATCAGAATAGAGTACACTCCTCAGCCCCCAAAAGTGCTCCATCTTAGGCCGCATCATGAGATGGCAGATAAACGCAAGCCTATTTTCGAGTGAAAAAAAAGGTTAATTTCTAAGAGGTGTGGAAACAAAAGAGACCGGCTACCGGTCTCATACTCGTACCTCTCGTTTTTGAACTTACTTTGAACCTGAGTTTCAAAGAGAATTCACTTTAGACAATCTACATATTACCTTACCGTATTACGTAGTTTAATAATCTTTAGAGTACCATTCTGCGCCCGACTGCAGACGGCACCAGCAGACAACGAACTCTTCTGGTTTGTATGTATTTGTATGACATGCAATCCGTAGTGAGCCACGTCTTGCAGCTGCATGTCGCTCGCTGCGAAACGCATCTCATACAAATACATAGAAGCCAGAAGCATAGCCAGAAGTGTCGTCGTCTGCTTCTGCCGTCTGCAGTCAGGCGCGAAATGGTACCTTCATGAGATCTGACAAGGGCCTAACGGGAATTGCTAGGTTTTTAATAATAGCCAGTGTCTCTCTAAAAGCCCAGCAGCTGGTCTAATAACTAAGACCCACCAACAAATTCTTACATGTACCTACGAAAATGTTGACCAACACATGTTGCTGTAAAACAAAAGCGTTTATGTAATGTCAGTTGTTTTTGTCAACGGTATTCGTAACGTACCATAGATGCATATTGCATTCTCTTCTAATCTAAGATGATAGATAAATATGCAATTCTTGTTGATTGAGGTATAATCTAGATTTTGGAATCACACCTTATATACTATTTAGGTCGAGTTGCACCAACATCCAAAGCTTAACCGGCCAACCAAAACCAGAGCTTAAAAAACCAGAAACCTAAAATTTCTGGTTAGTCTAGTAATAAGCTTTTAGGTTTTTAGTTTAGGATAACCAGCTTAAACTCTAGCGAACCAGAGATAAGGTCGGTTATGCTTTGGTTAAAGTTAGTTGGTACAATTCAGCCAAAGTGTTGCTTCCGGTTACATCACTTCCGGTTAGCATCACTGTAGAATCCTGTTTTTTATCTATGGTTTTATTATTAATTTATTATTATAATTATAATTGTTTAAAAGACCTACATTTTACCGCAACTCACTTGATGAAAAGCGATAATGTGGTCTAAGATGAAGCACGCTTGCCTATGATGTTCTTAAGAGACCCAGGTTGGAACTGTTGCTGGGGAACATCGAGGCAGGAATGCGTTCCACTCCTTGGCATTTCTGATTGAAGAGTTCTGGAGTCTCGATTGCTAGGTAGTCTAAGCTAATATTATCTAAAGTCTATAAAAGCTAAAGTCAGTTTGTTTGTTACGCTTTTACATCTTAACTTAACCAATCATCGTGAAATTGTGCATAAACGGGTACAGAATAGGACCTAAGAACACATCAATGGTACAGAAAAGGACAAAAGGATACTTTTCATCCCGAAAAAAGTAACGGTTCTTTTGGATCGCGGGTGATATCACGGGGCGCAGCTAGTTACCGTAATAAATGTGAATCTTCTTGTTTGTTTCCTTCAGTAAGCTGTCGGCATGTTGTCAAAATGTTCCGTCAAGATTTTAGTGGATGATCACGATTACCTCTAAATACGGAAATACAGACTGATTATGCAATTGATCGTGCAAAATTGTGCACATATAAAATAATTAATACCTGGATGTCCGAGCTTTGCTCGGTATTTTTTTTTTTATTGTGTTTTTTGGAAAATAAACAATTGATTTTAGTCTAACCTCAAAGCAAACACTCATTGACTTCGTGTTACTTAACAACGCCATCTGCTGTTCTGTCGTTAAAGCAATTAGTTGCTCACAAAAAATAGTATTATTATTCGCCAATAGATGTCAGGAAGAGTCATATTTTTGTAATTTTTCTTCCAAGTTTATGTTTAAGTTGATTATCGATAAAACACGAATAAAATGACATTTTCTAAAAATGATTCCTAGCTAGCTCGATTTATCGCCCCCGAAACCCCCTATATACTAAATTGTATGAAAATCGTTGGAGCCGATTCCGAGATTCCAATTATATATATATATATACAAGAATTGCTCATTTAAAGATATAAGATATTATGTGTGTGCATATACGAGTACTTAGGTACCTTTTTAAAATACTATATCTTCTCATTATTATCAATGTGAAAGTTTGTATGTTTGGATGTTTTTACTCCCGTTTGGTGTCACGCACACAATCGAACGGATTTTATAGAGGTTTTGATGTCTTTAATAACTAAGCCACTTTAAAGTTTAATTAATGATTACTTAGGTTATGTTCTGCGTTAGAGGTGTAGGAAACAATAAATATGTTTTTATGACTTTCTACGATTTTTACGTTTATTTTCTTTTTTACAATTTTCATCTTATTCATCTTATTTTATTTGCAGAAACTTTACTTAATTGAAGTTGGCAATTTCCTATAACATCATGTAATAGCTTCTCTAAGACATCATCATGACGAATTAATTAAAATACCTACCATTAAAAACTTACCTATTATTTGTTCCTACACTTATTATGTACTTACTATTCTTGTAACACGCTGTTAAAGTATTTTATGTCTTGATCTTATAGACGCCTCTCAAGCCAGAGGGAGCGGGTTCGGACCCAGCCGAAGGCACGCACCAATTTGTTCATTGTGTAAACATTTGTGCGTTTTGAATGTAATCTGCTACGTAACTGGAGCCCGGTATATGGCAACAGGATCGCCCCCTATCACATTTGGGATTGAATATCGTCGACGAAGTAAGGGGCTTGTACACCTCTGCTAGCCCCTTCGGGGGAAAGGTGTGACGTATTATGATCCACTGCAGGGTTGTGCCCAGCTGTGTCACAACTAATCTATATTTACCCTCTCAAATTACTTTTTATATTTTATATTACCCCAGAGCAAAAACTTCGTCAAAATATTTTTGGTACTTAAATATTTTTGACATCAAATTTCGCACCACCCATTAAAACTCTATTTCACTGCTTCAACCTAAGGTTTAAGCTGGAAGGAATGACCTTTGTCATTCTCGGAAGGGTTTGATCCCATAACATCGATATCTAAGTCGCCGCTTCGCGCTTCACGGGCTGTCCCGGCACGCCGCTCCTCGCTTTTCATTACTTACATAATAATACTAGTCGCTCAGTCTGTGAGCTGAAGACCTCGCTACCGGATTCTGTTCTCCTCTACCGGTCGCGTTCCTCGACAGATTCTCATAAAATTTTGAGAGCAGGTTCGAAAATTATACAGAATTTTTTCCGAGTCAGCTACCGGAAATTAAAAAAAAATCTTATCTCATCATCTATCTCATTTTGAAAAAGTTCAACAAAAAAATATATAAATAATTATTGAACCTACTCAAGAGACAAAACTTCAAGAGAATCGGTCAAAAAATGCAACCTGTAGAGGACGGAAAGAGATCTGGACAGAGAGCTAGTCAGAATTCAGACATACGAAAGCATTTTTGTCGAAGCTGAAGCTTGCAAACGCTTGCTCGGTCGATACAAATTCCTGAAGCATTACGAATCAAAGCAGTTTGTTTCTGTGCCTTAAAAACCGGTGTCTACTCGTATCTTAGTCAGAGCCACTGAAACCTGTGTCACCATGAAACTATTTACACAAATGGTTTTACTCATAGTGATTAATCTTTTTAATAATAATGGGATGACTATAGTTTAGTGACTCAATCATGAAAAATTCATTAATTGGAAAATCAAAAAGGAGTACATACTGTATAGTGTATACTACTGAATTACTATAAAACAGATAATTAATACAAATCGTAAGAAAGTTAAAATTACGAAGTTGCAACTAAACTACCCACAAGCAAATTAAACAAGTAACATTATTAATAGAAAAACAAAAAACCCGGCTGCAAAATATTGTACCATATGTCACTTCCACTATCAAGACGATTCAAATGACAACTCACATGTCGAAATCATTCATGTGCAGTCGTTTACATCAATATTTTTGTTCTACAATAATTATAAAATCATGAATCATAAAGTTTGTACCAACCTACAACTTACTATGTAAGAAAACTAGAATACCAATTCAAACAGAATACCTAGCTGATAAGAATGTAAGTGCATCATGGCTGAATCAGTGCTATTTCAGGAAACATACAAAAGAATGCGCTCGCGTTGCACACGCCTCCCCTTAACAAGCCTGTTGACAGATAAACTATGATACTTCAATTTCACATGGTTGCATGCAAGGACTGAAACCGGTACATTTACGGCAAAGTGGACGGGTGAATTATATGGCTAACGCTATTTTCAGTGGAAGAACTAAAATGGCCACAGCGGCGGACAAAAATGATTTCAGCCAACTTTCAACCATCCTTCACCAGACGATATATTCTGTCTAAAATGCAATGCGTCATGCAACCGACTCAAGATAAATAGCAAATGAAATTCATTGCACACATTAGCTTAAAGATAAACAAATTGGTGCGTGCCTTTGACTGGGGTCGAACCCGCAGCCGAACATAACGAAGATAGTTCTAGAACTGGCTCAACAGTAGTGAACGAATGTTCAAGCATTTGAGCATTGCTGATGCTTCATTGCACGTCATTATTTTGACGTGCAAATTTATTAATAAGTAAACGTTGCTCCACATTTACAGTTCCCTATAGGAATCCTTGTGCTGGTCAGAGTCATCCGTTTGACTGCTCGCTTCTTCGATGCTATCAGCGGTAGAGCGCAGCTGTTTAGGATCAAAGTGCACCAAAACTTAACAAGGTGATTAAATTTTTAACCGTCTGTTTTTGACATCTATTAATTATATATATATTAGGTCCTTACGTATGAAATTAGCGTTTTGTCGTACTGATCAATTTGATCTGAAATATCTCCTCTTTGGTTAAGAATTCGAAATTCAAATTAATAAATTCATTTAGCTGGTTTTTTTTTCTTTGGAATACAGTCATTCATTTGTTATTTTCCTCATTATTTTTTCTCTTGCGTCGCTTATTACCGCGCAATGGAAAACATGAAATATCGGTATATTTACGAGTACGAGTTCTACCGTGGCACCAGTGCTGCAGAAACAGCTCGAAGAATTAATGATGTGTACGGCGCTGGTGTCGCTAAAGACAGCATGGTACGTTTTTGGTTTCAACGTTTTCGTTCTGGAAATTTCGACCTTAAGAACCAACCCCGTGGACGGCCGGAGATCAAAGTGAAAAACGAAGAATTAAAGGCTATTGTGGAAGCGGATCCATCACAAAGCACTTCAGAGATAGCAGCAGTCTTCGGGGTAAGTGACAAAACTGTATTAATCCACTTGAAGCAAATCGGGAAAGTAAAAAAACTCGAACTATGGGTACCCCATGAATTGAGTGAATCGAACTTGCAAACACGGGTCGCCTGCTGTGTTACTTTGCTCAACCGACACAATAATGAAGGGATTTTAAATCGAATCATTACTTGTGATGAAAAGTGGATATTGTACGATAATCGAAAGCGCTCATCGCAATGGCTGAACCCTGGAGACCCAGCCAAATCCTGCCCTAAACGAAAATTGACTCAGAAAAAGTTACTTGTAAGTGTTTGGTGGACTAGCGCCGGTGTCGTTCACTACAGCTTTCTTAAATATGGCCAAACGATTACGGCAGATATCTATTGTCAGCAACTGGAAACCATGAAGGAAGAACTAGCTGTTAAACAACCGAGATTGGTCAATCGCTCTAGGCCACTGCTGCTTCACGACAACGCAAGACCACACACTGCACAACAAACAGCCACTAAGTTAGCTGAGCTACAATTGGAATGTTTGCGACATCCACCGTACTCCCTGGACCTTGCTCCAACATATTACCATTTCTTCCGGAATTTGGACAACTTCTTACAAGAAAAAAAATTCCACTCGGATGCAGCAGTCCAAACCGCCTTCAGAGAGTTTATTGATTCTCGCCCCCATGGTTTTTATAGTAAAGGGATCAATGAACTACCCATAAGATGGCAAAAGTGCATAGATAACAACAGTGCATACTTTGATTAATTAAATATATTTTACAAAAAAAAATCGACTTTTTATTCCTCCCGTACAAAACGCCAATTTCATACGTAAGGACCTATATTTAAATTAATATCACCAATGACGGTTAAACAAATAATCGACATGTTTTTGTGTACATAGGCTTTTCTGTAGTGAGACTGACTTCTACGACGTATTCTATTTGTTCTATACCGGTTACACAGTCCTCGTGCTATCGACTGCTCTCAATAGAAGCGCAGCCCATTGTAAGATTCCATCGTGCTACTTGTTTTCAAGGCCACTTCTTTGCATTAAATGAAAATTACCCATTTGAATTCCCTTTGATGATAACTAATCAGGAAAGATTTGCAAATCAAAAACACATTATTTCATTTTTTCATTTTATAGCAAGAACTTCGTTTAATTAAATTTTCATCAAAGAACAATAAAAAGATAAAGGTAAAAATATTTACCTAATTTACGTAAAGTGGAGTTAGGAAAATTGTACAGAAAACACTTTATTAAGGTCATAAAAATCGAATGCACATCATAGGTTTGGAAAAATCGAGTCGTTCCCTTTTGGCGTTCCAATAAATTGTTGGAACAAAACAACGGTCAGACAGATAAAAAACACTCATTATAATGTGGCGTACAAATAATCTCAAAACAAAAAAAAATTGGACCCTAAAACATAGGTAGGTACCATAATAATAATATAAAAGCACCTTAGTATTATACTATGATCTCAAAATGGAGCCAATTTTCTTCCAATTCACTTCGCATTAGAGTCACTTCCATCCAAATTTACTGAAAACAGAACCTTTAACAACAGAAATCATAAAAAATCCGACTGCGTAGAAAAATGAGACGAAATTTGGATTTATGTAATTATAGTAAAGTACGCTTTGACGTCTATATTTTCTCAAGCGAGCTTTTCTAGAAGCAACGCAACAGAATATGGACGAACCAAGTTTCACGTTTAATTTTCTTGAATTCGTTTTTCGTGTCAACCTTTTGGGGCCATAAAAAGAGGCAGTCGTTTCCACGGTTGAATTTACTTTTGGTATTAACGTTAGAAGTGACATTGTATCGGAAAACGTGCAAATCTTTTCTAAAAAGGTTGTCGCTTCCGGTTTGTTGATTTCAGATTTTGTTTCATACATGTTTGACCTAATTTTCGGAATCGATGTCTGTGATAGCACAAAACAAAAAGAGCCAAACATTTCTGTAAAGTTTCGAAGATTAATTTCCTGCTTCGGATAACTATCTTTGAATTTTGTCTTGTTAATTTTCCGATTTTTGAAAGGGTTTCTCTTTGCTGTTCTCAAGCGGATTTTTTTGTCCAAAGCTTTTATTTCCGATATTTTCAGAACAGCTTTTGGGTCCAAAGTGCCATTGCTGGAGCAGACTGGCTTGTGAGAGTAGCAGGAAACCGTCGGCAGAGTTAACGGGTACCACGAATCTGAATATAAATTATTTATTTTTTGCGAATCAGTTTTGTTAACAATAACGGTGTTCTCTTTGTTCACAAAACAGTTGGAAACCGAGACCGAAATCATTGAGCACGATGTGTATACAAATGAGCTTATTTCTTTGGAGTCAATTTTATGGACGGTGCCGGGTTCTCCTGTGAGGGACGAATTTTCCAAACAACTGGGAACCGATGGGAGAGCTCGTAGCTTAGAAGATGGGTCTAATATTTTTGTAGTTTTCGACTTAAGGCAGATTTTTTGAGGCCTTATCTTATACGTAGAAGAAGAACTTAATTTTTTTGAATTCATATTTTTTACTGAATCAAGTTTTTCATTTTTAGTTAGACTTATTAAACCGCTGCAAATCAATTGCGGAGGTGCGGACCTCAGAGCATGCGAGGAGGAACTTACTTCTTTTGAATTTCGTTTTCTTTCAGAGATGTCTTTGTCACAGCATTGAAAACCAAAGGTGCAACAGCGATTATATTTTTAACTGACCCAGGTTTTTCAATCTGATTTGGTTTAATTAAGCCACTGAAAGTTAAAGTTGGAGACAGGGAGCTTGAGGTGTGGGAAGAAAAACTATATTCTTTTGAATTCATATTTTTAACTGACCGAAGTTGTTCATTCTTATTTGGTTTAATTGAATCGCTCAAACCTAATAGCGGAGAAAGTGACCTTGAAGCGTGGGAAGAAGAACTATTTTCTTTCGAATTCATTATTTCAACTGAGTTAGGTTTTTCATTCTGATATGGTTTAATTAAACCACTGGTAGCTAATGTTGGAGAAAACGACGAAGAAGAAGAATTATTTTCTTTTGAATTAATATTTTTACAGAGACTGGGACTATCAGTTTTCGACGTACAAATACTCATCATGCGCCTTTCAATTTTTTTGTAAAATTCGCGAAATCCTCGTAGTTTCTTAGACTATCAAAAAATGAGCAAAATTTACTTGTTTCTTTACTAAATTAGTTGTGTCAGAACTGCTGGAACACTGAAGCTTGATAAAGTGAGAGTAGGAGGAACCCTATGGCGTAAACGACAAGTACAACATCCATGGCGCCAGCGAACAGGTCCCGGGCGCCTTGCTCGTGGGCGATGCGCCTCACGCGGCTGCGCGCGCGCCTGCAGTACCCCGCCACTTGGGTCAGCATCAGCTCGGCTGTGTTCAGGAGGGAACTGGAAACAGGGATTAGCTTTAGGTAGCTGGAATCGGTGTATAACTAAAACATTTTGTCTGCATCGACTTTTTATGACTAAACTTAAAACTATAAATCAAATTAATAAGCTTTCACACTCATAGCTCGCCAGTTCCACACTAGGTTCTCCAGTGTTGAGAATGCCATGGACCACTGACAAAGTCTTTGCACGAATTTGATAACCTATTTAAGTAGTTATTCCGACAAATAAATGATTTGATTTGATCAAAGACAGGAAAATTTAGCACTCAGACTAAGAAAAGTTAAGTAATTCGATGCACCATTCAAATAGGTAATTCAAATAGACGCGGCTGAAGCCCAGAACCACCTGCTTATAAAGCAGCACGACTAAACTAGGAAATAGTCACAGTAAATAGTTACCTCGGCGTGCACCTCCAGTTGCGGCAGACGTTGAGGTTGAGCAGCGGCAAGATCATGGCCGCCGCGTACCAGAACCCCGACGAGGGCAGCGGCGGCTGCCCGAACGCTGGCCGCGGCAGCGCGGTGCCATTTAGCCTACAAACGAACATGGCGGATCAGCCATCAACTAATAAAACAATAATAATCATTTATTATTATTGTTTTACATTATTATTATTATCATTTATTATTTTTCTCTTAAATATTTGTTTTATGTCTTTAATTGTTTAATTTTATTTTATTCAATCTATTCAATTTTATTTAATTCTTGTTTTATATTTTATTTCTGACCATTGTATTTTAATTTTAATAATTAGATAATTCATTTAATAATTAACAAAATAATTTGATGGATGCAAATCTGGAAATAAACAATTTCATTTCATTTAATTTATGTAAATATTTAATTTAATATATTATTGTCTGTTACTGTTTTATTATGGATTCCGTTTTTTGTTGTTGTAGTGATTTGTGCGATCAAATAAATTGTTTCTTTCTTTTCTTTCTATTATTTTCAGACAATGTCCTTAGTACTTTTCGACCGAGCGAAGCGTCTATGCCTCAGCTTGCAATGCAAAAACGCTTTCGTATGTCCGAATCTCTGTGTTACTCTACAGGTCGCATTTCTTAACCGCTTATCTTGAAATTTTGTGGATAGGTTTTTTTTAATATAATAATGCATTAACAATTTTTATCCAAAAAAATCCAACAAGAAAAATGCATAAACCTCTGACTAAATTCTAATCCAAAAGCCCGTTGGCAGAGGTAAAGGTGCCCAGAATGCTAGCAGCATTGCCATGCTGGATGGCAATGCTCAATTTCTGGGCGAAATAAATGTGGGTAGGTTCAATAATTTAGAGAAAATTTTACAAAAATCGGATGAGGAATGCGAACTGTAGAGGACAGACATCGCCCGAGAGGGTTGCAGCTCTCAGATCAACTAGTACATAGAAAGAAACATCTCAAAATGATGATGATGAAATACCAAATAATTTAATTAAAAATTAGAATTGAAATTCAAAAATATAAAATTAGCGAGTACTAAATAGGTAGGTACTTTGAAATTTTTAAACTTATTAGTAAAGGTAGAGATAGAAGACTTAAATAAATAAATAAATTCGGGACACTTCCACACCAAACTAAGCAAAGCTTGTACTATGGCTGCCAGAGACTGATATGCATACTTAGATATTTTTAAATACATACCTAAATAGATATTAACACCCAGACATATAACAAACACAAATGTTAATCACATGAATGTTTGCCCTAGGTGGGAATCGAACCCACGCCCCCACGCTCAGGAGGCAGGTTCACTACCAACTGAGCCACCGAGGCAGTAATTTTAACCGAGGTTGTAATATTTTTGCGGATTTTTTCCTGTTTATTTTATCTTATTTTATTTGGATGACCAAACAGCCTGGTTAGACGTAAAAACATACAAAAATATTAACAGGTACATAGGCCAAATACAGGTCACCACTTATAAGAACAAGAATAGTGCTAGCGCGCAAAGGAAACATAACAAAACATTTATGTATTTTTTGCATGCCTTCGTGAAAGTAGTAAGATAACAACAGTTATGATTATTATTTTCAAGCATAAAATTATGCAGTAAGTTCGAAAATCCACCGCAAAGTTGCCTAAGCCCCAGATAAGCGCCATCTAGGAGAAACACGTAAACATTTTTATTCAACAGTCGCCCTTGTACGAATGGAAGACTGAACAGAATCTTGTAACCACCTTTTGGTAATGTTGCCTTCATAACTATAGGTTGCGATAGATGGCGCTACAAGTAGGTGAAATAAGAAACCTTACAGCAAGGAATATGGAGTACTTTAGTACCTACCCCTGTTTTTTTTTTAATGTACAATAGGTCTGCGTTTGACCACCAACACGCCTGATGTTAAGCGACGTTGTGGTCTAAGATGGAGCACGACGACCTATAAGTTACTTATTCACTCTAGCCTTGAAGTTTTGTAGAGTGAAGAAGTACAAAGACGGCAGTTGAGTGAGGCGCTACAAGTGCGTTACTGCTCAGACCCGTCTTCGGAACGGTTGGTTAATAACATTGTTTTTTTATACTTTGTATTTGACCCTCAAATTAAAATTTGACGCTACACCTCAAGAACATCCAGTGTCACTAGTGACCAGTTCCAATTTAAGGCTATATGTGTTCATCACCGAACACACAATCATGAAACACCTAAGCTTCTACAAAATGTCTAAAATATTATACACTAGCTGCACCCCGCGGTCTCACCCGCCGTCCCACAGGAACCGTTTATTTTTTCAAAATAAAAAGTACCCATTGTCCTTCTCTGCATCTCAGACGTGTAAGCAATTGCAATGCAAATTTTATGATTATCGATTGATTAGTTAACAAACTCACTTTCGCATTTATAATATTAGTTGGATTAGGATAGACGATAATGATATGAGTAAGAGCGTACATAAAACAGAAAAAAGGAAAGTAAAATTACAAAAAAAAAAAAAAAAAAAAACAAGAACCCCCTACTAATAAAACTGAATAGCATCGGAATAGTTATAACACAGTTATAGCATAGTTATGCAGTGTTTCGTCTTTTTCATTTATTTTAGATAAGTATGTAACTCGATTGAAAAAGACCAAAACACTGCATAACTATTCCGAGGCTAAACAAAGTCTATTATTAAGTTAAGTATAGTAAACCTGCTATGTGCCGTGGTACTAGTGAGTCCCGTCGGGTTCGTGTCACCTCCGATCCAGCGGTCGACGTCGCCGTCGAACATGCTGTCGTTCGTCGTCCAGATGTACGACAACGTCGACTGGAGGTGGCTCTGTAACATATCGCGACAATAAATATTTTTGAGTTTTTTTTCTTAGTCGCTAGCCCTCTTGTCAGAGTGGTCGTGGTCATCGGTCAGGGTGGTAGCTCGCTTCACAATTCGTCGCCATTCCGCTCGTATAGCAGCCTTTCTTGTGTATATGTTTACGGAACAGCTTTGAAACCGGTATGAGTACCTAGGTACAAGTGCAAAATAACATTGTCCTTAAAACTTAATATCCTCTAAGGATCATCTCATCCATCATGCCTCACTGAGTCAGCGAGCTGGATCACAGCACAATCACCCTCCGTGTAGAGTAGGGTAGGTTGCTGTAGCTGCCATGGGACGTCAAAGTAGTATTTTCGAAAAGGAAACAAGAACTAATGTGTCAAACAAAGCAAAAGAAAGTTCGACGAACAAAATAAAGCGTTAAACGGAACGTCTCCCTCATTCCCGCAACAGCTCTCTTTAGGAACAGTCTTCAGAGGTACAATAGGTTTAAGCTGTTACCCGCGAATCGTTTCCAGTCAAGGTGTTCCTGGAAGGTGAGGAGCTGAGAGCCATTGGCAGTGGGTTCTCAGGCCCGTTGGTCCCCATCATCAGACTCGCTAACCACGTCTGATGCCACTAGTTCTACACTGATACCTGCAAATTAGCGAAAGGAAACTTTAAATTAAATGTCTTTTTTTAATTGGGTACCGAATATACACACAAGAACGTCAAAGTTATAAAAATGGCTCTACTCTACCGCCTTGTTCAAAATAAGAGCTACTACCCATAAAAAACAGGCAAGGAACGGAAGGGCATATGATATACCTACCTACTTTGTGTAGAAGTATTCGTATTGGTTTTTTTTATCGCTGGTAGAACAGACGGTCACTAAAACCAAAATTCTCGATGCACCACGAACCGGTAAACGCAGCGTAGGAAAAACCTCACAGAAAATGGACCGACTATCTGGTAAGGATCAAAAGAAACCGATTCACTCAAGACTTGAAGACACCCAGATTATGACTATCGGGGAACACTCGCTCAGGCAGAGTGAGAGAGCGCTAGAGTGTGGATTTCCACACTCTAGCGGTTCGCACAATAAAAATGGAATAATAGCGTTAAAAAGTCTTTAAGCTCAAGACTGACCAATCACAGGTCAAACGTACTATCCCTGAGCTATGGTTACAGGTGACCTGTAAATATTACTTACACATGGCAATCAAATGGGTGTAAAAATATTTTTCGGTAATTTACATTTTCTTATTTTGATTCCGAATCTTTTATCCGTCTATATCCCTTTATTCTAAAATTTTGCCTAATTTTTTAAACTGAAATCTCGAGCAATTGATAGGTGTTACTGTCACATAAGTCTATTTTACATTGACAAGGTATGGTGGACTGTCAATTTTACGTTTTTTCAAGGTAGAGAAAGAAGTTTATTCTAAGACAAAAAATATTCGTAAAAACCTCACTTATATCACAGCGCATAGAATAATTTATGTATCTCTCTGTGTACAAATAAAAATGTCCTTTAATTAACACGTACAAGTGCTTATTCTCATATCACTTTCTATCCCAATGAACAGTCAACCTCAAGTGCATCAGCAGAGTGTCAGTGCAATTAGACAAGTGCAATTGTAGAGAGCAGCAAATCGTTCAAAATAATGAATTGTAGGTAAGTGTAGCACCGGCTATTAACTCCCAAACTATCAAACGTTGAATAGCCTCCGAATACCTATTCAGTGTCAAGTCTTTTTCAATCAAGTTTTTTTCAATTTTAAACAAGTGACAAAATGTAAAATTAAAAAAACCCACTACGCTTTAAAAGTAATTGAAACGGGATAAAATTTGCATCAAAATCGGGCCAGTCGTTTTTAGAAAAATGGAACACGGGTTTGCGCAATTTTTGCTGCAGCGCCTCCTGGTAAGTTGTCACCAGGGGGCGCTGCACTCAGAACATGCACCAATAAAACCCGAACCCATAACTGAAAACTGCATCAAAACGAACTAATACTTTTGGAGAAAAATGGCAACATGTATTTGCACAAAAAAAAAACAAAATTAATATCCTCTCACCCCAAACGCAAATACCTACCTATCGTAGCCGTTCCATCGTGGGTAAAAAAGACAAAACACAGAATGAATACGTGGTCAGGCTAAATAATATTTATTGGCTAAATAATATTTATACAAAAAAAAAAACAAAATTAATATCCTCTCACCCCAAACGCAAATACCTACCTATCGTAGCCGTTCCATCGTGGGTAAAAAAGACAAAACACAGAATGAATACGTGGTCAGGCTAAATAATATTTATTGGTGGCGGGTATGCTAGGTCGAGCTAACTTTGTTACTCGTAAAATTTTCACTAAGTACTTAAAAATATAAACTTTCAACAAATCTACCCCAAACCTTTACACCTGACCGGTCATCCTAATTAAATTACCCCACAATAATTAATCTCTTAATTCGGTAGTCCATGTCAAAAGGCGGCCTAGTATAAAAGCCGAGTTTTTACACCTTCAAACTTGTATCAAACCATCAAGCCATTTCCTAAAATGTCATTCCCCACAAGGTCTGAAAGGCGCGAACCGTTGGGTGCCATTGTTAGAATCCAATTCAAATTTCGAATCTAGGGTGCCCCGCGGTTTTGTTATTCAAGGTTGCCAGCGTGAAAAACTTTTTGTACAATAAAATTAATTTCTTTTTTATTGTTGATTGACTTGCTTATAGACAGTTCCACTTCGACCTCACACGTGATTTTGTTCCACAATTTACTGTTTTCAAATGTGAGCTTATATTTTAGTGTAGTTAAATAAACAAAACTCAACCGAAAAGAATTAAATTACATTTAAAGTTCATCTTGGCTAAATTAACTGGACCTCAACAAAAAACTTTAAAAAGAAATGATCAACTGCACAAAAAAAGTCATCAAGGTGCATCAAACATCCCGATCTAAGTAAATAACGTTAATTTCCATAAATCCAAGCGCGAACTAAGTATGGTCTCTTAAACGGCACTTAACCCTTTGTTAACGAGTTTCCTGGTAACGAAAAACGGTCTCTTAAATCAGGTTGGAATATATATTTTAACAAGTGACTAGGAAAAAAAAAACTTAATGCAAAAGTTACGAATAGAATAATAACATGTAACTATTGGAGTTTTCAATAAATTCTGAATTCTGATTTATGTCAAATTGTCCACTGATCAGTAGTAACATAAAAGTAGTTACATAAAAGTAATAAGATAAGTAGGTATGTAGGCAAGTTCGGTAGTGATAAAAGATACTTTAATGAACATACAAAAAAATACATACAGACAAACATAAATTAGAACCTCACCCTTCATTTTAGGTCGATTAAAAATGTAGCAAACTTTCTCACAAAACGAAAACTTTTAACAAACCACCTAAAACATTTTAAATATACCTACCTATAATTTGATTGCACAAGGCCTCCTATTCTAACGCGAGAAACGTTATCTTAATCACTCTCACTAAGATTTTCAAACGAGAAAGATTTTCTAACGCGTGAGAATAGGGTCCCAAATCCAAGTTGATAGAGCCATTTGGTCAAATCAGCGTGTTTGTTTAGCATTAATGTCATAATAGCGGCTAAACGAAAGGGTTGACTTTTGATATCGCCGACAGATGGAGGACCCAAATATTTGATGTTATGATGATGATTTGAGTAAACAAGGGAAAAAATCTGGTCGAATTGTTGAAGGGTTGTCGGGATACGGTGTGGGAACTCTTTACTGTTATTCTTTGCAGCTTAAATGATTTGTCATTTACGTATTTGTATGTCATCTGCTACATGACTGGAGCCCGGTGTATGGCGACAGGCTCGCCCCTTGTTACAGGGACTGAATATCGTCCGGCGAGTTGTGGGAGTTGTATGACACCGCTGCCAGCCCCCTCGGGGGAAAGGCGTGACGATATGTTATGTTAATATGTGTGTCATATACGTTTACGGATCTGGAGGGTTATTCCTACGCGTGAGATGAGATGAGATTTAATATTGGTCACTCTCTCACCTATGACGCTTCAAACTAGAGCAACAAGAGCAAAAAAAGGTGAGATGAAAATTTCAAATCTCCGAATAGGGCCTCTGGGACAAGTAGAAACTCTTGGACAAGTTGAATTTGTCCAAGCTATTCTAATTCTGCAGTCGCCAACGCTCGAACATCAGCTGCTAATTGGACGAGGTTGCAAGAAGATCACGTGACATTTTACTCGGAATTCATCAAAATATTTGATTTGTACAGAGTACTGCAATACATTTTCTTAAGCCAGATTTACACGCTACAAGTTTCTCGCCTGTTCTATACAGTAATATTGAATCAACAAATAACTTGCGTCGTCTAAAATTAGTTGCTTACAATTCCTGAAAGTAAAAAATCATTGCATGCAATTTATTGCATTCAATTATTGCTCTTGAATGTACAAAAAATTGCACTGTGCAAATGGGCCTTTATTCTTATTCTTGTTTTTGAAAATACTGCCTACGTCTTATCCAGGGTATAAGCTGCCTACCTAGTCCCAACCAAATTTCACCAAAATTCGTTCATCTGTTAGCGTGAAATAACGAATAAACGCACACACAAACGTATGCTTTTATAATATAGGTAGGATATAGCTCTACATCTCGCGTCTGTAAATTTTGTCCACTATAGAACGTAGATCCTAAAGACACCTTACAATAATTTGCGTGTCCACTAGCCACAAATCTATCTTTTAAAGGTTGATGCTAAACCAACCAAGGGACCGACCAAGGGTCTTAGAGACTCCTGTCCTACCTCAAACTTAGAGTCTCCTCTCTTGTCCATCTAGCTCTGAAAGTCTCCTAGCTGAAAAATAACAGCTGTTTAGATTAATTTACTTGCACTGAATCTAAAAAAAAGATTAACGTTGAGGTAAAGTTGCTAAATTTTATAATTGAAAGAATAAAGCGATAGTTTTAAAAACGTAATTAGGAACATGCTAAGCCAGAAAAATGTGACAATCGAACCAATTTTTTTAGTAATGAATTCGCTTGCTGAATTCCTACCAAAATTAATCAAATCACGACACGGTAGCGACGACGTCCCGCCGAGCACCCAGTGGCTACTACTATAAAAACTCACGTTCCACGATCGAGTCTCAAAACTGATCGATTTGCTACAAAAAATTGGCGGTCCTTTTCACTTTCGTGAAACTTTCGATGGTTAATTTTGCACGCCCACTCAGTAGGCGCGGGTCTGATTGACATTGATATGGCAAAAAGGTGATGGAAATATCGATTGCATTTCGGTTACACAATTTTGATAAAATATTAATAGTAACTATTTGCTACGCGCTTCTTTTTGCGTTTAATACGAAAATAGGATCTGATTTGAGAATTGTGATAACTTAAATTTCATCAAGAGCCGTTTAGCCATGAAAATCCGACAAATAGATAGACAGACAGAGTTTTTTTAAATTGTATATTATTAAATTAGGTAACGAGATTTTATTTACATATTTACAATCACTAAGAATTGAATAATTATGAAAAACAATCAATAATAATTAGGTTATAATTGAAACCAAGTTGTAATTTTTTCTACGTTTTTCTAACTAATAATTTTTTCTTAAGTTTTAAAAACGCTTCAAACGAAAACTCTATTTCTAATTTATAGCGTACTGTAAATCAGCACACATACTCCACACTCCATTCCACTCCACTCCACACTCCACCTGGCAATGCCCTAATATCCAGGTCCAATAAGAGATACCTAAGTTACATTTTTTAAGATCTCGTGAACTCATGTAACATTCACCATAAAGCACAATAAACACTTTAAAATTTAAATTTGACTTTGAAATTTTGTAATGACCGCAGAAGACCTACGAATGAACCTGTGCCTATGAACGCTTCTTACCTTTTTAGCACAGATAATTTTAAAATTAAGTATGTTTCATCTTTTTTTGCAGATTTGAATCCCACAACTTTCCTCAACAAATTCCACAAACAAAACGACTTCTCAGTATACCAACTCAAATCCGAAATAATAACCCCAATAAAACATAACAAGACCAATAAAGCAAATTCGCACTTTTCTCACGAGATGGTGACAACGGATGCTCTGATTAAGTCATTAGTAAATAATGACCTGATTACTGAATCAACACTCAGTAGGAACTGCGTGTTGAAAATTACAAATAAATTGCAGATTTGCAAAATTTTACAAACAAGTGGATTATTATTAACCCTATCTCCATAAAGACCGGTCTTGCGCTGTCGCATCCAGCGGCTTCCCGAGACTCTTATCAGATCGTTGGTCGACCTTGTGGAAGGCCTTTCCACGCTGGGTCTTCCGGTTCGTGGTCGCTACTCGAGAACTTTTCTTCCTCATGGGCCGTCGGTTCTGCGAGTCTGGGTAAGGCCTTTGTCTAGTGGTGGAAATTGTCCGGCTTTAATGATGATGACGAGGAAATTTACCTTATAACATCTTGAGTCAGATTCACTCGATAAAGGTCTTCGAGCCGTTAGATTTCGCCTGGAACTACGAGTATCTAAGTAACATTTCGAGAGGAATTGGTGGTACTTCGCTTCCGTAATAAATAAGTTATTTTGCACATATCCGCATTAAAAACATAACATTTCGTCACGCCTTTCCCCCGAGGGGGTTGGCAGAGATGTAATACAACACCCACATTTCGCCGGGACGATATTCAGTCCCAAATGTGACAGGAGGCGAGCCTGTCGCCATACACCGGGCTCCAAAAACACTATTTGCCAAACTGTAATAACCTGCCTAATGATCATTTAGTTATTTAGACAAACTAATAATAATCGTTAATTAATCCTTATCCTTACTTATTATAATCTATCGAAATTAACTCTGTCTGTCTGTTTGTTTCTAGGCTTTTCACGGCTGAACGAAATTTGATAATCCGTTACAGTTTTTCACAAAGAAGGTTTTTGGATCCTGTTTTCTGAATAAGCGCGAACGAAGTCAGTTATTTTCATTAAAAAATTAAGTATTCTAAATATACGAAGACATTGAATAGTATTTGTAGTGACAGATACAAAAAGGACAAAAAAAAAAATTGACTTTGTTCTAACTTCCTTGCTCGTAATCATTATAATCCAAAACGAGCAATCGATTCTTTCATTTCAAATCCAATAACAGCATTGACACGAGCCGTCTAGCCTGTACCCGATCAAGGGTGGATAATTGTAATGGGGTTGATGATAGATTTTGTGTTATTTGGTGTCGTTTAAAGTCACGCATGATTTTGTAATGTTGATGGAGTTTTTACCCGATTGCGCAAAAAGGAGGGTTATATTTTTCGAGTGTATGTATTGTATGTATGCATGAAGTTTCTGTGGCACGACCTACAGCCTAAATAGCTTGATAGATTTCGACATGTGAGGTGTCATTTGAATCTTCTTGATAGTGAGTGACTAAGGTACAAATTTTTGCAGCCAGGTTTTTTTGTTTTCTTTTAATAATGTTACTTGTTAATTAGAATTTGAAACTTTCTGAAATGGTAGCTGATGAAGGAATATAGGAATGAGCATAAAATGTATAGGAATGAGAATAAAATGAAACTTTCACACTAGCACGGAGTCTTCGAAAGGACAATCTGTTTTTCTAATATGTTATAGAAAACTTTCAGCATTATCTTAGCTAAGTACGACTACTATGTAGTAAGAAAATACTGGGAGGATAAACATAGATAACGAATCTAACTTTGAGTATATAATCGAAACTAAACTTTAAATTTAATTTAAAATGTATTTGGCTTATAATTCTGCTGTCATTTAATTTATAAAAAAGTCTTCTAGGTCTTTTAGGATATCATTAAATTTATTACTTACCAACTTTTACTAAAGAAACAAAACTAAAGTCGTGAAAACTAAATCAGCTGTTTCATTATTTTGTAGAGATTGAAGCTGGTTTTTTTTCGCGATTTCATTGTAGGTCGAATAATAAAAGTTGGTTACAATGAGTACAATGTTGTCTTACAATATGTCAGTCGTATAAAAAACCCTCAACAATATAGGATGTAAGCTCTTTTGTTTTCCATGTGAATCAATCCACAATGTATTGTGTCAATGTAATGAAAATGTCATCTGCTACAGAGCCGGTGGAGCCCGGTGTATGGCGACAGGCTCACCTTCTGTCACATTTGGGACTGAATATCATCCCGCAAGTGTGGCTGTTGTATTACATCTCTGCCAGCCCCCTAGAGGGAAATCAATCAATATAATATCATATTGATTATGTCATATAATGCATCAATTATGAATATATTGTACAAACTGACGATTCTAAGTGCATATAATTATGTCTAAGGAATAAAACCGAAACGAATAACGTCTAAGGAATAAAACCGAACGTTCCGAAGACGGGTCTGAGCAGTATATTAGCGCACTTGTAGCGCCTCTCTCAACTGCCGTCTTTGTACTTCTTCACTCTGCAGAACTTCAAGGCTAGAGTGAATAAGTATCTTATAGGTCGTCGTGCTCCATCTTAGACCACATCGTCGCTTAACATCAGGCGAGTTGGTGGTCAAACGCCGACCTAAAAAAAACAAATGAATTTTGAATTTTAATACATCGAGTATGAATCGGTAAAAATCTACACCTTTTAAGTAGAAAAAACCACATTCTTCTGCTTAAACCAAACTAATAACATAGCATATCCATTTTTTTGTACTTACCTATTTACTTTTGGCAGATTACTGTACCGACTGCAGAGAAAATTGCAACTATATTTAGCAGGCTGTCCATCTGTCTGTCACTGCGATTCCCGTTTGCGTGTCATCCATAACAAACCCTTAATAAATAGACAACGGTGCAAACGAAAATATTGCCATTTTTCTGAACGGAGGGTAATTTCCAAAACCTCAAGCCATATGGCCGCGGCAGACGCCATACGATGCCAACTGTCATGTACTCCATCCTTCTCTTCCGTACACGAAAATGTATCAAACAGAAAGAGATGGGTATCAACTTCATTAGTCGGTAGTATAATAGTCATATTTGAATGTGGAATCGCAAAAAGTGCATTGTTTGTAGGCGCATGCGCGGGAGACACGTGCGCAGGAAGTAGGGTAGGCTTTGGCGCGAATTTGAGCATGATCCAAATTTGAATTTGGAATATTCGAACAGGATATTGAAACGATAATCGGTTTTTAAGGAAACAACATATGGATTATGGTCGAGTGTTAGGATTTTTTAGGGTGTTAGAGAGGTGGTAGGCAAGTAGTAGGTACTGTTATTTATTCTGTGGTATAAGGTGATAAGGGTTAAAGATAACTAAACGAATTACTAGCATCCGTTTTGTCATTTTGTGTTCTATTTACATTATTAAAAGCTTTTTTTTGTGACGAAACGGCTGAATCAATTTATTGCAGTTTGGCAGGAAAGTATTAGGTATTGTGCGCCTATGAAAGATTCAGAAAAAAATACTTACCCTGAATGGTTGGAAAACTGTTAAGTCACGAGTAAGACTGCGGGGCAAAGCCAGTCAGTTTAGATAGATAGATAGATAAAGTCTTTATTGTTCACACCACAGATAACAAAAATAACAAGAGAAAAGTTATGATAAAACTTATTAAATAGTGTAACAACTGGCGGCCTTATCACTAAAAGCGATCTCTTCCAGGCAACCTTAGGATGGAGAGGATACGACAAATGAGTATGGGACAGGGTGTACAAAAATAACCAAAATAAACATAAGATTGATACAAAGAAACAACAAAACATCGAGTATTATACCTATACACCTACATAAACTATTTAAATAAAACTTACATAAAATTACATCATACTAATATAATACATTCTAGTACTTAAAATACCTAAGTTTATAATGATGTCTAAGTATTTCTATTCCTAACACTATCCAATTTGCAGTAGGTATGCTAACTTAGCGTGGCAGTGCCCGTGTGAAAGAAATGAATTGGATTGCTAAATATCTAACAGTCATTACACCTTACAAATTTTGCACTCTAGCTCAGCTAGCGTACTGCAAATTGGATTATTTAATTACCGCTTTTTAGCCTTTTAATAAACCATTTTTAGAGTTCCGTATACAAAGGGTAAAACGGCTAAGACTCCGCTTTCCGTCTGTCACCAGGCAGTATTTCATGAATCGTGATAGTTAGACAGTTGGAATTTCCTTAAACGATGTATTCCTATTGCCGCTATAACTACAGATACTGAAAAACAGAATAAAATAAATATTTAAGGGGGCTCCCATACAAAAAACGTGATTTTTTGTCGTTTTAATTAAGCCCTCGTACGCGAGTCCAACTTGCAATAGGCCGGTTTTTTTAGGTAGTATACTCGTACCTAAGAGCTAAATATTTCTCAAATTTCCGCTCGCGATTCTACTTTCTACTTTTTCTCAACTTTAAAACGAGCTAAGTATATTTTTTAGATAGCACCCAATACATCATCCAAGTAATAAAAAGTGAAATTCAATATGATATTGTTTGCGGCCACACAAGTGAAGTCATAAAACACAATGGAACGAGGGGCGGAGCGCTAGCGCTCTGCCCCTCGCAGAAGCAAGGGCAGGCGCCGAGGCAGAAAGTGATTTATCAAATAGGTAGGAACTGTTAGGAAGCATTTTGGATTATCATGAATGCAAGAAGGTAGTTTTTACAATTTTATTCTACAAGAAGAGAAGTTCTTTGGTTAGAGAGAAGTTCTAGATACAGCATTCATCTGAGGATATAACGTCAATTGGGGAAAATGCGTCTGTGGGCAATTGCGTCTTTCGAGATTTACTGACAAACCCGTCACAAATTAGGCGCCACCTACATCTTTTTTCTATCTTTAGTTGCAATAATCTGTACAAACCGACAAATAAACTTACAAACTCACAAATGTTAGCTCTTTATAATATTAGTAGGTATAGATAGAAGATATAACTGCTGAAGATAAAAAGCAGAGCACGAGTCAAAGTCCTGGAGTCGTTACCTGGTTGAATAGAAATGCAAATTATCATGCCGAGATAAGCACATACACATACCTTTTGGTCGTCTGATGATTCTATCAACCGCTTTGACAGATCATATTCAAATCATAGCGGAAGGTATAATGGTTACCTAAGTATTTACCTACTTGCCTACGTTTTTCTAAAATGAAACCTAACGTGGCCCCATTCGCCGCGACTGGCGACAGATGGGCGACTCGTGCGCATCCCTTTGACGCACCGCACCTGAGGGCGCGCGTGCTGGAGGGTGGCGGGACGTGAGCATTTACGTGTACTGAAGTCTCGATACGTAAGTACTTAAATAATTAACTTAATAAGTACTTATTAAACTCGCAGAAGCAGAAGTTTCGGCCAAAATCAGCTAGGAAGACATCTGGAACAACTCTGACTCTACTTTGACCTTTGCCTTCTGAGCCTGGGGGCGTGGGTTCGATTCCCACCTAAGGTAAATATTTATGTGATGAACATTTGTGTTTGTTCTATGTCTGGGTGTTAATATCTATTTAAGTATGTATTTAAAACTCTCTAAGTATGTATATCAGTCTCTGGCAACCATAGTACAAGCTTTGCTTAGTTTGGCGTCAGGCGATCGTGTGTGGAAGTGTCCCAAATTTATTTAATAATTTATTTATTTAGTTTATAGTACTTAGTGCAAATTAGTGCAAACAGGAGTTTGTCCCTTCCAATCAAGCTAATTTGAACAATATAATTGTATTTTAATTTTGTTATTTTTATTATAATCATAAAATTAATTAAAAAGCTTTGAAAGCTTTTCAGGTTTGAAACGAAAACGAAAGCACATTTTTAGCTATGGCGTAATGTAGCTTTTTAAAACTAGACGTTCTAGGACACTAGACTTTGTCAGCCTGAACGTTAGATACGATTGTACTCACTATATTGTTCTATAAGAAAAAAAAAATAGTCACACCTACGCAATACGTTCTCATTTAGAACACCTACCAATAATTTTAAAGCGAACACAATGTACACTGATTACTCTAAAGCTACGTGGTCATTCGCTTTGTATCACAACAGCGTTTTTAATCTGCTTAAAAACTATGTCATATTTTTTCTTCATAATTTAGGTGACAAAAATAATGCGCTTCAAAAAATGTGCTCTACAAAAATATCTATACGAGACATCGGGTCGGTAGCCAGTAATTCACTACCACCATTTAGATACAGAGATAGTCACTAATTTTATTGTGTAGGAAACTAATAAATTTCACAATTTTTTCACTCAAAGCCTCCTGACGTTAATTTGTTTTAATAACCCATAAAAATTTGGCAAAAAACCGCTTTTGGTTCCGCTTTTTTAATGTCGCTAAAAAGGTTTATGAGTTTGGCTGCGGGCAAAAGAGCTTTTTGTAAACTCCTCGCCGTTATCATTGCTTAGTTTTTCTTCATCGCACATTTGCTTTGCAAATAGCGTCTGTAGTCTGCATTCAGTTGCATTAACCAACCCTCTTAGCTTGTGTAGCCTCGGAAAAGTTATACAGTGCTTTATTTTTACAATCGAGTTCAAATATGGAAAAAAAGAAATACACAAAACACTGTATAAATATTCTGAGGCTAACAACGTTTATTGATAAGGGGGTAAGTGTGTAACTAAATTATAAACGAAATAATTCAACGGCGAAATTGTAATGTCATAAGATTTGTGATAACACTTTTTGATTTTGCTCTGCTATGGGCTAAGTGAACTGGCAATACGGATGATGGGAATGAGTGTGATGACCCATATTTAGCTCTTGTTCGCCGTTATTTTTTAATGTTATAAACCTTCAACTTTTGTAGAGTTCGCGTCACGTAAAAAGAACGCTGGGAGAAAGTGGACGGGGTGTATTTGCGCATGGTAACACTCGTGCACTAAACTATTTGGTTAGTAGTAGGTAGGTAGGTTTAGTTTGAAGTATTTAGCTTCGTATATTGGTTAGGTATGAGTTGTACCTCATATATACCACCAAATAGATGGACAGCTTGACCGCCAGCTTACTATACTACTACGACTTAATGTGATTGCTATAGCATTTTTGTTGATCAAAAATAAATAATTGATGAATAAATTCAATTGGGTTACGGAAAAAATAGACAACATTACAATTTTCCTTTATTCGAAACAATGCTCAAAACAATAATAAGATCATTCTCCTTTCCCTTTCCTTAATTCGTATCAATCAATCAGTTCACAAAATGGCAAACGAAATCAAAAGCTAATAAAGATGTCCATCCCACTTCTCTAAGAAATCTTCGGCTTCACAAAGGGTAGAGTCCGAATATTGTCACTGAACGGTACGATAACTTTACACCTAACGTGTTAATTACTTTAAGATAACACCCTCTGAATTTCAAAAAGACAAATAGTAGAAGAAAATTTTAACAAAATTAGCGCTTATAACGTTTACGTTTGAGTCCATTATTAAGTGGTCAATGCATTTCTTCAATAGCTGTAACAACCCTAATCTTTTTGCAAAATCAACAAGCAAAGGTGAGCTTTATGTTCGGCGACTTTAAAGTTCAAATTAGTTGTGTCCATGCTTAGGTAAAGGGATGTGACACTTTCGATCTATCGTCATCGAAGCTATTTTGTACGTTTATCGATTTTTGGACATCATAAATTCGATTTTATGGGTTAGCTTGAATGGAGTTAAATGGTCAGCCTTTTAAATACCTATTTAATGTTACAATGGTTTTTTTACCGACGTGTGGCGTTAATGAAGTGATTTTAATGCGTACTAGAGTGAAGAATTATTGTAAAGGACAGTAGCTTCAAAAGCTTTTGTGGATTTATATCTCATTTTAAATTCAATTTTAATTCACTAAAACGTGATATATTGAACGTTTAAGTTACATGGTTTGGAATTAAAATTTTGTAGTTTTCATTATTATACTTATTTAGGTGTAAATTGTCAAGTTTTTTAAACTCCACTAGCGATCCGAACCTGGCTTCGCACGGTACCTATAAAGCCTCCCGTGAAACTATCTTGATTGTCAAAACCGCTTCAAAATCTGTTGAGTGGATTAGGACGAGTTTTAGCGGATATACAGACAGATACAGACAAACTTTATTTCGTGCTATGTAGAGAAAAGAAGATCTAAAAAATCGGCCTAGTGAGAGTCGGACTCGTGAACGAAGGATTCCGTACCATTATATTCTATAAAAACGGGGGAAAAAACATATCTGTTGTATGGAAGCCACTTAATTTTTTTTTTAAATTGCTTTTTAGTTTTTGTTGTTAGAGCGGCAACAGAAATAAATACATCATCTGTGAAAATTTCAACTGTCTAACTATTACGGTTCATGAGATATACTCTGGTGATAGACGGACAGACAGACAGGCGAACGGACAGCGGAGTCTTAGTAATAGGGTCCCGTTTTACGTTTTGGGTACGGAACCCTAATATAGAGCCATGTACGTGTAATTTAAGTGATCGGCTAATTTTGTTTCCAGTATAATTGGACTTCGTTAACTGCATTTCAAAGTACAAAATTATCTACTTATTTAATTATTCTTTTAGATTATTTTAAATCAAAATATTTCCACATTCCCAGACAATCATGGTGGTAATATTTAAAAAAAACACAATAGAATCGCAATGATCGATTTACCGCTCTATTGAGCTTTCAATCCCAAATTCACTTTTAATTGTAGGTTAAAAGCTCAGCCATTTATTATGCGGTTGCTAAACATCAAAATATGCGCGATTTTTTCAAAAACCAAGAAGCCGATATAGGGCGGGTAGATTCCTCCCCTATTGTATGGATTTATTTCAATTTTAGATTTGATACTAATGGTAGCATTTAGATTTAATTATAAGTATTAAATATTTGACGATTAAGTTTTGAGCAGATGATTGTGGAATCGATGTAAAATTTTTTTGTTGCATCGATGTATGAAATGAATATAATGTGAGCATAATGAAACTTTAGTAGTAATATTATTTTTTTCCTATTAATGCATACAATCAAAATAATTTAAAAAGAAAGATATCTAATATAAATTATACTTACTTACCTAGATGTATGTAATTGAATATTGGCAAGATAGACACTTAAAAATGTCGGTACTAGTGCGCGTGCGCGACTTGAAGCACTGCATGAGAATATTTGAACTAGTAACAAGTAAAATTATTATAAGAAAAAAATAAATAAATAAACCAGACTGCAAAATGTTGTACCCTATGTCACTTCCACTATCAAGACGATTCAAATGACACCTTTCAAATCGAAATACATCAAGTTGTTTAGGCTGTGCCGTAGAAACCTCATACATACGAGTATGTACATACCCACATACAAACATACATACATGCACTTGAAAAACATAACCCTCCTTCTTGCTCAGTCGAGTAAAAAGATTTTTGACTATTATGTTCGTACATTTTATCTAAATAGTAGACCCTAATTACAACATCAAAAGTTGCTCATTCTAAACATCCTAAAAAACATGTTTTTGTCATTGCTGCGTAATGCGTATTAGACAAAGACATTGATACTTTTAGCTAATTTAGATTTAACAGTTTAGCGTTGTAAATAACGCCTAATAATACCTATGCCTAAACTGGTTGCGCCTCGCGGTTTCTAAAATATAATCTATTTCTGTGCCAAATTTCATCCAGATCTGTTCAGCCGTTCTGGCGTGAAAGAGTAACAAACAGCCGCGTTTATAATATTAATAGGATAGTAGGATAAATGACCCAAAATTTCTAATTTTCCTTCTACAGTAACTGAACCCACTGCAAGTCTTGCATACTCAACCACTAAGCCACAGTCTCCACCAACATTGTTTCAAACGAGGTCGACTCTCCTTCAAATTTAGTCATAAATTGCTCCACCACGCCTCGAGCTCAAATATGATATAGAGTGATTTTTTGCCACTGACCGTCGCCATCTTGAAATTTATGATTTTATTTAGAAACGCAAGTGGCAAAAAGTTAATCGATGGGTCAAGCGCACCCCTGAGCTTTAAGGGTTGAATTTTTTTCGCTGCTGCTGATTTTGGAATGTTTCGATCTAAATTGTAACCCACTAATAAACGTTGCGTAGCCTCGGAATAGCTATACATTGCTTTGTCATTTTCTTTCCTTGAAATTTTTGAGCTCGGTCGAAAAAGATACAAGATTAGGTAACTATTCCGAGGCTGTACAACGTTTATAGCTAAGCAGGAGACTGTTTTGTCTTTTTCGTTTTACATTTTTTAACTTGATTGCAATAGGTAGAATATTAATAAAAACACTGTAGGTATAATTATTCCGAGTTAAAAGGTTTTGTTAAATGCAAAAAAATGAAAGTCTACAAGTATATTCAACTAACATACGTCACATGTCATTAAATTAACAAAAAGCCTTACTCTTTAAATGTTTGAGACAGTGGTGAATAGCATTTCTATCCAAACTAGGAATGAAACTTTGATAAATGAAATATCTAGATGGACTGAAAAAACTTTCACCGACCAAAAAAATAACAGCCAACTGTTAGGTTCTAAATGAACAAAATGTATCACGCCACCTTAGTAAAATACGTACCTGTCACGCACACTAGTTTAAAAAAGTTGGCCTGTCACTTTTCGTTCATAAACAGTACGGAACTCCCTCTAGACATATGTAACTCGTAGGAATTAGCCTGTGTTTTTAAATACCCAAATCCCCGCCACGACGTACAAAACAAAGAAACAACTCGCCTCGAACTGCCTCGAAGAACTGCCTCGGTGGCTTAGTTGGTAGTGAACCTGCCTTCTGAGCTTGAGGCCGTGGGTTCGATTCCCACCTAGGGCAAACATTTATGTGATGAACATTTGTGTTTGTTCTATGTCTGGGTGTTAATATCTATTTAAGTATGTATTTAAAAATATCTAAGTATGTATATCAGTCTCTGGCCACACAAGCTTGCTTAGTTTGGGGTCAGACGACCGTGTGTGGAAGTGTCCCGAATTTATTTATTTATTTATTATTATTTATTGATTTAAAACAAATTTATAAAAGCTTGAACATTGCTCCAATACAATGCTCTTAAATAACTAATATGATGATGAGTATTATAAACAAGGACACAAAGACAGGAAGTTCTAATGAACAAACTGCATGTTCCGAGCAGCGTGTAATATTATAATGTAACGTCAAATTTAGTGAAATTAAATTCTATTAGAAGATGCCACAATTTGCCAAAGGACAAGGTTGTCATCAAATCGCGATCATTGCTCTTAGTGTAGGGTTGTCACTTACAAAGGACGATATTATTGTTTGGCGACAAAGTCTTAAACTAAACAGAGACGACACTCGACATCGTTTATGGTTTGCTGAACAGAATTAGAGCTACATACTCGTATATGTACAAATCTTCTACCAAAAGTAACGCCTATTGAAAAACAAAAACATCCCTCTTCAACATTTTGTTTCCTACTAAGATTCTTTTAGAAAATTCCTTGAATGCTACTTAAATATTTTCTTCAATGCTTTACCCTAAGTAATAAAAAAAATATTTTTATGAAAGGGTTCCCCCCTATTAAATGTTCAAAACATAATATCCGACTGTATTTTGGTACAGTGCTATATAAATAGAATTAACTACGGCTAAAAAGGCACTTACTTTTGAAGTAGCAAAACTTTACAACAAGACACCCTCACGTAAAAAATTTAAACTCTTTCAACATATTCAAAAAACATCTTGCTCGATATCTGATAGCCTATCACAGTCTCCTAAGCAAATGAATACGTTGAGAACCTCAGGTAGCCTTGCTAGATACGACGACATTGTAATTTTGTTGATGTTTAGTATTGTTCTCAAGAGAGTGACATGTAATGTCTTTTTTAGGAATTAATGTCTTTAAACCTTAGTCCAACCCTAGTTGGACAGAAAATAGTTATTCCTAACCGTAGTAAGAGTAATACAGAAATATTAACCAAACTAAAATACCACAAATGAAGAGACAGCCCTAACTCTCGTCCATTTTAGCCATCTTCTAATTCAATTAGAGATTCGCAGCATTAGAAGAGCCGCAAAGTCGAAAATTATACCTTATTAGTGGCTAACTATAGCTGAGGGTAGCTAATTTGACAGCGACATGTCGCTTCTTAGCCAAACTCAGGTATCGTGGTGACAGGATGGATGCATGTGCAACCCGTGAGATATATATTTTTGCAATAAAATCACAATTTGTAAAAAAAAATGTACTAGTTGCGCCTCGCGGTGTTACTCGCAGCCAAAAGTAGGTAGCATATGTGTTAATTCAGAGTATAAGCTATTTCCATACCAAATTTCCTCAAAATCCGTCCATCAGTTTGACCGCGAAAAAGTATCAAAAAACACACAAATTTTTGCTTTTTAAGAAATTGGCTGAGCCTCGCCATGTTACCCGCTCAAAAGTAGCCTATGTGTTAATTCAGAGTAAGTATAGGTACGCTTCTTCCATACCTACTAAAATTCGTAAAATACATCCATCCGTTTCAGCGTGTAGACGTCACAAACACACACAAACTTTCGCCTTTATAATAAATACCCGTAGGAATAGAATTTAAATTTAAATTTGGTGGTTTTTCCAATTGCGATAATGTGACATTTTGTACCAAATGTAAATTTCTACTTTAGTTGTACACACAAAAATGGAAAACTACATTAGAAAATCTATAATCAGACTTGCATACATCTTGCAAAGTCTCAAAATTAGTGTTATGATTTTATCACAAACTATGGCTTTTGTTTGCTTGCAGTCAATCTCCTATAGACTAAAAAATAGCTAGTCGCATTAGGATCTACAAAATTAAAAAATTCTTAGAGCAAAACATAATTTTGGTACAGTGTACAGGGAGCTCGTGCTATTTGCCTCAAGTCTAGTCCAAACTCAAGTCTTATTAAACTACTCTTAGTCAAGAAGTTATTTGCCTCAATTTTTCATAATTTTTTTCCCTTCTTAATTTTAAAAATTTAAAGCTCGTTCCATGATTATGTTCGCATCATAACGGTGAATTTGGCTGACGTCTACAACTCTATCAATTTAATAACTTGCCCGCGGACATTCATTATGATACCTCATAGCGAATTAGTTTTTATTCTGCGGTTTTTCAATGTCAAAGTTTTCTAAGTTCAAAGCAATGTTTCTTGTTTCTCATTGTGGTCTCTCTACTTAAATCTACTTAGGAATATTTTTGAAAATAATTTAATTAGTTACCTGGATTTTGGATTTTTAGGTAAGTAAGGAATTATGTAGGTAATTTGCAGAGGTGAAAAAATTGATTATTTTATACGCCAAAAGCTTGCAGGTTACAAAACGTAGGAAAAAAATAAAGCTTTTGTCGATCTAAAACTGTTAAGTAACTTTTTTCTGGGCGTTTCATTGAGATATAATAAGAAAACCTTTATTACCCATCGGTAATATAATAAAACTAAAAAAAGAAATTTTACTCTACTCGGAACTCTTTATCCAAAGGATATTTTTCCGGCTGATTACTCTACGTTTTTTTACTCTACTCCCAAGTTCCGGGAACACTTTTAGCTCAACGACGTGTGCAGAATGCCTCACTGGAAGTCCGGCGGGACAACTGATCACTTTGTGCATCCTTTTCTTATAATACGATGTAAGTAGTGTCTGTAACTATTACCTAGGTGACTATGTAGTCTTGGTACTTACAGGCTTATTAGGTAGTCAGTTTCAAAGGATCAGGAGGATTGACGTGGATGATAGCCTAGTTGGAGAAGGCCCGCCTCTCAAGCCAAAGCCAGCGGGTTCAAACCCAGCTCACGGCATGTCATCATCTGCTACATGACTGGAGCCCGGTGTATGGCGACAGGCTCGCCCCCTGTCACATTTCGGACTGAATATCGTCCGGCGAAGTGTGGGTGTTGTATTACCTCTGCCAGCCTGTTTGGGGGAAAGGCGTGACGATATGTTATGGTATGTAATTACCATTTTTTTTTCAGTTGTTCGTCAACTAGCGTGCGCGGAGCTTGCGCATTCACAATAGCCAGTAAATTTGTTTGCCGCAAAAATTGCACTAAAAATGTACCGACGTGATGGTGACGTACCTAGTAGTAGTAACAAGGACTTGAGAGCAGCTTTTTTTTGAGTATTCTTCCTTTTCTGTGAATTTTGGCTGTGATTCTGTGGTTTTGTTTATCAAAATTCAAATTCAACTAAAGTTCATTCATAAAAATATTATTTCAATAGATTCTGAGTTTATGTAATAAGTATTAAGTTATTATTATTATTTAATTATGTATTAAGTGAGTATTTATTTACATATTTTAATTTATGTTTAGAATAATTACAATAAGACTAAACTAACAAAATTAAACGAACTATACTAACTATATTAAGTGTTATTTAGGAAGTGTATTAATGGATTATTTTTTATTTTTCAAGTATCAAGACCTCTCGATCTGAATATTATATCGGGACTTCGGGACAATATCGCTTATCGCCATACCCGGAAGTGCGACTACCTACAAATTCTGCCAAGTTCCGGTGTACGGAAACCTTGTCAGGGCGATATTAGGATGTTACGGGAAGTCCCATTCGATACGCCCTTTGAAAGTCACACTCTTAAAAAAACGTGAGTATGTAATATTGATCCCTTGATACGGACGTAAATAAGTAAATTGATAAATTGTGCATCTGTATAGATAGGTACTTTTATTATTATAGTGGATTATGAAGGTATTATTTAGGGGAAGGTTAAATAGGTGTGTGCTTAAATTTAGAAAAAAGGTTATACTCTTTATAAATGCTTTGGATTCTTAGCTTGAAAAATAATACAGATATCATTTGGGATATCAATCATAATATGTATATGCTAAAAAAGCTCCTTATTAGCGTAATCTTAAAATGACGATAATCTTTTTAATTCTATATTAGTAGAGTTTAGTTATTATTTTCTTTTTTGAAAATAATAACCAGAATAATAGCGAGAAGGAGCGGGTTCGATCCCAGCTGACAGCACACACCAATCTGTTCATTGTGTGAACATAATATGCGTATTGTATGTCATTTGTTACATTTGGGACTGAATATCGTCAGGCGAAGTGTGGGTGTTGTATTGCACCTCTGCCAGCCCCTTCGGAAGAAAGGCGTGACGATATGTAATGTTAATAAGATTTTCTCTATAATATGGTCGCGTTTGGCCGCCATTTTGCCTGATGTGGCTTGCAATGGAGCTCGCTTGCGTAAGAGAGGCTTGAAGACAAAACCCAAAACTTCCCAGACTTGAAGACCAAAAGGAGTTCTGGTCTTCAAGTCTGGGTGAATAAGGTCTGCTTGCGTTAATTAACTCAGAGCTAAAATGTCATAAGCTTCAATCTAGTATTCTTATAGTATCTTATAGTATTTTTAGTCAAGGTTACCAAACCTTCTATACTCTTCTAAACCTTCTAAACTCTAACTCTTGGTAGTACAAGACGATTTATGTCAACAGTATTAAGCTGTACTAAGCTGTTAGAGTGTGTTAAGCATTTAACAGCGAGTTGAAAAGATCACCCGAGCTTCTGCAAGTTGCACTTACAAACTTATCCGTACAATAACAGTTTCAAAGAAAAACGGCAGCCATCATCTGATCCCATCTGTCAGTGCGCATGCGCGAGCCAGTATGCAGCCTGCAGTATTGCAGCAACTGTCATCTTTCCCCGTTTTGCCCTATTTTTGCAAGATGGTGACCGCAAATTTTTTTCGTTATTTCAAACAGGTGTTGTTCAGTTCTGAAAAAAACAGCTTTGTTATGGTTTTGTGAGATTTTAGATGTATAACTTACCTTATATTATTATATTGACCACAAAATGAACCATTGAGGCCCAGGTTCGCACCGAACTTTAACTGTTCGATTATTTATTGAACTGTCCTTTGCCTTTGTTGACATTTGGCTTAATAAACATAAACATATCATCACGCATTTCCCCCGAGGGGCCCGGCGGAGGTGTAATACAACACCCACACTTCGCCGGAAGATATTCAGTCCAAAATTAAAGATATTGACTGCCTCGGTGGCTCAGTCGGTAGTGAACCTGCCTTCTGATCTAGGGGGCGTGGGTTCAATTCTCACCTGGGGCAAACATTCATATGATGAATATTTGTGTTTGTTCTATGTCTGGGTGTTAATATCTATTTAAGTATGTATTTAAAAGTATATAAGTATATATATCAGTCTCTGGCCGCCATAGTACAAGCTTTGCTTAGTTTGGGGTCAGACGACCGTGTGTTCAAGTGTCCCGAATATTTATTATTTATTATTATTATTATAAAATGTGACAGGGGCGAGCCTGTCGCTATACACCGGGCTCCAGTCATGTAGCAGATGACATACAATTATATGACATACTCGTATATACATAATTAAATTTTAATAAACTTTCTAATTTTTTTTTTCTGACTAGAAGAGCTTTTTTGTACGTATCATGGAAGACGAGACTTGACAAAGCACATGGTTTGACTTTGTTTGGTTTGATTTTTAAGGTTTATGTTGGGATTGAAATATTCTTGACTATTTAATTTATTTTTGGAATATTTCCCCGCCACTGACGCTAATCAAGTCTCATCTGTCGTGGCACGCATTTTAACTGCCTCTCTAAACACGTATTAGGTAATGTAGGTAAAATGTTCAAAGCTCTGGTTATGTCCAAAAACTTGTTGTTCCAACTTTTACCAGGAGTATTCTGAGGTACGCTCACCGAGATGGACATGGGAGTGACAGGGACAGAAGCAATGACAAGTGCACCAGATGTGAGCAGTTTTTTAACGAGCAATCTCAGCTGATTAGTTAGAGCAAGCAATTGTTCAATAGGTTGTGTAATTAAGTATTGGACGCTATGGGAAGATTATGTGAAGTATTTTCATGAGAATTTTGTGACAGATGTAGGTCAGTGTCGGATTTTATGAGAGGGTGTTCCCAGGATCTGATTTTGTGGAATTTTGAGAAATTATTTTAGTTATTTATATTGAGTACGGAGGTCGCCCGCTATACTGGTTTTTCTAAGCGCGGAGTTCACAGTGTTTTTTATCCGACTGCGCAAGAAAAAGGATTACGTTTTTGAGTTTAAGTATGTATGCATATATGTGAGTAAGTATGAGGTTTCTTTGGCACGCCCTACAGCCTAAACAGCTTGATGTAATTCGACATGTGAGGTGTCATTTGAATCGTGTTGATAGTGGAAGTGACATAGGGTACAACATTTTAATTACCTATATCCTGTTACATACTACATTTTGCAGTTGGGTTTCTTGTTTTTGTTTCTATAATGTTACTTGTTTATTGTGAAAATGATTTGTCAATAAACAAACTTTGGGTTTTTTTTTACAACGGACTAGGATATAGGCATGCGTTTGACCACTGACTTGCCTGATGGGAAGCGTCGACGTGATCGAAGATGTAACATGCTTGCCTAGGAGATATCTATTCACTTTACACGTGAACACCCCCGGATTGTATTTAGGTGGAAAGACAGACGCAGGCAACGAGTTCCACACCTCTGCAGTTCTTGTATGCATGTATGCGTTTTGGCGGAATTTTCACCACAAGAGGGTGTCTCTTACTGGTGCGCCTGGTACAATTTTAGAAGAACGGTAATGGCTGAATTAGGTCGCACTGTTATTGTACATATTTGTAGCTTGTTTAATTATTTTACATACCGATAAGTTAATCGCCTGACTGAAATCCTAATCCTAATCTTAACTTCCTAATATTATAAATGTAAAATAACTTTATCACGCCCCATCTACTCAACTGATCGTTATACAATTTTGCATACACGTTGTCTGTTTACAGAAAATGACATTGGCTACTTTTTATCCCGAAACGATTCACGGTTCTAGCACAGTTAGTACAAATATATGTACTATTTTAACAGGCTCTTGCGTTACTTTACGTGTTAAAGTAAAGCAAGAGCATAATAACGAAATGTAACTACAAGTAGCCACTAGTATTTATAGATATTACCTAGTTGGAAGCCAAAATTTGTGAGACTAATTTATTTATTATTTGAAAAAGTAATGCCCCTCAGTTTCTTGCCTGTGATTCTGAGTAGAGGCTCTTTATCCGAACAAGGCGGTCGACTCTATTAAAAAACTTTGACGTTCATAAGTGTATTTTTGATATTCAATTGAATAAATACATTTTGACTTTGACTTTGACTTTAACGTCTACCTACTCTACCACTCATAATATGCCACCAGCAATGAAATCACCACTCATCACACTAATATTATAAATGCAAAAGTTTGGATGGATGGGTGGATGTTTGTTACTCACGCCAGAACGTCTGAACGGACCTGGATGAAATTTGGTAAAGAGATAGATTTTAGCCTGGAATAGCAAATAGGCTATTTTTAACACCACGGGGAGCAGCTAATCAGAACATACTAGTGGCTCTGTTAGCAATAGACCTCGTGGCCGACGTCTGTACTCCTCTTCGGGTCGCACTCCTCAACCGATCCTTCTGAAATTTTGTAAGCAGGTTTGATAATTATACAGATTCCCTACACGTGGTCCCCGGGTAGTGCTAACCGGGTAGCAAACTCTGGTGGGAGGCTTCGGCCATGGCTAGTTACCACCCACCGGAACAAGCCATGCCGTGAAATGACCTAGTCGTGTTTCGGGATGTAGTCCGGTGTAACCGTTCCGAAGACGGGTCTGAGAAGTAGCGCACTTGAAGCGCTTCACTCAACTGCCGTCTTTGTACTTCTTCACTCTACAAAACTTCAAGGCTAGAGTGAATAAGTACCTTATAGGTCGTCGTGCTCCATCTTAGACCACAACGTCGCTTAACATCAGGCGAGTTGGTTGTCAAACGCCGACCGTATTCTTCATAAAAAAAAAAGTCAAGTTATTTTAGATTTTTTTTTCAAAATGGCGGACTATTTAATTTTATTTTAGAACAAAATCATACTAAGAAATGCGACCTGTAGAAGAAGACAGAGATCCGGACAAAATTCGGACGCACGAAAGCTTTTTTCTCGAAACTGAAGCATAGACGCTGCGCTCGCAAAAGTCAAATTCAAAGTCAAAATGTTTTTATTCATTTTAGGTATTAAAGATACACTTATGAACGTCAAAGGTTTTTTCAAGTCAAACGCTTCAAACGCAATCAAACGCAAAAGTCGCTTGCTCAATTACAGATACGAGTAGGTATCCAATTCAAAGACCACAGTGACCAGTTCCAATCAGTAGACCACTTTTTTACCAAAAAAACAGAAACTGCAATTCGCACCATTTAAGATTACCACCGCACACGAGCATCTACCACGCTAGCTAATGAGGCGTGAAATCACGCCGCCCGTGTGGCGGAAGCCTTATTTTCACCCACTGCCCTACTGGCGTTTAGGTTTTTGCACGTATTATGGCAGATTGTGATTTAGTTATAATTTTACAGGGACCTAAAAAGTTTACCTAAAAAGACTTCGATGGTTTCAAGAGCATTTAGTAAATTTAAAAGTTATTAATAGTAATGAGAGTATAGAGCTTACAACTTATTATTTGATTTATTTTTGCTCTCAATTAATTTATTATTAATACTTACCTACTATAACTTGGAGTTAAGCAGTTCATGGTATTATTGTCAATTTGATGGATGAAAATCTGAACAACTAATACTTTCATTTTAGTTCATTTCCGCTTTTGTGTGTAACCTAAAATTATGTTCTGTCAGATCAAAAACCAATTTGAATTTACTTTTATTGAAACGGTTTAAATAAGTATTTTTTTTTTAAATCTTCGGATTCTTTTTATATCTACCAATTCTGAAAACATATCATTAATTAGAATGCACTGTGCACAAAATGTAGTTTTTTTTTAATTATTTGAAAATGACACTCCACGGACCGTGACTTTTGTTAACATTTATCTTAAATTATTATAAACAATTTAAGGGGAATACAGGTAGAGGGGGGTTAGTTATTAAGTCTTAATCTAAGGTTAGGTTAAAGGTTTTCAGATTTAGTTATTCCATTGTGAGTACACCACGAGCACACCAGCGACCCGCAAGCAGAACCCGATCACGAATATGACGCATGTGCCAGCCATCGCTCTCCTCAACCATATTTGAGGGAAGAGAACGACCGACACACGACGCCGCCGCAAGAGGGTGCCTTCGATAGTGAGCATGAATGCTCGACATGGACCCACAATTTCTATAAAACGCGAAATTATTACAATTTTTATTAACATCATGGCCTCCTCCCGACTCAGAGCCTCCATCACCACCGCGTTCCGAGCTCTGATGGCCACAAAATGTAGTTTCGTCTACTTCACTTTTCAGATAAAATTTTGAAAGCCCTTTTCTGACCGTATTACCAATTGAACAGAAGTGATAAAAATTCATTATAAATTTGTTTTTTTTTGTTACCTATGTACGAAGCTTAAGAAGCTCTGCTACTCAAAGCTCGTAGGTCCTCGAAGCTCTAAACCAAAAACTCAAACTAAATATCATTACAATTTCTCCCAACAAAGTAACTTTCCCATCGCATGCAGACTCCCACAGGTCTGTGGGAACAGGGTTTTTTCATAACTTTTTGTATGAGTCAAAAAATCTTGTAATCATTACCATACATAAAAGGTAGGAAGAGTTCCGCAGCATCCGGTCATTTAGGGCTGTGACTTGTGGTGTACGGAGAAAGTAAAAAAACTGAAGAAGCTCACTAATATCGTAGAACTGTGATGCTGGTGACATTGTAAAGAATTTTCTAGAGAAACAGAAGTGTTCATAAGTGTGATTTTCTTTAAATGTTTTTTTGTATTGATTTTTTGGGTCGAACTTTGGGACAGATTTTTCGATTACTTTCACTGAACCGATTGGTATGAAACTTTGCACACACATTAAAACCGTTCAACTTTAGAGTTTTTTGAAAAAAGTGATAATACAGTGAAACTTGGCTAAGTGGGACCTGGATAAGTGAGAAACCTCCATAACTGGAACTCATGCTGAGGTCCCAACACTTTGGCAATGAATTACTTCTGTTAGTGGGACGAGGTAAGCCTCTATATCTGGGATTTGTTCTTTCGATTTATCATCATAGTTACCTCTATAACTGAGAGAGCGAGTAAATTTTATATGCATAAACCTCTGTAAATGAGACAGATATTTATTTATACCTGTATATCTGAGACACTGGGTAAGTGGAATACCTCTATAAGTGAAACGACATTGCAGGTCCCTTGATGTCTCACTTAACCAGGTTTCACTGTACTTGTTTTATAGTTTGAAACCTAAAAACTTTTCCTGACTACTGCTTCTGAGTAATCTTAGTAAGAGCGTTACCTTTTTTTTCAATAACTAAAAAAACGACTGGCAACCATGATTCACAAAAAAAAGTTTTTAATCAAATCAGTGTAAACGGCCAGAATGGAAGTAAACCTCTTCCATAGATCTCTTCAAATCCAAAGTATTGGAAGTCTGTGGTCCAATTAAAGGCGCCAAAAAGGCCACCACCCTTTCGACACACTTCATAAAATCGCCAAAAATATTAATAAACCCATTCCGGCCACCCGTTAGCACCCAGATATAATTAAACTAAATTAAGTTATAACATCAGGCATAACTGGTCACAGTTAGTTATAATAAAAGCCTTTATGAGCGTTTTCTGCGCATCTTGTTTTTTTTTTTTCAATTTTTGACTTATCAAGGAACTCTAAACTCCAATTTTTTAAGCAAAGGAAGGAAACTTTTTCTTCGTGCCGACAGTGACTTGCAAAATGAGTTGAGTAAAAACCTCTATGGTGTAAAATGTTTAAAAAGCCACCTACGGCACCATGACTCGGAAATTTATTAAAAAGTGTGATTTTAACGAGGAAACTTGATGGATTAATTCAAAAGTGACAGCTTTATTTCGAATGCCTTGATTGGTGATTGAGTGTGCACAAATCGCAGTTATGTCTACTTCAATTTTCTTGAAGATTATAATCTTAATATATATAAATCTCGTGTCACAATGTTTGTCCTCAATGAACTCCTAAACCACTTAACCGATTATAATAAAATTCGCACACCATGCGTGCAGTTCGATCCAACTTGAGAGATAGGATAGCTCAAAACGCGAACGAAGTCGCGGGGTGACAGCTAGTATTCATATATATACTATATATATATATATATATTATATATTTCTTCAATTATCTAGATAGAAATATAGGTAAGATTTTTTGACCTTGTCAAATGAACAGAAATGATTTTGGAACTGTTCTTTCAGTGATGTCTAAAAATTAACAGTTTGAACAGCTAAGCTAAGATGTCCAAAATTTTCGAAATTCACCGGAAAACTTAAAAACTGTCTTCGTGGCGGTACCTACTAACTAGCAGAGGGAAACGTGCGGTAGACCTTTGCCCAGCAGTGAGACAAGCAAACTTAAATTAAAAAACACGTTGAAGTGTTCGAGGGTGGTAAAAAAACCAACGGTAGCAAATAAACATTTGAAGTATACTTCAGACTCAAGTGTTTTGTTAACAAACGTCAAGGTGTCAGTCAGGGGCTTAACATAAAAAATATTGCCTGAGTTTTAGAAAGATTTTTAACTGCACTTCGCTCAGACTACCATTTTTAGCTTTACATAACATATCGTCACGCCTTTCCCCCGAAGGGGCTATGTCCTTTTCTGTACCTTGGCATCTATGTGTATGCAAAATTTCATGATGATCGGTGCAGTAGTTAAGGCGTGAAAGAGTAACAAGCAAACAAACCAACAAACTCACTTTTACATTTATAATATTAGTTTTGAAAAATTTTGATTTTATGGATCTAGATCCTACTAATATTATAAACGCGAAAGTTTGTAAGAATGGATGGATGGATGGATGTTTGTTACTCTTTCACGCCAGAACGGCTAAACAAATTTTGATGAAATTTGGCACAGAGATAGATTATATAGTCTAGAAAAGCACATAGGATAATTATCAACCGCGGGTGAAACCGCGGGGCGCTACTAGTACATTATAATTTTAATATTATGTTGGTTAAGGTATGTTAAAGTTTTTTTGCCAACTTCGTCATTTCCTATCAACAATATAAAACAACATTAGCTATCAAAGAAAACCATAAATTAATATTCGCTCTAAAAGTACAAAACGATAATCATATCAATTTAATAACAATACGACCGTTAAAATTGATCTTTTTCACACAAAATCGGAATCCTTTCGACAGAGATCGCTCTAATTTGCTCACATGACAACTGGATATCAAAAACAACAATAACACTATTGTATTAAACAATAAATACTTTTACAGCTTTTAGCATGAGTTTATCAAAAGAGGTCGGTTTTATAACCGCAAAGGTGAACCTTATCTTCTTCTAAAAAGAGTATTTTTTCTCTCTAGCAAATGTTTTTAAAAAATATAATTCCCGCTGTGTGAAAGAGTGTTGATTTAAAAAATGTTATTGTTTCATACGTTCACAGGTGGGCTTTGTGTTTTAATATTTTGTATTTTGCCGGTTCTGTTTTTTATGTGAGACAGAAATATGTGTACAAATAATTAGTTTGCGTTTTTTGTCTTCCGGTTTCATTTTTAGATTACTTTCAAATCGAATTGTCAAACTGGTTTTTAAACAATTGTCTAGTATTTTTTCGCTTTAACAACTAATATTATTGAAGAAAAAATTACTGCAAAAATGTAGTCAGACACTCCAGATATTATTAAAATGTTGTACTCTATGTCACTTCCACTATCAAGACGACTCAAATGACACCTCACATGTCGAAATACATCAAGCTGTTTAGGCTGTAGGTCGTGCCAAAGAAACCTCATACATACATACCCACATACATCCATACATACAAACAACATCGAAACATAACACTCCTTCTTGCACAGACGGTTTAAAAAAAATGGAAATACACTAGAGATTTGTTTACTTAAAAACAGTTTTGAAGACGAACTTCCGCAAGCTAACACCCTGATTCGATCAATTATTATCAAAAACTTAGTTAATAAGCATGAATTATGATTTGTTTTTAGTTTAAGTGCTTAATGTTACTAATTTATTTTTAAACATATTTTTTAAATTCATCACAACATTTTTTTAAAGCGCCATAGATCTTAAAATAATTTTCTCCAACTTGTCTAGTAAATAACAAAATAAAACAAACTTTATGCAAATGAAAATCATCAATTTCAAACAAATTTCGAATTCCGAACCATTTACTAAATTGCTCATCATCATCAAAAACAAAAGAATGGCTCTATCAAAAATGACATTCCAGATTTAAAAAATCAATTTAAAAAGTTTCGTGTAAAAAGTTCGATCGAGTAACCCAAAACGCAAGGGTTTGGATCCCCGCTGGTTCGGCGTTATTGTTGTGAAACCGTTTACCAGATTTAACGCCATAAAACGGCCAGTTTGCATAAATTTTTATGACATAAAAAGATTATGATGTCATGGGAACCTCTCTGTGCGGTCTAGTTTGTAAGCGGTTTCGAGAGGTTAGCCGATCTTATTTATTACTTGCATGATTATAAAAAGTAATTTTGACATAATTTCCAATTTTTTTATGGTAAAAGTTTGCAATCTGTGTGATCCAGGTCTTTTTTAAATATATTTTTTAAATTTATTTTTTAGAAACTAATATTATAAAATTGAAAGTAAGTCTGTGTTTCTGTCTATTTGTAGGCTTTTCACGACGACGACTAAACGGGTGTTGATAAAATTTAAAATTAGTTACAGTAAATCACGACACACGACACTATTTTCTGAATAAAATTGAACAAAGTCGCGGGTTATCAATTTTTTTTAAATTTATATATTTGTTACAAAAGCGTGAACAACAAAAATGTTCACATATTAGTCATAGTCATAGTCATAGTCAATGTTAATGTGCACATTATTAATGTGCATTAAATTTTGACACTTTTTATAACATATATACATAAATAATATCGTCACGCCTTTCCCCCGAGAGGGCTGGCAGAGGTGTAATACAGCACCCACATTTCGCCGGACGATATTCAGTCCCAAATGTGACAGGGGCGAGCCTTTCGCCATACACCGGGCTCCAGTCATGTAGCAGATGACAAACAATACGCGCATATTATGTTCACACAATTAACAAAGTAGTGCGTGCCGTCGGCGTCGGCTGGGTTTGAACCCGCTCCCTCTGGCTTGAGAGGCGGACCTTCTCCCAACTAGGCTGCCATCGCGATTTTTTTAATAACTCTCTCCTAATTTTGTAGTATTTATTTTTTGTTTGTTATTAATTAGTATACCACAAAATAAGAAATATACCACTGAAAGATCCGTAACTAACCTAACTCTTATGAATCCAGAACGGAAGTCAAACCCACCGGAAGCGCATCCATAAACAACAAGCAACCCATCAAAACAAATTCGAAATTAAACTGTAACCAACCCAACAAAGGAGCTAATCAAACCCAAAAACATATGTTTAAAGGGTTAACAATTACATAAATTAATACATCCTCCCAAAATACCTAAATAACTATAAGAAAGTTTTATATTTTTATTGTATGCGTAAAATCACTTCCTCTATCATTTACGTGTTTTTTCCCGCCATATGCCGCCATTTTTTCTTCCAAGATGGCTGCTCCATATGTCGCGGGACAGCACGTGTTCAAAACTCGAGTTTTGAGCGTTTAAATTAGTGAGTACATGGCGAACAATTGTTAAAATTATCCTGATGACAGATCTGATTCTCTGAGTTGTGTTTGAGTGGAGATATCTGTTAACCTGCTATTTGGTAGGTATTTATGGGAAATGGATCTTATTAAAGTTGCAGACTCAACTAAGGTATGCAACAAAGATTCTAGAATTTACCTACCATGTTCGGATCAGAGCGTTGTACGAATGTTTACATAATTTACCTGTAATGATGAATTTTCATGATTTTTGTAAGGATAGTTCGATTTCACGTTTGATTTGTGTCGATCTAAGGTAATTAAATAAGTTAAGATAAATTTCGAGTCTAATGAAAAAAACACATCACAAAAGAAGAACTTATTTTTTTACCACACTGCGTAAGAAGGAGGGTTATGCTTTTCGAGTGTACGTATATAGGTATGATTGAGATAGGATTATTTCCCTTATTTATTATTATTATTTGATTAGGATTATTTTTAGGAAAGTTAGGGGATTATTGAGATAGGTGAGATTATTACTATTGTATTAGTATTAAAACTTTCAAGGCCTCAACTTATATATAAAAATGTTCCTGTCCATTCAGGTTGCCTGGAAGAGATCGCTCTGAGCGATAAGGCCGCCCATTAAAAACTTAGTTAAGCCTTATTTAAGTACTATTGTAATTATTTTATGTTTATAATAAAGAGTTGTTGTTGTTGTTGTTGTATGTATGTAAGTATGTTTGCATGAGGTTTCTTTGACACGCCCTACAGCCTAAACAGCTTGCTGTATTTTGACATGTGAGGTGTCATTTGAATCGTCTTGATAGTGGAAGTGACATAGGGTAAAACATTTTGCAGCCGGCTTTTTTGTTTTTCAGTTAACAATGGACTTGTTTGTGTTTTGTTTCCAACGCACAAGTCGTTAGTCAACATAGGCCGCGAAATCTTCCACTTTTTTACTATTTACATACATGAAAACACAACGTATTCTACATGCGCCATCTACTGGTTTTATTGTGTTTGGCCATCTTCGAACCCACAAGCTTAGTTACCTCTTTTTTCAATTTTCTCCGAAATTTGGTTCAAGTTATTTAAAAACCTGATAATTCATTATTGACCAATTTCTTTTGGAATTTTAAATGTTCTCTAAAGTGTCATAATGCGCTTAAACGTCGTTTTAGGCGTTTCCTTAATAACATCATTTGGCAAAGACAGTGGAGAGTTCCGCCCGAGGACGTCGTGTCACCAACTGCTCCGTAATGAGATCTCTGGTCTGGCCCCCTATTCTTGACGCACGAGATGTTTCTTGGTCACTCTCACACTTATGACGTTTGTTACGAGAGAGACAATGACAAAAAATATCTCGACCTGTAAGAATAGCCCTTCAGGACACTGGATGAAATTACTGTAATTTTTGCTTCCTTTTTCATTTAAAGAAAGTCCTATCATGTGCTAAGGTTTTTAGGAACCAATTGTACAGAATCATCGTCATTGTTATTGTCCTTTCTGAAGCGATCATTATTATCCAATTTGCAATACGCCAACTGAGCGTAGCAGTCCCCGTGCGGTATAAATATATTGGATTGTGTTTAGCTGTCATTAACACCATCCAAATTTAGCACGCTAGCTCACCTAACGTGCTGCAAGTTAGATAATGTAAAAATGACAGCTTTAATCCACTGCTGGGCTTGCCTTGTTGTTTTTTCGGACATCTCAAGATTGAAGTACTTAATTAGAACCTAGTTTTGGTTTTATCGATTGTGAATAAATTATTTGTAGGCGTACAAATGAGTAATAATTAGCAATAGGTGTATTTATATAATAATTTTAGTCCAACATTTTTGAAACAACAGTTTTTGATAAATTTATTAGATAAGTTTAGTACCTATTTATAACTTATTTTTTTGTCTTAACGGTAACAGATTGTGTGTGTGTGTGTTTGTTTTTATATTTTTTCACGCTTTTGATGAAATTTTGGTATGAAGGTATAGCTTTTACCTATATCCTGGATTCACACATAGGATTAACACACTTTAACCGCGGGTAACGCCGCGGGGTGCAGCTAGTACTAATAATGTTATGTTTTCCATCATATTTTTCCTAATTTACTTAATCCAGGTTTTTCCTATTTTCTCAAAAAATACTTAAACTTTTAAGTACACGTTGTTATCATTCCCAAAAATAAGTTTTAAAATTAGTAAAACATACCATAATTACTTTTAACGAGAACACGCGCGACGCGTGGCATAACTTGAAAATTGACTTTTTTGTACCTAATTATGAGTATTTTAACACCAGTTTTTCGCACGAAAAAATTAGTTTCGATCGTGCCGTCATGGAGGTCGTTATGTGAGTTGATTTTCGACACTTCTTTGACGGGAATCGAACCGGGTAAGTGATAATGAGAGCCACGGCACGCGACTTCCGCACTCCGAAACAATTACAGGGATTATCAGTGTTACCAGCGGTCAACGAAAAAGCTCGAAAAAAGGACAGGAATTACCCGAAATTATGTGGCACCATATTCCTTTGCCTGGCACCAGCAGAGCAAGAACGGGCTTTGTTGAGTGTTAACTGATAAACTGACGCTAAGGGCGAGATTCACAGAACGCACTTCGGCTTTACTTTGATGCAAAGTTCAACTTTCAAGTGAGATTCTTGAACAGTGCATCAAAGTAAAGTCGAAGTGCGGTCTGTGAATATCGTCTTAATTTCGATGAAATCTAAAAGGAACCACGTATACCTCGGGAGTATACCTTTTCGCACTAAAAATATTTTTTACATCGGTTTACAATTGGCGTAATCAATGAACATACAAAAAATCATACAGGCGAGCCTATAACCTCTTCCTTTTTAAAAGTCTGTTAAAAAGAGGTCTAGGTATGCTCAACTTTGGGCGATTACGACTATTAGTGATAATTCTACTTATATTATCATGAATCTGAAAGTTTGTTTGTGTGCTTGTTTGTTAAGTTTTTACGCCTTAACTACTCGGGGTAGCCCATTGCAATTTTATTTTTTAATTTCAGGCGACTTAAAAGGACATAGGTACATACAACTTTATACACATGGTTTCCGCGAGAGCGGGTAAAACCCCAGAGCGCAGTTAGTGTTGAATAAAATTAATCTCACGCCTAATATTCCATCATTTTTTCATACCCCTCTAAAATTGAAACGATTTTAGGCAGAGTCCTAAAATCGCGGAGCTTATGATAACAAGAACGTCAAACAAGCTCGTCCGCGGCACAATGCGCGCTGCACGAACAAAACGACGATGATCACGGCTGTTTGGACAGCCATGGTTGGTGATAAGGCGAAGCTGACGCGAGATTACGGAGAACTAAATAATAAAATATTCTTTCAAAAATATTATTAAGGCTCAAAACACAAAACTGCGATGGGTGGTTGTTGTTACGAGTATGTCAGTAAAAAGTAACATTATTAAAAGAAAAACAAAAAACCCGATTACAAAATGTACTGCAAAATGCTATACCCTATGTCACTTCCACTATCAAGAAGATTCAAATGATACCTCACATGTCAAAATCCATCAAGCTGTTAAGGCTCTAGGCCGTGCCGTGCCAAATATCATACAAACATACATACATACACCCGTACATGACCCTCCTTCTTGCGCAGTAAGGTAAAAAGCGGGACCTACAGTTAAACGTGTCTTTGGAACCACGGTAACGTCAGTTGTAAATTCCAGCCGCAGTCACCAATCCAAAGACTTACAGTATTGTCCGTTGCTTAACGAAACTGTGGATGAAGTAACCGACATAGTCCGAAGGATTGCCAAATTGAAAGTGGCAGTGGCAGGGCACATCGCTCGTAGAACCGACGACTGATGGGGCTGAAAGATTCTCGAGTCACCGAAAGACGCAGCGTAAGTAGGCCTCCCAACTGACTTAACGACTAGTGGAACGATCTAGCTTGCGGCAGTGCTAGACATGCTGACCTGATCCGGGCTGACATGATGATGATGATGACTTATGGGGGCTATAAGAACCTAGTCGATAAGCTTATTTTACCTGGAAAAGCCTCAAACCACCAGATGGACTGACGATCTGGTGAGAGATGCGGGCAGCGCAGGACCAGTCGTTGTGGAGATCTTTGTGATCATCGCCTTTGTCCAGCCAGCGGAAGTCTTCCGGGCTGACATGACGATGATGACTGATGGGTCTAAAAAGGTCGTGAAGCGCCTAGTCGACCGCCTACGCTATGATCAATTTTTTTCCTGTTAAGTGTTAGAGCTGTCCTCCCCTTAACACATCTGTTTATATTTTCAGCAGAGGGCTGTATGACGAGTGGCGCTGTTTATCGCAGCCGGACTCGCGGCGCACCGCCAGGGGTCTGCAACAGTTTTGATATTACCTACACAATCATCATTTTTTGAAAAATGTAATGTAGCTACGTAGGTACTTAACAAATTAGCCAGAATTTGTTTAATTACAAATTTAAAGGTATTTTAAAATTAGATAGAAGATTTTCTGCAGCCATATACTAATTGCTAAGCGAGATTATTCAAACCATGAACTGATAGTAATTTTTTTATTTGTGTAATTAGTACGAGTGCCGAATCCACGAACATTAAATAGATTTCGATGTAGCAAATATTGTCATTGTCATGCACAAAATGTTGTCAACAACTGCATTTCGTTGTAACAATATTTGCCCGTGTATTGTACACGTAATTGGCTGTCCAATGTTGTTATTGACATAATTGTACTCATAATTAATTTTGCTTAATGTATTTTATATCCCGTAGACATTATTGAGGCTTCCAACCTAACTTTATTTAAGAGGTTAAGATGCGCCAATGACATTTGGCATTCGGCGCTCAGCTGGTTTTAGCGCCTCTAGTGATCAACGCTCGAAACTTTTGAACATTGAGCTAGCATTTCTCAAAGACTAAACAAATTCAGACGAAACACCGTGAAAAAAATATTTTTGCCTAAAAATGAATGCCCTCTGTGATGTTATGCTTTATTGCAATGTTTTGTGACTAAATTATTTGAAGCCAAAAAAACAATCGTAGACCACGGACTCTCTGAAGTGTGAGATATCTTGGTTCATCGGATCTTGGTCCCTCTCACTTTTATGATTTTTCAAACGAGAGAGACATTGACCAAAACATATCTCGTGCGTAGGAATAGGGGGAATAATATAATATCGTAAGAATAGCTCTGGAGGGCTATTCTTGACGCGTGAGATGTTTCTTGGTCACTCTCACTATGACTTTTAAAACGAGAGAGACATTGATCAGAAAATATTTCTAGCAAGAATAGGGCTCCTGATGGGCATTCTAAGAACTCCGGTACCAGGGATAAATCACTCAACCTATCTTAAACCAATGCTTACAACATTTCAAAAATCTCATAACAAAAAACATATTGACTAGGACTAGCAGAGCTGTTCAATCGACGGCCCGCTTTAAAAATGTATTCTACGAGTTGATAGTACTAATCTGTTTTATATAATTAGTAGGTAGTATAAAAATGACTAAAATTGTTGAAAATATAGTGGACCCAGAACTCACAACCTCATTATTTTCTCGATAGTTTCTTGCCTGATTTTGCTGAAATGTTCCTACTTGAAGTTAAAAACGCGTTTGTGTTTAATATCTTTTTCATCACTCTCGCTCGTAAAAAGGACTTTATTACATCAGTTTTAGCTCATAATCCGAGCTATTAAGCACGTGTGCTGTTACTTTACCATTATCGCACTAGTAACTAAACTAGACTTTTTTTAAATAAATCAACAAGAGTTTTTTTTTTACTTTTCTTAAATTCTTAATTTAAAGTATCATAACTACGTAATAACAGTAAATAAACATTATTTTTTTATCAAAATATTGACAATTAATTAGGTATGATAATTTAAACAAAGTATTCGCTTTATTATTTTGCCTAGGAAAATTTTGATGGGTGGAAAAGCAGCAAAATGCGCATACATTTTCAGAAAAATGTATTGACTAATGCAAGTGTGTGTTTTTTCCCCTCGCATGTGTGATGAAAAACGTCACATGAAACGCGTGTGCGTTAATAATTACACTACTGGCTCCATTAGTGGGCTCGCATACGGCTCGCGCTATAATACCTCCTCGAGTGAATGACAAATACAAGAAACTAACGGAACGAGCTTTTTTTTATCTACGCGTACGAAATCGTGAGCAACAGCTAGTAGTTAATATAGAAAAAAAATCCTCTATAGCTGGACTAAAGGGGTCTTAGATTGGATATTGAAAAACCTTTTGTAGCTGAAATACATGTATAGTGCTTAGATTTTAGCAAACACCAAAAAAATAATCAAAATAAACCGAGATTCAAAAAATATCAATAAATCAAATGCTTTGAAGGCAGTAATCGCTCAGATTAACACATCCTTAATCTAACACATGAAACTCAAATGTTGGTTTTATAGATGAAACATAAATCCGAGCGAAGCTTGTAGCTGGGAGTTTCCAAGCAAAGAGGTTAACATTGAATGAAAACTCAGAATAGCACTGTAAGAAGAGTTTATTTGAAAATTGAACTAGCTACCAAGAAAAAAATACGAGCACGTGTTCCACGAGCTGCACGAAATTTAAAATAAAAGACTGTACCTTACTAGTAACTTTTTATTAGTTATGAGAGAGTATAATATTAGACAGTATTTTTAGTAGAGAATTCGCTTCTAGGATAAAGCAGTGTGTGTGTGTGTTGTCTTGGGCGGCTTGAACCCCTCGCTGCCCTCAGGACTCATCTTCCCTTGCTGCATTCGGGAGTTAACTCTAGATTCCCTCGTTACGCTCAGGGTACAATAAGCCGCCTGCGACGTAAGGCACTGCTTTGTGCCCTCGGTACATAATCTACTATTGTTACTCTTTATTCACAAAAAGGTGAATTTAGAAGCAAGACCTGTTTGCTTTTCTCCAATCAAGTCTATCGATTGTTTGTCGCAACCAAATTCATTGTGTCTTGATATTTCCTTCAATTTTACGAAGAAGAAGCTAATGTTATAATACGCCAATAACTTTTGTCTTTCTGTTCTTGTTCTGCTTCTTCTTCGACGATGAGATTCGGCAATGAAGACTGATATTGTTGTTCCTAAAAACAATATTAAATGATAATTAATTTGCAACCATACTAAGTCCCAACGCTCGTATCAATAATTTATTTATGTACATTGTGTACACAAAAAAATAAAAAAAGATTACCAGTTTATTCGAAGGTGAAAAAGTCCCTGTTCCTCGGATGCTCTGATACCCTTCGGCTGATTTTGAACTAGGCATCTGTAGATAAAAATATAGGATAAGTTTTTAGTATTTTTATTAACTGAAATGAAAGTTCTTCACTCGCGCTTCGCACTCGCTGAGTGAATGGTTGTACTGGCGTCACGCATGCCCATAGCAGTTCAGCGCCACTCTAATTACAAGTAGTGGCTCTATGAGCAACGTCTCACAAATTACATATATCCGCTATTTTAAATAAAACCTAAATTTACAAAATTTCACAAATATCGGTTGAGAAATGCGATCTGTTGAGGAAAACAATCGGACATCCGTGCAATCAGACGCTGGACGCCGGACATACGACAACTTCAGCAATAGCATTTTCATTTGGCATAGCTCTGACTATGCACTATGCTTGTCACCCTAATAATATAAGATGTTAAATGTCTTTTAACTCACCTTAGTTCAGTACTCGCATTTGTTGTTGGCTGAACGCTTGTGTTTAAATTTTGATAATTTCATTGATCTCTGTTTCTGAAAAAATGAAATAAAGCAATTTAAAGATATTAATTACACAATATTCATATTACTCAAAGCGTCTCGTTTGTCTCTTTCCATGATACCATAAAATATAAAACAATTACCAATCTATAATCCCAGTTTAAAATATATTATTAATCTAGTCTTCATGCAATAGAGACTAGATTAAAATAACTATTAAGACTAGATGCAGGTTGGTATCAGTTACCAAAGAAATTGTTGTATATAATAAATATAAATAAATAACAATACATACAATAGTGACTCTGTGAGCTGGTGATCTCGTCAAAAAGGTTTTTTGAAAATTTTCCAATTATGCGGAGATATATCTTTTTTTAAATCACATCTCTGCCATATTGAAAAATTTCCAATAACCGCCTAGACATGAAAATTCTTTTTAAATATCGGACTTACTCACAAAGTTTCAAGAGAATAGGTTAAGAAAAATGCCACCTGTAGATTAAGACAGGTCTGGACAGAGATCCGGACAGAAATCCAGACGGAATTCGGACATACGAAAGCATTTTCGTCGAATCTGAAGCATAGACGCTTCGCTCGCTAACGATCTCTCGCTCGGTTATTGTTGTAAGAAAATGTAATAACTTTTCTATCGAATTCAATGGCCATGACTCGGAACACTACTTTCTGAATGCAAATGCTTGACTTTTTGTATTAAATACTATTTTTTACTAAAAAATACTTTATTTTGATCAAAGTGACTGATCAGAGTGTTAGTAAGCATATTCTTTCAAATAAAAAATAAATGAGTAAATAACGAAGTTATGCTGCAACAAACATTTAGTAAAATTTATACAATGTAATTGAGTGCGTCCTAATTTTTGAAGTCGGTTAACAAACCAGGATAAGTTAGAAAAATATGCTTACTACACTGCTAAAAATAATAATGTATTGCGGACCGTGGTTGGTCAGCTATAACATAAAAATGTGATTGTTTCTAGTTTAGGTAGGTTAGTTTAGGAAATGTGCTATACCAAAAACAAAAATTAGTATTAGTCATTTACACCGTTCGCACGCAACGACCGCTTTCCGATATTGACATCGTAAGTACACATAATAATTATCATTATTTTATTTTTACCAGATTGTTCAAGAAGGATTACTTATTATTATTAACTATAGAATACTCCCCATTTCTGTTATTAACTAGGTGTTGGGGCATCAGCAAGTATGCCACAGCTTCAATTTGAAATGGCTTAGGTATATTGACCTTAGTATAATTTTTGTGAATAATTGAATCAAATGAAATCACGAGAAAAAAAACAGCTGTTTCATACAAAAAGCTCATCGATCGTCGACAAAATGTAAGCAGATGCTTTTTTCCCCGATTTAATTTACAAATAAAAAAGTTTAAAAAGTAACCGTTGTTTATAATGAAGAGTACAATGACCCCCGTTTGGCTTAGTACACCCTATACCGATAACCCTGTGCAATGTACAAATATGACACATATAGGTACATTTGTACATAACAAAACAAAAACACAGTTCTGACAAGTCTTGCACTTGGATAATTATCATGAGCAACATGTACAATGGGGCCCGTGCCGTGGCGTGATGATTGTAGTACAGCACGACGCTGCGCGACCGCGGCTCGTATCACAGCAAAATAAGGTTCATGGTCGCACAGCGTCGGCGGGTAAATCCAACAATCATCGCAATAAGGTGTAATGGACGGTGAAGCCCTGAGAGTTAACATAGGTCGGAGGACACGTCTGTAGTTTTCTATTATTTTTATCAGGAAAACAAACGTCAGACCGAATCATATGCCACTAAAAACTCAGACACTAGGGTTAGTCACTTCAGTCTACACAATAAGAACAAACGGGTAAAAATATTTATGTGGTAATTAAATATTAATAGGTAGGTAGGTACTTACCACTTAGAAACTCAGACACTAGGGTTAGTCACTTCAGTCTACACAATAAGAACAAACGGGTAAAAATATTTATGTGGTAATTAAATATTAATAGGTAGGTAGGTACTTACCACTTAGCTAGTTGGAGTCCAATTTTTTTCTTACGCCTAGCTGCCTTGGTGACATCTCCCATTTTCATCGGATCAACCTTCTGTACCCTCTACTCACAACGCGATCAATTATTGTCCAAATATTTTCACTAGTAGTAAAGTCACTAAAAACTTATCAAATGTCTTGAAAAACTAAAAAACTCTTTTTTTGATTGTCTCTGGATAATTAAGCACTGTTTAATTGATGATTTACGTACAAATAGAAAAAAAATGCGAAAATATTTTTCGGCAAGGCGAGTACGTCCCTCCTTCGTGAGGCGCTAGCGCCGACTGGCCCGTCCCCCGCAAAGGAGCTCGCGGGTGTCAGTGGTCACGTGATCTGACGAAATACTTCAAAATAACACAAAATATTACTAAACTAACTCAATTTTAGCTCTAAAAATATGGTAAAAGGACGATCAATCATATTTTTAATTTCCTATCCGAAGGTGTAAAAATAAATGGTAACGTAATCTCCGAAAGCACGGTATTGCACGCCATGAGAACGAAAACAACGTCCATTTAATATTTTTTTACTCGCAATCTAGTAAGTAATATAATATTTTAATCAGACTAATTAATAGGTAACAGAATGATCTTATTGGTGATATTTTTTTCATATCGGTAGGGTCCGTAGCTTCTTCACTATTACGAGTTGAATAGACGCATTTGGCGAATATTCAAGGCTTAAGACCAAACTGAAAAGCTGGCTGATTAGTCAAGCGTTCTATGACATTGGAAAAGAATTCTTAATACGAAAAATGATATCCTAAGATACCTAATTTATTAAATTGAATATTATTATTTATTTTATGACATTTACTATATGAATTCAATTTTTTTTATTATTATGATTGTAAATTAATTAATTTTTATTATTACGATTGTAAATGAATTGATTTTTAGCCTATACTAAATACTAATCGAAAAAATACTAAATACTAAATACTGTATACTAATCGTATAAATAAATGAGTATGAGTATGAGTATGAGTATCAAATATACCTATGTGCTATCATCATTACCCAAATCCTCATTTATTATTGACCGGCTGAGCTAAAATCTTTAGCAAACTGTTTTCCGATTCGACTTTGTCACTCCGATCATAGATACCACTTGATAAAGATAGCTAAAAACATAATTATTACATTGTGATCTACTAAGATAAATCTGAATAAAATAAATACTATTTTAAAATACTTACATTTTCCTTGTTTTCCATATTATAGGTAGTAGCAACTGCATGCTAAGTTTCACGCTATATGCCGCGAGTGGGGTAATAAACTCTATTTTTACGTGAAAATATATAGGGACTACATACATTTCCTAGGAATTATATACAATAACGGATTACATACATTTTCGGTAACATATAATTATACAGACTAAAAATAAATAATAATAAATAGTAATAATAAGATGTAGACTGAAAATAAATATTACTGAAGTCGCACTAGAATTTAATTTTAGTCTACATTTTATTATTACTCCTAAAATGTTTTTAAATTTTTATTAACTAGTGACTCTGTGAGCTGAAAACCTCGCTGCTGGCGTCTGTATGTATGGCGTAAACTCTTGGTATATAGTAGGTCACATTTCTCAATCGATTGTCGTGAAGTTATCGAACCTACTCACAAAATTTCAAAGGAATCGTTTGAGAAATGCGTCCTGTAGGGGAAGACAGCCGGCTAAAAATCCGGACATACGAAATCGAGTTCTAATGTAATGTTCTCTGGTAGCCCTTATTAAGTAAATAAATAATTTTTTGACCTATCATCCCATTGGTTCCTGACAGCTGATTCCATCCAATTTCCTATACCATTCCAATGTTTTATTAGTATTATACTAAGTATAGTTTAGTAAAGTCGCGTGACCGCGCGTCATCGTTATTAGCTGCGCGTGCGCACGGCTAATTAAAATTGGGATGAGCCTCGTTTCGTTGGGGGAGAATTGGCCTTTTATGTTTATCAAAAGTGGCCTAAGTGGAGCGGTACTTATAGGTAGTGTCAGGATTGATCTGACTCATAATTTTTTTAACATCGGACGGGACACGCGTTTGACCACTATTTCCTGATAGGTAGCGACGATGTAATTGAAGGTGAAAAAGGTGCAAGTCAGACAGAAAAGACGTAAGACAAGTACGAGAGATGAATGGGATGCAGACGCTGCGTCTTCTTTGCTTTCACACCAAATGTTTTGAAGAAACACGACAAAACACAAACATAGAAGACGGGGCACAGATGAGGCGCGGACGCGACACTTCTCGTTTTGTATGCAGGTGCTGTCTCCGCTCTATGAGTTCTATCCGTGTCTCGTTCTCGTCCTATGCCTTTTCCGTCTAGCCAGCGCCTTACGCTCTAGTCTTGGAGATTTCTCTTGAACACCCCCATTGTATTTTGATGGAAGGCCAGACGCAGGTAACAAGTTCCACACCTCTGATTCATAAATATAAGTATTAGTAAATATTAGTAAATATATTTACTGCCTCGGTGGCTCAGTTGGTAGTGAACCTGCCTTCTGAACTTGGGGGCGTGGGTTCGATTCCCACCTAGGGCAAACATTTATCCGATGAACTTTTGTGTTTGTTCTATGTCTGGGTGTTAATATGTATTTAAGTATGTATTTAAAAATATCTAAGTATGTTTATCAGTCTCTGGCAGCCATAGTACAAGCTTTGCTTAGTTTGGGGTCAGGCGACCGTGTGTGGAAGTGTCCCGAATTTATAATTTAATTTATTTAATTTATTCATAATGTAGGTATAAAATTTAACCTAAGCCATCCGGACCATAAAGTTGATCTTAATGATGAGTACAATAATACCCTAGCCTAGAATATGTCCATCGTTTAAAGAAATACCCTACATATTATACGAGTAGACCGCAGACAAAGGAAAGAACTAACTCAATGACGTACACCGCTAAAACAACGGCCTTTGGTAGTCGAAGTAAAGAAACTCCGACCACAGGCCAACCAGGAACACCAACTGTTACCCTTCAAACAGAAGACTGTCATCACCAAATAAAGTCAAAAAATCAATAAATACACACGTCATCGTCATTGGCCACGGTGGGGATGGTACAGGCGTGTCCACATTAGTACCGGCTCATTGATCACGTGTACCGTACGTTATGGGGTGCTGTTGTTTAATATGAATAAAATGTGTGTGCTTTACGGTTCGATTGACTTCATCAGTATTTCTATTAACATTAAAAAAACTGGAAGTTTGTGGCGAACTAAAACGTAGTGAACCTACTAGCGTATATCACTCGTGGGTCTGTGAGCTGAAGACGGTCAGATAAGAGAATCAGTTAAGAGGGCCGCGACGTTCTGAAATTTCCATACAAACGCGCTACTCAAATTTCTTGAAAACCGTTTGTTAGATTATGATGAAATTTAGCATGTATAATTAAATTAACAATATCTCCGCCCCTATGTTGTTGTTTTTTTTTAAAGCGTTCTCAAGCGAAAATAGAGCTATGAAAAATATCCGCATTTTTAAGGGGTCACTTTTGACTGATTTATTCAACAGGTAGACAACGCAAATCAAAAATTCCATTACATAGGGAGGTTGTCTACATCATTAGCTGTTAAATGAATCCATAATACAAGGGAAATTCTTAGTTAGGTACTTAAGAATGATTACAGAAGTGCAAAATCATAAAAAAAATTAAATTGCACTTTGTCACTCTGTAGGTAGGGAAGTTTAGAGGCTCGTCAGTATCATTACTCGCTCTCTTCGACGAAATGGCTATAGAATACCTTAAGCCAATGCGAAGTTAGTTAGGTCGCCGGACTGTTAAGAATTGTGACCTGCAGAGGAAGACAGAAATACATACATACGAAAGCATTTTTGTCAAAGCTGAAGCATAGACGCTTCGCTCGCTAATGCTCACTCAGTCTTTTTTTTTTACAACGGACTAGGAACGCGTTTGACACTGATTCGTCTGATGGGAAGCGTCGACGTGGTTGAAGGTGTAACACGCTTGCCTAGACACCTATTCACTTTTTTCTTGAACATCCCTGGATTATAAAATCATTAATGGATTTTAGTTGTTATAAAATAATGATTAAATTCGATTATAGTCGATTATAAAATTCAAAATAACCCTTTCTCTCTGTCTCTCTGTTTGTTTGTAGGCTTTTCCCGGATAAACGGCTGAACGAATCTTGACGAAATTTGATCAATAGTTACAGTATTTCACAAAGGAAGGCTTTTGTATACTTTTTACTGAATAAACGTGATGGAAGTCGCGGGTCCATCTAGTACTTTATAAAACAAAATTAGCACTTATCATATTGAGAAACCTTTAAATAATTATATACCTAGGCACCATGCCTAGGTATTAATAATATACTCCGCCAGATAGCATTTCGAGTAAAAAATGGTGACGTCAAGCGATGCTTAAGCATACCACAGACCTAAATTTTCATTTGCTTCGCAAGACCGAAAAAAGTCAATAACTCTTTTGAACTTGTTTTAAGTTCGAAAGAGACGATGACAATGACGAGTGACGTCATTACGTATTTGCTCCCAGAATGCTAGACCTTGTTTTTTTGTATCATGTACCTAGGTACTCAATTAGACAGAAAACTTCTTTTGAACTCCCTCCAATGTCAGCTGAAAAAGAGTAAAACATTTCGCAAGCTGCATTTCACCCCCCACATCATCAAACATTAGACTATCGCACCTAGAATCATCTTCCTTCCATACATTCCAAATGCAAATTCGAAAACAATTCCAAATTCAAAACACAACGGAATTTTTCACCCTGAATTAGTTCTAAGTAATTAACTTCTTATCGACGCGTGCGCATGTAAAATACGACCCCTCAAATAAACCCTCGTATTCAAATTAACAAAACATCATTGTGTTGAACGTACTGCAGTACAATATATTTAAAAAAAAAACACTTCTTTTCACCTATTCTAGTCAATTAACAACCTTATTTCGTTGCCAATAAAGTAGAATATACAAAGAGGTTAAACTTCAAGCCGTTGTAATGATGTAAGTGAAATTAAAAAAAAATGTGGCACGCGCCCTCCTCGGCGCCCTCTGTCGTACGCGCGAGTTGCTTCGGGGTATCTTCCCTTGCCATCGTGGGGCGGAATAGAGGTGAGAAATGGGGTCATATCGAGTATCGATAGTTTACTTAAAACTTTTTCAAACCTACACTAATATCTACATTTTCACACCTACTTGACGACTACCTTATTATTATGGTCTAAATTGCTTCCGAGTAAAAATTTGAAAAAAAAAAACTTTCAAAACTGCTTTCTCGAAATTGTGCGACTGCAAATAGTAGGTATTAAGTATCTAATAGATAGCTAAAAACCACAGCTAGGCAGCTTCGTATTTACGTTAGAAGGATTACACAGTAAAAATACTTTTATTAAATGTTAAATAATAAAATGACATAACATTTACACTTGAAAGTCAAAAATCAGAGTAGACACTATTATTTACTTTTAGAACTAACTTCTTTGTCTTCGCTCTCTCTCAGCACATCCTCATCACTGCCATTAGTGACTCTGTGAGCGTAGACCTCACGGCCGCCGTTTGTCTATCTCTACAGGTCGCATTCCCCAACCGATTTTGTGAGCAGTTTCGATTTGCACACAGTTTTTTTTTTTGCCGAGTATATTTTGGAATATTTTCAAAATAGAGAATCGGTTAAGAAATGCCACCTGTAGATAAATACAAAGATCCGGACAGAGATCGTGACTGAAATCCAGACAGAATTCAGGCATACGAAAGCATTTTTGCTAAACAGAGATGCTTCATTATGATTTAAAACACGGGAATTACTCACGTACGATTCAGTCGATTATTCCGACTATAGTTTCAACCGCATTCGGCGGTCTTCATCAGGGCGAGTGCGCGCGCGTGGCTGCGTCTCGCATAGCACTGACTATGCTATGCGAGACGCAGCCGCGCGCGCGCACTCGCCCTGATGAAGACCGCCGAATGCGGTTGTGTGAAAACCACGTCAGTTTCCATAATAGAGATGCTTCACTTGCTATCGATCACTCGTTCGATTAGTTATGTTATACCTATTATTATGTCGATAAAATTGTATCGATATCGATAGTGCGCCCGTCCCTAGGCTAGGTGTCGTCGGCGCGTGCAGGTGTATGTTCCGCCGCGCGCGCCGCTCGCCGGCACCTGGGCAGATCCCCTGATATCGATGTGATATCTACATACTGGACTACTGACCTCTTAGCCGAGGATAAGATTCAAGAAACCGATTCAATACGCGACAACGTTTGATAAAAAAGTATGTTATTTACTACGTAAAGCTTAAAAACGACTTCCAATGTCCATTTAGACAATTTTGGAAGCAATCGCGCAAAATACATACAAAAAAACATGCAGACGAATGGAGAACCTCTCCCTTTTTTGAAGTCGGTTAAAAAAAACAAACAGACTAATTGAGAACCTCCTCTTTTTTTGTGGGCGGTTGAAAATGGTACTGCTATGGTTAGTTTTTTTTTATCATGCCAGATAAATCTTTCGCAAAGTAGAGTACATATCTTTTTATTGTTTCATTACCGAACCTATCCTTACATTCCTTAGGTACATGATCTATTTGCTATTTCACAAAAGCTTTAGGGCCGTATGCTAAAACGACGCTCAGTCGCGAATCTCAAAATAAAGTGGTTTTACCATACATGGCAACCAGTTTAACCAGTTTTAAACCGAGATTCATGACTTAGCGTGTTTTAGCATACGGGCCTTGATCATAGATTTTCCTTAGAATAAAGTCAAAGATTGAAGAGGTCTGCAGACATGTCCAGTTACATGCTAATTACCTACTATTGCTTATAATTAAATCCAACGAATCAAATTAAAAAAAAAAAAAAAAAATATCTTTATTCAATCGGGTATCAAAGATACACTTATGAACGCCAAAGTTGTAAAAATGACTCTACTACCTTGTACAGAAAAGAGCCCCTACCCAGAAGAACAGCCAGAAACTGAAGGACTTTTTCAGAACTTTTACTTTTTTTTAAATTTGTTTCTCAATCTTTGGCTTAGAACTAGTAAGATCATGATTATATTTCCCATAAGTAAAGTTATGGGAAATATAATTATGATGTTACTAGTTCTAAGCCAAAGATTAAGAAACAATTTAAAAAAAGTAAAAGTGCCCAGTAGGGCAAATTGAAAGCATAGTATCTTTGTCTTTTAAAGAATAAACAATCAACACACGTCTTTATCCAAGCACCAGAAATAACTTTACAGAAAAGCTTACTATATTTTAATACTGCTACTTACCTCCTTTGAGCCGACCGGGTTTAAAGCTTAAACCAGTTACTCTAATTACAGATTTTCGACAACGGCTTCAATGGCAGAACAACCAGTTGTCGATCGGACAATAGGCCAATACACGATTTAGCCATAATACGTGCTTTAATGCTTTAAGCCTAAGGCTGTGTATTCACTTAAGATGTGCGAGGGAAATGAGCTGAGCGCGGGGAAAAAACCGCCAATAGTATCACTTCACTTACTCAGAGAAGCAACACTATTTTAGGATGGAGCGGGTGAAGAACCCTAAGGCTTTGTATTCACTTAAGATGTGCGAAGGATATAAGCGCGGAGCGCGGGGAAAAAAAATCGGTCAGAAATTAGAATTTATTGATAACTCCTATAGTTACACGTCACAGTTGAATATTTATAGTTAAAAACGAGTATGAAAAGACTCATGAAAGTGGAAGAAGCGAAAGATGTATGCCAGGATCGTAGCAAGTGGAAAGAAGTAGTCTCTGCCTGACAAATAAAATAGTATAATCAACACTTTGCAGTGTAAATGAAGAAAGAAGATATCCGAATGAGATTATGAATATCCCATTAGGATTATTTCCTCGTGCACCGCGCATCTTCCTAGCACATCTACTGTGTACACACAGCCTAAAGCCTTTAAAGTGCGTATCTTAGTCCATAATAACTGCTTTTGGGTAACTTTAGTCAACTAATATGCGGTTCGCTTAATTTTGAGCCACTCTTTTGTTTACTAATTGATTGTATTATGAAACCTGCTCGCTCGAAAGTCATTGTATTGTTAAATGCAATTTTTGGCGTTTTTTTTGGCAAATTGGCGTGTATGCTTATTATAGGCGTTTACTGGCGTTCAGGTACGTTATTGTGTTTTGTTTACAATTTTCGCAAGAAGAAAATACTTAAAAAACATTGAATTTTAATGGTTTTTTAAAACCTATAAATAAAACTAATTAAATCCCTATAAGTCGCTGCTAATGAAAAAAAATGTCGCATTTGCTTTGTTTAACTTTTTTTCTTTATATTTGAACTACTGACTTAAGCAAATTTTAATGCTGTATACGCCTATGAAAGTTGTCACTACTTATATATGTATATCAGTTCCATGTACTTATAGTAGTTTTAGTGAGATATGATAATGTAATATTATGTTCACTGTTGGCGTGTCTTTATTTTAAAATAATGGTTTCTTTTTTTTAAGAAACCATTATTTTTTCAATAAAACCACAATAAAAAAAGCAAACGCCAATAAAATCTAGTTTTATTTTATTTTTATTTTTTTAGTTTTTATAGCTACGTCTAAGTCCCGCGATACAAAGAAGCCTAAGTGTTTATCCAAGCTACCTCTGCTTTCATCGAAAGCTGGACGGACTTAGATCCGTTTGAACTTTGAACTTAGAGAAGGAAGCACTCACAATAATATAAGTAACGACCAGTCGTTACTTCTATTGCCTACTAGCCTCGTTAGTCTTATGTAATATAGATACATAGATAGATTTAGGCAATTCCTATGTTTAGTGCAATTGACCATTTGTCTTCAACATGAATACAAATTTGGGCCGTGTACCATATCGGTGGTTCTAGTAAACTCGGAGATCTCGCTTACTCGGTCAATAAACTAGGCTCATAATTTTCATAATCAGAACTATTCACATGATTGTTCAATCAAACAAATTGTTTTGCTCTTGATCAGGAATTCTTTAGAAACGAAGTCTATAAAGTAGCAAATTGCAGGCTAATGGGCCATATTACGGATATTAGAGTCACGGAAGAAAGTAGCGGTTCAGATGGCCTATCATATCGAATAGGATGAAAAAAAGTTAAAAATTCATGTCAAGAAATTGCAGTAAAAATCTAAGTTCTATTCAAAACATATTTATTTTTAAAGATTTTGCTACCAAACGACCTAGGAATATTTACTCTACTTTTATACTTATTTTATTTATTTCCCCAAATATTTGGCTCTTCAGTTTGTTATACCAACCGAAACTTGAAAACACTCAATTGTGAATGCTATTTCGTGGTCACGCTAAAGCCTCACGATTTTTATTCAGATTTTCTATGTCCTCATTCTCACCATCATCATCAACCATGTTCTACTCACTTCTGAGAAGCAAGTCTTTTTTATAGCGCACCGTCTTTCCCGGTTCTGTCCCAGTCTCATCCACTGTCTTCCTGCTGCCTGATATAGCCAGCAGCAACCTTTACTTCACTCTTAATTAATTAAAACGTCAAGAGGCTTTGAGTGAAAAACCTCGTGAAATTTAAGTTTGCTTTACACAAATTATACTCCAAATTTTCATATTTGGTTTCATTCATCTATCTAAAGGCTGATTTTCATTATTTATAATTACATTTAATTTTTTTTGCAAGCAGTACAATCCCTGCTATTCATAAAAATATTGAAGTTGGATGAGTTAGGAATACAATGACTTAAGAATAATAAAAGGACAAAATAGATGTAGAGTGAGTTGAGAATAGAAATAGGTTGAGTTGAATAGAAATGGAGACTCGGGCTGAGACTTCATAAGATGAGTAATCCATGGGAGAATTAATTCCACGAAAACGAATATTTATCTGCCTATACACGCTTCTAGAGCGGTAGATGTAGGAGTAATATCTAATGTTCATAAAGAGCTGATTAGCAAGTAAAGCAGTTCCAAAACTCAACTTCCAACGTTTGCTAAATACTACTGTATACATGTTAAGTTAAGTAGGTACCCACGTCAAGTCTGCTCTTTCCCTTCAAACTCTTGCCTGTAGCGACTGGCCTAATTTGAGAAAAGGAAGACCACCCAAATTTGCAAAATTAAATCATAATGGACATCAAAAACTAAATTAATGATATTAAGTTAATTCTGTTATATAATACAGGGAGCCGCGCGTGCTTGTTATTACACGTTGCTGGAGAGCTGGCTCACTAAATAACTGATGATGCTCCTGCTCTGTAGTAGTGAATTGGGTATATTTATTGTTTTACTCACTTCCTTTATTTATTTTACAAATCACTTCCGATTAACTACTTCCGATTCAGTTTAAAGGCTACGTTGCTACGTAGCCACACGTTTTAATTTCGCTAATTTTCTTCCGATTCAGTTTAAAGGCCACGTTGCTACGTAGCCTTTAAACTGAATCGGAAGTAAAATTATGAAATCCGGCAAGTAGAAAGCGTAAATGTAAAATTAATTAGGAATTAATTTGTTAATCTCGTAGTAAATTGAAATATGTTCTTAGTTTTAGATACGAATTAATATTTTAAATACAGATAAACTTTGTGCCAGTACTAATAAAACTATAGTGGTATTTGTTTTAATACAAGAAGTTAACTTTTTATTAAATGATAAATCTAAACAGAACTCAGCTTTCGAATCCATCGACTCTCGGCCTACAATATCGTGATACCGTTTAGTCAGCATCAAATTAGCCAAATGTTGGATCCCGATGGAGATTCGGAACATGCTAAATATCGCTGTTTTATTGGGTAACAACAGCAGCTGGCCTATCGATACCTATACTAAGCTTTCTAGGGAAATTACCTGTAAATGTTTTGGATAGAGTTATTATGAAATTGAAATTTGGTTAATATTTTTTTTAGTTATGTTTTTGTTTTAATTTGTATTGCAAAAATATACAAGATTGTTTAATGAAGATCAATTGTGACATAGCATTTTTTCGATTTATGTAAGTATGTACTTAGGTAAAATCTTAAAAACATTTTTACATGCATAAACCTCTAACTAAATTCTGATCTAAAAGCCCATTGGCAGAGGGAAAGGTGCCCAGAATGCTAGCAGCATTGCCACGCTGAATGGCAATGCTCAATTTCTGGCCGAAATAAATGCCAGCATTCTGAACACCTGACGCCTCCACCGACCGTTTAGCCAGGTCCCTGTAGAGAGATAGGGCCGCTGGGCCCTACGGACCTATAAAGTTTCCACCGCAAACGGAATTAAATGCAATCGCAGTACTTGGGTATTTAGTTATAATGTTCGCATTTTATGAATGTGAAAGTAGTTATGATTTTTTTATGTATTACCATTAGATTCCCATTACAATATCACAAACTAAAAAGAATTAAGCAAGCTTGATGAATGTAAGGCGTTATTTTTTAAACAGTTTTTTGTTACTTTTTATCCGGGAAAATGCCAGCCATCTAAAAGCGATTTTAATCGGTAAGTACAATAATGCAATAGCAGTTTACATTTATGTATTTCCTTTTAATACATCCATGAAAACGCAAACATAAACAAAATGTGTATTTCTAATTCAATTCGACGATTATAATCAGATTAAGAGGAAGCCCACTTAACATGGTCGCACCTGTAAAAACGTGTGACCAATTTAAAGAACGATTTATTGAACAACAATGAAGTATCATAAGTCTTGGACCAACGCTGTACTTTAGTGATGTAAGTACTTATTTAGAATAGATATCGATATTTTATGTTTATCGATTTTTCGGTCAATTCGCCTCAGTGACATTACACTTTATGGTGTTGTTCAAAAAGGAGCAATGTTCTTGCTAGCTTGCTATAGGTATAGTCTAGAGTTGTTAGATTTAGTGTCAGAGTTTCGTTTGCTTTATTTTATTTGTTTTTTAACTTAATTCCATAATAAGAAACTGTTGATTTATTACACAGATTCGGTTTGTTTGCCTACTTACTACTTTACCATACTACCTATTTTATCGAAATACAAATCTATATGAAACACATTGAATTACTTTATGTTAAAAAAAATAGTTTTAAGTTTTGCACACCTATTATGGAATTACAGGAACCTATAACATGACTAGAGCCCAGTGTATGGCGACAGGCTCGCCCCCTGTTACATTTTAGGACTTAATATCGTCCAACGAAGTATAAGTGTTGTATTACACTTCTGTCAGCCCCTTCGGGGGAAAGACGTGACTATATGTATGTACGAGTATGTATAACGAAATTGTCAACACTCATAAAACATACTTCAAATTTCACAAGCACTCCTATCGATATCAAAAACTATCGATAGGCAAGATTCTCATGCCCGCCCTGCTCTAGAGGTTAATCTGAGAGGATGCGGCGAGGTTTATTTTCAGAAGCGCCGCCAGCCCCGGAAGTGCCCTGATCGATGGGCGTGAGCTTCGAAAGCAACTTCCGGATAACGAATCACGAAATTTCATTCCGTAATATAGTGAGTAATGAGAATTGACCTGAGGTATAAGTACCTACTTAACTTTTCCCTTATTATTTTTGCAAGTTGCAAATATACTTACTTACGATCTAATTTATGAAATATTTTCAGTAAGTATACCTAATTACTTTTTCTATTAGTTCTAGCATTTACTTAATTTCGTAAAAATAAATTTACTGAATCATTTTCTACCTTCAAATCTTCATTCAGTAGATGAATAGATTTTACATTATTGAAATCCTATTCTTATTTTGTATTTCTATTTTAAATAAATAAATAGTTATTTAAAACGTTTTAGTCAAATCACGCAAAATCAATATCCTATTCTTCTTCTTTGACTTCAAATATTTCACAAATTACTCCAAGAATGTTACTAACTTTAAATTGAAGACATTTTATACAACTTTAATTGCTTTTAATTTGTCAACCGTATCGATATTAATAAGAATCGATAAAATTATGCTAATACTGTTTTTCTGCCTATCATCGATTTATTATTTATCTATAACCAGCTACTTATTGTTAGTTTTTAGGAGCTCTCTGTGGGGCATCGTTGAACCCTTCTCCTAGAGCATTTTTATGAGGTAGATGAAAATTTAAAAAAGATATGCCAAGTACTCGTAGTTAGACATAAATTCATAGTTAGGTAGGTAGGTATCAGAGTTTTCCAAATGTCTTAGGATAAAACAACATGCAAGTTTTAAAATAAGGGCTCCATTTAAAATTTGGAAACAGATCCCTAAAAAAGAAAACAATTGAAAATCACAAGTAGCCGTAGGTTTCCGTGTTGAGCCATACCAAGTTTTGTTTCTTGGTTTTTCCCAATAGGGTAGGCTAGAGCCCACACGGCCTCACCGCTTAGTCATCATAGTTTTGTATAAAATCTATGATGAAAATAATGGAATAGAGGGCGATGATAGATGGTGATGATGATGATGATAGATGATAATTTATCTCTTTTCAGTAAAACTTTGGATACTTTACTAAAACTTTAAGTCAAGTTTTGTAGAGAACACGAAAAGTAGCATTTCCTATTATTTGTATCATTTGTCGACACTCGTGCACTTTACCGACAGGTAGAGTAAAAATCCACCTCGATTTAAACTTTAACACTCGAAGAATCACAAGTTTTAGAAAATAATACAGGATCACGAAACCATCTTTTCGGTTCCCGCCAAAAACTTTTGAACCATACCTAAGTAGTGTGTCAAAAAGTATAAACTGTTTTTGGGAAATGATACCTATCTGTATTTAGTCAGAGGCAAAAAGATAAAACAACAATTTTAGAAAATAAAAGTGCAAAAACCGAAAAACATTAATAAAATATGAAATTTTGAGTAGGTGATAATGATCAGGACAAAATAGAGAGATTTACGATCCTTCCCTAAGACTAGTCTTTTCAAACAAAGTGTAGGGATGTTCCGATATCGCAGCGTTGATTTGTTTTCAGAATAAATACAGTAAAAACTCTTAATTCGCGTCAATTTTCAATATTACAATTTCTATATTCGCGGTGAAAGATTTTTTTTATTCTTTATAAGTATCATCGAATGTCATCGTGTACTGCCCCGAGTTTTTTTTCAATTGTCCGTTTCCACTGGATCCATCCATCTAAAATCCTACTCTCAGTGTGCAGTGGTCCAAAAGCTGCTCTCTGAACGACCTGATTGGTCTACTGGTCGGGCATGCATATAATCAATCAACAAGAGTAATATGTATTATTAAAACAAAAACCCGGCTGCAAAGTGTTGTACTGCAAAGCAAAGTCGAAACGAAGACGGGGCTGAGAAGTAGCGCACTCGTAGCGCCTCACTCAACTGCCGTCTTTGTACTTCTTCACTCTACAAAACTTGGCTAGAGTGAATAAGTACCTTATAGGTCGTCGTGCTCCATCTTAGACCATAACGTCGCTTAACATCAGGCGAGTTAATGGTCAAACGCCGACCTATTCTACATAAAAAAAAAAAAGTTCCACTATTTAGAAGATTCAAATGACACCTCACATGTCGAAGTCCACCAAGGTGTTGAGGCTGTAGGGAGTGCCAAAGAAACCTCATACATACATACATACACTCGAAAAACATAACCCTTCTTCTTGCGCAGTCGGGTAAAAACAAAAACCATCGACATGAAGAACAAGAAGACTGAATGTTTTAGTGTCACGTAAAATCTACCTCCATTTACTCATCTCTCATATTTTAGTAATGATTATTAAGATCTCTGTTGTGGGCTCCCAAGCATAGGCACCGCATTATTTCCACATAAATCAAATACCTTTTTTGCCGCATTTCACCGACGACAAATATAAAAATGTCAACCGACCCCGCAGAATAAAGGATGTCCATATTTAAAAGCCGTTTGATTCATTTCGAATAAAATATCTTTCGGTTTTCAAATTCGGAATAAATTTTATGTCACCTGCGTTGGCGCAACCGGAAGGAGTGCGGAGTGTTGTCGTCTCCCTCGTTCGTATTGTTTCATCTCGTTTCATCGTTTTTACTTTTTATTGTTTGTTTTATGTTCGATTCTCGATGGAGATTTGTATCGAGATAATTTTTATGCTTTATTTAAATGCGATAAATTACTCAAAGTAGTTTTTTAGATGTATTCGTAGATAGGGAGCGTAGCAATTTGTAGAAAAGCGGCGTTGACAGGTGAAATGAGACGCTTGAGAACCGACCATGACAATGTTTTTTCAAACCTATTTATACCATAGCATAACATAACATATCGTCATGCCTATTCCCAGGAGGGGCTGGCAGAGGTTTTATACAACACCCACACTTTGCCGGACGATATTCAGTTCTAAATGTGACAGGGAGCAAGCCTGCCGCCATACACCGGGCTCCAGTCATGTAGCAGATGACATACAATACGCACATATGTTCACACAATGAACAAATTGGTGTGTGTTGTCGGATGGGATCGAACCTGCTTCCTCTCCCTTTTCCAACTAGCCTATCATCGCTAGTTATAAACCTACTTACAACTACAACACAAGTTACTAGTTACAACATTTTGACTTTGACCTAAAAGGGCCGCGACGTTCTGAAATTTCCATACAAACGCGCTACTCAAATTTCTTGAAATCCGTTTGTCAGATTATGATGAAATTTAGCATGTACAATTAAATACAATATCTCCGCCCCTATGATCTTGGCTTTTTTTAAAAACGTTCTCAAGCGAAAATAGAGCTATGAAAAATATCCGCATTTTTAAAGGGTCACTTTTGACTGATTTATTCAATAGGTAGACAAAGCAAATCAAAAATTCCATTACATAGGGAGGTTGTCTACATAATTAGCTGTTAAATGAATCCATAATACAAGGGAAAATCTTAGTTACTTAAGGATGATTACAGAAGTGCAAAAGTCATAAAAAAAATTGAAATTGCACTTTGTCACTCTGTGGGTAACTTTAGAGGCTCGTCAGGTATCGTTACTCGCTCTCTTTGCTCGTCTTCTTCTTCTAGACGAAATAGCTATAGAATACCTTAAGCCAATGCGAAATGAAATGAAATGAAATGAAATGAAATGAAATGAAATGAAATGAAATGAAATGAAATGAAATGAAATGAAATGAAATGAAATGAAATGAAATGAAATGAAATGAAATGAAATGAAATGAAATGAAATGAAATGAAATGAAATGAAATGAAATGAAATGAAATGAAATGAAATGAAATGAAATGAAATGAAATGAAATGAAATGAAATGAAATGAAATGAAATGAAATGAAATGAAATGAAATGAAATGAAATGAAATGAAATGAAATGAAATGAAATGAAATGAAATGAAATGAAATGAAATGAAATGAAATGAAATGAAATGAAATGAAATGAAATGAAATGAAATGAAATGAAATGAAATGAAATGAAATGAAATGAAATGAAATGAAATGAAATGAAATGAAATGAAATGAAATTTATTCACTAAAAATAGGGTATTACAATGGTCTTAGTTATTTAAAATAATCCGGACTCTTTTGTATTTATCTACTAGACAAGCTTAAATAATGAAAAAACACCCTGTCGTTTTTGCGTCGGTGGTTAGAAACATAGTCACTTTCCGATTTTGTCTGTCTCTCTGTCTGTATATCCGCTAACTCGTCCTAAAACCACGCAACGTATTTTGACGCGGTTTTCACCGTCAGTTAGATATTTTTTCACTAAAAGTTTAGCTAAAGATTTCGTGCCAAGCCGGGGCAAGTCGATAGTTATTTTATAAAGAAGTCTCAATCATAACCCAATATAAGTAAAATAATTTTATTTCATTTTTTTTTATGTAGAATAGGTCGTCGTTTGACCACCAACTCGCCTGATGCTAAGCGACGTTGTTGTCTAAGATGGAGCACGACGACCTATTAGGTACTTATTCACTCTAGCCTTGAAGTTTTGTAGAGTGAAGAAGTACAAAGACGGCAGTTGAGTGAGGCGCTACAAGTGCGCTACTGCTCAGACCCGTCTTCGGAACGGTTACACCGGACTACATCTCGAAACACGACTAGGGGCCCTATTCGGAGATTTAAGATTTTCATCTCACTTTTTTTCGTCTTTGTTGCTCTCGTTTGAAACGTCATAGGTGTGAGAGTGACCAAGATAAAATCTCATCTCATCTCACGCGCAGGAATAGAATAGGTCATTTCACGGCATGGCTTGGTCCGGTGGGTGGTAACTAGCCACGGTTTTTATAAGTCTTAAATTAGCAAAAAGCGTTCCCTTTTTTAATTTCCTCAGTATTGATGGCCTTGACTCCGCCTTTTCCTTTTTTGAGATTAATTCTTAATAATGTTATCATTTTTCATTCTGGCTACCGAATGGGTGGTGTTTTGATGTCGTTATTTACTTTTTTTTATATTTTTTACTTATTACAAACTAGATGGAAATTAAAAGCTTGATCAGGTGAGTTGCCGGTCAAACGTCGACCTATTTTATAAATAGCATTTAGGTTTAAAAAAGTTTTGAAGAATAACTTGGTCACTCTTCCTAGATTTTCGAAGCAATATTTTTGTAAACATTTTGTTTCACATAACATATCGTCACGTCTTTCTACTCCTAAAACACCCATACTTCGCCGGACGATATTCAATCCCAAATGTAATAGGGGGCGCGCCTGTCGCCATACATCGGGCTCCAGTCATGTAGCAGATGACTTACAATAAGGACGGCACGCACCAATTTGTTCATCGTGTGAGCACAATGAACAAATTGGTGCGTGCCGTCAGCTGGGTTCGAACCCGCTCCTTCTAGCTTGAGTGGCGGGCCTTCTCCCTACTAGGCTGCTATCGCTTTTTCTTAAAACATAAGTCAACTCTAATTGAAGTAAGTACCTATAAGTAGGTACTTAGGTTTGCAAACTTTACCGATTTAAAAAGTTTAGATTAAAGGCTACTCTTCTTACAGTTTCGCAATTTGCAACAATCTATACTAACATCATAAAAGCGAATCTAACTTTGTTTGTTTGTGTAAGTATTTTCACGCCTCCTCTTAAAAATTTATAAAGATCAGATACCTGAAAGAAAGAAAGATACATTTATTTTGACACGCAAGACACTACAAAGACGGTAACAATTTCTTTTTTCTTTCTCCCTCCCCTATTCAGGGGAATTTGAAGTCGCACGTCATGTGCATTTGCCAGTGTCAAGTACTAATCATTCGTTTTCACAGATAATGGGATGATGAAGACGATGAGGTTATGATGAAGTTGATGAATCCCTCCCCTTTCCCCATTCCAGTAAAATTATGGATACTTTACTGAAACTTTAAGTGAAGTTTTGCAGAGAACACAAAAAGTCGCGTTTCGCAATGTTTGTATCATTTGCCCACACTCGTGCACGTTGACGAACCGATAAACGTTAATAATCTACCATTATTACACTTTAACACTCGAAGAATCACAAGCTTTAGTAAATAATACAAAATCAAGACACCATCTTTTCGGTTCCCGCCAAAACTCTGACGGTAACAATACATAATACCAAAACCTACACAGATTATAAAAACAGAGCTACCTACTGTTTCATTAAATTGGTCATAGACTATTTTTTTAATTTAATTTAGAAAAATAACAAAAACTAACTAAAAGCCATTCATCATGTCCACGCGAACGAAGTCGTGGGCAAACAACTAGTCGTGAATACTCGTGAACTTGTGAATCTAATTGCGAATTTCACTTGCGCGTGTAAGTTTAGTCGACAGGATAATTGTTGCACATCCTGTCTGTCTGTCTGTACGCGCACTAACCCCGTCCCGATTTAACTCGGAATTAACTTTAATTCGTTGACCTTCGAATTGTAATCGTCGGTTAAATCGATGGGCAATTATTCGAGTTGTTAATCCGAGTTCACTTGATTTTAATTTAGTGTTGTTGCTAAATCTCTCCCGCTTTCTTTATCGCTGAATAATGACTATGCCCTATGGTATAACAATATACTTCGCCAGGTATAGCATTGTAAGTGAAAAATGTTCACGTGGGCAACACGTAGTGACGTCAATCGATGCATAAGCAAGATCAAGATAAGTCATGTCAAACAAGTTCAAAGGAGACGATGACAATGACTAGTGACGTCATTACGTGTTTGCTCCCAGAATGCTAGACCTTGTTTTTTTCGGATCTTTCCAGTTTCTTTTTTCGGAGTTTTTACTGATCACACGTGTAAGTTAATGCATGCCCCTAATTATCTTCTGTTAAGATAATCATTAACATCCATCTGAAATGTTACTAAAAACCAATACCTTCAATCGTATATACTTTGACGTAACAAATTGAAAATAACTGTTCCACCTACTAATTAGACATAAAGAGATTTGTTTTATAATTATACTCAGATGTTTATTGAACTGTCACTGAATCAAGTTTTAATAAATCTTTATTAAAATAAACTAAACTAAACTAATAATAATCATTTAGAAAAAAATTGCAGGCCCGGAGCACAGTGAGACTAAATATTGTTAAATAATAATCTATGCCAATACCCTTGTCTCTGCATTAAAACATTTTGAATTCGAATTTGAATGAATATGAATTCTTTACTAAAAATATCTCCTACTCAACCACAACAATCGATACCAGACATACTTATCAAATACATAAAATAGGCAACAAAAAGCATTTATAATAAGCTCTATCAATGCTTAGCACCTACTATTCTACATACTCTATGTACATATATTCGACAATTGATTCGGTGCGTTATGGCTCTGATTGGTCGGAGAGCGACCAATAGGACGAGCTAATTCATAGACACTTGCGCGCATGCGCGAGTAACGTCAAATGCAAAGAGGTTTTGTGGGATGGGGTAGAGCAGTGATTTTGGAGGTTAAGCTTTAGAGTTCCTCAACTGTAAATGAAAAGAAAACTGTATTGGTCTATGATAGATATTACATTTTTACTGTGCTAACAGAACTACCTACTAACTATAGGTAATTATGATAAAAACTTTTTATTAACAATAATTAGTCAAATATAATAACATTAATAGTAACAATATAAGCCTAAAATAAACCTAACATAAATAAAAAATTACAATTAATAAACAGAACTCAAGTCAGTATCCGCGGGTAAAGTACCCAAAAGGCTGGCAACGTTACCTCGCTAAATAGCAATGCTAATTCGCTGACCGAATGCTAATAATGATTCACTCACACACACACACACACTCACACTAACACGCACACACACTAACACACACACACACACTCACACCTTCTGTTTTACCAGGCACATAACAAACTTAGGTTTATTAATGGGAGTAGCCACTGGCTACCGAAACACAGTTTTCACTAGTTCGGAGTCAGTGGATTCATATCTTATGTTGTACTTATTGTTCGTGCCTAAATAAAAAATATTTGATTTGATTTTTTGATTGAACAAAATCGCAGTTCCAACTGTTGAACTAATATTATAACAATCAATCTACTTCATTCTAACACGTACCTAGAGATTAAGGCTCTTTACTCTCATTCGTACTATTTATACTTTGAACTGAAATAGTGCTCTTTGGTTTATATTCAGTTTTCAAAGTGCTTCGATATTGTTTAATAACTGAATATTAACTTGTTACCGTGCTGTTGAGCTAGAGATCACACAGCTTTCTAACAGTAGGTAGTAGGCATAGCAAATACTGTAATACTAAATCAACTACGATTACTATATCAAGTCTTATTTGAACCGCATATCAGTTATTTTATTTTACTTTTTATGCCCAACACCAACAACAGTGTAAATGAATGAGAAACAAAATAAAAGGAAAGGAATTGCTACTCCTTTAAGCTTTTTTTTTTATTTTCTCACAAAAAATGCTTACTCATTGCACAAAAAATATCGCGGCAGAGTATCGCATATCCCCTTATTAATATTTGACACCCCTAATAATATCTTATCAAGAACCAAATGAGTTCGCGAAGAGTAGAATCGCGTATGACTCGGCGATATCTGACTGACCTGCCAAAACTGTCAAACTTGACAGCTGGAATTAAGACGTCCGCTGACGTGAAGAGCTGTCAGAAACGTACGGAACCCCTGATTAAATTCACACGTTACACGTTTTAATAACATACCGGAAGATAGAGTTTGTTATTAATACGCAGTTAGTAAAGAGGTGTTAGGGGTTTTTAATCCTAAAAAAATATGAATTCCTTTTCTGTAATTTAATTTTTTTTTTTTTGGGACACTTCCACACACGGTCGCCTGACCCCAAACTAAGCAAAGCTTGTGCTATGGCTGCCAGAGACTGATATACATACTTAGATATTTTTAAATACATACTTAAATACATATTAACACCCAGACATAGAACAAACACAAATGTTCATCGCATAAATGTTTGCCCTAGGTGGGAATCGAACCCACGCCCCCAAGCTCAGAAGGCAGGTTCACTACCAACTGAGCCACCGAGGCAGTCCTAATTTAACATGCTTTCCTAATTTATAGCATAAATTAGGAAAGCATGTGAACAGTTACACTTTTTATAGCTATCCCTAGAGTAAATTATTTTGATTGTTTTTGGCTATTACATTTAAAATAATACATGGAAGTTAAATTTAAATTGTTATCTACCTAAATACGTGCACGTGCACATTGCACATTTTTTGACGTCAACGTATTGACTTGAGTTTGGTACCTTGTAACCTTAAAGCAATTAACTTCACAGATGTCTTAACTATTCATACTCTTAACTACTCACAAAATTTCAAGAGAATCGGGTAAGAAATGTGATCTGTATAGAGAGATCCAGACAAAATTCGGACATACCTAAGCATTTTTGTCGAAGCTGGAGCAGAGACGAAACGCTCGCTCGGATGATTATAAACCTAAGCAAAATTGAGTCTACGGGATATCTTTTTATATGAATGTTCCTGTCCATTCAGGTTGCCTGGAAGAGATTGAGCAATAGGTAAGGCCGCCCATTGAAAACTTAGTTGAACCTTATATAGGTATAGTACCTATATAAGGTTGTAATTATTTTATGTATTTAATAAAGAGTTGTGGTTGTTTTTGTTGTATCTTCCATCCCTAAACAATTAACGGTTCTTGTGGGAACGCGGGTGAAACCGCGGGGAGCAGCTAGTTGACAATAATAACACATACATTTTGAGCGTTATCAGCCTTTTTCGTACTTTGTTTTCTGGTGTGAACAATAAACAGAGTTATCTAATTATCAGTCACACTTCACACTAATATTATAAATGCGAAAGTTTGAATGGTTTACTTATGTATGTTTGTTACTCAATCACGTCAGAACGGCATAACGGATCTGAATGAAATTTAACACAACATTGATTAGTGTAGAATAGCAATTTTGATATATAAATTGAACTGTGACTTTCACAATAATAACACTAGAAATAAGGATATGATGGCTGTATCGAGATTTAGACTGACTAAGTCAAATAATTCATTTTTAGGCAACTGCGTTCGTTTTTACAATAAAATCCCGAAAAATATAACAGCGCTCACTGAGGGAAAATTCAAATCACATGTAAAAACTACATTAATGAAAACAGGGTATTATAAGGTTAAGAATTATTCAGAAGACAGAGATGTCTGGAGCCTTCCACTTCCGCCAAGTAGCCACTAGTATGGATAGATATTACATAGTTGTAATTTATTTATTCTGTGATAAAATAATGCCCCTCAGTTTCTTGCTTGTTTCTTGCTTGAGTAGAGCCTCTTTATCCGAACAAGGCGGTCGAGTCTATTTAAAAAAAACTTTGACGTTGTATACACATATGAATTTGAAAAAATTCATAAGTGTATATCAAAATTGAATAAAAACATTTTGACTTTGACTTGATATTTCATAACCGCGGGTGAAACCGCGGAGCGCAGCTTGTATTTAAATAAATAAAATTCTGTTGTAGGTCTTGAAAAAATCGCCCTATTTCTGTTAATCCTACACGGCCTACACCGGACATCGTTGATTTTAGCTTCAACTGAACGGACTTTCCACCGAGCACTACAAACTACACTTTACTTCTCAATTTTAAAACCTCTACCTTTGTACCCTTCAAAACTAAAGTTGAAAATCGTTTGGCTAGTGTTTTGCGAACTGCAAGGAGAGAGTGGTATTGGATCACATCTGCCAAATTTGCATAGTGCTGACGGATTGTCCTGTCTGTCTAGGGAACCCTAAAACGTAGATTGCTGATATGATGACCTACTGGACGGTATTTAGAGGTTGGATTGGAGGGTAGAACACAAAAAAAAACAGCACCCAATGAGTAAAAAAGTTATCTTTTACCATTTTACCATTAGTTAAACTTTACTATAGTGTAACGTGGGTTTAAAAAATGAAATCATTAAGTTATTTGTGTAAATAAAATTGTAAATAAAATTTGGGGTGATTTTAATCACCCCAAATTTAATGAAATTTACCTATTCGGTAACAATAAGAGTATTTGAATATATTTATTTTACGGGATCTTTGAATATTGGTTATAAATTTAATTTTTGGGTTGCTTAAAGTTAACCCCAATGATAGCAAGGTAGGTAGACAAATACTTAAATGTTTTTGAGATTGTGAGATAATTTAATAGAGTTGTTCTTTACTCATCATATGATGTCTCCTCCTTCGTCTTATTTTCGTAATTCAAGCGATTTCTATTCTCAACTCATTCAACGGCAATTTTCTCATTTATCAGTAGTAGTTTTAGTAATTTTATCTTTTATGAGTAAATCCTTGGAGTGACGCAAACTATACCTTTATGAACGGTAGATGATATACAAGTACATATATTGTATATCCTTACTAATAATATACAATCCGAAGTAACTCTGTCTAACTGTCGGTTTTTAGGCTTTTTATGGCTAAACGGTACTCTATGAAATTTGATATTTAGTCACAGTATTTCATGAGGAAGGTTTTTGGAGATTATTTAAACGGGAACAAAGTCACGAGTCTGTTACTCGCGATTTCAATACTAGTGTGAAACAAATTGAAAACACATCGGATTTGTCTCTTTAGTTCAGAGCATGGTAATAAAGCTGGTTTTTCGTTTCGTAATAGGACAGGTATGGGGGAGGCCTATGTCCAGCAGTGGACGTCCTATGGCTGATGGATGAGTAGGACAGGTACTTACTTAAAAAATAAAATTGATCTGCATTTTCTTTTTAACTGGTTTTACATGGATTTTGACTAACAAATAAATATACTGGCTATTAAACTTGGGTTTGCTAATAAAATTAGCTTTTTATCCTATGGAAACTCTCTCTCTCATTGTCTCTTTTTTTAAATTTTATCCAGCGTTAGGCAACTTTTTATTGACCCTATTTACCCTTTATTTCTTTTGTAAAATTTACACAAGAATAACGGCGTAACTTTTATTGTTAGAACTAAAATACTAGTTACTTCACTATATCTCCCTCAGCACTAAACGATATATAGCCTTGGAATAGTTTATAAATACAGTGTTATGTCTTTTTCTTTCTTTTAATTTTTAAATTCGGTTGAAAAAGATAAAAACATGTGAAACAACTTTTCAGGGCTATATAACGTTTATTTCTAACGGTATAGTTATAAATACATATATATGTGTAACTAACGAAGCAAAATTTCACTAAACAACAAAAATTAAATAAGTTAACATATCTTTATCATATCTTAATGTAAGGGTAGAAAAATAATATTACATAATTTTAAACATAATTATTTATTTACAAAACCATCCTAAAATCGAATCTAACATAAATAATCTACTATCTAAGTAATACCTTCATAACAATAGTTTACAATACTGTTTCTAAGTTGTACTTAATATAACTTGGAATGTTTGAACATAATACTTTTGTCGGCAAGATGACAACTTAAAGCTAAGTCGGCAGGACGGATTATACTGGCAAGAATAACTTAAAAATTAAAATAACTAGCTTAAAAGCTGCGATACATATTTCATTAAATACAAGTATAACTTTAAAAGCATTTTAATTTAAACGGTTAATCTTATAACGTTGTAATGTTATTTGTGAGCAAAGTTTCACAATAATCGGTTTTAGTACAACTAGCTAACAAAAAGGTTGCAAGATTTTGAAGAAACAAGAAATAAACACACGAGTGGAAGTAAAACCGTTTAAAAATTCACCTATCAAGTATACAGTAAAACTAATTACTTTAGTTGCATCTAGTACTTAACTATTTTATGTAGAATTTTGAACATAAAACATCTGTAAGCATTTGATAATTTTACGACAAAATCTTTTCAAGAATTTTCTTAATTTTTTTTAAACAGTTTCTCACAAGCTATTCAAGTTAAAAAAAGTAAGTAAGATTTAAAAATAAGCGTAAAATTTTTAACGTAACTTAACACGCTGTAATTTGAAACTTTGTCATTCTCACACAATGTTTAAAATATTTTTAAAGGCTACTAAAGTTGGTAACGAGTATTGACCGGTACTTTTAAGCTATACAATAAATATCCCTGTAACACACTAATTTCTAGAAAGATTTGGCAAAATTGGTGGTAATATACTGTTTTTCTAATCTATGTGTGAAGCAAGTTCCACAAAATTGTTACAAGTGCTCCCACTACAATTAAATAACTATCAAAAGTAACACACGAGTGGTGAGGTAACTTACTGCAATAGTTCGTAAAGAGCTGCAATATAGGTCTGCGCCATCTGAAGGGTTTCATACTTCGAGAGCTGGCGATCAGCTCCCAACGACGGCAGGTGTCCTCGAAGTCTGTCAAAAGCTTTATTTAAGTTCTGCATCCTCCGCCTTTCCCTTGCATTCGCAGCTAGCCTTCTTCTTCTCAAGACAGCAGCACTGGTCGCTCTGCCTCGCCTCTTCCCCATCTCCAACTCAGCATCTTCAGCACTGTCGTCCAAAATCAAGTCTCTATCAACGCCACGGTACGCAATGTGAGTCGAATCCTGAAGGCTTCCATCGATGGACGGGGTCGGTTCCAGACTGGACCTTCCGGAATCAGGAGACCTTGGCCAGGATAAGTAGCAATCTTCAGAGTACTCCATCATTGCATCAGGAGGAAACATCGCCACGTCTTTTTCGACGTAAAGCAAGCAGAGTCCGTAAGTTTCGGCAGTCATCGCAAAATCTCGGGCGATACACAGGTGCGGCGGGCAAGGCGTCCCACAGGGATCTGGTTTGGGAGCGTACCTGTTCCTTTTATATAGTTTCCCGATTCGCGCGTCATTGCTACGAGGTAGAAAGAGACGGGTGGAGGTACGAGGGGGTAATTTAAGGCCAATCATCATTAATTACTCGCTCCCTCAGGCCTGCGTGTGCCGATATGTTGTTGCGTTTGACTCCGCGACCCTTATTCTGAGGGGTTGTAAATAGCGCGGTATTGTATTGTATTTAACCTTGACTATGTTTGGTCGGCGGTTAAAATGAGTATTAAATTACTTTGGTTGGAAATGGAATATTGATGAATTATTGAAATGAAGTAAAAACAAAATAAAAAGGGTTTTGTGATCATCTTTTAATTTAAGTATGTTTTTGTTTAGTTTAATGAGTAATACGTACTTCACTTATATTGTAAGTGGGTTTTTCATGTTTATAGAGATGACGAAAAGGAGCTCATGAAAAATTATTATTCAACAGCCGTAAGCTATACGAAATTCTAATTGTGAAGGAAAAGGATGATTAATATTTTACTTATTTCAAATTGTTTTTTGTTCATCTTCAAAGTTTATGTTTTTTAGTCTCAAGTTTATTGCTATAAGCAGTTACCAGTGCAGTTTAATTGCCCAGCTGGACGAACCCAAAAATAATACACAGCAACGTTGTAGCAAAAAAATGCCAAAAAAGAAATGAAAAAAAAGTTGGTAATCATAAATCTCAGTACATAATTTTCCCATCACCGTCCCCGGTCACCAGTGAACTGTGGACGCAACTGGTCACCACCCGACACCGCTGTGACCCGCGATGCTCTTCGCCACCCGAGAGGGGTGAAATTCAAGACAATTTGGTAGGTGGCCTGGTCGTGCACTGCGAATGAATGGATGCGGCCATTAGAACTTTAGAAATGATTTTTTGCAAGGAATGATCGAAGAATATGGTAACGCGTTTTAAATACAACTTATTTTGGTATGACGTGGCGGTACAGTGAACAATTATTTTTACCGGACTAGCTAAAAGGAGAGTTATGGTGTTGTGTACAATAAATGAGATTAAATAAATATCAAGTAGAATAATAATTATACTAATCAAAATAATTATTCAAAACAAAGTGAAGAGAAAAATTTCATTTTAAATCTTAAATTTTTTTTTAGAACTTACTGTTGATGAACGAATGGACTAAAGAAAACATACATACGTACTGACCATCATGACTGAGGTTAAGGGTAGAAATATGAAACTTATGCGATAGCATGTTAGTTATTATAGACTAGCTGCGCCCCGCGGAATTCCTTGCCATTAAATACCTGAGTGCCAATCCAGGCTATTTGCCACCTCCATAAAATTTCATCCAAATCCGTCTATCAGTTTGAGCGTGAAGAAGTCACGAACAAAAACACAAACTTTCGTATTTATAATCTAAGTAGGATGCTTCTGTTCTGTTATTTTAGTGCGGAGTTGTTGCACCCACTTCGTGTAACCCTGCTCAGCGTATCGTTTCGCACATCCATGTTGTTGGTCGATTCGTCTTCATTCTCCCGGTGGTCCAGTCAGTAGTCCACCACCACGCTCCTTCGGTGCAAAATCACGGGTTTACCTCTTTCATACTTTTTGGTCGAATCTTTTTTATTGGATAACAGAATCATTCAACAAAGTTGGTAATACAAAATATGTATTTTTTTTAATACATTTACTACTCGATTCTTTGCTCATCAATTACTTAGTACTTTGAGTTTTCAATATTTTTGCACTCAAAATTCAAGAGACTCAAGAAACTTCGGTTATCGCGATTTTTTTGTCCATTGAGTTGCTTTTTTTAAAAGATGTTTTACTCACTTATAAATACCTAAATATTTTCTTTTGGTTTTTAAATGTTGTTTTTATCTTATAATATCATTTTCTATTTCAATTACTGTCTTTCAATCTAATATCTTTAATAAGTTTTTACAATTTATTACAACCTTATATAATTCTCTAATGAAAATTTTGTATGGTAAAGCTGGTGAAAGAATGAATTTTGAAACTTCTTTACTAATCAGTATGATAATTATTATGATGATTATAATATCCTTAAAAAGTCTTATTCATCTAATAAGAATTCGCTAATGCTAATCAGTATTGAAAAAAGGTATGCTGTTGACAACTGTCAAGAAATCATCACGAACAAATAGTATGAATTCTTGACGCTTCTCTCAAGATACCAAGGATTTCAAATAAAATAGTGTAGTGACTCCGACCAAGTGGAGTATTGTTTTTACCGCAGTTTCACGGCTCATTTGAACAGGTAACAAGGATCCGATTTCGCAAACAAAAAAAGGGTTTGTGTGATCGAAACAAAGTAGACGAATGTGATTTACAACCTGATGAGAATTAATCAAAATCTTTATTTTTAACAACGAATTCTGAAAGTAAGGAAGGACAACAAGCGAAAAAAATAAGGATCAATAAATCGGTCCACATTTTGAATAAATTATATTTAGGAAGATGTCGATAAATTGTTTTTTTATTTCACTACAAATATAGGCCTAAAATGAACATAAATTACAATTTCAATTAATAAACAGAGCTCAAGTCAGTATCCGCGGGTAAAGTACCCAAAATACTGGCAATGTTACCTCGCTGAATAGCAATTCTAATTATCTGACCGAGCTAAGCACCAACCCTTTGGTAGATTGATCGCGATAAATATAAAAAATAGATATAGACTAGCTAGTCTAGCCATAAGTCAGTTTAAAAGTCAAGAGCGCTAAGTTTCAACTTAATCTCTTAGCATCATCTTACGCAACCCATTTCTTAAATCAAAAGACATCAACGCGTTGGTACGAAAACCAAAATAGATATTACCAATCATTTTATTTTTTAATTATTTTTAATTTATTTCATTATGTAATTAATTTATTTCATCTTAACTTTTATTTTCAATCTATTACTAAAATGGTCATAAATGCTGCAATTAAATTCAGTGACGTCTGAAAAAAACTTGCAATTTTTTTGTTGTGTTTAAGGAAACCTAATAATATCTATCATGGGTAATTTTCCTACTATCTTCTATCTAATATACTTGTAGACAGCATTTTCCAAACTAGTAGTGTTATGGACCCACTGGTGCACCGACTGCAAAAATTGTGTGCACCCTGAAAAATCTTCCATGCATATATCCTCCTCTATGAGGAATAGCACTTCTTCTTGTATTTAAGAATTAAATCAGTCCCGAATTGGGAAGTTTTGCCGGGTGCAATGCGGTTCAGTCAATTTTGGGAACCACTGATTTTGGACTAAATGAGGGTCAACCTTGAAGCTCTCCACGAGTCGGAAGACAAGTCTACTTTCCTCAGGATATCAACAATCAGCTCAAAACCTGTGTGGCCCAACAATCGATCGTGTACGAATTAACATAATTTCCCAAATTTATAAGTAAACAATAACATTAAAGATGGAGATTTATGAATATTTATAGATTAAACAATGGGATACAATGATTAAGATGTTTTGATAAATTGCTGCAATAAAGTCAGAAATATTTCGAGGAAGGAGTGAACAAGCAGAAAAAAATATTGTATATGTATTTAAAAACTAGTTATCATAATAATATAATTTGTAGACTATTAGTGGTGATTAATTTTAGTGGTGTTGGTTCTGATATTTGACACTGAAAATTATCAAAAAGTTGAACAATCATTTCGTATTTAGAAAATAACAAAAAAGACATCCTAGAAAGATCATTTCGGTATAATGCAAATAGAGTATTCTTGATAAAAATAAAAAAGGAATTAAGTTAGTATCCGTAGGTAAACATTTTACTTCGTCTTATTCACACGTCCTATTTTATTTTATTTCGACTCTCAAGCCAGATGGAGCGGGTTCGATCCCAGCCGAAGGCTGAACCAATTTGTTCATTTGTGAACTTATAATGTGTTTATTTAATGTCATCTGCAACATAACTAGAGTACGGCAACAAGTCCCTTTTTGGACAACAAGTCCCAACATTTGGGACTGAATATCGTTCAGCAAAGTGTGGGTATTGTAACAGTCCTCTGCCAGCCCCTTCGGGGGAAAAGCGTGACGATATTTGATATGTTATATTTGTACTTGACCGAAGACGGGTCTGAGCAGTAGCGCATTTGTAGCGCCTCACTCAACTGCCGTCTTTGTACTTCTTCACTCTACAAAACTTCAAGGTTAGAGTGAATAAGTACCTTATAGGTCGTCGTGCTCCATCTTAGACCACAACGTCACTTAACATCAGGCGAGTTGGTGGTCAAACGCCGACCTATTGTACATTAAAAAAAAAAACTATTTTTTTTTATGAATCGAAAATTATTAAAACATCATTATGCCAACTTCAATTTGATCCTTCTCTGCCATCATCTTATCGGAAGAGAACCCGGAACGAACTCTTCATAGAGTAACGGTTCCTAACCCTTGTCTGACGTATCCGGTTACAAAACTCTACTTTTGATGCTTTTTTTGAAAGTTTTTGTAATTTTTCACAGTCAACTAGAGCTGGTGTCCCGTTACAGTACGGTATCTATTTTGGGAAAGAGATATGACTACTATAAGCAAAGATATTATAGTTACTTATTTGATAGCAAACAAAATTATGGATAGCATTAAGAAATGGAAAAAAATATTGTCTTCCCAAAAATAATAGAAATTTCAAAGTAGAACATAAGTCACCTTATTTTAAGTTCAAATTTGATGTCATTAGATACCTAAAATCAGGCACTCAATTTGTGTGCTAAGTATCATATGAATCGATTTAGTACAAATTTACTTTAAAAAAAATAGCAAAATTAAAAAGTAACAAATACCTAGCCAATGTGAGTAAAATCCAGTTGTATAAAATCTTCATAATAGCCTAGTAAGACAAGGCTCCCCTCTCAAGCCATATCGGAGCAGGTTCAATTCTAGCCAAAGGTTCCACCAATTTGTTCATTGTGTGAACACAATTATATGTATTACGTGCGTATTTAATGTCACCTGCCACATTACTGGAGCCCGGTGTATGGCGACTGGCTCGCCCCCTGTCACATTTGGGACTGAATATCATCCGACAAAGTGTGGGTGTCATAATACACCTCAGCCAGTCTCTTTGAAGAAAAGGCGAGACGATATATTCTATTATAAAATCATAACAAATACCTGCATAAACAGAGTCAAGTTAACTATATAAAGTCGTTTAATGAAATCTTTCTGAACCACATCAATCTTAACTCTTTGGTCATCGTCCACGGGTGCACGATCACACTAACTGTCGTCATTTTCTTTATTGCGTACAGCCATTCTGAGTCATTTACTAGGAATGCTATTGTCAATGTGTGCTAGAAGATCTAGAAACAATTTTACGGTGTATGTTGTATAGCTCACTTAATACTGTATTGATAACTGTAGCTTAGAACGGCTACAACGAAGCCAAGTCTTACAATAAGAATTTTCAAAATCAAAAATCATCTAAGCAACTACAGTCAAAGACCATCCATGGCATGGCTTCATGTACTTACCACTTATCTTATTTATATCTTTAAATGAGCAATTCTTGTATATATATAATTGGAATCTCGGAATCGGCTCCAACGATTTTCATACAATTTAGTATATAGGGGGTTTCGGGGGCGATATATTGATCTAGCTAGGAATCATTTTTAGAAAATGTCATTTTATTCGTGTTTTATCGATAATCAACTTAAACATAAACTTGGAAGAAAAATAACAAAAAGGAGGCGTTTGAGTAGTCTCAACTGAAAAATATGACTCTTCCTGACATCTATTGGCGAATAATAATACTATTTTTTTGTGAGCAACTAATTGCTTTAACGACACAACAGCAGATGGCGTTGTTAAGTAACACGAAGTCAATGAGTGTTTGCTTTGAGGTTAGACTAAAATAATTAAATAATAACAATTAAAAAAAAATAAAAATACCGAGCAAAGCTCGGGCATCCAGATACTGTTCGTTTATGAATGACTAGCACGCCCCGCGGTTTCATCCGCGGTTAAAAAGTATCCTTTGTGCTATTCTAGACTACAACCTATCTCTGTGCCAAATTTCATCCAGATCTGTTCAGCCGTTCTGGCGTGAAAGAGTAACAAACATCCATCCATCCATCCATCCATATATGCAAACTTTCGCGTTTATAATATTAGTAGGATTTGTATTTGTATGTCTTTAAACTATAAAATTAGGTTTAGTTTTTTGCTGCAAATTAATGTTTGTATTATTGCTGTGTTGTCTGTAATAATTTGTTTTTGTAAATTGTTTGGTTTTACCATAATTGAAAATGTGTTGGAGTACACAGTGCACTTACTGTGCAGGCTGATTGTAGTACATGATCTGTCTGTCTGATATTGTCCGTTTCGATTTACAAAGGATTTTATTTTCATTTTAAGAGGTAAATAAATTTGAATTTTTAAATTTGAAAAACTGGTAGAACTAGTCTCCGAGATACAGATACAGAGTTTAAATTTACCTAGTTTAGAGGTACACAGAATTAATTTTCCTACTTTGAAAAAATAAAATTATCTAGAATTTTGTTGTTTTTGAAGTTTACCATTTTCTTATTCAGGAATCTGCTTCTAAATATGGCAGTTAAATTATATCCTGGATGAAAATGCCATAATGCCTATTATAATCACGAAATATATCATCAAGATAGGAAATGAGGGCATTCGGAAACAGACCACCGACTTGTAAGCTGCCAAATGACAGATAAACACTTCTTAACGGTTTATTGACGGACTGTTTTTTATAGTTTGTTAGACGAACTGTTTAGCGAAATTACAGGGCGGCAACAGAAGCTGTTAGATTTGACGCAGATAATGATGGCGCTACTTGGGAGGTGTGTGGTCGGTAGAGTGGCTTATGATGAAGTAATAATAAAAAAGTAGTTTGACTTTTGCCCTACCTTCTCCGATTTTTTTTCCATACTGGCTTGCGTTTAGCGACAATGATGTGCCCTATATACCAGTGACTGCGCGTCAGCGAACGCCGAAGACTTGGCGCTTATGGATGCCTCTCAAAAAAGCTTTTCAAGTCATCATATCACACTAAAATAAAAATGCAAAATAATGGTTATAATGAATGGATGGATATTTGTTACTCAATCACTCGAAAGTGGCTGAGCGGATCTGGATGAAATTTGGCAAAGATAGATTGTATAATCTAAATAGCTTAATGTCTACTTTTTAATCGCAGGTAAAACCATGATGTACTGTTTGTTTTCAATAATGAATTTGAGTATAATTCAGCTCATGTAATGTAACATCCGATTAGAAAATGAACTAGGCTTATGATCCAAAAATATTTTATTATTATTATACCTTGATAAAGCTCTCTCTGTCTGTGACGTCTAGAGGTAATATCTCTGACGTTTATGTATCGCTAGCGCTGCCACTGCCGCCTGCAATCGACTTCTCTTATCTTGTCTAGAACAATCGATCCAATCAATACCTGAAGATCCTTAGGTTATAGCTATCGCGCTTTGTACATTTTTTTTCAAGACGAGTTGTTTTTGCTGAAATAACCTAGATTTGAATTTACCAATGGTGCGCATGTGGTCGTTTTACAATTATATTAGTAGCAATGTGCATATTTTTCTGGTTCTTTGAGACATTTTTGGAGGAATATTGCCGAAGTGCTAGTTTGGTTTGATAAATTACTAATTTTATTTTTTGCTTTTGCCTTAATACTTTGTCTTTGTTTTATTTAGAGTTCAATTTGTGTTAATAAGCTTTGTGACAATCTGAGTATGCCTCTAACTGGTGCATGTATCAACATGGCACCATATTATGCCTAGTTGTATTGTAATTTAAATATGTCCGCTGTTGGCTAACTCAAAAAACAAAATACAGAAATATCCTGAATGATTGTCCCGTCCGATTTATAAAAATAATAATAAAAGTCATTTATTCAGCAAATTATGTCACAATAATCAAATTCTAATAATACTCTCAATTTCTATTATCAATAATACAATCACTCAAATCAATCAATCATCCAAAGGTTGTCTGGAAGAGATCGCTCTTAAGCGATAAGACCGCCCATTGCGCCTATATTGAATAATTAATTGAATAAATTGAAATTAATTGAATGTTTAGTTTAGATTTACTTTGTATTTGGTGTCAATAAAGAGTTTTTGTATTGTATTGTATTGTATTGCACTTAATATTAAGTTGATACAATTTGTATTAGCTTGATAGGTCATGTTTTTGATTATTTTTTATTTATTCTAGATGAGCACGGCTAGTTTGGATGGGTCTGTCTCTTAAGGCTACTAACAATTAGAAATGACTGCACTCAATTTAGATTTTTTTATTACATATTATAAGTATGTAATGAGAGCGTAAGAAACTTAAGAGTTTTAAGTAGGTAATACAAAATTGAAAAAATACAAAACTCGATCTTCCATGTCCCGAATCTTTTGGAAACTACAAAACCCGGCGTTTCGTAATTATGAACGAACTTGGTACTCTAAAATTGAAAAGAAGTCGGTCAATTTCAACATTGCAACTGCACTGAACTTTATGATTCTTAAGAGAAGCTCACAAAGATGTTGCTCCAGGCTGTGTAATCGTGATTTTTGTATTCTTAAATTTTGTATGAAGTTTGTATGAGCACAAATGTTTAAATGCTGGTAATGACGTAAAAACGGGAGCAGGAATCGTGACCTGTATTAAAATTTGGTCAGTTGAACAAGGTAGGTAGGTCAAAGTCGTGGAGCTTTGTGAAGCATTATATTTGTGTCTGAATCAGAACTTTTTTTTGTAAAACTTTATGTTATATATACTATATTAAATAACTATTTAATTATATTATTCTTATTATTTTTCAACAAATTATTATTTTATTTAACTTTCTCTCTTGGCAAAGGTTTTCTCAATATTTCTACTTACTTTAGTATTTTAAGATATTTTTTTGATCTCATATCATAAGTATATTTATTAAACAAACGTTTTAATACATATTTTGAAACTTTAAAAGCCGGGTGCCGCTGGCAGTGGGACGAGACACTAGGATACCGGTGGTTAGGGCTGCAGAGTGTGATACGTCCTGACAATACGGCACGTGTCTAGGATCACTGCTTTTTGTATAAGTCTGAATCTTGAGCCCAACCGTCTAACCGCTAACGAGAGCCGCCACAGCCTAACTGTCTCCCTTAGTAATTTTATTATCACTGAGGTAAGTATAAACGATTCGAAGTTTAAAAACTAAGATTTTGTTTTGTGTTTTGTTTGTGTGTTTCTAGTTTTTGCACTAATGCGTCTATAATTAAAGAACTTGGGCGTTAAAGACATTTCCACGATATGCCAACGACATGTTCGGAGCAATTTTTTTTTTGACACTTCCACACACGGTCGCCTGACCCCAAACTAAACAAAGCTTGTACTATGGCTGCCAGAGACTGATATACATACTTAGATATTTTTAAATACATACATAAATACATATTAACACCCAGACATAGAACAAACACAAATGTTCATCACATTAATGTTTGCTCTAGGTGGGAATCGAACCCACGCCCCCAAGCTCAGAAGGCAGGTTCACTACCAACTCGGCCACCGAGGCAGTCGGCCACATTACGGCCACGACGAGAACTTAGAGAACTAAGCTGATCATTTGTGCAAAGGCAAACGTAGAGGGCATGAGGTCATGCGGTAGATTATATGGTCAGACCAGCTCAAACAAAACAGCTCGTCCAGGTTTGAGGAAGTGGTGCGAATGGCTACAGACCGGAACAAGTGGAGGAGGCTGATTAATCGCTGGGTGGAGAGAGTTTTGAATAAAACTTTTTAAGCAGGCAGTTTACTTTACTTAAAAATCGGTTTCATTTGAAATTTAAAAAACCGTTATTTTTTAACTTTAACAAAACGAAAGCCCAGCCTAAAATAATCAAAAATTATCTTCAAATTATCTATCTTCTTTAGAAATTATTCTTTTCAAACAAAGTTGTTGTTTTAAGATGTCTGGGTGTGAATTACGCCCCGAAGCTAAAATCAACACTTTCGATTTCGGGAGCAAAAACACAATCGCTTGTATTCTTATTAAAATAATCGATCATCAGACAGATTTGACTAGCCTCGTGATTATAGCTCATCAAGGTGTTAACTATCAACACAGGATAAACACAGCTAAATAAGTATGTGAATATGTTACGGGCAATTTAGAAGTCTGGTAACTACCAGACTTCTCAAATTGCCCGAAATCCGAAACCTACTACCCCCTACTATTCCCTACTACTATTCCCTACTAAAATGACTAGCCTAGGCAAGTAGTCAACGTTGTATATACAAGTCATTTTGCCCATACATACCGGTTATTTTACATATTGTATAGTAACCGGTACATATGTATTTCTATTATTATAATTTTGTGAGTGTACTATTAATTTTATTTGATTATATTTATTTTTGACATTTTAATTATTATTATTTTGGATTAATTTATTCTGATGTATATGGACTTGGATTCTAAATTAAATAAATTTAATTGAATAGGGTATCTATAATCCATGAAATTACAAAAAAATCTCTCTCTCTATCTCTGTAGGACCGCAGGTGGAACCGCGGGACCCGGCTAGTAAATAATAAACTTTAATGTTGTGAAAGCGAGAGTGTGTTTGTTTGTTTGTTAAGATTTCTACCTAACCAACTGATCATCATGAAATTTTGCATAAAGGTTGTAAAAAAAACCGAAAAATTTACAATTCCTGTGGGACCGTGGTTGAAACCGCGGGGCGCAGCTAGTATGCTACTAATATTATAAACGCGAAAGTTTGTAAGAATGGATGGATGGATGTTTGTTACTCTTTCACGCCAGAACGGCTGAACCCAGATCTGGATGAAATTTGACACAAAGAGAGATTATAGTCTAGAATAGCAGCCCCGCAGTTTCACTCGCTGTTAAAAAGTAGCCTATGTGTTCTTAAATATAAGCTACCTCAATACCAAATTTCATCAAAATACGTCCATCCGTTCGAGCGGGAAGAATTACCAAACATACACACTCGCAAACTTTCACCTTTATAATATTAGTGTGATGTCAGTCAACATAACCTCCTTTTTCTTTACCGTAGTCGGGTAAAAAATCACCCACAACTCTGAAAGAGCCTCTCTCCTGACCTTAACATTACAAAAACGAAACAAAACGGTACAGTTGCCCTTGCTACAGGTAAGAGAAATAATAAATATTATTTATATCAATGAATAGGGAGTCATTATTAAATATTATCCGAAAGATAAAACCTCACGCGATCGGGATAAAAGGGCTTTTGAGAAGGAACAGCGGTTCCCAAGCGACCACCACAGAAAAGTCAAGCAAAACACCAAATTAAGTTTTAGTACTTTGTCGCTGTAAAGTTATCCAAAATCTTTCAAAATTAGTAAAGATTGTCAACATTTTTTTGGTGTGACAAGGTTGTTAAATGGCAGACGGTGAAGGAATTGAAAGAGAGGCGGAAGTCCTTGAGCAGGCAAATGTATAAGAAGGAGTAAACATAGGTAAGGCATATTACGTACTTTCTTCAAAAGTACGGGATACTTTCTTTGCTCTCGAAGTAGTTGAAGTAAGTACTCAGTGAAAGTACTTTCTTTTCCTTTGAGGAAAATTGGTCCTACTCTTCAAACTTTTGAGCAACAAAGGGTCATTGCATTTTTTAACCGACGAAAAAACGGAGGTACATGTCGATGCGTGAATTTTTTTTATGTATTAAAAAAATATTGTAACTGTTTTACTGTTTAAGTAAACTAGTCGCAAAGTTAAAAATAATGCAAAAAATTAAAAAATATATAAACGTAGTTAAGAAAGCTTTTTTTTTCGTTAACCTAGGTATACCATCTCATTTCTGAGTTAAGGTCTCTCCATCTCTTCCCAAACAGTACGATCACAGATTTGACTCGTAGCGTTATATTATATTAGTATCGAATAATATATAAAAATTTAACATACTTATATAACATATCGTCACGCCCTCCGAGAGGGCTGGCAGAGGTGTAATACAACACGGGCCACACTTCGCCCGACGATATTCAGTCCCAAATGTGACAGGGGGCGAGCCTGTCGCCATACACCGGGCTCCAGTCATGTAGCAGATGACATACAATACGCACAAATGTCCACACAATGAACAGATTGGTGCTTGTCGTCGGCTGGGTTCGAACCTGCTCCCTCTGGCTTGAGAGACGGACCTTCTTCCAACTAGGCTGCCATCGCTTCATCCATATAAAAATATGAGTATAATAAAATGCTGCAACCATAGAAACGACAAACATACTAAATCACAGTAATCACCTCTAACTTGACCATTGTAATAATCGATAAGAACAAGGAAAAAAAAACAAAAGAGACCGCAAAACTAATAAATGACAAATAGATGCGCAAACAGCGGATTTGCAAGTCAGTGCGCAGGCGCCCTGACAACCGTAAAAAAAAAAAACTTTGTCATAAACCGCACGGAGGTCCCATCCTAAAAGGTTTGAGCTTAGATTTCACTTTTCATTCTAAACGAAACCTTATCACGTAGAAAATAAGTTGCATATATAAGACATCCGATTTGGCAACAGTAACTTTATTTTGGTTAAGAAAGGTTTTACCAAATAACTTATACAATGTATTCTTCAATTGTACACTTTATTAGTGTGCAATAAAGTTCCGTTTGTTTAAAATAGACGCTTTTAGTTTTGCAAATAATTATAACGCTTCGTAGACAAATACTGATTTGTCATAGCGAAAAAAATGTAAATTAGGAAGGAGCCGGAGATATAATAACAAATATTGTTTTTAATAACTTGTGTTTGGCTCGATGACAGTTTTGGGCTGTAATTGGTCCACTTTTCGGCTCAAATCTACCTGCATAATTTATTTTGAGAGCATTGTCTTCGATACTTTGGTGATCAAAGAGCGCTTGTTTTTGATATTTTTTTCTTAAATTGAAAAGTAAAAAAAAACTTGATCTTTTGAAAAATATAAAACCATATTCTATGTCTACTGTTCCACTGAAGGAAAATTCAAATCACTTACAAAAACTACATTAATGAAAAGAGGGTATTATAAGGTTAAGAATTATTTAGAAAACAAAGATGTCTGGAGCCTTCCACTTCCGCCAAGTAGCTACTAGTATTATAGATTTGACTGTTAGCCAAAATTTGCGAGATAATATATATGTTCTTTAAAAAAAATAATGCCCCTCAGTTTCTTGTCTGTTCTTCTGAGTAGAGGCTCTTTATCCGAACAAGACGGTCGAGGCTATTTAAAAAAACTTTGACGTTCACAAGTGTATCTTTGATACCTAAATTGAATGAAAACATTTTGACTTCGACTTATGTGAGAATAGATGATGGTATTGAGTTCAAAAACAAAGTTCTTTTTTTTTTTACTAGCTTCACACGCGGATTGAAATTTGTGCGGCTTGAAATGAGAACTTACCATAATATTATTATCAGATATTTTTGTAGGTACCTAGGACCTAGAGTAGTGTAAAATAGTGTAAACTCTATAGTATTCTTCGACAATTCAAAAATTTAAAGCTTATTTGAAGCTACCACTTCACATGATTCTAAGTCACAATATTGTTGCTTTGAAAGTTATTAGAAATCATCTTTATAAGGAAGTTTTCTTTTTCATATATTTTTTCTAATAATGTTGTGTGCACAATTTGGGCAAACAAGGTGATTAAGCCTGATTACTGGGTGCAGGTTCGATTCCCGATTATAGACATTATTGGTTAGAATTTGGCGGTTCCCAATCTGCCCCGTGTAAATATAATGAATGACTATGGACATGGTTTTTGTTTGTTTTAGTCGTAATTTGGTAACCTTATTTTCTTTTGTAGGTATCTACTAAATTTTTTTTAAATTAAGTACTCACCTCATAATATTTTTCAAAAAATATCCAAAGGTACGTATTTTTTTAAAAACATGAGTAAATTGTCTTTGTGGTTTTTAAATTTTATCTTTGCATAAAAAACGGCTTTAAGCACAACCTTAACCAAATTTTAAATGCAATCAAAAACATTATAAAGAACCTTCCTCGTGATACGAGTATACTGTGCCTATCAAATTTCATCCAGATCCCTTCAGCCGTTGAGCCGTGAAAAGCCTACAAACAGACAGGCAGACAGACATAATTACTTTCATTGTATAATAATTTTATGATACTTTCAATTTATAATAGTATGGATAAGAAAAATAAGTTAAGAATGGTAAAACAATAAAATGTAGTTAGGGAAGTAATTTTTTCTTCATATCTGTAAAATTATAAATCCGCCGATACTTTAAACCCAATTAACTTTACGAAACTCCCAAAACTAATAATCGAAACATTTACAACCTACCGAATTTCGTAGAAAACCTATGATTACCACACAGCAGCCAAAGACTAACCAAAAAGTAGCAATAAGGGCAATAACCAATAAAATACTTTTTTAAAACAAACATGGCGGACAAAAAAGCGCGCCGCTAGTTTTTGGCGCCGTTTTTTTACTTTTTAATAATTTAACAAGAAATGATTAAGTAATATTGTAAAACCAACAGTGGGCGGGAAAATGTTTTGTTTTTTCTTAATTTTGTTTGGCGCCTTAGCAAGGGTCAAGCATTAAGTTATTATAGAGCTATCTTGGGTTAAATTTCAGAATATTGGATTAGGGATGGATTAAATCCAGTCAAAATCAGAGTTGGAAATCAGAGTCAGAATCTAACATTGCCTTAGTCACTAAGGCAACATTTTTGACTAAGGTTTTGTTAGGGAAAATCACATTACACTACGAGTATCACACTAATATTATAAATGCGAAAGTTTGGATAGATGGTTCTAAAAATGTATAATACTCAATCACTTCAATCAAGAACTTTGGCACAGGAATAGATAATAGTAATATTAGGGATAGAATAGCACTTAGGATACTTTTTAGGATTTAGAAATCTAACAAAACATAAATGTGTTTTACTCTTTGAGTAGTCACGTCACTAGTTTATTTATCCGGAACTAAAAATACAATACTTTTCTAATTACTCGTAATATGAATGGTCGAAGTAGGTATGTAAGTAATAGTAAATACAGCTTTTAACAACTCTGAAACTCTCAACTTTACTCTGAAAATCAGCTCTATTCTCATTCTTATTTTATTCTCATTGCTGAGAATATCCCAATTGCCAAACTAAAATTGTTGCTTGTAATTTATTTTTGTTTGGTAATTTGTCTTTTTTATTTTTTCGTTTTGGCAAAAAAAATACTTACCTTTTTATTTATTTATTTATTTATTAACAAATATGTCTATTAGGTAAAACTTAAATATCTACGTAATTATGTCCCTACTGACGGTTCTATTTTATTATTTTCTCTTCCTTCTGACTTTATTATAAAGACAAAAGTTTGTGCGTGTGTATGTTTGTTTGTCACTTCTCACGTTCAAATGTATGGACGGGTTTTGATACAATTTGGTAACAATGTATTATACTCGTATCATATCACAAATATATTAAGTCACTTACGCGATAATATTACCTACTAACTAAAATACAATTGAGTTGTCATCGTACCGACTAAGTATAAATTGTTTTTTTTTAAATCTTTATTTCATGCCTTGTTGGCTTGTACACCTACTATATACTCTGGATTAACACATACTTAGTCCTTATTTTGACTACGGGTAACATCGTGGGGCGCAGCTAGCTTATTTATAAATTTATTTGATACTTGGAATAAAAATTACTAACAACAAAAACACAAGACTAACAAAAATCGTGAACGAACAATATAGCACGGATCGCTTCGGATCGTTTAATTGGGGCTGGCGAAACTGACGCGAGAGGCGCGCGCGCATCGCACGGTCATAGAGCAAGCGTAACGTACAGAACGGTAAAACTACGATTCGGATTTTCAATTGTGTGAGCGATGGCAGCCTAGTTGGGAGAAGGCCCGCCTCTCAAGCCGACAGCACGCACCAATTTGTTCATTGTGTGGGCATGTGGGTTCATGTGCGTATTGTATGTAATCTGCTAAATGACTGGAGCCCGGTGTATGGCGACGGGCTCGCCCCCTGTCACATTTGAACTGAAAATCGTCCGGCGAAGTGTGGGTGTTGTATAACACCTCTGCCAACCCCTTCGGGGGAAAGGCGTGACGATATGTTTTGTTAAGGAAATCAGAATATTAATAAACCACAAATCTAGTTTCAGTTTCAGTTTATTGTTTCAAATGGGTATAATTACAATATTTGGTAATATACATTTATGAATGTCAAAAAAATACTACTAGATTATCAACACAAGTTGCCAAAAATATGTCTTATAAAACTACCAAAAATTTATAAATGTTACAATGCACGATAGCTGGTAATAATAAACTTAAGGTAATAAACTTAAGGTTCAAAAGCCTTCGTTATTCGTCATTATCTAAATTCTAAGTTTATCTGTGCACTCGCTATTAATTTTATTAAGATATTAGTTTTGGTTTTGTGTTGTATTTTGTGACGTTTGGTCACAAAATAGTATTTTTTTTATAAAGAATAGGTCAACATTTGACCACCAACTTGCCTGATGTGAAGCGACATTGTGGCCTAAGATGAAGCACGAAGACCTAGTAGGTACTTATTCACTCTGGTCTTGAAGATACCTAGGTATTCAAAAACCTCCTCTTGAAATACTGTAACTAATTATCAAATTTAATCAAAATCCGTTCAGCCGTGAAAATCCTACAAACAGACAGACAGAGTTACATACGATTTTATAATATTAGCATGGATTTTAAAGAACTAAATTACGCTCTGCACCATCTGCGTCTGTAATCTTTGCCCGCAACCAATCAGCGTTGTTTGATTTACGATGTGAGCTCGGCGGATGTTTGTTTAATCGATTATCGTTTATGACGGTAGCGTAGTGCGAACGCGCCTTAATGTCGGCTTGGTCGCGCCTTAATTTTGGTGTGGATGCGCCTTTATATCGGTGTTTATAATGTGAGGTAAAATTGAGTGTGAGCGAGATTTTCTAAATTTCATTTTTTATTTTGATTTTTAGGGGTTTGTTCCAATGAGCTTGAATAAGCTTTGCTGGTTTTGATTTTTAGGGTTCTGAACTAAAAGGGTAAAAAAACCTGCTATGAGTAAGAACGTTCATATTTACAACTGCATGCCTAAAAAAACTAACTGAAGCCCGGTGTTTGGCGATAGGCTCGCCCCTGTCACATTTGGGACTGAATATCGTCCGGCAAAGTGTGGGTGTTGTACACCTCTGCCAGCCCCTTCGGGAGAAAGACGTGGCAATACTGGCAATATGTTGTATTTTGTATAAAAGAAGTTCTATGTTCAGCTGTATTTTGTTTATCATTTAATTTAACACCGAAAACTTAATAACCCGTGTTCGTACGGAGCAGTGAGCATACCTGATTTTCAACATTCCATTACACAATTTCAAACTCAGTTACGAGCGCACGCACACACACACACACACACACACACACACACAAACGCGCGCGCGCGCGCGCGCGTATGCACGCATACACACACTCAACACACTTACTAGGAAAATTGTACTTATAACTTAAATTGCTAATACTTAAATTCAATTTTGATAACTGTAGATATTCGCTAGGACACCTCTTTAATGTAATAAATTTTCGTCCTCTTGGTTGCCACGTTACGGGCCTTGAGCCTAGTGTGGGACCGCAGGTATATCTGGGAATTGTCTTTAATTTTCAGGGATTTTTAAATCTTTGTATAAACTTGTATTTAATATTTGTATAAACTTGTGTTAAAATGTATTAATTCGTATTTTTGGAAATAAATTATCTTATCTTATCTTATCTTATCTTATCTTAATTTTCTCATCTATGTTTTCAAAAAAGTTGATAATTTGTGTACCTTTCAATGAAAAAAATTCGTTGGCGTCCATATGGCCCTTTAGCTAGATCTTATCACCTCATCATGCTCGCTCTCCGTGACCATTTGCATATCACAGTTTTACTCAGCTATTTACCGTCTATAATTTCTGAGTGAGTAACCTTGATAACGCTAGACAATTGGGCCCCAAAAGACAGGCCTAGCCGAGTTTAGGGTTCGCAACCAATACTCAAAGATTTACATTTACTACGAGTATGTACATTAAACTTAAGCTTCTTTTGTTTTCAATCTTCTTGATTGAAAACAAAAGAAATCATTGAATTGATGTAAACTTAATCTAATAAAAACATTTTTTTTTATTTCTTATTACATCTGGAGTAAAGTTAGTATTTAATCTTGTAAAGGTTGGAGACGCTGTACTCAAGATGTTTATAATTATGTTTACCTAGGACAGATCATTCAATTAGGTAGGTCCAACTTCGAGAAAGAGGTCAATCGTCGAATTAAGCTCGGCTGGGCAGCGTTCGGGAAGCTGCGGAACATATTCTCATCCCAAATACCGCAGTGTCTCTAGTCGAAAATCTTCGACCAGTGTGTATTAACAGTGATGATTTCTGGAACTGAGACGTGGTCGCTTTCAATGGTCCTAATGGTCCTGGAGCCTTCTTGGCTCCAGGTCACCCAAAGAGCAATAGAAGCAGAAAGCTATGCTCGGAGTTTCCCTGCGAGATCGAATCAGAAATGAAGAAATCCGCAGGCGAATCAAAGCCGGTTGCTTTGGCACGGTCCGAAGAATTGCCAAACTGAAGTGGTAGTGAGCAGGGCACATCGCTCGTAGAAACGACGACCGATGGAGCAGAAAGATTCTCTGGTGGTGACCACGAACCAGTAGAGCGTGGGAAGGCCTCCCGCAATGCGGATTGACGATCTGGTGATGGTCGCGGGAAGCTGCTGGATGCGAGCAGCGCAGGACCAGTCGTTGTGGTAATCATTGAGGGAGGTTTTTGTCCAGTAGTGGACGTCTTACTGGCTGACAAGAAAAGTACTAATCTAGTTTAAAATCTGTGCCAATTTTTCAAACAATTGTTACTACGATAATCAAATTTACTAGTTAGTAGTTCATGTCTAAAGAGCTCGCGAAACGTATCTTTGCGCAACCTCTAATCCGATTTTTCACTTATCGTGTTTTGCTCTTAGTCGAATTTATTTATTTTATTTGCAAATACAATTTTGCAGGCAATTACTTGCCTGCTGTTATCGCTAAATAAATATTAAGTTATTAGTTATTAGCTGTTATTAGCTATTACCCGCGACTTTGTTTACATTTATTCAGAAAATAGTACCCAAAAACCATCCTCACGAATCTTTTTTTTTTTTTTATGTAGAATAGGTCGGCGTTTGACCACCAACTCGCCTGATGTTAAGCGACGTTGTGGTCTAAGATGGAGCACAACGACATTTAAGGTACTTATTCACTCTAGCCTTGAAGTTTTGTAGAGTGAAGAAGTACAAAGACGGCAGTTGAGTGAGGCGCTACAAGTGCGCTACTGCTCAGACCCGTCTTCGGAACGGTTACACCAGACTACATCCTATCTCGTGATATACTAATTATCAAATTTCATCAAGATCCGTTCAGCCGTTTAAAGTCTAAAAACAGCCAAAGAGACAGAGTTACTTTTTTCGGTATCATAATAATAGTAAGTACCGTAAAACGGGGTGAATAGAAACGCAGGGGTGAATAGATACAAATCTAAAAATGTTTTTCTACAGACTATAACCAAACATTTTGAAAGAAAAAGTTCCGATATTTTTATTTTTTTTTAATCTGCAGTATTATTCTTCTTGAAATAGCAACACTGAATTGACGTGAGGTTGGGCCAACATTATAAAAAAAGATCTAGAAGTGAGTCCCTTCAATGCCGGCTACACGAAGTCCTGTAAAATTTACTGTTTTTATTGTGAAAGGAAGTGTTTTGTGCCATCACAACTTGCTAATGTTATTCGTTAGTTCCTTGTCACACAGACTAATAAAAAGGTAAGTGCGTTTGTATTGTAAATACCTATGGATTTAAGGACATACATTTGTGGAGTTACCCCAGTAGACTCCAGAGACCCAGTGACTTATGTTGCGCTCGGTCAGTTCCCGCCGTTTTCCACACTAAAGTCGAGTACACAAGTAAGGCACGTAATTGGCTATATCGTGGGAACCTCACCACCTGCCACCAAACATGTTGCTACGTAGGTACATATACCTTCTTTACATCTTTCCCATAAGGCACGGTCACCCACCGTGACCTTGCACCCCGTGACTTATGTATGGTGTACGGCTTATTGTCGATGACAGATAGCCAGATGGCGCTGTGATGCCATTGATGGGTTAGGGCCACTTGCAGAAGAATCGAAGTTAAATTCTTAAAAGTAGAGTTAACATTTTATAAATTTCACTCTAAAATTGTGTTACCCCAAGGTTAGCTTCGAACTCTTGGTAGCGCATAACATTTTTCAGTTTAACCTTTGATTACCAGTTAGTTTCGGGTAAGCAAGAGGACCCGAGCATCTGCCTTAGTGGTGTTTTAAAAAAATACTGATGACAACAAAAAATATTGAGGTTGACTATTATAGAAGCTTGTTAGAAGGTTTCAGGATCTCAAAATCACAAATGCTAGAAAGATCTTAGGAAATAATGGAGAACTATTAAGTCGATGTTTATGTTTTTAAGAGTTAATGGGCCCAATTTTCCCACCGATCATGTTTCCATCTTCTTTACATCTTTCCCATAAGGCACGGTCACCCACCGTGACTTTGCACCCCTTGACTTATGATTGCAACTTATTGTTGATACATAGACAGATGGCGTTTTGATGCCACTAATGTCTGCATTGCGAAAGTTGGCAATTACAGAAGCTTGTTATTAAATAATTTAATGATTAAAAGGTTAGAAGTCGCCAACGCTGGAAAGGTCTTTGAAAATTCTGTAGATCATAGTTTTCTAGTTAAAAGGCTGTTGGCGAGCGACTGGCATAGGACCAGAACGATGGCGCGCTGAAGAGAAGATCTGGTAAGATCTGTTAGGTACTCTGATGATGAAGATGATGATAATGATGATGAAGAGAGCCACAAATAACAAATCTGCATTATTTCGATTGAAAGATATTTCTTTTTGTCCTAAATTTTATAAGGTCGATTAAAAAAGTCAGATTTTCTTCAAAGAATATTATTAGATAGGCATTGTCCATGAAACCAAGATAAAAAGACGTATTTACTTCCAGATATTTCCTACTACCCTCCCAGCGCCCCTCCCGGCTCCGAATCCACTACCGGTGACATATGGCGCATCGGTTACTCACGTGGCACGCACACCTGAGCCACCACGTGCTGGGATACGTTTTTTTAACTTTGAGATAGATTTGATTGACTTTTTCGGTAATGATCTTGGTTGTAATTGAACTGGTTTTGTTTTAACTGACTTTGAATCTACGCTGTTTTTCTTTTTCATGTAGGTAACTAGATGTTACTCCCGACTTCGTTCGCGTTTATTCAGAAAATAGTACCCAAAAACCTTCCTCGTGATATTCTGTAACCTGTCCGCCATTTAGCCGTGAAACGCCTACAGACAGACAGACAGACAGACAGGCAGAAAGACAAAGCCACTTTCGATTTCATAATAAGTAAGGATTATGATTGATTGGTTAAACCATTTGAAAATGGGCAAGAGCAGTAAGTTTCTAAAAACAATTAATTTATGGTGCCAAACTGCCTAGCACATAGTTAACGCTCCTATAAACGCTTTCGACTAACTTCTAAATGTTTTCTTTTGCCAATTCGTCTAGAAAAATACGACGAGCAAAAAGGGCAAATCAAGATACTAATGAGCCTCTAAAGTCTGACTGAAATCTACAGACTCACAAATTGCAATTTCAAATATATTTTTATTATTTTCACACTTCTCTAGTCATTATTAAACAATTAAAAAATGTCCTTGTACCTATTATGGATTAACTTAAAAGCTAATGGTGTAGACAAAGGAAATCATTTTGAATTTAGTAAATCGGTCCAAAAGTAGTATTTTGTAAAGAACGCATTTGTTAATACACGGGTATTTATCATAGATCTCTTTTCTCATAAAGATGTTTTTTCTTTAAACAAGACCAGTACAAAGGAGATATATCCCATGTAATCGTACATGCCAAATTTCATCACAATCTGAGGGACAGTTCCCAAGAAATTTGACAAGCGCGTTTGTATGGAAAATTCAGAGCATCCAGAGATCCTTAAAAAGAGCATTCTAGATTTTAGGGTTTGCCTGTCACAGAGATATGACACAGAAGTGGTTCTGGTGGCTGCAGTCTTTGATAGCCCAGCACCTTGTTCCATCTGGTTCATGGCAGTTGGGAGAAGGTCCGCCTCTCAAGCCAGAGGGTGCGGGTTCGAACCCAGCCGACGGCACGCACCAATTTGTTCATTGTGTGATCATATGTGCGTATTGTATGTCATCTGCTACATGACTGGAGCCCGGTGTATGGCGACAGGCTCGCCCCCTGTCACATTTGGGACTGAATATCGTCCGGCGAAGTGTGGGTGTTGTATTACACCTCTGCCAGCCCCCTCGGGGGAAAGGCGTGACGATATGTTATGTTATGTTCCACCTGGGTGTCTCCAGGCGGTTTCTCACCATTAAAAATAGCAGAGGCAGTGTCGAGTCAAGTTGTGAGAAGCAGCGGTAAGTCCACCCCTTGTAATGTAGAATTATTTTAATTAGCCAACCGATTCGGACCGTTACGTGGCATATGGTGACTGTGATGGTGACCTTTGGAGTGTTTAATAAACTCTATTTATTTCGTGGTTTTAACTGTTACTTAACTTAACCTACTGTTATTTAATTTTCATGTTTTATCTTACAAACGCACAGACTTTTGTGAGTTTGTAAGATAAAGAAGATAAGTAAATTTAGCTTGAAGAAGTAACAGACAGACTAATAGACAAACTGTTTGTCTGTTCCTTCTTCAAGCTTAATTTATGCATTTATTTTAACTTTAAGTAGCGTCGTGAGGCTAGTTTTAAAATATAGGTATATATTATAAATATTTTTGGGTTTTAGGCGCGCAAATATTTAATTAAGCTATTTCTGCTAGAAGGGACCTCTGTTAGATGTAAAACCACCTGCTTTACACTAGTTTTATGTAAGTACTAGTGTGTTTTTCTTAAGTCAACAATAAAAACGTTAATAGCAATATCCGGACTGAATATCGTCCAACGAAGTAAGGGTGTTGTATTATAGCGTCTGCTTTAGGCAAAAATGTTTTCGTATGTCCAGCGTCTGTCCGGATTTTGATGAAATTTTGTGAATAGCTTCGATAAATTATTATACTTAGATACTTGAATATGTAAGTATTGATTTTTTGGAATTTTTTTACACAGATTTAGTTTTGTTTTTTCGAAGTCCTCAGCTCACAGAACCAGTCTCTAAAGTATTGTAAACCTACCAGCAAAGCAGACAATATTACTCGTATCTACACCTAATTACAAGCTTCCCACCGGAATCCGTCTCATCCTCGGGATTGTGTAAAATATTTTATGACAAAATAATAGCATCCCGGTATCATCGAAAAAAGCTAAATTATAGGAAAAAATTGGGATCGCTCAGGTAGGCGGCAGGGATGACTGAGGGTAGTATCCTCGTTTGAGTTAGGGCGATGAAGTGGTTAGGAGGTTTATATTACTGTACCTACCTAGGTACAATTTATTAAACGTATCTCTGCATTCGTAAGGTAGATTACCTTCAGAACATAACTGTAATGAATTTTTTTTTTCAATTTTTACACATCCAAGGGGTGTCCGGGTGGGGTGTAAGGGTCACCCGGAGCTGTGACTTCCATATTCCATACAAACGCGCTTGTCAAAATTCTTAGAAAGTTTTCGTTATAAAAAATTTAAAAAAAAAATGTTACTGTCTAGTGACATTAATGAATATTTTTTTTACATAATTATTAATTAGGTAATTATTGTGTAAAAAACAACAACAACTCTTTATTAAAAACATAAAATAATTACAATAGTACTTAAATAAGGCTTAACTAAGTTTTTAATGGGCGGCCTTATCGCTCAAAGCGATCTCTTCCAGGCAACCTGAATGGACAGGAACATTTATATAAGTTGAGGCCTTGAAAGTTCTAATACAATAGTAATAATCTAATACATAATTTTACAAGACGTAAAAAATAATAAGATAAAAATAATAAAAATACACAAATAAATACTAATAAGTAGACGAAATAAATATAATATAAATACTTTAAAAATGTTTAAAAATAAATGTCACTAATATATAAATAAATACATAATGCGACTTATATTGTTCTGATATTCATTTTTAATTTTAATATTCAACTGTGATGTGTAACTATAGGAGTTATCAATAAACTCTGATTTCTGATTTCTAAAATGTGAAATTAATTGAGATAAATCTCCTTTTGCAATGTTCTAGTTTAAAAAAAAGGCCTCGAGAGACTTTACAGCTATGAAACATGCCTGCATTTGTAAGGGTGTATGAATTTGTCAGTTTGACTGATTGATTTAAGACTAGCTGCGCCCCGCGGTTTCACCCCCGTTTATTTTTTCGGGATAAAAAGTCCTAACCTTCTCTGTACCCCAGACAACATGCAGGCAAAATTTCAAGAACAAACAAACGAATAAACTCACTTTCGCGTTTATAATATTTTTTTTAAAAGATGGACAAATAAAATTAATAATTTTTCCTTTCAAGAAGTTTCCTACATTATTCGCTCCAAGATCAATCATAACAGGTAGGTATACAGGAAATTCCTAGCCATCTAAGATGTGAAGTTAGTTTCAAGGGTTTGCAGGGCTTCTTGTTTAGTCAATACAGACCAATTTCAGAGAGGTCATACGTCTAGAAGTGGAAAAACATAATGCTGATAATTTTGAAAGAAATTGTTGTCGACATAATTATGTAGGTACATACGAGTATATGTGGCTTCGGTCACATTGCATTTCATAGCACTTGGAGATGGTTCATATTTCTTTCAGTACTTAATTTTTACTTTTTGTTGTACCAGAGTAGTTTTGGATATAACCCCCTATCATAGAATATACGAGTATGTCTATACACCTATGTCTTTACTCCCTACATCCAAACATCAATTTTTTTTCTTTTTTAGGGTTCTGATCCCAAAGGGTAAAATGGGATTCTATTACTAAGACTCCGCTGTCCGTTCGTCTATCTGTCTGTTCGTCTGTCACCAGACTGTATTTCATGAACCGTGAAAGTAAGACAGTTAAAATTTGCACTGATAATGTATTTCTGTTGCCGCTATAACAACAAATACTAAAAAATAGAATAAAATAACTTTTTAAGGGGGCTTCCATACAACAGACGTGATTTTTTTGCCGTTCTTATAGATAATGGCACGAAACCTTTTGTGCGCAAATATGGCTCGCATTTGGCTCGCTTTTTTGAAAATACCTATGCAGTGAGAAGCCTCTTTCGTTGAAGTCGGCTAAAAAGGTGCCTAAATTAGACTCCCTACGAAAACATTGGGACTTTCTAACAAGAGTAAAAAACGTCAGCAAAAAAGGTGTCAACTAACGGGTTACCTTAACTGGGCCAATCGGAATGTCGTTATCTTGATCGCCAAATAATGACGAGCATTTTACCTCCCCAACCCTTTTCTACCTTGTTTGGACACGTTGAAAATGTTTTCTAACGTCGCACAGAGCTTAGGTAGTTACATGTATGAAACTTATGAAATTAGTAAATTATCATGGAAACATTTCTTTAAACCTGTACTACAATTACTTTAGTGTAATTATGCACTAATTACCCCTAGAATATCTACCTATTTGATGAAACCAGCATAGGTATTAACAATCATTAACAAACGTTTCCGTTCTAATTACAAAAAATTAAACTCAAATTATTCGAATTTAAGTTCGTATTTGTTAGTTTTTACGCGTGATTCATTCTTCCGATCGGATTTATACTCGATTCGCTATTCCAAAACTTATAAAAGTAGACTGAGATTCGAACAATTTGAGTTTGAAATTTGTGGGATCCGATCGGTAACGTTTCCGAACGATTGTGAATACGGGTCCTGATGAAACTAATGTGATATTTTTTTCCCATAGCACGCCATCTATTGAGAGTTCTGTGAACATTTTGAAAACATGCTTAAACTACAAGGGTTCTTCAGTTTGCCACGCGACTCTAATAATTATGAACCTTCAAGTCTCGGTAGTGTTTCACTTTGTCCATAGATGGCAGTAAGAAAAAGTCTGAGTAAATACATAATAAAAATTATTTTATTTTTAAAATTAAATCTAATTAATAGAGATTATTTATTTATAAAAATAAACAACAACCGTTGATCACGTTACACTTTGTTTTTTTAATTTAATGCTTCAGTCTTGTGATGAAGACGAAAATATTTACAACTCGTAGAAAAATATTTTAGAAAACTAAAACATTTCTACCTAACTAAACTCTAGAATTAGACACTTGATAAGTATTTTAACCCTGAAATTGTCTTACTTATTTCACAATCAAAATGGGCTTTTTACCACTTCCACTGGCCGGGCTCGGCCTGGCCCGGAACGGCAGCCAGAGACGCATCCATATAAGAAAATGTATGGCACGCTTTTCTTACCGGCGACGACGGCCGGCTCTAGTTTCCGGCCCGGTGTCGTGCCGTGCCGGACCAGGCCGGGCCGGACCGCGCTGACAAGTAGAAAACGACACCCACCCAAGAGTTAATGACTCCAATTTTGTTTGTACTTTTCTTTTGCTCATCGAGCATGGATCTCTGCTCGATTAGTACCATAAAATGATATAATTTGATTTAACCAATTTTTATTTACATTCTTGTGCAATTTGTACCGGAATAGTTGCATTAACTTTGTGATTGGGTCTTATTTGTTCTAATTTGTCCCATCGCGATAACGCGAATATTCGTATTATTGCGATTATCGCGCTGCATCTATAACGATAAAACACAATGGCAAGCAAGAATCAATTTCTTTGAATGGCACTTTTGTACCTTCCTTGTACTTACTTATTAATATGTAAATTCATACTATTTGACTTTCTGAACTAGATAGACAGTATGCCAAGATTACCACCCCAAGCCTGATAAGTGTCAATCGACAAAATTAAATGCAACATCTATAATCGAAAAATTAAATGGTTTTTGTCGACGACGATGGCAAATATGAAAGAATAATTATGTCAAATTAGTCGACCGACAAAGAAGTGTTTTTCTTGCACTGCTTACTAGTGATATTGGTTACTTAAACCAATATTTTATAATATTGGCCAACACTAAAGCCTGATTTACATGCTGCAAGTTTCTTGCCCGTAGCATACAATAATTTTGAATCAACAAATTACTTGCATCGTCTTTCTAAACAACAATTGCTCACAATTCTGAAGGTAAACATTGCATGTAATCTATTCAATTCATAGCATTCAATTATTGCTCTTGAATGTGCAAGAAATTTGCACTGTAAATTTGTAAATGGGCCTTAAATTAACACCGATTAGGACACATTTCGACCATAAACATTTTTATACTAAATCGTACCGTATTACAATCTAATAAGGTGTATTGTACAGTTATTGTACAGTTTCAGTACGTTAATCCAGTAGCCTCCATGGCTTCTCGAATTTTTCCTGGCTTAGGCCAGAACGCCATTAGTATCGTGGTTCCTGTGAACACAAAGAAAAACTTAGTTATCATTTTAATTAGACATAACTTACTTACTTTCTTATTTAGATAGTTTAAAACAAAGTCGCTTTCAGTCTCTGGCCCTCTTTCAGTCTGTATATAATCCTACTTAATATTATAAACGCGAAAGTTTGTAAGAATGGATGGATAGGTAAATGGATTGATGGATGTTTGTTACTCTTTCACGCCAGAACGGCTGGACAGATATGGATTAAATTTGGCACAGAGATAGATTATAGTAGTAGATATAGAATAGCCTATAGAATACTTTTTAACCGCGGGGCGCAGCTAGTATAATTATATTGTATCTGCAAACTACTCTTAAATCACACAACGGATTTTGATGTGATTTTCACCATCAGTTAGATGGTTTTTCAAGGAAGGCTTATAGGTAGGTTTAAGGGTATAGGTAGCAGTTTCGTAAAAGCAAAAACAAAATGTTTGCATGTGTGCGTGTTTGTTTCCTTACTTCTACAAACTTCTTCAAAATTCGTTTGAGCTCACGTTCAAACGGCTGGACGGATTTTTATGACTTTTGGTATGGAAGTAGCTTATGCTCTTTACTTACTATACGTCTTTAGCCTATGTGCTATTCCAATCTATAATCTATCTATCTACCAAATTTCGTCCATCATTCACAAATATTCGGAAACGTTTCCGTTCGGACTCCAAAAATTTCGAATTCAAATTATTCGAATCTCAATCCGTATTTATAAGTTTTTAAACGTGATTCATTCTTCCGATCGAATTTATACTCGATTTCCTATTCCAAAATATATAAAAGTACAATGAGATTCGTACAATTTTAGTTTGGTGAGATACGATCGGATACGTTTCCGAATAATTGAGAATAGCACCGCAAATCAATGTAGCCGTTTTGGCATAATTGAGTAACAAACATTCTATCCATCCAAACAACAATATAATATTACTAGCTGTATACCCGCAACTTCGTTAGCGTTTATTCAGAAAACAGTACCCCATGATAAACTGTGACTAATTATCTAATTGCATCAAGATCTGTTCGGCCGTTTAGCCGTGAAAAGCCTACAAATAAATAGACATTGTTAGTTGTATGTAAATAATATAATAACTGAGGATGAAGTAGGTAAGTGCAAAATTAAGATAACACCCACCAGCAGTGAAAGCTCCGAAGGTGATGAAGGCGGCTTCACAGTGCGAGTCGATGGTCGCCCCCAGCAGGTTGGAGCCTACCGCGGCGCCCGCGCGTCCCTCCATGTACATTATACACATTGCCATCGCTCTGGAAGGGGAAAACATCGACCAAATTACAAAAGCGACTTCTACGACCAGCCAGATCATATTGCCACAAATTTTAGAACTGTTTTTTTATTGGTATTGATCATCAAAGTTTGTTATTTTGAAAATGCCTGGGAGAAAAATCTGGTGACATAGAACAGGATACACAGTTAAAAAATGCAAAAATAACTAGGTATGTATGTAGATTTTGTTAACAGTGACAGAAACGCTGCAGCGACTTAAACCTTTCCTCGTCCTGCCTACGATACGAGGCACTTGTCTTCAGCGACTAGCGACCAAATAAAATGTACAGGTAAAGCTGTTCGCCAAATCCCCGAGCAAGTGTTTTACATCCATTTATTTATTTTCTCACTTATTATCGCTGATCGCCGGCGCTCCGACAAGTGTCTAAAAACCGCCACTCTTCTGTCTTGAGCAAGTTCAGGCTAGACATCCTTTTCAAGTTCCAGGGCTTAGTTCCTTATAGCCATTAGAGTAAAAATTGTCATTGGAAGCATGATTAATTAACCTGAGGCACGTAGGAAACACGTCAACAGCAATGGCAGCCAGTATGGACGCAGCACAACCAGAACAGAGAGAGATGATCAGCAGCGCCATGGCTGCGCCGTTGTTGGGGACGAAAGCGGCCGCGACGGTCGCTGCACCGCAGACTAACATTATACCAGCTGGAACGTTAAGAAAATACATGCAAACGTCCTTCACCTTTTTGCGAGTCGGTTATAAGATTATAGCACGGCTAAAAACAGTAAGAGTACAGTGATGACAACATGAGGATCTTGGTGGGTGAGGAGGTAAACATCATAATTATCATCATAATCAGCTCGTAAATGATGATGATTTGCCTAATGAGAGAGGCCTATGATGCATAGGATAGGCCTCTTTTCTTGTACGCCACCCATCCTGGTGTTAACTTAAGGTTAAGCTTCAAACTTTTGGTCGCGCAAGACGATTTAAGTTTAACGTCAGATGAACAGTTGGCTACGAGTTAAAAATATAACTCGAGCTTCTACGAAGCGATCTGCGTTATAAGGTACTTACAATACAATGACTTCCTGCCAACTTTGTTTATGAAGGCGCCGATGCCAAGGTAGGTGATAGCGAACACAGCCCCCATGGACATGGAAATTGGAAACACGGCAGTTTTAACCTCCGGTACGCAAACTGGCTCGCACCCAGATTGTAAGGCTAGCTGGAAAATAAGTACAAATTAAATTCACAAAAGTACCAACGATGGAACATTAACTGTTGATGGTAAAGTTAGAAGCTATAGAAAGACACGTGATAGTTATTCAACTCGTCTAATCAGCAGTGTTCGAGTGCTAGCGTTGGTAGAAATAGAATTGCTTAGAAACGAATGCAGTTTAGAGCTACCTAGTATTTTTATTACTTAACCATGTCTATGTGATCGATCGAGAGGTATTTGACCGAGCGAAGCAAGGTTTAAAAGAGTCTACTGAGACTCTCATCATTTGCTGTATGACAATAACTTGGGTATCGTTGATCCGATCTTCCTGAAATTTTGCAGACATGTAATTTGTCTCAATAGAAATTTTAAATTCATAAGCATATCGTCACGCCTTTCTCCCGAGGGGGCTGGCAGAGGTGTTATACAACACCCACATTTCGCCGGACGATATTCAGTCCCAAATGTGATAGGGGGCGAGCCTGTCGCCATACACCGGGTTCCAGTCATGTAGCAGATGACATACAATACGCACATATGTTCTCATAATGAACAAATTGGTGCGTGTCGTAGGCTAGGTTCGAACCCGCTCCCTTTGGAATTTTAAATTCGTATGACAATTAAATCGGTCGAGGGGTTGAGGACATAATTGAGGCCTTCGTACGAGGCTTCCTACTAATAATTCAACTGTTCTTTGACCGTGTTCAGATTGCCAGAATGCAGTTTTCCATAATAACATGACCTTGAACTGGCTCTAACCCCACCTAATTCTTTGGGTCGATTGAAATTTATGATTATAACTGGTTCCATGTACCTTATTTACATATAAAACGGCTTTAAATAATTCATTACATATTTATTACCTATTAAGAATAATGCATGCACATAGATAATGCCTAGTTACCAATTAAGTTTAGGAAATACGGTTTCGTTTTATTTTTATTGACACGCAAATTTGCATATTTTATCTCGTTGCACTGTGTGGAATTCATATTTTTTATTAAATAAGTAGCAGCGTGGGAAGATCTTCCACAAGGTAGACCGACGATCTATACCCATATTCAAAATCATTCGGAAACGTTTCCGTTCGGATAGGTAGGTCCAAAAAAATTAACTTAATTTTTTCGAATCTCAGTCTGCATTTATAAGTTTTTTAACGTGATTCATTATTTCTAATCGGATTTATATTGGATTTCCTTTTCCAAAATTTACGAAAGTAGACTGAATTTCGAACAATTTAAGTATATTTTTTTGGAATCCGTTTGGAAACGTTTCCAATGATTGTTAATGAATGAGTGCTGGTGAGGGTTGCGCTGGATGCGGGCAACGCAAGACTGGTCATTGTGGAGATCACTGGGGGAGACTGGAGCAGTGAAAGTTTCCAGGCTGACATAAATAAGTAAAACTAAATATTTTAATAATCAGCAGCTAATGTTCGAGCGTTAGCAATTGTAGCTATCGAATCGCATGGAAGCGATTGCAACTTGTCTAAAGCCCCAGCTCTTTTGCTTCTTAGCTTTCTAATAGTTCATCAATATCATCATATCAGCCCGGAAGACGTCCACTGCTGGACAAAGGCCTCTCATAATGGTCTCCACAACGACTGGTCCTGTGCTGCCCGCATCCAGCGGCTACCCGCGACTTAAGCCATATCGTCAATCCACCATGCGAGAGGCCTTCTCAGGCTGCGTCTTCCAGTTTGCGGTCGTCACTCGAGAATTTTTCTGCCCCATCGGCCGTCGGTTTTACGAGCGCGTGCCCTACTCACTGCCACTTCAATTTGGCAATTCTTCGGGCTATGTCGGGTACGTTGGTTCGCCTGCGAATTCCGTTATTCCTAATTTGATCCCGCAGGGAAAGTCCGAGCATAGCCCTCTCCATTGCTCTCTGGGTGACCTGGATCCTCTTTATAAGGCCCATCGTACTCGTAAGTGATCACGTCTCAGTTCCGTAAGTCATCACTAGCAACACACACTAGAAGACTTTCGACTTAAGACACTGCGGTATTTGGAACGAGAAGATGTTCTGCAGCTTTTTCGAACGCTGCCCAGCCGAGTTGGATTCAACAATTGACCTCTTTTTCGAAGTTGTACCTACCTAATAGGATCGTCTGTCTTAGGTAGACATAATTGTCAACAACTTCGGGAGCCGAGTCTCTCTTTATTTGAGTCAACCTTTACTTGAGTGGGTGCACATGGACGTTCGATATGAGTTTCGTCTTGTCCATGTTCATTTTCAGACCCACTTGTTGAGAGACTCTGCCGAGGTCATCGAGCATTGTGCTGAGGTCTTCCAAGGTCCAAGGTCCAAATAGTTATTTGTAAGTTATTAGCGATATTTCTTTACTCACCGTAGCATTAACAGCCTTTTTTGCGATGATCTGGCAGATGTTATTCTTCTCCGTGCTGGTGTTTTTCAGGATATCGTTCAATATATCTGGCACCCATACGTATAAGCCACTTGATCTGAAAATTATCATACTTTAGCATACGTGGCTTATATACAACGTACGTCTTTCTATTTGTGATTCTGATTGCGATCATGCATGATTAAGTGCGAGAGGTAGCGCGCACAGTGCAAATATGTAGGTTGACTAGGTTGAAACAAACTGGATGCCACGCGATCGCTAGTTATCAGCAAAATTGACATTTTTATTTTGCCCTTGCCTCAATTATGTTCGATGTATTATTAATTATTTTGTTAGAATAATTAAACATTATAATATTAGTAATATTATGTCACTACATAGTATAAAACAAAGTCGCTTTCTCTGTCCCTATGTCCAGTTGTATGCTTAAATCTTTAAAACTACGCAACGGATTTTGATGCGGTTTTTTTAATAGATAGAGTTATTCAAGAGAGAGGTTTATTTGTATAATAACATTTATTAAATAGTAGAGAAATATTGTTATTTTTGAGGTTTCTAATGTGATGTTATACCCGTGCGAAGCCAGAGCGGGCCGCTATATTTTTATATACAACGTTCACATTTTTTCTGTAGTGTATTTAGTATCAGCATTGATACTAAATACACTACAATACTACGCCGGGGCGGGTCGCTAGTACATTATAATATTATATTACATACTAATATTATAAAATCAAAAGTAACTCTGTCTATCTGTATGTTTGTAGGCTTATCACGGCTAAACGGCTGAACGGATCTGGATGAAATTTAATAATTAGTTACATGACATCACGAGGGAGATTTTTGGATACAACTATCTGAATAAACGGAAACGTAGTCGCGGGTAACAGCTACTTTTTAATAGATTGTAATTTAATTGTAACAGCTATTTTACAATAGCTGACGATTTTATCTAAGTGCATATAATTATGTCGAAGGAATTAATGAAATAAAATTAAGGAGACAAAAAAAAATGCCTTTTATATCTTTATGTATATAGTAATGCTAGAAGCTAAAGGTTGCTACTAAGTAATACTAAGTCATAAAAGGTACATTCGAGGCAGGTATACTTTATGGTACAGCATAAAATACCGTTCTCCAGACAGTCGCTAGCCTTGGATTCAAGGTTTCAGACAAATATTATCGGGCAACGATAGATATAGGTGCATATCATAAAATCATCATCTATCATAAATCATCTTCGATAGGCACAAACTAAGTTGGTCGTAATTATAATGCGTATTGGGTCTACTACTTGCTATGATTATCTACAATCAGTGACTGATTCACAATTTTGGTTTGGAGGGGGGGGGGAGGGGGGCTTGACCCAGCTGAGGACAATCTAAGTAAACGAAAACCTTAATCTCTACGCAGGCAGACATTTTAGACCCTATGGCTCGGGCAGGCATAACGGAAAAATACCTAACGCACTTTTTGACGTCATTTGCAAATGGACCGTATCACCATGGTCTAAAATAAAAATCGTATACTTTCAACAAAAAGAAGTCAGCGTCACCTCGATACTATGTTGTTTTTTTAGGCTATGGTGAAAAATGAACCATTAATTTTACAATGACGTCAAAATGTGGGCGAGCAATTTTCTATTCTGTCTGAACCAAACCAAATGGATCCAAATGCTTTTTCGGGAAGAGCTTGAGCCCCTTACCTATCCCCCTTGATTCACTACTCATTAGAATCATAATCTTAGATACCGTTTTGTTGAACTTAGTAAATAGATAAGGCCTATCGTTCTACTACCCCAATTTCATTGTATTTCTTATCACACGTATAGTCATTAAAATCAACATGAGTCGTTACAATGATAAGCAAGTTTTAAATTATCTTATTGTGTAAACTGTGCTACATTGTACATTGCTGTCTATACAATTCAATATTGAAATTTGTTCCCGGAAATACGTGTTTTTTAAATAACCCTTACAAGTTTGGGACTTAAAAGTTTTTCATTAAGAATCTCCACTAAATACGCGAGGTTTTTATCCTGATGTTTTCTTTATTTTAAGAATTTGCGAGTACATTATGAACGGCTAAAGTTTTGGTACAATTTATGAAAAAAATAAGATTTTTGGAGACTTGAAACTGAATTTGATTCGAAAATCTAAGTTTTATTTTTCTGCTTCGTTATAAACTTAGATATAATGCAAATGTAAATAGTGGTGCAAAAGAATCCGAAAAGATGTATTGTGTTACAATGCCATAATTACGTACGAGCGTTTGTAAGTAAAATATACGCGTCTACTTGTAAGCCTCCTCCGTTTCGTCGGTTAAAAGGGATGCCGGGTTGGGCCCTCTTAAGAGGCAGACTCAGGTTTATCTTGATCCTATATTTTTAACAAATGTAAAAAGATTAGTGAATCACTATAATAACGGGAATCACTATAGTCGAAATTATCGACTAAATCGTACGTGAGTAATTTCCGTGCCATAAATCATATTAATGAGTACATAATATTTTAAAATAAATAATATGATTTATTCTAATTTAGTCAATATTCAACAATGAAGATTCAGTTATTCGCATATTTATAAATTCATTCAGTGAATAAAAAGGGTTGGACTCAAAGAACTGTTTAATTTTTTGTTTTAAAATGTTGAGCGTGCAAGTTGCTACTGCTATGTGGCAGTTTATTGAACATGCAGATCTGGTTGCAGATGCCTTATTTTTGTAACACACCCGGTAACTTACACCGGGATATAATAATAATTTATATCCGCCAGAGAGCGTTCCGAAACAAAAAAAGGTCACGTGGGTGACACGCACTGCCAATCGTTGCAAAAGCAAGACCAAAATAAGTAATGTACAACAAATTCAAGAGAGACGAGTGACGTAGATTGGTGTCAACCTTCGGAACGCCAGACCCTGTCATTTTGAAACATTACTTACACCATAAACACAGCGAACATGGAGACGTGTGAAATGATGACACAACGCAGCAGCGGAGGTTTGAACATGAGGAATATGCTCCTGATGGCGCCAGAGAAGCCGCTTACCGTGCCCTCTACGACGTTGGTCGTAATTTTTGACACCTGGAAAATTTGAAATACTTGCGCAATAATATAAAAGGCTGGTGGGAACGCTAAAACCTGTAGCAGCCTCAAAGTGTTGCCATTTCTTGAAGGTGTAGTTTGAATGATGAATATAAATATCTGTTCTGTACCTGGGTGTTAGTTGTTTGTAAAATAACTTTGTGTATGATCCATGATATCCTCGACACCGGGAAATTTAGGGAAACTATGAATGTGGAGCTTTGTTTAATTTTATTCAGTCCATATAATTATGGAGGTAACTTTTAAGCTTATTTAAAGTTATTCAACAAGTTACTTATTGTATAGCATTAATGTTTTAAGTGTTTCAGAAAAAAAACTAGAGCTGGTAATGATTTACCTAAACACGCAAATAATTCTGCCCTTATACGATAAATGCTCACTCATCTAAAGAATAACCAGTTTGACGGGCAGTTTACTTGTTGGTTTTAATATCATATTCACGTCATAAAAACTATTAGAAGATAGAATTTTATCTTTCGTAATCTGACACTTGCCACTGAACTACCATTAGCTTACTGCGTGATTTAACTTGCTCGTATTGTCCAGATGCGTATCTATATAGCATTAAAGATCACAATGTCGTTCGACAGGTTCACCGGTACGATGTCCGGTTAAAAGACTGTGGTAGGCTGCACCAAACCTTGTCAATATAGATTTTGTCATTGTCTAAGCAGGAAGGCGTCCACTGCTGGTCCGCTGCCTCCCCAATGATCTCCACAACGAACACTCTTGCATTGCCTGTATCGGCTTTCTACGACCCTCTCGGCTTTCTATTAAGCTAATTGTTTTTAAATTATTCATGAATGGCTTACTTTTGACACTTGAAACAAAAAAGTTTCAAATTGAGGCAATTCACTAACATTATAAAACGATTGGTTTAGTAGAAACAAGGTTCTTAGAATGAAGCTTTACTCACTGGATATTCTGAAGGCGAACGGCTATGGTTCCATGCAAACATCTTAGCCAGAACCGGTAGGGCTACATCTGGTCCTTTAGCAGCTAGCAGGTATCTAGGGCTCTCAGGTAGATAGTAGAGTATGGCCGCTGCGGCCAACCCTGGCGCGCACCACAGCCATATGAAAACACGCCAGGGAACGATGTCTATGAAACCCAGCGAGTATGACCACTTGCCTGGAATGATCAGCCAAGCCAGACCTGGAACAGAAGAATATTGTGTTGCAAAGTTGAAAATTTAACTAACTTTGTAGTATTGTAGTCTAAATAGTATCTTGGCCTAACCTCCGCTAGCAATTGAGAATTTTGCCAAAAGTCTTATGATTTTAATGGGGTTTATCTCCAGTGTCTCTACCGATCTAGGGATAAGAATTAATTAGCTTTTCCTCGCTTTCATAATGATACATGTAATTTCTTAAGTCACCAGCTATAAACTAGCTAAACCTTCTCTTTCTACTAACAGAAGAGAATACTATTTTTTATTTTTTGCTAGCAGCACCTTGCAGTTTTCCCCGCTGTCATACATTCCATTACGTATATATACTCGTACCTACATACATTATATGTATTCACTTTCCCGTAGAGGTAGTCAGAGACCTCTTCTCTCTACTTGCTATGATCATGGTTTACGTCTTTTGATTCGCCCACTTCAATGAGTCTTTTCACACACGCTCGTCGTTTATGGGTACTCTTGACCTGGCCTTTATTTGAAACGTCTTCAACTTGGTCGAGATACTTTCGCTTAGGTCGACTCTTACCGATTTGACATGTACATTGACTTGACATACTTTGACCTTGAGATACATTATCTGTTATTTTATGAAAAAGCTTATGTGTTAATGTAGGGTATAAGCCCCATAGTAAATTTTCATCAAACCAGTTGAACAATTTTAATGTTAGGAAGTATTTTTTTGTTATTACTTAATAGACCTGCGTTTGGCCGCCAACATGCCTGATGATAAGCAGTGATGCGGCCTAGACCTGCTCGCAAACATTCACATCTATATTATTATTGTTGTGTTAGCACGATTTTGCGTTATTGGCTAGTTTGTCTGTCCCCATCATTCTCACGTTTATGCCAATTACATTGCAGCAAAACAATAAATATGAGAGTAAAACCAATAAATATCTATTGGCAAATCGTTTAGCAGGTTCGTTTAGTCTTCGGTACCATACAAGTTTCTTTATCTCGATCAGCGATAACAATCTCTTTAATGTATCTCTTTGATCTCTGTAATGGACTAAGCGAAGTGAGGTCTCAGAGTCTACTGGAACATCTCAGAATTTGTTTGTTTGAGGATAATTTAATGCTTTGATCTTCATGAGAATTTGCAGACAAGTTGTTCATGGCATTGCAACTATTAATATATTATAGAAATCGGACGAGAAGTATGAAAAAATGCGAAGACTCCGTTCGGGGCGAGCTATTAACTAAAATTTGTTTGGATTGGTGAAACGAAATCTACAAAATCAGCATCGATCCGTTTTATCAAACCTATCTCTCTTAATTTCTGTCTCTCAGTACCTATCACATTTCATTAGTCTCACTCTTAGTCTATCCTTGTTAGGCTGATTTACACCAACTAACTTTTACTATAATCAAACCTCAACCGGCCCTAAATCAGAGATTTTACGGCTCGTTATGTTACTTTTACTCTTTGTAACAACCAATCTTGTGCACCCTTTTAATCTTTTTGACCGACTTCAAAAAGAAGGAGGTTCTTAATTCAACTGTAAGTTTTTTTTGTTTTTGTTTGTTTCCTCATAACTTTTGACTGAGTGAATTGATTTTGATGATTCTTTTTTTGTTTGAGAGATCATACTTTAGAGGTGGTCCCATATGAATTTTATCTAAATCGGTCAAGCAGTTTTTACAATATCAACAAAAGTCTAAAAATTGTTTACCTGAATGACGAATTACAGGATGGGCAGTCGGTTTTAAAAAGCTTTGCTTTTTAGATTGTATCGTAAAAAACACCACCAAAGCATACAAAATCATAGCCAGCCAAAAAATGTCTGGTAAACCAGGTTTACCAGGTTTTAAGCCGGTTACGCAATAATTAATGTTATTAATGGTTATTGTTAAACTTAGTTGTTGCAGCTCAGCTTCACTGTCTTTTTATAAATTGGTTATGAAAGTCATCAACCTACTAACACACATGTTTGCCATTACCTACTGTCACCAATTGGTTAACTACTTAGTCCAATTCTTCAAACCTCTTCAAACAACACTTACAGTGGGGACAAGTCCTGTATCGTAAGTGGTGTGATCGTTAAACTATATTGCAATTGACACTGGTATGATGTTCTCCCCTTATTGTCCAGAATTCAATTACTATACAATAGTAAGTATGTAAGTTCGTATTGACTGAGTGGCTAGCCCTGGTGTCAGACGTTTTAGGGCACCTTAAGCCTCTGCCATGGTTTTACGGTTGCTGTTTTAGAACACCCAAAAGCAGTTAAGTTTGTGGAACAAACAAACGGAGCTATAATTTAAGTTAAATACTTAGGTAAGCATATATTTAATTTTGCTAATTGCGTAGAATTTTAATTTCGAGCAGTTTTTTGTTGCATTTGAAGCGAGGTCGGGTATCGATCAGGTAAATGAAAATGTATGCGATTATCTTATACTCATTATGTTTTTGGTTATCTTACAGATTTAACATTTATTAAATATGCACCTGATTCTATGAAAACTTCCATCGTCAGTTAATCGGTTACATGGCGAGCGACCGTTGGCGAGCGAAACGTCGATGCAACAGCTTCGTCAAAAATGTTTTCGTACGTGTATGAACTACGTACGTGTCTTCCTCTACATGTCATAAAAGATCTCGACCGCGAGGTCTTGAGCTCACAGAGCCACTGGTTCAATGTCTCTTATCTTAGGAAATCGTAAGGTTCACTATGATAGCAAATTCCATTGGTGCTCAATGTTTTATTTAACTATCTGTTGCTGTCTCTCTGTTTGTCCAATGTCTCCACAAAATATCGTCAGATAAATACGAGTAATCTTCACGCTAACTAGGTACTCAACCAACCATCTTGGATTTTTTTGCATACGCGTTGTTAGAGATACAAAATAGGACGTAGGATACTTTTCATCCCGAATCAATTAACGGTTCTTGTGGCAATGCGGGCGAAACCGCGAGGCGCAGCTAGTAATACAGTACAGTGGTATAAATGTATTAGAAAACACAATATTACTGTACGGTACGTTGTACGTGTCAATGCATTGTTATCACTACTTCCGCACTATACCGTATAAAATTGTGTGCATTCGCAAATTGGCATTCAAAATTCGCCAATACGACCTCGAGATAAGGTCCAACGCTATCACAATATCACTGTCCTTCTAAACCTATATTAGTCTTGACGCTTGACTTTGATTGCAAGGGACTGATAAACGCTGTTAGTGGGTCAGTTGCACTCGGCAGCTGGCTGACGTAACATCGTAGGTCGTAGAGATAACCTTAAGCTCGACTCAGACAAAACTGAAAAATCCTCGCGCACGTTTTGACGTCATTGTAAATGCCCGGTACGCTGTAGTGGCCTCAGTGGCGAACAGCATTAAATTAGTTATTAAAATCGTTAAAAATTGAAGTTATCGAAAAAATTACCAAACTTATATCGTCCCAAACCTTCAGTGGACTGCCTTTTTCTTGACGGTGTGTGTCCGACACATCGTTAAAAAAAAAGGAGATGTTTCTCCGACACATCGTCATCTAGAGGGAGAGATCGCAAGCACAGAGTGGTGCCCGAAGGGGCTGGCGCTGTCAGGGCCGCGGAAGAGTGGAATGCGTCCCAGTAGCCCTGACATGTTGGAGGAGGATTACCCTAGGGTGTTTGTGGATAGGCCGCCCATGGCGGGATTAAATCGCAATGGCCAAATCGCATATATCGAGGTGATGCTGATTATTGTTAATTTATCAATGACGCCAAAAAAATACGAAAAGATTTTCCCGTTCTGTCTGAGCCGAGCCTTACTGTGTTGAGTGTTGAGACCCTATTCTGACGCGTGAGATATTATCTTGGTCATTGTCTGTCTCGTTTGAAAAGAGAGAGAGTGCAGGACCAGGATAGCATCTCAGGTCTCAGAATAGTACTTGAAGCGTTATTATGTACTAGTAGCACCCCGCGTTTCCGGACGGAGACAAAATGTCTTTCAACCGTTGTTTTTTACCGACAAAACTAGAATACGATTATGTTTGTCTCTTTTTCGCGAGATGAAATCGATGGAAAGACAATGTGTCTGTGGTGCTAGCCCTGCAGTAGCTACAACAACTAGCAATGTATACTAGCTATCATAAACAAACTGTTCGTTTTTCAGAATAAAAAAACCGTAAGTATTTGGGGGTAAAAGCTATCTTCATACCAAATTTTAATAAAACGCGTGAAGAAGTAATGTAGCTACAAACACACACAAAATGTTGTAGTTATTATTATTAGTGTGATATGATAACTAATAAATGAGTTGTTGTTGTAAACATAGTAATTAGTTAAGTACCTAGCTGTGTCTCACGGTTTTACTCGTAATATGCTATTTTTCCAACGATTTCTTCAGTAAAAAGGTGTTCTATAACCGTCTATGTGATGCACATTACGAGTATTTCGTGACCAAATTTCGTCTTGATTAGCCGCAAATTTACAAACGCTGAATTATTTTCACATCAAAATAAAGTTAGTGTGACGACATTGAAATGACGTTAAGATGATACTCAACACGCACTCACACATGCAAACCACATGTACTGCAACATGTAATGTCGACTATTTTCTAGAGAACCAGCGGTCTATAGTAACTCTGACATATCAGGGCTATAGCCTGCCTACACGAACTTGCTTGCTTGATTCCTTGCTTGCTTGCTAGAGAAGATACTTATAGGTAAATACAAAATTACTCCGTTACGATAAGTTACGACCGATTGTGTTCCTTATACAGTCTGATGATAATCCACAGAAAAACTAAATAAAAGTTTAAATTTGTATTCTCAAATGACTTTGTAAAGATTGTCTCATGATATTATGAAGTATATGAATACTGCCATTAAAGTAATTATGTGCTTATTTTGTAGTATCTAGTAGAGATAAAACAGTCTGCACTGTACAAGAGATATGCAAAGTAAATACACCGTTGATATTGGCTTTGACGATTGTATTTTAAAATAAAAGAATCGTAATAATTGTTCTGAGTTTCTGAAAACATCAAGTGTTTTTCTTAGTTTTTCGTGTAAAACTATAAATTTAAATGCATTATGCTTTTATGCATAGTTACTGTCATCTTTTCCGTTACATGTAAATAAGAATTTCCAAATATCGATAGGCAGTCGTAGAAGACTACACTCAGAAGTCAGAACAGTACAGGATAAAGGTTTACTTGGTCAACGAATTTAGATTTTTTATAACAGAACATTCTGCACTGTTAATACATGCAGAAGTTAATAGATAATAGAAAACAAATTACTATCAAAAAGTAGGTCGATAATACGCAATTCATATTTTGTTCGACCCAAGATTATTATTACAAAGATATCTACAACCATCAAGGTGATTACATTATGTAATCGCTATCAATTTTGCTATCGCTACTTATCTGGTGTTTAATGACAAAGTTGCATAGGCTTATCGGCTGATAGGCCCACTTCTAACGGCTTAATTGGCTTAGTAAAACTTGCAAAAAAAAATGTCCTTGAAATACAGTTGAAATACAGTTACGAGTATATTTAATTGACCGACCGAAGCGAAATCTCGGAGTCTACTTGGACATCTCGGCGTTTGCTTGTTCGATGGTAGCTAGAGTATTTTTTTTTGTTGGTGGTCGACGTTTGACCACCAACTCGCCTGATGTTAAGCGAAGTTGTGGTCCAAGATGGAGCACGACGACCTAGAAGGTACTTATTCACTCTAGCCTTGAAGATACCCAGGTTGTAGTTAGTCAGGAATACAGACGATGGCAAGGTGTTCCATTCCCTAGCGGTTCGTATCAGAAAGGTGGAGGCAAACCGTTTAGTACGAGTTGGTGGAATGTGAACTGTAGGGATGGTACGTATGCGTTTTCCGACTTGTTCTGCTATAACAGGGGGAAGAAGGGATTAGGTCATGCAGTTCCAACGCACACTCGCCGAAATGCAGCCTGTAGAAAATAGAGAAACACGCCACTTTACGTCGATGTTCGATGTCGATGTAGTTCATGGAAATGCAATTTTCAGGTTTAAATATTAGTGAAATCGAATAAGATAGTTATGGGGATACACAAGGTCTCCGATCGAGGCGAACTAATAGCTAGTTTTTTGTAAACATTTTCAAATAAGCCTTTCAAAATTGCGGCAATTAGGTCGATTATAGGCTAGCTGCGCGCCGTACTTTAAAGTAGCCTATACCCTGCCTCCATGGCTAACTTCACCAAAATCCGTCCATCTGTTTGAGCGTAAAGACTGACGTAACAAACAAACACACACGCAAACTTTCGCCTTTAAAAGTAGGATAAGTAAATTAGTGAGCTACTTAGCTATAGCTACAATGTAACTGTGGCTTAGATACTTATCGCCTTTTTTAGTGCTTCACTAATTTAGTGGAAGCAATTAGCTTGTGGACAGGAATAAAGACGGTGGAACAACTGTTCAGGCTAGCACTGGACAAGGATAACTTCAAGAGGCTGACAGCCACCCATCATTAATTGAAACGCATTTAAAGATGAAGAACACGGTGAAACACGCAGTTAGGAAATAAATAGTTTTAATAGGTAAATAGGTTTACTTACAAGAATGCACAGTGGACTAACCTGGTAATATCATAAAGGAGAAGGATATAAACGCTGACCCCCACGCTATGGCGGCTGCTCGTCGCTTTTCACTGTGCATTTCGCCCAGGTACGCGTAAACTGTTGCACTGGATGCTGAAATACTGCAAATAGGAACAATAGCAAAATTAACATCGATTTCAAAGTCTTGAGGTTTTGGATTCATTTGATCAAGTCAAATAACTGCATCCTCATCATCATTAATCAAATAACATTGCAAGAGTAGTTATGACGATAATTGCTTCAAAATGAAATGATAGCTAAATTCTTCATGAGTTTAGAAGGATTCAGAAAATATTTGGCAAGGAATCTGAAGACACTGGTATACAATTCTATTTCTAAATGAAATTATTTCAAGTAAGTAGGTAAAACATTGTTCCTAAAAATGATTTTGCTGAAATATTTTTATGTTACGAAAAAGATGACGATAAAGAGCAGAACCATACCTCAAAACCATCTCGATCACATTAGCTTTAAAAAAAAAACTGCATCAAAATCGGTGTATTCGTTTGGAAGTTATGAAGACAAGGCACACATTTCTGTTTGTGACAAGCCGTGCATCGGTACGGCATGCTTGCCACCAGAGTTGTGGTCGTTAGGACAAATACACGTCAAAGTTAAAACATCTCTATTTGATTGCAAAATTAATTTGTGATGATGGCGATGAAAATACTAACAGACATCCTGTAAGGATCCTCAGCACGAGCAGAGTCCAGACGCTGGTGGCGAAGGACGATGCTATCGAGAAGAGTGCCGACGCTATAAGGGCTGGCAACATCACCGCTCTCCTGCCTAGCTTGTCTCCGAGATAGCCCCAGGCGAATGACGTGCTTATTATACCTGAAAATAAGAAAAAAGTCCTATAAAATAGCTGCTTCAGATACACGGATGCATAAATCCCCTCGTTTTGTCCACTTCCTAATTTAGTTCATTTCCAAATTTGTCCACTCCTTTTCCTAATCTATATTAAAATTCAAATGTTGGAGCAGAATCAGTTGTTTTGACTTTTAATTAATTAAACAAAGACACCACACTAACACAATATATTATTGATTGTCACAAATTCTAATGTTAAACATGTCGTATGTAGTTCCTTGAAATTACTAATCACACTAATATTATAAATGCGAAAGTTAGGATGGATGGATGTTTGTTACTCGATCACGCCAGAACTGCTGAACGGTTCTAGATGAAATTTGGCATATAGATGAATTATAGTCTGAAATAGGACATAAACTACCTTTTAACAGCAAGACGCAGCTATTTTCAACTAAATTTAAATAAAAGTTGAACTGCAAAAACATTTTAGCAATATCTCTGCTTTAAGCAAAACCTGATAAAAAATACATGTGCAAATATATTTGGGTCATTGTGCGAATTCGAAAATAGTCTTCAAGGTCTGCATTTTAAGAAGGCGCAGGTATAAAATGCTCATAAATTTATTAATACGTGTGTTTGTTTAACATTTTTGAATGCTGACTTTTTTGGCGCCAAGCATAATTAAAGTAAGTTATAAGAATATTTATAAATAACTAGCTGTCACCCCGCGACTTCGTTCGCGTTTATTATTTATATATATATATATATGTGAGCTATCCTATCTGTTAAGTTAGATCGAACTGCACACGGTGTGCAAATTTGATTGAAATCGGTTAAGTAGTTTAGGAGTCTACAGCGGACAAACAACGTGACATGTAATTCCGTGTCACTTCCGATTCCCTTTAAAGGAAGTTGGTTAAAAACAGTGCTAGGAGCAGGTTCTCAATTTGACAGAATGTTTTATTATGAATGTTACGCGATTACTCCGCTAATTGTGTATCGATTTTAGTGATTCTTTTTTTTTGGTAGAGGTGTTCCCATATAAATTTTATTGGAATCAACCAAGTGGTTTTAAGAGATTCAAGGAGAGTGTAAAAATGGTTTACAAAATCCAATTCGAATAACGTGAAGTCGGTTTTTTAAGCTCTGATTTTTATAAAATTTATCTCTACTTTTGTGACTTCTAATAATTGATTTTTCCTTTCATGGCGGTACATTTAGCGTAGTCCTAGCTGCACCATGCGGTTACACCCGCGATCCCAAAGGAACCGATATCTTTTTGGAGATGAAAGATAGCCTAAGTCAGGTTGCGTCTTTTTAGTAGCCCTAACATCGTGAGTGCAAAATTTTACAACAAATTTTATAATGAATAAAAGAACATAAATTATGCGGACGCAGCACAACAAGTGGACCAAAGTGACCGGTTGGGAATAAACAAAGAAACTCACTTTCAAGCTGTTTAGGCTGTAGGGCGTGCCAAAGAAACCTCATACATACACACACATCCTTACATACATACACTAAAAAGAGATCGAATTATAGAAAAAAGACAAGAAGTGTGACCCACCTAGGTTAGGTACCACGTATAATAACCAGGCTGATTTTATGATAAGATAAAGTTGGTTATTTCGAATATAGTGAAGTGAGACGCAATGGGACGCGAGACGCAGCCATGCGCGCGCACTCGCCTTGAAAAAGATCGCTGAATGCGGTTGAAACCATAAAACTCTAAGCGAAATAACCAGTTTAATCGTAAGTGAGTAATTCTCATATCATAAAATCATAATGTGTGAAAACCACGTCAGTTTCCATAATGTAGTGATAGACAGATAAATGAATCCCCGATTTTATCTTCTTCTCAATGCGAACGACCTAATTATATGTAGGTTAGTCCTACATGTGTGAATATAACCGGCTATCCTCCACAGCGGTCAATGTCATTGAGCGAATCACCTGACAAGCAAACAATAGTAGTGAATGAGAACAATCTTTGTCGTCTGCATCTTTGTTTTGAAATAAAATGTTCAATAAAAAAATAGCCTAGTGCGAGTCGAAATCGGGCACGAAGGGTTCCGTACCGTTGTCTATAAGAACGGCAACAAAATCACGTTGTATGGGGGCCCTTTAAATACATATTTATTTTATTGTGTTGTATTCCGTTTTTTAGTATTTGTTGTTATAGCGGCAACTGAAATACATCATCTGTGAAAATTTCAACTCTGTAACTATTACGGTACATGAGATACAGCCTGGTGACGGACGGACGGACAGCGGAGTCTTAGAGAAAAGGTCCCGTTTTGCTTTTACCTACGTACTTTTACGTAAGTACTATAGGTACGGAATCCTAAAAATCAACAATCCATATTTATTATTGTGTCTACCTGGTGTTGATTCTATTGTATTTGTATTTTGTTCGCCTAGGCAAAATGGGGGTGGGTTTTTTCCCGCTGGCCACCCCAGCCTTTGTTCCGCAAAAACGAGCTAAACAGATGACGCATCGTCAGTAACGTTTTATTTTTCAACCTTATTATCTTTTAAGGGTTCCGTATCCAAAGATAAAGGTCCTATTACTAAGACTCCGCTGTGCGTCCGTTTATCTGTCTGTCCGTCTGTCACCAGGCTGTATCTCATGAACCGTGATAGATACACAGTTGACATTTTCTCAGATGATGTATTTCTATGTATTCATGCTATAACAGCAAAGCGGAACAACTAAAAAACAGAATAAAATAAATATTTAAGGCTCCTATACAACAAACATGATTTTTTGAAGTGACAACGTTTAATAAATCGATGGATCCCGGCTGCATGCACGAAAAACGATGACTCATTGTCAGCGTCATTGGAGCGAGAGCACTACACGAGCAAGCGAAAGCCACGATCAGTTTGAGCGTACGGCTTGCGCCGCATCTCTCTTCCACTCGATTGGCCTATGCGTCCGAGGAGAAGATTTAGTCAATATTTTGTTATGACGTTGTCACCCCTTAGTTTCTTGCCTGTTCTTCTGAGGTGAGGTTCCCTTTCCGAACAAGGCGGTCGAGTCATTGTTAATAATAATTAATTTTGTTTTTTTACCTTAGCTTCAACCGTCCCCGTTAGGGCCCTAGAGCAAGCCCCTTCTGGGCTGCCAGGGCAATTCGACGACCCTCCCTCGGCGACAGCCCAAGCCGAGGCCGTACCTCAGAGGTGCCCTTGCGCTCTTCGCCCATAGTTTGTAAGTATTTTTGAGGCCCTGCGCCATCTGCGCTTGCCTAATGCCCGGTACGCTGTCGAGGCCTCAGTGGCCAACAGCATAGAGTCATCAAAAAAAATATATATATGACGTTGTCAAGTTAAACTATCGTCCGTAAACCGACTTTACAGACAACCATTTTTTTTCGCTCCATATTGATAACAGCAACTGATAGACGCTTGAAATATTCACAGAATAATTAGTTAGTTATTCACTTTAAAATAAATAATTAAATTACATAAAACCAATATTTAAGAGGGGCTCCTCTAAAACAGACTGATTATTTTTTATCCTCCGTGTTAATGGTCCGGAACCCTTCGTACGCGAGTCCGACTCGCACTTGGCCGGTTATTTTTACTATTGGTAACTTCTAGCTCAATATAATTAAGGAATACAGATATTTTGATGCTGACAAAACTATTAGGATGTTTCGTTTGGAGCAGTAGACGTCACGTGGTAAATGAGAAACTTCGACAATTTTATTTGTTTCATGAGTCATTGTATCTACGTCTACTGTACGCTGCACGTAACAAGCCAATGACATCGTCAAGGTGAACGAGTAAAACTGAAAGTACAGGACGTGGTGACGTACTCGTAGTTACTAGTAGGTGTCAATGACATTACCTATTTTCGTAACCTACTATTTCAGGGTGTCCATCTACTTGCAAGCTTATCACCCGATCGTTTCGCAACAGTATTCATGGAAAATATTTTCGTGACATACAGTCTTTTAGATCTTCATTTTACCGACTGCGCAAGGAGGGATATGTTTTTAGAGTGATTGTATGAGGGTATGTTTGGATGTATGAGGTTTCTTTGGTACGCTCTTCAGCCTGAACAGCTTGATGGATCTCGACATGTGAGGTGTCATTTGAATCGCCTAGCTAGATAGTGGAAGTGACATAGGGTTTACAATACAATATTTTGCAGTCGGGCTTTTTATTTTTCTTTTAATAATGTTTACTTGTTTAGCGTGACACGCGGGCAGCCCGCGTTCACCGTTCTCCTGCGTCTCGATAACTCGGTTCTAAAAAAGACTTTCATGTCATAAATTTACATTCCTTAATACATTAATACCATTACGAGTGGGTCAGGCGCTGAGTTGCAGGTGAACGGAGACCGATACTCTCACCATCAATCATTAGGCTCATCTCTTCTGCTGGAATTTGGTAGTTATTTTGGCAAACTTTCTTTTATTCTAGGTTTAAAAAAAAGCTATTCCATACCGCCCATACTATTTCAAAACGAAGAATGATTTATCCCATTTCATTTCGTAATAAGTATAATAAATATCCGGGACATTTCCACACACGGTCGCCTGACCCCAAACTAAGCAAAGCTTGTACTATGGCTGCCAGAGACTGATACACATACATATAAAATAAAATAAAATAAAAATAAAAAAGCCTTTATTCCCTTTACAATTAAATTTAAGAAAATAGGATTTAATAATACATTTAACAGAAGGATATAAACATTTCAAGTTGCATAAATTCAATTAGGGCACCCAAATCTGGGTGAAGGCCTCCTCCATGCATAGCCATGCGTCTCGGTCTTGTGCTTGACAGGTCCAGGTTGCACCTGCGGTCTCCACGATGTCGTCGCACCATCGTCTTCGAGGTCGTCCTCTATCTCGAGTGGCGTCTCTCCGATGCCAGTGGACGATGCGCTCGCTCCACCTGCCGTCCGTTGCCCGGGCCAGGAAACCAGCCCATTTCCACTTAAGCTTGTGTAACATTATTACTGCGTCTATGACTTTGGTCTTTTTTCTTATGTCAACATTTTTGACCCTATCCTTAAGTTTAAGACCAAGCATGGAGCGCTCTACTGCGCTCTGAAAGGTGGCAATTTTTTTCGCTAGTTTTTTCGTTAGCGCCCATGTTTGACACCCGTAGAGCAAAGACGGCAGTATGGTGTTGTCCATTAATCGTTTTTTAAGATATGTTGAGATGTGGCCCTTAAATACATCTTTGTTTGCCTAGTATTTCTTCCACGAGGTTGCTATCCTCCGATCAATCTCCTTGAATGATATATCCTCTTCGAATGATATAAGCTGGCTTAAATACACATATTCGTTTACATATTCTATGGTGGTGTCATTTAACTTTATCGGTATCTTATTACCACTGGTCATTATTTTGATTTTGGTGAGATTCATGTAGAGGCCTACTTTCTTGCTTTCTTTGTCTAAGGCTGTCAACATGTCCTGGAGATCTTCGTTGTTTTCTGATATAATGACAATATCGTCAGCAAAACGTAGGTGTGTCAGCATCTCTCCGTTAATATTAAGCCCATAGTTTGACCAGTCGAGCTACCGAAACATCGACTCTAGAACGGCTGTAAACATTTTCGGGGAAACGGGGTCTCCCTGTTTTACCCCACGTTTGATGTCAAATGGAGGCCCGATCGATTCGGTTTTTATTTTGGCCTGGCAGTTTTTATATATTGTTCTCAGGATTGCTATATACTTTTCTTGTATGCCTTGATTTCGTAAACTTTCCCAGAGATATTTATATGAAATAGAGTAAAATCAACGAATGCCAAGTAGATCGTTTTTTTGTGTTCATTGCATCGTTCTAAATCTAAACACTGAGTCACGGTAAATATGTGATCTACAGTTGAATAGCCTTTTCTAATACACATACACATATAATTTTAAAAACATAATTAAATAGATATTAACGCCCAAACATAGAACAAACACAAATGTTCAAAAACTAAAAAAAACTAAATGAAATTGACATTAATTGTATCTTTAACTTTAATAAATTCTTGACTGATCTATCAGAATATTGTATGCCCAATAGGGTAGCTGTTGAAACCTATAATATTCAATGTGACCTGTAACCACACAGCTGACAATAAATGATTTTGAATTTTTGAATTTTGAATTTTCATTACATCAATGTTTGCCCTAGGTGGGAATCGAACCCACGCCCTCAATCTCAGAAGGCAGGTTCACTACCAACTGAATGAATAGTATTGAATTTGTACAATCGTAACCGCTAGGTGCTTCTTTTTGATCTTGAGTAGCATTTCCCAGCTTGAGTATAATACACTTACCACAAATATTATGCGGTTTTCAGAGCTCAAAGACAGTGTATTTATAATTTATGACATGCTAACTGATTATTGAAGGTACTATTTGATCCCCCCAATTTCGGGATTGTGGTGAAATACCGAAATGAAGAATTCAAATGGAACGATTGCAATTTTCCATCCTTTCCCTGAGTGACCAACAGTCTTACTAATGTCGAACGGAAACATATTAGAAAAATCATTAACTAATTGGCTTCTCAGCATTCGTCTATAGCGTTAAGGAATTTGCATAGAATTTTACTACAACAAATGATTATTTATTTATTGGATATTCGTTAAAATATTTAAATAATCTAGCTTTTAAGAATTTGTCAAGTAAAATTTGTCAAAAATAATTAAATGTAAGACCTTCAGATAATTTTGCATAGGTACATACTAACAACACCCAGCTTATCAAATGACCACACCTGTAAATTAATTACTCATTACTAATTATTATTTTAGCAAATAAATTATTTGATAATTACTGGGGACCTACCATGACATAATATATTATAGACCTGATGTTCACGTTTTGCTGTCGACGTTTTGCGACCGCGAATCGTATCGCCGCGCAATAAGGTCCATGGTCTTGCAGCGTCGAAAACAAAACGTCACCATCATGGCAATAAGATTTTATAGTAGGCCCCTGTACCTATGAAAGCAGCAGCATTGAGCAATCCTTTATGTGTGCTGGTGAGTCTCAGGTCGCACTCCGCCGCGGTGATGGCATAGCCCATTCCAACGGACTCCATCGAGACGTTCAGCATTATCAGCCCACTGGTGAAGAGCACCAAGTAGTTGAACTTGCCATGACCTGGAAATTTACATTCAATTAGCAACTGCATAGCAGCATTCTGGAGCATTGGATTATGTCACTTTCTTTGAGATGAACATAAGAGTGAGAGGCATGGCATGGGCACGTTCGTTGGTTTATTTGAGGTTATCACTGGCTACCTCTAGCCAATTCAGCAATCACAAACAATAAAATATCAGTAGGTATAAGTTAGCTTATAGTTCTGTCAAACTTATAAATTAATTAATTGAGCCGTGAGATTGTGTGTTAGTAATATAAAAGCGTCAAAGGAAATATCATAATCATCGATCGGCATTTTGTTCATCAATTGCTTGATGTAGGTCATTGAGCTCATCTGCAGTCTTTGTCAACTAATTTCTATCCAACCTTACGTTTTAACCCCCGACGCAAAAACGATGATCAATGTCATAAATTTGACGTCTCTCTCTGTCTCTCTCTTTCTCTCTCTGTGCGTGTGTGTGTGTCTGTGGCATCATAGCTCCCGTACAGACAAACAGATTTTTTTTGTTTAAAAGGTGAATTAATAATAATATTTATTTCACAAAAAGTGTACAATTTATCTTTTATAAATATTAAGGCTAGCCTAATGAGTTGAGGTTTAAGTTTACTGTTGCCGAAATAGGCTTTACGCCTGTGTTTTGGCGTACAGGGCCTTTCCCACAGGGATATTAATTAGCCTATATACATAGTTATGCATTTGAAAATACACACGTAGTTAGCCCGCTATTTACTATGTAGAAAGTTTGGTACATTTTCAACAAAATTACAGCTAACTACTTCATCTCTCCATGTAATGAGTTCATCTCCACTACCTATATGTGTTATGTTGACGTATTTCTGCGAATTATTTTAAAATCAAAACATGTCACTTATCTACTAACCTTATCTATAGACGTTTTTGTTTGCTTAACCTTGATTCTGACATCAATACTGATTTAAGGATAAATAATGTTTTAGTTAAATGGAAGTAATCTAGTATCGTAAAACAGAATTATACAATCAAAGTTAGAAAATGTAAATGAAATTAATAATAAACTACATATCCTATCATCTATTGTATATTAGCAGAATGCACTAGAAAAAAAGCTGTTTTTAATAATCATGCTTTGTCAACACCAACTGTTCTTCATAAATCACTAAAAGCAATAAATATTATTCCTAGAAAACGTTTTTTAAATTTTTTATGCATCAAAATAGTTGTTATCTTATCATTGTGTTATATTTCTTACCTGTTAATTCAAATGCCTCTTCAAAACTGTATTCGGTATTGTTCTCCCCTCTTTGATTCTTCTCAGCATCAGGTAGGAACTTATCATTCTCTCCCGATATCATTTTAATAATTTTTTTTTTCAAAGTATTCACTATATTTTTTAGATCGACTTCCCACTGCTAATATAACTCTTTTTTTTCAAATTTAATCTCACTCAAATTATCGTGTTTTGTACCCACCGGCTTGTAGCTAAACTTTCTCACTTATAACTACTTACACTTGTAATTTCACTAATATTTCGTAAGAATTTTTACCATATTGGTATGAATTATGGTTTATTTACATGTACAATTCTGAATATTGAACATATTTGCGAGTTTGTTTTCGAAGAACGCGTGAGAACGATAATTTTATGCGGAGGGAACGCGTGCGCCCAACCACGCCGTACGCGCTCGCGTGTCGAACTAAATTTACAAATTCTAAATTTAAAATTCTATGGGCAGGAAACGCAGTCCGTTATCGATACTTGCAAGAAAGATTTAACCACCTCCCGGGGTCAGATTGAGCTGTTTGGTTTACATGCAAACTATGGTGACGATGTTATGATAATAATAATTATAGTGCCATGAAGCTGGCTTGATGATGCAATTGGAAGGTAGCCATAGGAACTGTGCAACGAAGCAAGTTGGCCTCGTCGTGTTCGGGCTTTTTAGATTTATCTCGATGAGAACTTTGCTGGTCGTTGGCCATCGAAGTCTGATGAAGCCAGAAGCAAGTGAATATTGTCTGTTATTGATAAAATATAAATCCTGGATCTATGTCAAAATGAGTCTTATGGTATTAAATTTAACATTTAAAATTAAGTAAATCTTATTTCTTACATAACTCTGTTTCAGATATTTTCTTACCAAAAAATTCAACTACTACAATACGAGCATTGCACCATTTTATATATCTTGGTTTTATTTGTATGGTAATCGTAAGTAAGTATTTATTTAGCTAGATTAAAAATTATTTCGTAAAATATACGTGTGCGAAATATTGCCTATCTTTTTATAGTTAATAAGGTAGATTGGTTGATTTAAGTAATAATTGGTGGGTTTTTTATTATTAAACAGGTTAGATAAGTATTAAAACTAAAAAGTTACCAAATAAGAAATAGAATTTAGTAAATAATTTTATTGAAACAGTCTCATTGGAATTCTGTTTTATTATTTTATCTGATCGCCCGCGAAGCACTCGATCGCGCGGACGAATCGCCGCTTCTCATTTTACTATTGACCGAGCGAGCGTTAGTGAACGAAGCGTCTCTGCTTAAGCTTTGACAAAAACACTTTCGTATGTCCGATTTCTGTCGGGATCTTTGTCTTCCTGTGCAGGTCGTATTTCTTAAACAAATCTCTTGAAATTTCATGAGTGGGGTCGATAATTACATAAAAAAATTAATCGAACGCAGCTTATGTTTTTTGACGTGACAACGTCTTATAATTCGATAGAGCCGGCTGCACGCACGAAAAAACATGACTCATGCGGCGTTACCTCGCTCTGAGGCGTTCCATGTAAGGCTTGAAGTGCAAGCGAGAGCGCGGAACGAGCGACAAAGAAGCACAATCGGCCTTTGCGTTCGGCAGCGTTCGACATCCGTCTGTCTCCTACTTGAGTGAGCACGTTGTCACGTTCAACTATCGTCAGTAAACCGACTTTACAGACAACAAAATTTTTTTTTTTTTTCAGAATTGCGGATATATGATATTCAAAAGTATCCATATTTCTGCCATTTTGAAAAAATTCCAAAAATCGCCACAACATACTCTGTATAAATATAATTTCACGAGCATCAGTTGAGGAATGCTATCTGTAGAGGAGGACAAACTTCGGCCACGAGCTCACAGAGCCACAAGTTTTATAGTAATTATTTATTTAATAACTCGCCCGTCAGCGAAAATTTGTACGGAGTAGGTACGGTAAGTATTATAAGGTTCCTGCTTGTATTTTATTAAAACACAAGTGATTGATGATTCTTTCTAAAAAGGTTATCATAAACAGTTATCTTGACTAAACATTGATAAGACTGAGTTGATCAATGGCGTCATTGACGCACGAATAGTAATATTTTAACCAATGCAAGAAATCAGGCTATCAGTGGAATATGTACTTTAATAAAATATGTAGCATTTATGAAAGAAATAATAATATTTATTTAATGTACGATAAATCTTTTTTGGTTTGAATTTTTACACTGACCTCACACAAACTTCAAATTAAAAAAAAAATAGTCTGATGTAACTTCAGGTAAATTAATAGTAAACGTTTTTTTATTTGCATCAATAATAACGTAGACTTAACTAACATAACATAATATATTTACAATGTTCTTATCGATATGCCTAGCATGAGATAAAAAAATATGCGTGTGATAAAAAAAATATCAAGACCATTATTGTGCCAATCGCACAGCGCGAATAAGATGTTCTACTTAATAAGTACTCAAACACTCCGTGCGTAATTATCAGTTAGACGTACAAATAAATACTGTGTGCAACAAAAATATTAAATTAAAATACACGGTAATAATTAAACTTGAGTATATCGTTACTTGCTTTAAGAAAAAATAAAATTCAAAAGACAAGAATAAATTGAAAGTGTATTCTAATTCGAGGTGAGAGCGATAAGTCCTGCATTGACGTCCTGCTTGGGTATTGTGCATTGAAAGTGTAAATCTAGTTTATAAAAAAAAAGTATTGAAATGTATTAATTTGAAACAAGTTCAAGAGAAATCAACAAAAGAATTGAACATACAGTATTTATAAAGTAAATTTAAGGAAAATTAAAGAAAATTCTCAAAATATTGCTGAAATGGAAACTGAAGAATCTCTTAAGTTCTTGCCTGACGTTAAAAAGGACCAAAAGGAAAATGAACATAGCTTCGAAGATGCCCTCGAATTAACAGGTAAGAAACTAGCGAATGCTTTGAATTCTGATGAATTTTTAACACGTTTATATTTACCTTCGCTTATTTTTACTAATTCAGGGCCATTTGCAGAAGATCGGGTTATCTTTTTAACTCGGAATGGATTGCTTAAGGTTAAACTGATATATCGTCTTACACCACGGAGTTAGAAGCTAACCTTGAGTTCATAAAATATTAGAGTGACATTTATAACATTTTATAAATTTATTTTGTAACTAATAAGTCTAAAAAATTAAATTTGCTACTGGTTGGTCTACCTTTGCATTTTTATGGAAATTTCGACTTTAAGGAGTGAGGGTAAAAAAGATAATTACATACAAACTATCGTTTGCATGAATATTTTTCTAATTAATAATCTTAACCCATTCGAAGAGTAGTTTCATATGTTTGATTTTTACGCATTTACTGCGCTCAGAGCTCAACGTCACGACCTTGTGTGATCGCGGAGTGTGCCTTCTTGCGATTATAGCGCCGTGGTTGTTTCCCGCACTAAAGTTGTGACGATGCAAGACGCACGGGTGAAGTCTGACTATTTCCTGGCATTGAGCGTACTCTTAAGAATCCAACTCCGTATCTTCTGCAACTGGGCCTCAAAAATGTAATAAAAATCTGAATATTATGATTTTTAATTTTCGATCTACTTCTGATAAAATTCTATACCGAAGTGATGGAACATTGTATATAGGTACATGTAGATTTGATGACAACACTATGATATGGTGTTTCGGAGCTGATCTGATGATGGAGCCAAGAGGTGGGAAGAGTGATAGTGAGTTTTTAGGGTTCCGTACCCAAAGGTTAAAACAGTACCCTATTATTATAATTCCACTGCCCGTCCGTCTGTCACCAGGCTGTACCTCATGATCCGTGATAGTAAGACTGTTGAAATTTTCGCAGATTGTGTATTTCTGTTGCCGCTGTGTCAACAAATATACTAAAACCAGAATAAAATGAATATTTAAGGGGGCAACGAACGTGGTTTCTTTGCCGTTTTTATAGAAAATGGTACGGAACCCTTAGTGCCCGAGTCCGACTCGCACTTGACCGGGTTCACTATTTTGTAAATCACTATAAATATGTACATCACATAGTTAAAACAAATTCAATTCCCGCTGTCCCTATGTATGCTTAGATCTTTAAAACTACGCAACGAATAGTTGTTTGATAGTGTTTTGTTGATATAATATTTTAAAAACTACTTGACCGATTTCGCTAAAATATAAATTTGGGACCACCTCTATAGCATGATCCTACTAGGATTTCATTATCCCGGACTTTTTTCGTTCCCGGGAACCGAGAAAAAAAATCTCGATTCCCGGGAATTCCCGGGAACCGGGAACTTAAACAAATGTTCCTATTTTTTAAATTTTACTCACTAAAAGTCAAGTAAAACGCGTTATTTGATAGAAAAGCTTAAGAAAATCATGCTAAACCTTAAAGTTATTTAAACTATTTACTCGCTTAAACATTCCTAATTTTGATCGCGAAATTTCTCTATACAGAAAATGCACGTTCGCTTTCGGTGGCTGTAGACATGATCATTCGTAGAGCGTTGTAAAGCAGTCCCAAGTTAGGTGTCCATGTACCAAAAAGTTTTGTGAATTCAGTTCTTGGTGATGGAACTCCCTTGAAAAATGTTTGAATAGGATCTTGAAGCTCTTCAGCGAAATAGGAAAAAAAGAAGTTGACTCACGAAAAGTGAGCGGACGGAGGTAATTAAAACAAAGAGACGCAGGTGGGCATTATCTAGGTTTGCACTGCAGCGGCGTGAAGACATGGAGACGAAAAAGTTTCGAGAAATTACCACGAATAACGCATTGCGAAGTGCTGGCTGGTCGTTGAATTATTCTATAGTTCTCCAAAAAACGAAAGGATTTTCCATTAATTTTCAACAATATTTACAGTGTTTTAGAGAACTAAATCACATAACAAACGTTCCCGGGAATTCCCGGGAAATCGCAATTTTTTTCCCGACTCCGGGAACTTTGTATTTCCCGGGAATTCCCGATTCCCGGGTCCCGGGACCGAAACCCTAGATCCCACCTACCAACTATAGAATCAAGAATCATTAGGTACATTTATAATAGATTTTCAATTGGCGGAGTATGTAATTGCATGTATGTATGTTACATACAAAAAACAAACAGTCTAATTGAGAAACTCTTGCTTTTTGAAAGTCGGTTAAAAAACATAGGGTTAACTGGGGCAAATGCGTCTGTAGGGCAATTTCGTATTTCGAGAATTACTGACAAACCTTACCACAAATTAGGCACTACCTACATATTTTATCTATCTTTAGTTGCAATCATCTGTACAAGATGGCGTTAGTTGCCTAATTTATGAAGGGTTAGTCAGTATTTCTCGAAAGATGCAATTGCCCCACAGACACATTTGCCCCAGTTGACCCTACAGTCGAATCGAAAACTTCCTCCTTTTTAGAAGTCGGTTAAAAAAACATGCAGTCGAATTGAGAACTTTCTCCTTTTTGGGAGTCGCTTAAAAAAAGCTGTTGTGTTTAAAGACATTCTGTAGTTTATTTAATACTAGCCGCGCCTCGCGGTTTCACTCGCGGTTAAAAAGTATCCTATGTGCTATTCTGGACTATAATCTATCTATGTGCCAAATTTCATCCAGATCTGTTCAGCCGTTCTAGCGTGAAAGAGTAAAAAACATCCATCCATCCATTCTTAGAAACTTTCGCGTTTATAATATTAGTAGGAGTAGGATAGGATCTTAGCCCATATTTTGCAATATCGCCAGCTATACACATTGAATAATGTATTTAGATATTTAAACTTACCTAGTTTTAGGTATTAGTGCTACAGCCCTACAGCCTTGCACTACTATGAGTAAATAAATAATTTATATTAGAATAATCCTACTAATATTATAAACGCGAAAGTTTGTAAGAATGGACGGATGGATGGATGGATGGATGGATGTTTGTTACTCTTTCACGCCAGAACGGCTGAACAGATCTGGATGAAATTTGGCACAGATATAGATTATAGTCTAGCATAGAACATAGGGTACTTTTATCCGCGGGTGAAACCGTGAGGCGCAGCTAGTTAATAATAAAAAAGCAAAACTAAAAACCCGACTTCCCATCCTGTAATCCATCATCCGTAAACAATTTTCAGACTTTTCTTGATATTCTAAAAATTGCTTAGCCGATTTCGATAAAATGTATACGGGACCACCTCTAATGTATGATCTACCAAACAAAAAAGGAATCAGTAAAATCGATTCGCAATTGACAGAGTAATCGCGTAAACACGTACAAAAAAAATACACAGTCGAATTTAAAACCTCCTCCTTTTTTAAGGCGACATAGACTAACTTCGCATTGGCTTAAGGTATTATATCGCCATTTCGTCTAGAAGAAGAAGACGAGCGAAGAGAGCGAGTGATGATACTGACGAGCCTCTAAAGTGACAAAGTGCAATTTCAATTTTTTTTATGACTTTTGCACTTCTGTAATAATTCTTAAGTAACTAAGAATTTCCCTTGTATTATGGATTCATTTAACAGCTAATGATGTAGACAACCTCCTTAGGTAATGGAATTTTTGATTTGTTTTGTCTATCTATTGAATAAATCAGTCAAAAGTGACCCCTTAAAAATGCGGATTTTTCATACCTCTATTTTCGCTTGAGAACGTTTTAAAAAAAAACCAAGAACATAGGGGCGGTGATATTGTTAATCGAATTGTGCACGCTAAATTTCATCATAATCTGACAAATGGTTTTCAAGAAAATTGAGTAGCGCGTTTGTATGGAAATTTCAGAGCGTCGCGGCCCTCTTAAGTGAATATCTGTCATATCTTAGGAATTTAAATACCTCCCAATAGATAATAATATATTTATTTTTAAACACGTTTGTCTTTAAATTGTCGCCAGAATTAGACTATTTTGAACATTAACTTATCTTCATCGTGGTTAATACAATATTTTATCTGGAAGATGATGTGTGATCTATAGAGGAGTGTAAGCGGAACGAGTCTCCAAAAGCGCGTATATTGAGTGAGTATGGTATAATACACATAAACTCCCGAGATGTTGGCATGTTCCAAGGCATCCTGGCTGCATCAATGTGTGATACAGTGAGGTCCTTGTGTGCCATGGTCTTGGGAGTATTGGCTAAAAGGGTCCTTCCTTTTCCTTCCTCATTTTACTCCCTCCCTTTTACTTTCTCCAGTCCGTTTTTATTACACACATGTAGGTATTATAAATGTAATACATGTAAAAAATAGGTATTATAGGTAGTAGTAGGTATATTCATCTGTTAAACGGAGCTGGCATAATTGCACAGCAACTAAAGCTTCAAAAAAATTTATAAAAAAAAGAAACCAAATATCTTTATCAAAAGAAAAACAAAAAACCCAGCTGCAAAATATTGTACCCTATGTCACTTCACTACCAAGACGATTCAAATTACACCTCGCATGTCGAAATACATCAAGCTGTTTAGGCTCTAAAGAAACCTTATACATACATACCAGCTTACATACATACATACACTTGAAAAACATAACCCTCCTTTTTGCGCAGTCGGGTAAAAAATATGGTATGTATATTCGTTTGTGACAACCATAATGTGTATTAAAAAACATTAGTTACTAAGTCGAATGTGATAGCGTAACAAATCGCTCTGTACGCAATTAGCGGTTAGACGTATAATACCAATAGTGTTTTTTAAAAAAGAAAAACGCAATAATAAAATACTCATTTTTATTTACTCATTTAAACTTTTTATTTTAATAGTTAGGTACAAGTATATCACAGTTTTGTACTAAGTAATTTTCGTGTTTCACTACATTTTACTTTTTTAAATAAAAGAATAATGACAAGAAGTGAAAATTTAAAAGTGTAAAAAAATGTTTTTAAATGTAAAAGGCATTCCATACGAAAGTTATTAAAAAACAACACAAGCACAAAACAATTTTTTTTTTTTAATTTATGAGCGAATTCAAAAGAAACCAGCATAAAAATTCAAAAGTGAAACCTAAGTTTGGGAATAGTTGTATCAAATTCTCAAAATATTGAGGAAATGGAAACAGCACAATCTGATAATGTATTACCTCACATTAAGACGGACCAAAAGAACAACAAAAAAAGCTGTTTGGGAATAGATATAGAAAATTCTCAAAATATTGAAGAAATGGAAACAGCAGAAACTGATAAGGATATACCTCACATTGAGACGGACCAAATGGACAACGAAAAAAGCTTAAATGATGCTCTTAAATTAACAGGTAAGAAATGAGCAAAGATTTTTAGATATCAATGCACTATTATTTATTTTTTACCGACTTCAAAAAAGAAGAAGGTTCTCAATTCGAAAGTATGTATTTTTTGTATGTATGTGTTACGCAATCGTTCCACAAACTATTAATCGTTTTTGATGATTCTTTTTTATTTTATTTTGTTAGCTGATCATACTTCAGATGTGGTCCCATTTAATTTTATCGGAATCGGTCTAGCGGTTTCTAAAAAATTAACAGTTAAGCCTTGAATATTCGCCAAATGCGTCTATTCAACTCGTAATAGTGAAGAAGCTACGGACCCTACCGATATGAAAAAAATATCACCAATAAGATCATTCTGTTACCTATTAATTAGTCTAATTAAAATATTATATTACTTACTAGATTGCGAGTAAAAAAATATTAAATGAACGTTGTTTTCGTTCTCATGGCGTGCAATACCGTGCTTACGGAGATTACGTTACTATATATTTTTACACCTTCGGATAGGAAATTAAAAATATGATTGATCGTTCTTTTACCATATTTTTAGAGCTAAAATTGAGTTAGTTTAGTAATATTTTGTGTTATTTTGAAGTATTTCGTCAGATCACGTGACTACTGACACCCGCGAGCTCCTTTGCGGGGGACGGGCCAGTCGGCGCCAGCGCCTCACGAAGGAAGGACGTACTCGCCTTGCCGAAAAATATTTTCGCATTTTTTTTCTATTTGTACGTAAATCATCAATTAAACAGTGCTTAATTATCCAGAGCCAATCAAAAAAAGTAGTTTTTCAAGACATTTGATAAGTTTTTAGTGACTTTACTACTAGTGAAAATATTTGGACAATAATTGATCGCGTTGTGAGTAGAGGGTACAGAAGGTTGATCCGATGAAAATGGGAGATGTCACCAAGGCAGCTAGGCGTAACAAAAAAATTGGACTCCAACTAGGTAGCTAAGTGGTAAGTACCTACCTACCTATTAATATTTAATTACCACATAAATATTTTTACCCGTTTGTTCTTATTGTGTAGACTGAAGTGACTAACCCTAGTGTCTGAGTTTTTAGTGGCATATGATTCGGTCTGACGTTTGTTTTCCTGATAAAAATACTTAATAGAAAACTACAGACGTGTCCTCCGACCTATGTTAACTCTCAGGGCTTCACCGTCCATTACACCTTATTGCGATGATTGTTGGATTTACCCGCCGACGCTGTGCGACCGTGAACCTTATTTTGCTGTGATACGAGCCGCGGTCGCGCAGCGTCGTGCTGTACTACAATCATCACGCCACGGCACGGGCCCCATTGTACATGTTGCTCATGATAATTATCCAAGTGCAAGACTTGTCAGAACTGTGTTTTTTTTCTTGTTATGTACAAATGTACCTATATGTGTCATATTAGTACATTGCACAGGGTTATCGGTATAGGGTGTACTAAGCCAAACGGGGGTCATTGTACTCTTCATTATAAACAACGATTACTTTTTAAACTTTTTTATTTGTAAATTAGATCGGGGAAAAAAGCATCTGCTTACATTTTGTCGACGATCGATGAGCTTTTTGTATGAAACAGCTGTTTTTTTTCTCGTGATTTCATTTGATTCAATTATTCACAAAAATTATACTAAGGTCAATATACCTAAGCCATTTCAAATTGAAGCTGTGGCATACTTGCTGATGCCCCAACACCTAGTTAATAACATAGAAATGGGGAGTATTCTATAGTTAATAATAATAAATAATCCTTCTTGAACAATCGGGTAAAAATAAAATAATGATAATTATTATGTGTACTTACGATGTCAATATCAGAAAGCGGTCGTTGCGTGCGAACGGTGTAAATGACTAATACTATTTTTTGTTTTTGGTATAGCACATTTCCTAAACTAACCTACCTAAACTAGAAACAATCACATTTTTATGTTATAGCTGACCAACCACGGTCCGCAATACATTATTAATTTTTAGCAGTGTAGTGAGCATATTTTTCTAACTTATCCTGGTTTGTTAACCGACTTCAAAAATTAGGACGCACTCAATTATTACATTGTATAAATTTTACTAAATGTTTGTTGCAGCATAACTTCGTCATTTATTTTTTATTTGAAAGAATATGCTTACTAACACTCTGATCAGTCACTTTGAATAAAGTATTTTTTTGTAAAAAATAGTATTTAATACAAAAATTCAAGCATTTGCATTCAGAAAGTAGTGTTCCGAGTTATGGCCATTGAATTCGAAAGAAAAGTTATTACATTTTCTTACAACAATAACCGAGCGAGAGATCGTTAGCGAGCGAAGCGTCTATGCTTCAGATTCGACGAAAATGCTTTCGTATTTCCGAATTCCGTCTGGATTTCTGTCCGGATCTTTGCCCAGACCTGTCTTAATCTACAGGTCGCATTTCTTAACCTATTCTCTTGAAACTTTGTGAGTAAGTCCGATATTTAAAAAGAATTTTCTTGTCTCGGCGGTTATTGGAAATTTTTCAATATGGCAGAGATGTGATTTAAAAAAGGATATATCTGCATAATTGGAAAATTTCCAAAAAACTTTTTGATCCGAGTCAAAACAAAAATTTATATAATTGTCAAACCTGCTCACAAAATTTCACGAGAATCTGTTGAGGAGTGTGACCTGTAGAGGAGGACAAATACAAATACAAATAATTTATTTGGGTATAAAATACATGTGACAATTTCAAATCGGACAGACATCGGTCACGAGATCTCCAGCTCACAGAGTCACTATTGTATGTATTGTTATTTATTTATATTTATTAAATACAACAATTTCTTTGGTAACTGATACCAACCTGCATCTAGTCTTAATAGTTATTTTAATCTAGTCTCTATTGCATGAAGACTAGAATAGTAATATATTTTAAACTGGGATTATAAATTGGTAATTGTTTTATATTTTATGGTATCATGGAAAGAGACAAACGAGACGCTTTGCGTAATATGAATATTGTGTAATTAATATCTTTAAATTGCTCTATTTCATTTTTTCAGAAACAGAGATCAACGAAATTATCAAAGTTTAAACACAAGCGTTCAGCCAACAAAAAATGCGAGTACTGAACTAAGGTGAGTTAAAAGACATTTAACATCTTATATTATTAGGGTGACAAGCATAGTGCATAGTCAGAGCTATGCCAAGTGGAAATGCTATTGCTAAAGTTATCGTATGTCCGGCGTCCAGCGTCTGATTGCACGGATGTCCGATTGTTTTCCTCTACAGATCGCATTTCTCAACCGATATTTGTGAAATTTTGTAAATTTAGGTTTTATTTAAAATAGCGGAGATATGTAATTTGTGAGACGTTGCTCATAGAGCCACTACTTATAATCAGAGTGGCGCTGAACTGCTATGGGCATGCGTGACATTCACTTAGCGAGCGCGAAGCGCGAGTGAAGAACTTCCGTTTCAGTACTAAAAACTTATCCTATATTTTTATCTACAGATGCCTAGTTCAAAATCATCCGAAGGTTATCAGAGCATCCGAGGAACAGGGACTTTTTCACCTTCGAATAAACTGGTAATCATTTTTTTTTTGTGTACACAATGTACATAAATAAATTATTGATACGAGCGTTGGGACTTAGTATGGTTGCAAATTAATTATTATTTAATATTGTTTTTAGGAACAACAATATCAGTCTTCATTGCCGAATCTCATCGTCGAAGAAGAAGCAGAACTAGAACAGAAAGACAAAAGTTATTGGCGTATTATAACATTAGCTTCTTCTTCGTAAAATTTAAGGAAATATCAAGACACAATGGATTTGGTTGCGCCAAACAATCGATAGACTTGATTGGAGAAAAGCAAACAGGTCTTGCTTCTAAATTCACCTTTTTGTGAATAAAGAGTAACAATAGTAAATTATGTACCGAGGGCACAAAGCAGTGCCTTACGTCGCGGGCGGCTTATTGTACCTTGAGCGTAACGAGGGAATCTAGAGTTAACTCCCGATCGCAGCAAGGGAAGATGAGTCCTGAGGGCAGCGAGGGGTTCAAGCCGCCCAAGACAAAAACACTGCTTTATCCTAGAAGCGAATCCTCTCCTAAAAATACTGTCTAATATTATACTCTCTCATAACTAATAAAAAGGTACTAGTAAGGTACAGTCTTTTATTTTAAATTTCGTGCAGCTCGTGGAGCACGTGCTCGTATTTTTTTCTTGGTAGCTAGTTCAATTTTCAAATAAACTCTTCTTACAGTGCTTATTTTGAGTTTTCATTCAATGTTAATCTCTTTGCTTGGAAACTCCCAACTGCAAGCTTCGCTCGAATTTATGTTTCATCTATAAAACCAACATTTGATTTTCATGTGTTAGATTAAGGATGTGTTAATCTGAGCGATTACTGCCTTCAAAGCATTTGATTTATTGATATTTTTTGATTCTCGGTTTATTTTGATTATTTTTTTGGTGTTTGCTAAAATCTAAGCACTATACATGTATTTCAGCTACAAAAGGTTTTTCAATATCCAATCTAACACCCCTTTAGTCCAGCTAGAGAGGATTTTTTTACTATATTAACTACTAGCTGTTGCTCACGATTTCGTACGCGTAGATAAAAAAAAGCTCGTTCCGTTAGTTTCTTGTATTTGTCATTCACAGGTCCCACTCCGAACCTGCACCCTTCTCTCTACCATCATCATATTGCCAGACCATGGTACGGGCAACAGTTATCTAGTTGGCATTGGCAATTGTCTTTATACTGGGTTTGGCTGGCACTGTCCGATTAAAACGTCACGCTCAGACAGGTGTCTATGGCAAGGGTAGCGGGTAGGTAAGCCGTTAACTCGGCCTCCAAGCTAAATCTAATAGGTAGCCAAGTCTAATATGGAGTAGATAGTTACAATTTGTGTAGTAAGTAGGTTATATACTTGTTGGTAATAGGTAGAAGTACTAGGAGTTACTCGTACTATGCCAAATATTTCAGTCTGAATGTTTAGTAGGAATTACCTACTACTCGGAACCAGCCAAGCCAAGTAGGCAGTATATAGATACTATGTATATGTAGTAATTAGGTAGATACTTGTAAGTAGTATCCTTCTTCTTCTACCTATAAGACTTGGCTGGCACCGACTTCAAATAGATGGGTAGCGCTTATAATAATTATATTAATTAATATTAGTGCTTATTTGTGGTTTGGAAGTCGCTTTAATTTTGTTACAATGATCACTTAAAACATCTTCTAACTTGACTTTTATTGAAAATCAGTTTACTAAAAAAATTAAGTAAACAAAATTAAGTCAAAGTGTAGTTTTTTATATCGTAAATTATGACACTTTTGTGCTAAGATCATTACACTCGAGGCGGTATTATAGCGCGAGCCGTATGCGAGCGCACTAATGGAGCCAATAGTGTAAATTATTAACGCACACGCGTTTCATGTGACGTTTTTCATCACACATGCGAGGGGAAAAAACACAGACTTGCATTAGTCAATACATTTTTCTGAAAATGTATGCGCATTTTGCTGCTTTTCCACTTATCAAAATTTTACTAGGCATAATAATAAAGCGAGTACTTTGTTTAAATTATCATAACTAATTAATTGTCAATATTTTGATAAAAAAAATAATGTTTATTTACTGTTATTACGTAGTTACGATACTTTAAATCAAGAATTTAAGAAAAGTAAAAAAAAACTCTTGTTGATTTATTTAAAAAAAAGTCTAGTTTAGTTACTAGTGCGATAATGGTAAAGTAACAGCACACGTGCTTAATAGCTCGGATTATGAGCTAAAACTGATGTAATAAAGTCCTTTTTACGAGTGAGAGTGATGAAAAAGATATTAAACACAAACGCGTTTTTAACTTCGAGTAGGAACATAATTATCAGCAAAATCAGGCAAGAAACTATCGAGATAATAATGAGGTTGTAAGTTCTAGGTCCACTATGTTTTGAATCATTTTAGTCATTTTTATACTACCTGCTGATTATGTAAAACAGATTAGTACTACCAACTCGTAGAATAGATTTTTTAAGCGGGCCGTCGATTGAACAGCTCTGCTAGTCCTAGTAAATATGTTTTTTGTTATGAGATTTTTGAAATGTTGTAAGCATTGGTTTAGGATAGGTTGAGTAATTTATCCCTGGTACCGGAGTTCTTAGGATGCCCATCAGGAGCCCTATTCTTACGAAATATATTTTCTGATCAATGTCTCTCTCGTTTTAAAAATCATAGTGAGAGTGACCAAGAAACATCTCACGCGTCAAGAATAGCCCTCCAGGGCCATTCTTACGATATTATATTATTTCCCCTATTCCTACGCACGAGATATTTTTTGGTCAATGTCTCTCTCGTTTGAAAAATCATAAAAGTGAGAGGGACCAAGATAATATCTCACACTTCAGAGAGTCCGTGGTCTACGATTGTTTTTTTTAGATTTTACACGCACGACCAAAGGGAATCAAAACCTTTAGATGCGGGATATTTGTGAGTACATACTTAATCTACCTATACTTATAAACAAACTACCGCGCTCATGCTGCTTATAAGGCTCAACTTTAAAACGCCGTTGGCTTCAAATAATTTAGTAAAAAAACATTACAATAAAGCATAACATCACAGAGGGCTTTCATTTTTAGGCAAAAATATTTTTTTCACGGTGTTTCGTCTGAATTTGTTTGTCTTTGAGAAATGCTAGCTCAATGTTCAAAAGCTTCGAGCGTTGATCACTAGAGGCGCTAAAACCAGCTGAGCGCCGAATGCCAAATGTCATTGGCGCATCTTAACCCCTTAATAAATAAATTAATAAATTACAATTTGCATAATAATACATTTATAAATTATTATATAAAACTGTTATAAACCTGTTTTTATCAGTTTTAGTTTCTAGTTTGTAGTGGTTAAGAGTCCGGCGACAACTTTAGACTAACTTCGCATTGGCTTAAGGTTTTCCATAACCATTTCGTCTAGAAGAAGATGACGAGCAAAGAGAGCAAGTAAAGATACTGACGAGCCTTTAAAGTTACCTACAGAGTGACAAAGTGGAATTTAATATTTTTTTAATGACTTTTGCACTTCTCTAATAATTCCTAAATAACGAAAAATGTCTTGTATTATGGATGGTTTAGACGCAGTCCGTCCAACACGCAATTATGGATTCATTTAAAAGCTAATGACGTAGACAACCTCCCTAAGTAAAGGGATTTTTTATTTACTTTGTCTGTCTATTGAATAAATCAAGCAAAAGTGACCCCTTAAAAATGCGCATATTTTCCATTGCTCTAGTTTCTCTTGAGGACGATTTTTTAAAAAAACCAAGAACATAGGGGCGGAGTAATTGTTAATTTAATTATGCATGCTATTTCATCATAATCTGACAAATGGTTTTCAAGAATTTTGAGAAGCGCGTTTGTATGGAAATTTCGGACCGTCGTCGCGGCCCTCTCTCAAGATTTTTGCAAGTCCGGCTGGGGAAGTACCTACTACTCCTTTGCATTACTGTGCTCCGGAGAGTACACACTACGTAAAACAACACGAGAACTTTAATAAATAACTTGCCTAGTTATTATTATTTAATTGCAAATTGACCTTTCCACGTGATAAAAATGTAATAAAAACCTCATAACGCGGCCGACGCTCAGCAATTCCTGATTAAGTTTTCAAAGGTCTTGCAGACCAATACAATAAAAATGAAATCGTCTGTGTGCAGATTGGAGACAGTTGTAGCTCAGTTTATGTAATGAAATCTAAACAGCCTTTTGGAAGGTAATATAGAACCACAGACATACAGTATAGAGCATTGCTTTTACGAAAGTCGGCCTAAAAAAACAGTGTACTTTACATAATCCTCCTGATCAAAAGATCTAAGTAACAAACCGTCCAACAGCGCAAAACGTCTAATTAGCTGTATGCTAGCTATACATATAACTAGTTGAACGTCCATGTTACAGGTGTTCTAATAAACATAAAATTAAACAGAGACTGTCTCTTTGATGTTCTGTAGCCAATTTACAGCACCTGTACATATGATGAACGCTATACCTAAACACTTGGATGGTTTGGATACATTGAGAGAATAAATAAAAGAAGATTGACAAAACGGATTTACGAGTTAAGTGTATCGTCGTTAAGTATACTTTTCTTACTAGTAATTATACATAATTATCATCACGCCTTTCCCCCGAGGAGGCTGGCAGAGGTGTAATACAACACCCAAATTTCGCCGGACGATATCCAGTCCCAAATGTGACAGGGGGCGAGCCTGTCGCCATACACCGGGCTCCAGTCATGTAGCAGATGACATACAATACGCACATATGTTCACACAATGAACAAATTGGTGCGTGCCGTAGGCTGGGTTCGAACCCGCTCCCCTCTGGCTTGAGAGGCGAGCTTTCTCCCAACCAGGCTGCCATCGCTTTTAGTAATTTAGTTTTAGTAATTATTTGCAAATAAAAATGTTTTTACGCTTATATACCAAATTTAAGCAAATTTAACTTATCAAACACTGAAACACTGACCTATAAAACGTAAGATTAAAGTAAACTAACTGACTGGGTGGTCAGTGAACCGGCGGAAATGAAAACATGTCCAATTAATCCCAAGACTCCGAATTACTAGGAGGATGTAGTTATATGATTAGGAACTAAAGCGGAAGTTGTTATAATGGACTGTTTCCAATCAGCGCGTAACTAGGGCAGTATCAGCAGAGTTCAGGCATAGGGCGCAGACCTTAGAGGGGCGTAAGAATAACCAGGATGCCTACTACGACCTTTTAATGCCACGATGGTCACGTTTTGTGGACGACGCTGCGCGACCGTGAATCGTATCGCCGCTGAACAAGTTTCATAGTCACGCAGCATCGAAAACCAAACTATGACAATGACTATGATTTCATGGTAGGCCCCGTGACCTAACGCATGCGCGTGACAAAATTCTTCTTGTCACTTTTAGTCGTGCGAGAACGTGACGAGGCTATGTGTAAACATATTGTCTGTCTCGATTAAAAGAGTCGCCTTAACGTTGCCGCGTTGCGTGTGTGCTACACTTGGAGAGCTATTCCGGCGCGTGAGATGAGATGAGATTTTATCTTGGTCACTCTCACACCTATGACGTTTCAAACGAGAGCAACAAGGACGAAAAAAAGTAAGATGAAAATCTCAAATCTCCGAATATCTCGAAATATCTCGAAATCTCCCTGCAAGTCCTCTAACCAAGTTGCATTCGCTTCTAAAGGACTCTTCTACAATTGCTAACTTTTGAAAAGTAGCTGCTGATTGGACGAGCTGACATTAAAGTCATAAATTGTTTTGTCAATATTGACATAAATGTTAGTATTCGCAATAGCGGTGAAAGCTCCCACTTATCCGTGTTGCCCCTTAAAACTCAGTAAATTTACGAAACCTAAATATGAGTGGGCACGACACGCACTTGACAGATATTTTCAATTAGCAACATAATCGTATGATTTATGGCGTGTAGACTGACAAAATAACACATAATAGTTGCTGTCGTGATAACTAAATATTTTACTGCCAAATGTTTTTATTGCTTCATAAAAAAAAAGTATTCTGTTTATTGGATCTACATTTTGAGTTAACGGTTCTGTTATAATCCAAATAAAGTAAGCACAGGGCATTATTGTGCTATTTGCAAGAAAAGTTAAAAAATATTTTATTGTTTTTAAATTTAATGATAGGCTTGTGCTTGTTCGCCATATTGCCTGGAGGGCTATTCCTGCGCGTGAGATGAGATGAGATTTTATCTTGGTCACTCTCACACCTATGACGTTTCAAACGAGAGCAACAAGGACGAAAAAAAGTGAGATGAAAATCTTAAATCTCCGAATAGGGCCCCAGATGTTAAGCAGCGATGCGTTTTTCCATTATTTACAACGCCAGAACGCAGCCATAAGAAACGTAAATGTCGTTTTAAAATGTAATGTTGTTTTAAAATCAGTTATTACAATGCAAACAGATAATTTGCGTACTGATCGTGTAGTTCGTATCGTGGATGCTCGCGCCTTCGTTCCTGACTATACTCAATAACTTACACTGTCGCAGCCAACTTGCTTAATCAGCCGTTTAATTAAAAGGCTAGAATAATTAATGTGTTTTGAATTTAATATGATAAAAATAAAATCCGAAAATCGGTGAATCGAACGGCAATTCTGATAGACATGATAATATAACAGCCTAAAACCTCTCCTGCCTTAACACCTTTATCAGGGCAAATCCGACTTGGGTTGGTCAGGATAATTATAGGCTGTGATATTTTTTTTTTGTATTTACTCGTAACCTTCCTACACCTACATAAATGACTTGGCTATAGGCAACGATTAGTCCGTATGCGTACTGGCACTATCTTCTTCTTTAATCGTTCCCTCATTACTGAGGATCGTGGTCACTGGACCCCTTTAAGCGACCTTTAACTGGCATTATACTTCACAGAAAAATATATACTTCTACGTTACTACAAAGTATACGCAAGTATTTGCATACTGCTCTAGTATGAATTGGAAGAACTTAGTAAAAAACTTATTTCCTATGTGCTATTCTAGACTATAATCTATCTCTATGTCAAATTTCATCTAGATCTGTTCAGCCGTTCTGGCGTGAAAGAGTAACAAACATCCATCCAGACAGTAAAAACTTTTTAAAAAACTTAAACCGCTGAAAAAACTAAAAAATGCGTGATCATAAAAACATACGTGTCGTCTTGTAAACCTCAACCTTTTCGTCGGTTACAAGTAATATTGTTAAAATAAGAAATAGAAAACCCGGCGGCAAAATATTGTACCTACCCTACATCATTTCCACTATCAAGACGATTCAAATGACACCTCACAGGTCGAAATACAGCAAGCTGTTTAGGCTGTAGGGCGTGCTAAAGAAACCTCATACATACATACACTCGAAAAACAATTCAATTCAATTCAATTCATTTATTCATTGCGTTTACGGGTAAAATACAGATGTTAAAAATAATACATTGAACGCCATAATCCGCCTTTCGGCATGCAACTACGTACTAAATTACAAACGGCTATACTAATACTACAAAATACTACAAATGGCTAATTGGAATTTGAAACACAATTTTCATCAAATTTAAACATTGTCACACAAAAAAAAAAAACTAATAAACACTTCACTTCCTTCACCTTCTAACACCTTCCTTCTTGCGCAGTCGGGTAAAAAGGAACAATTAAGTAAGCACTAAGTACTTAACAACGAAAATATTTAGTACAATAGCTGTATTTACTATTTAGACAAAACACGTGCCGCGGTACTACAAGCAGTCAAAGATGTGTCTACGTCCTATTCTAGACCATAATCTATCTCTATGCCAAATTTCATCCCGATCCGATCAGCCGTTCTGCCGTGATTAAGTAACAAACATCCATCCAAACTTTCGCATTTAAAATATAATATTTAGCGGAAATGAACTTGCCAGTTCAACTCTAAAATATTTTAAATCCCTACACTGTTTCCTGCCTAAAATCTCTGAATGACCATGATAATGCATTCAATTCTGTATGCAAATGCGAATTACGTGCTAAAAATAAATAAATTTGCATACCTACTAATATCATGACTGTCTTGATCTTGAACTAACGTTCACATCATTCTAAAATTAGCCTATTACATTCATGACCTATCCGTATCCGTATAACCAACATATGTAGTTCAAAAGCTATTTCTAATTATGTTTTCTTTTAAATCTAGGGTCAACTCCTTTCTTCTTTCAAGTTCCGAAGACGGGTCTGAGCAGTAGCGCACTTGTACCGCCTCACCCAACTGCCGTCTTTGTACTTCTTCACTCTACAAAACTTCAAGGCTAGAGTGAATAAGTACCTTATAGGTCGTCGTGCTCCATCTTAGACCACAACGTCGCTTAACATCAGGCGAGTTGGTGGTCAAACGCCGACCTATTCTACATAAAAAAAAAAAGTCTAGGGTAAAGATAAAAAAAAGATGCAGGTGGCGCTGAATTTGTGAAGGGTTTGTCAGTAATTCTCGAAAGACGCAATTACCCTACAGATGCATTTGCCCCAGTTGACCCTAATTACCTACTTTGATCATGTATAGTATTATCAGAACTAATTACTAAGCCTTTAAGATGGCGATTGAGTTGTATCATTGCGGTAATCAGAGGTTTTTCAAGTCGAGATTTCTTATGTCATTGTCTCTCTCGTTTCAAAGGTCATAGGAGTGAGAGTGACAAGAAACATCTCACGCGTCAAGAATAGAAGGCCTGTTTCGAATTGGCGTATCAGTGCATCGAGCACATGAACCGTCCACCCCGGCCAACAGACTCGCGTGCTCGCGGCAATCGGCTTACGTGTTCGCGAGCACGCTACGTGAACTTGATACGTTACGACGAAATTCTCCAGTGGGGAGTTGGGAATTTGTATGATAGATAAAAAGAGACTGGGGTCTCTAGTGTTCCCTGTTAGTACGAGTATAGTTAAAAAGTAACTTATAGTAAAAAAGTTACGTATAGTAGTATACTTAGTTGGAAAGTATTTTGTTAAGAGGCCCGCGACGCTCTGAAATTTCCATACAAACGCGCTTCTCAAATTTCTTGAAAACCATTTGTCAGATGATGATAAAATTTAGCATGTACAATTAAATTAACAATATCTCCGCACCTATGTCCTTGGTTTTTTTTTAAAACGATCTAAAGTTAAATAGGGCCATAAAAATATCCGCTTTGTAAGGGGTCACTTTTGACTGATTTATTCAATAGATAGACAAAGCAAATCAAAAACCCCTTTACATAGGGAGGTTGTCTACATTATTAGCTTTTAAATGAATCCATAAAACAAGGGACATTCTTAGTTATTTAAGAATGATTTTAGAGAAGTGCAAAAGTCATAAAAAAAAAACACTTTGTCCCTCTGTAGGTAACTTTAAAGGCTCGTCAGTATCTTTACTTCCTCTCTTCCCTCGTCATCTTCTTCTAGACGAAATGGCGATGGAAAACCTTACGCTAATGCGCAGTTGGTTTAAAGTGGTCACCGGACTCTTAATAGCAAGGCTTCTGAAAACTATGTATATAATCTAAATAAATTAAAATTGAAAAAAAACCCTTCTCCGATTTTCAATGAAACATACCTGAGAACACTCATATTTACTACTTTCACTAATTCACCTTTCAAACAAAAAAAATATCAAAATCGGTTCAGCCGTTCGGAAACTACGATGCTACAAACAGACACACACACACACACTCACACTGACAGACACGTCAAACTTAACTCAACACCCCGTCGTTAACCGTTAAAGTTTTAAAGCTTCAGTCACACTATCAAACTTAATATTCTAACTTTCGCATAAAGTTTGGATGTAAGTATGGATGAATGTTTGTAACTCAATCACGTCAGGCTAGGCTGAACGGATCTAGAAGAAATTTGACAAACAGATAGATTATAATCAGGAATAGCCCTTAGGCTGTGTTTTAACTACGGCTAGAACCACGAGGCGCAGCTAAGTAGGGTTTTAACTGTCTATTAAACGTAGGTAATATTTTTTCCAGAGGCTTACTACGAGTTTTGATCGTTACCATAACTTTTTTCGTTTTCGTTTGGCGTACATTAAAATAAAGCGCCCCTGGTGGAAACGTTAAGGAACTAGGCTAATGTATGGAGTCAAACGAAAACGAAAAAAGTTTTCGATAACTATCAAAATTCGCGGTAAGCCCCCAGACTAACCAAATTGCAAATTTGCCTGATGCTATTTGAAGAGCAAACTGCTTAAAACGTTTAGCTATTATACATTTAGCAGGAAAGTGGATCACATTATTATTGTACTTCTATGAGTAAATGAAATTATTTAAATTAGAATAAAATAAAAAGCAATGCTTAGAAAACCGACTTCCCATCCTGTAATTCGTCATCCCACATATCGTCACGCCTTTCCCCCGAGAGGGCTGGCAGAGGTGTAATGCAACACTCACACTTCGCCGGATTCAGTCCCAAATTTGACAGGGGGCGAGCTTGTCGCCATACACTAGGCTCCAGTCATGTAGCAGATGACATACAATACGCACATATGCTCACACAATGAACAAATTGGTGCGTGCCGTCGGCTGAGTTCGAACCCGCCCCCTCTGACTTGAGAGGCAGGCCTTCTCCCAACTAGGCTGCCATAGCTAATTCGTCATCCATGAAAACAATTTTCAGATTTTTCTTGAGATTTTAAAAACTGCTTAGCCGATTTTGATAAAATGTATAAGGAAACACCTCTAAAGTATAATCTACCATACAAAAAAAGAATCAGTAAAATTGATTCACAATTGGGCGGAGTTATCGCGTAACACACATACAAAAAAATCACACAATCGACTTGAGGGCCTCTTCCTTTTTGGAAGTCAGCCAAAAATTATATTGCAGGAAGAATGTAGTGCATGAACTTGGGATGCTAAGCGAACAAGGGTATCGTATCTTAGGAAATTATAAACCTATTAATAGATAATAATATATTTAAAAAACACAATTGTCACCAGAATTAGACGATTTTGTATAATAACGTATCCTCATCGTGGTTAATACAATGTTTTATCTGGAAGATGTCTCGCACCTCCTGTATAAGTGTAAGCGGAAAGAGTCTACAACAGCGCGTATGTTGAGTGAATATGGTATCATGATCCAAAAATACAAGGTCTAGCAATCCTGGAGCAAACACGTAATGACGTCACTCGTCACCTTCATCCGTCTCTTTCCAGCTATTAGTAAATGACATCATTCGGTCTTGCTTAAACATCGATTGACGTCACTACGTGTTGCCCACGTGACCGGAATGTTATACCTGGCGTAATATATAATATTATTATACCATGTATGGTATAAAATCCCGAGATGTTCCAAGGCCTCCTGGCTGCACCCATGTGTGAGATCCTAGTATGCCATGGTCTTGGGAGTATTGGCTAAAAGAAAGGACTCCATTCCGTTTTGATAATACACCTGTATTATATCACCACAGAATATGCTCTATTACATACACAGAATAATAACTAAAGCAATATTATTCTGTGATTACATAGGTCCAGAAGGATAGTCTTCATACAAAACACGATTTCGAAACGTGTCAAATTTATTTTGGTACCTTAAGCCTTGAATATTCGCCAAATGCGTCTATTCAACTCGTAATAGTGAAGAAGCTACGGACCCTACCGATATGAAAAAAATATCACCAATAAGATCATTCTGTTACCTATTAATTAGTCTGATTAAAATATTATATTACTTACTAGATTGCGAGTAAAAAATATTAAATGAACGTTGTTTTCGTTCTCATGGCGTGCAATACCGTGCTTACGGAGATTACGTTACTATATATTTTTACACCTTCGGATAGGAAATTAAAAATATGATTGATCGTCCTTTTACCATATTTTTAGAGCTAAAATTGAGTTAGTTTAGTAATATTTTGTGTTATTTTGAAGTATTTCGTCAGATCACGTGACCACTGACACCCGCGAGCTCCTTTGCGGGGGACGGGCCAGTCGGCGCCAGCGCCTCACGAAGGAGGGACGTACTCGCCTTGCCGAAAAATATTTTCGCATTTTTTTTCTATTTGTACGTAAATCATCAATTAAACAGTGCTTAATTATCCAGAGACAATCAAAAAAAGAGTTTTTTAGTTTTTCAAGACATTTGATAAGTTTTTAGTGACTTTACTACTAGTGAAAATATTTGGACAATAATTGATCGCGTTGTGAGTAGAGGGTACAGAAGGTTGATCCGATGAAAATGGGAGATGTCACCAAGGCAGCTAGGCGTAAGAAAAAAATTGGACTCCAACTAGCTAAGTGGTAAGTACCTACCTACCTATTAAAATTTAATTACCACATAAATATTTTTACCCGTTTGTTCTTATTGTGTAGTGTAACCGCCGTTATGTATACATAAGGTATATAACGTTGTTACAGAGTACACTTCAGTGTTGTAATGTGATTTTCTCCGGGTTTTTCCTTTTCAAGAAAATTTAAAATCCGTCAAAACTCAAAGGGGTGATCTGTAACCGCCGTTATGTATCCAAAAGGTACATAACGTTGTCACAGTACTATTCAATTGAAAATAGGTTTTTCTATTTCATTTAGATACAGTGAAACTCGCATTTGCTATCCTTGTTCTGTTTTAATGGGTTTTTAAGCAAATATTACCCTGACTTGTTGACAAGGCATCGTGAGAGATATGTTACTATAGATGAACAATTGCAGTTTACAATTTCATGTTAGAATCTTAATTACAGTTAAATAAGGATTAAAATGCTGCAGGCTTATTAAGTTGGAGAGAAACAAGGCATATCTTGTTGGTTTTAAGAAAAGGGCCATAATTCAAATGCTTTAATAGGTAATTTTGACTAAACATTTTACACGTACAATTTTAATGTGTCCATAGTGTTGACGAACGATCTCAAGTGGATTTAGAAGTGAATTTACTTAGGCTGTCAATAACTCTACAATCATTTTATGGGTTGTATATGTTGTATATGTATGAATTTGCTGATATAAATCAAGTTTCATAAAAGTAAAGATTAAATTTTAAAGTTAATAAATAATTTGAATATTATTTGATTAAATGTTTAGTACATAAATTTAACTATCAGTTGGTCTTATCACATATTTTTAATTATAATTTTATGATTTAAAGTCGTGTATATTATAATTATTATAGTTTGATTGCTCATTACAATTTTCATAAATAAACAATGTACGCTAGTTTCAACAAATTAGATTTGACTAACGGTTTGACACAGCCCTAAGGGTTGGCGACAAGCAGGCGCCGGCGCATACTACACGTACAAATACGTTACAGTATATCAACTTCGGCTATTTTGAGATTAGAACATTTTAAACATTTAATTGATAGTATTATGCGAACTATAATTTTAATAGTATTTTTATTAATTTAAAAAAAAGATAAAAATAAATATCTTATAATAAAATATTGATATTTAAGTTCAAACTGGTGTTGAGAACCAAAGAAAATAAAACTCTTGTTCAAAGTTTTTAGCAAATTAAGGCAACAGTTGTAATTAAACATGTCATCAGATTACGTTATAAATCTTCATCTTAATTTAATCATATTAATAGTACTTTTAGATAACTTTCAAAATAACATGAGACTTTGCTTACTGATATTCGGTGGCCCAGAAATTTTAACAAAAAATAAGTGCTTTTCAAGTGCGAAACTTTTTACTTGTTCAAAACTAAATATAATAAATATAATTTTAATGTGTTCTCTTAAAAAAATGACAGGTCCACGTAAGTGAGCTTCAAGGGGATTTTTTGTGGTGTTTTTGCTTCAAGGGGATTAAGATGTTAATTTTTTATTAACAAAAATCACGTAAGAAAGGGAACAGGGTCGACAGTCCGGGTCGTGCCATGGTCGAGTAAAGACCAAAATTTCGAAAATAGAAAGAAATCGTCGCTACTTTCTTTCATAAAAACGCGAGTGAGATTTGTATGAGTTGTAGTGAGATATGTTTTATAGAGTCCACGTTACGCCATGATCGAGTAAAGATCAAAGTGTCGAAATCAGAAAGAAATCGTCGCACTTTCTTTCATAAAACGCGAGTGAAATTCGTACAAGTGTTGTATTGTAATATATCAGTGAAAGCGAGCTATATTTCTGAGATACTGGAGGATATCTCTATAGTGTTAGTGAAGTGTGTTTAAGGACTCTGATACCAGAGTTAAAGTCAGTGTTAATTTCTAGATTTGTTCTATAATGTTAATATGTTATATTTACCAAGTTTTCAGGTAAGCGGTACTACGTTTTCGACATCGTTGTTTTCTTTCATAAATTGTGCTAGGGAAATAGGGGGTAGTGTTAATCATTATTTTTCAGAAGCTGCCGGGAGTAACGACGTTGTTCTACACGGGTTAATTGTGGGGTAGATTTCTATGTTATTATTATTGTAGGACATTTGTAGGAGGAGTGAGTGTTGAATGTGTTGCATATGTGGAATTTTGAATGGATATACCCTACTTTTTTATAGCTAGGACATATATTTATTGTTAGAAACTCATAGTTTGGGTGCAATTTAGAACATTACTTACGAACATAATGAAGTCAACTTCTTTACCTTAATAATACATCATCTTTATGCATAATTTATGCCTGCAACGATATTTACAACCAAAGTTATTACAAAATCAACTATGTGGAGATACAGTGACAAGTTTCACTTATCAACTACATTTACTGGAGCAGTTTGATATGTTTTGGAGAGGTGTGGCTTCTGCAGTTTACAATAATCGTCATCATCGAAGTATGCTGACTCATTGAACGAGATTCTAAGGATTTATTCGCACACATATTTTACGCTCTCATTATCATTACAACTGCTGTTATTATTTTATTCTTGGTGTCAAGCGCCAAGTGTGAAAAATCATACTGGGAACTTGAATCCTATTGCAAACTTTGATATCTTATAAGTTTACTTCATTAAGTTGCAACCCATACTCAAAAAATTATTTTAGCTTTCGAATTTTGATTTGAATTGAGGTTTTATTAGAATTGTTTGCAATTCTAGTAAAACCTATACACACGTGCACACTATTTAACTCACTAGCGTTTGCCTAGGGAATGCTGGCGGAGATTACTCGGGCTCCTAGAAGTCTCTCGCTTATCAGCAGGGAAACCGCGCGTACCGGATGGGGAGGGATAACACAGAATATTAGGTCGGAATTGGGTCTAGCTGGCGAGATCTATATTTCGGCTGAGTATTCGATCATGCACTAGGTACACACACCACACACGTCAGACCATTTAATGCCAGTAGGGAAATTTAAATTTAAAATATTAAAAATAAAAGGCTTAATCGGTTATGACCTAAATCTACCTAACTTTGTACCTATCTAATCTACCTTACTTTACCTTAAAACTTTGGCCAATAAATGTGATCGTCTAGTTTAATTTATAACCGTCTAGAATTTGATTTAATGGACCCTTTACGTTGTGTCATTTACGTTGTGTTTTAAAGACGAGAACAAATGAATAAATCAAATTATTAAAATAAATAAATAACCGTAACCGTATTCGAAATAAAACCGCAAATGTAATCGAACACAAATAGTCAAAATTAAAGAATCATGCACACATAAAATAAAACATTGAAATACACAGACACGAATAAAATATAGCCGTAAATATTTGAAATAAAATAAATCAATAAAAAAAAACAGAGCAGAACACAAAACACGCAAAACAATATTATAAACAATAACACAAAACCAATAAATTATTTTCAATAAAACAACGGATTTCGCAAATGTAATGTAATGGCTTAAAACATGCAACTTAACTGAACAGCAACCAGCTACTCGGATGAGACGATCCTCCTCTTCTTTCTTCATGGCCATAAACCCATACAAATACATATATACTTCATTATAATAAGATATAATTGTAAAATACATAATTTAAATACATAAGGTAAACACATTAGAAGGATTAATATCACAAAAATATACGCTCAGTTCCACGCTCCAATAACAGCAATATCTAGAAGGAAATAGGGAATGGGAATTTGACCTTTAGGTCCATGAATGGGAATCCTAAGCGAATGGATTAATAATAAGGCTCCCTTCCAACCTAGCACCTTATTCCTTTCCATACAGATCCTTAGGGTTCAACCTAACACGCCTCAAATAAAACTAACTTACAAACCTTCATATCTCATACTGATCTCATTCTTACATCACCTAATTATCAGAATCATTCATCACAATCATACAGGTAATTTGGATATTATTTTTATTTGATTTTAGCTATTCTAATTTACGACCAAGTAATCCAATATGACTCTAGTTTCCTATTTCCCTACTGGCATTAAATGGTCTGACGTGTGTGGTGTGTGTACCTAGTGCATGATCGAATACTCAGCCGAAATATAGATCTCGCCAGCTAGACCCAATTCCGACCTAATATTCTGTGTTATCCCTCCCCATCCGGTACGCGCGGTTTCCCTGCTGATAAGCGAGAGACTTCTAGGAGCCCGAGTAATCTCCGCCAGCATTCCCTAGGCAAACGCTAGTGAGTTAAATAGTGTGCACGTGTGTATAGGTTTTACTAGAATTGCAAACAATTCTAATAAAACCTCAATTCAAATCAAAATTCGAAAGCTAAAATAATTTTTTGAGTATGGGTTGCAACTTAATGAAGTAAACTTATAAGATATCAAAGTTTGCAATAGGATTCAAGTTCCCAGTATGATTTTTCACACTTGGCGCTTGACACCAAGAATAAAATAATAACAGCAGTTGTAATGATAATGAGAGCGTAAAATATGTGTGCGAATAAATCCTTAGAATCTCGTTCAATGAGTCAGCATACTTCGATGATGACGATTATTGTAAACTGCAGAAGCCACACCTCTCCAAAACATATCAAACTGCTCCAGTAAATGTAGTTGATAAGTGAAACTTGTCACTGTATCTCCACATAGTTGATTTTGTAATAACTTTGGTTGTAAATATCGTTGCAGGCATAAATTATGCATAAAGATGATGTATTATTAAGGTAAAGAAGTTGACTTCATTATGTTCGTAAGTAATGTTCTAAATTGCACCCAAACTATGAGTTTCTAACAATAAATATATGTCCTAGCTATAAAAAAGTAGGGTATATCCATTCAAAATTCCACATATGCAACACATTCAACACTCACTCCTCCTACAAATGTCCTACAATAATAATAACATAGAAATCTACCCCACAATTAACCCGTGTAGAACAACGTCGTTACTCCCGGCAGCTTCTGAAAAATAATGATTAACACTACCCCCTATTTCCCTAGCACAATTTATGAAAGAAAACAACGATGTCGAAAACGTAGTACCGCTTACCTGAAAACTTGGTAAATATAACATATTAACATTATAGAACAAATCTAGAAATTAACACTGACTTTAACTCTGGTATCAGAGTCCTTAAACACACTTCACTAACACTATAGAGATATCCTCCAGTATCTCAGAAATATAGCTCGCTTTCACTGATATATTACAATACAACACTTGTACGAATTTCACTCGCGTTTTATGAAAGAAAGTGCGACGATTTCTTTCTGATTTCGACACTTTGATCTTTACTCGATCATGGCGTAACGTGGACTCTATAAAACATATCTCACTACAACTCATACAAATCTCACTCGCGTTTTTATGAAAGAAAGTAGCGACGATTTCTTTCTATTTTCGAAATTTTGGTCTTTACTCGACCATGGCACGACCCGGACTGTCGACCCTGTTCCCTTTCTTACGTGATTTTTGTTAATAAAAAATTAACATCTTAATCCCCTTGAAGCAAAAACACCACAAAAAATCCCCTTGAAGCTCACTTACGTGGACCTGTCATTTTTTTAAGAGAACACATTAAAATTATATTTATTATATTTAGTTTTGAACAAGTAAAAAGTTTCGCACTTGAAAAGCACTTATTTTTTGTTAAAATTTCTGGGCCACCGAATATCAGTAAGCAAAGTCTCATGTTATTTTGAAAGTTATCTAAAAGTACTATTAATATGATTAAATTAAGATGAAGATTTATAACGTAATCTGATGACATGTTTAATTACAACTGTTGCCTTAATTTGCTAAAAACTTTGAACAAGAGTTTTATTTTCTTTGGTTCTCAACACCAGTTTGAACTTAAATATCAATATTTTATTATAAGATATTTATTTTTATCTTTTTTTTAAATTAATAAAAATACTATTAAAATTATAGTTCGCATAATACTATCAATTAAATGTTTAAAATGTTCTAATCTCAAAATAGCCGAAGTTGATATACTGTAACGTATTTGTACGTGTAGTATGCGCCGGCGCCTGCTTGTCGCCAACCCTTAGGGCTGTGTCAAACCGTTAGTCAAATCTAATTTGTTGAAACTAGCGTACATTGTTTATTTATGAAAATTGTAATGAGCAATCAAACTATAATAATTATAATATACACGACTTTAAATCATAAAATTATAATTAAAAATATGTGATAAGACCAACTGATAGTTAAATTTATGTACTAAACATTTAATCAAATAATATTCAAATTATTTATTAACTTTAAAATTTAATCTTTACTTTTATGAAACTTGATTTATATCAGCAAATTCATACATATACAACATATACAACCCATAAAAATGATTGTAGAGTTATTGACAGCCTAAGTAAATTCACTTCTAAATCCACTTGAGATCGTTCGTCAACACTATGGACACATTAAAATTGTACGTGTAAAATGTTTAGTCAAAATTACCTATTAAAGCATTTGAATTATGGCCCTTTTCTTAAAACCAACAAGATATGCCTTGTTTCTCTCCAACTTAATAAGCCTGCAGCATTTTAATCCTTATTTAACTGTAATTAAGATTCTAACATGAAATTGTAAACTGCAATTGTTCATCTATAGTAACATATCTCTCACGATGCCTTGTCAACAAGTCAGGGTAATATTTGCTTAAAAACCCATTAAAACAGAACAAGGATAGCAAATGCGAGTTTCACTGTATCTAAATGAAATAGAAAAACCTATTTTCAATTGAATAGTACTGTGACAACGTTATGTACCTTTTGGATACATAACGGCGGTTACAGTAGACTGAAGTGACTAACCCTAGTGTCTGAGTTTTTAGTGGCATATGATTCGGTCTGACGTTTGTTTTCCTGATAAAAATAATAGAAAACTACAGACGTGTCCTCCGACCTATGTTAACTCTCAGGGCTTCACCGTCCATTACACCTTATTGCGATGATTGTTGGATTTACCCGCCGACGCTGTGCGACCATGAACCTTATTTTGCTGTGATACGAGCCGCGGTCGCGCAGCGTCGTGCTGTACTACAATCATCACGCCACGGCACGGGCCCCATTGTACATGTTGCTCATGATAATTATCCAAGTGCAAGACTTGTCAGAACTGTGTTTTTGTTTTGTTATGTACAAATGTACCTTTATGTGTCATATTTGTACATTGCACAGGGTTATCGGTATAGGGTGTACTAAGCCAAACGGGGGTCATTGTACTCTTCATTATAAACAACGATTACTTACTTTATAAACTTTTTTATTTGTAAATTAAATCGGGGAAAAAAGCATCTGCTTACATTTTGTCGACGATCGATGAGCTTTTTGTATGAAACAGCTGTTTTTTTTCTCGTGATTTCATTTGATTCAATTATTCACAAAAAATATACTAAGGTCAATATACCTAAGCCATTTCAAATTGAAGCTGTTGCATACTTGCTGATGCCCCAACACCTAGTTAATAACATAGAAATGGGGAGTATTCTATAGTTAATAATAATAAATAATCCTTCTTGAACAATCGGGTAAAAATAAAATAATGATAATTATTATGTGTACTTACGATGTCAATATCGGAAAGCGGTCGTTGCGTGCGAACGGTGTAAATGACTAATACTAATTTTTGTTTTTGGTATAGCACATTTCCTAAACTAACCTACCTAAACTAGAAACAATCATATTTTTATGTTATAGCTGACCAACCACGGTCCGCAATACATTATTATTTTTAGCAGTGTATTGAGCATATTTTTCTACCTTATCCTGGTTTGTTAACCGACTTCAAAAATTAGGACGCACTCAATTACATTGTATAAATTTTACTAAATGTTTGTTGCAGCATAACTTCGTTATTTACTCATTTATTTTTTATTTGAAAGAATATGCTTACTAACACTCTGATCAGTCACTTTGATCAAAATAAAGTATTTTTTAGTAAAAAATAGTATTTAATACAAAAAGTCAAGCATTTTCATTCAGAAAGTAGTGTTCCGAGTCATGGCCATTGAATTCGATAGAAAAGTTATTACATTTTCTTACAACAATAACCGAGCGAGAGATCGTTAGCGAGCGAAGCGTCTATGCTTCAGATTCGACGAAAATGCTTTCGTATGTCCGAATTCCGTCTGGATTTCTGTCCGGATCTCTGTCCAGACCTGTCTTAATCTACAGGTCGCATTTCTTAACCTATTCTCTTGAAACTTTGTGAGTAAGTCCGATATTTAAAAAGAATTTTCATGTCTAGGCGGTTATTGGAAATTTTTCAATATGGCAGAGATGTGATTTAAAAAAAGATATATCTCCGCATAATTGGAAAATTTTCAAAAAACCTTTTTGACGAGATCACCAGCTCACAGAGTCACTATTGTATGTATTGTTATTTATTTATATTTATTATATACAACAATTTCTTTGGTAACTGATACCAACCTGCATCTAGTCTTAATAGTTATTTTAACTTAGTCTCTATTGCATGAAGACTAGATTAATAATATATTTTAAACTGGGATTATAGATTGGTAATTGTTTTATATTTTATGGTATCATGGAAAGAGACAAACGAGACGCTTTGAGTAATATGAATATTGTGTAATTAATATCTTTAAATTGCTCTATTTCATTTTTTCAGAAACAGAGATCAACGAAATTATCAAATTTTAAACACAAGCGTTCAGCCAACAACAAATGCGAGTACTGAACTAAGGTGAGTTAAAAGACATTTAACATCTTATATTATTAGGGTGACAAGCATAGTGCATAGTCAGAGCTATGCCAAATGAAAATGCTATTGCTGAAGTTGTCGTATGTCCGGCGTCCAGCGTCTGATTGCACGGGTGTCCGATTGTTTTCCTCTACAGATCGCATTTCTCAACCGATATTTGTGAAATTTTGTAAATTTAGGTTTTATTTAAAATAGCGGAGATATGTAATTTGTGAGACGTTGCTCATAGAGCCACTACTTGTAATCAGAGTGGCGCTGAACTGCTATGGGCATGCGTGACGCCAGTACAACCATTCACTCAGCGAGCGCGAAGCGCGAGTGAAGAACTTCCGTTTCAGTTAATAAAAATACTAAAAACTTATCCTATATTTTTATCTACATATGCCTAGTTCAAAATCAGCCGAAGGGTATCAGAGCATCCGAGGAACAGGGACTTTTTCACCTTCGAATAAACTGGTAATCTTTTTTTATTTTTTTGTGTACACAATGTACATAAATAAATTATTGATACGAGCGTTGGGACTTAGTATGGTTGCAAATTAATTATCATTTAATATTGTTTTTAGGAACAACAATATCAGTCTTCATTGCCGAATCTCATCGTCGAAGAAGAAGCAGAACAAGAACAGAAAGACAAAAGTTATTGGCGTATTATAACATTAGCTTCTTCTTCGTAAAATTGAAGGAAATATCAAGACACAATGGATTTGGTTGCGACAAACAATCGATAGACTTGATTGGAGAAAAGCAAACAGGTCTTGCTTCTAAATTCACCTTTTTGTGAATAAAGAGTAACAATAGTAGATTATGTACCGAGGGCACAAAGCAGTGCCTTACGTCGCGGGCGGCTTATTGTACCCTGAGCGTAACGAGGGAATCTAGAGTTAACTCCCGAATGCAGCAAGGGAAGATGAGTTCTGAGGGCAGCGAGGGGTTCAAGCCGCCCAAGACAAAAACACTGCTTTAGCGAATCCTCTTCTAAAAATACTGTCTAAGGTACTAGTAAGGTACAGTCTTTTATTTTAAATTTCGTGCAGCTCGTGGAGCACGTGCTCGTATTTTTTTCTTGGTAGCTAGTTCAATTTTTAAATAAACTCTTCTTACAGTGCTTATTCTGAGTTTTCATTCAATGTTAACCTCTTTGCTCGGAAACTCCCAACTACAAGCTTCGCTCGAATTTATGTTTCATCTATAAAACCAACATTTGAGTTTCATGTGTTAGATTAAGGATGTGCTAATCTGAGCGATAACTGCCTTCAAAGCATTTGATTTATTGATATTTTTTGAATCTCGGTTTTTTTTCTCTAATTATTTATTCTCTAATTATTTTTTTGGTGTTTGCTAAAATCTAAGCACTATACATGTATTTCAGCTACAAAAGGTTTTTCAATATCCAATCTAAGACCCCTTTAGTCCAGCTATAGAGGATTTTTTTTTCTATATTAACTACTAGCTGTTGCTCACGATTTCGTACGCGTAGATAAAAAAAAGCTCGTTCCGTTAGTTTCTTGTATTTGTCATTCACTCGAGGAGGTATTATAGCGCGAGCCGTATGCGAGCCCACTAATGGAGCCAATAGTGTAATTATTAACGCACACGCGTTTCATGTGACGTTTTTCATCACACATGCGAGGGGAAAAAACACAGACTTGCATTAGTCAATACATTTTTCTGAAAATGTATGCGCATTTTGCTGCTTTTCCACCTATCAAAATTTTCCTAGGCAAAATAATAAAGCGAATACTTTGTTTAAATTATCATACCTAATTAATTGTTAATATTTTGATAAAAAAATAATGTTTATTTACTGTTATTACGTAGTTATGATACTTTAAATCAAGAATTTAAGAAAAGTAAAAAAAAACTCTTGTTGATTTATTTAAAAAAAAAGTCTAGTTTAGTTACTAGTGCGATAATGGTAAAGTAACAGCACACGTGCTTAATAGCTCGGATTATGAGCTAAAACTGATGTAATAAAGTCCTTTTTACGAGCGAGAGTGATGAAAAAGATATTAAACACAAACGCGTTTTTAACTTCAAGTAGGAACATTTTAGCAAAATCAGGCAAGAAACTATCGAGAAAATAATGAGGTTGTGAGTTCTGGGTCCACTATATTTTCAACAATTTTAGTCATTTTTATACTACCTACTAATTATATAAAACAGATTAGTACTATCAACTCGTAGAATACATTTTTAAAGCGGGCCGTCGATTGAACAGCTCTGCTAGTCCTAGTCAATATGTTTTTTGTTATGAGATTTTTGAAATGTTGTAAGCATTGGTTTAAGATAGGTGGAGTGATTTATCCCTGGTACCGGAGTTCTTAGAATGCCCATCAGGAGCCCTATTCTTGCTAGAAATATTTTCTGATCAATGTCTCTCTCGTTTTAAAAGTCATAGTGAGAGTGACCAAGAAACATCTCACGCGTCAAGAATAGCCCTCCAGAGCTATTCTTACGATATTATATTAGGTCCTTACGTATGAAATTGGCGTTTTGTATGGGAGGAATAAAAAGTCTACTTTTTTTTTGTAAAATATTTTTAATTAATCAAAGTATGCACCGTTGTTATCTATGCACTTTTGCCATCTTATGGGTAGTTCATTGATCCCTTTACTATAAATAAACCATGGGGGCGAGAATCAATAAACTCTTTGAAGGCGGTTTGGACTGCTGCATCGGAGTGGAATTTTTTTCCTAGTAAGAAGTTGTCCAAATTCCGGAAGAAATGGTAATCTGTTGGAGCAAGGTCCGGGGAGTACGGTGGATGTCGCAGACATTCCAATTGTAGCTCATCTAACTTAGTGGTTGTTTGTTGTGCAGTGTGTGGTCTTGCGTTGTCGTGAAGCAGCAGTGGCCTAGAGCGATTGACCAATCTCGGTTGTTTAACAGCTAGTTCTTCCTTCATGGTTTGCAGTTGATCACAATAGATATCTGCCGTAATCGTTTGGCCAGATTTAAGAAGTAGTAGTAGTACTGTAGTGAACGACACCGGCGCTAGTCCACCAAACACTTACAAGTAACTTTTTCTGAGTCAATTTTCGTTTAGGGCAGGATTTGGCTTGGTCTCCAGGGTTCAGCCATTGCGATGAGCGCTTTCGATTATCGTACAATATCCACTTTTCATCACAAGTAATGATTCGATTTAAAATCCCTTCATTATTGTGTCGGTTGAGCAAAGTAACACAGCAGGCGACCCGTGTTTGCAAGTTCGATTCACTCAATTCATGAGGTACCCATCGTTCGAGTTTTTTTACTTTCCCGATTTGCTTCAAGTGGATTAATACAGTTTTGTCACTTACCCCGAAGCCTGCTGCTATCTCTGAAGTGCTTTGTGATGGATCCGCTTCCACAATAGCCTTTAATTCTTCGTTTTTCACTTTGATCTCCGGCCGTCCACGGGGTTGGTTCTTAAGGTCGAAATTTCCAGAACGAAAACGTTGAAACCAAAAACGTACCGTGCTGTCTTTAGCGACACCAGCGCCGTACACATCATTAATTCTTCGAGCTGTTTGTGCAGCACTGGTGCCACGGTAGAACTCGTACTCGTAAATATACCGATATTTCATGTTTTCCATTGCGCGGTAATAAGCGACGCCAAAGAAAAAATAATGAGGAAAATAACAAATGAATGATTGTATTCCAAAGAAAAAAAACCAGCTAAATGAATTTATTAATTTGAATTTCGAATTCTTAACCAAAGAGGAGATATTTCAGATCAAATTGATCAATACGACAAAACGCTAATTTCATACGTAAGGACCTAATATTATTCCCCCTATTCCTACGCACGAAATATGTTTTGGTCAATGTCTCTCTCGTTTGAAAAATCATAAAAGTGAGAGGGACCAAGATCCGATGAACCAAGATATCTCACACTTCAGAGAGTCCGTGGTCTACGATTGTTTTTTTGGCTTCAAATAATTTAGTCACAAAACATTACAATAAAGCATAACATCACAGAGGGCATTCATTTTTAGGCAAAAATATTTTTTTCACGGTGTTTCGTCTGAATTTGTTTAGTCTTTGAGAAATGCTAGCTCAATGTTCAAAAGCTTCGAGCGTTGATCACTAGAGGCGCTAAAACCAGCTGAGCGCCGAATGCCAAATGTCATTGGCGCATCTTAACCTCTTAATAAATCCTTTTTTTCTATACGTGATGAACTTGCCATTAAAAGAGGTTACCCGATTTAGTTGGGTAAATTATATAACGATCAGAGTTTAAAGAAATCACAAGACCGGAAACAAAGTATTAGGCCAGCTTAGGCCAGAGCTAAACTACACACAAAGCCTTACCCAGATCCATTCATGACACTATTCTACAAACTAATATTATAGATTGTATGTAAACCTTAACTAAAATCAGAGTAGGTAAAAGGTAAGAATTTAAGTAAAAATCAAGAGTACGAATTTGCGTTAAAATCAATAGTAAAGGGATTACTATTGATTTTAACTATTGATTTTATCTTATTTACACACTATCATTATTTACATCATACATTTAAGTTATTTTTTCGGCAAAAAGATAACATTACATTTACATAAAAATAAAACTTACGCCTGCTTGTTAGGATATTTCACTGTTACGTATATTTCTTTCTTGCGGAGGTGCACAGAGCAAATTGTTATAGGGGCGACGAAGTTTTCACTAATTTTCATTTTTACTTTGTCGAATTATTTTTGTCCACTGATCGGCTAAACTGGATCCTTAAGAAACCTAAAGTTTATTAAAGGGAAAATATAAAAATACCTTGTGGCAACACTTTTTTCAGCAACTTTTCGCTCTGTTGACATTAAGAATTAATTACAATTATTAGCTTTTTAAAGCACATAAAAATATATTTAAGACTTACGGATGATATGTGACGTTGCCTTTTTTTACTATTTTGGATATTCTGAAATTTCGGCATGAGTGGACTACACAGTTCACCATATTTATTGGTTAGTGGGGAGACGTAACCGCTACTGGATGACATCGAAGACTGACTAGTGAATTGGTTGACTTTCAATGGTTTGGTTTACTTTTTTTGGAATCATAATTTTTGACCGATTAGGGGTCTTTACTCTATGTCTATGACTAACAAATATTTTTATGCTGAATTTCATCACCAATTCTGCTTTCATCTAGGAAATATAGATGTTAAGAAGAAACGATAACAATTACCGCTAGTAAACTGGTTTTTGGAAACAAATTATGTTATTTTTTAGACAAAATTTAGACAAAATCATCACAATGGAAATTTCATATTCACTTACCCATGAAACGACAAATTTTGTGGGTTACATCTTGAATTCACATCACAATCGCTAAACTCACAAGATGGCATAACTGCATTCAATTACAATTGCTCTCTTTTGAATTTATTTAAAATTATTTTAGTAAAAATATAAATCATAGGAATTTCCCACAGAATATGCTCTATTACATACTCTATGTCTATGGAATTTCCGCGTGTTCCCAGGTGGCTCGCCGTCATTAATGACAAAAGAAAAATTGACTAACATTTTATTTGTTGGCGACCTCTTTCTCTCTTGTGGAGCTTACATTTCGATGAAGACTTCTCTGTCCCACGCTTCGTTGGTCTTTCGCGAAGCAAAAAATCTTAGGTCTGTGATCTAGACCATGGTATTATAAATACTTCACCAGGTATCGCATTTCGAATCAAAATGGACACGTGGGCAACACGCAGTGACGTCAATCGATGCTTAAGCAGGACCGGAATAAGTAATTTACAAGTAGTTCGAAAGAGACAATGACAATGTAAACACGCAATGACGAGTTTCGTCTTGCGTGTTTAGTCCTGGTATGCTAGATATTGTTTTTTCGGATCATGATCTAGACGATTCAAATGACACCTCACATGTCGAAATCCATGAAGCTGTTTGCTGTAGGGCGTGCCAAAGTAACCTCATTCATAAAATATTTCCACATACATACATACTTACGTACATACATACACTCGAAAAACATAACCCTACTTCTTGCGCAGTCGGGTAAAGAGTATGGTAAATTCGTATGTGTCGACCTTAAAGTGTTTTGTATATTACTAGTTACTAAGTCGAATGTGATTAGCGTAACAATACGCTCTGTATGAAATTTGCGGTTAGACGTACCAGCCAATAGTGTTTTTAAATAAGAGATTCAAAATAGCAAAATACATACAACTTACTCATTTAAACTTTTAATTTTTTTAGTTAAGTTATTTTCGTGTATCACTCATATTACTTTCAAATAAAATAGAAAGGAGAAGAAAAGGAATTTTAAAATGAGAAGAAGTGAAAAATTATAAGTGTAAAAATTTTTATAATAAATGAAAAAGGCATTACATATAAAAGTTATTAAAACCAACATAAAAATTGTGAAAACAAAATAAAAATTTATGTAAAAATCAACTTAACAAATTAATTAACAGTGAAAACTAAGTTTGGGAACAGTCTCAGTAAATTCTCAAAATATTGCGGAAATGGAAACAGGAGAATCTGAAAAGTTTCTACCTTACATTGAGACGGACCAAAAGAACAACGAAGAAAACTTATATAATGCTCTTGAATTAACAGGTAAGAAATAGGCAAAAGTTTTTGGATATCGATGCAGTAGGTATTTATTTATTTTTAACCGACATCAAAAATGACGGAGGTTCTCGATTCGAAAGTATGTTTTTTTTTTTGCATAATCATTCCGCCAATTATAAATTAATTTTGATCATTCTTTTTTGGTTGGTAGATCATACTTCAGAAGTGGTCCCACATACATTTTTTCGAAATCGGTTTAGCGGTTTTCAAAATATTTGTAAAACTAATCTAAAAATTGTTTAAAGATCGAGGAGTTGGTTTTAATAATAAAAATAATAAAATAAATTCGTGACACTTCCACACACGGTCGCCTGACCCCAAACTAAGCAAAGCTTGTACTATGGCTGCCAGAGACTGATATACATACTTAGATATTTTTAAATACATACTTAAATACATATTAACACCCAGACATAGAACAAACACAAATGTTCATCGCATAAATGTTTGCCCTAGGTGGGAATCGAACCCACGCCCCCAAGCTCAGAAGGCAGGTTCACTACCAACTGAGCTACCGAGGCAGTCAAGTCGAGGTTTTGCTTTTATGTTTTTCTTAAAAAAAAGCTTCCACTTTGCAGTGGTTAGCATTCTCGCAGAGTCTGTCTGGGGAAGGGAACCTACCATACCTTTGCTATTTAATTAACCGTCCACAAGTAGTGTGTAAACTGCAAACTTTCGCTCTGCAAACTAACTATTCAACTAACGCTCAGCAATTCCTGATTAAGTTTTCAAAGGTCTTGCAGACCAATACAATAAAAATGAAATCGTCTGTGTGCAGATTGGAGACAGTTGTAGCTCAGTTTATGTAATGAAATCTAAACAGCCTTTTGGAAGGTAATATGAAACCACAGACAGATGCAAATAGAGCATTCTCATTATGAAAGTCAGTTTAAAAAGACCAGTATAGGATGCTTTTACATAATTCTCCTGATCAAAAGATCTAAGTAGCGAACCGTCCAACTGCGCAAAACGTCTAATGAGCTGTTTGCCTAATTAGCTAAACGTCCATGTAACAAGTGTTCTGTCACATGAACGTTTAGCCAGTGGCGGGGCAAGACTTAAATTTGATGTGGGCAAGACGGATTTCGCGAGGCCCCGTTCTATGGCGACCTGAAGACGGATTTTATAAAATAATAATAAAAACGAAACAAAATAATTAACACTGCCAAGTTTATATTCATAAAAATACAAATAAGATTAATATTAATGAAAAATTAGTTAATATCGTTTTTTATTTTATTACTTAAAAATTTTTGAGGCGCGAGGCCCCTTGTACCGCGAGGCCGTAGGCGGTGGCCCACGTCGCCCACGCCTTACGCCGCCTCTGCGTTTAGCAGACTTTCTCTTCGACGTCCTATAGCCTATTTACGGCACCTGTACCTAAATATCAACGCTATACAATACAATACAATACAAAAACTCTTTATTGACCCAAATACAAAATAAATCTAAACTAAACATTCAAAAATATAGGCGCAATGGGCGGTCTGATCGCTTAAGAGCGATCTCTTCCAGACTACCTTTGGAAGGAATAAAAACATTAAATAATTAAGCATGGACGGTGGTGTGTGCTAAAGAAAAAAAAAATTAAGTAATGTACTTACAAATTTAAGAACTATAATAAACATACATACTAATACCTACATAAATAATTACTAAATATACAAATAAACTACCCAGTCATAAACATACACGTACCTACATCAATACAAATACTAATATATACATTGAAATATAACAGATAGTAAAAAGGAATCGAGTGAGCCAGTTTGGAAAGATAGAACACTTTGAGCTGCGTTATAAAACTATGAAGTGATTGAGCACATCTAATGTTAACTGACACAGTCATGATGGTTTGGACACATTGAGAGAATGAATGAAAGAAGATTGACAAAACATATTACTTATTTAGGCAAGTATGAATGGTCAAATCGGTAACGGTCGTCCTAGGCGAACGTATTTCGACCAAACCGAAGAAGTTTTTAAGAAAGGCCAGAAGGCCTACCATGACATCTGACTGCCATGATGGTTATCTTTTTTTTTCGAGGCTGCGCGACCATGAACCTTATTCCGCGGCGATACGATTCTAGGTCGCACCGCGTCGAAAACAAACCGTAACCATCATGGCCTATAAGTGTATAAAAAGACTCATGGAAATAAAAGATGTGTACCAGGATCGTAGCAAGTGGAGAGAAGTAGGCAGATACTACTTCTCTCCACTTGCTCTACCCATGAGAAAGAGACGTGACCATATTATGGAACTATGTATGAACAATGAAAGAGTTTTTCATCAAATCATAATATTTCGTCATTCATTCTATATAATACAAGCCAAAAAAAGTTGACTTACATCTTCGCTGTGATTATTAGGTAAATATATTATGTACCTACGTAAGCATACTTTACTTATACTACTTCACTAGGTACATATGCAAATATAAATGTTTTCACGCTTATGTATGCAAATTTAACTTACTAAACACTGAAAAACTGACTTAAGATTGAAGTAAACTTACTAACTGACTGGGTGATCAGTGAACCGGCGGAAATGAAAATATGTCCAATTAATCCCAAGACGCCGAATTACTAGGAGGATGTAGTTATATATTGGAAACAGTCCATTATAAGTTGTTATCAGCTCATCAGTTAATGCAGTATCAGCAGAGTTCAGGCATAGGACGCAGACCTTAGAGGGGCGTAAGAATAATCGGGATGCCTACTATGACCTGATGGTTACGTTTTTTGGACGACGCTGCGCGACCGTGAATCGTATCGCCGCTGAACAAGGTTCAAGTCACGCAGCGTCGAAAACCAAACGTAACCATAATGGTATTGAGATGTCATGGTAGGCCCCCTGTCGCATGTGCGCGACAAAATTCTCGTCGTCACTTTTAGTCGTGCGAGAACGTGACAAGGCTATAATATAAACCTTTTTTATAAAATATAAAATATTAACAACCACATTCCTTTATATATTTGAAATCTGCAAATTCGTAAGAAAACACCCAGAATTCTTTAAAAAATTGAGTGACACAACTCGAAAATACCCACCACGATTCCAATTTAAACTAACGGTCCCGAAATCTAGACTGAAAATGTATAGGTCTGGCCCAAATGCAATGGTCATAGTAATAAATTATCAGAGAAATTAAAAGAAATAAATTAAGAAAACTATGATTTAAAACACGGGAATTACTCACGTACGATTCAGTCGATTATTCCGACTATAGTTTCAACCGCATTCGGCGATCTTCATCAGGGCGAGTGCGCGCGCGCGGCTGCGTCTCGTGTTTCAAATCATAATGTGTGAAAACCACGTCAGTTTCCATAATAATAAAGAAAACTGTTTCGAAAATAAATTAAAATGTTTACTAATACAAAAATGCTATTATAAATTAGAAGAATATCTCAAAGATAAAAACTTAATTATATTAAAGAATAAGCCGGCCCACTCCACATGACATTACAATACCCTAATAGGGTCCATTATGAGATACTTATATTTTAACTTTTAAGATCTTGTGAACTTATGTAACAATCATCATAATGTGCAATAAATACTTTGACTTTGAAACCATGATAAAAATAACATTTCGTGAGCAAACACGCAATGACGCCACTCGTCATCGTCTTTTTCGAATTATTTGTGAATGACTTATTTCGGTCTTGCTTAAGCATGGATTGACGTCACTCCGTGTTTCCCACGCGACCTATACCTACTGTAAACATACGTCTGTCTCGATAAAAAGAGACGTCATACTGTTGTTGCCGCGTTGCGTGTGGTAGGCCTACAGTTCCTCTAACCAAGTTGCATTCGCTTCCAAGAGATTCCATTTTTAAATTAGCCAACGCTTACTGATTAGACGGGTTGGCAAGAAGATCATGACATTTTTAACAGACGAAACGAAGGAGGTTTACAATTCGACGCTTATTTACATTATTTTTTTTATGTATGCTCACGCTTAACTTTTTACAGAGTAGTCCGATTTTAATCACTCTTTTTTTATTAGAAAGAGTACACTTCTAAGGGGTCCCATAAAAATTTGAAATAAAAAATCCAACTCTAAGGGTAGGAAAACAGGGGATGATTGATTGTTCACTCACTGATTGTAATGTTTGACCACGCATAACTTTTTACACAGTAGTCCAATTATTGTCCTGCCAGAGTTGCGAGTTGTTCGAAAGGGATATATGTAGTGGCCCTGGCACACAGGCAATGGAAGAATACAGGTGGGTTTTAGTCAGTAAAAGTCTGACACGCCTTCCCGCTCAGTTCAGAGCGGGAGAAGTCATCTGATGATTTCCCACCCAAAAAAAAAAAGTCCAATTATTGTAATAATTCTTTTTTTTATAGGGTATACCTCGAAGTTGATTTCATATCAATTTGGGAAAAAGAAACTTACCCTAAGGGTGGGAAAACAGTGGGGATTTACACTCACACATTTTAATGCTGAGTTTAGAACGGTCAGTCTATTTTATATACTTACACAAAAATCATAAAACGTATTTATTTTATTTTATTTTATTTTTTATTTTATTGTACAGGGAAAACAGACGGCTGCTAATTTTACACAGTAGTTAAACGATAAGTGTTAACACAAAAGCCAAAGTAGTTTTCACTTATAAACACTTAAACAGTTACAAGTAAAAAAAACCCTCTAAAAATACATAAATTAATTAAGTACCTCATACAAATACAAAATTATTTTTTATTATTTAAACGTTTATTTGCCATTTTATTTTTTGTAGAACCATATTTCACTTTTGTTGAGTCAAAGAACTGTTTAGAAATGAAATTGTTAAAAGTAATATGCCTCGCCATAAATAAGTCGAAGTTTGCTGAATAGTTCCGGTTGAAATTAATAAGTGTGCGGATAAAGAACGAGTTTTTGCGATACTTCGTTTCATAACGTGGAATATACAGCTGAAGACTGTTTCTACGAGACGCTAAACTTATAGGAGTCATAAGACCTATCCGACACAATAGTGGAGGGCAGTCGATCCTACCAGATAAAATATTGTTCAAAAAGGTCAAATCAGCTACCTCCCTTCTGATTCGAACAGGCAACAGATGATGGTGGAAGCAAACCTCCTCATACTCATAGTCAGGACACAATATCTTAGCTTTGAAATTTATAAAACGTAGAAATTTCTTTTTCAAAGTCAAAGTCAAAGTCAAAATGTTTTTATTCAATTTAGGTATCAAAGATACACTTATGAACGTCAAAGTTATTTAAATAGACTCGACCGCCTTGTTCGGATAAAAAGCCTCTACTCAGAAGAACAGGCAAGAAACTGAGGGGCATTATTTTTTCAAATAATAAATAAATTAGTCTCACAAATTTTGGCTTACAACTAGGTAATATCTATAAATATTAGTGGCTACTTGGCGGAAGTGGAAGGCTCCAGACATCTTTATCTTCTAAATAATTCTTAACCTTATAATATCCTCTTTTCATTAATGTAGTTTTTACATGTGATTTGAATTTTCCCTCGGTGAGCCCTGTTATATTTTTCGGGATTTTATTGTAAAAACTAACGCAGTTGCCTAAAAATGACTTTCTTGACTTAGTCAGTCTAAATCTCTGTACAGCTATCCTATCCTTATTTCTAGTGTTATAATTGTGATAGTCACTGTTCAATTTAAATTTATGTAGATTTTTGCGAACGTGCATAATATTTTCAAAGATATATAAAGAAGGTAAAGTTAAAATATTTATTTCTTTAAATAAATCTCTCAATGATTCACGGGGACCCATTCCGTAGATAGCACGGACCGCTCGCTTTTGCAAAATAAAAATGGCCTCCACTTCAGCAGCTGATCCCCACAGCAAAATGCCATATGACATTATGCTGTGGAAGTAAGCAAAGTAAACCATCCGAGCTGTAGCTATATCCGTCAGTTGCCTAATCTTGCGAACCGCATAAGCAGCAGAACTAAGTCTCCCAGACAGAGCACTAATATGTGGACCCCATTGCAGTTTGGAATCAATGCTTATACCCAGGAACACCGTCGCCTTGTCTATGTTAAGTTTATCGCCCTCAAGCATTACGTTTGGTTCTATATATCTAACATTAGGCATGGAAAACTTTAAACACTTAGTTTTTTTTGCATTTAGTAACAAATTGTTCGCAGCGAACCATCTCGAAATAATAGTCAGTACGTTTTTCACATGCACAAGTTCACTATCTTTCCTATCTGTTCTAAAAATAAGAGATGTATCATCAGCAAATAGAACTATGTCTGTAAGGTCCTTAACCATATACGGCAAATCATTTATATACGCCAAAAATAAGAACGGGCCTAAGATAGAACCTTGTGGTACTCCCATTGTAACTAAAGATCCGGAAGATGTGACGCCATTAATTCCCACTTTTTGTTGTCTTTTGGGGCCTTTCAAGGATGTGTATATATTTATCATAACAGGGGTTCCAAACTTGGGAAGCATATTCTAGTTGACTACGTACTAATGAACAATAGAGAATCTTTAAAGTCTTGATCATTTTAAAGTCTTTCGTAATTCGAAGAATAAAGCCCAAGGTTTTCATGGCTTTGGTCGAGATGTTCTCAATATGTTGTCTGAAGAGTAGTTTAGAATCAAGAGTTACGCCAAGATCGATAACTGAATCGGTTCTCATCAAAGACTGTCCAACTATTCTGTAACTATTTGTGAATGTCCGGACAGATCTACTAAAAGTTATACAGCAACATTTAGATATGTTGAGATCTAACTTGTTCAATACGCAATAGTCATGAAGGTTATCTAGGTCTAACTGCAGTAATTCCACATCATGATAGTTGTTAATGACTTTAAAAATTTTCATATCATCAGCGAAAAGTAGAAAATTTGAGTGCCTAAAACACTGATTAATGTCATTCACAAAGATAATGAACAGGAGAGGCCCAAGAATGGAGCCCTGAGGCACACCAGATGGGATGAGGGATGGAGCCGACATGAAACCATTCAGACCAACAGTTTGGGTACGACCGCTGACATAAGAGGTGAACCACCTTAGAAGATCACCTCTTATCCCTGCGGCGTACAACTTGGCGAGAAGGATCGAGTGATCTAAACGATCGAACGCTTTACGATAGTCGGTATATACGGCATCAACCTGCCCTCCTCCTTCCATGCCATTAGTGACCTCATCGACAAATGAAACCAAATTAGTAGTGGTAGACCTTCCTTTAAGAAAACCGTGCTGCTGTGGTAGGAAAGAATGCTTAAGAGCGGCGTAAAGTTGGTTGTGAACTATTCTTTCAAAGACTTTGGCTAGTACACAGAGCTTAGAAATCGGTCTATAATTTGACACATTTAAAACTTTTAAACAAAAAAATTAACAAAATTAGCTAATGTAGGAGCGTAAGTAATTGTAGAATAACAATCGTCTGGAAGCGAATGGAACTTGGCTAGAGGCCAATATAAGTTTTGGGTCATACATAAGAACCGTCCACCCCGGCCAACAGACTCGCGTGCTCGCGGCAATCGGCTTACGTGTTCGCGAGCACGCTACGTGAACTTGATACGTTACGACGAAATTCTCCAGTGGGGAGTTGGGAATTTGGATATTATAGTGATATAGATAGATAAAAAGAGACCGGGGTCTCTAGTGTTCCCTGTTAATACGAGTATAGTTAAAAAGTAACGTATAGTAGTATAGTTAGAAAGTATTTTGTGAAGAGGCCCGCGACGCTCTGAAATTTCCATACAAACGCGCTTCTCAAATTTCTTGAAAACCATTTGTCAGATTATGATAAAATTTAGCATGTACAATTAAATTAACAATATGTCGTCCGCCCCTATGTTCTTGTTTTTTTTTAAAAAACGTTGTCAAGTGAAAATAAAGCTACGAAAACTATTCCCATTTTTAAGGGGTCACTTTTTACTGATTTATTCAATAGGTAGACAAAGCAAATCAAAAATTCCATTACATAGGGAGGTTGTCTACATCATGAGCCGTTAAATGAATCGATAATACAAGGGAAATTCTTAGTTATTTAAGAATGATTACAGAAGTGCAAAAGTCATAAAAAATAAATAAATTGCACTTTGTCACTTTGTAGGTAACTTTAGAGGCTCGTCAGTATTATTACTCGCTCTCTTCGCTTGTCTTCTTCTTCTAGACGAAATGGCAATAGAATACCTTGAGCCAATGCGAAGTTAGTCTAGGTCGCCTAGGTCGAAGTTAGTTAGGTCGCCGGACTCTTAAGAGGCCCGCGACGCTCTGAAATTTCCATACAAACGCGCTTCTCAAATTTCTTGAAAACCATTTGTCAGATTATGATGAAATTTAGCATGTACAATTAAATTAACAATATCTCCGCACCTATGTCCTTGGTTTTTTTTAAACACGATCTAAAGCCAAAATAGAGCCATAAAAATATCCGCTTTGCAAGGGGTCACTTTTGACTGATTTATTCGTTAACTATCAAAATTCGCGATAAGCCCCCAACTATAACAAATTGCAAATATGCCTGATGCTATTTGAAGAGCAAACTGCTTAAAAGGTTTAGCTATTATACATTTAGCAGGAATATGGATCACATTAATGTTAAAAGTACTCAATAGAAAATGTAAGTGTCTGTTGTAAGTGTCAAAAGTTGTCTGGAAGAGATCGCTCTTAAGCGATAAGACCGCCCATTGCGCCTTTATTTTTGAGTGTTTAGTTTAGATTTATTTGTATTGGGTGTCAATAAAGAGTTTTTGTATTGTATTGTATTGTAAGTGAGACGGTATGTGTAGCGCAGATATGACTGAACGTATTTCAAAAAAAATTGCATAAAGATAGCTTAAGCCTTGTAAAAGCACATAAGCTACGTCTTTGCCAAGAAAATAACAATGCCTGTAGGATTGCGGGTGAAACCGCTGCGCTTAGCTAGTGCATAATTTAAAATTCAAATTAAACGAGTTTTAATTTAATTAAATCCGATTTATTTCAATATTGTTATTTTATCATCTGGTGTCGTCGCGGGACTTGGGACCCTATTCGGAGATTTGAGATTTTTATCTCACCTTTTGTCGTCCTTGTTGCTCTCGTTTGAAACGTCATAGGTGTGAGAGTGACCAAGATAAAATCTCATCTCATCTCACGCACAGGAATAGCCCCCTTGGTCCGAACGAAAGACGACCGCATTGGTATAGGGTCAGCGCACTCAAAAACATATAATTAAGCCCGCTATTCATTAGACAAGCCACGAGCCGTACCGCGCGGCTCGCGGCGTACAAATCTGTATTGAATTGGTGAACAAATCTGTCATTGCCCACACAATACACAAGCGCTCATGCACGCGCGTTAGACAACGAGGGCTCGGCGCGGCGCTCAAGTCTTCGACAGCGGTGGATTGGGCCGCGAGCCGATATCATTATTTTTCAAGCGGTTTTTGTTATTTTATCCAATTTGCAGTACTCTAGATGAGCTAGCGTGCTTAATTTTGATAGTGTTTTGGTTGTAAAACAGTTAACAATCCAATTTATTTCTATTTCACTGCATGGCCACGGTAAGTTAGCATACTGCAAATTGGATATAGTGTTATGGCCGTTTCTCATGCAGATTCATCCGCGGATTTGTCGCCAGCGACAAATCCGGTAGATTGGTACGTGCGTGAATGGTTGGCTTAAAAGTCCCAGTTGACTTACAAGCTCAGAGCCCGACCGCCTTGCAAAAAATAAATTTAATCCTTTGTAAAATAAACCTGTGACGACTTTGTTTCTTCGAAACAAAGCTTCAAAACTAACTAATGTTTACCAAAGTAAAGCGATCGAGAAATGCAGCAAAATTTTTATCGCTATTTTGTGTGTGTTACGTATCCATAGGATAAAAAAGTGCTCTATTACTAAGATTTCCCTGACTGTCCGTCTGTCACCAGGCTGCATCTCATGAACCGTGATAGTTGAACAGTGAAATGTTCACAGATGATGTATTTCTGTTGCCGCTGTAACAAAAAGTATTAAGAAACAGAACAAAATAAATATATAAGAGGACTCCCACACAACAAAAGTGTTTTTTTTTTTGCCGTTTTTATTGATTTAATCATAAAGAGCTCTAAAATATCTGAAAGGGTTTCAGTTTCCATCGTCGGAAGATGCGCTGACAGCGTACGAAAAAGCCGTATAGGTATCTGCGGCGGACTGGAAAAGGTGCCTCGAAAATTTTATTGATTCAAACGCATGAAAATTTCTCTAAAGCCATCGGAAACTGGTGGAAAATTCTTTGAAAATATTGAACAAAAATGTTTTATCCATATAATTTCGATTTTCAGTTTCTCGAAACTTTCTGAATGCCCCTACGCATCTGTTAAACCTTTGCATAGGTCATTAGCATGCAAGCGTTAGCAAATTCAACTTTCTTGTCCTGAAGGGCGTCACGTTACCAATGTTTGGCTGTTGAACACCTAGGTGCGTGTGATAAATATAAAGGCTTTTTTTAAAGAAGATAAGAAACCGGTCTGAGTGTAAGGTGAGTGTGCCTGTGTGTGGCGATGTGAAGTTAATTTCGAATTGCTACTCAATCCTTCCTCCAGTGTTTCCTTGGACGGACGCCTACACGCACTCTGGCCACAGCCATGGCCGAGATTCGCGACAACAATAACAGTGACCAAGAAATCCTCAGCTTCGAAGAAGCCCTAGATCGGACGGGTAAAAATCTTTACTCCTAATTTAGGTTCGCCTAAATTAAGGTCCGGTATTACACGAAATCAACGAAAACAAGTATTTTGTTTGCGCCTAGTTTGATATGAAGAATTGTGATGATCAGGTGCAAAAAAATATAGCTGGTAGAAAAAAACAACCAAAATCAGTTTAGCCGAAGTAGAATTTTCAAAAAATATCACAAAAATAGCGTGGTTCTCTAAACTTTCTGCGACTATTATATAGCCAGATTAGTTCTCTGAAGTTTAACCGAGAAACTTAATTTTATTTGTGTTCTTGTTACGATTAATACCAATACCAAACCAAACCGGCAAAAAAATATAATTCTAGGCACCGATCTCATTTTACCATCAAATATGATTTGCAATTTTAAACTCTAAACAGAGCGGCTTCAGTGAACGTGTGTGTTGCTGAAAAATCGTGGTATGAGGAGCTTGACGAGTGGGGGGGTCTCATTTGAAAAATCCTAATTCGGGTATTTATTTCAGTAAAAAAATGAAAACAAGTAAACAAAGGCAAATACTAACAAAAAGGCCAATAATTTCCCAGCTCTCTTTTTTCCGAAGATTACCTGTTTATAAGCTCAAAAATCTAAATGCAGTCTGGTAGGTTTGAAAGAAGTTTCTGGTGGGTAGACGCCAGATAAGTAAAGTGATGAAATAAAATAAGGTTCCTAAGCAATAGAATTTATTGAAATCAGCTAAATTACTATTAATAACCAGCTATTTAATTTTACTTTATTCATTTCACATCACAGTTCCACATTACTGCTTTCCGCTCGTACACCTACTCATTATACTTATCCTAACTTTCTGTTTGTTTAGCAGTTAGCCAATATCAGATATCTTTATACAAGAGTATGATATTTTCTTTCAGACAATGGTCTTTACAATTAGCTCCTCCTGGTCCGGCACACAAGTACTTGCTAATTGTTCTCTTTTAAGCAATGGTCTTTATATCTACCTCCATCTCATGAAATTTGCGATTATCCTCCTGGCACACAATTACATGATAATTATTATCTTTCAGGCAATGGTCTCTATAACTACCTCCTCCTGGCAACATGTGCCTTCATCCTCCTGGCGATCGGCATCGACCTGTTCGGCTTTAGCATGGTGGTGACCGCTGCCTGCGATCTCCAGCTCTCCGTGTCAGAGAAGGGAATACTATCCTCCATCCCTTTTATGGGTAAAAAATAATTCTATAAGATTAGAGATAGAAACTTCAACCATGTGAAGGATAGAACGAAGAAACGAGAAGAACGTACTTCCAAAGAATTTGAAACAAAAAATAAGGGTTTTTTTAGAATCAAGGATGTTTAATCGCTAATTAATCACTCTGGCTCAGTGCGGGTTAATGTTTGTGTTTTGAATTATTCTTGAACATTTCAGTTTCTCCACGATGTTTAGGGCACGTACAGAATTTATTTTTTTCTTTAATTTTTTTTTAGGGATCTTAATGACATCATTTATGTGGGGCTACATATCAGACACGCGCGGGCGCAAGTTCACGCTAGTGGTGCCGCTGCTGGTCTCCTTCGCACTCTCCTGCATCAGCAGCCTGGCGCCGCACTGGCTCTTCCTGGGCTTCTTCAAGTTCCTCTCTGTCTGTTTGTAAGTTATTCTGATTTAAGTAATATTATAAATTCTAATGTGAGTCTGTTTGTTTGATGCGTTTTCAAGTTTAAAATACTAAACTGACTTCATGAATTTTGCGTACACGTTGTCGGGGGTACAGAAAATAACATAACGACGGTAGCCTAAAAAATAAAACAAATCTTGAGGGACAGCGGGTGAAACCGTAGATCACAGTGAGTTTAATATATTTTGGTCATAACCGGTTGCTTCATTGGCCCCCTGACTTTTATAAAAGAAAACTACCTATTCTGTTTGTAAGTAAGTGAATCGACCGGTTAAGCAAGCTCATTTTGTAGATACCATACCGCTGAATCCATCGACAAGATTTTTTTGAGTCTAATGTTAATTGTTGAATCGCATATTATGGAATCATAATTAACATGAACAACGAAATTATTTTTAAAAATTTGGCTTGTTTTAAAAATAATAAATACTTACCACGATACAAATTTCTTTTGTCCAAAGTCACCATTCCCAAAATTATTTTCTACCAGTCAAATATTCTAGTAGCTCCAATATTTTAAACAGTAGAGACACGGAAAGGTGTTCATCCTAGATCCTGTACCTAAAATTCTACAGGGTCCACTAGTAGGACCAAGCAATGGAACCAATAACAGTCCGCAATCAAAATTTCATCCAACTTCTGAGATGAAAAAGCCACAAAAACATTAAACCTGCCAGAAACAGTTTCTTCATCTAAAAGTTCAATATCTTGTGATATTACTTACTTAATGTTACTGTCACAATTATTCAGCTCCTGCGCAGCCAACTCTACCACTTACACTCTGGTGGGAGAGTCGTGTATCCAAAGAGTCAGGAGCAAGTACATGCTGCTGATGACCTGCCTCCTCATCCTGTCCACTGCTGTGGCTGGGGGTAAGCTGGTTACTTCATTTCTTGCTCCCTTCGCATTAAACGTTGTGTAGCTTCAGAAAAGTTACTTAAACAGTGTTTTGTCTTTTTCTTCTTTGTGATTTTTGAACTCTCTCGAAAAACACTGCATAACTATTTCGAGGATGGTACAACGTTTATTCTGAATATCGTCCGGTGAAGTGTGGGTTGTATTATACCTCTGCCAGTATATTCGAGGGAAAGACGTGACGGAAACAACGTTTATTGTAAAAGGGGGTTAATGTTTAGTGTTGACAATGCCATGAGGGAAAAGAGGACGAGAAAAACCGAGATGAACATTTTAATGATCAAACAAAAAACATTAGCAAAAGATCGCCAGACCTAAGCTGGTAATTAATAACTAATCTCTTGTGGATAAGTGAAGTCTGACGGCTCCTCAGCAGACAGACTTCACATACTTGCTTTGAGTGTTAATATTCAGAGTGAGGACTCTGAGTAGTGATACTCATAGTTTACAATCACGTTCTTGTGCCACAGCTGGAGTAAATTCTTTCTCCGGTTTAATTTAAGTAAAGTCAGACCTATCATAAAATATCGTGTATTGTATTCTCCTACATTGTATTTTAAACGTCATCATGTATTATATATTCTAATTCAATAATGTATGTACTCGTACCTAAGTACTTAAAGTACGTTTTGTAAGCTTGAGACCTTTACTGAACCTATATTACACACATGTTTTGAGTTACAATTCAGATCTTATCTGTGTTTCTGGCGATCCATTTGGATTTTCTATAACTAAGTTATAGTCTATAAAAAAATAGAATTACGCAGGTCATAATATGTAAATAACAATAAAGAGCTTAATATTAAATACTCGTAGCCATTTTACAACTGGGAACAGCCACCGTTGTACTGTACTGTACAGTAGTAGTTGTTTACGTTTTCATTTGTAGACTCCAGTTGTTTGTCTATAACAATTATTATTGTCACTAAGCCATGTCAGAAGCTTTCGGACACCGCCGACAGCCTGGCTAGTCAGTCGGCCTATATACTTACAACCCTTGTTTTTTAATTACTTATAGTATAATCTATCTACCTGTATGCAGTACAAGCTGAAGCATATTTCTCTTATTTTCAGTTATCTCCTACCCAATCCTCAAGCTAAACTTCGCAGTCGATATATCCTGGCTGGGCATCGAGTTCAAGCCTTGGAGGTTACTCGTCTTAGTCCTGGCACTTCCTTCAGGACTCGGAGCTTTAGCTCTAAACTTCTTCTTCGAATCTCCTAAATTCCTTTTCGGTAGAGGGAGGCAAGAAGAAGCTCTAGACGTGTTGAAGAAGATTTACGATACCAATCACAAAGGGTGTAAAGTCGGATACCAGGTAGATGGAAATCATAATAATATACATATATCTAATGTTACACATACCTGTATATACAGCATGTTACAAAACCCAATTGTATAATTGAAGGGCACGTAGACACGCTTATATGTAGGTAAGTATTCATGTAAAAACACGAAAATAAATGCACGTTAGAAATAACAAGAGTTATGACCGGTTTATGAACGCAAGAAAAAACGTAAATCCTACAAAAATAAATAAATAAATAGTTCGGGACACTTCCACACACGGTCGCCTGACCCCAAACTAAGCAAAGCTTGTACCATGGCTGCCAGGGACTGATATATGGACATACTTAGATATTTTTAAATACAAACTTAAATAGATAATTAACACCCAGACACAGAACACACACAAATGTTCATCACATAAATGTTTGCCCTAGGTGGGAATCGAACCCACGCCCCCAAGCTCAGAAGGCAGGTTCACTATCAACTGAGCCACCGAGGCAGTCATAATGTTGGCGGCTTTTATTCTAAGAGAGGAGCGGCACGACACGAATAGTTTACAAAATTAAATAATACCGACGCGATTAGTGGCTGCGTTCAAGCTTTTAGGAGGGTGGACGAAGTGTTATTAAAACTTTTAGAGTCAATATTTAATTTAAGCTAACTAGCATAATTGCATGCCCTTGTCAATGCTGGATGCACAACTCGCGAATACAACAGGGTTTTTGTAACACCCTGTATAATGAGAAGACAGAAGAAGACAGTAAACATTTTTAAACAAGTTTTGAAGGTCATTAATTTATTCCTACTCATGGTCTCACCGAAACTTTTTGTTTACGAATATTTCTTGTTTTTGTCATCATAACAGTAAGAGCACACGTCAAACTTAAATCCATAAACATAAACTTGTACTTTTTAAATATTTTACGCGTGTTTAGATATAGTAAAAATAATAGTGAATGATAATAATACCAGTATTATTATCATTCACTATTATTTTTACTCGTCTATTCTTTTCTCTCTGTCTTACTCGTCTATTATTTTTATTAGTCTCATTAGTAAATTAATTTAATAACCAAAACAGGTTTTTCTTTTTATTTGCGTGAAATGGGTATACTAATGGGTTATACTTGTTAATACTATAAAATAAATTATCGAAATCATAATCAAATTATTAGTAACAAATTCTAACAGGTGAAACACGAACACGTAAATAAAGTACTGTTAAAAGTTCGGTAATCGGGTTTGTTTCCACCGAGAAATCAGCACGATCCTAACGTCACCACATTTTTTTTATATTTGGTCAAGCTATTTACGCGGTTGAGAGTCACACTGATACAGACAAACATACCCTCCAAAATATCAACCTCTTTAAAACAATCTTCGTCATTGGTCCTCTTTTCAGAGAAGAACCAAAGAAACCAAGAAGAGAGGACCAATGACGTAACTGATTACAATTCTGGTCACAGGTCCAGTCGATTTAGATAATCAATACCAAAAACTTGTAATTTATCGAGGTTATGACAAAGTGGAGCAGAAAAATAAGAAAGACTAACCCTACCACCATGTGGAATAAGTAGTCGGGAAGAGCAAGATAGAAAGAAATAAATTATTGCTAGCATTTTTTTTCTCACTTTCCAGGTAACTGCAATATCATCAGAAGAAATATCAGCGAAGAAAGACATGTCTTTGCTTAGGTCCATGTTTGAGCAGAGCGCCTCGTTGTTCAGGGCTCCGTACCTGTACCGCAGCCTCCAGCTGTACTACATCGTCGCCGTTGTCTTCATCACGTAATACAGATTTAATACAAGAAATTAAATCACATGGAATTCATTTGGTCACTTATTAACAAATTAACTTGAAACTAATGAATTAAAAATTGCAAAGAAAGAAAAGACGAGGAAGGCCGAACAGAAATTATCTAAAACCAATGAATTAAATACCACCGTCAACGTGCCGGCCATACTTGAGCCGAACGGTATCGCACGTGACGGAGGTAAGAAACCCGACGGAATGACATTAACTTCCTGGAGTCATGGTAGGCCACTAGTGTGGGATGCAACAGCCAACATATTCCAAAATCATTCTGAAATCTGACTGTTAGAATTCAAAATGAATTCGGAATATGTTGGCTGCCGATAGGAGATGTCGATTACTAAAGAGACTTTATTTTCAAAGAGAAGTACAAAAAGAAAAAGGAGTAATAACATTATAATACTGACTAGAGCTCTGTTTATTATTTAAAATTTGTTATTTATGTTAGGTTTATTTTAGGTTTTTACTGTAGAAGAATTAAAAAACCGCACAATAAAAGCAAAGGTAGTCCTTAGTACTAAGAGGTGAATACATTTATAGTAGAAAACAGCCCAATTATTCTGCTAAAAATGGATTTAAATTGTGAATGGATTTAAATTTATGAAAAGGTATCTGAAATGCACTTGTACCAATTTAGATATATGGTTACAACAACTCAATAGAAGCAAATCCTGTTGCCAAAACATGAAAAGGGACTCAACATTTCTATCAATTCCTTCTCTATTTTAGGAATAACACCTTCCTAGTGTGGATGCCGCACATTATGAACCTGGTGAAGGTTTCTCTGCAGACCAACGTGTCCAACCCTGGAGGCGTCTGCTCTCTCATCAGTACCAAGATTGTTGACGACCTTCCTGTAAATGCGACGGTTACAACTAAAATTATTGTAAGCCGTTTTCTTTTTCGACTTCGTTGAGTAAAACCCCAATTTTGTTGATCTACCCATAAGTTAGTCAGTCCTATAGCCGATGGAAGTTTAATATTCTAATAAAATACAATTTATAATATCTATCTATAAGGTAACACTGGAATACATTCGGCTGTTTTAGGATTAGGCACACTATCCGGTGCCCAATCCTAAAACCGCCGAGTGTGAACCCAAGCAAGGTAAATTTCTTACCTCTTCCCGTTTCCAAAAAATGTTTTTATGACTTTTTTACATGTGTTTTTTCCTTTTTCCAGACGCCAGACACATGCCTTGGCACCATTGAAGATAATGTCGTCTTCACCTTACTCTGTTCTCAGTGCACGTTTGCCTTCCTCAACTTCGTCATATCTTATCTCCCCAGCAGGAAGAAAGCTGTTCTTATCACGATTCTTATCTTATCCTCATGCGCTGGAGTCGGTATCAACCTGATGCCGGAGCCGATCTCCAGCGTCATAATGTTCTTGGCGTTCACGTCCACTTGTCTTGGAATGGGGATATTAGCTTCTTATTTTGTAGACCTGTATCCAACGTCTTACAGGTTAGTCTTAGATTTGGTTATTTATTTAATTATCTAGATCAATTATTTGATTTGATTTAGATAATGATTGTTTTTTTGTTTGGTACTGTAGAAATGGTCCCATATAAATTTTATCGAAATCGATCAAGCAGTTTTTAAAATACCAACAAAACTCTGAAAATTGAAATTTTACTAGGAATTACAGGATGGGAAGTCGGTTTTTTAAGAATTGCTTTTTAAATTATGATTAATTATTACTTGATGGTAAACATAAAAGAATTACTCGTATACAATTTTGAAGACTAAGAAAGTTTAAATAACAAAATCGAAGGACGAAAATTAATGGTTGAGATCAATGGCAAAATGACGGTGCAGTCGTCTAAACTTTTTTGACTCCTTTCAAATCTTCGTAACTATCTATCAGTTACGAACTCTTATTATATGATGTTTTTTTATTATTCCAGGGGTATGGCAGCCTGTCTCAGTATCATGATAGGCAGAAGCTGTGCCTTTATTGGGATAAACTTAGTAGGAAACCTCTTGTTCTACCACTGTGAAATTACATTCTACGCCTGGTCCCTTCTGGTTTTGAGTGAGTATTCCACCCATTATTATCTACTTCCTCCTCTACCCGCAGTTAAGCACATGTTTCATAGTCAGCCTCTCGGTGATTGTTTAACTTTTTATCAGTGAAAGATTTCTTCAAATCGGACTAGTGCTTCTGGCGATTATCTTCTACATAGAACCCTACAAACTTCACTTCTTAGTATTGTTTACTTACTTTACGTATTGGTATTTTCTTGGTATTTTCAAGTTCTTCTTTAGAGTTATGTACTTTTTCAATTCCACCAAGTATTGCTAGTTGTGATGTTATGTAATTTGTTATTTAAGAAATTACCGTTTCCATTTATTTTCCAGGTAGTGTAATACCAGCGTGGTTCCTGCCTCCAGACAAGCCAGTCGTTAAGAAAAGTGATGTAAATCATAGTGATAAGTAGCGTATTGCAATTTGATGGTGCGTCTAACGTAAATCTATACTAAAAACCAATGTTATGTAAAGTTAAATTAAGTACCTACCTAATTGCAATGTTAAGTGACTACACACTCATGGGATTACTGTCTTTAGTTCGGTTCAAATGGTTTGAAAGACAAATCACCATTTTTTAAATGAATTTTACTGCAAAATAAAAAATATGATTAATCAATGATGAGTTATGATGAATGTTCACAAACCCTGACCAGACGGTCGAAAGATCAATAAACTTTTATCTCAATCCGCAATTGGCCACAAATTGGCCCCAGTAAGGTATATTTGCACAAAGATCAATAAACTCTTACCTCAATCAATCTGAACCGAGCTATAAAAGCCCAAATATGTAGTATAGTTTGTCTCATCATGGGATAACACTATAGGTTTTAATGTTTTTTGTAAGTAGAGTAATTTTTATTTATTAATATAAACGCTTTCATGCCATTATACATACATATCAAAATATAAGAATATTATTTGGAATTATTTAGAATTTTTAATGTTAATTTATTTACTTATTTAGGTTAGCATTTGTGGCGTAAGAATTCACCCTTATAACAAGTTTCGATAAACTTTATTTATCGTAAAAAGAAGGAAACATCTCTTTATAACCAATTTCAAAATCTATCTTCACTTTTTATTTAACTTTGTATTATAACTTTGTTTTTATTCTATAAATTACATCGACTACATCCAGACGAAGACGTTTTTATTTTTCTCCCCAATTCCTACTAATATGATAAACGAAAGTGCATAAAAATGTATGTATAAAGATGTACGTTTGTTAACGCGCTGACCCACTGCGGCGCACGGAGAGACTACGCACGTGTGCCTAGCTTCGCTTTGCAAGAAATTGTATGTCATACTCGTAGTATCCACCGCAACCCACGGACACGCTACGCATGAATATGAGACGTCATTGCTACACGCGTGGCTTGCCCGAATAAGCCACCTACGTGACCTACGTATCTCAACGCCATGCACGCTGTGCATGTGTGCTGTGTGCTGTGTGCTGCTGTGGAAACGTAGACCCACGTTGTCTAAGAAACGAAGCCATGCAGCTAAAATGCGCCGCGTGGCCGTGCAAACGTGCGCCGCGGTGGGTTTACTCGCGCGCCTTTACTCTTTCACGCAAAAACTACTGAGTGAATTTTGATGAAATTTTAGAATAATATAGATTATACATCAGAACAATACATAGGCCATAATATTTATAGATATAGTATGAATTATCCAAAATAATTATAAAACACTAAGTGTTAGGTAAGTAGAAAAAAAATCTTTCATCTGCGAGCTATTCTGGATTCTAACCCTTGGAGTTACACGTATAGGTATAACGCATAATAATGGAAATGTTTATCTTAATAATAGGCTTACAAAAAGGCCCGCGATAGCAAATATCTGTCTTAAAAGTGTTTATCATTATCGGCAAAATAGTGGACCATTAATACAATAAAAAATTGGTAATTTATTTCTATCGCACGTTTGGTAGTAACAAATTGATTTTATCAAAATCAATATTTTAATCGCATCTGGTATTTAAAGTACGTTGTCAGCCTGAACGAAGTAGATAAACTTTGTCTATTACACTAAATCCTTTAGGCATACATAATATTTGAATAGTTATGACGCTATACAACCCAGTGCGTGATATTATGGTGCCAGTCTGGCGGCGGGCGTCTATCACGCCAGAATGGCTGAACGGATCTGGATGAAATTTGGTACAAAGATACCATAAGCCTTGAATAGACATAGGCTACTTTTTATCCCGTAGAAATGTAGTGATAAGGTAGAGGCAAAGGTAGAGGCCGCCCGCCAATGACCTGGTCGTCCAATATCGAAAGAGACCTCAAAAAAGCCCAATTGCCCGACCCGACAATCCAATATAGCTCGACTTGGCGCAGGACAGTGAGGAGACCGACCCCAAATAATCGGAACAGGAGAAAACGAAGAGAAAAATGTAGTGTTCCTGTGGGATCAGCAAGAAATTGAAATATATTAATTTCTAACGCTTTCAAACGCCAACGACTTAACCAATTTTACTGATTGTTTTGAGTTGAGGGACGAGTTCCTTGACCCTTCGGCCATCTGATCAGGAGTTGCAAACGTTTATCACACAAGTTTTATTTATCTTTGCAATTATACCTAAATGAAACACGATTAAAACCACGGGTAGTAGTAGTATTTTTATTCATAAATTATAAGAACAAGATCCACGGTTACAACAAGGCAATGGTTCCTCGTAGCTAATTGTCGTGATCGATTTAAATTAGCAAAGAAAAACAAACTGATTAATGTAACTGTCGCATAACTAATACTGTGGACCAGGGGCATGTGCTACATTCCTACTCCTATTAGCAACAAAGTATCATAAACTAAGTGTTTTAACTTTTGACCCGCCTGCGCAAGAAACAATAGACAATAGGCAAATATTTATTTGTAGCAAAAACTTACAAAATAAAACAAAATAAAAATTACACAATTAAAAAAAAATAGTTTTTGCCACAAACACCACAACTCAGCATAATGCCGGCTTCTGTCGGAATTCCGATATTAATATCGGAATTGCACATTTTCATTTTAATGGTAGATTAAGTACAAAAAAACTGTTTAAAATCATATTCTTTTATTTTAGTGCAAAAACTCGCACAGTTGTGCGAGTTTTTGGGGGTTCCACTTCGTAGCCATCACACTCTCTTGAGTCTTCATCAATGTCGCTTTCTGAGCCTGAACAGCTAGTGGATTCCATTTTGTGCTGGCTTTTCAGCACAGTTTCGAGTTGGGCTTTGACGATAATCTTTGTCTTGTATAAAGTATAGTACATGGATGACCGAGCTTTGCTCGGTATTTTTTTTTTTAATTGTGTTTTTTGGAAAATAAACAATTGAATTTAGTCTAACCTCAAAGCAAACAGTCATTGACTTCGTGTTACTTAACAACGCCATCTGCTGTTGTTAAAGCAATTAGTTGCTCACAAAAAATAGTATTATTATTCGCCAATAGATGTCAAGAAGAGTCATATTTTTCAGTTGAGACTACTCAAACGCCTCCTTTTTGTTATTTTTCTTCCAAGTTTATGCTTAAGTTGATTATCAATAAAACACGAATAAAATGACATTTTCTAAAAATGATTCCTAGCGAGATCGATTTATCGCCCCCGAAACCCCCTATATACTAAATTGTATGAAAATCGTTGGAGCCGATTCCGAGATTCCAATTATATATATATATATATACAATAATTGCTCATTTAAAGATATAATAAGATAAGATAAGATATGACGGCGAGCTGAACGCCGTGTGCGACAGACACACAGACAGACAGAGCTGATAGTGACCAGGAATGTATGAACCCATTTTTTTCCGTAACACTAGCACCATCAGTAGTACGACTAATAATATCTTCCTCAAGGAGGATATTGAACTTAACAAGGTGCTCGCGCAATATTCCCAGAGCTGCAGCAGCTGTCATGGATCCTGGTAGTTTGACGAGCTCAAGAATCTTCTTGAATCTCTTGAATTCGAAACCTCCAAAAGCTCTGCTATGAAGGTTTATGTATCTCCTGTTTCTAAGAGAGATCCATTCGTTGAGGATCAACGTAAACCGTTCTACATTTTCTTTTATAACTGTTTTGGTTTAAACTGTTTTACATTTGGCTTGTGTAACATGACCGAAAACAATTTTTGCAAAAGTATTTAGCATTTTAGGTAAATCGTGTCCACTTTCTTGAATACTTGACGGAGATCTTGAGATTCAGATATGAACCTAAAACTTGCTTCCGATATTACGATATTGAATCACTTAATATCGGAACTCGCGTTCCGAGAATCCGATATTACGATATTCCGAGATTCCGAAATTCATGCCCTAATACGGGGTGGCCTGTCTGTCGGACACTCAAAATATTTAAAGACATTATAATTATTTAAAAGCAAAAAATATATATTACAGTTATATGGAAAAGTATACAAGGTGGCCGTATACTTTTCCATATACATTTATACATATTTATTCATATATTATAGCTACATAGAAAAACTCATTTCAAACTAGCTGCGCCCCGCGGTTTCACCCGCGGTTAAAAAGTGCAATTTTAGACTATAATCTATCTCTGTGCCAAATTCAATCCAGATCTGTTCAGCCGTTCTGGCGTGAAAGAGTAACAAACATCCATCCATCCATCCATCCATTCTTACAAACTTTCACGTTTATAATATTAAGTAGGATAGGATCATATGCCAAGATTCGGAAGATATTATGGACACAGTCTTGGGGGCCTACCATGATATCGTATTGCCATGATGGTTACGTTTGTTTTCGACAATGCGCGACCATGAATTTTATTGCGTGGTGATAAGATTCGCGGTCGTGCAGTGTCAGTAACAAAACGTAACCAATATTTTCAATTTTTCTATATTTACTCGTATTTGTGGCCTATATGCTTAATAAATGAGACGACGACCCAAACAAACGTCACCGACTTGTCCATTTGAAAATTCAGTTTCCAATGTTTCCATGCACGCGCGGCGCGTGTGACCATGACATCTTTATTATCGACCGAGACAGCATTAACGAGCGAGGCGTCTCTGCTTCAGCTTTGACAAAAATGCCTTCGTAACTAACTTCGTAAATAACTTCAAGGCCTCTATTATTTAAATGTTCCTGTCCATTTAGGTTGCCTATGCCTGGAAGAGATCGCTTTGAGCGATAAGGCCGCCCTATAAAAACTTAGTTAAGCCTTATTTAAGTACTATTTGAATTATTATATGTTTTAAATAAAGAGTTGTTGTTGTTGTTGTTGTTGTTGTTGTCCGGATCTCTGTCAATATCTACAAGTTGCATTTCTGAACCGATGCTTTTGAAACTTACGATAGTAACTCTGTCTGTCTATGGGCTAAATGGATTTTGATGAAATTTGATAATTAGTTGCAGCGTATCACGAAAGGTTTTCAGATACTATTTTCTGAATAAACGCGAACGAAGTGGTATGTAATAGCTGGAACTCTATAAATAAGGTAGGTATCGCTGACATCCTTTCACAAATAATAAAATTGATCCTTGCTATGGGTTAGAATAAAATTGAATGCTTTTTATTTTTTATTACATATATACAAATTACAAACGTACCTTACGTACCTTACCTTACCTACGTAGAAAATTAAACTATAACAGCCTTAGCAACAAACGTTGTATATATAGCCTCAAGATAGTTTTACATTGTTTTGTCTTTTTCGATCAAAAATTTAAAAGAGAGAAAAAGACAAAATATTCGTCACCGTTTATTGCTAAGGCTGTTATAGTTTAATTTTCTAGTTTTCTAATTCAATTCAGTTTATTTAATTCAGAATTCAAGTCCATGTACATCAGTTACATTACAATAAAATCATCTAAAATATTAATACAATTAAAATGTCAAGTATCAATAATCAAATCACATTCAGAGTAGGTACACATCAAATAATAATAATAAAAGAAATACAATAAAATATTGTAACAAAATTTAAATTAAAAATCAAGTTTTCTTAATCTAAATTTTGACTGGGACCCGGAATGCTCCATATGGACTTTGTTCCAATGCTGCAAAATTGGGCAGTCCAGGTCCATGCGCCAGGCGAACAGCTGTAGGTAGCTGTTGGAGCTGCCCCGTACGCGGCGCATCAGAGACCCCACTCCTTTGCTCATGATTGCGGTGAACCCGTCTATATGCGACAACGCAGACATCCCCGATGCGCTACAGTACGGGGGCAGCCTCATCAGCGCCCTGAAGGCGTTATTGTACTGGGTACGCAGAGCTATGTAAGACTTCTTGGTATGTTTGACCCATAAGCTGGCCATAAAGGACTGGCAAAATGCCCGAAATAGTGTCGTCTTTACTTCTGCAGTACATCGTGTGAACCTACTGGCCAACATGTTAGCCAATGTTAGACAATGCCCTAGTCATTTTTGGAGCTAGTTAGGTACAAATTCAATAAGGGTCCGGTGACCACTTTAGACTGACTTCGGATTGGCTAAAGGTTTTCTATTGCCATTTCATCTAGAAGATGACGACGAGCGAAGAGAGCAGGTAAAGATACTAAAGAGCCTCTAAAGTCGTTTACAGAATGACAAAGTGCAATTTCAATAATTTATAATGACTTTGCACTTCTCTTATCATTCTTAAATAACTAAAAATATTCTCTTCTCTAAGTCTCTTGTATTATGGATTAATTTAAAGCTTTAAATTAATTTATTTTTTTTATTTTAAAGATGTAGACAACCTCCCTATATAAAGGGATTTTTCATTTGCTTTGTCTATCTATTAAAGAAATTAGTCAAAAGTGACCCCTCACAAATGCGGATATTTTTCATAGCTCTATTTTCTTTTATTAAGGACGTTTTAATAAAAAACTAGAACATAGGGTAGGAGTTCATTTAATTTTACATGCCAAATTTCATCATAATCTGACCAATGGTTTCCAAGAAATTTGACAAGCGCGTTTGAATGAAAAATTCAGAGCGTCGCGGAACCCTTTAAATGGTTCCCAGACCTTCGAATATCATAAATATCGTCACGCCTTTCTCCCAAAGGGGCTGACAGAGGTGTACAACAACCACTTTTCGCCGGATGATATTCAGTCCCAAATGTGACAGGGGGCGCGCCTGTCGCCATACACTGACTGGAGCCCACTGTATGTTGTGTGCCTATTTAATGTCATATGCTATATAGCAGAATGACATTAAATACGCACATATGTTCACACAATGAACAATTGGTGCATGCTTTCGACTGGGTCCGAACCCGCTCCTTCTGGCTTGGGCAAGTCTTCTCCGACTAGGCTATCATCGCTTATATCAATGAAAACAAATTCCCAAAAGACGAAAATACACAAACATGATATTAATTATAACATTAACATACATACACCACTTGATATCACACAGGTGTGTACCTGTGTACACACATACACACAATTATTCTATAGTCAAATAAAAATTATTTATTAAAAAAAAAACATAGTAAGTATAATTAATAATTATAGTACTGTGGCATAAATGCATTTGTACAATAAATATTTATTCTACTTATATCCTAATGCATTCCCAATTTTAGTTCAAGGTCTTAGCATAATAAATATAATATAATTTACCGAATTACAATTTCAAATTACACTAATTATTATTCATAAAGTTCAGCTGGGACAGGGGTGTACTTGAGTCCTGAATCATTCAAGGTAGTGACTACCACCGCATCACTCGGGAGCTTTCCTGATTTCAACAACTTGACCGCTGCGGCCACATTGGCCCCACTTGTATATCCAACGTACAGACCTTCCTTGTGTCCGATCAATTTCATGTATTCCAAGACTTCCTCATCAGTCACAGCAATCGTATCATCCATATACTCAAATTTAAACAAATTTGGTACAGCGCCATAACCCGAACCTTGCAACACGTGCAATGGCTTTGTAATGGGTTTACCTTTAATAGGTTCCGATCCCGCAGGCTCCACGACGTAGGCCTTCAAATTCGGATTAACTTCCTTCAAGTACTTTGCCGTTCCAGTGAAAGTACCAGCCGTGCCCACAGTTACCAGAAAAGCGTCTACGCGATGTCCACTCTGCCTCCAAATGTCAGGTCCTGTGATTTCGTAGTGAGATTGAGAATTTCCTTCATTATAAAATTGGTTTACATAAAACGCACCAGTTTCTTTGACAATTTTCAAAGTTTCTGCTTCAACAGCTTTTACGTCAGCCAGCGTGACACGGCCGTAAGTGCCTTCGACTTGGGCTATTTTAACGCACTTGGCACCCAAGGCCTCCATTTGTAACGCTCTCTGTGCGCTGTTGCCCTTAGACATGGCGAGGGTGAGGGGATGGCCCAGCACCGCGCACACGACGGCGAGACCGCATCCCTGGTTTCCCGAAGTGACTTCGACGACGGGCATGCCAGGTTTCAGTTCACCGGATTCTTTTGCTCGCTTTATCATTAGTAGCGAAGAGGGGCATTTTACTGAGCCTCCGGGGTTCATAAACTCACATTTGGCCAATATTCTTCCCGGTCCGGGGTAGAGCCGGTCGAGCGCGACGAGAGGAGTACTGCCGATAAGTTCCAGGGCAGAGGACTTGATCTCGTTATCCACGCCGTCGATAGGAGCTCTCTCTACTTTATTTTCTATAGGAGCCATGATTTTCTCCTTTGGTGATTTTAAGCGGAGTGGATATTAGAAATGCCAGCATAAACCGGGCTGTGCTGCAATTTATACCGTTTTTACACTGTACATTATCAATATAGACCTTTATCACAAACTTATCTCTACCTGTATTTATAATTTAACATTCCACATATCGTCACGCTTTTCCCCCGAAGGGGCTGGCAGGGTGTACAGCACCCACACTTATAGGGAATAAATAATCCAGAAGAAATATGTAGTAGAAAGAATAATAATTACCTATGTTAAAAAATATATTTATTTGTTTGTACCTTAGCTCTGATTTCTGTACCTTACTTGCTGTTGAGATGGTTGATCTAATGGTAATTTTCGATTGATGAACCTTAAACCTGTGAAGTTAAAAGTCGAGTAGTACCACATCTAGTGCCTGCAAAGTCCGGGGCATCAGCTAGTATCTAATATAAGCGGCTTAGGCTATGCGCGCACTGCGAAATTTATTCGTTGCGATTTTTAAAGCGCGAAATAAAATCGCAAACAACAATAATTCTTACGCGCGCTACGGTTTATTTTCATTTGCGAAACAGCAGGGCCAAAGACAGTCACTGTGCCACCACGGACAGGAGAGTACATCAAAGCATTGATTTACAAAGGAAAATAACCTTTATAAACTATTTAATTTTAATCCACATACAATGTAGATAGATTTAGATAGTTTATTCCATTTATGGCCCTTTTTATTTTATTTGGGGCACTGATTAATCTGTCTACATCTTTCGTTTGCATTGCTGGTTGCGGCGGTAGGTAGCGTAGGCGCAGGCGATTCCGACTCACTTACATATGTCTGACATCGTCAATAGTCAGAAGTCGACTGACCGCTGCACTTGAGATTTTTTGCGCATTGTGCGAGGCTCAGTAAAGCTTCATAGGGTACAAAATATACGTACGGTTTCGTATCTGCTATTTTAAATCGTAAACGATTTATTTTCGCCGTGCGCGGATTGTAGTACATTTCTGTTGTCCACAGATTGTCAAGTTTTCTTCGCAACGATTTATAATCGTAGTGCGCGCTTAGCCTTAGGAGACTCAAATATTTTTATTACCATAAGCTGTTACGCTTGTTTTTATATAACAACAAGCTGTCACCCCGCGACTTCGTTCGTGTTTATTATTTATTTATATATATATGTCGGCGCGAGAACAAATCATCACAATTATTTAACTGTTAAGTTAACGTTTAAAACCTTCAAATATTGATTGTTAAACCTAATTAATTGTAAAACTCGAGTTAGAGTACGCAAAACCATACGTACGAAAACGTATAAAATATAAACGTACGAAAGTTCAGGACCATTCGTTGTGGAGATTATTGGAGGAGGCCTTGGTCCAGCAGTGGAAGTCTTACGGGCTGACATGATGATAATAATTAAATTTTCTTAAAACCTATGTACCTATGTTAGATTTGTCTATTTACATAAGATTTAACATAAGCATAACATAAAACGTCACTCCTTTCTCTCGAAGGGGCTGGCAGAGGTATACAACACCCACACTTTGCCGGGCGGTATTAATTCTCAAATATGATTTAAGAATATGAGTATAATATTTTTATACTTTATTTTTACATTTTTTTGCAGTAGCTATTAATCAAATATAGCTCAGACCTTTCTAGCTTATCCTTATCATAAAGCAATCATAGTTAGTACAAAGATAATAAGCAGAGCGAACTACCAGACATCTATATAAACTATTTTTAGACTTTTGTTGATATTTTAAAAAATGCTTGACTGATTTTGATAAAAAACTTATATGAGACCACTTCTAAAGTATGATCTACCAAACAAAAAATAATCTTCAAAAAAATTATAATGGGCGGAGGGAGTAATCGCGTATTAAAAACGCACAAAAAAACATACAGACGACGTATTGCAAACCTCCTATTTTTGAAGTCGGTTTAAATAAATACTATATAATTAGACGTCTGGATAATTGTTGCTAAGTAATGTAGCGAACAGCGGTGATATAATGTTCGATAGCGAAATTAGATAATAGCAACTGTTTATCAGTGGCCTACGATTATACAGTAACTAGCTACCCGCCCCGGCTTCGCACGGGTGCAATGCTGATACTAAATACACTACTAAACGTTGTATACAAAAACATAGCGGCCCGCTCTGACTTCGCACGGGTACTCGTACAACAAATGTATATAGCCTATGTCACTCACTGAAAAAATTACATCACATTAGAAACCTCGAAAATAAAAGTATTTCTCCACTATTTAATGGATGTTATAAAACATATAAACCTTCCTCTTAAAAAAAAGCATCAAAATCCGTTGCGTAGTTTTAAAGATTTAAGCATACAAAGGGACCGGTTTTTTTTTTGAAGTGACATCGTATACTAAATTGATGAACGCCGGCGGCACGCATGAAAAAGGATAACTCATTGTCCCGTTACGCTCATTGTAATATTACGATCGGCTTGAGCGTTCGTCTTGCGCCGCATCTATCTCTCTTCCACTCGATTGGCCTATGCATCCGAGAAGAACTATCTATCATTAACGTGTCATAGAAAGCTATTACGGTAGCGCTCGCCAAATGAATTTTGTTTGATGAATGCCAACTCGAAATAAATGTTATATGAAAAATCGGGAAATTTTTCACACACAGTCGTCTGACTCCAAACTAAGCAAAGCTATGCTATAAGCTATGACTGCCATAGACTGATTTACATACATATATATTTTTAAAAACATACTTAAATAGATACATACTCACTTAGCACACTTTTGGACAATAATTATTTTTGTTTGGCAGCATCTTTGCGTGTAGGAGCGATATGCCAGGTTCCTCATCGTTTCGTATGTGGAGATATGGTGGACCAGCTCGGCCACCACGGCCTATCGTGCGCTAGGAGCGCTGGCCGTATCCCGAGACACGCCGAATTAAACAGTATAATCCGTCGGGCCTTCGTTACTGCCGGCGTCCCATCACTGGACTGATGCGAGACGACGGTAAAAGACCCAACGGAATGACACTGATCCCTTGGAAGGTGGGACGCCCCTTAGTGTGGGAAGCCACTTGTGTGGACACACTAGTCACACCTCCAGGGGATCACTGTCCAAGCCGACGCCGCCGCTGCCAAGACCGAGAACCTCATACGGCACAAATATTCGCGGTTAGATTAGACTGTGTCTACATGTTTGTGCCGTTTGCGGTGGAAACTTTAGGTCCGTGGGGCCCAGCGGCCCTATCTCTCTACACTCTACAGGGACCTAGCTAAACGGACATGGAGGCGTCAGGTGTTCAGAATGCTGGCATTTATTTAGGCCAGAAATTGAGCATTGCCATTCAGCGTGGCAATGCTGCTAGCATTCTGGGCACCTTTCCCTCTGCCAACGGGCTTTTAGATCGGAATTTAGTTAGAGGTTTGTAAAAATGTTATAAATAATAAATAAATAAATTCGGGACACTTCCACACACGGTCGCCTGACCCCAAACTAAGCAAAGCTTGTACTATGGCTGCCAGGGACTGAAATATATACTTAGATATTTTTAAATACATACTTAAATACATATTAACACCCAGACATAGAACCAACACAAAAATGTTCATCACATAAATGTTTGCTCTAGGTGGGAATCGAACCCACGCTCCCAAGTATAGATAACAGGGTCACCACCAACTGAGCCCCCGAGGCAGTCAATAGCAACTAAGTAGTTGAAATGTATTCATTAAAAACGGCACTATCCTAACACACTAATTTTGTAGATCACAGAGCAATTAAATATAGCATCATTTAAATATAAGTACTAGAGATTTAAAAACGTATCTAATGTTGTTGACCGAGCGAGCGTTATCTAGCGAAGCATCTATGCTTCAACTTCGGCAAAAATGTTTTAGTATGTCTGCGGGCTGTCTCCTCTACAGGTTGCATTTTTCAACCGATTTTCTTGAAATTTTGTGAGTAAATTCGATAGCTACTCGTAAATGGATTTTTTTGTCAAGAATCTGTCAAATAATCAAAATTTCTGACAAAATTTCACTAGAATCGGATGAGAAATTCGACCTGTAGAGGAGGACCGGTCTTCAGTTCAAAGAGCCACTAGTAATAAGTAAGTTATCTATCTAAAGTCTTTTAAAGTATAATGTTCTAAATCTAAATCTAATTATAATTATCCTATAAGTATTGTACTCGTATCTATTGTTTTGTGTTAAAAAAAATATACAAAAAAATGTAATCGTTGATTACCCAGATTTGCATCATTCAAATTATTTAAATAATAAATCCAATAACTACTGATTATAACTCAAATAAAATATGTAACAGTCATGAATAAAGAGTTAAAACAAGAATGGAATTAAATAAAATAAAATAAAATTGAATAAATGAAATTAAGGAGAAAAAATAAATGAAATTAAATTGTAAGTATCCGTTGTTTTGTAAAACATTCTCAAGTACCTTTGGCCCTCATAATAAGAGTAAAACTGTAACCACGAGCTTGGAATGCCAGTTCCTCTCTTGGCATGATTCTGAACTAGCATGACGATATTATCGTCACTGTGGCCTTCTGTATCATTTTGTTCCTATTTGGAACTCTGCCATCGATCTGCGTCAACACAGCTGTTTTCCTGGCTACGCAACCATTGCTGCTTCTCTTTGTATGGCTTTATGAAAGTTAAGAAAAGAGCGGCGATGGAAAAGGGATGGTAAAAATATCCGTTGCGAATCTTTATTTCAGTTTATGCCGTTGTGCTGAAATGTTTTCTTAGTTCGTAAGGATCAGCGCATACATACTTAAAAATCACGCAGAATACGTTGTGAAATCAGCTGTTACGGATATGTCATACTAATTATTATTTATATAGATATTTTTAGGTAGTTAACGCGTAAAAACCCCATGCGTTTTTAATCGACATATAAGTCTGCGGAATTTTTATTAGTTTTCCCCAGCGCAGAGTGTTTAGTTTTAAGAGGGCCGCGACGCTCTGAAATTTCCATACAAACGCGCTACTCAAATTTCTCGAAAACCATTTGTCAGATTATGATGAAATTTAGCATGTACAATTAAATTAACAATATGTCCGCCCCTATGTTCTTGGTTTTTTTTAAAAACGTTCTCAAGCGAAAATAGAGCTATGAAAAATATTTGCATTTTTAAGGGATCACTTTTGACTGATTTAGTCAATAGGTAGACAAAGCAAATCAAAAATTCCATTACATAGAGAGGTTGTCTACATCATTAGCTGTTAAATGAATCCATAATACAAGGGAAATTCTTAGTTATTTAAGAATGATTACAGAAGTGCAAAAGTCATAAAAAAATTGAAATTGCACTTTGTCACTTTATAGGTAACTTTAGAGGCTCGTCAGTATCATTACTCGCTCTCTTCGCTTGTCTTCTTCTTCTAGACGAAATAGCTATAGAATACCTTGAGCCAATGCGAAGTTAGTCTAGGTCGCCTAGATCGAAGTTAGTTAGGTCGCCGGACTCTTAACTATTCATTAATAAATATATAAATACCGATCTACTTGGACCAGTTCAGTTTTTTTTAACAACGGTCAAAGGGAATGGTCGATACGTCATATTAAAATCTATTTACGTATAATTATGGTGTGTGATTTTTTTTTTTGTAAACTGAATTAAAAAACGTTTTGAAACTAAACGCACATAAAAAGAAAATTTTGAATCTCCATAAAAAATGACAAAAAAAATGTGAAATAAAACCGGTCTTTATCAGCGGTTTTCTTTAGTATGTGTGTGCTGATCCTATGCTGACTTTGAAATTGCCACACGAGCTTTCCTTCAGTGTTTCCGTGAACGCTCGCCGACACGCACTCTGACCGCAACCATGGCCGAGAAATGCGATGACAACCGTGACCGCGACAACCATCCCATCACTTTCGAAGAAGCCCTCGATCGAACGGGTAAAGACGAACCTTCTCCCAAATTAAAGGCTATCATGGTTGACAACCATGATTCGATTTCCACAGGAACAGTGATTACTAGAGATAGCTTTGTCTCTGTACAATGGTGAAATCAAGGCTTCCCAAGTCATTTTCTAGGAAAACATAAATGAGTGATGTAGTTTTTTCTATTAATGGACTTCAGTGGGCAATCAAAGGAGTTTGGGAACAAATGTCTTTGTTTTGTTGTTGTTGTCGAGATGTGTTTGAGTGTGTCATCGTGGTTGTTGATCCGACTCGAAATATGCAGTGGTTTTGAATGTAGTGCAATGAATTTTGTTGTTGTTATTGTGATAAAATCTTTACATACTCGTAGTATACAAAGTCGCTTTGTGAGCTGTCTGTACATTTTGTATGTCCGACAACTTCTCCTGAACTACGCAACGAATTTTGATGAGGTTTTCACGAATATTTAGATAATTTCTAATAAGTTAATAGGCACCGTACGAAGTCGGAGCGGTCGCTAGTTATCACTACACAGTACAAAACAAAGTCGCTTTCTCTGTCCCTATGTCCCTTTGCATGCTTAAATCTTTAAAACTACGCAACGAATTTTGATGCGTTTTTTTTTAATAGATAGAGTGATTCAAGAGGAAGGTTAAATGTATAATAACATCCATTAAATAGTGGAGAAGTACTGTTATTTTTGAGGTTTCTAATGTGATGTCGTTAACTATCGATTTTTTTCCGCTTACATTGCAAACGCAGGCTGAACCCTACGAGATTTATCAAAATAATGTACTAAATATTTGTACACATTGAAAAGGTCTACAGAAAACTCCGCTATGGTATATGTCACACGCCTGGATATCCCACAATAACATTTTTTGTCATTTACTTTTTACGACAAATAATGGCTAATTTTAGCATTTTAACCGATTCAGCATTAATCCTTATCCAATTAAATACATAGTTGTTTTAATATGGATCTATATGGTCCTTTACAGCACAAGATTTAAATGAATATTTTCGAAGATATACAGATTTAAAATTGCGGGACGTAGCGCTTGCGGCGGTACTGGCCGGAAAATGTAAAAGTAAATAAGTGTGTATGTAGGTATGAATTTAGATATTCCAAAGATACTCGTAGCAGGAAATCTTCATGATGTAGGGAAAGGGGAATTGTTTTACTCCAAATTTAACGCGTGCGGGCCACGGGCAGTAATGAATAAATCAAAACTACTGGATCGATTTTAATCATTTTTCAGTGAGTGACATAGGCTATATACATATGTTATACCCGTGCGAAGTCAGAGCGGGTCGCTATGTTTTTATATACAACGTTCACAGTTTTTCTGTAGTGTATTTACCTAGTATCAGCATTCCACCCGTGCGAAGCCGGGGCGGGTCGCTAGTTTATTGTTACGCCAGTCGTAGAAACTATACGCTAATCTGTGGCGATGTTGTTTACAACTACCGATAGGTAACGCAGATTAGACAATAGTAGCCGCTCGAGCCGCGCGTTCCATTGTTAAATCCGGAACAAAAGAAATCTTTCTGGAAAGCAATTATTGTGCACCGTTTTTATGATGTTTTTATCTAGTTAATAATGGGGTGTTTATTTGAATCCGAATGTTCTAGATTGAACGCGTGGTTCCACGTGATAAACAACTTTTTGTGTGTTTGCGCTATTGTTAAATCGAATGCTCTGGATATCTTAAAATTGTATAAATACGCGGACGACCGACGACTCGGCAGTCAGTTTTGATTACGCGTTCAAAGTGCTAACATCGAAGTGATTGTACGAGTAGTGTTCAGAGTGTTATAGTGCAAGTGTCTAGTGTAGTGTAACAGTGTTTGTGTGTGTGTAACTGGTGAATAAAGTGAATCTTCGGATACATCGACGTTTCATTCCTTTTATCCAACCCCGCTCGTAACATTTGGTGTCAGAAGTGGGATAAAAGGAAAATGCCGATAACTCCGCACGACGACGATTCGCTTCGCACCAGGAGCCAACGCCGACAAGAGGAGGCACGCCGGTTAGAGGAACAGACACGGCGACAAGAAGACGTTGACCAGAGACGGTTTGGAAACGACTCGTTATTGGTTGATGTGAATGAACCAGCAACCGGCGATCCATCAGAGAATTTGGGAGCGGCTTCAGTAGCAGCTGCGGCACCAACTTCATTCGATATGGCTGCCTTGATGACAATGTTTCAGAATATGGAGGAAAATGCTCGTCGTCGAGAAGAAAAGAACGCTCGTCAACTACAAGAGATTACTCGCCAGCTGAAGGAAGGAAAGGAAGAAAGTTCTCAAAACAGTCTTCAGCTAAAAGACGAGATGACTAGCCTGCGGACATCATTGAAGACTGAATTCAAAGAATTAAAGGACAAAGTTGACCAGAATGAAACCACCGTGAAAGAGCTTGACGTCACTGTTAAGGACCACGCAACCCGCATCTTCGAGGCTGAGACACAGATCGCCGACGTTAGAAAATCTTTAAATGTTCTCAAGTCTGCAGATGGAATAGCAGTTCCTGTGTTTTCTGCGCCTGTAACACATGGATTCAAGGTTACACCTTTCGACGGAAGTTCCTCGTGGTCAGCATATAAAATCCAATTTGATGCCATCGTCCAAGCCAATGGATGGAATAAGAATCAAGCCATGACTGCTCTCACAGTAAGCCTCCGCGACCAGGCTTTGACTGTACTTGAAGCACTGGGCAAGGACGTCACTTATGAGAAGCTTCTAGAAACTTTGGAAAGTCGTTACGGAGACGAACACCTAGAGCATGTCTTTCGAGCACAAATAAAGAACAGAGTTCAAAGTCGCCGAGAAAATCTGCAAGAGTGGGCTCTCGAGATAGAAAAACTATTTAGGAAGGCTCACCAGTCTTCACCTACACCCAACGACGAGCAGCTGGTTGAAGCATTCAACTATTCGATGGAATACGTGACAGTGAAGTGCGGGTAGCAGTACAGCTTCGACATCACAAATCTCTGAAGGACGCTTTAGCTCACGCTTTGGAAGTAGAAGCTGTACGAAATCCAACGGGAGAAACCCAACGCATCAGGGAAGTGAGCGAAACATCCCAAAATCGTTTCCGGTTTAGCCCTAGATGCTTCAACTGCGACGAAAGAGGTCATCTATGGCGCAACTGTTCGAAGCCACGGCAAAGGAGGGACCATCATCAAGTTGAGGAACGATTGGATAACAATCCCACCCAGCAGCAGGGAAACGAATAAACGCCAGGACCAAGGGGCGGGTGCTGGCCGGTTATATAAATGCCCCGAAGATTTCGATCTCACAAATTCAAGATGGAAATAGCCTGATCATCAAAGGTGAAATTAACGGAACACCCTGCAAGCTGACTTTGGATACTGGAGCATCTCGAACAGTGATCAGTTCCCGATTTGCTAAGCGTTACCTTCAAGATTTTCGGGGCTGCAACAAAGTTCAACTCCTGACAGCGACCGGTCAGCACATACCCGTCCGAGGCGAAGAATCAGTGGTATTGAAGCTGGGTGAGGAAAATTTCCAACACAAAGTGATTGTGGCTGATATAGTCGATGATTGCATTCTGGGACTCGACTTTATGCGAGAACATCATTGTGAGATCGATGTCAATCAAGGAATCTTAAAGTGTAGATCAGAGGAAATCTTTATGGAAGGTGCTACAGCAGGAAAAGTGTACTGTCTGAAGAGGACTATCCTTCCACCGAAGACGGAAACCGTTGTGGTAGTAAGACTACCACCAAAGCTAAGACACCAACGACGATGTGTGCTGATTGAACAATTGGAAAATAATCATCCATGGATAGTGGCACGGACTCTAGTGAGGACAACTAATACTGGCGTAGTGCGTGTATTAAATCCCAGTAATGAGGAGCATCTCATAAAAGGTGGAACCGTAATGGGCACTTGCGAGGAAGTAGATTGGATGCGCGGATGTCAAGAACTACCGAGCAAAAAAATTCACCTCGTGAGAATTACGACGTGTCTACACTTTTAGAAGATTGTAAAGATCTTACTGGGAAGGAGCGTTTTATGGCAAGGAAGATGTTACAAAATTACGCCGATATATTTGCTTCGACCGATGCGGACAATGGGAAAACCGGCCTAGTTAAGCACACGATAAATACAGGCGACCAGCAACCGATACGCCAGCGGCCACGAAGAATACCAGTTGCCAAGGAAAAGGAAGTGGAGACCATGATTGAGGATATGGCGAAGAACGAGGTCATCGAGCCCTCATCCAGTCCATGGTGTTCTCCTGTGGTGCTAGTAAAGAAGAAAGATGGCAGTATGCGGTTTTGTGTGGACTACCGAAGACTTAACGATGTAACTAAGAAAGACAGTTACCCTCTGCCCAGAATTGATGACACATTGGATACGCTGACGGGAATGAAGTGGTTCACAACCTTGGATTTGAAAAGTGGTTACTGGCAAGTGGAAATTGACCCTAAAGACAAAGAGAAAACCGCATTTTCTACGGGAAAAGGGCTTTGGCAATTCAATGTGATGCCATTCGGATTGTGCAATGCCCCTGCAACTTTTGAAAGATTAATGGAGCTAGTGCTTGCAGGGTTGATTGGAGATGCTTGCCTGGTCTATTTGGATGACATCATAATTGTGGGAAAAACCTTTGAAGACCACCTCAGAAACCTGGAACTAGTGTTGACGAAAATCCGTGCAGCCAACCTTAAGTTGAGCCCGAAGAAATGCTCATTCTTCAAACGTCGAGTTAACTTTTTGGGCCATGTAGTTTCTGAAGATGGTGTGCGGACAGATCCAGAGAAAATCAGCGCGGTCAAGGATTGGCCGGTTCCAAAAGACAAAAAGGAAATCAGATCATTTTTGGGTCTATGCTCCTACTACCGACGATTTGTGAAAGGCTTCTCTGATATAGCAAAACCGTTGCATAGACTAACTGAAGAAAAACGAATCTTCCACTGGGATGAAGACTGCGACACCGCTTTCCGAGAACTGAAGAAGCATCTGTGTGAAACACCAATTCTTGGATTCCCAGACACTGAGAATGAATTCATCGTTGACACCGATGCCAGTAATATTGGTATAGGCGGCGTACTATCACAACGAAAAGGAGATCAAGAGGTTGTGATAGCTTACTACAGCAAATCCTTATCCAAACCAGAAAGGAATTACTGCGTGACAAGGAGAGAACTGCTGGCAGTAGTGAAGACTTTGCGGCATTTTAGCAAATACCTGCTGGGAAGAAAATTCCGCCTGAGAACCGATCACGCTGCATTAACTTGGTTGCTTCAATTCAAGGACCCTGAAGGACAAGTAGCAAGATGGATTGAGCAGCTGCAGGAGTTTGATTTTACAGCGGAGCATCGCAGTGGCAGGGCACATGGTAACGCGGACGCATTGTCTAGAAGGCCTTGCCCGGAAGACTGTAAGCATTGTCTAAAGCAAGAGGCTAAGGAAGTTGTACCCGTCAGGATGCTCAAAACAGATCTTAGTGATGAATGGAAGCAAACCCTCCAGACAGCACAACAAGATGACACGGACATAAAGCCAATTTTCGAGTGGATGGAGTCTGGTGCCTCTAAGCCAAATTGGAGTGATGTGGCTGGCATGAGCATAACGACGAAGAGTTATTGGGCACAATGGGACAGTCTTCTTATCCATGAAGGAGTATTGTGCCGCAAATGGGAAAATACACGAGGCAATCGCTGTCATCTACAAATGATTGTGCCTAAAGCCAAGATACCTGACGTTTTACATCTTTACCATGGATACTCAGGAGGACATCTGGGAGTAAAACGGACCCTGCTAAAGATACGAGAACGGTTTTACTGGATAAATTGCAGAGATGACGTAGAGGACTGGGTACGGAAATGTACAAGTTGTGCTGCAGTGAAAGGCCCACACACCCGTAGCAGAGGAGCATTGAAGTTGTATAATGTCGGAGCGCCGTGGAACGTATAGCATTAGACGTGGCGGGGCCATTTCCTGTTACTGATAACGGAAACAAATACTTCGTGGTGGTTATGGACTATTTTACCAAGTGGCCAGAAGTCTTTGCAATTCCAAATCAAGAGGCTCCTACAATAGCCGACAAGTTAGTGCATGAAGTGTTCTGCCGTTTTGGAGTACCACTGGAAATTCACAGCGATCAGGGAAGGAATTTTGAATCTCAACTGTTTAAGGAGGTATGTCAAGTGATGGGTGCTCACAAAACAAGGACTACGTCATACCACCCACAGTCCGACGGAATGGTGGAACGGTACAACCGCACTCTTGTGACCCATCTAGCAAAAGTGGTCGAAAACAATCAGCGAGATTGGGACAAGCACATCCAGCCATTTCTACTGTCGTACCGTAGTGCTGTTCACGAGAGCACAAACGTCACTCCTGCCTTTGCAAACTTTGGAAGAGAGTTGCGGTTGCCTGCAGATTTAATAACTGGTATTCCACCAGACTCGCCACAACCAATAAACGAGTACGCCAGGGATCTACGGAATAAGATGAACGACATCTACGAACTTGTTAGAAATTCTGGCCAACAAGCATCGGAAAAGATGAAGACTCGATATGACAGGAAGTTTAACGACCCTGGGTTTGATGAAGGATCGCTAGTATGGCTTCATAATCCTGTACGCAAGAAAGGGAAATCTCCAAAGCTGCAACCCAAATGGGATGGACCATACCGTGTGGTGACCAAAATCAACGACGTCACATATCGCATACAGAAGGGTCAGCGAGGCGCACCTAAGATTGTCCACGTTGATCGACTGGCGCGATATCACGGGACTAACGATGCTCGGGACGAGCATGTCTTAGGAGGGGGTAGTGTTACGCCAGTCGTAGAAACTATACGCTAATCTGTGGCGATGTTGTTTACAACTACCGATAGGTAACGCAGATTAGACAATAGTAGCCGCTCGAGCCGCGCGTTCCATTGTTAAATCCGGAACAAAAGAAATCTTTCTGGAAAGCAATTATTGTGCACCGTTTTTATGATGTTTTTATCTAGTTAATAATGGGGTGTTTATTTGAATCCGAATGTTCTAGATTGAACGCGTGGTTCCACGTGATAAACAACTTTTTGTGTGTTTGCGCTATTGTTAAATCGAATGCTCTGGATATCTTAAAATTGTATAAATACGCGGACGACCGACGACTCGGCAGTCAGTTTTGATTACGCGTTCAAAGTGCTAACATCGAAGTGATTGTACGAGTAGTGTTCAGAGTGTTATAGTGCAAGTGTCTAGTGTAGTGTAACAGTGTTTGTGTGTGTGTAACTGGTGAATAAAGTGAATCTTCGGATACATCGACGTTTCATTCCTTTTATCCAACCCCGCTCGTAACATTATTATAGTTTATGAAGCAATCTGCGTATTTTGTACTATTATTTATTATTATAGTAATACATGCTTCTGAATGTAATGATACTAAAAATTTTATGGAATTTTGGTAAACTCTAGATTGGCAACTTAACTATATCTAAACTATTTTGGTACGTATTTATTATTAGTAGAAAAGCAAAACTAATTTTTAAAAAAACTATCTAACACTACTTAATACCAAAGAAAAAAAGTACTAATAAAGTAGAAGAAGATAATCTCATAAAAACATTGCAGGCAATTGAAACTAATGTTACTTTATGTTTTCTAATTTTTGTGTACCTATGTAGTGTTTTATAATCTTAATTATTTCTGATTATCTTGTGCAAAAGGGCTTAATACAGTTATCATCGAATCGATAATCTACCTTGAAATGTATTAGTAACTATGAAAATTATTCAAGAAAATGTCTTGCTCAAAGTTAAATGTACTTCATTTTGTTATTTAAATTCAGTCTAACTTCATGAAAACTGTCCGTCATAGTTTTTTTTTCTTAGTTACTATTAAGAATATGGAAAAAAATATCTCTAGCAGTCAGCGATTTTAGATTCAACTCATTTTTACAGTTTTTCGTGGAAATTCGTATATTACGTTCCAAACCAAAATTATGATTTATGATTACGGGAAATACGTTCGATTAAGTCGGTTAATACTAATTTAATCGTACGTGAGTAAGTAACCCCCGTAATCGTAAGATAATAATGTCCCGTAATCATATAACCACGTCAGTTTCCATACTAACATTGCCAAATACCTAACAAGCCAATAAATGAACATCTGCATAATTACATTATTTTTTAGTTTCACGATGAACAAATACCTTACTGGTAATATTCAACTTGAAAACAGTGTAAGAAACTATAAAAATAATTAAGAATTAATAAGAAACACATCTGAAGATTTTGCCAGAAAATCTTCTTCTCCTTATTCCATAAAGTCGCTTAAAAGAGATTGTATTTGAGCAAATAACAAAGACAAATAGTAACAAAAGCGCAGCAGCATTATTATTTAGGTCAAATCAAATTACACCGGCACTGAAAGTTGGAACAAATTCTATTCAACAATTAAACTCACACATTTATTTTCTTTTGTAGAAGGAATAGTTTTCTTAATATTAGGTAGGTACTGTAAACATTTCTGGTATGGCGAATGTCTGCATGGTGTTTCTAGAAACATCCTCGTACAATTCTGCTCTAGATACAGGAAAGAGCCAGACTCGATGGCGACGCTTGTTTTCAACGCTCGAGACGAATGAGAGCGAGTCCCATATTTATTTATTGAAAGTTATGAGCTAAATTGGGACTGCTGTTGCTAAAAACCATTCATTAAAATTCCTATATCACATTATTGAATAAAATCTCGGAGATATTGACGGCACACAAATGAAGCAAGACTGTAATACTATGTGAATTACTCAATACGATTAAATGCAAAACAAAGTTTTACAGAAAATACCTCAGAGCGATGAGTGAAATAAAATTTTTGCCGTTAAAAAAATAATGAGAAGATGTTTTTTTTTTTTTAAATAATAGGTCAACATTTGACCACCAACTCGCCTGATGTGAAGCGACATTGTGGCCTAAGATGAAGCACGAAGACCTAGTAGATACTTATTCACTCTGGCTTTGAAGATACCTAGGTTGTATAGTTAGTGGGAAAAACAGATGGTGGCAAATGATTCCAGTCCCTAGCCGTTCGTATTAAGAAGGTGGAGGCGAACCGCTTAGTACGAGTAGGTAGTAGAGTAGGTAGTAGTAGGGTACGAGTATATCGACTAAGTAGGGATGATACTTATGCGTTTTCCGACTTGTTCTGCTTTAAAAGGGGGAAGAGGGGATTAGGTCGTGCAATTCAAGCGCACACTCGCCTGGTGAAAGAGTATAGTAGAGTAAAGAGATAGTTTATTAAAGGTATTTAGGGGAGGCCTTGCAATTTCTGAAAAGGCGTGCTATTTTATCAAATGCCTTGTTCTTCTAAATTGGAAAACAAGCAAAAGTACAAATTTCAGCTTACTATGTTATATTTGGAAAAAGTATCTACAATTACTACTCAGCTACTTTATTTTGTAAGCGTAGTGGTAGTAGTCATCGTGTGCTCTCATGCTCGCTCGTATGTCGCGCCTAGTTGGCCCGAGCGGGATGACACGCGATGACCATTGTCATTGGTCATTCATCATCATTTATTATTTTAGCTGGAAACGTCTGCTCCTAGGCAAAGATCTCTATAGTCATAACGCTTAGAAAATATATCTAACCTGTATCATCATATCCTGGTCTGACAATACTTCGAAAACACCACTATTGTTGCAACTGTCCAAAGGCGGTGGTTACCGTTTACCGTTGTGATCATTTGCTTATTTGCCGTTGTGTAAGATTTTTTTTAATAATGTTAACATTTTCTTCCAGGCAATGGTCTCTACAACTACCTCCTTCTGGCGACGTGTGCTTTCATCCTCCTGGCGATCGGCATCGACCTGTTCGGCTTCAGCCTGGTTGTGACCGCCGCTTGCGATCTCCAGCTCTCTGTGTCAGAGAAGGGAATATTGTCGTCCATACCTTTTATTGGTGAGAATTACTTATGGCAATGTTAAGTAGTCGTTAACACTTATATGCCTTTAGAAAGTATAGTGATATCTATCATAGTAAAAAAACTATACAACCGAAGATTTTTGCACTGGCGCACTGAAAATGAGATCCATACTCGGCAGTCATGCTCAACTGCTGGATGGAAACTGGTTGTTGTTGATTGTTCTGTCTTCGGTAGAACGCTGATCAAAGGCTCTCAAAATGCTTACAATGATTATATTCAATCGAAATTTAAATTCAAACAAGTAGACTTAAAGAGGTAAACCCTACCTACCTTGGTCCCTAAATTTTTTTATGAAAAATATTCAGTTGCAATAATAGCATGCAGGTTCGATTCACGTAGAGACCGTTGTTTTTCAGATTTCCACTGACAACAGATGTTCCTTGCACACGTAATATCTGTCTTTATGTAAACAAGCTATTGTTGCTGTGTGTACTCCGCTTTTGTTCAGTTTATGTGTACTTTCCTATTTTGCCTTTGTTTGTAAAACTACAATCAACGAATCAACAGACTCGTACTATGGAACTGCTGCTGTAATAAATTTATTTGTAATCTTTTAGTCCCTATAGGTTTTTGCGATTTGTTGATTTAAAAATAGTCAATGAGAAAAGGCCTAAGATATGGGTTAAGTATATTGTGATGGCCTCGATGCAATCTAAAACTGCATGGCTTGGAGGAAGCATTAAATAGGGCTGTCCATGAAACAGTATTATTCCATGGGGCTATCAATGTCTCCTCCAATAAAAATATCTGGGTGACAAAGAGTTTTCACATAGGTTGAAAAGATAAGTAAATAAGTAAAGTTAAACAGCAAACCGTTGCCTTTGCTTCCAATCCTAAGCCTTAGGCGTATAACTCAGTCGGGAGTAGCGGCGGCGTTGAGACGGTGATGCGGAGACGTCAATATGCGTATACTCCATTGGTCAATCTTCTCATACCAATTCCAATTCATAAAATGATTAAATGAAGGCGGAGTCAAAGCTAGCACCCCCGACGCGATTCCGCCAAGCCCCCGCCGAGACGCCGAGACTCCGCGACGCCACCGCGACTCTAGTAAGTGAGCGCACTCTCATTCAATAAATAAAGAAAACCCATGGATGCACCACGCTGCTTCTGCGCCCCCTCCTTGGCGTGGCCTCAACGCTTGATCGTGTGGGATAAGAAGGGTTATAACTAACAGTATTTTAATCTATTGACTTACATACTATTGTTTATTGCATATACGTTCTCCAGGTATTCTACTGACATCATTCATGTGGGGCTACATATCGGACACGCGCGGGCGCAAGTTCACGCTAGTGGTGCCGCTGCTGGCTTCCTTCGCGCTCTCCAGCATCAGCAGCCTGGCGCCGCACTGGCTCTTCCTGGGCTTCTTCAAGTTCCTCTCTATTTGCTTGTGAGTTATTTAATTTTGCTTTAAAACTCTATTTTGCGTTTCACTGTCATTATTCCCGTGCTCTTTTTCCTAGAGATGATCCGGTGAAACAACTTCTCAGACAAGGATAATTTTAAACTGGCAACCTAACCACAACCACATTATCATAGAACAGTTAGCAGTGCTTACTTGCTGTGATTTTGATGACGTAAAAATAGCACTATTTTCCGGATCCAGAGTGATGTACTTGTCTTCTGAATCATCTATCAATCATCAATCGGCGTCTTAGCAATTTTTAGTTCAGGCATGGGCACTTTTTTAAAATAACTATTGATGTAGTCTTTAGACAGATAATCAGATAATGATTATTTAAAGATAACCACAATACTCTCCATGCATTACCTACTGCAACATCTGTGTTCAGATTAAAAATGTTCTTAGCTTTATTAGCTAAGTATTTTTGTACTAATTAACATGTGATATGTTACAAAATCTTAAGGGATGTATATGGTTTCTATCCTTAGTAAGCAGAAATTACAGTTAACAACTGTCTGACAAAGTTAACAACTACATAATATGTACATAGTTCTTAACTTTATCAGTCTGCCATTGTGTCGAGGTTTCCTGCCAAGAATATGCCCATGTAAGTTACAAACCAGGTCAAAAGAGATGTTAGTTGCCAAGAACAGTTAAGCTGCATCGTTTCAGTTAACTTTTAGTGCTTTTTACAATGTTTCGAGCTGCTGTGTAACAATAATATTTGTTGACACCATTACGGACACCTAGTTTCGCATTTACTTGTACCTATTTCTTTCAGAATTTTCTGAGAATGAGGACAGTTTATCAGTTGAATTTGTTATAAGATTGAAAATCAAGGAAACTTGAAAATCAAAGTCAATCAATTTAGGTATCAAACAAACACTTAAGAACGTCAAAGTTATTTAAATAGACTCGACTGCCTTGTTCGGATAAAGAGCTTCTACTCAGAAGAAAAGGCAAGAAACTGAGGGGCATTATTTTTTCAAATAAAAAATAAATTACAGTCTCACAAATATTGGCTTACAACTAGGTAATATCTATAAATACTAGTGGCTACTTGGCGGAAGTGGAAGGCTCCAGACATCTTTGTCTTCTAAATAATTCTTAACCTTCACCTTTCAACCTTTTTCTTATCACTTGTACAACCATGATAGCACATGGCTAGTGACATATTAATTTATTCATTAGGTTTTTAGTAACTATTTATTTGAAATTACACGAATTTAAAAAAAAAGGTACTTATTTAAAAGCAGATGAATATGATGCGAAAATCTAACGATTTCCTTGTTTTTCTTGTACTGGGATTTCATTCCTTGCTATTTTTAATTCCCGACGCAAAACGACGGGGTGTTTTAAGTTTGACGTGTCTGTGTGTGGCATCATAGCTCCCGGACGGATGAACCGATACAATATATATAAATATATATATTTTTGTTTGAAAGGTGAATTAGTCGGGACTTCGGGAGTGTTCTTGGCTATGTTGAATAAAGTTCTGTGTTGATGTTAAGAGATGTCGAGACTTTTTAAATTCTTAATTTATACTTGTGTTCTTGTAAGCGTGACAGCCTAGTTGGGAGAAAGTCCGCGTCTCAAGCCAGAGGGAGCGGGTTCGAACCCAGCCGGGCGACACGCACCAATTTGTTCATTGTGTGAACATATGTGCGTATTGTATATCATCTGCTATATGATTGGATCCCGATGTATGGCGACAGGCTCGCTCCCTGTCACATTTGGGACTGAATATCGTCCGACGAAGTGTGGGTGTTGTATTACACCTCTGCCAGTCCCGTCCAAAGGCGTGACGATATGTATGTTGAAGCATAGGCGCTTTTCTTGCTAACGCTCGCTCGGACAATAAATTACTAAAAAGAATACGAGTTTTACCAAATAATCTGTAGAGTTTAGTGGAAGCGCCACCGTCGTATTTTCTGAACAAAATTGGCTGTTGCCGTTGAAACTTTTTAGTTTATCTTTCCTCCAAGTATAAGAATCACTTGGTCGTATTGCAGTCGCATACCTACCTACAATATCTGGTTAAACAGAACATTTGTACTATTACAACAATAGAACTATATATTAACAATAGAACTATTTAGTAAATAATATTACAGACTTAGTAATAAGTATTGTGTACGATTTGTTATTGTGCCATAGTGAATGTTCATAACTGACTTTGGTACATAAAAATAGATTTATCTATAATTATATAAAAATTCACATAGTCAGTGCCAAAAAATCATGTCATAATTTGTTCTTTTGAAACATCTTACGCTACTACCTACTAGTACACTCGAAAGTACTAAGTGACATAATTTATTTAATCTGTGGTGATACTACACTAGCGTTACTACTCCCTCAAACAAATTAACGATGATGATGATGTAGCTAAGATTAAGCTGACGTAGCTAAGACAAGGGTTTTAGCGTTATGGTTTAGCCTATTACCCTAACCCTATACTAATAAGTATCTGGTTAAAATGTAAAGTAGACATTAACATCAACTCTACACCATTCCAGCAAATGCCCACGAAAGCTATGACGATAGCGCCTTTTCGATTCCGATTCCTATTTGCCCAAAACGGCATTTACAGTCGTTTCGAGCTATAATGTGACTTATATGACTTACAAGCTGCGCCCCGTGGTTTCACCCGCGGTCAAAAAGTATCCTATGTGCTATTCTAGACTGTAATATATATCTGTGCCAAATTGCATTCAGATCTGTTCGGCCGTTCTGGCGTGAAAGAGTAACAAACATCCATCCATCCATCCATTCATCCATCCATCCATCCATCCATCCATCCATCCATCCATCCATCCATTCTTACAAACTTTCGCGTTTATAATATTAGTAGGATATATCTACAAAAAAATAGAATAAAAGAAGTGTCTCAAATCTGATTTACCTACATCATAACAATGATCTTTCAGCTCCTGCGCAGCCAACTCAACGTCATACACCCTGGTGGGTGAGTCGTGCATCCAGAGAGTGAGGAGCAAGTACATGCTGCTGATGACCTGCCTTATAATCTTATCGCCTGCTATGGCTGGAGGTAAGTCTGTTAGTGTCTGTCACCCCTAACATGCGCGCGCGACAAATTTGTTTTCGTCACTTTTTGTCTTGCGAGAACGTGACAAGGCTATGTGAATATATATGTCTGTCTCATAAAAAGTCGACATACCTTTGTCTCGCGCGCATGCTAGGCTTACATGTGTTCGTGTAGTCTGTACGGACCGTTTTTGGGACTAATCTTCATCATTCACTAGTTCACGACCGTCTTGGCCTAGTTGGAGTTTCACTGCTTTATAAGTAAAGGTCACGGATAATAAAAGCTCAAAAAATAAATAATTCCTAAAAATATTTTGACCCTACAGTAGAGTGTCTATACCTATAAAGTGGAGCACCAGTTTTGTGAAGAGCCTATAGTTAAAGTTTCCAGGCGTCTACTGATGATTTGATCTGGTTTCAGTTGAAATATTTGTCTGTTGGCGAACTTTGGTGCTTGGTCTGTCATAAGTGTCCAGGTTGCCCATGGCAACGGTGATTGCCAAGCAGGTTTGCGCATCTGCGCATTGCGCTTTACATGTACGCATGAGCAATGCCTATCAAATGGCATTAGATTGTCATCTGTCAACCTATTTCTTGGCAGTAAACAACAACAAATTTTGGATTTACCTTTAATGCTTTCTTCGTCGTCACCTACAAGTAATGATGAATTCCACACACCTGAGGAAGCCTCCAAGCATCCGACGCCTCCGCCGACCCAGCTGGGCCAGCGTTGTAGGCGACAGTTGCCGCTATCATCTAATGTTTTACCTGAGAATAAATCTGACTCTGTTTCCTCGCCCTCACGGGATGCGGCTTTACCAAACGTTCCCAAAATTCCAAATTTACACGCCGACGTATCACTGGAAAACCAGGTAAAGTGCGACCAATGCTCCGAACTACGTTTTTTTAAAGGGGTTCGTGGCCTAAAAATCCATGCTGCCAAAGCTCATCGATCAGTTCCGAATACACATTTTCCCATACTTGATAAACCTTCAAACCTTTGGGAAACCTTATCTAAATTTAAAAATAACCTGCCAATAGTGAAAAGAATCCCGCGCGGTGCGCGCATTAGCGTCGCTAACTGCCTATTTCTAGATATAAGTCGCGTTACATCCACCAATTCAGTTCAAGCTTGGGAGCACTTACTAACTTTCCCGTATAGAATTCTTTATGTTCCCAAAAACAACTTGGATCAAAATTCACTCACTAACAAAATCAAGCAAAATTGTATTAATAACTCGAAGTCTTGCCCTGATTTCTCTTTTCCACCACGACCACCTTCACGATCCAAAAGTTCTGTAGCATATAGCTTAGTCGAAGACAAAATGGCCGAGGGAGACATCAGAGGTTCTGCAAGACTTTTGTTTTCCAGTGATACTATGGCCCCTAACACTACAGAAACCTTGTTGGCTTTAAAAGAAAAACATCCACTTTCACCAGCATCAATACCCGTACTTCAAGACGCGCCTGAGGAGAACTCCTTGATAGCAACCTTTGAGGACATTAGTCTTGCTCTGAGTTCCTTTCCGAGTGGTTCTGCGGGTGGCCTTGACTCTCTTACACCGCAGCATCTGAAAGATCTTACTGGCGCAGGCTGTGGAGAGATCGGAGACGCCCTGCTCAAGGAACTCACAGCATTAGTCAACCTAATGCTTTCTGGCAAGGTTGACAACAGTATCACCGCCATAATCTACGGAGCAAACTTGTGCGCACTTCTTAAGAAAGATGGGGGCGTGAGGCCTATTGCCGTTGGTACTGTGTACCGCCGCCTCACAGCCAAAATTTGTTGTAAAAATATTAAAGAAACCCTCTGTAAGGAATTTAGTCCCTTGCAGTTGGGTTTCGGATCTCGTGGTGGCTGCGAGGCGGCAGTACACGCGTTAAGAACTTTTTTAAACAAGCAAGGAGGTGAGGTGCTCGTGAAGGTGGATGTTAAAAACGATTTTAACTCCGTTCATAGAACCGCTTTTATAAACGAAGTAAAAGACAAAATTCCACAGATTTACAACTTTATTCGGCAATGCTACGGCACACCTTCACATTTAGTGTATAAAAATAATTTAATTTCATCTGAAGTAGGGTGCCAACAAGGTGATCCGCTTGGGCCGGCTCTTTTTAGCTTAGCTATCAACCCCATCATCCAAAAATTGGTTTCTAAATTTAATGTGTGGTACCTCGACGATGGAACCCTAGGAGGTGATATCAGCTCGGTACTCCAAGATCTCAAATTAATAATATCCGGTTTTAATAAATTAGGTTTGTCACTCAATTTTTCTAAATGTGAAATTTATATTCCGCAATCTACAACGTACTCGCAAAATGAAATTTTAAACCTTTTTGAACAAATTACACCAAATATTAAATTACTGACAAAAAAATCTCTTCGCCTCCTAGGGTCTCCGATCCTTGATGAATCAATAGCTGATTTTGTGGACGAAAAAATTAATTTGTTTCGTTCTTGTTCGGACCGGCTGGGAAAAATTAATACTCATGTTGCTTATTTTATAATAAAATATTGCCTTTTTGTACCTAAATTTACGTATGCCCTTAGATGTTGTCAGCTTTGGAACCACCCCTTGCTCTTACAACAGCTCGACAGCATTCAAAGGGATACTCTCACCGCCATTTTAAATACACCTTTTGACGAACGTACTTGGCGCCAGGCCTCCCTGCCTGTAAGGTTTGGAGGTCTCGGCATACGTAAAATATCCAGCGTTTCTTTGCCAGCTTTTCTGTCATCAGCCTTCAGCACACAACACCTAGTTCAGGATATCTTACTGTCATCACTCCCAAAAATTGAAATTAGTTTCCTTTCTGACGCTTTGGAAAGTTGGAAATCAGCCTGCCCAAACGAATCTTTGCCCAAGACCCCCTCCTCTCAGCGGCAATGGGACGGGCCGCTCTGTGTTTTAGAGTATAAAAATCTTTTACACTCTTCAACTTCATCCGCAGAGCGCGCTCGCCTTCTGGCTGTTGCCCGTTGGGAGTCGGGGCTTTGGTTACACGTTCTACCTTCCAAAAACATTGGAAATCTATTAGACAAAAATACGTTCCGTTTAGCCGTATCCCTAAGAATTGGTGCAGCTTGCCAGGTGCCCCACCGCTGCAATTGCGGTGATAATGTAGACCGCCTCGGCCACCACGGCTTATCGTGTCTAAAGAGTGCTGGGCGTATACCGCGGCACGCCAGCCTGAATGACGTCATCCGCCGGGCTTTCGTCAGTGCCGGCGTCCCGTCAGTCTTAGAACCCAATGGACTGATGCGTGACGACGGCAAAAGACCCGACGGGATGACTCTTATACCTTGGAAGGTGGGTCAGCCATTGGTGTGGGATGCAACATGCGTAGACACAATGGCGCCGTCTCACCTTCCAGGAACATCGGTTCAGGCCGGCGCTGCCGCCGCTCAAGCCGAAAACCTCAAGCGGCGCAAGTATGCACATCTTGACCGGGTGTACATGTTTGCTCCGTTTGGGGTAGAGACGATGGGTCCGTGGGGGCCGGCCGCTTTGGGGCTTTTTCGTGACTTGGCCAGGCGATTAGTGGAAGCGTCGGGTGTCCAGAATGCTGGCTTTTACTTTGCACAGAAGCTGAGCATTGCCATTCAACGTGGCAATGCCGCCAGCATTCTGGGGACCTTTCCTTCCACTAATGGTCTTTTAGTTTAAATTTTTGTGATTTATTTAGTTATTTTAATTTCTAGTTTTTAGTTAATAGTTTAAGTTTTCTTTAATTTTCTGTTATTATTTTAAGTTAGGTCACGGATTAATTCCTGGCCGGAAAGATGTTTGAATAAATAATTGAAATAAATGTTTTGGATCTAGGTGCTACTTTTCCATGTCTTTGTGTGTATTCCATGGCTTCTCCGACACAAGGGAACCAAGAGGGGAGCTAGAAGTGTACATGAGCTACATGAGTACTACATTACTTCACACAACAAAATTATGAAATTAAACAGTTTGTTCATCAATGCACCATGTTGCATGTCACCCATCATCGCTCACTGCTGAGCATAGGCTCCAATCACCTCGGGCCTGTGTCAATCCTTTGCAAGTTATCGTTTGGAACTTACAAAGGTTCCTAAGCACTTAACGGCCATAACCAGGAGCATCTACAGAATAGGTAATGTTTAAATCTATTGATTGATGCGATGTCAGATTCTTAGAATGAAGAAATGCCGCCAAACTCTTGCGCAATTTCGTCACTTGTTCAAATTGTGCCAAAACACTCTTTTAACTACAACAATAATTGTTAAAGCAGCGTCCAGATTGTCTGGCCTGGCACGTGCGTGTTACGAAAACCCACTATTAGGTCACTGATCGCATTTGGCAGCGCGACAAGGTGTAAGTGTCATTCGCGGATTTGCCTTTCATCTTTATTTTGGTATTAATCTAATTGATGTTGTTTGTTTTGCAACTTATCATTTTATAATGAAAATTAACTCGTGAGGTTAATCCATTACTTGCGCGTTTTTTCCTATCCGTAACTGCCTTCATCAATGTACTATGGCAGAAACTAGAATGACGGAGTTAACCAACTGATTAAATAAAGCCTCTATTTCTCCAATTTTATTTAATTTTGACATGACAATTGAAATAACCAACTGTTTTTGACAACTATTCAGTACGTGAACAGCTCTATTACACTTGCGATTCAGAAGTAATTTGAAAGCGAGGCGATGACGCCGCGATTTGACTAGATGCTGCAACGTGGTCACTATTTAGTAATCTGTAGCTTCGAAACCGCAGCGTCATCAACGCGTTTTTCAATCGCTCGCAAATCGCTAGCGTGAAAGAATGTTGTAGACAACAATTGACGGCTAAATAAAAAATTGGCATGTCGAATGGTGAACATAGATCAAAGCATAATTAATATACTTTTTCGTTTCTAGTAATCACCTACCCTATCCTCAAGCTAAACTTCGCGGCTGAAATATCCTGGCTGGGCATCGATTTCAAACCCTGGAGGCTGCTCCTCTTAGTCCTGGCAATTCCGTCAGGAATTGGTGCCCTAGCTCTGAACTTCTTCTTTGAGTCTCCCAAGTTCCTCTTCGGTAGAGGGAGAAAGGAAGAAGCTCTGGACGTCTTAAAGACGATCTATACAATCAATCATAAGGGGTGCAACATTGGATACCAGGTCAGTAGAAATATTTGTATTAGGTAGGTAAACGACGAAAATGTGTGTACTATTAACATGGTTTAAATTGGCAATCTCTTTTGTGTTACCCATGGTATAATCGACGGAACGAGCGCTAGCGAGCGAAACGTCTGTGGTTCAGCTTCGACAAAAATGCATTCGTATGTCCGAATTCTGTCTGGGTATCTGTTGGGATCTTTGTCTTTCTCCACAAGTCGCATTTTTTAACCGAATCTCTTGAAATTGCAGATTTTTTAAAGTTATAACTTCTTGATTTAAAAAAAAATCTAAACACTGATTCGACTTGAACTCTCTAAAATTGTCGAACCTGCTTACAAAATTTCACGAGAATCGGTTGAGGAATGCGACCTCTAAGAGGAGACTAACGTCGACCACTAGTAATAATAGTGTCCCCGAAGAGCTTAGATTAGATAGTTTGACCCCTGCGATACAGGATTCTCCTAGTGCAGGGGTCACAAGAAAGATGCTTCTGACCTTTTGGCACATTAAGCATTTTTTTTTATTTTTTATTATTATTATATTCAAGGGTCTATAACAAGCACGACTCATATTATGTTAAATCTCAACTATAGTCGATTTAGTAATCATTATTGTCTTAGTTTCCTATACCTACATTTTCGTCGCCCTTTCCAGGTATCCTCAATATCTTCGGAAGAAATATCAGCTAAAAAGGACATGTCTTTGCCACGGGCCATGTACGAGCAGAGTGCCTCACTGTTTAGGGCTCCGTACCTGTACCGGAGCCTACAGCTGTACTACATCGTCGCCGTTGTGTACATCACGTGAGACAGGTTTTACTATCCGCTTATTGTAGGCCTTTTAGAAAAGTCTTTTTATTTCCATGGTTGTGATAAGAAAGTGGCCTTAGCTGCCCAAATGGCCCAAGTGTGTTAAATTCATTTTCCAATTTTCTGAAACTACTTTGTGAATGTTTTGGCAGAATCTATCTCTATCTATCTCTCGGACTTCAGGTTGTTTTATTATTCTTTTAAAATACACACTTATAATAATAATTGCAGAACTAGTTGCGCCTGTAGTTGTGCGCTATCCTACAGGAACTGTCATTGTTTTCGAGATAAAAAGTAGTATCTTATTGGTTTTTTCATGTTTATAGCAACAACAGCTACCTGGTGTGGTTGCCACACATCATGAACCTGGTGAAGGTCTCTCTGGAGAGCAACATTACCAACCCTGGCCCGGTCTGCTCCCTCATCAGCACTAAGATACTGGAAGACGTGGCTGTTAATGTCACTATTCCGACTAAAATTGTAAGCATTTTTTACACTCCTCTAATAATATTGTAAAGAAGTAAAGTTTCCATGTTTGTGATTTTGAATATAGGGGGTTAACTTCAAAATTACTCGTCTGATTTCTGTATTTACGCTCTTTCCATTCAACGCTATATGAAACTGTCTTAACAAAAAATAAAGTTTAAGTTTATTAACTTATTACTTAACTTTTTTGAATAAATTTCACAATTTTACATCATTTACACAGCATACGTGCTGCTACGGCATTAGTAGAATCCTATTACTGTCTCAAAATCTAATCTGCTTTTTTTTTATTTACAACAGCGAATCCTTAAAACTTTTCTTTTCTCTTTCTTATTCCAGACGCCAGACATATGCCTCGGCACTATCGAAGACAATGTCATCTTCACCCTGATCGGCTCTCAGTGCATATTCTCCTTCCTCAACTTCATAATATCCTACCTTCCTAATAGGAAGAAGACTGTTCTTATCACGATCCTGATCTTATCCTCATGCGCAGGAGTCGGTATCAACCTGATGCCGGAGCCGATCTCCAGCGTGTTCCTGTTCATGGTCTTCACGTGTACTTGTCTAGGGATGGGGATACTGGCCTCGTATTTTGTAGACATTTATCCTACTTCTTACAGGTTAGTATTTAGCATGGTTTGTTTATCGGGAAGTTGATGTGGATGCCTGCTTTCATAAGTTCTGATAGTTACGAAAACTTTTTTCTCAACCACCTAGTTCCTTGACGTTTCCGCCAGGTGCGCTTTATTGAAATGTATGGAGCCAAACGAAAAAAACAAGTTTTTGTTCACTATTGAACTTGCTCAAGACAGCGAAGAGGGGCGCGAGAGTATCAAAAGCGAGGCCACAGTTTCGGTTAAGTAAATTAGTATCATTATTATCTGTTTTGACGTATTAGCCTTGCCTCACTTAACGCCTTGTAAAATAAAATGGAAATGAAACTCGTAGAATATTGCTCAGGCTTTTAGTGATTGGAAAGAGGAAGTGGTTTTTGGTAATGGATGAATCTATTTGACATTTAATTATGAGACAATTTACTAAATATTAAATGAATCAAATACCTACTTTAAATCAAATTTTAAAAAATAGGGAGAGAGAGTAATCAATTTCATTATTAAGCTGATGATAGAGATGTAGAGGTCTACTTACTCTACTACTACACTTCTACACTTCTCTAAATAAATGTAAAGGTACTTTATGGCTGTACTAAAAATTAAAATTGTTTTTGATGTCAGGGGTATGGCAGCCTGTCTGAGCATCATGGTGGGCAGGAGCTGTACGTTCGTCGGAATAAACTTAGTGGGGAACCTCATATTCTACCACTGCGAGATAACGTTCTACCTCTGGTCTCTGCTAGTTTTGAGTAAGTACTTTGTGCATAAGTAAGTACTGAAGCGGAAAGGTTCTTGACTGGTGACAGTGATCCGGAAGACGCAGCTTCTACAAAGAGTGCTGGAAAGCTTTCTACAAAATGAACCTACGATTTGGTGATGGTCGCGGGAAGCCGCTGATGCGGGCAGCGCTAGACTAGTCACTGCAAACATCATTGGGGGAGGCCTTTGTCCAGCAGTTGAAGTTTTTCAGCCAAGATTATGACTTTGTGTATAACACATAAGCTTAGTTTTTGCAACGTATTTGCAACTGTTTATTGTTTCATTTCTTCTCTCGTTATAAGATTATCTTCTTATCTGCAAGTTCTTCCAACAAATGGGTTGGAAGAGTGTATGCTTTGGAGTATTAGTAAGTGTCATAGGCACACCCTATGTAATAAGTAACTTATGTATTATATAGTGAGTGTCTGATCTAGATAGTCGCTTTCGAAGTTTTACTTTGGATGATGGTTACCAAATTTCGATTGCTGTTTGATACTTTGATTTTATTATTTCCCAAAAAAAATTTAAGTTTTTCGTACACAATTCACTTGATATTTTTCAACTCAGTTCTATTTTGTAAATGTTGTCCATTTTTCAGGTAGTGTAATAGCGGCATGGTTCCTTCCTCCAGACAAGCCTGTCATCAAGCAATGCGAGACCAAGTTATAATGGTAATTGTGCCTAGAAGGTTAGAAGTAGACGCTACAAAGCATTCTGTGATTCGAATAAGTTTTTTAGTTAATTACTTAATTCTCTCTATTTGTATGGTCGAGCTGCACAAAGAAAGTTGGTTGTAATGTGATATATTGTGTTTGAGTTATGCGGTTCCCACAGTGCTTAACGCCACTTGATGGTGCTAATCGAATGAAATTTTAACGTTATCTCCATTATCCAAAAAATAAGGTCCAGCACTCCGGGAGTTACACAACTACGTCACTCGTCATTGTCTCTCTTTAACTTATTGTATTTCCTTGTTCCTGTCTTGCTTATGCATCGATCGACGTCAGTGCGTGTCACCCACGTGATCTTTTTTATTAATTATTACACCATGGTGGTACCGAAATTTTCTCAATTTGTAAATGAACACGCTCGGTACATCAAAAGTACTGATTATAGTAACAATCGTAGTTTTAGCTCCTCGTGTCGCGCGTAGCAGTTTGAGGATCACCTGAGATACAATTTGATTTGCAATTTATGACTGTCCATAGTGCAAGTTGCCATAAATGAATGTAATCAATGAGGGCTAAAACACACTAAGCCCCGCTGCAGTCCATTCCGTGTAGTTGCTGTCAGTTTGTCGTTGTCAACGAGCAGTCCGTGCGTCACGCAGCTACTGTAATGGACTGGAAACGATTTGCTTTCGTTGTAACGTCTTTCATAGAATTTCATTATTTACTGGTCCTCGCAAACCGGACTGGAATGCACAGGGACTGCACCTGCATCTGGTGTTTAGCTTTATGTAGAGCTAAACAGCTAATAATAATAATATTCGGGACACTTGCACACACGGTCGCCTGACCCCAACTAAGCAAAGCTTGTGCTATGGCGGCCAGAGACTGATATACATACTTATATATTTCTAAATACATACTTAAATAGAAATAGATATTAACACCGAGACATAGAACGAACACAAATGTTCATCACATGAATGTTTGCCCTAGATGGGAATCGAACCCACGCCCTGAAGCTCAGAAGGCAGGTTAACTACCAACTGAGCCTCCAAGGCAGTCAAAGCTAGTTCAGAGAAGTGAATATTATTAAGTTGACGATTTGTAAATGTGCTATCATGTTATGTAGTGGAATCATTTCTGAAATTGTATTCTGCAAAGTAGATAGGTAAAACATATTATAAAGTGCGAGTCTGATTAATGAATTATTTAGAGGAATGTTTTACTGAAAACGTAATAAAAATCCCATGTCAATATGTTATTTAGGCAAGTGTAAAAAAGTGTAATGATAAATATTCTCTCCCAATTAATGATTATATTCTCATTATTATTACGTATAGAATTATACATGTGGACTCCTTAATAATAAACGTTGTAAAACCTCGTAAAAGTTATATTATAGGTGCTTTGTCTTTTTCCTTTCTTCTAATTTTTTAAACTTGATAAATAATACAAAACACCCTAAAACTATTCCGAGGCCATACAACCTTTTTTCGTAAGGAGGAGTATCTACATAGTAAGGTATAAAATACTTACAGTCAACTGTTTGGTTATTTTGTAAGTATATTAAAATAAGTAATAATTACAATTTTGAATTGTGCTAATATTTTATTGAACCTACAGTACATACCTAATGTACTGTAAAGAAACTAGGTTATAATGTTTAGCTATGATCAATCTTCTTCTATCTATAATATGTATTACTTTAAAAATTAAGAATTTTATACTTACCAATTTTGTAAAAAAAAAAACGTAAACATTAGATACATTTAGTTTATTTTGTGTTTCAATAATTTTGTTACAATAAAAATAATGAAATGTATGTATTTTCTCTAAATTCATTATTATATTTCCATTATTATATTCTAAGCCAATAAATGCTTCATTTATATGGAATTATTCGAATTATCCTATTACAAATAAATAGTTGTAAAATCTAAAAATATGAGATCTTATTCTAATTTCTTATGAGGAAAATAAACACTTTAATTATTATCTGTACAGGGTTATAATTATTATAAGCTGGAGGTACCTATGTATCATAGGTGATCCAAAGTTGGTGTAGTGATCGCATTTTCAGTGAAGTCCATATAAAGAATACCGAACAGCACGAGGCGGGGTGGTGCGTGTCGGGTCCAGGGTGGCTCTAATGAGTGATAACGTTCATGCAGCGACTTCACATTGGTTTAACTTTCGAGTCCAAGCTTGGCTTCAATTTCTCAAAAACTGCCAATATTATGAACCTTATTACTGCGTGACACATTGGCTTCAATATCATCTGATCCAAAGACACATAGATATACACATTGGTGTCTTGGCCTAAAGACCTGGATTGGTGCAAGTAAACCAATGTGTGGCCGCGGTATTAAGGATATACCTACCTAGATTCCATCCAAGCTTAGTGGGAGCACTAATGATATTAGGTAGGTACTTAAGTTAGTTTTGTACAAAAAGTTTGTGTAACTAACTTACGTTTCACAAAAGTTCCAAAGATTAAACTTACTTATCGACCATCGCTTATCAATAAGCGATTTGGTTAAATAATAGATATCGATGCGATTGAATTTCATTTCGATTACTATACAGCAGCAAGATTTCATTAATCGTCATAATATTATGTACATATAGTTTACAACAATAGGTTTGTAGATGGAATATAACGCTCCTACAGTCTCTCGGCAAGACACTCCAAGCCAAGGATACCAGAGGAGCGCTTTCTCTAAGTCTCCGAGTCTCGTCGAGACTTCTCCCCGCGACTCTGTAGAGGGTATAAGACTTTTGTTTTAACAAGATTTATTCTGGTTAGGAAATAAAGGATATAGAAACAATTTGGTGCTTAAAAGTAAGTACTTCATATAAAATTCATCAACTAATTCAACCCAGGTAGCAGAATAGAAGTATCTGGTGGATCCTTCATCTCTTGTTGTTGTTTTCAACAACGACAACCGCTAAGCCATGTCAAAGGCTTTCGACAGGCCCAGACACCAGGGCCTAGCCATTAGACCTTTGCGAACTAACAAACTATTACATAAAATTTGTTTTCAACGTAGACACCAAAATGACATGAGTCCGAAGCTCGCGAGGGTTTAGCTACATATACGTAGAGATGTATCTGTCCAAGCTCGGATTCTTCTCTTCTGTTTCTGTTACATCTTCTTCTGTAGTTTCTTCTTTAACATCTTCTAGTTTTATCACCATTATGGCACCGATTGATACTGGAAAAATAAATTATTCTTATTAAGAATTGGAAACGAACAAGCACAACGCTTAAAGTTTCCGATTCCAACATTCTATTTATGGAGACTATGATTTTCAAAACAAAAAATTCAAACTACATTTTCTCAGAGATTGTTCTAGGACGAACAATGCCTTCTCTCTATCTTCTCCACCGTCTCTCAGGCGGAATCGGCTCTAAAACCTTTGCGTGAAAAATCCATATCAGGCAGCAGGGAAAATAAAACCTCGATGACACAGTCCACTACAATTTAAAAGATTAAAACTAAAAACTTTTCGAAGCTTCCAAGTCAGTTGTAGATAGTTTAAGTATTATGCGACAATGAAAAATAATTAATAAGCGATGATAGCCGAGTCGGATAAGATTTGAGAAGCGCTCAAGCCAGAGGGAGCGGGTTCAGACCTAGCCGAAGGCTCGCACCCATTTGTTCATTGTGTCAACATATTGTCATCTGCATACATAACTGGAAACTGGTGTATAGCGACAGGCTCGCCCCCGTCACATTTGGGACTGAATAGAGTCCGGCGAAGTGTGGTGGTTGTACAAATCTGCCTGCCACTTCGGGGGAAATGTGTGAGGATATGTATGTTAAAAATACTTACAAGCTAATAAGGCTGCAACGGCAATGAACGGCGCTGGACACGAGAAGTCTAGCAGCGCTCCCACGGCCAGGTTGGAGGCGACGCCCCCCGCGCGCCCCCACCACGCGCCCCAGCACACGCCCATGCCACTGAAATTATACCACACATCAAAGTAAAGAAAGATGGTGATGATGCTGGTAGGAGAAGTAATGTTTCTCTGACTCCAGTTTTCGTAGAACTCAACTTCTTCTTAACTCAGTAAATGTAGGAGAATAATCTTCTGTCACACTCAGGATCCTAAAGGGTTATTTGGAATATGACGATATAATTATTATGTGACCCTTCGACCCTTGCAGAGAAGTCAAGTTTATTGATTCGCGAGCAAAGTATTTTTTCTGGTAAGTACGTTAAAACTTTTCCATTCAAACTTATTTTCTCCCCTCAAAGTAAGTAAATACATCTTTATTCAAGTAAGTACATCTTTATTTTTGTACGATTTCAACTAACCTTAGCTTTGGAGGTAGAGCGTGTAGCAACAGTCGTATCAACAGTACATTGCCGTTCAGCGAGGCAGCGTTCAGCGCTGCAGCGGCTGCCACTGCTATCTTGTTAGACGCGGAGCAGCCGCAAGCGCTCGCGGCGAGACACGCGCAAGCCAGCGCGCACGCCCCAGCGCACGCGGCAGCCGCCCGCCGCACGCCACGTGCGCCGCCGCGGGAACAGAGCAGTGCGCAAGCAGCGTTGCCTAGCACGCAGCAAGCGCCTACTATTAGACCTGACGTGAACACCTGGTGGAAGCAAAACCAGTTTTACTCTCTTGTTTTAGTTAAAGGCATGTAATTATTTCTACAGATTCCCTTAGCTTCTACACAATCAACTTATATAGCAGTCTAACCCATCATTATTTCACGATTGCAATCCTATGCTTCCATCACCATTGTTTGCAAGTTCCTGATCAACGATGTTTATGCGAGCTAAAGTGAAAGCAATGTAAGTTGCCTCAAAGCAAAAACAAAAAAAAATTACCATTGACAGCAGGTTATATTTGTCGACTTAACTATTTTCACAAAATTATATCATGAAACAAATGGTGACAAATTCACCTCACTATCCATATTATCGCTGCATTTCTCTTCACTAGTAGCGTTGAAGCCAGCGATCGGCTCTGGCTTCGCGTAGGAGTCATAGAGTTTGGTTAGCTCCTTCCAAGCCACGTGGGTGGCGTTGAACATCGGCTGGTCTTGAGTGGCGGCGGCGCGGCACTCGCGGCCCTGCATGCGCAGGAGCAGTTCTGGGATCCACATGTTCAGGCCGAATCCTCTAGAGAGAACAGCGAAATATGTGATTTACCTTGCAAAAAGTCTGTAGCCTGAGCAAAACACAATAACTTTGCAATGAAGATATTGCTGTGCTTAAAATCATTGTGACTTGTATTAACATTTGGTCTCAGTTACTTTATAATTAGCTAATGTAACCGAGACCAAATGTCTTAAAGTTTCTATGTTAGTTTGGAAAGACTTAGAACTAAATGATTTCGTATGAAACTACGACACCCTAAAAATTGGAATGAGCCCATTCCGATTCAATTAATTGTAATTGCCCACTTGCTGTCATTTTGAGTAATAATCTCATTCCGGTCTCTAGTCTTGGACAAATTGTAACATCAAGTTTTTGCGGTATTTTTTTACTGATTTTTTCAGTGTAGGTGACAAGACTTACGCTGCCATATTTGCGAAGAAGACGAAAAGGATGAGAGTAGACTTCATAGCGTAAGCTTTGGAGACGAATATCTTGAGATCCTGCAGTACTCCCATGAACAGGTCTTTAGTTCTGTTCTCTTCTCCATTCAAAGATTTGGGCGTGAAGACGTCTTCTTGGATTAATTTCTTAATCTGGAATAGACGAGTAGGTAGTAGCGATACCCTAAAATAATAGGAGCAATCCAGTAACAAAGATTTTTCTTTGTAAAAAAATATTGAAAGCTTGTTGTTTTGTGGCTTTGATCAATTCTTGTGAGCAAAGGAATTCATAAACGATTAAGAAACACAAATTATTTTAGGCTGCGTGTCTAATTATTTAGCTCATGCGTTTTTTCCAGTGGCCCTATTCGGAGATTTGAGATTTTCATCTCACTTGTTTTCGTCCTTGTTGCTCTCGTTTGAAACGTCATAGGCGTGAGAGTGACCAAGATAAAATCTCATCTCATCTCACGCGCAGGAGTAGCCCCCCAGGATTCGGTAGAAATGTGTAGGTACCTTAAATTCTGATCCCTTCCCATGATTAGCTTTATAAATGGAAGCCAACACTTTCAGAGCTTTATCTCCTCGGTTAGTGTCCGACAGCAGTCGAGGACTCTCCGGGAGGTACAGGACCCAGACGCCAGCGAGAAACCCTGGCAGTGAGCCCAGCGCAAGGAACAGCCGCCAGGAGTAGATGGGCAGGACGGTGTGGTACCCGATCTTGAAGGGAATCACTAACCATGCTATTGCTGAAAAAAAGGAAAAAATATATATTATGAGCAAGTTCTAAATGTGTACTGTGTATGTGTGCCTCTATTTAGTGTCTACAAAATATTACCATTCTACGTGATTACATTGTAATTAAATACTAGGTAATCTTACGAACAAAACAACACAATACAATACAAATCTATCCAATTATTAATGGAAATAGTTTCGTCCGTTTCTAAAAAAATATTTTGGTACTTATTTTTAATGTAGAGTAGGTCGGCGTTTGACCACCATCTCGCCTGATGTTAAGCGACGTTGTAGTCTAAGATGGAGCACGACGACCTATATGGTACTTATTCACTATAGCCTTAAATTTTTGTAGAGTGAAGAAGTACAAAGACGGTAGTTGAGTGAGGCGCTACAAGTGCACTACTGCTCAGACCCGTCTTCGGAACGGTTACATCGGACTACATCCCGAAACACGACTAGGGACCCTATTCGGAGATTTAAGATTTTCATCTCACCTTTTTTCATCCTTGTTGCTCTCTTTTGAAACGTCATAGGTGTGAGAGTGACCAAGATAAAATCTCATCTCATCTCACGCGCAGGAATAGCCCCATAGGTCATTTCACGGCATAGCTTGGTCCGGTGGGTGGTAACTAGCCACGGCCGAAGTAAGTAATACTTACAAGCTTAAGAAACTTAGCTTAACTTAGCACATCTTAATGATCTTGTAAGTACAACATTTTACTGATGAAAGTAAGCAATCAAATGCGTGAGCTAAACCTAGATTTCTCTCAGTGTTTATACTTCACGACTGAACATACATACAGATTAGCTTCACAAGATCAATGTCAACAGCAAACTTGTAGGTTTGGGTACCTACAATTCACACATTCTTTAAAAACATAATATTATTAAACATATTATTTATTTTAAGAGCGATGATAGCTTGTGTTTGGGTTCTGTTGGGTTCTTTATATTTTAGTTTTAATAAAATACTGATTGTGAAGACTAATTAAATATATTTTCATTTTAACGTAATTGGACACAGACAGAGAGTACGAGCGTAGCCATGACACAAGAACGAGAGGAAGTCGTTCCATAGACAAATAATATTTTTAATCATAGACTACAACAGCCTGTTGATGATAGTTGGAGAAGGCCTGCCTCTCAAGCCAGAGGGAGCGGGTTCGAACCCAGCCGACGGCACGCACCAATTTTTGCAAGTGCGTATTGTATGTCATCTGCCACAAAACTGGAGCCCGGTGTATGGCGACAGACTCGCCCTCTGTCCCATTTGGGACTGAATATCGTCCGGCGAAGTGTGGGTGTTGTATTACACCTCTGCCTGCCCTCTCGGGGGAAAGGCATGACGATATGTATGTATTGTTTATTTTATTTAAAATAAAATAAAAATAAAATAAAATAACTTTTTTTTTCATTTCAAAACTGTCAAAACGTCTAACTATCACTTAAATCAGTCTAGAACCCCTGACTAGAAAACACCTATTCATCATAATATTTTGGCCTATGTAATACGGAAAATTTCGTTACTGCGAGTGTTCCTCTATCCTAAAATAGCACTTCTATCTACCGATGGTATCTACGGTCTGCCAGACAAATTGACATCAGCTGACAAACAAATATAACTTCCTTTATTTGGGTGCTCGTTAGTATGAATATTCGTAGAGGTAAGTACCTATTTGCAGAAATTACTTGGAAAATACTGAGAAAAAAGAGTAACAATGATAAAATGAGTTGTGATATGAGTCGTACAAGGAAGGGAGAATTAAATACATAGGTAGGGTCCACTGGGGCAAATGCGTCTATAGATCAAATAGGTCTTTTGAGAATTACTGAGAAATTGACCCTTCACAAATTAGGTGCTACCTACATCTTTTGCTTTCTTTAGTTGCAATAATCTATACAAGATGGCGTTAGTTGCCTAATTTGTGAAGGGTATGTCAGTAACTCTCGAAAGCCGGAATTGCCCCACAGAGCCATTGCCCCCGTTGACCTTAACTGAAGACCGCCAAATCTGACAAAGGCAACACTCCTATGATGATAATCATAGTTGTAGATGGATACTTAAAGAAAAAAACTTGAAGTTTGTTAAAGTGATATTTTGATGCTGCTTTCGATATATTTTTTGGAGAGCTAAGAATATTATATATAATTTTAATGACAACAAAGCACTTGCCCTAAACGGATTTTAAAATGCTTTTCAGTTTGGTATTTTATTCGTTGCTAAATTAACATCGTGTGCATTTTATTTGTCACAAGAGAATAATTGGTAGCTAAAGATACTGTTTTATTGGAAAATCGCTAGTGAGTCAATGTAAAACCAATTGAGTTTATTTTGCACTGGAATTGTTCATTGTTACACATATTAGCGTTAGATACGACAATATTCTAAATGTCGCTAAATTTTTTGTACACATAATACGAGTCAACAGTCTAAATATAAGTACTAAAACAAACAATCGGACAGACATATTCGGATCGAAGGACGAATATTAATAAATAAAATTCAGGACACTTGCAAACACTGTCTTGTGACCCCAAACTAAGCAAAGCTTGTACTATGGCAGCCAAACACTGATAAACATACTCGTACATGTACTATCTTTAAATACATATTAACACCCAGACACAGATCAAACACAAATGTTCATCACATAAATACTTGCCCTAGTTGGGAAGCGAACCCTCGCCCCCAGGCTCAGATGGCAGATTCACTAACAACTGAGCCACCGAGGCAGTCATATGGCGTAATTATAAGGATTTCTTGCATTAATACTACTGACCCTGATAACCCTAAACAGTTATCTGCAATGAACTATCCAATCCCTTTTCTGGATAACCCGATATAATCCTATTTGTTTTACAGGTCCACCGTTACGATAATTGAAGACAAACTGGCCTCCGAGTGCACGGTCATCCTTATTACACTTACAAATAACTAGAGAGCTCATACATTAAAATACAGTTAAAGTAAACCTTCGCCCGCTAAGCAAATTAGGTTTCTAGCAATGACCTGATAGTCACAAGTAACTAATGCGGTTAGAAAAATATGTTACACGAATGAAAGTTTTACACCTTGTTTTATGTTGGTCGAATAAATATGTATGAAAATGTATTTATACCTATTGGTTATAAATTCTGCATAAGTACTTAAACTTAAATATAGTTGTTTTGTTATCATCATAATTTTCAGCTCATAATAGCCCATTGCTTAGCAATAGGCTTCTTTTTGTATGCAGTTGCTAACCACCCTAAAATGTCTGACTATTGGAAAAATGCACTATTAGATTTTTTATCTTTTTAAATAGAACTTCCTATAGGTACACCTCTGCCAGCCTCTTCGGGGAAAAAGGCGTGACGATATGTTATGTCGTAATAAGCTATACAGATTGCTGTTCTTCTGAGTAGAGGCTCTTTATCCGATCAGGAGGTCGAGTCTAATTAAAAAAACTTTGCCGTTCATAAGTGTATCTTTGATACCTAAATTGAATAAAAACATTCTTACTTTGACTTTGACTTTGACCTGGCCTTTCTTCATTGGCATTGTGTGTAATACCAAACGCTGTATCAACAGAACTTTGAGCTTAACTAAAATGGTTTTCTTTGTATTTAAGTATCCTTACCAGGTAAAATCAGCCAGGCCACGACAAAGCTCATCCCCACCATGCTGAGGTAGAGTTGCCGCTTCCTCTCCCCGACTAGGTCGGACAGGTATGAGAACACTAAAGTTGCTGGGCCGCCTGAAAAGCAAGTGACATTTAAGTTTTTATTGAGATTTTTTATTTTTCAGACCCTTTTTGGACTGCTGTTTTTGGGTTTCCGAAATTTTCATACTGAAAAGTGTCTTACTTCAAACAAGTCATAAAATACTTCTATTAAATTCGTTCTATCGTTTCTAATGTTATTTTAATATTACTTTTTTTAACAATTTTACTGAGTGTTAAAAAATATAATATTTTGAAATGCTGTTTTTTGGGTTTCTTAATTTTTCAACAATTCAAAGTTAGAAGTCATCAAAATACTTCAAACAAAACCATTCTATCGTTTTAACCAAACAAATATTCAAATAATAAATAAGTGTTAATTATTAACCTACTTCAGACTGCAGTTTAAGAAACCCACTAGGGTTTCATAATATTAATCGATAAAAAAAACACATACCTGCAAGTAAGTCACCATAATACTTAAATCAAAAACGTACTATTGTTTTAACCAATTTAATGTTCAAATACTTCCATTTTTAAATCGTTAATCATTATTTATCAACAACAAAAAAAAATGCTCAAACGCCATTCTCTAAAACTAGACAAAACACAAAGCGTTGCACAAGGGAGTATACTCGGACCGCTGCTGTTTCTTACCTATAACAAATCCATTGATCGTCCTCGCCGCCAGCAGCAGTCTGTAATCCGGCACGAAGCTCTGCGCCAGTGTGATGGCAGCGTCCAGGAGTAACGTTAAACTAAGCGTATTCTTCCTCCCAAACACATCTCCCACTATGCCCCAGAAAAACGCGCTTGCCACTCCACCTGCAAACAAACCTTTATCTAAGAAACAAACACTATTAAGATAATTTGTTATAATGTTATCCCCTTAGCAATAAACGTTATAGCCTCGGAATAGTTGACCGAGCAAACGTTATTCAATTATTCAATAAGTTTAAATTTTATTCCTTGTTGTTTTTACATTTGTGGTGTGAACAATAAAGAGTTTATCTATCTATCTATCTATCTATCAAGTGAAGCTCAAAATAAAACCGTTGAAAAATAAAAAAGTGTACACGCAGCAAATCTAATTAGGTATAAAAGTTTATAACTCGAAATTCACGCTACACTAAAACTATTACAATATTATTATTATAAATAATGTAACGATACAAAAATATTTTATTCTTTTCTTTAACTTCCTTTACAATGCCTTTTATTATGTTTAAAATTTACCATACATTGTAATAAAAATATATTAGTAATAACATCTACTAGTAGTTGTAACACGTGCGTGGGAATATCAGTGTTATCTAATTACATCTCGGTGGCTATTCTAGACTATAATTTATCTCTGTGCCAAATTTCATCCAGATCTGTCCAGCCGTTCTGGCGTGAAAGAGTAACAAACATCCATCGATCCATCCATCCATCCATCCATACAAACTTTCGCGTTTATATTATTAGTAGGATATATGGTAGGTATTTAAAAATATATATGTACGTGTATAAGTCTGTGCCAGCCATAGTACAAGCTTTGCTTAGTTTGGGGTCAGGTGACCGTGTGTAGAAAAGTCCCGAATTTATTTATTTATTTATTTAGATAAGGTTAAAATTGAAAATTGAAAATCGAAAACATTAGAGAATTTAATCAAAACATCTAAATAAGAATGTATTTAAAAATTGTTATAATGATCTGAGATTATTATATATTACATAGCTCTTCTGCCCGCGGTTTCGCTTGCTTTTCATGGCCTATGACGTCACTCAGGGATTATGTAACTTTCTTATAGTAATATTTTTTTACTTAGTTCAACTGTTTCAGAATTTATATTTTTCATAAATTTAAGTAAATATTAAAAAAATATAAATGAATATAAATCAGTCTCTGGCAGCCATAGTACAAGCTTTGCTTAGTTTGGGGTCAGGTGACCGTGTGTGAAAAATTTCTCGAATTTATTTATAAATCAGACTTGATAATGATTTCTCATGTAAATGATTGTCAGTGATTTGTTAACATCTTGTTATCCTTTCAAAATTTAAGGCGCCATTCTCCATACTTATGTTAAACAAGTACTTATGTGCTAACAACGCCTTATTGAAGCTAGTTAATTGTAACAAGTAGTGTTGGAACTACATACGGTTAGATGACGACATGCCGTATCAAAATTATTAGGTGTTAATGTTAAATGAAGCTGCGTTTTTGAATAAAATATAGAAAAAAAAACAGAATTAACAGCATACACTCAAAAATCCTTCGACGCTCTGCGTGTCCAGTATAATAATGCTTTCAGAGTGCTGATGAGACTCTCGCGATTCTGCAGCGCATCTTCCATGTTTGTGGAAGCGTGCACTGATGGTTTCACTGCTATTATACGGAAAAAGGTTGCCTCCTTGTTATGCAGAATACGTGGGAGTAACAACAGCATTTTGAACGCAATCACTGACAAGTTTAATTGCCCCATCCTGCATCATCACATCAAACTGCTATTAAAATAGTAATTTGACATTAAAAATTAATTTTTGACATGATTTTAATAAGTACCTATAATAATAATTGTAATTTAATTTTTCATTATAAGCTTAATCTCAATTTAATGTAATTCATGTGTGGATCTTTGGGTCTTGAATAAAACAATTTTGATTTGATTGGATAAGTAATGGCATATGTATACTAGTAATTATATCTAAACGAGTAAAATTTAAAAAACCCATGACTGATTCTCCGATTCTCTGATTTTCCGGTTTTACTTTCAATGAATTATTTAAAGGCATCTTATTAAAATTAACTAAGAATAACTTAAAGGAATGAAAACTACTGAAATATATTAAACATCGTATCTTTATCAAGTAATCACAAAACGCAACGGTCAACATCGCAAGAACTTTTGAGTTTTAACAAATTATTTCAATTCAAAAAGTCTCCTTGATCTGGAAGTGACATTATCATATTAGTGACCTACCTATTAAAGTAATTTCGCAGCTTCTTGCCTAGAGGTGTGTCCGCAAATATTGACACGATCAGGCGTTTTCTTAAAATTGGCATCAAAATTCCGCGGTTACAACGAAATCTACGTCTTTACAAGATTACACTTTACACCTTGTTCATAATTTGTTCTTAGTGGAACTGTAAAGTTAGCATAATTGGGTACGATTCTCTAAATAAGGCAATAAGGCATATTTGCATAACATATCTCAAGAATGGTAGGTAAGTAACAAGTCTTCCGTAAACTGTAGTCGCAGAGAAATGTTGTCGAAAGCTTGAATGATAGTTTTATGCCTGAACTGTGAACTCTTCTTGGATTCATTCCTGAAACGAAAACCAATTTCTGGTCTGACTGATGAAAAATGTAACATCTTCCTCTCTCACAGTAGGCATAGGCCTCTCTTCTCTTAAGCCATCTACCTAAGTTACATGCCAATTGAGTCTAGGTTCAACCCGCGATTTTGACCATAGTATCAACCCATCTCGTAGCTGGACGACCAACAGTCCACTTATCTTGCCTCCTTGCACTCCTTCACAGTCTCACTCCACCTGTTATCTCTTAGCCTAAGTGACTGAGAAACTAAATCATCATCTCAACCGGAAGACGTCCACTTTTCTAAAAAGAACGCTTCCTAGAATCTCCACGATGACCAGTCTTGCGCTATCCGGGTCCAGCTACTTCCCGCAACCCTCACTACATCGTTAAAAATCAAATACAATACTAGTAATTTTTCTACATGCCGCCAGACATTCCTGTACTTTATGTCGCGGTGTCCGGCCTAGTGAGATTCGACGCCGGGGACACCGGTCCAGATCAAACGATTTTTTAAATCTGGCCCGGTAAAGGTGACGGGCCACCGGTCTAGATGAAACCAAGCCTGCCAAAGTAATGTGCTATGAGATTGCTAACGGACAAAACAACATGATAGAGTTAAAACTAAGTACGAAATCGCTTACCACTCATAAAAGCCATGTTGATGAGCCCCGCCTGATAAGTCGTAAGCTGGAGCTCGCATCGTGCAGCCGGCAGCACGTACGACAGCACGCAGTTCTCGACACCCGACGCGAAGAACGAACATGCGCATGCTCCCAGCACGCTGCGGCTGAATGAACCATAACCTGTAGAAACATCATCATTACAATCTTTTTACATTCCACTGCAAGGCAGCGACCTACCCCACATCAAGGTGATTGAGCCGTTAGCCGTCACGCTGGCTCAGTCCGGGTTGGTCGATGTCCCAAGTTTTCGAATTATGAATTGTAAGACATGTCGACATGTCGATTTCCACACGAAGTTTTTCCTCCTCCTGCAAGTGCACGTGTCATGATAAAATGGACACAAACTTTTCTATTCGAGAAAAGTTCAAGAAGTTGGTGCACGGTCATGATCGAATTCACGACCTCCAAAGTGGGCACGGATCCTTCCACTCGGCCAACTCGGCTCTACGGCCTGTAGAGACATATCAGTGTGTAAGCATGTTGGCACAGCTCAAATAACTCACACCTAAATTTCATTTAGCCGAGTTAAAATAAAAATATGTTTTTGAGTTTCTTTAAACTTATGTTATTAAGCGTTATGAGTGTTAACAAAGGAAGTAGTTGCACTCGGTGCGCACGGTGGATATGACAAAACAACAAATTCAAATAAAATAACATTATGCTGTAATATATATAGGTTGCATAAAGAAAGTTACGGCAGAGTCATGATGTTGACATTCTTCAACTGGAATTGTACTATAAACACGAGTAGCAGGTCCAATTATATGTTTTATATTATCTAACAGTCAAAGTATATGGACCATCTGAACCAAACGACACAGAGCCTTTATTTGGAGAAAACTTTTAGCAATGATCTTTCGTTAATTCTAATAAACATAACATATCGTCACGTCTTTCCGCCGAAGAGGCTGACAAAGGAGTAATACAACACCCACACATCTACTCAACAGTGTTCCCAAAATTCCGGTAACAAAGCCACTGACCCCAGAAAGGCATAGTCAGGGCTAAATAGTATTATGTACAAAGAAAACCACTACTGGTCACAAATCAATACTACCCTATTGTGTCGAATGAACAATCGGAAACCATTCGTGAACTTGCGTGCAGTGAACAAAGCAATTTAGTGAGATACCGGCGAGAATTTAGTGCAATGAACAAAGATTGTTTCGGTGGTATTCGATATACGTTACCTATATTATCTATTGAATCGATTTGTTATGAAACGTCTCTGCGGGTAACTATAAACATAATCTCCGAGTACGTGCCTGTGACATGGCTCAGCCGGCCTACGCTCGCTGGTTCATCTTGTTTTGGCGCTTATCACTCACCTATTTTAGAAGTGCATATTTTGAGTACTATTCCACTATCTATCGCCTTATTAATAAACGTTGTGTAGCATCTGAATAAGTTATACAATGTTTTATATTCATTCTTTCTTATAAATCGAAAAAGATATAGTGCGATGATAGTTTAGTTGGAGAAGGCCCGCCTCTAAGCCAGAGGGAGCGGGTTCGAACCCAGCCGACGGCACGCACCAATTTGTTCATTGTGTGAACATATGTGCGTATTATATGTCATCTGCTACATGACTGGAGCCCGGTGTGTGGCGACAGGCTCCCCCTAGTCACATTTGGGACTGAATATTGTCCGGCGAAGTGTGGGTGCTGTATACCTCTGCCAGCCCTCTCGGGGGAAAGGCGTGACGATTTGTTATGTTAAGAAGTACTGAGGAAGGCTGGGCGGATCGCTAGTTATGTATTATAAACTTACCAGCAACGTCTAAAGCAGTTTCGTAGTCAGCGACCTCGGGTGTGCCATCTTCAGTTTTTTTGTCACCATTTCTTCTAGTTGCTTGAAAATAAAATAAAAAAAATAATCAACGTTTTTTCACACGATATGAAGTAGATACAATACAATGCAACAGAAGAAAACATTAGAGCATTACAGCACACGACCTCAGGGGTCATCCATAAATTACGTCACACGAATTTCATGATTTTTTGCTCCTCCTCCCATCCTTGTCACATCTGGTGAGCTTTGTGAGACTTCCCCCTTCCTAGTGTGACGTCACATATTTTGCAAATTTACATTTAAATTTAAATCAACGGAAACAAGTATTTTTACGCCTCGTTTGATATGAAGCATTGTGATGATCAGGTGCAAAAATGCAGCAATGCAGCTGGTAGTAACAACAACCAACAACAATTTAACCGGAGTCCAATTTTGAAAACCATTCTCATTTTGAAAAAAATCCTAAAAAATACTTATTGAAAGTGATTCTCTGAATTCCCAGCGATTTCAACACATTTTTTTTTTCGATCCAAAAATTAATCCTCTAAAATTTAACGATCAACAAATTCTTATTTGTGTTGTTATTACGATTAATACCACTTAAAACGCCCAAAAAAAATTAATCATCTCATTTTACCATCAAATATGACTTACGATTTTCAACTCTACATGAAGCGGCTTAAGTAAACGTTTGTGTGCGTGGAAAATCGTGGTATGACCGCGTCTTAAGAACCTCCTCTTTTTTGAAAGTTGGTTCAAACATACCGTAGGTACCGACCCCACATAAGCGGGATTAAAGTAAGATGATGATGGCGATTGCTACACTTTACTTGCATTAAATTTGCAAAGCGTTTGCAATTTTATTTCTGCTACGAGTGTTTAGTAAATCTTGCATAAGCCATTTGCTCTCTACTACATTTTTATGACCATTTTATCGAGCAGTTGCGGTGGTATGGCTAGCAAATCGAACCGATAACAATTGTTCTGTACAATTCAATTGTTTCTCAAACTTCAATACCTCTAATGGGAAGTACAAGTGGCTCTAATGATTACTCAAAGAATTGAAGTCATCTTTCAATTTAGCCCGTCGCTGCGAGATCGTATCGTGATTCGGTGGAAGCACTAATAAGAGCTTCCTAGTGCAATTTTCTTCTTGTTGGCCTAATTTTATGTAGTTAATGTCGATTCTGTTGCATCATTTTCTGAGCTTTCAAGTCTTAGGGCCGCGTGTTGAAACAACGCTCTCGTCTTGAATCTGTTAAAGCTTTTAAATCAGTCTATAAACTGGTGTTTCAGACATAAAAACAGTTTTAAATCGAGATTCAAGACTGTGTCGTTTTAGCATGCGGGCTTTAAATTGTTGCTATAAGTACGTTTTTACCTAGGTATTGAAATGTAAGGAACGTGGATACACGGATAGGTTTAGTTAAAAGTATTTAATTATCAGGGTCATTGATTAAGTCCAGTATGTTTGTGATAAGTACGACAGAATTGTGACCCAAAAATGTTTTTTTTTATTGAATCTCAATACTTACTAAAGACAAGAAATAGACCAAATGGCCTTTTGTGGTCGTGATTTTTTATACCAAAATCAATCGATAAATTTATATTGAAACATAAATAATCTAAAAAGCTAAGTTTAAAAAACTGACTTCCCATCCTATATCCCTAAAGTATGATCTACTAAACAAAAAAAACATCATTAAAATCGAATCACAATTGGCTAAGCAACCGCATAACACACCTACAAAAAAAATACAGTCGAGTTGAAAACCACCTCCTTTTTGTAAGTCGGTTAAAAAGCGATCTATTTTATTCTGGAGTTCAAGTGAACTGGAAAATGTGCGTAGGAAAATTTGTATTCTATTTGGAATTCAAATTCGTTGCTTTCTTAAAAAGTTGCGGTGGTCAAAGTATTCATTCCTTTAACTTGTTTCTGGAAAGTTTGACAGTATCTGATTGTTTACGAATCTATGTATAATGTTTTATCTTTGGAATTCAAGTGCGCTTAAAGTCAAAACATGATGTTTCATTAAGATTTGTTGCAACTAACGGTTTAATGACGCTGTAAGATGGACGTAACGGAAAAGAGGCAAATAAAAAAAATTTATGCACATTTTCGTTGCCCTGTATGATAATCGACATCTACACTAATCTACACTAATACTCTTAGTTCAAAGAGGAAAGATTTGTGTTTTTGTATGTTTCTAAGGAATAAACTCAGAAACGAATGGTTCGATTTCAAAAATTCGCTCACCGTTATAGAAAGCTACATTATCCCTGATTGACATAAGCTATGAAACCGCGGGCAAAAGAGCTTGTCAATGAAAAAAATAATAACCAACCTGCCTCAACTTGAAATATAAACAATCTGCACAAAACTAAACAATGACTGCAATGAACATAATTAAGTTTATTTTACTTATTTTTGCACACCCTGTCCCATACTCAATTGTCGTATCCTCTCCACCTAAGGTTGCCTGGAAGAGATCGCTTATAGTGATAAGGCCGCCAGTTGTTACACTATTTAATAAGTTTTATCATTATTTTTCTCTTGTTGTTTTGTTATCTGTGGTGTGAACAATAAAGAGTTTATCTATCTATCTAACATAAAACCAACATTTATATAAATATAATATTATATAGTTATCATATCAGTTAGTTTATGTATGTAGGTAGTATATTTATGTAATATTTATGTATTATCATTATTACTATAATAGTCTAGCACTGATCCCATAACATCAATTCATTGAGACTTTTAAATGACAAATCCTATCTAACTGATCTAAGCATAGAACGCTGCAGCTTCCTTTAAAGCGTACGGTACCTACTATTAATTTCTTAATGTGCAAATAAAAGACCTACTGTACTAAACTGGCAGGGAAATTATATGATATAGGTAGCATTTGATAATTAAACTTATGTAAGTGAGCATTAAAACAGTCGATATTTACTTAATACCTACTTAATCATCATTATCAGTAGATACATATTTTATGCTCGTACGTTACTATTGCACACGTAGGTAAATAAAATATTCTAATTCTAAGCCTTAAAAAAAAGTAAGCTGGATGGTGCACTCAAATGCGCATATGAAGTACCGAAATCATTGTATCATGGGAAGTAACAACCATAACAATACCCAATAACGACTACTAAAAACCACAGCCAATTTAAAAGCTACATTTTAAAAAAAACGTAAAAGAACGTACTAAACCATTGTATTAGACGTATCAGCTATAATATATAATTTTTGTGTTTTTTTTTTAGCTTTGGCTTTGAACCAGCTTAGTGTACTGACGCAGCGCGACGCTTGCTGCTGCTAGTAATTTTCATGGACTGAAAAACTTCATATTATTATGATAGAACTTCACTTAGGTAAGTTCGTTTAATCATATAATAATATCCCCAAGTCACCTAAAAATAAATGACAATATTTTTTATTTAAACCCTCCGACAAGTTAAGAACACTCTCGACTAATTCACCTGTTAAACAAAAAAAATCTATATCGGTTCATCCGTTCGGCAGCTGATGCCGCAGACACACACATACACACACACAGAGATACGTCAAACTTTTAACACCCCGTCGTGTTATAATACGTCGGGGGTTAAAAAACGGAAAATTCATAGCAAGACAATCGAAACAGAGATAAGTCAAACTTATAACACCCCGTCGTTTTATGATACGTCGAGGGTTAAAAAACGGAAAATTCATAGCAAGACAATCGACAAAATGTACTTACGGCTGCAAAACTTCGGCACAACCTTGCACACCATGGTCAGCAGCTCCAAACCATTGGCATCCAAACGAGGAATACTGGAACCTGGTCACGCACTCTCACAGACCTGACCTGACCACACACCTGACGATGACGTCCTAAACTTTGTTATTTCCCAAATTTTCCTCAAGATTTCAGCTTTCAATCCCGCTTAACTTTTTTTCCCCAGTATCGCAAACAAAATTGAGTCCACCGCCTAGATTCCGTTTTTTGGAATTAATTTTCAAATATTTTTTTTTCTTTTTCAATTTACATTTCCATTTCCATCTTCAAAATTTAAAATGAGTACAGATGTTTATCTTCAACTTAAGGGATTTTATTTGTAATTAAAAAGTCAGTCCAATATTAAAAATTCGTGAACAATTCGAAAGTAAACAAAAATTGGTAACTTCTTCCTAAACTAAAACAGTTTCGCATCAAAAAATTAACCAACTTTTATTTTCTTTTTCATAAACAATGTCCAGTTGTTAATTTAAATTTTAGCTCGAGTCCAAATTCGAATTTTCTAAATTTAAAAAGGCTACATTTGTCTCCAAATTTCAATTAGAACTTTATTCGTTGACCCCGGACCGTTCGCTGAATTCGAAGTAGTTTTCAGCACACTGGACTTGCTCTCTTGTGAGAGGGGAGCGTGTTCGAGGACGGCGGCGCGTCTACTGACCGCTGACCGTGGCATTGCAACTAGCTGAGGGCTAGCTGGCTTCAGAAACAGGCTGTATATTGTTACTTTCAGATGTCATTGTGTATGATCTCTTCGGGGAAATTCGGAGGAGGAAAAGTTTGGTTGATTTGCGTTGCGAGCGTAGATTCTAACGCTTTGTTTTTTTTAAATATATATTTGTTTAGTTTTCTGATTTGGTATAAATATGTAGGCTGAATTTTCATATTAGTATTTTATTACCTAACGTAAAAAAAAAAATTCTAGTCCGTACGCCATAAACTCACATTTTTCAACCATTGGGAGGATTTATGTTAACAAAAGTTACGGTCCCCGGAGTCCGTGGAGTGTAATTTTTTAATTAAAAAAAAACTATTGGGAGGTTTTCCTCTCGACGGCACGGCGCGACACAATATCAAAGTCAAAATGTTTTTATTTAATTGGGTTTGGAAGATACACTTCAGAATGTCATAACGAGCGGTTGAGTCTATCTAACCTTGTTTGAAAAGAGAGCCACTGCTCAGAAGATCAAGCAAGACTTTGCGGAGCATTTTTATTTTTTTAATTGTCTCACAAATTTTGGCTTAGAACTAGGTAACATCATTTTTATATCTGAGTATTAGTGGCTACTTGGCAGAAGTGCAAGGTTCCAGACATCTTTGTCTTACATTTCCGGTTCCTGACATATAATAAATTGTTAATCTTCTAAAATCTTCTTTTAAACACCCGACGCACGGCGTTTTAAAGGTGTCGTAATCGTATCGATGGTTTCCAGCCAAAAGGTGATAAGCGACATTTTTTGGCAAATGGACTTATATATATGGTTGGAATCGTCTTTTTTTTCTGCGTCAAATGGTCTAGGTGACATGTCTCTACGAGCAACTTTGATGTCGCTTAGGTGGTAGAAAAATCAGCGATTTTAGCAATTTTTTTCGTTATAAACGCCAGAAATTTTACAGTTTTTCCTTTTTTGGGGGTTACACAAACATTTTTTTTTAAGACAAGGAACTTACGCTTTTAGAGCTTTCTGTTACGTTTTATTGTTTGTACCTTAACTAATTTTAGCTGGAAGTAAACATTCACAAATTTGCGTTTACGTTTATTAGCCTCTCAATAATTTGTTCTATTAATCCGTTTAGTACTTTTTGCCTGTTATTTTGAAGACTGTATTTTGTCGTTTATAGCTATTAGGCCGCATTTTTAAGCCTTCATTTGGTGTTTAGGGTGTCATTCCCCGATAATAAATAATTAGCCAATTGGCGGTTACTACATATTGCACCTACAAATATTTCACAATAGTTTGTCGCTTATCCCTTTTTTCCCTCCCGATACTTAAATAATTTTGGCGCTTAGATAAAAAAGTAGGTCTAAAAGGTATCGGCATTTGTCGTTTACCTATTTAAAAATAATTGAAAATGTCGGGTACCTACATCGGTTTTTTGGAACTACGTGAGCAAGCGCCACGCGCTCTCGCGAGCCATTTTGACGCGTAATTTTTTTTTTTGTTTTAATGATAGATTTCTCATCAAGTGAGTGAAGTTAATGTTTTTTATACATTTTTACTAAAGTTATTCCATCGAAGTACAATCTAAAACTAAACTGTCTCCACTGGTATGTTATAAATTTCAGCTACTTACCTATGTCTAAAGCAAAACACGATGATTTACTTAAACTTTGTCGAACTAATGTGATTTCTCCTATTTTTCATAACGATTAAGGATACACTTCCTAAGAAAAAAAAATGTATTTTTTTTTCATTTTAACTTGCTTGTACTTTTGTTAGCTTACATTTTACAAAATAGATCGATGAACATTTGTACTCAATTTGACCATTTCAAAATGTTGTACGCCGTTCTATGGTGATTCGATCTCTGTAACTGTACGTTATAATTTATAGTAATTAATAGTAATAAGACATTTTATTACGAATGTTTTTTTAGTAAGTAATTAATATATTACATTTTATTAGCATGTGCCAAACGTCAATTAATACAGACTGATTCGATTCCTACAAGTCTGTTGTTTTAATCTTCAATTACTCCGAGACAAACCTGAAATCGTTTCAACACGTAATTAAATTAAGGAAGAATTAGCACATTGAAAATACACTGCAGACAAACTATTCTCAATCAAAATTGAACTTAATACAATTTTGCACTTTGTCAATTTTTATTCAATAGTTGGTTGTCTCATATTTCTCCAATTTTATTTCTCAAAAACTTAAACTTATGCCATTTTTCTTCAATTTAAATGATACATGAAATGCAGTTACGCAAGTTTTGCTGGAAATGCCTGATCATGTATATAGATTTACGAAATTTTGGCTGTTTGTAAAATTAAGACCTACTGGGATAAGCGACAATGAATAATGTTTGCAGGCTGAATTTCAAAAAAGTAATGATGCCATTCAATAGAAACATTAAATACAATAATATAGCTACATTTCCAGCTTTTCGGAAGCTATACTACGTTTTTTATGGCCATTTTTAATTATTTTTTAACTTTAAATCACTCTCCTGTAAAGTTTGTATAGTGGCGCTTATCACCTTTTGGCTGGAAGCCATCGGTATGGTGTCGGTAACGTAATTAGTCGGGAATTTTCAATTTATACTTGTTTTTCATGAATGTAATTTTTAAGACACATGGTCTTGAAATTTCCTTTAGTGAGCCTTTTTATATTTTTTGGAATTTTATTGTAAAAACGAACGAAGAAAAAATGTATGAAAATGTGTCATGTATTCCCGCGACGACGATGGCGTCGTTGATCCCATAGGTGTCGTACCGTCGATTATAAAAACTTCCATTGCGCCTAAAACTGTGAATGAATTAACTCAATATACATTTTTTAAATTATCAATAATTTTAAAAGTAAAGCTAAAAAACCGACTTCCCGTCATCCATTTTTAGACTTTTATTGATATTTTAAAAACTGCTTGACCGATTTCTGTAAAATGTACATAAATGGAACACCTCTAATTTATATGAGACCACCTCTAAAATATGATCTACCAAACAAAAAATGAATCATTAAAATCGATTCACAATTGTCAGAGTAATCGCATAACATACATGGGTACAAAAAAACATACAGACGAATTGAGAACCTTCTCCTTTTTTAAAGTCGGTTAAAAAATAATACGTACTAAGTAAAAATAATAAGTATAAGTAGGCAAACACTATTTCTTTCTAGCTCAGACAACGTGTAACACGACACCATGCGTTTCTAACATACGCTGTCTACTTTTCTACATGTGTGTTTATGTCCAGTTGTGTCTATGTAGGTACCTACATCTTCACAGGTGCTAGAGTCCAATTACTTAGGCCACAAGTTCTATAAAAACTGCAGCTTGGTACCTTTCCTACAATCATATATCCCGGTCGATCGCTTTCACTTCCCGTCTAGTGTGATGGATTATCAATTTCTCTTACTTTTGTAGGTTGTGTGCAGTTTTTTCTTACGTACCAAGTACTTGCCTATATGAACATGAATAGGTGAGATTCGCCTGATGGCAGATGAGCTGTTCTTAAGTCTGGTACATACAGGGTTAAAGGTGTTAGGGATACTAAGACGAAAACATGGACAAGTAATCATCATTGTGAACAACTTTTACTATGGAGTCAACCCTGAAGTCGTGAAAAAAATTAGCTGTTCCATAGGAAAATGTAATTGATATTCATTAAAAGCCTGGAACAGCTGTTTTTTTTATCTTATGAATTGCTCTTACCCTGTACATGTTTTCTGCTTAGTACCCTTAGTACCCGTAACCCTGTATAACCTAAATTATTGATTCCAGATTTTGAATGTTCAAAAGACAATACCCTGACATGAATTGAGGACCAACCAAGCATCTACCGAACAAGGATTCAACTCAATTTTCGACAATTCTCGAAACTCAATATTCGTCAATTCTCGACTCTCAATACAATAAAAAAAAAATCTAAAGAAAAACCAAGCTTAAAAAAAACAACCTCCCGTCATCTAAATTGGATTTTGAAAAAAAAATGTATACCTTTGTTGATATTTTAAAAGCTGCTTGACTGATTTCGATAAAAAAAAATTGGAACCAACTCTAAAGTATGCTCTACCAAAGAAAAAATAATCAATTATATCGATTCATAACTGGCGGAATGATTGCGTAACATACATACAAGAAAAAAAAATTCGAATTGAGAACCCGCTTCCTTTTTTGAAGTCGGTTAATAAAGCAACAGAACTAACATTGCGATTTGTCCGACAAAGATTTTAGTCGCCTAACCAACTAACAACAACCACAATATCGTTGTCCTAGGTGAAGTTTGTTTTGAAGATCTTTGTTGGTTAGATACGACTCCGGCGTTTGTCACACATCCTAATCCTTCTAATCTACTTATTCTATTATATTAATTAATTAGCATCTAGTTTACTTAAAAATAAAACCACCACTAACTTACTTATTAATAAATAAATAAATAAATTCAGGACATTGTCACACACAGTCGCCTAACCCCGAAACTAAGCAAAGCTTGTACTATGGCTACCAGAAACTGATGACTGCTGAGTTTTTAAAATACTTAAATAGATATTAACACCCAGACATTGAACAAAAACAAACGTTCATCACATGAATGTTTGCCCTAGATGGGAATCGAACCCACGCCCCCAAGCTCAGAAGGCAGGTTCATTACCAACTGAGCCAGCTAAAAAAACGAGCTATATAAATACGAAAGTGGGTTTGTTCGTTTGTTCGCTCAACCCATCATTCTGAAATTTTGCATACACGATTTCAGTGTTACAGATAGGGACATAAAGCATCTTCTATTCCGAAAAAGATAACAGGTCATGTGAGACGGTGGGTGAAAACGCAGGGCGCAGCTAGTATTATAAAACTAATAATATTAAGCAAAACAAGAAATTAAAGAATGATTGACAAATTAGGCCAATTTAAAATAATATTGCTAACTAAAATTATGGCTAATTTTAGGTAACAAAGAGATAATAGGGTACAATTTTATAGCTATTGTTAAAATTTATTTTCAGATCTGCAAATATTATACAAACTCATTCTTGTACTGCGGATGAATTAAAGTTGCTAAATTATTTGCAGAATTAGAAGAAAAGCAAAGTATTGGAGCAGTTGATAAATTGCTTGGATCAGTAAACAACTTTTGAAGAAACAATAAACAAGTAATATTATTGAAATACAAACAAAAAACCCGGCTGCATAATGTTATACCCTATGTCACTTCCGCTATCAAGACGATTCAAATGACACCTCACTTGTCGAAATACATCAAGCTGATATTAGGCTGTAGGGTGTGCCAAAGAAACCTCATACATACACTCGAAAAACATAACCCTCCATTCCAACCAACCTAACCCAGCCATACTAACCCCTCCTTCTAGTGCAGTCGGGCAAAAACTAAAATGGAATATCTACTAGAGTTTACTGCGACGAGCAGCACGAAATTATTATTTGCAGGGATTGGACACAAATTCAATACACATATCTACCTACCTACAATCTAATGTAGTCATCCGAGAAACATGATGAAAAGTAAAAGAAAGTAAACAACCAAGAGGAAGAGTAAATTTTTTAGTCTAACAAATTCTGGCACGAAAAGAAAAGGGTCCAGCGACCACTTTAGACTAACTTCGCATTGGCTAAAGGTTTTCTATTGCCATTATGTCTCAAAGGAAACGATGAACGAAGAGAGCAAGTAAAGATACTGACGACCCTATAAAGTTATCTACAGAGTGACAAATTACAATTTAAGTAATTATTTATGACTTTCGCACTTCTCTAATCATTATTATTAAATAACTGAGAATGTACCTTGTATTATGGATTCATTTAAAAACTAATGATGCATACAACCTTTTTGTGCAGAGGGATCTTTGATTTGCTTTATCTATCAATTAAATAAATCAGTCAAAAGTGACCCCTTACAAATGTGGATATTTATCATAGATCTGTTTTCTATTTAGGATGTTTAAAAAAAAATCAAGAACATTGAGAAGAAGATATAGTTCACTAGCCGCGCCCCGCGTTTTCTTTCGCGATTAAAAAGTATCCTATGTGCTATGCTAGACTATAATCTATCTCTGTGCCAAATTTCATCTTGATCTGTTCAGCGGTTCTGGCGTAAAAGAGTAACAAACATCCATCCATCCATCCATTCTTACAAACTTTCACGTTTATAATATTAGTAGATAGGATAGTAGGATTTAAGTGTACATGCCAAATTTTATCACAATCTAACGAACAGTTTCCTAGAAATTCGGCAAGGGCGTTTGTTTAGAACATTCAGAGCGTCGCGGAACCCTTAACAATTAATAACCATTATTTATTTTGTACCCACTAAATTCACTAAACATAATTATACTAATAATTATATGTTTAGGGAAGAGACAGAATAAACAATAACTAGTACAAAAGTACACTTACTCACCGTTTTTCTCTGAGTATCACCGTTACCATAGCAACAGCGTCTCGGATTGCATCAGCCCCGACAGCTCTCACCATCTCAGTTATCTTTTTGCAAAATTCATCCGAAACTTGAGACGTCTTACAAATCAACGCCACAGCGTGCAGTCTTGATACTTGGAACTCGGAACAATGCTCAGGCAACGGCTCAGGGATTTTGGTAATTCGCTGTCAAATCTCATACATTTCAAACGTGCTTTCAAAAGGGCTATTCCTACGCGTGAGATGAGATTTCATCTTGGTCACTCTCACACCTATGACGTTTGAAACGAGAGCAACAAGGACGAAAAAAGGTGAGATGAAAATCTCAAATCTCCGAATAGGGCCACTGTACCCTTACCATGAGTTTTGATAGTTACGTCATATTTTTTCGTTTTTTTTAGCTCCATTCAGATAAAACGCCTTTAGCAGAAACGTTATAGAACAAAGTTAAATGTATTAAGCCAAACGAAAAAAGTTTTCGATAACTTTACAAAAAGTCGTGGTAAGCCCACTGGAATGAATGAGCTCAAGACAGAGAAGAGGGACGCGAGAATACCAAGGCGTTGCTACAGCTGCATCATCAAAATGAATTGGGTAGTTTTTATGATTATCGGTTTTGATCGATGTTTTAGCATTCCTCTTATACCGGGTCCACGCGTTTGCCAAACCTCATCAAGCACCTATAAATGTCTAGATAGGGTGTTTAGATTGGCTTGCAAAGGTTTGTTAAAGTTTATCATCAAAAATCACGGTCAGGTGTTATTGTGTCAAGTTACATGGTATGCTGGTCACGGCACCAAAGTCAAAGTCAAAAAGTGTTATTCAATTTGGGTATCAAAGATACACTTATGAACGTCAAAGTTTTTTTTAAATAGACTCGACCGCCTTGTTGGGATAAAGAGCCTCTACTCAGAACAACAGGCACCAAATTGTAACGTACCAAATTTTCTTTATTTTCCACGAGGTAAAGCTATAATTGAAATGGGTGTACATGTACACACTAAAGTGTCACAGAAATTGCAAGAACTGAACGGGTAAACCTGTGGACAACAGTTAGTAATGAGAACCTGCTAGAATAGAATCCACGTTTTTTCTTCCGCACGAACTAACTTCCAGGTCAAGTGCGGAATCATTACTTACACCTAGTTTTTGCTGCTAGTAATTAGTAAAAACAATCTCTAGCATTGGCAATTATACTCTGGGACTGAAAGCATAAGGTTGCTTTTGATTCTGATAGTGATTTGTGTAGGATTGAACGGAAGACGCTTCCGAAAGTGAATCTGCTATGGGAGATTTGTAATCGGTCTGTCAATCAACATTAGTTTAAACTTTTTGCTATTTTTTTTAAGATTTTCCTACTACCTATTAAGTCGTCAATTATTATTATGTAGAAACCAATCGTATTTGAACAATTTGAGTTCTCTATTTAAGGTAAAGTAGACGTATCACTAACCAAAATGAGATGATCTTATGGGGATGATTTGTAGTCCTGCATCATTTTTTTTCTCTTAGAGATAGAATAGATAGCTAAAGATAGATAGATAGGTATATAGAATCTCCATTCCAAAGTTTTACCTAATAAATTCATAATAAAATAAAAAATCGCCACGCCTCCGAAGAGGCTGGCAGAGGTGTATAGCAACACCCAGTTTTCGTCGGACGATATTCAATCCCAATTCGTAATGTTGCAAATGAATTCGAAAAACGAGAATGCGATTTTAAGACTGAAATCATTTATCCTTACATCATACAACTGCTGAAATTCCACTTTTTTCTTTTCCAAACTTGTCGAGTTATTTTTAGCCGAGCGATTACTACATGCACCTACTCGTACTTACAGCGCATTTCTTCATAATTTCTCTGGATGTGGTTCCGTGGGATGCCTTACCGCCAGGAGCTTGTAGGTTTCATATGCTGCCATAAATTTGGGAACGGACTAGTAAAAAATTAACGAACAAAAAATAGAGAAAAAACTTGTTTTTACTTGTACATATCCAAGTATGTAGTGTAGTAAGTAAAACATTGCACAAGAATTCTACAGGGTGTATATTTAAACGATGGACACGTTCTAGGACATCTTTGTAATCATTATTATGACCAACTTTTACTAGGGGATCACCCTGAAATATAAGAAAAAAACAACTGTTCCATGCGAAAAGTTCATTGATCTTGGACAAAACCATGGAACAGCTAATTTTTTTTCATGATTTTAGTGTTGGCTCCATAGTAAAGTTGGTCTTACTGATGAGTACAATTATTTAGAGATATACGATGTAAATCAGCATCATTAATTTTTATTTCTTTAACTTTTAGCACACATCACCGTCCATGCTTAATCATAATGTTTTATTCTATCCAAAGGTTGTCTGGAAGAGATCACTCTTAAGCGATAAGAATACCCATTACGCTTATATTTTTGAGTGTTTAGTTTAGATTTATTTTGTATTTGGTGTCAATAAAGAGTTTTTATATTGTATTGTATCATTATCAGCCAATAATCGTATACCGCTGAAGCTCAGCGGTATACGATTATGGGCGTCTCTTTACAATAGGCAATTTCTAGGTTTCTTTACAATCTTTGCGATTAGGCGTCTCTTGTACAATAGGTACCTACTCTACCCGGTCGTGTGTCAATTTCGTCTAGGCTTGCCCTGAAGGCAGTGAAGCAAACATTGTACCAGGCGATTAGGGTTCCTTATTTTACAGTACCTAGAACTCAAAAAGCAGAACCTTTCAACCTCTACCTCTCTTTACAAACATTGACATATAGTTGTACGAAAAAACATATCTACCTACGTACGTATACTAACGTATTTGTTTCCATACTCCAGTCCTCATTCAATCAAGGCTGCGATTATTTACGACCCCCCACCCTAAAATGTACGTGTGTCCGCGAAATTGCTAACAATTGGCAAGCCTACATGGCCTGCGTACAAGGTAAAGGTGAGTACACCCTCGTAAATCAACCATCGGACGCGTGGCCGCGCCTTGACTTTGAACTTGTACGCTCGGTTGCAGAACTGTTATGTAAGAAAAAAAAAACTGTGTATTTTACGTACTGATACTTTTATTACCAAGAAAACTGTTGTAGTTAGTATAGTTATCTCTTCAAGGATTGTATACATATGCGCAAACATAATGTGTACATGTATAAATAATCTATAGTGATCTAACCACTTCGGGTTTATAATAAATAAATAAAAAACACCAAAATAATATTTATTTATTCACTGTTTAATTGTACTCTTACGAAACACTTGTTCTAAATATAAAAATACTAGAATATACAATTTGAACATAGTTATCAATTTTCATGCCACCTAGAACTAACTTCACGATGTAGAATTTAGGTGTCGGTGTGCGCGCGCATCGTAAAAATTCACTCTCATCATTTTTCTCTATCGCGCCAAAAGAAGTATAACTTCAAAAAGCATTACAGAAAAACCTTTTGAATTTTCTCGGTAAATTCGGAAAACTGTGGTTAATAACTACCGTACAAATGGTTGGTTTAATAAAAAAAAAATTACTCCAATATTTTATTGCTAACCAGTATGATGCTAACTTTACCTGACAATTTAAGTGAAGCCACCGCCGTATTTTCAGTCTAAAAGTTATAATTTCCTGACTAATAGTTGTGCGGGATTTGGTAGCTTAGTGTCTGTTTACTTGCACATATAAAGATACTTAGAACTATTTTTAAGTAAGTAAATAGTTTTAGCTAGTGTAGCTAGGCCTCGAACAGAAATTTCACGTATAATTATCCATCACTTCTGGTCCTATTACACTTATATTCGAACTTAAACATTCTATTTGCACGAACTGGGGCCCTATTCGGAGGTTTGAGATTTTCATCTCATCTATTTTCGTCCTTGTTGCTCTCGTTTGAAACGTCATAGGTGTGAGAGTGACCAAAATAAAATCTTATCTCATCTCACGCGCAGGAATAGCCCCACTGCCTGCAAAGTTCCATGAAGATTAGATCATTGGATTGGACCGTCGTCGCTACTGTGTATTGTGTCAACGTCAACGTTTTTTTTTTATGCAATAGGTGGCGTTTGACCACCAACGGCACCAACTCGCCTGATGTTAAGCGACGTTGTGGTCTAAGATGGAGCACGACGATCTATAAGGTACTTTTTCACTCTAGCCTTAAAGTTCTGTAGAGTGAAGAAGTACAAAGACGGCAGTTGAGTGAGGCGCTACAAGTGCGCTACTGCTCAGACCCGTCTTCGGAACGGTTACACCGGACTACATCCCGAAACACGACTAGGTCATTTCACGGCATGGCTTGGTCCGGAAACGTCAATGTTTCTTAAGTAGTTTAATGTTCGTATTGAATCAGAAAAGAAAAGTCTAGAAAAGTAGCTCTTATCATGTTACAAAACTAGCATTAGGTCAGGAAAGAAATTACTTGGGAAATTCGATAAGTCTTACCCATGATGTGACGCAAATGCAATTTTAAACAACACGACCGCTGAGACGATTGGAACGTAATTATTATATTTTTCTATTGTTATGTCAGCTTTTTGATTTTGTAATATTGCGTAATAATCATGATAATTTACGTACTTGTACGTACGTTTTGATAGGCGTACACTGCCTAGATAATAGCAGTGTTTTGTGGGTTCATTCATAGTTTTTTTTTTCCACAATTTATATTTATGTATTTATATGTTTTTATTTATATTTTCACGAAAGCACAGAGAAACCTCGCCTGGTGTTAAGCAATTATGGGGCCTAGGATAGAGCCCGATTACTTAGAAGACTTGAAGATATCCAAATAATTATTAGTACCTGGATGACCGAGCTTTGCTCGGTATTTTTTTTTTTAATTGTATTTTTTGGAAAATAAACAATTGATTTTAGTCTAACCTCAAAGCAAACACTCATTGACTTCGTGTTACTTAACAACGCCATCTGCTGTTGTGTCGTTAAAGCAATTAGTTGCTCACAAAAAATAGTATTATTATTCGCCAATAGATGTCAGGAAGAGTCATATTTTTCAGTTGAGACTACTCAAACGCCTCCTTTTTGTTATTTTTCTTCCAAGTTTATGTTTAAGTTGATTATCGATAAAACACGAATAAAATGACATTTTCTAAAAATGATTCCTAGCTAGATCGATTTATCGCCCCCGAAACCCCCTATATACTAAATTGTATGAAAATCGTTGGAGCCGATTCCGAGATTCCAATTATATAATTATATTTATACAAGAATTGCTCATTTAAAGATATAAGATAACTATCGGGAAACACCCACTCAGGCATTCCACACTCTAGCGGTCCGCACAGTCAAAGTAGGATTCAATTGATAATGGGTCTGTCCCTTTGGGATTTCGGGCAAGTTTGCCATCAACAGTGAGGGAGGAGATAGTTAGCTTGTTAACTTGTAGAGAAGATATATGTAATCCTAGTTGATGAAAATACGAGAGGAAATAAAAAAAAATGATAACCCCCCACACCGAACTTTATCAAACATAGCTAAGAACACTCTCGACTAATTCACTTTTCACACACACACACACAAACACACACACACACACACACACACACACACACACACACACACACACACACAGACTCGTCAGACTTATAACACCCCGTCGTTTCTACGTCGGGGATTAAAAACTAAAGACGGATTTTATTTGACAGCGATAATGGTTGTTACTGATGATGATATTTTCAGAATGCAGACTATTGCACACTGCATAATGAAATATGACCTCCTTCGTTATGCCTTTCTCTGCAGATTTACAAATCGATGGCATGCGATTTTAATAATTTATTGGTTTCGGTGCAAGTACCGTTATAATCTTTACTGATCGACTCGAAATTAATTTAGCTGACATGCGAGTATTTCCTGTGTACAATGTAGTTTGTTAGTCCTCTTCAATCTCCGATAAAGAATAGAATAAAATTATTCTTTTACACATGTTCTTTTACACACTCAGTTTGTAGTGAACCTGCCTTCTGAGCTTGGGGGCGTGGGTTCGATTCCCACCTAGGGCAAACATTTATGTTATGAACATTTGTGTTTGTTCTATGTCTGGTTGGCTAATATGTATTTAAGTATGTATTTAAAAATATCTAAGTATGTATATCAGTCCCTGGCAGCCATAGTACAAGCTTTGCTTAGTTTGGGGTCAGGCGACCGTGTGTGGAAGTGTCCCGAATTAATTTATTTATTTATGTACGACTCATAAATGTAGATTGTAATCCTATCCAAATCAGAAATTAGAATTTCCTAACTAACTGGCTTTGTGGCATGTAAACCTCGCGGCCAACGTCTGTCCTGCTCTACCGGTTGCATCCCTCAACCGATTCTCGTGATTTGGTGAGTGGACTCGATAATAATGAGACATAATACACGATGCACGATAGCCTAGTTGGAGAAGGCCCGCCTTTCAAGCCAGATGGAGCGGGTTCAAACCCAGCCGACGGCACGCACCAATTTGTTCATTGTTTGAACATAATTAAATGAGTATTGTATGTCATCTGCTATATACATGGCTGGAGACCGGACTGAATATCGTCTGACGAAGTGTGGGTGTTGTATTACACCTCTGTCAGCCCCTTCGGGGAAAAGGCGTGACGGTTATGTAACACACACTCGCTAGGTCTTTTAAACAATTATTGTCTATCTTTGTTACTTTTCCTCTTTAGCTCATAAAGCACTAGTTTTAATAAATTAAGGACGGGATTGAAATAAGGAAAACCATTCTTCATCTAACATGTGTTTGTCTAAGCAACTGTACGCAGTTCGCGCGTTCGCAGAAACAAAAGTAAAAGCAAACCAATTGGCTTGCCTGTTTGCATTCCCAGCCCAAAACAACACGACTTCACTTATGTACCAATGGACGTTAACGTGTCGCCCACTGTGCGGTCAGTTTACTGCTTGCTGAGCATAGTTTGACAAATCTTCTTTTCGACCGCGCGAGCATGAGCGAACTTAGTGTCTCTGCTTCAGCTTTGACAAAAATGGTTTCGTATGTCCGGATTCTGTCCAGCAACTGTACCGTGACATCTTTTTGCGATGATTTTAGGTTCAGCCGCCGACGCTGAGCGACCATGAATCTTATTGTACTGGGGGTCACCCCCGAGTACAATAACGTGTGAGCTTTAGCTTTAGCTTTAGCTCACACGTTTGTGAACCATTAGTGATACAGAGCCGTTCCCCAGCCGTTTTTTTTTTACAAACGCAACGTCAACGGCTCAGTTAAACATCGGCTATGATTAGCTGAATCGCCCCCCTGATATACGGTTCGCGATCTTAAAAATCAACGCAATAGGATGTCACGGTACGGGGCCAGATCTTTGTCTTCCTCTACAGGTCGCAGTCTATCCTACTAATATTATAAACGCGAAAGTTTGTAAGAATGGATGGATGGATGGATGAATGGATGGATGGATGTTTGTTACTCTTTCACTCCAGAACGACTGCACAGATCGGGAAGAAATTTGGCACAGAGATAGATTATAGTCTAGAATAGCACATAGGATACTTTTTAACTGCGGGTGAAACCGCGGGGCGCAGCTAGTTTTATATAATTAACGAACCTGCTGACAAAATTGCACGAGTATCGGTTGGGACGAGTAGCGACCAGTAGAGGATGACAAACAGGCAGGATGAACCACTAGTTCTAATAGTTCTTCTAAACTTAGGTAAGTATTTATAAATAGGGCATTAGACACAAGTACCTCAAGTCATGACCTTACCGCTAAAAGCGATTGCTTCCAGACAACCTTTGGATGGAAGTAATTAATTGATCGAGCAAAACTAAGTGAGTGTTGAAAGTCTGCAGAGACTTTCAGACAGACATCTTTCAGACAGAGACATAATTATGATGATGAATTTATGCAAATACATTCTTGAAGTCGAATCTAAGCCAAATCGGCCTGGGGGTTTTGGATAAACGAGTAGATGGTTTTGGGGGTGTTATTCAACTTTTAAAACGTAAGTTGTTTTTTAATTCGCGAGAAAAATAATCGAGTCTCCATACAAAATATTAACTGTATTATGATCAATTTTGTATAAAGACTTGAAATACTTGATTCTTTTTTTCTCGAATTTTACAAACATGAAAGTTGTTCACTTTCACAGGTAAAACAACACCCTTAAGAATACTTAAGAACACCCTTAAGGATACTGAAGGGTGTTATTTTACCTGTGAAAGTGAACAACTTTTACACCATACAACACCATAAAAGGGGCTAGAGGTAGCGATGTCTCAGTTTGACGCAAATAACTATTAGTAGGTATAAGAGGCACAGAAGGAGTTTATGTTTAATATAAGGTTAATATAATATATAATATATGGTTAATATAACTTACGAGGAAACTCCGTCGGTCAACGACCGTCGGATCCGACTTTCCAGACGGTAGAGTTAATATCGTAATTTCTTCCAGTTTGCTAATTTTATATTACTTTTATGGGTCATTTCGATGTGCTATTGACTCTTTAGCCAGAGTCTCTGTTTTCAGCTAAAATTATGTTTTGCCTAAAGTTTCTTGCTTTTCAATGGCGATATTTTTGTTTTGCGATTATTTTTACTTTGATTCACAGCTTATCACTACATTAGCTAGCTGCATGATGTGGTTTTATCCACAATTATCCAGAGTCGCTATTTTCAGAATTTTTCAAAAATATTAGTACCTTTACGAAATGCTGTGGTTTCGTCAATGCATACTAACGTATAGGTAATCCTTGCATATTATTTTAAAGAGCTCGAGTTTAATTTTTGATTAAAATTAATATCCACTTAAAATGATGGTTGAAAACTTGGTTTGTTCCTGCATCATTTATTTATTTCATTATTTGTTTCTATTTCTTTCATTCAATAGCAAAAGTTAAAAAAGTCCATTAAAAGTTAATCCATCACTATTTCCCTTGTGTTTTCCATCACAACTGTTATGGTCAAGAACTAATTCTAACGTGATTCGTGTAATGTAACTATAATGTCAAATTACTGTAAGTAGATACATTACATTTTACATTACACTAGTAGCCAGGAAGATCTGCCGGCGCCAGCGCCGAGCGGCACTTAATGACGCGAAAGGCTAAGGCTGACACACATGCTCAAACGACTCATGCTTTAAAAAGGCTCAAAAGTTGATTTTTTTGCTAAACAACCAAACTGAATAAAAATTCTGAAATAAAACGACAGAATTTTGGGTCTATCCCACTAGTCCCGATGATTTCTCCTGTGACGGGACAACTGATACTCTTTTATCCCAGTAGTCCCGATGAGTTCTGCCGTGACGGGCAACTGATACTATTTTGGCTATTACTATAAAGGCTAGCGACACCAATAATAAATCCAAATTTTTTTTTCCAATGGACAAAGTAAGTCTTGAGCATGACTATAAAATTATGCTCATTGATAGCAACACTTGGGATACACAATTACACATGCCAATAATGACCAAATGCGCATTCGACGCATACTTTTGTCCTAGTAATGAGCGTGTGTGTGTCAGTACCTTTACAGCCAGAGAAAGCGCCACCAGAAGCTGGTTTATGGCTTCTACACTATAATTTTAATAATAACTAACGACTTGTAAGAACCTAGTAAAACTATTACAGCTAATCATACCAATAGTCTAAAGTATTAGAGCAATAACTCTGTTTTTCTTGTTACATAGGTCAGTAAAAAGTAAAGTTTTTATTCACACCAAAAATATTCTAAATAAAATAATAATTTTTTTTTAAATTCGGGACATTGTCACACACGGTCGTCTGACCCCAAACTAAGCAAAGCTTGTACTATGGCTGCCAGAGACTGATATACATACTTAGATATTTTTAAATACATACTTAAATAGATAATAACACCCAGACATAGAACAAACACAAATGTTCACCACATAAATGTTTGCCCTAGGTGGGAATCGAACCCACGCCCCCAAGCTCAGAAGGCAGGTTCACTACCAACTGAGCCACCGAGGCAGTCTGCCATACCTAATACCACCAAGCATCCTCAAAGCTAGGTAACAGGCAGCAACTGGCTGGTAGTACTAATTTATTTTAAAAATGAATCAGGCTTGATAGTTTTTAAGGAGAGTATACTTAGTCTAAAACAAAAGAAATCTTAATTAACTTTTAGAACATCTAAAGGCGGAGACTGACTGAAGCGAACCTTATTGTAACGTGTCGAGTACGCGTCTCATTTTGCTGTATCAAAATTGGCGGATTTCCTCTAAGGCCTGGTACCCTTGGCCTATATTTATCAGTGATCTTCGGATCGATCGATTAGCCAGAGGGGGAGGGGGGGAGGGTGTAGACGCTGCGAATTGAATAGCCTACTGGCAGGACATGTGTGTAAATCCGCCAGGGGGGCTATTTTTGCGCGTGAGATGAGATGAGATTTTATCTTGGTCACTCTCACACCTATGACGTTTCAAACTAGAGCAACAAGGACGCAAAATGGTGAGATGAGAATCTCAAATCTCCGAATAGGGTCCCAGGATGCTAGGAGCTAAAGGGGCGGCTGGTCCTACGCGGTCTACGGCGGCCAAGACTGCAATTCTGCCAATGCGTATCAATTCAACGAGCCGACCGCTGCCGGGAGCATTCTAGCCTGTGACACCATGCCTCCATGCTTGCAGCGGGCGCGCTTCACTCTTGTACCATGTACCTACATTGTTTCATGAGATCCTCTCGTAGTAGACCGCTCGTGACAGGAAATAGCAGACATTTTTTTAGTTCAGACTTTTACATTCAATTTTTTAGTTGATCTGATTGACTATTTATTGTCTGACACACTTGAAATCTAAAATCATTAAATAAGATTTGTTTTTTAAAAGTGTGAGTTTTAGTTCTGAGTACCTATATTCCTTTGATAGGCTTGCAAACAAGTCTTGGTATTATTAGCTAGGGTCTATAAATCCTTAGGTCTCGCCATAGAGACGCCAGCAGCGTCTCTGATTATCCACAGACTATAAATAAATACTTAACAGGCTCTTAAACGGTAGTTTACGGTGAAAATAGATAAGAGCCTGGACCAAAATAGACGCTGGCTTTCAGAAAATACGGTACAGTTTTACGATTTAGCATTTCACTGCTGGTGTTAAAATTTCACGAATTTAGGTTCCTTCCAGGAGCTTTGTTGCTATTTTTACAAGATTTTATTAGTGTGAATGTATGTTAGTTTGTGTGGGTCAAATCATGGAACCACTTCCTGACTTTCGATTGGACTCTGTATACTTGCATATTTTCAGTGACAAGAGCCACTCACTACCCAGAACTGACTGGCTCTATTTGGGCTTGTTTTGAGCAAATCACGGTTTAGCTCCTAACGTTATCATCGTCATATAATATCACCATTATAACATAGTCAGATGTAGGTTCACTTGTTACTTGCAATACACAAAGATTGTTGAAAAATGCATTTTCTGACAAAAAAGGATTTGTTCGTTGATGGGCTTGCATTTGGACTCCATCTCGCCTGATGCTAAACAAGATGCGGTCTATGAAGGAGCATGCTTGCCTAGAAGAAACCAATTCAATTGCTATTAAAAAATAAAATATTAGGTCTCACTTCTACGCTATAATATGACTGACCACAGAAACGTCTTTGAAACCGCAAAAAGACATCAGTTAAATAGAAAAATGTCATGGACACTCAACGTATGGAACTAGCTGATTTTATGTTGTTGGCCCCATAGTAAAAGCTGTTCAGAACTATTAGTACTTATTACAATACAAATACCCTTACTAGTAACCGTTGTAAGTATAACCGTGGAATAGTTGTGCAGAGTTTTCTCTTTATCGATTGAGTTCAAAAACTTGAAAGAAAGAAAATTACAAAACACTGTAAACTATTCCGATGCTATACAAAGTTTATTAATTAGGGGATGTCTTTTTTCCGCTCAGAACACCCCAAGTTCATAACCCCGTAGGTATATTTATCCAGTGTAAGAAAGAATAGTTTATTTTGTGTGCTCTAGTTGTCCCTACGAGGTTAGTAACCTGCATTAGCTAATTATTTACTTACTTACTTTGTTAGTTAGGTACTCTAGTTTGATGGGTCACTTAAAAACAATTTAGAGTGAGTACATCATTAATTATCTATCTATAAGCGTTGAAATGTTAAGTAGAGTAGATAGGTAACATTTTTCACACCACCTGCTCACTCCCAATTTCTTCATTCCTAGCGCCTAGTAAATTGGAGACTTCTTAATTGTAATGATACCTAACTAAATGGTTAGGACGACAAATCAGGTCAGAATCCCCTATCAAATGGAGTTTTGTAGAGAACACGAAAAGTCACGTTTCGCAATGTGTGTACCATTTTCTCACACTCGTGTACGTTAAAGAACCGATTAAATTTTATAATCTAACATTATTACACTTTAACCCTCGACGTCGAAAGTCACGACAAAGTCACGACGACGCCTCCTTTTCGGTTTCCAGCCAAAACTCTAAAAAAAAGTGTTTGATGTATGACTTATTTTCTCAGTTCCTTTTTATTGCCTCGCAGAAGGAGTGAAAAGTAGAGTATTCACCTTTTAAATAAAGCGGAGTCTTCGTCTTTGGTGGCTTGAACCCCTCGCTTCACTCAGGACTCCACATAACAAGTGTTCTTACCTTAACACAAAATTCACCGTTTTTAAACCACTCGGTGTTCAAACTCACTTATCGATCTTTTTTGCTCACACCTGCAATCTGTGGAATGAGCTCTGCGGTATGTCCGAGTAACTACAACATGGGATTCTTCAAAAGGGCTGTCTTTAAGGATCGGCATCGTATCTGTGATACCCCTATTAATACAGATATCCATAGGCGACGGTGATCATTTACCATCAGGCGGTCCATTAGTTTATTTTACCATCTGTGGCATAAAATGTGCACTTGTCCCACAAATATGGCCTCAATTGCCCACAGCACGTTGAGTAACACTTCCACTGAAGTCATTATAATCACGTGAAAGTTATTTAATAACCACTTGAGAAATGTCGGAAAGTAATCGAGCTCGCGACAAATGATGGTCGTTATCCTGCAGTTGGTTGCGATGCGAACTAATGATAATGAATTACTTGCTGTTCCCCGTGGTTTAAGTCCCGTTTTACTGCAGTAGTATTCTCAAAATAGCAATAACGTTTACTCACACTTTACTAATGTTAATTTAAAAGGACCTATGAAGTGCTGCACGTGTGTGGTGCTGGTGTAACATGGCATAATTATTATCATCACGCTTTTTCCCTCCGAATGGATTGACAGAGGTGTTTTACAACAACCACACTATGCCAGACGATATTCAGTCCCAAATGTGACAGAGAGTGAGCCTGGCATACACCGGGCTCAAGTTGCATAGCAAATGACATTAAATGCGTAAACTACACTACATGAAGTTCTTAAATTAAAAAAACTGGTTTAGGTTCGGTTGGGATTGAACCTGCACTTTCTGGCTCAATAGAGGCAAAAAAATGTCGTATTAAAATTGTATGGAGTAAAATAAGAAGCCCCTATTAAGTAGAAGCGATGGCAGCCCAGTTGGGAGAAGGTCTGACTCTCAAGCCAGAGGAAGAGGGTTGAACCCAGCCGACGGCACGTGTGAACATATGTATGTGCGTGTTGTATGTCATCTGCTACATGGCTGGAGCCCGGTGTATTGCGACAGGCTCGCCCCCTGTCACATTTGGGACTGAATATCGTCCGGCGAAATGTGGGTGTTGTATAACACCTCTGCCAGCCCCCTCGGGGGAAAGGCGTGACGATATTATGTATGTATGTTGTAGGGATAACTTTCACGGATTGATACTATACGTACCTACTTAGGTAGGTATTAGTTACACGGGGTATGAGAAACACGTGGAAAAAGCGCGTGTAACGTCATGTCACTTTACGTCTCTAACGATACAGGGCAGTTTGAAGGCAATAAGAAAACGTGTCCACTATACAAGGTGCTGGTTGGACGTAGGCGACGCTCTGAATTTTCCATTAAAACGCGCTTGTCAAATTTCGTTGAAACCATTTGTCAGATTATGATAAAATTTGGCATGTACAGTTAAATTAACTATATCTCCGCCCCCTATATTCTTGTTTTTTTTTTCTTTAAACCGTTTTCAAGATAAAATAGAGCTATGAAAAATATCCGCATTTTTAAAGGGTCACTTTTGACAGATTTATTTAATAGATAGACAGAGCAAATCAAACGAGATTGTCTACATCATTTAGCTTTTAAAGTTATCTTTATTACAAGGGATTTTTTTGTTATATAAGATTAATTAGAGGGCTGAGCTACCCACGTCCGTAGGAGTGTACTCTATTCTGGTTCCCTACACGTGGTCTCCGGGTAGTGCTAACCGGGTAGCAAACTCTGGTGGGAGGCTTCGGCCGTGGCTAGTTACCACCCACCGGGTCAAGCCATGCCGTGAAATGACCTAGTCGTGTTTCGGGATGTAGTCCGGTGTAACCGTTCCGAAGACGGGTCTGAGCAGTAGCGCACTTGTAGCGCCTCACTCAACTACCGTCTTTGTACTTCTTTACTCTAGTAAATTTCAAGGCCAGAGTGATTAAGTACCTTAAAAGTCGTCGTGCTCCATCTTAGACCACAACGTCGCTTAACATCAGGCGAGTTGGTGGTCAAACGCCGACCTATTCTACATAAAAAAAAAATATAAATATAGAAGTGCAAATTAAATTGTAGAAATTAAGAAAAATTGTAGAAGTCATAAATAATATTGAAATTGAATGTTGTCACTCTGTAGATAACTTTAGAGGCTTTTCTTTACTTGGTCTCTTTGCTCGTCGTCTTCTACTGCAATATTATATTACCTATTTTATTTGGCGTTATTTTTATGATGTTTGTGGCTTTTAGATAATTATCTATTAAGACTTTGTTACGATGAGAATTTTGATCGATATTTTTATTCAGATATTCAAGACTGTACACACATAAAATAGTCACGCCTTTTTCCCTAGCGGTATAGGCAGAGACTACCTCACTTCACTTGCTTCTGCGTAGCGAAGAAGGAATGAAACATGTATTCTACTTCCATGACTCTTTTCATACATTTTAATATGAAAATCAACTTAATTAATGTAGACCAACGGATCCTTAAATAGAATAAAACTGCATCAGTAACTATTGAAATAATTATAATTGTTCTCAGAAACATACAAAATGATTATAAAATTAAGAAAAAAACATGCAATTCTGGAGCTCCAGTGAACATCTTACGTAAAAATATCACTATAATTTTATCTTAGCAAAGAAATAAATGTTAAAATTAGATTTTATAGAGAAAACAATACATGTACGTACTAAATTAAGACGGGACACGTTTCGTTCCTTACTAAAGGATCACAAAAAGAAATTATATAGGTAAGCATGCCATAGTTTTCTACATAATCAGAACTTACTAATAATAATATTTCTACAGTTATATAAACTTTAAATTCATCTCTATCTAACAAATTCACTGAAAACTTAACTAAAACTTAAAAGCTAAAAATAATCTTATAATATAACAGTTTTTTCCTCTTGTAAGTACAAACTACGCCTTTCTTTGTGTCTGTCTTGCCAGTAAAATTAGCTAAAAACCGTAGATAAACATGAAATTAAAATAACTTGCATCTGTGACAAATAGTATTCTGTAGATAGTAACCTAGCTCATGTTATTTCTTCTTTGTTTTCCATCGGAAGACACGTTGAGAAAACTTTACAATCTATTTACAATTACAGTAAAATATATTTTTAATTATTCTAAAATCAATTGATAAAATCATGTGTATACAATAACTAGTGTGTATTAGCAGGAGAATGGGATTATGATTATTTTCTTACCCATTTTTATAGTCATTATCTTTTAAAATCCAGTAATAACTGTACTTATTGACGACTGTAATCTTGTAATTTCCCAATTATCAACAAAGCTTTTGTTTAAATAAGGAATTATTTCTCTCAAACCACGATTCTATACCAAATAACTCCCGATTCCTGGATTTTTTATGAGAAAAAAAACATTGAATCAGGTACTTTTCTATACAAACCCGAAACGAAATTAAACTATTAAGAAGAAACTTAAGATTGAAGAATCAGTTTACTTAGTAAGTTTACACTCGCATTAATGTAGTCTTAAGACCAAAGGGCAAAGTTTACCAAAACTTGACAAGGAGATTAAATTTTGAACAGTCTGTTTTTGACAGCAATTCAATAAATTAAACGTCAACAATGAACAATTAGACAAACTAGTCGTGGGTAACTCGAACCGGAACCGGTTCAAAAATTCAGATCACTTGGTTTGGCTCGCTTGAGCCGCGGCTCAACTCTGAAACAGGCGGCTCAAGTCGAACGACTCAAACGATTTTGCCATTCATCAAAACGAACGCGAGAACGAAGAGAGCCGATTTGACGCGATGTGTTCCAAGTCCGAATACGAAATGTATTGTAGTGTGAGCATGGACGAAACAAAGCTATACCACAGAAAGAGAAGGAGACAAATTCTTAAGAAAAGCTATGCCTGCACGCGCAGTGATAGCGGAATGCTAAAATAAACTATTGACGTACTTAGTATTAAAATGTAATGTTAGATTTTATTAAATTAATGTTCTCATAAAATTAAAGTTGGAAATACAAGCTTATATCTATTAATATATACCTACTAGAGTGTGTACGTAAGTTTAGTTACAAGTCAAAATTTAGAAATTAAATTAAACCAACAACTAGGTAGTAGGTAGATATTTAATCACAGTTATTTAAATTGAATGCTAAAAAAAACAATTCCTCTTTTCAAAATCATGACTTTTTCATTGTACCAATTACCTACCTATATGAATATTAAATATAATTTTAGGAAAACGAATACTATAGTAGTTCTAAAAAAAAAACATAAATTTTTATCATGGTTTGAATGTACTAAAATTGATACTTACCACATATTTTAACTTTTAATTAAGTCTTTTGATATTAAATTGCTCTCCTGTAAATATGCAGTTTTTTGTTTCGATACTGTACGTAGGAACAGTCGATTTTTGACCAACGTATACGAGAACGAGACAAACCTATATCGGGGAAAAGAGAGAAAGAGATATACGTCTCACCGACTCGCATCGCGGGAAAACATTATTTGAACGGTAACCAAAGCATGTGTGTGAGCCAAACTGAGCTGAGTTCGAAGTTTACTTCGTTACTCACTAGATGACTCACTTGAGTCAGGACGCATATTACGTAGAAAGGAGTGGTTTTTGAGCTGACCTGTGAGCCGGTTCACGGTTCCGGTTCAAGTGGCTGACCTGAACCGGAGTCATGGCTCAAGCAAATCTGTTGAGTTACCCATGGCTAAGACAAACAATCGCTATGTTAAATTCAGTGAACAATGCCTAAGTCATTGATTCTAGTATGGCATGTTCAATTTTTGAATCAACGGATCATGTCTCATTTGGGCCATGATCCTCGATAGACTCAACCGCCTGTATCATTAAATTCGCCCTTCGTTTAAAAACGGGGCTGGCCAAATATGACGTTTCTACATAAGTTAGAAAGTTACTAGTTGAGACAAACGTGATCGCCCTCAACAAACTGCAGAAAATCTCGTCACCGCGTGCTAACTTGCATGCTAGCGCCATCTAGGTTGTTTAGCTTGAACCGTTAAATTTGCTTGTTACTCTGTTTTAACGCTACAAGAGTATCAATTTCTACATCATTTTAAGAAATTACATTCAAATTATTAATAAGAGAATCATCAGTTAAAACATAACTTAAAGGACGTTTACACGATTGAACTTTTGGGTCTCATCGTTCGGGCACCAATGCGAACCAAAAGAATTTGAATAGTAATCAGAATAATTGTTAAGCAAGGACTCGTGACGTCTATAAAATTATATTTTTACCAAATTTGCATTAATGGTGGTAATTAAATTGATGATAGAATTTACATCCATTGATTTCGTAGCAAAAGGTGAGTTCCATGCAAAATTTATTATTTGAATAAAATGATCGCTGTTGCAACAAAATCAAATGATTGTAACAAAATTAAAAATGATTTATTTGGAAATTGAACATTTGTTTAGAAAGTTGTCAATTCTACGAATTAACTTTTTGCAAAAAAAAAAAAATTAATTAGGGAGTAATTATGTTAAAATTCAATTTAGATTAATTCAAATAGCTTGATTTGAAATAAGAAATCACAGAAAGTAAAGTAAGTCAAAAAGTGAGTCGTTAGAATAATTTCGTTCGGGTTACCAACAAAAATACACAAAACATTCGCAACAAAAACGTGTTTCAAGAGAAAATAATTCCAGACGATAAAACCAAGTGCCGATTCTCAAAGTGTATTCTACTTACTTTTCATTTCTACTAATGCTAAAGCTACATTAGCGGCCTTCAGCGATAATTCGGGCTATCGCGACAAATATAGCCGGTTAGTTCGTCACTCGGCGATGTATCGGGCTAATTATCGCCCCCGTCAACTCCGTAGAAAGGCGACGAGTTGACCGCTAATGTGGACAAGAACATCGCCGATAACGATGTTATTAGCGCGACAACGCAACACGAATTATGTATCCGCACCATATACATGATATTACCTTCCGACTTACAAAATTATAACATGGTACCGTATCTATAAGCTTTAACGACTGATCACAGGACATTTGAATATTTTTGTTACTCTACAACTGATTTAAGTATGTAAGTTGTTGCTTATCTCTATTTACCTACATCACTCTGAACCTGGTTAAATCCATGGATGGTATGATGGTGCTGTCACATGGAACTGGTGAATTTCTGAAAATAATAAGAACATTTTAGAAACAAAGATATTTAAAAAAATAAAAGATGATTGGCAAAAATGATAATTATTTACATAATATGCAGGCCTATGCATTTGCCATGCATCTCACTAAATTATAAATGCGAAAGTTTGGATGGATGCATGGGTGTTTGTTAAGGCGCCGTCATAGCACGATATTAGACCTACACACACGTTTACTTAAGCCGCTTCATTTAGAGTTGAAAATCGTATTTCACATTTGATGGTAAAGTGAGATCGGCGCGTAGAAGTTTGTTTTTTTGCCGTTTTTAATGGTATCAATCGTAACAAGGACACAAATAAAAATAAGTTGCTCGGTTAAACTTTAGAGAACTAATCTGGCTGTTTAATAATCGAAAAAAAAATTTGGTGTAATCGCTGAAAATTTAGAGAACTACGTTCCAGTGGTTTTTAAAGAAGACACTTTTTATGATTATTTTTTCAAAATGAGAACGATTTTTGCAATTGTTCTTCGGTTAAACTTGAGTTGGTTGTTTGTTCTACCAGCTGTATTTTTTTGTACCTGATCATCATAATTCTTCATATCAAACTGTGCTTCTGGCAATGTGTATGTCAAATTTCATGATGATCCGATGAGTAGTTAGGGCGTGAAAGCGTAACAAACAAACGAACAAGCACACTTTCGCATTTTTAAAGGTTCGCATAATCTGTGGCACGGTTAGGACCTTTGCTGCGCTCGGTCAACTATAACTAAGTTCTACTCACTCGGGTAGATCGGATCTGAGGAAGGCTTGCGGTGGCATTGACGTGAGCTCAATTCCGTCCCTGTTGTCGCATATGATCCGAGATAGTGTGGTCTTCTTTATCTCGTCTAGTTGACCTAAAGTAGAAAATTGAGATAGGTTTATTGAGATAATGGATGGAAGAAGATTGATGAAGCAGATTTACGAGGCGAATTTGAATAGTCAAGTCAGTAAGGGGAACTTGGAAGGCTAGGAGAAAGTAAAAGAATCATAAAATAATCGTTTAAAAAAGGCCAGGGGGGCTATTCTTACACGTGAGATGAGATGAGATTTTATCTTGGTCACTCCCACACCTATGACGTTTCAAACGAGAGCAACAAGGATGAAAAAAGGTGAGATGAGAATCTCAAATCTCCGAATATGGCCACAGGTCCAAAGTACCCGCAACCGACAAACATGTATGAAAAGACTCATGGAAGTAGAAAAAGCGAAAGAAGTATGCCAGGATCGTAGCAACTGGAGAGAAGTTGTCTCTGCCTACCCCTACGGGAAAAAAGCTTGACTAACTGATGTATGTACGTAAATTAGAAACATCGTCATTCGTTTTGGTCAAATCTGGTGAAATAGTCTGGTGCCCTGATTATACTTGCTAGTTTTTTTTACAACAGACTAGGCATGCGTTTGACCACTGACTCGCCTGATGGGAAGCGTCGACGTGATCGAAGGTGTAACACGCTTGCCTAGGAGATACCTATTCACTTTACTCTTAAACACCCCCGGATTGTATTTAGGTGGAAAGACAGACGCAGGCAACGAGTTCCACACCTCTATAGTTCTTACAAGAAAAGTTGACTTGAAACGCTTAGTGCGTTTTGGCGGAATTTCCACCATAAGTGGGTGTCTCTTACTGATGCGCCTGGTACAAGGGTTACACATTATTTAGTAAGTATGCAACTTATTTCAAATAATATTATCCGAATGAAGACAGACGATCTCGTTTCTGCTTATAATGGTCGGTGCCAGTTTTAATCATATTAGCAGTTTAAAAACTATGTTAATTTGACTTAGTAAAAATAATTACTAGAGATAATCTTACTCGGAGTGAAAGCACCAGGGTTGACATCAGGTCCATTTTCGTAGTAGTACCGGTCTCCTCGCTTCGACCTGGCGAACTGCTCTGCGATGATGTGCGCGAACGTCAGCCCAACGATACCTCCTTCTACTGGGGATTCCAGCAGACCGCCAATATACAGGTCTATGTCTTCTGGAGACGAGTACACGGATGACAGGCGTTTGCTGGCCTGGCGTGTAAAAAGTTTCATTCTAAGAATTTTATTACGAAAATGAGATTGATTCTTAATAAATGATCTTTATTGTTTTTACAAAAAAAAAAACTATCTTATTCTTATTAGTTTCGGTAAATCATAGTTATAGAAAGGCCATGCCGTGTTAGCCGCCTGGGACGGAGCGCCCTTTCCGATCCGGAGGTCGTGGACTCGTGGATTCAATCCTAGTCGTACAGCAATGAACTTTCCTCTCATAGAAAAGTTTAAAATGCATTTAAATTTGACACGTGCTCTTTCGGTGAAGGTAAATATCGTAAGGAAACTGACATGTCCTATAAAAGACATGTAACATCCGCGACAACCCGCACTAAGCCAGCGTGGTGGATAACGGCTCAATCAAACTCGACGTAGGGTAGATCGATGTCCCTGAAGTGTGACATTAAAGACACAATTTCACAATTAAAATGTCTTATTTTTAAGTCAACGTCATATTAGACGGAAGATGTTCACCACTGGACTACCACTGGTCTACCAATGACTATCAGTCAATCCGCTACTCGCATCCAGCGCCTTTCCGCAATTCTTTTATTTTTTCGAAATGACTGGTGTATTTGACATCCTTGTCCAGATTGTGATTGTAGTAACTCACGCTAGGAGGGAACTGGTTGAAGTCGGTATACGGCTGCAGTCCGACGAGGCGCCGGTAGTGGTTATAGCTGCGCACGCCGAAGTCGCGCCCACGTTGGACGTTGAGAGACGCCAGGTCCAGACCATGAGGTTGGCCGCCGTGGAACATGTAGCGAGTTAGCTAGAAAGGAAATGGAGGTGGTTTTGTGAGTAAAATAGAGAAAAGTACCATTTCACGCTCGACCGTAAGGGCAGCAGCAGACGACGTGTCGTTGCAACACTACTGGGTTGTATGCATTTGTATGAGATACGTTCCGCAGCGAGCGACATGAAGCCAGTGGCAGATGCAGCTAGCTTCATGTCACTCGCTGTGTCGCTGTGTCTGCAGTCGGGCGCGGAATAGTACCTTTAGCGTACACCCACAGAAATAAAACAAACAGCGTGGCTCTGTTGACCTCTGACACAGGGAAACCTAGCGGGAGCCATGACTGAGGAACGTTATTTATTTATTTAAACGAACTATGTTACTGTATACTCACTGCGCTTTCAATCAAAGACTAACGGACTGTTGGACCCATCGCTTGGTTCCACTGGTGGGTAGTAAGAACAAGTGTGTGATAGTAATGTTAATGGTAATCAAGGTAAAAAAGAAGTAGTTTTAAGTGGTGACCCTTATGTCTTCAGGTCTCATGCGAATCGTTTTCTTCTAGGTAGGTAAATGCTCTCTTTTGTAAGCCGCATCATTGCTCAACATCAGGCGAAATGGCGACTAAGCGCAAGCATAATTACTGATTATACTTAAAAATAGAGGTCATAGACTGAAATTACTTAAGAGTTTTTTTATACTTACTGCCTCAGTAAGGAAAGGATCGACGTTCTGCATGGGCTGTGCAGCCAGGCCGGCCAGCAAGCGGTCGAGAAACGGGCGCAGACGCATGCGTGACGGATCGAACATCACTTCAGGAAGGAAAATGGCTTCGTACAGCGACCGTGTTTTAGGGTATGGGATCCTGGAGACCAAAAACACGATTCAATTCTAATTGTTAGAAATAGCTCATACGCTCGAAAATGAAAAAGTTTTCAGATCTCGGATACTTTACAGCGAATTCCGAAGGCCTAAATGATTCATCCATGGTCTAATAATGATGTATCTAAGCTTGCTAAAATTATTGATGTCCTTGTCTAATAAACAACAAAAATAAAGACAGCCATATTTTAGTGAGTATAGATCAATCAATCAATCATTCAATGAGCCCTTTATCCTTAACCTTGTTGTCTAGAAAAAACGTTAGTTTTACAGATGTGAGTAAAGATACTTCAACAAAATTCTCCATAATTCGTTGTATTGTGTGCTAAGAAGTTAAAGAAACTCACGTTAATTTCCCATCAACAGTGGAGTGTCCAAACCTCATAGCGGCCGCAGAGAACTCAGTCAGTAATGAAGGGTTAGTTTGAGGGTCGTATGAAGAAGAGTAGCCAGAAGATGGATATAGATAGAATGCCTTCATTATCTGTGGACCTGAAATAAATACTAGATTTTGAACCAATCTTTATGCAAAAAGTTTCTTACCGTCATCATCATAATTCTCATACTCATTTATTTTAACGATCAGCATACGTCAGATCAAGTCAGATGTACAGTACATGTCAATTGATAATCATCATTATCATCTATCGAGTGAAATGGAGACAGTTGGAGAAGGTTTTCGCGAAAAAGTGGCAAACAGACACCGATGTTCAGCAAAACAACTAATTCTTTAAAATTAATGTTCTACCTTATTGTGATGTCTGGCCAAAAGTATTAAGTATCATTATAATACATTGTTGTCGTCTATCAATTTCATTTTATATCATTGATACACTATGTTTTTAAAATTAAGTAAAATATTAAAAATTCAAATGAACATTAATTACCTACCTACTAGGGCATGCAAACCGGTTACCCGAGTACCCGAAAAACCCGAGTAACCGACTGTTTTGAAACCTCGGTTTTGGTTGTACTTAAACCAAATGTTGCCTGATTGATCTTTTTTCTTCTCTTGATATATCTCGGCTGTTCAAAATCAAAACCTAGCAAGGGACATTTTTGGCAAAATACGTTTTTTTAAATCAATCTACACAAAAATGTGTGCTGCATCGAATGCAAAAACAACCATATTTCTATCGCATTTAGAACTAGAGTTATGAAAGTGCCAAACCTAGCAAGTGCACGTCTTAGTCCGATATAACAAAGTCAAAAATCTAGCAAGTAACATTCCCAAGTCCAAAACCCTATTAAGTACGGTACATACTACGTTTTTGGATTTGTAAATGGAACTTACTAGATTTATGAATTTGGGATAGGCCCTATGCTAGATTTTTGAACTTGGAATTGTGTCATACTAGGTTTTGGTTTACAAAACCATTGAAGTATGCAACGAAATTTCCAATGACTACATATAGTAAATAATAGCAAGTCAGTGTGACCTGTGAAGTAAGTGCGCGGGGTATGAAGGGCACCGCTGCCCGCGCTGTCGCACCAACGTGTTGCGACTTTTTGGTAGTTTGAATCAAGCGCCCGCGCACTAAACACTATTTTTAGTTTTCAAATGTTTTCCCTTATAATACAATGAAAAGTAGTAGATCAAGACGAATGGTAACTGCAGCTCTTACAAGGTAAGTATTAATGTTTTATTTTATCGGGCGCATTTTATTCATTGAGTAAGCTTGATAAATTATACTAAACGCGATGTTCATGTTTATCTGGAAGCTGGCTAGGCTATAAGGGTATCTTGGATGAGCTTATGAGATTTAGTCTATTTAAAAATAACAGATTTTTAGAAAATTAATTAAATGCAGATTTAACCTGCCCAGAGAATTGACAGTTTGTCAAATGCACCTAGATTTTATGAAGAAACACCCCCAAGAACGATGTTCGGATGAAACATATAACAAAGAGATCAAAAAATTTAAATTTCTTTTAATATGAGGAGGAGAGAGAGGAGAGAGGAGATAAGTGCGACGAATGTGTTTTATATTCAGAAGAAAAGAAAATATACAGCGACAAATCTGAAATACCAGATGATTTAAAGCAAAAATATGCAGTATATAGATTAAAGTCTGATCAAGCTCTTGAAAACTACAAAAATGATGCCAGAAAGAAAAATTCTAAACATGTAAAATATTTTTCAATGGATCTACAAAAGGTAATTTTGTTACCCGTAATACCACAAATCAAAGAAGCTATCTTTTTAGCAGACTAATTACATTTAACTTAACTTTTGCTCTAATTAGCAAACAATCTCCTGATCCAGCTACTTGCATTATTTGGCACGAAGGCCAAGCGGATCGAGAGGCTTCTCCAACATCGTTAATGCTATTTTAACATTTATGCAGAACAATAGAGATTGTCAACATTTTCATATTTGGGCTGTCAATTGCACAGCTCAAAATAAGAACTGGACACTGTTTAACGCTTTGACTACAATTGTCAATTCAGATCTTCCAGTGGAGACTGTGAAGTTACCTGACAAAAGGACACACATATAGGACTGCGGATTCAGTTCATGGAAACATTAAAAGAAAAATTAAAAGACAGGGAGATGTTTTAGACTTCGAAGATTTTAAGGAAGTGGAGCTTGATTCAAGGCAAAAAATACAGGTCAGAGCATCAAATAATTGCAGGAATTGGCCAAAGCAAAAAAAAGAACAGCATGAAAAAATTATGACAAAGATTTAATCAAATCATTCTTGCTCAGCCAAGTTGTTCAAGTTAAATTCGATACTTACAAAACAAGGGTTTATAGTATTTTATTGAATTACGTTATGTGTATTTGTACATTATTAGATTGACTAATGAGAGTTATTTTTTCAGTTTTGATGAACCATTCGCAGAGTTGGATTTCCTTCCCAAAAGGTTAAAGGTTAAGTTAAAGGAGTTACCCGAAAAAATATCAGGACCTCGAGGCACTCCAACTCGAAAAAAGGACATCATTGTCGCTAAATTAGTCAGTTAATGATGAATCAATTGATCTCCAAACTGAAGGCGATATACCAGAAGAAACTTGATTTTACCTTATTTGTTTCACTATTTGATTTGTAATATTAGTTTTCCGATTCCGTTTTATTATCATTATGCTACCTATTAGGTGTAAACATGACAATGGGCCTTTATGGCAATTCAAAAACGCAAGGCAAATACGTAGCTATTGATTTTGCTAAGTTTTATTGTTCGACCAATAACAAAAACTCTTTAGAGAATCCAATTAAAAAACCTAGTAATTTACCTTGCTAGGTTTTTATTTTGGATGTCATGTGAAACTTATGTAGGATTTCCCAAATCAAACTTAAGTAAGGCGCATAAAACTTGTACAGTTAGACTTAAATTGCGTTAAACTAGCTTATAATGTAAAGCAAGTTGTATTTATAAATATCAAAATGAAAATTGTACAAAAAGTATGTTGTGTTCTTAATGGTCAAAGAAAATGTTTATTTTCCTTCTCCTATAAAATTTGGTCAGATGCACTTGCTAGGTTTTGATTTTGGACAGCCGATCTAAAGAATAAGAAATTTCGGCCTTTTTTTTACTTACTCACACTAATACAATATTTTTAAGGCCCTAAAACAGAAAAACTCGAAAATCCCGAAAAACTCGAAAAACCGGTTTTCAAAACTAACAGATTTTGATTTTTTTTTAACTCTTTCTAACAGATTTTGATTTATTGAACTCTTTTATCAACTCACCAAGTATCAACGGCAACCACTCCCTGTACACAATGTGCTGGTACATCGCCTGCAGTATTCTTCTAGCCTCGAAGAACACCGTGTCCTCATCCCAGAGCGAGTTAAGTCTTGAGAGCGCACGCGCGAGGCGATTGTGCTCGCGAGTCAATATCGTGTGCAGAGCTGTGAGGGACACGACTTGGTTGCCGTGGTTATCACCTGAGGAAAGAAAAACTTAAATTATAGAAAAAAAAACGCGTCTTTCTTCATGCTAGAGATGTAAAGTTTTGGATAACTAACTGCACCTCGCGTTTTACACGCTATTCTGCAGGAGCTGTTAATTCTTGCGAAAAAAAGTATCTATGTGTTAATCTTTAATGCAAGTCTAAAAGCAACCTTCACATCAAATGTTTTCCAAATTCCTTTACCTGATTGTGCGTGAGGAAGTTATAAACTAATACAAACTAACTTTCACATAACATAACAAAATATGATTTAAAAATTATCGTTACACCTTTTCCCCTACCGAATGGTCTGGCAGAGGTGTTTTACAACACCCACATTACACCGGACGATAACCAGTCACAAACGTGACAGAGGGCGAGCCTGTTGCCAGATACCGGAATCCAGAATCAAATGATGAAGTTCACAAATGAACAAAATTGGCTGGGATCGAAGCTCTTACTTGTGAGGTAAACCTCCTCTAATTAGGCAATCATCGCGACATCTAAACGCATTTTTATTATTAGAGTGATGAATGAAAAATCAGAAATGAGTAATCTCACCAGATTCAAAGCAAGCACCGTGCTCTTTAGCAGACATGCACTCCTTCTGATGCGTGAGAGGAGGCAGTTCTCGGCCGTAGTCGTTAAACGTCTTCAGCATTCCTCCAGAACGCAGAAGCTCATACTTTTCTGAGGTCTTGCCGTACAGCTGGGAGAGGTCTAGGAAGTGGGTCGCCCCATTCATCTGGAGATAAATAAAATTAACAGATCATACCGATATAAAACAAATGTTTCATTAAGGAACGAAAAGAAACTATAAATTAGCATTGTCACCAATAGTTTTGTGAACGGTAACGGTTCGAAGCTAAATCCTGAAAACTAAAGTTGCAGAACCTACAGTTTTTTTAAGGAAGTGTGAAGGAGTAGTAAACCTGTGACTTTCTTTAACCCAGTTTAACTTATACCCATCCCAAATAAACCCAACTACTTCCAGTTTATATTAAGTTAACATTACCGGCTTGGCGTAGCCCACAGAGCAGTCAGGAGACGGGGCCAGCTGTGCCCTGACAGTGCTGAGGCAAGTCCTGCCGAACTGTCCATAGAACTCATCTGCTGGATCCACAGCGATGGGATTGCAAGCAAAATGGAGCTGTTCCGGTGGAAGAGGCAGGCCTTCGTGTGTGCAGCAGGATATGGCGCTACTGTTACCTGCGATTTAGAGTTATTGAGTTATTTATTAGTAGCACACCCCCTGATTAGATTTTTTTTTGGAAATGTCTTTTAAATGAGGCATTGTTACCGATCAAATTGTGAGGTACTTGATAACTAATTTTCAATTTATTCACATTTACATTAAAAATGTTGTTGTTGCCAGGTGAGTGTTTTTATTATTTTCATCTTTTTGTAGATATGTCTATATACTCACCAGTACTATAAACGACAGCAGCGCTGATGTCGTGTGCAATGAACTGCGAGGTCTGCATGAACAGCATGTTGAGCGTGGGGCTGGGGAAGTAAGCATCAGGCAGCATGGCGACGCTGACTGCGCGAGCACTAGGCAGGGGCAAGCCGGTGATGGAGGTACGGATGGCCCAGATTCCTAAAGGAAAGAGGATCGGGAATTTAAAAAGAACATAAGTAATAATTATAGAAGCTACTTTGTGATAAGTTTGCAAGTCGCGCAATTCTAACACCAAATATTTGAATCGGTATGTTTATATTCTTATCTTAATATGTCCATGGTTTGAACCATTTGACGAACAAGTATTAAAATAAAAACAAAAACCCGGCTGCAAAATATTGTACTCTATGTCACTTCCACTATCAAGACGATTCAAATGACACCTGACATGCCGAAATCCATCAAGCTGTTTAGGCTGTAGAGCGTGCCAAAGAAACCTCATACTTACATCTATACTCGAAAAACATAATCGTCCTTCCTGCGCAGTCGGGTAAAAACGCGCAACCGAAACCCTAATTTATTACATACGTCACGCCTTTCCCCGAAGGGGCTGGCAGAGGTGTAATACAACACCCACACTTCACCGGACGATATTCAGTCCCAAATGTGACAGGGGGCGAGCCTGTCGCCCCTGTCGCCTAATATATTACAAACGTGGTTTAGTAAGACCATTCCATTTAAAAAATCTAAAACGAGGACAAGGACGTAATTGGCAAAAGACCGGAATGAACCGCACACATGTGAGACCGATGAGGACAATATTAACAATATCGATGACAATGACGATGTTGTTGATAATCGTGAAAATTAATCGAAGCTTTTTAGATAGTTATGAGTTAAAATACTTACCATCGCTATAATCAGGTGGTAAAAGCCTCTCATAGCCAGTGTTAGCAGCTCCCCAAGTAGGGTTTAGTGCATTGTTACAGTCGCCGGTTATACCACTGTAGCGACTCGGGGGGTCCGGGCAGAACGGTAGCGGAGGACAATATGGACCTGGAACATAAACAATTATTGTATGATCGTAAAAACTGAAACTATTTATTTGATTGAATCAGGCGTTACTTTGCGGAAGTTCATCTTCAAACTGTTTCTTGAACCAATCTCTAGTGTATTTCCATATTAATAGTGAATTTACATATTCCTTGAACACTTGAGATTGGTTGAAGAAACAGTTTTGACTATTTATTATTTTTAAATTCAAATTACCTACTCGTATTTGTTGCTAACTTTAATATTTACAAGTCATAGTTCAAATGTGACAGGCGGCGAGCCTGTCGCCATACACCGGTAGCAGATGACGCACATTATGTTCACACAATGAACAAATTGGTGCGTGCCGTCGGCTGGGTTCGAACCCACTCCCTCTGGCTTGAGAGACGGACCTTATCTCAACTCAGCTGCAATAGCTTTCATGACCAGTACTTGCTAAGTTCTCTTTTTCTTTCTGTATGTCTGAAGTTTAGTTGTTAGATGCTTCAATATGTGAAGAGCCTAGGTAGGTAGTACAAAGGCCTAGTTTACTCTACACTAGCATTAGTTTTTCTTCTGCTACCTTCATCCCGCAGAAGTGGAGTTGGCGCACTCTATTTATCTATATCGCTAGTCATCTCTCAAACCATAATTGATTCTTACCATCAGTATGTTGTGTGAAGTCCAGCATGAGGTCGAGGTCAGATATTGCCTGTCGATTCTTCAGCTCTTTGGCCGCGAGGAGATTTAGTAACCCACCTCGGCCGAGCGCGGCTGCTTGCTCTTTGCTGGATGTTAATGACTATGGCAAAAAGTTATCTTATTCATTAATCAATTCAAAAATCCTATTATATGATGTAACTAAAGACCTGCGGAAATTTTAATTTGTTGCCTGGCATAAACATGCTCAAAGCAGAAAAGACTGGCACTTCGTAGTATTGAGAGCCAGGGCACGGTTTTGGTCGCTGCGTCAAAAAAATAAGTAATTATAAATTAGTTACCTGCACTGTCTAACTAGAAAGAGTGGAACTTGGACCATTTAGCCAAAAGAACAAGACAAATGACACAACAAGAAAGAGACAAATACGCAGCAGCAGTGGGATTGTCAAGCTGTGAATGGTGATGATGATGACTGGCTAACTAGACGGGCCCCATCAAAAATTAGCTACAAAAATTTATGTAATCGAAATAACATTTATCAAAGAAATTATAGATAATTAGCCATCTCTCCGAATTTTGCAAGGTAGGTAGGTATATTTTCTTTATGTATAAAATGAAGCTCGCATTTTCATAAATTTAAGTAACATCGAAATTATACTACAAATGTATCTTCGCTTCTGCCTCGGTGGCTTAGTTCGTAATGAACCTGGGTTCTGAGCTTGGGGATGGGGGTTCGATTTCCTCTTATAGGGAAACATTTATGTGAAGAACATTTGTTCTTGTTTGATGTTTGGGTGTTAATATCTATTTAAGTATGTACTTCAAAATGTATACAATGTATGTAAACCAGTCTCTGGCAGCCATAGTTCAAGCTTTGCTTAGTTTGCGGTCAGGCGACCGTGTGTGTGGAAAATGTACCGAATTTATTATAATTATTACTTATCTTTTATAAAAAGGGGCTAGTAAGTGCTTACCAAATGCAGTCCGAAATCCGGCGTCCCCTCGCTGACGATTGTGTTCTTAGAATGATCCAGAAGCTTCAGAGCCTTCTGGTACAACTCCTCGACCATGGTGAGGGAGAAGTTGTGCGCAGACTTCATGTCTTCGACGTCTATTGAGGCGGTTGAAGCTCTTTGCCTCGACTTGCTTTCGAACTCCGCTAAAAAAGTTTTTTTAATCTATGTAGAAAATACCTAATTATCTAATTTATTTACCAACTTCTAAAAAGGAAGAGGTTCTCAATTCGATTTTATGATTATTTTTATTAGGAACTTGACGTTGTTCCGACTTACTACATACTATGCTAGACATAATTATTGCCCCTTTATTAAAACCACCGAATATGGTAAAGTTTGTTTGTATATGCATTTCTTGGAATACCATCGAATATAGTGATGCTATAGTGGGTTTTGGTTCAGTCGAGTGACTAGCCCTAGTGTCAGAGTTTTGGACTTTCTGAACATGCTTGAATCTTTAAACGATAGTCGAAAGTAAGTAGTCACCACCAATACAATACAAACAACACTTTAAACATAAAACTTACAAAAATACAATAGTACAAAACTTTTAATTGACACCAAATAAAATATAAAAACAAAATTAAATTTATGCAAGTAGAAAAAGCGGTCAAAGAGCCTCTTAGAAATTTCAATTCCACATGAATAATCTCGATTTAAAATAATACACATATCTCTTTATCTATCTAATCCTTTTTTCCTAACTAATATTATAAATGCGAAAGTGAGTTTGTTCGTTTTCACGCCTTAACAACAAAACTATCATGAAATTTTGTATGCAAAATTTCATTCATTCATTTTTTTTTTGTTGTCAGGCGTACAGAAAAGGGCATAGGGTACCTTTCATCCCGCAAAAATGAAAGTGTGAAACAGCAGGCCGCAGCTAGTTTACATTAAGACTGGAGCATACCAAATGCAGTTGCAGTCCGTGTCCGGTTCGGTCCGGTTTGCAAAGACCAGTAAAGTATGAAATTCTATGAAAGACGTCACAACGAAAGCAGTCCGTTTCCAGTCCATTACAGTAGATGCGTGACGCACGGACTGCTAGCTGACAACGACAGAATGACAGCACGCGCACAGAACAGACTGCAAATGGATTTGATGCTTCAGCACTAAAGCAAGTTACATAATTATCATCGTGTAACTTTAATCTCACCAGCATGCCGAGCCCCAGTAAAGCAGCAGACCCCGACCTGGCCGGTGTCCTTCAGGTGGCACGCTGGGTTGTAGGAGTCAGGCCGCACGTGCGCCGGGCAGCTGACCTTCGGGACGCACTGTCCGTGGCGAGGACAGCTCGCGCAGGGCTTCTGTTTGTGGACATGCTCTGAAACGGGAACTGAATGAAAGATTTTTTCAAAGAGATAATCAAGGGACCTATTACTAATGCACAGCTATCCTGTTGTAAAATCTTTGGATGAGGGGTTGACATCTACGGCTCAGTCTTACATTTGGTACCATTGATTCTCACTGTTTGTATTTCCATGTGTTACTGTTCTAAATAAATTTAGCCTCCCTCTCCCTCTCTTCTCCTGACTATGTATCCCACATGGTGGATCAACCTTCTTTAAGTTTTATCCTCTTCCCCTGAATTCTTCACATCGTGCTTTTGCTATTGCATAACTAACCTAAATTGTCTTAAATAAGAAGTTTTTTTTAAATATTATTTGGCTTTCCTAATCTTATCTAGATTACTTACAGTGCTTTACATTTTAACTATTCACATGAACTTTCCCTATCACAAATCACTATCCAGCCATATAGAATAGAAACTACTCGTACGAGTATTATTTGTGAGATAAGGTTAACTCTCAATACCATTTCCAAAGAATATGAACAAAAAAACTTGTTTCAAAGCAACGTGGTTCAAAATATAACAGCATAACCTTACCTTCCTCGCTGTATGGCGCGTCTCGGCCTCCCGTTGTTTCACCGAAGCCATAGCCCAAAACCTTATTTAACGGACAAACCACAACCAAATACACGAAAATGTACCAGGCCACTTGGCAACCATTCATTTTGACCACTTCAGAAAGTATTTATTCAGAAAATAAATACTTTTTAATAACACACGGCACGACACTCACACTGACATCGGGTGGTTGTCGAAATGAAAGAAAATGTCAATTCGTTTTTACGCCTGGCTAAATACAAAATGAGGGTAGGCAGCGATCGTGAAAAAAATACAGAAGCTAAAAAAAAAAGGTGTCTCTGGTATAATCTGAGGATTCTCAGGTTTCTGTTGCGTCATGTGTTATTTAATTACGTATTTACTAATGCGTGAGCAAAATTAAGTTTCGAAATAGGAATCTAGAATTTTGATGCAAATTTCTATCAACACAAACATTACGTAGACAAGCTGGCTTAATTTGCGAAACGCAATCATTCCACTTATAGCTTGGGCTCCATTTTCTAAAGGTATATTTAAATGAAACCAGAATGATTTTCCTAGAATCGTTGTAAATAGCTACATACTCGTACAGACCAAATCAAACGAAGGCGAACGATATGCTGCATCTCGTTTTATTTTGTTGAAATGAAACGGGACGCAGCGTACTAGTTGGCATTCGTTGGCTTGGCCTGTACCACAGACCTAAGATTTTTTTTGCTTCGCAAAAGACCAACGAAGCGTGGGACAGAGAAGTCTCCATCGAAATGTAAACTCCACAAGAGAGAAAGAGGTCGCCTCCAAATAAAATGTTAGTCAATTTTTCTTTTGTCATTAATGACAGCGCGCCACCTGGGAACACGCGAAAATTCCTATGATTTATATTTTGACTAAAATAATTATAAATAGACTCAAAAGAGAGCAATTGTAACTAAATGCAGTTATGTCATCTTGTGAGTTTAGCAATTGTGATGTGAATCCAAGATGTAACCCACAAAATTTGTCGTTTCATGGGTAAATATGAAAATTCCATTGTGATGTTTTTGTCTAAATTTTGTCTAAAAAATAACATAAATTGGTTCCAAAAACCGATTTACCAGCGGTATGTTGTTGTCGTTTCTTCGTAACATCTATATTTCCTAGATGAAAGCAGAATTGGTGATGAAATTCAACATTAAAATATTAGTTAGTTTACGCTCGATTTTCACTAGAGATTGATAAAAAGATGACGTCATTATTATCGATAGTTTTTATCAAAGTTCATTAGGTAGGCGATGGGTGCAATACATAAACAAAGCATACATTTTTGAATCAATGCCATCAAAAGTAAATTGACATTCTTCCGAGTTTGTACTGAATGATGAGGCGTAAAACATTTTTGTATATTAAATATAAGTATGTACCTTCAATTTCTGATCATCATTTTTAATTCAATTTACACATTTTGGGTGTCTTACATCCAAGTCTAATTTAATTATATTAAATTAAATTAAATAATATATATGTAAATTATAAATAAATGTACAAAACCAATAAGATAAGTATCATTACTTATCCTAATCCGTATACGAGGAAATTTGGTCAAGGGTCACAATTCGAAGCGAATTACTAGGATAGTATTATATTGATCTTATTATTTACTTTTCTTATGTTAACTTAGATACATGGTGACACTGATATCTAACTCTTCCGCCTAGCTTAACACCCGTTTAGTAATTAATATTCATTTCAGCTCAGCAGCGGTGTTATACTTGGAACAAAAAACAACTCAATTGGTATGCGAAAGATTATATTTATCGACAAGCACCCGGAGGACCATTTTTGGTTAATCGATAAATTAATAAGTACTTTTCACAACACTAATTTACTCACGCATGCGCAAATGTTTTTTTGTATCACTATGGAATTGTCACTGTCGATCTTTTACATCCTAGATCTGTGGCCTGTACCGAGCATAGATTAGCATCTAAGCTTGGTATAATAATAACTCTGCCAGATATAGCATTCCGGTCACGAGGGCAACACGTAGTGACGTCATTCGATGCAAAAGCAAGACCGAAATAGGCCATTTCCAAATAGTTTAAAAAAGACGGATGACGATGACGAGTGACGTCATTACGTGTTTGCTCCCAGAATGCTAGACTTTTTTTTGGACATGCATCTAAGTATGTATGTACATAGTACGTACATAATACGCATTGGTACAAGATTTATTTGGATACTTTTAATATTATTTTATTCTAGGGCTAACCCTAGTGTTTGATGACCATCTGTGCAAAAATGTCCCGAATACATACTCTGTAACCGAACTCTGTAACTCTGTACCGAATAAAATCTGCATGTGTGTACTGGATTATAAAATCGAAAGTAAATCTGTCTGTTTGTAGGCTTTGCACGGCTAAACGAATCTTGATAAAATTTGCTAATCAGTTGCAGTATATCACGAGGGAGATTTTTAAATATTATTTTCTGAATAAACGCGAACGAAGGCGCGGGTAACAGCTAGTACAGCTAGTTTATAAAATATTTATTTATGTTTCGAAACCCTCTGCAAACCAGTTGTACCATTAATACGTCCAGCGTTCCATTTATTTTGATAGCAAAGTACTGGACAGAAATTGATGTGGCTATTCTTTCAGGCGACACCTCAACTTTAACAGATATCATAAAAAGGAGGAGGTTCTCAGTTCATCGGAATCTGGAATCTGTTTTACAGTAAGTTACAATTTTAACAGTTTATGGCTCTTGTGAAGGCCCTTTTGAGGATACTAAATGTACGAATTATCGTGCATGATTGAATTACATTGTCATAATCAAATTTAACGTTAAATATTTGCCATCAGCAAAAATGAAACGCATTATTGTATAACAATGTGTCATACGTTATCTTATAGCAAATAATAATTTAATTGTTTGAGTAAACACTTCTTTTGCTTTTGTGTATTCTTATGTTTCTAAATTAAACTAATTTTGGTATAATAGTAATTACGAGTTCGATTTGACAGACTTCTACAACGTGGAACTTTTATATTATGTGCCTACTCATAATGATTTTGTTAATTTGTCTATCCATGGTATAAAAAATATACTCCGCCAGCTATAGCACAGCGATAACGTGGGTAACACGCAGTGACGTCAATCGGTGCTTAACCAAGACCGAAATAAGTAATTTACAAATAGTTCGAAAGAGACGGATGACGAGGACGAGTGACGTCATTACGTGTTTGCTCCCGGAATACTAGACCTTGTTTGTTTGGATCATGGTATCTATTTTAGTCATACCTCTCTGTTTACTCAACTTGTAAGTGTGTATGTGTGTTTTGTTTGTGTCCTATATGTGACCTGCCGTCCAAACGGCTTGACCAATTATGATTGAGAGAATTCGTCAGATTAGTGTTTGTATCCAGCGTATTATCTACGTACCTTTGGCTTCATTTTGCAATCGAGTTCTTGTATCTAAACGATTTTAATTATCTTTCAACGAGTTTTTAGCTTTACTCATATGTTGTTTGTTTAAAATCGTAGGACAGATTTTTATATTTCTTCCACTGGATCGATTTTATAAAACTTTGCACAGACATTTAGTTTCCGTGACAATACAGCACTATAAGATTAATATATTATGTTTTACACTATTACATTTACAATTTATTTAATTTTTTATTACAATTTAAGTTTAAAATTAAATGTAAATTTAAAAAACCCCGACAATCTAAGAACACTCCCAATAATTCACCTTTCAAACAAAAAAAAAACAAATTCGGTTTATCGGTTCGGGAGCTGTCGCTGCGATGCCACAGACACGCATATACACACAGTGTGTGTCACACACACAGAGAGAGAGAGAGAGAGAGAGAGAGAGAGAGAGAGAGACGTCAAACTCATAAGGCCCCGTCGTTTTGCCTCAGCGGTTAAAAATAAAGTTATTGTTCTGTAGATTATGATAAAACAAGTTAGTATAACGAATAATGGTACCTACTCGTAGCTCCTAGTCGGTCCACCTTGCCCCGGCCTTCCCACGCTGCGTCTTCCGGCTCGTAGTCGCCACTCGAGAATCTTTCTGCCCCATTGGCCGTCTTCTACGAGCGTTGTGCCCTGTCCACTGCCACTTCAATTTGGCAACTCTTCGGGCTATGTTACTTACTTTGGTTCGCCCATGGTATAATAATATACTCCGCCAGGTGTAGCATTCAGAAACACGTAGTGACGTCAATCAATGCGAAATAAGTCATTTCAAACCAGGGGGGCTATTCCTGCGCGTGAGATGAGATGAGATTTTATCTTCGTCACGCTCACGCCTATGACGTTTCAAACGAGAGCAACAAGGACGAAAAAAGGTGAGATGAAAATCTTAAATCTCCGAATAGGGCCCCTGTTCAAAAGAGACAGAGGACAATGGCGTCACTATGTGCTTGCTGAATGCTAGACCTTGTTCTTTTGGATCACGGGTTCGCCTGCGAATTTCGTCATTTTCTAATTCGTTCTCGCGTGGTAACTCAGAGCGTATTTCTCTATTCCTCATTGGAACCTGACCTGGTGGATGAGGTGATTGGAGGTGACCTTCTGGGTTCTTTTGAGGCCCAACGTAAATGAACACGTCTCAGTTCTAAAAGTCATTGATGTACTTACTTACTATGTATATTAAGTAGTTATATAGTTAGTTAGTATATATAGTTAGTTATATAGTATATTAAGTTTTGGGGGCTGAGCTACCCACGTCCGTAGGAGTGTACTCTATTCTGATTCCCTACACGTGGTCCCCGGGTAGTGCTAACCGGGTAGCAAACTCTGGTGGGAGGCTTCGGCCGTGGCTAGTTACCACCCACCGGACCAAGCCATGCCGTGAAATGACCTAGTCGTGTTTCGGGATGTAGTCCGGTGTAACCGTTCCGAAGACGGGTCTGAGCAGTAGCGCACTTGTAGCGCCTCACTCAACTGCCGTCTTTGTGCTTTTTTACTATACAAATATTTAAGGCTAGAGTGAATAAGTACTTTATAGGTCGTCGTGCTCCATCTTAGACCACAACGTCGCTTAACATCAGGCGAGTTGGTGGTCAAACGCCGACTTATTCTACATAAAAAAAAAAAAAAAAAAAAAAAAAACTCTGGTGGGAGGCTTCGGCCGTGGCTAGTTACCACCCACCGGACACAGCCATGCCGTGAAATGACCTGGTCGTGTTTCGGGATGTAGTCCGGTGTAACCGTTCCGAAGACGGGTCTGAGCAGTAGCGCACTTGTAGCGCCTCGCTCAACTGCCGTCTTTGTACTTCTTCACTCTAGTAAACTTCAAGGCTAGAGTGAATGAGTGCCTTATGGGTCGTCGTGCTTCATCTTGGACCACAACGTCGCTTAACATCAGGCGAGTTGGTGGTCAAACGCCGACCGTACATAAATAAAAAATTTAAAAAAATTAGCATATTGGTATGAATGTGAGTTTTTTCGACAAGCATTTATTTGTTGTTAGATATACTTATACCTAAATGTAAATGAATTCTTAACTAAGGACATGGTCTGAAATAAATAAATTTTTTATTATTTATTATTTAAAAGTAGGTACTGGGTAGGTTAAAAAACCCACAAGGCGAAAGATTTTAATTCAGTCGGAATGACGTCACGGATCGTTCGTTTACCTGCATCTCTTAATTCGTTGTGAAAACAATGATAACATAGGCAATAATTAATTTTCTTGAATGTCTGTTAATTAATTAATAAGTATATAACAGCTGACAAGTAGGATTTGACGAACGGTTTTTTTATCTTGGTTTTTAAAAGTTACTAGCGACCCGCCCCGGCTTCGCACATTACCTTTAAATACCATTTACCTTTTTATGCATAGTTATGCATAATATTTTTCTATGTATCGTTCTATTTACTTAATTTTTTTCCATAATCTTTTGTAAGTTCGATGTAAACAGTTTTGTACCTATAAGCTAACGTTTGTAAAACATATTTATTGTACCGTCTTGTACTGCTAGGATTTTGTGCACATGCACTAGCTAAGTATTTAACTGTATTTATTATCGTGTATTATAGAACTTTTGAAATTGAAATTGGTGGTTGAATTGGTTGGTGGTTGGTTACCTTCCATGTAAATATATTTAACTGATGGTAAAAACCGCATCAAGATCTATTGCATGCGGTTTAGGAGATATAAAGTCAGAAGGGCTATTCTTACGGAGTGAGATTCAATCTCACCATTTTTCGTCCTCGTTGCTCGTTTGAGTAGCCATAGGTGTGAGAGTGACCAAAATAAAATCATTTCACGTGTAAGAATAGCACTCCTGAGCTATTGACGCAGAAAGAGGCTTTGTCTTATACAATTTAGAGAAGAGAAGAAGATAAGAGATTAGCTGCGTCGAAGCTTCAATCCTATCTCACAGGAACCGCTGTTTTTAGGGACAAAAACTGGCCAAGTGCTAGTCTGACTCGCGCACGAAGGGTACCGTACAAAACTGCAAATATATCACGCTTGTTATATGGGAGCCCTATTATAATATTTATTTTATTCTGTTTTTTAGTATTTGTTGTTATAGCGGCAACAGAAATTTAACATTAGTAAACATTTCAACTGTCTTACTATCACGGTGCATGAGATACAGCTTGGTGAAAGACGTACAGACAGACGGAGGGAGGGACGGACAGCGGAGTCTGAGTATTAGGGTCCCGTTTTAGTCTTTTGGGTACGGAACCTTGAAAAGTAACCTAAGTGTGTAAAGGATGTAAATAAGCCATACCTCTGCTTCAAAATTGTCATTTAAAAGCCGTTTCAGTTTGAAGTGAATAATCAGGTCATTGCCAACTGATAAGTCTGATAACCAAAGAACTTAGGTACTAAAGGGAATAAAACAACCTATATTTAAATACAATATTTGTTTTATTTGTAATTAAGAAGATAGCGCAGGGCTCATTGAGGTTAAAGAACCTGTTATAATTATCATTCAATTCGTACTTAATACTTTTGTCCATGAGAGAATATATTTACGCAAAAAATAAGTTACTTTGAGGTTTGAACTTTGAAGAAATTGAATTTAAGATCGGTGAATGAATATATGTACCAACTTACAAACATCAACGCAGACAAAGGCAAACGCTCATGTCTTTGACCTAGGTCTTTCGTCTCTTTTCTTTCTAAGCGCCGTCAAACCTGTCAGGACATTTTTTTCTTTTCTTTTAGTCGTTAAGCCTATGATGAAGATGATGGAGGAGAGGGTGATGATAAGTGAGATAAATCCTTACCCTTTCCCCATTTCAGAAAAGCTGTGGATACTTTACTGAAACTTTAAGTCGAGTTTTGCAGAGAACACGAAAGTGGCATTTCCTAAAGATTGTTGTCAGGACTGAAATTCTCTAATTCTTTTTTTCATTTCCATGTGTAAGAGAAAGATGGCACCATTCTTAAAGCTGTCAAATTTAGATTAGCGAATGAGATAGCATTATTAGAGAATAAGGATATAACAGTATCAACTTCACAAAATTGGTGTTGAGATAGTTTAGACCGTTTGCATAATAATATTAATATGGTTTTAGGTATCTATTTTGGGCGTATACCTATATCACACTAGCGATTTGTGAGCGATTTCAAAGCGAGGCGATTGCGCGCCATGGTGACGCCGCGGTTGTAAAGCGGACTGATTACTAAATAGTTACACCGTTGCAGCATCTTGTAAGCTCGCGGCGATCACGCCGCGCAATCTCCTCGCTTTTAAATCGTTCTGAAGTAGCCAGTGTAACAGAGCTCTTAATTAATACGTAACTACTGTTATTGGTACAATAAATTAAACAAACTTAAAGAATCTCGCAAGTAAAATCGCGGGCTGCAGCATAACTATAACAGTGTTTATTTTGTTTATACACGTAGGTACTAAACTTACAGTAATTTGATCAACGTACATAACTGGGACGAGCCCCTCAAAACTAGATACACCCACACAGCATTACACAATATTTAGCTACAAGTATACGTACATCATCATTTAGATATGTTAAATCACTGCCTATCAAGATGATAAGTTTTTATATAAATACAAATTTAACTACTTAAATACTCAGTTACGCAAAACTGTCGCAGAAGAGTCACGCGGTGAAATGAGTTACACGCTCTTTGCCACACATTTGCACCACAAAATAATATTGTACCCCTGTCAGTGACTGCCAATGCACGCCTTTACGAATCGGAAGGCTTAAAAATATAAACAGAACCTGATTAGAAACATGGTTGAGAAAATGTTTAAAGTTCCGTTCGAAGAAGCCTTAAAATTGACAGGTAAGTACAGGCTCCATTTTATCTGGATAAATAACTTTAATAATACTTTTTCTTTAGTAATTTATAATATTAATATGTGTCTGTAAAATAAATATCTACCCTTTTACTAACAAACATTGTATATTCTAGAAATAGTTATAGTGTTTTTTTTGTCCTTATTCTTTCGTTTAAATTTTTAACTCGATCTTATAAAACAAAACACTGAATAACTATTCCGAAGGTATAATAAATACAATGTTTATTTAAAAAATGAGGCTGGTATTTTTCCGTCGCAATACAAATCATATTCAAATTCATTTTAAAAACCGATTTGAAGATTAGCTTCCGCAAAAAACGTCTGATTCAATCAGCTGATCTTTTTTTTACTCGTATTATTGTTAATATCGCTATACAAAGTATTTAATTCTATTTAGATGATTGTACGTAAAGTTTGAGCGGGCTTGACAGGTTTTGTGACTTGGGTATAAGAAACTGTCCAGAAATTTGTTGGTATCTGTGCTATACCCATTTTTATAGGTACTAATTTAATTTACATAAGGTATATAATTCATGGACCTAATACAAAATGTTAGTAAATAAAAATTACACGTACCTACTTCAAATTCAGATTTAAAAGAATTTGTTGAATTGATTACTGTGAATTTAGTTGTGAACTTTCCTATATAGTCAACTTATAAGCCATGGTTATTTAATCCTTCATGTGATAACGGTACAAACACACTTGATAACTGACCCCTGTAATGTATAATATAATATCATTATAAGGACCTCTAGAGGCCTTTTTAATGTGTTTTTCCACCCTAGGATAGAAAAACAATTGTATTAATAAATCATAATATTTGTGTGATAAATATTTCTGTTTGTACTATGTTTGTCTACTAGCATAATTATGTTTAAGTATGTACCTACAGTCTTTGCCAGTCTTATTGCTCTGACAGCCAGCTTTGCTTATTCCAAACTAAGTCTGAACCCAAGTTCAGACGACCATTTATGCAAAAACGTCCCGAATACTTATTAATTTGTTGTCATGACTCGCATATCTTATACCTTTAAATGAGCAATTCTTGTATATATATATATATAATTGGAATCTCGGAATCGGCTCCAACGATTTTCATACAAATTAGTATAATTATAGGGGGTTTCGGGGGCGATAAATCGATCTAGCTAGGAATCATTTTTAGAAAATATCATTTTATTCGTGTTTTATCGATAATCAATCTCAACTGAAAAATATGACTCTTCCTGACATCTATTGGCGAATAATAATACTACTATTTTTTGTGAGCAACTAATTGCTTTAACGACACAACAGCAGATGGCGTTGTTAAGTAACACGAAGTCAATGAGTGTTTGCTTTGAGGTTAGACTAAAATCAATTGTTTATTATCCAAAAAACACAATTAAAAAATAAAAAAAAATACCGAGCAAAGCTCGGCCATCCAGGTACTTTGTACTATTAAATTACGAGTCTCGCCTTATTAAGTAAATCTTTCTCACTTCATACTTAATTTTAACATCAAGATTTATTCCGACGTAGAAGATATTTTGCTTATAAACCAAAACACGCTGTACTCGCCTCTACTACACTTTTACCAAAACAGTGAAAGTTGATTGAAATGAGGTACTTATTTAATGAAGCAAGTAGTTGCGGACGAGATTAAGTCCTCACGTCGACCAGAAGGCTATTCCTGCGCGTGAGATGAGATGAGATTTTATCTTGGTCACTCTCACACCTATGACGTTTCAAACGAGAGCAACAAGGACGAAAATAAGTGAGATGAAAATCTCAAATCTCCGAATAGGGCCACAGGGGGCCTACCATGAAATCTTATGCCCATGATGGTAACGTTTTGTTGTCGATGCTGCGCGACCGCACCGTATTGCCACGCAAAAAGGTCCAAGAACGCGCAGTGTCGAAAATAAAACGTAACCATCATCTCATTAAGATGTCATGGTAGCCCCCCAAAGCTCGCTTTTGCATATTATCAACATTATTGATGATACAAAGTCTGGGAAATTACAAAAAATGATAATGTATTTTTTTAAACCACAGACAACTTAAATACTTACCTATACTTACTACTATATTTTGAAATCGAAAGTAACTCTGTCTGTCTGTTTATAGGCTTTTTACGGCTATACGGCTGAACGGATCTTGATTAAATTTAATAATTAAGTAGTTAATTATCACGAGGACGGTTTTTGGATACTATTTTCTAAATAAACGCGAATAAAGTCAGGGGTAACAGCTAGTTGGTAATCATTCCTATGTGCTATTCCATAATCTATCCCTGTGCAGAACTTCATCCAGATCGGTTTAGCCGTTCTGGCGTGATTGAGTAACAAACATCCATCCGTCCAAGCTTTCACATTTATTGTTGAAGCTTAAAATTACTTATATCCTAGTAAGGAACTATATTTTATTATGTGTTAAGGATGAACCTAATTTCCTAATTATGTCGAGCCCCTTGGGTTAATGCTACACTTACAAATACATACCTAGTACATATACCAAACACTATTATACTGCAAAATGGTAAAAAGGCATAATAGGGGGAAAAAATCTTGCCGTAGGTCTATTTCAAAACCTTAAAACGCAACAGATTTTAAAGAAATTAAAGACATCGGGTAGCAACTGCCAAAAATGACCAGATCACGTACATAAAGGAAGAGATGATGCAACAACAACATGCATCGGTTTCGTAAAACACTGCCTTGTTGCTAATGTCCTTATCAAGGGTCACTACTGTCACATACTCTGTGACTAGCCCTTGTATTTTATCCTTTTGATTAAGATAATATTCTGAAATGCACCAAAACCGTGAGAGGCAGAAGCCACTAATATTAAAAAAAGGTAATATTAAAGTAGGTTGGTTGGTCTTTAACTCCCGACGCTAAAACGACGGGGTGTTATAAGTTTGACGTGTCTGTGTGTGTGTGTGTGTGTGTGTGTGTGTGTGTGTCTGCTGTAGCGTCGTAGCTCCCGAACGGATGAACCAATTTAGATTTTTTTTTTTCAAAAAAATAAATAAATTTGGGACACTTCCACACACGGTCGCCTGACTCCAAACTAAGCAAAGCTTGTACTATAGCTACCAGAGCTGATATACATCCTACTAATATTATTAACGCGAAAGTTTGTATGTATGGATGTATGGATGTTTGTTACTCTTTCACGCCAGAACGGCTGAACAGATCTAGATAAAATTTGGCACAGAGATAGATTTTAGTCTAGAATAGCACATATGATACTTTTTAACCGCGGGTGAAACCGCGGGGCGCAGCTAGTACTTAGATATTTTTAAATACATACCTATATAGATATTTACACCCAGACATAGAACAAACACTAATATTCATCACATAAATGTTTGCCCTAGGTGGGAATAGAACCCGCGCCCCCAAGCTCAGAAGGCAGGTTCACTACCAACTGAGCCAACGAGGCAGTCGTTTGAGTTTTATTTATTTATTTGTGTCACAACTTACAGCTATCATTACAGGTATACCTAATGCGATAGTGTAGTAATAAGTACTAACTAACTATATCCTATACCAAACTTACGGTAACACAATATAATATGTAGTGCTATCTTTGTGAATTCACCCAGAGTACAATAAAACAAATCTGTATCAGCCGCGACAACGTTGAGAGTACGCAGTGCGCGCGTCAGCGGCGCCTGGCCGAGGAGGTAAAAGACGTATTAGTCGGAAGTGTTCTTAGTTATGTTTGATGGAAATCGATGTCTCGGTTATTTTAATTTATACGTGTCTCGAATTGGTTAATTTGCCATTAAGACATCATAGGTAATTATAATCAGATGTACTGAGCCAAGCGCACTTATCAGATAAGTACCAACCATGCAACGCAATTAAAAATCAGCTGTTTATTAGAATAATGTCATTGTTACAAATATTGTAACAATGACATTTGTTTTGACAATTGTTCTTTATTTACATAATTATTCACTTTATATTCAACGAAATGTATGTTTAAATGTCATCTGCTACATGACTAGAGCCCGATGTATGGCTACAGGTTCACCCGCTGTCACATTTGGGACTGAATATCGTCCGACGAAGTGTGGGTGTTGTATTACACGTCTGCCATCCCCTCGGGGAAAGGCGTGACGATATGTGATGTTAAGATGCATACATACATACACTCGAAAAACAACTGTTATGAAATGTATAAAGTTTGACAGCTGGTTTTAATTGGTCCCATCAAAAGTGGATGTAGAATTATAAGTAGGTACAAAGATATGGTTTTTGCTGAATACATCTTAACCCTGCATACATACTGCCTGCATACTTCTCTTTATTTTGTTCTCGTCTAAAGTTCACGCGCCTTTTATTTTAAGTATTTTATTTTCTGACCCAAAATCAGGTAGACATTCTTAGCATATTGATCAGGCAAATGTATTTGCTATCTTTCCTTCTTTTTTTGCTGTGACTTCCACTTCTGTATGATCATAATCATAATCATGTCAGCTTGGGAGACGTCCACTGCTGGGCAAAGGCCTCCCACAATGAGGCCCCAGATCAGTATGCTGTTAATGAAATAAATAGCGATGATAGCCTAGTTGGAGAAGGCCCGCCTCTCAAGCCAGGGGGAGCGGGTTCGAACCCAGCCGGCACGGCACCTACCAATTTGTTCATTGTGTGAACATATGTGCGTATTGTAAGTCATCTGCTACATGACTGGAGCCCAGTGTATGGCAACAGGCTCGCCCCGTCACATTTGGGGCTGAATATCGTCCGGCGAAATATGTGTGTTGTATTATACCTCTGCCAGCCTCTTCAGGGGAAAGGCATGTTATGTATGTATGTTATGTTAATAATAATATAAATAATAATAATAAATTCGGGACACTTCCACACACGGTCGCCTGACCCCAAACTAAGCAAAGCTTGTACTATGGCTGTCAGAGACTGATATACATACTTAGATATTTTTTAAATACATACTTAAATAGATATTAACACCCAGACATAGGACAAACACAAATGTTCATCACATAAATGTTTGCCCGAAGTGGGAATCGAACCCACGCCCCACAAGCTCAGAAGGCAGGTTCAGTACCAACTGAGCCACCGAGGCAGTCGGTGAAATGTTACTGAAATGATTGTCCTTATACCTTCAAGATAGCGAATAGTACTATTGTAAAATCAATCAACAGCGCAAGCGAGTGTAAAAGCTTAGCTGTTCCAAAAGTATGGCAGTTTTTGTTAAGAACGGCCTCGCTACTCAAACTCCTTGCGATGTCGTCAAGGGCAATCCCATTTCAAAATGCAAACATTTTTGATTGCAACAACTTACCTACTACTAGCTCACCGCTAGCTGAAGACGAAAATGCCACCTTAGATTTTAATGCAAAGCAAAAACCTAGCAAAAATCCTATAAGCAAATACTCATTTATTTTTCAGGATGGGGCAAATTCAACCTGCAAATGTTCAGCCTGTGCTGCAGCATCATAGCAGCCATGGTGTTCGAGCTGTACTCCGTGTCCTACGTGGTGCCAGCCAGTGCCTGCGAGCTGAACACCACCAGCAGCCAGCAAGGACTTATGGCTGGACTACCTTTAGTCGGTATGTAGAGAAATGAGCTGCATCATGATAGCCATCATGGTGTTTGAGCTGCATATTTTGCAGCTTTGTTTTTTTTAATTTTAGTTTTCTTTGCTTTTGTTTTGCTAATTTGGTCCTTTAAACACAATTGAGGCATCGTTTCCACCTGCATGTTAATGTCTGACAGTCTTTCCAACAGCAGCAAGAACTTGCTACGGAGTTTGCACTTGCAGCTGCTGTCGGACAGGCTGTCGGACATTTCTTGCGAAAGTTTTCTGACAGGTCTTACTATAACTTACTATAACAGGAAACGAGGCCTTACTATAACTTTTGCAAAAGCGAGGCTAAAGTTATCGTGACCGATTTTATACGTGAAATCTAAAGAGGTGGTATCCTGGTTTACTCGTTCCATTTCGCAATACTGCGTATTTATCAAGAGGGTCAGCTGTCCGGGAATAATAACGAAAGGACGGTCGACGAACGGTGAAACCAGTTTGATCAGGTTATTTTAAGACGAGGCACGTAGTCTTGCGATGTAAGAACCTTTGAGATAACCACTTCTATTATTTTTATGGTCTTGCTATGGCGCATTATTTATAGCTATAGATACTTTAGCTGGAAGCTATTAAAACTAGTTTCTGGGGGGAATAGAGATTTTTAGTTGTCTGTATACTCACGATGCCTACTAATAAGAAGATGCGGTGCAGCCATTTCGGAGAATGAATAATACTTGAAAAGCAAAGCTGAAAAAACAGGCTTCGTACGAATTGGATTTTGTAACAATTTTTAGACTTTTGCTGATATTACAAAAACCGCTTGATCGATTTACATAAAATGTATTTGAGACACCTCTGGAGATGACCAAAAAATAATCCTACCAAACAAAAAATAATCCTCAAAATGGATTAATTGTTGGCGGAATGGTCTGTGACTGGTTTAACTTGGCATTTGTTTGTCCGACGATAAATTTAGTATAGTGCAAACATACATAAATTAATTTTCGTTTAATAATTATGAGCGAAGTCGGACGAGGAGTTGTGGAGAACTGGACATATGCAAGGATGGAATAAAAGCATGGACGGTGGTGTGTGCTAAAGAAAATAAATAAATAATAATAATTAAGCAATGTACTTACAAATTTGAGAATTATAATAAACATACATACTAATACCTACATAAATTATTACTAAATATACAAATAAACTACCCAGTCATAAACATACACAAGTACCTACATCAATAAATATACCTACTAATATTAATATAAGTATGTATATTTATAATAATATAAATGACAGATAGGAATCGAGTCTACCTTTAAGGAGCCAGTTTGGAAAGGTAGAATACTTTGACCTGCGTTTTAAAACTATGAAGTGATTGCGCACATCTAATGTTAACTGGGAGTGAATTTCATAGTCGCACGGCTTCTGTAGTAAAAGACGATAAAAGCCAGTACTATGGCCCGGATTCATAAGCAGTCTGTTTTCTGATGACCTAAGAGAAAGGGTTGTCTGGAAGAGATCGCTCTTAAGCGATAAGACCGCCCATTGCGCCTATATTTTTGAATGTTTAGTTTGGATTTATTTTGTATTTGGTGTCAATAAAGAGTTTTTGTATCATGCAAGGTCTCTGATCGAAGCTAACTGCTAGTATTAAATACAGAGTTACTCGTAGCTAGATAGATGTTTCTGATTCTATGTTCTATGTTATGATCTACCAAACAAAAAAATAATCCTCAAAATCGATTAATAATTGGCGGAATGTTCGCTTAACATACATACAAACAGTCGATTTGAAGACCACCTCTTTTTTTGAAGTCGGTTAAAAATTGAGACAATTAAATAGAACAATACAGAAAAAGACAGAAAGATAGACAAAGGGATTGATGTATATATAGTTTGGACATTTTAAAGAGGAGCAGAATAATTTGTTTTATTCTCTATGGCAGTTAAGGTGAAAATTCTATTAATAATTATGAAATAATAAATACCACAAACTGAACTGTGTCAATCATTTAAATAATCCGTAGATAATGAAAGTGTTTTCTCTTATAATGAAATACCAAATATGACATGATATCAGTTTCTTTATGGCAAGTGGCTCCATCGCAAGCCGCACCATCACACGAGAATCGCAAGAGTGATTATTGGCTGCGCCCGGCAATGTTTGTTTTTAATCCAGGGTCCGCTGTCTTTATTTCGAATTTTATACAAATCGACCCATCCGTTTGAGCGTGAAAATTAATATAATGAAAAATACCACAACTCACAAACATTCGCATAAAAAGTACGAAAGGATAAAGCTTTACAAAACGAAATATGAAGAGCCAGAGCCATGTTAGCTGATTACGATGGACCGCACCATCCAATCCGGAGATCGTCAAATCCATGATATAATAATATACGCCGCCAGGTATAGCATTCAGAAACACATAGTGACATCAATCGATGCTTAAACAAGACTGAAAAAAGTTATTTACAAATAGTGCGAAAGAGACGGATGAATGACGTCATACGTGTTTGCTCCTGGAATACTAGTTGTTTTTTATGATCATGATCAAATCCATAATGGCCGTGCAGCAACAACGAACTTTCTTTCGTAGAAAAGTTTATTTTGCATTTATATTTGACACGTGCTCTTACCGTCAAGGAAACCGTCATGAGAAAACTTCCATGTCCTGGAGTTAATAATTCGAAAGACATCTGACCAGCCCGCTCTGAGCCAGCGTGGCGGATAACTTACAGCTAAATCAGCCTAGATGTGGAGTAGGTCGGTGTCTCTGCAGTAGGGCGTCAAAAGACTAGTTATGACGATGATAAAATCTTAATTTCCTTTCGCAGGTGTGATAGCAACCTCTCACTTGTGGGGCTACCTCGCTGACACTCACGGCCGGCGGAAAATGCTCTGCTTCTCCATGACTATAGGCTACATAGCCGGGTCTCTGGCCGCCTTCTCACCGAACTGGATCGTGCTGAGTGTGCTCAAGTTCATGTCTTCTGCTGCGTAAGTATTAACTAGTGGCTCTCTGAGCTGAAATTCAACCTTGCGAGCCTGTCTTAGCATACTTCGAAATTGCTAAAGTATGTTTTTTAGTCTTAAACTTCGTGCCATTTAAAAACAAATCTAGAAACTGACTAGACCAAAAAAAAAATTGTTAGGGTCAACTTGGGCAAATGCGTCTGTAGGATAATTGCGTCTTGCGAGATTTACTGACAAACTCTTCACAAATTAGACAACTAACGCCATCTTGTACAGATTATTGCAACTAAGGATAAAAAAAAGATGCAGGTGCCTAATTTGTGAAGGGTTCGTCAGTAACTCTCGAAAGACGCAATTGCCCCACAGACGCCTTTGCCCCAGTTGACTCTTTATAATAAATTATCGAAATTACTCACAAAATTTGAAGAGAACCGGTTGAGAAATGTGACCTGTAGAGGAAGTCAGCCAGACATACAAAATCATTTTGCCGAAGCTTAAGCATAGCTTTGCTCGCTCGGTCGATTACGACTTATATTACTGGAAACTAAATAGTTAGGTGAGGCCGCGACAGACGATCCGTGCGTCACAATGACATGCTGCTTTTTACGGGGCTGATATTAACATACATATAACTTATAATAACTTAAAAATAATAACTAATATAAGAAATCCGAAAGTGAGTTGGTTCGTTTGTTTGTTTATTTATTTGTATGTTTGTTACGATTTCACGCCTCAACTACTCAACAGATCATCATAAAATGGTGATAATACGGTTGCAGGGATGCAGAAAATGACATGACGTGTTTTTAACCTCGAAAAACTTAACAGCTGTTCCTTTGGAACCGAGGGTGAAACCACGGGGCACAGCTAGTTGTATGACAGTTAAACTTATATATGACGCTACTATTCCTAACTAAAATTGAACCTGCAAAAGTGAGTTTGTTCGTTTGTTTGTTTGTAACGCTTTCACGTCTCAAATGCTGAACCGATAATCTTGAAATTTTGCAAACACGTTGTCGGGGGTAAATAAAAGGACATAGGGTACCTTTTATCCCAAAAAAAATTACGGTTCCTGTGGGACCTCTAGGCGCAGCTAGTATATCATATATTATCACACCAATATCTTCTTCTAAATACGTACACGTTCTAAATTACGTGTTACGTTGTTTGTCCGCTATAGACTCCTAAACTACTTAACCGATTTCAATCAAATTTGCACACCGTGTGCAGTACGATCTAACTTAACAGATAGGATAGCTCACATATATATATATATATAAATAATAAACGCGAACGAAGTCGCGGGGTGACAGCTAGTAATATTATAAAGTTGAAAGTTTGTGAGTGTGTAAGTGTGTTTATTTGTTACTTCTTCACGCTCGAACGGATGGACGGATTCTAATGAAATTTGGTATGGAGGTAGTTTATACCCTGGATTGATACATAGGCTACTTTTTAACCGCGGGTTAAACCGCAGCTAGTAATAAATATAATTATACTTAACTATTATGTTTAGTATGTATACAGTTAGACAACTGCAACAAACTTATGCCAAAGTCAATACAAATGTTTACAATCATGATAATTAATTACAGTAAAACTTTCCAACATTTGTTTTGACCTTGCCATTCGTTTTGGTGCGGTTTGAGGCGGTACTATACATATATTTGTCTACAGCTTTACATAATTATATCTTTATAATAAAATTATTATATAATCAATCACACCACGAAGTCTGTAAATAAAGTTATCAGGAGTAGTGATAGTCACGTGTAAGACAGTGTGAGTTACATTTTCTGTTAATGAGTAAGTACATAAATATCAGTAAGTAATTGACCAAGCGAAACTAGGTTTCGGTCTGCTGGGCCTTAGCAAAAAATTTGGTCTGTGACTGGTCCAACTCGTCACTTGTATGTCCGACAATTTAGTATTGTTGATCCGAACTTCATAAAATTTTGCATACATGCATAACTTAATGTTCGTCTAATACCTATGAGCTAAACCGGACGAGGACTTGTGGAGAACTGGACATATTACGAGAGGTCACCGAATGAAGCTAACTACTAGTATCAAATACAGATTTATTTAGATAAACATAAACATAAACTTTCCCCCGAGAGGGCTGGCAGAGGTGTAATACAACACCCACAATTCGCCGGACGATATTCAGTTCCAAATGTGACAGGGGGCGAGCTTATCGCCATACTTGGCTCCAGTCATGTAGCAGATGACATACAATACGCACGTATGTATATGTTCACACAGTGAACAAATTGGTGGTGCCGCCGGCTGGGTTCGAACCGGCTCCCTCTGGATTGCGAGGCAGGCCTTCTCCAACTAGGCTGTCATCGCTTTTTTAGTTAGGTAGATGTTTAGGATTGTGTTGTTTGACTTTCAATGTTTTAAGAGGGTCAATGTTCTCACCCAATTAAATAACTTTTCCTATTAATATCTATAAAGATCTACCTATAAAGATCTAACACAGAAATCGCAACGAATATCAATTTATTTTATTTTGTCAATGATTTTATCCTGTTTAACATCTGTTTTATTTAGCGACGTTAGACTTGTTCCTATTATTAAAACTGTGAATATTCATTAAACACTAGCTGATGCTCGGAACTTTGCATATGCAGACTCTCACTTGAGACTTCGCAGAGACTATCGCTCGACTTGTAGATTTTGGCCTCCCTTTGATTCGCATACAGAAGTTTTTGAGTATGTGGCTTAGGAATGTTTAAGGGACAAACAAACAAAAAAACATACTCCTCACTTCACTTTAACGTTGTTATTCACTGAATGTGGTCAAACCGGTACTTCCATTAGGTCATTCAGTTGAATTACGAGTTTACGAGTCTCCAAAACGGACCAACTCTAAAAAAAGATTAAGTCTATTTTATTCATAGTACCGCAAAAAGTATCTGCTCAAGTAATATATTCTATTTTAATGAAATGAATTGAATTTAAATATTAGTATTGTACAGTTACCTAATGACCATACTACTCGTAGAAATCCTAAATCAACTCTGTGGGTTTTGCTTACTGGTGACCCATGGCATTATAAAATTGATTTGATTCATGATTGATAAATCAAATGAAATGAAAAAAAAAGTGATGGCAGGCTAGTTGGGAGAAGGTTGTATTGTATATTATCTGCTACATGACTGGCGGCCCGGTGTTTGGCGACAGGCACTGGCTCTGGCTTTGGGACTGAATATCGTCCGGCGAAATGTAGGTGTTGTATTACACCTCTGCCAGCTCCCTTGGGGGAAAAGCGTGACGATGCAAATGTATTCATTCAATTGAGTATTGATGATACACTGAAAGTCGAAGTTATAAGACTTATTAAACCTACCACTCTGTTCGAAAATAGAGCCACTACCCAAAGGAAAAGCAAAGAAATTAGGGGCATATTTTGAAAACCGTAAATTAAAACAATACGTCACTCATAGAACCTATTTTATCAAATTCCAGAGTGTCCGGTGCTTCTGCCTTAGCCCTGGCACTACTCGGGGAGTCCACACCAGCGAAGCAGAGGAGCTTACTCCTACTACTGACTACCAGCGCCTTACTGGCATGTACTGGAATTATGGCAGGTAAGCATTTATACGCGGTATATCTTAAACGACTGACAAATTCTAGGATATCGTTGTATTCGTCATTATTACCAACTTTTGATATAGGGCCAACCCTGAAATCGAGAAAAATTATATCCTAAAATGGCCGTCGTTTAAAATACACCCTATTTACAATGCTGTTCATAAATCTATCTCCATATCCAACTATCTATTTATTTATCAAATTAGGATTCCAATAAACCTACTATTATACTAGATTAAGTTGATAGCAGAATTATTCTAATCTACAAAAGAATAATGTCACTTATGAAAAGCAATGTCAATTCATTGCCAACAAGTCAAGGTTTTCCATTCAAAAGATTTAGTAAAGAATGCATAATTCTCAATCATAACAATATTAGATGACATCTCTGAACAGATCTATTGCTTACCAAATATTTCGTAATATACGTGAAATATGACTGATTACTTCAGAACCATAAAAAGCAAAGAAGACTAAAAACGAAACAGAAAATAATCTAAATAAAAAGCTAAACACTAAACTTACGCATTTATTGTATAATGTTTGTTAAATAGTATAATGTAGGGATGCTTTTCACTTAATCACGCCAGAACGTCTGAACGGATCCGGATGAAATTTAGTAAAATGGTAGAATGTGAAAGAAGAAAGAAAGTTTATTTATGACCAATAAATTATTTAAAATCACTAAGGCAATTGTACTATCTACAAGGTCACATGTCGGCCCCAACTCATTTATTACAGTCTGGAATAACACTTATGCTAACGTTTAACAGCAGGGCGCAGCGAGTAATCTATAGGTAATAAACCACGGCCATACCTAAGCATCGTACCCAAAATGGTTGCCGCATAATACATATATCGCATCGCATAATAATATGATTTTTGTTTCAGTATTAGCAATACCAGTTCTCCCCCTAACATTCTCCTACCACATACCGGTTCTGGACATCCAGTTTAACTCCTGGCGCCTCCTGAACCTGATCTTCAGCTTTCCCTGCCTGCTCACCGCTGTCTGGGCGATATGCTCCTGCGAGAGTCCTAAGTACCTGCTCAGTATTGGGGAAGAGCAACAGTCTTTGGATATTTTGAAGAGGATTTTTGCATTTAACACTGGGGAGAGTGAGGAATCATATCAGGTAAAGACTATGAACTAGAATGTTGGCTTGGTTTGGTAGTTTATCAAAATTTGGAGACAAAACATTAGATCAAAACGACAGCAGCAAAATTACCTATTTAGATTGCGTTTCCAAAATTACTTAAACCAAAGTGCACTGGACATTAGCTGTCTGTTTTTACAGTTATTCAACAAGTTAAACAAGTAATCCCATGTTAAATTTTATCTTTTTTTTTTTGGGCCTTGACCATCTTTATCTTTTTATTATTATTTTTTTACTTACTTACTTTAAACTGACCACCTCATTCTACTCATCATCATTACTGTCCCAAAACTATAAAATAAATACCGCCAGAAATTAACTTGACACTGAGAAATGCACAAGATGTGCGACGCCCAATTCCCCTGAATGAGGAAAAAACAGCATTAAATCAACTAAAAATTATTCTCCAGGTGAAGTCAATAGTTTTCGACGAAGACAACGCGACGAGCCGGGGCAAGGGCTTCTGGACGTCCATAGTGGAGCAGACAGTGCCCATGTTCCGACCACCATTACTTAGGCCTACGTTACTGTTGGGACTACTGTTCATATTAGTATTCATTTGGTAAGTAAAACTATAATTTTTGAGACTAAAGACAAACTTCTAAATATTATTCTGAAAAATATAACTAGGTACAAAATTAAATGCAATTTAATGAATCTGAACATAGATTCAGATTCATTAAATTGTATTTGTACCTAGTTAAATTTCATTAGTACAGAGTACAAATGAAAATAACAGAGTACAACAGAAAACAAATGAAAAGAGTTTTACTCTTTTTTACAATTTTGGACCACGCTACCATCACGTAGCGTTAGTTGCGTTGTCGCCTGTACGCTAGAAGACTGACAATTTGGTTTATCCGTCACAATTATTAAGTAAAAACCTAAATTCTTTTAAGATTTTGCAGAAGAACAAATGACACGCTTAAAAAAAGATGATGAAATTATAAGAAGAAATATTTTCAATAATATTTTCCACTAGGTTTATAATTCTGACTTTTTTTAATTTTTCAGCGTAAACTCGTTCATAGTGTGGCTTCCATACCTAGTGGACGCATTCATGTCGTCTGTAGAGAAAGGGGCGACTGGACTCACGATTTGCGAGATGATCAGATTGTCCAAAAACGTGACCGTCGTTGAGGAAGTAAGTTTCTCACACCTGCCTCTTTACTAATCAACATTGTAAAGCCTCGGAATAGTTTTACACTGTTTTGTCTTTTTCGCTAGAGTTATAATTTAAAAGAAAGAAAATGACAAAACACGAAATAACTATTCCGAGCCAATACAACGCTTATTATTCTTGTAAGTGGGCTAACGTATAAGTTCTAAAATGAAACATTCAGATTCCTTAAGGGTCGTCAACGTCGAATCCAGTGTTACAGTCCCTATGAAGGCATGGTCCTACAACTTAGTCCCTTGATCGGACGACGAGGAATCATACCCATAGTAGACCATGATCACTAATAATTAATCAGCTCCGTCTACTTATTTGCCACATAAGTACTTATGCAAATAAATGTTCATCCAAACATTATTCCACGTTTTAGTTATTTATATACATCAATGCAAGTTACATCAATACTTTAAATTCTGCGTATGTAGTGTAAGGTTCATCGACACTGCAATACGCCGGAGCCACGACCTGAGACACTTGGGTACTCGCACCAAGTAATACTGATAACTAAATATTATTTATAGAAGTCTGGTACAACTGATAACTTCAATGAACCAATTAAAGTCAAAATATATTATAATTAATTTACAAATACTACAGAGTTTTCCATTCAAGTTTATTTCAACGAAACAATTAAGAAACTGAGCAAATACTTAAAAATATTTGAACACTGGTCTCAAAAATTTACTGAACCGCAGCCCATTTAGCAAATACTTTCAAAATCAGGACTTACTGCCTACCTACTATACCAATACTTACTATAGGACCACAAAGCTATTAATCAAGGAGAATAATGCAGGTATAGATAATGCAAGGACGAGTTTCAGGCCCGCCCAATATTATTAGAGGTCGCATTTCTTAAGAAATCCTGATTTAGACCAGAAAACATATCGGCATCCGATTCCCATACAGGCATCTGTGTGTCACAATAAGTTTCCCTTCAACCGTTTTGCTACGGAGCCTTAAAATCAATTTGTAATTTCCAGCCCAAGAACTGTTCAATGAACGACACGGCCATGACGATGGTGTTCAGTATCTGCGTGCTGCTCGCCGCGCTCAATGGACTGGGAGCATTAGTGCTCAACTTCCTCGGCAGGCGGAGGCTGTTCATTGGCATACAGGTGATTGATAACGATGATGATAAAGGACGTCAGCATTTAACCACGCTTTAAATACTTTTCAGTTAATTAACATATCGTCACGCCTTTCCCCCGAGGGGGCTGGCAGAGGTGTAATACAACACCCACACTTCGCCGGACGATATTTAGTCCCAAATGTGACAGGGGGCGAGCCTGTCGCCATACACGGGTTCAGTTAATTAAACTCAAAAAACCTGCAATTGCTATATCTTTCACCCATTACGCTACGATTACCTATTATACGATCTTATGATTTCACTTTAGTTTTATTTGTTTCATCAAAGTTTTCTATGTTTTTATGAACGTTTTCTTAGTAATTATTGTCAAGAGATTTTGAAACTTGTAATTGTTCCACGGATAGTCTAAGGTTTATAAGGACTAAATTTGTCTAGTTTCTCCTGCTATTTTAAACGTATATTTATATTATTGTAGATGATATCAGGAATGGCTGCACTCTGCATCAGCTTTAGCTCGTACTGGGTGGTAAGCGCCGTGCTACTCCTCACGCTGATGGCGGACGTCCTCAACTTTGGCTTCCTCTCGTCGTTCACTGTCGATCTCTTCCCTACTTATGTCAAGTAAGTCATAGAGTAACTTAACAAAACGTATAAAATAACATTTATTTTATTTCCATACTAGCTGATGTCTGGAACGTCGTAGGTACGAGTACCTAGTGCCGTACCGCTTAGCTTTCAGCCTCGTAGGTTCTGGGCAAGAACTCAACTGGAGGTAACATTTGTAATTAATAAAATAATTAATCATAGAAGCAAAAGCTTGATTAGTTTATGTTTTGAGTCTAAATTCGGTTGATATTTAGCAGAAACCCACTGGATTTTAAAAATCTCTCTACTATATTGAGTAAAACCGTAAACATAAATTGTGTGTTCCAGAGCAAAGGCAGTGTGTCTGGTGATAATGCTGGGACGTGGGAGCACCATCCTCGGCATCAACGTCCTCAAGCAGCTTCTAGAGCATCGCTGCGAGGCTGCTTTCTACCTCTTCGGCGTACTTACTATTGGTCAGTACCTATTGTAGCTATTGGCTGGCTAATTTAAAGTTTTAAAAACAAATTATATTCGACATTGGATCTTGTAATGGTCGCGGGAATCACTGAATGCGGGTAGCGCAAGGTTTGCTATCCTATTTGTTATCCTTGGGGTAGGTGTTAGTCCGGCAGTGGGCTTCTCCCGGCTGATATGATTATTAATATCGATAGGAACCTTAAATAGTTTTGCATATAACTAGATGCCTACGTACTTGAAGATAAAATTATGAGAATTGTAAACTTCCTCGCAAGTTGTAATCTGAATTCAAATTGTGAGCTTATTACCTAGCTTCAACTTAATGATGATCTTAATGGTGTAGATGGAAGTTTTACTGACAGTGTTATGGAAAATTACTAGATAATTTACCACGTTGTAAACCATTACAGGAGCTGGGTTCATCGGATTACTGCTGCCACCTGACAAGAGCTTCTTCAGTAAAAAGGATTCGAAGTTGACAGAACCAGTTGAGACTATATCAGTGGAACGATATGAGAGATATTAGAGACACAATACATCGCCGCATAGTTAAGGTCAGCACACACCAGAAGAACAGGATTTAAATGAATTAGTGAATATATTATTTCATTATTAATATCGTCCGGCGAACTGTGGATGTTGTAATACACCTCTGCCAGCGCCTTTAGTGTGGTGGTGGTGTGCGCTGCCGTCTCACTGCATATTTTTTTCCTTAATCTGATAAGCTAATTAAATAAGACAATTTTGTAAAATATACATTCCAAGTTCCGGCGGAATTTCCAAAGTTGTGTGACAAAGCGACGACGCCGAGCTTGGCCCATGAATGTAACATATTAAAGAAAATACATACAAAAATGTACTTTGCATGGGATAGTAATATACTCCCCCAGGTATAACATTCCGGTCATGTGGACAACACGTAGTGACGTCAATCGATGTTTAAGCAGGACCGAAAAAAGTTATTTACAAATAGTGCGAAAGAAACGGATGACAATGACGAGAGAGTAGACGTCATACGTGTTTGCTCCCAGAATGCTAAACCTTGTTTTTTTGGATCATGGCACTTTGTAGTTAGTAGTTCGACAGACAACATGAACTAGATAGACGATGTATTTTTACCAATCTATTAATTTACGTTATTATTTACTTTCATTATAACGGTAGGAAACTAGCTTCATTAATTTTAATTAGTCATTAAATTATTTATTAAACCCATTTAGAAAAATATACAATGCTATTTTCGTCATGTGATATAAATTATTTAATAAATAATCGTACTCAATTAAATTTTGTGTTTTTATAACTTTATGCTATAAAATTACTAAGGCGTTTTGGAAATAACATTCATTCTGTCTATGTACGTCTGCTCTGTGTATGTTCGCTAACTCCTCTTAAACCACGCCACGGATTTTAATGCGGTTTTCAAAATCAGTTAGATATTTTTTCACGGAAGGTTTATAGGTACCGTGTAAAGCCGGGTCGGGGTACGTATATGACGGGGAAAGTCGGGTAGGCCGAGGTGTTGTGTCTGATTTCTGATCCGTGAACTCATCGCGGGTATCTATGGTGGGTGGGTCAATACAATACAAAAACTCTTTAATGGCACCAAATACAAATAAATCTAAACTAAAAACAAAAAATAAAGGCGCAATGGGCGGTCTTATCGCTTATATAGACTTCAGGAACATTGAAATAAGGGGACAGCAGTATTGTCATTACATTATTGTAATAATGCAGACATTTAGATTACTTTATTATTGAAGGATTAAAATGATAATTGACGATTCAAAGTAATGGGTTTGCGAATGACATGACGTTCGCCCGCCATCCCAAACACAACTCCATTCGGTGTTAACCGCTCTAAATTACCATAAACAAATCAATTAATCGTTAAAAATAACAGAACAATAATACCAATCAATAATACCAATCAATTAACAACTCTCAATAAAAACTGATTTCCTTTTTTTTATGTATAATAGGTCGGCGTTTGACTATCAACTCATGACTTTGCATCAACTGATGCAAAGCGACGTTGTGGTCTAAGATGGTGCACGACGACCTATAAGGTAATTCACTCTAGCCATAAAGTTTTGTAGAGTGAAGAAGTACAAAGACGGCAGTTGAGTGAGGCGCTACAAGTGCGCTACTGCTCAGACCCGTCTTCGGAACGGTTACACCGGACTACATCCCGAAACACGACTAAGTCATTTCACGGCATGGCTTGGTCCGGTGGGTGGTAACTAGCCACTATCCTTTATCTAAAGATGTCACGCGTCGTCACATATAATAAAGCCAACTCGCTTTCTGCGTCTGTCTATCCAGTATCCATTTTCTGTCTGTATGGACCTATTGTCTGTATTTCCGCTAACTTCGTCTAGACCACGAACAGATTGGTACGGATTTTACTATCAGTTCGAATCCGGGCGGGTCTCTAGGGTCTCTCGGGTAGATAATATTGTACAAAATCATAGATAATTAAGCGACGAGACGCTTTTTGACTTTTAATTAAACAGTTTTATGGTTTGTCTAAACAGATTTCTGAAGAAAATACATTTAACCCTTATGAGCTTTAAAGGCCCACTTGCAGATACTCGGGTTATCTTTTTAACTCGAAGTTAACTGTTTATCAGAGATTAACTAATTAATGTCCTCTAACACTACCAAGAGTTACAATCTAACCTTGAATTACCACAATTTTAGAGTGACATCTGAAACATTTTAACTCTTATGAACTCTGCGTTCAAGAATTTAACTCCATATCTTCTGCAAGCGGGCCCAGTTACACAGGCAACAAAAAAACGATAGATTAATTTAACAATTTATTTCACTATTTAAGCTAAAAATGTCATTTGTGTTGTGATGTGTGTGTGTGGACTTTATTCTAAAGCCACCAGTTTCAAACTCCTAGGCGTAGTTCCAGCTTCCTTCGCTGGGTCTCTCAGACCCGCGGTCTGGCGGTGGCATTTTCTTTAACCTTACAGCATAGTTTAAGTCATGTTTGTTATCTTGTTCTTCAGTTTTTCTTTGCGTTGCAGAATTTGCCCATCAGTAGGTAGTAGTAGAGCTATGAAGCCACCGACTGAAACGAGAAGTAGATTTGCTTTAAATGTTGGTATTGAACCTGGAGCCCTATTCCTACCAGTCGAGATATTTTTCGGTCATTGTCTATCCCGTTTGAAAATTCATAGGAGTGAAAGTGACCAAGAAACATCTCGAGCGTCAAGAATAGGGGCCTGTATCGAATAAATCTATTACGATGGACACGACAGGGTTAATTGAAACAAACTGCGCCTCGCATTATTGCCTGCGTTCAAAAAGTACAATAAGTACAGGAAATAAGCCATGCCAAATTTTATCAAAACCCCGTCCATCTGTTTGAGCGTGAAGACGTCACAAACAATCACACAAAAAAGTTTCGCATTTATTAAAAGCAGAATTTTTAATACAAATTATCGTTTGAATAAACGTACCTTAATTTAAGTAAAAATATTTTAAGATTAATGCAATCAAAATCTCCAAGCATAATTGTTGTCATATCCTACTAATATTATAAACGCGAAAGTTTGTAAGAATGGATGGATGGATGGATGTATGTTTGTTAATTTTCACGCCAGAACGGCTGAACAGATCTGGATGAAATATGGCACAGAGATGAATTGTAGTATAGAATAGCACATAGGATACTATTAAACCGCGGATGAAACCGCGAGGCGCAGCTAGTTTTATATAAATATAATATGTAAGATGACAGGAGTTCTTACCAATGTAAATGCTTCCGAAGATGTAGAAGCCAGCTTCGCAGTTTTCGTCCAGCATCCTCTTGACTACATTGATGCCGATAATGGCGCTCCCACGTCCAATCATCAACGTTACGCATACAGCCATGGCTCTGCAAGGAAAAGTTTTCCATTGCATTTAACATGACACTATCATATCGTCACGCCGTTTTCCTCGAAGGGGCTTGCCGAATTATATTCAGTCCCAAATGTGAACGGGGGCGAGCCTGTCGCCTTACACCGGGCACCAGGTAAATATTATAATGATTAAAAAAAAAATATTGACATTATTAAATTTCTGTCGCTAAGCATCTGCTGTCGTGTTTTACCCGACTGCGAAAGAAGCTTAGCGAGGGCTATTGATTTGCACATTTGAATTTAATTTTATTTCGCGTAAATAAACTCATCTCGAGCCAAATCTTCATTTATCCTTGCCACAAACGAAATCTAAAGATCTGGGATTAAACGCCATCGAAGATGTAAACTTTACAGTTCAACTAATACTCATAGACGATTTAATGTTCTGTACATAATGTTCTTTACAATGACAATGTTATTTTCGCACACCGATAGGTTAAGAAATGGCTCAACTACTTTTAATATTTATTTTAAACCTTTGTAAAATTTACCCATGTTTTGCGTAATAAATGATTTAATTTGATTTGAAAATGTTATAGTCAATTATAACAAACAGACACATTGGTGAACGGCTGAACGGGAATAACGATTTCATAAAAATTTTTCACACAGATTCCTAAAAATGACAAGTGATTTTTTTTTCAAGTCTCAAGTGAATTGATTTCTTCTAAGAAAAAGTGAATTAGGCAAGATTGCGGCCGAACGCACTCCTATTAACCAACAAATAGATGAAGAACAAAGAAATATCAAAAATAATATGCATACTTGACGTAAGTTGGGTATACTTCAACACAGTACGACGTCAGGGTGGCGAAGTTGATGATCCCAGTGAGGTAGATCATGAAACAGACGGCGCTCACTATCCAGTTGTAGCTGAAGTTGATGTAAATCGCTGCCACACCACCAAATAGCTATAACAAACAATTATAACACATTCAACATACCTAGGAATTATATTTTAATTCTATTTGTTTTTACTGCACGGCGAACCGCGGTACCTAGCGAAACTTCGGTAAATCTGTCCTACAGTTAGGTCTAACGCCGTGTACAGACCAAAGCAAACGAAGGCCAACGTTATGCTGCCTCTCATTATATTTTATTGAAACGAAACGGGACGCAGCGTAGTCTCTGGCATTCGTTGGCTTGGTTTGTACACCAAGTTTTTGCATTACACAACCACAATTTTTTTTAATTTCATGACAGTGACAGGGTTTGCTTCAAAACAAAGAAATCAGAATTAAAGTCTTTTATCATTTTAGCCCTTAGCGATCCAAAGGCAACCATATTTTTCTGTACAGTTCTACGACGACAGGTATTACAAACTAGCTTAGAAAAATGCGAGTAAATATTCTAAGCAAACTACTTACGTACCTAGTTATCTCATAAATAACATGAAATATGAACTATTTATTTTTTATATTCTACACTATCCCACTTCTAAATCAAAATACACACAACAAACAAATACGAGTACATGTAACTGTATGCAGACTAACCTGTCGGGAATTCAAAACAATATAACAGTACCAACAATAAATAACTACATTAGTCAACAAACGAAAAAATACCTGAAGCCCAATAAACAAAGCTTTTCTGCCGATGAAGTGTGTGATGCCGCTGATGACGAGGTTAAAGGCTGCTATGACTAGGCTGATAGAGAACACCACCGTCATGGCGAACTGGTTCATCGAACAGTCTGTGGGCTGGAATGAGGACTAATTAGAATAGATCAAAATCGAACAACACTAACAAAATAAAAACACAAGCAGAAGACAATTGTGCCTAAACTTGGCTAAAGTTGAATTTTCTTCGCAGTGATTCTATTTCTAAAGTCGCTAACTCTTGCACATTGGCCAATGATTGGACGAGTTGATCGCATGGCATTTGTGGCTCGTTCAATCAGCAGCTAATCTTCGAGCTTTAGCAACTATAGTAGTAGAATCTCCACGAAGCGAGGAACACGAAGCAAGAGGAACACTCATAAATTACAATACATTACGAGATTTCCCACCTCTTCTATTTCAAAGGTAGCGCTGGAGTTTCGAGACAGCCTTATCATCTGACAGAGTGTAAGGTCGACATTTCCTTTCTCCACGGATGACATGGCGGCGTTCGCAATAAATGGCAACCAGACTTGGTAAGGGTTGATACTGGAAAATGACAAAAAACTATGTTGTAGGAGTCAATAAAATTCTACACAAGCAGAAATTATAAAGAAGACAAAAAGCGAAATAAAGTAAAAATTAAGAGAACGAAAACAATGAAAGAACTACTTGACAAGAAGAATAGAAAAATCATAATTGTTATAAATAATACGAAAATTTGATAAGAAAACTGGGACAAGCATAACTTCATACTACTTAAATAACTGCTTATCTTAAAATTGGTTAAGTTCCAACAGTTCACCCGACATCATTCATATTTGGTATTGTACGTAATGTGCTACATATAAAAAAAATGTCGAATGCTACTATAGGCTTCTACGAGAACTGTGAGCAACTGACTGTCCGCTGACTGAGTCGCATATTAGGCAAAGGCTAGATGTAACAAATACAAAAAGAATCGGTCGCTCGCTTAATGAGTCAGCAAGCTACGAGTATGCACCGCAAACTGGGTAAAGTACGCACTTTTCTAAAACACCAGTTAAAATGTATAGGGTGGCTACTAGGAAGCCTACTCTGACATCATTTTGGCATGATGGTCACGTTTTGTTGTCAACAACCACCATGACCATGACATCTCATTATTATATCGTATTGCTATTGCTATAGCAATAAAATGGAATAATGAGATATATATATAGTTTCTTCAAGGCTAGAGTGAATAAGTATCTTCTAGGTCGTCGTGCTCCATCTTAGACCACAACGTCGCTTAACATCAGGCGAGTTGGTGGTCAAACGTAGAATTATTTGACATACAAAAAAAAAGATGTGATAATAATGTATTAACAATGAGTTGACATGGTAGGTCCCCTGGAGGCAAACAGTCAGCCCTTCACATGTTCCTCAGTTAGGACAAAGCCTTAAGGAGCAGACGGCGTGTTCTATAACCTGAAACTCTGCAGTTTTTTATGATGATGATATTAAAATGCTTACCAAACATATACTATGAAAATGAGCAGAGAGAGCAGTAGCGTGTCCTTCAGGAGCGGCTTTTGTAGCATCGGCAGCGTCTGCGCCTTAATTGAGGGCCACAGCCCGTCGGCTGCCACCTTGGTTTCCTCGTCGAGAACTACGGAGCTTACCTGGAATTTAAATTACGTTTTTTTGTTGAAAAATATATTTTACTAGCTGCGCTCCGCTATGTTCACGGGCATATGTGTTAATCCAGGATATAAGCTACCTCCATACCAAGTTTGCTCAACATCCACACATCTTTTTGAGCGAAAAGAAGTAACAAACAAATACACAAACACACACACACACTATCGTATTAAAATATCATATTAATCCTTCCTAATATAATATAATAGGATAGGAAAACATATCTTCACGCCTTACCCCCAGGGGGCTGGCAGAGGTGTACAACATCCACACTTTACCGGCCGATATTCAGTCCCTAACGTGACAGAGGGCGAGCCTGTCGCCATACACCGGGCTCTACTCATGTACCTAGCAGATGACATACAATACGCACATAATAAATGTTCATACAACGAACAAATTGTTCACAGTTCTTTTGTACAGGGCTTTGTTGTGTAATAGGCAACGAAACATTTTCACCGTCTAAAGACCGTATACTATAAAAATAGGTATTTAATTTGTTGAGTAATCAAGTTGGGGCAGTATGCGGAAAAAAAAAACACTTTTCGAAACGTAATTAAACATATTCTGGACAGGAGTTTCTTAGGCAACCCACTCCTAAAATGTTATTCAACATCATTATAATTTAATTAATAAAAATTAATTATCATTGAGTAAACAGTTATGTAAAGATCGTTCTTCTGCGTATCTTCTACTTTAAGACAATTCTATTGGATAGGAAAAACCATGGTATACTCGGCCAGGTATAGCATTCTGGTCACTTGGGCAACCCGTAGTGACGTCAATCGCTTTTTAAGCAAGACCGAAATAAGTAATTCACAAATAGTTCGAAAGAGACGACAACGAGTGACGTCATTACGTGTTTGCTCCCGGAATACACGTCTCCAGAGGTACAAAAAAAGACACATCGTACCTTCTATCCCGAAAATAAAATAACAGTTCTCGAAGGATCGAATCGAATCGAAGGAAGGGTGAAACCGCAGGGCGCAGCTAGTGTGTTTATAAAAACCTTTCAAAATCCATCACACGATCAAGTACCAAACCAGTTTTGATAAGAGTATGCCAAGAAAAATGATATAGAACATAAACCAGCTACAAAGGACAATGTACCTGCCAAAAAATACACGCAGTTCCTCGGTTTAGTGATAAAAATAAATTATATTCATCAAGCATATCACAATTTTGTTCAAATACTCCACATAATATACCATATTTGTTTAAAGTAATTCCGAAAAAGCATAGATATACATTAGAGCTGATAAAGTAATCCCATTGTAATGAAACTCTAGTTTTGTAAATGTATATAATAGTAAGACCAGCTTGGCTCTGTGTTTTCTTGGCAATAGTTTTGAAATTAAAAAAATCCTTTATTTCTCAGTCCTACGATTGGGTAATCTCTTGCAAAAATGTTGCTGCTTTATAAAGGTTATGTCAATTGTCTAGCTAGGCCGTTATGTCAATCTTGTCTAAGTAGATACATGAAGCTTTCTACATACCATTTCACCATCCTAAAAATCCTTCTAATATTATAAACGCGAAAGTTTGTAAGAATGGATGGATGGATGGATGGATGTTTGTTACTCTTTCACGCCAGAACGGCTGAACAGATCTGGATGAAATTTGGCAGATAGATTATAGTCTAGAATAGCACATGGGATGCTTTTTAACCGAGGGTGAAACCGCGGGGCACAGCTCGTATCCTATAGATTGTTTAAGATTATTTGAACCTCATCGTGATCTTCCTGCACTTATCCCACTCATGTGTGCTCGGCACATTATACACATTTTCTCCATTCGCCTTTATCTTTCCTCATATCTGTATTCATTAATTTCATAATCATGATGTCTTCTACGCAGTTCATCCATATTTTCTTGGTCGGCTTCTACCGTACCCATTTATCATGCTATTCTAAAGTCACTCACCCGGTACAAATCTCCACTCTTCCCGCTATTCCTCTCAAATATTCCCCTCAAGACCTCCAAGGCTTCATCATGTCTGCCCATGCCAAGCAGATACTTGGGACTCTCATAGGAGTAGTAGACGCTGATAGCTCCAATAGCGCAGGGTACAGCGAATATGAGGTCCAGGAGGCGCCAGGCGTTGAAGTGGATGTTCAGAAGCGGGACGTAGTAGGAGAACTTTAGAGATAGGACCGGGATTGAAAGTGCTGAAAGTTATACAAAATAAAACTTCTGGAAGACCTCTACTAAGATAGTCCAAGGGCCATTTGCCGAAGCTTGGGTTATAACTTTTAGCTCGGAGTTAACCGTAAACATATTTATGCATCAAAAGTGGATGAGTACCTACTTAATTTAATCAGCACGTTAATTTTCGAAATTTCCGAGTCGTAAATTTTATTGTACATTTTATGGGTTTTTCGAAAGAAATGGATCGACTAAAACCTTTGGGTTTGGCCTGGTTTTACAATCAATATGAATATTTTCTACTATCTTACATATCTGGGAAACCGATATGTCCCGTAAGTCGTAGTAACCTAGTATTCTCACCGCCAAATGAATTGCATTTTCACCTCCAAAAAACTGTTTACCTAGGTATTTATTTTTTTGGTGTTTTTTTTAAAACGTAAACTGTAGGAGTCCTTTGCCCAGTAGGTAATGGGACAGAAAAGGAAAAACTGGTACTTATTTTCAAACACAAATTGCTCCTTGCTAGTAAGCTTTGAGTGGTCAGCTAGTTTATTTATCTGAGATAGTAAATACTTACCTGCCATGAGTCCAGAGGAAGACAGGAAGACGCTGGTGGTGAGCAGCACGAGGAGGCTGCGCTTCTCCATCACGGTGTACTCACTCATCAGCGTGAGCCCCATTGCGTATGCGCCAGAAACACTACAACAAGACTAACTTTAAGAGATATCCTGGAGAGCTTGCTTTTTTGCAAAATCAGACGAAGCGAATGTCAAATTTTGCTACGGATGGACATTTATTTCTGCTACATTTATTTGTACAGCAGCTGGATAACTGGAGTCGAGCTCAAACCAGTCAGTCAGCCATTATATTTCTTTTTTGACGTGACAACGTCTCATAAATCGATGAACGCCGGCTGCACGCACGAAAAAGGAGGACTAATTGTCCCGTTACGCTCGGTCGATCGTAGCGAGAGCACTACACGAGCGAGCGAAAGGCACGATCGGCTTAAGCGTGAGCTTGAGCGAGAGCGAGAGCGAGACGACATTAACAATTGACGAAAAATATTTCATTTCATTTGCTTATTTAGAACGCACCTAATGTTCACAAATGATCAAATTGGTGCGTGTCTTCGGCTGGGAGTAATGCATTTCGGATGAGGATCAATACATAATACCCTGTAATTTGTAACCTATCACTTACGCAGCAGAAGAGAATAGCTTGCAGACCAGCAGCACGATCCAGTGAGGAGAGAGGGCGGCTATGGAGCCGGTGACGAAGGCCAAGCTCATCGAGATGATGAGGATCCTGCGGCGGCCCTTCGTGTCTGCCATATAGCCCCACACGTGGGACGTTAGGATTATACCTGGAGAAATATCACAAAAATCAAAGTCAAAATGTTTTTATTTAATTGGGTATTGAAGATACTAATGAACGTCAAAGATATAAAAATGACTCTACCGTCTTTTTCGGGAAAAACAAATACCCACTATTAAGAAGAACAGGCAAGGAACTGACGGGCATATTATGTTGGGTTTGAATAACTATTCAAGGCATTATTGTGTGAGCATACGGCGATGGCAACGAGGGACTACAGAATATGGGCCCAGTTTTTACCAGAAATAGCTTTTCTCATAATTATTTTTAATGTTTTTGAAGATCTAACAACAGTAAATATGTATGCGTTAATTTAAAGTAAGAGTGTCAATAATTCCTACTCAGACACCTACGTTTAAAACATTATTTGACAACTCAAGGAGATTTTAAAAAAACCTTTTTTTACCAGTAGACGAGCTGCATGTGGTGGATTTAATGATGATAAATACTTTTCTCAGCATTTCCAACCTTAGAAGACCAAAGGATGTACCTTATGCCTTGGTTTACCAGTAGGGATTATTCAGTGAGTAAGATTTCATAAAATTATTATGATAGGTAATAACATTTCCCTTGCTGCGCGCTGGCGATAGAAAGCTCGCAATCGCTGCCTGGCATAAGGTACGAGACAGTGAAAATCTCGGAGACCATAGTCACGATTACGCAGTTGTTGTCTGTTCATTAAGCACTGACCTACAAGTGCTACAGCCGCCATCATCCCCTGCTGCAGGCTTCTGGTGGCCAGCTGGTAAGCGCTGCCCGGCCCCAGATACGAAACGAAGAAAATCTCGAAGGCAACGGGTACGATCACGCTGACGCTGTCTGTTCATTAAGTACTGACCTACGAGCGGAACAGCCGCCATCATCCCCTGCTGCGCGCTGGTGGTGGCCAGCTCGCAGGCGCTGCCCGGCACCAGGTACGACACGGAGAATATCTCGAAGGCCACGGCTACGAACACGCTGCTGCAGAGAGCGAAGCCAATCAGGTTGAACTTGCCAAAACCTGGGGAGTGGTGAAGAGATCTATGAGACTATCAAATTCCATTATGAAGTTTTCAACAAGCTGTGCCCCGTGGTGCGCGATTTAGCGTGAAAAGGTAACAAACAAACACAAACAAGCTTTTACCTTTATAATATACTAGCTACTTCTTAAGCGAGGGACATTGCGGGGCTCACGCAAAGTCCCTCGCTTGAGAAGTAGCTTATATACCATTCCGGATTGTATTCTATCTTTATGCGAAATTTTATCCAGGTCCATTCAGCCGTCCTGCCGTGATTGAGTAACAAACATCCATCCATCCACACATCCATCCAAACTTTCGCATTAATAATAATAATAAGTGAGATAAGATGAGAAGTAGGAAGTAAGGTGTAAGCAGGAGTGCCAGAAGGAGTTTTGTTCTAGTTTGTTTTTGTTTGTATTTCTCCTGTTACCATTGCTATATTTATTTAATAGTTAAAAAGAAATGGAAGAAAAAGTTACGCGAAATGGCCCCAATCAAGTGGCTAAAAGCAGAAATGACTAAAGCGACAAGCTTTTTTAAACACAAAGATTGCAGCCAAACGCAAGCTTATTTTTGAATAAAATAACCAAGACGTAATCTCAAACATTCAACTTATTATAATTGTCCTATTTAGGGTCCTAAGTCAAATTCTTAAACGCAGGATTAATTGAGCAGAGTTAATTAAAACATTATAAGCATCACTCTAATATTGTGTTAACTCAAGGGTAGCTTCTAACTCTTTATGGCGCAAAACCTCTGATAAGTTAACTCCGAGTTAAAAAGATAACCAGAACTTGAAATTGACCCATAAATTCAAAAAAAACCGCCTCACCTGCCATCCTCAAAGCATCTTCAAAGGGAACTTTGTCTTGTTTCACTGCCATTTTGATGCACGTTAAAATTTAAAAAAAAAATTAAACTGAATAGGAACTATACTATTTATTTCACAGGTAAATTTTAACTCAATGATGATCACAAAGTTAGATCGAGAGCCACGAGTGTGAGGCAAAAACAAGAAAGCTGAACTGTAAGCAGCGTCATTGTCTCCGACATTATATTTCATGCAATAAGGTAGGTTCACAGTGTAAGACACGATTAGCTTTGCTTAATGTATTCATGTAGTTTTTTATTGGTTTGCTCTAGTTTAACAGAAATGTTACTGTTTTTCTAATGGCCTAAAATAATGTGTTAGGACTAGAACTGTACTATAACTGATTGAAAAATTGAAATATGATAAATTATAAATGTGTAAGTAAAAAAATCAAAATAAGGCAAAATAGTTTTTCCTAAGTCTCGTCAGTTTGGGCTGAGAATCAACAGTTTATTCTAAGTCCTAAGTCTCAACAGTTTGTACTAGCGCGACTTCTGCGAGAGTAATTTTTGACGCTCTAAAGTCTGCTAGCGCGACTTTCGCGAGGGTAATTTTTGACGCATTAAATCTAATCTAGTAATAATTGAGAAAGGGATGCGTAAATGGTTAGGATACATTGAGAGAGTAAATGAAAGGAGATTGACGAAACAGGCGAGTGTGGATGATCAAGTCGGTCGGGGTCGACCTAGGCACACGTATCTCGACCAAATCGAAAACGTCTTAAAAAAAGGCCAGGTCAAGAGTTTCCGTAACCGACTAGAGTGTATGAAAAGACTCATGAAGAAAGAAAGTGGAAGAAGCGAAATATGTTTGCCAGGATCGTAGTTAGTGGAGAGAAGTGGGAACTGTCTACCCCTATGGGAAAGAGGCGTGATTATATGTATGTATTTATGTATGCATTTGATCCAGCCAGTAAGAGACACCCTTTTATGGTGGAAACTCCGCCAAAACGCACTAAGCGTTTCAAGTCAACTTTTCTTGTAAGAACAGCAGAGGTGTGGAACTCGTTGATTGCGTCTGTCTTTCCACTTAAATACAATCCGGGGGTGTTCAAGAGTAAAGTGAATAGGTATCTCGCGAGGGTAGTTTTTGACGGAATATAAAAATTTGAAATAAGCTTAGCCTAACATAGCTCCCACTGGATATTAGGATTTAATTAGTAAGCGAATTATCAGCAGTGCGTCATGCACAAACAGTACACTCGTTACTTGCTAATATATAGTGACACAATATTTTAATTTTTACAAAAACTTAATCATGGTATGTTGCTGTCAAAATTCGTGAAGTGTAAACAGTTGAATTCGAATTCGTGGCTGGGCAGATGTTAATTTTATTTAGCTGTTAAGAACTCGTCCCAAAAAACAGTTTTGTCACATTTTTTGTGTTTTTTTTGTGACTAGACGAAGCGGGAGTGTTACCTAAACGTAATGCGTTCTTGACTTATAGGTTGGTATACTGTAAGTAAATAAAATTAATAGATTCAATATTAATATTTCAGTATTTTTTTAAGCTCAATACCTACCAATTAATTTGGTTTGGGTCCTGTAGATACGCTTACTAAATGATTGTTTCTAGTTACTTATGTAATACTATAGCTGTATAAGTAGTATGTAAATGTAAGTAGCCTGTGTTCTAAGTAAATCTTCATACCGAATTTCATCAAAAAGCGTCCATTGGTTTCAGAGTCAAGAAGTCACCACAACGCAAGCTTTCGCAAATTAATAAAACTATATAGGATTGTTGGTGACAGAATCTGTTTTAATTTTCGGTCGATGATTTCTTGATTTTAAGATTTAATGAAAGGAAAGCGAATAGCCATGCAATATTACATAAATTAACATGCTTCGTCCTTTAATAAATGATATGTCCGGGTGGACTGAAAAAACATTGCACAGGCCAAAAAAAATAACAGCCAACTATTAGGTACTAAATGAACAAAATGTTAACGCAACCCTATAGTAAAAGTCCCTGTCACGCACACTAGTATAAAAAAGTTGGCCTGACATTTTTCCATCATAAACTACGGAACTATCTCTAGCCTAGGTTCTCATAGGTTTCTTTGACGTTCATAAGTGCATCTTTGATACCTAAATTGAATAAAAACATTTTGACTTTGACTTTGACATCGTGTTTTGGGTACAAAAATTATACAGGCTGAAGTATTTAAACAGGCTTAACTTTATTCCAATTGAAAGTCTAATAAAGCGGTATCAAAATACGAGTAAGCCTTAAACACACACCGTCGCTAATTTACAACGAAAATAGAAGTCAAATAAGAATTTTTGTAAGAGATAGATAGACCATATAGATAATCTGTAAAAGGGAGCAAATTGTGGAACTAAAAATTTTCAATTGGTGTTTGATAGTTTTGTTCTGAAAATACTTTTGTGGCTCCACCAATCTACTGTATTATCTGAACGAGTGGCTCTGTGAGCTGAGTATCTCGCGACGAAGCCTTAACCAATTAAAATCCGCCTTCTCATTCGAAAAACAAGTAACGTTATAAAAGAAAAACAAAAAATCCGGCTGCAAAATGTTGTACCCTATGTCACTTCTACTATCAGGGCGATTCAAATGACACCTCACATGTCGAAATTCATGAAGCTGTTTAGGCTGTAGGGCGTGCCAAAGAAACCATATACATACATACATACATACATACACTCGATAAACATAACCCTCCTTCTTGCGCAATCGGGTAAAAATGACGTCTATTTTCATAGTCCCAGCTCTTACCCATCTACTTGCTACCTATTCAAATAAAACATGAATGAGAGCTCACCAGACACATGTTTGTACGTTACTACTGTGACATATTTAATCTCTACTCGTATATTCCAATGTAAACAAAACTGGGTGACAATTCCGCACGGCTCGGATGACTAGTTCGAAAATGGAAAGAAATTCTTGCTAACGTATGAAATGATAAAATTATGTTAAAATCATTGTTTATTCTTTTAATTACTCATTCTTATAGAGTAGCTGTGCTATTGTGAGTGTTAAGATATGTGAGTAGGTAGTATTTATGAGCTGTAACCCAATGATCGATGCTGTGTGCAAACACTAGCTACATGCATATCAAATGATTGCAGATTGCGTTTGCACACAGCTACGCCACGCCGCCGCACTATGGGACCAAACGGTGCGTTATCATGCTCAGAAATCAATAACTTTTTTGTTTCTTGACATTGACATTTGAATTGAAATTTTGTATATTTATTCTTGGATATCTAAGACATTCGAAAATTAAAACACCTCTACTGTACTAACTATATTTAGTACCTGGATGACCGAGCTTTGCTCGGTATTTTTTATTTTAATTGTGTTTTTTGGAAAATAAACAATTGGTTTTAGTCTAACCTCAAAGCAAACACTCATTGACTTCGTGTTACTTAACAACGCCATCTGCTGTTGTGTCGTTAAAGCAATTAGTTGCTCACAAAAAATAGTATTATTATTCGCCAATAGATGTCAGGAAGAGTCATATTTTTCAGTTGAGACTACTCAAACGCCTCCTTTTTGTTATTTTTCTTCCAAGTTTATGTTTAAGTTGATTATCGATAAAACACGAGTAAAATGACATTTTCTAAAAATGATTCCTAGCTAGATCGATTTATCGCCCCCGAAACCCCCTATATACTAAATTGTATGAAAATCGTTGGAGCCGATTCCGAGATTCCAATTATTTTCATCCAAGATCCAATTCAATCCAAGAATTGCTCATTTAAAGATATAAGATAAGATTTAGATAAAAAAAAAATGCAAAAAAATAAAATTGAATATTTAATTCTTAAATTAATTTAAAAACAGGTTAACATAAGAAATACACAAGGAAAGTAATATTTGTTTTGCTTATGTGCTTACGTTAGGTTAAATTTAAATTATTAATAAGTTACAAACATAATTACAACTTATTAAACTATAAAAAGACTTGTGATCACTTGTTATACCATAAGCTCTTTAGCTTCGTCAAGTAATTCTTTCGGTATGATAATACTTGATCTATTTAGGCTAGATATATAGGGATCAGAAGTACTTAATAATATGTGCAGAACGTCTTCAATTGTCGCTGACCCGGAACACTTCCGAGCGTGATGCAGCCTATATTTCTTATAGTCTTTGTTTCGAGCTTTTTGAGCATCTTCAGCTAATTGAGCTATTGGAAAAACTGCGAAATGCTCGATTATTTTGGCACCATGTATGAGAATGTTGTGGACTGAAGATGGCATACAGTAGCAGCTATATTTACTAGCATACAACTGTGCAGTCCCCAGTGTATTTTCACCAAATGCCCGCCGCCGTTTCAGTTGTGGGCGATCCGTGACGCTCGCAAAATACTTTCCCGTCTCGTTAGACAGTTTACAGTTGTTTTGAAAAACCTTTTTATAGATAAAATTCCTAACACCTCTTTTAGTTTCATTGAGATAAAGGTAGTCCCTCTTAACAATAAACCGTTGTATAGCCTAGGAATAGTTAACCAGGGTTTAATCTTTTCCTTTTTTTATATTTTTAACTCAATCGAAAACACAAAACACTAAGTTCCTTTAGATAACTATTCTACAACTACAATGTTCTACAACGTTTATCAGGAAGATTTTTTTTATTTTAATATTCGGGACACTTGAACACACAGTCGTCTGACCCCAAACTAAGCAAAGCTTGTACTATGGCGGCCAGAGACTGATATACATACTTATATACTTTTAAATACATACTTAAATAGATATAAACGCCCAGACATAGAACAAACACAAATATTCAGCACATGAATGTTTGCCCTAGGTGGGAATCGAACCCACGCCCCCTAGCTCATAAGGCAGGTTCACTACCGACTGAGTCACCAAGGCAGTCTTTTTTGTAAGTATAGTTTTATATAGAAATTGTCGATTGGTCTAACAACTATTCTGAGGCTATATAACGTTTATAAGGAAGATAGTAAGTATAATCTGGGATAGAAATTGTCGATTGGTCTAAAAACTGCTGCCAGCAAATAATAAAATCCAATTTGTAAAAAAAAAGTTTATTCGTAATAAAGTGTTAAATAAAAACTTAGGTACATTATTATTATTAGCTTAAATTAAGTACCTATCGAGATTTCCAAGAATTCGAAATAATTAACTAAAAGCAAACAACTTTATTGTTTGCTGTTCATTTTCTTATCGGAGGGTAGAAGCAAGGATACCCCGATACCACCTGCAACAAAAAACAAAATTATTTTTTAGAACATTATTATTCTCATAACGTCTGTCACAACCCAGCACTGCAAGTAATAGGCAGCCGGTTAAAAAGTGAACAAAATTTGTCGATCGACAATATTATGCCGGATTGTAATCGTAGTGCTGTGTCCACCGATTTAACCGCCTGAGACAATTTAATCCGACAAAGATTATCGTCTAGAACTAACTATATGTACGTCGTCGTATTAAAGCGACGTAAGCTCGAATTTGTTTGTTAATTCCTACTGAATCAGTAAAAGAGATAATGCAGCATTTTTTTATTTTTTACATATAAAAGTCTTTATCTACCGACAACGATTCATTCCGCCGATTCGATCTGAACGCAGTGATCTCTGCAACCAATGGACGCCCCAGTATGCCTCCCCACTGTAATCCATGATCCAGTAATACCAACTAACGCAATCTCGCCGGTGGCACAGATCTCGCTCTATCGGTGAAGGTACGTAAGTTAGTAGAAATCAGAGTCCTGATGATAAAGCTTGCTACTCCTAATGAAGATACTCACTGAAGACGAACACGGCCCATACGTAGAAGGTGAGAGCGCAGTCGGTGGTGATCACAGCGCCCACCAGGTTCACTCCGGCCAGGGAACACATTCGCGCCACCATCATGCCCAGGCTCGTCACCATGCCCCTGATGATAGCGAGAAACAAGTGTTATTTAACTTTATTTTTGGAAAAAAAAACTTTAATATTTTTTAATATTGGAGTTTTTTTCCTAATTCCTAATCCTAACTAATATTATAAATGCTAAAGTGAGGTGTTCGTATGTTTGTAACGCTTTCACGCCTTAACTAATCAACCGATCATCATTAAATTTTGCATACACGTTGTATGTGGTACAGAAAAGGACAGGGTCCTTTTTATTGCAAAAAAATAAATATTAAATCTAACGGAAAATTGCAGACTCAGGGTCCTGATACAATCACACAATTTCGTTGTATTGGTTGCTGTACAAATAAAATACTATTTTAATATGGCGAATGACGACAAGTTAGTGGCGCCATCTAGCAAACACTGAAGAAACAGCAATAACACAAAATACGGCCTGAGCACTAACTTTATATGAAAGCCTCTCGAAAAAACTACCTCCGTAAAATCACAAGAGATGGCGTGATAGCAAACTTTTACCTGTAAGCTGTCGGGTAGAGATCAACGCAGTACGCTGCCAGACTCGGCACGCCGATCGTGGAGGTCTGGAAGAGCACGAAGAATGCCAAGCTCGCGGCCGGGTGGTAGAGGTCCACCAGCGTGCCGCTCACTCCGGAGATCAGCAGCCAGGATATGAGCACCAGACGACGGCGTGATGCCACCTTTGGGAATAGAATAAGATTGATCTTTAAAATTCAGACGAGTTTATAATATTTCTAGCTCTAGAGTTAAATAAGCAGATTGATTAAAAAAAATACAATACAAAACTTTTTTTTGACACCACTTTATACTATATTTTTTTATTTATAACTAAACTTTTTGCCTTTAACAATATTTTACCTTGGAGACGATGAGAGTCACCACACAGAAGAACAGCCCGTAAAGAATGCCGGAGAAGATCGTGTAGGATGATATCGTGTCGTCGCACACGTACTGGAAATCGAAAGTAATAACAAATTAGGGCGGAGTTATGATTTACAAATAGTAACAGAATCAGTAAACAGGGGCATGCTTTATGGATAGGTAAAAGTCACACAAGGATGCAAAAATGCAATAATAATTAAACCTATCCTAAGATGCAATTACCAAATTTTAACAGCCAGCTCGATAATTTACCAGATTTCTTGTAAATTATCAATTTCTTTTCTGGTTTAATAAGTTTTCAACACGTAATCATTTCAATCAGTTTTTATTATCCTTACGTGTTAGAATTATTTAAGCAAAGAATACTCCCTATTACATGATACGAGTATGTTGGTACATAACCAGTTAATGCAAATTCATTAGTTAATGGATTCGTAGCTGCTACCTAAACAATGCGCAATGCATACCTACGTTACGCCAAACTTTTCGCAAAAGGCTTTTAAAATATAGACCTTATAGTAAAGTAGGTAGTATAGCACTCACACTAGTGTTTTCAGAGAGCCCATGCGTCATGACGGTGCTGTTGTCTCCGAAGACCCTGGTGCAAAAGGTCTTGTCGGTGTTCCAACCCCCGGAGAACGAGTTGAAGAATATGTTCACGATCGTAGGATACCACATCACGAACGCGTTGTTTCTGAAAATATCGAAAAATTATGAATCGATTTTGGCAAGGATAACATTTTTCTGACTATTGTATTTTCTGATAATTCTGACAATTCTAATTCTGATATTTCTGACTGGACTGATTTTTATTTAATGGACTGATTTTTATTGAATTTAGTGATTTTAATTTTGATTTGATGTGACATTTATTTTGTAATTATGTATTTGATTTTAATTTTAATTTTGATTATTTATGATAAAATATGATTATGTGCACGACTATGGACTGGTTCCGAAATAAATGATTTTTAATTTTTAATTTAATTTAATTTAATTGGTATTATCATCCTTTTCTCACATAATTGAAATGAAGAGAAAGACATTGAAGAGGTTCTTATTCAGTCAGATTCATTTAGAGTGATACGAGAGAAGCGACAGCATTATAAAAACAAATAACAGTTTCCAAAGTAGCCACAAATTGGTTATAAAATCTATAAATGGCTCCAATAAAAATAATGTACACAAGTATTAATAAAACAAATTCAATGAATATGGTAGTCAGACTATTTTGTTTTACCAGTTCCAAAATACAGGTTTGGTCATCATTCTAAGGATTGTCCCATAAATCTAAGCATGAACTCATTTAGAAGTCAATACCAATTTAAAAATCTATGAATCTGCAATAAACTCACGTGGCACAGCAGATAGCCATCAGGTAAAAGAGCTGCAACGTCCTCCAGAGCAGCGGCGGCTTGAAGATTGGCACCGTCTGCTTCACCACCGACTCCCAGAAGGACATCTTCTGTTCCGCTGCGATGTCGTCGGTCGTTAGGAGGTGCTCCACCTGGGAAGGTGGAAAATAGTAGAAGTAACCTGTCGTACCTACTTTTAAATTTAGCTGGAGCGTTAAGCCGGTGATACTAAATTAGGTTGTGGCCGGCGACAATAAAAAATCTTCCGCATTATTCCGTTAAAACGTTTAATGACTTCATTAATCCAAGTATCACGCATGTCAATTTTGTATATTATATAGAACTACACGCACTTTTATATCTTTTTCCAAAATGTTGTTTTATAACTCTTTATGATATTCTGCTCCGGCTAAACCCATAGAATTAAAACTCTCAACGTTGTCGCGGCTGATATAGATTTGTTCTATTGTACTCTGGGTGAGTTCACAAAGATAGCACTACATATATTGTGTTAAGTTTCTTATGGGATATAGTTAGTTATTATTTATTACTACACTATCGCATTAGGTATACTTAGCTGTAAGTTGTGAAAAATAAAAAAATAAAATAAAAAAAAGCGCAAATATTTTATTTTTTTAAATACTTGAGTGAAATTCTAACTTTTTTACAACAGGCGTTTAATAAACCTCGGTATAATTTTAGTTCACAATTTATCTTAGACACAGCCAATATCTTTCGAACAGATATTCATGCTACTTTTATCAAACATACTAACAGTGACCCTAATATTTTAGTGTAGTTGCAAATGTTCGTCACTCACCTCATATTCACCCTTTTTCCCTGTATTCCACTCATGGATACTTCTTAACACTTCCAGCGCCTTCTTATTATCCCCTCGGCTGGCCAGGAATTTGGGGCTCTCGTGGAGGTAAGCCATCATCAGCCCTCCGATCCCCAGGGGGAGGGCCAGGGCGAAGGTGAAGAGACGCCAGGGTCGGTAGTTGATGCCCAGGAACGAGATGGGGAGACTGAACTGCAGCGGGAGGAGGAAGTAGGCGAGACCTGGAAATTGGGCGAATAAAATAAGTACAATGTAAATAAGTACACATGTGCCGAAAAATATTTATCATCAAAATAATTATACACATCCAGTTAAGTCTGTTCATTGTGTGAACATAAATGTGCGTATTGTATGTCATCTGCTACATGACTGGAGCCTAGTGTACGGCGACAGGCTCGCCCCCTGTCACATTTGGGACTCAATATCGTCCGGCGAAATCTGGGTGTTGTATTACACCTCTGCCAGCCCCCTCGGGGGAAAGGCGTGACGATATGTTATGTTATAAGTACTTATCCAATAACCCCCTTACTAATAAACGTTACACAGTTAATAGTACAGTATACACAGTATCAGGTAATAATACACAGTATCTCCTTGGAATAGTTACACAGTATTTTGTCTTTTTCGATCGAGTTAAAGATTTTTTTTTACAACGGACTAGGCATGCGTTTGACCACTGACTCGCCTGATGGGAAGCGATGACGTCATCGAAGGTGTAACACGCTTGCCTAGGAGATACCTATTTACTTTTTTCTTGAACATCTCTGGATTGTATTTAGGTGGATTTAAAAGAACGAAAAAGGACTAAACACTATAAACTATTCCGAGGCTATACAGCGTTTATTAGTAAGAGGACTAATGTAAAACTAAGAACTAGCAGCGCATTCTCACAGAACGACCGTTTTTACAGGATCGTTTTTAACGTCGTTACGAATACTAAAGTATCAAAAGCATTTATTCTGCACATGTCATTTGCACATTTCGTGCAATATTTAAACTAGATTTTTATCTAAATGTAATTAATCTAACACCAGCTTTTCACGTGCTATGATAAGAAACACGTTTTTAGGAGCTTATCATAATTTAATTGATTTTAGCTTTACAATATTACTTGCAATTCATCATCAGATAGGAAGTAATTTATCAAAATAATGTAATCGCTTGCTGCATTTTTTTGATAGCTATTGATCACGAACTTACGTAAGAAAGCCAATTGGACAACTTGCATGTGATCGGCATTTGCAGGATAAAGAATTGCAACTTTGTAGGTAGTTTGAAATCTGTGTGCGCAATCAAAGAAAAAAAAAAGTAGCATTGATTTCAGATATGCCAAACAGCTTGGCATTCCAAACATGTTGACCATGCAAATAACTCAGACCAACCAAGAGACCAAGATAAAAGATGGAACAATGCGTTATATCTCGCTGAAGCCACTTCTTTATTAAACTTGTGTGCGTGGTAATGTTTCCATGAAAAACATTTATAATTGCACGAAAACTAATATTAATTCCCAAACTCTACGTAAGTATGCCATTTCCGGTCCAATATACTTAACCTTAGTAGATTTTGTTGATTGTATGTTTCCCATCTCTACAATTTTGCTATAAGGTGTCATCTCTATTGTGTAAATGTCTATGGTAGAAACTGTATAAGGTTGGTAGTAAGAAATAAAATGGCTATTGTAAGAGTGCGTGTATTATTATAAAATATCTTAACAGATTTAATATTCTAAAACTGCACATACATATTTCTAAGAGTTTAATGTTAAGACTTTTTCAAAATTGCCTTGTAAGAAAACTGCACAGTTTTTAAAAAATAACCTCAAAATGTAGTCCTGGCCCAACTTTTATAATGCGCTATGTATATTTAAGTACACGAAATAATACCATAAACCAATGTACATAATCTCGAGGTAAGAATGACCAAGCGAGTAGCGTAGTTTTTTGCGTCAATGTGTGCGTGTTGTGTACATAAACGACCGTAGCGTCGATTTTGGATGGTTTTTGGCTTCACCTAAACCGAACCGAGGCCGAACGCCATCTTATTCTCCAGATTGACCTGAGGCAAATAATTACATTGAAGGTAAGATTTAAGTAGGTAAATATAAATATAAAATAATTATAATTGGATCTATTCAAAATTATGACCTAATAATTATAATTGGATCTATTCAAAATTATTTTAGACCTCTAAAAGTCAAGTAGCAAAACGAGATTTTTGATTAACCTAACTTAAAACCATTTTAACAAAGTCATCAAAAGAATGTTAAAAGACTTTAAAGAAATTGAAGGAGAAGGTACAAAGTTTTTTTTATTAAACTGACTTTTGTAGGTTAAGTAATGATGCGGCCTGCTTTCCTGGGAGTAACCGATGCGGGTTCAAACCCAGCCGACGGCACGCACCAATTTGTATATTGTGGTACATATGTGCGGTATTGTATGTCATCTGCTACATGACTGGAGCCCGGTCGACCCGGAGCCCAGGCTCGACTCCTGTCACATTTGGGACTGAATATCGTCCGGCGCAGTGTGGGTGTTGTATTACACCTTTGCCAGCCCCCTCGGGGAAAAAGTGTGACGATATGTATGTATGTAAATTATTTGTTTGTATTTGCATAACATCAATTAGACTTGTCGTAGAGCTCTTACCGAAAGAAAAGCACTCCGCCACCAGGTTGGCGCTGTTCATAATGAAGAGGTACTTGTTGCGGTGGCTGGAGCCGGTGCACTCGCCTAGGATGGTCATCGTCAGCGTGAAGCTGGCGTTAGAGCTGGAAGTAGAGGATTATTATGAGAACTGTAATTAAAGATCAATATGTAAACATTTTAGAGCAAAACAAACTGAATAGTTGTCCATGTTAGTTGTAAGCTGGGTGGTGGTTGTCCATGGTGGTATTCTCCGACATAGGGAAACCTAGTCCTTAGCTTTTTTATCTTTTCCTGCTAAGCAATTTAAACAATTTATAACTTAGTACCTGGATGTCCGAGCTTTGCTCGGTATTTTTTTTTTTTATTGTGTTTTTTGGAAAATAAACAATTGATTTTAGTCTAACCTCAAAGCAAACACTCATTGACTTCGTGTTACTTAACAACGCCATCTGCTGTTGTGTCGTTAAAGCAATTAGTTCTAACTCACAAAAAATAGTATTATTATTCGCCAATAGATGTCAGGAAGAGTCATATTTTTGTTATTTTTCTACTACTTTTCATTTACTAAATTGTATGAAAATCGTTGGAGCCGATTCCGAGATTCCAATTATATATATATACAAGAATTGCTCATTTAAAGATATAAGATACCTTTAATATAAATACTTTATTTTGTTTTCATTAAAATAATTCGCCTAAAACTTCAACTAAGCTGACTCAAGCTTCAGGATCCCCTGAACATTTTCTTAATTTATCATTTATCTTATTTTTTTTTGTTTTTTTTTTTATTTAAACACAAAACAGAATACAGCCATTAACGATTTATCATAATCATAATACTTATAGTAATAAATGCAAAGGTTGAAAAAATCATTAGCATTTTTGTTGAAAATACACCTACCGATAAGTGGAAATGTAAACTGAAGCCGATAAGTTCTAAATTTAGATTGCAATAATAATTATAATTATTATCATTGATAAATATTCACGTTTTATTAGATATTCATTTTGTTTCTTTGTTATCTTTATCGTGAATTTAATAAAATTGGTTTGAGCAATGCATTTAATTTGACGTAATGTACTTATTTTTTCTTAGAATTGTGATTACATTATCATAATTTACAATTAAGATTTGCTACTTAATTTACTAATTGGACATTAGACGGGCTGTTTCTACGTCGGATATCTTCTAGGATATAATTAGACTGGTATTAATCGTTATTACCAACTTTTATTTAAGGACCAACACTGATACGTGAAACAAAAATTAGCTGTTCCACACATTTCGTCAAGGTTGAATGAAATATATTTCTATCTAGCTGCGCCCCGCGTTTTCACCCGCGCTTAAAAAGTATCCTATGTGCTATTCTAGACTATAATCTATCTCTGTGCCAAATTTCATCTAGATCTGTTCAGCCGTTCTGTCGTGAAAGAGCAACAGACAAACATCCATCCATCCATTCTTACAAACTTTCGCGTTTATAATATTAGTAGGAAGTAGGATAGAGCACCTGACTTTTTTGCAATTTAACTGTTGGTTCCATGATAAAAGTTGGCCGTAATTATGAGTACAATGATATCCTAGAATATACCAGTCCATCTTTAAAGAAACACCTGATCAATTACTATATGAATTGATCGATATCGATATTACAATAAATTATAGATACTATTCATACACGCCACTAGTCAGTGATACTAAATTATACATGGCGCAATGATTTGCAAAGTGCTACGAACCTACAATGTCTACGAAATTTTATACTAACGCAAAGGCTTTTCGATATGTTCAGTAACCATACCAAATGCCAGGCGTCGATTGTATTTTTTTTAATGGGAACATGTTTCCAAAAACATATCATGTTTATTATGCATATCTACATAACACAAGGTACACCGTTACTTCTTCTTCTCGTCTTCAATATACGCTTGGAACATAATTTACAAAAAAAAAACATATTAGATTGCGTTAAAGCAATGATTTTTGACATCGACATTGTCCTAGCGCACGACCGGAAGTCTTAGTTTGCCGTCAAAATGAAAATTATCATTACAAATGTATACTCACAAACTGCAAGCGATGACTTTGCAAACCATCATCAGCTGCCAGTTGGGCGAGAGGCTGCTGATGGCTGCGAACACGAACCCGATGATGGTGGAGAGGAGCAGCGCGCGGCGCCTGCCGCGGGTGTCCGCGTAGTAACCCCATGGGTACGCGAATAACACACCTAGGAGGATGCTGGTTATTAAGACTAACTTGACTTGTCTTGGGAAGGGTAGTATCAAATTAAAGTAATTAAGATAAGGCTAGCTTATGATGAGCAATATGATGAAAAACACTGTGTTACAAGGAACGTTACAGAGTTTAGCCGTGTTGGCAAAAGTTTCGCAAAATGTTTTGAAGAGTTTTGTTAGCCTTTTTAGGCATCGATGACGATATGGCCTTAGGTGGGCGAATTTTAGGCTCCATTTGATAGCACAAAAAGTGTTCATAATTAGCGCAAGTTTAGTGGCTGTGCTAATATTATATATATTTTAATTTTAAAAAGTACAGGGTTAAGCGTTTCTTTGATTAAAAATATTTATTTATTCAAGAAAAAGTTCTTCGGTGATCATACAGGGACATTGAGACCTTTGGGTTCTTTTACCCTTTAAGGTTCCTAGAGCTGCTCTGGTTAATTCAATGAGATCTTGGTCACTAACTCACTCTTATGACCCGTCTAACAAAAAGAAGACAGAAACAAAGACAATATTACATGCATCGAAACAAGGGCCCAGGTTCCTAAATTACCTGCAAAGGGAGCGGAAGCTAGCACCCCAGTCTCAGTGAGCCCCAGGTTCAGATCACAGTTGGCAGCCGCGACAATGATGCTGAAACCGAACATGTCCAGCGCGACGGCGTTGGTAATAATGCTGCACGCTGTGAGGAGCATGTAGTTGTAGCGACCATGACCTGCAATGGAGGAAGTGAAGATGGAATCCAATCAAGTAATATTTACTTACCCATAAAAGAAATCATCCTTCATCGCGCCTTCATTAAGGTCGGATGAAGGATGACCATATAAAGCAATATTTTCGTAGCATAAGCAAGTCTTCATAAATCAGTAAAATCAGTTGTACATACATTAAAGAACGGAAAGCGTTAGCTGCTTCACTGTGTTTTGTGCTAAAAGGAATTCATGGATGATACTGGCATAAATATCTGTAAATTTATGCTAGAAAAGTTAGACATAATTCTTGTACCTAAAGACAATCACGATTACGCCTCGATAGACTCACATTTATAAATCCTTCGAGCTTACTCTGAATTGCCGTGTTTATGTGTATGCATCCGTAAGTTCCGTAGTTTTTACGTTTTCAAAAACAAGCTATTTCTTCGCTGAAAGAAGTTGTACATACAACCTATTTTTTTTAGATTTCGAAATTTTTTGTGCACATTTAAAGTCATCTGGATCTACATACATAACTGTAGCCCGGTGTACGGCGACCGGATCGTCCTCTGACATATTTGAATATCTTCCAGAGAAGTGTGGGTGTTGTAATAAATACACCTCTGCCAGACCCTTCATGGGGTAGGTGGGAAGAATTATGTTTTAAATTAAATAAAAAAAATTCTGGAACTGTGTTTTTGTTTATCTAAACACAAAAATATCTTGTTTGATGTTGCTTTGAAGAAATTGCGATGTTAATTATGTGTTCGTGTTATCTTATTTTGTTTGTTTATAAAACCTGCTGCTTGTTAGATAGTTACCATTTACAACTTTACGGCTAAACCAATCTTGATAAATGTTTTGTACGGATTGATCACGAAGATGAAAATATCTGTAAAGGCGGATAGACTGCCAAGTTGTAAGAAAACCGCGAAACACATCTAGTACTTAGGCTACCGAAACACAGTTTTCACTAGTTCGGAGTCAGTGGATTCATATCATATGTTGTACTTATTGTTCGTGCCAAAATAAAAATATTTGATTTGATTTGATTTGATTTGATTTGAGTATTGGGTAGGAGATAAACAGAGCAAGGAGTCTGGACGTAAGTAACATGTGATGAATTCATATCTAAATCTACATCTACTTTTAGAATAAGCCCAAAACTTTTATGTTTGCACTACCATAATGAATTAGTGGGACAAAGTCATCTGCAAAATGTTCGACACTCCACTATGCCCTACCAGGGAGAATATCTGGTGAAGCATAGTAAAACTACTAGAATTATTTCAAACTCGCATTATACCTGTCAATTCCACAGCTTCATCGTATGTATAGGCTTTCCCATCTTTGGTACTCTTGCACGGCTCCTGCGTCGTCAGCTGGCACATCTTGATGCTCTCCTCGGGACTCCTAGTGCCTTCCTCGGAATTTCTCTGTGATTTACTTGATTAATACTTTTTAGTCAATTTCTATATTTTCCAGTCAAGTTTTGGCTCGACATTGAGTCAATAACATCAGCTATTCTTTTCAGTCAATGTCTTGATGATGTCAGCGAAGTTTTTAGAACAATGTTAAATGAGAATGTTTTTTAAATATTTTTTCAAGTCTTTTTGTCTTCAGTCCGACTGTATTTGAGTATGTCAGTCGGACTTTTGTAAGGAATTACTTTTGTATTTTTCAGCAATTTTTTTAATTTGATGGTCTGTAGTTTTGGGTCTAAAGCGACGTTATTTAAAGACGAAATATTAAGAGAAACTCTTGGTCCACGTGTGTTACATCGTAATTATATCATAAAGAACACACACACTAGGTATTTTTAGATGAATGCTATCTTATCGTCCGATAGAGTTAAACAGATCTATCCGCGTGTAGCTCGCGGTCCGCGCGGTCCAGCTCATGGGACCCTGTGGTCTAGCTTAGTCTAAGCTTAAGTAAACTCTGTAGGAAAAATATTTAATACACAAGATAGTTTTTTTTTCCTGCTTTTTTATCATAATGCCAAATTCTGTCATAAACACAAATATGTTGTGTTGTTTCTAATCGAATCGGAAACAGCTGACAAAGGGAATCGAATCTGAATTAAAATATTATAATAATACTGAAGCTACCTCTACGAGTATAAGATAGTTTAACACAGGATTAGTTAACGCATAGGATATATGGATATAACTTTATATCAGGGAAAATTCAAGATTCCTTACAAGCAGTCAACCTTTTTAGTGGTTAGGCTGTTTAGCCACGTGAGTCTAAAAAAATCGAAATACACATGATTATAGCACCAAGGGTAAAAATATATTTTCCCGACAAGATATAATTACCTATGCATCTTGGCAATTCCACAATTCACACTCTAAACGTAAAGCTATGAATAGCATAAATATATTTTCTCGCTATTTTTAACTCTCCTTGCCCGTGTTCATGAAATCTTTACGCGTTACTTCACTGCAAGCGGTTTTAATTTCATTCATAACTCACTGCATCCCAATGTTTGTACATTACACTCACATTGATGATAATTCACAAAATTACGATCGGACGCACGAAAAATAGATCGTGTTCAATACAACCTGTATTTGGAGTTGCAGACTACACAAAACAAACAAAAATTCTGAAGTCCAGGCGTGTTCAAAATTATGGGCAATGGTCTCCCGGCCGGCGCGGCGGCTCGCGGCTGGCCTTGAATATGACTTGCTTAGAACCTATCTATAGATAGGTTGTGTAGTGTACAACAGTAGCTGTACATATAGAACAGGAAGTATGCCAAAAGATAGGAGCTGGGCCTAGGTGAAAAAAAATTTGCTACTCTAGATTTAAAACAGTACCCAAGACGAAAAGTAGGAATTATATATTCCCTTGCAATTGCAACACATTCTAAGTTCTACTGCACACTAGCAATGTGAATTCTATGAAACTCAATATTCCTTCCCAATCTCTAGGAGTTAACTAAGATTTTGCTGAGCATCACATAAACGTAATTAGGTACTTATTATATTTTAAGCACGTACTACTATTCTATCGACGACTATCCTATTTGGAAAATGCCTGCTTCACAAGACTTGTGAGTCTGGCCTCTGTTAATACCCACAAAGATTCTTTATTAATGCCAATTGGTCCGAGGATAAATTTATAAATGATTGAGTAATGGAATGATTTGAGTATCACACTGATAATTGTAACAGTAGGATACACATCGGAAACTAGCTTTTCAGTATCAGTCTTTGAGCATAAAGTAAATAAGGTTTAATATTGACCATTTCCCCACCCAACGTTAAAAAAAGCAAGGCCGCAGCTTTAAGAAAGATATTATCGCTGTCAAAGACTAAGTGTCACAGAGTAGACACGTTCATTTGTATGCCTAACTTTTTAAATAGGTAGTTCATGAAATTACATTAAAACAACTTTCAAGCCTATAGGTATCTCAGGTTATCATTTTGAAAACATAACGTTATTTTTCTAATTTTATGAAACAAGAGGAAAAAATAAGGAAAAAATCACTATCATTACTATCTAAGTAGTAATCAATAGCCTTAAATTCAAACTCGTAAGCCTAGTTAATTGATAATATAGGATTATTCATAATGACAAATGATTATTGATTAAGTTCTAATCTACATATGACACAACTAGTAGGTAGGTACCTAGCTTCATATTTCAGCAACTCAGAAATCCATAATCGAAATACTCAAGTGACATCAGTATTAGAAAACTGATAATGTACCTACATCTACAGCAATTATTTGCTTGATAAGTATGTAAGTACTTACGCCATATTTTAGCGAAACAATATTATCTTATTAGCTTGTGTATTAGCGTATCCAGACGATGGAAAAATCTTTTGTTGGCTTCAAATATTGCACAATTTAATTAAATAAGTTCTCCGCTAGTGTCACATGTCACGGGATACAACCGCAAGCTGTCACTTGGTTCCTTGCTAAAGTTTCTCGTTATGTAGGTAAACTTTCCAACCTTCCATGGCAGTTGTCATTTCATTTCAGACAAAGTTTATGGTTCGGTCAGCGATAACATCTTGATGCAAAATGTTAGCTATCAAACTTTAACATTATCATGTGACATATATTTAGAGGATTTCATTGTTTTGCTAGTACCTAGTGGGGGTTTTGACATCTTCTTTTGTGATATTATAACACTATCATATATCATACTAATGTAATAAATGCGAAAGTTTGGATGGATGAATGTTTGCACGATATACCAATATTGGATGTTTGTTACTCAATCACGCCAGAGCGGCTGAATGGATCTGAACGAAATTTGGCACAGAGGTAAAGATAGATATAGCCGGGATTAGCATATTATACTTTTTAACTTTATGGATATTACCTTTATTACAGGCCGCAACTTATAAAGTTACAAAAAAACTTCAAATTATTATTTAAAAACAATTTGTTAGAAATTTACTCTCCACAGTTTTGTATAAATTTAAGTAGAATTAAGGTACATGTATCTAAAAAGAAATTTGCCTCAGTGTGACATTTCAGTGTCGGTGTCGCATTAGCAATTAGCAATCTACTTACTAAATGAACTTGGGTGTGGTTGCGATGCCACGGACCCGAGGCTATACGAAGTTTATTATAGTGTTATGAAAAGTAGACTAGATAGGCCACGGTCTAGGTACTGCATTTAGGTAGACCTTGCTTGTTGTTATAGGTAATCCGATACGGGAAGTGAGTTAGTAATATCTACGGACACTGACGCCGAATGCTTTCTCATCTTTCATGTCTTATATCATGGAATCATTGAAACTTGACGCGATAATGATATTGGAGATTGAAAGTGAATAAGAAATGCAAGGCAAGGCAAATCATTACGTTGGAGCACTTCGAGTGCATCGACACTTTAAATCATTGTTAGCCAAGTATCAGAGACACAAAACTTAATATTTTGAAGTCATTTTGAAACGTGTTAGTCCACAAAAGTACTAAGAAATTGTCCGAAGTATATTTTCTGAGAGGTCCTAGAATATATATTCCATTTTACTTTAGGCTGTCTTATCTTCTAATTAGTAAACTCAATTCTGAAAAAGAAATCCGCCAACCAATTCTGTCCACACGAAACCTCCACAATTAGTAAAAGTAAACGTACGGATACTATTATTAATTTAGCTGTACTATTATTAATTCTGTGGTAGAGTAAATCACACTACTAACTAATCTAACAGCACAACATAACTGAACAATAATTCGAACTAGCTACTACTACTTTTAACTAGATATTTTATTAGAATATTTGTTTCCATCAAAATTTTAATAAATCATCTCTATCTAGCAAACACAAATTTCACAACACAACGCCTTATATGGTTGCGTTGATAAGAAACGCTACCAAGACAGTGACGTCTTGGTTTTGTTTTTAATCTTGAATATCTTCATCTCTTTCCATTACGTTAAAATAATTACACAAGAAAAGGATACCACCGATTACTGAACAATCGATACATTTCCAACGTTCGCTCTGGATGAGTGGGGCTAACAATGTCAGTGTGTTATTTCAACAGTTGGATTAAATTTGTTCTCATTGGCTTTTGTCAACTTCATTCAATTCCTGTGACTCGTAAACATATTTTTGCTACTGCAAAGAATCCGATAAACCTAAGTAAGGTTTCAATTAGTTCCAGTATTGGATTTTTTAGCCTACTTGAAGACTACTTACTACCTACCTACTTTTCTTTATTCCTATACTATCTATATAATTGATACAGCATTGTGATGAGTAAGCTATCCTTGACACTCATAGACTTGATCACTGTCTTCGACATTGACCTTGAAAAAAATCATCATGTCAACCCGAAAGACGTCCACTGCTAGACAAAAGCCTCGCCCATTGATCTCGACAACGACCGGTCCTGCGTTGCCCGCATCCACCGGCTTCCCGCGACCCTCATCAGATCGTCAGTCCACCTTGTGGGAGGCCTTCCCACTCTGCGTCTTCCGGTTCGCGGTCGCCACTCGAGAATGTTCCTGCTCCATCGGCCGTAGGTTCTACGAGCGATGTGCCCTGCCCACTGCCACTTCAGTTTGGCAATACTTCGGGCCATGTCGGTTACTATGGTTCGCCTACGGATTTCGTCAAAATATGGATGATTTTAACCTGGCTAATGAAAGAATGGTCATTAAAAACTATGGATGAAATAATTCTGGCAGATAGACAGTCAGTCTCTAGTAAAGATATCTTCAAAGCACACTAAAAAGTATCTAAGTCTATGTGCTTCATCTTTAGCAACGTCACGTTGATGAACAAAACGTAAAGAACAGTACCTCAACCATGAGTTTACAACGATCTTACTCGCTAGCGACGGCGTAAATGATTTCTATAGCAAACGGTACAGCGCCACTTGTGGTCACTTGAAGAACTAAGAATCGATAGTATGAGTCGATAGGTAAAAAAGCACGTAACATCACTACGTAAATAAATACTCCTACTAGATGTGATAATGCCTACGAGGTAGGCCATGACTTTGCAACATTGCCAGTGACAATGTAATGCAATTCTTCTGAAATAAGGAATGTTTACTGTTGGAAGATAAGGTGACGTTTTACTTACAGATTCCGTTGATAAGGCCGCTAAGTAATACGTAAACAATAGGGAGATAAATAGCGGCAGCGGCGTGGAGTTTTAGCAGATGTGAGGTAGTCTTCTGGAAATGCGCACACTATTGTGTTAGAGTTGGAGCGTAATAAACAATCTATATACAGGGAAACTGAAATATTTTCACTATGTGTATTAAATTATATGATATACCGACTTAATTTTCAGTTAGGGCCTGCCTACTTTATCCTTAAAAGTCTCACTCATTGTTGTTGAAAATACTGTTTTGCTCACTCATCAAACTCAGTATAGAGGTTACAGTTTTAGTTAACAGTCAAAATGCTTTGGTAGGCAACAAGTTTAGTGCATAGTATGACTGTACTACCACTTTAGTTAGTTTAAAGTTCACTGCCGTTAGTACTCAGTTAGCTAACTTCAACAGAGATGCCAACGCTCGAACGCTCGAATTCCAGATCACAACTGTCTTTATTTGGAGAGTAACAAAATATTAGAGGTATACTTATAGTCTATGGACCTATTTACTATATCTCATCAGGTATTTTTGTTAGTATTTTGTTAGAGTTATCTACAAGAGAGGTCGAAGATGCGTTGGACACAAAAAGTTGGGTTCATTTTAGCCTTGACAATGTTTTAATCTCTCAACCGCAAACTTGCAGTGGTTGCAATGCTTGCACCCTTGTACGGCTCTACTAAATTAGATGCCATGTGACGCTAGAAGCCCTAGTTACTTAAATAACGTAGGTAATCCTATAGTACTTAAATATTATTTTAAGCAAATTATTAGCGCATGAAAAGCAGGAAAAGAACCTTAAAATCCATGTTTGGAAAACATACAAAAAGCTATATACGTATTGGAAATCGGTCTCTAGCAGGTAAAGTAAAAGCGTTCCTTAGTTTGGAGTCAGACGACTGAGTGTGCAAAATTGTCCCGAAAATGCTTAATCTATTTATCTAACTAACCTAATCTAATTGACACCTGTTTCTTTATGTACCATCGGCCCAATACCAGATACAAATTCAAATTCAAATTCTTTATTTGTTCATACGGACACTAGGACACTTATTTTTTTGGAGCGCTAATCGCCAAACTAGGTAAAATTAACCTGTATCTTGGGGATTAGTTCTTCCAATAATACTACTTTTACTACAGTGAGTTTCGTCATGCTTAAGTACATAAAATATTATAAATACAAATGATAAAGTACAATAACGCGCAAAATAGATAAGCGTGGGCTAAGATACCTTTGTCAATCAATAATTCACGAGACCAAGATTGGACCTCAAATAAGGTGACCAACTGGTCATATGATCTTATTATCCACTTCGATATGGATTGTTATTAGGCGAAATCACATCTTATGATAAGCATTAAGATATTAAAAATATCACATGATCAGATTGGCCTTGACATGGAAAGTTTTGCATATAGACGTTTTGGAAAATGACAAAGCAAAACGTGTCAACAATAACATGTCATGATTAAAATCTGGGTAAACTACTCTCAAATCCAGACAGTTTGACATGGAAAAAAGTAGGACATAAGCTTTTGTACAAGGTTGTACTTGCACTTTTGTAGGACTGCGAAGCAGGATGTAGCTCACACACCCTCCTGCCTAGCATCCTGCACGTCGTTGCCGGACGCGATGCGGGCTGCGACAACATTCACCATACTGCATGAAAGAGCACATAGATAGAAAAGTAAAAAGGAAAGAGAGTGTGTAAGGAAAAGGATTTAAAAACATTTATAAATGGAACAAAAGATAATGACATGTCATGTCATACAAGGTGGTGAAGAGACTAGCCGAAAACCGCCAAGATGATCTTCGGTGACGCAGCCGATGCTCGCCGTAAAAACCGCATCGTCTTCGATGTCATCGGCGTAGTAGGTGAAAGTCCCGGTGTGCCGTGATATTGAGACGACTGAGTGCGACACGCTCTCATGCAACTTCATTTTGGGCTTAGTCTTTATGGCGATAACCGACTCGTACGTTAGCCCCTGAGCTTCGTGGATGGTTACTATGAGTGACCCTGCGCCTCCCCCATACCCTTCACTTTTGAGGGTCTGCTTGTCTTCCTGCGTGTGCACTAAGAAAAGGGTGTTACACACACACCCATACTTCGCCGGACGATGTTCAGTCCCAAATGTGACAGGAGCAGTATACGCACATGCCGAAGACACGCACCAATTGGTGCATGCCTTCGGCTGGGATAGAACCCGCTCCCTCCGGCTTGAGAGGCGAGCCTTCTTCTTCTTCTTTCTAGGCTATCATAGCTTCGTTTCAGGCCTAAGGATGCTTAGAAAAAACCTTACTCAGTACAAATGCAGCAGTGCCGTAAAACGCCAATTCGGCTATCATCGCTTTTTAAATAATTTATTATTAATATTTATAAGCTACTTTTTATCCCAAAAACTTAGCAGTTTAAATCGTGCGAAACGCGTTCCGCAGTTAGGTAGATATTACTTATAACAACTGATATACCTTGTATCTCTTCAGTATCTCGGTATCTAGATACAACGAGTTCATATCACTATTTCGTGGCGGTAATTAAGCCCCTTAATCTACTTAACGCGTCCATTCACACTCGCTCGCCGGCAGTAATCGCGTTACCGGCTTTAATAGACAGGGATACTAGACAGAATGTCTAGTACTTACTACTTAATTGTACTAGCCTAGGCTTGGTTTATTTTTAATTTAGGAACAAGAACTGCGCTTCACTTTTTGAACAAAGCCTGAAGACTTTTTTTAAAGAAGTGTGGGTGTTGTATTACACCTCTGCCAGCCCCCTCGGGGAAAGGCGTGACGATATGCTAAGTTAAGATGCATACATACACTCGAGAAACAACTCTCCTTCTTGCGCAATCGGGTTAAAAGCTTCCCTGCAATCTGAGGAATCTGGGAGATAAAACTGTCCTGGATATTCCAGTATGCCGCTTTATTAGTCATGAAAAAGTCAGAAATCTATCTGGCTGACAGCAATAAATAAAACAGAATAATTGTATATAGTGTACCTATATGTAAAATGTTCTAGAAGACACAGGACCTGTATAGATAGATACACTAGCATAGCAAAATAATTATTGTAATTATTGTAAAAATATCTTGACTCTACACCCCTTAAGATATACCTCCATAGGTATAAAATATGAAACGAAGACATACTTCTGGTACAAAAAATCAACGACACTCCTGCAAACTAGTTGTTCGACATTAACATTGCAAAAATAAATCTAGACGTCCAAGACGATTGTAGTACAACCTTGAATTAACATCTCAACAATTATTATTCACAGCACATTCAACTTGGAAAGGTCAAAAAACTCAGAACCATTCTTGATGCTCATTTTTAAAAAGCTCTCGTTCTCTTCCAGAGCAAAATCGTAACTCTATGTGTAGAGTGTTCAGAAAGACAACTGTTTTGAGAATGAGGGCGCCGCTGTGCCTAATCCTTTATTTTGTGTGGCGAGAATTTGTTTTGCTTGGTTTGAGACGTTAGTTCCTGTTTCCGCCACGTTAGTTCTCTTTCCATACAGACTGTAGGTTCAAGAGAAAAGTGAATAGATTATCTCCTAGACTATGATTTAAAAAAAAACAGGTCTAGAGTTCCGGGAGCCTGACACCCGATGACGTCACTCGTCATTGTCTCTTTCAAACTTCTTGTAAATGACTTATTTCGGTCTTGCTTGCTTCGATTGACGTCACTGCGTGTTACCCACGTGACAATTTTGACTCGGAATGCTATAAGTACCTGGCGGAATGTTTTAGGTATTATATTAAATCGCTTTCCATCAAGCGAGACAATGGTCAAACTCATACTTAGTCCGCTAATTTAAAAAAAAAGGCTAGTTTTTTTTTGCTACTAAAAAGATGCTGCAAGCTGTTGTACGTTACTTGCAATCTTGTTTTTTTCATTCGTTGATACGAATGCCTACTTTCGAAGGTAAATAAACTTTTTATTTTCACATTTCACCTTCATTCTGTATCGTCAAGACCACGAGTAACGAGACCGAAGACAAAGCTTGGTCGGAATACTTTTGATAAAAAAACGAATTAGGTGTTACAAGTAGGTAAGTAATGATAAATCAAACAAAAGTAAAAGATGTAAAGAAACTGAGTACAAAGGTTTTGTGTAAGTCAACAATAACCCTGTAAAACCTGCCCTGCCCAGCGTCACTTGGCATCATAAATACCACACCGTCGCTTAACATCAGGCGAGTTGGTGGTCAAACGCCGACCTATTCTCCTTAAAAAAAAATATGTACACAACCCTAAACGCCTGCCTAAACTTCTGCCGGGGTCTTATTCTGGCACAAACGATATTGTCTCTCTTGCTGTCTATCTCGTTCCAAAAGCCATACGAGTGAAGATGGTCAATATAGCATCGCACGAGCCAGAATTAGGCCCCAGGTCTTGTATCGATCGCTATTATACGGCCCGTCGGCGTCGGCTTGTGGTAGGTACGTGACGTATCGGCGTGGCCATGCACAACAATGCGATGCAACGCCGCAACGCAACATCAACGACGTCGCACAACGCATCGGATACGGCGTCGCGTCATACAAATCTGCGATGCAATGACGCAACGTGCTGCTGTTCAGTCGGTTCAGAGTATTCAGTTTTCTCGTACGACACCGCATATATTCGCAGCGCCGTCACTGTCGTGACAACTCGCTTCATGTTTAAAAGTAATTTCCATAATTTGAGTTACTAACCTAATCAGTAGAGCAAGCGTCTTGTAAAGACAAAACCATAAGATGTCTGTACACCTACTTATGACAAAAACGATAGGCGTTATGTTAGACTTCATTTCCGCCTAAACTTTTCTTTAATTTGCCGCCTGACAATTAATCAACTTTGCATAAAAATATTAATACATTTTATTATCTGAGATGAGGTGATATAATAATTTAGTAAATGACGTATTTTATAGAAATATAAAACAAAGATTAGGGTATTTATCATAAATCATATTTTATCTATTGATTTGCGTAGATATTGAATTGGACGCAATCATTGAAGATAATCTTTAGATAGATTAAGTACCTCTACTTTCTTGTTCTTTTAAATAAAGAGGTGAAGGTACCTACTTACTTACATACAATTAAGTTGTTAAATAAATATCAAGAATATTAAGTTAAGCAACAGCACAGTATTAGTTGATTAATGATCCATACACCAAATTGCTGTTTTTCAGCTTGCCGGTACGGCCCGGCTCGGCACGGCACGGCACAGCGCCATCGCTAGTGGAATCAAAGCCGCTGTGCAGTTGCCGTTGCTGGTAAGTGGAAAAATGTGCCATGCATTCTTATACTTTTATGCATCTCGGGTGGCCGTGCCGGGCTGTGCCGTGCAAGTGGATAGCTGCCTAATAGGTGCATTTCGTCTTATCCCTCATTCAAAGGTTACCTGGAAAAGATAGCTTAAAGCTAAATAATAATAATAATTATTATTTATTTCAGACCCATAAGTCCATAATAAGTAAGATTAGATTAAGTTAGATATTCATTAATTGAAAAAAATAACCAAATAAATAATTAAAAATGTCTTGTAAAGTGTTGTAAAGCTTTATGTGTCTATCTTGAATGTATTTGTTTTTCTTTTTTTTTTCGCAAAAATAAAGTGTTATTTTATAGAATTATTTTTATGGCCTAGTTAGTACGTAAAAAAATATCTAAGCTGAGTAGACGTCGATAAAATGTTGTAGACAGTGCCTACAACTAATTCTGTAGATACCCGACTTATTTTTACAGGCAGACATTATTAAGTACTTACCTAAGCACTTAATTTTTATTACTCATAAAAATATTAAAATGTCGAACACAATCATTTATGGCGAATTACAAGCATGTCAACTCACGTGAGCACGCTGTTTTCCTACACTATTACAGAGGAAAGATTTCTATCTTTGTATGTTTGTAACGAATAAACTCAGAAACTACTGGTCGGATTTGAATAATTCTTTCACCACTAGAAAGCTAGTACATTATTCCTGACGGATATAGGCTATGAAACGCGAAGGAAGCCGCAGGCCAAAGAACTAGTAATGTTTAGTTTTGTCATCGCCCATTACATTGTAAGATTGCGTATGTCGCATATAGCGTAGTCTAGGTATGCATGGTATACTCGATGATCGCACGACGAGCTAGTGCTTTTGAAATATAATCAATCATCCTGGATCATCTTGCTTCCGTTTATTTTAAAGGCGAAAGTTTGTGTGTGTTTGTTACCTTTTACTTGGTCAAACGGGTGGACGGACTTTTGGCATGGTAGTAGTTTCTACCCTGGAAAACAATAGGTTACTTTGTATCGTCAAATCCTAACTAATATTATAAAACAAGCAAGAGTACAAAAAAGTGGCATCATTTTATGGTCGACATACCTACAACACGCACGAAACGCTTTGGTTCCTCGTTTCTCATACGGACCGCTAGAGTGTGGAATACTCTGCCAGAGTGTGTGTTCCCTGACACTTATAATCTGGGTGTCTTCAAGTCTCGAGTAATCGGTTTCTTCTCGGCAAGCGTGCTCCATCGGAGGCCGCATCACTGCTTATCATCAGGCATGCTGACGGCCAAACGCAAGCCATTAAGTAATAAAAAAAATATGCGAAAGTGAGTTTGTTCGTTTTTTTGTTTGTTGTAACGTTTTCACGTCTCAACTACTCAAACAAACGTCTTGAAATTCTGCATACATTTTGTCTTTGTCTGTACAGAAAAGGACATAGGGTACTTTTTATTCCGAAAAAATAAACGGTTCTTGTGGGACCACGGATGAAACCGCGGGGCGCAGCTTTCATTCATAAATCATCATCATTTCAGGTTTTTTTTGTACAAGTACATTTATTTTGATTTGTAACTAGACCTCTTGTTCATGGCATCCTTTCCGATCTTTTCTTCTACTTCATCTCTATCTTCTCTACAAATAATATTAAACAAAGTTGCTTTCCACGTCTGTCCCCCTGTCTGTAGGTAGCTATCCTGCTAAACAACCCAGTGGATTTTGATGCGGTTTATAGGTTTTTTTTTTTTTTTCTTTATTTGCTCATAGTAGGACACTTGTTTTTTGGAGCGCTAATCCCCAAACTAGGTAAAATTAACTACCTGTATCTTGGGGATTAGTTTTTCCAGTTATTACTACTTTTACTACAATGAGTTTCGTCATGCTTAAGTACATTAAATATTTAACATTTATAATTAATTAATTACTACTAATAAAATCAAAATTTAAATTACTATTTACTAATGTGTACTTATCATGTTAAAAATTACAAATTACAAATTTTATTTAATACCTACATAAAATTTACGTTCTATAGATTTATTTTATTTACATGTTAAATTTTTAGATTAATTTATTTTAATTAGTTAGTTTCAATTTAATACATTTACATTCATTTAGGTCTGTAAGTTCTAGTAAGTACAGGTACCGTGCGAAGCTCGGTCTGGGTCGGGTGGTTGGGTCCATCAAAAACACCCGTAATATAATGTAATGAATAAAAAAATAACTAACAGTAGGTACCTAATTAAAAACATTTGCCCCATCGCCAAACTCACTACCCCACCCCACCCTCACAAAATGACACTGGAAAATATTTTTGTCTTAAAGCGAATCGGCTCAATCGTACAATTTCCAAAGAGCAAAATATCCAAGGAGCACAATCGATCGACCAGATAACAATTATAAAGTTTACACGCGTTCATAGTTTTTTTTCAATTATCATTTTATTACAATGACACCCAATAACTACGTGCCATCGTTTAATCTACAGTGCTTTTAATTTACGAACTTACTGCCCGCCACTTAAAGCTGTAAATTAAATTTATTGTATCATTATAACCAATCGAGATTGTAATAATCGATAATTTTGCTAGCTCATAAAAGTGACGTAAAAATAGTTATTTAAAAGTAAAATCAAGATAACTTTTAAGCTACAGCCAATTCAAAATCGATAAAATAAAATATTGAAATACTTTACATGCTAGGTCTACTTGAAACGTCTACGCGTTCACAGACCGAAAACTTTGCATGTATTACAAAATGTTCATTTGTAATTCAGCTGTGGGACGCAGTCAAATGGTGTTGTCCTAAAAATGCACTATGACCTAAAACTCCTTGTCTAATAAGTCTTGGCTATTTTCCACTTGCTATCCGGCCCGGCAGCCGGGGACGCTTACGTGTATGAAAATGGCACGCTTTTCCACTTAAACCAGCGACGGCCAATCCTTGATCCCGCCGGACTCGTACCGTGCCGTGCCGAGCCGGGCCATGCCGTGCCGACCCGTGCCGGCAAGTGATAAAACGCCAATTCTCGTTTTCAACTCAGCAGCTATTTTAAAGAGCTTTTGTCAAATTTTGTACATTAAATATCCGTAAACATAATTTACTTGCAGCTTTTTTTGCTAACTGGAATCACAAAAGCTGTCTAAAATCTGACAATAGGACATAGATGTATGTCACTTCTATTGGATTAGTGATTATGCATTTAGTACCCACTTGGCCCCCAGCGGGGGCGAAAAGTGGAACAAGAGGAAACAAGAACAACAAGAAACAAGAAGAAACAAAAGGAACAACCCCACTAGACGTCTCGAAGTAGGTAGCATAATCAAAGCACACTCTGCTCTACAGCCCGATCAGTTAATCAACAGTTTTTGTTTGCACTGGCGTCTATAAGTCTCTATTCATATTTCTCTACACATAACAGAAACAGAGTATCGCCAATACCGCTCAACCTACGAGTAGGTATACGACGAACTTTTTTGTTACTATTTAACCTGAGAGTTCAAGTTCGTAAATATTGCTCTATAACTTGTATAGTTCTTGCAAAATTTGGTCCGACCTCATACTTTAGTTAAGTGACATCACAAGATGTCTGATACAAATTGTCGGATCGTGTTACGGCTTCCCTAGTGTGATTTTTATTAGCAAATTGAGCCTGACCTGCGCACGACGGTCCGTCCGCGGAGCTCGTACCTTTATGACACACGGGCCGACAGTTTGGACAGCGAATTGTTGTAGTTTTTGGCATTATCCATACTAAAATAATCCAAACAGCATAATCCATACTAAATTAATACTAATATTATAAAATCGAAAGTAACTGTTTATGTCTGTCTGTTTGTAAGCTTCTCATGGTTAAACGGTTAAACACATCTTGATAAATTTAAAATTAGATTTTTTTAAATTATTGTATCCTGTTTTCTGAATAAACGCAAACGAAGTTGTGGGTAACAGCTAGTAATATGATACAATTATTCTTAACCGACTCCCAAAAAGGGAGGTTCTATATTCGGTAGTGTGTATTTTTTTACTGTTTATCGTTAGTATTTTCGTAAAACTTTTTTTATAGAGTATAATAATATTATATACTCTTGCATTATGAAGTTGTGGGCTCGACAATTGGGTGAGTATCATCCATCCATCCATCCATCAGCCATAGGACGTCCACTGCTGGACATAGGCCTCCCCCATAGACCTCCAATAAGACCGGTTGGTAGCGGCCTGCATCCAGCGCGATCCTGCGGTCTTGACAAGGTCATCTGTCCACCTTGTGGGTGGACGTCCTACGCTGCGCTTGCCGGAACGTGGTCTCCATTTGAGGACCTTTCGACCCCATCGGTCATCAGTCCTTCGTGCTATGTGCCCTGCCCACTGCCATTTCAACTTGCCAATCCTGTGGGCTATGTCGGTAACTTTGGTTCGTCTACGGATCTCCTCATTCCTGATTCGATCTCGCAGAGAGACTCCGAGCATAGCCCTCTCCATAGCTCGTTGGGCTACTAGAAGCTTATTTATAAGGCCCATAGTGAGAGACCACGTTTCAGTGCCATAAGTCATCACTGGTAACACACACTGGTCGAACACTTTCGACTTGAGGCACTGAGGTATGTCGGACGAGAAGATGCTACGCAATTTTCCGAACGCTGCCCAGCCGAGTTGGATTCGGCGATTGACCTCTTTCTTGAAGTTGGACCTACCTAACTGGACTACTTGTCCTAGGTAGACGTACGAGTCAACAACTTCAAGAACCGAGCTCTCAACAGAAATTGGAGTGGGTATAACAAGGGAATTACACATGACCTTCGTCTTGTCCATGTTCATCCTCAGACCCACTTGTTGAGAAACTCGATTTAGGTCTCCGAGCATCGTGCTGAGCTCTTCCATCGATTTTGCCATGACTACGATATCGTCAGCAAACCGAAGGTGAGTGATGTATTCGCCATTGATGTTGATGCCGAATCCTTTCCATTCCAAGAGCTTGAAGGCGTTCTCCAAGGTGGCAGTAAACAGTTTCGGAGATATTACGTCTCCCTGTCTTACGCCTCTTTTTAAAGGGATCGCCTTGGAGCTCTCTTCCTGTACTCGGACCGACATGGTGGCGTTATTATACAAGCACTTCAACACTTCGATGTACCGATAGTCAATACGGCATCGTTGGAGAGACTCCAGCACAGCCCATGTCTCGACTGAATCAAAGGCTTTCTCATAGTCCACAAACGCTAAGCAAAATGGCAAGTTATACTCTTCTGTCTTCTGTATAACTTGCCGCAGCGTATGGATGTGGTCTACGGTGCTGTAGCCTTTTCGGAAACCGGATTGTTCGGAAGGCTGGAACTCATCAAGCCTGCGTTCGAGACGGTTCGTAATGACCCTTGAAAACAGCTTATAAACATGGCTCAGGAGCGAGATGGGTCTGTAGTTCTTCAATAAGGTGTTGTCACCTTTCTTGAAGAACAACACCACCACGCCTCTGTTCCATGCTTCTGGCGTTACGCCCTCGAGGACGACGGTATTGAAAAGCTTCTGAAGGACTTTTAGTACCGGTGTTCCACCCGCTTTCAGAAGCTCTGTTGTGATACCGCCATCACCCGGCGCCTTGTTGTTCTTAAGCTGATTCAGGGCCATTCTAATCTCGTACAGGCTGATGTCCGGGATATCTTCAGTGAAGTGTCGGGTCAGCTTGGCTCTTGGGTCTTTAGCCGTGCTGCTAACAGGCTTAGCGACCGAGGCGTATAGCTGTCCATAGAACCCTTCGATCTCCTCTAATATCTCTGCCTTGGTCGACGCTATACTGCCGTCTTCTCTCTTCAGCTTTGTCAACTGGCTTTGCCCAATAGACAAATTTCTCGCGAAGACTTTGGAGCCTTTATTCTGCTCTATTGTCTCTTTAATATGTTTAGTATTAAAGAGACGGATGTCGTGCCGCAGAGATTTCGAAATTTGTCTATTGAGTCGCCTATATGACTCTGCATCATCGGAAGACTGCAGTCTTAGCGAGCGTCGTTCGGCCATGAGATTTAGAGTGTGATCGGAGAATTTTTGTGGTCTATTTGAACGGCAGGGTCTAAAGAACTTAGCACCCACCGTCTGGACAGTTTCTACGAGCCCGTTGTTGATCTCGTCCACCGACGCCAAGTTCTCCAGGCAAGCAAAACGATTTGAGAGCTCTAGTTGAAAGTTCTCGGGGTTTTGGATATTGGCACGAGTAGGTCGGAGTGTAGACTTCATCAGGCGGGACCTTTCGAGTTTAACGTTAATATCTGATGTGCCTCTTACGATTCTGTGATCACTACCGGTTTTCACCCTGTGGATCACGGAGACATCATTGAATATTCGTTTCTCGGTGGTCATGATGAAGTCTATCTCATTTTTCGTGAAACCATCGGGGCTCATCCAGGTCCATTTCCTGTGAGGCGGCTTCTGGAAGAAAGAGTTCATCATAAAGAGTTCCTCTTTCTCCAGAAAGTCAGCCAGCCTCTGGCCCCTATGGTTCCGTTGCCCATATCCAAATTGCCCCACCCTCAGCTCATCAACGCTTTTTTTACCCAACTTAGCGTTAAAGTCCCCCATAACAACAGTAAAGTGAGTCTTAGAAATATGTATGGCCCGACTTATGTCCTCATACATAGTCTCCACTTCATCATCTGGGTGCGACGAAGTCGGTGCGTATACCTGAATAACCTTCAGCAAATACCTCTTGGATATTCTGAGTATTAGATATACAACCCTGCTTGACACACTTTCGATGGTAACAATGTTGTTAGTGAGGGACTCGTGAACGAGAAAGCCGACACCACCTTGGGACCGTTGGTCACCTTCCCGATAGTAAAGCAGGTTGCCGGATTTTAAGGTAATCGTGTCCTCACCCTCTCTACGGACTTCAGATAACCCCATAATATCCCAGCGCAACCTACTCAACTCTTCCTCCAGCTCAGCAATCTTCTCGTCAGTCCTCATTGTGCGCACGTTGTGCGTTACCAGGGCCAGTCGTCGTTTGGTATGACAGCCGTGCATCTGCCATCTGGGTGAGTATCATTACTTTTTTATTAAAAAAACAAACAAAATGACTCAATTTGTTTGCATAACAATATTAATGACATTACTAAGCAGGTAAATTTAAGTAAATAAACCGGTTTAATTTTAGGTAGACAGAATAGGTACATACCTAATTGATTTTCATAAAATACGTAAGATTTTATAATTAAATTTGAATAGGAGACATCTTTAACACAGTAACAATAAAATGAACAAGCATCAAATAACAAAAAAAAAAAAATACGACATGAAGATAATTATTGAAGCAAAAAATATCTGTTGACAGCCATCAAGCTGTTTGCAACTTGAACAAGTATTTATTTTTTAAATTACATGTATTGAATAAAACCTTCAAGCAGGTAAGTAAAATAAGCAAACGATAGCTATTTTTGGAATAAATAAACTAACTTGACGTATCCACTGTGGTATAACAAATATATTGGCTACGCCTATCGCATACATTTATTCCTTTGTTCGTCATTTCAGTGGCCAGTGTGACGCGCCTCACCTATTATCATTTCGTAGTGTGTATCAACTCCCGCCAGTGGCAGAACCGAAGCCGCGCATTGCACTCAAACGAAAAAAAAAAACAAAAATGAAAACTCTTTTGTAAAAATGTATAAAAAGTCAACATTGCACGCTCCCTTTGTTAGTAGTTCCCGGTGTTTGCGTTGTTACACTACCCTTTAAAATAAAATGCAAAGTAAATGAATAAAATAAGCCTCCTAGAGTCATTTAAATAAAAATAAAAAAAAGTATTCTTGTTAAAAAAAAAAAGAAAGATGCAGAAGTTTGTGATAGTGCTGGCTAGTCTCATAGGTAAGATTTGAATCGTTTGGCGGGAAACTCATAATTTGTGACTTAAAATTAACATTCGAAATTCAAACACATCTTTACCAAATACAAAAAGAATTCAACCCTTTTATTTATTTAAATTAGCCGTGTTGTTTAGTTTATAAAACAGTGAATTGAAACAATTGAAAAGCGCTCAAGTGAACGAAAATTCTTTTAAGAAATATGCTAATGCATGCATGCCAAAAGCGCTTGTTCTACTTAGCTAATAGTTACAGCAAAACGTGCACACGAGGAATTTTCCGATTTCACCAAATTAAACAACCAAAACCTTATCAAAAGACAATACATTGCTACCGTTACGTTATTTAATATTTATTTTAGTGTTCAAAGTATATCACAGCGAAGATGCCGGAAAATGAACGAAAAATCGAATTTCCGCAAACTTTTTGTGTTTTGTTTGGACAAATTATGAGATTAAAAACATTTTTTTTACAGGTTTAAGTTTTCAAGCGGAGTGGTCTTATGACTGTGAGTATTTTGTTTACAATTTTAATCTTAAGTACTTCTTCTTCTTGAACATAACATAACATTATTTTCATCTGTAGTTTTTTTTCAAGACTATAAATGAATAGTTAATATCCTAAATATTAACTAATTAAATTATTATCCTTAATTTGCTGTGATTTAACATTGAATAAGGTTTTCTATAGAAATGTGAAATGCGTGGAAAATAAAAATAAAAATATTACTTATAATAAATTATTTTTATCAATACAACAAAATCGAAAGTGAGTCTTGTCTGTGTGTACTTTTCTTTTTTAATAAATAAATTTGAATTTGAAAAATTTGAATTTTGAGTCTGTCTGTTTGTCCGTTTGTAGGCTTTTTGTGGCTAAACGGCTGAACGGATTTTGATAAAATTTGATAATTAGTTACAGTAAATCACGAGGTAGGTTTTTGGATACTATTTTCTTAATAAACGCGAATGAAGTCGCGTGTAACAGCTAGTATAATAATATATAATTTATAAATAATATAAAATTAAATTTTGCGATAAATTGCGAGTGCGGCCAGTATAGGTAGCGGTCAATTATTTTAGTCTGTACTAACTGCTGCCCGCGGCGTTGGCTGCGGTTAAAAACCCTATGTGCTACTCCAGACTAAGTATAATCAATCTCTGTGCCAAATTTCATCCAGATCCGTTCAGCCGCTCTGACGTGAATAAGTAACATACATCAATCTGAACTTTTGCATTTCTAATACTTATTAAATATTTAGATCTACTTAGTATTTTATTACCTTGATCTATAGCATTATATCTCGTCAATATTGTAATCAAAAATAGCGCATTAGAGGTCAGAAGTTAATTAAATAGATTGATTAAACTTCGATAAAAAGAATTACAGTTACTTAAAACTAATTAAAAAGTAAACATACTCGTATCGATGCCTGCTTAAGTTTAAATGCGATAAACATTTAATTAAGTTTGTATTTAATGTATTTTATATATATATAAAATAATTAATGTATTTTATATAAATATTTTATATAAAATACATTAAATACAAACTTAATTAAATGTTTATCGCATTTAAACTTAAGCAGGCATCGATACGAGTATGTTTACTTTTTAATTAGTTTTAAGTAACTGTAATTCTTTTTATCGAAGTTTAATCAATCTATTTAATTAACTTCTGACCTCTAATGCGCTATCTTTGATTATAATATTGACGAGATATAATGCCATAGTCAAGGTTAAAATTGACCATAAGAATGTATTTATTCTTAAGTACCTGTTTCTTAGCAACTACATAGTTATTCGCTCCAAACTGTGTTCGCTGTATTTTTTTAAATATTTTCTGCACCTGGCAGACGAAACGCAATGGCCGGGCGTGTGCCGCACAGGCGTGCAGCAGTCTCCAATCAACATCATGTCGCGGTCAGCCTTGCTTGACAAGCACGAGGCGCACATCAGGGGCCCGCTGGTGTTCCGAGGGTACGGAGACGTGAAACTTACTGCTGAAAACAACGGACATACTTGTGAGTATCCATATAGTTAATTCACAAGCGGATCCAAGTGGGAGACTAATTCACGTTTTCACCAACAGCCCCTAAATTTAAGGGGACAAATCCTAAATTTAGAGTTTTTTAAATGTATTAATGTTCCCTTAAATTTAGGGGTTGTTGGTAAAAACGGGCGTAAAGGTTTCAAGCCCAAAGAAGCATCTAATTCACACTCTACAATAGTCAAAATGTTTTTTTTAAATACTTGGTACTTTAAATTACTTTTATAAACCAAAATCCTGGATCCGAAACAGAGCCGAATTACTTGTACTTCGCTTCACACAGAGACCCCATCATATCTCCACAACTCTTCATCGTATTTAGCTCATATTCAAACATAAACGCTTTGTTTCCATGAACATGACATGACATGAACTTGCCTGCAAAACTTTTTGAAGTTCGGATGAATGGTACTTTTTTAAAAAAGTTATCGTCGGCCAAACAAATGTCGATTTGTCCCAGTAGACTCTGCGATCTTGCTTTCGATCGGTCCATTATAGGATACTAGGGGCATCCCGCGGGTACAGCCCCGATAAATAAATATCCTACGTGCTATTCCAGACCATAATCTATCTCTGTACCAAATATAATTTGGATTCTTTCAGCCGCTCTGGAGTGAGTGAGCAACAAGATACATCCAACTATCCATTCAAACTTTCGCTTTTATAAAATTTTAGGGTATCAAACTAGACTAGGCGACTTCATGATTTCATGACGCGGTTCAACCTGGCTTGAGAAGGACCAACCGCCACGGTCAGGCTCGCTCAATGACTATAAAACCTGGGCTCGCTTGACAAACACGAACAGAGGTTCGTGTGCGCTTTTCAGAGGAAAAGCTCACTGATATTCCAAGGGTCCGGAACGACAAGCTCACTGCGTGGAATGATGGAATAGACGTGCTTGCTTGTGTCTAAATAACCAAGATATTTAGAAAACTAGACGTCTATGTGTGCTTTTCATTCGCTCCGAGTAAGAACGCTTGCAAAGCAAAGATCAAAAGCAAAGTAACGAGCAAGCTTTCGTCAAATTCTTGTGCGTGTCATTCTTGTTAGGATTTTGCGTTTTCTAAAGCTCATTTAGCAGAACGCTAAATAAAATCCTATCGCTAAATAAAAACGAAAGGTAACAAATCTAGGTTTTCAAAGAAATAATTTAAGAATCGTGAATAATTTTAACCATTGATAATTTCTAAAACAACAACACAAATCGAGATACACAAATACAAGCAAGTACACGATTTGCAACGCGTGAAATACAGTAAAAAAAATGTGCTACATAACAAAACACTTTCAATTTTCTTAAACAAATAAACAGTCGTAACTCAATCAAACAGGGACTATAAATCAAGGTAGGAAAGGGAACTAGGCTTCCGACCCGTCGCGCTCTTCGCGCTTCGTCAGTTCTGAATCGCAAACACACCTACATACTATAAACATCATTATAGTCACGCCTTTTCCCGTAGGAGTAGGCAGAGACCAGTTTTCTCCAATTTCTATTACATGAGTATTTTCATGTTCGCTTTTTTTTTGCTCGACGCTTACGGTTACTCTTGACCTGAACCCCCCAATTCTACTAACCAATTTGCTTTTAAATTGTTAATCATCATTATCAGCCTGTATCAACTAACTGCTATAGGCCTCCTCCTCCCTGCGCCTTTGTTTCCTCTCCTTTGCCAATCTCGTCCACGATGGGTCTGATGTCGTCGACCCATCGTGCCGGTAGTCTGTCAATGGACCGCTTGTCTGCTGTCGGTAACCACTCTGACAGGTTAATTAAATACCTCAAACTGACACTTTTTGTATGCCAGAAGTGTCAAATATAAACAATTCATTAACAATTTTAAAACAACTGCTTAGTAGAACCTTAGTAGAGTCATGATGATTAAGCTTGTCACGATTATGTCGACGTGTGTCTTGATTACGTTGTCGACGCTGGGCGACCGCTGATCGTATCGCCGGGCAATAAGGTCCATGGTCGCGTAGCGTCGAAAACAAAACGTAACCATCATAGCAATAAAATATCTAGTAGGCCTCCTGGCCTTTCTTCAAAACGTCTTGGATTTGATCCTGGTACTCTTAGGTCGACTAGACCCTTACCGACTTGACCATACACAAAGTCACTCCCCTCGTAAATTCCGAATCGCACTTTACGGTAATTCGTGAGTGAATAGCCAGCAAGCTGCCAGGTTCCGTATTACCGTTCGCACGATTTAGGTTCTTCGTGACTGGTACCAAAAAATTAAATGCGGATTTACAGCTTTTCTATTGACTATAAAATGTGACAAAAGGTATTATTTGAACGAGCCTTGCACTGTCAAAATTCCTGTATAAGTGTGGAAACAAACCTGCTGTCATGATAAAAGCTCTACTCGTATAAGCTCAACTCTAAGGGAGAGATTCTCAGACCGCACTTCAATTTTACTTTGATGCAAAGTTCTACTTTCCGGGCGAGATTCTTGCCAGATAGTGAAATATAAGATGAGACAGCTCAAAAAGTAACATTTTCAAGAGAAAAATAGCATTATTGGATCTTTCAGCTAACCGTTAAGGTTTAAAACTACGAGAAACCAAAAACATTTTGCATTTAGGTATGTGGAAAACGAAACTGATAACTAATCAAAATACAAAATAAGGACAAACTGAACTGCATGACTTTCAAGATAATTAATATTTTTGTTGTTATATTTTTTTGATGACCTGAAAGTTAACGTAAAAGTAGGTAACATTTTAGTGTATAACATTGAGGTAACATGAGAGAGTCAAAAGTAACGTAGAATGTTACAAATGTACAAATGTAACATTCTGGCAACGCTGCTGGAAGTACGGTCTGTGAAACTCGCCCTAACGTAAACAATTACATAGTTTTATGAAATTATGACATTGCCATAAATATTCTACCAATTTAAACTTTCCATAGAAATTATAATTACCCACTTCTAAAAAACCTAATTCTTACCTACTCGTTAAAAAACTAATCTACGGTAATAAATCATTCGCGATTACTCGTATTCTTTGGTATGAAAACTAAAGAATATTGCAAATATTGTAAAAGCATTTTCTGTTGGGAATTACCTATACCGTCATTTTATTACTGGGATCAAAAATATTCTAGAAATGCAATAAAAGCAAAAGTCTTACCTACAGAGTACATTTTCCATAAATATATCTTTCAATTTTTACAGATAGAGAAAAAATATTCAACATTGGTTAAGTAGGCTCTCCTTAGTATGTTTCTAAAATACCTACATAATTTTTTACCTAAATCATTTCAGCAAAAAAAAAGTAATCACTAATCTATTTAGTACATAATTATCTCTATTTCTCTTTAAAACCCTGAGATATTATAAAAATACCAGCTTATCTACTTGCCCTATAGAAATTTGCTATTCCGTAAAAAGCCGATCTACACCTGCAAAATTTCCCGAGATCACATTTCAAGAATTCCATTACTTACATACCTACTTGTGAATCTTTCAATTTGTATGCGATAAAATGGGTACAGCGAGGGATCGACCCTTCTCCATATATAAATTCGCTGTATCTACTCTGATCCGTTTTATACGCTCTGGATTTCATTTTACGCTAAAAATCGTAGAATCGAAAAGAATTATCTTTATTTTACCATAGACCACAAGCGTAGACAAGACTTCATCGTGGTTATAGTTTAATAACAAATTATGTAACCTGCTAATTTGCTGCACCTACCCACCCTATTCTTGACGCGTGAAATGAGATGGACACCTTCACTCCTATGACTTTTTAAACTAGACAGAAAAAGACCAGAATATATCTTGAAGTACCTTCCTAATCGGTTTTACATGATCTAGATTTCATAAATCATAGGACTGTACTACGAGTATACTGTACAAGACAACCACCGCATGGCCTTAATTTAAGGGTTCCGCGACGCGCTGAATTTCCATACAAACGCGTTTGTCAAATTGCCAATTGTTTGACTGCCTCGGTGGCTCAGTTGGTAGTGAACCTGCCTTCTGAGCTTGGGGGCGTGGGTTCGATTCCCACCTAGGGCAAACATACATGTGATGAACATTTGTGTTTGTTCTATGTCTGGGTGTTAATATGTATTTAAGTATGTATTTAAAAATATATAAGTATGTATATCAGTCTCTGGCAGCCATAGTACAAGCTTTGCTTAGTTTGGGGTCAGGCGACCGTGTGTGGAAGTGTCCCGAATTTATTATTAATTTATTTTAATTTCTTAGACAACATTTGTCGAAATGTTCTTAAGAGAAATTAGAGCTATGAAAAATATTCGTATTTGTAAGCGGTCACTTTTGACTGATTCATTTAATAGATAGACAAAGCAAATCATCCCTTTACATTGAGAGGTTGTATACATCATTAGCTTTAAATGAATCCATGAACAAGGGAAATTTTTAGTTGATTAAGAATGATTAGAGAAGTACAAAAGTATTTTTTTAAATTCAAATTTCACTTTGTCGCTCTGTAAATAACTTTAGAGGCTCATCAGTATCTTTACTTCCACGCTACGCTCATCGTCTTCTTTTAAGCAAAATGGTAATAGAAAACCTTTGGCCAATGCGAAGTTAGTCTAAAGTGGCCGCCGGGCTCTTAAATACAGATTATGGAATCTACCTGGAGTGCTGGAGTTGATCTTCCTGGAGTAAATGGAAGTTCTTCTTCCCTTTTTATATCTTACTAGGTAGGTAGGTCAGTAGCGGTAAAACTAAAAAAAACATTATTTTGACTTCGCCCTGGTTTAGTAAATGGTTAGACCCACTTCCCAGAAGATATGGATATTCTTAAACGAAGGTCAATAAACTCAAAATTAAAAAGGTTATAAATAAACTCTAACAAAATTGAAATAACTCTAAGTTAGCTTTAACTCTTGAAGCTTTTTCGGCACAGCTTACCCTTAGATGTATAATCAACTCAAATTAAAAAAAGATAACCCGATCTTCTGCAAGTGGTCCTATAAGTGTTAAGAAACAGTAGATATACAAACTTCTTACTAGTCTGTGGCAAATTATCATAGCTTAAGATACACGAATCCGGGAAGATACGATATCCATCCGATACGAGTCTGTACACAGATTTAGATTATCTTAGAAAGTTACTTATGCAAATGTAATCTTATTTAGAACATCCTCATTTTGGAATCGATTGATAAAACGATCTGTGGTTTGAGCACTCTCCGGACTATCCTAATCTCTGCTCGCAATCTCGAATCCAAAGAATAATCTCGAAATCACAATAAAACGCGAAAATAAATCACGGCAATCGTTTGCTTTATCTTGACGAAAAGGACAAACAAAAACTTTCCATTGCCCTATTAATACAAAACCAAAAAAATTTTTTATAAAAATATTGACATTTTGAGAACATGGATATCCTATCGAGTCTGCTGCTTACTTACTATAACGTAAGCTGTGCTGCTGCAGCTAATGTCATTCATGCATTGCATTCTACATAGTAAATTAATCAAAATAAAAACACAAGGTTCATTCAAACATTTTCAATTCTTAAAACAGTGTTTTAATTTTGTAACCCTTTATTGAATCTTGACCGCGTCTCGTTGTTCGCAGTGAAATGGACCAGAGTAGACGACACCCCAGCTCCAACCGTCTCCGGAGGCCCGCTCCGAGGAAACTACTCCTTTTTGCAGTTCCACCTACACTGGCTATCAGAACACGCCATCGATGGGATGAAGTGAGTTTAGATTTGGCTACTCTATTGACCAGCGGGCTCTATCGAGCAAAGTATGTCTTTCGTATGTCTGTCTAGCTGTCATTTTCTATGTCTGATATGTCCTGAGAAATAGGTTTCTTTGGGACTCAAAAGTAAAAAAAAAATTATACGCCCATCTACAAGACTGTGTAGCCATAGTATAATGTCTATTTTTGCCAATAATGACTAATTTGGTATACATGGGTACCAAGTTTTATTTCCTTAATTATTTTTATTTCCAGTGACAAATCATTCATTCATAATTACTTAACAAAATGTTTTTTCCTGTAATTTTACTGATATCATTATCTATCAAAAGAGTTGAATCAGTAACATAATCAATCAAATCTTACGATTAAGTTATTTTAATAAGGAAAAAATAAAAAGGCAGGTATTAAAATTATAATGATGATCTAATTGTCGTTCGATTATTTATCAATATTTATCTGGTAAGGGATTTAAATAAGAAAACATAAATTATCCTCATTAGTTAGATCACTACAAGTACATAATACCTACTTTTAAAAAAAGGTTTAGAATCAAAGAAATAACACAAAATGTACATCAGACATAATGTTTGTCTGATGTAAATTTTGTGACAAAACAACACAAACACAAACAAGACAAAACACACAAACAACAGCAAAAAAAACCATTCACAAATTTTTTTTTTGATAATTAGCTAATTTTCGTGAACAATATACGTTTTTTTTTAATTGAGATCAAAAGGTGTATAGATATATGTACCTACCTAATTTAGATGCAGCTAACAAGCTACAGCTTTTTTGAAGTCTATAAGGTTTATGGTACTACAGAATAGATATAAGATAGGTAGGTATTAGGTCTTCTAGATAATTATATTATAACACTTATCTACCAATCTATACGTAACTAAGTAGGTACCTCTAGACATACTTATTCATGGAGCAGGTGTAGAGAATCAGTGACGAACCCAGGATTTTTGTTCAGGGGTAACCAGCTTGACTTAGGTTTAAAGTTAGCTTTGTCAAGATAGGTAAGATTTTGATTTGGAAAGGGTTTGACTCAGCATAGGACTACCTATATCAAGGTAAACGCAAAATCATTAATAAGTCTTCGACTATAGTGAAGTATGAATCAGAACGGGGGGCTTGAGCCCCTTAGCCCCCACTAGATCCGTTAGTAGTATAGAGAATGGACGCCACATGTGCAAAGGCCAGAGCAACGGCCTGGTTGATTATACCGATACATGATTGATAGTATACCTCGGCCATGGCCAAGGGACAATATCATTGTCACGCTTTATAGCCTACTAAACAACTAACTTTCAGCTACTAGGTAATATAGCTTCCGGGAATTAGGTTTACTCGGAAGTTGGAGCAAAACTAACTGCTAGGTAGGAAGGTAAAATTACTAATAAGAGCCGCGTTTAGCAGTTCCTTGCATCTCAGTCTTGAAAAGATTAGCGGAACTTCAGAATAAAAAAAAATCTGTTTCTACCTGGCTAGACCTTTGCTAAACACTCGATTTTATTCCTTTCAAAGATTTTGTTTAGGTACATGTTGTGTATGTGCCTATACTATGAAATAGACGCAGATTTCAAGTACAGCGCAACAGTGAACTGAAAAGTCATAAAAGATCTTGCTAAAAAAATCCAAAGTAGATATACTTACTTAGGCTTCCTTTCCTTAGAGATGCGCGAGGATGAGTAGAGTAGCGATAAATTTGTTAAGAACCAACAAAATCGTTTCATTTGAGCGAAGCGAGGTAAATGAAGCGATTCTATTGGTTCTTAAGATACACATACTTACCTTGCCACGCATCCTCACACATCTCTGACTATAAGTCTGACCCTTTTTGTAAATTTCTTTACCTCGGCACCCATCTCATTCAACAGTCTCACTCTCATCCAATATTCGACTGAAATCTCCATATTTTACCAACACAGACGCCACCACGCTCTATCCGGACATTTTAAAAACGGCAAGCGCCCAAAACCTTCACAATCTCCGTTTAGCCCATCCTTTATGAGCAAGAGTGAGCATAACAAATATCCGCCAACAAGTCGGACATTGTCAGCACATTAGGCTCGGTTATTTGTGCGATAAACAGATTTGATAAGCCGCTCGTCCAAACGGCGCGGCAGGCGCTTGTCATCTCAATGAATGCGTAAATATTGTACCAAGACTTAAATCATAAAGAAAACACACATTTGTTACAATTGATGAAGCATTACCGTACGAAATCTTTTAGCAGAGTTTTGTTTGCGGAACGCTTACGCCTACCTCTTTATTTCGCGATACTATGAGGTGAATACCTAATCAGATTGCCATGGAGAGACTCTATGGCTGTAGTTGTGACAAGCACTGATAATAGGATGAAAATAGCAGTTGTCTTGATTTTGAAAGAAGGGCTTTCGACTCGAGTCTAATTTTCAAAAAGCCATTATTTTTTTATTGAGGCAACCGATAATCGAATTCACAGTTGCTTACATCAATGAAAACCACATGAAAAATACATTTACGTACTTATTTCTTTATTTAAAACAGTTGCGTGAATAAGATGCCTTGTTTCCATCTGTGAGTAAACTCGGTGGAAATTGCTGTCGACAGCACTTCCTGCATCCGGACAGAGAGAGAAGACTTTTCTAGCGAGAGTTTTCTTGCAGGGAAACGAGGCCTCAAGCCATAAATCTTAAAGGTTCCGCGACGCTCTGAATTTTTCATACAAACGCACTTGTGAAATTCTCTTGAAATCATTTGTCAGATTATGATGAATTTGGCATGTAACATAGACATAGAGTAAAGACCCCTAATCGGTCAAAAATAATGATTCCAAAAAAAGTAAACCAAACCATTGAAAGTCAACCAATTCACTAGTCAGTCTTCGATGTCATCCAGTAGCGGTTACGTCTCCCCACTAACCAATAAATATGGTGAACTGTGTAGTCCACTCATGCCGAAATTTCAGAATATCCAAAACAGTAAAAAAAGGCAACGTCACATATCATCCGTAAGTCTTAAATATATTTTTATGTGCTTTAAAAAGCTAATAATTGTAATTAATTCTTAATGTCAACAGAGCGAAAAGTTGCTGAAAAAAGTGTTGCCACAAGGTATTTTTATATTTTCCCTTTAATAAACTTTAGGTTTCTTAAGGATCCAGTTTAGCCGATCAGTGGACAAAAATAATTCGACAAAGTAAAAATGAAAATTAGTGAAAACTTCGTCGCCCCTATAACAATTTGCTCTGTGCACCTTCGCAAGAAAGAAATATACGTAACAGTGAAATATCGTGACAAGCAGGCGTCAGTTTTATTTTTATGTAAATGTAATGTTATTTTATTGCCGAAAAAATAACTTAAATGTATGATGTAAATAATGATAGTGTGTAAATTTATGTGTAAATAAGATAAAATCAATAGTTAAAATCAATAGTAATCCCTTTACTATTGATTTTAACGCAAACTCGTACTCTTGATTTTTACTTAAATTCTTACCTTTTACCTACTCTGATTTTAGTTAAGGTTTACATACAATCTATAATATTAGTTTGTAGAATAGTGTCATGAATGGATCTGGGTAAGGCTTTGTGTGTAGTTTAGCTCTGGCCTAAGCTGGCCTAATACTTTGTTTCCGGTCTTGTGATTTCTTTAAACTCTGATCGTTATATAATTTACCCAACTAAATCGGGTAACCTCTTTTAATGGCAAGTTCATCACGTATAGAAAAAAAGGTTTTATTAAGGTACCAAAATAAATTTGACACGTTTCGAAATCGTGTTTTGTATGAAGACTATCCTTCTGGACCTATGTAATAGAGCATATTCTGTGGCATGTAAATATAATTAAATAATCTGTATCTCTGCTCCTATGTTCTTGTTTTTTTTTTTAATAACGTCATCAAAAGAAAATAGAAGAAGCTATGAAAAATATCTGCACTTGTAAGGGGTCAGTTTTGACTGATTTATTTAATAGATAAACAAATCAAATCAAAAATTCCTTTACATAGGGAGGTTGTCTACATTATATGATAATAGCTTTTAAATTAATTTATAATACAAGGAGGCCTTAAAAGTCCCGCGACGCTCTGAAATTTCCATACACACGCGCTTGTCAAATTTCTTGGAAACCATTTATCAGATTATGATGAAATTTAGCATGTACAATTAAATGAACCATATCAACAACAACAACAACTCTTTATTAAAAACATAAAATAATCAAGAAGAGAAAATAGAGCTATAAAAAATATCCGCATTTGTAAGGGGTCACTTTTGACTGATTTATTTAATAGATGAACAAATCAAATCAAAAATTCCTTTACATAGGGAGGTTGTCTACATTATTAGCTTTTAAATTAATCTATAATACAAGGAGAATCTTTACTTATTTAAGAATGATTAGATAAGTGCATGTCATAAAAATATACTAAAATTGCACTTTGTCAAACTGCAGATCAGTTTAGAGGCTCGTTAGTATCTTTACTTGCTCTCTTCGCTCGTCGTCTTTTTCTAGACGAAATGGCAATAGAAAACCTTTAGCAAATGTGAAGTTAGTCTAGTCTAGCTAGTGGTCGATGGACCCTTAAACTTACTCATACTTTACCCTTTTTAACTTTTTTCTGCATCAAAACCAATTTCAAATGTTTGAACTCAAGGTACCCGCTGGAGATCCACATGGTGCACGTGAAGACGGGACTCACGATCGAAGAGGCCACGGGGAGGCCCGACGGACTGGCTGTCATCGGAATCCTTGGACAGGTAATACAACAACTTTCGTTAGGGTTCCATAAATATCGCCACAACTTTCTTCTGAACGGGCTGACAAAATGTAGGTGTTGCAATACACCTCGTATTGCAACACCTACATTTTGTTAGACGATATTCAGTCCTAAATGCGAAAAAGTCGAACCTGTCGCCATACACTGGGCTTCAGTAATGTATCAAGATGATATTATGTTCAACCAATGAACAAATTAGTGTGCGTTTTCAGTTGGGTTCGAATCCGCTCCCTTTGGCTTAAGAAGCGAGCTTTCTTCAAGTATCAATATTTTATACATTTTGGTATAGATAGAGGTCCTAAAATTGGACTCTTTTCTGTCTTCTTATTTAGTTGTGTGCAGCAACACTTAAAGTTAAAACATGAAGTCTATCTGTCTGTATGTTACGGCCAAATATTTAGGTTTCGAAACCCTTTTATCAGAGCTTCCGTAATTTTTAATAAGTAATTTACTGCTTAAATGTTCGACCGTTTTCAATAAACTAGAATTAGAAATACAGCATAGGTATTCACAATAATTCGGAAACGTTTTCGTTCGGATTCCAAAAATGTTATTCGAATCTCTATCCGTATTTATAACATTTTAAACGTGACTGTTTCTTCTGATCGGAACTCGATTCCCTATTCCAAAATCTATAAAAGTAGACTGAGAATCGACCAATTTGAGTTTGAAATTTCTGGATTCCGATCAGAAACGTTTCCGAATTATTGTGAATAGCACCGCAGGTCTATGTAAAGTAAAGTACTAAAGGCGACCTACTCAATAAAACATCTCTAAAACTCCACATGAATCGTGTAGCTCTCGCGTTCGTTTATGAATAAAAGAGAGCCGGGGAGAGCTCCCGCTCGATTTCAATTCCAGAGCAAATAATACATAGAGTAGAGGAACATAACTTGAAAGTAGGCCGCGGAGATTGGATGCTGCATATTGTATTTGGCTACTTTATGAGAGAGCTTCGTATGTGGGTTGGTAGGTACCTTTGCTGGTAGGTTTCGTGAAAAACAAGGTGAAATGTTTTTCAAATGTTTTCGGCGGAGTGAAAGCTGGCGCGGATTGAAGGTTCGGCCCAACTGAACAACCTAATTAAATGAGTTATACTAAGTTGGATACAAATTAAATTGATTATACTGATAACCGATGATAGCCTAGTTGAAGTAGGCCCGTCTCTCAATTCAGAGGGAGCGGGTTCAAGCCCAGTCGTTGGTACGCACCATTTGTATATTGTGTAAACATCTGCTACATGACTGTAGCCTGGTGTGTGGCGACAGGCTCGCCCCCTGTCACATTTGAGACTGAATATCGTCCAGCAAAGTGTGGGTGTTGTATTACACCTCTGCCAGCCCCTTCAGGGGAAAGGCGTGACGATATGTTATGTATGTTTATACTGAGTTAGGGCCGATTTGTGACCTTAAGTAGGTAGCCCAAGTAGTACCTTAGCGATTTAAAAATCATGTAAGTATTGGTCACAAAGAATCTTTCTTTCTTTCTTCTTCTACCTGTGAGCGGCTGACTTTTTGTCTTCAGTTAGCCACCTTATATTATTTTACACCCTAGCAATAACCTTTGTAAAGCTTCGGACTAGTCATTAGTATATTATTATAACTATTCGAGTCCACGTTTATTGCAGGGGCTTCAAATTGACTGTCCGAATAGCGCGTGCTGTACGCAGTTTGCGGCGTATCTTTTGCTGACTTACTTTAGTGAGCGAGCGATTCGCATTTTGTTTCTACAGTTCGCTGTTTACTCAACTGAGTTTGCCCAATACGCGTCTCAGCGTCAGCCAGCAGACATTCAGCCGTTCATAGTTTTCTTAGTAGACACTAGACAGCTTTAGGCTTGGTCCCACAAGCCTAAAGCTGTCTAGTGTCTACTCAGCTTAAAAATACGAAAACGTCCACTAGTGCAGATTACGAGTACTTGCGTTGATAACTTTACCGACGTTGCATTAATTATTTACAATGTTGGCAATTAAGGGAATTAGCAATTAATTAATCACTGGCCTACACTCATTTTGGTGCCTAAGATTTTAGACCTGATTTTGAGTATATTTTGTGAGCTGATACGAGAAAACTAGTCACATTTTTCATAGCAGCTCTTGTTAATGAGGAAGAAAGTATACAGAATACAAGCGAATTACCGAGTCATTAATCGGTTTCCGTTGATTTTTCATTATATACTCACCGCATATGTAACAAAACATATCAGGATCTTTAATGCAACTTCTTGAATTACTTGCCTTCATAAATTTATACGATTTTTCATGTCATAAAAGTAGTTATAACATGGACTGATTTTGAATAAAACCGCAAAAAAAAAAAGAATTGTAGGTAAACCAGAGCTGTCAGCTGACATCTAGTAGCAGCAATGTAGTTCATACTACCTACTTTACCGACTACAGATGCGAACAGAGCTGCAACAAAAAAAATTTTTTTTTTGTAGGCCAGTTAGGTATGAATATATTGTACAAACTGACAATTCTAAGTGCATATAATATATATAATCATGTCTAAGGAATAAATGAATTTTGAATTTGAGGTATGGTAAAGCTTGGCATGCAGCAGTCTCGCTTGCTCGCGACACTATTAAATTAGATATAAAATTATAGAATCTATTTTTTAATAAATTTTACTCTATTGATGTCTTGAAAACAGTGTTACAAAGTATTCAGAGTATGTTGATATATGTTGATATTAAATAGACCAAACAATCAGAAGCAACAATTGTTTATGCTATCCATGTGTTGCTTAGGTGAGGAGTGACGAAGAGAGTCAGTTCGCGCTGGAGGAGATCATGTCCGTCGTGCCCGGCCTTGTGGAAAAGAACATGCAGGATTCCGACGCTAATAGTATTGATCTCAGGTAAGAAAGATTTAAGACACACTCACATCATCACCTGGTCATCTATAAGGCGATGTGCTAAAACAGCGCGACCTGGGAGGCTATTCCTGCTCGTGAGATGAGATGAGATTTTATCTTGGTCACTCTCACACCTATGACGTTTCAAACGAGAGCAACAAGGACGTAAAAAGGTGAGATGAAAATCTCAAATCTCTGAATAGGGTCCCTGACGATGCCACCATCGGGCGTTTGCAGGCGAAGACGCGATCTTCGCGTCGGTTAGGACACCTGTTCGGAATCAATAAGTATCGGATTTTATTGCGTATTCACCAGTTCGTATTAGTGTATTATTTTCTAACTCAATAATGTATGTACCTAAGTACTTAAAGTATGTTTTGTAAGCTTGAGTCCATTACTAAACTATCGCACACATGTTCTGAGTTACAATCCAGATCTAATCTGTGTTTCTGGCGATCCATTTGGAGCCATAACTTAGTACTCTTAGATTGTAATTTGTTTTGTGTGTTAGATAAATGATTAAAAATAAAATTTGACTGCCTCGGTGGCTCAGTTGGTAGTGAACCTGCCTTCTGAGCTTGGTGGCGTGGGTTCGATTTCCACCTAGGGCAAACATTTATGTGATGAACATTTGTGTTTGTTCTATCTCTGGGTGTTAATATGTATTTATGTATGTATGTATTTAAAAATATCTAAGTATGAATATCCGTCTCTGGCAGCCATAGTACAAGCTTTGCTTAGTTTGGGGTCAGGCGACCGTGTGTGGAAATGTACCGAAATAAAAAAAAAGTTCGCGCGACGATCGCGAGTTCGCGTTGTATAGGACAACGCCTCAGAGATGATTATCTAGCATCCAGCTGTTTACATCTGCACTCAAGGCTTAAAGTGCATGTTCGTTAGAAACAAGGTCTATCAGTCCGAGAGCCAACATTTGATGACGTTACTCATCATCATCATCATCTCTTTTGAACTTGTTGTAAATGACTTATTTTGGTCTTGCTTATTGCATCGATTGACATCATGGCGTTGGACCAACGCAACCATTTTTGACTCGGAACGCTTTAACTGGCCGAGTATATTATTAAACCATGTATAGGGTGTATCTTTAAACAACGGACATATTCTTGAATATCATTACCAGTACCAGTATCAGTACCTACTTTTTGTTATGACCAACTCTTACTAAGGGCGAAGCTTGAAATCGAAAAAAAATCAGCTCGGAACAGCTGATTAAAACAAAATAGACAGATTTAAAAAAATACCCGTCGACTTGTAAACCTCTTCTGTTTCGTCGTTCAAAAAGTTCATTGCTCGTATTTTATTTTAGTGTTGGCCCCATAGTACAATTTGACATAATGATAAGTACAATTATATGTCTGTCGTTTAGAAAACACTCCGTATAAACCTACATATATTTATTCCGAATAGGTAGTATGTATCATGTAGTGAAATTAGCTTTTCTTCTCGTATAACCAACCACACCTTAGATAATTATACAGGTAGTTATAAATCATCAAAATTATAAATTTAAATTCGTGTTGTACAAAAGGTATGTGTACAAAAAAGCTATGTATTAAAAGGTTAACAGCGAAGTTAATTAAACCCTATAGTGACATTAAATCCTGTTTCGCATTTTTTTGATAAAAAATACTAGCTAGCCTGTTCTCAAATATGAAGGTCGATTTTGCACCTAAAATAGATAGCTATGAATAATTTACCTATCTATGCCAATTTTAATTTAACTTTTGCTGAACTAAAGTTCGCGTGCCTAAAACTTTATAATGACTATAGCGTTGAAGGGTCACGGTCTTTTAAAAGCTGCAGTAGGGAACATGGTTGTAGAGAAAATTCTTGACTAGCTTGCAAACAAGCTAATTTCAATCTTGTCTACACTGGGTTTTCAGGAAAGGGTGTATTACGCCGAAAGGGGTCGTTGTACTCATCATTATGAACAACTTTTCCTATAAAGTCAAACCTGTAATCGACAAAAACAGCTGTTCCATAGAAATCAGAAATCAGAAACGTTTATTTGCTACTGTGTACATAAATATCTTAAATAAAGTGTAAAGTCCCAACAGTGGACCCATGTCGGGCATAAATGTTGGCAACGGTCAATAAACTTGTTAACCGATGAAACGGAGAAGCTTTGCAAGTCGACGCGTACCTATATTTTTTTAACATGGAACAATTGATTTTTTTCTCGATTTCAAGGTTGGCTCCAAAGTAAAAGTTGTTCATGATGATGAGTACAACGACCCCTTCGGCTTGGTATACCTCATCCTGATAACCCAGAGACATTATCTTGTACTAAGGCATTCGTTGCAACCCGCTTTTATTAAAACAAAATCTGTCGTGCCCCGTTTCAATGCGTGTAACACAGTCCATACAGAGTACACATAAGTAAGTGAGCACGTCACTGAAATTCATACTATGTTATGTATATTCATCACGAAACCGACGACACATTTACCCAACTTTCAAACTCATAACATTAGTGTGATGGATGGTAACGACTTATCTTTCTTCGACTTAACATTCACACAACTTGTCCTTGACCGGAAGCCCAACTAATCGCCTAATTCGGCAGCAACTCGGTTTTCATTCACGCGTTCATAAAACGTCCCGTCTTTGTGGTGATCAGCCACGTAATCCACCTCCGGAATTGAAAACCTTTGCAAGGTTAATCTTGAACCTTTGGATAGAACTAAGGCTGAAGACCTTGAACCGCCAGCAACGCCCGCTAGGTACTTCTTTAACTTAGTTACAAAATACACTGATAATGATTTACTTTGCGAAATACGTGGTGGAAAATCTACAAGAGAAAGGGAATCAGGGAATGATCACCTTAAATTATAATGAAATATGGCTTGTAAAAAAAATTGCAAATAAACGTGTTAATAATAAAAAATAATTTTGTAAGTATTTATAAGTGAAAAAAACTTCTTTGTCTTATGTGTTAATACTTATCGTCCATCTACTGTATACAATTAGCAGCCGTCTGTTTTCCCTGTAAAATAAAATAAAATTCGAAAGTGCTGGGAAGTTAAAAGCTTCGATTAAAAGTGCTGGGAAATAAGAAAAAAAAACACCAACACGAAATTATTGTTAACAAGCAAATTCAACAAGGAATTATTTACATACCCAACAATGCCACATATTTTTGTTAGGACTCTCAACCTCAACTGTTAGTGTTAGGACTTGTTTTGTTGTTTGTTAGGACTCTCAACCTCAACTAGTGTTCTTTCTCAATGTACCAAAAACGGTACCACTATTCATAATTGAATATGTTTTTTTGACAAATCTCTTGAAAATTTAGTGTATTTTCGCTTTTCGCAGCGAAAATACACTAGATTTTCGGTAAAGGAACAGTTTTGAAGACGAAGTTCTGCAAAGTAAAGTTGATTCAATCACTAACCCCCTCTGCAATAATCGTTGTACCTATAGCTTCGAAATAATTTTACCTACATTGTTTTGTCCTTTCAAATTTTAGACCTTGGTCGAAAAAGACAAAACACTATTACCCTTAGCTGTAAAGCCTCGAAATAGTTATGCAGTGTTTTGTTTTTTTCTTTCTTTTAAATTTTGGAACTTGATCGAACAAGACAAAAGACTGTAACTATTCCGATGCTATACGAGCACAACTTTCATTGCTAACAGTGTATAACTATTCCAAGGCCATACAATGTTTATTGCTAAGTAGGCAAATATCCATAATTACCATTGCTTCTGCAGACGTCTGCTCAGCCCGTTCCCTCAATCGTACTATACGTACCACGGCTCGCTGACCACGCCCATGTGCCAGGAGGTCGTCACCTGGATCGTGATGGACCGGCCGCTGAACATTGATGATACACAGGTCAGTTGCTTCATAGACCATAGGAACATCTACGTACTTTGATAAATATCGCCTAGCACCACAAAATTATCTCTAACTTGTCCAGCATCTTCCAGCACCGGCTTACTAAGATTATCTTGAAAGTTTCTTGCTATTCTAAAGTATTCTAAACATTGCGTCAATTACAGCTGTGATTGTGTTCAAAACTTAGGCACTCAAGTACCTTAGTAACAATAAAATTATCACGTTGATAACATAATAGGTACCTACCACTACCTCATTTTAATTTATTTAATTTAATTAATATTCTATATTACAACGTTTATGGATAAAAAAAAAGAAAGGCTTGAAATAAAGAAAATTTGAATTTGAAACTATCATTTCACACACTTTAAAACTAGCTGCTCATAAATTTAAAATCCCTTTTCTCCACCCCCCAGTACAAACAATTCAGCAAAGTGAACGTAGGGGGCATAGACAACTACCGCAGTCTCCAGGCTGTGAACCGCGTGGTGTACCGTTCAGCAGCCTCTTGTAACTCGCTGGCCCTTCCATCGCTCCTCGGCACCTTCGCCGGCCTCTTCGGCTTCCTCTCTTCAACGGCCGGCAAGGGGCTGGCCAAAGGGATTTGCGTCTTAGGGAACATCAAAAGAAGGTTCTTTGGAAGGAAAATCACGCAATGCGATAAGATTCATTAGGATTAGAGCTACGAGTACATGTGCCAATGGCGTTTTGGTGTGAAATGTGGACTGTTGAAAAGTAGATCCATTTTTGCTTCAAAACCTAAGTATGATATGACAATGATTGGTCGATTTTAAAAGGGAAATTTAAAATGCAAAGTTCGCTTGTATTTGCCAACATCGACATTATTTTTTGGGATTTAAAGTAATCCTTACGAATTACCAAAAAACAAATTTACTAAGATCTTTTTGGTCTACAAATTAGTGGTTTATGCTACGTGATTAACATTCCTTTAGATTCTAGCAGATCGTAAGTGAGATTAGGAAAATGTTAAATGTTTAAAAATGTGAAGCGAAGTTAATAATAATTATGATATTAATACTGCTCAATAATAAATGTCTGTAGATAAGGTGTGTTTGTGAAATAATCAAATAGGTAGGTATAGGAAGAATTCATAATTTTGAATTTCTATTAGAATTTAAAGGTTAACGCTTTATATTTAATTATTAACATGTTTTCGTTTTAATTAAATACATAGATAATATGAATGCCATACTTGTATTGAATTAGTAGTACCTATACTACTAATGTACTACTATAATTAGTAGTTAGTATATAGTGTACGGTCTCCATGGTACAACGTTACTGTCTATCGTACGACCTATGGGGTTTAATACTGAATTAGAACTCGGTTTTCAAAGTCTGAATAAAGTTATCTGACAGGTAAGACCATCGTTTACGTCTAGCAACAAGGTTTCAAGTCAAAATTAAACTAAACTCACTTACATTTGAATTAATTACTAACCCCCTTACTAATAAACGAGAAATAATCTTTAGATTTGTTTTTCAATGGTTTGTCTTTTTTTTCTTCTATTAAAGTCTTAACTCGATTCAAGACGACAATTTCTTTGTTTATTAGTAACAGGTTGATCTACATAAATTACTAGCTAAACAAAAAACAATAGGTAAGTATGCCTTGCTTAAAAATATTAACTTTCTAGCCACTTTGATCATTTAGATAACTTGCTAGTATACTCCATTTTCTTTTATTCAGACTTTGTGAAACCTGACTTTATTTATAGAGAACTTATTAAACATTCCTTTAAAAATAATAGTAAGTAAGTATAAGAAATTAGCATAGGACAGGTACAAAAAATATGATCTTATTTTTAAACAAGCTATAATTTATGGTGGTGCCCTGGTGTAAATAATTTTATTACAATGGTAATTAATTAACCTTAATTATTGTATTTTAGTATAAGAGCCAAGAATCATGCCAATATAGTTTCCCGGACAGTTGCGGATCCAGGGCTATGGGGCTAAAGCGCTAAATAATTTTGGGTCACATTAATCTATAAAATTATGTATTTTTAGTGAATAATGTTCGCTTTGATAATGTCAAGCCCTTCAAAATCAAGATCCGCCACTGGACCCGGATTTAATAAATTACAATTATTTAATTAAGCATATCACTATGATTATTTATGTATTTAATCTGCCGCTAGACAATTTGCATATTGTCAGATAAGCAATCTGAATTAAGCTCTCCGTAACTGGATAAGATGGGTTATCGGGCGTCTAGTCATAATTGATGCAATAAAATGAGTTAACGGCTGATTAAATGTACATAAAAATAATCACTGATTAAGATTTCGCCGCAGCACGTTCGTGCTGCACATGTTTTGTGACGACATTGTCTGTTGTGGGCTAAAAAATATTATGATTTTGTTAATCGGCGTTAAAAAGAGCGAGTTCCATAGTAGTTTTCGAAGAACTTGGTAGAGGCTAGTGAAACCTGTTAAAATAATGAAAGATCTTATTTTGGTGTGTGTGATATCATCTCGGTCCTTGTATATCTTGAGACTCTTCTAATGAGAGAAACGGTGACCGGAATAATATAGCACTGGATAGAAAAGAGGCCTCTGGCCTTACATTTTGATATACATACTCGTAGGTAATAAGACAACTACCAATAGAAGCTTCGACAACTTTGTAACTTAATATAACAATTACAAATTAGTTTTAATTGGTAACAATATTTTATGTGGTTTCTAATAAAAATAAGTACTACTACGTAATGTATATTATGTTAATTAAAAATATTTTGTACATTAATCGGCTGTGAAATGGCGTGTCAAAATTCCAGTTGTTTTCCCAATGTTTGTGTTATTTAAATTTAAGTACCAAGTATATGACTACGTTGTTATACAGTAATTGTAATTAGAAATAGCTAACGCAGTGAAATAAAAGACGTTCAATCATTGAATGTCTATCATTTGTACCCTTCTTCAAACTCTCCTTGCTCTTCAACAATAGTTGAAGGTTCTGTAGATAAAGTTATCAAGAAGAGGTGAAAGCGGCCAAACCATAGTTAATAAACATTAGTTAACTGGAGCCAATCTTTATGATTTTATGATACGGGATTTACTCACGTACAATTAAGTCGATTATTACGACTTTAGTTTCAACCGCATTCGGCGGTCTTTATCAAGGCAAGTGCGCGCGCGGCTACGTCTCGCAAAGCCCTGAATCATAGTTTGTGAAAACCACGTCAGTTTCCTTAATAAAGAAAATAATTTCGAAATTTAGGTTGATCAAGAATAATTATTACAGAAATGGCTCGAACTGAATTGGATTAAACTTTGTGTTCATTCTATTGTTAGTTAGTGTTTAGTACATTAAAAATGATTTCTTGGTTCAAAGTCGAATTATCATTTCATCATAGAAATTTTAATGCTTATTAAATAATCATTTTGATGTTAAATTTTTATTATGGCGACAGGCTCGAACCCCTGTCATATTTGGGACTGAATATCGTCCGGCAAAGTGTGGGTGTTGTATTACACCTCTACCAGCCCCCTTGGGGGAAAGGCCTGACGATTGTTATGTTATTTGTTCTTCAATCAAACCCGTAGGTAATCACAAAATAGTTTAGAACAAAACATAACATTCAAAATCGTTACCTACCTGCCTACCTACTAATTTAGTCAGAAAAGAAAATGTACGTCTATCAGTTATATTTTTATCGTTTAGTAAATAATTGGGTAAGAACGCAAGGTGTGAAAATAGGCAAAGATAAGAAAATATTTCACTGTAAAAGAAAATGCCATTCATTTTTAAGTGATGGAATGTGTTTAAAATATGGTGACACACTGGTACTGGAGATCGGAAATGATGACATGAATAAGTATACCTATAGATAGAGAACATAGACTGTTAAGTGCGTTTCCACTATGAGATAGAGCCAAGTGGAGCGGAGTCCAGCGGTGTATGTATTGACCAGTCACAATAGGTACTAACTCGAAAACTCCACTCCGCTTTAATGGTTCCCTTGTGACAGGGAATATGATAGCACGTAGGTTTGCTTTGTTTGGTTGGTTTCCGTAAAAGCCAAAAAAATACCACTGTTTTAGAAACCACAGCAAGTTCCTTCCTGTTCCTGTTCCTTCACATAAGTAGGCTCAACCTATGCATTTATTTATCCCAAAGATCCCTTATGCTCAACATGGGTGCAGTACCATATTGTTTTAGGGTGCTGTTATAGAAATTAGAACTGCCTAAATCCTGCAGGCGCTGCAGCACTAAAGAAATAAATATTAAATGGTGCTCAAATACCAGGTTTCGGGCGTGTGCAGGAATTTGAAATTCTTTAGAAGATGGATGGTCGTTGATCGGTTCCTAATTTCTTATGCATTTTAAAATGGTTGTATGTGTCAGTTTAATGCTTGTCCTGAATTGCGCTAACGATAATATGGTTCGATACCTATTAGATAAATGTACATAAATACATAATATATAATTTTTCAGTCCGAAACATTGAGTGGTAATTTTACATATCGTCATAATATGGTCACGTCTTTCCCCCGAGGGGGCTGACAGAGGTGTAATACAACACCCACACTTCGCCGATCGATATTCAGTCCCAAAATCCGACAGGGCGTGAGCCTGTCGCCATACACCAGGCTCCAGTCATGTAGCAGATGACGTACAATACGCACACAAATGTTTACGCAATGAACAAATTGGTTCGTGCCGTCGTCGGCTGGGTTCGAACCCGCTTCCTCTGGCTTAAGAGGCGGGCCTTCTCCAATTAGGCTATCATTCTTATTTTACGTCATGTTAATTCGCTCTTATTTTGTGTATTATTAACCGGGCAAGCGACAGCGAGCGAAGCGTCTCTGCTTTAGCTTCGGCAAAAATGCTTTCGTATGTCCGAATACTGACTGGAATTCTGGTTCTCTGTCCGGATCTTTGTCTTCCTCCACAGGTCGCATTTCTTAACCGATTCTCTTGTCTTCTCCAAAAAAAAAATCAAATCTCCGCAATTTAAACTCCAAAAACTGGTTCAAAAAATTCTGTTTAGTTATCGAACCTGCTCACAAAATTCACGAGAATCGCTTGAGGAATGCGATCTGTAGATGAACACAAACGTCTGCCGCGGTCTACAGCTCACAGAGAATAATAAATACTTATATTACTATAGATAATCTTACTACAAAGTACTGCAAAACTATCTTGAACTCGGTCGGTTCAAGTATAGGTGCTAAGAGGAGCCGTTTCTGTCACCTATTCAGCCGTCTTCCAGCTATAAATAGACGCAAATTCACGACATCCTATATAGGGTCAACGAGACGGGACGTCAAATTGGCTCGTTCGAGATTCCGGACAGATTGAGAGAGTTCCGGTCCTGACTGATGCCAAGCAATTGCTGTTACTGTGTCGTTTATTTCGCAAGACGATATGTCTACAGCTTAATAGGACAAATACATTTATAAGAGGCCGTAATGTGAACATTATGTGCGTATTGTATGTCATCTGCTACATGACTGGAGCCCGGTGTATGGTGACAGGCTCGCCCCCTATCGACTGAATATCATCCAGTGAAGTGTGTGTTGTATTACACCTCTGCCAGCCTCCTCGGAGGAAAGGCGTGACGACGTTATGTACTTGTAGGCGAGTGATTAGCCCTGATATGAGTCTTTAGCCCCTTTGAAACCCTCTAAAACAGGGGTTTACAATTTAACGTGTTATTTCACTGTAAATAAATGTGAAGTGACTTAGCTGAGTCACTTTGTGCTCTAATGCCACTCGCGTCCAGCTATTCAAAGGCTGACCGTGTCTTCCGTTACAATAGGTAAGTAATAAGTATAGTCAGTCGACTACGTTGGTTTAAGTAAGTGTCTTTGAACCGATCTCAGATGTTAATCAGTAATCCGTTCAAAAACACCTGAACCTACAAAGTCGAACTGCTGCTGACTTTTAAATGTCATAGGTATTTGTACTTAAGTAAATGGAATAATCCATCCAAAAACAATAATCAGAAATGATGCACCAATGCGACAAACATTTCAAACAAGTGAATGTAATCTGTAAACGTCAACTATCAATAAATCACCAATTATCTGATGCGATAACAAAAACAAATTCAATAGGTATCCACAAACATTATGTATCTCAATTCGCATAACGTTCAGCCATGGATTAAGTACATAAGTTGAATGTCTTTCAAACCGCGACTTGGTGAACCTGCCAAGTATAGATATAGACAATATACCTCTGTGTAATGTGTTACAGAAGAGTGTGGTAATACAAGACATAAGGGCAGAGCCGGATTTAGGAGAGGGCAGGCGAGGCTACAGCACCGGGGCCTCTACAAAAGAGGGGCGCCTACAATAGAGATTTTCAAGATAAAAAAATCCAAATTGTGAAAGTTTTCCGATTTTTTCTATTTTTACCTGTAAAAACCTATCATAAGAAATAAAAAGATCAGGTAACATTCGTGACCTGTTCATTTTATTCGGATTATAATTAGGGGCTTCTAACTCCTTTGTTTCCCTAAGGCCTCCAGACATCTAAATCCGACGCTGCGTAAGGGTATATTTCTACTCCTCGAAGTGAAAAGTCTTAAAACACAATCGTCTACGAAAATCGAGTCCCCACACAAATAACTATGCATACTCAACTTTGTACGGGGACTCGATTTTTTGTGCTTGATTTTTGCAAACGTCTACAGAAGGTTCCCTTTGATGGGTAACAACAACGCTACGAGCGTAGCTTGCCACGTTACAACCGATGTAGCGTATGCACCATTGACTTACACCATCAATGACACACAATGACACTCGTCCACCTGCAAGAATACTTCCGCGAGAAATATCCCACATAGGCTTTCCGACAGGAGCTTCCAAATGTGAACTCCACAGCAAGTGCTGTCGCGACAGCACTTACCTACTTGCTGCTGTTGGACATTTCTAGCAGGAGTTTTCTTGCAGATGGAAATGCAGCTTCATATCAGTATAAGCTGTGCCCCACGGGTTCACCCACAGTTAAAAAATACTCTGTGTTAAAACACACAGACTATAGTCTATCTCTGTGCCAAATGCCATCCAGGACTTTCAGCCGTTCTGGCATAATTGAGTAACAAACATCCATCCATCCATTCAAACTTTTGCATTTATGATTATTAGATGTGATTACGAAACCCTTCTGCAACACATTGTAAATTATAATAGAGCAACGTTGCTGGGAGTAGTCTACTTGATCGAGACTTATTATCTCGTTGCTGATCCTGATATAGCACGTCGTGGGCACTGATTCAATCTGATACCATCCACGACAGGAACTCGCTAAGATTCCACTTATAGTAATACGGGTTCATACATTGCATACTGCACAATACACCCACTCTAGGTCATTAAGTGATTATTGCAGCCATTACAAAGTTAAGTTGAAACAACCAGGCACACAAGCAAGCGCACTTACACACAAACTTAATGTGATTTGGTGGTGTAGGGCAAAATCTATTTACATTTATAAATTAAAAAATGTAAAAGCCGCCGACATTGATTTTCATTAATGCAAATGCAACATACTCGTAGCTAAGAACACTCCCGACAATTTCACCTTTCAAACCAATAAAAAAACAAAATCAAAATCGGTTTATCCGTTCGGAAGCTACGTGGATCCATTCAGTAGATTTAAGAGGAGAAAAAGGTGGTGATCCACATGTGGAGCCGAGCTGTGGAGGAGTGTGTCCAAATGGAGGGAGGGGATGCCACAGGCAGACACAAAGACATGTCAAACTTATAACACCCCGTCGTTTTTGCGTCGGGGGTTAAACACTTGCTGCGTTTTGCGGCTTCGTTCGCGTCTGTTATTGTTTTCGAGATGAAAAGTAGCCTTTTCTGTGCTTACTATCTTCCTATGTTCTTTTCTGTACTGTTCTGTCCTTCCTTTTGCAAACACTTTGTCAGGGGACAACGCGTATACAAAATTTCATGATGATCTGTTGAGTAGTTGGGTTGAGTAGTAACAAACAAAACAAACTCACTTTCGAAGTCAGGATTCGCAAGTTAGTCAGTTAGTTAGTTAGCAGGGGGGCTATTCCTGCGCGTGAGATGAGATGAGATTTTATCTTGGTCACTCTCACACCTATGACGTTTCAAACAAGAGCAAAAAGGATGAAAAAAGGTGAGATGAGAATTTCAAATCTCCGAATAGGGCCACTGGCCAGAAAGGATGAAGGACGAGATCGAGATATGGACGATGCAGAGACAGGGGAGCTATTCCTGCGCGTGAGATGAGATTTTATCTTGGTCACTCTCACACCTATGCCGTTTCAAGCGAGAGTGACAAGGACGGAAAAAGATGAGATGACAACCTCAAATCTCCGAATAGGGTCCCAGACGTGACACGTCACCTTCATACAAAACGAGAAGCATCACGTCCGCGCTCGTTTGGGGGCTGAGCTACCCACGTCCGTAGGAGTGTACTCTATTCTTGTACGCGCCACTTAAGTTAAAGTTATATTTTTTATCTGTATTATATTTAGTATATCTGTTACACTCACTCACTCACTCACTCATTCACAAAAAGATGACAGTTCCCATCCCCGCTCCTCTCGACGCACACGCACCAGCGAAACACGCAAAAACAAAGTTCAAAATAAAATCGATAAAAATCTAAATAATCGCGGCCGCGAGTGCATAATCTAAAGCAATTCTGTAAATGTGATGAAGGAAAGTGAACTGCGACCTAAACAGCCATATCGAAGGACTTCGCCCAGGGCTTGCAGCACGTGAGTCCATTTACTTCCTCTCCATCCGCTAATCCTAGCCTACAAGCTTTTCTGGTCCTAACGTCCCGGATTCCAAAATTCCATTGCATTTACACTTACATAAACACTATACCGAGGGGTGAGTGATAAAACCCGATAAATTCATAAAAGTGAGTTGCGAGATATTCCATGTTAAAGTTTCTTGCCAATAAAAAAATGATTTCCTGTGAAAACCATGTGTAAATTCTTAACTATTTATGAAGATTACATATTGTATTTTATTATTATTCATGATTACCCAAAGTAGTAATGTAGCTTTTATAAAAAAACAGATTTAAGTAAATTAAAGGATGAGCTTATTGGATTACATCACAAAATAAAATAGACAATTTTACAATTACACGGTTTATTAGTATGAAAATCAAACTTAAAATCTACTTTATTGCTTAAAAATAACCGACCAAGTGCAAGTCAGACTCGTGCACTGAGGGTTCCGTACGTACTAAGAATATTTAGGTGAATATGAATGATTAAAATTGGTAAAAGTTAGTTAGTTTGGAAAACAATTTCAATTTTTCAGCCGAAAAGTAGTGGCCGTCTATAGATTCCAACTGCATCTTTGTATTCGTTTTTTTCGTCAAATATTTAGAAATTCTCAATTTTCGGAATTTTCCTTTTGATTCAAAGTCAAAGTCAAAGTCAAAGTGTTTTTATTCAATTTAGGAATCAAAGATACACTTATGAACGTCAAAGTTATTTAAATAGACTCGACCGCCTTGTTCGGATAAAGAGCCTGTACTCAGAAGAACAGGCAAGAAACTGAGGGGCATTATTTTTTCAAATAATAAATAAATTACAGTCTCACAAATTTTGGCTTACAACTAGGTAATATCTATAAATACTAGTGGCTACTTGGCGGAAGTGGAAGGCTCCAGACATCTTTATCTTCTAAATAATTCTTAACCTTATAATACCCTCTTTTCATTAATGCAGTTTTTACATGTGATTTGAATTTTCCCTCAGTGAGCCCTGTTATATTTTTCGGGGTTTTATTGTAAAAACGAACGCAGTCTAAATCTAAATCTCGGTACAGCTATCCTATCCTTATTTCTAGTGTTATTATTGTGATAGTCACAGTTCATGTCGGGGACCCATTGCGTAGATAGCGCGGACCGCTCGCTTTTGCAAAATAAAAATGGCCTCTACTTCAGCAGCTGATCCCCACAGCAAAATGCCATAGGACATAATGCTGTGGAAGTAAGCAAAGTAAACCATCCGAGCTGTAGCTATATCCGTCAGTTGCCTAATCTTACGAACCGCATAAGCAGCAGAACTAAGTCTCCCAGACAGAGCATTAATATGTGGACCCCATTGCAGTTTGGAATCAATGCTTATACCCAGGAACACCGTCGCCTTGTCTATATGATTGAGTAATAACACCTTGCATCATGCCAAATTTCATGATACTAGGTCAACGGGAAGTACCCCTTGTGTTTTGAGTTGCGAGTTTTCCTTTGAAAATGCTGAAATTTGCGACATAAACGGCTTTTTCATTCTATTGCGTAGACTTAGAAGTTTGATTTTTCACAGCTTCACTTCAAAGCTTCACCGTGAACTTGAGTATTTGATATCAATTTCAACTTGACACCTCCAAGCGTTCTCAAGAAAAAGGGTCGTGATAGGCGGACAGACAGACAGACGGACAACTGAGTGATCCTATAAGGGTTTCGTTTTTTTCCTTTTGAGGTACGGAACCCTAAAAATAATACTTTAAACTATTCTTCGTCGCTTTCAGTTTCAACATCATCACTAAAAGTTTTCATTCCACGAATCCACCCGTGAAATTCTTCCGGTATGATCTCTTTGTTGCACAGTGTCATCAAGTCTTTTTTTTAGCTACGCTGATTGGTACCTGGGTCTGGTGCAGCGGCTCTAGCTCTTCTGGCAACACTGTGTCACCGGATAGTGAATTGAATGTCTTTTTGCTCTTGTTTTAATGCTTTTTGGCATATTACAAACGTCGATATATCGTAATACGTCTGTCATGTCATAGTTGTAGTGAATCTTTAAATCTCCTTTTACATAACGAATTCTTTTGATTTTAAGCCAGTTTACGGTTTCGTTTTTATTGTTCTTGTTTTAATTCTTAATCAGGAGAGCACTTAACTTCTTCAGGCCCATCATCTCACTGTATTTAAATTCGTTCACGTCGAATAAACGAACGCTATTTACTTCGATTTATTTCTATGTACTTTCTTTTAAATTTCAACTCTGACTGGCACATGCGTCATACTCGTGATCGGGTGCTGCTTGCGGGTCGCTGGTCTGCTCGTGGTGTAATCACAATGCAATAAGTAAATCTGATAACGTTTAACCTAACCTTATATTAAGACTTAATAACTAACCTCCCTCTACCTGTATTCCCCTTAAATAATAATTAAAGATTTATGTTAACAAAAGTCCCGGTCCCCGGAGTCCGTGGAGGTAAATTTTAAATAAAAAAAATCAACTCCTTGCTTAAAATACTAGCAGAGAAAACCACGGGGCGCGTAATCATGGCGCGTGTTATCATGCAACTGCGGCAGCCGACCGCCCCGCACGCGAAATCTAGCGCATTATCGCGCGCGACGCTCGGCTGCGATTGGCGGGAGACACTCCACTTCGCATGACGTCACGGGCGCAAAGCTCAAAGACACCTTACTGGGTTTTGTATCGCAAGAGTTTGAGTAAAGCGCTTGATTCCGGATAGTGCGAATACCCACTAAGTAAATATAATATGATTGTTTACGATATTTTTCAGTTATTTAACACATTAAATATACTTAGTGGATTTAGATTTTTAAAACGCGTTGCATTTAAAAAAAATCACATAGAGCTATATCCCGAAAATTATATTTGATGGGTTTTAACTTTAGCTTAATTTCGATTTTTTGGAAATTTACCTCAGTGTTAAACTCCGATAAACAAAATTAGCCAGTTTGACCATAAGCGTTACCTTCATATATGGTGATTATAAGTAGGGTTTTGTGGTTGTTTCACAAAACAAAACTTTTTTTTCTTCGTATAACTTGTTTTACAGTATTGTAACCTAAAATAAAATAAAAAAATAGCACTTATTGGATTATTTGGAATGAATATTTTTGTATTGAGCCTTAAAATGACCTATTGGATTTTATAGCTAAAAAGAGCGTAGGATTTTGGGTACAGCAGACTTTTAAACTAAAATTAGTTTTTTTTCGATTTATCGGGTTCTATCACTCACCCCTCGATACACGCATATTTATTTTATCAACATTTTAGATTCTTGCATTCAGACGCCATTTTGAACGTTGCAAATTTCATCAAACGCATACATACCTATCTATATTCATCCATCTCATCGCAACGCACACCTATATCACATATATGTACTTGTATATTTACGCATAAGCAACGCAATCGCCTATCTTAAAATTACTAATTTCGATAAATAATTTAGCTAAGTTTGTCGCCGTACGCTTAGATAGTTACGCTACCTACCCCACTTTTCGAGTGAATTCCACGCATCTCGTTCACGCGAATATCGCACTTACACGCTAACTCGTAACGCTTATTTTCCCATAATGGCGGATAAAGAAAAACGTCAAACCGTACTACTAGAAGCTAAAAAGGAAGTTTTGTTTGCAAGAGTGCAACAATTATACGATCTCAGCTTAAAGGTTTCCGATCCTGTAAATGAAAAATTATTTATATCTCGCGTCCAGTCTTTGGAGAAAACTCGAACTGATTTTTTAGAAGTCATTGACAGTTTGAGCTTACTATACATGAAGTTAGATGATGAGGCCAAGCCTACCCTTGAAGTACTTAACTCCTTCGATGAATTGTATTGTAATATTATCGCCGTAGAAAAAAAGATCACGCAACTCAGTGCCAACACTGAGAGTCGCCGATTTGAGTTTAGTAAAAAATTACCTCCGCTCGAATTAGCCTCTTTCGACGGAAGTCCGAATAAATGGCCAGTATTCTATCAAAACTTTAAAAGTCTGATACATGATAGCCCCCTGCTGACCCCAGCTCAAAAGGCCCAGTACCTTGTAGGTAAACTCTCAGGCAAGGCTCTGTCCATTTGTTCGGGAATTCCAAACACTGGTGAAAACTATAACATTTTGTGGAATAATCTCATTGAAAAATACCAAGATGAGCGCGTTCAAGCTTCCATGTATCTTGAGCAAATGTTACATTTCTCGTCAAAGTCCTCAGACGCATTTTTAGATCAGTTTTGTTCCGCTGAAGCTGCCTTGCGTCGTTTAGAAATAAAAGATCTATCGGACTTTATAATTACACACATCGCGCTCAGTAAGTTAGAAAAAGATTCACTTACACTCTTCGAACAAACGCATCGTAGCGAGAAAATACCTACATTCGATCAACTTAAAAAATTTATAAAAGAGCAGAATAAAATTCATTCTCTTCGCTCATCAATATCGGCAAACAACAAACCTAATTACTCAAATAAAACTAATAATTCGCAAATAAATAAACAATCGAAAAGCACGCACACTTTTGTCGTCAACAACGCCGTTTTGGAAAACGCGAACTCAAATATGCAAACTGAAACGCTAGCCCATTCATTCACTCATCCATCGCAGTCGCCGCGCAACTGCGTCCTTTGTAAATCTCATCCAGAACATGCTCTTTTCAAGTGCGGCTATTTCTTATCTCAAAATGCGCACGCGCGCAATTCATTAGTCGCTAAAAATAACTTTTGTCTAAACTGTCTCGGTTTTCACAATGTAAATGATTGTAAATCTTCAAATCGTTGTTCGATCTGTCAAAGAAAACATCACACGCTCATTCATTTAGATAACTTTCGCAAAAACTTTCAAAACAACACGCATAAATCGCAACAATCGTTGTCTCGTGAGAGCGGCGCCGGCGCCGGCGGTGCCGGTGGTGGCGCGCACCTTCTGCCTAGCTCAAGCGGCGGCACGAGCCACGAGCGCTCAGTGGTTGAGCCGAGTTTAGCGCCAGTACATAACTCAAAAAGTATGCAGGCGCAGATGGGACAAAATAACTTGTCTCTTTCCGCGGTGACACCTTCGCCGGGCAACAATAAAAGTACTACCGTATTATTACCAACTGCCTCTGTATATGCCTACAGTGATGATCGTAGGTGTCATAGGCTACGATTGTTTCTAGATACCGGTTCTATGAGTCATTTTATAACTAAAAGTTGTTGTGAAAGACTTAACTTAAAAATTATTCCCGCTTCGACTACTATTCAAGGTATAGGTAAATCGCAAAGTATTTCGCTAGGTCACGCTTCTTTCGTGATTTATTCGCGCTTTGATGAACGTTGTAAATACACTATTAACGCTCGAGTGATCGATTCTATCACTGATCACTTACCAAACGCACTCATAGATTTGACACACTTAGATCATTTGCACGACTTGCCCATGGCAGACGACGAGTTCCACATTCCAGCTGAGGTGGACTGTCTATTAGGAAATGAACTCTTTCCATTGTTGCTAGGCGGCAAGAAGGTTACCTCGCCGCGGTCTTCTGTCGTAGGTGTCGAGACAACTCTCGGATACATCGCGATGGGTCGCGCGGATTGTAGTTTATCTATTTCGCACCTCAACAAAAACACTGATAAGACATTCTTTTGTAATGTGAACGCGCCTTCATTAGAAACTTTGACGCAACGCTTTTGGGAACTCGAAAGTGTTCCGAATAAAAAACATTTCAGCCCCGATGACGAGACTTGTGAAAATATTTTCCAAACTACGTACTCGCGCGATGATAACGGTGTTTACACGGTTAGTCTTCCATTTAAATCGGACGCATTAGAACTCGGTAACTCTTACTTAACTGCAAAACGTCGGTTAATTAACTTAGAAAGAAAATTAGACGCAAACCCGGAAATACGCAGCGACTACAACGCTACTATACAAGACTACATCGACCGTGGCTACTTATCAAAGGTACCTTTGCCTAACGATGACTCATGCCCCGTTGATAACGCATATTATATACCGCATAGGGCTGTTTATAGACCGGACAAGACTACCTCGAAAACTCGAATTATACTAGACGCATCTTGTAAAACGACTTCCGGAAAATCACTTAACGACATATTATACGCGGGACCGAATTTACAACAAAACATATTTGATCTTTTGATAAACTTGAGAATATTTAGTATCGCTCTGACGGCAGACATTGAGAAAATGTATTTTTGTGTCAAGCTCGTTCCGTGTCACCAACCCTTTCAACGCATATTATTTCGTTTTGATTCGGACTCCGCGATCGATACCTATCAGTTCAATCGGGTTTCATTCGGAATTTCAAGTTCAGCTTGGCTTAGCATGCGCGTACTGCGACAGCTCGCGTCTGACGAGCGCGACAAGTTTCCGATCGCCGCGCAAGAGGCAGAACACCGTATGTTCATGGATGATTACGTTTCCTCCATGGATGGGCTGGCTGAAGCCGAACGTACCTATCATCAAATGGTTAGGATGTTTATGGCCGGGGGTTTCAAATTGGTCAAATGGATTTCGAATTGCCCCGAACTCATGAATAAAATTCCAGACTCGCATAAAAATCCGCAATTAATAAACTTTGACGCAGACTCCGAAGTCAGTACTAAAATTATAGGTATGCAGTGGCAACCTAATGAAGATGTTTTTCGCTATGAAATAAATGATAATGAAACCGACTCATGCACAAAGCGCTTAATACTTTCCGCGACCGCTCGACTCTTCGACCCTCTAGGTATTTTAGGCCCCGTGACTGCTTTCATGAAGCTACTAGTACAAGAGTGTTGGCAGCGCGAATTGGACTGGGATCAACCCGTCCCAGAACCAATTCGTCTTAAGTGGGCTCAGTTCAGAAGCGAACTGAAAGACTTATCAAAACTTAACATACCGCGTCATATAGGTATAACGGCAGGCTCTCACGTGGTATTGTTAGGATACGCCGACGCTAGTGAGAAATGCTACGGAGCAGCTGTGTATGTCCGCGTAGGTACTAATGCGAGTTCGCCCGGTTTGGTAAATCTTATCGCTTCCAAATCACGCGTCGCTCCGCTTAAGAAAGTTTCGCTCGCTAGACTTGAACTTTGCGCTGCATTGCTCTTAGCTAATCTCATCGACTCTGTACGGGATGTTATAGGTCAACGCTGTCCTATACATTCAATTAACGCATTTTCTGATTCAACCGTCGCGTTGACATGGATTCATTCGCCCGCTTATAAGTTTCATACTTTCGTAGCGAACAGAATAACGGAAATTAACTCTAAGCTCGGAGCTTCTAACTGGTTCTTCGTCAGCGGTGACCAGAACCCAGCTGATATCATATCACGACCGACAACGCCGAGACTTTTATTAAATCAAGATACTTGGTTTCACGCACCGCGATGGGCGTCTCGCCCTATTTCAGAGTGGCCTATTAAGCCTTTTGTTGTCTCACGGAACGAAAAAGATAGGTTAGAAGAGAAAACCGTAGCTCTTGTCGCCGAAATCGACACAACTGAAACTCACTTGATTGACAAATTAATAGAACGCATGTCGTGTTTCAAAAAGTTGCTACGCGCGACAGTTTACGTACTACGCTTCACTAAGATATTACGTACAACCGGTTTAATAACGCCTTTTGAGTTAGAAACCGCTGAGATATTCCTCATACGCCACGTACAAAGCCATTGCTTTGCTCAAGATATCCACGCAATTAAAAATAACAAAAGGATTAGTAAAGCGCTTATCAAACTCAACCCCTTTATTGACGACAAAAACATAATTCGTGTCGGTGGTCGCCTGGCTCATTCTCAGCTAGATTACGGACAAAAGCATCCCATTGTTCTCCCCTCAAAGCATCGACTCACGCAGCTTATTGTTGACTATTTTCATGTATGCAATCTGCATACTGGTCCTTCCCTATTACTTTCCCTGCTTCGACAGAAGTTTTGGATTCTGGCGGCTAGAAACTTAGTCCGTCAGAGAGTACACCAATGTAACGTATGTTTTAGACTTAACCCTAAAGCGAACAACCCGTTAATGGGTGATCTCCCTCATTTTCGGGTCTCTGAGGCTAAGGCTTTCATTTTTACATCTGTAGATTATGCTGGCCCCTTTTTTATCACGCATATCCGTCGTCGAGGTGTCAAAAGTCAAAAGGCATACATATGTATCTTTTGCTGCCTCACAACAAAGGCGCTACACCTCGAACTTGTCTCTGATTTGAGTTCAGATCTCTTCCTCGCTGCTTTTAACCGCTTTATCTGCAGGAGAGGGCCTGTAGGTATTATATACAGCGACGGAGGTACCAACTTTATTGGAGCTCGACGCAAGCTCAATGAGATTTACACTTTGTTAGAATCTGAATCGCATAAAAATTATATTGGTCAACAATTAGCTGATCAGCGCATAAAATTTTTGCAAAGTCCACCATACGGACCGCATTTCAACGGTCTCTGCGAGATTAGTGTACGCTGTGTGAAGACTCATCTCTTTAAAATAATAAACCTTCAAGTTCTGACTTACGAAGAATTCAACTCTGTCTTGGTACAAATTGAAGGCTTGCTAAACAGTAGACCGCTGTGTGCACTTAGCTCTGATCCGTCTGACATATCCGCGCTTACACCAAATCATTTTTTGAATGTCACTCCTCTAAAGTTTCTGCCCGTTGAAGACGTGACTAATGTCGCTGATAATCGATTAACTCGGTATCAGCTTGTAAATAAAATAAGCCAAAGCTTTTGGCGTCGCTGGAGTCAGGAGTATTTAACCTCGCTGCAGCAACGTGAAAAGTGGAACTCGCAAACCAATCCAATACAACTCGGTACAGTTGTAGTTATTCAAGATAATAACGCGCACCCTCTTTGTTGGCCGTTGGGTATCGTGGAGGATGTGTATCCGGGTAAAGACAATGTCATTCGCACCCTAAAGGTTCGAACTGCTTCAGGTAGTTACGTACGTCCAGTGGTAAGGGTATGTCCTCTTCCTCTGCAGTAAATGTATACGCATACGCATTAGTTATAAGTAAAATTAGTTGTTTTTTCTCCTTACGCATTATATTACCAATAGAAGCTCATTAGTCATAAGAAAATATTATATGCCACCTGGCTTAGTTTTGCTAGAGGAAACCTCTAGGCCGGGGGAGTTGTACGCGCCACTTAAGTTAAAGTTATATTTTTTATCTGTATTATATTTAGTATATCTGTTACACTCACTCACTCACTCACTCATTCACAAAAAGATGACAGTTCCCATCCCCGCTCCTCTCGACGCACACGCACCAGCGAAACACGCAAAAACAAAGTTCAAAATAAAATCGATAAAAATCTAAATAATCGCGGCCGCGAGTGCATAATCTAAAGCAATTCTGTAAATGTGATGAAGGAAAGTGAACTGCGACCTAAACAGCCATATCGAAGGACTTCGCCCAGGGCTTGCAGCACGTGAGTCCATTTACTTCCTCTCCATCCGCTAATCCTAGCCTACAATTCTGATTCCCTACACGTGGTCCCCGGGTAGTGCTAACCGGGTAGCAAACTCTGGTGGGAGGCTTCGGCCGTGGCTAGTTACCACCCACCGGACCAAGCCATGCCGTGAAATGACCTAGTCGTGTTTCGGGATGTAGTCCGGTGTAACCGTTCCGAAGACGGGTCTGAGCAGTAGCGCACTTGTAGCGCCTCACTCAACTGCCGTCTTTGTACTTCTTCACTCTAAACTTCAAGGCTAGAGTGAATAAGTACCTTATAGGTCGTCGTGCTCCACCTTAGACCACAACGTCGCTTAACATCAGGCGAGTTGGTGGTCAAACGCCGACCTATTCTACATAAAAAAATAAAAATAAAAAATAAAAAGTTTCCTCCGTATGTGTTGCGTCGCGTCTCTTTTATACATTTTTTAGGAAAGGACATTGAAGGGACGTCGCGTCCGCGTCCCGTCCTTGTATCGTCCTCGTCTTACGTCCTTCTGTCTGGTTTGCTGCCTAGGAAGGACGATGATGAATTCTGATAGCCAGTTACCAATCTAGGTTAGACCTACTACAATCTACGTAACCTGTGATCAAACGCGATATCTATTGTCTATAAAAAAGTAGGTTTACTTTTAGATAGGTAATTAATCAGGTATTTCAAATCTAAAGCCAATAAGCTACAATAACCTAGCTTATTGATTTAGTGGACTTATCAAGTAATAAAATTTGCTAATCATCTATAAGATGCGTTGCAAGACATGTAGGCACCGAGTAAAGTACGACACGATTAAAACAAGTTTTATGGGTTGTTTTATTGGTTTCTGATGTCTGATGGTAAAAGCGACACTGACTCTTTACTATCCCAGACTTATTAAAGTCTTAGTGCATGTATAGTCTAAAATGTTTCACATTTAATGTACTTAGTGGACAAGGAAAGAAATACATAATAGTTAAAACGTCTTCGCTACTTTGACTAACATTTCGCTTTGAATACTGCGCGAGTCATATCATCACCATCGTGTCACCTAGTAAAACGTCCTCTGCTGGACTGCGGTGCATCCAGCGGTTTCCCGCGACTCTCAAGTCTCACCAGTCTGTTAGGTGTAACTAATGTAAATGTTAATTGTCAACAATAAATTTATATAATTATTACGTAAATATGTAGGTATGTTGCGTCGCTCGAAATAATTTTATAAATATTATAAAATTTAGAAATTAATTGGCATAGAATGGCATAGTTCCTGAATAAGCCAGATTCACAAGATACATCTTTAGATTGTAATATAATTATTATAGGTCGATCTAAGTAATATTAGATTGTAATTAATTGATCTCCAATAAAAAAAAATGTATGAAACCTTACCTTTTGAAGGCCCTCAGTCAACGATATCACACAGGGATGTGGTGAAACAAATATTTTCATTTTCATTTCACATAGTGTTTAACTCCTAAAATGCACGCAGTTAATTGCCTAAAATTTCCCAAGGTACTGTCTTAAAGTACAAGTTGTTTATTCTGTAAAAGACTAGAACGGACTGCCGGACCATGATCTTATAAAGGTTCTTTGTTATTGTCTTGTCCTACAAAACCCCTAAAAGGTATTTAATTCAATCCTTCACCAGTCCATTCACTGATCATTGATCAAACACGTTATATTTATGCAACATTACCACACAAAAGGGGTTAACAATGAAACTCTCACACAGCCTCCCAAAATTACGGCGAGAAGTAATGCATATCGTCACAATGAGTGACACCATCAGGTTACAATGCAATGTTTAGTAAACACGGGAAAATTTCTCCGGTGCCAGATTTATATTGGAATCAGGGAGTAACTCCGTTCCGCTAGTCTTGGTGTGGATATGTTACAGTGCAGTGCCTGAACATGGCTCGGTTTCTCATGCTAGGAGTGTTGGTCTCGGGTATGTCTCATGGTAATCTTTATACTTTAACATTCCTTATTCATATGGCCCTCGGTTCTTCTGGGTTCTTTTTCCGAACAAAGTGGTACTTAGTCATTTTTCTTACGTTGACGTTCAAAAGTGTATCTTCGATACCCAATTGCTTAGAGACATTTGATTTAATTTGAGTGGCGGATTTACACATTTGCAGCCAGTAGACTATTTGTAAAAAAACATTGTATCATCTTGCGCCCTCCTTGGTTCACCGATTGATCGAAGTAGATAAATTTGCATCCTTGATTAAGGTAAGTAATGTAAAAACATAATTACTTACCTTACTGGAAAATATAGTCAGCCACCCTAGGCTCCAGCCTACTCAGCATTGAGGGTAAAAGCGACACTGACTCTTTACTATCCCAGACTTATTAAAGTCTTAGTGCATGTATAGTCTAAAATGTTTCACATTTAATGTACTTAGTGGACAAGGAAAGAAATACATAATAGTTAAAACGTCTTCGCTACTTTGACTAACATTTCGCTTTGAATACTGCGCGATTCAAAGCGAGTTAGTTTAAGAAACAAAGCTGCTTTTCATTTTAAATCGGTGATAGTGTGGCGTAACTGGCGTACTGAAGTTTTCTTATTTAATGCGCTTAAGCTGGCAGAGGCGTACAACACCCACCCTTCACCGGACGATATTCAGTCCCAAATATGACAGGGGGCGAGCCTATTGTCATATTGGTACACCGCGCTCCAAATATGTAGCAGATGATACTAGAGTCGTGACGACATCTGCTAAAGCTTCAACTATTCTCTCTTCAAAAGCAGTTTTTTCCTATGTATCTTTAAATTTCAGAAGTGTTCTCATTAACAAGCTCAGATTCAGCCAATGAGAATGAAAACGAGAACAACTACAATAATATTGGACCGGCTTGGAGTTACGATGGTGTGTTTTTAATTTTATTGAATTAGCTATAGTGTTTGTTTTCATTAGTTCACCAATGCGAATGAAAAGGTTATAAAGTGGTATTTGGTTTAGGTTGGTTTTATATTTATTCATTTACCCCTTTCCAATTTATTTGAAAGGCTACTTTATTTTTAGATGAGTCCAATTGGCCAGGCAATAAGTGTCAAGAAGGAGGCAAAAGGCAGTCCCCCATAGACATAAGGACAGCAGACGTCATCAAAGACTTTAATAAGGACTTCATCAAGTACGGGCCGCTAAAGTTTGTGGGGTACCAGCAGGTTTTGGTTACAGGAATCAATAATGGACATACAAGTGAGTATTCAAGGGTTTCGAAACTGCTTGTAAAAAGCATGCTTGTCCCGTAGCAGTACTTAATGCTCCCAGTTTTAATAAAAGTAGGGTAAGCCACTAATTAAAGCATTTTTGTGTTATCTAGTACAATTTAGCACGGAAGGTGCTCCGCAAATGCACCCGACGCTGACCGGAGGGCCCCTCAAACACAAGTACCGCCTTGAGCAGCTGCATTTTCACTGGCTCTCAGAACACTCCATCAATGGAAACAAGTACGTATATTTCACATGAAACATAACACCTTACTCATAGCTTTCCACTAGGATTCCCCAAGTTGGGGATGCCATGGAACACACACAACGACATGGATAAAATTAATATCCAGAGCCAGAGCAAATACTTAAATTCATTGTTCAAACATCTGAACGGTTGAGAATGGCAAGTACTTAAAAAAGTCCATACAAGAAAATCCCGCGAAAGTGTTCCTTTTCGTTGTTAATGGCTTTTTGATCAATAGGAACGGCGCGGCGTATCGGCGCTTTCGCGGACGTACGCGGCTATAATCTGGTACGGGCTTTTTAGGTATATGCAGGCGCGTCTAATGCAATCGTCAATCTTTAACAAAGAAGAAGTTAATATAAAATTTAAACATTGACATAGAGCTGAACAGAACCGGACTACAACGTTCACTAAGAATCTATAATTTATTTTACTTATGAGATTACCAAACTGATTTTATCCAAGGTGCCGAGTTTTAAGAATTCCATGTTCGAAAACTAATGGGATTTAGGCAGATTATGACTATGATTGCAGGTACCCAATGGAGATCCACTTTGTGCACGTTCGATCGGACCTTCCGGTTCATGAGGCTTTGAATAAAAAAGATGGATTGGCGATAGTTTCCGTCTTCTGTAATGTAAGTACTTACCAACAGTGGCGGATTTCCCCTAAGGCCCAGGGCTGCCAAAAATGACGAAATGAACGGTCTAGTTCGAGTGCGATCAATCGATCAGTTAACGCGTTAACGTTACAGTGACGCTGCGAATTGAATAATCTATTGGCATGGACACGTGTAACTTCGTTACGACGGTAACTTGGTACGATCTTATGCTGGGAGCTGAGAAAAAGGCCTGTTACGACACGGCCTTTGTAGGGCGGCCAAGATTGTAATCCGCCACTCCTTACCAACTTAGAGAAGCTTTAACTCAATGTACCTAAATACATCATAATACAACTCCATCCATACGATACAATTTTCCACCAGTACGACTAGATAGACAAGTAAATTGTATCGTGTGGATACAAAAATGAGACCTTGAGATTGGTCAGTCTGGTTGCCCAATCAAATTATATCGTGTGGAAGTGGTTTTATGTGATCCTATTACCTAGCTTACGTAGCTGTGCCAAATCATTGCTTATTGCTATATTAAAGGTCCAAGGAGACTTAGAAGATCATGAGATGGAAATGACTGAAGAGATCATGCAGCAGATCCCAGAACTTTTGGAAACTGGAGACAGGATAAGCGGGATTATACTGGACATGAGGTAAAAATAAGACTAGAATAAGACACGTTTTGGTGTAAGCTATGAAGAAAAAAGGAATTTCGTATAACTTGATTTACTCAGAAACGAATATAAAGAAGCAGATATATTCATAGTTGATTGAATCAGGCGTTACTTTGCGGAAGTTCAGCTTCAAAACTGTTTCTTGAACCAATTTCTAGTGTATTTCCGCTCTTAAGTAGATACGTGAAAGAATATATTTTTTTTTATTCCATCTTGGAATTAATTTAATGAAATATACTAGAAAACTTTATACAATTTGATATTGAAGCTAATTTAATAAAGAATTGAACAGAACTAATGTAATTAACAACAATTTTTTTTTATCAAAAATTAAATACAATGAATAAATTATACAATAAAAAAGCAATAAAAACCCCTAATTCTTCGAGTACTTCGTCGACACGTGTTTCGCCTCTCCACGAGGCATCCTCAGGACGTGTTGACTCTCCGAGCGCGTGGCCGAGTATAGCGTGGTATTCTCGGTCACGCGCTTGGACTCGAAGGTTATCTGGACTGTTTTCTTTATAAACTCGTGAACGAAAGTGATCACCGGTTCTTGTTAGGCTTTTCCGCTGATCAACCTAATAGAGAACCAGATAAGGAACCGGAGAATAACCAAATCTCGTTACTTTCGTCTTCCGAAATACTGAAATAAGTGTACCCAATAACAACTTCCTCCGTTCCAACTCCTAATTGCCGAATATTAATGAGAAGGGAAGTCAAAGTCATCATTCAGTTATCACGAGTGCTGGATTGATGAGCCGCTTCCTAACCAAATTGAAAGTTTAATTCAGTAGCATCATGTTACTAGGACTGCCATTGATGGTATGTAAATTTTAGTGCTATCACGGATAGAGATACGGTAATCAAACGGGTATGAGCCGGCGGCACCAAGACGCCTGTGTTATATCATACGCTAAGTGTTGGGACAATCTTTCGGAAACGTTTCCGATCGCATCCCACAAATTTCAAACTCAAATTGTTCAAATCTCAGTCTAGTTGTATACATTTTGGAATAGGAATTGAGTATAAATCCGATCAGAGGAATGAATCACGTTTAAAAACTTATGAATACGGGCCGAGATTCGAATAATTTGAGTTTAAAATTTTTAGAATCCGAACTGAAACGTTTTCGAATGATTGTAAATACCTTTGCTGATGTCAAAAAATCAGAGGTCCTATTCGAAGATTTGAGATTATCATCTCACCTCTTTTCGTCCTTGTTGCTCTCGTTTGAAACGTCTTAGGTGTGAGAGTGTCCAAGATAAAATCTCATCTCATCGCACGTATAGGAGTAGCCCTCCAGGCGCAGAATGATAAAAAATAAAGTCTACGTATAATATTACGTATTACGGTCTTGCTTATGCATTGATTAACGCAAGTGCGTGTCACACACGGGACATTTTTATCACAGATCGCTATATGTGGCGGAGTATTATTTATTATACTTCTATCTCTTCTGCTCGCGGCTTCGTTCGTTTCATAGCCTATGGCATTCAGGGATAGTAGTGTGTGAAAGAATTTTCAGAATCAGTTCAGTAGTTTCGGGGATTACCCTTTACAAACAAACTTACAGACTCACAAATGTTACCTCTTTATAACATTAGGATCCTTTTAAACCTTTTTACAAAACAGGAAACTGCTGAGCCCCAACGATGACTACTACACGTATGCGGGTTCCCTCACGTCTCCGCAGTGCAACGAGGCGGTCATTTGGATCATATTTACCACGCCTATTGTCATGTCAGATTTACAAGTAAGATACATTTTATACATATATTCATTGCATATTTGTATCGGAACGGCATAACACTGATTGTTTTCTATTCTTCAACCATCCTTTTCATAGTAATTATTTTTTAATAAATGCAAAGGACGTTTGAGTAAAAACAGTGACACGATGTCGCTGTACCTAACTTTCTCATATGCAAATCTCTACCAGATCTAGCTCGAAGGACCAACATAAAAAAGGTGTAAAAAAGATAAGGGAAAAGGCACAAAGTATCCATTAAGGATTTATCTGGGTTACAAAAAGAAAAAAAGTTTCTTATATCTGTCTTCTTATAGTTATTTCATCATAATCATCATGTCAGCTCAGAAGATGTAGGTACTACTGGTGCACACAGGTTTCCCCCGATGACATCCAACGACCACGAACGACATAGTTATTTCATTTATTTTAGAGCCTGCGGTCTAAAACCGTATACCAACTACCATTAGGGTTGCGCCTTCTACGGCGTGCTTCAAAACCAAGCTGAGAGCTTGGTTACTAGAAAATATGTTTTATGACATTGAAGCTTATTTCAAAAAAAGAGATTTTTAAACTATTATTATTTTGTATTATAATAGCTAAACATAAGAAATAATAACTTTTACTATAGGGTCAACTGGGGCAAATGTGTCTGTGGGGCAATTGCGCCTTTCGAGAATTACGGGCAAACCCTTCACAAAAGATTATTGTGACTAAAGATTTAAAAAAAAACATGTTGGTGGCGCCCCGGTCATTAATTCTCGAAAAACGCAATTGCCCCACAAACGTATTTGCCCCAGTTAAGTTTATAATGACACTAATGAATTATTTATCAGTTTGACATGATTATCAAAAAGTATTGTTCTGACATTCATTTTTAGTTATAAATATTCAACTGTGACGTGTAATAGGAGTTGTCAATAAATTCTCATTTCACGTATTCCCTTGCAGTACCGTCTGTTCTGCAAGGTGGGCGTGGGCCGGCACAACTTCCGCTCGCTGCAGCCCGTCAACAAGCACCAGGTGTTCGAGCCGCCCAGCTCGGAGCTGCACACGCCGCACATGGTCGTCTTCCTCGAGCGGATGGTGCGGGTCGTCACGGACTTCTTCAAAAACGTCACGTCGTAAGGACTTTTTTTAACCAACTTCAGAAAAGAGGAAGTTTTCAATTAGATTTTTTTTTTATGTGGTCGGCGTTTGACCACCAACTCGCCTGATGTTAAGCGACGTTGTGGCCTAAGATGGAGCACGACGACCTGTAAGGTACTTATTCACTCTATCCTTGAAGTTCTGTAGAGTGAAGAAGTACAAAGACGGCAGTTGAGTGAGGCGCTACAAGTGCGCTACTACTCAGACCCGTCTCAGACTTAAATGTTTTTAATATTTTGTTTTTTTTAAATGTTTGTTACCGCATAACTCGGGGAGCTTTCCACGAGCTTTGATAGTTAACGAAAACTTTTTTGGTATTCGTTTGGCTCCATACATTTAGCCTAGTTCCTCAACGTTTTCGCCAGGGGCGCTATATTAGAATGTATGAAAAAAAATATCTAGTCTCCTTACAAAATAACGAGTAACGTGATTAATTTTATGTGATTTTTTTTCTGTCAAATTATTAAACTTGTTTTCTAAAAACAACACCCTTACTACACCCAAAACCAGCACCTTGTAGAAGTATACATGGACAATGCATGCGATCAACCAGACTAATAATCATCTTTTATTTTCCTTACACAATTTGAAAAAAAAAAGAAGTAGAAAAGTATCCGCCCTCATTAATTAACGTGTTTTTTTTTTCAGCTTCATTTCAAACGGATTCAGAAACAGGCCGCGACACAAGGTGTAGCGAATAACCAGTTGTTAGTGCCAGAGAGAACCAAATGAACGTTTCAAATGCACTGTCGCTAAAGTGTTAGTACCATGAACTCGTAAAGTTAAGTGCTTATAAAACGGTAATGACTTAAGTTAAATTACCTAGTTAAGTGTTTGAAAAATGTAGAGATCTTCCAAGATAAGACTGTACTAAGAATGTACAAAAAAAATATCTACTTAGAGGTACAGAATAAATGGAGTACTGCCATTTTGGCCCTTTGCCCCTTGTAGGTCAAAATGGTGGACACAATTTTCATCAATTTACGTGCTCCACCATGCATAGAATAGATGCACCAGACACTATTTGGGCAACGTGGAGGTTCCTAATAACGCTATTCAAACTCAGCGGGCATACAGTCGGACAGGCAGACGTAGTCTCACCCTGAGGGTTCCTTTCTATAAATTTGGTACGAAAGTCTAAAAATTGAAATAAGCTGAGTAACAGTAGTCACTATTCTATATATACAAGAGGGCTCAGTTTTCGCTGAATGAAACAAGCGACTAGCTTTAATTGGCTTGGGAGATCTCTTTCAAACAAGTTAAATTGGGGAACAAGCGTGAATCTTGAAAATTATCTAAAAAATATTCGTAACATAAAACCAACTAAAGTATGATTTATGGCTTTCATTTCGAATATAAAAGGTGTTTAGCATTCTTTATTAAAATGTTATGTTACAAATATTTTTAATACTTGTTGTAGGTACTTTTTTACCTATCGTTATCTGGTGAAAAAACTAGTTAAGTGTACCTAATGTTAAATGTTAAATATAATTAGTCTTGTAAAAATTCTGATTAAGTAAAAGTAAATTATCTTAAATTAGAAATAAACTGAAATAATTGAATAAAACATATTTTGTTATATATAATTTATTTAAACAATATTAACAGCCTATTTTATCTACACATTCATACAGTCATGTACACTATTAATTTACATTGTCAACTCTAACAAGTTATGGTTTTAATGTAAAAATTTATCGAGCTTCCTCTCTTTTTTACCCGACGAGAACTAGGAGGTTAAAGTTATTCGGGTGGATGTATGTTTGTCCGTTTCAGTGTAACTTCCAAAGTAAGTGTCTTTCCAGTGTAAGTGTGTGGCTTGACCAATTTTGGAATGCGAGGTTTCGCTATAGATTCTTCGTCGTACTTGTATTCAGAGTTACCAAACCAAAATTTTAAAGTCCGTTTTCTGGTTATTCTTAGAACAGATTCAAAGAGCGCAAGATAACTTTCTCGATCATATAAATAATTTAATTAATAAATAAATTAAACATTTCTCACAAACTCATAACTGCACATTCTTACAATGTTTTATCAAATAATTTATTTTCAACCACAATATTTTAGGTGTAAAAATGCGCCGACATTTTAAAAAGGTTTTATGTTATTTATGCAGTTGTCCGACCGCCGGCGAGTAGCGACCAGCGGTACTATTTACAATCATTCGAAAACGTTTCCGATCGGATTACACAAATTTTAAACTCAAATTGTTTGAATCGCGGTCTACTTTTATAATCTTGGGAATATCGATATGGAATCGAGTATAAATCCGATCGAAAGAATAAATAACGTTCAAAAACTTATGAATACGGACTAAGATTCTAATCTCTAATCTAAGAGTCTAATTTTTTTGAAATCTGAACGGAAACGTTTCCAAATTATTGTGAATTCCTATGCAGAGTCAGAAATTAGTTGGCGAGCAGCGACAAGCGAGTGTATAGTTCCGATAGATTGCTCGCTGGGCTAAAGATAGCTAGTGTACGCCGAACAAGCACTATCTACTCGCCGGGCGAGACTGGCCCGGCAAGTTTTGCGACAAACGAAACGAGCGAGTTCTCGCCGGCGGTGTGGACAGTCGGCGACCAATTACTAATATATGTATCTCTTTTATTCACACGATAGTTCTATCTATTGTACGTTTATTGAGCGAGAAAATAAATAATAATAAATAAATCAATTCGGGACATTTTTCACACGCGGTCGCCTGACTGCAAACTAAGCAAAGCTTGTATTACGGACATACATTTACATGCATATACATTTTTAAATACATACTTAAAATATACATTAACACCCAGACATAGAACAAACACAAATGCTCATCACACAAATGTTTGCTAGATGGGAATCGAACCTACGCCCCCAAGCCACCGAGGCTTTTAAACAGTCGATAGTTACTCGCCGGCGGTCGGACAAGTGCCTTATGCATTGTTTTTAAATCCGCGACTAACATAAGATATTTTAAGACTCGAATAACAATGGTTTTCGCTGTCAATCCACCATTTTTATTTAAAAGCATTTAAACAAAATTACATAAATACAACTGGTTGATATGAAAGCTATGTTTTATTTCTGAGCGAATGAAACTAGATGGCGCGTTTCATAATTATCAATCAGAACGCTTCTCGGGCCGCATGCAGTCCGCGCTCCCACGCAATATACTCAATTTGATTTTTTTATACAATGGCGTAGCATAAAATCGGCATTCAACATTTCGTTAAAAGCTTTCTTAAAATACTTAAAACGTAATTAAGTTTTCCAATTTGACTAAACTCAAAATCGTCGTACATTACCCACATAATACCGGTTGATTTCTCTAAAGTCTCGAAAAATAATTAAGGTTTAATACGTAGAAGCCTATGGCATAGATTTATATCATTTAAAAATAAATTAATCAGTTCAACAATACCGAAGTTCAAGTCAACACGGAACACGGAAATTTCAATTAACTTGTAGCGTTATGTCGTTCTTTGAAGGCGGTCCATAGTTAAAATACTCGCCACAAGTGTCGTGGGCACAAGGACGTGGGTTATATAAATTTGCAACGCACGCGCCGCTCGCGCATCCCTCCTTTCTACTGAGTAAAGTAGGGGCCAACAGGAACTGATGTTTTCTCTTAGCTCCCACTAATATAAAGTGGGGGACAAGAGGAACAACCCCAATATGGGTTCTCGTATATGGCCTCTGTTCCACTTACACAACACACCATATTATTCTCAAGACGGTAAAAAAAATCAACCGGTGCCTACAACAAAAAATAGTTTTACTCAACAAATACATACAAAAATCGTTTTGTACAACTATACAAGGTGTGTTCTATACTTAGATGGTGTGCATGAAGGCCACCATCCATACAATAAGTTCACAGTTCAATTTACAATTTGTTCCACAGACGCTAATAAAGTTTTATAAATAGAGAGTTTTTCACATTTACACTATTACATGAAGTAAGCCTACCTGAATTATCAAAAATTAAAAAACTCGCAAAATTTTTCACAATATCTATCGCATTTAAAAAACATAGAAATCGGATCTTCGACCAAAATAAAATGAAAGGACGGGCCATCAAGAAGAATTTTGTAACCGATCAAATGGGCTACGGGCTCGCATTCCGTCTCACTCCTTCTCAAGACGTAAGAAGAACGACACGTCTTTAGTGGTTCTTTTTCATATAATAATTTGTATTCGCTTTGTTTTTGTAACAAACGTACTATACAGGATGTGGCGTAATGAGCTATCGTACAAAATTGGTAGTTAACGTTTGCTAGTATACTCCACTAGCGAAGCACGAAAAAAAATTCTGCGGGTATGCAAAACAACACGTTGTATCTGCTAATAATTAGGTATTGAATGGTTTTGACTAAATTTGAACACGATCAACGGCTTAGGCCGGTCCGTTTAATTTATTTTATTCGAAGAATTGGATAATAAATATTAGTACGTACATTCGTACGTTTTCGTAATGGTAACTAAACGTTATACTCTTGTTTTAAGGTTCAAAATCCAATAAAGAGTTATAAACTTTAGTACCTTCGATCACGTTAAACCTGTGAACCAATATGTAACTTACGCACGGTGGCCACAGAGTCTATAGTCCTATGACGAACTTTCACTGACGATGTCCTTTAGTCGCTTCTCAACATATTGCACGCGGGTGACCAGCTTGTCTTTAGGATTGTACTCTGTGTAGGGAATCTGGAGAACTTTGTAGCCCTAGGGAAAGAAGAAATAATAAGAATACAATTAGTAGATTATGCACCGAGGGGATAATGCAATGTCTTACATCGCGGGCGGCTTATTGACCCCTGAGCAAAACGAGGGACTTTAAATTATGTAGCTTGTAGCTGAAGTCAAGCCATGTCAGAGGCCTCAGGCGGCCTAGGAGCTCTCACATAAGGGCTAACCACTCGGCCTATACGAACTTGCTTGCTTGCTTTATAAGTAACTAGCTGCGCCTCGCGGTTTCACCCGCGGTTCAAAAGTATCCTATGTGCTATTCTAGACTATAATCTATCTCTTGCCAAATTTCATCCAGATCTGTTCAGCCGTTCTGTCGTGAAAGAGTAACAAACATCCATCCATCCATCCATTCTTACAAACTTTCCCGTTTATATATATATATTTTTTTATGTAGAATAGGTCGGCGTTTGACCACCAACTCGCCTGATGTTAAGCGACGTTGTGGTCTAAGATGGAGCACGACGACCTATATGGTACTTATTCACTCTAGCCTTGAAGTTTTGTAGAGTGAAGAAGTACAAAGACGGCAGTTGAGTGAGGCGCTACAAGTGCGCTACTGCTCAGACCCGTCTTCGGAACGGTTACACCGGACTACATCCCGAAACACGACTAGGTCATTTCACGGCATGGCTTGGTCCGGTGGGTGGTAACTAGCCACGGCCGAAGCCTCCCACCAGAGAAAAAATTAGTAGGATCTTACTTTTAACTCCAACAGCTTGTTGTATAGTCGGTGTACTCCGAGCGGCGCGATCACTTTCCGAGACATGTCGTGGTAGTCTAGACCCACCACGGCTATCCGATGTATACTAAAAAAAACAAGCAACATTATTAAAAGAAAAACAAAAAACTTGGCTGCAAACTGTCGTACCCTATCATGTCGAAGCACATCAAGCTGTTTAGGCTGTAGGGCATGCCAAAGAAACCTCAAACATACATAAATACTCACATACACTCAAAAAACATAACCCTCCTTCTTGCGCAGTCGGGTAAAAATTACAAGAAAATAAACCCAATGTAACTTTAAAGAAAGCCAGGAGCCGCGGAAGTGAGAGGCAAAGCACTAAGGAAAAAGACCAAATGCCCCCAAAAGTCAAACGCTTTTAATATAATAAAATTTGCTTCAAATATCAGATTGTGTAAAGTTCTATAGTCAGCTCTATATAAGCTTCATTAAATTAGTTACAAAAAAAATTAAGTAGGTTTATTTATTTTTTTATTCAGGTTAGGGCGCTCCTAGACAGGCACTGCAATACTGGCCCAACAATATTATATTTATATTATATTATATATATATATATATATCATTATATATTATATATATATTTTGAGTGTGGCCCGACCACATTTCTAGCATTTCTGGTTGATGATGACTGGATTACAGTTGGCAATATTGCCTGTATTGCAATAAAAAATATGGCCCGTCTGAGCGCTCTGAGATTGATAATAATCTATAGGAAACTTAGATAAAAAATAAATTTAATGACAATTTAGGTTAATAATTCAATAGAGAATCTAGTAAAATGTACTACAGTGACATTTCTAATGAAAAACTATTGTTTTCTCACAAAATATTTTTATTAGAAATTACGTTAAACGGAGCGTAATTTCAAACACCAATAAGCTCGTAGTGACGTCATTCCATACGATATGGAACTAAAAAAAGTATTCATGCAAGTTCCCTATTGGCACCCACATTGCTTAGTGTACCTAATCAGTGACGGATTAACCCTTAATCAAATTAAGCAATTGCCTAGGGCATCACGTCTGGGGGGGCACCAGAAGAAACAAAAAAAATCCGTCCCTAGGGCATCACGAATCACGTCTCACTCTCACGTCACCAAAAACCACACCAAAAAAAGTTTCTAGGACTAATTGGAAAATTCGAGCGTTTTAAGTTGACATACATACATAGAGTCCGACCTAGAGTCATAACCCCGCTCCCGCTTGCCCACTTGCTGCCCGCTAGCTGCCGCACCTACTCCACTTCTAAGGTACGTTACATCTCATCATCTTATTTTACAAAAAACTAATGCTTTTAGGCTGTAAAGGTTTAAAGACCGATTCTAGTTGACATACGGATAGGGGGGCTCACAGGCGTGGATTGCTTAGGGCATCAAGTAGTCTTAATCCGTCACTGTACCTAATGCGATGTTATAGCAAAAATATACCAGAGATTTCTTAAAGAAACAGTTTTGAAGATGAACTTCCGCAAAGTAACGCCTGATTCAATCAACTATATTAGTAGGATATTACCTTTTATCTTTAGCAGCTTTTTCTAATGGTACTGGATGGCATTTTGAGTCTAGTGCGAATTCAGCATCTGAAAGTATTAAACATACTTAGTCGTAGGCATAGTATAATAATATACTCCGCCAGGTATGGCATTCAGCACGTAGTGACGTCAATCGATGCTTAAGCAAGACCGAAATAAGTCATTTAAAACAAGTTCGAGAGCGACGGATGACCATGACGTCATTACGTGTTTGCTGAGTGGTAGATCTTGTTTTTAGATCATGGTCGTAGGTAAAGTAAGTACTTTGAAATGCTATGAAACCAATAGTACGTGGGTAAAATATCTTAAAATTCTATAAAACATAAGAAACAAAATCAATAAGTAGTAAGATAATGCTGCTGGCCCAGGACAGGGAAAACTGAAAAAAACTGGGGGAGAACTTTGCCCAGAATAAAAAAGTAAGATAATGTGAAATGATTGATTATAAATATTTATAATCAACAATGTTGTTCGTCAATCAAGCGAGATGTTCCGTCCATTTTCACACTTTACACCAGAACGGCTAAATGGATCTAGATTTTTTGCCTTGGAGATCATTTTAGTCTGGAAGAACACATAGGCAAAATTGTTAACCTCTGGTAAGACCGCAGAGCGCAGCTAGATTGGTATAATTTAAAAACAATTTCAAGAAATTTAGGTAATTATTTTGAAAAGCGCCATCTAGTTTCATTTCTACCGAACTAAAGCAATTCACTAGTGAGTAATTTTCCACCAGCATCTTTGCATTATGTGAAATGGCTGCCAAACACAAGATCATTATTTTAAAATAAGAAGCTATAAAAAGCGATCTATATATTGACATTTCTCCTTAGGAATAAACGTTGCATAGCCTTGAAATAGTTAAGCACTGTTTAACTTAAACACTCTTTGGATCTTTTAGGCCTTTATCGATGGAGTTAAAAATTAAAACAAAGAAAAAGACAAAACAGTCTATTCCGAGATTATACAACGTTTATTGCTAAGGAGGTTCAATCCAACTAACCATAAAGGAACCCCATGCCAGAATTACACTCCTTCTTTAAGAAGGCATCAGCCGAGATCAGATTCTTGAATGTGTCCATAATGCTCTGGACATAGAGTTGCTTTTCCTTCGTGTAGACGACAGGCACGCCCACCGTGACGTCATCGGGCAGGCGCGGGGAGGCGGGCGAGGTGAGGGCGGAGAGGGCGTCGATCATCATCAGCTTGCGCCGAGAAGGAATCGGGATCTCTAAAAAAAAAAATGTTTACCTCATAATCTCCGCTAGTCTGCAAGGAGGTTTTAAAATTCGAGCCTTAGAATAATCGCACTGGCCAGCGCGACTGTTTTAGAAAAAAACCGGCCAAGTGCGAGTCGTTCTCACGCATCGAGGGTTCCGTACAAACCTGTAGGTATTTATAGAATATAAGAATAATATTTAGCATCATATTATGATGTAACTAATAAAAACTTTTTAACAAAAATTTTATAAGTTTTAGTTAACTTTAATAACTAAGTTCTTAAACGAATGTAGGTACATCCATGTAATGTGTACTGTCTGTCACCAGGCTGTATCTCATGAACTGTGATAAACAACTAAAATTTTCACAGATGGTGTATTTCTGTAGCCACTATTACAACAAATACTAAAATACAGAATAAAATAAATATTTAAGGAGGCTCCAATACAACAAACGTAATTGTTTCGCCGTTTTTAAAAATAATGGTACGGAACTACGCGAATTCAACTCGCACTTGGCCGGTTTTTTACTTTAATCTCAGTGCACAAACATACATCATCTCAGTATACAAATCTACACTACCCATACAAATCTCTACATCATCACAGTGTACAAACATATATCTCAGTTTACAATATATAGCAGAAGATATGATATCCTCACCGCCTGCAGAGAGCAGTTTGTCAATGAACTCGGGCCGCAGTACTGACGTGACGTGGTGCGGCTGAGCCTTGTCCAGAGAGACCAGCGAGAACACCAGGTCCAGCCACGAGGACGGCTTTGACATCTCCTCCTCTTTCAGGGAAAGAGCCATCTGTTCAACAAAATTAGTATTGTACAATTTCAATTTTTATGATGTTGTCCACAAATAAATACTGGGGACATTTTTGTACTCACGGTTGCCTGACCCCAAACTAAGCAAAGCTTGTACTATGGGTGCCAGAGATTGATTATACATACATTTACTTTATTTAATACATACTCATATAGATATTAACACCCAGAACCAAACACAAATGTTCATCACATGAATGTTTGCCCTAGGTGGGAATCGAACCCACGCCCGGTAGCCTAGGTTCAGTAGGCAGGTTTACTACCAACTGAGCCACCAATTGAGATTAAACAAATGTAAGACAAGAGTTATACTGCAGGGACACCGACTTACCGAGGATAAAAAGAGGTAAAAAAAAAAGGTGCTACATAAATTATTTAAAAAGAATTACGTTCTTGTACTTTGAGGTAAGTATAAATAAATGAAATACATTTCACACTCATAGCTACACGCTAGGTAGGTCTCCATGGGTCAAGGATGCCATAGAACTAACACAAAGATGTAGACAACTCACAGCAAGATCCAAAACAGATATTTAAATTCATCATTAAAACATCAGAATCGAACCAGGTACCCGGTGCATAAGGCAGTCACACTGTCACTAGGCAAGAGTCGTCAAAATCGAAATCATGCTCATTATGAAACATAAATACATATACACATACATACAAACATATAGTCACGCCTTAAGTCTGTTTTGTCAATATTCTTTCATCCATTCTTTCAATATGTCCAAACCATCTAAGTTTCTTGATCTTTGTCACTACGTCTTCTACCACACCAGAACGTTTTTGCATTTTTTCATGCATTATCAAACACAACTAGCTAATACAATACAATACAATGTAGTTTAGTCACTCAAATTTCAGTTCCCATCCCAAACGCCTCTTCTAGAAGTGCCCATTAAGCTGGCGGCACTTCCCCGCTGTATCGCCAGGTAGATACGCTGGGCGAGAAACTGCCCCGATCGAGGATTTCCCCTGCGTTCACGCAGGCGACGCCCTAAATCGCCCTAAACTAGCTAATAATTTATAAATAAAAGTATCCTAAGTAGTCATTATTATTTTACCTGGAACAGGTCCTCAGTCCCACTTGGCACGAAGTCAACAGTAGCCAGTGTCACTACAGCCGAAGCCACATCTCCAGCGCGGCATATGGATTTATTTCTCTGCAGCCAATCAGCTATGGCTGTTAGAGCTGACTCGTGTCTATACTTCAGTAAGCCAAGGGATATGAGGATGGAGTTCACGACTGCTGGCTTATCTTCATTGGACGGCAGGCATTCTATTACATCACTGAAACAAAATAAGAGTAAATATAAACATCATGTAAGCAATACCTCTTCCACGATAAAATGAAATGGAAAACTGCAAGTAGCAATGTACCATAACACTGACGATTAGAGAGCGATTTCTAAGCGAAGCAGGCGCGCAACGTGATCGCCGCGAGTTTGCAGCGAGCGTGCGGCGATGACGCCGCGATGACGCCTCGAGCGCGCAGCTACAGGTTACTAAATAATTACTGCCATGATCTAAAAACAAGGTCTAGCGTTACGGGAGTTGACACCTAACTACGTCACTCGTCATGGTCTTTCTCGAACTTATTGTAAATGACTTCTTATTCTTATTCGAGATGGCGGCGATAACTCCTGCACTAACGTCTCGCTTGGGGTGTATTGTGTATTTCCCTCTGCCAGCGCCTACCCGAGCCAACTCAACTCCTTGAAATACCGGAGTGAGGTTCTGGGGCGCTGGCATAGTTGCTCCAATGGTACAGATGGTAGCGTGCATAATGATGTAACAAATGACTTCTTTCGGTGTTGCATATGCATTGATTGACGACACTGTGTATCACCAACGCGACCTTTTTGTCTCAGAACGCTATACCTGGCGGAGTATATTATAATACCATGGTTACTACGACGCGGCATCTCGTAAAATCTCGCCGTCATCGCGGCGTGGTCGCCCCCCACTCTTCGCGAAGTAGAGTTCTAAGTTTGCACTTACTTGCATATTCTGTCTAACAGTACAGGGTCAGGAAAGTTGAGTGATGCCATAGAAAACAACAAGTCAGCTGATTTCTTCAGGTCAATGACCTCCGACTGTTTGGTTATGCTGTGAGACAGAGCGCGGAGTAACGGCGTGCTTCGGCGGCCTTTCTGATGCAGCGCTTTCATTACCTGGAAAGTAGAAAATGTTGTTGTTGATATGAACCTTATTCATAATATCCTAAAGGATAATCCTTCAGAATCAGAAAGGAACTGAAGGAATTATTCAAAGCAAATTCAGACTAACAGAAATACTTAAAATGTCTGATAAATCATTAATAGACCAGCACCCATTTATTCTTCTTATTCTTATTAAAGATGGGGCGATAAGTCCTGTACTCACATCCCGTTTGGGGTGTTTTGTGCATTACCCATTATTCACAATCATTCGAAAATGTTTCCAATTGGATTTCAAAAATTTGAAACCCAAATTGTTAGAATCTCAGTCTACTTTTACATTTTAAATGTTGAAATCATTCGAATCATTATGGCAATAATATGCCATGGTAGGCACCCAGATCTAACAAAACATGTTAACAATACATAAGGTAGCATGTATGCAAGACCAACAGGAGAAGACATTTTATCGAACCTTGATCATTTGCTGCAATGTTAGATTTGTGATCAATCTTGCCGCCTCATCATCGCCAGTGATCCCCAGCACGGTGCTCAGGTCCTCGGCCATGGTCAGCGAAGACATGGCCTGTGCTGACGGAGTCCTGGCCAAGATCCGGCACAGTTTGAGGAACCGAGGATCTTTCTCAAAGTCTGTCAGCTTGACTTTGTTGTTACTTGACCACTCAGATAAAATTGATACCATCTGTAAAACAAAAAATTAAATGAAATCATGATTACACTCAACAAACATACCCATGCCTACTTTTATTTGTTGCTTTATATTGTGATTTATAAATACTTCCCAGTATAGTGTTAAAGATAAGAAAAATATTTACTTAATTGTCATTAATCCTAACTGAGTTTACTAACCTAAGTTTGTTTGTTATGCTTTCACACCCTAACTACTCAACCCATTATCAGGGTAACTTTTATCCCATAAATTAATGGTTATTAATGATTTCTGTGGGACTACAGCTTGTAAAACGGCAGAGCACAGATAGTTTGTCATAAATTGGTTTTCTGTCAATCTGTTTACTATTTTACAACTAAATAGATGAACTAATTTTGATAATCCTCACTTTCAAAGCATGTCTCCTGGATACAATAGAACTCTCTGCAACAACCAAGAGAGTGTTAACATCAGATGCCTTCAGGATCTGAGTATCTATCATCTGCATTCGACTCAGTTTGGCTGACTTTGGACTGGGCTTCTTCTGTTCTTCTTCTGGTGAATTTAAAGATGCAAATGCTGCTGCAACTAACCCTGAAACATCTTTATTTATTTTATAACACTAATATGAAATTTTAAGTTCAAAATTAGAGTGAAATGACTTGAGATTAGTGATTTTGTTTGTTCCCACTCAAAGTATCAAGACAACAAAAACATAATAATGGGTATAACCACAGTAATACATACTGCTGCACCAATATCCAAGGTTACTATTTGGATCCTGACACAAATAATTTATAAAAAAGTCTATAGTTAAACTACACTAATACAAACATACACACACTCACACGCATATTTAAATACTTACCCCACTTTACTTTATTTTTAAGAGTTAGCACTAAGTTAGGAAATTTGGTAAATATCAGAGTCCCAAGACACAGGCTTGTATGCCTAGTTTGGGGCTCGCCGGCAATAATGTAAAGGCAATGATTTTTCCAGAAATAAACATATTGTTATTGTTATTGTTGTTATTAGTTAGTCTGAGTGGAAGTCTAAATAAAGTAATATTTTTTTATTTACCCTCTATATTTTTTGTATAAAACGAATTTTAAACATACTTATCTAAACTATGTATCAACTATTGATCAAGGACAACTAGGTAAATTTTACTTGTGTGATAGGAATTGTACCTGCAGTGTCAGTGCTTTCTGTAGTGCTTTTAGGGCTCTTGGCGGCCACATTTCGAGTCAATTCAAGTTTGTCATTCTTTACTACAGTCGCTCCAGGGCTGCTATATTTTCTTATTGACGCTCTAGTACCTAACCTCCAAATTATTGAACCGCTGAATTTCAACATCTACAACAAATATATTAATTAGAAGTAGATCAGAGCATAGACACATTCTTTTCACATATTATTTCAAGGTATAATGTGTACTAAAACAGCGAAATATAGTAGAAAATCTGCAAACTAACATGTCTTACATCACGACTGAAACGGCACAGAATTATAATGTTAATCAAGAACTTATGACAATTAGACATTAAACCAATATTATATTATACCTTTTGTAAGATAATACTAGTTTTTAGAGAAAAACTAGTAATTTCTAGACCATTTGCAAAACTCAAAATTATTTACCTTTTTGACGTCTAAAAAGTTATCTGACATAAGAATGATTGTGTTGCTCCACTACAAAAAAAATTAAGGGCCAGTTTCATTCCATCAGGCTCATGGATCACACAAGTTTGACATACACTCTACAGAGTAAGTAACCGTTAATTTTTTTTATATGGCAAACTTGTGTTATACTCTGTAGTCATGTAACTAGTGATGTGAATACTTTTTTCATAAAATCGAATGCGAACTGTCTTTTAAAGGCTAATAATATAGACTCGACTTATTTGGGGCACTTCCGTACTTCCGTGCTTTACACAACGGAGAATTCAAAGTGTAAAAGTGTCAACAGTAAGTTGCATCAATTAGACGATTATTCTATCATTTTTGCTCAGTATTTTGATTAATGTTTTGTAAATTAAAATAAGATTAAAATCTGAATACCAACATTACCATACCAACCCTGCTTATTTGTAAGTTGGTGGCGCGTTGGCGCAACTGAATAAGCAGGAGGGAATGTTTTAAATCGATTCATCGTTTTAGTTTACCATAAAGTCCGTTGAATCTTAATTCGGTTTTCACAATATTTTCACATCACTATTTGTAAAATTGCAAACGGCGTTCGTGGGTGGATGGTTTGTTGTGATATTTTGTTGATATTCCGCAAGAAACAGTAAAACCGGTATTGAAAATTACTAAAATGGTAAGGACTATTATCTTATAACCTACAGCCTTCATAGATTTGGTTTCCTATCTAGGAAAAACGTTAAAAAAATCAAGTCATTACGGATGTTGAATCAATCTCAACGACTTTTTGTTCTTTTGCAGAAATAAATCTTGTAATTTGAATTCCCATTTCGATGCTCCTCGTGATAAACCGTTTTTGGGTAATTAATACACTTAAACGTGAAAACCTAAACTGCACTGTAGTAATTGTAGATAAAAGTTATTCTACCTTCAACCTCCAGTTAAATAATGATCTGTCGACTGACTACCGGCCTTTTTCTTATCATATTTGCCCTCTTGCTCTTGTTACATACAGAAAGACGTTAGGACAAAGTAAGCAATTGTGTCTTATCTTTTTTGCATAATTAAAACGCAGTTGCATCTCTGCCAGTTTGATTATTGAGGAATACAAACTATGGAAACCTTGACTTACAAATGGAATTGTTTCTATCAAGCTGTTTTTGTCTGTTAAATTTAATTTACCTGCGTGAATTTAATTAGAGGGTAAGCTACTTTAAGTTTTAACATACAATTTCAGTTTGTTCTGCAAATAAAATATTTCAGAATTAAATAAAAAATTAGTTGCTTTTTTAAATGATTTAAGCCATAAATTTGAACATGCTTTGTTTTTAACTTTTGTTTTCAGCTTGGCTTCGATCATATAAAAGGGAGGTATGATGAGAAAATCTTAAAATATACCATGTAAATTAGTTGCATGCTTAATTTACCATAGTCACAAACACAATAAGTCGCAACAGTCATAATTGTTGTTGTCTCAGTCTCGCTTCAGTCTCTGGTACATCTCTATCTTTGTTATTGATACACATAACATGTTACTGTCAACGGAGCTGTGTAGTATCCGTTTGCCTGTTGCTGTATTTGGTCCACATAATATGTAATTAGACTCAGAGTCTTGCGATCGGCTTAGCAAGCCCTTAGCAGATTTGTGGTGTAGATAGTGGGACAGAACTGTTGCTCCAGCGAGCAAGCTGACTCATAATTAATTTGGATGTGTTAGTTAACAAAATCTCATATATGTTGCCTTTTGAGCCTTCTATCACATAAAGTTTCACATAACACTGGTCACTGTGGTTAGAGAATCAAAATGAATGCCAGACCAGACTGGAGAGTAGTCTTGGCATTGGCATTCACGAAAGGTTCATCAATAGAATATAAAATGAATATTGTTACGGAAAGTCATGTCTATCTACGACTTAATTAAAAAGATAACCCACTAACTAACCTTGCAAAACATACCTTTAGAGTACATAATAAGGAAGCAAACATTGTATGTGGATCAATTGGATATGTTAATCCAGGGTTATCTTAGGAGTATGTCTGTTTGTTGTTCAGCATCTCATGTGCTGCAATACATAGATATCGTCACACCTTTCTCCCGAGGTGCTGCAATACAGATAAAAATTAATTCGAAAATGGAGATAGTTTAAACCTCGTCAACTATGAACTTAGACTACTACCACAAAGACTTTATCCTGTATAAATGAACTAGCTGCAATGTTACCCACCGTTAAAAAGTAGCAGCCCTATTCCACACTAAAATCTATGCCTGTGCCAAATTTCATCCAGATCCATTCAGCCGTTCTAATGTGATTGAGTAACAAACATCCATCCATCCATCCAAACTTTCACATTGAAAATATACGAGTGTGATTAATGAGTTGTTTCTGTAAGATAGAAGAATAATAGGGAAACTATATGGTGCAGCTAGTTTCTTCCACACTTCACTCACGCGATGCGTTAACCTTTGTAAAAAAGGGCACCAAGGGCCAATTCTGAAGTAAATCTGTGAGTGATGTCACACCGCTACCAAAATAGCCGCGTCACAGTTCTAGCGGTTTTCTACGTTTTTAGAATCGTGATTGATGAGAGATTTCGTCGAAATGACGGCGGTTAATTAATAACGACGGATGTTGAGATGAAACAGATTTTAAGACTCCATAGGATTGCAGCACTATTTGTTTAGTTAAACCACAAAATAATAATAATAAAATAAAATAATTACCAGAACACTATTTAGTTCATTAACACAAAACAATTGGTTAGTAGAATTGGGGCGACAGTTGCTTGTCAGGTTGTCCTTCAACATAGGCCTGCCCTAGTTGTCTTCATGCTTCCCTATCGCAAGCTTGTCTTCTCCATCCCGTTGGCAAATTGTCTTCCCATCTTATTATCTGGTGTCCTTTTTTTCTGTTTCCCTTGCTGAGGTACCATTCCATAATACCTTTTGTCAGTTTATCTGTGTTCTTATTATGTGCCTGGTCCAGTGCCATGTCAATCTTATTATTTTTTATTTTTAAATACAAAAATAGATAATAACACCTAGGCATAGAACAAACATAAATGTTGGTCACACCCCTAAGCTCAGAAAGCAGGTTCGCTACCAACTGAGCCATGGAGGCAATCAATGTAACTTCAAATACCTGTACACAAGAAGATTTTATTTAGCTACCTGATTAAATTGTAGGTGTCTAATAACTACTTGTTTGTCTAATAACTACAATTACCTAGCCATGTCCGAAGGCTTGGAGCGGTATAGACTATGAAACCAATCCTTGCCACTTTGCTTTAACTAACTTACTAGCTGCGCGCCGCGGTTACACCCGCAGTTTAAAAGTACCCAATGTGCTAATCCAGAATATCATCCTAATCCGTTCAGCCATTATGGCGTGATTGAGTAAGAAACGTTCATACTTCCATCCATTCAACTTTCGCATTTACGATGTTTACTGTTTAGTGTGATGTGATTCACTTTTTATCTAAATCTCTTTTTATGTGATAGAAATATCCTAAAAAGAAAATGGCCTGTTGGATGGGTATCTAACAGTACTTTTAACCGACTTCAAAAAAGAAGAAGATTCTCAATTCGACTGCGTGTTTTTTTACGTATGTTTGCGATCTTTCCGCCATTTATGAATCGATTTTGATGGTTTTTTTTTTTTTGTTTGGTAGATCATACTCCAGAGGTGGTCCCATATTAATTTTGTCGAAATCGGTCGAGCGGTTTTTAAAATAAGTTATGAACAAAAAAACCTAATACCTATTTGGATGACGTGGGAGTCGATTTTTTAAGCTTTGCCTTTTTAACCCCCGACGCAAAAATGACGGGGTGTTAAGTTTGACGTGTGTGTGTGTGTGTATGTGTGTGTGTGTGTGTGTGTCTGAACGGATGAACCGATTTTTATTTTTTTGTTTGAAAGGTGAATTAGTGGTAGTTGGTGTTCTTAGTCATAAATCGTGGGATTTTTACATTTTTAATTTTTACTCGAATTATATTATATGTAGTATTATCATAAAGTGACTTTTGTTCCATCCAGTAAAATGTGACGTGTTGAAGGTATTGAGTAGTGCTGTTGTTCCCAGGCGGGGGCAGACGGCGTCGGTGCGCTGTAGGCGCGCCCCGCTCCCCGCCCCCTCCCGCACTCGCTGCGATCCTGGTAAGAACACTCTAACATCATGACTATTATTACTATAAACTAGCTGCGCCCTGCGTTTAAAAAGTATCCTATGTGCCATTCTAGACTATAATCTATCGCTATGCCAAATTTCATTCAGATCTGTTCAGTCATTCTGGCGTGAAAGAGTAACAAACATCCATCCATCCATTCTTACAAACTTTCGCGTTTATAAAATTAGTAGGAAGTAGGATTAATTATGATTATTATGACTGCCTCGGTGGCTCAGTTGGTAGTGAGCTGCTCTGAGCTTGGGGGCGTGGGTTCGATTCTCACCTAGGACAAACATTCATGTGAAAAGCATTTGTGTTTGTTCTATGTCTGGGTGTTAATATCTATTTAAGTATGTACTAAAAATTTATGTAAATATATTGCAAATTGATGATCAATATAATGTATGTATTTATATAATATAATAAATAATAATATGTAATTATGTCAGTCTCTGGCAGCCATAGTACAAACTCTGCTTAGTTTGGGGTCAGGCGACCGTGTGTGAAAAAAGTCCCGAATTTATTTATTAGGAGCCCCACAGACTACAGACTCTCTATTCCGATAGTTTTGATCGGCTTCTTTTCAGTGTTAACAGGTATGCGATGCGCTCATTACAGCGATACAGTATCGGCCGCAATTGCCTTCAAACTAGCACTAGCAACACAGCAGCCAAAGCTGTTCAAACTACCGTCCAATAGAAACTCTGCAGTCTGCCAAGACTCTTAAGGCCCCGTATTACACGAAATCACCAAAAACAAGTACATATATTGTTTGCGCCTAGTTTGATATGAAGAATTATGATGATCAGGTGCAAAAAAATACAGCTGGTAGAAGAAACAACCAACTAAATGTTTAACCGAGGAACAATTTTGATAATCATTCTCATTTTGGAAAAAAAACACAAAAATTATCTTCATAAAAAAACTATCGGAACGTAATTCTCTTAATTTTCAGCGAATACACCAATTTTTTTTTCGATTGTTTAAGTGTTTGTCCTAGGTGGGAACGGCAGGTTCACTACCAACTAAGCCAACGAGGCAGTCATTGTAGTCAAAGTCCAGCGTAGATTAAGGTTTACGAACAATATCCTCTGTGGACAGGGTACTACAATTTGCATACATTCTTCACAGAAACGCTTGAGGAGGTGTAGCGTCTTCCGCGCCACTCTTTACAAGAAGCTCCGATGGATCACTCAACAGCTTGCATCAAAAGGTAAGACAATCAAGTATCTTTATAGAACTTTCTGCAGGATTTCCTCAATACCACTACGTACTGTACCGATCAGCAGGGCTATTCACAACCATTCGGAAAGGCTTCCGTTCGGATTTCAAAAATGTTATGCCTAATTTATTCGAATCTTAGTCTACATACATACATTCATAAGTTTTTAAACGTAATTAATTCTTCCGATCGGATTTCAAAATGTATAAAAGAAGACTGACATACGAACAATTTTAGTTTGAAATTTCTGGGATCCGATCGGAAACTTTTCCGAATGATTGTGAATATCACCACAGATATGGCCTTAAATTCTTAGAAATGGACAATTTTAATAATCGCTACTATATTCCTACGGAAACAACCATATTATAAAAAAGTTATCGTTTCTAATAACAATATTTCCAACGACTTTGCCTGCGTGTAATACGAATTGTATGTTGTATTATAATACGGGGGTGCGGCGAACTTTCCGGCTGGCATTCGCGTCTGATAGACTGGCGCGCATAAAAACTAATGCGCCGCAAAAATTGCAGCAATTCTGTGGAAATACTCATTTGCATTCAACATGGAAAACAGCTTGCTAGAAGCCAAGTGATAGGTTTTCAATTTTTACGTTTTTACCCGACTGCGCAAGAAGGAAGGTTATGTTTTTTGAGTGTATGTATGTATGTATGAGGTTTCTTTGACACGCCCCATAGCATAAACAGCTTGATGGATTTCGACATGTGAGGTGTCATTTGAATCGTCTTGAAAAAAATGTTTTTTTTTTTGCTTGTTACATGACCTATTTGAACTTTAAAACACGATTTTTAGCTGTAATTTTGTTACATTATTTCCAACAGATGTGTCACTGATTTTCATTCACCCTTTTTTTTACGAATTGTTAATATTCGGCGTTCCGATACCCTCGCAGAAATTAACTCGATAGAATACCTAAAAAGGTCTTATTTAGGTCAGTGAGCAGGTAAAAATTTTACTAAGCTATGTCGGAATTGGGTTGGCAGCCCGAAATATTCTACATAAACCTTGTATATATTGTATGCATAATATATATACTTGTCTTTAGTTCTACATTTATTTACCTGTTCGAGTTTTTATTCGCATCATTTATCGCGTCTCTATCAGCCAGGTCCGGATCTAGGAATGGCAAACCGGGGCTCTTGCCCCGGGCGGCAGATTCAGGGGGCGCCAAAACCATAATGTAATAACATCTATACTATAAACTACATATATTATGTAAAGAAGAAACAAAAATGCCAATATTTTTTTCTTCTTTTCTGAGTTTATAAGTAGTAATTATTTATCTCTCGATACAGATATGAAATGTTCAATTTGCTGGGCGCCACTGTCAACAAAATCCTAGATGCGGGCCTGCTATCACCCCTTATGTCATACGTCATTTTCAAAGGTTCACACCTACCACCCTAACCAAATAGAACACCGCCGCGGAAAGTGTCAAATCGATGCCTTTATTTCGGTAATGTATCACGCCTCACCCCATTTACGCCGATGTGGTCGTATCTTCGGGGGAAGATGGTTTTAATTCCAAGAAGTTGTAAGAAAATGAGTTAAAATTAATAATTCTCGAAGGTTAATGTAATAAACCGGGTGGGGCGCTTTAAGATTGCGTACTGTCGAAATAGAGTATAGTGGTACTTATATTAAAATGTATTCCCTGATTAAAGGGCTTCGGGAATAATTTCATTAACATTATTGTCAGCCCCCAACCAGGCCCGTGCTTAATACAGACTTTTAAATCCCGCAAGTCAGCCCGATTCGCTTTTCTAGCACAATCAATACCAACTACTCGATTTATGTGAATGGCGAAATTTAAAAAAAAAAACTAGAAATGTTTACTTCCCAACTTTACTTATAAACACAAGCAAATTTTTTTTTTTCCGTCCAAAATACCGAACAAATGCTCCAATTTATCAAAACGTCTTGAGGGAACTGCTGCTAAGATCGTCTCATGTTTTTGGTAGACCCCCCAATACATAGTTGATAGTTCCCGATATATCAGTGTGAGGGGAATCGGCTGCTAATGAGGGATCAATACCGCTCCGTGAACCAATGGTTCGGGATCCCGACCCTCACCCTAATGTTGAACTGCAGAACAAGTCAGAGGTCGGAGATTTTTGCTACATTTGTGACGACTCAAAAGATATACCCCCTTAGTAATAAATGCTGATTTAAAAGAAAGAATAAGACAGAACACTGACAGTGATACCACTAAAGATTTATGCAAGCTTTAGGCAAAAATTATGCCAATAATAATACTCACTTGTTTTAGACAACTTGTCTAAAACAAGTGTCTATATAATAGCCACTAACTGCGTCCCGTGGTTTCACCCACGGTCCCACAGGAACCGTTGATTTTTCCGGGATAAAAAGTACCCTATGTCCTTTTCTGTACCCTAAACAACATGTATGCAAAATTTTAAGACGATCGGTTGAGTAGTTCAGACGTGAAAGCGTTCCAAAGAAACAAAGAAAATGAACAAAGACTCACTTTTTCATATTATACGTAGTACCTTTGATATTTTTAGTCTAACACTCATTGACTTCGTGTTACTTAACAACGCCATCTGCTGTTGTGTCGTTAAAGCAATTAGTTGCACACAAAAAATAGTATTATTATTCGCCAATAGATGTCAGGAAGAGTCAACGCCTCCTTTTTGTTATTTTTCTTCCAAGTTTATGTTTAAGTTGATTATCGATAAAACACGAATAAAATGACATTTTCTAAAAACGATTCCTAGCTAGATCGATTTATCGCCCCCGAAACCCCCTATATACTAAATTGTATGAAAATCGTTGGAGCCGATTCCGAGATTCCAATTATATGTATATACTAGCTTCTGCCCGCGGCTTCGCCCGCGTGGCTTACAGAAAATGTATGACGTTTTTAACTTCATAAATAAATATTATAAGCGGTCACACTCGCTCTCAATTGAATACACAAACTGACAATATCCCAAGCAGAGCAATTTGGACGAAGTTCTTTAGTTCACTAAACTATCTCTGGAATGAGAAAAGTAGGAGTAGTAGTAGTAGTATGGTATCAACAGAACTTAGAGCGTGTGTGAAAAGATAAAATAAGAAGACAACCGAAAGTAGATAATTGACGATTAATAATGTTTACAACGAAAACCTATTTATTTTTTCTTTTTTAGAAAAACCAGGCTGCTCCATGAGCTTACTCTGTAGCAGGCCACGTATAACTAACCGTGTGAAAAGCATTTTAGTCAATTATGAGTTTGGCTTGAGATTTATTTATGGTCATGGCAAAGCAGACTTTGAGGGGAAACTGCACTCTTTATAACTCGAAGGGGTAGTTCGGTGGTGTTAGAGATATTAGAGGAATCCTCAGCATAAACACAGACTCATTCGGAAACTACACCAGTCAGTGTGCTGGCAGACCTTTAGTTAAGATCTTCGAAGCAAAGACAACCCGTAGTAGGTTTTGTCTTCCTAATACTAAAGCAGCTTCTTCTATTGACTTCGACTATTTTTGCTAAATACTGCTTCTAAGATCAGACAGACATAATTATAAATTTCATCTCCTAGCTCATCTACCTTATCTTTATTGACAGAAAATCTCTTCACTTGCCGTTTGTAATCTTCTGACAGGCTTGGACTTAATTCTTGTATTTTTCCCTTACTGATTAAGTAGGTTTGAAAGTTGATAGAATGTCATCAATATAGTTCACATATTTTACACGGAGATTCATATGGAAAAAGCAATGATTGCTTCGTATTTAATGTCATCTGCTACATGACTGGAGCCCGGTGTACGTATGGCGATAGGCTCGATACTTATTACATTTTGGACTAAACATCGTCCAGCGAAGTGAGGGTGTTGTAATACACCTCTTAGGGTAAAGGCGTGACGTTTTACCTACTATGTACGTAGCTACTACCGTTATCTAGATCTGTGCCAAATTCCAAGTTGCTGGCTATTACAGTTTCCAAGATAATCAGCTCACAGACATACAGACAGACAGACATAGGAGTTTCATGATAAGGTTCCTTTGACCATTTTAGTACGGAACCCTAAGAATGATAACAGCGTCGTTTGTAGTGGGTTAATAACTTTCTCAACAAAGTTCTCGAAGTAAAAAGAAGCCCTATTAGACTCTGTCGGTGGATGATGATGATGATGATTTTGGAAAAACTGTGATACACGTGTCTTATAATTTTAATTGAAGAGTATTTGTTCCAATTTTTAAGTCAATCGACCCAGAGAATAAAAAGTTTCATAGTAATTTGAACCCCCCATTTCCCCCCCTTAGGGGTAGTTTTTTGAAAAACCCTTTCTTAGTGGATGCCTACACTGTACAAAGAACACACCCTCCAAATTTCATGTTTCTAGGACCAGCGGTTTAGGCTGTGCGTTGATATATAAGTCAGTCAGTCAGGACTTTGAATTTTATATATATATATGTATATATATATACAAGAATTGCTCATTTAAAGATATAAGATTTACACTAAATATAGGAATTGCCTAAGTCCTTGCTTAACTAGTTAACCTACTCGTAGCTAGCTCCCACCAATTTTTTTCTTTACGGGAACTTTAATCTAAACTTTAGGAAAATCTTAACTTAATGTGCCCGAGAAGCGAATATTTCTCTAGGAGTAGTTTAAAACTATGTAGTTAAACAAGTAGGACTTATGCAATTCTTAAATTCAGTGCAAGTGGCCGAAAGACAACTTGTCTTTTTTTCTTTTATTTTTTTTGTTTAAAACAAGTGAGCAATAATTATTGGTATCATTTTTGCTCAACCGATGTTTATCTTTTTTGTAGTAAGACGGTGATTATAAAATTATATTCCGAGGCTATGCAACGTTTATTAGTAAGAGAGAGTGGCTTAGATCACAAATAGCTGGCTTTCGTTATAAGAGTTTCCAAGTATTTAATCATTCATTTTGATTCTTGATTAACGGGAACCAACACCTATTGACCAACAACCACACCTATGACTGCCTCGGTGGCTCAGTTGGTAGTGAACCTGCCTTATGGGCGTGGGGGCGTGGGTTCGATTCCTACCTAGGGCAAACATTCATGTGATGAACATTAGTGTTTGTTCTATGTCTGGGTGTTAATATCTATGTATAAAAGTATGTATTTAAAAGAAAAACTAGGTATGTAAATCTCTGACAGCCCCAGTACAAGCTTTGCTTAGTTTGGTGTCAGGCGACCGTGTGTGAGTGTCCCGAATTATTTATTTTATTACTTTAACTCCATACTGATTGCTAATTTAAAATATCTGTACCTACTTTGAATATTGGCCAAAATCGTGATTGTGTACAAATTGTTCTCACTGCCAAAATATGCCCGTGACCTTTGCATCATTTGTGTTTTGCTTACTATAGGAAACTTGGTAATGGATCTTGCCTGGCGGTCCTTCTACCTCCCAAGCTGAAATGTTTTCATTTAAAACTGATAAATGCGGCTTACAAAATAATTCGTCTAAATCAAAACAGATAGTAATACCGGCACAGCGGGGTGGATTAATATCTTACCCTTGCGCTCGTTATTCATTACATTTTCATCGCTCATGGATGTCCCTCTGTCATAATCATTTATGCACTATATCATGATTAAAGTAAGTTATCGTACAGGCGTTTTGCTAGTAAATGAAGAATCTGCTTTGAAGATTGAAATGTATAAGCGTTAAAATTGCCTTTGCCTGTTGAATTCGAGTTTTTTTTTAAACTAATATCACTGTGTTAAATAATGTAATAAGCTTAAACATACATATCGTCACGCCTTTCTCCCCCGAGGGGGCTGGCAGAGGTGTCAACACCCACACTTCGCCGGACGATATTCAGTCCCAAATGTGATAGGGTGCGAGCCTGTTGCCATACACCGGGCTCCAGTCATGCAGCAGATGACATACAATACGCACATATGTTCACACAATGAACATGTTGATGGGTGCCGTGGGGTAGGTTTGAACCCGCTTCCTCTGGCTTGAGAGGCGGACCTTCTCCAACTAGGCTATCATCGCTTCTCTAATATTCTATAGGCTTAAAATGCTCCAGTTATTTTTTCCATACACCTCTCACCACTAAAATGCGTAGACTGCGTCATAGGTAGTCTCTTCATTGAGATCTCCTGCAGTAATAAAATTGGTGTCGACCAGCCGCTGGACGTTACGTCATTTAAAGAAACTGCCGGTGCCTAGCCATTCCTGGAGGCTAGACCTCGGCTTTAAGGTCTTTTTATGTCTGTAGTCTATATACCTATATAGAATACAATCTACGTTCGACCACCAATTCGCCTTATGTAAAGCGACGTTGTGCTTTAAGATAGACCACTAAAATGTTTTACTTACTCTAGCCTTGAATATATCCCCGATGTTCTTAAAATAAAGAAAGAGGGATGGTATTTCTTCTTCCATCGGTTCGTTTCACCTTCGAGTTTGCCCATGGACAGAATATTTCAGTATACAATCGCCAGTTCTCTACTGACGATCAATAATACTTCACGTGTTATTCCCACACTGAGAAAAAAAATAGGTCACGGATACTTAAGATTTAACGTAATATTACGTTTTTGTCGGACAACGTAACACCTTAGGTAAAAACAACAGAGTGCACTTGTTTTTACAAATTAGGTTATTTTAAACTTTACCTAGTAAGGTAAATATTACCTACTGATGCTAGCAGAATAGTACTCAGTTAAAATTACCTACTTGTTAGGTTGTCCGACGTAAACCTAATATTAGGTAAAACCAAAACACCTAATAATAGTTTACTTATAGTTTGCATTGAACGTTAAAAATACCTTTTGAGTATTTAGAAACCAAATTGTTTTCGGTTACAATTACATAGTTTTTAGTTTACGTGTACCTATAAAGTAAGTAGTTGTTACTTACTAGGTTGGTAGTGTGTACTTGTAACCTTATAAATAAGTGTACGTATAAATATGCAGTACGTTACAGCAATTACATCATTAGGCTTTAGGAACCTAGCAACTAGATTCTGGTGACGTACTGTGTACGTGGTTAGCACCTAATACGTGCTGTGATAAAACCTATTCGGCAGGTGTCCATACCCTTTTCAGTAAGCAGAATTACCTGTATGTGTAGGTGCAAGAAACGCAATTTAGTAGGTAGTATTTAACTATTTATTTTGTTGTGACAATACAGTTGATAGGTATCAGTAAATTAATGCGCACACGTACAGATACGTAATATCTTCATAATAATACCTACTCTGTAGGTGTAATATACCTATTTTGTGCGTATTGGTTACCTTGTTATTAAGCTTGTAGTTAAATAGTTAATGCGTTATAGTAACCAGTCCTTAGGTCGAAGTAATCTAATTATAAGTTTTCGGTAATGCTCTGTGTATGTATTAAATACCTAATATATGCTTTAATTTTACTGGTCTGCTCCTATTAGTACGTTAGGGTTACCTAATTAAGGGTGTAAGGTACGTAATATAGTAGGTAGTAGTAACTATTTAATTGGTTGTACTAATACAGTTAACAGTCAACGGTAATGTACTGTGTACGTATTAGGTACGCAATGTGTACATTGATAATACCCACTGGATAGGTTAATGTGCATTTGATGCGTAGTGGTGCCCTGATCAATAAGTGTGCGGTTAAAGAGTAGTACGTTATAGTAATCATCTATTAGGTTGTAGTCACTTAATTCTTCGTTTCCAGTAAACCAACTTTGTAGGTATTAGATAATAGATATACCTAATAAATACCTACTTGACAAGTGTAATAAACCTAGTCAGTAGGTTATTGTTAGCTCTATGATAGGTATAAACTAACAACCAGAATTGTGGTAGAAATGATATTGATCAGGACGTCTAAGACGGCCGCTTTGAATGATTCACCAAATGAATTGAATTCACCAAAATTTCATTTTTCAGTCACTTTACTGACATTTTGGTGAATTCAATTCATTTGGTGGATTACTCAAAGCGGCCGTCTTACGACCCGCAGGTAATGAGAATATGTAGTACATTTTGGAAATGACAGTTAATAGACAAGTTAATTAGTCACATATACTCGTAATTGTCAAAAAACTGTCACCATTAAAATACACTACACTTTATCTGATCAATACGAATTCTACTTAATACTGACTATTTCCCAATATACCCATCATAGAGATACCCAACAATAACCCATTTTATAAGTATGTATATTACATTCGTCAAGCAAATCTCACCTAAGTATTTACCAGATAGTATATCTACTATTTAACACCTGCAACTTTTCTTTACAAAAAACTGCTAAATTACTGCAACTTATAACTAACGCACACTGGATTTCTGATTGACAAATTTACAAATATGCACACTTATTGATCAAAATTAGCTTCTAATAACAGTTCCCGAGACTAGGTACTCGTAGGTACTAATATCTCTACTACTTACTATATTTAATAGTCCATTCACAGTCACGTCGACTCGAAGCGCATTTCAACGAAACTAAATGATTTTTTTTATACAGAGATTACAAATCTCTCCAAAAAAATTCTCCAATTTTAAAAATAGTTCCAAATTTTTGCTGTATGACTATCATACAGCAAAAATTTGGAACTATTTTTAAAATTGGAGAATTTTACTTAAACCATTTGATGTGCAATTGTGCATCGCTTCGACTCTGCGTCAGAGTGCATCGACCTTTAATAAAATAATTGAAAATCAAAACTTACAGATAAAATCAAATTTTATTTTTTAACTTTTCAACATCTATTATGTACAATTGTTAAATAACGCAAACTGTACCCCTTATTATGAACAACTTAAGTATGGTTCCAACACTGAAATCTCAAAAATATCAGCTGTTCTATAGATTTCTCGAGTGGCAATGAACTTTTTGTGTAGAAGAGCTGATTTTTTCTCCGCGATTTTACAGAAATAAGTTGTTTATGATAAGAAGTACGATTTGGGAATATGCTAAGCAAATGAAATTAAGAAAAACAGTTTTTTTTATCATTTCTAAGACATTGAGACGTTAGTCTGTATGAAGAAAAAATATTTCCGTTGCAAAATCAACGTGTACAATCACCACCAGAGCTAGTGTTTTTTTTTTTAAATAAGCTATTTAAATTAGTACTAAACTTATCGAGTGTAATATTGTCAGGGCATGTAACAAATAAAATGTATGTATAATGTAATTTCAATTTTGTTGATTGTTACATGTTACAATTAGGCGATTGAATTTCTCATTGTAATGTAATTTCTGTTGTTTGGTAAATGTGTGAGAGTGTTTGGGCGAACAAACAACAAATTGTTTAATTTTAAATAGGATACATTACAAGTTTCTTCGACTTCATAAGCATGTAAATGAGTATCAAAAAAAATTGTATTGTATTTAAAACAAATGGCAAAAAATTCACTTTTATCTTGTTTTAGGTAAATATTCCCAAGTCTAACAAAGAAAGGATAGTTGAAATCTTCATTATTTAAATTTGTACAAATAACGTCATTTGTGCGATAGGTAAAGCTATTGTATGTTACATACTTTACTGAATATAGAATTGTGTTACTCGATAAATTAAATTTTGCTGTAAGAGATGCGTTTTCAGTTTTAGTTAGCGGATGTAATTTGCTATATTCAAATTTACTTGGCAAAGTATTCAGAAAAAGAAAGTGGCTTAAATGCAGCTGCATTTTGTGACTAATCATTTACAGATATTGATACGGTTGGCACTTGCTCTTGCTATAATTTTCCCAATGCGATGTTTAGATTCATAGCGCATTGACCATAGATGTGATAATGGTCCAAATTTCTGCATCATGCTAGGGTAATGAACCAAATGATGAAACTTTGGTGCAATCCCCTTCCAGAAAGCTCCATATATAAGGAATTAAAATCGGATATCAAATATTTAAGAATTGAACAAAGCTTTGGATAAACAGCATCAGTCATAACAATGTCTATTATTCCACGTAACGTAACGTCAACAACGTCAACAAATCTCTTTCATAATTGTCGCATGTTTCTAAACAAGTTCTGATCTTCGTAAACCTGTGCCGATGTTATTTCTTTAGTAGCTCTGCATACTCTACATGGATAGTTTGCTCTAAAACTTTCTACAAACCCTAGCGTAGAATGCAACCCCAAATTGTCACCAAGAATAGCTCCCAACTGCAGCTTCACAATGCCTTTGTAAAGAGGTATATCTATAGTAATTCCTACATCTGAAATGAAATTCAACTCCTCAATTAATGCTTTAAAAACTCTCTGGTTCCCATGTAAACTACGATCTGAGGAATGAAAAAGAAGTGCTAAAAATATATATTTCAGCTGAGAAGCCCAGCGCGGAGGAAAAGAAGCTAATGCAACATAAATTGCACCTAACTTATGTACGCCCACACGTCTGCCCAAAGGGTTCCCTGTTTCATAATCGTCAAAAAAAAGAAGTATTGGATATACTTTAATATCAACAGCACTGTTTGCATTCCGCCAAGCTTCTCCTTGTGTGAAGTTAATTGTATTTGAGTGACGGGAACAATCTACTATGTATTGATCCATTTCGTTCGATCCAATTTGGGGTTGCATTCTATGCTAGGGTTTGTAGAAAGTTTTAGAGCAAACTATCCATGTAGAGTATGCAGAGCTACTAAAGAAATAACATCGGCACAGGTTTACGAAGATCAGAACTTGTTTAGAAACATGCGACAATTATGAAAGAGATTTGTTGACTGACAATCCTACACTTACAGGAGTTAAGGAAAGAAGCGTTTGGCTTTTAGTTAATAACTTCAATATTTTTCAACAAATTGCTGTCGATTGTATGCACGATTTATTTGAAGGCGTTTGTGGGTATGCTATGACTTTGATAATAAATGAACTTCTGGAGAAAGGTTATTTCACTTTAGATTTCTTAAACAGACGTATAGCAGTATGATACAAATTTATCAAACGTGTCGATAGATATAGAGGAAGCTTTCAAAGATGTGTTCGAAGAAGTGACATGTGAAAAGTAAGTGTATAAAGTGTATTAAATCTCAACGAAAATATAAATGTTACGTTTCAACCGCAAAATAAAATTGTTTTCCAAACCAACTAAATTTTACTGATTTTCAGGAAAGAAAATAGTCCGCTATATGATCTGATACAGGCAGACTTAGGTTTGAGACATTTATTAAAGAAGAAAAAATTGACTAAAGCGGAACGAAGCAGTGACTGTGTGGCTCGACTTATAATAGTGTACCTTGTGAACAATACACCTGGAGGAGTACTCAAACCAGCACAAATTCAAGAGTGGGCAGAGTTGAATGGGCAGAATATCAGAGCAAGGTAATCTTAAATGTGCCATAAGTTGTGATAAAATGTTAAATTTTGATTTACAATAGTAACACGTCAGCATTTTGAATGGACTATCATTTAAATTTCACATTTAAGTAATGAATCAAGAGATTCAAGGACTTGTTTCACACTTACAATGGTTTTATTTGTTGGCAAGTTAATGTTGAACATTTTTTGAATCAGCAGCCAAACATGTTCACATTCTAATGGGTAATGTAAGTCAAAAGCGAAAAAGACTTTAAAACACAATTGTACGGCGTCTATGATGTTGTTGAAAGAATACAACGGTTCGTCAACGTACACATAAGCAGTTGTTACATCCTTCCACGTTTTTCCAATTGCGATTACCAACGGTTGTAGTTTCCGGTTTTTGACTTTCAATGATTGTCTTCGCTTTTCAAGTGTTTCCTGCGATTCAGCTAAAGTAGGCGCTAAGAGAATAAACGCTTGAGCTGATTCCGCCCTTGACGCTCTGCCACCGCGGGAACTAATCTTTCCACCACTCGAGAACAAGTACGGCAGTAGCAGCAATGAAGCCGTTATTCCGCAAGTTTCACTATCTGTAAAAAAGAAAGAAAAGAAATGTTGTTTTTTTTTCAAATTACATATATTCCAAATTCGGCTGTAGTTAACTATAAAGTACTCGGTGACAAAATCTTATGAGATCAGAAATAAATATGAGTACATTTATGTTTATATTTACGAGTTTTATGATTTGTGATGCATAATAATAATCAATTAACTTTTAGCTACATTGCTTTATAACGTGTCTTTGGCACATGTCGTCGTTGCTTGTAAACTGTAATGTGTAATTGGCATTTAGATTGAGAGATTGACATGTGTTAGTAGTCAATGTAATAATGTATAAAATGTTGGTATCCTATTAAATAAATAACGTTTTATTAAATAACACAGAGAATTAAAAAAACCTCTGAACTATTATTATCTAATTATTTATTAGAAATATGATTTCATCATCATCGGCTCGAAGACATCCACTGTTGAAAATAAGCCACCTCCACCTGTCGCCGGTCCACCCTAGAAATATTATTTGTAAAAAATATACTTCACCTGGAATTAAGAGTTCAAAAATCTTGTTGACATTTTCTCTTTGTGACTTATCGCGGAAGTTCGATGCTTTTTCACGACCCAGTTGGATTATAGACTTATGGTATTGCTTGAACTTTTCAGCCACAGAAATTTCGATAACCGGCGGACTGCACAATTTGCAGTCAATATCTATCTGAAAGTAATTATAAATCATTTTATATCGCAATAGCCACGTGAGAAGCCAATAAAAACGTATGTGTAAAAGGAGGGGCCAAGTTCACCCCAAGAAAGCAAACTAAAAAGAATACCAATTGCTCTGCTATGTTCTGGTTCTTCAATGTCTGAAATCGTTGAATGTATGCTTCGGTACTCGCTGTAGATAATATTTCCGAACGGTACTCTCAAATTTTTTTCCATGAATCTTTTAGATATTCTGTTATTTCAGGGCCTTGAAAGCCTTCAACTATTTTTAATATAGAGTTTTTCTCTGCGTCTGATTCAGGTCCTGTTATTGTAAACATTCATAAAATGTAAGATAAGAAGAAGATGAAGTGTATAATAATTATCTAGTCTAGTAGTATTTAGTAAGAAATTATTTATGTTTGATGCAGAAGTAGTAGGTTAGAATAATACAATGAGCTTGAGTCGAGAAAACCATCATCACGAAAATGTAATGTATAAAGGCACTCCCTAATTCTCTTGACTTTCTACCACCTTTGTTTCGACCACCTACCACCATCAGGCTAGCTGCAATCAAAAACCTGGCCTCTCAGTAGTAGAGAAAAAAAAACAGACATACCTGACTCTGAACTTCTGGCATCTGTTGATGACGATGATTGCTTCCTTCTTGCGAAAGGGATTGAATTTGTATCTCGGAGAGTTTTCCGGTAATTATTCCATCTGTCCCAGAGACAACCATAATATCTTCTTACTGTAGAGGGAAGAACTCCGTCCACTGACATTACCAGCTGATGAAGCTGGCACAGTATAAAAATAGAAGGTAATATCATCTTCTGGAAATATTTTGATAGCCAACTCTGCCCACTCTTGAATTTGTGCTGGTTTGAGTACTCCTCCAGGTGTATTGTTCACAAGGTACACTATTATAAGTCGAGCCACACTGCTTCACAGTATAAAAATAGAAGGTAATATCATCTTCTGGAAATATTTTGATAGCCAACTCTGCCCACTCTTGAATTTGTGCTGGTTTGAGTACTCCTCCAGGTGTATTGTTCACAAGGTACACTATTATAAGTCGAGCCACACTGCTTCACAGTATAAAAATAGAAGGTAATATCATCTTCTGGAAATATTTTGATAGCCAACTCTGCCCACTCTTGAATTTGTGCTGGTTTGAGTACTCCTCCAGGTGTATTGTTCACAAGGTACACTATTATAAGTCGAGCCACACTGCTTCATTCCGCTTTAGTCAATTTTTTCTTCTTTAATAAATGTCTCAAACTTAAGTCTGTCTGTATCAGATCATATAGCGGACTATTTTCTTTCCTGAAAATCAGTAAAATTTAGTTGGTTTGGAAAACAATTTTATTTTGCAGTTGAAACGTAACATTTATATTTTCGTTGAGATTTAATACACTTTATACACTTACTTTTCACATGTCACTTCTCCGAACACATCTTTGAAAGCTTCCTCTATATCTATCGACACGCTTGATAAATTTGTATCATAATTATGTAGAAGGAGTTAAAAATAACTCTTCAGTAGTCGCTGACGCTGTACATTTACTGATATTCTGAAATAAAAAATAACTTAATATTTATATGTGCAACAAAAGAACAAAGTTTATTACCTATGATCGTGATTCTAAGGAAGCCTACACACCAAAATCGCCTACAGCCGCCGACACGATGTCGGCGGCTATTTTTCTAGACGTCGCCGTCCATATTTCAAAAGAAATCAAGCCTCACACTTCATGTCGCCGGGCTGTGTCGGCGGGCTGCCGACTTTGGTGTGTGGACTCCGTTTAAGGTTCAAACCGGAGCGTTCAACCTGCGTCCGCGATCGGCGTGCACGATGCGTCCATACATTCAGAGGACGTGTTAATGTGAACACATGCCTACAAATTCAAATAAAACGTCTGATCGACAGACAGACAAAAATTTCAAAAACGATACCCAACCCGTGCGAAGCCGGGACGGGTCGCTAGTAGTTTCATTTAGGTATGTACCTATACAGATTTGTATACTTAGTAACATAATTTATGTTATGTAGGTAGGTACATTTTCTTTGAATTTGTGTGGCGTCACTAAAACCAACCTGCAAAATGTTAGTTTAAGCACGTTATATTACTTTGATTTGTTAGATTTTTGACGCAGTTTGCTGTTAGGCCATCTTAAAATACCTAGGCTAAGTAGGTAGGTACCTATGACGACTGTAGCGCATCATCGTAAACTGAACAGACAAATTAGTTAAGCACACACTGGACAACATCACATATGACTTATGTACCTAGTTAGTATTCCACTCAATGCAACCCATGCAACAGAAACACTAATAGATCAAAACATACACAAATAGATATGTACGAGACACCATTCAATAACGTTGGTCGTTCATCCAGGCGGGCGTTGCGTGTAGGGGAGGTACCTCAATCATTCCTTGAGTTTCTTTGAGCTTCCAGCTAGCTCTAAATGCCAATAAAAAACAAATGTTTCCAAAAAATAAATTTCTTTATGTACATACCTAGGTAGGTTAGTAGAAACTAATATTTCCACCTAAAGCTCCGATAACCAGTGCATTTACCTAACATACGGTTATCGTAAAATACGGGTACGTAAAAATGTCAAATTTTGAGTAGGTACCTAAGAATAATGGCATATTGCGTTTTACATGGGCAATTAAATACTTTCTTAGTGCTATCTATATACCTACTTACTATACTTTACACACTATCGAAGATAGGTATATAATTATGCGAGACCGAGACAGGAAGAGACGCGTGCGGCAGAGGCGCGAACGCTGCGCCGCTTCCCGTGATCAAGCAACTCACAATTATATGACTAAGATCTATTTAACACTTGCTAATAACGTAAAGACGACTATTTAAACATCCCATTGTAATCTACACAGTACTTATTACTTCGAAAAACAGTTTATAGTTAGGTATAACGTACCGAACCGATAACTAGTGCAATTTACCTAATTTACGGTTATCGTAAAATACGGATTAGGTACGTAGAGGAGAAAATTGTAGTGTGTAACTAAGAATGTTAGCATGTCGCGTTTAGATACACCTATTTTGAATCAGGCTAAAAGGTCTATTACACCATTCGTTATTCATACAGTCTTACTGAGATTCAGCAGAGTGTAATACGAGCAAGCAAACATGTCTGTCTTACCTAGAGCGAGACAGAACCGACCGGGTTAAGAAAGAACAGACTTTAAGACGGTCTTAGTAAGATTGTCTGATTATCGAATGTTGTAATAAGCGCTTAGGTCTATAAAATATTAAAAATTATAATAGGAGCCGTGATGAGGCGAGCCACAAGTAGCCACAGAGGCGACAAGCAAGACCTAAGTAGGTAGGGTACATTTGATTAAATATCGTTTTAGTTTTAGAATAATAATCGCTTACCAGTAAATTTATCAATGGTTTCTTGTCCCATTCTTTCAATAATGCCTCCATATTTTTGCACGCACTATATTTATGTCTTTCACAGTTTTTACTCACAGAACAGTAGAAAATGGCGGCGGGCGGGCGTCTGGCTGCGGGTGCGACGCCTGTGCAGTGGGCGGGCGGCGGCGGGGAGCACTTTTTTTTAATAATTTCATGGCCATGGATACAAAGTCTTTAACCGCAAACTTCAATATTATGTATCTTATTAATGATGATTATGATTAGAGAGCAAGTGATGATGAATGAGATGAATCCCTCCCTTTTTTTCAATTCAGTAAAGCCGTGGACACTACTAAAACTTTAAGTCGAGTTTTGTAGAGAATACGAAAAGTCACATTTCACAATGTTTGTATCATTTGCCCACACTTGCGCATGTTATCAAACCGGTAAGTACCTATATACCTATGCATCCGCATTTTTCTAAGGTGACAATGGTGTTTTACAAAAAAATCGGCTAAGTGCGAGCCGGACTCGCGCACCAAGGGTTCCGTACATACCTATTAATAACCTAGTGTAAAAAAAATATTAATATCAGTAAAAGTTAGTAGGTAGTTAGGTAGGTAGTATAATAATTCTCATAATATATCATAATAAATCAAAATTCAAAACCAACATCGACATTGTTTTTTGTTTCTCTAAAAAGTGTTGCCACATCATATTTTCGAAAACGCAGTGCTGTCTTCATTAATATACCTACGGTTTAGCGACAAAAGTACACTGTTTGATGAAACAAACACGTACAAAACTGTACAAAAAGAAATTATTGTTTTCCTAAAAGTAATTTAATATTCTCAAACTAATATTTCAGCATCTTAAACCGATTATTCTACTTTAAATTTTACCTCTTTGCTAGACCATGACTTCGATCACTCAACTTTGATTGTGACTATCAAAATACTTGACATGCCACTGGCATAAATAAATACACTAAGATGCGACTTTTTTTGTAAATTTGCATAACATTTGCCCATTTTGAGCCAGATATATCAATAACGTGCAACACTGACATAGACGTTCTAGACGGGTGCGTTCTATGCAAAGGATAGAAACCTGTTTCTCCGTTGTATTCTAACGGCTCCGTTGTTTACTCGCCTTACGAAACGACTAAGTAGTTCTATAACTTTGCTTGAAAATATGTTATTTTTCAGTTGTAATACAGTTTAAATTTATTCAATGTAATTTAATAATTTTTACATTTATGTTTTGAACGGCAGAGTTGCACACGGGGTGCGCTGAGAGCCTATTCTTTGAACGCGACCCCGACCCCGACCTCGAGCAAGCCGGCGATTCTATTGGCTCTCTAATATAATCTCTATTGGCTCGAAATTTGAACTTGCGATTTTATCTTGCTTATTATACAAAAATTACACATCCAAAACCATAAATATTAAGTTTGTCGCAATTCCCGAGGTCAAGGAATCGAATTACATGCGAATTACCGAGAAACAGGTAGCCGTTTAGGAGAAACGTGCTATGGAAGTTTTGTAGAGCGCCATCTCGCTCCGTCTTGCGTTTTTATCTCGTTCTGGTTTTTCACTTTTATTATATAAGAAGATTCACAATTTTCGGAATTTTCCCTTTAGTTGTGTTATAAGACCTTGCTTTATGCCAAATTTCATGATTCTAGGACAACGGAAAGTACCCCATAGGTTTTGAGTTTTCCTTCGGAAATGCCAAATTAAGCAGCAGAAACGGCTGTATCTTTTGATTGGGTGGACATAGACGTTTGTATTTTTTCACAGCCGCAAGGCACCGTGGATCTGCGTATTTGATATAAATTTCAGCTTAATACCTGCACGCGTTCTTGAGAAAAAGGGTCTTGACAGACAGACAGACGGACAACGAAGTGATCCTTTAAAGGTTCCGTTTTTCTTTCTTTTGAGGTATGAAACTGTAAAAAGTGTCAAGAGCTAGGTAAAAAAAATAAAATAAGTACAAAATTGAATTTTTATATTGGAGATTTAGATCTATGCCTTACTAATTATGATTGTGCAAAGTTTCATGCATATTCTTATTTTCTACCTTAATAATAATTTACAGAAGTTAAAAGGTTCGAAAGGATTAGAACGGACAAATATAATCTAAGTATGGGCGGACACAACGATCTTATAAGGGTTCCTTGTATGTGATGTGCTATGTTGTGTTCCCTATGGATTCCAAAACGACTGGACCGATTTTGACGCGACTTTCACTGGTAGATAGACATGATAATCCGAGGCTTACGGTGGTAATGGTTTCTTCAACCGAATGATATCTACAGTTCTGAATAGGCTGACTCGAACCGATTTACCCTGTAAAAAGGTAAATATGTCTTATCATTATGTAAATGATACCCTGGGTAGGTGATAATCGTGTGATATTACTTAATATTGTGTTATTTTTACCTAAGTTTGTCTTGCACTTTTAACCTTGTGTCTTAGGTTCTCACTATGATTACCTTTAATTACGTCTGTTTTACCTAATAGTACGGTTAATTATAGATATATTGATTATTTTGCGATAACCTAAGAAAAGTTTTATAGATCATCTTACGTACTTGCGACCTAAACTAAGCTTAATAAAACCTAATGCTTAAGATTAGTTACCTACACGTAGGTAATTATTGAATGTTAGTGAAATGAAATTGATTTGGCCTAATTTGGGTGTTTTAATGGATCATAATAATAGATTCCTGTGCCCATTGATACTAATAGTTGAATAACATAATAAATAACATAATGAATAACAACTCGGTAACATTTACCAAGTAAAAAGGTGAATATACGTTACCATTACGTAAATGCTGCAGACCATCCTACCTAAGCAAATAGGTATGTCCTGGATAGGTGAAATTAATCGTGTGGTATTACAGAATAGCGTTATTGTAACCTAATCCGGTTTGCACTTTTACCTTGTTCTTTAGGTTTTAGCTACTATGACCTATCACATGGCTGTTTTAAACGAGTAGTAAGGTTAATTATAAATACGTTGCTTAATTTACGATAACCTAAGAAAAATGTAAATGTAATAGGTATTGTCTACCCTATTTACAAGTTGTTGCGACCCAAAATTAATTTCTAGAAACCTAATGTGGTAGTTAAATTGTACGTTATTATTTATGTAAAGGGCAATTAAATTAAATCTACATAATATTAGGTGTTTTCAATCTATCTGTAATCATATAGTGTTAAATTTACGTAATGTGATAAGTTTAACTTAACTGTATAATTAGGTACCGGCTCTTTAACGTAACAATTAAGTAAAAAAAATGGGTATCTTTTACGTAAAGTAGGTTAAAAAGAACTAATATATGTCAGTACCAAGCGCTCTAGGTTGACTTTACCCAACTGAAGGTAAAAATATTTACCTATACTAGGTTTAATGAAACTAAGTTAGGCTATATCAAACTATTTTTTGCATTACCAACACTATTAGGTTTGCATTTACCTATTTTTTTTCTCAGTGCACGTGCCTCATTCGTGCGGCTTCACGCTGTGCCTTGTCGAATATGCACAGAGTACTCCAATTGGGTCATGGGGATGGACACGTGCTGGATATGTTCTCTAATGTTCCTGCAGGGCTACAATGGGCTGGAGACAAATTGTCTTACCACCGTTTTTATCCACGCTTAAATGTGACAAAGCTAGTAAACGGATATGTTTGTCTCTTTTTCACGCGATAAAAATGGTAGAAAGACAATTTGTCTTTGGTTCGTGCTTGGTCTGCTGGTTAGTGTTGAGCTTCTCTTAGAGAGGTTCAACTTTGATCGAATTAAAATAATAGATCTAAAAGGATAATCTAACAATGATCGAACTGTAAACGTGAATCATATTTGAATTCTATTTTCAGGGGCCTTTTATTAGGCCCCTGAAAATAGAATTCAAATATGATTCAATATTTGAATTCTATTTTCAGGGGCCTTTTATTGTATAATCATGGTGGCATGGTAATCGTGTTCCTCGGTCATATGACGTGAGCCAAATTCTCGCGATGATCATTGCTATTGCATTTACACAATAACGACCCTGGTCTATATTTAATTTCTTCGTGTATGATCCATAACTACATATTTTGGATCTCTCGTCTTCTACTTAGTTTTTGTCCATTTCCTGATAATCTTTTTCTATTTTCATATAATCTTGTCATCTGTGAATAAAAATCTAGACACAGAAAGCCCTAAGTAATAAGGAGTATTCTGTGTATATCTAGAATGAGAACCTCTTAGTCTATGATGTTGATGACTGTTTTCCTGTAATCCATCCCTAACGCTAATAAATCATCTAGGTCTACATTAAGATCGACTTCCTTCTTTCATCCTCTGCACACCGTCCTTTACTATCAGACGAGTCGCTAGACAAAAAAATTACCAACTTTAGTCAAAAGTTTCTGCTTTTAATCTGAAATATAAAGGTTGGTTTCTAATACATTATTCTCAAGTTCAGTCTGGGTCGACGAACCTGCCGTTGCGTAAAAGCTGCGTGCTTCAAGCAGTATGCAATTTTCATTGTATCCGTTCCTAATATTTATCTTGCATTTGTATTCGACGGCGACCGTTTCCTTCGAAACTACGCGTTATGAATATATTAATTCGTGATTGGTGTGCATATGCTAGTTTATTGCTGTATTCTGTTATGATTGGCTGATTGGCCATGTAACATAATATTCTGAGCTTACTCTTGGTTTGCTGGTTAAAATATACCTAGAGTGTTTTCCTTCGATATCACAGTTGTCTAATGGCCACTTGCACTGAATATAAGAACTGCGTAAGTCATTGCTTAACTAGTTTAAACTACTCCGAGCTAGTTCCTGGAACCTTACGCGATTCCTTAGGCAACTCCCAATTTTATGGGCCCGAAAAGCGAATATTTCGCTAGAAGAAAATTAAACTAGTAAACTAGTAGATTAACTAGCAAGGACTCGGCCAATTCTTAAATTCAGTTCAAGTGGCCATAAGATATCTTATAGGTAGCTCAGTACCAACCAGAGAGAGTATGTTTTCTATCTCAACAGTAAAACAACTACACATTCAAGGTCTTGACTTTACGACTTCAAAATAGGCCAAACATAAAACTGAACGCTATTTATTTTCTGCCCAGTGTAGCGTAGACAGGGAAATATGAGGTCGACCTGAATTAGGGCAGAAACGCCCTAATTGGCAGGACAACGCCCTCACCACCCCTTACAGGTGCTCGGGTGCTTTGTGCCTTTCTGAAATTAAAGGAGTTCCCTACGGAATACCGGAAGTAACCAAGATGTTACCAGCGCCAGTGCTGCAGTATCTTCAAATTTCAAATCAAATTTAGATGAGACAACAGAGTATCACTTTCCTTTAGGAAACCAGGTACTTTTGGCTTGGACCCACTGCACCCCATTGCTAAAACTTTCTTAAATCCAAGTATCTCTGTTTTTTCCGTAAATTTCGCTAATATCAGTAGAATACCCTCGTCACCAAAATTATACCCATTTGGACAACTTATTAACTACTTAAACTATCAAACCATCAATTTTGTGGTTTCCTTAGTTGATTTACAATGTTGAAGCCCTACGAAATGCTTGTGAACTTGAATAGTAATGGCCTTGTAACTTAGTCTATTACAAGACCCTTCACACCATTGGAGGTTAGGATTTTCAAACTAAGTATCCTAACTAGTTTGAAGGCGCTTGGAAACCTTAGATTCCACAAGTGATTGCGTATCCTCAATTCGAATGGAACGAAAATCCGGCCCGCCTTGGACTATCGATCGGGTATACTCCCACTGGCTCAGACACGACCAACTTATTTGTGCCGTTGAATGGGGGAGCTACAATCGTATTTTAAATTAAGCCTAACAGCTTACGTCGGACTTTGTTACGTTCCATCATTTGCCCAACTGCAAGTGGAAGTTGGTCGTTGCGTTCGCATAGTTATACTGTAATTGATATAGTATGCAGTTTGGAGTTGATGCGGTTGGCTTTCCAGAAAGTTTGCCTGTCTGCACTGGAAACTCGAAAAATTTTGCTTTTATCGGATGCATAAAAGACAAGATCATTCTACTTAGAAAATATATAAAGAAGTCTTATCAACACAAATAGCTTTCTAAATAGGTGTTATCTTCATGACTAACTCGATAGGAATTCCACTCTGTCTAATTGAGGCTCGTACCTGTCTGATGACAACTGTTAGTACGTGACAAGAAAATTCTCAAGCGCCAGGCTGCCGATACCTATAAATATACCTACTAAATAGGTATATAACACATATAAAATAACATGCATCCTATAAAACTGTTCCCCAAATTGCTTGTTACAAGAACAAGTGGTCTCGGCGTGCGCGTCGAGGCGATACAGAGATGACTATATTGCCGCGATAACAGAGTTTAATGAAAGCGCCCGGTAACAGCTCTGCCTCCCTCATAACACCCATTCAAGTTCACTCCGAACCAGCCGCCTCCCCTAGGCTCCCCAAAATTCAATTTCATACTGATTTGCACCTTCCTGAGACAACACACGGCCCCATTTCATGTGAACGCAATTTTGTTTTAAGCCGATACGGATGTTAGTCACTTTAGTTGGTGGAAGCGTATCGCGACACGTGAATTTATGCCATATGTGTAGGCTGTGAAGGTTGGGTTTGACTGTTGAGTCATGCGCACATACGCAGCCTCCCCCAGGGTGCGCGCGGTCGATCCTTCCAGTCGCCTCGCCGGCGTGGCCCGGACAACTTCCCGGACGGATCGATCCACAAAAACCCCACACAAAACAAATCCACATTTTCCTTACCCGTCTAAGGAAAATCGTCGGAGCTTTAAATGAAAATTGTTTCGCGTTTTTAACTTTTGCAGTTAATTTCGTAGAGATATAATTTGCGAGTGCTTCTTTATACATTTTGGCGTATTTCTGAATGGATGCTGCCAAACAACAGTGTGAAGGGTGGTGATGTGAAGTGACAAGTGCTTCGGTCCAGTGACGTGTTGATTTGCGATTTTTCCGCAGTTCATCGAGCTTAGTTTAGGAGGCTTAGTTCTCTACAGTATTATTTAGTAAAAGCAGGAGTATTTTATTGAGAGGTACTGTCTGGTTTGATGTATTGGATATCGTTCTGTGCCCGCTTGTAGTTAGGTGCAGATGTGACAGCAACGCTTTGTCTGTGACAAATCTAATGAGCTTAGTGATGCGCCGGTATGCGGAAGTGAGTCAATCGAATGCATTCTATTGATTGTAATATTAGAGGAAATGTATTTAGCCGCAGCATTGACCTTGAGGAAACCCTTTGGCAAATTTGAAGTTAGTTAGGTTAGTTAGGTTCGGCTGTTATCATATTTGACTATTCAATAAAAATATGTAATATAATGCAAAAGGCAGGCGAGGATAGTCACAAACGCTTGATTGATGACTAACATAACGTTTTGCCGTCGAAAGTTGGCATTGTTATTCATACTGACGCAACCCCTGTCAACTACGATAGTACGTTGAATGCCTCGATGGCGTCATGGCGATAATTTTTAATTAAATCCACGATAAAAAGCTGATAGAATATAGGCAATAGAATAGAATAAGCAACGCTTATTTAGCCATGTTCATTTTCTTTATCGACTCCAAAACACCAATGACTACCTAAACTGCTACATCCAGATAAAACTTTACAAAAATAGAACTTATTGCCTAGAATGCCTAGGCATTAGCATAAATGGCTGAAGTTCGTGCGACATGGTTAATTTACTAGAGGTGGGACGATAACTTGATAAGGAACCTGTGGGTTGTCGATAAAACCATGTTTGCTGTCGTAGAATACAACTCGTATCTTCATTTGTTGAAGCCAAGACCGTGGTAGTAACCAGACAATAGACTGATTTGACTGTATCTTCGTTCTACGTTTCGACTTCTGAATTCTAAATTTAAAATCAACTGCTTTTATGATCGAACTACTACGCCTAATGAAGAAGTCTGCGAGAGATGACGTCAGAACACAGGAAGTCAGGCAGATGTCGACTTATCTCCACCATAACGTTGTTGTTCACGGCTAAAGTTAAGTCATCTTCGTCGGTTGCCGATTCTACCATGTTTACGGTCGCACTGCGCAAGTCTGCGACCGTATTGTCGGCGCCATGAACCTGGCTTGCAGCCAATATATCACCTGATTGGTACTATCGCCACTTGATGTTATACGTAACCTTGGTTTTAAAGTTTGAGAATTCTGGCAACGCCAGCACCGAGTTTCAAGAACCATGGATTCATTTTCTTAAGGTGCTGATGAAAACTTCAGTTCTTTTAAAACCTACTTGTAAATACTTTTACTTTCCAATTATCTTGCAGGTCTTGTGTACAATACAGTCCCAAAGCGCAAGTCTTTAAGCACATTCTTGGCGCCTGGACCCTGGCTCCATGCCAGAATATCAGCTGATTTGAATGGCTTTCCATGCTGAACGGTGTAGACTTCGTAAGCATTTTAATGATCATTACCGAGTATCGATTTAAAGTGAAGCTTTGACGGGCTACTTAGCATTGTTGCCAACAGCCTTGCGCTGTTCAAAGGAATTCTAATAAGGAATAGTACTTTCAGGTATCGAGTTAGATATAGCATAGCTGGGTTTTGTTTAGATTTAATAATACGTTTTCACTTCCATTGCACTTCCAGTATCCTTCAGACTGCTCAAATAGTTGCTAACTTCCGTTATGCCTATGTGTTTAATATATGTACAGGGTTATCGGTATAGGGTGTACTAAGCTAAAAGAGGGTCATTGTGCCTGCCCATCATTATAAACAACTTTTACCATGGAACCAACACAAAATCTCGTAAAAAAATTGCTGTTCCATACAAAAAGTTGATTGATCGTCGACAAAATGTATGGATCAGCTGTTATTATTTTTGATTTTAGGGTTGACCCCATAGTTGTTCATAATGATGAGTACAATGACCCTCTTTTGGCTTTTCGTATTTTTTCTAAGTCTTATTGACTTATATTATAGGTAAATTTAAATTTTCTTTTATTTTTTCTTATTTTCATTCAATTCTGTTTCGAAGCAAGAATTTTAAAGTAGGTATTTATTAGAAATCAGAATTTATTGATAACTCCAATAGTTACAAATACAGTTTTTAGTTCTTCAATTACATAAGCTTCTCGGAAATTGGCATCTTCATGCACTTCAGACGGTTACATATCCTAATTAACATATTCAATGCAATACTTGTCTACATCGCAAAATGTTGTTACTAGTTACTTAATCAAAACTAGTTCATTTGAATATCATAATTTCTCTTGAGTCTCGTCTCAATTTGTTCTTGCGACATATACACTCACATATCAACTCCAACAATGGAAAGTGACGAATGGGAGGAACGGTCACATAACTTTAAAAGGTGACGAATGGGGAATGGAGATAAAGTAAGTTTTAGAAATTTTAGAATATACCAATTTACTTTCTTGAAAACAACTAGATCAAATTTAAAAAAGACAATCATAGTATTCAGTTTTTTTATTTTAACCCCAGGTACAAAAACGATGGGGTGTTATAAGTTTGACGTGTCTGTGTGTGTGTCTGTCTGTGACATCGTAGCTCCCGAACGGATGAGCCGATTTAGTTTTTTTTTTTAAGAAAGTCAAAGTCAAAATGTTTTTGTTCAATTTAGGTATCAAAAATACACTTATGAAATAAAGGTGAATTAGTCGGGACTTTTCTTAGCTGTATGATGAAAATCGGTGTCGGGGATTTTTTTTTTTAATTATACTTGTTATCATAATGAGTATCGCGAACAAGTCGCTCGCCTGATCGTAAGCGTCACGCTTGCCCAAATCAGTTCAGTGCCATCAATAGCGTCACGCTTGCCCATAACAGTTCAGTGCCATCCAGAATATAAAAATCCTGCGCGGCAATACACTGCACTCTTCACCCTGAGGTATTAGATCTCTTTGTGCTAATCTTTATTTTTATCTAATCTAATCTTTGTTTTGGTAACAAACATTGTTGGCGCATTGAACCAAACCTTTCTACTATTCCCAAACCGTATCCTGGCTTCCGATACCAAGCAGCGCCACTCGTCTCTCTTGCAATCAATCCCCATAAATCTTATCTCCCATTTCATTCCATAACCCTCGCAGGATTATACCATAAAATGTTTTAGTCTTGTTTTACGGCAGCGATGTGTAATATCCATTAGTTCATCGTCCGCGGGAGTGTTGTGTCGCTGTTGATTACTATGAAACGTAATGTCCTTTGAATTTTGTAGCTTCATGAATATGAAAACGGTATGGTTATTAGTTCGTGAACAACTGTTATGGGATGGTTTACAATTAGCTAGTTTCTGTATTAATGGTTGATTACACTCGTACTAATGAACTTTGTACATAGCCCGGAGTAGTACTACAATGTTGTGTCCTCTCTTTTACATTCTTAACTCAACCGTTAAAGATAAAACACAGTATAACTATTGTGAGACTATACAATGTTTATTGGTAAGGTGGCTTATCTTTATTTGTGAAATAACTGTTTTAAAGAAGGGAAATTTCTTCTTGCTAACATATTTCACGGACACTTTAAATGTTGTATCAATATCACATTTATCGTACTGATTATGTCTAAGATAAGTTTTATTTATTTAATCATGCATTACCTATATCAACCTTGTGCGAGAGAAAAATCTTTGCAAAATAGTTGTGATTTAACTGCATCATTCTTATTTTTATCATTTACAGCGTTCAGGGTCATAAAAAATATGTTTTTATCAAAGAAAGAAGAATGGTTTTAACATAGCTGTAAATAAATGTTCCTTGACGAACACTTTATGCTACTCTTTAATACATATTGTGACGCCTTTTCCCCGAAGGGGCTGGCAGAGGTGTTATACAACACTCACACTTCGCCGGACGATGTCCAGTCCCAAATGTGACAGGGTGAGCCTGTCACCATACACCGGGCTCCAGTCATGTAGCAGATGACATACAATACGCACATATGTTCGCACAATAAACAAATTAGTGCGTGCCGTCGGCTGGGTTCAAACCCGCTTCCTCTGGCTTGAGAGGCGGGCCTGCTCCAACTAGGGTATTATCGCTTACTCATAAATTATAATATCTCTAGATTCTAGAGTAATGTTTACTTAGCCGGTTTGCATACTTAAATACGAGTAATTCGCAAAATTACTTGTTTTCAATGAAAACAGTAATTTACCGGTTTGAGTGCCCCTGTCTCCTTGACAAAATGATTGCTGGCCCTGTACGCCAACGACGCGACGTCTATAGTTGACAAAAAAACACGTTCCATGTATTTTTTAAATTGCTTAAAATTACGTTTTCAAATCCAGACTAATATTAAAAATTGTTAACTACTCAATCGATCATCAATTTTGCATAATCATCGATACACGTCAAGGGGTACAGGAATACACAAGGATTATCCTGATATAATAAAAGGTTTACGTGGAACCGCGGGTGAAACAGCGTTACTAAGATTTTCATTAGAATAAAAGAAAAATATTGTTTCGATTTTTTGGCCTGGCCTACACAAGACACAAGACATTTTTGATGTGGCGCTCAAAAGGTTAAAAAGAAACTAACACGTTGTAGGTCCTTAATGTATGACTAAGGCTTTCTTCCTTTCTTTTTTCATTTCAAAATGTTCTAACCAGCCTGTCTGATTCATTGTCCAAGCAAGGATCCGAGATTCATTCGCAAGTTCGCACTTTTTCAAATCTCTGCACATTTAAGAAGACCGCATCGTCAACTCACCACCTGAGCATTTCCTTTTTTGCAACAGAGCATTATGTTTTTTGTGTTGTTTATGTTTACTTAACATGATTCAGAGCATGGCGTGCCAGATGTCCCCTACTTGTGCGATCGCCATGTCTAGCGTCTTGAAGTACCTAGTTATCTAAATTAGTTTCCCCATTGTGTCTGTGAATAAGTTATTCTCGAACAATGTTGGTTTCTTCTTTGTGAAGAGTTAACGATGCTACATGCATAATCTCGAAAATAATTCCTGCAATTAAAAACCGTAATAGTACTAATAATGATTGTTTACACAGCTATATTTCAATCAACATTGCTTGTCACGATTCTGATAGACGAGTCTTTTACTTGTTCAGCTAATCTGTATCTTGTAAGTACATCAGATATATCAAATGATCGACGTCTGCGTCTACCGCACGCAACAGCTATCCAGTTTCACGTCAGTAATTAAAGAACACATTAGCCAACTGTGCAATCCTAGAGCAACATTTGATATCTACTCATGCGGGCAAATTTAGGTTAACGCATTTATATCGGCTATCCACAGTGCACGAGCCATCAACGAACAAATCACTCTTCTTCTTCTTGATTTATCGATTCGCCTGTCGAATGATAATCACCCTGTACTCTATCGCATGTAAACGATGGCGTTGAACCTACTCCGTATGCACTTTCTTACGTGATGTGACATCGCACTCGTAATCAGCATTAATTCAATGTAAATCATCATTTTCACCGCTGCTGGCTACTTTCAGTTTTAGTCGAGCACTAATAATGGAGATGCCTGTAAATCCACGCTTCCGTAACGATAATGACGCTTCTATTTCGATTTAACACTAGCCAGATGCAGTGGTAAATGAACTCGAATCTCTGGTAAACATACGGTGAACAATATCCCTCCATGACGCCTGCGAGTGGCTGCTGCACGCATGTTGCGTGCGCCCGCGCTCAGTCGCCGCTTCATGCGGATTGCGCGCGCACTGCCGCGCCGCCAGCCGTTCCACTGTCTCCGAACACGTAATTGAAATTCGGAACTCGCGATCGCGAATTTTTGTGAACTTGGACTGTGCGATGTAAAAGTGCCGACTTCTGTGATGAAATATTAAAAAGAAACAATGTTGAGGAGTTATTGAATGAATTGTGGTTTTTGAAGCGTTATTGACGGTATGCTTAGAAATCGTTTCGCACGAGCGGACCGGTAAACCACAGAGGGTTAGTTATAGAGTAGCGGATACCTTTGACGATTTCAGGCACCGTTGACTCTGGTTCCATGGCGGTTGCGTCGGATGCCTTCGATAGATGCCGTACTGTACAGTTAAGACAATCTGTAGGTAATTTTCTTTTATTACTTTTCACGAGCACCGTAGCCGACTAGTTTTTTAGGTTATTGCTTTTCACATTCACTTTTACGGCTCTAGTTTTGTTTCAGTCACCGTTCACCTTTTGCATTTCTTTTCTATCAACGTAATCATTCAGATCATTTTTAACTAGATCATGTCATGAGTTCTCATTTCATGTTCCAGTAGTTGAATCCGTTTCTATTGTTCTCTAAACTTTCATCGCATTTCCTTCACAGAGTCGTTCTAAAAAGTCTCGCTTAACAAAGTTCACACGAAAAGGCGGAAATGCGATCGCCCTAAAAGACAATTTTTCTAACAAGAAAAGGCACTCTGTAGAATGAAGACATTTAACTACCGGATGTTTTGTTTATGTAGGGTGCAATGCAGCTCCATCTACCCCTCTCCTCTGCTCTTCAACCTTATTTCTTCTAAGTTAGGGTAGTAATTTCAGTGATTTGTAAGGATTTGGACGGTTTTCTATATTAAACGTTTCCGAACTTCAATGGTGGTTTTGTTGGTTCTAAATTTATGTGATGTTTGGGAGTGTTAATGAGTGGCGTGGTGTGGGTGGTTGCTATAAACTTCAGCATGAGCATGTGGGATTTAAAACATTTATCGGTAATGGTTGAACTGGCAAATAGACTGAATTTAGAGTACCTAGTTGAATTTGATTAATTGTTTGTTGACTGGCCGTATCTGTGCCTTCCAAATAGGCTTGTTTTAGCCACGCAGATGCAACTTATCGGAAGCTGCATAATAACCAGCTCTTGTAGATGTTAATAGGCCAATGATGATAATGAAGTTGTGATCAAAACACCTCGTTAAATTTCAATAGACATGATACAAACAACTGGTTTTAAGAATTATAGTATGTGAACAATTATTTCGTTCTATATTCATTGACAAAGAATAAGCAAAAAAAAACAAATATAAAGGATACGGCTTCTTCTGTTTACTAACTAGTATTTGTTGTATAAATATAAATTGATTCATTCTCTTTCCACTGTTCATGTCCACTGCTCAATTGTTCAAGACACCTATTTTCAAAATACTGTACATCCGATTGAAAGATCAGATCGTCCAATTGTTATGGATGTGTCATATCAAAATATCATTCAAAAATGTCATAATACTACTCACCATACCTTATGCTAAGCTACTTTTTTTTATTTCTGAAGTACGTTATCTGTAAAATCAACTTTGAACGTAGTCAAAAGCAATACCTACGTAAGTGTGTAAGTACGTACGTGCGTAAGTATTAATACTTTATAGTTTCAGTGATGTTTGTTATCAAAGTTTTAAGTTTGTCGTGTGTTAATATTGTGTCATAAGGTTTGTCTTCTTCATCATCTCGCTTTCTCATCATCATCATGTCATCTTGCTTTCTCTCTCAGCTATCTATTAAATTTTTAAACATTAACCCGCTTAATTTTATCTCCTTTTTTCCTTCCGGGTTCTTCTATGAATTCTTCTTGCTGTTTTGTTATCCCTGATTGATTGGTTAGATTTGCATCGGATGCTACGACACCATTGGACCATGGAGCCTACTTACATAACAAATTATTGCGCTCTGAATCATCTCTGTTTATTTCTTGTCTGTTTTCTTTGTAGTGAACAGTGTACTTATTCAGTAAGTAAGATAAAATGTCTGACAGTACTGAAAAGTAGTCTGAACTACTGACTTTTGAGCATATTATCATTCTTATATAAAATGAAAATAATAAATACTGGAAACATTTTGCACACACGGTCTTCCATCTCAAACTAAGCAAAGCTTGTACTATGGCTGCCAGGGAGTGATAAACTTATTAATAATACGAGTATATATTTTTAAATACATACTTAAATAGACATTAACATCCAGACATAGAACAAACACAAATGGTTATCACATAAATGTTCGCCCTAGGTGGAAATCGAACCCACGTCTTCAAGTACGAGAAGGCAGGTTCACTATCAACAGGCAGTCACCGTGCACCTGGCACTTCTTGCAAATTTTGAGAGAAGTGGTTAATAAATCTATTTCTAAATAGTAACGGAAATAAACTTTAAACCATGCCTTAGCTATCGAATTTATTTATAGTTAGAATCAATAGCTAAAATATTTTTGCCTTCTGTCGTAATGCTCGAGCAATATTTGTACTTCTAGTTTCAGCTGCTAAAAGCTATTTATTTAGAATGCAAATTTTAGTAAATTAAATTCCTTTGCAAAGATAGTGATCTTGACCTAAGCTGACTTTAAAAATATCGATTACCCAATACTATCAGTACTGTACGACCACCGGGCAAGAGAGAGCCATGTATTTATAAATGCCAATGACTCATTCTTTGGGATAGGAGCGTGGCTAGTAAGTATAAAGGGGCCATCGTAATAACACTGCCGGTTAAAATTATCTCGTAGTAGGTACCTACTGGTGGTGGAAATGTGCGTGGTCTTGACATCTCGCAAGGGTAATTATCGGGTTCGGATTTGTTGAAAGCTTTCATGCATAACTGCTCTCCTGTTTACCCACTTACCCAGTGCCCTTAGTCCATTTCTTTATCGTTTAAATGAACCTTAGGGACTGCCAGGAAACGTACTAAGTCGAAAGGGGGTCATTGCACTCATGATTACTTTTACTATAGGGCCAAAACTGTAATTGTGAAGAAAAAAACAGCTCTTCCTTCGATTTTGTCGACGGTCAATGAACTTTATCTATGGAACAATTGATATTTTTTCGCGATGTCAGTGTTAGCCCCTTATTAAAAGTTGTTCAAAATGATGAGTACAATGACCCGCTTTCGGCTTAGTACGCCCTTTCTTGATAACCCTGTATAACGCATTACTTATTTTCTTCTTCTTCAAAACAGACTCTTCTACGGTTTAGATTTGGTTCAAATTGCAATAGGTCTTCTCGTATCTAAGAATAAAATTGCAACGAATTTAATACACTTAATTGTTATCTGTTCTGCTACTTGAGCTCTTACGTCCATGGATAATAAGGAAATTGATTCGAGCCGTGCAATTATCAAGATCATAAATATCAAGTAGACAACTACAGTTTTCTAATTAGTAGAAAGTGAGACATAATCAATGTTACTTCGAAAGGTAATAACAGTAGCTTTACCAACAACTACGATCAGTTCGTTTACATGTTTGTTTCAAGTCATAATATTACAGACAGTTAATAGTTATGCTAAATCTTGACATGTTCTAGTACATCTATTTATTATTTATTTAACAAATGTTCGTATTGCTATCTCAATTGAGATACAGTCATTTAGTAAAGCAAAATTGCCATATATAGGATATTTAAACTATCCTATCTCTCAAGTTGGATCGAACTGCACATGGTGTGCGAATTTTATTATAATCGGTTAAGTGGTTTAGGAGTTCATTGAGGACAAACATTGTGACACGAGATTTATATATATTAAGACTAGCTGTCACCCCGCGACTTCGTTCGCGTTTAATTAGCAATAAATTAAAATTGCGACTATAATTTGAGATTTAAACTATCCTATCTCTCAAGTTGGATCGAACTGCACATGGTGTGCGAATTTTATTATAATCGGTTAAGTGGTTTAGGAGTTCATTGAGGACAAACATTGTGACACGAGATTTATATATATTAAGATAGGACCACAAAACTTGATGAAAAAGAAAATGGGCTCTGGGAGCTTGAAGTTCATGCCTGCAGTGAATTCACTCAAGATAGAAAAGAGTGACGCTTCTTGGAATCAAAGAAGTAGCAGACCAGATTTGGGTTCTTGCGCTAACAATAGTGCATATACATACAAAACACTTAGACAAACATACATAAGTATAATCACGCCTCTTTCCCATAGGATTAGCAAGACCACTTCTCCGCACTTGCTACGATCCTGGCATACATCGTTCGCTTCTTCCACTTCCATGAGTCTTTTCATACACGCTCGTCGGTAACGGGTACTCTTGTCCTGGCCAACAAAGTTACAAAAATCAAATCAAATAAAAAAAACAAAAATCATATCAGATAGCAGTCTCTGGTTTCGCTACACCTTCCGATTCCTAAACAAAGTAATTGGCACCAGCCAGAAAGCACAGGCGTCAGAACAAAAGCTTGCCGGTCGCGTTTCCCTCGGTGGCTGACTCACGCGCAGGTGATGCGCTCGACCGAGTGGCGTCCGCGCGTTTGTCGTGATCTCAATCGATATCTAGTAAATCATTGTTTGGCAGAACACTTTTGCTTTTTCTAATTGCTTCCTTTTCAGTGCTTTTTTGCTGGTGTTTTTGTACGTTACATACTTTTTACTTCAATATAAAAAGTCTAGTTTGTAAACTCTTTCTGTTTGTCACTATAATTAGTCTGTATACTTTAGAATCGCAGTTGTTAGACGTTTAGGGAAGCCGACATTCGAGTTCTGGATATTCGTAAAACTTGTCATTTAGATATTTAACCGTTCGTTTAATTGGCAAAATTGATTTTAATTTTTTCTACCTAAAGTAGTGCGTCAAGTGCGTGAATTCGTGAAATAAACACCACTGATAATTTCACATTTCATTGTGTAGTGTTCTACATTATTTGGCGTAGGAACACCATAATTATACGCATTTTCTCAAACAAATTTTCACACATTTGTTGCATAGTGACATCTTAATCTCGAGCAATCACACACATTACTCTGTAACCGTGTTTCACACGAGTAACTGTACTGCATTCGATGCCGGCCTGCACTGTTCCAGTAAGTCGATATTCCTACTGACATCGACTCTAATAACTCGATCTGTGTTAACTGTGTCAGCTCTTATCTATATAGGTAGCCACTATTATAGATCTAGTTCTGTTTTTGACCGCATCGTGTCTTGTTAAAGTCGTGATTGTACCATTAATACATCAACGGAATCACCCCCAGGCATGTGGCGCTTGCCAAACTGGTTAGCTCGTACAGCGCAAGCGTGTAAGGCATAATAGGCCCGCCTCAAGATACCTATGAGTCCATTTGATTTACAAGCCCCATTGACCTGTTTCAGTTTGCGAAACTATTTCCGAACACCACTTCTTAGACGCTTATCAAGAAGCGTACAACTCTGACGCAAACAAAAGTACTATGGTTAACTTTTGTGCTGATTTGTGTGGAGCTTCGTATTTATGTTACTTCTTGTTTGTTCAGAACTTTACAAGTTATTCCTGGCGTCGGCAAAGTTTTCAGAAGAAATGTGTTTGACGTTGGAACTTGAAATATTTCATTTTGAAGTTCATGGGTTCTTCGTCGTCATGGGAAAGCTATGTGGCCCATTGTTTAATGCATTCATTCATAATTCTAGCTAACCCGGTGGAACAATGCACTATTCATAGCCTATTCATACATCTGCATTCATATAGATTTTAAATACTTATAAGTATTTAAATTTTATACAAGTGAAAGCTTCGTTGATTTATTTTAGAAATCGTTTATTTCGTGTTTATGAGCGATATTTATAAATACAGAGTACTTGAAATCTCGATAAGCTCTTTAATCTAATCCACCTGTGTTTGCAAATTGTAATCGTCAGTTTCTCTCTTAGATCAAGGTAAAATCTACACGAATTAACTCAATCTTTTCAATAGCATCCCACTGCAGACGTCGACATTCAACAATAAGTAGGTACTTAGCTAGCTCAGTACGGACCAGCCTACCTGTAAGGCTTCGTCATGCCTCCTACACCTAGCCATCTGCATCGACCTTTGCGTTACATGTTACATCACACGGGGCGTCGGATGACTCAGTCGTAGGCGCCGCACTATGGGACCAAACGGCGCGATCCATCTCAAAAATGGTTTGAACAAAAGTCATGTCACTGAAGATGTTTTGATTACATTATATTCTAGGAAGATAGAGCTATACGATAGTATAGTAAATAAAAATGAATAATCAGTTTTAGGTACATAAAATAGCACCCAAACTTTGAACTTTGATAATTCATATTAACTAGTCTACTCATTATGGAAGTTTAACATAAGATATTTCAAAAGTTCTTCAAAGAAATATATAAGTATTATATATTTTTGGATTGCTTAGGATTTTTGGTTTATGAATACGTTTATGCTTTTAGTTAAAATGTGTTTTTTTTATTTATTTTATATTTTTAAGTGATATAAGAAAATTTTCAGTCTTTCCGATTTTCAAGTTGAGGTTTCTTTGTTGCCGATAGCTGCCGATGTCGAGTTAATATCATTTTTAGATTCGTTAACTATTCAGTAATAATAAAAAATAAAAAAAACCTGCGTCATTACTGCGCCTTTTCAAGCTAGATGCAAATACGTCGAAAGAGATCCGATTTGATTATTTAACAAGTAGGCATAAAATAGCATATTTCGATTTAAAATATTCTCAACTGAGATTTTTTTGCGGTGAACATTTTAACCACACGTATGATAAAAAATATACAGCATATAATATACTCGTTCAGTACAGCATCAGCCGAAAATTCCGACTTGAATACTAGAAATCGCGGTAGACAACCAAAGCCCTATGAAGAGTGTTCGGAACTACAAAAAAGCGAAAAAACATGGAATTAGTCCAGAAATATAAATTATATAATAATAAATAAACAAGTTTTACTTAAAGAAAATGAACAAATATCGGACGCTAATATGTTTATATAGTTTCACTTGTACCATTGAGGCTAGTGGACGAAGAAACTAAAGCAATTATATGGCAAAACCCGACATGTTCGTCTGTTAGATATTGCAGACCAATCTCTCTGGAATTAGTGAAAGAAACTCTACAAAAAACCACAGCTGTCGTAAGTGAACTCGAAGCCAAAATTAATGAGTTAACTTCAACGCTTACAACCATTAAAGGTAATATTATTTTAGAAATAAGACATGAGCTGTGAGCAGACATGACTATGATTGACGGGAAGATAAGATGTATGGAAATGATTATGCATATTTCTTACAATGCAGGATTTGAAACGTGGATTGCATCAACTCCAGAGCAGAAAAAAATTAAAGTAGATAAAAAGAAGCACATTCAAACTCGCTTATCCGGGAATTGCTTGGTTTACACATTGATAAACCTCATCAAGGTGCAGGAAACAGCTATGATGGAAACACAACAAAGAATTTTTCCAAAACTATCAATGCTCTGCAGAAATCACGGGTATCGATGAAGAGTTAATCAAGAGATTAAACGTCATTCTGCAAACCATGTCATCGGGACTTTCTGTAGACGCAATAAAATTTGGTGAATATACACTGAGGACTGCACAGTTGTATATTAGTAAATATAGTTGGTACTATATGCCATCTTCAGTCCACAAAATTCTTATACATGGTGCCAAAATAATCGAGCATTTCGCAGTTTTGCCAATAGGTCAATTATCTGAAGATGCTCAAGAAGCTCGAAATAAAGACTTTAAGAAATATAAGCTGCATCACGCTCGGTGTTTCAGTTCAGCGACAATTGAAGACGTTCTGCACATATTATTATATACTTCTGATCCCTATATATCCAGCCTAAATAGATCAAGTATTATGATGCCGAAATAATTACTTGACGAAGCTAAAGAGTTTATAGTATAACAAGTGATCACAAGTCTTTTTATAGTTATACTACATAATTACAACATATTATGTTGTAATTATGTATTAATATTAATATTAATATTAATATTAATTACTACATAATTACAACATATTATGTTGTAATTATGTAGTTTGTAACTTATTAATAATTTAAATTTAACCTAACGTAAGCAAAAAAAAGAACAAATATTACTTTCCTTGTGTATTTTTTATGTTAAGCTGTTTTTAAATTAATTTAAGAATGAAAATTTCAATTTTATTTTTTTGCAATTTTTTTTACTAAATAAATATAGTTAGTACAGCAGAGGTGTTTCAACTTTCGAATGTCTTAGATATCCAAGAATAGATACACAAAATTTCAATTCAAAATGTCAAGAAACAAAAAAGTTATTGATTTATGAGATGGAACGCACCGTTTGGTCCCATAGTGCGCCGTGCCGCTCGACCGGTCTGCACTTCGAGTTTCCGATGCAGTTCGCCTGGGAACGTGCGATTTTTAAACTCCCATGTTAACTGGACCGAAGAACAAGATCCAATTAAGCCCTTGCAACTTGTGACTACCTATATTTTGATCGTGGTTAGCAGGCTAAGCGTTTGACTACACTAGAACTCACCTGATGTTAACAAACGGTGTGGTCGAAAATGTAAACAACCTGTACGCTTCGCTTATGCTTCACATACCTAACTTATTTGAAATATTCAAGTTACTTCATACAGTTACGTAAATCAGATTCCATTATCGTAAACAACCGCTATCTATTAGATACCCATTTTATGTCATGTCGCCGAAACAATATTTGATCTTAGATACAGTCCGCGTTCAATTGATATTATCTGAGTGGTCTCAAATTGGCCACCACATTTTTTAATAACCTTACTTTCACTGGACGCAATCAATTCCTCGAAAATATCGGAACGAATATTCGTGACTATTCTGTCTGTCTAATTGAGGTATTTTAAATTTAGCTCGATTTCAAAACCATTGTCGTTTTAGAAAACGGTTAAGTCTATATCTTTGAGTCGTGTTTCTTCAATTTGCGCTCTATTTAGTTTAATAGCGTCTAGTCTTCCTTCTTTCTCTGCATCGCCCACGTTATCAATTTCGTCCCTGGTTGGAGTAACCTCAGGCGGCTAAACATTGTCTTGTGCAGCCCACGACTCTGCTTGATATGCAATATTCAAGCCTTCAGCTGCCTTATTTAGCAGCTCCGTTGAAATCGATTGGTCACCTGTCGGTCATTTGCATAGATATCTATTTGCGAACAAACAGATGGTCGGATTATTTCTTTTCAGCTGCCCGAAATGGCTAATGACTGCTTCCAAACAAGCGCTTAGTGTTGGGTTTATTGCTTTTATTTATGTCTTTATTTTTACCAAATTTAATCATGGAACCAGTTCTTTTATTGGTTTTTAGGGTTCCGTACCCAAAGGGTAAAACGGGACCCTATTACTAAGACTCCGCTGTCCGTCCGTCTGTCACCGGGCTGTATATCATAAACCGTGATAATTAGACAGTTGACATTTTCACAGATGATGTATTTTGGTGGCCGTTATAACAACAAATACTAAAAAATATAATAAAATAAATATTTAAGGGGCAACGAGATTTATTGCAGTTTTTCATAAATAATAATGATACGGAACCCTTCGTGCGCTAGTCCGACTCGCACTTGGCCAGTTTTCCTCCATTAATTTGATGGAAAAATGAACCATAACATTGTTTTACATTACGTACATTATTACACATCTAGTACACATTTATTTCACTTCAGTACAGTATCTTAACTTCGTTTTGTGTGATATCCATCCTACAACCACATCCTTCCTATCTTCACGCCATTACGCTACGGCCTGGTGCGTTCTTGACCTCTTCCGATAGGAAATTGCCGAGTGCTTCCTTTGGAAACTGCACTGTCATTTATCGAAGGATTTTCATGGTTATTAATGGTAGCCTTAATAGGTGTGTCTCCTGTATCTACGTTAATATTCATATTCTCCGATAGCCTAGATGGAAGTTACCCAAAAAAATACAAGTGTCTCTGTTCTGAATAGCTTCAGTTCTTAATTAGTAATACCTAGCTGAGCCTCGTAATAGGTTGTAATAAGTATTCTATTGGAAAATTGACGTTGCGTAGGCCAACCATAATCGATTCGTTGTACGTATCGCAAATTGTTAATTAAACTCAATGCCAGGTTCGTTCGCAAATTATTTTGTAGTTAGATTAATTAGTATCTTCTTCATGATTCTAAAGTATCTTCCCAAATGTAGTGAACAATTTATTGATATATTTTAATTTTGTAACTGAAACATCCAAGACATTGTGCTCTTTCATTTAATGTATCAAAACGTCGGAAGTATCGCTATGCTAATCTATTATCTTTCCAATCTCTATTCTTTTGTGTAGATAGTTCCATTGTAATCTGTGAAATCAATGCCATTGTAATGTTTACATTTAAATTGCACCGAGCCACATTTCCGAATTATATCTCTTAGAAATGTAAGTGGTGGGAAAGGTCATCAAACTCTCGCTTTCGTTTCACGTCAGCAATTCATAATTCATCTCGAGACAGACTGATTTCATTTTCATCTAATTATTTTTTTGCTAGTCTCGTGGTCGTGAACATGTATTTTGAGAGCTTTATTATCTGTTCATAATTTATTACTGTTTAGAATAAAGTACATTTTTTTACTTTTCTCTCAATAATATAAAACGTGCGTAATTTTCTTCTTGATCGTAATCTTCAACGGGTTTAAGAATAATTGAAACAATTTCTCAAATCTCATGCCAAATGATTACAGCCTGTCATCCATTCCGGGCGTAATAGTTCCTCATTGTGATCAAGCTGTTCACACATGGTTGCATGGCATCATTGTTTAAATTTTTATGTCTCGTTTCTTATTGTAAGAAACATTCCATCATCTAGATATTTCGTAACTTCTTACGTTATATTAGGTAAGTTTATTGTTTCCTATAATATTTATCTCGTGTACTTTGTGATTCGGTTCCGGTGTAAACATGTAACTTGCCTTGTCTATTTGTGATAGGTCGATGACTCGGTGATTCTTGATTTGAGGCGAGGCTGTGACTGTATTTATTCCATTCTAATTCATTCAGTCGTACGTACAATATGAATGGATAACTCAGATACGCAAATAATCTATTGAATTGAAACCCGTTTTCAATTCTTATTCTTTTACATTCACCTATGTTACAAACACGTTCACTTCAATGAACATTGCGCATGTCAGCTGTAATTATGCACAGAGATAACAGCCAGTATTGTTATACTGTGTCTTGCTTAAAAATGTAAGAGGAAAACAGAGGACGGTATTAGCAAGGTTTTTTAGTGCAATCCATTTTATTTGAATTCATTCCGAAATTGAATTAATGCGTCTTCAAAATCTCTAGCAGAAGCTCATAAATGTAATGATTATTAATGTATTACGCTTGCAAGTTATTCAACTCCATGTCACCTCCTTAATTAAGTGTTAATTACATTTAATAGTGGTTGTGTAATGAGACTTTTCTTATGTAGCATTCGTGTCTATGGTATTTATTCGCTACTTACTAGTTTTTGTTTGAATTAGTTGATGCTTGGTGTACAAAAATGATTTTTTATAAATCTTCAGCTGGATATTAAGTAGTATTTATTGAATTGTAATGTTTTATTTTTAAGGTCTCATTTTGTGGTAAATTCTGGTTCCAATTATTTTGACGTTTACACAATCAAAATCTTTCAAAGATTCAATTTATTTACAAACCCTTTTTTAGTTTTTATCTCGTTTCCTCAGTTTGCCCTTTACTGCAATAAATGTAAAATCGATCTCGTTATTGGAAATAGACCCTCGTCGTGGTTACGAGACGTCGCCATTCCTGGAGACTTTTCCATATGGATGAATATCGCATCGGTACCGTAGCACGAACCGTTTCGACATTTGAAAATGTTGTTGGGATTCCATTTTAGAAAATACGTTATTTAAAAAAGTTCTAATAGCTCTTGAAGCCTTACAATATTGTAAGAGTAACGATTTATAAATGACGGTCTCTTGCTGCTAAAATTTGTATACAATATAATGGATCAAATTACGAACCAAAAAAATGATATTACATGTAATGACTACTTGAAGTCAGACTAATGTCTTCATAGCTATAATTTGAACTTAATGTTCAAATTATAGCTATGAAGACTCAACGATCATGTTGACTATTTGTTTTTTAAATATATGCTATCTTTTAAAAACTGCAATATACAATAACAATTTTGGCTAACTACCTCTACACCTCCGCGTGAAAATGATACGTAGTTTAAGATTTACATACCATAATAATTCTACAAACGTAACAAAGGATGTATCCCGTCCAATGTCGTAACGTCCGTTTTCTGACGCCTGCAGATGAATTTCCACATTAGCTGCGAAGGTCGGATCATGTATAATACAGAGTCCGCTAGCCTTCCACCGAGGTACCAGTGTCGCATTGCAGTCGATGCATCGTAGACATACTCGTACTATGTTGAGATGAGAATTGATATTAAACTAGCGTCTGTTGGTCTCACGGACAAATGTTCAATGCCAACTCATTCTTCCTCTTGCAAGTGCACATTTTAGAGAATAAAGCGTACGGTGAAATTGTTTTATAAAAAACAATCAAATGAAGTGTTTTGTTAGCTTTAGCATCTCGTCAGCTCATCTCTTTAAGCATACAGACTGTAATAATATTTATAGACAGATTAACCTAATTTAAGAATAGCACCATCAAAGTGTTTATTTTAATTATTTTCTGCGTGAGCTTTTAATCATATTTCAGAAACGGAAGTTTCTGTTTTGCTGTTTTCATCTAGCGGTACAATTATTAGTTTATACCAGTTCATAAATAACAGTAAACGCAGCTGTTTGTCCATCGAATAGGCAATTGCTTTATTACCAACCACATCTTAGCAGTTTCTTTTCCCATCGTCTCACGTCTGTCGAATCGCTTCGTCACGGCCATGCCTTAACTATTATAACATCTTTTGTTACAGCGACCAACTTATTTATACGTCTAATGTTTACTTTCACTCATTGTGTCCACGCCTTTTGGATAACTGTAATAGATAATCTGTTAGTTTGACCACATTCTTGATTGTGTTTGCTTTTGCGCGCTTGGACTTGTTTCTTTTTCTGCATGTGTGGTCCTAAACATATTGTCTTACGTTTATTGCTAAATTATATATGTGGTAACCACATATTTAATTTAGCAATAAACGTAAGCTATCCTAAGCTCTGAATCACTAACGAGCAAGAAACGCTATTCATCAACCAGTTGCTAAACATCGGATGTGTCAGTGATAAAGTGAGTAGAATTTAAACAAGAAACCCGAGCATTATGCTAGTAGTATCTGAAATTGTACATTCGAATTGAAGCAGAAACAAGCTTAACTCATGTAATGTTCACTGTGGTAGATGCAGCATAATTTTCCCATTAGACCATCATCGTAACATCAATGTGAATGTCCTCATGGAGTCATGAGTTGGGTTCAGCAACCCATCCATCAGCCAGCATGGCAGTGCCGGTCTAGACCCGGCGTCTCACTCCAATTATTATAATGGTTGGGTGCATCGCGAAATTCCATGACCACACTTTCACCAGTGTAAGTGCCCGCTTTGCTTTCATGTGCCTAATGGTTGGAGAGTACGTGGAGCATGCCTCGCTAGCTTTTTGTGACTACTGTAGTAAGTAATTAATCTAAGTTCTTGCGTACATTACGTTAATTTTGTAACTCGGGCTTAACATTCTTTTTAATTTGTAGTCTCACGTTTGCAGCAGCTATATCATTAACCTCTGATCCCAAAAAGTTATTATATCGTTCACGTCTTTAATTTTAACGAGCAGTTCAAAAGATACTCTATTTTTGTGCGCTACTTCCTGCAACGCGATCGTTCTGTCAATCGTCCAAATCTGTCGCTGTTCCTACCTCGTTTCCCTCTGTCAAAATATTTTTTTACACCCTGCAACGCCTTAAAATATGCTTCGTCAATTTGTCGAACTTCTGTCCTAATGTATAGAGTTGAAAATCAGCAAATGTTATTCATTTTAAAGTTATCGTTGTCTATTTCGGTAGAAGCTTTACTTTGAATAATATCGCCCGCTTAAGGAAACGTTTATTAATGCAGTCTCCCGTTACATTACTCGGATGGCTTCAGGAATAATTCCCTTGATTTATTCTTGATTGTGGTCTTGATTAATTGTTTCAACACTGAATCGTTAGCCTTGGAAGCAAGTAGTTTAAGTTCAATTAACGTAGTTTCCTTGGCTATTAAAACTTTTCTCGTTAATCATTTTCACGCAAGCTTTCAAGATGTGATTCCTTGGCTAATAATATCAGTCTGTGCAGGATTTCCGCCAGTATGCATCGTTCATTACCTTCATAATAGTGATAGAAAGCGTTTTAATAAAAATTGTATCGATGTTTTAAGAAGACTTTCACAAAGACACTATTGTTAGATCGACATGCGATTTAGAACGCAATCTCCCGTGTTTCTCTAACGCTTGATTAACGTAATCAGCGGTTACTTGCCCAGTAACGCACATTACGCCACCTGGTACGGTGGATACTAGCTTATTAACACGTACAACGTGCAGAGCTGGTTTCCGTGCTGTAGAACCGCAACTGTGTCTACGATGTTAGGTATCAATTGCTGCATCCATAGTGCTGGAAGATACTTTATCTTCTTTTGCTATCTCATAAAGCGGTGTTTTTGTCTTGTACATGTCTTTAAAACCATTGAAAATAACAATAAAAGTTTGTTTACTAATATCGCTAGTTAATTTGAATACAAAATGGGAAAATTATTCATCACATTACTTTAAAATCAAACTCTAGAAGATGCGTGATGCATTCTTAATCCATTAGAAAATTCACATTGTTCAGGAACAGTTAGCTACACCAATTCCAAATATTTTCTCAACGATGCTATTGCGATCAAACTGGGTTCTAATTTCTACAATAAGCCTAAGCATCATGTAAGTATATCAAATTTAATGATAAAGTACGTTGACACCTACAATAGCTCACTTAAAGACGGTAAGGAGTTGCGCGAAAATTGCCCAAGCCAATTAAGTGTTTCTAGAGCGAATTGCTCGTTTCCGCAGCTGAAGCCCCTCCGTGCTCCATGCCCTTTATTTAGAACGTGTAGTGAACCAGTATAACACGGCAAGAGCGTCTATTGTAATTTGCACGTCGGAAGTCTTCGGATATGATTTTAGAGTCATCCCAATTAATAACAAAAAATAAGCTTAGACTATCTCTGAAAACGTAGGTAACAAGATTGGTAGACCTGCGAAATTTCACTTATTTTCAGTTTTAAATGCAAATTTTGATACCCAATATTTCCTTACGCCAGTTCCTGATACGTGTTCCAAAAATGGTTCCATCTTTACATACCGCTTTATGATGACCTATTTAAGTATCATTTTACGGTGTTATTACTTTTGAAACATTACGTTTTACACCTTCATAAAGTGCTTTGAAGTGGTCGTAATAAGATCATATCAAAATTCAAACATCATGCCCTACATGTTCACGAGTGCAATTCAAGAGGTTTCAAGATACGTAACCAGACACAGAACATCAACCTTTAATGACCTTTTCGCTAATCGTCACTTACGCAACGGAGGTCTTTGACCGAGCTGCAGGCCTTATTTACCTTTTATGGTAGAATCATGCAATTATTGAACTAGAGGTCGCGACTATTGCCCCTATGAGGAAGCTAGATTCAGTACTTATTTTCATTCAATTGAGTATTAACAGACTATCTGTGTAGTGCATTATTGAATTGCCTTTATTTTTTTTTTTCTTCTAAATCTTATTTTCTTTCATATTCTTATAACAATTAGATAGACATCATCTCGTGCCTAATTATAATCGCAGGCACTTCTAGGGTTAGGACGGTCACAAAAGGCAATGTCAAGGGTCCGAAAGGTTACTCGAATAATATAGCTCGATGTGGAGCAGAAAAGCGAAGGGCCATCGGAACTTGTTCAAAGCAGCCGACGGAAATAGGTCGAGTGGCTCCCGTGCTGACATAACCTCTCGAGAGCTTTTGTTCTTTTCAGAACCGATTAAGATGGGGCAAGTGAAACTACTAAGAAAGTTATTCTCAGGAAGTAGAGACAGTAAGCTGCGTTCTCTACATACAGAACAGAGCCCCAAAATATAATATTATAGGCCTTTGTGCAATCTAAACTAATCAAGCGGCAGTTTATATTTACCCAGCTGTGAATACTACCGTAGCCGAAACTTATTTGCTTTTTCAGCTCCAAAACAAAATCTCGTGAATCTCTTCCAGTTTCCGCATTTAGTCCCAAAGAAAATTCGGTAACAGTTTTTATCTAACCTTGAATGTGTCCAATGTAAACAGACGCGCTATTTCCATTACTCGTTTACGATGTATTCCGACCGTGGCCAGTCTGATGCTGCTGATGATGTGTTTAACATATGGTCTGCCTGGTTTTTTAACGTTCATTTCCGATGTTGTGTAACGAGTCGCTGTTAGATTCGATCTACGATGCGTTAATTCGTGTTGTTAGTAAACATTTCATCTGAAACTTCATATGCTTGGACGTAACATTTTCATTCACTGTTTCATCACCAAGCTGACTCGGTTTTCGTTTTGTTACGGAAAAAATACTTGAGAAAATATTACGGGTTCGTGAGAACCGCCGTCCATCATCTGGCGACGTTCCAACTATTCTAAGATGGCGATAATAAAATTTAAAACCTCCCAGCGAGAGCCCTTCGGAATCTAAATCTGTTGCTATAGTAATTGCTGACCCGATTTGCGATCGAGAATCTGGACCAAGTTTCAGATAGAGATCGGGTTATATTAGACCAGTGTTCGCTGTACGACCTATTTCAACGCGTTATGAATAGTGGTTCTTACTAAAAGATATTGTCCAGATATTCTTAGATGCAGAACGGTATCCAATACGTTTTCATATGACGCAATCGTCCTTCGACATCAAGAGCCAACTTGTACAACAATTAATTTATAGGTGCTTCCAATTTTTGACAATGAGTTATTGATAAAAATTCTTAAACGAAAGTGATATCAAAATGGACTCTCGGGACTATTACAAAGTGTCGTACAATAACAGAAATGACTCGAAAGTAACTACTATGGGCAGCCATGAGATCCTAGACAACGAGACTGAGTTCAACGCCAACCAGTTCAAGTTATTCGATGACTTCACCACGGACCTCCGTATCAACTACAATCCCATGAGGAACAACTATCATGGAATCACCAGGCTCGAGAACAGGCGGCGTGGCGACCCCAACGATTCTGGGGTCGATATGGAGAACGGGAACCCTCTCGAAGATATAACCATATCTAATGACGTTGATCTGGTAAGTTGTAGAATGATGGAACTCTTCACACGGTCTAATCATCGAGGCTTAGTTTCGTAATCATCTTTTAATGGTGTTTTTTTTTTATCTTCGTGTGTGAAGGTTAAATCCTGTCTTCAGTATGAAGTTATGGTTTCCTCACATAAATTGGCTCACGATTCTTACGTACGTGCTTTTTAATATTTAGATACCTATCGCCTTATCAGACCATTGTTTATGTAACTAATGGATTTTAATTTACCCACCATAGCTTTATCTTTTCATTTATCTGACTACTTGAGTATTAAGCTCGGCTTTTACTGACGCACCCAATCAAACTTTAAACGTTTTCAATTCTACTATAACATTTATCAATCTCGATATCTTACGTGTTTGTAGAAAAACTACGCAAAATTACAGCACCTTCAAATCCACAATCCTAAGTCCCGTAATCCTTAATCGTAATCCATAACCCTCAGTCGGATTATTTTCTTAAACCGTTAGCTGCACCTTCACCAATCAAAAATCAGTTTCCGATGTGACCACAAATCAGCATGTCAAAGGGGCGACGATCGACCGTTCATCGCTGACGACAGACAGTGACCGGATCCAATCGTGCGATTTGCTGCGACGCCGGCGCCCCCGTTTAAGTGCCGGAACATAGACTATTATCCAACCAGTTCAACCACTAGTTCTAAAATGCACAATTTACTGTTCTCAAAATAATATTATAGGATTTCGAAGTCATGTTCCAAATCCAAATCTGGAATGCTAGCGGTTCACCAGGTTATCAGGTCTTTAGATTTTGAGACGATTGTTTTAAAACATACACCGACACTAATTTAACAGTCCTTTGTGAGGTGACAGGATATTGGTTGTATTTTGAATGCAAGGCAGGTCAAACGAGTTTCGTGAAATTTTTACGGGTCGAGACGATTGCCTTGCCCTTTTTAGGTTTAACTTTTGGAACCTTCACAGGTTGATTCAAGATTTTTCTTGAGGTTTGTTTATTTATTCGAACCAGTTCAATTTGAACACTCATAATTTGTTTGATGAATTCATAGTGCAGTAACAACGTCTCCGAGTCTGTTGACCTGATTGCGTTATTACAGTTTGAATAATATGTCTGCGTGTCACATTTAGTTGTACTCGTAACTTAGCTCAGAAGCCAGAACGATCCAAAGGGAGCTCGTTAGTTAATAGGACAAGAGGGTGACGCAATCAACACATTGTAGATTATTGTAGCCTGTGACTCATGGACTCATGCGCCATATGAAGCGAGCATAACCCCATACGGGTGGTCAATGAAGACGTGACATACATACACAAATTGTACAGTGGTATTGTTCTTTTCTCAGTCCCTTTGCGTAATTTGGATTTTTTTGGTAAAACTCCATCAGTAATAACCAGCTTCATAATAATTAGAGAGTACGCTTCATTTTTCCGTTATCGCCTCAAATTAAAATGCATCATTACGTATTCGAATGCCGCTAGTCTGCCGTGCCTAGCTTACAAACACGTGTAACGGACCAAGGTTTGCTCAATAATTGGCACAAAGTTGGGCCGGTCCGCGTTAATTCGTTGTCCGTAATTAAATATTGTTATACGCATTGTTTCCTCGGCGTGGCCGCGTCGTGTGCGTGTATCGCGCTTTTTTCGTGGCTTGTACAACCGGTATTTTTACTGCATCTACAAATACACAGCCTTACGTACGCTACGCCCGACTGGCCTTGACCAGACGTTTTAATCGCTCGTTTCGGCCACCATGCGTCTTAAGCCGATTACCTCTGAGCACTCGAAGACCTTTACTTTGACCCATATTCCTTAAATGGATTTTGTCCTTAATTACTTTCTCTGGCATTGTTGCAGTTGGAGAACGAAGTTATGGTAGATCCTTGGAGCAGTATGGACTCATCGAATTCACCGCTAACCGATTCAGGACCGTCCGCAAGCGAAGACTGCACCCCCTCAACTTCCAGCGAGACTCCGCGTGGGCCTCTAGACGCGTCTTCGCCTCTCTCGTCGGACGCGCGTCGCGTGCCAAACCCGAAAGACGCCAAACCTTCAAAATATGGTTTCCCAAAGACAGATAAGGCGCGTTCGCGAGATCTCACTCTAGAGTTGGAGGCTCTAGACGCCAACCCGCTCACACGCCAGCCACATTTCCTCGACGATGACTTTCAATCGTCTTCCAAATCGAACATCGAATGCCGAATACCCAAACCCCACTTTCTGGACCACTCGCCGTCCCCGGATGAGTTCGATGAACGCAGCGACATCACCAATCCTAATTTCCTCGACGATGAAGTTGACGGCGACGATGGCCAATCGCAAAAGAAAGCCGGCGCCCTCCCTAAGAGGCCACAAAAACCATCCACATCCACATATTCCCCTCACGAAGACCGACCACACAGGACAAATTACCGGACCACCTTACACTATGGTCTGGAAAGCGCCGCTAGATCAAGCGAGCGTGACAAACGGGCTTCCCAACTATACCGAGGGACGTGGCCTGGCGAGCGCGACGTGTGGACGGGACACGACTCCGCGAGTGTCCGAAGCTTCTCCAGCAACGGATCGGCCGAGGGGACGAGACCGTCTTCCAACTTAGAAAACAAAATGGAGTGCGTATGCTCTCTGATTTCCCTTCTAAGTTTGTCACCGGAAAATAACGCCGATCTCAGCGGACCTCTCCTAGATATGAGTCGGTCGGTTGAAAGCTGCATCGCGATGAGACAAGCCGGGTGCATACCTCTACTGGTGCAGCTGATCCACTCAAAGGTACCCAGAGAGACTCGAGATCGAGCGGCCAAAGCGTTGAGGAACATCATCCACACCCAGACTGATGACAAAGCCGGTAGAAGGGAAGCGAGAGTATGGAGACTGCTAGAACAAGTTAGAGAATATTGTTACATATTAGAAGACTTAGTTGAAATGAAAAAGGAGGGGAAGGATGCTGTAGAAGACGATACTACAAAGCATCCGAGCCAGAGTGTCGCAGCTCTAATGAAATTGTCTTTTGACGAAGAGCACCGACATGTGGTATGTCAATTAGGAGGTTTGCAAGCTTTAGCGGCTTTGGTGAGCGGCGACCAGGCGGCGCACGGGAGCAGAACTGATGACAATACGTGCTTGACAATGAGGAAGTACGCCGGCATGACGTTGACCAATCTGACGTTCGGAGATGGCAATAACAAATCTCTACTGTGCTCCTTCAAAGATTTTATGATGGCACTGGTGGAGCAATTGGAATCACCCAACGACGACATGAGACAGGTATGTTACGTGGAAGTCCCTGTGTGTTATTCATGTTTGATTTGTGACAATTGTACTGAAACTGGTCTCTTATTGCAGGTAACGGCAGCAGTATTAAGAAACCTTTCTTGGAGAGCGGATACCAGCAGCAAGCTGGTTTTAAGAGAAGTGGGAGCCGTCAAGGGGCTTACGAAAGCTGCGATGACTTGTCAGAAAGAAGCGACTCTGAAATCGGTTCTATCTGCATTGTGGAATTTGACAGCGCATTGTTCGATGAATAAAGTAGCCTTGTGTTCTGTCGACGGAGCCCTGGGGTTCCTAGTCGACATGCTCAGCTACAACTCGCCGACGAAAACGCTGGCCATTATTGAGAACGCAGGGGGCATCATGAGAAATGTGTCTAGTCACATCGCCGTTCGCGAAGATTACAGGCAAATTCTCCGGGAGAGAAATTGCTTGAGTGTCTTGCTACAGCATCTCAAGTCCCCGAGCCTCACAGTCGTCAGCAACTCCTGCGGCACCCTGTGGAACCTCTCAGCCCGGTGCCCGCAGGACCAACAGTTTCTATGGGACCACGGCGCGGTACCCATGCTTAGGAGCCTCATCCATTCCAAGCACAAGATGATAGCGATGGGCTCGGGAGCCGCCCTCAAGAATCTGCTTAATTCGAAACCGGGAAAGACACACATCATATCTCTAGATACGACAGCCAGAAGTATGAACCTCCCGGCTCTGCCGACGCTGGGAGCGCGAAAGCAAAAAGCGTTGGAGCAAGAATTGGACCAAAACTTGGCTGAAACTTGCGACAACATCGAACCGGCGACGTCCCCGACGACGAGCAACAGAGAAGAGAAAAATCTCTTCTCGGCAACGGAGAGACAGATCGCGATGAATCTCGAGAGGCATCGAATGACGGCGAGTTCGCCGCTCATGGGCACACTGACGTCTCAGATTTCGCTCAGCCACAGCGCTCACCTAGCCAGCTACCTGAGCTGCAGCAACACTTTACTAAAAGGAGCGCTAGTGTCTCGCTCGTCCACCGGCGGCAGCGCGGGAAACGTCAATAGATCCGACAGCAAGGACTCCGTCACTAGTACCCATTCAGACTCCGTCTTCGAAAGAGTCATGCGCACGGGCAAAGTTCCCGTCCCGACACCGAGAAGCAAAGACTTGAAGAAGAGCGAAACGACAAACGAAGCGTTCAAAACCTCGAAGCAAATGTCGAAAGACGGCACATATCTCGTGTACCCGGTCCAGCCGCCCATCCCGCCTCCGAGGAGTACGGAATTAAGAACCAACTACACGGAATCCGGTTTTGACGTCGACCAGGATTCCTGCGATCAGCCCATCGACTACAGTCGAAAGTACTCGGAGACCAAAACGACGGAAACCGAGGTCGAGAAGCCGAAAGCGGAAACTAAGAAGTACGGAAAGAAGGAAAGCGCGAGCACGTATGGGGATTACCAGGAGACCGATCTCGACCAGCCGACGGATTACTCCCTGCGGTACGCCGAGCACCAGTCCGAGACCGGCTCGGACACGGAGCCGCCCGGGCCCTCCGTCCACGAGGACACGATCAAGCACTTCGCCACCGAAGGAACGCCCTACGAGACCCCCATCATATTCTCGACGGCCACTTCCATGTCCGACCTGCGCGTGATCGGGAAAGACGGGAAGCCGAAGACCGTCTCCAGCGTCAAAGAGAATCCCGAAGTGATGACGCACTCGGACGAGAAAGACACGTGTTCGATCGAGGACCCGCCGCGACACGACAACGACCTAGCGGCCACGACGCCGCAGAGCTCCGCGGGGCCCGAGCCGGGGCGCGAGAAGCGAGGCTTGTTCGACACCAAGTTTAGCTCTGGAATGATCAGCCCGGAGAAGCCGGTAAACTACTGCGACGAGGGCACGCCGGGGTGCTTCTCGCGCGTCAGCTCGCTCAGCAGCCTGGGCGAGCCCAGCGAGGAGGCGAGTCTGGCGCGGAGAAATGCGCGCGCCGCCGCCGCGGTTGAGCCCGGCCCGCCGGACAACGCCACCAGCGTCGCTAAGGATAAGGAAGGTAAGCAAATCCCACAACTTTTTTAACCATTTTATTCAGCTTCACTCGTATGCTTATTTCTTTCAAATCTTTAACCGGTTTCACCTACTTCTTTCTTATTTTGTATTACTACACATTTAGTTCCCGTGACAATACAAAAAGGTTTGTAATATTAAAACCGAATATTTTTTTTTTTTTATAAAGAAAATACTTGTTTGAACGAAATTCAGAAATCATAACAAAACTCGATCGCTCATCTTGCAAATACCATTAAAGCTATTTCCCAATATACCTGCATTTTGATGAATGTGATCGCAAGATTATTGTTCATAACTCAATCATGTTTAACTTGCTTCTGACATTCCTCAGAGTGCTCCTAGACGGGACCATATTGTCATGGGACTGAAATAAATCTTACGGCTACGACCGGTGCCTCTACTTCCAGTACGTTCCCCCGTATGGCCCATCTGTTTTTCAACCACGCTGTTTTTCAACCCACATCTCATTTGACCCAGGTTCTAAAGCCGTGACGTTCGCGACGGAGCCCCCGGCCAGCTCGGGCCCGGGCTCCGCCCCCGGCAGCGGCGGCACGACGCCGGGCACGCGCTACGTGCAGGAGACGCCGCTCATGTTCTCTCGCACGAGCTCGCTGGGCTCGCTGCCGGACTGCGACCACCACGACGACCAGGGCTCCGTGCTCTCGGAAGTCAGGTTGGTACTGCGCAGGGGCGGGACAGGACTGCTACAGGCCGGTTCTAACTTTTTAAGTTTGAATCGGTCTATACTAGTGTGTGATGTCAAGCAGCGGCAGTGCCAGATGTTTATAAGACGCTTTGTTGTTCTCGGCTACTTTAAGCTGTGTCTTTCCAGGCCACGGCACTGAGATTTATTTCAAAAATGCAGTTTTTTGATTAGTTAGTTATTTGTGTATGTTGACTTTCTAGGATCGATTAATGGAATATAATGATTAATTCTGTCTAAATCGATTAAAATTACAATTGCCTAAGTCTAGATAAAACTGTTATTAGTCACAGTGCATTTTAGTTCAAAATATCACACATAAAGTATACTTTTCACTGTGGTAACTTTTCGAACCCTCTTACAACCCAACAGTTAAGTTTTCTTCAATAGTCATGACCAATGAGTGTTTCCCGCAGTCGCCTAACGTCCGGCTGCATCTCCCCGAGCGAGATCCCCGACTCCCCGGGCGGCGCCGCCTCGCCCCGCGCGCGCCCCGACCGCGCCTTCACAGCGCCCTCCACGCCGCCGCAAGGTAACTACTGTCACGTATCTACTTGTATCTAACGTCCGGCTGCATCTCCCCGAGCGAGATCCCCGACTCCCCGGGCGGCGCCGCCTCGCCCCGCGCGCGCCCCGACCGCGCCTTCACAGCGCCCTCCACGCCGCCGCAAGGTAACTACTGTCACGTATCTACTTGTATCTTAATTAGCTTCTAGAGGTTTAAGGAGTTGTAAGTCGTTATAGGATGGTAACTCGACTAACCGGGTGCGTTGTTCCAGAGAGCGGCGGCTCGGTGTTCTCGGAGCGCGTGTCCCGGTTCGTGGTGGAGCACACGCCGGCGCAGTTCTCGGCCGCCACCAGCCTCTCCAGCCTCACCATCGATAACGAACCCAAACTTAACAAGGTACACTACATTACACATTCGAAGCTCAACAAGGTACACCATGTTACACAATCGAAGCTCATCAAAGTACACCACGCTACACAATTTAAACTCAACAAGGTACACTACGTTACACAATCTAAACTCAACAATATACACTACATTACACAATCTAAACTCAGCAAGGTAGAAATTACATTTAAAAAAAATAGTAATTTAATAATATTTAATAGATTTTATTTGTAAACCAAAAAAAAAACAAAGTCTTAAAAAATTATTAAGTAAGTCAAGACTATGATAAATTAACACGTAAACAACTGTGTAAATAGTATTATAATTTCAACAAGGTGCACTACTACATTACAAATGAAGACAGTCTTAACTTGACAAGGTACAATAAATTACATTACAAATACATTCTAAACTCGGCAAGGTACATTCTAACTCAAAATTTTCTCACTCTCTCGCACTCTAATGCCATTTTTAACTATAGTCACCGCGTTACCAACCGAGTCGTAGGACCATAAACGTAGATAAGAATGAAGAATAGGGATAAGAATGTGCAACGCGTCCCAACATTTTATCGATAATCCGCTACCTGCATTCGACCCTCATTAGCGCTCGCTTATCGCTAGCTTCTTAACATCATGCCGTCGTCGCAAAGTTGTTGTTTTGCTATAAGTATTTGTGACTGTGATTACATTCATGTGACAACTCTCGTCAAGTCTCGTCGCTCACAATGAATAATTTATTTTCCAACGTAAACCTCATTCGTAACGTAGATTCATTACAAACGGCCCTTTTCAAGGCCACAATACTATCTACTATGTTTCTATCTGATCTTATTCTTATCGAAATGCTATAACCATCTTACGCACATCACTATGCGGCTCCATAAGACTCACAAGTGCGAGCGAGATAGGCATAGTTGGTAACGCGGTGACTATAAGAGTCAAAAATATAATATCAAGTAGGTACCCAGAATAGGGCAAAAATATTGACTAATTTGTCGTTGTTTGTCAGGAATCTATGCCAAAGCTGCCGAGGGTGAAACGAGAGGAGCCAACAGAGGCTTCTACTTCCTCCGAGCTGGATAATACACAGAAGTTAGATCACAGGTAACATACAAACTAATTTAGCAGCAGATAAAAAGATCAACTATACTGTTCACACCAGAAATAAAAATATTATGATAAAATGCAAAACTTAAAAAAAGCTTCATCCATGTAAACAATTTTTAGACTTGTTCATATTTTTGAAGCTGCTTGACTGATTTCGATAAAATGTATACGGAACCACCTCTAAAGTATGATCTGCCAAACAAAAAATGAATCAATAAAATCGATTCAAAATTGGCGGCGTATTCGCGTAACATACATTCAAAAAAAAACATTCAGACGAATTGAGAACTTCCTCCTTTTTGAAGTCGGCTAAAAATACAATACAAACAGACGAACATAGAACCTCCTCCTTTTATTTTTGAAGTTGTTTGAAATGTATAATAACGCTTAACTTAAAACTATATTAATTTCATTGTAGGATGGTGCGTGTGAAAAAACGTTCCTTTTCACCCTTAAAAATTGCCGCTATTTACAAATCATGATTTAAAACAAAACTAAAACTTCAACAGCACCCTAACCATAGTAGAGTATAGTGGTGAAGAATACTAACAGAAGCAACGAGATTAATGTACTACGTACTAGAGAAACCAATGCTCCAAACAAAAAACGTTACTCAACTTAATGAAGTGGGGCCTGCCCACGATGGGCTGACCGCAGGTTTATTGCAGAGTTGACTACTGATTTGCTAATTTACGTCCGTCCAGGTTCACACTTTAACTCCTAAATTAGCGCCGCTCCGCATACAACCACTCTGCACGCTTGTCGGGACCACACTAATGCGAGGTGCAAGGATTTCAGTGCACCGGAGTGAATAAAAGTTTGTGTTCGGATGATGAAATCTAGTACGTAGTATATTCAATGTATATCGATGAACAGAAGTTATATATGTATTTCTAAAAATTCAGTCGACAGATTTTAAACTGTCTAAATGTCAAATGTATTGTGTGTTGCTGTCTCCGTCTCATAGACTGTAATGATAAAGACAGTTATATGTTAGATTCATGACTAATATTTTGTTGCAGAGAGCCAGTGCGGCCTTTAGGAATTTCAACGCCAATGCGGCGTGAAGCAATCAAAGGTAAATAATTGTTTTAGTATACCAGCTGCGTTTCTCGGTTTAACACTATTCTCCGGGAACCTTTATTTTTAATAATAATGTATGTCCCACTTAAGTGGGTTAGGGGTAGGCAGACGATGATGACTGCCTCGGTGGGTCAGTTTGTAGTGAACCTGCCTTCTGAGCTTGGGGGCGTGGATTCAATTCCCACCTAGATCAAACATTTATGTGGTGATTATTTGTGATTGTTCTATGTCTGGGTGTTAATATCAATTTTAGTATGTATTCAAAAATATATATGTATTTATACCAGTCTCTGGCAGCCATAGTACAAGCTTTGCTTAGTTTGGGGTCAGACGACCGTGCGTGAAAATTGTTTCGAAGCTTGTATATACTTGTTAATCTGAGGTACAAGCTATCTCCATAACAAAAAATATTGAAATACATTAAGCAGTTACTGCTGGCCAAAGTTACAAAAGTACTTGCACACAAGCAAACTTTCGCACTTATAATACGAGTATTAGTGTGATTTACAGTGATTTAGATTCATTTGAATTGACGTGAGCCTCGTCCGCATCCATGTACCTACATGTTTGACGTAAGCCGGGCTCCTGCGTGTGTTTTACGCGTGGCCATACGCATGTGTTACGTTGTGTAAGTTTTTGCTTAAAACATTTTCAGTGCCGGTGAACAGGGAAAGGAATTTCCATAATAAAAAGGGGAAGGGTTGTTTCATTTGATTTGATGATTTTCAACCAACAAGATGTAGGTGTACATATATATCTACAGAAAGTGTGTTATTAATCTAATAAGTTACATTATTAAAAAAAAAAAAAAAATATTGAACCCTATGTCACTACTATTAACAAGACGATTATTTATGTACCTATAGGAGAATGAATATAGGAGATACCTTGTGTATAAAAACAAAAATGTATGTGTAAGATTATTTGTATAATGCTTTAAAAAAAACACGCGCAAGCGGCCTGGCTCTACGCTACCGTGCCATGTCCCGTTTCTCCGCTGCTGCGACAGTACCCGTGCCTCCCCAGACCCCGCCGGCGCCCCCGAGCAGTGCACGGTGTACGTGACCGAGGACACCCCGGCGCTGCTGTCCACGGCCGGCTCGCACTCGGACCTGTCGGCGCTGTCCATAGAGTCGGGCGCGCGGCCGGCGCCGGAGCCGCGCGACTCCTCGGACAGCTCCAACATGAGCGACGCGGGGGACCTGCTCGAGGAGTGCATACAGAAGGGGATCGCTAAGGTTGGTATCGCCTGCTGTAGCGCTGCTCTCCAGGGCTGGCTGTCACACGGACCTGTCAGCGCTGTCGCTGAGATAGATAGATAGATAAACTTTTTATTGTTCACACCACAGATAACAAAACAACAAGAGAAAAATAATGAAAAACTTATTAAATAGTGTAACAACTGGCGGCCTTATCACTAAAAGCGATCTCTTCCAGGCAACCTTAGGATGGAGGTAAGGTTGGCGCTACACAAGGCAAGCGGGTATAAGCAGGGACCATGCGTTGTATCCTTGCAGATAAAGTAAGAAATGACGTGGCAGCCCATTAGCGCCGATCGGTTCTGGTCGGAACATATCGACTGACTCGCGCTGACAAGTACAGGCAAACCAGCACGTACAGTCAGCTTTCTACTTGTATACGCCCTTACGTATTATAGTAATGTTACGTTTTAAATTTTAATCTATTATTTTACTAGCTGAGCCCCGTGGTCCTACAGGAACCGTATTTTTTTCGGGATAAAAAGTACATGACCTTTATGTTCTTTTCCGTAACCAGACCTGTAATATTATAGTTAGGACTAGCTGCGCCCCGCGGTTTCACTCGCGATTCCACAGGAACAGTAGGTTACTTCCTAGTTTAGGTCCTTTTCTGTACCCCTGACAACGTTTATGCAATATTTTGTAATGATCGGTTCTGTAGTTAAGGCGTGAAAGCGTAACAAATGTACTATTTTTGCCCACAGGTTGTGAAGAACAAGGGTCCGCCGTCAGACACATCCTCCGTCAACCATTACAGAGACGATGTTTATGTGAGTACAGCGTCATATAAACAATATAGCATAAGTATTGTCATTTGTTCTCCTTCTATTCTGTTAACGAATCCTCCCGGGATAGCTAAACACTGTCACTAAAATTATATACTCGTGATCGGGTGCTGCTTGCCGGTCGCTGGTCCGCTCGTGGTGTACTCACAATGTAGGAACAACTAAATCTGATAATTACCTTCATCCTAACCTTAGATTAAGACTTGAAAACTAACTCCCTTCTACCCTTAAATAATAATTACTAAGATACTTAACAAAAGTCACGGTCCCCGGAGTCCGTAGAGTGTAATTTTTTTAATAAGAAAAAGTTATTTACTCATTGTGTTATTGTTGTTATACAGAGATCGCTGCCTCCATACTTGCGCTCCTCGACGGAAACGGTCAAGATGTCGCACGAATACCAGAGGAACGTTCGTGACAGGTAAATTACACGTTGATTTATAAATATTACGTCTACTTTGACAGTTTTCTTGTAAAACTCGGTCTTTGAAATTATATTGTTTATTCAGAAAATAGTATAAAATAGTATATAAAAAAGTAATGATGCTGACGAGCCTCTAAACTTACCTACAGAGTGACAAAGTGCAATTTCAATTTTTTGTATGACTTTTGCACTTCTGTAATCATTCTTAATAAGAATTTCCCTTGTATTATGGATTCATATAACAACTAATGGTGTAGACAACCTCACTATGTAATAGAATTTATGATTTGCTTTGTCTATCTATTGAATAAATCAGTCAAAAGTGACCCCTTCAAAATGCGGATATTTTTCATAGCTCTATTTTCGCTTGAGAACGTTTTTAAAAAAAAACCAAGAACATAGGGGCGGAGATATTGTTAATTTAATTGTGCATGCTAAATTTCATCATAATCTGACAAATTGTTTTCAAGAAATTTGAGTAGCGCGTTTGTATGGAAATTTCAGAGCGTCGCGGCCCTCTTGACATTCATTAGACCGTAGTTTTGGGTCATTTTACTTAGGGTCCCGCGTTGTGTACTAGAAATTAGACTCCTGCCACTTCTCTCTTATATGGGAGGATATGCGTGCGGAGGTGGTTCCTCGCTTGTCGTCTCATACGTCAAGTTCACTGTAGTTAGGGTAAAAATGATGGCAAATATTCTAAAGTAATTAACAAGCGTCTCAATGAAATAAACTATTACAACTATTATTATATTAGGTCCTTACGTATGAAATTGGCGTTTTGTACGGGAGGAATAAAAAGTCGATTTTTTTTGTAAAATATATTTAATTAATCAAAGTATGCACCGTTGTTATCTATGCACTTTTGCCATCTTATGGGTAGTTCATTGATCCCTTTACTATAAAAACCATGGGGGCGAGAATCAATAAACTCTTTGAAGGCGGTTTGGACTGCTGCATCGGAGTGGAATTTTTTTCCTTGAAAGAAGTTGTCCAAATTCCGGAAGAAATGGTAATCTGTTGGAGCAAGGTCCGGGGAGTACGGTGGATGTCGCAGACATTCCAATTGTAGCTCAGCTAACTTAGTGGTTGTTTGTTGTGCAGTGTGTGGTCTTGCGTTGTCGTGAAGCAGCAGTGGCCTAGAGCGATTGACCAATCTCGGTTGTTTAACAGCTAGTTCTTCCTTCATGGTTTCCAGTTGCTGACAATAGATATCTGCCGTAATCGTTTGGCCAGATTTAAGAAAGCTGTAGTGAACGACACCGGCGCTAGTCCACCAAACACTTACAAGTAACTTTTTCTGAGTCAATTTTCGTTTAGGGCAGGATTTGGCTGGGTCTCCAGGGTTCAGCCATTGCGATGAGCGCTTTCGATTATCGTACAATATCCACTTTTCATCACAAGTAATGATTCGATTTAAAATCCCTTCATTATTGTGTCGGTTGAGCAAAGTAACACAGCAGTCGACCCGTGTTTGCAAGTTCGATTCACTCAATTCATGAGGTACCCATCGTTCGAGTTTTTTTACTTTCCCGATTTGCTTCAAGTGGATTAATACAGTTTTGTCACTTACCCCGAAGCCTGCTGCTATCTCTGAAGTGCTTTGTGATGGATCCGCTTCCACAATAGCCTTTAATTCTTCGTTTTTCACTTTGATCTCCGGCCGTCCACGGGGTTGGTTCTTAAGGTCGAAATTTCCAGAACGAAAACGTTGAAACCAAAAACGTACCATGCTGTCTTTAGCGACACCAGCGCCGTACACATCACTAATTCTTCGAGCTGTTTCTGCAGCACTGGTGCCACGGTAGAACTCGTACTCGTAAATATACCGATATTTCATGTTTTCCATTGCGCGGTAATAAGCGACGCCAAAGAAAAAATAATGAGGAAAATAACAAATGAATGACTGTATTCCAAAAAAAAAAACCAGCTAAATGAATTTATTAATTTGAATTTCGAATTCTTAACCAAAGAGGAGATATTTCAGATCAAATTGATCAGTACGACAAAACGCTAATTTCATACGTAAGGACCTAATATTTTATATTACGCGACGTCCGTACGTGACGTCACCTGCCGGTTCCAATGGAAGGCCAGCGCCGGTTGTCTACAGCAGCCGGCATTATGCTGAGTTGGGACCGGTTTGTGGCAAGAACTTTGTTCTTTTTTTTATAATTGTGTAATTTTTATTTTGTTTTTGTATATTTTTGCTACAAATAAATATTTGTCTATTGTCTATTTGTTTATTATCTTTGAAATTTCGCGACCGCGCGAAGTTCTATGTAGTCAAGAGCGTTGTTGTGTCACCCGATACAATACAAGACAAAAACTTTTTATTGACACCAAATACAAAATAAATCTAAACTAAACATTCAAAAATATAGGCGCAACGGGCGGTCTCATCGCTTAAGAGCGATCTCTTCCAGACAAACTTTGGATGGAATAGTATAAGTGTCGTCATAGAATAAGTGTCGTTCGGAAACGAACGCCAGTTATATAATATTATTTAGATGTTGAGAGTAGCCAGTTAACGTGGCGCCTGTCCGCAGCGGCAGCCCGAGCCCGCGCGGCTCGCCGCCGCCGCTGCCCCCGCGCGCGCCGCCCGCCGCGCCGCCGCGCCCGCGCCCGCGCCCGCCCGCGCCCGCACATCCACTGCACTACCTTGAAGGTACACCCCTCCTCACTCGTGTCTTAATTATATACTCCGCCAGGTACTGCGTTCAGCAACACGTACTGACGTTAATTGCTACCTGACTACTGAAAGTTTTTAAAATTTAGGTAACTACAGTAGAGTCTGTTTATAATGACATCGAAAGGAATTGACAAACACGTCATAATAAGCGGACGTCATATAAAATGTTATGTGAAATGAAAAACTTTTTTTATGTAAATATGTATGTATTTAAGTATTTTAATACAGAAACATAGTACATATGCAATTACATATGTATGTTTACTTACATATTAAATCAAAATCACAATTGCACGTAATCAGCACATTATTATAATAACACATACAAGTGTATTTTTTACTGTAAGTAATCTGTAATTTTTGTCTGCTTTTGTTTTTTCATTTTATTGTAAAAAACAGTCTCTAATACTATTGTGTATAGATAGAAGACATAGCTATGGTCAAATTATGATTTTCAATATTGCTGTGAACGTGCCGAACGTCGTCGGGAATCAATGAACAATACCGAAGGTGTAAAGAATCATGTCAGTCATTATAACCGGACATAATTTATTAAAAATGGGTCATAATAAGCGACATGTCACTGTAAGGGAAGTCATTATATCAGACTTTTTTATAAAGAATTTTATATGAAAACCAAACTTCGTAGTACAATTACGTCATAATAACCGGCTGGTCAATATAGGCGGAGTCATAATAAACGGATTCTACTGTATATATTTTACATGTAATATTATGCATCTGTCTATAACATACAAATATATTTTATTTATTTAAGATCATTACATCGACATACTAGCCCGCGTGCACACACACACACAAACACACACACACACACACACACACCATCTGTTTTTCCAGGCACATAACAGACTTAGGTTTATTAATGGGAGTAGCCACTGGCTACCGAAACACAGTTTTCTCTAGTTCGGAGTCAGTGGATTCACATCATATGTTGTACTTATTGTTTGTGCCAAAATAAAAAATATTTGATTTGATTTGAATCGATGCTTAGCAACACCGAAATAAGTCATTTGCAGTAATTTCGAAAGAGACAGATGAAGATGATGTCGTTATGTGTTCGCTGAATGTTTTTTTGGATCACGCTCTTACTTACATTTTTTACACACACACACACACACTCTCAGACCTCTCTCGCACTCTCCTACAACGCAGTTGTTTATTTTATACTCGACGATAATCATATTTACCCGACTGCGCAAAAAGAAGGGTTATGTTCTTCGAGTATATTTATGTATGTTTTTTCGGCACGTCCTACAGCCTAAACAGCTTGATGTATTACGATGTGAGGTGTCATTTGAATCGTATTGATAGTGGAAGTGACATAGTTTACAATATTTTGCAGCCGGGTTTTGTGTTTTTCTTTTAATAATCTTACTTGTTTTCTTTACACATAAAATGCTTACTTTTATTTATTAAACAAGTAGTATTGTAATAAATAGAAAAACTTTGGATGCCTCGGGTCTACTGTACTTACCGTATTCTTGATCTCCGCGATACGGGCCTTCTGCTCTTCTAACATCGTTTTTCGAACATTACTGCGGTCCCAGTAATGTTCGTAAAACGATGTCTACTATTATTTTATACATAATTATGTTAAATTACTAACAAGATTCCTATGTATTTCACTATATTATTGTGCTTATTTTTTGAAAATTAACAACTTTATCTTATCTTTACATTTAGCATTTATGAAATTTGTATGACAGTCAATATTTATTCTAAGGCGGCGATTCCCATAATTTTTCTAAACTTTATCATATCTTTACATTTAGCACTTATGAAATTTTTATGACGGTCAATATTTTTTCTAAGGCGGCGATATCTATATTTTTTCTACACATTAAAAGTAAACAATGCCCCTCTATTTGCCACCGTTTCCGAGATACTTGAGGCTCATTTTGTCATCATCATCGTCATTATTTCTTTCGTCAAAAAAATCGACTTTTTCAACTTTTTGAATTAATTACATCTCAAAAATAGGGATTCATAGATCATTCATTCATATGGAGTGTCAGAATAATTTGTAGATCTACAAATTTGTGATAAAACTTACCGTTTGGCTGTAAAATGCATATCTGTGAACTTTTAATAATTTTTTTAGCGGATGTAGGATCGAATGAGCAAATGACTTTTCACATTTCATTTAAAATAGCGTTTCCAACATTCGTACCAATTTTCAGCTTTATACGAAGTAGCTTTATACCTTCTATGTCTATTTTGACCAGACTATACTCGATGGACCATTTCAAGTTTCATTTATTTTCATTTTTTTAAATGAAAGAAAAACTATTCGCCCATAATGTTAAATTAATATAATCTAACTACCCGACGCTATAAATGTTCGATCTATATTTATCTACTTTAATGACACCGAGCCAAATACTTCTCAAATTCCCTTTAATACATCCGATCACCTTGACACCTCACTGACTGTATTCAGTCGCGTACGGTGTTCTTTTTATTTCTCACCGGTTTGATATTCGACCTTCGTACCTCCGTCGCCGATGCTCCGTTGAATTCGATTACGATGCGAGCACGCGACGGCCGTAGTCGGCCCTCGTGACTGCAGGTTCGTGGTTAAACTCTTGCCTCAATGAAAGCTGAGTTTTGTTAGCGAATTGGTTATTATTAGACTTCATCGATCATTCGTTGGTAGAAGTCGTTGGGGTCATTAGGATGTCTTTCGAAGTTTGCCTTGTTGGATTTCGTTGAGAATTCTGGCGATTAAAATGATTGCGTTTAAAACTGTGTTACAGTTTTATTTTCTTGTTGACGTGTCACCAGCTTTGTAACAAACTGAACTATAAAATAAATAGAAATATTAAAAATGAAACATTGCAAGTAACTTTTTGACTTTCGCAGGTCGCAAGCACGAGAGCCGTCTGCCAGTCAAAACTCAGCGGCCGTCGCGCGACACTCAGCCGCTCACTCGCAACGACTCGCTCAGCTCACTCAGCGTCGAGTCCTTCGGCTCCACCGACCGGGAGCTGTTCGAGGAGACCGTCAAAGCCGGCCTCTCCAGCGTCAACCCGCGAGCCAGATACACCCTGGAGAGCACCAAGGGGAAGGCGCATTCGGTCGAGCGCCCCTCCGAGCTCAACCGGCACGGCCGCCACCACAGATCGCTCGACCGGAGCGACAAGATATCGAACCAGAAACCGAAAATCCGGGACCCCGAGTTCGAGAAGAATTTGGCCTCCGGGGCGTACAGCTTGAAGTCCTCCAGCAAGATGAAGAGACTGGAGGAGCTGTCCGGGGCGGCAAGTCGGTCGGGGGGCTCGTACCCCGGGGAGAGCGCGGCGGGCCACCAGTCCCGGGCACGCGGCTCGCGGCGCGACGGGCCCGCCAGCCTGCCCGCACGCGAGGACCGGCGCCTCGACCGGAGCAACTCGCTCAGCTCGCTCAGCAACGACTCCTTCGGCTCCACCGACAAGGAGGTGTTCGAGCGCTGCGTGCGGATGGGCATGTCCAAGCCGCAGCCCCGGAGGAAGGAGGACAAGCCGCGGGGCCGCAGCGACGACCGGCTCGAGGTGCGCGAGCATCGCCGCCGGCGGCGCGAGGGGAGGGGCGCGCTGGACAGGATGGTCGGAGAGGATTCGAAGGACAGAGCGATCCTGGAGGAGGTGATCGCTCGCGGCGCGGGGGAACATAAGCAGTCAAAAAACGTCCCGGAGCCGCCTGCGGGGCCCGCGGCCGCAGGCGCGCTCGCTCACACCGCGCCACCCGCCACTGGCTCTGACGCCGACGTCCGCCTCGCCGGCTCCGTGCAACGAGAGCCTTCCGACATCTTCCCGCGCCCCAACGAGCTGCCCACCGTCGACTCCTTGAACACGACTCTCGAATCGAACGACGAGACGGAGATGGAGCGCTCGAACGAGTGTCTCGCGGCCAAGTCGCTCAACACGACCATCGAGTCGGAGAAGGACGAGCTGAACCGGTCGAACGAGTCGTACGCCGACGTCGGCGACGGAGCCTGGAGCGACGTCGATTCGCCGCCGCGACCCGACGCGGCCCCGCTCGCCCGGAGGAGCACGAGGCTGGAGTGGACCGACATCAAGTGCACGGACAGACCGCCCGAGGACGCCTCCAGGAAGGAAGACACGTGGAACGATAACACGTGCCCCGATGACGTCACGTTCCCCACCATCAGTGGGTCAGTGCATATGGTGTCGTCTATTAGGAGCGAGGTCGTCGACCCCGGGATGGCTCTGCCGGATCTGCTAGAGAAGAGCGAAGCCCCGTCGATGTCCTTCTCTCGCCCGGACTTGACCAACAAGCTAGAAAGCGACATCCTATCGCAGAATCTACAAATCGTCGAGAGCACCGATAGGATAATGCTGGACAGCATCCCCGAGCCGAGTTTCACGTCTCTAATCGACGATCAAAAGTTCGATTCGATCCTAACCGAGGAAATCGAGAGAGAAGCGGCGAGGCTGGCCGCTCAGTTGAAGAGTTCCCAGTACAACATGGAAACCAGCGTCACTTCGCTGACCTCCTTGGACTTGGACAACGTGAAGCCTCCCTCGCACCTCGGCAGCCTGCTCTCTCTGAGCGCCTCGGGCCAATGGGAGGAGGCGTCGCAAGCTTCTAAGAAATCGCAAAAGAGCCGAAAGAAGTCTCTTCCAGTCGCTTTGATGGTCAAGCGAGCGCTGAGCAACTCCATGCATCAGGGCAGCTCGGAGCATCTCGACAGCAACCCTGTCAGTTTTCTTGACAACGTCAAACCTCCATCGGAAATGGAGCATCTAGATATGGAAAGCAGCATGATATCAGTTTCGAGTATAGTGTCTGAAGTCGCCGAAGTGAGAGATAAAGTCCCGGTTGTATTCGATTTCAAGCAACCGATTCAAGACTTCCCGCTCTGTACTACGTTTACGCATGTGTTTCACGATCTGGACAAGGTGAATCCGCCGTCTTTGTTCGACGAAATGGTCGAATCGACGCTGGAAATTGAACAGACTACCGCGCAACAAGTTGACGATTGCCTCTCTACCCTCAATGTAGTCACGGAAATTCCGTCCGGTTCGGAGAACTGTACGCCTTTGCCATCGGATATAAGCAGCGTTGAGTCCACGCCTAAAAAGCAGAGGGACTCGAAATATTTGACACCCAAAGAGAAAAGACACGTATCCAAAGATCGGTACCAGACGTACACGATAACGGACACGGTGACGGAAAGCGATGTCGTGCTCGAAGTTGACGAAGAATTCCTTACGTGGACGAAATCTGACAGCGGGAGATCTGAGGAATACGTCACGGCCATCTCCGAAGTCAAGTCTAGAAGGAAAATGAGCGCTAAACAGAGGCGGCTGGAAGACAGAGCCAGATATCAAACACAAACCGTTGACATCCACACGATTCTGCCTCAGGATTGCGACTCTCGACCCGACCCCGCGATCGAGAGCCTCAAACAACGGCTCGCGGCCAAGAAAACTATGAAACAGAAGCGGCTAGAAGACGCCGAGAGGTTCAGAACTAGAACGTTGAGCGAGGACATTCCTCCTTCACCGACCTTCGTCACAAAAGACGCTAACTTCGAAAACGTCGAAACTACGACCGGTTACGATAGTCTGTCGTCTAACGAGCCGAATCATCAAGTTTTGGATGCCCAGATGTCGGATGAGAGACAAGATGACGACGTCTTCTCGAGAGACATAGACAGCGGTCACAATGAAGACGACTTCGAGCTCAATTCCACTCAGATGCAAACTTACACGAAAAGCTTTAGGAATTACTTACCTGTTATAGAGAGCCCGGCTGCTGTGGACATGTGTATTGTGAACAACTTGAAGAACATCGAAATGACGGCGTCGTACAGACGAGCGCTGCAGACGGATAAGAACCAGAATCCGAGCAACAGCGACTTCGGCTACGAGGGCGACAGCAACTCGGAAGATAAGGCGCACTCGGAATCTGACACCGAGTCTCCGAGGCCGAAGCCGAAGATAATCAAGCCGACGAGACGGGACGAAAGCTTGGACTCCAATGACTCTTTAGATAAAGAACCGGAAGGACCCAAAGCTATCCGAGGCCGCAAGAAGGCCATGTACGTTTCACCGTACAGAAGAAGCGCGCCAGCTCCGAAAAAAACGCCCGTACCCAGCACCAAATCCACGCCCAAAGGCGCTCCTGCACCGAAACCTTCGACTTCCTCCTACAAAGCTCAAACGAGTGCCAAATCTATAAGCAAAACGCCGGCGGCGCCGAGACCGTCGAGCGCGAACACTTCGCCAAAGAAGTCCCTGCCGAACCGGTCGCCTACCAAGATCGCTCAACAGAAACCCATAAGCATTCCTCCAGTTGCCACAAAACCGTTGCCTTTGGAACGACAAGGAACGTTCACGAAAGAAGAGAGCTCAGTGCCGGCAAAAGACTTGCCCGTGTCAGATAAGAAGACTACTACAACTCCACGACTGACGAAATCTGCTCCGCAGACGAAAGCTAACACCTCCCCTTCTAGGTTACCACAGTTCAGTCGATATAGTCGCCCGCCTGCCACGAAGGCTCCGAACAAAACTTCTACAAAAATGGCGCGGAAACCTGAAACTACGATGAGAAACTCCCCATCCAATCACAGCTTGCAAAGCAACGAGAGCGGAAAAACTATAACGATAGCGTCCCGAAGCTCTCGTCAGGGCAGTACTTCGAGCGTCAACTCCATTCAGTCGACGTCGCGGGCGTCCACGAAAGACGTTGAAAGTAAGATATCGAGTTTGTGGAAGAGAGTGGAGCAAGCGAAGAAACAGCCGCCCAAGGCCGACAAGAGAGTCTGGATAGAGAGCGATAAAACGGAACCGCCTCGATTAATCCGAAGCTCGACCTTCGAAGGGCAGCCGAAGACTCTCGTGTCGCCGGCGGCTAAACAAAAATCCGCGATAGGCATTCGAGTCTCTCAGATCCCTAGTCTCAGACAGAAATCTATTCCCAACAAGCCGGCCCCAGCGGCTGCTAAAAAACCAGTGAACGCGCGAGTACTTGCAAGAAAACCGGTCAGTGGTCAAGCCACGACGTAAATTTAACTGATTTTATTTTACGGGAAAATTGATTGATACTTGAACTTCTATTGTGAAGCGATATGTTATAAGTTGATACGAATGTATTCAATGTTTTATATTGGTTAGGATTGTAACTGGCTGGTTCGAGAGAGACCAATGCTTGATGATGTTTGAATAGGTCAAACGACTATTTAATTTGACCAAATAATATCAGAAGTTGAGAATGTTTTAGTAATATTGTTTACTTTCGGTTTCTATGATATGTTCTGTCCGAGTGTATGATACTCTGTTACATGACAAGATTTTCTTTTAAGATTTACCAATATTTAGTATACCGTTGATTTATAGTTGAGTTTATTTGAACGAACAGTGTTGGAAATGACTAACACGTTTTATATGTTTATTTTATGTATATTTGTTGCATTTATTCATTTAGATTCTAAATTAAATGAAGCTATTCATTTTCTACTGCAATTTTAGTTTTTAGGATGTATTGAAAGACAAATGTCACAATTATTATAAACTGGCATAATATTTTTGTAATACAGTAAGTAGGAAGGAATTTGCTTATTTAATGTAATCTTAATCATACACATTGTTGATCAAAAATATTTTTTGAAGTTCTGTAGTTACGATCGCACAATCGTCAATTCATACAAAGTTACAATAATATGAAATATAGTCCATAATGCACTCCGCTTTTATGTCAGATATTAGATTATTTTTACAATCCACTCCGCTATTTTATACCTATGTCGTATACTTCGTTACAATTTTGGGCTGAAACATGAGCTTCGAGCTGAAATTGACGTGATGAAATACCTAAGCAAAATATTTCATTGTAAATATACCACTCTAATTTCTAGTACGTAAGTTAACCGTAAAGCGATTTGTATATTTTCATATATTGCTATAGAATTATTCAAAATCAAGGTTGCTTCGGAGTAAAAACAAGGGCGAACGGATGTATTCTTAGTACATGGAAAAACGGCGTCATTTGATTTCCAAATGTCCTGGTTTTCTGATATTTCGGACTATACGTGTACTTAAAAGATTCATGTTCAGTTAGCCTTATTTTTACGTCTAGTCAGTTAGGTAGTCGGGACTCGTAGTTATTTTGACGTAAGAACGTATTTTTATCTTTAAAGAAAGGGCAGCGTTATTCTGACTGTTTAAAAATTAGTTAGAGTACGTCATCAACATACTCTATACTATGCACGTCACAGTAGCGCTGCCTCACGTTTTTGGGCATAATCGAAAACTGCATTAATACTACCATTAATCTAGGTTACCTGGCTTCCCGTAGTTAGTACTTGCAATATCGACTTATTTTATAGATTGTAATAACTAGAGAAGATAATAAAGTAATTGGAAACCCTTGTCAATAATGTAGAAATTATGGACTGGTGCCTATTTTGTTTATGAGGTTATATCTAACACCTTGGGTTATGTTTTATGGTTACAATATTCGTTTGGATCACGGGCCGAAATCAAATTTCTTGTTACAAGACGAGCAAAGTTGTAATGCTGCATCAGTACAATGATGTATGTACGAATATTTGAATCTACAATATGGAATAAAAAGAGCCCAAGCAATAATAGTCCCAAATTAGTATTTCCAAAAAATAAATAAAATGTTAAAAACTAACATTTATTCACGTCGACGTAATAATTGAATTATTAGTACTGATCCATAGGTAACATAGTAAGTTAGCAAATTGTTCCGTTGTAATCACCGAAGTAGTGAATCGCCATCGTTTTTTCATTGTTTAAGCCAGTTTAGGTAATTCTAGCTCTAAGATTCGTAAACTTAATGGTAAAATAAATAAATATTACCGTAAATGTGTTTTAATTTTTTACACCTTGGGCGCGAGAATCGACTTCGGTATTGTCAATTTAGCACACTACTAAAATATAGTTCTTATCGATAAGTGAAAGTATAAAACTAGACTGTCGGCTAGAAATAATTCAATAAAATACCGATTTTTAGGGTTCCATACCAAAATAGTAAGACAATAAAAAATAGGGCTTGCTGAGAGTAGCTCGAAAAATATTATTTTAGCGCAATAAAAACTTGTTTTGATAGGTACATTTTTCAACATGGTTTTCATGTTAAGTTTTTATTGCGCTAAAAATAATATTTTTCGAGCTACTCTCAGCAAGCCCTTTTTTTTGATACCCATATTGTAGGAGTCCTGTGGTGCTATTCACAATAATTCGGAAACGTTTCCGATCGGATCCCAGAAATTTCTAACTGAGATTCGAACAATTTTCGAATCTCAGTCTACTTTTATACATTTTGGAATAGAGAATCAAGTATAAATCGGATCGGAAGAATTAATCACGTTTAAAAACTTATGAGTAGGTATAGACTGAGATTCGAATAATTTAGGTTTAAAAATTTTGAAATCCGAACGGAAACGCTTCCGTATGGTTCTGAATAGCCCTGCTGGAGCTGGATTGCTGGAGCCCGGTGTATGGCGGCAGACCCGCCCCTGTCACATTTGGGACTGAATATCGTCCGGCGAAGTGTGAGTTGTGTATTCCACCTCTGCCAGCCCCCTCGGGGGAAAGGCGTGACGATATGTTATGTTATTGTAGAAGTGCATTAAAAATAGCTTGTCTGCCATTGTGGGTGTTCCGCCATGTTTGATTTATTGACATCACACATCTATGGGGCTATTCCTGCGCGTGAGATGAGATGAGATTTTATCTTGGTCGCTCTCACACCTATGACGTTTCAAACGAGAGCAACAAGGACGAAAAAAGGTTAGATGAAAATCTCAAATCTCCGAATAGGGCCCCTAATCATGCATTGTCATCCAAACTAAACGTGTAAGGTCAACTGGGGCAAATGCGTCTGTGGGCGATTGCGTCTTTCGAGAATTACTGACAAACACTTCACAATTTAGGCAACTAACGCCATCTTGTACAGATTATTGCAACTAAAGATAGCAAAAATATGTAGGTGGCGCCTAATTTGTGGTTTGTCAGTAATCTTCAAAAGACAATTTTTTTTTCAATTGCCTCACAGACGCATTTGCTCCAGTTGACTCCATACAACATTTTAGCTCAATCAGTTGAAGATATCTGCTTCAAAATTGAGTTGCAAGATTCCGCCCGAACATACTTAAGTACTTACATAAATTGCAAGTATAAAAGCTTGTAAAAAGGAACCATTGTGGTGAGACTCCGATGTCTGTATGTCAGTCTGAATATGTCAGAAACCATAAACGCTAGCAGCTTGAAATTTAGCACAGACACCTCTAGGAGACATCAAAGAACCCATTGTTCCTACACTGGCTTGGCAGCAGGAGGGCGACCGTGCGCGCTGCGTCACTGCGATTTAGGACTCGGTGATAGGCGGACATGTTAAGCTATTATTGCATTAAAATCATCATCATATTCAAAGTGATCTTTTCTTCATAATTTTACTTTTGATCTAAGGTCTTTCCTTAAATCCTAATCACTACCTGACAAATTAACGAATTCCTTGTGACAGCTAAACTAATGACTAGGGACCCTATTCGGAGATTTGAGATTCTCATCTCACCATTTTGCGTCCTTGTTGCTCTAGTTTAAAATGTCATAGGTGTGAGAGTGACCAAGATAAAATCTCATCTCATCTCACGCGCAGGAATAGCCCCCTAGGATCTTTGAGCTATTATGCCTTAAATAGTGGCATAGGTAGGCTCACCTATGCAGCTGCAGTTACGGGCACCATTATTGTATAAGCAGCCTATATCAGGAATAAAGACATCGGTTTGGGAATATGTCAAATAAAACAACCATTGAACTAGTCAGAGTGTTTATTACGCAAAAAATCCAATTTGAACAGCATCCTACGATAAAACAAAACATGCATACATCGTTAATTCGCAATTATAATAATTTCAATTAGCATAGTGTACAATTTAGCCTGCGTAGGCGACACTCCTTAGCCCGCGGGGTTAACGAGCGCATTGTCTGAGGAGACTTCCTGCAGACCCTACTTACACGACTTGCATCGCAGTAACAAAGAGCCGCACACGTGGACTAGATAGCCACATTCGTTTTAGTTCTATTTCCTTCCTGGACTTTTTTATTTTTTGCCTTATTCTACATTGAGAATTATTTTTGAAAAAGTGAGCGTAACTTAGACGTAGGCAGAATTAGGTGTTGACTTTAGCAGTTCGGGACGACGAGTAGGTTCGTTTACGGTAGTGGCGCTGGTGGGTAAGCTTGTTTTTGCGCTACTCCCTACCGGTCGCAATCGCGTCCTTTTAGCATGAAGGCGAGTCCGGGAAGACAGGATTATCGAAAAGCGCCAAAATTGTGTCTACCGTGTGCGTAATCCACAGGCGAAGGCTTGGTAAAATAATTATCATGATCTATACCACAATCTGCACTGAAGTCTGATGAGGACTGAGATGAGATCCGTCAATACTTCAGTCTACGAGCTTAGTAAACATCACGATATAGAATAAATAGTTTACTGCAGATTACAATACTTATTGAACGTCTAGCCTTCGCCATAGTTTTAATTACTTCCTTTTAACACATAATCAAAACTAAAGCGTGTCGTCTACCCAGCACAAGTGTTACCTAGATCCCTTATAATCAAATCTGTATAAACATTGTATAAAATAGCAATAGGTATATTAAAGATGTGTAAAATTACTATTCAATCATAAACTTTAAAAAGTAGGTATATTATTAAAAATAAAAGTTAACCATGAAGGCAGGCAGAGGTAGATCGGTGCATAATCATAACTAGCCGATACTGGGGAAATATAAGTTCTATTATCGTTGGCACAACTATTATTTGTCCAGCGCCTACACGGGCCATCATTGATTAAATTACAAGGGTCAAGGCTAATTTACACGCTGCAAGTTTCTTGCCTGTTGCAAACAAAAATATTGAATCAACAAATTACTTGCATCGTCTAAACAATAGTTGCAGACAATTCCTGAAGGTAAATGATTGTATGTAATCTTATTCATATTGCATAAGATCATCTTGCATGCATTCAATTATTGATCTTGAATGTACAAGAAACTTGCACTGTGTCAATGGGCACTTCTCATTGGTTTTGACCCTTAGATACCAAGAAGACAATTTTAATGTAATTTAGACAATTATTTGAAGGGTGTTGAAGGGGTGTAAGTAACAACGCCCGTTCAACGCTTACACAATTCAGCGTTTTTAATAGTAAAAAATTATTGGGTGAGCAATTGGAAATCGTTATAGGATAACTAATTACCTAATAATATAACGGTTATTTTAAAGTAATTTTAGTTTTCATACCTTTTTCTTAGACGAAGAAATAGATCAAGTTTTTAAAAATGTTGATGATCTTTTTCTCTGTATTAGAGAAAGGTATGAAATCCTATATCCTATAACCATTCTTAACTGAAAACTGAAATTATTTTCATTACAAAAATGTGCAAGTTACATTAACACCATCATCGTGGCACGAATTTGTCCTTAGACACACGTACATAAGAATATGTACCTAAGGGCAAATAGAGCATTGTATAAATAAACAGTCAGCTGCTAAATCTAAAAACCTGTTTGTTAGTAAACTTATATTTTCCCAGTATGACTTCTAATGCTATGAAGATTTCTAACAACTTGAGCTTAACAATTATAGTAAAAACAAATCCCGTTGTTATTTATATATAATCAGATGTCGATTCTGTTGCACCATCCTCCAAACTAATCAACTATAACCATAGAGAAATCATGCTACCACTTTAATGGTGCTAGTGTTGTCTGAATCTCTTTTCACTTCAATAAGTAAGAAAAGGATAGCAACAATTTTGGACGATTAGAAAATGTTGCAACAGTACCAATGTGATTTGTGTATTGTAATAGTAATTCTCTATTTACAATCGAAGCTTGACGCACAAAATACATATATCCTTACAGTATATTCTTTTCTATAATTTTAAAACACCAAAGCGAAAAAAGCCAACTGATTTTATCCTTTTCACGAACAAAAGCATATAGAATAGCGGTTTCAAACGACTATCTATGAATAGAAGCAAAAAAAACTGCAAAACACCTTATGATATACGTAAGGAAATTCAAATAAAGCAGTTTCTAAAATTAAATCGTAAATTAACTCCCATAGATTCATATTCGCAGCCGAATGGAACCGTGAATCGTCCGTGATTCAAACCATACTTCATTTGCCGACAAGACTGCACCAACGAAACAAATCTACACACGGCTCCAATGCGAGCCTTGCCAGGGTTAAGAAATACACGCTTAAATTCAGCTCAAATAATTATAAAATAGCTTGTTTGGCTACGTCAAGTAGACACAATGAAGCCGTGTTAATTTTGGTGCAATGAACGCGCGTCAGTCTGAGACAATGAACGCGCGCTAGTCTGAGAGACAACGAAAGCGCGCTAGTCTGTGAGACAATGAAAGCGCGCTAGTCTGTGAGACAATGAAAGCGCGCTAGTCTGTGAGACAATGAAAGCGCGCTAGTCTGTGAGACAATGAAAGCGCGCTAGTCTGTGAGACAATGAAAGCGCGCTAGTCTGTGAGACAATGAAAGCGCGCTAGTCTGTGAGACCATGAAAGCGCGCTAGTCTGAGAGACTACGAACGCGCGCCAGAATGCGCCACAATGAACGCGGCAATGTGAGATGTAATAAACGCGCTCCTTTAAGATGTTATACTCATAAATAAAATTTTACTTGTCAGCAAAATACGTACGTAAGGTGTTGAACGTACATTACAGCCAGTTCAGTGTCCAGGATAAAAAACTAACAGAATTATATACAAATCAGTTTTTCACAAATACCAATTACGATGTTGAATTAATCTGTTAAAACTATTTATGTAAGTATACTTATTATGAATTTAGAGACGTTTGCTCTTTAATGAAGAAACATTCGAAATAAAAATGAATATTTATTTAAACATCGAGTGCAGCCGGGTGTAGGGTTCTACGGATTAGTGTGGAGTGAGGCAACTTGAGGAACTTTTATATCAAAAGTACAAATTTATAATTTGCAGTGACTAGCAGCATAGCTGTTTACATTACGTTGCCTCACGTCACATCAACAAAATTGACATAATTTAATGCATATCTATCAGTAACCATAACCGAAAGATAGCATTAAAAAATCCAACTATTGGCTTCGTTCAACAAAAATACACTACTGCAGCTCCCAACAACTTTTTTTTTTTTTTATGTAGAATAGGTCGGCGTTTGACCACCAACTCGCCTGATGTTAAGCGACGGTGTGGTCTAAGATGGAGCACGACGACCTATGAGGTACTTATTCACTCTAGCCTTGAAGTTTTCTAGAGTGAAGAAGTACAAAGACGGTAGTTGAGTAAGGCGCGATAAGTGCGTTACTGCCCAGACCCGTCTTTGGAACGGGGACAACAACACCTGGGAGCTACGAGCAGTTATTACATTAATATTTTTGATCTAAAACAAAATCAAATTGTATCTGTTAGAAGTTAAGATATAGACAACACCCGGCCACAGAACCTTACATTAACAGACAGATTTAGCCGGAACTATACTTTACACTATCGGGTATTGGGGTAGTATTATGCCACCTGTTTTGATGTTTATCGCTTACATTCGAGTTATCTTATAACGCTTCCGATAAAATAGAACCACAATACCCTGTGTTCGACTATACTCTAAACACCTAAAAGCTAGGGACAAATACGGTCGCAAAGAGCACAACGGAGACATTTTCCGATGGTACATCGAATTTAGCAAGTTTGTTGTGTACTTATATCAGAGAATTCCATTCTTGTGGGATGTTTTCATTCATAATTTTATAATGGAATGGGTACTTAAGAAAACATGCAATTGTTCTCTTTGCAACGAAAATTACATCGAAACGGTAAAATATTTTCATGATTACAGAAGTTTTGAATAACTATTAATATTGAATAATGAAAGCCTCTTTCTGAGGAATATACTTATATTGTAGGTGAGTTACGCTATGTAATATTTAATGTACTATATAGCTGTGTCAAGCTCGCGTGGAACTGACAGCGTTGTGCACTGCGCGGTAGCGACCCTACACGAACTGAGGCGCAGCGGTAGCCGCTTCCTACAATATACACAGTGAGACATGCCTAAATCCTAAACATATTTTTTCATTTTATTTTATAGACACACAACAATTACACTTGCGATAATTTAGCGACTATTTAACCTAACTCTGTAAATATAACCACATGCATCACACATAAAGAGATTAAGAATTTAGATGAGGTCTGCTACCGCACAGTTATAAGAGAACCAATCTAGCGTGATTGTTCAGCCTGCATTTGCACTACCCGGCCGGTATACTGAATGATTCTTTATTTCATTAATTCGTACGAAGGCATACGCTCGAGGCGAAGGTTCGCTTCGCTTCGAGCGAGCGACGCGACCGGCTAGTGCAAATAAACAACATTTTAATTGTAATTTAGAAGCATGGCGTCAATGAGACCCGCGCATGCCGTGCCGTCCGTGTCTAAACTCGGTTTCTGATCGAATTAACAATTTTGCACGTCTGCCTGCTACATACCGTATTCGGCGTTTGAGGCGCCAATCTTGCGTTTTTGTATCAATTTAGTCAATTTTCGTGTCGAAGCCTTATGATTCCCAATAGCTACACCTTGATCTGTTACGTTATTATTTTGCTTTCGCTCGTCTGACTTTTTTCCGCATAATATCCCCGACTTATAAGTCAAATTCGAGTTCAAAGAACTCATAATACCTAACAGTCTTTGGATACTTTTATCACTAAGACCCCTCTCGTCGCTTGTAAATAATTCTCTCCAAAATATATTTCGGAGGTAAATATTTTCATTCTCTTTTAACATTTACATCAACATTTTAAGTCGCAGCTCGATTCTGCTTAAGTAATCATCGTAGTATCGTGTGTGTGTGCGCGGCGCGAGTCCATCCGTGCGGGGCCGGGCGGACTCGAGCGGAACAACGTTAGTGTCGGGCGACGCGGGCCGCCGCGAGGCTCGCTCGAGCGGCACTACGTTAGTGTCGGGGCGCCGCGAGGCTCGCTCGGGCGGTACAACGTTACAGTGTCGGGGCGTCACAAGCCACCGCGAGGCTCGCTCGGGCGGTGAAACGTTAGTGTCGGGGCGCCACGGGGCGCCGCGAGGCTTGCTCGGACGGGACCTTGCTTTTACTTTTGTTTCGATAAATAACATCGTTTAGTTTGTACTCGTACCTTACATTACATTACACCCGCCAACGCTTAACACTAAATATACAATAAAAATATCACAGCACTATCGATTCACTTACGCTAAAATCGCGACGCTTGGCGTCACAATTTTCAAATAAAATATAAATAATAAAAAAGGAATCGAAATAGAAATGCAATGAGCACGCCACCCTTACGATGGACCAACGTTACTTTTTGGAAATTATAAACGCACTAGAATTTATTTCGGATTATGCTGTCAAATTTTATAGTAAGTATTAAAAATTACAAAAGTATAAACGTTACTAAAATACGCCGAATCGATATTTTGAGAGTTCTTAGAGTACATATCCATCAGTGGCCTCACGAAGCGTAATATTCAAATGCCATTACAAGTGCCGCAAATCAAGTACCAATTATTTACAAAGCAATATGTTTGTTCACCGAAACATCTTAACCTAACTTTGGATCTAAATTATCGTTTTACAATGTACAGAAAAGTGATGAAAACGGAATTTTGTTTTTCGAATTATTCTACTCTTTTTTTGTCGCATTCAGTACAAGCAAATAAGATCAAGCTGTTCTAGAATAACTCTTCTTTTTCAACGTTACAAACGAGTAACAAAAAATTACGCTTCTAGCAAAATTAATTTAACAAATGATGTTGATAAATCTATTTCAAAGGAGAAATGGCACAATTTTTTTTTTCTTTTTAGTTTTTTTTTAAGCAACATACTAAAGCAATACTTACATCTATTACATGAGGTAGCATTATTATGAATATATGATTATCGTTAATCATCTAATGTTTGGTGGGATTTATTTTATACTTTATAAATTTAATCAAATAACAATAGTAGATTAAAATAGAGTTCCTATGGATACTTGAGGTAATATTCGTAGGTGTGAGGTAGCTGTCTGCGGCCAGACGGCCGTCAACATTCTAGAACATTCGCGAAAAATATAACTTCAACATTCGATATTAAAATATTCATTTGCAATTACCGTCTGGCCGATACAAATACTATTCAACTATTTAAAAATATACTATATAATATAAACGGGCTTCCTGTACAATAAAGTGTATGTTAAAAGTTAAATTCGCCACTTTTATAAAGGCTTATATTCGTATTCGATATATATAAAATATGAAGTGTTCTTGAATTCACATAGTTTTACTGATTAATATAAGAATCGGTTAACACAGGCAGTGGTAATTTTACAGTCGAATCACTGTGTCGCCACTCTCAAGTGCAGTGAACACGCCATAGTAACGCAGTGAACAAGCCAAAGTGGCGCAGTTAACAGCCCAGTGGCGCAGTGAACAGGCCAGAGTGGCGCAGTGAACAGGCCAGAGTGACGCAGTAAAAAACCCATTGGATGGGGCAGTGAACATTCCAGACTGACGGATGCAGTTAACGCACCAAAATCGCAAGACGATTTTGATAGCGTTTGTTATTTGATAGGGTCAAATAAACGGATTGAAATGGAACAACAAGGTCCTATTGAATGACGACACATGTGTAATTAATGCGAATTCAAGAACGACACAAACAAAATTTCATCGTCTCGTCAACCAGAATGTGAATATTTTCATGAACAATTTCTCCTGAAACATCGAATTAATCGTAGTTTTAATATATTATGTACATATTGTTGACATCGTTATTCTCATCAAACTTCGGGTATACTTTCGTAATGATAGGCGGCGCCCAGACGTTCTGGGCTTCATAGTCGATCGGAGCGGCGACGCCGTCGAAATGGTAATTATTTGGGTTGTGCACGTACATTTTGGCGTTGTTCTCCGGCTTGATGGTGAGCAGCGGGTCGATGTGCGGCAGGATGTGGTCGTCGAGGCAGCCCGGCGCGCTGGAGAAGTCGGGCCCGTACTCCGCGCCCGGGAACGCGCCGCCCGCCGCCAGCGACGCTGAAACTGCACCTCACTTGCTACCGACACCCAGCGGAACAAGGCCTAGCTTTCCGGGACCCAACACCTGGTGACGTCACTCGTCATCGTCTCTTTCCAACTTGTTGCAAATTACTTATTCCGATCTTACTTTGCTTATGCATCGATTGACGTCACCGCATGTTACCCACGTGACCGTTTTTTACTCCGTATCTCTCTCTTTCTGTATCTGGCGGAGTATATTATTATACCATGCTTTGAACGATCTAGACAATAGATTAAACAAAAACTCGACTGCACTCTGATCTAAGGACACTTGGGTTTTAAAGATGAATAAATATAACGAGACTTCAATTGTCGAAATCCATCCAGCGGTTTGGAAAATACCAAGTAATAAAGAAATTTACAAACACACATACAAGATACGGGCGAAAAACATAACCCTTCCTGACAGTCGGGTAAAAAGGTTAGGAACCCTCTATCTTAGGTAACCTGTGACCTTCATCATGATGTATACATGTGAATACTTACTGGTGTTGAAGTCTGCATTATCCACCGGAGTCATGTCAGCATATTGTAGTAATCCAGAATCGGCATCTTCTAGTTTGGAAACATTATCTATTGTTTGGACGTGATCCACGGTCTCCAGCCCTTCGCTCATGGCTTCAATATGCTCTACTATTGCCTTGATATCACTAATGTCATCCTCGCTCTCTGGTACTATATTTTCTGTGATAAATTCTGAATTTCTCCCGCATCTGGAGGTAATCTCGTGATCTATGATCTCATTAACGGTCCAATCGAGATTTTCATCCAATGAGTCAATTCTTTCGATCGCAGCGTTCACGGTGTCGGCGATGGACATACCCTCGCCGCTGACAAGATCTGTGTTAGTGTTAACCTCGCGGATAGCATTTAGACTCCAGTCCTGGAGGGACCAGTCTTCGTCGCTGTCGTCCGAGTCCATGAAAGTGTAAATGTCGGAAAGCTCGGAGCCGGCGGACTCGATACCGGACTCGGGCTTCGTCGGCGATGTTTGTATGTTCTGCGCTTCCCCAGACTCAACCTTCAGCTCCGCGTTCAACTGCTTGACCGTCGCCTTGTCCACGGAGTGCACGCGAGTGAGATGTTTGCTCCAGTTGGGATAGTTGGCGAATTTTTTCGGGCAGATAGTGCAGGGGTAAGGCCTCCAGCCGGTGTGGATGTTGAGATGCTGTTTCAACTCATGCGGTTTCATGAACGACTTGCTGCAGTAGGTACACTTGTGGTTGCGATTTTCAGAATGTGATTTCAAGTGATGTATGAGACGGTTCCGTTTGTTGTAACCTTTCCCGCAGATCTTGCAGATGTGCAGCGTGGCCTCAAAATGCGTCGGCACATGTTTGACCATGAAATATTTCTCATTGTATGTGCGCTTGCAGATCGGGCAGGAGTATTGCGTTTGGCGATGAACGTCCAGATGTTTCTCGGCTGAAGAAAGTGATGTGAACTGCAGTCCGCATTGCTTGCACCAGTTGTCTAGCATCGGGTTGTGGTTTTTCAAATGCTGTATTAGATCACGAGGTTTTTCGAATCTGTTGAAAGAAGATATGAATAAAAACATTGTGGAACAACGTTGATAGTGACTCGCAAAGCGGATCGAGGGAAAAAATTGCAAAGCAAAACACAAAATTCAATTCGCATCGCCCATAATAAACGCGCCAGATTACCAACAATAAACGCCCTAAATTGCACACATTGAATGCACCAGATAGCCACAATGAAAGCGCCAGAACTGTGAAGCGATTCATTGTGTCCATTTATGTTTCCTCTCATCACTTTCAAAAATAATATAAAACTTCATTTCAGTTTCATTTCCTATACATAGCAATATTATCTGATAACTGCCTGAATTCAATATGAACTCTTAATTAGGGGTCAACCAACTTTGGTAATTCCTATCTCGAAAGTTATCAAACAAGGTTGAATAAAATAAAATCAAGCTAGATATTATTAGTGATGTTCTATTAATTCTTTTTTAAGCCATGGCCAAGCCAACCAAGCATGTCACCAAGCCTGGTGACATGCATACATACATAAATACATTTGTCATACATTGACATCGAAATATGTCTAGTCTGAAATCAAAGCAGCACTCATGTCTACCTACCTGGCCACACGCTTCATGCAATTTACACAAGCAAGCATGTTCGTTATCACGGCAAAACGGTATACTGCACAAATAGCGTACACAAAACACTAATTTGCACAAACTAAAACACAGCTGGTTTGCGCATGCAAGACACTGCATGTAGCCGGGTCGGAGGCTCGGTACATTGTTTTGCGCAAACTGTTTGCGCATGCAAGTCGCTGTCGTGTGGACACTGGACTAGCACCCTGCATTTTTTACGCGAAATTTTGCGCATGCAAGTCGCTGAGTGTAGCCAGGCTTTTAGTCACCATTATACCATGAACAAATTTTTAGGTAGAGGCAACCATATCATTCCATAAGCACAAACTACTATTTATATGTATTTTAAATGGGAAAAGTTTGTTACTTCTTCACACTCAAACAGATGGATGGGTTTTGATTAAATTTGGTAAGGACTGGATTAACACAGGCTACTTTTTACCACGGGTAACACCGCAGGGCACAGCTATGAAATATGTCATATGTCTAAATATCAAAACATCAAGCCACAATACCATGTACAATTTTTTAAAGAAAAACAACAACTATTCAAAATAACAAACCATTCCAAAAAAGGCACAATAACAAAAGAAACAGACTTACATAGCAGAGCAGCCGGGTTTCATGCAGCGGCTCCTAGAGCCCTGCTCCTTGTGCACGAGCTTGAGGTGCTCCTGCAGGCGCAGGCTCGTCATGTAGCCGTGCCCACAGAGCTCGCAGCCGTATGGCTTGTCAGAGGCACAGGCCGAGTGGAACGCCTCCGTGTGGATCACCAGCAGCGAGGGCCGACTGAATGTCTTCTCGCATTGGTCACATCTGATTCACAAGTCAAAATATCAACTATTTAACAACTACACAGATTTAAATTACATTTTAGTAAAGACATGGGCTTCTTTGTTACAGTAAAAAAAAAATGTAAAGTAATTAGTATGTGAGTAATTTGAATAGTTTCAATGGTGTTGATATTACTAATAAATAAAATCAAAACAAACTTACTGAAATTTGCCTCTGGCGAAATGATCGTAGCAGTGTTTCCCGAACATCTCATACTTTTCATATGGTTTGTGGCAGACATTGCACGTATAAACAACTGATATGCCTGTATGCTCCTCCTTGAAATGCATGTCTATTTCAGCTCTATTACGCCAAAGCGTGTTGCAATGACAACAAAGGATGCCTCCCAGGATATCTATTGAACAGTCTTCCCCAATGCTTGGCTTCGCAGATATTATGTTTGGTAGTGTTTCATCAAAATGATTTGTCAGATGCTTTATAGCTGCCAGCTTGGTGGGCTGTACTTCTTTACAAATGGGACAGGGGTAGAGCGTCTCGCAGTGGTTGTCAATATGGCTTTCGCATATGTCTACTGTTTTGATGACAGTGTTGCATAAGAGGCAGTTGTATGGTGGCTCATTTTTCCCTGTTTCCTTGGCATGGAATACTTTGCTGTGTATTTCTAAATCTCGTTTTGAAGTAAATCTAAAAGTTATAGCACAGAGTAAAGTTATTCAAAAGACAAGAAATCCAGGGTGACTAGGTAATTTTTCAAGTCATTAGTCCAACTTACTTGTCATTACATGTGATACATTTGTGTTCATGTACAGCAGAAATATGACTATTGAGAAGACACAATTTACTAAACGATTTGGAGCAATGATTGCATCTGAAAAATATAATAGATCAACACCTGAAAATATTCTAACTAACAAAATGCAAACTTATATATTTTGGTGTTATAATATATAATTTCTAACCAGAAGACTCATTACTTCACTAAATTATTAATTGGATTTTTAGCTATTGAGTACAACTAATAACAGATTATGTTGAGCTTGGAAGCAACACTAATCTCGCTATAAACGATCACCATCATCATCAAATTCAACTATTATGAACTATACAAACTGGAATTTGTTCTTCATGACATGGCTGAGGTAGCAGTGTCCGCGGAAGCTTGGGTAGCTAGATATCTGCTTCTTGCAAACCACGCATGTGTATATAATTTCTGAGGATCCGGTATTATGCTGAGCATAGTGACTGTCAAAATCTTTCTTGTTCCCAAATATTGTATTACAAATGTGACAGAAAATGCCACCGATTTTGTCAATTGCGGTTTGCTTTGGTAAGTTAATTTCGACATCTTCATCGCTGTTGTCAATGGCATGGATCGCTTTTTTGTGTATTGCTAAATCTCGTCTAGAAGTGAATCTGAAATATATCATACTTTCTGAATTTATATAATAAAAAAGGTTGATTTATCATTATTTTCAGTTGTTTCCATCTTTGTTATTTTATTTTTCTATGCATTTTAATTGAAGACTCATAATATCTTTAATTCATCTTACTTGTCATTGCAGAAGGTGCATTGGTGCTCATGTACAGCAGATATGTGACTATTGAGAACACACAATTTAATAAATTTCTTGGAGCAGTGTTTGCATCTGAAAAAAGAATATTCTATAGTCTCCAAATTTTTTTTTTTAAATTGAATAATATACCTATTGCAATAATCTACTTAATAGAGAAACAGCAAATAGAAGTAAGTTAGATGTTTCAGTAAACAATTGAGTAATTGAAAATTAAAGTATGAAATGGACAAGAAACCAACTTTTGACACTTCATTTCAGTGTTTTACAGCCAAAGGCGGATTTCCAGATCCCACTACCATAGCTGATGTGGGTGGAATTGCAGTAGTATGTTCACGGGATGCTATAATGTCATTTTTATAATACTTACTGGAATTTGTTCTTCACCACATGGTTGAGGTAGCAGTGTCTGCTGAAGTTGGAGTAGTTCGATATCTGCTTCCTACATACTGCACAAGTGTATACAATGTTTGCAGCTCCAGTGTTATGCCAAGCGTAGTGACTTTCATAATCTTTCTTGTTCCCATAAGTTGAATTACAAATGTGGCAGAAAATGCCAGTTTTATCAATAGCAGTTTGCTTTTGTATGTGAATTTCGAATTCCTCAAGGTTGTTGCCGTCGCCGAGGCATATGGGTGAAGCTATGGAGGAAGCCATGACGTGCGATCTCACAGATTCTAAGTATGATCCATCTAGTTACTGAATTTATTTTACATCTGTGTCAAATGGTAATGATTGCAGCTCCGAACATCCTTTTGTGACTTAATTTGCAGCTACATGTTTATTTCAACGGTAATATACCGAAAAAAAAGGTCCGAGTGTTAGGGGCGACGGCAGCTGCTGACCTTGGCAGATGAATTACTTTTATCAGTTTTCGTGCAAATAATACGTTATGTCTAATATTTCGAGCGGTGATAGTGACACTTTTCTGTAGCATATTACATTTTTTCATTCACTGTATCTTGCTTGCAGCTTCGGTTTGCCCTCGGCGACACTTCTCGGCTTTTATAAATTCGAGGTTGTTCAGCCATTGTCAGGCGCGAATTTATTACAAAATTCTCAAGCTAAAAAACAATGAATACTCACAAATTCTTTTAGAAAATAATAAAAACTTATCAGGAAAAACACGCACACTACATTTTACATCACAACAGCCGGGAAAACGATGAATTTTAAACAAAAACTAACGCCGGATAACAAACAACGCCAAGAAAACGTGCGTGAGGTTGAATTTTAATTTTTTTTATCAAATTTTAATGATTTTTGTTTTGGCCCCACAGATAATCTAGGATTGATTTGCGAAAAAGAAAAGTGAAAGGCTCGAAAATGCGTATCCCTGAGACGATCAGTCAACAGCATAGACTAACTTGTTCTAAAGGTCAACAAGTCTGAAGTTATTATTCAAACATTATTCGAATTGTCATGCATATTTATTCTTCTTTCAGATGCTAAACCGATTTTTATTAATATCTGCAGAAGAAACGTATTTTTCTACGAGCATATAGAATGAATTTTTAACGATGATGTGAAAATGAACAAACCTTAGCAAAATTCGGATTATACCGTTTCAAGTACGCTTACAATGGTCAAGCCAAATCCTTTTTTTTACACAAAATTTAAATGTCAATAGTCGTCATGACAATTTTTTTTTACAAACTAAATGACAATGACAATCAAAAGAAAAAATGCTAATTTTTGTTTTGAAAAATTCCTTGTTTTGCAGTGAAAACCAAAATGATTTTAACTGTTGAATTCTAATGTAAACTCAAATTTTCTTACAATTTTTTTGGATTTTACAATTGGAGTCAAACCGTTCTCGTCCTATCATCCTTGAATGTAGATGTAAGTATGAAACGAAATACAATTTAGATGTACATAGAAACATTATTTTATTTGTAATATCACCACTCTTCTTGTTTATTTCTGACAAATAGATATAATTATATATCTACATGAGCAGAATAAAGCAATATTTAAATAATGAGACCCTTGAGCAGTAAATTTCATTAAAGGCCTATTACTCTACGGACTATCTTTGAAGGCAGTTTGTACCATTAAGTTTTGAAATCAATGTCAAACAACGTCTTGGCACAGTGCCAGAAAATCTCCTGAAATAGCGGAGTGGATTCAATAGACGTTATAAATGTTTACGCGCTCCATTTTCCATAAAGTGTAAGTCAACATCGTATTTCACCATGGAGCGTCTCCACCCGCTGAACGCTAGTTTCCATGGATCCATGCGGAGCCGCGAATCGTCTTCCACCGCCGGCAGCGATGCCAGAGAGAAAATCAAAGATTGCTGCAGAAAATTCATAGCATTCATGTTCACACAAGTGGGTGTGGGTGCTCTAGTTGTTTGTTACGCCATTCTTGGAGCAGCTAGTTTCATGCACATTGAAAAAGACAGCCCTGATGAACAGCTACACGACGTGAGGCGCTGGAGACGAAACTGTGCTGAAGAACTGTGGAACATCACTGTGTCTGTAAACACCTTCAATGAAACAGCATGGGTGATAAGTGTTGACAAGGTGCTGAAAGTTTTCCAAAACAACATCACTGCAGCCGTGCACACAGGTTACAGTGGCCGAGCTGCTGAAGATATCTGGTCCTTCCCAGCAGCTCTAATGTACTCGCTATCTGTGTTCACTATGATTGGTTATGGAAATATTGTCCCTAAAACAGTGTGGGGCAAGCTGGTCACAATAGCCTATGCTTGCTTTGGAATACCAATCTATGTCCTGTATTTCTGCAACATGGGCAAAGTCCTGGCGCAAACATTCAAGTGGCTGTATATAACCGCTCATGAATGTAGTAGGCGAGATGATACCATATTTGAAGATGGAGAAGTTGCACCTGTGAGGAAAAAAATTACCATACCATCAACAGCATGCCTTTGGGTCATATCATTTTATATCTTGACTGGGACAATAATGTTTGGGGCATGGGAGAAGTGGAACTACCTGGACTCTACATATTTTTGTGTGATAAGTTTGTGCAAGATTGGTTTTGGAGACTTTGTACCAGGAGCAAACATATCGGATTCGGCAGGAGGGTCACATTTGAAACTAGTTATAAACTTCATATATGTTCTACTGGGCATGGGACTGGTTGCAATGTGCTACAACCTCATGTGTGAGGATGTAAGGGTCAAGGTCCGGGAGCTCCGACAGGATCTGAAGAATTGTCTTGATGATATAACCTTAAAGATTACCGTTTGCATGAATGATACTAAGTACTATCACCAAAAACAGAATCGGCACATAAAGTAATGCAAATCTGTGTGCTATGTTGTACAGCCTATGGTATAAATTAATAAGTGTTGTTTGTATCGTTCTAAGCTAATAAAGTGTATGATTAATAGATTGACTGTCTACAGTTTGGAAATAAATGCATTTACTGAAAGAATTGAATTAAAATATAGGATGTTTTTGAAAATAAAATGCATTTACTGTGTTGTATCTGTGTGTTTTATTTAGACTCAAAATAGCTTAAAATATTGAGTGTCACAATGCACTCCAATCCATTGCAAACAAAAATAAGGTTACTTTGCAATGAATAAAAGGGCACAGCAACTCACCAGGTAACAACGCAGCAGATGTGCTGGCCAAAAGGGGTTCAGAAGGAATAGTTTACGGACTGGAACAACTAATGCCTATACCCCAGGCATATGCAAAAACATGGCAGCGTCACAAATCTGAATAGACATTCAGATTTGTGATTGCAGCCATGTTTAGACCGCCTTACAGAATGGTCAAATACTGAGGGCTGCAGGCAAACTCAAGGTGACATCAAAAAGATTTGCGCGCAACCTCATCTGACTAAAAAGGGACCAAACCCACAAAGTTATAGGTACTATAACTGGTCACTGCTCCCTAAACAAACACCTTTTTAACATGGGTATAGGTGTTCAATATGCATGGAAGCAGAAGAAACGCCACGGCAAGTGCTTATGGAGTGCAGAAGCGTGGCAGAACATCGGGCTCAGATCCTTCAATCCCCATCGTCGCTCCCGGAAGCCTGCGGCAGCCTGAAAAGGCTTCTGGCCTTCAGGGAGCACCTGGGCTGGTTGGAGTGAGAGAAAGGGAAGAGAAGAAGACTTCACGCGCAATGGCCCAATCAAGTGGCTAAGTGCGGAAAACGCCCCAAAAACAAACAAACAAACTTAAAATATTTTGTTACCACCACAACGTATGATGGTGATGATTCTAAAGCACCATACTTTAAACTAAACAACCTGATCAAGACTTGATGGTCACCTCAAGTCAAAATTAACTTTTAAGTGTATGGCCAGTAGAAGGAAGCGCGCAGCAATGCTGCCGCTGCAGTTAGGCACTTGCTGATTCTGAAGTACCATATTCTAATCTAAACTTTTACAGACTAATCGAGTTTACTTGATGGGTAAACACCAACACAAGCTTAAATTATTTTTTAAGCGTGGCCAGTAGAGTGAAACGCGCCGCGATGCTGCCGCTGCGGCTGCGGCGCGTGGCGGGAAACGAGGGTCGGCTCAACGACACTCTGTTCCAGCCCGCGGCGCAGCCTCCCCGAGCGCCGAAGGACCTCCACACGCTGGTCTTCTTCCCGGGAGATGTGCAGGTATGATGGAGCAGTTGAACTGTTTGTAGAAACTGTTTTGCAGCTATTGATACCTAGAGACGACGTCGAGAAAATAGTCTAGTCTTTGTGGTAATTTGAGATCTGATTAAATTAGGGCATGAGACTCATGAGTTCAAGAGTCAATTTCGAAAGCACGCTGTATTTTTAAAATTCGATAATAGCTTGGCCTTTATCTCGCTTGATGTTAAGCAATAATAATGTGGCCTACGATGCAGCACGCTTGCCTACATTAAACCTTGAAAGTCGTCCAATAGTTTTCGGGCAGTTGTGCTCTGAATCTAGCGCTCAGTGTGTGTCCGGCAGGACTACCCGGAAGTGATGGCGGCGCACCGCGACCACCGGAACTACCAGAACTGGAACCTGGAACGCACGGCGCGCCTACTCGCGCAGAGCTTCCCACACCAGCACATACTGATCGTCCGCCCTTCTAGGTAATAGGACGAGCGAGTTGTATCTTAAGGTTGCGTTCAGCATTCAGACAGCTCGCGCTCGCTACGTCCGTGTAGCGACGTCGTACGTACGTCAACATCCGTGTCTAACTTGCCTTGAAAGTTACACATAATTCGAGTGTTATGACACATTAATGAATCTCAAATTGCATTTAACGAAGTTCAATCGAGCACGCCACGTGCCAGGAAATGCCCGCTTCGCGCCAACTCTGCGCTCACCAGGCACACTGTACTGCATTAGTTCGATAAGTGAGCGGTACCAAGCGTGGACGATGCGTACGCTAAAGCAGCCATTACCCAACTAACAAAATTTAGTCGTATAGTTTTCGGGACAACGTTTTCGTCACAACTTTAGGTCGGACCGTTTTGGTTATATAGCTGTCGTATTAACGTATATATGACGCGAAATAGGCGGAAATTATAAAACTTTTATTCGTATAGCGATCGTGTCAAGGTCGTATTAGTGGCTGCTAGTAAGGTAACAGTCATATTAATATCAGATATACGATAAATATTCGCATAGCAGTCGTGAAAGTGGTTAATATTATAACCATCTTGTCGTGTAGTGATCCCATAGACGTCGTATAACATAATAAACATTGAGAAGTAGTCATTAGCATAGCCTTTACGCGGATGCTTGTTATTAAATCACAGTTTAGTAGAAGTGAGAGTAAGAAGTGATACAACAAAAAACATACGATATCAATTGTCACCATCTGGTAAGATTTATGTCTGCCATATTTATTATTTTATATTTTATTTATAATGTAGTTGGCGTTAGTGGGTAACAGTATCTACTTTTCTAAGGGAAATTAAATTTCTTGACGATTGTATGTACAATTTTTCACAAATTTTTAATGCCCCCTTCGAATTATTGCAAAATAATATTATTTAATTTCATTTTATTTAAGATTTCTAGTACTTTTACAATTATACGATTTTAGGTAGTGATGATACCTATTATATGATATCTTATGACTATAAGTCATGTACTACGATTTAATTATTTTGTCGTCCACCATTTTCAGGGTACCGTAAAGAAGTGAAAACCTGTGGGATAAACAAGTGGGAGAATCGTATTTATGACGCTGGCCATATTTTTATAAGCGGAAGTCTTCGTCAGTTTTCCTTGGGTAATCCGTTTTGAGAAACGTTACAGTGTGTGAAGTTTGAGAGTATTCACCGACAACTGTGCACTTCAAACACCCATGCTTCCCATTAAAATTGCATGTACCTGGATGAATAGAAACATTATTAAACAATAAAGAGTTAGCAGATTTAGACAATAAGATAATATTGTAAGTTTAAGTAAGAGCATTCAAATGCGTAATCAAAATACCTGTCTTTAATTAGAGCCCTAGCTGGCGAGTCACAAATAAAAGCACGGACATTCACTGTAATATGTTTTTCTTCTTTTTAATTTGTTATGATTGGTAATCGATTTTCCATGTTTTTCCATGCATTTTCTTGTTGTTAAATTCTCATTTTCACTACTGTTTTCATCATCATCGTCTTGGCTTTCAAACAAATGTTCATTATTTTCATCATCATTTTGCAAATCTGCGATGATTATATTTGTGGATTACTTCTTTTAAATTTTACTAAATTTTAAGAGAAAAATATACATGATAATTGACAGGTGTTAGATATTATTATGATAAGCTACCTAGTTAACATTAAGTTCAATTTGTATAAATACAAACCTAAATAAAAACATGTACTTACAAGAACATACTTTTTCATAATTACTATTTCTTACTACGGAACCATCTTTCGATTCTTTGACGCTGCCTTGTCTAAAACTTTTGTTGAGTTTTAAGTAGGTTTTTCTTACTTTGCGCCTGAAATTACCGCTGGATTGAAATTTCTTCCACTGTTTTAAATCGATTATTTCAACTGTTGTGATGATACGAGTAAAAGCCAAGATTAACAGAAACCGAGAAAAATCGAGCTATTTAACAAAAAGCTTATATAGGTAAAGTCACAACAACGGAAAATATACAAGTTCAGTCCGTAAAAGAGTACCACGTGAAGTCATTAAATAATCAAAAAGTTTATAACAGTAACTTATATAAGCATTTCAAACCAATAAGTTATTTAAGGCTTATACATCTGAATAGTGGGATTTTAAACATTATATAAAAGTCGTGTAAATATAGTCAAAAAATCATATAAGAAACGTGTATACAGCTGTACGTTTTATATGAGTTAAATTTATGGACTTTATATGATTATCATGTAGAAATCTTATTACTCACAAAAAATAGTGATAAGGTCGTCAATATAACCAGAATATGATTGTCATATAAATTACTTTTATATTACATCAAGAAGTCGTAAAGTGGTCGTAAACGAGACAAATAAACGTGGGAATGTATTTTAAAGGTCACAGCTATGACCTTTATAAGATGGTCATATAATTTGGTCGTGTAAACGTTGACAGGACTAATTTAAAAGACTAAAATATTATACGACTAATCGTTCGTATAATATTTTGTAACACGATTAAGGGTAATTTGAGTTACAACTATATGACCTCTATATGACCAAATGCTATATAGGCTTCATATTATAAGACAACTTTGCTAGTTGGGTACATTGTCCAATTTGCAGTAAGTTAGGGAGTTAGTGTGCTAAAATTGGGTAGTGTAATGGCTGTGAGACAGTTCGCAATCCAATTTATTTCTAATGCACAGGCATTGCCACGCTAAGTTAGCAAATTGGATAGTGTAATGGCCGTTTAACTTTGCGCTTGGCAAGCGTGTGCGGGTCATCTGAACACGCCATAAGGCGGAGACTGACTTCGTTTCATTGTAACGTATCCTGTCTGCACAGTTCGCTTGTCGCGGCGAGCCTGGTGTAAATCAGCGATACGCCAGTCACGGTGAATGGTGCGCCGCGAACACCTTGACTCAAGACTCGAAGCGAGCGCGCTTCAAAGGGTTCTCCAAAATACCGACAGGCCCGCAAGCGGCTTGGTTCGACGAAATTATACGCAAGGACGATACGCAAAATCAGTCACTCGAGTCAGTCTCCGCCTTGACACGCTGTACCTCTTGACCGCAAACGTCACTAACACTTGACAAGCACTAGCAGGCTCTGTAAAGCGACTCTATTTTAAAAAACTGCTTGATAAACAAAATCATAATTAAAAAATGTTTCAAGCTATTTTTTTACAAATTGCTTGTGTTGTTTTTTTGATGTGGCGCTCAAAAGGTTAAACAATGTGTGTGTATGTTCCACCCAGGATAGAGTTCAAGTCGTTCAGTTGCTACGACAACTTCGTGCCGAGCAACAACGCGGGCGTGCCCGACCACACGCCCACGCACCAGGCGCTGCGCCATCTGGAGCGGTACGTACATTCGTATCTGTATTTGGTATAGGCCAATTCAAACTTAATGGCGGCTGTGAAGTTAGGCGCGAAACGCTGCGCAGTAGCGAAAACGAAGGTGTGCGCCGGCGTCAGAGAGACAAGACACCGCAAATTCTTGCTTGCGGTGCACTCCACAGCCGCCATTAAGTTTGAATCAGTGTGTACCGACCCACATTACAGAAATACCTGACCTGACCTGTCCTGACCTGACCTGTCCTGACCTGACCTGTCCTGTCCTGACCTGACCTGACCTTAGTCAGGTTCTTTGTTGGTATTATAAAAAGACAAGTAACGAACTCAAAAAAGAGTAGATTTAAAGATCTTTAAAATAAACCTACTCGGTTGCATTGTAGTGGATCCGCATTATGTGAGGTTTGTACCTACTAAAATCTCCTCAGTGACAACCTCTGTGCTTGACAGAGACTTGCCAAGAACTCAATAGAAACGCACCGATGCTTCTTCTTCGAGATGGGGGCGAAATGTTCTGCACTGACTGACGTCCCGCCTGGGGTGTATTTCCCCCTACGAGCACCCCGAGCCAACCCTACTCCTTGAATTACCGTAGTGAGACTCTGGGGCGCTGACATACTTGCTCCAGTGGCGTAGATGGTAACGTGTATTATGATCAAAATTCATCGTGATCATGCTTGCCTAGTACGTGAGGCTATTTTCTGTGGACATTGGTCCCTACCACCGTCCCGGGCCACATCTGCCGTGGTCTTCTCGAGCTCGCTTCAGAAGGAGGTCAGATCCTCATATCCGGCTAACATTAGCCACCTATTTTTATCAACTTTAATTTGGTTATGTAATAACAAGCTATAAATAAAATCAGTTAATAATTTAGTCCCCCCACATAGTTTCCCCTAAGGACTCACGACACATAATCAACTCAATTCCGTTTTCAACTCTAAATGGGGCATATGCATTTCCATACAAAACTGGGGTTTTCAATGGACTAAACCTAAATTGAGCTGAAAAAGTGTAGTTCGTAAATCCCTTAAGCGGCTTTATTGTTTTTATTGCTATATTCTATTTCTGTTGTCTTGCCTAAGGGAAGATCAGCGCTGGTTGGTTTCAACCAGCATTGGAGTCGGCTTGTGGCAGGAAGCCTGTTTTTTGTTAAGTAATTGTGTTACTTGTTACAAATTAAGTTAATTCTATTCTTACCATAACCCCCAGGTTGCTTCAGAGCGTGAGTGCCCGACTAAAACAAATGCCTGAGTCCGAGCTACTGGAGGCTGTCTCCTCCGTCTCGCTGCCCGAGGAGATTGACATCGAGGAGTTGCACGTGAGCACGCGGCTTTATTTGTAACTTTAAACTGAACTTGATGAAATCTGATCAGCAATTTAGGTATTACACTGCCTCCGCTTCCCGCTGCGGTGTGAAGAGCGACGAAATTCGCTTGCGCTTTATTTTGCACGGAGACGCGGTGTCAGTGTGGACACTGCGGTTTTTGTAAACAATTCGAGATTTTACAGTCAAAGTTAAATTCCGCATCACCGCACACTGGAGCGGTGTCCGGTGCGATGTGTTATGCGCCTAAGGGCGTCCAACACGGACGTCTCATGTCTCGTGCGCGGTTCACGCGTTCGAAAAATTTACACATGCGTGGGCCAGTCGTACTGTTTTACGAAACAGAAATGCGAGTGGACGTCTGTGCGACTTTCAGAGTTCGTTTCTCCCTAACTGAGCACACTGTGAGCGGCTGACTGTTTGTCTTCAGAGGGCTTACCGCGAGTTTTAATAGTTACCGAAAACTTTTTTAGCTTTCGTTTAGCTCCATTTATACGTTTCACTTCGTTTCTTAACGTTTCCGCGAGATGTGCTTTATTGAAATGTATGGAGCCAAACGAAAAGTAAAACGATCAAAATTCAATGTCTATACGTCTTTATTAAAAAATATATTTAAATAATAACTAGCTGTTTCCCGCGACTTCGTTCGCGTTTTATTTAGAAAATAGTATCCAAAAACCTTCCTCGTGATATACTGCAACTGATAATCAAATTTCAACAAGATCCGTTCAGTCGTTTAGCCGTGAAAATGCTACAAACAGACAGACAGAGTTACTTCGATTTAGTAAATTGCAGTATGTATGTATTAATAGACAGTCTCCCCGGCAGAGCTCGTCGGCGCGCGCGGGCGGCGCCGCCAACGGGCGGGGCGCCGCCGGGCCCGCGCCACTCGAGCCGTGAGTAGGTTTGGTTCCAATCGATGTTACACACACCCGCCCACACTGCCACACTCGCCGATCAGATACACAGCTCATCATCATCATGTCAGGTGGGAGACGTCCCCTGCTGGACGGCTGCGTCCCCTGAGCTCCATGTAGACCGGTCCTGCTCTGCTCGCATTTATACCGGCTTCTCGTGACCCGAGCCAGGTCGTCAGTCCACCTTGCAGAGGGCCTTCCCACGCTGCGTCATACATTTACATAGATATACTCGTAGACTGATCCAAACTTAATGACGACTGTGAAGTGCGTCGCGAGCGAGACTTTGCGGAGTCTTGCCTCTCTGTCGCCCGCGCGTTCTAATGCACCTTTTTTCTCTACTGCGCAGCGTTTTGCGCCTAACTTCACAGCCGCCATTAAGTTTGTATGGGCCTGTACGTATATTAATACATATATAGATGTGAAATCTCAATACGCAAAATGCCACCTTGAAAACAAGGCTTAGATCAAGTGTAAGCTTTGATTCGCTGTGTGATCGCGTCGGTGTCACGACGCTTAATTGTGATAAAAACACTTTAGCAAATGTTAACAACGCTATTGCGGAATGGTAAGACTTAGATTCATGAAGTTATGTTTATTTGTATTATTTTGAACATACATAAACAAATATAAGTGTCGATGCGGTGCCGCTATAGAGGCTTGATTTTAAATGAGACGACATCTATGTATATCTGATCAAAGGCATCACTAATCATAACGTAAACCCAAATCACAATAGCGCGCTCCTCTCCCCTGATATACGGCCCAAAGGGCTGGTGTTCCGTTGCTACTGGGAAGCGGTGCTTCAAAAATGCTCCGATCTCTGTCTTACTCAACAGGTCGAATTTTTCAACCGATTCTCTTGAAATTTTGTGAGTAGGTTCGATAAAATTAGTGTACAGAACTTATTTGCCGAGTCTGTTTTTGTTTTTTTTTTTTCTGAAAATGTCGGAGATGAATAAAAATCATATTTCCGCAATTTTGAAAAGTTTCCAAAAACGGACTAAAAAAATGTATATATATCGAACCAGCTCACAAATTTGCGAGCAGATTTGCGAGGATGCGTAGCGAGCGTGATGTGGGATGTGTTTGTTGAGAACCAATAGAATTGCTCCATTTGAGCGAGTCTAGGTAAATGAAGCGATTCTATTGGTTCTTAACAAACACATTCCTCGCAACGCATTCTCGCGCATGTTAGTGATAACGTAGCCTCAGGCGGAGTATCCACCGAAAATGTGCAATGACAACGAGCAGTGCACGACGATAAAATCCACCAATAGAATCAATTCACTGTGTAAATGACGTTATCCTATTGGAGGTTTTATCTTGCGCACCACGACGCTAAAATCCACCAATAGAATCAATTTGCTGTGTAAATGACGTTATCCTATTGGTGGTTGGTCTGTGTGACACTATTTAAGTTTGTATTTAAAAATAAATACGTAAAAACGTATGTATCATATATATTAGTAAATGTAATAATTATATATATATATCAGTTTCTGGCAGCTGTGAACAGCTCGTACAAGCTTATGTATCGTATAAGTAAATGTGCAAATGTCCCGAATAGTAGCCAGCGTGGTGGGTAGCGGCTCAATGTTGCTCGATGTAGAGTAGATCGGTGTCCCTGCAGTGGGATGTAAAGGACTTTAATGATGATGAACGTTCTCTATCTCCAGACAAGCGGACCCCCTGTGGTGGCGCGAGAAGCTGTCCCTGGATCAGTCCCGACTCACCCTGGTGGGGTTCAGCAAGGGCTGCGTGGTGCTCAACCAGCTCATCTACGAGTTCCACTACACCAAGACCCTCACGCCCGGAGACCAGCACACCATGAGGTCGGTATGGTGTTTCAACGTAAAGCTTGCTTTGGAACGATGGAATGTTTTCAATAAAAAAACCGACTTTCCGTAATCCGAATTGGATTTTGTAAAAAATGGGACCAATTTCAACATCGGTCAAGAAATAACGGAGTTATTTATTTAAATAGAAACTCCAAAAGTTAAATATACATTTTATAGAACTTTAAAAGAAAACACTTATTCATTACATTATTGAATTATTAATTGACTAATTATTAAATTGAGAATTTCCACTTATTTGAAGTCGGTTAAAAAAAGAATCTCCTAATCCTCTCCTAGATATCCTAAGATATGATAAGAATATCCTATCTATCTATTTGATCAGCTAAATAAAGAAAGTAGGATACATTTATTTCGACACACAATTGAGACGAAGACGTGTCCGACGAGGTGTAGCTTTAGCGGTAGTTGTATTGTTGTCCTTGTTATTGCTGCGCATTAGACAAGGACAACAATACAACTACCGCGCGGTTGCCGCCGTGTCTGAACACTACGTTCTACCCAACTGTTGTCTGCCACTCGTAAGGAGGGAAGCGCACGGAGCCACCTATGCGTATATGATCATCAACATGTGTGTGACTAGGTTCATGGAGCGCGTGTCGTGCATGTACTGGCTGGACGGCGGGCACGCGGGCGGCAAGAACACCTGGCTCACCGCGCGCAGCCTCCTCGAAACACTCGCGAGACTCGGTACGTCACACTCCCTATCCTGCTAACTAGAACACCTGGCTCACCGCGCGCAGCCTCCTCGAAACACTCGCGAGACTCGGTACGTCACACTCCCTATCCTGCTAACAAGAACACCTGGCTCACCGCGCGCAGCCTCCTCGAAACACTCGCGAGACTCGGTACGTCACACTCCCTATCCTGCTAACTAGAACACCTGGCTCACCGCGCGCAGCCTCCTCGAAACACTCGCGAGACTCGGTACGTCACACTCCCTATCCTGCTAACAAGAACACCTGGCTCACCGCGCGCAGCCTCCTCGAAACACTCGCGAGACTCGGTACGTCACACTCCCTATCCTGCTAACAAGAACACCTGGCTCACCGCGCGCAGCCTCCTCGAAACACTCGCGAGACTCGGTACGTCACACTCCCTATCCTGCTAACTAGAACACCTGGCTCACCGCGCGCAGCCTCCTCGAAACACTCGCGAGACTCGGTACGTCACACTCCCTATCCTGCTAACAAGAACACCTGGCTCACCGCGCGCAGCCTCCTCGAAACACTCGCGAGACTCGGTACGTCACACTCCCTATCCTGCTAACTAGAACACCTGGCTCACCGCGCGCAGCCTCCTCGAAACACTCGCGAGACTCGGTACGTCACACTTCCTATCCTGCTAACTAGAACACCTGGCTCACCGCGCGCAGCCTCCTCGAAACACTCGCGAGACTCGGTACGTCACACTCCCTATCCTGCTAACTAGAACACCTGGCTCACCGCGCGCAGCCTCCTCGAAACACTCGCGAGACTCGGTACGTCACACTCCCTATCCTGCTAACAAGAACACCTGGCTCACCGCGCGCAGCCTCCTCGAAACACTCGCGAGACTCGGTACGTCACACTCCCTATCCTGCTAACTAGAACACCTGGCTCACCGCGCGCAGCCTCCTCGAAACACTCGCGAGACTCGGTACGTCACACTTCCTATCCTGCTAACTAGAACACCTGGCTCACCGCGCGCAGCCTCCTCGAAACACTCGCGAGACTCGGTACGTCACACTCCCTATCCTGCTAACTAGAACACCTGGCTCACCGCGCGCAGCCTCCTCGAAACACTCGCGAGACTCGGTACGTCACACTCCCTATCCTGCTAACAAGAACACCTGGCTCACCGCGCGCAGCCTCCTCGAAACACTCGCGAGACTCGGTACGTCACACTCCCTATCCTGCTAACTAGAACACCTGGCTCACCGCGCGCAGCCTCCTCGAAACACTCGCGAGACTCGGTACGTCACACTTCCTATCCTGCTAACTAGAACACCTGGCTCACCGCGCGCAGCCTCCTCGAAACACTCGCGAGACTCGGTACGTCACACTCCCTATCCTGCTAACTAGAACACCTGGCTCACCGCGCGCAGCCTCCTCGAAACACTCGCGAGACTCGGTACGTCACACTCCCTATCCTGCTAACAAGAACACCTGGCTCACCGCGCGCAGCCTCCTCGAAACACTCGCGAGACTCGGTACGTCACACTCCCTATCCTGCTAACAAGAACACCTGGCTCACCGCGCGCAGCCTCCTCGAAACACTCGCGAGACTCGGTACGTCACACTCCCTATCCTGCTAACTAGAACACCTGGCTCACCGCGCGCAGCCTCCTCGAAACACTCGCGAGACTCGGTACGTCACACTCCCTATCCTGCTAACAAGAACACCTGGCTCACCGCGCGCAGCCTCCTCGAAACACTCGCGAGACTCGGTACGTCACACTCCCTATCCTGCTAACAAGAACACCTGGCTCACCGCGCGCAGCCTCCTCGAAACACTCGCGAGACTCGGTACGTCACACTTCCTATCCTGCTAACTAGAACACCTGGCTCACCGCGCGCAGCCTCCTCGAAACACTCGCGAGACTCGGTACGTCACACTCCCTATCCTGCTAACTAGAACACCTGGCTCACCGCGCGCAGCCTCCTCGAAACACTCGCGAGACTCGGTACGTCACACTCCCTATCCTGCTAACAAGAACACCTGGCTCACCGCGCGCAGCCTCCTCGAAACACTCGCGAGACTCGGTACGTCACACTCCCTATCCTGCTAACTAGAACACCTGGCTCACCGCGCGCAGCCTCCTCGAAACACTCGCGAGACTCGGTACGTCACACTTCCTATCCTGCTAACTAGAACACCTGGCTCACCGCGCGCAGCCTCCTCGAAACACTCGCGAGACTCGGTACGTCACACTCCCTATCCTGCTAACTAGAACACCTGGCTCACCGCGCGCAGCCTCCTCGAAACACTCGCGAGACTCGGTACGTCACACTCCCTATCCTGCTAACTAGAACACCTGGCTCACCGCGCGCAGCCTCCTCGAAACACTCGCGAGACTCGGTACGTCACACTCCCTATCCTGCTAACAAGAACACCTGGCTCACCGCGCGCAGCCTCCTCGAAACACTCGCGAGACTCGGTACGTCACACTCCCTATCCTGCTAACAAGAACACCTGGCTCACCGCGCGCAGCCTCCTCGAAACACTCGCGAGACTCGGTACGTCACACTCCCTATCCTGCTAACTAGAACACCTGGCTCACCGCGCGCAGCCTCCTCGAAACACTCGCGAGACTCGGTACGTCACACTCCCTATCCTGCTAACAAGAACACCTGGCTCACCGCGCGCAGCCTCCTCGAAACACTCGCGAGACTCGGTACGTCACACTCCCTATCCTGCTAACTAGAACACCTGGCTCACCGCGCGCAGCCTCCTCGAAACACTCGCGAGACTCGGTACGTCACACTTCCTATCCTGCTAACTAGAACACCTGGCTCACCGCGCGCAGCCTCCTCGAAACACTCGCGAGACTCGGTACGTCACACTCCCTATCCTGCTAACTAGAACACCTGGCTCACCGCGCGCAGCCTCCTCGAAACACTCGCGAGACTCGGTACGTCACACTCCCTATCCTGCTAACTAGAACACCTGGCTCACCGCGCGCAGCCTCCTCGAAACACTCGCGAGACTCGGTACGTCACACTCCCTATCCTGCTAACAAGAACACCTGGCTCACCGCGCGCAGCCTCCTCGAAACACTCGCGAGACTCGGTACGTCACACTCCCTATCCTGCTAACTAGAACACCTGGCTCACCGCGCGCAGCCTCCTCGAAACACTCGCGAGACTCGGTACGTCACACTCCCTATCCTGCTAACAAGAACACCTGGCTCACCGCGCGCAGCCTCCTCGAAACACTCGCGAGACTCGGTACGTCACACTCCCTATCCTGCTAACTAGAACACCTGGCTCACCGCGCGCAGCCTCCTCGAAACACTCGCGAGACTCGGTACGTCACACTCCCTATTCTGCTAACAAGAACACCTGGCTCACCGCGCGCAGCCTCCTCGAAACACTCGCGAGACTCGGTACGTCACACTTCCTATCCTGCTATCCTGTCGTATCTAATACATACATAACATATATCGTCACGCCTTTCCCCCGAGGGGCGTGACTATATGTATGTGTGTCTGTATTAAACTGCGATGAAAGCCTAGTTGGAGAAAGCCCGTTTTCAAGCCAGAGGGAGCGGGTTCGACAGCACGCACCAATTTGTTCATTGTGTGAACATATGTGCGTATTGTATGTCATCTGCTACATGACTGTAGCCTGGTGTATGGCGACAGGCTTGCACATTTATTTTGACATTTATAAACAGATAATAAATAAATTAATTCGGGACACTTCCACACACGGTCGCCTGACCCCAAACTAAGCTTGTACTATGGCTGCCAGAGACTGATACACATACTTAGATATTTTTAAATACATATTAACACCCAGACACAGGACAAACACAAATGTTTATCACATAAATGTTTGCCCTAGGTGGGAATGTAGTTCTTTTTGAGTACTCGAACTGAGTGTTAAGTGTCATGTATTTGAATATTGTGTTTTTGTATGTATAAAAAGCATTTAAAAAAAATTATGAACGTGTCGTGGCGTGCCGCAGGCGTGAACATCTACATCCACGTGAGCCCGTACCAGGTGGCAGACGAGGCGCGGCCCTGGATCGGCCGCGAGGAGAAGGCCTTCACTTCCTTGCTCAAGAAGCTGGGAGCTAAGGTACTGGACACCGCTCTCCATACCAGTCACATCACGTCACACTAATACTAGTGGCTTTGAGCTGGAGACCTCGCTGCCGGCGTATACAAAAGACTAAAGAAAGATCTCACACACACACACTTAAATAATTATGTCTGTATTATTGACACGAACGACTGTCAGTTTAACAAAAAACCTGTAATACTAAATCCTTAATTGGTTGTAAGTCATATTGTTAAGAGGGCCGCGACGCTCTGAAATTTCCATACAAACGCGCTACTCAAGGTTCTTGAAAACCATTTGTCAGATTATGATGAAATTTAGCATGTACAACTAAATTAACAATATCTCCGCCCCTATGTTCTTGATTTTTTTTAAAAACTTTCTCAAGCTAAAATAGAGCTATGGAAAATATCCGCATTTTTAAGGGGTCACTTTTGACTGATTTATTCAATAGGTAGACAAAGCAAATCAAAAATTTCATTACATAGGGAGGTTGTCTACATCATTAGCTGTTAAATGAATCCATAATACAAGGGAAATTCTCAGTTATTTAAGAATGATTACAGAAGTGCAAAAATCATTTAAAAAAATGATATTGCAGTTTGTCAATCTGTAGGTAACTTTAGAGGCTCGTCAGTATCATTACTTTCACTCTTCGCTCGTCTTCTTCTTCTAGACGAAATGGCTATAGAATACCTTGAGCCAATGCGAAGTTAGTCTAAAGTGGTCGCCGGACTCTTAAGAAATATGTATTTTATTTTTAACTAGCTGCGCCCCGCGGTTTTACCTGCGGTAAAAAAATATCCTATGTGATATTCTAGACTATAATCTATCTCTGTGCCAAATTTCATCTAGATCTGTTCAGCCGTTCTGGCGTGAAAGAGTAACAAACATCCATCCATCCATCCATCCATCCATCCATTCTTACAAACTTTCGCGTTTATAATATTAGTAGGATTAATGGCTGTGGATATACATATTATGTAAATATATTATGTATATTTCAGGTGTCCCGCTACTATCACGAGGGTAGAGCGCCGTACTCTCTCCACACTCATTTCGACGTGCTCGCCAACTTCAAGCGAGTGCAGGACTCCGCGCCGGCGCCCGCGCCCGCTGACTCCGACGACGACACCTAATCACACAGACCTCAACACCACGGTTCAACAACACGAGATCACAAGATCTAGGCATTCAGTCGCCAACTCCTGATGACGTCACTCGACACCGTCTTTCTAACTTGTTGTAAATGACTTATTTCGGTCTTGAAAAAGCATCGATTGACATCACTGTAAGTTCCCCACGTGGTCATTTTTTACTTGGAATGCTGTACCTGATGGAGTGTATTACTATACCATGGTCAACACCATATGACACTGAACAAACGGGACACCAGCCCTGGTGTCATGGTTGGCCTGACATCTTATTGTCATGATGGTTATGTTACCACACGTAACCAAAGTAATAGTATGCGCGCGCGACTATTTTCTTGTCACTTTTTGTCGTGCGAGAACGTGACAAAGCTATCTGTAAGCATACGTCTGTCTCGATAAAAGGAGTCGACATACCGTTGTCGCGTTGCGTACGCTATGTCTGCTGAACACACAACGACGGAACTTGTTTCCCTTTTATCATCGAAGTTAAGCATTGGCTCGGTCGCTCTTCAGATGGTTACCCATCTGAAGAGTCACCCACCTGATCTTGAACACGAAATAAATAATAGCCTATACTAATAGTGTAAAGAGGTTAAGTTTGTAAGTTTGGATGTCCGGAATCTCCAGAACTACTGGACCTATTTTAAGAACTCTCACTGGTGCCGCGGCCACACATTGGCCGTATTTGCACCAATAGATCTTGTAGCCAAGATACCATTGTGTATAGTGTAGGTATCACTATTTGCACACAATATTGAAGCCTAGGTGTCACGTATAAGGTTCAGTATTGGCCAAATTAAAGCCAAGCTTAAATCCAATGTGAACCCGCGGCACAATGGTAAGCTACACAATCAGAGTGCCATAGGCGAGCGAGCGAAGTCGCGGGCAATTAGCTAGTAGCAAATAAAGTTGCATTTACAATAGCGCTACCGTGAATCGGACGACAAGCTCAACGATAGGCCCAGTTGTAGTCTTATAAGGTCTTGTCAGTGGCTCGCGGCCAACGAACTGTACGGCCTAGCGCAAGCCGAGGCGCGGCGGAGACTTAAGAATATAACATTTGAAACGAAACTTTAAAACTGATGTCATACGGTTGAAAATAACATGCCAAAGATATATAGCGAGCGCTGTGCTGTGAGCTGTCAAGCTGACTTGAGAGCTGGCGTTTAGAACCGTCTGATACATTCGTAACGACGTGATTTCTCGCGATACTCGCATGGAATCGGTGGGGGAGTTCGTCACTCGCTTAGCGCGTCGCATGTACGACAAGGCTGACAACGGGCCATACCCCCACCTGCACAACATCGCGCCATATCACAGACGTCCACCTGATGCTCCACAAATGCGCCCGCTTCCACGAGAACTCGTACCACGTAGTGAAGAAAACTCTGAAACAGAAAAATAAATACCTACACAGCCACACATATAAATCGTGGCTAACGTGACCGCGGGGTAGATGCCCCGTGAGCTGAAGCCAGGGCAATGGGCTACATTATGCCCGAGGCCCTAACCTACTATCCTATAATAATAAAAAAAAAAAAAAAGGAGGTAGAAGATCCAAAAAAAAAAAAATTAGAACCGTCTGACATACATTTGAAAGTTTCGTGAATGTTAGTGTCTCTTCGCATCTTGCCCGGTTTGAGCTGGGCCTTATAGGGGCCTTAGCCCTTCTTCATAATCGGCGATCATACATGATTACCCACGAGCACGATTGTGTGGAGAGCTTAGAAATGTGGGAAACTACACACTAAACGTGACACGCGTAGTTGCGCAGCGCTGCAAAGCATCGTGTTTCAAGTGTATCATTTCCCATAATCCACACTAATATTATGAAATCAAAAGTAATTCTCTCTGTCTGTCTGTATGTAGGATTTTCACGGCTAAACGGCTGAACAGATCTTGATGAAGTTTGATAATCAGTAACAGTATATATATCACGAGGAATGTTTCTGGAGTCAATTTTCTGAATACACGCGAACGAAGTCGCAGGTTACAGCTAGTATTCTATACATTTTAACGTCATAAGCTGCACTGCGCTGTGTTACTCGTCTGTAATTGCTGGTCATTTTCTATGCTCGTGTGATCGACGAATATTCGCCGATTGTGAAGAGAGGGTACGTTTTACGTTAAGCTCTCATTACAGTTATTCGCAGTATGCTAACTTAGCGTGGCAGTTCCCGTGCGATAGAAATAAATTGGATTGCTAATTGTCTAACATTACACCATCCAAATTTAGCACACTAACTCACCTAGCGTACTTTGGATAATGGCAGCATTGCATGCTCGTTGCATTGTCCAATGGAGCAAATTGGATAATGCAATGACCACATTAGGGAGAGCCATTTAGCCTATAATAATAGGACCTTTACTGTCAATAATAATTGACAAAACAAATGTTGTGATATTGATAATGGATAGTTTGAAACGTTATTTTTGTAACAATGTAAACATTATTTTAAAGAATGCATTTAATTTGGCCATCAAAGGCCTAGAGTTATTTTAAGGTTTGTCCTTGCGACTTGTTGAAAGTTTGAGGTCGAGACTAAATAAAAAAGCGGGTTCCCGCGTGAAATTATTACTACAGTAGAATCCGTTTATTATGACTCCGCCTATATTGACCAGCCGGTTATTATGACGTAATTGCACTACGAAGTTTGGTTTTCATATAAAATTCTTTATAAAAAAGTCGGATATAATGACTTCCCTTACAGTGACATGTCGCTTATTATGACCCATTTTTAATAAATTATGTCCGGTTATAATGACTGACATGATTCTTTACACCTTCGGTATTGTTCATTGATTCCCGACGACGTTCGGCACGTTCACAGCAATATTGAAAATCATAATTTGACCATAGCTATGTCTTCTATCTATACACAATAGTATTAGAGACTGTTTTTACAATAAAATTAAAAAACAAAAGAAGACAAAAATTACAGATTACTTACAGTAAAAAATACACTTGTATGTGTTATTATAATAATGTGCTGATTACGTGCAATTTTGATTTTGATTTTATATGTATGTAAACATACATATGTAATTACATATGTACTATGTTTCTGTATTAAAATACTTAAACACATACATATTTACATAAAAAAAGTTTTTCATTTCACATAACGCTTTATATGACGTCCGCTTATTATGACGTGTTTGTCAATTCCTTTCAATGTCATTATAAACGGACTCTACTGTACGTTCAAATAATTGTAAGTGAAGCATCTGTATCGTTACAATTATTTTTAAAGTGGGTACAAAATTGAGCTTCAATTTAGGCTTCAAAAGCTGGCTAGGTACTCACGGTATTGAGTATTTTTATTTATAAGATGTATGACATTTTAAATTACTTGAAAAGTGAAATTAATTGTATCGAGATTTTTATTTAATCTACTACGGTTTTGAACATGAGAATGACGGTAGTTTTTTTTTTTTGTTGTTATTTATTATGAAATTCGTTTAGTACACAACTATCCTAGTAAGAGTTTTTTACATAAAGTACGTCACCCACAGACTTTAATCATTGACGATAATTACATTTTAGGGCCACTTGCAAAAGATCGTCTGATTTTTTAAATTCGGGAATTAATTGTTTTTTAGAGGTTAAACTGATAAATCGGATAAATGTGCCACCAAGAGTTAGAAGCTAACTTAGAGTTAACAAAATATTAGTAGTGACATTTTTAACATTTTAACGATGAGTTAATTAACCCTGCATTTAAGAATTTAACTCCGTATCTTCTGCAAGTGGGCCTTAGTATTTCGATTAAATCAATGGGTTTTACACTACGCATAAATACAATAAATCAATTGAAGATATAAATAGAATTTAGTAGCATGTAGTCCCCGTAAATGGCTTTAGTTTTTCCAATGATCCGTAGAAACAAGATCTAGCATTCCGGGAATTGACACCCAACTACGTCACTCTTAGTGTATCGTCGTCGTCTCTCTCGCACTTGTTGTATATTGCTTATTCTTTTCTTGTCTTGCTTAAGTATCGATTACCGTGCGTGCGTGAAGTGCGTGTCAACCACGTACCCTTTATTGTTTCTGAACGCTATACCTGGCGGAGTATATTATTATACCATGATTATTGCATTACAATAAAATAATTGTATTGCATTTTATTATAAATAGTCTTTGCCAGATTCCCTAAGTAATATAGTAATGAACTGCGTGTATGTTTTTGACTATGAAATTTGCTAAGACAAGAATCGTAAACCCTCCTTTTGGCGTAGTCGGCTATACTAGGAAAATCTACAAAGTTGATCTCAAAGTGTAAATAAGTAGAAAATAAAATGTCAATTTTTTTAAATATCATTTAGCGTTTAATTTCTATCCCCCTACTCATAGCCAAGGAATAGTTGTAGTGTTTTATGTCATTTTCGATCAAGTTAAAATTTAAAAGATGAAGCACTAAGTACAAATATTCCGAAGCTATACAACCGCTCCCTCTTCGTGCTCCTACTAAATACTCCTGCCGATAGGAGCACCGGGAGACCCATGTCCTGATGCTCCTACTGCAAAAGGAAATTGTGAAATGCTAAGTAGGAGCTTCGAGACATACAAAAATATAATTAACGTTTATGAGTAAGAGGGTATTTTGCAGCACAGTACTTGAGAGTACAGCGATTCCTTTTGGTCATACCAGTATGACTATGAGGATGAACATGTTCTCTACAGGCAGAAGTAACTAGAACAGGTGCGAAAATATTTTTGGAATAAAATAAAGGCAACTTGATTAACTCCATAATATATTTAAATTCACTCACCTTTACAGTACAAAATTAAACCCGAATGTCTTAAGGCAGGTTTGTTTATTATGCTAGTATCCGACTTGCTACTTAAGGATGTACAAATTACACAGCCAAATTTATTTTGTAGTGAATTTATACAGACTGATTATTTAAAGCTGGATTCCGTTCCGACTTGATAAGGGGAATCCGTGTCCGTAACTCGAGCATAGCATAGCGTATAGCGTAGGTAATAGAATAATTCTACCTGTGCCAATATTTATGGCTTAATAGTAGCCTTCAAACAACAGTGTGACTTCATTGTGACTGATTGGGAACCCGAATTATGCTGCGGCGGCACATTGGTCATACTTGCACTAATCTAGGTTGTAAGGCCAAGACACCAATGTATGTATCAGTCTTAGGACACAAAGTTGATATTGAAGCCATATTGCAGACGTACTAAACGCCATAATTGCACGTTAAACCTTTATATTTGAGCCAAATTGTAAGTCTGCTTTAAATAATCAGTTTGTACAAACAATACATTATACAGTTTTAACACATTTTTGCTTGTAGTAAGTAAAGAATTACTATTATACATTCTCTGTCTGTACGAGTCGGTAAAGACGCGTCTTCACTAGTACAAGAGAAGCATTTAAAAAATTAACATTGAACAAATAACTATGTACAAGTACAATAGTTTTATTTTTCTATTATTTTGGTGCTCTTTAACCAGAGGAATGATTTAGCTACATATAAGTAAATATGAAAAGCTGTTCATTGGTAAGCGCATAGCTTGAGAACAGCTGGACCAATTTGAGAATTTTTGTTTTAAAAGTTCTTTAGTTCGAATGTGGTCCGTATGTGTAAAAACTGCAGGGCTCAGGACCGAGCAGCGCCGCACCGGTAATGAAGTCCCGGGCATCAGCTAGTTATGAATAAGAATGAATGTTAGAACAACGTACACAATTAGATAAGAACACCATCATCATGGAATTTCAGGAAAACTAGGAAACGTTTATCTTGTTTAGTATGTTTTTTAAATTCCTTATTTCCCATTTTTTTTTTTTTATTGATTTACTAACTCGCAATGAATCAGAGAAACAATGATATAATGAAAACTTATGGATTAAGCGATTTGGTGAAGAGATCTATTTAAAATTGTTGGCTGATTGCTTCCTATCAAATATACCCCTTTAAATTTAATTTTCCCAAACATTTAGTACTAATTCAACAATACAATCATGTATCTGTTAAAAAGAAATCAAATAACGTTTAATGTGGGGTGGGTCTTTTCGAGCAAGTCAAATATTTAAAGAGAAAACTTAAAACACTAATTAAAAAAACGGCCATATCTGCTTGTCAAAGACGCGGGAAGCGGAAGTGTCTGCAACGTGGAATACGAAAATGACGTGAAAATAACATTGTGATCGCGTAATGTGCGATTACAATAATGAGTTAGTATGAGTTTTAAAAGTAAGTTAAGTTTACTTTTTTCGTTTGCGTTTGGCTTCATACAATTTAAAAAAGCGCCCCTGTCGTAAACGTTAAAGAACTAAGTTAATCGTGCAGAGCCAAACGAAAATGAAAAAAGTTTACGTTAACTATCAAAATTCTTAGCGCGATTCACGCGTTCGCTTGCGTCGTTGTCGCGCAGGTCTGACCGAGCCTGGGGCGTATAACATAGGAAGTAGGAGAGCGAGTGGCCAAACATTAAAGCTGCAAGATTGAGAATAGGATCCATCCAACTCATGTTGAAAATCATTAACTTCGCTACTAAGAGTCTTAGATTTTTAAACTATAGACTCAACATTACCTATGAAACTACTGAAATCGTATATCGATTTTCAAATAAACGATCGTTCACAAAAACCAACCTTATTGCTATACAGCTATGACTTATTACTATAATTAAACGGGTGACTGTAAGAGCGTACCCGTATTTGCACTGAATTTTCTTGTAATTATTTTCGCACCGATGTTGAATCTATAGGTTGTTTTAAAAATCTTATAATATATGTCGACAAGCTTAATATCAAAGTGAAGTGTGTGACGAACGTTCACGCTTTTAATTATCTAACGGGACTTAACGCACATTATAACTTTTTGGATACATATCTCGATGTTTTGACTATCAACTACTTAACGAGCATGCCTCGCAGGGCAAGGCAAGCTTCTATCTCAGTCTGGAGTATGGTAAATCTAGCAGTCAGAGCGAGATGGAAGCATGCCTCGATGCTCAGTCAGTAGAGCCCCGGTTTAAATTTATCCTGGTCATACCTCTCGAGTCATGCTTAGTCATTGGAGGCCCCTAAACGTTATCGGTTGTTTTTGCTCTTACTCACACAATTCAGCATTTTAAATAATAAAAAATGACTTAGTGTGTTATTGAAAACGTTTTTTGATAACTTTTTAGCTTATAATGTAACTGTTATTTACACTAAATTTAGTTTTTATACCTTTCTCTTAGAAGGAAAAATTGGTCATAAAGTTCTTAAAATTTTTGATGTTCTAACTCTCCGTTTAGGAGAAATGAGTTTAAAATAACCGTTACATTACTAGCTAAAAAGTGGTCAAAGAATATTTTTTGCACACCCAGTCATATTTTCCTACTAAAAACGCTGAATGATGCGAGTGAGAACACATAAACAACTGATAATGCTCTTAAGCCTATTTCACACTGGGCTAATAGTTTAGTAGAGTGGCGAGTAGTTTAGAAGTAAATGTGTGCGAACGGCAAAGTTTTAGTTACTAAATTACCTTCAGGCCCAGAAAGTTGAATTAGCCAAAATATTGATCAGTCAAAAAAGTCAAGTTGAATTCTCACAATGTTGAAATTATAATTCCTTGAATGTTGAATTTTCAAAAGTCGATCCCAAAATGTTGATCTCAGCGCTGTTCGTAATCAATCAATCAATTTGTTGTTTGGAAATCAACATTGGTCATCTTATTCAATAAAATGAAAACCCAACATTTTGCCAGTTCAACGTTTTGATGTTGCCAACCTTATAAGAATTCAACGTTTTGGCAAGTTCAACTTTCTGGGTCTCAAGTCTAAATTGTTAGCCACTTAACTTTACTGACATTATTTTAAGTGATGACTAACGCAGTCCAAACAAGGCTGTAATCCGCGTCCCGTTACACAATGAGAAGCCAACGCAGCGAGCAAGGTTCCACCGCGCGCGTCAAGCCCGTCCCGCGAGGAGCGAGGAGCAGGCGGCGAGGAGCGAGGCGCAGGCGGCGAGGAGGCCGCGGGCGCTCACATGTTGTGGAACTGTCCGTCGCGGTCGAGCAGCAGTATGTTGGGGTTCTCTCGCTCGAAGTTGCTCGGCGCGCGCGCACGCTGGCGGTCCGTCCACTCGCCCTCGCCCGCGCCGGCGCCCCACTCGCCCACCGACTCGCCTATCACGTCCACCAGCTCTCTAGCTCGGATTTTCTCCAACTGGAACAAGGGAGAGTTCTATGACTGCTTCTAGCTTGCTCAACATGAGAGAGTTCTATGACGGCTTGTGGCTTGCTCAACATGAGAGAGTTCTATGACTGCATGTGTGTGGCTTGCTCAACAAGGGAGAGTTCTATGACTGCATGTGTGTGGCTTGCTCAACATGAGAGAGTTCTATGACTGCATGTGGCTTGCTCAACAAGGGAGAGTTCTATCACTACTTGCTCCCAACTACCACCACCAAAACAGACATCAGCTTAGCCAGTTGGGACAAAGTTTTGCCGCCAGTGGGGCACACTGTTTGCACTGCTTTGACGGTGATGGTCGTTAGGAGTAAGCCGTACTTATATGTCTAGAGAGAGTTCCGTGCTGCTTTTGAACGAAAAGTGACAGGCTAATTTTTTTTTACTAGTGCACGTGACAGGTACATCTTTCATTAGGTCTGCGTCATACATTTTGTTCATTTAGAACATAACAGTTTGTTGTGACTGTTTTTGGTCTTGATATCATTTATCAAAGAGAGTTATTGCTCACAGACTCACACGGGCCGCGGAAGTGGGAGGCAAAGCCAAAAGCCCTCCCTTTTTGCCACCTGAGAGCTTACCACTAGTTTTGATCGTTACAAGAACTTTTTTCGTTTTCGTTTGGCTCCATACATTTCAATAAAACGTTCCTAGCGAAAACGTTAAGGAGCTAGGCTAAATGTGTGGAGCTAAACGAAAACGACAATAGTTTTCATTAACTATCGTAGCTCGCGGTGGCTCCCTGGGACCTAGTGAGCCGAGGCCATGCAGAGTTTAGAAGAAGGAAATGACCAAAGTTTGCCCCCATCGTCGAGGAATAATTCCACAGTCCCTGATTAAGTTGGTAGGGTGGTTTGAACTCTATGATCTAGACTGTAAAGTTAACTTCACAATGTATATTCTCGTATAATGAAATAGATGTCATAAACATTGAGGTAGAATACCTACATAGTCACAATCTCTGAGTAACAACAGTCAAAAATTTTCCGAGCGTTACACGTGCCTAGTCATCATAATTTATATATTCGCAATACCATATTTCCTCCAATTTAGACGTTTACTATAATACAACTATTTTTATTTTGTTTTTGACATGAATTTATAATCAATTATTATAACGTGCGACAAGGTATTAATTATTTAGTGCTTACTTAGATCTATCATTGCGTCTGGTCGAAGCAACTCGTGACCAAAATGCTGGCCGGTATACTTTGCCCAAAGGATCAGTATCGCAATCCAACGGGGAAATGCGGCCAGCATTTTGGGTACATTGCCTACAGCTGGCAGCGATTTATTAGATTAAGATTTTTACATTAAGATTATTAAAGTAATTTTAGTTCATTATGTTAAAATACTTTACGTTTATTAAAAAATGTTACTTCCTAAAAAAAAAACTTAAGTTGTAAATTGAAATATACGAGTAACTATTATATGATTAAAGATTTTTGTTAATATAAATTACTTACTTGTTATATTTAGACGTTATGTCGCTAGTATTTATTCGGGCAATTTCTTACCGAACACTTTGGCATCGCGCGGCGTTGTAATCGGATCGTGGTTTATTCACTACTAACCAAAAATTCGGCGTAACGCGTAAAATGCGCCGAGTTTTGGTTCGGGCGTTTTAGTTAAGAATTATTTAGAAGACAAAGATGTGTGGAGCCTTCCACTTCCGCCAAGTAGCCACTAGTATTTATAGATATTACCTAGTTGTAAGCCAAAATTTGTGAGACTGTAATTTATTTATTCTTTGAAAAAATAATGCCCCTCAGTTTCTTGCCTGTTCTTCTGAGTAGAGGCTCTCACATCCGAACAAGACGGTCGAGTCTATTTAAAAAAAACTTTGACGTTCATAAGTGTATCTTTGATACCCAAATTGAATAAAAACACTTTGACTTTTGACTTTAGTTCCACGTTTTTGACTGTACTGTACATTACGTAGGTATTTTATCTCAATAGTATTAAAGTAACATTTAAATTAAAAATAATGTTTATGGAATGAAGTAGATTTTGTACACTAAAGCAGTCCTGCTTTTTGTGTTGTGTGTAACACAACATGAGCAGCAGACACGGCTTCAGATACAGTGTGTGTGTGAAGGTCAACACTCTTTATTTTTACTAGACTACAAAATTTTACTAACACTAAAGAACAACAATAATTGGATAATAATAACATGGCAAAAAAAAAACTTCGAAAAAAAAATGATTTTGAATTATTTTTTTTAAAACTGGAAAAAAGACTGTGTACTTACCGAACCTGATCACAAAATTTCACGAGTATCTATTAAGAAACGCGACCTGTCGTGGAGGACAGACGCCACCCGCGAGATCTTCAGCTCAGAGCCTCTAGTCTAGATAGCCCTTGCTACGCTAATGCTACGTATGAACTAAAAAGTTAGATATGTAAAATGGAAATTCTGAGCTAAAAGCGCATTATACAGTATACAGCGCATTATACTGTATACAGCGTTATAGGTACCTAATCAAAAACCTCTTAGGGGTTCATTGTACTCATCAATATGAACAACTGTTACTATGGGGCGAAATCTGAAATCGCAAAAAAAAAAATCAGCTGTTCCATACATTTTGTCTCAGGTGATTGAACTTTTTGTATGGAACAGCTGTTTTTTTTTCGCGTTTACAGGATTGGCTTCTTAGTAAAAGTTGTTCGTATTGATGAGTACAATGAACCCTTGAGAGGTTTTTGGTGAGTTACCTATAACCCTGAATAACAAGAGATTGCATATTCGACTGCATATTTTTCTTTTGTTGTATTTATGTTACGCGATTACTCCGCTAATTGTGAATCGAATTTAATGATTCTTTTTTTTTGTTTGGTGCGTCATACTTTAGAGGTGGTCCCATGTAAATATTATTGAAATTGGTCAAGCAGTTTTTAAAATATCAACAAAAGTCCAAAAATTCTTTACATGGATGACTAATTACAGAATGGGAAGTCAGTTTTTAGGCCTAGTTGGGAGAAGGCCCGCCAAGCCGAGCGGGTTCGAACCCAGCCGACGGCACGCACCAATTTGTTCATTGTGTGAGCACATGTGCGTATTGTATGTCATCTGCTACATGACTGGAGCCCGGTGTATGGCGACAGGCTCGTCCCCTGTCACATTTGGGACTGAATATCGTCTGGCGAACTGTGTATCGTCTGTCGTTGTATTACACCTATGCCAGCCCCTCGGAAAAGGCGTGACGATATGTTTTTTATATTATTTAGTGAGTGCAGTAAGGGCGAGAGTGCAGTGTGTGTGTATGAGGTGTCTGCGCGATAATAAGAGTCCGCGCACACCTGTTACCTCCGAGTCGTGCTTGGCGAACTTGTCGAACATGTTCGCATACAGCTGCTTCTCGCGCTTCTTTTGCAGCGCCAGCGCATTCTTGCACACTATTATCTGGTTGCCGGCAGCCTGGGGACAAGAACAATCATGTAGCAATCAAACCAATCGGGCGGTGCATAACAATTTTCTCTTGCTGATGTTAGTAAGCCAATACGAGCCCCCATGCAAAATAGTTCGTCTAGTATGGAAAGTAGTGCGAAGCGTAAAATATAGAAAGTGAACATTGGTAAAATAATTAAGAACGTTTAATAAAAGGTAAACCACAATTTGAGAAACATTTTAACATAAGTTTATTTTAACATAACTGAAATTCTTTCATGACTTTACACAACATATTTTTTTTTTAAATATTCTGAAAAACGTAACACAAAAGTATTCGTCTACCCTTGTCACTCACGCAAAATAGTTCCGTCTACCATAGAATAGAATAGAATATTTTTATTGCATAAACTGTGTACAAAAAGTGTTCTTAATCGAACTACGGTATTTTAATTAGCAATTGCAAAGCAGTGACAATTTGTATTGCCAAATGTTTACAGGCAAGTTAAACATAAACAAACGAAGTTTTGGTATTGAAGAACTAACCAATAGAATCGCTGCATTTACCTAGCCTCGTTCAGATGAAGCGACTCTATTGGTTCTCTAATCTAAACAAATGCATCTATCGCTACGCATCCTCACACACCTATGGTGCAAACACAGCCTAACCCCATGATTCAAAGTAACCCCATTTCACGGTACGTCGGCCGTAATTTACCAGACAGTGGCGGTTTTCTTTGAGGCCTGTCAGCTGGTGTCTGGTTCCGGCGAGACCTTATTCTGCGGCTCCTGGTCGACGACGTCCTGGAAGTCCTGCAGCGCCACGCCGCGTGGGAACCTGTAAGTACTGTACTGTACCTTGTTCTGCGGCTCCTGGTCGACGACGTCCTGGAAGTCCTGCAGCGCCACGCCGCGTGGGAACCTGTAAGTACTGTACTGTACCTTGTTCTGCGGCTCCTGGTCGACGACTTCCTGAAAGTCAAGCAACGCCTGCTCGGCCTCCCCGAGCCCCAGCAGCGCCACGCCGCGCCGGAACAGCCCCTTCACGTTGCCCGGCTCCAGATTCAGCGCCTGCGGGGCATACACGGCTGTCGAGTTACTGTGCTTGTACAGGGATACGTAGAAAGACGACTATCGACCTGTCTAGTAGTCGCAGTACTACTGCTTTATAAGCAGGTCCAGGGTTCGTTTTTCGGCAAAACAGATGTTTGAATGATAGTGCGTGGGGTTGTTCAAAAGTCAAAATGTCTTTATTCAATTGGGTATCGAATATACACTTATGAACGACAAAGTTAAAATACATAATTATGTGCGTATTTTAAATCACCTGCTACATGACTGGAGCCCGGTGTATAGCGACAGGCTCGCTCCTGTCACATTTGGAACTGATTATCTTCCGGCGAAATGTGAGCGTTGCAATACACTTTTGCCATCCCCTTCGTGGGAAAGGCGTAACAATATGTGTGTAATCTATGTGCCAAAATTTTATAGAGATCCGTTCAGCCGTTCTGGCATGATTGAGTAACAAACATCCATCCAAACTTTTGCGTTTATAATGTAGTAGTAGTTGTAGTATAGTGCGATAATTTTAGTCACAAAAGTGTATAACATACCTTGGTGGCGTTGTCTTTAGCCTCAAAGTTGTGCGGCGGCGTCACCTTCAAGTAGACCAGCGCCAGGTTGAGGTAGATGGAGAGCAGCAGCGCGCGCGCCGCTGACTTGTTTTCTTCGGTTTCCGTCGTGTCGTTCGGCATGTCTGCAACAAACACGGTCTGTATTGCAACGTCTCATACCGTACACACACATCGGAATCAACTTTCCCTGAAAACTTGGCTCCGAACCGAACTACTGTACCAACAATGTTTCCATTGTATCCTGATCCACACATTGGCTTATTTGCTCCAAGAGATTTGCCAACAACATCAAGAATTGAGATTCTAAAGTGTTGACAATGAACCGGAAGATGGAATGTGGGAAGAACTCTCCAACAAAGTGGATTGAGGGTCTGGTGAGGGTTGCGGACACTGTATGCAAGCAGCATTTTAAATTTAAGTTGGAATACAAGAACATCAATAATGGAGTTCTGAAGATAACTCACAGGTAACGAAATCACAATTTGGAAAGATGCAAAAACAAAAACATCTTGTGAAAATCTACACACTATTGATAGTTGGTTTTCTTTTTAGTTTTGTCATATATTTTTAAATGTAATCATAAAACAACTTACCATCCAACAAAGCGCTAACTCTCTTATACATCTTGATGGACAGAAGATACTTATTTGATTTAAAATACTCCGTTCCCTTCTCCTTGAAAATCTTGGCCTGCTCCAGTTTTTCTGCACCATCCATTGACCATGCTTCTTTCGCCTTTTCGAAGTTAAGCAGCTTTACAGTGAATTCGAGTGGCGAGTTAGCTGGTACACCGAGTTCCTTATTCCCTTCGGATTTAAAGGCGTATTTCGCTTGGACGGTGATGCGAGACTTCTCTCCCTTGAGGAACTTTTCTAGGGCCCTCTCGAGTCCCTCGCAGATGTTCACCTCGCTGCCTTCACCGAGGGCGAATGTGACTGTTCGCTGATCGAACACCTTCCCGTCGGCGATGACTTTCCCTTCCAGTTCAACTGTGAAACAGTTTTTAGATTAATATTTTGAGAAACAGACAACACAATATGGGAGGGTACGCTTTGAAACATCCTCTTGTATTCCTCAAAAGAATATACTACCTGAACCTTCGATCAGATATACATAGATATCAAGTTTCAATACGCAAAATGGCTTCTCTCAACGATCACCACCGAAACAGCCACCAGTAGTGGTCGTTAGGACAAAGTTTTAATTTTTGTCCCAACTGCCGCCAGTCGGGCAGTGGGCAAAATAATATTATTATTTTTAGCGTTTTGTCATTATTAAGTTTTATTAAGTTTTGTCATTGTTAAGCTGTGTTACAGTGTTCAAAGTTATCAAAAATTGGTTCCATGTTAGAGTGCTATCAGTTTAACTGTAATTTTCACCAGTGGCGGCAGTTTGGGGGTGGTCGTTGGCACAAAAAGTAGTTTTATCTCCCATCGAGCCTGACGGCAGTTAGGACAAAAAATAAAATATTGTTCTAACGACTACCACTGGTGGCCGTTTTAGTGGTGGTCGTTGGGAGTAAGCCGCAAATTGTCACCTTGAAAACAAGGCTTAGATCAAGCGTAAGCATTGTTTCGCTGTCAGTCGCTCTGTGATCATGTCGGTGTTACGCACAACGATCAAAACACTTTAGGAAATGTCAACGCTATTGCGGAATGCTAAAGCTTAGATTCAAATAAAGTTAAGTATGTAATATGTATTTGATAGTTTTAAATAGACCGTTGATGAACAGACATAGAGAAGTATAGGTGTCGATACGGTGCCACTATAGAGGCCTGATTTTTAATGAGACACGACATCTATTTGATCTATGTATCTGATCGAAGACCCGAGCGATATTTCTAATAGACAAATCTTATTGATTCTGTCGTAAATGTCAACACGTAACCGAGACCGCGCGAGACAAAAGCGAGACCTAATCCAACGCCGCTAATACACTCTCGCGTAGTCTTTCTGACTAGTATACAGACAGAAACAGAATGGAAATATAGAAAAAGTAGGTATATACTTACTGCAAATCCAACTTAAAAGTAGTTGAATTATGGACCTTTTTTAAAATAAACTGAACAAAAGACAAATCTTTTGTACTGCTGATGTATTTATTTATTTATTTATTTAGATAGAAATACTAACAGTTTACACTTTAGACATTAAAAAAAAAGAAAACACTAAATAACAAAGTTCTGAAGTGAAAACCTATTATAGGTATTTACAACATTCTTTTTCTAATACTTTAACTAGATAATTATTTTTTTCACAATTTTGGGAAAGTTGGAGAAACAAAATTAAAAAATATATTTAAATAACAAATGAAATACTTAATTAAATTTACAACGAAGATGACAAAACACATTTTACTTATTAGAAATGCCATTCAAACAATACGTCAATTTACTCTTAAACGCGTTCAAAGAGTCATGAAAAATATCAAGATCACTTAAGGAACCATTAATTTCGTTATACATTCGACATATTCTCAATATAGGAGAGTTATGAGCTAAGTTAGTCCTAGAATAAGGAACATGGAAGACTTTTGTTATTCTTTGCCGTGGATAGTTGCAAGGAACACGCAAGGAGATATCGTTCAAAACTGAGGGACAATCAATAAAGTTGCGAACAAGTTTATACAGAAATGAGAGATCTCGAACTTTCCTTCTGTCGCGCAGCCTGTCCATTTTAAAGAAAGATAAGCGACTAGAATAAGGACTTCTGTGTGAGATTCCTGGACAGCTAAACGCCAGGGATCTTGTGAAAGCTCGTTGTATGGCTTCAATGCGTTGCGAGTGTACAGCATAGAAGGGACTCCACGCTACACTAGAGAATTCCAGAAGGCTGCGAACCATAGAATTGTACAATACTATCTTTGTATGAATTGATTTGAAGCTTCTGGAATTACGCCTAATGAACCCAAGTTGGTTGGCCGCCTTCTTAACTATTGTGTCAATATGAGCTCTAAACGTAAGTTTGCTATCGATTAGAACTCCTAGGTCCCGAATTTCTAACACTTCCTGCAATGGTACATTGTTTAACGTATATGTATAATTATTAAAAGGTTTCTTTTTACGTGTATATTTAATATAATAACATTTATTAACATTAAGATGCATTTGATTAATATCACACCATTCCATGATGCTAGTAATATCACTCTGTATGAGATCAACGTCTGAGTTGCTGCTGATAACTCTATAAATTTTAAGATCATCTGCAAATAATTTATATTTACAATATTTTATGTGTGTAGTAATTTCATTTACAAATATGGAAAAGAGGATAGGACCTAAAAGAGACCCCTGCGGAACGCCTGATTTCGCGAGATATGCTTCCGAGTTGAAACCATTGGCATAAACTGCTTGTTCCCTCTTCGAAAGGTACGACTGAAACCAGTTAAGGAAAGACCCATGAAAACCGATAAGTTCTAGCTTCTTGATTAGTAAAAAGTGACTAACTTTGTCGAACGCACTGCTAAAATCAGTATACACGGCGTCGATTTGTTGTCCGCTGTCGACTTCACGGGCCAATTCAGAAACAAAGCCGACTAGATTTGACTCGACCGAGCGACCTTTTTTGAAACCATGCTGCTCTCCAGATATGAGATTACTAAAGTGACGAGAGACTATCGGACAAATAAGAGCTTCAAACAATTTGGAAAAACAAGACAAGATTGAAATAGGTCTGTAATTTTTTACGTCATCTACTTTTCCTTTTTTATGGAGGGGTATAATTTTAGCTTTTTTCCATTCGTCCGGAAATATACCCAGGGACAGAGAACGATTCATAATGAGAGAAAGAGGTAACGCCAGCGCAGGACCACAACGCTTAACTAAGAGTGGCGGAATGCCATCAGGACCTGGTCCCTTGTGGATATCTAATCGTTTGATTTGCCTCAAGACGTCGCGTTCAGTGAACCTTATTATGCCAATGCAATTAGGCTGGAGATGAACAAGTGAAGTGCTGAAGTGATGTAAGACAAAAGACAGTGTATATTTCACACAAGTATGAACAGTTACATTTTCTTGAAACACAATCTTGTCTGTTCACACCCGAGATACTACAAAACAAAAGAAAGCTATACTTTTCATATTTATATGCAGAACAATTAACATATTATATGTAGAACAATTTCCGTGAACTACAGTCCGTTCACTGTAACTTGTGCCTTGACAAAATATCATTGTCTCTGTCTGATGGTTGACATCACTTGCAGCTTGAGCGAGAGAAAGTACTACGGCCAAGGGATTTTTTAGTGACCAGACTACTAATAAAAATCTTGTATAGTACCACAGATTTAGTGCTAGTTAAAAATCACAAAAACATAATATGAAATACAAAGAATTGAAAACCGACTTCCCGTCATCTATGTAAACAATTTTTACTTTTGTTGATGATTTAAAACCGACCGATTTCAATAAAATTTATATTGGAAAACCTCAAAAGTAAATATGATCTACCAAATGAAAAAAAAACGTTAAAATCGATTCATGATTGGAGGAGGAAAAGCGTAACATACATAATATACAAAATGAATAATACAAAAAACATAGTCGAATTGAGAAAATCCTCTTTATTGAAGTCACTTAAAAAAGAATATCACAAATATAGTGTAGCAACTCGCAATTTTATAATAGGTATTCCAAATTTGGCACCCTTGGTTTTTATGCGCTCATCGGTGCACCCAGACTTTTGTTAGGGGTGGGGACGCAGTCAGGAATTTTCTTACCAATAGGGCAGAAATTAATGTAGCTACTTATTTTACGTAAAAAACCTACATTTTGAGCTTCGAGTTAGGGACCAGGGTGGGGCAGATGCTCAAGATTGCCCCTACATGGGTACCCCTATGGATGGGCTTGTGGCATCTAACTAGGTAAATGTCTGCGTAAGTATAGTACTCATGTAGTAAATACTTACTGGTAACAAGCGCGCCATCATTGGGAGTGTCGTAGCCCGATCCTGGCTCGATGATGTAGCGCAGGATGCCCTTGTTCTTGGTAGGACTCAGGTCTTCTACCTCCCATTTGATCATTTCAATCTGAAAATACATGCATTATCATTAGCTAACTCGCATAAAAGTAAGTTAAGTAAGTTAAGGAGAACGCTTTTGGCAATAAGACTGCCAATTTTTGAAATGCAATGTTTAAAGTGGCAAACCAAAAATATCTTTGTAAATAGTAGTTTAGTACCACATTTTATTGGGAACAAAACTGTATAACCAAGATAACAGCAAGTGGTTTGTAGTTCCAGCAGTAACCACAACATAACCACAATAATATCAGTTAAATCAAATAATAACAGAAAACTTTTCAGATAGCCAATTCAATTTTAAGTATAATTATTTTACACTCACATGAGAATAATTCAAGTAATTTTTGCACTACACTTGGCTACACATACCTCAAACTGCAAAACTGAGTTGGGTGGTATTTTGGGCGGACTGCCAGTGGCACCGTATGCATACTCAGGTGCGCAAGTCAGCACACACACCTCACCCTTCTTCATGGTGGCCACACCGATGTCCCATGCTTTAATCACTGACCCTAGGGATGGGAAAAATTTACCACATTTTAATTTAAGTGTTTCAGATATGCAATGCTAGATTTGATATAAGACTGGGCTGTAGCTAATGGGGTTTAGTCATGTAGCTTAAAATAGTGAAAAGTAAAACCATTTTATTGGGACAAATCAGTACATTTTTACACATGGTCGCCTGACCCCAAGCTAAGCAAATCTTGTACTATGGATGCCACAGACTGATATACATGCATATATATTTTTAAATACATACTTAAATAGATATTAACACCCAGACATAGAACAAATGTTGAATGTTTGCCCTAGGTGAGAATCAAACCCAAGCTCAGAGGGCACAGGTTCACTACCACCTGAGCCACAGAGGCAGTCAAATGTTCAAATGATGAATGAGAGCTAAGTACTGAACTGTGTGACTATATTAGCAACTAAACACTAAAATGAAAATGAAAACATTTATTGTAACAACTTATTACCTATAAAAATAAAACCCAAATCAAATGTAGGTCATGGTTTTAAATCAATCAGTGTATGAGATAAGTGCTTGTTAGAGCACAGTAGAAAGAGCTAGGGGAAGTATATGCCAGAAAGCACTTTGAAATTAGAGACATACAATATTAAACTGGAAACAACAACATCTTAGAAAAATTGCTTGTTATTTGTGTGCAAAGAGTTTTAAAATTAAGTGTGATTTTTGTATTGTAACTGGTAGAGCATGTCCTGCCATCCACCTATTTTCTGTACCTACCTTATCAAAATGAGGATGCAGTGAACAATTATAAAGTTCAAAAAACATAATTTGAAACTTAGTTTAGTTAAACACATATAGATTCTTACAGGAAATTGACTTTATTTGAATAAATTATGAATTGTTTTCAATGGTTGATTAACTTAGAACTTTCCAGAAAAACTGGTGTCCTCAATAAATCACCGCACCTGTGTATGCTTATGGTACAGGGAGGAAATCCTACAGAAAAAGTAAAAGACTTGATAATTATAAATGACATATAATTTGAATTTAAATGAAATTATAATGACTAAGGTTCCTAACCGGACTAAGGTTCCTAACCTATAGAGTAGGCAATTTTGTGTTTATAAATGCACATTGTAAATTTCTAAAAATTACCTTTTCCTAAATTGAATTCAAAGGGATCATTTCTGTCCTTGCTGGAATCAAACTTGGTGCCGTCGAGGAGCGTGCCAGTGTAGTGCACGGTGACCTGACATCCGGGGGTGGGTGTATCGGTGCCTTCGCCTTCTGTGATGATTCTTTTCAGCACTCCACGATCGCCTGCCTTCGTAATATCAACACCTTCATCTACAGTCATTGTTTCGATTTAAAAGTTCTAGAAATCTTTAAAAGCACGTTGCTCGCGTTGTGACTTTTTGCTACAACTAAACCAGACTCTTCAATCTTCATACATTTCTATTGGTAATCCGGAATGACCGGGTGACTATAACTAAACTAATTATGGTTGAATAGTTGAACCGTTGAACCTTAACATAAATGTACTGATTTTGATTTAGAAGTATTATAATCTAGTATTTCCATGACACAAATATAGATGTCGCTACTTGAGAAGACATTGTGCTAAAATTGATAGGTACTTGATGTCCACACCATAACAGTATGGTGGTAGTCTCCTTGAAATAGTTGGTTAATAAATATGATGTGTGACGCTAAATGTCAAAATAATTTGAGGGCGCTTGCTCTACTGGCCTCAGTGCTACCACTTTTTCACTTTTTGCGCTAGAATTAGCGATACTTTTAGAAGTTTTGGCACTTATTGTAGCATTTAACTTATTATGTCGTACTTATAAAATAATCAATAAATTAAAAAGTAACAAATAGAATACAAGCTATGACGGCACCAAATGGCGGATTTTGCCATTAAGTTAAAAACAAAGACTCAAACGTATTTATGATATTTATAGCATTCTGATTAAATTAACGAGTTTGTGTTAGAAGTGTATGTGATGCCGTGTTGTTTTCTTAAAAATTAAGAACGTTAAAGTGTGATGTAAAGTAATTACGAATTCATTCACAATCAACAAAGTTAACATTTTTTTTCTATGAGTTTTGTTACGTCACGTGACTATCGGCCTATGTCCTAACGGATGAGATGTTATGTTCACTCTCACTCATTACGACTTTTCAAACGAGAAAGACTAGGACCAGAAAGCGTCTCACGCGCAAGAATAAGGCCCAGATGGCCATACTATCAATCGCATACGACAGTTCGCATGGTCATAGAGCCCCTTTCATTTATTGTCTAGTCAATCTAGCCATTTCCTATTTCATTGACTTGGCAACACTCGCTGATGTTGACTTGACCGGGGGGAGTTTTGGCGGGAACCGAAAAGATGGTGTCGTGTTTTTGTATTATTTTCTAAAACTTGTGATTCTTCGAGTGTTAAATTGTAATAATGGTGGATTATTAACGTTTAGCGGTTCGTCAACGTGCACGAGTGTGGGCAAATGATACAAACATCGCGAAACGCGATTTTTCGTGTTCTCTACAAAACTTCACTTAAAGTTTCAGTAAAGTATCCATAACTTTACTGGAATGGGAAAAGGGGAGGGATTCATCGTCTTCATCATCACCTCATCATCATCATCCCATCATCTGTTACTGAAGGAAAAATTATTACTAAGAATCCGACTGAAGGACGAGTATCCATGGTCATGAATAATTTAATTTAAAAAAAAAATTGACTTGACCGGGAGTTTTGGCGGGAACCGAAAAGATGGTGTCGTGTTTTTGTATTATTTTCTAAAACTTGTGATTCTTCGAGTGTTAAAGTGTAATAATGGTGGATTATTAACGTTTACCGGTTCGTCAACGTGCACGAGTGTGGGCAAATGATACAAACATCGCGAAACGCGATTTTTCGTGTTCTCTACAAAACTTCACTTAAAGTTTCAGTAAAGTATCCATAACTTTACTGGAATGGGGAAAGGGGAGGGATTCATAGTCTTCATCATCACCTCATCATCATCATCCCATCATCTGTTACTGAAGGAAAAATAATTACTAAGAATCCGACTGAAGGACGAGTATCCATGGTCATGAATAATTAAAAAAAAAAAAAAAAAAATTGACTTGACCGTTCCGACCGACCAATATTTTTGCTATGATGATTTTTAAGTTTTCTGTTTGTTTCTACAGTAATTTGCCGAATTTTTTAATTTATCTTACTAGTCCGTTGAGTTGAGTGTGTCTCCTCCGGTTAGTGTGGTGTTGAATGTGTATTCTGTGTAGTGAGATAGAAACTCCTGGAACTGAGATAGAGACTCGAAGTTTTGTGTCTTAGTAATAAGATAGGACTCCTACAAAATAAATGATGTCGTTGTCTTGAAGAAAGTGTTGCATAGATTCTGAAAGTAAGCTATATTAGTATTAGGTCAATATAATAAAGTAAAACCCGTATTTTCTATGGTAAAACCGGCACATAACCTCTAACCTAACCAAAATCTCACCAAACTAAAACAAAATTAAAGTTAAGCATAATTATGTTGAATGTAGGCTATTATGACTTTAGTCTTGTTTTTTAAGTAATAATATAAGTTTTTGTAATTTTGTATGTACTGACATAAGGTTTTTGAATAAAGAGTTACATGTATATCATATTTTTATCATCAATAATTATTATTGATTGCTGCTACTTGTTGATTTTTTTTTGTTTATAATTATGTAAAGGTGCTCCTTACTCGAGCCATGTTTTTATTGCAATACGGGCCCGGCAATATTGCCGGTAGCCCGGCCATCATCAGCCATGCTAGAAATGTATGACGATATAGCCCGGCCACCCTTAAAATATTGCCGGGCCAGTAATGCATTAAAAATATGGCCCGTCTTGTGATTGCCAGCCATCAATAATTCATTGTTTCCCCTATACCAAAATAACAAAATAAAAGTTTCATTAATCTGTAATATATCTACCTATAGCTATTCGAATCATTGATATAGTTATAGTTATGTATCTAGTAAGTCCAAGACACAAATACAGATGGCGCTGGCAGGTGTTGCTTGTTTTAGCTGCCGAGAGAGGTCTCTATTTCCGTATTTAACAAAGTACTCTGTGAACTAAACTAAGATTTTATTTTATTCCTTGATTCAAACGAAAACTCGCATCGCTGATCGCAAAATTTGCGCCGGTCACAGTGTGGCCATTATTAATTATTCAATTTCGGTAAACTGAGTAAATGTGCTAAAAAAATTTTGGTTGTCTGTAACGTCAGTTTACGGACGATAGTTTAGCGTGACAACGTCATAGGTATCAAAACATTGATGAAATCTTCTCCTCGGACGCACTCGTAGTCTTGCGCATAGTAGTTCGCGATGGAGATCGCTCAGTTTAGGTCGCCGCTCCTAGACGAACTAGTTCGCTCTTCTAGTTCATCAGCTCCCAGCTCGAATCAGAGGAAGGCAGATCGTTCGCTCGTCCTGAAACTGCTCTTGCACGGTCACGCAAAATGATTACGGATTGCCTACAATTTTTTTTTCTATATATAAACTTTATGATTTATGACCGCGCGCGCGCACTCGCCTTGATAAAGATCGCCGAATGCGGTCCGTGAGTAATTCAAAAATGTGTGAAAACCACGTCAGTTTCCATAAATAAATAAATAAACAACAATAAAAACCTCTGAATGAAAAAAAGTATATGATTATTGTAATAACACCTAGGCTTAGTGGTGCAATTAATAAAACCACTCCTTAGTTTAGGCAGGGAATGAAAGGTTACGATTTTTTTATAACTTATAATAAGTTATGAAAATAATCAACAGTTGAGCAATGACTTTCGTGCGTTTGACTCCACCCTTGCTCATTCGGTCACGAACTAACGAACTATGGAGCGGGAAATGAAGGAGCTAGTTCGCGTAGTTCATCTGTGGGAGCGCTCTTACGACCTAGTTCGTTCGCGAACTACACAAGACTAGCCGACGCAGCCAATAGAGTAGAAAAATGATATATGCGGCGCAAGCCGATCATGCCTTTAGCTCGCTCGTGTAGCACTCTCGCTCTAATTGACAGAGCGTAACGGGACAATGAGTCATCCTGTTTCGTGCGTGCAGCCATATGTCAACAAGTATTTTTTTCTATGAATGTGGCAAATAAGCTGCGGACTATGGTGGGCCAATTTCGTACAAAAATACCAATAATGATAGCATCCTGAGACAGTGGTAGTAAAGCGGCAGCAATCATTACACGATCGGTCGCAAAGTGTCACTAAAAATCGTTTTACGGAAGGCGATCAAACACCAATAGGTGTAGTATCAATGTTACGCGTCAATCTGTATTGGTATGCGCACATGTGCATGCATGCTGCGGTGGACATGCATTTGGTATTTATTTGTCAACAATATCATTTAAAGTATTACTAGCTGCGACCCGTGGTTTCACCCACGGTCCCACAGGAACCGTTGATTTTTCCGGGATAAAAAGTACCCTATGTCCTTTTCTGTACCCTAAACAACATGTATGCAAAATTTTAAGACGATCGGTTGAGTAGTTCAGACGTGAAAGCGTTACAAAGAAACAAAGAAAATGAACAAAGACTCACTTTTTCATATTATATGTAGTACCTTTGATTTTAGTCTAACCTCGAAGCAAACACTCATTGACTTCGTGTTACTTAACAACGCCATCTGCTGTTGTGTCGTTAAAGCAATTAGTTGCTCACAAAAAATAGTATTATTATTCGCCAATAGATGTCAGGAAGAGTCATATTTTTCAGTTGAGACTACTCAAACGCCTCCTTTTTGTTATTTTTCTTCCAAGTTTATGTTTAAGTTGATTATCGATAAAACACGAATAAAATGTCATTTTCTAAAAATGATTCTTAGCTAGATCGATTTATCACCCCCGAAACCCCCTATATACTAAATTGTATGAAAATCGTTGAAGCCGATTCCGAGATTCCAATTATATATATACAAGCATTGCTCATTTAAAGATATAAGATATAAGAATAAAATATGAAAATCCGTGAAACAAACCGTAATTCCGATAGTCCGGAGTTCCCACCTTAGCTTTCGTAGTTTTTTTTATAACATCCCAAAACCTTTCTTACTCAAATGTTTCTTTTCCCCGTTCTCGTCTTTTTCTCACATTGCCGGCTGCACATTCGGTGTTGTATAGCATCCATATAAATCCAATATTATTTATTTATTATAAACTAATAGTTCATACATTACCTTAACGTTTTATGAATTCTATACATTGCCTAGATACTTATAGTACTTACTTATTCGGCAATATCGGATTATACAGATTGCCGGTAACATATATAATTCGTCATTAAATACAAGGTACGCTCACCTGTCGCATCATACAGTTTGGCCATCAAAAACAGTGCCACTAGCAAACAAGATAGCAATAGGTGGAAACAATCTATGAACTAATTAATAGATTGTCCAACTGGGGTTCAACTAGCTCGCAATTGCTTATCCACTGAAACGTAAAATGAAAAGTGGCGTTTGACAGGAATGGTCGCGCAATTTACGCATGTCACACGCCCTTTGTGAGATTCGTAATTAGCCTGGGACCCTATTCGGAGATTTGATATTTTCATCTCACTTTTTTTCGTCCTTGTTGCTCTCGTTTGAAACGTCATAGGAGTGAAAGTGAAGAAGATAAAATCTCATCTCATCTCACGCGCAGGAATAGCCCCCCTGTAGACCTCCTGCAAAGATATGGTAGGCATAAAGAGTTCTCAACTTCACAGGTAGACAAAGTCGAGCCTCAAGTACTAAAAATGTCGGCTACCATCGGAAGGCTCACAGCTTAATTTATTATGTCGTCACTTCCTTCCCTTAACAAATTTGCTAATATAGCAATAACTTTGATAGTCTGGTAACACTAAAAGTTTTTTTTTCTATCTGAAGCATAGAAAAAAAATAACTACAGATAGAAAATGCTCTCCGTTTAGGTGCTGCGTAGACGGAGAAACCAATGGACGTAGTCACATTTCCGTCTCTTTTACTCCGCAGCGAAACAGCCATATGAAAAAATAGCATGCTTGAAAGAGAAAGTTTAATACTTCTTTTCTCTCTGTCGCTGTAACCGGTTGACTCCAAGCAATATTTGACAGCTTGGTGTCAAACATTACCGTGACCGAGAGATTGTTGTGTTTTTTCGAAAATATATCATCTAAAATCAAATCTAATTGTTATCATCGCATGGTGAAGTGTTTTGGACATCGTCAGGATGGTGCAGTGCTGTATTTTGGGTTGTCAGAATAGAACAAAACAAGGTTTAAGTGATGTTACATTTCAACAGGTTGGTACTGGCCATTGCTCTAAACAATATGTCTTCTAAAATCAATACAAATATTAATTAAAGAGGATCGATGCAGGAACCACTTATTTGGATGTAAAGGTTTACTGCAAAATGCCAAATCATGCAAAAGCAAAGAAAAACCTAACCTCCAAGACATTGAATTAGGGCTGCCATAATCTAGCTTTCAATTTTACCCTAGTTTTCTAACACCCGTTTGCACTGAACATAAGAATTGCTTAAACAGTCCTTGTTTAACTAGTTTAATCTACTCCTAGCGAAATATTCCCTTATCGGGCACATAAAGTTAAAAGTCCTAAGAAATGGCTCAAGATACATTCAATCTTCAGATTTCATTCATCATTCAGATTTTTTTTTGCTAGGAGTAGTTTAATGAAGCTAGTTAAGCAAGGACGTAGGCAGACGGGCCTAAATGTTTTTGGATGTGACGTATTGGATTTGACAAATTTATTTTATCCGCCCAGATTGGACGCCACGTATTATCGGTTTTGTACAATAGCGTTTTTTTAAAAATGGAAAATGGTTCAATATTATAATTTTTTGGTTGTTACTAATACAGAATACAGAATTTACCCTACATATCTTAATATTTCCTTACAGATTTCCATCGAGTGCTGAACTTGTAGAGATTTGGATACAAGCATGTGGTAGATTTGATTGGAGACCAACGCAAAATTCTTAAGAGAAACGTAACCAACTTAATTACACGAAAGAATGCGAGACAATAGGTATTTTTTACACGAAAGTTTTAAAATATGTAGCCATAAACATTTCTTTCAATGCCATGGCGATATATTCGATTGTTCACCTTTAGATAACCACGAACTTCTGCTCACAAAAGCCATTATATGGGAGTATTTAAAGGTGAGACTACATTACTTAGATAAGCGTGCATCTGAACCAAACGAAAGAGTAAGAAATGTAAACAGTAAGCTGATTTTGTTTAAAAATGAATAAAATATTATAGAAAAATTAATCTGAAGTCTTTACTATTTTATTTACTGTTAAAAATCTACCCTAATTTCCCTAACTTCTATGGAACCATCCTTAAGTGGCAACACTGTTAGAAAATATCGCTATCTCATGTCCGGTTACACAGTACTTGAGTCCATTGGTTTCTCCGTCTACGAGGTGCTGTCTCTGATGACAATAAATAATAACTTCAGTGCTATTTCAATGTTAATTTGACATTAACAATGTCAAATGTAACAGTCACTCATACATGTTTTACGTTCCGCTCTACGTAATATTAATAAGTTTATTTTCGTGATAACAATCGTGTTGGTAACATTTTTATTAATTTATAATAATTTACTTGCTACAAGTTATTGTGAGTACCTAGATGATCACTTTACTATACCATGTACTAGGTCTCGTCAGAGCAAGTAGTTTTTTTATGCCTCTGGCCACTTTATAGTTACAGTAACATTGAATTATAAAAATAATTTAAAATACTTACGATAACTTTTATTTAGAACTTTAACTATTTATTTGACCAATACGCCCCGTGCCAGATAAGTTTGTTGCTCTTTACCCTACTTAACCCTACTCAGGCAGGGGCCCAATTCGGAGATTTTCATCTCTTTTCTTCATCCTTGTTGCTCTCGTTTGAAACGTCATAAGTGTGAGAGTGACCAAGATAAAATCTCATCTCATCTCACGCGCAGGAATAGCCGCCCTGTGACCCTATTCGGAGATTTGAAATTTTCATCTCACCTTTTTTCGTCCTTGTTGCTCTCGATTGAAACGTCATAGGTGTGAGAGTGACCAAGACAAAAATCTTATCATCAGATGAGATTTTATCTTGGTCACTCTCACACCTATGACGTTTCAATCGAGAGCAACAAGGACGTCACACTCACACTTATGACGTTTCAAACGAGAGCAACAAGGACAAAAAAAGGTGAGATGAAAATCTCAAATCTAGGGCCACTGAATATAGAATGTTAGGTTCAGTTTTCCAATGGGTCTAATATTTAGGAATGTCTCATTTTCTGGACTAGATAACTATTGTGATCAGTAATTTTGTAAATCAGAGTAAAAAAAATAATTATATCTTGTAGCTTTAAATGAGCAATTCTTGTATATATATATATAGTACCTGGATGGCCGAGCTTTGCTCGGTATTTTTTATTATTTTTTAATTGTGTTTTTTGGATAATAAACAATTGATTTTAGTCTAACCTCAAAGCAAACACTCATTGACTTCGTGTTACTTAACAACGCCATCTGCTGTTGTGTCGTTAAAGCAATTAGTTGCTCACAAAAAATAGTAGTATTATTATTCGCCAATAGATGTCAGGAAGAGTCATATTTTTCAGTTGAGATTGATTATCGATAAAACACGAATAAAATGATATTTTCTAAAAATGATTCCTAGCTAGATGGATTTATCGCCCCCGAAACCCCCTATATACTAATTTGTATGAAAATCGTTGGAGCCGATTCCGAGATTCCAATTATATATATATATATATAATATATACAAGAATTGCTCATTTAAAGGTATAAGATATAATTGGAATCTCGGAATCGGCTCCAACGATTTTCATACAATTTAGTATATAGGGGGTTTCGGGGGCGATAAATCGATCTAGCTAGGAATCATTTTTAGAAAATATCATTTTATTCGTGTTTTATCGATAATCAATCTCAACTGAAAAATATGACTCTTCCTGACATCTATTGGCGAATAATAATACTACTATTTTTTGTGAGCAACTAATTGCTTTAACGACACAACAGCAGATGGCGTTGTTAAGTAACACGAAGTCAATGAGTGTTTGCTTTGAGGTTGGACTAAAATCAATTGTTTATTATCCAAAAAACACAATTAAAAAATAAAAAAAAATACCGAGCAAAGCTCGGCCATCCAGGTACTGTAGATTAATAACACTATCTTGGACACCATAATATGGCCTCATTATCTACTGAGGTAGTAAAATAAGAAAACTAAGTTTTCATAGGATTACTACCACTTTTCTTTGGAAACTATGATGATCTCTCTATTACATAAATTCAGTTAAAAGATTTGTCAGGCTGTACACCTGATATGCAATATTTTATTTTATGCCTAAATCAATAAATATAATTACAGTTTTTTACAAACAAAGCAATGAAGTAATAAAATTAGAGACAATGTGGTTATATTTACAGTTCCTTTATCTACAGTTTCAGTCTTAGATAAACATTTAACAATAGTACTTTTATGTATCTTTTATTAACTAATCACTACAAAACATTTATGATAATTACACATTTACAGCAAGTATTGAAATTTGTACAACCAAAAAGAGAAATTGTCCATACTCCAACAGTATTTTACGTTAATTTACAATTATTAGGGCATTTAGTTACATAAAATCTATAATGTTTGTTATTGCTTTGGGATAATATTTTTGTGTTTGGCTCATGAAGCCATTCATCGGATCCATCGCAGCAGTCGCAAATGCCATCATTCACTTTACCAGATGGCACTTGATTTACTGTAACCTTTTTGTGATGTTGAGTATCACAGTAGAAGGTTCCATTGACACATGCATTGGTACTGGGCTCATCCGATCCATCTTCACAGTCACAATAATCATCATTTAACCTTTCAAATGGGATTCTTTGTTCTGATTTTAAACACTTAAACTCATGATTAGAATCCGGCCGGTACTTCAACATTTGGGTGTATAGCACCCCTTTTAAAATACCTTCAGTATTTATAAACTTATCATCTTCTGAGCGTAAATAATTATCGTTTAGTTTTTCATGGTCGTACACTGGTATAACCCTGCTTCCATTCGGGGCTTCGGAAGTGATGGTCAAAAAGAAATACAGCTGATACAAAATAAAACACAAAGCCATGCACACTGTTAAAAAGATAACGTTTTTCTTCTTCTTTAAACCCATAATTACTATTTACGAAAGGATTATTATTTTATCACACGATATTTTATATTAGAGCTTCCTATCTCTGTTCTAATTTTTTGCCAGTGGTCTTAGTTTCGGACAATTCGTTACGTTTGCTTGAGTATGAACTTATGGATCACCTTTTATTCCGCCGGGAATTATAGGTATTATTTATTTATGATTTTCAGTTTTAAACGAGACAAAACAAATTTGACGGACACGGAAAAAACGAACGAAAGTGTGTGACCATTCATAAATTCAAGATTGTACTAATATGCGCTAAAAATAAAAATAAAATACGAATATGTTTATTGCACATTGATCACATTACTCAATAATGATTTAGTCGAAGCGAATTAAATATGTATTTTATACGTGTGTTTCTTTCTAATAAATGTGTACGGGTAATTCAAAACATGTTATACGAGCATGTGTTGATGCTAAGATTACTGCCGTAAAAGCGCGTTATCTCCGAAATGTGTCACACCTAGGAACAAGAAATGTGTCACACTGAACAATGTTCTTTCAACGTCAAAAGAATCGATGACAGCAGCTGCGTTCCAAAATAGTAAGATCGCCTTTAGCCCATACCGATAAACGCGGTGAACCACTGGCCCTATTCGGAGATCTGAGATTTTCATCTCACCTTTTTTCGTCTTGCTCTAGTTTGAAACATCATAGATGTGAGAGTGACCGAGATAAAATCTCATCTCATCTCACGCGTAGGAATAGCCCTCCACAGCACAACATGCATAAGTCTCAGATCAATCTAGAGGAAAAGATGGGACACTGCGTTATTTCTCGCTGAAGCCACTTCTTTTTCAATGTGTGTGCCATGAAAAACATTTACAATTGCCCGAAAACTAATATTAATTCCCAAACTATACGTTAGCCATTTCCGTTCCAATATACAACCTTAGTAGATTTAATATTCTAAAACTGCACATATTTGTAAGAGTATAATGTTACGGCTTTGTCAAAATTGACTTGTAAAAAAACTGCACAGTTTTAAAAAGAACCTCAAAATGTAGTCCTGGAGGGCTATTCCTGCGCGTGAGATGAGATGAGATGAGATTTTTTCTTGGTCACTCTCACACCTATGACGTTTCAAACGCGAGCAACAAGGACGAAAAAAGATGAGATGAAAATCTCAAATCTCCGAATAGGGCCACTGCTCACACTTTTCTAAATGCACTATGTATATTTATGTAGGTACACGAAATTATAACATAAACTAATGTACAGAATGTTGAGGTAGAAAGGGAAGAGAAAAGGAGGGAAATAAATTATTGTCTATTGTCTATAGGTAAGAATGACCAAGCGAATAGCGTAGTTTTTTGCGTCAATGTGTGCGTGTTGAGTACATATACGACAGTGGCGTAGTTTTTCAATGGTTTTTGGCTTCACTTATATCATACGCCGTGTGCCATCTTATTTTCTAGGTTGATCTGAGGTATAGACTATAGTATCGCTATGTTCGCGTTACCACTTAGCACGTCGCGCGTCGTCGGTGTGAAATCAGCGACAGAAATACATTTGACTGCCTTGGTGGCTCAGTTGGTAGCGAACCTGCCTTCTGAGCTTAGGGGCGTGGTGGGTTCAATTCCCACCTAGGGCAAACATTTATGTGATGAACATTTGTGTTTGTTCTATGTCTGGGTGTTAATATCTATTTAAGTATGTATTTAAAAATATATAGGTATGTATATCAGTCTCTGGCAGCCATAGTACAAGCTTTGCTTAGTTTGGGGTCAGGCGACCGTGTGTGGAAGTGTCCCGAATTTATTTATCTTATATCTTTAAATGAGCAATTCTTGTATATATATATATATATATAATTGGAATCTCGGAATCGGCTCCAACGATTTTCATACAATTTAGTATATAGGGGGTTTCGGGGGCGATAAATCGATCTAGCTAGGAATCATTTTTAGAAAATGTAATTTTATTCGTGTTTTATCGATAATCAATCTCAACTGAAAAATATGACTCTTCCTGACATCTATTGGCGAACACAATACAATTTTTTGTGAGCAACTACGAGTAATTGCTTTAACGACACAACAGCAGATGGCGTTGTTAAGTAACACGAAGTCAATGAGTGTTTGCTTTGAGGTTAGACTAAAATCAATTGTTTATTATCCAAAAAACACAATTAAAAAATAAAAAAAATTCCGAGCAAAGCTCGGCCACCCAGGTACTTTATTTATTATTAGAGATAATTCACAGACAGATCGAGCGAGATCCAACATACGAATGTCGTTGTCGCTACATTACTGTCACTCGCCGCGCGGTGTGGAATCAATGTGAATGCACTTGTAAGCTTTATTTAAAAATAGCATCAGTTTCGAGGTGCGAGTGTCACCATTTATTTGAAGTTGACGTTTGTTTGACATTGACTTGACAGTGACTTGACTGTTCTCCAGCCATCTTTGTTGATTAATGCGAATTGGGATTGTTGTGAAATATTTTTTTATAAATATTGGGTTTCAGTAAAATCACCAATGGGAAAAAACTTTAAAATATATGTGCAATCATGAGTTACCTTACAGTTGATCACCAGGCTGCCTCATCCTCTACCAAAAAGGAAGGTGGCCAAGAAAATAATGAAGAACTTGAGGTACTACCATAAGCATATTATATTTCTCTTCACTGTTGCCCACTTAGACAAACAAATTACCAACTTACATTATTGCATAAGTTGAAATTCGTAAACAATACACAGACTGTAATTTCCAATCTAGCAGGTGCAAGTTTTAGCAAAAATTATAGGTCCAGAAAACCTTGACAAATTGTATTGATTTAACTCACTGAATCCTCCTTAGAACACTTTTGACTATATTCAGCCAGAAGGTGGCGATTGTTTCCATACAACCATTGTCCCTTAGCAATAAAATAAACCCTAACCACTGATATTTTCTTTGAAAAGCAGCTTGATTGCTCTGACTGAAGTTTGCATAGCCCCACTCCCACCTCTCTAGATGCAACTATAATCCAAAGATTGAACATACCAACCTGTACCAGTCAGGCTTGTCTACAACCAACTAAATATGATACAACATCGAGGTTGTAATGTCTACAGATGGCACAGTATAAAATCTAATTTAATGCAAATTTAATCTTCTATCTGGTATATAATGTAACCTGTGACTGTATCCATTACTATTTGCTGTAGACTCCACCTGCTATTGTTTCAGATTGACAATTCCAAAAGTGTTCTTCACAAGATAGCAACTCTGTATGCAGAGCAGTTGATGAGCGACTTGGTCCTGGTAGTTGGAGGTGTTGGGTATCCAGCTCACCGGCTCATATTATGTGCAAGCAGTGAGGTCTTCCAGGTAACTCTTAACATATTTTTGGTACCAAGACAATTTTTTGTTCTACTATATTTTTATTAAACAGCATTCTAAGCTTGGAAAAGAGAAATGAAGATGAAATTTAACAATGTCAATTATACATACCTAGATAGAATCTAATTATCTCATACTATTCCATAAAAAGTAGCAGATATATCTTTGGAGTCATAATCCTATTTTTATTACAAAAATGTTTGTTCTGTTTTTACTAATATTATAAACGCGAAAGTTTGTAAGAATAGATAGATGGATGTTTGTTACTCTTTCACTCCAGAACGGCTGAACAGATCCGGATTAAATTTGTCACATAGATAGATTATAGTCTAGAATAGCACATACTTTTTAATAGCGGGTGAAACCGCAGGGCGCAGCTAGTGTCTACATAACATTGTTACAAGCTATTTATTGAGTATATTAGGCTTAGAGGTTTTCATTGCCAGAAATTAGTTTTACCCCTAACTTACATAAAAAAATTACATAGGAAATAAGTGTATAAAACTTTGTTATCTGCCTGCAGGTGATGTTAATGAACAGAGAATGGAGTGAGTGGAGAGAGAGCCGTGTGGTCCTACAAGAGACTCCTGCAGCTGCTGCTGTCTTCCCACTTTTCCTCAAGTAAGCCTAAAGAGGCCTTATTGTGTAAACAAATATAAAAATACTCAGGACATTAATGTACAAACTGTCGCCTGACCCCAAACTAAGCAAACATTGTACTATGGCTGCCAGAGACTGATATATGTACATATTGTACATAAATAAGTGCATATGTTAGTTCAATAGTGTTGTCTTTCTATTATCATTGTATCGGGCGTTGTGGTCATACCACTCGCGGTAACTTACGTGAAATGAACGAGAAGGATGGCACATGATTACCATCACCATGATTGCGCAGTAAGGCCCCTGGTCAGCATAAATATCATGTTCTTTGACTTAATATTAAATAAATTGTATATCTATTAATAGAAAATGGGAAATAAGGTATTAAGGGCCGCATATTTATGTTTTTATCCGAACAAGGCGGTCGAGTCTATTTAAAAATAAACTTTGATGTTCATTAGTGTATCTTTATACCCAAATTGATTAAAAACTTTTTGACTTTGACATTCAAAAACGGCGCTCAATCATGAATCTCAATTTAAAACTAGTTTTACCATAAAATTTTAAATCAGTTTTTAATCAAATCTCATAACTGGGCATCATTTTAGAATCGTTTTCTGTGGTCTTAAGTGCATGTTAATAATACCAGGGTATTGAAAAGCTTATTAATTTTTTTACAGATATTTCTACACAGGCCAAATTCGAATATCACATCAAACTGTGCTTCCAGTGCTCTCACTAGCTGATAAATATAATGTCAAGGTATGTTCCTAAAAACATTTATTTTTCTAATGTTGGACATCTGCAGTGTAATTCTCATTGTAAAAAATTCTAATTAATTTAGTCACTCTAGCTTTTGTCTTAAAACTGAAGCTATCAAGCGATGATAGTTGGAGAAGGCTCGCCTCTCAAACCAGAGGGAGCGGGTTCGAATCCAGCCGACGGCATGCAGCAATTTATTCATTGTATGAACATATGTGCAAATTGTATGTCATCTGCTACATGACTGGAGCCCGGTGTATAGCGACAAGCTTGCCCCCTGTCACATTTGGGACTGAATATCGTCCGGCGAAGTGTGGGTGTTGTATTACACCTTTGCCAGCCCTCTCGGGGGAAAGGCGTGACGATATGTTAAAATTTGAAGGAGTGGCGTGGCGCGTGATTTATTCCCATGCATCCATAAACTTAATTCGAAGATTTCTCAGCTAGTATCACTAACTTACGCATCATTTTCCTATCTCTCTGACGTTAAGCTTTTGACACTCGCAGTTTTTAAACTGTTAGCCTTAACTGTAACTGTTGTTTATAAGCAGACCTTTCTATGCAGCACGGTTGTAACGTTCCAGGACCTAGTAATACTATGCCTGGGCTTCATGTCGGTGAACATCGCGCACGCGGCCAAGTGTGGTCAGCTCATATCCTGGATGCAGTATACGATGGCTTGCGGACACAACAATGTCGCCAAGGTAACGTACTTCTTGCAACGTTTTTCATTTGTTTTCCTCTTTACTACTTCCTGGCCGTTAAAAATGTTACTAAATGAGACATTTAATTGGAAGTTGTATTTTTTTACTTTGCTAATTATCTTTGATGTTCAGTGTTGTTCAGTAACCAGTACTCACAGTAAAAGCCGTCGTAGGATTTGTGGGTGCAGCTGTGCCTTATCACCTTTTTTGCGTAGCGGGCAACATAATAGCGCATCTGTGGCTTGCTCCCAACGACCACCACCAAGTGTGTGTCCAGCCTGGACAAGATAGACACAGGACCGGGTTCCAGGATGACAATCGTACTAGAAGAGAGATCTATAGGCTATATACCTATGAGTGGGCTTAAACGGGCTGATTATGATGATGTTTCTCACATATTTAAAGAATCAACCTGGGAACTATTATTTGAATTTCATGGAACACACACACACACACACACACACACACACACACACGTAATTACTGCATTTTGAGTGATTCTCATATAGTTATCGTATAGCGATCTTTACATTCAAATATCTCGAGAACGTGACTGGGTTTATTTTAAACTTACTGTATCCTGAAAAAAATCAGACATTTTGTCCCCTATACTCCTCACATTGGCGGAGTATCAGCTCTAAACCCTAAAGTCTACGTGTTCTCCCTCAGGCGTGCCAGAACTTCGTAAAGTGGAACCTGGAGTGGGTGTGGTCCGACTGTGACCTGTGCGAGCTGGAGGGGGAGACGCTGGTGCAGCTGCTGCAGCAGAGCGACCTCGTGCTGCATAATGAGATGACGCTCTACCAGTCAGTTCATCAGCCTGTCACACCACGCACACTGTCACACTGCCTATAGAGTGCCACCAAAAGATGAGCAGTCCGAGGATGAAAAATTCCAATAATAAGATCACTGATGAAAATAAAATTAATGAAGTGATCCAGTAGATGGGTTTTTTTCCTCGCTACAAATCCTCAAATTGGTTATCTTTTGGTGCTAATACATTTATAGTCATATTGACTCTTGAAAGAACCAACAAAATACGCTGCTTTTTTAAATGGTTAAAAAGAATTTTAGTAGTTTTTGAAATCACACTACACAAGTATGTGTTGCACTTTATAATATTAATAATCATTTATTTCAGACAAAGTCCATATTCCATACATTTAGATAGGAAATTAATTAAAAGAAATAAACTTTACTCATTATTCATCCACTTTATCTAATACTTACTCGTTTTCTATATCGCATTTTTCACATTGTAACCAATGTTTCGTTCAGGTTCGTAGTCCGTTGGTTGAGCAAGCAGCGCGAGCGGCTGTGCAACAGCGCCGATCTCAACGAGCTGGAGAAGCGAGCGCACTGGGACTCTCTGGTCCCCGCCGTCTTCACTCATGTTAGGTACACGTGCACTTAACATTACCAACTAGATCCGCATAAAACTATAGTTATGCTACTTATATGTATTATAAGTACTTGCGCTTGAGTTTGTATGATGGTCTTTTTTATAAACCCGATCATTTCTTTTGGAGGATAAAATAATATATATTAAATAATAATATTTTTTTAACATTGTCCTGACGACATCTTTATGGATTAAATAAATTTGTCCGTATTTTTGCAAATGATCTTAGTTTTGACGGTAAACTTTGGATACTTTTTTGGTGTAATTGGAACTAGAGTAGACTTAATTTGAATATGTTTTTATTGGTTAAAATGTACCGTATTTGTGCAAAGGTTCCCGATGATGTGTCCGAACCAGCTGGCGAAGTTGTTGCTGTGTCCGCTGACGCAGGAGCATAGAGACTTCTTCATGGAACGAATGGCCATCGCCATGAGCTACCAGTCGGGTAACATACTTTGACAACATTTCTAACTCTAACTAAAGGAATTTCTAATTCTTCAAAAATAAATAAAGAGAACTCCAAAGTTTACAAATAATTACAAATTTGGTTTTTGCACATCGATACTAACCATATGTACAATACAATATACGAATTTAAGATAGACGATTTTTAGATTCATAAACAAATCGAAATTTAGTCTGAGCGAATTTTATTAGATATGGTAGTGTATGGTGTATTGGCAGTGTAATGCGTTCCTCAGGCCAGTACGAGCGCATCTCCTCGGTGCAGAAGACAGAGGCGGGGCGCGCGCAGTTCACGCCGCGCCTCTACACCGAGGACACGTGGGGCTCCGTGCTGGCCGTGGACAACTTCCACTCGCTGCCCTGCTACCACACACGTACCTTCATATTCTCCTCCAGGTAATGTACAGTTCACGCCGCGCCTCTACACCGAGGACACGTGGGGCTCCGTGCTGGCCGTGGACAACTTCCACTCGCTGCCCTGCTACCACACACGTACCTTCATATTCTCCTCCAGGTAATGTACAGTTCACGCCGCGCCTCTACACCGAGGACACGTGGGGCTCCGTGCTGGCCGTGGACAACTTCCACTCGCTGCCCTGCTACCACACACGTACCTTCATATTCTCCTCCAGGTAATGTACAGTTCACGCCGCGCCTCTACACCGAGGACACGTGGGGCTCCGTGCTGGCCGTGGACAACTTCCACTCGCTGCCCTGCTACCACACACGTACCTTCATATTCTCCTCCAGGTAATGTACAGTTCACGCCGCGCCTCTACACCGAGGACACGTGGGGCTCCGTGCTGGCCGTGGACAACTTCCACTCGCTGCCCTGCTACCACACACGTACCTTCATATTCTCCTCCAGGTAATGTACAGTTCACGCCGCGCCTCTACACCGAGGACACGTGGGGCTCCGTGCTGGCCGTGGACAACTTCCACTCGCTGCCCTGCTACCACACACGTACCTTCATATTCTCCTCCAGGTAATGTACAGTTCACGCCGCGCCTCTACACCGAGGACACGTGGGGCTCCGTGCTGGCCGTGGACAACTTCCACTCGCTGCCCTGCTACCACACACGTACCTTCATATTCTCCTCCAGGTAATGTACAGTTCACGCCGCGCCTCTACACCGAGGACACGTGGGGCTCCGTGCTGGCCGTGGACAACTTCCACTCGCTGCCCTGCTACCACACACGTACCTTCATATTCTCCTCCAGGTAATGTACAGTTCACGCCGCGCCTCTACACCGAGGACACGTGGGGCTCCGTGCTGGCCGTGGACAACTTCCACTCGCTGCCCTGCTACCACACACGTACCTTCATATTCTCCTCCAGGTAATGTACAGTTCACGCCGCGCCTCTACACCGAGGACACGTGGGGCTCCGTGCTGGCCGTGGACAACTTCCACTCGCTGCCCTGCTACCACACACGTACCTTCATATTCTCCTCCAGGTAATGTACAGTTCACGCCGCGCCTCTACACCGAGGACACGTGGGGCTCCGTGCTGGCCGTGGACAACTTCCACTCGCTGCCCTGCTACCACACACGTACCTTCATATTCTCCTCCAGGTAATGTACAGTTCACGCCGCGCCTCTACACCGAGGACACGTGGGGCTCCGTGCTGGCCGTGGACAACTTCCACTCGCTGCCCTGCTACCACACACGTACCTTCATATTCTCCTCCAGGTAATGTACAGTTCACGCCGCGCCTCTACACCGCCGCGCCTTTACACCAAGGACAGTATAGTACGCGACGAATTGAGAACCTGCTCCTATTTTTGAAGTCTGTTAAAAAGAGGTATATTTTTTCGTAGGTCGTCGATAGCGGACGTGGGCTCCAGCGACAGGCTGCTGGAGTGGACGGTGGACCTCTACCCCAAGGGCGTCTGGTTCAAGAAGAGTTTGCTCATCAACTGGACTGGGAACTACGACGTGAGCAGTACTCCACACTAACGCACTGATACACACCACACTACACACCTTTACAACAACTGAACAGACACAACTTGACAACAAGAATGTTTTCACTGTTAATTTTATACGATGTTCGATGTTTTATGTATTCGGGCATCCGCTAATACTCTAAATGAATAAGATCGATAATTGTTATATCGGAATCAAAGTCAAAGTCAAAATGATTTTATTCAATTTAGGTATCAAAGATACACTTATGAACGTCAAAGTTATTTAAATAGACTTGACCGCCTTGTTCGGACAAAGAGCCTCTACTCAGAAGAACAGGCAAGAAACTGAGGGGCATTATTTTTTCAAAAAATAAATAAATTACAGTCTCACAAATTTTAGCTTACAACTAGGTAATATCTATAAACACTAGTGGCTAAATACGAATAATATTACGATAGAAACTTTTTATCGAACAGGAATAGATTTTCAAAATTCTCTCTATTGAAAGCTAATAGCTAATAATAAGCTAATAATAAGCTAATAATAAGCTAGCGCAAATATCGACACAATAAAACAAATTCAAATTTCTTTATTTCAGGCCTTTTTTTTTACCCATAAACATTGTAATAATATGTAGAATATAATTAAATTTAAAATTAAAATGAGGTATTAACTATTACATTGAAAGTACCTGGATGACCGAGCTTTGCTCGGTATTTTTTTTTTTTAATTGTGTTTTTTGGAAAATAAACAATTGGTTTTAGTCTAACCTCAAAGCAAACACTCATTGACTTCGTGTTACTTAACAACGCCATCTGCTGTTGTGTCGTTAAAGCAATTAGTTGCTCACAAAAAATAGTATTATTATTCGCCAATAGATGTCAGGAAGAGTCATATTTTTCAGTAGAGACTACTCAAACGCCTCCTTTTTGTTATTTTTCTTCCAAGTTTATGTTTAAGTTGATTATCGATAAAACACGAAAATAAAATGACATTTTCTAAAAAATATTTCTAGCTAGATCGATTTATCGCCCCCGAAACCCCCTATATACTAAATTGTATGAAAATCGTTGGAGCCGATTCCGAGATTCCAATTATATAATTATATATATATATAAACAAGAATTGCTCATTTAAAGATATAAGATTAACATAAAAATAAAATGAAAAATAAAATGTCAAATGATGTTCTGCAACAAACAATATAGTTGAGCAACTTGTCTGGTCCCCAGATGCTACGTAGCCTGGTTACCGGCCACGTTGGGTAATGTCGTGTTTCTGTGCCCCAGGTCCCGGAGGTGGTCCTGCGCACGGTGCGTATCGCCATCACGTGCCAGAACTGCCCCGAGTTCTCCGGGGTCTACGGAGACGACCGGGACTTTCTCTCAGAGGACGTCAGGGTCAAGGTGATCATCATCGTAACCATCATAATCATTATCACCATCATCATCTTTATCATCATTGTAGCGAGCTCGCTACATAACAGGCCATACATCGACGGCCAATGGAACTATATGGCGAAGCTTGCACCACGCTGGCCGAATACTCTACTCACTCTCACTCACTCACTCACTCACTCACTCTAGGCCCGAATCACACAGGCCTGAGGTAAGCTGAAGATGCGGCGCAGACAAGGTTCAGGCGTGGTGCCGCTACAAAACTTTTTCATATAAAATATTTGAAAGCGACGTGTTTAAAATTATACACAAGCGACGCGGCGTAGGCACGCTTCTTAATTTTTCAATCGTGTCCGCGCCGCATCCTTGTCTTAAGTCCAGCCCACATATTTTGAGACGAACGTTTCAACCGTGGATTAGACCAGTATAAGTTAATAATAATAAATTATAAATTCGGTACACTTCCACACACGGTCGCCTGACCCCAAACGAAGCAAAGCTTGTGCTATGGCTGCCAGAGACTGATATACATACTTATATATTTTTAAATACATACATAAATACATATTAACACCCAGACATAGACCAAACACAAATGTTCATCACATAAATGTATGCCTTAGGTGGGAATCGAACCCACGCCCCCAAGCTCAGAAGGCAGGTTCACTACCAACTGAGCCACCGAGGCAGTCGAAGTTGGAACACACTGAGACACTGACAGACAGCTCACGTTTCAAATCTTCTTTATCTTTTTAACTTGCAGTTAACCGCTTATCAGAGGTTAAACTGACAGATCATATTGATCTACCAAGATTTAGAAACTAACCTTGAGTTAACACAATGACATTCATAAAATTAACTTCGATCAGGTACAAGTAAAGTCTCCATACGCAAAATGGCACTTTGAAACAAGTTTCGCTGTCAGCGGCTGCGTGATCGCGTCGGTGTCACGAGTGACGCACAAAGGTGCTAAAAACACTTGCAAGTCATCAACGCTATTCCGGAATTATAAGGCTTAGATTTAAAAGAAGTTATGCGTATTTAATTATTTTTGATAGAACGTTGTTGAACATACAAAAACAAATAAAAGCAGGCATCGATGCGGGCCACTATAGAGGCTTGATTTTTAAAGAGACACGACATCTATGTATATCTGATCGAAGACATTTAAACTCAGGATATTTTTTTACGAATTTCACTCCGTATCTTTTGCAAGTGGAGTTCAGTGTGTTGTTGTGTTGTACAGATCGGTATCCTGGTGTGGGGAGTGCAGAAGAACGTAGAACATGTGGCTGCTGTCGTGGAGCGCGTGCATCGATTCTCACAACAGAACAGGTATACACGACAAATACTAATCATGAACCAATCATATACACCGTGTATCCTAAAGCGTAGTTCACACTAGGCTAGTAGATTAACGACGGACTTATCCTAAGTTTAGTAGACTGGCAAGTAATTTGGTCACTAAATGTGTGCGAACGTCAAGGTTTTAATCCAATACTTTAGTATAAGTGAGCGAGTCGAGTCAATCCATTTTGTTATATTTATTTTAGTCGAGTAGCGCCCCTTTTTTTAAACTGCTAAAGCGATTTTGATAAAATTTATAAGGGACCACCAGTAAAGTATCTACCAAACAAAAAAAGAATCCCGCCGCGGTGCAGATGACGGGGGGACTGCCGTACTACTTCCTTCGATCAAATACACATAACTAAAATAAATATTTGGTACACTTCCCACACGGTCGCCTTTTTTTTTACAACAGACTGGGCATGCGTTTGACCACTGATCGCCTGATGGGAAGCGTCGACGTGATCGAAGGTGTAACACGCTTGCCTAAGAGATACCTATTCACTTTACTCTTAAACACCCCCGGATTGTATTTAGGTGGAAAGACAGACGCAGGCAACGAGTTCCACACCGCAAAAGTTGACTTGAAACGCTTAGTGCGTTTTAGCGGAATTTCCACCATAAGAGGGTGTCTTTTACTGGTGCGCCTGGTACAATTATAAAAGAACGGCGATGGCTGGATCAGGTCGTGCAGTTCTGGCCCCAAACTAAGTAAAGCTTGTACTATGCCTACCAGAGACTGATATATTTTACAAGGTTTTGTAAAACTTGAAATGTATGTTTGGTTGGAACTATGTTTGTTCGATGAACGGATCTGGATGAAATTTGGCACAGGGATAGATAGAGAGTCTGGAATAGCACATAGGGTACTTTTTAACCGCCGGTGAATCCGCGGGGCACTGCTAGCATACCATAATGAATATGGAATACATTGGGCTCGCTTCAAATTGCAAAACAGCTTTGCTACACAAAAACTGTGTGCAATGATAATAATTCAGAATACATAGATCCACAATTTAACCCATGGTCTATTAAAATACTCCGCCAGGGATAGAATTCCGAGTCAAAAATGGTCACGTGGGCAACTCGTAATGACGGCAAGACCGAAATAAGTCATGACCCGAAATAAGTCATGACAAACAAGTTCGAAAGAGACGGATGACGATGACAAGTGATGTCATCAGGTTTATGATTTTCGAGTGTATAGATGTAAGTATGTATAAGTATGTATGAGGTTTCTTTGGCACGCCCTACAGCCTAAACAGCTTGATGGATTTTGACATGTGAGGTGTCATTTGATTCGTCTTGATAGTGGAAGTGACAAAGGATCAATATTTTGCAGGCGATCTTATTTTTTTTTCTTTTAATACTGTTACTTGTTTTTCATCGCGTTTTTAACAAAGCCTGAGCATAGTTGACCCTTTTTACAGTACAAACTTTTTTTTTTTTCAGGGTTCTGAACATAGACGGTGCGTTAGACTTCGACGAGCTGAACACGCCGCTCTACACACCACACGCCGCCACACAGACGCCAGAAAGAACCGCGCAGAAGACGGGGAGCTTACAGTAATACTACTTTAAATTATGATTATTTGTAACTTACCAGAAACCTCTTAAGGGTTTATTGTACTCATCAATATGAACAACTTTTATTATGGGGCGAACTCCGAAATCGCGAAAAAAAAATCAGCTGTTCCATACATTTTGTCAAAGGTGATTGAACTTTTCGTATGGAACAGCTGTTTTTTTTTCGCGATTTCGGAGTTCGCCCCATAGTAAAAGTTGTTCGTACTGATGAGTACAATGAACCCTTAAGAGGTTTTTGATTAGGTACAAATAACTCTGTATAGAAATAAATAGAAAATTAATAAATAAATATACGAGACGCTTGCACACACGTTCGTCTGACCCCAAACTAACCAAAGCTTGTAGCAAATAAGAGGTTTTTTTTTACAGTGGAGTGGGGGAGTATTTTATATTTTCGTTGTGTTATTCCAGGCGTTGCCAGAAGTGCATCGAGCGAGGGTTCGCCGGCCAGTGCCACCTGCTGGGACCCAACCGAGACCAGCTCAGAGTGAGTGCCAACAATAATAATAAATAAATAATAAATATTCGGAACAGTTTTGCACACACTGTCGTCTGACCCCAAAACTAAGCAAAGCATACATATAAACATATTTAACACACCCAGACATAAAACAAACAGAAATTTTCATCACTTGTTCGTTCGAATCATCATCGAATGTTCGCCCTAGGTGGGAATCGACCCCTGGGACATGGGCTTGATCAAACTACCAGCCGTGTCTTTTTCAACCGACTTCAAAAGAGGAGGAGGTTGTCAATTTGGTTGTCTTTTCTAAATGTTGTTTAAATGAAACGCAGCTTAACTCCGTTATTTATGAACCGATTTGGAAAAAAAAAAAATATTCAAATAAATAAAAATAAAATATATTTAAAACGATATATGTACTTACAGATTGGTACCATATTTTACAAAATCCGATTCGGATGACGAGAAGTCGTTTTTATTTTATTATAAAAGATCATTATTATTATTTACTTTCAATACGGAACGGGATCCCAAATACGTTAATTTTCCTCTTTTTAAAGCTTTGATTTAACTTTTAATGTAAGTAAATATGTATGTAAGTACGTAACTATGTATGTGTGTTTGTGTGGAATTTCGCAACTCAATTTTGAAGCAAAATATCTTCAACCGATTGAGCTGAATTTTTTTAAACACGTTTAGTTTGGATGACAATGCACGGTTTTTTTTTCCATTCAGCTTCATGGCAATCTGTTTCAGAACAATAAGCCACTGTGTTGTCCAGCCTCAAGCTTGTTTGGTGACTTTATTTTCAGAGAGCTTCCAGCAGAGTGGCATAGCTCTCTTTTCCCTATGTGAATCTCCCTGTGAGACTGGGGATGTCATATCTCTTCAACCTTGCGTGTTTGCTTGCACGGTTTTTAATTACTTTTTTTTGTTTGCTTCAACATCCAGGGGAATTTGGCGTCGCAAGTCTTGTGCATTTGCCAGTGGCAAGTTAATATTAGAGTATTTATTATAGTTAGCATTTTACAGATGACGAACAATATATTTTTTTACATGATTGTATTGTAGGTTTTGCACCAAAAAACCAAATGGTTTGTCTTGGTGCTCACATCCACCACTCGCCTAAACTTAAAGAAAATAAAAATAAAAATGTTACATACTAATGACTTATAACTATACGCTGTATAAAAAGTTTGGTTGGTAAGCAGCTGTTTGCAGTATTATGTTAGATTATTTGTGTCTGATAATTGTTCATTTCTTTCTACAATAACAACAATGAAGTTGTGCACGAGTCGCTGCGACGAGTTCGGGCGCTAACTCACTAGGATATTTTACTGAAACTTTAAGTGGAGTTTTGTAGAGAACACGAAAAGTCGAGTTTAGCAATGTTTGTATCATTTGCGCACACTCGTGCACGTTAACGAACCGGTAAACGTTAACAATCCACCGTTATTACACTTTAACACTCGAAGAATCACAAGTTTTTTTTAAATAATACAAAATTACGACAGCACCTTTTCGCTTCCCGCCAAAAACTCCCCAATGGTTATTTGTGTGACGTCATTCTAAATCCAACATGGCGGAACACCCACAATGGCGGACAAGTTACTTTTAAAGCACTCCTACAATATGGTCATCAAATGAATGGGCTTGCTGAGAGTAGCTTGATAGCTCTTTTAGCGCAATAAAAGCTCTTTAGAAAAATCATTTTTCAACCTCAGATCAACCTAGAGAATAAGATGGCGCAAGGCGTATAATATAAGTAAAGCCTAAAACCATTGAAAAACTACGTTACTGTCGTATATGGACACAACACGCACACATTGACGCAAAAAAACTACGCTACTCGCTTGGTCATTCTTACCTCGACATTATGTGCTTTGGTTTGTGGTATAATTTCGTGTACATAAATAAACATAGTAAAGTGAGGCCAGGACTACATTTTGAGGTTCTATTTAAAAACTGTGCAGTTTTTTACAAGTCAATGTTGAAAAAGCCGTAACATTAAACTCTTACAAATATGTGCAGTTTTAGAATATTAAATCTACTAAGGTTGTATATTGGAACGGAAATGGCTAACGTAGAGTTTGGGAATTAATATTAGTGTTCTTGAATTGTAAATGTTTTTCATGGCAACATTACCACGCACACAAGTTTAATAAAGAAGTGGCTTCAGCGAGATGTTCCATCTTTTCTTCTATGTTGATCTGAGTACTATACAAGTTTAGAGGTCACTAAAGGGAAATCTGTTAAAGCAAAGTGTGTGTGTAGAGAAGTGTTGCACAATGTGTAACAATCTGGTTGGTTTTTTGAATGAGGATTCAAAACAAAAAGATAACTGAAAATTATAAATTACCAAATAATGTTAGAGAAAATACGTGAGATGTTACTGAATTTGAACAGCAATGTGAGTTGGAAATTGAAGAAGAACATAACGAAACAATAAGAGAAATAGCTGCAGAAGATTCAAACCACTATTAAGTGGAGAGCTTCAGTGAGATATAACGCAGTGTTCCATCTTTTGCTCTAGGTTGATCTGAGTTTTCAACAAGAAAATCTTGTTTCGTTGCAGATACAAGTAGTGATAGTCCCGCTGACTAACTACTGCGTCGTGGGCTCGAGCGACTCCTGATCGCCCGCCGCGCGCGCCGCCGCCCGGTACTACTGGACTGCATGATCTAAACGAACAAGGTCTAGCAAACACGTAATGACGTCATCGTCACCCGTCTCTTTCGAACTTGTTGTAAATTACTTATTTCGGTCTCGCTTAAGCGTCAAAGTTAAAATGTTTTTTTTTCAGTTTAGGTATCAAAGATACACTTATGAACGTCAAAGTTTTTTCAAATAGACTCGACTGCCTTGTTCGGATAAAGAGCCTCTATTCAGAAGAACAGGCAAGAAACTGAAGGGCAATATTTTTTCAAAGAATAAATAAATTACGTCGATTGATGTCACTACGAGTTGCTAAATGCTATACTTGGCGTAGTATATTGTTATACCATGCTGGACGGCACACTAGCCGCCCGCTGTCTGCCTGCTCCTTCTAATGACAACACGCGACGCTGCGAATCAGAAAAATGAGAATTCGTAACGTGGAAAAATTGACGCGAGTTAAGAGTCTAACGTAGGGCGTTATTGGTTTCGTGCGCGTGCAATTCAGCGGGTTTAATAGTAAGGAATGACTAGGTGTGCATTTGAAAATCGTTAGAGGATAACTGATAATAAATATTTTTTTGTTCATTATTACGTGATGTGATGCGATGGCAGCCTAGTTGGGAAAAGGCCTGCCTCTCAAGCCAGAGGGAGCGGGTTCGAACCCAGCCGACGACGGCACACCAATTTGTTCATTCGTCCGGCGAAGTGTGGGTGTTGTATTACACCTCTGCCTATCGCCATACACCGGGCTCCAGTCATGTAGCAGATGACATACAATACACATATGTTCACACAATAAACAAATTGCGGTGCGTGCCGTCGGCTGGGCCCGAACCCGCTCCCTCTGGGTTGAGAGGCGGGCATTCTCCAACTAGGCTATCATCGTTTAATATTTAAAAACGCTAAATTGTGTGAGCGAGAAAGGAATTTATTTATTTGTAAACATATATTTTGAAAATAACGCCCGTTGAAGACTTTTAAAGATAAAGATAATTTATTAACAGAAAATAACTACAAAGGAATGACATAGGAACATAATGTCTATTTTTTTAAGACAAAGAACATCTGTAAGACCCGTAAATTGCTATGTCGGTGAATTGTTGCTATACGATTTCGTGCGGTAAGACGTCTAAGGGCCGAATTCACCATTTATGCTACTAATCGAGATTTATTAAAAAAATTGTATAATTAATAATTTAGTGAAAGCAAAATGACTGTTTAACCTCAGTTTTTCACGTAAACCAAGTTTAAAATGAGCTAATCGCGTTTATATTCACTGGTGAAATCGGCCCTAACTGTCACCGTTCGGATCAGTTCGCAACCAGCTCGCTGTTTCTTTTTCTGCGAAGACGAATCGCAGTATTGCGTGTTGACCTTTATTCGCGGCCAGTCTAAGTTTTCAGAGCAAGAACGCTTGAATACTGGTTTTAAATAGTATTATTTATTTATTAAAAAACCGGACTGCAAGATGTCGAGGAACACCGAGGAGGTGAAGACGGATCAAACAATACTTCACTTTGTAAATTCGGTCAAACCGGTTATATGAAGCAGCCACCGTAAACGCTGATAATTATTGCCCTGATTGACGTTGAGCATTAGTGTGGCCACGATTTTTCGTGTCCATTTCAAAGGCATTTACATTGCCGTTTGACGTTAATGGGCATTGACGTAGACCGTTCAAGTGTTGCCACCAAATTTGTCGCGTTAGTTGACTTAACGCAATAATTGTCGCGATGATGGGCATTGGCGTTTCCCGTTTGTGTGTATCCCGTAGCATAAGAACATAAAAGCGTATACCTGAAAAACGTCACTCTTTTTCAAGGGCAGTTGGGTGAAAAGGTGCAGACCGTTCTCAGTAATTTTACCTCGCCACAATATTGTCTCCCACTCTGGCAGTAAGTAATGCCAACTGACAGAGAGACAATGACAGTTTGTCACAGGTAAATAACTTTGAACGGTCTGAAATGCGCTTTCGAAGTCGTGTTGTTTTTTTTTAGTTTGCCGGAACCAGACTGACCGCGAACGGCCGCGAACATTTTCTTTGGTTCTACAAAGCTTTTTGACCAATAGGAACGGCGTATCGTCGCTTTCGCGGGCGTTGGCGACAATAATGGTTCTTTCTTATAAGACATAAATTGACATGATTTAAATAGGTACTATTGGACATTGTAACACTGGAAACATATTTCGGTGTGTTTTGGCAGCCTCATTTGAGAGACGGACAGGCTAGCGTGTTAAACACATTTGTAACATCAGATGAGCTAAAGTCAAAAGCTTACAAACAATGAAAAAGCTAATAACTACATATGTATTTGTAAAAAAAGTCGTATACTGATAACATTGTATTAACTTATTTGGGGGTGTTGTGATTATTTATAAATGTTATATGTTTAATGGTATACACAAGCGGATCCAGGAGGCTTACCCTCATCTAAGTGAAGCTCCCTTCCTCCTCCCAAAACCAAAATCCTGGATCCGTCACGGATGGTACATATAATCACTGTGTATGTATCACATAGATTGTAAGATTTAATTGATCAGATATAAATAGATGTCAAGTTCCACTATGCAAAATGGCACCTTGAAAACAAGGCTTAGATCAAGTGTAAGCCTTGTTTCTCTGTCAGTCGCCCTATGATCGCGTCGGTGTCGCGATACATAAATGTGCTATAACACAAATGTCAATGTCATCAACGCTATTGCTGAATGATAAGGCTTCAAATAAAGTTATATGTATTTGATTATTTTTAATAAAACCTTAGTGAACATACATGAACAAATATAAGTGCCGTTGCAGTGTCACTCTACAGGCCTGACTATTAATGTGACACGGCATCTATGTATATCTAATCAAAGGATTTCATCATAAATATCTCGGTGTTCATTGATTAACTAAAATTGTTGTAAGGCTTAGTACATTACTGTCGTTGAAGGCGTCTGAACGTTAGATTGTGAGCTCAAGCGAAGCCTAGGCGCACAAAACAAATCCTTCAATGCCTTACTGCAACCGACAACATTTTGTATTTCTACTAATAACTGTCCTCAAACACAGCTCGTTTGAGTTAGTAGTTTCATTCTTTAAACTTTATTTCTTTCACATCTATTGTGATTGATTTCAAAAATTCAGTCATTTATGTTTAGCAACTGTAGACATGTCAAGAAGAGCTTTATTTTATGTTTTAACCAAATAGTTTTTGTTACATATATTGTTACTTATTAGTTTAGTTGCGTTATGTTCTCATCATGTGCAATGACAGACTGTTAACTTTAGGATGTCAGAGCATACGCCATGGCCCGTGTAAGTTTTTTGCTGAGGGGTAAATACGTCTGGATGGTTACGATACGGTTCACCTCGATCCAGAGAGGATCGCAGTGAATACACTGGTTTCCTCTTAAGGTGGCCTTTGCAAGTAATGCTTTGGTCACATCATGGCTATTATTTTATTTGTTCTCTTGGTAGAAAGATAATCTCCCTCTGGCTCTACCTAGTTTGTGTTGGATATTATCTAAGACTTTTGGCAATATCTGGACATGGGGTATCCAAAGGCCATTTTGTTGTGGTCGATTTTACCTCGATCACTTTCTCTGATAAACTTTCAATTTAGAGACAGTGACCTCTAATCTTGAACGCACCTGAATACCGGACGTGCTTTCCTTTATCACTGCCGTGGCCTGTGTACTGACCCTTATAAAAAGCTAGTGTTAATTTTCTATAATACTTTCTTGAGAAGCGGAATTGTACGCCGCGTTCTTACAGTTCAGGACTGTTTGCTATCTTGTTGTATTTGGAATTTTAATAAATAAGCTAGCTTTATATCGCCTTTTATTTCCAAAACTTGTTAGGCTCACGCACGATACGCACAATTTTCACTACACCTACATGCGCGCGCGACAAAATTCTTATCGTCACTTTTTGTCATGTGAGAACGTGACAAGGCTATGTCTAAACATACGTCTGTCTCGTTGCGCATGCTAGGCCTGCAGCCTTGAACAAGGAACAGGAACACCGCGCATGTGGTTGATAAAATTGAACACCTCAACACCACAACCTCACGGCATGACTTGTCGATTTTCGACTTGCCTACGTAAGTTGCAAAGATCGTATAGTTACCACACGGCTCAGTTAAGTAAGCGCAAGCCTCAGTTAAGTAGGCACAGTTAAAATGGTAAAGATGATGCGTGTGGTAAGCCTATTCCGCTAAAACTCGCACAGATGCCCGCTCGCGTGTTTAATTGAGAATACTATGAGACATTTTAAATCAAACTACAAAAGTACGCAAATAAAATTTATTCGATAAAATGATCGATACACAACATAGACAAGTTACGAAAACATATGAACGTATTTCAAGCACATACATAAATTAGCACAATCTAAAACATTTATTGCTAAAGCAAAATTTGGAAGAAATGTTTACATATACATACATCAACTTATACACTAAACTACTAATGGAATCAAAAGCATTGCTAAGACGGTAACCACTTCCTTCCCTTGAGCATTTATGGTAGGTATATGCGGCTGCGAATTTGAGAGAGCGAAAGTAAAATTTCCAACTGAATATATTGCTTGTTAGGGTAGTTGCTCACGAGACAGAGGGACTATTCCTGCTCGTGAGCTGAGATGAGATTTTATCTTGGTCACTCTCACACCTATAACGTTTCAAACGAGAGCAACAAGGACGAAAAAAGCTGAGATGAAAATCTCAGATCTCCGAATAGGGGCTCTGGGATCATGATGCACGGATATCCTTCTCAACATGCGCAAGTTACTTACACCACGTTGAAAAATAATTTGAATTAGCTGTAACTGTCTCGATAAAAGAAAAAGTTCATTTTGTAAGAGCATCAAAATATAAACTAAAAGAAATGAGACCGTTGAGAATGAACATACTCTACCTACGCTGACGCTTCTCCAAATACGCAGCCATGTTAGTCACTTTCTGACATTCACGCCTTACTTCTAAAACATTTAGCACAATATACATAAACGAAACTAAGTTTCGGCAATAAGGAGCATTATTATACGTACCTAGCATACGTAGCGGTTTACAGACAATTGACTGGGTTACAACGAATTACAATATTACAAAAAGTGCACGCCACGAACTTACATCACTTAAAAATACAGTTGCTGATGCAACTGTTAACACAATGCAATGTGTTAACAATGCAATGCAACGGCGTATGTAACGGAGGTTTGTATTTAAAAAAAAAGAAAGGTAAATGACGGGCTCACCTATAAATGTTGCTTGGAAAGACAAATGTCATTTAAGTTCTACGCAAAACAAATTTACATACAGGTTAACATAGAACCTCCTGATTTATGAAACGGGAGTTACTCACGTACGATTCAGTCGATTATTCAGACTATGCGAGACGCGGCCGCGCGCGCACTCGCCTTGTTAAAGACGCCGGAATTCGGAAAGTCGAAATATTTGATAGATCGAAGAGGAGAATGAAGTATCCATGAATCCACCTGTGGATTTAGATGGAAAAAGAAGTATCCATGAATCCACCGGTGGATTTAAGAGGAAACCGAAGTATCCATGAATCCACCGGTGGATTTAAGAGGAAACCGAAGTATCCATGAATCCACCGGTGGATTTAAGGGGAAACCGAAGTATCCATGAATCCACCGGTGGATTTAAGAGGAAACCGAAGTATCCATGAATCCACCGGTGGATTTAAGAGGAAACCGAAGTATCCATGGATCCACCTGTGGATTTAAGAGGAAACCGAAGTATCCATGGATCCACCTGTGGATTTAAGAGGAAACCGAAGTATCCATGGATCCACCTGTGGATTTAAGAGGAAACCGAAGTATCCATGGATCCACCTGTGGATTTAAGAGGAAACCGAAGTATCCATGGATCCACCTGTGGATTTAAGAGGAAACCGAAGTATCCATGGATCCACCTGTGGATTTAAGAGGAAACCGAAGTATCCATGGATCCACCTGTGGATTTAAGAGGAAACCGAAGTATCCTTGGATCCACCGGTGGATTTAAGAGGAAACCGAAGTATCCATGGATCCACTTGTGGATTTAAGAGGAAACCGAAGTATCCATGGATCCACCTGTGGATTTAAGAGGTAAAAAAAATTATCCATGAATCCACCGGTGGATTTAAGAGGAAACCGAAGTATCCATGGATCCACCTGTGGATTTAAGAGGAAACCGAAGTATCCATGGATCCACCGGTGGATTTAAGAGGTAAATAAAAGTATGAACCCACCGGTGGATTTAAGAGGAAACCGAAGTATCCACGAATCCACCTGTGCATTTAAGAGGAGAAAAAAGTGTCCGTGGATCCACATGTGGAGCCTAGCTGTGGATCCAAGTGGGAAGAGGGGAATAATCGACTAAATTGTACGTAAGTAATTCCCGTTTCATAAAACATTATGTGTGAAAATCACGTCAGTTTCCATAATCAAATAGAACCTCCTTGTTTTTGGAAGTCGGTGAAAAATGAAGTACCTAAATAATGTTATTCCGCCTTAGGCAGCGTTTATAAGTATGGTCGCACAAACTTTATAATATTAAAAATCACTAGGTAGGTACATACTAAAATAAAAACCTCATTTAGAATAAAAATTCGTCACGAAAACTTAGTTAATTATTAAAATATCACTTGGACTAAATATAAGAAAAATCCTTAAGTACGCACTAAGTACACAGATATTCTAAAGACTTGTTCATAATAAAAATCTCAATTATTATAACTTCATTGGATGGACAGACGTAGTAATTTCAGAGAACCAAAGTTTATTTGAGAAAGCAAGATTGTTACTTTGCTTTTTGGTATTCACAGTCTTACAATACTTACACAATAATTATTAGTTTGTCTTTTTCGAAAGATTTTTTTTTACAATTTACTTAAGAATCTTATTGTCCACGATATATTTATTCGAAAAATACTTTCGGTGTATGTTTTTTTTAGTTAAATTTTATATCAAAAGTGTATCTTACTCGATATCACAGTGCTGTTGTTTCAACAATGGCTGAGATGAGAATGTGTTAAATACATGATTTTTGTTTAAAAAAACCGTATTCAAATATACTAGCAAGCGTAAAGCCATCCATATACTATGCACCATGTAGACATTTATTAAATTCTATACACGAATATCGGTCCTTATTGAGTGAGCGAGGAGGCAACGGTCAACGCGTGCCGTCTCGCTTGCGCAGACTTACTAGCGCTACACGAGTGAGCGGGACGACACGGTTTCCATCGCCACTACGCTTACGCAAGGCCCATGGACCCTATGTGTAAAGGATAAGAAATAATATCGTTTAACATAGTATTGCTCCCGCGACCGGGTGTATGTAGTGGTGAATGACTCGTCAGTGTGATGAAGGCAGTCATAGGAGGAGCTCCTTCGGGAAGAGATTCATGGAAGCGTAGTCTTCGAGCACCTACGAACAAACAGGACACGTTTATATCAACTGCTACATGCATTAATAAATCTAAACAAAAACCATTCACTAACTCACTAATATTATAAATGCAACAGCTTGGATGGATGACTGCATGGATGGATGTATGGATGTTTGTAAAGAAATCACGTCAGAACGGCTGAACGGATCTGCATGGAATTTGGCACAGATAAAGATTTTAGTCTATAATAGCAAATAAGGCATAGCATAGCACATAAGCCGCGGGTGAAAACGCGGGGCGCAGTTAGTGATTTTATAAAACGGGAATTACTCACGTCCGATTTATGACTTAAGACACAAACTGCGGTTAAAACTAGTTGGTTATAACCGACTTAAATCGTGTGTGAGCAGATAAATGATTATACGTGTAATGAGAACTCTCGGCAGAGCTGCTTGTCGAGCAGCAGTCAGCCAGTACAGTGCGAGCTCACCTCTCTCAGGCGCTGCACAGTGGGCGGGAGCCGTCGAGGCAGAGCTGGTTGTCGAGCAGCAGTCAGCCAGTACAGTGCGAGCTCACCTCTCTCAGGCGCTGCACAGTGGGCGGGAGCCGTCGAGGCAGAGCTGGTTGTCGAGCAGCAGTCAGCCAGTACAGTGCGAGCTCACCTCTCTCAGGCGCTGCACAGTGGGCGGGAGCCGTCGAGGCAGAGCTGCTTGTCGAGCAGCAGTCAGCCAGTACAGTGCGAGCTCACCTCTCTCAGGCGCTGCACAGTGGGCGGGAGCCGTCGAGGCAGAGCTGGTTGTCGAGCAGCAGTCAGCCAGTACAGTGCGAGCTCACCTCTCTCAGGCGCTGCACAGTGGGCGGGAGCCGTCGAGGCAGAGCTGGTTGTCGAGCAGCAGTCAGCCAGTACAGTGCGAGCTCACCTCTCTCAGGCGCTGCACAGTGGGCGGGAGCCGTCGAGGCAGAGCTGCTTGTCGAGCAGCAGTCAGCCAGTACAGTGCGAGCTCACCTCTCTCAGGCGCTGCACAGTGGGCGCGGGCACGCGCGGCTGCAGGCGCGCGCGGGAGCCGTCGAGGCAGAGCTGCTTGTTGAGCAGCAGCTCGGCGCCGGCGCTGGGCTCCAGCGGCGTGTGCGCGAGCGCGTGGCGGCGGCAGATCTCCGCCCACGCCGTCAGGTGCTTGTCGTTCGCCTCCTCCGCCACCGATGCTATGTCTTGCTGGAGGGAAACGTACTCGTCACTCTCGGCCCCGGCTCAAACTGAGGGTGCTCCGAGACGGGCCGTATTTTGACTGCAATACTGACCCGGCAATTTTGCGATAATATTTTGAGTGCGGCCCGGCCATAGTCACACCTTTCGAGCATAGTTAATAACGGGCTACAGTCGGTAATATTGCCAGTATTGCTGTAAAAATATGGTCATCTAAGAGCATCAGGATAGAGTCGACTCAATCTCTGACCACGCGACCCATGACGAATTTGGTCATCTTCAAACGTAAAAATTGTACTGCACGAACGCTTAGTCGCTTCTAAAACTTCATGAAGATCGCATCAACGGTACTCAAGTTATCGTGCAACAAACGAATGCCGATTTGTCCCAGTAGACTCTGGGAACATTGAGAGCGCACTAGCAGAGGGCCGGCAAGTCTGGGCAATTACTCCACCAACAAGTAACATTTTAAAAGAAAAACATTAAACCCGACTGCAAAATGTTGTATCCTATGTCATTTAAACTATCAAGACAATTCAAATGACACCTCACATGTCGAAATACATCAAGCTGTTTAGGCTGTAGGGCGTGCCAAATAAACTTCATACATACCTACAATCCACATACATACATACACTCGACAAACATAACCCTCCTTCCTACGCAGTCGGGTAATAAGAAGAACACACTATGAAGATGAATAAAACTTTTTTTACTTTCTCTTCAGATCGCAAGAGAGATCTGAATGACTAGAATGTGAATGTGAACTGTAACTACTAATCACTTTGATTATAGGCCCATCCACTCGCTCCATCTCACTTGCACGATTTCCAATTTTCAAAAACAAACATGGGCGTTAAGACGGCAAAACGCTATACTGCACAATGGGCTTGCAACAAACTAAAACACAAATTGTTTACGCATGCAAGTCGCTGTCGTATGACCGGGTTTTATTTTATTTTATTCGGTTAAGGTACAGTCACAGCCAAAAGTTAATTTATATATATATAAAAAATACACACCAAAAGGAATCTCTTTAAACTTTAAGTTCGCTTACGACTATTTTATATTTTTGAATGCAAGATTGTAATAGCTGGGAGCCGATATATACTATAAATATATTATTATGACACAGTCTATCGTATCAATGGCATAAGTAAACAAGATCATAAATAAAGTCAAAAGACTTTTATTATTTTTATCAGCAAATACAGTGCAGAGAACGAGATATTCGGTGCAAGTCTCCATCGGCCCATTAGCTCAGTTGGTTAGAGCGTCGTGCTAATAACGCGAAGGTCGCGGGTTCGATCCCCTCATGGGCCACAAAATGTTTTTTGCATTTATGAAAAGGCAACATAATCAACATAAGCACTGGTATCTTAAGGGGTTTTGGACTTTTCAAAATTGCTTATAATAATTTAGTATTAAAAAAGAATTATTAAACTTGGACTACTCTGTAAAACGTTAAGCGTATCTCGTACATAAAAAAATAAATATACACGTCGACTTGTAAACCTCCTCCGTTTCGTCGGTTAAAAAAGGAAAGAATTGATTGATAAAGTCAGCAATATTTTTACTTCGGCATATCCACAGGGTCTGTTCGTTCAGATTTCATATTTTCAACGGTATTCCAATAGCTAGAATGTTGTTATTTGTTTGTTTAACAAAAGCTATACATACATCGTCATGCCGTTTCCCCCGAAGGGGTTGAAAAATCAACCACCGCCGGACGGTATTAAGTCCCAAAAGTGATAGGGGCGAGCCTGTTGCCATACACCGATTACAAGTAGTATAGAAAAGCTATTTATATAACATAACATATCGTCACGCCTTTCCCCCGAGGGGGCTGGCAGAGGTGTAATACAACACCCAAACTTCGCCGGACGATATTCAGTCCCAAATGTGACAGGGGGCGAGCCTGTCGCCATACAACCGAGCCCCAGTCATGTAGCAGATGACATACAATCCGCACATATGATCACACAATGAACAAATTGGTGCGTGCCGTCGGCTGGGTTCGAACCCGCTGTCTCTGGCTTGAGAGGCGGACCTTCTCCCAACAAGGCTGCCATCGCTATTTATATAATTCGTACAGGATGTTCATAGATCGCCGACAAAATATATGGAACAGCTGTTTTTTTTCCAAGCTGATTTCGGGGTTAGCCCATGGTGAAAGTTGGTCATAATTATGAGTACAATGATATCCTACAATATGTCCGTCCTTTAAACATACACTTCTTAAAGAGCTGCATTTTGCTTTGATTTTTTAGAGAACAAATATAACACAGACTTACCTTGGCAATGGTAGATATCGCAGTTCCATAATAATCGTGGTTGATATTAAATATCTGCGACACCATCTCCGCCAGGCTTCCTTGCGTCGAGTTGGCTGTGTCTACTATGTTGTAAGTCTGTGGGAAAAAAATTAAATGATATTTTCAATTCTCTTGCTCGAAAAGTCCGACATTATAGAGTACCATAGCGAAAATAAAATTACTACCCATTATATACGAGATAGTTTTACCGCATATTTAATGGCTAGTAAATGTCCCTCCCCCCCCCATAATAGTCATTATAGCCCCTTGAATAACAATCTATTATTTCACACGAAAAAAGGTTGAAACAAAAAACAGCACAATACCTCATCCTTAGGAAGTGTTTGTTAACAAGCTAACGTGAATGGCAAAGCGAAATTAGTTTCTGTCTTAGCAACGAATTTCTCCATGTCAGTTTGTGTGTCAGTTCTCATAGTATTTTATTCGTTTACATAAATAATTCATGAATTTAATTTAATTTTCTTTTGCATAAATTTTTGACATCTTCGACTCAGTTTTAAACTTCTGCAGGTGTCATTGATTCTCATCTTTTGTAATACTTTGTGTTATTGTTACAAAAATAAACTTTTTATTATTTTAAATATTAATTAAAACTTTATTTTTTAAATGTACTTTATTCGTTTATATAATGATTAGTTAATTCCTAATAAAATTTACAACCTCACTACATAAATCGTGAATAGTTTAAGATTTCAAATAAATGGCCAATTGAATGGACAATAAATTTTATCAATGGAATGGGTCGTATACAAAAAAAAAACCTGTTCCATACATTTTATTAACGATCAATGAACTTTTTGTATGGAACAGCTGATTTTTATTTCTCGTATATACAGGGAGTTACGAAAACCCTGTTGGATAATTGATGGGCAGGTACACACACTTATATATAAGTATACATGCAAAAATACCAAAAAAACAGAGCAAGTGAAAATAGCCAAAACCAAAAAGAGTTATGACCGGTTTAAAAACGCAAGAAAAAAAGGATTTCTTTACAAAAATGCTAATAAATCTGTATCATATGTAGACGGCTTTTATTCTAAGAAAGTAGCAGCATGATGCGAATAGTTTACAAATGAAACCGACGCCATCAGTGTCTGCATGCGTTCGCGCTTTTAGGAGGGCGGAGCGCAATGTGTGTTACATTTTTTTATAGTCTATAATTAATTTAAAGTAGCATAATTGCATTCTCCAGTCGATACTCGATGCGCACCTCGCGGATACAGGGTTTTAGTAACAGTCTGTACACATTTCGCGTCTAATGATGAGTACAATAATAATATTTTTGGGGGCTGAGCTACCCACGTCCGTACGAGTGTACTCTATTCTGATTTCCTACACGTGGTCCCCGGGTAGTGCTAACCGGGTAGCAAACTCTGGTGGGAGGCTTCGGCCGTGGCTAGTTACCACCCACCGGACTAAGTCATGCCGTGAAATGACCTAGTCGTGTTTCGGGATGTAGTCCGGTGTAACCGTTCCGAAGACGGGTCTGAGCAGTAGCGCACTTGTAGCGCCTCACTCAACTGCCGTCTTTGTGCTTCTTCACTCTACAATGCTTAAAGGCTAGAGTGAATAAGTGCCTTATGGGTCGTCGTGCTCCATCTTGGACCACAGCGTCGCTTAACATCGGGCGAGTTGGTGGTCAAACGCAGACTTATTCTATACTAGCTGCGCCCCGCGGTTTCACCCGCAGTTAAAAAGTATCCTATGTACTATTCTAGACTATCATCTATCTCTGTGCCAAATTTCATCCCGATCTGTTCAGCCGTTCTGGCGTGAAAGAGTAACAAACATCCATCCATCCATTCTTACAAACTTTCGCGTTTATAATATTAGTAGGATAAAAAAAAAGCAAATGTTCGTAGTTTAGAGATACACTATTCAACAGACCTGATGGTTGGCCTCAGGCTTGGTGCCGAGCACCCAGATGGCCCGGACCAGGTCTAGTACATGCACGGTGTTCATTTTGAGGTCGGCCGTCCACAGGAGCTTCATGGTCTCACCCAGGTGCTTGTAGATACCTCCGTAGAGCAGCCGAGGAGCTATAGAACATATGTAAATAAATAATAAATCACATCACATACGCCTTTCCCCCGAGGGGGCTGACAGAGGTGTAATACAACACCCACACTTCTCCGGACGATATTCAGTCCCAAATGTGACAGAGGGCGCGCTTGTCACCATACACCGGGCTCCTCCTTGGCTTATGTGTTAATACTTATCGTCTATCTACTGTGTAAAATTAGCAGCCCTGTACAATAAAATTAAATATTATATAATGACATGACATATAAGGTAAGATGCACATTGCACATACTCAAGCTCCTCCTATCCCCGATTCCATAGACGATGGCTGGCCTGAGGATAGTGTAGTTGAGCTCGGGCTGCAATTTCTTCAGCTCCTGCTCCACCTTGCTCTTCATTCGGCCCTCCACCGTCCACGGCTCGATCGGACAGTCTTCTTTCTGGGGCTGAGGGGAATGTCACATTGTATGAAGAAATTCTTAGTGATTTTATTTTATTCATAGAGCATTTCATTTTCGGAGATAACTCTTTACTGTCAACAACTGAAATTACAAACAAAAGAGAATTTGTGTATGTATGTGTGTGTGTGAATGCGAGCGTGGCAATCGAAAAATCGATAAGTAGACTAGACATCCAACACATTCGTTAGTTAGTTGACTGGAGTCTGGACATTATAGCCCCTTTAGCAGTGTAATCATATAGCCTCAGAATAGTCATACATTGCTTGTATTTTTTCCTTATAATTTTTTTAACTTGATCGAAAAACAAAGGACTGTGTCGCTATTCCGAGGCTTTAAAACGTTTATCACTAAAGGGGTAGTTGTGTTAGCCATCATACCTTATCAGAGCTATACATCTGCCCGCTGGACAGCTCTACGAGCCTCGGCACGCGCTGCTTGGCGCATTGGTGGGCTACATTGGTGCTGAGCGTCAGGATGCCCTCAGCGTAGACTGCTTCCGTCTGCCCCACGCGCGTTTCGCCCGCGCAGTTCGCCACTAGACTCCACGGAGCACCGTCGCCGGGATCCAGGGCGGTCGCGCATGATGCTGGAGGGAACAGAGAATTAAAAGGAGATGAGAAAATTATCTTCTTCGGTTAACTTTTGAATTTGGAATGGTGAGCAGTTTCTTTATCAAATCAAATCAAATCAATTTATTTCGACTAATTTTTCAAGTCATATCAAAGCAATTTAGATAATTTATAAATTACTAAATACTAGTCTGTGTGGCCTCAGTAGCATTCGGGCAGTTGTATGTACGAGTTAGTTTTATCGGCCCCGGTGGCCCGGTCCTGTTAGATTCTTCGTACACAACTCTTCAATACTCGACAAGTTTGGTCTCCAAGTGACTACCGCAATACAAATTCATAGAGGTTCGTACACAGGCACGCGTCGATCGGTAGTCGCTTAGAGAACGAAGTTTTCGAGTGCCGAAGACTAGCGTTGTGTATGGAGGGCCTTACCGGGCCATATTTGATCACGAGCAAGATGAGATGCCTTCAAACAAAAAAAACGCTGTTGCTGTTGTTGACAACGCCCGCCTGAACTATCCGGCGACCTGATCATACTAAAATTAGTCGCGCTTTCACGCATAGCGACTTTTTATTTTCCTTTTGTGATTCACATTTTATAATGCTGACTTCATTTACATTTTTATCCTGATAAACAGTTCAACAGAAAATTAATTAGCACAATTTGCATGAACCCGTGTCGTTATTAGAGTTAAACCTCGTAGCGGAGTTTGTTAAGGAAACTTTTGCGTTATTGTTGATTGTTTTTAGTATTCCGCGCGCGATAACAAAACAATGGTCTTGATGGCTCATGTCCCAGGTTTATTGGATTCAAAATGTTCCTTGTGCAAACATATGTATTCTATTGTATAGGGATAAGGAAAGGGTTTGAATATTTTTTTATAGAATCTGGCAGATCCACGTACTGCCAGCTAAATTTCTTATACATACAATTAATGTCAATAGGTATATGGTGTCCTAAAGTATCACGTTCCGGAAATTTTTGGAGGTAACACACTATGAAAATGTATCATTTGAATATAATGGAATCCAAAGATAAAAATATTTATGAATTCCATTTTACTCAAATAATAAATTTTGCGCCGATTGGTGGGTGTCGTGACCATTCATGGAAACAACTTTTCCTTTCAAAGTCAAAATGTTTTTATTCAATTGGGTATCAATGATACACTTGTGAACCTCAAAGTTATTTAATAGACTCGACTGTGTTGTTCAGAAAAAGAGCTTTTATTATGTTTTGCGATCTCTGCAGCGTCAGCTGCCTCGGTGACGTTATTGAGAGTGGCGCGGATTTGATCTCTCTCGGTCTATTCTTCTCTACTTTCCCGTTGACAATTAGTTTTTGGAGGTTGTCACCGGTCTTACAGGCCATGTGGTCAAAAAACATAAAAATTCTCCAAAGGCATGTGTTGGGAAGCCATGGCTTCTTGTTAACTTTTGTAACAATTTCCCCTAGCACCAAATTTCACATGCATCATTCATGTGTTGGTGGTCTCTAGCTTTAAGCGACCATGTTTCAGCCCTGTAAAAGAAAATGGAAGATACCAGAGTGTTGACGAGGGCCATTTTCATCTTGGAACTTATGTTACAACCTTTATCGAGCCGAGTCATGGCATTTTTGGCCATTCCACTTCAATCTCACAAAATCCGTTATTGCTAACACTGGAGCCCAGATAAATAAAGTGGTCAACATATTATAAATTCAGCAACATATTCTAAGCTCAGTTCCACTGAGCTTTGATGCATGAGATAATAGTTGATAGATGATTCTTGTTATCATGTATTCCTAATTTACTACTTTAACAGCTTATCTAAATGGTTTTGTAACCATTTTATTTATTTAGACAATAAACAAATAAGTAACACCATATGAAACATTTCATTAATCCTCATTTATTTTTGCCCTGTTATGAGGAACAGGAAAAAATATACAGATATCAATGTAGCCTATACCTTAATCATTTTAGCATTTTGCATTTAATACATGTTTTAAATTTCCTTCTTACCTTCTTAACCTATCTTGCCTTTGTGGTAAGTATTAAAACAACCTCATTGTAAGAAATAAAATTTTTGTTAGATGTCAAAATAATAAAATACACTCCATCAATTTTGCTACAGCAACAGCTTTCGAGTGAAACCATAAAATGCTACTCAGATTATGATCTGAAAAAAGGTAGATTATGTTCCTTTTTTTACTTTACAAATTTTTTTTGCAGACTATCTGATTGTGTGCATTAACACCCCAATCAATAAGAATTAGTGAGCAGCACTAATAATAGTTTTATTATGTTGTTGTCTAGAGCAGTAGAGTAGGTACAATAAAAGGAAGTGAATCATCCATTATGATAACAAAATTATCAACTGCACTCAAACTACAGGAGGCAATGACACTATTATGGACCTTTTTCACAACCAGTTTAATCCTTTATACATATATGTATTTGTATATCAGTCTTGTATATCTGACATCCATAGTACAGGCTATGCCTAGTTTGGGGTCTTACAACTGTGTGTGCAAAAATGTCCCAAATACATATTTATTAAACAAGTAAAAACCTTCAAATTAGTATACTTGTTCGAGAACATTGATGCCACAACAGACAAACATACACTTTAAGTTTTTAACAAGCCTATTTTGAGTTTAGTTCAGAAAATCTTTCATCTTCTTCTAGTACTTACTTGTTATAAACCTTCTCTTCCAGCCAGAGTCATATTTTAAAATTGTATTTTGCTTTGTTTTCTATTTCATTGTGTCAATTTTACCTAAATATTGTTACTAGAATGTGGTCTAGGCTATTTAAACACATTATATTTGATGTGGAATATTATTTTACAAGTATATTTCTAAAATAATAAGTATCAACCATGAAATGAATCAAATTTAAGCTGCACAACATCTGTTGACTTGCCATGGTATAAATTTACACTCTAATTGGTTTGTAGGTAACTTGATTACTATGTAGAAAGGGTACTTACTCTGGTTAATTAGGTTAGCGCTCTTGTATTCGACGCGGGGGTCTTCAAATACCTTCGAGTGTGCGGGGTTCAGGAAAGCCAATTGCGGCGGTGTTTTGTCTACCACCCGTACTCCGCTTACCAAATCATTGGTGATCAGGTAATCGACCAAGTTCCGGCCGATGAAACCGCACCCTGAGACAGACCACCACACAGTCAGAACAACCGAGAACCATCATCGAATGATGACTAACACCTTCTTAGACCGTTACGAAGAAAACTATCACATGGTTACAGATACTGTTGCTGATGCAAGTATAGTAATTTGGGGCATAAATAGAGAATTTTACTAGTTGTAAAGCACTATAATTACCTCCTAAAACCAATACTCGTGGTTTTATATTATCGCCGGCAGATCCAGACATTTCGCTGACGGTTTTAGAAAAATGCGAATGAGAATGACAATTGATGACATACGGAAATGACAATTCATGTGACATGACAACTTCACTGACAGCAAACAAATTTGACGTTGACAGTTGAAGCAAGTGATTTTTTTTTTTTTTATTAATTTATTCATGACCATGGATACTCGTCCTTCAGTCGGATTCTTAGTAATATTTTTTCCTTCAGTAACAGATGATGGGATGATGATGATGAGGTGATGATGAAGACGATGAACCCCTCCCCTTTTCCCATTCCAGTAAAGTTATGGATACTTTACTGAAACTTTAAGTGAAGTTTTGTAGAGAACACGAAAAATCGCGTTTCGCGATGTTTGTATCATTTGCCCACACTCGTGCACGTTGACGAACCGGTAAACGTTAATAATCCACCATTATTACAATTTAACACTCGAAGAATCACAAGTTTTAGAAAATAATACAAAAACACGACACCATCTTTTCGGTTCCCGCCAAAACCCCCTTGAAGCAAGTGAAATAAATTTGGTTTGCCAATTAAAGTGCATTTGCCTACTTTTGTGCAAATGATTGTTATTATACAGGGTTATAGGTAACTAACCAAAAACCTCTTAACGGTTCATTTTACTCAACAATATGAACAACTTTTACTATGAAGCCAATCCTGTAATCGCAAAAAAAAAACAGCTGTTCCATACAAACAATTCATTGGCCTGAGACAAAATGTATGGAACACCTGATTTTTTTCGCGATTTCAGAGTTCGCCCCATGGTAAAAGTTGTTCACATTGAATAGTACAATGAACCCTTAGAGGTTTTTGGTAAGTTACATTTAACCATGTATAGTTTATCTCACTAAAATAGTATACCAAGGTATATAATATCATTTGGTGTGTATAATTATTTGTCCTCTTACTGACTTAAACAAAGACAAGGTCTTGTAACTTCAGTAGTAAAGTAGCAACAGACCAGATACAAAATCTTAGGTATCAGTTAGTAATAATTTAAAATAAAGATTGTAGTTTAATTACAATTCTATAAATTTAACTACAATTGATAGATAGATAAACTTTTTATTGTTCACACCACAGATAACAAATAAAAAGAGAAAAATAATGATAAAACTCATTTACTTACGTTAAACTTATTTACGACTTTTATTTGCATTTGTTTCTAACTATTTAACTATGTACTCGTATGTAAGTTATCTACCTGGGGCTTAAAGTTATAACTGTATTTACAAACAAAATAAAAGTAATATTCCTGAATATTTTGGAATTATCTACTAGTATTTGTTGAGTATTGAGGGTGAGTATTATTTTTTTCATGAAGGTCAGGTATCTTCTTGGTATCAGCTGGTAGAAAAAAGGAAACCAACAAGCCAGCTGAAAAAATAATAAAAAAAATATTACAAGGTTTATGTTTAACCATGGAGTACATTCATATTATTAATGTTAAAGCAGAAGATCAGTTTGTGTTGTGGTCGATGATCTTTTTCTGATCTTTTTGTTATTTTATAAAGAAAAAGAAGTTAGTGTAACTACATCTTTTAAACGATTATTAAATGTAGTACGAGCAAAATAGGTCAGAGGGTTGCGTAGATGTAGCAGTAACAAGGTCAGAATACATAGCAAAATGGTAATTAAAGAATTGCCAAACTCACTCGCAACAAGAAGAACGTAACCACTTATCATGGGCACACAGTAGTCAGCCACTGAAACAGCAATAAGTTGGACACTCATGAAACCAAATCCTCGTGCTACCACCACTGATAGGCAGGTTGCCATTCCTCTGTAAAAAATAAAGTGCTTAGGTACTTACTTATTTAAAAAAATTACAAAACAGTAGCTGGGTATTCAAAAAAGGTATTTTATAATTATTTCAAATTATGAATTTACTAGCTGCGCCCCGCGGTTTCACCCGCGGTTAAAAAGTATTCTATGTGCTATTCTAGACTATAATCTATCTCTGTGCCAAATTTCATCCAAATCTGTTCAGCCGTTCTTGCGTGAAAGAGTAACAAACATCCATCCATCCATCCATACATACAAACTTCGCGTTTATAATATTAGTAGGAGGATATATTTACTCGTACATGTTACTGACCTCAAATGAGTAGGGTTTAGTTCCACCAAATATGTGTTAACATTTCCCAAAATCAGAGATGCATATAAAAACATGAAAAACAGGCCGATGCTTAGGATCGGAATTTTCACAAAAAGTAATGCAAATCCACAGGAAAGTGAGATAATAAACACTAGTAGTGTGGTCTTCTTCTTGCCAAGAGGGCCAACGAGGAAAGAGAGGAGGATGGTCAGGAGTCCAGGCAAAGCGGAGTAGATCATTGTTATGTATATTGCGTTTATGTCGATCGCGTTGTCGCAGTCAGCCACGGTCTGTTGAAAAAATGATTATTAAGTAAATAAAAATGGAAATACTTTTCAAACTCGGTAAATTAGTTGTCCATTATTTAGGTGTTGGGGAAGCCATAACACTCAGACCCAAAACAGATATTTAAATTCACCATTTAAACATCTGCCCGGCAGGAAATCGAACCCAGGACCTCCTGGTTAGACTAGGCTAGGAGGGTTGCCAATTTAGGGAACCATCATCTGCTCTCATAAATCAGAAGAATGGAAAGGAAACACTTCATGGCAGAACATAGGAAAACATTACATAGCACGATTTATACTAGCGTAAGGCATTTTTCTGAACGGCTCGGTGCGGTTTACCAAGAGACACGGACTACATTACAGTCAGTACAGAAACGAAAATTACCGACCCAGTTAGATAGGCGCCTAACCATGGATTTAGTGGATTCTTAATATGATAATTCATTCTTACTATCGAAATATATTCTATTATGTTTTATATCTGATTAATTATACTTACAGAGTTTTTAGTTCCTGCTGATTTGCTGGCAACTTGGCACAAGGTCTTCCCTGTTACATCGTCTCCGCTGAAGTAAGCGTTGGTCATCGTTGGCACCCACATAGTGAAACCAGTAGAACTAAAAATTTTAAATTCAAATATTAGAAAACGGGTTTGAAAAGATTCGATATTTGTAATTTTACTAGAACATTAACAAGTCCGATAGAGTATGTTCGACCATCGACATTATGGGTCTCAAGAACTAACCTATGAGAGTAAAGAAAGTAGATGCTGGTAAATCTAATACGCGATAAAGGTTTTATTTAAGGAGCTATATCGAAAGTACGCCGAAAAAAACCAGAAATGGAATTGGGATCCCCACAACCTTCAAAAATAATTCCTCGTAGGTTAACTTGGTTCCCCCTTAGATCTATCCCTTAGACTGTCGTGACTAGCTGCACCCCGCGGTGTTGCCTGGCGGTTAAAAAATAACCTGTGTGTACAGCGTATCAGATAACGAATTTCATCAAAATCCACCCATCCGTATGAATGTGAAGATATTACAAAAAAATACATACATACACACACAGAACACACACGTTCGGCTTCATATTTCTATACTCAATACTCAATAATTTATTGCTTCGATTATGGTACATGCAGTTCTTAAAGATAAATTACATGAAATTGTATCACTTAATGACCCTGATATATAGGGTATGGCAACATTGTATTAGGAAGTAGGAAGTATTTCTATTAGGAAGTAGAATTACTTACGTCATGTAAGCACACAGAAGAAGGTAGTAAAGTATTAAAGAATTTTTGAGAAGTGGAGGCTTAAACAGTGGTGCAGTCTGGTTCCACATCTTGCGGAGGAAGGCAACTTCGGTACTGGTGTTAGTATCTACCGTCACTTCATCAAGATGTACTTGGCTTATCTGGAATAATAAAAAAAATCACGTGTTCACGAGTCACGAGTACGAATCACGTTTTTTTTTTGTTTCTTTGTAAGACATCTTTAGCACCTAGGTTTTTAAGTAAGAAAGGTGGGTAAATATGTTTTCTGAATCCTGGCAATATTTGTTTATCTTTTTATTTCGTTAGGAGCACATCATCACCACATAATATTCGTCTAAATCATCACCTCATATCACACCACATCACCACATCATCACACATCATCACACCACATCATCATATATTATTATTTGAACAAATAAGTTGTTTGTATTTGTATTTGTAATATTTGGTGTTATAATCCGACTTGATATTGAGGGCAAAGATAATATAAATACGGGGGATTGAGGGTAAAAGACTAGATTCTGCGAACTAAAATAAAACTTTTATTAGGAAAAAAATACTTACAGGAAATGATGTCTTCTTATTCCCAGTATTCCGGCTATACATAGTTTCAAGCACTCGCATGGCCTCATCAGGTCGGTCCTTGCAGAGGAACTTGGGACTTTCCTTAGTGAACAGGGTGCATAGCAGACAGCCAAGCATGCCGGGGAGGCAAATCACCTGCATCAGTAACCGCCACGGACGGTACTCCAAGCCCAGAAAAATATCGATCCGGAACGACAGTTTGAAAATCGGAACGGCGAATACTGGAAATAGTTGAATAGGTTGAACACCGAATGGAATTAACTCAGGAAGAGTTACCACTATTATGCTAATTAATCAAAAAAGCCATTTCAAAACAAAAGCTCTCATAGCGATCAAGGGGCTATTCCTGCGCATGAGATGAGATGAGATTTTATCTTGGTCACTCTCACACCTATGACGTTTCAAACGAGAGCAACAAGGACGAAAAAAGGTGCTATGTATAAAAATTTCAAATCTCCGAATAGGGCCACTGGCTCTTTGCTCGACGGTTTAACCTTCACAGCAACGCACCGGTGCGATGCTCCCTAGCGCATTGCCTGACCCGACACTCCTGGGCCACACTTAGAACCATTGAATTAGGCTTAGAACATAGGACCATGCTCAGCAAATATATAGAGCTCACGCAGTAGAGTACCGCAAGGTATTTGGTAACTCACAGCACATAATGAGTTGCGACAGCATGGTGGTGGTGGCCATGAGAAACATCATCCTGCTGCGGAACCGCTGCGGTACGCTCTCACCGAGCAGCACGAACGCTGCCGCATTCGCTGAAGACGTGCTGGAAACAGATTCGGAATTAATGCTTGGCCTTAAGATTACCGTCACCGTCAGCCTTTTTTATCCTGTTGCTGAGTATACGGCATCTCTGTCGTACTGTCAATCCGCGACAACTTCCGCGTAACGGAAGACTTTCAGAGCCGGACAAAGGTTCCCCAATTATTTTCACAATAATCGGTCTGGCGCTACCTGCACGCAGTGGCTTCCCGTGGCCCTCACCTTGGTGCTTACCATGCGTTTTGATTGATAGGAAAACTTTTTTCGTTTTCGTTTGGCTCCATACATTTCAATAAAGCGCCCCTGGCGGAAACGTTAAGGAACTAGGCTAAATGTAAGGAGCCAAACGAAAACGAAAAAAGTTTTCGTTAAAACCTACCAAAACTCGTGGTAAGCCCCTGACCGTCGGTCGGTCAGCGTTATTTTAATGGGTAGGTTAGCTATATAATTCTTACAAAGCTCCCGACAGAAACTTCACGACCGCCAGCGTCCAGTAGTTGGGCGCGAAGCTGGCCACGAAGTTAAGAGCCATCCCGATCGGCATGGCCAGCACGAGCGTGGTCCGCCGCCCGAGAGTGTCGGCAAATAGGCCCCACGCGTAAGACGATATCATTACACCTGCGAGAAGGTTTTAGTCACTGTTAGTTGGGTTATAGAAAACATATCTATTTGTATCCAAACACTTTCTTCAGCGTCAGCGTTTTGTCGTTTTGGTGCCTACTTAGTGTATTCCCGTTTATAACAAGGTCAACTTTTAACTTTTTAGTTAACAAAGATAAAAAAAAATGTTTTTTCACCGTTTTTATTCTGCGAGAAAGAGACTTATCCGTATTCTACCGTCAAATCCAAGCGCAGAGAAAAACGTTGATCGAAAAACAATTTGTCTCTGCCCGTGCTAGTCCTTCTGTACTAAGATGTCGAGGATGTCAATGGCTGCTGTAATCGAATGTGAACCTTAAGAGTCCGGCGACCACTTTAGACTAACTTGGCATTGGCTTAAGGTTTTCTATAGCCATTTCGTCTAGAAGATTACGAGCGAAGAGAGCAAGTAAGGATACTGACGAGCCTCTAAAGTTTAAAGCCTCAAACCTACAGAGAAATCTACAGATTTAATTTTTTTAAACTTTTGCACTTCTGTCATCATTCTTAAATAACTAAGAATTTTACTTGTATTATGGACTCATTTAAAAGCTAATGATTAAGACAAAAGTCAAAGTCAAAGTCAAAGTCAAAATGTTTTTATTCAATTTAGGTATCAAAGATACACTTATGAACGTCAAAGTTATTTAAATAGACTCGACCGCCTTGTTCGGATAAAAAGCCTCTACTCAGAAGAACAGGCAAGAAACTGAGGGGCATTATTTTTTCAAATAATAAATAAATTAGTCTCACAAATTTTGGCTTACAACTAGGTAATATCTATAAATATTAGTGGCTACTTGGCGGAAGTGGAAGGCTCCAGACATCTTTATCTTCTAAATCATTCTTAACCTTATAATATCCTCTTTTCATTAATGTAGTTTTTACATGTGATTTGAATTTTCCCTCGGTGAGCCCTGTTATATTTTTCGGGATTTTATTGTAAAAACTAACGCAGTTGCCTAAAAATGACTTTCTTGACTTAGTCAGTCTAAATCTCTGTACAGCTATCCTATCCTTATTTCTAGTGTTATAATTGTGATAGTCACTGTTCAATTTAAATTTATGTAGATTTTTGCGAACGTGCATAATATTTTCAAAGATATATAAAGAAGGTAAAGTTAAAATATTTATTTCTTTAAATAAATCTCTCAATGATTCACGGGGACCCATTCCGTAGATAGCGCGGACCGCTCGCTTTTGCAAAATAAAAATGGCCTCCACTTCAGCAGCTGATCCCCACAGCAAAATGCCATATGACATTATGCTGTGGAAGTAAGCAAAGTAAACCATCCGAGCTGTAGCTATATCCGTCAGTTGCCTAATCTTGCGAACCGCATAAGCAGCAGAACTAAGTCTCCCAGACAGAGCACTAATATGTGGACCCCATTGCAGTTTGGAATCAATGCTTATACCCAGGAACACCGTCGCCTTGTCTATGTTAAGTTTATCGCCCTCAAGCATTACGTTTGGTTCTATATATCTAACATTAGGCATGGAAAACTTTAAACACTTAGTTTTTTTTGCATTTAGTAACAAATTGTTCGCAGCGAACCATCTCGAAATAATAGTCAGTACGTTGTTCACATGCACAAGTTCACTATCTTTCCTATCTGTTCTAAAAATAAGAGATGTATCATCAGCAAATAGAACTATGTCTGTAAGGTCCTTAACCATATACGGCAAATCATTTATATACGCCAAAAATAAGAACGGGCCTAAGATAGAACCTTGTGGTACTCCCATTGTAACTAAAGATCCGGAAGATGTGACGCCATTAATTCCCACTTTTTGTTGTTTAACAGTTAAATATGACTCGACAAGATCTAGAGCGATTCCACGAATTCCGTAGTGGTGTAATTTACGGATCAAGGTGCGGTGTTCTACACAATCAAACGCTTTGGAAAGATCACAAAAGACACCGATGGCATCCTGTGAACTCTCCCAAGCGTAACATGCGTAACTAATCGAACTCCCGCATCTGTTGTTGATCTACTTTTCGTGAAACCGAACTGATTTTCGTTTAATATACTGTGTATGTTAAAGTGACACAACAGTTGATTAAGTATAATCTTTCAAATATTTTACTCAAGGCCGGAAGCACAGAGATGGGTCTGTAATTCGAGGGATCTGACTTACTACCCGATTTGAAGATAGGGGTAATTTTGCTGTTTTTTATTAAATCGGGAAATGTGCCTCTGTCAATACACATGTTAAATATGACCATGAGGTGTGGTGCAATAGTTTCTATTAAAGACTCTAACACTTTTACTGATAATCCCCATAAATCTTCACTAGATTTAACTCTTAAGCTTTTGAAAGTTTTGATAATTTCAGAGATGGAAGTGTATCTGAACCGAAAGTCTGGTATATCCCGCGAGAAGTGTTCTTTTAGAAAAGCACCTGCATCATCTGGAGACGAGTTAAGCGTTTTGGTGGCATCAAAGGGTATGCTAGAGAAGAAATGTTCAAAAGAGTTGGCTACCGATTTTGCATCAGAAACCGGCTGATTCTCAACTACCAGCGTAAATTCTGAATCCCTCGACTTACTTTTTCCCGTCTCTGTGTTGATGGTCTTCCAGACAGCTTTTATTTTATTATCGGATTTTTGAATTTTATCTTTTATAAACAAAGCTTTAGCGCGAATGCAAACCGACTTAAAAGTTTTCGAGTATTTTCTAACATAGTCATAAAAATCCTTACTAGATGTCAGAGATTTCTTGTTATATAAATCATACATAACATCTCTACTTTTTCGTATACCTCTGGTCGCCCAGTCACTAAACTGTATTTTTTGGTTGAATTGAATCTTCTTCTTTGGACAAATTTCATTAAATTCATTGCTAACTATTTTAAATAATTTTTCATAACTGTCATTAGGGTTATTGACAGAAAAATCAGTTAAAATAAGTTTCGACTCTATGCAATTATTTAGTCGTTTTAACCTACCTTTCGTTAATGGTCTACACTCAACTAAAGATGGTTTCTTTATTTTATCAATTTCAAATTTAATTGCAAGGCCCTTGTGATCTGACCTGACTCCGTTAAAAAGTGATAAATCTTTTGTTTTACAACTTGAGAAAATATTGTCTATGCAAGTAGATGAGGTCTCCGTTACTCTAGTTGGCTCGCAGAAAAGATAGTTTAAATTAAATGCTTTAAATAAAGAAATTAGATTAATTTTATCCGTAGAATTGACTAAAATATCTATATTGAAGTCTCCGCAAACCACAATAGATCTATTTGATTTAGAAAGTTTCTTTAGTACGCACTCCATTGTTGACATAAAATGATTGAAGTTAGATGCTGGTGGTCGATAAACACATAATATTATGTGCCTGTCCATTTCCGCACAAGCAATTTCACAGACACGTTCAACAGAATAGCCCCTTATGTCAGAGCGTTCCTTATATTTCATGTTATTTTTAAAAAGAATAATACAGCCTCCTCCTTCAGCGGATACTCTGTTAAACGCACTGGCCACCTGAAAATTTGTAACATTAAATAGCATTTTATTTGATTTTAACCAAGTTTCAGTGAAACATAAAATATCAAAATTATACTTATCTAATAAAAGTTCTATTTCTAAAATTTTGCCAGAGAAGCGGTTTATGTTTTGATAAAAAAGTGAAATGTCCACACACTTCTCTGTTGTCTCACTTAAAAGTTTAAACTATTGGTCACAGATAAGTTATTAGTACATTTACTAAAAACTGTGACCTTATCTTTGTACTTCGTTATATTTCCTATAACTGAATCAATATTGTAGGCTAACAATGTAGCAATCAAGTGTCTGCATTTCTTAGGACAATACATGCTGTCCTGTGTTAACTTAAAATTATAAATAAATTGATTACTATCAAAAAATAGCAGCTTATCACTATGACGGGAAACTATGTTAAACATTAATGCATTCAAAGAATGGATGTGGTTATTTTGACTTCTAGTCAAAGAGTCTGAGTATGGAAATGCACATAACATTACTTTGAATGCATTTAATTTCAACAGACAAGTTATTCTTGCAATCACTTCTTTCCTGTCTGTACCTAAACTTTGCCCCAGGTAAACCACAACAATTGTACTACTATCTATTTTACAGCTTAATATTTTCTTTTCAATTTGAGCATATGATGCTCCTGGCATGCAGTGGTTTACCACAGAACAACTAACACTGTTGCTCAATAAGGAACCTAAGCCTACACCTATTCTGTCTGAAAAAACTAAGATTTGGTTAATACACTGTACCTCACTCTGCTCCGCCTCTAGGATTAATTTAGGTGAACTAGTAGAACTAGTAGTAAGGGTTGAGGTATCTTTTTGAGGGTGGTTAGAACCCGTCATGAGGTTGTTCTCAGAGTGTAGGGTCACACTCTCTACATTACTATTAACCAGGTCTACTAGCTCAATTGCAGTCTTGTAGTGCTCGCTTAGATGAATTTGAGCAGACTTGTATCCAGAAAAGATATCTTGTAATGTATTTTCTTTCTGGAGCAGGTCAGAGCGAAGTTGCAGTGTATCATTATCATATAATCGCCTAGTAATGTCTAGTTCTTCCATACAGTTTTTTAGGTGCTCTTCTAATGACAATTTATCTTTAATTAAATCTACATTTTTACTGAAATAACACCTTTTTTTCAGTTGTTTTTGACATTTTTTTATGATTTTCTTAACTTTAATATATTTTTTAATTTTGTTGTGACTTTTTAAATGGGTGGTAGTATTATTCATACATTTTTCCTTAGTATGGTCAATGTTTACTATAGGTTTTAACACCAACCTTCCTATGTAAAGGGATTTTTGATTTGTTTTGTCTATCTATTGAATTAATCAGTCAAAAGTGACCCCTTACAAATGCGGTATTTTTTCATAGCTCTATTTTCTCTTGAGGACGTTTTTTAAAAACCAAAAACATAGGGGCGGAGATATAGTTCATATAATTGTACATGCTAAATTTCATCATAATCTGACAAATGGTTTCCAAGAAATTTGACAAGCGCGTTTGTATGGAAATTTCAGAGCGTCGCGGGACTCTGAAATCCTTACCGATAAGCGGTACAGCAGAGAGCAGCCCTTGCTGGGCGGTGCTGAGCGCGAAGTCGCAGGCCACTGCCGGCATCAGGATCGAGAAGCCGAAGATGTCGATATACATCGCCACAATGAGGCAGCAGCACGTGCCTAGCAGCACGATGTTGTATTTGCCAAAACCTGAAATAAGATCACCCATTACTCACCTTACACCTATAGGTAGGTACAAAGCGATTGCAGCCTAGTTGGGAGAAGGCCCGCTTGTCAAGCCAGAGGGAGCGGGTTCGATCCCAGCCGACGCCACGCACCAATTTGTTCATTGTGTGAACATATGTGCGTATTGTATGTCATCTGCTACATGACTGGAGCCCAGTGTAGTGTTTCCAACAAGACTCTGCACCTGGTCACAAGGCGCTAACTACCCAAGCCTGGCTGGAAGCCAATGTTCCGGACTTTATAAGGGCTGAAGACTGGCCCTCCTCTAGCCCAGATCTAAACCCCCTGGACTACAAATTATGGTCAGTTTTAGAGGGCATGGTCTGCTCTAAACGACACGTCGACAATGAATCACTTAAGAAATCTTTAGAGCAAGCAGTGGCTAAATTTCCGATGGAAACAGTCCGTAAATCCCTATGGATTTACGTCGAATCGATACGAAGAATCTATTTTCTTGGCCAGACCGACTAAAGGGCTGTATCAAGGCCAAAGGTGGTCATTTTGTATAAAATAATAGTTATATTTTTGTTAAGACTTCAATACATGTGTATATTTAACTTTTATTAAGATTACATTACCGTATAAAAAAAAAAATGCATTTTCATTTGTAACAGAACTTATGGCTAGACTAGGTAGAGAAAAAATGGATTTCCAACTGTCTAACAGCCATTACACTATCCAATTTTAGTACACTAGCTCATGCAGTAGGTATTAAGCGTACTGCAAATTACAATACTGCAAATTGGATAATGTATGATCGCCAAGTAGATTGTGAAAGTAGGTACCTATACCTAGTTACTTGGATTATTTATGTAAGTACGGTGTTTATATACGAGTGTGATTATGAAACGGTTAAAAGGGTTTTGATAAAAATTGGCTGGTGCATCGACATCTTTTCCTTTCTTCTATTCTATACAATACTCTACAATCTATGTAGTCCTTTCTACTAATATTATAATGGCGAATGTTTGTAAGAATGGACGGATGGATGTTTGTTACTCTTTCACGCCAGAACGGCTGAACAGATCTGGATGAAATTTGGCACAGAGATAGATAGATTACAGTCTAGAAAAGCGCATAGGACTTTTTAACCACGGGTGAAACCGCGGGGCGCAGCTAGTACATAAAGCCCTTTTCCGCGTCTGTCTGTTCAATATGTCCACTGACTCTTTCTAAACCATGCAACGGATTTTGATGTGGTTTTCACTACCAGCCACGGACGAAGAGCTAGATAATTTCTTACGGAAGGTTTATACCTAGGTAAGTACTGTGCGCAGCCGGGCTGGTTACTAGTGAAAAATAAAATAGAAAGAAAAGAAATAAAAAAAAGTTTATTTAAGACCAATACATTATATCCGTGGCACGTAGGAATAACTGAACAACTCGACTTGCATAATTTTTTTTTATTGGCTTAAACGCTTCCTTCGTATGCGCTTTACTATGTATAAAAAAATCAGCCCGAAATATACAATAGTTTTTGAGCAATCGCGTTTTGTACATCTCGACACCCTTGCATTTTATGGTGTTTTACTTGATAAAACGACTTATCAAGTGTGTGTTTGCTTACTAATATTGACATCTTGAATTATCAACATCAACACATGTTCAAAATATTGAAGATCTCGACTTATACACCTAAGCCTTTTCTGCAAAAATTAATTTTAACTTGACAAATTGAGATGTCAAGCATAAGTTTGTGTATGAATAATTGTCATCTTGATTTATCAACTTACACTCACATCCAAAATACACACATAGCCTGTTTCTGCCTCCATTGACAAATCGAGATGTCAAGTTATGGCAAGCCAAATATTTTTGTTTAAAAAGTGACATTATCACATGTTCACTTTTACCTTTGCCGTGGTGATTTAGTTTTCATCTGCAATAGCAAGATATCAAGTTGTTATCTACCCGAGCTGGATATTTTTTATGTACCTACTGGAGCCTAAACGCCAACAAACATGCCATGCAACAACGTGAAGTAAATATAAAAAATATATTATAATGCTGTACATTATTGGTGACTATTACCATTATCATTGTTTGATTAATATTTTCTTATTTGTAGAACTCAACGATTGCCAACTGTTGATTTCTTGGGATAATAAGTCTAGCCTATGTGTTAATTTAGTGTATACTCTAAATAATTCATTTTAATTAGAAACAAATGCGTTTCCATTGTGTTTTTCCCATATGTTTAAAAAATAATTTTAATAAGTTAGTGAAAACAGTTTTTAGATTATGTAAATGAGCGTATAATTCTAAAAAAAATATATTTTAAATACTAAGACTTTTTTTACATTTTGCATTATATGCTGAAAAGTAAGATATATCTTGTAAAGTAGTAATAATTACTTGACAAACTATATCTGTTTGAAGTTGTCATTGGTTTACTAATGAGAAATAATGCTTTTTCCATTGAAATAAATAGGGTAACCGATAAAAATGATCCGTACTCAGATGGTGAATAACTGGATAAATGTCCTTAAAAGCCAAAACTTGGTCTACAAGTCGAGTTATCAACTTATTCAAGGCATTTCAGCTGTTTGACAAGTCTATTATTATGTAAACTATAAGTTGTTTCGTTAAATTCTTGAAACCATACGAAAGAGGGCCTCAAGTAACCCTCAAAATAACTTTGACATCATCGTTTAATTATCTTACCGACTAAACAGAAAATGTCAAACTTTAAAATGGCTGCCCTGAAAAATTGACGTTTTTGCGATGTTCAGTTATTCCTGCGTGCCACGGATATAATCGGTCCCAATTCAGCATTGTTAATAAATAGGGGGTTTCTTTATTGACAGATTAGTCTATGTGATGGCTAGCTAATAATCTAGCTAGAAGACTAGATTAATAATGTAGCTAGAAGACTAGACTATTATTTACAGTGTAAGCTAGATTTGTTTGAAAATTTTACAGTATTACACAACGCTACTTGTTTTCACAAATTAACCTACATATAAGCCTCACTTGTTGAAGATACGAAGCTAACTTCATAATCTTAGGGTTAATTAACTCTCTTATTGTAATGCGATGAGTAAATATTTTTTTTAAAAGTCACTCTAATCGACCGAGCGAGCGCTAGCGAATGAAGCCTCTATGCCTCAGCTTCGACAAAAATGTTTTCGTATGTCCAAATTCTCTTTAGATCTCTGTCCAGGGGGGCTATTCCTGCGCGTGAGATGAGATGAGATTTTATTGTGGTCACTCTCACACACTTGTAAGTAGGGTCGATAATTATCGAAAATTTCGGATAATTAACCGAATAACTTCCAAAAACTAACTCGGCAAAAAATAAACTGTAAAATCATCGAGCTGCTCACAAAATTCACGAGAATCGGTTGAGAAATGCGACCTGTAGTGGAGAACAGGTCTTTAACTCACAGCTACTATAATTGAGTTAACTCAAGCTTTAGCGTCTAACTCTACCTACTAGTGCAAGACGATTTATCAGTTTGACCTCTGATGAGCAGTTGTGAACTGAAAAGTTCTTGTTTGTGAACTCCGAGTTAAAATTAAAACCCAAGCTAACCATAGCCCACTTTCTAAAAACGTATGTACTTATACTCACATGTAGCTTCCAGAGCATCGTCTAAGCTGCATTTCTTTTTGCTTTCATCCACTACTGCCATATTAATATATTGGTCAATTAAAAAAAAAAAGAAAACTAAAAATATTTTAAACTAATCACTTTACTATTAATTAAGTACTTAATTTCACATTAATTGTTACATTAAAATTTAAATTGTGGAAATGATTTCAGTGCGCGGTATACATTATTTTGCGAGTGTCCACTAGGCAAATCATCTGCAGCGCGTTGTCTCCTCACAATATATGAATATTCGCCTGATAGTACACGCTCTACTAGCTGTAACGAGCGGAGTCAATTCAAAACGGCTAACTACCTATATTTATTTATTAGATATGAATAGTGCAAACACTTGAATTGTAGTTAGTATGGTAAACAACTTATCTGTTCTCAGGTTTGCTCTTTAGAACGAGGAAAGTAGCGCAATGCTGTCTATCTTTTCAAGCACAGGTCTAGAATGCTATAAAATTTAGGTCTGTGGTATCAAACAAAATAGGTAATTCCTTTTACAATCAGAAATACAATTGTTTTTGTATAAATGATCGTAGAATTCTTTATTATAAGTTAATTGCAATCCAAAATCGATCGAAAGATTCTGAACATTATGATACCTGGTCTATAAAAATAAGTGTGTTCAGAATCCTTCGATCGATTTTGCTCATATTCTTGTAAAAAAAAAAGCTTCCAAAAGTCCAGTGGCCCTATTCGGAGATTTGAAATTTTCATCTCACCTTTTTTCGTCCTTGTTGCTCTAGTTTGAAACGTCATAGGTGTGAGAGTAACCGAGATAAAATCTCATCTCATCTCACGCGTAGAAATAGCCCTCCAGGACAGTATGCAAGTATTTGTTGAACCAACTTAAGTAAATACAAAAGCAGATTTGTTCCTACTTACTTCGATGCGCGTGACACATGCAAGAATAGTATTTTCCCACGTAAGTATTTTCTATTTCGGGTTATTTTCAAGTGCTCTCATCGAGTGGATTCAAGTTATTATTTATTTATCTACGAGTGATTTATTTTGAAGTAGTAGCACAGAATAAATAATAGTACTACAAGTAGTAGTACTGAATCTAGTGATGTCTTGTGCTAGCCCCGTCGTTTTTAATACATTCCGAAACTATGTTCAACCACCCCTGCGGAGGCCGATAGCCACAAGTTTTACCGTCTGCCACCGGGTGAGGGACGTTTGTTGGGGCAGACGGTAACAATTCGTTCGCTAACATAGTTAAAGGTGCCTTTTCTACCAGATTAGCGGTGCAAGGATGTGAATCGAGGGAACAATCTACCAATAAAATACCAACAGAATCATGTCGCGGTGTGAATGACATGATCCTAGGTATTAGTGGATTGTTTGACATTACAATGAAATTAAAAAAGTATAACAATATTTACCATAGTATTCATATTTTTTCAGGTTTTGTGTAATTTGTTTTAATTTTTATTTATTAGTATGATGTTCTAGCCAGTTCATAAAGTCGAAGTCAAAAAGTTTTTATTCAATGGTAATTAAGATACACTTATGAACGTCAAAGTTTTATAATAGACTCGACCGCCTTATTCGAAAAAAGAGCCACTACTCAGAAGAACAGGCAAGAAACTGAGGGGAATTATTTAAAAAAAAATTGTCTCTCACAATTATTAGGTAATTTCTATATTGTATCTAAAAAAACCATGTACACTAGTACTAATTGGCGGAAGTGGAAGTCTCCAGACATCTTTGTCTTCTAAATAATTGTTAACCTTATAATATCCTCTTTTCATTAACGTTGATTTTACATGTGATTAATTTTATCATATTTTGTTATATTTGAATTAATAATATATGTACCTACATTGATTGTGATCAATCAGGTTTTATTGGGGTACAGAGATACCGTAATAAAATTACCGTAACTCAAGTGGAAATCGGTTTTCATTTTCCACTCGAGATACCGTTTGAAGCCTTTTCAGACACATTTTCCTGACATCCGAAATACCAGGACATCATGTTGCCGGAGCTGTAAATAAATTCCTTTGCATCGAGCTACGAATATGGTTTCTCAATTTTTCGGTTATGTTGTTTTTTCTCCTAATTAAGTACTATGTCAATTTGTATTTTATTCAGCCTATCTAATCTAGAGGTAATTACTTTTATGATTTCTTATTTTAATTAATTTGATTAATTTAATGAGGCACATCTAATATATTTAGATTCATTCCAAATAGTCGTCAACTGTGTATATTTGCATACTGAATTCATAGCTGCAGATAGGCTTGGAACTGACAAAAGTTACTATCTTGGAACATAGCAATTAGATACCGTATCCAAATAGTTTCTTATCGCGTTTGGGGTGAATACTAGCCGAGTACCCGCAAAAATCAATAATTGGGTGTAGAGACTGCTGTGACGTCACGCTGTTCGCGCATGCGCTTTATGACCTTAGACACATGTTGCGAAACCAACTTCTAAGCTCTCGTGTGCTCCTGGTACCGCCGCCCACAAATCTGAAATTTTCCTGCCCTCCGCCAGGTTTCACGGAAGTGAAAACCTTCTACTTCCGTTGCTTAGGGCGGTCTGCAAGTCCCAGCTTGTGCAACTGAAATTTTATTTATGAATTTTACTGAAAATGCTAGTTTATCAAAATATGAGGCTGTTTACTGCGCATCCTTTGTGCGCAGAGCAACAGGTTGTTTTCATCACGACTCCATTCAGGTAGTTTTCCCCCGTGTCTTTTGTGAATACACGTTGTGGAAACGTTGAACAACTCTGTAATTTCCTTTGATTAGAGATTATTTATCTATTATTATCGTAACATTGAAAGTAATGTCATTGACTGGTAAAAGAATGGTCTGTTTACCGAGTCTTCTTCATATTCATCGTCAAAGAATTTATCATGGTAGATATAATAATATACTTAGCGAGGTATAACGTTCCGAGACAAATTTGGCCACGTGGGTAACACGCAGTGACGTCAATATGTCGCAATAAGTGATTGACAACAAGTTCGAGATAGACGATGACGAGTAACGTAGTCGAGTGTGTCTCCCGGAACGCGAGACCTTGTTAGGGTTTCGTACCCAATGGGGAACACGGGACCCTATTACTAAGACTCGCCGCTGTCCGTCCGTCTATCTGTCTGTCCGTCTATCACCAGGCTTTATCTCATGAACCGTGATAGTTAGACAGTTAAAAATTTCACAGATGATGTATTTCTGTTGCCTCAAACGCAACAAATAAAATAATACTAAAAACAGCATAAAATAAATATTTAAGGGGACCCCATGCAACAAACGTGATTTTTATAGCTAATGGTACAGAACCCTTTGTGCTCAAGTCCGTCTCGCACTTAGCCAGTTTTTATCATTCATAAAAATAACAGAGTAGTGAGATGGGCAATCCTCGCGCCCGATGGTTAGCGCTACACAACATGTGGCCCAGAACACACAAAAACGTAGACGCATTTTAATACGGAATGTATGAGCAAGAAAACACTACATGTAGGCACATGCGCAAGTACCTTACAATTTTTTTTAATGCAAATGTCGCTGGCAACTTGCTTAATCAGCCGTTTAATGCACAGCCTAGCCATTTTATTAATGGCGCCGATGCTCAGGCCATTCATAGAATAGGGTGATTATTTGCCAAAATTACTATTTTCGATCGAAGAGATGTGATTTGAATTAATTATGATAAAAATAAAAACCGAATTTCGTAAAACAAACCAATTATGATAGACATGACATTGTAATAACCTACAACCTTCACCTGCCTGACTCCTTTAACAGAGCAAATCCGACTTGGGCTGGTTAGGTTAGAAGGCTAAAGCGGGAGCGAAGCGCCTTAGCCTTCGTGGTAATTTTTTTATAACAACCCTTAACCTCCCCTACTTAAATAACTTGGCTAGGCAACTGAGGCGTTTGATTGTATGTATGTAGAAAGCTAGTTGAACGCCGCCGTTTAATAATAAGGCTAGGCTGTTAATTGAACGCCGAATAAGGCTAGCTGGCTGCGACACATAATGTATTGGGTTGGAATAATAATCATGAAAAACACGTAATTTCTTATTTTAATTTTATTTAAATAAGTAATTACTTACATACTACATGGTCGGGATTGTAACAGTAATAGTATGCTTAAATTCAATACAGTACCAATGAAAAAATGCATGCGAGCACCGGTCCACGCCATCTTGCACCTACCCACTCGACCACTATCACAATCAAAATCACGAATAGACATCTACTTAATGGCCCCTATTCTTACGCGTTCGATATTATCTTGGTCATTGTCTCTCTCGTCTAAAAGAGTGACCAACATAAATATCACGCGTAAGAATACGAGTATGTCCCCAAGTCAATCTGGTGAAAGTTATTTAGGAGACTTAAAGCTGCTAGGTATAATGAAACGCTGAGATAAGATGAAATCGTAGTGAACATTTATTTGTTAACAACCTATATAAATGCGAAATCTTACAATAAACCTAGACTATAGAACAACAGTGTTAATGTTATCCTATCCAATAGAACTAGACTTAAAAAAACAATAGTGCTCTCTCGCCTCCGCACTCTGTCCTGCTCGCACCGTATAAAGAACGGAGGCGCGGGCGAGCTCGCATTCCAGCGGCGGCCAGTGGAGAGTGCACTCGACGATTCCACCATCTTATCAGCTAGACTGGCAAGCTCATCCAGCTTCGTATCATCTTGGAAAGTATCACTGACGACGAGCACGGAGCGGACGTGGGCCGGGAGATGATTCGTCCACATCAGTCGTAGCGTTGTGTCTGGTACTTTGTCACGAGCTAGGCTTCGCATTCGACGGAGAAGTTGTGACGGCTTCTGGTCACCGAGCTCCATGTCGGTTAATAGCTTCTGAAACTGCCGGCTGTCGGACTCTTCATATACGGTAATGAGACGTTGCTTTAGTACTTTGTACATGTCCGTTTCGGGTGGCTTGAATAGAAGATCGCTAACTTGCTCTATATCGGTTTTCTCTAATTGTGCAATGACCATTTGTGCAAGCTGTGACTGACTCTTCTTCAGCTCATTTGTCACGGCCTCGAAACTGATAAACCACAGGCGAGGCTTATCGCGCCAGAATGGTGGGATTCGCATAGACAGTGCGATGCCGGCGATTTCATGGTGCAGGCTTGCAGGCTCAGATTTCGGTGTTTCACGTGGCTCTTTTGCTTGCATTTTCGGCGAGTATTTGCGTTCGTGTTCTTCTCTTCGATAGAGTTTAAGGGTCACCACTTTAGGAGACTTAAAGCTGCTAGGTATAATGAAACGCTGAGATAAGATGAAATCGTAGTGAACATTTATTTGTTAACAACCTATATAAATGCGAAATCTTACAATAAACCTAGACTATAGAACAACAGTGTTAATGTTATCCTATCCAATAGAACTAGACTTAAAAAAACAATAGTGCTCTCTCGCCTCCGCACTCTGTCCTGCTCGCACCGTATAAAGAACGGAGGCGCGGGCGAGCTCGCATTCCAGCGGCGGCCAGTGGAGAGTGCACTCGACGCGCGCGCGCGCTCCGTGCGCCGCGCTTGTTTACATGCGGCGCGGCGCTACAGTTAAAAAACATTTCCATTTAAATTAATACTTCTATTCAAGACAACATCCTTTCAATTCTATAATACGAGTACATCTGTAAATCACAATGTTGTTACTTATTCAGCTACAGTTTAGCAATCTGCATTAGCCTCCATATAAACAAAGCAATAATGACTAGTTTCCTTTGGTTCTGGATGGAGCCGGCTCATACCGGCTCATGGGTCTGGTTTTGAATTGATTCCACGGCTGCCTTCTTGGACGATTTGAGTTCCTTCTTCTTACCGGGTAGAGTGATGCAGAAGATTGCGTTACCTGGAAAATGTATAAAATTAGGTAGGTTCAAGTCAACTTTTCTTGTAAGAACTGCAGAGGTGTGGAACTCGTTGCCTGCGTCTGTCTTTCCACCTAAATACAATCCGGGGGTGTTTAAGAGTAAAGTGAATAGGTATCTCCTAGGCAAGCGTGTTACACCTTCGATCACGTCGACGCTTCCCATCAGGCGAGTCAGTGGTCAAACGCATGCCTAGTCTGTTGTAAAAAAAAAGGCCTGGCCTCGCTGAGCTGGGGCCTTAGGCAAGTTGGAATCGTTTCCGAGTGTTTCTGTTTCTAGAATTGTTAACACTCGAACATTAGCTCCTGAGTGAGCTGTGAGTCTGTGATCGTTTGATCCCAATTTAACATTGGGACGACTTGCTCTCCCCTTGAAGATTGGTGTTTTTATTACTGAGACTTATCGCTTTCTATATGATAAAAATGGTAACCATGGATTCGGAATCAGTTAGGTTAATACGGTAGGTACCACAAAATAAATAATAGTATTACACAGTACTACGTATTATTTGGTAAATATCAAATTTTAATAAGGTAAGGTAAGGTGGTCAATGAAGTCCCATTTAAAAAAAAATTATATAAAAGAAATGAGTTATGTTTTTTACTGGTGTGCAATAAAAATAATATTGCATTGCATCGAAATAAGATAAAGAAGAAGTGGCACGAGTCTAATTTTTAGTACACAACATGTGGACCAAATACAACAACAAGCAAACACACAGCTTCACACAGATACACAGCTCCGTTGACAGTATTATGTTACGTGTATCAATAACAAAGATGTACAAGAGGACTGTAGCGAGAATGAGGCAACAATAATTATCACTGTTGCGAGTGATTGCGTTTGTTTGTGACTACAGTGAATTGTGTGCATGCACCTAATTTATGCGGTCCATGATTAGGTTTTCGTACCTTATCTCTGATCGAAGTAGTATTGTTTTTTGTTTTGCGTATTATATTTGGCAAGGTATACTCACAGACTAGCAGGCTCCCGAAGAGGTAGAAGCCGGCGCCGCAGTTGACCTCGAGGAACACTCCGATGAGGTTGGAGCCCACCATGGAGCCCACGCGGCCCATCATCATGCCGAGGCACACCGCCATGGCCCTGCACACATTAATATAAAATAAATTAACACATATTATACACCTTTGTTAAACTTACAACAGCCTCTGTATTGTGTCAGGGGTTAAAAACAGTAAACAGTAGGTAAGATGTTTGTAGTCGTAGGATCGACTACTGCAGAATCTACCTGGGTAAGTACCACACCTTTGTCAGTTATGTTATGCATTATTGTGTTCTGGATTTAAGGGCATTCTTAACTTTTTTATTTCTTAATTTAAAAAAAATACTGGGCACAAGGAGAGCCTCAGAATTAAGCATCTGATATCTTAGGGTGACGATCGCAGAGCATTGCCGTGGAGGGTTTTTTTTGTTAAGCCTGACAGGCTGACTTACTCCTAGATTGGTGCAAATGAAAATATGACCAATGTGAGGCCGCGGCATATTATGAGTCTCATAAAAAGGGTATGAAACATAGAATAACTACCTATAGAAGGCAGGTTTCCAAACAACGCCTTCTCAAAACGCAAGCCACACATTTTCTGCGTGTGCTGTTTGCTTGCCTTGTCACGTACAAAGACGCAAACATAATGTGGTTCGTTAATATGGTTACCCCCTAAAAGTTGGATAATTTATTGATTGGTAAAATAAGGAATTATATTGATTAAAAAGTAAGGATGTAGTTTACAGCATCAGTTAAACGGCTTACATTTCGGGAGTGTAGGTACTTCGTTTATAAAAATAATTATTCTAAAGCCCACCATTCACCACGCGTACCAGTCCGCAGACGAATTTGCGTGTGGATGTTAACGAACGAACCACAAACCCATAGCAAGCAAGGATTGGTACGCGTGTGAATGGTGGTATGTAGGCCAAAAAACTCACCTAAACTTGGTGGGGAAGAGTTCGACGGCGACCGCGTTCATGAGTCCGATGCAGGCGCCCGACATCTGGAACACGGCGAACAGCACCACCGCCAGCTGCTGGTTGTACGCCAGGTGCGCGCCCACGCCGCACAGACCTGCGGTACCACGCTAGCGTTCAACGAATTGATCCCATAACGTCGACTCCCACGACACGGCTCCGTGATTCGCACGGTATCCCGCCACACCACTGCTCGCTTTTGTCCCGTCACACCGCTTGATAAAATTCCATTAGTATCTAAATTTAGTCCCGGCACACCGCTCGTCGCTTTCTACGTAATCGCAACACGTCGATCCTTCTTTTAGAGGTGCCTATTTCTAATATCTAGCTTTACAAAATAGCTAGAGTTCAGTGAATGTTCGGTTACACTACCCCTAAGACGCTTCAAACCGAACGAAAAAATGCTCGCTCAAAAGCGTCGCCTCGATATTATATAATTTTGTATTTTAGGATAAAATGATATGATTCTAATATAAGTGTTTTAGTGATTAGATTGTGAATGACGTCGAAAATTGCTTGAGACTTTTTCCGTCACCGACCGTGAACCGACTCTGAACAAACGTGGAATCGCCACGAAATTATTAAACCGTGTTTTGCCTTTTTCGGTCGAGTTAAAAATTAAAAAGAAAATAAGCGGCAGTCGTCATAGTACCTACTTACAGTTAAATTCTAAATTGTAGGCCACATAATACCCTCGTTGTAGGTCATATTGGAGACGTTTTGCGACAAAGGTGGAAACTTACTTATAACGTTTAGTCATAACGTATCATGTTCGCGCATCATGTATGCGTAACTGATGCGTAAGGACTATACGCAATCGCGGTACATTACTACGAAAGGCTCAAGTCAGTCTCCGCCGGCAGGACTAGTGACTTGGTTTACTCGAAAAGTACAATTTTTACACACAATGTTCCAATTTTTTATTATTTACATACTTATTGCTTTACCACTCTGCTTGAAAATTTTATTCTAAATTTTCTTTTCTTCTCACTTTTAAACCCGGGGGACAAAGCAAAATAACTGAAATATTGTTTGCGAAATCTCAGTGTAACAGTCAGTGTCTCAGTGTACAATATAATTACAAATACAAATAAATAATTATTTTACCAATTTTGCCAACTAGTACTCAAGTGTTGTGTCAACCTTTTTTTTGCAGATGTGGGATCGATCGGGACTTTTCACATTTTTTATTTATAATGGTGGTCCCAATATTCGTACCAATTTTCAACTCCATGTGAATTATTTTTACCTTGAACATTTTGGGCTAACTTGACCGGGCTACCTCTTTCGCTAGCCATTGACGCTACCACACCGTTAGTCACCACCAAACGAGCTACAGTCAACCCACCTGTGATCGCAAGCACAGTGACGAGGATGAGCTTCTTCCCGAGGAAGTCGACAAGGAAGCCGACGATGATGTACATTGAAGAGAACACCAGCCCGATGTAGATCGAGCGCTCGAACGTGGCCGTGTTCATCGTGTCGTCGCACTCTACCTGTAAGAGATGCGTACGTTAGAGAGGGACAATGACATAAGTCACAACGCCTAGGCAAGTTGCAGTGGAACAGATATGTAAGACAGTATTGCCCATGGCTGCCAAAGAGAGAAAAAGATGCAAATGGCCAAAGTTATCTATACCTACCCAAAACTCCTTTGCTATATGGGTGTACTAACTGCACCCCGCGGTTAAAAAGTAGCCTGTATGTATGTACTAATCCAGGGTGTAAGCTACCTCCATACCAAATTTCATCAAAATTCATCTACCCGTTTGAGGGTTAGGAAGTAACAAACCAACACACACACACCCAAACTTTCACCTTTATAATATTATTAGTAGAACTAGTATGCTAGATGCCAATTATTGCCATACAGGATCAGTGTTCCCTATACAGATTTAGAAGCTTAGAAAGTTTGCAGCATATTAACGTCAACAATTTCTATGAACAGGTATGGTGGTAAATGGCTCTACCAACTTTAGCCCTCTACTATGTACCTTGTCATAGTACCTACCTACTCTACCTTTCCATTCTGGTTACAGAACGTCTCTGGTAATTTGCCATCTACCGGTAGTTGCCCCACTGGATTTTGTCAGTGGCACCACTGGCGCTATATGTTCCCGTGGTCTAATACTAATTACAAATTAAATTAAATTAAATTAAATTTAAAATAAATACTAAAGTCTAATACTAAAAGTACTAATAGTCTCCGCCGCGCGCACTGGCATATATACCTACCAGTGGTGCAACTACCGGTTAATGTTGTGTATATGATCTGCTATGTCTGAACATTTTGCTGCTAAACCATGATGAGTTTGAGGGTTATAACCTCCGGACTATCGAAGCTCTACGTCTTTTTTGTTCTTTGTTTTGCTTATTTTGCAAACCGAGTTTCTTCATGGCTAAGCCCGTCGACCAAAGCAATAAACTTACAATAGTGCCATTCTCCGTGGGCAGCTTGGCCGCGTCCAGGACATCACAGATCTTGGTCTCGGCTCCGTTATGGTTCGCGAGGGAGTTGAGGATGGACGGAAACCACACGTAGAAGCCGTTGGTACTGAAATAAGCAGGATATGAAATAACCTTAGAAACGTTATTGTTTGTTAGAATTGCCTTGAACAAAAGTAATTGCACTTGTATGATTTTTTAGCATTTTTTCATTAACTGTTAGCATTGTTACTAGTGAATACTAGTGATGTAAGTAGAATAAAATGTAATTTTTGAGGTTCCTGTCCACCTACATTTTCTCTACTTTAATTGCAAGTTGAGATAACTGCAGGGCTATACTTACAAGACAAGATATTTTTTGGTCATTGTCTATCTCAATTGAAAAGCCATAGGAGTAAGAGTGACCAAGCTAAAGTCTCACACTTCAGAATAGGAGGCTTGCTATTCATATTGAAGTTTGTGTCTGTTTTGTTCGATTTCTTAGGTTTTGGAAACTGATACAGTCATGAAAGCCTAAAACAAAATGCTCATAATAACTCACGCAGCAAATATCCCGAACTGCACGAAACAGAGGAGAGAGATCCACGGCAGGTAGGGCATCTTGAAGAGTGGCAGGGTCTGCTCCTTCATTGATACGAGGATGGCGCGGAAACCTGTGCTGGTCGACTTGGTGCTCTGGCTCTCTACCACGAGGCTCTTCACCTGGAAAAATATGTCTTATTATTAGCTGCGCCCGAGGTGTTAACTGCGGTTTAAAATTCCGTGGGAATACTTCACGTTTAGAATAAAAGTTAGCCTATGTATTAATACAGAGTGTCAGCTTCCTTCATACCAAATTTAATCAAAATTGGTCCAGCCGTTTGAGCGTGAAGAAGTAACAAGCATACGCACACACTCACAAACTTTCGCCTTTATAAAGTTAGAGTGATGTGATGTGATCGCATTTTTTATACTATTTCGAAGAGTTAATTGTAGACATTCAGAGGCAGGGCTTTGGACTAGACCAGCAGTGGGCATTCCAACTCAACTGTTACGTACTTAACTGTACGTTAAGTTACGGTGTTTTATACTGGGCGAACTCAGCTGATAGAGAAATTGCTTTCAAGGCACAGAAAAAGTGTATCAGGGCTATGTGCGGGCTTCGTCAAACATTAGATTCGTGCAAGCCTTACTTTAAAAGTCTTAAGATATTAACACTACCCTCAATTTACATTTATGAGGCATCTCTTTTGGTACGATCGGATTTAAGCAAGTATAATACATTAAAAAGTTCAAGACATAAAAATAAATTAGGCTGTGTAAGCTGTAGAACGAAGCAAAACAGAAATAGTATCTTCGGTATGGGTGTTCAAGTGTAAGTATAATAAGATATTCCACAGAAAGTAAAACTCATTCTTTGTATTTAAAATAAAATTGAAACAGCTTCTGCTTGAGAAGACATACTATACGATTAGGGAATTTATTGACGATAAGACTTTAGTGTAATATTAGTATCTATCCTCCTTGTGACATAATATTGTATTGAATTTAAATTATTGTTTTCAAAGATTGACATTGTAACATTACATGATATTTTATGATCATTCAAATTTAATTATCCACATAATATATCCTAATTTTTACACGCTCCTTAGGGGTTGAATGTAGTGAGACTCTTATTTATCACCAACTATCCTGTATGTACTATATAAGCAAATAAATAATTTTGAATTTGTATTTGAACTGTGCTAACTGAATTTTAGGTAACTTTTAAGTTAATTTTGTTGGTCACATCTTATACAGTACGGCCAATATGTCGTAAAATACATAGAGTAGATCTTAATCTCAATGTAGCAAAGAATCAAGTGCCTGATCGAGTTTTCGTTCCCAGCTTTGCTATTGTGATATTAACAGGACATTTACCCCAAATGAAAACGTTGTATAGCCTCGGAATAGTAATACAGTGTTTTGTATTTTTTGATCGAGTAAAAAAATTTAAAGAAAGAAAAAGGCAAAACGCTGTAATAACTATTTCGAACCTACAATGTTTAATTACTTTATTGATAAGGGGGTTATTGTTTTTGAAACAAATAAACGCGTTGTTACTTTAGAGAAAAGTGGTTGCACTCAAACTGCTGGTAGGCTAAGAAACCATGAAAATAGAAAACTTCAATTTAAGACCTACTTACTTCAAAGTTATCCCTCGAAGTATGATTGTTTGCAGCGTAAATCAGCTTGACCACCTCGAGAGCCTTCTCGGGCTGTGCAGTAGCGTTGAGGAACTTTGGACTCTCAGGCGCGAAGAATAATAGGACTGTTCCGATGGCGAACGGCATCGCGAAGGCCACGATGAGGAGCCGCCAGGGACGGTACTCAATGCCGACGAAGTCGATCGGGAGAGCGAAGTCGAGAGGAAGGATTAGCCAGGAAATGCCTAAAAAAAAGGAAATAAATATTTTAAAAGTCTAAAAAAAAAACCTTTTACTTACTTTTTTGTGACAGGTACTTTTTGACAAACTCTAACCTTTTTTTACTAGGTAAAGCGCATATTACACTTGGCTGAATTTAGTCATCTAAATTCAGAAGCTTCTAAATGATTTAGTCAGTCACAAGCCATCCTTGCTTCTGAATTTAGAATGCTAGCTTCCTGAATGCGATTGTACAAGACTAAATTCAGTAACAACTCGAAGAGAAAATTCGTGACCCACAAACCCATAATATGGCTTGGTGTCATTTCGGACACAAAATTCTTCACAACCTTTCTAGGTCGTCGTGCTTAACATGCAACGTCATGCACAACGTCGCTTAACATCAGGCGAGTTGGTGGTTGGTGGTCAAACGTCGACCTATTCTACATTAAAAAAAAACTAAAAAAAAACCTCTTGTTCAATTTGGATAATATTACATCTTAAATGTGGTATTTAAATAAACTACTTTCTCGCAAAATTCGGTTCAATGGTAGTCATGTTTTCTTCGGACAAATAATTAAAGTGAAACATACGGTACAAAGCCGAGTTGTGCCAATAGACTTCAAACTTTCAACAAAAATATACAACTATCTATTCTACATCCAACCTGACAATATCTAATCTATTTAACTTCAGACTGTAGAGAATCAATCTTCAGAATGATGGATGTACAATGTACATACCTATATTTACAAGTAACATTATTGACAGAAAAACAAAAACCCGGCTGCAAAATTTTGTACCCCATGTCACCTCCACTATCAAGACGATTCAAATGACCTCTCAAATCCATGAAGCTGTTTAGGCTGTAGGCCGTGCCAAAGAAACCTCATACATACATACATACATATAACACAAATACACTCGAAAAACATAACTCTCCTTCTTGCGCAGTCGGGTAAAAATAGTGAGTTATTAGATGGAAAAGATCTTGTCCCAACAGAATTATTAAAGTCTGATTCTAGTTTTCTTTCAATGTTTTCCTCATCTTTGCGTGTCAAGACGCCAATCTACATATATCCACGTAGTTATTTATAATTTCAATTTCATTGAGATAAAGGTAATTCCGCTGTAATTTCCATCAACACAAACCTCGTTCGAGAAGATTGATTGGATAAATTATTTCCTCAAACGAGACTTCAATCAGATATAGAATTCAATGGATTATGTACTAAGCTATAATTGCAGTCAAAGTAATAAAATCTGGAAAACTGCGATTTCTTGGTATTTAAAAAAAAAATACCAAGAATTATATTAAACATTTTAAAATGAATTCGGTTCAGTGGTTTCAGTAATGCTTTTTAAATCTGACGGATAAGCATACCATGTATTTGATACTTTCAAAGATTTGTTTTAAATTTATTCTGTTATTTTTTATTTTCACACTATTCTTCTGGACGCGATTAAGTAGATTGTCGTTGTACGTATAACCAACGTAGAATACGTACCTACATTACATTACATATATACATTATACACTCGAAAAATACAGAAAAACACAGCCCTCCTTCTTGCGCAGTCAGGTAATAAACGATTTCTTGGCCTTTGTCTGTCGTGTCCCTGTCTAAAGCCTCTGAAGCCTGAAGGGCGAAACCACTTGGTCGATCGATTTAGGGACTCTGACTTCCTTGTATCTTAATACACTGCCCTATCCCTGCGGACAAGGTTCAAGAAATCGCGCAATGTAACAGGCACTTAATACTCACAAGGCAGGACGACGGTCCCGATCCCCACGAAGGAGGATCCGAAGGCCACCATCTTGTCCCGGTGGCGCAGGTTGTTGAACTCGCCCAGGTACGTGTACACTACAGCCGAGGACCCTGACGTGCTGGAAACATGTAGAGTTAGCATCGAGATTTATGGCGTGTTGACATAAATTAGCCAGTAGTTCGCCTCTAACGGAGGCAACATAATTTCTCGTTCGATTCGCTCCTCCCGCATCCGATTACAAAAATTGAATTTGCATAAACAACTTGTCTTTAAAACTTTCATGAAAATTGGATGGCATACAACTGAAGTTATCGTCGATCAAACTAGTCCTGAAATATCCCAGTTATAGACTCCGAGACAATAAAATCATATCCTAAATAAAATCTATCTATTATAGTAATTACTTACTATTGTTATAAAGTAGTACAGCGTAAGCGAAGCCGCGAGTAGAAGCTAGTTAAATAAACCGTTATACAAAAAACTGAGTTCATTACAGTCCGTAAGCCTACAGATAACCAATCTCACAGAACATCACATCATCTCTAAACCTAGAAAGCTCACTCAGGCTTATAAAATAGTAGATATTAGTAGTGGACTTACAACACAGCCGCTGCGAACTGCAGGATGGCAAAGGAGATGATCTCAGGCGCGAAGCTGGAGAAGACCGATAGGATGGCTGAGAACAGCATGGAGACCAGCATGATGGGCCGCCTGCCGCGCGTGTCAGCCAGCCAGCCCCAGAAGTACGACGTTAAGATTATGGCTGGAATAAATAAGGGGAACCATAAAAAGCTAGTAAATTCATCAAATTTAATTTTGCCGCGCACTGGGGCCTCGTGACCCCTATATCCCCTACAAAACACTATTGGAATAAAATATTTTCTGAAGTACTAAGAAACAGAGGAGCATTTCTTGATTTTCTTTTTCATTGAGGGGTGCTTAAGGGAATAGCCAATTCAATAGATGGGAGGACGATCTACCAAAAGGATGGAGAAGGTCTGCTAAGGATAGAGAGACGTGGAACCAATTAGGGGAAGCCTATGTCGACAGACAACCTGACTAAACTGGTTGCTAATAAGTTATTATTGTTTTTTGCTATGTAAAATTCATTTAAGAATAGTACTGTTTGATAAGAATAGTATGTAAGTTAAAAAGGTTAGCGAATAAAGGATCTTATTACTATTATCATATTATTATTATTAAGGGAATAGCAGTTCCCCAAGGCACTACTGGTTGTGCCAAGCAGTTCTGCCAAGGGGAATTCACGCAAACCTGGACCTATTTGGCTCACACTCAAACTTAAAAATAGTATTTGCTTAAACTATTTGGCTGCAAAAATTGACGAAGATCAATTCAATGCTACTAGAGTTATCGTTGGACAAACAAATGCCGATTTTTCGCAGAAGTCTATTGAGATCTCGCATTTGCGATCAATAGATCTCATTGAAGAATACGATTTTTTTTCCCGTTTGGTATGTCTTACCAGCGAAGGGTATAGCGGGGAGCCAGCCGCGCTGCTGCAGCGTGAGCTCCATGTCACACTGTGCCGCCGGGAGGACGTAGCCCAGCGCCAGAGTCTGCATGATCATACCCATCAGGATCATGCCGCTCATCAGCATGTGCAGGATGTTGTACACTCCGAACCCTGGAAAAACAAGTCTAAATAAAATAAAAACTATACAATCATACCTAAGCAATTACTCGACTAAGTTACATATTTTGTCGCCGATCGGCTTATTTTCGTTTTGCGATTTCAGGATTGGTCTCATAGTAAAAGTTGTTTGTTATTATGTAGGTAGAGAATCAGCTTTTAACATTTTGCTAATAGTGCTGTATAGGGTGGCCAACTGGACGGAAACAGTCGCTCACACTACGCTTAGTTGAAACAAAACCTTATTATTTTGAACGCCATGGAACTTGTATTTGCAACTTGGAGCAATCCATGCATGAGATTTATTAAGAATGCAGATTCAGATTTTTATCAGATCGTTATCCAGTGTAAGTAATCATAATAATTCTTAGTAAAAAAATCTTCAGCTAAATAATTATCCGGATGCGTCTTGTTACGTCAACGCAGTAAATTACGTCTTTATTTCGCTGGAGGTAAATAGGCATGTTATTGCTGAGCTTATTTTTCAGCTACTCCAAATCCTTTAATACTTAAAACAATGTGAGTGTTAATACCCATCCTTGAGTAAACGTCGGATCGTGTTATCGCTTCGTATCATGTCATAACAGCGTTGTGATGATGGGGTTTCCCAAACGCTTGATATATTGCGGTGGTCTTAACAATATTTGTTTAATTTCAGCGTGATGCGTGAGAATTTCCTTTTACGAGTAAAATCACGTTTAATGATAGTAACTATATACACATTTACGTATTTGATAACTGCTGCAGGTTTATCTTCTACGACATTTTGTTTCATTTACTGATTTTATAATAATTAGTGGGTATTTCATACATACATATCGTCACGCCTTTTCCCCGAGGGGGCTGGCAGAGGTGTAATACAACACCCACACTTCGCCGGACGATATTCAGTCCCAAATGTGACAGGGGGCGAGCCTGTCGCCATACACCGGGCTTAAGTCATTATTTGTTCAGTCATTGTCTTTCCAGTGGATATTACGGTACATATACATATATATATATTATACCTTCAACAGAATTACATGTACGAAGCCGAAGTCAGTTTTGAAAAAACTATTAGTACTTAAGTGAAACTACAGTGGTACAGGCCAAAAAGTTTGCAATATTAACTACTTTTCAATATTATTTCCTTTGGCAATTATTATTATTGATCAATCAGATTGGGTTTAGGAAATGCCAGCTACTAGAAAAGAGTGAATGCATTCACTGCCTCACACAACCTAGAGTGATATTACTTAGGTCTATGCCCAGGTGCACAAGGTGGAATGATCCCCACGAAAAAAAAATGGTATACGCACACCTTTCTTCATTTTATTAGACCACGTCGGCGCACGCTTTTATTTATGACGAACAATCGCATAGAAAAGGTTTTTCTACTACACCATCTTATAGTATCAAAACAATTATATTTTGTAACCTATTTACTATGAACTCTAATAGTTATTATTGCCTAGTTATCTTTATGATTATGTTTTTGTGTATAATTTGCGTGTAACATTGAAAATTATCTTTATTTAGAGGACCGCGCGCTGAGCTCTATTGCAGATGTTGTGCAATCATGATCTAGTTATTTGTGAGCCCTATTTGTTACTAGATAAGTTATTTCAATTTAAATTACTTTGGTACTCAACAGTTTTCATATAAGTCAAATTTAGGCGAAAAGAAAAGCGTTTTCGTTCATTGCACTAGCCCTATTCCCTCGTCGATTTTGTTCCTCTTACGTAGCGGACTCAAAATGTTTTCTTTCAAAAAGAGAAAAAGAGTTTTCCTTTGCGAATACAAATTTCTGATGAATAGTTTAGAAATACGCAAGGAGTGGGACAAACTGTGACACAAACAAAGAAACATGCTTTTTACAAATACTAATAAGATGATTACACCATTATATTATGTTTCCCCATCTCAGAACATTGAGATAATCTAATGCAATTAGTACCTAATTAAATTATTATTGGACTTGATCTAAATTCTTATACACACTTAAACCGACATTAAATACAACTCGAGCCAACCGACCATGTTAATTCCATGTTCGGAAAATCAAATCATCCTTACCTTGAATAAAGGCCTTTTCAGAATAAAATATAATAAGTACCTATTATTATCGTCAATATTACACCATAATCGGCAAGTAATATCGTTTTATTGGACATTTCACATCACATAGCACTAAAATTAACAGTTCATAAGTGAGTGAGTGTGACTTCTTCACAGTTTTGAGTGAAAATGTATCCCAAAATTAACAGTTTCTGAAGTACATCGAGGTAAACCGCGAGGTGCAGAAGGTGGAAGTTGGTAACGCGACCGCGACCGGAGACCAGATACCGAGATCAGAGACTGAGACCGAGACCAGAGACCGAGACCAGAGATCGAGACCAGAGACCGAGACCAGAGACCGAGACCAGAGACCGAGACCAGAGACCGAGACCAGAGACCGAGACCAGAGACCGAGACCAGAGACCGAGACCAGAGACCGAGACCAGAGACCGAGACCAGAGACCGAGACCAGAGACCGAGACCCGTCTCGTCTCTTTTTCGTTCTCACACGCGAACTAGCACACATACAAAAGCCTGCAGTTAATTAACGATCTCGGTCTCCTGTTTCGATCTCCGGTCGCAGTCGCGTCGTGAATTCCTATCTATCACAAACGCCTACATTTTTCTCTGGACAAAGTTGTTACACTACGTCATGTCACAACACATGGCAAGCGGAGTTCAGAACAAACTTACTAGCTTTTACTCAGATGCTATAAAAGATATGGGACATGTTAATTAAGTATCGTAATCTGAAGATGATTCCACAAGCCAGCTATGGGTGATTTCTATGCTAAGACATAAATCACTAACCGGTAAGCAACATAGCTTCGTCCAGGGTCGCTATGCTCATCTCGCATTTCTTCTCCTGCTCACCCTTGCTGAACGTCATTGTTTATAGCTGAAACAAAAAATATTAATGTTATTGTCGCTTCAGAGAAGAAATTTACTTTAGCGGCCGTTACACTTTCCAATTTGCAGTATGCTAACTTAGCGCGGCAATGCCCGTGCAATAAAAATAAAATGGACTGCTAACTGTCTAACAGCCATCTATCTAATTTTAATATCCACTATCTAATTTTAGTACGCTAGTTCTGTTAGCGTACTGCAAATTGGAAAATGTAATAACCGCTTAACAATCTAACTTTACTATCAATGGCGGGTCCAGGATTTTGAGCGAAGTGTCTTCAGCTTCAGCAAAAATGCTTTCGTATGTTCGTCGTTTGTCTGTCTGGCGGACAGCCGGACAGACGCTGGGCGCGAAGTCTTTAGCTCACAGAGCCCCTAATAGACTATAGTGTACAGTACAATACAACATTATTGCACACCAAAAACTACATGGAAATCTTAAAAACTACAATAAATTTTTCGGCAGTACAAGGGCGACCTGTAGGTGTAGAGTGGAATTATACTTTTGATAAGCTTCAGTGGGGTTATTCCTGCGCGTGAGATGAGCTGAGATTTTATCTTGGTCACTTTCACACCTATGACGTTTCAAACGAGAGCAACAAGGACGAAAAAAAGTGAGATGAAAATCTCAAATCTCCGAATAGGGCCCCAGGAGCTTAGGACCTCTACCACACTTCGCTCTTACAATTTTCTCTTTCTTTCCAGTAGTCAATTTAACTTTTAATGAAAGCTGAAAATGTTTAAAAGATACCTATATCTATACTTAACTTGTTGATATATCTAGTTGGTAGAGAAAAAAAAGGGTAAACTTGTACAGTAGGGTTTTTTATCCATATTTTTGATTCTTTTTTTTCACTTACAAATTGTTGAGGAAATTTCTGAATACTGGCGTACCACGTAAAATACTTGATGTATTGTATTATTATACCCCTTCGGCCGTATATATACCTAAATATGTACGTATTTATTTTTATCAATGTACATTAATTTATATATTTGATAAGTAAGGTATATAAGCATTACTAACGATCTAGAACGCCGTGTACCATCACCTTAGCCTCGTTCTTTATTTGCTCTCTAAATGACACAACTAATCTATGCTTTGTTTGTTTGTCAGTAGCATTTATTTTTATATCATAAAATATTTAATACGCCAATTAAAGTATTATGTAGCTTCGAAAATTGGAGCTGATGTCCTTTCTCGTGTCCGCGGCACTGGTATGCGCTTGAGCACGTGTAGGCGAGACAAATTTATCTGTAAGTGGCCAAATGTAGGTACTAAATACTTCGGTTGGAAGTTATAATTTTTGTTTCCAAAAAATTATAACTTCCAACCGAAAGTTTTTATTAAAGGAATACGATAGTGCCGCTCTCACTCAACTGCATAGATACGTCGGTCGCACTGTATCTAGGTACTCCGCGCAGAAGGTGCAATACTGCACTTATATAGATAAGATAGCATTCAAAAGAAGCATATTTTCATTTAAAAAAATGTTAACCTGTTTACCTGTTGACTTTGGATGTTGTTACGCACACTAGGTTTTTCCTTTAAAACATTGAGTTTTGTCTATTTTTGTTAGTCGTGATACAGAGGGATTAGGGCTTAGACAAACTGAAATTTTAGTATGGATGATTAATATCACTTTGCCTTTTGTTTAAAGATACATAGTTAGGATTGACTGTCAATCATTGACATAAGCTATCAAAATGTAACATGGTCTATTAATTTATCAACTTGTAGCGCTCACAGCGTAGCGTGACTAGGTGTTCGTAGCCGATCATCGATGCTAAGCAACGTACGACGCGGTCAGTCCTAGGATGGGTGACCGCGGGTGGCATTGACAACTGAGCGTTACCGCGGCTCGGGTGACACGTTAAATTGTAGGCCCTGGTTGTTTGTTCTATGACAATAACCATCAAGCCTTGTCAGAGGCCATCGGGCGGCCTAAGAAACTGACATCAGGGCAACAAACTGACAACAGCCATTCGGCCTACACGAACTTGCTTACTTGCTTAACGTGTAATTACCGCTAAAGCTATATCAACTGTAACAATGAAATCGCTTCTGAGCGAAGGCGCTTGTCTAGAATAGAATAGAGTAATTTTTATTTCTAAAATGGCTTGGTCTGGAAGGTTTATTTCAAAGAATAGGTTTATAATTGACGATACTGATCCAATGATAATTCATCATTTACACTACTAAATATTCAACACCTTTTGTAATAATGGTGTTGATTGACTTTAAATGCCTAGTCAAGGAAATTGAATTAAGTACACCTTTTTCTAGTCAGTGTTTTTAGCGCTATAATGAAACGATGTTGAAGAAACTAGAAGGCTTTTTGATAATTTTACTATTCTTATTCCTTAATAAAAAAAGTACGAAAATAACTATGTTTATAGTTAACTCTAGTAAATTGATTGCTCTCACTCTAGCAACAACTGAACACAACAGCTTTAGCTCCTATTCTGGAAGCGAGATTCACAGACCGCACTTCGACTTTACTTAGGTGGAAAGTTCAACTTTCCGGGCGAGATTCTTGATCTTTGCATCAAAGTAAAGTCGAAGTGCGGTCAATGAATCTCGCCCTAGGTATCTACTTGTGATTCTTACTTTTCATGTGCTAATCTCACTTCTCTTCTCATTAGTATTTTAAATGTGCAAGTTTGGATGGATGTTTGTTAAACAGTCACGCCAGGACGGCTAAAAGGATCTGGATAAAATTTGGCACAGAGATAGATTATAGTATGGAATAGCACATAATTAGGGAATGCAATCTCGTTCTTGCGAGATCTCGTTTTCGCGAGATCTCGGCCTTTTTTAGCGAGATTGATCTCGGCCGAAAAATTGCCGAGATCTCGCGGGTTTACCGAGATTGCACTAGAGCATAAAAACATCTTATTCGAAGCGCGCAAGCTGATACGGAAGTTGACGGAACTGCGATCGGTTTCAGTGCGCGGGCGACGGCAAACCCAGGTAGCGGTCGCGGGTCTCACTTAGATTCGAAAACGAGGAAAACGACGATGAGATTTCTTTTAAAATGAACGAAATATCCAGCTCAGACTCAGAAGATGATTTTTCATTGCTCTATCCCCAGAATAAAAGTAGATCTAGATGCAGAATTTTTGGGTATTATTGAGAAAATTTGGAAATCGGTAATTTTTTTAAATGATCACCTACTAAAACTGACACTCTGCAAGTATACGTAAAGCAAAAATTTGGAAAAGAAATAAAGTTACAACTTGAATGTAAAACTCGATGGTCGAGCCTAGCAGACATGTTTTCTACTTTTAATAAAATTAAGCTGTGTTTGTGTCAGCAAAGCTTTTATCGACCGGGGCACCTACTCTCTGAGTGCTGAAGTACATGCGGTTTTAGTGAACTTAGACAAATTTCAACCTGCAAAACTGGCTGTATAGAGGTGTCGAGAAGTAAAAACGTTTTTTTTTTCTAATTTATTCAAATATTGTGATTATTGGCAAGAAAAAACACAAAAAAACCGCCAATCTCGCGAGATCTCGAAATTGGCGAGATCTCCCGGTATTGCAATTCATAAACTCGCGAGATCTCGCCTGAGCCCCAGTCTCGCGAGATTGCATTCCCTACATACCTATAATATACTTTTTAACCGCGGGTGCAACCGCGGGGCGCAACTTGTTGTCCGATAAAGTTCCTAAACTGCACATATACCTAATACTGCTGACGAACCTACTCTACTTTATAAACATGTAGGACACATGAAAAGCTCTAATAAATGTTGTGAAAGTAGAATAAATTTACATTTTTGTTAAGAATTAATAATTTATTAAATTTTAGGTAGTTACTATTTTTTATACCTACTTACATTTTTATTTTTTTTATTGATCTCTAGCTCATCTAGCAGAGTAACAAGTAGGTATAATATTTAAGCTCCCTAATAGCTGAAAATAAAACGTATGAAAGGGAAGACTTACACTACGCGTTAGAATGAGATATATTGATGTTTGTATGAAATGTTTGTTTGGATGAAAACTAGGTACCAAGCTATAAAAAAAGTTTAGTAAGTACACATATATATTTATAGTCCTAACGACAAACAAAATAATCTAGCTAGTCTGAGATTTGCACCTGAAAATCTTCCAAAAATAATAATTCTAAAGCAATAATCCAAAGAGTAATTGCGTTAATCTGGGTATATATATAATCCGTTGCCGGGCAATAACACATGACTATATAACATGACTTACCGATGATCCGATGACTACCTAGATCGTTGATATGCGCGATAAGATAACAACAATTAAAAGTCGCCGTGGTACTTATTAATAACTCCTTGCTCCACAGAAATATGAAAGTAATGAATTACTACTAATAATAATAACTATGAACAATATTTTTTTATCGTTAGTTGGCATTTGTGCAGCATTGGACGTTTCACCTGGCTGGCATGATGATGATGAATTGTCGCTTGCGGAAATAATTCATTTTCTTTTTTTATACGAATTGAAACTCTTTCATTAACAAATGGAAGTAGGTATGCTCCAAAGAGGTTTTCATGTCCATGTCCGTCAAACGAAAATTGATCTTTGGAAATATATCTTTGATACCATATACGAGTAAGTTATCTCCAATACACTTAAAAATAAAGACCCTATTTGCAATCAAATCCCAAGTACCCCCTTACTAATAAACGTTGTTTATCCTCGGTAAGTTTCACAATGATTTGTCTTTTTCGAAAGAGTTAGTAAATTTATAAGTGGACAAAAGATAAAACACTATAAAAGTAGGTACTCCGAGGCTAAACAACGTTTAGGCTCGGTACGGAGGCTAATGTTCAAATATGGTCCTGTTTGGAAGCTTTTTTACCGGAAACTCTTTTAAACCATACCAACCTAATGTAGGAGTATGACGATAGGTACGTCTCTGGTGCAAAATAAAAACCCGCGTCCACAGGATTATATTTATATCTAGTAAAAGTCTGTGCCCGCGTCCTTATTTCTACGATTGCGCCGTGCATAAAAGGGCAACGTATTTAGGCCTTGACACTGAACTAGTTTAGCGGGTAATGCAGGTATCCACTAAGGGCTGATAGGCAAGTCGCATTCCTTATAACTCTACCTATTTATTTTCTACATAATGTCAAAAAGCCCTTTATCTCGAAAACGGTTCACCGTATGCAATTTTTTTTTTAAATAAAATTTGTAGAAAATTTTGTATTCTACAATATTGAATATAAATACTAATAGCAAAAAACCCATAGGAAATGATATTTACAAAAAAAGCGCAAAAACCGATTTTTGTGACTTTGACCTTGAAATTTAATAGTAGCGTACACCCTACCATACGTAGGTTTTGAGACAACTTTTAGGGTGTCAATATACAAGTATTTACAGACTTACAGCTGGGTATCTCGAATTCCGAAGTGAACTTACTATAATGACTGGACTATGAATGTTATCTGCTGCGATTGGACGAGTTGATACATCATGTGGCATTTACACAGCTCGTGTTTCGTCTAGGAAAGTATTTCGTCCAATAAGCTGCTGATTTTCGAGCATCGGTTGAGAGCGAATACCAATGACCTTCTATACACATAGAATACCTTCTATACATATATAGAAGGTCATTGGCGAATACAATTTGTCTAGGCACCGTCCAAGGCGCCTATTTCTTCTTTGCCTAAAATAATGCTATCATATCGCTTGATCATTAATCATCTGATATGAGAAATAAGTAAACTCAGATTGTATAAGTTTTAGAAAGAGCACGTTTTAAAAGTCACAACATCTCAACGGTGCTACAACAGTTATCACACGTGAAATATTAACCGCACGTGAGGAATTGAATTGATGAGTATCGAACAATACGAGATTAGCATTGGCTTTTCATAAGTAAATGCATGCCTGTGATGTGAGCTCCGTTGATTACAAACATACATTACACAATAGAAGCGATATTCGACATAAAAAACTCAATAAGAAGGAAAATATCTTATTTCTTTAAATGAGCAATTCTTGTATATATACATATAATTGGAATCTCGGAATCGGCTCCAACGATTTTCATACAATTTAGTATATAGGGGGTTTCGGGGGCGATAAATCGATCTAGCTAGGAATCATTTTTAGAAAATGTCATTTTATTCGTGTTTTATCGATAATCAACTTAAACATAAACTTTGAAGAAAAATAACAAAAAGGAGGCGTTTGAGTAGTCTCAACTGAAAAATATGACTCTTCCTGACATCTATTGGCGAATAATAATACTATTTTTTGTGAGCAACTAATTGCTTTAACGACACAACAGCAGATGGCGTTGATAAGTAACACGAAGTCAATGAGTGTTTGCTTTGAGGTTAGACTAAAATCAATTGTTTATTTTCCAAAAAACACAATAAAAAAAAAAAAATATCGAGCAAAGCTCGGTCATCCAGGTACTTATTAGTAAATCATGGTAGAGTTATTTCTAGAGTTGCGAGCTGTGGAAAATACTTTACCTTGATTTACTTTTTACTGAAGATGAGGTGATATGTCGTGCACTGACGTTCCGCATGGGGTGTGTTTAGAATTTCCCAACTAGCGTGTCCCCGAGACAACCCACTCAGCTGCTGCTCCAAATATCGGTACGAGGCTCTTGCATCGCGCTGGCACATTGGCGTAGAACTCGCGCTATGTGCATTCTCACTTGAGAACCACCTGTCTGTCTAACTTTCTAGACTAGACAGATCAATATACGACATTTGTCGACACAGTGTAGTTGAGGTTAACACCAGAACTCAAGATAGGGTTTAAAAAAGATAAAGTTTAGAGTTCGTCCGAAAGAGCCTTACATACATTATATCTGCGGACTCAAGTTACTCCCAAACACTTTCCGACTAAGGAAGTTAGTAAGCGCGACTGTAATTGCTTAACGACCGCTTCTTTTAATGAGCTCAGGCGACAGTTTCGGACGCACGTTTCATAAAAGTTAAGTGTCCATATCTTTTTAGCCCCTGACCATGAGGACTGGGTTCTATATAGAAATATAGGACTGTGACTGTTTGGTTAATGCCATCGCACGCTTGGATGAGAATTGACCGTAATATAGGACTAGCTGCGCCCCACGTTGTTACCCGCGATTAAAAATATCCTTTTTGCCATTCCAAACTATAACAATCTCTGTGCTCAATTTCATCCAGATTCGTTCAGCTGTACTGAAGTGCTATTTTTACAGGTCGAGATATTTTTTTTCATCGTCTCTCTCGTTTTAAAAGTCTTATGATTGAGAGGGACCAAGCAACATTTCGAGCGTCAATAATAATAGAGGACCTAGTGTGATTGATTAGCAAACATCCTATTCATCCATCTATCCAAACTTTTGCATCCTAGTCCTAACTAATATTATAAATGCAAAAGTGAGTTTGTTTGTTTGTTTATTTGTTTGTTTGTAACGCTTTCAAGTCTTAACTACTCAACCGATCGTCTTGAAATTTTGTTTATACGTTGTCTGGGGTACAAAAAAGGACATAGAGTACTTTTATCCCGAAAAAATAATGGTTGAACCACAGGTGAAACCGCGGGGCGCAGCTAGTTTAAATATAAGTGTGAAAGTGTGATGATTAGTTTTTAGTCACGCTACGTTTGTAAGTAGACGCGATAGTACCTATAGCTACGATAGGCTACGATCAGAAGAAAATGTGCTATGAAACTATGAGATGGGTAAAGTACGTGACAAAAGTTATAGTTTTAAATAACTTGTTTTTAGGTAGTTCGTGACAGTTTAAAAAAACAATGGAGAAATATAAACTATATATGTATAGTTCTGTGGAAAGTTCTGTTACTTACAAGTATCTTTAAAATAAGATAATAGTGTAGGTATAGTTGTGATTCCCGCGCTTACGTAGGTACTTATACCTACTACGTCTTTATATCGCTTAATTAATAATTACTGTCTATGTAAATTAATTAACGACCAAAAATAGAATCTTATTGAGAAAAAACACTTTAGACAATTATTTAAAATACCACAGAAAAATAGAATATTTTGGTAATCTACTTAATTTTTTTTACTGACGTAGTTCGGATGAAAGAAAAAAATACGTTAGCATTGTCAGTGATTATTATAATAACCTAATTAAATAACCTTTTTGTCAAGTACTTACTTGAAACATTTAAACATAGTAATTAAGCATCTTATTCAGGTATTCTGAACTAGGTAGGTAGGTACTTATATTAAAAAAGCATTTAGTAAACAACGAAATCTCTCTTTTTATTTCACCTGATTGCTTGGAAATACGGTAACTTTTTGATGTACATAATTATGTTATGTACCTATGTATGTACCTGTTTAAGTGTATATCAGTTTCTTCGCGACCTATCGATCGGTTTCTAATTTGCCGGTTTTCATCATTCATCGTTTGCCTGCGTTCGAGCAGTCGCTTGAAAACCAAAAAGCAAGCAAGGAAACAACATATTTGCTCAGGCCAAGTGCCCTGAGCTCAGAATTTCTAGGCCGCCCGAATGCCTTAGACATGGCTTGACGATAAAACGAGTTAAGTAAATCCGGAGCAGCTGCTTCAAAGTGACTCAGTTTGGTCAAAACACAGACTGTCGTCAATTGGGCGTCATTGGGTGTTTGTTGCCCTCTGACCGGGTGTTATCAGCAGCTATCAACATGCTCGCTGAAACAGCTGTGTGCTCACTGCAACAACTGTTGTGATTGACTCATCTCCGAACATTGTTAAGACTGTAGATTTAACTTAAACAATAAAATTATGCTAAAGTTGTGGACCGATTTCCAAATCAATGACCACTCACAAAAACCAACCATACCACCATAACTATTAGGTACATTTACCGTGACCACGTGAAAACTTCCCACACTACGATGTCTATAATAATAAGATACATTTTTCTTATGAGTTTGTCAGTTTGTTTGTAAGGTTGATTATCTCCGTAACTACCGAACCGATTCTAAGAATTATTTGCCACATTCCTGCCTGAGTGACATCGGCTATGAAACGGCGGGCAAAGGAGTAGATTAATTTATGTATAAGATTTTTACTTGTCATTGCTCAAAAAGTCCGTCATCGTACCGTAGGTACGAGAGCGAAGATGAAATTGCATATTTCGCTCTAGGGAAAAAAGTATTTTTTTAATTTTAATTGGTACTGGTACCTATTAAAAGCGGTGACCTCTTCTGTAGAATGCAAGTATTGCGTTGCGACTACGGAAAAAATAAAAACTTTTAAAACATATTGGCGCGATATCTTTAGATTTTTTTTTCTAATTACAAATTGAATTCAATTTGTAATAATTAATTGTATTTGTAACCGTAATTTATATTTTTAATATTGGATTGGATTATTTTATTTTCTCGCAATCAATGTGAAAAGTAGAGTGTAACACACGGAGCTCAAAACCCATTTTTATTCGGTTTCTATTTACTCCCTCGCTAAAGTTCGGGAGTAAAACTACCTCGTATTTAATGGGCCATAATAGCCACATAAAACAATCTACTATTATTAAATGTTAAAGATGATTTTATCAAGAGTGATTGTGTTTGTTTGACTCTTCACACTCAAACGACTCGACAAAGATTGGTGTTACCTTGGATTAAGAGGGCTGCGACGCTCTGAAATTTCTTGAAAACTTATTAGTTTATGATGAAATTTAGCATGTACAATTAAATTAACAATATCTCCGCCCCTACGTTCTTGTTTTTTTTTTAACGTTCTCAAGCGAAAATAGAGCTATGAAAAAAATCCACATTTTTAAGGGGTCACTTTTGACTGATTTATTCAATAGGTGGACAAAGCAAATCAAAAATTCCATTACATAGGGAGGTTGTCTACATCATTAGCTGTTAAATGAATCCATAATACAAGGGAAATTCTTAATTATTTAAGAATGATTACAGAATTGCAAAAGTCATGAAAAAAATTTAAATTGCACTTTGTCACTCTGTAGGTAACTTTAGAGGCTCGTCAGTATCATTACTCGCTCTCTTCGCTCGTTTTCTTCTTCTAGACGAAATGGCTATAGAATACTCGTACCTTAAGCCAATGCGAAGTTAGTCTAAAGTGGTCGCTGGACTCTTGAAATACTGGCTAGTTTTTATTTATCTATCAAACCCGGTGTTTGTAGCGGGTAAAACCGCGGGGGCAGCTAGTATCTATGTATCTAAGTAGTGGGGCGTAGGTCATGTATTGATTTAGGTTGTTAGATTAGGATTTTAATTAGTTTAGTAGGTTAGTGTCTGTTTGCGGTTATCTTTGATAGATTTATTAGACTACTTAGTAAGTAATTTGTTCATTGTGTGAACATTATGTGCGTCTCTCATCTGCTACATGACTGGTCTTTGGTGACAGGCTAGCTCCCTGTCACATTTGGGACTGAATATCGTCAGGCGAAGTGTGGGTGTTGTATTACATCTCTGCCAGCCCTTTCGGGGGAAAGGCGTGACAATATGATGATGACTCAGTAAGGAAATGTAGAGCTGGAGAATATCTAAATTATAATAGAGTACACAAAAAACTCACTATTTTGAATTCGTTTTTTAAACTCTTAAAAAGCAATAAAATCTACCTGAATCTGAAAAATATTAACCAGAGCTCTATCCATTGTTTTTGGTTAAAATTTAGTTTGGTCACGTTTTTAATAACAAACTGTTAAGCCTAAATAAAATTAGGTATGTACTCACTTAGGTAATTATTTCCACAAATTTTATAAGATTTATTTATAGATTCGTTTTAATTATTTATTTGTTAAAATGAAATTACGGCAAATTCATTTGAATATACATTCTCACATCTCTGACAAATAATAAAGACAATTAAGCTTTAATTGCTGAAAAAGGCTTTAATATATTATTAATTAATTTTGTATTTGAGTTTCATCATAATTATTTACATGTACGCGGCTTCGTTCCCTCGTACCTACAACGTTTCATGCTTCGGAGGTAATTGCGGACGTGTAGGTGTTTGACCGAGAAAGCCGAAGATTTTCAGAGCTTAGTAAAGCTCTAGGTGCTGAATATACATACATCCACACTTCCACACTATCTATGCTTCTACTCTAATATTATAAAATCGAGAGTAACTCTGTCTGTCTGTAGGATTTTCACGGTTAAACGGGTGAATGGATCTTGATGTAGGTAATTTGAAAATTAAGTTACAGTATATTATAACGAGGAAGGTTTTTGGTTTATTATATTTATCTATATATTTACAAATACATACTTGTTTGGCGAGAACTTGTGTAGGAATAATCCGATCTAAATGAAATTTTGTAAGCGAATACCTAATTCATTCAAAGTTTGCGAAATTGATCAGGATGCTACTACGAGGTTTGAGACGAAGAACTGGTAGGTAAATGTTAGTTTTTTGCTTTGTATAATGTTCTATGTTGGTATGGGCATTAAGTAAAATATTAGTTCTTTCTAGGTATTTAGGTAATAGGTAGGTACGTCAGTATAATATTCAATTGAGTAGATGTATTGATTTTTTACAATTTATGTTAAAAAATACCTTCCTTAACAAATTTGAAGTCATACGTAAAACAACTTTTGAAAACAAATAAAAAAAGTGTTTTGGTAAATAAAATAAAATTATTAATTAGACGTAAAATACATTATTAAATTCATGTCATGTTCTCATAATACTCAGTACCTGGATGGCCGAGCTTTGCTCGGTATTTTTTTTTATTTTTTAATTGTGTTTTTTGGATAATAAACAATTGATTTTAGTCTAACCTCAAAGCAAACACTCATTGACTTCGTGTTACTTATCAACGCCATCTGCTGTTGTGTCGTTAAAGCAATTAGTTGCTCACAAAAAATAGTAGTATTATTATTCGCCAATAGATGTCAGGAAGAGTCATATTTTTCAGTTGAGATTGATTATCGATAAAACACGAATAAAATGATATTTTATAAAAATGATTCCTAGCTAGATCGATTTATCGCCCCCGAAACCCCCTATATACTAATTTGTATGAAAATCGTTGGAGCCGATTCCGAGATTCCAATTATCTAAATATATATACAAGAATTGCTCATTTAAAGGTATAAGATACATAATTATGACTTTGACCTGATTATGGTAGGCATTCTCTACAGGTTTTTATGTCACCTTACTATTTACGCCAGTATTTTTTTCATACAATTTTCACGAATTAGTTTTTAGTACTTACTTTTTCTCGTTCCAAAGCTTGTCTCTGCGGCCAGTACGTACGACGCGACGGCTTGTTACGATGTAACTCTAACGAAGCGCTCGCGCGCTCTTTCAGTAATTATAAAGTTCGTTATCACTGTTTATTGTAGTGATAGCGGTCCGCGGGAGATCTGCTCGTGGGCCGCGGGTCAACTGCCAGGCTTTGCGATCCTCCTCAAAGAACACTGCTCACTGTAGTCACTGTGAGTTTATGTCGCTGTCTGCCGCGTTAGAACCAGGGGGTCTACCGTGGCTTCTTATTGCCATGATGGTCACCTTCGTTTTGTTTTGATACTGCGCAACTATGGACCTTATTGCGCGGCGATACGATTAGTGGTCGCGCAGTGTTGACAATTAAACGTGACGATCGTGGCAATAAGTTGCTATTATGGTAAGCTCTCAGTGCTGTGGCTGAAACCGAATTCTTCAGTTTGGTGATAATTTATTACCTTTGATTTCGCACATTTTTGCATACTCTACCTACGACTTTGAGGTTATTTTGGTTTCAAAGCGAAAAAATCATGTCGTAACATTGTATTATTGTAATTCGTTCGTGTAATAAAGGTGGATTATTGGATTTAAAGTTGCCGATAATGTGCATGTGTGGAAAAATCACATTACTAATGTTGTGAAACTCTTTTGTTGTTATCAAAAAATCATATACCTAAGTAAATCCCTATCTCTAGTGAAATCTTTGCTGATTAGGTGGGATCGCTTAAATTGGACTTAACCGTATTTTTTTCCACCCCTTGAACTTTAATTAAGTTAAAAGTAAGCTGGCAACAACTGTTTTTTTTATTAAAAGTACATCAAAGGAACTTTTTCTTAATATTTCAAGAATTCATTTTTAATAAATTAATTCTTCTTTATTATTTTAAGAATTAAGTAATTATTTTAAGAATGTTTTATTAAAAGTACATCAAAGGAAATTATCTTGTAACAACTTATTGATACAGGATAATTTACTATAATATATTTTAGTTTTTACTATAAATGTATCACGTGTCATCAATCCACTTCGAAGAAGAAGAAAAAAACAGCTGTTGCTTGCCAGTTACCTACAGTTTCGCTAAAAACTGTGTGATGGAAAATCTCGCGGTCTGAAAAATCGTTTTTCAAATAACAGCGCTGAATAATAAAGTGAAACAGGTGTTTGACGATAAATCCACGGCAACGAAGCCGCATTGTGGACCTGCATTGCCCATCGTACATTATATTATAATTCCGGTTTCCCACAGCTATACGAAGAAAACCACAATAGGCATGATGACAGTAATTAAGTATCGCCAAAATATTTATCTGATCTAATGAAATAGGATTCAAAGATTTAAAAAAAAAAATTATTCTCATATTAATGTCGAGATTTATTTATTTGTTAAAATAAATCTACAAAATACAACAATCCGCCATGATAGCTTAAACACCAATCAGAGCGAATTACGTCACGTCTCAGTAAACGTCATTTTTTCGTTCAAGGTAGATAGGTACCTACGTAAAATAAAATTACATAATTCTTACGGAAACCTAAAAATTGTAAATCGCAATTCTTACCTAGGTAACTTACCTATCAGACTGATTACAATTTAACTCTATAATCTGTCTACGATCAGTTTGTTTTTGCATTTCATAGTAAAAAGATTAAAGATAGGTACATAAATAAACCCATCTATAATACGTACTTAGGTCATTGGTAAGTATAATTATAATCTTTAAAACAAAAAAATCCGACTTTCCGTCATCCGAATTGACTTGTTAAAAATGTGTGCAATCTGTAAATCCTAAATCTCTGTTTATCCATAATATCATTTCTAATACAAAAAAAAATATGTTCAAAATCGCTAATAAACATAAAAAAATACAACCGTCTTTAGAACCTCCTCATTTTTGAAGTCGGTTAAAAATGAGGAGCTTTTGACGGCTCGGACACAAAATGTTCGGACACCTTGTCTGAACACTTTTAGATTTGCATTCTGTGCATTTTTTCACGATTGAGATTGGATCAAAATACTGTACTTACCCTTACTGTTGTATTATATTGTCTTATTGTGTAGTCTTATTTCGATGGTACAGTGAGATAAAAAGATTTAAAGAAGGTACCAATTTTATATAAACTGTTTTTTTATTGTAGTTTTTTCAACTGAGTTATTAGGGTAGGTACTAAGAAAAAGGCGCATGTAAGTATAAAACAAAGGGTTTATTTGTATATATTTCAAAAGATGTTTTAAGTAAGTAAACTTTTTTCAATTATATAACAAATTTATATCACCTAGACTAGGTCAGTAAACTTAAAATATTATACCTACGTAATAACAATATTTACATTTAAACAATTCGTTGATATGTGATGAAAAACTACAACATTCTTGCATTGTTTTGTACCCAGATACCTACCTATGCATTCATGCCTCAATGTATTATTATAATCATAGCATAAGACCTAGCCATTAATTAGATATCTGTATACAAATTGTAATTCGACGCCATTTTTATTGCAATTATTACACTAGTTAATCACTTACAAAGTTATAAAATCAACTTACTATTTACTTACATTTTTATCTACAACTTTAGTAAATTCATACGACTAGGTGCTGATTGTCATGATTTTCTATGTGTATAAGGTCTGGCTACAGGCTATACGATGCGTTACAGGACCGCACCACTGACCGTGATGGGTTATGTCATCGACACGTCAGTCGATGACGGCGATGTTGTAGTAACCTTAGATCAACCTAGAGGAAAAGATGGAACACTGCGATATATCTCGCTGAAGCCACTTCTTTTTAAACTTGTGTGCGTGGTAATGTTGCCATGAATAACATTGAAAATTGCACAAAAACTAATATTAATTCTCAAACTCTACGTTAGCCATTTCCGTTCCATTTTACAACCTTAGTAGATTCAATATTCTAAAACTGCACATATTTGTAAGAGTTTGATTTTACGGTTTTTTTCTTTATTGACTTGTAAAAAACTGCACAGTTTTTAAAAAGAACCTCAAAATGTAGTCCTGGCCACACTTTTATAATGCACTATGTATTTGAAGTACACGAAATTATACCCTAAGCACTAAGCCAAAGCACAGAATGTCGAGGTAAGAATGACCAAACGAGTAGCGTAGTTTTTTCGTGTCAATGTGTGCGTGTTGTGTACATATACGACAGTAGCGTGGTTTTTGGATGGTTTTTGGCTTTACCTAAATCATACGCCGTGAGCCATCTTATTCTCTAGGTTGATCTGGGAGTATAACTGAAATGTTGTTCCAGCGCGTTATACGCGCCGTGTGATCGCAAAGCAACGCGTCGTGTGACTGAGCCTTAAATATTAGTATGTACTTTAAAGCCTCTTGGTTTTCTTAAAACGCATTGAAACTTGAAACGCTACGTTAATTGCAAAAAATGCTTTACACTAAGTCGTACCAATATTGTTACTATCAGTAATATACACTTTTTATTCTTATTCAGTCAGTATAATTACCTATCTATAATTAGTTACAAGTAAGTATATTTTAAAACAATCAATTATTTTTCACTTAGCTATAGACGGGTAGCAATTAATCAGTCCTGTCTATTCTCATCGTCATATGATTAACAGTATCTATATTACTCACGTATATGCAACCCTCCTTAGCAATAAACGTTGTGTATCCTCGGAATATTTATGCAGTGTTTAGTCTTTTTCTTTGTTTTAAATTTTAGAACTCAATCGAAAAAGACAAAACACTGTCTAATTATTTCGTGGCTATACAACGTTTATTGCTAAGAGGGAACGTGTATAATATAGTACGCACTGTTTTTGGGATATTAAATATCTAATCCCTAGATTAGCCCATCATTCCAAATATTACAATCAATTAATGCACTCGAAGTTTTATGTATAAAATTAGTACCTGCGTTAATAAAGGAACGCAAAACTCATCTCAACATTGTATAAAACAAATGGCGCTTTCCGCGTCTGCCCCTCATTCTGTCTGTATATCCATACAGACAGAAGAAGAACAACAGAAGGAAAAAAGGAGCTAACTAAAAGGAGTAATCAAAGTGACTGCATAATTAAAATAATGAAAAGTCTATACTGCAGTCCCCTTATTTCAACGTTCTTGAAGTCCAACGCCCACCATAGATACCTATATTTATGGTGAGCGTTATACCCGTGATGACGGGCTAACGGATCAGAAATAAGACACCTTGGCCTACCCCTTTTTTACCCGACATATAAATATATAAAGAGCCCTTTGACTATATATAAATAAAAAATCTATAAATATGACACAAATTAAACACTAGTGGAAGTACTAGTGGGTACTAGTAAATTACGACCGTGGTATACTAGTAGTATCTTAGTCAGCTTCATCTGGCGTCGGCTTCCAGAGTGGACGTGCTTGAGCTGGACGCGGGCTGGTCGCTGGGCAGCAGGAAACTCAGTCCTGCGCACACTGGAACAATAGGATAGTGCTAGGTTTAGATGGGTATCAATATACATAACATATCGTAACGCCTTTCCCCTAGGGGCTGGCAGAGGTGTACAACACCCACATTATGCTGGACGATGTTCAGTCCCAAATGTGAAAGGGGGCGAGCATGTCGCTATACACCGGGCTCTAGTCATGTAGCAGATTACATACAATGCGCGCATATGTTCACACAATGAGCAAATTGGTACGTGCCATGAGAAATGAGGAACAAAGGCGTGTCGCCAAAAAAGTATCTCTACCATAAAACGATGCCGCTTTTTTGTACCCTTGATTGTTTTATAGAAGAACGGGCTAGGGAGAGTAAGGTCGATTGGAAAATCATAATATATTTTGTAGGTAATTTTCTGACTCTCACGTATGAGTAACAATGTATTATTGTATTCTGACGTCACCGTCTCAAGTATTCATTATGTATCTAGCGAAAACCATCATGTCGTAAGATGTCCCATATTTCATTAAAGATTAGTTTAGGTCATATCTCTATCACTTGTATACTTCCTGAAGATTAGATCATAAAGCAAACATAAAAATTTACATTATAAATATTAGTGAACTAGGCTTACACATAGTCTGGTAATCGCCATCAATCTTTTGATTATGACGCAGCAGAATGTAGTCAAGTTCAAAGTCAATGTTGATAGGCTAGTATAGGTTACTAACCACAGAAATGTTCATCATTACAGTATTTTACGTCCACTGCAGGGACACCGACCTACCCTATATCGAAGGTGATAGTATCGTTACCCACTACGCGGGCTCAGTGCGGGTTGGTGGATATCACATGTCTTTCAAATTTTTCTTCTAGGACATGTCGGTTTCCTCACGATTTTTTCTTTCACCGTAAGAGTACATGTCAATTATAAATGCACATAAACTTTACTATGAGAGGAAAGTTCATAACTGCACGGCGAGGATCGAACCGGATCCTCCGGATCGGAAGGCGCGGTCAATCCCACTCCACCAACATGGCTCTTACAAAAAACGTTCCAAATTGTTTTTAATTAAGCTTTTATAGAATCCTAATGAACCTGACCTTCAGTTGGCATGGCCTTGCAAATGGTCATTCCATTTGTCACCACAACTGCTACATGAAACAATAGCTACAAGACGCAATACCGAAGTAAAATTGCAAAGACTTTAATAAAAACACGGTACAGTAACTAGGAACGATCATAATTGCATAAAATGTCACTTCGCTAATCGTTCTATTATTGTTTACTCTGGTTGTGCTCATGAAATATGCAACAGGAATTAACTCACCAATTTAGAAAAATTGTGTAGCTCTGACACTTTGTATCGGTGGTATCGGCTTACCTTCTCAGATAAACCTAGAGAGTAAGATGGCGCACGGCGCACTACGCTACTGTCGTATGTACACAACACGCACACATTGACGCAAAAAAACTATGCTTATACATAGTTTAATACATTATAAAAGTGAGGCCAGGACTACATTTTGAGGTTCTTTTAAAAAAAACTGCAGTTTTTTTACAAGTCAATGTTGAAAAAGCCTAAACATTAAACTCTTACAAATACGAGTACCTACATTTGTGCAGTTTTAGAATAATTGTAAATGTTTTTCATGGCAATTATCGGGGTGAGGAGGTGTAATTGTTTTTCAGGTGTTTGTAAGTAGATAAAATCTACATTGTATTCTAAGTGATCTATTGTCTAAACATTTTGGATTTTGAATTGCAAGGCACCGTCCGTGTTTGTTTGGAAAGAGAACAGTCGCGACGGAAACCGGAACGTTTCAAATAAAACAAATTCTCGTCTAACAAAATAAAGAGCAAGGCTTGTCGCCCTCATTCCCAAAACGGTTCTCTTTCTGAACAGACTAGATCCGCATCCTTATAACTGGAGTGTCATAAGGTACATTTTGCAGACTGTTTTTTTTTTATGTAGAATAGGTCGGCGTTTGACTATCAACTCGCCTGATGTTAAGCGACGTTGTGGTCTAAAATGGAGCATGACGACCTATAAGGTAGGTACTTATTCACTGTAGAGTGAAGAAATACAAAGATGGCAGTTGAGTGAGGCGCTACAAGTGCGCTACTGCTCAGACCCGTCTTCGGAACGGTTACACCGGACTACATTCCGAAACACGACTAGGTCATTTCACGACATGACTTGGTCCGGTGGGTGGTCCACGGTCGAAGCCTCCCATCAGAGTTTGCTACCCGGTTAACACTACCCGGGGTCCACGTGTCGGGAATCAGAATAGAGTACACTCCTACGGACGTGGGTAGCTCAGCCCCCAAAAGATTTTATGGTTTATATAAATAGCTGCACCCCGCGGTGTTACCTGCGCTTAAAAAGTAGCCCGGATATAAGCTACCTCCATACTAAATAACGTTCAAATTGTTCTATCCGTTTGAGCGTGAAGAAATAACAACCATAGACACTTACACACAAACTTTCGCTTTTATGGACCGAACGGTCGTTAGCGAGCAAAGAGTCAATAATGCTTCAGATTCGACTAAAATGCATCGTATGTCTGAATTCCAGAACTCTGTCTTCGTCTACTGTACAGGTCCCGTGTATTCCCGTACCGATTTTCGTGAAATTTTGTGCAGATGAAATAATTATACAGATTTTTTTTGCCTAGTCAGTTTTTGAAAATAAAAAAAAAATGCAATAACTGTCTTGACAAAAAAAATCTAGAGCTATAGAGGAGACAGACGTCGGCGGCGAGGCCTACAGCTCACTAGTTATTACTGTAATGTGATGACTAGCATTGAAGGAGATTCTATCGGTCGTACGTACAGATTTAATTATCTCGGAGGTATAGATAAATAGATAATTATGGCCTAGTTACTTGACCATAGATGAGTCTGCCACTTACCTTCTAGTATCTAATCAAATCTATATATTGCAAGCCGCCTTTTTAGCCAGGAATTATAGCATGACCTCATTGACAGATATGTAGATATCCAAGTAATTAGCTCGCCAAGTATATACCTATTAAAAATGCTGTTGCTTGTAACAACATACTTTACTACTCATACAATTTACGAAAAAACAAGTAGATAGGTACCTAAGTATGTCATATTTATCAACACCTAACTGTGCTTCGTGGTTTCACTCGGTGTTTCTTTTTGAGGTTAAATAGTTAAATTTATGTGCGAATATCTATATTAGATCTAAGGTCAAGTAATAATTCTGGGAAACATTTTGCGAATGAATTTATGAAACTTTTATCTTTTTAAAGAAAAGAATGGATTAGTTTGGGTATAACCCTTACATACTACCGCATTTAGATTCGCTTTTAAATCTGCAAAGCTCTCAATGTGAAAAATTAACAAAGATGCCTCACGTTCACCAGCTCCAAACTTTCACATTTTTAGTATTAGCGTATTTAATTAAATAAAATAATATTAAAATTAATTAAGATAGTAAAGGAATTACAAAGACACATTTAGGTACATATTGTAAAAACGCTGACAGAAACACCGGATCAAATAGTTTAATGAGATATAATCCGATCTAATCACTGCTTCCACCACAGATAAGAGCTCCAAAAATAACATAACATTAATGTGACACTTGATAAGTGGTACGTGATATCATACGACGTTTATATATAGATAATAATCATCCAAGTTGGAACGTTAGATCGATCGAACAAAAAGATAATCCAATCACGGAATGTGAGATCTAGATATACTTACTTAAGGAGCTAAGTAGTCACCTTCTATGGAGTCATAAGCTGATGACATAACATGACATATCGTGACGCCTTTGTCCCAAAGGGGCTGGCAACACCCACTCTTCGCCGGTGACACTAGCTGCTGTCGCTTATTGACTGAGCGAGAGTTAGCGAGTGAAGCGTCTCTGCTTCAGCTTTGACAAAAATGCTTTCGTGTGTCCGAATTCTGTCTGGATTTCTATCCGGATCCCTGTCTTCATCTACAAGTCGCATTCCTCAACCTATTCTCGTGAAATTTCGTGAGCAGGCTCAGTAATTAGGTAAGTAGATAGATAATTTTTACCGAGTCAGTTTTTGGAAACTTTTCAAAATTTCAGAGATATTTTTTTTCCATGGCAAAATAATCATGAGGAACGCGATCTGTAGAGGAAGACAGATGTTGGCCGTCAGGCCTACAGCTCACAGATCCACCAGTTTTTTGAAGTACTTACAAAAATAAACATCGTGAATTCAAATAGGGTAACTAAATACATAGGTGTGTGCTGAGCACTGCGAGGAACTATCTGCTCTACATTTATTAATTACCGTCCGTAGCGGACTTTACAGAATCTAGATAACATTTGATATTCTCTGCACCTCTATATCTCTATGAGACGACCTTTCTACTTACAAACAAAGCTCTACTTACAGAAATTAAGCGCCAAAAAACTACAGAATGTAAAATGTAATGGTGTCCAGGCGTATTCGAAGAAGTATCCAGCGCCAGCGCATTAGCGCCTAAATCGGACCCAACAGGATCAAAAAACATCTCTTTACCAACCGCTGTACTCCTGTGAAACGACCTGTATTAAGGTCGTTTCACAGGAGTAACAGAACAGTTAACAGAGAGTAATTTCTACTTACAGAGAGTAGTTTCTACTTACAGAGAGTAATTTCTACTTACAGAGAGTAATTTCTACTTACAGAGAGTAATATCTACATACAGAGAGTAATTTCTACTTACAGAGAGTAATTTCTACTTACAGAGAGTAATATCTACTTACAGAGAGTAATTTCTACTTACAGAGAGTAATTTATACTTACAGAAAGTAATTTCTACTTACAGAGAGTAATTTCTACTTACAAAGAGTAATTTCTACTTACAGAGAGTGAGCGCCGTGAACCCGTAGAAGGTGGGCGTGCAGGCTTCGGCCAGGAAGTACCCAGCTGCGTTGGCGCCCACCGCGGAGCCCAAGCGGCCGAACATCATCACGGCTCCCACCGCCGTACCTCTGCAAAGGGAAAAAAATCCAGACGTGTCAGACAGACTGACATTGAAGTTTCATCATAAGGATTTTTACCTTTTCGGTACCTATGAAAATCCCTCACGTTAAAAACCGGTGTATGTAAATATAGTGTATGTATATTGTATTTATTGTATTTTTATACAATAGTTTTAAATAACAACTATCTTATTTTGAGATGCAGTTTAAAAACAAGCAATTTTTTAGAAGGTAGAAAGTACCTTATCGACAGAGCTATCGCAAGTATAGGAATTAAAGAACTTAACCAAATGGATAGGAAATATATATTTTTCCTGTTTTTTTTTATCAGAAAATGATGTGAAGATGACATATAATTTTTTTAGTTTACTTTTTATTAATAAAACACACAATACTATTGTCCTGGCAATAAAGACGATGTACATCACATCACATACAACTTGCAAAATATTGTAATTTCTCAGATTCCCACAACAACAGCTCATAAATCGTTATCTGCTCTAAGCTCGTTATCTAAATACCTGTTGTATTGTAATCAACCTCCTATGAATTACTTGTTGACTGTCAGTTACATCGCCTACCTATTGTTAATCCATGTTGTAAAGATAATGCTAGACTTTTACATTAAACGAAATATAAGAATTTGTGAAAAATAATGAACATACACGTGTACACGTGAGTACACTTGAGAATCCTTGGGGAAATCATTACTCGATAAGTCTCGCTTGTTACTATTTCCACGCTTGGGCCATACTTACGGAAAACGCCGTTAATTATCGCGATGATGAAAGTTTAACGTAGGAGTGGCGACGATTTATCTCGATTGACGTTGACGTTAAATTGAATGTTTTAAGAACGGTCACCCAATTTATCGAGTTAATTAACGCAACAATTACTGGACAAAATTTACACGATGATGAGTATTGGCGTTTTCTGCAAATGTGGCCCAAAACAAAGTTTGAAGACACTTGACTTTAATCTAACTACTTTTTACAACTCTTCAAAAAGCTCAATAAAAACATCGACGGATTTATAAAACCGTTGAAAGTACATTTTTAGAGTTTAAAAATAAATTTACGTAAAAAAACCGGCTGCCCTACTCTCTCTAAGGAACCTATAGGAATTATTATTTCTGTGCGAAATATTTTAGTTCAGTCAGTCCCAACTTTCAGACTTTGTACTTATAGAATCCTATCCACATAGGGCACACACTTTTCAGTATTTGTTATTTAATTTTAAGGGATATTTAGTTGGTTCACTTTTGTATCCAGCATGTTACAAAACCCTGTTATTTAATTGAAGGGCATGTACACACATAAGTAAGTTTAAGTATTTCTGCAAAATGCTAAAAATTCCAGTTAAAGATAGCAAGAGCAACCGGAACGCAAGAAAAAAAAGGGATTTTACAAAAATGTTACTAAATCTGTTTTATATGATGGAGGCTTCTAGTACGAGGATTATAAAGTTCCGGCACGAGGTGCATAGTTCACAAATGAAAACGACGCGGTTAGTGGCTGCGTTCGCGCTTTTAGCTTTTAGTTAAGCGAAGCGCGATGTGTGTACAATTTTTTTACGTACAATATGTAATTTAAACTAGCATTATTGCAACCTCCTCTTGATACTAGATGCGCACCTCGCGGATCTAACAGGGTTTTTGTAACACCATGTAAAATACGCTCTATGTCTACAATAAAAAATCTAAAATGAGCCCTAGGTCTGAGGAGGCTACTGAAACAATTATTTTTTCTCATGTTGATGCTTACCGGAGACTCGTGGGGAACAAATGGACGGCGTATGCGGTAAGCGGTCCGATGCCCAGCGACGTGAGCTGTAGCGCTGACATCGCGACTCCTGCCACCACCCTGTAGGAAACAAGCTATTGAGTCTCAGTCACCAGCCGTACAAGATACACGGGATATAAACAGACAAGTCTGACAAATCGAGATATTATTTGGTCTTTCTTTTAAAAAGTCATAGGACTGGGAGTGAGCAAGATAACATCTCACGCGTGAGAATAGGGGGCATCATATCTTATCTCAGCCAAAAATGGTTTATTGCAGGACATACCCTTCCCCACCTCCTCGATAACCTCCACGATAAACTCATAGTAAGTAAGTAAGCGTAAGTAGAGGATGTTAGAACACACCTGTTAGTAGTGAGGCCAGTGAGGAGACAAGCGATGCCGACCAGCGAGTACATGGAGACCAGCAGCGTCTTCTTGGAGACGGGGCTGACGCTGCCGGCGGTCACCAGCGCGCCGTACACCAGCGTCGACACCATCATGATGTAGAAAGTGTCGTGGGATATGCTGTCCACGCATATCTCAGCACTTGTCTGGACAAAAAAAAACAATTAACTAGCTATACGCAAAACTTGCGACCTAGTATAAATAAGTTTTCATAAAAACAAGCAAAACAGGTGGTCTTATCGTTAAGATTTCAATATTTTTGAATTGTTTGATGAGTAAAATATATAAGATTTTCGATTAACATTAGATCTACGAAGCTAGTTTTTCGTAGCCCTAAGGTCTCTAGCTACGCCGTAGCGTATCTAAACTTTTTCCTAACGTTTATAATGATTTCTTAATGACCCCCCTTACTTTCAAGCTTCCATTGTTGCGATCTTGATCGTTGGTTTTGGGTTTCAATAGTAAGTGACCAATGCTACCATCAGTTTGCCACTACTAAGTTTAACTTACCGCATTGCTCTCGGGCTGGTTGATGAGTGTACAGATGGTGCCCTCTGTGCCGGCAGCTCCGCTCATCACCTTGTTTATTGTGTCAGGTGCCAGCAGGAACAGGCCATTTAACCTGGAACCAGAAAAAGATTGAGCTCCTAATTAAATATAAAAGGGTCGCTGCAGTATCAAGTAGAGCTATGGTCAGAAATGCGATGCTATAATTTTGTTATTTTCGAATCAGATGTTCTTGTAAAAGTAAACATTTAAAATTCCAGCTCAAACTTTTCTTTTCTCAGTGTACTGCTGTACATAGTGAGTGTAGATCACTTTGGCAATCACTGGCGTAGCGTGTAGTGTCTACACACTTCAGCAAAGTGCATAATAGTACATTTTAGCTTCGTAGACCTCTACTCAGTGGAAAGTTTATAAATTCGACAAGTTTTATACTTGATTAGTTTCAAGACCTTATTGGTTTTCTGCTGCCAGATTACTTACGATACAATGTGATTATTTACAAAGATAAATATACATATTTTCGCCAGTAGATGCTTTCAACATGAAAAAAATAGGCATTCTGAATTGATGGTAGATGGTAGATTGGTCAAGGCACGCACCAGGTTGTTCATTGTGTGAAGATAATATGTGCGACAGGCTCCCCCTGCTTTTGGGACTGAATATCATCCGAAGTGTTGGTGTTGTAATACACCTCTGCCAGCACCTTCGGGGAAATGCGTGACAACATGTTATGCTCACTGCGAGAAGAGTCCAAACATGAGGAAGCCAGTGAGCGCGAGCCACTTGAGGTGCGGCGGCCGCAGCAGCGCGCTGGCCGGCTCCGCGCGCGCCGCCTCGCCGCCCGCCGCCGGACCCAGCTCCGACGACAGCTTCAGACATTTTACCTGGACACAAACAACAGTCAATTAGCACGTTTGTAAAGGCTGGGCGATCAGTTACCGTAAGCGAGGTCAAATTGTCAGAGCTGATAAATTGTAGTGAAAGCGACAGGGCTGTGCATTTTGAATTGCTTGTATGTTACCCAAGCAGTGGTCGCTGCACAACCAAACAGCCCAAATCTTTTGTCTTAGCAAAAGCAAGCATTTGTGGTTTTTGTTCAAAGTATTGCGCAGTAAAGTTTTTTTTTTTTAATTTAGTGGCTTTCACTTATTAGGGTTCCGTACCCAAAGGGTAAAACGGGATCCTATTACTAAGAGTCCGCTGTCCGGCCGTCTGTCTGTCTGTCCGTCTGTCACCAAGCCGTATCTCAGGAACCGTGATAGTTAGATAGTTGAATTTTTTACAGATGATGTATTTCTGATGCCGCTATAACAACAAATGCTAAGAAACAGAATAAAATAAATATTTAAGGGGCTCCCATACAACAGACATGATTTTTTTGCCGTTTTTATAAATAATGGTATAGAAACCTTCGTGCGCCAGGCCGACTCACACTTGGCCGGTCTTTTAATAATTATAAAGGGACCTCCTTATCTTAATTCTACTTACACCAAACGTGTCTCCCGGCATTCCAGTATTAACTTGATAGACGCGCCTCAGCACCTCCAGCGCCTCGCGGTCCTTGCCCCTCGTCATGAGGAACTTGGGGCTCTCCTCGGCGGTGGTGAGCCACAGCGCGGCGAGGAGCAGCGGCGCGGCGTACACGGCCGCCAGGAGGCGCCAGGGGCGGAGCACCAGCGCGCCCAACGAGTACCGCCACTCGCTCGAGAGGACTATCCACGCGAATACTAGAAATATAACGTAGCTTTATAACTGCCTTTAAAAATGAAGAGGTTCTCAATTACTTTTTCTTTTTTAAATATTCAGTTCAACAAGAACCGTTTAACAACAAAAACACAAACTTTTTGAAAGTTTAACGCTTAAAATACAATTAGCTTTAATTAGGGACATTACAAAATTAAGTGTCCATCCGAGAAACTACCCATACCCTTACTCTATTATCTAAGAACTGATTTTGAAATTTCTATTTCATTTTTTACAAAATCCAATTCGGATGACGTGAAGAGGTTTTTAAAATGATTTAATCGATTGTTTAATGGCATGACGTTTTGGAGATCATTTTGATAAAACCACAATATACATGGTTAATTGATAACCATGATAAGTTCTAGGTAAGTAAAATTTCGAGTGTCAGTGCGTGTCGCTAATCCAACAAACTACTTTGGATAACTGACGTGGTTTTCACACATAACACATTGATAGGGGAATTAAATAGTTGAACTATAGACGGATTAACCGACATAATCGTACGTTACTAAATCCCGTATCATAAAACCATAACTACTTCAGACTTTCTTAGCTTCTTAATTATTGCACAATCAATTTAATGTATTAATTGTCTTCTGTGTAAAGATTTCGACTTTTCTAAACAGCCTAGACTCTCTTTTGAGCCCCCGAAAATCGTCTCGGTAGTATCGACTAGCACAGTGTGAACTATAGAGAATTAGGCTCTGATATTATAGTTCTATTGTGATACGTATGTAAGGTAGGTACCAGGGTTAAGTGTAGAGAGCAACATCAGCAACCCATTGCAGAGCAGCACGGCGCGGTCTCGTCTCCGCCGCGGCAATAACTCGCACTGGTAAGCGAACGTCAGCGATGATGGGCAGGATAGGCTGAAATTGACCAAAGTTTTATCTTAGTGCTTAGTGTTAAAAATATGGCAATTTTTTCAGTTTATGTGTATGTGTGCACACATAAACTCACCAACTACTTCTACACGCTCAAACGGATGGACGGATTTGGATGAATTCAAAACGGAGATAGTATACACTCTTTTTTTGTACCCTGAAAAAATTAAGGGATAGTTTAGGTGATCATGTGGAATCCCGCCACTGGCGAACCATTAAAATCCTAGGGTTTCCCGACCCGACAAGGCGGGAACCCTTAAGGGGGAGTTTCATTGCCAATTTTTAACCCTGGGTAACCTTTTTAACGCCAGGGCGTCGCTAGTCGCTACTATGGCAATAACATAAAATCTGAGCTGCAACGAACTCAATAATGAAACTTTTAGGGCTGGTAGTTTTTACCAGGCGTTCACCTTAAGTTACTTACAACAATGAAGCAGCCAGCTTGCAGAGCGCGAAGCTGAGCAGGTTGGGCATGAGAGCGGCAGTCAGCGCCAGCACGCCGGCCAGAGACGACGACAACAGCAGCACCGGCTTGCGGCCCAGGCGGTCGGCGGCGCGGCCCCAGAACGCCGCCGTCAGGATAACGCCTGATGATGTTATTTATGAAACATTAGATCCGAACAATAATACTCGTGCATTCGTAGAACAATGATACAACAATAATACATTCATACATTCATAATCATCACAACAATACATTCTGTATTTATAGCGATGATGGCTTAGTTTGAAAACCCCTCTCAAGCCAGCGGCTTCGATCCCAGCCAAAGGCACGCACCGATTTTTTCATTGTGTGAATATATGTGCGTATTTTGTGTCATTTGTTACATGGCTCTGGAGCCTGGTGACACATTTTTAAACTGAATATCCTTCGGCGAAGTGTGGGTGTTGCCTGCGCCTCTTACTCCCCCTACACTCCTATACACCCCTTTCAATAACAAACAGGGCTATCTTCATTCAGGTATAAGTAGGTAGATGCTATACTTGCCACTCTATTCTTACCAATGTTAGGTATGGATATGATGATCCCCCTCATGCTATCGGGCAGGTCCAAGTCGCAGGCGGCCGCGGGTAGCACAAAGGCCATCCCTATCATCTCCAGCATGGCGGCAAGGACGGTCGCCAGCATCAGCGCGCCGTGGAATACCTGGTACCGGCCAGCACCTGGAGGTATACAATATTGACATGAACAGGACAGATTGTCGGTTGCAGTTTTCTGCATTCGTGCTTGCGGTTTTTGTAAATCCGAGTGAGTGAGACAAAAATAATGCATATACTCGTATTACTCGTCACAAACAGTACGCGGCAGAATAGCTGGCTAATACCATACGTACAGTATCAAGGTACCTACTTGGAAAATCACTGAAATAACGGAGCATAACCTAAGAAAAAGAAAAACGCTACGCACGTACCTAATACTCTGCACCTGTCTAAATTATTTTAGCAAAATATAGAAAATACCGATAGAAAACACAATTTTTAGCATGGATGTCTCTGTGTTCCCTGTTACATCGCTCGTTTACAAAGATCGCATGCTGAAATGGATGTATGTACGATTAGCATGGTGACGTGAGCCGTTTGAAAATTACCCAGAGAGACCCGGGTCGTCTTGGCGAAAGTAAACATCACTATACACTTTAGGTATATGTACTATACAACTGGCCTTAGAATACAGAAAGCAACCGGCGTGATTTATTGACTTAAATTACTTAAAAATTCTGATAGCGTATCGCTCCTGTCTAACTTGCGGTAGTTAAGGTGTCCATTCACCATCCTGTCTTGCAGTCCGCCGTACAGGACTGCGAAGCAAGATGTACCTAGCTGACACACCATCCTGTCTAATCATCCTGCATTTACATCCTGAACGTTGTTGCCGGGCGCGATACAGGCTGCGATAACATTCACCATCCTCATGCAAGCAGTCCTGCACAGTGGACTGCAAGGCAGGATAGTGAATGGTTACCTTTACCTATGTAACTAGTATTGACATCGTTTATTTTCACCAACAAATCCATTCTCCTCACAGACTTACAACTACAGTATTGGAAATCTGTGATTCTCCTTAGCTAAAGTTGTAAACAGGTTCTGATTCATAGTTCCAACTTGTGGTTTTACATTCAAATAGACCGGACAAAGCGGATTTACCATTATTTACCCATATTATTTTGCTAAACAGGTGGTTCATGTAATTCTCACCGACTCGCGAAATCGTAACGTGACTACTTATCAAACATTGCTAGACAAAGTATGTACTATACATAGGTACAATGCAGGTATTACGCATTCATAACATCTGAAGGGCCTATTATCAGTTTAGACTTCAGAGAGACATTGAAATGAAGAAGATATGGTTTTGTCGAAAACAAACTATGTACTTACCTACTTTTGCTTAATAATAATAAAAAACGTTAAATTAAAAAAAAAAATATCGCGCTATCTAGAGTAGGTAGGCGAGCTAAGATATCTAAAATTTTTTTTTGAAAAGAAAGTATACATAATAATGTAAGCGAAGATATTTTTTGGCACCAAATTGCACTTGAGTTTCTTATGTTAGTATTCGTCATACGCTTACTTATTGTAGGTCAATACTACTCGCGGTCACCAATCCAAAACGCTACGAGAGCTCTGAGCTCAGTTACTTTAAACTATCAATGCACCTACTTACTATAAGTTCACATTAAGGTTAGAAGCTTGTTATATTTTAATTAAAGCGATGATAGCCTAGTAGATATATGGAGTAGATATATAGTAGATATATGGAGAAGGCCTCCCTTTCAAACCACGCACCAATTTATTTATTGTATGAACTTATGTATGAGCGTATCGTATGTCATCTGCTACATGACTGGAGCCCAGTGTATGGCGACAGGCTCGCGTCACATTTGGGACTGAATATCGTCCGGCGAAGTCTGGGCGTTGTATGACACCTCTGCCCGCGCTCTCGAGGGAAAAGAAAACCAAAAAAACCATTAACGGTTTACCATTAACCGGTTCATTGCTCTTGTAGTCATACACAATACCTAGTCTAGCCATAAGTTCTGTTACAAATGAAAATGCATTTATGTTTTATACAGTAATGTAATGTTAATAAAAGTTATATGTACACATGTATTGTACATATGACTATTAGTATGGAATACAATTTCATTCATGTGGCTGCCTCGGCTGGCTGTCAATCCAATTTTGCAAGGCTTTGTAGAGGGTTATAGGCTCTAGTTGACTTATGGGCCTAAATCGTTTGTTTCAGGCCTTTAGGTTCACGTTTGTGTGAACTCCACAAAAATAAGTCTAACTGCGAAAAAATCACAGCTCTGACCCAATTCGGTGGCGGCTAATTAACATCGCCAAGACGGCTGATTAGGTACGCGATTACCGAACTTATTTTCAAAATTCGCATTGCTTCGGCTACACAGCAGGGGGGCTATTCCTGCGCGTGAGACGAGATGAGATTTTATATTGGTCACTCTCACACCTATGACGTTTCAAACGAGAGCAACAAGGACGAAAAAAGGTGAGATGAAAATCTCAAATCTCCGAATAGGGCCACAGTTCCTTTGGTACGTAATAAATTTTCAATTTTCCAACGTTGATCAATCAAGAGGAAATTAATTCGTTTGTCCCGCGGAATTACAATAATAATTCTTTATTTCAGACCATAGGTAAGTCCATATTAAATTGTCAATTATGATACTGATCTTTTCACAAAATTTTGAGCGGGAAAGAATTGTCAGTGTTAAAATAAGTTATGTTTTACATACCACTAGATGACCCACCCAAACAGACAAAGTGTTTATTTTATTTTTCTTTTTCTAGCAGAAAAAGATTGAAGCGAAAGGTAGTCTTGAACTAGATCTGAGAGGAGAAATGAGGCGCTGACCCCATCGCCCACACGTCAGCATCACTGAACTCATCAGCTTATAAGCTACAGTGATGTCTTGCGACTGTTTGCAGATAAACTTGAAAAAAAAGATGGCTCACCCTATAGATGTAGAGATTTCTTATTTGTTCTTACCAGCCATGTCAAGCGCATCTTCCAGGTCGACTTCCATCTTCCTCTCAGGCACGGCCGCGCCCGCGCCAGCGACGTGACTGCCCGCCTTCAACTCCATGAGTATCACTCGCTCTTTCATCCTCGCCTTGCTGCAACCACTTATGATTAACTATTGCACTGACACTGTGGACTTGTCACTTATTGAAAAAAAAAGAGGTTTTAACATTGGATTTTGAGATACGGGGTGTTAATTGTCTTCTCAATAAGCTTAGAGTCCCCGCAGACTGCAGACTTCCTATCGGCTGATGGTTTGCTCAGCTTCTTAATCAGTGTGAAGAGGTGTGCAAAAGCGCACACTAAGTACAGCGATTCAGCATCGAACGCAATTGCCTTCAAACTAGCAATAGCAGCCCAACTCGAACAAACTATCCGTCGATAGAAAGTCTGCAATCTGCGTGGATTCTTATTGTCTGCTTTGATAATGCAAATGTTTTTTGTGTTGTAGGTTAGGTTAGGTTAGACCTTGAAGAAAATTCTCGCGTACCTATTTCATTTTTAACAGACTTCCAAAAAGGAGGAGGTTCTCAATTCGACTGTAGGTACAGTTTTTTTTGGTAGGTATGTTACGCGATTACTCCGCTAATAGACATTCGATTTTAATGATTATTTTTTGTTCGTTAGATCATAGTTTAGAGGTCGCATATAAATTTTATCGAAATCGGTCAAGCAATTTTTAAAATATCAATAAAAGTCTAAAATTGCTTACATGGATGACGGCGAGTCGGCTTTTTTATTTCTTTTATAGTTCACAAAATCACTTGAACCGCTAAATTTAATAATTTTGAATTAATTTTTTGATTAACTTTCATCTTAAAATCTGAACCCCAAATAATAGTTTAATGAATGACATTTAATATTTTGCTATCAATTAATAATTATTTTTTTGTCTGTTGTCAATGAAAACGAATGAATACTGATAGATATTGATTAAAAGTATATATTGGTGTTTAATTAATTGATTTGTAGAATACAGACAAATACTTATATTTACTGTTTATTGTTCACACGAGACAAGAAATAGATATGATAGCTAGGAGCACTCTGACGACAAAATATAGACACCTACCTATATGCTATAGGTATTTAAACTCGTGCGTTCAATCTTATCGGTTCGTGAGATTTATCTACCGTTATGTCGATGTTAAATAGTTTGGCTCAATAACTCTAAAGACTGATTTAATCGGGAATCTCTATTAAACAACTGTACCGTGATTCGAAACCTAATTATACATGAGAGTAGCGTGCTTGACTTTCGTTCCGTAATAGCCGTGCTATGATTGGTCCGCTCGTTCGCCCCGTCCAATGAGCGCCGACTCCGCCCCTTCCGCTCCCCTCCATCGTCACCCGTCAGCCCAGGTAGTGCGCTGGGCGCAACTTAGCTTCATTGGCGTTTGGATTTTCATCCAGAGCGGTCGTAAGTAATAAACACTTTACGGACCGCGTCGTGCTATTGAATATATTTATTATTTATTTTAATTTAATAAATATTTAAAGATTAAGGTTTGAGTCCATAACATGTAAGTCAATTTATAATATTTTGTAATTTTAATAAACTTCTATTTAACGGTGTTACCGTTCGGTTTTCTAATATAGAAAGCTATTTCCTTACTAATCATATGACCTTTTACATTTTAGTAAGTATTTGAAATGGATTATAATAATGGTCCAGCTCCAGTAATCGACGACACTGAATGTATCAGAAAACAAAAAGGAAGAAAAAGGAAACTGTTGAGCTTAGAATCAGGTTCTTGTTTATCAAGCTCCAGCTCATCGTCAGACAATAATAGAAATAAAAGACGCAAGAAGAATAAGAGGAAGCAACACAGTAAGTTGGATAAGTTATTTTCTGAAATAGCTAAAGTTAAATCCCGGTTAAATAACAATAATCTAAGTACACCCATCGCCCTGATTCACACTTTGAAGATGACTACCTCAGCTTCGGCTCGATCCAAACACGTGTGGGGTTTTTTGCGATGAAGAACCCAACCAAACAGACACACACACACATTGCACACAGCAGTTCTAATAGCTGAACCTCTAGTACAGGAGTTCAATTTTTCCGTAAAGACCAAAACCAAAGAACCCACAATTCCTCATACCTCGTCGGCTTATCTAGAACAGCTTAAAGAGCTGCAACATTTTGAAGAAACCGGATTGGAATAGTGTTCGTTATTCTGATACTCACAAGAACTACGTCCATACTCGTGGTTTCATAAGCCTCGATCCCAATGAGATCGGGCACTACGATAAATCTAAAATTTTAGCGCGAATGGAAAACGCATTTGCAGTGCTAACTTAAAGAAAAAGAAGTCCTTCAATCTGATTTGAGAGGATTATTAAGTGGAATAAAACATTCAAGTTTGAGTGCTGCAGAAATCAGTATAAAATTGAACGAAATATTTTCAAACGGTGAGTACTCAAAGATTACCAGTGACATATTTCAAATAGTATGTGGCCACAGGGCCGAGCTAATTCAAAATAGACTTGAATCAATATTGACGGCAGTGAAAGACCCGTGCTATAAAAATGCTCTTAAGAAACTTCCGCCTTCATGTGCTACCCTATTCCAAAGCGAAAAACTGAGTTCTCTCCTAGAAAAAGCTGGTGGCCTTAAAAACGTTTTCTGGGTTGCCGCTGCTCAAAAAGAACGTACCTCTGAACCTCCGAACGTTCCTGGTCCTTCACAACAGGCAAATAACCAGCATAAGAACTTTCAAGAAAGACCAGCACCACAAACGAAACGGAACAACAATAATAAATTTGTTTCAAGCATCTCCTTCAAAGTAAGAGGTAGCGAACAGCAGAATCAACGACACAACGATCAACCTTACAAAAGACATTATTCCACCTCATCCCACCGGGATAGTAGAGGAAATAATCAAAGATACTGACTCGAAGTCATGCCATGCCGGTCAGCTACAAAAATATCACACTCATTAGATAATGCTCTGAGCTCCGCCCTACATTGTCTACATGGTAAGTGGCCACCATATTACTTTCAAAACAAAACCACCTTTACATCTGCATCACACCATGCAGCAACTTACTCTTTATAAGTGGCGTAAGTCATTCACACTATGCACACTCAAGGTGTCATAAAAATTGTAAGACAATCTTAAGAGTCCGGCCACCACTTTAGACTAACTTCGCATTGGCTTAAGGTATTTTATAGCCATTTCGTCTAAAAGAAGACGAGCAAAGAGAGCGAGTAATGATACTGACGAGCCTCTAAAGTTACCTATGGAATGACAAAGTGCAATTTCAATATTTTTTATGACTTTTGCACTTCTGTAATCATTCTTGAAATAACTAAGAATGTCCCTTGTATTATGGATTCATTTAACAACTAATGATGTAGACAACCTCCCTATGTAATGGAATTTTTGATTTGCTTTGTCTACCTATTGAATAAATCAGTCAAAAGTGACCCCTTAAAAATGCAGATATTTTTAATAGCTCTATTTTCGCTTGAGAACGTTTTTGGAAAAAAACCAAGAACATAGAGGCGGAGATATTGTTAATTTAATTGTACATCCTAAATTTCATCATAGTCTGACAAATGATTTTCAAGAAATTTGGGTAGCGCGTTTGTATGGAAATTTCAGAGCGTCGCGACCCTCTTAAGCTTTGTCATCAATATTCCTCAGATCCCAAAGCAACAGAACGATGAGAATTTTGCTGCGATCGGAACAAAACGTCAATCGCAATCAAAACTATATTATTGCTATAAATCCATACTGATTTTATAAAATCGAAAAAGGAATTTTGACTGTCTGTCTGCTTGTAGGCCTTTTACGGCTAAACTGATCTTGGAGGAATTTTATAATTAGTTGCAGTATTTCACGAGGAAGGCTTTTGGGTAATGCCTGGATACTATCTACACTTCTACACTACTAATATTATAAAGAGGCATATTTGTATGTGTGTAACTGATGAACTTAAACACTACTGGCTCTATATTATCCTTGAGTGACGTAAGTTATAAAACGCGTGCAAAGCCGCGGGTAAAAGAGGTAGTGCTAAATAAACGCGAACAAGGTCGCGGATAACAGCTAGTAATGCGAGAAATAAAATCCAGATCAGTACAGCGTTAACATGTACATTTTTCACCTACCAGACAAATACAACACGGATGCTGCATCCGTACTTATCTCGCCTAAAATCACGTGACTAACGTGCTAACGTGGAACTTCAAACTAGCTTGGGTGTTTCTAAAACCCAAAAAATTCTAAGCCAGCTAAATAATTCGATCTGAATTTACCTGATGGTCGTACCGAGACGGGGGAATGTGCATAGTGACCGATCTTGAAGAATAGAGCATTAGACCATTCAATCCAAAATCAAGAATCTATCTGAAGTGCTAACAGACATGACAACCGGCTGAATCGGATATGAAGGCTCTCTGATCCACTAAGAACTCAGTGAATCTACGGAAACCCGATGGATCACAACTATAAAGATTCTTTGGCAATTTACAACAAAATTAAGACTCTTTAAATACCATTCTGGTTCATAAATCCGCGGTAGCGACTTTCCGCAACCCAAATGACTTTAATAAGCAAAGCTCGCATATGCTAGTTAGTTTGTGTTCTGAAATCAATTTAACTAGCCAGCCCAAAACAACTTTAGTCACCCTGGAACGTTGATACCTGCATAACCTTAACTGATCATGTTAGCCAGAAATCTTTCGAGAAAAGTAGTTATCACAACGGCTATTCTCCTTCTATTCTCAGGACAAAGAGTATCTCGCCGGATAACTACAGAATATCTGTAAACAGTATAGCTCTTTGGCCTACTTATGGTTTTAAAACAGACACGGCCAACCAATCTGGTTAGAAACTCTAACGAACCAAGAACAACCGTAATTTGGATGTCTGTCTGTCTTTTGGAGGTGATACAATTATCACAACAAAGAAGTGAGACTCGAATTCTTAGTCTTTTTATCTGTCCATGTAGTTAACCTAAATCAGAAACGTGCATTATAATAAAACTGCACGACCTGATCCAGCCATCGCCGTTCTTTTATAATTGTACCAGGCGCACCAGTAAGAGACCCTGTTATGGTGGAAATTCCGCCAAAACGCACTAAGCCTTTCAAGTCAACTTTTCTTGTAAGAACTGCAGAGGTGTGGAACTCGTTGCCTGCGTCTGTCTTTCCACTTAAATACAATCCGGGGGTGTTTAAGAGTAAAGTGAATAGGTATCTCCTAGACAAGCATTACACCTTCGATCACGTTGACGCTTCCCATCAGGCGAGTCAGTGGTCAAACGCATGCCTAGTTTGTTATAAAATATATATATATATTAATCGCGCTAATCGTCAAATATGCAAACATTGATGTTACGCCTGGCAGGTGTAGATCTGCTGTTGCATCAAGAACTTTCAAGAAGTTGTATTGTATGGAAGTACTACCCTCTAAAGCAATCGCGACTAACTTAGAACCCATGATTCATTTATAATAAGGCTACTACAGTATCATAACACAATGATTACTATTGTTGATTACGATGATTTTGATTGTTATAATTTTACTACCACATCACCGTTCATATAAATGGTTATGTTTACGTTATAATAATCGTTCCATCGATAAGAATAAATGTACACAGTTATTTCAAAGGATTTCGTTCTAAAAATTAATTTTAACTGTTACCTATAAATAGTAAAATCATTTCTTATTAGAAATAATGGTATTATCACATTGGCGTCACCGTCACACCAGGCGATAACAAACACGTCTCTCATGTATAATTAGGTTTCGAATCACGGTACAGTTGTTTAATAGTGATGTTTTACCTAAAAATAAAACATTTATTAAACATACTTACCTTATTCGAAACCTAATACTTTCTATTTCTGCCTGGTGGGCATAACATGAGAAAACCAATGAAGCTAAGTTGCGCCCAGCGCACTACCTGGGCTGACGGGTGACGATGGAGGGGAGCGGAAGGGGCGGAGTCGGCGCTCATTGGACGGGGCGAACGAGCGGACCAATCATAGCACGGCTATTACGGAACGAAAGTCAAGCACGCTACTCTCATGTATAATTAGGTTTCGAATAAGGTAAGTATGTTTAATAAATGTTTTATTTTTAGGTAAAACATCACTATTAATTCCGTGCCGAAACCAAAAAAATACCTATCAAGTACACAATCAAACTAACAATATCATACTACACTAATTATACTACAAGAACGTAGTGGCTCTGTGTGCGTAGTGTGTTGAATACATAGTGTATAGTATAGTGTAGAGCTATAAATCTCGCGGCCGACGTTTGTCCTCCACTACAGGTCGCATTCCTCAACCGATTCTCATGATTTTTTTTGAGCAGATTTATTAGTCATACATTTGTTTTTGCCTTTAAAAAACATATCTCCGCAATTTTGAATTATTATTTTTAAACTGTCTCGTCAAAAAAAAACTATAAATAACTTTTGAACCTACTTACAAAATTTCAAGTGAATCTGTTAAGAAATGCGACCTGAAGAGGAAGACAAAGATCCAGATAGAAATCCGGACAAAAATGTATAAAGAATTCAGACGTACGAAAGCAGTTTTGTCGAAGCTGAAGAAGAGACGCTTCGTTCGCTAACGCTCGCTAGGTCAATTATCTTCAACCTATTATACGATCAACAAAACAAAGAGACTGAACTCATTTATAAGCTACCAGTGTTTAATTCAAAGTCGTTATTAATGTCATACAATGCAATGGTGTAAACTCATTAACAAGAGCAAAAGCTATACAACTAGTAGACATTTGTGTATAACTAGCTGCGCCCCGCGGTTTCACTCGCGGTAAAAAAGTATCCTATGTACTATTCTAGACTATAATCTATCGCTGTGCCAAATTTCATCCAGATCTGTTCAGCCGTTCTGGCGTGAAAGAGTAACTAACATCCATCCATCCATCCATTCTTACAAACTTTCGCGTTTATAATATTAGTAGGATTCTATATTATTGCGCTTATAATCTAGAGATATTTACACCGTACTTAGTAGTTACAGTATATTTAATACGCATTGATCTACTGTAACTGTATAACAAGAGATCTCTCAGCATGTGGTCTTTGCCAAACTATACTGTATCTAATGACTCGCTAAAAGTTTACTACGATACGTCAATAATACATAGCCTTAATAAGAAGAGTTATACAGGCTGTTACAAAAACCCTGCAATGTCTTATCCGCCAGGTGTGCATCCAGTATCAACTAGAGGAAGCAATTATGCTACTTTAAATTAAATATTGAACACCCATCGCGCTCCGCTCTCCCAAAAGCGCAAACGCAGATACTACTCGCGTCGGTTTTATTTGTAAACTATTTAGCGTCGTGCTACTACGTTCTTAGAATAAAAGCCGCCAACTTAAGAAACAGATTTGTTAACATTTCTGTAAAAAAATCTTTTTTTCTCACGCTCTTAAACCGGTCATAACTCTTGCTATTTTTAACGTGAATTTTTATTTGGTATTTTTGCATGAATACTTTAATGTGTTTGTACTTGCCCATTAATTATCCAACGGGGTTTTTGGAACTCCCTGTATATCACGTTTAACAATAATGGAATGAAATAATGACGAAGACGAATTTCTTCTCTTCTTCAAAAATTAATTAAACGACTTAGCTTCAATTAGCGCATCGTAGTAACAATATTTTTATAAGAATTTGTAATTAAAATTACCATGGCGAGTACCTAAAAACCTTAGCTCATAATTTATTTTCATGGTTTTACAGATGCACTAAATTATAAATGGGTTATTTACAGTTTTAGTAGATCGAAGGTTTTGTATATTTAATTTCTTTTATAAAGATAACTGAAGCGCGCCTTCTTTGTTGCATATTGTACAATATGCAACAAAGAAGGCGCGAGAGCGATAAGACTGGCCATAGTTATTCTAGAGTACCAACCTTATTGGGTGTTATACAGCACTGTAGTTGAATATTCACTCATTAACATAGGTACTTCATATTATTAATATATCACATCTTTTTTATTTCATGTTTATGTACACACAAATAGAGCACACTGCTAGAAACTGAAAAATAAACTGAACTAAAATAGTCTAAAGTTAAATTGAACGAAGTTCACACTTTCAGTATCCACTCATTAATTATTTCAAAATAGATAGCTACACTATCAATACTTAGAATTAGTTTAGAAGAAGGTTAGATTAGTTTTGACACACTTATGTCGAGCTGTAGAACTATCGAGTGATAAGTGTGTGGACTTACACTCATCACTCATGTCCACTACAGACCGGGCCGTGGCAAAAACTGAAGGCACTTGCTACGGAGAAGTCGGAGACTTGTTGATGGAGGCTGGATTTACCCGAGAATCGTAAACTACAGTAAGGTCTTTCTGAAAGGATTGATTCACACCCATTCACACTTGTTGTATTACATATCGTCACGTCTTTCCCCCGAGGGGGCTGGCAGAGGTGAAATACAACACCCACACTTCGCCGGACAATATAAAGTCCCAAAAGTGACAGGGGGCGAGCCTGTCGCCATACACCCAGTCATGTAGTCGATGACACACAATACGCACATATGTTCACACAATGAACAAATTGGTGCGTGCCGTCGGCTGAGTTTGAACCTCCTCCCTCTGGCTTGAATTATGTACGAAATTACTGTTTCTACATAAACTGATACTTATGTACATATGTGTGTAAAGAGAAAATCAACAGCTGAAAAATTGAATGGCTAAAAAATAACAACTGAGAGCAAGTGACAGATTTTCACGTTTTGTGATATCTCGAATTACAGTTTTGCAAACGGGATTTAGAGCCATGAGACCAAGCACACTTATACATACACCACTAACTAGCGAAGCAAACCATACCAAACCAAAACAACACGCAAACAATTAAACACATTAAAAGTATGTAGGTTAAATAAGTAGGTTCAGTTTACTTAGTAAGGTTCGGTAAGTTAGAGTGAGCTTGGTACCATGGACCTAAATTAGCGGTCGAAAATTCTAATTAGCTCGAGGTTCCAGATGAAGTGGAAACGTGAAATTTTGTTGGGTTGAATCATCGATACGAGTATGTACTACGTACTAGAACACAAACTTTCGTCTATTCCAGTGCACTGAAATCCTTGCTCGAAAAACTCGACACGGGTGCAGTGGATTGTGTACGATTGGCGTTAATTTACTAGAATTAAAATGTGAACCTGGGGGCCTATTCCTGCGCGTGAGATGAGATGAGATTTTATCTTGGTCACTCTCACACCTATGACGTTTCAAACGAGAGCAACAAAGACGAAAAAAGGTGAGATGAAAATCTCAAATCTCCGAATAGGGTCCCTGGACGGATGTTAATTAGCAATTCAGTAGTCAACGCTGCTGCAATCCTGCGGTCAGCCCACGGTGGGCAGGCCCACCCCCTTCATTAAGTTGCGCTACGTTTTTTTTTGGATCAGCTCGTCTAGTACCTACGAAGTACATCAATGTCGTTGTGTTGAATAATGTTTTTGGTATCAGAAATCAGAAATCAGAATAATTATTGACCATTATAAACATACAATGTCACTGGCAAGTCATTTTTACAAAAATATCTTAAAATTAAGTAAACAGTTAAAAATAAAAAGTAACATGTAACATGTAGCTAGTCATTTGAACAATATTTTTAATTCCTCAATGGATAGTCTGTTGTGTCACTTAATACGCATTATACATACGTGTTTATAATAAACGTGTTGCGATCATTATTCTAATCAACAACTTTAGATATCTTGTGTCGTAAGACTTTTTTTTGTTAAGTCGAAAACAGACGGCCGTTTGACCCAGTTTGACCGAGAGATTATACGTTTAAGGTCTGGACATATCAAAGCCTGTAGCTGCCCGCATGTCCTTTGCCGCTTTGAGGGTGTAGTGCTTGTGGAGAGAAGTTCTGCTTGCAAACAATACGCGTGCAGTTCCTACGCAATAAATAAATAGGTAAATAAATAAATTACAGATTGGTATTTTTTTTTCAAACTCTTCGTCTGATGCGGGAAGTCTACCTACAATAAAATCAAGGAAATATAGTCCAGGAGCCGTAACCTTCTTTTCTCCCTGGTCGGTAGTGTGACACTCAGACAACAAATTATTTTGCTCATCGTCTTGATTTATGAGTCATTGAAACAACACTTTGTATAAATAACATCAACATCCTCATTAAAACCCTTTTTATTTATTAAAAGTAATAAATAATTACGATAAGTGTCAGCTGATAACATGAATCTTTATTAGTTATACTTATTCCAAGTCACAACAATTGAATAAAAATTAAATTGGAGTATTATCTACGTATATATGTATATTTAAAAATAGAAAACACGTTATAAAACTAGGTGGCAACATACAACTCATTATAAATAATAGTTAAAATATTATTAGGTAGATATTATTGAAGTAGATTAACAAAGGTCTCACTTTTTCTTGGTTTAGAGGTTATCTATATTTTTTTGATAAATTTAAGCCAATTATAGTACTACCATAAAACTAATGTCATATACTTACCTACAATCTTATCTAGGTATCTTAATGGTGTCATTTGAAAGTTATTATTGGGTTTTGCAAGTATTCAAAGGATTTATTGATTTTCTCGATTTGTCAAAGTAGGTACTCACTTAATTAACTTTCAATTTCAATGCTACTCATAAAAATAAGTAAGTAAGTACTTTTTAAAATTAAATAATAGGTTGCGTTTGTCCGGCTACCTCACCTGATGATTAGCAATGGTGCGGATTACAATAAAGTACGATTGTCTATAGAAAAACCGATGAGCTCGAGACTTGCACATGCAATTTAATTTAAAGGCAAATTAGTTTTTAAAGAAATTGAAATTATATTACCTATGTGAGGAAGTATTTTGCTGCTTCTAATTAAACATCAGGCACTTTCTTTCTAATTATAAAAGGCTAGAGACCGAGATAGACCAGAATAATATCGCACGCGACAGAACGGCTTCTTGAACATTGGACATTATTATTAAACAGACGTTTTATAAATACACTTAAAAGTTATCTACTTATAGATTTTTTTTCGAATAGTTCTAGTATGGTTTTTATGATACACTGTAGTTATTCATCCTTGTATCAAAAGTCAAAATGTTTTTATTCATTTAGATATCAAAGATACACTTACGTTACGAGTATGAACGTCAAAGTTGTATCATGGACTCGACTGATTTTCGGAAAAAGAGCTACTACTCAGCAGAACAGGCAAGAAATTGAGGGGCATCTCGTCTCACAACTAGGTAATATCATATTATTTCTATGTACTAGTGGCTATATACTTGGCGGAAGTGGAAGACTCCAGACATCTTCGTCTTCTAAACAATTGTTATCTTTTATTCTCCTCTTTTTAGTAATGTAGTTTTTCCAATGGATTTGAATTTTATCTTTAGTGAGCTCTTTTACATTTTCGGGGATAAAATTATGAAAACGAACTTAATTGCCAAAAAAGGACTGATTTAGTCAGTCTAAATCTAGGTACAGATAATCTATCCTTATTTCTAATGTTATTGTTTTGATAGTCACAGTTCAGTTGGATTCTTACGAAGTTACATAATGTTTTCAAAGAAAACAAAGAAGGTAAAGTTAATATATTTAAATGAATATATTTAAATAAATCTCTCAATGATTTGCGGGGACCCATCTCGTAGACAGCGCGGACCGCTCGCTTTTGCAAAATAATATGGCCATATATCAGCAACTGAACTGACATTATGCTGTGGCAGTAAGTAAAGTAAACCATCCGAGACATAGCTCCGTCAGTTGCCTAATCTTACGAACCGTAAAAGCAGCAGAACTAAGTCTCCCAGATAGAGCACTAATATGAGGTCCCCATTGCAGTTTGTAATCAATGCTTTGTATATCGGTAGTATCTGTTTTTTTAAACGATAGGCTAATTAAATCTTTTCTAAAATGGGATTTTTCGAATCTTAAAACAGCTAGGAAACCGGAAATCTGAGAAGCTCTGTATTTAAAAAAAATTGATTGCCAACCCAATCAAGAATCAAATATTCAAGTAACAAGTTAATAACAAAAAATATAAAGGTATAAAAATTACTCACTCTACATTTTCAGCTCTCGTTAAATTTCTTTGAAAGAACCCAAACGATTTCGCACTGGTCATCACTACTTGCTTAATTATACAAGTTAAAAATAAAATATTTAATTAAATAAATAACTCCTAGTAACCACGTCACTATAGCACACTTCTCCTCAATGAAATAAAATTAATAAAACAGTTTTGTTTACAAATTCTCAAATAAAAGGTTGGGAATCTGTCTTGTGAGAAAAGTAAACAAATAGTAACTAAGTATGTCTCGTTGTTTACTACTCAATAACAACATTAATTTATCGCTATAGATATTTAGTCATACGTTTGCATTTCTCAGCTTTCTATTCTTTATCATAGCAGCCGAGCTGTGGTACAACTTTTAGTGGGTGCAAATTCTACTGTTACATTAAAAATATTGTTTTAAAATCTAATTACGTTTTGAATGGGCAGTGGGTAGGGCACATCGCATGTAGAACCGACTGCTGATGGGACAAAAATAAATCTCGAGCAGCGACCACGAACCGGCAGACGCAGCTAGGAAGGCTTCCCACAAGGTGGACCGACGATCTGGTGAGGGTGCCGGGAAGCCGTTGGATGCAGGCAGCTCAGGACCGGTTGTTGTGGAGGTAATTTGGGGGTGCAGCAGTGGACATCTTATGGGCTGACATGGTGATGATTATGATGATTTAAAAAAACAGTCTTAAGGCAGTGGATGAGACTGGAACGTAACTGAAAAAAATTGTGCATTAAAGAGGACCTACTATACCTTACACTTTCATTTATTCTGTGCCTATGCCTATACTCAGAAGTGGCTGGAAAATAGTTGATGATGATGATTTAAAAAATCAGACATTTTCCATTTACTTACTTGTATAATACGTACTTTAAAAAAACTAGCTAGAAGATATATTTTCGAAAATAACACCTATTAACGTGTACTTACAATATTTAATTTTACAATATTTCCTATCACTCTAGCGTCCCAAAATTCAAATTACAAATCATCAGAAAACCGAAATCAAGACGCATACGTTTAAAGGAACATAGAGGCTTCTTGTTCAGACTGGTGGCAGCTCCCCGACTATAACTTATCGGAAAGTGTCGGAAGGGTTGTCAATAGTCAATAAACAAAGGAAGATAATAGTAATTGAAGATTCCAATAGGTAGTTACTATTTATTGGGTTGTGTATCGAGTTCTGTACTATTTTTGCATCTTTGTTAGGCTGAGTATCCACTGAAGATGTGCAAGAAACGTGAGCGGTACTCGAGAAAAATATTTATCCACCAATAGGATCAGTTCAGTTTCACACAGAGCACTGATTTTATTGGTCAAAGTCAAAGCCAAATATTTATTCACCTAATTAGGGTAAGCACATACAGTTCTTCAATATAATATAATTTCGTTCGTTTAGTTGGTGGATTTTTTTCTCGTTTGCTGCTCATTTTATTTCTCTGCCACGTCACCCGCGGTAAATACGAAGGCTTAAGGATCGTTTTACCAACCAATACTACAATCAAATAGTGGAGACAGTGGTTCCAGCCCCTATAACAGCTACTCCCTTTCTAATTCAGGTTTGGGATCAGCGTAATGACATTTTTACCGTTTCCACTAAACTGGGAGGGCTAAATTAACTAACGAGCGCATATAGCCCCCGAGCCAGGAACAAACTTGGTCAATCATTTCCTCCCGGACCAAAACTCGTACCATGATTAAGATAGATTTATCATGAAGGCTAGTGGTCGCCAGCTGCAAATCTTTAGCAGCAGTAGCCTTCCAAACACGTAGATAAAAATCAGTAATTTCTTCCCGATTGAAAATTTTGTCAAGATAAAGCTTACCCAATGAATATCCTAAAGAAATCAAAAAGTCAGCTGGCTAGAGAGGTGGGTTTAGCAGATAGTTCGGTTCGATCATATAATTATAACGTTGGACCACAAGAAGACGTCAAATGCTTGCTTCCCATCAAGCGACCAACTTACTGCTCTCTTTACTATAAATGGCACTAGTGCATCGCCTGGAACTGAGACCTTGCATATCTTTATAGCCCCTAGTCCGATTTAGCCCATATTCAAACATAAAAATTATATTTGCATGAACTACTTGCCTGCAAAGTTTCACGAAGGTCGGATCAACGGTTCACTAGTTATCGTTTAACAAACAAATACAGATTTGTCCCCCTACGCTCTGAGACCTCCCTTTCACTCAGTCAACCAAAAATCTCGCTATCAAGTGTGCAAAGGGCTTTATTTTGAACTTAGTTCGCCTGGTGAATGTCCTCAAGTTTGTACTACCGATGAACATATTATACCTAGAGAAATTAATGGAAATGTAGAGACTGGCCGATAATGGACGGATGGGAGGACTGCCTCTGCGAATGACCTGGAGGCCTATTCCTACAAGTCGGGATATTTTTGTCATTGTCTCTCTCGCTCGGAAAGTCATAAGAGTGAGTGACCAAGAAACATCTCGTGCATTAAGAATACGGCAATAAAATACTGTAGAGGCGTAATTTTTCCTACAATACAAAAATAAACATTGAATCGTTGCATAATTAAAAGTAAGTACGAGAAGTTCTTAGCATTGTTGTTATTCTAGAGGTCTAGATTACACCCATCTGAACTTTGCCTCATGAAGAAACAAAACAGGGGGGCAATTCAGCTAACCAGAGCCAATGCTTAACTGAACATTGCTTGACATTCAAAATAAAAAGAAACGGGAACTGCTCAGTATCACTAATGTCTCACAGACTTTCCGGCTAGACTACCGGTGACTTGTTTGTGAAACATTAGTGATACTGACCCGTTCCCCGTCAGTTTTTTAAAGGAAACGTAAGGCTAACGTTTCAGTCAAGCGTCGGTTGTAGTTAGCTGTATTGCCCTTCAGTTCGTGAGGGGTCTTTACCCCTGACGAACAATAAGGCGTAAGGTAGTCAACCAATTTATTATTCTCTGTTGCATTTAGACGATAGAGAAGTTAATGGTAAGTAAGTAGGTTTAGATTATTTTATTTGTTTTTTATGTATTTATGTAAAAATAATACCCTCATTAGCCCTTTATTTTCATTTCGATGTTAAGACTTAATGATATCGATTCGAGTTTCATGACCTAAATGTCATTTTAAGACCTATTTTTGGAGAGGTTCAATGACATAATACAAGGAGTCTGCGTTATCTGGCTGTATCAACTGTCAGGCCGAGTGTCGTGTTGACAGCAGACCCCCCGGACATTTTGATCCTTGAGCAACCAGCGCTACGTGCGAGTCTTAGCAAAGCAAACTGTTGTCGAATCGCTGAGCAAACACAACGTGCGAACTGCGAACGGTAACATTCTGATGCGCCGTTATCAACGTGCTATGTGGCGAGGTTTTTATGTGATCAGGGATTTATAGAAATAGATTGTTTTCGGGTTTTTTTAATTGACACAGGGTAAAAACTATGCTTTGTTTGTATCTATGGGCACTGTTGAACAAAGCCAAAGTCAAAGTCAAAATGTTTTTATTCAATTTAGGTATCAAAGATACACTTATGAACGTCAAAGTTATTTAAATTGACTCGACCGCCTTGTTCGGACAAAAAGCCTCTACTCAGAAGAACAGGCAAGAAACAGAGGGGCATTATTTTTTCAAATAATAAATTAATTACAGTCTCACAAATTTTGGCTTACAACTAGGTAATATCTATAAATACTAGTGGCTACTTGGCGGAAGTGGAAGGCTCCAGACATCTTTATCTTCTAAATAATTCTTAACCTTATAATACCCTCTTTTCATTAATGTAGTTTTTACATGTGATTTGAATTTTCCCTCGGTGAGCCCTGTTATGATGATGCAACCATGATGATGACCATGAACGATGATGCAACCATGATCCAAAAAAAACAAGGTCTAACATTCCGGGAGAAAAGACATGGTGAGGTCTCTCACGTCTCTTTCGAACTAAATGACTTAATTCGGTGTTGATGCATCGTTTGACGTTACTATGTGTTGCCCACGTGACCGAAATGCTATACCTGGCGGAGTATTATTATTATACCATGAATGCAACCAGGAATTTTTAAAATTCACGCCATTCCAAACACAAAGAACATTGTTTTGGGCCTTTTTTGGCTCTTTTGTTTTGTGTTGTGTTTTTTCGTGCAACAGCGGAGAGACAGGCAGGCTGAGTGATTAACGAAAGAAATGTTACGAAATATTAGTTGACATAGCAACCGCTACCCGTCACTACATGATGGATAGAGTAGGAATTTTTTAAAAAAGGACGTTGACCTAGACTTGTGAAAAATAGGACTGATTACATCATTATGTAGGCATTTGAAGCGTTCAGTCATATCCACGATGGCGCAACATTCACCATCCTGCATGAAGCGCCGGACTGCAAGGCAGAATGGTGAATGGTTACCCTATAACTGACTGCCTCGGTGGCTCAGTTAGTAGTGAACCTGCCTTCTGAGCTTGGGGGCATGGATTCCCTCCTAGGGCTAACATTCATGTGTTTGTTCTATGTCTGGGTGTTAATATGTATTTAAAAATATCTAAGTATGTATGTCAGTCTCTGGCAGCCATAGTACAAGCTTTCCTTAGTTTGGGATCACAGGCGACCGTGTGTGCAAGTGAACCGAATTTATTTATTTATTTAATATTACCTATCTACCTAATAAAAAAGCAAAAGTTTCAATTTTTGTACGTTTGAAGTTTGAAGTTGTTAAACCACTCGCCCGATTCCAAAAATTCTTTCCCCAATCGAAACCTTCATAATTGCTGAGTGACACAGATCATGAAACCCGGGTGAAGCCGCGAGCAAATGAGCTAGTTTTAAACATAGAGATACGAGTAGAAAGCAGGAAACAAGCTCTGTAAAGATTGTACTCTCTACAGCAATAGTATTAACATATCGTAGGATCAACACGGGCACGGTAACTTGAAAACAATCATCACAACCGCAAACAGACGAGCCGTGGAAAACACACGTCTATATTTAGAAGAACCCAGAACAAATACGAATCTAAACAGTACCTAAGTGATTGTCACACTGTTCTACGCTGCGCAACAGTGCACGGGACTACGTTTTTAACCGATTTCAAAAAGGAGAAGGTTCTCAATTCGGTTCTATTTTTTTTTAATGTTACCGCATGACTCCGTTCTTGACCGAGCTAGCGTTACAACGTCTAGCTTCAGCTTCGACAAAAATGCTTTCGTATTTCCGAATTCTGTCTGGATCTCTGTCTTCGTCTACATGTCCGCCACAGGAAAAAAATCCAAAAACTGACTCGGCTAAAAAAATTGTCACACCTACTCACAAAATTTCAAGAGAATTAGTTGAGGAATGTGACCTGTAGAGGAGGACATGGGCCGCGAGGTCTACAGCTCACAGAGCCGTTACGTTAAGAGTCCGGCGACCTAACTAACTTCGACCTAGGCGACCTGGACTAACTTCGCATTGGCTTAAGGTATTCTATAGCCATTTCGTCTAGAAGAAGAAGACGAGCGAAGAGAGCGAGTAATGATACTGACTGAGCCTCTAAACTTACCTACAGAGTGACAAAGTGCAATTTCAATTTTTTTTATGACATTTGCACTTCTGTAATCATTCTTAAATAACTAAGAATTTCCCTTGTATTATGGATGCATTTAACAGCTAATGATATAGACAACCTCCCTATGTAATGGAATTTTTGATTTGCTTTGTCTACCTATTGAATAAATCAGTCAAGTGGCCCCTAAAAATGTGTATATTTTTCATAGCTCTATTTTAGCTTGAGAACGATTTAAAAAAAACCAAGAACATAGGGGCGGAGATATTATTGAATTAATTGTAAATGCTAAATTTCATCATAATCTGACAAATGGTTTTCAAGAAATTTAAGTAGCGCGTTTGTATGGAAATTTCAGAGCGTCGCGGCCCTCTTAATACGTTTATGAACCGATTTTGAAATATCTTTTTTTATTAGAAAGGATATACCTACTTACTTACAGGTTTGTTCCATTTCTTTCAAAATCCAATTCGGTTTTTTTATTATAAGATTACTTATTTTATTTTATTTATAAGATTACTAGCAGCGCCCCGCGGTTTCACTCGCGGTTAAAAAGTATCCTATGTGCTATTCTAGACTATAATGTATCTCTGTACCAAATTTCATCCAGATTTGTTCAGCCCGTCTGGTGTGAAAGAGTAACAAACATCCATTCGTACAGACTTTCGCGTTTATAATATTACTAGCTGCGCCCCGCGGTTTCACCCGCGGTTAAAAAGTATCCTACATATTATGTGCTATATTTTTTTTTTGTAAAAAATATTTTTTTTAGTAAAAAGTACCCTATGTTACTTCTAGTACCTCCCAGAATATGTGTACAAAGTCGTCAAGTAGTTTTTGCGTAACATCCACGCTTTCACATTTATAATATTATTATAAATATATTATAAATGTAAATAGTGAGGATAGTAGGATTTAACATCGCACCGAAGTATCTTATTACGCAACACACACATTGGCACAGTGGCACACCTCCACGCGAGAGGTTAGGCTCGTCCCGCGCACTATCGCACAGCTCGGAGCAGTGTGACAATCGCCTTATACTAGAGCTTCAGGACGCTGCGTAGGTACCAGCTACTGTTGTTGCTGATTGTTGGTTACAAGTAACGGTGACGGGGGCGGATCTAGTTATCTCAGATACACTTGTGACGTGCGATAGAACAATATATAAGGACAGAAGATGCCCAAACAGTTCGTTAAGATATTTGCAGCCGTTACAGCTGGAAGTAGGCCGGCAGACTCCTGCGCAGCTTTACGCTAGCTTGTTTGGTGCACTTGCTTATTTGAAATAAATATATTGGTAAGGTGAACATGTTTATTAGAATTATTGAGAAACAAAAGTGTGTTAAGTTTCGTATTTTGATGATGGTATTACGCTGAAAGATGATATTCTTCTTACCGATTAAAGCAAGCTAAGATGATTTATTAGGTAATTTTATACTGTAAGGTACTATTTTTAAGGAAGGTACTATTTTTGACACAGTTTTTGAGTGAACTCTTTTTCCATTTAAATAAACAAGTTTTTAATGTTATCAGGTCGGTCCCATGATCCAAAAAACAAGGTCTAGCATTCCGGAGCAAACACGCAATGACGTCACTCGTCATCGTCATCCGTCTCTTTCGAACTATTTGTAAATGACTTATTTTGGTCCTGCTTATGCATCGATTGACGTCACTACGTGTCGGCTATGTGACGGGAATGCTATACCTGGCGGAGTAAATTATTTTACCATGGTCGGTCCAATCAAAGGTTACCTGACAAAAATTGCTTAGCCCGCCCTAATATAAATGCTATATTGTTATTTTTTAAAATTATTGATGTTAATACGCTGTATCAGGGTTCCTACACACATGCAATTCTTTAAAAAAAATCAATATAATTTCTTTCCAATAATTATAGCGCCTAACTAAATTGTAACTATTAGTTACGTAACGAACATTTCTACACCAATTTAATTCAACATAGAAATAAAAGATTCGGATTAAGAAATCGTAGTCAAGTAGTTGTTTTTTTACGTTAATTTGAGGATTTTTTTTTCAGTTGCAAAATGTGTAAGGTGATCAAAGAAATCAAAGACATCGACGTCGTTGAGAAGGATAAGAAGAAAGACTACGTCGTCACAGTCGAAGATGCGCTCACAATCACGGGTATGTACATTAATCGTAATGGAAAATGGCAGCAAATGGTGCGTAATTAATTGTCTACCATTTGTTGTTCCGCCTCAAGTAAAAAAAAACAGGCCAGAGACAACTGCATACGAAGTTGCACATCTGTATTGTCACGCACTTAATGTATGGTTCTTTAGGCTTTGAAAATCTGAGTCGCCTTGTGGATATTTTCTCTGTGGATCTAGTGTTTCAAATATAGTATCTAGTATCTCAACGAGCTATTGAGAAAGCTATTCTCGTAGTTTCGGAGTTTCATACGAGATTTGCAGAAATTCTCGCGCGGGTAAAGTGACCGACATCAACATTAAAAGAAACTAACATTATTAATTTAAGAATTAATTGATTAATTAAGTAAGAATAATGAGAGCCTTGCCAACAAACTTTCTATAAAGTTGGGCATGCTAAAATGTTTGTAACTTTTTGAAAATTTTAAGGAAATAAAGCATTATTATTATTATTATTATTTATTCTTTGAGGGTAACCGACAAAGAGGGAAGACAATGTCATGTAGTTCGAGCTATATCGGTTACGGTTTGACAATTGAAATAGAAATTTTACTACAGGTTTTTTTTTTTAATTTAAATCATTTTAAGAGTTTCTGTCTTTGAATAAATCAAAAACTTAACTCTACTTACCTTACCTAAGTGTTTACTAATGTCATGTTATTAATTTTTGCATGTCGTGGTCCAGGTTTCGGCAAGTACAACTTCGGGCTGCTGCTGGTGTGCAGCTGGACACTGCAGGCAATGGGCATGGACCTGTTCGGCACCAGCTTCGTGGTGGCGGCCGCCGTGTGCGACCTGCAGCTCTCTATGCACCAGCGCGCGCTGCTCACCGCCATGCCTCTCTGTGGTAAGGGAATTAGAGAACCTATCGGAGTTTCTAGATTGCGCAGTTTATAAGAAATCAAATCAAATTAAATTAATTAAATTGGGTGTCGAAGATACACTTATGACCGTTGAAGTTACTAAAATGACTCTACCAACTTGTTCTGAAGAAAAGCCCAAAAGAACAGGCAAGAAATTGAGTGTGAAATATTTGTATGTTTACAAATGTGAGTTGTTCTACCAAAACTATTCTTTGAAATATAATTTACTCTAGGATATCTTAAAGTAATTAGCCTGCTAAACTGTTCTGACTAAAGTTAGAAGACTAAAGATTAAAAACTTCAGTCGTACGGACTTCTGAGACCGAGTGACTCTAGAGTGGCATTCTCACACTTCATGCATACCTACTAGCTATTTGTAAGAAGGATAAAAACATAACGACATGCAAATAGATTTAATGGGTAGGTGGTTGTGGGATTGGATCGGAATATATCGTACCTGCATACTTCCCGTTTGCAGGTGAACAGTGCCCTGACGATTTTTTCACTTATTTTTGTAAAATATACTTACTAGTTTTGGTATCCAGGCGTGGTGCTAGGAGCCCAGCTGTGGGGCTACGTGGCAGACACCCGCGGCAGGCGGCTGACCCTGGTGCTGTCCATGTCCATCGGCTTCGTGTTTGCGGCGCTGAGCAGCCTCGCACCAGATTGGAAGACCATGGCAGTGCTCAAACTGGTCTCTTCCACTTTGTAAGTATCCATTTGAGCTATTCACTTAAGGCTTTGTCAAACAACAAAGCAGAGGCGGAGCGAGGCGTTTCTGATGTCCATATTGATCGTTTTGGTTTTTCATATGTGACTTTCAAGATTCAAGACACCGTGCAATAAAAAAAACCGCCCAAGCGCGAGTCTTACTCGCGTACGAAGGGGTCCGTGTCATTATCTAACACGTTTTTTTATGATGTCTTAGTAATAGGGTCCTTACCATCGGGTTTATTCTTTGGGTACGGAACCCTAAAACACGTCTTGCTTGCTGATTGTTTGACAATACCTTTAGTTCGAGTCTTCACGCGCGGCAAGAGACTGACTCAAACTCATCTAGTTCTTAGTCAGTAAAGAGAAAACTAGATAGACAGACTAGCTAAAATCCTGATGCAGAAGTCAATGTCAAGTTCACTACACGTAGCATAGTCTACGGTTGGCTACGGAAGTGGTCAGTGCTACGGACGTGCTACGACGCTACAAAAAATTGCTACGAAAAAGAAATCTAAACATACCTTGTATTTTGTAAGCGTTGTCTTATTCTAAACGATTGCTTTGAAATTATTTGATTGTGAAGTTAAAAGGAATTATGTCTATTTTATCTCATGACAAACAAAAACATATAATTTAGAATGTAGTTTAAAAGTTCTGAAAAATGTAGTTAATTTTCACAATTTACGCCTCCATCTAATCACACTAATATTGTAAATGCGATAGTTTGGATTGATGGATCAGTGGATGGTTGTTTGTTACTCAACTACGTTAGAACGGCTGACCGGACCTGGATGAAATTTGACTTTGAGATAGATTATAGTCTGCTATTTTTTAACAGCGGGTAACACCGCGGGAATTAGCTATTTCTCGACGCAATTAATGCCTGCAAACTCACCAAGAACACAAGCAACCTCGCTGCATGACGTCACGGTCACGGACTAGACTAGACGCCACCGTTATCACTGTTATCATAAAACAAACCCCACAGATTATACAACAGATCACTCGTTACCCCCCAGGCAAGACAAAGATATCTCGAGAATCTGCAAATAAGATAAAATGCTATTTTTAGGAGCGTGAGTAAAATAGAGGCCTTGATTATTTATTGCGTAAACGATCACAAACAATGGAAATTTGGTGGAAACTTCCACCATGAGCATAAGAAAGGAATTGTTCGTATTCTAACCGGTGATAGAATGTTGTATAAGGGTAAACATACCCACAAGATAGCGAGATGAATATCTTTACAACTAGGCTAGGCCACTGTCGTGACTCCTGATTTTCAGGCATTAAATTCTGGTTTGATGTTTCTGGTTGGAACCGCCCCTTTCTAACTTCAGAGGGGAAATAGCCGAAACAATGACAGCGGCTATATTACTGTGCAGTTTCCCGCCGCTATATTATTTCCATTTACGCAACAAATTCAGGATACAAAACAAATACGGTAAATTCGCATATTCTGGCTGCTTGCGCGTCGCTGATCTGCTCGTGGTGTACTCACAGTGTAGCAAAATGTAAATCTGATAATCTTTACCTAACTCTAACATTAAATAAAGACTTGACAAGTAACCCCCCCCCCCCCCCCCCGTCTACTTGTATTCCCCTTAAATATTAATTAACTTTAAAGTTAACAAAAGTCACGGTCCCCGGAGTCCGTGGAGTGTAATTTTTTTAGTAAAAAAAAATCATAAAATACGGGATTAATTCTGTGCAAATTGTGTGCAATATACTCTTTCATTTGTATCCTTTCCATCTTAAGGTTGCCTGGAAGAGATCGCTCTTAGTGATAAGGCCGCCAGTACTACGGTTAACGTTTTTCTGTTCTATAGTTTTGTTATTTCTGGTGTGAACAATAAAGTGTTTATCTATCTATCTATCAAATTGGGCCAATGCATCGCTCTCCACTGCTCCACTTTTGCTGCCCCCAGCTGATGCACCGAACCGCTACAATCAGCAGCATCTTTGTTGCTGCCGCCCGCTCTAATGAACCCTAAGGTCAGACACGCAGTTAGTAAATGAATTAATGTAACTTGTTCTCCAGCACATCAGCCAGTAACTCGGGCGCGTACACGCTGCTCGGCGAGAGCTGCTCGGCGCGCGCGCGCGGCCGCGCCATGCTGCTGTGCACGTGTGCGCTCATGTGCTCGCAGGCAGCCGTCGCTGGTGAGTTAATTTATTAATGTTCATTTATAACTTATTTTGAATAAGTATTATAATAATTTCAAACTCACATTTTCAATTTTCATATTTTAGTGTTAATAATTTAGTTTCCTAAGGGCCGATTTTTCAATGGTCAGATAAACAAACAAATAGTGTTTATTGAACTGATAGCTAATTATTCTGTTTTTCAATGGTCAGGTATCATTTACTAGACGAATAACTCATCTATCTGAGGTATAACTTTATTTGTCGGTGGAACGGCCAGATAGCAGTTTATTCTATGGAATAAATTGTTGAGACTGTCTAAATGATGGTCTTAAGGGTTGTCACTGTAAAAAAAGATTGATATTTCCGACACACAGAAACTAAATTAATTTTAATAAAAAAAAAAACTACCATGAACAAACTACATGAGCTATACTACCATAGCCAAACCAGCCGACGACTTTTTTACAGTGTCGTTTTGACTAAAACTGACAAGACAGTGACATAAGCGAAAATTGAAAATTCGAAGTCCTTTTCTAACGCGTGGATATTTTATAGTTTTGTTTCAACTGTCTGAAGTTAGCTTTTGTACACACTGAATAAATGGTCAGATAGTTATTCCCAATTTATAATTGTATTGAAAAACCGAACACCTTATAGGAGTCGAATAAACAGATTAATAAAGTTATTGGCTCGGTAGTTATTAGGCGGATAAAGTAAGGATTGAAAAATCGGCCCTTAATAATGTAAATAATTATATAAATAGTCGAATGCGTAAATGAGTCCACTAACAAGCACGGAAATTGTATTTGGTAAACACTATCACTGGATGCCCAAAATACAGGCATCGCCTAGTTTTGGGACCCACTGTAGTTCATTTTAAGTACTCGAACTGAGTGTTAAGTGTCATGTATTTGAATATTGTGTTTTTGTATGTATACTTTCATTATTGTCAGTAAATATATTATTATTAATTAAGTTATTAATGTTATCATAATACTAGATATTGCTCGTGACTTCGTTCGAGTTTATTCAGAAAATACATAGTAGGATACAATAACCTTCCTCGTGACAAACTGTAACTAATCATAAAATTTCATCAATTTTCATTCATTTCATAAAATATCCGTTCAGCCGTTTAGCTGCAAAAAACCTACAAACAGACAAAATTGTTACTTGAACTAATATCTAGTGTAATTCCGCTTTAAAAACCCTAGATATTACACTACAAAGATATTACATTACTCTAGATATTACATTACACTAGATATTACATTACACTAGATATTACATTACACTAGATATTATTATTATTATTAGATATTACATTACACTAGATATTAGTTCAAGTAACAATTTTGAAGATGAACTTTCGCAAAGTAACGCCTGATTCAATCAACTATACAAACAGACAGACAAACAGAGTCACTTTCGATTTTGTAATGTTAGTAAGGAAGTACGGAAGAGCCGAGGCTCTACGGTCGACGTCTGTCCGGCAGTCCTCCTCTAGGTTGCATTTCTCAAACGATTCTTGTGAAATTTTGTGACCAGGGTCCATAATTAAACAGATTTTTTAACCAGAGAAAGGGTTTTTACCGAAGTTGAAGCATAGGCGCTTCGTTTGCTAACGCTTGCTCGGTCAATTATGTTATGTTTTCAGTTAACCTTAGAACAGTTACCGTACTGTTGGAAAATGGAAATGGAAAATGGAAAGGAAAACTTTATGTTTTTTTAAGTGAAATAAAACTATCTGGAATGCATGTAAATGTTTACTTACTAGCCTAAATACCTTTTAGGGTATTGTTAGATTTGCTGGTTTTCTATCGGTCAGATGCATTTAAATATGTATTTACTTTCTTTTAGCCTAAATAGCCTGGCGTATTTGTTTGAGCAAACATAAAAATTTCTATTTATTAACCCACACAGTAATTAACTTAGCTTATTTCCAATTGTCATAAACTAGATAAATAAAAAAAGATAAAACGTTCTCTAGAAAATGAAGCGATAAGCGATGACAGCCTAGTTGGAGAAGGCCTGCCTCTCAAGCCAGAGGGAGCGGGCTCGAACCCAGTCGACGGCACGCACCAATTTGTTCATTGTGTGAACATATGTGCGTATTGTATGTCATCTGTTACATGAATGGAGCCCGGCGTATGGCGACAGGCTCGCCCCCTGTCACATTCGGGACTGAATATCGTCCGACGAAGTGTGGGTATTGTATTACACCTCTGCCAGCCCCTTCGGGGGAAAGGCGTGACGATTTGTAGAAAATGACAAGTGTTTAACCATGAAATGTTTTGTTCTCTAGTGTTCGCCTACCCCATCCTTCCTCTAGAGTTCGCCTACCCTATCCCGTTCCTGGGCATCACGTACCGTCCCTGGCGTCTCCTGGCGCTCGTCATGGCAGTCCCTTGCGCCGTCACCGCCGCTCTACTTCAGCTGTTCTACGAGAGCCCCAAGTTCTTGGCTTCCAGAGGGAAATATGAAGAGGCTTTGAATGTGTTAAAGAACATTTACAAGTGGAATACTGGAGATGAAGCTGAGAGTTTTCCGGTTAGTCCTCTTTTTGCTCAGTCACAATCACATGTTGTTTTTTCCTTCAAATGTCACCAGTTAAAACTTTTTTGGTTCCCATCAGTTATTCTGTTTTTTTTTTTATTTAGCTTGCTTGGTTTTTTTTAACATTCCGAATTCTTATTTTACTACTTCATCCTTTTAACTTATTGATATATATCATATTGACTCTACATTTTTCATTTTATATTTCAGGTAAAGAAATTAGTTGAGGACGAAGACAGCCAGTCTCTCTCCAACGGCTCGTTCTTAAGTTCACTCTGGCAGCAGACAGTGCCGCTGTTCAGGCCGCCGCTGCTCAAAGACACCCTCAAGCTGTTCTACCTCGTCACCATCATTTACATGACGTAAGCGAGTCTCAGAGAACTTAATCTTTTTTATATGTGAACATAGCAAGACTGTTTTATCATACACACACAGTATAGAGAGCAGGAAAAAATTATGAGAAGTTTTTTTTTCCGTAGTGAAACAAATACATATAACTAGAGGGCTCTTGATGCTGTCAACATCTTAAAAACTATAATAGACTCCCCGCTGCAGATAAATCCTGTAAATTAATTATCACACTTTATTGCGAATACTTTGTGTCATTCAGCCTAAATTCTCCCAACCACACAGCCAGCGGTTGCTTGATTGGTTTATTAATATTTATTCCAGTGGTAGCGGCTTCATCTTATGGCTTCCTTATATCATGAACAACCTATTCTCGGTGCTGGAAGAAGGCGGCGGTGAGGGCATGAATCTCTGCACCATCATCAGACACTCCACCCAGAATAACTTTATCGCCAATGGCACGGTAAGGCATCACAATACAGTATGTTCATTTATTCATTAAGTAAAATAGATAGGACGGCTCGAGGAGTGGTCTCTATAAAATAGCAATACTAACAAAATACTTTTCAAACACGTATTAAGCTGACACTGATCTTCTTCAAGTTCTAAAACCTCAAATGGAAGATCCTATCCTGCTTCATGTGACTCAGCCCTTATCATAGAACCCATCTTAGCTTGGAGCTCTGCTTGACTCAGATGCTTTCACATTTCCTCACAGATGTTAACGTTTCAGGCCATTGAAGTCTGCGACGACACTATCCAGGACACCACCCTATTCTCCGCTATGACCTACGGAGCTCTCGCCAGCTTTTCAAACCTGGTGCTCTCTCTAACCTGCGGCACCCACAAACGTCTCGCCATGATGTGCATCCTCGCAATCTCGGCCACCTCGGCTGTGCTTCTCAACGTGGTAGCAGTTCCGATAGCTGGAGGGATCTTCTTCTTCTTCTTTCTACTCTGTGCGCTCAGTATGGGGATATTGAGCGTGTATTTTGTGGAGCTGTACCCGACGTCTTTGAGGTTAGTTCTTCTTGATGCATAATATTATATCTTTGGAAAACCGTTGACTATATTAGACGGATGTTACGTGACTACGTTATTCATATATGACCAAGAATAGATAGGTAAGTATGGTCAAACTGTGTGACTGTGTGTGTGTGTGTGTGTGTATGTATGCAGCGGTGGGATTTGTCGAAATACTTTTGACCATAACGAATAAAACCAGAATAATTATTATATAAGTGCTTGCTTACCTTAATTATTTTTACGTTGTCAGAAAATAGGGTTAATATTACACAAACTGATTACATAGTGTAGAGACACTGTGGAATCACAGATATATATTTTTTGGAATTACCTACTTCCAAGCTAGTTTTTGTCACATATCTACATAATATGTATTCCATACTTGACTTGAAATTTCGAACTTAAGTAAAAAGTAAATAAAAGACGGCACTTTTCATAGGCACGAGTAAGTTCAGATTTTCGAAAAAGAAAACTTGTATTCACTGCCTTGTATATGACACTCCTGCGTGAATGACAGCCGTTCGACAAAATGTGTTCGCAATAGCAACTCAATTCATTTAACAACCAATCAAAACCATAAATCCTACAGAGGCATGGCGTCCTGCCTGTCCGTGATGCTGGGCAGGTTCAGCGCGTTCCTGGGAGTGAACGCCATCGGCGCCCTCATCACCGCCAACTGCGAGGCCACCTTCTACGTCTGGTCCCTTCTCTTACTTAGTAAGTACACGATTGTTTCATGGTGATGATAAATAACTGATCGTCTCGTAGGTGATTTCCCTAATGAAACTATCTGATAGCCATTCCAAGTCCTTTTTTAAATGTCAATGCTAGTAGCATGAATGGAATTTGGAAATAATCGGTCTCTCTTGATTTGTTGACGCAGCTATCTCAGTATTTTACAAAGCAGTCTTGAGGTTTTTACACAGGTTTAATTTCTCAGTTATTTTTATTAAACAATTGCTTAAATAAATCAGATAATTAATACATTCAAAGGTCACATTTTTCAAGCTAGACTCATTACTAGATTGCAATATTCCTAATTTGGGAATAGATAGACAAAAATATCATAACCGATTAGTGACCTACTATCTAAATTCGTCTGTTTAAATTTTAGAAAATTTGTAAAACGTATTCAAATTGTTTAATGACATAAAAAGTTCTTCACTTCCACAGTTTTGAGGCCCTGCGCCATCTGCGCTTGCCTAATGCCCGGTACGCTGTCGAGGCCTCAGTGGCCAACAGCATAGTGTCACCCATAAAAAAAAAATGTTGACTTGCAGAAAAGAACAATATCTGACACTTCAGGGTGACGCTCAAAATCTGACGCTCTAACTACAATTTGTAGAAAACAAACTAACTCCTACGTCATGTCTACTGAACGCTTTAGGGCAATAAACAATCTGAATCTGAGTAAAATACGAAAAATAAAGAAACTTAGGGATATTTCGACAACTCAGTCAAGCTGAAAAAAAAAAACAAAAAATATTCCCCGTAACCCCGACATATAGCGCTGAGGTTGGACTCCCTAGGGTTTTTAGCAGGGAGGCCGGTAGAGGTGGGACTCTAACACACTGACCCTGCCTGTATCTGGGGCGGTGATCGGCACCTTAAAAGATTTTTTTCTAGGTTAAAAAAAGAAAAAAAGGTAAAATCTGTAGAAGGACTTTTTTATGGAAGTGTAAAAAAATGAGTACAGCTAAATCGCCTAAAACCCTTTTTTTTATTAAGTTTACTCACTTATCTTTAGTCTAAGGCATAAACTTACCGAGTCAAAAGTGTTTTAACAATATCGACATTCAATAAGTGCTTGCAACCTCCTGCATCAGAGTTTAACAGTTTTAAATCTTTACAGGTGCAATAGTGTTCGCCTGGCTGCTGCCCCGGGACCACGGGTTTTCATCATTGAAGAAAGAAAGACCGTAAACGTAACTATATAAGTGTTAATTAATTAAATACACACGAAATCTCAGTCATTGTTCAGGTCTCCGCAGCGTCGGCGACGACAAATTATCCCCTTCTGAATCAGTCGGGTAAAAAAAGGTTGGATGTTTGATAGCTTTGTGTTCACGATTGTCGTTCAATACACCTGTAGTTATCTTTCTGAGTTTCTTGGGTATTTTGCCCATTATTATAAGGTATATTCATTACATCACCTATGCGTATAGTCTAACATAATCTATCTTTGTAAAGCAGAGGACGAAAACTGAATGAAAGCACGCAGCTTACACCTATAAACCCCTTCTTATTACACGTTTTTAGTATTTCCTTGAAATAGTTATGCAGTGTCTTGTCCTTTTCGATACAGTTAAAAAATTTAAAAGAAAGACAAGACATACAATTTACAAGATAACACTGTACAAGACAAACTATTTCTAGGCTTCAACGTTTACGTATTAGTAAGGCGGGTTGCTGATTGATACTGCTGAATGTAATCATCAGCGTTCTGAAGTTTCAATAGAAATAATACTGATTAATGTTAATTAATGATAATTTACTTTTGCTTCTTTTCAAATAGTGAGTACTGCTTACTTTTATCGAAACTTAGCATTTCGACGCCTATCGATATTTTCATTCTTAGAAGTTTTACCTTGACTTAAAAAGTTTGTAATTTGTGTGTAAAATAATACCTAATCGTAAATATTTGTATAATCGTAAGAACTCATTGTGAAGACTGATCAAATATTTAAATTTTTAGATGCAGGTAACAGTAAGTTTATGTAGTTATATTATTTATGTAGGAGCCTAGTTATAAGTATGTATAGGTTGATATCTACCTAATCGTTAATTGTAATTTATTAACATATGAAATCTGTGCCATATCAAGATGATTGTGGATGTAGATAAGGTCTTTAGTCATAAGTCCTTCCTATCTAGGCAAATGCTTAATGTAATTCTATACTTAATCCGTTTTTTCAAATCAGACATTTTGGGTCTTTTTTAATAGCTCTACTTCCATTATATAATCACAACGTTTGTAACTTGGTGCCTAACTACCTACCTACCTACTCGTATTAACTACCTAACTGTATTACGATAATAATTAATGTTCACTTATCATTTATGTTTCTTTTAACGTAGAGAAACGAACTAAAAGTGTGAAACTGAAACGTCATTAGGCCTACCACAACACAAACTTTTAATCAGCATTTTTAATGTAATTTTATCATCTCTTTCTCAACAGTAGCTTTGTATGTAAATTAAGTATAATAGGTATATTAAGTATATTAAGAATATATAGAAATAAAATTGCTGTTAAGGTGCTCGTAGTGCTCGTCAAACAAAAATGTTAATGAAATAGACCTAGGTACTTTTAGTTGCGGAATGGCTGGCAAACTACCACAGCAACCAGGAACTGATCAACGTTATCTACTATCTCAGAAACATAATTAATTAATTAACGTTATTTTATCATATACTTACATAAACAACAGCATGTATTTATTAGCTTTACATAGCAGTTTGAATTTTAAAATAATTCTGAGGTGTCGTTACGCAAATTAGCGGTACCAGATACAAGAGCTGGGGGGCTATTCCTACGCGTGAGATGAGATGAGATTTTATCTTGGTCACTCTCACACCAATGACGTTTTAGACGAGATCAACAAAGACGAAAAAAGGTGAGATGAAAATATCAAATCTCCGAATAGGGCCACTGGCCAAATGATGAAACTAAGCCGTACTACCGACGTTCATTAAATGTGCTCGGAAAATGCGATAGTGGCTCCCTACATATAAGTCGTTCGATATTAATAATATAATAATAATAAATTTTTATTTCAAAAACTACATGGTATAGATAAAAACTATCAGATACAAACATTTTTTTTAGGAACAATAATATAATTTTGCCTGAACTAGGTAATCCTGTTTGTCAGGCGATAAATACGGCAAAAATTTAACTTAAAATAATCATTGCATACTCACATATTCTAATTCAATAAAATTCTAATTAATTTTAAACTATAAAATAAACTTACTGTAAATTTAAAATTAAACATACAAATTAAACACAAACAAATAACAACTTCTCTGTATCTTCGTAGGACATATTTTGGAGAGCTTCTTTAACAGTTTGCTTACATTTTACGTAGGTAAGGGAAAATAATTTCCCGAGAGAATTAAGTCTATTGTAAAGAAGCGGACCTAAAAACATGAAAAATTTTCTTGTAAAAGCATGCTTTGTTGCTTTTTGAGGGCACACAATATCTTTCCGTCTTTTATTAGTAATGTCAGTGTTGTAAGGAGTAGCTGCGTGCTGCTTTAGTACTATGTTCATTATGAAAAGCTGGCGAACGGTTAATACTTCACAAGATTTGTAGAGAAGGTTAGTAGGAAATAGGAAGGGACGGAAAGTTGACACCTTGAGGATCGCACGTTGAGCTCTCTCGATAGTTAGTAACAATGTTTTCCCTGCTCCACCCCATGCAGTTATACAATAAGATAATATTGATTGACAAAGAGCTAAATAAACCTGTCTGATTAATTTTGGATTTGAAATACTGCGTAGCTTTTTAAATACAAATATCATCTTGCGAATCCTGTTGCATAGCATTTCGATGTGTGATATTGTACTAGACATAGGTACACGAGAAATATAGGCAAGTTCCTAAATTAATAAACGTTGTAAATAAGTAGACTTTTAGGTTAAATTGTATTTGTATTAAGTATTAATAAATATAAGAATACATGTAGATAATGTATAGTTGGCAATAAGTACTATAATTATCGTATTTGCTAAGTATTAATGTGCTAGTCTGATTTTACCAGTAGGTATACATAGGTATATAGATAGTAGGTACTTACTTATATGAATATAAATACAACGAATAAAATTACTACATTACTAATTCCATGTGTATTTATTCAGTTAACTATAACTCCGGTGGTATCAGGTACCACCTCTCGGTCAGGTCTGTCTCTCTGTTTGTATATGTGCTAACTCCTAAACCGCACACAATGGATTATGATGCGATTTTCGCCAACAGTTAGAAAATTTTCATAGAAGGTTTATAGAGACCGTGCGAAGCCGGGGTGGGTCGCTAGTAGGCCATAAACCCCCGTTCACCCTGTTCTGCTTTATGTTTATCAACAAAAAAATACAGATTCATAATATTTAAATAGCTCTCTCTGCAACAGTAAGTAACTGAAATGCGAAAGTTTTCGATTAATTAAATATTTGACACATTTTTCGATAAAATATTTAAGTGTTATGAACACGATAACAGAGTAATAAGCAGATAATCGTCATAAGTCATATCGTTCTATCCTATTAGGTATTACGTATTTGGCAAAATGGGCATAAAATGATTATTATTATCATTTTATCGCAATGATCGATTCTTAGGGTCTGAAACTAATTTTCTTACGCGGACACGCTTGCAATGCCTACAATACTTGTATGTATAAGGCATATAAGGTGTATTGCATAGCTGCAATACACCTTATATGCCTTGCTTACCTATATACCTATCATATTAATAACTGTCTAAGATTTAGGGAAAATGAAACAAAGACATTGTAAGACAGATACAATAAACACATAGACCCGGAACATTTATTTCATTTTTCACATACTTGACCAGTCATGAACCAAATCCAGTGCAGGAGGGCGCGCTACCAACAAAGCCATGTTGTTTGTCGAAACGTTTGTTCCCAAATCTAAAACAGAATTAGAATAGCATTGGAAAATCATTGGTGGGGCCAATGAAGTGTAAATGATGATGAATGATGAAGGATGATTAAGTGTGATGCATGACAAAGACAACTGGAATAAATGATAAGGGGTAGTAAGATCCCTGACGCTTACTCGTCGGAGGTAGGATAGCTCGTGGGCCGGGCCGTACAAGCGCCCGGGCAGGGAAAAAAAAAAACGAAAACAAAAGTGAGAAAAAGTGTAAAGAAGTTCTAAAATACCGTTCTTTTAAGAACATTACTAAAGTAGCTCGAAACCAGTCGAGGAAAATGGTATCTATTAGAATAATGTCTCACTTGACCGCTCGCACTCTTGTTTGCCTTGAGTCAATGATCCACAGAAGGTATTCTAGGCCTATACCTACTCTAGGTAAGTAGGTAGTTATAATATTTACGCACTATTACTCTTTAACTTTTTTAATAAGCTTAATGTTTGTGCTTAACGGAGGTACTTAAAAAAGTGTTTTTTTAATTAAATATAATCAAGAGCAAACAAACAAACACGTAGATCGGATGGATAAAAGACCCACAAGTAATGAATGTAGATTGTAGCACGATTGTAGAGACCAGTACTTTGTACATAGATTAATTCGACATACATACACACTTGGTCGAGTGAACGCTATGCACGCTGTGTATTAAAGAGATATGTAAAATAAAATGATTTCACATAAGTTGAAGAGGTGAACAACGTGAGGAAATCGATTACTTGTGCGCTCACCGATCCATGAAGCTTAGTTTGTAATTAATTTGGAAATATCGTGAAAAGTGCACAATGGATAAAGACAAGGTGCCGATTGAGGAAGCTATCAACAGAGCAGGTAAGCTGTCAAGAACTATGTGTGAGTGAAACTCACTTTTCTCCTAGAACACTTGCTTTTCCCAAACATAGGTACTCCGTCATTCGTTTATTGCTGTCGTCATTTCCGTGAATATCCTGAATATGTTTGGGAAAAGTTCGAGCCAGCAACACATTTCGAGCCAGCAACAACAATATGTTGTTGCAGAAGACAATTCGAGCCTGCAACAACAATATGTTGTTGCAGGCTCGAATTGTCTTCTCAGTCTTAAGCCTCTTTTCCACCTGCAAGAAAACTTCCGCGAGAAATGTCCGACAGTAAGTCCGACAGTAGCAAGTGCATACTCCGTAGCAAGTGCTGTCGCGATAGCACTTGCGCCAGACTGTCGGACAATTATTGCGGGAAATTTCTTGCAGCTGGAAACGCGGCTTAAGGATTTTTTTGAGAACTATAAGCGATAAGGGAAAGTTAATCATTACTGTACTCGGCTAAAGTCAGCTGTTGCTATTGCAGTAGCTTCGCTGTTGGCATTGAATATTTTATCGATTGCCAGATATTTGCAACAACTTGTATAGGTATTACCACAATCTTTTAATCCAAAGATAAGAGATCATGTTTTTGATCTGTACAAGCCCACCTGGCTATTTTCCATTCGAAATTCATGTACTGAAAACATGCTTCTATAATAATATTTCAGTCCATCTTTGAATTTGGATTAAATTGTTCTGATTTTTATGTCTCTATGTGTGCTGATTTTGACCGATGTGTTCCACGTTACTGGGCCCGATCTTCAGCTCTTCTTATCCAATGTAACAAATAGTAGCTTACCTGCAGATTACCATACATAAGGATTTAATTTATCTTGCATGTATACATAGGTGTATATGAGGCCTTCACTGACTCCGAAATACAGTCCACCAGAGTACCAGACCAGAGTACCAGAGTATACCTAAGTACCTACCTACGTAAAGTAGGTTAAAAATAATTGTATATTGTAGCACAGATTAAATAATAAAACTACTACTTTAAGGCGATTAAAACTTTTTTGTTTTAGGGTTCGGGCTGTACAGCTATCTGATGATAGGTCTGGCTGGCGTAGCCATAATCTCATTTGCGTGCATCGGATATGGAAGCACTATCCTGGTGCCGGCAAGCGCGTGCGAGCTGGAGACCACGGCGGCGCAGCAGGGCCTGCTGGCCGCTGGACCTGTTGTCGGTGAGTTTACAAATAATGCGAGGAAAGCACGTGTTAGCCTACCTACTCTGATGAAAGTTACCCTCTGCTAAGTCAAGCCCCGGCCCCCAACAAACTAAAATCCTGGATCCACCACTGGACAAAAATGCAAACTGCTGTAGTGGAAAATTAACTATAAGCAGCTCTACTATGTAAGCGCACTGACAATGTTCAGCTCGCTCGCATCACGCTAAAAAGTTGCGCAAGCGGGACGGCACGCGATGGCCAATAACCACCACGTTTCTATGACCTGTAGCCACCAAGCAGACAATAAGGGCGCAGATTTGGGATCACCAGGAAGTCTTAAAACAGCTTACAGGCTATTTTGTTAGCACTTCATAAGTTTGTGTGAACATTGCGTATTGCATGTCATCTACTACATGACTGGAGCTCGGTGTATGCTGGCGACAGGCTCAGGTGTCACATTTGGGACTGAATATCGTCTGTTGAAGTGTGGGTGTTGTACACCTCTGTCAGCCCCCTTGGGGAAAGGCGTGACGATATGCTATGTTATGTTCATAAGTTTCCTGTTAGCACTATAGAGATCGTCCTTGAAAAATGACCATTACGCATCTTTGTGCAGGTTTTGACGACATAGCACGAATCTGACTAAAACGTAGTGTTTTAGTAAAAACCTATTTATTATGTTCTTTTCTAAATTGTGTGAAACTACGGATTGCATACGTTTTAGTGTTTTTACCGTTCACGCGATACCAAATCGTTCTAATTAAACCTAATTAATTTAACCGGTGGAAGTCTTATATAATATTTCCTTACCCTTGACCTGGTACTTTCGCAACGAAGACTCAATATAGGTAAATCTAGGTTTTAAATTAGAATTTGAAAGAATGTAAACATGCACCGGGACATTTAACCCCGGAATCTGTCGCAAGATAACTTTAATGTTATTGATAGACACAGCATTAGACTAAGTTTATTTTCCTCTACTTATTTTGGTTTTTAATTTGTAACTAACTGCAATTGTAGGCTATCTACTATCAAGAAACTATAACATAAAAACAGCATTTACGAAGTTAATCCAGAGACCTTTCTTATATAAATAATTTTGTTGGTATGTATAATAAAAAAAATATATATTTACTTATTTATTTGACTTAAATTCCTTCGCGTACTTATAGCGACATTATAGCGGAAATACACTAGAGATTATTATGAAGTAGATTAATTACTTGTCCGATAACTACTGCATTGACCTAAAATGCAATTAAATTACTCGAACAAAACCCTCACTAGGTCAACGGTTGACCTAATCACAACTAATCAAAACTACCCAATTATCAAACCTTCTTCCAGAATAAATAACAATGACAATAAATATTCGGGACATTTTTGCACACACGGTCGTCTGACCCCAAACTAAGCAAAGCTTGTACTGTGACTGCCAGAGACTGATTTAGATACCTATATATTTTTTAATACTAATAACCCACATTAATAGATATTTATCACACAGACAGGACAAACAAAATATGTTTATAACATCAATGTTTGCCTTGGGTGGGAATCGAACCCACGCCCCTAGGCCCAGAAGGCAAGTTTACTACCAACTGAGCCACGGAAGCAGTCAGAATACAGATAGAATCATATAAAACGTACGTGCATGTTCCAGGGTCCATCATAGGCGTGGTGATCTGGGGCTACCTGGCCGACACGCGCGGGCGGCGCAGCATGCTGATGGTGTCCCTCATCGGAGGCTCGGTGATCAACAGCCTTGCCAGCATCTCGGTCAACTGGATCATGTTAATGATCCTGCAGTTCGTTGCTTCTTTATTGTAAGTGTACATTTAAAAGTTAGTCGTTAGAGTTAGGCCTTAGAGTTTTTAGACTGCGCGAAGGTATCTGATATCTAGAGATCTTGTACTTTTGTATGCATTCTATGCTCAGGTAGTGAGGGTAATGCTTAGGCGGACAAGTGACTTGAATTGACATATTCGTCAACTGCACCAAAAATATAGCCAACGTACAGTTCGGTTCTCTCTCTTAAGTCTCCATCAAAAGCTTAGTCGTATAATTATACTTTTCTCTTTTAAGTTTGTACCTTTAGTCTATCTTTAAGCTATATTCCATCTCTACAGCTGAGTATAGATTCAAAAATATCGCTTGATGTCAGGAGCACTAACACCGTTCTTTCTTACTTCATCTCACTTCACTAGCATCGATTCAGAGGATTTGCAACGTCAGTTTATCGATCGACTACGAACCGTGCTAGTACTTCTGTTCTTTACCAGGTACTGTTCTCGGTACAGTACCTGGTAAAGCACCAAGGTATGCAACAGTTATTTTATTGCACACCCCCTTCGAACGAAATTTAATTTAATATTGGTCGAAGCCTCCCCCAACTATGATGTCTCGAGATCGAGATGGAGCTTGGCAGCTCAGGGGGGCTATTCCTGCGCGTGAGACGAGATGAGATCTTATCTTGGTCACTCTCACACCTATGACGTTTCAAACGAGAGCAACAAGGACGAAAAAAAGTGAGATGAGAATCTCAAATCTCCGAATAGGGTCCCTGATCGAAGTTGACGATTTGGGAAACGTTTTTTGTCTTGCAAAGACCATTCCAATACTTCTGTTTTAGAGCTAATTAGTCCACTCGATGCGATAAAAGATAATATTTCACGCGTAATTTGTTATCTGAATATGTAATATCGAGTATTGTCATTTTATATACCTATACTCGTATAATACTTAAATTACTTTTGCACTTTGCACTGTTTTAGTGCAAAACGAAAAAGATAATGTAGATGTAGGTTTGGCTACTTATCTCACATAATAAATGAATAGGAAGATAATTTTTCAATAGGCAAACATTGTAAAATACGGATAAATGAAACTGGTATCTACCTACTCTTTTGATACGATTACGATACGAGTATACCCGATATCTGTTTCTGGTATTTTAAATTGACTCACAAAAAAATAAAATAAAATATTTTAAAATTAGCCAAACATATCGTCACGCCTTTTCCCCGAAGGGGCTGGCAGAGGTGTAATACAACACCCACCGATATTCAGTCCCAAATGTAACAGGGGGCGAGCCTGTTGCCATACACCGGGCTCCAATCATGTAGCAGATGACATATGTACAATACGCACATATGCTCACACAATGAACAAATGGGTGCGTGCCGTCCGGCTGGATTCGAACCCGCTCCCTCTGGCTTGAGAGGCGGACCTTCTCTCAACTAGGCTGCCATCGTTTTTTAAAATTAGAAGGCCCGCATAAGCTAGATACAGAGTTAAATTCTTAAAAGCAGAGCCAATTCCCTTAAAGTTAATATGTTATGAATGATTCTGGTAACTCGAGGTTAGCTTCTAACTTTTGGTGGCGCAAAACGATTTATCAGTTTAACCCCTGAGCAGTTAACTCCGAGTAAGAAAGATAAGCCTAGCTTCTGCAATTAGCCCTAATAGGCATCACTATATCCTCGTCTATAAGTACTTATACAAATGTCTAGAGAGATTTCCGTACTGTTTATGAACGAAAAGTGACAGGCCAACGTTTTATAGTGTGCGTGACGTACGTCTTTTACTAGGGTGCGTCATACATTCATTGTTCATTTAGAACCTAACAGGCGGCTGTTTTTTTTTGGTTCCGTGTAATGTATTTTTAGTCTACCTGGACGTCTCATTTATCAAAGAACCTCATACCCACACACAGTAAAAATGAAAAAATCGAAGAATTGTCAAAATGCTCTATCACTAGCTGTTGCTTTGGTTTGAGGGGATACTATTAGAAATAGAACCGATTTAGATCCATATAAGATAATATGAGTTAAAAAAATATAGATTTCTAAGTGAGCTCATGGATGGGCGATGAGTTTTTTTGCTATACTTACTGGCCCGGCCATACTGGCTCGGCAATATAGCGACAATATTTTGAGTGTGACCCGGTCATATTAATCGTCAATATTGCAAGTATTGCCGGACCAGCATGACAGTAAAACATGGCTGCCCGTCTAGGAGCGCCTTATGAAACTATTTAAAGCGGCCCTTTCGTGTCAGATACTTACTAGTTGTCTTTGACATCTCTGCTTCACTAAGAGTTGGTGTAATTCCAAAAAGAAAACCTCATTTCCTCTAATAATGCGTTAACTTCGTTTCCAGCGCGTCAGGGCTGTACTCCATGTCGATGTCGCTGCTGAGTGAGAGCGTGCCCATGGTGCGGAGGAACCTCGTGGTGCTGCTCGTCACCAGCATCTTCTTGCTCTCGCAGGGGCTCATGGCAGGTAATGGATCAATTGGACAAGAATCCTAGAAACTACAAATATACCTACTGGTCATACTGGACAGTAGGTATATTTAAAACTTGTTATATTGTAAAACTTGTTTGTACAATGTCTTCCATGGTTATATTGAACAGCTTCTTTAGAGTCTAACAGCTTTTTAAGTTGTCCTAACCAAAATCATAAAATAAATCCAACAAAAATTTTCAGTAGATCCTACCATAACAAAATTGTAATACCAACAAAAGCAGTTTCTATAAAAAGTTACTAAATAAAAATTTGTCATCACAACAAATCTAATTTCGTTGTTACTACTAAATTTATTTGTTAATAAAACAAAAACACTGTCAATTCAATCAATTTATTTGTTTTCGTTATGAGTTTTAAGTATTACAAGTAACAAATTGTATTTTGTTGCAATAACGAAGATCTCGGTTGGCGCTATTTTAACGTGTAACATTTTGTTGAAACAACAAATAATTTCTCTTTGTGCATTTTAAAAGTAAGATTAGAATTGAGTTACACTTAAGTTAAAATTTGCAAGAGGTCGCTGATGATAAATGGCTACAAATTTTCCGGAAAATTACCGATCGGGATCATCACGATGCTCAGCAGTGAGCCGTACAACTCAAGAAGGGAGAGGAGAGTTGTTTTTATGCACAAAAAAAAATATTTTAGTGAGCTGTATGTTGATGCACAGAACACTATTTTTTTTACCAAGCGACCGTTGGCGAACGAAGCGTCTCTGCAACAGCTTCGGCAACAAATGCTTTTTTATGTGTCTGTCTTGAGAACTGTCTTCCTGTACAGGTCTAAAAATTTCCAAAAACGAAATCGACAAAGAAATTATATACTTATTTACCTAATGATTGAACTTGCTCACAAAATTTTACGAGCATTGATAGACAAATTGTGACTTGTATGTGCGAGTTGTATGTGTGTGTGTGAGGACAGCCGGACAGACGACGGACGGACAGACATACGAAGGCATTTTCGCGAGGTCTTCTGCTTACAACTTTCAAGTTCAAAATATCTCTCTTATCCAATGATTACAGCAGTTACCCCTAGAGTAAGTTTTCTATTAACATTTTACTCCTCTTCCAGTGTTCGCAATACCCGTAATCCCCCTAACTTTCTCCATCTACCTCCCCGCACTGGACATCTACTGGAACTCATGGCGGACCCTGGTCATAGTGTACTCGCTGCCCGGGTTCATCACGGCTATTTGGCTTATCTTCATGAAAGAGAGCCCCAAGTTCGTCTTCTCGCAGGGCGACGAGCACCAGGCACTGGAGATCTTGAAAACTATCCATAAAGTCAACAACTGTTGCTCGTCTGTGAAGGAGCTGGAGGTAAATATGAAACTTAAAACATTTACTTACCTACTATTATTTATAACTAGCTGCGCCCCGCGGTTTCACCCGCGGTTAAAAAGTATGCAAGTGTGAAATCCTATGTGCTATTCTAGATTATAATCTATCTCTGTGCCAAATTTCATCCAGATCTGTTTAGCCGTTCTGACGTGAAAGAGTAACAAACATCCATCCATCCATCCATACACACATACAAACTTTCGCGTTTATAATATTAAGTAGGATAGGATAACTACTACTAAGAAAGTTAAGTATGGGTCTTGTCAACAGAATGTTAGGCCGCGTTTCCAACTCTCGCAAATAAAATGTCCGACAGTCTTGTGCTGTCGCAACAGCACTGTCTTGCTACGGAGTGTGCACTTGCAAGCTGCTGTCGGACAGTTCTTACGTAAGTTTTCTTGCAGGTGCAAACGAGTGGCAGGACTTAGTCTCTCGTAATAGTAATATGTAAGTCGTCCTCAAGCCCAAGTTATTTCTAAGTCTGTTTTAATCAAAGAACTTCATAATTTATGCTGCTTCGTCTGGTCAATCGAAAAACTAATACCAGGACCGCAAACAAACCAATCCAACCAACTATCATAAATGCTGTTGCACAATGATGGGTCGTTTTAAATATAACTGGCTTGTAAACATGACAAAGCAGAGACTTAGGGGACTAGATTTAGATGAGCATACCACAATAATTGATACTGATAAGTAAAGTACGCAGGTTTAATATTTAATTTTGTGCATTGTTATCGGTAGGTTGAAAAATTATTGAATGATGAAGATAAGCGTAGATAAATGACATCCGCGTCAAAACGACAAACGTCTACCCCTGTTTCAAACATAATTTAAATACTCTGAACTTAGGTAAGACTCATAAAAGAAATAACCGCTATAATTTGGAAATACTCTGCGTAGACCGTACCAGAGTGCTTAGTGTGAGTTGCTCAAAGTAAATCGAATAACTTTACTACAGCGTAAACGAGTTTACGTCATACGGATCGACAATCGAAAACGAGCGAGTGTGAGTGCCAATCGAGCTTGTCACTCGATTCGCGTAAATTCACCGTGAAAAAGTAAATATTTCATGTCAATGTTGGCAGTAAACAAAAAACTCGCACTCACGATTGCGGTTTCTCATTACTCCCACTAGGTGGCGCTTTTTAATTTTCATACAAATTGGAGTTACTTTTACGCGATCGAAAAGTAAGAAAAACTCACACTAAGCACTCAGAGCGTAGACTAGACGGAGATTTTTCATTCTCCGTCTACGTGTCAGAGTATGTCACATCAAATCAAATGCCTTATTTCAATTAGGATTTCAACAACCTATCACTTAATTGCCATTAAAAGCCAAAGTTAGAAAAATAACTACCAAGAGAGCCTTGTTCGGAAAAATAACCACTACCCAGAAGAACAAGCAAGAAACTGAGGGGTATTTTTAAAGGGCATGTGTGATCCCTGACACTAATAATCTGGATGTCTCTAAGTCTTCTTCTGGGCAAGCGTGCTCTATCGTAGGCCGCATCACTGCCATCATCAGGTTCGGTGGCGGCCAAACGCAAGCCTATATTAAAAAAAGTACCTGGATGTCCGAGCTTTGCTCGGTATTTTTTTTATTGTGTATTTTTATTTTGGAAAATAAACAATTGATTTTAGTCTAACCTCAAAGCAAACACTCATTGACTTCGTGTTACTTAACAACGCCATCTGCTGTTGTGTCGTTAAAGCAATTAGTTGCTCACAAAAAATAGTATTATTATTCGCCAATAGATGTCAGGAAGAGTCATATTTTTGTTATTTTTCTTCCAAGTTTATGTTTAAGTTAATTATCGATAAAACACGAATAAAATGACATTTTCTAAAAATGATTCCTAGCTAGATCGATTTATCGCCCCCGAAACCCCCTATATACTAAATTGTATGAAAATCGTTGGAGCCGATTCCGAGATTCCAATTATATATATATATATATATACAAGAATTGCTCATTTAAAGATATAAGATAATTTAAGAAACACTATCATATAATACTAATATTTCTAGGTTAACAGTATCCTGAAAGAAGAAGTGAAGTTGACAGAGGATGGCTCGGTGGAGGCGAAGCAGAGCCCCATCAAGCAGCTGTTCTCGAAGCCACATCTCAAATACATCATCATCATGACCGTGCTGCTGATGTTCCAACAGTTGAGTGAACGATATCTGGGCTTGGGCCGCATGGCACTCGCAGAGACACAGATACCAAGAACAGTTTTTCATAAAAACAATAATATCTGTCTGGCCAGGAATCAAACCAAGACCGGCACAGAGATTACGAACTAGAATATGACATATGACAGAGAGTCAACTAAATTAAGTGGTGATTTTTCTTTCAGAGTTGGCGCGTTCCTGGTATGGCTGCCGACCGTAGCGAACCAGTTCGTGAATATCGTCCAAACTGGAGACGGAAGCGATTTGGCTTTGTGCAGTATCATCCAACTCAGCATCGACACACCGACGGATGTGAGTTGAAATACTTTTACAGACTTACAGTAAGGTTCAGGTTCAGACCCCCTTCACTCTCCAGAGTCGGGAAACTCGTCCGGGAAAGATGCTTCAGGCAACGTGCTGGACGCACCGATGCGTTCCTACGAATATTCCTGTGCCCTCTGTCAAGCACAAAATACCAAAGTACACAAAGTCCCAATGCAGCCGGATCTTTTTGAAGATTTTCCACTGTCACAAAAAAAAAATTGAATCGTGTAATTACCTCACTTAATAACCTCCCAGAATATGTCAGTCATCGAACCCAACATTCCATATTGATACATTCGATACATAGGTACCTACTTACCTATTTTACTTCATCCAACTTTACTTTATTACCCGACTGTATGTATGTTTGTATTATTTATGTATGTACATTTGTATGAGGTTTCTTTAGCACGCCCTACAGCCTAAACAGCTTAATAGATTTCGACATGTAAGGTGTCATTTGAATCGTCGTGATAGTGGAAGTGTAACCTTTTGCAGCCGGATTTTTGTTTTTTACTTGTTCTGATTGTTTTCAGCCTGACGAGGTGCCGTGTTCTCTAAACCTCGTCGCCATGTTGATGGTATTAGGCGTGGGAGGGCTGCAATCTGTCATCAATCTTTGTCTCAGTCTGGTAAGCTTTCTATAGCTTTGGAGTAATCAATTATACGAAAAAATATCAGTTTGCAACCGATAATCTTTAGTTTGGATCTCTCTCTATCTATAGGTAGAGTCAATGAGTGAAACCTACAAGCTTAGCATGCGCGCGCGACCAAATTCTACTCGTCACTTTTGTCGTGTGAGAACGTGACAAGGCTATGTGCATAAATACGCCTGTTTCGATAAAAGAGTCGACATACCGTCGTGTTGCACATGCTAGGCTTGCTGTCGTAAACAGAGAGCATCACGCTATTTTCAGACTACAAAAGATTTTCGACGTATTCTAGAAGACAATAAGGACTATCGAACCCTACAATAATCGTTGATACATTCTTACTAGGTAGTCGTAACCTGATAAGTATTACAATTTTTAGTTTTTTTTATACTCCAACCCCCTTAGCAATAAACGTTGTATAGCCTCGGAATAGTTATTGAGTGTTTTGTTTTTTTCGGTCGAGTTTAAACATTTCAAAGAAAGATAAAGACGAAACAATGTAATGTAATGTAATGTGTGTGGGAGGCAACAGGAGAACTGGGAGGCCGCACAGAAAAGCCCAAAAGAATTAGTTCATTTTATTAATTTCATTTATATGTATATGTATGTTAGTCTGTAAGGTATTTATTTTCTATGGGTCTCTGTAACTTACATTGTATGCAAGTTATATTGCCTAAAATAAATGGATTATTATTATTATTATACAACGTTTATTGACTGCCTCGGTGGCTCAATTGGTAGTGAACCTGCCTTCTGAGCTAGGGGTCGTGGGTTCGATTCCCACCTAGGGCAAACATTTATGTGATGAACATTTGTGTTTCTTCTATGTCTGGGTGTTAATATGTATTTAAGTATGTATTTAAAAATATCTAAGTATGTATGTATATCAGTCCCTGGCAGCCATAGTACAAGCTTTGCTTAATTTGGGGTCAGGCGACCGTGTGTGCAAGTGTCCCGAATTTATTTATTTATTTATTGCTAAGGGGGCTAGTTTTCATGATCCAGGTGGTGAACTACACCGGTCGCCGCAACATTGTGTTCGGTCTGACGTCGATCTGCGGCGTGGCCGGCATCCTGGTGAACCTGGTGCCCAACGCCATCGGCAGCGCCATCATGTTCGCCGTGATGCTGCAGGGCATCATCGTGCTCGGCATGTACACGGCCATGATAGTCGCCATCTTCCCTACGCAGCTGCGGTAACTTACTAACAAGAACAAAATAAAATAAAAAAAACCCGACACCGAATTTCATCAAATATAGTTAAGAACACTCCCGAATAATTCACCTTTCAAACAAAGAAAATCGAAATCAAAATCGGTTCATCCGTTCTGGAGCTACAATGCCATAGACAGACAGACACACACACCCACACACACAGTCAGACACGTCAAACATATAACACCCCGTCGTATTTGCGTCAGGGGTTAATACCTAATTACGCTTGCGATAAATGCGAAATTTTGGATAGATGTTTGTTACTCAATCAACACGCCAGAACAGCTGAACAGATCTGGATAAAATTTACACAGGGATAGACTATAGCCTGGAAAAGCACATGAGATTATTTTTAAATGCGGGTGAATAATTATACTATCTTCATCATCATCACCATCTCAGCCGGAAGACGTGCACTACTCGACAGCAGGGTTAGTATGAGTTAACTTTTTTCATTTTCGTTTGGCATATAGGTATATGTATACATTTACACACATTTCAATTAAGCGCCCCTTTGACGGAAAAGTTAAAATTAAATGTGAGGTTCCAAACGAAAACGAAAAAGTTTACGTTAACCATCAAAACTTACACTAGTTACAATAAGCCCGCAGATTCTTATTCCCAAGGATCTCTACGTTTTCTTGCAAGTAAGTAAGTAAAGTAAGTAAAATTTTATTGCTCAAAACTGTGTACATAAAAAGGTGAAGTAAGTATGTTAAAGTACCTAGTCTCAACAGTTTGATTGATTTGTTTGATGATTCAGATTTAAGAGGCTACTTAGATTAGTCTCTAAAGTAGTAAAGTAAATTACTTTCTATATTATAAATATGGACCTGATCCATGTGTAGAGGCATAAAATTCTTTCATGTCGTAAAAAGTTTTATCTACAAGCCATTTCTTAAGACTTTTTTTTAAATTGGTGTCCTTCTAAAGATTTGCAAATTAATATTCTGCAGAAAAGCGAAAAAAAATCTAAGTAAATAAAAAAAAAACAACTTTCCAATTTCACCGTTTAGGTTTCAATTTGGTTCAAATTTGAAGAAATGTTAAGTATAATAGTGTTAGCGGGAAAAGTATAATATCACTGTCTCAAATAATGACAATTAACAATCAAAATCAAAATTAGCAGTAGCTCATCAAACATCATCTTATCGGAAAACAAGTTCTGTGCTTATCATGCAACATTTTAACATGACTTCCGCTGGCTTGTTCTCAGAGCGCTGGCCATCGCGATCCCGCTGATGGGCGGCAGAATGGTGACCTTCGCGACCATCCAGATCCTCAACATCATGCTGATCAACAGCTGCGAAGCTGGCTTCTACGTATTCGCATCCCTATACGCCTGTGAGTATTTTACGAGAAAAATTTAACTTTGTTGTCAGCAGCAGATCGGTCGCTTTTGATTACACAGGCACGGAATAAACATTTATAAGTTATAAAAATACGCCTAGTAGTATTAATAGAGCAAAAATACGCAGGTCTAAATACGCCTTGTAGTAATATGAGAGCAAAATTAATTTACATAGCGGTGCTATGTGGGAAACATAGAGCAGCTACAGGTACATTTATTGCTCTACCTACAAATTTTTTTCTTTATAGTAGCTATGTGAGTATGCAAACTTGTTCGTTACATACAAAAGAGCACCTTTGTAATGTAACTAGGTAGGTAGGTAGGTACTAATATTTCTTAATCGAGGTAACTGAGTGATTTAGTCGCAGTAGCTACTTACCAATCCTAACTCTAAAAATCTGTTCATAGCGCTCGCGCTTGCAAGTCGAGCTAAGTAGAGCTCGATTAGATGATGTCGTCACAACCGTGATAGGTATCTACTAATACGTTTTTTCCAAAATTAGCACGAAAATAAAACTCGACTTAATTCCCTTACAGCATCAGCCATAGTGGCAGCATTCCTGCCGGACGACAGAAAGCTCAAACCCCCGAGCCAACCGACACCTGCGCCAGCGCCGCCTCTAGAATCGGAAAACAAGCACAAACCACTCACCCGGAATGTATCGCAATTGTAAATAAATATTGTATTAGGAATAGTGTGTTCTTTTACTTTACTAGGTAATTGCAAACTTGCTGTTCGTGTATCAAATCAATGCTCGTTACATTCACACTCCGCAAAGAAGACTGTGCACTTGTCACCTTGAACGATGTACAACTCCCATATCAAGACACCGTAAAGTACCTTGGCATGAACTTCGATCGGAGACTCGCCTGGCTGACATGAGATTCATCTAAAGCACAAATATCTTCATTGGCTAACGGGGAGAAATTCAAACTTGCTATGGACTAGATTCTTAACTATAAAAGCACAGGGAGCAAAAGCCCAGAAGATTTAGTTGATTTTATATTATTTATATGTATGTTAGTCTGTAAGGTATTTATTTTCTATGGGCCTCTGTAACTTGCATTGTATGCAAGTTATATTACCTGAAATAAATGGATTATTATTATTATTATTATTATAAAACTATGCTAAAACCCATTTGGACTTTTGGACTTATGGCATAGAATTATGGGGCGCTGCCAGAGCCACCGACTTATTGATTATCCAATGGGTGCAGAACATTGATCGAAGGTGCAGAACTGAGACATCAAATTCACTATGGTGTCTCAAAACAACAGAACTTCACGAGATAATCGATATGCCAACAGTTGAAGAAGTAGTTCCTTCTTATGGCAAAATTACAAAGCAAGAATACTGAAGCATCTAAACCAACTTGCGAGGAAATTAACAATCACAGAAATTATTTGTCGGCTAAAAAAGACTAACGAGCTAAGCTAAGCTAGACGAGATATCTTTGACCAGGATAGCCAGCATACACACTGACTACAAAATGAAAAGGACTGTACTCCATGGGAGTAGCTCCCTCCTCAAAACCACCACCATCACATCTGCTTATAGCCAACAGGGCTGATCGCAAAAAAATAGGTATAATCAGGGTAAAAAAAATCTAAAAAAAAAATTAAAACAAAAACCGTGTGTACATGTCCTTTAATTATTCAACAGGGTTTTTATCAGTATCATCATTCAGTAATGTCAGTAAAATTAGGTAGGTATTCAGTTAAATGACACATTGAAAATCGCCTGATTTGTGATAGGAAAGTATCATTTAATCACAGAATATGCTCTATTACATAGGTCCAGAAGGATAGTCTTCATACAAAACACGGTATCGAAACGTGTCAAATTTATTTTGGTACCTTAATATAACCTTTTTTTCTATACGTGATGAACTTGCCATTAAAAGAGGTTACCCGATTTAGTTGGGTAAATTATATAACGATCAGAGTTTAAAGAAATCACAAGACCGGAAACAAAGTATTAGGCCAGCTTAGGCCAGAGCTAAACTACACACAACGCCTTACCCAGATCCATTCATGACACTATTCTACAAACCAATATTATAGATTGTATGTAAACCTTAACTAAAATCAGAGTAGGTAAAAGGTAAGAATTTAAGTAAAAATCAAGAGTACGAATTTGCGTTAAAATCAATAGTAAAGGGATTACTATTGATTTTATCTTATTTACACACTATCATTATTTACATCATACATTTAAGTTATTTTTTCGGCAATAAAATAACATTACATTTACATAAAAATAAAACTGACGCCTGCTTGTCAGGATATTTCACTGTTACGTATATTTCTTTCTTGCGAAGGTGCACAGAGCAAATTGTTATAGAGGCGACGAAGTTTTCACTAATTTTCATTTTTACTTTGTCGAATTATTTTTGTCCACTGATCGGCTAAACGGGATCCTTAAGAAACCTAAAGTTTATTAAAGGGAAAATATAAAGATACCTTGTGGCAACACTTTTTTCAGCAACTTTTTTTTACAGCAACAAAAATATATTTAAGACTTACGGATGATATGTGACGTTGCCTTTTTTTACTGTTTTGGATATTCTGAAATTTCGGCATGAGTGGACTACACAGTTCACCATATATTTATTGGTTAGTAGGGAGACGTAACCGCTACTGGATGACATCGAAGACTGACTAGTGAATTGGTTGACTTTCAATGGTTTGGTTTACTTTTTTTGGAATCATTATTTTTGACCGATTAGGGGTCTTTACTCTATGTCTATGCATTTAATGTATACTCGTATATTTTATTATATGAGTTAGCACCTAAATACTACTGCTCTATTTTACGGACCAAAGATGCAGGTAGCCTTGGACTTTGAACATAGATAAATCAGTGATAATTTCTGTGAGTAGATATATAAACAGAGGCATCTGCGCTGTGTTTAGTGTGCAAATTGTGCAAAATAAAGCGTACCTACTTAAATAACTCTAAAAATTTAAAATCAAGGTAAGTAAATTAATATTCTTAGTGATTTTTTTATTATTATTGGTGGAGATTTACCGTTCGTTAACGGTTCGTTAATGTGCACGAGTAAGGGAAAATTATACAAACAGTAGGAAACGCGATTCGTCGTGTTCTCTACAAAACTCGACTTTTTAGTAAAGTACCTACGGCTACAAGTAAACAAGTATAGTTTATTGCTAGTCCATATCCTCAGAATAATAACTAAAGCAACTTGCTTTAGTTATTATTCTAAGTCCATGGACCCTATTCGGAGATTTGAAATTCTCATCTCACCTTTTTTCGTCCTTGTTGCTTTCGTTTCAAACGTCATAGGTGTGAGAGTGACCAAGGTAAAATCTCATCTCATCTCACGCGCAGGGGGGCTATTCCTGCGCGTGAGATGAGATGAGATTTTATCTTGGTCACTCTCACACATATTACGTTTCGAACGAGAGCAACAAGGACAAAAAAAGTTGAGATGAAAATCTTAAATCTCCGAATAGGGCCACAGGAATAGCCCCCCATATCCTTTGCGAAGGATTTTTTTTTTTCATTTTATTGTCATCAAATTAAGAAGTTTCCAATTGAAGAACATAGTGCCTATGGTCATTTAATTATTAAAAAAAAGAAATGACAGTGTCACAGATCAATCAGAGTCAATGTCACAAAAGCTGTCATCTGCGGTTCGGTGGTCTCGCTCGCTCGTCCGTCTGACTGTCTCGGTCAGCGTTGCCAGATGTATGATTGAAATCGTATTCGTACGATTTTTCGCCTGTTCTACTAATGTACGATCGCATCAGCGAAATCGTCCATGATAGTACGACCTTTTTGATTTGTGCTTTATAGTAGGTACCAAAAACCTTGAAACTGTTTTTGCCCTTGCCCTTTACTACTCACTGAGTACTCTCTCACTAGTAAAAAATTATAAGGACAAAAATAACTCATTTATTCCCAAGGAAATTCATTTGGTTCCATATTATGCAACCAATTTCAAAATACGATGCTAGTTTAAATACAGGGATAACAGGAATAACTCAAGAAACCTTTTAATGGTTTCTAGAGTTTAGAAAGTTTGTACCCTTACCGGGGTTTCACACGGGTTATTTCCAACATTGCAGTGTTAAACTGATGTCAATGTGTCAATATTGATTATTGATAGTGCTTACATTGGTTTAGGTATTTTTTAAAGTCTGCAAGTGAAAAAAAAAACAAGGACGATTTTTTATTCACTCCCTAACACTAACAATACGACGATTTCTGACCAGGGGGGCTATTCCTATGCATGAGATGAGATCAGATTTTATCTTAGTCACGCTTCCACCTATGACTATTCAAACGAGAGAAACAAGGACGAAACAGGGTGAGATTGAATTTCACTCCGTATGAATAGCCCTCCAGCGTACGATTGCTCTCAAATACATCTGACAACACTTGTTTCGGTTCAACTCGGTTGCGCGCGTCCGTCGCGCGTGATAAGTGATAACGTCGCTCGACTCGCTCGCTACATCTCCGTACGGTCTTCCAAGAAATTTCTAATTTAAAATCATCGATCCGATCGCGCGACAAGGTCTCCTGACCAACGTCCAAGGACGCCCCAGTTCGATTGCTAAGGTAACGTCACTCTCCCGATCTTCCTTTGCTATTCGCTACGACTTGCAACTACATTTTATATGCGGTGTTCGACAAAGTCCTCTTTGGTTCTCATTGATTTTTCAATAAACCTACTACTTGAGTAAACATAGGCTTGCGCTCGTTAACCCCTGGACGGCGCTTTAAACTGTGTTGGCACACAGCAGGGCTAAGGTGGAGTCGTGAAAATACGGGAGAAAGTGTAGTGTGAAAAACTCACTGTTGGCTAACAGGTGTGTCGCTCATCGCTGTCGGTAATATTATCACTTGAATTATAAGGCCCTGATTGATTGAATAAATTCTAGCTGTAGAAAAAACTAGTATAAATCTAGTTTTTATCCTTTCCCACATCAACAGTTGGCTACCTTTACAGCAATATATTTTTGCCTTGTGTCCTGCACATATCTGTTCCTCCTTGCTTTTTTGCAAGTTAACTCATTAAACAAATCTTTAAAAATACTTTATTTAAATCTACAAAATATAAATTTACCAAAGTTGCACTACTTAAATATGTCATTATTTATAACACAGATTCACTCTTCAATGTCTTGTTTAACTTGAAGTTTCATCAAATACCTACTGTACTTATAGCATTTCCAACACTATCTTCCCAACTATAGTTACCTAAATTAGTATCTATACAATAGTATTTTATAGATGAAGAGGTACTCCTCCACTAACACTTCACCACCCTAAGTGTAGTGTGTGTCCAAGGCAGATGTACTGTCTTAATTTTTTAGGTGATTGCTACCCTTATTGCTTTTTAGGGTCCCAGATCACTGGTATAAAAACTTTGGTGTACTTTGCAACTGCAGGGCTATGCTGGTCCGTTTTGGGCTATTTTATATTTTGGACTATTTTATATTATGTGGCTAGTTGCCCGGAATAAAGATTATTCATTTATTCAAATGAAAAAGTGCATATTTCTAGAAACATACCTATTTAATTAGTGTAGTTCACAGAACAGACATCAATATTCTTTACAAACTTGAGCTTCATGTCATATTAGTAAAGGTTAAAGGTACTAGGATATCATGTTTTGTGAACTCCTACAAATACCACAACAGCTAAATCTCCAATGTAAAGTATCAAATAACTACTGATCTCCTCACTAATCCTATTACTGAAAATATATTGAATTACTTGTTTCACTGCTCCTCACGTCACTGTCTTACTTCATACTTCAAAAATGTCTTATTCTGCAGCCACACATTGGTCATATTTGCACCAGTGTAATGTATTGGGACCAATACCCCAAGTACAATTGGTCTTTGGACACAATAGAACATTGAAGCCAATGAACATTGAATTGAAGCAGGAGTTGTATTCAAATATTTGCCATTTCATATTGGAGCCATGTACGTAGAGAGTTGTACACAATGTGTGGTCCCAGCATTAGGATTTGTCTGAAGATTTAGAAGTGATGCAAATAATGGTACATATTAATGCCTTAAGTATATGCTAACATGAGGTTTTCAATTAAACTGAATTCTATAACAGCTTGTACTTTGAATTTCATTTTGTAAAATAATATTCTTTTGCTAATTTTTTTTATTCATTTTAACTAAAAATTCTTGCTGATTTATGTCAATGTTTCCACAACTGTAGACTAGTTCACAAATAAATGTTTTAAATTAATTTCATTTGAAAAGGCATAAAAAGACTGATTAACAAAAATCTTCTCAAAAGGCCATACATACATTTGCCCTATCTTTTTTCGAATGAATTTTTCATATTACTGCCTTGGTGGCTCAGTTGGTAGTGAACATGCCTTCTGAGTGTGGGGGCGTAGGTTCGATTCCCACCTAGGGCAAACATTCATGTGATGAGCATTAGTGTTTGTTTTATGTCTGGGTGGTAATATCTATTTAAGTATGTACTTAAAAATATCTAAGTATGTATATCAGTCTCTGGCAACCATAGTACAAACTATGCTTAGTTTGGTGTCAGGTGACCGTGTGGAAGTGTCCCGAATTTATTTATTTATTTTACCCTTTAGCTGTTGCATATAAAGTTAGCATCTTGCAAACAGGCTCCAAACTGACGTAACCAGCTAGCAAGATGGCGAGCAATTCCTGGGAGGAGTTCTTTGCAGTCCACCTCCCACCGCCCGATTTTGAAGACAACCGCTCACTGCTGAAGGAATTCTGTGAGCGCCACGACAGCTATGGAAACAAGATTGTGCTGGTGACGGTAAGTCCACATGAATATTTTATTTGCAATACAAATTTGTTTGAGACGCAAAAGATTGTTTTCCCTTAGAAAATACTTACTGAGCTACCCACGTCCGTAGGAGTGTACTGTATTCTGATTCCCTACACGTGGTCCCCGGGTAGTGCTAACTGGGTAGCAAACTCTGGTGGGAGACTTCGGTCGTGGCTAGTTACCACCCACAGGACCAAGCCATGCCGTGAAATTACCTAGTCGTGTTTCGGGATGTAGTCCGGTGTAACCATTCCGAAGACGGGTCTGAGCAGTGGCGCACTTGTAGCGCCTCACCCAACTGCCGTCTTTGTACTTCTTTACTCTACAAAACTTCAAGGCTAGAGTGAATAAGTACCTTATAGGTCGTCGTGCTCCATCTTAGACCACAAAGTCGCTTAACATCAGGCGAGTTAGTGGTCAAACGCCGACCTATTTCTACATTTAAAAAAAAAAAAAAACTTATGTCTAGACATTTCTTCTGGCTATAACTAGCCAGAAGAAATGTGGCTGTAATATTTTACGAATATGTTTTAGAGATAACTCTCTAAAACATATTCGTAAAATATTACAGCCATGCAGATGCATGCTTTCATGTCTCAGAAGTGGGATCACCACTCATCATGCTAAAAATTGTGCACAATGGAAAATAAAAGAAAATGAATATTGTAAATACCTTTATTAGGCTTTCATTTCAGAACTCTGTAATATTAGAAAGTGTTTTCTTTTTAATGTCTAAAATGTAAACTGTTGGTATTTCTACCTAAATAAATAAATGCTATTTATTATGAAACCATAAAGTTTTGGATACAATGACATTTTTAGTTTGTATTTTTTTTTCGTAAGAGCAGTTATTAAATAAATGGTCTAGGGATAACCCTGGTGTGATGGTTGACCTATGACTGTGACTCCATAAACTTATAAAAATATCAGAAACCATGGGTGAAAAACTAATTTTTTGGACTCTACATACTCTTTTTTTTCATAGTATCTCTTTTTTATCCTCAGTCTGGTGGCACAACGGTCCCCTTAGAGCACAACACGGTGCGATTCGTAGACAACTTCAGCGCTGGCAACCGAGGCGCCGCGTCCACGGAGTATTTCCTCGAGCAAGGATATGCGGTCATCTTCATGCATCGACAGAAGTCTTTGGAGCCCTTCACCAGGCACTTCAATGGGCAGAAGCTCCTGGACATGTTGGATATACAGGAACGGGGACCCAACACTACCATCTCGGGTACTTCATTGTTAAAGTATTTATTTTGCATCGTAAAAATATTTATTAAAAAAATATATAATAGTTATTTGAGCAAGACTATAGTAGCCACGAAAAGCGCTCCAAAAATCTCTCGGAGCAGATTTAGCCAATTTTTTTTCTTCAGTTATATAAGTCGAAAACGTGTAAATTACATGCCAAACTTTATGATCACTCTGACAACGGCCACAAACAGCGTTGCGGTGTCCAGTCGCACTAAAAAATCTAATACTACGAGATAAATTTGACGTACGCTTTAACAGAATCTCTCAGAATGGATTTCCATCTTCCAGCTACCTGTCATAAAAATAAAATCGTTTCTCTTAGTAAAACCGGACAGCGTAGACGTGCTCGCTCCGATCCTGATCCGCTACAAGGCGGCGCACGCAGCCGGCGCAATCTTGCACGTCTCCTTCACAACAGTCTCCGAATACTTCTGGCTGCTCCGCGCGGCTTGCGAGTGCCTCGCCAACTTGGGCCCTCGAGCCTTGCTGTATCTAGCGGCCGCTGTATCGGACTTCTACGTGCCCAAAGAGAGGATAGTAAGTGCAAATAACGGCATCTATCGTTAGAAACTGTAACTGATGATAGTATCTGAATACTTCTGGCTACTCCGCGTAGCTTACGAGAATAGTACGGCATATATCTTTACAGACTGTAATTAATGGTAACTGAGTGCTTTTAGCTGCTTCTTACGGACCACTATGACGTCTTGTATGTCCCACTGTCCTAGTAATTGCTAGCAATAGTACCTTAGCTCGAACTCCCTTCAATTTATAATAATTAAGGCGTTCCCTAAAATTCGCGTAGTTGTCTGTCTCTGCGTAAGCACATAGCACGCGTCCGCGCCCTGTAGAGGTGCTCGCATACTATTTTTCTAAACAGGCGAGCGGGTGCCAAGACAAGGTAGCAGACACCTTTATCCATACTAAAGTAATCTGTCTGTCTGTCTGTTTGTAGGCTTTTCGCAGCTGAACGGATCTCGATGAAATTTCATGTATTTCATGAAGAAAGTTTTGGATACTATTTCCTAAATAAACGTCAACGAACACACAGTATTGATATCGCAGTAACAGCTAGTATCGATACCCTTGCACCAAGCCTTCCCCCTAGCGCTAACAGTGTAGCTCGCTCGGTCTGCCCGCGGCCGCGTGTCCACGCTGAAGTAGAGCAACCTGTCGTTCCAGCCGACGCACAAGATGCAGTCGGACGGCGGCGCGCCGGTGATCCAGCTGCACCTGGTGCCCAAGATGCTGGCGCCGCTCGTCAGCCTCTGGGTGCCGGCGGCCTACGTCGTGTCCTTCAAGCTGGAGACGGACGAGACGATACTCGTGTCCAAGGCCAGGGGCGCGCTCGAGAAGTACAAGCACAAGGTCGGTGGTGCTCCTCGGGACCAGCATCCGTAGCATGCGCGCGCGATAAAAAAATCTCAGCAGTTTTCGTCGTGTGTGAACGTGACAAGGCTATGTGTAAACATACGTATGTCTCGATAAAAAGAGTCGACATATCGTTGTCGCGCATGCTAGGCCTGCTGGGAACGAAATATGAACTACAAAAATGTCACGTGATCATATTGTTAGCTCGTCCAATCAGCAGTTAACATTGGTTAGCGATTCTAGAAACGAAATCGCTTGGAAGTGTATGCGACTTGTCTAGGGCCCCAGAATACGTTTCAGTATTTTTTAACACCCAAAGCAAATACGACGGGGTGTTATAAGTTTGACGTGAATGTGTGTGTGTGTGTGTCTGTCTGTGGCATCATAGCGCCCGAACTGATGAACCGATTTTGATTTTGTTATATTTCTTTGAAAGGTGAATTAGTCGAAAGTGTTCTTGGCATGTTTGATGAAAATCGGTGTCGATCGGTGTCGGATATTTTTAAATTGAATTTTTTTTGGTTGTTGAATATTTTACACCTGCATACATATCCTACTCGTACTAATATTATAAACGCGAAAGTTTGTATGTATGGATGGATGGATGGATAGATGTTTGTTACTCTTTCAGGCCAGAACGGCTGAAGATCTAAATGAAATTTGGCACAGAGATAGATTATGGTCTAGAATACTTACAACTTTTCTCTAACATGACATTCTTTCACACATACTCATATATCACATTTGCCCACCACTCGGCAGATGGTGATAGCGAACCTGATGCAGACCCGGCACCACCGCGTGACGCTGGTGTCGCCCGACTCCAGCCAGGAGATCACGCTCTCGCGGGAGGAGGTGCACGCAGGTACAACCACAGCTACCCTGCCCTGCAGTGGAGTGGCTAGCTCTGATATCAGTTTCTAGGCCGCCCGATGGCTTCTGAAATGGCTTGATTTTTGTTATAGAACAAACGACCAGGGCCTACAGTTTAACTTGTTATCCGAGCCACAATAGCGCTCAGTTGTAAATGCCACAAACAGCAATTAAATAACAGCCAACTGTTAGGTTCTAAATGAACATAATGTACGACGCAACCCTAATAAAAGTGAGTGACAGATACGTCACTCACGCTAGTATAAAAAAGTTGGCCTGTCACTTTTCGTTCATAAACAGTACGGAACTCTCTCTAGACGTGTATAATTACTCATAGGAAGAAACATAGTTTTGTGAAAAGAAATCTTTGTATCTCTTTGATCAACGATAGAGAGGACAGACTTTTGTGATAGAATATTTTTATTGCTAAAACTGTGTATAAATTAGTGGTACGAGTAACAACACTACCCCTCGCGGGCGTGCAATATAAAGTTCTTTCAAATTAAATTTAAATTATTTGCATTATAGTATACATCTTAAATTTAACTAGCTTAATTGTAATATAAAACAGTATCCTTTAAATGTTTAATTTTTACGATAAGAGCTGTGTGTCTGTTCGATTTGAACATTGGTTCTAATTCGTGTATTCCAGGCGTGGACATAGAATCGTACATAGTAGGGGAGATCGTGGGCATCCACAGCGCGTACTGCTCCGTGTCCGGCGAAAGTGGCGCGGGCGCGGGCGCGGGCGCGGTGGCGGCCGCGGCCTGGCCGCGCTCGCCGCGCTGATGCTCGCGCGTCCGCCGCCGCCTCTACCTCACCGCCGAGTAGCGCGCGGCGGACCGCCACACTGGGACTGCACCTTGTCTCCCGACACTTTGTCGCTGTAAGTGTTTGTGACTTTGACTTTTGATGGTGATTTGTGTTGTAGGGTGAGGGAGTGTCTTTAATCTGTAGTCTGTCTTTAGCGGCCGCGGCAGACCCGCCACACTTTGACGTTCATAAGTGTATCTTTGATACCTAAATTGAATAAAAACATTTTGACTTGACTTGACTTGACTTGACACTGGGACCGCACCTTTACGTAACTCAACGACACTTTATAATAAGTGTTGTTGATCTGGGCCTCGATTCTACTAAGTAATTGGCATTTAATTGTTAATTGTCTATTTTTGACATACAAAAATTGTGTCAATTTGAAGCAATTTATTAACAGTTAAAAAGTAATTGCTTAGTAGAATTCGGGACAGTATTGACTTTTGATGGTGATTTGAATTGTAGGGCGAGGGAACATCTTTATATAATCTGTAGTATGTCTTTAGCGGTCGCGACGGAAACCCGCAGGGATTTCCCAGACAGACGCGGCCTGGGGTGGCGGCCAATGCACTTTTGCATGGGCGGCCACTGGCGGCCCATTGGCCGCCACCGCAGGCCGCATCTGCCTGACGCCTAACTGGGACCGCGTCTTTATGACCGCCAATGGCATTTCGTCACTGTAAGTGTTTGTAATCTGTATTCACTTTTGATAGTGATTTGTATTGTAGGGTCAGTGTCTATAAAGGCTATCTTTTTTTTCTCGATGTCAGGGTTGGCCAAATTTTAAGTCGGTCATAATGATGACTACGATGAAATCCTAGAATGTACCCGTCTTTTAAAGAAACATGGTGTATTCCATAGTCTATCTTTGTAAACTGCGAGCAGAGCGGACTCGTACGGACTCCGTTTATTATAGTCTCAGTGGTTGGCCCTGATTTTCAAGCCCGCTCTACTCGTAGTCGAAAGCGTGCATTAGCGGCTGCGCAAACCCACATGAATGGGCGCCTTTATCTGCGCTAAGAAGACTACCCAGGACTTCTAGCTGAGCTGCACTCACTTCCTTGGAAGTGAAATATCGCTTGCGATTTTATATGTACAACAAAATAGGTTACGCTGAACGAGTCGACAATGAGATCATGTACCATGCAACCCTTCTAGCGTTAGCAGTTTTTTAAATAGAATCACTTTGTAAACGAATGCAGCTTGGTTAGTCGCCCAGATCTGGGCCCTTATTGTATAAGTGTAATGGCAATAGTAATTGCGTGCCATCCTATTCGCACCAATTTACTGACGTCATAAGAGCGAGCGGGACACTCGATTGCCATCGCCATCTTGCTTACACAAAAAGGCTTCTGTGCGAGTTTGTAGGGGTGAAGGAGAACGTATCAGTCTTACTCTCGCGATAGAATAAATCCCGCGGCGTTTTCGAGAACTACCTTGCAGTAGGATGTCGGTTACTTCAGTAATTATAGTTGACTATGAAAATATAACTATACTGTACTACCAAAATGTCCATGAGCTTTGAGAACAGGAAGCTTAGAAGACTTCTGTCTTGTTTTTTTTAAACAATTTTTCATGTTTTCATGAGTAGATAGATAGAATAATAGCAGACATTAAACATATTTTTAATGTCAGTAATTTTTTTTTTAATTTGACTACAATTAAAAATGTGACTACATATTAAAAAATATTTTTAATGTCAGTAAACTTTTTTTAAATGTGACTAGTGCTGAGTCTGTGGGACTTCTTTCGTACAGCGCTTTGGTTCAAATGCTGCTGCATCTAAAATTACAGTTTTTTTTTATACAGGGTGACTCAACATTATGATTTTCTTAGCAACAAAAATAACTTAACTAATATCATAAATTTAAAAGTTTGAGTAGGGTTGTGTTAGTAAGTTAGTTCCCATTAAATTCCACAACAGTAAAATGTATTTTAATGAAAGGAGGGCAAGTAGTTAATACTTACCTTGGATTAACGCATAGCATAGTTTCTATCCTTGAAAAGTGTGTGATTTCTGAATAACAACAAGTGAAACTACTGATTGTTATTTCTGTTTAAAATTTAATCATTTTTAAAGGTCGCGTCACCCTGTACATGATTAAACTATATCCAAAGACTTGATCAAACAAAAATCTAATTAAATCTGTTTTAAATTAATTTATTTTAATTACGAATAATTTATTTTTTATGAGGTATATTGGATGTTAATAATATCTGCCATTTCACAAAACTGAAAATGACAGCTTTTAAATTATTGCTATCTTTTTCTCACATATCGAAATAAAAAGAACATTTTGATTTTGACTTTGGTAAAACAAAATCAATCACATTAATATGTATTTTATAATATAAATTATTTTAGACTTATATATCATCATGTGCCCCATTAGATTTTATTATATACGTAGATTTTTTATGTCTTTGAACAAATAAAATATATACTTGATGTAAAATACATTTATATAACCTTTTAGAATATAATATGTGTAAATATAATCGAAAATGATCAAATTACTGTATCGAACAAACTTCCAGTGGTGAATATTGGATGATAATACATGTGTGGAGAAAACTTATATACATATACTTATTACATATTAATAAACCATATGTTATAAAACTATATATTCAATTTGTACTATTTGATGTTTATATTGAGACTGTAAAGTATAAAAATAATCTCGATAGTAGATATTTACATTTATCAGATCATCGTCTAAAATATAATTATTGTTGTTGTAATTTTTTTTAATGACTTACGGGACACCCTGCATGTAGAGTCCGTGACCGATATTATTATAGCTTTACTGTTTTTATATACATATATTAAATTTGATTTGTTGATATTATAGAAAATTTTATCAAAAACTTCCGTCTGACCAATGGCACCTTCGAATTTTAATGTTACTTCAATGTTATTTTAGAAATTTGTACATACATATCATGATCATCGCTAAACAAATTATTGACGTGACAACGTCTTATAAATTGGTTTGCCGGGTGACACTTCAAGAAACTGCGTTACGCTCCGCTCACGTTATGCGCTCACAATGAGAGCGAGTGAGAGGCACGCCCGCGAGGTTAGCCCGCCTAAGAGCGAGAGAGACAGACATAAAAAGTCGTTGTCACGTAAAACTTTCGCCCGTATACCGACTTTACAGGCAACCAATTATTTTTTTTATGATAAGTACAACGTTTTGTCTTAGATATATACAAAGTTATTGTTTACCGTAAACAAAACTAGGTTTGCCCAATGCAATCATTTCGAAACATTTTAAATGTATTTCTCGAATCTTAGTAGACAAACAATATAAAGTTTAAAGTAAATGGTAAATATACATATGAAAACTGCTCCTATCCAGTTTTATCTAGATTTTATTTTATAAAGTTACCAAAACATACCACAAAAATACATTTTTTCAATTTTTTCGGTAAATCTCTAAGATGTTCGTAGACCATGTATTCGTACTGATATTAAGAAGGGTTTTATTGAATTAAATGTATTGAAATATCAATTGTTAATGTATGGGATGGACTACATATTTGTGTGCAGAATTTTATTAATCTTTTTTTTCACTGCCATGCTTCTAACACTGTCATCTTTATTAAAAAGTAAAAAAAAAATCATCTAAAACACTCTAAAAATATAGACAACTGATCCAGCCATCGCCGTTTTTTTATAATTGTACCAGGCGCACCAGTAAGAGACACCCTCATAGGGTGGAAATTCCGCCAAAACGCACTAAGCGTTACAAGTCAACTTTTCTTGTAAGAACTGCAGAGGTGTGGAACTCGTTGCCTGCGTCTGTCTTTCCACCTAAATACAATCCGGGGGTGTTAAGGAGTAAAGTGAATATGTATCTCCTAGGCAAGCGTGTTACGCCTTCGATCACGTCGACGCTTCCCATCAGGCGAGTCAGTGGTCAAACGCATGCCTAGTCTGTTGTAAAAAAAAGACAAACCATACCAAAGATTACATTTGAAAATTAAAGACCTTAAAATCAAGATCTCTGTTTACTTATGCTGCATCCAGACTAAAGCAAACGAAGGCCAACGATATGCTGCGTCTCGTTTTATTTTATTGAAACGAAACGAGACGCAGCGCATTCTTTGGCTTTCGTTGGCTTGGTGTGTACCCAGCATTACTTAAATGGTGTCGATTTTTTTGTACTGCTGAACCAAACTTTAGTTTAGTCAAAAAGTATTGTTGTCCAATAACCAATAAGTGAAATAAAAAAAGACAGCAGCACGTGTAGCAAAATTTATACTCATAGAAAAACTTGAACATAATAGGAAGTGTAAATAAAATCGACATCATTGACCATAATATTGTTTAGTCTAATTTGTGAGTCTATACGGGAATTAATATTTATGGTGAACCGCTTAAAATTGTGCTTGACAACGGTATGCAATTTTTTTTATATTAAAAACCTCTGATGTCTAAAGACTGAAGAACAGATAATTTAATTTTGCGCACAAATATGTATGGTACAGTACGCAACAAATAACTTTAAAAATAATCTTTGAAACATTAAAATTGTCCATAATGCCATAATCTCTTTAAAAAAAACAAATCGCTTGCCTTCTCAAGTTGTGGACCTATTTTCAAGGAAAGAGTAAATTCACAAAAACAACTATACTGCCATAGATTAAGATTCATTTTTCAATTCTCGCCATTGCTCGCGTGGTTTCGGCCTGTGAAACTGTTCTCTTGCACAAAATTGGATGTGCCTCTCGCTCTAACATATTTGAATAGACGAAGCGCCATCTTTTTTTCTCGCAACTAATCTTAAAGTTATTTGGCGCGTATTGCTAGTTAGACTGTTATTAATCGTGAATGTGTAACAAATACTATGTCGTGTTAGTGTTTATGGATATTTAATGAATTTCGAGAGTTGGATACTAAATTTTAATAACATACTTGTTACTTTTGACTTTGTACTTAAATGGTCACATGAATTATGTATTTATGATAGTAAATTCGAGTCAGGCGCCCTCTTATGACGCGTTCGATATTGTCTCGGTCACTCGCTCTCATGACTTATCTGAGAGAGAAAGTGACAAGGATACATTACACTATGCTGTCGTATAACATTTTATATTGACGTGTCGTAATTCTACAAAAGCCAATCGCATCCTATTTCGAACGTAACTCACCGTTATTGCCGATAGGTGGCGCTAATTTCAATTAGATCGTTCCATATTTGAATTCTGTGGACACATCACTTTATGTAATATAGTAAGTACATAATATAATCGTCATAATGAGTAAGTTAATTTACAGCACGCGGCTTTTTAGTTTGCGCGTCGGGAAAAGAGAGAGGGTAAATGAGTGATCTTTATTTTGGTAGAGCGTTATCTGTGTCGTACAATGCGCTGTCAGGATATCACCATAGAGCTATTGAAACTATTGGTTTTACCACATAATCATGGAATTACTTGTTCTTAAAGTGTAATACTGTTGTTGTGGTCACAACATCTCTAGTTGGTATATTTGTACTAGCATTATAAAAGTAAAACCATTGTGTCTGTTTGTCGCCTTTTTACGGATGAACGGCTGAATCAAACTTGATCAAAGTTATTGCGACTTTGCTGAGTGCAACTGACAACATAACATGATGTTTTTTTTATGATTGAATGGGCCCACGTTTGACCACAACACACCTGACGGAAAGTGACGATGTGATCTAAGATGGAGCACGCTTGCCCATGAGGTGCCTATTCACTCTTGTCTTGAAGAGACCCAGGTTTTCCAGGTTGATGTATAACCGATTACTCTATAGACTAAGATAACGCTATACAAAAGTATTTCGATACCTTTACCCACAGAGCGCGATCCGTTCCGCCTATCCGATATGACGATGCGATCCAACGCAACGATCTCTGCCAACCACCAATAAACCAAGGGCCACCCCTGCAGCGCTAGCATGAGCCGTGGACAAAATGTCTTTTCCACAATTTTATCCGTATAAAGAAACAATTATATTATACTAGCTGCGCCCCGCGGTTTCACCCGCGGTCCCACAAGAACCGTTTATTTTATGGGGATAAAAAGTACCTTATGTCCTTTTCTGTACCACAGACAACGTGTATGCAAAATTTCACGATGATCGGTTGATTAATTAGGCCGTGAAAGCATTACAAACAAAAAAAATGTTTTGTGATATTTTGTTCTAAATTTTTGAATTATGGTGAGTATTAAAAGTCCGGTTAGTTGGATACTTTTTTCTTAACCTATTACCACATAGTCTGTAAGTTCATATAAGCGAGCAAATTAGCAAATTTATAATGGTTATTAGCGTTAAATTCGGGCTAAAAAGTCGTACACACCAGACAGCTTATTAATTATAGCATAGGACGAAAGAAACTTCCAGCTTACCGGTTTTTGTGAAATCATCATTTCGTTTGTATAAGGTTCCCGTTTCTACACTACACTCACTATCCTACATCATATTATCCATGCCAGGAAACTGCACAAAACTGGATGTAGTAACTAACCTAACGTTCCAGTAATATAGAGAGCGCATGCATTCAGATCGTATCGGCGGAACTAATCGCGCTCTATGGGTTGTCCCGACCGGTCAAGTGAAAAGCCTCGTCTTGTAAGTTGTAAGTTTTGCTATCCAAACTCTTCCATGTATAACTGTCGTGCCTGTTTCTACACGAGCGTCGTGTCGGCCGTGACGTGGTACCTATCGTTGTGATATTTGTATATCTATTGACTCTGTAGTAGGTATAGGGGACTTATTACACTGGATTAAATAGTTTGTCATATTTTAATGTATGTTTTGTTTTATTTTTTGCCCTTTTACGCTAATTTCAAATCGCAGCGAACCGCGGTAACGAAGCGATACTATTCAGACAGAGATGAAATTATAGGGAAATCACAGAAAGATAGCACTCTATCTTTCTGGTAGCGACATCGGGTATGTTTCATCTAATTAGATGTCGCCACCGCGTACCGCTGCATCGGTGTGGAAAGGCATGAACGCCTGAAACGGGCGGATGTGTAGGTTTCCGAGCAGATTCATTTTATGACAGCGATATTCATCTCAGGCAGCCCGGCAGGTAATAACATTTGTAAGGCTTTCGTCACGCTGATTAACGAGGAAACTATACATTTGTCAAGCTAAGAAATAGCCGATTACTTAGCTTACCCGCGGCGGTGGGACACATGCCTAAAGCTGCTTTTAACAACCAGAAAATAGCCGCGCGATAAATGTATGGCAAGGAAAAACATCATTAATAAGATCACGTGATCTTATTAATGATGTTTTTTCTTAAAAATCCTTTAAATAGGTACGTACCTATTTATTATCTTCATTTATTTATTTTATTTCTTCCCTCGCACCCACAGATCTGGGATGTAAAAGATCGACTATGACAATTCGATAGTGATACAGAAAGTCATTTACGCATGCGTGAGTAAATTAGTGTAGTGAAAAGTACTTATTATTTTATCGATTGATCAAAAATGGTCCTCCGGGTGCTTGTCGATAAATGTAATCTTTCGCATACAAATTGAGTTGTTTAAAGTAAGTAATAATAAGATCAATATAAAACTAGTAATTCGCTTCGAATTGTGACCCTTGACCAATTTTACTCGTATTTGGTTTAGGGTAAGTAATGATACTTACTTATTTCATTGTTTTTGTACATTTATTTATAATTTATTTATTTTTGCCTTATAATTTACATACATATTCATTTAAATGATTAACACTTGGATGTAAGACACCCAAAATTTGTAAATTGAATTAAAAATTATGACCAGAAATTGAAGGGACTTATTTTTTTAAATGTTTTACGCCTCATTTCTAAGTACAAACTCGGAAAAATGTAAATTTACTGTTGATGGCAATCAAAAATGTTTGTTTTGTTTATGTACGTATATGTATGTATTGCACTCCTATTGAACTTTGCTAAAAAAACTATAGATAATAATGACGTCATCATTTTATTCATCTCTAGTGAAAATCGAGCGTAAACTAACTAACATTTGTATGCTGAATTTCATCATCAATTCTACTTTCATGTAGGAAATATAGTTAATACGAAGAAACGACAACAACATACCGCGTGTAAATCGGTTTTTGGAAACAATTTATGTTATGTTTTAGACAAAATTCAGACAAAAAGATCACAATGGAAATATTATATTTACCCATGAAACGACAAATTTTGTGGGTTGCATCTTTGATTCACATCACAATCGCTAAACTCACAAGATGACTTAACTGCATTTAATTAAAATTGCTCTCTTTTGAGTCTATCTTATACCTTTAAATGAGCAATTCTTGTATATATATATATATATATATATATATATATATATAATTGGAATCTCGGAGTCGGCTCCAACGATTTTCATACAATTTAGTATATAGGGGGTTTCTGGGGCGATAAATCGATCTAGCTAGGAATCATTTTTAGAAAATATCATTTTATTCGTGTTTTATCGATAATCAATCTCAACTGAAAAATATGACTCTTCCTGACATCTATTGGCGAATAATAATACTACTATTTTTTGTGAGCAACTAATTGCTTTAACGACACAACAGCAGATGGCGTTGTTAAGTAACACGAAGTCAATGAGTGTTTGCTTTGAGGTTAGACTAAAATCAATTGTTTATTATCCAAAAAACACAATTAAAAAATAAAAAAAATACCGAGCAAAGCTCGGCCATCCAGGTAGGTACTTTATAATTATTTTAGTAAAAATACAAATCATAGGAATTTTCGCGTGTTCCAAGGTGCTCGCGACCTCTTTCTCTCTTGTAGAGTTTACATTTCGATGGAGACTTCTCTGTCCAGAGGCGGCGTAAGGCGTGGGCGACGTGGGCCACCGCCTACGGCCTCGCGGTACAAGGGGCCCCGCGCCTCAAAAATTTTTAAGCATTGCTTTAAAGCGAGAATAAAATAAAAAACTAAATTAATTAATTTTGCATTAATAATAATCTTATTTGTATTTTTATGAATAAAAACTTGACAGTGTTAATTGTTTTGTTTCGTTTTTATTATTTTATAAAATCCGTCTTCAGGTCGCCATAGAACGGGGCCTCGCGAAATCCGTCTTGCCCACATCAAATTTAGGTCTTGCCCCGCCACTGTCTCTGTCCCAGGCTTCGTTGGTCTTTTGCGAAGCAAAATAAAATCTTAGGTCTGTGCTCGCACCGCTCATTTTCTGGTGGAAAATAGCCCAAACCATCAGCAATATTCCTCAGAATCTTGACCAAAACCAAAGGTCTAAGGCTGGAACCCTTTCAACCTTTTTGAGATTAAGTTACACCTCATTTAATCGACAAACGAACAATAAATAAAAATTCAACAACATGACAATCTCTCATTTCAAAGTTGTCATGGCCCGTCAGAATCGCACTGAAATATTTGTAAATACAAAAGATTACGCGTTTAGATGGTTACACTGATCTAAAACATTTTGTTTTGTGATATTTTTGTTCTAAATTATTATATTATGGTGAGTATTAAAAGTCCGGTTAGTTTGATACTTTTTTCTTAACCTATTACCACATAGTCTGTAAGTACATATAAGTGAGCAAATGAGCAAATATTATAATGGTACTTAATTAGCGTTAAATTCGGGCTAAAAAGTCGTACACACCAGACAGCTTATTAATTATAGCTTAGGACGAAAGAAACTTCCAGCTTACCGGTTTTTGTCAAATCATCATTTCGTTTGTATAAGGTTCCCGTTTCTACACTACACTCACTATCCTACATCATATTATCCATGCCAGGAAACTGCACAAAACTGGATGTAGTAATTAACGTCTTCTATGAATGGATACCAAAGGTCGTTTCAGGTTGTAAAGTCTACTACCTAGTTAAGTTGTCCTATCACATTGCGAGCATCTCATTACAGGACGATGAAATCGAAGATATCGTCGGTGACGTCACACTCACAGACTCGCAAAAAAGTGTAGCCATATCTAACGTGTACTCCTTGGACTTCACGGACAGCAGCTCAGACAAAAACAACTCTTCTGGCAAGGATACATACGTCATAGAACAGGACGACAGCGATAGCAGCGACTCCTACCCCGTACATAAAGACATCACCGTCATCGATCTGAAGAAGAACACAGACGCCAATGTACAGTGTCAAGTCACCAAGACTATCTCCCGAGCCGCTTCGACCAGTCTAAATGGCACTATGCCTAGAGAGATCTTCACACAAACCAGTAAAACTATAATCGAACTCGCCCAAGCGGAAGGCGGTAGAGAAGCGCTAGAGACGCAAACCTCGTACGTATCAATTACGGAAAACAGGACGTTTCAGTACAGAATAGAGACGAGAAAACCGTTAGGAAACAATTACGGAACGTTGCTAATGAATTCTTTAGAGGACCAGTCATCCAAATTGGTACCATCAGACTCGGATACCTTTACCGAAAATAGCAGCAGTTCAGAAGACAGAATTATAAACATTCTCGATGCGGAATCGAAAGAAAACATTCTGAGTGAAGATAGTCATGTTTTGCAATATGAAAACAATAGTGAGTTCGCGGAATCTGACCAATCTGACAACTCTATTGAACGGGACTCCTTGTTAGAAACGAAAAATGATGAAATCGAGATCCGCAGCGTGAGCGAAGCGAGCGACATGCCGAAATCTGTCAGTGACGAAATAGAAGATCTTTACAACAAGCTGACTGAGACCAGAGAGTTAAATGCGAGGGTCAGGGGCGAGCCAGAGAAACGGCACAGAACGTTGACGCCTCTGACTGAGGAGTCTGCCATCCTAAGAGAAAGTTTGATCGACATTACTTCCGAAAGCAAACATATGGAAAACTCTTTGAAGGAATCGGACAGGGAGGTTTTGTTCACCACTTTCGCTGGCGGGAAAGTTAAAATGCTTCCTAAAGAAGAGGGAAGAGATTTCAAGTTGCCACCCATACAGAACCGTTCGTGCCCCAGCAGCCCACAACTAAACTTTCTGTTTACGGTGCATCCCTCGCACACCTTGATGAAAGCGAACACTTTACCATGTGTGTACGAAGCTTCGGAGAGAGGCGGTCTCGATCGGTGGGAGTTTGACAACAAAGACCTGGCTTCTGGTGAGAGTGCTCTTATTAGTGGAATGAGTGGTAAGTTTCTACATAATATTATCTATGATTATCTCTTTTAAGCTACACAGACAGTAAAAAAAGTACACATCATGAAATCAACCCTGAAATCATAAAAAAACCAGCTTGTTCATAAAAAAAGACATTCGTATTTTACTCGACGAAATGTACTTATAATAGCGGTAGGATGACCCTGATTTTAATGTCCTCAAAAAGATCCCATGAGAAACAACTGCAGCGTCCACCTGCCCCCGATCCACATAGAAGGCTACGTCGTGGAAAGCAAGATTAGCAAGGCGTTGCCGCAGCCCTGTGAGTCAGAGCCAGTTCCCTGCGAGCGCACACTCGAGCAGCCCCGGGAGCCTATCAGCATCAAGGACAAGATAAAGGAGCTAAAGATGAACAAGATTGTCAAGTCAAGAGCGGTGCGACCCGAGTTCAGGCAGCACGCGTAAGATAAAACTTATCTGTTTGCTTTTAATCTGTTTTAGTTGAATGGAATCTTCGTCTAAACTTAAATGAGTCTTGCCCGCGCGGTAAAAGGACGCGGGAGTAAGACGTGAAGGGGGACCGAGGCAGGAGTGTGCAGCAGACTCTCGTACCTGGCCACCTGCCTGACATCCTGGACCTCGCTCACCTTTGACGCTTTACCCCCGCGTAACCTCATTTAAGCGGCACCACTATAGTTTTCCTGCTATCTATCTATCTATCATCATCACTGTCCAGACACGGTCTAAACTCAACAGCGTTGTTTTGCTCTTTGGACAATTTGCGACCGTTTGTCATTTTCCTACTTGAACATTGTGTCGCACAATGCCGTTTACTCCTTGCACTCACGTACGGTATATTTCGTTTGTGGCACATAGTTACGACAGCAGGAGCTGTTCCCCGAGCAGCGGCGAGACAGCGGGCGGCAAGCTGTGCGAGGCGGCGGAGCGAGGGTGTGACGCACTCTGCGTCGAGATGCTGAGGAGGCTGCGTTCTTCTACTTGGTAGGTACTAACTTTTGAGCTAAATCTAGTCCGGTCCACTGCACTCCACCCATCTAACTTCACTCCGCTCCGCATCTACATAATTATGTCCACATTGTACCTGTTTTTGTAGGAGATAGGATTTAGCAAAAGTATTTCTTCAGTGGTGATGTAGGTCGTATCGGCTCTTGTGACCGTGTCGTCAAAATTGCGCCATTCACGTGGACGTTGTACAGCAATGCAAAGTTTGTACACGCAAACAACGTCAGCTTAAGAGGAAACCTAGTCTAAAAACTACCTATACTTTTCTATCTCGCTTGACTTTTCTTTCGTTCTTTAGTGCAACCATTGCGGCGCCTATTTCGGAACATACTGTTTTACGTTGATAGATTGTAGATTTTTTTGCTTGAGTAACAGAGTAGATAGGTAGTAGTAGACTTTACTACTACTACTTACTACTTTCACTTACTACCTACTTAATTCTTCAATAAACTAGTTACTGTCTCCAGGTACGAAGTGTCAGACACTTTGGGCGAAATCCCCAGAGCACTAGAGAAGTTCTGGTCCGTCATCTCTGAGAACAGGATCGCTGATCTCATTAGACAAGTAAAATGCTTTTGACACCTGTTTTTATTTAACAATTTCTTTGTTTAAAGCGTTAAAACGCATTAAAATCGCATTGACAAATTTCACGCACTTAAAATGGGTGACTGACTGTTGGACCTAGATGACTCATGCTGTTATGGCTTTTCCAGGCTTTGATGATAGTGTGTATGGAAGAAAATAAGAACCCAGATTTCACCCAATCCTGAAAGTCATAATATCTATTTAAAGGATTCGAAAGGTTCCTAAATCGGCTGGTTTTACTCTTGAATAGTTAAATAACAGTAAATTAATTTAGTATAAATAACATTAGACCAAGCTTATTAATGCAACCCCAAAAGTTCGTAATGATACGCGTACCTTTGTCTCGTGGTAACATCGTCTAACTAAAGTTTTCTAACGGATATTACCAGGTGAGCGCTCAGCTAGAGTCGCCCCGGACACAGGTGGCTCGCGCCGCCTGCAACACACTGGCGTGCATATTGAAAAACACCAACTATACTAAGAAGCCTGTGAGTGACTTCTGTGTTTGTTCTACCTGTGTGTTGTCTTTTTCTTAACACTTAACTCGATATAGGCAAGCTGTCGTGATCTTAGGTGTTACTGTTGCGGGTTGCCCCAAAGCTAAGATGCAATTATTTTTTGGATTTCTTTCCAAAATAGTAAAAAGTAATCTACCATAATAAAGGTTATCCTTAGCCAAGTCAAACCTGGGGCTACTAACCAAAACCTTACAAACCTTGATAAGGCTGCTCTTATACTGTCATACGGATTTCCGCCCGCGCGCGGATCTAATTCACATGCGGGCATCACGCGCGCGGAACGCGGATCGGCTGCACGGAAAAAAAAAATTAGCTGCTGTTACTAAATTTTAGTTGTAGTAGCAAAAATCCTTTCAAACTATAGGGACAGCTAAGTTTTTTGTTAGCGTAGCAAATTGTTTTTAGCTGAACGAATTTAGCTGTTGCAGCTAACAATCTTAACAATACTTAGCAGTAGTTGCTAACAATCTTAACAATAATTAGCAGTAGTTGCAAATATTATTTGCTAATATTTGCTATAGCAGCTAACGATCTTATCTATTTTTAGCTGTGGTCGCTAACAATATTAGTGATAACTACTAACAAGACTTTGCTGCAGCTGACAAGTAATTTAGTTGTGACTGTGAATTGTGTTTGTTACCTGTGCTAAGGGTTTTAGTTGCGAGACCTAATAATTTTATCTGGGGCAGCTAATAAACTTTGAAGCATGAACTATTAGTATTAGTAGTAGCAGCTAAGTTAATTTGCTATGCCATCACACCACCGTAGCTACAACTGACAAGTAGTTTAGTTGTGGCTGTGAATTGTGTTTGTTACCTGTGCTAAGGGTTTTAGTTGCGAGACCTAATATTTTTATCTGGGGCAGCTAATAAACTTTGAAGCATGAACTATTAGTATTAGTAGTAGCAGCTAAGTTAATTTGCTATTCCATCACACCACCGTAGCTACAGCTGACAAGTAGTTTAGTTGTGACTGTGAATTGTGTTTGTTACCTGTGCTAAGGGTTTTAGTTGCGAGACCTAATATTTTTATCTGGGGCAGCTAATATACTTTGAAGCCTGAACTATTAGTATTAGTAGTAGCAGCTAAGTTTATTTGCTATTTCATTACACCACCGTAGCTGCAGCTGATAAGTAGTTTAGCTATGGCTGTGAGTAGTTTGCGGCTCATGCTAATGATTTTAGTGGCGTGTTATTAAGGCTTCTGTCTACATAACGAATGTGACGCGAAGTGGCAGCAGATAAGGCGTGAGACTGTGCAAGTTTTAATATGTACAAGGAAATGTATAAAGCATACGCATGGCACATTTCCTTAAATTACGCACTCAATCTGTCGCCGCGTCGCATCAACGTTCGATGTGCAGAATTGCAGCTTTTAGATCACGCAACTAAATCACTTAGCACAAGTAACAAACAATTCACAGCCACAGCTATACAAACTACTTGACAAATGCAATTTGTGGTGTAATAGAATAGCTAATTAACAGAGCTGTTACTACTTACTACTAATACTTAACAATCATGCTTCAAGTATATATATGTACCTATACACATCGCATATTCGGTGAATAGAAGCTCTAACAAAAAAAAAAACAATTGTTTATGAAGTTTAATAAATGCTTCTCAAAAATAATTGACAAACAAGTCTGTTGTTAAGTCTGTTGTTGTTAAACAAGTAAACAAGTTATTAAACAAGTTGACTGCATTCAGTACAAATATTAATATCCCTCCTCTAATTGATTTTAACTAATAATAAGAACACCACTTCCATTATATACTTAAATTTTTACTTAAGCCTTCAAGGCATGAAATGATTTATAAAAAATGTCAAAGGCTGTAATGTTATTAAATATCAGAAAGCACTCAGAGATTTTGTCTTCATCCGGAGAAACGGCAAACAGCTGGGGCCCAACATTCAGCCCTCGAAACTTTTCTTTTTTAGGTAATGCGACTGGATTTCGGCGGCAGACTGAAAAAAAAAACATATTAAATACATGTACCCAAGTAGTTTGGTTTTATATGGTTTTGACAGCTAAGGTAACAATAAAGCTAACGTTAAAATTTTTCATTATTCCTGAAATGATAATCAACACAGTTTCAAATATTTATAGAATTGTAGCTATAATATACTTACTTTTAAAAATTGCATCAGCCTTTGTATCCAAACCGGGACGGTCTCCATTGCCGTTTCTTCTTCATGACTATAGCTTTTATAGGAAATAGTGTTGTCATTGCTCTAAACATTTTCACTTTTTTTCCATCTGTAAATAAAAAAAAACATAGGTGGGTACTTAATAAATAAATCATCAAAACCATAAAACATTGTTGGCTTTAAATAAAAATAACATAAAACCTAAACGAGACGTGGTTGTGTGCTAACCACACACGGTTTGCCCATTTATAGATTGCTACTCATCTCATATCTTCCGAACGAAAGAAGGTATGACTATGCATTTTAGCTCAAATTTTAAAGCATAATTGCTGCCATTGGCAGCAAAATTTTCAAGTCTCTGGGTCATATACTTTCCGAGTTATAAGCTAATACCTAGGTATGTGTAAGCTGAAGTTACGTCACATCAGCTGACACATGTTGAATCAACGAAACTATCAAACGTAGAGTTTTCATTTAAAGGGCCTAAATTAAAGCATGATTGCTGACATAGGCAGCAAAATTTTCAGATTCCTAGACCTCGTAGTTTCCACGTAATAATCAAAAACAGTTTTCGCGCCCAAAAATTCAAATTTTTGCTTAAAAGCGGCGTTGCCGTTCCGTGCGGTACATTATTGCAATTCAATTTGATCTTAGCGCGTATGCTACTCGACCGTGAACCTTATTGGGCAGCGATATGACTCACAGGCGCTCAGCGTCGGCAACAAAACGTAACCAAAACCATCATGGTAGACCCCCTGTACTTTGCGCGCTGATTAACTACCAGCCGATACCAGCTGATTACCGAAAGCCGTGTAACAGATTACCAAATAGTTAGTACACGCGGCGGGCGGCACGGTGCGAAACTCACTTTACGCTTTTATTACTTGTTCTATGCTTTACGGTCGTAGGTCTTTTTGGTTCACAGCGTCTAGTGATTCAAAAGAATAGGCTATTACAACAATAGGTATTGACAATTTCTGACGAAGTGATTTATCTCTTACGTAGAAACTTAGTAAGTAATCCGTGGTAGGTACTACTCGGCGTACTGACATAAAAATATGATGTTTTAAAATAAACGATGTTTATCAGTAAAACTCTGATCGCGAGTACGAAAAAAAAACAGGGAGTAGGTATATCACGGCACTTAGCTCATTAACAAAAATATATAAGTAATAGGTATATACTCGTACCTATTTACATACGCTCGGACTTGTAAACCTCCTCCGTTTCGTCAGTTTCCGTTCAACCGTTTTGGCCTTGGAAACGCTACAAATAGAATAGAGATAGAAGTTAGGTACCTACTATTGTTTTTAATACTTTTTAGGTTTAGGTACCCTTGCCATTGCATACCTTGCATACCTACAATTAGAGATATCTTCTACGCTCATACGTAGGTAAGTAGGTATAGGTATTTCGCTTTTGATGACTGTCTGTATAGCGGCGCGTATACGTTATTTATACGTGTTGCGTTACCGTCAGACAGCAAACATAGTTGACCGAGCGAGCGTTAGCGAGCGAAGCGTCTGTGCTTCTTATGTTCGGATCTGTCGCATGTGCATACAGCTCGCATTTTTTTGAAAAATAAAATCATATTACCTACCTAGATCTCCGCCATTTTGAAAAAAACCGAAACCTGACAGCTAAAAAATTCTGAATCATTATAGAACCTGTTCACAAAATTTCACGAGATTCGGTTGAGAAATGTAGGTAACCAGTAGAAGGACAGACGCCGGCCGGCTCTTGACACTAGGCTGCGTATCATGCACATACGCAACAGAGACGGCAATATCTAGGTACATTTTTCCAGTCGCCTCGAATCGGAGTTGCTAGTTCACTCCGCCGCCGCCGCCACCACTTCGCACCCTACATTAAACCTTGCATATTTATAATGACCAAAACAGAATCAATTAACACATACAGAATCGTTTAAATCACAAATATACTTACTGTATTGTAGTCCTGTTTGATGCATTAAGTTTGTTGCAAAATAGAGTGATACCAGCCGATGGTAGGTACGCACCAATGACTGGAGCCGATATATAGTAACAGGATTGCCCCCTGTCAAATTTGGAACTGAATATCGTCCGGTGAAGTATGGGTGTTGTACTACACTGTATACACTTCACACTTGTTGCGCCCAACAATTTTTCTTTCTTTCTAGGAATTACCTGTAAACAGCATATATGTTAGGACTCGACAATTATTAGTGATTTAAAATGCTAAACATCAATTAGAAGTACTTATTGCAATAAGTTATAGTTACTTTCTGCATGTTTTTAAAGTGACAAATATAGTTCGCTGTCCTATTTTCGGCAACAGTTTTTCCAAAAATACTTGGTCAATAGAGGTAGGTGATGAGCTTCTATATTTTCATCTGTAAAAGCTTACGTTATTTTTTTGCAACACATGTGTTCTATAGGTACCTAAGTACTTGTGTTTCGGCCAGGGGTGCTAAGTTCACGCCAGGTTCTACCCGGCCCGGTGTACACCATGCACTGATAAAAGCACTATTAGTTCAATATAAACTTTTTTAATGCGAAGTTAAAGTTTGCCGAAATTTTACGTGCGAGCGGACGCAAGTGCGCGGGACAGTCATTCACCGACAAGTCCGACAACTGACTGATTTAGCGCGTGCGATGCTCGCACGCCGAAAGGCCGGGAGTTTACGTCTCCCTCCCCCCTCACAGGTATCTCGCGGCTTTGTGGATGCCGCCGGCTTTCGTAGGTGTCGTTTTCTATCTATAATGCCTACAGATATCTGGCGTAAACAACTTGGAATATAAAGGCATCAAACTTTTGGGCTCAACTTTAGAATCGCACCAATCGATTTCACGATTCATGTTTTTTTCACAGATAGGTCTTATTATAAGAAGGCTTCCTGTAAAAGGAAAACTTGCGGAAACTTATACTTTTCGAGATATTAATTATTGAAAATCGAAAAATTAACCTTACATTTTCACAGTTTATAACTTGTTTCGAAACTGAGCGTTCCGTTCTACGTTCTACGAAAGTTGAAAAACATGTTGCACGACATAAAAATTTGAAATTCGGCTATTTTTTATTTATTTATATGGTATATCGTTTTATTCATTATAAATAACGTTTTCTTTATCGAAAAACCTTTTTTTAATTTAAAATAACCAAGTTTTTAATTTTTTTCTTTTTAATTATGACTTAACAAACTTATAAAAAAGGAACGTAATCGACGCCATCTTGAGTTTCTGTGCTGTCACGTCAAAGACAGTCATCGTTTGTTTACAAAATCGAATGCCTCTCAAAAATATTAATTATGTTTTATTTTATAGCAAACCTAAACTAGCTAATGTTAGGTTAGTTCTTTTGTTATCATCATTGTGCCGCGGCAGCGGCCGGCGAAGTGCTTTGAAATATTCTGATTAATATTTTATAGACCTAAACTAGCTAATGTCGAAATTGCTTCTAGAAACAATTTGGTTCGGTTAGGTTATGTTAGAACATGAAAAGCAACGCACGAGCCGAGCGAGCGAAGCGAGCGTGCCGCGGCAGCGGCCGGCGAAGTGCTCTGAAATATTCTGTTAAATAATATTTTATAGACCTAAACTAGCTAATGTCGAAATTGCTTCTAGAAACAATTTGGTTAGGTTAGGTTATGTTAGAACATGAAAAACAACGCACGAGCCGAGCGAGCGAAGCGAGCGTGCCGCGGCAGCGGCCGGCGAAGTGCTCTGAAATATTCTGTTAAATAATATTATTGTAATTAAATTAATAAACATCAAATACAACGAAAAGAATCGAAAAAAGTGAGGTTATGTTGCAACACAAAAATGCTCATATCTCTGGAAGGGGGGGTTTCCGCAACTCCCCCCTTTACAGGAGGGGTCTACCCCTCTCCCCCCTCCCCCTCCCACCCCTCCCCCCCCTTAAATCGATTGGTGCGTTTCTAAAGTCCTTCCAACTTTTGGCTAATTTACAAGCTTGGCAATAGAAAGATCGCGGTTCTAAAGTGTGAATATGGGCAAAATCGGTACAACTCCATACATCAATTGCGAGATGTCAGTGCGATGCAAACCTGTACAGCCGGCTAGGTTTTTGCAGCATGACACTTTTCTAACGGAAAATCTTATCAGTAGATAGATTACTGTATCTGGACACGCAAGCACTCATAGTAGGTAGGTATAAAAGCTCATAATAAAATAATGCAATGCAAAGTAGGTACTTACTTACTTTTGAATTTATCTTTGGGCGGCATTGTAGCCCTAGAATTCACTTCTTCTGATTTCCTTTCCACAAATGAAAAATCCTTTTTTTAACACTATAATCACTTTTTCTTCCAATTTTAACGCCGTAACGCAACCAAATTCACGTGAACACACACGTTACGATACGATACGAATTACGAAATGAAATGAAACTTTTTGTAAGTGAATATGTATATATTCATGTATTTTTAGTATTTCAAAATCGCTAAAAAACTTATCTCCACCATTTTGAAAAAAAATTAAAACTGGCTCGACAAATGAATCTATAAATATTTATAAACCTATTTATGTTTTTATCATAACAAAACATAACATATCGTCACGCCTTTCCCTTGAAGGGGCTGGCAGAGGTATAATACAACATCCACACTTCGCTGGACGACAGTCAGTCCCAAGTGTGACAGGGGGCGATCCTTTCGCCATAAACCGGGCTCCAGTCATGTCATGTACCTATGTAGCAGATGACATACAATCCGCACATTGGTGTGAGGTAGGCTTTCTCAAACTAGGTTATCATAGCTTAACATTTTTTTACAAGTATACAATATACCTACCTAGGTAAAGTACCTAATAAGCGTGTTTAGCAAAATCTTAGACACGGTTCAGAAGTAGGTACCTATCTACCAATCTATCAAAACCGCGGTAGGTACAGAAAAACGTATTCTGTTCTAGTTAGGTAGGTAAACAAATTGTGTGCGTCTATACGTACTTGTGCCTACGTAGGTAGGTATATGTATGGTACAGTTCCGGCACCTACCAATTATGAATTATTTAGTATTACTAACTTCACAGGTAGGTACATCTAAATGTTGTGTGTCGCACAACTATAGCGATGATGGATATAGGTACTCATTATGTAGGTCCCGCATTAGATAACTACATAAGTCACTTGTCAGGTAGGCATTAATAATGCTCCGAAGTTTACACCATGCATGGCAGACATGAGGCCAGTAATGCTAACAGAATAACATTTCAGAATTTATAAATTCTAAGCCTCGAAGTTTAACGCCTAAGTAGTCTAATTACCTATACCTACCTGTATACCTACTTACTTACCCATGCATAGATATTTTTGTAAGAAAACTAATAAAACCAAAAACAACCGACTGCCTTGGTGGCTCAGTTGGTAGTGAACCTGCCTTTTGAGCTTGTTGGCGTGGGTTCGATTCCCACCTAGGGCAAACATTTATGTAACATTTGTGTCTGTCCTATGTCTGGGTGTTAAAATATATTTAATTATGTATTGAAAAATATCTAAGTACCTAGGTATGTAGGTATACTATGGTAAGACACTAATAACAACTAGTGGCTCTGTGAGCTGTAGACCTCGCGGCCGACATCTGTTTTCTTCTACAGGTTGCATTCCTGAACCGATTCACGTGAAATTTTGTGAGCAGGTTCGATGATTAGACAGATTTTTTTTTTTAATCTATTGAGTCTATTAACAAAATTTTAGGAAATTCCGTTTGTATCGGCCTGTGGACGAAGGCCTTTTTTTTAAGCTGAAGCATAGACGCTTTGCTCAAATGCTCGCTTGGTCGATTAAGTAAGGAACAAAAGTAATACAACAAGCACAAAGAAAACAATCAACTTACGTACGCATAAATGCATCTACGTAGGTATGAAATATTCTTGTCTTCATCAATAAAATAATGCTTAATGGTTAGTACCTACCTAAGTTAGGTTATTGTACCTACCTACCTAACAATAATAATGAGCGCAGAGATGACGCGGTGACGCGGACTGCCCTCCCGTCGTTTGTGCCCTTGCAACGCGGAAGAAATAAGTACCTACCTACGAAAAGCTCACATCGCGAAGACTTATGAAGATGTACTTAACTAATTTCTCACACTTCTCTCACTACTAGCACACTACTCACACACTAGCCCAGACAGGCTAACATGAGTCGTAGTAGAGCGAGCGAGAGCTTATTTTGCTCTGCTTTCTGTTTTTCTTACGCATTTTCGCTAGTTGAATTTTAGCCGAGTTGGAGAAGGCTTGCTTCTAAACTCAAAAGGAGCCGGTTCAATTTCAGCCAAAAGAGCGCACCGATTTGTTCATTGTGTGAAAATATGTGCGTAGGTATTTAATGTCATCTGCTATATTGTATAACTAGAGCCCGGTGTACAGGCGACAGACCCCTGTCATATTTGCATATGAATATCGTTCGGCGAAGTGTAAGTGTTGTAATACACCTCTGCCAGCCCTTTCGGAGGAAAGGCGTGGCGATGTGTATTTACTATTTAAGATAACCTAGGTACATTCTGAGCTACAATTTCATTTCTTCCAATGGTTACCTACGTGTTTAGGGAGTACGAGTACTTAAATATAATGTGGGAAACAGGCTTAAAAAGTTTATAAGTAAGTAAACACTACCAGGGAGGTGTCACTCAGAAGTTTAGGTACGTTTCGCCAGCGCACTTACTGGTTCTTATCAATATAATTAATATTCAATATCTGGATAAAATTTGGCACAGATATAGCTTACGTCCTGGACATAGGCTACTTTTTCAAGGCTGAGGAGCTCAAACTCCTGCTGCGGGAGCTGCGGGAATGCTTAGATATAACGCTATAGACGACCACGGCCCCCTGAGCGCTAGCCCCTTTGGGCACCTCCCCGAGCCTATGCTCTTCCTCGCCTGTGTCGAACACCAGACAAATCGTCATCATCATCTACCTTGCTCGACCGGTGAGCGCCAGACATCCTAACTAATATTATAAATGCGAAAGTGAGTTTGTTTGTTTGTAACGCTTTCACGTCTCAACTACTCAATCAATCGTTTTGACATTTTGCATACATGTTGTCTGGGGTACTGAAAAGGACATAGGGTACTTCTCGAAAAAATAAACAGTTCCTGTGGGACCGCGGATGAAACCGCGGGGCGCAGCTAGTATCTCATAAAATTTATTTTGGTCGAATAATTAAAGTCTTAGTAGCAGTTACAAATTCAATTACTACTTACTTATTTTTAAAGTAAAACAATTGATACGTTCGGTTACATATAAACGTGGGATAGCTATTTAACTTAGTTGCTACTACTAACTTCTATGCCACTAATTAAATTGCTGCCTTACAAAAAGGAAATTAATCACGCAACTAAGTAGTTTTGTTACAGTATGAAACCAAATTTATAACCACAGTTAAAACTCTTGTGAGGTGCAGCTAAATATTAATTCACTAAGACAGCTATCATACTTTGCTACAACAACATACCTACTAAAACATATCTTCATCATCTTTACATAATGATATGTCTCACACAATGCTATTAGATCACAACATTAGGAACAGCACAAAATATCCCGCTTGCCGTCTAAAATTTCACATACGACATGGAAATAACTGTAATAGAAAAGACTGGTTAATGTAGATAATGTCAATTAGCAATAGCAGGTAAATAATTTATCATAAAGTAGTTAAAATATTTTGCTCTGATAGCTAATTGAAACATTCGAATTTGTTTTGTTTATATAGATAACAAATTTAGTAAACTCAGTTAAGTAATTTGTAGTAACTGCAACTTGAGTGTGATTCTCCTAGCAAAATTTTATTTTGAATAGTAGCTAAGCAGTCTTTGTCGTAGTCAACAAAACTTTGCCAGTGTTTCGAAGATATTCGGTGCAGCAGCTAAGACATAGGCAGCAAAACAGATTTAGTTGCCACAACTAAACCATTTTTTTCCGTGTGCGGGCGCGCAGTCCGCGTGCGTGCTAACCGGATGCGGGCGGCGTGCTTCTGCATTCAGTGTTGTTTATACTGTGACGCGGCTCGCACGCATGCTCATAGTACGCCGACATACTAGTCACTGGCGACACACAAGACCCTGCAGCTGCTAACGAAATATTTGTCCTGCGCGTGGCCAGGAGCGTGCTACGGACTAGATCCGCGCGCGGGCGGAAATCCGCAAGACAGGAAAAGGGCTCACCTTCAGCTAAGTCAAACAAATTGGAGGGTAAACCAAATTCTGAACCCGCACTGTCTCGGTCTGTCTAAATGTTTATGCACGTCATTTGATTTCTTTTTCTTGTTGTTGTTTAGGATTTTAACGAAGCGATAGCCCTGCTGCTGGTAAAGACGGGCAGCTTCAGCCGGCCAGTGCGGCGCGCGGCCAACGTGGCGCTAGACACCGTGGTGTGCGGCGTCGAGCTCAGCCACGCCGCCGCCGCGCTCTGCGTGCACGGCGTCGAGTCAGTACCGATACCACCCTCGCATACACACACACAACGTGGCGCTAGACACCGTGGTGTGCGGCCTCGAGCTCAGCCACGCCGCCGCCGCGCTCTGCGTGCACGGCGTCGAGTCAGTACCGACACCACCCTCGCACACACACACACGACGTGGCGCTAGACACCGTGGTGTGCGGCCTCGAGCTCAGCCACGCCGCCGCCGCGCTCTGCGTGCACGGCGTCGAGTCAGTACCGACACCACCCTCGCACACACACACACAACGTGGCGCTAGACACCGTGGTGTGCGGCGTCGAGCTCAGCCACGCCGCCGCCGCGCTCTGCGTGCACGGCGTCGAGTCAGTACCGACACCACCCTCGCATACATACACGTACGTAACGTCCCCCGCAGGCACAAGTCCCCGCTGGTGCGCGGCGCGGCGGCGCGGCTGCTGGTGGTGGCGTGCGCGCTGGGCGGGGGCGGGCGCGCGCTGCTCCGCGCGCGCCCGCCCTCGGCCGCCGGCGCGCGCCGCGCCACGCTGCGCGCGCTGGCCGCCCTGCTCGACGACAAGAGCACTGACGCCAGGTCAGCTACTACTTTTGCCTACAACATGTTAACTCCCGTATTCGCTAACAAACATTACTATGAGCGCTCGAACACCCAGGTACAGAAAATGTATGGCAGCTGTCATGTCAATGTACTGAGAAAGGTCGTACACAGCAAACGCTAACGTTTGCTGACTTAAAGAAATGTTTGTTAATTCGAGGATTAGAGTTTTCATATACCTACTATTCTAAATTGTACATAAACGTTTATTATGTTAGCGTGCGTCCCGCGATTTTACTCGCTGTCCGAACCGCTAATTATTCGGAATAAAAAATGGCTGCTTGTTAATCCAGAGTTCGCGTCAAACTGTCATTTTTTTTCAAATGATCACTTGAGCGAGAAGAAGTTAAAAACTTACGCTCAAACTTTCGCATTTATAAACATTTTACGGACCTAGTGCAATAAATAAATAACAAGATTTTTTTTTATTGTATCTAAAGGCGGCGAACGACTTGCAACATTTCGTCGTAACTTACGGACTTCGCGTATCGTGCTTGCGTATCAGTGTAGGTAGCCTCGCGCTCGCGAGCACCCGAAACAACATTCAAACCTTCGCCCTCAACCATTCATTCATACAATACTAGTATATAAGTATGTACTTTGACAGAAGATACGCAGAACGCCTGTACGCGATGCTACGCCCTCTCCCGAACTTTGAGGCGTACTACTTAACGGACGTGGATGTGGAGCGAGCCACGCGCCAGATGAAGAAATACGACTGCTGCGTGCGGAGCGGACCCACGCACGCCAGGGACGGCAGGTGACCGCCTCAACCAGAGACAACTCTATCTTAAACGGAGACAACTGTATCTTAACCAGAGACAACTATATCTTAACTAGAGACAACTATATCTTAACTAGAGGCAACAATATCTTAACTAGAGACAACTATATCTTAACTAGAGACAACTTTACCTCAACCAGAAACAACTATATCTTAAACAGGGACAACTGTATCTTAACTAGAGCCAACTATATATTAGCTACAGACAACTTTACTTTAATCAGAGACAACTCGTACTTTTTGTCTGTAGGCACATAAAACCAGTAAGATAAGACAACGGATGCGAATAGGTACTCGAATACTGTAATATAGAACATTCGCTTTTGATTCGTTTGTATATTTTGTGTTATCTTCCACCCAAAGCGTTTTGTGTTATCCACCACACAAAAAATAAGTCACTCATTTTGACGATAGATGGCACTGAATCGTTTATCTCCCAGTATCCAAGAAATTATTTTCTTTCGTAACACATCGTCCTGAAGGGCAAGCAATACCTAGTTACAAACGTATACTTAGTTATAATTTTTCATGCACTACTAGGTAGTGTAGTACTAACAAACGGTTGTGAAACTCTACGGACTACTGTTCTATAGTATTTGATGAAAATATAATGACTTTCATTTTGGTTTGTTTGGGAAAATAAAAAAAACTTATTTGCAAATATTATACTTATCAGAAATATCAAGTACCTAACACTGCGTTGAGACTCAAGTCTTCGAAATCGCTGTTTCGTTTTTGAAGAATGTTTTTGCATAATTTTCCGTACTACATACTAATTAAGGCAAGTATAGACAAATAATATTAATTTTGGTTATTTGTTAATTTATTTTTATATAATTTCATTTATTATGATAAAAATATCTGGGTATAGAAAATATAATTTATCTCCTAAAATTACAGTCTATTAAAAAATAAAATTATTATTTTAATATCGCTAAAATCGTTTGCGTACTGTTGACAAATGTAATAATTTTTCCTCTTGAAGTAAAGAAGGAACTTACTGACATATCATGAAAAGATGGATTGTATTTTAGATCTTTTAGTGCTTTTCTGACGTATAAACTCTAGTTAATCAGTATAAACCTTAAAATATAAAGTCACGAAAAAATATGAGTCGCATATGATACGACCGATTCATGAGTTCATGTATGATTTATTGGACAGGGAAATCGGTATGATACCAAATTGTTCATCTAAGTGGACTGTACCCCAGTCTCATTGCCAGCATTATTGGCCCGGTCCAAAAAAATAATCTAATCGTAGTTGAGGGCCAGACCTACATATAACGTACCTACACAAGGACGTACACAATGAGCACTTCTCAAAATAGCAACTACAAAAATTTGCGCTCACCTCATTTGTCAAAACAAATGAGGTGAGCGTATCAGTGCAAAGAAAGAAAGAAAAAAAGTAAAGGAGGAGAACAAACCAACCGTTTTTGTAGTTATTGTTTCTTAAAGGTGAATGAAGTCCGAGTGAGTCTTAAAGTAGTAAAAAGTGATTATAAATAATGTACCACGACTAAAAAAAATGCTAATTTTGTTTTTTATACTCAGTTTTCAAAGTGCTCATTTTGGACCTAACTCGTAATTGTTCCGAAATTTGTCCACTTTTTACTAAAATAAACGCCCCTAAGTTATCGGCCACACCCATTCGCAAACAAAATGTGTTATCTATTGCATTGTTTTTTGCGTATTACTATCATTGTATTTCTCCGAATGCTCAGATATGTAAACCTTTGTCATGTCACAAATTGTGTTTAAGTTTGTCGTTGAATTTTATACATATAACTGTTTCATAAAAATATGAAAATAAAGATTGTTAATTACTGCTTGGGGATTTCATTTTTTTTAAATGAGTTGATTATGATTGTTTGTTGAGGTTTTGTTTTAGATAATGTTGCTTTGCAATGATTATGTTTGTGAAATTAAAAGTAGAATATAATTAGGACTAGGTTTAGGGAGTAGGGAAAGGCAGTCCGGAGCCAATAATGATTTCTTTTTTTTTGTATGTGTGTTAATTTTGAAGCTGTGAATATTCCATACAAACGCGCTTGTCGAAGTTCTTGGAAACTATTCGTCAGATTGTGATGAAATTTGGCATGTGCAATTAAATGGGCCATTTCTCCTTGCTTTGGTATGTTTATTTAAAAAAAAGTTATCGAAAGAAAATAGTGATATCATAAATATCCGCATTTGTAAGGGGTCACTTGACCACATATCTAATTTTTTTTATCCTAAATCTGTGCTTTGGACCAAAGGCTATCACATTTTATTTCTATTAGTATTTTTACTTTTAATATCTATGCGTTGGACTGATTTGTATGATAGACAAAGTAAACCAAAAAACCCTGTAGAAAGATTGCCCACATCATCAGCTTTTAAATTCATTCATAAATACAATGGAAATTCTTAGTGTAATTCTTTATTATTGATTAGACAAGTGTGAAAGTCATAAATAGTAAATTGTTATACAAGTGGCCACTATACACGATGTAGCTTTACTCCCGAGCTTTAGCGAGGAACTAAATAGAAACCGAGTTATAATGGGTTTTAAGCTCCGTGTGTTACACTCTACATTTCTCTTCGATTGCGAGAAAATAAAATAATACAATCAAATATCCATACTAATATTATAAAATCCAAAGTAACTCTGTTTATCTGTCTGTTTGTATGCTTTTCACGGCTAAACGGATCTTGACGAAATTTGATAATTAGTTAACCTAAATAACTAAGTTCTTAAACGAATGTAAGTATACCTAAGTAATTCTGAGTCGGCGCCAAACTTATTTAGGTAGGTATACTTTTGTCGCCACCGCGCATCACGCTTTACGTAACTAATTAATTTGCTTGTTTGGCGCCGACTCAACTTGCTAGTACATTCGTTTAAGAAGTTAGCTATTAAGGTTAAATAAATTATTTTTAGCTTTTCAGTTTTTCGGCGGTTTACTTTTTGTTCCAAAGTTTTTATTTTAACATTTTTTTGGCTATAATTTACTGATTACTATATGCTTAATTTTTGATTACGTTTAACATAGCTACCTACAGAGACCGAGAGGTCTACATATACAAGAGAGTGACAGGTTTCAGCATTATAATCTGTGAGTGTATCAATAACCACTATTCTCCCATCATGATTTTTTTTAATGGTTTTTTTTTAAATTTAAATGGGACTATCTTTGAAGTCTCTATTTATAAAAAAATGTTATTTAAATCGGACTACTCTGTCAAATTACAATTAGTAAGTGAACAATCACATTTCCCCGGTTTTTCTACCCTTCAGGTTGGATATTTTTTTTCAGATTAAAATGGGACCACTTTCGGGGTTCCAATAAAAAAAGAATTATCAAAATCAGACTACTCTGTAAAAAGTTATGCATGATCATACATAAAAACATGTATACCTATACTTAAAATACAGGTAAACAATAATAAATATTGTAAACCGACCTCCGTTTCGTCGGAAAAAATGCAGATATTTTTTAAAGTAATTACTGTGCAGTGAATTTATAGCAAATTGCTATATCTAGTGATAATTTAATTGTGATAAATGACAAAAAAATATTAATTGGCTTACATAATTTAGTAAATGCGACACAATATCTGGACTAACCTACCACACAGTATCTCATTGTGCGTATGAAAACTTAATTAATCATAAAAACATTGTCATCGTTATCTGCTGCTCTCTTGGATATCACATTCACGCGTGTAACGCATGCACCGAACGAAAAAAACGATTGCAATATTCAGACGGGAGACTACTAAGACTAACCCTCGTATTTACAAATATCACTATGAGCGCTCGAACGCACAGGGTACAGTAAATGAATGGCAGCTGTCATGTTAAAGTACTGAGAAAACACTTAGCATTGGCTTACCTAAGTAATTATCATAGCATAGTGCCATGTCTTACATTTCTACGCCTTAGGCGGCACAACATGTTTTTGCGCCTTTCCCACATTTTTAACAACTTTTTGTGACCATGTTGTAAGTACTTATACAAATAGACTTACTTTATCAATTAATTCAGGCACAGGTTCTTATAAAGAAACAACACGGACCCATATTAAAAATACCTTACTACCTAATTACGGGGGTAAGTTCAAGCGGGCAGGTAGAGAAGGAAAGTGCGCTAAGTTAGGTGCCCACTGACCGAGCTTGCCTCGGCATACTCCTAATTCAGTGTAGGCTCTGGACTCTAGAGCCTAGAAAGCGTGCCTGTCAACGCCTTAGGCCTTATTGGAGACCAGGCTCAAGGCGGACATCCCTCAATTCCTTACTGGCTTTAAGGCAACGCAGGGTTATCTGCAAATACGTACGCCTTCATTCATTCAGACAGCACAGTACATACTCTTTATCTGCAATTCTAGATAGATCCACAAATTGATGCGCCTAGAAAAGTCTAGCTGGGACCTGACGCCTTTAGATATAAAAATATCGTATCGGACAAACTTGAGGGCAACAAGGCCGGATCCAAATGGGACCGGGGGCACAACTGTCTATAAAAATTAAAAAAAGAAAACGGTTTCCCGCCAACCGCAAAAAAACAATTTTTAAACTATTGTTGTTTTTTTTAAAAATCGCGCGACTGCTCGACTATTGATAAAATGTATACGGGGCCACCTTTAAAGTATGATCTACCAAACAAAAAAAGAATCATCAAACTCGATTTATAGTTGGCGGAATGATCGCGTAACATACATAAAATAGCCGAATTGAGAACCTCCTCCTCTTGAAATCTCTTTTGAAGTCGGTTAAAACAGACGAGTGGCGGCGGTGGAGCATACCGCTTGTAGAAATGAACAACCGGCAAAGTATGACAAGCTACTCCAACATGGCCACAACTTAACAATAGTGAGAACTATTGACACAACGTAGGTCCAATAACACAAAACAATTGTGAACTAGACTAGATGCTATAATTCAACTCGAGTGCACTTGCACTGGATTAGTGCTGATGCACTTTAATGTAACATTAAGACGGCGTAGAGCAAAATATATCTGCCAGTTGCTAAGTCGATCTAAAGGACGCACGCACTGGGTAAGTGCTAGTGCACTTTTAATGGCTCCATAGATGATAGTAAATAGTGTGTGCATGCGTGCTTACTTGTTGTCCAGAATAGCTGAGGTTAGAGTAATCTCAATGACGATTGTCATGTGTTTTCCTTTTCCGTACGCACGTAGATTGAAAGAGCTACGTGACGTAGTCAAAGTTGATATAGGTAGTTATAGATAGGTGCTTAAACGTATTCTAGTTGCAGCTTTCTATCATTTAAGTAATATTTTAGGTTATTCAATAAGTACCTCTCAACACCCTTACCATGACTTTTGATCGAAACGAAAACTTTTTTCGTTTCCGTTTCGGCCCTGGTGGAAACGTTAAGAAACTAGGTTAAATGTATGGAGCAAAACGAAAACGTAAATAGTTTTCGTTAATTATCAAAACTCGCGGTAAGCCCCAGGCTTGACTAGTAATTCTAATTTTAAATGTACAATGCATGTACAATGTACATACCTACGTCCTTAGCATGACGTAAATAAACTTTGAAAGTAAGTTTGAAATTTTATGTTAAAAAAAAAACTTTATGTCATATATTTTATTTTATGTTGAAAAAACTGTTTCAAAATTTGAAAGTAATAAACAAATAAAGAAACTAGTTGAGCTGAATGAATACGTAAAAAAAAGAAGAAAATCTCTTAAATAAAAATAGGCAGCTCATGGAGTACCTAAAGTAAAAAATGCTGCGTAGAGCTGTGCTCAGGCTGCTTAAATGTTTTTAACGTCTGCTAATTTGGGTGTTAAATATTTGGGGTACCCCCAATGGTACCAAATTATTTTTTCCTAACCCTGGTGCCACTAAACAGTTTAGAGAATTTTATTTATTGAATTATGTGTTTAAAACAAAATTACTTAACATTTTAATGGATCAAATTTGAATCAAATCAAATCGAATCTTATATTAGTTTAGTAGTTGGACACTTCGCCACAAAACCGGCAGACAATCTTGAGAGGGCCGCGACGCTCTGAAATTTCCATACAAACGCGCTTCTCAAATTTCTTGAAAACCATTTGTCAGATTATGATGAAATTTAGCATGTACAATTAAATTAACAATATCTTTGCCCCTATGTTCTTGGTTTTTTAAAAAACGTTCTCAAGCTAAAATAGAGCTATGAAAAATTTCCGCGTTTGTAAGGGATCACTTTTGACTGATTTATTCAATACTTAGATAGACAAAGCAAATTAAAAATCCCTTTTTTGTCCCTTAGGTTGTCTATCCTTTTAAATGAATCCAATACAATACAATACAAAAACCTACAAAAACTCTTTATTGACACCAAATACAAAATAAATCTAAACTAAACATTCAAAAATACATATAGGCGCAATGGGCGGTCTTATCGCTTAAGAGCGATCTCAATAATAAAAGGGACATTTTTAGTTATTATAGAATGATTAGAGAAGTGCAATAGTCATAAAAAATAAATAAATTCCAGTTTGTCACTCTGTAGTGTAGGTAACTTTAGAGGCTCGGCAGTATCTTTACTTGCTTTCTTCGCTCGTCATCTTCTTCTAGACGAAATGTTTTTATGGAAAACCTTAAGCCAATGCGAAGTTAGTCTAAAGTGGTCGCCGGACTCTTAATAGGATAAGTGCAAGGAAAATTTCGAGGAAGCAGAGCGAACATTGATCTGACCGGTTCCCACATAAATCAATGATGCTGAGTGCCTCTAATTGAAGATGATCCTTTGATTGACGCAAGTAAATGGTGACAAATATTCTGGGAGAGTAGGTACTGGTCAGCCACGTGACCAGGGGCAGCAAGTGACCCCTAACTGAAGCAGGAAGAGGAGGCACTTAGTTTGACACGGTGCTATACGTTGATGGATGCATTTATCCATATCTATTTATTTATACACAAAACAGGATACAGTCAATTTGGTGTCAGAAATACAATCAATGAGTTTTGTTCGAAACTACATCAATAAGTATGTGTATACAACATGATTATTAATTAGTGAAGTAGTTACTACAGACTTAAACTAATGGAATCCATACTTACTAATATTAGTAAGTAAATCAAAAGTAACTCTGTCTTTGTCTGTTTGTAGGCATTTCACGGCTAAACATAAATGTAGGATCTACGTATCTTGATTAAATTTGATAGTTAGTTGCAGTAAATATATATTTTTCCGAACAAGGCGGTCGAGTCTATTATAAAACTTTGACGTTCTTTTATTTTTGATACCCAATTGAATAAAAACATTTTGACTTTGATTTTGAAGGTTTTTGGATACTGTTTTCTGTTTAAAGATAGCGATGATGGCCTTGTTGGAGAAGGCCCGCCTCTGCCAGAGGGAGCGGGTTCAAACCCAGCCGACGGCACGCAATTTTTTGATTGTGTGAACATAAATATGTGCGTATGGTACGTCATCTGCTACATGACTGGAGCCCGGTATATGGCGACAGGTTAGCCCCCTGTCACATTTGGGACTGAATATCATCCAACGAAGTGTGGGTGTTGTATTACACCTCTGCCAGCCCCCTCGGGGGGAAAGGCGTGACGATATGTTTTCTGAATAAGCGCGAACGAGTTATGATTAATAGATATTACGGTGCTGTTTTACCTAAAATGCGCTAATCGAATATCGTCAATCTCATAAATACATTACATGTGTAACTAGCTGCGCCCCGCGGTTTCACCCGCAGTTAAAAAGGTACCTATGTGCTATTCTAGATTATAATCTATCTCTGTGCCAAATTTCATCCAGATGTATTAAGCCATTCTGACGTGAACGAGTAACAAACATCCATCCATCCACACATACAAACTTTCGCGTTTATAATATTAGTAGGATACGTATGTAAAAATGTGTATGTCAAAATGTATAGTACGTTTGTAAAAAATACCTTCTAAAAATACATGTATTGGGTACGCCGGGGCATCTTTTTGTCATTACTTACCCAGTCCTTATCAATCTAAGACGAACTGAATAACAATTCAGTTACAATTGTTTTGCCCGCTGTATAGAAGAACATTCTAGATATTTCGGAACTCTAGCCTGATTTCTACGGCTCGAAGTATCTCGGTACCCTCTACCGTGGCCTCGCTCCTGCGCGCCACACACGTCGCTAATCTTTCTCGTATCTATAAAGAAAAGCCGCCCGTCATAGGTCAGGAGTCAGGAGGCTAGCTATTCCCAACCCTATGTGTTTACAGCTAAGAATCACGGCTCTTTAAGTAACTCATTGTTATCTGGGCAATTACCAATTTGTTTTTCATACGCAAGCATCGTATGATGCGCGTGCGAAAGTAATAAGGACTACAAAATAACTATTACATCTCTCATATTCGGTAAGTAGGTCTTTATTACTCCCAAATGGGGCTTGTAGGTGACCAATTAGCGCTCTAGGGTAATAATGTAGGTAGAAAAGCCCAGGGCGGTAAGTAATAAAAAAAAAACTTCACTCTTTCAAAAAGTTCGCGTACATCTAACCATCATACTGGCAATTGACATCATGCATTCAGCCCAATGACAAAAGAGGTCATCAATTTTAAATATCGAACGCCGAAGCTCAATTTCGTTCTTGAAAAATAGTAGATTAGTAGCCAAGGGCTGTAAGGCATCAATTGCAGCCCGAGATATTTAGGCGCACGAGCGCAGCGAGGGCGCCTATAGTTCGAGGGTGCAATTGATGCTTACACCCGAGCTAACTACTCTGCTTTACATCTCGATTGTGAGGTAAGTAGAAAAAAACCGGCATTACAAGAATAAAACATTTTATTAGTTAATAAAAGTAAATAAGTGTAGTACTCATAGTACTCATAGTTGCTTTTAACATTGAATAAATGCACCACAAACTAGATGGCTGCAGCTTTTTTGATACTCGTAGTTCACTTAAGTATGTTAAGAAAAGTAAGTTAAGAATACAGTCTCAGATAAAGACTTTACTCGTTTTTCTTTTCCCACTTCATGAACTCGTCGTAAGTTTTCAAATATCTCTCTTTAGAACTTTCAGGCAAAATATTGTTAATTGCTGCTTCAGCTTCCATTTTCATTGAATCGGGAGTGTAGCTTATATCATCATCACTTGCAGAACTCATGTTTTTTTTCCTAATTAGCACGTAATTATAAAAAAAATCCCAAAATAATATTTAATTTAAAGTAAAAGTTTTCTATTCCCGCCTTTTTTCATCTTTTTTTAAAAAAAATTTTTCATGAACGAAATTGAGCTTCGCTGTTCGATATTTAAAATTGATGACCTCTTTTGTCATTGGGCTGAATGCATGATGTCTATTGCCAGTATGATGGTTAGATATATGCGAACTTTTTGAAAGAGTGAAGTTTTTTTTTCATTACTTACCGCCCTAGGGCTTTTCTAGCTACATTATTACCCTAGAGCGCTAATTGGTCACCTACAAGCCCCATTTGGGAGTAATAAAGACCTACTTACCGAATATGAGAGATGTAAAATAATTTTAAATAAAGATGAAAAAAGGCGGGAATAGAAAACTTTTACTTTAAATATTGTTTTGGGATTTTTTTTATAATTACCTACGTGCTAATTAGGAAAATATATTCTTAACATACTTTAGTGAATTATCAAAAAAGCTGCAGCCATCTAGTTTGTGGTGCATTTATTCAATTTTAAAAGCAACTATGAGTACTATAGCGTACTATACTTATTTACTTTTATTAACTAATAAAATGTTTTATTCTTGTAAGGCATCAATTGCACCCTCGGGCTGCAATTGATGCCTTACAGCCCTTGGCTAAGAATCTACTAGAAACATCTAGATTATAAGTAAAAAAGAGACTAGGAGTAGTGTTGGTGAGCGTAAAAACGAACTGTCCTACTTACTAAAAAAAAACTACCGGTTTTTTTCTACTTACCTCACAATCGAGATGTAAAGCAGAGTAGTTAGCTCGGGTGTAAGCATCAATTGCTCCCTCGGGCTGCAATTGATGATTTACAGCCCTTGGCTACTAATCTACTAGAAACATCTAGGTGATAAGTAAAAAAGAGACTAGGAGTAATGTTGGTGAGCATAAAAACGAACTGTCCTACTTACTGGTTTTAATTTTATCCATCAGTCACGCTAACTGATCCAAGGGTAGCTAAGGGGCTTGAGCCTCCTTCCCAACTAATCCGCACTCTACAATAGTCTCTCTCAATTGTCGAAAGTTACTGCTTTTAGTGCTTTTGCATTTAGGAAAATATAACCTTTACAAAGGCTATCTTCAGCTTAATCAAGCCAAACCAAACCAAAATCTTATGTACCTTGATTAAACCTAATTGCAACAAAATGAAGCCCCCGGCGTCCAAACCAAAATCCTTGATCTGCGACTCATATTTTATGACAGAAGACCAGTAGAAGTTTTGTATGACTTCTAGCGAACCTAAGGGACTAGGGACTTTTGCTAGGGATGGTACCTATGAGATGAGATGCATTGAACGGTATACTTGCCACAGGTCTACTACAAGGGTAATATGAAATAAACACTTCAAAGAATTAGGGAAAACACCGAATATTATAAATTTATACGAGTACATATTATGTAGTTGTGACTCCGCGATGGGGATTATACAAATGACCTGGAGGGCTATTCCTACGCGTGAGATGAGATGAGATTTTATCTCGATCACTCTCACACCTATGACTTTTCAAACTAGAGCAACAAGGACGAAAAAAGGTGAGATGAAAATCTCAGATCTCCGAATAGGGCCACTGTTAAGTTGATTGTCTCTTTTGCACAGTTATGGGAAACCTACTAATTTAGAAGTAAGTCGGCATCCTAAAACTGGTACAATTTTGATCCATAATCTCTATCAATGATTGGAAAACATCAAGACATTGATTTGAAAGTGTTTAAAGTAAAATATTTTCAACCAAGTGGGTGCATCAAACGTGGTGCCCCCATACCATCATTGCTGAATGGGTCTCAAACGCTATCTCTAGTTTCAAATTTAGAGTTCTAAAGATTTAGAACTCTACTTACTTACTTACTCTTAGATTTAGTTCCAAAGATTTAGAACTCTACATTCGAAACTGGAGATTTTAACCGGAGATTTATCTTTTTAAACTACTAACTTATATTCTACTTAATTGGATGAATGATAAACAAGCGAGATTGTGTAGAAACTTCTTTATTTAATCTAATTTTATTGCTTACAGTAATGTTATCATAAAATAAACAATGAATAAAGTTACTCATCAAAACAATACTACTTTACGTAACTATCTACCGATTAATAATTTTACGATTGAGGCCTCGTCAAATAAAAGATAACTACTAGTTAACCTCATTTCAAATTATGCAATACTTAATCTAAAAACTAAAAAAATTGAATTAAATTTTTAGGAGAAAGAAACTTACAAAAATACACTTTTACGTCTAGACGGGCCTCTGCAATACTAACAGTGAAATATTAAGTACAGATTAACTATCTGCTAGCGGGAGCTTAACTGATGTAGGCTAAAAGGACGAGTGCCGATAGCTCGACTTTTGGCCCAGCTATTGGCCAACTCCAAACTTCGTTGTCTTCTAGATATTTCTTCATTTCTTCAAAGTGAAAACGCAGACGTCCCAGCGTGGCTCCTCAACTTAATCCTGAAGCGCGCCCACCTTAACTGATGTTAATTGACTTGCTAGTTGATTCCCGTGTCCTTTGACACGGCCTTTCCACTGGCGGGGCTTTTCCTCCCAAAGTTTGACTCTGCGGCGTGGCTGAATTTATATCTCTCTAACGTTGAGTCTGTGCGTTGGATTCACGCTGTTCGTGTATGGGGTGGAAACTACAGATTTTGATCATACAGAAAAAACCTCCTTTGTGATCGGCCCTCCTTCGCGGACGACCCTCAGCGCCCGAAGACAGCAGAAGAACCGCCACTAAAATGGACAGCAGTATGTGAAGCAGACGCATCTTGATAGTCTTGTTTTGATCGGGATTCACTTGACGCTAATTGATCTAGGTATGTATTTGTAGAAAATGCTTCGCTTCTTCTGTTTGTACACAAACGTGATGCTTCGATATTGTTATGGAAGAGCTTAGAGCTGTTACGGTAGTTTGTTATCGGTTGGCGTGTGGCTGTGTACTGGAGATTATTCTAAGATGCTCGCGTTATATAGCGGCGGGGTTATCGGGCGCGTGGCCGGCGATAAGCCGCCGAATTGAGGGTTCGATGACTGCGGCTCAATGTCACTCGCGGACCACAGCGTCCTACCTACCGTAGTAAAATTATCACGGAGACGTGGCTCGCGGGCGCGTATGTAATTAGCACGTGCTTAAAGCTATTAATTTTTATGCGATACGTGATTGTAAGTAACTTATTTTTGTTACTCATTGAGGTGTTTCAAGTTATTTTTATTTCATCATTGTTAAAAGTTAGCATCCTGGCATAATTAAGCTTAACGATAGTTTTAAGCTTTTTGTAGTTTCTCATGTCAAAGCTTTTTTTGGTGATGTTTTAATTGCTATATAATTAGTAGGTACATAAGCTACAAAAGAAATGATTAAAAAAATTGAAATGATAAGTTAAGTTCGGCAAAGACAAGTGAAACAATAAAAACCAAAGATAAACTGTTATCTCAAGTATTATAATTAAGTTAAACAAAATGAGAATAAAACTAAATTTTAATTACAGCGAGATGGGTCGACGATATCATTAATGACATCGCGAATTTGGGACACGATTAGTACAGAATCGAGGTAGGTAGAAGGCGAATTAAAAGAGAAGCCTATGCCCATCATAAAGTAGAGCAAAATAAACCAATCAAAAGCAACATAAAGTTGTAGACTGTAGAATTGTAGATGGTGATAATGTTCATCGGGTACTTTTACCTAATAAGAGTAAGACCTTACCTACCTACCTAATTACTTAACATCTATGGCAGTTGGTTATCTTTCTTCAGGAATTAGATACATATAGGCGTTTAGGTGTGTATCACACATAGGGGTATTAGGGGTGAGGTGAGGCTTCTTTCCTTTTCACCTCCACATCATCATTATCGACATCGTCTTATGAAACCACTCTAATAAAGTCCAATCAAACTAGTAGCTTGCCTTGAACTGTCACCTTGTGACAATGGACCAATTTTGCTTATGTTCGAACTTAAAAAATACATTTACAATGATTTGCTTAGAAAATTTCGTAAAGTTGGATTAACTGTAGGTACCTACGAATCATATTCGAACAAACACATTTTCAGTTCCAGTTTCAGTTTATTGTTTCAAATGGGTAGGTATAGTTACAATAATTGGTAATATTATAAGTACACTTATGAATGTCAAAAAATACTAATAAATTATCAACACCAGTTGCCAAAAATATGTCTTAAAAAACTACCAAAAATTTATAAAATGTTTCTCTCGGTCGAGAATCCTTACTAATATTATAAAATCGAAGTCTGTCTGTTTGTAGGCCTAAACAGCTGAAAGGATCTTGACAAAATTTGATGGTTAGTTACAGTGAAATCACGAGGAAGGTTTTTAGAAACTATTTTCTGAATAAACGCGAACAATTCTCGGGTAACAGCTAGTAATTATTAATTAATATACATGCGTTTTATAGCAAACTAGCTGTTTCCCGCAACTTCGTTCTCGTTTAGCACAGTATGGCATGGTTCCGCTAAGCATCAACTTGACGCTCTGCAAGCCTACGAGTAGCATTCGCAACGCGACAACGGTATGTCGACTCTTTTCATCGAGACAGACGTATGTTTACACATAGCCTTGTCACGCTCTCACACGACAAAAAGTGACGAGCAGAATTTTGTCGGACGCGCATGCTAGGTTTGCTGGACTCCATCGAAAGGCGTGCCAAACGGCTCATCAACAACGACTCGTTGGTTGAATCCAAGCTTCAGAGCTTGTCAGACCGGCGAGAAGTGGCCAGTCTGCCGGTATACTATAATACACTACGGCAAGGGTGCACAAGAAGAGCACGACCTAATCCGGCCATCGCCGTTCTTCCATAATTGTACCAGGCGGACTAGACACCCTGTTATGGTGGAAATTCCGCCAAAGCGTACTAAGCGTTTCAAGTCAAATATCCTTGTAAGAACTGCAGAGGTTGTGGAACTCGTTGCCTGCGTCTGTCTTTCCACCTAGATACAATCCGGGGGTGATCACGAGTAAAGTGAATAGACGTCTCCTATATAGGCAAGCGTGTTGCACCTTTGATCACGTCGTCTCTTTCCATCAGGCGAGTCAGTGTTGAAACGCATGCCTAGTCCGTTGTCAAAAAAAATCGTTCAGGGGTTTAGCCGTGAAAAGCCTACAAACAAACTAGCAGAGTAACTTTAAATTTTATAGTATTAGAGTAAGTATGGATGGTATATTTCACACCTGCCGGAATTATAGATTGTTCAGTGATTTACCTACTTATCTACCTGAACTTTGCTCATTGCGCAGTTGAACTTATGTTATTTATCACACATTCTTGAATAGGTGATGCATGTAATATTTTTTTTTATAACAGACTAGGCATGCGTTTGACCACTGACTCGCTTGATGGGAAGCGTCGACGTGATTGAAGTTGTAACACGCTTGCCTAGGAGACACCTATTCACTTTACTCTTAAAACACCCCCGGATCGTATTTAGGTAGAAAGACAGACGCAGGCAACGATATCCACACCTCTGCAGTTCTTTCAAGAAAAGTTGACTTGAAACGCTTAGGTCGTTTTGGGGAATTTCCACCCTATGAGGGTGTCTCTTACTGGTGCGCCTGGTACAATTATAAAAGAACGGTGATGGCTGGTTATCTGTTAACGTTATCTGTTATCAAGGGGTGTGAGCAGATACATGTTCCTCACAATCTTACTTTCCTATCGCTCAATCAAGGAAGGATTTGTGATATGTTTTATCTCACAGGTGCAATTAGCCGTGCTTCTTAATCACAGCTTAATCTTTAACTAAATATAGTTTTGCTTTAATAAATAATTAGTCATACAGCTTAATCTTTAATTACCCATCCTACTAATATTATAAACGCGAAAGTTTGTAGGAATGGATGGATGGATGTTTGTTTGTTACTCTTTCACGCCAGAACGGCTGAACAGATCTGGATCTGGTTCCACGGACATTAATTAACAGAGCGTTGAAACTCTGCGACTACAGTTATCTGGATACTGAGCTCGATCAAGTCAAATATGTGCTAAACAGCAACGGGTATAAATGGAAGCAGAGCTGGCGTACTGCAAACGCGGCGACCGGGAAACGTCGGACATCGGTGGAGAGAGCAGTAGCGTATTTGCCATACGTTAAGGGATTAACGGACAGTATTGGAAACTTGTTACGCCGGAGTTACAGCATCAAGACGATCTTCCGTCCCTTAGCCCAAATAAGACAGCTGCTCCGTTCTCCTAAAGACAGAGACCCTTTGGGGGTTCCCGGTGTCTATATGATCCCGTGCGATTGCGGCAAGTGTTACGTCGGCGAAACAAAAAGGAACGTTTCCACGAGGCTCACGGAGCATATACGATCCATGAAAAAACTAGACACCAACGGCTCCGCGGTGGCGGAACATTCTCTAGGCTCCGACATGCGTCACTACATTAGATTCGATAGAGCGACAGTGCTGGCAAGGGAAAAATTTTTTGTGCCGCGGAAAGTCAGGGAAGCCATCGAAATTAGTAGACGCCCAACATTTAATAGAGATGGAGGATGGACCCTGCCACCGACCTGGAGACCGTGTCTTCATGGTGTCCGCGGTGGTGCCCGTGAGACTGGTGGCGACGTAGTGAGCTCTGTGTGCTGGGATATTCCTGACACACAGGAAGATTCTGGTGAGGAAGAGCTCCAGAGTGCGCCGGCGCAAAACACTACTCTACGCGCCCCCACCCTCGTACCCGAGCAACTGTCATCACGTGCGCGCCGCGCGGCGGCCCGCAGTGCTATGCGAGACGCAGCCGCGCGCGCGCACTCGCCCTGATGAAGACCGCCGAATGCGGTTGAAACTATAGTCGGAATAATCGACTGAATCGTACGTGAGTAATTTCCCGTGTTTTAAATCATAAAGATCTGGATAAAATTTGGCACAGAGATAGATTATAGTCGAGAGTAGATATAGCGAGCGAAGCGTCTCTGCTTCAGCTGCAACAAAATGCTTTCCTATAAGTGCGATTTCTGTCCGAATCTCTGTCTCCTTCTACAGGGACCCTATTCGGAGATTTGAGATTTTCATCTCACTTTTTTTCGTCCTTGTTGCTCTCGTTTGAAACGTCATAGGTGTGAGAGTGACCAAGATAAAATCTCATCTCATCTCACGCGCAGGAATAGCCCTCCAGGTTGCATTTCTTATCTCTACCATTTTGAAAAAAAACTGTAAAATTATCGAATCTACCCACAAAATTTTGCGAGAATCGGTGATAAATGCGACCTACAAAGGAGAACAAACATCGGCCGCGATGTCTGCAGCTCACCGAACCACTAGCAAATAATTAGTCATACTTTTATTTCTAGCTGGGTTTTCCGCTTTCTGAAAAGACTGTCCTTCTGGGTAGTGGCTCTTTTTTCGAATAAGGTGGTACAATACCTACTCAGAATACTCCCTATAATCTGGTGGTAGAGTTTTTTATTAACTTTGACGTTCATAAGTGTATCATCAATACCCAGTTGAATAAAGACATTTGCTTTGATTTGATTTGTTCTTTTGATTTGTTTTTTTAAAGATCGTAATTTTCAGTATAAAAACAATCAAAGTTCAAAGAATCAAATCAGGATTTAAATTACCTCCATTACCTCCATACCAAAGATAAAAATCTGTTCACTGATCAAAATTATGTTGATGATGTCTTCCTAGTCGATCTAAAGCCACGCATCGATCTATGTAAAACTTCGGCCACGGCGACTATGGTTTCTGATTGCTAAATCGTGAGCCTTGATGGTGTGCTCTGACATGACATAAGTTTTTTTTTTATGTAGACGTTTGACCACCAACTCGCCTGATGTTAAGCGACGTTGTGGTCTAAGATGGAGCACGACGACCTATGAGGTACTTATTCAAGTAGAAGTTGAAGTTGGCCTTGAAGTTTTGTAGAGTGAGGAAGTACAAAGACGGCAGTTGAGTGAGGCGCTACAAGTGCGCTACTGCTCAGACCCATCTTCGGAACGGTTACACCGGACTACATCCCGAAACACGACTAGGCACGACTAGGTAGCCTCTCTTTGCAGTGAAAGTCCGAGAACAATCACTGCAAGTCAAGATGCCTAGATGTTAGGTACTAGTAAAATATGATTAGTTATTTTTCATAGACATTACTAAGATCCTTGTTGGGTGAATTTTGAACTAGTCTATAACTGATAACGGCTCGGTGATATCGCACCTCGCCTCGCACCGATATTTAGGTCAATGATACTACTGAACCTTGGTTCGTTTACAGTACCTAAAGATACTGGTACACATGCTCATTACTAGCACGGAAGAACGGTGTTTCCAAAATGTTGATATACAGGGAGTTATAAACGAAAACCCTGTTGGATAATGATGGGCAGGGACACACACATACATATAATAATTTATGCAAAAAAAAAACAAAAAATATATAAGAGTTATGACCAGCTTAAGAACGTAAGAAAAAAAGGAAATTTTACAGAAATGTTTACAAATCTGTATCAAATGTTGGTGGTTTTTATTGTAAGACAGTAGCGGCATGACACAAATAGTTGACAAATAAACGAAGCGATTGGTGTCTTGCATTTGCGCTTTTAGGAGGGCGGAGCGCATTGTACTGTGTTAATTTTTTTTTTTGTCAAAATCTAATTTATAGAATCATAATTGCATCCTCCTGACGATACTGGATACCTCGTGGAAACAATAGGGTTTTTGTAACACCCTGTATAGAAGGGCGTGCTTGAGCTAGTGATGAGCAAGGGACTTGATGGCCGCGGAAGTACTGGACTGGAAGTACCCACGACGGGGGGGAACTTCTTTGGTCACCCCCTTGCTTCATTCTTACGGCCCCAGCTTAGTAGGTATGTACCAGACAGTAAAACTGGAGGGAACGATAGCCCCGTCTACGTCCCACTAAACTAACTGCTCAAAAGTCAATTGTAATTTAATTACCTGACTGCGCAAGAAGGAGGGTTATGTTTTGCCAGTGTATGTATGTATGAAGTTTCTTTGGCACGCCCTAAAGCCTAAACAGCTTGATGGATAACGAAATGCGAGCTATCATTTGAATCGCCTAGATAGTAAGAGACATAGGGTACAACATTTTGCAGGTTTTTGTTTTTCTTTTAATAATGTTACTTGTTTTAGTTGTTTCTTATATTTCGATTGGTTTAGCAGAGCTTGCTACTTCTTAGCTCGATTCCAAGCATGGTCCTTTTTGAGCATGTGTGTCTGTACCTTAAATAGCGAGACCGCAGACAGCTCAGTGGTGCAGACCCTGTATCTTAAATTATCTATCTAGGTTAAATAACTCAGAAGACAATTATCTGTTGCGGTGATCTCATTGGGGTCTACGATTTTCCGGTTAGGATTGGGAATAAATTATTTTTTTTTTTTTATTAAGGCAGGTAAGCATTTAAGCTGTTGAGTTTCAAATGAGATAAATAAAAAATAAATATTCGGGACACTTGAACACACGGTCGTCTGACCCCTAACTAAACAAAGCTTGTACTATGGCGGCCAGAGACTGATATACATACTTATATACTTTTAAATACATACTTAAATAGATATTAACACCCAGACATAGAACAAACACAAATATTCATCACATGAATGTTTGCCCTAGGCGGGAATCGAACCCACGCCCCCTAGCTCAGAAGGCAGGTTCACTACCGACTGAGCCACCGAGGCAGAATGCCACTAAATTAAGACAGTAGGTAAATTAGAAACAACTTGCTGCGCTCTGTCTGATGCGGTTCCACGAGAACAGTTATTTTTCTCGCGATTAATCGGGGTACCTAATGTCGACTTCTTTATCCCTGATTACGTGTATACAAAATTTACAACGATCAGTTTAGTATCTAAGGCGTTCTTTTACATGGATAATATTAAGAAGGAATTAAGTAGGTAAGTAAGTACAAGTTGTTTGTTCCGAAATTACCTACTAAGTAGGTAAGGCACTTCATTCTTATCATCTCTTCAAAATATATTCCTACCCTCATTCTTACCACTTACGTGTGGTTGGTACAGTATACATCCGTACGTTTTCTCCATTCGTCATCTCCGAATTCAATCCCTTCTCATTCATGTCTTCTTTTATCACGTTAACATTATCGTCCTGTTTCTTCGACTTACTTTTACTTACTTCACTTTTTTACTTTACTTGTTTAGGTTCCAATACATTGTATAGGGTCCGCCACATGACTTTTTTTTTTGAAAATGCTATAAAAAAAACTACTGAATATTTTCTCAAATTTCTTTTTTTATTTGAAATTACAATCGAAACGGCTGCCTCGGGTGGCCATGCAGTAGCCTACACGATGAGGGACACACGAACAGGGGGCTTACCATGAACTTTTACAAAAACATCATTGCGCAGGAACGTTTTGTTACATTCCTTAATAAGTATTGTTTTGTATCATACCACAAGCATTGAAAACAATAATGTTTTAAAACTTTTTTACTCCTGCTATAGTGATGGGAAAAGAATGTACGATACAAGTACCTCTACACACTCTGTGGTATTTTTGCGTTACGAACTGTCATTATCAGTGTGAATGTCGTCTATCAATCATAAATCCAGTATTTTCGAGTATGGTGTTGCCAGATGTATATATGTCAATCGTAATTATACGATTTTTGCCGTGTAAAAATCAGACAATCGGGGTCGTACAATAGTACGACCGCATAGCGAAATCGTGCCTACAATATCCTATCGCTAAAGGGAAATTACACTTACGGTTTTTACAAGTTGCAAGTAAAAACACCGCGGTTTCTTATTATTTTCTTCCAAGAATTTTTATTTTCCTCACCGACGTACAATCGCTCCAAAGAAACATCTGGCGACACTTGGTTGTAATGAACAATGTCAAATATATTTTTTTGTTTTGTCCCATAGGGCAGGCTAGAGGCAACATAGCCATACCACCTAGTCATCCGTATGTTTGTCATAACATTTTTCAATAAATCTCTGATGAAGATGATTATAAGTGAGATAAATCCCACTCCTCTTTCCCTCTTTCAGTAAAGGCGAGTTTTCGTTTTAGAAAATAATACAAAATCATGACACCATCTTTTCGGTTCCCCTCAAAAACGTAAATTAAATCTACATTATTATGATCATTAAGGTAAATTAAAATTCAATTGCTGTATACAATTAAAGTTTGTGAAAAATATTTTGGTGATATCTAGAATTTAATGCTTAGAATAATTTGTCACAGCGGCCGCAGAGTCTCAGCGAAGCAGTTCGATATCATGTGAGACTTTTTAAAAACCCACAGTGAAATCGCTGCGGGCTTTAATAGGAGTCTGCAGGCGAAGGCTCATTCTAAGAAGAAACAAGTGCATCGAAAGGAGCGGACTTAGCCAAAAGAAAATATATGTGAAAAAGGGTTAAAATTTATTTTAAGGCGTCCTTCGTAGTATGGAGCTTCTAATATCTGCTTCGAGAAACTCGAAAGTTTCCAAATCATCGGCCATCTTGCTAAATATTACAAATAGAACCTCAGAAACACAGCAAAAACTCTTAAATATATAGAAAAAGTTACACGGAGAGCAACTTTTTAACAATCGTTGTAATTTGTATCATTCCTGCTATTTTGACAGCTCGGCAGGAATACTTTAGAGGTCATGGTACGGTTTTTAAACAAATGTTCCTTGGATTGAATGAACGAAATCGAGTGACGTCATCAAAACTGCTAAGCGATATCAAAACGTAGCAGGAATACTTTTAGGGTGGTCATGGTACGAAATTACGAAGTAAGGCTTAATTAATGATGTTTTAAGAGGTTGTGGTAAGCCCCCAGGACGGCGCTACATACCACACAGCCGAAGCTACACTCGATGTTTTGCACTCTGTTTTTGAAGATCTGTTTTTATGACTATATTCTACGAATTTAGAAAAAACTCTATGTGAAAAGTACTAAATATAATAGTATACCTACTAACTTAACTATAGTAGCTCTGTGAGCTGGAGACCTCGCGGCAGACGTCTGTCTTCGTCTACTGGTCGCATTCCTCAACCGAGTCTCGTGAAATTTTGTGTTAGAAAAAAAAACATATCTTCGCAATTTTGAAAATTTTTCTAAAAATTACCTTGACAAAATAAACTTTAGGTATTACATCCTACTAATATTATAAACGCGAAAGTCTGTATGTGTGGATGGATGGATGTTTTGTTACTCTTTCACGCCAGAACGGCTGAACAGATCTGGATGAAATTTGGCACAGAGATAGATTATAGTCTAGAATAGCACATAGGATACTTTTTAACCGCGGGTGAAACTGCGGGGCGAAGCTAGTATGGTAATAAAATGATCGAACCTACTCATTAAATTTCAAGAGAATGGTTAAGAAATGCGACCTGTAGACGAAGGCAAAGTACCGGACAGAGATCCAGACAAAATTCGGACATACGAAAGCATTTTTGTCGAAACTGAAGCAGAGACGCTTCGCTCACTAACGCTCACTCGGTCAATTATAGTTCAGTCGATGACCGACAATGTCACATTGAAGTGTACAATGATCATTTTAGTATCTTCACTTCACTTCTCCAGTTCGTGTAGGTAGGAACTTAATTAAGAAAAAACTACAATGTAAGTAGATGTTTTATTTTGAAGCGATATCGACGTAGATAATACTTAATTACTGTTGTGGATCTCTTAGTGGACTGTATTTTCTTGCTTATGTTCAGGTCTTCCTACGATGGCTCAGTAGCTCGGAATGAAACGCTCTGGTCGAAGTCAAGTAACAGAATGAATTTATTTACAAAATGATCCTATCTATATACAAAACAGTACTCTGGCAACTATGACTAGGTTGAGCGAGTAGTCGTCGTTCGCGGATGTCCTATGGCGCGGCGCTCGATGCCGCGCTCTCGCTTGTCTCGGTGGGCGAACTAGCTGTCCTCAACAGCTCTCCCCCCGGCGTAGCTTGCGTAGCCTCTTCTTGCTTCACGAGGACTGCGATCTTGTTCGCCGGACGCCGGAAAGTTCCCGTTTTCGTTCGCAGCTCGACGACTCGTACACCGCCGTCTGGTCCGGGGAAGACGCGCTCGACGACGCCGACTGGCCACACGTTCCGTGGCAAGGTGCGGTCGATCACCACCACGACGTCGCCGGCTCGCAGTTTGTCTTCATTGTTCGCAGGCTCGCCTCGCGGTACCAGGGTCGGCAGGTACTCGCGTACCCAGCGGCGCCAAAATGAGTCGGCGAGCGCCTGACTCACTCGCCAAGTCCGTCGGTCGGCCGCGCTGCAGGGACCGGTGCTTGGCAGGCTCGTTGATGATCCCAACAAAAAGTGGTTGGGGGTGAGCGCTTCCGGATCTTGCGCGCTCACGCTCACGTAGGTCAGAGGCCGAGCGTTGATATCAATCCGACCGGGTCATACATTGACATGACCGCGCTTAACGCTTCTCTCTTGGTAGGTGCGCGTGATAGCGAGCGCACCTCTGCTGGTACTCTGTGCATGGCGGTGTTGAATCCCATTTCGTCTTGATCGGAGTCCCAGAAGAGCCCGAGTATTTTATTACTCGGAGCTCCCCCCAGTGTTGTAGGCGCGTTCGCTCGTAGTGCCTCAGGAATAGGGTTCAAAATCGCTCGTTCGTTGGAGTTCCAGCTTCGTAGTGTAAAACCGGCTTGTGCGTGTACTTCTCGCACCTCGCAGATCGTGCGACGAGCTTCTTCTATATCGTCGTAGCTGTCGGCGTAGTCATCCATGTAATGACTTTTCGTGATCGCTGTGAGCGCTCGGGGGTGCGTATCTTGATGCACGCGTGCGTTGTGATCGCGCACGCTATGCGCGAGAAAGGGTGAGCTTGCCGCGCCGAAAATCATACTCTGCATTTTGTAGGCGCGCGGCGGGTTCTCTCGTTCATTTCCTCGCCATAAAAATTGCTGCGCGGGCTGATCTTCTTTCCTTATCTTGACGCGCAGAAACATCTCTTGGATGTCGGCTGTTACGGCGACGGGTTTCTCCCGGAACCGGAAGATGACTCCGGGCAAGGACAGCAGCAGGTCGGGGCCCTCGAGCAGTCGGTCGTTCAGGCTGACTCCGTAGCTCTTGTGCGCAGCGTCGAAAACGAGCCTTCTCTTTCCGGGCTTGTTCGGGTTTTGTACTGCGAAATGCGGCAAGTACCAGCTGACGGGACTCTCGTTCTCGGTGCCGTCGCAAGGCGTCGCGTAGCCTTTTCTCAGTAGGTTTTCGATCTGCGCCGTGTAGTCGGTTTTGAAGCTCGGGTCGCTGTCCATTTTCTTTTCGATGCCCTTCAGTCGATTCAGTGCGGCGCTGTAGCTCGGGGGCATAGTGACGTTGTCGCTACGCCACGGAAGGCCCACTTCGTAGCCTCCGTCGATCTTCTTAATAGACTCGTTGAATATCTTCACAGCTCGTTGGTCGGCGTCGCTCACTCGCGGCTTTTGTGATACGCCGAGTGACTCGATCTTGAACTGTGACTCGACTAGTTCGTGTAGTCGACGATCGTGCGTCTCGCTCTCACATACACGCGGATCGGGTGCGTATATGTGCAGGACGCTCTCGCTTTTGTAGATAACGCTGCGTGGTGCGGTGCCATGTATCACCCATCCCAGGTGCGTTCTCGAGGCGGCCGGCTCGTTCGATGCGCCGACTCGTAGGTCTCTCGAGACGATCAGCTCCCAGTGGTCGGCACCCACCAGGATCAGCGGACGAGCTTGGTTGTAGTATACGTCGCCGATGTCGCGCAGGTGTTTGTGTCGCAGCAGCGCTCGCGAAACCGTTTGTTCCCGCAGCCGCAGATCACGTACCGTGCGCGCCTTCACGTCGTATAGCGCTGTCTCGCTCTTTCCACGCAAGCGGATCGTTACTAGCTTGCTATCTTTTTCTCTTTGTGACATGTTGACGCCACTCATCTTGAGCGGCTGGTTCGGTCCGTCAGCGCCGATGTTCGCTGCCAGCTCTTGATCGATGAGCGTGATCGTAGCTCCCTCGTCCAGCAGCGCGTAGGTCGCAACTTCACCCTTGGGACCGGAGACGATGACGGGGCACACTTTCAGTAGTACTTCTCGGTCGGTAGCGTGTGAGGTAGCTACCGATAGTACCACGCCGGAGTGACTGGACTTCGATGGTTCGGTGGATCGCGCGGCCGGTTCGGATGCGGGCGGCGCGACCTTCTCTTCCTGGTGTAGCGTTGAGTGATGCGGGCGGCGGCACTTGTTCACGCCGCAGCTTCGCTCTTTGCAATGTATTCTGCGGTGCTTCTTCGTCGCGCATTTGAAACAGAGACCGTTGGATTTCACATAGTCCCATCTCTGTTCCACGTTCATTGCGCGGTATTCTGGGCACTGGGGCAGCTTGTGCACTTCGTTGCACTTCGGGCAGCGGTCGATTTGTTCGGTATCGGCCTCTTCTTCAGTGTTGTAGACGGCGGGCTTCTTCTTATACAATGCGCCCGTGTTCGCTCGAGTCTCGTTCTTACTTGTTGATGCACACGTAGACGGCTGTTCGTAGGCGTAACGCAGTGCGATCTTCGCTTCGCGCATGAGGAATTGCGATAGTACGACGATATCGGGTTCTTTGGTATCCTCGTGCGCATGCGCGTACTCGTACCATTTGTTGCGCAGCGTCGGTGTCAACTTTGAGAGTACCTCGCGGGTCAGCTGCGGATCGTACAGGCAGCCTCGTCGGTCCATACTTTGCAAGGCACACACTGCATTTTGAACTTTCACTGCTAACTTGTTCAGGTCTCTGCTTGAGAGGCCTAGCTTGGGGATCTTCCTCACGTCGTCGCTGATCTTGTCGACGATCGCCTCGGGTGAACCGAAGCTCTGCTCCAGCGTCTCCATGATGCGGTCGGGGGTGGAGTCGGTCATGAGGTGGGCCGACACCGCCTCTAGAGCATCGCCGGTGAGCGCTGTTTGCAGACGCAGCACGTTCTCGACGGGGGGTATTTTGAAGAGCGTTGTTGACTCACGCATCGCAGCCTTGAAGCGCAGCCACTCGGTCGGGTTGCCGGAGAACTTAGGCAGGTCCCCGTTGTAGCGGCGCTGTGGTCTCGACATCCTGTCGAGCGCCTCGGCGATCTGAGGTCCGTAACCGCGAACTCGTGCGGGGGTCAACGAGCGGTCTCTTGCATCAAATCTTGCTCGGTGCTCTGGTTCTTGTTCAGGTTCGGTGGGACGCGATGGTTCGCATCGCTCCCCCCGTGGAGCAGCCTTGCGCAGCCACTCGTTGACGCGCTGATGCTGCTCCTCGGGGTTCGTAGTTGGCTCGTCGCGCAGGCTGCCTTCGTTCGTTTCGGCAGCCGCAATCTGCACGGCGAGTCGCTTCTTGATGAGCTCAGTCTCAATCTTGAGCTCCTCCTTCTTGATCGCGGCGAGCTTCTCCGCAGCCTCCAGTTCGGCCAGTCGCACTTGCAGCGTTGAGTTCGTCGTGCGCCGCGATCGGTGCGAGTGGTTAGAGGGTTGCGGGGACGGTACTCGCTCCCTTGACATGGTAGCGGCAGAGGTCTCGGCGTGCGGTTCACCGGCCCGGATCGGTGGGCCGGCTGCAGCTCGAGCCTGCGCAGCCGCCAGCATGGTAGGTATTGGTGGTGAAGCTGGTGGCTCGCGGCTCAGGCGGCGCTGCCGCTCTTGCTCGAGGAGCCGGAGCTCTTCCGCGTTCAGCTTCTCCGCTTCGGATCTGGTCACCACCATGCTGGTTCTTGGATCTTGATTCGCTTGACACTTCGATTTTCTGGTTCACTGTTCTTCTGATCCGGCTTCTGAAGGACCAAATGTTGTGGATCTCTTAGTGGACTGTATTTTCTTGCTTATGTTCAGGTCTTCCTACGATGGCTCAGTAGCTCGGAATGAAACGCTCTGGTCGAAGTCAAGTAACAGAATGAATTTATTTACAAAATGATCCTATCTATATACAAAACAGTACTCTGGCAACTATGACTAGGTTGAGCGAGTAGTCGTCGTTCGCGGATGTCCTATGGCGCGGCGCTCGATGCCGCGCTCTCGCTTGTCTCGGTGGGCGAACTAGCTGTCCTCAACAATTACAATACCTACTTTTCCACTGATTTTTTTCGCAGTTAACCTATGACAATGTAAGCTATCTTGTGCGGCTGCCGATAAATGTAGGTACAGTTACCTGTAGGTATACCTATATAAAAGGTAAATAATATTAAAATAGGTTATTAAGCCCGAAGAAATAACAAAGATAATTAATATCGACCACGATGATTAGAGCTATATATAGGAATGTCTCGTGCAGGAACTAAATTTAGACGCAATATTAAAATTTGAAATTCCACTGACGAAATTTGCGATAACGATTACCACCCACTTGTCATGCTATACCGACCGACGGACATGATGCAATCTTAACCGACATGAACACATACTTCAGGTTCAGGTTAAAAAAACATGAAAATCATTCGTGTGCTGAGTGTTCTAGGTACTTGAGTTGCCAGGTCAGAGCTGCTCTAGTGCTCTACAAAGCTCTCTATGGTCGTCTGGAAGATATCGGTCTCTGCAATAAAGCCTCCACTCTACTAGTTGTTTTACGTTTTAATAGTAGATTATGCACCGAGGGGACAAAGCAGTGTCTTACATCACGGGCGACTTATTGAACCCTGAGCGTAATTAGACTGAAGCGAGGGGTTCAAGCCGCCCAAGACGAAGACACTGCTTTATCCCATGAGATGAATACTGTTCCTTCAAACCTTCTGCGAGGCAATAAAAAGGAACTGAAAATACGTTACACGGTTACACCATACACTGTCTTTTTGTTTTAAATTTCGTGCAGCTGCACCAGCTGCGTTCTTTTTTTTTTCTTGGTGGCCAGTTTACAATGCCCGTATGCTGAATTTTCTCTTTGCTCGCGAAAACTTGAGATTTTATATAACTTTGTAGTTATTATTAAAAGAAATAGTCCAGAGTTCAATATTTAAATCACTTTTTTATTCCTCTACAAACAACAACGCACTTATTTATATTAAGTATTTACAAAAGTTAAGCAAGGCCGAATACGAAGATTAAAGCAAGGAAGATAGTTATGTATGAAAAATTTAGAAGTATCTTCCTAGGTAGGCAATGTCTTTACGTTGAGACTACCTGATATGTAATTGGTAGTTGTCGAGAAGGTGGTGGGAAAAAGTTATTATGATTTTGCTCTTGTTGTTTTTTGTACGACCAATCATGTCTTTTTAATGGGGCTCCTAGACGGACCATATTTTTCATGTTTCATTTGTCATGCTAGAAATGTTTGATAAAAAATGGCTGGTCCACACTTAAAATATTGTCACAAAATTACCGGGCCAAAATAGCAGTAGAACATGACTCGGAGCGCCCTAATTATCTACTTATAAAAGGCGCAGTGTAGAGCAGGGCATGCATTTTTTGGACAAAATTTGTACACAGATATGACGAATATAAGTCTGATGCACACAGCAAAGCACAGTTCCGATGACTTTGTTCAGTTTACTAATATTAAAAACTAGCTGCGCCCCGCGGTTTCACCCGCGGTCCCACAGGGATCGTTTATTTTTTCGGGATAAAAAGTACCCTATGTCCTTTTTTGTACCCCAGACAACATGTATGCAAAATATCAAGACGATTGGTTGAGTAGTAAAGATGTGAAAGCGTTGCAAACAAACAAACAAACTTACTTTCGCATTTATAATATTAGTTAGGTGCGAAAGTTTGGATAAATGGTTCAATGTTTGTTACTCAATCACGCCAGAACGGCTAAATGGGTTTGGATGAAATTTGGCACAGAGATAGATTATAATCCGGGATAGATAGCACATGGTATACTGTTTTCAAGGTTTTCCAAGGTTCCCTATAAGTATCCAGGTTTCCTTTAGAGTATCTTCTTTTTCCTTACTTGTTGATAGAAAATAAAATCAGTACTAAATTAATTTATTCTTGTACCTAACCTGAAGATAGAGCAGCTTAAAAATAAATGTAGCAAACATTATCTTGTCAACTCTTAAAAATGATATACTCATTCAATGAGGTTAGCAATTACTGCCTACATGTGCTTACCATTATTATTTACTATTAAAGCATTACTATAAATAGTTATAAAGTTACGCAATAAGTAATTTTTAATAACATACGGCACGCTTTACTCGGACGTACGATTAAAAAATTAGGTAGATACGTGAACGAAGAATCATTCATTAGTCACGGAGTTGATAACGTTAATTAGTTTATAAAAAAACTTGTAATCGGTGGTTCGATTCATATTTTACAAATTTAATTAGGTACCTACATCCTGTAAAATTAAGAGACCACTTGGTGCGCTCATGGGACGTTGGAAATGTCTGAAAACTTGAACATGACGAAATTTTTGTTGAATATTGATACATCATGTCTGGCAGGGATTCTGGTAACAACTTGATTTTGTTAAAGATTACCTACTAGCTGACCCGGCTAACTTTGTACGGCCATTTTTCTTTTTCAAATTCTTTTATTTTCCTTTAGAGAAACCTTGTCCTGACAATAACAAACGCAAGAAACAAAGAATTATCCAATTTAGTGCACCCGTTCGCAAGTTATGCGCGTACATACGATTCGACGATTTTTTTATTTTTATATAGATAGATTAATGACCTATGTAATAGGGAGTATTCTGTGAGATTTATATATTTATATAGATTATAAGAAAGAGACACACGGTCATGTTCAGGCAGACACGCACTAATCCAACTAATCCACTAAAATAGCTGCTCAGTTTGGTACTTACTAAATCCTAAATCATAAAATTATAAAAAATAAACTGCAAATCAGTTTGGAACAAAACCTTTCATTTAATTCCAGAAAAGAAAATAGGTTGTAGAGGCCAGAATGAACAGTTTGTAGAAGGTACAACTAAGGCCTACGCACGAAAACGAACCCAGGATAAAAACACGCAAAACATTTATTTTGTTTCCGGAAAATCAAACTTGTAACCTATTTATTTAGATATCAAGGAAACACTGTTGTTGTTATTGTGGAAGAATAACATTGGAATATTTTTCTACGACAATGAAAACAGTGACTTTGGGAATACCCAATCAAATTGAATTTTTTCCTCTGTTATCAAAACAGACGTTATGCGTTTAAATTAAGAATTCCATTCGACACAAATACTATTAATAAATTGTTTGTTCCTTCCATGATGTTCTGTTACGATACGCTTCCATTTTAATAGACATTCGTTAAAGAAACAGCGGTTCAATAGAACTCTCTCAAGGGCAGTGGAGCAAGCATTTCTTTATCAAGGCGTAGTAGGCAGTTTTCCTCATGACTAGCGGCGAGCAGCGAGTCACGTCACGGGTCATCGAGACACACCCTTACACGTGCCTGCGCCCGCGCAAGCGTTTTCGTTATTGCGCATACGTCGTATCTCTCTCCAAGATGTCGCCTTGACGTCGGGGGGCCTGATAAGACAACGTTACATACTTATTATGATAATTACCTACGTTGAGACCTGTTGAAGGATGGTTAAGGCGGGCGGGCTTATGTTTGACGATGGAGACCCGACTAGAATCTACAGTACCTAGGTATCTAGTCAGGCTCCTAAAGCTAGACTCTGCCTTGACTCTTAGCACTCTAAAACTAATGCATTGTTGAATAACAATGTCTACGTCAGCTCTTATCAACATACATATAAGACCGACTACCTGCTTTTTAAAGTTAAACATGTACCTACTAATACTATAAGTCTACTCGTACCTGTAGCTCGTAAGCGAATTAGGTACAAAGAAACTAGGTAGGTACACCAGAGAAAGTCGTTCTTTCAAGTTTACATAATAAATATACCTATATAGTGTTAGTGGTAAGATGCACATTACACAATCATTACACTAAACTTATCATCAATGGATGATCACTCGTAAACACAACAACATTGCAATCTCTCGCAAGATTTTTCCATTCAAGTTCAGTTTTTCAAACTTCATAGAGATCTTCATCTGAATTACGAAAAACGTTTTATAACCTAACCTATCTCGTAGCTCAATAAGATGATAGTGCTGACGTAAAATAAAATGAAAATAAACCTACTTAAATGAGAAAATCTCGCGAAATATTGTAATGTTGTACCTTAAATAAGAGTAATTTATGTAGCTAAAAATAATCTGTGCTCTTTTTTTAAAGATGAGAAGATTACTGTTTGAAAAACAAACATTGTAAATTAGAGTTAGTGCTTTTTTTTGTCGTAGTACTCTAAAATGTAAAGTTTTTTCAAATTCTAGTCTCTCGACTGCCAAACAGCGACGGACATATTCTAGAATATCATTGTATTGTGACCAACTTTTACTTTTGGCCAAGCCTGAATATTTTCTAGATTCTAGGATATTCTCGAGAATAATGTTCGTATATAAAACGATTTTATGGTAGTAAGATAAAATGAATTATCTGTTGTTGACAATAATTAAAATGCTGAGCTTGACAGGCTATAATCGAACGATGCTTCATAAAATGTGATAAGCCTAGGCTAATCAATAATACTGCCTCATTTAATGTATTTAGTGTCAATGGTTATCACACAGCTGCATTTATCTCTGATAAAGATATTTTTTATAACTTTGTCAAGTAATCTATAATCTAGACCTAGGGAACTACTGCTGGTGGCCTACATACTTACAGCACTTTAATCTGAAAGGGTTCATCCCAGTTTTGTTTCAAACCGCCTACAGCGAATGTGGAATACTAAATGTTCTGCATCTTAGTACCATCTCCATCACAGTGGCAGATCTAGAATTTTGGTTTAGGGGGGATTAACTTAGATTTCACCCTAATCAAGCAAGTAAGCCTTATCAAAGTAGGTTACATGTTGGTTTAGGCGCGAGACTTGTCTTAGCTAAGCTGAGGGAACCTAACCATTAATTATCATGGTAGGCAAACACAAAAGCACTAAAAAACAGGCATTTTCCACTACTGTTCAGTTTGAATTAGATACTAGGGTTGAGTCCCTTAACCGACGTATCTTTGGTCGTTTTCAGTTTTGAATTGGCCCTGTATTAAGTTTATTTAGGTAGGCGGGTACATATTTACAAGCAATTCGCTATCTTCACGTGGTCGCGTAAAAATAAGAAATAATGCGATAAGGGAGATGTTTAACTGCTTTGCATCAGGCCACCTAAATGAAAGTGATAATATTTTTGTCAAGATAGGAGGTTGTCACGAGGCTGACCTCCGCATCGTGTTTTATAAATAATGCCAGAACAATAGCAGCATTATCAATGTTTTATTGCTGGCAGATTTTATAGGTAGGTTACTTTATTAGGCACTTACCTATTTATTTTGAATCCGTACTAGGTTTTCCATGAAACACAGGACAATAAAAATTGAATTCAAAGTTTAATTGACACTTTCCAATTTAACGCGGCCAATTTAAAACCATTAGGCTCATATTCACTGAACTTCAATTGAGCGATTGTTTAACTAGCCATTGTTGAAGTTAAACTTATTGAACAACTGACAAAAACAGTCGGTCAAAAATGTAATTGTTTGTCTAAGTTTTGGTAAACTTCGGCTAAACTTGATAGTTTTCCGTGTTAAATTCAAAAGTATCATTTACTTAGATATATATATTTACCATTGTTGAAGTTAAAACTTATCGAAGAACTGACAAAAGCAGTCGGGTAAAAATTGTAATTGTTTGTCTAAGTTTTGGTAAACTTTGGCTAAACTTGATAGTTTTCCGTGTTAAATTCAAAAGTATCATTTACTTAGATATATTTAAATTAATATGGTTTTGAACCCTTGACGCAAAAACGACGGGGTGTGAGTTTGACTTGTCTGTGTTGTGTGCGTGTGTCTGTTTGTGGCATTGTAGCTCCCGAACGTGTGAACCGATTTGATTCTTTTTTGTTTGTAAGGTGTATCAGGCCTAGTTTACACAGTGCGAGCTGCTGACCAGACAGTAGACAGCTACTCGGCTTGTCTACTCGTACGCCAATAGCCGCGTACCCACCTAGCGCACAGGCTCGCGCGGCAGCCTCGCGAGCCAAATGCCTCGGCTGGTGGGGACTTGCCTCGGGCTGCCTCGGGCGCGTGTTTGCTCGGCTGAGCACGGCTCGGCCCCGAGCCATCAGTTGTCGGTAAACTTGACGCGCTCAAAGGTGCCTCAGTGAGCGCTGTGTGTGCCTCCCGAGGCGGCCTCGTGTAAATTGAACAAAACTACTGAGGCTGACCGCGACCGCGCGAGCCTGTGCGCGAGGTGGGTACGCGGCTAATAACTCGGCTCGCCTTTGCTGTATACACGACAGTAGTAGCTGCTGTAGTGTCCAGTCTTGCGAGTACCGCGATGTCGAGTGTACGTGTTAAAATAAAAAACTCGCACGCTCGCACTGGCGAGTTACTGCCGAACGCGTCTAAACGATGCGAGCGACAGCCGAGCTGCTGTCATGTACGAGTTGCTGTCCGCCGAGTACTTATGCGAGTGAAAACAAAAAATCTTGAAGTAACTCGGATGCTAGCTACTGTCCAACTCGCACGTGAGAATTACTCGTAAGCGACGTCCAAACAGTGCGAGTCACTGCAGTGCAGCTACTCGGCAGGCTGACTCGTACGCCAGCTCGCACTGTGTAAACTAGGCTTTAGTCGGGAATGTTTTTAACTATCTTTGATGAAAATCGGTGATGGAAGTTTTTCAAATTTTTAATTTATAGTTGTAATTGTAAATAAAGTAATCTTTCCAATATTATAAGATTGATTGAGCAATCATTTTTGTATGCTGTTGTCGCTAAAATAATGTTAAAAAAATTACCTGTCACGCATCCTCCTCTACAGCAAAGGAAAACGAGGGTCAACGGTAGTTAAATTGTCCAATTTTACGTCGCGATTTTAGATAATAACGTATACCACACGTATGTTGCCTGTTAAACTAGAATGTACCAGATTTTTCAGTGTGATAACTATTTAAAAACTGGTACATTCTGGAACTCGTCAGTCACTTGCCTATATTTAATCTCTAACCGGTAACAAAATGGATTGTTCAATTATTTAAATCCGCTCTATGTACAGTAGGTAGGTAAGGACAATAGTAATAATGTATAATAGTAGGTACCTACCTACAATAGTTAATATTGGATATATGATTTTTAGGTACCTAATCAAACCTGTAATTTCCATACAAATTTGTCGAATTATTTGATTTGAAACGTTAAACAGTTTAAATGTCCGTGCTCGCACCTTAACTATGCCCTGCGATTTCACCCGCGTTCCCACATTTAGGAATATTTTTTTTCAAGATAAAAGATAGAAGTACCTACCTACTTATGTCATTTTCTGTACCCCTGACAACGTGTATGCTAAATTTCATAAAAACCAGTTAAGGAGTGAAAGATTAACAAACTCACTTTCGCCTTTATAATGTTAAGAAATTAGATATCCTGAGTCAAGCTGTTAGGATTAGGATGGAATAAGTAGAGATTAAAACTTAAAACGACTTATCGCGCATGAAGCTGGATGCTAAAGAAAAATACAGTAAATTTAAAAAATCAAAGCATCACTTCGCGGCTCGAAGCTCCCGCCATAGTTATCAGCCAGCTTTGTTGAAGCTTGACCTATGAAATATATTGTCACCCTGAAAGTCTTGCCATACACATACCCATGGGCGTACCCAGGATGAGGCATGGTAGGGCATCTGCCCCTCCCCAAACTCTAACTCGAAGCTCAAACTTTAGGGTTTTTAAGTAGAAAAATGTTGGTTGCGGTCAATTTAGACAGAACCCTTGCAACTAATTATTGCAATTTAAAGATCAGTAAGTTAATAAAAATCATTTTTAGAATCAGAAATCAGAATTTATTACTAATACCATGCATGGACCCAGGTTTTGGTCATTATGCGCACCTGCGAAGTCTACTCCCTGTGTCTGGGCTGGGCACCGCTCTGGATCCGCCCTAGTCACAGCAATGTCTACAAAATATTACTAGTGCCTCGCGGCCAGCGTCTGTTCTCCTCCACAGATAGCAGTCCTCAGCTGATTATCGTGAAACCTTACTAGCAGGTTCGATAATAATAGTTTTTTTTTGCAGAGTTAGTTTTAGAAAACTTTTCTTGGAAACTTGGAGATGTGATTATTTTCTCAAAAATAACATTTTTTTAAACTGGCTCACCAGAAAAAAACTATTCAATTATCGAATCTGGTCATTAGATTTCACGATAATCACTTGAGGACTACGATCTGTAGAGGAAGACATAGAAATCCGGACAGAGATCCGAACAAAGACCGGATAGAAATCCAGACAGAATTTGGACATAAGAAAGCATTTTTGTCGAAGCTTAAGCAGAGACGCTTCGCTCGCTCGCTCGATTAGGGGTATTCGGTTGGAAAGGTTCAGTAGAGTGCAGTGACGTGGCAATTTAAACAAATATGTTAAACTTTGCATTGCGTAACTCTACAATTAAAAATATATGAAAAAAAAAAATCAGGAAACTTTAGTAGGTAAATGTCACATTTTCAGCTGAAAAAATAATGAGCCAACATCAATAACCTTTGGCTCATTCGTCCCCAATTAGGGCGTCCACGAATGTGCGTTTCAATTTTTATCGCTGCTTATTGGCAGTTAAAAATGGCAATGCGATAAGATCGCCCGAAACGAGAGGTTATCTTGAAGCGTAGATGACATGATTTGCTCGATTTTTCCGTTCATTCATAATTATTAAACTACTAAAGGGCAATCACCCGATAATAATATCTGTGATTAGTAGGTAGGTACTTACTGTGATAATGAAAATACACCGAACAAAAAACCTTAGATATTACTTAATCATTAAAGCACCTACATAAACATGCGAAAATTTGTGTGTTTGTGTTAATTCTTCATGAATTAACACAAAAAATTGTGTGATTTTGTTTTTGTTTTTTTATGAACAATAGGTCGACGTTTGACCACCAACTCGCCTGATGTTAAGCGACGTTGTGGTCTAAGATGGAGCACGACGACCTATATGGTACTTATTCACTCCAGCCTTGAGGCGCTACAAGTGCGCTACTGCTCAGACCCGTCTTCGGAACGGTTACACCGGACTACATCCCGAAACACGACTAGGTCATTTCACGGCATGGCTTGTTCAGGTGGGTGGTAACTAGCCACGGCCGAAGCCTCCCACCAGAATTTGTTACCCGGTTAGCACTACCCGGGGACCACGTGTAGGGAATCAGAATACTTAGAGTTAATTCACTACCTACCTACGGACGTGGGTAGCTCAGCCTCCTAAAAAAAATTGGCATATGGAGCTAGTTTATAGCCTAGAGTAAGACTTAAGCTACTTGTTTCCAAAAAAGATAACTAAAGATAAAGATCATTTACTAACGAAAGAAACTTACACAGGGACTTGAATACTATACATGGGATAACAAAGTACGAGTATAATGACTGTGTAAGACACGGAATTGCTGTGACGGTGAGCCCCAAACTAAGCTCGAGGCTTGTAACTTGGGGCTCGGGTGCGAGACAAAATGGGTTTCTGTGCGTGAACTAACGAAGATAGTATGAATGAGCTGAGTGGCTGGACCTATTGTCAGTTTTTGAGCCGCCCAGGATTGGAGGAGGACCCACCCAGGAGGACGCAGGCCTCTATTCGGTATCCTGTAACAGCAAGTTATAAAGGCTTCAAACGACCCCAGGGAACACCATGTCGCGGTGTCTTGCATCGTGTGGTGGTAGAGATGAGTGTCCCCGGGAATGTTACATGCAAAGCTGCTGTTATGATAGTAGATTATATACAAGGGGACAAAGCAGCGTCTTACTTCGCAGGCGGCTTATTGAACCTTGAGCGTAACGAGGGAGTTATTTCGAGTACTGAGTGAGTGAAGCGAGGGGTTGAAGGCGCCCAAGACCTTTGTCTTGGGCGCCTTCTCATCACCCATGCCAGCAGCGTCAGTAGCGAAGTACTAAAATTCCTATTACATTATGTAAGTACGCGATTTCTCGGGGCGCCTAAAGCAGAAGCAGGGACGTCGTAATCACTCGGTTGTCCGATTTAGGGACCCTGACTCCGTGTCTTATTACACCACCCTACACTTGAGGACAGAGGTCCGAGAAATCGCGTAATGTAGTCGCAGTGGAAAGTCAATTTCGATAATACCTAATACGTAGGTAAGCATTATCTTTAGCTCGTGTATTGTTTGTTTCAGCTAATCTCTAGTCATGTATATTAACATTAAGTATCAATTAAACCCGTGCGTCAGTTATGACAGCATTTCTCTAACTTCTCGGTATTGAAGAATTCAATTGATGGATTAATCCTATCTGTCGGGGTCGTGTAGGTATTGTAACGGATCGCTGCCATTGAATATAAACATCCAGTTATTTTCCATTAATAGCGAATATTTTTAATTCATCCTACAACAACAATAATGATGCTTGCGTCAACTGTAGGTGCGCATTTTATGAAGGCTCGTTGTTTTGGTAAACATAATTGTGTTGGTTTTCAGTTAGGCAGCGCTCAATTTTCCTCTTCACCGGGGATAAAGCGAATTCATTAGGGGTGGGCCATATTTTCACTGTTTGCAGTGAAACTATGGCCCGTCGAGGAGCGATATTTAGCGAGTACAAGTACGAGCCAGTTGGCTCGGCAATATTGCGACAATATTTAGAGTGTTGCCTGGTTAAATTTCCGTTCCGAAGACGGGTCTGAGCAGTAGCGCACTTGTAGCGCCTCACTCAACTGCCGTCTTTGTACTTCTTCACTCTACAAAACTTCAAGGCTAGAGTGAAGAAGTACCTTATAGGTCGTCGTGCTCCATCTTAGACCACAACGTCGCTTAACATCAGGCGAGTTGGAGGTCAAACGCCGACCTATTCTATATAAAAAAAAAAAAATCGTCCTACTTTTCTAGCATGGCTGATGATGGCCGGGCTACGGTCAGCAGTAAAGCCACTATTGCCAGGCCAGTACTGGCCAGTATATGGCCCGTCTAAGTCTAAACTTTTTCCCGTTATGTAGGTACTTCTTTTTGCTAGATACAGCTGCTGTGAGCTGCTTTCTGCTCTGAAAGTGAAGTTGAGAAATATTCCACTCTTTTTTTTCTAAGTCGCCTTCTTAGCCTAAATCTTAGTACAAACTAACTACTGTGTCCTACCTATAGGCATATTCATGCCTAATATATCGTGCTAAGCCTAAACAGCGAAACTGAATACACTGATTCTTGATTTTTTTTTTGCCATTTCTAATCATAATATCAATAACTTAAATAGTTCTTAACTATAGACATATTTAAGTTTTGATAGCTTTCGTTAGCTTTTTTCGTCTTCGTTTGGTTCTGTACCCGTTTCCGCCAGGGGCGCTTTATCGAGCCAAACGAAAACTAAAAAAGTTTGCGTTGATAAATTTCTATCATGACTCACACTAACCCTAATTAAAAAAATAACTAGAGACAGACACATATATTTAACGCTGTTTAATCTGTTTTTGTTTAGCACCGTAGTGTTTATTACCATCCCAAGGTTTTTTTGAAATAAAACATATATTGTAACAATTCTTACATTAATTTATTGCAGACACGCTGTCCGTCCCGTGACCCACCGAACAGAGTGATGACCCAACTTACATTTGTTACAAAACATACCTAGATATTTACACGTAGGCTAAGGGCTTAACATAAAATAAATAATTGAATTTCGTCTAATAACAGAGTACAGAGCGAATTACGGCTAACGTTCCGTGGCCAGGGGCTCCAGACAAGTTGCAATTGCTTTTACAAGATTCTGTTTCTAGAATCGTTGATTGGACGAAATAGATACGAGCTTTAAAACTGTTACGTGGTCAATTGGTCATATTGTCAACTCGTCCAATCAGCAGCAGCGTTCGAGCGATTGCAACTTTTCCAAGACCTCAGTAGTGGACGCAAATTATGCCGGCTACGAATACATACAAAAAGACAACTCAAGTAAGTAGCTATACAGATTTTTGTGACTAATTCATCGCCGTCGTATAACGCTAGTCAATAATCAGTTATTTCCAAAACAGCACATGTCCAGACGTTCACAACTTTTTGTTTGCAGGAAGACTGAAAAACTAATTTAACAAACAAGTGTTTTTTTTAATACGTGAACATGCGCCGTTTAGAGAACGACAGATTATAGGTAGATTTAGTTTGTAACCGATAACTTTCGTTTGAAATAAAAAAATACTGGGGCCCTTATCCAGCGCTTGCAATACAACCTCGGTCATGCTCACTCACGTGACTTTTCTTACCAGGAAGACAGTGACAGGGATAATATTGCACGCGCAGTCAATGTAGGGCCTCTGCAATTTTTTTACATCATTTCTCACGGTCCTATCGCAAGTATGAATGCTGAATTAGACTAATGCTATTTTTAAAGCTTACAATGTAATATCTCCACACAGTATAAAAATCACTTTCCGCGTCTGTCTAAATATCCGCTAACTCCTTCTAAACCATGCAACGGATTTTGATACAGTTTTCACCATCAGTTGGGGCGCTCCTAGAGCTGGCAATGTTGCAGATTGTAGCTCGGCTATCATCAGCCATGGTAAAAATGTATGACTAAATGTCCGAGCCACACTCGAAATATTGCTGGGCCAGTTTTGCGGCAGTATTGTAGTAAAAATATAGCCTGTCCAGGAGCGCCCTTAGATGATTTTCCACGAAAGGTTTATGTACCGTACGGAGCCCGGGCAGGTTAGTCAATCTGAACTTTGCTACTGCATTCGTCTAGTACAGACTGATACTGCATTATTTCGTATTTGGCATTCAATAAGATGTGATGATGACCAAAGTATAATTAAAAGTTGTACTATCTTACGAAGCGATTTTTTAGCATATTATGTGTACTAAACTCATACAAGGTAGTACCTAAATTAGGTACTTTAGTATACCTGAAAAGGTAATTCTAACATTTAGCTACAACTGATTAATTATTAAATGACTTGCCTGTACTTTGCATGAGTACTGTTCCTTTGTTCCTTATTTTAGGATAGCTATTTCAGCATTCATTCTCACGTCCACGTAGCCACTAGAAACGTTTCGCGTTAAAATAATACGAGATCATTGTTTTATACGTGTACAAAATACATAAATAACTCGCGTGAACACAGCTGGTGTGATTCAATAAGTATACGGCTGCGTGTCTACAGGACAAAAGAGAGGAAGAAGAAATCCTCCAATAGAATCAAAGAAAAAATTCACCAATAAGATCGCTTTATTTGTACGAGGAATAAATCCACCAACAGGATAATTTTATTTGCGCCAAGAAGAAATCCTTCAATAGAATCACTTCATTTGCGCTAGGAAGAAATCCTTCAATAGGGTCACTTCATTTGCGCTAAGAAGAAATCCGTCAATGGAATCACTTCATTTCCGCTAGGAAGAAATCGTCCAATAGGATACTTTCATTTGCGCTAAGAAGAAATCCTTTAATAGAATCAATTCAGTTGCGCTAGGAAGAAATCCACCGATGGGATCTCTTCATTTTCGCAAGGAACAAATCCTGCAATAGGATACTTTCATTTGCGCTAAGAAGTAATCCACCAATGGAATCACTTCATTTGCGCTAGGAAGAAATCCTCCAATAGGATCACTTCATTTACACAGCCAAGTGATCGTATTGGTGGACTCTTTCCTTGCGCACCGCTAATCTTCCTCGCACATCTCCGGTGGACACGCAGCCTAAGAATTATCAACATAACACATACACGGCGAAACATTACACCAAAATGTTTTAAAAAAATTACAAAAAATAAGATATATTATGATATTTTTATTCGTGTACCGTTTGCGACTTGGCTTTATCCCAGTGTCTGTCAAATTATTTCGAAACTAAAGACAAAGACAAAAGTTTTGTTATCTTTGTCTAATAGATTGAAAAAACCTATCAAGTTTTGTATAAAAATTGCACAGCTGGACCAGTATCAATTATTTTCAGTTTTTTTTTGTGGTACTGTGCCAACCTTCATTTCTGACACTGGGACCGAGTAGCAATCAGTATTATGTATTTAAAGAGTGACTAATACAAATAAATCAATAAACGAACACCTGTTTCAAAGTTATCTGAGTCATAAAGCTATTTTTGCCGCTTCCGCTACATAATCTGACATACATTGAACTGAGGATATGTAGCAAGAAAAAAACTACAAATAGCTTCGATTAGATATACATAGATGTCGTGTCTAATTAAAAATCAGGCCTCCACAGTGGCACCGGATCGACACTAATATTCGCTTATGTATGTTTATCAACGTTCTATTAAACAAAATCAAATACATATAACTTCATTTGAATCTAAGCCTTATCATACGACAATAACGTTGATGACATTTGCTAAAGTGTTAGCATATTTATAATACACTCGTGACACTAACTGACAGCGACTGACAGCGAAACAAGGCTTACACTTGATATAAGCCTAGTTTTCAAGGTGCCATTTCGCATATTGAAACTTTACATCTATGTATATCTGAGCGAAGGCCAATAGCCACAATAGGCCACTTTGCTGTGTAAATGTAATCTTTTTGGTGTTTTTTTTTCCTCACTACTCCTCGCACAACTCATCTCCTGGTCGAAAGGCAGCCTTTTTTGGGGTAGAGAGTATTTACCCAGTTCATTGTTCACACATGTTAACACATACATGTCAATCAAATATCTTTGAGCAGGCGCTAACAGCGCTTTTTCACCTAAAAGACAATAATTGTAATATTTTTGAACATTTAGATCATATGTCGATTTATTCATAGGCACTTCATTATATTGCCAAAGTAGATAAACAATATTCAGTTTGTTTACTAGTTTAATATATATGTGAATGTTCGTCAATTAATTAAAATTTAAGTCCGTATAAAAATCATTTTTTAAAGTAACTAAATTGAAAAAAAAAATGGTTAGTAAGTAATATAAAAAGATAATAAATAAAGTTCTAAATAATATTTACATAACAAATGTGTATTAAGTAATGTAAAAAAATACTTTTACAATGAATTTGTAGTAAAAAAAATTAATAATTAAAACTTCAATATTATTACTTAATAATTTTGAGGCTCATGCATTTTTATTATTAAATCTATCAATATTATTTGAAATTCTATTAACCGCAATAGCAGCGCAAAAATATTGCACAGAGTTCAATCAAATATACAAACATATGTTGTAAATATGCATTTTGTAGTATTTTCGCTTTTTGCAAATTTGTTTGTATATATGATTTGTTTAAACTAATAAATTATGTAATTTTATTGTTTTTAGTATGATATGCACATTATTATATTGCATAATTATAAAGGTATATTCAGATAAATGTGATATTTACTGTGGCAGTACAAAGCGGTGATACTCTCATCTTTTCCGTTAATTGTTTGAGTACTCAAACGACTAGCGCGTTACAAGACACATAAGGAAACGCGCTCTGACTTCTCTGATACCACGTATATCTGATTAGGCCTTTAGGTATGTCGTTACTAGTATAATAAACAATATTGTCCCGAACCCAGTGTGTCGCATGAGCCTCATTGGAAGCATTATAGTGGAAAATTATTAATAACCTAATGTAAGCGGGGTACTATTCGAAATGCCCTCCATCGAATTTGACTAATTTTAGGCAGTAACAGTTCGAGCAGCGTAAGAATAGCCACCTTATTGCCCGGTTTAGCTTGAAAACGTGGCCTTAGTGAGAGCTATTTTTACGTGTCATCAGAGACTCTATTTTAGCACGTGTGAGATTATATGTGTCACCTTCACTCTCATTATTTTTCCAACAAGAGAGACAGCGACAGAGTAAATATCGCACGAGCCAGAACAGGACCCCTTTATTCCTACCTACATCATTCAACGATAAGCCACGCTGGTGAAGGAACCAACAGAGTTATTCTGGATATTTGTATAAAATGCATTTAAATTTGTATTCTACACAAACAAATGCAATATAAAAAACATTTCTCATTTACACAAGAACCTACGTATAACTAGAACTTAACAATTACTTTTAATTTATTTATGTTAGGAATCAATCTATTCCAAGTTAGTTATTCTAAACTTCACCAGTGGCTTTCGTTTCAACTACACATTTATTTGCTCGCTTACAGCTAGAAACACAGACGAATCAGAGAAGGCAATAGACCTACAAAATGGCAACCGGTCAATGGGAGACGACCACTGACCAATCACTGACGCCGAGTCATTAATCAATGGCGGTCTGACCAATCAACACTACCACAGACCGGTCAGCCACGTTCACAGACCAATCAGATACAGACGCGCGTGTTTCTAGCTATATGTCGTTTTTACACAAATAAAATATGTAGTCACAAAAAAATGAACCACAACTGAATCGCTACCCTACAACAACCCCATTCAGACATTTCGTCACATATTTTTATTTATTTACAAATTAGTTAGAATTTGAAATTTAACTAAGTATTTACAAGGAGCGATCGACGCGACCGACTCCCAAGTTGGAGTAATGCCTTCAGTTGCAAATGGAGATATGTCTAAGTCTTAAATTGCACTTGTAGACCAGTGGCCTTATTCTGTCGCTTGCTGTAATATTGCAGTCTCTCTCACTCAAATGACTTTTCTTAAGGAGAGACAGTGACGGAGATAGTATGGCTAGCGCCAGAATAAAGCCCTAGAATCGTCCAGTCTGAGCCAGAGATAAACCAAAGGCATTATCACTCAACAGTATCACATGTTGAGGAAGTCAAGCTCATCGATAATTAGTTTTAGTAAAAAGTCGTTACAAAGCAGAACATCAGTTTAACTGGGTGTAAAGAAATATTGAATATTGTTACAAACTGAGTCCGTTTTGTTCTTACTAGTATTCAATTGTATAAAATATATTACTTATATATACATGTACACCTAAAGCTGGGCCCTGATTATAGCACATCAACAGAACAACGGTGGACGGCTTTCCCATATACATTTTACTGCTGAATACAAAGCCGAGGTTCATTGACATGGACTAAGCAAGGACCCAGCTTTAGAGTATCAAGGTTCCCTTATAAACTATTCTGAGGTCAGTGTCGTTATTTTTGGTCCTCATTTACAGTTGTGTCATAGTCCTTTACATACTTAGAAAAAATGATAAAATGCAAATTTAAAAGTGTACATTATCTGCTCCGTAACGACCTTCCACCAGCTAAAATCGATCGCAGACTTCCTCGTCCGTATTCCCTACGCCTCCGTGGCGACCGGTTCTCTGGCGTGGTGTATCTTCACGTGCTTGTTGTGATTAGACTTATTGCTCGACGTCTTCCCGCAGATATTACAAGAGAACGGGCGAGCGCCGCTGTGAACCTTCATATGCTCGGATAGATAGTAACTCCTATGGAACGACTTACCGCACTCCGGCACCTCACAGACGTACCTCTTCGCCGTTTCGTGTTCTCTAACGTGGCGCTGGCAGTTGTATTTCCTGATGAACTGGCAGCCGCAGTAGTTACACGTGTAGGGGCGGACGGATTTGTGAGAGTTCATGTGCGAGATGAACTCGGTGCGGCGGATGAAGGCTCCTTTGCAGAGCGCGCATTTGAAAGGCTTCGCGGAGCGAGACACGTGCGTCCAGCGATGCAGCTTGAGGTTCCACTTTGTGGTGAAGGCCTTGTTGCAGACCACGCACGAGAACGGCCGCTTGCCGCTGTGAGTGGCGAGGTGCGCGCGCAGGTTCGTGCGCAGGTAGATCTGGAACGAGATTCTACTTGATGAAGATACCTTTGGTTGTATTAGCGATAGTGTTTAAAGACGTAAGCATGTGAGACCGAGTGAGACGATGTCGAAAACAACCTAGCTGTGTCGCTCACGCATCAAATAGTTGTGTCACAGTGCACCGACCTGTTTACAGACAGGGCAAAGCACGTTCTCCGCGCGCCGTCATGTAGAGCGCGTTGTGCTTGCGGCGCACGTGGCGACAGTGTGTCGTGTGAGTAGAGTGTGTGTCACACACAGTGCACCGACCTGTTTACAGACGGGGCAGGGCACGTTCTCCGTGCGCGAGACGGAGGGCGCCGTCATGTAGAGCGCGTTGTGCTTGCGGCGCACGTGGCGACAGTGTGTCGTGTGAGTAGAGTGTGTGTCACAGTGCACCGACCTGTTTACAGACGGGGCAGGGCACGTTCTCCGCGCGCGAGACGGAGGGCGCCGTCATGTAGAGCGTGTTGTGCTTGCGGCGCACGTGCCTCGTCAGCGAGGCGGCGTGCACGAACTTGTCGGGGCAGTGCAGGCAGGCCTTGGGCCGCGGCTCGTGCGTCTCGCGGTGCCACGCCAGCTTGGCGCGCGAGTGTAGCACCAGGCCACACTCGCACACGTAGTCTCGGACCAGCGTGCGCTTGTGGAAATGGTGACGGTTCCTGGAGTAACACAGACTGAGGTGAGACAGACTGTCACAGGGAGTGAAGATGAGACCTTGTACTCAGTGGTGGCAGACAAGGGCTACTGTTACCACAAACAGGCCTGCAGGCTTAGCATGCGCGCGAGACAAAAATCTCTCGTCGCTATTTGTCATGTGAGAAAGTGACAAGGCTATGTGAAACCATACGTCTGTCTCGATAAAAAGAGTCGAAATACTATTATCGCATGCTTGCAATTTTGAACACAGGTGGATAATGGTTGGTGACCATGTCTTTAGCTAAGATAGAAAAACAAAAAACCCCACAGCAAAATGGAATCTATAACATTCGGGGTAATGCAAAGTTTCTAACGATACAATTCTTATAAAAACTATGTGTTCCAATTGTGAAACAAGCTGCCCGTTGCTACCAGACAAGCGACTCGCTTGCTATGTTTAAGGATGCCGTTAAAAAATTGTATTTATCAAAATTCTCTTGTTGAATTGATTTATTGGTCTTATCGAATAAGTATGTTGCTCTAATATAAATAAATATTTGTCTATTTGTCTATAATATTTTCGTGATATTCTGTGTAATAAATAGTATATTTTATTAACTTTAGGTATTTTAAGTATTAGAATGTATTGTATTAGTTGACATGTGTGTTTATGTAAATATAATTCAAATAGTTTAAGTAGGTGTACACTCTTATTTTTGTAAAAAAAACTTTTTTTTTGTTAATTTTTGCACGCCAATGTCCCATACTCTTTCATACGTATCCTTTCCATCCTAAGGTTGCCTGTAAGAGATCGCTCCTAGTGATGAGGCCGCCACTTGTTTTCTGTTCTTTTGTTTTGTTATTTCTGGTGTGAACAATAAAGTGTTTATCTATCTATCTACTTTTACTAATACTTGAGCCACAATACAATACAAAAACTCTTTATTGACACCAAATACAAATAAATGTAAACTAAACACTCAAAAATAAAGGCGCAATGGGCGGTCTTATCGCTTAAGAGCGATCTCTTCCAGACAACCTTTGGATGGAATAAAAACATTATGATTAAGCATGGACGGTGGTGTGTGCTAAAGAAAAATAATAAAATTAAGCCACTTTACACTATCAAGCTTTATGAAAGGCTTCGTCCAGCGCTGTCTGGGCTGCAGATGATGATGGTTACCTGTGCTGCACCATGTTGGAGTACCGGCGGAAGGTGTCGTCGCACAACGTGCACTTGACGGGCGCGCGGCCCGTGTGGACGTTGTGGTGCTCCGACAGCTTCTGGCGGGTCAGGAATCGCTTTTCGCAGATCTCGCACCTGGAACAGTTTAGTTATACTTAGTCGAATTTTAATTATCCCTTTTTTTAAGTGTACTTAGTTATAATAATAATAATAACGACGAGAACCTCGTGACGGTCGAGAAGGACAAACTCAGCAAGTACCTTGACTTGGCGCACGAGGTAACCCGTTAACATTAAATCATTGTCCCGATAGTCGTCACGGTAAACGGTCTCATAGCGAAGAGCCTCGACCAACATCTCAAGAGGCTTTCTTTAGACGGTTGGATCAAGGGCCAGATACAGTCGGCAGTGATCCTAGACACGTGCCGTATTGTCAGGAGGTTCCTCACTCTGCAGCCCTAACCACCGGTAGCTTGGGCATCGCCCCGCTGCCGGCGGCACCCTAGTTTTTAATAGTATTTTTAAGTTTTCTTACAGTAAATGTATATTTAACATACATTTATATTGTTGTATAAATGTATATTTAATATACATTTATACAACACAATTTATAACTTAAAAAATAAGAAGTGAAATAAATATCTTGGATAATAATAAATTCGAGACACTTCCACACACGGTCGCCTGACACCAAACTAAGCAAAGCTTGTACTATGGCTGCCAGAGACTGATATACATACTTAGATATTTTTAAATAGATATTAACACCCAGACATAGAACAAACACTAATGTTCATCACAAGACTGTTTGCCCTAGGTGGGAATCGAACCCACGCCCCCACGCTCAGAAGGCAGGTTCACTACCAACTGAGCCACCGAGGCAGTCGAACTTTAATTTTAGTTATTCTGATTTTAATCATACTTTTGTATGTCTTTATTCGTTAACAACGGACAAGTTAATTTATGGTGTAAAAATGATCCGTTAAGTTTTCTCCGACAAAAAGTATGACGCGAGACCACAAATAACGTTTAAATAATAAAAAATAATTTTGTAAATATAAGTATTTGTATGAGGTACTTAATTAATTATGTATTTTTAGAGGGTTTTTTTACTTGTAACTGTTTAAGTGTTTATACGTGAAAACTACTTTGGCTTTTGTGTTAACACTTATCGTTTAACTACTGTGTAAAATTAGCAGCCGTCTGTTTTCCCTGTACAATAAAATAAAATAAAAATAAAATAACCTATAAGGAAACTGGTTCGGTAGCATCCCACACCCGCTATCCCAGAGTATTTTCAAACGTATTTTTGGGATAAAAAAATCTGTACAGACAGTGCAAGTTAGACAATTACAAGTAAACTAGTGTTCATACTTGTAGTTCTTGATCCCGAGGTGCGTCTTGAGGTGCAGGTTGAGGTTGGCGCGCCGGTTGAAGCACTTGCCGCACTTGAGGCACTCCAGCGGGTGCATGCGAAGGTGCGCAGTAAACGCCGCGTCCGTCACCTGCGCAGGGGAACGATACATTGATACATTCTATCATAGTTAGGACATGTGGGCTGGTGTACATTGAAACAGTATTTGAAACCAGCATAGAATGGCGTAACTTTTTACAAATTTGGTACAAGTTGACATACTGGAAAATAAACGTTTGGGTGAAGACGACTGTAAAACATGTCTTTGCATTTGATGGGCCATAACCACGTGATTATGGCGAAGTTATGAAACATCTTCACTAAAGCCATAAAACAAGAGCTAAAATTTAATTTCAAAGATGATCAAAAATAATTCAAAGATTGAATTATTAAGAATTTGAATTGTATTTTGGTTGGTGTACAAGCAGAGTACCTATTTTTATTCTATTACTAGCTTTTCGCCCGCGGCTTCGCTCGTATTTCATAGCCTATGGCACTCAGGGATAATGTAGCTTTTTAGTAGTGAAAGAATTTTTAGAATGGGTTCAGTAGTTTCGGAGACTACCCGCGACAAATAAACTTAGCAAGTCACAAATGTTACCTCTTTATAATTAAGTACCTGGATGACCGAGCTTTGCTCGGTTTTTTTTTTTATTTGTGTTTTTTGGAAAATAAACAATTGATTTTAGTCTAACCTCAAAGCAAACACTCATTGACTTCGTGTTACTTAACAACGCCATCTGCTGTTGTGTCGTTAAAGCAATTAGTTGCTCACAAAAAATAGTATTATTATTCGCCAATAGATGTCAGGAAGAGTCATATTTTTCAATTGAGACTACTCAAACGCCTCCTTTTTGTTATTTGTCTTCCAAGTTTATGTTTAAGTTGATTATCGATAAAACACGAATAAAATGACATTTTCTAAAAATGATTCCTAGCTAGATCGATTTATCGCCCCCGAAACCCCCCACATACTAAATTGTATGAAAATCGTTGGAGCCGATTCCGAGATTCCAATTATTTATATATATATATACAAGAATTGCTCATTTAAAGATATAAGATATACTAATATTATAAAATCGAAAGGAACTCTGTCTGTCTGTAGACTTTTCACGGCTACACGGTTGAACGGATCCTAATGAAATCTGAAAATTAGTTATAGTAAACAACGAGGAAGGTGTCTAGATACTTTTTCTGAATAAACTCGAACGAACCCGCGGGTAACAGCTAGTCCTATCTCACTAATATTATAAACACGAAAGTTTGTAAGAATGGATGGATGGACCGATGTTTGTTACTCTTTCACGCCAGAACGGCTGAACAGATTTGGATCAAATTTGGCAGAGATAGATTATAGTGTAGAGCACATAGGATACTTTTTAACCGCGGGTGAAACCGCAAGGCGCAGCTAGTATTAAATAAATAAATATTCGGGACATTTTGCGCACACGGTCATCTGATCCCAAACTAAGCAAAGCTTGTACTACGGCTGCCAGAGACAGATATCTATACATATATTTTTTAATACATACTTAAAATAAATATAATATTAACATCCAGACATACACAAATGTTCATCACATGAATCTTTGTCCTAGTTGGGAATCGAACCCAGATAGAATCTATACAGGGTTATAGGTACCTCACCAAAAACCTCTTAAGGGTTCATTGTACTCATCAATATGAACAACTTTTACTATGGGCGAACTCTGAAATCGCGAAAAAAAATCAGCTGTTCCATACATTTTGTCTCAGGTGACTGAACTTTTTGTATGGAACAGCTGTCTTTTTTTCGCGATTGCAGGATTGGCTCCATAGTAAAAGTTGTTTATATTTATGTGTACAATGAACCTCTGAGAGATTTTTGGTGAGGTACCTATAACCATGTATATATCTTTACTATAAGTTTTTTTGGTCACCTGGTCCACTTTACACGTGGGGCAGATGAAGTCCTTCCGTTTGCGCTTGGTCTCCTGTTTGAGCAGCGCGCGCAGTTCCAGCGCCGGCTTGCTCTCCAGCGGGTCGTACAGCATGGACGAGGAGATCGTCTCCTTGGAGTCCAGAGATAGCAGGGTCGCTGGAAGGGGACGGAACTCATTACGTACTGGGATATGATGCTGTAACACTTCATTGATAACTACTACTTTACTGGTAATGTTACTGCTTAGTTAGATTTTTTTTTAAATAGTTTACGTTAGATATTGTTTCTGTTGTTAGAACTTTGTGTTATCGTGCGTTCTCATACTCGTAAATGTTTATGTTTAGATTTGCTAAGGCTGTCGAAAATCTGTAATTAGCTCTCAGATATTATAAGTTAGCAATAAGATGTTGTTGATTTTCCATAAAATAAATAAACAAACAAAACATAAGATGAATATAAATAAATAATTATTCAGTTGAAGCGATGACAGCCTAGTTGGAGAAGGCCTGCCTCTCAAGCCAGAGGGAGCGGGTTTGAACCCAGCCCACGGCACGCACCAATTTGTTCATTGTGTGAACATATGTGCGTATTGTATGTCATCTGCTACATGAATTGAGCCCGGTGTATGGCGACAGGCTCGCCCCTTGTCACATTTGGGACTGAATATCGTCCGGCGAAGTGTGGGTGTTGTATTACACCTCGATCGGGGAAAGGCGTGACGATATGTATGTTTGAGAAAGGAGACAACAAATACGTGTTGCAAGTCTCGAGTGAACTGGTTTCTTCTAGGCAAGCGTGCTTTAAAGGCGTTATCAGACAGTTCACTCGAGTCAATGCTTAATTTATCTTCTAGTCCACGTTCATACGGCTTAGCTGGAATAACCTAGAAATGAACATTCACCTTTTCTATTTTTTCAACATGGCGACTAACGATACGATATTGTGCGCCAAACCGGAATGAACATTCTCTCTGTGTACATTTTTCGTTCCTTCGATTCGAGCGTAGAACATTGCTGGATCTGTTCACTAATGATTGTTTGGCACTCTTATTCATTTTGTGTACAGACATTTAATTTCGGGTGAATGACGCCGTATGTAAGGCGAAAATGAACGGTAATACTCGTATCATCTTAAGCCTTAGAGTGTGCTTGCTTAGTAATTTTGTGTACCTTATATAGAGTCTAAGGTAGATAAAACTACATACAAACTGTTTAGACGCACAAAACTGTGCTGTTTACTTCGTAAAGCTAGTGTTTACCTAGTGAAGGAAGATGCTCGCTGTCTTAGACAGGCTTAAAAACTGACGTCTTAGACGAAACAAAATAATATGACGTATTACTAGCTGACCCGGCGAACTTCGTCCCGCGATATTTTTTATGTTCACATTTTTATCTTTCCTTTTAGACAATCCTTGTCCTGACAATAACAAACGCGAGAAAAACAGCATTATCCAATTTGGTGCATTCGTTCGCAAGTTATGCGCATACATACATTTCGGCGTTTCATTTTTATTTATATGCATGTCTTTATTCAAAACATTTGGGTTGGTTGAAGATACGGATACTGACTGGTGCAGGACAAGGCACTGTCATCGGTCTTCTCCCCCCTCATTATTGATGTTGGCCGCAATAGCCCGTACGATACCAGAACCAGCGCGGCGTTACCTCGCAGCTCCTTCATTATAAGGATAGGAGGCAGCTCAAGACAAAAGAACTTAGAATATACTTACTGGCACATGACAGGGTGTTTTCATCGGGCTTCTCCTCCTTCTTGATTTTAGCGGCGGTGATCCTGGCGTAGGAAGTTGATCGCTTCGGCGGCGGAGCGTGACCCAGCGCCGCGTGAGCCCGCAGCTCCTTCATAGAAGGAAACGAGGCGCCGCACGACCCGCACGCGTACTGACGAACCGCCGGGAACACGGTCATCTCTTCCCTGGAAACAATGGTATATTCTCTTAACATGGGATGAAAGCACACGAGCCTAATGAGGACTGGACTGGACTGGACGCGCGACTGTGCAATAGTTGGTTTAAGTTGGTGGTTGGTTGGGTTTTGGTTGGTAAAAGAAATAATCATGAAGAAACAATAAAAACATAACGTACATGTAATATAATATATAAAGACATGTAATATAATATAGAAACAATGGTATATTCTCTTAACATGGGATGAAAGCACACGAGCCTAATGAGGACTGGACTGGACTGGACTGGTCAATAGTTGGTTTAGGTTGGTGGTTTTTTGGGTTTTGGTTGGTAAAAGAAATAATCATGAAGAAACAATAAAAACATAACGTACATGTAATATAATATAACATATAAAGAAAGATTGAAAAGCAATTATGCGCCGCAAAGGTCCTGGGTAAAGTCCGGGGTTCTATTCAAATTTTTTTTTTTTTTTTAATTGTGGTTTACCCCAATACTATGTTTTTTTCAATTAGAATGTGAGTCAACAGAAAGTTCAAAAAAAATACCGCTTTGTAATATTTTACGCGTGAAACAATTTTTTTATTTAGTTTTATCGTGAAGGTTATTAGCATACATACATAAAAGACATGCACGTACACATTTCGCATCCATAATGATATTGTGAATATAGTGATACATTGAATTTGAAAGTAACTTGCTGAATCTGTGTTCATTGAAAAACAGCCATTAAAATAAGCAGTCCTTGGTTTCTCAACTTTCAGTCGTGAAGGTTAGTATAATTTTCTTAATGACTTGTTGGCCACTGAGGCTTCTACAGCATACCGAACTTTAGGCTAGCGTAGATGGGCAGAGCCTTAAGACCATGTAGCGACTAGCTCAGAGGCACCTCTACGGTACGGACCTCTCGGCTTGGACTGTCACTGGGGATGGGCAGTCGTATAGCTCTGACAACCTAAAAGGGATTTGCTCTTGCGCTCTATTTGGATGAACTGGTTGATTGTTTGGAGAGAAACTAATCAGATCCTGGGAGTCTTCGACTCCGCCGGCGAGGTCGGTTTGTGGTCGTGTTCCTTTGGTAACTGACGCTTATATTAAATACTGGATACTTCTTGTTGTCAGGAGGCTTACCACGGGCTTTTTCTCGTTGGGCTCCATACATTTAACCTAGTTTTGCCTGTACGCTTTGTTTTTCGTCCATACATTCCTGTATGGAGCCATACGAAAACGAAAAAAGTTTTCGTAACCTTAAAAACTCCTGGTAAGGGTGCTAGAGCTGTCGGGTCGGAGGTAGGTGTAAGATGTGAACTCACAGGTTGTCCCGTTTGTCTGTGACGTCGAGCTCGGAGCCGTCGGAGACCCAGCTCTCGCGCGCCATCAGGTCGTAGGGCTCCGCCGGCGTCGCCGCCGAATACCCCTGCGGAACAAGATAACACCTACTAAGAATACCGTCCACAAGCGATAAGTTAGATAAAAAAAACATTGAAATGTGAACCGTACGTGACTTTAGTATAGAGTTCATGGTATGATATGCGCCTTGCAGTAGGAAATACGTGAAACAAACATCATGTCAGCTTTACTATGATGGATACATAGAAAAGAGGACTTTTTGTTATCAATATGTGTTAAAGGAAGTGTTTTGTTGGAGAAAACGCAGGACTCATAGACACTATCCAATAACTTTTCAGTTCAAGGTAAATCAATAGTTTTTTTCGTGATTACCGATACTTCAACAAAATTGTTGCACCATTGTCAGATGGACTGTTGGTCAAACAACGAGACCTATCCACGGTATAAAAACGAGCAATGTAAAATAACGTCATACCCCCGTCCAAGAAGAGTCCATGTCCCCGTTGCTCTCCTGCCCGCTGAGCTCTCCGCGCGGCGGCATGCGCTCGTCGGCGCAGATGTTTAACGTCGGCTCGCTCTCGCTGCGGCTCTCGCTCAACAGATCCGCCTTGCTGTCTCTCTCCTTCTCCTCGTCCACAGGCGCTTCGTCCCTTTCTCCGTCCGTATAATCCATCCCGCTCTCCGCGATCTTATAACTCTCGTGGATAAAATTCGGCAACACGAACTCGTTTTCCTTCGTCGACGGCTCCCCCCAAATATTACACGAGAACGTTTCTTTCGCATTGTCCTTGAACACCGTCGGTCCTTTATCGTCGAAAGCTTCCACCCTATCCGGCGTGAAATAGTGCTCGTAAATATTGTCCCCGAAGTAATTTTCATTCATCATGTTGACGAACTGCTTGGTTTTACTCGCGCCTTCCAAGTCTAGGAGTTCTCGGTGGCTCGATTCCTCGTCGAAGTCTCTAGGCGACATGTTCTCATAGCTGACGACGTTGATGGAGGGCCGCAGGGGGTCGAGGGACGTCATCTCGGGGTGGTCCTGGTTGCTGAACGTCTCGTTACTCGAGGAGAGCTCCTCCTTCACCTGGACCACATCTGCCGCCGAATCCGACTTCTCCGGGCTCGGGAACTGGGCGGCGTCCTCGGCCTGATCTGCGTCAAACCCCGTCATCTCCTCTTTTCCTTTGATTTCTTCTATTGAAATCGTTTTCAAGGTAGACTTCTTATTTTCTGACTTCGCAACGTGCTTGACGAAGCTGATAGGCGCCTTGGATGAGCATGGCATCGGTTCATCGTCCTGCCTACTCGGAACGCTGCCAGACATCTTCAATTTCTTTATTTGCAAAATTTTCTTACTTTTCTTCACGAAAATGTTATTCAGTCTTTGTGGAGCACTTCTAAATGGCTTTATTGGCAATTGAATTTTCTTTTCTTTGCTATCTAATTCGTTCCTAATTTTACTAGTTTCGGGCTTGGGAGATATCACGGTGCGATCTGTGGAGTTGTCCCCGTTCTCGGACAGCTCGCTGATCGGCGATATGGAAGGCTTCTCGTTACATATTAGGTCTGGTACAGGACAGCTGTCGCTGAATTCCATATCTATTTTACTATCTATGCTATTTTTGCTAGAGTCTTTATTTGAGGTAGGACTTGCGATCTTTTTGAGCTCTGCGAAAGAGTGTGAGCTATCTCTAGAACTATCGCCTCGACTCATCGAAGGTTCAGTAAAATCGTGGGGAGACTTCCGCTCGAGGTTGTCTATGTCGGGCAAGATCTTCTCTGGCGACGTGCAACTGTCCGGGTACTCGCGATCATTAGACCCCGTCAAGTCCATCACTGTGTTTATCATATTCTTGTTATGTTGTACTGGAACTTCCACCTTTATGTTACTAAGAATCTTAAGCCCTCTAGTGGTACCTGGAGCTTCACTGTGAGGGTCAATCTTCTCAGTAATTGTGACATTTGGAGCTTCAGCTTTTGGTAGTGTGAAATTAGCAACTATTGCTGAAGTCTGTCGAGGCGGTCGCGTCAGTATCTTACTAGCTGTATTACTAGAGGAACTTCGGGTACTAGGAATGGGACTGACTTCAATAACCAGAGTTTTATTTTGATCAGCCAAACTTGGGCCTTGTTTCTGTGCATTAGATAGCAGTGCATTTGTATCAGTGAACATTTGAGGCATTGATTGTTTGGGCATCATCTGTTGTGGGGTTGTGTACATACAAGAAGTGTTTCCAAACTGATCCACGAGCATCACATTTTGGTACATTGAGCTAGTTTGAGCGACATTCGTGACATTCTCCTGACCTGAGAACACTGCAGGCATGCTGGGTATAAAAGTCTTTGGATCAATGTTCTGCACCATTTCCTGGTAAAAATACTGAGAGTTCTGAGTGACCACAGTAGTTCCCGGAGTAAATGTACTAGAACTCAGCTGGTTAAAATGGTTTTGGACTAAAGGAGGGCCAGCTTTAATGTCTCGGTGGACCTGTGAGGTCGGCACAGCACCACTCATCAACACACTGTTCTGCACATTCTTCTGAACAAAGGCAGGTGCCGAGGGACCTACCATAACATGCATGGGCTTCACTCCCGGTGCCAAATATTGCATTCCCCCAATGTTGTTTTTAACTATACTCAATAAATTACTTGGTTTCTGCATCTGCATTTTAACAGATTCATTTCTTTTTCTTGTCACATTAGGAATCACACTGACATTAGGCTGCAGCTTGACACTGGCAGTTCCAACTGTTGGCACATTGTAAGAAAACACATTATTAACATCCATGGCATTGTACTCTGCACTGCGAGAATATTTGATTTCTCTGTCCTCCTGCTGCTCCGGGTAGAATTGGTATTTCTGTTCATAGTCTGACATTGGCGGTGGGTATGTTTGCTGCATTTTGTCAGCTTTCATTGACAGAGGGGGGTTGACAATATTTGATGAATGGGATTTTTCCGAGTGCTGTGATAAACTACTGACTGTTGTGGTTTCATAACATATATTATCTACCATCCTAATGTCCGGGGTGCAGTTTCGGGACATGTTAGCTGATGATATGGACCTCGGAGTCCTGCAACGATTCCGACTCGGGGTTCTGCTTGTGCTGGGGGCTCTACTTGACGCCCCGCTCGGTGTTCTGGTCCAATAGCGGTCATGATCCAAATTTTTATGAGAACCGTTCCAGCGTCCATTGTCGTCGGGAGCAGGAGTCTGAGACCTACTTCTGTAAGATCTTTCAGAGTTAGCAGGGGTGGATGTTCTACTGCTAGCACAGCTGTTATTTTTATTTGCTATACTGCAAAGTGCTTTTATGACTTGGTCTTTGGGATGCGTGTCCAGATGGGACTCGAGAGTCATGCCATTGTGCAGGAACAGCGTGCACACGGGGCACTGCACCAGCTGATCCATGTTCACGTCACTACACACGCGAGGTCTATTACGCTGGTTGGGTGACCTTCCTCTCTGATTATATCAAAAAAGGCTCGTCACAGAGCTCGCACTCAGTGAGAAGTGCCTATCCGAACAATGTCCGTGACGCGCATATTTACTATTCACACGAAAGCTTCTCTGTTGACCCACAACAACACAATCTTCGTTGTAAGTCGTCTTCTTATCGATCTGTAGAACGAAACATTTAAAATTAAATATACAGTAACAGTATACGACATCGAATTCTGTAAACTTGTTCAACTCGCAAACAGAGGACAAAAGAAAACAAAACTCTCGGGTAAAGGCCATTGAGATATAAAAAAGTCGAGCAATAAGTACAATGAAGAATGGTATGAACAAAATTACAATAACCACAATGGTTATAACGGGACTTACCAATTATTATAATTGTTATGTATAGTCCATGGCATAATGAGGATTCTGGTTCGATAATTACAAGTATTCTACGTCTATTCTACTTCTAAAAATATTTCCAAATAGTCAGACATATTGCAGACGTCTCGCTCACGTTCACACACAAAACTTTTGTGTTCCATTACACACGTCGATAACGATTTTCTGACTATAGTTTCTGTACAAATGTTTTTGCAAAACAAAACTGTATAGGACAAATTATGCGTAGAACGAACCTGCGCGTCGCTATGCCTCCACAGACTATAAAAAAAAAATTCAAAACTTGCCAGTCTGCCTATTTTGGCTGTCCAACATTATGGTTCAATCAATGTCAAAGTTTAAACAAAAAATCAGAAAATGTTACTATCATTTCATTTTAACGAAAAACGTTATTTTTCACCTCTTGTCGTTACTTTTTGTTGAAATCTTATTTTACCCTAAGATTTGATTGTACATAGTGCCTTCCTTCATAGTATGAAGGGCTTGGCTTGGTGATCCTTATTTATAACTGGTGGCTCTGTGAACTATAGATCTTGCGGTCGACGTCTGTCTTCCTCTGCAGTTCGCATTTCTGAACCGATTCTGATGAAAATTTTGCAAGCAGGTTCGATAATTAGACAGAAGTTTTTGCCCAGCCCGAGTCAGTTTCTGGATTAGTTTCAGAACTGTGGAGATATAAATATTTTTTTCAGTAAAATTAGTGAAACTTAATAGGTTTTCTAGAAAATCGGTTAAGTAAGTTTTGTTTGAAGCTTAGACGCTTCGCTCTCTAACGCTCGCTCGGCCGAATAATTAGATTGCAATAGGAAGAATTTTGTGCGTCGCGTCGCATCGATGGTATTTTTTCATATTTTATTTTTATTTTTTGGAACTGAGTTATGGCAACACTAAAAAAGGCTGAGCTAGCTGATTAATCGGACTGGATGGATGTTCATTTTCTAATTTTTACCTTAAAATCCTTATCAGTTTGCCCTGAACTTTAATGTAGAAAACAGAATAACTATCAATACTAACATGTCTTTTAATTACGAGGAAATAAGTTATACCGGTAAGTTCGTCATCAAATCTTTTACACTTCTATATTTTTCACTGTAAGCAAACGCACCTTGCGATTTCACACTAATCTTCTTTTTCTTAACTTACTGTCAGTTTTTAACATATAAATTACCTCACCAGTAGTTCATAAGGTTTTATGGTTAAGGTTTTTTTTGTGGTTCGCAGAAGCAAAAGACCTGCTTCGTCAGTGGAGAGAAAACAATGAACGAAGAAGCGACGATATAATGGAGTTGTGGGCTGCAGTGCTGAGTGAGGATCTTAGTAAATTGGGCAATGAGAGTGAGTAACAAAGATTAAAGAGAATCTAAAAAGTGAAATAACATAGCTGTCTGTTAATTAAAGAATTTACAGAATTACCCCAGTAGTTGTAGACTTCAGCTTTGCTGTGCCTCTGCAGCCTGCTTCAGCCTCCTCTTATATACTTAACTCTATTTAATTTTGATTTAGAAACAAAATAGATTAGATGTGCAATACATTTTTGAATATGCAATTAATTTCTTAACTTGTTCCAGAGCATTTGGTACTAGAACAGATAATTTATGCTGCATTAGACTGCCATACATATGGTGTGGCGTATGCGTGCATCAGGATACTGTCTGAGGAGTTCCCTGGAAGTCTCCGGGTGATGCGGTACAAGGCTGCACTGCTTGAGGCAGAGGAAAAGTCAGTATTCATATTATTAATTTTTTATTCGATGTCTGGCGTTGCATTGACACAGTAAATTAGGCTACTTGTTGCATATTTTTTGGTAAAAAAAATGTCTTTTTTGGTCCCCCCTCATAATGATAAATTTTGCTCAAATCAATTTAGTAATAAATGAGTAATAGACAGACAGGATCATTTTCACAATAATAATTTTATTTTCGACGCTTGTCAATGGCGCGACGAGGCGAAAGACGCCTCGTCTTTAGCCTCGTCGCGCCTTGCTGTTCGTGGTGCTTGCGTCAGGAGCGGCCTTTTTGACACGCGTGAAAGGAATAGAGTGAGTAGGATAAAGATAAAGAAGTAGAGATAGAGCAAAGCGAACTGTGCCTACACACACAAATGAAAACTCGCGAATGTGTAAATGGAGAATGCGTAAGCCAGAACGAATATCTCGACAAACATTTCGACGAGCAGCTGGCGAATCAGGAGCACGCATGTTTAACTCCAGCATAAAATTGCCATTTATGGACGACTTCTCAAGTCATGACACAATCAAATCATAAAATTTTTGCAAAAAGGTTCTGCAAAGTAGCAAAACAACAACGACTCAAAAAGGCTTAATAATTGTCATAATTAGTTCAGGTTATAAATACGGTTATAACAGGTAATAATAACGCCTATACCATGGTATTTGCATCTTATTTCAGGTATGATGAAGCTCTGCAAGTCCTAGACAGTATAATCAAAGCTGACGAGACCAACGCGGTGGCGCGCAAGCGGCGCGTCGCCATACTGAAGGCACAAGGACTTGTAACAGAAGCCATCAGAGAGCTGGTTGACTATCTGAAGAAGTAAGCCTTACTTCTGAAGAAGTTTAAACTTTTGCCTCATTTTTTTATAAAGCTGTCTGCTTGGCTATTATCCAGTAAATCATAAAAAAGTGGTGGTTTTCAATTTTGAAATAACAGGTTCGAGGTAACTATTTGAGGTTTATTATTTCAACAAAATAAGTACCATACCATTCCAGGTTCATGTCAGACGTGGAAGCGTGGCAGGAACTCTGCGAACTGTACCTCCAGACGCAGGAGTACTCGCGCGCCGCCTTCTGCGCCGAGGAGCTGCTCCTGCACCAGCCACACAACCACCTGCTGCAGCAGCGACTCGCAGACATACGGTACACTATGGTAAGTGAGTCAGATCATCGGGCTCGGATCCTCAAATTCCCGTCGTCGCTCCCGGAGGGTTGCGGCAGTCTGAAAAGGCTGCTAATCTTCTGGGAGTACTTGCGCTGGTTGGAGTTAGAGAAAGGGAAGAGGAGAAAAGTCACGCACATTGGACCAATTAAGTGGCTAAGTGCGGAAAATGCCTCGCTAAACAAACAAATGGCAAGTGCGTGCGGCTGAGCAGTGTGCTCCACTTACATGCCTCTACACAGTGTGGAAGCATGCCAGAACCGAGCCGCTCGCCGCTAGCGCCGTATCGTCGTATTGTCGTTGAGTATCAAGACTCGTTGCAACTGTTACAACATACACGATATGTTACGACGTAATGATATCAGTCAGTCTCCACCCTTAGAGACTTATTACACTTTGAAGTTTTAAGTCAGTCTTACTAAGATTTAGTTTAGTGGAATAAGAAAAAGTTAGTCTGTCTAATTAAACCGCCCGAATGTGTTCGTGCTTGCTTGCTGAATGTCGCATGATGTAATAAAACTTGTAGTTCTCGTTTTCGCCACGACAATTCTGGTTTCGAACAGACTATCAGCATGCCTATTGCAGAGCTGCTGTGTACAGACACAGAGCTAGGTTTACTTACGCATATAGCGCACTAAACACTCGCTATTTTTCCAACAATTTTTTTTACTGATTCCAGGGAGGCGTGGAGAACTTGGAACTTGCCAAGACATACTATTGTCAAGCATTGAAACTCAATCCCGAGAATATGCGCGCGCTTCTCGGGCTATTCTTGGTAAGTTCCTGACATAGCACTATGTCCTGAAATTCCGCTATCAATAAGACCGGTAATTTTATACACCAACTAGCGACCTGCCCCAGCTTCGTATGGTGCCTATAAACCTTCCGTGAATAAATATCTAGCTCATAGTGAAAACCGCATTAAAATCCACTGCGTGGTTTAGAAGGAGTTAGCGCATAAACAGACAGAGAGAGAGACAGACGCGACTTTGTTTTATACCATTTAGCCAAGATGCTGTCTCACGCGGACCGTAGACAAATAGCTATTCTGATTCCCTACACGTGGTCCCCGGGTAGTGCTAACCGGGTAGCAAACTTTGGTGGGAGGCTTCGGCCGTGGCTAGTTACCACCCACCGGACCAAGCCATGCCGTGAAATGACCTAGTCGTGTTTCGGGATGTAGTCCGGTGTAACCGTTCCGAAGACGGGTCTGAGCAGTAGCGCACTTGTAGCGCTTCACACAACTACCGTCTTCGTACTTCTTCACTCTACAAAATTTCAAGGCTAGAGTGAATAAGTGTCTTATAGGTCGTCGTGCTCCATCTTAGACCACAACGTCGCTTAACATCAGGTGAGTTGGTGGTCAAACGCCGACCAAAAAAAAAAAAAAGCATTCGCTTTCAAGCTTTTCCATTTGTACAGTCGCTAACGCTCAAACGTTAGCGCTAACTGCTGATTGGACGAAACACGAGCTATATTGGAGAAGCCACTGGCTCCTGACACACAGTCTCTGACTAGTTCGGGAGCCTCTGGAATCAAATTTGTAATTCACACATGTTTTTTATACCCAAATAAAATATTTGTATTTGTAAATAAATGTCATGTGATCTTATTGTGGTAACACGTCCAATCAGCAGCTAGTTTTCGAGCATTAGCGATTGTAGAAAAACAATCGCTTGGAAGCGATTGCAATTCGTCTATGGCCCCTGTGCAAAGGTCGCCCACATCTTGTTACAGACCATGCGATCAGAGTGTGGAATACTCTGCCAGAATGTGTGTTCCCTGACGCTTATAATCTGGGTGGCTTCAAGTCTTGAGTGAATCGGTTTCTTCTAGGCAAGCGTGCTCCATCGTAGGCCGCATCACTGCTTATCATCAGGCATGTTGGCAGCCAAACGCAAGCCTATTAAGTAATAAAAAAAAACACGCCAAATTTGTCCAGTCTGAGTCCGTGTGTGGTCTGTCTGTGTATCTGAAGTCATGACGGCGCCAGCGTTTCTTCGATCTGTCAATGAGCAAAATCTCTCCCCCACGTTCAAATAGACTACATGAGATAACATCTATCATCACGCCTTTTCCCCAAAGGGGCTGGCAGAGTTGTATAACAACATCCACACTTCGGAACGAATAGTTAGTCAATTTCAACTGTGATGGATGGCGAGCCTGTCGCCATACATCGGGACCAGTTATGTAGAATGATGAAATAGAAAATGAATATAAATTACTAGCTGTTACCCGCGACTTCGTTAGCGTTTTTTCAGAAAATAGTATCCAATGACCTTCCTCGTGATATAATGTAACTAATTGTCAAATTTCATCAAGATCCATTCATCTGTTTAGCCGTAAAAAGCCTACAAACAGACAGACAAGATTTACTTTCGATTTTATATTATTAGTATGGAGTATGAATAACATTTAGTGATTGACAACGAAAAGCAATCGATGCTAATTTCAAATGTATATTTTCAGACAACAAACAGCTTGCTAAACCACTACAAGTCGAGCGGCAACGCGAACAAGCGCAAGGACGTGTGGAAACTGTCCCAGTGGGCTCAGTCGCGCGTCAGCAAGCGGCAGAAGGACGACGGAACGGATCCCTTGTCACAGATGATGCTCACGCTCGCTATAGCCGACTAAAATATACAAAAAAAAACATACAAACATATCGTCACGCCTTTACCCCGAAGGGGCTGGCAGCAGCGAGCACGGGCTGCAGACAAATTGTCTCTTCACCGTTTTTATTCCTCGAGAAAGAGACAAACGTATTGAAATTCTAGCTTTGTCACATCTAAGCGCGGATAAAAACGATGGAAAGACAAATTGTCTCTAGCCCGTGCTGGCCTGCAGAGGTGTATATCAAAGCCCACCCAAATATGACAGGAGGCGAGCCTGTCACCATTCACCGGGCTCCAATTATAGCAAATGACATCTAATACGCACACATGGTGACACTATGAACTAATTGGTGGCTTGAGATGCAAGCCTTCTCCAACTAGGCAATACTCGCTTAAAACGATAGACAAATTAATATTATCAGAAGCAGCGTTCCGCGGTTACGCCCGCTGTCACACGGGATCGGTTAACTTTTTCGGGATAAAAAGTTGCCTGTGTTATTCCAGGGTATAAGCATACCAAATTTTATTTAAATCCGTTCAACCGTTTGAGCATGAAGACGTAACAAACTTTCGTATTTGTAATATTAGTGTGATTTAATTGTAAATGTAAAACTTGATTTGATAAATCAAACAAGATTGAAGAACAGGGGCCCTGCAGGGCTATTCGGACGTATCCGTTCGGATTTCAAAAATTTTAAGCCTAAATAATTCGAATCTCAGTCTATATTCATTAGTTCTTAAACGTGAATTATTCTTCCGATCGGATTTATACTTTATTCCCTATTCCAAAATGTATAAAAGTAGACTGAGATTCGAACAATTTGAGTTAGACATTTCTGGGATCCGATCGGAAACCTTTCCGAATGATTGTGAATAGCCTTGCTGGACAAGTTCTAATCGCCTTCAAACGATTCTGTCGCTAACGGTCACACGCTAGCTGCTGATTGGATGAGTTGACAGTATGACCACGTGACATTTTTAAAGCTCGTATTTGGTCCAATCAGCGTACTCAAATGAGCTCGAACTAGCGTTCCGTGCGTTAGCGATTCTAGAAACAATCGCTTGGAAGCGATTGCAACTTCTGCCTCTGGTTATTTACATGCCCTAATATGTTTATCTTTATTTATGGAAGTAAGGAAGTGTGTTATTGTTAAGAATATTATTCCAAGTTATTTTAAATGGATAAGGTAATAATTTATAATAAATAAGTTATGTTGACCTTGATAAAGAGCATTTTCATTTATCTAGCTTTAGAGGGAACCCCAAGGAACTGTTGTAGAAACTATAGATGGACTAAGTACCTAATATTACATATTTTGTATTTTTCATATCAATGTAAAATTATTCAAACATGTAGCTATTGTATGATATTATGGTGTTTTGGTGTCTAGATGTAAACCATTTTGTTTTTATTGAATTAAATAAATATAGGTATGCAGGCTTCTACAGCAGATGTCCGACCGCCAGCGATGAGCGGAGTAGCGAGTAGAGCTAGCTAGAAACTAGTTTCTGAGAAGCGAAGTGTATGGTGCGATAGCTTTATCGCTGAGCGACGGGACAGCTATAGCGAGTGTACGCCGAGCGAGCATTATCTAGTCGCCGGGCGAGACTCGCTCGGCGAGTATTGCGGCAAACTAGTTTAGTACTCGCAGGCGGTTTAAACAGTCAGCGATTTATAAGTATGTCTCTTTTATTCACACGGGTTTGTATTCTATTGACTATTGTGTCTCTTAGATGAGAAAATAGTCGATAGTTTATCGCTTTCTCGCCGGTGCGCGGCGATCGAACATTTTTTAAACTATTTTATGGAGCTATTACACCACGCGACCTGTAGTCTGGTTATCTATAGCTAGTATACTAAGATATAGAGAGATAGTCACTACCGGCCTCCTAATTTATGTCCGACCACGTTTTGTCCGACATGTTTTGTACCTGTGCTATAAAAAACGTTGCTGTGCATAATCCCCTGTAAAAATTATGCATGGCCCAACTTTCTACAGCTTGTACAGCACGAGTATACGAAGCCATGTCACGTAAAAGCTGATGTACATGGCTGGGCTGTACATAGCTGTACCGGACATAACTGATGTCGTACAAAGCTTTCTCCCTGAACTTCTTTTCAGCGGGCGTAGTGATGACTGCGCCTTTAAAGCAGTACCGATAGCGAATCCAGTCGATTCTCTTACGGATTGTCAGAAACAATTATTGTTTTTAACTATTTATGAGTAAGGACTAGGGACTTATAAAAGTAAACTATGTTATAAAAGTACATGTTATTTATTTTAATACACGCTAATTTACAGATCTACGTGACACCGTAAATCTTGGCCTTGATTGCTAGATTTGCCGCTTTTTCTTCAGCTTTCTTCTCTTTCCGCTCTTGGCGGGACATCTCACCCGCGAAGTATTTTTCCCTGTAAATAATCCATAAGTAAATATTTTTTTAAGAAACTTGTTTTAAAAAATACCGATGGGTTGAATAATAACGAGCTTAGAAGAAATTTCATCTTATAGAAAACTAATTAAAGTTTATATTTTGTTTTCAACAAGAAACTACCTAAAGTTAGTTGATTGAATCAGGCGTTACTTTGCGGAAGTTCATCTTCAAAACTATCTTAAACCAATCTCTATGTATATTTCTACGTGTATTTCCGCTCTAACGTCACATTAAGTTTGTCAAAGAATATGAATTTTTTATTCTATCTTAGAATCAAATTAATGAAATTTACCAAAAGTAATCCCTAATAGTGGGGTAGGTAGGTATCTCCAGTTGGTAGGGATAGATGTATCTGGTCGAAAATATATTTCAGAAGTATTCACAGATTATAAACTTTGTATTGGGCGATAGTTTGGTCGAATTGGGCTTCTAATGCTAATTTGATGGCAATTGTGGTTGATACGATGTGCGTATTTGCATACCTTTTCACAATGATAAGAAAGAAGCGGACCAAACTATCAGCCAACAGAAAGTCTGCAGGGACTCTAAAGGCCCACCAAATACAGGCGCCGTCCGTGTGCATTCCGGTCCGCTTTGCGGTCAGTAATGCATGATATTCTATGGAAGTTGTCACACTGAAAGCAGTTCGCTTCCAGCATGATCCAAAAAAACAAGGTCTAGCATTCAGCAAACACATAATAAATAAATAAATAAAAAAGTATTTATCGCCTAAAATTAAAAAAACGTATAATGACGTAATCGCCATCCGTCTCTTTCGAACTTGTTGTAAATGACTTACTTCGGTCTTGTTTAAGCATCGATTGACGTCACTACGTGTTTCTGAATGTTAAACCTGGCGGAGTATATTAGTATACCATGGTTTCCAGCGCGTGTGCAGTAGCTGCATGTCACAAGGACAGCTCGTTGACAACGATCAACTAGCAGCACTCACGCGGGTGCGTGCAGTGCAGCTTCAGGGCATATGACGTAATGTTCAATGGACTTTGTTACTGGACGTCACACCAAATTCGTGCGCATGCAGGCGCGTGCACTTTGGTGTAACGCCTCACGGATTACACCCGTACTGCAAACGGACTGCACTGCACACGAATTTGGGGGGCTATTCCTGCGCGTGAGATGAGATGAGATTTTATCTTGGTCACTCTCACACCTATGACGTTTTAAACGAGAGCAACAAAGACGAAGAAAAGTGAGATGATAATCTCAAATCTCCGAATAGGGCCACTGGTATGTTTCAGCCTTAAAAGGTAATATGGCCCTACCTGAAGTTGTGTGTGCCAGCGTTAGGATCCACAGGCATGTTTGGGACTGCGTCGTGGACCTTCTCGTAAGTGAGGAGTCTCCGCGACGTCAGCTTCGACAGAACTTGCTCAGAGTTAGCTACCAGCTTCAGACACGGGTGGGAAGGTAGGTAATCTTCGCGGTAGTCTTCCCTGAAAATAATGATGTTTGAAAAACTAGAATAAACTAGTCCTTGACACATTTAAAAAGACGAAAAAGAGGATGATGTGGGGTGTAACAATATCGGGCGGGCGTAAACGCACACTACAATTTTCATACATTCCCAATATAATTCCTAATAATGACTGTTCAATCGTTTTAGAGCTCGATGAATAGACTGGCGATTTGCAAGTGATTTTAAAACGTGCTCGGCTGCTCGCCAAGACTTCGCAACGAAGGCGCGGCAATCACGCCGCGATTTACAAGATCCTGCGACGTAGTAACTATAGACTAAGTCAAACTTAATGGCAGCTGTGAAGTGCGCTGCAAGTGAGACATTGCGGCATCTTGCCTCTCTGACGCCCGCGCGTACCTTCATTTTCGCTACTGCACAGCGTTTCGCGCCTAACTTCACAGCTATTAAGTTTGAATTGGCCTATAGTCATCTGTGGCTACGCAACCACAGCGTCATAGTAACTATTTAGTAAGCTGCGGCGCCCGCTCATTGCCAAATCGCAAAACCGTTCGCAAGTCGCCAGTGTGATAGTACTTAGTACAGTGTGTGCTCTTAGTATGTAAGACAAGCCTTGAGATACTGTCCAACAACTCACCTCACCAGAGGATACCAGCAGACCAGCCGCCGGCCCAGCTCCAAGTGGCGGGCGGCGAAGTTCAGCAGGTCGCTGTACAGGTGCGGCAGACCGTACTCCACCTTCGAAGGCACGTGGTTCGAGAGGTGTTCCTCTGATAACCTGTAGTTTTCCTTATCAATGCCGATCTTCTCTGTCGACTCGCGAACTCCGTAGGGAGCTGAAATATATTTGATAAGTAGAATGGAGCCTTTTAACTCACTACGCTAAGCAGAAGGGGGTTAAATTGTAAGGAGTGTAGCGCACTAGGGGAGTCAAGACGGCGCGGCGACGCCTGTGTTTGTGCTCACTTTACTGAAGTCGAGGCGCGGGCGTCTAAGTTTCGTTCTCATTTTTTATTTTTTATTTAATAAGGCTTCACATTTGCAGCTACATTCATAAATACTCTATTTTCTTACAAACTAATTAAGCTAAATGTGCTGTCTGTTAATGTAAGCACAGCATGCAAAAGTTAATCTAAATCAATTTTAATATTAAAAGAAATATTATTCAAATTATAAGGATAAATATTAACATGTAAACCTCGACAATTTAGGCATTCATATTTAAATCTAAATTAATTTTGAATTAATTTAAATTTAAATATGCTCATATTCCAATTTCATACAACCAATTAACAACCAATAAGAACACTTTCGCGGGCGTTCATGGCAATGATCTGGTTCCGGCTTTACGTTCGGCCTGGGGGCTTACCACGAAGTTTGATAGTGAACGAAAACTTTTTTCGTTTTCGTTTGGCTCCATACATCTAACCTAGTTCCTTAACGTTTCCGCCAGAGGCGCTTTATTGAAATGTATGGAGCCAAACGAAAACGAAAAGAGTTTTCGTAACTATCACAACTCTCGGTAAGGGTGCTGTTTATTTTGTGTCTTAGGACTGTGCGGGTTGGATTCACGCAAAGTGTTAAAATAAAAGTTATTTAAATAAAAACAAAAAACCAGATTGCAAAACGTTGTACCCTATGTCACTCCTACTATCAAGACGATTCAAATGACACCTCACATGCTGAAATACATGGAGCTGTTTAGCCTATAAGGCGTGCCAAAGAACCTCATACATACATACCCACATATATACATACTTAAACTCCAAAAACATAACCCTCTTTCATGCGCAGTCGGGTAAAAATGGACTCACGGTCAGTGATAATAGCGTCGAATTTGAGCCCCTCCCGCCAGTTCGGCAGCGAGAAGTCGCTGACTATCACGTCCAAGTATTTGCTCTCGGAGCTGTACTGCCTCATGTTGCTGCGGATGCTCTCTTCTGCAGTGCGAAGCTGTGTCAATAAATAAAACATTTTTTACGAGTATTGAGATCCTACTTGTTGTATTATTAAGGCGAAAGTTTGTGTGTGTGTTTCTTTGTTACTTCATCCATATCTGTCCCGTTTGAGTGTTACATTCAACACATGAAATTCGGAACGGAATTAGCTTATGCTAACACATAAGCTACTTTTAACCGCAGGCAACACTGGGAGATCCTAGTGTTGCCTGATAAACCTGAGATAAACTTGGATTAGGTTGCCGGGGGAATGGTCTCAGGGAAATAAATAAAATACATAGATGCATTTAAAACGAAACTGATAATCTTAGGGTGCTCCTAGACGGCCTACATTTTTACTGGACTGGCCAATATTGGCGACTGTAGTCCGGCCATCATCAGTCATCCTAGAAATGTATGACTATATGGCAGGAGCACACTCAAAAAAACGCGGGCCAGTATTGCAGGCAAAATATGGCCTGTGTAATATGTTAGTATTAGACATTAAAACACGTTGTGGCGTGGTAGAGGATGTAGTACTAAATATTAAGAAAGGGATGCTTAAATAGTTTGGACACATTGAGAGAATGAAAGGAGATTGACGAAACAGGTTTACAAGGCGAGTGAGGATGGGAAAGTCGGTCAGGGTCGACCTAGGCGCTCGTATCTCGACCAAATTGAAGATGTCTTAAAGAAAGGCCAGGTCAAAAGTACCTGTAACCGACGAGCATGTATGAAAAGACTAATGAAAGTGGAGGAAGCGAAAGATGTATGCCAGGATCGTAGCAAGTGAAGAGAAGTGGTCTCTGCCTACCCCTATTGGAAAGAGGCGTGATTTGATGTATGTAGGTGCCACAAGGTGCCAAGATCCTAGCTTGTTGCGATAACAACAAAAATTAAAATGTAATGCACAGCCATTTCTTGCAATACATACATTGTTACCTTTTGTCCAACTCGAGTGGGCCTTGTCCTGGCATGTAGCATCATGTAATCTATGTCGGAGCCCCACACATACGCTGCAATTGAAAATTGGAAGTTGCAATTAGATTTTAAGAACTGCTTAGGATTCATTCCAGACCAAAATCTATATCTGTTCCAAATTTCAGCCAGAACCGTTGAGTTGTTCTGGCATGATACAGTAACAAACATGCACCAATTTGTTAATTGTGTGAACATTTGTGCGTATTGTATGTCATCTGCTACATGATTGGAGCCCGATGTATGGCGACAGGCTCGCCCTCATGTCACATTTGGGACTGAATATCGTCCGGCGAGGTGTGGGTGTTGTATAAGACGGGACGCAGACGCTGCGTCCCTTCAATGTAAAACGTATAGGAGATACGCGACGCAACACATACAGAGAAGACAGGGCGCGGACGCGACGTTCTCTTTCTATATGAAGGTACTATGTCTCTCTCAACTCTGTCGGCGTCTTGTCCTACTCCTATTATGTCTGGCTAGTGAGGAATGGAATGAGATTAAGCTTAACTAACCACCAAAATGTGCTGCCGGAATGAACAATGAACCAGATCCGACAAAAGGATCCAATATAACATCAGCTTGTTTGACTTGCGCCTGGTTAGCCATAATGATAGCGAGCTGGGCGTCCATGCTCGTGTTACCGATGAAATGGCGTTTCTTGAGGGAATGGACGTGGATCAGGTCTCGCTGGCCATCTGCTACCTGGATTGAAAAATAGCCTGTTCAAGTTAATTAAAAAAAATAGAGGCAAGGTTACAATAATTCGCATAGAGCTGAAAATTGGTGTGAATGTTGGGAACACTATTTTAAAGAAATATGAAAAGTCCCACATCCCACAAATGATTATGAGTCACAAACATGGGTGTTTCGCATTTTACATCCAACAGTAAGTTTTATCACAAAAGTGTTAACACACTTTTTTGTCTAACGACAAAATTTTAGATCATACCATTATCTACAAAAATTATCCTGACACTCTTTCCCCTAAACATTCCCATTCTGAGATATGGCAATTCAATGTTGAAAAGGTGAATTTTCACAATATTTACGGTTCCACATCACCTGTGAGGTAGTGTACTTGGCCTATTCTAAAAGAACTCTTCAATAGCTTTCAACAATGTGTATGTAACGGTTACATAATACTATCAACAGAGCTATGTAGTATCCAGTTGTATTGGGTCCGTGCTGTCTACTAGAAATTAGAATTGTGCAGCTTCTTCCTTATATTATTTCCATGAACCTTGTATGTCTATTATGTTATGACTGGACTAAAAGTACCTTTAACTACTGATGTGGCTTTTTTTTTCACTAATTGACTGTCTTGGTGGTCTGAAATGCCTGTAACCTATATGCTATTAACATAACCTTTTTATAAAAGTTTTAAACACTTTTTATATGGCAGGGGCCCAAGAGCTGGGGCCAAGTTTTAAACACTTTTTGTATGGCTGGGGCCTGAGGGCTGAGGCCAACTTCTAAACGCTTTTTGTATGGCTGGGGCCTGAGGACTGGGGCCAAGGTCTTAAACACTTTTTGTGTCGCTGGGGCCTGAGGGCTAGGGCCAAGTTCTAAATACTTTTTGTATGGCTGGGGCCAAGTTCTGAGCACTTTTTGCATGGCTAAGGCCCCCTGAGGGCTAGGGCCAAGTTCTATACACTTTTTGTATGGCTGGGGCCTACAGGGCTGGGGCCAAGTTCTACACACTTTTTGTATGGCTGAAGCCTGAGGACTGGGTCCACGTTCTACACACTTTTTGTATAGCTGGGGCCTGAGGGCTGGGGACAAGTTCTAAACACTTTCATATGGCTGAGGTCAAGTTCTTAACATTTTTTGTATGGCTGGGGCTGAGGGCTGGGGCTAAGTTCTAAACACTGTTTGTATGGCTGGGGCCAAGTTCTAAGCACTTTTTGCATGGCTGGGGCCCGAGGCCAAGTTCTAAACGCTTGTTGTATGGCTGGGGCCTGAAGGCTGGGGCCAAGTTCTATACACTTTTTGTATGGCTGGGGCTGAGGGCTGGGGCCAAGGTCTAAACGCTTTTTGTATGGCTGGGGCCTACAGGGCTGGGGCCAAGTTCTACACACTTTTTGTATGGCTGAAGCCTAAGGGCTGGGTCCACGTTCTACACACTTTTTGTATAGCTGGGGCCTGAGGGCTGGGGACAAGTTCTAAACACTTTCATATGGCTGAGGTCAAGTTCTTAACATTTTTTGTATGGCTGAAGCCTGAGGGTTAGGGCCAAGTTCTAAACACTTTTCGTATGGCTGGGGCCTGAGGGCTAGGGCCAAGTTCTAAACGCTTATTGTATGGCTAGGGCTTGAAGGCTGGCGCCAAGTTCTACACACTTTTTGTATGGCTGGGGCTGAGGGCTGGGGCCAAGTACTAAACGCTTTTTGTGTGACTGGGGCCTGAGGGCTGGGGCCAAGTTCTACACACTTTTTGTATGGCTGGGGCTGAGGGCTGGGGCTAAGTTCTAAACGCTTTTTGTATGGCTGGGGCCTGAGGGCTGCATCCAAGTTCTAAACGCTTTTTGTATGGCTGGGGCCTGAGGGCTGGGGCCAAGTTCTACACACTTTTTGTATGGCTGGGGCCATGTCAGCAGTTCAAGGTTAAGTTTAATGGGGCCAGTTAGATGTTGGTGATCATAGTTTTGAAAGTTGCGGATGATATAATTTTTGTATTGTAAAAACGGCAAAGGCACATTTTAGCAGAGTTTTTATGTTAGGACCATACTGCATTATGGATTACGGAATGATATTTTGTCTGGTATTTATTTTGACATAGAATTACCCATTTGCCAAAGAAGACATCATTAGGATCATCAGGAACATTGTTTGGGTCTACTCCATAGAACTCTATATAAGCCAATGTGATATCTGGATTCTTCAACTTGATCTTACCTTCCAGAGGCAAATAACTGAATGTCTGAAAGATAAATATATTTCTTTATTATAAAATTAACCAGCAAGTGCAAAGAAGCTTGAATTGTTTTTTTTTTTTACTTACCTCAATCTTTTCTACTTTTTCCTTCATAGAGAAATGTTTACAGAAAGTCTCCACTTCTACTTTGAACGTTGTTTTTAGAGAACAACAGTTTTCGATTATTTCCTTAGGACATATTTGCAAGTTGCTGAATTCTGAATGGTTTTGTTGTAATTCTTTCATTTCTGTCCATTTGCCCGTGTTGTTTAGAAGTGAATACTTTAGGGTTCTGTGTAATTGGTCCACTGTTTTCGCTTTAGACCACAATTCTATACAGTTCTTTATCAGAACAGACCTAGATGCAATCTTCTTAGCGCATTCTTCAGAAGGTAAATCAACTATCCAATACGGCTTGTCCACCGAAGGTTTCTCCACATATTTGATTGGAATGTTCAGAAGAGAAAGTATGCTTTGCATTTCCTACAAATTTATCGAAGGACTTAAATTAAAATCAGGAAACTTACTAAAAATTTGTTATCACTAAAATGTAAGTACTCACAGCATGGCGAAAGTCTAAATGTTCATGCGCAAACCAAAATAAGTAACGTCGCCAAATCATTGTTTATTTATTGTTTAACAACACACAAATTATTATTCAAAAATCAATGAAAAAGCTTAGCTTTTATCAACATAACCTCAGCCGACATCTGACATGAGTCTTGTCTTGCCTACATACATACTCTTTGTTGCCTACGGCCTGACTGCTTGACGTTTAATCCAGTGCTGCCAGATGTTTTTATTGAGAGCGATCGTACGCTGGTCAGTAAAAAGACGTATTTCGGTGGAGTGAATAAAAAAATCGGACGTATTTTTTTTTCACTTGCTAATAATAAAATAACCTTGGTCACTCTCATACCTATGATGTTTCAAACGAGAGCAACAAAGACGAAAAAATGTGAGATGATAATCTCAAATCTCCGAATAGGGTCCCTGGCCCTATTAGAGAGATGGAGATTAGAGATTTTCATCTCACTTTTTTGTCCTTGTTCCTCTCGTTTGAAACGTGATAGGTGTGAGAGTGACCAACATAAAATCTCATCTCATCTCACGCGTAGGAATAGCCCCACTGGACGAAAAACTCAATCTCCGATCTCTCTCTAGCCCCTGGGGGGCTATTCCTGTGGCCCTATTCGGAGATTTGAGATTTTCATCTCACCTTTTTTCATCCTTGTTGCTCTCGTTTGAAACGTCATAGCTGTGAGAGTGACCAAGATAAAATCTCATCTCATCTCAGGAGCAGGAATAGCCCTCCTGACGCCAGCGAATATTTTCTTATCGGAGCCGGCGCGGTGCGACGCGGCAATAGTCTGGTTCTGCTTAATTATAAATTTTATCCTCATTGTTTTCCCAGTTGTTGATGAAATCAATCGGAAGGTACCGAAGACTGGGGGAAAGTTTCATAATTTTTCATAAATTCTAGTACTTCTCGCCTCAAATCCAGTGTGTGAAAAAGATAAAATAAATTGGACAAACATAATTTATTTACATCTTATTATACTATCATAAAAACATAATTTCACAATGAGTTCCTTCTCTCATCTACTGAGTTAGTTCTATCTTCAGCCTCACCATCATCCACAAACTCCTGATACCTGTCATGTAGAAAATCTTGGTAGGCGTCTTTTATAGCCCCGGAGCAGGCGACATAGTGCCCACCAGAGTGCTCGGCGACAATAGGCTTTATAAACAAGCTTATGAGGGACTCACTCATTTCTGTAACAAAGAGGAATCTGTTGGTTAAACCATATATTACTTTACATTAGAGAACATAATAGAGCTATGAATACTTAAGATTTTATTTCACTGTTGGATAATTAACTGTAGATGCAGTCATCACAATGATGATTTAGTTGAACAATTTTAGATAATAGAACTTCTATGAGCTCATATAATTGTTCTGATATTAAAATAGTTTTTTTTTTAAACTAGCCCTTCCAGAAAGAAAGCTTTAAATTTTAATACCTTTTGGTATGATAGAATCACTTTCACCATAGACATGCAATGATGGTAGTGTTATCTCCTCATCATAGAAGCTTTTGTGTACTAAGCTCCCCGACTTGAATCCTGATGCCATTATAGCAAACTTGAATGTGTATGATAAATCTGAAATAGAAAACATTTTCGAAATTTTTAATGGGTAGGTATTGCATGCCAATATTCATTTAAAGATTCAGTTAGAAATAACTGTAATATTTTGATACCAAATGAATACCTACTTATGTAATAATCGGTAACTGGCTAACCTAGCCCCCTACAAAAACTTAGTAAATCCAATTACATATATGAAGCCAGACAAGGCACAAAGACACACCTATTATTCTATTCTATGAACTATACAACTATTTCAGATACACTTACATCCTTTCTGCTGCATAGCAGCTAGCAGGCCAACAAGGCAGGCCCCTTGTGAGAAGCCCATGAAACCATCAAATGGGCCGTGTTCCTTCACAATTTTCTCAACCAGATCAAGAGTGTCCTTGAAACCTAGCGCTGGCCCTCCAAGGCATTTACCGCTGAATGTGTTGTCCTCTGCATTAAACCACCAAGATCTTGCATCTGTAGTCAAACAGGACTGTTTTATTTCAGTGCACGGACACAAATAACAGACAAGTCTATTGTAGCCTTAGAATAAAATTATTGTAGCAAGTTAGTAAGATACTTTCAGAAGGTAGGTTGATTAAATTCTGTGCAAAACATTCTGTCAACTGGACAAGCAGGGGGGATTGTAATGGCATCGCCTACTGACCTACCTTCATCAGATGTACCATCTTCACTGATAACCTTGTGAGGCGCCGATATGAAAGTGAGCTGCGCATACTTCGCCACAGCCTTACGGAATGATCCTATTTTGCCCCTGAACACTGTACCATTCTGTCGGTATCCGTGGAAGGCCAGTATCTTCAGTTTCGGTCGATTCTCCTTGTCGTTTTCTTTTGCTTCAGGTGGGACATTTTGGTTAGAATTTGAATTTGTATCTGACATTATGAATCTTGATATGTATTTGTTTATTACATATGGTGTTAGGTTTTTTGTAGATTTTGTTATATTGGATTGTACTGCTAATTTGATAATTATTTTTCTTGCAAAATTACGAAAATCAACAATCAACATTGACAACACAAAATAGATGGTTTACGTTTCGTTTTCATGTCGTTCGTTGACCATCCGTAAACTGATTTTTTGTTGGCTTTTTTTTCATCACAAACTTGTCTCCTTCCATAAAAAGTGGAAACTGGAACGTAATTTTTCAAGTTTCGTTAAAGGGATTGAAAGTTTCAACGTTCGAAATCGGACTTGATTTTGTTTTATTTTTTTTAAAGAATATTTAGGGTAATAAGAATAATTAACTAAATTTATTTTGACAGTTTACAAATGTCGTTAATTTCCTTTCATTTTGTTCCGTAACAAATGATATTTAACATCACAATAGTAAAAAAATCGATCAAAAAATAAATCGATGTTACTAATTTCATCCATGTTTTTCTTCACTAATTATTTGGCGCCAAAAGATGATCTGTCAAATCAATCAAAATCAAACAACTCAAAATACAAATGTGTTGTGAACTTGTGTGGAAGGTGTTTTCCAGTTTTTAAGGATATAAAACTCGAAAAATTAGATCAAAATGGAAGATGGAGACTTCGATCAACGCCTCCGAGACTTACAGAGAGAATACTTGGAGTTTTTGGACGATGAGGTAACTTTTCCAAACAATATAACCTAGCTATTCATAGTCGCAGAGCTTTTTCTAATATATCTCTATATTTATAGGAAGACCAAGGGATTTACATGGAAAGGGTCAAGCAGATGATAGCAGATCAATCTCAGCGCTTGATTGTAAATGTAAACGATCTGAGACGTAAGAATCCGGAGCGGGCTAAAAATTTGCTCGAAACGGCTTTTGAAGAGCAAATAGCGTTCCAGAAAGCGTTAAAAGAATACGTTTCTTCGATAGACCCGACATATGCTAAGGAACAGGAGGAGTTTTATGTTGCATTTTCTGGTAGCTTTGGTAATAAACATGTCACCCCTCGGAGCTTGACCTCAAGGTATGTTTGTTAAGGTGCTCCTAAATGGGCCATATTTTATTGCAATGTGTTGCTGCAATATTGCCGACTGTAGCCCAGCTATTATCAGCAGTGCTAGAATGTCTCAGCATATGGCTGGGCCAAACTCAACATATTGTCGCAATATTGTCAGCAACTGTATTGCAGCCACAAATTGCGGTAAAAATAAGGCCCATCTAGCAGCTTGGCTACTAGCCTTACTTCTACTAAGTACCTGTACTTCCACTTATAACTTACTCATCTCCACAAAACAAAAAGTTAAAGTAGAACATTCACCTTATTATGTACTTATCCATTCTATCTGTTTCACACTTGTGCCTGTGACAATTCCACACTTTTCTTCTGGTTTTGCTGTACTGTGTATCGTCAGATTTAAATTCTAGCACATCCTACAACAAGTTCTAATATAATAACTATATGGTATATCCTTCTTATTTCAGGTATCTCGGTAACTTAATATGTGTCGAAGGCATTGTAACCAGAGTCTCATTAGTGAGACCAAAAGTAGTTCGCAGTGTTCACTACTGTCCAGCTACAAAGAAGGTTATGGAGAGGAAGTACACAGATCTTACTTCTTTTGATGCTTTTCCATCCACGGCTGTGTATCCGACAAAGGTAAATGATTAAATTTCACACTAAGTGTTAAAATGACATTAGTAGGTCAGATGGTCAGACAATCAAAGTGTCCCGAATTTATTTATTATTATTTATTATTATTAATTACCATTTTATTTTAAATAAAACACTAAAACAACTCACACATACAATCTCTTAGCCCAAGTTATCTAAACCTTGAATAGTTCTTCTGTGCTCCCATTCTGTCTGTTCATTCTGTCTGTTACGAAGCAACATACTAAAACACAGACAATAGACTATCTAAGAAAATTTCGATTGAATAAGTTTCTTTAATCATTGGCTGTATTGTTTACCATCAGCTATGATGGGAGTCTAACACAAGCCTTAAAGAAAAATGGTCAATAAACCTGTCATGTTTATCTCAGGATGATGAAGGCAATGCCCTAGAGACAGAATTTGGCCTGTCCCGCTACCGAGACCATCAGACCATCACCGTGCAAGAGATGCCGGAGAGAGCACCTGCTGGCCAGCTGCCCCGGAGTGTGGATGTCATCTGCGATGATGACCTTGTGGACAAATGCAAGCCCGGAGACAGGGTGCAGGTTGTGGGGAACTACAGGTGTCTCCCTAACAAACAGGGGAGCTTCACGGCTGGTACTTTTAGGTAATTGGTAAAACTGAATTTATTATTATTATTTGACTGGTTTATTTATTACAAGTACAGAAGCGAGTGAACTTGCCATCCTAGCAAATAGTTGTTACGTACGCGACGCGATTTCGGCAAAAAAGTACTTAGTTCATGAATGAAAGTAACAGACTTTCCGCGAACGCCCGCGGTAGCGCCTATACGCCGTTCCTATTGGTCAAGAAGCCAATAATAACCAATAGGAATCAATTTAAAAATCTTAAGAGAATACTTAGTATGTAACAACAAACAAGTGATCAATAAGTTTCTTGTTTTTTATATAACTTGACAAGAGAAACCTTACTCAAACAAATTACATGAGTTCTGTAAAAAAACATTCTGATTTGATTTGGTAAAATTGCAGGACAATCCTCATAGCGAACAATGTAACACAAATCAACAAAGATTACAACATGTGCATCACACTAGAAGATGTGAAGCTTTGCAAGAGGCTCGCTCACAGATCCAACAAGGACATATTTGAGGTGCTGAGCAAATCACTCGCGCCATCCATACACGGCCATGACTACATCAAGAAGGCGATATTGTGTCTACTGCTTGGTGGCATGGAGAAGATATTGCCAAATGGTACCAGGTTGAGAGGGTATGTTTACTATTAATCCCACTTATGTATATCAGTATTGGTTGCATGGCAACACTGACCGAAAGCGATCACCACACATGTTCGACTTTATTCAAATGCAACGTAGTTATCTTCGCCCCACATTTTGAACACTACTGAACTAATATTGATCGCCAAAATCTGACCAGCATAAAACGGGTCGCTTTTTCCTGAACTCATTCTACACAAAACATATTATATTTGGCCGCTCGCCTGTGCCGATTAGCCCCAGCCCCTATGATGTGCATAGCGTCCCTTACAGCCAATTTGTGTCTTTAAACACCACCAACATTAACTTAAAATCAGCTTCAGTTGACTTATCTACCCGTCCCTCAGAGATATGTACGCCATTAACATGACTTCTGGTTGACTTGTTCTGTTAGAGTTGAGCTCATCTGTTTCCGCGCAGAGATATAAACGTTCTCCTGATCGGCGACCCGTCGGTAGCCAAGTCGCAGCTGCTGCGCTACGTGCTGCAGACGGCGCCGCGCGCCATCACCACCACGGGCCGCGGCTCCTCCGGCGTCGGGCTCACGGCCGCCGTCACCACCGACCCGGAGACCGGCGACCGCAGGTCACGTCACTTATGATATTTTGAAAAAAATATGGCCCTCAGTTTCTTGTCTGTTCCTCTAAGTAGTGGCTCTTTTTCCAAACAAGGTGTTAGAGTCAGGGTTGGACTGAGGTGGAAGGGCCCGGGTGGCTTCCCCACAAGCCAGGGGCGCGAGACGGGTGTAGCTCCCAACCTACCTACCGTCTGGCTTGCGGTAAGCCCCGCAAGCCACGTTCGAGGGGGGGCCCGGGCCGGGTGTCCGACAGTCGAATTGATAACCTCCTTAATTTTTGGAGTAGGTTAAAAATGAGGCATTATTGTTATGTAGGCTAGAAGCCGGCGCCATGGTGCTCGCTGACCGCGGCGTGGTGTGTATCGACGAGTTCGACAAGATGTCGGACATCGACCGCACAGCCATCCACGAGGTGATGGAGCAGGGCCGCGTCACCATCGCTAAGGCGGGAGTGCACGCGACGCTGAACGCTCGCTGCTCGGTTTTGGCCGCGGCCAACCCTGTCTACGGTCGAGTGAGTTACTACCATCAATTAAATATTTTAATGTTTCCACCAAATACATATATTTATGTTTCAGTTTCCGTTTCTTACCTCTTCTTCTTAGTAGTGGCTCTTTTTCGACGTTTATTTCTTCAATACCTTAGAATATTTAAAATACTCAATTGAATAAAGACATTTTATCTTGAAAAAGCAGAGACATCAAGAGACAGATTTACAGTAAAAACAACGTACAAAATTATGCACCCCATACATTAAGTAATCACATATTATTTACATTATTATTATTATGTACATTGTAAAGTAATCATTATAAATCTTCATTTTCTATACTGACTGTTTTGAATTGGCTCCCGCTCCGGGTCGCAATCCAGCGCGTCATGCCTCGGGTGTGATGGGCACTTTCGCACTAGGAGCGACTAGGAGTGTTTATTTACTATTAAGTCTTTGACGGACATTTATTGTATTTTGACGTGACAACGTCTATTAAATCGATTAACGCCGGCTCGAAAAAGATTCATTGTCCCGTTACGCTCATTGTGACATTACGATCGTAGCGAGAGCGCTACATTAGTGATTTATTCATAAAAGTATGCTTACGTAAAAACGTTAAACTATCGTCCGTAAACCGACTTTACAGACAACCAATTTTTATATTGACTTGTGACTGTGACTTTATTTTTAACTGACGAAACGGAGGAGGTTTACAAGTCGACGCGTATATATATGTTTTTTTATGTATGATCACCCATAACTTTTTCCGATTTTGATAATCATTATTCAGATAACAATGTTACTAAAAATTGTTGAATTTAAAGTGAAATTATTTATTATTTTGATCGAGAGTTAATATAAGGTCCACGAATTTCTTAATGACAAATTTAATATTTACAAATAATTGAAGTAGCTCTGGTATTGGTATATTTAACAAATTAAAATATTGCATGTCTGCTATGGACGAAGCTGTTGATCCTATAATTATATTTTAAGATCTTATTGTAACACACAGTTGAACAATAAATGCTTCTGATTCTGAAAAATACTATTACAAGAAAATTGACTATAATGCCAAATTTACTATGTGTACTAAAACGGCAATGATCCCATTCCAGTACGACCAGTACAAGACTCCGATGGAGAACATCGGCCTGCAAGACTCGCTGCTGTCCCGGTTCGACCTGCTGTTCGTCATGCTGGACCTGGCCGACGCGGACCACGACAACATGATCTCCGAGCACGTGCTGAGGATGCACAGATACAGGTGCTGTATGCTTCGAACTGTGTATGATGTACTAGCTGTTATCTGCGACTTTGTTTGCGTTTATTCAGAAAATAGTATCCAAAGACCTTCCTTGTGAAATACTGTAACTAAGTACCAAATTTCATCATGATCCGTTCAGCCGTTTAGCCGTGAAAAGCCTACAAACAGACACATACACAGAGCTATTTTCGCTTTTTTTTTTATAATATAAGTATGGAAGTATGGATATTGACCGCATCATATTAAGCTATCATTGTCAGCCAATGGTCTCGAACGTCAAAAAGTAAATTTGTAAGAGTTGCCCTATAAATAGTGTTTTTGAAAAAAATATTTGTTATTCTATCCCCAACCAAAAAAAGCTATTAGTACTCTGTTGAACATGGGTAGCAATGTCAAATAAAACATTCAGTCACTGCAGTTACAACATTTCCTTACAGGAATCCTAAAGAGCAAGACGGAGAAGTGTTGCCCATGGGCTCGTCAGTTGAAATGCTGTCCACAGAAAATCCTGATCATGATGAAGTAGATGTAAGTTTGCATTTTTTCCATCGTTTTCTTTTACTCTTTCTATTACTTAAAAGGATCTTATAAACACTGTGAGCCATTATTATTTTCGCGTTGGAATAGATGTACAGTGTTTTGTCTTTTTTAAATGAGTTGAAAATTTATTCTAACATATCGTCACGCCTTTCCCCCGACCGAGGGGGCTGGCAGAGGTGTAATCACCCACACTTCGCCGGACGATATTCAGTCTTAAATGCAACAGGGGGCGAGCCTGTCGCCATAAAACGGGCTCCAGTCATGGAGCAGATGACAATACGCACATACGAGTATGTTCATACAATGAACAAATTAGTGCGTGCCGTCGGCTGGATTCGAACCCGCTCCCTCTGGCTTGAGAGGCAGGCCTTCTCTAACTAGGCTATCATCGCGTTAAGAATAAGACAAAAAACTATAAATATTCCGAGGCCATACAACGTTTAGCAATAATGCTTAATTAGCAAGAGTTCGTTATTTTCTCAAGAATAAAACGTAGCACCAACACTACTAAATACTACTAAATAAATAACTGGTATGCACAGTGAAAAGATCCATCAGAACATCAGCCGCTAGTAACCATCACATGCCTTGCCAAAAAGAAAGAGTGGTCTCTTATTAATACAGGTTTTTATCCTACCAGGATAGGCCAAAACCATGTAAATTACAATACTAAGAAATTCTAAATATAGTTTTTTTTATAATCTTGCCAATTCCAAATTCTAAATATAGTTTTTTTTTATAATCTTGCCAATTCCAAATTCTAAATATAGTTTTTTTTTTTTTATAATCTTGCCAATTCTATTCAATTCCCTTTGTTTACTTTCTTCATTCCCAGGAAACAACACAGTCAATCTACGAGAAATACGACCCCCTCCTCCACGGGAACACGCGCAGCAAAAAGGACCAGATACTGAGCACCAAGTTCATGAGGAAATACATTCACGTGGCTCGTCTCATCAAGCCGCGCCTCACGCAGGAGGCGTCAGATTCCATCGCTGATGAATACGCCAAGCTGAGGAACCAGGATATGATGGAGAGTGACGTCGCCAGAGTAAGTATTCTGGTTTTTGAACACAATACACTGATGGAGACTTGTGGCCAAATTAAGTTGACCCTCTATTGATGCTCCGGGCAATATATAAGAAGTTAATGATTGATATACAGGGTTACTGGTAATTAATTAGCATCCTTTTAAGAGCATATTTTGTTCATCAAAAGAACAATTTTTGTTCTACAGCTTTTCCCAAAGTCGACTTATTTACCAAAGTTAGAAAATAAAGAATTCATTAAAATGAATTCCGTTCTAAGTTTAAGCAAGTACTTAAGCAATTCTTATATTCAGTGCAAGTGGGCATTAGAGTCTTCTATTGCAACAAATCGATATTTTGTCCGATGATATCTTCAGTACCTTGATTCGTTCCGCGTGAAATTTTGCTGACAAGAAGCGATATCGTCCCTCCTAGCTTCTCAATCGATGCCCTGGATCACCAGGGCATCAAACTCCTCGGGAGGCCTTTGGCTAGTTTGGGGTTACGGACACCCCCACATGTTGTTAATGCCATTAAACATTATAAGTTGGCGGGCTGGTTTTAACCAGTTTTAAGCTGAGTTGGAGCCAGTAGAAGCCTGTTTATTGCGTCTTATTTTATGTTAGTTGAATTTCCTGCAATAAAGTTATTCTATTCTATTGTTCTAAGTTTAATATGAGCAAAACCTGTCGAAGGTGAGGTCGAGGTTCGATAGAAAACAAAAACTAAAGAAGCGGTACGAGTGTAACTTCTAGTACACATCACGTGGACCAAACACAACAACAAGCAAACAGACACTACACAGCTCCGTTGACAGTATTATGTTAATTGTATCAATAACAAAGATAGAGAGATGTACAAGAGACTGTAGCGAGAACGAAACAATCATTATCACTGTTGCGACTTGTTGCGTTTGTTTGTGACTATGGTGAATTGTGTGCATGCACCTAATCATGGATCGAAGATCTCTGAAGAAGATCTCTGATTGAAGTAGTATTGTTTTTTGTTTTGTTTATTATATTTGTATTGTATTTGGCAAGGTGTACTCACGTACTAGCCGGCTCCCGAAGAGGTAGAAGCCGGCGCAATTGTCACTGATGAGATTTTTTGCGCTTGCTTGTGACTACGTTGAAGTGAATTGTGTGGTCCATGATTAGGGAATCGTACAGTACCTCTTGATTTTGTTTGTTTGTTTGTTTGACAAACGAACAAACAAAAGTACCTCTTGATGACAAAAAGTAACGTTTAATGTGAACATCCCACCAGACGCAGCCAGTGACCGCGCGTACTCTGGAGACACTGATCCGTCTCGCGACCGCGCACGCCAAGTGCCGGCTGAGCTCGCACATCACGGAGCAGGACGCCATCATCGCTATACAGCTCGTGCACTTTGCCTACTTCAAAAAGGTAAAATAAATAAATTCAGAACATTTTTCACGCACTGTCGCCTGACCCCAAACTTAGCAAAGCTTGTACTATGGCTTACAGAAACTGAAATACAAATATGTTTCAAAATACATACTTAGGTATTAACACCCAGACAGAACAAACACAAATGTTGCCCTATGTGGGAATCGAAGCCACAGCCCCAAGCTCAGAAGGCAGGTTCACTACCAACTGAGCCACACAGGCAGTCATCAACTTCCCTTTTTAGAAACAAACATTGTGTTGCCTTGGAATAGTTAAGTGTTCTGTCTTTTTCGATCAAGTTCAACAATGTAAAAGAAAGAAAAAGACAAACTACAATATAACTATTCCGATGGCTATACAATGTTTATTTCGTAGGGTGTTAGTTTTATGGTCAAAGATTTTTTTTTGCCGTGACAGTTTTGAAAAATTAAATCTCTTCCATTTTGGAAAATTTTCAAAAACTGCCTCGACAAAAAATTCTATATAACTATCAAACATACTCACAATATTTCAAGAGAATCGGTTAAGAAATGCGACCTGGAGAGGAAACATAGATCTGGACAGAATTCGGACATCCGAATACATTTTTATCGCAGCTAAAGCAGAGTCGCTTCGCTTGCTAACGCTCGCGCGGTCGGTTAATCAACCTCTTATATAACTCTTCTTGTGACCCGTCCTCAGGTGCTGGTGAAGGAGAAGCGTCGCAAGCGGCGCGCCTCGTCCGACGAAGAAGGAGAAGCGTCCGACGCCGAGCCGGTGCCGCCGCGCGCCAAGCGGACTCGGACCACGGTCGGACATTACTACTATTATCTACTGCTTTAATAATTTACTCATGTATTTACAAAACATAACAAATCATCACGTCTTTTCCCCGAAGGGGCTGGCAGAGATGTACAACACCCACTCTTCGCCGGACGATGTTCATTTCCAAATGTGACAGGGGGGTGAGCCTGTCGCCATACACCGGGCTCCAGTTACGTAGCAGATGACATTAAATACGCACAAATGTTCACACAATGAACAAATTGGTGCGCGCTTTTGGCTGGGTCCGAACCCTCTCCCTCTGGTTTGAGAGGCAAACCTTCTCCGGCTAGGCTATTATAGCTTTCTATTTTCGACGTTAGTATTTAAAAAAAAAGTGACGATAGCCTGGAATAGCCCATAAATCATTTCACTGTGTAATTAACATGAAGTGATCCTATCGACTCTTCTAAAAGAATAAAATCAAAAGTAGCTCTGTCTGTCTGCTTGAAGGCTTTTTACGGCTGCATGGATGTTGATGAAATTTGATAATTAATCACAGTATATTACAAGGAAGGTTTTTGGATAATTTTTTTTTTTAAAGCTGAACGATGTCGCTGGTAACAGCTACTTGATGAAGACTGAACTTGATTTCGGACACCGCTAAGTTTCTCTCACCGCGTAAATAATCAGCAACATACAAACAGTTATGCCTCTTACCCACCTTCAATGGATACCATCAGCAACAAATCCCGTTAAAAAAATAGTGCGTGAAGTCCCTCCGCGCGGAAGAAGTGAAAATTCTTTGTAACTTTCTTACTACGCGCATGCGTTTGAGTGCCACGCATTCACTCTCACTCTATCTCTGTCTACTCCTCCTCCCTAGGAGCGTTAAACGTTTAACGCAACCTTGTTAGAAGTCGCATTAGAAGTTTCACTTCAATAACCCAGTCGAGTTGTTTCCAGGGTGGAACTGAGGATCCGTACGAGTTCTCTTCAGACGAGGAGGCGGCGCCGGTGCTCCGCGCCGCGCGCACTCGGGAGCCCGAGCCTAGGGAGCGTGAGACTAGAGCTGAACAAACAACCATCGAGTCAGAAAGGTGAGCAAAACTACAAGAGAACCATGATCCAAAAAAACAAGGTCTAGCATTTAGCAAACACTTAATGACGTCATTATCCGTCGTTTTCCAACTTGTCGTAAATGACTTATTTCGGTCCTGCTTAAGCATCAATTGACGTCAGTGTTATCTGAATGCTATACCTAGCGGAGTATATTATTATACCATGAAGAGTACCAACTTTTAGGGGGGCCCTTTTAGTTGTAACAAAAAAGTGCGAAGAACTAAAGGGTTTTACTAGAAAAATGCTAAAGTTGCGCTGTACTGACCAAAAGATGGCGCTTTCAATAAAAATGCACATGAATCTATGTAAATAGGCTGGCCGCATGATTTCACAAGGCAACAAAACTACGTTACTACGTTTACGTAGTTACTACGTTTTACGTGCCTACGTTTTGCGGGTAAAGTTGCGCTATATCCGCCGAGAGATGGCGCTTTTCTAAATCTTTTCGTTAGGAGAAATTTGTTAGGACAATCAGAGACATTACCACATAGTTTCATAGGAATAGTGGAAGTTTCTATCTACAAAAATTCAGATATTTTTCTTATCCCAGTATCCCACGATATAATTTAGGCGTTGCTGCTTTATAACTAAATTCACCATATTTCCAGACTCACACAGTTCAAATCGGCGCTGCAGCAGTTGTTCCGAGACGAGCGCGCCAACTCCCTCCCGCTCACGCGCGTGACGTCACACGTCAACGAGACATACTCACACGCTAAGTTCTCAACGGCCGAAATACAAGCGGCGCTGCACAAAATGACACAGGACAACCAAGTCATGATGGCCGATGACATTATCTTCTTGATTTAGGAATTTGTACCTTATTTAGATTGTAATAAGATCTGTGCCTTAGATTTTAATCAACAAGTTTCGTTTTTAAATGTAAGCTAGTCTTAAGATTTTACAATTGTCTACTGCCCACCTGAATAATATCACATTTACGCCGCCTACGAAATATTTTTAATTTCGCCTTATGGGTTACAATTAATGTCAGTGCACTACTGAGAAGATAACCGCTTTTGTATTTTCATACATAATTATGTGAAGTATTGTAAAGTACAATACAGGGGGCCCTAGAAGTGCCTGAGATAGCTAAGCGATTCCATTTTTAGAATCGCGAACGCTCCAATGTCAGCTGCTGATTGGACCAAAGACGACAAAGACGAGCTTTAAAAATGTCACGTGATCATATTGTTAACTTGTCCAATCAGCAGCTAGCGTTCGGGCAGTTCTAGAAAGCGATTGCTTATCTGTCTAGGGCCCTCGGTCCTACAATTCACATAAAGTTCATTGTTTAATGCTGTTTCAACGAGTAAATAGGGTATGCCCTAAAGCCCAACACTGATGAATAACTCAAGCAAACATACAAACTAACTTATAAGCAGGAGCCGCGGAATTACCTACGCAGTGACGGGGATGGGGGGGGGGGGGGGGGGGGCAAACTTATTTGGGCACCACCTTCATTCAATCCTCGGCACTTTTTGTAGGTACTATTATTACTATCAGCCTGGTATGTCCCAGTATTGGGCAAAAGCCTCTCTTTCCTCTTTCCAGTTGTCTCTGTTTTTGGCATCGTGGGCGTCGAACTCGTCTCAGTAGGTACTATAGGTAGTTAAATTGGAGCCCCCCCCCCCCCCCTCTCAGTTTGCCCTTCCTCCATTTGACCCCTCTGCCCCCACTTCCGCGGCCCCTGCACATTAGCAAGAATAATTATAATAAAACTCAAATCGAAACTATCACGAAGCAAAAAATATACACAGACAAACGATCATTTAAATTTTTGTGATCATTGCCAGTGACTTTTTTTTTTATAATTCTAATTATATTTCGTACTTGAAAAGTTGAAACTTATTTCATTAAACATTTTGTACAAATACTTGTTTTATTTAACCTGCATGTTAGTTCATTTTGGTACACAGAACATTTGCATGTGATTGTGATCAATTGATCGCTTGGAACAATTTTCTAATCATTGTAATATTTTCAGATATTTCAATAGAAGACAAGGTAGAGAAACTGTTACTACGAGCCTTGAAGTCTAAAGAAGCCGCTGAGAAATCAGAAAATAAACAACCCGAGTCTAAAAGGCTAACTCGCTCTGCTGCAGGAAAGACTACCGTCAAAACGGACAGGTAAACAAAATCTTTCATAAAGTTGCGATATATTGGCCAAAAGATGGCGCTTGAAATCATATCGTCACGCTTTTCCCCCGAAGGGCCTGGCAGAGATGTAATACAACACCCACACTTCGCCGGACGATATTCAGTCCAAATGTGACAGGGGGCGACCCTATCGCCATAAACCGGGCTCCAGTCATGTAGCAATACATACATACAAAAACTTACTTAAAATTATTAACAGTCTAAAATACATGTATTAAAAAGATATTTGTGAAAAATTAAGATTATTATCATATACTTAGCTTTTTACTCAACTAGCTAGCTAGACTAGCTAACTTTTTACCCTACTGCGCAGGAAGGAGGGTTATGTTTTTCGAGTGTATGTATGTATGTATGAGGTTTCTTTGGCACGCCCTACAGCCTAAATAGCTTGATGCATTTCGACATGTGATATGTCATTTGAATCGTCTTGATAGTGGAAGTGACATAGGGTACAGCATTTTGCAGCCGGGTTTTTGTTTTTCTTTTAATAATGTTACTTGTTAACAGAACTTCTTTTTTACAGGACAAATGAGTTTAAAGTGGAGTTAGGGAAGTTTTGTGTTACAAAACAGTTACCAACTTGGGTTCCCCTCGACGACTTGGTTTCTTTCATCAATCCTACACACAAAAGCAAGCCGTTTTCCGTTGGGGAAATACGGGAAAACCTGAGCTATCTGGAAGCTGAAGAGATGGTCTTAGTGGCTAAGATTGCCGAACAAGATATGGTACTATTAAAAAGTGGTGTCGCAGCATTAACTAAGGTTTAATTTACATCGACAGAAATCAGAGTGGAGTGGGGAATTCAGTGTGACTTTCGATTTTAACCTGTATTCTGGGAGTTTACCACGAGTTTTGAAGTTAACGAAAACTTTTATCGTTTTCGTTGAGCTCCATACATTTAACCTAGTCCCTTTACGTTTTTTTTTTAAAAGGTCGGCGTTTGACCACCAAGTCGCCTGATGTTAAGCGACGATGTGGTCTAAGATGGAGCACGACGACCTATAAGGTACTTAATCACTCTAGCCTTGAAGTTTTGTAAAATGAACAAGTACAAAGACGGCAGTTAAGTGCGCTACTGCTCAGACCCGTCTTCGGAACGTTTCCGCTAGGTGAGCTTTATTGAAATGCGTGGAGCCAGATTATGCAAAACTCAAAACTCATGGTAAAGATGTTGTACGTCACACATTTGGCATAAAGAGAAGTAGGTAGACCACATACAATATCTTTAAAATTCCACTCCATTTCGCGGCAATGTAAGCCGAGCCTATAGTGAGACTCCAATGTCTGTCGGACTGAATGTCACAGCCAATTATCTCAGGGTCTGTAAGCTGGCGACTTAGTTCAGCTTCGTAGTGGGAGACTAGCTATACCAATAGACACTTGCACTGAATGTAAGAACTGCCTAAGTCCTTGGTTAACTAGTTTATCTACTCCTAGCTAGCTTCCACCTACATTTTTTTTACACGAACGTTAAGCCATTAAGATAATCTTTACTTTATGTATCCGATAAGCGAATATTTTGCTAGGAGTTGTTTATAACTAATTAAGTAAGGACTTAGGCAATTCTCATATTCAGTGCAAGTCGGGTCAGTGAGCGTCTGGCTGTTCGCTCACTCTTCGGTGTTTTTTTTCTTACTTTTATCATTTTTGTGCCCATCATAACTTAAACGAAATGTATGATTAAAAGAAACATGTACATAGCAAGTTTGCAAAACTATTATGGACACGTTATGGATATCATGATACGAATGTCATCTTCGGATTCCATTGACAGAAAAAATGTTTTTTTTTTTTATGTTTAATGTTTGCAAACAAATACACGAAAATCAATTATTTTATTTTTTTATAAGTTTAGATTTAAGAACATGCTAAAATAAAGAAGTAGGTAGGTACATAATAAATATACGTAACACGTCTATATTTTTTAACACCTTGATTAAGTAATATTATAAAATTTGGTTGTAATTTGTTCAAATATAATGTTTTGTTTCCGAAACTAGGTACCTACTCTGGAATATTGTGTAAGATATGTTATCCTCTTCGACACTCTTTTCTTACACCAATTACTATTAATCGTTTTAGTAAAAGGAAATATGCCAAACCACCAAAAACTTAAGTTTTCTTTAGATAAGGACCTATATATACATACACATACATACATTGTTAATTAAAACAAACTGATTTAACAATAAACATTTATTTTACAAAATACATTTTGTTTATCATTTCCTGCCCTTTCCTTTACTTTTGCTACCTTTGCCTGGTTTGCCACTTTTGTTTATTTTGCCGCGAAATACTTTCTTCCCTTTATTAAACCCTCTCTCTTGATCCGAGTTCCTATTGAATTTGCCTCTTCCCCCATCTCTGTTTTGGAATTTTCCACCACCTTTTCCTTTGAAATTGCTTTTATCTTTATTCTGGAAGTTTCTCCCACCATCTTTATTGTGGAAATTTCCACCGCCTTCTTTGCCTTTGAAGTTTCTCCCACCGTCCCTCTGGAATTTCCTCCCACCATCTTTGTTTTGGAATTTCCCACCGTCTCTACCCTGGAACTTTCTTCCTCCTTCTTGGTTGTTCTGGAACCTTCTCTTTCCGTCTGCGTTCTTCTGCACTCTGCCCGATGTGTCTTGGCTTTTGTGGAATTTCTTCTTTATTTTATTGTCTAACCGCATCTTCTTGAAGCCTCTAGGTTCTTGATCGTCAGATTTCCGTTTTCTGTTTGGGTTTTTAGTGAAGAGATCTGAAATAACGTAAAGAATGTCATTATGCATTCACATCAGCAGAATATTCGCCGTTTCTTCGGCATTCAGACAGCCTAAGAAATAAGATTGGCACTTTGCTGATTTGATTTTTATTTCTTACTGTAAGTCAGCATTTTTTACACTTCAAAATAAGTTATATCAAAGAAAATTTAGTGAAATAATCACTGGCCGAAGTTGATGCCCTAAGTTTGTTTGTTTACGAGCCACTGCTAAGGCTTTGACCTAAATATAAGCAAACTGAGCGGCTGACTGTCCACCGCTGACACTGGTGAGTTGTAAATATCGGGCAAACTCAATGTTGTAGTGATGAACAGTAGCAAAAAAAAAAACCATCGGCCGCTAACTGAATGAGTCAGCAAGTGAGGTTCGGACACTCCATTCAAAATAATATAGGTCGGCTAACTGAAGGGAAACAGTCTGCTGCTTTCAGTTTGCTTAGTCGGAACGAAACCTAAAACCGCGCTTGGAAATGCTAATTGAAAATGAAAAAATATTTATTGCCAAAGAAAAAACACAATAGAAGTAAGTATGTACTATAGATATATAATAAATATCATTAACTTTGATAAATACAGTGGCAAAGGGTGTAAGCTTAGCACTGAGCTGCGTAAACTTTAGTTTAAGCAAGGCTGATTTTCAGCTTACCTTGAGCTGAAATTCTTAAATTGAGTCAAGACTCAAGATGTTCATCGAGGGGGCAGTCATGGAAGTGTCCATTTTAAATATTAGTTCTTTGGATCACAGCTAATTTTATAATTATGTCGTATTGTCTAGCTGATAAAATCAGGCGTTATTTTGCGGAAGTCCATCTTTAAATTATTACTTTAACCAATCGCTAAAGTATTTCTGCTCTAACGTTGCATTAAGTACGTCAAGGAATGTAATTATTTTATTTTTAAATTTGGAATATTTTGAATCAATTTAATGAACTTTACGAGCTAAAACTATACAGTTTGATATTTGACGCCAATATAAACTTTATATAATTTTGATTTGTAAACCTAATTTAATAAAGAATTTAGAACTAATTTAATGAAACTTACAACAAAATTTGATCAAAAATTAAATACAATAAAAAAACCCTTATTTTTTTCTCACTTCTTGTTCTTCTTCTTCGTTCTCTTTCATAACATCTTTCTGAACAAGATGAAATGGAAGAGAACCAAACACTTAATTTTTTGGACTTTTCAATAACAAGAACAGTTTCGTCTTGCCTAATTGCAATTCGAGATGTCGGTTCTATTGGGGACGTGTACTTAGTTTATAAAGAGCGAGGTACCTTTCTCGGGTTCAGCGCCGACCTCCTGCCGGTAGTAGGCCGCGTCGTCGTCCTCGTCGTCGTCCACGTCGGCCGCGTTCTGAGATTCAGCCGCCGCCAGCTCCATTAACCTGATGATTGATTAGATATTTACTTATAGATATAACCTCTTATAATTCACACTAGAAATAACAAGACCTAAACGAAAAGAATATCACTTAAACTGAAGTGTAACAATCGGCAGATTTATCACTAAAAGATATCTCTCTTATTGTTAGACTAACTAACGACTAATTTCTAGGTTACTTATTCTGTCTACATATAGATGTAAACTTGTTAAGCTTTCAAGTTTTAACTACTCAGCCGATCATCATGTTTTGCACACTCATTGTCAGGGATACAAAAAAAAACGTAGGGTGACTTTCATCTCAAAAAAAATTAACGGTTTGTATGGAATAGCGGGTGTAAATATGGGGCGCAATAGTTTAATACGGAAACATTATTATGGCTAATATAGATTTGTAACTAAAACCGATATAGGTAGTTAATGTCGCCAATATCGCGTGTTAAACTTGGACGAGATTGGCACAGGACCTAGGTAGTATGCGCGCGCGTCAAAATTCTTCTCGTCACTTTCTGTCGTGTGAGAACGTGACAAGGCTACGTGTAAACATACGTCTGTCTCGATAAAAACAATCGACATGCCGTTGTCGCGTTGCGCATGCTAGGCCTGCAGGATGAACGACGTACAAGAAAAGCCTTTTTCAGCAATGGGCGAATACAGGTTGATAATGACGGCAATGATCACTATAGGTAAGAAACGATGACTAAGGAAAATCATTTAGTCAAGTGTAAAAAAAAATGTTTTTAATTCGATACATTTACGGTCCAGTAAAATAGATATATAATAGATAATAGATATTCACAATCATTCAAAAACGTTTCCGATCGGATCCCAGAAATTTCAAACTCAAATTGTTCTAATTTCAGTTTACTTTTATACATTTTGGAATAGGGAATCAAGTATAAATCCGATCGGAAAAATTAATCACGTTGAAAAACGAATGAATATAGAACGAGATTCGAAAAATTTAGGTTTAAAATTTTTGATATTCGAACGGAAAAGTTTCCGAATGGTTCTGAATAGCCCTGCTGATGGTGAAAACCGGATCACAATCACCAGCATGGTTTAAGAGGAGTTTGCGGATAAATGCGATATGCGGATAGAAATAGAGAAGAGAAGTAGTGGAACCAACCTCTGACTCTCGGTCAAGCCTTTCTTCTTCTTGATGCCGTCTAGCGCCTTCTGTTTGAGTTCTTCTTTCTCGCGCTCCTTGCGCTTGACGTTCTCTTCTTGTTGCGCTTTGCGCTTCTCCTTCTGTCGTCTGTAATTAGCACGCAATTAGTTTATATTGGTATAGATACAGAAGAATAGAAGATACAATATACAAAGATTTTACTTGAAAAAGTAATGGTTGCTTGCGGCATTACTTTGCGGAAGTCCATCTTGCAAACTGGATTCCTAAAGCGGATAACGCTAGAGATTTGTTAAAGAAATAGTTTGACTAATGGTCATGTCATAAATCATCCGATCCGAAACCGAGGAAACAAAAATCCGGATAAAAATCGGATGACGGAGTTCGGATCAGTGCGCAACCTCTCAAACAAATAGTAGTACGGCTACTTCGACACGACATTTTTGGCATTCGGATCGGACGCAATTCGGAACAGCTATGTGAGTAAGTAGTATCCGAATTTGGTTAGTTTTTAGACCCTTATTTTCACGAATCCAATTAATGTGGAACATGATAATAAGCGTCATGTTGACCTAATTATTATCATGTTATACTTATCATCATGTTATCGTTTATGGTTCGTGCCATATGCGTTGAAGAAAGTGTTAATCGATCCTTCGACCTTCTGATTACGGGTTGTGAGCATTTATCACACAAATAATATTAATATTGCATTTCAAAAATGATAATTTCTGTTTAAATCCATTTGGCACAAACTTTGGTTTTTTATTTATAAATTATTTTTTCAGATACATACCTCTTTTCTTCTCTCTTCTTCTTGATTAACGCCTTCTCTTCCTCTGTCTTCTCTACTAACTCATGGAACAAAACTTCACCATCCATGAGACCGTCTTCTACCTATAACAATGTTATTATATTCTCTAACTAAAGACTTCCTTATCAATTCTAAAAAAAAAAATACACAACAGGGTTTTATAAATTTTCGACTTTACTTCCATAAAGACTAGGTTTAAGTTTGTGAGTAAAAAAGGGAAAAGCGTTCTGTCTAGTTTGCATTGGCTTTTGCTCAATGTTTTACGTCGTTTCCACACCGATGCGAACCGCGGCAGCGAAACTCCAGTAAATCTGTCCTACACTAAGCAAAATATCGCATATGTTGCATCTCGCTCTATCTGTCTGTGATTTCCTATAACTGCATTCCTACAGTAGGCAGGCCCTCACTTCATCAAGTTGCACAACGCTTTTTTTAAATAGATATGTCCTCTAGTACGTAGTACATTAATCTCGTTGTCCTGTACCTTTATTAGTTGCATGGATATCCTAGGCCCGAGTTCAAACAGTCTAATGGCAGACTTGGAGTCGGCAGCCGCACCGCGCGTCGCTAGCTTCTGCGGCAGCACGATCTGCGAGCTCGGGTCGTCTTCGAACTCGCTCTCCGATAGTAGCCCTGCCCTAGAACAATCAAGTTTGATTTGAAAAAAGTTTTGAAATATTTACCTTACAAGTATGTACCTAAGTATCATTTTTTTTAAGACTGAAATGTAGCCTATTAAACTCACGCAATAAAGAAAACTATCACAACATCCATTCATTAAAATCGGTTCAGCTGTTTACAGCCGTTCACATAACTACATCAGAGACAAACAGGTGATACAGGTAACTTTATACAACAATACAGATATACAAATATTCTTCTTTTTTTACTACACTACAGTTAGGTAATGAGGGTAGTTCTGGAAAAACTAGGCTGTTACTGTAAATTTAAGGAATGAGCTTGTGTCTACCTATTTTAGGGAAGTTGGTGCAAATTTGATATTTAAATTCACCAATAATCTCAGCACAGTCTCATTTCGTTTCTTTAGTATTTTCATCTGTATACTTACTTGTCGAAAAACTCTGACATATCCTTGCAGCGATTCAGATTAGGTATTTTTCCTTGAACTACCTGGAAAAAAATTGTAATATCACATTAGTAATTATACCTCTACATTTATTAAAAAAAAACTAAATCTGACTGTGTTATGTATGTACCCAATATCTTTTGGATTGTGATGAACATGAATCTAACAACACCTCACAATCTATAAGGTGCCTGTAAAGGTGCTGTAAGCAACTTTGAGTAAATAAATAAATGAAATCAGTAACATCAAAAGAGGAGATTTACCTTCTTTGTTCCCCTGTTAAGTCCAACAGGTGTAGCTCTGATTGCAAAGTGTCTAAGATCAATCAACTTTGTGGACGGATTGTAGTTCATGAGCACACATCGTCTGATGTTTTTTAATTTCACCTGTAAATGAAAACAAACTAAGCATGTTTTGTAAGGAGGCTAAGAAATTAACTCTTAAAATAATTCGATTATGGCAACTGACATGGTTTTCAAACATTATGATTTGCATGGTGGCCCGCAGTGCTAAGCGAGACGCAGCGCGCGCACTCGCCTTTAAAAAGATGTCGTATTATCAAACTTAATTGCATTATAATGTCAAAATAATACAGAATAACATGGGAAAAGCCATAAAGCACAAGTAAAATTAATATTTGCCTATGTATCGAGACCCTTTGAAGAAAAGGTATGACAATATGTTATGTGATTAGAATTCGACATTACTCACTGTGGTTATATTAATAGTAGGAAACATGTTCTGGAACATGGTTGCCATGAGTTTCATGTGCATGCCTTCCCCGGAGAAACTGTTGAGGACAATCAGTGGTGCGTTTTGGAACGCTTTCATCATCACATATTGTTTGCGAAGAGAGGATATCACATCTCTGGCCAGGCTGTACTGTTAAGAAAAATGAAAAATAACATAACTTGATTTTTTTTTACTGGAGCAAAACTATCCTATTTAATTGTAGAGTGGTGTATTTGAAATTAGGGCATTAATTTCTTTACACCCTTGAAAGTTACTGTAATTTTCATCAGCACCCTAAATGTCACAACACTAAAATATAGAATCATCATTAACTAGCAAATTAAGTAAATGTTAGTGTCACCCGCACCATGCTACAGTAAATAGACTATAGTTTTTTACATAAATATCTGTAGAGTGCAGCTATACTGGACACAATACTTACATTGTGTAGACGGAAAGTCAAAGTAGGTCCTCGAGGTAATCTTGCCAGCCTCATGTAAGTGCCGAGTTCCGTTTCCGTAAATATCATCATATGTGATACATGGAGATACCCAGATATTGACACAAAATCCTTGATTGTGTTATTTTTACGCTCCTGGAAAATGTTTTTACAAAATTAGAATTTTAAAAATATGAGAAAAATTTAGATTCTGTATATAAATAACTATCGTTTGAGTGTTAGTTTCTATGAAAGTTATTAAAAACTGAAGAAAAGAGTACAATATCAGCAGGACTAACTTTCAATTGAGAGGCTGTAAAAGGTTCCATTATCTTCCTGAAATCTTTCGTCAAATCCATAAGTTCTTTGCTACATTGACCGCGATGGATAACGAACGAATGTGGAGCCTTCACCAGGTTCTCAGGCTCCAAGGTTTCTTTATTTATAGGATTTTTGCGCACACTTTTTCCTTTACGTTTACCCATTGTGAAAGTTAAGTACTAATTGCTTTGAGCTCACAGAATAAATAGAAAAAAAAATGTCTAAATAATGTTGTTTATTGATCTATCTTGAATTTTAGGTTTCGTAAAAATTTTGCACAAAAACCACAACACGATTGAAATTTTGAGGTTAGTTTCAAAACAAAACATGCAACATGCTCAAACGAAATAAACGGATTGACAGTGACAGCTGAGAAATAGTTGACAAGCGCAGACTTTATAACCAGAATATAGTGTCACAGATTAAAAAATACGTTCTTTTTACTGTTTCTTGGCGTAGAGTAGCTCAGTTTTCCTTGACATCCTGTAATGCTGACTCAGCAAATTTGATGGAATAAAAAATTGCATTTCTTGCTGGCTTCCTATGAGTATTCTGTGGCTGGCTTAGTAGGTATATCGGGGAAAAAGTTATTGTAAACGCAACGCAACGCAAAGTTGTCCAAAACGCTGGCATCGCGGCCAGCATTTTGGATATCTTGCCTAACTAGGGGCGCTCTGAGACGCGCCATGTTTTTACTTATATATTCACAATCATTCGAAACGTTTCTGGGGGGCTATTCCTGCGCGTGAGATGAGATGAGATTTTATCTTGGTCACTCTCACACCTATGACGATTCAAACGAGAGCAACAAGGACGAGAAAAAGTGAGATGAAAATCTCAAATCTCCGAATAGGGTCCCGGGGCCTGAATATGTATTCACAATATCTTATATCTCCGTCTAGGAGCGCCATAAAACATCATCGTTTAGATCTTTGTTGCTCCAAGCACACGTAAATCTAAACATCTCCGCTTTATTTTAGAGTTCAACGCTAGTAAATATTTTTTGAATCGAAAGAAGTACCTACCTTTCTATTTTAGTCTTATCAATGAAAAATATTCATATACATAATAAGGTTTTTTAATTAAGTACAGCTTTCAAAAAAAGCATATTAAAAAAAGAAGGTGGGTTGCATTAAACTACTTACACAATTAATTATTTAAAAAATGAAACACGACGGAACAAATCAAAACAGCTTTATTTCCTGCTGGTTCATTTTGTGATTTCCCATACTTGCACATGAATCACTACGCTAGATACGATAGGTAGGTTATTCTTTGTCTATTTTTATATTGCGGTAGGTAGGTAGGTACTGCAAGTTGAAAACGTATAAAAAATCTTACTGAGATGAAAAATGTTTAAAACTAATGAATAAATACAATGGAGACGCTAGTTGAGTAAAGTAAGTACCTATTTCATAAAGATTAAGCATCCACTAAGTTACACAAGAATCTATGAGCTCAACGTCTTTTTCGAGACATTTTATAATGGATGCCTTAATTCATAATACAGAATATTTAGAGAATAATATTTTAAATGTACCTATTAGCTGTTTGAACTTCTTTATCAAATAAATAAGACCTCATTTAAGAAGTGTAGAAGAGTCAAGAGATCATTTATTAATAAGTTAATGGTCCAAACACGCACGAAGCGTATTCACGTACCGGGTCAAAGAAACATTGTTTAAAAAAATGAAAAAAAAAAACGTTTATGCACGTCTTCCACTGCGAGCGGAGCAGCCTTAAAATCAAGCTTGATTTACCTTGATTAGCAAGATAAACGGAGTCCGTTCGAAGTCCGCTCCGCTTCAGGCGAAGGCGTGCATTACATTCGTGATACGCTTCGAGTGCACGCGCCCATTATCCAAGTGCACGCACCGATTTAATAATGTACTTTATGAGAAATAACATCTAACCGTTCCACAATCCAATTCGAAAAAAACTAGGTTTTGGAACACGATGCACCACCGCGACTCACCAGAAAAAGTAAATTCGATAAAATGGAAATATATTATGATACATAAATCGACGGTGAGCCCGTACAACGCCGCCGCGAGACCGTCACGTTAAGAAGGTTTATAATTTAACCTATTTTTAGTGCAAAGTGCAAATATAATTTAATACCCAACTATCCTACTATTTTTGGGATTTCATTGTTTTTTTTATGAAAAAATTTATTTGGTAGCGAGTTGTCTCTTAGAGAAGTTTTAGAGCTAGCTGTGAAAATGCAGGGATTGGCGTGACTATCGATGTTTGGTTCTATACTCTTCTAGACCGTATTCTATTCTGGCATTCATCCGGCAGTAGTCGATCAATGGCGCCCAGTTGAAATACAAAACAATCACCAGACGGTCAGGAGGTCTATCTCAGTCTTTGTAAACAAACCTCTAGAATATAAAACGCACTTACTCATATTTTGCAAAAGCGGTCGATTACAAATATCCAGTATATCTTATTGCAGTTCAAACGTTACACTCAGACAAGCTAAAGTTCCAGTCACGCCAAAATACATTTAACTGTATATTTATACGTAGGTGAACCATAACTAAATATACAGAACATCATCTGGAGCGCCCATGAAGTGCATCACTATATCATAACCATATCATAACAGACATCGATGAGAACGGTCACATTGCTCCAATCCAACTCAACCATAGATGGGGTTTTCATTTCAGACATGATTTCCCTCCCGTACCGTAAACTAGATACGACGATACACCTCGTGTGGACGCACCTTATTAACCACATTATAAACGTGAAAAGTTTAAAATAAAAAAATAAACGAAAACATATCATAGCAATCTTTCGTTGAGAGGAACTAGAGATTTCCGTAAAATCATGTTTGTAATACAAATACAAAGATTATTTTTAATTGCAAAAGTACATTTACATCGAATGGTTATAAAAAGCCCCTAGTTACCCTATTTAATTAGCTACTAATCTATTTTTCATTCTATGCTATCGTCAGTTTCAATACCGTATCAATACATATTTTGTTTAGAAACTGTGTATATTATGAACGTGATAAAATCTGCTTGCAACACGAAATCGAATCTAACATTTTTTTAAATGGTATTTGGTCATGGAAGGCAGTGCCAGAGTTGGTAAACGTAATTATATAGGTACTGAAGCAGATTTCATTTTAACTTTTGGATATTATGAATTAGGATGCTGTTCGGTCAAAGATTACATGTTTTTAGGCGCATTTTTGCCTTTCTCTTATATGCAAACAGAGAAAATGAGAGAGCAATCTGATATTTTCGTTCAACTGTATTACATTGAAGGCGTCTCTCTGTGATTAGGCGCATTTATATTGCCTCTCTCTTACATACAAATAGAGAAAATGAGACAGCAATCTGTTTTTTCGTTCAACCGTATTGCATTGAAGGCGTGTCTAACTTTCAGTGTTACAAGCAGCAAAAAATCATTCGATATTTACCTGAATTAATCTTACATTTACAACAATTAGCCATTTGAATGTTTTAGTATTTTTAGGTTTACTAGCAAACAGACCTCTTACCAGCTGCCAAGATTCACAAGTTATGATAGACCACATTATAAAGATCCCCGTTTAAATCTAAACTACTGATCAACAGCCGGTTTCTTTAACAATCGTTACCAGGTTGTTAAACTGTGTCGAATCTAATCAACAAAATTAAATATCCACTCCATAAAATAAAGTCGAAGAAAATTTGGTATTTGACAACTATTTTTGGTCATTATCTAAGGATTCATATTGAGTTTATTTTTCAACGTTACTAATGTTATTTGAATTTTATCGATTATATAGGACAGATGATTAGTAAACGAGATGATCAGCGGTCAAGAAACCGGATGTAAAGATCCCTGAGCTTGTGCTTTCGCGCTTATTTTCTGGCACATTTTTGACGCTTCTAGCTCGTTCGTCTTGGTTATACAGTAAAATTGACGTCTTTTAACCACTACTCTGTAGTGCTATTTAATAATGACGCCGGTTGTATTGTACCAATTACGAATTTTCTTTTCAACTGTCTAAAATGTTTCCATTCCAATACTTTGAGCGTGAACTGTCGAAACTGGTACAATAAATCGACTTCAACAATGACTCTGATGCTTAGCTAACGAAGGCCCATGTTCACGTTAAACTCAACAACTGTCAGAAACAGGCGGTTACCAAAAACCGCCCGATTAAGTTTCGGTAAAGCTCGGCCTAAATGTAAAATTAATATCAAGTACAATAACAAACTATAATTATTATCATGTTAAAAGTTTACATAGAGATGGTTGAATGATTATTACAAAATATCTTAATATAAAAGATACGATGTCGATGACCATAGGTTCATCTTAATAATGATAAACATTGGTGATAGATGATAGAGCTCAATTATTTTATCGAGGTGCTGTCAAATCTCATCTCTATTGCCGCGAACGCGCGCAAAAGCGCCGATACGCCGCTCCTATTGGTCAGAAAGCTATTAATAACCAATAGGAACACCTTCGCGTGGGTTCGCGGCAATAGACTTGTTCCGCCTTTACTTTACAAAGCGCCTCAATACAACAATCAAGTTACAATAAGGGCGCTGGTCCACCGCTGCGCACGGAGTGACTACGCACGTGTGTCTAGCTTCGCTTTGCAAGAAAATGTATACCATAGTATCCACCGCAACCCACGGACACGCTACGCATGAGTATGATATTCATGACGTCACTGCTGCTCGCGTGGCTTGTTCGAATATGGCGCCCACGCAGCTCAACGCTGTCCACGCTACTCACGCGGTCACGAAAACGGCGTAGTTTTACTGCGGGAAGTGAGACTGGCGGGGAAGCAACGTGTGGCATATGATAAGCTGTACTGCGCTATAGTTGTACATAGTCGTGGGTTCGTATTCGTGTGTAGCGTGTGCTGCGGTGGAAACTTAGACCCACGTTGTCTAACAAACGAAGCCACGTAGCTAAAATGCTCCGCGAGACCGTTCCAAACGTGCGCCGCGGTGCGCCAGCGCCTTAATGAAATAGCGTTCGTTCGTTGACACAAATAGCGTGAAGCGTTAAATCAGTTAGTTTTCAATGTATTTGGTAACGCGACAAAAACAAAACACAACCAGTTATGGAATTAGTCTATGCAATGTTTTAGTGTCATGTCTAGTTGCCAACCGGTGAAACGATGATGAAGATGATGATGATGACGCCAATTCCGGTTTTAGACTAACTAAACTAACTCAAAGTGTTGCTATCTTCGTCTAGTAGACTAAGAGAAAAGACAGCAACATTTTTTTAAACCATAGTTTTGTCAACTAAAACCGAAAGTTAAGTTAAGTCGAAGTTAATCTAGTAGATTATTTTCTTGTAACTGCGTGCTGAAGGGATAAATGTACAAAATATGAAGGTTAATTAACTTAGTACAGGGGCCTTAAATGACGCTTCGCGACCGCGAATCGTATTGCCGTGGAATAAGGTCCATGGTCGCGCAGCGTCGAAAACAAAACGTAACTATCATGCCAACAAGATGTCATGGTAGACCCCCTTGTCGATTATTTAAAGCTGACCTTTCTACTTTAAACCATACATACAAGTGCAGTTTTAGTGTCGGTACCAACTATTTGTCTCTTTCTTTCACACATCAGGGTGAGCGAGAGAGATATATTATTATAATGCGTATTCAATAAAACGTCATATAGACTCGTGTCATATCACAAGTGCAAGTGTCGGTAACAACTTTAAACAATCGACCTGTATACTCACACACACATTCTAAAATATCAAGACTAAATACCAGAATCGCCCCGAGCGTTTCCATCGGGACAAAAAAAAAATGCCAAGTTAATTGTTCAACGAGAAAAGAGTACATACAAAAAAGCATCACACTCCCCCTCACAAAGCATCACAAAAATACTAAAAAGAAAATTTGTAGATGAGGACAGAATATTGTTAAGATCGAACACAAACTATCGATAAATTATTAACAAAATATGTTTATATGCAAATAATAAAAATAGTTGCGCGCGGGCCGTTGGCGAGGCCCGCGGCTCCGAGCGAGCTCGGCGCTCCGCCCGGCTCGATACACCGCTGGAACTTGTATCGACTGATTCCGATTCGTTAGCCGCGTCGTTTAGTGTTGATCCATCTGGAACATTACATTAGACAATCGTTACAAAGACAAAAGACATTAGAGAATTTAACAAAGGGGGCTAAAAAAGGCATAAAGGCTCAATTTCATTAAATGATCTTGACCAATGGCATGCCGGAACACAAAATCCCCATCCCAAAAAAGGCCCCATCGACTAATGAAAACGGCTCTCCCATGCGGGCGCTATGACATCTTCGTGCCCACATATCGAACGCGGGTCACAACGACTAATTAATTGAGCCTTAAGGCTCCTACGAACACTTCAGACTAACTTCGGCTAAACTTCGCCATTGGCTAAAAGGTTTTCTATTGACATTTCGTCTAGAAGAAGACGAGTGAAGAAAGCAACTCAAGATACTAATGTGCCTTTGAAGAGAAAATAGAGCTATGAAAAATATCTGCATTTCTAAGAGATCACTTTGGACTTGAAACCAGAAAACCTTTTGCCAATGCGAATTTAGTCTAAAGTGGTCGCCGGACCCTTTTTTTTATTTTTATTTTTTATTACTTAATAGGCTTGCGTTTGGCGGCCAACATGCCTGATGATAAGCAGTGATGCGGCCTACGATGGAGCACGCTTGCCTAGAAGAAACCGATTCACTCGAGCCTTGACACCCAGATTATAAGTGTCAGGGAACACACACTCTGGCAGAGTATTCCACACTCCAGCGGTCCGTATGGGAAATGAGGAACCAAAACGTTTCGTGCGTGTTGTTGGTATGTCGACCATAAAACGATGCCGCTTTTTTGTACTCTTAGTTGTTTAAAGCGGTACCGCGCCTGAACTTTGTCCGCGCCGCAACCTCGCTTTACGTCCGGCCTGACTCATTTGCGCGATAGAGGGCAGACTGATTCGATCGCACGTTACAGGGCGTGAACGTTACGTTATCTGAGAAGTTGACTCTAGTCATCGCCTCTGTGGCCCTATTCGGAGATTTGAGATTTTCATCTCACCTTTTTTCGTCCTCGTTGCTCTCGTTTGAAACGTCATGGGTGTGAAAGTGACCAAGATAAAATCTCATGTCATCATCTCACGCGCAGGAATAGCCCCCCAGATTTTGAACTAATAACCATTTAAAGTCAAAGTCAAAAAGTCTTTTTTTAATTTAGTATTGATACACTTATAAAAGTCAGTTTTATGAAAATGACTCCGCCTTGTTCGTAAAAAGAACCACTACCCAGAAGAACAGGCAAGAAACTAAGTAATAGCAATTAAGTCCCTCATATATTTTTGTGGGTGTTGGACACCTCTTCCAGCTCCTTCGGGGAAAAGCGTGACGATATGTTATATTATTTTTTAAAGTATACTTTGGTAAAATATGCTCGTAGCAACTGTTATTCAATCTGTACCACAGTCACGAACATCAACATTTATCCGATAGCAAGAAGAAAATTGGGTTTGAGAAGTACCCCAGAAATGTTTTCCGTGCCTATGTTTTTTCGCAGGGTTAGTTCTACTTCCTACTAATATAACTAGTGGCTCCTTGAGTATAAGACATCTATCTGAGTCTGTCATCCACATTAATCAGCCATTTTGAAAAAAAAAAAACAAACTGATTAGACAAAAAAATCTATTGAATTATCGAATCAGCACTTAACATTTTAAGATTTCCGGTTGAGAAATGCTAAAAATAGAGGAGGAAAGCCGGACAGACGCCCGCCGGACGGATAGACATATGGTAACATTTTTGCTGAAGCTTTAGCAGAGACGCTGCACTCGCAAATGCTCGCTTGGTCAATAAATGTGAAAGTTCACGCAAAAACGACTCAATAAATTTTCTAAATTGAAGCTAGCTCAGATCCTGGGATAAAATCTATTCTATAAAGATTATAGTTATTTGTTATTTTGCAAGGCTGCAAAGTTGTTTTTTGGCGCGAGACTTTAAAATACGCAGCGAGGCTTTCAAAAGCACGAGCAGCCGAATAACTTCCCTGCCAAGCTCACTACAGCACGGAAAATGATGTATTTTTATCACGCAATTACTATCTTCTATCGTTTCACTGCCTCGGTGGCTCAGTTGGGAGTGAACCTGCCTTCCGACCTTGGAGACGTGGGTTCGATTCCCACCTAGGGCAAACATTAATGTGATGAACGTTTGTGTTTGCTCTATGTCTGGGTGTTAATATCTATTTAAGTATGTATTTAAAAATATCTAAGTATATGTATATCAGTCCCTGGCAGCCATAGTACAAGCTTTGCTTAGTTTGGTGTCAGGCGACCGTGTGTGGAAGTGTCCCGAATTTATTATTATATTATTATTAATCTTGCTGGCCAGTGCGATTATTCGAAGGATTATTTCCCTAGCATGGAAAACTTTTTCCATGCTAGGGGATAAAATGCACTTTTGCACTCAGATTTCGAATGATAAACAAAATCTTTCTGAGCTTGTGAGGTGAAAAGGTATTTTTTAACGATCTGTTAAATAGGCTATTTTCATCCCAATAATATTAATAGCAAAGCTTAAAAAGCCGACTTCCAGGCAGGCCGGCATACATGTAAACAATTTTTAGATTTTTGTTGATATTTTAAAAACTGCTTGACCGGTTTCGATAAAATGTATACGGGACCACCCCTAAAGTATGATCTACCAAACAAAAAAAGAATGATTAGAATCGATCACAGCTGGCAGAGTAATCGCGAAACATCAATGCAAAAAAACAACATACAATCGAATTGAGAACCTCCTCTTTTTTGGAAGTCGGTTATAAAGATTACGAGTGAACCGTGGGCCGCAGCTAGTTACCTGTTCCTGTCCATTGGTCTCCTGAGATTTCATGACGTCTGGTAGGTCGGGCGGCGTCGAGTACGGGGACATGTCCAGGGCTTCGAATTCTCCATTTTCCTTTCTGTGAAACAAAAACTGATTGAAGTGCGAACATGTATTCTCAGGTATTCATACTAAAATCATCCAAAAACTTTTTAACAAAAAACGGAAAAGCCAAAAATAATTTATTCAATCTTACTGAGTTCTTAAACTAATGTATACCCAAGTTATTCTGAGTCGACGCCAAGCAAGCAAATCTTGCGTGAGATTTTGTGTTCTCGCATGCACAACACAATGCAAGACCACTTAAGGCAATACCCGCATGCTGTATATCGACCGAGGTATAGATGACAAAGTTTCATTAGTAATTACCTCGCATTCGAGGAGTCCTCTGAATGTAGGCTAACTACTAATAAAATTGAGACTTTGTGCTTCCAAACTAGGTTGAAGCTCATGTGGGCCACAACTATGTTTACTATCCTACAAATATTATAGTTGTGAAAGTTTGTTTGTCACGCAAAAGTGGCTGAATGAATTAAGATGTAAATTTGGTATGGAAGTAGCTTTAACCTTTGATTAACACATCAACTACTTTTCATCCCAAAAAAATAAGTTTGCATAAGATAGAGGTTGATAGCGTAAGTCACAGCTATAAAGTATAGTTTTTAACAAAAACCCTGCTTAACTGTAGGCTAAGTTTGAATTTTGATAGTTAACATAAACTATTTTAGTTTTCGTTTGGCATCATACATTTAACTTTGTTCCTTAGGATTTCCACACGGCAATCTCTTGAATTGTATGGAGTAGAATGAAAATGAAAACTATTGGAACACATACAAAACCTACTGAACCTACCGGCGATTCTGCAAAGCAGGATACCACCATTTTATTTTCACCCTTTGACCTTGCGCAAATAATTAAGGCCTGGTGGTAACTGTTGCATGCAGTGGTTCAGATAAAACTCATATTTATGACTGCTTGGATTAAATATATCTTATCAGTGATATTTTGTGTACTTAATCATTTGAAGGATTCTTTCCATGTACTAACTACAGATTAACATCAACTGTGATCTATACTTTCACTAAATTATCAAACTATGACCAATTCAAAAATTACTAGGCAGATTTTTATTTTATTTATAACATAAAACCACTTTAGTGAAATTGATTGCAATACACAAACTACACTGAAATTGGCTTGCCTGTTTCGGAGAGGGGAACAACAATTTGCCAAGTCACTACTGCTAATGCAAGCAGTTGTGCCAAGGGGAAGTCACGGAAATATTAATTAGGAAAAATTATTAAAGTTAGCAGACACAAATACATAACATCTTCTATCTATTTGGTAATAGATTCACATAGATTAAATTGTTGAATTAGGTTGTTTTAGCTAAAGAGAATTATGAAGAAAAAAGTGCTATATAGTTTGATTAGCTTCAAACTAAAAAAAGTAGCTTATAGGTAATTTTTGACCAACCAGTTGGGTATATTTAGGATATTGCAGAATATACTTTCGACATATATAAACAATTGACATACGAACCTTAAAGCCAATCCAATAGGTGCAGGACTCTGGGCCTTAGCAGTGTTGGAAGTCAGGCCATACTCCCCGAGAGTCAGCTCGTCGTTGTCCATCAACTCTATATCCTTCTCCTTGTCCGGCTTGTTGAACAGCATCTGACTTGGAGGAGGAACTTTTAGGATACCTGGAAACAGTTAAAATGCTATAGTTTTTTTATAATAGGCTTGAGATTGTTCACCATCTCCATGATGATAAGGCACAATATGGCTTCCGATGGAGCATGCATGTCTAGAAGCCGATTAATTTGAGACTTGAAGACACCCAAATTATAAATAATGACAGTTGGAGTACTTGACTCAAAAAATTATTGTCTATTGTCAATAATACTTTAAGTTAAAAAGTTTGTAGGATTTTGTGTTATGCACTCAAATGATTTTAATTTTTAATGGGGATTTATTATTAAATTTACAGCTGCTACAATTTTAAAAACGTTTACCAATTTTTTTCATATTACTTGCTAGTCTATACATTGGGCTTTGTGTACACTGACCCGAATCCCACGTGCCGCAAGCGATTCACAACAGTGTTTGAAGCTATATAGAGTTATCACATTTCTTGATGTTAAATTGCAAACTATATATATAAATCTGTTGGTTGTCTCTTCTATTCACTTCTAGTAATCAGGTAAATAGTAAAAAAACAGGGTTTCCAATTAAAGAGCTTGTAGTATTAGACTAGCTCAATATATATATATATATAAATTTTTTATTATTTTTATTTTTTGATTACAGAAACATTTTTTAAGACAAAGTATTGATTTGTAAATACATCAAACCACATGCAAGTTTGAACAATTTCTAGAGTAAAGTGTTACATAGGTATTAATTAACTTTAACAAACTCTGCATTTTACAAGAATGGTTAAATGCAAACAAAGCTGGAAGATAATCTTATAAGACAGCACTTAAGGGTTTTGAATAGGTATCCTTTGTTTTAACGTCTAATTTGCCTCAATGCGATTTTTCAGCAAAAGAAAAGTATAGTGCAATTTCAGCTGCCAATAATGTGGGAAAACACCACGAATAACAACAAAACCAGCGCTAAGCGCTCGACATTGTAACCCGACTATAAATAGATTCTTTATCGTATCGCGACTATCGCACTTACCTTCAATCATTTTCTTTAATTCGAAAACGGTTGTTGAGTCTTTAGCATCCGTAAAGATGGTTAACTTTTTTCGCCTAATCATTAGAAAGACGTCCTGAAAACAAATTTCATTTTGAGGTTACATGTAATGAGTAATTGGGTTGTAATTATAACAGATACGTATTTACAATTCGGTAACAATTCAAACAGGTCTAAGATTACTCCGAACTTACCATTTTGCGTTTAAATATATAAATTAGTATTTATTTTTGAAGAAAAAACGCTTCAAGGCGTACAAAATGATACCAACGAAATGACAGACACATACAGACTAAAAAGGATAAAAAAAAACTAAAAAAAGAACGATTGACCGAGAGTGAAATGCATTGTCATTATTTTCTGCTGGTCCCTCACATGATGCAATATAGGTATAAAAAAAACATGACTGACGCAATATTTTGCGATATCAAAAGCTTTCGCGATCAGCTTCAAACGTCCAAAATAAGCAATCTAGCTTTCATTTTTGTTTTATCGCTTTCGTCGTGCGCTATGGCTATCAGGCGGCTCAGCCTGATGCACCTAGCCGTTGTCAGTTGTTTTGGGCGCCCTGCAAACGGACATTTAAATTAAAATTTGGTTTTGCGAACTACATTCGTGCTCATAACCAACTTATCTAGGTTCACCATTGAGGGATACGTCAAGGAGGATGCTAAATTTCCATTTTCATACTTCAAGCTTGTCTGATGCCTAAATCCATTGCGTTCATGTGGAAGACAGGCTTGTCATTTGACTGCATAAAAAAAAGCTGTACTTACTTACTTCAAATTTAAAATATGTCAACGTCATTAAAGAAGAGTGGCGTCGGTGCTAAGTGCGTTCGAAATACGACATAAAATAAACTGTTTTGCAACAAAACGAAAAAACTTCATGGTATTTAATTTTTGTGTATTGTAGTTTTCTACTGCTGATTTAATTAATTTACAACATACTGACTTAATGTTGATCAAAACTCACTAAAGTAGCTCCAGGTAATGAAATACAGTTGTACTTAAATAAAATACGGATTGCGTGCCACTGCGAATTCGAATAATACTCGTCTTAGAATGAGCTTTAGAACGCATTTATTTTTCATGTCAATCAACTTTTCGTAAAAATAATTATTTAACTTGTAATTTTTAAAACAACAGTGCAAAATTATTAGATACCATGCGTGCTCCTGTATGTGATAGCAAGGAATATCCCATAGAATTAAAAATGGTAGTAAAAAAGCTATCAAAAATATTGTAACCTAAAAGCTTTGTTTTGCTAATATGAATTCGCAAGTCTGCGTAAATTGCCGCAACGAAAAGCCCGTGAATTGCACTGATAATCGGCTAGTAACCGAGAGCTGCGGTCATGTAAAGTGTATGGACTGTCTACTCCAGGAAAAGTCCGGTTGTATAGCATGTCTCAGCGATAAGTCGAGACCGGAATCTGCTGAAGCTTCTGACGCAGACGATGGATTTGCCGGCGACACTGTGCTTGTTCAGACTGATGTAGAAGTGACCTTCGAATATGATGACAAAGATGTTGCACAAGTAGAAGATTTGAGTAAGAAGAAGAAACTTGAAACATCCCACATTAGGGTAGACTCAGGTGATATTTTGTTGCTAGTAAAGTTGAAAGAAAATTACAAAAAAGTATTTTAAGTGCGGCTCACATGATTAAGCGTCGAGGCGGGAGCGCAGAAGCGGCTCTGCGCAGCTTATTTTTTTTTTATAAATTAATGGGAGTGTGCTCACTTCTTAGAGTCGCGGCAGTATCGAGGCTGGGGTGACGTTGAGGTGGGGGTGCATTGGAGTCAGGGATGTGCTCTTGGACTATGTAATGCAAAACGTAATGCAGATGTAAGACAAAACAGTCAAGGCAAAATAGTCAATGCCTACAATATATTAAATACTACTCATAAGCCTCTGGTTATATTACACAGGTTTTGCTGAAAGTCTGACAAAATCTGGCAAAAAATCAGTTATGAATGAAAGAGAAAGAATGTCATATAGTTCTAAAGCTAATGTGAAATGTAGCTTAAGCAAAATCCAGTTTAATAGACATGTATGTATTTATAATAGTGTTTATTTTTGTAGATGAGTCTGGCAAAAAGAATTATATTTGCATGTTGTGCAAGAAAAAGTTTCGTGCAAGGAGTCAAGTTGCATATCACGCTTACTGCAATGGACAGAGCAAACCTTATGAATGTTTGCAGTGTGACGAAAAAAAGGTAAGCTTACGTCAGACGAAAACTATTTTAAAATTGTATCAATCAGTCAAAAAATCCTACAAGACTAAAAAACTGGAAAATAAAAAAATATTTTTAATTTTCATATATTAATAAAGCATTGTATTGGTGTTGTAGACGTTTGCCTCTCACTCGCACTACAAGTACCACATGCGAGTGCATCGGAACGAGAGGACTTATTCGTGCGAGGACTGCGGCCAGGGCTTCTTCCAGATGTCCAAGCTGAGGAGGCACAAGCTGAAACACACGCGTGAGTTGCAGTAATTAATGTTCTTTATTCTACGGAGTTACCACTTTTCAAAACTGCCACAAATATCAGTTGACATATTCAGTAGTTTTCATGATAGCTTTAATTGTTTTTAAAATGCATGTAATATGCAATGTTAATGATGGTCAGTACATACTTCTTATTTTGCAAAAACCGCCACCTACAAAATTCAAACACTGAACACACACTGTCCGTCGCCTACTCTGCTATCAAATTTACTTTAGACCATGTAGTGCAGGATGTGTTGGTGGTATTGAAAGTCTTTCATGAACTATCTATAGCGATTATCACTTTGATTGAGTATAGGGTGGAGTCCCTGCAGTGGAAACGTAAAGACATTATTATCATCACTTGATCATGCTTGATTTTCCATTTATTTCCGCTTTTCATTTGGCACCATTCTCTTGAAATTAAATCACCGTCTAATAACACCTCAAGTAAAATCGTCACGTCATTCTCTTTTAAACCCCAGAAGCGAAGGAGCACACGTGCGCAGAGTGCAGCAAGGCGTTCAACAACGAGTCTTCGCTGCGCAAACACCAGCTCACGCACTCGGGCGAGCGGCCGCACGCCTGTCCCGTTTGCGGCCGCCGCTTCCGGGACACCTCCAACTTGGGCAAGCACGTCAAGAAGAAACATAATCGTTAGTATGATTTTACTACACTAGGGAATTTGCATCAAAATTTTAATCACAAATTAGGTCATTAATTAAAAAAAAAAACATACTAAGGTGCCATGTTTAACTATTGTTTTTTTTACAAAATATTATATCTTATTTTTTTGTACAGGGAAATAGGGCTGCTAATTTTAAACAGTAGATAGACGATAAGTATTAAAGCCATAGTAGTTTTCACTTATTATACTTATTGTAATTACAAATTACCTAAAACTGAACATAATTTCAACCACAAAATAAAATCGTTGTGACGGTACTCCATAGAATAAGAACCGTCACTCACTAACGGTACGGCACGGCACACTTCTCACACACACTCACGGCACAAGATCCTTATGACAAAAGTAACAGTTTTATTTAGTTAACAATTTCAATTCAGTTTTAGCACTGCGCTGCTCTAAAGTGAGGCCCATGGAATATCGCGATGTGCCAAAACTTCCCAGAGGAAGCAGCGACGTGCTACAGCATTCTGCGGCATCACGCAACTTCTCAGTTACATCTAGAACACAAGAGATAAATAGAGCTAACTTCCTAGAACTGTGGGCTCTTTACACCCTGTTCGTCATACTGTTTTTCTTAAACAAATGTCGTTGTGATTGTTCCAGCGGAGAAGTGCGTGTGCGCAGTGTGCGGGCGCGCGGGGTGCGCGGGGCGCTGCGGCGCGCGCCGCCGCCACCAGTGCGCGCGCTGCCCGCAGGCCTTCCACTCCAGCAAGGACCTGCGCCGCCACGCCGCCGTGCACACCGGTAACTAGCACTACTGCTACTCGGTGTGTGACACCAGTACTCGTCACTCTCCGTCACTGACGACAGCGTAGTGCAGGACAGGATGCAGCCATCTTGCAGCTGTTAGGGCGTAAAACGTACCATAGACCATGACTACCATTTTCGACCGAGCTAGCGTTAGCGAGTGAAACATCTGTGCTTCAGCTTGTGAAAAAATGCTTTAGTATAGCCGTCTGTCCGGCTGTCTTCCTCTACAGCAGGTGCAACGCGACAAAGGTATGTCGACTCTCTTATCGAGACAGACATACTCGTATGTTTACACATAGCTTTGCCACGTTCTAACACGACAAAAAGTGACAAGAATTTTGTACGCGCGCATGCTAGGCCCGCAAGTCGTATTTCTCAACCGATTCTCGTGCAATTTCTCAACCGATTCTCGTGCAATTTCTCAACCGATTCTCGTGCAATTTTGTAAGCATGTTCAATAATGATACAGATTTTTATGCATATTTAGACACTTACCAATGCCCTCAAGCCTCGTTCCCGACTCTCAATCGCTCCCTGCCCCCACAGATTCAAAGCCGTTCCGCTGCAAGGTGTGCGCGAAGAACTTCCGTCGCAAGGACAACCTGGAGCGGCACATCCGCAACACGCACCCGCAGCACGCGCCGGCCGCCGCCGTCGAGTGTGACGTCACCGCGCTCAAGCAGCAGTGTGACGTCACCGCGCTCAAGCAGCTCAACGGCAACGGACACTACGAGACCGAGCAGAAGATCAAGCTCGAGATCCTCAACCCGCTGCCGCCGCTGCCTCTGCCGCAGGACCTCTTCAAAGAGAACTCTAAAACCGAACCCAAAATTGACTCGTCCTACATAATGTCAGCGAACAACGCTCGCCAAAGTGTCATAGTAGCCAAGAAGCTCGTCATGGAAAAGCCTCCGGAGAGTCCAGAATGCGAGTATGTGCACAAGATTCGCAAGGCGAACTCTCACAACATATCGCTGCCTCCCATAGACACGAATAAGTTCGCCGAGCTGGATCGGAAGACCAACTTGGACACCTTGAGGGTGGAGGAGCCGCCGAAGGATAATAAGATCTTCAAGAAGATCCTGTGTGATGATGAAGGAAAGGAACCGGAGCATAGTGTGGAGCCCAGCCCGCAGGTGCACTGGAGGAAACTGAAGCTGAATAGCAACTGGTGAGAGACAATTCATGAGATAAAACAAATCCTACTAATATTAAAAATGCGAAAGTTTCTAAGAATGGATGGATGGATGGATGTTTGTTACTCTTTCACACCAGAACGGCTGAACAGATCTGGATGTAATTTGGCATAGAGATAGATTATAGTCTAGAATAGCACATAGGACACTTCTTAACTGCGGGTAAGATCGCGGGGCACAGCTTGTTTAAGAATAATCTTTTACAATATTTTTCGAATGCATTACTGAAATTGAAAATCATACAAATACTGCCGGCCGCGGTGTTACCCGCATTTCAATTGTTAATCCAGAGTATATGCTGCTTCCATGCCAAATTTCATCAAAATCTGTCCTTCCATTTGAGCATAAAGAAGTAACAAGTTGAGAGTTTTGGCGGGAACCGAAAAGATGGTGTCGTGATTTTGTATTATTTTAAAAAACTTGTGATTCTTCGAGTGTTAAAGTGTAATAATGGTGGATTATTAACGTTTATCGGTTCGTCAACGTGCACGAGTGTGGGCAAATGATACAAACATTGCGAAACGCGACTTTTTGTGTTCTCTGCAAAACTTCACTTAAAGTTTCAGTAATGTATCCATAACTTTACTGGAATGGGGAAAGGGGAGGGATTCATCATCTTCATCATCACCTCATCATAATCATCCCTTCATATGTGAAAACGAATAATTAGTACTTGACACTGGCAAATGCACATGACGGGCGACGCCAAATTCCCCTGAATGGGAGAGAAAGAAAAAAAAAAGTAACAAGTACACACACACACACAAACTTTTGCCTTTACTACTACTAGCTGCGCCTGGCGGTTTAACCTCCATTAAAAGAACATCGTATGCGCTATTTCAGACTCGAACGACAGATCTATCTCTGTGCCAAATTTTATTCAGACCCGATCAGCCGTTCTGGCGTGATTAAGTAACCATTTGAGTAACCATACATCCATCCAAACTTTCGCATTTATAATATTAGTGAGAAGTAGGATTAAAATTCGAGAATTTAGAAACTAGATTTAAATAGAAAATATTTAGAAAGAAGATTTATAACCATATTTATTTGTTTCAGAGATGTGGAAATTAATGGAAGGCTGATAAAGTGATATGGGCTGGCCCAGCGTACTGGAATGTGTATTTACGTGTAAGTCTCACTATATTCTATGTACACTTACATTTTCTACATGTATTCTAGCTGCATAGATTTGTGATAATGAATTAGGATCCTTGTACCATAAAGTCTTTATTTTCTACCTTGGCGTCGAGCGTATCTGATGGCTCGGACGCGAATATCCACCTTACGCGCCTGGCTTTAGGGTTAAATTTCGATTTAGACGCGACCGAAAACGCGAATGCTTCTGTACTGTTAAGACTACACGATTCATCCACCTTATCATAGACGATTGATTACACGCGAACGCGTTTGTGCTTACTATACTCGTCTTAATCGCCAATCATTTCATATCATTGAAATCAAAGTACTACGTACTAGTGAAACTGTTCCAAACAAAAAACGTCACTCAACTTGATGACAGCGGGGCCTGCTGCTGTGGACTGACTGCAGGTTTGCTGCAGCGCTAAAACGTTCGTTTTGTCATCTAACCAAACTATTGAAACATGCAGCGCTAGATCGCATAGTTTTCACGCTCCGTACACAACCATACTGCATGCGTGTCGAATCCACACTAATTTAAGATTGCAGTACAGAAAGTGAATGTTCGGATGATGTACATAATATCGATGTTTTAAATGCTCCCCGCGTAAACCGATTAATCGCCGATTGTCAAGGGGCTTTACACTTTATGGAGAGGTGTTTAGGGTGGATATTAAAGTGTAGGCGAGTAGCGCGATCGCGGTTTATCAAACTTGATCCTGTAACTCTTGACTGTCCTAACTTTTAAATGATGTAAGTCCAGCTTCTTTTCTTTTTAATCAATTTTATAATATAAGCCGCAATAAAACTATGGATGGATACTTGCCGCTCTGGTTGTCGATAATCCCAGGTAGTTGTGAAAGTCGCACTTTGTACTTCAGTTATAGAATACGAGCATATTTTATCAATAAAAAACAAGTGCATCACTATGGCCGCTCGCAAGATCTAAGAGCGCAAGCGAATAACAATATACACCCTATCTCGCTCCCGCGTTTTATTGCGGCAAGGGCAGCTTCGATCAGATAGATACGTAAATGTCAAGTCTCAGTTCGAAAATTGGCTTAGATCAAGTGTAAGCCTTGTTTTGCTGTCAGTCGCTGTGAAAAAACGCTTTAGTTAATGTCATCAAAATTACGTACATATCGTCACGCCTTTCCCCCGAGGGGGCTGGCAGAGGTGTAATACAACACCCACACTTCGCGTGACGAAATTCAGTCCCAAATGTGACAGGGGGCGAGTCTGTCGCCATACTCTGGACTCCAGTCATGTAGCAGATGACATACAATACGCACATATGTTCACACAATTAACAAATTGGTGCGTGCCGTCGGCTGGGTTTGAACCCGCTCCCTCTGGCTTGAGAGGCTTCTCCAAATAAGCTATCATCAACATATTGTGGAATAATAAGGTTTAGATTCAAATTAAGTTGTATGTATTTGATTATTTTGAATAGAACGCTAAGTGTCGATGCGGTGCCACTAAACAGCCCTGATTTTTAATGAGACACGACATCTATGTATTTCTGATCGAAGGGCAGCTATATTTTGACTCGACGATATGTTGTATGGTAGCTTACAGCAACACTATACAGATGTGTTTTTTTGTATAATACGTTTAAAATGTAAAAACAATGGACGTTTTTTAAAATTATTCTATATTTGTAGTCATTAATGTTTTTAACACTAGCTTATAAGTGCGTCAAAGACGTTTAGCTCTTACTTACACTTGCAGTGCAGCTAACTTATCTGAGTGGCCACTGTCGTAATTTCTGAACAAAATTCGACAGTCGTGTATCGAAAATTTTAGTTCTCCCATTTCCCGCTGCAACAGATAAATTAGTCGCACTGTTAATTTAATTTTCATCTTTGATATTATAAATATTTTATGTTAATTGGAGAATTTTAATATTATGTTGGAAATTGATAATTTTAAAAATAACTTGTAATACATCCGGCGTTGTTTACCAAATTTTTTTGATCTCACTTAACAATGTAGACTGTGGAATGATGAATGAACTGTATAGAATATTTTCTGTCCACTCTTTCTAAAATATTATATGAAAGCACATTTTCAACATTTTATAATTACTTTTGTTATGAGGGAATGAATAAGGGATTGATAATGTTTAGACTGACTATGGTGTGGGATAAAGTATACTTTCTAGTGTCCTACGATAAACGAAGGAATGGAGCAAAGAAAAGACTGTTTGAACGTTTGGATGCATTGATTTTTTACCAGATTTACATAATTGAATGCTCATATCTCTAGGTCTGGCAGACGAAAGGTTTTTGAAGAAGGAATCGGTTTCTTTTTGTCTGGTTATATTCTTAAACAATTATTTAGATTTTAGTTGATATTTTAGCAACTGCTTGACCGATTTCGATAAAATGTATATGGGACCACCTCTAAAGTATGATCTACCAAACAACTAAAGAATCATTAAAATCGATTGACAATTGGCAAAGTAATAGCGTAACATAGATACAAAAAAAAGAGATTCTCAATTTATATGTGTGTGTTTTTGCACACAGTCGAATTGAGAACCTCCTCTTTTTTGGAAGTCGGTTAAAAAGAAAAGGATCGTACCTCAATTAAGTTTCTTCTTCGTCGCTTCTGCGGTATTTCCGTAATTTTGCCTTAGAAGACATTTAGTATAGTCCTTAAGACAAAGTAGAGACAAAGAAAAAACAGTAGACATTTTATTTTGGAAATTGTCCGATTTAAGGGCTGTGGAATCCCGCTTTACGCAAATTGTCGGTAGACTCTTCAGAATTTTCTATTAGCGCTTTATTCTGTTTAAGTATTTCATACACGTTCATTTAGATTGTCTTATAAACATTGTACACCCTGATGTCTGCCAGCAAAATTCAATCGCCTGCAAAGACCAATACGCTTCTAGCTTTTTGTACATTTAGCTTTGCCAAAAATATTGTGATAACGGAGTTACTTGGAATTTCGTAACGAATGTACCGCGCGAATAGTACTTTTAGTTAACAATATCGACTGAAGTTGATCTCTAACACACTTCGATCTCAAGTAATATTAGTTGATGTATGACATGTTGTTTTTATGAGTAAATGACTTGGGCTTTGAGGGCTCTGTCGCCGGTCTCTGAGGAATTTAGGAAGGGGGCTAAGGGGCTCAAGCGCCGAAAGTGTAGGTCCACAATTTGCTAAAATGGTCTATGCTTCTCTATTGTTTAGCGTATACCTTGATATAGCCTCTCAGCTGTGTCAAAACCTCTGAAACTATAATCCTGGATCCGCCTCTGGAGCGCGCATAATAATCACAAAAAAGCATTATTGATTATTGTGCTATTTTCATTGCTAGCTAATAATTATAGCCAAATCTTGAATCTTGCAAAAAAGACTATATTTGTAAATTGTTCATAATATTGTATAGTGTAGTAACATGTTCAACAGTTGATTCCAGGCAGATTTTTCAACCGACAAAACACGCACAAACAACTTTATACCTAGTCTAACCATAAGAAGGATTTTGTATTGTAACAATATTTATGGCCAGACTAGTTATAATAACAATTTTATTTCATAGTTGTCTATCTACACTCTTACATAGCTAGGAAGACAGAGCCTTCTACTCCATAACTTCACCGATATGTACTGTATTCAAAGGAAATAAAATATATTATTCAGTCATATAAATGAGGCAAGAACTTGCTTCTCGACTTAAGACGTTGACTTATGCCCATGTGCACTGAATTTAAGAGTCCTTGTTAACTAGTTTATTTATAGTACTCCTAGCTTGCCTTTACTTAAATTTTCTTGTACGAACCTTTAGCCATTACCATTGGGAGACTAATTTTATGTGCCCGATAAGCGAATATTTCGCTAGGAGTAGTTATAAATAGTTGACTTAGGCAATTTTTATATTCAGCGCAAGTGGCCAAATACTTCAAATAAGAAACTTACTCGTGTATCCAAAAACTTACTTGTGTATCCAATAAGTAGGTAGGTAGGTACACGTTTCAGAAAATCTATAATGGTGCTTACTTACATTTTTATAAACTGTATATTCTACAGAACTGCTAAAAGTATTTCAATCCATACAGTAGTTACTATATACTTTGTTTAGTAACATATAAGTCAATATAAATGCGTTTATGTTATACGTACATGTAATCTGTTATTGGTTTGTGTATTTTATATGTATTATCTATTAACCTGTGTGTAAAATATGAAATAAATGAAGTTTTAAGTAATTCATGTTTTATTTGTGTCTAGGTAGAGAGATACCTGTGCGGAGATATATTAGCGAACGTAATGATATTTTTGGGTAACGGCCAATTTTTATCTTGATACTAATGGTAAAAATACAGGGCTGGACTAAGATAGGAAGGTTTGTTTTCTGATTGGAGATAATATTTTGTATTATTTTTTTTGAATAAATCATTAAATAATATTGTATTTATATCTATCTACTTTATCCACCTTATATTATAAGCTAGTTTTGATCGATATGCATTTATGAGAGTGCTTTTTATCAACGTAATACCACTGCCTTCCAATTTAACTATTGTTGTGAACTTCACTACGAGTATCCACTGTGAATAGGCAATTATGACGGGTGATCCAGCGGTCTGTTTGATCGCTTACTGCTCTTTTCAGAATTTTTTGTAACAAAAAAAGGTTTAATCCCGCTGTGCTTTCTGAGCACGGTCCCACCCCACCGCTCGATGCCAGCACACAGCCATCATTTACAAGTAGTAATCAAAACGTGTAAAAAACCCCACTGTCCTGAATACTCACCTGTTCCCAGCTTATAGATCGATCAACCAAGGGTTGTGACGTCGTTTCTTGGCTTCACACAAGATCTCTCTCAATGCCACGGTACATCCGCATATCTCTATTGTGTTACTAAGAAGCAGAAAAAGTGTTAGAAATCAAGAAAAATGGAAGATAACATAGTTAATTCCGTTATAGACTTATACAAAGCTAAGAATTGGAAAGGAATAGTAGATAAGTACCACGATCATCCGAATAGGAGTAAATTGCTGTGGGTGTTTCCGAGTGTTGAAAATTTCAAGTTTCTAGAGGAAAGTTTGAAAGAGTTGGGGTGTGGGAAGGTGCTGAGTGTGGGGTGCGGCAGTGGCTTGCTGGAATGGATGATGGCCGAAGCAACTGGTAAGTGTTCATATTTTTTTTCTTTAATGATATAACTCGATTAATTAAAAGAACGAATTTAAAGAAGCAGAGCTATTCATTTTTTGCACAAGCACACATTATTGCTAATAAAAGTGAGAGGAAACGATTAGCGTTGTTTCGTTTCTTAATTGACGCATCCTATACCAATGTTTAAAGCTAATCAAAGTTTTGATATCATTTATCAAAACTTTGATTAGCCTATACGAACATAGCAAATCAATGTTCATTTATAGTCATACTTTTACTTACATAATAGAATGCAAATATCTGTTTATCTTTTGCAAACAATTGGCTAAACCGATTTTGGTGATTTGAAAAAGAATTATAGTTAAAAAATAATTGTCGTTTTTTTTTCAGGGTTCCTGGTTACAGGTGTCGAAGTAGACGGGGCGTGGTGGCACTGCAAATACGCTCCACCCACTTTTATACCCCTCCTGCTCACCTCTACTGACTTGGACAGAGACGTCATTACCGCCCTAGAAAACACTTCTACAGCCTTACTATTCTGTTATTTTAACAACAGGCCAGCTTTTGAAGAATATTTAAGACATTTCAAAGGAAAGGTTCTTATAATCATAGGGCCTGACGGGAAGGGAGTCCACACTGACCCAAAGCCCTTCGGTGACGTCACCAGCGAATGGCAGCTTCTAAAATGGCAAGAAGTGAGAAACAGCAAAGATTTCATAGCAGTATATTTTAAAAATTAATAATTCGTTCATTCCACATATAATAAATTAAGATTCTAAATAGATCACTTATAATAACAGTCTTTAAAATAAAGTGTAAAAATTGTTGATTTATTCGTTCCAACATTGGCTCAAGAACGGTCTACCCTTGACTAACTACGATAAATAACAAGTAACAACGAATTCTTTTAATTATAACACTATTTTCACCTAATTAGGTATATTTGCATAGAAAACAATGATAGGACGCCAACAGCTTCCGAAGCGATTGACTAATTATCTAATGCAAAAACAATGAAGAAGTCCCAAATTAAGGTCTGGCTTAGATCGACCCTGTCTATAGGGTGTCTTTAAATAACGGACATATCTATCTAGGATATCATTATACTCATAACTATGACCTACGAGGCTAAAAATCTGCCGTTTCATACAAAAAGTTGATTGATCGTCGACATAATGCATGGAACAACTGTTTATTTCCTTTTCATTGATTGGTTTCAATGTTGGCCAACAATTATGACCAACATTATGACCAACTTTCACTAATAAAAGTTGGTCATAATGATGAGTACACTATCCTATTATATCGGTCATTTAGAGAAACACGGTGTACTTATGACAAATGTATTCAGTTTTTCATCAGCTCAATGTTCTTTACGTTAATTTTATTCGTGGTCAGTCTGACTGAAGTGTTCATCATGGGATCCTTCTTCCCCTGAATGAAGTTAGAAAAGTCATTGCCGACGTTCTCAACCGGCGCTTCGTCGTTCTCTTTCTGTGCTATAATGGGTACTTCGGCCACCATTCTGTTCATCTCATTCACAGCTGCTTCTGTTGGAATGTTATTCGACGGGATCTCGTTCTCGAGAAAATGGAAATCATTGTGCATTAAATATAGAGATTCTAGCGGGAAATTCATATCGAAACGGGGAAGGAGTTTGGTGTCATCAGAGTTGTCATCTATTTCGATGACGTCATTCTGTTGCTCGGGAATCTCTTGTAGAACAACCCCTGATAAGTCCATATGTGGCGTGTATTGTTCTCCTCCAATGATGTTGTCCATCAGATACTGGTCTATTATGGAAGGATTCGTGGCAGTATTGGTGAGAGCTATATTGTAATACGCGTCGGATTTTAGTTCGTTCTTTATCTCGCTCATGTTTTTATTGATGTCTTCTAACGGCGGGGAAGCCTTGTATTCTCTAGAGATGCTCGGGTTGTTCATGAGGTTGGCGTTGCACATGCGCTCTAAGCTCGGAGACTGAGTGTTCTGCTTGATGGTAGCTTCCAGCTTGATGTAACTGGGGTCGTTGGTCTGTATTTTGTCTGGAGGCGGGAGCATCGTCAAGGTGTTCACATTCATCTGCTGATTAAAGGTGAATATCTGCGGGTTGTTGTTCATTTCGTTGTCTACTGGTGTCGTGGCAGAGTCCACCAGTATCGTCTGCTGCGGGTAGGGCAGCATGTTGTTCGGGGATTCGCTGAGGGAGGGTTCCGGCGGCAGCTGCATGAATTGCGTCGTTATCAAGTTGTTGAAGGTCACCGGCCCGCCCAAGCCAAACCTCTGACTGTCGAGCCTTCTAAATGCCATCTTTTGCTGCGAATGGAACATGTTATCCTGATCCGGCCCTTTAAGTATCAAATTGCTCTTGACTGATATCTTGGGTTTTTTCCGCGGCGCTCCCTCTTCGAAGCAAATATTCAAGGGAGAGTTGCTCGACGAAGGCACTGGTAAAATTTGTGTGGGCTTTATTATAGGGCCCGTCACTTTCGTCATGGGAAGGGATATCTTATCGACGGGCTTCAGCATGATATGGTTCCGTAAAGATATCTGCGGGCCCGGAGGCAGTCTGATTGGAAAATTACTCATGATGTTGTTGGTTATACTGCTCGCGATCGCGCAGGGATTCGGTGCTAGGGAGTTGACGTTACTGTTCTGCATGAGATTCTGTTCCAACGACACCGAAGTGTTGAGAAACCCGTAAAGATTAGACTGGTTGGTCTCGTACGTCATTTGTGTCGTGGATTGATGCCGACCTATCAGAGTATCGGTGGAGCTTTCGGAAATAAGACAGTCTGAATTATTATCGTCTTTACTGAAGTCTGCGACTTGGTCACTGTACTCAGTCTGCTGCACGACAGCTGTGGAAGGCACGCAGTAGCTTTTCGAATAATTCTGTGGAAGACTTTCGGACAGACTATCGCAATCGTAGACTTCTATGGGGATTTCGTTGACCGTGTTCGGAGTCTCTTCTTTACTTTCACCTGTTTCCGCGACTGCGTTCTCATTGGGTATCTTCTCGGTTTCGCTCGGTATGGTCCAGCTGGGCTTGTTGGTTTTGTTATTGGTGATTTCCATGAGTAATTGGACTCCTTCCTTGTCCGTGTGGCTAGTAAGATGGAGGACGTATTTGTCTTTGCTGACTGATTTGAATCTGCAGTAAGGGCAGCGGTGGACGTCAGTGGAATTCACATTGGGGTGAGTGGAGATCATGTGAGAGGCGAACGTGGTGGACTGTATGGTGCTGTAAGGGCAAAACTTGCATTTGTAGAGGCTCTCTTTGGAATGTGTTTTCTTGTGTCTCCGCATTGCGTTGTGGTCTGCGGAGCGGTACTCGCACTGGGCGCACGAGTATGGCTTATCCCCTGGAACAGAACAGGTTGTGTCTATAACATCAGCCCCCCGATTCTACTAACCAATAGTTTTTAAATTGTTAATGAATTGCCTCAAATTGTCACTTTTTGTATTCCACAAGTATTCAAGAAAACTCTGAAAGAAGGCTGAGGGGTGACTTAATTGAAACCTTTAAAGTCCTTAATGGGTTTTATAATCTGCATAATTGCTTTGTAAAAAAAGTCCTACACAAACACAATGACTGTCAGAGGCCATAGCTTGAAGATCAAGTGTGTATTAGCCAACACAAATACTGCTCGCCACATTCTCAGCAACAGAGTTGTTCATACATGGAATAGGTTGCCTGAGGATGTGGGCACTGCTAAATCCATCAACGCATTTAAGAACCGGCTTGATGGCTGGTTGCACCAAAAGCAAATATCTCTGACAGACATTTGAATGTGGATAAAACAATATTTGTGCGAACTTTTAGTGTATTTGGACAATTTTAATTCAACACAGTGTGATGTAGGCACATCAGCCCTAGGCTGCTCGCCTATAATTAAATAAATAAATAAAAATAGACAATTTAAAAACAATTGCTAAAACCCTGGGCCCGAATTTTACTAAGTCATTGTTTATAAATAATGAATTCTGTTTATGACACTTCTGGCATATAAAAAGTGTCAATTTGAGGCAATTGATTAACATTAAAAAAAAATTGGTTAGAAGAATGGGGGCCTGGTGCACTGTGAATGAAATGTAGTAGAATAAGTAACAAACACTACACATTGATACTTCTTCACACTGAAATGGCTGATTCGATATTAAATGAAACTTTTTTCAACACAATTTTCTTTTTCTGATTATATATCTGTGTGACGATACAACATTATATGACATAAAAAATGACGTAGAAAAGTAAGAAGTTTGAAGTTAAGTTACACTGTTGTTTTTATGAATGAGAATAATTATTCCTGCTATAAAATATGCTATAAAATAAATACCTGTATGCGACCGTAGATGCAGTTTCAGCTCGTTCTTCCTGGCAGCGGTGTAGTCACAGTGGCAGCATTTGAATGGCTTCAGCTTCTCATGGACGGCGGCTACATGGATCTTCAGCCGCCGCTCATTGCTGAACTCGCGCTGGCAGAGTGTACACTGGATCGGGGCTGAGTCTTTCTTGTGAATCAACTTGTGTTTTGATAGTTGATTGTGGGTCTTGAAGGCTTTTGAGCATATAGGGCCTGAAATAATTTTATTGAGATACTTAATACAACACTTACTTCTTTAGACATGTTGCTAAGCGAAAAAAGTCAATTCTATAAAATAATTTCTTTACTTAATAAAACAGAATAACTTACATATTTGTGGTTTGAGATTCCCGTGACACTTCATATGGATGTTAAGTAGCCTATATCGCCTGTAAGTTTTGTACCCACAGATCTCACACGTCGGCAGTTCCAAGTCCACAGCATGTAGCTTCCATAAATGAGTGTGCAGCGCTTCCCCAGATGGCAACACTTTAGAACATTCAGGACACACTAACTTGCCATTTAGATGACATTTTCTGTGATAAGCCAAGTTTTTTCCATCTTTTAAACAGATATAGCAACCATTGACTAAGCAAGCAGATCCTAGCCCCTTTTCTCGATTTGCCGGCTCCATGGTTTGTTTGTCAGGTTCCTGGTTCAGTTCTTCAGGTTTTAATATATGAGGTGGGTTTGATTGTGTTGGAGAAATCATTTCCATAGTGCTGTTTATAGGTGAAGACAATTTAGTGTCGAGTACAGATGGAAGTCTAGGCTGAATCGAAGAGATGAGGTCAGGAGGGACACCGGTCATTTGTATCAAATTGTGAGCAGTAGTGGAGGGACCGGCATCTGAGACGTTAATGTACTGAGCGGAGATTTCATTAGTGTACACAATGTTTATACTGGCTTCTTGAATAATGTCTTTTGGGTCAACCTTTTCAAAATTTGGTGTGCTCATTTTATTCAACTCATCAACAGAAATGTATGCAACACCTTTAGGGAGATCATTGTTAGCATGTACTATATCAGGTATTATTTCTATAACTTGAGGTATCTTGACGTCGGGAACCTCTTGTAGAACGGGGGTCGTCGGTGGAGGTGGCTCTTCGATTTTGTCTTCTTTTTTCAATTTAGCGTCTTTGAGAGCGATTTGGACAAGGCTTTTTACCATTTTCTTGATGTCTTTGATGCCCATTTTGTGATGGTTCCGGAGGTGCGTCCGTAGAGTCTCCTCTGCGTCGAACACACTAGCGCAGCCTGGGCAAGGAATCTGTATGTTGTCAGCCAGTCCGTTACTCCGCGCCAGCTCGGGGTGTACGGTGAACAGATGAAACTTGATGTCATCCTCGGCCAGCGCCATGTAAGGGCAGGCTTCGCATTTAAAAAATGCAGTGGAACCCACAGATTTCTCCTCATAAGACATCATTTTTTCTTTTCCCATTGTATGCTTTTGTTTTATAATGTATTTATGCAAGAATTGATTTACACTCTACGACGCGTTATACAAAATCACGTACTACAGCATAGTTATTATTTTCTTAATGATACGTTACAAAACGCATAGAGAAATATCAAATTTACATTATATCAGCTGATAATGCAATCAAAGAGTTACTCGCACCACCATGTTTACAAAATTTACTATTTGAAATTGTCATTGCCAACGTCTGACTGACAGTCAAATCGCGTTTTCTTAATGAAAAATTCCTACGACTACTATGGGGTGAAGAAAAATTGCGTAGCTGTGGAGGCTTTTACTTCATTTTCTGAAATAGAATTGCCCATTAAAAAATCTACCTAAAATAATTGGAAATATCCAAGCAAATTATTAAAATTCTAAGTAATGTTTAGGTTAAAGTACAGCCCAATATTACTTTTTTGCAACTGTGTGGTAGCTGTAAATTAGCTGAAAACGCTCAATTACGCGCTGGTTTACGGCGCGGCGCGGCGGCCGCTACGTAAATAATACACAAATGTAATTTTATGACTGCGTTAAAGATATTTTGGGACTGCTGCGGCAGCACTGTCTGTCAAAAATTGGCTGACCGTAGACAGAGAAACCAATGGACGTAGTCACATTTCCATCTCTTTTACTCCGCAGCGAAACAGCCATATAAAAAAATAGCATGCTTGAAAGAGAAAGATTTATACTTTTTTTCTCTCTATCGCTGTAACCGGTTGACTCCAAGCAATATTTGACAGCTTGGTGTCAAACATTACCGTGACTGAGAGATTGTTGTGTTTTTTCGAAAATATATCATCTAAAATCAAATCTAATTGTTATCATTTATTATCATTACCACTTATTTGGATGTAAAGGTTTACTGCAAAATGCCAAATCATGCAAAAGCAAAGAAAAACCTAACCTCCAAGACATTGAATTAGGGTTGCCATAATCTAGCTTCCAATTTTACCCTAGTTTTCTAACACCCGTTTGCACTGAACATAAGAATTGCTTAAACAGTCCTTGTTTAACTAGTTTAATCTACTCCTAGCGAAATATTCCCTTATCGGGCACAAAGTTAAAAGTTCTAATAAATGGCTCAAGATTCATTCAAGATTTTTTTTTGCTAGGAGTAGTTTAATGAAGCTAGTTAAGCAAGGACGTAGGCAGACGGGCCTAAATGTTTTTGGGTGACGTATTGGATTTGACAAATTGATTTTATCCGCCCAGATTGGACGCCACGTATTATCGGTTTTGTACAATAGCGTTTTTTTAAAAATGGAAATGGTTCAATATTATCATTTTTTGGTTGTTACTAATACAGAATACAGAATTTACCCTACATATCTTAATATTTCCTTACAGATTTCCATCGAGTGCTGAACTTGTAGAGATTTGGATACAAGCATGTGGTAGATTTGATTGGAGACCAACGCAAAATTCTTAAGAGAAACGTAACCAACTTAATTACACGAAAGAATGCGAGACAATATTTATTACACGTTTTAAAATATGTAGCCATAAACATTTCTTTCAATGCCATGGCGATGTATTCGATTGTTCACCTTTAGATAACCACGAACTTCTGCTCATTACTTAGCTAAGCGTGCATCTGAACCAAACGAAAGAGTAAGAAATGTATACAGTAAGCTGATTTTGTTTAAAAATGAATAAAATATAGAAAAATAATCTGAAGTCTTTACTATTTTATTTACTGTTAAAAATCTACCCTAACTTCCCTAACTTCTATGGAACCATCCTTAAGTGGCAACACTGTTAGAAAATATCGCTATCTCATGTCCGGTTACACAGTACTTGAGTCCATTGGTTTCTCCGTCTACGTGGCTGACGAAGTTACGAGACGCAGTGATGTCGTTCTAAAACGACTACGTCCCTAGATCTAGCGAATTTTTTAAGTCCTTAGTGACTTTTTCTTCAGGACCCCAAAAAAAAAGTATAGCGACTTTTTAATTAAATAAATACTTACTTGGTCTTCATTCAACGTCGAATAATTAAAAAAATACCAAACACCGTTCCGTCTCTCCGCAACATTGGTAAAAATCACAATCTCAAAAGCCTTAAAAAAACAGTACAGAGGCAGGACCATCAACTTTCAGGACCGCTGTTGTATAATTATATTAGCGACATCTAGCTAGCTAGTTTTCTATAATTTAAAAATGAATCGCTGAATGTGTCGCTAAGCGCAAATCTCGAGAACAACTGAACCGGTTTCGGTAAGTTATTCTTTTTTAGAATATTCTTTGAAGTACAAGGATGGTTTTTATGCAGAGAAAAAGTATCGAAAAAAAATTGGTTGCCTGTAAAGTCGGTATACGGGCGAAAGTTTTACGTGACAACGACTTTTTATGTCTGTCTCTCTCGCTCTTAGGCGGGCTAACCATGCCCGAGTGGAAGGGACGCGTGCCTCTCACTCGCTCTCATTGTGAGCGCATTACGTGAGCGGAGCGTAACGCAGTTTCTTGAAGTGTCACCCGGCAAACCAATTTATAAGACGTTGTCACGTCAAAATCAAAGTATGAAAAATATAGTATCGACTGTTAAGCGCTTAGGTTAAGCCGTACGAAGTTAGCGGGCTCAGCTAGTGTTTCATAAATTTAGCAAGTTTTTGATGACAGTTTAGCGTCTTATTTTTGCCTGTAACGGCAACACTGAGGAAGTGAGGAGACGTGAGTTTTTTTTTTTTTGGCGGGAACCGAAAAGATGGTGTCGTGTTTTTGTATTATTTTCTAAAACTTGTGATTCTTCGAGTGTTAAATTGTAATAATGGTGGATTATTAACGTTTACCGGTTCGTCAACGTGCACGAGTGTGGGCAAATGATACAAACATCACGAAACGCGATTTTTCGTGTTCTCTACAAAACTTCACTTAAAGTTTCAGTAAAGTATCCATAACTTTACTGGAATGGGGAAAGGGGAGGGATTCATCGTCTTCATCATCACCTCATCATCATCATCCCATCATCTGTTACTGAAGGAAAAATTATTACTAAGAATCCGACTGAAGGACGAGTATCCATGGTCATGAATAATTAAAAAAAAAAAAAAAAAAAAGAGGAGACGTGACGTTTACCAATCACCGGCAGCGTATTTTGCATCGTGTAATTCTTCAAAAAACACTAAAATCTATCAAAATGAGTGTAAGTACTTCTATTTATGCATTACATGCATAATAAAACACAAGCGGGACCCTAATAAAGGCGTACAATTCTTTACAGTTGGAGATTGAATCGATGGTGCGCTACGCGTCTCCTATCAACCCGGCGATATTCCCGCACCTCACATTACTACTGCTTGGCATCGGGATATTCTTCACGGCGTGGTTCTTCGTCTACGAAGTCACCAGCACCAAGTCTTCGCGAGACCTCTTCAAGGAGCTCCTTCTGTCGCTTGTCGCCGCCCTCTTCTCTGGTTTCGGTATCCTGTTCTTGCTACTCTGGGTTGGAATCTACGTATGATCAACAATTAATTTACTTAGTTCGTAAACTATGCACCATTCCTGTCGCGTGGTTGGCCTCGGTTGGCTGATAAAACCAAATGTGTAGGTAATATATTTTTATATTGGAATGATAGTTTTATTGTATGTGTTGTTCTCAAAAATGTTTTGATTTTATGTGCTGCTTTAAATAACTATTAATTTGTTAGTGGACTGTAGTCCTGTCCAATGTGATGGTCTGCTTGAGCTGAGTGTAGGTTTTGTTTAGTAAGAAAAAAGTAAGGCTAAACTTTTAAATTCATTTACATAGAGCTTGCTTCATGGTAAACATGTAACTTACATCTCTAAATACTCATAAAATGTGTTTATAGGGCATAATCATGTTGCTAATCAGTAAAACAGCAAAGTAATTGCAAATTCATTTAATGGAAACAACCATCGTTAAATACTTTTAAGGTTTTCACAAATTAAATAACAGTAACTAACTTGTGGCTATTATCTTACAAAACCTTTACTTTCTAAATGAGACTATATAGAAAGTGGTATTAGACCATTTCACATTCCATTAAAAGACTTTATTTTTACTAGAAAAAACTTCAATCAATATAAAAGTAGAGAATATTGTTGGTCTGCAGGTGTTTAAGTGTGGATCAGATCACATGCAGCACAACATAAGCACATAACATAATGCAGCTTATGATATAAAGTATGGAATATTGTGGGACATGGCACATCATATTATTATGGATGATGCTATGCAGTGCTGCACAACTATGTCACATTTCTTGTGTTATTACCCATAATATGCCATACATTATAGCATCATAAGCTGCGATGTTTTGCTATCTGCATGCAGTTTGACCCACACTTTAGCATAGTAATAGAAGTACAAACGCAAAGTCGCTCAAAAATCACATTCAGCTTAAAAAAAATTTTGGCTCATCACACATTTTCAATGCCTACTAAGTAATGCCAATCTAACATGCCATACCAAACTGCTCCAGGCAAACAAAAAACAATAAGCAATTCCCGAGTGCTCATTTAAAGTGAACATGAACCTAGATGAGCCGCAGGAGCATCACACGCAGACTTCATATAGGAAATCGTATGCCGCTGCATAAGATGCGCCAATAGATGCGCGAAGCGTCGCGCATCTATTGGCGCCGAACGAATTGCATTTTAGTAGAATGCTGTAGGCATTTGATGTCTGCAGCGCGTCTAGTTGCGCGTTCATCTTTACGAAGACCTAACACGATGCTCGTCGTGTTGTGTTGTGCGGCCTTACCTGAGTAATACCATCTTACAGCCCACCTTTGCGTTTGACCCAAATACAAAAACAAGGGTGCGTTGTAAGTACATTTACAAAGAAAAGCTACATAATTATATGCAGCGTTGCTAACGCGTGTGCCAATCAAGTACCGCGCAAATTCGTGGATCTCCATGGTCCAAACACTGCTATACATATATATATACGCTGTGGGCACGAAATCGCGCCACTTTTCTATAAACGAGCATCATAATCTTGTAACAATAAGAACATTAGACCAGGTTCTTTTCACGAGGCATCTGGACGGTCGAGCTGGATTGCTTGGCCGTCAGGTCGAACTCCTCGTCGTGCATGACGGTCTCGTGCATCCGGCGCGAAGACAGCGCCTCAACGCGCTCGTATAGCATTTCGTTCCTCGTTATGTACTGCCTGTAACCATTGCATTACAATCATGGTATAGAAAATACTCCGTCAGCATTCCGAGCCAAAAATGGTCACGTGGGTAACTCGCAGTGACGTCAATCGATGCTTATGCAGGACCAAATAAGTTTTTTCCAACAAGTTCGAAAGAGACGGATGACGATGACCAGTGACGTCATCAAGTGTTGGCTCCCGGAATGGTAGACCTTGGGTGGGATATAATGAGTAATCATGCACTGAACCTGTTCTTGAACCTTTCGCAAGAACAAAAAATGACACAATCATAAACATACATAAATCTGTGATTTCAAATGTCCACCTACATGGTAGTTCAGAGTAGTGCTATAGTGGTATTTACTTGAAGTCCTCGGAGTCGAGGCGGTAGAGCAGCGTGATCTCGACGGCGATGGCGGTGGCGACTCGCTTGCCGTCCTTCATCAGGAGCGCTCCCTCGCCGAAGTACGTGCCATCTTCCAGGTGACACACCTTAAATAAGAGGTAGGTCGAGGCATAGAAGACACGCTTGAGGTTTCTAGTGAATTGAGTGTCATACCACATAACAGGGTGCACTTAATATATTATTTAACCGGGTGTCGTTTAAAGATTTTTCCACGTCACTAAAAATAGGGAAGCGAGGTTGCCTATCAGTATTCTTTACTTCGTTATTCACCTTTCGCCTTTGTTTCCTACAGGCTACGCAGGCCTACCGTTTAATTGAGTCGGTTTCTGAAGTACCTACCTATCTAGCTAACTAGCTATGTCAGCTATGTGTAGTACGATATCCTACTTTGCTGGCCCTGTAACTCCTTCTGTGCCAAAATAGCTATTTTGGCGTTAGCCTTGGCGTAGTCTCATGCATAAATTACCTCGGCTCCTTTCAATGAGTAGATCGCTACAGTCCCATTGGCGATAAAGTACATGCAGTGCCCGATCTCGCCAGCTCGCACCACGAACTCATTGGGCATGTACACCTCCGGCTTGAGGCAGCCGAGTATGGAGCCCATCACGTCGGCGGGCACGTCTTGGAACAGGTCCACCTTCTCCACCAGCTTGGCGCACGTGTGGAGGGTGATCTCGTTGCGGAGACCCTCTGCCGGTTACACAGGATTTTGTTACTAGACCAGACTAGACTATTTTAGTATTTAATCATTTTTTTTTTTTTTTTTTTTTATTTTATTTATCATCTCTTCTCTATTTACATAGTGTATATAACAAAGTCGCTTCCCGCGTCTGTCCATTTTGTATATCACCTAACTCTGAAACCATGCAACGGATTTTGATGCGGTTTTCACCTTCAGTTAGATTTTTCTATTTTAACTTGTTTCCTACGATGAGAAATGAGAAACTTTATGTCACAATTAGCTACCTAAAAGCTACGTAAGTGAAGCATAGCATTAGCAAACCTGAAAGAGAATTAAGCACGTTTTCTTCATTGAAGTATCTCTCCTGGTAGCGGTAGTAGTAGAAAGCTCTGACGCGTTTCCTGAGCTTGACGGGGAACTGGTTGTGGCTCATGTATTCCTGGTAAACTAGGTAAAGTTACATACGGATTTGGATATTAGGGATGTGTTTAATTTGATGACAACGAACATTAACTCGCTCAGAGAAAGAGAAAGATGATTGTTTTCAACGAGTTTAGGAAGCTTTGGTTGTGTGATGGTACCACCCGCACTTGATTCTCCAGAACATCGCTAGGATTTATTTTAGGAGCATCATGCTATTGTATAATTAGCTGGGCTAGGATTTTATATTTTTTATTATTTGACTGAAACTACGCCCTTCATAACAGTTATTATTTCTATCTACCCATACCTACGTGCAAAAATAACAGCTTCTACAAAATAAGAACAATTTGAGCATCGACTTACTTCAACTTGATTCCTCAACGCATGATAACGAATGGTGGAGCTATAGATCGTCAAATAGACTTTCAGAAGGAATACTGAAAACGAGACGAAAATTAGTTTTTTCCGCCATTAAAACCCACGTTAATTAGGTTTCATTACTTAAAATCACGTGATCATTTCCTTACCAAAGTTATACACCATGAACATCGCCGAGTAGAGAATCACGATGGAGTGTAGTAAAATTTCGTCGTTCTTCGAAGTGCGGAACATTGAAAAACCCGTTCCTGAAAAAGTCTTCGTCTATGTACTTACAAGATATTTTTAATACTTACCGGGAACTTACGGGAACAATATGATTATGATAATGGATGATACCTAGCGGCAACTTCTACATGATTACCCATTAATAAAATGCAGCGAACTACTATGAAATCCCAATTTGTGCGGGTTATGTAGATTTGGGCAGTCAAAAGTCAACTTCCAAGCACGTAGTTACCTATGTGGCACTTGAAATGGCTGTTCTGCTTACCGAAGAAGGTGGAGAGAACAATGAAAATGCTCTTTTTGTAACGAGCGTAGGTGCTGTAGTCCATGATAGTTTTGACAACAGATCCGTCATATAGGAAGCTGGTGTACTTGAGAGAAACCTTCCCGTGCCCTGGCCAAAAGTTGAGTTATTATTATTATTCATCTGTATAACACTCTCTCGAAGGTTAAGAAAATATTGTTAGCACTTGGAATTAAGGCGAAGTTGTACAGCCGCCCTATTCTTACAACTTGAGATATTTCTTGGTTATTACCAAGATCTACATATATCAGCAGCAAAAACATTTGCTGCTGTGAAATTTTTAAAAAACTCCATTCTCTATCTTTTTTCCAGGCCTCCTATTATGACGCTTGAGATTATCTTACCTATCTTATCTTGATCGCTCTAAAAAGCGCTGTTGCGCTTTTATGAGTTACAATTTACGATGGAATGTTAGCTGGCAGATATTGAAGATTGATTTACCGCCAGCTAACAATCCGTGGTAGCTCTCGTACTCATGAGAGGGGGGAATCTGCCACACCCTGGTTCCCAATCCTTTATCTTTTTTACTCCTAAAAAAATGTTTGTATCTGATAGTTTTTATCTTTACCATGTACTTTTTGAAATAAAAATTTATTATTATTATTACTTCTGCCCCACCCCTATGAAAATATTTACTTCTGCCCCACCACTAACAAAAGTCTGAGTACGCCCACGCGATCTTCCAATCCTTCTCACTTTTGGAGAGTTGTTTGGTGTGCAGTATAAGGTTGCTCACAATAAAGCGATATGACAGGCGGTAGGTAGATGACGCAGCTGCACCAGTGGCACGACACGAGGAACACGACCACGTGCCACACGCACCCGTGCCAGATGTAAGAGTTGGTGCATGTCTGCAAAACAACATTAAAGTCAAAGGCCAACAACGAAAGGTTGAAAGGTTGTTCAACAGGGTTCTTCAAGTATTCATTAAAGCATTAGATATTAGGTCCTTACGTATGAAATTAGCGTTTTGTCGTACCGATCAATTTGATCTGAAATATCTCCTCTTTGGTTAAGAATTCGAAATTCAAATTAATAAATTCATTTAGCTGGTTTTTTTTTCTTTGGAATACAGTCATTCATTTGTTATTTTCCTCATTATTTTTTCTTTGGCGTCGCTTATTACCGCGCAATGGAAAACATGAAATATCGGTATATTTACGAGTACGAGTTCTACCGTGGCACCAGTGCTGCAGAAACAGCTCGAAGAATTAATGATGTGTACGGCGCTGGTGTCGCTAAAGACAGCATGGTACGTTTTTGGTTTCAACGTTTTCGTTCTGGAAATTTCGACCTTAAGAACCAACCCCGTGGACGGCCGGAGATCAAAGTGAAAAACGAAGAATTAAAGGCTATTGTGGAAGCGGATCCATCACAAAGCACTTCAGAGATAGCAGCAGGCTTCGGGGTAAGTGACAAAACTGTATTAATCCACTTGAAGCAAATCGGGAAAGTAATAAAACTCGAACGATGGGTACCTCATGAATTGAGTGAATCGAACTTGCAAACACGGGTCGCCTGCTGTGTTACTTTGCTCAACCGACACAATAATGAAGGGATTTTAAATCGAATCATTACTTGTGATGAAAAGTGGATATTGTACGATAATCGAAAGCGCTCATCGCAATGGCTGAACCCTGGAGACCCAGCCAAATCCTGCCCTAAACGAAAATTGACTCAGAAAAAGTTACTTGTAAGTGTTTGGTGGACTAGCGCCGGTGTCGTTCACTACAGCTTTCTTAAATCTGGCCAAACGATTACGGCAGATATCTATTGTCAGCAACTGCAAACCATGAAGGAAGAACTAGCTGTTAAACAACCGAGATTGGTCAATCGCTCTAGGCCACTGCTGCTTCACGACAACGCAAGACCACACACTGCACAACAAACAACCACTAAGTCAGCTGAGCTACAATTGGAATGTCTGCGACATCCACCGTACTCCCCGGACCTTGCTCCCAACAGATTACCATTTCTTCCGGAATTTGGACAACTTCTTACAAGAAAAAAATTTCCACTCCGATGCAGCAGTCCAAACCGCCTTCAAAGAGTTTATTGATTCTCGCCCCCATGGTTTTTATAGTAAAGGGATCAATGAACTACCCATAAGATGGCAAAAGTGCATAGATAACAACGGTGCATACTTTGATTAATTAAATATATTTTACAAAAAAAAAATCGACTTTTTATTCCTCCCGTACAAAACGCCAATTTCATACGTAAGGACCTAATACATACCTACAGACACACCTACAATTTCGTCCGGAACCCCCGGTGTGCGAGTTTACCTCGAACTTGTCCGTTTGTTCTGTTATAAAATCTGCTTCCGGGCAATCCGACACTGAGCGGCGGGCATTTTTTGATCGGAGCCATATAAACCATTGCTTCATTCATCGTTGTCAAACATTTGTTTCTTTTATCTCCAATGTTTTGTGCCTTGTGCACACTTACTTTGAGGATGGTCTTGAGGTCCAGAATGACGGTGTAAATCCGGCCACACCTTAATAGCGGCATCACATGTGCTATGAACAGGGGCCGCGGGTGGTGAGGGAACCAGGTTAAGATGATCAGCGCGACCGGCAGGCAGGATAATAGGTCGAAGAGGAACCACCGCGCCAGGTAACGACTGCCGGTGACGGGGTACAGGGAAATAGAATAAATGAGATAAATGTTTCATCGATTGATTAAAAAAGTAAGCAGAGCAGGGGTTGCTGCCCTAGAAAAGTTGCAATCGCTCCCAAGCGATTCTGTTTCTAAGATCACTAACGCTCAAACGCTAGCTGCTGATTGGACGAAATACCAGCTCTAGAAATGTCAAATGATCATATTTTTAAATAACTTCTAGTATTAGTGTGCTGGTTCTAGATACACTGAACTAACCAAGTAATCATTGATCTCTCCAATACAATATTTGTCGTCCACCCTACAACGTAGCCTGTATTAAACTTTATTGCGATGTCAATCCAGCAGAAGAAGTTAAGTCCCAGGATCAGCCAGTCCACGAAATGAGGCTTCAGCTCCGTGACCGGCGCTATTATGTAGCTGAGACGGAAGGTGGAACAGCACATATGGGTGACGTTCACGATGCTCATAATAGATATCCATAAAAAGCTGAAAATTAAAGAGACGGGAAAAAGGTGTGCGAGAGTTTATGAACTCTAATATCAAAAATAAGGCTTGAAAAGCAGAAAGCTATAACAAATTATACTTAATTCTTGGTAACACTCTTCTTCTTGGTTGGTTCACGTCAGAAATAAAAAGATCTTAAAATAGCTGTAGAACCTGCTCAGGCTAAATGGATGGATGAGATAGCTGCCACCTTCGTGCAAATGCCGTTGCCGCTCGGCCATTATGACTGGGTAGCTGGAGAACCGGTCGTAGGTCTCCGGGTGGTGCTGCGAGATCTGGCTTAGTTTCCTGATGCTGCGACACAGGCGGGCCATTAACCTACCTTCTTTGGGCAGCATGCTATCCGAGCCTGGGTGGAAGATGGGACTAGTATAGTTTGGCAGCAACATAAGAAAGAGTAACTGTTGGGAAAAAGGCCTCTGCCCCGTGACCCCTGTTGGGTCACCCTACCCTATGAATGTTGGTTCACACTATGTCTATGAACACATAAAGCAGAATATCCATGAGAAACACTTTAATGCAATATTATTAGATATTACATTACAAACAAACACAATAATCACTAAAACTCTTGGAAAAACATTCTAATAAAAATTTTCACTTCTTGACAAGTATACTGCTAATTGTCAACACACAAATTTTTCACAATTTCAAAATCAGTTGTCTTTTTGAATCCTCATTCAAAAAACCAACCAGCCTGTGTTACTGACATGAGGTTACATATTGTGCAGTAGCAACTCTTTGCTTCAACACTCCTCCTTAACCTAATGTCCATTCAAACATCTTGCATGCTTCTCAAACACACATACCCATACTCCTCACACACCACACAAACTTCCCCTTTGGAAGTGGTTTTGTTAAAACATCTGCAACCATGCATGCTGTCTCCTTGTACTTCAGTATCACAAAATTATTCACAATTGCCTCACGCACAAAGTGGTATCTAACGTCTACATGTTTGGTACGTTGGTGGTGTACTGGGTTCTTTGCCATAGCGATGGCAGACTGACTGTCAGAGTAGATGGTTATGGCTTCATCCAACTTATAGACCCGTCGATCTGATACTTCTGCTAAAAATCTTCGCAGAAATATTGCTTCTCTTACAGCTTCTGATACCGATACATATTCAGCCTCTGCTGTGCTAAGAGCAATAGTTCGTTGTTTAGTGCTCTGCCACGAAACAGCTCCTCCCTGAATAAGGAACACTGAGCCAGAATATGAATGACGGTCACTATCTCCTGCATAGTCAGCATCAGCGAAAGCCTCCATCACTTCTTGCGGTTTTCTTCCCGTGTAATATCTCAACCCATGACTTATTGTCCCTTTGAGATATCTCAACACACGTTTGGCGGCGACCCAGTGTTGTTCCTCGTAACACTCATTGAATTGACTCAAGTAGTTAACTACATGAGCTATGTCTGGCCTTGTACAGACTGCTAAGTACATAAGAGACCCCATCAATGCTCTATATGGAATCCTTCCATCTGGTTTTCTGTCATGTGAAGGCTTCTCTAGCCTTTGACCTGGCACTGCAGGTGTGACTACCGGTTTGCAGTCTTCCATATTGTACGCCTTTAAAATCTTATCTACATATTTCCCCTGGTGTAGCTTAATCCCAGTAGCATCTTGCACAATATGAATTCCTAACATTAATTCAGCTTTCCCGAGGTCTTTCATGTCGAAACTGGACATCAATTCGCTCTTGACCTTAAGCATCTCTTGCTTGTTATTCCAGAAGATTAAAATGTCATCTACGTACACAGCAATGATGATTATTTTGCCATCATGTGTGCGCATGTAGACACATGGCTCATTTTCTGATCTCTTAAACTTTAGCCTTGTGAGCTGAGAATGCAGCTTTGCATTCCATGCTCGCGGAGCTTGCTTCAGTCCATACAGTGCTTTATGTAAAAGACAGACGTGATCTTCTTTACCTTTTACTTCCAAACCCTCTGGTTGTTTCATGTACACGACTTCATGTAAATCACCATTTAAGAATGCCGTTTTTACGTCCATTTGGGCAATTTTTAGTTCTTCTCTGGCTGCTAAAGCTATCAGTGCTCTTAAAGAACCATGTCTGATCACTGGTGCAAACGTCTCGAGGTAATCAATGCCTCTACGTTGGCTAAAACCTCTTGCGACCAATCGAGCCTTGTAGCGCGTTATTCCCCCCGCCTCTTCTTTGATTCGAAATAACCATTTCGAATCAACGATATTGCTCGATTTCGGTGGCTTCACCAGCGTCCAAGTTTCATTCTTTCTCAGCGCATTCATCTCCTCCTCAATCGCGATTCTCCACTTCTCTTTATCACTACTTGATAGAGCTTCACTGACAGTTAAGGGCACATCACTTTGAAGTGCTTGATATGTGACGTGTTAGTAGCGTGTGCAAATGGTGAAAGGCTGAAAGGGGTCGGTAGTGGTACAGTGGTAAGTGGAAAACCTAATGTTACGATTAATGCTATGTATGTTCCAGGACTAGCATCAAATCTGCTAAGCGTGAGTGCTATTACAAAGAAAGATCTTAATGTTGTGTTTTTCAAAGGCGGTTTTAACGTAGTAAAGAGTGGAAATTGTAAAATACTTGCTAAACCTTTACTTACAGGTGTAGAGGAAAACGGTGTGTACAAATTGAAACAAAGTTTGGAGCACACAGCGCTGGCGACTTCTGTCAGTAGTGAGATGGAGTTATGGCATAAAAGGATGGGTCACCTAGGCGTACGTAACTTAAAATTATTACGTGATCGTATGGCGACAGGGGTAAGTTTTTCTAACAGTTCATTTACACTAGAGTGTGTAGCCTGCTTGAAGGGAAAACAAACCAGACAGCCTTTTAAGAAAGGTACTACAGCTAGCAGAGCTGACAATGTACTTGAGTTGGTGCATACAGATGTTTGTGGGCCAATGAATGTAGAGTCATTCAGCGGATTTAAATACTTCGTTACGTTTATTGACGATTTTACCCGAAAAACCTTCGTTTATTTTCTCAAATGTAAAAGTGAAGTTTTTGATAAACTTGAAGAGTTCAAGAAGTTTGCAGAGTTGCAGACTGGAAAGAAGTTAAAGGCAATACGGTCTGACAACGGCACAGAATACGTAAACTCTCGGATGACGGGTTTTATGCAGAAGTATGGAATTAAGCATCAGTTGACTGTCGAGTACACACCAGAGCAGAATGGTGTAGCAGAAAGAGCAAACAGAACAATCGTTGAAAAAGCAAGGAGCATGATCCAAGAAGCTGGATTAAGCAATAAGCTTTGGGCAGAAGCGGTGAAGACTGCTGTATATTTGAAAAACAGGTCTCCAACGATAGCAGTTAGAAATAAAACTCCTGAAGAAGCATGGACTGGAAAGAAACAAAATCTGAAGAGTATCAGAGTTTTCGGGTGTCGAGCGTTTAAGCATATACCGATTCAGAAACGAACTAAATGGGATCCTAAAAGCAAAGAGTTTGTACATATAGGATACTGTGAAGAATCCAAAGCCTACCGATTATTTGACCCGGAAACCAAGATGGTTCACAAAGGAAGAGATGTAGTTTTCTTCGAAAGCCAATTTCTCTTAGCAGAGAAAGGCTCTGATTCAAGAAGAGATGAGACTCTTCTTATTTTAGAAAATGAAAGATTAACAAATAGTGACAGAGAAAATACGCGAGATGTTACTGGATTCGAACATCAACGTGAGTTGGAAATTGACGAAGAACATAAGGAGACAGCATGCATGGTTGCAGATGTTTTAACAAAACCACTTCCAAAGGGGAAGTTTGTGTGGTGTGTGAGGAGTATGGGTATGTGTGTTTGAGAAGCATGCAAGATGTTTGAATGGACATTAGGTTAAGGAGGAGTGTTGAAGCAAAGAGTTGCTACTGCACAATATGAATCCTCATTCAAAAAACCAACCAGCCTGTGTTACTGACATGAGGTTACATATTGTGCAGTAGCAACTCTTTGCTTCAACACTCCTCCTTAACCTAATGTCCATTCAAACATCTTGCATGCTTCTCAAACACACATACCCATACTCCTCACTTATGTAAGTTAGTACATAGACTTCTATTGCTTACCAAGCCCCAGCATGCAGCGGTGTTTTTTAAAAGGCATTGTTAACGTTTATAATAATGTCAGAGAAGAAAATAATTTCCGCAAATTATGTGAAATACTAAAGATTCGACTTTGATTTGACCAGTTGACAAAGCTGTCAATTTGGCAGTTACTTATCTTCTGGATCTTCTTTATAAGTTACCAAGAAGGTATATGTAAGTCTGTGGTAAGTAAATACCATAAAATTATTTGTGTAAGATCCACAGACCTAAGATTTTTTTTGCTTCGCAAAAGACCAACGAAGCGTGGGACAGAGAAGTCTCCATCGAAATGTAAACTCCACAAGAGAGAAAGAGGTCGCCTACAAATAAAATCTTAGTCAATTTTTCTTTTGTCATTAATGACAGCGCGCCACCTTTGAGCACGCGAAAATTCCTATGATTATTATTTTTTACTAGTATCATTATAAATTGAATGAAAAAAGAGCAATTGTAACTAAATGCAGTTATGTCATCTTGTGAGTAAAGCAATTGTGATGTGAATCCAAGATGTAACCCACAAAATTTGTCGTTTCATGGGTAAATATGAAAATTCCATTGTGATGTTTTTGTCTAAATTTTGTCTAAAACATAACATAAATTGGTTCCAAAAACCGATTTACCAGCGGTATGTTGTTGTCGTTTCTTCGTAACATCTATATTTCCTAGATGAAAGCAGAATTGGTGATAAAATTCAGCATTAAAATATTAGTTAGTTTACGCTCGATTTTCACTAGAGATGGATAAAAAGATGACGTCATTATTATCGATAGTTTTTATCAAAGTTCATTAGGTAGGCGATGGGTGCAATACATAAACAAAGCATACATTTTTGAATCAATGCCATCAAAAGTAAATTGATATTCTTATGAGTTTGTACTGAATGATGAGGCGTAAAACATTTTTGTATTATATATAAGTATGTACCTTCAATTTCTGATCATCATTTTTAATTCAATTTACACATTTTGGGTAAGACATCCAAGTCTAATTTAATTATATTTAATTTAATTAAATAATATATATGTAAATTATAAATAAATGTACAAAACCAATGAGATAAGTATTATTACTTATCCTAATCCATATACGAGTAAATTTGGTCAAGGGTCACAATTCGAAGCGAATTACTAGGATAGTATTATGTTGATCTTATTATTTACTTTTCTTATGTTAATTTAGATACATGGTGACACTGATATCTAACTCTTCCGCCTAGCTTAACACCCGTTTAGTGATTAATATTCATTTTAGCTCAGCAGCGGTGTTATACTTGGAACAAAAAACAACTCAATTGGTATGCGAAAGATTATATTTATCGACAAGCACCCGGAGGACCATTTTTGGTCAATCGATAAATTAATAAGTACTTTTCACAACACTAATTTACTCACGCATGCGCAAATGTTTTTTTGTATCACTATCGAATTGTCACTGTCGATCTTTTACATCCTAGATCTGTGGTAAGATCTATGTAATAGAGCATATTCTGTGGTGTAAGTACAGGTTTATTTTTTATTGGTTGTTACGTACATATTAAAAACCACAAAATATTTAAAAAAAAAACACGTTTAATTGTCTGATTATAGTAATGATGTTTAACCGACTCAAATCGGACGTGATTAAGTAATTCTCGTTTTATAAATAAGTAATAATGATGAGTATATTCTACAGGATATATACAGCTTTACAAAAAACTATTAAAATGAAAAGTACAGTAAGGCACGTCGTATTTCTACGAGTAATTCTAGCTATTTAGTGTCCTACGTTCGCCGGAACTGGCTGTTGGCGAACTCTGGGCTAAAAGGCGCGGAGTTGAAACCGAAGTTATTGCTGTGGTTCGGTACTGGATTGCGCTGAAACAAAAACAATTACTTAGATCAGTCCCCCGATGCTTTTGAATTGTTCATGAATTGCCTCTAACTTTGTAGTCAGTGCTAGGCGAGACGCAGCTGCGCGCGCGCACTCGCCCTGATGAAGTCCGTCGAATGCGGTTGAAACTATAGTCGGAATAATCGACTGAATCGTACGTGAGTAATTCCCGTGTTTTAAATCATAATGTGTGAAAACCACGTCAGTTTCCATAATAACACTTTGTACTCGAATACCGGAAGTGTCAAAAGTAGACAATTCATTAACAATTATTTAAAAAAGATTGCATAATAGAATTGAGGCCCAGGTCTCGTGTTAAAAAGACTAAAGAGATATTAATCCTATCCTCCTTTATTATATTACTCTACTAGCTGCGCCGCGCTGTTTCACCCGTGGTTAAAAAGTGAAATAATACTACGTGCTATTCCAGACCATAATCTTTCTCCGAGACAAATTTCATCTGGCGTTATTGAGTAACAAACGTCTATCTATCGTCTATTCATCCATCTATCAATCCAAACTTTTGCATTTATAGAATAAAAAAAAAAAAAATAAAAAAAAAATAGTAGGTATTGCAAAGTCTACATCCACCACTTAGTAATATTATAAATGCAAAAGTTTGTATGAATGTTTGCTGCTCAATTACGCCAGAACGGCTAAAAGGTTCTGGATGAAAGTTGGCACAGAGATAGATTAATAGATTATAGTCTGGATTGGATATAGACTACTACCTACCGCCGCAAGGCGCAGCTAGAAAACAAAGTAAAAGGTTTTATTGCACTTGCTACGAAGACGTAAAATTCCGGCACAATATTTGAAAGAGTAAATTTACTCTGAAAGCAGGAATAGGTTGGTATATCCCAATCACAAATGTATAATAGCCTAAAATACAGTTGGTATAGCAAGTTTTTGTGAAGAGGTTCTAAGACTAAATTAGACTTAGGGCCGTATTCTGCAACGGCGCTCAGTCATGAATCTATAATAATAATATATTTATTACCAAGGAATTATGTATATCTATAATAATAAAAAGCCAGTGAACCCCAAAATAGACCAAAGGCCTGTGTCTTGGATCTCGATTTAAAATTGGCTTTACCATACATAAAATAGTTTTAAATCGAGATTCATGACTGAGCGTCGTTTAAGCATGCAGGCTTTAGATTCTAAGGGCACTACACTATCTTGCACTACAGTGTTTTATAACTTACGGGATCTTCGAACTTTTCTTGCAGGGAGTTAGAGTCGCCTGGAGGGAAGTAGTCGGTTCTGAACTGGGGCAGGTCTTCGATGCCGATGAAGTCGGAATCGTTTGAAATGTCGCTGCAAAGATGTAAGATGTTCTCCATTAGCTTTACGACAAACGTGGGAAGATATTTTATAATGCTGTTAGGACTTTCAAAGACAGACTTCTGTCAACAGTGTTCACTTCAGAACCCTGAAAACAAAGTTCAATGGAAACAATAATTAGCTTCAGTGTGTCGCACTTCGGTGTCTCGCAGTTCAGATAAGTCGCACTAGCGTCATTCGCGCTTTCATTTGTCGCGCTTACGTAGTGGACCCTTAAAAACGACTACTTGTCTGTCTTTGCCGTTCGAAACATGTTACAAAGAAGACACTGTTTTTTTTGTATGCCAAATGTGACAAACAAGCTAACAGGCTGTCTGATGGTAAGTGATCACCGTCGCCTATGGACACCCTTTTGGATGTATTACGAATATGGTTGATGCCTATGGTGTTTTGTTGCGTATCAATTCGTTGCTATAATTTCCATCAGTAAGTCCTCAGTCACCTGATAGCATCGAAGTCTGGAGCCTTGGTGGTCGAGTTGTAGGTAGGGTTGGAGCCCTCGATGAACATCGGGTTGGAGCCCTCGACGGCGAACTTGTTGGTCCCGGGCGCGGCGAGCCCGGCGCGGTTCAGGCCAGAGTCCTGGGAGCCGTACTTCGTCATCGACAGCGCTTCCAGCCGTCGGTTCAATCTGCGCAAACATCCTTCAGTTACACAAAAGAGAAGAAAATACAGACGCCATTAATCATAATCATCATTGCAGTCTTCCACGTCCCACTGCGGGAACATCGCCCCTCTACATCGAGGGTCATTGAGCCGTCATTCACCACGCTGGCTCAGTGCGGGTTAGTGGATCATCATCATCATCAGACATCATTAATTATAATTGAATTCTGTGTGTTTGGTAATGTGTATAGGTAGATGTTTTTTGTTGTTGTTAGCACTAGAAATATTAGATAGATAGATAGATAGATAGATAGATAAACTCTTTATTGTTCACACCACAGATAACAAAACAATAAGAGAAAAATAATGATAAAACTTATTAAATAGTGTAACAACTGACGGCCTTATCACTAAAAGCGATCTCTTCCAGGCAACCTTCGGATGGAGAGGTAGGATTAATATTACAGGTAGGTACAGTAAGGATAGCTTACGAAGCCAGTGTTTTTAAAAAATAGACAATACAACCTGTCGATAGTTCAGTGAGTACTTACGCCCTGGTCCTGATGATAAAGGTAAGCAGCAGCACCAAGCACAAGAAGGCGAGCAGGCCAGCGATCGCGGCCAGAACGTAGATGGTGATCTCTTGGGGGTCTGTGCCGAGCACAGGACTGGAATCCGTGTAGAAGTCTGATAGGAGCAACCCTTCCGTGCGCAGAATGAATTGGATCCCGGTCAGGAGGACCGTGTCACTTCGCATTCTGAAAAGGAGAGTGTCAAATTTTGTGTTTTGTTTTTGAAACATCGTCAGTACGGCGATAGTGTAGGAAATAAAGAAAACCTTATGTAATCGTATGCAGAAGCGAAATATTATTACTTGTTGTGCTAAAGTACCTAAGCGATAGACCAAGATTGTCTTTGCATTTATAGGCTGAAAGTCCTGTTTGGGTGGAAGTGCGAACAAATAAGTCGTATTAAATCCTGGTATTCGTCCCTAAAACCTGCCCCCTTAGGCTCCAGCCTAGCTTTAGCCTGCTGGCAAACAACTATTGTGTGGCTGTGACGTGTGTTATTTGTGTGTGCGTGTGTGTGTTTTCACTTACTGTTCGATGTATTCGGCCAGCACGGGCTGTTCGTTCTGTATGAAGTGCGCGCGCACCTCGCTCTTGTCGTCCAGCTGCACGCCCTCCTCGGTGCTGCCCGGGACCACCTCGTCCACGTGGCACCGCATGTTGAACCCGCTGCTGAACGTATCTGCGATCTGTGCGACCACAGTAACGGATCCTATCACTCATTCACATTGGGCACAATACATCCCAAGCGGGACGTCAGTGCAGCACCCCAAGCATGCGCGCGCGACAAAATTCTTCTAGTCATCTCTGTCTTCCGGGAACGTGAAAAGGCTATGTGTTTACGTGTATGTCTTGCTAAAAAGAGTCGACATACCCTTGCCGCGTTGCCCATGCTAAGTCTGCGAGACTTATCGTGCCCAGCTCCAAATAGTATAAAACAAAGTCGCGTTCTGCTGTGTCTTTGTCTGTGTACCCGCAGACTCCTTGTAAATGACGCAACTGATTTTGATACGGTTTCCGCCATCAGTAAGATATTTTCTTACAGAAGATTACTAGAATAAGAACTAGGTCACCCGGTCAGGGTCTTCAACGCTGTGAGTCTTCTTGGCGAATATTACTTGTGGATATTAGTTATTATGATGGTTATGATTGGATGCATTGAAGATCGAACAGGAATGCAGGATTGCCAGTTATGAAGACCTAAGATGATGTAAATAAGGATAAGACTAATAACTATAACCAACTAGCTCTGCCCTGCGGCTTCTGGGCGCAGCGCAGCTGAGTTTCGCTTCTTTTTGTACCCCTGCCACGATGATCGGTTGTATAGTTAAGTGTGAAAGCGGAACAAACAACCAAACTAACTCACTTTCGCTTTTATAATATTAGTAAGGATAATGAGAGGTAACAATTAAAAGATAATGATGTAGGTCATGTAGGATAATAAGGACAGGATAAGTATGCGTAATAATAATGCGTGGGATTATGATTATCTCTATACTCGTAAATAAAAATTAATCACTATTTCCCTTGGTCATCGCATCACGCGTTAACAGATGGAACATTTTCGCTATTTTTTTGTTGTGTTTATTATTGCTAGGAGAAGGATCTTATGAAAGAAAAAATTAAGAGTCCAGCGACCACTTTAGACTAACTTCGCATTGGCTTAAGGTATTCTATAGCCATTATGTCTAGAAGAAGACGAGCGAAGAGAGCGACTAATGATACTGACGAGCCTCTAAAGTTACCCACAGAGTGACAAAGTGCAATTTTTTTTTATGACTTGCACTTCTGTAATAATTCTTAAATAACTAAGAATTTTACTTGTATTATGGATTCATTTAACAGCTAATGATGTAGACAACCTCCCTATGTAGTGAAATTTTTGATTTGCTTTGTCTTATACCTATTGAATAAAGTAGTCAAAAGTGACCCCTTAAAAATGCGGATATTTTTCATAGCTATATTTTAGCTTGAAAACGTTTTTTTTTTAAAAAAAAACAAGAACATAGGGGCGGAGATATTGTTAATTTAATTGTACATGCTAAATTTCAGCATAGTCTGACGAATGGTTTTCAAGAAATTTGAGTAGCGCTTTTGTATGGAAATTTCAGAGCGTCGCGGCCCTCTTAAGATATTATCCTGAAAAAAAAAAACGGTTTCTGTGGGAGGCGTACCGTGTGAAACCGCGCTGCATAGTTAGTTAAGGATAACTTATTAGGATAAAAGTACTTACAAAGTCAATATTTTCTAGGACCGTATCAGTCGTGTTGTCGAAGGTAAATGTAACTCTGTTGATCGCTGACACTAGGAACACCCTCACCATGGCAGTGTCATAACCTCCAGCTGAAAACAATATTAGCCAAAATATGATAACTCTCCTAGCCTAGTCGGAGTTAGACTGCTTTAGGTATTAGCAAGAAGTCCCGGGTTCGATTCCCGACAGAGCAGATGCTTGAACGATGAATTCAGAAATCAGAAACCAGAATTTATTTATATAACTCCTATATAGTTACACGTCACAATTGAATATCTATTCTGGATTGTTGTAGTTATCCATGTCTTTGTGGCTGTTCCTTTGCATCCGCGACACAGAGAAACCTAGTGGGGGCCTATATGAGTGTGCTATGAGCGTAAAATGTTTGAGTTTGAATTGCGCTATGGGTTGAAATTACTCATGTCCACTCAAATTTTACACCAGTGCAGTGATGCAACGACAACAAACAACAACAAAAACAAATACAATTTGATATTTTAAACATTGAGATGAGTGTGATGTGAACCCATTGACTCCGAAATGTCACTATATTTCAAGCCAAAGCAATGACAACAGCAACAAAACACCGAGCTTTTCAAGAATCCGAGGTAATTTTAAGATGGCTGCAAACGGTAACGAAGCTGGACAAACATGAACGTTCCTCCTTGCTCCCACGTATATGATGCGGCAGGTACCCAAGCATAAACTAAGGGCACACGACGAACTGGACGCATAGCAACATCTGACAAGATCCGTCACCAGACGACGTAAAACAACTCCCATAAAATTGCGAAAGAATCATAGAACACCGACAACACATACAAAGAAAGTACTTCTTTAGAATCTACCTGTGTCGGTTGCTACGACTGTGAACTCGAACATGCCGTGCATAGAGGAAGTGGGCTGCATGGTTACAGTTAGGAGCCCGGTTACGGGGTTGAGGTGGAAGGCCGAGTCGCGCACGGCGTCCAGCGAGGGGTCGGCCACCATGGTTGCCATGTCCATGTGGTACTCTATGGGCAGCTGCTCGGTGTGGGTCGCCTGCTCGCGCGGAGAGAGCGATTAGGAAGACTATTCTTACAGAGATATTTTTGTCATTGTCTTGGGAGTGAGAGTGACCAAAAAACATCTCGCGCGTGAAGAATAGGGTTGCAGATCCTTGTTCTCGAAGATGAGATTTTCATACCAAAGAATCGTGAAGTAGTAGGTGTATGGGTATAATCATAGTTGTAACTGGTAACCAGTGGAATAAAATGACAGACTTCTAAACTTTGGACTTTGTTACGATTTTAAAAGACTTTTAAGTAACAAAGTTAAAATTATAGGGTTGGCGAACTGCGAATAATAATATGTATAAAAGGCCAAGGTATGTAAATAATACATACAAAGTGTGTGAAAACGTAAAATTTCACCTACTCTCTCTTCTTATCTTTCTACAAAGATATTCAAACAATGTATTTTAAATCATTGTACATAAATATTAAAATGTAAAACTTACGTGAACCGTTAGAAGCTCCCTGTTGAAGTAGCCTAGAGTGTAGATACCTGCCGAGTACAGCTCACTTCCAAACACGGGCCGTGGATCTGCTTCTCGAACCTACGATGGCAATCAACATTTATTTGAATTCGTCAAAACCATGTAACGAGTTCTTAACTGTTCTGCTTTGAAGCATTCAGTAAAACGGTGTTGCTGTCTCTAAATTATAGACTGGTTTACAATTTGGAAACAGCAACGTCATTTTTCTGTTAAACTTTTCAAGACTTTATACGCATAGGCCAAATATCACCTTATTCATCCTATCCCATCCCATCGGCCATCACTTATCGAAGATTTAGCTCAAATGCGCATTGTGATTTAGATCACCAGCTTCTTTTTTAAGATTGTTGTGAAAGTCGCCTCTGGAACGTTCGGTCAAACGTAAGCTGCTGATTGGACGAAATATGACCTATAAGAATATCACGTGATCTTATTGCCAACTTGTCCAATCAGCAGTAACGTACCGTTCGACCAATAGCGACTGTAAAAATGGAATCGCTTGGAAACGAATGCAGCTTGTCGTCCGTTAGTTGTCCGTGTTACCGGCTTGCTAGGTAGTGGTAACACAAAAGTTCTTGTCCAAATAAACGAACTTGTCGATCGTGTATGGGTACACGCGTACCAATCCGCAGACGAATCGGCAAGCGGCTCGCGGATAACTCCGCCGCTCACCGTCGCGGCCACTCGCGCCGCGCCGAGCCCTCGCCGCCTAGCGCGTCCGAGCGCTATACTAGTGTGCGCGCGTGTGTGTATGTATGCATGTATGTATGTGTGTGTGTGTGTGTGTGTGTGTGTGTGTATGTGTGTGTGTGTGTGTGTGTGTGTGTGTGTATGTGTGTGAATGTGAGGCCGAAGACGGAATTTTTCATCGATTCGTACAGCGCGGCTCAGACTTACGGTGACAGTGACAGTGAGTAGAGAGCTTGAGAGCGGAGTGGCTGTGAGGGAGTTGGTCGCCGCTATGACCAGCGTGTGCTCGGTGCTGGCGCTGTGGTTCAACTCCCGAGCCAGCGTGAGGTTGTTAGTGGCAGCGTCCAGGGTGAAGTACCCTCCGTTGTTGCCATCTGTAGAGTATGGCAAATTATTTATTTGTTTCCACCTGAGTGCGTCTCCACCAGAGATGTGCGAACGCAGAGAGATGGAAACGTAGGCTAACAGTTGGACGACATGATCTAAAAATACAAGGTCTAGCATTCCGGGAGCTAACGTGTAATGACGTCACTCGTCATCGATTGCAATGACATGTTTCGTTCTTGCCTTTACATTGATCTTCACTGCGTGATGCCCACGTGACCACTTTTACGAATGCTATACCTGACTATAATTCTTATAATACCATGGTCGGACACCAAAGCGGTGCTATTTGAGACTTACAATTTTATAATTTTACTTAAAATAAGTAGAAAAATTTATTAGTCCAAGGTAAGTATATTTACTTACTTGTTTATTTTTTTTCTAATTTAAAGTCACAGAGTCTGTGAGCAGCCGCTGTGGATTTTGCCGAACTGACTTGAAACAGAGCAATCTGGGTAATTTAACGAGTGTAGGGATTTATGCTGTTAAAGTTTTAAGTTCAGGCACAGAGCTGTTTTTAAGTTTTTGTCCCATCTGTTCTGTGACTTGGCTTCGCAATTGGCATACCCAATTATGCAAACAATATGCACAATATGCACAATATTTTTGTACACTTACCAACAATTCTATAGAAAATATCGTGGCAGTCGTCAGTGCACTGGTAATTTTTCAAGTCACTTGCCAGTTCCAGTTGGTGATACTCCAGCATGCCTGCCTCTTTTTCTGAAGCAATAATGGTAAAAATAAGAGGACTGATGAATGTTTTGCATGAAATTACTTCTATACTCCAAAGGCGACCTGAAACTCTTGTTGAAGCTGTTTCGTAGACTTTTAAGTGACACTAAGCATGATGGCTCACTAAGCTCTTAAGTTCATAGGGTTATTTAAAAGGGCTGTCAATAGAGCCTTAAGAGTCCGGCGACCACTTTAGACTAACTTCGCATTGGCTTAAGGTTTTCTATAGCCATTTCGTCTAGAAGAAGACGACGAGCGAAGAGAGCAAGTAATGATACTCTCTCTACTAGTAATATACGAGCCTCTGAAGTTACCTACAGAGTGACAAAGTGCAATTTCAATTTTTTTATGACTTTTGTACTTCTGTTATCATTCTTAAATAACTAAGAAATTCCTTCGTATTATGGAATTATTTAAAAGCTAATAATGTGGACAACCTCCCTATGTAAAGGGATTTTTGATTTGCATTGTTTATCTATTGAATAAATCAGTCAAAAGTGACCCCTTACAAATGCGGATATTTATTATAGCTCTATATTACCTCTAGGAAGTTTTTTTTAAAAAAAAACAAGAACGTAGGGGTGGAGATTTAGTTAATTTAATTGTACATGCTAAATTTCATCATAATCTGACCAATGGTTTCCAAGAAATTTGACAAGCGTGTTTGTATGGAAATTTCAGAGCGTCGCGGGACTCCTAGGGACTAGGGTCAACAATGTTTCTAAGTTACTCCTAGTCCAGCGACGGTTAAGTGGTCATTCCATCATCCAATTTCCAGTACGCTAAATGAGAGAGCGTACTTTTGGATGGTTTAACAGCAGTTGGCAGTTGGCATTAGCAATCCAATTTATTGCCATCGCACGGGCACTGCCATATGCTTAGTTAGCATACTTCAAATTCATCCAATTTGTAATGAGTGGTTTAACGCTTACCATCAGGCGGCCCGTGTTAGCTTGCTTGCCACTTATGGCATAAGAAAAATGTTAACTTAAAAACTTATAACTTGGTACATACCAATAAAGGCAACGCTTTGATCGGTGACCGGGAACACGGGGTCTCCAACGGTTGGCACGAAGATGGCCTTGAATGTGATCTCACTCCACAGAGGGCCGGGGTTGGTGCCTCCGTCAGTTGCTCGGATCGTTATCTACAAGTATAAATAATAATAAAAAAAACCCCGACACCGATTTTCATCAAACAGAGGTAAGAATTATTCACTTTTAAAACAAACATCAAATCAAAAAACATCTTATTCTATACCAGTAGATATAGTTTTAGTAAATACATAATTAGTAATATTAAGAATTCCGTGCTTGAGTTCAGTCTCATGACACATTTGTCTATGTATAATTTTTGGTTTTTCTGTACACACTATTTTTGGATGACAATCCAGTTCAAAACTTAGATGTATGTATTGTGTTGGTATATCGATTGTTATTTGTTTGTTTGACTAATAAATAAAATAAATAAATAAAACAAAATCGGTTCCTCCGTTCGGGAGCTACGATGCCACAGACATACACACAGATACACACGTCAAACTTATACACCCCGTCGCTTTTACGTCGGAGGTTAAAAAGCAAGTAAGTTCGTATGGGCCGAGTGGCTGGCTCTGATGCTAGATGCCACTTGGCCGCACGCCTCTGACATGGCTTGGCATCATTGTTATTTATGGAGAAGTATTTTTAAGAAGTAAAAGTAAACTGTAGTTAGAAGTTACTTTTTTTTGTGGCTTCTGTAGAGGATACTTACATCGAACTCACGGGTCTCTTCCGTGATCGTCTGCCTCAGTATCAGCGCCGCTTGGTTCTCTTCTGCAGCGTTAGTGGTGATCTCGAAATACTCGATGGCTTCAGCTGTTGGGTTGAGAATAAGTCAGATGCTTTTTTTGATACCTAGGTATTTAACTGAAGATTATAGGATAGGAAAATGTGATAAGATCATTCCCAGGGGCCTCAGGCAATTCGCAATCGCTTCCAAGCAATTGCATTTCTAGAACCGCTGACTCTCAAACGCCTAGCTGCTGATTGGACAAGTTGACAATATGATCACGTGTGATTTTTAAAGTTCGTGTTTCGTCCTCTTAGCAGCTGACGTTCGTTAAGCCTGACAAAAGCTGCATAAGTATTCACAATCATTCGACTGCCTCGGTAGCTCAGTTGGTTGTGAACCTGCCTTCTGAGCTTGGGAGCGTGGGTTCGATTCCCACCTAGGGCAAACATTTGTGTTTGTTCTATGTCTGGGTGTTAAATATCTATTTAAGTATGTATTTAAAATTATATATGTATGCATATCAGTCTCTGGCAGCCATAGTACAAGCTTTTCTTAGTTTGGGGTCAGGCGACCGTGTGTGGAAATGTCCCGAATTTATTTATTTGTTTTGTTATTCGGAAACGCTTCCGTTCGGATTCCAAAAATTGTAAACGCAAATTATTGGAATCTCAGACCGTGTTCATAAGTTTTTGAACGTGATCGATTCTTCCGATCGGATTTATATTCGGTTTTCTATTCCAAAATGTTTAAAAGTAGAAAGAGATTCGAACAATTTCAGTTTGAAAGTGGGATCCGATAGGAAACGTTTCTGAATGATTGTGAATAGCATCACTGGTATTCTTGAAACAAACACGATTTGCTCGTCTATAGATTACTCGTAGGAACTGCGATTGAGCTGTTCCATCCAAAAAATAAGGTATTACATATTATCAAGTTCAATGTAAGTAAATGCCCTCTACTTCAAGCATTTTTTCTAACGTAAAATATTGCATGCTACAGTTATTAAGGTCTTCTTACCATTTCCAGTAACGGAGAAGGTGACCTGTCCGGCTTCCAGGCCATCTTCGTCGGTGGCTTCGATCAGCCTGAGGAACTCCTGGTCCAGAGTTACCAGGAAGCTGTTCTGCACTGCACGCTCCTGCAAATACGTATGAATTCTTACAAACTCTAAAAATTGTTTTCAAGTAACCAGATTACAGATAATATGAAGATAGAGAACTGACCATTTTTATTTGTTTTTACAAATATGTTAAAAATGACAATAAATGTTCAGCTACGTAACTTTAATACAATGCTTCATAGAAAGTATGATATTATTAAATTTACTTTGTTGCAAATGTTATTACTCTATTTCCTATTCTTTGCTGAAACTATCTTGGAACAAAATAAAATTATGAAATTTAAAGAAAAAAACGGCTGCCGTGCTATGCCAGCAAGAGGAAAACCACCTAATCACGGACGCATTGTCAGATTCAGAAATTTCGCAAGAATCAAATTCGAAAGATTAGAATTCGAGATTTCGTTATTTGATTTCGAAGACATGTCGAGCGATCGATCTTACCCTCACGAACCGTATGACAGCTCCATCGAGCGGGAAGACGAACACCGGCTCGTAGTAGTTGTACGGATTAATGATGAGAGTGTAGGTCTCGTGCGAGTGCTGCTGAGGGTGGCCGTGGTCGAACGCCTGGAAGGAAGGAAGTTGCCAAGATTTTCAGTCCCAGTTCCAAGCAGCAGTGCACGTATTTAACGTACTGGCGCAGCTGCCCCACTCTTTAGCTTTTATAAATGTACCTCGAGAAAAGTCTAGAACATTCAGTCAGTATTCATTTTATAATAATCGAAATAGTGGCGAGGGTCGCGGAAAGCCGCTGCATGCGAGCAGTGCAAGACTATTCGTTGTAAATATCATTGGGGGAGTCCTTTTTTTAGCAGTGGACGTCTCCCGCGCTGACATGATGATGATAAAGAATCGAAATAGAGAAGGAAAGAGAAAAAATCTAGAAGCGAATGAATAACTGTAGGTATAAGTATAGGTATAGGTATAATTTAGGTCAGAGTGGAAAGGCCACTGAGTTAACCTTAATTTTGTTGTAGAAAAATCTAAATAAACCTTACATGAATATGAATGTCATAAGTGCCCCAATATCCTCTGAGAGGCATGGTAGTGACCAGCTCTCCTTTATCAGTGGCGATGGATTGGATCTCGAAGAGGTCCGTCGGGACCTCGATGTCTCTGTTGGTGATGGTCAGAGAGACGATGTCGAAACCGACCAGAGAGTTAACCGTACCCGGCTCGTCGCGGTCCGGGGCGTGGATAATTGGTGTGACGGACATATCCTGGAAGAGAAATCATATTTGCTTTCGCTTACTATATAAAGACATGCAAAATTAATCTAGATCCCGTTCATTTTTTAGGTTTGAATTTCTAAAACTCAGTCATAGTGCACCTCTGTAATAGAGCTCGTCTATCTTGATCTGGTGTTGAGCTTGCTTTAAATATTATTAAGAATATTTATCAGGTAATTAAGAGTTTACCGCATCGAGATCCTCAGAGATGTCTGGCCACGAGAAGTTTTCGGGGTCGGGTAGCTCAGGCTTATTGTCGTTTACATCCCAAAGAACTACAAGAATTTCCGTGGTGTTCTGGTTACGGTTGCCATCTGAAACATGACGTTTCTTATAAATTGTAGAATTTAAGAACTACCCACTTAGTAGAAAGTACTGATTTACATTTATGGGTAGTTCTACTCTAGAAAATTCCAGGAAGGTGTGGCTTCCGGTTAGTGGCCCATGATTTTTTCCGAAACTCAAGTTTCTTAGACCACAAGAACTTATTTACCAAAATTCGACAAAAAAACAAACCCTAAAATAAGAAAAGCGAACCAGCAAAAAATCTGTAAATCAACTCACACTTAAGTACATCAATTGTCATCAAAAAAGAATAAGAATATAGTGCCTACCTCCTTCACCGTAGAAGTTATCAATAAGGTTGAAAAAGATCTGGTGGTCCGGATACTCCCCGTCTCTGTCCAGAACGTCGTTACCGGTGAGGTTGACGTAGAGGTGCCCAGTGTCTAGGTCTACCTCGAATAATGAAAGCAAGCGAGGGTTGACGGCGTAGTTGATCTGATATCTGACAGTATTGTATATTTCTGTAATAAGATATTATAACAGGTATTTCAAATCAAATCAAATTTATTCATGAAAATGTTGACAATATCACTTACAGATAAATCTTAGGTGAATATAGGGGTAAAAAACATTTGTTAATTTGTCTTGTAGCACCTACACTAACAGCCTTAGAAATAACAAAATGTATAAACATCTGCTAAACCAATGTTCAGTTAGACGTTGAGTTGCTAGTAAATAGCGTTATACAAACGTGTAACTATTGTTTGAGCAATTAAGTGTGAATCGGCATTGGGTATTTTACACACTTGCTTAACACCTTCTTCTTTTTCGTCTGGCAGCTTTTGGTAAATTCGTTTAGAAACTTTATTATTTACTAGCTGCGCCCTGTGGTTTCACCCTCGATTAAAAAGTATCCTATGTGCTATTCTAGACTATAATCTATCTCTGTGCCAAATTTCATCCAGATCTGTTCTGCCGTTCTGGCGTCAAAGAGTAACAAACATCCATCCATCCATCCATCCATCCATCCATTCTTACAAACTTTCGCGTTTATAATATTAGTAGGAAGGATTTATTTATTAAAACTGCACATACAATTTACGTTTTATAATAGGAATATTAATCAAACTATGTTGTTTTTTAATCATTTGCCCAAAATTCGTTGATAATTTTAAACTATTTTAGAGGAAAACATTTTCTTTTGGTTATAGTGGGAGACTAACAACAAATTTCTGAACGGAACAGTCTAAGGTCACACTAACAACTACAAACGTTTTCATTTTGAAAATAGAGAAACATATTACACAGATTCCGTGGTAGTTACTGAGTCTAGATCAGTTGTTAGAGTGAAATCCGCCATCTTGACCCCGTACACACCTGCTAAACAAGGGTACCCGGCCGTGTAACGAATGTTTATTTTCCTTTGATTTTTGTTTCTGTGTGTGGATGCACGTGTGTGTGTGTGGGTTTTTTTATATTTACAGTGAAAATAAGTTTTATTTTAAAACTATAAGTATTTTTTATGTATCATCATCCAATTATTGACAGCTAATTTAGCATGTCTACTATATAGATGTTTTAGATGATTAATGATTCTACCACCTTTGTTGTACAAATATGGACCAAGGAAACACTGATGTCGATGAGCAAGAGCAGAGTATAATCTAGCCAAGGTAATATCTTTTCGTCTCTTATTTTCAGGAACATTTTATAAGTGTGTTAGGCGATGTTGAGCAAGTACAACATTTATTATTTAAAGTTGTCTCACCGTCAAAACCTTGCATTCTTTAAATATCTCAGTGATAAGAAAACGGAAACCTTTGTAATAATAAACAGCTACCTTTAGCACAGCTCTTTGAGCCCGTTCCAACATCTTCATGTGTGTTTTACATGGAAAACCCCAGGAAATATTACAATAGGTCAAAATTGATTTACAAAGATTGATTTTCCGTCTTTTTAATCAAGTAAATCTACAATTTAAAAAAATAGCAGTACACATACCATCTCGATCTCCGTCCGTAGCGAAGATATCGGTAACCTCATCTCCAGTGGTGGCATTCTCGTAAATGTACACCCTGGTTTGGAATCTTTCGTAGTCAGGCTCCGGCACTTTATTGTTAATGTCTGTGATGAAGATCTCGAGCTGGCAGGACAGAAAAGTTCAAGCCTTTAAAATCTATAAATAATAAATAAATTCGGGAAACTTCCACACACGGTCGCCTGACCCCAAACTAAGCTAAGCTTGTACTATGGCTGCCAGAGACTGATATACATACTTAGATATTTTTTAAAACATTCTTAAATACATATTAACACCCAGACATAGAGCAAACACAAATGTTCATCGCATAAATGTTTGCCCTAGGTGGGAATCGAACCCACGCCCCCAAGCTCAGAAGGCAGGTTCACTACCAACTGAGCTACCGAGGCAGTCTATGGTAGAGAATGATGCAAGGCGATTCAAAAGTTCTTTTTAAAGTATGTCAAACGAGTGTTATTGCCAAATAAGTGTAAGAAATCTATGGAAGTATGGAGAATTTATAGCTCATCCCACTCCCTCCCGCCGTCATGTGATAGACAGTGAGTTCCAGAGCACACTTACATCTCCCCAGACGTTGTGATAGTGCGGGTCGGGCGGGCAGTCGGCCTCGTCCTCCGCCGTGCAGCGGTCGGTGGCCAGCACCGCGTAGTACAGGTACAGGCGCGGGGGCGTGTCCGCGTCGATGGCCTGGCTGGTCTGCACCGTGAGCTGGCCCGAGATGGAGTCGATCTCTACCAGGTCGTCTGGGGTGTTGTTACGAGCGCTGGAAGAAGGGTTAAATGAGGATGGGGACCGAATAAAAATATTGTCTTGTCTACTGTACTGATAAAAGCTCGCAGTATTATTTATCGTAGTGGCAGTATTTGACCATACCTTTATCGTGTTTATAATAACATACACACATTTTTGCCAAAGACCTTTAAAGGTTTCTGGAGTTTTAGCTGGAGAAAAAGCATAAATTCGACACTTACTATATGGTGTACCGCACTTGGTTGTAAAGTGGGCCGTCGATGTCAGTGGCGAGGACGGAGCCGATGATGACTCCTCGGTTAGCCATCTCTCGCACGACGAATGCCTGTTCCAAGGTGCCCTCCTCCCATACCGGTGGTATGTCGTTACGGTCTATTATCGTTATGGCGAAAGTAGCTGTGGAACAAATTATTGAATTCCTGTAGATCTGACAGCCTGCCAAAACCAGGGCCAAAGATTACCTACCGCGAAATACTTAATCTTAAGTTCAATCTTGGATTTTGGATTCGAAAGCAACAAGGTGACTCCTTGAAAGTTTAAAAGTGAGACCAAAAGTGTGATCAAACAATATTTAGTATGTACCTATCAGATATTTAGCATAGCTTTTGTGGGTTTTATTGACTAGATTTTGGATGAAATTAAAGTATTATCCCACTCATGTAAAACTTAATAACTTTAATCCATCCAAACTGGTGGCGTTCACTACACATTAAACATCCAATTTTTCCATTGCGTCAAACTCAAATCTACTTACCCTCGTCAAAATCGTCCCCGATATATGTATTCCGATCCCTCACTCTGATGGTGAGGTACAGTATTTCAAACATTTCGAAGTCGATAGTGACGTTATGCCGGATCTCGCGCACCACAAGGTGGCCTATCGCTACGCCCCTTTTCTCCTCGTCTAAGAAAGATGTACGTATTTCCACACATCTAGAATCAAAACCAGAATAGAAAATATCATAAATTAAAATAGTGATTCCTAAAACAGCTCCTGAATTAAATACTCAGGAACTATTTTTCTTATTCTGTTGCCAGGAACTTGTTAAATTTGTTGACATTGACAGTGAGAATAAATTATTAATTGCAAATATAGTAATAGAATATGATTATTCAGACATCAGAACATTAGGGCATTGTACAACACCCGTGTCTGTTTGCCATTTCTTGGCAAGACCTCCAACTGTCTCCATTTCACTCTCTCGTTCGTGGTTTTTATCTATCGGCTACAGTCTTTTCATCTTGTGCTTATTTTATTTACCTGTCTTCTAGGTGGTCTGCCACGCTTTTGTTTCCTGTGGCATGTGAACTAGTACATGATTGCAACTATATCAAACGTAAGTTTTTTGGTCTCATTCAAGGTATTAGGTCTTACGTACTCGTGATACTCAATAGGGTCGGTGTCTCTCCCTTGCTTCGTGGCCCAAGAAGAATCCCAATCTATCTCGAAGTACAGGTCTGCCGTAGTGTCGGGGTCCGTGGCGGTAATGGGGCTGTTCTCATCCGTGATAAAGAAGCCGTCGGGCTCGTTCTCGTCCACTTGCGGGCTGCGGCGAGGCTGATTAAAAATAGGGAAACTGGACTTTAATGGACTTTTAACCTCGTTCACCATTGGTTCATATTTGATATTCTCTAAACATGCTGCTCTCAGATCGGTATTTAAGTCGCTAAAAAGGTGTCACTTATAACCCGCAACTCGTAGTGTAATACAGTTTAAACATTCATCAATAGACATTGGGCATGCACTTAATTTATATTTATGACATCGAAATGTAAAAACTAAATAGTCGTGCATTAATGTTAAATATTTCATTAGGTTTCTTAAATTCGAAGGGCGACCGGTTTGCGAAAATCGAATTTTCAAAAATCGACCTTCGCTTACGTAATCCGGCGTGGTTTATCGCATGTCCCATTAATTGACCTTGAATTGACATAAGGCGCCAGGCGAGTTAATAAACGAAGATGATGATGACAAGGTAAACTCCACAAGTCCACATAAGGCGCAAAACGTACCAGTCGAAGTGTAGGAGGCGTGTTGTTGATGTCCAGCAACTGGATCACTAGTTGAGAAGTAGCGGTGTGGTACGGCGCACCCAGCGTGTCGTCGGCTCGCACCTAAATTAGAAAGTCATCATCAAGTCAGGGAAATTGAGACAAGTACAGCATATAACCTGTTGATTCACTTGCGGACACCGTAGTCTACGTATGCTTAAATAAAGTAATTGTTTTGCATTAAAAAGTGTAAGTTAAAATTACCTGAATGAAGTACACGTTTTGCCTATGATAGTCAAAAGAGTCGTTTGCCGTCACGAATATTTCTCCCGTGTCTTGGTCTATGCGTAGGAAGTCGGCCACGTTACCCATCAGAGAGTGCCTGTAAAAGACTTCAATGTTTGACGGTTTCAGGAGATAAAGACTTGCTTTTGTGTATTTAACTGTGGACTTACTCGACTCTATCATCGATATCTCTGTCATTCGCTTTCATTGTTCCCACATAGAACCCGTTGCCTTCGGTCTCGTTGAAGGAAACTGTGATGTCGGTTTCTTCGAAGATTGGCTGCTCGTCGTTCCAATTGATTAGGTCTATGTGCAGTCTTGCGTATCTTACGAAATCTGTATTATTCATGTCAATGGCTACTACCTAGGGAATAGAAGGAGAATATTACCGTATAATATAGGTACTAGTATTTTATGCTTCTTTCATTTGAGGCCCTTCATAATATGGGGCTTAAATTTAGTTATAGGTAAATGACATTTCACACTCATATAGGAGGTCCCCACCAGGACTTCTTGTATGAAGGATGTCATGGAACACACACAGAGACATGGACAACTAAGAACCAGAACAGAGATTGAAATTCATCGTTCAAATATCAGCCGGCCTGGAATCGAACCCTGAACCTCATGTTCATAAAGCAGTAGAACTCCGATTAGGCTAGAGTCGTCTGAGAAGGTTGACATTTGAAACAAGATATTTGCTTAATGGCAGTACTTAGTAGTCTTATACAGCTAATTATACTTGCATGGTTAACCGTGTTTTAATCTATTTAATGTATTCAATCGTGGTCGGAAAATCATCATTTTAAAAAACCTACCCTTAAGACAATATGCTGGAACAGCGGATCCTCATAGTCCAGCATGCTATGATTAGTGGTGCCCATAATAAATTCTTGGCGCTGGTAGCCCACTTGTGGGGCAATGTAGAACGCCTGTTCAGCGCCTGGCGGGCTCTCAGCTTCTAAGTGAACAGTGTACTGAGCATGTTGACCCTGGATTTGAAGAAACGATCATCTATAAATCACTGACGTTAATGATGTACATACTAAATTCTAGGCGGCGTTTTCTCTAGAAAACTTAAGCTATTAGAAGTAATGGTCGAAAAGGGTCAATAATTAGATAGTTAGTCAAAGTAAACATACTGATAGAGAATAAGTGTAGGTAGGTACTATATGTTATTGTTTTGTTATGTGTTTTGCATACGCAAATGAATGCGCCACGTCACGTCATGCATTTCCTTTGTTTACTTTTTTATTGTTCAGGTTGAATTTACTTTAATAGAGAAAATAATTGCCCTCTAAATTGTTTTCGTGACACTGTGATTTAGAAGTTTTTAAACCTCATTTTATTCCTTACACCCAGCACATTTTCTATCCACATTACTAAACTTACCAAATCGATGTCGTGAAACCAGAACTCTTCTAAATCGAGCGTCATAGCTGTCTCTTCTTCAATTTGAATATAATAATCGTTATGATGCGGCACTGGCTCGTTGTCATTGACATCTTCGACGATGATGACGACTGATGCTGAGGTTGCGAAGGACACGTTGTCGTATTTGTAAGCAATGATATTGAGTTGAAACACTTCCTGCTCCAGGGCGTCGCGGTCAATCTCGTCCACGTAGAAAATGGCGCCGGAGCGCCCGCCTGGGATGGTTTCGATCCTAAAGAATGTATCTGGCACATAGAACAGAAAGTATTAAGTTTAACCGTCTTCAAACAAGAGAAGTACCTATAAGTTCATCTGTATGTATTTCTTTATTACAAATATACGATGTCATTTTTATGAATATGATATGATAACGTTTCTGCACCTTCCGGTTCCGTCTCAATGGTGTAATAAATGGGTTTGTTGATTCCCGTATCTCCATCAATAGCGCGTACTGTGAAAGATTGATTGGTTTTCTCTTTGAACTGTTGAACTGCAAAGATCTCAACCCAGCGCGGCGGACGATGCTCTACGTTTTCTACTTGGACCATCATAGTGGCTGTGCGGTTGTTGGGAAGTGAGTCCTGGGGATAAAAAAGCTATCATGAAGTCTGCTGATATAGGCTCGGCGTATACGAGCTACCGGTAATAATCACGTCATATAAACGGCAATAATCATATGACTGGCCTATTTGTCGTTGAAACCGGTAGTCCGACTGCGCAGAGTCGAAAATATAATGATAATACAATGTTGTCATACATTTGAGACGATGAAGTTTCTTAGTGGCGATTGGACAGGGTCACAGATTATTTATATAAAAGTTGGATCTAATTATGACCATCGTGATGCATCAAGCAACTTGAGGATGAGGCGGATCGGATGCAGGTTTGTTATGCTTCATTCTCAATAATATCTATGTTTCTTCATCAGTATAAAGTAACAGTACAAATAGTATAAAAGCTAAATTCTTACAAATGCTGTAACACTGAAGATATGCAGCGGGTTTTCTTCAAAGTTCAGCGGGGTCCGGATGCCCACGGTCATGTGCATGGTAAACCATGTGTTAGGTATGTGACTTCCTTCAATGTAAAAGATCTCGTCATCCCCTCGGTCGCTATCGATGACAAACCTCATGAATTGTGTGCTGATCTGCCCGTCAGCATCTGTTACAACGTACACGCAATCTGTAAGACGACCTTCGCCAAGTTCCTGAGGATAAAATCATAATTTAAATTCATTACGAAATAAATAATAGTTTAATTAATACAAAGTATAGTAGGTAAGAAAATAAGTGAATTGCTTACATCAACTTGACAAGAATCTAAGACTTCCAGCACAGGTCGGTTATCGTCGATGTTCACAATTTGCAGGTTAATATGCACTATTAAGGTCTCCCCGGGTACTCTTAACGTAAAAGAGTACTGAGTCATACCAGCCTCAAAGTCTTGTCTGTGGAAAATAATAATTAAATAACAACAAATTTATGAAAAATTAAATAATTTGATGATAACGAAACAAGCTGTTTCATAGTGACATTAAAATCTTGTAAAGCAACAGAGTAATTAAGCGTATAAATTAATTTGCGGAAGTTAAGTCCACCAATAGCCCTTAACTTAACTCGATTTAAATAAAATTGTGTCGTTACCGCACAGTGGTATAGAGATACCAAACACCGTCACCGTCCTGCCGTAACACTGGCCCGAGGTTGTTGAATGAACCTGAACCGAAGTTCAGGTCAACACTGGGCACATTTGGACCTGCGAAAGTAAGTGTAGGTACACTAGATGATACTGTGATGATCGTGTAGGTGCTAATTACTAGTGTCTTATTGACTTGCTTCGTACTTAATTACGTAAAGAACTAAAAATGTAGCCACTAGGGCCAGCTCCGTATCTTATGCCTTCGTCATAAGATGCTAAAATGGTTCTAGGTCTCTACCTAGGTTGCATTCGCTTCCAAGCCGTTCTATTTCTATAATCGATACGAGCTACTAGCTATAATAATCTAAATAATATAGTAATCCTAATTTCAACTTGTCCAATCAGCAGCTACCGTTCGGGCTTTGGCGACTGTGGAAATAGAATCATTTGAAAATAAATGCAACTTGGCTAGGGCCTGGTTTGAGCTTGGGGATTACTCTTCATCATTTTCACAATAGGTACTTTTTGTATTCTTTTGTTTGTTATATACTGACATCCAATAATGGCAATGGTACAAATCCAACAGTAGATACAGTTGATAAAATTCTTTTTCTCATCTTTATATGCCGCAGCTAGTTTTTCTTACCATTGTAATTCAGCCTGGCTATAGCGACGTCTCCTTCTCGTTCCTCATCCACGTAGATGGGCTGTATAGCTTCGTTGGCAGTCAGGGGGATATACTCGTCCATACAGACATCTTCCCTTTCCGTGTCGGCTGGAACTAGCGGTCTTTGATTCCATGATAGACCTGCAATGGTTATTTACATTAGATATTCGAATATGTGAAATAAAGTAGATACATCAAACGTACGTACCAGTCCTTCGTCCAAAATGGAAGACGTCGTTTGATAATTGGTCTGTTTGGTGGTAACCGTGACGTGACTTGTCTTACCACCCAGGGGCAGCAAAAGTACCCAAATTCCCCTTCCAAAACCAAGGAGCTGGGGGGCGGCCCCTTGAATTTTCTTAGCTAATACCTACCCAGGGATTGAAAGATGAGGGTGATAAAGTTTGCCCTTCTCGTCATGGAGTACTTCTGCGGTCCCTGCTACCACCAACGGTAACGACCTGATCCTTACAACAAAGCAACAAATAACAGCCCATAAGCAGCTTTTCAGTGTTCACAATAAGCATATTTGTTTTGTTTCTTAATTTGGTATAAGTAGATATTGTACTTGCCTTCGTATTCGATCTCAGGTAGATCATCTGGCCTAGGTAGCCTGGGAATAGCGGTCATATATGAACATCTCTCTGCAAGCAAAATATTTGAAACGTTAATTTAGGAATATGTGAGTGTAAACAATAAAATAATTGGCTAAGTTCTTACCCTGGGCAAACACGGGTGCTGCGCAAACAAAGACAATTGCAGCTAGAATCCGAACGTCGACCGCCATCACATAGCCTGTAACCTTGTTATTATTCTATAGAATTCGCAGGTACTCCTAGAAAACGTAAATATAAAAGGTATAGTAGATTGCCTTATCAAAATCTGATTTTAAGTATAGGCACTTAGACATAAAGATATCGCATAAAATATTTTTAATTAAAAGATAAGTGCTCTACTGTATTTCTGGATACAGTACCTTTGATTAGGTAAATGATAAATAATTTAAACTAATAAATATGCTTCCGAAACAATATGTGGATATGCAAGAAGATGCCTACTTAGATTCAGAACTGAGAGAGATATTATTTGGCCATTTTTCTCTGGTTTGAAAAGTCATAAGAGTGAGAGTGACCATATGTCAGTGACCATATGTGAGAAGACAATATCTCACGCTACAGAATATAGTCCCTGAAAGGAATAAATGTTGAAGTACCATAAGAAAGTGTCTTAGGCCCGGCCCTGTACTTTTTATACACCTGACATTCTTGATCTAGTATACAACATCCATTACCACCCTCCTGTCGACACTTCTATGGTGGCCATAAGAAGTGGAAGAAGAAGTGGTCCCAGTAAACTCCCTTGTTGCACCCCATGCTCATAAATTCTACGCATGACGTTTCCATTTTAGCAACCACTTTGCAAGAAAAAGGACTTTTTCAACAACACAAAAATGTCCCTATTGCCTTTCAACGATCTATAATACTCACCTTCTATTAATAAATAAGCAACCTTTTACATGCAAGAAAATATTTTTTACCACAACACTATCTTAAATTAAAAAAAAAATCACTGAAAGTTGAACTTAGTAAACTGTTAACGAAATTAAATCCTTTTTCACCTTTTTAAATTTGTAACTATAGGTATTTACATGAAATAAGGAGGTTTGTTTGGTGTTCAAATGTGACTGTTTCAGTGTAAATATTCTAAGGACTGTTTTATTTTTCGGTATGACATCGGCAGGCGATAAGATTGTAATCGATAATTATTTTACTTACCTACCGATTAACTCCGGTGACAGAGTCGTATTTAATTGTGAATCGTTATCGAAGATAAGAAAATGGAAAGTATCATTTTTATTTTTATAAGGAGAACAACTTACCTCATCCTTTCGACCTTACAAGGAGGCAGGTTCCCCTCTATTGTGTATTATTGAATCCCCATAGAATCAACTTTAGTGCAATGTCTGTCTCTATTTCTAAAGAAATCTGACGAAAAAGGATAAAATAAAAGGCACTATAAACATCTCCCCGCGGTTTCACCCGTTAACCCGAAACCGTTAATTTTACTCGTATACTAGTTAAAATTTATATAAAAAAAAATATATGTTGCTATATGAAATAAGTATAGCCTCTGTGTTAATCCAGAGTGCTTATGCCTATGCTACCTCCTTACCAAATTTTATTCAAATCAATCAGTTATGTCCATTCTCCGGGTCTGGCCTCCAGGTCTCGTGTCCCAGGATTGTCCCCTCATAGATCGGACTGTTATCATAGAAATTCGCCCTTTCTGAAGGGCTATTCACAACTATTCGGAAACGTTTCCGTTCGGATATCAAACATTTTAAACCTAAATTATTCTAATCTCTGTTTATATTCATAAGATTTTAAACGTGAGTAATTCTTACGATCGGATATAAACTTGATTCCCTATTCCAAAATGTATAAAAGTGGACTGAGATTCAAACAATTTGAGTTCGAAATTTCTGGGATCCGATCGGAAACGTTTCCGAATGGTTGTGAATAGCTCTGCAGGGATCCGATCGGAAACGTTTCCAAATGATTGTGAATAGCACCGCTGATGTCCTCAATATGAAACCGCCAAGAATTCCCATCCTCACCAGCTAATATAATTAGCATGTTAAGCTGCCTACTTACTTGTTAGTCGAATAGAAATATTCAAACAATGATTAACGCGCAATAATCACTCTTATCGTTTTCTGAAATCGTTATCAGAACGACGATATAAAGGACTTTTTTATTGGAAAGCTACTTATACAGGTATATCACATATTTTACTGTATACATAATACATTGACATACATAGTCTAGATGTCTTGTGTACAATTAATTATGTACATACTTTGATTGCTACGGTACTGCTGTATATACAATAAATACCGTCACACAAATACCTTATATTATAAGCTAGCTGTTACCCGCGACTTCGCGTTTATTCAGAAAACTGAAACTGAAGTGGCAAAGTGGGCGGGGCATATCACTCGTAGAACTGACGCCCGATGGGGCAGACAGATTGGCAACCGAGAGTGGCGACCACGAACCGGAAGACGCAGCGTGGACTGGTGGACTGACGATCTGGTGAGGATCACGGGAAGCCGCTGGATGCGAGCAGCGCAGTGAGATCATTGTTCACAGCGTCGATCATCAATCATCGAACACAGCGTTTTGACTCAAGTAGGTCGCACGCGCCGACATCAGTGGTTCGAGCGATTTACTTGAGTCAGTGCATCAGCAATCGCCGCGACATTCGCACTCATCCTACCATCAGCTATTATCAATTAAATGCCGTTTAAGGAGACAAGCGTCTTTCCTTTAACGGTCAGCAGCAGCATCCCCTGTAGGAATCAAACCCCACAATCATTGGGGGAGGCCTTTGTCCATCAGTGGACGATTTTAGGGCTAACATGTGGTACTTACCTTATTTATTTTACTTTTTTTGTTTTAGTTAGGTAGGTACAAATGCAATCGATTTTAGTGAGCTAGCTTTGAATTGGAACTGGATAACAATAATATTAATAACCAGCTGCGCCCCGCGAAATAATAAAAAGCTTACCGAAAAAGTATACAGTTAAATAAAATGTTAGTTAAGTAGCTAGTCAGTTTACGCGTGCGATTTAATCAGAGCTCAGTTTTAGCCTGCGTTTACTTCATGGGGGGGTAATTTACATGATAAATATTAGCGACACCACGCCCACGACCACCCTCACCACATTCATGATTTGTTCATGTTCGCGACTTCTCTTATCTCTTACATTTACACTACATTTTTAAGGGATAACAGTAGCCTATGTATTGTGTTAACCCAGTGTGTGAGCTACCTGCATATTAAATAAAAAATATATTCGTTCGGGTTTGAAAGAGTAACTCATTAATATATTTAGATTTCTTGCTCATCCCACGGGAACACTACATTTTTACGGGATAAAAGTAGCCTATGTATTGTGTTAATCCAGTGTCAGCTACCTGCATATTAAAAAAAATGTTTATTCGTTCGAGTTTGAAAGAGTAACAAATCAATATATTTAGATTTCTTGCTCAGTCATCCCACGGGAACACTACATTGTTACGGGATAAAAAGTAGCTTGTGCTAATCCAGGATATCAGCTACCTCCGTACTAAGTTTCATAACAATTGATTATCCAGCCGTTTGAGCGTGAAGATCTAACAAACATATACACTCAAACTTTTGCCTTTATAAAATTAGTGTGATTCCTTGCTCATCCCGCGGAAACATTATATTTTAGGAAAAATAAGAAATTGTAGGTATTTATAAAAAAAGGCGTCCAAAGCGTCACATTAAATCAACATTTAAAAAAAAGGTGACTGTAAAAGTGTGATGTGATGGTTCACTATTTTGGCTATAATAGCTTACGCATTTTGGCTATAATGGCTCACACATAAGATATAGGAACGTACTGTGGCGGGCTTTTTTGTAGGATAAGATAAACATGTTCATTATACATAACATATGTGTAACTCTAGCGGTTATGCCATCGCACGCCAGAATAGCTCGCAGATGTCATATTTTTTGGATTTGGATTTTGGATTCACACAATTTCTTTATAAATTGTAGCCTTATTCTGATATATATGCTTTATTATTGTAAAGTTTCATTCAAATCCATTCAGTAGTTTTTACGTGAAAGAGTAACAAACATCCATCCAGCCATCCATCCATACATACTTACAACTTTCGCGTTTATAATATTAGTAGAATAGTAAGATAATCGTAGGATAATCGGCACTGGTTGTTATAAAATAACAACACGGGTCTATATCATAAATACGTTTCAGACTGACATACTTATAGCATTAATATACATACTACAGGCATAATTTGCCTGTATTTCCTGGCTGTGTCGCTTCCAGTAGCGCCGGAACACCAGCCCTTCAGGCTAGAAATCAGGGGAGATGAGCGCGCTCCAGGAGTAATTTGAACCACGATTACGATAACGCCGTTTACTTCGTTCTACTGGTGTAAAGCTACACTGTCCTTTTTCTTCAAACCCGGGACGGAGTTCGACTTCTCTTTCTTCTTCGCTGGAGACTCCTAGGCGTAGGCGTAGGCGTAAGCATGTGTGTGTGTGTGTGTGTGTGTAAATGTTTGTCTGGTTACTTCTTCACGCTCGATCGAATGGACGGATTGTAATGAAATTTGGTGTGGAGGTAGCTTATACCGTGGAGAACACTTAAGCTACTTTTCAACCGCGGGTACCACGGAGCGTAGCTAGTTTCTATTTAATATTACCGAAACCACGAGTAAAATTATTTTGTAAGAAACAACCCAAAGAATAATTTTTAAGTATTTAGCAGTAACGATGAAAACAAACATTGTTTTATCTGTACTTCTGTTTATATCGGAGCCGCCAATGTCGCCATTTCTTTCACTTGAGCGAGTGAGTAGCCAGCACAGACACACACGACTAGATAGGACATTTAAGAGCTGTGCTGCGGTGCTATTCACAATCATTCGGAAACGTTTCCGATTGGATCCCAGAAATTTCAAACTCAAATTGTTCGAATCTCAGTCTACTTTTATACATTTTGGAATAGGGAATCATGTATAAACCCGATCGGAAGAATTAATCACGTTTAAAAACTTATGAATATAGACTGAGATTCGAATAATTTAGGTTTAACATTTTTGAAATGCGAACGGAAACTTTTCCGAATGGTTGTGAATAGCCCAGCTGATCCCCCAATGACTGAGCATGGCAAGGCACGCTTCTATCTCGCTCTGGTTGCTGAGATAAAAAATGTGCCTTTAGAAAACAGCTCGATCAGTATTAGGGTACGGCTAATCAATCAGTAAAAGTATGACTGGGTACAGAATTAGAACTGAAAAAATGTCGGTTGATGATAATAGATAAACAATTATTTATTATTTCTCGATAATTTAGTGTGACGAGTTTAGTAATTGGCAAAAACCCGCGTTTATAGGTATTCTAAGTCTATGTTTTGTGGTGTCACGGATACTTTTATTTTTCCTCTTTCCATAAATATCTAATAGTAAAAAGGTAAATAAATACTTACTTACTTTATTTTAAGGAAAATTAGAAGTCCTCCCGCTGCCGTTGCCGTGACGTCGATCAGTCGGTACGTCACGTTGCCGGCGGTGATCTGTCCGGTCCGCGCGGCAGCACACGTCACAGTCGAGGCGGCGCATGCGCACATCCCGCTACGAAGTCGTCACTTCAGTTGTTCCCGCCACCGCTGTGTCCACGCACCCTTATTCTTACACCAGTGAGTTGATTTATTCATTTACTTACTTATTTCTTGTTTTTTTTTGTAGTTTTCCTTCTATCAAATGATGAATTTTCGATGTTTATTTACATCAAAACATCCATTAAAATTGTTTGCATAAACTCATGTGGTAGACTCGTAATTTTGCCGAGCACTTCAAGATTTGAAATGTAAAATCATGTTATTGTAAGGATAATTGCTTACTCTGATTCTAGCTGTATTTTCCTCGTGATATTTTAAATCATAATTTGTGATTTGTATTTCTTAACGATATTAGAATTTTATTTAATTAACGTTTTATCAACTACCTTCAAAAGAAAAAAAATGCGTATTAAATGCTCTTGGTATAAGTCTTTTAGCTATACTGTAGCCGAACTAATTAAAGATATTCGATTGTAATTCAGACTAACCGTAGTTACCTTCTCAGTGCTATGGGTTTAAAAAAACATTTCGAATATGATAAATTGGCAATGACCAGCAACGTGACCCCACGTGGCAACTGAACAACCCACTTTGGTTTAAGAAAGGTCTATGAAATTCTTTCAACAAGAACTGACATGTATTTCAAGGTCAAAGGCAGAAATTAAATAATTTCGTGTTACTCTTATAGCAGACGCTGATAACGGAACGAAGTCCATGTCAAAGTTTAAAGATAACGCGTATCCGGAAAGTTAGATAGGTACCAAAAACAACCTAAACTCACTTTCCCATCCTCTTGAATATCCATCAATGTTTCGGGAAGTGTGGCGGTTACCATTTTGCTTACCATAGGTAGGTAGGTCAAGTCCACCGGTGCTATTTCCACGTGTATTTTTTCAGGTGTTATTAGTACACACTATACCTACCTACTTAGTATGATTTTGTGACCTTTGTGTTTTTCGTGATATTTTGTGTGCAAATTCCTTCCTTCCATGTACCAGGGAATGTATGTATATGTGTGTATGTATGCGAGCAGATAGGTGTCATGTGTAAGGTTGGTTTTAACGATGACTTCATGCGGCTAGACCTCCCAACGAATAGATAACCTTTGAATTATAAACAAATGTACCTAATTACATCTTGAAAAGTCTCAGCGCCAGTAGACGCATCGAAAAATTACGATCAACATCTTTTTATTAAACCTTCACATTAAAAAAAAAAACAATAGAATGTCGGAATTTAAATATCGCGCTAAAATAACGGTGGCCAAATCCAACGGCAATGGCGAAATTTACAAAAAGTGTTTCAACGGTGCTTGTGCTGTGGGCGTAGGTAAAAGGGTGAACGGCTCCATAGCGAAGAAAGCTGAGGCTTACATGCAAGCTGTTGAAAAAAGCCAAGGGCCGTTAGGTGGGTTTTGTAAAAAAAAATAACTTTAAAGATACCTTCAAATTAAAAAAAAAATTAAAGAATTGCGTGTTTATTAAATAATATCAATGAGAAATAAGATTTTAATCGAAAACTTTTTAGCTAATATTAGAGGCGTTTGTGCGGTCTAGTAACTTTGACAGCTTGAATCCACTTCATGATTACTTAGATTTTTTTAAATGTTTTTTTTTTTGCAGTGACGGCAGTAGCGCAAAGGCCTAGTATCCCGAAGCTGGAAGTAGTATCCAGAGTAGCCGCTATACCTATCGTAGAATCAGGCATTGATGTCACCGAGAAAATGTACCACAAAATTAAGGTAGGTCCTGATTTTTAACACTTACAAAATTGTGAAGCGAATCGACTTCAAGTTTTAAATGAGTATGGATACCTGGAAATAATTATTATAGCAAGATTACAAGATAGACGACTTCATTAACCGATCATAAACTGTACCTTTCTGCAGCGAACTAAGTACTTGCTGGAACATTTTATTTAGTCATTTTATTTACGTGGTCCCCGGGTAGTGCTAACCGGGTAGCAAACTCTGGTGGGAGGCTTCGGCCGTGGCTAGTTACCACCCACCGGACCAAGCCATGCCGTGAAATGACCTAGTCGTGTTTCGGGATGTAGTCCGGTGTAACCGTTCCGAAGACGGGTCTGAGCAGTAGCGCACTTGTAGCGCCTCACTCAACTGCCGTCTTTGTACTTCTTCACTCTAAACTTCAAGGCTAGAGTGAATAAGTACCTTATAGGTCGTCGTGCTCCACCTTAGACCACAACGTCGCTTAACATCAGGCGAGTTGGTGGTCAAACGCCGACCTATTCTACATAAAAAAAAAAAAAAAAAAAAAAAAAAAAGTCTATTTAGTTAGGTAGGTACATGCGTGGAAGATGTGTAAAGTGCCTAATATATTGTCCATAGGAGTCAAATTCTTTCATCAACTGGTACTTATCTCTGGGTGAGAAGTCACTAGCGACAGGCGTGCAGCTGGCACTCCCAGCGGTACAAATCCTGGAGTCGCCGCTGCACCAACTGGACCGCTTCCTCTGCAAGTCGCTCGACATCGTCGAGAAGAGAGTGCCTTCCATCCACATGCCTCCACAAGCGGTAAGTGTGCCAAGGTATAAGAAGTCACTAGCGACGGGCGTGCAGCTGGCACTCCCAGCGGTACAAATCCTGGAGTCGCCGCTGCACCAACTGGAACGCTTCCTCTGCAAGTCGCTCGACATCGTCGAGAAGAGAGTGCCTTCCATCCACATGCCTCCACAAGCGGTAAGTGTGCCAAGGTATGAGAAGTCACTAGCGACGGGCATGTAGCTGGCGCTCGCAGCGGTACAGACCCTGGAGTTGCCACTGCACCGGCTGGACTGCTTTCTGTAAAAATCGCTGGACACCTTCGAGAAAAGGGTGCCTTCCATCAACATGCCTCCACAAGCGGTAAGTATATCTGTAGTGTTTATTATGTAGTGGGTATATGAGAAGTCGCTAGCGTGCAGCTAGTGCTACCAGCGATGAAGATCCTCAAGATGCTTTGACCACTTTAAAAGAGCCCTTTTCTTTCTTAAACATTTTCAAAATCCTGAATACATTGATTATTGAGTGGAGCTCTTCTGCTTCTTGCATTTTCGGTGTAAGTTGAAATACGAAAATACGAGATACATGTATGTATATTTTTTTAAGAACAGTTTATTGGGCAGACAGGTTAGATAAATGTAGAAAAACACTTGTATGTAGAAAGCTTCAGAGATAAATAGTGTTGTATTTTATGTGTAAACTAATTTATTTTTAAAAAGGTTACTTTCGTGATTTTCATCTCAAAACTTTAAATTAATTAGTTAAAATAAATAAACCAATATTATCAGCCACTAGGGGCCTTTTCTGGGTATTTACTAACTTTAGTGATACCGCACTTACTGCACGTTGAAGATAATTATGTTAATTAAACTAGGTATAGGTAATCCAATTTTCTTATCTAAAATCACAAAAACCCGCATTTTCAGTCGTTTCAACACAGAGTAAATAATATCCATGTTTTCAGCACATTTTTGGTAGATATTTGATCCCATTGATTTTTCGACTTCAGTTTTTATTTTAACCTATGTCTGATCGCCTCCCAGGCGTCATAACATAACCCTCATGGGAATGAAGTCATTAGTGTATTTGTTGCTTTATCGCAAATGGTCTTGAATTCACCATTTAGAAAGAGCCGCCAAGCAAATCTTACGCTACCACCGCATTTTTTGAAATCTAGTAACTTTTCAACCCTCAACCGTCACCGTACCTATCAAGTGGATACAACTTTCCGGGATCCGTGGCTATTTCAGCCTGATCCCGGAATCGTTGGGAGACAACTATTTCATTAGCACCGATACTTGGTCCAGTTGAAAAGTAAAAAATACAAACCTCTTAAAAAACTCCACACTCAATTTCAAACGATATAATTACCGGGAGCCTAGACAAGTTGCAAGAGTCGCTAGCTAGCTGCTGATTGGACGAGTAACAATAATGATTACGGGACACTTTTTCATCAGCTCGTATTTTGTCCAATCAGCAGCTAGCGGTTGAGAGTTAGCGATTCTCTATTGCAACTTACCTAAGGCCAGTAATCAGCGATCATGGGTTTAATCATCTAGCTTTAACAGTCCTTCCCGACCTTCACCCAGATGTACTCTGAAACCCGTCAGTACGTGCTGCGGCGCGCGGGCTCCGTGAAGCAGCTGGGGTCCGCGGTGCTGGACTCGCGCGTGACGGCCGTCACGGCGGACGCGCTGGACCGCGCGCTCACCACCGCCGACAAGTACGTCGACAAGTACCTGCCGCCCGATTACGCTAACGACCAGGACGCTAAAGATGGTACGTAATCAAAATCATCATCTCAGCAGGATAACGTCCACTGCTAGACAAAGCCAATGATCTCCGCAACGACCGGTCAAAATAGTCTATTTAATTATTGTTTTTTTGTATATGATAATTTTATTTTATTATGTTGTACGGTTATATATTCTGTAAGTAACATGAGTATTAGTATCATAGTATGGAAATACCATGCTTCTCCAACGTGTTGTTTTTAGCTAAGTATAGGTAATTAGGTAATATCAGTTATTCATAATAAATAATAAATAAATAAATTCGGGACACTTCCACACACGGTCGCCTGACCCCAAACTAAGCAAAGCTTGTACTATGGCTGCCAGGGACTGATATACATTATTAACACCCAGACATAGAATAAACACAAATGTTCATCACATAAATGTTTGCCCTAGGTGGGAATCGAACCCACGCCCCCAAGCTCAGAAGGCAGGTTCACTACCAACTGAGCCACCGAGGCAGTATGGCTCAGCCGTCAAATTTGAGGCTTATTTACGTAGATATAGGTAAATAGTTGTATACGACGGATACGGTCGTATTGTGGATTCAAAAGAGCGAGCTTCCTGCATCTTTATTTTTTTGAGAGTAAACTGTAAAGATATACCTATGTCAATATTTTTCTCAGATCCGTAAGTTTTGTTTTAACAAACAACCTGATTATTTTCGAGAATATTCCACGATCATGCAATGCTTGCATTCTTGTGTCGTGCACTAGCAGCTCAAATCTTGAGTCTGGTCTCTCGGTCACAAGGTCGGCCCGATAACCGCGCTGTCGTAGTCTGGCTCTCGTCTAATTAGTAATTACTCAACATTTCAAATAATCACGACGAACTACAGGCCAAAACTAATAAACTTGTATGTTTTATGATAGTTGGAACTTTGATGACTAATTAACTAGGTACTCTCGTTTGCGAGCGATAGCGGCGCAAGTTTGGACTTTGCTTTTCTCTCGTTATATTCTAACTATAATGATTTCGGAATAACTGTATTGTTACTCCGTGATATACATCCATTTATTGAGTGCTCATTTAAGTAGACCTTATGTTTCTACTATATTTAGCTGGCTATCGGCGAACCGGCCGCGGATTGCGATTTGTTTGTAATTAATGGTCGTAATGTAACGCAATAAGTACGAGTAGGTATATTACCATTTCATTGATAACTGATAAGTTAATGCTGTTTTTAATTTCTTTCTGAAAGGGTGCACCAAGACTGGGGCCATATTTTAACTGCAATAGGCCCAGTAATATTGCGAAAATATTTTGAGTGTGGCCCGGCCACACTAGAAATGTATGACCTAGTCATACATTTTAGGTCATACATTTCTAGCGTGGCTGACGGCCGGGTTTACAGTCACGCAATATTGTTAGTATTGCCGGGCCAGTCTTCAACTAAGGAAATGTTTACTATGATGAGCACCGAGTGTGCGCGCGACCTGCAGTACTAGCACCGTTCTTTGTCAACAAAGCAAACAGGCGTTTCAAATCGATAAAATTGTATATTTTGTCTATGTTCAAATTTGTCGTTTTACGTTATTATTCTAAAGTTTTTTGGTCATGTTCCAAAAAACAAGGTCTAGAGTTCCAGGAGTTCAATAATTAAATGCAAATTCGAGAGAGACGATGACGAGAGCATCGTCATCGTCTCTCTCGAACTTGTTGTATTTACTTATTCCGGTCGTGTTTATTTATCGGTTGACGTCAATGCGTGTCACCCACGTGACCGTTTTTGGTCTCTGAACACTAAGCCTTGCGGAGTACACCCCTATGGCTTTAGTCGATTTGAAACGTCAAGTTGCCGATCGACTAAGAGCGGTGCCTAGCACTCTTGTTCTCACTATTATAGTGGTGATAATAGTGACGGGGGCGGAGGGCGCGGGCAGCGGCGAGTCTGGCCGCGCGCGCGCCGCGCTGGCCGTGCAGCACGGCGCGCGCCTGCGCAGGAAGCTGCAGCGCCGCCTCACGCGCCAGGCGCTGGCCGAGGCCAAGGCCATCAAGGAGCAGATCCACGTGCTCGTCTACGTCGCGGAACTCGTGAGTTTACCATGACGTGGGCCGTGCAGCTGTCAACGAGACCCTGTCAAAAATATCTCCAATTTAATTCCAGTGGTCAGACTGTAGCTAAATTACATTCAGTCAAATTATATCGTTAGGATTTTGAACTTTAAATGCTTTTTTTTTTTTTATTAATTTATTCATGACCATGGATACTCGTCCTTCAGTCGGATTCTTAGTAATAATTTTTCCTTCAGTAACAGATGATGGGATGATGATGATGAGGTGATGATGATGAAGACGATGAATCCCTCCCCTTTTCCCATTCCAGTAAAGTTATGGATACTTTACTGAAACTTTAAGTGAAGTTTTGTAGAGAACACGTATCATTTTCCCACACTGGTGCACGTTGACGAACCGGTAAACGTTAATAATCCACCATTATTACAATTTAACACTCGAAGAATCACAAGTTTTAGAAAATAATACAAAAACACGACACCATCTTTTCGGTTCCCGCCAAAACTCCACTTTAAATGCTTATAAACTTGTGTTGCAAGTTGCAACCTTTCAACATATAAAAAAAAACTTTAAATCACCTACTTAACTCACATGTGTATGTCCTACTCAAATGATGTGGAAAACTAACTTATTTTACCAAATATGCTCAGGTGGCGACAGACCCGGCGCTAGCTTGGAAGAAAGCCAAAGAGCTGTTTGCGAACCTGAGCCAAGCCGAGCCGGAGAACCAGGCGCGGCCCGCCACGCTGGAGGAGCTGGTGGTGCTGCTGACGCGGGAGACGGCGCGCCGCGTGGTGCACCTCGTCAACTACACGCACACCGACCTGCCCAGGTGAGGCTCACACAGTCACACGCGAGCCTGAGCCAGGCTGAGTTGGAGGATCGGCCTGTAATCATCAGTTCAGGGGGTAACTGGTGGCTTAGAAGAACAGAGGACGCTACCCTCAGCCCGAAAGGCAGAAACTGCACCTGTCTTATTAGAAAATTAGGTTTTTTTTTAGTTTCACACTTTTTTCTTACTTCCCTTCATCCATCACTTGTTGTAACAAGTTTTTCTTATTTATTTACAGAAACGTGCGCCAAGGAATGTCAATAATAAGCAAGCACCTATCTGCTACTGCCGACGCTCTACTCAAGGTAAACTTCTTTAAAAAAAAAAGTATTGACGACATCTTTTTCTTCTATAACTCTATAAAACAATGTCGCTCTCCGCGTCTGTCTGTCTGTAAATCTGCTAACTCCTCCTAAACCACGCATCGGATTTTGATGCGGTTTTCACCATCAGTTAGGTTATTTTTCACGGAAGGCTTATAGGCACCGTGCAAAGCCGGGGGTGGATGTTAGTACCTAGGTATGTAGATGAAAGTTGGATGTGATTTAATTTCAGTTCATATAGGGACTTGGTAACAGCTTCAAAACTGGCAGATGAACTTTTGCATGCAATCTTCGATAATTTTTTCTTTGCTATTCTATTCCTTAAAACATTGGTGGCTTCGATGCCAACACTCGCATTCACAAACATTATTAAAGTTAGTAAGAAAATGCTAAGTACAACATTTCTTAGTAACATTGACACGACAGCTGCCATACATTTGTAGGGACTAGGGACCCTGTGCGTTCGAGGTAATGTTTTTGAAATAAATAGGAGTAAAAATGTGACTAAACTAAACCATATCTTGATGGTTCCCAGAGTGTGCCGGTGGAGAGTGCTCTGTCGGAGGTGCGCGGCTGGCGCTCGCGGCTGCAGGCTCTGCTGCAGCACTTGCAGGAGGTCTCCAAGACATACCTGGTGAGCATTCACTTGCTTAGATAGATGCCGCACACCCCACAGCGGACTCAGGGGGAGGTAGCTCAAAGCTAAGGGGCTCAAACCGGGGGGCAAGCAATTTGAAACTTGGGGATGTATTAATATGTTTTTAAATATTTTTAAATTTATTAAAAATAATAGATACTTACTACTTCAATCTTACTAATATTATAAACGCGAAAGTTTGTAAGAATGGATGGATGGATGGATGGATGTTTGTTACTCTTTCACGCCAGAACGGCTGAACAGATCAGGATGAAATTTGGCACAGAGATAGATTATAGTCTAGAATAGCTCATAGGATACTTTTTAACCGCGAGTGTAACCGCGAGGCGCAGCTATTACCTATAAATTTTAATGTGAACTTGAGGTTCACAATATCCATAGAATCCATAGAAAATGCGTATCCATAAACATCATCCTTATGTACTTGTGTGATTCTGGTATCCCTGTCTTATGTGTAACCTAACCTAGATGTATGTTTATGCTAAATGAATATTTTTTCTTTTTTTTTTCTTTTTTTACAACAACAAAATATTAGGGATCCTACCATGACATCTTGTATCCATGATGGTTACATTTTGTTTTCGACGCTGCGCGACCATGGACCTTATTCCGCTGCGATACAACTCTTGGTCGCGCTGCGTCGAAAACAAAACGTAACGATCATGGCAATAAAAATCATGGTAGACCCTTTAGGCTCTTTATCCGAACAAGGCGGTCGAGTCTATTTAAATAACTTTGACGTTCTTAAGTGTATCTTTGATACCTAAATTGAATAAAAACATTTTGACTTTGACTTGACCCCGCCCTGGGCTGGTTGCATTATTACCGGCTTTGGCGGCGCCGTCAAACAGCTCGCATGCGGCCTTTGGCCGAATAGCGCTGCTCAACGACGCGACAATAAAATGCAGCTACTAGCACAATACACATTTGTACATTGATTGGTACATCATGCAAAAATTTAGCGGTACAGAAAAAAAAACCTGTCTCGGGCTTAGTTGCTCGATGACTGACATTTTTTTACTAGCGATTCTTTTGTTTCACATCAAACCCGCCGACATTTTAAATCGCAGCTGCTGTGAATTCCTGTCGCTATGGTTTCAATATCTCATGGGTAATTCCCGTCCCCAGGAGCAGCTGGCGGTGTTCGTGGCGGGCAACGAAGAGCGCGAGAAGATCGCGCCGCGCTCTCCGTACGGCTCGCGCGACGACGACGCCGCTATAAACGGACTCAACTGAACAACCGCCTAACATCCAACATTACTTATATTTAATTTGTACCTTGTTATTTTTTGTGGGTGCTCTTACACGGACCATATGTTTACTGCAATACTGGTAGCTATGTTGCCGACTGTAGCCCTGCAGGCATTACAGCCAGACTAGAAATGTATATAATAACTAGTTAAGTTAACTAGTTATAATTAGTATACTATATTAACTAGTTATAATTAAATAACTAGTTATATATTTCCGGGCAACACTCAAAATATTGTCGCAATATTGCCGGCCCAGTATTGCCTTAACAATATGGCCCGTCTATATACCTACTAAGAGCACCATTATTGTAAAGGTAGTGTAATACGATTTATGTTGTCTAGTGTATAGAATGTCTCAAGTCTGAAGAAGAGTTGTTTTGTTTTACTGGAAAATTGATCACTATATTTCAACGTTCACTATAATACAAGCGCGAGAGCTAAGCGCTCCAGGAGCTCAGAATCGTCGTAGATTTACCCACTCGTAACAATGCAGAACTAATATTGATCATTGGAGAGCAAACAGACTAGTTAAAGGGGTTTTAGGTGGTTTAAATTTCTAGAATTGTATAGAATAATAAAAATAAGTGTAGTGTTATAGGGTGTATAACGAATTGTATAGTATTTAAGGTGTATTTTTAAACGATGGGCATATTCAAAGATATTGTTGTACTCGTCAACGACCAATTTTCCCTTTTTTTTTGTATCTTTCAATTTTCTTTTTTTTACCCTTAAATCGCAAAAAAAATGTTGTTTCATACAGTAAGAAGACAATAAGTTAATTAATCGCCAAGAAAGTAAAATGAGTGCAATGATATCCTAGAATGTGTCCGTCGATTAAAGAAACACGCCAAACGAATAATTTAGATTTTATATTGAAATACACTTACTCATCTAATATTTTTAATTTTTTATTGATTGAGCTGATAAGTAAGTACTTACCTACTGTAAAAGTTATTTTGCCTATAGTAGGAAAATGTATGGAAAAATTATAAAACGAATGTTCTTAAAATATTATATCGTATTGATATGTAATAGTCAATATTTGTGTTAATATCATTAAAGAAGTTATGATGAATGAAATAGCTTTAATAAATTTGTTATTAGTAAGTAAATACCATATTGTTTCATTGGAAAATGTAACTGTAAGTTTCTATTTTAAGAGCGTATTTTCAGTGGTAGAAATAGCCCCGCCCCGGCTTCGCACGGTAGGCAGCTAATTGTGCGAACGTGACATTGTGTGAAAAAAAACGTGACGTTCTGCTAACGTGACATTTATCGTTATTAACGTGAAATAGATCGAACCGAAAATCGCATTAAAATCCATTATGTGGTTTAGGAGTACTTAGGAAATATACATACAGAGAGACAGACGTGGAAAGCGATTTTGTTTAGGTATACTAACATAGCATAAAACATGGCTTTGTATTGCTAGCTGCGATGATAGCCTAGTTGGAGAAGGCCCGCCTCTCAAGCCAGAGGTAGCGGGTTCGAACTCAGCCGACGGCACGCACCAATTGGTTCATTGTGTGAACATTTGTGCGTATTGTATGTCATCATCATCGGCTACATGACTGATGACATGGAGCCCGGTGTATGGCGACAGGCTCGCCCCCTGTCATTTTGACTGAATATCGTCTGGCGAAGTGTGGGTGTTGTATTACACCTCTGCCAGCCCCCTCGGGGGAAAGGCGTGACGATATATTATGTATTACTGTGTAGAAGATAGATAGATTTATATGTGTAATTTGTAAAAATAATTGAAACCCACCCCTCACAGTATTTAAGTAAAACCATGGGATCATTAGTAAAACCTTTAGCTTTGTCAACATCACCTGCTAACTTAGAATAAGCCTGCTAACTTTATAGACGTAAATAAAAAAGTTATTGATATTTACATGATTGATACTTACCTAGTTGACAGTTTGTCGTTTGTCAAAGAAAATAATTTTACACTTTGATTTTACATACATGTGCTAAAATGTGCAAATGATGCTAAAGACTTTCCTTATTCTCTGTCCAAAGACCATATTTTAGTGATTTTTGTTTTTCTAAATTTCGTCATGAATATTTGAAATTGTACCTACATCTAATTATCATTACGATTACTTGTACCATAACAGCCTGTAATAATTCCGTGGCTGTAACACAAAATGATTCATTCCGATGTCCCTTGTGTCTGCTCTGTGAGTTATTTATATGCTTATTTTAAGTAGTAAGTTAAAGCATCACTGAACAATTATAGGTCGTAGATAGACGTAGTAATCTACGTCTATCACCTAGTCTATAACACGGGTTACACCTGCAACGTGGACGTAGTATTTACACCTGTAACATTGATGTAGATTATGTGCTACGTACATGTTACAGGTATAAATATCTAAAAATGGTTTAAACAAGCCTTGCTAGAATTTCTTGAACAGTAGGTACGTGCTGCAGCAGCTGAAGGGCTATTCTTGACCCGTGATACCGCGCGAAGCACGAAGCGGTGTCGTGGGAGTCGACGTTGTGGAATCAATTCCTCAATAGAGCGGCGCGGGAGGGATCTCAAATTTCTTAAGCTGGATCGGAGGAGTACCATCGTGGTCATCGTGGATGACGGAGCGCCGATCCAGAAATGGATCGTCCAGTGTGAATCGGCTAATGACGACACGGTCGAAGATAGTAGCAAGCACCCATTACTTTGGGAACGTATGACTACATGACCGGGCAACATTCAATATATTGCTGGGCGACGGTAAAAACATTGCCTGGCCATATTGCAGTATTGGCAATATTGCAGTAAAAATATGGCCCTTATTATAGCGCCCGTAACGGATCTACATAAAGCATAATAATATACCTACCTAAGGATCACAGCAGAGAATATTCCCTATAGATAAGCATCGATGAGATACATAGGATTACTGTGTATGTTGAATGCTAATTTAAGTACCTACATTTATCTTCCAAAAAGGCTCTACAATTAATTGCCTAAACTTTTGATTAACAGATAGAAAGTGATGCGGAGAAGGCTCTCGAGCCAGTCCAGGTGGAGTCGTGGCGGAAGCAGACCACACTGTGGCTCTTGGTCTTCGCCCTGCTGCTCTGGCTGATCACTTACACCATCGTCGCAACGTTGACGCTCTGCTTCAGGACTATGGACAACTTCAGCGCAACGCTTGGCGGAATGACTATATTAGGCAGTGGATTTTACAATGTCTCTTCTTTGGTTTACAAAGATACTCTATTGTTTTCATATTGATAGATTTGTTTTTCGTGTCGCTATTGTTCAAAAAATAAAATTGTCTCGTAATAAAATAGACATTAATTTTTACTCCACCGTAGCTTGTAGTTTAAATAGGTACATCCTACTTCCTACTAATATTATAAACGCGAAAGTTTATGAGAATGGATGGATGGATGGATGGATGTTTGTTACTCTTTCACGCCAGATCGGCTGAACAGATCTGGATGAAATATGGCACAGAGATAGATTTATAGTCTAGAATACCCGCGGGTAAAACAGCGGGGCGCAGCTGGTATCAAATATAACTCTCCTTATAGCGCAGTCGGGTAATGATGTGATACCAATAATACAAAAAAACCCTCTATTTATGAGTAGTTAACGCAGTGCGAGCTGCTGCCTAGCCAGTAGACAGCTACTCGGCTTTTCTACTTGTACGCCAGTAGCTCGGCTCGCCTTTGCTGCCTACACAGCGCTTATTAATTGCTGCCCAGTCTTGAAAGTTGTCGCGATGTCGATAGAACGAACGGTACTTACTAAGGTCTATGACAACAATAGACAACAATATTGTCATAAATTGGAAAATGCATTACTGCAGTGCAGCTACGCGGCGCCGCCGGGGCCGCGGAAGAATGCAGAAGCGTGCCCATTGCCCCGGCACAAGGCGCCAAGGAGGAACACCCCAGGGTTATTAGTACCATGGTTATTTTTACCCTTAAAGGATTTTCCCTTTAAAAAAAAAGTGTAGTTTACTTGGCAGGCTGCCTCTCACGCTGTGTAAACTAGTCATTACTCGGCCCCGCACTGCGTCATTTCCGAACATTATTTCTAAGATCTATGTAAGCACAAGCACATACCATAACTTTCGCCATTATCTATTTAGTTACTGAACATAAAGTATATTTTTTCATATGTTTTCCATTACTGAGGAGATTAGTCTTGATTTTTGAAAAATTATGCATATTTTTAGGTAACCAATAAATATAAGATTTAGCACAAGCCATTTAAACCGAAGGAAAAAAGAAATACATGACAGAATGACAGTGACATCAGAAAGAGTGGACTTTTTTTTTAAATTTAATTTACTGGATGGTTTGCCGTTACAATAAAAAATGTACCGAAAAGCGTTACTTTTTACCTCTCAATGTTCCATTCAGCATAACGTTGGGGGCTGAGCTACCCACGTCCGTAGGAGTGTACTCTATTTTGGTTCCCTACATGTGGTCCCCAGGTAGTGCTAACCGGGTAGCAAACTCTAGTGGGAGGCTTCGGCCGTGGCTGGTTACCACCCACCGGACCTAGCCGTGCCGTGAAATGACCTAGTCGTGGTTCTGTTGTGTGTAACCGTTCCGAAGACGGGTCTGAGCAGTAGTGCACTTGTAGCGCCTCACTCAACTGCCGTCTTTGTACTTCTTCACTCTAGTAAATTTCAAGGCTAGAGTGAATAAGTACCTTCTAGGTCATCGTGCTCCATCTTAGACCACGACGTCAATTAATATTAACATCAGGTGAGTTGGTGGTCAAACGCCGAAATATTCTACATAAAAAAAAAACCATCGCGTTCTCTATCAGTAGTATCATCTCGACTACAATTAGAACTCCGACATTATAATAATAATAAAAAAGTAAAGTAATAATAATAAAGTCCTTTATTGCAGGTATAAAAACCCAAACAATTGAATGAGCTTAAAATTATATTAAATTAAAGTTTAAAAGATAAAAATTAAAAATTAACACATAAAATAGTTACACATGTAAAAGGGGTGCAACCACGTCCGTAAAAATATTGCCATACAATGTAATTCGTTATGTTGTCACTTTTTGTTCTTGTCCATGTGGACAGATATCCAATGCCTGAACATGGGACTCCGTATATCATATATAGAGAGAGAGAAAAAGAGGCAGGGAAAGAAGGCTTGGTGGTTTGTAGTGAAAGAAAAAATTAAGGAAAAAATGTTTTTTTTTGCAAAAACATTCTTCGCTGTGAAATCGTAACTTATTTTAACAGCACTTCTGTGTGTGACTGAGTATGGCAGCACAAAGCTTGGCTGGCTGCAATGTCAAATAAATTGTTGTTTTCTGCGAAGTGTTTGTTGCTAAAATCTTCAATTTTATCATATCCTTCTCGTATATTTCCCCTTTTTGGCTAAAGTTACAACGAAATAGGAGGCTATAATGCCTTCAATCGACGTAATGGCCCCGCCGGGGCAGGGGCTCGACGGTGCGCCCGAGGAACCGCTGCCGCCGCCAGCCCCCGTCATCGGCATTATTTATCCACCGCCTGAAGTCAGGAGTATCCTTTTACGAAAATGGAATTAATATTGTAGTAATTACTTGCTCAGTGAAAGGGGTAACTACAAAATTTAATTTTCTGGTCACCAAGCCATCTAAATAGTGATTTAGTAAGAGCATAACCTCACAATGTCAAAATTAGTTTTTACAATGTTTTCATTTTGTGTTAACTTAACTATTTGCTAAACTAAATATCAACATCAAATAACATGAATAAATGAATCGGATACCTCCGAGGTGAGAATCATAGTTTTGTAACAATCCATTGCAATACATTTCTGACACAATGTTAAACATATATCAACCTAGCATTTTCTGGCAGTTCTGCTCCAGCGCTGCATAGACTAGACTGATTACTAGACTAAGTTGTTTCTCCTTCAGATGCTTGCACAAACCTGCAATATTTCTTTAACCACATCCTACAGACATTGTGGACAAGACTGCCAGTTTTGTGGCTCGTAATGGACCAGAGTTCGAGGCCCGTATCCGGCAGAATGAGCTCGGGAACCCTAAGTTCAACTTCCTTAACACTGGAGATCCCTACCATGCCTATTACCAGCATAAAGTCAAGGAAATTAGAGAGGGGAAAGGTGAGTGTTATGTTTATATTTGTCAACTGTTGTATTTTTTGTTTGAAAGGTGAATTATGTAGTTGGGAGTGTTCTTAGCTATGTTTAATGAAAATCAGTGTTGGGTGTATTTTAAATTTTTCATTTATCATGTAAATTTTTATTTCAGTTCTATTGACTAAACTCGAAATATACAACAATTACACAAATAAAGAATATTTTTTGCCACAAACTGGCCATATCAATGTTTTGCCTTATCACTGACCATATTTGTATCATACTATAAGTTTAATTAGTAGTTTAGTAATTGATACATGACTTCAGTACATAGTTAAATGCTGAAGATGATATTTACATGTACAGTGTAAACTCTTTATAATGAAACTCAAGGGACCGAGCATTTTTTATTGTTATAGTGAGTTAACTTCATATGGAGTGAAGAAAGAAAAACAACAAAATTAACAATAATCTAACTATGTATATTATTCTACATTACATACATACACATACACATATCCTGGCGCTGATTATTGAACCATGACAACATTGCTTGATCGAAGTCGAATTTTGGCTTCCTTAATCTTTTAGGAGACTTTCCCTCCAGTGCTGCCTGCAGAATTGTTTCCTTATTTTTCCAAATGGTAGCAACAGTAGATTGACTTAGTTCAAGACGTCTTCCAACGTCGCTTTTCTTTTGTCCCTTTTCAATCGCACATATCACACAAACTATTCGTCAACACATAACGCTTTTCTTTTACTGGCCATGTTAACAGTTTCAAAGTTGGTTTACGACTGATAATACAATAGGTAGGTGTTTAGGTCGAGATCATCCTTTTCAAGCAAACCAAGCATGTGTACAAGGCAATTAACAATAACAAAAGCAAGACAGCTGTTTACGACCTCAGACATTTCGGGGATATCAAAGGTTTAGTCGGCGTCTTTTGTAAACTGATAAGATAACATAAACAATAACACTGAAAATGTTGATTTTTCTGTGTCTAAATATTAACACATTTCTTCGTAATAAGAGAATGGCTGCTGCGCTATAAAGAGTGTATCAATGTATGGGTTTTAAGGTAAACCAACCAAATTGTGATCTTTTCTATGTTATAGAGAGTTTATCGTTGTAAAGAATAATGTTAAAAAGAGTTTACACTGTATTTGTAAAAATCCTCCACAAACATCTTGTTTATGTGTTAAAAGGTTGCAAATTTTAGATAATTTCTTATCACATCACATAAGAGGTGTATTAAACATTCTAAATAGGTTAAATACAATATTGTAACATTGTCCCAATGTGCCAAATTAGATTTGGCAACAAGAATTAGAATTTTTGAAAAAGATTGTTTGTATTGCCTGAGTGGTGTAAAGCTGACATTCTGCATTCTTTCAAGCTCTATCACATTAGCAATTTGCAAGTGATTTCGAAGCGAAGCAGTTGTCTGGTGTGAACAACTGCAAGCTCACAGTTTGAAATCACTTGCAAATCACTTTATAGTGTGATAGAGTTCTTAGGAGATGTTTTTTAAAATAAAAATAATTTAGCCTTTTATTCCATTTTAAACAAAAATTACATTTGAAATGTTACATAATTTTTTCCTATGGATCCCTTTCTGAGTAAAGGCCTCCTCCAAATTTGCCCATGTTTGTCTATCTCTGCCCAATTTCCACCGATCTTTGCCCGCCATGAAGATGTTTTATAACCTTACCTAATCCTTACAATTAATTTCAAACAATAAATTCCGTAATCTTCAGGCAAGTTTTACCTTTTTCTGTGGCGCAGGTCCAGATCCCTCCGCCCCCGCGCCGGCGCCCGTGTCCCTGGTGCGCGGCGGCCTGGCGCCCGCCACCGCGGCGCGCCAGCAGGAGCTGCTGAAGGCAGCCGCGCCGCTCGAGCCGCCGCCGCCGCGCGATCCGCCGCCAGACTTCGAGTTCATCGCCGACCCGCCCTCCATCTCCGCGCTCGAGCTCGACATCGTGAAGCTGACGGCGCAGTTCGTCGCGCGCAACGGTCGCCAGTTCCTCACCGACCTCATGAAGAAGGAGGAGCGGAACCACCAGTTCGACTTCCTGCGGCCGCAGCACTCGCTGTTCCAGTACTTCACCCGGCTGCTGGAGCAGTACACCAAGGTGCTGCTCCCGCCCAAGGAGCTGCCGGCGCGGCTCGGCGCCGAGGTGCGCGGCGGCACGCTGGAGGCGGCGCGCGCCCGCGCCGCCTGGCACGCGCACCAGGCGCGCCGCCGCGCGCAGGACGAGGCGCGCCAGGAGAAGGAGCGGCTCGCGTACGCCTCCATCGACTGGCACGACTTCGTGGTGGTGGAGACCGTGGACTACCCGGCGGGCGAGGGCGGCGAGTTCCCGCCGCCCACCACGCCGCTGGAGGTGGGCGCGCGCGTGCTGGCGCAGGAGCGCGGCGAGCGGCCGGCGCCGGAGCCCGACGACACGGAGATGCAGCTCGAGTCCAGCTCCGAGTCGGAGTCGGACTCCGAGCTGGCGGACATGGAGGACCGCACGGCGGCGGGCGCCGACCGCCGGCCCGACGACACGCGCGTGCAGGACATGGAGGAGGACTCGGAGGAGGAGGAGCCGGCGCCGGCGGCCGCGCCCGCGCCCGCGCCCGACGCGCCGCGCCCCGACCGCGTCGTGGTCAAGAAGTACGACCCCAAGCGCGCGCGCGCGCCGCCCGCGCCGCCCGCCGAGGAGTGGCTCGTGTCGCCCATCACGGGCGAGAGGATCCCCGCCAACAAGGTGGCCGACCACGTGCGCATCGGCCTGCTGGACCCGCGCTGGCTGGAGCAGCGCGACCGCGCCGCCGCCGAGCGCAGCGACCGCGACGAGGCGCTCGCGCCCGGCGCCGCCATCGAGGCCTCGCTCAAACAGGTCAGCGCCGGATCTTTCTTGTCCTGGTCGAGATAAACTACGCCTTCAATGAGATATTGTTAATCATCAATGTTGCGAAATATCATTGTGAGTGGATAGGGCATCGATGTGTAACGCGCTGTCACGTTCCAGCTCGCGGAGCGCCGTACGGACATCTTCGGCGTGGGCGACGAGGAGACGGCGATCGGCAAGAAGATCGGCGAGGAGGAGCGGCGGCGCGACGAGCGCGTGACGTGGGACGGGCACACGTCCAGCGTGGAGGCGGCCACGCGGGCTGCGCGCGCGCACATCACGCTCGAGGACCAGATACAGCAGATACACAAGGTATGCCCATCGCGCCTGTGCTCATACCCAGTGTGCTTTGTTGAGGCCCTGCGTCGGACACAAGTATGAGTAGAAATTGTCAAATTTTAATTTGGATCATATAAATTATGTTAACTTTTACTATAATAGTTCTTAACTGAGGCGCTTCAAATCTCTTCCAGGTAAGTTAATGTATTGCCTCGCTCTCGTTGCGCAGCACCATGCTCTGTTTCTTTTAAAGCATGTTCAACTCAAATTTGCCGCGTGGCAAACCGCTCGTTGTCATTCTTTGACACCGCATCAAAGAAGCTTCAGTCGACCGCACGCACACAGCTGGGACAGTTGTCGATTTTATAAATTGGCTCGCGCGGCAATACGCAGAATGGACAACGAAAAATGCCGTCTACTAATACAATTATATGGCGCTAATAACGTGTTATGGAACAGCAAATCCGTGGGTGGAATTAGATAAAAAACAGATTTACCTATTCCTGTCTCTGAGAAGTAAATGACCGCACTTTTGGCGTCATAACCAAGTTCACACTAGCCGGTTCACAAGAATGAACTGGTCTGACTTTCCGCCGCGAGCGATTTACGCGATACGCGCGATCTACTAAACTTATCTACATAATTATAATAAATAAATAAAATAAAAAAGTATTTAGTGCCTAAAATTAAAAAAACAAGTTACAAATTAATGCTGGGTACAATATTTTTTAGTTAGGCAATTGGGATATTCTCAGCTATGTACTGAGTAAGCTGAAGCCTACGTAGAGCTGGTTTTCAGAATATCCCAATGCTCGAACTGAGATGGTCTTCGAGTTTATCCAGTAAACAAACGGATTTAACAATCTAGATACAACAGATAGGAGTACAGAGCATCGAAATACTGTACAGGAGAAGCAGCACGGGTCCAATTCCCAGTACACAGAGCGTGGACCTAACACAAATATCAGCAAACAGACACACTTCACAGACACAGCTTCGTTGACTGTTTTAAGTTAAGTGACTCGCGTACATACATATAGACATATTGGCTCGCGTGGCAAATGGACGTCTACTCAGGTCGAGAATTGGTTCACACGGATGCCACACAAACTACTCTATGCTTTTACTACCACACTACTAATATTATGAAGGCGAAAGTTTGTGTGTGTGTGTAAGTTTGTTGCTTCGTCATATTCAAACGGCAGAACCAATTTTAATGCAATTTTGGTATAATTAGGTATGGAGACAGCAGACACCCTGGATTAACACGTAGGTTACATTTTAACCGCGGGCAAAACCGCGGAGTGCAACTAGTTTAACATTAAAAAATAAATATATTGCCAAAACCTATGACTTAACAACATATTGAAGAAAACTATATCATTACACCTAAACTGAGTAAAATGATAAAATTGTTTTGGCAATTGGAGTAGGCTCAGCACTGTTCTGCGTAGACGAGGTCCACGCAGAGCTGGTTTTCAGCCGACCCCATTGCTTGAGCCAAGATGTTTGTCAAGCAAGGTAATCATGTGGCTATAGCGGGTTTTCTAGCATAATGTCCCAACTCGTCAGGTGAAGGGTCTGCTGCCGGACGAGGAGAAGGAGAAGATCGGTCCGAAGCCGGTGTCGGGCGCGCGGGGCGGGGCGCGCGCGCCGCCCGCCCCGCCCGCGCGCCCCGCGCCGCCCGCGCCCGCGCCCGCGCCCGTCTTGCTGCAGCCGATACCCTCGCTGATGGTGAGTTCACCACCCTAGCCTACTTTAAGAGTCCGGCGACCTAACTAATTTCGACCTAGGCGACCTAGACTAACTTCGCATTGGCTTAAGGTATTCTATCGCCATTTCGTCTAGAAGAAGAAGACGAGTGAAGAGAGCGAGTAATGATACCTGACGAGCCTCTAAACTTATCTACAGAGTGACAAAGTGCAATTTCAATTTTTTTATGTCTTTTGCACTTGAATTTCCCTTGTATTATGAATTCATTTAACAGCTAATGATGTAGACAACCTCCCTATGTAATGGAATTTTTGATTTGCTTTGTCTACCTATTGAATAAATCAGTCAAAAGTGACCCCTTAAAATGCGGATATTTTTCATAGCTCTATTTTCGCTTGAGAACGTTTTTTAGAAAAACCAAGAACATAGGGGCGAAGATATTGTTAATTTAATTGTACATACTAAATTTCATCATAATCTGATAAACGGTTTTCAAGAAATTTCAGTAGTGCGTTTGTATGGAAATTTTAGTACGTCGCGGCCCTCTTAATAGATCCAACCGTTTATTTTCTTTTCGACAGCACCAATAGAACGTAACTGCGTCGTGTTACGCAAAAGTTCACTTTTAAATGCGAGGTTTTAAAAATATGACAACTGCCTAAGTTTGCTCCTTGATCCCGTATAATAATCATCTTTGACAAATTGAGTCCATAAGTGCAGTAGTTTTTTTTATAAATTACATAAAATAACAAATGTTTTTAAAAATTTACGTTCTATGGCTATCAACATGTTACGATTGAGATATCGATATTGTTTGTTAGCTATTTTTATACGGGTATAATGTAGCATTCTAATGTAGTATAAATATAGATTAGTATGAGATGATATTATTATGAAACAAATTATTGTGACTTTTATTTTTATTTATTTAAAAATCAAAATCAGATTCATCGTCGCTGTCACTCGAGCTATCGCCGATATTTATAATTAATTGTTGATTCATATTTATCTATCGCCACGTGTTTATCCCAATCTATCATTATAGTTTCTTGTGTTTTTTGAATTACATTTTGCCAGTTTTCCGCAGTTACTTCCACACATGCATTTTTTAATAAATCAAGCATTTTGTTTGCCGTGAATGGAGGTTTTGTGTTATTTCGAGCGGCGTGTCTATATATCGTGTCCGCTAAAATCACTTGGTCACAACACTATAACTGTCAAATTAGATCTGTCAAATAGAAAATAAACGGCTGCATGTATCTATGAGTTCGGTTTGAGCCTCCTATCACTCACCCTGGATCCGCTAGTGAACATGAAACAAAATTATAAAACGTCGACCGAATCGAAACATGCCTCGAGCCGGCGATGTGAACATCCTCCCGTTTACTTATGAAGAAAACATAGATGCGCCGCGCCATTTATGCGCCTCCACTTTGACACTCGCTGTTCTACCTCAATATAAATTACTAAGTTAAAGTTTAAATATTCAAGTGCCTTAGACCAGTTTAAGGCTGCCCTTGTACTGCCGAATGATATGTTTTTTTTTTCTTTAAGTTTGTTTTACTTTGTATTTTTTGTGTGCAATAAAGATGTTGTAAATACTCAAGTTCCTTAGATAAATGGTGTCCCTCCCCCGCAGGTGCTCCCGCCGCTGGCCCCGCGGCCGGCGCTGATCCCGACGCCGGCGGTCCCGGGCGGGTTCGGGTACGCGCCGGCGCCGCCCGCGCCTGAGCCCGAGGACGAGGGCCCCGCCGCCAAGCGCCTGCGCAACGAGGACGCGCTCGAGCCCGAGCACGCCTGGCTCGCGCGCCATCCCGGCGCAGTCACTATACAGGTACACACATACACAAGCGCCTGCGCAACGAGGACGCGCTCGAGCCCGAGCACGCCTGGCTCGCGCGCCATCCCGGCGCAGTCACTATACAGGTACACACATACACAAGCGCCTGCGCAACGAGGACGCGCTCGAGCCCGAGCACGCCTGGCTCGCGCGCCATCCCGGCGCAGTCACTATACAGGTACACACATACACAAGCGCCTGCGCAACGAGGACGCGCTCGAGCCCGAGCACGCCTGGCTCGCGCGCCATCCCGGCGCAGTCACTATACAGGTACACACATACACAAGCGCCTGCGCAACGAGGACGCGCTCGAGCCCGAGCACGCCTGGCTCGCGCGCCATCCCGGCGCAGTCACTATACAGGTACACACATACACAAGCGCCTGCGCAACGAGGACGCGCTCGAGCCCGAGCACGCCTGGCTCGCGCGCCATCCCGGCGCAGTCACTATACAGGTACACACAAGTTTCGTATGTACACAAGTGCATATACGAAATACGAAGTGAAAATATACCGTGTACCCCTCGAGTACTAAATCACGAACATATTTTACGATATCATTATGTTCATCATTATTTTATTTGGAAACTGCAAGATCTCGCTCTGTGTCGGTTTAAAAACCACAAATGCAAAAAATGCGGCCAAAATAGCCAGTAGTTTGATTTGATGTGTCCCTGTCCGCATGCTTAACAGAAACTATATTTTCTGAATTCTCGAACAAAGTCGCGGGTAACAGCATCTATGTTATATAATTCTGGGCCAGTGAGAGTCTCACTTGGCCTGTAACCATAAAGTGAACCTGGAGCTGAGCGTGCGATCTGCCTGTCAGGTGGCGCTGCCGCGCGTGCCGGAGCGCGCGGAGTGGCGGCTGGACGGGCGCGCGCTGGCGCTGGCGCTGCCGCTGTCCAGCTCCGTGGCCGAGCTCAAGACGGCGCTGCAGCGGACCACCAACATGCCCATCGCCAAGCAGAAGCTGCACTACGAGGTGACTATCCTACCCGAGCTGCGACCACGACCATTTATACTGACGTTGCAAATCGACAAATTTGTTCGGAAATTACTGATTTAGTCGATTTGAAACGTCAGTTTAACTAGTAGCTTTTCGAGCTGAAGACCTCGCGGCCGGCGTCTGTCCTTTTGTACAGGTCGCATTTCTCGTGTAATTTTGTGTGCAGGGTTGATAATTACACAGATTTTTTTGGTCCAGCTAGTTTTTGAAATTTTTTCAAAATTATGGGGATATGACTTTTCCCAAAATAAAACTGACTTGACAAAAAAATTTTACATAATTACTCAGATTTTTACATCATTATTGAACTTACTCACATAATTTCAAGAGAATCGGTTCGAAATGCGGCCTGTATTTTTTCGAAGTTAAGTTTAAACGCTTTGCTGGCTCAGTCGATAATAAGAAATAGGTAAATAATATTTGCGATAACCATCTTTACCATTTATTTTTATTACCCAGGGCCTGTTCTTCAAAGACACCAACTCGCTGGCGTACTACAACGTGCCGCCCGGCGCCCTCATACAGCTGCAGGTCAAGGAGCGCGGCGGGAGGAAGAAGTAACCTGGCTGGACGCTGTTCATCATCAACATCTCGGCCGGAAGACCTCCGCTGCTGGAGAAAGGCCTTCCCCAAAGAGCTTTACAATAAACGGTCTTGCGCTGCTCGCATTCAGCGGCTTCCCGCGACCCTCACCAGATCGTCGGTGCACATTGTGGGAGGCCTTCCCAAGTTACGTCTTCCGGTTCGTGGCCGCTGTTACTGCGGCCAAACTGAGTGGGTTTTCCATGTTGCGTTTGGTTTATGCAGTTTGAGTGTTGTGTTCAGATGTAGAAGTGCGCAAAATAAACCGCTGCGTGACGTCACAGCTTATTTTATTTGTTGTCTACTTTGTACACTTTTATTTGTCAATAAATATACCACTCGACTGGATACCGGTCCTTATTTCGTTTGCATTGATTTGTATTTTATTTTATAATCTATATGACACGCGGGGTAACACATGTATTGTAGTAAATAAATGGAAGTATAAAATATTGTGGACATTTTTATTTTTTACTTTTCTGAAATCCTCAAATTACAAATTATGTCAATGCTAAAATTTTTGCAGTACCGACTCGTAGTCACACCAGACTATCCACCAGTATGACAAATAGGTTTTTTTTTCTCGTTTGTCGTTTGTCGTTGATTTTTCAACAGCATGTATACAATAAGGGCTAGTGCTGTACCTACTTTATAGAGTCGGTTTGCTTTTTTTTTACTTTTAGTTATATTACTGCCGATTTTTTTATAATTCGGTAGGTAAACTTCTCAAACAACTTCCGTGATTGAATTACATGTACGCTGCATTGTTCGACATCCCGAAATCTAAATTTCGCGATTGGTGTCCTACAGTTTTCCACGCAGATTTCGAGATTGCCGTAGCAAACGCCTTAATATATATCGCTATAAAGTGTTACTATCACTATTGTCAAAGCTTATGGCGAAAAGCGAAATCAATTGGTTTGAAAAATAAGGTAAGTAAAAGAATTGTGGGTTATATAGGTACGGCATTGCCACGAACTCTATTAGAACTGGTCAAAAACGGATGGCAATACATAAAAACAGAATCTGAAGACTTGAGCGGAGAAAAAATTAAACAGTTCACAGCGTACATGGCCCGACAATGGCTAAATGATGAACAGTATATCGCCGACTGGAATGTAGTTGGTCAAAGGCACAGAACCAACGTTTGTGAAAGTTGGCACTCCCAATTAAATAAAAACTACGTACTTAACCATACTAAAATTATTAACAGCATTTTTCAATCAAAGGAAAATTAATATCCAAAAACAAAGAAGGGTCGACCAAACTGATAAAGATCATTTTATAATTTCCGGCCAACTAAAACTTTTAAATGGTGAAATATCATTGGGACATTTTCTTGAAACATTGAGATAAATATATAAGCTAATACATAATTTGAAGGTTTTTTACTGTCACAAACTAAGTAGTATAACTAGGACAGCACTAGTTAGGATGAAGGGTGCGGAAAAGTCGGTAGTGTGACAAACAAGAAAAAAAAACCTGTTTGTCATACTGGTGTGATAATCTGGTGTGACTACGAGTCGGTACTAAATTTTTGCAATAGCAAACCGAATGAAGTATAAATTTTTCAAGTTCAAAGTAAAACGCAAACTTTTATTAACATTTTATTAAAACAGTATAAAATTAACAAAGCACATATAAATAAAACAATACACCTACAATAAGATAAAGCTAAATGATCAGGAATGTAAATAGTTTTCGATATTGCACCTCTGCTCGGCTACTGAAGCACCCGACGATACGTCCGAGACAAATTCGTATAAATATTATGCTTAAATGTTACAATCACAAATTCAGATTCTTTCGATTAATAAGTAAAACAAAATTTGCAAAAAGTTGAGAAGTAAATAGATTCTACAAAATGGAATGTTAAATGCTTCAAAACAGACGAAGACGTTATGATTTAATATCGACAATAGGACGTTTCTCGTTTGCATAAATTACGTATACATATAAAATAGCTTAAGTGCACTTGTTATTTAAGTAAAAAGCCTATAAAAATGCAGTCTAACAATCTTGTAATAAGGAATGACTGATTTGTCATAACTTGGCAAAGCTACATCAAATGTATTTAAAATGCCGTCTAACTGGCCATAGAGGGAGGTAAAGATTCAATATGCAATGTGTAGTTAACTTTTATATGGAATATCAAACTTTGGCAGACCGCGCTGAAGCACCTTTTCACCAGAACTTTATTATCAATTATAAAGTATCTCATGAAAGGATATTTAGTACAACTTTTATTATAGCTTCTATTTTTTTTATTAAGTAGTTTCAGCATCACTCCAACTTGGGAATGTTTTCGATCAATTTTCTGTAACGTTGGAGCATTGGCGTGTAAATCTTGTCATGGTCGGGGTAGGGCGTCGCTACAGGAGTTACCGTCGGCTCCGAACCTGGAATATTTTTCAGAATAAAGAGTTGTTTTAGGTAATGTGAAGTTGCAAATAATATTGGCTAATAGTGACAATTAGTTAAATTTAATTAACTAAATCTTCAAAAACATTTTTTGAAATACAACCCAATTCCAATAGAATCTCTTTTTTTTTAAGTCGGCTGAAACTGACGCCGGTCGAATAGCGATTATTTCCCTTTTTTAATTAATAAAAATCGACTTTCCTTAACTAAACTCTAATGAGTAAATAAGTAACTCTTACTAAAAGTCTAAAAGTTACTGAAACTCAAAGGAGTCTCTCGCAGTCCCTATCATAGGGAGTGCGAGAGACTCCCATAGCAGACCATACTACATACCCTGTAGTTTGACACCATTTTCCGCGCTCCAAACTTCGGCCGCTCGTATCGCCGCGCCCAGCAACGCTGCGTTACCGTGTTGCTCCTGAAACACAAACATTTATTAAAACGTCACTTAATGCTTATATCGAGCAAAATCTGAATTATAAACGCCATTATTATCATTATTAAGATGGAACCTGTCTGATATAACATTCGTCGTAGCATATCAGTTCGCTGCATCAATTTGACGAGCCGATCCGCTCGTCTGTAGGCTTTTTCGCGAACCTTTTGAAGCGCGCCCGTCGTGACCCTCAAGGTGCCGACAGACTCGCAGGTTGTCTTGCTTGCGGAGAGCGGCTCGGCTCGTTGAATTGATACGGCTAAACGTTACGCATACTCTACACGTTACGAGGTTCTGTTTCAGTCAGTCTCTGCCTTCAAATTCATTAATCAGGCTATTTACTTCATGAATATTGAGTTAATTAAGATTTTTATTTACCAAGACATAGACAGGCGTGTTGAACACGTCAGCGAATATCTGCAGGAGTTCCTTGTTGACGGCGGCGCCGCCCGTCGCTACTAGTCGAGAGGACTCGTCTGGAAACAAAATATGCTCCTTAGTTCAATTTGTTGCAAAATAACTATTGAGAACACTTGAAAGCGAGTCAATGTGTAGATACGTGTAGTGTAGTGTAGATGCGCTGCCAACCTGGAAAGAAATCTGTACACACAATTTTTAAAGCGCTCCACGTCCACGGAAAGACTTTCGGAAACATGATATAATAATATACTCCGCTAGGTATAGAGCAAATAGCAACACGTAGTGCCGTCAATCGATGCTTAAGCAAGACCGAAACAAGTTCGAAAGAGTCGGAGGACATTGACGTCATTATGTGTTTGCTGAAATGCTAGTCTTTGTTTTTCTGGATCATGGGGGAAGGTGATTCCGCAGTGAGTCTAGTGGCAGCACTATCATAAAAAAAAAACAAGATTTAGCATTCCAGGAGCAAACACGTAATGACGTCACTCGTCACCGTCATCCGTCTCTTTCGAGCTATTTGTGATAGAGATAGATAGATATGAGATAGATAGAGTATAAATGACATCATTCGTCTCCGATTGGCGTTACTACGTGTTGCTCAGGTGACCGGTATGCTATACCTGGCGAAGTGTATTATTATAGCATAGGCAGTACCTAACGTCCCGGACCGCAAGATCCGTCAAGTGGGTGCCTGAGCGGCCGCCGGCGTAAGCCGGGCTGGCGCTCGCACCCACCTAAATTCCCTGGGGGCAGCGTCCCCCAGCACGCAGGGGTAAAGAGTAAGCACCCGCGGAGGAGGATTTCAATACAACCTCCCCCACAAAGGGAGGAGGAAGAAGCCGGTGTCGCAGCGCGCAGTACCTAGCGTGAAGGCCATGTCCTCGGCGTGTGCGCGGCGCGCCAGCGCCTGGCCCTCGAGCAGCGCGCGCGCCTCGAACTGCGGGGCCGGCCGCTCGGCCGCGCGGCCCGCGCCGTCCACCACCAGCCGCGCCGGCGCCGCGCGCGGGATGATCTCCGCCGTGTCGTAGTATATACCTGCGCGCGGGCACAACGTCTTATATATCACCGGTTGGACAAATTTACATTTAAATTTCTTAAGAACCCTTAACACCGATTTTCATAAAATATAGCTAAGAACACTCTTAGACTAATTCATCTTTCGAACAAAACACTATTCTCACCCATATAGCCCATGTTCCCGCGGACCGTGTCCCGCAGCAGCTCGTCGAAGCGGTCCCAGCTGGGCCCGGCGAGCCGGTCCCGGTGCGCCTGGCGCGTGAGCGAGCCGTTGGCGAAGCACAGCAGCGCCATGTAGCGCGCGCGCGGCGTGGGCCCCGCCAGCACGTGCCCCGCCGCCGGCGCGCCCGGCGCCGCCAGCCCCAGCAGCAGCGTGTCGCTGGTGCCCAGGCTCAGCCCCACCCAGCCCGCCTCCAGCCGCAGACCTGCACACCGGCCGTCCTCATTCTTTTAAAGTAGCTGGTACTTGCGACTTTCTTCGTGTTTATTCAGAAAACAGAATGCATAAACCTTCCCCGTTATATACTGTAAGTAGTTATCAAATTTCATCAAGATCCGATCAGGCTGTGAAAAAAGAGTCAGACTGAAGGTACAGTTAATATTAGTAAGTAAGTATGGATTTAATTAACACTTTTAAATTGTTGAACTTGAATATGAAAAACTAGCTGCGCCTCGCGGTTCCATGGGGACTGTTAATTTTTTCAGGTGAATAATTAGTAAAAAAACGAACAAACTCACTTTCACAATTTTATAATAGTGGTTAGAATCAGAATGATGAGGATGACACTGGCAGAGACCACGGAAACCCATAACCGGTGAGAAGGGAACTTCACCCCCTTCCTTCAATCTCCGGCGCCAGCTTAGTAAGTACCAGACAGTAAATAGTTGGTGGCGCGCCCTCTCCCTCTGTTTGATTTTTAGGAAGCAGCCAGTATTTAATATGGCCCTCTATGAGGTGAGGAAAAATAAAAATTGAATGCTCTATACTCTATGGAATGCACGAGCGTGGCATATCAACGGTTTCGAATCCTGCAATCCCCATCGTCGCTCCCGGAGGTTTGCAGCAGCCTAAAAAGGCTTGGAGCACCGGGGCTGGTTGGAGTAAGAGGAAGGGAAGAGGAGAAGAGTTCACGCACAAGGGCAAAATTAAGTGGCTAAGTGCGGAAAATGTCCCGCTAAAACAAACAAACGGCGTAAAGAAAAAAAGTTGTATGAAAACATGTAGCACAGTTTAAGATTTGATGAAAAGTACACCCTTTTTTTTTTTTTACAACAGACTAGGCATGCGTTTGACCACTGACTCGCCTGATAGGAAGCGTCGACGTGATCGAAGGTGTAACACGCTTGCCTAGGAGATACCTATTCACTTTACTCTTTAACACCCCCGGATTGTATTTAGGTGGAAAGACAGACACAGGTAACGAGTTCCACACCTCTGCAGTTCTTACAAGAAAAGTTGACTTGAAACGCTTAGTGCGTTTTAGCGGAATTTCCACCATACTGAGGGTGTCTTTTACTGGTGCGCCTGGTACAATTATAAAAGAACGGCGATGGCTGGATCAGGTCGTGCAGTTCTTGTGCACACTCGCCGTAGTGTATTCTGTAGAATACCGACAGGCTGGCCACTTCACGCCGGTGTGACAATCTCTGAAGCTTGGATTCAATCAACGAGTCATTGTTAATAAGCAGTTTGGCGCGCTTTTCGATGGAGTCCAGAGCGTCCAGCTGATACTTGGCGAAGCCATGCCATAGGTGGCAGCAATACTCCAAACAAGATCGAACCTGTGCTTGATAAAAGGACCCTAAAAATGTTTTTAAAAAACATTGTTACGTAATTCAATAGCATGTTTACAGTTTACACAAATACACATGTTATCTCGAGTGGGATAAGTATTTAATAGGCATTAAAGCATAATTTGAAGATAAGACGCTGCGCCGCTATCAGTTGAGATACTACGTCTCAAGATGATACAGTGTTGTGATAAGCGTTATCATGACTGTAATGGTTAAGTTATTTACCAAGCAAACTACTGCAGTATCTCTGTATAGGACTTTTATTTGCATAGTACACTATGAAATGGACAGGCTAAACAGGATAAGATTTCTAGTATGTGAGCACTAAGAAATTTATTTTAAAGATTTATCCCTTAAGAGGGTAAAATAGGGGGTTGTTCATTGTGTGAGCATATATGCTTATTGTATGTCATCTGCTACATGACTGGAGCCCGGTGTATGGCGACAGGCTCGCCCCCTGTCACATTTGGAACTGAATATCGTCTGGCAAAGTGTAGGTGCTGTATTACACCTCTGCAGCCCCCTCGGCGGAAAGCCCTGACTACGATATGATGCGAGGGTAATGAATTGAACTAAATGAACAGAATTACTTATACGAGATAACTGCAATAAAATGGTAACTTCAAAAATTAAACCCCAGCAGAGCATGGGCCAGGTCTTTCCACCCTTTTTGTCCCACGAGCAAAAGACAAACATATACATATTCTAGCTTTGTGACTGCTAAGGGTGAATAAAAATGGTGGAAAGACAATTGCCTCAAGCCCATGCTAGCCCTGCTGAAGGGCTTCTGAACTTCTTTTGCTTGTGAACATACCAGCGAGCGCAGAGCAATTGTCCCCAGTGAACGCCACGACTCGGCATTCGGGCCGGAACCCGTACCGGTGCACGAAGTAAGGAGATATGGAGCCCAGGTCGGTCGCGCTCGGAACTGGAGCGCCCAACTTGCTCTCTAGCGTCTCGTCGCCGCAAGCCTGGTGGTGCAAATGTTTTACTCTTCATTTGCAAATCAGTAAATAAATTTGGCATCTGCGGTGTTCACAATCACTCGGAAACATTCCCGTTCGGAAACGTACGTTCGTTCCAAAAATTGTAAACTCAAATTATTCGAATCTCAGTCCGTTTTTATAAGTTTTTATTAAACGTGATTCATTGTTCCGATCGGATCTATAGTCGATTCTTAACATTCGTCAAATGTTAATGTCATTTATGGATGTAACACAGTTAATGTAACATGGAATTTTTACTACATTTCATAGTATATCAATTAATTACGGCTAAGTATATTCATTTGCAAAAAACTAAAAAGGTATCTGCTGTTTATAGATCCAACAAAATCACTCTTCACTTTTAGAACAGCTGAACATATCTGGATGATATTTGGCATAGAGATCATAGTTCGGAATAACACAAAAGGTTCTTTTTAACCCCGGGGTGCAGCTAGTCAGTCAATATAACCACTGCAGAGCCCAACATGGTCAGTGCATACCAAATACTAACCACCTAGATGACCTAGAACTAGACGTACCTTCAAAGCTTTCTCGTCCCATTTCAAACTTCTAATATCGAGTAGATTCATGCCAGATCCATCGGAGAGGTCGATGGGGGCTATTCTCCCGAGGAAGAGCGAGCAGGCGAAGGAAGAGACCAGCGAAATCCTGGAAGCAGTCTGGTAGACGCGCGGTCTGGTGCGGTGCATCTTGCGGATCTGGGGGCCGGTGAAGCGCTCGTATGCGCGGGAACCGGTGATTTTGGCCAGCTCCTGTTAAAAGAAAATTCTATGACTATTTTCTAAAAATTTTTTTTGAATGGGAATGAATAAAGTCTAGACATTTTCACACACGGTCGCCTGACCTCCTACTAAGCAAAGCTTGTACTATGGCTCCCAGAGACATGCATATTTATATGTATATTAATACATACTTTAATAGATATTAACACCCAGAAAGAACAAACACAAACATTCATCACATGAATGTTTGCCTTAGGCGGGAATCGAACCCGCGTCCCCATGCTCAGAAGCCGGGTTTTACTACTAACTGAGCCACCAAGGCAGTCCATTGTTGGATAAATCTGAATGGTTCCTGCTGATTTTTACCAATCAACTGGTCCGAGGTTGGTTGAAGCTGTTTTTTTAGGTGTAGTTAACTTATTGAACATAATATGCATTTATCTCTTTGATAATCCTTAGGTAGAATTGGCATGCCATGAAGATCAAGATTAGTAAATATATTCAAAAACCACCAGACCGAGTTGTACATAACCTATTTTTTTTTTTATTTCCATAATCCATACCACCATGTTGCTATGAGCACGTCACTTATCCAACTTCTTTTCTTATTTTCTCATACCACGTCGCTGCGACCACCACACCCACCCATTTTTTCTTTCTTATTTACCTCTGGTCCTCCGACCGCCTCCTCCAGCGCACGGCAATCTGCGCTGGTGCTGGAGTCCATCCAGACAGGAGATTCGCAGAGGAAGGCTGCTGAAAGCTGAGTGTGGAGGAAGTCATCTGGTGACAGGCTGCCGAGTTTTGCTTCTGCATCTTTGGACCACCACACTGAGCCGTGTTGCTGGAACAAACAAACGCAAGTTAGGTCATAGGTCCTGAATTCATTAAAAAAAAAAAAAAAACTTAGTAAATAGTGGTGCTGAGGCATTTTTTACTGCTTCCTTGGCCAGTTGCTAATCCCTGTAGTCAAGTATTTAGGCAGCCTTACTGCAAAGTCATGCTTAGATGTGATACTTAGCATCAGGCCCTACCTATACTACCTCCTAGGCATCTACTACCTACGCAATTTTAATGAATTGCCACAAATTGTCAAACTGTCAGAGACCAGAGACTGTCAAAATTAGACAATTTTAATATCACCCACTCCCCCAGTTATCTCTACATCACCTATTCCTACACTTATTCCCACTCGCCCACTCCCCAGTCACTCCCACACAAACCACTCCCCAGTCCACCACACCTGTCCAGCTCCCGAGAGCGCCTCCACAGCCTGGAAATCGACGCCGGCAACCACGAGGCGATCCATCACCATGTCAAGCGCCTTTACCCACAGCAGCGGAGGCGCGAGAACTTCGCCCCTCGCCTCACCTCGCACCACTCCGCCCGCCGTCCTTGGGGAATGTAAAGTTACTGAGTATCACTAGTAGAAATAAGTTAGGTACATTATAATCAAACTATCACACTAATATTCTAAAGGCAAAATTCTGTGAGTGGGTATGTTTGTTACTTCTTCACACTCAATTGAATGAATGGATTTTGATTAAATTTGGTAAGCAGGTAATTTTTACCCTGGAACATAGGCTACTTTTTGACCATGGGTAAAACCACAGGGCGAAACTAGTTTTGTTAAACTTTTTAATTATGTTGTTATTTATTTATTCAATAAACATACAAAAAAACAAGACAAATAAGTATGTTTGGTTTGTTTTTGATTACCAGATTTAAATAACATTTTGTGTGGTGACATGACTAACAGACAATAGTTTTAGCCCATAGAAAAACTTGGGATTATACCTATTTAGGCTTTGCAGCCTGCAATTATTTAATAGTGTAATGGCATACATTTTGTTTACTCTTATGTGTCTTATTTATCTTATTTATTTGCATGTTTATAGAATAAAATATTATTTCCATATTTCACTATTCATAGATAATACCTACCGAAACTCTGGGAGGTCCACATCAAACTCAACATCTGCCTCGTGCAGGACTCCATAGTCTTCTCCAATGACCAGCGCTTTTAACTGTAATTTAATATTACAATAAATACAGTAGGAATAGTTTTCAAAGATTAAAAACTAAGACTTAAATTACCTACCTATAACATTTCTAGTTAGTAAAGAAATTCAAATGGGTACCGCTATAGGTAGCTTGAATGTATTTTAATATATATTTTTTCACAATTAAGCTCATACACATGTATATTTTAATCATTTTTAACACAGTATATACTTAAAGGGAATACCACCTAAATAGGTATATTTTATAACTTACTAAATTCCAGTGCTTGCTCAATGCAAGCATTTATTTATTTATTAATTATATTGTAAGTACCTAATTAATTTGTATGTGAACTTCAATGCCATTGTCAAGATTGAATTAAGTCAGTCAAGCAAGACCTTGATAATGCAATGAACTCTCGCCGCTGTATGAACCTGTATAAGATGCGGTAATTTTTTTTCAAAATTGCTATTGAAATATGCTGTGCTGGTAATTTTTCCGTAATTACTTATAATTTATAACATTTTTCGCACATTTTAACAACACAACTTATTTGCATTAATTAATAACTCATACAAAAGGACAAGGAGAGTGATTCATATATCAAAATTATTAATTAATTTTTTGACAAAAACAAATGAATTATAATGAAAATAAAACAAGCAAACAAACTCACCCTTTGGGTACTAAAATCAAATCCCAAAAAAGTTTTTTTCCGGGTTTCTTCAGTCATTTTTTTTTTCTAAATTTTGACAGCGCGCGACGACCAGTGACACGGTGCGATGCGTTCAGAAACAAGTATTATTCAACGAGTATTGACTCCGGATTCCGAAGGTTCGTGACTGGCGGCCGTTTTGTGAAATTCCAACGCGATTTCACGTTAGTATCATTTATATTATTTTAGTAGACGCTAAAGTAATGAAATTACTCGCTAACTACCTACGCTCTAATTCTGATAAAAAGCCACCCAAGGTTGGCGTTATCACAAATATTATTATGATTAAGATGACTCTACCATTCTCTACGACATATCTGCTATAAATGACGTGACCTATTAAAATTGTTATATAAATATGTAGGTTTTCAGTTGACGTCACAATTATTAGGAGGGTTATACGAGTAGTACGTAGGAGGTAGTGTGAATGAGATTTTATGTGAATAATGGGACTATACTTCCTTCGTGATTTATTTTACTGATTAACCTTACTGCGGTAGGTTTCTCTTCTCTATAAAGAGGCTATTACACCATGCGATCAATCGCAGGCGATTGATAGTCTGTCTGACCCTCACGCGATACTCTATGGGACCGGTAGTTATTACCTGTCGTGTTATTATCACACTACGCTACTCAGATACATCGCATACGGCAGCTCGTATGGTGTAATAGCCCCAAAAGCCTAAATAAAGTTAGTAAAGTAGGTACCTACATGTCGATGTTCTACGGATTAGGACTTAGAACATTACATACCTTCTATTACCACAAGTCCATCGGCTTCGAATATATGTTCGTTTACGTTGCTAATATAATTTTACTGGTTGTAATTCCTGTGCCTGTTTTGGTAGTGATAGATGATAGACATAATGATTCGGTCTGAGCCCGTGATAGTCCTATGATTTTACGCCTGCAGTGTAGAGGCATAAGACGTGTCATACGATCGAGTCATACAACTGCCTATAGAAACTCTTTACTGACCTCTCCATCGTTACGAAAGGAAAGGCTAATATGGCCTGTCTGAGTCATGATGGCCACTCATGACACCATACATGTCTCCCATATTGGTCCTATTTAAAGCCTACAGTCGAACCGATTTATCTATACGGTTGTATGGACGCCACTATCGCAGTCTCTTAACAAATTTATTAGCATCCAGTGAATAATTCTAGTTCCCTCATTTGGTCACAACAGTCAATATTACAAATACGCCCGTCTCCATTTGTATGCAAAGGTGTTGTTTGGTATTATTTCATCAAGAGAGTTATCAGGTTTCCTGATGGTAAGCAACGAATAAATGGCACGGCCAAGTAGTGTACGTTTATCTAGACGAAATCTAGGCATACGCGCAAGATTTTTAGGTAAGTAGGTAAATTTATTATTTATTACAATCCTGTGCTGTCCCAATGCTGGGCAAAGGCCTCCCTACCCTCTTTCCATTTGTCTCTATCTCTATTCTGATTCCCTACACGTGGTCCCCGGGTAGTGCAACGGGGTAGCAAACTCTGGTGGGAGGCTTCGGCCGTGGCTAGTTACCACCCATCGGACCAAGCTTGCCGTAAAATGACCACTGGCCCTATTCGGAGATTTGAGATTTTCATCTCACTTTTTTTCGTCCTTGTTGCTCTCGTTTGAAACGTCGTAGGTGTGAGAGTGACCAAGATAAAATCTCATCTCATCTCACGCACAGGAATAGCCCCCCTAGTCGTGTTTCGGGATGTAGTCCGGTGTAACCGTTCCAAAGATGGGTCTGAGCAGTATCGCACTTGTAGCGCCTCACTCAACTGCCGTCTTTGTACTTGTTCACTCTACAAAACTTCAAGGCTAGAGTGAATAAGTACTTTATAGGTCGTCGTGCTCCATCTTAGACCGCAACGTCGCTTAACATCAGGCGAGTTGGTGGTCAAACGCCGACCTATTCTACATAAAAATAAACTTCGATCTCGCATCCACTGAGTAGTTCTTTTGGTTCAAAGATCATCAGACATGCGACAGACGTGCCCAACCCAATCCCACTTCAAATTGGCAAGCTTTTGGGTTACATCACCTATTTTAGTCTTAGAACGCAGTATGGTGTTTCTTATGCGGTCAGTGAGTTTCACGCCGAGAATACCTACTGCATTCCATATATCCCGCTGGCAAACGGAAATAAGTTCTCTCATGAACATGAATAAAATGTGTACTTTTGAGTTCTTACTGCAAAATAATGATTAATTAAAAACTTGATAAATTTAAAACGAAGTGGAAACGCCTATTAATTTAGATACTGCAATGTACACTTTTACGATTTTCTACATTCATTTAATAATAAGTACCCATCTGCTTTTGCCTTGTTTCGGTTTCTACAGGGTTACACAGATAGGGATAAAGCCAAAACAAGTTTTATTATGAGACAAACCCAAGAACATCAACGATATAGCCGCTCGGTAGCTCATCTATAGAAAAACATACGCACTCGGACACTGACATTCACTCGCAAAACATTAGATATCTTACTTTTAGGCAGCCAAAGCCAGCCAGGTAAAAAATCGACAACAAAAAAGGTAGGTAGGTACGTATTCAAACAAAATATCATGCTCTGAAAACTCGAGTCCAGGACCACTGGACCAGTTTCCGCGTGGGCTTCTCGAACCACAGACTGCGCCATAGCAACTACGTACAGCGACACAGATCACATAGATCAGGCAGTAGTTACTAAGTAATCGAGGGTGCATGTAACACGGGCTGCGTCTAATCGGTCGGAAAACGTACACGGGCGCGCGCCCTGGCCAGCGGCCCAGCGCTATATATAGGCAGCAGCACCCCTACTGCTCCATCGCCCTCGCTCCAAGGCACTCGTTCACGCCGGCAGCACTTCAAAAACGCTTAACTTTGAAGCTTTGAACATTAGGGGGTCACCGGAGTGGTATTTGGGTTGTAATAACTACTTTGCTACGGCTATTTAATTTTACTTGCAACATTGACAGGCGTGCTGCTTACTATTAGGCAACCAGCCTTCTCAAGCTTTCCTTAATTGTTATTTTGTCGTAGGTACCTAATATGCAATATGCATATTCATACTAACAGTATAACTAACTATTGTCTTTCATTTAGCCGACTAACTTTTAACTAGCTGACATCTCGTATGATGTTGTGTATTGTGTTGTTGCGCCTAGGATATAATCGATTACTAGAAGTAATCGATTCGATCGATTACTAGAAGTAATCGATTCACTCGAGACTAGATTTTTGACGTAGATAAATAAGATATGGTACCTAACGTTACTGAGAAACTTCGACATCCACCCAACTTAGTAGGTATATTAATTGGTTGAAGATAGTATGACACGCGCAATCGAATCGGAACTGGTTAACTGGTTTTCAAGTGAAGCCGTCGGAAAAATTATGTAACAAAGAAAAGGAAAGGCAGAAAGAAGGCAGGACAGATTTCAGATTTTCTATTGGCTAACCACAAAACACAAGGCTAAATGATGATGAAATAGAATAAATAGAAACTAATACGAATTAAATTAAATCATTTATTTCAGCCAGATTTTTGTATCTTAGCAGGATTTACCTATTACATACAATTTACTAGTTTTTTTGCTGTTTAGGTACTGTACTTTACTTGTACCTACATAGATATTCTGTAGGGATTCATTCAAAAATGTATGTAGCTTAACTATTACTAAAGCAACTGCTACAGGACTCTTAAGAGAGCAAATTTTTTATCGGAGGCGTAGGTACAATTGTTACTTAAAAGTATTTTTAAATTGTTGAGAAATGTAGATTTTCATAGTTTGTGTTATAGATTTTTCTATGTTTACTAGTTACATAGTGACGTAACGAGCGGCAGGTTCATGACGTGTGGTGCGGGATTCGTCCCACCGGATGTAAGCTCGCAAAGAGATGTAGAGATCTTCCATGACTAGACTGTCCCTGTGTGCTCCTTTAAAAAATGTGTTGTAGGCTCTAAGTATAAGTAGGGGAGTGGAGTGGTAGTGGAGAGGCTCGCAGCTACAGCTGAGAACCATAGTGTACTGTATGAGTTGTCTCGAGTCCCGCGGCCGTAGGGCGAGTGTCGTAGCATCGTAGGGCGGGCGGCGAGCGGCGCGGCGCGGCGGCGGGCGGCCGCGCCGCGCGGATGCTGCGCCTCTTCGATATTGTAAACAAGAGCTTTTCCATTGGAGGCGCCACCGCGCACGCGCGCCCGACGTGAGCTTGTCTACGCGTACATTTTATGTTTTTATTTTTATTTAAACTTAATTATTTTGATTGCAATCTAGAATTTGTGATTTTACTTTAGATAGATACTGAGGTGACGTCGTAAATGTCGTAATTGTCGTAAATGTTGAATACATTCATGTTAAATACATTTATTTTTTCTTATTTTTCGACTAGGTATAGTTTTATATGGAGTAGCTTTTATGAAAAGGGTTGGCGCTAATTTTATTGTCTAGCAATAAAATTCCAGCCCATGAACTGGGAAAATAATTTGTGTTAGCGTTTTTTGATGCACTGTTGTTTGTAGAATTCATGCTTCTACGATATTCTGCTGACTGTATTAAGTTCTCAGAGGACGCGGACGTAGAAAGTACAATGTAACAATTGGCATTGTTTCATGATGCATTCATCAGCATTGAATGTTCAATTCTTTTTAAGATAAACGGAAAATCAATAGGGCTGTGGAGTAGTGTGCGGAGGTTGTGTCGCGCGGCGGCGGCCGGCGGGCGGCAGGCGCCGGGCGCGCGTCGTGCGCGCGGCGGGCGGGGGCGGGGCGCCGCGGCGCGCGGGTGGGGCGGGGTGGGCGCGTGCGCGACGCGCGCTGGGCGCGGACGGCAGACGCGCCGCGATGGTGGGCCGCGACAGCCGCTCGGAGAGCGCGGCGCGCCCCTGGGCGCCGCGGCATGAGTAGCGCGCCAGCCCGGCCCGGCCCGCGCGCCCGCCATGGCGCAGGCCGCGCCCGCGCCCCATCGCACCCACTCCTTCGCGAAGAAGACCTTCCACAAGCCCACCTACTGCCACCACTGCTCGGACCTGCTGTGGGGCCTCATCGGGCAGGGCTACGGCTGCGAAGGTACGACGTCGCGCATGCGCCCCGCTGGCGCGTCGATACCGCGCGCCCGCGGGCCGCCGCCGCCGCCGCCGGCGCGACCAGCGCGTTATGCAACCGAGCCGGGGCGCGCGCCCCGGGCGTGTCCCTCGATCGATGCGCCGCCGCCCCCGGCCAGCCCCGCGCGCTGCACGTGCACGCCGCGCGCCGCCCCCTCCGCCCCTCGCCCTCCGCCGTGCGCGCCGCGCGCTCAGAGCCTTGCACTTCAATATTTCAAGGACATAGCCGGCGCTCCGTTCTGGCGGCCGCGTGCTCGCTGCGGCTACCTCACTCGAACCTCGTATCTGTCGACTATGGTGTGTAAGTTTAGAAGGTGTGCACCGACCTCGAGGAGGTGGACTCGCATCAGCTGAAAGTCATCATCGAGGCGAAACAAGCGAACGTTTGGGAACATATCGATCGATCTGTTTTGTAAGAGGTTTTTTGTAAGGGCGTGCGCGGGGAGGGGTGCGGGGTGGGGCTGCATCCCGGAGGGTGTGAGGACGAGTGCCGACGCTGGTGGTGAGTGCGGCGGCTCGAGGGTGCTTCGGCAGGCCTGCGCTCCTGCGGCCGCGACCCGGAGGACATCTTGTTTTTGCGCATTTTGTTTTGATCCTAGTAGCTTTTGCCGTGCGACGTGGATCGCTTGAAAATCGATTTTTTCATCATTTCGATACTACGCATATGGAAACACCTAAATATATTTTCAAAGTATGAGACAATTGACCACTAGTCTTTTATCTAGTAAATACGGAAACAAATAGTAGATATTTATTCTAAAACTGTGCAACTCAATACAGTTAACATGCGGAAGTAATCTACGTCGAATGAGCAAATAGAAAATCGGTATAGGTCACTCTTAGTCGAACATTTTATATAATTTAAGCAAAGTAAGTTTTTTTTCTTTATTTGGAAAACTAGATAAAAGGATTTTCAAAATATGTTTGTCAAAAGCGATGTTTATCAAGTCGTAATATTCGTAGTAAAGTTAACGGTCTGTAGACTTTCGACATGGTCCAACGATGGAAACGTTATCTTATTCCATATGTACTTCCGATTTTTTTACTTCCCTAGCTTCGTTTACAAAAAATTACAAAGGTATAGACGCCATAGTTTTCACCTGCTGCCCTACAAGCACCATATTTTAACACAACAAAAAGTACCCCGTAACGTTCAAACAGTAGATACAAAAATTGTCGAGTCGACTTTAAACAAACACTTTTGCTTTTCAAGTTAGGTAAAAGCTTTCGTAGCTGCGTAGCACCGTAGAGGAACCGGCGTAGCACGGTGTTTGTAAGATCGAAGTACTTGCCACGACTTTTTTTGCTACGAAACATAATAAATGTTACAGATAAGATAATGTTGGTAATAAGTATTAAAGAAAGTACGAATATACACTGGAAAAACTACAATCGAACCAAATATTCGGGATACAAGAAAATCATATAAAATCTACTTGCTTACTTGAAAAGTTATTATACAAGTTGTTTCAATAGGGTGTAGTAATACTTAAGGCTATTGTTGTACCTGTCAAAGTGGACCACTTTTAGAACACAAATTTGCTATATTCCAAGTAAAATATTCGAGTATCTATAAGTCGCACACTGTCAAAAGAGCAAAATGACAAACGGTCGCGAATTGACCAAAGACCAAAAAGCAAAATGTCCGTAGCGCAAAAAGTTTAAAATTCCACTACGAACGTTATCTACGAAGTAAACCGATAAATAACAAAAAATACGGACTTCTCGTCATCTGAATTGGATTTTATAAAAAATAGGACTAATTTAAAGTATAATGTTTTTCACGGGACTCGATTTTTTGTCAAAAGTGAAAACTTTTGTTCCAAAAGTTGGTCACTGAAACGGGTAGAATTATCCCCTTTAAGTATTACTAAAACCCTGTAAAACACATTGTAAATGCATACCAATACCAACCAATTATTATTTATTTATTAGTTATATTAAAGCTTGTAAAAACAAAGGACTAGTCTATTTCTGACAAAAGTTGGTAGATTTTAAATATGTTTTTTAATAAATAATTATTTACTATTATGGAAATCTAAAACAAATGCTTTATAAGTATAAGTAAAAAATTTTTACTCACATATTCATATTTTAAAATTTTAGATATGTATTTACTTACCAATTTTCGTCTTTGAATAACTAGAATGCCAGATTTGTATGCAAACTGACCCGAGCTTCGCGAGAGCTATCCTGGAGCGGAGGGATTCTGCTCCTAAGACTTCACAAATATCAGCTACTACTATTTCCATTACCACATTATCTTACACATCCCCCCCATCCCCACATCCCTATATCCACTTCCGGTCTTCAGATATTTGCTGCAATTATTTTATATGTTATCATTCAACATAGGACCAATAAAACTGCCTCAACGCCGTAGCAGTAGCAGCGTAGCGAGCCTCGTAGGCCGTAGAGGAGCCTGCATAGCGCCACGTAGCGTTTTATAATATTTTTTGTAGTACCTGCTACAAATTTTGAATGATATTTATGCTGAATAATTATGTGGACGAAAATTGTATGTTTTTAATTTATTTTATCGCTTGTTAACATTTTACCGATTTCCCATGAAGTCGAATCAAGTCATGAAATCAATCATCAAGTCATGAAGTCAAATCTATTTCGGATTTTAATGTGTAAAACATTTTATTGACCTATCTTCTATATCTCCGATTCAATAAGGTATTATTTAACTACTCTACCAACTAATTTATTAGTTTACCTTCCATACAATCAAGGACATTGAAAATTAAAAAATCTCTTTTTCACTTAGAATTCAGTGTACCTGTCATACCATTTTTTTTAATTCGGCTCATTTTTATACAATGTTAAAATAAAAATTATAATTAAAAAACCCATGCAAGTTAAGAACACACCCCACTATTTACCTTTCAAACCTTAAAAAAATTATAGTCGGTTCATCCGTTTGAGAGGTACTGTGCCACAGACACGTAAAACTTCGTTTCGTTTTTGCGTCGGAGGTCACAAGTCGGTTAAAAATCACTCTGTACAGTAAACTGTAAATTAAAATTTACCTAAAATGTTATTAACAGGAAATTATATGAAAATCAGTATAATTATGTAGTTCAAAATTTAATAGAACTGCAGGGCTAAGATGGCCTCTATGTATATACTCGTATGTATTTAAAAATATTTATAAATGAATATCAGTATGTGGCACCCATAGTACAAGCTTTGCTTAGTTTAGGGTCAGACGACCGTGCGTGCACAAATGTTCCAATTCCTTTGACAGACATTTCTAGGCAGATTATTTCTGCTAATGTCAATGCTGCTTATTTTCGTAAAAAGGCAAAATTAATAATTGAATTATTTTTGCTAATAAAATTGCAAACGATGATAACCTAGTCATTTGGAGAAGGCCCGCCTCTCAAGCCAGATTCTCAGCGTTTGAGCAGGTTCTATTCCAGCCGACGGCACGCACCAATTTCTTCATTGTGTGAACATAAAATGTGCGTATTTATATGTCGTTTGCTACATAACTGGAGCCTGGTGTAGGAGCCCGGTGTGTGGCGACAAGCTCGCCCCCTGTCACATTTAGAACTGAAAATCGTTCGGCTAAGTGTGGGTGTTGTATTACACCTCTGCCAGCCCCTTCGGGAAAAAGGCGTGACGATATGTTATGATGTTATGTTACAAAATTGCAAAATATACAGACAGCTAAATGAATTGGAAAATGATTCACAATTTAAATTCGAGCGGCCATTTTAGCCTAGCATATTAGCAGAGTATAAGTTTTCTATATAAGACAGATGAAGTCATTTAAAAACACATTTAGGTAAATTCTTTGTTTAGCAATTGCTATCCGACAAATAATTATATTTTGTCATATACTTATATCTCCTTTTGCATATTTCCTTGGCCCGAAGAACCATTGATAAATGATAGTCAAGATGCTCCACTGACGTATTTTAACAATAAAGTGTAAACCATTTTTCCATTTTTAATATACCAAGTTTAATATTACTATTTCAAGTTTCATTAAATGCAGACGATTGGTTTTATATAAGATGGTAATTAAATGAAATTTACATATTTGAACATTTTTAGTTCCCTAAGTACAAATTAAGAATCCCAAAAAATCCGTTAAATAATTGCTAAGACCAGTTTGGATCAAGTCTCATTTCAAAGAAAAAGAACTAGGTAAATCAGTACCATCTGTTTGTGAGCTACATTGTCGCAACCCTATTTGCGTTGAGGTTAAAAATAATGTAAGTAGAATTATAACCACATTCTGTTCCTATTAAAATTCTATTAAGTCAAACAATAGAATCCTTATATCTAAGTATCCCCGTGTACGACAGTGCATGCGTGCAAACCTACGCGTCACGGGAACAAAGCCCGTCAACCTGCACAATGAGCAAAACACAACGAGATACAATAACAGCAGTCGTTATAACGGCACAACGGCTCGTTAACAATAACGGTAGCGGCAAGTTGACGCGAGCGGCGCTATCTAGACACACGTCGGGTGACAATACCGCGCATAGACAATGTGCCATAGACAATATGGCCAGAGACAATGTTGCCAGAGACAATGCTCGTCCGCAGTTCCGACGGCTTTTGTGCACTTTTACAAGATAACCGGCGACGCGACGTGTGGAGGCGAAATGGACAACTTTGTGAGTTGAATGAGTCGGATCGCGAGATTTGTCTCGCGAGATTTAACTCGCTCTCAGATAGACTAATCAGCTTGCAAGTTCGTATAGGCTGAGTGGACGACTCTTATAATTTATTGAGTATTGGTTTGACGTGGCTGAATCGTTGTTGTAATAGGATACACGGGACTTTTTTTTCAGGGGGAAATCTTTGATCCGGGCCTTACAGCCAAATATGTCCAGCTTTTTTGCTGATCAGTTACAAATTATATAACAATAAGTGAACCTCTTATTCAATAACTAAACTTTAAAACTTAGAGGCTACGCAACGTTTGTTAACAATTAAGGGGGTATTACAAGTAAGGCGTTAGTTAAGAAACTTAAGAAAGCTTTAACTTAGATCGAGACTTAAAGCTCTTTTAACCTTATTTCTAATTTAGTAATGACACTAATATTAGAAATAAGAAAAGTAGGTTTTATCTTTTTTACGCTGAAATAGCTCAACGGAATTTGAAAAAGTTAGGTACGAAAGTAGCTCATATTCTGATTTAAAATAAAAGCTATAAGTTTCCTTTTTATCCCGAATAAAATAACAGTTCCTAAATAATAGCGAGTGAAACCACGTGTCACAGTTAGTATAATGCTAGTATGATGCGCGAATAAAAGAGTTCCTATTAATAACTGCTAGAATGTCACCCCCTCAATGAAAAACGTTGTATGGCCTCGGAATATATAACAGTGTTTTAACTTTTTCCTTCTTTTAAATTTTAAACTCGATAGAAAGAGAAAGTAAACACTGTATAACTATTCTGAGTCTATCGAAAGTTTATTAGTAAGGGGATTAGCGTCCAGCTTTATGGATATTGGAGTTATGACGTCAGTCCGTCCTGCGGGAGCGCGGAACAACCTACTACCCTCCTCTATCCACGCGCCGTCCCTAGAGTCTCCTTGCACGAAATTAATTTTGTGCGTGTTTGAATTAGTTTGCTTTGTCTGTTCCCATTTATTTTGTAGAGCCTATTTATGTTAAATTAGGGCTGTTGGGAATTTATGAATGTAGTGAAGGTTGAAGCTATGCTAATTCAGCAGTTAAAATGTACTGTTAACTGTTAAGAGGAAGCTTTACTCGATTTCATTTGATAGGAATCAATAATTTATTTAGTTAAAAAATCTAGCCAGAGGGAGCGGGTTTGAACCCAGCCGATGGCAGCACCAATTTGTTCATTGTGTCAACATATGTGCGTATTGTATGTCATCTGCTACATGCCTAGAGCCCGGTGTATGGCGAAAGGCTCGCCCCCTGTCACATTTGGGACTAAAAATCGTCCGGCGAAGTGTGGGTGTTGTATTACACATCTGCCAGCCCCTCGGGGGAAAGGCGTGACGATATGTTTAGTTTAAAAAATCTGGTTTGATTTTCTTATATTTTGATGGTCGATTTAGTCAACAGAAACATAAAGCAAGCAACACATACACGTGTATTTGTTTGATTGCATACAGGTAAAACATACTTTAATCGTTTTTTTTTTATTGATACCCTTCGTATCGTACCGCGTCATGAATACCACCACCAACGTCAAAATCATATATACTAGATTAGCTGCATCCCGCTGTTTCACCCTCGGTCCCAGCAGAATCGGTAATTATCAGGGCTCAAAAGGAAAGGAAACGTAACCCTTATAAGATCACTTTGTTGTCTGTCTGGCTGTCTGCAAAGACCCTTATTCTCAGGAACGCCTGGAGAATATCAAATACTCAGGTCTACTGTCTTTTGGAGCTGAGAAAAAATCAAACTTCTAAGCCAGCGCAATTAAAAGATACAGCCGTTTATGCTGCAAATTTTCGACACTCGCAAGGGAATCAAAACCACCAGGGTACTTCCCGTGAACTCAGAATCTTGAAATTAGGTACGAGGCAAAGTCTTGTAACACAGATAAAGGAAAAATTTCGAAAAGCATATATTTTTAGTTACATCATATAATGAAAATATTTTAATAATTTCAAACTTAATACCTACCCCTTACCTCATGAACGCGTAGACGTATTAAATTCAAATTAAAAATACCATAACTGTTACTTATAAAACCACAAGTTTGTACGGAACCCTCGGTGTGCGAGTCCGACTCGCACTTGGCCGGTTTTTTCGGGAGAAAAAGTATTATAACCTTTTTTGAACTCCTGATGCAGTTTTTATTCTGATCGGTTGAGTTAGTTTTTTATTAGGGTGTGAAAGCATTTATCAAACAAAGACGATCAGTAAAACTTATTTTTGCTTAAGATCACAAACCAAATTCGTCATCATCATTATCCACAGCCTTCTTTCTTCCACAGGCCAATACCTAAAGTCCCTTCTGCTTCGTTTTGTCTCAATGTTGTTCCAAGTTTCGTCTCGTGATTCAACGATATCGTTGACCCACCTCGATAAATATTTTGAAATCCGTTGGTAATAATGCTGTAATGGTAAGCCAAAGATCGATACTCTTTCTACTCTTCTTAACTTGAGATGAACAAAGGCTATCTTATTATAACCGCAACGAGTCCTATTGGTATCGTCATAGTTACTCCTACCAACTCAAACTATGACACGGAAGATTTAATAAATTCTCAATTGAGTAAAGCTAAACAAACTTCAGACTTTCATGTAATACATACGTGCCTAGGCACCATGTAGCTCTTACCGTATAAAATATGCATGTCTCGAATCTGTGTTTCGTTCCCACCGATTGACACGTTGTCACAGTGAGACTGCGCGGAGACCGGCACGAACCAAACACGATTTATCACTCACTCCTTACCGCTCGCTTATTGTCGTTCTAAATATAGAACTCCTTGCTCTTGCGAAGCGAAAAATCATAGAAGCAGCGATGGCGAAGCATGATCCGGCTACGCCCGGCGTATGTAGGGCAGTCGTGACGTCAGGCCGTGATGACCCACTTCCAGTGCCATTGAGAGACGCGCGTCAATGGTGCCCCCCGGGCCCTGCACCGGCCCCTCTGTGCAACCACCCCCGCCCCCCTCACTTCGATACACGTGAAGGGGTGTGTCAAATTTGGGACGGAAATAGAACACGGAAGTGGTTCAAGGAACTGGCCAAATGTTCCCAAGTTTATGTTTAATTTTAGACTGACTTTGGTACGATTTACAGCTGCTGTGGAGCAAAAACAGGACTATGGTTGAGCTAAAATTTATTTGAAATTGACAGGAGTTCTTTTACATAAAAACACAGTAAAAGTTAGAAAACACAAAGGTTGCCTAGTAATCTTCGTCGTTACTATCCTGCCGTTGTGGCTGCCTGATCCTTAGATAGCTCAATTGATTTGACTGAAGGACTATAAGTTCCAGTGGGGCTATTCCTGTGCGTGAGATGAGATGAGATTTTATCTTGGTCACTCTCACACCTATGATGTTTCAAACGAAAGCAACAAGGACGAAAAAAGGTTAGATGAAAATCTGAAATCTCCGATAGGGTCCCAGGCCCTAGATTTTAGTCTGCGTGAAAGTCACTCACATGACCCCTAGTGATAACGTATAAAACATTGTTTATCGTGCCATTTGAAATTTAGTCAATTTTATACGGTACGCAGCGGCGGATAAACTACGATGATAATGATGGTTGTGTTTGTTTGCGATGAACAACACCAAAATTCATACGTATGAGTAATTCTAAATCTAATCAAGTCCTGACTGATCAATCAGTCATCATATATGGCTGATATATCCGATGCCTAATACACGTGTTCTTTGTTATGTGGCAGTACATCTTAGTATTTGTAAATTTTATTGTTAGATACTACGTCTATTGATGACGTCATGATGCACTTCCGTTATTGTATAACAGTTTACGCACACAGTTACACGAATACACTATTCGAGACCAAAAACCGATTGATCGAAGATCAAGAGTTAGAAGTTAGTTAGTTTAGTTACAAGTTCGCTCTACTGTGGACAAGTTTAATTTTATTCATGGTTATAATTGCCCAGACTAAAGAAAATTTTCACGAACAAAATTAAACCTATATCTATGCTTTATTGAGACATTCATAAGTTCCGCAAAGAACTTCTTTTTTTTTAATTATCGGCCTATGTAATTCATAGAACTCAGTAAGCATTAAAGTACCCTAAATTTTTAACCTCAATGGAAATCTATTCTGAACGAAATACTCCAGTTTTCCAGTTACCCCACTTAATATTCTAACTACTGAAGTTCTATTCAAAGAACTAACTATAAAACGCTTTGTATAACACCCTATTTCACTGCAAGCGTGTCTAACAATGCGACAGCATGACAAACTTGTCTACACAGTTGGCCAAATGAAAGAACTGACATTATTCAACGGCCGGCATTCACTTTTGTTCAGGAAGTACGATGGAAGCTCAGCACTCGACTCCACGGTTAAATTGGGCGAGTTGTAAAGTGTAACTCTAGCACAAAATCCTCAGTGGATGCACAATCACAAAAGACGTGGCTGCACAAATGGTGTACAATAGCAAAGTTTGTCTGCGCCCGGTCCAGCTCCCATGATCTATGTATTATTTATAAAGGCTTTGTGTAAGTTCGCTGTTCTATTATTAATGCACTTGCAGTGCTTTGTCGCTGGAGAATGGGTATTATGGAAGCGCTCGTTAGTGTTTCCGTCTCGGGGAAGCGTATATGTATGATAGTAGACTTCCTACAGCTTAATGAGCACTTTACAAGCGTATAATGATCAAGTAGGGATGTGTCTGAAGACCATACCTATTTACAAGAAGACTTACTTTTTGAGTACATTAAGACAAAAAACATTGTACATATAGCCTCGGAATAGTTTTACAGAGATTTGTCTTTTTCTTTCATTTAATTTTTTTAACTCGATCGAAAAACACCAAACACTTCATAACTATTACGAGGCTATAACAACTTTATTGCTAAGGAGGATAAAGCACAATATACATTTTTTCATCAAGTCAACTCGTACTGCTTGTTCCTTGGACCCATGTTGGCCATACTCTATTTTTGTCAAATGGTCATCAAATCGAATAAAAGTCAATAAGTTTGAAATTATCCTGGCTATTAAAGTTTGGCAATGGCGCGTATGTGGGTCATCAAACACGGCGCTCACAATAGCTCTATTTATATCAAATCGGTTCTAAAATAACGCACTAATAACGCACTATATTTAAAAAGCAGTAGGGATCCTGCCACGCTCATACTTTGATGGAAGATATTCTCTACATAGATATTATAAAACGAAGTCACTTTCCGAGTCCTTCCCTCTTTCTGTCTCTATTATACCGCTAACTTCTCCTACACCACACAACGCATTTCGATACGGTTTTCACCATTAGTTAGATCATTTTGCACGGTAGATTTTCAAGTACCTTGGAAAGCCGGGTAGGTAGGTCACTAGTTATTACTAATTCTGAAACTTTTGTTGGCGGAAAGTGATTGACGAAAAAGTTTCCTCGATTCCTTCCAAGCTAGCGTGCTCCGGCATAGGCCACATCATTGCATTTCAACAAAAAAAAAAACTAAATTATGTGCTTCTACTGTTCGCACAATTTTTTTTCTACTTTTTATTTATTAAACAACATTCACAGCCCTTAAAAAACAAAATACAACAGTAACAAACTAAACTTACAGCCAATAAAGAATGTATATTATATTAATGAATTAAATAATATGTGCAGTCGTGTGTGTGTGTGTGTGTGTGAGAGAGAGAGAGAGAGAGAGAGAGAGGGTGTGTGGATGTGTAAAAGTGTGAGTGTGGGATATGTTAAGGAAATATATGATTATAATTATGAAATATTTGTGCCATGTATTAATTTGGTTATATCACGTTTAAAAGCTCCTTTTTTAAAATGAGTACATTGGCTCAATCAAGTGGCTAAGTGCGGAAAATGCCGCGCTAAACAACAAACAAACAAACAAGTGCTCAAATGCTGGGTGCAGACCAAATCCAACGAAGGCCAACGATACGCTGCGTCTCGTTTTATTTAATTGAAACGAAACGGGAGGCAGCGCAGTCTTTGGCATTTGTTGGCTTGGTGTGTACCCAGCATAAAACAAAACTTAGTTTTTGTAAAATATCCTTACTGCAGTTTACGTTTGAAAACGTCTAGTATTCTTGTACGCACGACGGAAATAACCACTCCGTATACTTTATATCATGTGCCTAGCATGTTATTATGCATAGATAAATTCTTATAATCTATACTTGTTTGTACTGTCGGTTGGAAGAAAAGAGAAATACTTGGCCAGTAAGTTCATCTGGCCCACCTGGCTAGCCCTGAGCTATAGCTACAGGTCTCCGACATGGTTTAGCAGTTGCTAATTTAACGTGTTATCTAAACAGCATTAGTGCTTAGTTGTAAATGTCTCTCGCTAGCAAATGCTTTATAATATTTACATAAAATTGTTAAAAAAAAAACTCGAATAAAAACTAAAAAAACGCGGTCACTGAATGAACTGAGATAAGTTGATAGAGTTACGCAAACATCTTAGATCGTTAAGGTTTTCTTTATGCCTTTTAACAAGTTTGTTGTCAAAAAAATTAAGTTAAACGCGCGGTTTATAATGTTACAAGCTGCGCCCCGTTTCATTCGCGGTTAAAAAGTGTCTTATATGCTATTCTAGACTATACTCTATCTCTGTGCCAAATTTCATCCAGATCTGTTCAGCCGTTCTGGCGTGAAAGACTAACAAACATCCATCCATTCTTACAAACTTTCGCGTTTATAATATTAGTAGGAAGTAGGATTATGTTGCAGAGGCACGGGAACTAAATATTAGGTCCTTACGTATGAAATTAGCGTTTTGTCGTACTGATCAATTTGATCTGAAATATCTCCTCTTTGGTTAAGAATTCGAAATTCAAATTAATAAATTCATTTAGCTGGTTTTTTTTTCTTTGGAATACAGTCATTCATTTGTTATTTTCCTCATTATTTTTTCTTTGGCGTCGCTTATTACCGCGCAATGGAATACATGAAATATCGGTATATTTACGAGTACGAGTTCTACCGTGGCACCAGTGCTGCAGAAACAGCTCGAAGAATTAATGATGTGTACGGCGCTGGTGTCGCTAAAGACAGCATGGTACGTTTTTGGTTTCAACGTTTTCGTTCTGGAAATTTCGACCTTAAGAACCAACCCCGTGGACGGCCGGAGATCAAAGTGAAAAACGAAGAATTAAAGGCTATTGTGGAAGCGGATCCATCACAAAGCACTTCAGAGATAGCAGCAGGCTTCGGGGTAAGTGACAAAACTGTATTAATCCACTTGAAGCAAATCGGGAAAGTAAAAAAACTCGAACAATGGGTACCTCATGAATTGAGTGAATCGAACTTGCAAACACGGGTCGACTGCTGTGTTACTTTGCTCAACCGACACAATAATGAAGGGATTTTAAATCGAATCATTACTTGTGATGAAAAGTGGATATTGTACGATAATCGAAAGCGCTCATCGCAATGGCTGAACCCTGGAGACCCAGCCAAATCCTGCCCTAAACGAAAATTGACTCAGAAAAAGTTACTTGTAAGTGTTTGGTGGACTAGCGCCGGTGTCGTTCACTACAGCTTTCTTAAATCTGGCCAAACGATTACGGCAGATATCTATTGTCAGCAACTGGAAACCATGAAGGAAGAACTAGCTGTTAAACAACCGAGATTGGTCAATCGCTCTAGGCCACTGCTGCTTCACGACAACGCAAGACCACACACTGCACAACAAACAGCCACTAAGTTAGCTGAGCTACAATTGGAATGTCTGCGACATCCACCGTACTCCCTGGACCTTGCTCCAACAGATTACCATTTCTTCCGGAATTTGGACAACTTCTTACAAGGAAAAAAATTCCACTCCGATGCAGCAGTCCAAACCGCCTTCAAAGAGTTTATTGATTCTCGCTCCCATGGTTTTTATAGTAAAGGGATCAATGAACTACCCATAAGATGGCAAAAGTGCATAGATAACAACGGTGCATACTTTGATTAATTAAATATATTTTACAAAAAAAAATCGACTTTTTATTCCTCCCGTACAAAACGCCAATTTCATACGTAAGGACCTAATATATGTGAAAATTTTGAAAGGATCAATTTATCGGTTTAGTGGAAATAATTGAAAAAACTGTTACATTATTTGAAACGAACACACTCTGAAACTGAATAAAACTGTTCTAAAAGAGGTGGTCGCTGGCAATTTACAAATGTCAAGTAGTGAGGGTATCACCCCTTTTGCGTCAACTGTCGGTTAAAAATAACCGGTCACAACTATGATTACGGCGCCAATAATAACTGAGTGACGTCATCAATGGTTAAGTTAATTACTAACTATACTATTATTAGAAAATATACCTTCTAACTACGAATAAATAATTCTAACTTATAAGTAGAAAAGATCCTCAACTGTATTAGGCTGGGAATTGATGATATTACTAATATTATTTTTTGTAGGTAAGCATATTTTTCTGTGTCATCTCTTAATTTTTGACACTGTTTTAAGGATTTTTTTTTCTGGCTTGTACAATTTATGTTATTTATCAAAATCAGACTAAAAGCTTTTAAGACTAGCTTAAAAATGCTAAGTCACATCCATTGAAATAGAACATGATTCTATAATTTTATTGTATTAGTCTCGAATAAAACTCATCGAAAATTAAGGTAATTGACCATATCACGTAATATTTTTACTATTTTCGCAAACCAATTTGTTTCGTAGCAATACTCGTAGCAAGTGCTACAGAGACAACGGCGTAGCAGTAGACGTAGCAAGGTCTTTGTAGCACGCGCCGTAGCTTGTCGTAGACGTTTTTCTCTATGTCCGTTTATCTGGTTTCACAAGTATGCACTATTTTTAGGATTCACACTCACAAGGTACCCAATACGCAAAATTAAAGATAAAAAATTAAATTGTCATCATCATCCATTTCTCACTGCTAAGTTATGAATCTCCTGTCGTATGACAGTCTTATCCCTGCCTTCCTACCGCTTTGAGGCTTTCAAGGACACTTAAAAGTAAATAAAGAGATTTGGTCCTATTTGATTGCCTTTGCCAAGTTTCATCCAAACCCGAATAGTTCCCGAGAAATTCGACAAACATGTAAGGAAATTTTTATTTGACATCACGACTCTAATGTATTTCCATATCAGGAACCCTAGGCATGTTGAAATCGCCTCCTAACGGTTCTAATCGCTAACGCAAACGCTAGTTGCTGATTGGACGAGTCGACAATATGATCACGTGACATCTTTTAAGCTAGTATTTCGTCCAATCAGCAGCGAGCGTTAGCTAGAATCGTTTGGAAGCGATTGCAACTTGTCTTGTTCTCGTAAATTCAATAATAGTAAAAGTGTTGTTTAAAATATTGTAACACGGTACGCGTTCCCGTGACTGGCAAACTGGGAAAGTGTGCCACTCGTGACGTCAGCGCTGACCTAAAACGCTCCGGTTTACAATAGCAATACACTGAAAACCATACATTTGTTAGAATATTACAGTAACTGTCTACTTACATCATCTTACGAAATATACCTAGTCCTACTATTTTTTTAAAAGCGAAATTTGTTTGTGTGCATGTTTGTTTTTTCTTCGCGTTCAAACGGGTGGACGGATTTTGATGAACTTTAGTAGGAAGATAGATTATAATCTGTATTTACAAAAAAAAATACATAAGGATTTTCACGTAAATTGTTAGACGAGCTAAATCGTGGTTGGAATCCGGTTTTTGGAAAATTATGTATATGATGCACGATACCAGATATTACCAAAACGTATATCAGAAATAAAAATAACTAAAATAATTAAAAAAGAGTTAATCCTTCGGACCAGTTAGCCAGTACCTACCATTGATGGTACAACTGCACAAAAAGTACAGTTCAAACTGAAATCGCACCGATCTATGGCTGTTAAGCTGATTAAGCTACACCTTATCACAGATCAAATGCTAGTTTTTTGTAACTAGTTGTTTTTTTTTTAAATAAAGCAGTTTCAAAACCAAAAGTAACTTTACAATTTTGACCGGACTTTAGCATACCTTCGCAAAGAGTTCACTTAAGGTTTTGCCGTCTCAAAATTGCTATTCAAAAAGCGGGCTATAATTCGGTCACAGTATATGTGGTAACTGTAGTTCTCGTCACAGATTAACTGACAGTAAGTGCGTTGGTTCACCCGGCTCGGATGACGTCACGCGTGACACGGATGCGACCGGGTCACGGGGCTGCGTCCCGCGCCCGCGCCGCAGCCTCAATGGGCATCATTCATACGGCTACGGCTATTTATTGTTCAAACAAAACTTCAGAAAATACGCTTTACAATTAAATTTTATTCATAAAACTTCTGCTCCAAAAAATTGGCTTTGTTTTGCTATTGTTTCATTACTGGTTTTGCTTGCTATAAATGCTTTGTCAGCTTTTTGCTGACAGGAAGTGTCAACCGCGAAAACGAGACAACCGTTTATGGCACTATCAAACTCTCATAAAATTGTCAATCTAAGTACTAATAATTTGCATAATCGGTGGATCCGATTTTTCGTCAACTCCGGCCAAGTCTATCTTGTAAATACAATTTCAAAGTAAATACACATAAGAATTTAAACAAAATCAGACAAGAAGTTGTTGAGACGTATGAGTAGCTTTTAGGTCTGAGAATAAACTGTACGTTAATATGTGTTAAACAAGTGTTATGACGAGTCCGGCGTTGCATTATTGTATTCCAAGTACATACTTTAACATACTTATCTGTATTATATGCTTCAACAAGTAGCAAGCGTATTCAGAAACCATGCACATAGCAATTGTGCATTGAATCGGACATGCAGATCTGTGTCACCCGTGACGTCGGAGCGCAGCCTCCGATATACCGTGAAGCAGTAATGTATTTTCCGGTGTTCTCAACATTTTATCGCAAACTATAATTATAGGATGGTGCCAAGTCCGGAGTTGCATTATTGTACTTGAAATATACTCTAACATAATGTACTTATCAGTATTTTATGCTTCAACAAGTGGCAAACGTATTTAGAAACCATGCACATAATATTTGTGCATTGAATCGGACATGCAAATCTGTGTTACCTGTGACGTCAGAGCGCTGCCTCCGATATACATAGGTACCGTTCGTACTTTCCGGCGTTTTCAACATTTCATTAGGCGCTAAATAACTGAGCGTCAATTAAATAACTGAGCATGTCATTGCAATTATAGTAGGTAGTAGCAGAATGATCTTATTGATATTCGTGACGACGTTTTGTCTCATCCTTGAAAGATTTTAAAACGTTTTCATAAAATTTTAAATGTCTCTAAATTCTCAGCAATTCAGCTCTCAGCAATTGTGAAAATTATTACTAGTAAATTTGGTTACAGAACTTTATCTGATGATTAAACTGAGAAGTTTGATGAAAATTATTTCTCATAAAGGTAATTAGGTATTCGTTTTTCCTACATATCTACATGTTCGCGATTAAGGTACTTAACACTACGTAGTATTCGTGGTATTTCTGTCACGTTAACGTCAGCATGTGCAGTAGAACTGTAGAATGCCTCTTAAACAGCTATTTGCAGTTTAACTCCGCTCTGTAATAGAGTGAACGCCCTCGTTCATGTTCCTATTGTCTATTTATACTGGTGTTTACGTCAGGTGGTGCTAGTTCCGGCTGAATGTATATCCTTGCATGAGCCGTAAACTTACCTTTTAAAAAGTATAGTTTGTTTTTCGTCTGTTGTCAGTATTGCGCATCTACGTCATGGATACGGTGCCGTCATTGATCTTTTACGTTTACGACATCATCTGAGTTTTTGATTGATGTCTAATTTGGAGAAACTTTGTTGTTTTTTGAGAGTTTGAAATGTTTGGAGGAGCTGAATTGGCAGGTAAATGCGCCGTAGAACTGATGCAGTACTTTCTATGTATATTTTTTTCAAAAGTAGCTTTTGAATTGAACTAAATTCATAATAACCCGACTACTTCAGATAATCTGGTAATAAGAAATCGTAAAAGAATGATAACATAATATTAAGTTCAATGGATTAGAATAACAAAAATTGTTACAAAAAGTTCCATTCCGTAACATCTGAAACTCGAGAAAAACCGGTGTGTCCGTGTGTCTGGAGTCGAACTCTAGCTGCGTAGCTGCGTAAGCTCGCCTCTACATGTCACCGAAGCATACTCGTAATAGATTATACAAAATGCCCTTATGAGGTTATCGTTCGCTGGCTAATCATTATCGGTCGCAACTCGCAAGTGCAGAGCAGGCTCCCGGCTCCCGGCGGGACAGAGGGGCTAAGTGAGCGAGCGGCGCGGCGCGATTGGCTGCCGCGCGTGACGTCAATGCCGACCTCCACCCGCCCGCCCGCACCCCGCACCAAGCCCCGAAGGCCGCCAAGCTCTTCTCCGAAAAATAATCACGATTTTTGGATGAAACGTTTTTCTTTCTTTTCTTCTTTGAAGCTGTGGCACAGAAACACCATTGCAGTCAGCTTTTTTATATGTTGACTGTATTTTGTCAGTCAATTCTGAGCAATGAATTTATGTGGGGCTCCTACTCACACATACCATACAATAAAACAAATGCGCTAACAGTAGCCGCAAACAAAAGAAAGCAAAACAATTAATAATTAACACTGCTACAGCTCGGATGGTTTACTTTGCTTACTTCCACAGCATAATGTCATATGGCATTTTGCTGTGGGGATCAGCTGCTGAAGTGGAGGCCATTTTTATTTTGCAAAAGCGAGCGGTCCGCGCTATCTACGGAATGGGTCCCCGTGAATCATTGAGAGATTTATTTAAAGAAATAAATATTTTAACTTTACCTTCTTTATATATCTTTGAAAATATTATGCACGTTCGCAAAAATCTACATAAATTTAAATTGAACAGTGACTATCACAATTATAACACTAGAAATAAGGATAGGATAGCTGTACAGAGATTTAGACTGACTAAGTCAAGAAAGTCATTTTTAGGCAACTGCGTTAGTTTTTACAATAAAATTCCGAAAAATATAACAGGGCTCACCGAGGGAAAATTCAAATCACATGTAAAAACTACATTAATGAAAAGGATATTATAAGGTTAAGAATTATTTAGAAGATAAAGATGTCTGGAGCCTTCCACTTCCGCCAAGTAGCCACTAATATTTATAGATATTACCTAGTTGTAAGCCAAAATTTGTGAGACTAATTTATTTATTATTTGAAAAAATAATGCCCCTCAGTTTCTTGCCTGTTCTTCTGAGTAGAGGCTTTTTATCCGAACAAGGCGGTCGAGTCTATTTAAATAACTTTGACGTTCATAAGTGTATCTTTGATACCTAAATTGAATAAAAACATTTTGACTTTGACTTTGACTGCACTGGCCGGAAACAGCACAAGAAAGAATGGCTGAAATAAAAAAAGACTGTGCAAACATTAAAACCAAAAAAATCGACTGCAAAATAAAGATATCACATTCTGAATACAAATAAAAACGCAACAACAGACTCTAAAATCCACTCGTACAAAATCCAAGGTCCACCCGTGTTGACGGTAAGTGGCCGCAAAGAAACAGACAAACAAAAATACATCCATCTGAAAAACATTTGCCTGCTTTTAGGCAAGTTTTTTAGTAAAAACAAATGAAAAGCGAACTCTTTTTCTAAAAACCAAATTGAATTTTACGTGTATAATTATATTATTATAATAATTATATTATTGTATAATTATATTATATTAGCTTCTTCTTTGATTGCATCGGCAAGAATTAGTTTACTAATTAATTTTATTGCTTTTTATTTTATACTTATTTCCATACGCTATAATTATATTCGTTGTTAGCTCAGACTGTGAAAATGTGAGGTCACAAGAGACAAATGAGACGATGTAGAAGACAAACTGGGAGTGGAGGAGAAAGGACAGCAAGGCTGGTTCTAACCCCTTGTGGGATACATAGTAGAGGAGAGTAAGAGACTCGACATCTTAATTGGAAATCAGTTAATTTTGCTTATAAACAAAATAAATAGGAAACTTTCACAGTATTATTATGTTTCATCAATAAATTTGTCAAATATATCGTCCTAAAAAAATCACTATAAACGAGAGTCTCAGAGAGGTTTTTAGAGGTTTATTGACTCTTGCTAGAATATACACTTATGAAACTTGTTCTTTTGTCAAAAATAATATAAATCTCTTTTGTAATATATACAATCCAACCGCAATTATTTTAGAAGTTCTAGGCATAAGCATAATATCTGTATACCTCAACTTAATAATAGTATGTTTTCTAATAGTGTATTTGTAATGGCTCTTAAATTGTATAATACCTTACCCCTTGACATAAAATTACATGAAGGAAAAAGATTGAAGAAAAATAAACTTAAATCCTGGCTTATCCATAAAGTTTTTTACATAAAAGATGAAGAACATTTTGAGGACAGGAAATTAATCTCATTTAATAAATTAGATCTTTAAGTACTTGTACCTATTACCAAGTAGAAACTACAATTCGAAAAACGACGAAAATTGTACGCTTAATGGGCAGGCTGTTGATACTAATTTACAACTTCTACGAGTAACATCATTTGTACATTTGTTGTTCAAATATAATGATACTAGCTGCGCCCCGCGGTTTCACCTGCGGTTAATAAGTATCCTATGTGCTATTCTAGATTATAATCTATCTCTGTGCCAAATTTCATCCAGATCTGTTCAGCCGTTCTGGCGTGAAAGAGTAACAAACATCCATACATACAAACTTTCGCGTTTATAATATTAGTAGGACATAATCTTATTCATAACTAACTCAAGATATTCAAACTAAGTATTATTGTACTTCAAACACCTATTGTTTTATGTTTGTACTGTATATAATCTTTTAAACCAAAAAACTGACTTACGGACATCCGAATTGGATTTTGTAAAAAATGGGAGTTAACTGAAAGAGACTTTAAAAAAAAATCAAAATCGGTTTAAAACGAGTGGCTTTGTGAGTTGTAGACCTCACGGCCGACGTCTGTCTCCTCTACACGTCGCATTTCTCAACCGATTCTCGTGAAATTTTGTGAGCAGGTTGATAATTTTATAGTTTTTGGCCGAGTCAGACTTTTGTAAATCTTTCAAAATTGCAGAGATTTGAAAAAAATGCGAAAAACTGCCTCGACAAAAATAAACTACGAGTATTTAATTATCGAACCTACTAACAAAGTTTCAAAAGAATCAGTTAAGAAATGCAACCTTCAGGTAGACGAAGACAGAGATCCGGACAGAATTCGAGCATGCGAAAGCATTTATGTCGAAGCTGAAGCACACATATCACTTCGCTCACAAACGCTCACTTGGTCAGTAACGGATTGCGCGGAAGCAAACATAAAAAACAACCTCTTTTTTAAAGTCGGTTCAAACAAACATAACCCTAAAAAAAAATTTGGAAACTCGGAGGAGATAACTTCGCGTGACCGACCAGACTTTTTCTTCGTATCGGGGTAATCCAGCGTCTCGTTATATGCCACTAATTGCACTGGTATGAACCTACCTACTGTAAAAGATTTTAAAAAAAAATAAACACACTTATTTAATAGCTTCCCACTAGGATTCCCTATGTCATGGAATACACCCACCCATGGAACACACACAAAGATATGGACTACTAACACCCAGACCCAAAACGAGTATTTAAAATCATCTGCCTGGCCGGGAATCGAATCGAACTCCGACTAGGCTAGGACGAACGTCAGTACAATGTACCTACTAGCCTCGTAACGGACAAAAACTCGCACTAAATAATGAGTATGACATTTAATATTTATGTCTGAGTTGTGAGTTCAGCGAGCGTGACTTGAGGTTAGCACGCGATGGCAGCAGGCAACAGGTGCTGAGCCAGGCTGTAATTAACTATGAATAACTCCACGGGGGCCCGAAGAAAAAGACCTTCATAAAACTTGGAAGTTACTAATCTGTAACCTTTGCTGTATTGGGTAGAGGTATCGGTAGTTCATTCATCACAGAAAAGTAAAAAACATTGTGATTGAATGTTTTGATCGAGTGCCATATCGAAAGTAAAACATCAGATCAGAGGTCCTATTCGGAGATTTGAGATCTTCATCTCACCTTTTTTCGTCCTTGTTGCTCTCGTTTGAAACGTCATGGGTGTGAGTGTGACCAAGATAAAATCTCATCTCATCTCACGTGTAGGAATAGCCCTCCATTGATTTTTGATGATTTTTTGATGAATCGATGATTCATTCAAGGTTCATCCTTAATTGTGACGTGTGAGATGTTATCTTGGTCACTCTCACTGACTCCTAAAACTTTTCAAACTTCATTCTTAAATGCAAGAACCACTTGCAATAGCTTTAGTTATCTTTTTGACTCGAAGTTTAACTGCTCATCAGACGATTAAATTTATCAGTGATCAAGATAACCTAGAGCAGACACGATATTCGAGTGACAATTATAAGATTCTTTATACTCTGTGTTAGTTAGCCCTGAGCTTAAGAATCAAACTTTTTATCATCTGGACGTGTACCTAGTGGGGTAAATTAGGTAAAATTTAGAAACCCAACAAATGGACTACTCTTTGCTGAATAATTATTATTGAGCTAGAGAAATTCTTTAATACACCCAAAACAAGTATTCCCACGTCTTCGAACGTATCAATGACCGTCTCTCGTAAGACGCTCGCTCGGCGGGTTAAATTTAACCGGAGTTATAACCGACTAGGTTCCGTAACCTCTGGTTCCGGACTTGCCGGTAATTGCCGGCTGACTCACTGCCGCTGCACTATATCGGCTAATGGCCAACAAACGATGCCAATTAAGCGTGCTTGTGATGGTCGCATGAGACTTGACTTTTGGGGAAATTGCAATAATAAGGATTTCAGAAACAGTACACCGTGAGACAGTAGCAGCAATGAGAGATCAAGTCCAGTAAACTATCAAAACAATTTAAAAATAGAATTTAACAATTTTGACATGTCTTTAGACTTAAAGATTACCTAGCGCACTCTGACGGCAAAAAAAAAATGAAAACCACAAAATCCACTGTGTCAATGTGAATTTTTTGCCAAATTATTGACAAAAAAAATACTAACGCTTACTTACTAGAGTTCAAACTTACTAGAGTTCGCTTAAAGCGATTTCTTCCATTTTAATTCACCTATGTTTTCAGTAAACAATTTCTCGAGATGGCCAAATCAGGCATTACCCGCGTCTAATTGAATGGCATGATTATAAAATTAGTATTATGAATCAGAGAGCGTACGAGTGTGGGAACCCGCCGAGTGCTGGCAGCACGTGTGCAGAAGCACGCGCCGTCTACCCATAAGTACACACATACGTCATGCTTTGCTACTATCTAGCTACACTATAAATATAACTGTTTTAGTTTTATTTACCCCCAAACTATGCTCTCGTAACCCCTATATTTACCCTTATCCATACGACCCCGACTATCGACATGAAAAAATTTTAGGGTTGACCCATCGTCGCAAGCAATTTTGCACATATTAAATATTTACATAAATATTTAAAAATATTGCGACACAGTGTAGAGTCGTTGATTGGACATTTCGTGACCTACAACTATATTCAGAGTTTTGTAAGGGTTAGAGCAAGTTTAGAGCATTCGCGAGGTGCTCTCAACTGTACCTCTGTACCTCAATGACATAATAACAGATCTGATACATGATTCTATTTAAAAAAGTCAGTCAAAAGTAAGGATTAGGTGCAAAAAAACGTCAAAAAAAATAGTCAACTCTTTTGGTAGCAGTCGGTTAAAACCAAATTTCCACTTGTTTCTATTTTAATAAAAAACTATCAAACATTTCAGCGTAACGTAAACATTGAACTTCATAGATGACGATCATCGAAAGTAGGCTATTGCCCTCAAGCTATTCCGAGCTACCGGCGCTGTTTACGTTGGCTCAAGTCGACGGCCGTGGCGCGGGGTTTAAAAAAATCAAACGTCACTTTGACAGTTCCATATTCGGTGAAGTTTTGTTTTTTCGCTGCGGCTCGCTGCGGCGTCGGCGGTGCCGCGCGGACTGCGAGCGTCTGGCGTGGCCCCGCCCCGAGGTTATTTTAGTTATTTAAATACTCCGTGACGCGTTACCGTCAGAACTAGACCGCTAATATGTTTCCTTGATCCCCATCCGGCTCTGTGCCCTTCCGCGGCAAAAACACGGATCTAGTAAAAGCTGCTTTATTGACAAGCTTGCGCTATAAATAACGGCATTTGTTTTGGTGTCGGCGGCCATAAGTGCTATTACGTCAGGAGTTTTGCATGAGTGCTGTTAGTCTACTGGTTGTAGCGTAGAATGTAACTACTGTACATAACAGCAGTCGTATAACTACGTATTAGGCCGATTAGTTAGCTTAGGTCATAGTATCCATGTATTTTCGTTGATTATTAAAACCGAGAAACACGTGCATATAGGCAACAGACCAAATTCATATTTCCCAAAGATTCCATCAACGAATATCACTCAACATCTTAAAGTAACAAATAACTTTGATGATTCATGTACGCCTACGCTTGTCCCGCTACGCCGCTACGGCGCTACGTGGTAGCAAGTACCTACTTTAACTTTTTACAACTTTCTATCTTATATAACTTTTCATCTACCCAAAATATATGCATATTTCGTAAGAACACAAACATTCATAAAATATTACAGATAAAAAACAGGGCTCAAGTTACTATCAAGCCTATTATTTTTATTTATTATAATATTACAGTTTTATAATACACATAATAGGCACAGTGTTACAACACTATGTAAAATATTATTAAGAAGATTTACGAATTGGAACTTTGGTACGGTATTCGATAGTCCACCTACGCTTGGCCTGCTACGCCGCGGCGCGACGCTACGATACTACGAAACTGTAGCAAGTTAACACTTCCCTGTTTTTGAATGTTGTGATTTTAAGTCCAATATTAAGTAAATACTTAATATTGGACTTAAAATAAATACACATAATTAAATAATTAAATAATTATCAGAAAACTCTTTTTTGTTTTATAAAATCTGCTATAAACGCGATTGATTGATTGATTACATAAGGTACTGAAAAAAATCTTAAATCTAAATTGGTAAAGAAAAAAACTGTTATTGCATTATTTACGGTGATTGCACGCCGTCGCGACGCGGCGAACCGCGGTGGCGTAGCGACACTATACAGACAGATATAGCTAAATCATAGAGCGAGATGCAACATACTTTCGCTTTGTTACCACGGTTCGCCGCGTCGGTGTGGAATCAGCGTAATTGTAGTTGGTCGACAATTTGGTTTTGAAATATTTTTTAAATTAAAATTGGCATGGTATCCACACATTTACGTGCGCGCGTCAAGCTTGTCATCACTTCTTGATCACCGAATGTGATGAAACTATAGCTTAAGAATATTCGGAATAAAATGTGCATAGTCCCGAATTACATTTAAATATGCACTAAATTTAAAGAGAGGTAAAGCTTGTCAGTTCGGAAGTACGTGGCAATCTCTAGACCTTCTGATAAATTTAAAAAAAATCTATGTCAATTTATACAATCAATAATTGCCAATATACAATCAATAAGTGCCATTCATTTCATAGACTATGAAAATTGAGTAAAGCCACAAACAGATGAGTTAGTATTAATACAAATAGAATTACAATAAGTTAGTAGGTATTAATTAACTTTTTCCGGTAGATATCAGCTACGATGTATCGTAGACGCCTACGCTGGTCCTGCTACGCCGCTACGGCACTACGCGCTGCTACGTCGTAGCCAGTATTTATATTAATCTTGTACAACTTCCTGATAACATGTTGAGTAATTATCTTTATTACTGCGCGTTACATTGTTTTTGTTTTGTTTTTATTGAAGAATATAAGAATGGCTTTAGGTATAAAAGAAGATCAAAAATACAAAAGTTATTTTTTGAGTGAATGAGTGTATTTGTTACTTCACAACGCTGAAACTACTTAAAATTTGAAAAAATCAGATATCGGAATTTTTGCGAGTTAATGTTTATAAATAATTATACTCAACTGTAAAAAAATACAATTGTAAAAACAGTTACAATTGTTAATAATAATTACATATTTTTAGACCGCATTTGGACTGCTCACCGTCCTTGCGTCGTAATAATTAGAAAGATAAAAAATTTCGAATGGAGTTACTTTATACCCAGCATACATTGTGACGCCATTCCCCCGAGGGGCTGGCAGAGGTGTAATACAACACCCACACTTCACCGGACAATATTCAGTCCCAAATGTAACAACGGGCGAGCCTGTCGCCATACACCGGGGTCCAGTCATGTTGCAGATGACATACAATACGCACATATGTTCACACAATGAACAAATTGGTGCGTGCCGTCGGCTGAGTTTGAACCCGCTCCCTCTTGATTGAGAGGCGGGCCTTCTCCAACTAGGCTATCATCGCTCATTATACCTAGCACCCGCTATTAATGATTTTAAGCAATATCTTGGAAAAGGTTTATTTAGCATTTGAAACCTTAAGCTGTAGTCACTGGTTGATGAAACAGGTTTTTTTTCTACCGAAATGGAAAATGTATGTTGCGACATGTATGATTACATCATTGATTAAAAAAAAAAATTTTACTTAAGTACTATTTATTATTTTAATTACTTTATTACTTCGGTGGATTACATGGAGTAGAAAGTTTTGTATAGTCATAGTTACTTTGCAGAACATTTTCTAATATTTACTCGTAAGCCTTTTATGTATGGAAGATAGTTTAAACAAACTGCTGATAGGTTGCAGAGCTTTTTGGATTCTCACGAGATATTTGGACTCGTCCGTTCGCGCAATCGAAAGCAGACGTGTTAAACATCATCTCTTCAAATATCTCTAAATTTTAATTGTTAAATGTTGTTTGCCGCTAGTATAACTTATACCTACATCTTGCTCATAGTATTTCCTACGCAAATGTGAAAACCGTTTTTGTATACGTGCCCAGGTTTAAGAGTTTCAACGAAAAACATTTTTGAAAACATTAAATAACGGCTGGCTGATACGATAACTCGCCGCCGCTGGTAAGAAACCGGTTTCGTCGCTGCTGCCTGCCGATCCACCTGTTTGCGCGGGCGCCGCTCACCCCGCGCACCCAGACCGCTGCCGGCCGCCGGTGCCGCGCCGCCCGCACCCCGCTTTCACTGCCGCCGTCGCCCTGCCACACTCGCTCGCCGCCGACCGTGCTACACTTCGTTTTCCAGCGCTGCTAACTACTCAAACTGAGATGTCAACTACCTGCAGCGGTTGTGGTAAGCCCATACTCAACCTAAACTTTATGGAGTGTTCTAAGTGTGTTGAGTTGTACGACCTAGAATGCCTTAACATTAACAAACACACTTTCGAAAGTTTTTCTGACGATCACAAGAAGAAATGGATGTGTCCTAAATGTTTGAGCGCTATACCTAAAGGAGACAACACTAGCACCCCTCTGAGAATGCTGGGCACCCCCGCAGGCTTAAACATCACGTTCACACCATCTGAAAATGTAAATATGAATCGCGGCAGTGGTAGCCGCGCGAAATATATGGATGACTCCGAAAACTCTCTATCAACACTTATTTCGGAAATCCGTCAGCTCAGGCAGGAGGTACAAAACCTCAAACTACAAAATCAGGAAATTGTTCTTCTGCGGCAAGACTTTCTGGAATTAAAAAACCAACTGAACTCTATTTCCGTGGAATCTGCTCATAAGCTTGCTGAATACGAAGAAAAGTTCAAACATCAAAGTACTGAAATCTCATCACTAAATTCAGCTGTCGAACTCTTAAAACAACAATTTAACGTGCTGGAACAATCTAATTTGCAAAATGAACTTGAAATTATCGGAGTCCCGGAACAGAAAGAAGAAAATCTCCATCACGTTGTTCTGTTAGCAGCCAAGATGGTTGGAGTAGAGCTAAAAAACGCCGACATAGAGGGCATAAAACGAACAGGCTGGAAAAAACAACCCGACACAGTTTCAGGCATCACGCCAAAGTCTCGCCCTATAATAGTCAAAATCACCAGACAAAGCAAGCGAGATGAGATTGTTAAGGCAGCTAAGTCCAGAAGGAATCTCACGACTGAGAATATCGTCAGTGGCCCAGCCGCCAGCCTCTACATAAATGAAAGGCTAACCAAACAGAATCGTCTGTTATTTCGCGACGCGAAATCGCGGTCAAAGCAACACGGGTTCAAGTACTGCTGGATCCGACATGGATGTGTATATATCCGGAAGGCTGAGCACACAAAACTCATCCACATCCGCACCACCGCTGACATGGAACAACATCTCGGAGTTATATCACAAACTGCCTAAATTAGTTGATCACGATACTTGTTGCTTGCTTAAATATCAAATATGGCTGTTTTCCAATATTGCTTACGTCTACCCTAAGATAACCAGGGCCAAATCATTACACACAACTCTCATATCACCTCAACACGCATCTGCCACACACACTCAATCACCCCTGACACAAATCACGTTCCTCTCACATATCCCGCTGACTCCGCTCACACAAGTGTATCAATTAGTAATCATGAGCTATATACAAGCAAAACATCACTCTTTCATAGCGTCCAGAAAAATAAACTGTAGTCCAATTCATACTACGTACTTGCTTCAACTGCAGCTGCAGTGTCTGACAATTTATAATGAAAAACCAAATAATGATATTTACACCAACGTCCAAAAATGATAACAATTGACCAAAATTTATTAAATGCTATAGATAATGATTTTTCAATAAACTGTCAGACACTACCTATTTTAGAAAACTGCAAATCCATGATTACGCAAGAATACAACTTCAAAATTTTGACTTTTAATATCCGCAGTATCCAGTGTAATTTCGATGCTTTCCTTGTGGCAATACGGAGAATGGATGTCAACTTCGACCTTATAATCTTAACCGAGTGCTGGCTTTCCTGTAGCACCGTTGGACAAATTCCTGGGTACAGTGCTCATGCTACTAAGAGAAATATTAATAAATGTGGTGGCGTGGTTGTATACGTAAATGACGTTTGGTCAGCAAGTGTAAGCGAGCCAGAAATTGATGACGCCGAATGTTTAGCAGTAGAGCTTACCGACTCTATTGCTGTGCTTGGCGTCTATCGCTCACCATCATTTAAGGACAAAGGTCGTTTTCTGGACTCCCTGTGCAAATCCATAAATACTTTTAAAAATAAGGCTACCGTTATTCTGGCAGGTGATATTAATATAGATACGCTAGGGGATAGTCACACTGATGCTGCTGAGTACCTCTGTCTGCTTTCTGAGCTTGGCTTCACCTCCGCTATTACGCTTCCTACGAGAGCCGGCGCATGTTTAGATCATATTTTTATCAAGACCAAACATCGCCAAATTCTGGGCTTGGTCGGTAACTGTGATGTAACAGATCACGACTTGGCTATTATGGCACTTATTAGTAAGGTAAACACCAGACCCAAAAATAGGATAGCCAAAAAAACCGACTACAAAGGATTATCTGCAGAACTGCGTGCAGCAGACTGGTCTCCGATGTATAACGCACAGAATGTTGATGATGCTGTACAGAAGTTCAATAACATAATATCAAAATTGGTTTCACGACACACTAAAACCCGACGCATTAGCCGCTCCAAGTTCGTCATAAGGCCTTGGATGACGCCTGGTTTACTCAAATGCGGTAAGCACCGTGACAGGCTGCACCAAGACCACAAAATGGATCCAACAAATGAGATAAAGGAACGTGTCTACAAAAGGTATCGTAACTTCTACCGAAATCTTCTTCGCAAGCTCAAAACAGAATACGATAGCAAGGAGTTCGAAGACAACAAACATAATCCTAAAAAACTATGGGAGTGTGTACGCAATGTCAGTGAATACGCCAGCAAAAAGAGTGTAGCTACTGAGCTTACAAAAATTAAAAGCAGCCTTGAGGAGTCGCTTAACTTCTGTAACACCTATTTTTCCACTGTTGGTGAAAAGCTGGCACATCAACACATGAATCAGCTTCAGAAAAGTGAAGAAGAAATACTAGCTGATATTGTTCTAGATGATGCAGCGCCTATGAGTTTTTTCATGCAACCCACAGATGTGGTCGAGGTAAACAAAATTGTGGCGGGACTCAAGACTGACTCTGCCCCAGGGCCAGACGGCTTTACCGCGGCCTTAATAAAGAATATCAAAAGCGAAATTATCGAGCCTTTGACTTACATGATGAATCTCAGCATCTCCAGTGGTGTTTTCCCAAACGAATGGAAGCGAGCGACAGTAGTACCTATTCATAAAAGTGGTTCTAACCGGACTCCAGAGAACTACAGGCCCATATCTCTTTTGAGTATTTTCTCAAAAATATTGGAAAAAATAGTCAACTGTAGACTCATGAGGTACTTAGAAGGAAACGGTATTCTGTCTGACAGGCAATATGGCTTTAGGTCTAAACGGTCTACAGAGGACGCAGTAGGCCATCTGACTCGACATGTGTCAAATTGCCTTGACAATGGAGCCAAGACTGTAGGAGTTTTTCTGGACTTAGCCAAGGCATTTGACACTGTCTCAGTCCAAATATTGTTAAGGAAACTCGAAAACGTAGGAATAAGGGGAAAACCCTTGGACTGGTTCCAGAGCTATTTAACAGCAAGACGTCAATGTCTCAGGGTTGGAGGATGGACCAGTTTAGAATCACCAATAAACTTTGGAGTTCCCCAGGGCAGTGTACTCGGCCCCACCCTCTTTATTCTATACATGAATGACATACATACGGTTGTCCCAAAACACGCTGAAGCTATCTGCTACGCTGACGACACCGTGATTATTTTTAGTGGAAACACATGGGAAGCAGCAATGCAGAAGGCAGACCTTGGAATGATGCAGCTAAAGCAATGGCTTGATTGTAACCTGCTTACTCTCAATATATCGAAAACAAAATACGTGTGTTTCCAAAAAACGGCTGCATCACGACCACTTATGCCAACAATTCTAAAAATCCATCAATCCTGCGATCCCTTATGCTGCCAGTGCCCGATGATTGACAAAGTGAAGGATATAAAATACCTTGGGGTTAATATTGACGAATATCTGTCGTTTAAGGCTCACATAGCAATGATATCCAAAAAAACCAGGAAGCTGATTTATGTTATGAAGTTACTCCGCAACTCTGCTAACGATAGTATCCTGCACCTAGTCTACTCAGCGCTTTGCGAATCAGTGATCAGTTACTGCATTTCCATCTGGGGGGGCGCATGTAAGACTTCGCTGCTCCTGCTAGAACGGGCTCAGCGCTCGGTATTAAAGGTGATGCTCCGGAAACCTTTCAGATACCCCACAGTGACTCTTTACTCCGAAGCTAAAGTGCTTACAGTACGTCAACTTTACGTCAGGAGGGTTGTTTTGTTGATGCACCGATCGGTATTAAATTCACACGAATACCACAGAATGTTAAAAAAACGGATTTTCAGGGTTCACCCGATCAGTGTGAAATCGGTATTTTCTCAGCGCCTGCCTAATTTCTTGTTTACAGCTGTTTACAATAGAGTTCTTCGAGTCTGTGACATCCGACATAGCACAGTCCGTGAGGCCAAGAGAGTTCTTGAGTGTTACTTGCGCTCACTTTCATACGACAAAACTGAACAACTCTTATTTAGCCTCAAGTAACCTAGTGTTTGCGTCCCACAAATTTGTTACCTACAAATTCCCATTCCCCTTTCCTTTTCTCTCCTTAACTACTCTACCCAACATAACGCACTTCACACACAAACACACACACACACACACACTCACACACACACACACACACACACTTACACACTTAAAATCACCCTGTTTGTAAATAAATAAATAGTCACTCATACAGTCTGCCCAATCTGGTTTTTTAACATTGTATTGTAAAATGTGTAACATTTAGATTATATCTCAAAAATAATTTAGTCTGCCTTTAATTTAATGTGTCGTTCAAGTGGACGCCCACGATACTGGTTTTTCCAAGTGTGGGGTCCACAGTGCTTGTGTATTGTGCAAATGGTTGGCTAATAAAGATATTTGTATTTGTATTTGTATTGCATTTGTATATAGCCTATTTAATGAAAATAATAATTAAAATCATTACCACGGTACCCATGGTACAGCCACGTCATCATCATCATCGTCAGCCCATAATCGCCCACTACCGAGCATAGGTCTCTTTTGTACGGCACTTCTCCTAGTTATGTGAAATTGTTCTCTAGATTCGATTTGCGATTTTTTAATGCATACAATACATCTACACTAATATTAAAAAGAGATAAGTAAGCTGCGTAATTTCGAATGTTGTGGAAAATTTTTGTAACTACTCCAATTTTAAAAATTACTTCTCTTATAGAAACCTACGCAATCAGTGTATGCCATTGCATATTAATTATGAGCAGAGCCTCACGCAGAAGGTAGTAAAATGTAGGTTTGACTATTATTTTGTGTGTTGGTGATGGTGTATAAGCTGTAGAGATGCGTCGCCCGTCCGAGATGTGCGGGAGGGCGGGCGGCTGCGCGCGGCTATCGATCCCGCCCGCCCGCCGAGATGACGGCGCCCTACGCCGCCCAGATATGGGATAAATCATACCTATTATCACTTTACACTAACGCTTTCTTATAATATAACTCCCGGTATCAATAGATCGGTGATGTTGAATAACTGAGTTACTCTTTAAATAGATGAGCCCACTGCAAGTGGCATTCAGGTACAACAAAGTTACCTACCATTTTATAATGGCGCATTAATTTATAAGTTGTTCGTTCTGGAACTAAGTACGATTAGAAAATGCAAATAATAATGACCAATTCGGAACATTTTTGCATACACACAGTGGTCTTCTGACCCCAAACTAGGTAAAGCTTGTACTACTGATACACATACATTTTTATTTTTAAACATACCTACTTTGTCAGGCTAGGCGTCTGACCATAACTCAACTCATTTTAATTTCTGATGTTGTTGTTCTAAGCATCAGAAATGTTGGTAGTATAAGGAAAACTGTAGACACATTCATCTGGACAATGTAAAAATGAAAAACATGTTTTGATCGTGTTTCTACGAAACTCAGTACAAATCGGTGTTTATGGCAGATTATGTTTCTGCAACGGAATCGAACTCATTCCTCAATGATATAGCAATGACTCAACACTTGCTCAACACAGAAGCTCATGCCGGCTCAAAAATTGAAAAATATTGACTGCCTCGGTAGCTCAGTTGGTAATGGCCTACCTTAGATTCCCACCTGTTTTTTTTTTCATGCCATAGATGGCAAACGATTGTAGTTACTCGGAAATACCGCAGGAGCTCATTCCACATATTGCGGGAGCGTGGCAAAAAAGATCGCTTAAGACTAAACTATTTAAATACACTTAAGCACAAGTCTTGCTTAGTTTGGGGTCAGTCTGTGTCTATGTGTGCAAAATGTCCCGAATATCTATAGGTACCAAGTTGTTACACAGAGAGGGATACAGTCTTTTTTTCCACTCCTCAAAAATCTTTCGCAGCTTCTCTACGTCGTATCCTAAAACTCTAGTTTCAAGTTCATAATCATCCATTCAAACTGCCATGCATATAATATAAAATACCTATTATTGGATAAGTTGTAAAATTTAGTTTATTTATTTAAAATTCTGTAAATCACATGCGTAAACGGGTCATTGAATTACCTAATTTGCAGTGGCTAACTTAGCATACTGCAAATTAGACAGTGTAATGAGCGCTTGTTCAGTAACACATTCCACTGTTAGTTCACTTAAAAATAAAGTCGTCAAACCGACCCACAAACGACCCTATAATTTCCTCGCCTGTAATGATAGACTCCCAACAAAAAGTACTCTGCCTTAATGACAAGTGTACCTATGATTATAGTGATAATGATAATCAATTAGTGCTTTATTGCTGTGACAATAAGCCTTATTGTTTTGTTACAGTGTGCAACTTCATAGTACACGAGCGATGCGTGGGGCAGGTGGTGACGCCGTGCTGCGGGGTGGCGCCGAGCCTTATCAAGGTAAAATACACCTTTAGTTCTTTACCATGAAGTACAAACTATGTTTTACTTGTCCTACTAAGTGAGTATGTGTGTTAGTTTCTTGCATCGCTCAAATGGATGGACAGATTTTGATGAAACTCGGAACACATATAGCTTATGCCCCAGGTTAACACACGGCTATTTTCTAACCGAAGATGAAACCGCAGGGCACAGCTAGTTGATAAATAAGAATTTATTAAATTTTTGACTGAGCCTTGTCAAGGCAAACTAACTCTTTACCACTATAAAATAACGCACACTTTACTACGTATCAGTTAATGAAGATTCATAAAATTTTCAACCGCGGTCACGACACCGCCTCGGAAGCCAAACTTCTACCATCGGTTGGAAACATCATCAAATATTTAACAAGTTTGTTTAGTGGCTACGGAACTGATTACTCGAAATGAAGCTTTAATGGAAATGCCAGCCATGAAGCGCTACGTCGAAATTAACTTCAATCAACTATTTGAAAATGTGTATAGAAAAGAGTGGAGCCCATAAAGTATGGAGTCGCTTGTTAAGAGTCCAGCGACCACTTTAGACTAGCTTCGCATTGGCTAAAGGTATTCTATTGCCACTTCAAAGACAAGCGAAGAGAATAAGTAAAGATACTGACGAGCCTCTTAAGTTATCTACAGAGTGACAAAGTGCAATTTCAATGATTTTTTTATGACTTTTTCAGTTCTCTAATCAGTCTTAAATAACTAAAAAAATCCCTCGTATTATGGATTAATGTAAAAGCTAATGATGTAGACAACCTCCCTATGTAAAGGGATTTTTGATTTGCTTTGTCTATCTAACAAATAAATCAGTCAAAAATTTCCCGTTTCAAATGCGGATATTTTTCATGGCTCTATTTTAAAAAAAAAAATGATGTTTTAAAAAAAACAAAATATAGGGGTGGAGATATAGTTTATTTAATTGTACATGCCAAATTTCATTATAATCTGTCAAATGGTTTCCAAGAAATTTGAGAAGCGCGTTTGTATGGAAAATTCAGAGCTTCGCGGAACCCTTAAGACTGATGAGTCGGACGACGTTAAAGATCCACGTCACCACTTTTGGTGGAGTAGTTATTACAGACAAGGCTGTACGACAAGAGACATACTTGTGCACAAATTAAAAACGCCGATCGACGAAGCTAAATATCGTTAATAGGATAAAAACGAATAAAGTTTAATTGTTTCTTCTTCATCATTACTTAATTACTCTAGTAGGTACCAATACAGCCAGCGTTTTTTTCTAATATGTACGATGAGCATTTGTATTTTCTTATCTACTTACCATCAGGCGGCCCGTTAGCTTGTTTGCTAGATAGGCCATAGAAAATAAATAAGCCAAGGAGTGGAACGCACTTCCTGCCTCGGTGTTTCCAGCAATAAATACAACCTGGGTCTCTTCAAGACAAGAGTGAATAGGCACCTCATGGGCAATGGGCGTGCTCCATCTTAGACCGCTTCGTCACTTTCCATCAGGTGTGTTGTGGTCAAACGTGGGTCCATTTAATCTTAAAAAAAAGTAAATAAAAACACTCAACGCTTCTGTGATAGTTTCATGAATTTCTGAAACGTAGGCCATAATCTTAGTTTTTCCCTAAATAAATGTTCGTGTGTGTTGTAGAACCCAGTGGCTCACTGCTGGTCGGAGCCGACACATCACAAGCGGAAGTTCTGCACGGTGTGTAGAAAACGGCTTGACGAACTACCAGCTTTTCATTGTATGAGTAAGTATATTCAGTACCTTTACAAAAGCTTTATAGATGATTCTATCCATGAAGACGACAGAAATACTAATTGCAGGTTTAAAAGAATGGCTGAGAGACTGCTGATTTTTTGTTCAAATTAAATAATAGGTGTTTTCCACACATCATAGAAACTACGGAACTCTTTCGTGTTTGCGATTTATTTCAGGCACTATAATCAATCCAAGGTTTTAAATTATATACCAGAGTGACGCGTATCCCTAGTGCAAACATAGATAACTAGTGTGAAATAATTATTAATGTAACAAACTACAGCAGAACATTGCATACAACTTGAATTGCACTGAAATACCTAGATGATGATTAATAGAAAGAAAAACGTGTCTTCGTGAATTTATATTATAACTTTTCGTTTATTAATTCTAGCTTTTCTATCAATATAGGTCCAACTACGCCATGAAAAGTGGAACAGTTCTTCTGTTGACGTAAATTTCGTTTCAATTTGCAATTTTTGTGCTAATCTTTGTCACGGAGTAGAACGTTTCGTGTCAAACACCGACCTTTGCTAATCATACCATTTCAAGTACCACACGACGATGTTTTGAAACCCGCTAGTCGCTCTACAACCCCATTTGTGTGTGTGTGTGTATGTGTGCCATATGTATGCCAGTCACTTATTTAGTTAAAACACACTAAACCGGGCTGATCGAGTATAAATTAAAAATTTACCAAGATTACCTACACCTATGTAGAACTAGAGCAAAGCTCACGAAACCGCACCGTGTCTGAAGAATCGTCTACATTCTACTTTTGGTATTTGGAGCTTTAGGACACACTAACTTTTCCATAATAAGATGAGCTGTAAAACAACAATTAATTTCGTTCACTCGGTCAACCTGACCCTCTGATTCCTTGACGAACAACTAATTGAACAGCCTGTTGAGACGACGCTGTTATTTTGCGCAGTATGCGAGTACTATGTCCACGGCGAGTGCGTGGACTTCGCGGCGGCAGACTGCAAGGAGAACGCGACCTACAGCGCGGGCAGCGAGCCGAGGCACGTGCATCACTGGCGCGAGGGCAATCTGCCCGCCAACTCCAAGTGCGCCGCCTGCCGCCGCGCCTGCTGGTCGGCCGAGTGCCTCACCGGCTACCGCTGCGAGTGGTGTGGCAGTACGGTAAGTACCGCTGCCTTCAGCAAGTAACGACGTGACCTGGGCCTTCAACCACGCAACTTTTCTTCCACCTTACACTAAGCTAGCCAGTCATGATAAGTTCAAATGACAGTTGTCAGCCCGGAGTATCAGACAGACATACAGAAAACTGTGATCGTTGTGAACTGGTTGGACTTGACTACTTTTGATATGGGTCGCAGTGCCACGCGGGATGCCGCTCGCTGATCCCGGAAGAATGCAACTTCGGGATGCTGCAGCCGATCTTCCTGCCGCCGTCGGCCGTGTCGATCCCGCGCACGGAGGTGCCCATGGAGGCCATCATCGGCGTGCACGTGCGCCCGCCGCCCTCGCAGCGAGACTTCGGCTGCCGTAAGTACCCCCTTCACGTTCCAGCGTCGCCCGCGCCGCACCGCTTCTGGCCACCACGTGTGCCTCGCAATTCGCGGCGCTTCGATAGTTTAGGCGCTGCTTGCACCGTAGCTCTCGATCTTTCAGCTGCATCGCCGAGACTCCCACGATCCCCAGAGCCCACATTCGCATCGAGATCGTTGGAGAAAGTTTTGTACATATAGTTTATATTATGGGGGCGATCGATCGTGTCAGTCTTTCAGTTGCGTATACACCATCGGAACCCATCTCGGACGTATTTCCCATTGGAGCATAGTAGCGTCGAATCGCGGGGCACATAAGTCTGTGCGGGCGGTGCGTCGCGTGCGGGTGGTGTGCGTGAGCGTGTGTGTTGGGGCAGCGCGCGCGCGGCGCTGGGGCGCGGGCGGCGCCTGGTCGCCGGCGCGGCTGGCGGGGCTGGCGCGCCGCCTGCTGCCGGCCGCCTGCAGCCCGCACGGCGGCGCCTCGCCTCCATACACCAGAGGTAACCGACGACACTCTCTGCTCTGCCAAGTTCCTGTCGATGATCACCTGCTACATAATATCTAAGAAACGATATTAGTCCATAAATCTGACAGACGGCACATTCTTGGTAAACCAGGTTGTTGTCCAATCGTACCACCCCGACCTCCGCAATCCGCCGCATGTCTCTCTGTCTGCACTTGCACCTATATTACATTGAACATTATTTCAACGTCGATCGCGATGTAGTTGGATTTAATTATTGTTATTCGAATTGGTTAATGTTGGATGTCAGTTTTTTGCTGTAGTAATTTAACAAAAAAGAAACACTTTGTACAGCTACGAAAGTACGAAGGTAAAATATTAAACCGCTCTACAAGTTGAGCGACTCAACTCTGTAATATTATTTGAGTATAATGTTGTAGTGGTAAATAGGTGTTTGGTGCATCTGCCGTTATCATGATTATATTATGTGTTGAACTTTACCAAACCACTAGTAAACGTACTGCCGTTGTCTGTGACAATACTTGGCCGGCCAAGTGGCTCAGTAAAGTTCTTTACTCTTGCTTTCGCTGTATGCTTTATATTAAACTGTCTCCTCTAAAAAAGTATCTATTCATATTTTACACATACTTATCTATGTATTTGTTTACATGTTATTTTATATATCTTTCTTATTTCCGTGAAAATTAGTAACGGTCTGAATATTGTCCTGGGGCTAATAATTTCGAAAATGTATCTAACTAACCGACGATCGAATTTCACAATCTTCTTATTCTAAGAACGCTATCTGCACACTTTCAAAGAAATTCTTGCTGAGGCACTCCTTCATGCGAAACGGCTCTATCGCATCATAAAACTACAGGACATGTTTATTTAATAGCAGTTAAAGTCAATTTATTTCAATTTATTGCACATGACATAAGTTATGGCAAAAAAAACTAAGTTAACTCCAGTATGCAAAACAAAAAATGTGCTTACCTTTACTTATATTTTTAAATTTTACGAAACAAAGTTTTTTATGAATGGTGAAATAATTTTGGAACCATCACAAATTTAGTATCCCCATTTATATATCTAGTTTTAGTAATACGTCTAGTGATTTGCCAATATTTAGTGCATTTACCTTTTTCTAAAATCTTGTAGTTTTATGAGAGAACTATCTAAGCGCCCTAACTTTCCCTCGTCACGTACTTTCTAACCCATATTGCTACACTGAGTGTAATCCGGCCAGCTAAAGGGTACCCGTGAAGTGGTACCCCACCGGCCAAGGTAACATACAAACATATTTACAAATATTGTGTATATTATGTATGATTTAATTCGATATAATTATGCTGCAAGTTACGCCGCGCCGCTTGTTCTTTCAGGCTGTCCCAAGAAGTTACAAGGACATGAAATTGGAGTCTACTTCCTAGAGTTGTCCAATTGTGTATAATATCTTGGTTACGTTTTTTATCTTTTACTAACAAATGTGTTGAGTGTTGCGTTTTAGAATTTAGAACTCTGCCGGAAAAGACTGAACGGTGCACATCACTACGACTTGAATAACTAGATCAATGTGTTTTCTTGAGACATTCTGTTACAGTCCTAGGATAGGTACTTAGTGGAATAAAACTTGTGATCAGTAGTTTATAAGCTTACTAATCTGTGTGCGTACTTAACTCATAATTAGTTTGATAAATGTTGCAACAGTTGCATTTCTACACACCGAGAAAGATTTTGTACTAAAGAACTAACCAAAGGTTTTCTTGATGTGTGGAATACTGATAATTATAACAATGCTTATTAAACTAAACTAAATAAAGACCTACTCTCCTAAATACTCGAAGTAGATGCATAATATAAAGAGAATGATATTCTCATAACAAATCATCTACTAAAACAAGAACCCCTGTCATTAACCTATTTAAATGTTTGATGTGTAAATTATCATTTCGGCTGAATATTGGAAGAATAAATAGTCGTGAGTTTCTTTCACTGACAATGTTTTCGTGCTATAAGTATGACTACATATCTCTCAATAATCCATATTTTCATTGCAACAGCCAAAGATACCTGAATGTTTTTGATACCAAGGCAGGTCTCGTGGTAGGCTTATCGAGAAACTAAGTGCTAAGAACTTGAAAGCCACTACAAAGAAAAGTAATATGAAAAAATGAAACACTGCATTTTACTACGCCGTCATCCATTCACATGAGCTACGCAATGCTGCGCACGTAGCTACGCCTTAATAATAATTGAGAACAAAACTTGATAAATCCTTCCAATATTCTTTCACCGAATGTTTAAATCAAATTTAATAAATAAGGAATAAGTATAATGAAAGTATCGAGTGTTGCCGGGGTGTGGGGCGGGTACGTGAGCGGTGTGGGTGTTGCAGCTCGCAGCGTGAGCGAGGAGTTCTCGTCGGGCTGCGAGGGCCGCGCCGGCTCCGGCGGCGGCTCCACGGGCATGCCGGCGGACCAGGACCACCGGCCCGACCACGGCAAGCAGCATCGGGACAAGACACCGGATGATAGGGATGAAGGTGAGCTTTTTAACGCCGACTACGCAGCTTTTACGATCATGAAAGTAGTATCTCTACAGTCTACAGTTAGGGTCTGCGGGTAGCCGCATTTAAACTTTGTACAGAATAAGATTAGTTTTCAGCTAAAGCTATTTTTTAAAGCGATCGCTCAAGCATTGATGAACGAAGATAAAAGTCATTAATTTATGATGGAAATACTTTCACCATAAATTGTCCAACGAATACGAGAATTCTAGCGCCGTCTAAACCAGACACTTACGCGACGTTCCCCTCGTCCCCGCACAGAAGTAGTGAAGGTGTACGACGGCGAGGCGGCATGGTCGCGGCGGATCTACCGGCCCGTGGTCGTGGGCCGCAACTGGAACGAGCGCGAGCTGATCTCCGCCGCGCTGCGAGCCTTCCACGTGGCGCGCGAGCCAGAACAGTTCGAGCTCACGGACGCGCTGGCCGGGGACGAGACTCCGCTCTCCGACCCCACGCCTCTCGCCAAAGTCACCAGGTTGCCTAACAAGCGGCCGTCCCTCTACCTGCGCTTCAAGTGAGTTCTATTGTCCGTAGGCTGTAGAAGGTCCGTAGGAGGCTGTAAAGTAAGCTATTGCAAATCAGAAAAATGCTTCCCAAGAGAGTAGTCGTCTTGCTAACAAGATTAAGACAAACACACTAGAAAAAAGCACACATCAGAATATATTCTCCAAACTACGCTCTTTTAATGTGATCTCTCAACCCTGGTTCTGATGTCGCAGAGAGCCAGAGACGGGCGGCGGATATGTGCGCGTGTACCCGGGACGGGTGGCGGGCGCGGGCGAGACCTTCGTCACGGTGCAGTGCAAAGGCGAAGACACCGTGGCCGACCTCATGGCCGCTGCGCTGGAACGGTTCGGGCTCGATCCAAACACCGCCGTTTCCGACTACCGCTGCTCGGAGATCCTGCTTGACCGCGGGGGTGAGTGCATCTTGTCATATCTTGTTACTTTACAGACAGAAGTTATTCAAGTGACAGAAATTACCAATATTAGGCAAACTGTTAAGAATAGACATTTATGGGCCTGCTACGCGATTGACAACGGTCCCGTCAGAAGTGAAATCAGATGGCGGCAGATAGAGCCGTATCGAAGTTTGTTATAAACCTCTTTCCAAACGGTAGTAAGCCACCAAAGTCATCTCTGTCAGAACGCGGTTCCTCGACTTGTCTTTAGCTAAAATTTCCAAACATTAGTAAGTAACGTTGTGGTGCAGTGTCAGAGCGCGTGCTGGAGGACGAGGAGCGCCCGTGGCGCATCGTGGTGCGGCTGGCGCGCGACTCGGTGCGGCGCATGGAGCTGGCGCGCTTCTACCTGCAGCCGCGCCGCGACCCGCACGGGCCCACGCTCGCGCTCTACGTCGCCTCGCTCCCGCCCGGCCTCTCCGAGCGCAACTACGAGAACATACTCGTCGAGTTCCTGGGCGCAGGTACCACACGATTCCCCCTACTAGTTTATACACTAAAACCAAATATAACTTTATAAAAATTGACCCAGGTGGAACATCTTCTTTAACTTTCCACTAATTCAGACCGTTCAAAGATTTTATAATAAAAGGGGTCATTGTTATCAGCACACAAACTTCATACCTCCTTGATCTGAAGCTTAGCTGGTGAAGCTTGCGCATGGACTATTGTTTTCGACTCTTCAGCTTGAATCCTTAACGTTGTGCTATTTGTGCAGATAACAAATTCACATCGATCGGTCCGATCTACTACGAGTACGGGTCGATGGTGATCACGTACGAGGACGCGAGCAAAGCCGTGCAAGCGCTCTACGCACTCAGAGAGGCCAAATATGAAGATAAGCATTTATTAGGTAAGACCGAATAAAACACCCACAAAAAAAATGCAAAACTAACAAAAAGCAACCTTAAAAGCCAACCTCCAGTAATGGCAGAGCACCTGATGATGTACGCTAAAAAACTTAGGTGCGAGCTATTTTTAAACAAACTCTAGCGAACATTGAATCACAAGTGCAAATGAAAAGTTTCTCAGAATTGGAAGCTAATTCTAACACCTGACTACTCTGACTAGTCACACACCTGTACAAACGAATCCCTAACAAATAAAAATCGGCTCCCTACACAGCATCGCATCAAACTATTACACCGATTAGTAAAGCTAAAAAATCAAACAGTAAGCTTGGACAATCATGGCTTTCACGTTTTTCGCACATCATACACTGTCAGGCTGTCTGTTGGTTTACGTTGAAAAAAACGAAAGTGACTGATTTCTACTTAGAACCCAGCTAGTTTCGAAGGGTTTATCTACCAGAACTATAGAATCCTGTTCGTCCCCAGTTTTGCTCCTGCCCAGCATCGAGCAGTCAATGGTTCCGAGCAACGTGAAGCCGCTGCTAGTGTTCGTGAACGTTAAATCTGGTGGCTGCCAAGGGCTCGAGCTCATCTCTTCCTTCAGGAAACTCCTCAACCCCTACCAGGTGTTCGACCTCGAGAACGGGGGGCCCTTGCCTGGGTTAGTATCACAGACACATTACCCTTCCGAATTTGAGCAGCTCGAAAAATATTTGTAAATGTTTCATTTTGTTCTCAGTTTAAACATAATCTACTTAAATTTCACACAAGGCTGAGTCAATGAAGAAAAGTTATAGCTTCAACTTTTAAAATGCACCATAATCTAGCTTTTCTTTAAAAACAACTTGTATCGATGAGTGTTTGCACAAAAGAGTTTGCTAGCTTTGTGGGAGTTAAAAGAATCGGTCTCAGATAGAGTCTTTTCTCGAGGAAGAAACCTATCACACATAAAGAACGCTGTTTTGTATGACAGGCTGTACGTATTTCGTCACATTCCGAACTACAAGATCCTGGTGTGCGGCGGCGACGGCACCATCGGGTGGGTGCTCCAGTGCCTCGACAACGTGGGCCAGGACTCACAGTGCTCCAGCCCACCCTGCGCCATTGTGCCTCTCGGAACTGGTCAGTCTATACATACAACTAACAACGCTTTACCATCACAACACTGTTCCATAATAACTTCCATTTTAACAAATGAGTACGAGTATGGTGCCAAATCATTGGGTGAATGTCGATTGTCCAGGTAACGACCTAGCGCGCGTCCTCCGTTGGGGCTCTGGCTACACTGGGTGCGAGGATCCGCTGTCGCTGCTGCGTGACGTCATCGAAGCCGAGGAAATTCGCCTCGACCGCTGGACTGTCGTCTTCCACCCCGATGACAACAAGCCGCCAGACGAGCCCAAAGATCAGCTACCCAAGCAACTCCCAGGTTAGTTGACGACAAAGACAGTTGCTTTGCTGCAATGTAGATGACAAGATACTTAGGTGGCTGAAAGATAACACTTATCACTTACTTAGGCAGTGTTTTTGAAAACCACGTAAACTGCGATCTTCCATTTATAGGACTAACTAACCTAAACTGTTTAGTAGAACATTAAATAGCTTTCAGACTAAATTTCGATTGCAAGAGAAAAATAAAAAATATTAAAAATTTTACCTTCCATTGGTTTAGATCTTGGCCAAAGCTTTGCAAACTGTAGCTTAGTGAAATTGTTTATAATATTGTATGTGTATTCCACCGCCATTGTTCACGTGTCCACGGTCATGTATCACCCGTGTAGTCCAACTGTAGCCCTCACGTTACAGCGTGTCTGACGATAGGGTCGCAGAGCGAGGACAACTCGCAGATCCTTGTCATGAACAACTACTTCGGCATCGGCATCGACGCGGACCTCTGCCTCGACTTCCACAACGCCAGGGAGGAAAACCCCAACAAGTTCAATAGCAGGTTTCTACTCTTCTGTACCTACGTGTTCTGATGCCCATCATTTTCCTGACCCTATCCCAAACTAAGTAAATAGAGTAGGCATGACCAATTTTAACAATTACATCAGATTTGGATTCTGAACGTTCGCCTTCCAAACTCCTATTTCCTTCAAAGATGCGCTTGTTAATGTATTGTGTTGGTTGTGTTTGGAATGTTTCTTTTTCAATCACAATTGTGCAGTTTTTATCCTATGATGTGTGCGTTTCAGACTACGCAATAAGGGCGTGTACGTTAAGATGGGTCTTCGCAAGATGGTGGGCCGCAAAATGTGCAAGGACTTGCACAAGGCGGTGCGGCTGGAGGTGGACGGCAAACAAATTGAGTTGCCGCCTGTTGAGGGCATCATTATACTCAATATACTCAGGTGAGGCCGCGGACAAGACCAGGAAATGAGGCTTCACTGAGATTAGATCTGTCTATGATTCTAGTCTGGTCAAAAAAACATGCAGCACTAACTATTTCTCAGATAACATCGCCAAACATTTTTTAGCTAGGTATATACTGAGCCTAAAAAAACGAACCATAGGATCATGTGTGACCTAGGGCGCATGTATAAATAAACTTTACATTGTTTACCATGAGGTAGCATATGTTATCATATATGAACGATGAGTGAGGTGTGTGATGTGTGGTGACAGCTGGGGCTCAGGCGCGAACCCGTGGGGCCCGGAGAAGGACGACCAGTTCAACAAACCCAACCACTGGGACGGCATGCTGGAGGTGGTGGGCGTCACGGGCGTCGTGCACCTCGGCCAGATACAGTCTGGCCTGCGAGGCGCGATGCGGATAGCTCAGGTAACCACTCTCACTTCCCATCATCAGAAACACATCTAGGATAGACGCTTTAAAGAATACTATCTATTCAATCTGACAAGGCAGACAGGTCCAGATCTGTACAAGAGTACAATATGGGAGCATGGCGTGACGTGACGTGACGGAACGCGAACTTCTGATATATGTACTTCTAGGGACTTGTTAACAGTCGCGTACCCTAGAGTTAACAGTAGTCTGCATTTTTCCTCAATTTAAATGCTGCTTTATTGCAACGATCAGCAAACGCACTGCAAATGCAACGCCAAGTCTGGAACTGTATTTTTTTTTCTGGCGTACATGACATGTATTGTGTGGTACGGTTTTAGGGTGCACACATAAAGGTGAACCTTCGCGGCGAGATCCCGGTACAGGTGGACGGCGAGCCGTGGGTGGCCGTGCCCAGCGAGGTCGTCCTGCTCAAGTCGGCCTTGAGGGTACATACACTTCCTACTTGCTTACCTCTACAAAGCAGCACTCTGAGCATGAACTAATAAGCTCTCTAAAGGGAAAATATCGAGCTCGTTGGCTCAGTGATCCAGAATGTATTTGGGCCTTCGGCACTAAAATTATTTATATTATTATTTTCAAAATCTTGATCTAGTACAAGGTTGTGTCAAACATTAACTTCGCGTTTTAGGGAACCTATAGACATTAAAGGTCTCTTGTCCATGCTCAGTGCTGTAAAGTGCAGGATGCGCGCCTCGACAACACTCTGCGATTCAGATCTGTAATGGTAACCTTTTCTACTTGTCGCGACAGAGAAATTGTCGCGTCGCGCATTTTATACACGTAGGTACCTAGTTTCCGCGCGACTTAAAAATGCTCCTCTTAAATAAAATAGCATCACAGCAACGAAGTACCTACTCTTTTGACAACTAATTGATTATAGGGATCGAAGAAGAGGCGTCTCTTATACAAAATAAATCCTTAGTCTGCGCAGACTAAGGATTTCTTCACTTTGCTTTTAAATAAAAGGCTTGGTCTACAATTCTACACAACTTCGAGAACTCTGAAATAGCATTTCTAGCTCCCGAGGCTTTTGAGGAAGACCAACACTCGATGCAACGTTTCTGTTGATATTTGCATGAGCTCGCTTACCTAACTCACACAGAAGGTCAAATAAATAACTTACAACTTCCTATTTGCATAATTAAGTAGGTATGTTGATAAAATTGTACACGACAGCGAAGTGTTTGGCTCGATCACAAGTACGATTCCAAGTTCTTGATATAGTGGCACCAGTGTCGTTCATATTAAATAGAAGCATAGCATAGTGGTAAATGCCGGAATGTGAATCGAGTGACACTGTCGTGTACAGTTTGGGGGTCCACACATTTTAATGTGACCACGTGGCGGCGGTCAGTGGAAACTACAGGTTACGGTCGACCGTAATGGCCAGCACCTGACCGTCGCCGCTTGTTCTCGCACATTTGTGTGGGCTTTTAATTTCTCCCGAGTCCCGTAATGCCCAAGCACTCTGAGGCCCTACCGCGAACTAACGAAACCTATTGTCGTCACCAAATCATACTACAAAATCAGTCCCAAGTACTACTGTACTCGCCGAGTAGGAGGTGGACGTAGTTCGCGGTAGGAGCCCTCACTCCCAGCACCTCCAGTACACGGTACTCCCAGCGAGGCCGCGCCGCCCCGCGACCGCACCGGACACCGACCTACTCTCGAGGGTTAACGCTCACCAACATTATACAGCTTTTTTATTAGTTTTAATCTAGTTCACGATCGAACGTTGACGTAACGGAGCACATTATATCGGAGCTGTTATAGTCGCGCTCGGTAACCCTAGAGAGAGGCCGGAGGGCGGGCGCGGGCGGCGCGGGGCGGCGCGGTGCGGGGCGGGCTCGGCTCACGGTGTGTGTGTGCAGGCGACGATGCTGAAGAAAATCAAGCGCGGGTCCGGCGGCGCGGCCTCGGCCGGCGGCGGGCCGGCCGCGCCGTGAGCCGCCCCCCCGCCCCGCCCTCACGCGCCGCTCCCGCAGGCCGCGATGCTGAAGAAGCGCGGCAAGGTGCGGCGGCGCAACACGGAGCCGAGCATGCCGCGCGCGCCGCCGCCGCCGCCGCCGCCGCCGCCGCCCGACACTTGAATCTGGCTGAGCGAGCGTCTGATCTGAGCACGCGCCGCCCATGGGCTCAAGGCGCGCGTGACGTCACGCGTCGGACGCTCGCTGCGGGCCGTCGGGGCCCGCCCGCATCACATACAACACCACAACCACAGTAGACAACTTTAATGTAAATAAATTAAACCCGATTCATGAAAACTATATAAACTTATAATAAAAAATAAATTTATAGTCATTAGTCGTTGTTTTATTTTTAGTGATATGATTTCAGTGTAAAATAAATAATGAATATGTAAAAGTATGTCTTTCCTTTCCATCGCTTGCGGTCACTCGGCGGATCGAACGATATCCGCACTTAGGGGAACGACTGAGGGCGTATATTCTACCCCACTACGTCTACACACTGGTATGGTAGCCGAGCTCCAGTGTTAATGATAAGTTGATAAGTTTGTGTATTAGGTCAACATCAATACCTGACAAACACCTTTCCAAAGACTATGCAACAAATTTAGAATAAGTTAGAATACCTTCTAAAGAGATACAAGTGATACAGACGAATGGAGAATGTGTACACAAACTGTACCGACCCCATCTGAGTGGAATAAGAGTAGAAGATTATCTTATTGAGAGACAAACATTTAAAGATCTACCAAAAGTTACTACCTCAACTATCCAAGTTAGCTAACATAACAACGAAACACCGATAGTTCATGTCATCATAAGTTTATTAACATCAGAACCTTAAGACTAGTTTCACATAGCAGTGCTTTAAATTACATGTAACATTAAAGGCTACAACATAATATTTAAGGAACTGGTCATGGTACCATGAGTTGAAACCACCTGTAATCATACATCAAGTAGATTTCATGCTTGGTAGAGTCAAGACTATGGTGACGTCAGTATGGCTCAAAAGAAGCGAGGTTTTGATAATAGCAACAAATTAAAGTAAGCAAAAGCATCGCTTAAAGAATACATAACTATAGAATATAAAATACCCACACAAAAGCAGTACAAGAAAGTACATTTATAGATTTCATCAATAGATAAAAAAGGGTTTAGTTGAATGTGGGCAAACCTAACCTACAAATGCAGTCTTTGAGACTGAAATTAATGAAATCACAACAATTCAATAAGTTACTAGTAAAAAAATCAAAACAAAACCAACACTGTGTGATAGCTCTAGACGTTCTTTCTACCTGTTCTGGCGCGGTCGAGATAATCTCAGTGACCATCTCATGTACATTCCTAATGAAAGAGATAGTCGCCAGTTTATCGATCACGCGAGAATAGGGTCCCTGCTGGCCTACGACCACTTTTAGCGCGATTCAATGTACGCCCTTGTACAAATTCATTCTAGTCATAGATGGTAAGATTGAAAAGACAATGCAAGCGTCATCTGATTCAGAGCCAGCTTTGACACGCGCTAAAGTGTCAGATAGCCGTAAGTGTTTTAAACACCAATAATTACAAACAACTCGACAACTCGATTTGAAACACTAATTATTACAAACACCTGGACAACTCGACCGTCTCTTCAAAATTATTACAACCTACTAGGTTGGTTTACATAAATTTTCATTAGATTAATTAAATTTGTATAATTTTTTAATAAAATAGTTTTTTTCGTATAAAATCAAAATGACTTTATATTTCATCAGTGAATCAAGTTGTCGAGCTAAATTACTTTGCTAAAAGAAATCTATGGGGATCAGCTAAGGTGTACTCCAACTTAGTCTAACGCGTATATAGGTAGCCTAGTATCGTCGGTTATGCGCGATTTCCATAATAACGAACAGTCAGTTTTGAGCGTTGTCAGTTTGAGTTGAGTCAGTTGAGAGCGATGATAGCCTAGTTGGAGAAGACTCGCCTCTCAATCCAGAGGAAGTGGGTTCGGACCCAGCCGAAGGCACGCACCAATTTGTTCATAATGTGAACATACATATGTTTGTGCGTATTTAATGTCATCTGCTACTCAACTGGAGCCCGGTGTATGGCGACAGGCTCGCCCCCTGTCACATTTTAGACTGAATATCGTCCGGCGAAGTGTGGGTGTTGCACACTTCTGCCAGCCCCTTCGGGGGAAAGGCGTGACGATATTTTCAGTTTTGACCAATAGATGACATATTGAAATATTGACAGTGACATATTCTGTTGAAAATACATATTTCTATGAAAAACGATATAGAAATCGGGCATAAGCGAGTCAGTAAGCCAGTCGATAAGTGACGAGTGGGCAGTCTTCAAAGCTTTTCTTAATTTCCTTAAGCACATGTACGCAACATTTTGTGACCAACTTCAAAAATTGACAAAAGTTGTACTACAATACGACAGACGTAAATTAACTAATTAATTAATTAATTTTTGCCGTAAATAAACGATAACCGTTTGTCTATTGTCTAAGGGCCACTTGCACAAGCTCGGGTTATCTTTTTAACTCTGAGGTAACTGCTCATCAGAGATTAAACAGAACTGATTGTCTTGCGGCACCAAGAGTGAGAAGGTAACCTTGAGTTAACACAATATAAAACTTAGTTAACTGCTTCAAAAATAGACTTAACAATTTCATTAAAGAAATTAAATTAGTGCACTGAAATACACGCATCAGCTTAAAGCTGCCAGTGTCAACAAATAATATTAATAAAAGTGCAATTTATAAAATTTTAACTTTGAATCAATAAACCCTGCGTTTAACAATTTAACGCCATATCTTATGCAAGTGGGCCCAAAAATGTTGCGCAACGTTACATTGTGTAAACCAATGTTATTTTAAGACACCTAGAGTGTCTGCCTGTACACTGAGCGGGTCCGAAATACACCAACAGTGCCAACGACGCGGGCACATATCTAAATGTTACGTATGGCATTGAAGTATTACATTAAATTCTTTGACATTAAGTTTTCCATAAGTACTCTATTTATTTATTCTATACAGTTGAGTCGAGGAGCAAACTTCATATTTACAAGACAAAAAAACAGACGAGCCGTCGAAAATATTTCGTTCCCTAATGGAATTAACAAATTGTTAAAAGTGACCTGTAAGTTGGTGTACAATGAAAGACATCAAAAAATATAGACGGCTGAACGCGGTAGTCTCTTTCTCTCAAAGAAAATAGCACATTGAAGGGTCACGATGGAAAAGGACAAGATTAACATTTCCGTCCCGCATTTCAGTTTTCACAAAAGTATCTTGAATAATATCATCGATCAAATCGGTCAAACATCAATGGAGTTTATTGATTAATCGGATTTTTACACTCTACGGAGACTTTCAATGGTGAGATGCCTAATGCAAGTCACCAATGCTATAAAGCGGTCATGCTGCCCGAGGGCAGCAAGATCAGATTACAGAAAATACAACTAAGTCGCGGCGCGTGAGGTCCTACACACGCACGCAGGCGCAAAATGTCGGCGTCTATCATAAAATACCCATCAATGCCTTGCTTGCAAATTGTGCGCTCGCAAATACGAATGTCGGATTGCCCTCAGCCACGAGCGCAAGTGCTTTCAGTAACTGTCAACGGATGTTTACTTATTAAATCATCTGCTTCTCGATTAAATCGATGTTTAAGGCGCAAATAAACAGGCCGGATGTAAAGCGAGGATGTGGTGCGGATTCGGTTCAGGCGTAAAATCTTAAGCGGCGTGCCTGCGTTGCTTGTGTATTGTACAGCTTGTGTATAATTTAAAACACGTCACTTTTGTACATTTTATGTGAACAAGTTTTGGAGCGGCACAGCACCTACGGCGCGCCAACGCACCTAAAGGCTGGCGCACACAAAATGCAGGTGCAGTCTGTGTGCAATCCGGTCCGGTTTGCGAGGACTATTAAAGTATCTTCTGCTTCTTGGTGTCGATGTGTTTTATTTTTTAATTTAAATGTGCCCGACCAATAGTGGGCGACAGCTATTCCTAGAGGAGAGGACTCCATCAGTTAGTATAAAGTACGAAATTCCATGAAAGACGTCATATCGAAAGCAGTCCGTCACAGTAGCTGCGTGAAGCGCAGACTGCTCGTTGACAACGACAAACTGGGAGTACGAACACGGAACGGACTGCAAGCGTATTTGGTGTGATGTCGCGCGGGAGCGAGAGGGCGAGAGGGCGAGCGTGCTCAGAGCGGCGCGTGCGCCTCCCGGGTGTAGCCGCGGACGCGGCTGAAGGCGAAGGGCGGGAAGGCGCGCGGCGTGAGGTCGAAGTGCGTCCACACGTCGCGGCGGCAGGCTCGGTAGCGCGCCCACGACAGCACGGCGTTGCGCCGCCCGCGCACGCTGCGCAGCTCCAGCTCCTGGACACAAGGTCGAAATGGCTTTATTCGACTGGGTATCGAAGGTTTCACGAATCTTTTTTTATAAAATATTAACAACCACAACCCTACATGTTTTTGAAATCTTCAAATTTGTTAGAAAACACCCAGAATTCTTTAAAAAATTAAGTGATACAACACGAAAATACCCACCCCGATTCCAGTATAAACTAACAATTCCTAAATCTAGACTGAAAATGCATAAGTCTGGCCTGCAATGGCCATTGAAATATATAATAATAAAAGAAATAAATAAGGAAAGTTGTTTCGAAAATAAATTAAAATGTTTGTTAATACATTTTTTTTAAATTGATAAGTATTATGTTTATTTAAGTTTATTTAGTGAGTGTTATTTATTATTTTGTAAATAAAATGTAAATCCGTCATTAGCTGTAAGTTTATTTCATGTCATTATTGTAAACTGTGGATTTTGTTTAAATAAAAAAATACATAAATGCTATTATAAATAAGAAGAATACCTCAAACATAAAAACCTAATTATTAAAGAATAACCCGGCCCCCTCCACATGACATTGCAATACCCTAATAGAGTCCATTATGAGATGCTTCCATTATAACTTTTAAGATCTTGTGAACTCATCCAACAATCACCATAATGCGCAATAAATACTAACAATAAATAACTTTGGTACTGGATGCTGAGTTCACGTAGCCCCTGGGTGGTGCGGAACAGGTAACACTCTGGTGGGAGGCTTCGGCCGTCGTTACTTACTACCCACCGAACTAAGTCGTGCCGTGAAGCGACCTTGTCGTGTTTCGGAATGACGTGCGGTGAAATTGAAAGGGGAGTGGGTCTGAGTAGTTGTGCCATAGCGAAGTTCCGTATGCGAAGCTGCAGGTTGTCACCGCTCCTGGTGGCTTGTCATGCAGGGTAGCAGTACTGGTCTAATTTAGTAGTAGTAGTACAAGTCTAATTTTTAAAAACCTTTCTCTGTTAGAAAGCTACTTAATCACACAGTGACAAAGGCTACGAAACGTTAGCTCATTTAGCGTTATTATCCTTTTATTTTTTACAATTTCTATACCCTTACCATGAGTTTGGATGGTAAACGTAACCTTTATCGTTTTAGTTAGGTACTTGTGAACGAAAAGAGTCCCCGCAAAATGCACACTTTGTTATACCTGTTTGGTTGCGGTTTCTTAATCAGTGTGAAAAGGTATGCAAATGCGAACAATACAGCTGTTCAGTATCGGCCGATAAAAAAGGTTGTTGCGTTTTAGAATTGCCTTTAAACTAGCACTAGCAGCCAAACCTGATCAAAATGTCGGCCAACAGAAAGTCTGCAGTCTGCGGGGGCTTTAATACTTCCCACGCGCACGAGCTTCACCACACTTTCAAATGTGCGTACTTAACTGAGGCCTGCACGTACTTAACTGAGCCGTATGGTAACGACACGATCTTTGCGACTCGGCAAGGTGGGCAAGGCGAAAGTCGCGGCCGCCATGCCATGGGGTTTGCGCGGTGTACAGTTGTAGCAAACATACGCGCGGTGTTCCGTGTTCAAGCCTGGCCGGAGCAGGTACAAGTGTGGTGAAGCTGGTGCGTGTGGGAACCGTATTAAAGTCCTCGCAGACTGCAGACTTTCTGTTGGCCGACTGTTTGATCAGGTACGGCTGCTAGTGCAAGTTTAAAGGCAATTGTAAAACGCATCAACCTTTTTTCATCAAAGAGTTGATGTGTAACGTGTGGTACCATGTGGAAGGTCTGCGTGTGCTCCAGCTCGGCCTCCTTGCGGCGCGCCCTGAACCGCGTGTTGCTCGGCTGGCTCGCCTTCTTCTCGCTGCTGTTCTTCTTAATCACTATCACAACCTGGGACAACGATACCGTTACATGTACCATTTTACACAACATTAGCTGCACCGGTATTACCCGCGGTTTACAAGTAGGCTATCTGTCAATCGAAGGCATAAGGCTTATTGCCTTGGAATACATAGTATGGTTAACAGCTTATACCTTTGCTTTTGCTTAGTTAATGCCATAAGCAGTTTATAATTTCATTCAAATTAATTGATCTGTTTGGGCGTGAAGACGTAACAAACAAAAAACTTTTGCATTCATAATTTAAGCATGATTGCTTAGTTAAGTATTTATTTCAGTTTGTAGCAAATGAAACCAGTTGGCATTTTTCATACTCTACATACAGACCGACAGAATGCCCCGAATGGATGTCGTAAGGGATTCAGTTACGGAGCAGTGTATTAGTTCACAAACCAGAAACATTTATTGCCACACTGTGTAAAAAAAAGGTTTGAAGTCAGCTCAGACTGAGAGAGAAGTCAGCTGCTGCACGCACGAGGCCGGCTCCTCCGCCGTCTGACTCGGGTGAGTTGTTACAACGAGTGTTCTAGTGTGTCACCTTGTCTCCAATGAGCCGGTAGTGGCCCGACAGGATGCCGAGCGCCGGCCGCGCGAGCCGCGAGCGCAGCTGCTGCACGCACGAGGCCGGCTCCTCCGCCGTCTGACTCGGGTGAGTTGTTACAACGAGTGTTCTAGTGTGTCACCTTGTCTCCAATGAGCCGGTAGTGGCCCGACAGGATGCCGAGCGCCGGCCGCGCGAGCCGCGAGCGCAGCTGCTGCACGCACGAGGCCGGCTCCTCCGCCGTCTGACTCGGGTGAGTTGTTACAACGAGTGTTCTAGTGTGTCACCTTGTCTCCAATGAGCCGGTAGTGGCCCGACAGGATGCCGAGCGCCGGCCGCGCGAGCCGCGAGCGCAGCTGCTGCACGCACGAGGCCGGCTCCTCCGCCGTCTGACTCGGGTGAGTTGTTACAACGAGTGTTCTAGTGTGTCACCTTGTCTCCAATGAGCCGGTAGTGGCCCGACAGGATGCCGAGCGCCGGCCGCGCGAGCCGCGAGCGCAGCTGCTGCACGCACGAGGCCGGCTCCTCCGCCGTCTGACTCGGGTGAGTTGTTACAACGAGTGTTCTAGTGTGTCACCTTGTCTCCAATGAGCCGGTAGTGGCCCGACAGGATGCCGAGCGCCGGCCGCGCGAGCCGCGAGCGCAGCTGCTGCACGCACGAGGCCGGCTCCTCCGCCGTCTGACTCGGGTGAGTTGTTACAACGAGTGTTCTAGTGTGTCACCTTGTCTCCAATGAGCCGGTAGTGGCCCGACAGGATGCCGAGCGCCGGCCGCGCGAGCCGCGAGCGCAGCTGCTGCACGCACGAGGCCGGCTCCTCCGCCGTCTGACTCGGGTGAGTTGTTACAACGAGTGTTCTAGTGTGTCACCTTGTCTCCAATGAGCCGGTAGTGGCCCGACAGGATGCCGAGCGCCGGCCGCGCGAGCCGCGAGCGCAGCTGCTGCACGCACGAGGCCGGCTCCTCCGCCGTCGTCCACATCAGCACCTGGCCCTCGGGGAAGAACCTGCACAAACATTCGATCCACCTCTATTGTGCGAGCCGCTGGAGTGTGGAATGCTCTGCCTGAGTTGGTGATCCGCGATAGTCAAAATATAGGTGTCAGGTGTCGAGGGAATCGGTATCGGGCCAGGCACAAGACCCGACTCAGGAGAAGCGCACAAATAACCAAGAACAATTTGGGGGTCATGCGTGGTAGTAGCAGTCGTAAAAGCTTTCACTGAGCACAAAATGAAATCCAATCGAATGTCTTTATTCCATTGAGTTTTGAAGATACGCTTAGAAACATCAAAGTCATAAATATTACTCGACTAACTTGTTCGGAACAAATAATAAAAAACAAAGCGTCAAAAACCGACCTCCCGTCATCCATGTAAACAATTCTATGACTATTGTTGATATTTTAAAAACTGCTGAACCGATTTCGATAACATTTATTTGGAACCACCTATAAAGTATAATTTACCAAACAAAAAAAGAATCATTTAAATCGATTCACAATTGGCGGAGTTATCGCGTTACATAATATCCATAATCCGAAATCCATAAAAATATAACCAATACCCAGAAGAACAGACAAGAAATTGAGGGGCACAAAGGGTGTTACGATGCCGAGTGAAGGGCTCACGGTGTACACACCAAGCCCCAACAGTGCACGAGCTCTAGCAGCAGCTAGCGGCGACTGACCTGAGGTACCGGTAGTAGTCAATGAGGTACCAGGGCCGGTAGAACTGGTCCTGGAAGCTGTTCTCCCCGTGGCGCAGGTAGGTGGTCTTGCTGATGTAGCAGCCGTGCAGCTGCAGGCGCGGCCGCGACACGTACATGGCGCGCCACGAGGGGAAGCCCAGGGCGCGCGGGCTGCCGCACTCCAGGCCCCACGTGCTGTCACGGGCATGGTATCATAATATAGTCTTATACATTTCAAAGCTAAGATATTGAGTCCTGACTATGAGTATGACGAGGTTTGCTTCCACCATCATCTATTGCATGTTCGAAGCAGAAGGGATGTACCTGATTTGACCTTTTTGAACAATATTTTATCTACTTATGTGGTGCTAATCTACTTTAAGTGGTCCGGTCACTTAATTTTTCACAGCGGAGTTGTGAGTACTCGTCGTTACGAGTACATGTCTCACCGTACACAGACGCACCGCCACAGGTCCGAGTCCCGAGCAGCGATGTGCAGCGCGCGGCAGGCGGCGCCGGCGCGCTCCAGCGACGCGCAGTCCAGCTCCGAGCTCACCACCCAGCGCAGCACCGTCTGCACCACTTCGTACGGCAGCGCCGAGATGTGGGTGCTCTGAGAGATTACCACGCCTGTCAGACTGACGCTTCACAATCAGATTTAGCGTTGGGTAGGTCACACTATAAGCTCAAACAACAAGTGAGTCTAGTAAAAAAAAAGCAAAAAGTCGACTGAAAACCTATCTAAAGCTTCACCGCCTATCGTTCGGCACCATGCTCTTAAAATGAAATGTCTGAACACAAAATGAAACAAGGAGCTGAATGAATTCATTAGTGAACAGATCCAACGATGTTGGATTTCGTCATACGCATCTATTCACTCGCGCCACAGATTAGATAGTTACCCCGCTCGCACTCCGAATGAACAAAAAATTAAACGCCTGAACACAGAGACAACGTTCATTCGGGTTTGGCGCACAACATCGATAGTCGCCATGTTGAAACAATAAAAACAAGTGAATGTTAATTTTTATGTCATTCCAGCCATGGTATAATAATATACTCCGCCAGGTACAGCGTTCCAAGTCAAAAATGGTCACGTGACACACAGCGACGTCAATCGATGCATAAGCAAGACCGAAATAAGTCATTTACAACAAGTTCGAAAGAGACGAAAACGAGTGACGTCCTCAGTTTTGGCTCCGGGAACACTAGACCTTGTTTTTTTGGATCATATGGTAGATAAAAACCGGTGACAGGTGCATGTCTCACCCTGGTGGCGAAGGCCGGCGTGATGACGATCCCGCGGCGCGCCTGGATGCGCAGCAGCCGCGCCACCACCTCCTCTCCCTCCACCACTTCCTCATCATCATCGTCCTCGGTGTTGGTGTTCACTGGCTCCTCTTCCACCGTTTCTACTACTTCTGTAGATAAGAAAGGATTTGGCTTACTACATGCTACCTACTACATGCTACCTAGGTGGCTCTGTATGCTGAAGCCCTCGCGGCTCGAAGATATGACTTTTTAACGTAAAAAACTCATATTCTCTCCGACATTAAAAAACTGTACAATTATCGAACCTGCTCGCAAAATTTCACGAAAATCGGCTGAGAAATGCGACCAGTAGAGGAGACAGCTGGACAGACGCCAGACAGACGTACGAAAGGTTTTTTACCGAAGCTGCGAAGCAAAGACGCTTCGCTCAGTAACGCTCGCTCGGTCGATGAAGCTGCCTCAGCAGTTCGAAGACATGCCTCGATATTTCAAAAGATCGGGCAAGACTTATCACTATTGGTAGTTTGCCTGGAATTGAGACTTCGTGATCGCCGCGTTATTACACTAAAGTTATAAGTTATATTTTTTATCTTTTATGTTCTTGTGATTTCTGGTGTGAACAATAAAAAGTTACTCTATTTATTTATGACGTCACAAAAGAAACTAGACTTAATTAAGCAGCGATATAGACACACTTCAATAAGTAGGTACACTCGCAGCAATCGACCGTGGAATTTTCCTCCTCCCTTGTGGGAGAGGTAGAGGACCGGCCCGGAGAGATTGGAGCCAGCCCCGAGGACATCCTGTTTGCCTGCGCTGCCCAAGACGCTGAGGGACACAAGCCTCCTTAGCAATAAACATTGTATGGCCCCGGAATTTTATAACTATTCTGGGTATATTGGTATTTTAGCTTTTACAATCGAGTTCTGAAATTTAAAAGAAAAAAAAAGACAAAACACTGTATACCTATTCCGGAGTTTTGCGCCCTTTCTTATTCTTATACGAGGTGAGGGCGATAAGTCCTGCACTGACGTCCCGCTTGGGTGTATTGTGCATTTCTCCCTACCAGCACCACCCGAGCAAACCCAACTCCCTGAAATACCGGAGTGGGGTTCTGGGACGCTGGCATAGTTGCTCCAGTGGCGTAGATGATAACGTGCATAATGCCGATGAAATGCAGTCTGGGTCTTGTGGTGATTATTGGTGATGATAATAATTGTGGTGGTTTTACAACGTTTATTGCTAAGGGGGAAGGAGTCGGAGTTGGAGGGTACAAATTCATATTCATATTCATTTATTTCGTACTAGCTGCGCCCCGCGGTTTCACCCGCAGTTAAAAAGTGTTATCCTATGTGCTATTCTAGACTATAATCTATCTCTGTGCCAAATTTCATCCAGATCTGTTCAGCCGTTCTGGCGTGAAAGAGTAACAAACATCCATCCATCCATCCATCCATCCATACATACAAACTTTCGCGTTTATAATATTAGTTTCGTAAGTATTATTTACATGTCAAGGTATTATAATATGTATAAAGTGAGTAATTGTACAGTTGTACACAATCCCTGTTATTTACACTTCAAGGAACTCTTTGAACCTTTTTTTTTTTTGACATTTCCACACACGGTCGCCTGAACCCAAACTAAGCAAAGCTTGTACTATGGCAGCCAGAGACTGATATACATACTTAGATATTTTTAAATACATACTTAAATACAACTGTAGAACGTCTGATCGACAAGCCAGCGCTTTTAAGCGCTACACTCGCGGCGTTTATCTTACCTTGCGGCGTCTCTGTGGCCTTAGTGGTCTCGTACAGTCGCCGCTCGATGTCGGGCACGATGGCCATGGCTCGCTTGTACTGCTGGATGGCCTCGTACCACTTGCCGCTGCGCTCCAGCTCCGCGCCTTTTAGGAAGAACTTCTTGGCCTGGAACAAACAGTTACATCAGTTACAGTATGATAATATACTATTATCATTTTATAAAATCGAAAGTAACTCTGTCTGTCCGTTTGTAGGTTTTACACAGCTAAACAGCTGAACGGATCATGATAAAATTTGATAATATAATTAGTTACACGAGTATATCACGACGAAAGTTAGTCTGGATATTTTTTTCTGAATAAACGCGAACGAAGTCGCGTGTAACAGCTAGTATTGTAAATGGAAAAAATGTGAGTTTTTTTCGTTTTTTCTTTATTTGTTTGTTGTACTTTCATGCCTTATCTACTCAACCAATCTTCATTAAGTTTTACATACACATTGTCAGGGGTACAGAAAAGGATATAGGGTAATTTTTAAATCTTAAAAATTGACGGTTCCTGTGACACTACGGGCAAAACCGCGGGGCGCAGCTAGTTACAGTACAGTAGAACCAGACTATTCCAGCAACCGCCCGCGAAAGCACCGATAACAACCAATTGACGTCACTGCGTGTCACCCACGTGACCATTTTTGACTCTGAACGCTGGCAGAGCATATTATAATACCATGGCTGGAATGCCATAAAAATGTACTTCACTTGTTCTATATTCTTTTAATATGGTTTCAAACGATGTACTGCGCACACTTTCACGGGCGTTCGCGTCAACAGTCTGCTTCCGGCTTTACACACTTACACAGTCGGCTTAGTATGAGTTTTGATAGTTTATGTAACCATTTTTTCGTTTTCGTTGGGGTCCAGACATGTAACTTAGTTCCTTACAGTTTCCACCAGAGGCGCTTACTTGAAATGTCTGAAGCTACACCAAAACAAAAAAAAAATACGTAACTATCAAAATTTACTACAGAGTCGTTGGCAATAGGTTTATGCCCGCATTGAAATAAATAAACAAAGAACCACTGTATTTATAACTACCTGTTTTGCCCGCGGCTTTGCTCTCGTGTTTTATAACCTATGTCACTCAGGAATAATGTAGCTTTGTAATGGTAAAGGAATTTTGGAAATCGGACCGGTAGTTTTTGAGTTTATTACTTTTTCGTTACAAACGTACAAAAATACAAATATTTTCTCTTTATAATATTAGTGTAGATGTAGTCAGTTTAGTGTAGATGTAGTATGTCATTTTCATTTCATTTCATAATTTTACCGCTAAGTATTTTAAAAAATTGCTGACACGTGAGAGTAGTATTCAATTATAGTTGAAAAAAAGACAGGATCAAACTAGATTTAGGTTTGAGTCAATTTTATCTTATAGCTGACTAGCAACCCACCCCGGCTTCACACGAGCCTACCGTGAAAAAATATCGAACTATTGGTTTTTCCGTTGCGTCGTTTAGAAGTTGTTACTTGTTCTAAGCCAAAAATTGTAAAATAATGTAACAATATGTTCTTAGTTTCTTGCCTATTCTTCTGGGTAGTGGCTCTTTTTCCGAAGAAGTAGTCATTTTTATGAACCTCATATTGCACGCCCGCGATGGTCAAACTGTTGAAACCAAATTAAGATAAAGCCACTAAATTAAGTACACTTTTTGTACACAGTTTATGCAATAAAAATATTCTATTCGATCTGATCGGAAGTCCTAATCGTAAAGATACCTGGTAACACACGCCATCTATGGCGAAATAGCTGCATTAACATCATTAAGCCTAGTCAATAATAGTTCCGATTTACGCCACCTACAAGGTGGCTCCATTCAATTTATATGGTGTGAGAGCGAGCAGCAGGTTACAGTACCTTCTCCTCGTCGCTGGCGGGCTCCGGCTCCTCGGCGTCGTCCGGCGGCTGCTGCGTCGGCGTGCCCTCCAGCTCGCGCTGCCACTGCTGCCGGAACGCAGCCAGCTCATCCTCGCCCGCCTCCTGGCTGCTGCCGCGCCGGCCGGCGCTCGCTTCCTAAACCAACATCATAAGACACTGTACTTGAAATCAGAATTTATTGATAACTCCTATAGTTACACGTCACATCACATCTTGTCCTGCTATCACTATAAAAATCTTAGGTGCGTAACCCCAGTGTCGATGGATTCGCTCACTTGCTGAAGCCGAGGCGCGGGCTTTAGGCTTATGCTCTATGCTTTCTTCCAACATTCCTGCCTTCTGAGCTTGGGGGCGTGGGTTCGATTCCCACCTAAAGCAAACATTCACGTGATGGACATTTGTGTTTGTTTAATGTCTGGGTGTTAATCTTATACCTTTAAATGAGCAATTCTTGTATATATATATATATATATATATATATATATATAATTGGAATCTCGGAATCGGCTCCAACGATTTTCATACAAATTAGTATATAGGGGGTTTCGGGGGCGATAAATCGATCTAGCTAGGAATCATTTTTAGAAAATATCATTTTATTCGTGTTTTATCGATAATCAATCTCAACTGAAAAATATGACTCTTCCTGACATCTATTGGCGAATAATAATACTACTATTTTTTGTGAGCAACTAATTGCTTTAACGACACAACAGCAGATGGCGTTGTTAAGTAACACGAAGTCAATGAGTGTTTGCTTTGAGGTTAGACTAAAATCAATTGTTTATTATCCAAAAAACACAATTCAAAAATAAAAAAAATACCGAGCAAAGCTCGGCCATCCAGGTACTATGTTTTTAAGAATCTATTTAAAAAATGTAAATGTTCGTATATCAGTCTTTGGCAGCCATAGTACAAGCTATGCTTAGTTTGGGGTTAGGTGACCGTGTGTGGAAATGTCCGAATTTATTATTTATTTATTTAATTACTACATTAAGAATAAAAATTATAAAATCGGTTCCCCCACCTTTATTTAAAATAACACCGCGGCCCCACCTCGAAGCTTGATCACATGGGCTACCCCCTCTTAGATTCAAAATTATTTATTGGCACAACAAATAAACAAAGATTTAAACGCCAACATTGCATTAACATTGACAACTATCCCCCCTCTACCTGTGTTCCCCTTTAATAATAATAATTGAGATACCAATTAACAAAAGTCACAGTCTTGGAGTATGTGGAGTGAACTTTTTTTAGTAAAAAAATGCATTAAATATTGATTAGCTTACAATTTCTACTTCACTAAGGGGTTCAGCCTCAACAGTTTTCTCAGCACCATCTAACGGAGTCTCCGATAGCTCCAGCTCTTTCTGCCATTGCTGGCGGAAAGAAGACAACTCTTCTTCACCAGTAGGTTTCTGAAAAAATTGGTTGTGAATATTTTAAAGGCGAAAGTTTGTGAGTGTGTATGTTTCCTACTTCTTCAAACTCTTGGCTGGACAGTTTTGATGAAATTTGGTATGGTTTTAGCTGACACCCTGGATTAACTTTTACCCAGAAAACTAAAGTTAAACAGAATCCTAACAAAGTCAGTTCAAATGATATAAATCATTCCAGTGATTGTACAAAATTATTGTGAATGACTTAGCACATGTTATTATCAGATAAACTTTGCCTTCAGTCATGGCTGTTACACAGTATTGTGTAATTCTCAATGTGTTTGTGGCTAAATGATAAGCCGTGAAGCCAAGTCTAACTCCTCACTGTGTAAAATCCATCATATTTAAAAAGTTTTCTCAATTTTATTTAAAGGCTGAAATAATTAAATTGGGATTATTGAATATTTCTTTCAAAGGGGCTTCAACAAAATTGATCGACAAATTGAGGCTGCATATCACACTGTCGAGATTTAGCAAATTTTTGTACATTTTTTTTTATGTGCAGTACAAGAATCACATATGATTTGAATCTAATTTTTTAATAAAAAAAATCAATTTTATTTTTACCCATGGTGGCCAGATAAATGTATAATAACAAAATTATGAAACATTGTTTGGTGAAGAAATTTATTAAGCTCAGACAGTGGCAATATTCAACCATTCATATTTTAGTATTTTATTAAACACTAAAACAGGTGAAGTACCAAATAGCTCAGTAAAAATTTGAGTAGATGGCAACCCTGGTCACACCTGGTTGAGTTCATCCTGCATAATCACGTGGGCATCACTGTCGTCGGCACCACCATCCAACGAGGAAGACGAGGGGTCCTCCTGCTCCTCTCCCTCACAGTCTCCGCTAGAGCAGCCTGCATTTGCTCCGGAGGCCTAAAACCAAAAAGTGACAAGTGAAATTTTAAATATACTAATATTATTGAGGTGAAAGTTCATGTTAGTTTTTGGTTGTTACTTCTTCATGTGGATGGACGGATTTTGACGAAATTTGGTATGGAGGTAGCTTATACCCTGCACAAAGACTACTTTTTAACCGCAAGTAAGACTGCGGGACGTAGCTAGTAAATACACAAAAATCTTTGAATGTACCATATGGTATTTGTACATTACAACGCCACTATAGTGGATTAAAGAACCAATATCTCTTAATAAAACTTTATGAGTATATTAAGTAACTTCTTACACTAAAAACTTAATTCCAAATCCCCGACTCACCATTTTCGCAAGAGATTATTCAAATTTTCTGGTGTTGATAATTTTTTCTTCGATACTTGTTTTCTACCACAGTTTTCCCCCTATAGAATCAATAGCTTTGCACCAAATAGATTATCAACAAATTAGCATTACACAAGAGAACTAGAGAAATAGATTAAGATTAAGAATTAAATAATACAATTTATTTATTTATTTTCATTTCTTGCAAAGTAGAATTCGAATTTATTTTAATTGCTTGGCCTGTCACTGTCAATTTCATTATTAGTTTATTCTACAAATTTGACATTCACATCCAACGAGAACTAAAAAAAAACTATTTTATTAGTTTGGCATGCTAAAGTGGTTATGACCATACCACCACGCATAATTTCTTTTTACTGTGGTAAAGCCGCTGGCCTGGGCCACTCCAGCGTCTTTGAGCATGGCTGTGTGGTGCATTTTAGGCTGCGTAATTTCGTTAGACCACGTGGGTCGTAGATCTACGTTTCCACAGCAGCACACATTAGACGGGAATCCACGACTATGTTTAAATATATGTATTATCTGTAGCGCCACAGTCAAGCATGTGCCACATCGCTTCCCTACCCGTCCTACTTCCCGCAGTGAAGATACGCACGCTTCTATTTACCGCGTGCATCGGTGATAACCGTGATAGCCTTGAACTGCGTGGCGTGTGCGCCTTTCGAGCAAGTCACGCGATTAGCAATCTCATATTTGTGCGCAGCGTTTTCGTTATCATAAACAAAAAAGTGCAAAATGTTGTACGGACAAAATATATTTATTGAAAAAATATGACAATTAAATAATTACTATATTAATGTTGACAACATTTGACTCCTCTTTGTCAACATACAACTGACTGTGTACTACAATCCAAAAGTATACCAAAATAATACTATACAAAATTGCCAATATTAAATAGGCTATTCCAAATGGTACATGGTCCTTTTTTATAGCCTTGATACTGATGATTACAGCTAGTATGAAGCTTCCAATTACATAAAAGATTATTACAAAAATGTAAACTTTATATAAGTTTAGGATACTGCGTAAGTTAGCGACAAATAATAGAGAGTGGCACATTATCACCATCAAACCTAGAGCACCGTAAATATATGAAATTAATAGAACTTCATTTTTATGCAATCCTTGTTTTTCCAAAATGTGTCTTCCAACTGAAGAGGATAAGATTAGGCATATAGTAGTAGGCAAAACACCAAGTATAGCTATAAAATACAGACCTTTTTTTAAAGGTATACAATAACAGCATTGGTCTAATATTGGGATGTTTTTATTTAGAGCATTAATTCTGGAATCCCTTCCGTATTTTGTGTAACTGCTCTTTCCTTTTCTGGACATGGTGGGTCAAAGAATACTTCCTTGCAGTAGGTACACACAGCTTGCACACAGCGTCTCATGAATGGAAGCAAACTTTGTGGCAAACTTCTTATGATGTATGCAACAATGGTAAATCTAGCTTGTAATACTTTTATGCAAGGATAAAAAAAATCGTTCTAATAGTAAAATCAATTATACAAACACAAACAATAGATTGAGATTGTTATGAGATCTAAAAAAAATCACAAAAATTTTACAAGCAAAAAGTCAGAAGTAATATGCCATCTGGGGGGCTATTCCTGCGGGTGAGATGAGATGAGATTTTATCTTGGTCACTCTCACACCTATGACGTTTCAAACGAGAGCAACAAGGACGAGAAAAAGTGAGATGAAAATCTCAAATCTCCGAATAGGGTCCCTGGGGGGCTATTCCTACGTGTGAGATGAGATGAGATTTTATCTTGGTCACTCTCATCCCTATGACGTTCTAAACGAGAGCAACAAGGACGAAAAAAGGTGAGATGAAAATCTCAAATCTCCGAATAGGGCCTCTGTTCTTGACATATTTCAATTTAAAAGTTGACAAAAAATAGTTTTAAAGTTTTGACGAAAATGTATTGATTGTGGAGCCAAAAAGAAAACGAAAAAAGTCAGTTGCATGACTCTAACGTCAAATTGTTAAATCATAATTCATGAAGCCACTTATAAAAAAAAAAAAAAAAAAAAAAAACCACGTCAAGCGTCAAGTCGCAAGTTGAAGTCGAAATACCATGGGATTACCGATTTGGTTTGTTGGATTTTGGTTGCAGCAGAGTTTTTTTTAATATTAATTTCGTGAAAAAGTCGCCGATTAAATACATTTTTTATTTATAAAATGTAAAAACAGTTTCCAAAATTGCCTTTAGTTGTGCTATACATTCCGTTAAGTTTAATAGACTGAATAAGATAAGCTTCTAATAAATCTACCAAAAATGGTGAGTAAAATCCATGTAAAACCTTAGCTAATTTGTATTGGAGTCAAAGTGTTGAACCTAAACCTTTAGCAATCGATTTGTGTTAAGCAAGTTATCAACCGCACCTCAAAAGAAAAGGGTATGGTACAAGTTGGAGTGTTCAATCTGATGGGGTCGAGACAACCTACAAGTCCAGGTTCAACCTTGAAACAACCAAATCAGAGTACCTACTTTACTTACTTAAAGGTGTAACATGGAATATACCAATTGACTAACCAAATACCCTGACTATGGTATTTGAATAGAATAATTGAAAATCCTGGATGGAACTGCTTAAACCTACTAAGACAGATTATTTTACCTCAAATAGGACTAAACTGCTCTCAAAACTAAGAAGTGGTTAAGTACACATCACTTGTTTTCATTTTCAGATGCAATTTATGTTACTGTTTAGCCGTCAAGGCAAGCTAAGACTACAAAAGTGGTATGTCGCTCATCCAGACAAGCTGAAGAAGAAAATAACCAGGGAACTAATCACGACTGTGCTGGCTCGGAAGCCTAAAATGTGCTCTTTTCTAGAGTGGAAAGATGTCAAAATTGTTTATAAAAGGTGAGCTGGTCTCACTATTATTATAAGTATGAGTCTATCCTGTTATTCCATTCTCTATACTAAAGCAATTGCTTTAGTATAGAGCATTGCTTTCAAATTTGATAGGGTGTAAAATTAACAGAGTTATAGATGACTGATTCATGCTATACAATAAAACATCATACAAGTAGTTATTAAAGATGTTGTTTCCAGATATGCTTCGTTATACTTCTGCTGTGCAATGGAGCAGGAGGATAACGAGCTGCTGACGCTGGAGCTGATCCACCGCTATGTGGAGCTACTCGACAAGTATTTTGGCAGTGTATGTATGAATGTAGTATCCAAGCTATCTTCAGGCATGATCTTGAGACTAAAAGCTTTGTTAACATAAGCTTTAGTCTCAAGACCATGCCTAAAGGCCTATTTGACACTTTTTTGATTCCACCATAAACCATCAAACCTGCCTCAGTCTACTTGTCATATCAATGAATCAAGCTACTTTCTTGCTAAGTTAGTTTAGGCTGAATGGTCAGCCCTGATGTTACAGTTTTAGGCTCTAAGTCCTCTGATATGGCCTAACAGTTGTACTATACTTACACCTAAAACCCCTTACTATTAAACATTGCTTAGCCTCAAAATATATTTCTTATTTGTACAACAATTGCCTACTGCTCTCACAGTTCAATTCTGTTCAAACTATTCAATTCAATTGTTTTACAAATCCTACTATAATTATAAACGCGAAAGTTTGTATGTATGGATGGATGGATGGATGGATGAATGTTTGTTACTCTTTCACGCCAGAACGGCTGAACAGATCTGGATGAAATTTGGCACAGAGATAGATTATAGTTTAGAATAACACAAAGGATACTTTTTACCCGCGGGTGAAACCGCGGGGCGCAGCTAGTAAGAAATATATTTTGAGGCTAAGCAATGTTGGCAAGCAATGACACAAAACAATTTGTGTTTTCAATCAAGATAAAAATTCAAAAGAAAGAAAAAGACAAAATACCATAACTATTCCAGGGCTATAAAATGTTAGCATGGGAATTAGTGTGTAAGTAAGTTGTTTCAAAAATGTTCATTTTGTGTAACAAATAACTTTATAAATTCCAGGTGTGTGAGCTGGATATAATATTCAACTTTGAGAAGGCATACTTTATCCTGGATGAGCTGGTGCTGGGCGGCGAGCTTCAGGAGACCAGCAAGAAGAATGTCCTGAAGGCTATTGCTGCACAGGACCTGCTGCAGGAGGTCAGTAGCCAGGACAATGAGCTTGTCTAAACTAACCTCGCTATAAGTTCTACTGCCCTCATAAACCAAATTAGATTTACAATTTCTTAAATTCAAAGTGATTTGTACCCTAAGTACAACATACAACAGATAGAGAACAAGAGCAGATGTGCTGAAAAACATTTTGTTTACAAAATTCCAATTTGAAAATTTCCATACAAAGATAGATGTACAGCCAACATCTCAGAGAGACAAGCACAATGCAGGATTTTTAACTTCTGAAGTTCATACCATGTGATAGTTTGGACAAGCATGGCATCTTTATACAAGCAATGCTAGATATATTAAAATGCTATTATATTAAAATGGTTGACATCAAATTACCACATTCAAAGTTGCATTGATAGGTTTCGACAACTTCATTACCTACTAATTGGTTTCTGAGAGTAGTATTTACTATTACAAACATATCTGTTCAGTTGAAGATGATTCTAGTAGACAAGAAACTAGTTGTAGTTTGGTCCACCAAAGTGAACAGTTGGGTTGGTGCCATAGGAAAATATATATATGTATAGAATGCTACCATAAGTAGCATGTAGATGAACTTTCAAGTGTATACCTACCCTAAATCATTATAAAAGTCCTGTTAAATTTGTCTACCTATCAAAAAGTCCTTAAGATATTGATTCTCATTTACCCATTTCTAAGCTAATTTGACAGCAATAAAATTAGCTATTTCTTGTTTAATTTTAATGTGTTAGAAAGAGATGGCGACATTTTGGAACTGTCAATATATTTTTTTTTGGGAAATGGTACACTGGAATTGTTACCATCGATTGTCTTTTGGGTGCAGGGTTGCACTTAGAATGATGGTAGAGGAGGGATTATACAAATGATAATTATTATGCTACAATTTCTACTCAAATAGGAAATCTCGTATTTGATCTGCTATAAACGATAAATAATTATTGTCTTACATCTTATCTTAATTTTTATCTCATAAAAGAGATTTTTCTGTACTATTTCGTGTAATTAGATAGTTAACTTCGTAATTAATGTGGACCAGTAAATAAGATAGGACAGTGGCCTCGGTAGTGCCTTTTCATTGTATTAGATAAATATTGTTATGCTAATAGGAACACTGCCTTCTTCACGTGTATTCTTCAGCACTGACTTTCTCACATATCAGTTATGTTACAAACAAATTAAAAGTAACTTAACTATCTTAAAGTGTAAATTCTAGAAATCTATCAATCTAAAATGTGTAATTTTAAGATTAATTAGTTATCAATAAGACATTTACGTCTTAAATGGAGTCTTAGAAGCTTTATTAGTGCCTATAACAAATAGGAATAAAAAAGTATTAAATACATATTAAAATTACTATTAAACAAAGTACATTACAAATACTTACCATAGAAAAACAGTGCTAATTTAAAACTACGCTTTTTTAAATATTTGCTAGAGACAAACCTATACTTCTACACTTGATACCTTGTCTGCACTCTGCTAATTGATGCTCTGTTTTGGTGTGAATGCATGCACTGGTGGCGGTCAGGACCTGAACGAGGGATTGTTGCACTGACGCCTTGCACAACCCTGGATCCTCATAACAATGAATTATGCTATAATTAAGACTAACTGTACCTTAGATGTCTCGTGCTTCTGCTTTGCATAAATTAATTTTCGCCTAGTTCTTGCATGACATTCACACTTCCTGCATTCACAACATTTCCTTTTCTGTTTGTAAATTTCTTTAATTCTTTCGCATCTTCATACACTTTACACAAAATAAATCTCAACATTGCATGATCACAATACTCAATTACTGTAAAAGTATCAAAGGAATAAAATGCATATTTACATTTGTTGAAAAGCTATAGATCGAATCGAATAATCATATTTATCTCCAGTCGATAATTATTATTTATAGGTATTTCTAAGACATAATAGCAATATGGAATCGTGTATTATCTGTGTATATCGTGGCTTAATTTGTGTAGTTCTTATTCTAAAATATGAATTGTAAACAAGACATTGCTTTACTTTAACGAAGTTTATTATTTTAATTACAGTGCATAATTGTGCTTATTTTAATGTCGAAAGTTTTGAATAATTACTAAAAACTTGCTCAATAATTTTATTAAACTCCTTAATTTTTACCTTTATTATTGCTCATTTTTAATTTATTTTTTGTAAAGCAGTGTTCTTTGGCTTTTGCCTAATGAATCGGTATGACATCAGCAGAGCAATTTCTCAGTGATTTTCTTTGGTTTCTCAGAAAGTTCCCAACATTGCTTTGGTAGCTCTCAAAATCAGTTCGTATTAACCAAATCTAAAACATATTTCTGATGTCATACAGGTAACCTAGAAAAGAGCCTTTCTGTGGTAATGGTCTGGCTGTTCATGCATTTACTTAAATGGGTTGTCGAAATATATTTTGTTTGAAGTAAAATTCTGTTTTCTTGCATGACCCCCTTTCCTTCGCTTCCGTAGCATGAGTAAACAGGTATTTTAAAAGGTTTGTTGAATTATTGTTTGAACATGTACCATTTGCGTAGAGTTTTCTCCATATTTTTTTTAAAATGAAACTCATGCTATGGATGATCCTATGGATGGACGATGTGGTGCTGATTAAAATCGTGTGCTGTAAGCTATCATAACGCTCTACCCGGTGTGGGCTCACCTCAATTTGGGCTTATTAACAGCATGCTAATCGTTACTGGTAACAAAAACCTGTGGAAGTATACTTTTTTTATGAAAAAAAACTGTTTTAACTTTAATCAACGTGTGACATGACTAATAGCACTTAAATTATACTACCATTAGTATGAGTAATAGGTTATGACAGATAGCGAATGTTTGTGAAACGTCGTACTGTTTCACGAATTGAACGCTTGCTTATGGGTGGTGGATTGTATTATTAGGACGAGACAGTGGACGCGGCGCTGCGGGAGGTGGGGCTCCTCTGAGCCCCCTCGGCGTCCTGACTGCGCCCCTGCGAGCCGGCCGACCTGAGCTTCGAAAGAAAAGCTATTTTTTATACATAACAATTTAGACTAAGTTCTCTCTTGACTTCCAAGACATGACACAATTTTGGTGCGAAATTTTGTATTTTCTTGTCATTTTGAATTTTTTACTTGATTAATGTTAAGTGTCGTCGTTGTCGTTATTGGACTAGACGAACTATTAGGGCGTAAAAAAACCTTAAATTAGTCAAATAGAAATCTTTATTTTGATTTCGAGTATTACCTAGCAAAAAATGTATTATTTTATCAAGATCAAATCATTTTCTTACTTTTTTCTTAAACTTATTGGTCGAAAGATTTATTATTATGAAAGCCAATCGATTCTATTTTAGACCAAGAACGCCGCCTTACTATTTTTTTTTTCAAATACCTACATAATTTTCTGTACTGTACTGTATTAGACCAAGCATGGAAAACTCTCAGCAATAGTTTCAACAATTTTTATTTAACTTTGCAAGTATGAATACTTATGAGTAGTTCTGGAGTTTTTATTTTTGTGTTACTGTAGGTATATTTTTGTTGATTTTTTTATATTCTATAATTCGTTTTTAAGTTAACGAAGTCCGAATTATTGTTATTATTTTTTTTACTCTTGAAATAATAATATACAACGTGTTGCTTTGCATTTCCGCTTAATTCGAAGAGATAGATAAACTTCACTAGCAGAGCACGAATAAACTATGGGGCAACCTTGAAATCGAATAAAAAATCAGCTGTTCCATACATTTTGTCGACGATCAACGAATTTTTGTATGGAACAGCTGTTTTTTTCTCTCTATTTCAGGGTTCCCCATCGTTTAAATTTGGTCTGCTAATGGATTTTGTCTACTTCTATTCGGCGGGAATGCAAAGCAACACGTTTATTTGATAATAATAGCATTCCTTGATTGCACGATGAATGGTATGAAAGTAAAGTATTGATTAAAAGTAATTCTAGTAAGTAAAATATAAATGTGATTTTCGTCGTTTTAATAAATATTTTATAAAAAGATAATATTTTATACCTACATTATACTGTGCAAAAATGTTTAATGTAATCATTAGGTACATAGACTTACCTATTTCGAATTGCCATTCTTTTCTATGTTTTATTGATAAAAAATAAAGTAAATTCACTATCATTATTTTTTTCATTCATGGAAATAATTATAGAACCGTAAGTTCTAACGTGCAAGTTATATAATATTCTTAGGAAGTAAAAACGTCAAAATAACGCAACCTTTATTATTGGAATGTGTGCACTAACATATATAATCATACCTATAGACAATTTCAATTATATAAAATTATGTAATTTAGACATTCCACTTAACTAAATCAGAAAAAAACTGGTTACGACCATGTATTGAATAATGAAAACAAAATATTTCACTATTGATTTCAATTTAAAGGTCATTAGGTAAGGGAAGATACGTGATAGGTTATTAAATTAGAAATTAAAAACAATTTAACATGAACATGACTTGGTGAAATTTTTGCCACAAGCCAACGGTTTTTTTTTGCAGTTTTCAAGACTTATTCTTCTAACACGCCGCTGTAGGTATGTCACTTTAGTTTTTAGTCATCAATTACTATCGTTAACTTGGATCAGTATATTTGGTTTACTACGTGCTTACAACATAAGAATTAAAAACTACCAGTATGTATGTAGTAATTGCACCCCGCGGTTTCAGCCGTCGGCTGAAATATGATAGGAATCTGAAGCTGATAGGAATCGGCATTTTTTAAAAAAAAAAAAAGTAAAACCTGTGTTATTCGAGGATTTATGCTACTTTCAAACCAAATTTCATACAATCCGTCCCTCTGTTTGAGCGTGAAGAAATAACAAACTAGGTGACACCAATCAATAAAATTCATGACGTCTCTTAGCTTTTATAAGTGGTAACTTTGATACCCAATTGAACAAAAACATTTGATTTGACTCTGAAACTTTCGCATTTATAATATTAGTGTGATGTTCGCCGGAAAGCGATGGCTCGGTCTAACGCGGCCACGAGCGACACTGGCTCAGTGATGACCCTTGTTGCAGGAGGAGACTCCGCAGGGGTTCTTCGAGGACCATGGACTCGGATAAATGCGCACACCCCAGGCCCCGCTTCGTTGAAGACAGTTCCACGATTGCTAACTTGTTCCTGATTTAGATAAATCCATAGCAGTTTCATGAAAGACTTCTCTCCTCCTTATTCCTTCTTCAAAGTTTTACTAATACTTTCAAACTAATCCATCACAACTTTAGAGCGTTGCACACGATGTTTAAGCATGCGCACTAATCAATTATAATTACTTGCGCCAGTGTTTATGTCACATTTTCACAAAGCAAAATTGTGATAATTAAAACATCTAACTAGGACTTGTTCAGTTAAATATTTTACATACTGTCTCTTTAGCTTGTATATAATACTACGTACACACATTAAACTTTACTTTATCAAAAGTGCAAGGGATTTATCTAAGTCAGCAATTAACCATTTGCCTCAGAGAATAATTTTGCGCCTTTATGTACTTGCTTGCATGTAGGTTACTATTTATTTCTGAGGCAATTGTTTAAGAAACGTAATGCTACTTAGTCTTAATTTATTTTATTATGTCAGTATTTTCAGTGATCAAGTGAATCCATTGTTATAATCATAATTTTATTTTAAGTTTTATGCAGCACAACACAAAGTGAGTTCGCATAATTTTGTGAAGGCTCGTCCAAATCTGGGAAATGCCGCTCGCGAGCCGCCTTTATTTTGCACTAAAGAAGTAAACCAAACAATTGTAGCAATTGCACATGTGAAGCGCGCGCGCATCTCGCGAGCAGCACATTTGCGGCGCATTCGCCAGATCTAGACGAGCCCTAATATATTCCTTTAAATGCAGCTTGTACTGATTTGATAAGTAAATAATGGATAGATATTTAAGTTTGGTCTCAAAATAAATCAGTTGAGACATTTTTTTTTCAAAGTAGGATGTTGGGGTTGGGTTGAAAGCTGATGAATACAACTTTCTATGACCATTTTACTATTATATTATGTATAACCCCACGGACATCCTGAAATACGAGTTCTGTTTTATTCAGTTATTCTGTCCTACTTTGCACTGTAACTTGCGTATGTTCCCGCGTATCGTGTGGACCGAGCTTGAAATTGTGATCGGTGAAGAAATTGCACTTGTTACATCATTTTTACTCAGAATTTGATGTTATAATATACATGATGACATATATACGTGTTGTTTTGCATCCCCACGGAATATGTAGAGGTAGTTATACTCGACTAGCAGAGCACGAATATACCATGGGGCACCCTTTAAATTGAAAGAAAAACAGCTGTTCCATACATTTTGTCGACGATCAACGAATTTTTTTTAATGAAACAGCTTTTTTTCTCGATTTAAAGGTAGCCCGATAGATTCGTGCGCTGCTAGTGGAGTATAACTACCTCTACAAATTCCGCGGGAATGCAAAACAACACGTTGTATATGCCTATATATGACAAGTATTGTGAATAGGTTTTGCTGTTGTTATATCAAAACACGACGTGGTCCGTATTCTTCGGTGACGTCATTTATAACACCGTATTTTTTTAAATTGGGTTTTAGCTTGTGATAAACAATGAATTGAATGGAATATTAACATGATTTACAAAGCAATTTTACTACTAATTGACACAGGTGTGCCAAAAGACGCAGCTGGGTATTTTCAGAATCGATGTTACATTTAATGATTAATGTATTTTGTTACTGAATATTTAATGAGATATTAAAAATTGATTGTTTTAATTCGAATACTTACAAGGATATTAAAGTATACTTTACGTAATTAATGTAAAAAAAAAATCACGTACTGGCGTCGGTTCTGTGGACTAATAAGACAGGGTCTATCTGAAATTTTCAATTTTGAGAATAATAATATTAACTGAATGTTCGACAATCCAGATATAGAGACGAATCCAGCGATATCTCGCAATCCACAATCTGACAAGCCATTGGCGAGGTAATTTCCATAGGTACATACATAATTTATACTTTTATTTATTATTATGATCCTGTGCTGTCCCAATGTTGGACAAAGGCCTCCCTACCCACTTTCCATGTCTTTATCTTAAGCTACAATTGGCCAGTCTCTCCGGTGCTTGTCGAGGTCGTCCCGTCATCGCTTCCTGGGTCTGCCTCAAGTTCGACTTCGATCTGATGTCCACTGAGTGGTTCTTTTGGCCCAAAGATGCTAACGTGATGAAGAAGACAACGTGTGCCCAGCCCAACCCCACTTCAAATTGGCAAGCTTTTGGGTCACATCAGCATACAATTGAAAAACCTGACTCACCTGGCTGGAACAATTAAATGACGGATTGCCTTGGCCTGTCTAAGGGTGCGTTTCCATTGAAGCGAAGCAGAGCTCTACAGTGCATGAATTGACCAAACACAATGCTTTCACTGAAGCGAAGCCGAGCTTCGAACATTGCGATTGGATAATACATGCACCGCTGAGCTCCGCTCCGCTTAGCTCTGCCTCATTGGAAAAGCTAGTTTAAAACAAAATCGACGCCACTACTTAACTTATTATTCAGGTATTTAAATAACGTATGACCTCATTGTAATCTTAATCTCCATATCAAGTCATATCTAAGGATGTCTAGTGGACTATCACGGGCCTAAGAATCGATTCGAAAACATTTGTAACATTTTATAGACATGGCTACGGTTAGTATAGTTTATACGCTTCAGGTAGTTTTAATAATCAATTTTTAGATTAATAAATGCATAAAGAAACAAAACGACGTTTTTATTTAGCAATATTTCTATTTATTCCAATAATAGAGCATCACTGCTATCAAAATATCAATAACGTTATGCAATATAAAATGCGTAAATACATTAAAATTCAAGACTCATCGGGCAGTCTTATAGCTTATTCATTATTATAAGTAAACACACTTACACTAAACCAAAACAATGTGCATGCAGCTCGTGTATACTCATTGTGGTTATTTATTAAAATTAAACACCTAATTATGAATATAAGGGGAAAAGAACTAATTAGAATCGTCCAGAGATTTGGATTCTGGTGTAGACTTCACCTTGTTGGCGGTGGTGGGGGACGATTCTTGGGGGTTTTTAGGGGGTGTTTGGGGGGAGGGAGGGGCGGGGTCAGCGACGTTATTCTGGGGCTGCTTCTCCTTTTCCTCTTGCTGTTGCTGCTGGCTCGTCACGTTGGCGAGGTGCAGGGCCGCCAGTAGCGCTGTGATGTAGCGGCGAACGTCCAGCTCGATACCTGACGGTCAACAATTTTTGTTAATTATTTTGTTTTGAGCTTTTAGCTGTAGAAAATAAAGTCTATAGTGCCGCAATACCTAACGATGAAAAAGTTTAATCAATTATCTTGTTTTGAGCTCTTAAGTGTATAAAATAAAGTCTTTAGCCGTTGTACTTGTAGTTCAGTGTTATCAATAACAATAAACATGTTGTATTTTTAGTGTTAGATTATGAAATAAGGTCGAAAGTCGAGCGGTTTTTTTTAAATTTCATTGATATCAAGTTTTATGTCTGACAACAGGATATCTCTTCAGTTCCGAGTATAATCAGTAAGATATTTATTTAGGGGATTAATTTCTCTTAGCGTCACGAAGTTAATGCATGATAAGTGCAGCTTATGATAGTGTTTTGTTTTGCAAGTTTTCTTTTTCTAGAAACCATTTCTGTTACCATTCAACAATGAAATTAGTAGGTATATTGATATTCAAAGGGCAATGAAATAATAATAAGTAATTTAATTTTTCTTTACATATTCCCAGTATTTGGAAGTAGGTACTCTATTATGTAACGATGCAGAAAGAGACATGGGTTACAATGGCTGGTTGAAGGCGATTTTTTAGGATCGATTCAGACTAAACGAAAAAAATGCTCGAGTAATTTTTGACGTCATTGACAAATAAACCATATCACCATAGCCTAAAATACAAAATCGTGTAATATCGAGGCGACGCTGACTTCTCTGTACCCTTACTATGAGTTTTGATAGTTACTGAAATGTATGGAGCCAAACGAAAACTTTTCTCGTTTTCGCTTGGCTCCATACATTTCAGTAAAGCGCCCCTGGCGGAAACGTAAAGGAACTAAGATGAATGGAGCCAAACGAAAACGAAAAAAATTTTTGTTAACTATGAAAACTCGTAGTAAGCTCTCTGTTGATAGTATACGATTTTTCTTCTTCTATTGAACTGGTGTTGCCACGCTAATTTAGCTTGATGCAAATTTGATAGTGTAATGGCCACTTATGAAAAGAGAATAAGAAAACAGCAGTAGTTTCAATACTGGCCACGTATATCACAAGCTGTGTCGCAATGTGTCACATTACTCAGCACGTTACGACGCCGTGCGTTATCAACATAACATACAGCATGTAGTGTGATAACCTGACAGGGTTAGGAGCCAATGATCAGACAAGCGTTTTTTGCTATTTACACGAGTATCCCAAAAAAATGTTTACGTAGGTATTTTTACAAAAAAAAATGTAGTTTGTGTGCGTGTTACCTTATTTACAAAAAAAACCTGAATAAATGTAGACGTTTGGTAACTGACACGCGCATAGGTACTCAAGTTACGAAAAAGCATCATATGTGTTAATCGATTTATCCAAACCCGTCAATCAGTTTCAATTCACCACTATAGTTCGGTTTAGTTTGGTTGAGTGAAGAGTTAATTGACATTTGTCCCATTCGGCCTTACTGGGGCCTAACTGTAGTTTGAGACAAAAGTTCCTGGAGCCTACAACTGTCTGATCAGGGTTTGTAAGCATTACAACATACACAACAACAAACATTACAAAATGTTTATTTATTTTGGAAGTAAAATTAATTCTAAAAATTTACACTTTTTAACCCCCGGGCACAAAAAGGGTGTTATAATTTTGACGTGTCTCTGTGTGTGTGTCTATCTGTGGCATCGTTGCTCCCACATGGATGAACCGATTTTGACTTAATTTTTTTTTTTTGTTTGAAAGATGACTTAGTCGGGAGTGTTCTTGGCTATGTTTGATGACGATCTGTGTCGGGTTTTTTTAAATTTTTTAATGTATACTTGTCTTTCAATGAATTTGAACCGAACCACATAGAATTGAGTCGTTTGTCAAGAGAAGGTAGTGTATGAAGGGCGCTCACCCGAGTTCCTGAGCTCGTTGATCTTGTAGGCGAGGTTGGCCCAGACGCGGCGCGCGGCCACGGCGCTGAGCCGGCCCACCGTCTGCACCGTGTGCAGCGCCGGGTCCGACGTCGCGGCCGCCAGCTCTTCTGTACGGACAAACAGGGTTATTAGCTTTACATCTTCCATTAAAAATTATCTAACTGATGGTGAGAAGCGCTTCAAAATTCGCTGCGTGGTTTAGGAGTTTGCGGATAAACAGACAGAAGTAGGGACAGACGCAGAAAGCGACTTTGTTTTATACTATACTAGCTGTTTTCTCGCGTTTACAGCCTATGACACTCAGGAATAATGTAGCTTTCTTATGGTGAAATATTTTTTAATAGTAGTAGGATTATGACTATTCTTTAGAGCCGGATAAATGTCGCAAGGAGTACGTTTTAGAACCACGACTTCGCCGTGCCGTCGTCTTTCCCCTGCTGCCATCTGATGTCAGACGCAGTACGCAGTCTCACACCCAAAATGTAGTGTATAGGTACGTACTGGAAGGCTCGTCAGGCTCGCCCACTGGCGGCAGGTAGTGGTCGAGGAGCTGCATGGCGTATGTCGCGCCGGAGTCGATGTTGTGCATTGCCTTCTGTCCGTACGCTGTGGAAAGCAGCGCATTGGCTTTGGCCCAGGACAGCTCTTTGAGAGACTTCACGCGCTGCTCAGCCGCTGCGCGTGCGCCGTACACCTGTGGACAAGAGACGCTTGCGTCACGAAACTGGCTTGGCACGAGTAGGTCGGCTTTAACGCTCACAAAGCAAAACGAAAATCAGTGAAGGTATGACAAACGAAAACGGATAATTGGCGAAAGCTTATGGCTGCTGGGAGCTGATGGCGCTGTCGATGATAATAGTATTGACTTACACATCAGCATTTGTGGTTCTTTGTACAATTATGGATATGTTTGAACGATAAATTGTGAAAACAAATAAAAGTGGTAATAACATGCATTTACAAATCTATTAAAATCTTCAAACCGGTTTATGTAAAAACAATTATATGACCTTCAAACGCGTCTGGATTATAAGTAGGTACCTACTATAATCTTTATAATAAAGCGAGACTATGTACCTAATTCTTCTGATATAGCAGCTGGCATTTAGGAAGCTTTCCACTATGGCCTTTCTAATTAGGTCGAGTTTTAATGTCAACATAAAGTTCATTGTTCAGATAGTTTAATAATGGTCATAGATCTATTTCCAATTGAAAAACATCGCGTGCTCTTGGTAGAGATTACGAAAAAGTAACATTTATTTTAGTGATAGGTATATCATCGAATATACTAACATTTCAGAATACACGAACGTTAGAGTCTATTTGGTTTCAAATTAAACTGTATCTTTTTAGTTTCCTCACTGCTGAGGATCGCAACTACGTAAAATCAGTTCCCATTGGGTCCGGTCATATGCGAATTGGAGTATATGTATATGGCTATCTGTATGGCTAACTGTATCTACCCGAGATAAAAACCATCGTATCTGAACTATGATGCACATTGCATAAAGATCGGTTTAGCTGCGAAACTCGTGAAAAAATCCTACTAATATTATAAACGCGAAAGTTTGTAAGAATGGATGGATGGATGGATGTTTGTTACTCTTTCACGCTAGAACGGCCGAACAGATCCGGATAAAAATTGGCACAGAGATAGATTATAGTCTAGAATAGCACATAGGATACTTTTTAACCGCGGGTGAAACCGCGGGCGCAGCTTGTAAACGAATAAAGCACAAACAGCCATGATAATTAGATTGTAACATTATAGAATGATTACTCAGGTCAATGTCATAAGCCGTTCACGGGTCCCATAATCCGGTTCACTGTTCAATAATTATCGCGCACACAATCAATCGGTAAGTATTTCTGTAGCTGTAATCTTATCTATGAACCGAGAGCCACTGAAACGTAAGGAAAACCTCGTTAAACAAGTTATTCACTGAAAATATGAAACATGAAACAATTGTTTGTATGCCTGATTGATAACTTAGCATTGTTTCGGTGTTTGGAAACTTTGAGGCGTCGTTGGAATCGTGTTATGAATACTCATGAACATGATTCGAAGTATGATTACAAAAGAATTTCTGAAGGATTCATTGGAAACGAAATAAACTGAGCCGATTCAATTAATAGACTGTGTGCTAAGAAAGGAAACAAGAATAAGAATTGTTATAATGTAGCAGATGCCTATAAACATTGAAGCAGGTGTCGGAACCTATCTACCTATGCGTGTTGACGAGATTTTTATAAAAAAATATGTTTCAGATAAAGTAAGCTTTATTAGCTCCATGTTAAGAGATGAATGAACATTTATCTCGTAAATGAATCACTCGCACATTAAAATTTGAACTAATTATCTTATCAACAGGGACAAACTAAAATAACGAACCGGATCCACCATGGCACGGCAGTTATCAGCCAGGGCGACGGGGCTACGTGACTGAGGTCGACATTGATTGGAATATCCTGTTGCCCTCCAGTACTGTTGGGGCGTTGGACTTCGGCCTATCGTTTGGACTGTATACTGTGAGCTCTGTGAGCCAACAAGGCTGTCGAAACCGGAGGACTTTGGACTTGTACACGTGCAGACTGTGACTAGACACGAGTCTCACGAGACTGGATGACTTTGGACTTGCACTGACTAGTAAACTATGACGAAACATGGGTCTCACGAGACTGAAGGACTTCGGAATTGTACTGGTAAACTGTGACTCAACATGTGTATATCTAGATTTCGAGACTTTGGACTCATACAGCAGACTATAACCACGATGAGTAAACATGAGACTCTTTATACTTTGGTAAAAATCATATATGAGCGTCAAAACACGCACTCTCTAAAAATAGGTGACGAAAACAAGTCGAACCAGTGGGCAAGAAATTCAAGCAAGTACAACCGCGATGCCCTGTAGTCGGTGATTCCTCAACTAAACTTGTCACGAGTTACGCAATCATGCATTCGAATGCGGCTTACACGAGACTACGACCTGCTGACTTAAAATCCCTACTACAGAGTAGCCTTTTGTAATGTTTATAGATTTGTTTATTACGAAGTACGGTTTATATCTGGAATCGGGGTTTAACTGTATAATTAATCAATTTCAGTCCCGGATTACCTTTGCAAAGGCTTCTCTTCTAATACGTCCCTCACTCGCCTCTCTCTGTTATCGGAAATCTATCCTAGGTTCGCCAAGTTTTGTAAAACAATGACGACCCTTCCTAGCGTTGTCGGAGAAAGAGTCCTTTACAAGCAGGAGGTCCTGGGTTCGATTCCCGGCCGGACAGATGTTTGAATGATGAATTTAAATATCTGTTCTGAGTGTTAGCTGTCTTTGTCTTGTATGTGTTCCATGGCATACCCGATACAAGGAACCCAAGTAGGAAGCTATGACTGTGAAACGTTAAAAATAATGTAATTTTTATCTAACGCGCGCAGCAAATCTGCAGTTCACAATGCTAGCTAAGGTCGAGACTTGGCACGACATAACGCACCTTCCTGCTTATCTTGACTGTACTTTGGACAATCGTAACTTGACAACGGCAGACATGTAGGCCGGCTTCCGCGTCGAGTACATACCTACTTCTACTTACTAGCAAAGGGAAATGGAAATGATTATGCAAAGTTATTACATCAGAAATTCAACATCGATACAGTGATACACGAAGTCTTGGGTATTGAACTACATAGTGACGGTAACCGAACGCAGATATGACAGCAATAATAGTGGGGATGTGATTGGATTCCTCATGGAAAGCTTGTGTTATGAAAGGTATTGAATTAGTTCAGATTTTCCCACAGACGTTATTTTGGCTATTTCTCTATTCTACAAGTATACAAGAGGCAGCTTGAGTCATATCTGGGGTTGAGATAATTATGATAGTTGTATTGTTTATTCGAAGTCGCGACTCAAGGTGGTTTATATTTTCTACTAGTTATCGACGTTTGTCCCGAAGAAGTCGAGCTGATGCAACACTACCACAAACCTACACCAGTTTCCAGACGAATCATACTGTGCCAGGATTAGGGTGATTCAAACCCACCATGCGCGCAATGGAATCCTGTCGAATGCCTCTTGGATAGGTAGCTAATTTTGTGATTCTTTTAATACGAAATTAAAAGTATTTAACACAATACGACTTTACGTCATATCATGTAAAACTGATGTTTAGACCAATATTAGTCGGAAACCGCTAATTGCTACTCTGTGTATAAACTACGGTGGAACAAGCGTGCTTGAATAGATAAACATAAATAATTGCATCCTGCGCGTCTCGCCGCACGTTCGTAACTGTTGACGCTTGCCTAACAGGTGGAACAGGTTTGAGGTACTCGTACCTACTTATCAAGCTCTACGCTACGCTTAAACTTGTCTACACGTCCTAAAAATGGTACGTAACTGAATATCATAGGGAGATTTCTTGGGTAAATTAACTAGTTTTCTAGAACAGATTCTGGTTGGCCCCCGGCTACACTCAAAATACAGCCACCACTTTATAACGGTGCTCTGAGAGTATTTTTACTGCAATACTGATACTGGCAATATTGCCGACTGTAGCCCGGCCGTCATCAGACATGCTAGAAATATATGACTACATATATGCGGGCATATCCTACTAATATTATAAACGCGAATGTTTGTAAGAATGGATGGATGGGTGGATGGATAGATGTTTGTTACATCTTTTACGCTAGAACGGCTGAACAGATCTGGAAGAAATTTGGCACAGAGGCAGATTATAGTTTACAATAGCACATAGGATACTTTTTAACCGCGGGGCGCACCTAGTAGCCATAGATTTCTTTGTCTCAGACCGCCCTTATAAAGTAGTGGCGTTTACCATCTAGCAAGCTTCAAGATGCTTAGAGCTTCGCCTCAGCACTAACAAAACTAAATCAAAGGACTTTCTTAAAATAATCTCAAGGGAAATAATTAATAACAATCTTGTTATTATAAATAGTCACGATAAAGATCATAAGTTTTATGACACGCGCATGTTTGTATGGCCTCTTTTCCGAGCATAAATATTGCACTCGAGCAAATTACTCGCGAGCATTGAAGGTTGACCGAAATTAGAGCACATGTGTTTGTGCATTTGATTCATGAATCATACCCGGCGTACCTTACTGGCATTTTCGTTGCAATTGGTGATAATTCTGACGTTCATTATACCAAAAGATAGAGCTGAATTCATTATATTATGTAGGTCTGTATAAGATTCTTGTTTGAAAAGATTTCGTTAAAAAAAAACTCAGCCAACATTATTTCTCAAATTGAGGGTAGTCATACTTTTTCAGCTGGCGTGAAAAGCTTGTAATGAATGGAATCATGAACACCTGTGACTCGAATACCCTGCAGTGTAATGCGAATGCCGTCAATGATTGCTATTTGATTTTCCTATTACCTTATTTAATTGCGGTAATTCTGTAGAGCATGCTCGGTCGCGCATAGTACGAACCTGTTTGAGGAAATTGATAAACATAAAAAGTTGCCTTCCTGTTGTCTAGTAAAAATAACAACGTAGATATGTATACAGCATCGAACAGAGTTAATTATAGGACTAGAATAGCCAGGGGCTTTAAGCGTGGCTAAGAACGGTAATAGTAGACTGTAAAGCCAGCCTTCAAATTAGGTACTAAACTGACCATAAAATTGTCTTCTTTTAAACGGAATCTTTACCCAGTTTTATGGAAGGATCCCATGTAATTTGATCATCCCATATTTAGTAAAGCAGTTGAGTAGTGAAAACTTTGGAAATTGACCAAGTTAGGAAGTGGGCCACTTGACACTTGACAATGGACGGCTTCGACTAGAGTATTCTTACCTTGTTCACATGCGGTGAGATTCTAGATATGACAGCTTGTTTGGTGGTCTCCACGATGACCTTGGGCTGTTCGGAGACCAGCGGCACCTTCTGTTCGAGTGTGTCGATGGCTGCGGCCACGCGCGCGTCGCCGGCCGCCAGTGGAGCCGCCACGTAGGGAGCTGCCGTGGTGGCTGCCATCACTACTCCCGCTTCCGCCGTGGAAAGTGCCCATTCTAGCAAGGAGTGGGCTCCTATGGATAGAATAGTAGTTACGTACTGGGAAATGTACTATAGTACAGACAATGTGTGTTGGTGATATACCCCTGAGGGACTTGCGAGGACTGCACTCTTATAATAAAGGTCCGATTCTGATTGTCCGGGAGAAGAAGTCAGCATGAGTAGGCTGTCACGAACGGGACAACATATTCCAATCAAGATCAACTTTATTTATTAGTCTATACTTTGTCTAGCTTTTGTACAAATCATACACAAACATTATTTATATTTAAATCTATTAATATTAGTAGTTCAGTGACATTTAACCAACTTTCGCAGTTTGCGAAACTTTAGGCAATGATCTCATTTGAGACACTTTAGGAGATGTGTGTTTGGTATAAAAATAAAAATAAGTCACCAAGTATTATTTGTCAGAAAGTACTGAATCAGCAGAGGTACTGGAACTTTTTACACATGTCAGGCATGCGTCATGGCTTTTATTGCAAGTCAATATTAGTAAAAGTATTAAAAAAATATATCTGTAGAAGATAAATATTACTTTTCCATATACAGGTTAAGCAGTATATTATTTTACCAATGGTTGGTTTGAACATCTTTTGTTTTAGTGTCAAACACTTACTCGTTTTTTCACTGACTTGGTAAATAGGTACTTGGTATGAAAAGAGTTAGCAATTATTTTTTGATTTGGCAAATATAGGTCCAGCACGATTTTAATTTTTTTATCATTGATTAACTTTCCCCTGTACTTACCTTTAACTTTAGTGTAGAATGCTCCAACTTGTCCCACTGCCGCCCCTACTGTGGGAATAGCCATGGCCTTCTGAACCGACTGCAACTGTGGCATGGTGGGTGCTGCGCTCACTTCTGTGGCCATCTGATGGAAATAATAAGGGTTAAACTCTACTTTGGCTAGCTATATACATGGAGGAACAGAAATTTTAGGGTTGAAACATTAGAGGTGATATTTTCGTAGGTTACTTAATATGAAATGGTCATAGAGGGTAGATCAATATTAAAGGCCCTGCAACATTTGCACATGCTAACGCCTGGTATGGTTGAGAAGCCTTAGTGGTCAGCCATTTTAGACTATAAAAAAAGACTGAAATTAATATGTCATGCTCTGCAATAACTTTTTTATTGAGCCAGACTCAGGTGCGAGACTCAAAAATGTGGGGTTGAAACCTAAACAGCTCCACACCAACTACATAGCAGGGATATCTAGTATTTTATATTTCACAAATAAACCATTTTAGTATTATATGAAGTTAGATAGATAGCTAGTCAGAATTTTTTTAAATAAGTACCTACTTCTAGCAATGCTACACCTATTTGTTTTATGGTAGTTAACTTAGAAAATAGACTCAGAAAATTTAAAATGATTATTATCTATGGGGCTTTGGGCTGGGAATCTGTTCTCTTAAAGTGTAGGTAATTATAAAAAAATATATATGGATCACTACAAAGTCAGTTAGAATGATTTCGAATCGTTGTCTAGATAATATTAAACTTGGACAGCACATGAAATCGAACTACCCTCTAACATTATACAATTCTGGAATGTTCTTTCAGCTTTAAATCACATGGAATAGCAAAATTTTACAGTGAAATTGTTTCTGATTATTGCTGTATGAATACAATAGAAGGGCATAGCAAAATTAATTTTCTCCATCTGAAATTACTTATGCAAATATTAAGCTAATACAAAAGGGTCACTCACCTTGATGAAAAATATCCGGAGATAAAATACGGAAATAAGTTGAAAGTGCTGTTACTATTTTTAGCGAGTAGAATGCAACCGGTACTATAAGTTCACAATAACTTCTCAATAGGAATGATTGTTCACGACTGACTGAATTGTGTACAGATATGCGACTGAATTGACAAGCGGTTGGGCTTTGAGTAATATACTCCGAGCTAATGCTGTAGGCCACGTATTATAATGAGTAAGAAAATTCAAATGATTATTAAGCTTTGTGTGGACTTTGTATCCAAGCTACGTGACGCAACGCAATGAGAATGAAAAGGAAATAAAAATAAATTATTACGACACCGAAACTCGAAAGAAAATAGTCGCATCGAATCAAATTCATCAAACTTCAACGAAATAGGGAGGGATAGGCAAAAAATATTGATAGTAAAAATTTCGATATTTTAACACACATTATCGATTTATTTCGTCGAATTTTTTTTTCGTGATTTAACGTTACACGATATTTATTTTAAAATATTGAATTTGTATCAATTTCGATTTTTGAAGTGAAACTTCTAATGTGACTTCCAACAAGGTTGCGTTAAACGTATTACGCTCCTTGAGAGGGGGAAGAGAAAGAGACAGAGCGAGAGTGAATGCGTGAAAGATACACAGAAGTGTCACTTCTTCCGCGCGGAAGAAGTGAAACTTCTGTGTATCTTTCAAGTAGAAATTTTCGAGTGCGACCCTGGCTTCGTCTGACACGTGATCATCGATTGTCCTAGATTCATGGCTGTGCGACAGGATCTTGAAACATTAATGGATAGGAAGTTAGTGGTCTCGGAACTCCATACTATCCTGGCAGATCCAGAATGCAGACCATACTTCTTGTCTTTTATGGAGAGATCCCTTCCGTATAGTAGCCAAAAGAAATTCAACAGTCAATTCCAGGCAAATACTACCCCCCATCCAAACACTCCTCCCTATCTAAACACTCTCCCCCATCACACTCACACAGTCCACCAAAGCAAAGCAAGCCGCGATCCCTGCCCGAGAAACTTCCTCAAAAAGCGTATCCATACACGATCTTCTGGAAAACGCAGAAAAAGGAGAACAGGGAATACGGATTCGCGGTGTAGTGGTGTAGCACTCTTCATGGACAGCAATAGACAAAGGTTTGGAATAAGCCTTTGCTTTGTCAAGAACCAGAAACGTTCGACTACGCCCGGATTAGCATGTTTACTCAACGGTAGCACCGCTAAAATAACTATGAAGCAGAAATCCTACGAAACTATGCCAGTGTGCATGGCAGACGGCCACCGATTCCGAATAGTGCGAACAAAAACAAAACGATTGCACTGTTGGACACACCAAGGCCTCTGAACACCATGCGGTTGTCGTGTACGACACACACAAACACACAAAAATGCCTTAGCATAGTCAATGAAACACAAGATGACAGGTGTGTTTAAACTCTCGAATCTTCTCAATTATCTGCCGTACGTTGAGAATCTGTTCCCTGGTGCCTTTGCCTTTAATAAAGCCAGCTTGTTCCTGGGGAATTTGCCAGTCGAGATAGTGCTTAAGTCGCTTGTTGATGATATGAAGCATAACTTTGCTGGCATGTGATATTAGGGCTATGGTGCGATAGTTATTGCACTTCTTTGTTGAGCCTTTCTTGTGCAAGGGAACAAACATGGACTCCGTCCACTCCACTCATCAGGCCATTTTCCACTGGTCCAGATGGCTTTGCAAATATCTTTGCGATAATTTACACCTTCCTCAGTTACATTTTTAATCAGCTCAGCAGCGCAATATGTCCGGTTCTCACTCGGTGATGACCATTTCCGCAAAGTCTATCTTACGAGTATCATTGGTGTCATACAGATTTGCGCAGTAACGTTTCCACCGATCAAGCACTTTGACCAGGGTGTGGCAAGACAACATGGGTAATCCGTCACTTCGATGTGGACAGGGACGCTATCATCACCACAACAACAAAGACAGCTAAAGATCTGAGAAAAAAACTATCGCACCGTATCGGAGACCTGGTCAAATCCAGAGTACGAACCATGGCTTGTTCTCTTGTAAATAGTTTTGGAAGAGAGAGAGTTTCAACCGCCTCTTGGTAGACGAAGCGCTCATAAACCATTTTGGAACCATAATAATGGTTGCACGGCTGTCAGGTGTTGGTGAGCTTGTCCTGATCGGAGATGTCAATCAGTTACCTTTTATTGACAGAGAAAATCTCTTCGAAATGAGGTAACATCGCCCAAACCTGGTCACAAACATCAGCCAGGAGTTGCTTTGCACTCACAGGAACCCAATGAACGTCGCGTATGCGCTGAGGGAAATACACTCGGGTATTTATTCCTTGGCTCCTCGTATTATGTCCGTAGTGCAAAAAAGGTACAAAGGAGCACAAATTCCCACCACCCTCCCCAACATCCTTTTTTTAGTGCACACGTAGGAAGAAAAGGAGACCCTCAAAAGTCAAGGGTATAGAGAAAGCGCAGGGTAACGCATCCTAACATTCCTAACCATCTAAGAAGCTCAGGGGCTAACGTACGAGTCGGTTATCGCCATTAAGACCAAGCTCAAAATGAAGCTGCACGAGAGCGTGTCGCACGCAGCCGTCGCAATATCACGGCACACCGGGACTTTCTCCTACTATGCCGATGACATCGAAGACGACGCCATCAGCCAGTTTTTACGGCGAGCATCGGCTGCGTCACCCAAGACCATCAAAGAATACAACCTGCAGTACCTGTCATAATTTTATGACAATAAGAATTGTAATAATTTCAGGTTTCATAGAAATTGTGGGTACATCTCGAGCATTCATGCTCACTATCGAAGGCACCTTCTTGCGGCGGCATCGTGCGGGCACAGAGTGGCTAAGTGATAACCAATCTGAGTGGGAATCTGATAACCTAACCTAACCTTAGATTAAGACTTTACAACTAGCCTCCCTCTGTCTGTATTACCCTTAAATAACAATTCAGATTTTTACTAAAAAGGTCACGGTCCCCGGAGTCCGTGGAGTGTAATTTTTAACATTACACAAATTGCACTTAACTGTCGACATTCCGCGCGCACATAAGATATCCTCATAATACGACCGATACGGAGGGATACGCGCGTGCGAATTATTATTGACACTGATTAAAATGATGTGATAAATATCTATATATTTTTTTACTTACTCATCCCTGACACAAATTGAATTAGTGATGTGTAAAGTTTTGTGTTTAATGAAAACGAATTTGAACTGGGGCGCTATTCCTGCGCGTGAGATGAGATGAGATTTTATCTTGGTCACTATCACACCTATGACGTTTCAAACTAGAGCAACAAGGACGCAAAATGGTGAGATGAGAATCTCAAATCTCCGAATAGGGTCCCTGCAAAGAATGTTATTGCTGTGCATTTAGTAATCGATTTATTTAGTCGATTTAATTTTTTCGACTTGGTTTAGTTAAAAGTCCATCTGCAGATGCACCATCGTAGTAGAATCTGTGACGACGACGCTAACAAAGAAAACTAAGTAATCAATCATTATTTAAATTTTTACTAAGCTTAGCCAGCGTGTCTCAAAGATTTTACGTCTACCTTCCATATCTCACGGTAAGCGCGAAGCGTTTAGATTAGAATGTAGTATTATTTACGAATTATAATTGTTATACAACAAAATAACGCTAAATTTAACTAAATTGCATTGTCGCGTGAGTTTCTATCAGAAAGGTTTTCGATACATCTCTAATTTTCAGATCCCCATTGCAGTAGCCATTGTTCGCGTAATTTGGACCAGGGACCCTATTCGGAGATTTGTTATTTTCATCTGACCTTTTTTCGTCCTTGTTGCTCTCGTTTGAAACGTCATAGGTGTGAGAGTGACCAAGATAAAATCTCATCTCATCTCACGCGCAGGAATAGCCCCCCTGCTGTAAGTGTGACAACGTCCATGGACAACACACACTTGCCTTTGCACCTTTGTTTTCGTAAGTTTTTGTGATAAGGTAAAACAATTAAATGTAGGTAAATTTTCTTTTTTTTTTTATTTAAACGAATTTGAATACCAATTATATTCTTTGTACATTAGAATTTCAAATTAACTAAATATTTTTTAGTCGATTAGTTCTAGCCCAGCACTAACATTTTGCAAATGTTTGTTTTTGGATGTGACACTGTGTCGTAGTTTTAAATGAAAGAGATGCACTTATGTATGGATGCCTGCTGACAAAAGAGACGGCATATTTACAGCCCAACCTAAGATAAAAATTTCCACGGCAGTTTTAGGTAAACTACGTGTTATTTAAGAAAGAAAAGTGTACGTAAAATCTTTCACGGCATTAGAAAATAATTACATAACGTGAAAAGAGATTGTAGTGTACGCATCATATTATGTGAAACGTTGGCAAGAAATTGTTCGTCCAATTATTTTCCATCTAAGCCAAGTTTGTCAAAGTGGTGGCCCAACAATACCAATATCCAATCGCCATTTTTCGAAATACGGGCCAAGATCAACTCGTACAAGCATTCGATTGGAGATTGGATTTGGATCAAATGTAGATGTGCACAAAAGTTGTATGTATTACAATGGCTTGGACAAATGATCATAGTTTAGAGTTTGTAGATTTATATCGAAGAGAAAGAATTCTATGGGATCCAAAACATCCTCAAAATAAAAATAGATCTGAAATTGCTGATGCATGGTTAAGAATCCAATCATGTATGAACATTAATTGCTCCGTTATAGATCTTAAAAAGAAAAAAGAGTCATTAATGACTTCATTTAGATTCCATTGGCATCGGAAGAAGAAAAATCCCCATTACCGCACAACATGGTTTGCGTATACTACTATGGAAGCTTTTCTTTGTGACAAATATGAATGTGACAGCACAAATGAACTAGAAGATGAGGTAGGTAAACAAGTACAGATGATATTTACTAATATTACTCGACCAACTATTAGAACGAGTTGCAGTCTGCGTTTTATCTGCTATCCGACAAAGGAATTTAAATATAGATTTCATATATTATGAGAGTACCTATTCGTCAATTTTAGATTGGGCTTTTCGTTTATGAAAAATATTTGTAACTCTAATTTCGATATTTATTTATTTTTCAGTTCTTCAGCAACTCGGATGGATATAGCCACTCACAAGCAAACGTGGATCCAATCTCAAGCCAAAATACTAGTTCAGAAAAAAATAATATTCATGTCAGGCAACATATTACACCAAAAGCATCATATTCAACAAAAAGGAATGCAAGAAATCAACCTGTTGAAACGAAAGTGAATATAAAAAATAATAATGAAGATATTCAAAAGTTGGACGAATATGACTTATACGGCCAACTATTGGCAAAGAAGTTAAGGAAGTTGGATGAACATCAACGTGATTTGGCTATGCACGAGATTGACAACATTATGTTTAGCGCTAAAATGCATGGGGGTTCATCTCAAATCAGGAATTATACAACTTCGACGTCTCCAGTGCCTCGCAAAATGAAATCGCCAATATTTATAGTAACTCAACAGAATGATACTCAATATGAAGACGAGAACATTTCTTATCCGGAGCATATGCAATCACAAGATGCGTCATGAAAACTTTAAGAGATACAAAATTAATGTACCTTCCTATTTACTTAATTAAAGTTTTACATATTGTTCTAGGTATCACACTTATTTAAAATGATTTCAACCTATTTTTGAAGATCTACTAGCTAATAGAAATATTTCTCTCGCTGCGGATAGGTACGTCGTTCATTTAACTAAAAAATCTAGTAAAAAAATGTATTTCGAAATAGTCTATCTATGTCATAGATTGAATCTGAATAGCTTTAAATTAATTCATGAACAATCCGTAATATCGTAGTTGAAAACAAACAAACTTGAAGTACCTAAAAGTAAGTAAAAAAAAATCGATTTTGAATCGATTTTTGGTTTGGCTCACATTGTTTTGTTCCATCACTTCCTACTGTATTCGAAGTCTGTGGATAAAAAATTTAGATTAAGTTTTGACAACTTGTTGATGACATTGACATTCGAATAAAGGTGTGCGTTTCGGTGGTTTATCTGGAATAAGATTTCGCCTCATTGGACGACAAAAAATCCGTTCCCGGACGTTTGTCAGAAGAAATATTGATTTGATAAAATTTTATCTGCTTCGTTCCCACGAGACTTCTGTTATAAAATATGTATGTACTACCTAGAATTTATTTAGTAATTCTTATAGTAAGTAAATAGGTAGCAAAATGAATGTAAGTAAGACAAAAGTAATAGTGTTTAAAAGAGCAGATAGTACAATTCTGATTGAAGGATAAAAAGTGGAACAAGTAAAAGAGTTTATGTACTTGGGCTCAAAGTATACGAAAGATGCGAAGTAAGACTGTGATATTGAGCGAAGGGTGTTGGCAAGCAATCAAGTTAATGGGGCCTTGCATAACCATAATATGGTTATGTGCAGTGAGAAGATTTCTGAAAGGACACGTCTGGCTGGGGTGCCAGTCCCTACACTTAGGTGTGGGAGTGAATGTTGTATCTGGCAGAAGAAGCATTAAGAAAAGTGAATCCAGTGAAAGTGAGAATTCTGAGAAGTATGATAGGTGTGGTAGAAGAGGTAGTGACAGAGATCAAGAAAGGGATGATGAGATAGTTTGGACATATTGAAACAACGGATTAAAGAAGATTGACGAAACAGATTTACAAGGCAATTGTAAATCGGAAGGAATGGTTTCAGGATCAAACCCAAGAAGTTTTGAAAAAAGGCCAGGTCAGGAGTACCCGTAACTGTTGAGCATGTATAAAGGGATTCATGGAAGTAAAAGAAGCGAAAGATGTGTGCTAGGATCGTAGCAAATTAAGAGAAGTAGTCTTTGCCTACCCCTCCGGAAATAAAGGAGTGACAATATGTATGAATGTGTGTGTTTTTCCAAGCACGTTCCAGAGATCTCGCCACTTTCTATACCTTATTTTTTTTTTATTTGTAACTACTGTCATTAAAAATTTGACATTAAAATTCGTTCCTGATGCACCGTGCAAGGACAAATTTTCACCTGGGATCTTTGGATGTGGGACTTGGTACACGCACCAATGTTGACAATTTTGTTTTGACAATCAGCTGATAGATTTCATTTCATTTCTTATTGCTCGTTTGGGGAGGGGAACCCCGCCAACTGATTATTTACGCCTTGTTTGTTGTTTTGTAGAAAACTATGGAAAACTAATGTTGTTAAGTTTTAAACTACGGGATATCTTGGTGATATTACTATCAACGAGTTTTATTTACTATACACAAAACAATGGCTACTATGGTTAAAGAGAAACGTCGTGAGGTAAGTCTTGTACCCAAAAAGTTTATTCTTTGTTTCAGCACTAAACAACTTTTGCGCACTTCTAATTCTATCACATTTTCATGCTTTAGAAAAAGAAGACTAAGGAAAAATCTAGGCTAAGTGATTCTATAGCTGAAGAATTACAAATACCAGTAAATACCCCAGGAATTACAGAGAATGCTTCTACTTCAATGACCATTGAACAAGAGATTAAAAATAGTACGGAACAAACGGAAAATTGTAGTAAAACTACTAACCTTTCAATTGCACGTAATATTAGCACCAAAGATATTTCACTACATAATTTACCTGAAGACACACCTATGAACATTAGTATAACAGCTTCTTCTAGTGAAAATAATATTAACATTGTGTCTAATGTCTCACAAACTTTAAGTATGGAATGCATCCAAACGCAAAAAGACTTATCAAATGTATCATGTCTAGAATTATCAAAGGAGGACCAAACAGTAACAGTAAAATTTGTAAAAACTGTAGAAAATATGACTGATAATTATGAATACTTAAATAAAAGGCTTCAAAGGATAGCTATACCGAAGCTGTCAGAGCCTATATCTGATGCAAGAGAACTAGAGCTTTCTGATCCTAATGCATTTCTAAAACCTTCCACACAAATAATGACGGAATCTGTACCTTATGAACAAGAACTAGAGAGTGCAATTCCTTCTGCACCGATGTTTGAAGAAGAAATTCAGCCACAAATACACTACCAACCAGAGCTGATTCAAGAAACTAAGCCAAAGTTACAATGCATGCCATTGGAGGAGGCAGTGAATATATTTGGAGGGAGAGAGATGGTTGAAGTGAAGATGATGAGTGAAAAAGAGGAAGCTATTGTGGAAGCGGGACCAATCAGTGGTCCAGAACATCCTTTAGTAGATCTTCTTTCAACATTCAAGTAAGTAAAATTTATTTTTACACAACATAAAAGTATAGCCTGTTTTGGTTATTGCTCAAAGCTTATACTTTGACAATAATTCCACTTATCAATGTCATGCTTCATTGATTTTTGTTTCCACTTTAAATTTAAACAAATCAATTCTATCATACCAAAACTCCACCATACCATTGTTTGTGCTAATTCATAGCTAATGGTATTATTTAGGTCATCACTCAGAGCGCTAGAGAATGAGAGATCAAGGCTGACATGTGGCTTTGCTGACGAGGACAAATACAGATCCACACTTTGGAAGGTTGAGAAACGGAACATATATCAGAAAAAGCAGTGCAAATGTGGCGCCAACGTCGAACTGCGGGCTACCTATGAGTATGCTCAGCTTTTGAAAGAACGGTAAAGATAATTGTACCTATAGTTACTAGTTGTTTTGTACCCATTTAAGGGTATTATGATACCTAATACATGAATGTTAAATAGGATTCAATAGTTAAAAAAAATAAAATAAATATAGGTAAAGTGATTCAGAACTGTAATAATGCTCATTTATATTTTAAAGGATGCCGATAGCAAGAATGAAACTCGAAGGCTTGCTAAGAGACATACAAGATTCGTATTGTCATCATCAGCATGCAGCTCTGTTAGCATATTGCCAGGTATCTGTGTAATTTTACTATAATCAAGGCGCTAGAAATATCTATCATTTTGCTACACAATTTTCTAGAGTCTCTAATCTAACAGCTTTGATATCATGTTCATAATATAGATTTTATGAATTAAAAGACATACATTAAAAATTTTAAATCCTCTTTATTTTATACTGATGATTTATTGAACATTTAAGATGCGCCGAGTACTTGTTTTTCATTTGACCTAATTATTGTTCTAAACTGTTTCTAGATAGAAGAGCTAATATCAGAAACGATAGAAGGCAACAAGCCAGCGATCCGAGAAGCACTGTCGCTTATCTTACAAGCGCTGCGAGTGAGCGATGATTCGACGGCGGCGCTGCCGGCGGCGCTACAGCGCTGGGCGGCGGCGCTCGTGTCAGCACTGGTGGACGAGCGGGACGTCAGTCAGCTGCTGTTTGTCGTGCACCATCTGTTCCGGTAAATTACTATAGAAAGCAACTAGGCGCTAGTGACCTGCGCAGCTCTGTCGCTCATCTCAAAAGCGCTGCGAGTGAGCGACGATTCGGGAGCGGCGCTGCAGCACTGAGCGGTGGCGCTCGTGTCAGCACTGGTGAACGAGTGAGACGTCAGCCTGCTGCCGTTTGTCGTGCACTAACAGATCTGGGATGTAGATTTTTTTGCGAAGCAAAGTAAAATGTTAGGTCTGTGCGTGAACCATATGTTAATTTTACTATAGAAGCATACACAAGCGCTGCGAGTGAGCAACGACTCGACGGCGGCGCCGGACATTAGCTGTTGGAATCTATTTTTTTCAATACACACTCTTAGTCAGACAATCAATGTTTCTAATCTTGATTTTTATTCTGAAAAACAGCTGTTACCAAGTGAACAACAAACATTTACATTGATGTCTTTTTAGTTGTTTCGTATTGAGCTGGTTTGCGTGTTTCCAGGCAGAGCCGGTCGGTGAAATGGGCTGTGCGCGCGGTCAGGACGCGAGTGCCGGACGCGGCGGCGGCGGCGCGGGCGCTCGCCGTCATGGACACGCTGCTCGCCAGCCCGAGACTCGACGCTGCCCGCGAGTGCACGGAAGGTCTAATACTAGCCGTTCACCTCAAGTTGAGATCTTACGACTCCCACATCTTCAATTCTTAATAAGGGTTCTTTTTTGTAGAAGATGCAGACTCGGGCTGGGAGGAAGTGAGCGTGCGGGGCGCCGGGGGCGCGGTGAGCGAGGGGGCGCTGCGGGAGATGGATCTCCTGGCGCTGCTGCTCGCGCTGCCGCTCCGGGACTTGGTGGCTAGGATACTGCTGTTCACGCACGCTGTGAGTACGCACAGTATAGTACTATAGTGAGCGAGGGAGCGCTGCGGGAGATGGATCTACTATGAGTCCTTGGACTGCAAATATCTTCTTCCCTCAACTTCGGTCGCTTTATTCAGTCCAGAGCCAAAACAGCACCAAAAAAACTTGGCATTTTGTTTAAGGTTAGGCAGTTTTTTACACCAGCTCAACTGCTTAACCTCTACCAAGCGCAGGTGCGATCCTGCTTGGAGTACTGCAGCCACTTGTGGGACGGCTCTGCAAAATACCAGCGGCAAACATTAGACTCAATTGAACGACGCGCCATTAAATTAATCAATGACCAGGCGCTGGTAAAGAGGAAGATGGCGCACAGTCTCCAGCACAGGCGGCGTGTAGCTAGTTTGAAAATTTTTTACCGCCTCCATTTTGGAGAATGTGCACAGGAACTATACGAGGTGATTCCGTCATCGAGGCAGACATTCCATCGATATGTCGTCAGCTTTAATAAAGCCCGCACGAAGCGCTTTCAAAACTCCTTCCTAATCAGAACTGCCAAGGAGTGGAACGCAGTTCCTGCCTCGGTGTTCCCCAGCAATAGATACAACCTGGGTCTCTTCAAGACAAGAGTGAATAGGCACCTCATGGGCAAGCGTGCTCCATCTTAGACCGCATCGTCACTTTCCATCAGGTGTGTTGTGGTCAAACGAGGGCCCATTCAATCATAAAAAAAAAGAATCTATTGATTTGTGTATTGGTGGTGGTGGTAAAGTTTTTATCCCTATCTCCTTATCGTTTTTATTCTTGGCAGGATATCCGTCAAGCCCGTGTGTATGAGTGGGGCGACGCGCGCGGCGGATATGACGTCATAGCCGCGTGTTGCGGCGTGCGCGCGCTCATTGCTGCGGTGCAGCGAGCGAGAGATGCGCACGCGCAGTACGCACGCCTGCGCAGGAAACTGCTCCTTATAGTCACGGTGGCGTTAGAAGGGCTTGCGCGCTTCTATCAGAGCCCTAGGTGAGTCTGGACTAGAAGCCAGGAGGGATGCACACGCGCAGTTACGCACAGGAAACTGCCAACAAAGTAAAAAAAAGTAGACGAGTTAAAAAACAGAATTCAGTACAATTTTAAAATACATTTAAGTTTGGATTTAAAAATATTACAAGTATGTACAATCAGTCTCTGGCAGCCATACACACAACAAGCTTTGCTTCGTTTGGGGTCAGACGACCGTGTGTGCAAAAATAAATAAATATTCTGGAGATTTCGCACACACGTTCACGCCAGAGACTCGTATAGATACATAAATTTCTCGAAAATTTAACATGTTTTAATTTAATTTTAACAGTTATTAGACAAAAAACTAAGGTAACTGATGTCGTCACGCAAGCCCTAAAACTGAAATGGCAATAGGCGGGCCACGTATCACGATACAAAGATGATAGGTGGACAGCCAAAACAGCAGAGTGGAAAGGGCCAAAAGGAAAAAGAAGAATAGGGAGACCGAAGAAAGAAGAAGGAAGGTGGGCTGACGACTTAACGGATACAGCAGGAAATGACTGGCAAAATATTGCAAATGACAGGGACAAATAGCAAAAACTGGAGGAGGCCTTCACTGTGGAGAGGCCCATATCCCAAAGAACGTACTAACCTAGATTAAAACACCAATTTAAATACTAACAAGAATCAACACTTACATTCACAATGCTATTTAAGGGAAATGGGAAATAAAGGCATTTTTTTTATTTATTTATAATTTAATTTTTCATTTGTGAACTATTCACAGAGCCCCATACGTCATGGAAGATAAAATCGAAGCGGAGCTAGAAGCGTGCTTCGTAGCTGCCTTCAACCTGTTCGGGACACAAGGCTTGCACAAACTAGAGACTATGCTGCTAGCTGACAACACGGCGAAGGATTACTGCTTGACTTTCATGATTGGCTTGCATGGTGAGTTGCGTTGTCTCATTCTTTTGTTTGCAATTGGAGAAAGAGCGAGCTAGGTATGAGATATGAGACGTGACATTACCGGCTAAGTTTTTTTCCCTATAACTACATCTCTGTCTGTATTGTATTGCCTCGCTACCGCGGTTTGCCGCGTCGGTGTGGAAATTGCGTTAATGTTTGTTATACACACCGCGTCACATGAATAGGACCAGCATATTTTCCTTTGCTATCTAACATATCAGACAAAATAAATATAAAATAATGGTACGTATAAATATCTTTAGGCACGTGAAGCTTAGCTAGAAACAATTGAACTTCTTAAACGCCGAGTGTGACCGCGAACGATGCTTACGTAGGTAACGTGTCGCGTCACTTGAATACGACCAATGACTTCCCCCCTCTGCGCGGCTCAGTTGTAAAACAAAAACGGCACAGTGTATACGTATTATGCATATTTGAGTGAACAACATCAAGTAGTGGCGATATAATAACTTTTTTATTTAACATGGGTCGGAAAAAGTGTTTGACTTCAGAGGAAATAGGAAAAATAAAAATTCTTTGTGAAGAAGGCTATTCTTTAAGAAAAATGGCAAAAAGAATAGGGCGTTCACACCAGGTGATAAGTAATTTTCTTGATGATCGTGAAAATTATGGTAAGAAATTCAAAGGCCGAACCAAATTCGCTACAACTGAAAGAGAGCGCCGAGCAATATTACGTGAAGCGTCGAATTCTACGCTAACAGCCAGGCAAATAGCCCATAATGTTGGAACTAAAGCATCTGTGAGGACTGTTCAAAGGATTATACGCAATTGTCCATATTTAAAACGCTTCAAAATGAAGAGAAAGCCATGTTTAAAAGAACATCACTGTACGGAACGTCTTCAGTTTGCTCGAAACAATATGCATTGGACTAAAGAGTGGTATAAAGTTATATTTAGTGATGAAAAAAAATTCAATTTGGATGGCCCTGACGGGTATTCTTACTATTTTCATGATTTACGAAAAAATGAAACCATTTTATCGCGTCGGCGAAATGATGCAGGCTCAGTAATGGTCTGGGGTGCAATATCATACAACGGACCGATTGATTTAGTGGTGATACAAGGTAGACAAAATTCTAGAAGCTACATTAATCTTTTAAAAAAAGAAATATGTAAATTTAGCCGTGCCACAGATGATAAAAGTTTCATTTTCCAACATGATAATGCCAGCATTCACAGAGCACATGATGTCCGTCAATGGTTTCAACAAAATAATATCGATGTTCTCGACTGGCCATCACTCTCCCCCGACCTAAATATAATAGAAAATGTATGGGGGTGGTTGTCACGTGAACTTTATAAGAATGGTAAACAATATAACAATAAGCATGATCTCGAGAAGGGTATAAAAAGTGTTGGAGGAAACTGCCTATTAAATACATAAGAAGTCTTTATGATTCAATGCAGTCTAGGATTTTTGATTTAATTCAAAAAAAGGGAAAAAGCCTTAATTATTAATCAATAGGTATTTGTTTAAATAAATATTATTCAATAGCAAAATTTTTTGTGTTTTATTTAATGGTCGTATTCAAGTGACGTGTCATAATTACCTACCGGCACTGTCACTAAGATTCGCTAAGTCTTAAGAAGTTCAATTGTTTCTAGCTAAGCTTCACATGCCTAAAGATGTTTATACGTATCATTATTATATATTTATTTTGTCTGATATCTTAGATAGCAAAGGAAAATATGCTGGTCCTATTCATGTGACGCGGTGTGTATATATAATACATTCGAGACTTGAAGATAAACATAACATAACCCCCCTTAGCAATAAACCTTGTATACAGTGTTTTATCTTTTTCATTCTTTTACATTTTTTAATTCGATCGAAAAAGACAACACTGTATAACTATTCCGTGGCCATACTAAGCTTATTACTGAGGGGGATAGGCTATAACTGACTGGCGGATTATTTCCCACAGATACTACGCCTCGGGAAGTAGACAGCATGTTGATATACGCGCCCGTGCTGCCGTGCGCGGAGCGCGTGCGCATATTGTCGTGCGCGTCTGAGCGTCGCCGCACAGACCATGAACTGGCGCGGATCGTGCTGGATTTCCTTCTGCAGGTAAATACTAGGGGTCCAGTCGTGAATTTCGATTACATTATTATGAAGTAAAAAAAAAACCACCTCTTGGCTCCATCATCAGATCAACTCCGGAATACCAAGTTATACGTACGAGTACGTATTTTTCAAGTCATTTTTCATATTATCTTATTAGTAAGTAGTTCAAAAAAATTATAAAATCATTTATTATTTATTTTACTTATATTAAAAATATAAAATTAAAACAAAAAATATTACAAACATTTACAATAGAATTTATTAGTCAGTACATAAACCATGTGACAATAATGGCTAATGTACTGACAGTCAAAGCGATTCGAGAAAGCCTTTAGGATACTGTTAGGGCTGGCCCGAACCCTGCGCATCAACGACGTGCATCGCTTGCGGAAAATGTCTTAAAAGCAATCAACGCACCATCCTACGAATATCTCTGATGCGCTGCAGCGCCCGGGCAACCCCAACACCACCCTAAAAGCGTTATTATATTGCACACGGAGGCGCTATACTGCTTTTGCGTATACGACACCCACGGGCTGCAAGTGTAGAAGGACTGTACGTCCTTGCCTACGTTAAGGCTTAAATGCCTTAAAAAAGAGTTATTTTGACGTCCTCCGAACACCGAGCAAACCTGCGGGCTATCATATTAGCCCTCATAGATAACGCCCTCCGCTCCCTTTCAATATCTACATTTTCTTTCAAGTCAGAGGTTACTATATGCCTTTTGTATTATTATTATTACTTAAATTGTTCTATCCTAGCATTAGCAGTTCCGTTCAGCTTAATACATGGAATGGTATCGGGACATTTATTTCCCCTGGCTTGAAAGACCATGTATTCGGTCTTCCTCGTGTTGTAATATGCCATGTGCACGTGCATACTCCACGCATACCGCCAAGGCCACAGACCGAAGCACTCAACAGGACCATGTCGTCCGCGTAGCTGATATTGTTGACGCTGACGTCATCAATATGGCAGCCGACACGAGTGTTGCTGAGCTGCTTTATCAGGCCGTTGACGTACAAGTTGAAGAGCCTCGGCGATGTTAACCCCCCCTGCCTGACCCCGCACTCCAACTTGTACGGCTCCGACAGCTCCCCAGCCCTCCGAACGACATTGACCTGGTTCAAATACCAAAATTTGCACAAGTTCTATAGGCATGGAGATGTCACCAAACTTTTGCCACAGGATATCACAGTAAACCAGCCCAAATGCCGTTGACAGATCGAGAAAGACTGCGTACACAGCAGTGTTTCGGTCTGTGTAGTACTTGACAGTTTGCTTTAGACACAAGATAGCTGTTTCAGTAGAAAGACCAGATTTAAAACCCAATTGGTTATCATGAACGTCTAGGTATCTTATGAAGCTGGATTTTAAGCAAACTATCAAGCACTTTTGCCTGTACAGTGGCTAATGAAATTGGCCTATAGTTATTCTGGTCACTCATATCTCCGGTCTTACTTTTTGCAATTGGAACCACCACAGTCCTCATCATCTCCGCTGGTAGGTATGAATGTCCTATACATAAAGTATATAACATTGCAAGTACTCTAGGTAAGTGAACACCAGCATACTTTAGATGCTAAATGCTTAGGCTGTCATGTCCAAGAGACATGCCTCGCGACATAGATGTAACAGCGTTTTTGACATCCTTCGCCTTGAACTTAACGCAAATCTCCTGTCCACAACGTCCGTCCACATTGACAGACTGAGATGGACCCAGGGGCAAAGCCACGGCAAAATGGTCCTTAAACATGTTGGAAATATGCTTAGAGTCATTGAGCCCACTGAAACTTACAGGCAGGCTCGGCTTATGGTTTAGTTTACTTGTGGTCTTCCAAAAAAAACTACGTAAATCGTGCTTAGTATGTTGTGAGGCGATGATGTCCATTTTTATTTGCTCTATGTTATTTAGGCACCACCTCAAGCGAGCCTTAGAGTCCAGTCGAGTTTCCCGCATTTCATCCCACGCACGGCCTTGCCTAGATTTTCAGCATCCACATTTGAATCTTGCATCTAGCCAGCCTGTGAGCAACGCGAACATGCTTATTCTAATCCAACCTACAACAGGGCTCTTGAAGCTGCTGAGGAGAAATAAGTAAAGAGTTTTTAACAAAGTGTATGAAAAAGTATGAAAATAAACAAGGAGGTATAAATGCACTACAACGTAAAGGGTGCGAGCGAGACTAGCAGACGAAGTAGGTCGCGGGAACCGCCCCTCTGCCCAGCGTCGGCGCGTCGCCCTTCGCGCGCCCCTCTTACCTCCAATTAGACCTAAAATCGATTACTTCGTAAGTTCTAGTTACGTGGCGCTGTACGTACCGTGCGATCGTTCTAAGTCAAAGTCAAAGTCAAAATGTTTTTATTCAATTTAGGTATCAAAGATACACTTATGAACGTCAAAGTTATTTAAATAGACTCGACCGCCTTGTTCGGATAAAAAGCCTCTACTCAGAAGAACAGGCAAGAAACTGAGGGGCATTATTTTTTCAAATAATAAATAAATTAGTCTCACAAATTTTGGCTTACAACTAGGTAATATCTATAAATATTAGTGGCTACTTGGCGGAAGTGGAAGTGGAAGGCTCCAGACATCTTTATCTTCTAAATAATTCTTAACCTTATAATATCCTCTTTTCATTAATGTAGTTTTTACATGTGATTTGAATTTTCCCTCGGTGAGCCCTGTTATATTTTTCGGGATTTTATTGTAAAAACTAACGCAGTTGCCTAAAAATGACTTTCTTGACTTAGTCAGTCTAAATCTCTGTACAGCTATCCTATCCTTATTTCTAGTGTTATAATTGTGATAGTCACTGTTCAATTTAAATTTATGTAGATTTTTGCGAACGTGCATAATATTTTCAAAGATATATAAAGAAGGTAAAGTTAAAATATTTATTTCTTTAAATAAATCTCTCAATGATTCACGGGGACCCATTCCGTAGATAGCGCGGACCGCTCGCTTTTGCAAAATAATTCTTTGTACACTATAGGTTGTGTGTATTGCAGACGGGCGGCAAGGCTTCCAGTCCGTCGTCGTCGTGTAAGGGCGGCTGCGGCGCGGCGGCGCGCGACCGCCTCACGCGCCTGCTCGCCGCGCACGCCTACCTGCGCACCACCGCGCTGCGGGCCGTCGCCGACCTCGCGCAGGGTAACACTTCACACACCAACACACACACACGCCTCACGCGCCTGCTCGCCGCGCACGCCTACCTGCGCACCACCGCGCTGCGGGCCGTCGCCGACCTCGCGCAGGGTAACACTTCACACTCACACCAACACACACACGCCTCACGCGCCTGCTCGCCGCGCACGCCTACCTGCGCACCACCGCGCTGCGGGCCGTCGCCGACCTCGCGCAGGGTAACACTTCACACACCAACACACACACACGCCTCACGCGCCTGCTCGCCGCGCACGCCTACCTGCGCACCACCGCGTTGCGGGCCGTCGCCGACCTCGCGCAGGGTAACACTTCACACTCACACCAACACACACACACGCCTCACGCGCCTGCTCGCCGCGCACGCCTACCTGCGCACCACCGCGCTGCGGGCCGTCGCCGACCTCGCGCAGGGTAACACTTCACACTCACACCAACACACACACGCCTCACGCGCCTGCTCGCCGCGCACGCCTACCTGCGCACCACCGCGCTGCGGGCCGTCGCCGACCTCGCGCAGGGTAACACTTCACACTCACACCAACACACACACACGCCTCACGCGCCTGTTCGCCGCGCACGCCTACCTGCGCACCACCGCGCTGCGGGCCGTCGCCGACCTCGCGCAGGGTAACACTTCACACTCACACCAACACACACACACGCCTCACGCGCCTGCTCGCCGCGCACGCCTACCTGCGCACCACCGCGCTGCGGGCCGTCGCCGACCTCGCGCAGGGTAACACTTCACACTCACACCAACACACACACACACGCCTCACGCGCCTGCTCGCCGCGCACGCCTACCTGCGCACCACCGCGCTGCGGGCCGTCGCCGACCTCGCGCAGGGTAACACTTCACACTCACACCAACACACACACACGCCTCACGCGCCTGCTCGCCGCGCACGCCTACCTGCGCACCACCGCGCTGCGGGCCGTCGCCGACCTCGCGCAGGGTAACACTTCACACTCACACCAACACACACACACACGCCTCACGCGCCTGCTCGCCGCGCACGCCTACCTGCGCACCACCGCGCTGCGGGCCGTCGCCGACCTCGCGCAGGGTAACACTTCACACTCACACCAACACACACACACGCCTCACGCGCCTGCTCGCCGCGCACGCCTACCTGCGCACCACCGCGCTGCGGGCCGTCGCCGACCTCGCGCAGGGTAACACTTCACACTCACACCAACACACACACACGCCTCACGCGCCTGCTCGCCGCGCACGCCTACCTGCGCACCACCGCGCTGCGGGCCGTCGCCGACCTCGCGCAGGGTAACACTTCACACTCACACCAACACACACACACGCCTCACGCGCCTGCTCGCCGCGCACGCCTACCTGCGCACCACCGCGCTGCGGGCCGTCGCCGACCTCGCGCAGGGTAACACTTCACACTCACACCAACACACACAAAGCGTCGAATCCGTCGTCGTCGTGAAAAGGCGGCTGCGGCGCGCCGGCGCGCGGCCTCCTCACGCGCCTGCTTCGGATTGTGTTCTGTTTATAGATTCTATTTTGCATTCGAAATCTGAGCTCAGAAAGTTTCATCCCCCCAGTGAGGATAAAGTTTTTAAAATTCGAAACTTAGAATTATTGCACTGGCCAGCACGACTGCATGAAAAAAAACATCATATTCCTCGCTATAGTTAGGTGAAAAGTTGTCTGTTTCGCTCGGCAGGAAAGTAATTTGGCTCGTGCCTTTGAAACCCTCGCAACCCTCGCTCAGGATTCTATATTTGAAGCACTCGTATCGCTCGTCGTGTAATCCTACAATTCTTCGCTTGCTGAGGTATTAATATTAGGTCCTTACGTATGAAATTGGCGTTTTCTACGGGAGGAATAAAAAGTCGATTTTTTTTTGTAAAATATATTTAATTAATCAAAGTATGCACCGTTGTTATCTATGCACTTTTGCCATCTTATGGGTAGTTCATTGATCCCTTTACTATAAAAACCATGGGGGCGAGAATCAACAAACTCTTTGAAGGCGGTTTGGACTGCTGCATCGGAGTAGAATTTTTTTCCTTGTAAGAAGTTGTCCAAATTCCGGAACAAATGGTAATCTGTTGGAGCAAGGTCCGGGGAGTACGGTGGATGTCGCAGACATTCCAATTGTAGCTCAGCTAACTTAGTGGTTATTTGTTGTGCAGTGTGTGGTCTTGCGTTGTCGTGAAGCAGCAGTGGCCTAGAGCGATTGACCAATCTCGGTTGTTTAACAGCTAGTTCTTCCTTCATGGTTTGCAGTTGCTGACAATAGATATCTGCCGTAATCGTTTGGCCAGATTTAAGAAAGCTGTAGTGAACGACACCGGCGCTAGTCCACCAAACACTTACAAGTAACTTTTTCTGAGTCAATTTTCGTTTAGGGCAGGATTTGGCTGGGTCTCCAGGGTTCAGCCATTGCGATGAGCGCTTTCGATTATCGTACAATATCCACTTTTCATCACAAGTAATGATTCGATTTAAAATCCCTTCATTATTGTGTCGGTTGAGCAAAGTAACACAGCAGGCGACCCGTGTTTGCAAGTTCGATTCACTCAATTCATGAGGTACCCATCGTTCGAGTTTTTTTACTTTCCCGATTTGCTTCAAGTGGATTAATACAGTTTTGTCACTTACCCCGAAGACTGCTGCTATCTCTGAAGTGCTTTGTGATGGATCCGCTTCCACAATAGCCTTTAATTCTTCGTTTTTCACTTTGATCTCCGGCCGTCCACGGGGTTGGTTCTTAAGGTCGAAATTTCCAGAACGAAAACGTTGAAACCAAAAACGTACTATGCTGTCTTTAGCGACACCAGCGCCGTACACATCATTAATTCTTCGAGCTGTTTCTGCAGCACTGGTGCCACGGTAGAACTCGTACTCGTAAATATACCGATATTTCATGTTTTCCATTGCGCGGTAATAAGCGACGCCAAAGAAAAAATAATGAGGAAAATAACAAATGAATGACTGTATTCCAAAGAAAAAAAAACCAGCTAAATGAATTTATTAATTTGAATTTCGAATTCTTAACCAAAGAGGAGATATTTCAGATCAAATTGATCAGTACGACAAAACGCTGATTTCATACGTAAGGACCTAATATAAGTACTCGCGCCAAAAACAACTTTGTAACATAGTATAAAAAATAACTATTTCCATGCAGTGGCGTCGCTAGACCCGTCGCTGGTGAGCGCACTGCAAGTGAGCTCGTGGCGGCCGCAGTGCGACGAGCTGCAGGCCGTCCTGCAGGACTGGGCGCAGCGCTGCCCGTCGCTACTGCCGCTGCTGCTGCTGCAGCTCGACTGCACTCCCTTCACGTGAGTCCAGAGCTCGATCAGCAATATTTCCAGCAATGGTGCCCAGTGGCTATGTTAGATCCGTTGCTGGTGAAGACGGGACGCAGCGCTGTCCATAACAAGGGCTTACCGCTAGTTTTGGTAGTTAACGAAAATTTGTTTCGTTTTCGTTTGGCTCCATACATTTGACCTAGTTCCTTAAGAGTCCCGCGACGCTCTGAAATTTCCATACAAATGCGCTTCTCAAATGTCTCGAAAACCATTTGTCAGATTATGATGAAATTTAGCATGTACAATTAAATTAACAATATCTCCGAAAAACGTTCTCAAGCGAAAATAGAGCTATGAAAAATATCTGCATTTGTAAGGGGTCACTTTTGACTGATTTATTTAATAGATAAACAAAGCAAATCAAAAATCCCTTTACATAGGGAGGTTGTCTACATCATTAGCTTTTAAATGAATCCATAATACAAGGGACATTCTTAGTTATTTGAGAATAATTAGAGAAGTGCAAAAGTAATAAAAAAAATGCACTTTGTCACTCTGTAGGTAACTTTATAGGCTCGTCAGCATCTTTACTTGCTCTCTTCGCTCGTCATCTTCTTCTAGACGAAATGGCTATGGAAAACCTTAAGCCAATGCGAAGTTAGTCTAAAGTGGTCGCCGGACTCAAACGGACTTGCTATTTTCTGTATTAGTATTTCGGACTAACGTTTCCGCCAGGGGAGCTTTATTGAAATGTGATTGAGTCAAACGAAAATGCAATAAGTTTTCGGAACTACCAAAACTCATGGTAAGGGTGCTGGTTCTGCCAAATCTTGCTTGATGTTTAAACGTAATGACAGCTGACAGATTTCAACCAGGAATTTATTTCTTTTGTCATTTTTAGTATTTTAGCCACATTGATAATGCCCACCTCGATATCTTAGCATAGCGTACTTTAGCGCCTATGAAATTGTTTATATTGTATGGAAATAAATGGTACCTTCTTATTTTTGCACTTGTTCCGTCGTAAAAGAGTCTAGCTCTAGCCGGTGTAGCTGAATGTGATGGTTCGTGACTATGTGAACGTCAGCACTACAAGTCAGCCGACGCTGAGCTCTGCTGGCTAGCCACATCAACAACAACAACAACAACAACTCTTTATTAAAAACATAAAATAATTACAATAGTACTTAAATAAGGCTTAACTAAGTTTTTAATGGGCGGCCTTATCGCTCAAAGCGATCTCTTCCAGGCAACCTGAATGGACAGGAACATTTATATAAGTCAACATCACAACACTTTTGAAATTTATTCTTATTATTTTATTTGGCTAACCAAACAGCCTGGTTAAACGTAAAAAACATACATGAATACTAACACACAGGCCAAATATAGGTCACCGCTTATAAAAACAATAATTGTACTAGTGCGCAAAGGAAACATAATATTTACATGGGTGTTCAAATCTCAGATCACGATTATGCTATCAGCATCAGTTGACCTATAAGGTTGCTGTTCAATTGTTTAATATTATTGTGTAGTACTATGCTTTACTGTGTTTTAATGTGCGCGAGCATTAGTAAAATGGGAAGTATGAAAAAAAATATTCGAAAATACGAGTTTAAAAAAAACATCTGTTTCTCAGAGGTCTATCTCTGCCGGCGCAGCTGGCTCTTGGCTCGTGGCTGTGCGAGCGGCAGCGCTGCAAGCCAGCCGACGCTGAGCTCTGCTGGCGCGCGCTGCTGCGCCTGCGCACGCACAGAACGTGCTGGCGCCTGCCGCCGGACGCGCCTGCGCCAGACCCTGAACCGACAGATCTGTTCTCTAATGCGTACGCGCTGCTGTCTTCTTCCTGGGGACACTCTATACCGCTGGTAAGAGCGAGAAACTACGCTTTAAGCTTAGGGCGAGGGATCTCTTTTATATTGTCTGAGCGTGCGCGCGCAATATTATGTCACTCCACTCTCTATATTTTTTTTGGTACTCACAGCGTATCTCGACTAGGTGCTCGTAGGGGATCACCGATGTTAAGCAACGAACGACACGGTCAGTCCTAGGCTGAGTGACCGCGAGTGGCATTTATAACTGAACGCTACCGTGGCGCGGATGTCACGTTGTTTGTAGGCCCCGGTTGTTTGTTTTATAACAACAATCCTTAAACCATGTCAGAGGGCTTCGGGCGGCCTAGTAACTCTGACATCAAGCCTAGCCGCTCGGCCTATTCGAACTTGCTTGCTTAATTTTTTTTTCACGGAAGAGACCACGCGCGAGATGTCACGCGCCAGAACAAGCCCGCTATTCTTGACGAGCGAGATGTTTTTGGTCACCCTCACTCTTATAACGTGAAACGAGAGACAAAGAGACTATGACAAAAAATATCTTGAGCGTCAAGAATAGGGGACCAAAGCCGCTGTTCGTTAAGGAAGGAATATAGTCGTAGTCATAGTCATTTATTAATAATAAAATGTTATATGTCAATCATTTACTATTCGTAATCATACATTCAATTCAATGCAAGTATGCAAAAAAAAAAAAAGTTCAAATACAATAAAAATAATAAATTAGTACACATGTAATAAATTAGGACAACAAAACATTACATAACCTTGATATTGGTCAAATCACTGAAATTATAGAATGCCTGCTCGATCAACTAATTCATCTTGTGCTTAAAAGAACCCCAAAAAGGTGCATCCCTAAGTTGTCGTGTCCGTTCCCAGATATGTTCCCGCGGCCAAAACATTAAATAACCTTTATATTGGTCATATCACTGAAATTATAGAATGCCTGCTCGATCAACTAATTCATCTTGTGCTTAAAAGAACCCCAAAAAGGTGCATCCCTAAGTGGTCGTGTCTGTTCCCAGATATGTTCCCGCGGCCAAAACATTAAATAACCTTTATATTGGTCAAATCACTGAAATTATAGAATGTATGCTCGATCAACTAATTCTTAATCTTGTGCTTAAAAGAGCCCCTAGAAGGTGCATCCCTAAGTAGTCGTGTCTGTTCCCAGATATGTTCCCGCGGCGTGGAGGCCCTGTGTGCGCTGAGCGTGCGCCCGCGCGTGCAGGCGCACTGCCTGGCGCCGGTCATGCTGCTCATGGCGCACTCGCCAGACTCGGTCTCGCTCACACCTAAGTACAATTACACTTTTTATTTTTAAATTGGTTTGCATACTGGCTGCAACAGCCCATTTCAATAAAAATACTGACACACAAATATAATCATGTGCTGAACAGCCTTCAAAGTGCAAACACAGCATGTTCAAAAATATTACACTCAACATTATGAATAAACTAAACAATAAAAAATGTAGCTAATACTAATGAAGGCTAAGACAAATCCTACTAATATTATAAACGCGAAAGTTTGTAAGAATGGATGGATGGATGGATGGATGTTTGTTACTCTTTCACGCCAGAACGGCTGGACAGATCTGGATGAAATTTGGCACAGAGATAGATTATAGTCTAGAATAGCAAATAGGATACTTTTTAACCGCGGGTGAAACCGCGGGGCGCAGCTAGTAACTAATATTTAAGCATTACAAATGTGAAAGTTGACTTACCTGATTCGATTTGACTTTTATAAACAGCATGTTACAAAAACCCTGTTGGATAATTGAAGGGCATGTATACATACTTATAAGTACTCGTATTCATGCAAAAAACGAAAAAAAAAGTAAGTTAAAAATAGCAAGAGTTATGACCGGTTTAAGAACGCAATAAAAAAAAAGAAATTCTACAAAAATATTAACAAACCTGTATTATACATATGTTGGCGGCTTTCATTCTAAGAAAGTAGCGGCATGTCGCGAATAGTGGCTGTTCTCACGCTTTTAGGAGGGCGGAGCGCGATGTATGTTAAAAAAAGTTTAAAGTCAATATTTACAATAATTTAAAGTAGCATAATTGCATCCTCCAGTCGATACTGGATGCACATCTCGCAGATATAACAGGGTTTTTGTAACACCCTGTACAAAACAAATCTGTTGAAACATTTGTGCACAACTTGCTGTTCAAGTAATAATTGATTGTATAATGTGGTGTGTTGTAAAATAGTAAATTTTTACTATTTTCTTTACACTTATGTAAACTATTTCTGAAGGGACGGCATTCAAAACCACCCTAATGCAAATGTAAACAACTAATACCTCCAATAATCCAAACCATGTACAATTTGTAGGCAATTTCAGTATGAATAGAATGGACACCAATGAAAAACAACGAGATCCGTCCTCTTCCGTGGTCTAGCCAAAAGTGCCGGTTGGACGGGGCGGGCGACTCAGGCGCTACTCCTTCATTCCTTACGCTACATTCATTCATTCATTCATTCGCTACATTCCTTTGACAGTTCGCTCGCAAAACGTCACACAGCAGACCATAGACTGCATTCTTTTGTATGTGTTGCTAACACTTATTATCATATAATTTAAATTTCGAATTACCTTGAATTGCCTTCTTTTCTGGTTGGCAAGATGTACGAGCTACGCACACGTACATTATTTATTATTTTACTTAGCTAGCATTTAGCATATCTAGCATTGCCCTAGTTATCACTTTTGTGTGACAAATGCAATAAACCAGTGTAATTCCAACATTCGCCGGGTTCGGTTGTTTTATTATCTTCGGAGTCATCACCCCTAGCTAGCTAGCTACCCTTGTCAGCTACCCCAGCTCGGCTTAGCTTACTGTTCGGTCCAGTACCGTAACAGTGCCGATCCATCCTTGTTCATTGCCTCGGTACGCACTAGATCAATTCATTTTGTAGTCCTAATCTCATTCCTTTCAAATTTATTCTTCTACTCATCTATTGAGATGGGACAAGATGATACGAAACAAAGCTGATATCCAAAGGTTTTTCCGTCGAGGTACGACATGGAGCGTTTTAAAAAGGAGTTTCAACAATTTTCTTTTTGGGGACAGCAGCGCATCAACTGCACTGCTAGTGTTGCAGGTGTCCATAGTCGGCGGTGACTGTTTACAATCAGGCGGGCCGTCTGCTTGTTTGCCACTTTAAAAAAAGTATGAGCTTTTCGTTTGTTTCAGGTTTACAGAGCTTTTCACGTCGATAGTGAGCTGCGGGCCGACGCTAGTGCAGCGTGCGCTGGGCCGCGCCGGAGTCGCGGGCAGCGAGCTGCTGCTGAGACTGATGCTGAGCCAGATCGAACACGAACGGTGAGTCCACCTCACTACTCACGCCGATAGGGAGCGCAGGGCTGACGCTGGTGCACTCTTCAAACGGATAAGTTACATACTGTTACGAACGGGGTTAGGATAAAAGGAATGAAACGTCGATGTATCCGAAGATTCACTTTATTCACCAAGTACACAAACACAAACACTGTTACACTACACTAGACACTTGCACTATAACACTCTGAACACTTCTCGCACAATTACTTCGATGTTAACACTTTGAACGCGTAATCAAAACTGACTCCCGAGTCGTCGGTCGTCCGCGTATTTATACAATTTTAAGATATCCAGAGCATTCGATTTAACAATAGCGCAAGCACACAAAAAGTTGTTTATCACGCGGAGCCACGCGTTCATTCTAGAACATTCGGACAGTACAAAAGATTGAAGTAAACACCCTATTATTCAATAGATAAAAACATCATAAAAACGGTGCACAATAATTGCTTTCCAGAAATATTTCTTTTGTTCCGGATTTAACAATGGAACGCGCGGCTCGAGCGGCTACTATTGTCTAATCTGCGTTACCTATCGGTAGTCGTAAACAACATCGCCACTGATTAGCGTATAGTTTCTTCATCGGCTGCGACTAGCGCAACAATACAAACAGAACGATGAATGAATGAAGAAGAGTGTGATGTAATGTGATATGTCGGTTGTTATTTTTTAAGTCGTTACTTAATGCAGCTGTTGATTTTCCCTATGAATAAATATGTGTGTGCAGGAGAGACCCCGGGCCGCGCGCGTCCGTGGTCCCCGCGTGGCTGCGCGCGCTGTCCCCCGCGCCGCGCGCCGCCCCCGCGCTCGACGTGGCGGCGCTCGCGGCCAGACAGTGGCCGGCACTGGACTCGCACGCCGCCACATTACTGCAGGTAACTACTAGATGTATCAAATGCCCGGCTCGAAGGACCATAATGTAGGGTCCCAGTTGAGACTACTCTAGTGAAGAGTAAAGTTAGTGAATTTAGTAATTTTAATTATTTTATAGAAACTACTAAAACAGACTCTATGGGTGATAAGATTTTGAGATCTTTATCTTTCGCGACTTTTTATGCTCTACCTAAGAAAGAGTGCGAAGAAAGTCAATGTAAGATTTGAATATCTCTCACCACCTGCGCAAACTCGGCGGTGCGTTTTTAGTTCAAAGAAGAACACGATGGATGTAATTTTACTTTTGGTGTGCGTTAATTATTTCTGATTTGCAATTAAATATTCCCATTTTCATACAGGAAGAAAACGCAAAAGAACATCTCGCGACCGCGGTCCGTAACGCATCAACCGCGCCGCTGCTCTGCGAATGTTTGTTGCGCGCCTCTCACAACCGCGAACTGAGCACGCAAATGTTCGGCGCGCTCGCGAACATGCTCTGGGAGCAGAGAGTCAACGGGCAGAAGATTCACGTTGATAACGCCTTACAGGTAACAAATAACTCACTATTCAATTGTAATTTTTAAAATTTGGCAACTTAGTTTTACTAAGACATTAATAAAATAACTTGATTAGCGATACTACTTGAATTAGCCCTTGCTCGCGCGGTAGATAGATAGATAGATAGAAAAACACTTTATTGTTCACACCAGAAATAACAAAGCAACAGTACAGGAAAACTGTAACAACTGTGTAACAACTGGCGGCCTTATCACTAAGAGCGATCTCTTCCAGACAACCTTAGGATGGAAAGAAAAAGGAAGAAAGCGGTAAAAGGACGTAGGGGTAAGGCGTCAATGGAGAGCGTAGGACCGAGAAACGTGTAGCGGGCCTGCCGTGCTCTCCTACCTGACCCTCCTTTGACGCCTTTGTACCGCGCGGGCGAAGGATAGCAACCTAATCTTTCTTTACAAATGTCAAAGATTTTGTAATAAACCTTACGTTAAAGATTTGAAACACGTTTGAAAAGCAACTTTATTTTACAGAAAATAAAGGCGGGCATAAGTTCGGAGGAGCTGGTAATATACCGGTGCGCGAACGCAGCCCTGGTGGCGCCGCTGCAGCACCCCTCGCATCTCGCGCTCTGGAGACTGTTCTTCCACTTGTATTTGCAGAGACCACCGAATAATATGTGAGTATATACTTACACAAACACACGACCATCGATATATATATATGTACTACGTACTAGATTTCATCATCCGAATAAAACCTTTCGTTCACTCCAGTGCACTGAAATAGCAGGATCTTACAAAGTGTGAACCCGGACGGACGTAAATTAGGAATTCAATAGTCAGCGCTGCAGCAAACCTGCTGTCAGCCCACGGTGGGCAGTTCATTAAGTTGCGTAACACGCACAAAATCTTTGGTTCTACTTTTCTTGTACGGTACGCTAGAGTGTGGAATACTCTGCCAGAGTGTGTGTTCCCTGACACTTATAATCTGGGTGTCTTCAAGTCTCGAGTGAATCGGTTTCTTCTAGGCAAGCGTGCTCCATCGTAGGCCGCATCACTGCTTATCATCAGGCATGTTGACGGCCAAACGCAAGCCTATTAAGTTTAAAAAAATATCAATAATAATATTTCGTTGCACACTACCAAATACTAAATGCCAATAATTTTTTGATAACAACAATAGCTACAAGTCACAGTCAAAATTACGTCACAACAGCAGTTCTAAGAACCGTTTTAGTCGATCAGTAAACTGACGTTTTAAATCAACTAAATTGGAAAAAAAAATTGAGAAAATCCTAACTATTTGAAGTTAATAAGAGTTGACGGGTAGTTTTTATTTTATTTTAATTCATACATGTTTTCGTTTCCATTCAAACAGGCGAGATACAGCCCTCCCAGTGGGCCCGCTATTCTTCAGCGGCCTCATAAAATCTCGCACACTAGCTCAACTCATCAAACGTCTACAAGAAACCGCCACACACCACCACAACCAATCAGAAACCTACAAGCAACCCGAACCGAGCCAACCATCGACCAGTCGAGTCGTGAAATCGACATCGAAAACCATCGAGCAGGGATTGCTTCCGGCGCTAACCATTAAAGACTTGACGGGGGAATCGAGTGATGCGAGCGATTGTGACTCGGATCTGTCTGAAGAAAGTGAAGAAGAGGGAGAGATTGAAGAGATTAAAGAGAAAGAGACAGCTGGTGATACGAGTGAAGCGGATAAGAAACATGCTTTCAATATGGCGTGCTATCATACGGCAGCTGAAAGGTTGGTGCTGGACCACTTTTTTTTCTTCATCTGTATAAAACGAATGTTGTAAATTTTTTTGTTTGCCTCAAATCTCGGTCGCTTTTAAGGGTAAGGCGTTACTTCGTAAAAGTAATTTTTAGCTTCTTACTCATGCCCTATACATTTCTAATTTCACTTCAAACTGGATTGAAATGACTTTTTTAATAATGATTTCATGACCATGGAAACTATGTCCTTCAGTTGAAAACTGGAATGAAATGTCTATGTTTGTAAATGTTGCCATGCATTAAACTAGTATTTTTATGAAGGCGCTGACCGCACGCGATCCGGAAGCGTACATACTGTATGAAATTATGAAAAGCGTCATCTAGTTTTATTTGCTTGAACTAGAACACATAGCTGCTTGGTTTTCTTATCAACTAGTGAATGTTGTTAAATTAGCTGATAAAATAACAAACATCCATCCTTCCATCCGCCTAACTAAACTTTCGCATTTAAAATATTATTATGTAGACACAGTATTCCTAAGTTAATTGCAGACTCTAATGGTGATTAGAATTAAAACACCCGAGATTTATACAAGTCGATGCAGTTTATTAAAACACTCGGAACGATTTTTCACAAGATATGATTTGCGCTATCAACTGTCACTGTCAACTTCGACCTACGTCCGTTCGCTTCGATCGCCAACAGGAAAGTGAGTGCCTGAGCCCGCGCTCTGCCAATTTTTTTTTTTTTTTTTATTAATTTATTCATGACCATGGATACTCGTCCTTCAGTCGGATTCTTAGTAATATTTTTTCCTTCAGTAACAGATGATGAGATGATGATGATGAGGTGATGATGAAGACGATGAATCCCTCCCCTTTTCCCATTCCAGTAAAGTTATGGATACTTTACTGAAACTTTAAGTGAAGTTTTGTAGAGAACACGAAAAATCGCGTTTCGCGATGTTTGTATCATTTGCCCACACTCGTGCACGTTGACGAACCGGTAAACGTTAATAATCCACCATTATTACAATTTAACACTCGAAGAATCACAAGTTTTATAAAATAATACAAAAACACGACACCATCTTTTCGGTTCCCGCCAAAACTCGCGCTCTGCCAAGTGCTGACAGTGTCGCCAGTAAAAAGCGTTAATGTCCAAAGTTACCGTAAAAACTAGGGAAAATATATTGAAAACCTTACAATTATGATTATACAGGATGGTTCGTGAGTTCTGCGGCTGGCTGGAAGACGGCGATCACGTTCGCGCCTCGCCGCATCACGCAGACATCGCGCGGTTCATACCGGAACAGGTATTAACACATTTACTACCAACGCACCGTTCGCGATGACGGTTCTTGTGAGTAGCTATTTTTCGAACAAAGTCGGAGACTCATTTTGATAAGTTTGACGTTTATCAGTGTATATTCGATACCGAATTCAATAAATACATTTGATTTGATGTGACGTGCTCTACTAGCATATTTAACGTGGAAGAGATCGCTTTTCGCAATTAGGCCGTCGTTGATTACGCTAGTTTCAAAGCGTAATTATTCCACTGTTGATGAGTTCAAAGTTCCTATTCTGGCTCTTGCAAATATTACCTTGGTCACTGTTTTTTTTTGTGTTAGAAAAGTCATAGGAGTGTGAACCACCGAGATAGTATCGGACATGCCAGAATAAGGGCCCTGGTGAGATCTGGTAAGAGTAGATTTTTTCTTTGAAACTGTAAGATGAATAAAAAACTAATGATAAAAAAGCTAACCGCCAGTACGCGGCACGACCTTCTTAGGGTGCTTTTAAACGAACCATATTGTTACTGCAATACTGATTAGGCAATATTGCGACAATATTTTGAGTGTGGCCCGGCCATATAGACTTTTTTTTTAATCTTGTTTATTTTTGGGGACTTTTGTTTAGGCCATATAGACATAGTCAGACATTTCTAGCATGGCTGATGATGGCCGGGCTACAATCGGCAATATTGCCAGTACTGCCGGGCTAGCATTGCAGTCTTGCTTAGCACGTTTACTCAATGAATTTCAGGCCCTAGAAGCAGCATGGCAAGACAGCCTGTCCCGCTCCCGCCCGACCCCCTCCGAAGAACTAGACGACTTCCCTCGCCCCGCGACTCCGCCCGACTGTGTCCCGGAGATAGACAAGACACCGCTAGACGAAGCTATACAAAGCGTTATGAGGATAAAAGACAACTCTGGAATAAGGTAAGGCTTTATTGAAAGGATAAGGAAAGATACTTCGTACCGTTTCCGTCTAAAGAATAAAGAATAAGATATCTAAAGAGCGAAGCCAGGAGCCCTATTCCTACGCGTGAGATGAGATGAGATTTTATCTTGGTCACTCTCACACCTATGACTATTCAAACGAGAGCAACAAGGACGAAAAATGGTGAGATTGAATCTCACTGCCTAAGAATAGCTCCCCAGGGCTCAGAGTATACTGGAACGTCTCGGCATTTGTTCGACAGTTACTTGAATTTTTTTTTTAATTCACAACTGACTAGGCCTACGTTTGACTCGCCTGTTGGAAAGTGACGACGTGATCGAAGGTGAAATACGTTTGCCTAGGATACTTGTTCACTTTTCAATTATCAAATATTCATGAAATTTTGCAGACATGTCGTTTACCTCAATAGAATTTTTAAGTTCGTATCTTAGCTTAATCGGAAGGCGGGTTGAGGAGATTTCTCCCTGCGAGGCGAATTACTACTAATCTACTATAGCACGTTAGACATTCTCTAAATAAAACTAAATTAAATTAAATTGTAGGCCCCGGTAGTTTGTTCTATGATAACAATCGTTAAGCCATGTCAGAGGCCTTCGGACGGCCTAGTAACTCTGACATGATATGACATGACAAACTGGAAATTGAATTGAATAAAGAAATCATATTTTGTTATTTGTTCTAGATTGCAGAGAGTAATAAGATCACCGCTAGAAGAGGTAGACGTCAAGAATCCAAACAAATTTTTCGAGGCAATCGACAAACATCTGAAGAATATCGAGGCGTTTGCCACGTAAGTAGTAGCACTATACTCTGCTAACGTATAATTTCGATTATCGAACGGTTTTATTAAGTCTCTTAGAATGATCAAACGTCACTTTGTAAGTTCGTTGGCTCACATGTCAATGTCAATAATTTTCTTCCTTTTTCCTGCCCTTATCTCACTCAACTGGGATCAGGTACAGTATATACGCAGTATTTACGCTTCGTCCATTCGTAATGATACATTATTTATTGACAAGGTAAAAATACAATAGATATCAGTACAAGAAGATAAACTTATTAGTTACAAAACATGAACTGAGATATAGTGGCAAAAGGGGTAGGCTCAGCACTGAATTTCAGCTTATCTCTTGGCTCGAGCTAGGGGTAGTCATTGAGTGTTCACTTTAAATGTTAGTTCTACTACACAACTAGTTTTATAATTATGTCATCTTTCCTATTAAATGTTCTGCGGTGTCGATGTTGGCAGTAGTGAAATGTGTAAAATGTGTGATAATGTGGGAAAGTGAGAGTGGGGGAAGTGAGTATGTGGGTTCGTCTCTATCACTCGTTATATATCACTGCTTCGGTTGGTAGTGACCCAGTCTTCTAAGCTCAGGGGCGTGAGTTCGATTCCCACCTAGGGCAAACATTTATGTGATGAATATTTGTGTTCATTCTATGTCTGAGTGTTAAATAATATTTAAGTATGTATTAAAATATATATATATATGTATGAATATCAGTCCCTGGCAGTCATAATACAAGCTTTGCTTAATTTGGGGTCAGGGGACCGTGTGTGGAAAATATCCCGAATTTATTATCATTAAAAATTACTACATTTTTAAGGCATAATAATATGTTCCAGGGTGTCAGCTACCTCCGTACCAAATTTCATTCAAATTGGTCCAGCCGTTTAAGCGTGAAGAACTAACAAACAGACACACTAACACACACACTTACAAACTTTAGTCTTTATAAAGCGGTCTGCTCGTGGTGTACTCACAATGTAATAAGTAAATCTGATAACCTTTAACCTAACCTTAGATTAAGACTTAATGACTAACCCTCCTACCTGTATTCCCCTTAAATAAAAATTAAGTCACGGTCCCCGGAGTCTGTGGAGTGTAATTTTCAAATAATAAAAAAAAACTTTAGACTTTACAATGTCAGTGTGATTATGACGGCTTGGTGGCTCAATTGGTAGTGAACCTGCTTTCTGAGCGTTTCTGAGGTTCTATTCCCACCTAGGGCAAACATTTATGTGTCTGGGTTTTCAATATCTGTATGTATTTAAAAATATAAATATGTACGTATATCAGTCTCTGGCAGCCATAGTACAAGCTTTGCTTAGGTTGTAGTCCGGAGACCGTGTGTAGAAAAGTCCCGAATTTATTTATTATTAAATGAAATTCCCCTCCATTCTCATTCATGTCCTATTAACATGTTAGTTAGTAGTCTTTAAACCTATGTTAGATTGAACAATTTGACGTAGCTGCTCAATAATCGTGTGTATGACATGTGCAGCGAGTGGGCTGGCGAGGTGCAGCGCGTGTGGTCGCTGGACCAGCGGCTGTGGGAGCTGGTGGCGAGTCTGCGCGTGCCGCGCCCTCTGCCGCCCGTCAGCGTGGCCTGTCCCGCCGCCGCCGCCAGGAAATGCAAGCCTACCCTCTTCTATATAGAGGTACAATACAATACAATACAAAAACACTTTATTGACACCAAATACAAAATAAATCTAAACTAAACATTCAAAAATATAGGCACTATACTATATTATAGGTACTATACTATACACTATACTATAGGTACTAGTGCACCCGCGGTTTTACTCATTCTTACCTGTTATAACCTATATTCATTTATTTCATATTATTTACATGTCAAGGTATTATAATATGTGTCTTATTATAAGTACTATTAGGTATTTATTAAATAGTACTATTACTATTATAACCATTCTTACCTATGACTTTTAACAATTTAATTTCTGAACAGTTCATTGATTCAACAAAAGCGAAATATGGTTTTACAAAAAATGAATTGGCAAATAAACGTGTTAATAATAAAAAAAAAATATTTTGTAAATATTAATTTGTATGAGGTATTTAATTAATTATGTATTTTAGAGGGTTTTTTACTTGCAACTAGTTAAGTGTTTAAAAATACAAAAATTTCTTTGGCTTATGTGTAAATACTTATCGCCTATCTACCGTGTAAAATTAGCGTCTGTTGTTCCCTGTTCAATAAAATAAAAATAAAATCAACAAAGTTTTCTTTCTTTTTTTCACGGCTGAACGGCTGATCGGATCTTGATGAAATCTGATAATTAGGTACAGTGTGTCACGAGGCAGGTTTTTGGATACTATTTTCTGAATAAACGCGAATGAAGTCGCGGGTAACAGCTAGTAGTTCATAAAGTAGCCTGTGGTAATCCAGGGTATAAGCTACCTCCATACCAAATTTGATTAAATTCCTTCCATCCATCAATAACTGGCCGTTGAGCATAATACAAGATTGAATAAAATCGCTGGCTAATGCTCAGGCCATTCATAAAATCGGGTGATTATTTGACAAAATACTATTTCTGACCGAAGGAATGTGTTTGAATTAATTATGACCAGTGACTCTGTGAGCTGGAGACCTCGCGTGGGTCAATTCTCACATAACGCGGATGCACCCCGATACATCCGGGCATCTTTATAAACATTTCCACCCCGTCAAAAAAAAAACAAAAGACCTCGCGGCCAACGTCTGTCGTCCTCTACAGGTAGCATTCCTCGATAATTAAACAGTTTTTTTTGCCGAGTCAGTTTTTGGATTTTTGTTAAATGTTACCCGCGGTAAAAAGAAGTAACGAAGAAGCAGTAGTAACGAAGTAAGAGTAGGATAGGGCTGTGAATGTCAAAAATAAACTAAACAAGGAAATTAAAATATATTTTGCATGATTACGTACGTAACTTATATATATAACTACATATAATTTTTGTTTTTAGGAACGTGAGTGGTGCATATCTGCGGGTGCGGAACGAGCTATCAAAGAAAACAGGTAAATGAAATAAAATATACATAGATAATAACCAATTCATGTTAAAAAAATGCAGGAAATTGGTTCATGAAAAACCAAAGTGAAAAATACTATGAAGACAAATACCAATATCTAATAGAATCCAATAATTGACAAACTAATAATGTTTTCAAAGTTTTGTGGTCATATAATAAAATAAAACTGATTGTAAGCGATCACCGCCATCGTTTAGTTTAGACAATTGCAACTCCAGAAGATGCCGAAAGCGTTTACTCTCTAAGCCTTAAAGAGTAGGCAACCCTACTTGTAATATTAAAACAAAAAAACAACAACATGATAAGATGGTCAGACCAGCTCAAACAAAGCAGCTCGTCCAGGTTTAAAGAAGTAGTGCAAATGGCCACAGACCGGAACAAGTGGAGAAGGCTGACCAATTGCTGGGTGAAGGAAAATGGTGGTCGCGATCTACATCCATGAAGGACCGACCAGAGAGAGAGAGAGAAACGACATAAACCAGTTTCTAATAATTTTAGAATTCCTTCAAGTATTTAGTTCTCCAAAAGTGGTCCTTCCTCAATATAGTTCCAAAAGCTTTGCTTAGCTTTAAGTTATAATTCGTGTAACGCTGCGTACAGACCAATCCAACGAATGCCAAAGAATACGCTATAACGTTCCAATTTTGACGTGACAACGTCTAATAAATCGGTGAACGCCGGCTGCACGCACGAAAAAGGATGACTCATTTTCCCGTTACGCTCGGTCAATCGGAGCGAGAGCGCTACACGAGCGAGCGATTTCATAGCGATTTCATTCAGCGAGCGCATTTCTGCTAATGCTGGGGGCATTAGCAGAAATGCGTGTGCAGTCGTGTTTGAGTGAGCGTGCTGTTGTTCGCAGGTGGTCGTGGGTGTGCGCGGTGCGCGGCGCGGCGCGCGCGCGCCCCGCGCCCGCGCGCACGGCCGCCGCGCTGCACTCGCTCGCCCGGTCAGTCTCACTCACACTTATGTATACTTAGTTTTTTCATTTATTTTTTGTAGGGACATTTAGACCACAGGTCTACGTCAGGCCCATCGTAACCTTATATTCCAACACTAAACTAATTTAAGAATCACATAATTAATTTTCAAATTAACCAATTACGTAGACTGGTGGAGCTGGGATCTTGGGGAGTATTCACCAGACCACCACCACCAGACCACCTTTAGAACCAGGCTCAGACAAAATACCGTGGATAACTCCCACATTGTACTTACTCACATCAAGTTCGGCAAAAATTCGTTCTCTCTCAGCTTGGTTTCGGACACATTCCATTAGGACATGATACAAAACATCCTCGGGTTTGTCACACTCCTCACAATTGGGTGACGATACCTTTCCACACATATACCAGTACTTTAGCATACATGATCTTACCTTTACACGTTTGTGACAGAAAGTTCTAACAAAATATCTACATCCATTATCACACTTGTAGCACTTGTAGCGTCTCACTCAACTGCCGTCTTTGTACGAGTACTTCTTCACTTTACAAAACTTCAAGGCTAGAGTGAGTAAGTACCTTATAGGTCGTCATGCTCCATCTTAGACCACAACGTCGCTTAACATCAGGCGAGTTGGTGGTCAAACGCCGACCTATTCTAATTTAAAAAAAAAAAAAAAAATCTGCGGGCACAGTAGTAATGAAATGTAAAATAATTTTATTACGGGCCATATCCTACTTCCAACATTATGGCGATGAAAGTGTTTGTGTTTGTTTATTACTTCGTCACGCTCAAACGGATGTACGGAGTCAGACGAAATTTGGTATGGCAGCAGCTCATACCCTTGATTAAAACAGGCTACTCTTAGCTGCGGGTAATACCGCAAAGCGAAGCTAGTTGTAGTTCTTCTTCTTAGTCGGCATCTTCATTGCAGAAGGTCGTGCCCAGTTTGATTGAGTGCACACGATGCACTATGCTCTTCCACGAGTTTCTGTCTTCGGCGGTTTTAATCGCTTCAGGTATTGCCAGGCCCGTGAGCGTCCTTATTAGGTCTGACCAATGGGTAGGTGAGCGCCCGCGTGGTCTTTTCCTGTCGACCTGACCAACTACCATCAGCTTTTCCAGGCTGTCAGGATTCCGACGAGCGATGTGTCCAAAATATTTGAGTATCCGCTGAGAGCAGATAGCGGACAGCCTTACGGTTATTCCGAGTTCTTTCAGAATCGACAGATTGGTTCGGCGTGCGGTCCATGGAATTCGCAACATAGGCCTCCAACACCACATTTCGAAAGCGTCGATCTTAGCTCTTTCTTTCTGTCTTATCGTCCAGGATTCGGCGCCATTGATGAAGATTGAGAAGACCAGCGTACGCATCAACCTCACTTTAGTTTTCCGGGATATATTGCGGTCTTTCCATATCCTAGCGAGTTTAGTAAGTGCTGCTGTAGACATTTGGATCCTTCTACTTATCTCCATCCCGCTGCCACCCTCGTTGTTAAGAAGTGAGCCCAGATAAACAAACTGTTCAACAAATTCCAGGTCCTTGAGTTCATTGGAGCGAATTAGCTTTCCCGGTCTGTCTACCTTGGTTTACCTTGGTACACCTTGGTTTTAGCCTTATTTATACTAAGGCCAACTAATTCACTCTCTTTCTCTACTCTAGAAAAGAGTTTAGCTAGTTCTTGCTCGGACGATGCAAAAAGGGTAGTGTCATCTGCGTATCTGAGGTTGCTGATTTTCCTACCACCAACAGATATTCCACCCTTCCAACCTTCCAAAGCTCGTCTCATGATATATTCGCCATAGATATTAAACAGAATCGGAGATAGAATGCATCCTTGCCTGACCCCTTTTTGCGGTTTGAAAGGTTTCGACAAGACATTGTTCACCTTTACTACTGTGTTTCCATCCTGGTAGAGGTTTGCAATTAGGACAACGAGATGCTGGGGAACTCCCATTTCTTCTAAGATACCCCAGAGACATTCCCACCTAACACAGTCAAATGCTTTAGAGTAATCGACGAAGCACATCAGCATTGGTATGTTGAACTCTCGGCACTTTTCTATGATCTGCCTGACATTCACGACCTGTTCCCTTATCCCTCTTCCTCTGACAAAACCTGCTTGTTCTACTGGAATCTGTCACTGTAGATATGCTTTAAGGCGTTCGTTGATGACGTATACTACGTATAGCATAACTTTGCTCGCATGGGATATAAGAGCCACAGTTCGGTAGTTACCGCAAGACTTAGTTGAACCCTTCTTGTGTAATGGTATTAGAATGGATTCCTGCCATTCACTGATCCATTCACCAGTTCTCCATATCTGATTGCATAGGCTTTGTAGAACGTCCATACCTCTATTCCCTATGAGTTTCAAGTCTTCGGCAAAAATGCAGTCGCTTCCGGCCGATTTATTAGATTTTTATGGGAAAAGAACGACCGCTTTTTTAATTCCCACACTAATGAACAGAATACCTAAAGATATTAGAAATAGCATGAATTATAAAAATTGCAAGAGATTATATAAGAAATACTTTCACAATAACCTAAAATTGAAAAATAGTAATAATAATAACAGCAATAGTTTAACTAAATAAATATACTTAATTTACCTACCTAAAACCAAAAAAAAAAAAATAGTTTAAACTTTTTTTTTTTTATCTCAAAATATTAATTAAATAATAACTAGTTAACTAACTAATAAACATTAGGTACATTATTAATTTAAATACACTCTCATAAAACAGCGTCCTGTATATTGCGTCGTATCGCTAATCTACTGGAACCGGTTCCAAACCGCGCGCTGCGGCGCAGGCGGCGGCCGATTCCGAGCGTTTTGGCCCTAACTTCACGTCGCTTGTTCTTGTAAAATGAGGTAGAATAATGAACTGCGATGAATAGATGCTTACTCGTGTAGATATAAATATAAATAAATTAGTACCTAATAATTAGTTTACCTAGGGTCAATAATTTATAGAAGGTAGTAGTTGTAAGGTTAGGAAGTTTCTTTTTAAGGTAGTTTAGTTTGCATTAATAATTGTAGCGTGTAGCGATAAGGGTATTGATACAAACTATTTAGTTTTTCAATACTTTGTGTCTTAAAATGTAAATATTTTACGAAATAAATAAATAAAAAAAAAAAAAAAAAAGCTTCTTAATAGCCAACTCAATTTCGGACTTTAAAATGTCAGGTTCTAAAGGTACATCGGTAAAGCTGTGTCGAAAGGTAATTGATGTTGCTGCTGCGTCTGCGTACAGGCTTTCGCAATAACCTCTCCATCTGTCTACCACCTTATAAATTTCAGTGAGCAGCCTTCCACTTGCTTCCTCAACAGCCCATAGTTGTAGTTATAATATTATATATAAATTAATACGTCTTTTCATAAATAGCTACCGTGCCGAAACAGTTATGATCTTTTAGAGACTTTACTTAAATTACCCACACCCTTGGATTCTTTCGCACGTCCGTTCTGTTTGACAGCTTTACCAAGTAACGTTTGACCCGCAGACGCGTCCGCGACAAGGTATCGGCGGTGAGCGCGGCGGAGCGCGTGTGGCGCGCGGCCGGCGCTCAGGCCGCGCACTGCGCGGTCGCGCGCGCCGCGCTGCACGCCGCGCTACTAATACTCGCAGAGGTATGTACCCCTAGAGGTATACTACACGAGCGCGTGTTTGTGTAACTACACTAACTTGGCAGCTACAGGGGCCATATTCGGAGATTTGAGATTTTCATCTCACCTTTTTTCATCCTTGTTGCTCTTATTTGAAACTTCATAGGTGTGAGACTGACCAAAATATAATCTCATCTCATCTCACGCGTAGGAATAGCCCTCCAGGAACTTTTGCAGGGAACACGCTTTACAATAACTCAAAATAGGAAAGGTCGGTGCTTTCCATTATTCCATTTATAAAATAAATAAATAAATTCGGGACACTTCCACACACGGTCGCCTGACCCCAAACTAAGCAAAGCTTGTACTATGGCTGCCAGTGACTGATATACATACTTAGATATTTTTAAATACATACTTAAATACATATCAACACCCAGACATAGAACAAACACAAATGTTCATCACATAAATGTTTGCCCTAGGTGGGAATCGAACCCACGCCCCTAAGCTCAGAAGGAAATAAAAGGAGGGAAACATTTTTTTTTAATGTTTATCTGCCCACTTAATTTTTTTGTTAGCGACTGAGTCGTATTTTTTAATACAGGATAGGTACTTTCATTAAAGACCTACTTACATATCCTCTTACGCTTAACCGCTGTAATTATTTGCAGCGCTGGATCCAACACGACGCGGACTCAGTCGTACAGATCCTGTCGCGCTGGGGTTCCGAGAGCCGAACGTCGCTGCAACAAGCGCTGTGCGGCGCGCTGGTGTCGCCGCGACACGTCGCCGCCGACAAGTGGCCGCAAGTGTACAGCACGCTGCTCAACTCGAAACTGCCTTCACATACGATCTTCAGCTATCTCTCTAAGGTAACTACAACGTAACATCACAGAGTAACGAGTAACATTATTAAAAGGAAAACAAAAAACTCGGCTGCAAAATGTTGTACCCTATGTCACTTCTACTACCAAGATGATTCAAATGACACCTCGCATGTCGAACTCCAGCAAGCTGTTAAGGCTGTAGGGTGTGCCAAAGAAACTTAATACGTATACATACATACACACAAACTTAGACTCAAAAAACATAACCCTTCTTCTTGCAAAGTCGGGTAAAAACATACAGAACATCACGATGTCTTCGTTAAAGCAATAATATAATTCGTGGAGGTGAAGGGGATTCTTCTACTCTACCGATAGATGGCGCGCACGTTTTTTGACAACACAACACTGTGGCACAATGTGGCAAATGTGTGTACAATGTGGCGCTATATTTTGATGTAGTAATAATATAAGAAGCAAAGCTTAAAAAACCAACTCCCCGTCATCCATGTAAACAATTTTTAGACTTTTGTTGATATTTTAAAACTGCTTGACCTGATTTCGATAAAATTGAGATGGGACCACCTCTAAAGTATGATCAACCAAACAAAAAAAAAACATTAAAATCGATTAATAATTGGTGGAGTAATCGTGATTAATTGAGAACTTCTTCTTCTTTGAAGTCGGTTAAAAACAGGCGCAATATTAGTTAGTGGTTCGTAAGTAAGTAAACTATGTGACGCTGTTCTTTATTGAATCTTAACTAATATTATGAATGCGGAACTAAATTTGTTTATTTGTTTGTTTGTTACGTTTTTACGACTCAACCGATCTTGATAAAATGTAATAGGCATCTTAACTTAAACGCGCGACCTTAAGAGGCCTATTACATTTCCACAATTCGCTTCTAATAGATTAGAAACGAATTGTGGAAATTTAGCGAAACGTTAAGAGTCCGGCGACCTAACTAACTTCGACCTATGCGACCTAGACTAACTTCGCATTGGCTTAAGGTATTCTATAGCCATTTCGTCTAGAAGAAGAAGACGAGCGAAGAGAGCGAGTAATGATACTGACGAGCCTCTAAACTTACCTACAGAGTGACAAAGTGCAATTTCAATTTTTTTTATGACTTTTGCACTTCTGCAATCATTCTTAAGTAACTAAGAATTTTCCTTGTATTATGGATTCATTAAACAGCTAATGATGTAGACAACCTCCCTATGTAATGGAATTTATGATTTGCTTTGTCTATCTATTGATAAATCAGTGAAAAGTGACCCCTTAAAAATGTGGATATTTTTTAAACCTCTATTTTAGCTTGAGAGCGTTTAAAAAAAATAACAAGAACATAGGGGCGGAGACATTGTTAATTTAATTGTACATGCTAAATTTCGTCATAATCTGACAAATGGTTTTTAAGAAATTTGAGTAGCGCGTTTGCATAGAAATTTCAGAGCGTCGCGGCCCTCTTAATGATTAATTTCCGTTTGTCAGTTCGAAATGAGCCAATGGTCTCTGATCGCGAGCGCGGGCGGGCGGCGCGAGCTGCTCTCCGCCCTAGTCTCCGCCCAGAGCCGTCACGGCGCCGCGCCCGCCCAAGAACACTGCATCCTGCTGGAGCTGCTGGGCGTGCATACTGCCGCGGTTCTCAACAGCGATGAAATGTATACAGGTACGTTTATATTAACTCGAGCTCAAAATGTGTCAACATACATACCGTTACACCTTTCCCCCGAAAGGGCTGGTAGAGGTGTACACTGTACAACACCCACACCTTGTCGAACGATATTCAGTCCCAAATGTGGCGAGCCTGTCGCCATACACCGGGCTCTAGTTAAACAGATGACATTAAATACTTACATATGTTCACACAATCAACAAATTGGTGCATACCTTCGGCTGGAATCGAATCGGCTCCCTCTGGCTTACTATTAATAAGGTCCTAAATTGGGCCACAATAGGTGGATTGGAACAAATGCTATTGTATTTTAATTTCAATCCATATTGCGCTCGCTATAGTCAGGGTATAATAAAATACTCCGCCAGGTATATATAGCATTCCGGTCACGTGGGCAACACGTAGTGACGTCAATCGATGCTTAAGCGAGACCGAAATAAGTCATTTACAAATAGTTCGAAAGAGACGGATGACGAGGGACGTCTTACGTGTTTGCTCCCGGAATGCTAACCTTGTTTTTTAGACCATGGCTATTTATTTATTTATATATTTATTTATATTAAGGAAAATCAACAGCTGAAATATCTTACTAATAACTTATAGCATCAGAGAGCTAATTATAGATTTTCACGATTAGTAACAGCCTTAGCAACTATGGTTATGAACTTTAATGTGAACGCACGAAAACACAAAGTTCTTACAAAAATAGAATAACACACGCAAAAAACACAAAAACAAATTACAAAGCTAAGTAATTATTAATTACACAGTAGCAACACCTGCAAAGTAGGATCTGCTCAGCCGCTGCTTGGCCGAATTAACGCTCGTACCGAAAAGGTCGAAGTCACTTAACTTGCACAATTTATTGAATTGGTCGCCAGCTCGCCAAAGAAATGAGTTCCGCCTGTACCTTGTTCCAACGACGGGAGTAGAAATGGGGGGGTTAAATCGAGTGAATCTAGGGGGAACGCGGATGGGAATTTTACTGAGTAGTTCTGGGCAATCAATCGAGTTAGAGGTTATTTTTAGTAAAAATAAGGTGTATATCTGTTGCAGTGGTGATGCAGTTCGCCACGCTCGCCGCGGACGGCCGCCTGCCGCCGCGGCAGTGGGCGCATTTGGTGACCGCAGTCGCCGCGTGCGCTGCAGGACTTACCTTCGACCGGGTCAGTTGCACTCACGCCACCGCTGAGATAACTAGTACATTTTTATTTTTGCTCTCCTATTCAGGGGAATTTGGCGTCGCACGTCTTGTGCATTTGCCAGCGTCAAGTTAAAATAGTTATTTCCAAATGATTGAGTGATGATGACTATGATGAATTTCTCCCCTTTCCCCATCTCACACTCATGCACGTTAACGAACCGATAAATTCACCGTTATTACACTTTAACACTCGAATAATAACAAGATTTACAAAATAATACTAGGTCTACCTACGACAGACCATCCAATTATTAGGTAGGCCCAACTTTGAGTAAGAGGTCGATCGTCGAATCCAACTCGGCTGGGCAGCGTTCAGGAAGCTGCTGAACATCTTCTCGTCCCAAATACCGCAGTGTATTCAATCGAAAGGCTTCGATCAGTGTGTGTTTCCAGTGATGACTTACAGAACTGAGACGTGGTCGGTTACGATGGGCATCGAAGAAGACTCCAGGTTACCCAACGAGCAATGAAGAGATCCATGCTCGGAGTTGCCCTGCGGGATCGCATCAGATATGAAGAAATCCTCCAGACTAACCAAAGTAACTGGCATACCTCATAGCATAGCCAAATTGAAGTGGCAGCGGGCAGGGCACATCGCTCGTAGAACAGACGGCCGATAGGGCAGAAAGATTCTGGAGAGGCGACCACGAACCGGTGCGACGCAGTGTAGGCGCGGCCGCGAGGTAGACTGACGATCTGGCGATCGCGGTTTACCGCTGGATGCAGCGCAAAATCGGTCTACATGGAGATCATTGAGGGAGGCTTTTGTCTAGCAGTAGACGTCTTCTGGGCTGACATGATGATGATGATGACGTTCCACTACAGGGACACTGACCAACCTACATCGAGGGTGATTCAGCCGTAATCCGCTACGCGGACTTGGTGCGGTTTGGATTGTCACATTTCCAAGAATTATCCTTCTAGGACATGTCGATTCGGCCTTTATGATATAAGTAGGATGAATGGATAATGTATTTTCAGCTAGTAGAGTTGTTGAGCGAGCTGGGCGCGCTGTGGTGGCTCTCGCGCTCGCTGTACAACGGAGCGGCGACGCTCGTGCCGCACGCGGAGTACGCGGCGGCGGCGCAGGCGCAGCTCGCGCGCGCGCTCGCGGCCGGCGCGCGCGCGCTCAGCTACAACCCTGAGAGAGGTGAGTTGTTGAGCAAGCTGGGCGCGCTGGGGTGGCTCTCGGCTGAATCTTACAATAATGGTAAAAGTTACGTGGGCTGTCGCTAAACATGAAAATTAATTAATTTTCCGACCAACTCATCTTTCAAACAAAAAAAGCAAAATCTAAGTCGGTTCATCCGTTGGGAGCTACGATGCCACGCACACACACACACACACACACACACACACACACACGTCAAACATAACACCCCTTTTCTGCGTCGTGGTTTAAAAAGGCATCGTCATTAACGCCTAGGCCAATAGAGTCATTGGCGTGGGCGCCACTCGAAACATATTCGTTCGGCCTACACTAGCCGGTGCTCCCGCACTGTTCCAGTGGGCAGCTGCGTGTGGTCGGCGGTGCAAGCGTCGTGGAGCGCGTGGGTGGCGCCGCACCCCGACACGGCCGCGCTGCTGCCCGCGCTCGCGACCGAGGGAGACAGCGACTACTGCCTCATGCTGCACCGCTTCGTCGCCTGTCTGGAGGATGTCATGAACGACTGTCCCGGTGAGAACTAATTGCGAATGCTCTTGAACGAAGTAGGCTAGATGTACTTATTCGAGTTCAAGTTTTGAAATATCAAGTTATATTTATTTCAATTTTTTTTATTCAAAACTTGCAAATTTTTTATGAATTTTTATGCTTTTAAATTTTCTTAATTAAGACTAAGATATGACTTGAAAAATTAGTTGAAATGAATTTATTTGATTTGATTTTATCCTACTTCCTACTAATATTATAAACGCGAAAGTTTGTAAGAATGGATGTATGGATGTTTGTTACTCTTTCACGCCAGAACGGCTGAACAGATCTGGATGAAATTTGGCACAGAGATAGATTATAGTCTAGAATAACACATAGGATACTTTTTGACCGCGGGTGAAACCGCGGGGCGCAGCTAGTTCTCCGATAAATTCTAATATCCGATTTTTGTGTCGATGTTGCTTCAGAGTAAAACCTAGGTTATCGATGGAGGAGGATTACCCTGCCCTACAGACTTTGAAGGCGTCAGTCAAGATGATAAAGACTCATGCAAGCGTGTGTGTGTGGTCAGGTAGCGAGGTGGTGGTGCTGCAGAGTGTGTTCGAGTGGAGCTGCGCGTGTCACGCGGCGTGCCGCGGCGGGGCGCGGCGCGAGGGCCGCGTGCAGGCGGCGGCGCTGCTCGCGGCGCTGGCCGCGCTGCCCTGGGGGCGCCACCAGTGGCTCGCGGGGAGCTGTCTGCACGTCGCCACGCAGGTTACACATACAACCAAAAAAATTACTTTTTTTTTAAATATAAAATAGGTCGGCGTTTGACCACCAACTCGCCTGATGTTGAGCGACGTTGTGGTCTAAGATGGAGCACGACGACCTATAAGGTACATATTCACTCTAGCCTTGAAGTTTTGTAGAGTGAAAAAGTACAAAGACGGCAGTTGAGTGAGGCGCTGCAAGTGCGCTACTGCTCAGACCCGTCTTCGGAACGGTTACACCGGACTACATCCCGAAACCCGACTAGGTCATTTCACGGCAAGGCTTGGTCCGCTGGGTGGTAACTAGCCACGGCCGAAGCCTCCCACCAGAGTTTGCTACCCGGTTAGCACTACCCGGGGACCACGTGTAGGGAATCAGAATAGAGTACACTCCTACGGACGTGGGTAGCTCACCCCCCCTTTACTCATTAGTACGTACTTACAAATCATCATTGTACCGCCCATCCGTTTCCGTCGTTTCTTTGAACTAAAACTTTCGTGTCTTAAAATTATATTCTTATCCCTGTGCAGACGTGTGCGACAAACGACGTGGAGCTGACGTCGTGGTCCTGCTCACTGTGGGGTCACACGGACGCGACGACGTTGCTGCGTGACGTCACAGACGACACGCTCGCGGCGAGGCTCGCCACTCTGCTCTATTTGTTCTGTGGGACGCCGCTGCCGCACCAACAACACGTGAGTTCTCCGTGACTAACCCTGTGTTATTTTTTTATTTTATTGGCAACTGGATACAAAGTCCTTAATGCCTAACTTAGTAATTGTCATGTCTGATGATATGAGATGATAAAGGAGAGGGTGGTGAAAGTTGAGATGAATCCCTCCCCTTTTCCAATTTCAGTAAAGCCGTAGATACTTTACTGAAACTTTAAGTCGAGTTTTGTAGAGAACACGAAAAGTAGCATTTCCTAATGTTTGTATCATTTGCCCACACTCGTGCACGTTCACGAATCAGCAAAGGTTAATAATCCACAATTATTACACTTTAACACTCGAAGAATTACAAGTTTTAGAAAATAATACAAAATCACGACACCATCTTTTCGGTTCCCGCCAAAAAACTCACTAACCCTGTGTGTGATATATTGTATTGCCATCTCTTTCGTATGCAAGCGTTTTAATTGCATATTAAAAAATAAAAATATAAAAAAGAAGATTTTTATGGTGATTTTCAAGAATCATATTTTTTGTAAATAAAGAAGACTATTTTTATTTGCTAGCGATGATAGCTTAGTCGAAGTAGGCTCGCCTCTCAAGCCAGAGGGAGCAGGTTCGGTCCCAGCCGACGGCACGCACCAATTTTTTGATTGTGTGAACATATGTGCGTATTTAATCTCATCCGCTACATAACTGGAGCCCGGTGTATTGCGAAAGGTTCGTTCCCTGTCACATTTGGGACTGAATATCGTTCGCCGTAGTTTGGGTGTTGTACGCCTCTGCCAGTCCCTTCGGGGGCAAAACGTGATGATGTTATATAGTTATTTACTGGTTTCTATAAATTATATTTAGTACTAGCACAATACCAGAGTAGTAGTGCCAGGTAGAAAACCGCCTGATGTTAATCATAATCAATCAATGACTAGCTGCGCCCCGCGGTTTCACCCGCGGTTAAAAAGTCCTATGTGCTATTCTAGACTATAATCTATCTCTGTGCCAAATTTCATCCAGATCTATTCAGCCGTTCTGGCGTGAAAGAGTAACAAACATCCATCTATCCATACAAACTTTCGCGTTTATAATATTAGTAGGATTTTGTACTGTTGTTGATATATGTACCAAGCTAAAACATTAACTCTACATTACATTTTTGTTTTTCTCTCGCAGATATTAATCGAAGCGACGATGCCGTATAGTCATCTCTTTCGTTTACCACACTACAACATTATGTATTTCTTTCTCTCGCAGATATTAATCGAAGCGACGTTGCCGTATGGTCATCTCTTTCCTTCACCACACTACAACATTACGTATCTCTTTCTCTCGCAGATATTAATCGAAGCGACGATGCCGTACAGTCATCTCTTTCTTTTACCACACTACAACATTATGTATCTCTTTCTCTCGCAGATATTAATCGAAGCGACGATGCCGTATAGTCATCTCTTTCTTTTACCACACTACAACATTACGTATCTCTTTCTCTCGCAGATATTAATCGAAGCGACGATTCCGTATAGTCATCTCTTTCTTTTACCACACTACAACATTATGTATCTCTTTCTCTCGCAGATATTAATCGAAGCGACGATGCCGTATAGTCATCTCTTTCTTTTACCACACTACAACATTACGTATCTCTTTCTCTCGCAGATATTAATCGAAGCGACGATTCCGTATAGTCATCTCTTTCTTTTACCACACTACAACATTATGCATCTCTTTCTTTTACCACACAACAACATTACGTATCTCTTTCTCTCGCAGATATTAATCGAAGCGACGATGCCGTAAAGTCATCTCTTTCTTTTACCACACTACAACATTACGTATCTCTTTCTCTCGCAGATATTAATCGAAGCAACGATGCCGTAAAGTCATCTCTTTCTTTTACCACACTACAACATTATGTATCTCTTTCTCTCGCAGATATTGACCGAAGCGACGAAGCTGCCATGGCACAGGTTACCAGAGCCGGCACTAGGCGACGCTCTCGATAGATTCTTCATGACACATCACGACCCTACGCGGGCCTACCACGATTATCCTCAATTCGAGTGAGTCGACCTTCTCTAGATCTCTCCTGTACTCTCTCGTTGTTATTAGTCTTTTTTTTTATAAAGAATAGGTTAACATTTGACCACCAACTCGCCTGATGTGAAGCGACATTGTGGACTAAAAGAAGCACGAAGACCTAGTAGGTACTTGTTCTCTCTGGCTTTGAAGATACCTAGGTTGTAGTTAGTCGGAAAAACAGATGGTGGCAAACGATTCCAGTCCCTAGCCGTTCGTATTAAGAAGGTGGAGGCGAACCGTACGAGTCGGTGCTATATCGACTAAGTAGGGATGATACTTATGCGTTTTCCGACTTGTTCTGCTGTAAAAGGGGGAAGAGGGGATTAGGTCGTGCAATTCAAGCGCACACTCGCCAAAATGCAGCCTGTAAAAGATTGTCAAACACGCTACTTTACGCCGGTGCTTAAGGCTCAGCAGTCTCGAAAATGTACTTTGCATGTACTTTGCACGAGCTTCAAAGTGAGTATATCTCAGTTAATTTAAGCTGCTTTTACACGAGAAGATGAGCGTGTGCGTAGATGTGTAGGGAGGAAAAGACCCACAATAAGATCACGTCATTAGCAACGTGATCCTATTGGTGGATTTTTTCCTTGCCACATATCCACCCACCACTCATCTTCTGATGGGCAGGCAGTCTCAGTGCAACACAACGTGCTCTTCTCACAATGAGCTCTTTCCATACTAACACTATTCAAAATGAGCACTTCTCAGAATGGGCACTACGAAAAATGTACACTATTTTCATTTGTTTAACAAGAGTTGAGGCTCGGTCATTCCACGGTTGTCTATCCACACATACGTAACCCGCTTTATTTAGTGTTGAAAATCGTAAATCATATTTGATGGTATAATGAGATCGTCGCCTAGAATTACATTTTTGTGCCGTTTTTATTGGTATTAATCGTAAGTACCTGGATGACCGAGCTTTGATCGGTATTTTTTCTTTTTTAAATTGTGTTTTTTGGAAAATAAACAATTGATTTAAATAGTATTATTATTCGATAGTATTATTATTCACACATTACAAAAAATAGTATTATTATTCGCCAATAGATGTCAGGAAGAGTCATATTCAAACACTCATTGACTTCGTGTTACTTAACAACGCCATCTGCTGTTGGGTCGTTAAAGCAATTAGTTGCTCACAAAAAATAGTATTATTATTCGCCAATAGATGTCAGGAAGAGTCATATTCAAACACTCATTGACTTCGTGTTACTTAACAACGCCATCTGCTGTTGTGTCGTTAAAGCAAATAGTTGCTTTGCTCACAAAAAATAGTATTATTATTCGCCAATAGATGTCAGGAAGAGTCAGTTGAGACTACTCAAACGCCTCCTTTTTGTTATTTTTCTTCCAAGTTGATTATCGATAAAACACGAATAAAATTACATTTTCTAAAAATGATTCCTAGCTAGATCGATTTATCGCCCCCGAAACCCCCTATATACTAAATTGTATGAAAATCGTTGGAGCCGATTCCGAGATTCCAATTATATATAAATATATACAAGAATTGCTCATTTAAAGATATAAGATAAGATAATAACACAAATAAGAATAAGCTGGGTTAAACTTTAGAGAACTAATCTGGTTATTTGGTAATCGAAAAAAATGTGGTGTAATCGCTGAAAACTAAGAGAACTACGTTCAGACAGTTTTTTTTAGAAGATACTTTTTGTGTTTTTTTTTTTCAAAATGAGAATGTTTTAAAAAAATTTAAAAACGTTTAAACTTTAGTTGGTTGTTTCTTCTACCAGCTGTATTTTTTGCACCAGATCATCATAATTCTTCATATTAAACTAGGTGCAAACATAATACTTTGATTTTGGTGATACGGGGCCAACGTTTGCAGGGTGTTGTTGTACGCGAGCTCGCTCCGCACGCACGCGACAACATGCGACAGCGCGGCAGAGTGTCGCGACAAGCGGTGCCGCGCGGTGTCGTCGTGGTGCCGCGCGGCTACCGCGCCCGCGCTGCAGCCGCACTGTGCGGGACACGCGCGGGCGATGTTGCACACACTCACTCAGCTAGGTCAGACAACACAAGAACACTTACTTTTATTAGTGGCCCCACGATATTAACCGCGGTTATAAAGGTCCCTACATGTTAATCACACCAGTATTCAATTTTAGGTTATAATTTAAATAATGAACACTTTACAACGAACCAAAACAGATAAAAAACGATACCATAGCAATACTATATTAATATATTTTTTAAGATCTGTATGCTATCCTGTATGTTGTATACTAAACCATGTTCTCACAATGATGAATTAATCTTGAATCTTGAATTTTACTCACAAAAACAGTTCAGTTCAGTTTCTTGCCTGTTCTTCTGAGTAGAGGCTTTTTGTCCGAACAAGGCGGTCAAGTCAATTTAAATAACTTTGACGTTCATAAGTGTATCTTTGATACCTAAATTGAATAAAAACATTTTGACTTTGACTTTGACTTCGTTTATAGTAATTTTACCTCTGACAAACCACAATCGCTGTCTGTCATTTAGTATCAGTTGCTGCCAGAGCAAAAGGTTATACTGTGGCTAGAGAAACTAAGAAAAACTGAACGGTCTGCATACAAATCTCATCTCTTTATAATAAGTGTAGATTTACTTGTGAGAGGCATTTGAGACGTTACTAAATGCTAGCAAATGAATAGTAAACTAACCCACCGTTTTGTGAATACAGCACCGTGTTTGGAGGAATCTAGTGGGGAGCTAGAGGAGTTGCTGGGCCGAGCGTCGGTCATCATGTGTATGGAACCAGCGGCCGCCGTCGTCTTACCTGTGAGTATGCCACATTACCTCTGAGCAGGCCACATTTCCTATGATTATGCCACGTTGCCTTAAGCATTTAAGCGTGAGTGTGCGTAAGCCACGCGATATGCATTATATCTAATAAAGCCCCATAAGGGAAAGAGCCATCAGCCTAACACTTTTACTTACTTAAAGAAAACAGCAGTTTGACATAATATGGATGTAATATATCTCTCGTTTGGTCCAGGTGTGGCAGAAATGGGTGGAGAACAGCACAGCACGCATGATGCGCGCCTGCGTTACAGCTGCGTGCGCGCTCACTGCTCCCGCGTACTGCGCGCTGTTGACAGACACCGCCATACGAGCCTACCTCACCACCAGCGGTATGTGTCTTACACGAAACTTCACTACATGGGTGGAGAACAGCACAGCGCGCATGATTCGCGCCTGCGTGACAGCTGCGTGTGCGCTGTTAGCGATAAGGTCACCAGTTGTTACACTAGCTTAAAGTGCTATTCTTTTTTGTTATTTCTGATGTGTGCAATAAAGAGGGTACCTATCTACTTATAGAGTCCAGTTGGTCGGAGGTGGTGTCTCGGTGGCGCGCGTCGTCCCCGTGGCGTGAGCCGCGCGAGTTCATCTCCCGCGCGGCGCTGCACGCGGGGTACGCGTGCGCACGCGCCTGGCAGCCGCCGGCGCACGCGCAGCCCGCGCTGCACGCGCTGCAGGCCGCCACTCCCGTCATCGACTTGTAAGTATGTAGTCTAGTTGGTGCAGGTCGGTTGCACTGTCCCGGTGGAGCGTCATTTCATCTCCCGCGCGGCGCTGCACGCGGGCTACGCGTGCGCGCTTTCGCTCTTGCTTTTCTAGGTTCGAGCGACACCATGCAATCTAACGTTAACAAGCCTCTCCTCTTCCATATCGAACTTCATTCAAATCCATTTCAGTGTGAAGAAGTAACCAACACAACTTCACAAATTTTCGCATTGATAACATAAAGGCGAAATGTACAGGCTCGGCACTTGTCTCGCTCATTCACGACCCCATTTTAATTGATTTAAAATTATTAAATGTACTTTCGATAAATGCTGCTACAATAGAACGGAGACAGCATTAAATAGTTAAAAGAATAATTTTGATGTTGACATTTATTTATTTGTTTATTTATAGGAGAACCACCAGCTACTTACATTAAAAATATACAATAAAATAAACTATGAATAGCCAATAATAGTGAATATTTATAGTGGATGGCTAAAGAAATGTAAACAAGACAACCGCCGCCTGTACATTCGCCTTAAAGTGTAAAATGCTATGTCATTAGTAAAATTTCATAATACTTTAAGGTATAATGTTTGTTTTGCAGCATAGCGAACGAGGCTATAGTAGCCGTGTGGATCTGCCTCGCGGGCCGCGCGGGCGGCGACGCGGCGGCGCTGCTCCGTGCGTGGGCGCAGCCGCCGCGCCGCTCCCTGCTGAAGGTGGTCACGCTGCAGCCGGACACGGACCGGACCACCGCGCGGTCAGGACATACTGAAGCTCTTGTTATACCATTACATTTAAACTAGCCCGGCGGCGATCTGAGGTGGGCAGCAGCCGCGCCGGTCTTTGTCAAGCATCGCTCCGGTCCGATGGTTGGTTGAAAGTTATCACGCTGCAGGCGAACACGGAGCGGACCACCGCGCGGTCAGAACATACTGAAGCTCTTGTTATACCATTACATTTAAATTAGCTCGGCGGCGATCTGAGGTGGGCAGCAGCCGCGCCGGTCTTTGTCAAGCATCGCTCCGGTCCGATGGTTGGTTGAAAGTTATCACGCTGCAGGCGAACACGGAGCGGACCACCGCGCGGTCAGAACATACTGAAGCTCTTGTTATACCATTACATTTAAATTAGCTCGGCGGCGATCTGAGGTGGGCAGCAGCCGCGCCGGTCTTTGTCAAGCATCGCTCCGGTCCGATGGTTGGTTGAAAGTTATCACGCTGCAGGCGAACACGGAGCGGACCACCGCGCGGTCAGAACATACTGAAGCTCTTGTTATACCATTACATTTAAATTAGCTCGGCGGCGAGGGTTCTGAGTTGGGCGCACCTGCCGCGCTGGTCTTTTCCAAGCACCGCGCCGGTCCGGTGGTTGGTTGAAAGTTATCACGCTGTAGCCCGACACGGAGCGGACCACCGCACGGTCAGGACATACTGAAGCTCTCTTGTTATACCATTACATTTATAATAGCTGGGCGGCGAGGGTACTGAGGTGGGCGCAGCAGCCGCTCTGGTCTTTACCAAGCACCGCGCCGGTCCGGTGGTTGTTTGAAAGTTATCACGCTGCAGGCGAACACGGAGCGGACCACCGCGCGGTCAGAACACACTGAAGCTCTTGTTATACCCTTACATTTAAACTAGCCCGGCGGCGATAGTACTGAGGTGGGCAGCAGCCGCGCCGGTCTTTGTCAAGCACCGCTCCGGTCCGATTGTTGGTTGAAAGTTTTCACGCTGCAGCCCGACACGGAGCGGACCACCGCGCGGTCAGAACTCACCCAAGACCGTCTTATAATAAAACTATAGCTATAATTGCCGTGTGGATTGATCCTCGCGTGGGCAAACGTGATTTTTTTGCCGTTTTTATAGGTAATGGTACGGAACCCTTCGTGCTCATGAGTCCGACTCTCACTTAACCGGTTTTTATTAGCCTGTTTTTCTTTTTATTTATAACAAACTAGGCATGCGTTTGACCACTGACTCGCCTGATGGGAAGCGTTGCCGTGATCGAAGGTGTAACACGCTTGCCTAGGAGATACCTATTCACTTTACTCTTAAACTGCCCCGGATTGTATTTAGGTGGAAAGACAGACGCAGGCAACGAGTTCCACACCTCTGCAGTTCTTACAAGAAAAGTTGACTTGAAACGCTTAGTGCGTTTTGGCGGAATTTCCACCATGAGAGGGTGTCTCTTACTGGTGCGCCTGGTACAATTATAAAAAAAATGGTTGATGGTTGGATCAGGTCGTGCAGTTCTAGTGCACACTCGCCGTAGTGTATTCTGTAAAATACCGACAGACTGGCCACTTCACGCCGGTGTGACAAGCTCTGAAGCTTAGATTCAACCAACGAGTCATTGAGTCTAACTGATAAGTTAATATATTTGACATTGTCGACAACTGTTTTCTCAATATCACTCCGAAAACGGACTCCCTGAGGGCCTTTTCCACATCGACGCAGCGGTAAACACAAGCGTAAAGCGCATCTCGCTCGATCTCTCTGTGATTTCCCTAAAACTGCATCTCTCATGTCTGTATAGTATCGCTTCGCCGCGGTTCGCCGTTGGTGTGATAATACCATCAATGTTTATTTATTATACAATGTTATAAATGTCGAACCTAATGATCGTTTTGTTCCAGGCACCGCGTCCTGTGTCGAATGGCGGAGTGCATACTAGCCCCGTCCGCCGACGCCACTCAGGCGTACGAACTGGCGTGCGTGGCGGCCGGCGGGTGCGATGACGTCATGCCGTGGGGCCGCTCTCCCTCCCCCGCGCGCCTGCCGCATCTTGCCGTCTCCCTCTACCCCGCGTACGATCGGTACTTCGGCTGCGAAATACAGGACGTGACTGCCGCGAACTAATCGTATAGCGGCCGTCTAGTGACGTCACACCGCACGCACAGCTTGCAGCGATGACGTCATAGTGTGGGATTACGTCTTTCCCACTTCGCTATCGTCTACCCCGCATATGAACGGTATGCCTGTAACAAGTCTATCTTCATATTCTGGTGCATAGATCCTTTATTCGTTTAAAACATATACGAGTACCAGTATACTTAGATTAGTTTTGTGTATATTGTGATCATCAAAACCATTGATTAGGTAGATCTTTGTGATTCTTTCATGACAACTTATAAATGAGGCATTTTCAACCATAGAGGCCTGAGTTGGAGAGTAGCCGCCTATTCTGAGTCGTGAGGTATTCGGTCTTGTGTCTTTCTCGTTTGAAAAGTCATAAGAGTGACAGCGACCAAGCCTCTCACGCCTGTGAATAGAAGCCTGTATTAATTTGGAAGGGATAGAATAGCCTAAAAGGCTAACGTATAGTGCGACCATTTTTAATAGAGTTGAAAAGAGGAGCCACTGTCGTTTTTCTGCAGAGACATATTTTAGTCTCCTCATTTAGCCACCTCCACCAATAAAATGGTCGTACAGTACGTACGTACGGTGCTAAAAGTCTGAATTAAAATGTAGCGAGCAGCTAGTGATATTTTCTTACGTATCTAGTCTAAGTACCATGTAGAGTTTATTTTATACAGTTATTGCCTGTAGTTGTATAGTTTTGTATTAAAAGTCAGTCTTCCTAGCTTCCTTGCTGATGTACATTTTGTTGAAAAGTCCTATTAGAGTCGGTTCAGGCGGACGGAAAAATCCTCGAGCACTATTTGATGTCATTGACAAATTAACCATATCGTCATAGCCTACAAGTATTAATTAAAAATTTTAAAAACCCCCGACGCCGCTTTTCATTAAATATAGCTCCCGACTAATTAACTTCTCAAACAAAAAAAAACAAAATCAAAATCGGTTCATCCGTTCAAGAGCTACGATGCCACAGACATACAGACACACACACACACACACATTGACACGTCAAACTTACAACATTCCGTCGTATTTGCGTCGGGAGTTAAAAATACAAAACGCTCCTTCTCCAGGATTCTGCGGTATGCGTCGATATCTGCCGGAATTCCCGAGGATACCCGAGTCTATGAGCACTTAAATGTCTAGAGAGAGTTCCGCACTGTTTATGAACGAAAAGTGACAGGCCTACTTTTTTTACTAGCGTGCGTGACAGGTACGTCTTTTACTCGGGTTGCGTCATACAATTTGTTCAATAAGAACCTAACAGTTGGCTGTTTTTTTTTTTGGCCCGTGCAATGTTTTTTTAGTCCATCTGGACATTTCATTTGTCAAAGACCCGAGTATACGCGAGCAGGTTCCGATACGCTCGCGTCCCCTTCAGTCGCTGCAACCGAATTTGAACTTTGCGGACAGCTGGCAAAAGACGCAGATGAGATTGCTCGCTCACCTTCCAGTAGACTCGAGCACTCTCGGGCGGTCTCGATCATTCTTTTTCGGTTTTCAATGTCACTGTGAATTGCGACTAGAGGAGGCTCGACCATACGCGAGGAATTTTCTGTTCTGTCTGAACCGACCCTTAATTCCGTTATGATTACAGCAAAATGCTGTCTTATTTGTAAAGAGGTAAAGTTTGTATTAGATAATCTGTGGACGTACTTAACCTATTCTGAAAATTATTTTGCTAGTAGAAAGCTACACTTTACCCAAGTAACAACCTTGATTTCTCTACTACGCGGGTGAAGTCGCAAGGAAAAGCTAGTAGTTAATTATTGACCAATTTATTGGTGATCATGACAGTTTTAAGTTATGTTTATAAATTTGCCCCATAGCAATAAACTTTGAATAGCCTCGAAATAGTTATACAGTGTTTTGTCTTTTTCAATCAAGTTTCAAACTTTAAGAGAAAGAAAAAGACAAAACATTGTCTAGCTATTCCAAGGCTATACAATGTTTATTGCTAATGGGGTTAGTGTCCGTAAAATGATTTGTTTTCCAAAATAGATTTCTACTTATTATATTTTTGTACCAGTATTGTATCATAGTTTTTCAAAATTGCTTGCCTTGTATATTGCTCAATGTCCTACCAGTTAAAATAAAAGAAATTATTATTGTAATTGTCTTGTTTAATTTCAACATTTGTTTAATACTTATGCATAGAGATAAATCAGTTAATATTGTCGTTCCTAAACTAAAATAAATTTATAAATAAATAATTAAATAAATAAGTTCGGGACACTTCCACACACGATCGCCTGACCCCAAACTAAGCAAAGCTTGTACTATGGCTGCCAGAGACTGATATACGTACTTAGATTTTTTTTTTAAATACATACTTAAATACATATTAACACCCAGACATAGAACAAACACAATTAATGTTCATCACATAAATGTTTGCCCTAGGTGGGAATCGAACCCACGCCCCCAAGCTCAGAAGGCAGGTTCAATGCCAACTGAGTCACCGAGGCAGTCAAATTAACAAATACTTTCTTCATAAGTTTATTATTTACAAGTACAATGACAAGCTCTATTTCTAAATGAACTCTACTCTAATATTAACTTGCTCTAGAGACGTACACCATACATAATATATACTAGAAAGGATTGAGCGAAAGTACACAAACTTACCCTATACCGGTTGATTTTTTTTTACCGTCTCGAAGATAATGTGTACGTGAAATAGAACCTATACACGAAAATATTAGCTTAGTATGAGTAGCAAGCGCAGGTGCGGGGATGCCCGAGCAGCTCGTGCGGCTGCGAAATGCCTCTGACAGGTCGACGGTACGTGCGGCGAGTGCCTATCGGCCGGGTTCAAAGAACAGGATTGCGCTACGGATACACTAAATATTGACACATTTTAGGATGCGTATGAATTGAACTTCAATGTATTTCTGTGTTGTTTCTACTTCGTTCACCTATTATCTTCGATCAGAAATACATAGATGTCGTGTCTCATTAAAAATCAGGGCTCTCTAATGGCACCGCATCGACACTTAACGTTATATTCAAGTTAATCAAAACAAACAACTTCATTCGAATCTAAGCCTTATTGTTTCGGAATAACGTGGATAAATTTGCTATTTATTTATTACATTTAGGCTTCATGACACGGACGCGATCACAGAGCGACTAACAGCGAAACTAGGCCATTTTTCCTATTGAGACTTAAAATCTATGTAAATCTGATCGAAGCATAACTATTACAAATACAACAGCGAATACACTATTTTTTACGAGACGGTAAAGGAAATCAACAGGTATATTTGTGTCTAACAGTTATCAATAGGTATTGATAGGTTAGACCCTTGTTTCTATTCATAGCAACAGCGACTGTAAAATTAAATCTCAAAATTTTTTTCGAATCTGCGCGCTTTATCTGACTACAACAAACCAGATAAACTTATATGAATCATGTTAACATGACTGAATACAGCTTATTATGGCTTAAATCAAATTGCAAGTAAAGTGTAAAAAGCGGCGTAGGCATGGTGGGACGGCATTATACAGATACGAGAAGCTAACAGTTACATGTAACAGACGCTATAACAAATCAGTGTGTACGGTTCAGAAGTACATAATGAGCCAACTTACGTAGCTGAAATTCTAAATTTTTGCAATAAATATTCCAGAACATTTATTGCAAAAATCATGAAATAGAATAAATATCCTATGTAGTTTCTCTATAAAGGCTGCAGCCTCTTGGCCTGCAGTCCTTGCAAGCGCGCCGCGACAATATCTTTCCGTCAATTTTTACGTGTGAGAACATGGCAAGGCTACGTGTCTCGACACTCGACAAAAAGAGTCGACAAAATTTTGTCGCAGCGCGCATGCTAGGTGTGCTAGTATGAAGTGGTCCAGTCAATCACTGGCAATATCAAAATGGGATATAGCGTGTTTACCGCGGCAGCAGCCTTTTCGTCTGGTAATGCATGACGAGGCCCAGTATGGCGGCGAGCGTGGCGATGCCGCTAGCTTTGGGCGTGGAGAGCGCGCCGCCCCACAGCCAGCCGCGCGGCAGCCAGCTCACCGCGTGCACCGTGTCCAGGAGCAGCTTGGTGCAGGTGAGGGAGGCCAGCGTGAAGCGCGCGCCGGCGCACTTGCTGCGCTCGGGGGAGCGACGCTTTTGGGCGGCGGCGTGCAGCGCGCGGATTGATCTGAGAGACGAAACAACGATTTTTACTCTAGATATAGTATTGTTCTAGCTAGAGTTACTTACTCACTTTGAAATATGAGACAGTAAGAATCAAAAAAATAAGCTAGTAGTTCATTCATTCTTAATGGAATAACGTCTAGGCTAGCTGTATTTTAACAGTGTTATCGTCATCACTTCCTTTCTTTGTTACTAATTTATTACTAGCTGCGCCCCGCGGTTTCTACCGTGGTCCTACAACAACCGTATTTTTTTTGATGAGTGGTTGAACAGTAAAGGCGTGAAAGTGTGACAAACAAACCAGCAAACTCACTTTCGCATTCACAATATGAATTAGGATTAGGATTTAATCGTACTACTGAATTTTTGATTGCCATTGCCTGAAAGAAGCAGTGAACGGTTATAGATAGACTTACTTGACAAACCCAACGAACGCGTAAAGCGACCAGAACAGCTTGTGGTAAACCCTGATCCAGTACTCCGTCTCCTTGGAGACCTTCAGCAGGCCGGTGTCAATGAGCCAGCCCAGCTTCTCAGCCTGCAGGTAGCCCAGGGTGAAGGCGCTGCCGGCCATGGTGACGGCGGCCCACACGGGGCCGTCCTGGTGGTAACCCCACGATAATAAAAAGATCAAAATATTTAGGTGCCCTGCAGTTTTAGTATATGTATAAAATAATACAGTCAACGTTAAAATCCTCATTACCGATCACCGGAGCGGTGTCCGGTACGTGCAGTGTGTTTTGCGTATAAAGGATTCGAGCTTTACGAATTTACAGCGTCTACACGACTGAAGCGACAGCACAATCTCACTGATCGAAAGTCTTACTTTTTAACCTACTTCAATATAGAAATGGCTGTACGGGGGCTGAGCTACCCACGTCCGTAGGAGTGTACTCTATTCTGATTCCCTACACGTGGTCCCCGGGTAGTGCTAACCGCGTAGCAAACTCTGGTGGGAGGCTTCGGCCGTGCGGCTAGTTACCACCCACCGGACTAAGCCATGCCGAAAAATGACCTATTCGTGTTTCGGGATGTTGTCCGGCGTAACCGTTCCGAAGACGGGTCTGAGCAGTATAGCGTACTTGTAGCGCCTCACTCAACTGCTGTCTTTGTACTTCTTCACTCTACAAAACTTCAAGGCTAGAGTGAATAAGTACCTACCTTATCGTGCTCCATCTTACACCACAACGTCGCTTAATATCAGGCGAGTTGGTGGTCAAACGCTGATCTATTCTACATAAAAAAAAATTAAAAAAAGTGTTCATATTCGCCTGTAGGCATGATTTTTTGTTTTCTCTTCCCCCTATTTCCTTTTAACTCCTCGTTCTCGTTCTTCCTACAAACCTGCTTCCCGAGCCCGTACTGGAGCGCCACTTTAACCGCGGCGGCGTCGTCAAAGAGGCGCATCGTAGAGCGCGCCGCCGCGAACCGCGCGCTCGCCGTCATCACATCCTGGCGCTGCGTCGTCGACCCCACGAACTTTAGCGCGTAGCATGTTAGGTTTAAAACCTGAGGAGTGACCATAACAAGCGTACTGTTTATTTTTATGAAGCTTTGTGAACCGAATTATTAACATTCATGTCTAGCTGCACCCCGCTGTTCTATAGGAATTGTATTTTTTTGGGATAAAAGTACCCTATGTCCTTTTCTGTACCCTTGACAATGTGAATGCAAAATTGCATGATGATCGGTGGCGTGAAAGCGTAACAAACAAATAAAAGAACAATCTCACTTTCACTTTATAATATTACTAGCTGCGCCCCGCGGTTTCACCCGCGGTTAAAAAGTATCCTATATGCTATTCTAGACTGTAATCTATCTCTGTGCCAAATTTCATCCAGATCTGTTCAGCCGTTCTTGCGTGAAAGAGTAACAAACATCCATACATCCATTCTTACAAACTTTCGCCTTTATAATATTAGTAGGATATTAACCAGTAAGTAACAATTTTATTTTACCTAGGTATGTCTCTAAGTATGTATCTACCTAATACTGAAGTACCTACTCTAAGTAGGTACATACCTGATTTTAGGCTTTGTACTAAGTTAATAAAATAAAATAGTTAATTAAATTCGGGACACTTCCACACACGGTCGCCTGACCCCAAACTAAGCAAAGCTTGTACTATGGCTGCCATGGGCGTACCCAGCTTCTGGCGTAGGAGGGGGCAAGTCAGATTTTTTAGGTCGGATCGTCCGCGGCTGTTTTGTCATACACACTACACAACACACCTACATGAGTCATTAGATATATGTAGTGTAGTGTGTAGGGCAAACACCCGCAAATGATCCTGTTTTATAGGTAGTTAAATAAATAAAATTTTACAATCCTGTCACAGTAGTACATTTTACTATATTCTTAAGTGAATCATTAATCTAATTTGTCATTAAAATTTTGATGCAAGTTTCCTATTGCATCGTGCATTTTGTCAGTGTCTACTGCGCGGTTTATTTAAAAGTTAGAGCATAACTCGTTTACACTTTAATTAGTAATTAGGGGAGTTCATACATGTCCTGCGACATTTTCAAGGGGGGGCAGCTGCCCTCCCCTGCCCCCCCCTGGGTACGCCCATGATGGCTGCCAAAGACTGATATACATAGGTACTTAGATATTTTTAAATTCATACTTAAATAGATATTAACACCCAGGCATCGAACAAACACAAATGTTTATCACATAAATGTTTGCCCTAGGTGGGAATTGAACCCACGCCCCCAAGCTCAGAAGGCAGGTTCACTACCAACTGAGCCACCGAGGCAGTCATTAAGTACAGCAATACTTTGTACTTTGACGCAGAAAATTGTAAGAAGCTATTTTTGATAGACTGAAAGCGGAAGTACTACCTAAGTACTACACACCAGATAAAAACGCCACTACACCGGAGCCACTTTAAAAAAAATATTCAGCCGTTAGAAAAAAATTACCTTTAGGACCAGAAAATTGAATTTATTTATTTATTTATTCTCATTACACCTATTCTTACAGGATTAACCTAATACAAATAGAGTAGTCAACATCACATTAGGTACTACCAAAACATTAAAAATTAGTTTACAAAGTTAAGATTTACATTAAATTTAGTAAAAGTATTCCATTTGTCCAAATAAATTGCGTTCGAATTCTCAAACGCTTGCCTTTCTCTATCTAGCGAATATCAATAATTGATTAGAAAGATAAAAAACATTGCATTTGAGTTATCTCACCTTATCTCTATTAACGTGAGCTTGCAGCAGGTCACAGAACTCGTCGACGGCTTCCATGCTCCAGGCAGGCACCAGCCACCTCACTCCGCACCAACCCAAATATTCATGTTTCAAACCATAAAATGTTTATCGAATTTATCGATAACTTATCTAGAAATATAGATAAAATTGATCTTTTGCGAATTATGCTTCTGTTGTATAATGGATTAGAAAAACACAAACAACACAATATTGTTTTTTTTTCAGTCAGAACCAATTTGTTATGTCACCTGTAGTTGCTTATCTACAAAAATAGGAAAGATAGATTAGGTGCTGTTACATAGATATGCAATTTAACTGACATGTCTATTTGCTGATAAGAATTTGTAGTAAATAACGTGACTCGTTTTTAGTACAACACGATGGTGAAAGGGCCTGCGTTCCGATTAAAAAGCGCTTTATTAATAACCGCTGCGCCCCGCGGTTTCACCCGCGGTTAAAAAGTATCCTATGTGCTATTCTAGACTATAATCTATCTCTGTGCCAAATTTCATCCAGATCTGTTCAGTCGTTCTGGCGTGAAAGAGTAACAAACATCCATCCATCCATACATACAAACTTTCACGTTTATAATATTAGTAGGAGTAGGATTGTCCACTCTGATAGCCACCTGATTTCCTACGATTAAGGTAGGTAGATATTCAAATAATATATTACGTAGATATATCAAGCAAGCGTCACTATGATCATCATCATTTTAGCCGGAAGACGTTCACTGCTGAACTAAGGCCTCCCTCTATGATCTCCACGACGATCGGTCTTGCGCTGCCCGCGTCCAGCGGTTTCACGCGCCCCTCACAAGACTGTCAGACCACCTTGTGGAGGCCTTCCCACGCTGCGCCGTCCGGTTCGTGGGCGCCACTCAAGAACTTTTCTGCCCCATCGGCCGTCGTAAAGCAAGAGTGGTTTTGATCTTAGGACTTTATTCGCCATGTTATACCAACTAGAAGCGACGATAGCCTAGTTGGAGATGGCCCGCCTCTCAAGCCAGGGGGAGCGGGTTCGAACCCAGCCGACGGCACGCACTAATTTGTTCATCGTGTGAACATATGTGCGCATTGTATGTCATCTGTTACATGACTGGAGCCCGGTGTATAGCAACAGGCTCGCCCCCTATCACATTTGGGACTGAATATCGTCCGGCGAAGTGTGGGTGTTGTATTACATTTATGCCAGCCCCTCGGGGGAAAGGCGTGACGATATGTTGTACGAACCCTGACATACAATAATATATTTCGGTCACAATCAAAAGGTAATGAAATCCCTACTATACGCTGACTAAACATACGAGTATTAGTGCCGCGCACAAATCGTAACGCTGGTACAAGATCCAATAAAATGTTCCGATCAATGGACATTAGCCTTGTTACCTAAAAATAAAGGTATTGTAATGTTATACCAAAAAAATAGCAATCAATTTTTTGTCTTCTTGACTAATAAATAATTAGTACGAAATTACTATGATCATACCCCCAGTTTAGTAATTACCTACCTACCGGTTTAATTGCACAAGCCTGTTGTTTACCTACTTCATTAATCAATGAGTTCCGGTTTCTACCACTTAATTAATACTTATTTAGTTAATACTTATTTAATTAATTAGTCATTAAAACATAATTTCATTTTCATAATCGCATTTATATTTAATAGTAATAACAACCGATCATTTGACCTTTGCAGTTTGAATTAATACTAAATATTTTAATAAAGAATATAAATTTACAATCCGACTTTGTCAGGTTGCAAGTTATGATTTTACAAAAGTATATACATACATCACAACTTTAATACTTAAGATTTAAAAAAAATGTCACAAGAACACAAACGAAAATAAACATACATAGTTATTATATAACACATAAAAACAGAGCTCAAGGCACTATGCGCGGGTGAAGTTTCCAAAACCCTGGCGACGTTATCTCGTTGAATAACGAATGCTAATTCTCTGGCCGAGGTAAGCGCCAGCCCTTTAGTCTTCCTATCAGCCATTTATATAACTTAAAAAAAACTTCGTATCTTTATATACAAACTTTTAAACACTAAAAACGTAAGATGTTGTACATAAATATTTTACTGTAACAAATATCTTTCACAAAATACATTACAACCAATACTTCTTTCTATTGTTATTAATTCTTTATTAAATCACACTAGTACTATAAATGCTTGTTCGTAAGAGGATATGGTCTTAAGCTACTTTACGCCAAAGCGGCTTAACGGATTTGGATGAAATGTAGTGTGGAGGTAGTCTAAATTCATGCATAAATATGCTCTTCTATCCCGGAAACTAATAAGGGGTCCTGTGGGATAAAGAGCGAAACCACGTTAATTTAGTCTAATAATATAGATAAGATACTTCAACACAAAATGCCATCCAAATGCATACAGCCATTATAGATCTGTGGCCACAAAAATAACATACCACCTTAGCAATAGCTTCAGAATCGTTGTGCAGTGGTTTTGTTCTTTTCTTTTATTTACCTTTTTGAACTTATTAAAAAAAGGCAAAACTGTATAACTAGGTATTTCGAGGCTATACATTTTATTACATATATACATATATGTTTATTGCTAAGGGGGAAGAACCTTTGGCATTCATAGTACAAGCATGATAAACAAGCAGCTTGCCATGTTGGAATGAAAATCGCAGTCACTTTGAAAGGTTTATGATCCCTACTATTTATCCTGGGGCTCTACACAAGTTCCAATCGCTACCAAGCGATTCTATTCTGTTGATCACGTGACATTTTTAAAGCTCCTATTGTCCTGTTTGTCCTATTGTCCAATCAGCAGCTGATGTTCGAGTCTCAGTCTCTTGGAAGCGATTGCAACTTGTCTAGGGCCCCTGTTTTGTTAGCTATAGTTCTAGTCGTTACTATTTGAGCAATCTTTTCCTAGCGAAGTACATGGCAATGCCTATAACGGAGGAGGTGGTAGCGATGGCTGCTACCTTTGTCCCGCCGATCTTGTCCCCCCACAGGCAGCCAGCGGGCAGGCAGCTGACCGCATGCGTGATATCCAGGCACAGCTTGCCCGCCACGACGGCTTGTATCGCGAGCCGGACGTCGAGCTTGCGTCGCGCCGCCGCGCCGCCGTCCTCAGACGACGTTTGAAGACAGTCTCTGCTCCACCAGAGCTGTCTGATCGAACGGGACGTCCTGAAATTGTTAAATTTGTACTTGTATCAATACTGCTAGTTGTTTATTACAAGGCGATTGTGAATGGTCAAGTCGATAAGGGGTGATCTAGGAAAAGGTATCAGGATCAAATCCAAGACTTTTTGAAAAAAAAGGCCAGGTCAGAAGAATCCCTAACTGACGACCATGTATGAAGATACTCAAGGAAATAGAAGTAGCGAAAGATCTGTGGTCTCTGCCTACCTCTACGGGAAAAAGGTGTGACTATATCTTTGCTTGTTGTTGCGTCTATTATGTCGCGGCCACACAAACAGGAACCGCCGATAATAATGGCAGTGTTGGACGTTGAACGTTAGCGTGGCCACGACTTGTCACGTTAATTTTACAACAGCATTAACATTGCCGTTTAACGTTAATGAACATTGGTGTAGACAGTTCAAGTTTTCACCCAATTTATCGCGTTAAAACTAACGCTATAATTAAAGGAATAATTGTCACAATGATGTGCATTGGCATTTCCTGTTAGTGTTGCAGTAGCATTAGAGTGGAGCATTAGAGTGGATTACCACTGCAATGTTTATTGTGGCCTGACCATTAAAGCTCAGAACTTTCTGTCATTAATATTTTTATTTTCTTGGCTATGGAATTGATATTATTATTTTAGCTATTATTTATTGAATATAATTTTTCATTTTTGAGTTTGTGACATTTTTAACATTAATTGTTAAAAATGTCAATTAATTGCTGATAAATTGTTTTTGTGCCAATAAAATAATTTGAATTATCTTCTTCCAAGAATTATACTCTGTCAGTCTGTCAACTTACTGTAGCAAGGATATGGCGAGGCTGGCGGCCCACAGTGCAGTGCTAGCTGTCTCCAGCATGTCTGCCGTGCGCGGGGTCAGCCGCAGGATGCCCACGTCTTGCAGCCAACACACCTTCTCTACAGGCAGGAAAGCTTGGTCTACCGCATTTGCGAGAACACCTAAAAGTGCCGCTACTGATGATGTTTCCTGCACACACAATCGATTTCTTCAGATAAGCAAAAAAAATATTTTTATTTTGTGTGTACTTATTTTACCAAACAACTGCATTGAAATAAGGCAAGCTTCAGCTTCAATCTGCCTGTGTATCACTATTATAATATAATTATTAAAATGAGTGTGATAATAGCAATAACAGTCTTTAAAAGTTTAATCAATCAATCGTCAATGTAGATAATTTTTTAGAAGTAATTACATCATTAAACCTAAGTACTCACATGCCGACCCAGCCCATAGTTATAAGTGTGCCTAATCATTGGTATGTCATCGAAGAGACGAAGCATGAGCCTGGCATTGGAGAGCCGTGACCCGGCCGCTTGCCATGACTTGTCATGTCTAACACAACCATACAGTTTAAATGCATAGCATGCAAGACGGACCACCTAAAACAATAAAAATACCAACTTATACCAACAAGAACATAGAAAAGTATTTTGAGTTTTTTATGTTTTTTTTATTTTAACCATTTGTTGTCCCACTCCTGGACAGACCTATTTGCCTATTATGCTATTTATCCTCCTTCTATCTCTATACATATATTTGTAGTCAACCTTTTTTATTTTTTGGAGAATTTGATTTTTCTTTACCTTTAAGTAATTCAAAAATGTATTGACAAGGAAATAGTATTATCAGGTTATTGACTGGAAAATCTGGTTTTATGTATAAATATCAAGGTTAAATAACTTCCGTGTACGATACCTTGTCTCTCCCATTGTAGCTATCCAATAACTCACAGATATCTTCAGTTACTGATGTCATTTAGATAAGCTAGGGCTATGATATCCCTGTGGTATGCCGAAAGGTATTTTTTCACTGATAACTTATCTAGTAGTGCCAGCGAGCAACTTCACAGCAACGATGATCGCGTGCGATACTGTAAAATTACGAGCGATAACTATTACATTTTTCAATCTGTGAAGACTTTGCCTTCGAAATGAGTAAATTCGAAAGGCTTGGCAAAACAAAGTAAAAGCAAGCAATTCATGAAAGGACTCGAGTCAAGGTCGAACAGCTGATCTATCAGTCTGACACTGACATAGTTGTACTGTTGACAGACGGAGTTGACTTGGGACGTTGACGTTAAAGGTTGCAGACCGAAACACACCAACCACAGTATTGCTAGATGGATTTTACACAAGAATTTAAAGTGTTTCGACCAAGAATGGCAGCCTTATTTGGGAGAAGGCCCACCTCTCAAGCCAGAGGGAGCGGGTTTGAACCCAGCCGACGGCATGCACCAATTTGTTCATTGTGTGAACATGTATGAATATTGTATGTCAATTAAGAGAGATAGCCCAGCCTGTTGTTGTGTTGTGATTCAGACCGCATCTTTCAACAAACAACAAAGTCGTACAAATGTCACTATCAAATGCTTTTTTTTCTCTATTTTTCTTTTAGATTTTGTAAATTGCTGTCTTGCTTTGGCAAAAATATATTGTGTAAATAAAATAATAACCTAAAAAGTGTTTGAAAAACTGAAAACATTGTAGAAATTTTTAATTGTTCCAAAATTTTATGAGAATCAATAACACTTAATGATTATAATGATAATTTTGCTATAAATTGTGGTCTGATTCCTATAGTTACGAAAATGACCGTGTTCTCACTTACCGAAATACCTGAATTTTCAAAAAAACAACGTATCGTGGTTGTAGGAATTATAGGGAAATCGCCTTACAGATCGCCCAATAAAACTACTCCTCTTCTACCTGGAGTTCAAAGTGATGAGGTAGGGCCTCATTTCTAGCCTTTAATAATTTTATTTAGGAAAGTGTCTATCTTCCATATCAATGTTTCCTTTTTCTTTTAAGAATGGCATAGAATGTCACTGGGACGAGCGGAGAGGCGTACTATACCTCCATGCAGTAACTTATCTCGATACTAAGAGGCTGGCAGACCTGGCTGCAAACCTTAATGAGAACTCAAAGAGCACAGAGAAAGATGCAGACGCTGAGCACTGGCTAGTGGCGTCTGGAGAGCTAGCTTCAGATTCCTGCAAAATCATTGCTCTGCTGTTCCAGCTGTGTCATATTGTGGTGCTGTCTTCACCTACATCTACATTTGATCTTGGATACTTGCAGCTATTTAAAGCTATTGATGCTTATAGGTAAGCAACAAATACTTTAATTTAATTTAATTAATATTAAATTAGATTTATGAGTGTCAATGATTGTTTTTATCCTATGCCAACTCACCCCTACTAAAATATTGCTCTTGATATTGTTTGTTATACATATAGTAGTAAAATGTGAATAATTAGATAACTAAATTTTTATACTTACTGGTATGCAACAATCGCACCCTTCTGACCTCTCTTCTTCTCTAGATTTAAGCGAATCTCTTTCTAGAAAAAAATAGACCTATAAATGCTTTATCAAATAAGAGTCCTGATTTCAAATATGCATAAAGAAAATAAATATTTCAGAATCACCATCTTTTCCTATTTGTGTAATTATTAAAAGATAATTTATATCACATAAAGCATAGCAAACTTATATCCAGAACAGAGCTAGCACCCAGTATCACAGCGGCACTCTCAGATGCACAAGCAACTGGGACATGGGAGTCTCACGGACGGTCCTGCTGCCCGCGCCTGCTTTTCCATTTCCGGCGCGCACCAGCACCTCTCCGACGGAACCCGCAAGCCTTGAAAAGGCTGGAGCATGCCACTGAGGATCAACTCTACTTCATACTGAGGAAGGCTAGAATCATCACTAATGTTTGGTAAGTTTTAAATTTGTATCCCATTGGCACATCCAATGCAACAGGCCCTTATCATCCTTATGCTTATTTATTACTTCTTGTTAACAAAAAAAATCTGGTAGGGAGTTGTTTAAATTTTTCTCATACTGAATCTAACTTTACTCTAAAAAGCGTTCCCTATTTTTGATTTGAACTAAATTATTTCTATTAAAAAACACAAATTGCCAGTAAATTTTAATTGTTACAACAAGCCAACATGTCTTGATATACCTACCATAAATAATATTATTTGGACAGAAAACACTGTTCCAACACAGTCATATAAACTTAACTTACAATCAAATATGTTATAAACTTCATACAAAGGTGCCCAATACAATTAAAACATGAATTAAACAAATAAATAACTCTGACATCTCAAAGTAACATGAGGGAGATTCTAATAGACAATTAAAAGATCTATGACAGAAAAAAACACAAATTGCCTGTTGACAATTTGTAAGATTATATTTAACTCTTCCCCCTTCCCCAACTCCATAAGAAAACTCACTCAATAAAGCTCCCATTATTAAAGCAATAGGTATTTATTTATTAATTTTAGTAAACAGCTCTTCTGCTATTGGTTTGGCCCACTCTTTTACAAGGTCGGCTTTGTCAAGACAGATGTACTTGTGAGCTCGCTCTCCAAGTGGGTTCTTTCTCTCAAGAAGCATACCGAGTAGCACACAGATGTTTACATTAGCACCGTTGGACAGGTCTCTATGATACTCTGCTCCAAACAAGCGACAGAATGCCAACCAACGCTGGCTTTTTGAAGGATCATTCCTTGACAGCTGGTAATTATTGTAGTACACCGTTGCTAAATCAATCTGAGATTTATTTGTTTTCCTGCTCTTAACAGAGGTCAGAAGATCCCAGACTTGGCCTGCATCCATGCCATACAAATCTGCCATTTTAAAGAACATTCCTGGTAGTTGCATGTCATACCACTCCATGTACTTTATACATGTATCTCTTAAACTTTTCTTTGTCTTCTCGTCTTCTGACTTCAGATAAGCTTCTATAACTAGACATATACATGATCTAAAGATAATAAAACGAATAGTCTTACTGTCCTGTTTCATAATACGTCTCATTATCAAAAGGCTGAAAGAAGTAACTTGAACATTCAACGCTTGAAACTTGGTCTCATCGTATGCCTCCTTTAACTCAGCAATGAGTTGTGCAACCCGTCTTACAATCAAGTTCTGTGATTTTTGCTGTGATACCCCCTGAAGAAAACCTATACGGGGCTGTGGCACTTGCTTTGTTGAAGGTTCGGTTTGAAATATAGTCTTGGTTGGGTTACCGAATTGTCTGGCGTGTGTTAGTAAGTACTCCATCGCATTACTAGTGGTCGTAGAAGCATCGTTTTTTTTATCACAAAAATATAGACACACAACTTTCGCACAAGCCAAATACCTAGATAGCTCGAAATGACCGTTTTCCTGCAATTTCTTTTTGACATACATAGTTGCCTCGGAGTCGTTCCATTGCCGCGACTGTCGAGGGCCTAAGAAACAGGCTAGTTTGGCGAGGCTCTCGCTGACTTCTTTCACTAACTGTTCCTCCTCTGGGCTGGTATTCTCGGTGCCCCCGTCACCAGCTTCGTTGATGGCTATTAATAATTTCTTCTTCTGTATGGCCAACACTTGCGGCAACTTCTCAATGATCTTTATTTCCTCATCGTTTAGTTTCACCATTGTTCCTCGTAGCCCTACATTACAGGGAGTCTTGTGCGGGCGTAGCCTCTCTTTGGTTCGTCGATCCATTTTTTACTTACTTTTTGTGAAGAAAATTACTTGTATTGACGCCGAGTATGGCAGGTTAACCAATAAGCTTGAAACAAAATGAAATCAACTGAGCCCTGCAGAAACACACCAGTGCACACTGGACACAGGATATGAGTTGTTTAATTAATCGTAGATAATGAAATGACCGTAGTTTGATCGAATGTACACAACTCCATGACGAAGTAAGCACGACATATTACGTTTTGCGATAAAGGTTGAATGCGCCACAAACGTTTTTTCTGGACAAACCCGGCAATTAGTCGTAGAAAATTTGTAGTTCCATCATTTGTCCACTTGCTGTAAGTTGGTAAAGTTTTGCACACCGGGGATTCCCCGAATTGTGGTGGGGAATGTGGTAGTGATGTACCTCTACTATACTTACTTAGTAATAAAATCGAATCGGTTTTATCGACTTGTAATCGTCCAATCAAATAGTCGATAAAATCGATTATTATTTCTACATAATAACGCTGGATAGTGGTGTTTTATGCAAATGTTTTTCATAAATTTTCCATTTGAATACTTACCAAGTATTGTTCGCCAAAGCTATGCTAGCTAGGCCTAAGACAATATGATAAATAAACTCTATCACGTCGCTCAACGAATTTGTATTAAGGCACATTACAATATGCGATTTTTCGGACCCTGCCCGCACGGACAGCGTAGTATTACACTGTAGTGTAATAAGACAGACAGAGTCAGAATCCCTAAATCGGACGACCGAGTGGTTACGACTAAATGGTTCAGGCAGAGTATACTATAAACAGTGCCTAAGAAATTGCGCAATGTAGAAGGCACTTTATTTTGTTTGGAATTCAATAGCTGACCACCTACCCTTAAACTTACAGATTAAATTAAATGAACTTTAAAACCAGTACCTTAGAAACAAATTCCTGTAGGTCAGCGAGTGAAACCGCGGAGCGCTGCTAGTATCTTATATTTTACTAGCTGTTACTTGAGACTTTGTTTGCGCTCATTCAGAAAATAGAACCCAATCCAAAACCTTTCTCGTGAAATAACATCATATAACATATCGTCACGCCTTTCCCCCTGGCTGACAGAGGTGTAATACAACACCCACACTTCAACGGACGATATTCAGTCCCAAATGTAAAAGGGGGCGAGGCTGTCGCCGTACACCGGGCTCCAGTCATGTATAGCAAATGACATGCAATACGCTCATATGTTCACACAATAAACAAATTGGTGAGTGCCGTTGGCTGGGTTCGAACCCACTCTCGCTGGCTTGAGAGGCGGGCCTTCTCCTACTAGGCTATCATCGCTTACCGCTTACTCTTCTTATGAAACACTGTAACGAATTATCTAGTCTTCATCTGTTTAGCCGTGAAAAGCCTACAAACAGACAGACAGACATAGTTACATTCGATTTTATGATATTAGTATGGATTAAATCAGATGCTACTTGGTTAAAGAAATGATTTTCTATTAGTATGGATAATCAACTAGCGCCCGCCCCGGTTTTGCACAGTACCTATAAACCTTCCATAAAAAAAATCTAACTGTATCAAAATCCGTGGCGTGGTTGAGGAGATGTTAGCGGAAATACAGACAGACAGACGTGGAGATTTTGTTTTATACTATGTTGAGAAGAGATAATTTGGGTTCCATCATAATATTGGTTTAACCACCGTTTGATAGTAAGCTTTAAATCGCTTCGAAGATGTACCTTAGTAGTGGCACAGCACTTCACGTTCGTGGATTCGGGGATTTCCCGGAACACAGAACTACCAACATAGTTGTAGAAGTGGATAGATGATGGTACTACAAATTTTCTTTACGTAGTTGTTGGTTTTGTTCGGAAAAAATGATAGTGGCGCATTCAACGGACCAAATAAATAAATCACATAATTAGAAAATACAATTAGCAAGAGTATTTATTATTATCTAGCGTAGCTTATATTCTCTATGGGTCTATGGTTACATTATCTTTGGGACTTTGGCCTTTGTTCCATGTTCCATTTCACTGAAAAGTAGAATGAGAAAAAAAACTTCTTTGTGAACATACCTATTTGAAAAGTTTTATGTAAAAATGGCTCGACGGCAAACAAGGGTGAAACTAAATCATGAAGAGATAAATATTATCAGGAAATTGCCGCAAGTGTTGGCCATACAGAAGAAGAAATTATTAATAGTGATCAACGAAGCTGGTGACGGGGGCACCGAGAATACCAGCCCAGAGGAGGAACAGTTAGTGAAAGAAGTCAGTGAGGGCCTCGCCAAACTAGTAAGCACTTTTTACCCACTGATTGGACTTGACACACGGCAGTGGAACGACTCCAGGCCGACTATGTATGTCAAAAAGAAATTGCAGGAAAACGCTCATTTCGAGCTATCCAGATATTTGGATTGTGCAGAAGTTGTGTGCGAAATTTTTTCTGATAAACAAAACTGTGCTTATGAGAACACTAGTAGTTTGGAGTACTTACTAACACATGCCAGACGATTCGGCGATCCCACAAAGACTATATTCCAAATCGAAGCTTTGCCGAACCAAGTGAGTCAAAAAGTGACACAGTCCCATGTAGTTTGTGCTCGGGAAGATTCACAGCAAACATCACAAAACTTGATTATAATAAGACGGGTCAAGCAACTGATCACAGAGTTAAGGGAGACATATGACGAGGCCAAGTTCCAAGCTTTGAATATTCAAGTAACTTCTTTCAGCCTTCTCATAATGAGGCGGTTCCTGAAGATGGACAATTGGACTATACATTCAAAAACATATAGACTATGTAAATGCCTAGTTATAGAAGCTTATCTGAACTCAGAAGACGAGAAGACAAAGAAAAGTTTAAGAGATACATGTATAAAGTACATGGAGTGGTATGACATGCAACTACCAGGAATGTTCTTTAAAATGGCAGATTTGTATGGCATGGATGCAGGCCAAGTCTGGGACCTTCTGGCCTCTGTTAAGAGCAGGAAAACAAATAAATCTCAGATTGATTTAGCAACGGTGTACTACAATAATTACCAGCTGTCAAGGAATGATCCTTCAAAAAGCCAGCGTTGGTTTGCATTCTGTCGCTTGTTTAGAACAGATTATTATACAGAGCTGTCAAACAGTTATAATGTGAGCATGTGTGTGCTACTCAGTATGCTTCTTGAGAGGAAGACTCCACTTGGAGAGCGAGCTCAGAAGTTTGTGTGCTCTGACAAATTCGACCATGTAAAGGAGTGGGCTAAACCAATAGCAGAAGAGCTTTTTAATAAAATTAATAAAAATGAATGTTGCTCCGATGGGAACTCAATCAAGCGGAGGAGGATTTCATAAATGTGATTCCTTAACATAAAATTTACAGACAATTTGTGTTTTTCTTGTGTAGGTGGTTCTTATATTCTTTATTTTGAGATAATTTATATGTTTGAATTCTATTTGTTAAGAATCTAAAATTTTGATGTAACTGATGGCCAATTGCATTAAATATAAGAATTGCCTTTTTAAACTACTCCTAGTGAAATATTCGGCTTCATTTTAGTTTCTTGTAATTATTTAAGTATGTAATTCGTTTGTGTAAAAAAATTTAGATAGCCGCTAGCTAGGAGTAGATTAAAGTTGTAAAGCAAGGATTTAGGCAATTCTTCTATTTAGTGCAAGTGTGATGTTGAAGTTGTTTTATTCCTCAATTGATGTTTTAATTGTATTATTATTATATAGGTACCCAATGTACCTGTGTATTAAGTTTGTGACATATTTTATTTGAATACAAGAGTAAATGACTAACTGTTCACAGAGCAGTTGGTTATCTATACATTATATTATAAGGTATCTAGAGTTGTTTGTTTGTAGTAGAGTAAATAAAATTTACCAACTATTTGTGTTTTTTGTGTGTTGTTAGATCATAGTTGGGTTCAACATTTTACTAACCCATCTTGGTGTAATTAGCCGAAAGGGGGTCATCATTGAGAACAACTTTTACCATGGGGTCAACCCTGAAATCGAGAAAAAAAAGTTGTTCCATTTGATGAAGATCAATGAACTTTTTATTTAGAACTTTTTCTTTTAAACTTTTTTTTTTCTTGTAAAAGTTGGTCGTAGGTAATGATAAGTACAGTGACCCCCTTTAGGCTAAATACTCCCTTTTTCCTGATAAAACATAAAACATATCGTCACGCCTTTCCCCGGAGGAGGCTGGCAGAGGTGTAATACAACCACACTTCGCCGGATGATATTCAATCCCAAATGTGACCTATACACTGGGCTCCAGTCATGTAGCAGATGACATACAATACGCACATATTATGTTCGCACAATGAACAAATTGGTGCGTGCCGTCGGGGTTCGGATTCGCTCTCTCTGGCTTGAGAGGCGAGCCTTCTACAACTAGGCTATCATCGCTTTTTCCTGATATGCAAGTTTTTATATTATATAAGTTATCGTATACGGGTTAAGTTCTGAAACCTGTATGTAAAAGCTTTTTGACTTACAGCGCTAAATCGCTTTTTGCGATACCCAAGAACGAAGAGTTCGTTTACATGAGCGCCGACAGCGAGTGCGCAAATGCGCGAGACTTGAGCGCGCTGGTGCGGGGGCTCGTAGCGCTGGTAAGTTTATACATATACTTAAACAGTACTTACCGTAACTGTCGTGCGAGTATGGATATTTTGACTAACCTTTTTAAATCGATTAAATCGGTAATTTCCGAACGAATTTGTCGGTTTGAACTAATTTGACTGCCTCGGTGGCTCAGTTGGTAGTGAACCTGCCTTCTGAGCTCGGGGGCGTGGGTTCGATTCCCACCTAGGGCAAACATTCATGTGATGAACATTTGTGTTTGTTCTGTCTGGGTGTTAATATCTATTTAAGTATGTATTTAAAAATATCTAAGTATGCATATCTCTCTGTCATATATCATGTCTCTGGCAGCCATATTACAAGCTTTGCTTAGTTTGGGGTCAGGCGACCGTGTGTGGAAGTGTCCCGAATTTTTTTTATTTAATTATGGTACCATTCCGCGTCCGACCACAGACGGTAGCAGTAATAAATAAATGATTATGTATTTGTATGAGATACATTCCGCAGCGTAAAAATGTGGCCCGTCTAGACAGTGCCGGCCCAAGCTCTTAATCAGCGGGTATACCTATACATACACGGTCCCATAATACCCGGATATACCGATGCCGGGTTCAGAGTATGGAATGTTTAATTTTTTCATTAGATTTTTCTTCATCATTTGGCATTGTGGCGCCCCTAACCATTTAGCGCCTAGAGCAGTCGCGGTACAGGCTCTACCCTACGACCGGCTCTGCGTCTAGGAGTACCCTAAGAGGGATAGTGTGTTGCCAGTGTTCCGGAGGAGCGGAGAGCGAGGAGGCGGGGGGAGGCCGGGCCTCGTTCCGAGCCTTCCTGCAGGGCCACGTGGGGCGCGCGCTGGACGAGGGCTTCGATGACAACGTCGGCAAGTACGCCATGACTACCTCCTTCTTCGAGGTCAGTACAACTATGGTACAACTACTCCTACGTTCCTCCTACGTATCCTATGCTCCGAGGCAAAAAGGTCCGTGGGTGACACGGAATTTACAACCACTTCGAGAGAGACGGTGGCGATGACGAGAGTCGGCTGTCAACTCCCGGAACAAAGAATTTTACTAAAGGACAAAAAATTAAGATGTGTTTTTTTGTCAAAATACGTATACAAGTGTGAAAATCTTAGGCGGGTTTTCTTCTCATGCTGACCTTCGGTGCTGATAGATTAAAATGCATATGTCGCCGCCAACTAGTTTAATTAACATATCATCAAAATATCATTCAGGAAGTTAGTTGAATGGCGCCGTTTAGTAAAATGGCTAGGCTGTTCACTGAACGGCTGATTAAGCAATTCAGCTGCGACATATATATTGCTATGAAGCGTTTCTGAATTACGCTGATGAGCAGCAGCGGCGACACAGCAACAATTTTCACTATCATTGAGTTAGACACTGTTTGAGTTTGTACTCCGCGGCGGTCAGCATGACAATGAAACAAGACGAGCTGACCGATCGGCGCCGACCAACTACACTCCGAGGGTCAGCGTCAGCGCAGACGGTCAGCGTGAGAAAATATCCCGCTCCAGCTAACATGTGTTTTTGTTTTCGAAATTTCACGAAAAACTCTATTTATAACAAATATAATTATTTAAAAAAATATACTGTGAAATGTAGCCTATAACACTTGCACAATTAAGACGAATGTAACGGTATATTATATACGTCAAAATCGGTTTAGTAGTTGCGAGGGAAAATATAGACGGACGTATCCAATACAAACTACAGGTATACTTACTCGTACCTCCGTTACACTTAAACCTCCGTTTTTGGCATCGCCGCAGTCGGTTAAATACATCCTGGTTTGTTGAAGTTTTGATATACTTAACCATTATTAAAGGACGTTAATGAAAATCAAGTCTGTGGTTATAACGTTAATGAAATTAGTTCCAAATTAATAGACTCAGGTTGGATTAATAGTATACTTACAACAGCGTTTGCCACAAACTTGACATTTTCAATACGTCAGTCAACAAAATAAAGAAACTTAAGTTTGTCAAATCGAATTATGTAAGTCAACTTTCACATTTGTAATTATTAAATGTTAGTTATTTGTCTTAGCCTTTATTAGTATTAGCTACATTTTTTTAATTTTTTAATTTTATTCATAATGTTGAGTGTAATATTTGTGTACATGCTGTGTTTGCACTTAGAAGGCTGTTCAGCCACATGGTTATATTTGCATGTGTCAATATTTTTTTTTGCAATGGGCTGTTGCAGCCAGTTTGCAAACCAAATAAAAAAATAATAAAAATATATCCTTGGTGTACTTAATGGGCAGTTAAAGCGGAAATACACTAGATTTGTTAAAGAAACAATTTTTATCGTGATTGCATCTATTATTATTGCGCTTAACTGTTATGTTAACTGTGTTCAATGAACGATTCCAGCTGCCCTCAGCGTGGTCATGGAGCGCTGCGGCGCGCGCGCTGGCCCCGGTGTTCCTGGGCGGAGCGCCGGACGGCGAGCCCGGCGCGCTGCACCTCGCGCTCGCCACCGACGTCAGGTTCTCTGCCGCTCGATGCGCCAAGGTAATCTATAACGATTCCAGCTGCCCTCAGCGTGGTCATGGAGCGCTGCGGCGCGCGCGCTGGCCCCGGTGTTCCTGGGCGGAGCGCCGGACGGCGAGCCCGGCGCGCTGCACCTCGCGCTCGCCACCGACGTCAGGTTCTCTGCCGCTCGCTGCGCCAAGGTAATCTATAACGATTCCAGCTGCTCTCAGCGTGGTCGTGAGCGCTGCGATGGGCGCGCTAGGCGTGGTTAGCGTTGACGGGGTGTCTGCGTGAGTCTGCGTAGCGTTGACAGAAATCTGCGTGAATCTGCAAAGCGTTTACAGAAGTCTGCGTAGTATTGACAGAAGTCTACGTGAGTCAGCGTAGCGTTGACAGACGTCTTCGTGAGTCTGCGTAGCGTTGACAGAAGTCTGCGTGAGTCTGCAAAGCGTTTAAAGAAGTCTGCGTAGCATTGACAGAAGTCTACGTGAGTCAGCGTAGCGTTGACAGAAGTCTTCGTGAGTCTGCGTAGCGTTGATAGAAGTCTGCGTGATTCTGCAAAGCGTTTACAGAAGTCTGCGTAGCATTGACAGAAGTCTATGTGAGTCAGCGTAGCGTTGACAGAAGTCTTCGTGAGTCTGCGTAGCGTTGACAGAAGTCTACGTGAGTCTGTGTAGCGTTGACAGAAGTCTGTGTGAGTCTGCGTAGCGTTGACAGAAGTCTGCGTGAGTCTGCGTAGCGTTGGTTACATTAGCTTACAAAGCCTCTCTCCATATTTTCTCGCAAAAATTGTAAGAGCATTTTATTGTATCGTTACAGGTGTTGCCCATCGCACAAGCGTCGTACGCGGAGGGTCTACCCTCACATTATTCGAGCCAACACCACGCGCACAAGGTAAAGAGTCTGCTCTATTTTACAGCTGTCAAACTTCTATACTGATATTTTGTAGAGTTAATAAAGAACCACAAGTAAAATTTAAACATACATTTTCTAAAAGAAAGCTACGCAATTTCCTAAGTGCTGCACAAACTATAAAATGCTAGCTAGTTTTATAAAAAGCAGAATGAAAAATGAAAGCATGCAGCATACTCTTTGTGTGAGCGGGATAGGTCTGTCAAGGAAGCATACTCTTTGTGTGAGCGGTATAGGTCTGTCAAGAAAGCATACTCTTTGTGTGAGCGGGGTAGGTCTGTCAAGAAAGCACACTCTTTGTGTAAGCGGGGTAGGCCTGTCAAGGAAGCATACTCTTTGTATGAGCGGGGTAGGTCTGTCAAGGAAGCATACTCTTTGTGTGAGCGGGGTAGGCCTGTCAAGGAAGCATACTCTTTGTGTGAGCGGGGAAGGTCTGTCAAGGAAGCATTTTCTTTGTATGAGCGGGGTAGATCTGTCATGGAAGTATTCTCTTTGTGTGGGCGGGATAGGTGTATCAAGTCATCCACGACTATGAGAAGACTCTCATAGTCGTGGATGAAGCAACATGTCCCGCTGTCCGCAGGTGGGCGTGGCGCTGTCGGTGCTGAGCTCGATGGCGCGCGGGCCGCTGTCGCGCGGCGCCGCGGGGCGGCTGCGCGCGGCCTGCGCGGCGGCCTACTGCGGCCGCACGCTCTGCGAGGCGCTCTCGCTCACCGGCCACGGCTGCGTGCACCCCGACCAGTCTGTCACACTTGTGTTACTAGTAGTAGTCTGTCGGTGCTGAGCTCGATGGCGCGCGGCGCCGTGCTAAGTTCCTTAAATTCGGGATATGATAAAAAAAGAGACCATGACAAATAAATAGATTAAAATAAACCAAATTGATAGGCTCCTCCTTTTTTGAAGTCAGTTAAAAGTTTTGAAACCACGGTAACGGTAGATGTTGTGCACGCAGCGACAGCTCGATGGAGCACTCGTCGGGCGTGCGCTACGTGTCGGCGTGCGACTGCGGGCGCACGCGCGCGGCGCGCGACGACCCGTACTCCGTGCGCGCCGCCAACTGCGCCTTCTACGAGCGCGCCGCCGACCAGTGCGACGGCTGCCGCGCGCTCGAGGCGCATCACTTCCCTGTCTTCGAGCCGTCCACGCCCACGTTCAGGTACACGACACTCACCGCAGATAGAGCCAACTGCGCCTTCTACGAGTGCGCCGCCGACCAGTGCGACGGCTGCCGCGCGCTCGAGGCGCATCACTTCCCTGTCTTCGAGCCGTCCACGCCCACGTTCAGGTACACGACACTCACCGCAGATAGAGCCAACTGCGCCTTCTACGAGTGCGCCGCCGACCAGTGCGACGGCTGCCGCGCGCTCGAGGCGCATCACTTCCCTGTCTTCGAGCCGTCCACGCCCACGTTCAGGTACACGACACTCACCGCAGATAGAGCCAACTGCGCCTTCTACGAGCGCGCCGCCGATCACAGAGTCTCTACTCGCCGATCTCAAAATCTCAACTCACCGTCTACAGAATCTCCACTCACTGTCTGTGGACGGTGAGTGGAGATCATTACTAACTACGATTAGTTACAGACTCCCAATTCGTTAGTCATTGTCTTTAGTTTCGAATCTCCGCACATAGGACACAGAATCTCTAATCGCCGTCCACAGAATTTCCACTCAATAGACTTAAGAATTTGCTTTCGATCGATCAACAAACAAAATGTAAACCATATCCTTCTCTCGTTTCCAGGGCGGCGTCAGTGAAAGGTGGCACTAGCCAGGAAACCACTGAAACGGCGCGCGATTCGGAAGGCAACACGCCCGAGTCGGCCGGCTCGGGCTGGTCGGCGCCCGACCTCTCGCCCGGGCCCGCCAAGGAAGAGGACGACGATGACGAGGAGGACGGCTATATCGTGCACGTTAGAGGGGACTTGAACAACGGTAAGCTGAGAGAATGGATATTTCATTGACGAAGAAATGGCTTGCGTTTGGCCGTCATCTCATCAAGCTGAGCAATGATGAAGCACGCTTGCTGTAATTTAAGTATTTAAGTATTTAAGCAGTAATTTGTTTTGTGTCTAGTTTGATACGACGTCGTCCCTCGATCGGTTCCAGAGAAGGTGATGTCCCGGCAGCCGTCCACCACGGAGTACCTGCCGGGCATGCTGCACCTGGCGAGCCCGGCCGGGCTGCTGCCGCGCGCGCGGCACTGGGCGCTCGTGTGCCTCGGCGCCTCCTCGCTCTACAGCCACGCGCTGGGGCTGCCGGAGCACCTGCAGCCCGGCTTCCTGCCGCACACCAACTACCTCGTGCCCTGGGACGCACACCCGCGGTACACACACACACATACAGTAACACGCGCGGCACTGGGCGCTCGTGTGCCTCGGCGCCTCCTCGCTCTACAGCCACGCGCTGGGGCTGCCGGAGCACCTGCAGCCCGGCTTCCTGCCGCACACCAACTACCTCGTGCCCTGGGACGCACACCCGCGGTACACACACACACATACAGTAACACGCGCGGCACTGGTCTCACTACACCCACGCATAGCGTCTACAGATTACAGTCGTGTACATGTCCGCGGTCCATGCATGTACCAAAGTAGAACTCAATCTCGTCACTGTAGCTTGGTGTGGCGAAGTCATATCTTTGTGGAATAGGACTATTTTGGTTTCAGCTAAAAGGCATCCTCCACCTTTCACATGATTCATAAGGATCAACGTTCCGCTCATAGCGAATTTCCAACAGTTTTTTGTTTTTGAGCTAGAACAGGGAATCTAAATTCAGTTATAATAAAATTTGCGTCAATCGTTTGCGTTAACTTGCGATTTTGTAGAATATTAGACAGTAATGAACCAGATAGTCAAATAAGCAAATAAACCGATGAACTAAAGAGCCCAGCTTGCATGAGTAATCACGTGTATATTTGTCATATCTGTAAAGAAACGAGAAGAATAGTATAAGATAACTGCAAATTCTATTATCACGTACAATAGCTAGTTCTAGCTCCAAAACCAAAGAAACTGTCTAAAATTTAAATTTAGCGCCGTTTCTCACCCAATAATTTTGTAATAATAAAAACGCTGAACTGAGTAAGCGAGAAAGCATTAACGTCCGTTAAACGATCTTAAGAAGTTTTGTTCAGTAATTGTTTTCAATTTTCGTTTACGTGTAACATGACGTGTAACTATCAAATCAAATATTTTTATTTTGGCACGAACAATAACTACAACATTTAATATAAATCAACTGACTCCGAACTAGTGAAAACTGTGTTTCGGTAGTGGCTACTCCCATTATAAATCCTAAGTTTATTAGTAACCTGGTAAATCAGATGATGTGTGCGTGCGTGTGTGTGTGTGTGTGTGTGTGTGTGTGTGTGTGTGACTATAGGAGTTATCAATACATTTTCAAGTCAAAGTCAAAATGTTTTTATTCAATTTAGGTATCAAAGATACACTTATGAACGTCAAAGTTATTTAAATAGACTCGATCGCCTTGTTCGGATAAAGAGCCTTTTGATGAGTGATTCAGCCTTCCAAATCATAGAACCAATTATTGCCAACATTCACCTATGTATCGAATGTTAGCTACATACAACAAGATTTGTAAAGATTTAGATATATTTCACACTACATCTAGCGAAATCAAATTTTTTTTTAAATCTGTTGAGAAATAAGCTAATTTGTATAGCTTTTTAACCTATTTTATGTTTACCGAGTAGTGAAAGTACTCTGTTAGTCAATTAAAGTAAATGCATGCAGTGTTCACATCAAGAAGGTCGTACATTAAGTATCTTAAATTACTATATAGTACTGTTTAAGTTCAACGGATGTATTTATGGAACGGCCCGTTTTGTGAACCAATAAAAAAAAATTTAATGCGTGTTGCAGCGTGGAGCAGATCTCGCTGTTCCGCGCGGCGCTGGGGCGCGGGCGCGGCAAGTCGGCACCGCCGCACCTCACCGTCAAGATATTCATCGGCTTCGAGTACGAGTGCCCTCGCGGACACAGGTAACCTTCTACTCTACGTGTATACATGCTAAAGTCGTTTTCAGAAGTTTGCGTGTTCAAGTCACTACGGGGTCACCAGTTCACGGGTTCATGTGTACCTGTTCAAATATCGGCAGCATAGGGCTAATATCACTCAGTCTATAGGTTCTACCACGGTAAGCAAATAAATAACAGTGAGTTTCTCTCCCCCAGTAGGGTCAACTGGGGCAAATGCGTCTGTGAGGCAATTGCGTCTTTCGAGAATTACTGAAAACCCTTCACAAATTAGGCAACTAACGCCATCTTGTACTATTGCAACGAAAGATAAAAAAATATGTAGGAGGCGCCTAATTTGTAAAGGGTTTGTCAGTAATTCTCGAAAGACGCAATTGCCCCAGTTGACCCTACCTATTTAAATATCGGCAATTTAGGGCTAATTCTCAACAACAGAAGTTAAAAAGATAATTTTGAGCCTCAACACACAGTCCTCTCCTGGCCCAGACCTACTGCCAGGCTGTATACTAAAAAACTCTATTAAGGTTCTCACCCCTGCTCTAACAGAAATGATGAATACTTCCTTTGAAAATGGGTGTCTACCACAAGATTGGAAACATGCTAAAGTGACTCCAATGTTTATGAAAGGCGATAAAACAATACCAAAAAACTTACAAGCATAGCAGTGAAAATCATGGAGAAAGTCATAAGCAGTCAGTTAATTTGTTTTCTTAACAGAGAGTGCATCGTCAAACAGCATGGCTTTATTAAGAAAAGGTCGACCATAATCAATTTGTTGAAACGCATTTACTCTTGAAGTAAGGAAGTTGACAACAGGAGCCCAGTAGATGTTATCTACCTAGATTTTGAACGTGCATTTGACAAAGTTCCGTATCTACGCCTGCTAATGAAGTTGGATCACTTTGGTATACGTGGTAATTTGCTTAAGCGGATTGAGAACTACTTGGTGGGCAGAACATTTCAAGTCCGTGTTGGTAGCTCCTTATCACAACCAAGACAAGTGTTCAGTGGTGTTCCCCAAGGATCAATTTTGGATCCCCACCTGTTTAGGCTCTTCATAACAGACCTAGTAGAGCTGATACAATGCCAGTCGGCCTTCTTTGCGGATGACGGTAAGTTCTTTCTAACCCTTTAATACAATCTGGGCAGCTACAAGAGGATATTAACCGCATTCACAACTGGACCAAAGATTGGATTATCAAGCTAAATATTGAAAAATGTAGTGTTCTACACCTCGGAGCAACAAACCCGCAGGCAACATATAGTCTAGATGGCAATGCTATAGCGTCAGTCAGCCAACAACGGGACCTTGGTGTTATCATTACCTCAAACCTAAAATGGGAAGAACACGTAGGTGTGATGGTTAAGAAAGCTAACTCTTTTATGTATGTGATACGAAGATCTTTCCAGACTCTGTCATTGGAGGTCTTTCTGAAGATTTACAAGATTTTTTAAGACTAATGTTGGAGTATGGATTCCAAGTCTGGAGTCCTTACTTTCGGAAAGACATTGACCTGGTCGAAAGCGTTCAGCGAAGAGCTACGAAAATGCCACCATTCCTACGTCGTAAGCCTTATGAAGAAAGACTCAACATTTTGCGCCTCACTACTCTTGAGGAAAGAAGGCTGAACCGTGACTTAATTGAAACATTTAAAGTCCTCAATGGGTTTTATAATCTGCCAGACCTGCATGATTGCTATGTAAAAAAGCCAAACACAATGAATGTCAGAGAATGAAGATCAAGCGTGTATCAGCCAACACAAATACTGCTCGCCACATTCTCAGTAACAGAGTTGTTCATACATGGAATAGGCTGCCTGTGGATGTGGTCACTGCTAAATCCATCAACGCATTTAAGAACCGGCTTGATGGCTGGTTGCACCGAAAGCAAATGTTTCTGACAAACATTTAAATGTGGATAAAAACAATTTTTGTTTGAGCATTTAGTGAATTTGGACAATTTAAATTCAACACAGTGTGATGTAGGCACATCAGCCTTAGGCTGTTCGCCTATAATAAAATAAATAAATAATGTCATTCTGTCAATAGGTTCTACCAGGGTAAGCGAATAAATAAAAGTCCCATCTTTTCACTCGTACTATTGTCCAATAAAAGGAAACTTAAATTATTTACACGGGAGGAAGGAACCGAACTAACCACACGAATGTCCGGAATGACGAGCGCGGGGTGACTAACCATCCGACCTAAAACTGTGGCGTAAGCGCCTGCAGTGAGGTACCCATACAATCTACATGTTCTATACTTTGCGGGCTAAAATTCGTAGCCGAACGCACTTTGCCAATTTTAGATAGGCGCTAACTCACTAAGGCGGATTTTACACTGCCGTCACATCCCGCTGCGGTGTGCGAAGCGGTGAAATTCGCATGGCAGTTCTCCGCGCTGAGACGTACCCTGCCGTTTTTTGTATGCAACTCGAGATTTTACAATCAAAGCTAAAATCCGCATCATCGCACACCGCAGCGGTGTCTGACCTTCGTTTTTCAAGAAAATCTTTGCCATGTAATTGACATCAATTATATTAAAACTGTTTTTCTCGCCTTTCTTGATTTCCATTTTCCATTCTTGATCGCAAGGGATCAAGAATGGAAAATGTTAATAGTATAGACACGAAATAACTGAAATGTTGATGTTGTGGTTTCATTCGCATTTTGCTATGGCCGGTTGGCGGCGTTCGTTACATCAACTCCCACAGTGCGCCGTCCTACTTCCTACCTTCCCACTCTGGAGGTTTCTCTCCCCCAGTACATGTTCTGGCCTGTTCAGTACGAGTGTGTTCGTGTGGCAGGTTCATGATGTCGTCCCCGGACACGGTGACGGCGGGCGGCGGGCCGGCGGCGGGCGGCGCGGGCGCGCGGCTGGCGGCCGGCGACATGCCGCTCTACGTGGGCTGCGTGTGCCGCGCGCCCGCGCCGCCGCCCGCCGCCCTCGCCAGGGTACACGTCGTCACGCCCAAGGCGCCCGTACACGTCACGCTCGACCCCAAGGTACACCACACCACACGACACGCGAGCCTGCCTCCGAGCGACATGCCGCTCTACGTGGGCTGCGTGTGCCGCGCGCCCGCGCCGCCGCCCGCCGCCCTCGCCAGGGTACACGTCGTCACGCCCAAGGCGCCCGTACACGTCACGCTCGACCCCAAGGTACACCACACCACACGACACGCGAGCCTGCCTCCGAGCGACATGCCGCTCTACGTGGGCTGCGTGTGCCGCGCGCCCGCGCCGCCGCCCGCCGCCCTCGCCAGGGTACACGTCGTCACGCCCAAGGCGCCCGTACACGTCACGCTCGACCCCAAGGTACACCACACCACACGACACGCGAGCCTGCCTCCGAGCGACATGCCGCTCTACGTGGGCTGCGTGTGCCGCGCGCCCGCGCCGCCGCCCGCCGCCCTCGCCAGGGTACACGTCGTCACGCCCAAGGCGCCCGTACACGTCACGCTCGACCCCAAGGTACACCACACCACACGACACGCGAGCCTGCCTCCGAGCGACATGCCGCTCTACGTGGGCTGCGTGTGCCGCGCGCCCGCGCCGCCGCCCGCCGCCCTCGCCAGGGTACACGTCGTCACGCCCAAGGCGCCCGTACACGTCACGCTCGACCCCAAGGTACACCACACCACACGACACGCGAGCCTGCCTCCGAGCGACATGCCGCTCTACGTGGGCTGCGTGTGCCGCGCGCCCGCGCCGCCGCCCGCCGCCCTCGCCAGGGTACACGTCGTCACGCCCAAGGCGCCCGTGCACGTCACGCTCGACCCCAAGGTACACCACACCACACGACACGCGAGCCTGCCTCCGAGCGACATGCCGCTCTACGTGGGCTGCGTGTGCCGCGCGCCCGCGCCGCCGCCCGCCGCCCTCGCCAGGGTACACGTCGTCACGCCCAAGGCGCCCGTGCACGTCACGCTCGACCCCAAGGTACACCACACCACACGACACGCGAGCCTGCCTCCGAGCGACATGCCGCTCTACGTGGGCTGCGTGTGCCGCGCGCCCGCGCCGCCGCCCGCCGCCCTCGCCAGGGTACACGTCGTCACGCCCAAGGCGCCCGTGCACGTCACGCTCGACCCCAAGGTACACCAACCCACACGACACGCGAGCCTGCCTCCGAGCGACATGCCGCTCTACGTGGGCTGCGTGTGCCGCGCGCCCGCGCCGCCGCCCGCCGCCCTCGCCAGGGTACACGTCGTCACGCCCAAGGCGCCCGTACACGTCACGCTCGACCCCAAGGTACACCACACCACACGACACGCGAGCCTGCCTCCGAGCGACATGCCGCTCTACGTGGGCTGCGTGTGCCGCGCGCCCGCGCCGCCGCCCGCCGCCCTCGCCAGGGTACACGTCGTCACGCCCAAGGCGCCCGTGCACGTCACGCTCGACCCCAAGGTACACCACACCACACGACACGCGAGCCTGCCTCCGAGCGACATGCCGCTCTACATGGGCCTCAGACGATTTTTTACGCTCGTGACGTTCCGCGTGTGAACCACAAGTTTTGACAATGCCTCTCAAGCTGACTCTCGGCGAGACATCCCGAGAACGCCCGAGAAACGTAAATGCGAGAGGTATCTCCAAGTTGATTGTAAGAGGTTTCTCTAAGGGTTTTCGTAAACGGGCCATATTTTTACTGCAATGCAGGCCCGTAAAATTGCGACAATATTTTGAGAACGGCCTGGTCATATTGCCATACATTTCTAGCATGGCTAATGATGGCCGGGCTACAGTCTGCAATATTGCCAGTATTGCCGGAACAAACAGTATTTCAGTACAAAATAGGCCCGAAGCACCCTAAGTACTGAGTCTCGATGGAGCTTTTCGCCGTGAGTCTGCGTCCGTACATATGTGATCAATATATTGGTGTACATATTGATGTAAGTAATTATCAGACAAATCGACTAACGGTTTCTATCACATTTCCAGGTGCAGCCAGTCCCGGGCGGGCCGATCTTCGTCCCGCACCCCGCCGGCTCCCCGCCCGTGAAGCTCTCTCCGTCCGCGTACTGGGTGCTGCGCCTGCCCTACATATACGCGGACGAACGCGGGGCCATACCGCGGCCGCGCACGCCACCGCCGGCACACGCCGCGGGCAAGATCCTCGCGCCGCTGTTCGGACTGCAGGACTGACCGACTAACTGACAAGGCGGGAGAACTAGAAAAATACACGAAAACCTCTGCGTTTGCTTTCAAACTAGCTAAGAAGGGAGAAAAGAGGAAAAAGTGCACGAAAACTCCTCAGCGTTTGCTGTCCAGCTAATCGAGAACTCGGAGAAGCTCGACCAAACTGCCCATGAAGATCTTGGCGTTTGCTGTCAATATAAGAAGAGGGGAACGACCATACAGTTTACGAAAACCCCTGCGCTTACTGTCAAACTAAGTAGACGGGAAAAGAAGCTAGCTGTCAATAAAATCCCCTACGTTTTTATCATGAAGCCGCTGTGTCGACCTTGGAAACTGAAACGTGGACGGACCGCAGACGGATCACGAACGATTCAGAACAAAAAGTGTCTCGAATCGTAAACCTAGAGTACAGGTCACCCGGCGCGGCGGCTATGCCATGGTCTATATAATATTGACACTAATCTACATGAATATTCAGTATGTTTTATATTTTATAAAGTTAATAAAATGTACTCATATAATTTATTGTTTTATTGTATTTGCATGTCGTTGTTTCCGGTATACATGCTAATATGCACTTGGATGCCATTGAAATCTGCATTATCATACCGTGCACCTAGCGAACCAATACCTAATAATATCAGTGGGCTTAAGATACGTGATTGCCTGTTCAGGGGGGCTATTCCTGCGCGTGAGACGAGATGAGATTTTATCTTGGTCACTCTCACACCTATGACGTTTCAAACGAGAGCAACAAAGACGAAAAAAAGTGAGATGAAAATCTTAAAACTCCGAATAGGGCCCCAGGGCTTGGTTGCTTTTTTTTTATTTATTTAAAATTTACACTCCACGAACTCCGAGGACCGTGACTTTTGTTAACATAAATCTTTAATTATTATTTAAGGGGAATACAGGTAGAGGGGGGTTAGTTATTTATTTATTTATAGTTCTAAGTTTTTATTTATTTTATACAATTTGGTTTTATTCTAAGCATAAATATTTTTGACTTTTTAGATTTCCGTTTCCTATTCTAAAATACGCATGCGCTATTTTATTTTGCCCGCCATTTTGAATGTCAAATTAATTGTTTTCGAACTAAGTTTATGAAGTCAAAATGAGCTTGAAAAATACATAAAATAATTACAAATGAAGAAAAAAATAGTAATAGCATTGTCCTCTAATTCATTTTTTTTTTGTTGTATAATATTTGAGAAGCAATTGATTCCTACAAACGACAAGCGGCGACATCACAATTGGCCGGATGCGATCAATTTAAACACATTTTACACAAATTACAACTAGCGTGGGCCTAATATTTAGTGTGAAAATTTTAAAAATCATACAATCCAGCTGCTAAAAAAAATCTTTATTTAAGGGACATTTTTCGAATTCTAAGCCGATAGTTTTTCAATAATGGCATGAACGTAGTAACAAGTGGGCGTGGCTTACCCCTCTCTATGATTGGACGGTTAGTGGGGAGGAAGCGGCTTCTTGCTTCACGGCTTTTTCATACCACCCTCAGTCGTTCGTGAGTCGCCGACGCGAACACATCTAAGGCAGAAACTCTGCCCGAATAGCCATTGACACTAAATACTTTGGAACTTCCGGAAATATTCGCGGCATCTATGCCGCTACTTCATCAGGTGAGTTAATTTTTTTACTTTCAAAGTTGTTTTAAGTTTTGAAGAGTGACGACTTCACAAGCCGGTTTTCGCGTAGAATTAATTTCTTTTTGAAGAATTGTGAAACTACCTGCATCAAAACTTTTTCATGCTGAATGAAGTTCAGGACAAATTAGTAGTTTTAACACAGTTCGGCAAGTTTAATTTATTTTTCATTGACCATCACAAATATTTAAAAAAATAATCTCGAGTTCTTGTATGCTCAATTTTCTTAATGTTTTTTTTTATTTTCTCAGGACAACAGTCGCGAGGGTGGCGGCCCCAGCGACGGGGCTACGCGGCCGTGCCGGACCATCGCCGAAATCCTTGGGATGGACACGATGCCCGTTGGAGCCCCGGCCGTCGCCATAAATGTAAGTAAAAGTTTCCCACACTTGTCGATTTTTAACATCGTTACTTTTGTCGGTAGTTTTAGATTTGTCTAAAGTTTTGCTAGTTGCCTTAATATTTTAGAAAACTTTCGTGTAAACTCTGAAAAGAAGTCTCATTCAATACTGCAATTTCAAAAGGTCTCATGTCTGCTCCACGTTGGGCGCCAATTTTTGTCCTTCGTGTTTGTATTCCGATCCAGAGCCAACGCGGCACTTAAATCAAATTTTAAGCACAATGCTCTAGTAGGTTTTATTGTCTGTTCATAATGTACCGTACGACATCCGGTTTGAAGGCAGTTAATGGCAGTCAAGATGTGCCAGCGCGCGCGTATAATGGCGCGCCCGTGCCAAGTGGCAGCGCAGCCACGGCTTACTGCACTTGCATTAGCTTCTATAGCTGTTGGATTCGGCTTCATAGCCTCTCTATTGCTTTTGGAATGTTTTCCTACTTTTGTAGAGCCAATTTTGCGGCGTGTATAGTTTAGGATCGTTGTTAGTACTTTTTGCATACATTTTTGTCTACCCTCTTCTTCCTACCATACCAACGATGCAACGATGAAAAGGTCGGCCCTTTCCATATTTCATGATTTTGTTTGATTGTGCAAGTTTAAAACTAAGTAAAACGTACATAAAAACTGTAAATCTCTCTCCCCTCGCTATTCGTGTCGCAATTTAGCAAAATACGCTCATCCATCAAATTAAGTGCCGCCACCGAAACTGCTATTCTTAATTTAATCCGTACAAGTAAATGGCTCCAAGTCTCGTCTCGTGTGCAATCGCGCACTTGGCAGCGTGTAGCGCAGTATTGGCATGCAGCTGCGATTTAATATTATTTGTGTAGGCCATGCCAAGGCTCGCCGGTTAATCGGCCGGCTTGCCCCGGATAACTTCTTGGATACAGACAGGCTTTTTCATGCCTCCTTGACTTTGGATTGCATTGATATGTTTTGGCTATTGCGTAGGCTGACCTTTCTTTCGTTTCGAGAGAAGATATTCTTTTGTTTGGTTTCTGTACGGCAGTTTTATTTGAATTTAACGTTGATGGATCATTGTGGAAAGTTGCAGATTGTTTTGGTTCGGTTCGGGTAACTTGAATTCGGGTACTACTTCTGTCGCAGCATCGCTTATCGGCTTCATCAGATGGCGATTCTAGACGGAAGATACAGATCTACCGTCTAGCTTATTGAATAATGAATTTTTAAGTTCTTTTTTTAGGTAATTTTTGGTGTCTCCAATTTCTTGTAGCTTTCAGGCGTTTAACGGGGTCTTGGTCTGGATCGTTTCTCGTGATCATTCGAAATTAATTTTACCTATTTCGGTACTTTATATTTGAGCTCGAATTTAAGTCTTGAACATTTTCCGGGATGAAAAGTTTTCGCGTTTGTCAATTGATGCGAATTGTGTGAAATTCTCATGTTATTTTGTCAATTCTCGATCGCCTATCAAATAGATAGTCACTACTTCACGTATTTTATAATTTAGTCTAAGTAGCTAGTCTCGATCCAGTGCTACCGCTGTATAATTATTACATTAAAATCCGCTCTGAAGAAGAGTTCATTAGGAATGAGCTTCAAAATTGATATTCACAACTTGCTGCTTAATTTACAACTAAATTTATGTTACCGATAAAATTGAGATCTCTGAAATAGTTCTAGAACTAGTAATGTTGATTTAAAATTACTCCTAAACAAAGTTACTCTAACCGACAGATTACGTTGTTTTTTTTTGTTTTCGTCCCAAAATTGCCTGGAAGAGATCGCTCTTAACCTTTGTTACTCTTACGTTCTTCATAAGGCCCACCGTTGAACATGTTTGCCCTATCCGCTGGATTTGTCGTTGCTAACAGATCCGGGGAAATATCTGCGTGTGAATGTTAACGGCACACAACAATTTGTTATTGTATGAGCATATGCTCATATAATAACAAATTGTTGTGTGCCGTTTTTTAAATCACGTATTGTATGTCATCTGCTACATGCTAACGCACATATGTGCGTATTGTATGTCATCTGCTACATGTTAACGGACGGACCATAGCATTCACACGCTAACGAGCCATTTGTCCGCGGATTCGTCGCTAAACTATAAATCCGGCGGATAGGCTCAAAATGGTGATTTAAAAAAAAAAAAAAAAACTTTAGATTTTGTACTCAGCGTTATTAACTAAAGGGGCAATTATACCACGCGATGTCATGCGATCTAACTAGGTAACGTATAACAAGATGATACAGACGGTTACTACCGGCCCTTATTCTAACGTGTGAGATGTTTTCTTCGTCAGTCTCACTTCTATGACTTTTCAAACGAGAGACTAGGGCCAGAAAGCATCTCACGCGTAAGAATAGGGTCCCAATGGCCGGACTACCAATAGCATCCGATATATCGCATAATGTAATGATAAAATGATGATAAAAGACCTTATGATAAAAGTAGACAAGTTATTTTTGTAGTTTAGGACCGCTTTTGAAACTTAATTGCTAAACTCAATGTTGTCGTCAGGAGTGCAGCGATTGGTCGTGGGAGCCGCCCGGCAGCCCCGAGGCTGCGCAGACGGCGGCGCTCGTGCCGTCCGCCTGCTTCCCGCCGCAGCACCCGCGGGCCTTCGCTAGCTTCAGGTACTTGAAGTTGCCTTGCTTGCCTGTTCTTCTGAGTAGAGGCTTTTTATCCGAACAAGGCGGTCGAGTCTATTTAAATAACTTTGACGTTCATAAGTGTATCTTTGATACCTAAATTGAATAAAAACATTTTGACTTTGACTTTGACTTTGAAGACTTCATATCTAAGTTTGGAAATCAAAACTGTGTACAATCCAAAACTGGACTATAATCCCTGCATGGGCGTACCCAGACTTTGCTTGTCGGGCAGAGAAGTAAATATTTGTAATGGTGTGGGTGGGTACGCCCATGTCTCTCTGGACTTGGCGCACTGGTCGAGCCTGACAGATGATCGTATCGTCTGAAATGTGATGGGGAAGATCTTTGCCTAGGACAGGTTCATAAAACATCTTCCGTTCCGAATTTCATGAAAAGCATATTCTTTATTGTTAGTTACATTTTTTAAACAATTTTAATTAAAAAGTGGTCTCAAAAATCAACCACAAATGTTTTTAAATTATTAGTATCAAAATGTTGTCTCCCTCTAAAAAAGAAAATGACAATGTTTCGAGGCTATCGAGACTATTCTAATTTTAAAGACTTAGATTTTAAATTTTTTAATTTATTTCACATTGAGTGTGAATTTTTCAGTTTCACATTGAGTGTGATTCCTTGCGATGATATTTATTTTGAACTCTTTTGGTACAGTGAGAGCGCACAGCCGGGCGGGATGTGGAACGGACACACCAATCACAACGGAACTGATGATGGGATGAAAGACCTTTTCACTTCACTCGTAAGTACCAGTTTATTTTTACTTTGATTTCAGATTATTTTTCTAGTAGGTACTACCTACTCTCTATTTTAATATTTAGAGTTTTTGTAATTTTCTTCAAGCTTTAATTGCATGATTTATACTTTTGCGCGTAAAAAATTGATCTGTTTACGTCTAGATACGATCTAGATAACTTTCGTGATGAGGTAATGACTTAGTCCATGTTTGAAGGTCTGGTGACCAATTTAGATTAACTTCGAATTGGCTAAAGGTTTTCTATTACAAATTCGTCTAGGAGACTACGATCAAAGAGAGCAATAAAGATGCTGACAAGCCCCTAAAGTTGTCCAGTGACAAATTGCAATTACAATCATTTTTTATGACTGTCGCACTTATCTAATCATTCTTAAATAAGTAAGAATTTCCCTTGTATTATGAATTAATTTAAAAGCTAGTGATGTAGACAACCTCCCTATGCAAAGTAATTTTTTAATTGCTGTCTATTTATTGAATAAATCGGTCAAAAGTTACCCCTTAAAAACGCGGATATTTTTCATAGCTTTATTCTCCTTTGCGGACGTTCTTTAAAAAAAACTTAGAACATAGGGAAGGAGATATTGTTCATTTAATTGTACATACCAAATTTCATTACAATCTGACAAATAGTTTCCAATAAGTTCGACAGCGCGTTTATGTGATCTCTGATGGCCATCTGCAGGTTGTATTCTTTGATGGTCTTCGGTGACGCAGCCGATGCTCGCCGTAAAAACCGGCTGATGGCGTCGGCTTCGATGTCATCGGCGTTGTGATGACTTACTTTGGTCTTGCCTAAGCATCGAATGACGTCACTACGTGTTGTCCACGTGACTATTTTTGACTGAATGTTGTACCTGGCTTAGATATTATTAATCCATGGTAATTATGAGTTTCTTTGTTTTAGAAGGCGTTATCAATATCCGGCGCCAGCCCTGGCCCTGGGCTCGACGTGTCGCCGCCGCCGCAGATACCTTACGACACTTCGGTAAGTACCTAGCCTACTTAGTAGTCGGTACTAGTTGTTTTAGTGATTTTTTGACTTTGGTGTCTCTAGGGCTCAGAGTATTTTTATTAACCCACCATAACAATTAAACAAATGTCACTCGAATGGTTGGGGCCGTTTCAGCGGGTAGTAAAAACTTCTAAAATCAGAAAAGATCGACCTTATAATCAGGCAGCATAGTTGCTTTTCGCATGTCGTTACTTAACATGTCGGTCCGGCGAACAATTTAGGCTAACATCGCATTGGCTGAAGGTTTTTCTAAAAGGAGACGAGGAGCGAAGAGGGTAAGAGATACTTTCTCAAACTTTAGCATTTGTACGTTATCTGCATTATCTCCCAGCGGCTTCGCTCGCGTTTCTAAGCCTATGGTTATGTGATTTTAGCTTTCTACATGTTTTTTTTTTAATAGGACCTTTAGTTCTAGAGAAAAAATACTATGTAGGTACATCCTTTAAGTATACTATAATAACTGTGATTAAAAATACTACTCGGATTACTTGAACGCTAATTCTTAAAGTCAGAAAGTCTTAAGTTATTTTGTCGTGCAGGAGCAGTGGTCGAAAGAACAGTTCACCAACAGCATACAGCTGCGCGACGAGAACAGTCGTAACGACACGCTGCAGCGTCGCGCATCATTCTGTAAGTACCAGCTAACCTCGGCGTAGTTTTAAGGCCACCTTGTCGATTCAGTAAATTCTTAATTTACTTTCCTAGTCTTGTTAAAACTTCAATGATGGCCGGCTGCAGTATGACAGTACCACCATACTTATTACGATAAATATTAAGTTTTTTGCCAACATTCTCATTATTTCATTTTTTTTTTAATAAGTTATTGACATTATTAATTTGCACACCTAATGTGAGGTAGTTATTGGCAGTTCAAACCTAAATTAAGATCATTGTAACCCATTGACGAGTAATTGCATGCAAATGTAACTTGTTCTTCCATTTTGTTACCTTCACTTTTTAACTAGCATTCAAAAAGGTTCTGTATGTAGCTTAGCTTTCGTAATTAAACTTTCAATGTTTTTGTCAAAATTAAGCAAAGACTTCGGATCTTGAGCTTGAATATTTGTTGTAACGTTGAACCCAATATTTTTATTTTATTTTATTGTACAGGGAAAACAGACTGCAGCTAATTTTACACAGTAGATAGACGATTAAGCCAATATTGTTTCATTTGTAGTACTCAATGGTGTTGCATCTGTTGTAACGTTGCGCTCTGATATTCCATCTGTTGTGACGTTGTACCCAAAGATGTTGTTAGTGTAATGTAGGTTGTGTGCGCAGGCGGCGTGGTGGGGCGCAACGGGTGCGCGGTGCTGCGCTGGTCGGGGCAGCTGCCGGCGCGCGCCGCCGAGCCCGAGGGCGGGTTCAGCGCCAAGCTGTTCCTGGGCGGCCTGCCCTGGGACATCACCGAGGTCGCGCTCACGCAGGCGCTCCGACAGTTCGGCCCGGCGCGGTGAGTCAACCACACGTTTACTTTTTGGAGAATTGATTTTAAGTCCCACTTCTGACTTCAATATTTTTGTCTGGGTCCACTTTCTTTTCGATTTTTATAAACTCTCACATCTGTATATAAAGTAGGTCACTTTGGGTCAGTCTTGAAATTAGTACGGTCAATTTCGCATTGGCTTAAGGTATTCTATAGCCATTTGGTCTAGAAGAAGACGAGCGAAGAGAGCGAGTAATGATACTGACGAGCCTCTAAAGTTACCTACAGAGTGACAAAGTGCAATTTCCATTTTTTTTAATGACGGGATATGTCCGGGATATTCAGTACCTATTGCGTATTAACCGTATATCAATTGATAATACAAATACAGGCCCCTACCGACTGACGCCCGCGTGAAGTGTAGGTGTGTTTGTCCGCAGCATGGAGTGGCCGGATCGCGCACAGGGCAGCCCGCCGCGCGGGTTCGCGTACGTGACGCTGGAGTCGGAGCGGCGCGTGCGCACGCTGCTGAGCGCGTGCCGCCGCGACCGCTGCGCCTGGTACTACCGCCTGCACTTGCGCAAGCTGCGCACCAAGGAGGTAACTACACTACTACACCCGCTGTTCGCGTACGTGACGCTGGAGTCGGAGCGGCGCGTGCGCACGCTGCTGAGCGCGTGCCGCCGCGACCGCTGCGCCTGGTACTACCGCCTGCACTTGCACAAGCTGCGCACCAAGGAGGTAACTACACTACTACACCCGCTGTTCGCGTACGTGACGCTGGAGTCGGAGCGGCGCGTGCGCACGCTGCTGAGCGCGTGCCGCCGCGACCGCTGCGCCTGGTACTACCGCCTGCACTTGCACAAGCTGCGCACCAAGGAGGTAACTACACTACTACACCCGCTGTTCGCGTACGTGACGCTGGAGTCGGAGCGGCGCGTGCGCACGCTGCTGAGCGCGTGCCGCCGCGACCGCTGCGCCTGGTACTACCGCCTGCACTTGCACAAGCTGCGCACCAAGGAGGTAACTACACTACTACACCCGCTGTTCGCGTACGTGACGCTGGAGTCGGAGCGGCGCGTGCGCACGCTGCTGAGCGCGTGCCGCCGCGACCGCTGCGCCTGGTACTACCGCCTGCACTTGCGCAAGCTGCGCACCAAGGAGGTAACTACACTACTACACCCGCTGTTCGCGTACGTGACGCTGGAGTCGGAGCGGCGCGTGCGCACGCTGCTGAGCGCGTGCCGCCGCGACCGCTGCGCCTGGTACTACCGCCTGCACTTGCACAAGCTGCGCACCAAGGAGGTAACTACACTACTACACCCGCTGTTCGCGTACGTGACGCTGGAGTCGGAGCGGCGCGTGCGCACGCTGCTGAGCGCGTGCCGCCGCGACCGCTTCAAACTTAACCTAACCAAACCTAATCACTAAAGCCACTATATTTTGTTAGTTTATTACTTTAGGAGTGTGTAGTACGTAATCGGCCATACCCTGCGAAATATTAGTGGTGCCGCTTAAATGAGCGAGTGAGCCTCTAAGACAAGGGGAGCGAGTCTTACCTTGTGAGCCTCCCAAGACAAGGGGAGCGAGTCATACCTTGTGAGCCTCCCAAGACAAGGGGAGCGAGTCGTATCTTGTTTTTTTTTTTCCTTTTACTTGTTCCGCGCGAACTTGGTGCTGATGACGATGGTGGTGACAGTCCGTTGTGCGGCAGGTGCAGGTGATCCCGTGGGCGGTGGCGGACGCGAACTGGGCGGCGGCGCGCTCGGCGCGGCTGGAGGCGACGCGCACGGTGTTCGTGGGCGCGCTGCACGGCATGCTGTCCGCCGGCGCGCTCGCCATCATCATGAACGACCTGTTCGCCGGCGTCGTCTACGCAGGCTAGTCGCACTTTCTTCTAATCTAATCAGACTCAAAAATGTTTTCGATTCAGTTGTTTTTTAAATGACGTTTAATAATTAACGTTTTTTTTTTCCTTTTTTTATCGCTTAAGGGTAACCTTTCACTATCCTGCCTAGCATCTTACACGTCATTGCCGCTTCATGCAGGATGGTAAATGTTGTCGCATCCTGTATCGCCGCTGGAAACGACGTTCAGGATGCTAGGCAAGATGGTGTGCGAGCTACATTCTGCTTCGAAGTCCTGCAGGACTGCAAGGCATGATAGTAAATGATACCCGTAACTCTGTTATTTACGAACCGATTTTGAAAATTCTTGTTATATTCGGATTTTTTTTAATTCCGTGAATGTTTCTGTGCAGGTATCGACACGGACAAGTACAAGTACCCGATCGGCTCGGGGCGCGTCACGTTCGACAACGTGCGCTCGTACGTGCGCGCCATATCCGCCGCCTACATCGAGATACACACTGACAAGTTCACTAAAAAGGTAATGTTTTTATTATTCTAGATGTTCACCTGTTACCCCCCGCTGCGACCGCCCGCGAAAGCACCTATTCGCCATTCCTCCACGGCAACAATGTGGATCGGACTTTAAAATAATTATGAAGATTTCTTTTGAAATCATATCGGTTAAATGCTAGCAGTTAAGTTGTTTCGATTATTTTTGTTTTAATGTTTGTTTTGCACTATAAAACTGATGTTGTTAAAAATGCTATAGCTATGAATTATTCCATCCATTTGGCTTTCGTAAACTAACTTTTTATTTCTTCCATCGTTTGATTTTTCTAAGTCGTCCCGCTTCCATTCCAGGTGCAAATCGACCCATACCTGGAGGACTCGATGTGCTCGGTGTGCAACTTGCAGCAAGGACCCTACTTCTGCCGGGAACCCGCCTGCTTTGGGTAAAGTGTTTTTATGTCGATTTTAACGTTCTAGTTTGAGGAAGGTTAATTTAATCCCACTTCTGAAACTTGCGGCATTTGATGGGACAATTTACTTGACTAGGCTGGACTTACGGGTTTACGCTAAGACTGGTTAAAACCATTCGAATGCATGTCAATTCGAACTAGCTCGCACCATTTTATTGTAAGTTTCCACCAGATGGGAAGCACTAACATAATTTCATCTGCAATTGAGTGTTTCCACTGAGATATGAGACATTCAGCATGTCATGTCACGTTATCAATCTAATACGTCACAACGCGTTAGTTTTTAGCATTCTTTTTATAACTGCACAGCTTGCTGTAATTAAGACAAGCATGAGTCGATGTTTTGTTCACGATATATTATACGACAACACACAACGCAAGCTTTCTTTTTAAAAAAATGTTTTTTAACTTTCGAATTTGCACTTTCCAGGTACTTCTGCCGCTCGTGCTGGCTGTGGCAGCACACTAACGAAGGGTTCGGGAACCACAAGCCCCTGATGCGCAACTCCAAGAGCTCGTCGCAGTCCACCAGCCGCGCGCCGCCCGTCGCGCCGCCCCTCGCCCCCGAGCGCTCGCCGCCCCTCGCCCCCGAGCGCTCGCCGCCCCTCGCCCCCGAGCGCTCGCCGCCCCTCAGCGAACACGGCTTTTACAACGGACACTGCAGCTCGCACACAGATGGTAAGTACACATTACTCTTCACACAAGTCTCTTTTTTAATAAGTCTGCCGCTATGACAGACTTATAAATGGACTAATCTGGATTATACCACACTATCTATGATGCGATTTATATTCTGGCTATCTGGCCTCTATCCTTGCGCGGAGTGAGTGTCCAAAATAACATCAAATCGCATGTTGTAATAGGCCCTTAAGAAACTTGCGACTTGGTGTTAGAAAGTAACGCTGTTGTATAGACTGCGTCTGTTGGTAGTTCCTTATCAGATGAGGTTCCATGCACACAGTCGATGCATTGCGAGTTTCAACCGGTGTTCCCTCTATTTTCAAAATCAAAGCTAGTTTGTTTTTAGATCATCTCACATTTAGTATTATTACCGATTGATTTGAGACATTCTCCCCAGGCTCTCCACCGCCCGGCCCGAGCGCGGCGCCGCCCCCCGCGAGTGAGGGGCGTCAGTAACCACTTGTTGAGGAGCCGCTATTAAGTTGGGCGCTTCGCCAGCACCTTATTCCTTAGCCCTAAGGTTGATTTTTGACTTGATATTTTGTGTTCACAAGCTCTGCGCGCTACGTAACCGTCCAAACTGACCCTAACACGAACCATATCGAAGTAGACTATTCCTGTTGACCTTAACACTAATTCGTGCTAAAGCCACATTAGCTATGTGATATGGTTTCCGTAGCGCGGTTGTCGGTAATTTCGGACCTTAATTTTAAATTGTATAGTTGATTTTAAACGTTTTAATGAAGGTGAGCTTGTGAGCAGTAAAATGTCGGCCAGTTCTAATGATCTCGGAATATTTGATTTGTATTTAATTTAATCTCGTTATTACGTTGAAAATTTCCTTTTGTTGGAAATTTTCAACATAGTATCTTATAACAAATTCACTGCTGGTTTTGTTATTGCCTAGTTTCGAAGTTCAACCTTATTTCAAAACTGTACAAAAACAAACGCAATGTGAATTAGTTATACTGACTTACTTAAAAAATTGGAATGTATACCAGTTGAAATTGAAATCTATTTGTATACGAATATGTAAGATTATATTTAAGCGCTGTTCCTTGCTTTACCTAATATTGAATCTTGTTACAATCGAGGAGTTTCTGAAACCCTTGGATAGCTGATGGTGAGATTGCAATTTACTATAAGCTTTCAAACTTCTAAATTATTTTCACTGCAGCTATGAAGTATCTTTCGATCTTGACGACCATCGTTTCATGGGTCAAAATTAGCCGAAATGTGCCATCTCGTTTTCGCATACGATTAATCTGTTCTGCGAGAAATTGACGCCATATTTTAGCTAAAATAAGTTGTCTATGATGTTCGGTCAACACGCGAATGTCCACCCTAACGTCCTGACTATACGGACGCGTGGCAAGTGATTCTTAAGTCGCGCGACCGTTTGGTTATTCATGGTATAACTGACCATGTTGTCCACGTTTTAGGGTGTATATTGGCGCGGCAGTCCGACGACCGCAAGTGTTAATGTTAATTGTTAAATACGCCATTTGCGTAGTAATGTTTATAGATTTTATATTGAGCTAATAATTAGATAGTGATTTTAATGCCTCTAGGAGATTTTAAACAATAGGCGATCAGTTGTCATTTTAAAACGTTTTAAAGCTTTTAAAAATGTATTTCATAAGGTTTTCGGAATAATATGAAATGTTGATTTTATCAAAAAGCCTTGTTTAATTCATGTTTACATGATTACAAATAAAGTTTACAAATCTATTTTGGTTTTTATTTAATCCATCCATTCCTTAGGACCTTATACATAAGAAAATTACAATGTGTTGAGGAATTTACATTTGTTGAGGTTTACAGTAAACTGTCTCTAAGACAGGTCTGGCTAGGTCTGACAAAGCAAAAGATCTTTAGCCTAATTGACTAGTATATAAAGCCTTGTACAGATTAAGCGTGCCAATGCAGGCGTAGGCGTGCAAGGCTTGCAAAATTGACCCGCCTAAAGGCTCATAGGCCTAAAACTCGTTGGCGCGCATTCGGGGGAATGCTTGTATGCGGGTAACCACTATTGACAGTTCGTGATTCTTATACCTCGGTAGATATACAGGTGTGGGTATTCACGAAAGCTGCCTCGACCAATGACATGCATTAACAGATCTCTCATGCCGTATATGCTCCATCGACTATGGCTCTGCTCTGCTCGGACAGCTGAAAATCCTCGCGCAATTCTTGACGTCATTGAAAAATGAACCATAACTATAGATTTACTATAGTATTAAACACAGTAGTATCACTATGGTCTAAAACAAAATCGCATAATTCAAATTTAAATTATTTTTTATTGATATAAGAACGGACACATAATCCACTTACATTTATTTATTACACAACTCAGAATCTTGAAATTTGGTACAAAGCAACGTCTAGTAGCACAGATAAAGGAAAACTTGCGAAAAGCATACATTTTTTGTTACACCATTTAATAAAAATATGTTTAATAATTTTAAACTTACTACTCCTTTCCCCATGAACGCGTAGAGGCATTAAATTAAAATTCATATCATATACATTCATATACTCAGGTCTATAATACCTTTAAGCCGTAATCAAACTTCTAAGTCAATCAAATCAAAAATATTCTAATCAAAATAAACAGCAATTTAAGCCGCATATTTTGAAACTCGCAAGGGAATCAAAACCTAGAGGATACTTCCAGTCGACCTAGAATCTGACTACGAAAATCTGTTGCGTAGTTTTAAATACCTAAGTTTACATAGGGACAGACAGACAGAGGGAAGCGATTTTGTATTATACTATGTAGTGATGACGTCAAAAACTGCTCGAGTATTTTTCCGTTCGGTCTGAACCGACGCTAATAAAACTTCTATTAGACTAATATAAAAAGTTTATACCCTGACTTATCTTGGGAATTAAATCGCCTTAGCGAAATAAAATACTAAAGTACCAAGTAAGGTCTGTTACATAATTACTTTACACCGAAAAGTAATAAATATCTTGCAGTACATACGCGAACATCATTGCATATACATAAAAGTTAACACAGGAATCTATCTGTACGTATGCTGATCAGTCGAAGCTCATGCTCATGTCCGAGTTGTTGGTGTTGTCCACGAGGGCGGGCGCGGGTGGCGCCGGCGGCAGCGACAGGTTCACGGCCGGGAACGGGAACTGGGGGATATCCTCTTCTGCAAACACAAGATAAACACTACGTTGTATACCCTCGGAATAAACATAAATTAGCGGGGAAACGTCAAGCCTTTCCCCGAAGGGGCTGGCAGAGGTGTAATACAACACCTACACTTCGCCGGATGATATTCAGTCCAAATGGGACAGAGAACGAACCTGTCGCCATACACCGGGCTCCAGTCATATAGCAGATGACATACAGAAAAACTATTAAAAACATTAAATGACCGGTTATACTTACTCTGCTGCCACACACACACACACACACACACAGCGATACAGGTCTGCTAGTGCAGGGCCACAAGCAACTTTGTAACCATTTCCGTTCAAGTAAGCTCTAAGTATATAAATAAATAAAACAAATATTATGATTTAAAACACGGGAATTACTCACGTTCGATTCAATCGATTATTCCGACTATAGTATGCTATGCGAGACGCAGCCGCGCGCGCGCACTCGCCCTGATGAAGACCGCCGAATGCAGTTGAAACTATAGTCGGAATAATCGACTGAATCGTACGTGAGTAATTCCCGTGTTTTAAATCATAATGTGTGAAAACCACGTCAGTTTCCATAATAAATAAAACATATATATATTTTATACGGTTAATTGTATTTGTCTTTTCGGAAATAAATTATTCATATTTGTACATGCCATACAGAATAGTTACACAGTTTGTCTTTTTCGATCGAGGTAAGAAATGTATAAGCCAGTAAAAATTGCCGTTTTTTTCGTTTCGTTTTTCTTTCTCGGCCGATAACTCTCATTATGAGAGGAAGAATGGCTTAAGGTACGTGTAAAAAAAAATATGTAGGAGCTAGCTAGTAAAAGATTTAAAAAAAAAGTAGATTTTGTCTATGATCCGAAAAATATGGTCGATTTAGTCGATTTGAAGCGTCAGTTTATCGATCGACTCAGAACGGTAGCACGGTAGTATCGGGAGCGCCTCACCACGTCCATCATGTCACAAAAATTGTTGTTGTGTTATTGTTGTTGTTTACACTAACCAGTGAGTACGGCGTCCACTCTGTCCACGATGGCGTCCAGCAAGGCAAGAGAGACGACGTCGTCCGGGTCCTTGGACAGCGCCGTGTGCAGCGCGTCCGCGGCCTCCACCTCCTTGCCCAGCAGCGCCAGGCACAGCCCTGGGGGAAGGAAGTCAGTAAGCTGAGTGTCCAGCCAAAATCACATTATTTGTTTATTTTTGTAAGGAAAATCAACAGCTAAAACATCTTTTTGCTAACTTATAAAATCAGAGAGATGAAGGTGTTAGTGTTATTAACTCTACATTAATGACACTAACATATTAACAATACAATGTATTTTTTCTGTTCTATACAAAAATAAACTTGAGCTAACTAGTAGTGTTCTAACGATGAGTTAGCGACTCTCCTTTGTCCACAATTTTGTAATGAAAACTTGGTTAATTTGTTTTTTTCTTCTCGTGTTTTCTCTATCCTCGGTATTAAGAATTGTGATGAAAAGACGCAAATAAATACTGCTGCTAGAAAAAAGAACCATAAACAGTTTAACCGGAGTAAAATTTTGAAAACCATTCTCAATTTGGAAACAAAAAAGTCACAAAAGTATCTGTTTATATATGCCGCTTCATTTAGGTATGACCGCGTCTTAATTTTATTTTATTTTATTTGGATGACCAAACAGCCTGGTTAGACGTAAAAACATACAAAGATATTAACAAATAGGCCAAATACAGGTCACCACTTGTAAGTACAACAATAGTGCTAGCGCGTAAAGGAAACATAACATATACACTGGAAGATCAGAGAAAAAAATAAAAAATAAATAAATAACAATAATAATAATACAAAAAATACGAATAAGATAAATAATAATAAAAACCTACCACACAAACAAAGATTCTATAAATTTAAGTATTAATATAGACGGAAAAAATAATAGTAATAAAAATAACAGTAGTAATGAAGAAACCTGACAAAGCCGTATGAATAAGAGAGTGCTCATATAAAATTAATTTAAGCGAACTAGTAGCTGTACAATAGTTACCTATGGCGGCGTAGGTGGAGGCCCGGGCGGGGCGCAGCGCCAGCGCGCGCTCGTGCCACTCCACCGCCTCGTGCGCCCAGCCCAGCGCGCGCGTCGCGTGCCCCATCGCGTCCAGCGTCGCCGCCCAGCACGGACTCAGCTGCGACCAGAAAGGCTTCACTTAAAGACTCCCACCGATTGACAGCCTACAACCTGCGCAACCGAGCCTCAAGCCAAATTTATAAAATTTGTCACAACGCATTTTGACGTTTTTCCTACAAGGCTCTTATTAGGCTCGGCACTAATACTCGCACGGACGTCCGCGTGTCTGCATTGACATAGGATGAAAGGCGGTAACTAGCCCACTGTCGAAACAACAGAGCGTTTGTTTCGACAGTGGGCTAGTTACCGCCTTTGTTACCTAAGTTGTTGTTGCCTAAGTCGCGTATAATGTGTGTATGTTAGTAGCGTGCACTCACGGGGCCCTCCTCCTCCGCGGCGGCGCAGTCGAGCGCGGCCCTCCACAGCAGGCGCGCGGCGGCCGCGTCCCCGGCGGCCAGCGCCGCGCAGCCCGCCTCGTGCTGTGTGTATGTTAGTAGCGTGCACTCACGGGGCCCTCCTCCTCCGCGGCGGCGCAGTCGAGCGCGGCCCTCCACAGCAGGCGCGCGGCGGCCGCGTCCCCGGCGGCCAGCGCCGCGCAGCCCGCCTCGTGCTGTGTGTATGTTAGTAGCGTGCACTCACGGGGCCCTCCTCCTCCGCGGCGGCGCAGTCGAGCGCGGCCCTCCACAGCAGGCGCGCGGCGGCCGCGTCCCCGGCGGCCAGCGCCGCGCAGCCCGCCTCGTGCGCCACGTGCGAGGAGCGCACGACACCCGCCAGCCGCTCCCACGTCGAGCCCTCCGCGCCGCCCTCCTCCGACACCGACACCGACCCGCACTGACCACACACACACATACTTTTTATTGGTTCACTAAGCTGACCGTTACATAAACACACAACCGCCAACAACTGAGTTGACTACATTGACTTAAATTGAGTTATATTAAGTCAAATTAATCCACAACAGGCTCTAAATATTGTTTGTCCCTTACTTTCACGTCATCTCAGTTACCTTCTGTCTGACCATTAACATGGATTTAGGATTGGGCGTTCGGTTGAGACCAATTTAGCTGCTTTTGTATCTGAGATATCTCAAGAAGTTGATAGAGGACGCCAGGTAGATGCTGTGTATACCGACTTTAGCAGCGCTTTTGACAAAGTTAGTCGTCCAGTGTTATAAATGAAGTTAGAGCGAGACGGTATCCACGGGTCATTTTTAAAATCGTTTAGGTTTTATCTCTGGAAAAGACAGCAAGTACTTTTTATTAATAGTTTCGAGTCTGACGCGTTAATTGCTGAGTCTGGAGTACCACAGGGGTCGAATCTGGGTCCCATACTCTTTTCATTATAGCAATATCGTCACTCGTATTAAAACATCGTGATTTCAAAATGTTTGCCGATGACCTTCAAATCTATAAAGTAATTGATACTACTACGGACGGCAATCTTATACAAAGTGATATTGACGGTATTAAAGTATGGTGCAACGAAATCAGGATGCATCTCAATACTTAAAAATGTTTCTACATTTAATACACTCGCAAGGAAAAACCTTTCGATACTAAATACATGTTGAACGGAAATGTTTTGCAGGAGTTGAAGGAAATGCGAGACTTAGGAGTAATAATTGATAGTCCTTCAAGTCGCATATTGACACAATCGTGAAAAGGGGAGAGCACAGTTACTAGGCTTTATAAGACGTAACAGTAAGAGCTTTAGATTTCCTCTAACAAAAATCATTTTGTATAATGCATTGGTACGGAACTGTTTAGAGTACGCAAGCGTGGTTTGGAATCCCTTTTATTCAGTACACTCTCAGCGAATCAAAGGCATTCAACGGGCTTTTACACGATCATTGGTCTTCTCCAGCCAGAGAATTTCCCACAGAAGTCCTTATGATAATCGTCTAAGTTTTTTCAAAATGCATACCCTGTGCGACAGGCGAAGGATCCGTGATCTAACATTTCTTCATAAAGTAATCCATGGATTCTCCGACTGTCCATCTATCTTGAAACAGATTTGTTTGCATGTCCCATGCCGCTATCCTAGATACAGAATTTCTCGGATTTTAGGTTGGTGCCAAACCGCTAAAACTAACTTGGCACTCAACTCACCCACGCGAAGGTTATGTCGCACTTATAATGAAGTCAACCTCTCCGTGGACGGTCTAGATATATTTAAAGATTCGAGAACTGTTTTAGAACTTAACTTATCAAGTCCCTTTAGATGCTTTTCATAATAAACTAGCTGTCACCCCGCGACTTCGTTCGCGTTTTGAGCTAACCTATCTCTCAAGTTGGATCGAACTGCACATGGTGTGCGAATTTTATTATAATCGGTTAAGTGGTTTAGGAGTTCATTGAGGACAAACATTGTGACACGAGATTTATATATATTAAGATAAATAAATAATGTCACTAGTTTTGTTTATTTTTTTTCACTTCTGTTTCCATGTATCAAGTATTTTTTATTTTTAATCTTTCAATAATCGTTGTTTCTCTAAGCACTGAATTATGCAAATGCTGTATGCGCCTATAAAGGGTGTTCATATCAACTCCATGTATTTAGCAGTTTAATTGTTGAGGTGTAGTTGAATCGGTATTTTGAAAGATAAAAAACTGCCAGTAATTTTTTTTCAAAAAAACCGATATATCAGGATTACCTGCAGAATGTTAGCAACTCAAAAAAACACAATATGCTAGAAAAGCAAAGAACTGGACCTCTAAGTCAAAGTCAAAATGTTTTTATTTTTATTAAGTATCGATACACTTATGAATGTCAATTTTTTTTAAATAGGCTCGACCGCCTTGTTCGGATAAAGAGCCTCTACTCAGAAGAACAGGCAAGAAACTAAGTGGCATTATTTTTTCAAATAATAAATAGATTACAGTCTCACAAATTTTGGCTTAAAACTAGGTAATATCTATAATCTCTAGCCAAATCATTTCATTAAAAAAAAAAAATACCACGCTCACCTGTCCGTTATGCGCGAACGCAGCCCGCAACAGGAAGCGCTCGCAGACAGGCATGTTGTTGAGCAGCGAGCACTCCACCGCCACGTACAGCGGCGGCAGGTGGCAGCCCGCCATCAGCTGCGACGCCTAGCGATACACCATTACACGACATTACGATGCTGCTAGGCGGCCATAGTTTTCAAATTCAAATTATTTATTGACACAAAAACGAATAAACATTTTCATTTATGTCGTACGATGATATAAATAATAATAATAAAGAATAATAAAAATAACAATGTCAAATTCAACAGTGATAATAACAATTCAAAAAAAATCAAAATAATATGAAAATCAGACCTTGTTTTTTAGATCATGGTGCTGCCAATGCTTAGGTTACACTAGTAAATAATTGTTTGTTGTGTGTATTGTGTATGTGTGCGTGTGTATGGTGTGTGTGTGTACCTTGAAGTAGGCAGCCATGGCCTGGTCGTGTTCTTTATCCTGTGCGAAGCTGTGTCCGTAGGCGAGCCACACGCACCCCGCGCTCGGCTCCAGACTCTTCGCCTTGCACAGGTAGCGACGACAGAGGTCACGTTTGCCTAACACACATAAACACTGAGGTAATTTCTTCATACGAGTAAACATCAATATCATAACTCTGTAATCCTGTAGTCTTTTACGTAAACAAACACTGCAGAACGCGTCGACTACTCTGTTACTTAAGTTTTTATTTTTATTTGTATACAGGGTTACAGGCAACTCGCCAAAAACCTCTTATGGGTTCATTGTACTCATCGATATGAGCAACTTTTACTAGGGAGTCAATTCTGAAATCGCAAAATAAAAAACAGCTGTTCCATACAAAAAGTTAATTGGCCTGAGACAAAATGTATGGAACAGCTGATTTTTTTTTCGCGATTTCAGAGTTCGCCCCATAGTAAAAGTTGTTCATATTGATGAGTACAATGAACCCTTAAAAGATTTTTGGTGAGTTACCTATAACCTTGTATATGTCTGTACGGTATTTATTTGTATGGGCCTCTGAAACTTGCATTTTATGCATGTTAGATTGCCTGAAATAAATATATCTATTATTATCATAATTGTTATAGCACAAGAAATAATTATAAGCCATTCCTGTGTAAGTTTCTTTCGTTAATATTCCTTCTTCCTTCATCTTTATCCCCCGAGGGGGCTGGCAGAGGTGTACAATACCCACACTTCGCCGGACGATATTAAGTCCCTGATGTGACAGGGGGCGAGCCTGTCGCCATGCACCCGGCAGATTAGCGAGTAATGTATGTCATGTAGCAGATGACATACAATACGCATATATGTTCACACAACGAAGAAATTGGTGCGTGCCTTCGGCTGGCTCCGAACCCGCTCCCTCTGGCTTGAGAGGTGGAACTTCTCCAGCTAGGCTATCATCGCTTTCTCTCTCTAGGCCTCTTAGTGTACGCCACTTATCCCGGTCCTGGGTCAATCTCGTCGAACTTCGGCTTGCAATGCAACCTGTCTTGCACGACTGTCCAGTGTGGCCGCCACTCTGTCAGCCTTGTAACTTCATACAAGCCAAATTCGGCCCAGATTGTCAGCGAGAACTAGAATGGCCATTACGATTGTTGTTCTACAACAAATGACAAGACCCCCGACTCCGTGACCCTTAAATTACTTAACTTTAATAAATTATTTACATTCCTGTTTCTTTCTGTGCTCCGTTTCTCCATCTGGATCTCTCTATATCTGCCCCTAAATTCTACAAATCAATTATTTTTAGGTTGTTGCATTGCCTCAGATTAACACTTTTTGTATGCTAGAAGTGAAAATAATAGACAATTCATTAACAATTTGAAACCAATTACTTAGTAGAATCGAGACCCTGTCTGCGACTAACTATATCTGGTTTAAAGCGTCATCCGGGTATCTGTAGCACTTCAGTTTAAAAAAATAAGCATAAATAAGATGAATAGGATATTGTCTTATCATCGCTTACCAATGAGATAGTAGTAGCATCCAACAGCAAACCACGAGGTCCAGGTGGTGGGATATGCATCCACTAGCGTATGGGCGAACGAGAACAGCTCCGAACTCTTCTTTAGCTCCACCAGGCATGCCACACGGACCTGGTGACGAGTGGGGCGGTTAGTAACATTGCCAGTACTGTCTCACACTCAAACTCAAACGATCAAAGTTTTTCAGAAGCGCGCGCGCCGCCCGCACGACTCGCTCATGCGGTTGTATGTAGACGTGTGGTACCTCTACACAGCACCAGGGGTCGACCGAGTCCAGCACAGCGAGCGCCTGCGTCCAGCGGCCCGCCGCCGCCAGCCGGCGCGCTCGCCGCCCGCACGACTCGCTCATGCGGTTGTATGTAGACGTGTGGTACCTCTACACAGCACCAGGGGTCGACCGAGTCCAGCACAGCGAGCGCCTGCGTCCAGCGGCCCGCCGCCGCCAGCCGGCGCGCTCGCCGCCCGCACGACTCGCTCATGCGGTTGTATGTAGACGTGTGGTACCTCTACACAGCACCAGGGGTCGACCGAGTCCAGCACAGCGAGCGCCTGCGTCCAGCGGCCCGCCGCCGCCAGCCGGCGCGCTCGCCGCCCGCACGACTCGCTCATGCGGTTGTATGTAGACGTGTGGTACCTCTACACAGCACCAGGGGTCGACCGAGTCCAGCACAGCGAGCGCCTGCGTCCAGCGGCCCGCCGCCGCCAGCCGGCGCGCTCGCCGCCCGCACGACTCGCTCATGCGGTTGTATGTAGACGTGTGGTACCTCTACACAGCACCAGGGGTCGACCGAGTCCAGCACAGCGAGCGCCTGCGTCCAGCGGCCCGCCGCCGCCAGCCGGCGCGCTCGCCGCCCGCACGACTCGCTCATGCGGTTGTATGTAGACGTGTGGTACCTCTACACAGCACCAGGGGTCGACCGAGTCCAGCACAGCGAGCGCCTGCGTCCAGCGGCCCGCCGCCGCCAGCCGGCGCGCTCGCCGCCCGCACGACTCGCTCATGCGGTTGCCCACCAGCTCGCTCTCCACTAGACTCTGCGGAACGACAACACACTTTTGTTAGAAAAAGTTGAATTCTTGAGTTCAGGTAAACCTGAACAACACTAAATCTAGATTGTAATAGCATGCTATCCTGGGAGGCAATTCTGGTAACCTTGGCTGATACTTAACTGAACTGTTGATGTTGCGTCAGCCTTAAAAACGGACTATGAACGGCTCTATATCACTATTGTCTCACAAACTTGTCACTGGTAGTCCGTCTAGCTAAATAGCCCCCCTGTTGACTCCAACCTACTGGCACCACATGGGTTTTAACAACTGTTACAGTCATATCTGTGCCACGGTATTTAGACGCGCAGGACAGCTGACCCTCCATGTCTAGTTACCGTGACGTCAGGCGAGGGCGGAGTGCGCGGCAGCGGGCAGTACCGCTGCAGCCGCTCGCGGTACGACGCGCACAGGATCAAGGCCTCCGCGCGGGACAGCTGACCCTCCATGTCTAGGGATTCCACCAGCTCTCGCTCTGTAATAAAGTACAAAGTGAAATATGAAGTCAAACTGAGGCGAAAATTGGCACTTTTACTTTTAATACTTTAGGCACTAAAATTCGCTAATAAATCAAACCAATACATTTGTTTTGAGCGAGAATGAAGTTTTCTTTATTGTTTAAATTCAAAATTCAAATTCAAATTCAAAATCATTTATTGATTTCATCATCATTCATCATCATTCATCATCATTAACTCACCCTCTCTAGGCGAAAGTGCGTGTTGATCCAGCAGCAAATCTAGTGCTTCGTAGCAAGCGCAATCTGCCCGCAGCGCCGCCGTCAGGGCTTTAGCGGCTGTCTCGCGCCGCTCCAGGGCTATTAGCGCTCGAGCTTGCCATAGTAGCACACCGGCCAGTGCTCGCTGCAATCAACAAGACTGCCTTGGTGGCTCAATTGGTTATGAACCTGCCTTCTGAGCTTGGGGGCGTGAGTACGATTCCCAACTAGGGCAAACATTTATGTGGTGAACATGTGTGTTTGTTCTATGTCTGGGTGTTATTATTTAAGTATGTATTTAAAAATATCTAAGTATGTATATCTCTGGCAGCCATAGTACAAGCTTTGCTTATTATTAGGTCCTTACGTATGAAATTGGCGTTTTGTCGTACTGATCAATTTGATCTGAATTTGGTTAAGAATTCGAAATTAAAATTAATAAATTCATTTAGCTGGTTTTTTTTTTCTTTGGAATACAGTCATTCATTTGTTATTTTCCTCATTATTTTTTCTTTGGCGTCGCTTATTACCGCGCAATGGAAAACATGAAATATCGGTATATTTACGAGTACGAGCTCTACCGTGGCACCAGTGCTGCAGAAACAGCTCGAAGAATTAATGATGTGTACGGCGCTGGTGTCGCTAAAGATAGCATGGTACGTTTTTGGTTTCAACGTTTTCGTTCTGGAAATTTCGACCTTAAGAACCAACCCCGTGGACGGCCGGAGATCAAAGTGAAAAACGAAGAATTAAAGGCTATTGTGGAAGCGGATCCATCACAAAGCACTTCAGAGATAGCAGCAGGCTTCGGGGTAAGTGACAAAACTGTATTAATCCACTTGAAGCAAATCGGGAAAGTAAAAAAACTCGAACGATGGGTACCTCATGAATTGAGTGAATCGAACTTGCAAACACGGGTCGCCTGTTGTGTTACTTTGCTCAACCGACACAATAATGAAGGGATTTTAAATCGAATCATTACTTGTGATGAAAAGTGGATATTGTACGATAATCGAAAGCGCTCATCGCAATGGCTGAACCCTGGAGACCCAGCCAAATCCTGCCCTAAACGAAAATTGACTCAGAAAAAGTTACTTGCAAGTGTTTGGTGGACTAGCGCCGGTGTCGTTCACTACAGCTTTCTTAAATCTGGCCAAACGATTACGGCAGATATCTTTTGTCAGCAACTGCAAACCATGAAGGAAGAACTAGCTGTTAAACAACCGAGATTGGTCAATCGCTCTAGGCCACTGCTGCTTCACGACAACGCAAGACCACACACTGCATAACAAACAACCACTAAGTTAGCTGAGCTACAATTGGAATGTCTGCGACATCCACCGTACTCCCCGGACCTTGCTCCAACAGATTACCATTTCTTCCGGAATTTGGACAACTTCTTACAAGGAAAAAAATTCCACTCCGATGCAGCAGTCCAAACCGCCTTCAAAGAGTTTATTGATTCTCGCCCCCATGGTTTTTATAGTAAAGGGATCAATGAACTACCCATAAGATGGCAAAAGTGCATAGATAACAACGGTGCATACTTTGATTAATTAAATATATTTTACAAAAAAAAAACGACTTTTTATTCCTCCCGTACAAAACGCCAATTTCATACGTAAGGACCTAATATTATTATTATTTGTTGACAGTGGCAGCTTAAAGCTGATGCGTGTCTTATTTCAGTGCACTTCACTTCACTACATTTGTGTGTTTTTTTTAAAAGTAATTGTCAAGTCTGTTTTTGAAGCAATTAACTGAGGGAGCATTTATCACAGTCACTGGCAACTTATTCCAGTCCATCACAATATGGTTTGGGGAAAGTGTGTGACAATGCCCCAAATTTATTAATTTATTTACTGAGACTGAATACTTCATTGTATTGTATTGTATTGAATACTTCATTAACTCCCTAGTCCTAATTCCTAGTAATTACTCAACTGCCAGGAAGGGTTATGTTTACCATGTGTATCTTGTGTGTATGTAAATTTCTTTACTACCATGTAGCTTCCAAACAACTGGGTGGATTTCGAGAGATAAGGTATTGCTATATTTGTCTTAAAAACCCAAGTGTCTTAGATAGGTGTGCAGTTGGGGTTTAGTTTTTTTTTATTAAACCAACTTGTTTGTTTGTCAAGTGTTCTTACATTATGTGTCTGATCAGTGGCCCGTGGCTCCAGCAGCATGGGGTCAGCCTCGTCCAAGAGGACGAGCGCCGCCGCCGGCTCCTTGGCCGAGAGGTGCGCTCGCATGCCCACGCCCAGGCACAGCAGGTGCTGCCTGGAAATAATGTTACGGCCACATTATGTTAAAATCTTGTATCTCTTGTTTATATTGCATAAATACTATGAACGGACAAATTAGCAGATTTTTGGAGACTTAAACTGAATTTAACTTGATTCTCCAAGTTTTAATTTTTAGCTTTGTTATAAACCTAAATATAATGCATATGCTACCTATTGGTGCAAAAAAAACATGATAGATGTATTACAACACCATAACTATGTATGAGTGTTTGTATGAAAAGGATGCCAGGTTGGGCCATCTTTAGCTTTCAATAATTAAGGAGCTCACTTATGTAAGCCCCTTGATGAGACAGCATGTGCAGCCCTATGCAGCTCTCCCCGTGCTAGCATGGCACTTGCCAAGAGCCATATGTCATCTCCGCTGGCACTCTCTGAATCCCTACCAGCTGCTGCAGCCGCTGCATCTGCCCAGAACAGAGCGCTGGTCCATTGTCCCTGGAAATTACGATGCAAAAACTAGTTAGTTAATAATAATGCACGATAGTCATTACTATGTCATAGTTAAGTCAAAGCGAAAGTCTTGTGTTACTATTTGGGGTGGTGTGTTAATTATATCTTTAGTAATAAGGTTGTGAAATATTTGCTGACAGATCACTTTTATAGAACCATATTTCTTGCAGAGAATTCTCGTTTTCTGGTAAAATTCAAGGCAATTAAGTTTTACGGTGCTAATCAAACCGTTTAATGCCCTTAGTATTACCGGCTGTCCTACCAGTACTAACATCAAAAAGAATAGGTACTTACTAATTCCGAATACTGCTTTACAAGAGAACGCACAAAATCCACATTTACGTGAAGATCTTTAAATCTCTCGTCATCAGATTTGGACATTGTTATTGGATAATCTTCGCACTAATATTTTAATCGAAGGTTTGGATGGATGGATGTTAGTTACTCAATTACGTTAGAACGCATAAACGTATCTGTATGAAATTTGGCACAGAGATAGATTATAGCCTAGAATAGTGCATAAGATACTATTTAACCGCGGGTGATATCGCGGGGCGCAGCTAGTAAGATTAATAAACACGAAACTTGAAATAAGTTTTGAATCATTACAAACAATTAGGACATTATCGTTAATGTAACGTGTCTCAAAACTATATGATGAAAAAGTATTTAAAGATCTATTTCCTAATATTTAAACGCGCAATTCTTGTTCATTCAAATAACATTATACCCAAATAAATTATTTGTATTTGTATTCAAATAACAAAATTCTAAAATCATTTCAATTTTTTAAGTTTTGAAAGAAAAATAGTAAACACGTTTGACGTCCGGGATTGTGCCGGTAGTAGTGTTGTGTTGTGTTGCCGATCGATTCGATTATCGAAAGTACCTCCGTCCCACTTTCGAAACTCACGGCAGTCTATTGATGGAGTAGCTAACAATAGTGGAAAACCATTATGTATTAGCGAAGCTATCGATAATAGTATCATAGATAGCCTAAATGACATACATTCGCAACAATATTGATGGAAAGATCTATCGATAGTATCGATGCTGTTAATAGCGAAAAATAACAATGGTTTTCCTTTGAATACTATTAATTTCCATGACAAGATCGATAGAAATCGATGCTATCGCCAGTTTTGGCTATAAATACCCCAACTCCGTTTCAATTTTTTTTAAATTATTTATTTTTTTATTTACTTTCAATACTGTCACGGTAATTATTTTCATGGGTGACCATCGAAAAGGCAATCATCGATATTTGGCCAACGCTAGCCAGTGGCAAGTTTATTTTTGGTTTTGTGCTAGTACACAGTGCTACCAGAGAAACATCAAAAAATTCCCCAATTAAAAGTTTTTTTTTGTGGGTGTTTTGATAGTTAATGTAAACTTTTTCATTTTCGTGTAGCTTTATTATATTTTACCTAATTCCTTAGCGTTTCGGCCAGGTGTACAAATCGACTTGATCAATGTGTAAAATTGTTGAAATAACCATGCAAAGAAAAACTCAAAAGTTTTCTTCAAAAAGTTTTATTATAACTTTTAAAACTGCATCTAACTTTGCCATGCCTCACTCGGTTTGTCGGTTTGCGCTAGGCTTAACTAGCTGGGATTTTTCATCCAGACATTACACTGGCAGAAAAATATGGCTAATTCGGTAAACGTAAAATGTTTTGTCTGAATTTTTAAACACTTCTCCGAAAATACCGAAATGCATTCGAATTCTCCGAAAATAGTTTGTATGCTATAAAGCAAAAATATTTCCGAATTTGTAAGGGGTTGTCCCGACCTGGTATCACTATCAACTGATGTTATTTTGACACTGAAAGTGACTTTGATTTTCCAAAACCATAAAAAAACTTGTTCACTTGCGAAAACAACAAAAATCGATTGATAATTCATTGCCATTAGATAATATTTATCTTGGTTTTTGTAGGTGCCTTAAAATCTTTCTTTTATTTTTTTAACTGCGTTTGTTTTATGTATTAAAAACATTTTTTTATCTGACCTAAAAATCTCCATTATGCAAAAACCAATTCAAAATGTGTAATAATATTTCCATACTCTTTCGTATAAATACTAGTTTCATGGTTTTAATATCCTCCGCTAGTATTTAATTATTTGTTTGTCCAACACTATTCCGAGGCTTTAGTGCCAAACCCTAATAAATTGAGAAGTACAGTTTATATATTTTGTCTCTTTTACTCCAAGCCATTTCAACATCCATTTAACCTGTTCTACAGTTTAGAAATTAGAATATTGAAATTGACTGCATTATAGTTCGGATGCATGGTCGTTTTGTCTGTCAATTGACAGATTTGAATTTTGATGACGGAAAGAAAAAGGTTATCCACAGAAAAAGAAGGAATTGGTTGATCCAAGATTAACTTACAATAATTATAGTAAAACAGCGTGTAAAAGGTTTTAACTTCTATTGTTTAGTGTATCTAAGTGTGTTGATATTAGTTTGAAATAAGTGGGGCCACTGAGAAAGCAACGTGTCATAGGTTAGGCCGTTGCTGAAACATGTTAGTTCAGTTGAAATAACATGACTGAAAGGAAAATGTGCAAGTTTTACAATTTAAACGTGCCTGAGCGACGGTCTGGGGAGGCTGGTGGAGTTGGAAACCATACAAACGATGAGGACGAAAGGAATAATGAAGAGCAGCCGTCACCCCTGGTGGTGCCCGCACACGAACACAAGCTTGAGTATGATTACTGGATGTGGTTCTCGCGGCGGCCTCCCGCCCGAGAGGTCTCCACCACCACCACGGGATACGGACAGGTACCACAGCACTTCTCACTATTAGCCAATGCCATTACCTAAACATGTAAACAAAGCATTGTTAACCCTATCCAAAGACTTTAAACAACAATTGGGCCCTGTATCTTTGTGCTTTAATTCATTGCATGCAAATTATTGAAATCTCATTTTCAATAGTATAGCCATTCATGACATTAAAATAAAGTTTATTTTTAAATCCATTTCTGTCTAGATTTTAGATAGAACAGATAACACTTTATTTCTTGCTATGCGTAGAAGCTCTCCTTGCAGGATCTCTCCAAGTGTATAAAGTCACATACTATATTTAGCTGGCGCAGCAACTCTCAATAAATATAAATCAGTATTCTAGAATGTCCTAGGGTCAGGTGTTGTTTCCCATCAATTTGGTGAGTTTGACAACAACAACAACAATCCATTCATTAGCTTGAGCAGGACAATAGCCAGATGTCAACAGATGTTGTATTTCCAAAAATCCACCCTTGATTAAGCAATGCGGCATTGCATATTATATGTCCCAAAAGTTGACCTTGAATTTTAAAAATAAAAAAATCTATTCTAATTTATAGAGTTGATTTTCACTAGTCATTCCTTGATGTGCTTAATCTTCAAACACTGTAATGCAGTCTCATAGACCGCTGAGGTTTTCAAAATTTTTACTGTCGATCTTCCTTCCATGATCCAAGTGTTTTAGTACCTTCAAATTTAGCTAACACCATGGCGGGTATTAGTTGGATTGGCGGGAATAGTTCTGGTGAGTAATATCTATCTAAAGATTGATCACAGTCTTATTACCTTTTTATTACCAGGTTTAATTACCTGGACATAAGTAAGACTAATGCATATGTCGTTTATCAAGCTCATAACAACAAAATAAACAGGTAAATCCCTGACGATACTATCTCATCATCTCACAGTGTTACAAATTGCCTCATGAGATAAAATGACCCCAACTCAAATTCTAGACCCTGACATGCTAAATCAGTCAGAGCCTGATAACTACCAATCCAGAGAAAGGCCTCTAAAACTGAAATGGAAACTATTTCAATGCAAAAATATTTAAATACTGAATTATGCTTAATGTTTACCCCATATCAGTTTTTTTTGTATGGATAGAAATTATATGCTAATATTTGTATCATTTATTTTTGTTTGTTTATAATAATAAGGAACAAGTAACATTATTAAAAGAAACACAAAACTTTCACTAAAAAGACGATTCAAATGACACCTTACATATTGAAATCCATCAAGCTGTTTAGGCTTTAGGGCATGCCACAGACACCTTATACAAATACACATACATACATATACACTCAAAAAACATAACCCTCCTTCTTGCACAGTCGGATAAAATTACTTAATTTTGTTGCATTTGGCAGATAAAGTAGGTACCTAGTTTCACACAACTTTTTTTTAAAGTAGGTATTTAAGGTCGGCGTTTGACCACCAACTCGCCTGATGTTAAGCGACGTTGTGGTCTAAGATGGAGCACGACGACCTATAAGGTACTTATTCACTCTAACCTTGAAGTTTTGTAGAGTGAAGAAGTACAAAGACGGTAGTTGAGTGAGGCGCTACAAGTGTGCCACTGCTCAGACCCTTTGACCTGCTAAAGCTTTATAAGTAAAGGAAAAGATGTTAAAAAAAGGAGGACTTATTTCGGTGTATAATTGACTAGCAACCTTAATTGTTTCGCCATGTCTGTCTGTATTTCACAGTTTTTAAAAACTAGACTCTTCAGTCTTCTTAAGTCCTGAGTCTTTTTATTAACCAACATTTAGGCTCACATAAATACTTGTTTTGTAGGTATCTGAACATGTTCAAGCAAAATGTTGTTCAAAATAATGAAAAAACAGACCTTCCACATTTTGACTCCATTATCATATCAGCTCTGAAACACCAAATTATAGTTTTGTCATCCAAACGACATATACATACAATGTATAATTTTGATACATTAATTAAGAGTAGGTTGAAATTTACTTCTAAAGATTTATTACTTTGTACACACAATACAATTAGGTTCACTTGTAACTAACAATAGTTACAACAGAACCTAATTTAAAAGCATGTTATAAAAATGTGACCCAGTGTCCAGGATTTATGTGTCAAGAATGATGAATGTCTCCAGGCGTTACGTATGGTGGGGATGGTGGGCAGCGTGGAACAGTGGTGGGGTCTGTACGCGCACATGGCGCGGCCCGCGGACTTGCCACCACTCTCCGACCTGCACCTCTTCAAGCTCGGGATCAAGCCCATGTGGGAGGATCCCGCTAACGTTCATGGAGGCAAATGGGTGCGTAACAGACCACAAATGATAAAAAAAATTGTACTCCTACATTTGATTAATTTTAAAAAGTGTTCATCTTCACATCATATAAAACAAACTCGCTTTTCGCGTCTGGCTGTCTCTGTGCCTGTATAATGTACTCTGTGTCGTTTTTGTGTAATGTAGGTATTTGTTATTGTTGTATTTTGTAAGTTTCTTTTATGTGTAAGTATTTTATTCCAGAACTAGTTGTCTAGTTAAACCTAATATAGGTTTTAAGATAACTATTAAACTTTAATTGAAATGTTAAATGTAAAATTAAATTAATAAAAAACTTTAAAAAAATACTCCTAAACTAGCAATGGATTTTAATGCTGTTTTGGATGGTTCATTGTTACCATGAAAAACTGGAGTGGGTTGCTATACCTATATTGCTATAAATGTAAGTATATGTAGTATATTTTTAAACCTCTAGACAGATTTTTATCATTACCTATTATATTATTTATTATACCTACCTAATAAAATTAAAAAAAAACCGCATTAAAATCCATATATACATTGTAGGTAATAATAATATAAAAAGCAAATCTTAAAAAACCTACTTTCCATCCTGTAATCCATGTAAACAATAATAACTTGTTTTTTTTTTAAATTTTTAAATCTGCTTTACCCATTTTTCCAAAATTTATATGAGGTCAAAAATAGTAATTTTAACAAATTATCACTCTATTCTATGAACAGCCTAAGATTAAATGATACAAACGCTGAATATTATTCAGGAAGCTAGTTGAACGGCGCCATTTAGTAAAATGGCTAGGCTGTTAATTGAACAGCCTATTAAAGAAGTTGGCTGCAACATATACACTAAATCCATCTATACTCTAGATAAAAATATAAAATCAAAAGCAACTCTGTCTGTCTGTTTGTATGTAGGCTTTTCACGGCTAAACAGCTGAACGGATCTTGATGAAATTTGATACTTAGGTACATCATATTATTATCATATTAGTATTAGGGCCGCTACCAACTGGTCTTATTGGAGATCTATGGGGGAGGCCTATGTCCAGCAGTGGACGTCCTATGGCTGATGGATGGATGATGGATGTACATCATATCACGAGGAAGATTTTTGGATACCATTTTCTGAATTACCGCAAACAAAGTCGCGGGTAACAGCTACTAAGAAAGTACATAACACTGGTCAACAGTGATTTTGTTGGTCTTGATGTAAGAGTGGTTTCAAATACTTCTGCGTCAACAATTAAAGACAATATGGGTGGTTTTGGAATGGCAGCTCTAGTTTTCTAAAAATCTTCATTTTCACATTGCACTATAGTAATAGTTCAATGTTCCAAAGCAGAGGGAGAGCAGTAGTTCAAATTTTATAGAGCCATATCTTTGGTGTTGGTTTTGCAGGTGGTCAGACTGCGCAAAACGCAGACGGGCCGCGCGTGGGAGGACCTGTGCATGGCCATGCTGGGCGAGCAGTTCATGGTGGGCCCCGAGCTCTGCGGGGTCGTGCTCTCTGTGCGCTTCCAGGTGACTAGAACTCTACATTCGTCAACGTCCTACAACAATTTTTGGAGAATGTGCACAGGAACTATACGAGCTGATTCCATCATCTGACTTCCGCCACAGGTCATCGAGGCAGACATTCCATCAATATGTCGTCAGCTTTAATAAAGCCCGCACGAAGCGCTTTCAAAACTCCTTCCTAATAAGTACTGCCAAGGAGTGGAACGCACTTCCTGCCTCGGTGTTCCTCAGCAATAAATATAACCTGGGTCTCTTCAAGACAAGAGTGAATAGGCATGGGCAAGCGTGCTCCATCTTAGATAGACCGCATCGTCACTTTCCATCAGGTGTGTTGTGGTCAAACGTGGGCCCAATTATACATTAAAAAAAAAGACAGTGATTCGGATGAAATTCGGACAATAATCCGGACATACGAAAGCATTTTTGTCTAGCTGGAGCCGAGACGGGTCAATTGTAAAAAAAAAAGATAATGAGCAAATAATATATTTTTTAAAAAGGTCTCTAAATGTATCGATTGTTAGTGGATGGTGGGTTCAAGTGGCATAGAAAAATATTATTATTCTGGGATCCACTTGATAGATCGAAGAGGAAAAAGAAGTATGATCGCAAAAATAGAAATAGTGTAAACTGAGTGGTACATTTCAGGACGACCACCTGGCGGTGTGGCACCGGACGGCGTCGGACATCACGGCGGCGGCGCGCGTGAGGGACGCGCTGCGGCGCATCCTGCAGCTGCCGGCCAACGCCGCCATCGAGTACAAGACGCACGGCGAGTGCCTGCGCGCCGCCGCCGCGCCCGCGCCGCGCGAACACGACGACGAGCCCGAGCCCGAGCGCGCCTCCTAGCGAGCCGCCCGCCCGAGCGCGCCGCACCTCCCTCAGTTACTGCTCTACCATCCATACGGGCTTCGATTAAACACTCCATTTACGTCGGCACACCGCTGCACTTGCTTCGTTGCGATTGAAGTTCCTTCTCGCTGTATCTCGCGGACGATCTTATTTTGTTCGCGAGCGCGTGCGGTGGTGTGCTGAGCGTCGATACTCATTGTAGAAAAAACGGCTTCAGTACCACTTTTTTACTAGTCAAAAAGTTTTTGAAATCGAGTGAGATGCGCGCAGCACCCCAGCCCCCTCCCCCCGTGTTCTCACAACGAGATTGTAAGGATTCTGTAGCATGATGTACATATAGTGAAATTCAATGTTAAAGGACGACGGTTCATTGTGAGAGCCGAGAACACCTCGTCACCTTGTACAGTGGAAAGAAACTGGTTAAAAAAATAAACAATCAGAATTTGTATGAAGTTTTGCTTGTCTTTTTTCCAAATATACAAACTTTTAGTGTGACTGACCCTAGTTGATAAATTTAATCTGCGACCTTGGTACTAATGAAGGCACTGACTTATTTCTGATTTTTAAATCCGTGATAAGTATGCGGAGAGACGCTCGGTCTCTGTGGTTTCTATCGCATTTACAACGGTTAGTGTTCCGAAGAACTGTTGGAACTGATGCCTGGATCACAGTTTTATCATCGCAACTGCCGCCACCGCCTGAAAGCTCATACACATTATCGAACGGTGGAAATCGCACTTTGTTTTTTTTTTTTTTTAAATCGACTGGTATTATAAGTTTGACGTGACTATGTGTGTCTGTCTGTGGTATCGTAGCTCCCGAACGGGTGAACCGATTTTGTTTGAAAGGTGAATTAGTCGAATGTTCTTGACTATGCTGATGCTGCTGTTACCGTTTGGATTCCAAAAAATTCAACTCATCATTCGAATCTCACTCCGTATTCACAAGTTTTTAAACGTGATTTATTCTTCCGATCGGATTTATACCCGATCCCGTATTCCATAATTTACAAAAGTAGACAGATAAAAAAAAATAGTTTGAAATTTCTGGGATCCGATCGGAAACGTTTCCGAATGATTGTGAATAGCACCGTAGGTGATCGCTAACCATCAGGCGGTCCGCTATCTTCTTTGCCACCTATGGCAAGTATCTTCTTTGCCACCAATGGCAAAAAAGGTGTTTATCGAAGTGGGACGAGTCAAACAACTTGTATTAGTCATGACTCGAGCTAACACTGAATCAAAGCCAGGCATTTGTCTAGAAAATATATTTTATTTAATTCAATACATCAAATCTCAACGACATTCACGTTAATTAAAATAAAATGATAAACATTGCTTTAGTTAGACATTACACTAACACGAAGACAGTATCGTCACAACACTAAACGCTACGATATAATCTTTATTCCATAAACCTTCACTACCTTACGTTACAATTAAACTAGAGCTGCGACACACTTCACGAACATTTTAATTCATTTAGGCCTCTGTTTTTTGTTGATTTGATTTGGGAGGATATCATTTTCGAATTTCGTTGTACCCATCCCATACTCTAGTTACGCTCCACGATTGCGTTTTCCCGAGTGTTCTGGGACAATCTAGGGCGCAATTTCATTTGGCTTTACTGTTAAAATTTGTTTAGCAGTTGACTTGATAGTTTTCTAATCTTTCTATCTGGTTTTTTTTATTGGTACAGGTTTGACTAAAGTTCGTTCCTGCTTTTACTCACGCAGTTTCAAGTCCGCCAGTTTGGTCACAAAACTAGTACTAGCGCAAACGCTGTTACAAATATCTTCGTTACTTACGCGATAGAAAATGTAAAAATTAACGGGAAAAGCTGTTTACTTCATTTCTCTGACGTAAATTTATTTATTTATATTAAGGAAAATCAACAGCTGAAATATCTTACTAATAACTTATAGCATCAGAGAGCTAATTATAGATTTTCACGATAAGATAAATAAAGGCTAAATTCCTACATTTTTTATTGAACAAGTAACGTAGTTTCTATCGATAATGTCTATGCTAGGTGTACGGAATGCGCGCTATTCACGTTCCGACCTAAGCTTTGGTCTCGCGAACGTAACGCACGACGCTGCGGTAAGCGGTTCCGACGCAGCGTTACGACTTACTCTTTACCGCTGACGCATACTGCGACAAAACAAGATACCATTCTTGACGTCTTTCATACGATACGATCGCGATACCAAAGCTTTACACACAGACTTTCGCATTTACAATGTAGTGTGATATCGAGTGATAATTAACCTGACGTGTGCCCACAACCTAAATCTGACACTCAGACAAAAATACGTAACTATCTTAAACTTAATTTAGTTATTTACATTATTTTGGCAACTCGCTTAGTCTATGTGTTGTGATATGCACTCGGCATAGGTAAATCAACCTCGTGATGATTCCCTATTGATATATTTATGTTCTAACATCACATATTTCCAATGATATAATATTTTGTGTCAGTATGTGCATTTGAAACGCTAATCTGCAATGTAAAATAAGCTGCCACAATTATAGTAGACCGACACGAACCACTAACATTCTTCTGCAGGCCTAGCTTGCGCGCTGCGACAAAATGTCATCTCTTTTTGTCTTAATGCGACGTTAAAGCGGAATTACACTAGATATTGTCCAAGTAACAAGTTTGAAGATGAACTTCCGCAAAGTAACGCCTGATTCAATCAACTATCTTTTTGTCGTGTTAGAAACGTTACATATGCGTCTCGATAAAAAAAGTCGACAAAATTTTGTCGCGGCGTGCATGCTAGGCCTGCTTGTGTCATTCTAAAGAAGATCTATCATTGGGTAATATGGGAAACAAAAGGTTTGCTCAAACAACGCAATCTGGATGTATTAACATGAAGGGTGGATTTTAAAACGAATCCAACATGTTTCACCGGTTTTCAACTTCTTTTTATAAGCATCAGACCGTACCCTGATTTGCCGGTGCGGGTTTTTTTTTTTAATTTTTATCCGCAGAAATCCGCGGGAAAAGGTTCCCTAATTGCGTTTATCTCGAAAGACTGTTGAAAAGAAACAGGTTCTTTAAAGATCTTCTTTTGTATCAACTGAAGAAGTCTGCATGATTTTTTTTCAATAGTGGTTTGTGCTAGGTCTTTGAGTAAAGTTCTTACAGCTAACAAAAATTTGGACGTTTCTGTAAGCATAAAACGACCATACAGTGCAGCGTATTAAATCTATAGCTAGACAAATTATTAGCTGGCTTAGGATACGTGCCACGACAAAAGCCGTAATTTTGTGACTAGCGAAAACGAGACACATACATTAGTCGTGTCTCGTTCTCGCCTGACAAAAGCCGACATTAGTTCCTGGCACGCACTTTGTAAGTTCTAAGCGATAGAGTTGTTTTTAAAGTTCTTGCTTAATTACCTACATTATCGTCTCCATTGCAATCTTAAAAATTATTTCTACAAAACAGATTTTGTTTAAAACACATGGACTATGGCACTATTTCGCACGCCACATAACACTAAAAAAGTCTACATACACTGGACCAATCCTTTCTTAAACCAGTCGAGTGCACATAGACCACACCACACAGCGCTAAACACCAAGCTTATTCTAAATTCATTGCTTCAATTTCATCAATTAGCACTTAATAGGTCGAGAGTTAAAATTAAATACAAAACGTCAAAACTAAGTTAAAATAAATCTAATTAATCATAAAATAACTAGTAATTCCAGTCTTACTATGACAGAGTCCTTATTTTCAACGGCAAGATGTAATTTGTTCTTAACTTTTTTAAATGAACGCATACTTTGTATTTCATGAAATTCATTCGTCTTTTTGTACTCACTACTTAGTAAACATTCACACAAATTTGTTTTAAAGCTTGTCTAAAACCGACTAGTGTTTGTTCATACCTTGCTTTCAAAAAGATTTAGTTAAATGTCTAATTCTCACACAAACATTGGATGGCAAACGTTTCAGTTAGGGCACTCCTAGACGGCCAATATTTTTACTGCAATATAAGCCCAGCAATACTGGCTCGGTAATATAAATAAATAAATTCGGAACACTTCCGCACACGGTCGCCTGACCCCAAACTAAGCAAAGCTTGTACTATGGCTGCCAGGGAATGATACACATACTTAGATATTTTTAAATACATATTAACACCCAGACATAGAAAAAACACAAATGTTCATCACATAAATGTTTGCACTAGGTGGGAATCGAACCCACGCCCCCAAGCTCAGAAAGCAGGTTCACTACCAACTAACGGGCCACATTCAAAAGATTGTTGCCTGCCTCGGTAGGCAACAATCTTTTGAATGTGGCCCGGGTGACAGTCTGCAATATTGCCTTATCTATTGTCTGCAATATTGGGGCCATATTGCATTAAAACTATGGCCCGTCCAGGAGCACCAATTTATGTCTTTTTACTAATACTTTTACAAAATCAAGGAACAATAATGTTCTTGATTATGTAAAACTAATAGTAAAACCAAGTTAAAAGTTATAACAAACTTGCATTCAAAAGCTCTAGTCCACATAGTAAATAAGTACAGAGAGGTTTTTTTTGCTTATGCCCTCTGTTTTAGTTACTCTATGCTCTTACGAAGTTTGTATGTACCTACACAGTAACTAACTTCATTTATTGTACTTTTGCATGAATATGAAGTTAAAACATGGACTCCCGAATTACTATGACTGATGGTGATGATTATGTAAGCTTAAAACTATTTTTAAATTAATTTGAATTAATTAGTAACAAAAAATAAATAGGTACTCATAAAATACAGTAATAGGCAAATAAATGGCACTTCTTAGGAGTAATATATGTAAAAAATACATATCAATAAACGTTGTATTCGTGTAACCTTAGAATAGTCATAGTCTTTTGTCTTTTTCAATCGAAATCAAAAATTAAAAAGAAAGAAAAAGACAAAACACTATGAGGCTATACACCGTTTATTGCTATGGAAAAAAATGTTTCATGATATTGCAGTCTATTTGTTTTTGTGTGCCATTTTTGCCAGTTGCATACAACTAAAAAGATTATGACAGTATAAGCATCCAACATGTTAAAAAATTATTCTAAGCGATTTGATTTTAAAGCATTAACATTTTATAAAATTATTCTAAGCAATTTGATTTTAAAGCATAAAAAGTAATACAATAAACATTAACAAGTTATTAGATTAGTCAAAAAGTAAACGATTTGTGTAATTTACAGTAAAAATTAAGGTACACGTGATTTGATTACCTACTACAACAAAATTTTTACAAAAATAGCAGCCAAGCATTGCAGTAGCTATTTAAAAGTTAAATTATTGCTATTTAACATGATTTCGGGTTTTGATGAGTTGCTTTGTATATCACAGTAACGACGACCTTTAACAAGGTGCTGGTTTTGGGGGTAGTAATTACTTAAGGGTGTGGTTCTACCCCTCTAAGTAAACCACTTTTAGAACATAAGGTTGCAAAATTTGAAAAAAAACATTCAAGTATCCATACAAAATAACTATTCTGATCAATTTTGTATGAAGACTTGATTTTTTATCTCGAATTTTGCAAACTTATGTTCTAAGGTCGTTCCCTTTGAAGGGTAGAACCACATCCTCAAGTATTACTTCACCTAAAACGAGTACCTCGCACCACACACTAAACTAACGAGACTGAAATCATCTGCATTTACATAAATTTGTATGCGTACGAACAGGATAGCATCATTTCAAGAGCTGTTAAATATAGTTTAGGTAAAAAAAAAACGGCGAAACAGAATTGACCACAATAACGGTCTTATTCAGAAATGTCCCTTATTAGGCCTAATTTTAAAATGTGCTTTGTCTCGCTTTGTCACGTAGCACTCCTTATTAGCAAGAAGTAAACAGAGCACTAGCACAGCATACAGAACATTTGTAAATAAGAAGGATAATAATTAGAGCTTAGACATAAATTGGTAAAATTAATAAAATAGAAAAAAAAAATTGATCTTGTACTGTATCAAAGATCAAAGTACTTACATAAATCATAAAATTTATATAATAATATATCCAAATGTTACTTCCAATCTATCCATCTCAAATGTTAATTCTTGAGGCCGTACTAGACTTGCCACGAAAGCGCGAATCGTTCCTATTGGTCAAAAAGAAATTAACAGCCATTAGGACACTTTCGCGGTCGTTCGTGGCAATGCTCTAGTACGGCCTTTATGAATGAGAGGTTAACTAAGTTTTTAACTTCGAAAGAGTCAAAAAAGAATTTGCTACCAAAAGTAACAGACTTTTTTATGAGTTAGTGGTATAAAAGTAACAGTCACAAAAACTTAAATATACATTTGGACAAAAAGTTCCACATCATGAGGAAAACTGATTTTTAAGCAGTGTTTAACGGTTAGCTTCAGGAAGTGATATGGATCAAGGCCAAGATAGTTATACTAGTACATAGTCATAATAATAAGAACGAAATATGGCATTTAACCAACCAACCTTCTAATAATTTTAGGTACAACATTCTTTTAAAAGAAATCAATAAGCACATATTTAAGCGTTTCTGAAATTCCGCTAGAATTCGTCCATTGATTTTCGTATAGAAATTCTGCCTTGTAAATAAATTTTAATAATGCCAATATGAAACGCCGCACTGTGTAGAGGCTTTAGGATTCCCTATAAGGAAAAATGAGTTCAAATTACTGTACTACGAAAAAATCTTTGATCAACGTTTCTTTGATCTTCTGATATTACATAAGTAAAAGTTAATCTTAAAAGGAGATTGTGCGCAAAATGAATTGCTGATTGGTAAAGAGATGTTTGGCTCCGGTCATGACAGCATGATTGCAAAAGGTGTCAAAGTTCAATCGCATTAGATTGATAAAGAACATCCCCATTCGATATTCTATCTTGTTTACCTAAAAATTAGGTGAATAATCAAATATAGGTTCTGCATTACATAAGGTCGGGGTGTAAGCGAAAACAAACCTTTTAGCGGTTACATCCCTGCAGAAATTAGCTACATTCTTCTTAGTCCATAAGGTGGATATTCTAATGGCAGCGTTATAAATTGGCTACCTTATTCTTAGCCCATAAGGTGGATATTCGAATGGCATGGTCTTCATCAGTCTTAATGATGGGATGGAATTCTGACGACATTCACAAATCTACTGCTAAACTATGACAGAAGTATTTTAATGAAGTTTGCGACGTTATCAGACTATTACTGTCTATTTCTATAATTAAATATTTTTTATATAAATTGTACTCAGAGGAAATTACTTATTATCGGTAGGCTATAGGTACATCTCCGAACTAACAGGAACCTGTATCACAAAACTGCTATAAAACTCAGTGTCACAGACAATTCCTTTATTACTATTTGCTATCTTAGTTACGTAGCCGTAACCAGATTATACGCCGTTCCTATTGGTCAAAAAGCGTTTAAAAGTTTTTACAACCAATAGGAACATTTTCGCGGGCATTTGCCGGTGTCTTGGTCTGACTATGTGAAGATTCAAGTTATCGAGGCTAGTGTTCAGCTGTCAATACTCTTCCTGTAAAGCGCCCCTGAAACGGTTCGACTGGTTGATTCATACTCAGATTTTTGTTTCGATTCGCGTTCAGCTTTGTCATTCGTTTGATAAGTATGATGATTTTGAGTAATATCGCTCTTCTCAATATTTATGAGTTTCCTCATCACTTTGTCACTTTATTTTAGAAGACTCTGGGTTGGCGGGACTCGTGTCTAGAGGGCCGTCGCGTCTAAACGGGCAAGGAGCGTGAATCTCAACAGGGCTAGTACCGTAATTATTGTTTTATTTATGCTCCGAACCGCGATACGCATCACAATAAAAATCGACGAGTTTAAGCCGTCAACAGATTTCGGCGTGCAGGGGCGTCGCGTCCGAAGGGGCGTGGATCGGAAACACCGACAACATTACAATAGTAACTATCGTTCTACTGCAGTAACGACCGATCATTTGTTATTTAGGCCGTGATGACGTCACACCCCAGGCCATGATGACGTCACAGTACGATAAGCGGCATCTCAACGAGAGAGCGTCAGTCAGCACACCTCACCGAGCAGGGGCGTCGCGTCCGGACCGTCAACACCGGTGACGTTAGAGCAGTAACTATTGTCCTAGATGAGTCGCGATGCCGTCACAGGTCGATGAGCGGCAGCTCGACGAGGGCCGGTCAGCACATGTCGGCCAGCTCGTGTATGAGCAGCGGCGTGGTGTCGGGCGTGAGCGGCGCGGGCGCCAGCGGCGTGGCGGCGGGCCGCTGCGCCGCGATGCGCTCCAGCACGCACGACGCGGACAGCCGCGCCTCCGCGTCGTGGTCCCAGCACTCTTCCATGGTGTCGCACAGCACGCACAGACCCTGCCGAACATGCATACATCAACTCTTCATCACATCATACATCTACATCACAGTACAAATAAGAGAAGAAAAAAACAAAAGAATAATTAAAATAATACTTATTGACTGCCGCGGTGGCTCAGTTGGTAGTGAATATGCCTTCTGTGCGTGGGGGCGTGGGTTCGATTCCCACATAGGGCAAACATTCATGTGATGCACATTAGTGTTTGTTCTATGTCTGGGTGTTAATATCTATTTAAAAATATCTAAGTATGTATCTCTGGCAGTCTCTGGCATCCATGGTACAAGCTTTGCTTAGTTTGGTGTCAGGCGACCGTGTGTGGAAGTGTCCCGAATTTATATTCTATAGCGTAACAACTGGCGGACTGGAACATGTGGTTTCAGTGGCGGATACAGGATTTTGGTTTGCGTCCCAAAACTAAAATCCGGAACCAAGAGGAGGAGCTTGGCTTGAGTGGAAGTAAACTTTATCAAGGTAGGTAGGATTTTGGTTTAGGGGGAGGGAGGCGCGTGACTTAACAGAGGGTAAACTTTATCAAGAATAAAACACAAAAAAAAAACTTTTTCGAGTTTTGTACGGTGTGAACTATATACTTTTAGAAGGGGCCTGAGCCCCTTAGCCCCTCTCGCTGGATCCGCTACTACTAGCGGATCCAGCGAGAGGGGCTAAGGGCTAAGTGTGTAAACCTACTACTACTAGTAGGTTTACACACTCCGGTATTCAGACGTTACTGTGAGCGCTCGAACGCACAGGTACAAAAAATGTATGGCGGCTGTCATGTCAATGTACTGAGAAAGGTCCATACTTAGCATTCACTTACTTAATTAATGTTTCTGAATATGGGTGAGCTTCACTTGTGACACATATTACTAGCTACTTGTGTTTATTCGTGATGGATTTGTCTATACAAAGATATACATAAAGTAATTGAGATAATATGTGCAGCTTGCTTGAGTGGAAACTTGTAATTATTAATAGTATACCGGGTGAAAGGTTGAACACTTTAGATATTGATAAAGTTTACATGTTGATAAGTATATAAATGTAACAGATCTATGAAATATTGATATTGATTTCATTCAAGTTTTAATTGTAGTTAAAAATAGAAATAGTTTATTTTTACCAAAAATAACCTTGTGAACTATACTGATAATACTTTTAATAAATACGGTAACGTTCGTTGGTATTTGTTCAATTTATTTTGACCTGGGGCTCTATTCGGAGATTTGAGATTTTCATCTCACCTATTTTCGTCCTTGTTGTTCTCGATTGAAACGTCACAGGTGTAAGAGTGACCAATATAAAATCTTATCTCATCTCACGCGCAGGAATAGCCCTCCTGTAACGATTATTTTTGTAGCGAGTTCGATACACGCAGCGACATTTGTACCTATATCTCCTGTCTACGGAATTGTCTCGAAAATCTCGGGAATAGATAAAACCAGGTCCCACACACACTCTAGCGACATAAAACAGTGTGTCGACGTCACTCACCGGGTGGTTGCGCCACTGGTGCGGGATGTGCGGGCGCATCTTTCTCTGCACCACGGCCTCCTGCATCTCCTCGAGACTCGGATGCGAGCCCACCTCCTCTTCGAGCGGGAGTCGGTACTGCGCGGCCGCTTCTATACCAGCTTCGTTGCATCTGCAAGCATCGTGTCACATGTGACATCGTGACAACAAAAATTTGCTGCTGCATAGCGTGAGCTGTTGCAGCAGCCAGTGTCTTCCCCAATACTAATTACTTGTAGTCAGAGTCGTAGCTAGGGCGGTGCCAAGTATGCCCAGGCATGCACAGGGCGCAGTGACCAGGATCAAGTTATAAGTTGATGGTAGCTCACACACACACATTGAACTTAACGAAATACATTTACGTACAATCTTACTTAAGTTAAAGTCTGTGTGTATTTCTGTATGTTTGTTACTTGTACTTGTATTTTTGTATCTTTGTAACGAATAAACTGAAAAAGTACTGGTCCTATTTCAAAAATTATAACACCATTAGAAAGCTACATTATCCCTGAGCGACATAGGCTATGAAACGCGAGCGACAGGCAAAAACAAACACAGGCAAAAGAGCTAGTAATTTAAAAGATTACATGTATCCCAGATACATCACGTGATATTCAGGGTCACATTCTTTCCAGTTTCGTTAAATCGTAATTAAATCTAATTCTAAGCGATCGTTTTCATAAGACCAAGCGTTTAGATAAAACACATGACGTAACGTCGCGACCGGCGCCGCCACCGCCGGCGCCGGTTACGTTACTTCACGATTGACTACACATTTTAATGAGCTAAAATACTTAAAATACAATTCCTTATAATTCTTTCTGCGGTACATATCTATGTGTTTACTGTTTCGTCTTTAGACAAACTTTTATATTTTTGATTGCACGCCAGAAGAGCCCATTTTATATCCGTAGTCTGTCTATGTGTGTAGAAAAAATTGTGCACGTACAATGAATGTCTTTAACAGCATAGTTTATTTTATTTCCATGTCTGCACTGCAGACGGATAGCAACAAAACCACAGATCTAGGATGTAAAAGATCGACAGTGACAATTCGATAGTGATACAAAAAAACATTTGCGCATGCGTGAGTAAATTAGTGTTGTGAAAAGTACTTATTAATTTATCGATTGACCAAAAATGGTCCTCCGGGTGCTTGTCGATAAATATAATCTTTCGCATACCAATTGAGTTGTTTTTTGTTCCAAGTATAACACCGCTGCTGAGCTAAAATGAATATTAATCACTAAACGGGTGTTAAGCTAGGCGGAAGAGTTAGATATCAGTGTCACCATGTATCTAAATTAACCTAAGAAAAGTAAATAATAAGATCAACATAATACTATCCTAGTAATTCGCTTCGAATTGTGACCCTTGACCAAATTTACTCGTATACGGATTAGGATAAGTAATAATACTTATCTCATTGGTTTTGTACATTTATTTATAATTTACATATAAGTATATTATTTAATTTAATTAAAAATAATTAAATTAGACTTGGATGTAAGACACCCAAAATGTGTAAATTGAATTAAAAATGATGATCAGAAATTGAAGGTACATACTTATAAATAATACAAAAATGTTTTACGCCTCATCATTCAGTACAAACTCGGAAGAATGTCAATTTACTTTTGATGGCATTGATTCAAAAATGTATGCTTTGTTTATGTATTGCACCCATCGCCTACCTAATGAACTTTGATAAAAACTATCGATAATAATGACGTCATCTTTTTATCCATCTCTAGTGAAAATCGAGCGTAAACTAACTAATATTTTAATGCTGAATTTCATCACCAATTCTGCTTTCATCTAGGAAATATAGATGTTACGAAGAAACGACAACAACATACCGCTGGTAAATCGGTTTTTGGAACCAATTTATGTTGTGTTTTAGACAAAATTTAGACAAAAACATCACAATGGAATTTTCATATTTACCCATGAAACGACAAATTTTGTGGGTTACATCTTGGATTCACATCACAATTGCTAAACTCACAAGATGACATAACTGCATTTAGTTACAATTGCTCTCTTTTGAGTCTATTTATAATTATTTTAGTAAAAATATAAATCATAGGAATTTTCGCGTGTTCCCAGGTGGCGCGCTGTCATTATTGACAAAAGAAAAATTGACTAACATTTTATTTGTAGGCGACCTCTTTCTCTCTTGTGGAGTTTACATTTCGATGGAGACTTCTCTGTCCCACGCTTCGTTGGTCTTTTGCGAAGCAAAAAAAATCTTAGGTCTGTGAACAAAACCTAATCACAGTAATCACACGCCAATACGTCCCCCGATAGTATTGCTGGGTGATAAAGGTGATTTCTTGAACAGACAAATCGAAGTCCAGCGATCAAACATCCAAACGCCACTTTAAAATATTTTTTCCCAAATTCATAGACATTGAATAAGCTATGTTTATCATTATCCGACGTTTCAACAGGTTTTTCATCCACTGCTCCTTTTTAGCGACATCTTTTCCGGCCCTTTACCGGGAGAACTATTTTTCATTCTTCTTTTTATTTGTCATTGTCTCTCTCGTTTCAAAAGTCATAGGAGTGAGAGTGACAAAGAAACATCTTGCGCGTCAAAAGTTGGGGGCCAATCTCATTGACTCTTAACTTCATAATCTCTAAACTATAGCTTTAAAGTACTAGCTGCGCCCCGCGGTGTTACCTGCTATAATCTATTTCTCTGCCAAATTTCATTCAGATCCGTTTACCCGTTCTGGCGTGATTGAGTAAGTGCGTAAATACGGGCCATATTTTCACTGCAATACTTGTCCGGAACTATTTTAAGTGTGGCCCGGCCATAAAGTCATGCATTTCTAGCATGGCTCATGATGGCCGGGCTACAGTCGGCAATATTGCCAGTATTGTCGGGCCAGTATTGCAATGAAAATATGCCCGCTTAAGAGCACCCCAACAAACGCACATCCATCCAAACTTTCCCATTTATTATATTAGTGTAATTAATAAGTAAAAAAGTCTTTATTAATTAATTTAGGGTATTGAAGATGCACTCAGAACGTCAAAGTTATAAAAATAACTCAACCTTGTTAAAAAAAAGAGCCACTACTTAATCAATTTACACATCTTCTCATCTACATCATTAATTCATCACATTCTTCAAACTATCTATTTTTAGTCCTTGCTACTTATATAGTGCCCTAGGAATGTAGTCGTTTCGTACACATATCCTGTTGTGGACCGCGAATGGCCATTCATAATACAGTTTATAGTAATTGATAAGAGGGGACATCTGTTTACATGAATCATTTATGAGGTATTTCGTAGCAGGTCCTAATGTAACAGACGCATCGAGATTAGTTCAATACAAGCTGGGTCCTGCTGAAATACGCGCGAAAGATTTTAATTTTTTTAAAGCCGTACTACACTTTTTTAAATAAAATCATTTTAAAGGTGTAGATGCAGAAGACAAATTAAAAACGCAGACAATTTTTATTTAATTTACACTTTTGGCGCGAACAGCCGCAAAACTGCTCCTGTCTTTTTGACCAATAGGATTTGTGTGGTGAACCAATAGTGTGGTCTTTACACCCTTTTCGATATTAGTGAAAAGTAACCATGTTGGCTCAAAATATAACAAATTGCATGAGGATAAGTTCTGTGGCAATGGGACAGAGTTCAAGCTTGCTTGTATAAAAATTCAGTCTAGTCTGCTCAGACATCCTAGAGTTTACGAAACAAACACATTGATCTTGAGGAATGACGTCTTGAATTTGATTACTAAACCTATTTCTGAAAAGAGAAGGAAAGTAAAAAAGTTTTCTTACCTTGAGACAATTTCCCACAAAACCAATGCGCAAGCGTACATGTCGATTCTCAGGAAGGCGTCCTTCGTGAAGTTGATGGCTCCGTCCAGCACCTCGGGCGCCATGTACCGGCGGGTGCCGACCTGCCCGTGCGCGTCGCCGCATCCCCGCCCCGCCACGAATACCAGCGCCAGCCCAAAGTCAGCAATGCAAGCGCTCATATCAGCTTTCAGAAGCACGTTCTTAGATTTAAAGTCCCGGTGAGCGACGGCTGGTTTCCCTCCGCCCTCTTCGTGCAAGTGTGCGAGACCGCGCGCCACGCACGCCGCGACGCGCCACGCATCCGCCCAGCTCAGAGTATGTGCTTTTAGATAGTCACACAAGGAACCCTAAAATGAATTATCAGTTGTTTACAAAACATACTTATACTGATGTTTATCAAGTCAACAGTATTATGTTTACTAACTTTCTCATGATAAGCAGATATCAGCCAATACTCGGCCTGCAGATTATCGCCCTTCTTGTCAACACCAATGTAATGCAGAATGTCTGGGTGGTCCATTCGTGCCAATCTGTAGATTTCCTGCTCGGCCAGCCATGACTGCTTGTCTTGTAATGGGAATACTTTCACAGCTACATCTCGCTGTCCAAGCTTAGCTCTCCACACGGCTCCGAATCTACCTCGAGCCCTCACCTCACAAAGTGTTACTTGTCCAACCAAATGACCAGATTCATTTTCTAAGCCGCCAGCAGAAGGAGGTCTAGACAAGGATGCTTCGCCGTTAGCAAGCTCAGCGAAGGAGCTACCTTTACGCTTCCTATACAATAAATAGCAGCCCACCAATATGGCAAAGAGGAGGAAGAGAGGGGTTAAAGTATATGCTATGACTGCTTTTGTATCATCATCCGAATTAGGTACAACAGATGCAGGGATTCTTTCTACTGGTGCATCTGTTTGTGTTGCTCCTGCTTCGATTCCAGGGAATGTAGCATTCATATTACACATATCTCCTTCACAGCAGCAGTGTAGGAGGGGTAGTTTGACATTGTGAAGACGGCAACTTGACACTCTATCATTGCATGATACGGTATCTACAAAACAGCCTTTTACTTTGACAAATGCTGTATTAGTGGTGTTGTCAAAATGCCAGAGAATAAAGCAGTGGACACTTTTATCCGACTCAACAGGTGGACATTCTTCCTTTTTAACATTGGCTATGCAGGTGGTGTTGCTCGCTGAGTCACAAGTAGGCTCGGTGCTGTTATAGAATTCACAGTATCGGGTGGCTACACCCCCTTCTTTCGGCCGCGGTGGTAGGTGCTCATCAAGGTGAGGGGAGGCTATTGTGGTTTGAACACCTACAATAATTAACAGCATTAAGATTTCATTCATAAACTTAGTTTTGTTTACATGACTATCTGATTATGAGTCAAGGTTTATAATTTGTTTTCAATCTAATTTTTACATTATTTAAAGTCCATTTAACAAATGAACCAATTAAAAGTCAGGTAGACGCTAGTGTTATTGACTAAAATTATATTGATGCATACTAGGACTTTCTTGCAAAGTCAATTTGGTTCCAAATGTTTTGAACTTACCAAACAGGAAGAATAACAAATGTAGCATTTTTATAGGCGGCATCGTGAAAGCCACGGCGCAGACGGGACAGGCCCTCCTGACCCAAAGCGACAACCCAACGTTATTTTTATAAACGGCCCCGACATAAAAAGTCTCGGCTATTTGTGAAATTCCAACGTAGGTACATCACAGACAAACAACGCAGATTTCAATATTTTGTCTCTTTAACTCAAACATGGACAACAACTTTCAAAAAAACATGCACTAAGGTCTCGAACTGTGTTTTAGACCATTACGGTCTTTGTTGCACTGATTTGATCTCGAATTCCGAAAATAGAAAACATGAAGCGAAAATCACATCCCTCACAAACTCAATCAAAGCTTTCATTTCTTTTTTTTTTTTGTTTTTTTGACGTTTCTTGTGCTGCTAGGGATGAGACAAAAAATACTAGCCTAGTATTATAAAATACTAATCTAAGGCTATAAAAAAAAACTTAATTTCTGCAGTCACTGTCAACTTCAAAAATCAATGTTAAAATGTCAGTTTAAGTCATGTATTGGAAAAATGTAAACAAAGTATTTTTCTTCACCACTAAAACAGAATAAAAATGAATTTGAACATAATGCAACGGGTAATAGTTATGTGAAACTTGTTTAATACGTAGTAATATGTCCTTTTACTATTTCACCGCTGTAAAAGGCGATATACCTGTGCATTTGATGGAAACGATCATAGTCAATAGGTTGCAGTACTTGAAGGCATCTTTAAAGGGTGAAAGTACTGTTTACAACGAATATGTTATCGAAGGAAGTGTATATGATAACGTAGGACACTTTGTGCTATGTATTATGTCAATACTGGGAGGTAATACAGAGTTTTCACAGTTCATTATAAGGGCAGAAGTAGAGCTCTTCAAAAGAAGATTAGCATCGCTAGTTGCCTATGATTTAAGATGTTTTGCCAAGAAACTGCTCAGAAATATGAAGAAACATGAACATATTTCTCCATGCAATGAACCTCTACAAATTTTATGCCAACACTTAATGTTAAAAGACTTAGCACAACACATTTGCTCTTTGCACAAAAACGAATGTAATCTTTACAAAATCCAGTTAGATTTTAGACACTGTCTTAATTTCATAGCTAAAAGAGAAGTAGAACTTGAGAAAGGCACAGCTTACTTACCATGTGGTAAATGGAAACAGTACTTGACCATACTTTTTAGCAATAATCTAAAACATAGAGTACAGAAAACTGATCTGGTTGGTCTAAAAAGTGACCCTAGAATAATGGAACTACTCCAAAAAATAAGACAAGACTTCTTCCCAGAGAATAGCACAAATTCGAATATTTTACTTAGCCAAGAGGTTAATGATAAGGCAAAACATTTTCCACCATGTATGTTGAATTTACATCAGAGCTTAAGAAAAAAGCATAGACTGTCTCATACTCAGAGGTTTTACTACAGTCTGTTTTTAAAAGACATTGGGATGCCGGTGGAGGAAGCTGTATGCTTTTGGAGAGCAGAGTACAGACAGAGTCCAAACGGCAGCCATAGTTGCTGCCACAGCTGGGAAAGAGATGAGAAGAAATATTTATATGGCATAAGACACATGTATGGTTTGGAAGGAGCCAGAAAGAACTACACTTCAGTCAATTGCCAGCGAATACAGGCAACAGAGAATGCCTGCACTGAAGGAGGCTGTCCATTTAAATCCTTTGACAATTCAAAAATGATACCATTATTAAAAAATCCTTCAGAAAATTTAATGTTACAAATAAATGAATTTAGAGGCAAAAGCCAATACACTAAGTCATGTTTATTGTATTTAAATAGCATCGTGGAAACTGCCAGCTGTGATAATTTTAGCTTTACTTTTACACCTGTTCATTATTACTCAATAGCTTCTAAAAACTGTAATTAGCATTAATGTAATTATTTATGAAATAATATGAATATAATTGTTTTACTGGTTTTTTTTTCTTGAATTATTTCATGGTTTTCATTTCAATGAGTTTGTGTGAGTTTTTACATTACCAAAATGGTAAAAAAGAACTCATTGGGTTCACAACTCATTCATCACACACTAATTTCTGTATGTTCACCAATTATTTTATTAGTATGGTAGTAATTGGAATCAAGGATTGTCAGAGCCTTAGCCAAACTTGAATTTAAGGTAGAGCATTTGTTGTTTCAGGTAGGGCAGGTATAATTAAAAAATGTTTCCTACCTACTTGATCTGTTTTGGTCGATTTATTTTTGTTTTTTTTTTTCTTGTTAACAATTGAACATGTGTGAGTCAGTAGAAATCTACTTAGTAATAATACACTAATAGTGAGCCGGACTTGCGCACGAAGGGATCCGTACCATCTTACTTCCTACTAATACCTATTATAAACGCGAAAGTTCGTAAGAATGGATGGATGTTTGTTACTCTTTCACGCCAGAAAGGCTGAACAGATCTGGATGAAATTTGGCACAGCGATAGATTATAGTCTAGAATAGCACATAGGACACTTTTTAACCGCGGGTGAAACCGCGGGGTGCAGCTAGTTAAATATAAAACAAACATCGTCGCGCCTTTCCCTCGCGAGCTGGGGGCTCGCGGGGGAAAGGCGCGTCTAAAGTCTAACTGGCAAAGCAGTGGTTTGCACAGTGCTGCTTTCCCAAAAAAGCTCTAGAACTAGATAGCCTCAAGATGAAACGGTGTGGTCAAAATTGGAACTACTAACTAGGTAATCGTTTGTTTTTTTGTATTTCCTTTTAATTTTTGAACCCCCGACGCAAAAACTACGGGGTGTTCTAAGTTTGACGTGTATGTGTGTCTGTCTGTGGCATCGTAGCTCCCGAACGGAAAAATCGATTTTGTTTTTTTTTTTTGTTTGAAAGGTGAATTAGAGGGTGTTCTTAGATTGCCGTTTTTTTTTATTTATCTTTGGTTTTAGTAACTAGCAGCGCCCCTATCGGCAATCATTAAGATCTGTGTTACAGTGTAAGTATCATGTTCATTAAAAATCAAGGTAATTAACTTTTGACCACCCTCCTTAGTCGGAATGCGAACGCTGTATGAGCAGGTGTCGGGTTCGATTCACGGCCGGGGTAGATATTTGAATGAATGGTTATGAATATCTGCTCTAGGAGTTGGTTGGCTATGTCTTTAAGTGTGTTCCAAGGCTTACTCGACACGTTGCGACATGTGTGGAACGTTATAACGTTAAACTTACGTGTCAGATATTCATGTCTATTTTTAATGATTTTTAGCGATCATGACATTGCAAACATAGCTAGCTATTCAAGTACCGAACCTAGCGTCTTCAATCTCATAAATTAATATTACACAGGTATTAAAATAAATGGAAATGGCCTTTATTCATAAAAATAGATCTATTGCGATCACGCACCGCAAATATGAGCCAGCCGTGAGCCGCGGCGCGCAGAGCAATTAGGCGCTGACTGTTGCTTACTACGTTTACGAAGACACAGTGCCGAAACTACAGCATAAATCTTAGGAATTAGGTACTGAAATTATTGTGTAGGAATTCGATATAGGTAAATATTATTTAAAAACTTATTTTTACAACACCTGCTCGACAATGACTAATTACATACACATTACCACAGAACATAATAAAACCACATATCAGGTAGTCTCAACGTAGAGAGGTTCCGAGCACAGAGGTTAAAATTGAATGAAAACTTAGCATACAACCACTGTAAAAAGAGTTTATTCGAAAATTGAACTGGCCATCACAAAAAAAAAGAACGCAACTGCACCATGAGCTGCACGAAATTTAAAACCAAAGACGATGTTTGGTGTAACATATTATTTACAGTTCCTTTTTTTTATTCTTATTCTTTATTGCCTCACAGAAGGTGTAAGAAGTAGAGTATTCACCTCTACGATAAAGTAGTGTCTTTGTCTTGGGTGGCTTGAACACCTCTCTGCACTCAGGACTCTGCAAAACTCTCGCTGCGCGCTCAGGGTTCAATAAGTCGCCCGCGACGTAAGACACTGCTTTGTCATATTCTCCAATTTTTTTTAATCGCCCAGTGAATATGCCTAGTCGCCTATCATCATCCTCTTGCCCATCAGCGTAGGAAAAATAATTTGGATTTGCTCTTGCCTAATCGCTAAAAACTGATAAAATATTAGTGATCTAGGATTAAAATGTTGGTTATCTAGCGAAAGGATTTTCATTATAATATTATGAAAACAAAAATATTAACCTACTAGCTGTCACCCCGCGACTTCGTTCACGTTTATTATTTACAAGCTGCGCCCGCGGTTAAAAAGTCATGTTTATTGTATGTCCTATGTGCTATTCTAGACTATAATCTATCTCTGTGACAAATTTCATCCAGATCTGTTCAGCCGTTCTGGCGTGAAAGAGTAACAAACATCCATCCATCCATCCATTCTTACAAACTTTCGCGTTTATAATATTATTATATTAAAAATTATAAATTATAAATGTGAGCTATCCTATCTGTTAAGTTAGATCGAACTACACACGGTGTGCAAATTTGATTGTAATTGGTTAAGTAGTTTAGGAGTCTATAGCGGACAAACAACGTGACACGTAATTTATATAAATTAAGAAGAAGATTTAATTGCGAAAGTTTGGATACTCAATCACGCTAGAACGGCTGAATGAATCTGGATGAAATTTGGCATAAAGATAGATTATTTTTCCGGAGTAGCACATAGAACACTTATTAACAGTGGGGCGCAGACTAGTAATAATAATATATGAGTTAAAATAAATTAACTTTAAAAAAAACTGTAAGGTAGGTACTACTTAACTACAAAAATAATTAGTTACTTACCTACCTACTATAAATATTAGGCAACCTACAGGCAGGATAAATTAAAATAAAATAGAGGCCTTGATAGAGTTAAAAATATCCGCAACCAGTAATTAGAATATTACGTAAATGTTTACTGATTAGTAAATACCCTGTAGGTACTGGCTTAAAACATACCTTACTACATAACAAAATAAATACCTACTTACTCACATAATTTTATTTAGTACCTGGATGTCCGAGCTTTGCTCGGTTTTTTTTTATTGTGTTTTTTGGAAAATAAACAATTGATTTTAGTCTAACCTCAAAGCAAATACTCATTGACTTCGTGTTACTTAACAACGCCATCTGCTGTTGTGTCGTTAAAGCAATTAGTTGCTCACAAAAAATAGTATTATTATTCGCTAATAGATGTCAGGAAGAGTCATATTTTTGTTATTTTTCTTCCAAGTTTATGTTTAAGTTGATTATCGATAAAACACGAATAAAATGACATTTTCTAAAAATGATTCCTAGCTAGATCGATTTATCGCCCCCGAAACCCCCTATATACTAAATCGTATGAAAATCGTTGAAACCGATTCCGAGATTCCAATTATATATATATATATTTATACAAGAATTGCTCATTTAAAGATATAAGATAAATATCGACAACCTTATTAAAAAAAACATAACATAACATATTCACGCCTTTCCCCCGAAGGAGCTGGCAGAGGTGTAATACAACACCCACATTTCGCCGGACGATATTCAGTCCCAAATGTGACAGGGGGCGAGCCTGTCGCTATATACCGGGCTCCAGTCATGTAGCAGATGACATACATTACGCAAATAATATATTATGCTCATAGAATGAACAAATTGGTGCGTGCCGTCGGTTGGGTTCGAACCCGCTTTCTCTGGCTTGAGGAGGCGGGCCTTCTCCAACTAGGCTATCATCGCTTCCAAAAAATACATAAACACTAACTATGTACCTAAAATCGCCTTCATTATACCATAAAATAAAAAAAAAACATCCTTTTAAAGGATTTAGTGCGATGAAATTGCTACCTTTTTATGGTAAGATTTGACACGAGTGACTAATAATAATAAACTTTTAATTGGATTTTGGCTACTTATTATTGTTCAAGGCACCTCCTTAGTATAAAAAAAAAAACTATTAAATTCGATCCCTAGGCTGATATTTATGCGCCACAATTATTTTCTTTGACGCGACGTATGAACATATACTCGTACCAGTAAACGGACAGCGAGGGTCTGAAACACATGTTGATATCACACGGATACACCTTGGCATACAGCTTGATAACAGTTTCAGTTGATTTCAGTCGATTCAAGGCGTCAGTCGCCCGCGCCCGCTATAATGGAACACCTCACCTTCCCAGTTCAATACGACAACAATTCCTATGACTTAAAAAACTTTATGCGCGATCATCCCGGAGGTGTAAACACGTTGAAGTCCTACAAAGGAAGGAATATTAAAAATGCCATGCTGAAGTTCGGTCACAGCACAAGTGCATATCACATGCTGAATGATTTGAAAATTGGTGAAGTTCTGAAAGACGTTAACTTGACTGGAGTGAGTGGAAACGGAAGGATACTTACCAAGAATGAGGATACACGGGACGTTCAGGAGATTGCCTTTTTGGAAGAGCTGGAGGTAGGAAACAATAATTATACTTACTGACAATCGGCTTTATTTTCCCCCGAGTCCCGACACATACAGAGGATGTTTTAAGTTAAACGAGTGTATCAGTTCGTGGCATCGAGTGCTAAACTTTTAAATTTTTTAACTTTTTTTAAATTTTTCTTTTAATTTTGTTTGAAAATTGACCTGATCGAAAGTGTTTGATTTTCTTTTCCTGTTCTTAGGATATTATGGCCTTTATGGTTAAAAAAAGGCAGCTCTTTTTTAACCGACGAAACGGAGGAGGTTTATAAGTGGACGCGTATATTTTATTTTAATTTTAATCTATATATAAAAATGAATTGCTGTTCGTTAGTCTCACTAAAACTCGAGAACGGCTGAACGGATTTATCTTATCTTAGTCTTGAAATGTGTTCGTGGAGGTCTAGGGAAGGTTTAAATGCGAGAAAAAATTTATAAAAGCGAAAGTGAGTTTATTCGTTTGTTTGTTTGTTTGTAACGCTTTCACGTCTCAACTACTCAACAAATCGCCTTGAAATTTTGCATACATGTTATCTGCGTACAGAAAAGGATATAGGGTACGTTTAATCCCGAAAAAATAAACAGTTCCTATGGGACCGCGGGTGAAACCGCGGGGCGCAGCTAGTTTTTTATATTTTAAGTATGATTACGCATAACTTTTGACAGTGTAGTCCGATTACATTTGGAAAAAAAATCCTACCCTAAGGGTGGGATAATAGGGGTGATTTTTATTCACAGATTTCAGTGCAAAGCTTTTTAGTAAAAAAATAAACCGCCGAAAAAACTGAAAAGCAAAAAATTATGAAGAACTAAGTTCTTAAACTAATGTAGGTTTACCGAAGTAATTTTGAGTCGGCGCCTTACAAATAAATTTGGCGCCGATTTTTTTTTTGCTAAAAGCTTTTATTTTATTTTAAAAGACAACATAAATAAACTCGGTTGGTATTTAGGGGTGATCCAATAACAAATAAAGTAAATACATACATTATACAGGGTGTCGAAAGAAAAAGAATAATCCGGCAGGCGCTAAGAAACCAACCGGGTACATTTAGATTAAATCTCCCGCGACAAAATACTTTTAGGTAGGTGTATACTACATAAGCACTTAAGAGTAAATACATAGATTTGTTTCGTTTACCTGTATAGGTACGTACTTCACCACCCCTCCTGTACGTATACCTAACTACGTAGAGCATCTACGTAAAGCAAATAATAACTGTCTTTGAACATGCATCGTATTGATTCCAATTTCAAGGAAATACCAGTATAGCTTAGTGATAATTGAGTCGTACAAATCGATATTCTTGAATAGCTAATATATGTAGGTAAGTGATATACTAACTAACCTATAATGTTTAGGTACTTACCTACTTTTTGTGAGTACCGTAGAGCCTCTATGGTAGGTAGAGGTCTTAAAAAATACTAACGCAATGATTGCGGTACTAGTCTAATGGGTGCATACTGCCTTTATAGTTTATGTTGGAGTTTCTTTGGGGACGTTTCGATCAAGTTAATCTAGACTCATCTCTGGGATTAGTGGGATAGGTGTCCGTATTTAAAGTTGTTGCTATTGAGCAAAGCATCACTCTTCCTCATTGAAAAAAAATACATAAATTGTCTATTCTCTACCACAGACTAAATTATTTAGTACAGCTGTATTAACTCGTATGTAAACATTATATTTAGGCAACTTCATGTTTTTAATTTTTAAACTGCACTTGCATAATATTTGTGCAGTAGTATTTAGAAATAGTTATTTACTGTTTTGAAATTTAATAAAAATAATGGGTTAAAATTAAAAAAAAACTACGTGTAAATATTCAGTAAGTATGTAGGTACTTACGGAAGTATTTTTTTTGGAATAAATAACAACGCAAATGTTTCAATGCAATTTTTCTAACTGTTAAATCTTATTTTGGCAAAATATTTTTTTTAATAGTAATTCAAGCAAAATATGTTTTTTAATGACATTTAGGTAGAAAGATATCTCTGCGAACACTACGCCTAGTTTGCTAGAATTCACATAGGTAGTTTTTTAGTTTCTAGACTAGAGTTTTTGTAACTCTGTTTAATTCTTCTTATGGCCTTGTTTGCTATTTTTGAATGTGCATACAAAACATACTTTATTACTTATACGCTTAAATTTAATATCATTATTAAAAATTAATGTTGCAAGTTTTTTAAGTTTCTTAAGATTATGTAGATTTATTACATATTTATCCAAATTTCTTATGTAACTAACTAAATAAAGAATTTATTATGTAAGTAAGTAAAATCAGAAATCAGAAAAGTTTATTTGTATATGAAACATTAACAAAGTACATTATAAATACATTATTATATCCATTATCATATTCATTATTTGCATAGTTTATTTGGTTTTAACTAACTATGATTGTTTAACAAACAATTATTCAACCTGTCAAGGTTTTCAGAATGTCCGCGCTGCATAGTCGGTAACTTTTATAACCGACCTTTTAAAATGAAAAGTAGGTTCTGTTTGTCTATATTTTTTTTTTTTAATTAGACATAGGTAAACAGACAATACAGGATGTGAGGAACAACAGCACCTAATACAATATCGTCAATATCAACAGCTATCTTGTTTAATGTAAGTAATTGTATTGGATCAATTGGTTTAATAGCCATCGAAAGACTGATGCTTTGTGAATGTAACATGACAAGTTGTTGAATAATTGGGAAAATTAATGTAGATTCACAAATATACAGCATATTACAAAAACCCTGTTGTATAATTGTTCAGCGTTCGCGCTTTTTGGTGGGCGAAATCGAAGCGTGATATGTGTGCACTTTTTTGCATTTTCAATATGCGCATTTCGCGCTTATAGCACGGTTTTAGTAACACCCTGTAGACAAATATCACTCAGGTTGTTAATCATAAGTGAACCACTGGACCATTATAGTTAGGTCCGTTGACAAACATCACTTTTTAATTAGTAGCTAATCGGGAGTGGGTTATAGGGATAAGATTTTAATGGAAAGTGAAATAGAGTGAGAGCAGTGGGGCTATTCCTACGCGTGAGATGAGATGAGATTTTATCTTGGTCACTCTCACACCTATGACGTTTCAAACGAGAGCAACAAGGACGAAAGAAAGTGAGATGAAAATCTCAAATCTCCGAATAGGGCCCCAGAAGCCCCGTTGGAACGGAACCCCTTAACTGACAGGTAGACAGGTGACTGGCGACATGGGTCTATGGTCAAATTACTTACGAAAAACTAGATTTATAAGTACGTAACTATACTGTACAAAAAAACTGTCGACTTTCTTTCAGGGTCGCCTAGACTGGTCGAAGCCAATCCTCGGGCAGCTGGAGCTCATCGCTCCAAACTACCAACAGTGGGTGAACAGCGCAGTCTACCGCCAGTGCCGACTCTTTGAAAACCCCCTGCTAGAAGCCATGTCGCACACCACCTGGTACTTGGTGCCAGCGTTCTGGGTGCCCGTCATACTCTACTTCGGGTACTCAGAGTACTTCGATACCGTTGCTTGCGGAGGTAAGAAGCTAGTTCTTGAGACTCACGAAAGTTAGTAAATATGTATTTTCAGGCCAGACTGCTTGCGTTAGCTCTACGTTTCAAAAAGTTTAATTACTATAGTGGTATTGGTATTGCCTACCGCATACGAGCGCGCCCAGCATGTCTAGCACGCAGGCCGCGACAAAATGTTGTTGGCTCTTTTTTTATCGACTAGCTGCGCACGCGGTTTCACCCGCGGTTAATAAGTGTCCTATATGCTATTCTACACTATAATCTATCACTGTGCCAAATTTCATCCAGAGCTGTTTAGCCGTTCTGACGTGAAACAGTAACAATCCATCCATCCATTCTTACAAACTTTCGCGTTTATAATATTAGTAGGAAGTAGGATAGGAAGTAGGAAACAGACTTAAATTTACACGAAGCCGTTCTCACACTACAAAAATGTACGAGACATCGATAAATATGTACTACGTACTAGATTTCATCATCCGAACACAAACTTTCGTCCATTCCAGTGCACTGAAATCCTTGCACCTTGCATTAGTGTGGTCCCGACACGCGTGCAGTGTACGGGGCGGCGCTAATTTACTGGAATTAATGTGTGAACGTCGACACTTTAGTCGTCAACGCTACAGCAAACCTGCAGGCAGCCCACGGTGGGCTGGCCCCCCTTCATTAAATTGCGTATCGTTTTTATTCGGATCAGCTCCTGTAGTAGTTACTACATTAATCTCGTTGGTATGAGAAGGTTTTGACGCGCACGGCCACTGTGCTTTATCGCGGCGCGCTTGCGAGGCCTGCAGGGCGCGGCGCCAGCGTACCTTAAGGTTTCTTTTACTACACTGTTGCCACCCCAATCGATTGCATTAATAGAAATAAATGAGCACACTACCTCTTTGGTATTTTATATTACTTTTTTTCTAGGGTGTACGAAGTGGGTAATCACTCTCAATCGCACATAATGTATTGAAATCACAGGGTTAGGTAAGGTTGTATTCGTTGGCACACATGCTACTAACTGATGTTGTCAGTACTTATACCGTTTATACGCGCTTAGATGTGACAAAGTTAGAATACGGATATGTTTATCTATTTCTCGCGGGTTACAAACAGTGGGAAGACATTTTGTCTCCGGCCCGTGCTAGTTTATGATAATGATGATTGTATGTTAGAAAGAGCACTGTCGTTTTTATTAGTTTTGAAGTGTTTCTTTACTAAATTGTAGATAAGCAATACGACTCTCTGAATACGTGAGTGACAGTATCTTTGATAGCCACTGTAAATTATTCATGAAGAAAAAAACAGCTAAAATTCAATTTATTGTTTAATAGTTGCATTCGTAAAAGTGCTCAGTAAAATACATTAAAACCAAGTAGGTAAAATGAATTTTATTTTGTAAAAAATATCTCCAATTTTTTTAAACTAGCGACCCGCCTCGATTCGCACGGTACCTATATAGGTATACCTAGACTTACCTAATTTTAGACTTCCGTCAAAAGATTTTTAACTGATGGTGAAACCGCATCAAAATCCGTTGAGAGGTTGAGAAGGAGTTAGCGGACCTATCTACAGATAGGATACTTTTTAACCGCGGGTGAAACCGCAGGGCGCAGCTAGTGTAAAATAAAATAAAATGTTACCAACACGATTGTCATCACGAAAATAAAAAACTTATTAAAACTTATTATTATTTACATTAAAATACATTACTACATAGTGTTAATTTAATTACATTTTTTTAATTAAGTACTTACGTATTTTTTTTTAATTTAAGAAATATTTCAAGCTTTTGATTTTTAGCTTATTATTTTGAGAGAAACAACAAGTGGTGTGCAGGAAATGTAAACAATTGCGTAAAGAAAAATAATACCCAGAATTCGGCCTGTTAGTAATGCCATTAACTACAAATGCGGCTTAATATGGAATTCCTAATTTTCCTAAAGTTTCGAAACGGATAGCAGTTGAATTTGGGTGTTTATAGGTACGTTAGATTAGAACGTGTAAAACCCAAATTGTTGAATTTGGGTTTTTATTAATTTGTTACACTTTAGTTAGATACCTACTTTAAACACCAACCAAATTAAAGCTCACTTAATCTACAATACAGTACGTACACAGATAGAGAAGTTTTAGCAGAACCTCTCTGATGGGCGGATGATAAGCTACGATAAGCAGATGGAGGTTACTACTGGGAACTTATCTAATCTAGTTATCTAACTCAACTTCAAGCGTGCGTAACCGTGGCAGTACGTATGCTGATGACATCTAAATAAATTATGTAGTTCGAGCTGATGAATGAACTGATCTAAAAGGTCATCTACAAAGAATTCATACTAATTTATAGAAGCGTAAATATGTCTTTCTTTTTATATTTTGTAAGAATGTTTACGGCTAAATTGCTGAAATAATCTTCATCAAATTTGACAAAGTACGGGTACCTATACAATCATCACTATCATAAACTAATTTCAATCACTGTTGCAGGTCTAGCACGGGCCGAAGACAAAATGTCTTCCCACTGTTGGTATCCCGCGAGAAATAGTTAAACATATCCGTATTCTAACTTTGTCACATCTAAGCGTGTATAAAAACGGTAGAAAGATAATTTGTCCCGGCACGTGTTAGCTCTGCAGTAGATATGTTTCCTCATAGGCTGCTCTGTGATTAATTAATTAATTACACTGGGATTCTGTTCGACAATAAATATTTGTAATTCATATTGCCTTCACAAACCCACGAAGTCGAAGGTCTACCCGATTACAGAAATCAGACTCCCGGTTTAACAGTACTGCATGAGCAAACTGTGTTACCGTCTCTCCAGCTAGCACATAGTAAACGGCTCATATTAACGAAGTTCTTGTGGCAGCTAAACTAAGACTGGGATCTTTGATTGCAGCTATTATGCCCTAAATATTGGCACAGGTAGAATTATTCTATCACTCATGAGGAAGCTGTAGTTACAGACATGATTTCCAACCCGTCACACCTCAACGGGTCAAACTATTAGAGAATTTTGAAACCTATTTTTTCTTCCGAAAGAGTCACTATGACTCGTAGTTGACCGTTTAGAAAGTTGATAGTGTTGACTCGAAGCTAATTTACGAAAGAGCTAACATATCGTCGTCACGCCTTTCCCCCGAAAGGGCTGGCAGAAGTGTCCACGGACACTTCGCCGGACGATATTCAGTCCGAAATGTGACAGGGGGCGTGCCTGTCACCATACATCGGGCTTCAGTTAAGCAGCAGATTACGTTAAAGAACTAAAATAAGCAAAAAGGAGAATTTAGTGCACTTGCGATAAACCACAGAATACTCCCTGTTACGATAAACCTATTTTAAGTATTAGACTCATCCTTAAGTAGACCGCAGAGGTGTGGTTTTCACCACAGTAATTAGTTAATATTGTGGAGTCTGCCATTACAGTGCCTAAGTTTTATGGCAGCACTGAACGGTGCTTAGGTTTAAGGCGTGTTTTATGACTTACCGTAGAGTTAGCTACAGAACGAGAAAGAGCAAAGTGCCTATCCAGTGCCTAGACATTTTTGCAACACCCTGTAGGCAATAAACAAGTCGTTTATCAAGATGTTGTCTGACATGCTCTTAGTATATACGGTTTCAAAGGGAGGCTAGAAAATAATCATCATAAAAGTTTGTGACCTGAAAAGTTGTTTGCAAAAAAATCCGCAAATTGTTCAGAACATTTTGTTTGACTCCTCAATACTTCTCATGTAAACTGAGTGAGCTCAATTGTCGAGAACTTGAGGTTGAGGTTCATGTTGCTCTGGCTGATAAGGTTTTCCCAATTGAATTTATGAAAAATCATATCTTTCTATTTAATAATCACTCGTGAAAGCTCGGGAGTAAAATGACCTCGTTTGTAATGGGTAATTTTAGCCCTCTGTATAACAATTTACCTATACTTTATTATTAGTTTTTAATCTGATTATATGCAACTCTTATTTCAGAGTCCTGTGGGGTAGCACAGCTGTCACGCCTTCAGTTCTTATTCCACCTGTTCCTAGGCCTGGTGCTGTGGACCGCTCTGGAGTACTGCCTGCACCGGTGGGTGTTTCACCTCGACCCTGGCGCCTCGATCTTCATGATCAAGTTCCACTTCACACTTCACGGCGTGCATCACAAGGTTTGTGTTTCTAGGGCCCGCATGCTGAAACGACGCTCAGTCATGAATCTCGATTTAAATCTGGTTTTACCACACATAAAAACTTCTGTCTGAGCTGTGCGTCGTTTTAGCATGAGGGCCTTAATGCACTCGTAGTATGTGGTACGCAGGAATTTTAATACTATAAGAGGTTGGTTGGTTGGGTGTTGTATACAACTCTGCTAGCCTCTACGGGGGAAAGGCGTGACGACGATATGGTTTATGATTGTAATAATATTATTTCTCCTCCTGTCCAATTTAATTTTAATTAAAAATTAAATTTGTGTAAAAATGTAATATTCATATTTTCATCTATTTTTATTCTATTTATTTTTAAATTTAATATATTTTAATTCTATTTAAAATTTAATGTATGCGATTTGAATAATATGTAAGCGCGCAATTACTCTTCTTTGGTAATGCTTTGATCGGACCCCCAAGATACCGGCTGCGCCGTGTTTGGTGCCCTCAGCGTATAGGTACACCTTACCTTTGTAATATTCGCTAAATAAAGAAATTTGATTTGAATTGATGTTAAGAGGTTGGTGAGAAATTACCATTCAATCGAGTTAAATATTTAGGAAAAAAAGGAAGACAAAACAGGTTTAGCGAGCGATGAGCAAGCGTTAGTGAGCAAAGCATCCATACTTCAGCTTCGACAAAAATGCTTTCATATGTCCAAATTCCGAATTTCTCCGTGAGCTGGAGACTTTGTGGCCTTAACAGGTCGCATTTCTTAACCGATTCTGGGTTCTTACCATGAGTTTTGATCGTTACAAAAACTTTTTTCGTTTAGTCGTTTGGCTCCAAATATTTCAATAAAGCGGAAACGTTAAAGAACTACGTTAAACAATTTGATAGTTTTTTCGTTAACTATCAAAACTCGCGGTAAGCCCCCTGTATAATTATCGAACCTACTCACAAAATTTCACGAGAATCGGTTGAGGAATGCGACCTGCACAGGAGACAGACGTCGGCAACGAAGTCTCCAGCTCACATCAGAGCCACTAGTTAGTAAGGGCCTAGTTAGTAAGTACTTGAGTTAGGGGTTCAGGGCCCCCTCGCCCTGGAGACGCCGTAGAATGTACCACGGCCTTGAGTCTCATAGATCCGTGAGTAGAATGTATTTAACTATGTGACAGTCAAATTATAGTAGTCTATTTCGCAACAGATGCCGTTCGATAGCTCTCGACAGGTGTTTCCGCCGCTGCTAGCGCTGGTGATCGCCTACGGCTTGTTTTGCGTGATCAGTGCGCTGGTGTCCTACCCATCGGTGAAGGTGGTCGGCGGTCTTACTGGTGAGGCTTTTTAAAATAATTTAATTAGTAGTTCGCCTCGAATTCCGTTCGTTCCTATATTTCTGTAACCGCTCGTCTGATACTCCGATTTAACTCATATTTATGAACTTATAAATTGCAATTTGCCTGCAAAATTTTATAAAGATTGGATCATCAATGGTGCTCTAGATATGTATACACAAGTACATGCTGATTTGCGATTTGTCCCAGTAGACTGTAACTTTCGCAGTCGCACACGACTACGTAGGTACTTTGGTACAATGAAGCGAATCTTCAAACACATTGACGTTTAATTCCTTTTATCTCTACCCAGCTCGTAGCAATGCCTTGATAAAAGATAAAGTTTTTTAGAGGCTGTACGTTTGAGCGGTGACTCATTTTGTCTGTCGAGACGACGTATCGATCGATGCATTTCACTATCAATATTCATCTCTTAGACATATCAACACATAGGTTAGTGTCTACCTACTTTAGGTAAAACTGACATTTCAAATTCTATCGTAGGTATGACTCGTAAATAGATTTACAAGTACAAACGCCTGTTTATAAACAGACAAAGTGCAAACTCTATTGATGAGGATTCCGATTTGGTGGACTTTTAAACTTAGTCGATAAAAATCGGATATCAATTAAATATGAATCATGGCGGAAATTCCGCTAAAAGAATACCTAAGTATTTCTAAATGTAAAAAAAAAAAAAAAACAATAAAATGCATTATATTCAAATAAATTCAATCAAGCAGCAAATATTTTCTATTTATTAACCAAAAAATCGGGTTAGGTACCTATTAAGGCTGAGGTCACACGGAAGGAATTTTACGAGCGTAATTTCAGTCGCGTAAATTCCGCTCGGCAGAATGATACACTTAAAAACAAAGTTATAATTTTCTAAGTAATGGTGTTACTTTAACACTGTTTTGCAAAAAGAATCACTTTTGCAAGAAGACCACGTAAAAAACTGCGACGGACATAAGATGCAAACCCAGATTTCTTTGGATAAAAGAAACCAAAGATTCAGAACCAAAGACTATTTCTTTGGATTAAATTCAAATACACTCGTACCATTGTGTCCAGTATTTTAATAATAATAATCTAGTAGTAATACATCGGGCAAATGTCCAGTACAGTTATCTCCATATTTCGTAATAAATCACAATTCACATCAACCCCAAAATAGACTGGTGCACGATGCAGACTGGTTATAAACATAAAGTGAAATGCCAGGAAACTAGGGGACTCGTTGGCCCTTCTTCAAATCACGCCGGCCGCGGGTTATTTTTCACTATGACGTCATTACTAACGTCCTCTTACGTCAGTGCTGTACTTCTGTCTGTAGCGCTCTCAGACGGTTTAAATTCTCTACACACGACAGGATTTCACGTCAGATATGATTTAGGGTAGCTCGACAATAAGGTGACACGTTTCGATCATTGCGTGAAGTTTAAATTTCAAACAGTTATGCGACGTTGATCGCTTACCATCAGGCGGTACGTCTGCTTGTTTACTATGTATGGCATAGAAAACCAAGTCAACTTTATTTAATGAAATATTTTGGATGAAAATAATCTTCGTTTTTTTAACAAGCAACTTTTTTCTTGATTAGTTAACTCGGGACGATTAAGTCAGAACGTAAAGCAGGTTTGCACGTGTGTAGATAATAATAATCTCTATTTCTACACCTCCACGCACCTGCCTTCGATTACTCCGAATTTGTTAGCTATCAAATCTAAATATATTAAGTACCTGGATGTCCGAGCTTTGCTCGGTATTTTTTTTTTATTGTGTTTTTTGGAAAATAAACAATTGATTTTAGTCTAACCTCAAAGCAAACACTCATTGACTTCGTGTTACTTAACAACGCCATCTGCTGTTGTGTCGTTAAAGCAATTAGTTGCTCACAAAAATAGTATTATTATTCGCCGATAGATGTCAGGAAGAGTCATATTTTTGTTATTTTTCTTCCAAGTTTATGTTTAAGTTGATTATCGATAAAACACGAATAAAATGACATTTTCTAGAAATGATTCCTAGCTAGATCGATTTATCGCTCCCGAAACCTCCTATATACTAAATTGTATGAAAATCATTGGAGCCGATTCCGAGATTCCAATTATATATATATATATATATATACAAGAATTGCTCATTTAAAGATATAAGATAACAAGACTTAGGGTCAACTGGGGCAAATGTGCCTGTAGGGCACTTGCATTTTTCGAGAATAACTGACAAACTTGGAACTGAAAAACTCACAAATTGAAACGAAATGGCAATAGAAAACTTTTAGTCAAAGCGAAGTTAGTCTGAACTGGTCGCCGGAACCTTAAAAAACAATCCTGGTTGGTTGATGACACTACATATAAGATAAACAAGAGATATGTAATAAATTTATTCTGTGGTAATAGAAAAAAAAACTAAAGACGGTTGTTATTGGACTTGATGTAGCTAATGAAAAAATGACTTTTATGTTTGCGAATGAGAATAGATTGCGATGATTGTAAGTTCAGCTGCCGACGCTGCGCGGCCATGAACCTTATTGCGCAGCGATACGAACCACAGTTGTGCAGCGTCAGCGGCAATCATCGCACATCACGGTACGGGCGTTCACGCTGCGTCGAAGTCTACTGCTGCCTCTGTAAATTTGTAACTCTGGACTGTCAGGATAAGAAAGTTGTACTGTAATGTGTATCATTGCAGGATACCTGGTATATGACATGACACACTTCTACGTGCACCACGGTTCCCCTTCCGACGGTACCTACCTCTACGCGATGAAGAGATACCATTCCAACCACCATTTCATCAACCATGACAAAGGTAACATATTCAATTAGTCACAAACGAGCATCCTTTCAGTAATTTTGTGCTATAAAAACCATTTGAACTAGCTATCCCAGACTTTTGGATACTTTACCTGGATGCAGACTTGAGCTCTGTTTTAAATCTTTACTTCAAACTTTATTTTTAACCGACTTCAAAAAAAGAGAAAGTTCTTAATTCGAGTGTATGTTTTTTTTTTTGTATGTTTGTTATGCGATTACTCCGCTAATTGTACATCGATTTTAATGATTCATTTTTTGTTTGGTAGGTCATACTTTACAGATGGTCCCATATTTTTTTTATAGAAATCGGTAAAGCGGTTTTTTAAAGCGGGTTGTTTGTAAATTGCTTTTATGCCACTATCCGCAAGCGATACACGTCCCTGGTGCGCAGGGTCCGGGCCAGCCCTAACAGCGTCCTAAAAGCTTTCTCTAATCGCTTTGACTGTCAGTCCATGAACCATTGTCTCATGATTCATGTACTGACTAATGAATTCTATTGTAATTGTTTGTAATATTTTTTGTTTTAATTTTATATTTTTGAATAATTTTATAAATTTTTTCAACTACTTCCTTAAAATATATGACTTGAAAAATTTGTCGAAATAAATTATTTTGATTTGATTTGATTTAAAAAATTAACAAAAATCCAAAAAATTGTTTACATGGATGACGGACTGGCGTGAAATGGCGTGTAGTCGGTTTTTTTAGGCTTTGTTTTTTTTTTTAATTTTGTTTGTGTACTACCTCGATGTTATGCTTGTGAAAGTCAGAGACCAATAAGTTTTGACTTTTTTTTTATATTGAATACTTAAATCTTATTTCCTTTCAGCTTTTGGCGTCAGCAGCAAAATATGGGACCACGTTTTTAGGACAATCGTGAGTGTGAAGAAGTTAGGATTTGGTTTAAAGTGGTAGTGTGTAGTATAGTGTGTATAGTCATGGGTAGGTATTTAGTGAGTTAGGTATTAATTGGATTGTTACAGTAGGTTGTAATTTTTAATGTCATCTGCTACGTAATACTGGACTCCGGTGTATGGTGACAGGCTCGCACCCTGTCATATTTGGGTCTAAAAATTGTTCGGCGAAGTTTGAAGACGCATGTAATTGAAGCAATATTTATACGTTTAGCAACGCATATAGTATGTATAAGTATATGGTTATACGTATAGTAACTGTAGTGTATATGTCATTTTACTCCGTAGTTATATACACACTTAACTCACAAATTTTCATTCAAAGTTATACATTATATATATATGTACATCAAAGACAAATTATATACCTATAGTAGAAAAATTTCTAGCTGTGATAGTGCTGGGTGCATAAATTAAATTGTTATTTATATAATGTAAGAATGCATTTAAATTGGTAAGTTACACTTACTTTCGTTTTTATAGGTATAGTCAAATGATACCTATACAGCATGTTACAAAAACCATGTTATATAATTGAAAAGGGCAATGTACACACACTTTAAAGTATTCATGCAAAGTACCAAAAAAAACCACACATTATTAATAACAAGAATTATGACAGGTTTAAGAAAGGAAGAAAAAAAGGAAATTTTACAAAAAAAATAACAAATCTGTATATATTGGCTGCTTTTATTCTAAGACAGTATCGGCATGACGCGAATAGTTTACAAATAAAACCAACGCGATTAGTGGTTGCGTTCGCGTTTTTAGGTGAGCGGAGCGCGAAGTGTGCAAATTTTTTAGTCAATATTTAATTTAAACTAGCATAATTGCATCCTCCAATCAATACTGGGGGGCTATTCCTGCGCGTGAGATGAGATGAGATTTTATCTTGGTCACTCCCACACCTATGACGTTTTAAATGAGAGCAACTAGGACGAAAAAAGGTGAGATGAGAATCTCAAATCTCTGAATAGGGTCCCTGTATGTGCACCTCGCGGATATAACAGGGTTTTTGTAACACCCTGTATAGGTATACTAAAGACATCGGTGTTTTGTTATATATTTTTGTAGGTAGGTACTTACATTGTTTTTTACTTTTACTAAGGTTTTTTTTTTAATTTATGTTTTGTGGTTTTGGTCTCTCTAAGTACATTAGTATTAGGTCCATTTATGATTGTTTTGATAAAAAAAATACCTAACTAAGTAGGTACTTAGGTATGTATTTTCCATTGTGTGAGTAACTTAAATCATTTACACTCAACAAATTAATATTGTTAGTTGTCCCATTAGGGACAACTGCGGGTTAGCTCCAGTAAAAGTTATTTCAATTAGAGTGTAATAAATAAGCTTATTTCGGGTTAACATAAGTACCATTTTCGTATAATTTATTGAATTCAAGTCAGCACTGCAGATTAGAAGGTCCGATTCTTAAGCGGCAAGCCAGATAGAAAAGGTGTAAGTAAGACGAGGACGAGACACGGACGATGTAGACGCGGCGTCCCTTCAATTCATTTTTAACCGACTTCAAAGAAGGAGGAGGTTCTCAACTTGTCTGTATGTTTTTTTTTGTACTTATATTACGCGATTACTCCATCAATTATGAATCGATTTCAATGATTCTTTTTTGTCTGCTAGATCGTACTTTAGAGGTACATATTTTTATCGGAATCGACCAAGCACTTTTTAAAAATCAACAAAAGTCTAAAAAAATATTGACGTTTGACGGTTTTTTGACTTCGTTTTATATTGTCATTGAAAATGTACAGAAGAGACGCCACGCAACACATGCAGAAAAGACAGGGCGCGAACATGACGTTTTTTGTTTTGTATGAAGTTGTCATGTCGCCGCTCCGTCCGTGTATCGTCTTACGTATACAGACGTGAGACGTTGCAACGTCTATCTGGACAAGCCCTTATTTCTGTTAAAGGAAATGTTTCAGATTGTTTCGTCACTAATGTTTGATTAATGTTATCTATCAATCTGGTCTTTTAAGTTATTGTTTAGTTTAGTCATAACCGGTAATGTGTTAAATAAATCTTATCAGCAAAAGTCTTAAGTAGTTATGACTAACATTCAAAATATATTAAGTAAGTACTTACAAAATTAAAAGTTTGGGGTTTACAGCTTTACAGCCGAAAATACGTGTTAAATACTTACACGTACACGGGAACTAGAACCTGCGCAGTGATCGATTTTAGGTCTAATTGGAGGTAAGAGGGGCGCGCGGGGGCGACGCTGCGCAGAGGAACGTCGCACCTCTCGCTTGCACATTTTACGTGCGCAAGTGTACATGCGCAGTCGGCGCCATCTTGGTTATTAGTTATAAATAAAAAATAAAATAAAAAGGTATTTATTGCCAAAACTTAAAAAATAAAAAAGGCAAATCACTAAACAAAAATTAATAACAAGCAGCAATTTTAGTTTGGCAATTGGTATACCCTCAGCAATGTGGAGGCTGGCCAGTGGCCCTATTCGGAGATTTGAGATTTTCATCTCACCTTGTTTCGTCCTTGTTGTTTTCGTTTGAAACATTTTAGGTGTGAGAGTGACAAAGATAAAATCTCATCTCATCTCACGCGCAGGAATAGCCCCCCAGCCTACGCAGAGCTGGTTTTCAGAGTATCCCAATGCTCGAACTAAGATGTTACGTGGCGCGCGCTGTGCCTACCTAGTTATTATTATTTTTTCCCGCCAGGGAAATTCTTGCCATCGCACGTCTTGTGCCAGTGTCAAGTTAATTTCGTTTTTTACAGATGATAGAGTGCTGATTTTAAGATGATGATGACGATGATGAATCTCTTTTCCGCATTTCAGTAAAGTGGTGGATACTTTACTGAAACTTTGTTTGCAGTTTTGTAGAAAACAGTCATGTTTCGCAATGTTTGTACTTAATATATTTTTTGCCCACACTCGTGCACGTTAACGAACCGATTAAGGTTAATAATCCACCATTATTGCAGAAAAGAATTATAATATTTATAATAATATAGTCGTTTTAATAATTACAAAGAATCACTCGATTTAGAATATAATACAAAATTAGGACAACACTTTTTCGGTTCCCGCCAAAAGCTTCCTACCTACCTAGTTCTTAACAACTTTTACGGCGACAAACCTGAAATTGAACCTGAATATTTAGAGGTACTTACTTGCAGAGCTCGGGTTATCTTTTTAACTTGGACTTAACTGCTCTTCAGAGGTTAAACTGATTAGTCGTCTGGCGCCACCGAGAGTTAGAAGCTAACCTTGAGTTTACACAATTATAGAGTAACATTTATAGCATTTTAACCCAGTGTTTATGAATTTAACTCCGTATCTTCGAATTAAAAAAGATTAGCTTAGTAAACTATATCTCAAGCTCTTTATCTTATATAAATAAGTATATAAACCTGTAAGTAGCTACTTGTGTAGTTACTCGATGAATTTAATCCGTCTTAAAGGTTAGGTACCTATCAAATTGAAATGATGATGTACTTTTAGATGTGAAATATGATAAGATTTTTAATTTTGTTATATTTTTGACCCCGAGTTTAATAATTTGTTCACACATTTAAAAACAATGGTATCTACGGCAGAATCTTCGATGAGTTTCGATTGGTATGCTCTAAGTACACATTGCTTTATACATATTGCTTTGAAGAACAAACAAACCAACTTATACCTTTCGAATCGTAATTTTTAGTGATGTAGATACACGTGGTCATACCAATTTGTTTTTTTTTTTAAATTTATTTTATTTTTACATTTCAGGTTTAATAAGTTTAATAATAATAAAGTTTATTTTATTCCAAGTTTCAAAATACAGATACATACTTCTGGGGACTCTTTTTAAGCTAATAAAGCTTGTGCTAAGAGCCCCCGCTCTTTCTTATTATAGTAGGTACATCATTTATTTACAGGGCGTGAATGCGTGAGTATGTGTGTGTGTGTGTGTGTGTATGGGTGTGTGTGTGTGTGTGTGTGTGTGTGTGTGTGTGTGTGAGAGAAAGCGAATTTACAACAGACTTTATAACAGGACTTTTATTATTTTTTTCAAAGCACAGTTAGTATTAATTTTAAAACCGATTTTAAAAATTTCTATTTTTTTATTTTTTTTTTTATAACTTGAGCAACATTTCAGTTTCATTGTAGTTTAGTGGCTTTAACCACTCTGTGAAACATTTTTTACATTCGTAAAATCTTTTAGGATATAAATCTAAAACTTTGTTTGCTTTGTTGTATAAATTAGCCGAACGTACATTAAATTGCTTGCGAGCAAATTCAGTTTTGCATTTAGGAACCATCGCAACTGACACCTTTCTTCTTTTTGATGGTTTTTGAACACCAGCATCGAATGGTAGAGTTTTATGTTTTTTAAGAACTAAGTAAACAAGATAAAGTTTTCTAACCGAGAGCAAATTACTTATTCGATAGATATCTTCGGTGGAGTACCTGATATTTTTAAAATACATTACTTTAATCAAAGCTCGTTGAGCTCGTTCAGCTGCAATAAATTTTGTTTTTGAAGCTCCCCCCCAGATTGGAATACAATATATTAAGATGGATTGTGCCAGAGCCACATATATTTCATTTAATAGGTTCCTAGGTGACTGACTGTTTTTTTGAGGGACAACATGTCTAAGTGATCTAAAGATCCATATCAGTTTCCTTACTCTATTAGATACTTGCTCTAAATGTTCATACCATGTGAGTCTGTAATCTATTATCACCCCCAGATACTTAGTATTTGACATCTTGTGGATACTAGGACATCCACAGTTTGTCTTATCGGTAGTATCGCATTCATGAACTCTTAAGTCAAATTCTGCAGTTGGTTGAGTACGGTTATTGATACTAAAACATATGTAGTTGGTTTTGGAAGTGTTTAGTGTTAGAAGGTTAGATTTGAGCCAACAAGCAACTTGAGTCATACCAGTTTCAGCAATGGTTTTTACCGCTTCCCAGGATTTTCCTGAGAAAACAATAGCTGTATCATCAGCATAAGAAAATAGATTAGCATCCTTGAGTGATAAATTGTATAGATCATTAATATATATTAAAAATAATGTAGGACCTAAAACACTTCCCTGTGGAACACCATACGTCACATCCACGTCATCACTAAGGGTTTGCCCCACCTTAACTCTCTGCTTTCTATTGGATAAGTAATCTATAAAAAGTCTTAAGGGTATTTCTCTAATTCCAATACTTTCCAACCAACGACCTTACAATATACAGAATAGTCAATTTAATATATTTACTAAAAAGTCATTTACAGGGAGACACTTCTAAGAAATATAATAGAAAAAAATGTATTGACGCACAAATAGAATGGTTAAATAAATAGAATTTAAGTAGACGTAACAAACAAATAAAATAATAAACAACGCAAAATAATTGAAGTTGAAATAAGAATGAAAAATATAGGTAGATACATTGCTAGAGTTTTCTGCTAATATCATGTGATACATAACTGGAGCCCGATGTATGGCAACAGGCTCGCTCCCTCTCACATTTGGGACTGAATATCATCTGGCGAAGTGTGGGTGTTATATTACACCTTTGCCAGGGAAAGTTGTGACGATATGTATGCACATGGCAAGATAATTAATCACTTATCAAAATATTACTAAATACAGTTAGAGTAGATAACAATAATGTATCAGGTGTTATGCAATAGATGCACTTGTGAAAGCAAACAAGGTAATTGTCAAAATCATGCTCTATCTGTCTGTAAATTGTTACGTTACGTGATATTTACGTAAAATATACGTGACACGATTAGATCAAGTCGAATGGATACTGACCCAACTAACTCTAGTATCGCCTCAAAACTTATTCGATTAAGAACTTAATTTTCTGTATTTTTTCTCTAATTTTCTTTTTTAATATTCCCAAAATAAACCATATTAATAATTACCAACTTATACTGAGGCTATCAATCAATTAATGAAGCTAATTGTGATTAATTATTAGTAGCAACGTGACTGGCCAAAAATGATCACCTGCAAGATCTATTAGGCTAATTAAAAAAAGATCATTTTCTTTCATAATCATGAAAAAGTTTTTCCTTGATTCTATGTGTCTAGGATTTTTTGTAGTGACTAGTTTATTGTTAGTGAATGCTAGTGGTTGCTGTTTTTCTGGATGGGACTTTTTAACGGAGGAGTTGTTGCCGGCTGTGTGTCCAATATTGGCTTCAACTAAAATAGTCAACGACGTATTCAAAACGCATGTTATTGGTAAGTTAATTTACAGTCTACACGCTATTTACTAAGTATCTGAGGAAATTATTATTTGAACTAATAATGTATTAAATATTAGTATTTACTAAGTATGATATAGGTCTGGAGGGCTAATGTAGTATACACATTACATTACAGTAAAATATTAAAAAAGCAAAAGTTTGTGAGTGTGTGTATTTGTTACTTCTTCACGCTCAAACGCCTAGACCAATTTTGATAAAATTTAGTATGAAGATAGCTGACACCCTGAATGAACGTCAAGGGCTCAACTTTAATCCCGAAAAGTGAAAAATTCCCGCCGGAATTTAAACCACGGGTAAAACCGCAGAGCTCAGTTCTGTAGTTTTTTTTTTAATTCCATTAGGTAATTATTTGGTAACATGCTATGTTCTTCATCAGTCTTCTTGTATCTTGTTTTATTACAACAGAAGAAGACGGCCCTATAACATCAGAACTTGTTTCCGAATGCGTGAAATGCGGCCGCGAACTTTCCCGCGCTAAGAAAAAGCGCGGGAACGAGCTCGTCCGTAATGGCGTCAGTCTGGAAGTTTCCACGCCCGCCATGATGCATTTCTTCACGGCTAAGCTGCCAGAGGATGTGAGGAAGGCTTCGGACGTATCGCACGAGCTGCTTACTGCGACCAAACTGTTGCAGCTGAAGATTTGCAGCAGGTGAGCTACAGGATTTGTTTATTAGTTAATATGAAAAACAAACCAACTCGTCCCGTTCCCGTCATTAAAACTGTATTTAAAAAATAACGGAAAAAACAAACTAACATTATATCCTATACACACACACACATCCTCCACAAAAATATTTTTTATGGAATGAATTATGAAGTAGCAAACCAACCGAATCGAGAATTAAAAAATATTTTTAATCGACTGTAATAAGAAAGGACATTTTTTGAAGTCGTCTAAAAAAACTTTTATATTATAAGTATACATATAGCTTATAGTAGCTAAAAAATCCAACAAAAGTAGGTAGGTAACAATACATAACAAGCAGTCCGATTCTGACCTATGTCCTAGATCAATCTCATTGTAAGAATATGCCTACTTGAAAATCTACTTTATCAATTAGAAAATAAGGTAAAACAAAAGTCACGGGCCATGGCGCAATCGAGCGTTCTTCCGCTATAAATCTGTGTAAATAATGAAATATGTATTAAATATGTAAATAAGGTAGATATTACAGTAGTACAACTTTCATCAATTCAATGTGATAGAAATATACCTATTGTAGGTTTCTTTTTTTAAATAAAATAGGTCGGCGTTTGACCACCAACTCGCCTGATGTTAAGCGACGTTGTGGTCTAAGATAAAGCACGGCGACCTATAAGGTATTTATTCACTCTAGCATTGAAGTTTTCTAGACTGAAGAAGTACAAAAACGGCAGTTGAGTGAAGCGCTACAAGAGCGCTACTGCTCAGACCCGTCTTCGGAACGGTTACACCGGACTACATCCCGAAACACGACTAGGTCATTTCACGGCATGGTTTGGTCCGGTGGGTGGTAACTAGCCACGGCCGAAGCCTCCCACCAGAGTTTGCTACCCGGTAAGCACTACCCGCGGGGACCACGTGTAGGGAATCAGAATAGAAATATATTCGGAACATTTTTGCACACGCGTTCGTCTGACGCCCAACTAAGTACAGCATGTACAACGACTGCCAGAGACCGATATATTTTAAATACATGCACGACTTAGAACAAACACAAATGTTCGTCACATGAATGCCATAAGTGGGAACGGGACCCACGCGCCTCGCCCTCAAGCTCAAGCAGGTTCACTACCAACTGAGCCACCGAGGCAATCAAAAACTCCCAGAAGTGCTTATTACCACTATAATTTCCCACAGCTGTGACGTAACCCCGAACACATTTATGTCCTTCCTGGAGCACCAGGTGATCAGGATCAACGACTGTTCGTTCTGCAAGCCAGTCAGCATAACATGCAAGGACAGCAAGTTTCGCTCCGTCGACGGTACTTGCAATAACTTGCGAAGACCCGAGTGGGGTCGGCGGGGAGCGCCTTTTACCAGGATTGCAGCACCGCGGTATGCTGATGGTGAGCTAGCGTTTTTGTGATTGATTAACATCTTACTCAGGTTATGTTAATAGTAAATCAATGTAATTGAAATCCATATGCCTTGGTTTACTTAATGCGACGTTAGAGCGGAAATACACTAAAGATTTGCTAAAGAAGTTTTTATTTTTGATTGTTTGGCAGCTGTCAGACCACTTGCATAACCATAACCTTTAAAACTAATGATGGTAAATCCTACTAATATTATAAACGCGAAAGTTCGTAAGAATGGATGGATGGATGTTTGTTACTCTTTCACGCCAGAACGGCTGAACAGATCTGGATGAAATTTAGCACAGAGATAGATTATAGTCTAGAATAGCACACAGGATACTTTTTAACTGCAGGTGAAACCGCGGGGCGCAGCTAGTGGTAAATAAGTCTAAACCAATTTGCCAATGCCATTTGCTATGGTAGTGGTCCCACTACGAGTTTTGATAGTTAACAAAAACTTTTTTCGTATTCGTTTGGCTTGAAACATCAAATCTAGGCCCTGGGGGGCTATTCCTGCGCGTGAGATGAGATGAGATTTTATCTTGGTCACTCTCACACCTATGACGTTTCAAACTAGAGCAACAAGGACGCAAAATGGTGAGATGAGAATCTCAAATCTCCGAATAGGGTCCCTGAACGTTTCCGCCAGGTGCACTTTATTAAAAAGTATGGAGCCAAACGAAAACGAAAAAAGTTTTCGTAACCATAAAAACTCAAGATAGGGGTGTTGGATCTTAACTCTTTTGTCAGGCGGTCCAACTGGCGTTCAGGGGGGCTATTACTGCGCGTGAGATGAGATGAGATATTATCTTGGTCACTCTCACACCTATGACGTTTTAAATGAGAGCAACAAGGACGAAAAAAGGTGAGATAAGAATCTCAAATCTCCGAATAAGGTCCCAGGCCAGAGATTTCTAACTCGATAGCATTTTGTACATTTAGCCGATTGATACTTTGTAGGTATGGTATCTTCACAACGCAGTAAGCAATTCAGTCTTTTACAAAATGTTTGTGCCACCTCAACTATCGTCTCCAGGTATCTACGCCATGCCAGTGGCCAAGAGCGGGCGGCAGCTTCCCAACGCCCGCACCATATCGTCTCGTCTGTTCGCTGACCGGTCCATCTCCAGTAAAGTGATGACCAACCTCAACATGCAGTGGGGACAGTTCATCACGCACGATATAGTGTTCCAGGTTATGGAAGTCACAGGTACGAGTATGTCGACTTTGCCATGACATTATAGGAAGTATTGCGAACGATGCAAGGTTTAAAGTTTTTGAAGTGCCGCTCTTTAACTGACTTCCAAAAAGGAGGAGGTTCTCAATTCAAGTGTATGTTTCTTTTGTATTTATATTATGTAACGCAATTACTCCGCCAATTGTGAATCGATTTTGGTGATTATTTTTTGTTTGGCAGATCATACTCGCTGGTCTGCGGTGCTATTCAAAATCATTCCGAAACGTTTCCGATCGGATCCTACAAATTTCAAACTCAAATTATTTGAATCTTAGTCTATTTTATAAATTTTGGAATAGGGAATCGAGTATAAATCCGATTGGAAGTCATTCTTCATCACGTTTTAAAAACTTATGAATACAGGCTGAGATTTGAATAATTTGAGTTTAAAATTGTTGGAATCCGAACGGAAACGTTTCCGAATGATTGTGAATATCTATGCAGGTCCAACATAAATTTGATTGAAATCGGTCAAGCAGTTTTTAAAATATCAACAAATGTCAAAAAATTGTTAACATGGATTGGATTGGACAATCCAAGATATTTGCTCATTAACTATTCCCAAGTTACAAGCTAAGTTTGGAGCTCACCGTCACAGCAATTCCTTGTCTTACATAGTCATTATAATTTGTTATCCCATGTATAGTATTTAAGTTCCTGTGTAAGTTTCTTTCGTTAATAAATTATCTTTATCTTACTATTTACTTCTGTATGGTATAAGTTTTGTTCCCCAAAAACTTGCAGACGAAGGCGGCATCCAATGCTGCCTGGGCAGTGGCCAGGACGTGCTGCCTCAAGAGCTGATGAACGACAAGTGCATCCCCATCTGTGTTCCCGAGAGCGACCCGTTCTACCGCCAGTTCGGGATCAAGTGCCTGAACTTTGTTAGGAGCATCACGACTCCCCGGGACGACTGTAGCTTGGGATATGCTGAGCAAGTAAGATATACTACTAAGCTAGTTAATTGAATCACTACTACGCTACTACTAAGCGTTTCAAGTCAACTTTTCTTGTAAGAACTGCAGAGGTGTTGAACTCGTTCCCTGCGTCTGTCTTTCCACCCACATACCTACAATCCGGGGGTGTTTAAGAGTAAAGTGAATAGGTATCTCCTAGGCAAGCGTGTTACATCTTCGATGACGTCGACGCTTCCAATCAGGCGAGTCAGTGGTCAAACGTATGCCTAGTCTGTTGTAAAAAAAAGCGGGTGGTTCTTTTAACTCCAGGCGCAAATAAGATTGTAATTTATTCGAAAGGCGTCTTGATCAAGAGTGTTTTCTTAGCTAATATAGTCAGGATTTATAAAATTTTAGTTTATTGTATTGTAATAATATGTACATTTACCTATCAGCTTACTGATAAATAAGGTTTAGAACGAAACGAAAGTTTTGCTTTAGAAGAACTGTTTTCAGTATAATAATCTATCTTTTACCTTTAAATCTCAAAATATTATGTACTGGACGAACTAGCCGTAGAAGCCAAAACCAACAGGAAACAATCACCTGAACAAACACAGGTGCAATAATATTTCTTCCAATATAAATTATATCGGAACAGATTAACGAATTGGTGTTTACTTTATATTCAAATAATAGAATTAATTACTGTAATTAAATAAACGAGAATGTGTTTGTAATTCAAATTCAAACTCAAATTTTCTTTATTTCAGGCCATTTTTTACCCATACACGTTGTAATATATGTAGAATATAAATAAATTAAAATTAAAATGAGGTATTAACTATTAGATTGAAATGAACATAAAATTAAAAATGTCAAAAAATAAATGAAAATAAAACAATAATAATAAAATTGCTCTAGCGATGTAATATTCACTTGCAATTTTTTTGCACATTCGGGAAAAAATATCTTAATTTTGTAAAAATTTATATGTTTGTAGGTCCATATTTTTCTATCCTATGCTCATTTGCTTTTGCATTAATAATATTTATTCAAGTTTTACACAAAGCAAATACTAATCGACCGAGCCAGCGAAGCGCCTATGTTTCAGCTTTGGCAAAAAAGTTAGAGGTAGACGAAGACAGCCAGACAGACGCCGGACATATGAAAGCATTTTTGCCAAGGCTGAAGCATAGCGTTTCGCTTGCTAACTCTCGCTGGGTCGATATTAATACAACGGTTTATTTAATCAGTCATATCATGTTTTATGCTAAATGGCGCTATTGAGGCGGTTGAGTCTTTTTATAGCTTTGACGTCCATAAGTGTATCATTGATAATGTTATTACTTTATTATTAATACCCAATTGAATAAAAACATTTTGACTTTGACTTGAATTTTAGTTATTAACCAGGGCGCTTATCACGTGTTTTGATAGTTAACGAAAAGTTGTTTCGTTTTTGTTTTGCTCAATATACTTATTTAACCTTTTTTTTGTCACCTAGGGAAAACCTTTTATATATACCACCCTCCCCCGGGGGATCAGTGTGGTGATGTGGGAGTCTCCGCCCTAGTGGCGGCATACCCACGAAAAACCTTGGGGGTGTTCCTCCTTTGCACCATTTTTTTTTTAAATTGATTACTTAATAGGCTTGCGTTTGGCCGCTAACATGCCTGATGATAAGCAGTGCTATTTAACCTAGGCCCTTAACGTTTCTGCCAGGGGAGCTTTATTGAAATGTATTGAGAAAAACGACAACGAAAAAAGTTTTCGCAACTATCAAAACTCATCGTAAGTATGCAGGTACCTACGGTACATTGACAAAACGTGACTTCCTCCAGTTGTGCTTAAAGGAAATATGTTTATGGTGGGTTTCACTTTTGTGATTACAGATGAACACTGTGACAAGTTATCTGGATGGGTCCCAATTGTACGGGTCAGATAAGAAGCTGGCCTCGAAGCTCCGTAGCAAGAAGGGAGGTAGACTTCGACAAGAGACCAGGAGGGGGTGCACGAGGGGATACTTGCCCTCCGTCGAGGATAAGGGGGCAGTTTGCTTGCTGAGAAACACTTCGGATCCTTGCTATTTGGCCGGTAAAATGTTTCATCATTCCATTGTGTAGTTCTATTTGCTGTTTGTATCTCAGCGGAGGAGCGTTTGTTTTGAAAGATATCGCTCATTTGCTACAAGGTCGACATATCTCAAAATTTGTGATTTATTACTTAATAATACAGTTAAGCAGAAAAAATTGCGCTTAGTTTACTGTAAAAACGTCATTTCTCTAAGCTCTATAGTAAGAGAGAGACAGCAAATATTCACAGTTGTGCCGTTATAGTATTGTCTCTTTCGTTTTGGTGACTCGCGGCAACAACGACATTATTTAGTTGTGATGTAACAGTGCGAGCGGTAGTTTGTGTTTGTGCTCTTGAAGAACGACATTCTTTATGTAAAAACGCTCTTACAGGTAAGTTAAGTACAATTTACTTTAAAATCTTTTAAGAATAACGTGTTTAGTCTAAATGTGTCGTTAAAGCTGATAATATTTGAATAAATCAGGGTCCCCATATTTCGTGTTATGGCGATTTTGCTGAGAACATTACGAACCACTATAGTATTATTACGAATTATGACGTTGTTGTTAACAAAGAAAACAATGAGTTGATTATTACAAAAAAAAATATCTAGACTTATGTCATTACACTTAAAAATATTATGCGTTATTTAAGGTAAAATATTACAACATTTTGTGATGAAACGTTTAAGACAATAATTCAAGGCACGTTTTCTTATTTATGTCTTTTTCATATTATTTTTTTTTTGCATTTTTAGGTGAAAATGGTGCTTCCACTTACCTCAAGAGGCAAAAAACTTGTAGCATTAATTGACAAGGATAATAATTTGCCCAATAAAGAGGTTGTTGAGCCTAATGAAAGCAGCAATGAAAGAGGTAACCAAACATCAAACGAGACGAGATCTTTATCAAATGAGAGTAGTTCTTCTTCCAGTTCATCATCAGATTCGGATTCATCAGATGACTCGTTTATAGAAGATAGTGACGATTCTGTCAAAGATCCGATTTATATTCCACCTGAGCTACTTGTTCAAAAGAATTGTACTGATTTAATAGAGACAATTGAGTATTCAATTCCATTACCATCAGCTTCTACGGCAGATAGAATCATAACAATTTCTGAATCCTCTCCTCTGCAGCGCAGTTCTGAGTTGCCAGCTGAACAGTCAAATGAGAATTCTATTGCAACTAACAATTCAGAAAGCATAATTCCATTGTCATCAACTTCAACGAAGAATAGGACCATAACTTTGTCTCCTGCAAGCCCGAAGAAAAAAAAAGGAAGAAAACGCAAAAAAAATGAAGCAAATTGGAACAGAAATGTGAAGAAAATGCTGCGAAATACTGGACAAGCGTATAAAACTGTCAGCAAGATAATGAAAGAAGAGAGAAAAATGAGAGATCCGTGCGGAGATAAATGTCGGTTACAATGTAAATCTGGACTATCTGAAGATGAAAGGAAGTTACTATTTAAGAACTACTGGGCATTAGGTGATAACAAAAAACAATGGGAATACATTTCGAAAAGTATGACGATGATTACACCAAAATACCGTTACATTCGTGAAGGAGGAACAAGAAAACCTCGTCAGAAGAATCACGCATTTCATTTCAAGTTGCCCGATAGATCGGTGAGAGTTTGTAAAATTTTCTTTAAGAACACATTAGGAATTAATGACCGGCCAATTCGCACCGTTTTAGAGAAAGAAGACCAAGTGGCAAATTGTCTATTGGCTGACGACAAGCGCGGTAAACATGACAAACATCCGCGAGTTGACGAAGCAATAAAAAATGGCATCCGTGAATACATAAACGCGATACCAAAAATCGAGTCTCATTATACAAGAGCCAATACAAACAGAGTTTTCATAGATGGTAGTAAAAATATAGCCGATATCCACAAAGACTACGTGGCAATTCAACAGAAAAATAATTTGGGTTTCGGCAATTATGTCCTTTTTTACAAAATATTTACTCAAGAATATAACATATCTTTTTTTACTCCAAAAAAGGATATGTGTGACGTGTGTGCTGTCTTTAATAACTCTGATAATAAAGAAAACCTAAAAGAAGAACATGATAAACATTTGAAGGAAAAAGAATTATGTCGGGCAGAGAAGGCAAAAGACAAAGAAGATGAAAATATTGTAACAGCGGTCTATGATCTCCAGGCAGTATTTCAATGCCCCAAAGGCGATGTATCAGTATTTTATTATAAGTGTAAGTTGAATGTATTGAATTTTACAATTTGTGATTTAAAAACAAACAAAGTAGAATGTTTTGTTTGGGACGAGTCCAACGCCAACAGAGGTGTAAATGACTTGGGAACTTGCGTATACAAGTATATAGAACAGCTTACGTTACTTAATAATGATAAGAGTCTTGACATTGTGTTTTACTCTGACAATTGCCCAGGCCAGCAAAAAAACAAGACAATGATTGCAATATATTTATTCGCATTACAAAAGTTCCCTAACCTCCAAACGATTACTCATAAATATCTCGTAAAAGGGCATACCCAAAATGAGGGTGATGCAGCTCATTCACTGATAGAAAGACAAGTAAAAAAATTGCTTAAAGCTGGACCAATGTACTCGCCAGAAGCCTTTATCGGTGCTATAAAAATGGCTAGAAAAAAACCTGAACCATTTCATGTCAATGAAATGTGTACAGAGGATTTTGTTGATTGGAAAGATGCATGTACCCAAATGGGAGTCAATTTGACGAAGGATGAAGAAGGAAATTCAGTCAAGATTGGAGATATAAAAGTTTTAAAGGTAGAAAAAGACAAACCACGCGTATTATTGTACAAGAACTCTTATGGAGAAGAAGAATTTAAAAAAGCAGAAATTATCAGAAAGAAGAAAAAGATACATGTAAACGTCAAGAAAGCTTATGATTGTAAACCAGGCATATCGGACAGAAAGAAGGCAGATTTGTTGGACTTGTTAAACAAAAACTTAATTCCACAGTTCTATGCTCAGTTTTACAATTCCTTGTAAGGTTTTTTTTCTACAATGAATATAAATAAGTAATAATAGGATTCCGATAGAATTTATGAACATTGTTTTGAACTTTAAAGTAGGTATATTTTGCGTTAGAGACTAAAATTTATTATACTTGTGTTGTGATAATATTATGATAATTTTAGTACTTAGTTGTCAAACGTATTATAATATGTGAGAACTTAATAACTGAGGCTGATTTTGATTGTTATTTAAGTAATGTAGGAGAGTTGATTTATAAGGCTGACGGTGTGCCATTTATAACTTAGATATAAGCGCAATACATACTTTTGTTTCTATAATTTTGTAAGGATGTTAATGTGACTATGTTGTAGTTAACTTTTGATTCTTAAATTAATAAAAAGTTTTTTCAATGTCGACATATTTTGTTATTTTTACTTTAAGTTAAGCTCAAATTAAAAATAATTATTGAGTGTAACGTCATAAATCAAAATACTACAAAAATATTTATACATTTATCAGCAAAAATGTCATAAGTGTATTCTTTCTGCAAAAAAAATAGCATAGTATGGCGTGTGTGCTTTATACGTAAGATTTAACATCTTAACAGAATACTATACTAATCATGCTACATTTTAGTCTAAATAAGTTAACTAAATAATCAATGATTATGGTATAATATTAACTTGAAACTTTAAAATCGCTCTCCTTTAAAATGATATTTTTTGAGAAATGTCGACCTTGTTGCAAATGAGCGATATGGTTTTGATAAGAAATGTTATAGGTAATTCTTCAACGAATCCCATATGCAAGACCTAAGGGTGAAGCGCCGACTAGAGTATAAATATAGTTCGGCATTAAGTAGAAGCTTAAATGTATTATCAATGTTTTATTTAGTTTTTGTCACGGCTTTTTATTTTATTATTTATAAATACATTGAGTAGAAGCGGAACACAAGCGTAATTCAAAAAAGAATGCTGAACCCTGCCCTAAAACTCGGTGAGGAGAAAGGTGTAAAAACAATCCGAGCATGCATAATTTGATCGACGACAAAAGTACCCTCAGAAAAGTAAACGATACGAAAAATAAACCCCTCTAGTCGTTTTGGTTCACTTCCTTTTCCAATGTTGCCCACTTTTTAAGTTCAAAGAATTATCAGATCTATAAAAAATATATACATATGTTCGTAGGGGACGGTCGAATAAACCAGACCCCAACGCTAGCCCTGCTGCACACTCTACTGCTCCGGGAGCACAACCGCGTGGCAGACATCCTCAGCGGCCTCAACCCGCTGTGGAACGACGAGAAGATATACCAGGAGGCCAGGAAGATTGTCGTCGCGGAGATACAGCACATCACTTACCAGGAGTGGCTGCCGCTGAACTTTGGTAAGATTTTATTGAAATGCCATAATTGTGTAAACCATTGAAATATGAGTAGTATATTATTGAGAGTTCTAACCCAGAGTTATTTGCGGTTGTGAAAATGGTTTTACTATGGTGATAAGTATGGCGAATGTGTTTTACCAACCGCAAAATGTCGTGTTAAGTTTGTAAAATATGTAATAACGATTGAAGGTAGTAAGTTTTGACATCTTCACGTATGCTTTTCGAAACTTGATTATCCATTGGACGAGATACCACAGCACAGAAGAGTGGTAATCGAGTCTTTTTAGCAGTCGACGAGCGAAGCAAAGAACTCTTGTGCAGCAAGAAATAGCTCTAGCACGAGATAAATCTAGAACAATAGGTGGTAGAGCCTTAAAAGGTTCTCAATATCAACGTTTTCGTGATGCCCTTGGTGTTACAGGTATCCAAAGGCAACGGTGATTGCTTGCAATCAGGTGGCCAGTCTGCTTTAAAATGGCGACTATCTTTATCGACGAACGTGTGTAATACTCTGCACGAGTGTGTGTTCCCTGACACTTATAATCTGGGTGTCTTCAAGTCTCGAGTGAATCGGTTTCTTCTAGGCAAGCGTGCTCCATCGTAGGCCGCATCACTGCTTATCATCAGGCATGTAGGCGGCCAAACGCAAGCCTATTCAGTAATAAAAAAAAAAGAACGAACGAAGAGTCAATTTCTTGAAGCTATTCTTCACATTCTTGGCATCTAATGCATTGATCATCTGAGCCATCACTTCGCTTTATAACATCTTCTCTTTCAGGCGAGAACTACCTCCGTTACTACCGCATATCCCCGTCCAGCTTGTACAGCCACGACTACAGTGACAGTGTCAACGCAGGCGTTATCAACGCATTTGGCGCGGCGGCCTTCAGGTTCCTGCACACCGTCATACCGGGCAGCATCATGACCTGCCCTGCGAGTTACCACGCCGCATACTTCTACAAGTCAGTGTCTGATCGTTTATTCGTCTGATGATTCAGATCATGATCTGATACGGTTATTATTTGATATGACTGATTTTTAGGGGGTTCGAAGAGTAGGGGTATTTTTCCTTCTTATCGATTATTCTTTTCTTAATTACGCCAAAAATAAATAAATAATAATAAATAAATTCGGGACACTTCCACACACGGTCACCTGACCCCAAACTAAGCAAAGCCTGTACTATGGCTGCCAGAGACTGATATACTTACATACTTAGAAATTTTTAAATACATACTTAAATACATAATAATACCCAGACATAGAACAAACACAAATGTTTGCCGTAGGTGGGAATCGAACCCACACCCTCAAGCTCAGAAGGCAGTTTCACTACCAACTGAGCCACCGAGGCAGTCCTTCTCCTAATGTGCGATACAAGATAAGTTTGTCGATTGTATTGAGTTTATTTAATTGATGTGCTCCAGTTTGCACAACTAATTCGGACAAGATTGGTAGAGGACCGTGATGAGCGGCGTACAAGAGAAGCTTATGATGTTCAGCAGTGGGCGATTACAATAATTTAAGGAGTTGCTTTTGGTGTCCAGGGTCGGCAGTCTTCTGCTAGTGTAAGTGAATGGGAATAATCATTTCTTGGTTAATCATTCAAAATCGAACGAATAAGAATGCGAGTTCTTATTTCGGGTTCATTAGTCAGTGCTGCAATTAGAAGCTGTTCAAACCTGTTATAGATACAGCGACCACTATTTCAATCCGAGTCTACTGGAGTCCACCCCCGACTCTGTCGACGATCTGATGCGCGGCATCCTCGCGCAGCCTGCGGCAGAGTGCGACAGCTTCTGTTCCGAGGAGATCACCAACCTGCTGTTCAAGTCGCACAACAAGTGGGGCATGGACCTGATAGCGATGGACGTGCAGCGGGGAAGGGACCATGGACTGGCTTCGTACAACGATTACAGGTGACCACTATATTGTGATACAGTGGATCTAAGATTTTGGTTTGGGGGAGCTTGACACAACTGAGGGTAGGTACTTAGTAGCTTTATCACACACTAAGCGCTGAAAAGCCGACGTTTTAGACCATTCTGGAGTAACATTCTAGACAAGATGCACGGGGTAAGGGTTAGGCCCCTCAGATTCAATTCTGTTTTAAAAAATCATACACGCAAAGACCTTCGAGTACAACACTTCCATACGATAGGATAGTTTTTATACTTGTAAGAAACGACCAATCAAACTGCTGACTCAGCTCGCATTTCTGACGTATAACTAGAACTGCGTACCGTTATCTTACAGAGAAACCTGCGGCCTGCCAAAAGCAAGGACCTTCCAGGATCTAGCTGGAGAAATTCCTCAAGACGTAAGATGTTTTCTACTAAAATACTGCCATTTACTCGAAAGTATAAGTGATTTTCAAAGTTGACAAAGCTTTCTGACTTCTTGCAGTCAGCTTCTTTCCTTCTTTTCTTTAGTTTAAACTGTTCTCCCCATATTCCAGCGCATTGTAGCCCTAGCGCAGATCTACGAGTCAGTAGACGACATCGACCTGTTCGTGGGCGGCGCGCTGGAGCGCGGCGTGCAGGGCTCCGTGCTGGGACACACGCTGCACTGCATCGTGGCCGAGCAGTTCTACCGCACCAGGGTCGGCGACCGCTACTTCTATGATAACGGGGAGATGCCGCACTCCTTCTCACCAGGTATAAATAAGACTCGATAGCGAAGACAAGGACGCTTAGAATGCACAACATATCGTCACGCCTCTCCATAAAGGGGGCTAGCAGGTGTAATACAGCACCCAAACTTCGCCGGACGATATTTAGTCTCAAATATGAAAGGGAGCTAGCCTGTCACCATACAGCGGGCTCCAGTCATGTAGCAGATGACATATAATGCAATGCACAACATATCCCAAAAATAAGCAGAATTACTTAGAACCAACTTGAAACTCCAAGCAGCGGTTAAGCGTTGGCAACCGGCAACGGTGTAGCGCCTTGCAGTAACTTTCTTACTGGCATTATCTCATACACTCTCCTTCTGGGCTTCAATAAATTGCGGCTTCAGCCGCAATCCAATAAAAAAAATGATATCCTTGTCTCAATCGGTACTTCTACTTACTCAGCCTCACAAAGCTGATGATGCCAACGTCCAAGTTTCGTATAGCGCCACTGCTAGTCAATGCAGGTTTTATCACCCTCTTTCTCTTGTATTTTCCAGATCAACTAAGAGAGATAAAGAAGGCGACAATGGCGCGACTGATCTGCGACAACACAGACGTCCAATACGTGCAGAGAAGAGCATTCGAAATGGAATCACAGAGCAATCCCAAGCACAGATTCGATGATTACAACGCGATACCGTACGTGGATCTTACTGCTTGGAAAAAGCCTTTCGATATTTCAGATTTATATGAAAAATAATCTGGTTAGTTTAGTTTGAGTTATGTTTAATATTGCAAAAACCAAATTCTCTTTTGGTTCATTTTGCAAAAACCGAATTCTCTGGTTGATTTATTAAAAATATTCTTTAAGTATACCAGCAGTAAGACGCAATATCGTTTGTAAATAAATATTGATCAAATGAATTATTTGATAACATTTTAAAATTTGTTTCATAAAATATACCCTTCATACCCTATACATACTATATATCCATTATATACCATCATACTGATTATAAACCAATATAAACTAAACTTTATCTTTCCTCCATACATAAATGTATTTTTCACTCCAGCAAAAAAGGGTCTACATATTTATTTCAATAAAATTCCACATTAGCCATACATAACTATATTTCAACAAATAAAAACGATATCCCTTAAAAGTATTGGTTAAGACTTAGGATTTGTATAATGATAGGCTATCAAAAAGTATCACATATTAGTACTTTGTATTAAGATTTTGTAAAAAAATCTATTTACATTTTTTTTTGCCAAATACTTGTTTAAAAAAGCGGTCTCGTTTTCTTTTAGGAAAGTAATGCTTAACTTATATATCCGGAGTCGATGAGAATTTAACGATGTTGTACAAAGTAAAATGATATTTATGTCAATTGCGCAAAGCACAAAATGCGGGTTAAGGTCGATTAAGGTCGGTTAAGGTCGCGCGACTTTCGATTTTTTACTAAGTACAATATCGTTAAATTCTCTTCGACTCGCCGGCAATATAAATTAAGCCGAAGAAGGGTGGATTTATCAACCATTTGTAAAAAAGCTTAAGCTTACGTTTACGAAGTGCATACTTATATAAGCACAATTGCACAAAACTAATTAGAATCATAGATCTCTCTATACTTTAAAATATATCACAATAAAAACCTTGTCCAAAATTGCAAAACGTTGTAAAACTATAAAATGTGAAGGCAGGTGAAGACAACCTTTTGTTTACCTAAAATCTAGATTTTTACCCGACTGCGCAAGACAAGGGTTATGTATTTCAAATGTATATACATATGTGTTCATGAGGTTTCTTTGGCATGCCCTACAGCTTGAACAGCTTGATTTCGACATGTGAGGTGTCATTTAATTCGTCTTGATAGTGGAAGTGACATAAGGTACAACATTTAAAATAATATTTAGTGTGTCAGGCTACATTTTGCAGTCGGGTTGTTTCGTTTTTCTTTAAATGATGTTACTTAGTAAGAATCATTTCCGAATGACTTTTTACTTACAAACTAATAAACTAAGGTGCAAATATTAACCATAAAATTAAACGTATAATCTGAACACAGCTAAAATGCACAATAATCACAATCATCATAGATCATAATAATTTATACCGATTGATTTTTTTACCGTCTCGAGATCAATGCGTGTTGTGTAAGTAGTAGAGAAGTCATGCACGAGAATATTTGCTTATGGATGGGATGCCCGATCGGCCTGTGCGCCTGCGAAAGGATATCAATAAGACAAACGATACCTGCAGCGAATATCTACTTATAATAAGTAAGGATTTCCGCGCATTTTGTAGGGTGCAAATTATTTAAACTACGATGTTTTTTAACGCATTTTTTAACATCAAATGTATTTCTTCTACTCCGTCTGTCCGCCTATTATACCCTATTTTTTCGAGACGACAAGGAAAATCAACCGGTATATTATTTTATGCTGTAATGGAAAAAAAAATTACAAACAGGTTTTGCAGGTACTTATTTTAAAATAAACAAGACAGTTTAATACTTAACTGTCATAAGTTTATGATGTTGATTTAGTTTGTGACCGAAATTAGACTAGAGGCCTCGTTCAGGGAGGCGCGGGGATCAAGCGCCGCCACGAAAAACAGAACACCGTCAACGCGCTTCTCCCTGAACGCTCTCATAAGTCGGAACCACACTATTGCAGCAGAAACCTGTATAAAAGCCAATACGCCGTTCCTATTGGTTGAAAAACTTTAACAACCAATAGGAACACTTTCGTTCGCGGCAGTAACTCGGTTCCGGCTTTACATGGCATGTTTTTTTGCCCGCAGGACGTGACGTCGCTCGCGCCGCGTTACGACCCGCGTCCCTCTGAACGAGGCGTAGGGAACTAACTACACCAGATTCAAGGGGCAATTGAGCTAACCAAAGCAGATGCTTAGCAGAACCGTTGACGATGCGTTTGTCGTAAAAAAAGGGAGGGGATCAGCTCAGTATCACTAATGTCTCACAAACGTGCCAGCTAAACTACCGGTGATACGTTTTTGAAACATTACTGATACTGATCGGTTTCCCCGTCCGTTTTTTTAAGGGTAACGCAACGTCAATGGTTCAGTTAAGCATCGGTTATGGCTAGCTGAATCGCCCCCAGGTCAATTCCGCTGTTTGCATCCGTTCAGTACTTATCATAAGTTTTGATAATAATGAACGGATCATAAGTTACCATAAGTTTTGATAATCTTTTTTTGTTTTCGTTTGGCTCCATACATTTCAGTAAAGCGCCCCTGCCGGAAATGTTAAGGAACTAAGTTAAATGTTTGTAGCCAAACGAAAACAAAAAGTTTACGTAACTATCAAATTCTTGGTAAGAGTGAGCTTTTCAGCGCTGAATAGACTCCGGTGCCTGTTTTCTATGGACTAAAGCTGAATTGAGGTGGATAAGTGTAGTCAGTCCCTAGGCTGCCTAGTACCTATCCACTGGAGATACATTTGTGGACAACAATTAGGTAAAGTATTTTAGACTTACCCTCAATCTCTTTCAAAATAGCCAAATCCCATCAGACAAAAATTTAAATCAAATATTTTAACAGACACGGGTTTTTATCTCTCTCACTCTTAGATCAGCAAGTTCCTTTCATCTTTCTTTTCTTTCCCCCACAGAGCGGTCAATTTGTTTTTTGCCCCGTTCCACGTGACGGAAGTTTGCATGAGCTGCGAGAACCCTCCGGAGCCAGGTTTCATGAGTCTCTCAACTAGAGGGCGCTTGTACAGTCTTAGGGCTTCAGCGCGCTGGTCCTCTGTTACTCTGCGGTCGTCTAGGTGGTTTAGTGACGGAAATTGAGATATGACGAAGAGTCTGAAATGGATAAATACAGTACTATTTATCCGGCAACGGCTGTGATGGACAAGTCATTTAGAGGAAATGAGCGATGATAGAGGGCCAAAAATTATCTTTTAGTTTGGACTCCACAACAGAAACGATCCCGAAGCAGACCAGGGGGCTTACCACAACCTCTTAAAACATCATTAATTAAGCCTTACTTCGTAATTTCGTACCATGACCACCCTAAAAGTATTCCTGTTAAGTTTTGATATCGCTTAGCAGTTTTGATGACGTCACTCGATTTCGTTCATTCAATCCAAAGAACATTTGTCTATAAACCGTACCACGACCTCTAAAGTATTCCTGCCGAGCTGTCAAAATAGCAGGAATGATACAAATGACAACGATTGTTAAAAAGTTGCTCTCCGTGTAACTTTTTCTATTTTTATGTGAGTTTTTGCTGTGTTTCTGAGGTTCTATTTGTAATATTTAGCAAGATGGCCGATGATTTGGAAACTTTCGAGTTTCTCGAAGCAGATAATAGAAGCTCCGTATTACGAAGGACGCCTTCGGACGGGCTCCAGAATAAATTTCAACCCTTTTTCACATAGATTTTTTTTTGGCTAAGTCCGCTCCTTTTGATGCACTTGTTACTTCTTAGAGTGAGCCTTCGCCTGCAGACTCCTATTAAAGCCCGCAGCGATTTCACTGTGGGTTTTTAAAAAGTCTCACATGATATCGAACTGCTTCGCTGAGACTCTGCGGCCTCTGTGACAAATTATTTTAAGCATTAAATTCTAGATATCACAAAAAAAAATTCACAAACTTTAATTGTATACAGCAATTGAATTTTAATTTACCTTCATGATCGTAGATTTAATTTACGTTTTTGAGGGGAACCGAAAAATTGGTGTCATGATTTTGTATTATTTTCTAAAACGAAAACTCGCCTTTACTGAAAGAGGGAAAGAGGAGCGAGATTTATCTCATTTATCATCATCTTCATCAGAGATTTAATGAAAAATGTTATGACAAACATACGGAAGACTATGGTGGTATGGCTATGTTGCCTCTAGCCTGCCCTATGAGACAAAACAAAAAAAAATCGTTTTTGACATTGTTCAAACAATCAAGTGTCGCCAGATGTTTCTTAGGAGCGATTGTACGCGGGTGAGGAAAATAAAAATTCTTAGGGAAGAAAATAATAAGAATACTTGCAACTTGTAAAAACCGTAAGTGTAATTTCCCTGTATCGATAGGATATTGTAGGCACGATTTCGCTATGCGGTCGTACTATTGTACGACCCCGATTGTACGATTTTTACATGGCAAAAATCGTATAATTACGATTGACATCGTACATCTGGCAACACCATACTCCAAAATACGCAAAAGTACCACAGAGTGATAAAGGCACTTGTATCGTACATTCTTTTGACATCACTGTAGCAGGAGTAAAAACGTTTTAAAACATTATTGTTTTCAATGCTTGTGGTATGATACAAAACAATACTTATTAAGGAATGTAACAAAACGTTCCTGCGCAATGATGTTTTTGTAAAAGTTCATGGTAAGCCCCCAGAACAGTTGGTTAATGTGTATAGAAAAAGATCTAAGAACTATGGGAAAACTCACAGCCTGGCGAAGGATTGCCAAAGACTGAGCAAAGTGGTGGAAAATAGTGGAGGAGGCCAAGACCCACATATACTTGTAGCGCCGCAGGAAGTCATAATAGTGATTTAATTGGTCTGCAGTATGTTAAGATTTTAGTCAAAACAGTTCATGGACAGCTCTAGATACTTCATCCGATTTTTTTTGTTAAAAACAATAGACAGATTTTCAGTTTCATCATTATGTCAGCCCGGAAGACGGCCACTGCTGGATAAAAGCCTCCCCCAATGATCTCCACGTAGACCGGTACTGCGCTGCCCGCACCCAGCGGCTTCCCGCGACCTTCATTAGGTCGTTAGGTTAGTTAGTCGTTATGACTAACTAACCTAACGACGAACGAAGAAGAATGAAAATTTAGCTAAAGAATGAGCATGAAAAGTTTTGAGAGTACATTCTCATTTACGTACACCGTACGTCTGCGTACGAGACACAGGAGTTGCCGACGAAAGGGGTCGTTTGTGTCGTCAGTCAGACAGCCCCAGAAAGGGGAGAATGCTAAAGAGGTAGAAAGGGAAACACTTTGTAGAGCAGTCTGGCGAAAGCCAGAAGGCAGAAGTTTCGGTCCGTATAATCGAGAAGTTGGAAGGACCATGGGAGGTGGAGGGAGTACATTCTTTACAACGTATAAATCAATGTATGTATCATCTCTTTTACAATGAATTGGCTAAACCAATCTTCATGCAATTTGATAGGTTGAGGTATCACGAAGATTTATTTACCTATATTGCAGGTACTCGTAAAAAGTTCCTCCATTGAAGTAGCTCGGCGCAGCCGGGTTCCCCATCAGACACAGGTATTGCAGGTTCGGGCAGGATTCCTTTAGTTTGCCCACCCATGGGAAAAGAGAAGAGATTTTGCAATGGTTTAACCTGGAACGTGGAATTAGAATATTTTATACTATCCATGAAACATCTATGATCAGGTGATAAGTTCAGCAGATCATATAGGACTGGCTGAGCCCCGTGAGTTCACCGGCGGTTTGTTCGGTATGAAAGGTATGCCTATTGTTCTTTTCTGTATCCCTGACAACGCGTATGCAAAATTTACGATGGGTTGAGTATTTAAGGCGTTAGTAAAGGGGTGAAAGCGTAACAAACAAACGAACAAACTCACTTTGGCATTTTACATTTTATCATATCACATTGTTACATGGTTCATGCGCTGATTTGTGTGTAATTTGAATCAGCTAGTTAAGGATTAATGAATTTTTTAAACACTTTTTTTTAATATGTGTTCCGTATGCGAATCGAAAAAATAACATTTAGCATACAGCTAAATGTTATTTCTAAAAACTAAGTGAATGTAAATGTAATTTAGTTAGGTAAGGTCTTACCACAATAATTCTAGTTTTGGCAAGGGTGGCAGGAAGCAGTTCTCTGTGATGGGGTTGTGATCAGCTATCAGCGAAGTTAGGTCTTTGAAGTACACTAGGGCATCTAAATTTCTGGAATATATTACAAAAAAATGTTTTTGAAGCTGCAACTTACATCATTTTACACTACAAGTTACATTTGACTGGCTAGGTGGCTCAGTGGTAGTAAACCTGCTTGAGCTTAGGGAAGTGGGTTCGATTCCCACCTAGGCCAAACATTCATGTCATGAACATTTGTTTGTTCTATGTGTGGGTGGTAATATCTATTTAAGCATGTATTTAAAACTATTTATGTTTATATACTCAATCTCTAGCAGCCATAGTGCAAGCTTTGCTTAGTTTAGGGTCAGACGAACATGTGTGCAAGATCTCGCAAATATTTATTTACTTATACTAGCTGTTACCCGCGGCGTCGTTCGCCTTTATTGAGAAAACACTATCCAAATACCTTCCTCGTGATAAAAGTACTGTTACTAATTATCAAATTTCATTAAGATCCGTTCAGCCTTTAAACTGTGAAGAGCCTACAAACAAACAGACAGAGTTACTTTCGGTTTCATAGTATTAGTATGGATAGTATGGTTTTTTTTTTTTATTATTTAAAATACACATTGAGAATAGTGCGTGGAGGTATTAGTATGGATAGTATGGTTTTTTTTTTTATTATTTAAAATACACATTGAGAATAGTGCGTGGAGTCCCTCCGCGCGGAAGAAGTGAAACTTCTGTGTATCTTTCTTACTACGCGCATGCGTTCGAGTGCCTCGCATTCACTCTCGCTCTGTTTCTGTCTATTCCCCCTCCCCAGGAGCGTTAAACGTTTAACACAACCTTCTTGAAAGTCACATTAGCAGTTTCACTCCAAAAAAATGTAACTTACGTAATTTTATTATGACTGATGTCTAAGTACTTGATGTGTACTGAGAATTTTTCAACAATCGTTTTAGGTATTTCGAACAGCCTCTCGTAAGCCAGCGTCAGTTTTGAAGATTCCTCGTTGTCTGCATTTGTCTCTGATGATCTTTAAACAACAAAATAACAAATAAGATTGATTAATAAGATGTTCATGAATTTTATATGACGCATAAATTTAAGGACAACGGGCAAATTAGTCCAAAAATTTATTTAAAAAAATTGGTTGTCTGTAAAGTCGGTTTACTGACGATAGTTGAACGTGACAACGTGCTCACTCAAGTAGGAGAGAGACGGGTGTCGAACGCTGCCGAACGCAAAGGCCGATTGTGCTTCTTTGTCGCTCGTTCCGCGCTCTCGCTTGCACTTCAAGCCTTACGTGAACGCCTCAGAGCGAGGTAACGCCGCATTTTTTCGTGCGTGCAGCCGGCTCTATCGAATTATAAGACGTTGTCACGTCATAAACATATAAGTTTGCCCGCAGGGTTGACATATGGCGCATTCGGTAGATTATTTTTTTACATTAAAAAAGCAAAATACGAGACCGGTAAAATTTAACTTAAAGAAACCGATATATTTCATTTTTAAGAAGAGTAGTAAAATATGAATATAATATTATGTATTATCATAAATGTTAAGCAAAACCTCCATGGCGAAGTCACGAATAATGATGACGTGATGACGCATGGTAGGAAACTCTTTGCCAGACAAGCACCGAGAGGTGCACGCCATCTTTTCACCCAACTGCGCAAGAGAGGGGTTTTGTTTTTCGAGTGCATGTGCATGAGTGCATTTTTGTTTTGTTTTTCTTTTAATAATGTTAATCTTGTGTTGGATAATTTATGCTGTGTATCTTAGCATTTAAGAAGATGTAACTGTTAACTCACAACAATCTCACTCGTAACAATTTTTCTTCTGATTTTCGTATAAATTTTAAACATAAAACGTGTATTAGGTTACAAAGGCATTCCTTTCACGTAACAACATATCGTCACGCTTTTCCTGGCTGGAAGAGGTGTGATACAACACCCACACTTCGCCGGACAATATTCAGTCGCAAATGTAACAGGTACCGAGCCTGTCGCCATACACCGGGCTCCAGTCACGTAGCAGATGACATCCAATACGCACGCAGCCACGCATGTTCACACAATGAACAAATTGGTGTCTGCCGTCGGCTTCCGAAAAAATATAAACTCAATACAAAATATCTTCAAAACTGTGGGTTCAAATTCAGTGAGATTTATTATGTGAAAACCTATAAACCTTGCCTACAAATTGGCTATAGTGTCAATCCTGCGGGCGTTTGGACCAACGTCCATTTACTTTTGCCCATTGTCCTTTCTACCTACAACTTCAAAAGCATTTGTTGGGAAAATGGGAACATAATAATTGTGGGTGTAATTTATTCATGGGTTTAATTAATAAAAAAAAAACAAAATTATAATAAATATAAGCAAATACAAAGTTAGTTCTAAATAAATATTATACTCTATTAATTTAAGTTTGCAAAGTATAAGAACTTAGATAGGCTAGAGGCAAACTTCAGTATCAAATTTCTTTGAGTTCAATCAAGCGTTTCAATATAATTGAATCAACAACTTTCACATATTTCTGTGTACAAAGGATTTTATTAGCCTCGTAGATTTTTTGTTATGAAACTATTGACTAGGATGTGGATCAAAAAGAAAACCTAATTAAAAAAAAAATTATCTTAGGTTTTAAAAACATTCTTGACTGCAAGATATTTGAAATATATGATGATAAATGTTTTACTAAAATCCAGGTACAATTGAGGACCAGAATCCTTTAATTGGTAGGGTTTGTCTTCTGCACATGGGTCCCAGATTTGTTTCCCAGCTGGCCAGATATTAAGTAGTAAAAAGAAGAGTTTGTCGCTTGCTTTATATTGAGAATCATGGAAGCAGAAGAAGCGAAAGATGTGTGCCAGGATCATAGCAAGTAGAGAGAAGTGGTCTCTGCCTCCCCCTATGGGAAACAAGTGTGACTATGTGTATAACTGTATATTGAGAGTTGTGTTTGCTCATAGCATTCAGTTTAATTGTTTACCTAACTCCAACAGTTCAATCAAAGGGCTTTAGACAAGTCGCATTCAAATCACATGGTGTTAAAATATGATTGTTTCATCCAATCAGCAGCTAAAGTGGGAATGTTAACAATTGTAGAAATAGAATTGCTTGAAAGCAAATTTGACTTGTCATAGTTAAGCTATAGGTGAACAAGAAAGGTTGCTTGCTTTATTTTATTTTAATGACTTACATGATCAGATCTGGCGATATTGGTGCGTCAGCCATCTCAGTAAACGAATCTTCCAGCACGTCTCGTGAAATGTCCACTGATATCACTCCTTCGTCCGAGCCCGTTGAGGTACTGGGCCGACTATAGAAGTAGATAAGGTTATGTTCAACTATAACTTTTCTTTGCAATGGACCTAAATTGAAATAGATATATTTGATAGGTAACTAGTTAGCATTGTTATATTCTAAATGGTTAAGTAAAATTAGAGTGATATTCTGTTTATTGTTAACAGCTATAAAAATAGGCTAATTAAGAATATTCTATGCAAGTATTATCTAAGTTTACAAATCGATTTACCTTCAGAAAATTCAACACTATATTTATGAATTAACTTTTGTCTCAAATACCACTTGTACGTTTCCTGACGACGATATTAATGCAAGGCTTTTAAAATAAAATTATGCACTAAATCCGGTTTGTCTAAATATAAACAAAACGCATTTAAATTAAGTACATGAATTAAATTGTAGATGTGTTTTAAAATTTAAATTTATATTTTGGAAAAAGTTTTTAGCTACCCGTTTTAAATTCCAAATCACCCTAAAACTAACATTAAAAAAACAAGATTTTAAACCTTGAGTTTTTTTGAAGTGAAACTTCTAATGCAACTTCCAACAAGGTTGCGTTAAACGTTTAACGCTCCTGGGAATGGGGAATAGAAAGAGACAGAGCGAAAGTGAATGCGTGACACTCGAAAGCATGCGCGTAGTATATTTACCTGTTACTGTTACAGGCTTACAGGCCAGCGCGAGTGTTAGCAACGAGCAGGTAGCGTCCAATATTCCAATGCAAGAGGGAGAGAAAGAAAGATACACAGAAGTGTGGCGTTCTGTGAACGCACCTTTATTCTATGTAAGCCTGTTTGTCAATGGGTCGCGCGCACATCCCTAGTTGAATCAAAACATTGGACTGGCGCGCGTCTCATCCCTAGTTAGAGAGAACACACACAACTAGCGGCGAGGTGCACGATATTTGTTTGGAACTGACTAACACTTTGGATAACAACGGACGCTGTTCTCATTTACTCTCCTGCTACCAAGTGAGGGCCTAAAACGAGAGGGACATCGGGAATCTTCTTGAAGATCCCGATCCCATAGAAGTTTCACTTCTTCGGCGTGGAGGGACTCGACGCACTATTATTTTTTTAACCATTTTCAAATAAAAAATACTTATTTTTAAGTATCTGGTCAATTGTTTTTGAAGTGAAACTTCTAATGCGACTTCCAACAAGGTTGCGTTAAATGTTTAACGCTCCTCAGGACCGGGAATAGAAAGAGATAATGAGCAACTTCAAATGTGCCGTTCAAACTTCAAAGTAGTGTCGGCGAAATAAAACTATAAACCAACTCCCAAGAACTTCCGAAGACGGGTCTGAGCTGTAACGCACTTGTAGTGCCTCACTCAACTGCCGTCTTTGTACTTCTTCACTCTACAAACTTCAAGGCTAGAGTGAATAAGTACCTTATAGGTCGTCGTGCTCCATCTTAGACCACAACGTCGCTTAACATCAGGCGAGTTGGTGGTCAAACGCCGACCTATTGTACATAAAAATAAAAAAATAAAAACTAGTTAAATAAAGTTAAAAGGAAAACATTTTTTTCTTTAAGTATAGTGTTCGCATTTTCCACGAGAATATTTGATTTTACATATAATTCAAATGATGAGACTATAATTTCGGTTTTTAATTTCTCTAAATTTTGGGAATTTCGTCAAACACTGCCAACTCTGCAACTTGAACAGTGTTTCCAGTTACAAAAATTCGTACTAATTTAGTAGATTCCATTAACTCGTGATTTCTCGTACTGGCTGTAGTCTATCCAAAACTTCATCATCGTTATAAAATTCGAGGAGACTTAACTTCAATGGAAAAGAAAACGAGAAATGTTGAAAACTTATAATTTATAAAATGTATCAAATAAATAGTGTGACAAAAATCAACTTCAGAAAAATTAAATGGCATATCTAAGTAAGGATACTAAATCTCGATCTAAGTACCAAGTGATGGGTAGGTATCTAATTATTATATGGTCTAACTTAAATTATAAAAAAAGACTCCGTGATACCATCAAAGGCACTAATGTATCATGGATATTGATAGATGAAAGTTAAACATCATACTTGAACAACAAAAACTGCTGAGGTTACCTTTGAACATGGTCGTTGGAATCCATAGCAATAATAGCACGTAAAATTAACACTTATTTAATTAAATTGATAACATTGTATTGATCAAACACATTTGGGAAAACTTCTATACTTAGGCACTTAATAATAATTATTTTTTAGATTTTATTTCATAGGTTTTTACTAGCTGCCACTTTGTTTTCGAATAACATAAAGGTAAGTAGGTATCAATCACTGACAATAATATTGGTATCTATGTATGCTTATCGGGCGAAACATGAGGGAGAGATAAGCCTCTACCTACTCACTCGTGTTTTACTTGCGCAAGTATTAAGTATGTACATATTTAGGTAGGTACTAACTATTATTATCATTGTAAACTTTTATTAAACTCCGTGAGTAATGCGGTAGGTATTCTTTTTGCGCATTCTTTCATCAACATGACATTGTTGGAGTTTTGAGTTGGTTTTTACCTAGTGCTATTATTAGTAAATGTAGATACACTCATACCATTAGTTGCCACAGAGATCCTGACTACATTACCCAGGTACCAAAAAAGTGGACCATCGATACTTAGTAATTAGGTTAGTATTTCTGTTTCTTCTTAAGGCCCGGTATTGCATGAAATTAACGAAACCAAGTATTTTATTTGCGCCTAGTTTGATATAAAGAATTATAATGATCAGGTGCAAAAAAACACAGCTGATAGGAAAAAAAAACAAAATTAGTTAACCGAAGTAGAATTCTGAAAATCATTCTCATGTTCATGTCTTAATAACTGTATGAGTGTAGTTATCTAAATTTACAGCGATTACAACACATTTTTTTTTATTATTAAATAGCCAGATTAGTTCTCTAAAGATTAACCGAGTAACATAATCTTATTTGTGTTCTTATTACGATGAATGCCAATAAAACGGCAAATAAATGTAATTCTAGTTCGTTAGTAATACGTTATAATAACGTATTACGTTCAGCGCCTTTAGAGAATTACATTATATTTTTTTTACCGCGCATTTTACTAACAAATATGAAATACTAGCTGCGCCCCGCGGTTTCATCCGCGGTTAAAAAGTATCCTATGTGCTATTCTAGACCATAATTTATCTCTGTGCCAAATTTCATCCAGATCTGTTCAGCCGTTCTGGCGTGAAAGAGTAACAAACATCCATCCATCCATACATACAAACTTTCGCGTTTATAATATTAGTAGGATGATTTTCAACTCGAAATGAAGCGGCTTAAGGTAACGCGTTTGTGGGTAGATAATCGTGGTATGACCGAGCCTTAACTAGGATTTTCTAAACCATTTCATATAATCGTTTTGCGCGCAGATTTGACGACTTTCAGCTTCCCGAACAAGCCGGTTTGCGAAAAGGATTTAGTACCACATCATACATACGCTGCGGCAGGTTATACAGAAGACTGAAGAGTTGAGGTATAACCGGCCACTTTGCTTAGCGTTTGTGGACTATGAAAAAGCCTTCATTTCAATTAAAACTTGGGCCGTGTTGAGATCTCTTTAAAAGGTGCCAAATTGACAATCGGTACGTAGAGGTGTTGAAGTGTTTGTAAGGAAACGCCACCATGTCCTGCCGACTTCAGGACCAGAACTCGAAGCCTATCCAACTACAGCGAGACGTGAGGCAGGGAGATATGATATCTCTGAAACTGTTCACCGCTGCATTGGAAGACGTCTTCAAGCTTTTGGACTGAAAAGGGCTTGGCATCGATGTCAATGGCGAGTACATCACTCACCTTCGATTTGCCGACGATTATTTAGTCATGCATGGCTGAGACCTTGGAAGTCCTCAGCACAATACTTGATGACCTTGGCAGAGCCTCTCAACAAGTGGGTCTGAAAATGAACATGGACAAGACGAAATCTATGTCGGACGTCCATATTGTACCCACTACAGTAATGGTTGGAGACTGCACTCAAAGTTGTTGATGATTATGTCTACCTAAGACAGACCATCCAATTAGGTCCAAATTCGAGAAAGAGGTCAATCGTCGAATTCAACTCAGCTGGGCAGCGTAAGCGAAGCTGCGGAACATCTTCTCGTCCCAAATACCGCGGTGTCTCAAGTCGAAAGTCTTCAACCAGAATGTGTTGCCAGTAATGACTTGTGGAACTGAGACGTGATCGCTCACGATGAGCCTTACAAGAAGGCTCCAGGTCAACCAAAGAACATTGAAGAGTGCTATGCTTAGAGTGTCCCTGCGAGATCGAATTAGAAATGATTCTTCATTTCTAATTCGATCCGCAAGCGAACCAATGTAACCGAAATAGCTCGAAGAATTGCTAAACTGAAGTGGCAGTGGGCAGCGTAGAACCGATGGCCAATGGGGCAAAAAGATTCTTGAGTGGCAACCACGAACCGAAAGAAGCAGCGTGGGAAGGCCTTCCGCAAGGTGGACTGACGATCTAGTGAGGGGTTCCCTACTTGTCATATAAAACCTTTTGATCAAACATTCATTGCTCGAAAACGTATGCTTGATATCATAAGGATCGGGATGAAATATGAACGGAGGTGACTTATATCCTGGATTAACAATCAATAGTTACCTACTCATTTAGTATGAAATAAAACACTAGAAGTTAAAAATTATACAATAATCTTTCGTGCCAACGGCAGCAGTTTAAGGTGCAAGCACAGAATATGCCCTATTAAGTATATAGGTCTATGTCCTCTATGTCTATGGGTGCAAGCTCAATTGTGTTAATTAGTATGCACTTATTCAATCATTTACAAATGCGTGTGAGAGTGTGTTTATTTTAACGTATGACAGCTAAGGCGCTGAAACTGAAAGACAGATTGGTTGGAATTTGTTAAAAAATAAAAATATTCGGGACATTTTGCGCACTGATCCCAAACTAAGCAAAGCTTCTACCATGGCTGCCAGAAACTGATAAGTACGTATACATATTATTTATTATTTTAGCAAGCACCATGTACTTTTTTTAATAAGTATGTAGGGAATTAGGTACCTAAATACATATTATCACCCAGGCATACACAAATAATAATCATATGAATGTTTGCTCCAAGGAATGAAAATCGAACCCGCGTACCTAAAGTCAGAAAGCAGGCTCACTAACAACCAACTAAACAAGCGAGGCAGTCAAAAGTAAAGGCAAGGTTGATGGAGGTAAGGTAGAATTACAGTTTGTGCATTCAACAGGTATTGGTGGTAGAACATTGGACAGTAGCTGGCTACACTGGAGACATGGCACAAAAAAACCAAAATTGATTTGACATCAATGACATGAGCGTAGTTAAACAAGAGAATCATGACACTTGACTGCAACTGGATTTTTTGGCGGGAACTAAAAAGATGGTGTCGTGATTTTGTATTATTATAAACAAGCTGCGCCCCGCGGTTTCACCCGCGGTTAAAAAGTATCCTATGTGCTGTTCTAGACTATATTCTATCTCTGTGCCAAATTTCATCCAGATCTGTTCAGCCGTTCTGGCGTGAAAGAGTAACATACATCCATCCATCCATCCATTCTTACAAACTTTCGCGTTTTTAATATTAGTAGGACAATTTGTGGTTCTTCGAGTGTTAAAGTTTATGGTGGATTATTAACTTACCGGTTCGATAACGTGCACGACTGTGGACAAATGATACAAACATTAGAAAATGCTACTCTTTGTGTTCTTTACATAGCTCGACTTAAAGTTTCAGTGAAGTATCCACACCTTAACTGAAATGGGAAAATGGGAAGGATTCATTAATCATTACCATCTCCTCCAATAACTTCATCACTAAATTTACCGACAAAAGTACGCAAAACATACGAATGACCAGGTGGTATGGCCATGTTGGCTTTAGCCTGCCCTACGAAGCAAAACAAAATAATAAAAATGTACTGCGACTGACACGTCACAGCTGAGCTGATGTAGGTGAAATGTCAAACAAAAAATAAATAATCAAAAAATCATGAAACTTGTGTCGTGAATTAAATGAATACACATATTTTGGCTGTTCTAAATAAACCTTAAGATGGATGTAAGTATCTACTAAAAGTTTTATTATTCAAATAATTACAGTTATCCATAGAATCTGAACTTTAACCTTTCTCTTCCAGGAAAGCAACATTCCCATCGACATAAACATAGGGAAGCTGCAGGACTGGCTTATCAGTCGCAGGCACGTTAACAAAGAATGGCAAAAGACCATAATAGCTGTAAGAGAGAAAATAAACAATGCCATACAAGACATGCCAGTACACGATGGCATCGCTGCCTTGCTGTCTGGTAGCTACATCAACTACTTTCATTGCATAAAAATCATCGAAATATTAAAAGAGACTGAAGCGGATTCTAAGAACCTCTTTGGTAGATACGGGTCTCAACGCATGAAGGACTGGCAGGATGTAGTTAAGAGTTACGAGAGAGAAAATTTGTACTTGGCAGAGGCATCACAGATGTTAGTGAGGAATGTGAGCTATGAAATACCTGGACTAAAGAAGCAGATTGCTAAAGAAGAACAACTGCAAGCTGTAAGTATATTTTGTATAATTTGTACATTTGCAATATGTAAATAAACAATGCTAAGTTTATGAAGCAACAATACAGGTCTGTTATAGGAAATTAATAATAATAGTTAATTATAATTAATATTATTAATAATTATAATTAATACCTACCTACTTCACTGTTCAACTGTATGTATCCATCCATCCATAAACATACTAATTTTATAAAATTGAAAGTAACTGTATGTATGTATGTTTGTTGCCTTTTCATGGCTGAATGGATCTTGATGAAATTTAATTACTAGGGACAGTATGTCATGAAGAAAGTTTTTGGATACTATTTTCTGAACAAATGTGAGTGAAGTCAGTCACAGATGACAGCTAGTACTGTATACATTTTTATTGTTAACTATTATCACGAATTTTCCATGTGGACTTCAATTCAGGTTTTATTTAAAAACAAAATAAAAAACTAAGCAATTTTTTTCTAAAATTTTTTAGGAATGTGAAAAGAAGCAGGCAGATTACTTGAAGAATGAAGCATCAATGAAGTCAGAGTTCCTGACCCAGTGCAAGCAGCTCGGCATCCAGGGGGAGAGGATCAAGAAGGAGCTGGTGGACCGGCTGCAGGAACTACCGGAGACTTATGACAAGGTGAAAATAACACACAGAAATGTTTGTTAGGTTAATATTTTATAAACTGTGAATTTTTGTCTGGTTTTCACACCTGGCATTTCTCATTGTTGAGAAGTTGACAGAACATATGCCAGATGTATTAGTACATTGATATTCTAGAATATGTCTGTCATTTAGAGATACATAGTGTGTGTATAAATGTAATTTTCTTTAATTCACAGATAGGCAAATCCCTAGAATCACTGCTCCCAGCCATACAACTATACTCCGCCTTCTCAAAGTACATCCTCGGCGACCGGGTGACAGAAGTCTTACCATTACTGCAATATGTAGTGGAGCATGGCAACACCACAGTTTACGAGTGGAGTTATGGGGAACCCCCACTGAGCGTGGAGCCTGACCCTGTGCTCATACACCTGGGTGATGATGAACAAGGTGCGGGAGACCAGGTAATTTAAAGAAAAGAAAAAGGAATAAGAGATAAGGTACTAAGATGCTTTTTTGCATTCTGTCCATCTAAAAGCGGCATTAAAGAAATTGGTTTACGCAATGAGATTGGCTTTGTACTGTCAAATGATTGGTTGAGGCCTTTTTATTTTAATTTTTTTTGGTGCTCTTTCACACTATTCGTAAATGACATATTTCGGTCTTGCTTAAGCATCTGTTGACGTCACTGCGTGCTGCCCACGTGACCATTTTTAATGCCTGGCGGAGCATATTATTATAGCATGTATACTCCTTTCTAGATAGACTTCAGTGAAGGCGGCGAGATAGACTTCAGTTCCATTGACGTGGCTGCTCCGGCCGACATCGACTTCGGAGACGGGGACGCGCCCGCCGAGATCGACTGGGGAAATCTTGACAGCGCTGCCGATGAACCTATTGTAAGAATTTAAAAGTTACTCTAGAAGTTAGCTAGGCATTGGAATACACTCTTTCACGTCCTATCCTACGTCGATGGTGATTGAGCCTTTATCCACCACGCTGGCTCAATGCGGGTGAGTTGATTGGAGTACAACGCTAGTAGCTGTTACGTTAGTCAACTGGCTGCGCCCCGCTGTGTTCCCTGCAGATAAAAATTAGAGTGTTCAATTGCTAATCCCGGATAATTTTGTTTTGGGAATCTATGCGATAATTAGATTTATTTTAAAATCTGGTGGTAGGTACATAATGTAAATGCAAGGTTCCACAAAAATGGATCAAACCATAGATATAGTTTTTTTTGCAAGACAGACTGATTGTGGTTGAACCCATTTTGCGTACATTGTCGTTGGTACAGAAAAGGACACAGGGTACCTTTCATCCCGAAAAAATTGATAGCTTACAAACTATTTTATCACAATTTGTCATACCATCCTAACTGTATGTATTCTAAGTATCCTAACTGAATTTATTCTGTTGTTTGTATGCGATTGTTGTTACGCTTTCACGCTTTAACTACTCAAGCGATCACCATCAAATTTTGCATACACGTTGCCTATCCTATGCGTTGATCCTCCTGATATCCTATAGGATACCTTTCTTTCAAAACTTTCGGTTCCCGTATGTCCGCGGGTAACACAGCAGGCGCAACTAGTGATGTTCAACTGTTTTACCTTCCAGGACATAACAGCGGACATAGCGAACATATCCTTGTCAGCGTCGGGAATAGTGGTGGAGGGGGCGGGGGTGGCGGGCGGCGCGGCGCGGGGCAGGGACGCGCTCACCGTGCTGGACCTGCCCGCCACCAGGAACCAGTTCATCGATCAGCTCGTTGAGGTATGACTGACTGAGGGGTCTTCCTCCTCCCTTGTGGGGAGGTGAGGTAGTATAGGAGCACGGTGGCCGTCACCCCGTGGTATATGAGTTGGCGGGGCTATAACTTACATACTGTTATCTCTGTCCTTAGCTGGAATCGTTCCTAAAGATGCGTCTATACGAGGAGCAGCAGTCGAGCGAGTCGCACAGCTTCAGTCTCCTGCAGCAGCTGCCCACGGAGAGCGCGGCGGCACTGGGCGGCATGCTGGCCGCCGTGCAGCACGCGGCCGCCAGCCTCACGGCGCCGCACCACGTGCACCTGCACAATGTGAAGCATTCACCGCGGTGAGAACTAGCTAGGGTGAACAGTCGCTAGTAGGAGAGCGCGGCATGCTGGCCGCCGTGCAGCACGCGGCCGCCAGCCTCACGGCGCCGCACCACGTGCACCTGCACAATGTGAAGCATTCACCGCGGTGAGAACTAGCTAGGGTGAACAGTCGCTAGTAGGAGAGCGCGGCATGCTGGCCGCCGTGCAGCACGCGGCCGCCAGCCTCACGGCGCCGCACCACGTGCACCTGCACAATGTGAAGCATTCACCGCGGTGAGAACTAGCTAGGGTGAACAGTCGCTAGTAGGAGAGCGCACATGCTGGCCGCCGTGCAGCACGCGGCCGCCAGCCTCACGGCGCCGCACCACGAAGCGGCTAAAGAAATCCGACTTGTAAAAGTCATCCTCTTTATTAGGAAATGTTTTAGATCGCTGTACCAACAAAATTATTGTTCAAAAATTTAGAGAAGCAAAAAACTTGTAAAATTGGCAATCGAATAAGAATTTACAGAAAATAATAATCAAATAAAGAACATTACCAATCTATTTGAAAGTGATAAGTAATTAAACATAGCATACTGTTTCCAACAGGTACGTGGACGTGCTAACCGGTCAACTGAAACAGAAGCTAGTGGTGTGCGAGAAACTATCTAGACTGGGCGCGCGCGCGAGCGAGCAGCGCGAGACCGCGGCCGCGCGCGCCGCCGAGCTGCGTCCGCTGCTCGCGAGACTCAGCGCCGCCACGCGAGAGCTGCAGCTAAACGTAACTTAACATGCATACAAACTATCTAGACTGGGCGCGCGCGCGAGCGAGCAGCGCGAGACCGCGGCCGCGCGCGCCGCCGAGCTGCGTCCGCTGCTCGCGAGACTCGGCGCCGCCACGCGAGAGCTGCAGCTAAACGTAACTTAACATGCATACAAACTATCTAGACTGGGCGCGCGCGCGAGCGAGCAGCGCGAGACCGCGGCCGCGCGCGCCGCCGAGCTGCGTCCGCTGCTCGCGAGACTCGGCGCCGCCACGCGAGAGCTGCAGCTAAACGTAACTTAACATGCATACAAACTATCTAGACTGGGCGCGCGCGCGAGCGAGCAGCGCGAGACCGCGGCCGCGCGCGCCGCCGAGCTGCGTCCGCTGCTCGCGAGACTCGGCGCCGCCACGCGAGAGCTGCAGCTAAACGTAACTTAACATGCATACAAACTGAACGAGTAGCAAGCGAGTGTATTGTAAACGTTTACACGCTACTCTGCTACTGTGCTACATTCGCTCGTCAAAACGTAGATAAACATACTTATGTTGTGTTGATCTGAGTTCTGAACCTGATTCAAGTTCCCAGTAAATTCTCACTCAATATTTATGTTCATTTCGCTATTTTTAATAATTTCGCTTGTTTTTCTCATTTTGCTCGATTTACTAATTTCGCTCGCTTCTCTCATTTTGCTCGATTCTTTTATGTCGCTCGCTCTTCTCATTTTGCTCGATTCACTTATTTCGCTCCATCGAAAAGTGCGCCAAACGGCTCATTAACAATGACTCGTTGGTTGAATCTAAGCTTCAGAGCTTGTCACACCGGCGTGAAGTGGCCAGTCTGTCGGTATTCTACAGAATACACTACGGCGAGTGTGCACAAGAACTGCACGACCTGATCCAGCCATCTCCGTTCTTTTATAATTGTACCAGGCGCACCAACAAGAGACACCCTCTCATAGTGGAAATTCCGCCAAAAGGCACTAAGCGTTTCAAGTCAACCTTTCTTGTAAGAACTGCAGAGGTGTGGAACTCGTTGCCTGCGTCTGTCTTTCCACCTAAATACAATCCGGGGCTGTTTAAGAGTAAAGTGAATAGGTATCTCCTAGGCAAGCGTGTTACACCTTCGATCACGGCAACGCTTCCCATCAGGCGAGTCAGTGGTCAAACGCATGCCTAGATTGTTATAAAAAAAAAAAAAAAAAACATATTCAGGTACTCGATCCAAATTTTTAGTGTTGTGTAACTGACTTGTTAATTAGAACATTTTCTTTTTTTTTCAGATTGAATCTGACATTTCCAAGAAGTACAAGGGCCGGCCTGTCAACATCATAGGCGGGGCTAAGTTCTTAAAGGGATAAGACGTGTTGTTTTTATAAAGCGTTTGTGATTACAGATTGTAAATGTATATTTACATTGTAAATGTATATTTTCTTATTGTTGGCTGCTTTGACAAAAAATATAAAGTTTTTTATAAATGTACCTACTACTTTTTATTTCTAATTCCCATAGTCGATCCAGAGAGCGACCGAAACGTGTGAGCGTCAGTTTCGACAAAATGCTTTCGTATATTAGAATTATGTTCGCAATTCTTAACGGATTCTCTTGAAATTTTCTGAGTAGGTTCCAAAGAAAATCATCTCCGTAATTTTGAAAAAATTCCAAAAACTGACTCGAAATAAATTATCCATAATTATCGAACCTGTTCACAAAAGACGTCGGCCGCGAGGTCTGCAGCTCACAAAGCCTCAAGTTTTATATAATGGTTATTTTTGTATAACAACCAGAAACCTCCCCAACTTAAATGGCTAGGCTAACTAAATACTTACCGGGCACGTTTGCTTCGCTGAGTACCTGAGTAGGATTGGACGGGAATCGACACCACAATGCCACCATTGTGAGTAGGGCTTGGATTCCGCGCAGCACACGTTTGAGCAATGCTCAGCGTGGAGCGCAGAGCGCGAATCCTGGTCAACAGGATCGGGCAGGATCTCTATTTGCCGAGCGTAGTAGGGGCTATGCGGCGTGGCAGGCCGTAGCCTCTTTCTATCAGACCGTTATGGTCCAGAACGAGGCAGCTGAGCGTGATTAGGAGACGACCGATCTCGCTCGGAGGAGGCGGCGCCGGGGCGCGAACAACGGCCGCCCCGCACCTTCTGCCCCGTGAGAGGGCGAGTGGTATCCCCGGCCAAACAGTCCGTGAGCAGCTGGAGTGAGGGCGCCGGCTGGTCGTACACGGAACCCGGGAGGGCGGCGGCGATTTTGGCAGGTGTCGTCGTAGCACGCGAGGGTTCCATTGCGTGGCTGTGGGTGCCATTCCCGGGACAGTGCTCTGAGCACGATGCGAGAGGGGTATCGATGCGTTCCGTATGGCGACACCGGAATCCCTTGACATGTATCGAGGCTGGCCACCAGGTGGTTTTTAGTGGGTTGCCAACATGGCAACCCCACATTGCACAAACGCGACCCTCAATCGCGTTTGGGCGTCTAGTAGCAGATTTTCCAAATGTCAAAAAAAAGGCTAGTAGTTAACGTTGCCGATCCAAGTCATTGGCCTAGCTGCTTGATGGAATGGCGGAACATTATCAGGTCGCTTGTTGAACGACGCCGTTTAGTGAAAAGGTTAGGCTGTTAATTGCATGGGCATACTCAGACTTTTGCTAGGGGTAGAGCCGAAGTAAAGATTTTTTTTTAGGGGTAGGGCAAAAAATAAATGTAACTGTCTACTTTTTTCATTTGCAAAACCTAAATTCTGAGCTTCGAGTTAGGGAGCCGGTTCGGCCAGATGCACCACCATGCCCCCTCGTGGGTACGCCCATGGTTGATAGAACAGCTGATACTTCTAGTAGGCTAGACAACTACATACATTCAAAATAACTTCGAGAAGAAATATTTTAAAATGTTCCTATCATGGATTGATCATAATATATTGTCCTGTAGTTACACCTATAGTTCATGTGTACAGAGCAAAATTAAATATTGGTAAATACACAATACAAATATACCATAGCCAAACCTACGAATAACACCAGTCATCTGGTCAAACAGCTCGTCCAGTCCAGTGTTTGACTGTCGCCTTCAGAAGCTGGCCGTGCGGCGCAATGTTTGACTTAGTGACGAAACTAACATCACATGTTTATTCATCTAATACGAAATATCTTGATCTTGATGTTCATGGGCTTGGTTGGGAAATTAGATTCTTCAAACTTAGAAATTTTGCATTTAATATGTTTGAAGATTGAATATAAAATGAAATGTAGATCATTCTATCATTTTACGGTCAACTCTCTCTCTCTCTCTCTCTCTCTCTCTCTAACTCTCTCTAGAAACTGTATTTTTACTACCCGACTGCGCAAGAAGGAGGATTATGTTTTTCGAGTGTATGTATGTTTGTGGGTATGTATGTATGAGGTTTTTTTGGCACGCGCTACAGCCTAAAGAGCTTGATGGATTTCGACCTGTGAGGTGTCATTTGTATCGACTTGATTGTGGAAGTGACTTAGATTGTACCTATGTAGAGTACAACATTTTGCAGCCGAGTTTTTTTGTTTTTCTTGTAATAATGTTACTTGTAATAATGTAATAATAATGTCTTCTTCAATGATCTCCATAACGACTGGTCGCATCCAGCCGGCTTCCCGCGACCCGAACCAAAAAGGTAAAGGCTCCTTAAAGGTTTGTTATCCGTGAATTATACCAGCCAGTCTTTGATTACGGCTTGTCGAAAATTGTATCACGCTTTCCATATAGGCCGGTTAACACGCTCGGTAATATCGCCGACTTTACAGACTGCGCTAAACTATTGCTGTATGAACTAGTAATTACGTTCCGTGGTGGTTAATCCAATAACTGAGTATCCAGTAACTCTGTTAAGAGTTTACAACTAAGCTATACTTAGTTTTCACATACTTAGAGCTAATAGGTGTATTTGAAACACGGATATTCGCACTTTGTGGAAAGTGCAGGCACAGGCATCGCCAAACTGAAGGGGGCATTAGCAGAATATTTTAAAGATACAACTTAGCAGATTTTTTTTATCGGCTTAGCTATTGTGCTACGGTTATTCGCGCGATAATTCGTATCGCGTTGTCGCACTAAAATCAGCGTTAATGGTTATCGGCGATATTCTTTTATCTACAGTAGCGGTCAACTCGTCGCCTTTCTGCGGAGTTCACGTGGGCGATAATTCTCCTGTTAAATCGCCGAGTGACGAACTGTCCGGCTACACTTGTCGCGATAGCCCGAATTATGGCCGAATGCCACGAATGTAGCGGTAGCATTAGGCTCGACTCTCATTGACGCTGAGTCGAAGCGAAGCGATGCGAAGACACGCGCATCGATGTGGGAAACCGCTCCGGCTCCAACCAAGCGTAGACACGCGAATTCGTTCGTTGACGCGTTTGATATTTGCATAACACAAATCTATACGTTACTCAATGGATATACAGATGAAAATGCTCTACAGTTTAGAAAAGAATTATGGATCGCGTCGTTTAAACTCTGTGGCGCGCCAGTGGGAGCCGAGCCTTAGGCAGTCCGCAATCCAAAGGTCAGAAGAATTTGTCAAGCTCGTGGGATGAAAGTGGAAAGCTAGGGTCCCGGATCGGAGAGCATACTTATGAATTAAGGACTGTACCTTTAAGCAATAATAGTTATCTGTGCGTGCTGAGTTTTACTTTTTATATTTTTACTTCCCTGCTTACTTTTATTTTTTGCAGTTTTTTAATACCTACATAATATACCTATGCCTACCTACTCGTTTAAAAACTTAGCAACAGTATCGTAATAAGGTTATTAAAACAATTTGTCAAATGCCATTCACTTTTATTGAAGCTCCATTAAATCATCCATACCAGTAATACGGGTAGTATGGATAATACCAGTAATAGTAGGGGTAGTAAGGGTAGGCGTACACCATGCAGCCTCCTTCAGATCCCTTACCGTCATCAGTTCTTCTGGACTTGCAGACAACCTTGCTTGATGCTTGGCAGGCGAAGATGGCGATGAGCAGGACGATGAAAAGAGTTCGCTTGTGTAGCGTCATCTGGAATTCAAGATTTGTACGTCAGGGGCTACCTGGCATCTTATTGCCAATATAGCTACGTTTTGTGGTCGACGCTTAGCAACCGCGAATCGTATCTCTGCGGAATACGGTTCATGGTCGCGCAGCGTCGAAAACAGAACATGGCGATTAGATGTCAGGTAGGCTCCTTAGTCTTGAAGCAATCATGGTGATTTTTCGGCGGTGGTGGTCTTTTGATGGTAAATATTGTAAAGGCTGGTGAATTTAAAATACCTTTTATTTCTACTTTTAAAGGTGAAATAAAGTGTGTGTGTTTGTGTATGTGTGTGTACTTCTTCACGCTCAAACGTATTCACGAATTTTGATGAAATTTGGTATGAAGGTAGATTGCACCCTGGAGTAGCACATAGATTATTAACACCGAGGAGCGCAGCTAGTAATAGCTGCTAGTAAGCTAGAGTAGCTGCAGCTAGTAAGTAGCTATTAAAGATAAAGGGCAATTTTAATGGATGGCCTTCAGATGTTGGAAGTAAAGATCTTTTGCCATATAAATAGCTTTTCCCCACTAGCTGTTGAGAATTTTTTGTCAACTTACCTTTTACAACTGCGTTAAGATTTTGGATACGTTAATTTTTTACCTCACCATTTTTAGCGAAGCTTATGCCAAACCAATTTCCTAAAGACTAAGCCATAAGTGATCAGTAAAATTAAAATAATCTGGTAAGCACTTACTACATTTTGCTGATTAGACTATCCACAACTGATTGATTTACAAGTGTGACATTACTCGATTGATTTTGATATTATTTGGTTATTGGTTACGTAAGAATTAAAATCTAATTTACGAGTATTTGATGCATTTTTTCAACTAAGACTAGAGATTATTTGTTTTTAAAATTTTGTCTGTGACTCTGATACCGGAAATCACCAACTGTATCGGTACAGCGTAACAGTATGTGCTGACATCTCACTTGCCAGCTCTCCTTTGTTCTTCTTGAGACCTCATAGGAGCCTATTCCTAGTCTAGGCTTTGATCGTTACCATCTCGTAACAGCACAAAGAAGGTGTGAAGGCTCAGATCAATCTAGAGGATTGATCTGAGGTGTGAAGGTATAAACTAAAGTTTATATGAAGTGACTTATTATTGTATGTTGAACCTTGGAAAGGTCTAGCAGCTAGACCTTTCCAAGGTTTAGTCCCAAGAAGAGGTAATATTTGTCTAAAAATAAAGTGAAAACAAACCTGGTTGTGAAACCGAGGTAAATAATTGTAATTAAGTGTGTAGATGACCTCGCCATACGGTAGGCCATCTCGTGGGATTTATTAAGATGTAAATCAAACAATGACGGTTGTGTCACACAGAATATACTTTTATTTTACTATACAGTAGTACATAGATTATTAACACCGAGGAGCGCAGCTAGTAATAGCTGCTAGTAAGCTAGAGTAGCTGCAGCTAGTAAGTAGCTATTAAAGATAAAGGGCAATTTTAATGGATGGCCTTCAGATGTTGGAAGTAAAGATCTTTTGCCATATAAATAGCTTTTCCCCACTAGCTGTTGAGAATTTTTTGTCAACTTACCTTTTACAACTGCGTTAAGATTTTGGATACGTTAATTTTTTACCTCACCATTTTTAGCGAAGCATGCTGCTCGTCATGTTGAGCTACAACGCAGAAGTTTTGCTTAGTAACGTTGACGTTGGGCAATTGTGCGTAAACTCTTCCTCTCTTCTTTTCCCCTCACTCCAACTAGCCCAGGTGCTCCCAGAAGGTTAGCAGTCTTTTCAGGCTGCCGTAACACTCTGAGAACGACGATGGGGATTGAAGGATCTGAGCCCTTTGATCGGCCACGCTCGTGCATTCCACAAGCACGTGCCGTGGTGTTTCCTCCGCTTCCATGCAATCTCTGTATCACACCTATATTAAACAGATGTTTGTTTAGGGGGCTGTGACCAGTTATAATACCTATAGCTTTGCGAATTCTGTCCCTGTTTAGTCGGATGAGGTTGCGTGCAAATCTTTTTGATGTCACCGGAACCGCATCTTTGGTTTGCCTGCAGCCCTCAACATTTGTCCATTCTAAAATGTGGGTCTCTTCAGATTTGTTATGCAGCCATGTTTTTGTCTGGGCCTGGGGTATAGGCATTAGTGTTTCCGATCCATACACTATTCCTTCTGATCCCCTTCTGACCAGTTCGTCTGCTGCGTCATTACCTGGTGAGTTGCTGTGCCCTTTTATCCATTGCAGGGTTACTTTATTTGTGGTTGTGATGGATTGGAGTGCATTGTGACACTTCAGAATAAGAGCAGAGTTAACGGTGTTGTTTTGTAAAGCTTGCAGTACGGATCCAGACGTGATCAGTCATTGTTGTTACTTGTTGTGCATCACCTGGCTTCGCGCGCTGTTGTGTGACGTTGTCAAACATGTTGAGCGTCACGTGTGGAGACGCAATTGTTTTCAAGTGAATATATGGCTTTGTAGGGAATATGGATGAGGTACTGATGGGGTGTTAGCTACTCAGACTTGAAATATACTTCCTTCGATCAATTATACTAATTATATATATATAATTGATCGAAGTATACTTCCCTAAGCATTTCTTACGAATCTCTACATAGTAGCCATCAGTTCCTATCATTTAGGTACGATACCTACTGAATGCTGCTTGTATCTAAGATGGAAGGTCAGACTATAAAATTAGGACCAAGATCAACTAGTTCATTCATCTGAAAAAAGGGTCTGATCCAAAGATGATGGATGAATTTAGTACGCATGTACTTACTTAAGTTGCCAAACAAAAATGGATAAGCTAGGTACCTATACATATCTTCGACCTATATTGTAATTCACGTTCTAACGAATGTTTGTTGTAAGTAAAAATTTGTGATTTGTGAGACCGTAATTAATTTATTTTTTTGAAATAAATAATGCCTCTCTGTTTTTTGCCTATTCTTCTGATTAGTGGCTCTTTTTCCGAACAAGGCGGTTGAGTCTATTTTAAAACTTTGACGTTCTTAAGTGTTCGATATCCAATTGAATAAAAACATTTTGACTTTGACTTTACTTATTATGTATGTAAGTATAGTCTATGCCTTACGATTCATTGTGCGACTCATCTTACCCAAACCCTAAGGTAAGAAACTGTAATATTTGCTTTCAATGAATTTTATGAAAGTTTATATTGAGATAAAGCTTAGACCTACCCCGGATTGACATAATTAAAGCCTCCTTTTTGTTTCAAAAGAAACAAATGGTAACCTAACGGTTCTTATCGTTAGTTTTTAATAGCGGGTGAAGTGAAGCATCCTCAGAAGTTAGGTATACTTAGCACAAAAAAGTAGCGCAGTAGTGGATTCTAGTAACCAGCTTATGTAGGTATACATCCACTCTTACCCCCTTAGCAATAAACGTTGTATATACTCGAAATAGTCATACAGTGTTTGGTCTTTTTCGTTCAAGTTCAAAAATTAAAAGAAAGAAAAAAACAAAACACTATCATTATTCCGAGGCTACACTCAATTAACGTTTATTGCTTATTGCTTACTAATCAAGCATCTATTTTTTAAAGCACCTTATCCACACTAATCCCACAGCTAGTGGAATCTCACGTCATCGTCATTAAGCTACGTCACATTATCAAGAACAAAGTGTGCGTTATCTCATCAAATGCCATTATAACACTATCCATTAAACACACAGAAATGCGACACACCGTGAGAGTCGTGAGACACTGTGATACAATAATATGGAGCGTTGCACTGAATAGCTCTTTCTACAATTGCATTGTTCCTAAATTCTAATTACTTACCTATATCTTAATCATATCTTCCTAACTAAGTAATACTTGTAGCTCTGTGAGAGATTTAATTCATTTAATTCCAGATGCCAAATTTCATCATAATCTGACAAATAGTATCAAAAAAATTTGACAGAGCGTCCTTAACATATTCTTGGATAAAAAGTAACCTACATCCGTCTCCTAGATGTGCGCTATTTCCATACCAAATTGTATCAAGAGCGGTTCAGTCGTTTAGTTTTGAAAAGGTAAAAACAGCCAGATTCAGTATAATTGCTAAAAGCTCTAATTGCTAGTGGTCTGGCGGTATTTTTTTTAATGTAAAGCAGCTTAATTTACTTTTAAACAATAGTTTATACAATAATGATTATTACGAATAACAAACGAAATATTTAAGATTTTCGTGAGGGTTAGCGCACATCCACAACAACACAACATAAAATTTAAATTCCAGTCCCCTAACTGTCCGCCAGTTTACCTTAACCCTGAAGTGGCTTTTACATTACGCGATTGCTTGGACCCTGTCGATGGTGTCTGTGTCCCTGCCTGAATGAAGCCACGTAACCGACAGACTTACGAAGGTCTTAACCACTCGGTCGTCTGATTTAGAGAATAAGAGCCAGAGCAATAAGAGCTATTGTAAGTTAATAAATATTCGGGACTCTTGCACACACTGTCGTCAGACCCCAAACTAAGCAAAGCTTGTACTTTGACGGCCAGAGACTGATATACACACATAAATATTTTTAAATACTTAAATAGATATTAACACACATACATAGAACAAATACAAATGTTCATCACATAAATATTTGACCTAGGTGGGAATCAAACCCACGCCGCCAGGCTTAGAAGGTAGGTTCACTACCAACTGAGCCACCGAGGCAGCCAAGTTGTGCCTTATGACATTACTGTCTCTCTGAGGCAGGTTCACGAACCCGCGTAATGTAATATAGGCACTCGAGTTATACCTAGGTGCAGGTAGGGTAGGCTATTTTTAACAGACTTCAAAAAAGGAGGAGGTTCTCATTTCGTCTGTATGTTTTTTTAAATGTTTGTTACCTCATAACTTTTGACTGGCTGAATAGATTTTGATGACTCTTTTTTTTGTTTGGTAGATCATACTTTATAGATGGTCCACTACAAATTTTATCGAAATCGGTCAAGCAGTTTTTAAAATATCAACAAAAGCTTTAAACTTGTTTACATGGATGACGAATTACAGGATGGGAAGTCGTTTTTTTAAGTTTGCTTTTTATATTATTAAGCTGATATGTAGCTCTAGCTAACATGTAACTGAAAAGCACTAGCTAATACACTCGACTCTCGAGTAGACGACGACTTAGAGAATTAGTTTAGATCTACGATACCAAAAATTCATAGGCAGTCGTGCATGAACATTTAAAAAAATGAAATTTTAACAAAAGTATTGCGCTAGCGAAAGTGCGATGAGATGTTATCTGCTTACTCTTTTGGAAATTCTTGGTTCATGGTTGATGGAGTGGTCTATGAAATAATACTTATTGTACTTTGAGGTTTAAATTGAAAGATAGTACCACCTACTTAGATTAGTTCTTATTAAGGATTGACACAGTCAATGTGATTAGACTCTGTCAAGCCTGACATGTAGTTCTTGTAATTGTTCTGTATTATCAACAAGTTACAAAATATAAAACAAGTCTCATGACCCAATTCCATTTACTTTATTTCTATCAACATTAACATATTTCTATCAGGTTATGGGGCCCAGATCTGTTCCTGTTAAATAGAATGTGGTGGTAAAATGGAAGCCATGAGTAACATGAGTGCCATATGTATTGACAAGCTGGTTGGTCAGTCCAACTACGCAACATGGTCGTTCGCGGTCGAGATGTTACTGATAGACTTAGATCTTTGGGATTGTACAAAGGAAGATTACAAGCTAGATACAGCTGAGGCAAAGAAGAAAGATGCCAAAGCTAGGAGCAAGATTTGCCTCATGTGCAAAGAAAATATTTTCCCGATGATTATGTCACTCAGTACAGCTAGGGAGACATGGCACACGTTGCAGAAGGCGTATGCGGATAGTGGCCTGATGCGCAGATTATATTTATTGCGCAGGCTATTTAACGTAAAACTTTCATCGTTTTCAAGCATGGAGGAGTATCTTAATGACGTGCAGTCAACAAGTCAGTCATTAGTCAAAATCAAGGCGGGATTAGATGATGAATTCGTCGGAATCATAATGCTGGCGGGTCTCACGGAAGATTTTAACCCTCTTGTTATGACACTGGAGCATTCCGGAATGAAGATCTCAACCGAGACGGTGATGACAGCGCTGCTGAAGGAGAGTTTACGGAAAGATACGCAAATTGGGACTCAGAGTGAGACTGACACAGCAATGGCAGTACGGAAAACAAAGAAGGGTTTTCAAGGATTATGTCATTTGTGTAAAAAGAAAGGGCACTTTAAGTGGCAATGCCCAGAACGAAAGCCTGAAAACAAGACAGACACTTCTACGGGTAAGAATAGTAAGGAGACGTCGGGATTGATCGCCGCTTTGTCAGCAACGGTTGGCGAAGGGCAGTGGATCGTGGATTCCGGAGCAACGTCTCACATGACGTCTGACATGTGCATTCTAGAAGATAGAAAGGACATTAGTTCTAAGTGTGTGACAACTGCGAACAATGACAAATTAGTTTCTAGCAAACAGGGGAATGTGTAAGTATGTTATGGGGCGTACCGTTAGATTTGAAGACGTTCTTATGCTTCCGGGTTTAACGTCTAACTTACTGTCTGTAGGTAAGATGTGTAACAAGGGTTACACTGTTGTTTTCGATGAGGCTAGTTGTAAGGTTTACAATAAAGATTGTAATGTATCTGTATTTGGTAAGCCAACACTGACAGCACCACTGCAACAAGGATTGTATGTTTTTAACAATCATGATGCAGCGAGGGTTCTGACGTGTCCTCAGGGTACTTATACTGAGTCATATGATGTATGGCATCGAAGATTAGGTCACCTGAGTGGACCTCTTATGGTGAGATTGAAAAGTATGACAGATGGTTTAACTTTTAAGGGGGTGAGCACGGAACCATGTGAAGGATGCTGTAAGGGAAAGGAATGTGTCAAGAAGTTTCCGAAAAGGAAGAGTAAGAGAGCAAAAGACTTACTTGAGCTTGTACACACGGATCTAGCAGGTCCAATGGAGGTGGAATCTTGGGGACGTAATAAATACTTCCTAATATTTGTGGACGATTTCAGCAGGAAAACTTTTTTGTATTTGCTGAAATCAAAAACCGAAGTACCTGCTATTTTCAAAGAATTTAAAGCATTGGTAGAAAACCAGACAGGAAAGAAGATAAAGAAGTTGCGTAGCGATAACGGGACAGAATACATCAACGAAGAGCTTCAAAGTTACCTCAAAAAACATGGGATTCAACACCAGAAATCTGTTCCATACACTCCACAGCAGAATGGAATAGCCGAACGTACAATACGTACTATAACTGAGAAGGCTAGATGTATGGTGCATGATGCTGGTCTTGACAAGAAATTTTGGGGAGAAGCTGTTGGATGTGCCACGTACCTGAAGAACCGATCTCCAACAATGGCTCTAAAGGACAAAATTCCAGAGGAGGTCTTTACGGGAGAGAGAGTGGATCTATCCAATTTGAGAGTATTTGGATGCAAAGCTCAGGTTCTGGTAAAGGATCATAGTAGGAAAAAGTTTGATCCAAAGACAAAAGAAATGATCATGACTGGGTATTCTGGTAAGGCGTACCGTTTTATAAATTTGAACGGTAACCCAAGAAGGATCGTAGTCGCGCGTGACGCTACTTTTATGGAAAAAGTCCCTGTAGTTAATAAAAAACAAGATGTTGTTTCAGTAGCTCCAAAAAATGATTCTGTCACAATACAGAATGTTCCCAGAGTTGAAGTTGAGCCAATGATTCAGTCTGAGGATCCTGTTTCAGGAAATATTCAGGATATTTCAAGAAATTCAGAGGAGATGTCTAGTAGGTCTGCCAGTTCAGAACGATGTTCTAGGCCTACTACTCCGGTGGAATTTTTCGATACTGTGGAGACTGAATTTGAACTTGATGCTGACAATCGAACAACAGATGTGCAACCACACCCGAGATACCCACAACGAAATAGGGTGCAAAAACGGGAGAGAGATATGGTGTACAATTACAATGTGTCGGAGAGTCCTGATCCTATTTCTGTAAAAGACGCAATGGAGCGTTCGGATAAGAAATTGTGGGTTGATGCAATGAAGGACGAGTATAATTCCCTTATTGTTAATAAAACATGGGAATTAGTAAGTCGGCCATTGGATCGAAATGTTGTTAAGTCAAAATGGGTTTTCAAGTTAAAAGTCGGCGCTGACGGCAGTGTTCAGCGACATAAAGCCAGGTTGGTTGCTAAGGGTTATACACAGAAACCTGAAGAAGACTATTTTGAAACATTTGCACCAGTAGTCAAAATGTCGTCGATTCGTCTTCTTCTAGCATTAGCAGTTGAGAAATGTCTAAACGTTCATCATATTGACGTGACAACAGCTTTTCTCAATGGAGATTTAGAAGAAGAAATATATATGGAGCAGCCTGAATTTTTTGTTCAAAAGGGAAAAGAAAGCTTGGTTTGTAGACTAAAGAAGGCTATTTATGGTCTCAAACAAGCTGCGAGATGTTGGAACCAAAAAATTCATGGGCATATTGTATCGCATCTGGGGTTTGTTAGAAGTAAACATGACCCATGCGTGTATATAAAAAGAAAAGGTGAAACCGTAACAATAATAGCTCTCTATGTGGATGATTTTTATATTTTCACCAAAGATGATAGAGAAGCTGAGACCGTTAAACGACAGATAGGCGATTTTTTCAAAATAAAGGATTTGGGACAAGCGCGGGAGTGCTTAGGTATTCATATTCTGAGAAAGAATGGTGAATTGTACTTGTCTCAAAAGGCATATATTGAAAAAATACTTGAAAGATTCCAGATGTCAGAGGCTAAACCAGTGAGTACACCTGTGGAAGTTAACTTGAAACTTAAGCCGGGTAGTAAAGAGTATTCAGACCCGCGTTATCAAGAAATTGTTGGTTCGCTGATGTATTTGGCATGCTGCACAAGACCGGACATTTCATACGCTGTCACGATGTTGAGCCAGTTTAATAACTGCAATGATTCAACTCATATGTCAGCATTGAAACGTGTGCTTAGATATCTAAAAGGGACTCTAGAACTGTCGCTGCATTACAAGAAATGTAGTAGTCCTATAGTTGCCTATACAGATGCAGATTGGGGTAACGGGCCTGATGGGAAGTCCTTCACGGGCTATGCTCTAATTTATGGTGGTGCTGCAGTGGCATGGCAGTCAGCTAAGCAGAGATGTGTTGCACTCAGTACAGCAGAGGCTGAGTACATTGCCATTTGTGGAGTTTCGAAGGAAGTGATTTCTTTGGGGGGCTTGTACAGTGAATTGGCAGGCACTGTAGACAAAGCTGTAACAATTTATAGCGATAGCCAAAGTGCAAGCAAGCTAGTACATTCTCCAGTATTAGGCAAACGCTCAAAGCATATTAACATTAGGTATCACTTCGTCAAGGAATTAGCAGAGGAAGGAACAATCTTACTTAAATATTGTGAAACGGGAAAAATGCCGGCCGATATGCTTACGAAAGGAGTTGGGCGGCCTAAACATACTTTCTGTTGTAACAGTCTAGGATTAAGTAGGGATGTTGTGTGAGCAAACCTATACTTGTGTTGTAACTATCTAGTGTAAAGGTTTGAGTAGGGATATTGTACTTTGAGGTTTAAATTGAAAGATAGTACCACCTACTTAGATTAGTTCTTATTAAGGATTGACACAGTCAATGTGATTAGACTCTGTCAAGCCTGACATGTAGTTCTTGTAATTGTTCTGTATTATCAACAAGTTACAAAATATAAAACAAGTCTCATGACCCAATTCCATTTACTTTATTTCTATCAACATTAACATATTTCTATCAATACTAAGTTTTTTAAGTATCTCTCTAGAGTAGGCTTAAAATAAGATTTGGGGATAAAATTAAAGGATAAAACAAATAGCTTATTTTTGTTTTATTACTCGCGGTTAAAAAGTATCATATGTGCTATTCTAGACTATAATCTATCTCTGTGCCAAATTTCATCCAGATCTGTTCAGCCGTTCTGGCGTGAAACAGTAACAAACAAACGAACAAACTCACTTTCACAATTATAATTATAAAATAGAGTCAACTGGGGCAAATGCGTCTGTGGGGCAATTGCGTCTTTCGAGAATTACTAACAAACCCTTCACAAATTAGGCGCCTCCTACATATTTTTGTAATCTTTAGTTGCAATAATCTGTACAAGATGGCGTTAGTTGCCTAATTTGTGAAGGGTTTGTTAGTCATTCTCGAAAGACGCAATTGCCCCACAGACGCATTTGCCCCAGTTGACCCTATTTATATTCAAAATTGTAAAGATTATGTAGGCGACATGTTTGTTTTATTCTGCCGGTTACCAAAGGCTGTGTATGTGTGTCTCCTCAAATCTCCAAATCCTCGGAATTGACCTTCATCTCTCCTAATACCCGCTTACCTACTTTTAATAAGGAAATTCATTACGACCATTTTGGCGGAATATTCACCTTTTTAGGGATCTTACGTAACGGACGGCGTAAATTAAAAATACTTATTATTAAAAATGAAATTTAGGATTTGGTGGAAATATAATTAGGTAGAGAAAATAAATATAATTAGATACTTATTTTTGTAGATTTACAGAATAATAAGTTTTAGGAAAACCCAGGGTAACCGGTGACTTTATCTGCGTCTCTTTTTAAATTAATCTGTGAGAAAAAGAGAGAGATTTAGACCTGTCAATAGTTTAGGAACCGACAAAACAGAAACGACGTCGTACTTAGTATATCTATTTAGTTAATTAAGTTAGAGGTTTTCTTGTTGAGCTGCCAGAGAATAATATACTTGAATTGCTTATATAACAAATAACATTATTAAAAAAAAAACCCGGCTGCAAAATATTGTATCCTATGTCAATCATAGCATAACATTATAATTATAACACTAGAAATAAGGACAGGATAGCTGTACCGACATTTAGACTGACTAAGTCAAAAAAAGTCATTTTTAGGCAACTGCATTCGTTTTTACAATAAAATCCCTAAAAATATAACAGGGCTCACCGAGGGAAAATTCAAATCGCATGTAAAAACTACATTAATGAAAAGAGGATATTATAAGGTTAAGAATTATATAGAAGATAAAGATGTCTGGAGCCTTCCACTTCCGTCAAGTAGCCACTAGTATTTATAGATATTACCTAGTTGTAAGCCAAAATTTGTGAGACTGTAATTTATTTATTATTTGAAAAAATAATGCCCCTCAGTTTCTTGCCTGTTCTTCTGAGTAGAGGCTTTTTGTCCGAACAAGGCGGTCGAGTCTATTTAAATAACTTTGACGTTCATAAGTGTATCTTTGATACCTAAATTGAATAAAAACATTTTGACTTTGACTTTGACTTTGAATCCTACTATCAAGACGATTCAAATGACACCTCACATGTCGAAACCCATCAAGCTGGTTACGCTGTAGGCTGTGCCAAGCCTCATACATACATACATACAAACATACACTCGATTAATAACTAACCCCCCTCTACCTGTATTTCCTTTAAATAATAATTTAAGATTTTTGTTAAAAAAAGTCACGGTCCCCGGAGTCCGTGGAGTGTAATTTTTTAAATAAAAAAAAAAAAAAAAAACATACACTCGAAAAGCATAACTCTCCTTCTTGCACCGTCGGGTAAAAATCACGAGGCGGACGCCACAGCAAAAGAGGGCGGCCTATGCCCAACAGTAGTATAGATAAGACTGGATTTAGATGACAGTGATAAAATTCTTAGCTAAAATTAGAAATAAACTGGCTTTTCCACTAATCTGTAAACTGACTGACCTTGACATGAATTTGTCATCTTAAATGCATACTTGTCCTAATGTTATTCTACTTAAAATGTAAACTAAAGCATAACCAATATGAAATTGACATTTTATGTAAACACGACCCGTTCTGGCTTTGAACGGTACTTCCAAAACTTTCCGTGAAAAATAATCTGATATTCCAACTGGAAAAACGCATTGAAGTCCCCTGCAGTGTTTAGGAAGAGTTCAGAAATATGCAGACAGATAAACAGAAAGACACGAAAAGCGACTTCGTTTCATACATATGTTACCAGCTGTTACCCGCGACTTCGTTAACGTTTATTCAGAAAATTGTATCCAAAAACCTTTCACGTGGTATACTGTAACTATAATTATAAATCGTGAGAAGCGATGATAGCCTAGCCGGAGAAGGCATCTCAAGCCGGACCCAGCCGAAGGCACGCACCAAATTGTTCGTTGTGTGAACATTTGTGAATATTGTATGTCATCTGCTACATGACTGGAGCCCGGTGTATGGCGACAGGCTCGCCCCCTGTCACATTAGGGACTGAAAATCGTCCGGCAAAGTGTGGGTGTTGTACACCACTGCCAGCCCCCTCGGGGGAAAGGCGTGACGATATATGTTATGTTATGATTATCGTAAAAAGCCTACTAATAGGCAAACAGACAAAGTTACTTTCGATTTCATAAATATTATTATGTGTGTGTGGTAGTGTGGGTGTAGAGAAGATATACAGAAAAAATACACTTTTAAACTTGGCATATAATTTATTATGTACACTTATAAATCTTTATTCTTATACTATTTGCTGTTATATTAGTTTAGGGGTCATCTGAACATGAGGATATTCTGCAGCAGTCTCAGAGGCGAAGACCGACAGAGAGCCCGTCCTCTTGGACAGGAGTACCGCTTAACACACATGGCGAACTGTCTGGAAATAAGAAAATATATGTTAGCTTGATACTTACTGTTTTGACATTTATAAACTCTTGTATTTTTTGAGGTATGAGCTATAATTACCTATGTATCTTTTTAGCTAAATTTGTCGGCGCAGTGACGATGAACTTTATTGCGCGGCGATACGATTCGCGGTCGCGCAGCGTCGTTAACAAAACGTACCCGCATAATTATGGAAATAATCATGGTAGGCCCCTGAACCGTATTACTTGTCCATGCCGCGTCCTTGCCTTACTTCCGGCTTGTATAATTTCCGCCTTACCAACTAAAAAGCGTCACTATTTCAGTCTTCAGAGTCCCGCGACGCTCTGAATTTTCCATACAAACGCGCTTGTCAAATTTCTTGAAAACCATTTGTCAGATTTTGATGAAATTGGCATGTACAATTTAATGAACTATATCTCCACCCTTATGTTCCTGGTTTTTTTTTAAAAAAACGTCTTCAAGAGAAAATAGAGCTATGAAAAATATCGGCATTTGTAAGGGGTCACTTTTGACTGATTTATTCAATAGATAGACAAAGCAAATCAAAAATCCCTTTACATAGGGAGGTTGTCTACATCATTAGCTTTTAAATGAATTCATAATAAAAAGGAAATTCTTAGTTATTTAAGAATGATTACAGAAGTACAAAAGTCATAAAAAAAATTGAAATTGCACTTTATCACTCTGTAGGTAGCTTTAGAGGCTCATCAGTATCATTACTTGCTCTCTCCGCTCTTAGTCTTCTTCTAGACGAAATGGCTATAAAAACCCTTAAGCCAATGCGAAGTTAGTCTAAAAAGGTCTCCGGACTCTTAGGCCCTAGGCACCACCCTACGTATCTTTCTACCAATATCTGTACGTAACATTTCCGCGTAATACCATTAGCAAATGTTATAAAAGAACTGAATTTGCATAATACTAGAGAATACGAATCAAGGTTGTGGTTTTTATAGTCCCTTTCAAAGGAAACCACAGCTTCACAGAATAACAACGGAAACAAAATATTAAAAAAAGGCTAAGCTTATTTTGGATCCCAGTCTGTTGATCGAGAGCTAAAGGGCGTTTATCGTTTGCTAAAACTGGCATGGACTGTCTGTTCAGTTAGCACTGCTCGTGTCAACGGACGATCGCACGAGTATTAGCGGATGTCTAACTAAGGGTTTGTGCAAATATACACATTTAGAAGTCGCGAGGTCTTATTCTGAGGCGAACTATTGTAGCGAGTTTCTTTTATTCATCAATAGGCCTGGGACCCTATTCGGAGATTTGAAATTTTCATCTCCCTATTTTTCGTCCTTGTTGCTCTCGTATGAAACGTCGTAAGTGTGAGAGAGACCAAGATAAAATCTCATCTCATTTCACGCGCAGGAATAGCCCCCCTGCGCTTATCCGTCATCCCGTTTATCATCTAGGCGCTGGCCGGACAGAAAAGTCGTAGGAAGAGGACGGCTTGCTGCGCTTCTCTTAGTACCAGTCACACTCGCAGAGTGCCCGCGCACCCGTTGACAAGCCCCTGCCTCTGCGAGTGGTAGTTGTCAAGTGCTTCAGCAGGGCACGGGCAGGAAGCCAATTGTCTTTCAATAGTTTTTATCGCGCGAGAAAGAGACAAGCATATGCTTATTCTAGCTTTGTTGCATCTAAGCGCAGATAGAAATGGTGGAAAGACAGCTTGTCTCCGGCCCGTGCTAGCCCTGCAGTACAGCTGGAAGTCCAACGTGTAGAACGGGCAGTTGGGCTGTAACTAGCAAGCTAGCTTCACCTCACCTGTCACACTCGCAGAGCCTGCCCGCGCAGCCATTGACGAGCTGCCCCTGCGTGTGGTAGTTCTCCAGCGCACAGAGAGGCTCCCCGTGCCAGCACTTCCAGTAGTACGGCTGGAAGTACACCGTGTAGAACGGGCAGTAGATGTTTTCGTAGCACTTGTCGTGCATCTGACAGCATCTGGAATAAAATAACGAATTAAAACAAAAGGTTTACTTCGCTGTGGATTTTTAGGTGTAAATAATGAAGAGTTTATCAATCTATCTACCTGCTGCTGTCTGTATAATTCTGCCTGTCGAGATGCCATGGAGCACACACATTTCGGACAACTAACACCAACACCCACACTTCGCCGGAAGGTATTCAGTTTCAAATGTGACAGGGGGCGAGCCTGTCGCTATACACCAGACCCCAGTTATGTCATTGTGTATATGACATTCGAACTATTCCCGGAGATACAATGCCCCTACATAACTACACCCAAACTTACAAACTTCCTCTCCACAATATCAGTACACATTATAAGGTTAAACACGCATAGATGCATCTCAAGACCACAGAACAAAGGGTGTGAACAGGAAGGATGTTCACATTTAACTTGTTCGTCTCATCACTATGAACAATGTACAGCATTAACAATACTTAATTGCTTACGAAAGAGTACCCACTTGCCCGTGAAGACAAAAGACCAACTGTTTTTAGCACATAAGGATAAGTACCAATTTAGGAGGTCATTTGGTTTTACGTTAATATAGCCTGGTCTGATACAGCATCTAATTTAAAACCTGCAAGTCTTCAGTCGATGTGCGTCGAGGAATATGTGTAAATAAGAAAGACCGAGACTGTCAAGAAGAGAAACGAGACGTGATGTAATTTGTTGAATATATAACTAAGGACAAGTATAAATTAAAAACCAACGACACCGATTTTCATCAACACCGATTTTCATGAAATAGTTCGAGCTCAAGAACACTCCCGACTAATCACCTTTCAAACAAAAAAACGAAATCAAAATCGGTTCATCTGTTCGGGAGCTACGATGCCACAGTCACACACACACACACACACACATACACACACACACACACACACACACACAGATACGTCAAACTCATAACACGCCGTTGTTTTTGCATCGGGGATTAAAATAAGAGTCTTCAAGTACTAATCGGTGAAAAAAAAGATTTCGACGAATTGAGCACCTCCTTTTTTGAAGTCAGTTAAAAAGGCACACAAAGGTTCCTGAGGTCGTGTTACTAGCCTGATTTCTGTCAGATTCTATGCTTAACTATGTTTTTAGTTGTGCATACCTGTCGATGCCGTCAGTGGGCCGCCCCTCGCCCAGGAACCCGCAGTAACATCCATACCCCTTGTACGAGAGAGGGTCACAGCCATTAGCACAGGTCAGCATGTTGTACAGGTGGAAGACGCCTCTCTTGCCGCGGTTGTCATTTCTGTATGACTGAGGGTTTATATTCCTGTCAAAAATATGATAAGTATGTAGTAAGTAATTAAGAATGAAGAATGAAAAGAAAAAAAAAGTTGCTTGAGGCAGAGATGCACCAACTAGCTTAACGATAATCAATAGGTAACCAGCTGTAAAATGGTCTAACAGAGTAATCGTAAGCAGTCGTAATTAACCAGATATTCGGCTGGTTACGATTCCGTTACGTTAATTTGTGAATACTAATAAGTACTCATGCGTAAATGTGTTTGTTTTCCCACTTTTGAACTAATAAAAGTATTTGCTATTCTCGCAAATAGAATCCGCAACTCATCATGCTAGCTACTTAACCACTCAGCCACGACAGCGTTTTTAATTTCATTTTTATATGACCGCGGGTTATGGTTCCATATAAAATAAGACAAAGAATGGCAAATGCACTCGGAAATAAAGAGGTAGAGAATATTCAACAGACCGTAAACGACTAAGAGCATCATACGGTGTTTAACTATATCCTTGACAAAAAACTTCTCGCTACGCCATGTTATTATGCGAATTATGAAGTAAGAACACGTGGTCGCTTGGGATTAATTTATTGCAGTTGTTGAACTATTTCTAATCCTACTAATATTATAAGCGCGAAAGTTTGTAAGAATGGATGGATGGATGGATGTTTGTTACTCTTTCACGCCAGAACGGCTGAACAGATCTGGATGAAGTTTGGAACAGAGATAGATTATGGTCTAGAATAGCATATAGTTATAGTATAGAATAGCAGCTAGTTAAAAATAAAAAACATCTCACCTGACTCCATTCCTATAATCTTCTTCAGGGATGGAATATCTGAACGGATCTCTCGCAAACCCCACGAGCAGCTTCCCTCTCTTTCCATCTAAGTAGTCACTCTCATCTCCTATCTCGTTCACTTTGGTATTCTCACTATGTCTAAGCTCTTCTCCGCTTCGATACTTGGTATCACCAGCGCTATGCTTGCTCTCTCCACTATTTCTAAAGGTGTAGTTGGTTGGTTCTCTATGTCTATGGTTATAGCTATGACTGTGTGGGTGGTGTGATGCTGGTGTGTATGGCTGGATTTGGGCGTAGTTTGTGCTGTTGTAGATCTGCTCGTAGGTGAGACGGTTTGACCATGCTGGAACAATACAAAACAAATGTTACTAAAGTGCCTTACGCGATAGCTCGAACCTTTGGCCCTATTCGGAGATTTGAGATTTTCATCTCACCTTTTTTCGTCCTTGTTACTCTCGTTTGAAACGTCGTAGGTGTGAGAGTGACCAAGATAAAATCTCATCTCATCTCACGCGCAGGAATTGCCCTCTAATCTTGACGCGTGAGATGAGATCAGCATATATAGGCATTCGTAATCATTCGGAAACGTTTCCGTTCGGATTCCAATTTTAAACTATAGTGAAATCCGATCGGATACATTCCCGAATGATTGTAATAGCACCGCTGGTCGCTTTCACTTCTATGACTTTTCAATCGAGAGAGACAAAGACCAAAGACCAGAAAATATCTCAAATTGTAGGAATAGGGCCTATTTGGGAATTATGTATTCGAGATGAAGGCGATAAGTCATGGGGGGCTATTTCTGCTCGTGAGATGAGATGAGATTTTATCTTGGTCACTTTCACACCTATGACGTTTCAAACGAGAGCAACAAGGACAAAAAAAGGTGAGATGAAATAGGGACTAAACGAATAGGGGCCCTGTACTAACCCTAAGTGTGTACCCTGTCAGCACGGACAGGGTAGGTAGTGTAATAAAACAGGGGGGCAGGGTTCCTTAATTGGACGACCGAGGAGTTACGACCTCCTGCTTCAGGCAGGAACACAAGAGACAGGGTTTGAGAAAAATCGCGTTATTTTTTTAAATTCCATTCTTGTTCTGTTCGAAACAACTCAAAAAAACGTTTTCGCTAATGCAGATTTTTTTAAAGAATCTTACTAGCCCTACATCAAATTGTTTTATTCTCGTAAGTACCTAGTTTTAGTATTTTAAGTTCACGTATCTCCAACCAGGGGGCTTACCACAACCTCTTAAAACATCATTAATTAAGCCTTACTTCGTAATTTCGTACCATGACCACCCTAAAAGTATTCCTGTTAAGTTTTGATATCGCTTAGCAGTTTTGTTGACGTCACTCGATTTCGTTCATTCAATCCAAGGAACATTTGTTTAAAAACCGTACCATGACCTATAAAGTATTCCTGCCGAGCTGTCAAAATAGCAGGAATGATACAAATGACAACGATTGTTAAAAAGTTGATCTCCGTGTAACTTTTTCTATTTTTAAGTGAGTTTTTGCTGTGTTTCTGAGGTTCTATTTGTAATATTTAGCAAGATGGCCGATGATTTGGAAACTTTCGAGTTTCTCGAAGCAGATAATGGAAGCTCCGTACTACGAAGGACGCCTTCGGACGGGCTCCAGAATAAATTTCAACCCATTTTCACATAGATTTTTTGTTGGCTAAGTCAGCTCCTTTTGATGCACTTGCTTCTTCTTAGAGTGAGCCTTCGCCTGCAGACTCCTATTAAAGCCCGCAGCGATTTCACTGTGGGTTTTTAAAAAGTCTCAGACTGAGACTCTGCGGCCGCTGTGACAAATTATTCTAAGCATTAAATTCTAGATATCACCAAAATAATTTTCACAAACTTTAATTGGATACAGCAATTGAATTTTAATTTACCTTCATGATCATAGTGTAGATTTAATTTACGGTTTTGAGGGGAACCGAAAAGATGGTGTCATGATTTTGTATTATTTTCTAAAACGAAAACTCGCCTTTACTGAAAGAGGGAAAGAGGAGCGAGATTTATCTCATTTATCATCATCTTCATCAGAGATTTAATGAAAAATGTTATGACAAACATACGGAAGACTATGGTGGTATGGCTATGTTGCCTCTAGCCTGCCCTATGAGTCAAAACAAAAAAAAAACGTTTTTGACATTGTTCATTTTTTTTTTATTAATTTATTCATGACCATGGATACTCGTCCTTCAGTCGGATTCTTAATTTAAAACAACGAACTTACTTCTAAATTTTTCCTACAGTATTTAGGACAAACTTATATAAAGGAATATAATAGGCATCATTACAAAGCAAATCTTGAATACGGCGGGGAACACTTAGCGATTTTTTCTCTGCAATGTCAGTAATATCACTGATAAAAATAAGGCGCTGTAAATTAAAACTTTGACAATCAAAAACGACGTGATTAATGTCTGCTTGTGGCTGAGAACAATGTGAACAATTATCTTCGGGGATGATGTTAAATCTATTTAAATGAGCTGGAACTAAACAATGACCAAATCGAAGGCGATTAATGACTGTGATGAACTTTCTGTCATAGTACTTGAACTTGATGTGCCAAGGAGCAGCAGGTAAGTCTTTCTGTATATCTGCATACCATTTTCCTTTGGATTGAACTGTGATATGCCAATATTCTCTCCATATTCTAAGTAAATTACTTTTTGTTGCACAATAATAATCCGTGAATGGAACTTTCAAAATATCTGTATGATCTATATCATGTTCTTGTCGAGTAGCCAAATCTACCACCTCATTTCCATGTATGCCACTGTGTGAAGGAACCCACACAAACTCTACGTGCTTTGACTGTCTTACTATTTCTAAGATTTCTCTTATACTATAAACAATATAATTTAATTTGTATGAGTTATTACTATTGCACAATGTAGACAATACACTTCTGGAATCACTTACTATTAATATATTTACATCGTTTATAGAATTATATATAGATTTTATTGCAGTTAAAATTGCATATGCCTCTGCAGTAAATACACTGCAATTATTATCCAACTTTATGCATTGAGTTGTTTTTTTTTGTGGATCGTAATATGCAGCTCTAACCCCATCAACACTTTTGGAACCATCTGTATACATAACATAAAAATCAGTCTTGTTATCAAGAAATTCCAGAAAATCAAATTTATTATGTATTACATCTAAATGGCAAACAATATTTAGGCTGTTTATCAATGCAGAATAAGGGCATTGATATACTGGCCAAAAGTCATGCAAACTAATATTATTAGCAACTTTCTTAACCATTGTCATTATTGTTGAAATTTCAGGTAAAACTCCTGAAACAAGAGTATTAGCTGAAATGATAGGAGTTTCAACTGAATCTGACAACTGTGAAGGATACAAAACATTTTTCAGCACTAGGACATTGTTGGAAGTCAACTCTTTCAAGCAAAATCTTTCAGCCAGTTGCAAGCGTCTCAGGATTAGTGGAGGTATACAATTTTCGATTTCCATAGAGTTAATAGGAGTGGTACGCATTGCTCCACTTATAATTCTCAAACCCATATTTTGTATTACATCAAGTTTTCTTAATAAGGTATGACTAACATTCATATAAGCCAAACTACTATAATCAAAATGACTCCTAACTATACTTTTATACAGCATACTCAAGGTTTTAGGATCAGAGCCCCAAAATGTACCAGCTAAACATCTCAAAACATTGATACTTTTCATTGCATTGCCACAGATATACTTAATATGCTCTTCAAATTTCAACTTATTGTCTAGAATAACTCCTAAAAATTTATGTTGATTTACTACAGGAATGATTTCATTATTGTATATGATTTTAACAAGAGATTGTGCAAAAGGATCTTTACTAAATACCATTACAGAGCTTTTAGCAGAATTAATATCTAATTTTAATACATTACTATAATAATGGTGTAACTGCAACATTACAGAGTTTAGATGATTCATGGCTATGTCCAAATTTTGACTTTCACTGTATAAAAGCAAATCATCTGCAAATTGTAAAATATTAACATGTGATGTGTTAACATACTTATGAATTTGAGAAGTATACAGATTATACAAAAGAGGAGATAATGTAGCTCCTTGCATTGTTCCTTTACTGATTGACTCAGGTCCATGTAATTTATTATTAAATTTAACATACAATGTTCTATTATTTAGAAAATTAAATATCCATTTTAATATTTTAGTAGGAAGACCTAATTCATGTAAGACATGAATAAGGCTGTCAATGTTAACATTATCAAAAGCACCTTTTACATCTAAGAAGACACAGATTACATTAGAGTGGCTGAGCTTTGCTTTTTTTAAAGCTGTTATCAATGACACAAAGCTCTCAGAGCAACTTTTACCCTTTCTGAACCCGAATTGTGTGTTAGGTATTTTAGACATTGTTTCAGCAAAATAATCTAATCGTAACTTTAACATATTTTCAAAAAGTTTACCCAAACAGGATGACAAAGATATGGGTCTGTATGATGAAGGATCATTTGCAGGCTTATTAGTTTTCAAAATAGGTATTACACACTGAGTTTTCCATGATTCAGGAATTACTGACATATTCCAAAGTTTGTTATAAATTTCTAATAATATAATCAGAGCATTAGAATGCAAGTTTTTTATTAATTTATATGGAATGTTGTCCATACCTGGGGTTGTATCCTTCCGACTCTTCAAGGAAATGTGAAGCTCATTTATTGTATATGGCTCATTAAGAAAAGACATACAATTATCAGACATGTCTATAATATTTAAGGTGGAACTATTAATTAGAGAAGTATCTGCGAGTTTCTCTAGAAAACTTGGTACCCATTCATCTTTTAAATACTTATTAGAACTTCCTTTGATCCTTTTGAATTTTTTAATATAACCCCATATTCTAGAAACTGGTGACATTCTGTTAAAAGAAGTACATAACTCATGCCATGACTTTATCCTTTCTTCTTTTAAAATCTTTTTCTTTTTAGCATCCAGTCTTTTATAGTTAATAAAGTTGGGTATTGTTGGAAAGTCATGGTATGTCTTAAGAGCCTCTTTTGAATTTTTGACTGCAACATCACATTGTGTGTTCCACCATGGAGCTGGTTTTCTTAATACTCTTGGTGTGTGAGTAGATTTTTGCTTAGGGATAGATTTATCTCTGATTTGATACAAAATATTTATAAAATTATTGTATGATTCCACTGGATCTGTATTATTTAAATCTAATTGTACAAAAGAGGTTTCAGATAAAGTAACAAATTTGGACCAGTCTGCTTTATTGTACAAATATTTTTCTTCCACAGAACGAACATCATATACTGATGGCCTCACATTCATATCTAGCAGTGTTGGATAATGATAACTACCCATGGGATCATCATGGACTTGCCATTCGCAAAGAGGAGCTATTGAAGAACTTACCAAGGCTAAATCAATTGCTGAAGAATTCCTGTTTGGATACTGAACAGTAGTTGGGCTACCATCATTCAAAACACACAAATCGAATTTGTCTATAAGATTATATAACATATTACCTCTGCTATTGTTTGCATGACAACCAAATAATATATGATGTGCATTAAAATCTCCCATGATGATACATGGCTTAGGAGTTTCCAACAGTAACTTTTCCATTTTATGGCTATCAAACCTGATAGGATGAGGAGGACAATATACACACAGAATATGTAATTTACCTATGGATGTTTCTATTGATATACAAATATTTTGAATGGGTTCATAAAATGATGTGTCTACAATGTTATATTTTATGTGTTGTTTAATTAATATGCCTACGCCATTATGTTTATTTTTTGAATTTTTGAAAATAAAATTTAATGGTGTGAAATTAGGAATAATACTATTACTTCTAAGCCATGTCTCATTCAAAAGGCATATATCAATATTTTGTTCAGACATAAATTTGTTTAAAAGAGTTCTCTTATGCAGTAAGCTTTGAATATTAAACTGTGCTATACGTAGATATAAATCCATACAATCAGATTAAATTAGATAGTAAAATTTCTTTAATTCTTTTATTTGTAATGGGTACATCGTCGCTATTGTTGCCAAGAGCGATAAGAGATTTTACTATTGCATTAATTATAATTTCATTTCCTATAATTTGCTCAGGGTCAAGCACCTTGGCGACTTTATTTAAATTTTTATCCCATTGGGAATCTTTAGGGTTTTTTAAAACTGGAAATACTTTCGGGTCATTCCTATTGAGTGGCATACTCACGACAGTGGCATACGAGCGGCTCAGGTTGAGGAATTTACTTTTTTTTTCTTCCATTTTTTTTTTCTTAATAGGGCAGTCCTTCGAAACCGCCAAGTGATTTCCAGAGCAGTTAATACAGGTAATACCTTCAACATCACACTCTCTGTAAGAGTGGCGACCTGAACACGATGAGCACTTCTGCTCTCCTCTGCATACTTTTGCTGAGTGATTGAACTTCAAACATTTATAGCATTGTACCAATGGTGGAATATAGCTGCGCACCGGGTATCTGAACAATCTGATATAAACATATTGTGGCAATGAAGTTGCTGCAAATGTTACAGCCACAGTGCCTAATGGTATCAGTTTCCCTTCCTCCTTCCGCATAAATCGCTTTATCGAAATGACTTCTGAATCACATGTAATGTTCTTGTAGATTTCTTCGTTGGACATGGATACAGGAACATATCGGATAACTCCAATAATTTCCGTCATATGTGCTGGTATAAAGGCTTTGAGTTTATGTGTATTCAAAAAATTATCCATATTTAGGAAACTATTTGCTGGGGCTGGCTTTTTGAATGTAACTCCCACTTTATAAGCATTTATTCTATGGACACCCACAATACCCTTAACATTTTCTGAAAAAAGATTTGTTAGGGAAATCGGGTTTTTGTTCCCCACTTTCTCTTGCTCCGTCGATTCAACATAAACCACACAATCACCACTGTGGTTCTCTGGAAATAGTCTCTTATATGAAGGTTTGGTGAACAGTTTGTAATTATCACTGTCATAAGAGGGACTTGGTCTAGAGGAAAGTTTCCTCTTTTTCCCTGCCAGATCAACGGGGTCCCCCCCGTCGCTGGTGACACTCATAGTTTATAATATAATTAAACTAGGTATTCACTAATATATTATTTACACAGAAATACACAATATTTACACAGAAAATTAAAGATGAAAATTTCGAGAAATTTAAAACACCCGCTCGATTCGACTTCCCGCCAAAAAGTCTTGACATTGTTCATACAACCAAGTGTCGCCAGATGTTTCTTATGAGAGATTGTACGCGAGTGAGGAAAATAAAAATTCTTAGGGAAGAAACTAATAATAAATCATAGTGTTTTTACTTGCAACTTGTAAAAACCGTAAGTGTAATATCCCTGTATCGATAGGATACTGTAGGCACGATTTCGCTATGCGGTCGTACTATTGTACGACCCCGATTGTACGATTTTTACATGGCAAAAATCGTATAATTACGATTGACATCGTGCATCTGGCAACACCACACTCCAAAATACGCAAAAGTACCACAGAGTGTATAAAAGCACTTGTATCGTACATTCTTTTGACATCACTGTAGCAGGAGTAATAACGTTTTAAAACATTATTGTTTTCAATGCTTGTGGTAGGGTACAAAACAATACTTATTAAGGAATGTAACAAAACGTTCCTGCGCAATGATGTTTTTGTAAAAGTTCATGGTAAGCCCCCAGTTTGGGATCGAAAATGTATCCGATATAATTACGCTATTTTATTTGTTTTAAATAATTACGCTGATTAAAAATTACAATTTTCATTTTGTACCTTTGTTGAAACAATGAAGTGAAATGAGAGGAGATCGTGGGACAGGTATTTTTAAGAAAATCTGAATGAATTATTATATGCGAGTGCTTTTTCAACTTTATTTCAAGGAACTTGCTAAAGTACATATTTATGATAATTGAGAGATATCTTTGTGGGCAAATGTTTCAAGTTATTGCTGTATGTATATATCTGAATCCATTATCACATTAAGAACTAACTTCAAGGGCGGGTTTTCCGTATTTACTAACCAGATGGCGGTGTACGGATTATTTTTTAAAGTATAGGTAGGTATTCGTTTTGCATTGGAAATTGGCCGATTATTTGAAAAAATCAATAGAATATTCTTTAAATACTATTGCGCCAATCTGTTCCTTTAAATTTGTCATCTTGTTACAACAACTAGCAAAATGTTGCCGATTAAAATTAAATGTAGGTCGACTTAGCAGCTGAGTCGATATTCGGCACTTATCTTATAAGGGTGTGTAAGACATTTATACTGACGTTTCAAATCGATTAAATCATTAATTTCCATCCAAATTTGTTGATTTAGGCGATTTGAAACGTTAGTTTAAGTGTCCGTGCTCGCACCCTAGGTAGTGTAAAAAAGCAGTGTGTCCGAGTGTGTCATTTTGTTTACGACAAAAACTGAAAAAATGCGGAGGCTAACAACAGCTAAAAAACAAAAGTGTTTATTTCCCATCATATTCTTTCGATAAAACTAACCAAAAATAGAGATCAAACCATACATATAAGTATGCTTTGATATCACGTCAGACTCGATGCAATGGCTTTTGCGAATTGGCCTCCAAACGATAGATCAGCCGCGCAATTGGCGAACATCAACAGCATAAAATTAGCCTGAAAACTGGCTTCACGCACTGAATGGCCTAGAACAATGCCGCTAATTCAATACGAGTCACAATGGAGATGTAGCCGATCCGGACTCAACCGACCGAGGGAGCGATTGTATGGAATTAGCTCTAAACGGATGCTGGTTAATCGCACATCAAAACGACAACAATGTCCCAGCTAAATTAAATCAACATAATTTTGGGTACGATCTTAGTGAAAAAAAACCCTGACATTTTACTTTTGTTTTTATTGTTATTTACTATTCTTACTTATTCTATTCAGTACTTTTTCACAAAATTCATCATAGAGGTTTTAGATATTTTGCCATGTGGCAAATCTGTCAAAATTGCCCAGATTTTACCAAACCGTCGTACCCTGCTCTACCAAACATAGTTTAGCGGATAGAGATATTTTGATGAGCGTGTAATACATCTGATTTACAAATAAATAACGCATCCCTTCTAAACTGTTGGTTGATGGTGGATGTTATCAGTTACTGTAGTTTGCAGTAAGTTGGTATTGTTTGTTGTAAATGAACGCAAATTGTGTAACTAAATGCATTGTAATGTCAATAATAATTACCTACTTGAGTTAGGCATTCCTATTGAACGAGGTAACGTTGCCAGCCTTTTGGGTACCTCTACCTACTTTACCTGCGGATACTTACTTGAGCTCTGTTTACTATTTGTAATTTGTTATTTATGTTATGTTTAACGGAAAATTTTAAAAAACATATTTTTCTAACTTTTTTTGAAAATATACCTAATTAGTTAAGTCAGTGACTTAAATTGTTACAGTATAACTAAAGCACAATCGTTATGCCCATTGACATACTCAATAATTCGAAATAGTTTACACAACATTAATCTAAAATTACAATCAGACAAGAACACAAAAGTAAACGCCAAGTACGCTTTCAATTTGTGCAATAGATAGTGCTATATTGAACTTTTTAGCACTCTTGTATTATTCTAGGTACCTACTGCAAGCTAGCTGATTGCGAAACACATTCTGAAAGAGTGTAATTGGTAGATTATGGAGTACTCAGTTGCAAATTGCTGGGAGCGAGGACGCGTTCAATGACACTCTGATTTTGAACAGCATGCAGGTCGTGCTCGATTCAATCAGATATGATGCTGGGATAAGTACTCAACGATTGGATTTGTAAATAGCTCATGATTTGATGAAAATTTGGGATTGGAAAAAAAATACTGCACACACAGGATTATGACATTTCTATGGGTCCACTATCATTTAGATAGCAGTTTGACTTAGATTTGAATAGAGAGGCAGAGCAGAACAGAGAGCAGAGAGTATATATAGACGTTTTTAAGGAACCGGATAGACTTAGCAGTGACTAAGACAAGGCAGTTGCGACTAAACGGAAACTTTGTCTTAGTCACCATCACTGGTGGTCGTTGGGTGTAATCGCCACTTAATCAATTATACAGCATGTTACAAAATCCTGTTGTTTAATTGCATGTTCCCAGACTTACAGGGATTCATGCAAAAATACTAAAAAAAAATCACGTTAATATTGGAGTTATGACCGGTTTAAGAATGCAAGAAAAAAAGAAATTTTTACAAAAATGATAACAAATCTGTATCATAAAAATAATGTTCGCGGCTTTTATTCTAAGAAAGTAGCAATACGATGCGCATAGTTTACAAACAAAATCGACGCAATTAGTGTCTGCGTTCGCGCTTTTAGGATGGCGGAGGGCGATGTGTGTTCAAAATTTTAAAAGTCAATATTTAATTTTAACTAACATAATTGCATTCTTCAGTCGCACCTCGCCGATACAACAGGGTTTTTGTAACACCCTGTATATTTACGTGCACGCAAAAATATGGTTAAATTGGTTTTACACCACATCTACATAGATGTGGTGTAATAGAGGGTGTATATACCTTCTCCTTCTTTATCTTTCCTTCGGACAATATTAATGTACTTTATTCTTTGTTTTTGTTTCTAAAATCGTGACCAATTACCTGTACAATTATCTGCACAATACCCACTTCATTTGTTAATCGGGTCTTGACCTGACTCTAATAATTAGCAATCGCGTGTTTAATTGCATATTAGAATAAAGTATGTATTTCTTGTATTTTTCGCCGACAGCGGCTGACGTTATGTCGGCGGCTATGGTTATTGATGTCAGAGGCATAATACACAGAAAATCAAGCTACATAGGTACGTCATGTCGGCGTCGGCGTGCTGTGTCGGCGGGTCGACGTCATTGATGTTAGATATTTATCTATTTTATTAGGTACTTAAAACCTACCTATGATGTGGCTACAAACTGAGACCAACACGATTTCTTATGTCTTATTATTTCCACTGATTTAGTTAGATAGGTAGATACGTACCAAATTTTGTAAAAAAAACGGGTTCAATATATTTTTGTGATGCAAACTATTTTCCAGACAAATTTTATCAAGATCAGTTCGTAACGGTAAGCGACAGAAAGTAAGAGGTAAGTACTTCAATTGGACTACTTAGTCGTAACTTGCTGTTTGTAGGCATAATTTTGTTAGCATAAATTTCGCGAAATACAGATTTACTCACTTGTATAAACTGATTTCGCAACTCTTACATTCCTTGTTACATCACTATTTTTATGACAGCTCAGTTGATAGTTTCTACTGGAAGCGTTTTACGCTTTCTTGCCTTAAATTTATTAGCATTATAGTAATTTATAATTAGTATTTAAAGCACGAACATTAATAGATGTTATGTCAGTTATGGCTCGCTGGCAGGATCAAAAATGTTTTTACGTTGTTTGGACGACGGAGTTCTGGATTGCTTCTGTACTGTGTTACAGTAAACTGTATTGTGTAACAGTTTTAAGAGATGTGTGAGATGTGACCTACATTTTTTTTGGTCCTTCGAGCCGGAACAATAAAATAAATAAAATACCTGATTAAGTAATTTTTTTGGAAAAAAGTAGCAATAAAATGTTTAGCGTTTATTAAAAAAAAAAAAAAGCAAACGCAACCAACCAAGTCTCTTTTTTATTGGTAACTCCTTTAGTAACACATCACAGTTGAATATCTAAAATTAAAAATAAATAAATAAATGAAAGAATCAGAAGTCTATAGAATAGGTTTCAGACTTTCAGATCAACAATATTCCTATCACACATCTTTTCCAAGTTGAACAGATACGTGTATAATATGATATCAATAGCTATATTTACTTACTTTAAATAACATTATAGGCATAGACTAATAAACTTCATAGACAAAAGTAGACTTGACATTCTATACGATCCTTGGTCTCCATCTTTACTCAACTCGCTCTAAACAAAGCTGAGGTCAACATTAAAAGGAACTACCAGAAGGATTAGCAATCTAAAAAGCCTTTTAAAATGCCTATATTTATTCACAAGTACCTACATATACTCACAAAGAGATAAGTACCTAATTTACCTTTGTCATATTGAGTACAAGGTGATATTTGCTTTAGATTTAGCGTAATGATGATTGTGGACTTGAACTTTGGAATCTATGAATTGGATACTTAATCTTAGATTGCAGTCATTATTTGTATGTTTTATTAGAAGCAGTTTCACTGCAGATAATACAGCTTCATTTATCAATGTCCAGGGAATAACTCGGTGGATAGAGCATTGTGCCAGTTCAGTGTGACAAGTGGCATAACTCCAGCTCATTGGGGAGATGAACAAAGTTACATGCATTCGACATGACAGCTCTCATGCAGTATTCGTGTGGTCGCCTGGAGCAAACGATGCGCGATTAGTAATACAGACATGGCCATAGATTAGACAGTAGTTACTACACGTGGGGCCCTATTCTGACGCGTGAGATGGCATCTTGGTCATTGTATCTCTCGTTTGAAAAGTCATGAGTGAGAGTGATCAAAAAAAATTACATTATATGTCACCTAGTTTAAAAGAATAGTACGAGTAGCAGCCAAGTTTAAAATATAAATATATAAAAATACATATTACTAGCTGCGCCCCGCAGTTTCACCCGCGGTTAAAGAGTATCCTATGTGCTGTTCTAGACTATTATCTATCTCTGTGCCAAATTTCATCTAGATCTGTTCAGCCATTCAGGCGTGAAAGAGTAACAAACATCCATCCATCCATCCATTCTTACAAACTTTCGCGTTTATTATATTAGTAAGAAAGGATATCTCTCACGCGTCAGATAAGACTTCATAGTATAAGTATTAGCCCCATGAAGTCTGTTACTGTGGTTAGTAGTTTAAGTATTAGAATCGAAACTGTTTTTAAAACAGGTAGATAGAGCAGGTAGACAGGTAGGTAGAGGTAATTTAATAAATTGAAAAGTTTGAATAATTAATGAGAATGTAATGTCTTTGTCTTTCATGCACATATGGATGAACGAATTTGAATGAATCTGAGGTGTTTATTTAATTAATTTAATGTTTATTATGAATAACAAGATTATACTAATATAAAGTAACTAGCTGTTACCCGCGATGTTGTTCGCGTTTATTCAAAAATTAGTATGCGAAATCTTTCCTCGTGAAATGCTGGAACTAATTATCATATTTCGTTAAGATCCGTTCAGCCGTTTAGCCAGGAAAAGCCAACAAACAAACAAACAGACATACAGATAGAGTTACTTTCGATTTTATTGACCGAAGGAGCGTTAGCGAGCGAAGCGTCTGTGCTTTAGTTTCGACAGAAATATTTTCGTATAAATCCGAATTCTGTCTGGATCTCTGTCCGGATCTCTGTGTTCCTCCACAGGTCGTATTTCTCAACGAGCAGGTTCAATAAATACTTTTATAGATTTTTTTTGTCAAGTCAGTTTTTGGAAATTTTCGAAATGGCAAAGACATGATTTTTCTTTAAAAAAAATCACGAGAATCGGTTAGTATTGCAACCTGTAGAGGAAGAAAGAGATCCGGACAGACGTCAGCCGCGAGATCTCCAGCTCAGAGCCACTATAGTATGTATTAAAAATATTTACTTACTTTCTACACATTTGAGAACAATTACAAGAGCAAAGTGCATAGTCATCAATTTCTATTTTAGCAAGTCACAAGCGTGACATTAAAAAACTGATTCACGCTGCCAATCGACCTTCTTTCACGTGAATTTTGTCTACGCCGCCGCCCGCTGCTTACTACCAGATAATGTCAAGGTACCAATAGATGTTATTTATTTGTAATAGTCATACAAGCGTTTCGAAGTGCCCTTGAACCTGCCTTTAATGAGATGGTTCGGAGAAATATGTGACGCAAAGTTATTTCGCAACGGAGCATTGTTTACAATAAACATGTTGACTTTGTCATTTTATTGTGAAATTAACTAATAACTCGGTCAGCGAATGTTCAATTCAGATGTTGGCGAAATGAATTTGCGTTGAATTAATAGAATGAATACTTACTTGCGTTGCTAAGTATTTTTTTCGTTATAAATATATCGGGTAGGTAAATGTAAAATCGGTAAAAACGGTTTTTGTTATGAAATCTCTAGTGTATTCTCACTTAATGTTTCGAAGATGAACTTCCGCGAAGTAACGCCTGATTCAATTAACTAAGTAATCTGTTTCTTCTAACCAAGCGAGCTTCATCGTATAGGCCACATTATCGTATAACATCAGACTAGGTAGCGGTCAAGCGCAAGTTCAAAGCAATCGCACTAAAGTCAAACTCCAAATCTTAATTTGCATGTTAGTGGTGCATGGTCTGACAGCTTGGAAAAGCTGATGGTAGTTGGTCAGGTCGACGGGAAAAGACCACGCGGGCGCTCACCTACCCGTTGGTCAGACCTAATAAGGACGCTCACGGGCCTGGCAATACCTGAAGCGATTAAAACCGCCGAAAACAGAAACTCGTGGAAGAGCATAGTGCATCGTGTGCACTCAATCAAACTGGGCACGACCTTCAGCAATGAAGATGCCGACTAAGAAGAGAGGTGCATGGTCTTCAGTATTATGGTTTTATGGTGTATGGTTTATTAATTCAATTCATTACTGTGCCGACTCATCCGATAGTCAGCACGTTCCATGATACGGCACAGCTCAGAGTCGTGGTTTAGACAAGAAATTAGTATATAAGACAGATTGTAATAGTTTACAGTATGACAATTATATATATCGTACAGCGATCAAGTTGTTTCCTTCCTCGGTCTCCACAATTACTTTATATCTAAATGTATTAATCTATTAATTATTACTGTAGTGCAATTTATGACGATTTTAATGTGACTGCTACTCTAACTATTTAATTTAAACTTGTATAAGTCTATGGTACTTGAATAAAATGATTATTATTAAGTATTAAGTGTTATGTCCATCCATTAACTAATATTATTTGTGGATATGTGAGCTGTAGACCTCGCGGCCGACGCCTGTCCTCCTCTACAGGTTTGAGCAGGCAGGCGAGGCAGCAAGGCAGGTGACTGCCTTGGTGGCTCAGTTGATAGTGAACCTGCCTTCTGAGCTTGGGGGCGTGGGTTCGATTCCCACCTAGGGCCAACATTTATGTGGTGAACATTTGTGTTTGTTCTATGTCTGGGTGTTAATATGTATTTAAGTATGTATATCAGTCCCCGGCAGCCATAGTACAAGCTTTGCTTAGTTGGGGGTCAGGCGACCGTGTGTGGAAGTGTCCCGAATTTATTTATTTATTTCCTCAAACTTCTCGGAAAATTTTCAAAATGACGAAAATATATTATATTTTTTATCTCCGCAATTTTTTAAAAATTGCACAAACAGACTCGGCAAAAAAAAAAACTGTATAATAATGAAACCTACTCACAAAATTTCAAGAGAATCGGTTAAGAAATGCAACCTGTAGAGGAGACAGATCCGGATAGAATTTGGACATACGAAAGCATTTTTGTCGAAGCTTAAGCATAGACCCTTCGCTCGCTAAATCGATAAATCAGAATGGGGTTTTTTTTTTTTTTTTGTTGCTTTATCACGCCGCAGAACGGCCGAACAGATCTGGATGAAATTGGCACAGAGATAAATTACAGCTTGGAACACTATACTTTACTTTTTAACCGTAGTTAAACCGCGTGGAGCAGTTAGTAAATTATAATTATTTACTGATACCTTGTTTTAAAAAGTCGTAAAGTTAGGATCTTCCTCATATTTCTTCTACATATTACATCTACCAAATTGCATTTGAAAAAAGGTCAAGATGACTGTAACTTTCGTAAGACCTCCAAAACTATTATTTTAATAATGGCTTTTCTTTATGTCTGTACTTAATGCGACCATTTTAATTCTTCATGGGTCAGATACCATGACGTGGTGGAGCGAATCAGTTGGATTACATCGTCGCTTACCATCAGGCAGGCATCAGGCAGGTTGGTAAGCTAAAGCGGGCCTTTTCTCGGCAAAAGGAAAGTCGATTTAAAGGTTAACTAAACAGTTTTTATTACCCGACTTCCAATCTTAACTACATACTTATAAACGTCCCTTACCTACTAATAAAGTTTGTATAGCCACGAAATAGCTAAACAGTGTTTTGCCTTTTTCTTTCTTTTTTTTTTTGTCTTTTTTTTCTGTCTTTTTCTTCCGCCCATTGCGCCTTTATTTTTGAGTGTTTAGTTTAGATTTATTTGTATTTGGTGTCAATAAAGAGTTTGTATTGTATTGTATTAAATTGTTGACTAGAGTGAAAAAGCCAAAACATTGTATAATTATTCCGAGGCAATACAACGTTTATTAGTAAGGGGGTAAGATAAGTATCTTCACTGTGACAAAACGAAAGTGCAATTTTATTAGAAATTTGCCTATTCCATCTATAACTGCTTACCTAAAACGACGGGGTATTATAAGTTTGACGCCTCACTCTCTCTCTCTCTCTCTCTCTCAGTATGTGTGTGTGTGTGAGAGTGGGTGGGTGTATGTGTGTGTGTGTATGTGTGGGAACTACGATACCACAGACAGACAGACAAACACATTGTCTGTCTTTCTGTGGCATCGTAGCTCCCAAACGGATGAACCGATTTTGATTTTGTTTTTTTATTGTTTGATAGGTGAATTAGTCGGGAGAGTACTTAGCCTATGTATATGTTTGATGAAAATCGGTGTTGAGTCTTTTTTTTAATTTTTAATTTATACTTGTTTAAGAAATTTAAGTATGTCCATGACTCACGGCAGCAGAAGATCTAAGCTGTTAAGTTCACCAATTGTTTTGATTGCATGCAGTTAAAACATTAATGTAGAAATAACCAATTTACGTTGTTATTTAGTTTTTTTCACGGCCATCAAGAATTACTTATGTGTTTATACCTACGAGTGTAGTGAGATGGACTGGTGTTGAGCAATAATAGGTTGTATGTCATTAATTACCGTGAAATATGATAATAGACAGAGTGAAGCGAGTGTCAAAGTGTACGGGACATCTCAGCATTTGTTTGGTCGATGATATCAATACGTCTTTAAACCTTACACCTTAAGTACAAATTTTACATTTATTCGTCACTAACCTGTGGTAGGCTGAGTCTAAACTATCACTAAACATTTGCAGCTTCAAGATATGACACGAAAGTGACAGCTCCCAGATAATCTCAAACTTTTAACCTAAGCACAAGTGTAAGATAATATCGTTGATCCGATCTTCGTGACATTTGCAGACCAGGGGGGTTATTCCTGCGCGTGAGGTGAGATGAGATTTTATCTTGGTCACTTTCACACCTATGACGTTTCAAACGAGAGCAACAAGGACGAAAAAAGGTGAGATGAAAATCTCAAATCTCCGAATAGGGCCACTGTAGTTTTTTTCAATAGAGTTTTTAAGACCGTATATTAGGTAAATCGTTTATGAGTAATATTTGAGGCGGTAATGTTTGAGGCGAACTACAAATTTATAGATGAAGCTTTCTTACACAAAACGGATGCTCTACATTGAATTATAATCAACAGTTTTGATAAACCTTTGAAAAATTTGAGACTGAGGGGCTGGCAGACGATATTCGGTCCCAAATGTGACAGGGGGCGAGCCTGTCGCCATACACCGGGCTGCAGTTATGTAGGAGATGACATACAATACGCACATATGTTCACACAATGAAAAGACTACCGACTAAACCGAAGAGACTAGACCGAAGAGAATACCGACTGAGCTGAACTGATTTAAAATACCCGTAGACAAGTACCTTAGTATCTTATTAAAGTAATCCAGCCTGATCAAAACTACGTTTTAAATGTTTTCACAGTACTTTTTGAGGAATGTTTTCCAACACCTGACCTACCCCTCTTCGTTCGTCAAGCACATGTTAAGTCGCAAACGGTCCCATCACCAAAGCCACAGAAATCGAAAACGAAATATGGTAAATGCCATATTCCATAAAGAGTCGACAATTAGACATTACAGCGGAGTGAGTGAAAGCGTGGTTATGGTGCGTCGAAATCACGGCAAAATATTATGGAGATCGCAGCGATCGGACCGGTTGACCGCAGACGAAAGTGACTGCTCGTATCCATTGGTGCACGGGCGCATAGGGATAGGACGGCATACGGCAAGGCTGCCGGGCCGGGTGGCACCCTGCCGTATGACGTCCTAACTATCCGTGCACCAATCATCCGCTGCGTGCGTCGGCGGTTATATATCTACACAACTAACGCAACGGATATACCAGCATTTTACATGTTCTGCGCATACTGAAAACGTCAAATGTCACAAATTAGAATTTTCAAGCCCATAAGTATAATCATGATTTATTTGTTGACGATTTTCCATAATAATTGTCAACACAATTTTTTAGGCCGAACGGTTCAACATAACATAAGAACATGTCAGATTGATTTGTCATCGTGAAGAGTTAGTTGTTCAGTTTATGTCTCTTGCAAAAAGTAGTAGGCAGCGATGGCAGCCTAGTTGGGAGAAGGTCTGCCTCTCAAGCCAGAGGGAGCGGGTTCGAACCCAACCGACGGCACGCGCGCATTTGTTCATTGTGTGAGCATATGTGCGTATTGTATGTCATCTGCTACATGACTGGAGCCCGGTGTATGGTGACAGGCTCGCCCTCTGTCACATTTGGGACTGAATATCGTCCGGCGAAATGTGGATGTTGTATTACACCTCTGCCAGCCCCCTCGGGGGAAAGGCGTAACGATATGTTTATGTGTGTTTATGCAAAAAGTAGAGCAAGATGTCTCTGCCATGCTATGACGTTACGGACAGGACCAATGCATAAGGTAGGTACCTATTGAAATGTCCTTGTGTGTAGGGAGAGGCTTATATCCCCAGGAACAGATTTAATAATAAGTAAGGAAATAATAGCGAACTGTCGAGGATGCTCCAAGACCTAGACAACGAAAGTAGGAAAACTGGTTTAGAAATGAACACTCAAAAAACAAAGGCTATGACAAACAGTGCAATGCAACCTATCACAATTAACAAGAACACAATCGAGTATGTTCCAGAATACACATACCTTGGCCAAGTCATCTCACCTACAGACCTAACGTCCAAAGAAATCGACACAAGAATAGGAAATGCTTGGAAGAGATACTGGACGTTCAAAGAAATCATGAAAAATAAGCAAATGAGTATACTAATTAAAAATAAGCTATACAATGCCTGTATACTACCAGTACTGACATATGGTTGTCAAACATGGGCCCCTACCAAAGCACACATCAAAAAGCTCGAAGTCTGCCAGAGGTCCATGGAGCGGAGTATGTTGGGAATACGGAGGTCGGATAGAGTAAGAAACACACATATAAGAATGAGGACAAAAATTGAAAATGTCACATTTACAATTAGGAAAAATAAATGGAGATGGACAGGGCACACCCTCAGAGGCACGGAGAAATGGAACAAGTTAATAATACACTGGCACCCTAGAAATGGGAAACGCAGCAGAGGAAGACAGTCTAAAAGATGGGAGGACGACCTAAAACGGGTTGCCGGCAGCGCTTGGTCCAGAACAGCAAGGGATAGAGAAAAATGGAAGAAGCTGGAAGAGGCCTACGTCCTGATGGACGAACAGATTCACGACAACACAAGCGACTAATTTACTAAGTTAAAAATGTAAAATACGAATCTGAATAAAAGGCTATTATTATTATTATTATTAAGGAAATAATAAAACCAAAATATTACTTAGATACAGCATTAGCAATAGGGATTTTTTGACAGTATGTAATCAGCGTCAAATATCGGACTGACGGTATTCAGCAATGGAAACGCACACATCAGGTTTTGAAAAGGCGCGTCAAGTTCATGTAACTCGTCCAGTTATTATGTCAATTATTTCGATTTCCATTTCGCTATTGCATAAGTTAATGTTTTTGCATGCAAAATATTTGCTACTAATTATTATTTAAGATGTATTTTCGTTGGAAGACCATTAACCTAATAAGGATGCAGTGTGTACGTTTTATTACTACTTATACCGTATTAGTACATCGTTTAAAATGGTATTAATTTGTTCTGCGCCCATTACTACGCCTTAGGGCCAATCAAATTCCAAAACAGCAGCTTCGAATAGCTCTAACCTGACCTTTAAAACAAGTAATAATGTACTTAAAAAATAGTAGATTATGTACCAAGGGTACAAAGCAGTGTATTACGCCGCTGGCGGCTTATTGAACCGTAACGAGGGACTCTATAGTTAACGCCCGACCACGGCGAGGGAGTTATGTAGAGTCCTGACTAAAGCGAGGGTTATAAGCCGCCCAAGACAAAGACACTGCTTGTCTTGTCACACTAACCACCGTCTTTTGTTTTAAATTTCGTGCAGCTCATGGACGCCTGTCTTCTTTGTTTTGTGGTGGCCAGTTCAATTTTCGATTAAACTCTTTTAGCAGTGCCCGTTTGCTGAGTTTTCATTTAATTTTGACCTCTTTGCTCAAAAACTATCTTGGGATTTTCACATAACTTTATTTCTGTAGGGAGGCAATGCCTTGCTTTAGGTTAGATTGCATGACGTGTTTGGTACTTTGGTCATTGTCGAACAGGTGGTGTGAAAAATTATAAAATTATCTGGTTGAATTATTTACAGCGCTGCTATCAATGGGAGAATCGAAAGTGCTCTAACGATATAACCCCTTATTACTTGAGAGCAAGTTTTTATTTTAAGGTTGATGCACACAGTGCATAGGTAGGTTAGATTACCATAATGAGTTCTATTGTCAAATGCCCTGATGCCAAATTACAACTGTACCTAAATAATTAGTCTCGTTTTGCTTAGTTATAAGATATCATCGCCCACTAATTTCACTCACAATAGTTGCAAAATTCCAATAAAAAATAACTATTCCTACTACACAATAAAAATGATTTCACATCAAGATTCTTAAAAGCTCGATAAAATAAAATAAATTAATATCATTATATACATAGTCTTTCGCAACAATTACAAGGTGAGATATATAGATAAGAAGAAGCAATGGAAAAAAGTGACACGTGTGAAGGCTGCTGTTACATCAGAAGATAAGCTATGCGAAGATATGTGGCGAGTAAAAAATTACCAATAAGGTCACTTCGTGGTGTAAATGAAGTGATCCCATTGGTGGATTTGTTATACATCCTCGTTTGTTACACATACTCGTATAATATAACATAAGTACGTATCTAATGTCACCTGTCAAACGGGCTCGCCCCGTCACATTTGGGACTGAATATCGTCCGGCGCAGTGTTGGTGTTGTAATACACCTCTGCCAGCCCCTTCGGGAGTAGGCATGACGATATGTATGGATCCTTGTACAGTTCATCTTCTGGTGGAAAAGCAACCTTACTGACAAGTTCTTTGTGAGCTCTAGAAACATATTTCCTTGTTAAGGAATGAGGAAGTTCCCGACCATGGTTTATAGTGTAGTGATGAAGTCAATATATGTAGTTTGCTTAATGTTATGGATATTGGTACTAATAATAATTATAATAAAGAATCACCAGTCACGGATGCATCATTCGTAGAAAAAAACAGCAGGTGCATACATTTATTTGTATCAATGACATTATGTCCACTGGAGAATCTGAGAATCTGTATTTCGTGAATTTAGTGTGGAAAATGAATTCCACTGATTTTCGCCGATTCACCGATTTAAGCGAAAAATAGTTTTAGTATTAAGTAAAGTTTGTTCAGAATTATGATTATGTAGACGTGTGCTAGGCTTTTTTAAAGGCTTAGTTTAGAGCCTAACTCTGTAAAGGTTTATCGGTTTTGATAAGATTAAGGCCAAAAAAAATTAACAACGCAATTATCAACCGAACATTGTTGACTTGACATGTAACTTATTGAATAGCTGTCAAAAACATATACGATATCGTCACGCTTTTCCCCCGAGGGGCCTGGCAGAGGTGTAATACAACGCCCACACTTCGCCGGACGATAGTCAGTCCAAAATGTGACAGAGGGCAAGCCTGTCGCCATACAACGGGCAGCAATCATGTAGCAGATGACATACATACAGATCAGACGGATAAAAATATCACCTTGTCAAGTTTTGGTGCACTTTGGTCTAATCTTTGATAGTAAGTAAACTACAGAAAAGTCTAAGTAATAAAATAAATAACATTATCTGCTCAACCTATGAATACATTACGTACTTATACCTAGGTGCTAAGTGCTATTCGGAGAAAAACTTAAAGTACATTTAACAAGGTCCAATTTAGGTCAATAAAAAGTAATCTCACGTAACTAAATTTACGAGATTTTACTAGTAGGTATTATATACTTATTTATGACTAAAGATCTCTTCTGACAGCCATTGGGGAAGCGTAATGTAATTTCCTCATTGATATGACGTGACTTAATTTTATATGTACACTTAACTACCTAGTTAAGGTTTAAAGACGTTATTTTTGACCAACCTATGAGGTATAAGAATAAAAAAAAACAGAAAGTAGTAACGACCGACAGTAACAGAAGTAACCGAAAGTAGTTTCGTTTGCATTAAAAAACGGATAAGGGAGTTCAGTCAGTTTCACTAATGTTTCTCAAACGTGCCAGCTGGGCTACCGATCACACGTTTGTGAAACACTATAGCCATACTGAGGTCAAGGGTTCAGTTAAGTGTCGGTTAGCTAATTTACCTCCCTAGTGATTTTGGCGTGCTCGACTCGTTATTTCCCCCTCATTCTCATCTCCATTTCCAGCCGTAGATATCCTGTCATCATCATAGATATCCTAGCATCGCAACACTCACGGTGTCTTGGAATATATTGTGCATTTCCTTTTGCTAGGGTAGGTATATTTTTGTATCACTTAAATTACGACTATGTAACCTCACAGAACATAATTAAATCCTTATTGGTTGTAACCCAGGTTTCGCGGCTTGCAGTGGCACTGCGTCACTTTAAAACCATTTTGGCTGTTTTGGAAAACTTATGTAAGAGTTACAACGAAATAAAGGGCATGATTGTGGTTTCTCTTAGCAGGAAATTATTAACATATCGAGTGGATACTTACCTACTTAAAAATTGGTCATAATAATTCAGAAAACCGCATAACCTAACCAAAACTTAAGTTTAAAAAGTTAACGATTGATCAAGGTCTTTGAATACTAAGTAGATTCTTAAAGCCAAATAAACTACTTACTTACATATTTAATACTAGCTGCGCCCCGCGGTTTCATCCACGGTTTAAAAATTTAATCCTATTTGCTATTCTAGACTATAATATATCTCCGTGCCAAATTTCATCCAGATCTGTTCAGCCGTTCTGGCGTGAAAGAGTAACAGACATCCATCCATCCATTCTTACAAACTTTCGCGTTTATAATATTGGTAGGATTTTTTTGGTTGCCTTTTACTAATTTTTTTTAGCTTGCGAATATTAGTAGCAAAGTTATTTTTATTTTATTTTGGTACTAGCGTATCGCCCCGGCTTTGCACGGTAGCTTCACGTGAAAATGATGTAGTAATAAGTGGTTTACGCGGGTGACTAAAGCTGCACGATTTTTGCGACTAACATTGACCAATGGCATTAAAAATGGCAATTCGGCTAGGTCCCAAATCACTAAAGCCAATCGAAGATTGCAACTTTGCAGGGGATTTGTGAAGCGACTAGCCTCACGGCTAAAATCGACCCGTGTAAACGGAGGGGTTTACACGGGTCCATTTAGCCGATTAAACTGAAGGCGAAAATCGCGTCAGAATCCGTTTCGTGGTTTAGTAGAGTTTAGCAGATATAGACAGACAGAAGGACAGACGCGGATAGCGACTTTGTTTTCTACATATCGCCACGCCTTTCCCCCGAGGGGGTTGGCAGAGGTGTACAACACCCACACTTCGCCGGACGATATTCAGTCCCAAATGTGACAGGGGGCGAGCCTGTCGCCATACACCGGGCTCCAGTTACGTAGCAGATGACATATAATACAACACATAGATTAATAGATTTATTGAGTTTGTCAGTCGCTTGGAGATTGATAATAACAAATTGACCTGCCTTATATTTTGAAGGGTCAACACTGGAAAGTGCTCGGACTTTACATAACAATGAAGATAAGAAGCTTTTCTACGCTCTTTTGTTTTTGCTTAGATAAGTACGGCTCGAAGATTTTTATCGACGACTAGCCAACTAGCCGCGTTTCATGGTTACCCGTTGATCGAAAGGTCACTTTCAAAATAAGTAAATAAAGTTGAATTTACGTTTTTAATTGGCTACAATTACGGTTATACAGGACCTCGTTATAAGTAATTTTCTTTTTTTTAAATTGAAAATACGCGTAGTACGTTTTGGCCAAAAAAATTGGAGGATTAAATTAAATGCAGATTGCATTTTTCACAAGTAGGGAATGTAAATAGTATTTGAGAAAGAAAGTAAGTAGTATTTGATAAAAAAAATCCCCTATTTACTAATAGGGGAATTTTTTTATCAAAAAAGTGTGTTTTGGCAAAACCTGTAGTTTTACCACCGCGTTTCATTTAAACTCGTGTTAGTTGATACTTAGTAGAGTAAAAGTTAAAGCAAGGAAATAAATTGCTTAGGCATTTTTCACTTTCCGTTTCTATTTTAGTTTCTTTACAAAATGGTTTTGGAGCAATGACACATTAAGCAATCTACTATTAAAAACTCAGTAAATAGATCTCAAGACTAAATATCGTGTCTGAACTCTATAATAGTTCTCTGTTATAGAGTAGGTAGTTAGGCTTCTGCTTAACTACAATTTCCCTATTGGCACTAGGATAGCTCTACATGTAGATTGTAAAGCTAATTAATCACTAGTGTTGTACACCTTCAAGCCATTATCGATAAGCGGCGACTAAGCACTGTCGATGCGCCCACGGTTGTTACGTATAATCAAATCGGAAACGCATTGTGCAATCGAGTTTAACTGAGCCGATTACCGCGTTCGGTGTGCCGTTGCGTTTTATGCGACACTGCCTTCGGAAAACGCCCGGCGTATCACATTGTTCCATTTTTATGCAATTGTAACGTAACTTGGGATTTAAATGTTGGTTTATTTATGAGATTATGAAATTGTTCTGAGGTTTAATTGAAATTGTACTGGTTTGCTGTAATTATAAGATATTATGGTTTAAAAACAGTCACGTGTGGAAATGTAATTAAATGGATGTTGCTAACATAAAAAAAGTATTTTTAAATGTTGTACTAAGACAAAGATGAAAATGATTAAGCACATATTTAAAAAAAGATGATAAGTACTTTTTTGTACCTATTAAATATACTTTTTTTTAATCTAGAGATGGGTCTGGTACAATATTCACTTAAAAAGGAACCTATCGAGTATCGAAAAACTAATGTATTAGATTATATTACGTATGTCATAAACACCTCAAAACAAAAATGTCTTTTGAAAAGTATTTATTATTTTGGTTTTTATTTAAATTGGTACCGACCTGATTCACAAATCACTGATGGCACTAATAGCAGCAGTAGACCCGCATACACAGTATCTGAACTAGTTAATTTCCGACATGCTTGCAGAAAACTCCACGCCTCTTTTTCGCGCGCCACATTTTTATCGTGTGTTATATTTTTGCACTCCATCACTATACAAAAAAAAGTTCATGCAATACAATACTTTTTTGTCTAATAAAAACATGACTATCATGAACTTTTTAATTCATAATTTTCAATATGAAAAAGTTTGTTCGATTTTCGAGATTCGCGCCATAATAAAGCGCGGGAAGACGCGCGCGGAGCATGCGCGCTGCTGCGTACAATGATCTGTCATTTTTTTCTGAGGCACCTGTGGCTCAGACCTCCCGCTACATACAGCCTTCGAGTGATTTTTTTATTCATGATCGTGAGTAATTTTCTGCTCCGCATACCTACATGCTTTTTAGTGAATTTCAATAGGAAGTAATTTTTATTGACATAAAAACATTTTGACCAAGCTGGATTTCATTGTTATAAAAAAGTGGGTGCTTATTATTTTTCCATGTACGTAACATTTATCTCACGCCATATCAGTTTTACTAAACTTTATTACAACATTTGTATTTGTAGAAATAATAAATAAAATATTATATCTAAAAATTATAATAATGTCTACAAAGAACACACACACAGTTCACAGAAAAAAGTAACCCATTTGGTAACCTTGTCAGTAAAAAGTATTATAAAACTTTTTTTTCATAAATTTTGGCTCCATAGAGGCGTTACTTTCGTTTTTTTTTTTACTTTTAATCCGGTTTTCACTAAGAAAATCAAATTTTTCGATAAAAGCATTAGGAGCGCGATTATCGTTAAGTGTTTCCCTCAAGTTTAATGGAAGGCCACGAAATTCAATTCCAATACGCAATTAATGTTAGAAAATAAAAAGATTATTGAATGAAATTAAAAATGAACACGTGGAATTATATCAATCACGTTTCATGCAGACAGGAAATCACGTGATCAAAAACATGTGCGAACTTTTACATGTTTTACATAAGGTAGAAAAATCATTTATGTAAAGGTTGTAAACGAAAACGTACTTATTATTTAACTCTTACCAATTTTAAATCAAAATAATTACTTATGTACCTAATATGATTGATATAAAAAGTGGCTAATATCTAAATAAGTACAATTATTTTTTGTTAGTTAACCAGGGATGAACTCAATATCAAGGTGAAACAAATTGCTTAAATTATTTATTTGAAGGAGAAATTATCTTGTTGACCGTTTAAGTAGATGTTAATGTTATCGTTTATTAATAGTAGTAGATCTTTTGTCAAGTTTCTAATGTTTTGCTTAACCAGCCTCCTAGCTAGACACTATGTGCTGATGTCTTTAACATACACCGCTATTTTTAGGGTTCTGTACCTAAGGGGTAAAACGGGACCCTATTACTAAAACTCCGCTGTCCGCCCGTCTGTCTGTCTGTCCGTCTGTAACAGACTGATATACAGATATGATATACAGGTTGGTAACAGTTACCAGCCTGTATATCATAAACCGTAATAGTTGGACAGTTGAAATTTTCGTAGATGGTTCTATTTCTGTTTCCGCTTTAACAACAAATACTAAAAAATAGAATAAAATAAATATTTAAGGGAGCTCCGTACAACAGACATTTTTTTGCCATTTTTACAGATAATGGCACGGAACCCTTCGTGCGCGAGTCCGACTCGCACTTGGCCGGTTTTTAATTATTATACTAAACTAGCACAATGATTAATGCTGATTCTCTACACTAAAACAAACAACTTTTACTATGGGACTAGCCCTGACATCGCAAAACAAAATAAGCTGTTTCACACACCTTGTCACTCGTCAATTAACTTTGTGTTCTTAATCAAAATTTTGCTAGTAGGTATATTAGAATAGCGGTGTACAAAGAGACGGGTAGTGGCGTGTAATCGATTAATATTTTAATTGTTACGCGACATCTGTCTACTATTTTAGCGGATATTGGACGTGTACTAACTGAAATTGACTGCGTGAAACTCCAAGTAATTTTAAAATAAAAAACTCGGAGTTGCAAGTTTAAGTGAGTATTCCATAATTAGCAATTTAACAAGAACACTTTCTATTCGCTTAAGTTTTAAACTATTTCCAATGCGTAAATCTAAACCATGAACATAACCATGGAGAAGCGATGATAGCCTAGTCGGAGAAGGCCCGCCTCTCAAGCCAGAGGGAGCGGGTTCGGACCCAGCCGAAGGCACGCACCAATTTGTTCATTGTGTGAACATATGTGCGTATTGTATGTCATTTGCTATGTAACTGGAGCCCGGTGTATGGCGACAGGCTCGCCCCCTGTCACATTTGGGACTGAATATCGTCTGGCGAAGTGTGGGTGTTGTATTACACCTCTGCCAGCCCCCTCGGGGGAAAAGCGTGACGATATGTTAAATCTAAACCATCCAATATTTAGTCAACGGCGTGGGTTCCAACACTACACGTATGTAGTGTTCAAACACTACCTACGTAGTGTTTGAACACTACGTAGGTAGTGTAGGTAGTACGTAACCCACGTCGTTCCTCCGTATCCTCCGTATCCGAGTCAAATTATTAAGCACAGGGTTAGTTAACTCGGAGTTAAATGTTATAAATATCACTTTAATAGTGAGGTAACTTTAGGTTTCCATCTAACTCTTAGTGCCGCAAGACGACTTAACAGTTAAACCTTTGATGAGCAACTAAATTCGATATTAGAAAAGAAGAAAGAAGAAAGAAAAAAAGTTTATTTGTGACCTTTTAAAATTAAAAACTATGATTAAAATTAAAATTATTTTGATTTTATGAGACGGGAATTACTCACGTACGATTTGGTCGATTATTATAACACGGGAATTACTCACGTACGATTTGGTCGATTATTCCGACTAGAGTTTCAACCGCATTCGTCGATCTTTATTAGGGCGAATGCGTGCGCGCGGCTTCGTCTCGCATAGCACTGAAATCGGTTGAAACCATAGTCGGAATAATCGACTAAATCGTACGTGAGTAATTCCCGTCTCTTAAAATCATAATTTGTGAAAACCAGAAGCTTTTGAAGCTTTGTAAAAAACAGAGAAGTTTCCATAATAAAACTAAATTCAATTTAAAAAGATAACCCGAGCCCTAAGGGTAACTTGCAGAAGCTCGGTCTTAAATAAAACGGGCAGTTTAAACACTGTTGCAGGTAGAGGCCCTGCGCTATCTGCGCTTGCATAATGCCCGGTACGCTGTCAAGGCCTCAGTGGCCAACAGCATAGTCATAAAAAATACCTGTGCAGGTGTCCATAGACGGCTGTTACAGTTAACCATCAGGAGAACCTTCTACTAGTGTGCCACTCTTTAAAAAAAATTGACACATAATAGCATTGAACAAGCTTGTAACTAAGGCCATTTTTTTTTCAGGCATGAGTTTAAGAACAATTGTACTGGCCACAGTACTAGTTTTACAAATTTACAGCATAGTTGCAGCGTGCTCTGCTTCAAATGGAACTGCACCAGTTTTAGTATTCCCTTTCTACTACCCCTATTTTTATTACTATCCGGTGGCTTATCCATCGCTTTATATAATAGGATAAGTAACATTGATGTATATAAGACATAATGTATAATAAAGATCTCATAAGATAAATTAAGAGTAAGAGTTAGTTGAGTAAAATAGAGTCCAGTTGAGAAGTTTGTACTTTTTTTTTCTTCTCCGCTCAGGGGAATTTGGCGTCGCATTTGCCAGTGTCAAGTACTCATCATTCGTTTTTACAGATGATGGGATGATGATGATGAGGTGATGATGAAGATGATGAATCCCTCCCCTTTCCCCATTCCAGTAAAGTTATGGATACTTAACGTTTTGCAGAGAACACGAAAATTCACGTTTCGCAATGTTTGTATCATTTGTCCACACTCGTGCTCGTTGACTAACCGGTAAACGTTAATAATCCACCAATATCACACTTTAACACTCGAAGAATCACAAGTTTTAGAAAATAATACAAAATCACGACACCATCTTTTCGGTTCCCGCCAAAATACCCTTTGTGCTCTTTTGTTGGTACATATTATATACGTTACTGGTAATCTGTATAATCTGTTTAATACAATACCTAGGCAATGTATGGAATACCTGAAACTTAAAGGTAATGTATGAAATATTATTTATTTTTTACTTTACATAAGTATTGTACACAGTGCCGAATGCGCAGCCAGCAATGTGTGAAATGATGAGAACGGTTAAGGGAAACGTATCAAGAGAAGTTCCGGGAATATTTCATTTTAAAAAAAATTTGAAAAACGAATATTTTCTTTTATCTGCAAATAAACTTGTTTATTGAATTTGAGGTTATTGTTTCACGGAAGGGGAAGGTACAGTGGTGAATTTACTAGAAAGCTGTATAGCCTAGGGTGGCAGGTTTTAGGGAAGGCATTCAATTTAGAGCGGGAAGGATAGATGCGAGACAATGCTAGTTGAATAGCCTACTAACGGCAAACGTGCAAATTCATCTTTGGGAAGGATACATTCTATCAACTGCTTACATGGTCTGCGGTTTTAACCCTGCGCTAGGTAAAGATAATTAAATCCTTATCACAATTTCATTATATTTCTCATTTCTCATAAAACGTGTTTTTGATACGTGAACGTGTTTGTGCACGAGACAATTACGAGAAAAGATAATTAGCCACACGAGAAATCTCCACAAGTCCACCAAAAGTAACAATAAATACAGTAACGGTTTTCAGAACAGTGACATTATAATTAACGGTACCTACTTTATTACTTACCTACTAGCTGCGCCCCGCGGTTTCACCCGCGGTTAAAAAGTATCCTATGTGCTATTCTAGATAAATATCCTAGATATCTATCTCTGTGCCAGATCTATTCAGCAGTTCTGGCGTGAAAGAGTTACAAACATCCAGTCATCCATCCATTCTTACAAACTTTAGCGTCCTGCGTTTGCAATGTAAGCGGAAAAAATTGATAATTAACGACATCACATTAGGAACCTCAAAAATAACAGTATTTCTCCACTATTTAATTGATGTTATTACACATGTTAACCTTCCTCTTGAATCACTCTATCTATAACAAAAAACCGCATCAAAATTCGTTGCGAAGTTTTAAAGATTTAAGCATACAAAGGGACATAGGGACAGAGAAAGCGACTTTGTTTTATACTATGTACGTAGTGAAGTGTTTGAAATAAAACAAAGGGTCCAAAGCGTTTGTTAAGCATTAATTAATTTTATAAAAGCACATACAGTGCTTCTCAGTATGATTAAGCCAAATTGTTCTTCTGTTCATACATATACATAGACACGCCTTTCTCCCGAAGAGGCTAGCAGAGGTGAATACAACACCCACACTTTGCCGGACGATATTAAGTCCCAAATGTGAGCCTGAAAAGTGTGTGAGTCCCAAATGTGTGGGCGAGCCTGTCGCCATACATCGGGGTCTAGTCACGTAGCAGATGACATACAATACGCACATATATTATGTTCACACAATGAACAAATTGGTGAGTGCCGTCGGCTGGGTTCGAACCCGCTCCCTCTGGCTTGAGAGGCGGGCCTTCTCCTACTAGGCTAAATCGCTTCTTCTGTTCATATTCGGTTTAATCCCTTCATCAATGTTTTCAAAATCAAAACAAATTATAGGCAACTAGTTGCGCCCTGCGGTGTTACTAGGTGTTAATCCCGGATATAAATTACCTCTTCACCAAATTTCATTAAAATCCGTCCGTCCATGTGAGCGTGAAAAAGTAACAAACATAAGTCAAGTCAAGTCAAGTCAAAATGTTTTTATTCAATTTAGGTATCAAAGATACACTTATGAACGTCAAAGTTTTTTAAATAGACTCGATCGCCTTGTTCGGACAAAGAGCCTCTACTCAGAAGAACAGGCAAGAAACTGAGGGGCATTATTTTTTCAAATAATAAATAAATTACAGTCTCACAAATTTTGGCTTACAACTAGGTAATATCTATAAATACTAGTGGCTACTTGGCGGAAGTGGAAGGCTCCAGACATCTTTATCTTCTAAATAATTCTTAACCTTAAAATATCCTCTTTTCATTAATGTAGTTTTTACATGTGATTTGAATTTTCCCTCGGTGAGCCCTGTTATATTTTTCGGGATTTTATTGTAAAAACGAACGCAGTTGCCTAAAAATGACTTTTTTGACTTAGTCAGTCTAAATCTCGGTACAGCATACACACTCACATCCTCACAATCTTTCAGGTTTTTAATATCAGTGTGATGTGATGGTGTGACTTATTAGGTAGGGAACTCCGAGCCTGTCACACTGTAATCACTTAGACAGGTTACCTTTCTGTAAACACAGCATACTCGAGTTCTATAGTAGGAACCTAGGTAGTTAGGATCTTTAGTCGGAAAGTGTCAGGAGAGCTATTCTTACGGAGTGTGATTCAATCTCACTATTTTTCGTCCTTGTTGCTCTAGTTTGAAACGTCATAGGTGTGAGAGTGACCAAGATAAAATCTCATCTCATCTCACGCATAGGAATAGCCCTCCTGGCTAAAAGATGAGATGAGATTTTATCTTGGTCACTCTCACACCTATGACGTTTCAAACGAGAGCATTAAGGACGAAAGAAAGGTGAGATGAAAATCTCAAATCTCCGAATAGAGCCTCAGAAACGATGGAGAGGTTTTCTCCCAGCCTACTGTAACATAAGGGGCAACCCTTATGCCCCTTATTAAGTCTTATTGCGCCCCTTATTAAGCCCCTTATTATGCCCTTATTAAGCCCCTTAACGTCAATGACGTTTTGACGTTTATGCCTAAACGTTGTTCGATGTAATAAATCCAGCTTAAAACAGGCCGATGACCGAAAGTGTCGACTGTCAGCTTCTTACGTTTTCACCACATTCACCTACGAGTACGTAATACTAAGTAATGACTTACAAAGTACCTTCATGTTAAACCTACATAAATAAATTTAATAGGTACCTAAATTCAATATATTTATTTTTATACAACAAAATTGATACAAAATTGTTACTTGAACTAACAATTTTGTTCAAGTAACAATTTTGAAGATGAACTTCCGTAAAGTAACGCCTGATTCAATCAACTAAAATTGATACACTTCCCGGTCCATTGATCTTCCCATCGCTTAGGCTGACTGATGGGAATTTGAGATTAATATGGCCACTTGCACGACTCATAGGAATTGTCTTAGTACTTGCTTAACTAGTTTTAAACTACTCCTAGTGAATTCGCTTATCGGACACATGGCTAAGGAATTGCATAAGGTTCGTTTTCAAAATGTAGGTAAGTATAAGCTAGCTACGAGTAGGAGTAGATTAAACTAGCATAGGCAATTGCTTTTCCACTAAAAGCTAAGCGGTGCGAAGATGTGTAGCGAGAAAAAAAGCCACCAATAGAATCACTTTATTTATTATCTTCATTTCTTTATTTAATTCTGCGATGTTATTGGTGGTTGTTTTGCTCGCTACACTCCTCGCACCGCTATTCTTTTGTCAAAAAACGCACTAAGAAGTGGAGCACTTTGGAAACTGACCAAGTTAGGAAGTGGACCAAACCGACCGGATCATACTCGTATTTCCCATTGCCAGATACCTATTGTTGTCAAAATATTGGTTTTTTAATAAAACAATTTAATATTCTTGCCTAAACTTAAAAGTTTTTTTTAAATCTCAGATTGGACCAAACATCGTAAACACCCGTCCGTTTTTTCCTTAAAACAAAAGAGTAAAACAAGTTGAATGTAGAAATAAAACAAAAGCCTAGAATGGTTCTATCAATGTAATATCCCGTCTCATCACGATAATGGCTGTATTATTGTAAACTAACGGACTACAAACAAGTTGGATAGCCTTTTATAGCCCTCATCGCAAAGTAGCAGGCATGGTAGAAATGAGCACCTTTTACTGGCTAAGAGCATTATGCTCATTTAGCAAAAAAAAAAGTATTTTACTGGCTTAGAGCATTTACCTCATTCAGCAAAAAAAAAAATTATACTGGCTAAGAGCATTTTGCACATTTAGCTCAAAAAGTAAATCCATATAATTATACTAACTGATATTATAAAACCAAAAGAAACTCAGTATGTCTGTTTGTAGGCTTTTCACTGGTAAAAGGCTAAACGGATCTCGCTAAAATTTGATATTTAGGTACAGTATATAGCAAGGAAGGTTTTTGGATACTATTTTATGAATAAACGCGAACGCAGTCGCGGTTAACAGCTAGTATAGAAATGAAACTATCGGTTGTTGTGCCTTTTTACTTCTAGGTAGTATAGTATATTAATTTAAAGTACTTCTCGTCGAAAATTAGTACTTATGTTATGTAGTAGTTAGTACTTTCGGTATTGTTATCGTCATATTATCGTCTTGTATTAAAGTGAAAATAAATTTAATTTAAATTTTTTCCACGAAAATGAATCTACAAGGACAAGTGGTTACATAGAAAAAGTCTAGAATAAAAAATAAATAGTACAAATAAAATAATAAATAATAATAATAAGAACAATGAGTCTTAGTATAAAAAAAAAATATAAATAAAAAAATGAGGACACTTGAACACACGGTCGTCTGACCCCAAACTAAGCAAAGCTTGTACTACGGCGGCCAGAGACTGATATACATACATACATATACATTTTAAATACATACTTAAATTAGGTAATAATTAACACCCAGACAGAACAAACGCAAATATTATTCACATGAATGTTTGCCCTAAGTGGAAATCGAACCCACACCCTCTAGCTCAGAAGGCAGGTTCACTAGAGACTGAGCCAGCGAGGCAGTCTCAGTTTAGAAATTATAAGTAATTATAATTTCAAAAGGATAAGAAGAACCTCATCATAAATGCTAGTAGATAATGAACGTCATTTTATTCGTTATTTCAACAACCATAAATAACAGAATTGATTTTCAAGTTCAACAAAACTTACTTATTCAACATCAACGGAGATCTAAGTACGTACAGTCATTGTAAGTTGTTTGTTAGACAAATACGTGACAAAGATTCTAGACGTCTGCGAATTACTTAATACGTCTCTGTTATCCACGAATTTATTAAAATACTAGGTGCGCCCGCTGTTTCACTCGCTAGCCTAATGAGACTGTCCTTTTTACCTGACTGCGCAAAAAAGGAAGGTTATGTTTTTTGAGTGTATGTATGTATGAGGTTTCTTTACCACGCCCTACAGCCTAAACCGCTTGATGGATTTCGACATGTGAGGTGTCATTTGAATCGTCTTGATCTAGATGTCTTGGTCTCGATCAAGGTAGGTCCTCTGAGATATAGATTGCCTAAAAAATGTAATGAAGATCGGACTTTTGATACTAAATTTATCGTCGGACAAACAAATGCTGAGTTATCTAGTGGACTCTGGGTAAATTAGTGTGAGGTAACATACGTTACAGACATAACTGGTTTGTTTAAAAAAAAATTGGTTAATTGAAACTGATAGATTAGCTCTTCTTATTTGATAAGGCGTTACTTTTCAAATGTTATGTTTTGTTGTTTCTTTGTATCAATCTTATGTTTATTTTTGTTATTTTTTGCACACCCTGTCCCATACTCATTTGTCGTATCCTCTCCATCCTAAGGTTGCCTGGAAGAGATCGCTTTTAGTGATAAGGCCGCCAGTTGTTACACTATTTAATAAGTTTTATCATTATTTTTCTCTTGTTGTTTTGTTATCTGTGGTGTGAACAATAAAGAGTTTATCTATCTATCTATCTATCTATCTACTTTTTAAAAGTTCATTTTCAAAACTATTTCTTTAACAAAATCTCTACTGTATTTCCAGTTGTTATATTTTTACCCCCGAGCGATGCGAAAACGACGGGGTGTTATATGTTTGACGCTGTCTGTGTGTGTGTGTGTGTGTGTATGTGTCTGTCTGTGGCATCGGAGCTCCCGAACTTGGTTTTGTTTTTTTTTTGTTTGAAAAGTGAATTAGCCGGGAGTGTCCTTAACTATGTTTAATGAAAATCATGTTGGGGTTTTTTTTAAAAAAATATTTTATTTTTTTGAAATACACTAGGGATTAGTTAAAGAAACAGTTATTTTTATTCGCTGGTTGTTGCTGTTATAGAAACAACCCAGCCTACAATTTAATGGGTCAACTGACCCACGGTAGAGCTCAGCGCTTACCATAAGTTTTGACAGTTATGAAAACTTTTTACGTTCTCATTTGGCGCCATACATTTAATAGAGCGCCCGTGGCGGAAACGTTTAGGAACTCAAGGAGGTCAATTGTATAGAGCCTAACGAAAACGGAATAAGTTTTCGTACAACTTGTTTGTACAACGATGCCCGCGGTTACCCATCCTAAGACTAACCGTGTCATCCGTTGCTGAACATCGGTGATCGTATCCTAGTCCAGCTACGCGGTACTTGTGGGTTATTTTGGTCCCTTGACATTATGTCGTTAGAGTACATTCTGATTTCGGAGTTGTTAAAAGTCACCCCTGTAACTTTTGACACAATGCTTCTCTCTCGAATTTTCAACCCCTAAAAAGTAATTTATTTTATTAGCTGATGTGTGGGTTCTACCTCTATAAATTGAGAGGAAAATGTAAGTGTATTTTTTACTTAACACGTTTTAAAATGTCTTCGAAGAGTTTCTTTGGAGTGAACTTTTATGAATGGTACTGATTATTTATAGATTGTAATTAACTATCGTCTTCAAAAGAAATATCATAGGTGATTGAATCAGGCGTTACTTTGCGGGAACTCATCATCAAAACTGTTTCTATGATAAATCTCTAGATATTTCACTTCTAACAAAACTACACTAATATCATATTGCCTTTTTAGAGTTTCTAAATCTTTTTTAACCGATTTCCAAAAAGAAAAAGGTTCTGTGTTTGTAGGCAACGTACTATTCTGTGTAAGTAAAGTAAGTATGTTTTGTTGACGGATAGTTTTGTCTACATAGTAATTTTCAAAACGATTTTTAGTCGGCGAAATTGGTAAATTGATTTATTTTTCAATTTAATCCCAATTTCTTGTTTAAACTTATATATTTAAACGCTGGCATAGACTTACACTGTATTTTAATTATTCTCAGTTTTTTTTGGCGGCTTTACACATTTGCCGCCAATAGGCTATTCTGCAAAATCATTGTAAGATCACGTGCACAGTCTACTGCCCTCCCGCCTCTTACCAAAATATAGTGGTATTCAAAAATGCAATACAGATTTTCTGATATTGGTTTTGTTTGCCGTTCCTAGAGTCTAAATCAAATCAAATCAAATAATTTATTTAGCAAAACATGGGTTATAGATAGTTCTTTAATAAAACTAGTTCGCCATGGTTTAACCGCTTGGTATGCAAAAGTTTACAGAATACAGAAAAAATAATTATATTGGATTAATGTCAAAGTAAAAATATTATATAAAATAAATGTCAGTGTCCTTCAAATATTCGTCAATAGAATAGTATGCCTTGTCATTAAGAATTTTTTTAAGAACCTAGAATCTAGACTCCAGCTTATTTAGCCTATTTAGCTGGTATCATTGATAACAAAAGTAAAAAAAAGTGCAAAGATAGAATTTATTTAGGCAACAATTCGCACCACATTAAAAACGACTAAGTAGCGCTTCCCTCAGAGCCTGTTTCTTCTTATACTGCTGCACCATGCCCAGAATCTTTCCATAAATCGGCAGCTGCTTCTTTGTGTTGTCTAACATTTTTTCCTCCTTTTCTAAGAGTCGTTCGCAGTAAACAGTCCACCAAGGTAATATCATGAAGGTGCGCTGGGGTTGCAGCTTCATTTCGCGGCAGAACTCCTCGTTGGGGATGCGAAGACCAGGCATAACCTTGTGGCCTTGAGCTTGGACTTCAGGGGGTAAGGCAAACGGCTTCGTCGGGATTGGACGCTTTGTTTTTGGCAAGCGGTAGCTGCTGGCTAGGGATAGGCAAAGAGAGAACACTGCGAACTGTGAAAAAAGGTACATATGTCATGTTCCGTTAGTTGTTGGACATAGTTTGAGAGGATCAGAGAGGAGGAATATCTGAACTGAATAATTTCAGATATTCAATTCAAAGATGTATGAATGATTTTCCTGGTATATTTAAGCGAGACGATGGTTGACGATGTGACTATGTGCTTTCAGAAAACAGCCAACATATGTTTTAAGTGTACAGAATAAGCACCAGTTAAGTGTACCAGCAGCTGTCACTACCAAGACTTCGTAAAATCGTGGTAAAGTTTTAATAAACTCTTAAAGGTAGGTCAGGAATTGACGTAATGTGTATCAAATAATCTAGGAGGTTTCCCGCTTAACGCTAAGAGCGCTTGAACGCACAGCACAGGGTTCAGAAAATGTATGACAGCTGTTATGTCAGTGTGCTGAGAAAGGTCGTACTTAGCATTTACTTTCTGAAGTAATGTTTTGTGAATACGTAGGTTAATATTGTATTAGGTACCCTGTAATGTCTGTTCCCTAATTTCGTAAAAAAAATCTGATCGCTACCAAACCTCACAGGATCACCCGCTGGACATAACTGAAGATTACCTGAAAATCTCATCAAAATTGTGCCAGCCGTTTTGGAGTTCATGAAGAACAGACATACACAATCTATTTCTATTAATAAGTAAAGACATTTTGCAAGGAATTTGTTTGTAAAAAATATACTTTTTGTCAAAATAAATTTGTAAAAAAATAAACTTACTAGTTTCACGTTCAAATTCATCACTTCGTTTTAATTGAAACGAATTAAGATATCATAGATTGAATACTAATAATTATTAATACATTCTGTTATCAAAATTAGAAGTAAGTAGTACTTAATAGTTTTTAATTATTAACTTACTATAAAATCCACATTAAAAGTTTATGAAGCAAATGTTGCTGTAACATAGTTATCAGGCTCTAAATTACGGACTAGAGGATTCAAATTAATTGTCATGAAATTATTCCAAGTAAGTGAGTAAGCTATTTTTATTAATCTAAGTAACTGAACAATTACTCTAAGTATTAAAACGAATCTTCATGAAGTTCATTAAGCACTTAGGTACCTACATTTAAGTTTCTACGTTTTTCTTAGTTTGCGATATTTTTGCCCGTCACTACACAAAATTATTTTTTTACCGTTCTTTAAAACATTGATAATTTTATCACCCTCATGACAATCATTGACTTATATTATGTTTCTACTGTTGTTCATAATTAAATAATAATAGCAAGAAACTTAAAAATCACCAGTTTATCCATACTCTACCTCTGTTCGAAAAGCATACCTAATTTTTTTTTTGCTTCGGTTAGAAACTTGTGAAATGGTGTCAAACTCCTTCAGTATTTTTTAAGGTTTTTTCTTCTAGAGGTATTTTACTCTCGTAGTATATTCTAGGCTCCACACTATTCCAAGAACGCCTGCGATTCGCCTTACTTACTGGCCGAAAACGCCTTTCACAGACGTTCTTGGCAGTAACGTGCATGGAGTGGGCTTTAGAATTGGGCCCATCTTCCTTGACGTCCCCTCTTGGGAAGAGGCCTAGTCTGCCTAGTTTCAATGTAGTAGGCTATAATGTATGCACAGTGCTATCTGCCTCCAAAATTTAGTATTGGCAGACCAAATTGGAACCGCTCTGACCTAACTACTAAGATGGTTCTTTTAATATTTTTAAATTTTAATATATATGACGCATTTTATTAATTTTGTATATTTTGGCGATTAATTCCAAATTCTGGTTCGATCATTAAATTTTAATTTCAACTGTTTTCTTAATTTAACTCTGCTAAGTATTTTATTTTGCTCTCAGGTTAATTATTCATTTGTTATTGTAATGCAACTAGCATACATATTATTAGAAATTAATACTGATCTGCTATGAGTACCTACTTAATATCTGTTTTATGTTGAATTTATGTATTTTTGCACTATTCTTATACGTTTATGTCATGTGTTCAAATAAGTAAATAAGTTATGGCAGTGTAGATCTGTAAAATTCGAGGATTATTTGAGACATAACGCCTAATGCCAGATTAAAGATTTTTAGGCACGTTAGTGCCAAGTCAAGTTAATATGTGTATACATAGTATTATTATATCGTATTGGAGTCAGACATAATAATTATTATTCATCAATTTTTCGCTTACTTAAGCCTAAAACGGTTTGACCTGAGCATTGGAACTAGAATGTACAATTGTTTTTAAAGTTATTTTTTACCTTACTTTTGGCTCTTCATGATTTGCAATTGCATTTAGTCATTGCATTAGTTGATTAGTGCATTTGGTCAAATTTAAGTCAAAATATCCACTTGGTTTCAGATCGCTGTCCTAGCATTATGTATAGTAATAGTAAGCTCAGTTTTGACACAGAAACCTAAGGAAGAAAAACATGAACAAAATCCAAACTATATTGAGGGAAAAAATATGAATTCACTCACCGTTGATTTCTGCAACAACATTCAGACCAAAGAACCATTTATAGACCAATCATCAATGGAACCTCATGTGCGTATTTCTCAATTTTTTTGGCTTTAAACGGCTAGTTTATTTAACCAGTGGCTCGGGTTCCTTTATTTGTTTGTTAAAGAACTATTGCTTATTTTGTATTATTGTTATTGTATTTTCAACACACGAACACGAATCCTACTTAAATTAGAGGCGTAAGTTTGTTTGTGTGTGTGTGTTAGTTTGTTACTTTTTCACGCCCAAACGTTTCTACAGATGTCTTTTTAACCCACGAGGCAAAAACGACGGGTGTTATAGTTTGACATGTCTCTCTCTCTCTGTGTGTGTGTATATGTGTGGCATCGTAGGTCCGAACCGATTTTTTTTTGTTCAAAAGTCGGGGTTTACTTGGGAGTGTTCTCAGCTATGTTTGATGAAAATCAGTGTCTAGGATTTTCAAAAAAAAATTAAAGTATGGGTTACGGCGCAACTAGTATTTTTCTTATAATATACTAGCTGTCACCTTCGACTTCGTTCGCGTTTATTATTTATATATGTATAAATATATATATGTGTGAGCTATCCTATCTGTTAAGTTAGATCGAACTGCACACGTTGTGCAAATTTGATTGAAATCGGTTAAGTAGTTTAGGAGTCTATAGCGGACAAACAACGTGACACGTAATTTATATATTTTAAGATAATATATATTTTTTTCAGACTGAGTTGCCTTGGTGGTACGATCCCTGCGAAAAAATTTTGAAAGATGATTTTGTACGGGACCAGCAAAAAAAGTACCTCAAGCCGTTGCAAGATTTAGTTTCAAATAGTAAAATGAAGATGAAGAATAAAGAAAAGATCCTAAAGAAAATTAACTTGATGATGAAGATGACGGAAGACGTTTTCTAAAAAAAATATTCTAATATTTCTAATAAAATTAATAATTAAAGAATATAAATGTAATTTGAGAACACATTTTTTAAATTTATTTTTTAAGTTGGAAATTATGTTACAGAGATCAAAAAAAGATTTTAAGGGTTCCGAGACGCTCTGAATTTTCCATTCAAACGCGCTTGTCAAATTTCTTGGAAACCATTTGTCAGATTATGATGAAATTTAGCATGTACAAGTAAATTAACAATATCTCCGCCCCTATGTACTTGGCTTTTTTTAAAAACGTTCTCAAGCTAAAATAGAGGTATGAAAAATATCCGCATTTTTAAGGGGTCACTATTGACTGATTTATTCAATAGATAGACAAAGCAAATCATAAATTCCATTACATAGGGAGGTTGTCTACATCATCAGCTGTTAAATGAATCCATAATACAAGGGAAATTCTTAGTTACTTAAGAATGATTACAGAAGTGCAAAAGTCATAAAAAAAACTGAAATTGCACTTTGTCACTCTGTAGGTAACTTTAGAGGCTCGTCAGTATCATTACTCGCTCTCTTTCGCTCGCTATTTCTTTAAATACTCTCCCTCAGTCTTCACGTTATGTATCTGGTTTCTAGGCTAATGCCTCTCTGGTCCAACTTGTAGTATTTGCCATCTTTTTAGTCTTGTAATTTCCTTGTTGATCTCTGGCGAGTTGTTTTATGTGATTTTGCAATCTCTCCTTGTATTTAGCACAGTATTTGTTTACTTCCTCCTTGCCTGTTGGCACTTCCAAGTAATCGTGTATTTTTATTATTTTAGCAAACGATGGTGATTTTGGGAATGCTCTATGTTTTATTTTGAAATCTTTGCAGTATTTCATGGTTGGAGTTATTAACAGATCTCCAGAGTTGAATTCCATTCGTCCAAATGAGTTTTATTATGCATTTATAGACTAACATCTTGTTGTTCAAGGTGAGTGGTGATTGTCTCCCAATCAGCCAGTAGAGTTTCTTGTGTTGCAAATCTGCCTCTATTCTTTAGGTTTTTATGTGAGTAGCCCATGTTAGTCTTCGATCTAAAAGAAGTCCCAGGTATCTTATACAATTATCTGTAGGCAGATGTCCCCCTCGTAGTGTTACAGCTGGGCAGTCTCCTCTGCGGAGTGTGAATGTTATTTGTATGGATTTAGTAACATTTGGCTTTATGTTTGTGGAGGTTTACCAACCATTTGTCAATTTCAAACAGATGTGTTTGTAGTTGTTCTGATGCTACAGCTGGCTCTTTATGGCTTGCAACGGAGGCAGTATCATCTGCATAATAATATGTTGCTGTTACTACATCTGTATCACATCGTAGATCAGCTGTATAGATCTAGTACAGCACTGCGCCACGCACAGAGCCTTGTGGCTCGGACGCCCTAATGTCATACAGAAGGGATACTTCTTCACCCGCTTTTACCTGAAATTTTCTGTCTTGCAGGACTTAAGAATCATGTAATATGAATTGGGGAATATGTTTTTCAGCTTGTATATAATGTTAATTAATAAATAAGAAAAAGAAAATAAATAAGAATGGTATTATGGCCCGTGTGCCAGACTCTATCGAATGCCTGTAATATATCCAAGAAGACTGCAGCACAATATTCTTCTGCTCAAGAGATTGTCTTATCTTGTTCATTATACGGTGCACCTGTTCTACTGTGCTGTGTTGTTCCCGGTATCCAAATTGGTGATGGATTCTTTTTCTGGCTTTAGTCATTGCAAGAAAATCTTTTCGAATAGCTTGGATAGTAATGGTAGCAGAGTAATTGGCCAGTAAGAGCTTGAATCTGTGAATACTTTTCCAGGTTTTAGTAACATGCATATCTGAGAGATACTCCACAGCCTGGGAAAATAATGTAACCTCATTATGGCATGGAATAGCATAGTGAGAAATACAACAGGTTTTCTGGGCAGATGTTTCAGGACTACACCAGTAATTAGGTCAATGCTTGGAGCCTTTCTATAGCTTAACATTTTTACTGATTTTTGTAATTTGCTTAGCGTACAAGTTTTACAGGTAGAAGTAGTTTTTTTTTTTTTTTTTTAGGACACTTCCACACACGGTCGCCTGACCCCAAACTAAGCAAAGCTTGTACTATGGCTGCCAGAGACTGATATACATACTTAGATATTTTTAAATACATACTTAAATAAATATTAACACCCAGACATAGAACAAACACAAATGTTCATCGCATAAATGTTTGCCCTAGGTGGGAATCGAACCCACGCCCCCAAGCTCAGAAGGCAGGTTCACTACCAACTGAGCCACCGAGGCAGTTGCTGATCACTGCCAAGGCAAGTGTTTACCTCATGTTCAAAATCTGTCATTGTAGAAGTGTGTGGCACAAAGACCACACCAAGAGGTCATTTTTGACTGATTTATTTAATAGATAGACAAAGCAAATCAAAAATCCCTCTACATCCATTTTTTTAACAAGCTCCCTAGCTTGTTTACATCATTCGCTTTTGAATTAATCATCCAAGGGATTTTTTAATTATTTAAGAATGATTAGAGAAGTGCAAAAGTCATAAAAATATATTGAAATTGCACTTTGCCACTCTGTAGATAACTTTAGAGGCTCGTCAGTATCTTTACTCGCTCTCTTCGCTCGTCATCTTACTTTAGACGAAATGGCAAAAGAAAACCTTAAGCTAATGCGAAGTTAGTCTATAGTGGTCGCCGGACACTTAAGAATCATTAGAGAAGTGCAAAAGACATAAATAAAATATTGAAATTGCACTTTGCCACTCTGTAGATAACTTTAGAGGCTCGCCAGTATCTTTGCTTGCTCTCTTCGCTCGTCGTCTTCTGCCAGACGAAATGGCAATAGAAAACTTTTAGCCAATGCGAAGCGAATTTAGCTAGTTTAAAGTGGTCGCCGGACACTATTAATTTTTCATTAATACCATCAAATCTTCATAATAAATCGGGCGCTGAGTTTGTAGGTGTAAGGACACCCTGTTAACACAGTAAACAGATGTACTTGTAGTTTATTGATAGACTGAAGTGGTTGTTTATGGGTAGAATTGCAGTTTAATGAAGTAGGTAAAGATAAGATCGATTTATCGTTTTCATTATGTCGGATATCTCTAGGGCTATTTCCAATTACGGCTAGTTATTAGTTTGCATTATCAATAATATTGAAATTAAATGTTATGAAATTGCAATAAAATCAAATCAAAATTGAATCGTGTTGAATAGTGTTAGCAACACATACAAAAGAATGCAGTCTATGGTCTGCTGTGTGACGTTTTGCGAGCGAACTGTCAAAGGAATGTATTGAATGAATGAATGAATGTAGCGTAAGGAATGAAGGAGTAGCGCCTGAGTCGCCCGCCCCGTCCAACCGGCACTTCTCGCTGGAGCACGGAAGAGGACGGACCTAGTAGTGTTTTTCTTGGGTGTCTTTCTGTAGTATTGATCTTGGTGTCCATTAGATTCATAGTGGAATTACCTACATATTGTACATGGTTTGGATTATTAGAAGTATTAGTTGTTTACATTTACGTTAAGGTGGTTTAGAATACCGTCTCTTCAGAAATAGTTTACATCAGAAGTGAGATGTAGTTTTCTCGCCCCATAAAAGAAATAGAAATACATCGATAAAGGTATCAAGGCAAAAGATACTGGAATTATTTTTAGCAAATCGTGTAATGTTATTATGTCTGGCAAATAACTTCATTAGATTAGCAGTACTAGTATAAAACGACGAGCGTGTATGAAAAGACTCATGGAAGTAGAAGAAGCGAAAGATGTATGCCAGGATCGTAGCAAAGTGGAGAGAAGTGGTATCTGCCTACCCCTATAAGAAACAGGTGTGACTATATGTATGAAGATGACCTGAAAGACTGCTATAGGCACTCGCCAGAATAGAGGTAGTGCGTTGAAGCAGTGACTTCCTAAGACTAAAGGAATGATCTGGACCAGGCACTACTTCGGATTAAGGGAGTGAGCTTAAATAGCTGAACAGTAAGTGAATTAGTAGCTGATAGATGACCTGAAAGGTTGCTATAGGCCCTCGCCAGAATAGTGGTAGTGAGCTGAAGCAGTGATTTCCTAAGACTAAAGGAATGATCTGGACCAGGCACTACTTCGGATTAAGGGAGTGAGCTAAAATAGCAGTCGTATAGGGAATTTCTAAGCCTAAATATATCAGCTTTGGTTTAGATGGGCAGTACTATTATAAAAAAGATACATTGCAGAACTATTGAGAAACCCAAAAGACTTTTTTTTCGGTGTTATGATTGATGATGAAGTTAATGAATGAGATAACTAGTTACAAAGTGGTAGAAATTTCCAAGTCTAAAGGAATCAAATGATGAAAAGGTTGCAACAGAAGTTCTATCTATTTAGGACATCATGAGTCATGATAGGCCAAGCTTAAAGATTTAACAGCCTTTGAAATCATGTGTGTGTTGACAGATACGTAATTCATGTGCAGAGTTGGAACCAATATAAGAAGCGTGCCTGAGGGCATGCACGGCGCAGGAGGGCCGTGTTAGCAACACATACAAAAGAATGCAGTCTATGGTCTGCTGTGTGACGTTTTGCGAGCGAACTGTCAAAGGAATGTATTGAATGAATGAATGAATGAATGAATGTAGCGTAAGGAATGAAGGAGTAGCGCCTGAGTCGCCCGCCCCGTCCAACCGGCACTTCTCGCTGGAGCACGGAAGAGGACGGACCTAGTAGTGTTTTTCTTGGGTGTCTTTCTGTAGTATTGATCTTGGTGTCCATTAGATTCATAGTGGAATTACCTACATATTGTACATGGTTTGGATTATTAGAAGTATTAGTTGTTTACATTTACGTTAAGGTGGTTTAGAATACCGTCTCTTCAGAAATAGTTTACAATAGATGTTGTTTTTCTTGATTTTGGTGTTGGACCCACAGTTTAAGCTATTCACATATATGAATTAACTAGCGATCCTCCCCGGCTTCCCACGATACCTATATACCTTCCGTGAAAAATAATCTAACTGATGGTTAAAACCGCATGAAAACCCATTGTTTGTTTCATAGTTTTGGAGTTAGTCGATATACAGACAGAAAGAAGGACATATAGACGCGGAAAGCGACTCTATTTTACACTATGTAGAGATTATAGAATGAACTTTCCGATACAATACAATACAATATAACTTTATTGCACACCAAAAAACTACATGAAAATCTTAAAAACTAAAAAACATTTTCGGCAGTACAAGGGCGTCCTTATCGCCTATAGATACCATTCACCATCCTGCCTTGCAGTACTGCGATGCTGGATGTAGCTCACAAACCATCCTGCCTAGCATACATAATTATATTCGTGCAGGATGCTAGGCAGGACGGACGCGGCGTTGCCAAACGCTGTGCAGGATGCGACAGCATTCACCACCCTGCATAAAGCGGCAAAGACGTGCAGGATGTACGTGCCGGATGCTAGGCAGTTTGGTGGATGGTTACCTTAAAAAGGTAGTATACATGACATAGGGGGCTGAGCTACCCACGTCCGTAGGAGTGTACTCTATTCTGATTCCCTACACGTGGTCCCCGGGTAGTGCTAACCGGGTAGCAAACTCTGGTGGGAGGCTTCGGCCGTAGCTAGTTACCACCCACCGGACCAAGCCATGCCGTGAAATGACCTAGTCGTGTTTCGGGATGTAGTCCGGTGTAACCGTTCCGAGGACGGGTCTGAGAAGTAGCGCACTTGTAGCGCCTCACTCAACTGCCGTCTTTGTACTTCTTCACTCTACAAAACTTCAAGGCTAGAGTGAATAAGTACCTTATAGGTCGTCGTGCTCCATCTTAGACCACAACGTCGCTTAACATCAGGCGAGTTGGTGGTCAAACGCCGACCTATTCTACATAAAAAAAAAAAAAAAATAGAAAAGTATAAAGAACGTTATTTCTCGGAAAAATAATAATTCAGTAGCTTTAAAAGCACAAAAAAATAGTATGTACTTCTAATGTACTTACATACTATTTTTGTGCTTTTACAGCTTAATAAAGTTAATTTCATACAAACAACATACAGAGCCTATCCTAAACTCCAAATACATATAAATAAACATTGAAGTCTAACAGAAAACCTCATTTCTTTGAAGTAAGTTGAAAGTTATGTTAACCATACATGTAACCGAGTAGTACATAAAACAGTAAAAACGTAACAGGTTGTTTTCAAAACAATTTGCCTATTTCAAAACGGTTTTATTTCGAATACGTACGCCGCGCTCGCTGGCCTCTCTAATAGAAATGATGGAATTTTACCAAATTGTAAGTAGATTAATATTTTACTTATCAAAGGATTTTATAGTTACAAAAAAAGTGCTAATTGGGTCGAATTTGGGCAAGATTGGCGCAGGAGCCCTATTCTGAGGCGGAAGATATTATCTTAGTCACTCTCACTCTTATGACTTTTTAAACGAGGGAGACAGTGACCAAGATAATATTTCACACGTCAGAATAGGGACCCATGAATGGCGTACAAGAAGAGTGGCTCAGGAGTGGGTGACTACGGGCTGATGATGATGTATATGAAATCTTCTAAGCTAGAGCCTTATTCTACCTGACTCATTTTTCATGTCATTCTTATAAGTAGGTACCTCCCTTTAAATAAGTGCCTGTGAAAGTATCTAAGCCTATTTTTACCTGACTGCGCAAGAAGGAGAGTTATGTTTTCGAGTGTATGTATGTATGTATGTGGGTATGTGTGTTTGTGTGTATGAGGTTTATTTGGCACGCCCTACAGCTTAAACAGCTAGGGTTTCGACATGTGAGGTGTCATTTGTGTCGTCTTGATAATGGAAGTGACAAAGGATACAAGATTTTGCAGCCAGGCCAGGGTTTAAAAAAAATGTTTTACTAAGAATCAGACATGTTGACTGATGATTTCTTATGTATTCAGGATTTTGTCTCAGAAACGAATGAACAATATTTTAAAGTTGTTTCACTAATTAAATAACTACTAGGTACATTATACTCGTACATCTATATTCTCTGTTTCACTAGAAACCCCGGGTTAAAACTAATAGTGCATGCAAATTATAAAGAGTACCTATCCCATCTTTGATTATGAATAAAAATAAATTATAGGCCAGTTTCATTAAATCATGAATACCTTCTACTCTATTCTTGCTAAAGTAACCAAAGGCGCGGAGGGCGTCTTTCTAAAAATTAAATTAATTTCAGATACTAATTTCCCTACAATTAACGAATGTCATTTCAAAGAAGTACGTCTCATCATCAGACGAAAGCATAGAAAACTTGCTCTACTTCAAAGATTGTCAAAAGGATAAGAACGACAGATCGTCCAGTCCTCCGCCTTCTGAGAAAATGATCGAGTCCAAGCCCAGAGCGATGGACTGTCCGTTCCCAAAGATGTGCTGTTCAATAACATGCGATGGAGGCAACGAGTGCAACGGCCCAAGCTCCTCTTTTCTAAATTCTCAACGGCCAATGGGAGCTGAACAACTGTACCCGCCTATTAAGCCTTTAAGCATACCTTTACAACCGCAAGTTCAGCCAATCAACAGAGTTAGGAAGAAGAAAGTCAAGCATCCGATGAGGATACCAATGCCGCCGATGCTAGGCACCCGACGAAATTACGGCTTTACGAAAGAAAGGATCAAAAGCTTAATCAACCAAGACGATGATATCAGGAAGATATTGAAAGATCTGGTGAGGGTCACAATGAAAAAGGTGGATCTGGTGGATAATTTCAATACAGGAAAGCCAGCAACTGATCCTCCGAAATATACTCCAAAGAACAGTGCCAATGACTACGATGATGAGGATGACGACTTGGAGTAAATACCTTGGAGTACACTCGTATATTAATTTTAACTAAGTATAGGTGATCAAATAAACGTTATGTGAAGTTATAATCTTTAACTAACGCAATTTTGATGTTAAGAAAACTTCTAACTAATGATAATATACTAGCTGCGCCCTGCCGTGTACCCGCGTTTATAAAGTAGCCTATGCGCTATTAACATCGATATAAAAAATGTGGATAGATAATAGTCTGTAACAGCCATATTTCTCATAGCCTTATTCTATGCATTTTTTTTTGCTAATTGACTAAACATAATTGAATGAACTTCGTTCTGGCTCACACGTTGTTAAGCACTCGAAAAGACAACACACGATTTCTGTTAAATATTGCGTCTTTATAAAAAAAACGGAGTAACTCCCTATTTTCTCGGACTGCCTCGGTGGCTCAGTTTGTAGTGAACCTGCCTTCTGAGCTTGGAGGCGTGGGTTCGATTCCCACCTAGGGCAAACATTTATGTGGTGAACATTTGTGTTTGTTCTATGTCTGGGTGTTAAATATCTATTTAAGTATGTATTTAAAAATATATATGTACGTATATCAGTCTCTGGCCGCCATAGTACAAGTTTTGCTTAGTTTGGGGTCAGGCGACCGTGTATGGAAAAGTCCCGAATTTTCCACACACGGTTTAATATATTTTTTTAATTATTACTATTCATCCATTCAAACTTTCACATTTACAATTTTAGTGTGAAAGTGTGATAACTTTACTTTTTAGTCTTAGCTGAGTAAACGTTGATAGCTTGATACAATTTCTGAAGGAGATGACGAAAGATATACAAAAAGGCGAAAAAAGGAGCAATCATTTAAAGTTTCGCTAAAAAAAATCTGTTGTCCATGTAAACTATCTATTTCTGTTATTGTCGTCAACCTCATGTCTAACTTTTGGTTTAGTTTCAAAACAATGTTTACTGAGCAATTGAACCTACGCTTATCACGCTTGGGGCCTGTTCAGAGACGTGTGACCTTTGATAGCTTCGCCATACAAATTCGTAATACCTAAAATATTCCAGAAATGAAATGCCAAGCAGAAATACTCGTAGAAGCACAAAATCACCAGCATCCAAAACTCTTGCATTTGATTATCAAACTTTGCAATCTAATTCCTTCATGAGATCCGTCATAGCCAGGGGAAAAATCGCCAACTTTTTGTCCAACAATTATCCTACATTAGCCGGAACTCGGTCCCCTGACGTATGCAAATGGTGCAAATGAAAATTTGCATACATCTCGAACGAGCCTCTGTGAACCCTCCTTAGGGACTCAGGAGGCGGCTCGTTTGAGACCATAGACTATAATTGTAGTTATAATGATGTTCAGAGTACTATTACGTAGATACGGTAGAGCTACGGTTAAGGTAACCATTCACCATCCTGCCAACATTCCGCACGTACATCCTGCACGTCATTGCTGCTTCATGCACGATAGTGAATGTTGTCGCATCGTGCATCGCGTCTAGCAACGACGTGTCCATCCTGCCTATCATCGTGCACGACATGTGCAAGATGATATGTACATCCGTGCAGTACTGAAAGGCAGTAAACCGTAAAACAGGAAAAGAGCCCTGATGGTACCAGGATTCACGATTTTGTTAATTTCGTTAGTCTCGTTAAACTTACCTATCGTTTTATTTTCATAAGCTCACACGATTATCTTGTGTGAGTTGTGTCTAAAAATATATCACTAGAACCATTTAAATAGAACGTTTGTTCACGACTTATCGGGAAAAATTGTGCTATTTCTGAAGCACGTCCGCAGGAAATGCAAAATGCAAATTCTATTTCTTTGTTGGTGTTTTAGTTTTTTATGTTGATTGGTATTGTCTTTTCTCTTTTAATTGTTTTTTTTAGTATAACAAGCAAAGAAAATAGACTGTGTACATCTTTACATAGAAGGTCTTAAGATTATAAAAATTCAATTAACTGACTAGGTAACTAATAAAAATTAAAAAAAACTACGTTTCAAACTTATTGCTCCTGGCCAAGATTCCTTGTATCGGGGACCCCATGAAACTCACACATAGAGCATACACAGAACAGATATTTAAATTCTTTTGCCTGTCCAGGAATCGAACCCGGAATCACCTATTTACAAAGCAGATTACCTACCAACTAAACCAGAAGATGTGAACCCAGTAAACATGGCAATAACTTGAAAATTGTACTTGGCTATGGCCATTCAAAAAAGGTCGTATTTGTTTAAAAGATCACACAAATCAACATTAGTTGGGACAGCGAGCCGTGTTACAATAGGTGTTGCTGTGTATGCGTTCCAAAGTTAACACCACATTGCACAACTTGGTGTTACTTAGTACCTACAATAATACGTGTGCTTGTTAACGTTTGTTGAAGGTAGTGCTTCCATGCGCTATCGTTTTTCGGGATATACTCGTACCCATGACATGACTAGTGGGCTTTGTGAGCTGAAGACTGCGGCGGGTGGATGTCCGGTTGTTCTCCTTTGAAGGTCGCATTTCTCAACTCTCGATAATTGTACAGTTTTTTTCGAGTTTTTCGAACCTACTCACAAAATTTCAAGAGAATCGGTTTAAAAATGGGACCTGTAGAAGAATATGTTTTTTTTTTTATTGTCTCTTATAATTTTTGTACAAAAAAATATTTAGGTGTTGCACCAAAAAAACCAAATGGTTTGTCTTGGTGCTCACATCCACCACTCGCCTCAACTAAAAGAAAATACAGATCAAATAAATAATCATTGTTAAAGCTGAAGCATGGATGCTTCACTCGGTTGATTATGGGTGACTCTATTTATATGACGTCATGACGTTATGATTGGGCCGTTCACTTTTTGTTAAACTCAAAAATGTTTTGAGATAGATTTTTTTTTCTTGTACACAACAGAAAATTAAGTTAAAACAAATAGTATACACGGAGAAAATAAAGCCCGATGTAGCAGCTATCTCTATGGTTTTTCTTTTTTTGTTTAAGATTTATTATCAGATTTCCATCATTTTAGTAAAAAAATCTTAGGAACCATTTGGTAACCCTATAAGCTCGGACGAAACTTAGTTGTAACTCACAAATCCCTTAGCAAAATACTCGACTACACCTACAGCCATGGGCGTCGCTAGGAGTGGGGGAGGAGGGGGGAGGGGCAATGGTGGCCTCATATTATAATGAAAAAAAAATGCTACGGGGTTAATGCCCGTTTTTTCGATTTAATACCGACTCACCAATGCGATGATTAGTTTTTTTTCCTAAACCTCTTAGGGTACTCTAACTTTATGACTTAATTTTGTAAATCCGAAAGTTAGTTTATTTGTCCCTTTGTTACGCTCTCACGCTTCAACTTCTCCACAGATTGTTGTAAAATTTTGTACGGATACAGGTAAAAGGGAATGCGAGACTTTTCGTAAAACATTGTTTTTTGCGATTAATGTTATTAGAAATAACCTATAATTAAATTGGTTATTGTACAATCCAATTGATTTTTCACACACTTCTAAATATCACCTTGATGCCCCCGCCCCCCTTCCCGAGTCGATACCTGGCGTTGCCCCTGGCTACACCTACGTTTGCATAACTTATAGAAACTTTTAAAGTTATCCTAACTTTGGTACTAATTAATAAGAATTTATGCTCTGTGTTGTAGATTCAGGTCCTAAGAGAGGCAGTGGGGACGGATGTGGGTTCTGCTTTATTAATCTGTCCGAAGAAGTCTAGACTACTTGCAAGCGTTGCAAGTCTGCGGGAATTAAACTGGGAATTCCTGTGCTATAAACATGTTTTTTTAACAAATGGGATTTATCGTGCATCAAATTGACTATGTAAGAAAATACCCGTCGCCGTTTCGACAAAAAAGTTTAATTCTAACTATTATTATAAATCCGAAAGTGACTTTGTTCGTTTGTTTGTTTACTACGCTTTCACACATTACCTACTTAACTGGTCATCATCAAATTTTGCTTAGACGTTGTCAAGGGTCCAGAAAAAGACAAGTTAAGTAAGTACTTTTCATCCTGAACATTGAAAATAACGGCTTCTGTGGGAACGCGGGTAAAACCGCGGGATGCAGCTAGTCTATTAAAAATAAAAATATTAAGCTGGGTTCCCGTTACCAGAGCTGGATTTAGATAAAAATATTAAGTACTAGCTGCGCCCCGCAGTTTCACCCGCTGTTAAAAAGTATCTTAAGCCTTGAATATTCGCCAAATGCGTCTATTCAACTCGTAATAGTGAAGAAGCTACGGACCCTACCGATATGAAAAAAATATCACCAATAAGATCATTCTGTTACCTATTAATTAGCCTGATTAAAATATTATATTACTTACTAGATAGCGAGTAAAAAAATATTAAATGAACGTTGTTTTCGTTCTCATGGCGTGCAATACCGTGCTTACGGAGATTACGTTACTATATATTTTTACACCTTCGGATAGGAAATTAAAAATATGATTGATCGTCCTTTTACCATATTTTTAGAGCTAAAATTGAGTTAGTTTAGTAATATTTTGTGTTATTTTGAAGTATTTCGTCAGATCACGTGACCACTGACACCCGCGAGCTCCTTTGCGGGGGACGGGCCAGTCGGCGCCAGCGCCTCACGAAGGAAGGACGTACTCGCCTTGCCGAAAAATATTTTCGCATTTTTTTTCTATTTGTACGTAAATCATCAATTAAACAGTGCTTAATTATCCAGAGACAATCAAAAAAAGTAGTTTTTCAAGACATTTGATAAGTTTTTAGTGACTTTACTACTAGTGAAAATATTTGGACAATAATTGATCGCGTTGTGAGTAGAGGGTACAGAAGGTTGATCCGATGAAAATGGGAGATGTCACCAAGGCAGCTAGGCGTAACAAAAAAATTGGACTCCAACTAGGTAGCTAAGTGGTAAGTACCTACCTACCTATTAATATTTAATTACCACATAAATATTTTTACCCGTTTGATCTTATTGTGTAGACTGAAGTGACTAACCCTAGTGTCTGAGTTTTTAGTGGCATATGATTCGGTCTGACGTTTGTTTTCCTGATAAAAATACTTAATAGAAAACTACAGACGTGTCCTCCGACCTATGTTAACTCTCAGGGCTTCACCGTCCATTACACCTAATTGCGATGATTGTTGGATTTAGCCGCCGACGCTGTGCGACCATGAACCTTATTTTGCTGTGATACGAGCCGCGGTCGCGCAGCGTCGTGCTGTACTACAATCATCACGCCACGGCACGGGCCCCATTGTACATGTTGCTCATGATAATTATCCAAGTGCAAGACTTGTCAGAACTGTGTTTTTTTTCTTGTTATGTACAAATGTACCTATATGTGTCATATTAGTACATTGCACAGGGTTATCGGTATAGGGTGTACTAAGCCAAACGGGGGTCATTGTACTCTTCATTATAAACAACGATTACTTTTTAAACTTTTTTATTTGTAAATTAAATCGGGGAAAAAAGCATCTGCTTACATTTTGTCGACGATCGATGAGCTTTTTGTATGAAACAGCTGTTTTTTTTCTCGTGATTTCATTTGATTCAATTATTCACAAAAATTATACTAAGGTCAATATACCTAAGCCATTTCAAATTGAAGCTGTGGCATACTTGCTGATGCCCCAACACCTAGTTAATAACATAGAAATGGGGAGTATTCTATAGTTAATAATAATAAATAATCCTTCTTGAACAATCGGGTAAAAATAAAATAATGATAATTATTATGTGTACTTACGATGTCAATATCAGAAAGCGGTCGTTGCGTGCGAACGGTGTAAATGACTAATACTATTTTTTGTTTTTGGTATAGCACATTTCCTAAACTAACCTACCTAAACTAGAAACAATCACATTTTTATGTTATAGCTGACCAACCACGGTCCGCAATACATTATTATTTTTAGCAGTGTAGTGAGCATATTTTTCTAACTTATCCTGGTTTGTTAACCGACTTCAAAAATTAGGACGCACTCAATTATTACATTGTATAAATTTTACTAAATGTTTGTTGCAGCATAACTTCGTCATTTATTTTTTATTTGAAAGAATATGCTTACTAACACTCTGATCAGTCACTTTGAATAAAGTATTTTTTTGTAAAAAATAGTATTTAATACAAAAATTCAAGCATTTGCATTCAGAAAGTAGTGTTCCGAGTTATGGCCATTGAATTCGAAAGAAAAGTTATTACATTTTCTTACAACAATAACCGAGCGAGAGATCGTTAGCGAGCGAAGCGTCTATGCTTCAGATTCGACGAAAATGCTTTCGTATTTCCGAATTCCGTCTGGATTTCTGTCCGGATCTTTGCCCAGACCTGTCTTAATCTACAGGTCGCATTTCTTAACCTATTCTCTTGAAACTTTGTGAGTAAGTCCGATATTTAAAAAGAATTTTCTTGTCTAGGCGGTTATTGGAAATTTTTCAATATGGCAGAGATGTGATTTAAAAAAGGATATATCTGCATAATTGGAAAATTTCCAAAAAACTTTTTGATCCGAGTCAAAACAAAAATTTATATAATTGTCAAACCTGCTCACAAAATTTCACGAGAATCGGTTGAGGAGTGTGACCTGTAGAGGAGGACAAATACAAATACAAATAATTTATTTGGGTATAAAATACATGTGACAATTTCAAATCGGACAGACATCGGTGACGAGATCTCCAGCTCACAGAGTCACTATTGTATGTATTGTTATTTATTTATATTTATTAAATACAACAATTTCTTTGGTAACTGATACCAACCTGCATCTAGTCTTAATAGTTATTTTAATCTAGTCTCTATTGCATGAAGACTAGAATAGTAATATATTTTAAACTGGGATTATAAATTGGTAATTGTTTTATATTTTATGGTATCATGGAAAGAGACAAACGAGACGCTCTGAGTAATATGAATATTGTGTAATTAATATCTTTAAATTGCTCTATTTCATTTTTTCAGAAACAGAGATCAACGAAATTATCAAAGTTTAAACACAAGCGTTCAGCCAACAAAAAATGCGAGTACTGAACTAAGGTGAGTTAAAAGACATTTAACATCTTATATTATTAGGGTGACAAGCATAGTGCATAGTCAGAGCTATGCCAAGTGGAAATGCTATTGCTAAAGTTATCGTATGTCCGGCGTCCAGCGTCTGATTGCACGGATGTCCGATTGTTTTCCTCTACACATCGCATTTCTCAACCGATATTTGTGAAATTTTGTAAATTTAGGTTTTATTTAAAATAGCGGAGATATGTAATTTGTGAGACGTTGCTCATAGAGCCACTACTTATAATCAGAGTGGCGCTGAACTGCTATGGGCATGCGTGACATTCACTTAGCGAGCGCGAAGCGCGAGTGAAGTACTTCCGTTTCAGTACTAAAAACTTATCCTATATTTTTATCTACAGATGCCTAGTTCAAAATCATCCGAAGTTTATCAGAGCATCCGAGGAACAGGGACTTTTTCACCTTCGAATAAACTGGTAATCATTTTTTTTTTGTGTACACAATGTACATAAATAAATTATTGATACGAGCGTTGGGACTTAGTATGGTTGCAAATTAATTATTATTTAATATTGTTTTTAGGAACAACAATATCAGTCTTCATTGCCGAATCTCATCGTCGAAGAAGAAGCAGAACAAGAACAGAAAGACAAAAGTTATTGGCGTATTATAACATTAGCTTCTTCTTCGTAAAATTTAAGGAAATATCAAGACACAATGGATTTGGTTGCGCCAAACAATCGATAGACTTGATTGGAGAAAAGCAAACAGGTCTTGCTTCTAAATTCACCTTTTTGTGAATAAAGAGTAACAATAGTAAATTATGTACCGAGGGCACAAAGCAGTGCCTTACGTCGCGGGCGGCTTATTGTACCTTGAGCGTAACGAGGGAATCTAGAGTTAACTCCCGAGCGCAGCAAGGGAAGATGAGTCCTGAGGGCAGCGAGGGGTTCAAGCCGCCCAAGACAAAAACACTGCTTTATCCTAGAAGCGAATCCTCTTCTAAAAATACTGTCTAATATTATACTCTCTCATAACTAATAAAAAGGTACTAGTAAGGTACAGTCTTTTATTTTAAATTTCGTGCAGCTCGTGGAGCACGTGCTCGTATTTTTTTCTTGGTAGCTAGTTCAATTTTCAAATAAACTCTTCTTACAGTGCTTATTTTGAGTTTTCATTCAATGTTAATCTCTTTGCTTGGAAACTCCCAACTACAAGCTTCGCTCGAATTTATGTTTCATCTATAAAACCAACATTTGATTTTCATGTGTTAGATTAAGGATGTGTTAATCTGAGCGATTACTGCCTTCAAAGCATTTGATTTATTGATATTTTTTGATTCTCGGTTTATTTTGATGATTTTTTTGGTGTTTGCTAAAATCTAAGCACTATACATGTATTTCAGCTACAAAAGGTTTTTCAATATCCAATCTAAGACCCCTTTAGTCCAGCTAGAGAGGATTTTTTTACTATATTAACTACTAGCTGTTGCTCACGATTTCGTACGCGTAGATAAAAAAAAGCTCGTTCCGTTAGTTTCTTGTATTTGTCATTCACAGGTCCCACTTCGAACCTGCACCCTTCTCTCTACCATCATCATATTGCCAGACCATGGTACGGGCAACAGTTATCTAGTTGGCATTGGCAATTGTCTTTATACTGGGTTTGGCTGGCACTGTCCGATTAAAACGTCACGCTCAGACAGGACGTCTATGGCAAGGGTAGCGGGTAGGTAAGCCGTTAACTCGGCCTCCAAGCTAAATCTAATAGGTAGCCAAGTCTAATATGGAGTAGATAGTTACAATTTGTGTAGTAAGTAGGTTATATACTTGTTGGTAATAGGTAGAAGTACTAGGAGTTACTCGTACTATGCCAAATATTTCAGTCTGAATGTTTAGTAGGAATTACCTACTACTCGGAACCAGCCAAGCCAAGTAGGTAGTATATAGATACTATGTATATGTAGTAATTAGGTAGATACTTGTAAGTAGTATCCTTCTTCTTCTACCTATAAGACTTGGCTGGCACCGACTTCAAATAGATGGGTAGCGCTTATAATAATTATATTAATTAATATTAGTGCTTATTTGTGGTTTGGAAGTCGCTTTAATTTTGTTACAATGATCACTTAAAACATCTTCTAACTTGACTTTTATTGAAAATCAGTTTACTAAAAAAATTAAGTAAACAAAATTAAGTCAAAGTGTAGTTTTTTATATCGTAAATTATGACACTTTTGTGCTAAGATCATTACACTCGAGGCGGTATTATAGCGCGAGCCGTATGCGAGCACACTAATGGAGCCAATAGTGTAAATTATTAACGCACACGCGTTTCATGTGACGTTTTTCATCACACATGCGAGGGGAAAAAACACAGACTTGCATTAGTCAATACATTTTTCTGAAAATGTATGCGCATTTTGCTGCTTTTCCACTTATCAAAATTTTACTAGGCATAATAATAAAGCGAGTACTTTGTTTAAATTATCATACCTAATTAATTGTCAATATTTGGATAAAAAAAATAATGTTTATTTACTGTTATTGCGTAGTTATGATACTTTAAATCAAGAATTTAAGAAAAGTAAAAAAAAACTCTTGTTGATTTATTTTAAAAAAAGTCTAGTTTAGTTACTAGTGCGATAATGGTAAAGTAACAGCACACGTGCTTAATAGCTCGGATTATAAGCTAAAACTGATGTAATAAAGTCCTTTTTACGAGTGAGAGTGATGAAAAAGATATTAAACACAAACGCGTTTTTAACTTCGAGTAGGAACATAATTATCAGCAAAATCAGGCAAGAAACTATCGAGATAATAATGAGGTTGTAAGTTCTAGGTCCACTATGTTTTGAATCATTTTAGTCATTTTTATACTACCTGTTGATTATGTAAAACAGATTAGTACTACCAACTCGTAGAATACATTTTTTAAGCGGGCCGTCGATTGAACAGCTCTGCTAGTCCTAGTAAATATGTTTTTTGTTATGAGATTTTTGAAATGTTGTAAGCATTGGTTTAGGATAGGTTGAGTAATTTATCCCTGGTACCGGAGTTCTTAGGATGCCCATCAGGAGCCCTATTCTTACGAAATATATTTTCTGATCAATGTCTCTCTCGTTTTAAAAATCATAGTGAGAGTGACCAAGAAACATCTCGCGCGTCAAGAATAGCCCTCCAGGGCCATTCTTACGATATTATATTATTTCCCCTATTCCTACGCACGAGATATTTTTTGGTCAATGTCTCTCTCGTTTGAAAAATCATAAAAGTGAGAGGGACCAAGATAATATCTCACACTTCAGAGAGTCCGTGGTCTACGATTGTTTTTTTTAGATTTTACACGCACGACCAAAGGGAATCAAAACCTTTAGATGCGGGATATTTGTGAGTACATACTTAATCTACCTATACTTATAAACAAACTACCGCGCTCATGCTGCTTATAAGGCTCAACTTTAAAACGCCGTTGGCTTCAAATAATTTAGTAAAAAAACATTACAATAAAGCATAACATCACAGAGGGCTTTCATTTTTAGGCAAAAATATTTTTTTCACGGTGTTTCGTCTGAATTTGTTTGTCTTTGAGAAATGCTAGCTCAATGTTCAAAAGCTTCGAGCGTTGATCACTAGAGGCGCTAAAACCAGCTGAGCGCCGAATGCCAAATGTCATTGGCGCATCTTAACCCCTTAAGTGCTATAATCTATTTTTTTTTTATTGAGACAAAAACGAATACATCAGTTATATTTATCTCACACACATTGAATGAATTATCAAAGAAATTATTAAAAACTAAAACTATCTATCTCTGTGCCAAATTTCATCCAGATCTGTTCAACGGTTTTGGCGTGAAAGAGTAACAAACATCCATCGATCCATCCATCCATTCTTACAAACTTTCGCATTTTTAATTTAGTAGAATCTGTAGGTATATTCTTAAAAAAAAAGAGAATTTTCAGACAGAGAGGTAAGAATTTTAAAAACTGCTTTATAATAATATCCTCAATTTGAAGTCGGTTCAAAATAACATGTGTAGGTACATAATTATTGTGAACGTTTAAAATACAAAACTTTGATTTCGCATTCCAAAAATAACAAAACATAACATATCGTCACGCCTTTCCCCCGAGGGGGCTGGCAGAGGTGTAATACAACACCCACACTTCGCCGGACGATATTCAGTCCCAAATGTGATTGGGGGCGAGCCTGTCGCCATACACCGGGCTCCAGTCATGTACTCGTAGCAGATGACATACAATACGCACATTTGTTCATACAATGAGCAAATTGGTGCGTGCCGTCGGCTGGGTTCGAACCCGCTCCTTCTGGCTAGAGGCAGGCCTTCTCCAACTAGGCTATCATCGCATCTTTGTATTCCAGAAATCAACTGAGAAAAAGCATAAAAAAACCAAAGTCAGCTCGTCCGTACGTTGAAAATTTTGCGGACTTTTTGAAAAAGACTGGACAGTGCTGGTAAGACAGGAAGACCTGAAACAAAATGCAGGCGACCCTTTGTGCAGCAATGGGATTAACAGGGTTGAAAAAACCTTACAATATAGGTCAGCCACTAAAAATCGAACCTCACTACTACGCACTGTTGCTTAGGTGATAAAGAACGGAATTAATAATCACATACGCCTGTAATTAGGCTCTCCAGAGTGCCTTCTACTCCATTAAAGTGGTAAAAACAACAATCAACTGATTGCATGTTTAATAACTTCACACTACCGCGTCAAACTACCTCAAGAAAGGGACAGAGCTAGCTGGGTGTATAGCTGTTTCGCTCTCCCGTTATTCAGTTTTCAAATCTGAGTTGCGAGTGGTCGGCGAACGTAGGGCGGGCTGGCGTAGAGCGGGGAAGGTGTAGAGGCGGCACTTTAGTAATTTTTGGATAAATTCAGTTTTGTCGTAGGTTGTCTCGTAAAAGCTAAAGGTCAATGTTTTTTGATGGGATAACTTTATGAGTTTAGTTTAGTTTTATCAATTAAAAATAAAAAAATTAACACATACTCTGCAAGAGTGTGTGTTCCCTGACACTTATAACCTGGGCGTCTTCAAGTCACGAGTGAATCGGTTTCTTCTAGGCAAGCGTGCTCCATCGTAGGCCGCATCACTGCTTATCATCACACATGTTGGCGGCCAAACGCAAGCCTATTAAGTTAAAAATAAATAATAATAATCAATTGAAATTGTTATTAAACAGTGCTAAAAAATAATTTTAATGAATAATTTAAACCATGGCCATAATGGAGTAAAGTAAATTAAAAAAAAAACAAAATTTAAAAATTATTAAAAAATAAGTCTAATAGCGTTAGCTGTTTTCAGAGCATGGTTTTATTTCGTACCTAGTAAGAGGCAAGATTAGGAGAGGCCTTTGTACAGAAGTGATCGTTTTGCAGCTGATGATGAATGGATGAGATCCATGAATGAATGGCTATGGATTTTTTTTGGACTTTAAATAGTCTACTTAGGCTGAAAACTTAGGCCCGCATGCCAAAACGACGATCAGTCTTGCATCTTGATTTAAAACTGGATTTACCATACATTAAAACAGTTTTAAATCGAGATTCACGACTGAGCGTCGTTTTTGATTTTAAAACTAGATTTTTTATTATGCTTTCAGATTCATGTGCTTTGCCATGAACCACCCATTTATTTTTGACTCAAAAATATAATTACCAAATAAAAACCTAGCTAAAAATATAGGACCTAGGTAAAAACAAAAGAGCATGCTGTCCCATCCCACGGACTGCTTAAAAAAATAACAAAAGAAACTCACACAACAAGGTTCACCTTTCACAAAATTACGAAAAACGCACAATAGCCCCCAATCCTTCCCTTTACCGTTTCACTTACGTCATATCCACCTACACACCACGGTCAGCCCATCTGCCGCGTCTGCCACACTCGCGGCTCTGTGGCAGCGTTTAAAAGCGCCCGCGAATGCCGCCCAAGCGCATTCGACCGCCGAACCTTCTCCACGCTATTCAAAGACCCTGTGGGTTGCAATAGTACCTCGAACATTGTTAAGTTGTGTGTTGGACTTGCCTGAAATACTGGTGAGTAATATTCAATTTGCTTGTAAAATATATTTTATTTCACAATAGAAACAAAAACCTGCAAATTTTTTTTGGTAATTTTTTATATATTTTTTTTTTTATTTTTTTAAAATTGGCGTAGACTGCGGTTACACTTCTTAATTTAAAAGTGTTCTTCTTAAATATTAACCAATTGTTAAAAGCCGTTTCGTAGAAGTAACGAAAGTTCAGTTTAGTTTAGTTTTTAATTAATGAATTAAGTGTTAAAATTTGCTATAAATTCTATGCTTAAATTCAATTTCAATTTAACTTAAAAACCTACCACACAGAAGTTTCTGTAAGTTTCAGGCAACTTAAAAACTTTTTTCAAATAAATCGGCTTTGAAAAATGTATGTTAAAATATTTCTAGGGATGATGTCTTCAAAATCAACTAAGAAGTTTGACTTTTCACTACTTTACTTCAACCAAAAAGTTTGTTCCGTTTAGGCAATTAAAAACACCCTTATGCTTAGCTATCTTTTTTGCAGGTGTTATAATCTTATTTTTTTAGTTTTTTTTTACAATAATAATAAGAAACACCAAATCATATTATTATTAACTATCTTTTAAACTAGAAGCGTTAAAATGACTTGTTAAGCTATCTTTCAGAAAAAAATGAAAAATTTTCCCGAATTAAACCGATTATCAATTTCTTGTATTTGCTCATATCAATAACGAAACGAAGTTAGCAATCGTTAGTTACACCACAGAATAAACAACAGTACTACAGATAGTTAAACAGTCAACATTATACAAAAGAAGTAGGTCTCAGCCAAAATAAGTCAGAGTTATTTGTCCGTTTGAGCAATCAAATCGAAAATTCATAGAATACTACAAACAAAGCCGAGAAGGCTTCGTCGTAATACATTTCCTGCGCGAAGGTAAGTAAAAATATCAGCCTTGTCTTATCCTGTCCCAAGAGGCTTACAGTTCCTCGCTTTAAAAAAATATGATCAACTGTAATTTAAAATATTTTTTATGCAAACTTACTTTTTACCATAACCTTACATACCTTGACAACTTGAAAATGTGAAAAAGATAATCGCCCGAGCTAGCGTTAGTGAGCGAAGCGTCTCTGCTACAGCTTCGACAAAATGCTTTCGTTGGTCCGGATCTCTGTCTTCGTGTACAGGTCGCATTTCTGAACCAATTATTTTGAAACTTTGAGAGGTTAGATTCAAAATTATACGGATTTTTTTGTCGAGGCAGTTTTTGGTGAAGAGAGAGGTGTTTATGCTTAAAAAAAAATATCTCCGCAATTTTGTAAAATTTCCAAAAACTGACTCGGAAAAAAATATCGAAAAAACGATTGGGCTTTTTTTTTAAATTGGGCAGCATTATGATTTAAAAAAAGCATAATAATTTATGTCCGCAACTTTGAAAAAATTCCAAAAACTTACTTGGAAAAAATTTGAAAAATTATACAACAACAACAACTCTTTATTAAAAACATAAAATAATTACAATAGTACTTAAATAAGGCTTAACTAAGTTTTTAATGGGCGGCCTTATCGCTCAGAGCGATCTCTTCCAGGCAACCTGAATGGACAGGAACATTTATATAACTTGAGGCCTTGAAAGTTCTAATACTAATACAATAGTAATAATCTAATACATAATTTTACAAGACGTAAACAATAATAAGATAAAAATAATAAATATATAGGTATACATTTATAAAGGTATTCATAAATATATATACATAACATATTTATATAAATAATAAAAATACACAAATAAAACCGAATAAGTAGAAGAAATAAATATAATATAAATACTTTAAAAATGTTTAAAAATAAATGTCACTAATATATAAATAAATACATATTATATCATTGAACCCACTCACAAAATTTGCGAAATGCGACTAGTAGAGATGAACATACGCCGGCTGCGAGGTATATAGCACACAGAACCACTAATTATAATCCGAGTAAGTATATAGGTACTTATATACATAACCCCCCTTACATTAAAAATTGTTTAGCCTCGGAGTAATTTTACAGTATTATCTTGTCTTTTTCGATCGAGTTAAAAATGTTAAAGAAAGAAAAAGACAAAACACTAGGCATACATAGTTTGTTAATACTAGTTAGTAAAATGAGAAATAGATACATAAACATAAAAAAAATAACTATACTTTCTTTTTATTTGTGTACTAATCTCAAAATATACCGATACAGTTAGTTAACAGAATATACAGTAGCTATTTACTTGAAAGCTACTCTTCCCATTTTAGGTTAAGTGTCTTCTACAATTCTGTCACTTAACATCAAGTTTTCATCCTATATGTCGATACTTAAAAATTGGAAGGTCCTTTTCAGTTCAATATTTTAATCATCATCCACAGCCTTCTTCATTTCTATTCAGAAGTTTGCTGTACTGTAAATCAAGCCTTGTCGTGCTTGCAATAAGATCAAATCCAGATGGTCGTAACTTATTGTTAAGATGTCACTAGGACAATAAAGTTGAATCTCTGACCTTTCAAGTCCACCGCATCGGTTATAAACGAGTTATATCCCGCTGGCGCTTTGCTAAGAACTATGCTTCATCCTAAATGAATTGAAACATAAGTTAATACTTATCTCTTAAAAATACAATAAAAAACCACCTTCCCGTCATTCGAATTGGGTTTTGTGGCAAAATCAGTGCATAAATAACGGAGTTATGCGATTACAAACCTAAAATTAACCTAAAATTAACCTAAAATTAACCTAAAATTAACCTAAAATTAAAATAATTAGATCCTCTCCTTTTTAAAAGTCGATTTTAAAAGATATTAGACATTAAAAACTCGCAAAAACGAGATTAAATTTGATTATACGAGTAGGTATATCACAATTGAAATGTTTTATTTTTAGCTAAAAAAATATAAATACTAGTAGTTCGCTTCGAGTGGAGACCTCAGATTTCTCTACAATCTCCCGTCCGATTTAGCTGATAAACAAACATCCAAGTTTATTGAAATAAACTGAAAATTAAAAATCAGCAAAATTTCATGACGATTGCATCAACGATATTGAAGTTTTAGTCGGACAAACAAATACCGAGATATCTCAGTAGATATGATTCTCGCTTAGCTAGGTCAATTATCGCTAAATATATAACTTGTGCAATGATGGCCTAGTTGGAGAAGGCCTGCCTCTCAAGCCAGAGGGAGCGAGTTCGAACCCAGCTGACGGCACGCACCAATTCGTTAATTGTCTGAACATAATTATGTGCGTATTGTATATGTCATCTGCTACACGACTGGAGCCCGGTGTATGGCGACAGGCTCGCCCCTGTCACGTTTGGGACTGATTAATTATCGTCCGGCGAAGTATGGGTGTTGTAATAGACTTCTGCCAGCCCCTTCGGGGAAAAGGCGTGACATGCAATATTTTTTTTATACATTTTTATTAATATTACGTTGATCTACAACAGCTTTTAAAATCCAGTGGGCAGTCAGTCATGTTTACCTTCAAAGGGGTAAGATCCAAAGCAAACAAGACGAAGTACAAGCACATCGACTGTACAACGGTGTTGTATTACACCTCTGCCAGCCCCTTCGGGGGAAAGCCGTGACGATATGTTATGATAAATAGCTTGAGTCCCTTATTCCATTCCGCGCGAACTTTAGGCTATTTTTCTATTGCACTTCGCTGTGTCGCGTTACAACCGATCTTTCATATCAAAACGCTTTAAAGACCATAACTACTATATATGTGATAACTATATATGATAAAAGTAAATTTAAATATTGGTTGTCACATAAAATCGGAGAGACAACTTCGCAAAGTATTACAAACAATATTAAGCACCCAGTTATACACTAGAGATTTTCTTATCATCACCCTAATACAACGCTTACAATCTTTTTGACGTAAAAGCATATATTATAGAGTGTTAAGCTAACATTCCGTAATGCGCTACAGTTTCGCCAGCGACAACAAGCCAATAATAGAATTGAGCCTTTATCATCGAAATAAATTATAGAAATGTCTTGAAGAAGTACATACTTTACAAAATAGTTTACAGTCATGAAAGCTGCATTCATAGTGTATTATTTTTGACAAAAATTAAAAAAACTCCAACACCGATTTTCATCAAACATAACTAAGAACACTCCCGACTAATTCACCTTTCAAACAAAACAACAAAATCAAAATCGGTTCGTCCGTTAGGAAGCTACGATGCCACATACAAGCGAACACACACAGGCACGTCAAACTTACCCGTCGTCTGGCGTCAGGGGGAAAAAGGCAGGCAAAAGAAACATAGATTGCATTTCATAGATTAGAAGTAACCAACTTCAGGACCCTTACACGTGTTCCTACCAAAACAAAATCATTATATTTGCGCCTAAGTGAGCTTTGTTTCAATCGTGTCTCTAATATTTACCTTGTTAAAACTTGAAAGTCAGCCAAAATGATAAATGACTCAATTTCCTAATTGGTTAATAGAAAACGGCGGGTTACGACACCTACTTACTCCAAATTAGAGAAATTAGTAGTGGAAGAGGAATCAGGTACTTTAAAATCTGTCTCAAACATGTAACTTTGATTTTACTCTGGCTTCGGCCGTGGCTAGTTACCACCCATCGGACCAAGCCATGCCGTGAAATGACTTAGTCGTGTTTCGGGATGTAGTCCGGTGTAACCGTTCCGAAGACGGGTCTGAGCAGTAGCGCACTTGTAGCGCCTCGCTCAACTGCCGTCTTTGTACTTCTTCACTCTACAAAACTTCAAGGCTAGAGTGAATAAGTAAGGTCGTCGTGCTCCATCTTAGACCACAACTTCGCTTAACATCAGGCGAGTTGGTGGTCAAACGCCGACCTATTCTGCATTAAAAAAAACCTAATCTTCGCGTGAGCGTGGAGAAGTAAAAAATAAACACACATACCAACTATCGCTTTATAATAAAAAATAGGATGTGTAATCGCAGCATAACGCAAAAAAAAACAAAACTTATACGAAAGTCAGTTTTTTCGTTTGTTTGTTACGCTTCCACGCTCTAACTAATACTCAACCGAACATCATGAAATTTTGTAAACACATTGTCTGAGGTACAGAAAAGGACATAGGGTACTTTTTATCTCAAAAAACTAAACCACATGGCGCAGCTAGTTTGTGATAAGTAGGTAATTTTACGTCGATTTTTATTTGTTTACCTAATAAACAAATAAAAATCCGTGTTCAATGTCATTTCAAAATTCATGTTAAAGTAAAGTTAGGGTAAAGAGACTCTGCTTATCAGATCTACGGAAGTGACTTACACCAGGGATATAAGGTCACATTCATAAATGACCACTACACACACTCATCTCAGCTCAAGGCCCAGTCGATCGCAGAATCAATCGCAGCGTTTCAAGTCAACTTTTCTTGTAAGAACTGCAGACGTGTTGAACTCATTGCCTGCGTCTGTCTTTCCACATAAATACAATCCGGGGGTGTTTAAGAGTAAAGTGAATAGGTATCTTAGGCAAGCGTGTTACACCTTCGATCACGTCGACGCTTCCCATCAGGCGAGTCAGTGGTTAAACGCATGCCTAGTTTATTGTAAAAAAAAAGAGGACGGGAAAATGAAAAACCAAATCCTTAAAGTAAAAACCAACCTATACTCCACCACTGCTGAGTTTAGGAAAGTATAAATATAAGTAAGTGCCTATACTTGACAGTGGGTGGATATGGTTGATGAAATGATGATGATGTACTTATCACATTACTCATTCTTAAATATCAAAGCTTGTGAACGTGTATGTATTTTGCCTCACACGTCCATAAAGTCTAAGCAAATTTAAACGAGGTCTAGAGAAATAAACAAGCGAATACTTACTTTATATCCTAGAAAGTGAACAAGTACCTATCCCTAGCATAACTTTTGTATGTGGACTGTAATAGTGTAATCGATAGAAAAATGGAGAAAAAATATGTAGTATCTATTTAGGCTCCATATGTCGCCTTACTTTTTAACCGACGAAAAAACGGAGGAGGTTGCAAGTCGGCGCGTTTATTTTTTTTATTTGTGACCAAGCATAACTTCTTAAACCATTTTGTCATATACCTAACCCATGTAAGTATTTTTGTGTAAAATTATTACTACGAGGTTTTTGATAATAGACTACTACGGGGGTCTACTAACTAGAAAAGTTGCATTCGTTTCCAAGCGATATTTTTTCTACAATCGCTAACGTTCGCATGTAAGCTGCTGATTGGACGAAATACGAGCTATCTCAATGTCACGTGATCTTATTGTTTACCTTATCCAATCAGCAGTTAATGTTTGAGCGATTGCAACTAGTTTAGGGCCTCAGTTATGCTAGATCTAGAGACAGGTCCTGTGGAATAGAGGATGTATCCGCGTGAATGTAGTTAATAAAATAATAGATACATGTAAATCAAATTTACATTCGATCATCGAAAGAGTTGGCTAAGAGCCGTATTAAAAAACGACGCTTGGTCATGAATCTCGATTTAGAATTGTTTTTTTTTGGGTTAAACCAGTTTTAAATCGTTATTCATGACTAAGCGTGGTTTTGGAATGCGGCCCTTAGGACCATATTCTGAAATGACACTCTCGATTAAAGACAAATCTCGATCTTAAACTGGTTTTATACCATTTATAAAAACTGTTATAAATCGAGATTCATGACTTAACGTCGTTTTAGCATGCGGGCCTTAGATGTAGGCATTCATCAATTTTCTTTGTGCCTCAATAACATACCTACTAACAAACAGAATAGGTAAAAAAGAAAGAAAGAGGATATTTCACGATCGGTATTTTCATATAAAAATTTTTGCACGGGCGGCGGCGCGGCGCTTCGACGTTTGTTCGAAGTTTACGCGCACCCGAAACTTTGACACAACCCTTTGACACTACTGAAGAATTCAACCGTGTCTGTAAAGTATTCTCACAAATCCTTAAAATAAGTAGTCGATACAAAAAATCGGCGACAGAATAACAGTTCTTTTTTACCCGAAGCACAGTGTGCGCTGTAGAACAAGCCAGGTGGACAAAAGTCGTAATCAAATTCCCGGAAATGAGTACTATGTACCTGTAAACAAAACCCCCAAACCCCCAATTCCAAGAACTATTTATGTCTAACATTCCATACTAATGAGTCATTGTTTATCAAAGTGAGCTAATGAGGTAAATGTAATTTAAAATATAGGTCAGTTGCATTTTAGCGACACTTTCACTAGCACCTCATTGTGGCAGTTTTTAATTTTGTGGAAAGTTTAGTGATGGATTTCAATTCTGAAGGTATGTATATCAATATTTTATTATTAGAATCTTTTAATGAGCCTTAAAAATCATTAGAGTAGATTATCAACGAAAACACAAAAAAAAACATATTTTTTCTTTGATTTCAAACTTATCGAGTATGGGAAAAGCATGTATCCTCTTGTATCCAGGCTAATTTTTTTATATGTTTTAGCTGCATGACTATAGATTATTGTGACATATATTTTACGTAGCACAAATGAGTACAACTATTTTTTTTTCTCATTTTTGCAGAAAAGCTTCACTCTATTAATAAAATAGAGTTTTTCGAAGAATGGCTTAGACACAAAAAATACGAAAGAAATGATCGTCTATTTGAATTTATTTCGTCTAAGTTTGAGTTTTCTGAAATTTCTGAAGATAGTCAAAGAAACATTAAGATGAAGTTAGCCAGTATTTCTTCAAAAATCGCTTCCAAATGGGTTTCTTCAGGAAAGTCAAGGGAGCGTTTTCTTATCAAGAATAAGTTGTGGCTAGAAGGCGAAGAGTTAGAGTTCTGCGTGCGGTCAATTCAACCGCAACCTTCTACCTCATCCACTGACCACTCTCGACCCGGAAGACCCAAAAAAGACTTCGAAGATTCGTCTTTCAAAACTAAAAAACGTAGACTTGAAGATTTAGTTTACTCGCGGAGTGTTGGCGAATTGATGACTGCTGCAGAAGTAGCTGCACGATCTACTGGACACAAAAACGTGTCCAAAAAGGACGTTGCCAGGGCTATAAAGGACATTGGCAAAAATCCGAGTTCAACAACCCAGTGCTGTGCAGAATAATAGACCACTAAGTAGTGACGAGGCATTAGCCTACTATATAGACTCGACTCGAAGTCGACCACTCACTCCTATAAACAGACTAGGAAATGGACTATGAAGGTCGGGCACCATGTGTTTCCATCATATAATTGCATTGTTAAATCAAAAAAAGCACAAAAGGAGCACATTGTTGTGACACAATCTCGAGCAGAAATTGAGTTACAAGCTTTACTCAACAAAACAGCGGAACGGTGAATAGAAGCTTAGAAAGAAGTTGTCACAAGTGTGTTCCGCAATTCATCATTTACTCTTTTAAGTAAATGGGGTTGTGACGGGAGTTCCGGTCATAGTGCTTACACACAGAGATTTGAGAACAGCGAAGACACTGATGAGTTCCTTTTTGTTTATTCGTTTGTTCCTCTTAGGTTAATCGACGAAGCTAACAATATCATCTCGCAAAATCCTCGTCCATCATCGACGATGTTATCGACCAAATAAATAAAGATTCAGAGAGCACAACACGAGAAAGTGCTCGCGTCAAGCCACGAAAGAGATTTGCTCAATATGTTGATTATAACATCTGATCCTCTGATCAACAGCCTGCGGGAAGTTCCAAAAAAAGTCGAATAAATTGTGTGCGGAGGTCCTAAAGCTCATTATAGCTCCTACTATAGAGCCTCGACTTCCACAGCAACTAAGACCTCCACAAAGTCAGGAAGACTATCTTGTATCGGAATCATCCGATACAGAATCCGATGATTCCGATATTGACAATTAGTTTTAATGTACCTGTAGTGTATTATATTACCTTTTAGTGTTAGTATTTGTAATTTTTGTAAATAATGTAATAGTCTAAGGTTGTACATATAATTAGCGGTAATATTTGTAGAGATTAAGGTAATTGTATTATTATTTCAGTATTTTTTTCTGTTTTATAATAGTGTAAATATAAAATATTTTTTTCTTATACATAAAACTATGTATTTTTTATTTTTTTTATTTTATATTATTATAATATATTTTCATGGTTCCGAAACAATGAAAATATATTTTTGTCCACCTGGCTTGTTCTACAGAGAACACTGTGCGAAGGCGCAAGAAGGAAGGTTATGTGTTTCGAGTGTTTTTACATATGTACATACACACATGTATGTATGTAAAAGACTTCTTTGGCACGTACTATATTCATATTCATTTTATTCATAAAATATAATTTTACGTGTCAATTTAAATAATAATACGATCAATGTATAATAATACAGCAACCTAAACAGCTTGATGGTTTTCGACATGTGAGTTCGAAGGTGTCATTTGAATTGTCTTGAGCGGGAAAGTGACATAGGATACAACATTTTAGTTATATCCGGCGTGTCAGACTACATTTTGCAGTCGGGTTTTTTGTTTATCTTTTAATAATGTTACTTATTTCAATTTGTACTAAGCTGACTGGCACTTTTCGTTTTTATCGGACGGAATATCTCACTTAATAAATAAAATAAAATGGTTTCGTGTCATTAAAACAAAAAAATAATTATTTATTCGTATGACAATGTTATGGTAAAGACATTTCAAAGTCAAAGTCAAAAGTCAAAATGTTGTTATTCAATTTAGGTATCAAAGATACACTTATGAACGTCAAAGTTATTTAAATTGACTCCACCGCCTTGTTCGGACAAAAAGCCTCTACTCAGAAGAACAGGCAAGAAACTGACATAATTTTTTTTTTTTAATTTATTTGGGTAAACAAACAATGACACAATGCGTATATTAAATAAAGTAGCCTTAATACTAAGTTACACTAATTGTGACATCAGCACCGCTTACCACAGTTTACTTATTGAAACACTTAATAATTAGGGATCAAGAGGTAGGTAGTAAGTACATATTGAAAATAAATACAGAGGTCTCATATTTTGGACTTGCTATGACAATAGTTCAACTAATTTATTTTTAAAATTACTAGGTCGTGTTGCCGCAATATCCAGCGAGTTGAAATTTGTATTAAATGAATGAACCATCCGATACAGCGGAGAGCGTTTACCGGCGTTAGTACGGCAACGTGAAGTTGCGAATATTTGGCATGGCCTGCGGCAATGCGTTCCAGTAGGTATTCTATAACATATTTTATTTATTATAGGTATACAATCATATCTGTTATGACACAAGTCATAGAGTAACATAGCTTCAAGTTGTTTGCGTCTTGATTCAAGTTTAAGATATCCGTATGTATTCGTATATCATCCGTATCAATTATCCGTATATCATTATGTCATATAATAATTATAATCTTGTACAAAAATTAGTCACAGTCTTTTTTTTATTTATCTCAACAATAATAATAATTATTTATTTATTTGGCTTTAAACTTATTACAAAAAAAAAAAAAAAACGGGAATCCATTGGCTCCGAACTAGTTTTCACTGTATTTATTAATATTATGCCAAAATGCTTAAATGACAATTTAAATACATAAAGGAAAAAATACAACAAGACGGACTAATAAAAACGAATGCTTATTTATCAATAAAGCAAGTTAGCTGTACTAAAAAAATTAAGGACTTTATCGCAGCAGCAAAACGTTGTACAAAGTAAAAAAAACATTTACTAACAAACTAAATGTTCCAATGCTATTAACGTCCATGAAACTCATGAAAAGAGTATTAACCTCAAACTTCATTTGCTCGAATTAAAAAGTTAAAGATTCTTTGTCACCCATGGGACTAGATTTAACAGCTTGTAAACAGCGGGGTTTCTTGCTAAGAGTACTTCTGTATACCTATTTGACTAACTTGTTTAAAATGTATAACTTTACTGACAGAATAACCGACCAGTGTTGAAGTAGAATTCTGACGAACATACAAACAACTTTTTTCAACAGGCTAGCTGTATAATCACAGCTGCTAATTTGATAAGAACATACGATTGTTTTTGGTAAAAAGACCAGTCTGGATTTGACACTGTCTTTTTTAAATTTATAAGTTAATAGGCTTGCGTTTGGCTGCTAACATGCCTGATGATAAGCAGTGATGCGGCCTACGATGGAGCACGCTTGCCTAGAAGAAACCGATTCACTCGAGACTTGAATCCACCCAGATTAAAAATGTCAGGGAACACACACTCTGGCAGAGTATTCCACATACTTAGATTTTGGCATTGGCTCATAGAATTGAATACGGTTGCTGAAGCACAATTACTTAGATGAGTACATTATTAGGTTGAGGGTAGTTTCTAACCTTAGTAAATTATACAAAACTTAACAATCATGTACTTATGATTTATCCATGAGATTTTCCTTGTTCCTTGGATTTGAACACGATTTTTTTATCGCGACATCCAAGTCAGTAACATAGACGCACTATGTTACTGACCTATCATGTCTTCGAAGCTCATTAAATGTTTATCATAGTTCAGTGTACATCGTCACGCCTTTCCTCCGAGGTGTCTGGCAGAGGTGTAATACAGCACCCACACTTCGTCGGACGATATTCAGTCCCAAACGTGGCAGGAGGCGAGCCTGTCGCCATACACCGGGCAGGTCACTGCAAATCCTCGTTTCGCTGGAGTTTCAGTTTTCAGAAAAAACTACGAAGTGTTTAAAAGTTATATCGCAAACATTATTTGTAGGGCACATTTTGGATACTAGCTTACTCGTTCGTTACACAATATTTTTTTACAATACTCGTAGATACGAGTAATTTCCACACCTTTATTTTCGGTTACTTATATCAATAGTAGAATCACACTAACATTATTCCAAACAAAAAAGTTTTGTTCATCTTCACGGATTTGAGTAAATTTAGAATTACTTATAATTTGCGTTACCATATAGATAACTTTCTCTGTCGGAAAAATCCACTGTTTTTGTAGGATGAGTGAATCCGCAGATGTTGTAACTCTACAGTAGAGTAATATATTAATTAACTTTACGAAAATACAGAGTAGATTTTACAAGAAGAATACACTAGGAAGCTACTATGTTTCCCATAGAATATTATCGTCGGAGCAAATGTTTATATCTTTGTTCTGTTTCACAGTCGACGGTAACAAAAGACTATGTAAAACACCGATTTACCATCATAAAAACTGATTTTTCTATGATAAATAAAAACATTGGTTGTCTGTAAAATCGGTTTATGGACGATAGCTTAATGTGACAACTTCATAACAAAACTTGAAATAATTGCATACTTTTACGAATAAAATTTATGTTGTGCCTTTTGCTCGCTCGTGTAGCGTTCTCGCTCCGATCGTAACGTTACAATGAGCGTAACGGGACTTTCCATCCTTTTTCGTGTGCAGCCGGCGTTCATCGATTTATTAGACGTTGTCACGTCAAAAACGGAACCAATCTGGAATTATACAATTATCATCATCATCATTATGTCCGAAAGACGTCCACTGTTGGACAAAGGCCTCTCCTAGTGATGTCCACAACGACCGGTCTTGCGCTCTCCGCAACCAGCGGCTACCCGCGACCCTCACCAGATCGTAGACCTTGTCATTTATTTACCATTATAATCTCTTCAAACAATAAAAAAGTCTTTATTGGTTTATAAATAGTTCGTTCTCTTATGTAACAAACATTAAAAAACCTAATAGAATTGAGAACCTCCTCCTTTTTGAACTCAGTTAAAAAGTATAACTTTTTTATTATCAACGATACCGTGGGAAGTATCCACAACCCTGTCATAGTACCGGGAGGTATAGGAAAGCGGCAACAATTGTTGAAAATAAATAGAGTTGCTATCGTGAACACATTTTGTCGAACGGCTATCATTCACGTAGTCGCGAGCCGGTGAACATTTAATATTTAATATTAACATTTTTTCGAAAACGGTAAATAAAATAAATAAATATTCGGGACACTTGAACACACGGTCGTCTGACCCCAAACTAAGCAAAGCTTGTATTATAGCCAGAGACTGATATACGTATATATATACTTTTAAATACATACTTAAATAGATTTTAACACCCAGACATAGAACAAACACCAATGTTAATCACATGAATGTTTGCCCTAGGCGGGAATCGAACCCACGCCCCCTAGCTCAGAAGGCAGGTACACTACCGACTGAGCCACCGAGGCAGTCCGAGAAAATAGGAAGTTACTCCGTTTTTTTTTATAAAGACGCAATATTTAACAGAAATCGTGTGTTGTCTTTTCGAGTGCTTAACTACGTGTGAGTGAGAGTGTGCTGGCTAGCATCCTTGCGTTGTACTACTACGCCAGTTCGAGATGTCAAGTCTAGTATGTAATGAATATGATGTCAATGCCACAAGCTCTACATTCGCAACCATCAATATTTTATTTAGGCTCGGGCTCCCTGAAGAGATTACAGACACAAAACATGTGCTGGAATACGGCTTAAACACTAATACATGGAATAGTTCAGTTCTACTGTTCAGAATAACGTAAACATTTCAAACGCTTGCTTTGTAATCTTAAAATTCGTAAAAAAAATCAATACATCGACATGACTTTCCTCCAAAAGGGTTGCAAAGGTGTATTACAGCACTTTCACTTTGCCGTACGATATTCAGTCCCAAATGTGATAGGAGGCTTGTCGCCATACACCGGGCTCCATCTATGTAGGTAGCACCATGGTATACGAGTAATAATATTGTTTTTTTTAATCATGACGTATAAAGAACTGGCATGCCATGTTTATGTAGGTATAATATTTGATTCATGTTTCCAAAAGAGGTTAGAATTTTCACTGTAATAAGGCAAAGAGTTTCGTTACACAACTTCGTGGTTGTTAAGAAAATTTAAAACTTTGTTCGGTAAAAATAGAATAGTTTTCGAGTTGTAACACATTTTGAATTTTTCGAGTAAGTTTGACTGCAAATCAAGGATTGTTTGTCTCGATCTGTTTTTTATTAGTAGTCTTGGTCACATGTGCTATCGAATGTACACTGTCATTTTTGATTTTAATTTTTGTTTAAAAAAATGTTTAACACGTTTATCGACAATCATGAAATGTGAATTTTATTCAATACCTACTAGCTGTTATCCGCGCGACTTCGTTCGCGTTTATTCAGAATAGTATCTAAATACCTTCCTCATGAAATACTGTAACTTATTTCAAATATTATTAAGATCCGTTCAGCAGTTTCCTATAAAAAGCCTACAAACAGACAGACAGAAAGACATAGTTACATTGGATTTTGTAATATTAGTATGGATTTTTTTTATTTTTTAGAACCAGCACAAAGTCATCCATCTCTAGGTATAAGTTTATCCACTCGTTCCGCCAAACCCTGTATGGCACTAATATCACCAAAACGTAAGGCCACAAGTTTAATCGAGTCTACTGCTATTAAGCGTCATTTACTTAAACAGCCTTTCGCGTAATGTAGGTATCTAAAAATACACCACATTTAAAACACCCCCACAAAACATCTAGTAATCATGAAAAAATATTCAGGTATTCAAGCTCACAACGTGTTATAGGTAATTTAGCTAAGTGCCATTTTGCGATAGGTAAGTTATGAGGAATATTTTTACGGTGCCCATAAAAACAGATTCAGGCAGGGTTCCATTAAAATCTTGGTGTGTTTGTTTATTGTGATGGAGTACGCATGAAGACGGTGTCTACCTAACGATAAGGGAAAATTTGTGTAAAGTTGAAGTAAAACTGACTGAAATACTGAGGCGAATGCGATTGTATTGCTCTCCTTTTAATTAAGTATTTGCAATCTATGACTGAAAACTGTTTTTTAAACTAGCTAGTAGTTCGAATCGAAAAAAAGACCTCGTAAATCTCCATAGCTTGTAGTCCGATTTCACTCAAACTCGAACATAAAAATTGTACTTGCCTGCAAAATTTCATGAATATTGGATCAACGACGAACAAACAATATAAACATATCGTCACGCCTTTCCCCCGAGAGGGCTGGCAGAGGTGTAATATAACACCCATACTTCGCCCGACGATATTCAGTCCCAAATGTGATAGGGGGCGAGCTTGTCGCCATACACCGGGCTCCAGTCATGTAGCAGATGACATGTAATACACATATGTTCGCACAATGAACATATTGGTGCGTGCCGTCGGCTGCGTTCGAACCCGCTCCCTCTGGCTTGAGAGGCGGACCTTCTCCCTACTAGGCTGCCATCACTATAAAACAAACAAACAAACAAATGCCAAGATATCCTAGTAGACTCTGAGACCTCTCTTCTCGCGGTCAATCGCTAGGACAACAGCGAAACTTTAACAGTTTTCAAAAGAAAATATAGCAGAGAGTGATACTCATTCCTTCGAAAACCACCTCTAAGCCAGTTCACAGTTTCCTCTAAGAAAGTACTTGCCAAATTTGAAGCAGCGCCAAGTTGTACTAAAGATTCGATTTCAATGGTGTCAGAACAGTGCTCCAAACGTGATACAAGTAACAACGCAAGTTTGACCAAAGCTTAAGTTTCGACAAGTGCTCTTAGCAAAAGGTCGGCTTTGGCCGCTGCTAAGTTTGCTATTTGCCAATCCTACGTACTGTTTTGGTAACTTGATTAAGTAAACTGAAACTCATCAAACGACGCATGTATATTACGCAACTTAAAATGTTTCTATAACAACGACAAATGTATATAGTTACATATGCTGAGCCTGCCTGCTGAGCTTGGGGGCGTGGGTTCGATTCTCAACTAGGCTAAACATTTATGTGATGAATATTTGTGTTTGTTCTACGTCTAATGTCTATTTATGTATGTATTGAAATAAATATATATATTTAGAAATACGAGTATATACATTTATATGTATGTACTCGTATAACAGTCTCTGGGAGCCATAGTACCAGCATTGCTTAGTTTAGGGTCAGGCGACCGTGTGTGAAAAGTGTCCCGAATTTGTTGGTCATTATTTAATTTATATACCAAAGATAACTGTAGTTATATTTTAAAACAAGCTGGAGGGCAGTTCAGCTAACCAAAGACGATGCTTAACTGAAGCGTTGACGTTGCGTTTGTCATAAAAAACGGACAAGGAACGACTCAGTATCACTAATGTCTCTCAAACGTGCCAGCTAGACTGTCGGTGACATGTTAGTCGGTGACATTAGCGATACTAAACCGTTTCCTGTCCGTTTTTATGACAAACGCAACATCAACGGTTCAGTTACGTTGTGGTTGGTTGAATTGCCACACTGGATAACACATAGAAGATTTCGCTGAACATAATAGGTAGGTATATTGTGGTCAATTGACCGTAGCTATAACAAATACAAATCTAATTCTCACCAGTCATCTGTAACGAGGTATGACCACAGTATTTCATAACCAAAACATTCTGGTCTGTCCCCTGCCTTCTAAATCTACGCCGTCGATACAAAGTAGAGTTGTTAATGCGGCGTGAGGGATCACACTAAGCTGGCCGCGATAAGGTAACATCCGAGTAACAAGTTGTTTCCCCGGTACAGTCGGATACATCAATAGCTTCCGATTCTTTGATATTATTATGGCGCAGATTAGCTACCATAGTGTCTTTATTTCTGACGCGGTCACAGAAAACTTTTTTTCTTTAGAATGGAAGGTATTAAACAAACAAATGAATTGGTTAAGTAGCTCACTTACACGTTTATAATATTAAAAAATAGGATTAGGATTACTTATAAATAACGAGTATGCTTCATGGCGATTGGTTGAATGGTTAAGGCGTGACAGCTTAACAAACAAGCTCACTTTCGCATTTTTAAAATAAAGCTAAAATTATGATTTGATCTGATTTGATAGAACTCAATGTAAGTACACTAGAAGGAAGAGTAGCCAGCCCTGGTGTCAGAGTTTTTAGGTCCATTAAGTTTATCATAAAAAAAAATAAAAAAAAGGTGAGAAAACCACTGGAACCTACAATCGAACAGCTCAACCAAGTCAACCGTAGGGATCCAAAAAATTGGTTGAGACCAAGTCTAGTCAACCGGAGAGATCCAAAACACGGGTTGCGACCACGCATTGTTTGCAATATGTAACAATTTTGAAACAAAAGTTTGACTTACAAACTTGTCTGTAACTTTTAGATATTTTCAAAGTTTTCGTCCAAATTCAGTTAGATGATATACGAGCATCGTTTCCCTTTACCATAAATGGTGAATTTACCAAAAATAGGTTGCATATATCACGCACTTAGTACGGCCTTGACTAACTCTTTTATAAAATTAGGTGCCTTCACTTGTATTTGGGACCGACGACGTAGCAATGAGAGAGAGAGAGAGAGAGAGAGAGAGAGAGAGAGAGAGAGAGAGAGAGAGAAAGAGAGAGAAAGAGAGGAATCTTGGTCGTTAAACATACTCGTATTGTTCATGAATCAGCTGCGGCCCGCAGTATTATGTGACCTTAAAAATCCTGTGTAGCACAGAGGATCCAGGGTAAATCTAGTTATCTTCGTTCCGAATTTTATCTAAACTTTGGTTTCACTCATCCATCCAAGACAAAGTAACACATAAACTTCGGCATTTTAAATATTAGTGTGATTTGTCGTAGCGAAGCAACAGAGAGTGAAATTACGAAAAGAAAATCGCGTAGCACAAATCGTAGCATGCTATAGGGATATGTGCTACGTAGGGACATGATGCTACGGTGCTACGAGATAGGATTTTGAAATGACCATTTTGTTAAACTACATTGATTAGCGCTGTTGTAAACTTGATCAGGCTTTTTAATGTATTACCTATTTATCACAATAATCACACTACCAATATTATAAATGCGAAAGTTAAGTTGGATGTATGAATGTTTGTTACTTAATCACGTCAGAACGGCTGGATGGATTTAGATGGAAATTCGAGCAAGGATATTTGCATTATCTTATCTTATATCTTTAAATGAGCAATTCTTGTATATATATATATATATATTATATATATATATATATATATATAATTGGAATCTCGGAATCGGCTCCAACGATTTTCATACAATTTAGTATATAGGGGCTTTCGGGGGCGATAAATCGATCTAGCTAGGAATCATTTTTAGTAAATGTCATTTTATTCGTGTTTTATCGATAATCAATCTCAACTGAAAAATATGACTCTTCCTGACATCTATTGGCGAATAATAATACTATTTTTTGTGAGCAACTAATTGCTTTAACGACACAACAGCAGATGGCGTTGTTAAGTAACACGAAGTCAATGAGTGTTTGCTTTGAGGTTAGACTAAAATCAATTGTTTATTATCCAAAAAACACAATTAAAAAATAAAATAAAATACCGAGCAAAGCTCGGCCATCCAGGTACTAGAGATTTAAGTATGCTACATGTCTGGAATAGAGTATAGGATACTTTTTAACTCTTAGCTCAGCTTCTACAACGTGTACCTACTACGCCAAGGTAGCGATTTATAAAAAGCTTAAACAAAAACAACGCAGTGGTTGGATCAACCGCCTTTGTCCGAGATCTAAGCACACCAGAAATATCTTAATTATTTAGCGAAGCCTGTGCAAATCAAAGCTGACATTGAAGAGAAACGTTTTTCAAAATTGATGGGATTTCTTAGAGGATTGTTTGCGGCAAAACTGCTTGTTGCTACTCAAGAGGAAAATAAATGTTTTAAAAACCGCAAAGGAAGCTTTTGAATCCCGTGTTTGATGGTCGTATTTTTCTATTGTGAAATCGTTGTTGATGACTATGACGCGTTCATAGGCGCAAAATATACAGGCCGGACGTAAGGCGAGGATGCGGCTGCGGACACAACGAAAACTATGAAGCGACGTGCCTGCATCGTGTCGTTTGTGTATTATCCAAAACACGTTTTAAAAAATTGAATATGAACAAGTTTTGAAGCAGCACCGCTTGGGGCGTATTGTTTACAATACACCCCAAGTGAGACGTCAGTGCAGGGGGCCTACCATGATATTTTATTACCTTATGATGTTCGTTTTATTTTCGACGCTGGACGTGACCATGGATCTTATTGCGCGGCGATGCGATTCGCGGTCGCGCAGCATTGAAAACAAGAAGTAACCATGGCTTTGAGATTTCATGGTAGGCCACCTGGAGTTATAGCCTCCAGCACGAATAAGGATAAGAAGCGGCACCGTGCCTGAACTATGTCCGCGCCACATCGTCGATCTACGTCTGGCCTGTTTAATTCGGGCTTTAGATAACCGGTCCAATTTTGTGGGTTAAGTTTTAACTCATAAGGTCTAGAATGAAGATCTTTGTTAGAAGAAGTGGGATAGAGTTATGTAGCTTAATAATCAAATAATCAAAGCATTGATAAAAATGAGACCGAAACTTCGTCTTTTGTTTTAGGTTCAAAAATGGCGCAAACCATGCTGGCTGTCACCATCGTCGCTGCCCTGATGGTCTCACATGGAGTCAGCGCAAAACGTAAGTAACACATGATTGCTCATATCACAAATATATAGTCATTCCTCTTTTTCATAGGTAGACATCACTTCTTACTGCGCGGCGATACGATTCGCGGTCGCGCAACGTCGAAAACAAAACGTACCATTATGACAATAAGATTTTACTGAAGGCCCCCAGGCCTTTCTTTAAAATCTCTTCGATTTGACAATAATAAATCAGATTTAGATATGCATTGTTTTTTTGTAAACATACACATACATACTCGTCGCATTTCTCCCCCGAAAGGACTGGCAGAGGTGTACAACACCTACATTTCGTCGGACAATGTTCAGTCTCAATCCTGAGCCTGTCAGCATACACCGGATTCCGGTTACATAGCAGATGATATTAATTTTATTTTAGCTATATTAAAACCAAAGTAAATTCGATAAAACATTGAAATTATCACCATTACTTTGTGTTCTCTATAGTTATCTACTATGTTCAAAGTCGTTGAAGTAAAAGTCAAGTTGCAATCGTTAAAACTAACCCTGAAATCAAATAGTACCTTTGAAGGTCACTATGGACTGCTATCTTCTCCGATACTACAGTACGATAAATAGTACAATTGTTTTCAATTTTGCTTCCACCCTTTCGAATATTGTTATTGGACAGCGCTCGGCCACCTTACATGTTGGCATGCAAATGGCCGACTCTACGAGATGAGATTTCCCTTTCTGCTAACTTGTTATTGTACTGTTGCTCAGTGGCGGATCCAGGATTTTGGTTGAGAGATTCTGCTTATAATTCAAAATCTGAGTACAAAAATGCATTTTGTTGGGTAGCGTGGAAAGAGTTTTTAAAATTAGAACGTTTCTATTTATTTCCATTATTTTTCCACCGCCAGTCCACTGAAAATTATTCTATCCTTCGCTTGCTCCGGTTTCAATACAAGTACTTGCGCCAAATAATAACTTAGCAGCCTTGCATCCTACTCCTCCTAACATTATAAAAGCGAAAGTTTGTAAGAATGGATGGATGGATGTATGTTTGTTACTCTTTCACGCCAGAACGGCTGAACAGATCTGCATGAAATTTGGCACAGAGATAGCTTATAGTCTAAAATAGCACATAGGATTCTTTTTAACCACGGGTCAAAACCGCGGGGCGCAGCTAGTCATAAATAACTATTATTGTTATTTGGGCTTGACTTAGCTGACCATAAGCTTTATCAAGGTAGGTAAACCAAAAGCACTAAAATGCAGTAATTTTCCAGTATGATAGAGTGTGAATTTGATACTTTAAGGACCCATGGGCCTGAGCTCCTTAGCCTTACCCTCCTAGATCCGCTAGTGCTGTTCCTTGTACTTTATTCTTAGCACTTAGAAAATCAATACGATTTGAGACGAAAACTGAGAGAAAGGTTATACAGAAACGAAACATTTTGTCAAAATCTTTATAGCATGCCAGTCCCAACGAGTTGTCTCATGATGGGACAACTGGCATTTTACTTCATGATTATGGGACAAGTGACACCAATTTTCTTGGAAGAAGTCCCACTATATAATGACGATTGAAACGAGAGAAAGGAAAATCAGATTGTGTTTTTTTTGCCTACCTCGGTGGCTCAGTTGGTAGTGAACCTGCCTTCTGAGCTTGGGGGCGTGGGTTCGATTCCCACCTAGGGCAAACATTAATGTGATGAACATTTGTGTTTGTTCTATTTCTGGGTGTTAATATGTATTTAAGTATGTATTTAAAAATATCTAAGTATGTATATCAGTCCCTGGCAGCCATAGTACAAGCTTTGCTTAGTTTGGGGTCAGGCGACCGTGTGTGGAAGTGTCCCGAATTAATTAAAAAAAAAAAAAAATTTTTGCTATGAGCTACAGTTGTATTATTTCTACATTCCCGCTAGTAACGGTTCGAATTGATAACTACAATAGCGGCAAACCAGACATAAAAGACGAAAGACGAGGACGAGACACGGACTCGACGCAGACATGGAGTATCTTTAATGTACTTTTTCACTTGTCTTGCTCAAAAAGTCCGTCATTGCAGCGAACTAGAGCGTGGATAAAATAGCATATTTCACTCTAGGGGAAATAGTTTTTTTTTTCTGAAAATGTAACTAAAAGTGGCAACTTCTATAGCGTTGACATGACGCGAAATCTTATGTAATGGGGTGTTGGGTGCCGTAATTTATTTTTAATTAGATGGATGGATCGTATTATTTTATTTTCTCGCGATCGAAGTGAAAGCAAAGTGAAAAGTAGTGTAACACACGGGGCAAAAAACCCATTATAACTCGGTTTCTATTTACTCCCTCGCTAAAGCGCGGAAGTAATACTACCTCGTGTATAATGAGTCATTTCAGCTCCTTGTATAACAATCTACTATTTTACAAAATGTATAGAAGACACATACAGCACACATGTAAAGAAGATGGGCTAAGAAATATACGAGAAAGGTTTTTCCTACAGAAAATAATCAATTTTTTCCCAAATCTATTTTGGAAATTTTACTATCATACCAGTCCCATCGAGGTGTCCCATGATGATACTATTATTCAAAATGTATAGAAGACACGCACAGCACACATGCAAAGAAGATGCGGCGCGGGCGGGACACTACGCTTCCCGTATTGTATGAAGGTGTCATGTCCTTGCTGCGTCCGTGTTTTATTGTCTTCGTCCTACGTCTTGTCTGTCTAGCTAGCGCCTAACAGCCACATTAATATAGATCGATCTACATTATTACTGATAAAGCGATGATAGGCTAGTTGGCCCGCCTCTCAAGCCAGAAGGAGCTCGTTCAAACCCAGCCGACGGCACGCACCACTTTGTTCATTGTGTGAACATATGTGCGTATTGTATGTCATCTGCTACATTACTGGTGCCCAGTGTATGGCGACTGGCTCGACTCCTGTCTCATTTGGGATTATATATCGTTCGTCAAAGTGTGGGTGTCGTACACCTCTACCAGCGCCCTCGGGGGAAAGGCGAGACGATATGTGACATTGAAACTAATAATAAAAAAGATAATCCATCTTATAATATACTTTTTATGTATTTCAACAATCCCTTCAATATGTTACAAATCTATGTTGAACACAATCTCAACATATTCACAAAAAAATTGAAAACACTCTTCAATTTTTTTTCCACAATACATTCTTGTTGATTAGACTTTCCCCACCGTATCACTTATCCGACCCAAAGTGGGTCTTAAACACACGTATCTTTGTCTGCCCTGAAAAGGGTCCGGCCTATAAATGAGAATTTGAGAGCATTTAAAAATTGTACTTTTTTTAATGTCGAACAAGGTGGGCTGGCTTTTATTCTTTTATTATCGGAAAGACGTAACGGGATCATTTCATTTTTGGGTTTTATTACCCGACTGCGCAAGGAGGGTTATGTTTTTCGAGTGTATGTACGTAAGTGTGTATGTGTGTATCTAGGTTATATGTATGTGTAAGGTTTTTTGGCATGCCCTACAGCCTAAACGGCTTGATATATGTGACATGTGATTTGTCATTTGAATCGTCTTGATAGTGGAAGTGACATAGGGTACAACATTTTGTAGTCGGGTTTTTTTATTTTATTTTAATAATGTTACTTATAATTTTATTTAATAATTTATTATAAAGTTGCAAAATATAAATTTAATTATTTACAGATAAGAATTTTTTTTTCTTAATATTTTTATAAAGCGAAGATAGCCTAGTTGGACTCGCCTCTCAAACCAAAAAGAAGGGGGTTCGATCCCAGCCAAAGACACGCACCAATTTGTTTATTGTGTGAATATACTCGTATGTGCGTATTTTATGTCTACATAACTGAAGCCCGGCGTATGGCGACAGGTTCACCCCCTGTCTCATTCGGACTAAATATCGTCCGGCAAAGTGTGGGTGTTATAATATACTTCCTTCAGGGAAAAGTACTATATGTATAATGTAGAATATTTTTTAAATATTCTTATTAATATTACGTCAATCTATACAGCTTTTAAAATCCAGTGGGCAGTCAATCATGTTTACCTTCAAAGGGGTAAAATCTAAAGCAAACAGCACGAAGTACAAGCACATCGACTCAAGCTAGGTTATTAACTTAACAAAGTTATTGTTAAGTAAATATGATTTACGTTGCCCAAAGGGTTCTATCCTGAACAAATGTGAAAACTTTTAAGAAATTCTGGCGTTCAGGTAGTTTACGCCTAGCTTAATTTGTTAAGTTACGTTAACTTAGGTAATGTTAAGTAAGCGCCACAAACATGTTTATTTTATTACACGACAAACCTCAAATGTTACATTTCGTGAGAAGAAGAGAAACGAGACGAGACTTCTTGTAACTTTACAAGTTTTGAAGGAACTAAGTAAATTTAAGTTCGATTTTTCTGACAAGTTACTGAACTTTGAAATATGAGTTTTGATGTGCGCTAGTTTGAAAGTACGGTTTGTTGTACCCACATTCGACGCAAAGGTGATGTACATTGTTCGTCTCTGTTATTCAGAATCAATATGACAAAAGCGGAGTCTGTAGATTTCTAATGGAATTCATTGTAAACGGCTCAAAATGCATAGATTGACACCAATATACAAGTTCTAAGTTCTAAAAGTTGTTTACTTTACAATACAATACAATTCAATACAATACATCTTTATTGCACACCAAAAACACAAAGTAAAACAAGCAAAGAAAATATTAAAATAAAAAATCATTCGGCAGTACAAGGGCGGCCTTATCGCCTAAAGCGATTTAATAATTTGGCGAGTAGAACAACACCGTCCAGTTACTCTGACTCATAAATAATTAATAATAATTATAATTAATACATAATAATTAGTACTCAAACTCAACTCAACACTATACTCAAATCGAGCACCTTGTATAGGCTGCAAATGTTCTGATAGTCATATGCTTGTACAAAACTTGGTCTAGTGGTTCCTAAAACAAACAACCTGAACTTAAATCCAGGCTTGTCCAACTTCAATTTTCACCTGCCCAATATTTTCAGAATAATCTCATTACGCCTCAAATTAGCTATTAAATCATTCACTACATAACTTAAATAGTACATCTATAAGATGATTTAAGCTCCCTTTACTGCCTTAACAGAATAATAGCGTGGAATAAATTAACACCGTTACAGACAACCCCTGTAAAGCCACAGCTGATCCAGCAGTTGCCAAGTAACCAGCAAAATACGCTTACAAAACACAGAAATGAAATAAGGAGAGATTTAAGGTGCGCTTCGGGCTCTGGGGTGATCAAAAGTTAAAAATGAAAACATATTGTTTACCCCTTAAATGAGCCAAGTTTCCGCGTTCCTGGCCTTTGGGCTTTAAATTTTAATTAAATATTTCATTTGTTTTATCTAAGTACCTGTTTATTGAGTAATAAGGCTCATAATGTTCATGTTTTAATGTAGTGATTTTGGATGTAGAAGTTTTGTAATAGTTTCGATTTTGCTGAACTGCCAAAGTTAGACGTAAGGGAGAATTGTCTGATATAAAATTGTTACGGGCTTGCAATATAACTCTGATCTCTTTATTATTTACAAATATTCTGAGATATATGAATACTTATTATTTTTAGTTACATAACATAACATATCGTCATGCCTTTCCCCCGAGGGGGCTGGCAGAGATGTAATACAACACCCACATTTCGCCGGACGATATTCAGTCCCAAATGTGACAGGAGGCGAGCCTCTCGCCATACACCGGGCTCCAGTCATATAGCAGATGACATACAATACGCACATATGTTCACACAATTAACAAATTAGTGCGTGCCATCGGCTGGGTTCGAACCCGCTCCCTCTGGCTTGAGAGGCGGGCCTTCTCTCAACTAGGCTGCCATCGCACTTACTTTACTTACTCTTATTAATTTTTAAAAATTAAGCTATAAAAAATAATTAATTATATTAATTTTTAAAAATTGACTCGACCCAATTTTTTAATACATTAAAATATATCTTAATAGCTTTAAAAAAGTTTAGCAAACCCACCCAAATAACAGAACAAAAAATACAAGAACACTTGTAAGGGTGCTTCTAGACGGGCCATAGTTTATTGCAATGTGTTGCTGCAATATTGCCGACTGTAGCCCGGCCATGGTAAGCTGTGCTAGAAATGTATGACTAAATAGCCACACTCAAAATATTGCGGCAATATTGCCGGCCAGTATTGCAGTTAAAATATGGCCTGCCTTCGAAAAAAAATTAGGAAGCAGCTAGCTACTCGACTCTCGCAAAACTGTGTCACTCAACAAAATAATATATTACTAAATAATATCTCGATAGAGCCAAAAGCATTTTGTGTATTTCGAAGTATAGATAAAACCTAGCATAGAGAAATGTACAAGTATCAAGCGATACACATGTTTCCAGGCTACGTACTCTTCATATATTTACGAAATACTTGCCATTTCACCTTTTGTTTTCCTCCTCCCCAAGTGGATAGGTGATACGAAGTTACTCTGCCGATGCTCAGATCGTGTGTTATCTACATCTCATTGAAGAGTTAGGAGTGTTTTATCATAAATAATGTTACAGACGATGCGTGGTGTTTAACGTACTAAGTTTTTGCGGATTGAGAAGCTGCGTCTACTTGATTTAATACTTTTCTGGGTACATACTTAAGTACAATCAACGCGAAACGTGTAAAAGTTTACATCGTTTCACTGTAGTGGTCTTATACCTGGTTACTACTTACTTACTTACTTCAAACCTTCTAAATGATGATTAATGAGTCCCAGTGACTTTCGATTAAAAGTTAAGCGCTTACAAAATTACAAAAAAGAGTGTGTGTACTTATAAACACGCGTTAGAAGTTATACTTCTTAACCTCAAATCTATAAATGCACTCAAAACAGTTTATTCAAATCAGTTTTATCACTAATATTCAATATATATAGAAATACTAATAAATTATAAATTATTAGTAAATACTATCACCGTCGTATATGAAATTGATTTAATAAAAACACCAAAATAATATTTATTTATTCACTGTTTAATTTTACTCTTACGAAACACGTGTTCTAAATATAAAAATACTAGAATAAACAACTTGAACATAACTATCAATTTTCATGCCACCTAGAACTAATTTCACGATGTAGAATTTAGGTGTCGGTGTGCGCGCGCATCGTAAAAATTCACTCTTATAATTTTTCTCTATCGCGCCAAAAGAAGTATAACTTCAAAAAATATATATTTTCTGCAAAGTCTGCCTACTTGTGTACATTCTTAACCTTGCAGCACTATTCCACAAACTAGATATATTTTGAGACCTGTAAAGGTATTCCTGTATCTTGGAGACTAGGCCTTCCAGTTTTTAAACACTATTTTGAGTAATCAATTTTTAATAAAAAAAAAAGAAATGATTTATAATGATTTAGCTGTATGCTTTAGTAGTTGTAAGCTTAGAAAGCCGTGATATTTATTCCGTTGCTGGTACATTACATCATACTATGCCACGTCACATCACGTTACGTGTAACTATAGGATTTATCAATAAATTCTGATTACTGATTTCATCACATTTGTGTGCGTATGTTTACTTCTTCACGATGAAACGGCTTAACGGATTTAGAGGAATTTGGTATGGAGATAACTTTAGTTCTGGATTGACTCAAAATAGTTTTTATATAATATAGTATTTATAGTGTCGGAACCACTGTCGTCACCCTATAGCCGTAGGGGTAGGTGTCGGTACCTATAGTGTGGGTTCCGGTAAATGTCTATACTTATTGGCGGGTACAATTAATACGATGGAAATACGATTGCGTAATATATTTAATCCTCCAAGTAAGTTACAATCAGTGCGGCGTGTGGAGGATGACTGCGGGCGCAAGGTAACGCGCGGGTGCGGGTGGCCGCCGACATTCGACCCAAGCTCCGCGCCTCTATTCCAAACTGCAATTCAGCGCATTCCTTGCCCCCACATACATCCCCTTCTTACAAAAAAAACAACAAAAAAAAAAAAAAAATTTTCTTACTCTAAAAACATCAGTTTAACATTAATCCTATAAAACATTAAATCACGCTGTATAGTAGGTACACATATTTGTTCAACAAACGCGTCATTGTCTACGCTACCTACGCGTAACTTGATCTCTCTTCACGACTCACTACCCAGAACTTAACACAGAACTTATGATTAGACTAAACAATATGTAGATTACACGGAATGTTACATTGTACAACTGAAAAATATCGTTAATACATTGAACTGATTATGTTACGTTACATTTACACGTGTTATTCACTGATTTTACATTGTTAAAATTTTATCACTTGAACTACTTCTCGCTCTACTTTTACAAAAACTACACCAAACGTCACGTTACGCATACTGCACAGTTTGACTTGGCAAAATTCCTGGCGTTGCTACCGCAACTGTAGCCTGAGGTCCGATTTTGTCGTTTGCAATCACGTTTACCGCGCTCAGCTCCTTCCGAGCTCATTTCTTAACGCCTCTGCTACACTGTTTATACTCATCTTATAAGAGTTACAAAATCTATGTCAACATTTCTTATTTAGTGTATTAGGCCTTGTACATACTGCTGGCTATGCCGCGTTACACGCTTGTTCTTTACATTTAATCACTGCAATTCATTTCACTGCGACACATAACGCCGGTTCGCTGCGTCAGTATGTCCAAGCCTAATCTATGAACTATTTACCTACTTGAAATTTGCTTAATAAACTATACTAAAAATCGTACTGGCGGTTTTATTATTCGTCCAGAACGGGTCGTTTTAACATTGATTTCTCTAGGTTTTCCGATTAGGTTTGTATCATGTTTTAATTCGGTCAGTTGCTCGTCGACTTCCTGCGCTTTCGCTAATTCATCATAATTTATGACCGTTGGACGGACCCGACGCGTGGTAGCGCGTCAGCAATCCTTCGACGTGTTGTATGTCGCTAGTAAATTCGCTAATGTACAACAATTGTCTTGTCCTTCTCGGTGTCTCTTTACACTGTTTTTCACCTTGCCAGGCGCGGTTTCTGTACCGAAAATGGTACTTGCACAACCACCCTGGATCTCCTGGTGCCTTTCGGGCTCTTGACTGCGACCTGCTGGCACTCCTATAGTACCTACGTCCACGGCCGCGTCCTCTCTCCATGCTGCTGCGCCTATACTTCCCCTGCTGTACTTCGTTACGCAGGCTTGTTTCTTTTATTTGCGATTTCTTCATCTGGGTAAAAATATTTGTTGCTGCATACATGATTTACTGGATTACTTAAATAAATTCTTAACTTAGCCTTCCGAGGCCGCCGCGTACGTCGGAAGTGAGTCACCCTCTCCGCACTTGTTCTTGCACTATTTTACTTTTTTTTTACACTGTTTATTGTTCACTTAAAAATGTTCACGGGGTCAAGGTTTTTTTGATCACGTCGGGACACGTTTTCTCTTTTTTCACGTTTTTTGATCACGTCGGGACTATGTTTTCTCTTTTTTCACGTTTTTTGATCACGTCGGGACTATGTTTTCTCTTTTTTCACCTTTTTGATCACGTCGGGGTAACCACTGTAGGAACCATTGTTTTCAGCCTATAGCCGTAGGGGTAGGTGTCGGTACCTATAGTGTGGGTTCCGGTAAATGTCTATACTTATTGGCGGGTACAATTAATACGATGGAAATACGATTGCGTAATATATTTAATCCTCCAAGTAAGTTACAATCAGTGCGGCGTGTGGAGGATGACTGCGGGCGCAAGGTAACGCGCGGGTGCGGGTGGCCGCCGACATTCGACCCAAGCTCCGCGCCTCTATTCCAAACTGCAATTCAGCGCATTCCTTGCCCCCACAATAGAGATCGTTTGTGACTAAAATAACCGACCTAGCCCGAAGAATTGGCAAACTTAATTGGCAGTGGGCGGGGCACATCGCTCGTAGAACCGACGGCCGATGGCGCAGAAAAGTTCTCGAGTGGCGACCACGAACCGGAAGACGCAGCGTGGGAAGGCCTCCCACAAGGTTATCTGGTCAGGATCGCGGGAAGTCACTGAATCCGGTCGTTGTGGAGATCATTGAGGAACTCTTTGTCCAGCAGTGATAAGTTTTTGTATCGGAATATCAGGAAACAGAATTTATTGATAATTCCTCGTCATAATTTAAACTAAATAAATAATTATTTCAGTTTGAACAGAGTGTAGTTGGTAATTTAATAACTGGTGGTTCTTAATAACTGGAGCTGGAGACCTCGCGGCCGACGCCTGTCCGTCTCTACAGGTCACATTTTTCAACCGATTCTCGTGAAACTTTGCGGTTAGGTTCGATTATTATCGAAAATCCGAAATTTTAAAGATATTCCAAAAATTCATTCCATATAATAATATGGACTTTTTTGTCCAGCCAATTTTTGGAATATCTTTAAAATTTCGGAGATATGACTTTAAAAAAATAATACAAAAAACTGACTCGACAAAAATTAATAACAACCAACAAAATATCAAGAGAATCAGTTGAGAAATGCGACCTGTAGAGAAAGACAGAGATCTGGACAGAATTCAGACATACGGAAGCATTTTTGTCGAAGCTGACGCATAGACGCTTCGCTTGCCAAAGCTCGCTCGTCGATTATTTACATTCATATTTTTGGTGTTATAAATGAAAACAGCGCTGTTTGTGCAGACAATTTTGTTAAAACTTCTAAATCAACCGCAAAGTTGGCCAGTTCAATAAAATACAACACGATTAATGTTTCAACTTTCTCGCAGCCTGCCTTTGAATAAAACTTCCAAAGTCTTTTGATTCAAAAATAGCCTAACAAAATAATATCATTTGTTGGCTTTTAATAAATTATAATTTTTGCAGTTACGAGTACAGCTTCTAAAGTTATGTTTAGTTTACGAAACAAACAAAAACGTAAATTATGTTTACTTATATATAAAACAATAAGTTACTCAAATTGATTAGGTCTGCTCTCGACTTATGTAGTTGCTTCTCGTTGAAAAAGGGAAAGCATATTTATTTAAATGAAAACATATCGTCACGCCTTTCCCTCGAGGGGGCTGGCAAAAGTAATACAACACCCGCACTTTGCCGGATAATATTCAGTCCCAAATGTTACATGGGCCGAGTCTATCGCCATACACCGGGCTCCAGTCATGTAGCAGATGACATACAATACGCACATAATTATGTTCCCGGTAATGAACAAATTGGTACGTGGCGTCTGTTGGGTTCGAACCCGCTCCCTCTGGCTTGAGAGGCAGGCTATCTCCAACTAGGCTATCATCGCTTTTTAAATGAATACAATAAAAAAAACCCTGTTGAATGACTTAAAAGAAATAAATGACACGATGACAGTTAAAAATGAAATGTCATAGATACACTTTGAAACTAAAACAGATCTGATGATAAAACTGAAACTCAAACTAAAATGACTAAAATCTCTGCTAAATTTTAGTTAATCTCATAACAAACGATGCCGTGACGAAATTGCTATTCGAAGTCTAAAATAGAATTCAATGTTACCGAATAGTACTAATCCTAAAATCTTGCGAGTGCTCCCCATCGGCGACTGCACGTTGCATAGGGTTAGTTCGTTAGACATAATCCGATCGTCCGGTTTAGTTACGTGTAGTAGCCCGGTTTAGTTACGAGTGCACGAGAGTCACCACGTGGATGGCGATCAATCTAATACAGTTTGTGTTACAACTCGCAAGCGTTCGCGTTTTATGCAATCAGTTTATTGTATTCTCGCCATTATTTCAGTCACTCTTGAGATCATATTTATTTGACCGTTTAACCTTTGTTTGCCATTTTAATATTTTTTTTTGTACCTTGACGCATTGTAATAAGAACAAATAAAAAACCAAACCTTTAGTTCTTTTCAAATAAAGGCGGAAATAAAAAAAAACATTATTTTCTCGATTCTCGTAGCATGCGTAGCGACATGCTACGAAACAAGTAGAACATTACATTACACATTTAGCTATGACTAGCTTATCTGCCAGTGACTTTACTCATGTTTGAAAGCCTAATTCAAAGAGATTGTTTTTATTAGTGGAATAATTTTCAAAATCGGTACAGTAGTTAAGTAAGTTACCCCTACATCCAAACTCATACCTCTTAAAAATACGAGCTGACCCGAACAGAGAACTCGCATATTAACTAATATTATAAATGTGAAAGTGAGTTTGTTTGTTTGTTTGTAACGATTTTACGTCTCAACTACTCAACCAATCGTCTTGAATCGTCTAGTTTTAACATATCCGATTCATCGGATCAACAGCATCGGCACACTAGATATCGTTGAACAAACATACATCTCGTCCGGTCGAGTTTCAATGGTAATAACATTATCTAGTAGATAGCTATGTACTAATGTAACACTCGAGCTCTAGTTCAACAGCCAGTGTCTAAGCCAATAAGACTACCGAATATACTCGGCCAAAGTAAACGGATCGTCTGCACGGCCACCGGACCGGATGTAGATCGCCGGAAAAGGTTAACGTTTGACTAGCAGCGATAACGGTTCACTGGCCGTTTTAGGAGGAGGTAGCATTTTAAGCCGATGGAAAAACGACGGGGTGTTATAAGTTTGACGTGTTTTTCGTGTGGTCATGTGTGTGTGTGTGTCTATGACATCGTAGCTCCCGAACGAATGAACCGATTATGATTTTTTTTTTGTTTGAAAGGTAAATTACTCCGGAGTGTCTTTAGCTATGTTTGATGGAAATCGTCATTGGAGGTTTTTCAAATTTTTAATTTATTTTCAAAAATTTGGAGAATTAACAAAATGACGTCTAAAGTGATTTTACAGATGAAGTGGTTTTATTAAAATAATTTTTGACAAATCTGAATCAGAGTACTTCGTGGCCCAAATTATAGCTGTAATTAAGATTGAAAAGTTAGTAGATTTGTACCTATTACATACATGAGATATAGGGTCAACTGGAGTAAATGTGTCTGTGGGGCAGTTGCGTCTTTCGAGAATGACTGACAAACCCTTCACAAATTAGGCAACTAACGCCATCTTGTACAAGTTATTGCAACTAAAGATAAAAAAAATGTAGTAGGCGCCTAATTTGTGAAGGGTTTGTCAGTAATTATCGAAAGACGCAACTGCCCTACAGACGCATTTGTCACAGTTGACCCTGTTTTACATTATAGTTTGGTTTACTATTTCTAATTAAATTGTGAATTGGTATTTTACTGAACTACAAAATTTCTTTGAAATGACGTCGTGAATTTGGTCAATACATTTTGTGGAAAAACACAATTTTCGGGGAATACCTCATGTCACAATGGCTTGTATTCTTTATAAATTGACACAGTTTCAATCGGAATGAATAGTTGGGTTCAACAATGAATTCATTGTGAATTGGTTGAATGAAGTAGGATCGTAGCTGCTACGTAGGTGCTACGGCGCTACGTAGGTGCTACAGCACTACGCAGTATCTACGAAAAAAACTTTATTGATCTCATAATACGTTGTTTAGGCCCACCCAGGCAGAAGATATGGTCTTGGACTTGGTGTGGTTTCCGAATGCGTGTGTGTTTATGCTGAAGATTCCTCTAACATACCTTACACCTTCGCACTATAGAGTTCGATCGAATCCCTTCGAGTTAAAAAGAGTGCAGTTTCTCCTCAAAGTCTGCTTTACCATGACCATAAATAAATCTCAAGCCAAACTCATAATTTATAGAAATACTTTTCACACGGTTAGTTACGTGGCCTGCTCCAGAGTAAGCTCTAGAAACATAGGATGATGATGGTTAGAAAGAAATACTGAGGTAGGTTTTCGTTGTTAACAATACTAAGTATCAATTTATATACTTTTGGTTGTCTCCTAATTTTATCTTTTGACATACGCTTTAAGTGCTATTGATACCTATTCTATTGATTACTACTACTACTACTACTCGCATTCCAGAGATATATTAGTTTAGTTAACTAAAGAACTTTGTCCTTAGTGCTCTTCTTGGGATTTTGTCAGTTTGTGTATTCAATTAAGAGCGAGTGTGACCGCTTATAATATTTATTTCTGAAGATAAAAACGTATTTCATTTCCTGTAAGCCACGCGGACGAAGCCGCGGGCAGAAGCTAGTGTTTATATATCTATTGACGTCATTGCGAGTTACCCACGTGACTGTTTTTGAGCGGAGCACATTATTATTTTATGCCTAAATCTACATTATACGATAAAACATAAATAACAAATTACTACTAATTGTTGAAATAATAAACAGAGCTCAAGACATAAATTTACTAGTAGATTGTTTGCCAAGAGATCAAACTATATTAACGCGAGAGTATTTCTGATTGGAAATTATTCTGAATACTTTGTAATACTGTATTCAATGCATTGATTGAGGCAAATTTATCAAAAATACATTAAATTTTTTCATATTCAATATAATAGGGTCGTGAGTGAGCGAGACAGCTGCCATGCCATACATCTTGACATTCCAATACCCATAAGAAGACAATATAAGAAGACATAGACCTAACACTTAAGAGGAAACACAAGGGCCGTTTTTCCATACAAACATAGTCCCCTGTTTTCTCACTGGATAATACCGGTAGAGTCATGTATTTTTTTCTGAGTATCTAGTTTGATTATTTAATTTACTATTTATGTTTATTTTATATATTTGTAAGTTATTGATTCGGAGATAGACTACGAGTATGAGCTAACAACTAACTACTTTTTTCAATAATATCTATAATTTTAAACCTAACTGTTTTTAAATGTTTTCTCCTTAAATATGACCGTGTGCAACTTAAAAAAAATAATGAATCCAGCTTTTAGCCCAACCAAAGTAAACGAAGGCCAACAATATGCTGTATCTCGTTTTATTTTATTGGAACGATACGAGACGCAGTTTGTTCTTTGGTATTCGTTGGCTTGTTCTGTACCTAACATAATAAGTACTGAATCTACTGCTAACACTAAATTTACAAGGTGAAGTTGAAGGTGAAAGTTTTGTATTGAAGTGAAACTTTTAATGCGACTTCCGACAAGGTTGCGTTAAATGTTTAACGCTCCTGGAGAGTAAATAAATACAATAGAAAGAGACAGAGCGAGAGTGAATGCGTAGCACTTTAACGCATGCGCGTAGTAAGGACTTCACAAACAATTTTTTATTTTGCTCATTAAGAAAATATTACGAAACAACACGAGAACATACTATTTCTTGCATCACTTCTTAGATAGCCATAAGTGCGGCACATCCTGGTCTAGATTCTACGAAAATTTCATAAACAATAAAATAAAAATTGATTTAGGACCATTGAAGGCCTGCAAGACTGTTCCGCGAGTCATTTTTGTTCCCGGGACTAAAATAATTTCCCATGCAATTCAATTTATAAAATTTGTTCTAGGCGGCTGTTCTGCCTTCGGCCATTCCTGCTTCGGCGGCCACGGGAAACGATCTGGCGACACTGCTGTGGACGTAAGTATTCCTTAATAAGTACCTGTACTTATTTATCTTAACAAGAAAACCTCACCATGGCCCTTAGGGCTTTAAAGCCAAATTATTCGATTTAAATTTCGGGTTTAAATTTGAACAGAAAATTACAATTAAACAAATCAATTAAAAAATGTGATGTAATCGTTGAAAATTTAGAGAACTACGTTCCAATAGTTTTTTTAAAAAGATACTTTTTGTGATTTTTTTTTCTAAAATGAGAATAATTTTCAATATTGTTCTTCGGTTAAACTTTAGTTGGTTGTTTCTTCTACCAGCTGTATTTTTTGTACCTGATCATCATAATTATTCATATCAAACTAGCGGCGCTGAACCTTATCCTCGGCGCATTCTTGCATTACGTCCGGCCTGTATAATTCAAGCATAAGGCTACGAACTCTGAAACTAACTTCGCATTAAACTAAGTTAACATAGTCTTTTTAGGTAGAGAGAAAACTACGCCAATGAAAAATTATTCAAGTGCGTCAAAATCCAAGCCTACTACTTCTAGATGCCATTAAATTGAGAATTCACTTTTAGCCTGGATTATGCAAGGTTAAAAAAAGCGTGCTTGTAAACATGCTTAAAAGTAAGTAGCACGGTCTGTTAAATCAAACAAAGTGAAAAGACAGCTGATTTTTGTGCTCGTTATTAGCGTGTTAATTACTACCAACACTTTGACACATATTCGACTGAGTACTGAGTAGTAACACTGCGACGAAATTATAAGGTGCAGTGAACGCAAACGTTATCGTGATTAAAAAAAAAGACATGGTCTAGAGGCGTTTGTAGCCAAATCAAAAACAAACAAAAAACCACTGAGTAGCAGTTGCTCATCAATACAATACAATACAATACAATACATCTTTATTGCACACCAAAAATACAAAGAAAAACAAACATAAAGAAAAAAATTAAACAATAAAATATAATTCGGCAGTACAAGGGCGGCCTTATCGCCTAAAGCGATTTCTTCCAGGCAACCTTTGGCATGCTTTTGTGCCAGTATTAGCATATCTATCTGTACCTATAAGTTACGGTAACAGCCATGGTCTAATAATATACTCCGCCTGGTATGGCATTCCGTCTCAAAAATGGTTACGTCGGTAACACGCAGTGACGTCAATCGATGCATAAGCAAGACAAAATAAGTCATTAACAACAAGTTCGAAAGAGACGGTGAAATGACGAGTGTCGTAGTCGGATGTCAACTTATCAATCTCCGGAACGCTAAACTTTGTTTTTTGGATCATGGTAACAGCGAATTCTCAATATTCACATCACAAGGCATCACTCGGTTCTCGTTTCTCGCTTCTCGCAGTATTTCTCGATGACTTCAGCTTCCCATCCGATTAGGGGCAGCCATCTGTCACAAATTCTCGATACCGCACGGTACCTGTCCTGGAACATGCTTCAAGTTACTTCCAAGTGAATTGAAACTGAGCTTACCTAGTGGGGTAAAGCGAGACGAGAGCAACAAAATGGCTTGATCTTAATGCAGCTTGTTTTATAACCAGGAAGGATAAAAGCTTAAAAATAAAAAAGGTTTAAACCTAAAATTGTAGCGACTTTTCAAAAGTTTTCTTTAAATAATATTTAAAGAGGTTAAAATTTTTGTTTTGTTGTAAATTCGATGGTTTCGTTAAATCACAATGGAGTTAGCAACGTTTGTATGTAGAGCACCACATTATTTAAAGATACATGAATCACGGTGATAAAATAACACTTTATTTGATAACAGTTTTTTAAAATGCCAATGATACATACATGTCGTCACGCCTTTCCCCCGAGGGGGCTGGCAGAGGTGTAATACAACACCCACACTTTGCCGGACGATATTCAGTCCCAAATGTGAAATGTGGGGGCGAGCCTGTCGCCATATACTGGGCTCCGCAGTCATATAGCAGATGACATACAAAAAAATAAATGCCAATGATAAAAAAGACAAAACGTGTGTGTTTCGTTTTCGATTGTCGAATATAAAGGAATAATCAACGTACAAAATCACGGAACATCGGGTCCAAAGGTATGGAGGTCACTGCACAGGATTTCAATAAGCATACCTGCTTTTCGGCGACTTTAAGAATATTTGAGATATTTCCTGTAAAGCTGTTTTTATTGGTATCTGTGTGGTATCCTTCTTCAAATTGCACTAGTACAGTGTAGGTAGAGTGAGTTTATGAAGACGGTTCACTTCTTAACTTTGTTTTAATGTGCGTCTAAGTAATGTTGAACTGGGTGTCTGGGGCGTATTTTCTTGCAACAACTGACTACCTTACTTAGAATTATACTATACTGGTTGTTACCCGCGACTTGGTTGCGTTTATTAAAAAAATGTTAGAGGCCTTCGGGCGGCCTAGAAACTCTGACATCAGAGATAGCCACTCGGCCTATACAAACTTGTTTGCTTACAGAAAATAGTATCCAAAAATCTTCCTCGTTGCTGTAACTAATTATCAAATTTCATCTAGATCAGTTGCACCGTTTAGCCGTGAAAAGCCTACAAATAAACAGACAGACAGAGTTAGAGTTAGAGAGGATAAGATGGTGTGAGCATATTTACGAGTACTTACACTATTTACTAAAAGATTAAAAAAAACAAAGATAAATTTAAGAACTAGTCAAATGTTCGTCTGAAGCTAGACAATTACTTCTGAACAGTTTTGCCAGAATTTTCACGAAGTTATTTTATTACTGGCTACGCCGCGGTGAAAAAGTAGCCTATGTGTTAATCCAGGATATAAACTACCTCCATACAAAGTTTTATCTATTCGTTTGAGCGTGAAGAAGTTACAGACATACACACAAAATCATATCAGTGTGAAATAGTATTAGTAGCTGTAGCGCTCGCAGCGTAGCTCGACGAGGTGTTGGTAACCGATTACCGATGTTAAGCAACGGACGACACGGTCAGTCCTAGGATGGGTGATCGCGGATGGCATTATTACAGAGCGCTACTGTGGCTCGGATGACACGTTAAATTGTAGGCCCCGGCTAAAACAACAATTTCAAGTTCTATAGCAACAATTGTCAAGCCATGTCAGAGGCCCTCCGGGCAGCCTAAAGTCAAAGTCAAAGTCAAAATGTTTTTATTCAATTTAGGTATCAAAGATACACTTATGAACGTCAAAGTTATTTAAATAGACTCGACCGCCTTGTTCGGATAAAGAGCCTCTACTCAGAAGAACAGGCAAGAAACTGAGGGGCGTTATTTTTTCAAATAATAAATAAATTACAGTCTCACAAATTTTGGCTTACAACTAGATAATATCTACATATAAATACTAGTGGCTACTTGGCGGAAGTGGAAGGCTCCAGACATCTTTATCTTCTAAATAATTCTTAACCTTATAAGGTAAGTGCAGCTATCACCGACCCTGATAAGAGAGTTTTTGAACCGATGGCTATTATTTAACCTAGTGGTTGTTAATATACTTATTTTTTTCATTCAAAATCAATGAATAGTATTCATTCTTTATTTTTACTGTCGTGTATGCTTCCAAATAGAAGAGTATCTTATAAAAAACAAGTAACAAAGTAACAAAGTCAATTGTTTCTATTACCGACCCATTGCGAAGGCTATGATGCTAATACCGATTTTTAGGAAGCCATTACCGACTGTACCTTACCTAGGTAATTTTAATCCAGGTTACGTATGGAATATTTTAATTTAATACAGAAATAACTCTTAATTTAGTTTTTTTTTAATTATGTTGATTTTAAATGATTAATCTTAAACTATTTTTGTACCCGTTCCGGCGACAAATAAAAAATTAAGAATAAAGAAATCAATTATTTTTGTTAAGGGTTCCGTTTAGACTTTACTGTGAAATTTTACAAAAAATAATTTGTAATTGAAAATTGATTCAACCTGAATAAAAAAAGTGTTAATTTAACCTGAAAACAACAATATTTTAAATTGATTGTCGAGTAAGTATATAATTTATTTACCCTAAAGTAAAAGTTTACATCTCATTCCGTAGTCTTTATCCTATCCACCACAATTTGCAGTTACGTACTGAGCGTAAAATCACAAAATGCTGACAGATCTAGGAGGAGCATCACGCGCCATCTTGAAAAAAAAATGTTGGCCGATATCCCGAAAACTATGCACTTTAGGGCAAAAGTTATTGAGATCGTTAGTGTAGAAAATACAATTTTGCATTTTTTTTCTTCAATTTTTTTTTTTAAATTACCGTTTACTATTTATGATCCATTTAATGAACCGGTTTTTCTGTCTCGGCCAATAACTCTTATTAAGAGAGAAAAACCGGTTAATTTAATGGGAGATAAATCGTAGCCGATAAGTTTAACAAAAAAATTCACGAGAAATAAAAGATGCGAAATTTCATTTTCTACAATAATAGTCTCAACAACTTTTGCCCTGAAGTCCATGGTTCCGAGATATCAGTCAAAAATTTTTTTTCAAGACGGCGCTTGAAGCTCTACCTGGATCTGTGAGCATTTTGTGATTTTATGCTCAGTACGTGACCCTAAATCTTATAAAAAACAAAAATTGGTTCGGTAATTTAGTGCAAGAATAATTTCTATTTTTACTGGCCTATTGGATAAGATTTGGTATGGAGGTAGCTGGTTACACATAGGGTTACTTTTAATCCCGAAAGAAGAAATGGTTCCTGTAGGACAGCGGTTGAAACCGCGGAGCGCTTTCATTAGTACTAATATAACGGTTCATAGAATTTTAGGGTTTTTGAATGAGAATTAAATTGTTTCATTCAATGGTTTGTGAGTTTATTAATCGGCGGCGGCGGTAAGAAACAATAGAACCATTGACAAAAAACTATTATTTACTAAGTAGTCATCTGTCCCATACTGAGACCTCCTATAAGCCTCCTATATATATACATACTACCCGCCTATAACTTCACGAACCCAGATCCGATTGTTCTCATAAACAAACTAAAAATTTCTTAAGTGTCTATGGAACCCTAAAAATAAGTGATTTATATACACAATTTTAGTAGAGTCGGTGATAGGTTCACATTGTTGCTATTGCCGACTTATATGGGTCGGTAATAAAGTATTGCTTGCAAAGTTTAAAGATGTTTTACCGACTCTCAAAAAGTAGGCGATATTTGTTCAATTATCTTCCCATACCATAACAGATACTGCAATTGGTTGATTTAACAAAAACTATTATCAGATCAATGTACATCATTACACAAAAAAAGGTAATTTAATAATGTTTCATTTTCAACAACGATCTCTGAATCATTTAATAATAAAATGAAAGATACAACCAATTAAGAAGTAAACCAGCCGAAATAGAATATATCGCTAATAGATTTCTGAAAAGGTTAATTGTTGCAGATTAATATGGTATACGAAATATTTGTTTTTATTGATATGGATCAACAAGAAATATAAAATAACTAATTATAGCATTTCGGCCATTACCGACCCATGGGTCGGTGAAAGCTGCCACTAGTAAAATCAGTGAACCTAATACCGCTCTATCTAAATTTCATGTTTTACCCGTAAAATTTACTGAAATTTGAAGAAATGCGATGCGAAATCAACGATTAATGCTAAAATGAATAAATACTATCACTAAAAATAACAGAACATACAATTAAAATCGATAAAAAGTCTTATGCAAATATTGTTATGTACTTACCTGACGGAACAAGCGCCAGTACGACACGGCCAGTTTCCTCGCAGTCGGCAAAGATACTGCTGTTTTTTATTACTTTCCTAGTCAGCTACACATACAAACATAAGTGAGTACGATACTCAATGAACACATATGCGTATCTACTCCAATACTAAGTAGCTAAATTATCCCAGAGCCGTCAAAACTGCGAATCAACTTCATGGATCGGTAAAACCTGCAGATTTTCAATGGATCGCTGATAGCTGCACTTACCTTAATACCCTCTTTTCATCAATGTAGTTTTTACATGTGATTTGAATTTTCCCTCGGTGAGCCCTGTTATATTTTTCGGGATTTTATTGTAAAAACGAACGCAGTTGCCTAAAAATGACTAATTTGACTTAGTCAGTCTAAATCTCGGTACAGCTTTCCTATCCTTATTTCTAGTGTTATAATTGTGATAGTCACAGTTCAATTTAAATTTATGTAGATTTTTGCGAACGTGCATAATATTTTCAAAGATATACAAAGAAGGTAAAGTTAATAAATTTATTTCTTTAAATAAATCTCTCAATGATTCGCGGGGACCCATTCCGTAGATAGCGCGGACCGCTCGCCTTTGCAAAATAAAAATGGCCTCTACTTCAGCAGCTGATCCCCATAGCAAAATGCCATATGACATTATGCTGTGGAAGTAAGCAAAGTAAACCATCCTAGCTGTAGCTATATCTGTACCTAGAAACTCTGACATCAAGGCTAGCCGCTTGCTTGCTTTAGTGTGATGTGATTTGATACGTTCTTAATATGAAGGTGTCGAGTCCGGAGCTGATGGCCCGCCACCAGATGGGCCAGGAGGAGATCCCGCCGCACCCTGGGTACCCGCACTTTGACAACAACGTCCTCCAGCCCGGCGATGACATCATACCCGTCCGAGATGGAGGTAGGAAAATTTACCACAGAACCTTTTTAAAACAATATGTCCAGATGAACTGAAAAAACTTTGAACGGCCCAAAAAATAACAGCCAACTGTTAGGTTCTAAATTAACAAAATGTATGACGCAACCCTAGTACGTAAAATAAGTACCTGTCACTCACACTAGTTTAAAAAAAATGGCCTGTCACTTTTCGTTCATAAACATACTCTAGACATATACGAGTAAGTACTCATAGCACTGAGCAGTACATAATATTTTTACGCTAGCTGTTGCCTGCGACTGTGTTCACGTTTATTCAGAAAATAGTTTACTAAAACATTCTCGTTATATACTGTAACTTAATATCTTACTTCATCAAGATCTGTTCAGCCCTTTAGCCGTGAAAAGCCTACAAATAGACAGACAAAGTGACTTTGATTATTTTATATTACTAGCTGTTACACGCGACTTCGTTCGCGTTTGTTCACAAAAGGATCCAAAATCGTTCCTAGTTATACACTATAACTAATTATCAAATTTAATTAACATCCGTTCAGCCGTTAACCCGTTAAAGCCTACAAACAGACAGACGGAGTTACTTTCGATTTTTTAATATTAGTATGGATGGATAGTATGGATAAACTCATTCATACTATCCATAGTAAAATTATATAATATTTTATAAAATTAATAATATTATATAGTTTTTATTAAGTAACTCCGTCTGTCTCTTTGTAGGCTTTAACGGCTTAACGGCTTAGCTAATAAGCCGTAAAGATACTGAAAATATATGACAAAAGTATTTTTTGTTATAATGTCAGTAAGGAAAAGATAATTATGTAAAGACTAGATGCACCCCGTAGTGTGACGTGCGGTCCCACAGTAATCGTTATTTTTTTCGGCATGAAAGGTACGTTATGTCCTTTTGTATACCTCTACATGTATACCTATGCAAAATTTCAAAATGATCGGCTGAGTAGTTCAGGCTTGAAAGGTAACAAACAAATGAACAAAGTCATTTTTTTCGCGTTTATAGTGTTAGTAAAGATTAGGATAGGATAATTGTACCTACTTTTAGGGCATACGGCCCTATAAAACCCTAAAAACACGACGCTCAGTCATGAATCTCGATTTATAGCTGTTTTATGTATGGTAAAACCAGTTTTAAGTCGAGATTCACGAGTTTTTAGCATAATTACATCCGCCACTGTTAAAAACTCAGCTCATAGTGAGCTAACATACTCTTAAATTACGACTAACTTCAAACAGCATCTGCTCGCTTGCAAGGGCTGTTAGTGGTCAATTTGGAGAAGTTAGTGGTAATAGGGAAAAAAACCCAAGTTTGTTGGTGGTTCAAAGCTAAAGCATTCTTTAGCGTAAATGGAATACAACCCACTACAGATCTATGCCTACATATTTGCCTTACATATTTGCCTACGAATTTAATTAACGTTTCTCAAAAGTCTACGAGTGTAGACTTTTAAGAAACGTTAAATAAATTCATTGTAACCATTCACAGCCTAAATTAAGTCTCTTCGCTACACGCCGAATGTCAACATTGTGCAGGTACCAAGTACTTCCCAAAATAATCCCAAAAGCATACTCCAAACAACACAAACACAACTATACATACTAAACTATGACATAACACAATGTCCCTGCTTGCACAGGTGCGTACGACCGCGAGGACTCGGCGCGCGACGTAATGAAGCTCAAACTTCGCAACATCTTCAAACACTGGGTGAGGATAATTCATTTAGTACTCTAGCCTAGCGGACACGGGGCCTAATTGTATAAGCATTGTGGTGATAGGAACTGTGTGCTTTCCACTCGCTCGTATGGCGCAGTGAGTTGGTGCAAGCGGGATGGCACGCAAAATATGGTAATGCTCATGACACGTGAACATTGTCATTACACACTTTGTCTACTTTTGTAATTACAAAAAGACTGTACTTCTTCACTCTACAAAACTTCAAGTCTAGAGTGAATAAGTACCTTATAGGTCGTCGTGCATTAGTTGGCCTTAGTATAAATAAGGCTAAAACCAAGGTGTTGGTGGTAGACAGACCGGGAAAGCTAATTCGCTCCAACGAACTCAAGGACCTGGAATTTGTTGAACAGTTTGTTTACCTGGGCTCACTTCTTAACAACGAGGGTGGCAGCGGGATGGAGATAAGTAGAAGGATCCAAATGTCTAAAGCAGCACTTACTAAACTCGCTAGGATATGGAAAGACCGCAATATATCCCGGAAAACTAAAGTGAGGTTGATGCGTACGCTGGTCTTCTCAATCTTCATCTATGGCGCCGAATCCTGGACGATAAGACAGAAAGAAAGAGTGAAAATCGACGCTTTCGAAATGTGGTGTTGGAGGCGTATGTTGCGAATTCCATGGACCGCACGCCGAACCAATATGTCGATTCTAAAAGAACTCGGAATAACCGTAAGGCTGTCCGCTATCTGCTCTCAGCGGATACTCAAATATTTCGGACACATCGCTCGTCGGAATCCTGACAGCTTGGAAAAGCTGATGGTAGTTGGTCAGGTCGATGGGAAAAGACCACGCGGGCGCTCACCTACCCGTTGGTCAGACCTAATAAGGACGCTCACGGGCCTGGCAATACCTGAAGCGATTAAAACCGCCGAAGACAGAAACTCGTGGAAGAGCATAGTGCATCGTGTGCACTCAATCAAACTGGGCACGACCTTCAGCAATGAAGATGCCGACTAAGAAGAAGAGAGGTCGTCGTGCTCCATCTTAGATCACAACATCAGTCGAGTTAGTGGTCAAACGCCGAGTTATTGTCCATAAAAAAAAATATTGTCTACATACCAAAGTCGCCGATTGTAACCCACATGATGTTGGTCATGTCGGCGTCTTTGTTACATGATATCGGCCATATTTCAAAATACATAAATAAAGCCACTCACCGACATGACCGCACAGGTCATGTCGGTGAGTGGCTTCGGGTTCTGTCGATGGATCGACGACTCTTAACGCTTACACGTTATACTCGTAGTCCATGGTCGTGATTTCATTATAACTATGACCTTTGCACTAGTCAGTTGTGTTTAAACAAGCGACCACTCTACCAACTGGGAACGGAGAAACCAGGGTGACTAGATACTTCTGTTACAGGCAGATAGTTTAAATTAATAACTTGCCACCCTCAGTAGCTGGACATGAGAAACGTACAGAAACTACTCGTATGTAGATTATTCGAGAAGGAATCTACTGCCTTTCGACTATATTAGTACGTTTTTTCTTTTGAAATTAAAGTGATATTAGGAAAAACAGAACCACACGTGCTAAAGTCTAATAATACCCCATTAGCCAGACACTCTCTCTTATATAAAAAAAAGAAACAGCACTTACCCCAAGATCTCTAAAAAATACTCTAACAAATTTCTAAATAACTAAAAGCCTCAGACAGCAAATAATAAATATGCAAAGTACTATTTTAAATAAGCTTGAGTAACAAACCAATACTAGAAAGTAATGGCTCGATGACACTGAGCTTTTTCTCTCGCTGCACGCCAGCGAGTCTACTATCTGCTTCTTAACTCGCTCAGCGTCATCATATCGCTAGCCAAGAAGCTGCTTGTAAATGATCCACGAGAAAAGTTAAAAGAACGGGCTACTTTACTACTACTTTACTCATTATCATTGTTGATAGTAAAAAGCTGCCTGTATGGAAGTATTAGGTTCTAATCAAATGTCTATATTCAATTGGATTGGATTGTCTATATTCAGTGCTATAGTTGGCGATAACATGCTAGCTTGTTGGATTCTGAGCGAGTGGAGGTTTTGTGTGTCATCGTAGCTATTTCACTCGCTGGTTTTTTACTCACCGGCCAGTAGCGTGTAAAAAATCTCAATGTAATCGAGCCCTTAGTTCTAGTGCATTAATATTTATTTATATTGCAGATACAAGACAACTACAGGCGATCACAGCAGAGCTCCGACGATAGTTTCTACGCCGAAAATATGTAAATTATGTTTTTAAATCAGGACAGATTAAACAGCACTTACCGCGTCTATTGTCGAAGTGTACAGAAATTGAGCTTTATTTTCATTCAGAGAGAGCAGAGAGTCAACGTGCAATTAATGGTTTCAACAGCTGTTTCTAACCTTTTTTCTTGAGAAAAAAAAACAGTTTATTCACTTTTTTTTTATTTCCGTAATTTTCCGTAGTTTTACGTATTTTTTTGTCCATTCCGAAGACGGGTCTGACCAGTGGCGCACTTGTAGCGCCTCACTCAACTGCCGTCTTTGTACTTCTTCACTCTAGTAAACTTCAAGGCTAGAGTGAATAGGTACTTTATAGGTCGTCGTGCTCCATCTTAGACCACAACGTCGCTTAACATCAGGCGAGTTGGTGGTCAAACGCCGACCTATTCTACATTAAAAAAAAAATAGTGTCAGCCTAAATTCCGACAGCCCATTTAATTTTCTTTAGTCTCTAATGGAATATTTAGAGCATAAAACTTATCAAAACTATTTTCCCCAAATTTAGTCAACGCTACAAAAAGCAGAAATAAATCAGGTAGAATACGATATTTTTCCAAATTGTATATTGTTTTTGTTTCCTTGCTTGACCTGCAGTACGTCTTAAACTTAAACTAAATCTTGTAAAACTTGCAATAGCTTAGGTAAGCTATTGCAATTTCTATCAAGTAGGTACTTGGTAGGAATTTACTTAGCAAAGTTTGCTTGTGCAATTTTTCCTTCCAAACCTAGATCCGTTCATGAATGTGGAAGCAACTATCTGATTCGTAGATCTCAATTGTTTTGCCAACACTACTTCGTACGAGGAAACGTTAGGATTGGATTTACTACCTGATGTATTTATTCGTTAGATTTATCCCTTATTGATCCCAAGGCTATTTCTTGCAGGAAAAAATACGATCATTCACGGGTTGGTAAAATAAGTAGACCTACTTATCTACTACTACCTACTACCTACTTTTATTACTATCTTACTATCTTATTACTACCTACTTATCTGAAAGGTTTCGACTGAAATGTATTGATGCCACGGCTATACTTTGGTCGAATTTGCACCAATCTTGGTCTTGCAGCCAAGACACCAATTTGTGTATCAGTCTTTTGATATTGAAGCACATATTATTATTGATATTGTCACGCAGTAATAAGGTTCAATATCGAATTGAAGTTAGGACCCAAAGTTAAACCAAAGTGATGCCGTGGCATGAAACTTTTCTGGTGTGCCCTAATTGCTTTAAAATCGCCAAAGTTAATGCATATTTTACTTGGTCAAATTTTGAGTGGATGTCAGCGAGTGGGACTTGCGGTCGTAATTCGGATGACTCGTTAAATTGTAGGTCCTGGCTTGTAGTTCTATGACGTTTATAGTTGGGCCAAGTAGGGATTCTTTACTTCGAAACTTCACTTGACTCTAGGGCTTATTACTTACTACTAAACAGCAATAGTAACCAAAAGTGTTAAATGAAAATGAAGCTCATTTCGAAATCTTTGTTAACTTTCTCTGTTGATTCTTAAAACTTTCTAGTGGCTACTTTTAGATATCTTGTCAATTATAAATTGTCGGATTAAGAAAATAATATGTTAATAGATTAAAAAGTTATCATTATCTATATTCAATTGCAGTTAAAGTTATAAAATAGTTTTCTGATTATAGGAGCTAGTGATAAATACGAGTATGTAAACTCTGTAAAATGTATCGTTATGCTATGACGTAGTGTTCAATTGTAAAAGCAAAGTGAACTGTTTTCATCTATAATTGTAAATTAATTTTAGTGACTTAACTTATTCCCCCTCATTAATAATCATTGTTTAGACTCGGAATAGTTATACAGTCTTTTGTCTTTTTCTTTCTTTTAAAACTTTTACTCGAACGAACAAGACAAAACACTTATACTTTTTAAGGCTATATAATCTTTATAATTAAGAGGAATGAAGTTTAAAGTCATATGCGTTATATGATGTAATCGACGCAAATATTTTTATGAAAAGGCTGGACTTTTCTTGAAACTATTTCCCAATTTCAATATTTCTTTTAAATTATAATTATAACGTGAGCATAAAAATATTTACGTACTATATCTGCAACGTATAATTATCCAAAAATATTTAAAGTAAGAAATGTAAATTTAAAAATGTAAACATTCTATTCAAAGTTACAGTTAAACTTCTAAAATTCTTGAACTATTAGTTTTTATTTTTAACTATTTCTCGGTACCTGAAAATACATTCATTTTGGTAGATTTAAATAAATTTAAAGAAATTGTTACATAAGTTTACCATCAAAAATGGGTGTATTATAAATTACTGTCTACTAGTGATATATTGACTGTCTCAAAAAATAAGTATGTTTGTGTAATAAATGGTTAAATACATCAATAAAGATATTTACGTCGTTTTATTTAATTCCTTTAAGTCATTTTTTATCCCCTTGCGACGAAAATATTTTTTTTCCTGAAGCAGAATAGATTACTTAGAATAGACAAGACAAGATAGAATAGACTACAAATAGAAGAATAGTTCTCATGGCTAATAACACTACACTTATGAAGCAAATAATATAGACAGGTTAGACCTATATCATATAAAAGTAAACTGTGCTAATAATGATAGTAGTTTAATTAACTCAATTAAAATGTCGTTAATACTACACGCTAATTAAACTAGTACTCGCTACTAACTAAAATTCGCATGAAAAAAATGTGAGACAACCCATAAGTAACGAGTAAATATACTCAATCAAATAAAAAGCTAGCATCACAATTAGCGTAGAGTTCACAAAATCGATATCAAATTGGAATTGAAACGAAAACTGTTTACAATGAGCGTAGAGTTCACAAAGTCGAATCGGAATCGAAACAAACACAGTTTACCAAGGGACGACTTTAATTACCGAAAAGGTAAATTACGAACTTAAAGTAAGTAAAAGTCAGATTGATCACATCCTCATATTCAGAAAATGGTTAAAAATAACTTCTAGGACGGATTAACAAGTTGCCAGTAATATGCTTATCCACCCCTTATAATCCTAAATCCTATCATCGCTTCCATTTGCCACCAAAATGTGGACTTTAATCCCATCATCGCTCCCATTTGCCACCTAAATGTGGACTTTAACATTAACGAGTTAATCGAATTAAAACTCCCAGGATAATTGGTAAACTTCCCGAGTGTATAATGTCCCAATTTTATTATAATCTCATTAAAAGTTGACGGGAAACTGTTGGGACGGCAATTATGCGAACTAGAGTTTCGATTTGTGGGATGAGATACTCGTACTAAATAATACAATGTGACTTTATGTCAAAGGACGTTTTTCACTTGACGGCACGGCACGGCGACGGCACGGCACGGCGACGGCATTGATGAGAGTCAACGCTTCCGTGACGTTGCCGTCGCCGGCAAGTGAGAAATATTCTATTTAATATGAGTATATGTATAGAGAGTTTCGTACTGTTTAGGAACGAAAATTGACAGACCAACTTTTTTATATTTGTGCAAACACAGTGACAAACGTACCTGTCACTAGTACCTGTAGTACCTGTGACAGGTACTTTTTTACTACGATTGCATCATACATTTTGATCATTGAGAACCTAACTGTTGGCTCTTATTTTTTTCGACGCGTGCAATGTTTTTTCAGTCCACCTGGAATATCATTTATCAAAGATTCCGTATTATATTTCGTACATTTTTGCTTACCCGCCAGCCGCGTCGTGTCGTGCCTTCGAGTGGAAACCACCCAATGCATATGGAGTTCCTGGATTTTAAATAGTATTATATAAAAGCTAGCATTTTGTTAAGACTTTACTTGGAATGGAATGAAGTAGCTTACTTACTTTTATAACCGACTTCAAATAAAGAGGAAGTTCTTAATTCAGTTGTATTTTCCATATTAGTTTTACCGCATAGCACCGTCATTTTAGTTTTTTTTTTTAATTTGAAAGGATATAACTACACATTTGATCCCATTTTTTTCTTCTAAATGCAGTTCAGATCTCACATCACAGGAAGTTGTTTTTTATTTTAAAAGATTAATGTATTAAAAATAATTGATAGGCTATTGCTTGTCAAAGTCAAAATGTTTTTTTTTTTCAACTGGGTATCGTAGATACACACAAGAAAGTCAAAATAAATATCATAAATAATAATATCAAAAAGGAAACCTTAAAAAACGAACTACCCGTCATCCAAATAGGACTTTGTGAAAAAAATATCTCTTGTTAATATTTTAAAAACTGGTAAATCAATTTCGGTAAATCTTATATGAAACCACTTCTAAAGTATGATCTGCGAAACAAAAAAAGAATCATCAAAATCGACTCATTATTGGCGAAAGGATCACGTTCCATAAAAAAAAAACATACAGTCAAATTGAGAAACTCCTCCTTTTTTGAAGCCGTTTAAAAATAGACTCTACCGCCTTGTCCGAAAAAAGAGCCACTACTCAGAAGAACAAGCAAGAAACTGAGGTGGCATTATTGTGATCACCATCTACCTTTTCGTTATAATTATTGTAATTATCTAGGTCTATCTGTTTACTATTATCTTCAAACTTCTACGTCGCGTCTGTTGGATCACAAACACACCTACTCAAATATATTTCCACCGTTTTGGTTACTTAAGGTATTCCAAGAATCCACATTCAAATGCGTAGAAACAAAAGAGCGGATTACCTAAACAATCCATTCCAATGATTTAACTCTGATTTGGCAAGACAATGCGGTGGCTTTCTCAAACCCCTGATTAATATTAAAGATAATAGTAATCCTGCATTGTGATGTTAGGCTTCAAGATGAAAATAGCTTTTGATTACTAGCCCTCTAGGAAAATGGATACCCATTTAGGTATAAACACTTTAGGAGTTGTTTGGATTAATACGAAACTCGACGTTGTTCAATGTGTAACTGCACAATAGACAGACATTAATAAAACTGTATTACAGCCATAGGCATAATAGTATGTATTTCGTACTAGACTTAACTAATCGTAGTAGTGCACCGCGAGGTAGCTAGCCAGCACACTATCACGCGTAGTACGGCACTCCAAAAGTCAACACGCGTTTTGTGTTAATTATTGAACCATAAAAAAAAGAAGATTGGGTAATTAAAAGACGGAGTTACTTTTTAAAAGTAAGTTCTGATTTTCGAAAAAACACGCGATTTTCACTTCCTAGTGCTCATTTCTTAATAGTAGCCGTTTGACAAAATGTGTTCGCAAGAGCATAGGCCAGTAAAAATAGCCGTTTTTTTTCAACCACATAATAAAATTTCGAATCTTTTATTCTTGTATTTTTTTTTAAATTACCGTTTACCATTTATGTCTTATTTAATTAACCGGGTTTTCTTTCTTTTAAGAGTTCTCGGCTGAGATAGAAAATATGGTTCACTAAATGGGGCCATAAATCGTAAACGCTAAATTTTTGCAAAAAAGTTGTCGGAAAATAGAAGATGCAAAATTTTATTTTTTACTAAATGGTTTCAATAGCTTTAAGCCCAAAGTGCATAGATTCCGAGATATCGGCAAAAACATTTTTTAAGATGGTGCTTGAAGCTCTACCTGGATCTGTCAGCATTTTGTGATTTTATGCTCAGTAAGTTACCCAAACCTTATAAAAAAAAAAAGATCGGAAATGTACTTAGTAAGAGATTAAATTATATTTTTACTGGCCTAGCAACTCTATTTTTATTCCTCAATGATGACAGCTAAAGAGGATACAACAGACGTTAGTTAAGATTACCGAGGAGAGAAGCTTTACGTTTTTAGGGTTCCTTATTGTGAAATAAAGGTCTAACCCGCTGGAACAGTGGTCTTCTCTACTAAATTATGTAATGTACTCGTATTGCGTAGATGTTATTGAGGGGCGAGAAGTTTTAGCTTGGAGTACCTGAATTTCTGTTTAGATTGGTAGTACAACTACTTCTAGAAAATATTTATTTGAGAGTTCTATTAGAAAAAAAAACAAAATAACTTTACTTGATGAATAAGACCCTGTATAATTAAGTAATAAGGCTGTAATAAGGGAGTGGTGAGTAGGGAAACCCTACCCCTTCCCAATCTACGCTATTGTGGTGTCAGCGGTGTGCGGTTTAACGGTCTTAAAAGACTTAATTAAAAATGGAGCTTAACGAATTCTATTCTACTCTTACTACCACTTCATTACGACCACTATACCTAACCTAACCTGTCTGTAGGGACCTAAGAGTCCCTACAGACTGCAGACTGTATATCGGCCGCTGGTTGGTTGGACTGCTTGCGCTAGGTTGAAAGCAATTAACTAGGTACAACATGTCAATGGTACAATGGTACAAGGGCTGTCAATGGAGTCCTTAAAGGTCGGCAACGTATCTGTCATGACCCTGGTATTACAGGTATCCATAGGCAACGGTGATCGCTTACCATCAGGCGGCCCGTTAGCTTGTTTGCTACCCATAAAAAATTGCGGCCAACACTGCGAATCGCTATAATATTTCATTTGCATACTTCTTCATACTGATTAAGAAGCCGATCAAACTTTTAGCCGATAGAAAGTGCGGCCTGCGCGGACTCTTATAGGAAATTCTACCTACGGCACAAAACTATAATGATTTCGTTCTCAGTAATCTGAAAACAAAGGCGGGAATTACAGGTGAAAACGAGGCGATATTTTAACTGATTCTTGACTCTAAATACACTGAGTTAAGGTTAATTATTTGCTGTTTGGTTTATGTATATTATGAACTTAAGAGTGTCACTCGCAAAGTTTTAGGGATTGTATTGTATTGTATTGTAGAGATTGTGGTTTGATTTAAGACAAAGCTCATTGCTTTTTGGCAACGGCAGATTTTTTACTGCGCTAGAAGGAGGGTTATGTTTTTCAAGAGTATGTATGTAACTGGGTATGTATGAATAAGGATTCTTTGGCACGCCCTACCGCCTAAACACCTTGATGGATTTCGACATGTGAGGTGTCATTTGAATCGTGCACCATTTTATCGACATATAGTATGGGATCCCTCTATAGAACAACCTTCACCGAGATGCTAATTTGATGAAATGTATTTTATATTTAATTTAATATGTCTATAAATATATTGCATATGGGTTGTCTAACAAATTTCAGTCCAGGATATGATGACTTAATAATTAAAAAAAAAATATATTACATTTCACCGGTCACAGCATTTTGCAGTCGGTTTTTTTGTTTTTCTTTTAATAATGTTAACTACTTGTTTTAAGATTAAATGACGGAGCTGTATTGCGGCAAAAAAGTATATTGTATCGAAAAGGTTCTTTCTGCTTTAAATTCAATGTCAGATTAAAAATATAAATACCTACCATAAGGAATTTTCAATCGATCATCAAGTGATGTAATGTTTCATAGATGTTTTCCGCAGTCCAGAAAAGGACATAGGGTATTTAGTATAAAAAAACGGTTACGGTGGAAATACGGGTAAAACTGCGGGCGCAGCTAGTACATAATACTCGTCAGTCCAGCTTCAAGGTTGTCTTTGGATGAGTAACATTCCAGCTAAAACAACCACCATAAAGTTATCAGAGACGAGCTAGTAAATGGCCCATAAAAATGACAAATAGCCAGCAACAATATGCACCTGGTATTATAAGTATGCATAGGCAACGGTGATCGCTACATCAGGCGGTCCGTTCACTTAAGAACACACTACACAAGACTACATTTAACTGAACGTTTTTCAGGACAGTTAGGTACCCGTACCAAGTATTAAAATGTGAGACCCATTATACCAGCCCCTGGTTCTGGGAAATACCGGGCCAGGGAGCGAGAAAGCAAAACAATGTTGATGTAGCACAGGTTTATTCTTGACTGAATGTACAAAGGCCGCCCGTCGCGGCTTACCGTCTCGTACCCACATTCGGGTATAAATGACAATGCCTACCGCCATACACTACATTCCTCCACACTTATTAAGAACAAAGAATACACTCGATTAAGTGATGGCGGCGGGAAGGTTATGACTACCATTTTACAAATACATTCCAATTAAATTCCAATACCGTTTTACAAATACATTCCATTTACAATGAGCTAATGTTTAAGTTTCCGTAACCGGCAAAGCCTTAATGGCCTACCGACGGGGGTCTGAATAATGGGCGGCAGCTCGGGTGAAGGTTCCCGGGGTTCAGGCGTAGCCGTGCGCTCAGTGGGAGGACTAGCCATTTCCACTCGCTCCGACTGGCTACTTCCCGTGACTACCTCCTCCTCGGGAATCGGACTGGATATCGCCTCTCCACTAGTCGCGGGACGGTCTAGGTTCGGGCAGACCAGCGAACTCCTGCTCCTACGTTTTAGCTGGTCGACATGACGATGTACCTGATTTCCCTGCTGGCCTATAACTTTGAAGTTTGATGGACCTAACCTACTCTCCACCTTACCTGGTAACCACTTTTCCCCCTTTAAATATTGGCGGTACCATACCTCGTCCCCTGGGTCAATGACCCTTATTGCGCCCGTAGCGTTTGCGACCTGCCGCTGCTGCGCACTACTCACTCGCGCCTCCCGGTCGGGTCTCAATGCGTCTAAGCGCGTGCGCAGCTTTCTACCTAGCATAAGAACCGCAGGGCTCTCCCCGGTGGATGTGTGCTCTGTGTTCCTATAATACATAAGGAACGTAGCCAATGCCTTGTTGACATCTTCTTTTTCATGAACAGCTTTTTTAACTACCCTTTTTAACGTCTTTACCGCGTTTTCCGCAGCTCCGTTGGAGGCTGGATGGAACGGGGCGGTAAAAATGTGTTCTATGCCCCTACTTTTGTTAAAAACCGCAAAATTTTCACTTGTAAAGGGGGGTCCGTTGTCACTTACAATCTGCCTCGGTAGGCCCCATCTTCCGAATAATTCCATCAGTTTCTCTATAGTCCAGTTAGCCGCCGTGCTAGGGACTTGGAAAATTTCTAACCATTTCGACATCGCATCAACAACTACTAAATAAGTTTTACCGAATAAGGGTCCCATAAAATCTAAATGCAGCCGCGACCAAGGCCGGCTCGGCCAGGGCCAGGGGCGCGGTGTCTGCCGCGGCGGCGCGTCCGCCTGCGACGCGCACGTTTCGCAACCCTTGCATAAGGCCTCGATTGCTTCATCTACCCCTGCCCACCAGACGTAGCTTCTCGCCAGAGCCTTGGACTTGACGATTCCCATGTGAGGCTCGTGTAGTACTTTTAAGACCCATTCCCTACACTTTTCCGGAATGACCACCCGGTGGCCCCACATTAAACAACCTAACTCCTCATATAATTCAGAGCGCCGATTAAAATACGGCTGCATTCCGATCACCTCGCACTCCGATGGCCAGCCGTCCCGCACATAACTTAATATCCTACCTAAGAGTGGATCGCGCGCGGTGCATTTCTTGATTTCATTATAATCTAATAACAAAGCGTCTTGCGCGAAATGTAAGTACGTCTGTTCCGGGACCGTAGGTAAAACCGGTTCCTTACAAGGCATCGGCAACCGTGAGAGTCCGTCCGCGCTATTTCTATCGGTGCGAACGTATTCTATATCGTAAGTGTACGCGGACAATATAACCGCCCATCTCGCCATTCGACTTGCCGTCATTACCGGAATATTATTGTGCGGCCCGAATATCGATACTAATGGCTTATGGTCCGTACGTAAGGTAAACCGTCTACCGTACAAATATTGGTGGAATTTCCTCATACAAAAAACTATCGCTAATGCTTCCCTATGAATTTGCGAATAGTTTTTTTCTGCACTCGTGAGTGTTCGCGACACAAATGCAACAGGTCGCTCCGCCCCCCGCGCGTCCGGCTGTGTTATCACCCCTCCTATGCCGGCCGCGCTCGCATCGCACGTTACGATAAGAGCCTTGTCTGGGTTATAATGCGCTAATACCTGTGAACTCGCTAAGATTTTTTTCACATTTTGAAAAGCGCTTTCGCATTCTTCGGACCATGCCCAGTCTACACCTTTTTTAAGCAGATTAAAAAGCGGCACTAGCCTGAGACTATAGTTCTTTACGAACTTAGCGAAGAAATTTGCTAGGCCCAGGAACGATCTAAGTTCCGGAACATTTTTCGGTCTAGGTATTTTCTCTATTGCTTCCACCTTTGCCGGATCGACCTTAATGCCGTCCTTAGACAGGACATAACCTAAGTAAGTAACTTCCCGCGCTAAAAAGACACATTTACTTTCCTTCAACCGTAACCCGCTCGATTGTAATCGCTCAAATACCGCCTCTAACGCCTCTAAATGTTCCTGCCTGGTTTTCCCGCCAATTATGACGTCATCGATAAAAATACCTATATTAGGTATACCCTTCAATAAATTCGTCATAATTCGTTGAAAAATTCCCGGACTGGACGATAATCCAAATACCAGCCGGTTATAGCAAAATAAGCCGCGGTGGGTGTTAATAACCGTGTATTTCTTCGTCTCATCAATTTCTATCTGATTATAGCTTTGAGATAAATCGATTTTACTGTAGAATTTCGAGCCGTTTAACGCAAAAAGTACCTCCTCTATTTTTGGTAATGGATAACGGTCGACCAGCAAAACAGGATTTAGAGTCGCCTTATAGTCTACACAAACCCTGAGCGTCCCGTCCGGCTTGTTGACGGGGACGAGTGGCGAGGCCCAGTCGGAGCTGTCCACCGGCTCGATGATGCCTGCGGCGAGCATCGCGTCCAGCTCGGCGTCCACGCGCTCCCGGGTGGCGAACGCCATCGGCCGCGCGCGGTGGTACACCGGCACTGCCCCCTCGCGCACCCGGAGCGTCGCCTTGCCCCCCGTGAACCTTCCCAGACTGCCGTCGAACAGCTGCTTAAATCTGCGTAACAAACCCGCTATGTCATTATTCAGTTCCCCGTTATTGTCGTTATCTATTCGACCTATGTTGTTACAACTTAGAACGGGAACTTTGATACCTAACTCGCCGAGCCACTGTCGGCCTAACAGTGATGTCGTGCCTCCTTTGATAACAAACAATTCTAGTTCCTTCACAACGTCTCGGTAGTTTACAATAGGCTTAATTATACCTAATGGTTGAATGCTTGAGCCGTCATAAAACTTAATACGCAAATTGTATGGAATTATTTGATTCTCCTTGAAATACTTAAGGTATGTAGCCTCACTTATGCAAGAAATAGCCGTTCCTGTATCGATTTCCATGATTATTTCACGGTTATTTATGCAAATCGGTAGACTCACCGGCTTGTAATCTCCCAAGTTTAATTTATATAAGTCCACACAATCCTCCCAGTATTGGTCAGGCTCCTCCGGGTCCGCAGCGCCAAAATTAACGCCGGTGTTAGCGCTCCTCCGCGCTCCGCTGCACGGCCGCGATCCGCGTCCGGTGCCGGCCGTTCCCGCCAAACACACCCGCCGCAAGTGTCCTGGGCGTTTGCACAAGCTGCACACATAGTCACGAAATCTGCAGCTTCCATAGTCGTGACTCGTGGCTCCGCAGCCTCTACAGTTGATATTCTGCGCCCCCGCCGGCTCGTGCGGCCGGCCGCCATTTCCGTGCCCTCGGCGCGAGCGTCCACCGCGCCCGCTTATCCGCAGCGCATGAACCGCACTGGCCCCCGCCGCCTCCGGCACCGCCCGTGCTTCCACCGCTGCTGCATCCCGCTCCGCAGCCTCCAGCGAGCTCGCCATCTTCACCGCGTCCGTAAACGCTAACGTGTCCGCCTCCGCGAACAGCCGTTGGCGGATGACGTCACTGGCAATTCCGCACACGAATTGATCTCGAAGATTTTCGCCCAATACCTCGCCAAACTTGCAATGCCGTGCCAACCTTTTCAGCTCCGCTACATAGTCGCTCACGCTCTCCTCCGGCCGCTGTCTCCGCTGTCGTAACCTGTACCGCTCCGCAAGTACCGAAGGCGTTGGCTGTAGGTGTTGACGTAACGTGTCATTCACCGCCGAGTACGTTAACTCCGCCGGTTTCTTGGGGCTCACCAAGTTCGTCAACAGCTCATACGCTTCATCTCCCATCAAGGAAATAAGAGTTGGTAATTTCATGTCGTCTTCAACGCCATTGACCTTGAAATAACTTTCAAGGCGGTCTGCGTACGATGTCCACGCTCCGTTCTTGACGTCGAACTCGCCGATTTTTCCAATAGGCATGATAACACGCGTTATTTTAAGGATTCTAACTGTAAAAAAATTCTCGTCGCCACTGGGAAATACCGGGCCAGGGAGCGAGAAAGCAAAACAATGTTGATGTAGCACAGGTTTATTCTTGACTGAATGTACAAAGGCCGCCCGTCGCGGCTTACCGTCTCGTACCCACATTCGGGTATAAATGACAATGCCTACCGCCATACACTACAGGTTCTACTAACAAATTATTTTAAATTGTGAATGAATTGCCTCAAATTGACACTTTTTCTACGCTACAAGTGTCAATACTCGACAATTTATTGACAACAAAACAACTGTTGTTTTTATTGGTGGGAACTGAAAAGGCGTGGTCGTTATTTTATATTTTAAAGTATTATATAAGGTAATTTATTTTGTTTTTTTTTTGTGATTCTTCGAGTACTAAAATGTAATAATAATGGTGTAATATTAGCCTCATAGGTTCGTTAACGTGCACGAGTGTGGGAAAATGATACAAACATCGCAAAACGCGACTTTTCGTGTTCTCTACAAAACTCCACTTAAAGTTTACTTAAACGTGCGACGCCAAAGAGCAAAAAAAAAACAACTACTTAGCTCTACTAAGTAGTTGTTTTTTTTTGCTCTCCTGCTCTCCTGCTCGAGGCCCAGGTCACCTTTGACGTTCAACTACACCAAGACCATCATGACCTTTGACACGACGTTCAATAGTTTGACATAAATAGACATCATAATGTATATTGTAAATTAATAGACATGTGTATTACCTCACGTGTTGGTCCAAAGGGTCACTATTGTCGTGAATTGATCACAAAGGAAGGAAAAGCAGCGATTCGTCTTGTTAGTAACACAATGAAGTCCAGATGACACCTACCAAATGGAAGAAGGTGGGTGGCTACAATACTATGAACCTTTTATAAAATACTAGCAACTTTTCCGGATTCACACGGTACCTTCAAACCTTTCGTGGAAAATTATCTAACTGATGGCGAAAACCGCATCAAAATCCTTTGCGTGGTGGATGAGTTCGCGGACATACAGACAGAGAGACAGACAGACGCGGAAAGCGAATTTTATATACAATGTAGAGATCGTGATAGAGAAGAGAAGATTTAAACTTTAAGGCAATTCTCACACTGCTACGTGCCACATAGTATGCGGGAGCGTGTTTGTACCGAAGTATCTCAGTTTTTTTATTTTTTTTTATTTAAAAAATTACACTCCACGGACTCCGGGGACCGTGACTTTTTTTTAACATAAATCTTAAATTATTATTTAAGGGAAATACAGGTAGAGGGGGGATAGTTATTAAGTCTTAATCTAAGGTTAGGTTAAAGGTTTTCAGATTTACTTAATGCATTGTGAGTACACCACGAGCAGACCAGCGACCCGCAAGCAGCACCCGATCACGAGTATGACGCATGTGCCAGCCATCGCTCTCCTCAACCATATTTGAGGGAAGAGAACGACCCGACACACGACGCCGCCGCAAGAAGGTGCCTTCGATAGTGAGCATGAATGCTCGAGATGGACCCACAATTTATATAAAACGATAACAAAAAAAAAACTATAACGAGAACAGAAATTATTACAAATTTTTATAACAATTAATATAACATCATGGCCTCCTCCCGACTCAGAGCCTCCATCACTACCGCGTTCCGATCTCTGATGGCCATCTGCAGGTTATATTCCTTGATGGTCTTCGGTGATGCAGCCGATGCTCGCCGTAAAAACCGGCTGATGGCATCGTCTTCGATGTCATCGGCGTAGTAGGTGAAAGTCCCGGTGTGCCGTGATATTGCGACGACTGCGTGGGACACGCTCTCATGCAGCTTCATTTTGGGCTTGGTCTTTATGGCGATAACCGACTCGTACGTTAGCCACTGAGCTTCGTGGATGGTTAGGATGCGTGACCCTGCGCCTCCCCCATACCCTTGACTTTTGAGGGTCTCCTTTTCTTCCTGCGTATGTACTAAGAAAAGGGTGTTGGGGAGGGTGGTGGGAATTTGTGCTCCCTTGTACCTTCTTTGCTCGACGGACTTAATACGAGGAGCCGAGGAATAAATACCCGAGTAAATTTCCCTCAGCGCATACGCGACGTCCATTGGGTTCCTGTGTGTGCAAAGCAACTCCTGGCTGATGTTTGTGACCAGGTTTGGGCGTTGGTACCTCATTTCGAAGAGATTTTCTCTGTCAATAAAAGGTAACTGATTTACATCTCCGATGAGGACAAGCTCACCAGCACCAGACAGCCGTGCAACCATTATTATGGCTCCAAAATGGTTCATGAGCGCTTCGTCTACCAGGAGGCGGTTGAAACTCTCTCTAAGTATCTCAGTTTGTATAGGAAACACTCGCGGAACAGTACACTGAAAACGTCAGGGTTGGTAAAGACAAGAATAAATTAAAAACTAAAATAAAATAAAAATTGCTAAAAACACTCCCGACTAATTCAGCTTTCAAACAAAAACAGAATCGGTTCATCCGTTTGGGAGCTACGATGCCACACAGACACACACACACACACATCCACGTCAAACTTATAACACCCCGTCGTTCTAAATAGCGACGTATCAATCTGCATGACTTTAAGATCTTGTACCTACCTATCTTGTACTTCTTCAGCAGTAAATTTTCAAGCCATGACGGAAATTTAAAAAAAAAACTCTGACGTTAGGGCTCACCACTTACCACGTTTTAACTTTCCAGCGGCATGAGTCCTGTTTTTAGTCGATCGATTAATTGACGTTTCAAATCGACTAAGTTCGGACCATTTTGTCAAATTTAAACGTCAGCTTATCGATCGACATAGTTCCGTTCTTGCACTGCAGGGAGATTTGAGATTTTCATCTCTCCCTTTTTCGCCCTTGTTGCTTTCGTTTGAAATGTCATAGGTGTGAGAGTGACCAAGATAAAATCTCATCTCATCTCACGTGTAGCAATAGCCCTCCAGGTCCAAAGTTTTCGCGTCTGCAGTTTGTAAGTCGTAAACTAGCGTTTTTCACATATGACCCACTATTCATTAAGTTACCTGGACATTTCTCATTTTAGACCCATAGTGGGACCGGTGGACAAATTATATAATGGTTTGCAGGGAAGGAGTGGGACATTTATAATGTTGAGTGGTTAACGGTGCGAGCGAATAAACAGACCTGTTCTTGTTTTTCGTGTTTTGTACATACTTCGTCGTTTTGAATTAAATTCTGAGACGAAATTGCTTGCAGCTTGGATTTAACGAGTATAAAACGAAAAGTACGCATTCGAAGTGGTTTTCTAGTGTCCGTAAAAGAAAATCAATATGATTGTGTTTCACCTTTCAAAAATATTAATTACTAGCTTTTGCATTGGGTTTGCTCGCCAAAATATGACTTTAGTCACTCGGGAACATTTAGGGGTTTCGCGACGTTCTGAATTTTCCATACAAACGCGCTTGCCAAATTTCTTGGAAACCAGTGGTCAGATTATGTTGAAAATTGGCATGTACAATTAAATTAACAATATCTGCGCCTCTACGTTCTAGGTTTTTTTTAAAAAACGTTCTCAAGAGAAAATAGAGCTAGGAAAAATATCCGCCATCGGTCAAAAGTGACCCCTTACAAATGTAATGTGGTCCATTTTGACTGATTTATTTAAACGATAGACAAAGCAACTCAAAATCTCTTTACATGGGGTGGTTGTCTACATCATAAGCTTTTAAATTAATTCGTAATACAAGGGATTTTTTTAGTTATTTAGGAATGATTAAAAAAGTGCAAAAGTCATTGAAAAAATTGAAATTACACTTTGTCATTCTGTAGATATAGCTTCATAGGCTCATCAGTATCTTTACTTGCTCTCTTCACTCGTCGCCTTTTTTTTAGACGAAATAGCAATTGAAAACTTTTAGCCAATGCAAAGTTAGTCTAAAGTGGTCGCCAGACCCTTTAAGCCTAATTTTCTACCAGAAAAATATTTTTTGGAAATTATTGAGCAGGTCAATGTAAGTTTGTAAATTTGATCTAACGTACTGGTAAGATTTGTGATAAACCAGCCATTCTCAGAAACCAAATACCAAAGCTTTCAAGATCAACGCCTCTCAAAATAATTCCACCTGTTTTTAAAGCATCCACAAAAAATATTTTATTTATCGACTCAGTCTCACACCTATTGCGTAACTCAGTGGATTCGAAAAGCAACCCTTGGGGGTGAACCTGTCGATTCGAATGACAGAACACGACACGAATACCAGTATTCGACTTGACGAGTCGAATCAGTCTCGACGTCTGCGCACCGTCGCGTCGCGTCGTCTGGCTCTCAAATGATGCACGATTGTCATTTTATTCGATTATAGAACGCCGCACTTGGTAATATTCGAATTGTGTTGCTATAATTATATACTAGCGAATCCAGAGGCCTAGATACTTTGTGGGTTCAAGCCCCCACAAAATGTCTAACATTGTAAGAATAGTCCAAATGGTCTGTGTTATTTTTGTTTACCTACCTTAGAATAAAGGGTACCTTAGATAAAGGTTACCCTTAGCTAAGTCAAGCCCCCTTCCCCACTCGAAATCCTGGATCCGCCACTGGCTATCGATGTAGAGTGTAATTGGTAGGTATGTAGGATGGATTGGCTTCGAATTACTGTTTTCAGGATAAAAAAAAAGTATTTTACCTTCCGTATGTAAGTAGTTAGTTACTTATACTTACTTTCTTGCTTCTATGTTACCTTTTTTTAACCGTCTTCCAAAAAAGAGAAGGATCGCAATGCGATTGTTTTTTTTAATGTAATGTACGCGATTAGTCCGCTAATTGAGAATCGATTTTGATTATTTTTGTTTGGTAAATCATACTTTAGAGGTGGTCCCATATAAGTTTTATCGAAATTGGTCAAGCCGTTTTTAAAATATCAACACAAGTCTAAAAAATGTTAACATGGATAACGAATTACAGGATGGGAAGTACTTGTACAATGGGTGTCAGAGACTGATATACATACATATTTAAATATTTTCAAATACATACCTACTTAAATATATACATAACACCCCGACATAGAGCATACGCAAATGTTCATCACATGAATGTTTGCCATAGGTGGGCATCGAACCGGTGGGAACCCACTCCTCCAGGCTCAGAAGGCAGGTTCACTACCAACTGAACCATCGAGGCAGTCATCACATTAATATAAATGTTTAAACCAACATTATTAGGCACCCAAGGTTGATTAAATCTAAAGTTATTTTTGCCGTTTCCTTAAGAAAACTCTTTAATACAGTAATTTGTAAAATTACAGCAAAGTGTAATTCAATTAAACTTTGGCTTTTCAACATTAATTATTAAACAATTTCAAGTAACATCGTGTCAAAAACAGGGCGGAAGCGGCAGGGGTGCTAACTCCAGCTCTGTACGTTTACTTAGGTACCCAAGATTTGTAACCACTGCTCATGTTATGCTGCTTTACCAACAGTGACATGTCTACAAGATATTTAGTGCTGATTCTATTGTACTATTTATGAAAATGAAATACTTAGCTGTCTTTTTTTGCGATTTCCGGTCAGGTTCATAGTAAAAATTTGACAGAATTATGGCTTTGAACGCGTTTTTGATTAAATATACTTATCCAAGTAAGTATTTTGACTCAGCAGGATAAAATAAAAACAACAAAAAACTGAAAGAACCCGCTACAGCAAAAATGTGACTCACATTAAAAAATGCTAGCACTTAATATAAAAATAAGCATTAAACTAAACAAAAGCATAATTAAATTAATTAAGAAGCGTCGTTACAACTAATTAGGATGCGCATAAACTTGCGTCCCATTAGCTTCGCGAATAAGCCATCAAATAGGGGGTTTTAAGTCCAAGGAGGTGGACAACGAACTTTTTTTTCATAAAAGTCGCCGCGCGCCGCCGCCGTTTGACGCAAGGCTGGGTGTGCGGTCCAATGGCTAATTATCGTCGGCAGCTTCTTAAAAAAATCTAACCGTCATTGTCAAGATATATTATCTTCTATAACCACCGGGTTGTGGGCCTACATACAGAGACTTTGATGTTTAAAGGAGTATATACACCAAAATTCGCGATTCGCCGACACAGTCCGCCGAATAACGTGTGCGACGTCAAAACACAATCGAAGATATCATGGTAAAATAATATACTCCGCCATGTATAGCGTTCCGAGTCAAAAACGGTCACGTGCGGGCAACACGTAGTGACGTCAATCGATGCTTAAGCAAGACCGAAATAAGTCATTTACAAATAATGCGAAAGATACGATGATGATGACGAGTGACGTCATCACAAGTTGGCTCCCGGAAAGCTAGACCTTATTTTTTTGGATCATGAAGGCTATGATGCGGGGACGACTGCCGGAGAGTTTGGCGTGTGACTCTCTAAGGCTGCTTAAATCCACTGGAGATTCACAAGCATTATGAGCGGTGCACGAAAAAAGTCCACCAATAAATTACTGAAATAACTGAAGTGATATTATTGGTTGTTTTTTTTTCTCCTGCACCTCTCATTTGGCTTGCATATCTCCTGTAGATATCGGGCTCGTTAAAGTGGCTCATTTCCCAGAGACTCCGGTCCGCTTGCGCGTAAATACCGGAAAATGAACCGATGATGCAGCGCGATCTGTGACGGGGTGAGGCGAGGCCACTACGTTTTTTTTTTGTTTTTGAATATTGACTTTTTTCGTTCAAAGTCTTATGGCCGTATGTTAAACGACGCTCAGTTATGGATCTTGATTTAAAACTGGTTTTATCATACATTAAACTGTTTCAAATCGAGATTCATGGTTGAGCGTAATTTTTGCATGCGTGCGTTAAGAGTCCGGCGACCACTTTAGACTAACTTCGTATTGGCTTAAGGTATTCTATAGCCATTTCGTCTAGAAGAAGAAGACAAGCGAAGAGAGCGAGTAATGATACAGACGAGCCTCTAAAGTTACCAACAGAGTGACAAAGTGCAATTTCAATTTTTTTTATGACTTTTGCACTTCTGTAATCATTCTTAAATAACTAAGAATTTCCCTTGTATTATGGATTCATTTAATAGTTAATGATGTAGACAATCTCCCTATGTAATGGAATTTATGATTTACTTTGTCTATCTATTGAATAAATCAGTCAAAAGTGACCCCTTAAAAATGCGGATATTTTTCATAGCTCTATTTTAGCTTGAGAACGTTTTTAAAAAAAACCAAAAACATAGGGGCGGAGATATTGTAAATTTAATAGTACATGCTAATTTTCATCATAATGTGACAAAAAGTTTTCTAAAAATTTGAGTAGCGCGTTTGAATGGAAATTTCAGAGCGTCGCGGCCCTCTTAACAAACTGGGATTCGTGAGCGTGACTGATGGAAACCATTGTGTGTTTACGTAAACTCTCTTTTATTAGGCGCTTCGTATTAGATAAAAAAATATATGAGACCACTTCTAAACGTAGAATGGTAGTAGGTAGAGTAGTCTACAAAAAAAAAAGTTGATGAAAGATTCGTAAATGACCGCGCAACATACATCCAAAAAAAAAGTTTCTATGTCTGAAGTTGGTTAAAAATGAGAAAAGCAAACCTCTTGAACTGATAGAAGGTAAAAATATCCATAAAAGTCCAGAAAATTTGGACTTACCTACTACATTTTTTAGTGCAAAAGTATTTTTTTAAACTAGAAATTGGTTACTTAGCCATTCTTATTAGAAACAATTTTGCAGCAAAATGATCTTTACTAATTCCAATTAAGTAAATTAGGTTCTGACCTTCGGCGAATTACTTTTCTTTATCTATTGTTACCATGCTTCTGTTCTGGTGATCTTATCTTAAGAGCTAGCAAGTTCTAAAGTTTAAATTTCTGATCATATTACACTTAAACATATGAAATTTTCGCATTGTTATTGGTAAATTGAGTTTTAAAGTGGATTATAGTATGAACTTGTTATCCAAAAAGGTATTCAATTAGCTTTATTTGCTTCAGGAAATTAACCTTAACAAGTAGGAGATAAGTACGTACAACAATAGTTTGTTTTTAATTCAATTTATTTGTAAGTTAAAACTTTCCGCAACTATGGCTACCTACTTGTGTAGCAAATGAATAAATATTTATTACTAAAAATTATGAGATGACGAATGAATAGTAACTACCAGCCAACCAACTCGCCAACCGACTACCAACTGACCAACCATAAAATTAACCAACAATCTACCAAATTTAACTATTAATGTAACCATAGAAGAAGATGGTTCAGCTGGTAGTCGGTTGGCATGTTCCGGACCCCCATACATATACTCGCGAACACCCAGGGGTTTACGGACCGCAGCTTAAGAAACACTAACCAACTAATTACCAACCACAAACCATCAACAACCAACCACAAACTAGAAACCAACTCCCGAATAAACCAAATAACAGCGTTAACAATAACGCAATGATTGTTAAATGTAACTCAGAACAATTCCTATAAAAGTATAGTATAGTATAGTATATAATAGAAATATCGGACCAAACACCGTTCTAGTCACGTCCCAGGCTTTGTGATTAAAACTTCTGTTTCCTTCGTTTCTGCTTCGTTTTGTAATTAACGCTGCTAAAATGAGTGAACCACTATTGTAATTGTAACAATAATATAACTGTATTTAAGTTCCTGTGTAAGTTTCTTTGGTTAATAAATTATCTTTACCTATCTTTTACCTATCTTTATTGTCAAACTCTTTCATGTAATGGTATTCGTGGCCATGTAAAATTAAAATTAAACTTTTTTTAAACGGTTCTTCTTCACTCGTATGTTTGTCTAAAACCCAGCAGTAGTTTTATTCAAATAACTTCCATTAAGAGGGCCGCGAAGCTCTGTAATTTCCATACAAACGCGCTTCTCAAATTTCTTGAAAACCATTTGTCAGATTATGATGAAATTTAGCTTGTACAATTAAATGAACTATATCTCCGCCCCTATGTTCTTGTTTTTTTTTTAAAAAAAAAACGTCCTCAAGATAAAATAGGTAGACAAAGCAAATCAAAAATTCCTTTACATAGGGAGGTGGTCTACATCATTAGCTGTTAAATGAATCCATAATAAAGGGAAATTCTTAGTTATTTAAGAATGATTACAGAAGTACAAAAGTCATAAAAAAAATTGAAATTGTACTTTGTCACTCTGTAGGTAACTTTAAAGGCTCGCCAGTATCTTTACTTGCTCTCTTCACTCGACATCTTTTTCTAGACGAAATGGTTAAGGAAAACCTTAAGCCAATGCGAAGTTAGTCTTAAGTTGTCGCCGGACTCTTAAAACCGATTCTTATAAAACTCGGCACACCTTTAGCTCCGATCACAACACAATCGTTTAAACCTTTTAACTTGAAAGTTGGAGATCATTCACAAATTAAATACTGTTTTTGATAAGTGATTGGTTACAATTAAATATTTATTTAAAACTAGCTGTTACCTGCGACTTTGTTCGCGTTTATTCAAAAGAAAAAATCCAAAAACCTTCCTCGTGAAATACTGTAACTATTTATAAATTTTTATCAAGATTTGTTCAGCCGTGAAAAGTTTACAGACAGATAAACTTTCGATTTTATATAATTATTAGTATGGAAGTATGGATGAAAATACTATAAAAGTGTCTAATTACGTCATTGTTCAGTATTCTGAAAGTGGCATTGTCTTCTTAATTAAAGAATTAAAATAAAATACATAGATCTAGTTTTGATCGCAACTCACCTGATTAAAAGAAACTAGCTTTATCTACTTAATATTTTCTACGTCTACTAAACATCTTATAAATTGCATGAATAAATACATATGTTTGTGTGTTTATTAACAAAAAAACAGTAGGCAAGAACGTTTGTATGAAAATACTAAACCAAATGGTCTTGCTCTTATTTCTGGACCAAAACACCATTAAAATGATCCTAATGTGGACTACTACAACTAACTCGCCTAAAAGTAAACATAAATCTTAACATTTTCGCTTTTTCATCCTACGGCTAGGTCTGAAAGTTTTCATAGACAAGATATAGTGTACTACAAGATTCTATTATTGTAGGTACTTACCTGAACTGCCAAATTAGGTACCGAGGTTCGTGGTTGTTTCGTCTGAGTACTCTACTCTGTTTACGTTAGATATATTCGTATAGGTTTTATTTATATTTATTTATATACAGCGATGGCAGCCTAGTTGGGAGAAGGTCCGCCTCTCAAGCCAGAGGGAGCGGGTTCGAACCCAGCCGACGGCACGCACCAATTTGTTCATTATGTGAACACATGTGCGTATTGTATGTCATCTGCTACATGACTGGAGCCTCGTGTATGGCGACAGGCTCGCCCCCTGTCATATTTGGGCCTGAATATCGTCCGACGAAGTGTGGGTGTTGTATTCACCTCTGCCCCGAAGAGGCTACTTCGGGGGAAAGGCGTGACGATATGTTATTTACATACTAGCTGCGCCCCGCGGTTTCACTCGCGGTCCCTCAGGAACCGTTTATTTTTTCGAGATAATAAAGTACCTTATGTCTTTTTCTGTACCCCAGACAACGTGTATGCAAAATTACAAGACGATTGGTTGAGTAGTTGAGACGTGAAAGCGTTACAAACGAACGAACAAACTCACTTTCGCATTTATAATATTAGATAGGATATCTTTCTATATTGGCTCTAACTGAAAAGTGAAAGCTCTACAGCTTTCCCTCTTAGCATAGCCTTGAATAGTTACTCATAGTTTTATCTTTTTCATTCTTTTAAACTCGATCGATAAAGACAAAACACAGTATAACTATTCCGAGACTATACAACGTTTAAGGACAACGTTTAACGTTTAAGGTTGTTCGTTATACAACGTAAGGGAGTTTAGTCATAAAACTGCAACGCCTAATGTCGATCGCCTCTTTGCTTTTAGATAATCAAACATTCGCTTACTGTGTAATAGACTGATTTATACAGGGTGTGTTTCAAAATCTTCTCTACGTCTATTTAAACATTTTTTTGAGCTTATTAATTTTTTTTTCAGAAAATAAATTGATAGGTAAATTAAAATTTAATAGGTAAAGAGAGTGAAAAGAAATAAAATAATATATTTCATGTAGATTCAGGTTTATACTACTATTTCACGAAGTTATGAGGGTTATATAAATGAGGGATGATAGCTTAGTTGGATAAGGCCCGCCTCTCAAGCCAGAGGGAACAGGTTCGAACCCGGCACGCACCAATTAGTTCATTGTGTGAACATATGTGCGTATTGTATGTCATCGGCTACATAACTAGAGCCCGGAGTATGGCGACAGGCTTGCCCCCTGGCACATTAGATATTGAATATCGTCCGGAGAAGTGTGAGTGTTGTATTACACCTCTGCCAGCCTATTTGGGGGAAAGGCGTGATATGTTATGTTACAAATTCTGCTGGAGTAGAAAACAACACGTTGTACTCAGCTACTGCTACACCTTTCAAGATACACCCTGTAATTCTGTATGTAATATCTCTCTTATCCCACTGGCAATAGGCTGCAATTAACGTTATACCTTTATTCGTTGGCAATATAACGAACAATGCTTTTAGTGGAGGTATCTACAGTCTTAATAGACCCTGTATGTTTCACTTATCGCTGGTATTGTTTCTTTTCATTAATTTTATGGGCTATGATAGGCCGAACATTAGGCATAAAGAGCTTTAAAGGTATGAGAGAGTGAACTGGACATTAGCAGCAGGAGCTTTAGCTAAATGAGTAACTAAGCCATCTATGTCACCGAGCAACTAACTCGAAGAGGCGAAATGACAATTGCGCTTGTTCGAAATCGATTGCACCAATTTCCGTAAACCGCGCTTGAGTCACCGCTGCGTGTTGATTCTGCAAGGTTACATGATGGGACGTTGATACATTGTGTAATAATTGATCAATATGGAATTTATGGTTTGTAATCCACACTAATATTATAAAATCGAAAGTAACTCTGTCTGTTTGTTTGTAGGCTTTTCACGACTAAACGGCTTAACGAATCTTGATGAAATTAAATAATTATTCGCAGTATATCACGAGGAAGGTTTTTGGACCCAATTTTCTGAATAAGCGCAAACGAAATGGCAGAAAACAGCTATTGATCCAAAAACAGGTTGTTAACTCGTTAAGGTTTGGCAAAGTATGTTTTGAAATGCGGATTATATGTGCAGAATCACTTATTTGTTGGGAATTCGGACGGACCAGCAATTCTTCTCTTGGGGTTAGGTGCTCGTTGATCTTAAGGACTATTATGGATGTTTGTTTTTGTAAACGTCTATACTAGCGGCAGCAGTTTAGGTAATAGTTAAATTCAGCGAATAAAGTGCCCCATTTTTTTGAGTGCGTATTTTCATCTTATTTCATCTCATTATAAATGCTAAAGGTTGGATGTCTGAATGGATGGATGCACGGATGTTAGAATAGAATAGAATAGAATATTTTTTATTGTGAAACTGTGTAGGTACAAGGTGGTATGTGTAAAGATTAGTAACAACAGTTTTGCTCATATCGAACATACAATAATTTAACTAGTGTAATCTAACTAAACTTAATGAGCTTAAAAATACTTATTACTTTGTTACTCATTCACGCCAGAACGGCTGAACGGATCTGTATGAAATTTGGCTCAGAGATAGATTACAGTCTGGAATAGCACATAGCACATTTTGTTACCGCAGGCGCATGTAGTATAAAATAAGTTCGAACAACAAAATTGAATGTGTGATGTATAGTAGTCGAAATATCGCTATTAACCATTTGCTTAGCTAACTAATAAACGGTAATAAAATAAATAAAGTGTTGTTTCTTTTTCGGTCAAGTTAATAATTTTAAAGAATGAAAAAGACAAAACACTGTATAAATATTCCGAGGCTACGTTTATTAGTAAAGGGGGTTACAGTTCAAGTAAGTAAGTGCCGAAAAATGTATTTTAGTTTTTAAGATTTCCATGTAGTTTTTTGGTGTGCAATAAAGTTGTATTATACTAAGGTAAGTGCAGCTATCAGCGACCCATTGAAAATCTGCAGGTTTTACCGATCCATGAAGTTGATTCGCAGTTTTGACGGCTCTGGGATAATTTAGCTACTTAGTATTGGAGTAGATACGCATATGTGTTCATTGAGTATCGTACTCACTTATGTTTGTGTGTGTAGCTGACTAGGAAAGTGATAAAAAACAGCAATGTCTTTGCCGACTGCGAGGAAACTGGCCGTGTCGTACTGGCGCTTGTTCCGTCAGGTAAGTACATAACAATATTTGCTTAAGACTTTTTATCGATTTTAATTGTATGTTCTGTTATTTTTAGTGATAGTATTTATTCATTTTAGCATTAATCGTTGATTTCGCATCGCATTTCTTCAAATTTCAGTAAATTTTACGGGTAAAACATGAAATTTAGATAGAGCGGTATTAGGTTCACTGATTTTACTAGTGGCAGCTTTCACCGACCCATGGGTCGGTAATGGCCGAAATGCTATAATTAGTTATTTTATATTTCTTGTTGATCCATATAATTAAAAACAAATATTTCGTACACCATTTTAATCTGCAACAATTAACCTTTTCAGAAATCTATTAGCGATATATTCTATTTCGGCTGGTTTACTTCTTAATTCGTTGTATCTTTCATTTTATTATTAAATGATTCAGAGATCGTTGTTGAAAATGAAACATTATTAAATTACCTTTTTTTGTGTAATGATGTACATTGATCTGATAATAGTTTTTGCTAAATCAACCAATTGCAGTATCTGTGGTATGGGAAGATAATTGAACAAATATCGCCTACTTTTTGAGAGTCGGTAAAACATCTTTAAACTTTGCAAGCAATACTTTATTACCGACCCATATAAGTCGGCAATAGCAACAATGTGAACCTATCACCGACTCTACTAAAATTGTGTAAATAAATCATTTGTTTTTAGGGTTCCATAGACACTTAAGAAATTTTTAGGTTTGTTTATGAGAACAATCGGATCTGGGTTCGTGAAGTTATAGGCGGGTAGTATACATATATATAGGAAGCTTATAGGAGGTCTCAGTATGGGACAGATGACTACTTAGTAAATAATAGTTTTTTGTCAATGGTTCTATTGTTTCTTACTGCCGCCGCCGATTAATAAACTCACAAACCATTGAATGAAACAATTTAATTCTCATTCAAAAACCCTAAAATTCTATGAACCGTTATATTAGTACTAGCAGCGCTCCGCGGTTTCAACCGCTGTCCTACAGGAACCATTTCTTCTTTCGGGATTAAAAGTAACCCTATGTGTTAATCCAGCTACCTCCATACCAAATCTTATCCAATAGGCCAGTAAAAATAGAAATTATTCTTGCACTAAATTTCCGAACCAATTTTTGTTTTTTATAAGATTTAGGGTCACGTACTGAGCATAAAATCACAAAATGCTCACAGATCCAGGTAGAGCTCCAAGCGCCGTCTTGAAAAAAAATTTTTGACTGATATCTCGGAACCATGGACTTTAGGGCAAAAGTTGTTGAGACTATTATTGTAGAAAATGAAATTTCGCATCTTTTATTTCTCGTGAATTTTTTTGTTAAACTTATCGGCTACGATTTATCTCCCATTAAATTAACCGGCTTTTCTCTCTTAATAAGAGTTATTGGCCGAGATAGAAAAACCAGTTCATTAAATGGATCATAAATAGTAAACGGTAATTTAAAAAAAAAGTTTGAAGAAAAAAAATGCAAAATTGTATTTTCTACACTAACGATCTCAATAACTTTTGCCCTAAAGTGCATAGTTTTCGGGATATCGGCCAACATTTTTTTTTCAAGATGGCGCTTGATGCTCCTCCTGGATCTGTCAGCATTTTGTGATTTTACGCTTAGTACGTAACTGCAAATTGTGGTGGATAGGATAAAGACTACGGAATGAGATGTAAACTTTTACTTTAGGGTAAATAAATTATATACTTACTCGACAATCAATTTAAAATATTGTTGTTTTCAGGTTAAATTAACACTTTTTTTATTCAGGTTGAATCAATTTTCAATTACAAATTATTTTTTTGTAAAATTTCACAGTAAAGTCTAAACGGAACCCTTAACAAAAATAATTGATTTCTTTATTCTTAATTTTTTATTTGTCGCCGGAACGGGTACAAAAATAGTTTAAGATTAATCATTTAAAATCAACTTAATTAAAAAAAAACTAAATTAAGAGTTATTTCTATATTAAATTAATATTCCATACGTAACCTGGATTAAAATTACCTAGGTAAGGTACAGTCGGTAATGGCTTCCTAAAAATCGGTATTAGCATCATAGCCTTCGCAATGGGTCGGTAATAGAAACAATTGATTTTGTTACTTTGTTACTTGTTTTTTATAAGATACTCTTCTATTTGGAAGCATACACGACAGTAAAAATAAAGAATGAATACTATTCATTGATTTTGAATGAAAAAAATAAGTATATTAACAACCACTAGGTTAAATAATAGCCATCGGTTCAAAAACTCTCTTAACAGGGTCGGTGATAGCTGCACTTACCTTATACAACTTTATTGCACACCAAAAAACAACATGGAAATCTGGAATCTGCATATATTGGTACTTATCAAGGCAATTCAATTAACACTTTATACTTTTTTAAATATTTAATGAGGGGAGAAAAGGTACGAGCTATCATATATCGTACCGGTTATAAGTATGTTGTCTACAGTTAAAAACACCATGGAGATGGCAAAGAAAAAGATCCAATGCCATAAGCTGAGACTTTTTGACAAATAATCAAGTGGAGTCGTTATATATCACGCGAAGAACAATTTCCTTGTTCCACCAAATTTTCTCCAGTTTTTACCGCGTGGGAAACATGGATCGCATTCACTTTAGATGGATGTATGTCGCTAGGGACCAGCAAGCTTCCGCGTTTTTGTACGAAAAAAAATTGGTTAGAAAAATCGTATGGCCTAAATCTCTGACTGACTCGGTTTTCGTTTGAAAGGTCAAACTTGGCTGGAGTCGGTTAGTACAGGACTAGAGCTAAAATGTAAGGCTAGTAGTGGCAGTGGATAGGATACATCGCTCGTAGAATCGACGGCCAATTGAGCGGAAAGATTCTTAAATAGCGATCATGAACCGGAAGACGCAGCGTGGAAATGCCTCCCACAATGTGATCTGATGATCTGGTGAGGGACGCCGAAAGCCGTTGGATGCGGACAGCACGGGAACGGTCGTTGTGGAGATCATTAGGGGAGGCCTTTGTCCAGCAGTGGACGTCTTTCGGACTGATATAATGATAATTATGATGAAGGCTAAAATTAGAATTTCTCCAGATTCCAGCTACTCTGGAGAACCAACAGCAGCGGAGTCTATATAGGCTGTCGAAAATGGTGACGATGATGGAATTGTTAATTGTAGCTTTGACTATGTTAAGAAAACTAGAGTAGGTAAATAACTAGTTGATAATCCTCAGCCTTGAAGTAATTTAAATTACGCCTTGAGACTGCGATAAAAATTAAATTAAGAACTAACATCTTTCACATCCTAAACTTTAAATTTAAGCCAGAGCAAAAACTATTATCGTCACGCCTTTCCCCCAAAAGCGCTGCCAGAGATGTACAACCCCCCCCCCCCCCCCACACATCGCTGGACGATATTCAGTCCCAAATAAAACAGCGGGCGAGCTAGTCACCATATACAGTGCTACAGTTGTAAAAAAGACTAAAATCAAACTTCGAAAATTGACTTCAAGTGTACCTAATTCAAAGGCAAACAAATAAAACTCGACAATTTCCTTAAACATTTTTATAAATGGCACGTCTGACCTTAACACCTATATCATACAACTATAGCCAATTGTATCCCAGCCTTACAATTGACTTGCTTTCTACATAATTACAAGTGTTGAACAGGAGTATTAAATTAATGTACAAACACGAAATAGAGCGTACAGTTAAATAATACGTTAAAATAAACTATGAAGGTTACAACGTCAGTCATTGCATGGCTTCGTTCTTATTCACTTATCGTCGGAGGATTCTCTCTGAAAAGAAAAATACAGATTAAAACAAGTATCATTATTAAAAGAAGAATAAAAGACCCTGCTGCAAAATGTTGTACCCTATGTCACTTCTACTATCAAGACGATTCAAATGACACCTCGCATGTCGAAATCCATCAAGCTGGTTAAGCTGTAGGGCGTGCCAAAGAAACGTCATACATACATACACTGAAAAACTATAATCCCTGCTTCTTGCGCAGCCAGCTATGGGTGAATTGATCAAACTCAAGTCAAAGTCAAAATATCTAATTCAATTGGGTATCAAGGATACACTTGTGAACGTCAAAGTTATAAAAATGACTCTACCGCCTTGTACAGAAAAAGGGCCACTACTCAGAACAACAGGCAATAAACTGAGGGGCTATTTAATATGTTTTTTTCAAATACAATTGCAATTTTCAGACCACCTACCAAATTACCGCAGCAATTATGCTTAGTGATAGTTTAAGAAATCATTTATGTCTGTGCTGTGGCGGTTGTTGGAGTAGTCAACTCACCAACAAATCTCAGAAACTGTGTGAATCGACCCTTACTCGTCAATATTTGAGTTTTTTGGTTGTCAAGTTGCCCTCTAAACCTATATTAGGCTTCTACCACATAGCTAGATGTCCCACCAAATAACAATAGCTTCGATTGCTGCCAAAGCTTCTCAGTTAGAGTTGTGTAGGTATTTGGAATTTTACTACACGAAACAGTTCTGTTACTCACAATTACCCATTGAGTTATTTATAGACAAGACAAATAACACGTTGTCGCTGTGCATCCGGTGGGATTTTCAGCAGTAGGCTCAATTTTTTTGTAAATGATTTCTAGTTAAATTTTAAAATATTCAGTCATGTGACTTACTGTTTTATTTTAGTATTAATTTTTGTAATTTGAAAGAAATGAATCCAATTGAATAGATTTTTATCAAATTATTATGAATTCGTTTTTTCCGCCTCCACTACTTGAGGCTCCTTAATTGTTAATTGTAGTCAAACTGTGTTACTGTATTTATTAAAATGTAGGACTAATCTTATTTTATTTTGGGACAGTTATTCTCAGGATAATTTTTATTCTAATGAAACACGAGAGATATAAAACCGTTTCCATGTTATCATAGCACTAAAATAAATTTAAGCTTACCATCATTTGCCAAATTTTCATTTTGGAAAGCATATTGTCGTCCAGCATGGGTTTTGAGTCGGGAATCCTGCTGAAGGGCAGGTCGTAGGCTATATCGTTGTTACTGAAACGCAAAACATATGATAGGTATAGCGAGAAGATAAATAATTTTTTTTTTAATTTTTACCCTATGGACATTATAATTTAACTACTTAATTATTTTTATTATTATTAATTGCTTTAAGTTAATTGAAATATTTTTTTACTCATTAGCTCTACACACACCTTGGCGCTGCTGTTAGTGTGATAAGTATATTTGTCAATAAATGAAATGAAAAAAATCAGGGACATTTTTGCGCACACTGATGCTTACATTTCTCATTTAGTAACCATGTCGCTCCATCTAACGGAGCTAGCAGCAAACACTTACTTCAGTAACTTTTCAGCAGAGGGCGCGTCATCTGGCTGTTCCACTTGAAAGATAGCGTTGAGGTCTTCGTTGTTGGAGAGACGCTGGCTATGCTTCTGAAAGGTTCAGAGGATAAAATATAGATGGCGTGCAAATACAACCTAGTCGAGTAAAATCTTCGCTGATATAAAACTTTCTATTGCAAACTTTTTAATACATTACGATAATTTATTTTTAGATTTATGTAAAAACTAGCTGTTACTTTGTTCGCGTTTATTCAGAAAATAGTATCCAAAAACCTCCCTCGTGAAATACTGTACCTAATAATCAAATTTAACCAAGATCCGTTCAGCCGTTTAGCCGTGAAAAGTCTGCAAACTGACAGAGTTACTTTCGATTTTATGATATTAGTATTATGGGCGTGAGTCTGGGTATTTGAGTAGGAAAACCACTTCACTTGAGTATATTTCGAAATGTTTATAATCATAAAAGCTCAATTGACAATTCACTAATAATGTCTATTAATTTACACAAACAAAAACTATGACAAACAATTTTAACCGGACAAATATCGCGGAGCATAAACACACGTAATCGTTAGGTAGGAAACACTGCCTCGTCGCTTGACGGCTCGGCGCATCGAGACGGCCGGCGCACGAGCTCCGTTCTATCCATAAGCGACGAGCGTTTTAAACTCGCCCGGTAAGTACAGGTAAGTATTTCTTTGTTTTTATTATTTACTTATTTATGTGTTTAGTTTATATTTTAATTTATTTATTTATTTTATGTATTATATTTATGTGACACCCCACATCACTCCCTTCCAGAGATCGTGTTTACGGTCGATAGTGATCTGGGAACTTTACTGTACGACCTGATCTTGTTTTTCTTTGTATGTTTTCAGGTGGAGGTGTGTCATCAGGAGATTCGTATGGAGTTCTGTTGCTGTCATCTAATACGTAGGCTGGCTTCAAACGGTCTACCGATACTGTGACAGGTTTGCCTTTTATTAACAGTTTGTATACTTTTTCAGATCTCTCCAGAACTGCGTGTGGACCTGTGTATGCTGGTGACAAGGAAGCTCGTACTGCGTCTTCTCGCAGGAAAACATGGCTGGCAGTAGGTAAGTCCTTGAAAATGAATATGGATGGCTTGGCGTGTCTCGAAGCAGGTGAAGGTTTCAGATCGTTGGCGAAAGAGCGTAATCTGGCAGAGTACTCTGTAATGTCGGTTGTTCCAGCTGTGCGCGGGTCAAAGAATTCTCCCGGTAAGCGTAGCGGTTCTCCGTAAACAAGTTCTGCAGCGCTCGCTCGGACATCTTCCTTGTACGCGCTCCGGATGCCGAGTAACACGAAAGGTAAGGCTTCCATCCAGTTTTCAGTTGCATGACAGGTAATAGCAGTTTTCAGCTGTCTATGGAATCTCTCTATGACTCCATTACATGCTGGATGATATGCAGTAGTCTTTTTATGATGAAATCCTGCTATTTTGGATAGATGTTGGAATAACGAAGATTCAAACTGTCTGCCGCGGTCTGTTACTATGTCCACGGGGGATCCAAATCTCGATATCCATCCAGTGAGTAAGGCTTTTGCTACCGTTTCAGCTGTCGCATCAGGGATTGGTATCACCTCAGGCCATCGAGTGAAGCGATCTATGGCGGTGAGACAATATCTATTTCCATTACAGATTGGAAGTGGTCCGATGAGATCAATATGCACGTGAATGAAGCGTGCACGTGGCAGCTGGTAAGTTCCCAAAGGGGAGGATACATGCCTAGTTATCTTAGAACGCTGACAAGCTAGACATGTACGTGCCCACTCTCTGCAGTCTTTCTTAACGCCGGGCCATACGTAGCGTTCTGCTACTAACTTGATCATTGCGTTGGCACCGGGGTGACTTAATGCGTGCAAGCTATCAAAAACTTGCTTGCGCATAGGCTTTGTGACGTAAGGTCTTGATATAAGTGTGCTGACGTCGCAATATAATTCAGCACGGGTTCCAGGTATCTTCACCTTCTGTAGTCGTAACGATGTTCCACGTTCCAGCATGTCTTTTAACTCAGGGTCCGATGCCTGTGACTTAGCTAGCTGAGAGAAATCTATTGACAGTTCCAGCTCTTCTACTCTGCTCAGCGTGTCAGCGACTAGGTTATCCTTCCCCGAGATGTGTCTCAAGTCTGTTGTAAATTGGGATATGAAATCCAGATGACGAAACTGTCTCGGAGAACACTTGTCCTTGCGCTGATGAAAGGCGAAACACAATGGCTTATGGTCTGTGTAAATTGTGAATTCTCTCGCTTCGACCATATGTCTGAAGTATTTCAATGCTTCATAAATCGCCAGGAGTTCTCTGTCGTAAGGAGAATACTTTCTCTGCGCTGGGCTCAACTTGCGTGAAAAGAAGGCCAGCGGCTGCCAGTCACCATCTTGGTATTGTTGTAAGGCAGCACCAATTGCAGTATCTGATGCGTCTGTGACAAGGCCTAGTTTGCCTTGGCAATCTGGATGCGCAAGAAGTGCGGCGCGACAGAGGCTTTCTTTGCAATTCTCAAAGGCTTTCAGAGTATCCCCACAGAGGTTAATAGGGTGGGAACCTTTTACAGAACCAGTCATGAGAGTATGAAGTGGCGCTTGGACTTCAGCAGCGTTGGGAATAAATCTTCTGTAGAAGTTTAGCATCCCCAAGAATCTTCGGAGCTCTTTGACTGTTTTGGGAGGTGGAAACGTTTTGACTGCTTCTACTTTCTCATCTAGAGGCTTGATTCCATTGGCTGATATGTGGTAGCCCAGGAATTTGACTTCCGACTGGCCAAAGCTGCATTTTGAAGTGTTGATGACGATTCCATGTTCCTTTAGTCGGGTGAAGAGAATACGAAGGTGTTCTTCGTGGGTACCCTCGTTTTTCGAGAAAATCAAAAAATCGTCGATGTACGGGTAGACAAAATCCAGTCCGCGTGTCATTTCGTCGACAAAACGTTGGAACGTCTGCCCAGCATTTCGCAATCCGAACGTCATACATGGAAATTCGTATAATCCGAACGGTGTCGTGATGGCGGTCTTGTGGATGTCTTCAGAATTTACAGGAATCTGGTGGAAAGCTTTGACGAGGTCGATTGTTGAAAATATTTTACAGCCTGAAATACTGTGAGTAAAGTCATGCACATGTCTAATTGGATATCTATCAGGTATGGTGCGAGCATTTAGCATTCGGTAATCTCCACAAGGCCGCCATCCGTTTTCTTTCTTCGGTGCGAGATGTAACGGTGACGCCCAGGAGCTCTCCGATGGTCGTGCGATACCTGACTTCAGCATGGACTCAATTTCAGCTTTGGCTATTTTTAGTTTGTCTGGTGCTAGGCGGCGTGGGTTGCAGGACACTGGTTGTCCTGGAGTAGTCCTTATGATGTGAACGGTACGGTGCTTAACTTCTGCCGGCTTACTGGATGGGTTTGTTATTTCAGGAAATTCCTTCAGGATTTGGTCGTAACGAGACTCGCCGATTGGTATCTTGATGGAAGAAATCGCAGTCGACGAGTTTGCAGGTGCGCATACGACGGAGAGTGTTGTCGTATTGTCTAGTAAGCGTTGGTTGCGAATGTCTACTAGAAGGCCATAGAACTTCAGAAAGTCTGCTCCAATTATTGCCTTAGTGACGTCACCAACGATGAAACGCCATGGAAAATCGCGGCGTAATCCGAGATCCAAATCCAGGTGAGTAAATCCGTAAGTGCTGATAGATGTACCGTTAGCAGCAGAGAGTTCAAAATCTGACTTGGGACGACGCTCATGTAGTGAACGCCGTGGGAAGACACAAACGTCGCTTCCTGTATCGACAAGGAATTGCATCTTCGACCGACGATCTACGACGAATAGGCGACCAGACTGGTTGGGACGGTCGTTTGTCGCCATTACCGACCGCCCTGAGAGTTTCCCGCTTGATAATTGCAAGGCTTGACGCAGTTTGTCACTTTTGATCCAAACTTCCAGTGGTACCAACAATTCGGGAACTTTCTGTGATTGGAGTTGGATCTGGTTCCAGAGTGGCTACGGCTTCTTTGGCGGGTCCGCGCGCGAGGTTCACGATCCAGCAGCGTCTTCATCTGCCTGCGAAGTTCGGCTATTTCATTGGCCATAGCTTCCAACATCGAACCAGATGCGGCTGCAGCTGATGATGAAAATGATGCGGCTGATACTTGCGGTGTGGCAGGTGCTATATCTTGGATTCGATCGGCCAAGTCGGACAGTACTTCCAGTGACGCCGTAGGCTGTGCGGCTATCACCGTCTGTACGCTACGTGGTAGTCTGCTCGTCCAAATGGTTTTTATAAAATCTTCTGGCACTTTCGGTCCCGCTAAACTTTGTAAATGCCTCAGGAACTGGGACGGGCGACGGTCTCCTAACTCTTCGTGCATGAGAAGTTGTTTAACTTGCTTCTCACGTGAAGCACTCAGGCGTTTGATAAGCTCTGTCTTCAATTTGTCATATTTGTCAGTCGCTGGAGGAGCAATTATGATGTCTTTTACTTCCTTTGAAAACTGGTGGTCTAGCTGGCCAATGACGTAATTGAACTTTGTCACGTCTGAAGTAATATTCGACACTGCAAATTGCCCTTCGACTTGAGCGAACCATATCTCGGGTTCTTCTGGCCAGAAAGGGGGGACTCGTATCCCCACTCTAAACAACTCGGGGGGGACAGTTGGAACATGTCCCGCATCTTTGTTCGGTGCCGTCATAATAACCAACGAAAAAAAAAAATTATATTTTCTTTAAATCGCTATCAGCTTGTGACTTGGACCACACAATTTTTTCAAATACCCACATTAAAATTGTGGTATCACCCAATAATTTTAATTTTCACTGTTCAATTAAACGAAATATGCACTGTTCAGTCACAAAATATGCACTATTAAGTCACTAAAAGTTCAATTTCGTTCTTTACACACTTTATTGTTCATGAGAGGGGTCACCAGTTATGGGCGTGAGTCTGGGTATTTGAGTAGGAAAACCACTTCACTTGAGTATATTTCGAAATGTTTATAATCATAAAAGCTCAATTGACAATTCACTAATAATGTCTATTAATTTACACAAACAAAAACTATGACAAACAATTTTAACCGGACAAATATCGCGGAGCATAAACACACGTAATCGTTAGGTAGGAAACACTGCCTCGTCGCTTGACGGCTCGGCGCATCGAGACGGCCGGCGCACGAGCTCCGTTCTATCCATAAGCGACGAGCGTTTTAAACTCGCCCGGTAAGTACAGGTAAGTATTTCTTTGTTTTTATTATTTACTTATTTATGTGTTTAGTTTATATTTTAATTTATTTATTTATTTTATGTATTATATTTATGTGACACCCCACATCACTCCCTTCCAGAGATCGTGTTTACGGTCGATAGTGATCTGGGAACTTTACTGTACGACCTGATCTTGTTTTTCTTTGTATGTTTTCAGGTGGAGGTGTGTCATCAGGAGATTCGTATGGAGTTCTGTTGCTGTCATCTAATACGTAGGCTGGCTTCAAACGGTCTACCGATACTGTGACAGGTTTGCCTTTTATTAACAGTTTGTATACTTTTTCAGATCTCTCCAGAACTGCGTGTGGACCTGTGTATGCTGGTGACAAGGAAGCTCGTACTGCGTCTTCTCGCAGGAAAACATGGCTGGCAGTAGGTAAGTCCTTGAAAATGAATATGGATGGCTTGGCGTGTCTCGAAGCAGGTGAAGGTTTCAGATCGTTGGCGAAAGAGCGTAATCTGGCAGAGTACTCTGTAATGTCGGTTGTTCCAGCTGTGCGCGGGTCAAAGAATTCTCCCGGTAAGCGTAGCGGTTCTCCGTAAACAAGTTCTGCAGCGCTCGCTCGGACATCTTCCTTGTACGCGCTCCGGATGCCGAGTAACACGAAAGGTAAGGCTTCCATCCAGTTTTCAGTTGCATGACAGGTAATAGCAGTTTTCAGCTGTCTATGGAATCTCTCTATGACTCCATTACATGCTGGATGATATGCAGTAGTCTTTTTATGATGAAATCCTGCTATTTTGGATAGATGTTGGAATAACGAAGATTCAAACTGTCTGCCGCGGTCTGTTACTATGTCCACGGGGGATCCAAATCTCGATATCCATCCAGTGAGTAAGGCTTTTGCTACCGTTTCAGCTGTCGCATCAGGGATTGGTATCACCTCAGGCCATCGAGTGAAGCGATCTATGGCGGTGAGACAATATCTATTTCCATTACAGATTGGAAGTGGTCCGATGAGATCAATATGCACGTGAATGAAGCGTGCACGTGGCAGCTGGTAAGTTCCCAAAGGGGAGGATACATGCCTAGTTATCTTAGAACGCTGACAAGCTAGACATGTACGTGCCCACTCTCTGCAGTCTTTCTTAACGCCGGGCCATACGTAGCGTTCTGCTACTAACTTGATCATTGCGTTGGCACCGGGGTGACTTAATGCGTGCAAGCTATCAAAAACTTGCTTGCGCATAGGCTTTGTGACGTAAGGTCTTGATATAAGTGTGCTGACGTCGCAATATAATTCAGCACGGGTTCCAGGTATCTTCACCTTCTGTAGTCGTAACGATGTTCCACGTTCCAGCATGTCTTTTAACTCAGGGTCCGATGCCTGTGACTTAGCTAGCTGAGAGAAATCTATTGACAGTTCCAGCTCTTCTACTCTGCTCAGCGTGTCAGCGACTAGGTTATCCTTCCCCGAGATGTGTCTCAAGTCTGTTGTAAATTGGGATATGAAATCCAGATGACGAAACTGTCTCGGAGAACACTTGTCCTTGCGCTGATGAAAGGCGAAACACAATGGCTTATGGTCTGTGTAAATTGTGAATTCTCTCGCTTCGACCATATGTCTGAAGTATTTCAATGCTTCATAAATCGCCAGGAGTTCTCTGTCGTAAGGAGAATACTTTCTCTGCGCTGGGCTCAACTTGCGTGAAAAGAAGGCCAGCGGCTGCCAGTCACCATCTTGGTATTGTTGTAAGGCAGCACCAATTGCAGTATCTGATGCGTCTGTGACAAGGCCTAGTTTGCCTTGGCAATCTGGATGCGCAAGAAGTGCGGCGCGACAGAGGCTTTCTTTGCAATTCTCAAAGGCTTTCAGAGTATCCCCACAGAGGTTAATAGGGTGGGAACCTTTTACAGAACCAGTCATGAGAGTATGAAGTGGCGCTTGGACTTCAGCAGCGTTGGGAATAAATCTTCTGTAGAAGTTTAGCATCCCCAAGAATCTTCGGAGCTCTTTGACTGTTTTGGGAGGTGGAAACGTTTTGACTGCTTCTACTTTCTCATCTAGAGGCTTGATTCCATTGGCTGATATGTGGTAGCCCAGGAATTTGACTTCCGACTGGCCAAAGCTGCATTTTGAAGTGTTGATGACGATTCCATGTTCCTTTAGTCGGGTGAAGAGAATACGAAGGTGTTCTTCGTGGGTACCCTCGTTTTTCGAGAAAATCAAAAAATCGTCGATGTACGGGTAGACAAAATCCAGTCCGCGTGTCATTTCGTCGACAAAACGTTGGAACGTCTGCCCAGCATTTCGCAATCCGAACGTCATACATGGAAATTCGTATAATCCGAACGGTGTCGTGATGGCGGTCTTGTGGATGTCTTCAGAATTTACAGGAATCTGGTGGAAAGCTTTGACGAGGTCGATTGTTGAAAATATTTTACAGCCTGAAATACTGTGAGTAAAGTCATGCACATGTCTAATTGGATATCTATCAGGTATGGTGCGAGCATTTAGCATTCGGTAATCTCCACAAGGCCGCCATCCGTTTTCTTTCTTCGGTGCGAGATGTAACGGTGACGCCCAGGAGCTCTCCGATGGTCGTGCGATACCTGACTTCAGCATGGACTCAATTTCAGCTTTGGCTATTTTTAGTTTGTCTGGTGCTAGGCGGCGTGGGTTGCAGGACACTGGTTGTCCTGGAGTAGTCCTTATGATGTGAACGGTACGGTGCTTAACTTCTGCCGGCTTACTGGATGGGTTTGTTATTTCAGGAAATTCCTTCAGGATTTGGTCGTAACGAGACTCGCCGATTGGTATCTTGATGGAAGAAATCGCAGTCGACGAGTTTGCAGGTGCGCATACGACGGAGAGTGTTGTCGTATTGTCTAGTAAGCGTTGGTTGCGAATGTCTACTAGAAGGCCATAGAACTTCAGAAAGTCTGCTCCAATTATTGCCTTAGTGACGTCACCAACGATGAAACGCCATGGAAAATCGCGGCGTAATCCGAGATCCAAATCCAGGTGAGTAAATCCGTAAGTGCTGATAGATGTACCGTTAGCAGCAGAGAGTTCAAAATCTGACTTGGGACGACGCTCATGTAGTGAACGCCGTGGGAAGACACAAACGTCGCTTCCTGTATCGACAAGGAATTGCATCTTCGACCGACGATCTACGACGAATAGGCGACCAGACTGGTTGGGACGGTCGTTTGTCGCCATTACCGACCGCCCTGAGAGTTTCCCGCTTGATAATTGCAAGGCTTGACGCAGTTTGTCACTTTTGATCCAAACTTCCAGTGGTACCAACAATTCGGGAACTTTCTGTGATTGGAGTTGGATCTGGTTCCAGAGTGGCTACGGCTTCTTTGGCGGGTCCGCGCGCGAGGTTCACGATCCAGCAGCGTCTTCATCTGCCTGCGAAGTTCGGCTATTTCATTGGCCATAGCTTCCAACATCGAACCAGATGCGGCTGCAGCTGATGATGAAAATGATGCGGCTGATACTTGCGGTGTGGCAGGTGCTATATCTTGGATTCGATCGGCCAAGTCGGACAGTACTTCCAGTGACGCCGTAGGCTGTGCGGCTATCACCGTCTGTACGCTACGTGGTAGTCTGCTCGTCCAAATGGTTTTTATAAAATCTTCTGGCACTTTCGGTCCCGCTAAACTTTGTAAATGCCTCAGGAACTGGGACGGGCGACGGTCTCCTAACTCTTCGTGCATGAGAAGTTGTTTAACTTGCTTCTCACGTGAAGCACTCAGGCGTTTGATAAGCTCTGTCTTCAATTTGTCATATTTGTCAGTCGCTGGAGGAGCAATTATGATGTCTTTTACTTCCTTTGAAAACTGGTGGTCTAGCTGGCCAATGACGTAATTGAACTTTGTCACGTCTGAAGTAATATTCGACACTGCAAATTGCCCTTCGACTTGAGCGAACCATATCTCGGGTTCTTCTGGCCAGAAAGGGGGGACTCGTATCCCCACTCTAAACAACTCGGGGGGGACAGTTGGAACATGTCCCGCATCTTTGTTCGGTGCCGTCATAATAACCAACGAAAAAAAAAAATTATATTTTCTTTAAATCGCTATCAGCTTGTGACTTGGACCACACAATTTTTTCAAATACCCACATTAAAATTGTGGTATCACCCAATAATTTTAATTTTCACTGTTCAATTAAACGAAATATGCACTGTTCAGTCACAAAATATGCACTATTAAGTCACTAAAAGTTCAATTTCGTTCTTTACACACTTTATTGTTCATGAGAGGGGTCACCAGTTATGGGCGTGAGTCTGGGTATTTGAGTAGGAAAACCACTTCACTTGAGTATATTTCGAAATGTTTATAATCATAAAAGCTCAATTGACAATTCACTAATAATGTCTATTAATTTACACAAACAAAAACTATGACAAACAATTTTAACCGGACAAATATCGCGGAGCATAAACACACGTAATCGTTAGGTAGGAAACACTGCCTCGTCGCTTGACGGCTCGGCGCATCGAGACGGCCGGCGCACGAGCTCCGTTCTATCCATAAGCGACGAGCGTTTTAAACTCGCCCGGTAAGTACAGGTAAGTATTTCTTTGTTTTTATTATTTACTTATTTATGTGTTTAGTTTATATTTTAATTTATTTATTTATTTTATGTATTATATTTATGTGACACCCCACAGTATAGAAGCATGGATTAATGGAATTCATACAAACTATTTACTTAGCTGAATCAAATAGCTACAGCCTGTCAATCGGTTAGTAAATAAGCCATTATTTCTGGTAAAGAGTAAAGGATGAAAATGGTTATTGTTATCTTTAAGAGATAGACAAATACTATTGCAGACGACTTTTTTGTAGACTTTAAGGTGTACAATACTATGATATTGTACATTATTTTGATCTATTTCCTAGGGTTCAGCCAGCGTTTGCAATGTAAGCGTAAAAAAATGTGTTTATTTACGACATCACATTAGAAACCTCTAAAGTTATCAGTGTTTCTCTACTATATTATTCATGTATTATACAGATAAATCTTTCTCTTAAATTACTCTAGATATTAAAAAAAACTGCATCAATATCCGTTGCGTAGGTTTAAAGATCTAAGTATAAATAGAGACAGACAGACAGCGGCTTTATTTTAAATTATGTAGTGAAAACGAATAATTAAATTGGTAAATATTGTTAACTCTCAAATCAAAAATAGCTCCGTTACAGTTGCTTAAATATAACTGAAATGCAACTCCTAATGTTCGCAGCGTCCTGAAAACGAACGGCGGTTTTGGTTCTCGTATTTGGCCAACTTGACTGCCAAGGAGTGGAACGCACTTCCTGCCTCGGTGTTCTCCAGCAATAGATAAAACCTGGGTCTCTTCAAGACAAGAGTGAATAGGCACCTCGTGGGCAAGCGTGCTCCATCTTAGACCGCATCGTCACTTTCCATCAAGTGTGTTGTGGTCAAACGAGAGCCCATTCAATCATAAAAAAAGGCTTTCGACCAAATTTTAATGCCTTTATTCACCAAAAAATAAGATTGGACCAATCAGTCAGCCCGCTTGGCATTTTTCTGTTGCGAGCCCAAGACCCAAGACAAAAACCAAATAATGTTTCCGTCAGACCTTATTTGTGGAGTGAATCTAAAATGTACCCACCATTTCAGCGTTGTCTGCCATGCGACGCAACATCCTCGTCACATACCAGTCGGGAGCAGCTGCCGGGGGCTTGCCTGAACGCTTTCCGTGCGCTGAAAAATTAAAAACATTAAAGGAATTTTACAATCTACAAGGTCACAAAACGGCCCCAACTCAGCATAATGCCGGCTGTTAATCGGCGCTGGTCTTCCGTTGGAACCGCTTGGTGATGTCACGGTACAAGCACATACACAGTACACACTACAAAATGATAAATAAAATACATAAAGATAATAACAAAAACTAACTCCTCCTTTAACGTTACAAGATACAAGTGAAGTAAAGCCAATAGAGAGGTCAAACAGAACTAGGAAACCTGTGCCAGTTTGAACAGAGTTAACACGCTCGTAAAGCGATTGAGTGGTCAGAGAGCTTACCATAAGATCTTATAGCCTACCATGAGATCGTATATATGATTGTTACGTTTTGTTTTCGACGCTGCGCGACCGCGAATCGTATCAAGTACCAATCTTACCAAGCGGCTCCAACGGAAGACCAGCGCCGGTTAACAGCCGGCATTATGCTGAGTTGGGGCCGTTTTCTGACCTTGTAGATTGTACTTCCCTTAATGTTTTTAATTTTAAAAGGTCACAAATTTGCTTTTTTTTTTCATTCTTTCTTTTTTGTATCGTCGCGCAATAAGGTCCATGGTCGCGCAACGTCGAAAACAAAACGTGACCATAATGGTAATAAGATGCCATGGTAGGCCACCAGTTCACTTTAATTTGAGCCACGTTTGGAAGTTTTGATTGCTTCATATAATTACCCTTTAAAGGTTCGGAATTGTATTTTTTGGTATGGAAATTGACGTGGTTTTCACACATTATGTTACTAAATAAGATCTCTGTAAATATAGATATTTTTTAAGTGTAATCTGGCAGAATTCACGGTAGTGGCTCACAGACTCTGTGAATACAATGTTTAAATAAGTAGCTATACAGCTTAGTTAAAATGTTCAATATTTGTAAACTAACATTTATTTTGTATGTTCTTAAGGCACCGCCTTGGTCTTTGGACTGTTAGGGTGCTGTATTCAATTTCGAATAAATAAATAAAGAAATAAAAAAAAATATGATTTTATGATACTGGAATAACCGGGAAACTAAAAAGTGAACAACCGACTGAATCATACGCGAGTATAATTTAAAGTTTTAATTATATTTTTTGTGTTTATCCAGTTGTCAGCCAGGTAGGACCCATGGAAAAAGTAATCTCTGGTAGTCTTCATCATCATTTATTTATAGCTGTTCTTACCTATTGCTTTTAATTTTTCTTGATAAGGTGATGTCTTATCTAAGCTATGAAGCAATGATAGTCTAGTTGGAGAAGGCCCGTCTCTCTAGCCAGAAGGAGCGGGTTCAAACTCAGCCGACGGCACACCAATTTGTTCATTATGTGAACATACTCGTATTTTATATGTGTGTATTGTATGTCATCTGCTAAATGCCTGGAGCCCGGTGTATGGCGACAGGCTCGCCCCTTGTCACATTTGGGACTGAATATCGCCCGGCGAAGTGTGGGTGTTGTATTACTCCTCTGCCAGCCCTCTCGGGGGAAAGGCGTGACGATATGTATGTAAAGACGAATTAATATTTCTTATCCTCTCAGAAAGTAAATTCTGGTTGTATTTTGAAAGGTGATAGATGTCGAAATCTCGAAAACTTTCGGCCCGTACACAATGGGTCAATCGTGTATTCTTCACAAACTTTTCCGAATGAATAAATCAATAGTTAAGTACTTTACTAAAGGAAAGGAGCGATAATACAAAGGCCAGTTTGCAAACCATTTGGAACCATTCAACTTTGGTTGAGTAACAGTTGTTTAAGAGCGGCCAACTTATGAGTAGAGCTGGCCAAGTTTTGGAACTAAATTTTTTGCACTGACGACTGTTAGTTTTGTTCAGAAAATAGGATAGTAGCTCCCTCATGCAACTTTATGGATAAGATGGTAGTACAGTGTTCAAGCTAGCGCGTCAACCTGACGGACTCCATTTCCTGAGCGCAAATGACTCTAAATTGCATGACTAACCGCCATTCGTCTCGAGCTCAGCACTTACCTGTGCTTTTGGCTATTACAAACTTTACACATGTAAGTGGTTTTACTATTATTTACTGGAGCTTGGTGCGGGTGATAGCTGCATTTATTTATATTACCCGCGTTTATTACTTAGCTAGCGACCCGCTCCTACTTTGCATGATACCTATAAACATTCCTTGAAAAATTATCTAAGTAATGATGTAAACCACATCAGAATTCATTGCGTGGTTGAGGAATTAGCTCAGATCGACCTAGAGAATAAGATGGCGTATGATTTAGGTGAAACCAAAAACCGTCCAAAAACTACGCTACTGTCGTATATGTACACAACACGCACACAACGACGCAAAAAAACTACGCTAATCGCTTGGTCATTCTTACCTAGACATTATGTGCATTAGTTTATGGTATAATTTCGTGTACATAAATATACATAGTGCATTATAAAAGTGTGGCCAGGACTACATTTTGAGGGTTCTTTTTAAAAACTGTGCAGTTTTTTTACAAGTCAATTTTGAAAAATCCGTACCATTAAACTCTTGAAAATATGTGCAGTTTTAGAATATTAAATCTACTTAGGTTGTATATTGGAACAAAAATGGCTAACGTAGAGTTTGGGAATTAATATTAGTTTTCGTGCAATTGTAAATGTTTTTCATGGCAACATTACCACGCACACAAGATTAAAAAAGAAGTGGCTTCAGCGTGATATTATACCTAACGCAGTGTTCCATCTTTTCCTCTAGGTTGATCTGATCGTGAAAAGCGCCTTTGTTTTGTACTACCTATGTAGAGACCTACGAGTATGTAGTACTACAAATTTTGGGGATCTTGATTTTTAGTATTGTTATATTTAAGGTCCTGCTGAACTTCGAAGTCACGATTCGTTAATCGCGGCATCTTTCAAGGATGATAAGGAACTATTTGTCTTATGTCACCCGCACCATCCTACAATGGAAACAGTATACTAAGTACATAATACGCGAGTGGGTAATCCATCCAGTTGGTTTGTGTTAGCTACCACATCCTTACACACTTAAATTAAGTTAGTGTACACTAGAAATTCCCTAGAACTAATTTGTATGACAAAAAAACGTTTGCCGGGTCAGCCATAAAATAATAGTATCTATTTTAAGCCTGCCATTAAAACAATTATTTTTCAATTTGATGAAACTTGATTGAAAAATGACTTTCTAACTTTTTATCCAAAATATTTGAAAAAAGTTTAAACTTTAAAGGTAACTTGAATTTCCTGCTTATCGAATAACAAAGAAAAAGTTACTCTGATTGATTGAGTTCTTCTCTTCATTTGATTACACAAATCAATATATCTACCGAGCGAGCATTATAGCTATCAAAGCGTTTGTGCTTTCGTATGCCCGGCATCTGTCCGATAAATAATGAATACATTATTTATCTTTCTGTGTGATTTTCTTTGTAAGATTTTTGTTTATGTTGTTACTCGTAGTAGCTCTTGCTCGTGCGTGACGTCACCTGCCGGTCGCAACGGAATACCAGCGCTGGTTGGACACAACCAGCACCATACTGAGTTGTGGCTGGTTTGTGGCAAAAAGCCAAAATACGTACACTGTTTTTACCTGTTAACTTAGTTTCTTTTTATTTTTTTGTTCAATCTGTATTCTGTGTGTATATTTTTGTTCTGTGTGTTTTTTGCCACAAATAAATGTCTGTCTGTCTGTCTGTATTCTGTCCGGCTGTCTTCCTCTACAACTCGCATTTAGCAATCGGTTCCCTTAGATATTTGTGAGTAGGTTCAATAATAAGAATACAGTAGAATGTTAATGGTATGCATGCTATGAATGTTTTGTCGAGTCACTCTTGGATTTTTTTCAAAATGGTGAATATATAATATTAGGTCCTTACGTATGAAATTGGCGTTTTCTACGGGAGGAATAAAAAGTCGATTTTTTTTTGTAAAATATATTTAATTAATCAAAATTATGCACCGTTGTTATCTATGCACTTTTGCCATCTTATGGGTAGTTCATTGATCCCTTTACTATAAAAACCATGGGGGCGAGAATCAACAAACTCTTTGAAGGCGGTTTGGACTGCTGCATCGGAGTGGAATTTTTTTCCTTGTAAGAAGTTGTCCAAATTCCGGAAGAAATGGTAATCTGTTGGAGCAAGGTCCGGGGAGTACGGTGGATGTCGCAGACATTCCAATTGTAGCTCAGCTAACTTAGTGGTTGTTTGTTGTGCAGTGTGTGGTCTTGCGTTGTCGTGAAGCAGCAGTGGCCTAGAGCGATTGACCAATCTCGGTTGTTTAACAGCTAGTTCTTCCTTCATGGTTTGCAGTTGCTGACAATAGATATCTGCCGTAATCGTTTGGCCAGATTTAAGAAAGCTGTAGTGAACGACACCGGCGCTAGTCCACCAAACACTTACAAGTAACTTTTTCTGAGTCAATTTTCGTTTAGGGCAGGATTTGGCTGGGTCTCCAGGGTTCAGCCATTGCGATGAGCGCTTTCGATTATCGTACAATATCCACTTTTCATCACAAGTAATGATTCGATTTAAAATCCCTTCATTATTGTGTCGGTTGAGCAAAGTAACACAGCAGGCGACCAGTGTTTGCAAGTTCGATTCACTCAATTCATGAGGTACCCATCGTTCGAGTTTTTTTACTTTCCCGATTTGCTTCAAGTGGATTAATACAGTTTTGTCACTTACCCCGAAGACTGCTGCTATCTCTGAAGTGCTTTGTGATGGATCCGCTTCCACAATAGCCTTTAATTCTTCGTTTTTCACTTTGATCTCCGGCCGTCCACGGGGTTGGTTCTTAAGGTCGAAATTTCCAGAACGAAAACGTTGAAACCAAAAACGTACCATGCTGTCTTTAGCGACACCAGCGCCGTACACATCATTAATTCTTCGAGCTGTTTCTGCAGCACTGGTGCCACGGTAGAACTCGTACTCGTAAATATACCGATATTTCATGTTTTCCATTGCGCGGTAATAAGCGACGCCAAAGAAAAAATAATGAGGAAGATAACAAATGAATGACTGTATTCCAAAGAAAAAAAAACCAGCTAAATGAATTTATTAATTTGAATTTCGAATTCTTAACCAAAGAGGAGATATTTCAGATCAAATTGATCAGTACGACAAAACGCTGATTTCATACGTAAGGACCTAATATTATTTTTGGCGTAAAATTTTTTATTTTTATTTTACTTTTACTGGAGAATTTACAGCCAATTGATAATAAAACTCAAAATTGTACCTAGTTTACAAGGCCAATTAAAAATTCCCGCCAATAGATAGGAACTTAGAATGGAGCATAGCAGCAGCAATGTGCTGGGTATAATAAGTAATGTAGGTAATACGTAAGCAAGATACTAAATACAAAAAAGTTAAGGTTGAGAATAAAAAAAAATGTCAGATAGCCCCGATGTCAGAGTTTCTAGGCCGCCCGATGGCCTCTGACATGGCTTGACGATTGTTGTCATAGAACAATCAACCGGGGCCTACAATTTAACGTGTCATCTGCGAGCCACGGTAGCGCTCAGTTATAAATGCCACCCGCGGTCACCCATCCTAGGACTGACCGTATCGTTCGTTCCTTAGCATCGGTGATCGGCTACGAACACCTAGTCAAGCTATGCTGTGAGCGCTACAATAATAGCTCCCCATGTCAATGATCATGTATTGTATCGGGCAAAACCAAAGATAAACATAGGTATAGATACCTTTTTAAAAGGCAAGGCAAATCTAGCTCAGTGAGGCTAGTGACGTAAAGCCCTGACACAATGAGCGCGAGAGAAGACAAGCGTTCTATTGGCAGATCACAAAAAAACAGAAACGAAGTCTTGCAAAATTAAGTATAACTTTCAAAATGCAACGGCTAAAAGCTCGGGTTAATAGTTTTTTACTTCTAAAGTTTTAACCAAAATCCTCCTCCTCAAGTCGCATTCCTCATGTCTGAGGGTCGTGACCACCATCTCCAATTACTCTCTCTCTCTCTCTTACGATCGTTAACCAATATAATACCTTTTCAAATTGCACAAAGACCAAAATAGAATGTTTTAGGTGTTTTTTATCCTCTAGCTGACTCTTAATTACTTATTAATCAATCTAAAACCTTTCCAACCGGCTGCACCTGTCAAAAGTCCTTTTTTAATAATTTCGAATCACGTACGGAGAAATGGTAGTAATTAGACCAAATTACACCCGACGTGACGGGATAGGATCAAAACGTCATCAGACGAGGCAGGTGATCGCAGCTTTTTCATTTTGGGGTATACTGCGTGAATCGTGTTTAGATTCATGAAATTTCCATGTTTCTAATGAGTTTGTAATAGTTAGGGTAGAGGCAAAAAAACTTAAATCTTTGAAGAAACTCAATGCTTTTTTACATAATACATAAACAAATCGTCACGCCTTTTCCCCGAGGGAGCTGGCAGAGGTGTAATACAACACCTACACTTTGCTGGACGATATTCAGTCCCAAATGTGACAGGGGGTTAGCCTGTCGCCATACACCGGGCTCCAGTTATGTAGCAGATGATATATTTATAATACGCACATATGTTCACACAATGAACAAATTTGTGCGTGCCGTCGGTTGGATTTGAACCCGCTCCCTCCAGCTTGAGAGGCGGGCCTTCTCCAACTAGGCTATCATCGCTCTCACACAATAAAACTTCTTTAAAGCTCCCCTTGTCAAGAATGCCATTTTTTAAATTGAGTTTGAACATCAACAAATCAGACCAGCCGGGAATTCAATGTGGTACCCCTATTTATAAGGCAGACGCTAATGTCGTTGAATAGTCGTTTTATGAGATTAGTTTGAAGTCAAAATAAAATAAAAAACCCACTTCGAAACCAACGCAAAATTTTAAAATATCAAAAGATCTCCATTATCATAACATACGGTCTATAAACTGACAAAAGTTATTGATAGACGTCGCTAATGCACTTTTTAGTTCCTCTCAAGCATGAGCTTTATGGCGCATATTCTTGCTATAGCTACTACCATCTAAAAGTGCAATGAAGTGCGTTGTCTTGAAACTTAGTGGTTACTGGCTTAGTGGAGGAAAAATATTATACAAAGTGATTCTCAGCAACCATTTTGTTCTATGTAACCAATACTAAAATTATAAAATGCTGTAGCTATACTCTTGACAAAGTGTACAACAACTAATTATTTTTAAGATTTCCTTAAAGGTTTCTTAGTAAAAGTTGTTTACAATAAGAAAACAAAATTGTGGAATGAATTTATCGTTTGTGAGTAGCAGTAAGTCATTGTATAGCGTCCGCCAAATCAGTACAGTAATCAACAACGTATTAAAAATAATTATTACTTACCTACTCGTAAGTGTCAGTTTTAACAATAAGTATCCAAGTTCAATTAAATAGATTTTAATTTAAAGCAAATGGAACTTTGCTAAAACTGACACTTATCTAGTTATTTGGCGCGCATACTATCACAATAACTATCATTCGTTTGAATTTACCGCGAATCACACTGTATAATATATTTATAACATAGCTCAATCATGTCACTATGTATGACGCATAGGCACACTTTCACGAGAGATTTCCACGTAACTAATGATAGGAATTTATTAGTATCTGTGAATTCCCACGTCCGAAGGTAGGTTTTATTGAACGCTTGCGGCTCTATTATCGTTAATATTGGTTTATTTTAAGCCCCAGGATTATCGCGCGGTGGTTTATTACGAAAAAAACGCTGGCGTCGATACTAGATGTTTTATTATGGGGAAACTGGTTGCAAATAGGTGGTGCTGGCTTTACTTGAGGGCTTAGGGTAAACGCGCTTGTTTTTAAAGTGAAACTTCTAATGCGACTTCCAACAAGGTTGCGTTAAGCGTTTAACGCTCCTGGGGAGGGGGAATAGAAAGAGACAGAGCTAGAGTGAATGCGAGGCACTCGAACGCTGCGCGTAGTATAACTGTTACAGGCCAGCGCAAGCGTTAGCAACGAGTAGCGTTCAATATTCCAACGCAAGAGGGAGAGAAAAAGAAAGATACACAGAAGTTTAACTTCTTCCGCGCGGAGGCACTCTACGCACTATTTTGTAATTTGACCTATGTAGATCATATTGGTCAAATTCGGAACTTCAGAAAAAGAGAGAATTGAAACCATTTTTGTTTAGTTTTAGCAGATTGCAGTTAAAACGAAGTTCTCATGGGCTAAAGGTTTTTGCATTTCATCTAGAAGAAGAAGACTAGCGAAGAGAGCAAGTCAGGATACTGATGAGCCTCTAAAGTTATCTACAGAGTGATAGATTGCAACTTTCACCATCATGTACGAGTATGACTTATGCACTTGTCTAATTTTTAAATTTTTATTTTACAATTATTTACAAAGTTTTGCGGAGATTCCCATTTTTTTGGTTTGTGCATTAAGAGAGTATCTGCATTATGATCCATATTTGCCGAAAAGACAAATTAATGTCGTTTTTCATATTCTGTCAAAACAAAGTACCTACAGAAGTACCTTTAGTACCTATAGAAATTAGCACCATAAAGTGAGTTGTGTGTACAAACAAACGCACAAACGTAGTTCCCATATTTGATATCAGCACAGTAAGAAGCTTTTAATGAAATTGAAACAAACACTCACCTCCCCAACACGAGTGTCCGTAGCTGAGGCATGAACCTGGAATCAAATTAAATACAATTTCGTTATTAACGTCGTGATATGATCGGGTATTCACTTAATTGACTCATTTTCGGAATCCTTTTATTTTAATAGTAGGTAAAGGAAGAATAATTGCTATGTTTGTGGAAAATTTTCATTATTTTATACAGGTACTAGCGACCCGACCCGGCTTCGCACGGGTGCAATGCTGATACTAAATACTACGCTCTGGCTTCGCACGGGTAAAACAAAAAAATAATATTGTGGGATATCCATAAGAGATAGACATCGCGGAGTTTTCTGTAGACCTTTTCAATGTGTACAAATAATTAGTACATTATCTTGATCAATCTTGTAGGGTTTAGCCTGCGTTTGCAAAGTCAGCGGAAAAAAATTGATAATTAACGACATCACATTAGAAACCTCAAAAATAACAGTATTTCTCCACTATTTAATGGATGTTATTATACATATAATCCTTCCTCTTCAATCACTCTATCTATTTAAAAAAAACGCATTAAAATTCGTTGCGTAGTTTTAAAGATTTAAGCATACAAAGGGATATAGGGATAGAGAAAGCGACTTTGTTTTATACTATGTAGTGATACATAATTTTATGTATAAATTTGTCAGTAGTTATTTATCATGATATAATGATGTACTGCGCCAGGTATAGCATTCCGAGTCAAAATAGTCACGTAGGCAACACGTAGTGACGTCAATCGATTAAGCAAGACCGAAATATGTCATTTACAAATAGTGCGAAGGAGACGACGACGATGACGAGTGACGTCATTACGTGTTGGCTCCCGGAATGTTAAACCTTGTTTTTTGTAGATCATGGTAGTTATATTGTTTTTAACCTTTATTAAACTTTTTTAGTTAGAAATTTCTGCTAAGTAAGAAAGTAGGTAAGTTCCTATAGGCCGAGTTGCTAGCCTTAGTGTCAGATTTCAAGCAAAAGATACTTAAATGAAATACACTTCTATGTTCTTCATCGGTTCAAGATGGGATCTTCGACTTACAGGATCGTGGTGGAATAGCAAGTGTTTTTTTTTTTAAATGAGAATAGGTCAGCGTTTGACCACCAATTAACTCGCCTGATGTTAAGCGACGTTGTGGTCTAAGATGGAGCACGACGACCTATAAGGTACTTATTCACTCTAGCCTTGAAGTTTTGTAGAGTGAAGAAGTACAAAGACGGCAGTTGAGCGAGGCGCTACAAGTGCGCTACTGCTCAGACCCGTCTTCGGAACGGTTACACCGGACTACATCCCGAAACACGACTATTACTATTACTGTTTAGGTATCTTCTACGTCTGTGTACTTCATATTCGACCACATCGTCGCTCAACAACAAGCGAGTTGGTTGTCAAACGCGGACTTAAGTATTCGCGATAAAAAAAGTGTTTTTCGATGGGGATCAAAAAGAGCGACTCATATGGAGTTCGCGTCACTAACGGTGGCAACAAAAAGATAACTGTCTAAAATTTAAATTGAAAATTTAAACACACCGACATCGATTTTCATCAAATTTAGCTAAGAACACTCCTGACACCTTTCAAACAAGGAACAAAATCAAAATCGGTTTATGTTTTCGGGAGCTACGATGCCACAGACACACACACACACACACTCACATACACACACACAAACAAATCAAACTTATAACACCCCGTCGTTTTCTCATCGGGGGTTAAAAACCAAGCAACTGCACAATTAATATTGTAACTTGAGCTAAGTGTCTTGTCGGGTGTATTATTGTCTTGTTAATTTGACTACAAGGCCTACCTTGCAGTAAGATATAGTTCCATTTGCGGGTCTCTCAATTATCAAAGACGCTGCCCAGTGGATGCATTAGGCCGGCTAAGTGCCCGGTATTCAAGTTTGGTCTTAGTTAGAATGCTCCCCTGATAGCTTCCATTTATGGGTACATCTAGCTACAGCTTTACAACTGTGCTTTGCATACAAGATATTCAAATATAACAAGTAGTTTCCCGTAAACGAGACTTGTAATTCGTCTTCGATGTTACTCATATTCGAATGATTAAGTTTTCTTCGAATTAAGTCCTCATAATCACACTGATATCATAAATGCAAAAGTTTGGATGGATGGATGTTTGTTACTCAATCACGTCAGAACGGCAGAACAGATCTGGATGAAATATGGCACAGAGATAGGTTTTAAACTGGAGTGGCACATAGGTTACTTTTTAACCGCGGGCAAATCCGCAGGGCGCAGCTACTTAAGAATAGTTCATTATTAATTGGTTCTAAATGAATTATTCTTTTAAGCTACCTAATTAAGTACTAGCTACTTGACAGCTTAAATTAAATTAAATTGTTACTTATTCTAAGCGTAAATATTTATTTACATGGAAAGCATGAAAAAAGTTCAAAACAGTAAAGCCTTCGTCAGCTAAATAGTAAAAAAAGTACGAAAATTAATTGACTACTAATAACTTTAAAATTCAAAATTTGCACCACGAAATCGTCGCTGAAGCGAACATAACGTTTAATCACAATCAATATTGATCAACAGGCTCTTGTTTGAATCCAATCTGTTTGTTAGCGGTATTGACGCATAAATCTGTGCCGATGCATAAAGATTTCCCCGAGGACTCATCATACGCGGATCCCTTTGAATGCGTGCTTGAACATTGAAAATTGGACCTTTTTTACTCGCAGAGCAAGAGTAGAGCTAACAAGTAAGCTAGAGAGCGAGATAACTGCGCCCCATGGTGTTACATGTCAGTTCATTTTTTTTTACAACAAACTAGACATGCGTTTGACCACTGACTCGCCTGATGGGAAGCGTCGACGTGATCGAAGGTGTAACACGCTTGCCTAGGAGATACCTATTTACTACTTTACTCTTAAACACTCCCAGATTGTATTTGGGGGCTGAGCTATCCACGTCCGTAGGAGTGTACTCTATTCTGATTCCCTACACGTGGTCCCTGGGTAGTGCTAACCGGGTAGCAAACTCTGGTGGGAGGCTTTGGCCGTGGCTAGTTACCACCCACCCACCGGACCAAGCCATGCCGTGAAATGACCTAGTCGTATTTCGGGATGTAGTCCGGTGTAACCGTTCCGAAGACAGGTCTGAGCAGTAGCACACTTGTAGCGCCTCACTCAACTGCCGTCTTTGTACTTGTTCACTCTACAAAACTTCAAAGCTAGAGTGAATAAGTATCTTATAGGTCGTTGTGCTCCATCTTAGACCACAACGTCGTTTAACATCAGGCGAGTTGGTGGTCAAACGCCGACCTATTCTACATATAAAAAAAAAAGGTGGAAAGACAGACGCAGGCAACGAGTTCCACATCTCTGCAGTTCTTAGTGCGTTTTGGCGGAATTTCCACTGCCTTATTGCGATCTTCCAGAGCATCTCAAGCCAGAGGGAGCGGGTTCAAACCCGACGGCACGCACTAATTTGTTTATTGTGTGAACATATTATGTGTGTGCGTATTGTCTGCCATCTGCTACATGACTGGAGCCCGGTGTATGGCGAAAGGCTTCCCTGTCACTTTTGGGACTGATTGTTGGGTGTTGTATTGCATCCCTGCCAGCTCCCTTGGGTGAAAAGCGAGACAATATAAGTATGCGGTCATGTTTTTTCTTCAATTAAAAATAAATCAAATGGCTTTATTCAGTTGGGTATCGAAGATACACGTATGAACGTCAAAGTTGCTAAAATGACTCTATCGCCTTGTTCGGAAACAGCCACTACCCAGTAGAACAGGCAAAAAACTGAGGGGCCATTTTTTTTTGAAAATTTGTTCTTGCGATGTTTCTCAATTCGATGTTTATTGCATCCGCCCAAAAATTTGTTTTAATCATCTAACAAGATTTTTTGCGCATTTTAACTAAATACCTTTCAAAGTTTTCTCGATTTTGCAATAGTCAAAATAAAAAAATAAAAAAAACTAAACACATAGGTAGACTATTTTTAGCCGATCTATCCAATGTTAACTAAGTAGGTACCTTTCAAAGTTTTCTCAATTTTGCAATAGACAATTAAAAAAAAAAAATTAAACGCATAATGTAGACTATTTTTAGCCGATCTATCCAATTATACTTACATACAGTAGCTATTGTAGACAAAGAAAACTTTAACGTTCATATGTGTATCTTTGAAACACAATTGAAAAAACACATTTTGACTTTGACTTTGAAAAAAGCTTTAACAAACACTGTATCAATCCATTGTGTATAATTTAATTCTGTCGTGTTCGTCAATATTTTTTTTTCTTATTTTTATTCTTATTCTTAAATTAAGCAAATAATGTGTGTTTTTAAAGATTGAGACGCATTTAGCTTTCGTTTTGAAGTATCAGAGATGCCAAGGAGTAGGACAATGTTAACAATTTTGTAACGGATTATAAAGCACCTTTCCTTCCATACACAAAAGTTTATTGTACGATGTCATTACCAGTTGCCATTTTCATACTATACGCTGTAAAAACGCTTGATATAGTGTTCTAAAAACTTAAAGCGGGCTATATTCTTGTTGCTTGTAAGCACTGAAAACGAATCCCCTTTGTAACTTTGTTGTCCTAACGTTTGTTATAATTATATAGCCTAACATTTAGTAAGGGGATTCAAGTATTGTTAAAGTATCACATTTCAATTATTTTAATGGACAAGAAGATTTGACATTTACACATAATAAAGTTGACATAATGACATTTACATAGGTATATGTAAATATACTAATGTCTCCATCGCATGTCACTAATTTGTTAAGGTAAATTGGCAATTTTAATTACTTTGAACAGAAGTTTTCGTCACTTTATCGATTTTTAATTAAGAACATAATACATTTAAAACGTCTTTAAAAAACTATCAGTTAGATCTAGTTATCAGTTGGTACCAAGTTTAAGATACTTATATGTATGTACCTAAGTATAGTGACTGTAACCAATATGTGAGTAACATTTTTTTCAATTTAAAGTGTTTTTATGTATTATTTGGCAATAATAAATTTGAGAACAACTTAAACCTAATTTTTGTAAAAAAGTAATAGTCAGATATTAAGTCTAATAAAATAATAACTATTGCAAAAGAAATCGTGTAAACTGTGCATAATGAAAAATACTTACAAAGCCCACTATTTCTACAACACAACTGTAGATATCTACTATAGGGTGAACTGGGGCAAATGTGTCTGTGAGGAAATTGCGTCTTTCGAGAATTACTGACGAACCCTTCACAAATTAGGCAACTAACGCCATCTTGTACAAATTGTTGCAACTAAAGATTAAAAAAGATGTAGGTGGCGCCTAATTTTTGAAGGGCTTGTCTGTAATTCTCGAAAGACGCAATTGCCTCACAGACGTATTTGCCTCAGTTGACCCCACATCCAATTAAATTTGTAGGTACGTCTCTTCAATACAAAACACAACGTTCCCCGCTTCAGGGAATTTATTAGCATAATTCTAATGTCCTCAACTTTCCCCATAAAACAACTGCAAGCGAAAATTATCCTTGACAATGCACTTCACCGCATCAAATTATTCCTATATTCTGCGAACTAAAACGTACTAGTCGCTTCTCTGAAAAAGCACAATTAAAATTAAAGAATCGGTATGCAACCCCATGCATAGAATCAACCATTCACCGTGGCATGTTCTACAAAAAAGATAATTTATAACAAGCTCCGAGAATTAGGTGTCGTAGAGTAGAGAACGTCCAGAGGTAGCATGACGCATGCTGTCTAAGCTACTGTGCTCAAAAACTCATGCTCGTGCTCGACATACCTCCGCGTTGACTGCGCCAGCCGTTGATTTTGTCAACGAGATGCGAGGGTTTGCTACCTCTGTTAATTCTCTGCTCTGTGGATAAAATACATGGTGTTAGTAGTGTTGTCTGGTATGATGGTCGGAAACTGCCGCCCGCTGTGTGGCGCTATTACAGAGCTGTTAAAACTGCCTTTAAAATGCTTTCATGCGGTGTTGAGTATTCTAAATTGCTTCTCTGTTGTTTAATGCACGCGTTTGGCGTTTGTTCGAATTGGAATCAGCGTTCAATTGTCTTTTATTGTTGTTGTATTGGTCATTATGGTATGTTCTATTGTTTACAAATATTGGTTGAACAATAATTTTTAGAAATTCATTTGTAGGGTTCCGTACCCAAATGATAAAAGGGACCCTATTACTTACACTCCGCTGTCCGCCTGTCTGTCAGTCTGTCGCTAGGCTGTATCTCATGAATCGTGATAGTTAGATGGTTGAAATTTTCACAGATGATGTATTTCTGTTGCTGCTATAACAACAAATAGGTACTAAAAAAAACAGAATATAATAAATATTTAAGGGAGCTCCCATACAGCAGACATGGGTAGAGACAGATAATGGTACGGAGCCCTTCGTGCGCGAATCCGACTCGCACTTCACCGGTTTGTAAAAAGTACTTCTACATGTCATTATTAGTATAGGTACTAACTAGTCCCAAATAAGATAATGTGAGCGTTTTTTGTTAAAAGCACCTAACATCTAATTGTAATTTACCGAACAAAACTAAAGAGAAATCATTTCAAATTATTTTTGAGAATAAAACATCATCTCTAGACTGTTTTAGGCATTTATTTTAAAAATAATTAAAAATTACGGTTCTTATGTTCTTTGCCGCGTTTTTAATCCCATTGCTGCCATTGCATTAATTAAAATATAAAACGGCTTCCATGAAGTACTTATAATTGCCCTGCGACATGTCAGGCGAGACCTACCTCAATGTACCTCGGTGTACACGTCACTTGGCTATTTTCACCAATTATGTGGAACCTTTTCAAGTTTTTCATCCACTGTGCAGTTTGTAGAAGAACTGCAAAAGTGCTGTGATTTTTTTGTTAATTATGCTTTAAAAATGCCATTTGAACTTTTGGCAGAGAGATAGTTTTTGTCTTCATTAAAAAGCTTTCTTTTTTCCTCTCTTTGTTTTATTTTAAGTTATTTTGTTTTATTTTAAGTTGTCTTTGTAAAATTTTTTATTGTTTTGTTTTTTTCGTTGTATAAAAACCTTTAAATATATAGTTTTGTTAATGCAAGTAAACTTTGCAACTTGTGCGCTATTATTATTAAAAATATTATTATGTTTAAATATAAATAAATAAAACATAAAGATTACACAAATGCTGAAATGCAAAGGTTTGGATGGAAAGGAGGTTGGATAGATGGATGAATGTTTGTTACTCAATCGCGCCAAAATGGCTGAACGGATTTGCATGAAATATAGCACAGAGATAGATTACAGTCTGGGATATAGTAAGTACTATGATTTATCCTGGTGTACATAGCCTACTTTTAAGTCGCAGGGGCATAGCTAGTAATATCTAAAGTAAAAAAGTTTTGTCTTGTATAAAGGAAGTAGATATTTCGGTTCTCCAATTCCGTTATACTCTCTGTATGATTTTGGAAACATTTTTCCTCATAATTTAAAGATATCATGCTCCTGTCAATCACCGTCGATGACAAGAATATTATCACATTTCCCGATAAAATAACTACAAAACTAATCGCTTAAAATAACAGCGTACTTTTCAGATAACCAAAATCATAGCTTTTAGGTCATCATCATCATCTTTAATGTGACAGCCTGGAAAACGTCCACTGCTAGACAAAGGCCACCCCAATTATCTCCACAACGACCAGTCTTCCGCTCGCAACCCTCACCAGATTCCTACGCTGCGTCTTCCGTCTTGCTTTTAGCTCAAAAGCAAGACGGAAATTAAAATTTAATAATTTAATTTTTAAATTGACGAAAGTTGAGAAGTTCACCGAGTAAAACACTTTATTGTTTGGATTTATGGTACCTATTATCTTATTTGAGAAAGTGGGAAGTCAAAAAATGACGTAAAATGTTCATAACGTTTCATGAAAGTGTAGCAATTTGTGTTAAAAATTTGTTCACAGCGCTGAGGTTTTCTAAGTGTACCTACAACTTAAAACAACCTAGAATACATAAGTAGGTATTTGTTAGGTTACGAACGGTTTTTTGTAAGCCATTGACTTTTGTAAGCCATTAATTTAAATAACGTAAAATGTTCATAACGTTTCATGAAAGTGTAGCAATTTGTGTTAAAAATTTGTTCATAGCGCTGAGGTTTTCTAAATGTACCTACAACTTAAAACAACTTAGAATACATAAGTAGGTATTTGTTAGGTTACGAACGGTTTTTTGTAAGTCTCTAGACTTTTGTAAGCCATGAATTTAAATTTGAGCCTAGACATCCAATCCAAATCAAATAAAACCAAAGATAACTGAGTCATCATAATCGACCGAGCAAGCGAAGCGTCTATGCTTCCTTCAGCTTCGACAAAACTGCTTCTTTCTTTCAGTCAGTTTAATTTTAGTCCGATTTCTGTTCGGATCTCCGTCCGGGTCTCTGTCCAGATCTCTGTCCGGATCTTTGTCTTTCCTTACAGGTCGCATTTCTTAACTGATTCTCTTGAAATTTTTTGAGTAGGTTCAATTATTGTACAGGTATTTTTTGCGGAGCCACAGACCGAGCGGAAGACAAACGTCAGCCGCGGTGTTTACACAGAGCCACTAGTAAATTAAAACCTTTTAAAATCAGCTTCAACATAAATAACTTATACTTCGCTTTGTTCAATTATTTTTCGCTTATTTTACAGTACAAAGAAAATTTGAGATGAAATAACAAATTGGCCTTTCGCTAGAGAAGGAAACACCTCAGAGGTAAGTTAACAAATGAAATATGCTAATATCTTCCCACCGATTAAGTTTGCTCCCAAAACTGTATTCGAAATTAGTTGATTATTTACTATTTACATACTTCAGTGTTCGGCAGGTGAGTTCACAAATGGAACAGAGTTGGGTTTGATTGCTAATGATAACAAAAACTGTTTTCCTTTACAATTTTCTTCGTAAATAGCAACCACCTACTTTTGCCGAGTTGCTTGCCTTGCTAATTCGCCGTGTTAGACTTTAAACGTTTTAAAGTGAGTTCTAAATGCATTGAAGCAATAAATATCAAATTCTAGTTGAATCACAAAAGTTCCTCGTAGCTAATAGTTTGCACAAGTCACCTTAGTCCACACGTACATGTCCTTGTAACCTTTCGTCCAATTTTGCTTAAAACTGTGGTAAACTCCCATAATTCACCTTAAACTACATGTCTGCAAAATTACATGGAGATCGGATCTACGATACTTCAATTGTCGTCGGAAAATCAAATACCGAGTTGTCCCATTTGAAACCGAGACTTCGCTTTGCTTGGCCAACTATTTTGTTGGGGGCTATTTAGGGCTTGTTTAGGGGTATTTCGGCATTTAGACTGCTATTTACATTAGCTAGCAGTTGCCTCGAACCAGATTTCTATTGTCAAAACTTCTCGTCCGATTTCGCTCATTTTCAAATTAGAAAAGCAATTAATTTAAAATTCCATTTGTATGTAGCGACGGCTGATGGAGCAGATAGATTCTCGAGTAGCGACCACGAACCGGAAAACGCAGCGTGGGAAGCCCTCCACAAGGTGGACTGACTACCTGGACAGGGTCGCGGGAAACCGCTGGATGCGGGTAGCACAGAACCTGTCGTTGTGGAGATCATTGGGGGAGGCCTTTGTCCAGCAGTCGACGTCTTCCGGGCTGACATGATGATTTGTATGTACTACTTGGTTGCAAATTTTGATACAGATCGGATCAACGGTACTCTAGATATATCATCGAACAAACAAACGCAGATTAGTCCCTGTAGACGTCGAGACCTCGCTTCGCCTGGTCAATTATGTAAATATGCTTGTTAGATATTATTAGTCTGTTAAAATGTTAATGGGTCTATACTTTTTAAATGTCTTTACTTTTACGTTACTTTCATTTCTCCATACATCTTTGTACGAACACAATTTGTTTGTGTATTTTCTGTATAGTAGCAATGAATTGAAGCAATTCTGTATTGAAGCGATGATACCCTAGTCGGAGAAAACTCGCCTCTCAAGCCTGAGGGAGCAGGTTCGGATCCAGCCGAAGGCACGCACCAATTTGTTCATTGTGTGAACGTAGGAGGTAATTACCGTCATCTGCTACAAAACTGGAGCCCGGTGAATGGCGACAGGCTTGCCTCCTGTCACGTTTGGTACTGAATATCGTCCGGCGATGTGTGGATGTTGTATACCTCTGCCATCCCTTTTGGGGGAAAGGCGTGACAATATTTTAAGGTCCGTAAAGTAAAATGTTGACGAGGTAATAATATACCCTTCTGCGTTGAAATGTAACTTACCTATGTACTATACCCACTAAAATGTCCCGTAATCTCCAGGGGATAGTTTCAAAGTTAGTCTAGCTCTACACTACAATTCCTACCGGGATAGTTAGCTGTCCCGAAATCGTTCCACCCACGACAACGTGGGCAACGCAGGGTCTTCCCAGGTTTCTTTGGACAGTAGGTAGGTAACAAACACAACACAAAACATACATTCAAAAACACACAAGTAAAACAGACAAGAAGACGGATATTCTAGCAAGTTACTTAGTAAGTTTGTATAGGCCGAGTACAATACAATACAATACAAAAACTCTTTATTGACACCAAATACAAAATAAATCTAAACTAAACATTCAAACATATAGGCGCAATGGGCGGTCTTATCGCTTAAGAGCGATCTCTTCCAGATAACCTTTGGATAAAATAAAAACAGGGCTACTGGCTAGCCCTGGTGTTTGAGTTTTAATGTCTTCGGTTAGTATGTCATATGTTTTTATTTGGTCATGTTCTAGTGTGAATTATTACCACATGGCTCGTGGCGACATAATCGTGGGATTTTTCATAGAGCAATACCGACTTATCTCTTAAAATGAATGAGGGCGCCACTCATGGCATTTAGGCTTAAAGATCATCCAAAGACATACAACATACCAAGACGAGCTAGACTGGCTTTTTAAACCGTGCTAAAATATCTGACTGGTCTAATTTATTTTAATTTTTTTATTTTAAGGAATTTTGCCAATATTTTAACCTAATAATTGTTTAAGTAGGACAAACAACCGGACGTGTCATCCGAACCACGGACCTGAGTGCGCTCATCGTAGTTCAACAACATTAAGAGCCTTCAACGGGCGTTGTTGCTTTCTCGCTCACACGATTCAGCGTTTTTATTATTACTATTATTTATTATTATTTGTTGACACTGGCAGCTTAAAGCTGATGCGTGTCTTATTTCAGTGCACTTCACTTCACTACATTTGTGTTTGTTTTTTTAAAAGTAATGGTCAAGTCTATTTTTGAAGCAATTAACTGAGGGGGCATTTACCACAGTCGCTGGCAACTTATTCCAGTCCATCACAATACGGTTTGGCAAAGTGTGTTTTTTGGGTTTGCTTGAGTGTGGTTGCGAAATTAAATAAATACTAGATAATAAATTCGGGACACTTCCACACACGGTCGCCTGACCCCAAACTAAGCAAAGCTTGTACTATGGCTGCCAGAGACTGATATACATACTTAGATATTTTTAAATACATACATAAATACATATTAACACCCAGACATAGAACAAACACTAATGTTCATCACATTAATGTTTGCTCTAGGTGGGAATCGTACCCACGCCCCCAAGCTCAGAAGGTAGGTTCACTACCAACTCGGCCACCGAGGCAGTCAAATTAGTCAAATTAGTCGAAGCAAGCATAAATAAAAAATTAAAAAACCCACGAAACCGATTTTCATCAAACAGAGCTAAAAATACTCCCGAATAATTGACCTTTCACACAAAAAAAAAAAAAAACAAAATTGGTTCATCTGTTCGGGAGCTACGATGCCACAGACAGACACACACACACAGAGAGACACGTCAAGCTTATAACACTACGTTTTTGCGTCGGAGGTTAAAAAAAGTCTACGGGATGTTTGTCACGACGAAGCTCAAATCTATATTGAAGCAAAGACTCGATACGCAAAATGCCACCTCGAAAACAAGGCTAACATCAAGCGTAAGCCTTGTTTCGCTGTCAGTCACTGTGTGATCGCGTCGGTGTCACGACGCCTATATTTTCTAAATCACTAGCAAATGTCATCAATGCTACTGCGGAATTATAAGGCTTAGATCCAAATGAAGTTATTATGCATTTGATTATTTCTAATAGAATGTAGGTAAACAAATATGAGTGTTGATGCAGTACCACTATAGAGGCTTGATTTTTAATGAGACTTGACGTCTATGTTTATCTGATCGAAGCGACGAAGTAAATATTTGACCAGTTTGACTGTTTGCCAGTTTTATGTGGGCCATTAAACGAAGGATTTAATAACGTCGATAGAGACGTTTTATGACTTACCTATTGGCAGGCATGAGTGCGACCTCAAGTACTTAATGACACTGTGGATAACTAGTCACTAGCATGACGCGTGGTTTTACCTCTGTTTTTTTTTTAAACAATGTTTCAGGATGGAAAGTTACCTTAGTCTGTCTTTATGAAATACCTTACTTATTTTTTAATTTCTTTTTTTTTTTAATGTAAAATTGGTTGGCGTTTTACCATCAACTCGCCTGATGTAAAGCGACATTGTGGTCTAAGATGGAGCACGACGACCTATAAGGTACTTATTCACTCTAGCCTTGAAGTTTTGTAGAGTGAACAAGTACAAAGACGGCAGTTGAGTGAGGCGCTACAAGTGCGCTACTGCTCAGACCCGTCTTCGGAACGGTTAGACCGGACCACATCCCGAAACACGACTAGGTCATTTCACGGCATGTCTTGGTCCGGTGGGTGGTAACTAGCCACGGCCGAAGCCTCCCACCAGTAAAAAAAAGTGGAAGTGGACTTTGTGAAAGTAGCCTGTTGTGACTCTGTTAGCTGTAGACCTCGCGGCCGACTTTTGTTCTCCTCTACAGACCGCGTTCCTGAACCGATTCTCGTGAAACTTTCTGAGCAAGTTCGATAATCATACAGATTTTTTTTGCAGAGTTAGTTTTTAGTTTTTTTTTTCAAAATCGCGGAGATAATTAAATTTTTTGGTGTGATTTGCAAAATGTAACTCATTTTATATCATTTATTTTGGGTTTTAGGTAGTTATAACAAATATATACTTGATGACATCATTTAGATAATAAAATAAACTTCTCACCAATAACAAACTACAAGTTCAAATTCCATTTAATATGTTTGTATTTGAGCTCATTGTTACGTAATAAACCATTATTTCAATGTTTTATAGTTACTCGTATATTCCAATGAACATACCAAGTGTGCCCCAGATATCGAGATAGGTATTCAGCTCGATGTGAATCGATAGTATTTGTGGAGCTCTCTTATACAGACTCAATTGTTTATTGAAATATCATTAATTGGAACCGAGTAACGTAATTTATTAAAGTAGGTACGAGTATTTGTCTCCAAAAGATTTCAAAGTTTATTTTAATTAAACACGTTGTTCACGTGTAACCTAAACGGTTTAATTTTACAATGTTTGATATGTTTCGAGCTTCATTTATTCTATGGTTACTTATTTTATGAAAAATAAAATGAAAATAATAATCAGAGCACCTATCGCCAGTAGAAACTCAGTTGCGTACAGCAGCACTTGTAGAGTTTCTTAGTAGCTGTCGTAGTCTTTTCCGTAGCACTCGTAGACCTTTACGTAGCACCCGTGCTCATTTCCGATAGTCCAGTGGCCCTATTCGGAGATTTGAGATTTTCATCTCACCTTTTTTCGTCCTTGTTGCTCTCGTTTGAAACGTCATAGGTGTGAGAGTGACCAAGATGAAATCTCATCTAATCTCACGTGCAGGAATGGCTCCCCTGGTAAGGCTCGTAGAACACCGTCTCATTCTTAACATCGATGTTGATCTCTAACAACTTTTTTCGTAATCTTTTCCTCTGTCTTTTCCTACAACGTAGTACACAGAGTTCCGTAGTGACTAGCATCACAACACCATCGTTTGTAGTATCTATGATATTCCATAGCCTTGTTGTAAAACCCAAAAGTCTTAGTCAAGTAATTTTCTACTTGATTTATTTGCTTTGATCATAACTTAGACTTCCCGTAGCATTCATAAAATCATAAGTTTACTAACCTATAGCATCGCTAAAAATATCAAATATTTCAGGTATTCTTATAAACGTAGGTGTAAGTGTAAGGAGCGGCTACACACCAAAGTCGGCGACCCGCCGACATATCCTGACGACATCACATGTGCGGCTTGATTTCCTTTGAAATATTGCCGTCAACACCAAAAACATAGCCGCCGACATATAATAGGCGGCTCTATGACTTGAGTATGTAATATTTCAAAACCATTAGGTACCGACGCAAAAACTTGTTTCACGTTATCAACTCACAAACGTCGTTAACTAAGTTTAGAAGTTAGAACCAACCAGAACTCAACAATCCCTTGACAATCGAAAATGAGTTAAATGTTCGACGTCTTTTTTCAAGTATTAATCTTTCCAAATGTTAGTGCGTGATCTCACTGCTCAATAAGATCTGATTCATATTTCTACGTAAGTATTTTGTATTTTGGCAACGTGTTTGATTCCCAAAAGATTGATAGCGTGATTAAGCGATTTTAGCGTTGTGTTGTTTCCTATTTCTTTTGCCAAAAGAGCACTTTAGAATTTGGTAATGGAAATACCATTAATAAGACATTGTGAAAATGGGAAGATTTTTAGTTTGGCGTCAAAACAATATCAAACATAATTTCTTGTTTTGAATTACCGAGACCGTGAATTTTCACTATTTAAGAGTCCGGCGATCACTTTAGACTAACTTCGCATTAGCTTAAGGTATTCTATAGCCATTTCGTCTGTAAGAAGACGACGAGCGAAGAGAGCAAGTAATGATACTGACGAGCCTCTAAAGTTACCTACAGAGTGACAAAGTACAATTTCAATTTTTTTATGACTTTTGCACTTCTGTAATAATTCTTAAATATCTAATAAATTCCCTTGTATTATGGATTCATTTAAAAGTTAATGATGTAGACAAGCTCCCTATGTAAAGGGATTTTTGGTTTGCTTTGTCTACCTATTGAATAAATCAGTCAAAAGTGACCCCTTAAAAATACGGATATTTTTCATAGCTCTATTTTCTCTTGAGGATGTTTGTTAAAAAAACCAAGAACATAGGGGTGGTTCATTTAATTGTACATGCGCCAATTTTCATTATAATCTGACAAATGGTTTCCAAGAAGCGCGTTTGTATGGAAATTTCAGAACGTCACAGGACCCTTAAATAACAAACCTCTTTCGATGTTGAAAAGTTTCGTTAATGATGAAGGCTTCACACTAGTAGACCGGAGGAAAAATCGTCAACGTCGTTCTAACCTCAACAACGGGGTACTTCGACTGAACCTGGTCTCAAAGCCGTGGAGCCGACATTTCTGATGTACTTGTCCCGGGTGGACCCGACTACATCAGGAGCCGACGTGCACAAGTTTGTGCAGAACCGACTGGGAGTAGAGGCGCCGGTGGTAGCGATGCAGCGCCTGGAGTCAACTGTACGTGAGACTTATTTCAAGTCTTACTTGCTACGGGTTCCAGCGAACCACAAGGCAGACTACTCTCGCCTGAGTTCTGGCCAAAAGGGCTAGTGTTCCGGCGCTACTGGGAGGCCGCACAGGGAGCAAAAGCCCAGAAGATTTAGTTAATTTTATTGATGTTATTTATATGTATGTTAGTCTGTAAGGTATTTATTTTTTATGGGCCTCTGTAACTTGCATTGCATGCAAGTTATATTGCCTGAAATAAATGGATTATTTTTATTATTAATGCTTTTATTGTGAATTTAAAAGTTTTTCTGTATTAGTGAGTTGTCCTGATCCCTAAATATTAACTCTTAAAATCACTAGAATGCTTTTAACAGTACAACGAAGGCTATGAATTGAATGATGTAGTTCTAAAAATGCTATTCGCAGTCATCTATACAAAGATTGACTGACGTTGTAAGGCTGCTATTCAAACCAGTTGATTTATCATCAGACATAGTTTTGATTAAATAAGTATGTCTCATAACAATATTTTATTCTTATCCTATCCATTTAACAAAAAAGGCTGAAAGGAAAAAGGAAAAGAAAAAACAGCCGTGAAAGATGTGTAACGTGTTTAATAGTAAAAGGCTTTACATTTATTACCTGTATCATCTTGTAATACTTTAAAACACCCAAGAGCCATATTTCTTTGTATTACTCACTGTTATTATGTTTTGTGACGAAACAAACACATTTTTCATAAGCACATTCCATATTTGACGGCGTACAGGTTAAGCCAGTTTATTCGTGAAAGGTACAAATGAGATTCAGAGGCGCACTCTGATTCGCTGGGATCAGCCGCGGTATCCAGACAAATGTGGCTAAGAAATGGTAAGAATACAGCCATGTTTATGGCTAAAGTTCATAGCCTCATATTGTAATGATGCTAATAAAAGTTAGCTGGTGATTTGGTGTTTTCTCTCATAGGATCTGAGCAAGCCGTGAGCGTCCGATTTCAATTCGCCATCCTATATATTTTAAATTTCGAACAGTGCCTACTGAGTACGCTCGTACGACTTACTCCCACGACCACCATTGGTGGTCTTTAGAACATTATTTTAATGTTTGTCCCAACTGTCACCAGTGGGGCTCATTGGGACATAAATTATTTTTTATGCTAACGACCACCGCCAAACTGGTAATAACTACAGTTAAACCGATAGAACTCTAACATGGAAAATCAATTATTAAAAAGTTTTACATTGTAACACAGCTGAACTATATGTTTATAATTCCATTATAATGGCAAAACACTAAAAATAATAAAAAAAAATTAAGACTGAACCAACAGAACTACCTCTGGCGGCAGTTGAGACCAAAATTAAAACTTTGTTCTAACGACCACCACTGGTGGCTTTTAGGAGCAAGCCACTCGTACTCAGTTTGAGTCGTATTTCTCGCTGAGTACTCGTACTCGTACTCGTACATGTGACCTCTTAATTAGTTGTCGTAGCGCATTATTTTTTTACTCAAAAATTGATGTGTTGAAGAATTTAAGATAGTTAGCTTTGCTCGGTATTTTTTTTTTTTTTTAAATTGTGTTTTTTGGAAAATAAACAATTGATTTTAGTCTAACCTCAAAGCAAATACTCATTGACTTCGTGTTACTTAACAACGCCATTTGCTGTTGTGTCGTTAAAGCAATTAGTTGCTCACAAAAAATAGTATTATTATTCGCCAATAGATGTCAGGAAGAGTCATATTTTTCAGTTGAGACTACTCAAACGCCTCTTTTTTGTTATTTTTCTTCCAAGTTTATGTTTAAGTTGATTATCGATAAAACACGAATAAAATGACATTTTCTAAAAATGATTCCTAGCTAGATCGATTTATCGCCCCCGAAACCCCCTATATACCTACTAAATTGTATGAAAATCGTTGGAGCCGATTCCGAGATTCCAATTATATATATATATATATATATATACAAGAATTGCTCATTTAAGGATATAAGATATGCGATATGTATAAACCTGGGCCTTAAGGCAAGTGTAAAGGGATTGTAAATAATAGGGCTTGTAGCATTCGCTTACAAGCCCTATTATTTACAATCCCTCAATCTCTTGCGAGCTGTAGAAATATTAGGCGTTTTTTGTCCACTGTTTTTTTGTCTTTTGTTTTGACTGCCTCGGTGGCTCAATTGGTAGTGAACCTGCGTTCTGAGCTTGGGGGCGTGGGTTCGATTCCCACCTAGGACAAACATTTATGTGATGAACATTTGTGTTTGTTCTATGTGTGGGTATTAATATCCATTTACTATGTATTTATTTTATCAATGTACGAGTATGTTTATCAGTTTCTGTCAGCCATATTACAAGCTTTGCTTAGTTTGGAGTCAGACGACCGTGTGTGTAAGTGTCCCGAATATTTATTTATTTATTTACTCGTCCAATCAGAAGCTGCCGTTAGTGCGTTAGCTATCCTATATATATCCTATAATAGAATAGCTTGTAAGCGGTTAAAACTTAACTAAGGGCCACGATAAACCAAAATATCTAATCGTTTTAAATATTCGGAGCATGATCTTAATGAGATGACTAAATATGTCTGGAAATGTTATGTTTAAAAACTTTGTAGAATACACAATATTTCACAACTTCATCATAATTTTACCCTTTTCTGTTTATTTTAAGTACTTATTGTTCCTATTTTACATTCACTTGTTTTTATAACATCGTGTGTTCTGCTCACTAAAGCGAAAATTGTAAATCTTCCCTAAAGCTCACCGAGCATTGCATTAAATAATATTATTTTAAAAGCATGAATAACAATTAAATGTTACAGAAAATGTTTTAACATTATATTGTATTATATATTATTTTAAAACAGAATGAAAATATATTAATGCTCGTTATTGGCCAAATGTACGTCGAAATAAAAGATTTTGTAGTGCAATTTTCTGAATTAAATTGGAGCGGTAATATTTTTTCCCATACTTGAATGAAAATACGAGTAGATGGCAGATTCTTTTTAGTAATAAAATTTTATTTTAACTTAAAATGGTTTAACAGATTGATACCATTATCTACCAAATGCGGTATCATGTCTGCGGCACATTTCATTAGTGTTTATATTCTAAAACAATGCTGATTTGGTATTTTCAACCATTAGACATTTTCTAATGTACGTTATACAACTCTAAAGGCTCGTTTTGGTAGACGCGGAGCGTTAAGCGGCGCGGGCAGCTTCACGTCGCGCGGGCAATTTGGAAATGGACCAAGTTAGGAAGGGGAGACAACTGACCGGAGGGAATAAATAAATAAATATTCAGGACACTTGAACACACGGTCGTCTGACCCCAAACTAAGCAAAGCTCGTACTATGGCTGCCAGAGACTGATAAACATACATATATATTTTTAAATACATACTTGAATAGATATAAACACCCAGACATAGAACAAACATAAATTTTCATCACATGCATATTGATACAGATATTGTCCAAATAACAAGTTTGATTCGATTCCCACCTAGGGCAAACCCCTAGGTGGGAATCGAATCCACGCCTCGACAAAACGAAGGGGTGTTATAAGTTTGACGTGTCTTAGTGTGTGTGTCGTAGCGTCTGAACGGAAGAATCGATTTTGATTTTGTTTTTTTTTCTTTGAAAGGTGAATTAGTCGCGAGTGTTCTTAGCTATGTTTGATGAAAATCGGTGTGGATGAAAATCGGTGTCGGGTTTTATTTTTTATGTTTATGGTTTTTTGGAGCCACGGGACGCGACGCTTCACGCGCCGGACTATGCCCCGCGGCTACCTGAACGAGGCTTAATTCAAAATATAGGAAATATTATTACACTTTAATGTACCAACAACGAAGGAGGTCATAACTTTTATTGTATGTGCAGCTTAAAGCCGCCGCTGAATAGTTACGGCATAATAATTATGTTTAACTATGTGAAACAAATATCGCACAAGCTTTATGGTAAGCACGTATTGGTATTAGTTTGTACTACTGTGAGGTTTCTTGGTTGGTAATTGTTAAACACAATGCCTATGCGCTCTCTCTCTTCGGGCAATCGCAGTCTTTAGTTATAGAAATAACATTTCAGAAGACGGTTTTTAAAATGCTTTTCTACAGTTTTTGGGTATTTAAAAATGAATGCGTCTTAAGATAGTTGATTGAATCAGGCGTTACTTTGCGGAAGTTCATCTTCAAACTTGTTATTTGGACAATATCTAGTGTAATAATTCCGCTTTAACGTCGCATTAAGTACATCGAGGAACATGAATTTTTTATTCTAATTTTGAATTTTTTTAAAAAACTGATTTTTTTTTCAGGTTTGTTGAAATATTACATTGAATAACGTTTAAAATTAGATTCAAATATCAATTTGTATAATTTTCTAGTAAATTTCAGTTTTTTAAAAAATTTCAAAATTAGAATAAAAAATTCATGTTCCTCGATGTACTTAATGCGACGTTAAAGCGGAATTACACTAGATATTGTCCAAATAACAAGTTTGAATGCGTCTTAGTTTCTCCTATGCACTTGTCCCTCACTAATCCGACCGAGTTAAAACTTTTTAAAAGAGGCCAATAGCCGAGCCCTGGCCTCGAGCTGCAAACATACGAGGCTAAATGCCGAGTAGTACCGCATCGGGTGTAAAGTCATCGGCATCAGCTATTTATAATAAGTATAATAGTGGAACTAGCATTTAAAGTGAACTCTCACATGACTACCTCTCCTCGATGAACATCTCAGCTTGAGTTAAGGGGTAAACTGAAAATCAGCCCTGCTTAAGCTGATCTAGTTTACGCAGCTCAGCTGCTTTGCCACCGTATCTAAGTTAATGTCGATAAGTACCTAATAAGTATTTATTTTTGTGCTTATTTCTATTATGTTTTTATCATGACAATAAATATTTCTTTCATATTTTCATAATAAAACAAAACAAAAGCACACTCTCTCATGAAGTGGTGGTACTGTACAAAAGTTTTCCGTTCCTACAGTTTCTGCAATCCAGAGTGTAATGAATACGTTGCTGCATCTCAGGACATTAAGGGGCGAACCCACCGCGGCGCACGATTTGCACGGTTACGTGGCGCATTTTAGCTGCGTGGCTTCATTTGTTAGACAACGTGGGTCTACGTTTCCACCGCAGCACACGCTATTAACCCACGACCATGTTAAACCAGCGTGGCTCACAATGGCGCACGGAGAGGCTACGCACTGAATTGAAGTTACGTGGCTTAAGGAAATATGTTACCTACATAGCTCAACGTATAGCCGTGTCCCGCTTGCACAGCGTGCATGGCGTTAAGATGCAAGGGCAAGCCACGCGTGTAGCAATGATGTCATGAATCTCATATTCATGCGTAGCGTGTCCGTGGGTTGCAGTGGATACTATGACATACATTTTCTTGCAAAGCGAAGCTAGACACACGTGCGTAGCTTCTCCGTGTGCCGCGGTGGGCCAGCGCCTTTATCCTTACCTGTAGCACACTCGACCAGACATATGACGAGTAGCAGTGCGAAGACACGCGCGGCGGTCGCGACCGGAGCCCCCCTGCTGTGCTTGTCCTTTTCCATCTTGTTTCTGTGTAAAAATGCATCTTTTGTTATATTATGTCGGGGTAAAGACGAAGCAATTCCTTACGTAGTAGGATTTATGGCGTAAGATTTGAAGAATAGTTGAGCAGTTGTTGTACTCGTATACGCGTGACATAGTGCTGGCTAGAAACACGTCATAAACTATGACAGACCAAAAAAAGTCCTGCTAAAGTTTTCAGGGACCGTTAGTTGTCAATATTTTTTTTTTTAACTTTAGCGGAAATTTTAAGCTCTCAGTAGAGCCACAAACCAAGAGTTGAAATAAAACGTTTTACTTATAGCATAAAACCACAGAATACTCCTTATTACATTTTCTATGTATCAAACTCTGCGTAAGGTTTTAGGAAAGTATTGGTAGCTTGGACAACCTGTTGCTGAAGTCAGGATTTTAAAAAAGTTTTGCCACCGCACTAAGGCTTGCATGCTAAAACGAAGCTCAGTCTTGAATCTCGATTTAAGTTGGTTTTCCTATACATAAAAACTGTTTTAAATCGAGATTTATGACTGAGCGTTGTTTCTGAATACGGGCCTTAAAGACATTAAGTTAGTTTGATTTTATATTGGTCTCAGTAAAGAGTTTTGTATTGTATTCAATTAAGGAATGAATTCCTGTTACAATCTTAAGTAATCCTTACTAATCGTTTTAGTGATAATTAACATCTCTCAAATAGGCAAACGCGGCGAAAATTCTCTTAATAAAAATCTTCAGTGATCCTTGCTAATCATTTTAGTGATCATCATCAACGTCTTTAAATACGGTGGATAGACTCTTAATATGTATTTTTTTTTTGTTTAAGGTATCCTCAATGAACTGTGGTCAAACGTCTAGCATGTCAATCAATATGGTTGACATACTACATGACTAAACTCTCGCACAAAAATGAATTATATCTTATTTTCTTGTCACATAGAAATAAACATTAAGTCACATAACATACGCATGTTAAAACACTCGACAAGAACTCAACACTCAGTACGAGTCTCTTCCCTGAAAACAAGAATTACAAAATCCATTTTCGTCATATCTTTTCACTCATTCATATTTAAACTTTATGGAATGAAATAGATACTAATTAAGATATATTTAATTGATGAAACGATATCTAATTTAAGAAAAATGTAATTTGTTAAGGAAAATAATACGACTTAAATCTCGCGAGCATTTAATTGTAATAAAGCATTTAGATTTTTTTGGCAAAGTAATTTTCCTTTTCGTATTTCTTACTTTGCGTTTGAATTATTTTTTGGTAATAGCCACTATTAAAACCACTCTACAAATGAGTAAATTATTAAGCTGTCTTCTCCAAGACTTATTGTATTATATAGGTATAATAATATGAAAAAGCTAACCATAATTGAATCTCATATAATGAAAAGTATCCAAAGATAGCAAAATGCATACATTATAGAAAAAAAAATTGAATCAGTTGTATCCCGCAGTTTTACTGTAATTTATCGTATCACTGATTTTCCTGTTTTTCTTTTCTTGGAAGAGGAGGAGGGAAAGGGAGAGAAGGAAAGAGTGGTGTTTACTATTTTCGTCGTCACACAACTATTTTATTTGCTTTATATTATCATCAACCAACTCCAGCTGTTTAAGAGTCCGGCGACCTAACTAATTTCGACCTAGGCGACCTAGACTAACTTCGCATTGGCTTAAGGTATTCTATCGCCATTTCGTCTAGAAGAAGAAGACGAGTGAAGAGAGCGAGTAATGATACCTGACGAGCCTCTAAAGTTACCTACAGAGTGACAAAGTGCAATTTCATTTTTTTTATGACTTATGCACTACCGTAATCATTCTTAAGTAACTAAGAATTTCCCTTGTATTATTGATTCATTTAACAGCTAATGATGTAGACAACCTTCCTATGTAATGGAATTTTTGATTTGCTTTGTCTACCTATTGAATAAATCAGTCAAAAGCGACCCCTTAAAATGCGGATATTTTTCATAGCTCTATTTTAGCTTGAGAACGTTTTTAAAAAAACCAAAAACATAGGGGCGAAGATATTGTTAATTTAATTTATTTTTACATGCTAAATTTCATCATAATCTGACAAACAGTTTTCAAGAAATTTCAGTAGTGCGTTTGTATGGAAATTCCAGAACGTCGCGGCCCTCTTAAGTGAGAAACAGACATGCAGACATACTCACCTTTTAGCAAAATCATCATAGAGGGATAATTAGAACTTTCACGAATTTTTTTTTGCTCAGATTTTCCAATAATTGCGGTAATGAGTCGAACTACGAGTACAAGCAATAGTTATAAAATACCCTAAAACTTGTGTATCCTCGGTATAGTTATAAGTGTACTGTGTTTTGTAAAAGACGAAACTCTGTAGGTATAACTATTCCGGTGTTGTATAGTCTCGGGTTAGTTTTAGTATAGATTTTACCTAGTTGTAAGCCAAAAATTTGTGAGACAGTAATTTTTTATTCTTTGAAAAAATAATGCCCCTCAGTTTCTTGCCTGTTCTTCTGAGTAGAGACTCTTTAACCGAACAAGGCGGTCGAGTCTATTTAAAAAAACTTTGACGCTCATATGTGTATCTTTGATACCCAAATTGAAAAATAACATGTTGACTTTGACTTTGACTTTATAATAAAATTATCCTGAGTCTACAACTTTTATTAGTTAAGGGGTTACATAGGGGTCAAAATAGGTATAAAATTACCTACTACCTTTTTTTTTTGGTTTTCCCAGTGGTTTTTAACCATTGAGAAGTGTGATTAAAAATGCAGATGTTATCGCGAACACATTTTGTCAAATAATAATCATTCACGCAGGAGTCGAGCTAGTAATTATTTTCGCGTATTTCTTTCGAAAATTGGAACTTGCTTCTGAAAAGTGACTCCGTCTTATGTTTATTTTTCCTTATTTTTTGGATGACGCAATATTAAACACAAAGCGCGTGATGTCTTTTCGAGTGGCTAACTACGAGTGAGTGAGAGTGTGCTGGCTAGCATCGTCAGGGTGTACTATGCCACTTTGCGATGTCAAGTCGAGTTTGAAATACAAAATTATTATGTACGTACGTGTATTATATAAAACACATAATTAGTATTACGAAGGTAAATAAGTAAGTGGTAATAAGTACTTGATGAAACAATTTCTTTCGATTCATAAAGAAGTCAACTTCTTCTTCTGTTTCTAGTTAGTTTTCCAGCTATTTGCTAGACAAGTCTAGCAACAAATAGTGCAAGTCAGAAGTTAAATAGTTTGCGGTGCGTCTTATCTAATTAGTTTTAATGAACTTTGCGAAGTCCCGAGAAGGAGCAATAATATTATTGTGATTTTACGAGTGTTTCTATCAAGTCTTTCGGAAACTTCGGACAGATTGGGGGTAAACGGCTGTTTAGCAAACAGATTTTGTTTGGATTTGCGATGAGTTGAATTTTAAGCGTGTTCATTGATCCGTGACGATGGTGAAGTTGTTAAAATTACATTTACTGGGCCGCAATGGTTATGACGTTGTGACGTCATTGAAATATTGATTTTATTCTATCTTTTTTTCTCTTTTATTCATTTATATGAAGAGTTTGTCAAGTAGGTAATTACATTTTAAAATTACGCGATTTGTAAACACCGCTATTTTTGGTAAAGGTACTGACAAAATTTTAAAGGCTGATTCTCTACATCATAACAAACAAATTTTATCAGGGGACCAACCCTGAAGTCGCAAAATAAAAATAAATTGTTCCATACAAGGACAAGTACTTAAGTAGAAACTATATTTCCAAAAAAGACGAAAATTGTACTCTCGAAATGGACAGGTGTAGGTGTAAACGGTGTAACCGTTTCGAAGACGGGTCTGAGCAGTAGCGCACTTGTAGCGCCTCACTCAACTGCCGTCTTTGTACTTCTTCACTCTACAAAACTTCAAGGCTAGAGTGAATCCTTATAGGTCGTCATGCTCCATCTTAGACCACAACATCGCTTAACATCAGGCAAGTTGGTGGTCAAACGCCGACCTATTCTACTTAAAAAAAGGCTGTTGATACTAATTCACAACTTGTAACATCTTATGTACACAGTTATACAGTAAATATATTCTTATTATTAAAAAAGTTACAAATTGCACTAAAAATTTCGCAAAAACAGGGTTACAGATATGCTCTTCTTTATCCCGACAAAATTAACGGTTCCTGTAGGATTGTGGACAAACCAGCAAGGTGCAGTTAATATTTGCTAAAACAGTCAAATTGCACGAAAAGTCCTGTTAGATAGTCCAAACATATTGTACATATAAGTGAGTTGAATCGTCAATATCTAACTATTGTTATTTTGTTATTATTGTTTTAAGTTTAGATGAACAACAAGCTGTGCCCCGCGGTTAAAGGCTCATGTGTTAATCAAGGGTATTAGCTAATTAATTAAAAAATCCGTCTATCCGTTTGTTCGCGAAGATGTAACAAACAAGCACACACACACACAAACACGCGTATATACACACACATCTTTTGCTTTTATAACTCGATAGTGACTGCCTCGGTGGCTCAGTTGGTAGTGAACCTGCCTTCTGAGCTTGGGGGCGTGGCGTGGGTTCGATTCCCACCTAGGGCCTAGGGAAACATTCATGTGTTGAACATTTCTGTTTGATCTATATGTCTGGGTGTTATTACACACTGGACACTTGCACACACGGTTGCCTGACCTCAAACTAAGCAACTACGGCTGCTAGAGACTGATATACATACTTAAATGTATTTATAAAAACATACTTAAATAGATATTAACACCCAGACGTAGAACAAACACAAATGTCCAACACATTTGTAAATGTTTGCCCTAGGTGGGAATCGAACCCACGCCCCAAGCTCAGCAGGCAGGTTCACTACCAACTAAGCCACCGAGGCAGTCAAAGAGAGACTGAGAGTTGCGGAAAGTGATTCTGTTTCATACTATGTAGAGAAGATATAGAAATAGTGTACAACGGAGCCCTAGTTTAAGTACCTTTTACCTCTTCCCACACAGAAAGCAGCGTTTATCTTAACAATGCATTAGCATGTCTCTAGCCAGCGAGACAAGTATTATATCTCCTAGAATATGAATGGCTACGTTTTTATTCTCCACGAGAAACGAGAAACCTTTTATCCAGTCCGGGAAGAGGAAGCGGTGACGTCACGAGCTGGATCTTTGATATTAATGAGATAAGAACGGAAATGCTTCAATTAAAACGATTCATTAGTTTTAATGTGATTACTGATTAGTCAAGTAAACGGAATTTTGGGTGATAGAGTGCTTTTACATCAATTTGACCATGAGAAAACAAATTACATTATAGAAGAAAAAAAACCCGGCAGCAAAATGTAGTACCCTATGTCACTTCCACTATCAAGGGGATTCAAATAACACCTTACATGTCGAAATACATCAAGCTGTTTGGGCTGTAGGGCGTGTCAAAGAAACCTCATATATACATACCTACATACATACATACATACCCACATACATACATAAAATGGAAAAGCTTACTCTCCTTCTTGTGCAGTCGGGTAAAAACAAAGTCTAGCGTCCCGGGAGTTGACAATTACGTCACTCGTCATCATCATCGTCTCTCTCGAACTGGTTGTAAATTTCTTATTCCGGTCCTGGTTGACGCAATACGGACCACTAGAGTATGGAATACTCTGCCAGAGTGTTCCTGACACTTTTAATCTGGGTGTCTTCAAGTCTTGAGTGCTATTCTCTTGAGAACTATGGATTTCGACATGTGAGGTGTCATTTGAATCATCTTAATAGTGGAAGTGACATAGGGTACAGCATTTTGTAGCCGAGTTTTTTGTTGTTCTTTTAATAATGTTACTTTTTTAAATTGTAATAACGTCGTGGACGTCGACAATTAATCTGTGATGTTTTAGTCTCCCTCCTCTAGTCCTCCTGGTGTTACGCTGTGAGATTGTAAGCTAATCACCCCCTCTCCAACTAATTAAAGTCAGTGTATTAAGTATATTGGTACATAATATCAAACAATTTTGTAAAATATTCACTGATCAACGAAAAAATGAAAACACGTGATACTAATTAGTGTTGTTTATACCCAAAGTTTTTTTACATCCCTAATACTTTGGCGTAATATCTTTGTAGGTACGTATATGTATTTTTATTTATAGAGTAACTTAAATATATGACCATATCTACATCTCACATTCCGAAACTAATTTGACAAGTTCGTGTCAGTTCAGTAAATCATGGTAAACTTGGAAATATGTATCACAATGCTTTTACCGTGAAACATGGCCTCATGGGCCACGGCGGATGTTTAAGCACCCTAAAGTTAGACACCTTTGAGTTTTGATATTTGTATCGTCACGCCTTTCCCCCGAGGGGGCTGGCAGAGGTGTAATACAACACCCACATTTCGCCGGACGATATTCAGTCCCAAATGTGACAGAGGGCGAGCCTGTCGCCATACACCGGGCTCCAGTCAGATGACAAACAATACGCACATATGTATGTTCACACAATGAACAAATTGGCGTGCCGTCGGCTGGGTTCGAACCCGCTCCCTCTGGCTTGAGAGGCGGACCTTCTCCCAATTAGGTTGCCGTCGCTTTTTGCCATTTACTTTTGACAAGTAGGTTAAATACAGGGTTAGATGGATATATTTTAAGAAAAAATGTAGTAGGTATATGAAAAAGAACCTACGTAGAAAGTGAAATAAAAGTGTCTAATATCAGGCAAGAGGCCTACTCGTTATTCTCGAAAAAAATCTATGATATTGGCCTATTTCCATCCGCATGATATTTGTTTGCGTTGCATTCGAAGAATAGCAAGGCCCCGTGCCTTGCTATTCTTCTAAGTAAAATATTTCAAGATTTTTTGTTGCAGAGTTTCATAAACCTAAGTAAGTATTTTATTTTATGGTTTACAACCTTATACATTTCTCTACAACTCATCTGATGTAAAGTGCTGGGGCGGTCGAAGATGGTAAATACAGCTAGCCAGGAATATTGGTTTTGCGAGATAGCAAACATTTTGCTCATATTGGTGCAATATCTATATTTCGACGAAATGTACATATTGCACAAATATCCTGTGTTTATCTGGGCATCCTGTGCTTACAGAATAATGTCTTTAATTTTAAGTCCTCAAGATTTTTTCTGCCTTTTAAAATCAGACTTAATGTGTTCCTAGATGTAGGTACACATTTTAAGTCATATTTTGGATATTTATAATAAACTAGCTGTCACCCCGCGACTACGTTCGCGTTTATTATTAGATATATATGTGAGCTATCCTATCTGTTAAGGTAGATCGAACTGCACACGGTGTGCAAATTTGATTGAAATCGGTTAAGTAGTTTAGGAGTCTATAGTGGACAAACCACGTGACACGTAATTTATATATATTAAAGAAAGATAAAGGAGATGCATAGATTATAAAGATGTGAGTACGGCTTGTTTCGTTTAAATTTTAAGTTGTGGCAACTTTCACTAATTCGACGTGTGATGTTTGTTAATTTCATTTAGCAATTTGGACTATGTTAAAACTTATGCCTTAACTAGGTTCCGTTGTTTTCTTTGTTTTTCTCTACCTGTTTCTTCCCACTGCTGAGCAAAAGCCTCCACAATTTTTTCATGCGTCTTCCGCTAAGTTGAGCCAATTTAAGGGAAAGCGAACCCCAAAACTCCCCAAACTCTTTTGTCTCATACCACTTGTCATGTTTTCGGTTTTCGTTTGACGTTATAACGCATTTAAAAAAAATCCCCTTGTAGGTCGTCGTCGTCCCATGGGGTCCGAAATAGACCACTTTGAGAATCATTGGTTTTAGGAATCTTTATCAAAATGGTATAAAAGTAACCCTATGGTGGGACCCTATGTGTGCTTGTCACAGCCAATCAAATCAAGAAGTATTTAACTTTTTAGTCATCATCGTTTTGCCCACAAATGTGCACAAAGAACATCATTGTATGAGAGCAAAATATAGAAAATGGAATGAAATAAACTTTTGCCCGTGACATGTCGTGTATTCGACTAACTAATAATACAGGTTTTTCTGTAAGAATTGTATGTTCTTTTCAGTATTTTCTTTCTTTTTTATTTTTTTATAAAATATAGTGTAAGCCGAAGTTACTTTTCTCATCAATCGGGCCCTTGATTAGACTAATAGGGTCAACTGGGGCAAATGCGTCCTTGGGGCAATTGCGTGATTCGAGAATTATTGACAAAGTTGCCTAATTGGTGAAGGGTTTATCAGTAATTCTCGAAAGACACAATTGCCTCACAAACATATTGGCCCCAGTTCACCCTGATTGTTTTAGAACTGCCAAAAGTGTCAGAAGGAAGTATTAATTAACACCCTGCTTTTAGTACTTGTTACTGCTCTAAACTTTGCAAAATTTTTGGAAGGAAACGAGGCTGATTCTAGGAGTATTTTTTTTATTTTCGTCTATCATACAATGATATTAATATAACTGCCGAAGCGAACCCAAGGCGAGTCGTTGTTGACTCTGTCTTGCTTCCTCCGATGTAGAACATGCAATGACTTTTCATTAAGTATTAATAAGTATGACGTTGTAATCTCTTTCATGTAATCTTTTAAGTAGATTATTTCCGGGGAGTTCAACCCGGGAATATACATAAAATTATGCGTTGAAGCTAAGTAAGTACTAATAAGTAAGTATTTTAATGTAGTTTAAAAAGTCAAACAAAATGTACGAAAATATTTTTCAAAAATATCTTCGAACAAATATAATTCAGACTACAAACGTTCTATTTTTAAATAGTTTTTTTTTTCATTGCTAGTTGGTTAGCTCCAAAGTTTTAAAAACTGGAAGGCCCCGAAGGGGGCCTTTGGGAGGCAAACGAAGTAAGATCTCTGCTCGATAAGTTTACATTTTCTTGGATGGAAGTACAGCTTACAAAAATCTGCCGGAAAATCACAGTATTAAAATATAGAGCGTGTTAAAATCTCGGTGGGCCTCTCAAGCCATAGGCAGACATTACACATTAAAACATAGCGGGTTTTAAGCCAACGGCACGCACCACTTTGTTCATTGTGTGAACATAATGTGCGTATTACGAGTATATGTCATCTGCTACATAAATGGAGCCCGGTGTATGCCAATAGATTCGCCTCCTGTCACATTTGGGACTGAATATCGTTCAGCGAAGTGTGAGTGTTGTATTACACCTCTGCTAGCCCCCTCGGGGGAAAGGTGTGACGATATGCTATGCTTTGTTTTGTTATTTTATAATTTTTTATCGAAATAAAATGGAAAAAGGAATTAATTTGCAGAAATCCACATATGAACTTAACCTCCTCTCTTTTTCGAGTTTTTTGATACATATATTAAACTAGCTGATGTCCGCAACTTCGTTCGTGTTTATTCAGAAAATAGTATCCATGAACCCTGATCGCGATATACTAGTAACTAATTATCAAATTATGAATAATAATCCGTTACCAAAGAGATCAAAATCCATCATTAAAAAAAATACTGGCACATTTTGAGCGGAGTTTTAATTTTAGTTGTCAGTTGTTATTTTAGTACCAACTACGTCCTATTCTGTGATATTGTCTGACGCATTTATTTTTTATTGATTTACATAATTTCATGAAAAAAAAAACAGAAAAAGTATCCAAAAACCTTCCTTGTGACATACTGCAACTATTTATCATAATTATTTGACTTGTAAATTGTCTTTACGAAATAAATGACTATGCCTATGACTATCAAATTTCATCAAGATACTTTCAGCCGTGTAGTTGTGAAAAGCCTACAAACAGACAGACAGACAGAGTTACTTTCGACTTTATACTCGTAATTAGTATAAGGATAAGGATAAACTAGCTTACTGCCCGCGGCTTTGCTCGGGTTTCATAGCCAATAGCACACAGTAATTGTTGTACCTAGCTTTCTTCAGTGGAAGAATTTATAAAATGGGCCAGTAGTTCCTGAAATAACCGTCTACATACAGACTGACAAACTATCTTTGTATGATATTAGTGTAGATTAGGTATTTTTAGATAATCTCTATGACAGTTTCTTGTTCCCATTCAAAAGAGTTCAACGATGTCTAAAGCTCGGTCCAGATGTATTGACTAATATTGTTCAGCGTCTGAGATCTTTCGTAATTTTTGTTGGCTTTTGACATTTTTTATATATAAAACTTGTATATTGTACGGTTGCTGAGTTTATGTAGCTAGGTTTATTTGTGGTTGTCTTTGTCTATTTTGGGCAAAAAAATATTTTCGAATGAATGGTGAATGGAGTAATCAGATTTGTTATTAGTTAATGCTTTTTATGGGTCTTTTAGATTGTGACTCATTGTTTAAGTTTTGTTGCTTTTTTTGTTAAAAGAGTGTTGAATAAGCAATGTTTCAAAATAAATTTGAAAAACAAAATCTATTTTAAAAATTCGGTAATTGATTTTATACATCAAAATACAATATTAATTTTTCATTATGATTAATGAACCCCTTACTAAAAGCGTTTTATAGCTTTTCTTTGTTTAGTTATAAAGTGTTCTGCTTTTTTGATAAAACAAAAAAAAAAACGGAAGAAATAAGACAAAAATCTTTTCTTAAAATGTTTAACTCAAAACACATACTACGTTTTTTACTAAAGAGGTTATTATTTAGACATTTCTATAAAATTAACCTAAACAGTTAATGTGAAAAAATGACGTTATTTCATTTAAAATAAGTAAAACATATCAAATGTATGTTCTTTACAAAATAATAGTTAAGTATTGAATTAAAAAAATGTGTGATTGTAGCCAAATATATGCTTAGAAATTTGTAAAAATTATCTAAAAAAAAACCAACTTTCTTATCATTTCCGAATTGAATTCTTCTGAAATTACTGTAAATTGCAAGTAAAAATAAAACTTCTAACAAAAAATAAATTCAAAATCGGTTCATAAATAACGTATATAAACATTAAAAAAAAAGAATTAATAACCTCCCCTTCTTGAAGTCGGTTAAAATCGCTCTACCAACAAAACATCGGTAAGTATATGAGATATGAGTACATGTTGGTGTTAGTACTTACATGAAGGGTTGTAGCTGGTACCACCACTGACCACAGTTCACAGGTGTCTACTCGCCGCCTCGGAGAGCGATCGCTTATATAGCTAGCGACATGCTGCACAGTACAACCGCCAGCCAGTAATACAACTCGCCAACTTTTCACAACCTCCAGAATTCTAATTGTCTCTCGAAAAACATTGATCTCTGAGTGATTAACTCTCATTGAAACAAGGCAAGACCTTCAGCAGTGAAGAAGCCGACTAAGAAGAAGGATTCTAGAAAAAAACTGTAATACTGATAACTCTAACTTCTTAAGCATTCTTAAGATAAAAATGATTGAAAATAAAATAAATCCAGAACAGTAAGTGGCATATTCTTTTATTGGTACTCGTAGGTATATTAATTTTTAAACTAGTAAAATCTGAAATGATGTTGCATTGTTTTTAGCGAATTCTTGAAGATAGAACCAAGCGCTCTAAGGTTCAAGTTACAAGAATTCCCTAAAAATTGTCAGGTAGCAAGCTATGCTGTTGAATACATGAGCTACAATGTTAGTAATTTGACGTAGAGTAAGATTCTACGACGCTGCTACGACGAGAATATTACGCAACTTGTTGTCTTTCATATTTGACTTTAATTTTCCACTACTGACTCCTATGCTAGGCTATGACCCAGGGGGTGTTTTTTCGTACCACAAGTTTGTTGACGTAGCGCTTCGAAGGCTCTATGACGCTGCTACAACAAGGATTTTCTACAGCTTGATATCTTTCACTTTGACTTTATATTTTCCACAACTGATTATTATACTAATAACTAGTGGGTGTTCTTTTCTTGCCACAAAAGATTGTTGACGTAGCGCTACGAAGGTTCTACGACGCCGCTACGACGAGGATTTTCCGTACCCTGATAATCTTTCACGTTCGACTTTATACTTTCCACACCCGACTCGTATACTGATAATTAGTGGGTATTTTTTTTGGTCGTACCACAAAAGTTTGTGTACTGTATAAGTAGCTTTTCAGCAATACCGCGTGGGAAACAAATACTGCCGGTAACTTTTGAGACCGCATTAAAATGTCAACCTGAGCCAGGATTACCCGTGACGATAATGTATGCATGTTATTAGACATGTTGTGTGCAGTTTCACCTTATTTACGTATTTTGGGGAGAAACATGCGTAATCATAACCGAAACGCTTACAGCTGGTTCATCAGTACCGATAACCGAATCGCTAATTGCGTAGCTCGACTATAATATATGTAGGTGTTTGTAGCCGTTGATCATTAATCTGTAGCAACGGACGGCACAGTCAGTCTTCAGATTGGTGACTACGGGTGACATTTGTAACGTAGTGCTACCGTGACTCGGATGACATGATAAATTTGGGTCACCAGTGTTTCATGCTATAACAATCGTCAGTTCATGTCAGAGGCTTTCAGGTGACCTGATATCTCTGACGCCAGGACGAGTCAGGCCTTCACTCGGTTCTTATTTATCAAACAGAGCCAAGGTCACCATTGACAGGTTCGTTTGTGAGAATTCAACTTTCTGGTCCGGAAGGCGTCAAACTACGGTAAGTTTAGTACTACTAAGCACGCATACTGAACGCATGGTGACACTATGAATAGGCTTTTCAAGAGTTTCAAATTAGTGAATTGGCAACAATTATGTTTTTTTCGCGCACTGGTGGAAGCAGTGCGCGACTAGGTCTCCAGTCCCCTACACCGGATGTGGAGGACATACCTCAAGCCCATAACTTAATTTTATTATCTTTATTTTTCTATTTTATTAATTAAAACAATTTCATTTCATTTCATTTTAACCCCAGACGCAAAAACGATAGGGTGACATAAGTTTGACGTCTGTGTGACGTGATCTGTGTGTGTGTGTATGTCTGTGACATCGTAGCTCCTGAATGGATGAAACGATTTTGATTTCTTTTTGAAAGGTGAAAGCCGGTAGTTTTCTTAGCTATGAAAATAGGTAGTGATGAAAATCGGTGTTGAGGGTTTCAATTTTTTTTTAATTTATAGTAACACTTCTTATAAGTTGGTATGTTAAGTTTTATGTCATGTTTCATGTGCCGAAAGTGTTAAATGTCCCTGGTTGTTATTTTCGAGTATATTGAACTTTTCAGAAGTGTTAAATGAAGTTAGCAATAGGTGGTTCACTAAATACCTGTTACATCTACCTACGTATATATGCTAAACCTTTTCAGCAGATATATAAAGTTTGCAGGGTTTTGGGAAATAAAATAATTTGTCTATTAAAAAATTGAATTGGGACGATTTGTTCCTTCATTACGCCTAAACGGATGACCAGATTTGGATGGAATTCGGAATGGAGATAACTTATGTGTAAATCTAGATAAACACATAGGTTGCTTACACGGTGGGGCGCAGGTAGTTTACGATATGATGAATATAATATAATTGATGTTTGAAATAAAGATATATAATCTAGGTATTTACCTGGTAAAATAATTCTTGTTTTTGTTTGGATTGCATTTTTGATCAAAGGACATTTTGAAATGTGTAAAGTCCAGCAACTTTTATGCTGAAAACAAAAACAAAAATTACATACAAATTTTAATTTCTCTTTAGTTGCTTGCAAAGCATTTAAAAGATAAATTTATTCCTTTGATATTTTTCCTTTTGTTCTCATTGGAAAATGTACTTTTTATTATTAAAAATGTCATCCCTTGTACTTGCCTTTGGCGTAGTTCGAACGCAGAATATTTGAATAAACAAATTGATGTACAATTAAACGACCTGCTCACTAACTCTCTAACTGAGAAATGGGACCTGCGGAGGAAGACGTCAACGATGCTTCAGCTTAGACAAAAATGCTTTCATATGTCCTATTTCTGTCCAGATCTGGAGGGCTATTCTTACGGAGTGAGATTCAATCTCACCATGCTTCGTCCTTGTTGCTCTCGTTTGAATAGTCATAGGTGTGAGAGTGACCAAGATAAAATCTTATCTCATCTCACGCGTAGGAATAGCCCCACTGTCCTTCACTGCAGGTCACATTTCTTTACCAATTCTCTTGAAATTTTGTGAGAAGGTTTAATATTTATACAAAATTTTTTGTTAAGTTAATTTTTGGAAATTTTTCATAATGGCGGAGATATGACTTTTTTTGGAGGACAGACGTTGGCCACGAGGTTTACAGCTTACAGAGCAGTACATCTGAATCATTTGTAACTCTACACTATTATTTAATCTGACTCTGCTGCTGTTGATTTGTTTCTTTGTCAAAGGAGAACAAACAAATGCATTATCGGTTTTATGTTGAATGCAAAGTTTCTACAAAATGGCGACTGTCAAAACTTTTTATTTTTCTGATCAGATTTTACTAGCTTTCGTATTTATTATGATATATGAGAAGTTAAACATACCTATATTACAAAAATATTGCGGAAAACTGTTTAAATGTTAATGATATCTTATTAATAATAAGCGATGACAGCTTAGTTGGAAGAAGGCCTGCCTCTCAAGCCAGAGCGGGTTCAAACCCAGCCTACGGTACGCACCAATTTGTTCATTGTTTGAACATTGTATGTGCGTAGTGTATGTCATCTGCTACATGACTGGAGCCCGGTGTTTGGCGACAGGTTCGCCCCATTTCCATTTGGGACTGAATATCGTTCGGGAAAGTGTGGGTGGCAGAGGTGTTACCTCTGCCAGCCCCTCGGGGGAAAGGCGTGATGATATGTATATATATAATAACTAAGTAAATTCGCAATAGTTTGGGTTAAGTTAACACGTTCCCTGCGTCCAATGACTCCAAAGGGAGTCGCTCGTACCTACTTCCAGGACTCTGGTTGGAGTCATAATCTAAAGGAAAATTAGATGCTTTTTATTTCACTGGACGTATGAATAAGATTGAAAAAAAAAAGATCCTGAAGTAATGTTTTACAAGAGTATAATCCCGAAATTGCGGTTGAACATACTCACTAATCAATTTTAAACTTTTGTTCTGGGACATCGAATGAATGTGCTAAGAGATAGATAGAGAAAGTGATATAAAAATCAACGAATACCGAAATGCATGGTATAAAAATATACTCGGCCAGGTAAAACATTCAGCAACACGTAGTGACGTCAATCGATGCTTAAGCAAGACCGAAATAAGTCATTAACGACAAGTTCGAAAGAGACGGATGATGATGACATCATTACGTGTTTGCTAAACGCCAAATCTTGTTTTTTTGGATCATGCTGAAATACCCAATACTTATTCTAGAACATTTCGAAATGCCATCGAAGAATACGTCTTGGATGTTTCCATAAAATATAACATCCAAGGTAGTGAGTATTATTTATTTTATTTCTACAAAAGATAGATTTACGTATCTATCTTTTGTAGAAATAAAATGTGTCTATATGTAATAAACTATGGCTATTGTTAGGTACTGATATAATGATAAGTAATAGAAATGTATTTTTACTTGCTGAGGGTCGTTGAATTATATTTTTCCTTGTCATTCATGACGTAGTGAAATGTCGTCAAATCTGATGGCATTTTGGTCCCATTTAACTGATGACAATCTGTTACCGACATTGTCATTAGGGTTTTTTCCTCACTTACCCTCAACTGTAATACTGGTACTTATACCTTCTTACTAATAAACGCTGGATATCCTCGAAATACTTTTACAGTGTTCTGTCTTGTTCTATCAAGGTAAAAATTTCAAAGAAAGAAAAAGACAACACACTGACTATCCCCAGGCTATAACAACGTTCATTAAGTAATACAAGGGCGGCCTGAATGGGGAAAGGGGAGGGATTCATCATCTTCATCATCACCCCATCAATATCATAGTACCATCTGTGAAAACGAATGAATGTATATGACGTGCGACGTCAAATTCCCCTGAATATGGGAGAAAGAAAAAAAAAGTCAACAAGATATGGACCAGCAACAAACATCTACTATGTAATACAACCGTCACGCTGCGTCGTCACGTCCTGCGCGTGTTGCGCGTCCCGTGCTCAAGTCAGCTCCTCGACAGCTCTGAATCGGTGGCGGGGTGAGGAAGCCGCGATTGGTGAGGGGGGGGGGGGGGGAGGTAACAGTGCCCATTTTATGGTTAGTATTATATGTACTGTCATAATACTTAAGGATGTTGTTCTATCCGTGTAAATGAACAATTTTGGAACAACAGTTGCAACAGTTTGCAAAATTCCAAAGAAAAAACAATCGAGCCTCCATACAAAATAACCAGGCACTTGATCAATTTTGCATGAAGATTGGATTTATTTTCTTGTGAATCAGCAGTGGTTGGAAAATTGCTGATGGTGATGAATGAAGTATTATCTTGTGAATTCGATGGGGTATGCTATCACCTTATAAGTAGTATTTTGGTGTATCAAATATGTGAACAATAAAATAATTTGAATTAGACTTAAAAACTCTCGGTAGAATGTATGTAATGTATAATTAGATGGTATTTTTAATAAAAACAAAAAAAAAGTTATCTAAAAACATATTTTTCGTTATTAATTTTAATCTTTCTTAGGACGTTAAAACCTTTATCTCCCGCCGACCTCATAGTCGAAGAAAAAACATACAAAAAGTTAATTTATTTTTTTGACATGAGCTTGCAAGGAAGCTTACGCCCGCAGCTTCACGTAATCTGTTTCAACTTTATCAAGAAATGTATTTTTGTATAAGAAATGTTTCACAGTTCTATTAAATATTTTATGAACTACTGAGATCCTTCACAATACGCACGTTATCAGAAATAGTCCAAAAAATAACCTATTTTGGACTATTTCTGAAAACGTGCGTATTGTATGTCATCTGCTTCATGACTGGAGCCCAGTGTATGGCGACAGGCTTGCCCCCTGTCACATTTGGGAGTGAATATCGTCCGACGTAGTGTGGGTGTTGTATTACACCTTTGCCGGCCCCCTCCAGGGAAAGGCGTGACGATATGTTTTTGACAACTACTATTCAATAATTAAGGCCGTTTTTCAACCAGGACTTGAGAAGTGCGATGATTTGTATAGCCAGGGAAAAATCCATCTACAGAGCGTTCAGGTTGACAACTCCAGTGTTCTAGAACAGAACGTCTAGTTTGCTAAAACGTCTAATGCCTTATTATGTCCACTCTAGGATCACTGAAGTAAGTGAACCTAAACTAACTTAAACCTAAAATAGGTTTTAAGACAACTATTTAACATTAATTGAATTGTTATATGTACTCGTATCATTAAATAAATAAATAATAATAAATAAAACAAATAATCTTAGGGACTCTACTGGTAGAGCTGAGAGGTATTTGACAGATTTTACTGTGCCTCTATCTTCGCACGAAGATAGTTTAAAAAATCACAATCGGCTAAGCCATGACCACCGAACTTTAATTGGGTGATTATACCTTTATTTACTTAACTGACCGAGTCGACATTTAAGTCAATGAAGAGGTATCATAAACAGACAGTTAAAAATTAAATCGTTTCTTTAAATTTTGGTGAACTTTGACCTAACATTTGTTGGGGACGTTCCTGTGTAAGTACTATAACTAGTAGCTCTATGAGCTGTAGAACCCGCGTCCTGCGTCTGTCCTCCTCTACAAGTCGCATTCCTCAACTGATTCTCGTGAAATATTGTGAGCAGGTTCGATACTATACAGATTTTTTTTGCCGAGTCAGTTTATAGAAATTTAAAAAAAAAAGAAATTGAACGCTTCACTCGCTAACGCCCGCTTGGTCTAATTGTAATTTAAAAGTATTTATAAACAAAGATCGTAGCCGCATCGATGCTTTTGAGATGTGGTGTTGGAGAAAAATGCTCCGAATACCTTGGACAGCACATCGGACTAATGTATCTATATTGAAACAACTCAAGGTCACAACTAGACTCTCTACCATCTGTCTTAGATGGGTTCTTGAGTACTTCGGCCACATTGCTAGAAAACAAGGCGACAACCTGGAAAAGTTGATGGTGATAGGGAAAGTTGACGGCAAGAGGTCTCGAGGCCGCAGCCCGATACGTTAGTCCGACCAGATTCGCAACGCTCTGGACATTTCAATGTACGAAGCGCTACATGTTGCGGAAGACAGAAAACTTTGGCGGAAGATCGTAAGAGAGAGAGTAATTGGAGGTGGTGGTAACGACCCTCAGACATGAGGAATACGACTTCAGGAGGAGGATAAACAAAAATGTCTTCTATTAATGAAATATGGAAAGTAATAATCGTGTAGGTATCAGCCAAATTACTGACATCACACAACTTCCCACACATCTTAATATTTTTTTATTACTAACTTTTTACGGCGAGCATTTAGTATGGGGCAGTTAAACCAAAAATGACCACTAACCCATTCAAATATCTTTCAGATAATAACCCGCCGTATTATGATGTCGAAGTGTCTCCACAGATATGGCCAAGCTGTTGTCTAGCGCGGCCCGTTGAAATTTACTTGCGACCCGCACGTTTTCAGCAAGAAACAGTTTCATTCGTATTTATTTAATTGTCATATTTGCAATCCCGATGGGTAAATAACTTTCGTTTCATTACAATTTTCTAATTGATTATTGTAAAGAACAACAACAACAATAAATTTTAAATCTAAAAAAAAATGACAGTCTCCAGTAACTCGCATCAGATATTTTTTTTTGTTATATTAATTGTATGTTAACACTTGATCGAACCATTTTGCAATAACTTAACAGTTTTGTATATGGAAATTGTGGATCTGTAAGCTGACAACCTCGCGACCGACGTCTGTCCTGTCTGCCTGGCCTACATTTGCACTATAGGAAGGCAGCCGACAGACTTGACTTTGACTCTGAAGACGCCGGACACACTAAAGCATTTTTGTCGAAGCTGAATCATAGATGCTTCGCTCGTTTGCTCGATTAAAATTGGAAGAGTCGCTACGTGGTATTAATATCCACTCAATCTCTGCGTTAGTTAAGAATGACTTATGGTCTTACGAGTATGGTCATATGTGCGTATTATATGTCATCTGCTACATGACTGGAGCCCGGTGTATGGCGACAGGCTCGCTTTCTGTCTGACATTTGGGACTGAAAATGGTCTGGTTAAGTGTGGGAGTTGTAATACACCTCTGCCAGCCCCTTCGGGGGAAAGGCGTGACAATATGAGTATCCTACTTGTACGAGTATACAACTTAGCATCTTTATAAGCATTGGTATAAATACTTCATCATCATCACCATGTCAGGCCGAAGGACGTCCGCTGCTTGACAGAGGCCACCCCCAATTATCTCTACAATGACTGGTCCTGTGCTGCCCGCATCCAGCGTAAGGTATAAATACTTACCGACCAACAAACGTGTTCAGTTGAGAGTGTGTGCCTCCTGCTGCGGTTTTAGTCTGCTCTATTTGCTTTTAATAGGTTTTCTATGAGAATATTGTTAAGATTATGTGATGATACAAACCCAGATAACCATACCATAGGACGGTTATTGTTGTCTAGTTCTTTTGTTAACCTCAACAAGCTATGGTATTGTCAATTTTCCTAAAAAATATTTCTTTGAACATATAATGTAGGTTCGCAAAAATCTACATAAATTTAAATTGAACTGTGACTATCACAATAATAACACTAGAAATAAGGATAGGATAGCTGTACCGAGATTTAGACTGGCTAAGTCAAATAAGTCATTTTTAGGCAACGGCGTTCGTTTTTACAATAAAATCCCGATAAATGTAACAGGGCTCACTGAGGGAAAATTCAAATCACATGTAAAAACTACATTAATGAAAAGAGGGTATTATAAGGTTAAGAATTATTTAGAAGACAAAAATGTCCGGAGACTTCCACTTCCGCCAAGTAGCCACTAGTATTTATAGATATTACCTAGTTGTAAGCCAAAATTTGTGAGACTGTAATTTATTTATTAGTAGCTGCGCCCGCGGTTTCACCCGCTGTTAAAAAGTATCCTATGTGCTATTCTAGACTATAATCTATCTCTGTGCCAAATTTCATCCAGATCTGTTCGGCCGTTCTGGCGTGAAAGAGGAACAAACATCCATACATCCATTTTTACAAACTTTCGCGTTTATAATATTAGTAGGAAGGAAGTAGGATAGGATAGGATAGGAAGTAGGATTTGAAAAAATAATGCCCCCTCAGCCTGTTCTTCTGAGTAGAGGCTCTTTATCCGAACAAGGCAGTCAAGTCTATTTAAATAACTTTGCGGTTCATAAGTGTATCTTTGATACCTAAATTGAATAAAAACATTTTGACTTTGACTTTAAACTTCCGGACAAAACTAATACTTCTTGTCTATCCTCAATGAATTCACTGCTCCCTGACCAAAAAATTACTAAACAAATTAGTTCAGCCGTTTCGTCTTTATAAAGTACTAGCGACCCGCCCCGGCTCTGCACGGTACCTAGAAACCTTCTGTGAAGAATTATCAAACTGATGGTGAAAATGACACCAAAATCAGTTGCATAGTTTAAAGATCTAAGCATATACCTACATAGGGACAGACAGCGGGAAAGGACTTTGTTTTATACTATATATCGACTAAACAGAAGAAGAACAACGAGATAACACATTATTAAAAAATAGGTATCAAGTTATTTTAGTATTACAAATTGATTAACACACCCAAAAAGTGTTACAAAAACTAACCAAAACATATGCGTTGATTCAGAGTTTTCCCATAGAAACCATGTCCAATCAACGGGGATGTCCCTCATAAACGATAAAAAATAAACACTTGCGGTTTAATAGCCCGCCCAATTTATTGAGTATATAGAGCATATACATATACTTTAATGGTACGTTTACGATGTGAGGATTATCCTGGGCAGCCATAGTGGACGTCTACACGAGCCATTTCTAGGTTTAGTCGCTGTTACCAAGTATTTAACGTTGAAATGGGACAGATGTTTTATGGTTATAGTCAATCATAAAGCAGGTGCTTTTTTTATAATGAAACTGGTAAGAATATTTTTTCCGTAGCTTTACATAGGAGTTTTTTGAAGCGAAACTTCTAATGCGACTTCCAACAAGGTTGCGTTAAACGTTTAATGCTACTGGGGAGGGGAATAGAAAGAGACAGAGCAAGAGCGAATGCGTGGCATTCGAACGCATGCGCGTAGTAAGAAAGATACACAGAAGTTTCACTTCTTCCGCGCACAGGGACTTCACGCACTATTTTATTTTCTAAGATTGTGGTTTTTATGGGCACCTAAATAGCGCTCACAACGTAACTCGACTAGGTGTTCTTAACCGATCACTAATGTTAACGGACGACACGGTCAGTCCTAGGATGGGTGACCGCGGGTGGCATTTGTAATTGAACGCTACCGTGGTTCGGGTGACATGTTAAATTGTAAGCCTCGGTTGTTTGTTCTATAACAACAATCGTCAAGCCATGTCAGAGGCCTTCGAGTGGTCTAGAAGCTCTGACATCAGGGTTTGCCACTCAGCCTATACGAACTTACTTGCTTTTATGGATACCTACTTATTAAAAGTAGGTGAGTACCACATATTTTTGAACTACCTATTTGGAACTATGAATTTTAGTAAGTAAGACTTGTTACTTTTTAACTTATTTATGCATTATATCTAATGTTCGTTTTTTCAACCATTTTATGTACTTATTTTGAATAATTTGGTGTTTTGAACTTATGTATATCAAACTTATGTATTCTGATTCTGGTAGCCTAATATGACATCTTACGCTGCGTTCAGACGCTCGCGTTCAAAGTGACATTCGCAAGCATGTGAACAGGCTGCTTGTGCTCGCGTCCGTGCTCGTGCTCGTGAATGCCGCTGATCGGGCCGACTGTCGGTTCTTCGACACATTTCAAAGGATGAATGTGCATGCGCTCATGTGTCTGTTCACACGCGCTCGGTCGTTCGCAGAGAGCTTGCAATGGCTTGCACTACTGGCGCGCCCTAGTGCGTGTGAACAGCTTGCTTGGAGCGCCGCGCGCGCCAGGCTGCACGCCGGACCATGCACCGCGCGTCTGAACGCAGCATTATGGCCGTGGTCGTTACGTTTTTTTTTCGAAGCTTTTTCGCTCTGCTTTTTTCAACCACGACCTTATTGCGCGGCGATACGATTCACGGTCGCTCAGCGTCGACAACAAAACGTAACCATCATGACAATAGGATGCCATGGTAGGCCCCTTGATCTCGTATGGCCAAGATTTTGTTGTCTTCAATGTTGTAACTAATCTGTTTTTACGCCATCTGTTGATTTTTATCACAACTAAAATCAAAGGAAGTAAATAGGGTAAGGAGAAACGTCCAAGGCAATCTGCTAGGTTATGCAAATCTCAGCGCCTGCCAACAAAGGTTTTGCTTCCCACCTAAGTAACACATTATTTGCCTCAAATTAGTTCAACAGAATTCAGAGTGATGTCACTAAAACTATTTATCAAGAAAAGGGTCGTAATGTTGTTGTTTTTGTTTGTTTGTTTGGCAGGGCATTTTCCGCACTTAGAAATCAGAAATCAGAATTTATTGATAACTCCTATAGGTACACGTCACAGTTGAATATATAAAATTAAAAACGAATGTCAGAACAATAATAATTGATAATTATGTCATATATAAAAATAATTCATTAATGTCATTCTACAGTTAAGTTTAGTAAAAATAGTTTAATATTATGTATAGCTATTATTATACAAAATAATAATAGTTCAAAAATCTCTTATTTTAAATTAAGCTTCAATGTCGTATAACATATAATCTAGTAACCAAGCTTGGTTTTGAAGCACGTGGTAGAAGGCGCATCCCGAACGGAAGTTGGTATACGGTTATAGACCGCCGGCCCTAAAATATACACTGACCTCTTCGACTTGACGAGACGATGTGAGGGGGTTACTAGTTGGTCCTTCTTTTTATTACTACGTAAATTGAACGTACTATGGACGACCCTACGTTGAAAAATATCAAGGTTTACATGGGTGAATAGGGCTGCCTGGTAAACGAGCTCACACGGCAGAGGTAATATCTGAAGCTCCCGAAACAGCTCCACGCATCCACGCACACACTTAAGCACGCACTTAGCCACTTGATTGGGCCATTGTGCGTGGGGTTTATTACTCTTCCCTTCCCTTCACTCCAACCAGCCCAGGTGCTCCCAGAAGTCCAGCAGCCTTTTCAGGCTGCCACAGGCCTCCGGGCGTGACTATGGGGATTGAAGATCAATGTTGTTGTTAAAAGCATACCAAACCTAATTTCCGTACGTAAATAACGTAAGTACGTACGTAATGTAACTTGACTTAAGTACATACGTAACTTACGTACGTAAGTAACGTATCGTAAGTCCGTACGTAAGTTTGGTAAGTGTACTCACACTAGTCATACATTTTCTTTCAAATGTAGGTAGGTAATTGAATTTGGTTCAAAAGTTACTGCGCATAAGTAACCACTGATTACAAATTAACCTTCGGTTAAAATGATTAATGAAGTACTACTATTGTGGGCTATGGCAAAAAAAAACGTATACTTAAAGATGCGTAGGAGTTAAGTATACGTAATATAGTAACTATTATTTTAAGTTATGTCCAAAAAAAGACCTTATTCTTAAATATGAGCAGGAGTTAAATATACGTAAAATAGTAACTATTATTGTATGCTATGCCCAGAAATCCATACTTATCCTTAAAGATGAGTAGAACATACCTAGAGGAATTTGAACCTAAATTTGAAAAAATAAAACGCGATACAAACAAATCACAATTTTTTATTTTTATTTTATTTAGATTAGAAATATTTTTATTTTGGCTCATAAAAGCCTCATTACTTACTTGCTAGTACAAAAACTTACCAATTATTATAATTTTAAAAATAAATCAACCCTGTATCACCACTACGTAGGTATAAATAGGTAGGTACCTAATCTTATTTCGTTATCTTTAGTACCTAACTAAGTAGTAAGTAACCTTATAACCTAACCTTACCTTACAAGAACACTTTAATTAATCTCTATAACAATTTTTTTACTAAGTAACTGTAATATTATTGTTATCCTCACTGTTATCTCATGACAACATTTTATACAGGATTATTTTAAAATACCAAAAATATTTTTCAGGCAAGATTCTCTTTAACAATATCGACAACTCTATAACTTTTACTTAATTGCACTTCATTATTAATGCCTCTAAATTAAATGGTTTTTTTAATCGGCTTCTAAGTTTTGCTAATCTTCATGTTTCTTGTCATTTAATAAACTTGTGTAATATTAAAAAAAAACGATGAAAATTTTATTATTGATTTAAAAGTAATCTGTAGAAGTTTTAACTTTTAATGCACAATTAAAATATAACCCTGTATAAAAATTACTTATCTTTATGTGTTGCCTACTTGTGTTTATCATAGTGAAACAATGATTCTTATAATGCACCTAGTTCAGTACTTTTAATGGTTTTAATTATATTACCAGTGCAGTTCATAATTATACTATGGTATACTAACAAGGTTATCTGGATGCAATCGAGAAAAAAACAGCTGTCCTTATATTTTGTCTACTATCATCCAACTTTTAAATGGAACAGCTGTTTTTTTTTATCTTGGTTTAGCTCTAAAGTAAAAGATGTTCGTAATAAATAGTACAAAATTACACCATTTCCTGATAACCCTGTAAATATAGAGTTTTTGATTAAACATCATTATACGTAATGTACCACACATACTACTACATTAACATTTAAAATTTTAGGTTTACCAGACAGCAATCGATTCTTTCCCATAGTTTATTCAAGTCCGTTAAATTACTGCGAAAATTTTAACAAAATGGTCGAATTAACTTAGTGACATGTTCAGCTTAGTGCAGATAGCTTCTAAGATCCACATGACATGCATTTGTCTGGTTTTAAATCAGTAAATTGCTAGTAAAAGCCGCGATTACGCGACATACTTACATTTATTACGTGAACATTTCGCGATTTCTCGTACTCTTTCTATCGTGTCCTTGTGTGAAGCATGATTTTAACGTCCCCTCGAACGTCTGATTTAGGGACCCTGATTATCTGCATTTTATTAGACTGCCCTGTTCCTTCGAGCAGGGTGTAAGGTGTATCGCGTAATGGTTGCGTAATAAATATATGTCGCGTAATCGCACCTTTTACTAGCTATTTACTAGCACGAGAACACCGTACAAGTGCGTGTCAGGCTCACCGAGACTGCACCGAGGGTTCCTCTCCATGATATGACCACTTGGCCGGTTTTTATAAATAAATAAATAATAAATTCGGGACACTTCCACACACGGTCGCCTGACCCCAAACTAAGCAAAGCTTGTACTATGGCTGCCAGGGACTGATATACATACTTAGATATTTTTAAATACATACTTAAATACATATTTACATATTGCGTTATATACATATTGCGTTGTTTAAAGTAAAACAACTAAGACACTAAATTTGATGTACCAAAAATACCTAAATCATATGTAATCACATTAATATTATTAATGCGAAAGTTTGATGGATGGATGGATGTTTGTTACTCAATCACGCAAGAACGGCTGAACGGATCTGAATGAAATTTATAGTTAGAATACTAGATCAGCACATAGGGTACTTTTTAACCAAGGGTTAAACTACAGAGCATAGCTAGTGATTAAATAATATTTGGTAATTATCCAGTTATCAAAAACTGTACCTATTTTATTTTACTAGAGGAACATAAGAGTCTTTGAAATTCTTTTCGAAGCTGGTTTCGAAAAGTATAGTCTTTAAGGCAACTCTGTTGTAGTACCACGACCTGACCGAGTACGCCAGAAGCCCCAACCCCACGAGCACACTCACTATTTTGACGGCCAGTAGCAAGTAAGGTCCATACTTGTACAGGACCATGAACGCTGTGATTGCCAGCGATGGCAACTTTGGATGTTTCTGAAAAAAGCAACATTTTATAAATAGTTAATTTTATTATTAAAAAAAACTAATGTTAGTAATTTACGAAATATATATTAATAAAATAAAACTAGAATCTAATGCGTCATGTACTTACGAGGCATCTTGGGAGGAATCATAGTCCGCACGAGATGCCTCAGTACAGGCGCTTGCGGGTCATCAGCCACTACTTTCAGGATGCTGTTGTTACTCCCTCGAAGCCTCCTCACCAGTGACGCTACTTTCTTCCTTATGACGGCATGGAAGCCGTCAGTGAGGGTTTGTGCAAACATCAAGGAGGCACTGCAATATCGAGGGAGTTTCAACATTATCCTGAACACATTATTATATTGGATGCGCAAGGAGTCTAGAGACTTTTGAGAACAGCGGAGCCACAGACCACCCGTGTGCATTCCTTGACAATATGCTTTAAAAAAATTACAGATACATACTTAGATATTTTTAAATACATATTTAAATAGCTATTAACACCCAGACATAGAAAAAACAAAAATGTTCATCACATAAATGTTTGCCATAACGGGAATCGAACCCACGCCCCCAAGCTCAGAAGGCAGGTTCATTACCAATAGAGCTAGAGCAGAACAGGCAGTCGATTAATAATGATGGATCATTATTATTCGCATCAAACCAATAGTACAGGGAATAGAGGAGCGAGTTACTCTTGTCCATAATGCATAATTCTACCCAAGTTATTTTTTTCCACAAATAGGTGCAATATGACATAATGAACTTAAAAACACAAAATACTTACAAATAAGGCGGGTGCAAGTGCCGCCATTTTGTGAAAAACCGTTTGGGCCTGTATCTCCGTATATAACCGTGCACTTGAGGCCCATAATTATAAGGACCTTTATTATAGAGAATTAAATTTCCTATCTTTTTTGTTTGTCGTGAGCTCTCGTCCTTTCATTCCCACTTGCTTTTATTAATTGATATTTTTTTCTTTCTAAATAATAAAGCCATTTCAGAAAATTACTAAAAATTATATTAACAAAAATCATGTACTTTTAAAAGTTGCCTTTGAAGAAGATACTTAGTTTACTTCAAAAGTTTTTTTTTTTGTACTTTTTTAAATTAAAAGGATAAGTAAGTAAGTACAATAAAGAGAAACCACAGTATTTTTTTCCAATTAAACGTGTTTGAATTACGTTTAATGTATTACATGAGAACATGCAGGTAAATTGACAAGGAAAGTCAGAACAAACAAACACATTTTTCAATTAGCAGAGGTCCTCAATTTATATAATGATTTCCCCAAATTGCACAAAATTACACTTGATTACTACAGGTAAAAATCAATCAATCTTTCCGGCGATCACTTTAGAATAACTTCACATTGGCTTAAGGTATTCTATAGCTATTTCGTCCAGAAGAAGAAGACGAGCGAAGAGAGCGAGTAATGATACTAACGAGCCTCTAAAGTTACTTAGAGAGTGACAAAGTGGATTTTTTTTTATATGACTTTTGCACTTCTCTAATCATTCTTAAATAACTAAAAATTTCCCTTGTATTATGGATTCATTTAACAGGTAATGATGAAGACAACCTCCCTATGTAATGGAATTTTTGATTTGCTTTGTCTACCTATTGAATAAATCAGTCAAAAGTGACCCCTTAAAAATGCGGATATTTTTCATAGCTCTATTTTCGCTTGAGAACGTTTTTAAAAAAAATCAAGAATAGACAGGAGGTAGGAGATATTGTTAATTTAATTGTACATGCTTAATTTCATCATAATCTGACAAATGGTTTTCAAGAAATTTGAGTAGCGCGTTTGTATGGAAATTTCAGAGCGTCGCGACCCTCTTAAACTTTTTTATCTCTGATACTGCGCAGTGGCCTGTTACATTTTTGACATTTGGTGATTTGATTTTAGTACTTTCAGACAACTTTTTTTTTGGGTTCCCTTTGTTCAAAGTCAAAGTGTTTATTGCGCTTGAGGGTGAATGTTACATGAGTTCACAAGATCTTAAAAATATAATTTAGGCATCTCATAATAGATTATTAGAGTATTCCAATGCCGTGTGGAGTGAGCCGGCTTATTCTTTTATAATTAAGTTTTAATCATCTAATATAGCATTTGTGTATTAATAAACATTTGAATTTATTTTCAAAACAATTTTTCTTGCTTATTTCTTTTAATTTATTTGGTAGTTTATTATATTTCTATGGCCATTGCATCAGGGCCAGACCTATGCATTTTCAGTTAGAATTTCATAAATTTGTTCGTTTCGTCAGCCTAGTGCAGTCAATGTTCTCCAAACACTTTTGTCTCATTTACATGCCATGTTTTTCCGTTTTGGGTAGACGCCTGCAGCTGCTTAGCTAATGTTGCATTTATCATAAATTCATGGACCCCTGGTAGGTCGTCGTCAACTCCTAGAGGTCTGTATATAAAGGCTACTTTAGGAATCATTAGTCTAGTGTGCGTTTGCTGAAATAATTTAAAAAAAAATGCACCTTGCCTTCCTACAGTAACTGTTTCAATAATTTTAGTTCTTATGTTATCGTATTATAGGGAGTGCATCTCTAAATAACGGACATATTCTAGGATATCATTGTACTTATTTACTATGACATTATCTACTATGTCATTATGACCTACTTTTACTATGGGGCCAAGAAAAACAACTGTTCCATACATTTTGTCGACGATCAGTAAACTTTTTTTATGGAACAGTTAATTTTTTTTTACTATTTCAACCTTTGTAATCGTGATCGTCGTTCGTGGGCATCATCGTGGGCATAAAGTCATAATGATGACTGATAAATACAGTGATTTTTAGAATACGGCCGTCGTTCAGAGATATACCCTATGTACTTATTTATCCTACTTTTATTATAAACGCAAAGATTTGTTGTGTGTGTGATTGTTTGTTACTTCTTCACACTTAAACGGATTGGACGGAGTTTGATGAAATTTGGCATAGAGGTAACTAACAATCTAAATTAACACATAGGCTACTTTTTACCTCCGGTAACATCGTGAAGCGCAGATATTAAAATAATTTCTTATGATATTTGATGAGATTCATAAGATTCTTATGATCCAAGAATAAAAACTATACTTACAAGTGTAGCATGACATACTGGCACCACAGTGTCCTTAAACCGTCTCGTCTCAGCGTTGTACCCGATGTCTCCAAGGGCCAAGTTAAGCTGCACTGATGCAGATGAAGAAAGTGTCAAGCCAATTTTCTAAAAAAAAACATAGCTCAAACAGAAGAACGGACACGGCGCGACGGCGGCGTAACAATAAGGGTGTTTGTGCACTACACGTAATTTTACTATCCGGTAGTCCGATTTTTCACGGTCCGATAAACGCCATAAATTTATAAATTAGCTTATGCACTGTTGTGAACCGTTAACGTTGTGTGTCGGAAATTAACGGACGAGGAACGTCTTAATATCATCAATGTTTTTTTTTTTTTTATGTAAAATAGGTCGACGTTTGACCACCAACTCGCCTGATGTTAAGCGACATTGTGGTCTAAGATGGAGCACGACGACCTATAAGGTACTTATTCACTCTAGCCTTGAAGTTTTGTAGAGTAAAGAAGTTTATATAAAGACGGCAGCTGAGTGGGGCGCTACAAGTAGTACAAGTAGTACACGGTAGTCTAGTTGGTACTTTTGTGAGTCATTCGTGATAGCTGAATTGCCTTACAGTTGTGAAAAGTAATAATTAGCGGTTGTCAAAAAAAAAAACACGCTTTCTTAAGGTCATTGCGTAACGTGTATAAATTTATGAATGCTCAGTTCGCACGTGCGTTGTATTTTTTTCAATCCTTGACTAATGTTAAGTAGATATGCATCTAAATATTTAAAAAAATGAAATTTGGTACACAGTAGTTAAAGCATGAGAAAATTAATTATAATTAACAACGTCATCAAAAAACAATTATGGAGATACCTACTTAGCTTTATCAAATTAGAATAGATGAGAATAATTATGAATTAGATTTTGCATAAATAATTTGTTTACATTTTGGTTTCGCATATTATGTAAGTAATGAGTTGAGGATAGGTACAAACAATTTGAAAACTTCTAGCAAACCAAACGGTGCAATGATCTTTGATTAAATCTAAAACCACCTGATGAAAATAACCTACTTATTTTAATTAAATGATACAAAATTAAAAAGCAGTACAATAGTTAAGAGGAACATTGTGTATTTCAGACTAACATTAAATAGCTTCATACTTATATTTTAAAATAATCCTATCATAACTTATATTAGAAATGCGAAAGTTAGTTTGTTTGTCTGTTACGCTTTCACGCCTTAACTACCCAAATGACGAACACGAAATTTTACATACAGGTTGTCAGGAGTACAGAAAGGACACAGGGTACCTTTATTCCCGAAAAAAATATCGGTCCATAAAGGAATTGCGGGTAAAATCACGGGGCACAGCGATAGTACTTCTTAAAAAACCAAAGTGAATGTGTTTGTGTACGCTCTCACGCCACAAAAATTCAACCTATTATCACGAAGTATTGCATAGTTACATGTTGTCAAAAACATCATAATTACAATATTTTACCCAAAAAAAACAGTTTTTGTAGGACTGCAGCTAGCTAGTTCCACGATAATTTTATCCAAAACGTAACTTAAGGTCACGCTTTCCGCCGTAGGGGCTGGTAGAGGTGTATTACAACACCCACACTTCGCCGGAAGATATTCAGTCCCAAATGAAACGGGGCGAGCCTGTCGCCATACACCGGGCTCCAATTGTAGCATCAAGCGCATTAATGTTCACACGATGAACAAATTGGTTCGAGCGACAAAAAGCAAAAAGTATCTTTACTACCCTAACAGCTTACCGGGTCAATGACCATTTCCGTAGTATGCAGCTTCCGATCCGGTTTGAGGCCTTCATACCGCTCGATGATGCGAGGGTCAGCGTCGAGGAAGTGGCCTCGGGTTAAGGCAAAAGGAAAATCTGAAAGTTAAATTGATTTCTGAGTATCCGATCACACTCGTAAGGGGATTTGGGTATTCACCTCAAAACCTCATCAATCAACATTATTGTGCTTTTAGTTAACATCAAACTTTTTTTAACCGACGAAACGGAGGAGGTTTACATGTCGACGCAATTTTTTTTTTGTCAGGTAATTTTCAAATTTTGCTTGAGTTGCCCCCAAACTCAAACTTCTTCAAACGTTATTTTGTCGACATTTTGATCTTTGCGATACACGTATTGTGCGTATTGCCACAGTAAATTTTGGGAAATAATGTTTCCATCTTTGTTTATTTTTAACATAGACTTAGTGATTTAATAGCATTCATTATTATTGTACCTTCAATTACCAATCTAACTTCCTTTTTGGAAAATAATATTATCTTAGAAACGTACGAGACGCTGGTCGATAGCCAGGCTAGGGGTTAGAAATAATTGATCCCATTGTAGCAGTACACAGCTACGGGCGCCGACGCTGCAGTTTGATAGTCGGGTCAGTAGTCACCCCGCGCCCACCGCCGCTTATACACTAGTGTAATCGGTTCCTTATTAAGTACCTAAAGAATTCAATAGTATGAGTGAACAAGTAACTGGACTTTCATTTATCTTATCCCCGGAGAAAGGAGTCTGAGAAGTGTTCCCAAACACAACTATTAGATGCTTCTAAATGCTTCTATTAAAGAGGCTACAAAGAGGCATCTAAACCATAACGTTGACGTTAACGTTATATATTAGAAGACCTTACTTCGTAGGATAATAATGAATGTAGAACTTACTAAAGTAGCAAGGCGCAAGATTGAGTAGTCCGTCAGGGCACCACTTGCCGTCACTGAGGCATAGCTCGTGGTCGTTCAGCGTGTCATTAGCGATATCATACGTGTACGCCTCGGAACCGTACTCCGTCGTCTTGGTCCCTGAAAGCGTTGGGCCGTTTAACTTCTGATGACTGTAATTTACAGGATTTACAGGCAAGGATTAAGTTCGTGACGGACGCGGAAGGGGAACAGTCCAGAAGGAAAGTGGCTCATCTAGCAAGTCCTGATTTTATTGAAAGCTGCCTTAAATCATTCACTGGTATCATTGCTCTATCAAGAGATAATCAGAGAAATCTTTAAAAGATACCCAGCTGCATTGGGGTGTATCCGGGTTGTGTATGGGTTGACCCACTAAAACTGCTTCGGTGGCCATGTTCTGTGCTTGACAGAAGGAAGCAGCACCTTTTGCAAACCTTGTTCCTTCACAGTATCGTATCTACCACTTTGTGTTGGTATGGCAGATCAATAAAGTAATGACCTGTAATCTGTAGACGGAAGATCTTGCAGACGCTGTGCCGATAGATGTAGACAGGAGTGTCCCGAGTCATTCCTGGGGGGTACGCTGCACCTTCGTAGGCGTCAGTGAAGTTCTGCACACTGGAGAAAGTCAGAATAGTTTGGTTTTTAATCTGGTGTAAAGTATCTAAGTATGTAATTGAACATGGGTAAATACATACATGAAGTACATTTATGATTTTTAGACAAAAAAAGGAGAAGGCTGATGTTGAGATGTTGTGTCGAAAACACTAGCCAGGATCGTCAGGCCTGGGCGTTATAACTCGACCAACGAAAAAAGTTCGAAAAAAATGAATGAATGGAATTCATGTTTATTGTTTACCGAGTATTAAAGCTCATGAAAAAAGTAATTAAGGACCAATACTTAATTTAATACATTGGAAGTACGTTTATCTTTAAATTGTAGTCAAGATTAGTGAAGTAGCGGCATCTCGTTTCGTGTCATGGCAAGCTATCAGTAGCAAAAAGTTCTAGAACTAGAGTATGTTCACCATAATTACTCCATACGCCACATCATTTTCTCTCGCTCTGGCAGCAAGTAGTGTCAACTGACGGACAGAGACAATGATATGTTTTCAAGAGACAAGTGAAGGGACTTTAGTCTTCCTAGAGTGTTCCATCGTTTGTTTTCTTTTGTATGAGTACTTGCATCTTTCTTAATTATTGTTTTTAATCTAATGGCAAAACACGTGCTTTTATTAGTTTACACGTTTTTGATTATTCATACCTACCTAGATATTTAAAATATGTTTCACATCATTATTTGACGTTAATTTACCATAACAAAGGATCACGTTTAAATATAGGTAGGTACTGCTGTCACACGCAGCTATAAAATTTGTAATACAGTAAACATACTTGCTTAACTAGCTACGCTCCGCGGTGTTACCTACTACTTAGTAATTTAAGTATATTAATTAAACTGTTAATATTAAAATGTTATCTAAAAATCATTGGTTTTTAAATTTGAATATTTTTTTTAAAGTTACCGTGGGAATAGATTAAGCTTTTTCAATTTTAAATTTAAGTTATTATTCGGTATAGTTTTCAGATTTTTTTTAAAGTTTCCTGTTGAAATCTAATCTAGATTTTGATTTAAAAAAACGAGTTAGTTCATATTTTAATATGATTCGTCTTTAAAAATATGGAAAAGGAAATTTTTCAGAGATTTTTTTCATTGAAATTTGTTGTTCAGCCATACTTCATAAAAATAATATAAGGTTAGTAAGTAATTTAAACCATATTTACCTGTCTATTGTTTCGCCAGACTTGTTCTTTGTTTTTCGAAACTTTGTGGCCTTTTTTACGCTAAATTTTTCCGAGTTTTTGGTTCCCAGTTCTATTGTATATTTCGCTCCAACGTCATATAGCTGGGAAATTAAAAAGCCATTTAATTAAAGATTACAATTAATTACGTGTACTTAAACTATTGTTAGTAATAAACGATGTAAAAACAATTATTAACATAATAAATTAAGCCAGTTAAATGGAAACCTACTTGTTTTTTAGATGATCAGAAAAACACTAAGTAAGTACAATATTTATTTTTAATCGACGAAACGGAGGAGGTTTTCAAGTCGACGCGTATTTATCCTTACTACTAATTATAAAATCAAACTCTTGTCTGTCTGTCTGTTTGTAGGATTTTCATAGCTAAACGACCGAACGTATCTTAATGAAATTTGATAAATAGTTGCAGTATGTCACAAGGACAGTTTTTGGATACTTTTTTCTTAATAAATAAATCTTTTTTCATGAAATAACGCACCGATATATTTATGACTCAAAACTAATTCCCTAAAGTTTAAATTCCCATCAATTTGTCCTAAGCCTCTTCCGTTTCGTCGGTTAAAAATCTACCACGTAGTAGGCACATATATATCGATGGGTAGGAAGAAGAGGAAGTAAAGAAACTTAAACTCACCCGTTCCATAATTCCACTCGAGTTATAGTAGAACAGGCCTGGCACAGCTGTGTTGGCTAGCTTTATTAGAGGCTCCGGGTAGCCCCAAAGATACTCGTGGGCGGTTATATTTACGATAGCCTTGGAATGGATGCTGGCGGCGACCATGTTGAACATGTTCCGGAGGATGAAGGAGTACTTGCTCATCATGTCGGCACCTTGCTAGAAAAATAATTAATCTTTTAAAATTTAAAATCCGATCTCCCGACACTCGATTTGGATTTGGTAAACTATTTTTAGATTTCTATTGACTTTTAAAAACTGCTCACACGTATCGATAAAATTTTATTGCATTGAATTTATTGCCGGACGATATTGTTCGTCCTAAATGTGACAGGATACAAGCCTGTCACGATGCACCGGGCTTCAGTCAAACATAACATAACATATCGTCACGCTTTTTCACTCTAGGGGGCTGGCAGAGGTATCGCCCGATAATATTCAGTCCCAAATGTGACAGGGGGCGAGCCTGTCGCCATACACCGGGCTTCAGTCATGTAGCAGATGACATACAATAAGCACATTTGTTCACACATGTTGGCTGGGTTTGAAGTTTTGAACCCGCTCCCTCCGGCTTGAGAGGCGGGCCTTCTCCAACTAGGCTATCGTCGCTAATGGCTTAATAAGGGCTTCAGTTGAGGCTGACTAAATGCCGGCTCATTGACGTAATGGCCACGCCGGCACACTGGCAAAAAATTTAAAATAGGTACTTACCAGCATAGGAATGCTAGGCATAGTGACGTAAATATCTTTAGGGTCCGCAACTGACTCTTCAGGTACGAATTCTGCCCAAACCCGAGGAGTATACACCATTCGTTCAGTTTTGTCATCAAAATACAGGTCTTGGTTAATTCGGTATTCCCTAAAAAATCACTCATACTTGTAAACATTGTTTTATCTTATTATATTAAATTAATTGTGTGAATCTGTTTAAAAACTGAACAAATAGAATGACTTAACTTTTCTTTTTTTTTTAAAGCGGTCAGAAAACTCCAACTCTACCCCGCTAGTTTGATATACCTAGTCACAAAATTCTTAACGCTGATTCCATACATCCTTAAGATACCTTTACGATACTACTACTAGATACTTTTACGATAGGACTAACCCAAAAACGCAAAACAAAAGATTTTCCATATAAAAAGTTAATTGCCCGGCGACAAATATTTTAGAACAGGTGATTTTTGTTCTGCAATTTTAGGTTTGGTTTCAAAATAAAAGTTATTTATTATAATTTAAAAGATTAGCCTTTAAAATTCTGCTAGTATATTAAAAATAGCTACCTACTACCTCTTGACCGCCCGATGAGCAACAAGTGGTTTTAATGATAAAAGATCATCAACCTATTATTTAAAAACCTGAGTTTTTTTAAATTATTTGTGTACTTAACCACTTTAATTTTACTTCGTCAACTTAGAAGCAATTTAAAAACAGCATATTTAAATACATAGTCATTATACTACGTATAGTTATTAATAGGACAAAAAACATTTGTGGAATCAGTCATTGCACATTTCACAGTCACACAGAATTGCACATTTCAAGAATTTGTCTTTTATAGACTTGGGAGTCATGTCAAGAATCAGAGATTAAATTCGATTCTTGATCTTCGTTACGGTTTCTGTGGCTAGTTGTCACAATTCTGCCAATGTCCGTTTCGTGCTAGTTTCATTGACAGAGTGTGTTTACTAAGAATACGTCGGGTATCTCTGAAAGAGACTTCCAAAATTCTATAATTCGTAAGGTGCGGCTAAATTGATGCTTGATAATTGGTTGCGCAAAAATCATCGTTATTGGTTATCGGCGATGTTCTTGTCTACATTAGCAGTCAACTCGTCGCCTTTCCGTGGAGTTGACGTAAGCGATAATTCGCCCGCACATCGCCGAGTGACGAACTAACCGGCAACACTTGTCGCGATAGCCCGAATTATCGCCGAAGGCTGCTAATGTAGTAGAATAATTGAAGTTCTGGTGACGGTCAATGAAGACATTATCGGTTAAGAGGTAAATCTCCCTTACTGATATACAAAAGGTCCTATTTCTTCAAGCTTCATCTTCTCAGCTCGCCCCGCCACGTAGTCCTTAGCGTTGGTGTAATTGAACAAGGTCACGTAGATCCGAGGCCCTTCCAGCTTGGACAGCATCAGCTCGTGGAGAAAGGTCCCGTTACCGAGGCGCACATACTGAAACAAAAAATACTCCCATTATCGAGACTCTTTCTCTAACATGAAAGTCATGAAACACGGAGCCCGGTGTATGGTGACAGGCTCGCCCCCTGTCACATTTGGGACTGAATATCGTCCGGTGAAGTGTGGGTGTTGTATTACACTTTAATGATTTGTCTTTTTTATTTTTTTAGTTTTGGCAATAAATACCTTTTTATATTTTTTATTTTATTTTTTTATTTTATGTTTCTCTAACATTTGAAATAGCATATTTTGACAAGGAGGAGAAAGAAGTAGCTATTCTTTAAAAAAAAAAACACTTGTAGCAGATTTCTAGCACCCATCTGCGGTGGTGGACTTAGAAGGCACCACCTATTGAGATATAAGTACCTACAATGCACTAGAGAAGCTGTTCTAAATAAATAAAAAACGTTACGCAAACTTGATGACAGCGGGGCCTGCCCGCGTGCATTGACTACATATTTGATGCAGTGCTAAAACATTCGTTATGTCATCTAACCAAGTTATTAAAACGTGCATGTAACGTGTGGGGATTGCAGTACAGTGTATGACAGTCGCAGTACGTGTAGTAAATATTATCCCACAACAAAGTCGCTTGTGGTCTAACAATTGATTGCAAATTTAACAAGTTTTTTTTACCATTACCACCAAACCATCTGAATAGACACGAAATGAAACGAGGGTAGGGAGAACTTTGCCCAGCATTGGGACATGATAAGCTCATAACAATAATTGTATTTTTAGAGTTCAGTACCAAAATGTCGAAAAATAAAATTCAAAACAATTCTAATAAAACTAGACCTCAGACATTTGTCTGTCGATCTGTCCGTGTACACAGTCAATTATTTACAAGTAAAAGTTTTTAAAACCTGTTTAATTTTCGAAGATATTTTTGGCAAGCCAATAAGGAAAATAACGAAGGCTTCACATCATGTACATAGCAATGATGACACGAAAGTGTGTCATGGTCACGGCCAAGAGTATTTAGTATACAGGCACGCGGCTAAAGGCTTAAAAAATAAGCTTGCACTTGACCACCATCTGGCCTGATATTAAACAATGATGCAGCTTACGAAGGAACACGCTTGCTAGGAGAAGCCTTGACTGAATTCACTCAAGACTTGAAGATAGAGATAGATAGAGAATATAACCAACAGAGAACACCCACTCAGGCACAGTATTTCTCTCTAGCGGTACTTATCATAAAAGGTAATTTTTTTTCTAATTCACACTAATATACTACAAGTATAAATTGAAAATTTAGAAAACTCCCGATTTTTATTAAACATAGCTAAGAACACTTCCGACTAATTCACCCTTCAATGAAAAAAAATAATCAAAAATCGGTTCATCGGATTTTTGCGTTGGCGGTTAAAAATTTAAAGTAACTGTCTACTTATCTGTCTTTTTATATAGACTTTACATGGCTAAGTGGCTGACTGGATCTTGATGAAATTTGATAATTAGTTACAGTATTTGACGATGAAGGTTTTTGGAAACTATTTTCTGAATAAACGCGAACGAAGTCGCAGGTAAAAGCTATTTAAGTAAAATTATTCTCATAGACGTTGTGAAACTTCAGAATAGTTTCACAGTATTTTGTTTTGATCAAGTTAAAAAATTTAAAAACGGAAAAAGACACAACTCTTTATACTCTTTACTCTTTATTCCGAGGCTATAGAACATTTATTGGTATAAAGTAAGAAGGGAATAAGATTTACCACCACTTAACATTACTATTACATAACGATATTTCACCATTTTCATGTCTGTTGTTCCAGCTACTTTTCCGAACGGGGTGGTAGAGTAATTATTATAACTTTGACGTTCATAAATGTATCTTCGATTCCCAATTGAATAAAGACATTTGAAATAATTTGAAACTAAAGGCATTGATATTTAGGTACCTATATTTAAAACCCAACAATTTACACACATATTTGCATAAAGAGGTTATATAATTTTATGCATAATATAATTATGATTGTATTTATTCTAACTCGTTTGAAAGCAAATTACATAACACAAAAAAAGCTTACTTACAATGATACATTTTGCGATTTAAATTCGAGTTCTTTTAAGAAGTAATACGTACTAGTACCTATGTTTTCTGTGGTAATACTTTGACAAAAATAAATCGTGGACACTTGTTTATCATTTACTTACTTACACATTATTTAAATAAACGAAGTCATAGAATAGAAGTTATAGAATTCTTAGAATAGCCCTTACTACGAGTAGGTTATAATAGTACATTACTGCCGCGGTCTATAATGACTACTTTGCTGGTCGCGCTGATGATAGCCGAGAGCGCAGCGTAGCGCAGCTCCAGGCCGACACAGCGCGGTCAGCGTGCAGCACTCGATGGACGAGCTGAGATAAAGGCCGAGGCCGTAGATCGAGACCTTTACAGCGAGGACAGCAAGGGCTGCAATGATGGCCAAGCTGGAAGGTCTAGAGCGTAGCTAGGCTAGCTCGAGGCAATCATAGCGTAACCAGCAAAGCAGTCATTGTGGGCCAAGGCTTGTATAGTGCTTTACTCAAAAATGCAAGTACCTAACCTAAATAAAACCAGCAAGTAATTTAAATAAAATATAAATTAATTAACTAGAAATTTAATCAAAATGACAATTATGAAAAGTACAGTTACTAAAATTCAACACCGACTTTCCCGCGCTTTTGTTACTTCTTTGTTTTTTTTTTAGCAATTGTAGTTGGAACTATACAGCTAAATATGGAATAAAATCTTTTTGTACCTATCTCTTTATAAACAAACAGCTGTGATTCAAATAAAATCTTTTTGTGTTTACTTTTTTTAAAACGTTGAAACGTCAAAATAGCGGCCGGCAATGCTTTGCCGGCCGCTCTTTGAAACAGAACGGCAAGGTCGACTTTGCTCAAACTTTTAAATCTTTAAGGGCCGATTTTTCAATCCTTACTTTATTCGCCTAATAACTACCGAGCCAATAACTTTATTAATCTGTTTATTCGACTCATACACGGTGTTCGGTTTTTCAATACAATTTTAAATTGAGAATAATTAACTGACCATTTATTCAGTGTGTACAAAAGCTAACTTCAGACAGTTGAAACAAAACTATAAAATATCCACGCGTTAGAAAAGGACTTCGAATTATCACTTTTCGCCTATAAGTCACTGTCTTGTCCGTTTTAGTCTAAATTTCACTGTACTACTAATCTGTGCAAAAGTCGTCGGCTGGTTTGGCTATGGTAGTATAGTATAGTAGTAGTATAGTATAGTAGTAGTATAGTATAGTATAGCTCATGTAGTTTGTTCATGGTAGTTTTTTTTTTATTAAAATTAATTTAGTTTCTGCGTGTCGGAAATATCAATCTTTTTTTACAGTGACAACCCATAAGACCATCATTTAGACAGTCTCAACAATTTATTCCATAGAATAAACTGCTATCTGGCCGTTCCACCGACAAATAAAGTTATACCTCAGATAGATGAGTTATTCGTCTAGTTAATGATACCTGACCATTGAAAAACAGAATAATTAGCTATCAGTTCAATAAACACTATTTGTTTGTTTATCTGACCATTGAAAAATCGGCCCTAAATCGAGCAAAAAAGACAAAACACTGAAAACAATTCATAAACCTTTTATTTCATTATTTGAGTATCATTGTAAGAGGGATAGAATTCGTATCACATACATAGTAACTAAAAACGATCGCATTGAGTTCTGTTTTTGTGAGCTGGTTCGATAATTATATGGATTGTCTTATATCGATTTAATTTTTCGATGTTTTACAAAATGGCGAGATATGTGATAGAAATAGACTCGTGAGGTCTTCAGCCCACAGAAACACAGGAACAGACACATAGTACATTTTGGATGAATATTTCAAGTTAAAAACGTAACGTACCATCGCTACCAGGGGCCTACCCAGCCAGCCGGTCAGCCATGATGGTTACGTTTTGTTTTCGGGAGCAAACGAGACCTACATAGTACTTCAATTTTCGGTTCTGTTTATAATATTTCATAGAAAAAAACTGTACAAAATCGCTATTTTGACAGTGATAGTCATCAAATCTCTAGTCACACTGGACATCACATTAATACTTTTTTTTTACCGTCAGAAATTTCTAAATAATTTCGTTGCTATATACGAGTATAACAGGTATAAGTATGCACTAAGTCCTATTCAGAGCGCTAAATTGCTGAATCTAAATTAGCTCAACGTATTGATGTCCTTGTTTTAATACGCTGAAATAGCAAGAAAGAAATGAAATAGTATTTTTACTTAGCTAGTATAGATTTAGCAATTTTTCACTTTGAATAGGGACTACCGTATCAATAATTTGTTTCAAACTGAGTCCAAGTTGGTGTCTTCTTATCCAACGAACACAAATAAAATTAATATAAAAGTGGAAATAAAAACTCACGTAAATAACTGCTGCCAAAATGGGGTCGACATATAAAAGGACGACTGGTATCAAGAGCAAAGATATTCCTAATGATGTTGTGAAGAACAGCCATCCTGAAAAAAAAAGATATTTTTTATTTATTTATTCATCTAAGTTAATAACATACATATGCATTAAAATACAACTCTGCCAAACTGCGTAGCAGTTTTTAGTCAGAAATATACTCTCATTTCATATTTACATTATATTGTGGTTACAACGAAGCATCATGAGGTTACATACAAATGAGTTTGTCAAAAACCAATAAATTAAAAATAATGATAACTTTAACGTGTAAGAATGAAGTTGAGAATGAAGTTGACTGCAAGAGTTTAAAACCTTAATACTATATTGTTAGGAATAGTGTTATTTTAATATCAATCACTGATTATCTTTACCCATAAGTTCCTACCTAAGTATTGTATTAAACCATATCGGAGTCTATTTAGCTTATTCACAAAAACTAAATATGCGACTATAGCCGCATATTTAATTTTGATATTTGAGGCTCCATGTTATAAAACCTATTTGTTTCAAAATACTCACCAATAAGTTCGAATAGATTCTGGTAAGGTGGATTTAAAAAGTTACGGTGGGAACTTAAAAATAGAAATAATTGAAGGCGGGCTGGCGTATCCCATAGACGAGAGCGGGATTTTGTAAAAAACAGTGGATAAAAACTAAATAAACTTTATTTTACGAAGCAGAGAGTTTTATTAAATAGGTATCTATTAAACCATCGAGCTTTTAATATATTTTATAGCAGTTTGTTGACAATTTAATTTTTATTACGTCATTCTTTCTAACAGTAGCTTCTTCAATGCAACCTTTAATCCACTTCTGGTCCTAAACCCATCCTCAAGCTAAGCCGGCAGATCATTGCAAAAATAGGTACTCAGAACTATGTTTTATATTGTAACTTTTCTGTATTTGTACTACATTGCAATGTATTATAATAATAAATATTCAGCACATTTTTGCACACACGGTGATCTGACCCTAAACTAAGCAAGGCTTGTACTGTGGCTGCAAGAGATTGCGACAATACATGTAAGTTTGAATACATTTAATCATTTTAATACATAAGTAAATAGATATTAAAAGCTAGACATAGAACGAACAGAAAGTTCATCACATGAATGTTTGCCCTTTTTCTTCGGAGAGGAAATCTTCGAAAGATAACTGACTACCATGGGGTGCAACCGAGTGTACCGAGTTGTACCTACTTAAATCCCCCGGCGGCCTGCTCAGCGGTACTATTCACAATCATTCACACACCGGATTGCTCTAGGTGGGAATCGAACCCACACACGCTCAAGTGCAGAATACAGGTATTGTATGTATGTTTTAACTACTATATAGATTGTATTTTAACTCTTCCGCCTCATCGCAAGGTGAGGAGAGGTCACACGCAAGTGAAGTAGAATGAAAATTAATAAGGATACCGCAAATTTTCGCCGCAATTATCAATTACATTTTCTAGACCATCCGTGTTATGACCTAGACCACTATTCTGACGCATGTCATATTAACTCGATCACTCGCTCTTGCTACTAGAGATTGGATATGGTAACATATCTACATACGTAATCATATCGTCACGCCTTTCCCACGAAGGGGCTGAAAGAGGTGTTTAACAACATCAACACTTCCCCAGACGTGTTGATACACTTGATTAAGGGTCCGGCGACAATCTGAAATTTCCATCCAAACGCGCTTGTCAATTTTCTTGGACACCATTTGTAAGAGTATGATGAAATTTAGCTTGTACAATTAAATGAACTATATCTCCGCCCCTATGATTTTTTTGATAAAATAATAGATATCATTATTATAATATTTAATATTCTATGTTCTTTATTCTATGGTTTTATAAAAAAACGTCCATAAGAGAAAATAGAGCTATGAAAAAAATCCGCATTTTTAAGGGGTCACTTTTGACTGATTTACTCAATAGATAGACAAAGCAAATCAAAAATCTCGTTACATAGGGAGGTTGTTTACATCATTAACTTTTAAATGAATCCATTATACAAGGGAAATTCTTAGTTATTTAAGAATGATTACAGAAGTACAAAAGTCATAAAAAAAATGAAATTGTACTTTGTCATTCTGTGGGTAACTTTAGAGGTTCGTCGGTATCATTACTTGCTCTTTTCGCTCGTAGTCTTCGTAGCTCGTAGTCTACCTAGAGTGAGCGGGTTCGAACCCAGCCGACGGCACGCAATAAATTATTCATTGTGTGAACATATGTGCGTATTGTATGTCATCTGCTACATGACTGGAGCCCGGTATATGGCGACAGGCTCGCCCTCTGTCACATTTGGGCTGAATATCGTCCGGCGAAGTGTGGGTGTTGTATCACACCTCTGCCAGCCCCCTCGGGGAAAAGGCGTGACGATGTTTCATGTCGGTCAAATTAAAACTTTAGTAAAAAAGGCAAACCACTAAAACTACTTCAAGTCTGTGCAACGTTTGTTGCTCAGGGTGTTTTGGCTTTTTGATCGAATTAAATAATTAAAAGAAAGAAAACGACAAAGCAATTTACAAAAAAATTTTATTGAAATAGTTTATTTTTATAAGGACTATCAATCACAAATTAACATATCTTAGGACTAAAACGTAAACCAAATTAATAACCATTTATTAAACCAAAAAATATCAGAAGTAGTGATCATTTTGAGATGGCCACAATATTATTCAGTAGGAAGGTAATACATACATATATTTTGTATTTTGCAAGATTTCCTAGTAGGGAGATATGATTTAAAAAACTTACTTGCGTTTACAATCTTCCTCTTCACATGTTCACTTTTCTTGTTCAGCACCATTATGATGTTTTTTTTTAAATAGTGTTATATTCGATCACTTTTGCAGCAGTTTATTAATATATTATTTTTGGAAAACGAATAAATAACGTATCAGATATTAAAACAACGACTTTATATCACGAAAAATGTAAATAACAATTCTTTTGATATTCAATTTTATTCATCACGAATATAATATGTTTACTTTATCTGTTACTGTATTGCAATATTTAAATTTAATACAACTGAGTAAATGAGTAACACCTATAAAACGACTAAGTTTTATTTATGAAATTGTTTGTTTTATATTATTATGTTTGACATTATTTTTATCACGTTGTCATTTGTAGCAGATAATTTTAATGCAACATTAAGTTCACGACACTTGACCTACACCTTATCCAGTAAAAATATGTCTGCAAGACATTGAAGGATCCCGCTGACTGACGACACTACACAGAATACATCGCACACCCAGAACAACATTGAACTAAGTCTAAAAATCACTTTTTTAGAAGAGCCAAAAACCGTTTTCAACTATTGTATTAAAATTATTGCCAAGGTCTTGAACATTTAGTGAAACGAAATTAATGTTATATGAGTATTTTGCGTCAATAAGCGAATATAGAGTGAATATTTGACTTATTAAATGTATTCACTATTGCCAATTATTTATTGAAATAAAACTATTATTAATTTTAAATAGGTGAAACAGTATCAAAACGCAAAATCAGTAAAGTCACCAACATTGACTTAAAACTAAATAGCTTGCAATATGTTCTTAGTACTCTCAGTTCTTAGTAGTCTATACCGGGTTATCACGATCATTCATTCCATTTATTCGCTAACAGAGACTTGGTTCGTCATCTGTTCCACATTTTTATGAATATCGTTACGGCTGTCTTCGTAGTTATAGTACATGCGGTAAAATTTTGCCAATTTGAATGTATAAAAAAAGTTTATTTTTGACTTAATTCAGTATTGTTCTGGGTGTGCGACATAATAGTGCCAGTACAGAAAGTCCACTCCGAGATGATTTTAAAATAAATTGAGAGTCTCGTCCCGTCGCATTAAAGTTCATTTTAGCATGCACAGCTAAGCCTTACTACTGGTGATAGGTACCTACAGCTGCTATTATTTTTTGCCGACTTCAATAAGGTGGAGGTTCTCGATTCGGTTGTATATTTTTTTCGTTCGCTCCCCAGTTTCGCTCCTACATTTATAAACCGATTTAGATTTTTTTTCAGTAGACAGACGCGGAAAACGACTTTTTTTTATCCTATGTAGAGAAAAGATAGAGTGAGAGAAATATTAACAAACTAGCTGCGCCCCGCGGTTCCACTCGCGGTTAAAAAGTATCCTATGTGCTATTCTAGACTATAATCTATCTCTGTGCCAAATTTCATCCAGATCTGTTCAGCCGTTCTGGCGTGAAAGAGTAACAAACATCCATCCATCCATTCTTACAAACTTTCGCGTTTATAATATTAGTAGGATAGGATGTGTTAAGCAAATGAGAGATAAGAACAATCATGAACCAAGAAAGGTCTAACATTCCGGGAGAAAACACGTAATGACGTCACTCGTCGTCGTCGTCCGTCTCTTTCGAACTATTTGTAAATGACTTATTTCGGTCTTGCTCAATCATCGCTTGACGTCACTACGTGTTGCCCCCGTGATCGGAATGCTACACCGGAGTATATTATTATACACGAACAAGTAACATTATTAAAACAAAAACAAAAGGCCGACTGCAAAACGTTGATCTCTATGTTACTTCCACTATCAAGACGATTCAATGGACACCTCACATGTCGAAATCCATCCAGCAGTGTAGGGCGTGCCAAAGAAATCTCATAGACACATACACATACTCGAAAAACATAACCCTCCTTCTTGCGCAGACGGGTAAAAATCGAAATGAAAAGATAAACGCTCTTTTACAACAACATTTTATTGATGCAACAACAAAGTAAAAAAAAAAATGTGTTTTTAGACGAGTCATATTATTACTGCAATACTAGCCCGCCAATACAGGCAATATTGCCGACTGCAACCCAGTTCATCATCAGCCATGCTAAAAATGTATGACTAGTTGGCTAGCCGCCGGCTAGTTGGCTGGCCAGTATTCAAGTAAAAATATTGCCCGTCCAGGAACGCCAGGAAACGAATGCAAATTCAGAAATAAAAAATACATTACTGAGACAAAAATTATAACATGAAGTAGTTATTTTTCAATTAAAGGGAAGTATGACAATCTTGCAAAAGTATTTATTTATGTAAGTAATTCCTACTCGTATCTAATAATTACATAAAAAGCAAACCTTCAAAAATCGACTTCCCATCCTGTAATTCTAATTACAGGATGGGAAGAATACATCCATACAATTATTTTTTTACTTTTGTTGAAATTTAAACCATAATCGATATAATTTATATGGTATGATCTACTTGACAAAAAAAGAAAAATTAAAATTGATCCATTATTAGCAGAGTAATCGTGTAACATACCTACATAAAAAGCATACAGTCGAAATGAAAACCTCCTTTTTGAAAGTCGATTAACAAGATTTCTGAATTGATGTGTGTCTTGGCTTAGCCTATCCATGCTATTTAAATCGAACAATGTAGAATAGCGCCATCTAGATATTTATCTGCGAACCACTATGACATTTACGACCAATGTCATCAAGCCTCGTGTCCAGTAGCGTAGTAACTGTACTTGTCTTGTTCCCATATTATGATGTATTTAAAGGCCTACCACGAGGTGGCACGCAAATCAAAACTTAGCCACCTAAAATGTTACTCTCCTTTTGGGAAGTAGAGTAAAAATAGACAAGGGTCTACACGCCAAAGTCGGCGGCAAGCCGACACAGTCGCCAACATCATGTCGCCAACTTTTTATTATTATGAATTATTTAGCTCAGTGAATAACATACCTACATGATACATTAACCAACTTCAAAAAAGGAGGAGGTTCTCAATTCGACAGTATGTTTTTTTTATGTTTGTTACCTCATAACTTTTGTGTGAGAGGTCATACTTCAGAGGTGTTCCCATATGAATTTTATCGAAATCGGTCAAGCAGTTTTAAAATATCAACAAAAGTCTGAAAATTGTTTACATGGATGACGAATTACAGGATGGGAAGTCGGTTTTTAAGCTTTACTTTTTAGATTATTATTATTACACAGCTTTGCCATACTACGTAAATAGCAGTTTGTCGGCAGAAGTCCACTCTACTCTTAATAATTATGCTTGATTTCTTTTGAAATATAGCCGCCGACGTTATAAGACATGGCTTCCGTCATCATGTCATCAGTTGTCGTCGACTTTGGTGCCTAGACTCATCATACATCATTTTACCATCATTATGTAAGCCCGAAAGACGTCAAAGCCGAAGTCAAAGTCAAAATGTTTTTATTCAATTTAGGTATCAAAGACACACTTATGATCGTCAAAGTTATTTAAATAGACTCGACTGCCTTGTTCGGATAAAGAGCCTCTACTCAGAAGAACAGGCAAGAATCTGAGGGGCATTATTTTTTCAAATACATAATAAATAAATTAGTCTCACAAATTCTGGCTTACAACTAAGTAATATCTATAAATACTAGTGGCTACTTGGCGAAAGTGGAAGGATCCAGACGTCCACTGCTGGATATTGCCTCCCCCAAGAATCTCCATAACTGTCCTGGGTCCTGGGTCATGGTAGGCCCATGGTAGTAGGTAGGTCGTATCGCCGCGCAGTAAGGTCCATGGTCGCGCTGCGTGAAAACAAAAGTAACCATTATGGCAATAAAATGTCGTGGTAGGCCCCCTGCGCTGCCCGCATCCAGACCATACAGACATCAGCATACAGACTTTAGTTTCCGGGAACTAATATTTGTAGCTGAAATTGAATTAGTCAAGTCCAAAGCTACTCCGAGTTTGCTCGGTCTTGTTATGGCAACTACATACAATGCGCATTTTGAATGACGCTTTTACGAGTACACTTAAAAAACTCAGCAATGTTTATGCTGTGGAACAAAATGACACGAATTCTAGACATGATGTAATTGGTCTTACATAAGGCCTACAAGGATACACGAAATCAACGAAAAGTATTTTGTTTGCGCCTCGTTTGATATGAGGAATTGTGGTGATCAGATGCAAAAAAATAAGGCTGGTATAAAAAAAAAACCAAAATCAGTTTAACCGAAGTAGAATTTTGAAAATAATTCTCATTTTTGGGGAAAAAATAAACAACAAAAAAGTATCTTCTTAAAAAACTGTTTGAATATAGTTCTCTAAATTATTAGCGAATACATTTTTTTAAAATTATAATATAGCCAGATTAGTTCTCTAAAGTTAAACCAAGTAACTTATTATAATTTGTGTTCTACGGCCAAAAAATGTGATTATAAGCGCCAATCTCATTTTACCATCAAATATGATTTACGATTTGCGACTCAACTAAGCGACTTAAGTAGTAAACGTGGGTTAAATCGTGTTATGACCGCATCTTAACTCCGTAACGACTGAACTGATATTAATTAAAATTAATACAAAAGTACTATAACTTGGATAAACACATTTTTATTTAAAAAATACAGTTTCCGTCCATATATGTATACCTACAGTTCTGCAGCATAGTGGGTAAAATCGCGGGCACACCGCTAGTATTAAATAAACTTGGTACCAAATAAGTACCAAGTTTATTTAATACTACCTACCGAGCTGTAGCTTATATACTAATAGGGTAAATAATTACCGTTGGCAACACATGCCACGCGAGGCCATCAAAAACACCGAACCACCATTCAGCTTGTTGCCAACTCTCGTTTATTTTACCCGAGTGCACAAATGCCGGGTAATGTTTCCGGGTGCTAGTAGGATAGACAGATATTTTATTTTTTTATATAAACTAAAAAATTAAAAAATAAATGAGATAACATTAAAAACTATTGCCACAAGTATGTTTGTCGGTTAAACATACTTGTGGCAATCGATTTTAACGTTATCTCATTTATTTTTTAATTTATGCAAATGTTCAAAGCAATGTTAATAAAATTGTAATAATTAAATGAAAAATTGTGAACATGTGCAATAATTAGTTAGAGTATTAAAAAAATAATGTTGTAAATACCTATAATAGGTTTTCATTTCAGAACTCTCTTATTTAATAAGTGTTTTATTTTTTTATGCCTAAAGTGTTAACTTCTGGTTTTTCTACCTAAATAAATAGTAAATAAATAAACGGTTCATTGCATTTAAGAGAATTTGCATTCATTTTGCATAATTACCAACACAGAAGTCACTAATGTACTCGTACCTACGTAAAGCGACTGAATAATCGAGCTAAATGGCGTGCCTGGGAGACCTATGATGACGTAGATTAATTTGATTAGAATAATTAAACCAGTCCATGGCCCTCTAGCAGAAGATATGGAGCTAAATTCTTAAATGAATAGTTTACTAAGTCAGAGTTAAAGTCATTAAATGTTATCAAAATGACACTTATATTGTTATAACTCAAGGTTAGCTTCTAACTCTTGGTGGTTCAAGACGATTTATCAGCTTTTTTTTAACTCTCATGATCTCAACTCACTGAAAAAGGTAACTAAAACTTCTGCAAACCACCCATATTTGATAATTGAAAATCAAAATCTATGCATAAATAATAAATAAAATAAATATTCGGGATACTTGCACACACGGTCGCCTGACCACAAACTAAGCAAAACTAGTTTGGGGTCAGACGACCGTACCGTACTATGGCGGCCAGAGACTGAAATACATACTTAAATATATATTTACACCCAGACATAGAAGAAACACAAATTCTCAACACATAAATGTTTGCCCTAGGTGGGAATCGAACCCACGCCTACAGGCTTAAAAGGCAGGTTCACTACCAACTGAGCCACCGAGGCAGTCGCATAATACATTCAGCATTTCTACAGGAAATCGGTCTAAGAAAAGTGCGCGAAAGCTGAAAATTCAGCGAGATTTCGTAAAATAAGAGAGTCTAAAAGAGCAAGAACAAAGTGCTGTCAGGACCAAACTGGCCGGTCGCCAGCGACGGCCGTGGACTGTCGTGCCAAATCACTGGCAACTGTTATTGCATTTTGATGGCCGGCATTCTATTTTACTGGTGCTAAGTGAAATCGGAGTAGATTATAGTCTTTGGTTTTTATATATGTGCAAACTAGCACTTGTTTATAAGATGTGCTTGTGCTGGTTTTCCGTTTCTGAGGAGTTGTTGAATTTTTTTTTTGAGCTTGGTAATGAACGAGTGTTTTTAAACATCATCTTGCCCATTTTCAGTACCAACCAGAATTGGAAGGTTCATGTCGGTGTCATTTGTTTTTTTTTTTATAGTGTTACGGCCAAAGACCTCTAATGTTAGAGGTCTTTGGCGATAATTCGAGCTATCACAAGTGTAGCCGGTTAGTTAGTCACTCGGCGATGTATTTTGGGCGATGTATTGTATTATTGGGCGAATAGCCCTTTTTTTTTGGTTGCCCAGGGAAAACCTTTTATAGGTACCACCCCACCTCGGGGCACCTGGTTATTTGGGAGTCTCCGCCCTTGTGGCGGCATACCCACTAAAAACCCTGGGGCTGCTCTATCTTTGCTCAACTCCACAGAAACACGACGAGTAGACCGCTAATGTAGACAAGAACATCGCCGATAACCGATAACGATGATTGTGACAACACGACACGAATTATCGCGCTAATGTAGCCCCAGCATTTGATATACGTGGATAAGCAAACGGCCTGCTTCATGATAAGCGACCACAGTCTCTTTACTAACGTATCTGAGATATTTCAGTTTAAAGGTATGATAGGTATCCTAAAGTTTTGATAGTATAAATTTTATAGGTGAGAACTTTGGCATACGTGGATAAGCAAACGGCCTGCTTGATGATAAGCGACCACAGTCTCTTTACTAACGTATCTGAGATATTTCAGTTTTAAAGTTATGATAGGTATCCTAAAGTTTTAAATGTTATAAAAAAAATAAGGAATACAATAACGTTCTCTGTACCAAATAATTAGTTTTTAAAACCAGTCTTGTAGAGCGCTCCGCGGGTATACTGCTAGATATACTTCTACACTTTCTTATCTAATTTTTGTCTTGAATTTAGGACCTCATTTCAGCTAACGATGGTTGGCGCTGGCACAAAAAAGGAGATTCGCTAAAAATGGGCAAAGTTTCTGCTATCTAAGTTTTTATGGAATTCATGCTATAGTCTTTGATGTATTATGTATTAAAACAAATTATAATGCTTTAAATTGACGAACAGAACATTCTGTAGTACCTACAAGGATGGACTATTCGACCAAAGCGATTTCTTTTAGACACCCTCTAGATTGACAGAACCAAAAGAAATTGTACTACGATAGTTACGCAAGTTCCAATTTTTTTGGCAGCTTAAATCAGGATTTTTTATTTATTCTTGCTTACTTCAGTTACATAGTAACAGTTAGTAGCACTAGTACTAGAACTTCTAATGAAATCTTTTACGACGTGCAATTTAGACGTGCTTACTTTGACGGCAATCCGCTCCTTCATGCAATTGAGTCCTCTGGACCATGAAATTGATTAAAGTTTCGAGTTAGTCTAATGACTTGTAATTGAAGTGGGCACTACAGGTTTACCTGTCTCGTAAAGCTAGGGAAGAACTATTACAATGTGAGCTGGGAAAAGAGTGAACAAGTAACATTATTGAAAGAAAAACAAAAACCCGTCTGCAAAATATTGTACCCTATGTCACTTCCAATATCAAGGCGATACAAATGACAACTCACATGTCGAAATCTATCAAGCTGTTCTGGCTGTTGGCCGGGCCAAAGAAACCTCATACATACATGCATCCCACATACATTTTCCATATAGGCCCATAGCGCCTATATTTTTGAATGTTTAATTTAGATTTATTTTGTATTTGGTGTTAATAAAGAGTTATTGTATTGTATACATACACTAGAAAAACAAAACCCTCCTTCTTGCGCAGTCGGATAAAAAGATAGACAAAGCAGTAGTGTAGATTCGAGGAGGCTTAAATCTTACGTAAAAAATAGATTTCGCTACTAACGATGATGATGATCATAATACGAAAGTAGGTAGGCAAAATAGCACAAAATATTGATACGGAGGTATTAATAAATATGCCTTCAATCAATGAATGTTTCACTTGATACATATCTTTTGGTTCACATTGTTTTTTTTATTGATAAACGGTACTAAATTTTCTCTACACTGATTGAGGAACCCAACCGACGAAACGGAGAAGATTTACAAGTCGATGCGTACATAATGGATTATCGTATTCGGCCGTGGCTAGTTACCACCCACCAGACCAAGCCATGCCGTGAAATGATATAGTCGTGTTTCGGGATGTAGTCCGGTGTAACCGTTCCGAAGACGGGTCTGAGCAGTGGCGCACTTGTAGCGCCTCACTAAACTACTGTCTTTGTACTTCTTCACTCTATAAAACTTCAGGGCTCGAGTGAATAAGTACCTTATAGGTCGTCGTGCTCCATCTTAGACCACAACGTTGCTTAACATCAGGCGAGTTGGTGGTCAAACGCCGACCTATTGTACATAAAAAAAAATATATTTATATATTTTTTTTTATGTACAATAGGTCGGCGTTTGATGTATGATCATATAAAACAATTTTCAAAGTTCAGCCGAAAGCACGCACCATATTCGTTCATTTTGTGAACAAATGTGCGTATTTTATGTGATCTGCTACATTCTTAACTTGAGCCCGGTGTATGGCGACAGGCTCGCCCCCTGTCACATCTGAGACTGAATATCGTCCAGGGAAGTATGGCTGTTGTACACCTCTGCCAGCCACTTCGGGAGATAGGCGTGGCGATATGTTATGTTTTGTTCACAAGATTTTCTTAAAAAAAGTCACAGGGCCCCTTGTGTTTCATTGCAGACCCCGTTTTCTATCCCGTTTGGTTTAAAAATGTAATTCCAAGAGCGTATTGTGCCCTTCTTAGTTTTAAGGTTAACCGAACTGCCCTTAACCACCTGATAAAGAAACCCCCCAGGTAGGGATGATCGATAGCGCCAAAGAAATAATTTTATCACTTCCCAAAGTGTCGACACCAGGGACCTCTGGAACCTCAATTCAAGAGATTTATGACAAAACGAACCTTTGAACCGAGATTTTCAAGTTTTATCGTTTAATTTATGTGCTGCTTCCTTTATAGCTGTTTGATAGAGAGTTGCCTGTCGAATGAATTCAAAATTGGCAGCCATTGCAGCAAAGTTCTGAAAAATTACTGCTCTAGTGTGCATTTAATTTATGAGTTGCTTTTATTGACTTTTCAATGATAGTGTTGAAACGTTGGCATCGAATTTATCAGCAGGACTATTTATCTGTCAGTTTTCTTCTTAGGCAGCATCTTCATTGCTGAAGGTCGTGCCTAGTTTGAATGAGTGTTCATCACACGATACACTGTGCTCTTCCACATACTTTGTCTTAGGTGGTCTTAAACGCTTGAGGTTTGAAGTCGTCAGTTTTTAATTTTACGCATTATCTTTCATAGTATATATAAATCTCGTGTCACCATGTTTGTCCTCAATGAACTCCTAAACCACTTAACCGATTATAATAAAATTCGCACACCATGTGCAGTTCGATCCAACTTGAGAGATAGGATAGCTCAAAACGCGAACGAAGTCGCGGGGTGACAGCTAGTAGATATATGTAGATATAGATGACATACAATACGCACATATGTTCAAATGCACAAATTGGTGCGTGCCGTCGGCTTGCTTCGAACCCGCTCCCTCTGGCTTGAGAGGCGGACCTTCTCTCAACTAGGCTGCCACCAACATCGAGTTTTTTTATATATACATACGAGCATATACTTGTTGGTATAGGTTAGTACGTTCTTCATATTTTATAATTTATGAAACCGTAATTGGTTTACGCATTAACTTTTATTACAACAATAAAACCATTGTAATAAGGCTCGAAAAAAGTTTTAGAATCAAACTTTATACCTGAAATATTAATTAGTCTGGTCTCAAGGTACTGTTATTGGTCTCTCTAATTATAATTTTTAGGAACTTTTTGGTCTGTTTTTTTTTTTATTAGTTTCTTAAAATAAATAAATGGGGTAAGTAAGTAAATAAATATTCGGAACATTTTTGCACAGTCTCCTGACCCCAAACTAAGCAAATCTTGTATTATGTCATAAGTGAATACTAAGCCACTGTCTGTCCATTTTTATGGTTCCGTTCCCAAAGGGTAAAACGGGACCCTATTACTAAGACTCCGCTGTCCGTCTGTCTGTATGTCTGTCCTTCTGTCACCAGTATCTCTTGAACCGCGATAGTTAGACAATTGAAATTTTCAGAGATGACATATTTCTGTTGCCACTATTACAACAATTTTTTTTTTAAACCGGCCAAGTGTGAGTCGGACTCGCGCAACGATGGTTCCGTACAAGCATCTTTATGAGGAAAGGGGTTGTAAATTTAAAATTATGTTTATCTGTGCTATAACACGTTGCTTCGTACCAAATTTTAAGATTCTAAGCCCACCCTGTAGGTTTTGATTCCCTTGCGAGTGTCAAAAATTTGCATTATAAACGGCTGTATCACACTATAAACGGCTGTTTCACAGCTCTAAGGGAGAGTAAACTTGAGCATTTGAAATGAATTTCAGCTTGATACCTCTACGCGTTCGAAGAAGGGTCGCGTAAAAGGGTCTTGAAAGACAAACAGACGGGTAACAAGTGATCCTAAAAGGGTTCCGTTTTTTCCTTTTTACAGAACCCTAAAAACATAATAATATAAATATTTAAGGGGTTAAGATGCGCCAATGACATTTGGCATTCGGCGCTCAGCTGGTTTTAGCGCCTCTAGTGATCAACGCTCGAAGCTTTTGAACATTGAGCTAGCATTTCTCAAAGACAAACAAATTCAGACGAAACACCGTGAAAAAAATAATTTTGCCTAAAAATGAAAGCCCTCTGTGATGTTATGCTTTATTGTAATGTTTTTTTACTAAATTATTTGAAGCCAACGGCGTTTTTAAGTTGAGCCTTATAAGCAGCATGAGCGCGGTAGTTTGTTTATAAGTATAGGTAGATTAAGTATGTACTCACAAATATCCCGCATCTAAAGGTTTTGATTCCCTTTGGTCGTGCGTGTAAAATCTAAAAAAAACAATCGTAGACCACGGACTCTCTGAAGTGTGAGATATTATCTTGGTCCCTCTCACTTTTATGATTTTTCAAACGAGAGAGACATTGACCAAAAAATATCTCGTGCGTAGGAATAGGGGAAATAATATAATATCGTAAGAATGGCCCTGGAGGGCTATTCTTGACGCGTGAGATGTTTCTTGGTCACTCTCACTATGATTTTTAAAACGAGAGAGACATTGATCAGAAAATATATTTCGTAAGAATAGGGCTCCTGATGGGCATCCTAAGAACTCCGGTACCAGGGATAAATTACTCAACCTATCCTAAACCAATGCTTACAACATTTCAAAAATCTCATAACAAAAAACATATTTACTAGGACTAGCAGAGCTGTTCAATCGACGGCCCGCTTAAAAAATGTATTCTACGAGTTGGTAGTACTAATCTGTTTTACATAATCAGCAGGTAGTATAAAAATGACTAAAATGATTCAAAACATAGTGGACCTAGAACTTACAACCTCATTATTATCTCGATAGTTTCTTGCCTGATTTTGCTGATAATTATGTTCCTACTCGAAGTTAAAAACGCGTTTGTGTTTAATATCTTTTTCATCACTCTCACTCGTAAAAAGGACTTTATTACATCAGTTTTAGCTCATAATCTGAGCTATTAAGCACGTGTGCTGTTACTTTACCATTATCGCACTAGTAACTAAACTAGACTTTTTTTAAAATAAATCAACAAGAGTTTTTTTTTTTACTTTTCTTAAATTCTTGATTTAAAGTATCATAACTACGTAATAACAGTAAATAAACATTATTTTTTTTATCAAAATATTGACAATTAATTAGGTATGATAATTTAAACAAAGTACTCGCTTTATTATTATGCCTAGTAAAATTTTGATAAGTGGAAAAGCAGCAAAATGCGCATACATTTTCAGAAAAATGTATTGACTAATGCAAGTCTGTGTTTTTTCCCCTCGCATGTGTGATGAAAAACGTCACATGAAACGCGTGTGCGTTAATAATTTACACTATTGGCTCCATTAGTGTGCTCGCATACGGCTCGCGCTATAATACCGCCTCGAGTGTAATGATCTTAGCACAAAAGTGTCATAATTTACGATATAAAAAACTACACTTTGACTTAATTTTCTTTACTTAATTTTTTTAGTAAACTGATTTTCAATAAAAGTCAAGTTAGAAGATGTTTTAAGTGATCATTGTAACAAAATTAAAGCGACTTCCAAAGCACAAATAAGCACTAATATTAATTAATATAATTATTATAAGCGCTACCCATCTATTTGAAGTCGGTGCCAGCCAAGTCTTATAGGTAGAAGAAGAAGGATACTACTTACAAGTATCTACCTAATTACTACATATACATAGTATCTATATACTACCTACTTGGCTTGGCTGGTTCCGAGTAGTAGGTAATTCCTACTAAACATTCAGACTGAAATATTTGGCATAGTACGAGTAACTCCTAGTACTTCTACCTATTACCAACAAGTATATAACCTACTTACTACACAAATTGTAACTATCTACTCCATATTAGACTTGGCTACCTATTAGATTTAGCTTGGAGGCCGAGTTAACGGCTTACCTACCCGCTACCCTTGCCATAGACACCTGTCTGAGCGTGACGTTTTAATCGGACAGTGCCAGCCAAACCCAGTATAAAGACAATTGCCAATGCCAACTAGATAACTGTTGCCCGTACCATGGTCTGGCAATATGATGATGGTAGAGAGAAGGGTGCAGGTTCGAAGTGGGACCTGTGAATGACAAATACAAGAAACTAACGGAACGAGCTTTTTTTTATCTACGCGTACGAAATCGTGAGCAACAGCTAGTAGTTAATATAGTAAAAAAATCCTCTCTAGCTGGACTAAAGGGGTCTTAGATTGGATATTGAAAAATCTTTTGTAGCTGAAATACATGTATAGTGCTTAGATTTTAGCAAACACCAAAAAAATAATCAAAATAAACCGAGAATCAAAAAATATCAATAAATCAAATGCTTTGAAGGCAGTAATCGCTCAGATTAACACATCCTTAATCTAACACATGAAAATCAAATGTTGGTTTTATAGATGAAACATAAATTCGAGCGAAGCTTGCAGTTGGGAGTTTCCAAGCAAAGAGATTAACATTGAATGAAAACTCAGAATAAGCACTGTAAGAAGAGTTTATTTGAAAATTGAACTAGCTACCAAGAAAAAAATACGAGCACGTGCTCCTCGAGCTGCACGAAATTTAAAATAAAAGACTGTACCTTACTAGTACCTTTTTATTAGTTATGAGAGAGTATAATATTAGACAGTATTTTTAGAAGAGGATTCGCTTCTAGGATAAAGCAGTGTTTTTGTCTTGGGCGGCTTGAACCCCTCGCTGCCCTCAGGACTCATCTTCCCTTGCTGCGCTCGGGAGTTAACTCTAGAATCCCTCGTTACGCTCAAGGTACAATAAGCCGCCCGCGACGTAAGGCACTGCTTTGTGCCCTCGGTACATAATTTACTATTGTTACTCTTTATTCACAAAAAGGTGAATTTAGAAGCAAGACCTGTTTGCTTTTCTCCAATCAAGTCTATCGATTGTTTGGCGCAACCAAATCCATTGTGTCTTGATATTTCCTTAAATTTTACGAAGAAGAAGCTAATGTTATAATACGCCAATAACTTTTGTCTTTCTGTTCTTGTTCTGCTTCTTCTTCGACGATGAGATTCGGCAATGAAGACTGATATTGTTGTTCCTAAAAACAATATTAAATAATAATTAATTTGCAACCATACTAAGTCCCAACGCTCGTATCAATAATTTATTTATGTACATTGTGTACACAAAAAAAAAATGATTACCAGTTTATTCGAAGGTGAAAAAGTCCCTGTTCCTCGGATGCTCTGATAACCTTCGGATGATTTTGAACTAGGCATCTGTAGATAAAAATATAGGATAAGTTTTTAGTACTGAAACGGAAGTTTTTCACTCGCGCTTCGCGCTCGCTAAGTGAATGGTTGTACTGGCGTCACGCATGCCCATAGCAGTTCAGCGCCACTCTGATTATAAGTAGTGGCTCTATGAGCAACGTCTCACAAATTACATATCTCCGCTATTTTAAATAAAACCTAAATTTACAAAATTTCACAAATATCGGTTGAGAAATGCGATCTGTAGTGGAAAACAATCGGACATCCGTGCAATCAGACGCTGGACGCCGGACATACGATAACTTTAGCAATAGCATTTCCACTTGGCATAGCTCTGACTATGCACTATGCTTGTCACCCTAATAATATAAGATGTTAAATGTCTTTTAACTCACCTTAGTTCAGTACTCGCATTTTTTGTTGGCTGAACGCTTGTGTTTAAACTTTGATAATTTCGTTGATCTCTGTTTCTGAAAAAATGAAATAGAGCAATTTAAAGATATTAATTACACAATATTCATATTACTCAAAGCGTCTCGTTTGTCTCTTTCCATGATACCATAAAATATAAAACAATTACCAATTTATAATCCCAGTTTAAAATATATTACTATTCTAGTCTTCATGCAATAGAGACTAGATTAAAATAACTATTAAGACTAGATGCAGGTTGGTATCAGTTACCAAAGAAATTGTTGTATTTAATAAATATAAATAAATAACAATACATACAATAGTGACTCTGTGAGCTGGAGATCTCGTGACCGATGTCTGTCCGATTTGAAATTGTCACATGTATTTTATACCCAAATAAATTATTTGTATTTGTATTTGTCCTCCTCTACAGGTCACACTCCTCAACCGATTCTCGTGAAATTTTGTGAGCAGGTTTGACAATTATATAAATTTTTGTTTTGACTCGGATCAAAAAGTTTTTTGGAAATTTTCCAATTATGCAGATATATCCTTTTTTAAATCACATCTCTGCCATATTGAAAAATTTCCAATAACCGCCTAGACAAGAAAATTCTTTTTAAATATCGGACTTACTCACAAAGTTTCAAGAGAATAGGTTAAGAAATGCGACCTGTAGATTAAGACAGGTCTGGGCAAAGATCCGGACAGAAATCCAGACGGAATTCGGAAATACGAAAGCATTTTCGTCGAATCTGAAGCATAGACGCTTCGCTCGCTAACGATCTCTCGCTCGGTTATTGTTGTAAGAAAATGTAATAACTTTTCTTTCGAATTCAATGGCCATAACTCGGAACACTACTTTCTGTATGCAAATGCTTGAATTTTTGTATTAAATACTATTTTTTACAAAAAAATACTTTATTCAAAGTGACTGATCAGAGTGTTAGTAAGCATATTCTTTCAAATAAAAAATAAATAACGAAGTTATGCTGCAACAAACATTTAGTAAAATTTATACAATGTAATAATTGAGAGCGTCCTAATTTTTGAAGTCGGTTAACAAACCAGGATAAGTTAGAAAAATATGCTCACTACACTGCTAAAAATAATAATGTATTGCGGACCGTGGTTGGTCAGCTATAACATAAAAATGTGATTGTTTCTAGTTTAGGTAGGTTAGTTTAGGAAATGTGCTATACCAAAAACAAAAAATAGTATTAGTCATTTACACCGTTCGCACGCAACGACCGCTTTCTGATATTGACATCGTAAGTACACATAATAATTATCATTATTTTATTTTTACCCGATTGTTCAAGAAGGATTATTTATTATTATTAACTATAGAATACTCCCCATTTCTATGTTATTAACTAGGTGTTGGGGCATCAGCAAGTATGCCACAGCTTCAATTTGAAATGGCATAGGTATATTGACCTTAGTATAATTTTTGTGAATAATTGAATCAAATGAAATCACGAGAAAAAAAACAGCTGTTTCATACAAAAAGCTCATCGATCGTCGACAAAATGTAAGCAGATGCTTTTTTCCCCGATTTAATTTACAAATAAAAAAGTTTAAAAAGTAATCGTTGTTTATAATGAAGAGTACAATGACCCCCGTTTGGCTTAGTACACCCTATACCGATAACCCTGTGCAATGTACTAATATGACACATATAGGTACATTTGTACATAACAAGAAAAAAAACACAGTTCTGACAAGTCTTGCACTTGGATAATTATCATGAGCAACATGTACAATGGGGCCCGTGCCGTGGCGTGATGATTGTAGTACAGCACGACGCTGCGCGACCGCGGCTCGTATCACAGCAAAATAAGGTTCATGGTCGCACAGCGTCGGCGGGTAAATCCAACAATCATCGCAATAAGGTGTAATGGACGGTGAAGCCCTGAGAGTTAACATAGGTCGGAGGACACGTCTGTAGTTTTCTATTAAGTATTTTTATCAGGAAAACAAACGTCAGACCGAATCATATGCCACTAAAAACTCAGACACTAGGGTTAGTCACTTCAGTCTACACAATAAGAACAAACGGGTAAAAATATTTATGTGGTAATTAAATATTAATAGGTAGGTAGGTACTTACCACTTAGCTACCTAGTTGGAGTCCAATTTTTTTGTTACGCCTAGCTGCCTTGGTGACATCTCCCATTTTCATCGGATCAACCTTCTGTACCCTCTACTCACAACGCGATCAATTATTGTCCAAATATTTTCACTAGTAGTAAAGTCACTAAAAACTTATCAAATGTCTTGAAAAACTACTTTTTTTGATTGTCTCTGGATAATTAAGCACTGTTTAATTGATGATTTACGTACAAATAGAAAAAAAATGCGAAAATATTTTTCGGCAAGGCGAGTACGTCCCTCCTTCGTGAGGCGCTGGCGCCGACTGGCCCGTCCCCCGCAAAGGAGCTCGCGGGTGTCAGTGGTCACGTGATCTGACGAAATACTTCAAAATAACACAAAATATTACTAAACTAACTCAATTTTAGCTCTAAAAATATGGTAAAAGAACGATCAATCATATTTTTAAATTTCCTATCCGAAGGTGTAAAAATATATAGTAACGTAATCTCCGTAAGCACGGTATTGCACGCCATGAGAACGAAAACAACGTTCATTTAATATTTTTTTACTCGCAATCTAGTAAGTAATATAATATTTTAATTAGACTAATTAATAGGTAACAGAATGATCTTATTGGTGATATTTTTTTCATATCGGTAGGGTCCGTAGCTTCTTCACTATTACGAGTTGAATAGACGCATTTGGCGAATATTCAAGGCTTAAGGGGGCTCCCATACAACAGTCATGATTTTTTTTCCGTTTTTACAGATGATTCTTCGTGCGTGAGTCCGACTCGCACTTGGCCGGTTTTTAATAATTAACGCAAGGTCAACGGTTCAGTTAAGTATCGCCTATGGTTATCTGAATTACCCCCCTACCACCCGTTCCTTCTGTAAGTATGCACTTGACGGTGGTGGTTCCATTTAAATAAGTGACGTTTTAAAATCTGGCACGGAAAACTTTAAAAGGAGGAAGTTTATGGCACACTTAACTTTAGCAGCCAGAGATCTAGTTTAAAGATAAACGTATTACATAAATGTTCTACATATACCTACATGTTTTATTTTATAATTGGAGTAAACATTCTGTGCATAATGTTTTCAAAAACAAAGCAAACATTGTTTATAAATATAATCAATTTTTTTTCTTAGAGGCCAACCTTGGAATTGTGAAAAACTCGCATCGACTTGTGGTGCAGTTCATTATTAGATTGTCACAGTATGTACTCGTATCTACTTATAATTGATTTCAGCCCAAATGCCTCAGTAACTCATAACGAACGCTGCTTAAATCCATTTGTAAAGATTTATGAAGATCTATGATATGATGATTGATTTCAGTATTTTTAGTACGTAAACCATAAGTTCCTATAAAAATATATAATGCAATTACCGCGGTTAACCCTACATAACGGTCACGATTTTGACGATTTTCAAACAAAAGTTAAGATTTATCAACGTCTGCGATGAATTTCGTCCTTTGCTTTCTTCTGAGTAGAGGCTCTTTATCCGAACAAGGCGTCGAGTCTATTTAAAAAAACTTTGACGTTCATAACTGTATCTTTGATACCCAAATTGAATAAAAACATTTTGACTTTCACTTTGACTTTGAACTTAAAACTTTTAAACGAAACAGTACATACCTGTACGTACTATTTTGGTAAAAAGTTTGCAGCCATTGATCACTTCACTATACCCAACACACCCTAGTAAAGTGTAGCTTACATCTCCTTTCCCCAAATTTACAGCCACACGTAGCCAAAAAGTTGCCTCGCCCGTACATTTGTGGCGGTCCACGAAGTAGGTAATTGAGGACTGGTTGGACGTGACCAGTCAGCCACAGGCTTCGTGCCTACGGTTCCGTACGTTTTGCATGCCAATTTAGTTCTAAAACGCCAGTGCCACTTCACGACGTGCTGCTTAGCTCCATAGTTTCAGTCCATTTTTTTACTAAATTTATTATTCCAATAATTTACAAAATTCTATAAAATTAATTACTCATTAGGTTATAAATTATTAAAAGTATAATACAAGTATGGTACAGAACTTAGTATTAAGACAATTGGAAGGACTAACTACCAAGACACGGGTTTTTCAACACCCAGTAAAAATAATGTACTATTTTGAAATAAACAATTTTGAATTTTTGAATTTTGAATTTTGAATAGTATTAGGTATGGCCTATTCTATTTGTACCTACTTAGATGTTTCTGAGCCAAGAAGTTCTGGGTTAGATTTCTGCAGAAACGGGATATACTTAGCTATTATCTAGGGATGCTCAATACGCCTACATAGTGATGTACACGAATAATAATGATGTACTTACAATGACAATCGCGACTACAAAGGAAACCCACCCTAGTAGGGAGCTAAGAATAGGAACTAGATAATATAATATACATATACTACTAGCTGTTGCCCGCAACTTCGTTCGCGTTTATTTAGAAAATAATATCCATGAACCCTCCTCGTGAAATACTGTAACTAATTACCAATAATGAAAAAAAAAGAAAAACTCGGTCGGCGTTTAACCACCAACTCGCCTGATATTAAGCGACGTTGTGGTCGACAGAGCACGTCGACCTATAAGGTACTTATTCACTCTAGCCTTGAAGTTTTGAAGTTTTGTAGAGTGAAGAAGTACAAAGACGGCGGTTGAGTGAGGCGCTAGAAGTGCGCTGCTGCTCAGACCCGTTTTCGGAACGGTTACACCGGACGACATCCCGAAACACGAGTAGGTCATTTTACGGCAAGGCTTGGTCCGGTGGGTGGTAACTAGCCACGGCCGAAGCCTCCCACCAGAGTTTGCTACCCGATTAGCACTACCCGGGGACCACGTGTAGGGAATCAGGATAGAGTACACTCCTACGGACGTGGGTAGCTCAGCCCCCAAAATTTTGATTTTGAGCGGAATTTTAATTTTAGTTGGCAGTTGTTATTTTAGTACCAACTACGTTCTACATATTCTGTGATGTTGTCCGACGCATTTGGTAAACGGCGCGTTATTTTTTATTAATTTACAGAATTTAATGACAAAAAGATTTATTTATTTAGAAAAAAAGGATCCAAAAACGTTCCTTTCGAAATCATAAATTGCGTAAGATCATAATATCATAGTAAGAATATCTTGTTACCTTTGTAGTTCAAAAGATCGTCATTGTCTTTGCCATGCAAAATTTCTTACATATATTTTTTCATACAATGCGTACCAGTTTCAGTTCTTTTCAAATCTATCTAACGAAGGCACACCGTAGTCTTAATTTAAACACTGTCTCCACTACAAGCCTCTAATCAAACTGTCGACCAATCAAAATTCTCCACCGTCTATAGATTGCCTGCAATCAGTTCAATGTCTAATTAACGGTAATTTCGCCGGCGGATTCTTCCGTTGCCCGCTGGGCGGAATTCATTTCCTTTAACTCGATAGATGTCGGGTGGTGGAATGTGCCTACTGTTTAATTGTAGTAGACTCGCAGCCAAACAATGATAGTAATGGTTTTCAATTTAAACTCAGGGCTGTGGTGCAGATTTTGCTTTTTAGGGTAAGTTTTGCGTTTTCAGAAAACATTGCCTTTTTAAATTTGAGGTTTTTTTTAAAGCAACCTTTTTAGACTTTGTTCAATAATTTGTTCTTCTTATTAATCTTCATTTACACTTGCAAAAGATAATGTTTTAAGTGAAAATATACCTATAGTAATTTTAATTGCTTTTTTTGTCGCTTTGTAGTTTGGTTTCTTAGTAAAAGTTGTAGGTTAAAATCCTACTAATATTATAAAGGCGAAAGTTTGTAAGAATGGATGTATGGATGTTTGTTACTCTTTCACGCAAGAACGGCTGAACAGATCTGGATGAAATTTGGCACAGAGATAGATTACAGTCTAGAATAGCTTAAAGGATACTTTTTAACCGCGGGTGAAACCGCGGGGCGCAGCTAGTCTATAATATAATCGTCGTCACACTTATCTCCCAAGGGGGCTGGCAGAGGTATAATACAACACCCACACTTTGCCGGATGATATTCAGTCCCAAATGTGACAGGCGGCGAGCCTGTCGCCATACACCAGGATCCAGTCATGTAGCAGACATACAATACGCACATAAATGTTCACACAATGAACAAATTGGTGCATGCCGTCGGCTGGGTATGAACTCGCTCCGTCTGGCTTGAGAGGCGGGCCTTATCCAACTAGGCTATCATCTCTTTTTTAAAATATAATAATACATAATAAATAAAAATGAATTACTATTTCCCTTGGTCATAGTGTGGTATACCAATTTCACTAAGATTATAAGAATTTGGGTTTCTCTTTCAGTGTGGCTCTGAAGGTGTATCTGCAATTCTTTCCATTACAAAAATCATCATTTAATTCAGGCCAAGGTTGTTATGAAATGACAACATGGGCCCATGTGAAAATAAATACCTTACAGAAAAACATCCATATTACAAAATCAAATTAACTATTTCTCTAAGGAATTTGCTCCATTTGCCGCCTCGCATTAGCGCCAGAACACTAGTCTCTTAAATTATTATCGACTTCACCAAAACAAAAAGTATCTTTAATCTGTTGCTAATTACATTAAGTACGTTGTAAGCCAATGATGCGAAAACACTTCACCCTTTTCTTAATTAGTTGAGAGCGGCCAAGCTTTTATCCGTCCATAACCGCAGTTTACGATCTAATTGGCCATTAGCTGGCGCTATAAATCTATAATTTAGCAAGTTTCACCATAAAATAGTATTAGCTTGAGACTTGGAGTTTTAACCTTGAGTGATATTGATCACTTGCAAATAACGAAGATTGATACGTTGCAATTACGAGTATGTGGGTACAAGAATTAATAGGTTCTGTACTAGTGTGTATGATTCTGAAAGAAGAAAAGAAAAGAAAGAAAAAAGTTTATTTGTGACCGTTTAATATTAAAAACATTAAGGGAATTAAGTACAATCTACAAGGTCAGAAAACGGCCCCAAATCAGCATAATGCGGACTGTTAACCGGCGCTGGTCTTCCGTTGGAACCGCTTGGTGATGTCACGGTACAAGCACATACACAGTACACACTACAAAATGATAATAAATAAATACATAAAGAAAATAACAAAAACTATCAATAAACTACAACAATAATAATAATAACACAAAATAAACTACAAAAATTCAATGGAATGTACAATTTCAAATGTTTAATGCAAAAATTATTGCAATTAGATTGCTGTATTGCACTGCTTAGTGGACAGTATTGCTTATATAACACTCGTGTCGTGTTTAAGAGTCTCCTGCTGTTGCTGATGTGCAGTCATCATTTTTTTAGTTTCAAATTAAAACTTTTAACATTTTGCAGGTTACTTACCGGCGCGGTGGTGGGATATTGTTCCAGCATTTACTAGCAGCGTACCGGAAACTGCCTCTGAAAATTCACAATTTCCATTGGTTCTAGGTATGTGCTTATCTTGTCGGTACTTTGCATTTTTACCCGACTGCGTAAGAAGTTATTGAGTGTATGTATGTATGAGGTTTCTTTGGCACGCCCTGCAGCCTTAACAGCTTGATGTATTTCGACATGTAAGGTGTCATTTGAATCGTCTTGATAGTGGAAGTGACATAGGGTACAACATTTTTCAGCTGGGTATTTTTTTTTAATAATGTGACTTGATACATAGAAACATTAAAAACAAGATTTTCAAAAATTTCCAAAAACAGACTGCAAAAAAAAATTTGTTGGTCGCAAAGTTTTACGAGAACCTGTTGAGGAATACGACTTGTAGATGAAGATAGACGCCGGCCGCGAGGTCTCCAGCTCACAGAACCACTAGACTAATGCTTTGAGTTCAATTTTAATTAATCATTCCTTTAAAGAAACCGATATCAATTACGCTACGATTTATGTTTATAAATAAGTATCCATACGTTTACTGCGCCAAAGAAAATCGAACTAGAAACACGAATCACGTCGAATTCAATTAAACCTTTGACGCTGCGAAATGAACGCTATTTACTAAGTTGTCTTACTCGTATGCCTGTATTCATTCCACATCACAGAACCACGGACCAAGAAAGGAGTAGATGGTTAAGTGCAAAGAATCACTGAAACTGAACGTACAGATTTTGAAGTGAAACTTCTAATGCGACTTCCAACAAGGTTGCGTTAAACGTTTAACGCTCCTGGGGAGGGGGAATAGAAAGAGACAGAGCGAGAGTGAATGCGTGGCACTCGAACGCATGCGCGTAGTAAGAAAGATACTCGTACACAGAAGTTTCACTTCTTCCGCGCGGAAGGACTCCACGCACAATTTTTTTTAAAGAAGCACAAGTTAAATTAAAGTTTTTATTTTTTTTTTCACTAGAGACGAAAAAGATTAAGTGAAGAATGCAGTTTAATTAGTTTTTTAGTGATTAAGGGACGTATTCAGAAACGACGCTCAGTCATACATCTCCATTTAAAACTGTTTAATGTTTGGTAAACCAGTTTTAAATCGAGATTCAAGACTGAACGTCGTTTTAGCATGCGGGCCTTAGTGACGAGATGAGCGACTCAAATATTGACGACTAAATTCGACATAATACATATAGAAACATTAAAATAAGATTTGTTCAAAAGTGTAGTAACGACTAACAACATAATTTAATCAGGAGAAAACCTATTTACTATTTAGTCCTAGTCCTATTCAGTAAAAAAACAGTTGATTTATTATAACAAAACAAGATCACTTACGATAATATCTCAATATTAGATATGGTTTATGGTCTAGAAAAACCATTATTGTTCTATATTTTTTCAAATTATGATTGTATTCTGTTTTGTGTGCTTAAATAAATAAATAAATATTTTACCAAGCAAAATGCTATTTAGAAAATATAACCTTTTGAGTTGTTGCTCTCCGCCTATCTAATCTGTAAGAAAGCCTCACCTTAGCAAAATGGTTACACGTAATTCGTAATTTCCGTCGAAAGGCGCGCGTTTAATCAAATTCACCTCTTTCGTAGGTGTCTTATTTATGTTACAGGTTGAATAACAATTTGGAAGAATATTGTTTCGTCTAAAAACCTTGGCAAGATCTTTTTGTTTGGCTTTATAAACTGGTTATGATATCGCGCAGCGACCTACACCGTATCTTCGCCTCCGATACTAAGAAACGTTACTTTTGTCTGTCTTGAGCAAGTGAGCCAATCCATGCCTTCAACTTCAAGTTCTCGAAGGTCTTTAGCCAATTCGTCTTTCATACTTGGGGCGGCAGACAGGCCTTCGGCTCTTTGGCAATCACAGGTAAGCTCTTTTTACGGCACGATCCTCTCCCATCCTCTCCAAATGTCCAAAAAAAATGTTGCGGTTTTTGTCGAATATGACTAAACTGGCTGCGCCCCGCGGTTTCACCCGCGGTTAAAAAGTAACCTACATATGTGCTATTCTAGACTACAATCTATCTCTGTGCCAAATTTCGTCCAGATCTGTTCAGCCGTTCAAGCGTGAAAGAGTAACAAACATCCATCCATCCGTCCATTCATTCTTACAAACTTTCGCGTTTTAATATTAGTAGGATTCTTAAAAAAAGCAAATTCTTATGTCTTAATTTAATTACTACTTAATGTTATTGTTTAATTGAATTCAGAGTGTACTATCACAGTCTACGGGCTAGGCAAAATTATTTTTTTCTAAATCCATACTTTGCCTCGTACATTTCCACCAGAAAAGCAACCTGCGCGTGTCTTTATAATTATGCAATGAATAAGCAAAATCGGTGTTGTTTTGTTCGGAAGTAATTAGGGGAGCTCACTAGGTATTCACGTGTCTTGTCTCGCACAAAAGCGTGGTTTTTTAATGAAAGTCAATTTTAATTTATGGGAAAGACTTTTTAGTAAATGAAAGGGGGAGTCAAAATATGCAAGCTGCATTCGTTGTAATGTCTTTTTACACTCCATTAAGTAGCAGTTTCTATATTGTAGTGCATGAAATCATCTCAAGCCAGAGGGAGCGGGTTCGAACCCAGCCGACGGCACGCACCAATTTGTTCATTGTGTGAACATATGTGCGTCATCTGCTACATGACTAGAGCCTGGTGTATGGCGACAGGCTTGCCCCCTGTCACTTTTGGGACTGAATATCGTCCGGCAAAGTGTGGGTGTTATATTACATCTCTGCCAGCGCCCTCGGGGGAAAGGCGTGATGACATTTATGAAATCATCTGGCATTTTATAATGGGTGCGTTATTTCAAGTAGGTCTACTAGTTACCTAGTTCTATTATTTTATTTTTGAGTGCTAAAGTAGTAAAAGAGTCTCAAAGGAATAATATGTTTTTACCTACGTGAGGTTGTGAAATATTTTCCACTGTCTACGATGTGCAACTTTCTATATCGTATCGTAGCGCTTTCTAAAACGTAGCATTCAGAGTGAAATATAATGATTCAACCTGTCAAAAATCACGCATAATTTGAAAAGGCAATCACAAAAAAAATTTAGTACTTATTCATATTAATGTTTAGGACATACATATTTCATATTATTTAATCTACACATTTATGTTAATAAATTTTTGATTTCTTGTGTTCATAGATTTATAAACAAACAAATCTATTTTTTTTAACTAACATGATGTTTAATGTAATTATGTAAATATGATTTATTACAAATACTGTGGAAACTATCAGTAGATAATCTCTATGGAAATATTAGAACAAAAAAATATTTTATGAAAATATGGTTAATGGTTAATGTTGCCTTGTTAATCTCTTTAAAAACGAGATATTACAAGCTCATCAATGAAAATAATAAACTGTCACTGTCCTCTCAACGGATTAATTAAAACGTACCTACAGGAAATACCTCAAAAATTATAATTTCAAATAGCCCTCCGTCATTTTTAAAACAATAAGCTTGCTAACTTCAACATGAATATTCAGGCCACTTTGAGAAAATAATTATTAGAAGGGACCGACACAATTTTAACGTTTCAAATTCAAAAAGAGTACGAAATGATATTTACAAAAAATCTCAGTTGAAAACGTGTTGTTACCTTAAGAGTCCGGCGACCTAACTAATTTCGACCTAGGCGACCTAGACTAACTTCGCATTGGCTTAAGGTATTCTATCGCCATTTCGTCTAGAAGAAGAAGACGAGTGAAGAGAGCGAGTACCTGACGAGCCTCTAAAGTTACCTACAGAGTGACAAAGTGCAATTTTTTTTTATGACTTGTGCACTACCGTAATCATTCTTAAGTAACTAAGAATTTCCCTTGTATTATTGATTCATTTAACAGCTAATGATGTAGACAACCTTCCTATGTAATGGAATTTTTGATTTGCTTTGTCTACCTATTGAATAAATCAGTCAAAAGTGACCCCTTAAAATGCGGATATTTTTCATAGCTCTATTTTAGCTTGAGAACGTTTTTAAAAAAAAACCAAAAACATAGGAGCGAAGATATTGTTAATTTAATTGTACATGCTAAATTTCATCATAATCTGACAAACGGTTTTCAAGAAATTTCAGTAGTGCGTTTGTATGGAAATTTCAGAACGTCGCGGCCCTCTTAAGCCAATCGCGACCTAGCATACAAAAGGAATAACAAAATATTGGTTATCGACACTGATAGCATAACCACATAATGCAAAAAATAATAACTCAAACGTAACATATCGTCACGCCTTTCCCCCGAGGGGGCTGGCAGAGGTGTAATACAACACCCACACTTCGCCGGACGATATTCAGACCCAATGTGACAGGGGGCCAGCCTCTCGCCATACACCGGGCTTCAGTCATGTAGCAGATGACATACAATTGGCACATATGCTCACACAATGAACAAATTGGTGCGTGCTGTCTTAAGTAATAACTTTAAAACGAATCCTGACTAATGGTATAAATGAAAAAGTAAGTTTGTTCGTTTCATCCATCCATCATCCATCAGCCATAGGACGTCCACTGCTGGACATAGGCCTCCCCCATAGACCTCCAATAAGACCGGTTGGTAGCGGCCTGCATCCAGCGCGATCCTGCGGTCTTGACAAGGTCATCTGTCCACCTTGTGGGTTTGTTGTTGTTTGTTCGTTTGCTTGTTTGTTTGTTTGTTACGCTTTCACGCCTCAACTACTCAACCGATCATCATGACATTTGCATACACGTTGTACGGGGTACAGAAACAGACAGGATACCTTTCATCCCGACAAAGTAACGGTTTCTGTGGGACCGCGGGTAAAACCACGGAGCGCAGCTAGTAAATTATAAAGTAAGACCTATGAAAACTAAAACCTAAACCAAACTAAGCTAAGATTAACTTAAATACAAATAAAAAGCTAGTGTAATAAACCACTGCCAGATGTACGCAACTGATCCAAAATGTTGGCCATATTGCCCCGTTGGATTGCGATACTGATTCAAAGTCAAAGTCAAAGTCAAAATGTTTTTATTCAATTTAGGTATCAAAGATACACTTATGAACGTCAAAGTTATTTATATAGACTCGACCGCCTTGTTCGGACAAAAAGCCTCTACTCAGAAGAACAGGCAAGAAACTGAGGGGCATTATTTTTTCAAATACAAATACAAATTTTGACTTACAACTAGGTAATATCTATAAATACCTACTAGTGGCTACTTGACGGAAGTGGAAGGCTCCAGACATCTTTATCTTCTAAATAATTCTTAACCTTATAATATCCTCTTTTCATTAATGTAGTTTTTACATGTGATTTGAATTTTCCCTCGGTGAGCCCTGTTATATTTTTCGGGATTTTATTGTAAAAACGAACGCAGTTGCCTAAAAATGACTTTGGACAAGTACCTGTACATAAAAAGAAACAATAGAATATTATTGAATTCCAACGAAGATATTACCTGTGTACGAATGCTGTGATAAATATGTGGTATTAACACGAATGAATAGAGTAAAGAATGAGTAATATTAGAAAAAGCATGATACAGCGTAACGAAAAATTTAAAAGCTATCCGCTATCGTGGTTAAGACGTATTTGCATATTATGTAAAGAGAGGAGGGCCTGATCGCGTAAAGGATGAACTTGAGTGTGAATGGTAATAGCAGTAGAGAACGACCGAAGAAAGTATGGATGAACTGCGTGGAAGACGACGTGAATAGAAATTGAGTGAATTCAGAGATGACGAATAGGGAAAACGAGCATATTACGAGTATATCGACTCAGTACAAACCTAAGTGGGATCAGGGTGGGATTGTAAAGAAATTTCTTAGAAACATATTTACATAGAATAAAAATATTTTTTTGCTTAGTAAGTATAATTTTGTTTTTGTACATTTCGCGCAATGGGTTATTTTCATAGTACCCCAAGATTTTTTTTATTCGACTAATCCACGAAAAAAAACAAAATAATTAATGGTAATTTTCGTTTCAAACTGCTCCTTGTTATTCTCAAAGTACTCCATGCTAATGGTTTCGTAAAATTATATAAGCCATACATTCAATTTCATTACGCATTTTTATTTAATTTACAAATACTGTTTTCGTGTTTCATTTTACTCCAAAAAGGTACCGTACAGTCAGATAGACAAAAATTCAATACCTTATTATTATTAATAACTAGCTGCGCCTCGCGGTTTCACCCGCGGTTAAAAAATGTGCTATTCTAGACTATAATCTATCTCTGTGCAAAATTTCATCCAGATCTGTTTAGCCGTTCTGGCGTGAAAGAGTAACAAACATCCATCCATCCATTCTTACAAACTTTCGCGTTTACAATATTAGCATGATAATACAGCTTCTTTACGTCATATCTTTCCATATTTTTCACTTTTAAATTTCACATGTTGTTATTTTGTATTTCCCAGAAACATGGATCTCGTGTTGAGCAAAGGCCTCTTCCATTTTCTTCCAATCTTGCAATACCTTATTCTACATGAAAATATAATAAAATTAACAAGGTTTAAATTAGAAAACATTTATTCTAATTGCGCTACTAATAGTTTTAAAAAATAGTAAGGATTTCCAAAATACTCACATAGTTACAATTTACACTCATTTCAATTTATACTAACATCCTCTTCTGATCATAATTAGGTCGAAAACATATAAACTAATTAGTTTGAACTAGAAAAGTTAAAGCATTAGGGTAGTTGTAATAATTTTGCTATACAATGGTAGCACCCTAGTTATAAGGTTTATTTTTCAATTGCATTTACAAAAACATTAAGTAAGCCGTTCACGTACAGTCAAAGTTTTGATTGGAAATTGCAATCGCTTTCGGAATGGGAAATCGTTTAGCGGTCTCGCCGTCCACGATAGACTGTTCCGGTTGTCTGTTTGTGTCCCATTCGATTTCCGGTCCCGTGTATGTTTTTTGAGGCTTTTCTGTTCGTTACACGCGCAAACGAGGACGCTGCAGCTGATGATTTGACAGAGTTTACAGCGGGAATTGGTTTTCAGTTTGCAGGCAGCAGGTTGGGGGAAAAGATTTGAAAATTTCATGATAGGATTTAAAAAAACTGTTCTCGAAGTCTGTTTATTCGCCCGAGCTAAGCGTTAGCAAGCGAAGCGTCTCTGCTTTAGCAGGGCAACACGCTTTCGTATGTCCGGCTGTTTTCCTCTACAGGTCGATTTTTTAACCGATTCTGAAAGTTCTCGTTCTCTCGTTCTTCGTCTCGTGAGTTTGTGAGTAGGTAGGTTTGATAATTGAATAGAAATTATTTTTCAAGTCAAGTCAAGTTCTTTCAAAACCACGGAGATGTGTTTTTGCCAGGTCTTCAGGTCACAGACACAGAGCGACAATTGTTATAAATGTGGAAGCTTGTATGATAAGATGTTTGTTATTTATATAGTTAAGAAAAAACAGCTGAACGAATTGAGATGAAACATCTAAATAAGTCATGAAGTAACGGGCATTTCCACAACAAACTTTCATATTAATAATATTACTGTGACATGGAAAACACTGAAATTGAAATGCGGTAAAACCAAAATTTATTATTAATATACATTTTTTAATAACTTAGAAATTAAAAGATAAAAAACAACCTAAAGCGCTCAGAGTGGTCGTAATTTATTTTAATAGAATTAAAGACCATGCTGAAATAAATAATAATGTTACGTTAATGATTTAAGGTTTAATCTTATAATAATTTTCAATTATTTACTTCGTTTACATATTTAATTAAAATATCTTAAAAAATGAGTTTATAATTTGCATTGTTTGCTTTTAAATCTATTTGCTGTTATTTGTTTTTAATTTTATTTTTTTATCACTATCCTACTTATATAAAGATGACACTTCTCTGTCCATGTCCGTCGTGTCGTTCACCGGATATTGCCAAGATTTTATTTTATTTTTTCAAAAAAAATCTTGTATCTTGTCATTTAGTAAAACCCCAAAAACTGGCCCGATAAAAAAAATTGTAAATACTCACAAAATTTCACGAGAACCGGCTGAGAAATGCGACCTAAGGAGGAGGACAGACGTCGGCCGCGAGGTCTACAGTTCACAGACCGTAAATAAAAACTGTATTAGGATATTTTAGTTTATTTTGTCTGACTTAAAGGCGATAATAACTTATGAATGGTTAAAACTTCCTTTCAACGTAAATCAGTATCCAATTAAAATTTGGCTTAATATTTGAGTAATATCCGTAATATTATTCGTTTAAATATATAATATCCGTAAAATATTCCCATTAACACGAGCTTCTAATTTGACTCAGAATAAACATCGTTGTGGCTCCATTCATTGCCAATTCGACATGCACAAGCTCGCGGTTTCACTTGGCGCGTCGCCAAACAGGCAAACATGGCGAAAATGGTATATTTATAGAGTAAAATACATATTTGTGCTACAATTTTTGTAAGCTCCAGATGTTTGTGTTAATCGCTTTATAACATTGTGTCAAGTACTCGGGCGCTTTAATAACTCTGGGAATAGGGGCTGGTCACGTTTAGTCTAACTTTTTAAGTCCCGTGCGTCTCGGAAGGTTGAAACCAGCGCTGCTAAGAAATTTGCAGCACCATGCTGAGCACTAACTTTTTTGTCGCATTGGACATTTGTGTTTGTTCTATGTCTGAGAGTTAATTATCTGTTTAAACATGTATTTAAAAAAATAAATGTATGTATGTATATTAGCCTCTGGCCGCCATAGTACAAGCTATGCTTCGTTTGGGTTCAGACGACCAAGTGTGCAAGTGTTCCGAATATTTATTATTTATTTATTTATTTTGCATCAATGTTCATTTTAAAAATTGAAATTTTTGTTTTCAATCCATATAAAGCACGATCGTATTACTTAGTCTAGTTTTGGCATCATGGTTGATTCGAAATATGTCCCTCCAACGAAATACGTCGTACCCAAACGTTAGTGCGGGTGTGGGGTCGACTCACCGCCACCTGTGACAAACTACGGAAATTACCTACGTGCCCGAATCTACGTAATCTACGTTCCAACACATCTATCGATAGAATGCGTAGAGTAACGCCGTTCGTACATACAACCACGGACGTACAACCTTGTAGCTGTGCTACTTTCTTTATGCGTACAAAAGGCAATCATTTCCGTTTGTTTTTGTTTTTAACTCATCGACGGGGTGTTATAAGTTTGACGTCTCTCTTTGTGTGTGTGCGTGTGTGTGTAATTCGCTGTCACCGGAGAACAAATGACAATCGCTATTGTCTTGTTTTTAATGTTTTACCATATTTGACTTCAGTGAAGCTTAATACATCTATATAATTTTTTTCATATTTCTCTTGCGGTTACTTGTGAAGTTGTTAAACAATGTAATAATATTCGAAGTTTTTTATAACGCCTAAAATTACACGAACAAAATTACCAGACTGTGTGGTCAACATTTGTCAACAATTTTCAAAATGGTAAAATCATTTGCCATAATATTCCCGTTCAAAGAAGTCTGTTAAATAGCTTAATGAATATTGTAATTTTATTTAAAAGCAGGAATAGCAGTCTAAAGTTTTATTATCATACAAACAATTTTGAATATTTACCAGAATATAATGATAAGTTACCATAATTTTCATTACTTGAGACCTTACTAATCATAGAAGAAAGTTGTAAGGTAATGTTAAAAATTTTATTCCGCGCTTGGACAAACCGAGAATAAAAGGATGAGGGACAATGAAACTATTGACGCTGATTAATTTTTGCGCATTATCTTATTTTGTTAGTATCTATTTAATTGCTAATGTCATTAATCATCTACTAAGATGAAAAGAATAATTAAAAAAATAACTTTAATCTGAGGTATTTCACTGCTAATAATGTCCAGTGATTCAGGAGCACAGAACAAAATTCAGTTTTTTATTTTTCATAAAAATCGGCATTGATGAAAATCGGTGTCGGGTGTTTTTTAATTCAAAAATAATACTTAAAATAAAACCATTTAACTTCATACGTTTTCGTTTACAATGGTCCATTTTCGCTTTGTAAGAGATATTTTATGAAATTTACGAATGAAAAGAAAGAAAAAATAAGTAGGTGAGTATTTATTTATTTTGTAACACAAAAACCTAAAAAAATAAATAAAACAATAAATAAAAAACAAAATAGGTATTTGAACTTAACAGTAACAGGTATAATAGGGCCACCAGCATAATGTAATAAGGCCTGTGCCTTGGCATCCTATTGCGATGATTTTTAGTTTCAACCGCCGACGGTACTCGACTATGGAGCTTATTGCGCGCCGATAAGATTCGCGGTCGCACAGAGTTATCGACTGAACTAATCATTGCAATAAAACGTCACGATACGAGCCCAGCGCTGATCTTCTCGCACGACGACAGTAAATTCAAAATTTGAAAGTAAATTTAATATTTTTTGCTATTATTATTATTATTTTCTTTAGCACACACCACCATCCATGCTTAACCGTAATGTTTTTATTCCATCCAAAGGTTGTCTGGAAGAGACAACGCTAGGCGGTCTTATCGCTCAAGCAATAAGACCGCTCATTGCGCCTATATTTCTGAGTGTTTGTTTAGATGTATGTTGTATTTGGTGTAAATAGTTTTTGTATTGTATTGTATTGTATTGTATTGTATTGTATTGTATTGTATTGTATTGTATTGTATTGTATTGATAGTCAAGTCGCTGAGTTTAAGATACTTTAGTCGCCAAGTCTACGAACGCCCTAAGATTCATACCCAATCCCTAAGTAGGTAACGCTAGCGATTAGTAAGAGCGATTTATGTTAAGGTAACCCAAAATTTGTTTCTACTAACTGTGAGCTCTTGTCAATCTATTCTATGCCATATGCTACAAGCAGAATAAATTTTAAAATTGATTAAGTTGGCATAATAATATCTCTTTTAAAAATCTCCATATTTTGTATGTCATCTACTACATGATTGGAGCCTGGTGTATGAAGACAGGCTCGCCCCCTGTCACATTTGGGACTTTTTATTGTCCGTCGAAGTGTGGGTGCTGTATTACACCTCTGCCAGCCCCTTCGGGGCAAAGGCGTGACGATATGTTTAAAAATCATTAATAAAAAAATCGTGTCGTCGCCATTAGCCTAGATGCTGTTGTCTGCTAACTAAACGAAGCTCAGCGCTATCGTTATTTTTTACCAATAGAAACATAAGAGACAATATTTCCTAAATCTAAAAAGATTACGAGAGACATAAAAGCGAGAATTTGCGTGAAAGGAAGTAGTACAAAAAAAACTCCAATAAATTTTTGAGGGTAGATAGAAAAAAAAAACTAAAAAGATTGGTAGATCTTATACAGTAAGAACGTATTGCATTGTCGCAGTTAAAACATTTAATGTTTAGCCCATTAAGGGTCCCGCGACGCTCTGAAATTTCCATACAAACGAGCTTGTCAAATTTCTTGGAAACCATTTGTCTGATTATGATGAAATTTAGCATGTACAATTAAATTAACTATATCTCCATCTCCACCCCTATGTTCTTGTTTTATTTTTTAAAAAAAAACGTCCTCAAGACAAAATAGAGCTATGAAAAATATCCGCATTTTTAAGGGGTCACTTTTGAATGATTTATTCAATAGATAGACGAAGCAAATCAAAAACTCCTTTACATAGGGAGCTTGTTTACATCATTAGCTTTTAAATGCATCCATAATACAGGGGAAATTCATAGTTATGTAAGAATGGTCACAGAAGTGCAAAAGTCATAAAAAAAATTGAAATTGTACTTTGTCACTCTGTAGGTAACTTTAGAGGCTCGCCAGTATCATTACTTGCTCTCTTCGCTCGTAGTCTTCTTCTAGACGAAATGGCTATAGAATACCTTAAGTCAATGCGAAGTTAGTCTAAAGTGGTCGCCGGACTCTAAGTGTTCTTGGTACTTGTAATCGGTTTGCATGTTTAGATACATACGAGTATAACTTGATTTAATCAAACTCAAGGCGTACCGCACCACGCAAGAAACCAATTTCCGCTAACTATTGCAAGACCTAACTTAATTTTCATTTAAGTTGATGTAAATTCATTAAAGTTACGATAGTTTTTGAGTGCCAAATACTTCATGTTCGAAGTTTCGAAGTGCAGCGTGTCGTTTCGGCTAAAATCAAGTTTACAGGATCAACATTAAAACTGTTGGAAATCTTGGCTAGCGCCGTAGTGCTCACCGCTAATTGCCACTTTATCGACAAAGCGAGTTCCTAAACTCTTAAACGCTTGCTAGTGTTGGGACTAATTATTGTCGATAAAATTCTACATTAGTATTACAAACGCAAAAGTTTGTAAAAATGAATGGATGGATGTATGTTACTCTTTTACGCCAGAACGGCTAAACAGATCTGGATGAAATTTGGCACAGAGCTAGATTATAGTCTAGAATAGCACATAGGATACTTTTTAACCGCGGGTGATACCACGGGGCGCAGCTAGCATATAATAATTATGATGAAATCGTAATTATACTTGCTACTAAAAGATTATACATGATATAATGTGTCATACATTACTCGTAGTAGGAAGTAAAAAATGTAGGCAGCGTTAATTATGATGGTTTTTATAAATATTTTATTTATAAAAACGATTAACGTTAGCATAGTTTTGTAAGTATGTTTGTTAGTTAATAGGTTGAAAATTTTAAAGACAGATAACTTAGTGTCTATTGACATAGTTATGTTTTTTAACCGACTTCCAAAAAAGAGGAGGTTCTCAATTCGACTGTGTTTTTTATTTTATTTTTTGTGTTTTTTTAATTATTTTTTTTAAATTCGGGACACTTCCACACACGGTCGCCTAACCCCAAACTAAGCAAAGCTTGTACTATGGCTGCCAGAGACTGATATACATACTTAGATATTTTTAAATACATACATAAATAGATAATTAACACCCAGACATAGAACAAACACAAATGTTCATCACATAAATGTTTGCCCTAGGTGGGAATCGAACCCACGCCCCCAAGTTCAGAAGGCAGGTTCACTACCAACTGAGCCACCGAGGCAGTCCAGTTTATTACGCGATTACTCCGACAATTGTGAATTTTGGTGATTTTGTTTGATAGATCATACTTTAGAGATAATCCCATATAATATTATTGAAATCGGTCAAGTAGTGTTTAAAGTCCAGAACTTGTTAACATGGGTGACGAAAGGGGAAGTCGGGTTTTTAAGCTTTTCTTGCTATATTATTTTCAGTTAGGTTGAGCATTTCAAAAAAAGAACAGAACTATTACTTTTAGAACTATTAATAGAGTTTTTCAACATCATCATCATCTCAGTCAAAAACTTTGACTGCTTCCTTCTATAGCTTCCTTCAACAATCTCCACAATGACTGTTCTTGCCTTTCAGCGTGACCAAAGGTAGAGTTCAAAATTAGAACAAAAGCACAAAAGTATAACAAAGTAGAACAACGTAGAACAAAGTAGAACAAAGGTAGAACAAAATATAACAAAGTAAAACAACGCAGAACAAAGGTAGAACAAAGTAGAATAAAGTAGAACAAAGTAGAACAAAGTAGAACAAAGTAGAACAAAGTAGAACAAAGTATAACAAAGTAGAACAAAGTAGAACAAAGTAGAACAAAGTAGAACAAATTAGAACAAAGTAGAACAAAGTAGAACAAAGTAGAACAAAGTAGAACAAAGTAGAACAAAGCAGAACAAAGTAGCACAAAGCAGAACAAAGGTAGAACAAAAGCAGTTCTTTCAGGAGCATAATTAATTCTGACTTTGACCACTCCGAGTTATCAAGAAAGCTCTAACTTGTCGAAAAGCTCAAATATTTTTTAAAACTAATTAACTTTTTCTAATAAAAGCAAGAGGCAGTGAGACTGGCATAATAAATTCAAGCTTAGAAAAGTAGATGGGAGCAACTGACTCATGAGCAATGCTCAATTAAATAGGCTGAACACAAAAAGTAATTAATAACTTTAATTAGCACTTCACAAACAACGATTAAATCGAATGAAAGTGAATTTCATCGTAACGTTATTTTCCAATCTGAAACTGTAATTATATTCGAATCAACCGAGAATCGATACGCCTTGTGGTTCGTTCGCACGTTACAGTTGTATCGAGTCATGTATGTACACGCAACCACACATTTGTTTCATTCGTGAGGGTAATCACAGATGTGAGTGAGTGAGTGAGTGAGTGTATGTATGTTTGTTACTAGTTAACTCTATAAGAGGTCAGGGGATTATAGTTAAATTTAAACTTCAAATAGCTTCTGTGGCATGTTAGATTATTGGCTCTGCTAGCTGTATTTCTCGCGGCCGACGTCTGTCTCCTCTGCAGATCGTATTCCTATACTGGTTTTCGAGAAATTTTGTAAGCAGGTTTGATAATTATACTTCTTTTTTTTGTTGATTTAGATTTTGGAAATTTTCATAATGGCGGAGTTATGATTTTTGAAAAAAATTGAGATCGGACAGCATTTGGAGATACGATAGCATTTTTTACAAAACTAAAGCCTACATACTTTGCTCGCTAAAGTACGCTCGATCGGGTAAGCTAATTTTTATGGGTAAGCTACTTTTTATGACGGTAAAATTAACTGTCGAGCAGCGATTGAAACCACCGGGCGGGACTGCGGTTAGGTATAATTTGCCCTAGCTCTGATATCGATCAAGCAATTTTAGACTGTCACAAGTTTAATGTCTTGCCTGTCTCGTCAGTTATTCCGCATAATGTTCGGCACGTTCAATGCAGTGTCAAACCTCTAAAAATAAATGCTTTATGGTACCAACAGAAATTTTCACCTTGTGAATTTAATATACATACCTACTCTGCCAGAGTGTGTTCCGTGACACTTATGTATAATCTGGGAGTCTTCAAGTCTCGAGTGAATCGGTTTCTTCTAGGCAAGCGTGCTCCATCGTAGGCCGCATCACAGCTTATCATCAGGCATGTTGGCGGCCAAACGCGAGCCTACTATGTTATAAAATATTTATATATGAGCGTCTTTCGGACGAGAGTATGCCATAGACAAGCTTACAAGGCCACAGCTAACAGCATAGTTCATTTAAACTAATATAATTAAGAGATAATAATATAGTTTGGATGTTTAGATGTAGGAGATATATTACTACTGATATTACTGGTCCGTTTAAAAATAAAGACACAATCTCTGAGTGTCAAATCCTTGAATATAGAATGTAATGTTTAATTAGGTAATTATGTATATATAGTTACGAAAACCGTGCTGGATAATTGATGGCCAGGTACTAAACACTTAGAAGTATTCATGCAAAAATATCATAAAAAATGCACGTAAAAAATAGCAAGAGTTATGACCGGTTTAAGAACGAAAGAAAAAATGTTTTTTTATAGAAATGCTAATAAATCTGTATCATATGTTGGCGGCTTTTGTTCTAAGAAAGTAGCAGCACAACGCTAATAGTTTACAAATTAAACCGATGCGATCAGTGTCGTCTGCGTTCGCGTTTTTAGGAGGGCGGAGCGCGATGTGTGTTAATTTTTTTGTAGTTAATAATTAATTTAAAGTAGCATATTTGCAAGCTCCAGTCGATACTGGATGCGTACCTCGCGGAAAATATGGTTTTTGTAACATCCTGTAGAATTTCAATCAAAATATCATTCGAGGGTGTTTAAGAGAAAAGTAGGCATCTCCTAAGCAAGCCTGTTCTATCACGTCGACGCTTCCTACCAGGCGATTCAGTGGCCAAACGCATTCCTAGTCCAAAAAATGGATTGTAAAATACATATCATATCGACACGCCTTTCCCCAGAGGGGGCTGGCAGAGGTGTAATACATCACCCACACTTCGCCGGACGATGTCCCAAATGTGACAGGGGGCGAGCCTGTCACCATACACCGGGCTCCAGACATGTAGCAGATGACATACAATACGCACAAATTTTGCTCACACAATGAACAATTTGGCTGGGTTTGAACCCGCTCCCTCTGGCTTGAGAGGCAGACCTTCTCCCAACTAGGCTGCCATCGCTTTTGATTGTAATATAATCCCTATTAATTCATGTCAATGGCCAAATTGCAATATAGTCGAAGCCGGGGGCAGAAGCTAACGTATTATTTAAAATGCTGTGAGTGTGTCTGAGTGTACTGTGTGTGGTAGAGACCACATTACCACACGTCATTGTGAAACGCTGTTCCCAAACTGTAATTAACGGAAAATTAATGCGCAAATCATTGTAGTTATATAGGATGTTTCAGAAACATCTCGGTTTTTGTGTTAAGTAATTTATTGTTTTTGACTAGGTATGACTAGTAATTAAATTGATATTTGACTAGGTACTGTTTCTACCTATAATAATACAAGTTTATTTACTCGATACCAAATGATTGTATTGTATTTTAAAGCCGAAAAGTTTGTTTGAGTATTTGTTTGTTACTACTTCACGCTTAAACGGATGGACGAATTTTGATGAAGTCTGGTACGAAGGTAATTAATATTTTTTACCATTATATCTCTGCTCCACTATTTGCAAAAACTTAATCTACAAAAAAAATTATATACTAATTATTATCGGACCTGTTTACAAAATTTCACGAGAATCGATTGAGAAATGCAACCTGTAGAGGAAAACAGCCGTACAGACGCCGGCCAGCCAGACATTCCATATCAAAGCATTTTTGCTAAAACTGAAATGGAGATGCTTCGTGTGAGAAACGTTCAACATAGACGTGATTTTCGTGCCTGCCGCTAGATGGCGTACAAACCGGAGGAATTTGAAAATGGCGCACTTCATTCTTAATTCAAACTTATTTAACCGGAAGGCGCTGCTTGTCTACAAAACCAACTTTAATTCACTTCCTTGAGTAATGGTCGCCAAATCTATTCGGACGAGGGAGGAAACATCCGTTTCGGTCAACCAATCGTGGCAAGGCACCGGGGTGTGCTTGGAAAAAAACGTGGTCGCGCCATGGCGCGCCACTTTTTGGGCGCGCTCCTCACTTTGCTTCGTGACATCGCATCGGCAGCATTGGGATAAAAGTATAAAGTGGAATAATAAGCCAGATAGGCATAGAAGTTATAAAGTGAATCTATCTGAACTAGTGAATCTAAAAGCTAAGTAATAATATCTAATAAGTTAAGTAATTGAGCTTAAGTTTATAAACGTGAATTGCTACGATAGTGTTAACAGTTGATTCCTTGTGAGTTTACACGATTTTGGTTACAATATGTTTAAAGTTTTGCTAGTATAAAATGCGTTATTAAATTAGTGCCCGTTGGTGATAACTTTAAGTTTGTGATAGTAGATCCTTTGAGTTTTAGTAACAGCATTCTTATAATTTCTCATTTATACCTTTTGTGTTTTATAGCACATTATACCTGGGGCCTATTAATTATTACTACTATTGACTTAGTTCACATCTTACTATACTATGATTTATGGTTGTGATTACTAGTTTTATGATTATTAATGGCTTATGATTAGTAATTGCTGATAAATAATAAGTGTTATTATGTGGCAGGAATTAATATAAAAGTAAATGATGATCATTACTACTGGGTGATTTTATTTCTAGTCCTAATGTCTTAACAATTTTCAGAAGTGGGATCACTCTCGGTCACGCAGTTGTGTGGTGAGACTCGAAGAGAGAACGAGGCAGAGTTAGAGGAGCTTCATGCAGTCGATCTCCTAGCGACAGTGCATCACGCCGCGAGTCGAGCAGATGGCGGCCGCGACATCCAGAAGTTCCCGAGCCGCGGGCCTCCTCGACGCCTAACTTCAGGGATTATCCGGATCAATCTGGTAGGATCCATCCATATCTGTCTAATATAGTAGTGAAAGCTGACATAGTGCCAGAATTCGATCGTGGAAAAACACTACCCGCTTTATAATGGTTAAAAAAAAAAATTAACAATGGTTAACAATGGAACGTAAAAAGCTATAATATGCAAGCTCGATTATCTGGACTGGCAAAATTGTGGCATAATGCGTTAAATTCTTACGAGTTTTCTTGGCATGAATGGAAAAAAAATTTTTTTTTGAAGCCTTTCCGCAGAATACAGACTTTGCAGCGTTCAGAAAAATGTTAGGACGAAGAAAATAGCCCAATGAGACTATGACTCATTAAGTCATTACGGTTTATTCGAAAACCAAATTTTGCTTTGCTTTTGCTTAACAAATGTGAGGTAGTAGGAGAGAAGCCGTGTCCTGCATCATCGAAGTGTTACCTTTTCACCTGAAAACTTTAGCTAGAGTAGGAAATCGTCGGACTCCAGGAGAGTTGTTCTTTCAGGATCTCGGCATGAATAATGACAAGCGGTGGTTGCCAGCTTATCCGCAAAATATTTTTCATCGATTTCCTGATTCAGCCAGATATAGCAGCAGCTGCACCGTTCAAGGACCCAACCGTGCCATACACTCGTTTGAGCTCAATTGTAAATTGTAATGCTGTAGATAATGATAGAAAACCTGTCCTGCTATCTTTGCAACGAATCTGGTCACATTGTTCGATTCTGTTCAAAAATCCTCTGCTAAGCCTGCAACTAGGTGTGGTAACTGCGGGAAAGGCAATCACAAAACTGTTTCTTTAAGAAGGTGAACGTCGTCGAAATTTCGCGGGTAAAGGAGTGCTATTTTAAAGATGTAACTCTTAATGGTTCGAAGGTCACTACTTACTCGTATATGGACACTGGGCGCAGATATGAATGTGCTGTAAGATTAGGCGTACCATTGGCCACGTGAGATTTTTTTAGTAAGAGGTTTTAACGGTCTCCCTATAAAAGGTTCGTGGACAAGCGGCGGTCTCCGTTGTAATTGATCTAAAATTCGTTGCAGACGTTGTCGTTACTGATGCGCCTCTCAATTTTGCCGACGTTTCTATTAGTCAACCAATTTTTAATAATGAGCAAAACAGGTTCAGTGGTTGGAACGCGAGTTACACTTGAAAGCGTTAAAAGCATTGATTCCGAAATTAGCATGATTGGTACTTTCACAGAACTCGATCAAGTTTAGCTCTTTTCTTTCAGGGATAACGCTATTCTGCCAAAGTCTTTAATGTACGTGGAGGTTTACAGTGACACTCAACTCGAAAGTCCAGCGGTTATATTTGTCGATTCTCGATTATGTTCTTACAAAAATACTAGATATTCCTACGTCGGTATTTTGCTCTCCAGTTAAAACTGTGCCAATCACTAACTACTGTGATAGGCCCTTTGCCGATTAAAAAGGGTTCCTTGTTAGTATTTATTTCAGCTGAAGCTGATGACCGTGACATGACAGGGACTGAGGGACTGAGGAAAAAGACTCTTGATGAGATGCAATCTGTTATCGGCATTGATATCGATAAGGTTAACTGCGGCTCTACTGATTCTAAGGTCACACAAGAATTGACCAAATATTTTCAGGAACCTTCAGATTGGTTTTTCGCCAGATACGTTGGAGCTAAGTGCCACAAACAATCTTTAGAGCTCAATTCAGACAGACCTTTTTGTTGCAGACCTTAGCGATTGTCGTTGGCAGAAAAAGCGATTGTTAGGGAAAAGATTGACATGTTAATAAATGGCATAATTAGAGAATCATCATCAAATTATGCTAGTTCTATAGTTCTAGTTAAAAAGAAATAAATTTTACCGAATTCCAGTTGCTGAAGACTCTATGTATAAAAACTGGTCTTGTCACTCCAGAGGGCCATTTTGAGTTTCGGTGAATGCCTCTTGGTTTGACTTAACTCACCGGCAGGTTTTCAGCGACTCATTGACAAAATTTTCGCTTCCCGGCGCTCAATGCTTATGGCAAGGTACTTCTAAATATTCTCATATTGACGAAGTATTATTACCTACTAAGTATTACGGCCTGGATCTTTTAAGATTAACTTTAGAGATCATTAGAGACTTCAACTTGACTGACTTGACTTGATTGACTTTAAATTTAGAAGTGTTTCTTCCTGCAGGATAAAATCGACTATTTAGGTTACGAGATCAATGCAGACTGAATCAGACCTGGAAGCAAAAAGATTGAAGCTGTAGCAAATTACAAAGAGCCAGGTAATCAACATGAGTTGAGAATGTTTCTTGGTCTGACATGCTATTTCAGGAAATTCGTTCAGAACTACGCGAACATAAGTTTTGACTTGTACAAAATTACTGAAAAAATACGGTGTGGGGGTGGGGTCTGGAACAACAGGCAGCATTTGACAAGCTGAAGGAGGTACTAACATCAAGGCCAATACTGTCTCTTTCGTAGCGAAGGTGACATCGAAGTTCATACGGACGCTAGCAGTAAAGGCTTGGCCGGCATTCTTCTGCAAAAACAATATGGTCATTTTAAACCTATAGTTTATTTCAGTCGTAAAACTAGTAAAGAGGAAGCTATGTACCATTCATATCAACTTGAAGCAGTGGCGGTCGTTGAATCAATTAGGAGATTTAGAATATATTTGTTTGGTAAGAAATTTAAAGTCGTTACAGATTGTGCAGCTGTAAGATATACCTTCTTAAAAAAGGATCTAATGCCACGTATAGCGAGATGGTGGCTATCAGTTCAGGAGTTTGACATGGAAGTCGAACATAGACCTGGTAAGTCACATAGCCACGTAGACGCTCTTAGTCGGTTTCCAGTAGATGCAGCTCCAGTGGTTGACGTAAACGTTCTAGATATCTTTGATTGGATTGTATGCCTTCAAAATCAAGATGATAAAATTCGAATAATCAAAGCTAAGCTTGAGTCCGGTAGCGATGAAGTGTTGAGTAAAAATTACCTGATAAACGATGGCAGACTTTACAAAATTATAAAAGATGGCGTGGAGCGATTGGTAGTACCTAAATATGCAAGGTGGAATGTATTGAGAAAGTATCACGATTGTATAGGGCATCCAGGACTAAAACGCTGCGAGCAGATCATCAGGGAAACATTTTGGTTCGCGGGCATGACAAGGTTCATACGTAAGTAATACGTTAATGCATGTTTAGATTACCTTTACAAAAGGAGTCAGTACGGGCGCCCCGAAGGAGAACTTCACCCAATACAGAAAGTCCCAGAGCCAATGCACACTGTGCACGTGGACCATTTAGACCCATTCTGCAAGAGTCGAACAGGTAATAGCTATTTATTGATGATGGTTGATTCATTTACGAAATTTGTATGGTCTGTCCCAGTTAAATCCACAAAAAGTCTCGAAGTAACTACATCGTTGGAAAATGTATTTTGTTCATTTGGTTACCCAAAAAAGAATATTTCAGACAGCGGGTCTTGCTTCAAAAGTAATCGTTTCACGCAATTCTGCTTGGATAACCAAATCAAGCACATCCTCAATGAAGTGGCTTGTCCACGTGCTAATGGTCAGGTTGAAAGATATAATCGGACTTTACTTGATTCGTTAAATACAAGTGTAGAAAACGAAAGGAAATGGGATATTCGAATTCCAAACATCATTTGGGGGATGAATAACTTGCAACACTCATCTACGGGGTTTTCACCCTACAGGTTAATGTTTAGCGCATCCCGGAGCAGATATCAAGGTATGGGTAGTAATTATTTTGATAGCGAGAGTTCGGCTGAAAAGGTGAAAGAGGCAGCTTCTGCAAATTTGAACAAAACTTCAGAAAACATACGTAAGTATTTCAACGATGAACGCAAGCCGCCAACCAAAACAAAGGATTTACTGTCTTAGTATCGTCTGACTCAATAAAGAGATTCGAAGGCATTCGTTCAGACTCTACCACAGGTGATAGTGAAGTAGACAGTACTGAAGAGTTAATATAATAGATTTATTAGAAAGCTAAACCTGATCATAAAGACGACTACGATGAAAATAAAACCAAAATAGTTGATTTATTGAAAGACTAGTTTTATAAGATTGGACTGTGAAGTTAACATGGTGAAGTTAACATGGTGAAGTTAACATGGTGAAGTTAACATGGTGAAGTTAACATGGTGAAGTTAACATGGTGAAGTTAACATGGTGAAGTTAACATGGTGAAGTTAACATGGTGAAGTTAACATGGTGAAGTTAACATGGTGAAGTTAACATGGTGAAGTTAACATGGTGAAGTTAACATGGTGAAGTTAACATGGTGAAGTTAACATGGTGAAGTTAACATGGTGAAGTTAACATGGTGAAGTTAACATGGTGAAGTTAACATGGTGAAGTTAACATGGTGAAGTTAACATGGTGAAGTTAACATGGTGAAGTTAACATGGTGAAGTTAACATGGTGAAGTTAACATGGTGAAGTTAACATGGTGAAGTTAACATGGTGAAGTTAACATGGTGAAGTTAACATGGTGAAGTTAACATGGTGAAGTTAACATGGTGAAGTTAACATGGTGAAGTTAACATGGTGAAGTTAACATGGTGAAGTTAACGTGGTCAAATTCTAGAGCTCAAAATACTGTAGTTGTTGTTAAGTTAATGGCATAAAAAAAAATTATTTGTTGCAAGTTTGATTAACAATGAGACTACGTTAAAAAAAAAGATTACTGGTATACTTATATTACTACCTTTGCATATTTACCTAATTACAGCATTTCAGTGAGCTTATTAAAATGAATAGGGTGTAGATTTTTTTTTTGTATGATATATGTACCCCATGTTTCTTTCTTTGCAGAGACGCAAAGATGTCAGGATGGACGAGTGTGAGAAACGTTCAACATAGACGTGATTTTCGTGCCTGCCGCTAGATGGCGTACAAACCGGAGGAATTTGAAAATGGCGCACTTCATTCTTAATTCAAACTTATTTAACCGGAAGGCGCTGCTTGTCTACAAAACCAACTTTAATTCACTTCCTTGAGTAATGGTCGCCAAATCTATTCGGACGAGGGAGGAAACATCCGTTTCGGTCAACCAATCGTGGCAAGGCACCGGGGTGTGCTTGGAAAAAAACGTGGTCGCGCCATGGCGCGCCACTTTTTGGGCGCGCTCCTCACTTTGCTTCGTGACATCGCATCGGCAGCATTGGGATAAAAGTATAAAGTGGAATAATAAGCCAGATAGGCATAGAAGTTATAAAGTGAATCTATCTGAACTAGTGAATCTAAAAGCTAAGTAATAATATCTAATAAGTTAAGTAATTGAGCTTAAGTTTATAAACGTGAATTGCTACGATAGTGTTAACAGTTGATTCCTTGTGAGTTTACACGATTTTGGTTACAATATGTTTAAAGTTTTGCTAGTATAAAATGCGTTATTAAATTAGTGCCCGTTGGTGATAACTTTAAGTTTGTGATAGTAGATCCTTTGAGTTTTAGTAACAGCATTCTTATAATTTCTCATTTATACCTTTTGTGTTTTATAGCACATTATACCTGGGGCCTATTAATTATTACTACTATTGACTTAGTTCACATCTTACTATACTATGATTTATGGTTGTGATTACTAGTTTTATGATTATTAATGGCTTATGATTAGTAATTGCTGATAAATAATAAGTGTTATTATGTGGCAGGAATTAATATAAAAGTAAATGATGATCATTACTACTGGGTGATTTTATTTCTAGTCCTAATGTCTTAACATTCGCTTGCAAATGCTTACTCGGTCAATTAGGGTAACATCAGTGAATATAGCATACAAGCACCAGACTGTACAGAACAAAAAAAATGTTTTTGGGCATAGTTATTTCAAATGGAAGGAAGATGGATACACGAAAAAGCTCTAAATTTTTACTTTAAGAATCTCTTGCCATCGATAACTCGACCCCATCCCTGATTCTAACGATTAACGCCGTTACAGGGTAAAGGTGTAAAAGTACGTAACGACCCAATTACCGTAACGATCGCGTTACGATTCCACTATTGTTATTGCACTCACGAGCGCTAGACGTCTTATGATTGAAATAAAATTCATGAAAGGCTTTTATGACCATTTATAAAAGCTATTTGTATGAATTTGTCTGGAATACGAAGTAATTCACAAAACTTTTTTATGCTAATTTAATGTGGCTGCAAATCATTTTAGTTATGGCTGTTAAATCTAAGTTTGAACTGATAGTTGCCTGAAGATAACGCTTTAAGCTATAAGGCCACCAATCAGAAGCCTGCCGTATCGCCATAGTGCTATTTATTTTACTGTTTTTTTTTTTCACTTGTTGTTTGGATTTTCATTGGCATTTAGTTATTTTAGGATTATTCTTAAAAAAAATATTTTATGATTAAAAAAAAAAAAATATCTGCTAAATTTATTATTTTTGTGTAAATATTATGAATGAAGTATTGTCACGCCTTTCCCCCGAAGGGGCTGGCAGAAGTGTGTTGCAACACCCACACTTTGCAGGACGATATTCAGTCCCAAATGTGACAGAGGGCGAGCCTGTCGCCACCGGGCTCCAGCTATGTAGCAGATGACATTTTAAATACGCACACATGGTTCACATAATGCACAAATTGCTGCTTGCCTTTAGCTGGGGTACCAATAGATTTAAAACTGCCAAATTAGAATACACTTACCTTAGAAAATTTAAAACGTGGTCTAAAAGAGGGTTTAACAAAAAACCTTATCGTGTTAAGAAGAACAAAAACTCCTTAAACGACAGAAAAGTTTTAATATTATGAGAAAAATAGCATTATTCGAAAGGCTACAAAAAATGGAAGCAACTCAAAGGACTAGAGGCTCCTATATAAAATAATTAAAGTAGAAAAAAATACAACAGATAATCAACGCATTTTTTGCGTTTTTACGCTTAGGCCTCATTTAAGGACGCGGGGCGTGGCGCGTCGCGTACAGCTTCACGTCCCGCAGGTCGAAAAAACAAAAGCGGACGCGCGTGAAAACCCTTCTACCTGGTTCTCTATTCTTGACGCGTAAATGTTTCTTGGTTACTCTCACTTCTACGAGATTTGAAACGAGAGAGACAATACCAAAAAAGATATCTCGACTTGTAGGAATAGCCCTCCTGAACGCTCTCATACTGGATTATGTTTGATTTACTCACGCGACGCAACGCTGCACGCTCCGCGCATCCCTGTACGAGCCCTAACTCTCCCTTAAAGCCCCCGAAATCTGAAACAAAACCGCAGTAACCCACATGAATTACAATTTTGGAACAGCTTTCAAAGAAAAACCGCACTTCAAAATAATTAATTAAAGTATTAAATCGCGCGGTCTCTTTCAGGGTTAAAATTAATTACGTTTTAGAGTTTTTGTTTCTTTCAAGGGCTATTGTTACGTAAGTGGTAAAGGCTTCGCCATAACTTTAATAAAACATATGCTTAGGTAGTCTTAGCAGTCCTATCCAATACATTGCGTAAGAACTTAATTAAACATATGTAGCTAGATTACAATATGATTATTATCTTTATTGCTATAAAGAAACAAATTCAATGTACTTATTTAAAAACAAAAAATCATCAGTCACCTGAATTCTGAACCCTGACTTGGTTCCCTATCTTTTTTACTAGTGTTGTCTTGCCAGTAAAACGTCTCGACTTCGATCCATTCTGCCTTTGCAGCTGCAGTATTTAGGGTACTCTTTATAGGGCGCTGTATATAGGGTAGAGGTGGTATAGCGTGGCACAGGCCTCGTCTAGCGAGCCAGGCTGCCGTACGGCATTCGACGTCCCGCCACGGTCCTCGACGCCCGCCAGACTAAGGTAGGTACCAACCACATTTTAAAAAACTGTGTTCTCTTTTCAAAATTTAAAATAAAAGACGCTCATTTTTATCTGTGATCGCTATTTACGGGATTTTTTTTTAAATTAAAAATATTGAATTTTTTTGTAACGTCGAAGTTTGAAACTAATTCTATATGCAGGATGCAAAGTTTAATAAAATGTTTCAGAGCGTGAGAGCTTTTCCAAGTTGTAAAGTTGTTTGTAGTCAGAACGGAAATAGCCAAGTTTTCGGTTAGACGTAAGAAAACGTACTTTGACTTGTTAAAGTTTTGCTATTGCCTTATTTGATACGAGTATTTCCTCTTTTCAACTTACTTTTTACAAAACGAAAATCAAAACAGCCCATACTCACATTAACATCTCTCAAAAATCAAACAAAAATACCTACTGATTATAAAATAAGAACAATTAACAGTACATGATTGGTATAAAATTATCGCGTAAAAAAACTTGGACGGTTGCATGACAAAAAAGCTAAAAAGTATTTTTAAAAACTGAAAGTTAAACTAACGTTTAAAGTATAGTTTAAACATACGCCCTGGTCCCTAGAGACTCGTAATTTAACCGGGCGGTACGGTCTACCTATGTAACGCGTTACGCAAGACCGATACCAAAGTTTGTGGAGTTTGTAGCACACGTTAGTTCTGTTGCCATAAACGTGAGGTATATACGAATTATCTTTATGGCTTTCGTGAGAAATTGCGAAACTTCCGTTTCGGGTAATAAACGTTTGAATCGTAATCATCATCATTAGTCTTGAGTTATTTGATGCCAGGAATATGGGGTCAGGTAATCTTCTTTTAGGTATTGCCACTTCCGTCGTTCTTTCCAAAATCGCCTATTTTCGGGGTTCTTAAAAAAATTATGTAACTATAGTCGAAACTAGCAGTTGAATAGTTTTTTGTTTTTTGATCGACTTAATTACTTTCATTTGAATTTTTCATAAACAGCATTTTTATTTCTACTTTTGCGTGTCAATTTTTTATTTCTTTTATCGCTTTCAGTTTATTCTCACGTGTAGGTACACAATATGAATTTTGCAGAAAAGAGTTTTCCAAGAAATGTATCTTACTTAAACATGTGCTTCTCTCTCAACCTCAGCGGACTCAATTTTAGTCTAAAATATTTTTTTTTTTTTTGTTTAAAATTATGTGAAAATATTTGCCTCAATAAATCTACCCAGATAAAGAAGGCGTAACACATTAACCTTTGTGCAATAAATACTCATCCGATAGCAATTTGAACGCACCCATGTTACCTTCGTGAAACAAAGAGGACACGCCTTTGCGGTCCTAATGATAAACGATGATGATGCTCCATGTAAAAGGGTTATATAAAAAAGGAAGGGAGCAACTCGGTTTCTTATTTTCAAGTAATATTAACGAACTGGTACATAACCAAGGGTATACCACAAATAAAAAATAAAATAAAAAATAATAAAAAGGTATTTATTGCCAAAACTAAAAAAAATAAAAAGAAGACAAATTACATAACTAAAATAAATCACAAGCAACAATTTTAGTTAGGCAATTGGGATACTCTCAGCAATGTACAGCGGAGGCTGGCCAGCCTACGCAGAGCTGGTTTTCAGAGTATCCCAATGCTCGAACTAAGATGTTAGTCGAGTATAACTAGTGAGTACGGATTTAACAAACACATAGAAAGAAAAAAAATAGCAACATTAGCTATCTTACAAAATAAATTAAACGAGTTTTGCCCATTTTTGAATGATTTTTTGATGGGATTTATTTTCCGTTTTTCTTTAATTTTCAATAACGTATTATGAAAAAATTGGGTAACAAAACAAATACTATAGAGGTATAAAATATAATTATACAAGTAACATTATTAAAAGTAAAACAAAAAACCCGCTTCAAAAACGCGCAAAAACTTCCACTATTAAGACGATTTAAATGACACCTCACATGTCGAAATCCATCAAGCGGTTTAAGCTTTAGGGCGTGTCACAGAAACCTCATACACTCAAAAACATAACCCTCCTTCTTGCGCAGTCAGGTAAAATAATCCAATTAGGGTTCTCGCGATTTTCGGAAATCTCTAGGTATCAATGCGCCGTCAATAATATGCGAAACAAGCACTTGTATCCAATCTAGATAAAAGCCAAATATGTACTACAGAACCCTAAAAAGCTAATAGTCAAATGAAAAAACCTTTCTAAAAGTGTTTTCTGAGAATGTCACAGTATACCCTTATCAATTTAAGGCTGCTTTTCCATCAAAAGACGAGCAGCGCTAGGATGTGTAGCGAGAAAAAAGAGCACCAATAAGATTACTTCATTTCCACAGCAAAGTGATGCTATTGGTGGATTTTTCCTCGCTGCACATCTTCGCACCGCTCATTGGTGGAAAGCCAGCCTAAAGCTATCTCCTCCAGACAACGTCGATGGGAAGGGTCGATACGATGCTTCTTCGGTCCGGTCGCCCGTGAGCGCTCCAATGAACCGTTTTTCTTTTAAGACATCGAATGGGGTTTTTGGGCTGAGTTACAAAACGTGCAATTTGAAGTCTTAAACAAAGCTGTGATAAATGAATAAACTTTTTATTGTCAAGCCAGAACTTACAAACAACAAGTAACATTAATAAAAGATGAATAAAAACCCGACTGCAAAATGTAGTCTGACAATTCCAGACATAATGAAAATGTTGTACCCTAAGTCACTTTTACTATTAAGGTGACTCAAATGACACTTCACATGTCGAAATCCATCGTGGTCTTTAGGCTGTAGGGCGTGCTAAAGAAACATTATACATACATACATACCCACTAACATACATACATACACTCGAAAAACATAACCCTACTTCTTGCGGAGTCGGGTAAAAATGTCTAACAACTGGCTAATGCTTCGAAATTCCGTACCTATTAAACTGAGTTCGTTATTTAATTCCTGAGCAGTAGTATGCTTAGTATTTAATTACTAGTTAACATTTTCAAAAAAAAATTAGGCACAAAGTTATTCATGCTTCTCTATCTCTACATAGCATAAAACTATGTCGCTGTCCGAGTCAGTTAGTCAGTACATCAGCTACCTCATTCTAAGCCGCGCAACGGACTCTGATTAGATTAGATTAGATGATTCTTGTATATCTTCCACGGAAGATTTACAGGTGCCGTCAGGGCCTGATTTACCCACAGGCTAATAAGGCTGAAGCCTAGGGCGCAAGGACCAAGGGGGCGGCGGGCGCGGCGCTGAGCTGACAATGAGACTAGACTTGTTTGTACGTAATAATAATTAATAATAATTGGTAATTTTGGGAAAATAAAATTCCTGCGTGCGCCGTGCGCTCTGCTCTGCGTGCCCCCGCCCCACCCGCGCCAACGCAACGGCGCCAAGCACCGCGTTTAAGTTTAAACCGGTTTTTTCGGCTATTTATTATTTCTTACTTTTTCTTTCATTTCGTTTCACACTCCAGAGAGAGTGCGATAGTGGGGTAGGTAGATTGAGTGAGAAAAATAGAGGTAATTAGGTCAGTGAAGAGTTATTGTTATTATTTATGATAGCATAATAATAGGTATGCGTAATAAATTTTTTTTACTAAACAGTTTTCACTACAGATTATTGGTAATCGCACGCTCGCCTTTTTCGCGACTTCATTTAGATTTATATTTTTTTTAACGTTTTCGTTAATTTTGTTTTTTTTGTTTTATCGAAAACATAAAATGAGTAGTAATAAGAATACTTCGACTGCAAAAAAGCCAAGTGGAGCGGAATATACCTATAAATATATTAAGAGTTTATTTAACGATGAGCGTAACCAATTGCAGCGGTGAAAGATCTTTCTCTGCATTAAAAAGAGTAAAAAATTACTTACGCTCAACTCTTCGCCAGCAGAAACTTGACGCACTTGTTCTATTATTCATTGAGAATGATTTTCCACAAAGTGTTACTTTTGATAATGTTGTGGAAAGATTCGCCAGCCAGAGAGCAAGAAAAAGGAGTTTTATATAATATAAAGTACCTAATAGAGAGATTTAAGATTTCTTTTTAAACTTGTTGTTTATTTTTAGGATAAAATAAGTAGATTTTTAAAATACGTGTTGGAATCATTTGGTTCCTTTCGTTTACCTACCTCCTGACAGTTTGATTCAAAGATGTTAGGTTACGTAAGCTCTCTTTCTTCTTTCTATACTAGTAATTTAATTAATTGCACCTTAAAAAATTAATGAAAAGAGATAGAACAGGACAGGATGGGGGGCGCATATTCATAGTTAGCCTAGGGCGGTCAGAACTCTAAATCAGGCCCTGGGTGCCGTGGAAAGCCAGGCGGCATGCTAGCACTTTCATAAAAATTTAATTTATTCAATTTTCCTCCAAATCTAAAACAGCATTTATAAAAACATATCGGAAAACTTGTCATCGATTTAAAGGTGCCAGGGATGAGTTCCAAATTCATATTTTTCCAAGTTTTAATATTGGTCACATTCAAAATATTCCAAATTAATTTCTTTTTTTCCTGGATTTCCACATTGCTTTCTTTGCAAATTCATAATATTCCACATTATTATTTTTTCACAGCGAGCGACATGAAAGGAATTCGATATTTTTATTCAACATAAATAGATCGCAAGTACCCTCATCATTATTCTATTAGCTATCCATCAAATAAAAAGGTTTTCTCAAATGTTTCGATAATTCATCCGACCGTAGTAAAAGTTCAATCCATACAAGAAACAGAGATAACTCAGCTGCTGCCTTCAAATATTTTATGGCAAAAAAGGGTTGTCTTGCACTAGACTACGTTTTATGAGTCGTCGATATTGCGACAGAAAAAATGGCTTCTCTGCAAAATTGAGTGATCAAACTCGCATTTAGCATTATGCGAACAGCTACTATTACATTGTACTAAAACACACTACATGTCGAATTAACTTACTTCGTTTTTTGACCAGTGTTAGTTAATCTGATGCTTCATGTAGAGTTTTTCAAAAACAAGGCACCAGAACACTTTGAGAACAGTTTTAGTTTAAAAAAACGTAGCAACGGGCCTCACGCTATACAAAATGTTGGAATTTGTAAACGATGCATATATTACGGGCAATTTGAAAAGTCTGGTCGCTACGAATAATGACCGGTCTGTATAGGCAAAATGACTTGGATAAACAACGTTGATTTCTTGACTAGCCCAGTCATTTTAGTAGGTAAGGGAGGTTTCGGGGTCTTTTAGAAAATAAAAACACGAAGAGATAAAACCACCTTCTAACCTAACCGACCCAAGTCATTTGCTCTGATAGAGGAGTCGGGCAGGAGAGATGCTCTTAGTCATTATTAATCATTATTACCGGTCTATATTAAAACTGCCCGGTTAATTAAGTTGCCCGCGACACATATACGATTCATTCAGACAAGATCGACTTCATACCTCAGATCAACTTCTAGTTGATCTGAGCTTCATACATGAAATAAAAAGAAGTGTCGTATACCGCCAAGTGTCGCGCATAATGTGCGTCTACCTTTAACGAATTTTATGGGAAAAAGGGTCCTTATTTTCAACATTAATGTTGGTTTTGTCGTTTCTCACTTGAGTTTTATAAGTGTTATTAAAGGGCAACCATCTGGTGTTTGTCTTTTTATGTAAGGGCAGGTTTTATACCCTGCTTCAACGCCAATGACATTATTGCGTGTTTTACCTGTTACCTGTACCTGTTTTATCGAAGTGTCTTACTAAACATTATACAAAACGTTAAATTATTAATTGTTAAATGTTTAATTATATTTTATTTCTACTTTTGTTCTTCAAGTCAGAGAAACATTTCTGCTTGACTGTTTTTGATATTGACTATAATATGCAAATGTCGCAGCCAACTAGTTTAATCTAGTAAGCCGATTAATTAACAGGCTAGTCAATTTATTAAACGGCACCGTTCAACTAACTTCCTAAATGAAGTTCAGCCATAGCGTTTAATACAATATTTAATAAACTGGCTGGCTGATCCTCTGCCCATTCATTTACTAGGGAGATGTTTGACAAAAATACTATTTTTGACCGAAGAAATGTGTTTTGAATTAATTATGATAAAAATACATAGATATCGTCACGCCTTTCCCCCTAAGGAGCTGGCAGAGGTGTAATACAACACCCACACTTCGCCAGACGATATTCAGTCCCAAATGTGACAGGATAAAAATAAATGCCCCTCAGTTTCTTGCCTGTTCTTCTGAGTAGAGGCTTTTTGTCCGAACAAGGCGGTCGAGTCTATTTAAATAACTTTGACGTTCACAAGTGTATCTTTGATACCTAAATTGAATAAAAACATTTTGACTTTGACTTTGACTTTTAAAATCCGTAAAATCGGTGAAACGAACGACGATTCTAATGGTCATAATATTATAATAACCTCTCCCGCCCGACTCCTTTATTAGGGCAATTCGCGAAGTGAAGCGGAGCTCCCGCCTCAGCCTTCGCGGTTATTTTTTTTATAACGACCCGTAAGGTTACGGGTTCTTATAAAAAGCAAGACCAGGCAACGTTGTCAACGTTGTGCAACAGTCAACGTGGTCGATCCAAGTCATTTTGCCAAGCCGTTTGATTGAATGGCTGTATACCACCAGAAAGCTAGTTGGACGGCGCCGTTTAGTGAAAAGGCTAGGCTGTTCATTGAACGGCGAATTAAACTAGTTGGCTGCGACAAATACATAGGTACATGTGTAGGTACCTAGGTTTCGTTAAAAAATTTAATTAAATAATAATCCTACTATAATATTATAAACGCGAAAGTTTGTAAGAATGAATGGATGTTTGTTACCCTTTCACGCCAGAACGGCTGAACAGATCTGGATGAAAATTAGCACAGAAATAGATTATAGTCTAGAATAGCACATAGGATACTTTTTAACCGCGGGTGAAACTGCTGGGCGCAGCTAGTGATTAAATAACATAGCATACGCTCATAGCAGTTTAAAAAAATTAGAGAATAGTTTTTTTTTCGATACGTTTTAACATTTTAGTTCTCTTTTTGAATTACCATGACAAAAAGATCTGAAAGGGACCGTTGAAATGAACAGTTAAGCCTGCCGCTATTAATGAATGCGTGTCGCGGAACTGTAATACCCCGATCAACATAGTTTCGGACTCACTGGACGCAAATCCAATAAGGGGACAAAATTATTTATGTGAATGTTTCGACTAGTTTAGCAATTTGTTGGTTACTCACACGTGTTAGCTGTTGTGTTTTATCCAATGAGAAAGTTTTATCTGACTGCCGAAAACAAAGTAAATGAATTCAGTCTGTAAAAATTAATAGAATTAAAACAATGAAACCAGAAAAGCAGTTTCTAGTTCGTTGCTTTCTAAATTTACCTATCGTTTCTAAATTTACCTCGGATTTGTGATTTTATTATAATTTACTAGCTGCACACCACGGTGTTACTTGCGGTTAAAAATTTGCAATTTCGATTTGCAATTTTATAATTGATCTCTGTGCCAAATATCATCCAGATCCATTCTGCCGTGTTCGTGAACCAGTAATAAACATCTATCTATTCACCCATCCAAATTTTCGCATTTATGAATTCATTGTGATGATTAATCATGTATCAATCATTTAATTGCTAAAAAGTTACTAAAATCTATCTTATCTTTCTAATTCCAATAAATTAAAAAAAAAACTTGAAAAGGTACTTACAGCAAAAGATCAAGCATAAGACTAATTATCTAACGAAGAAGAAGTTCCAATGAAAAAGCTCAGCCAGCTCGTAATGAAAAATAATTAACTAACAAAAGAATTATTAAGCGTCCATTAAACTTAAACAATATAGTACGTGGCAAGATTTCAGTCACGAACGCTATTGAATTCGAAGAAAGCAATCAAAAGTTGTATCGTATCGCTAATGGAATCACAATGAATTGCGAAAAGAGCACGCTACCGCATAAAAAGACAATCAGGACTTTCCTCACTCAATAATTGAATAAATACTATTACTTACTATAATTCAGTGATAAAAAAGTATGAGCTAGACATTGGCGTACCGTTATCATGCGCACAATTTTGAGGGTGTAGAATAAATGAAAATATTTACAAAGAAGCGGATTCGCAAGCTGAGAAAAGCGAAGGTGCAGAAAAATATCATGTTGATCCTGTTTGGATCAACATGATATTTTTCTGCACTGCATTGTTAAACTTTAAAACCGTCAAAACTGAAAAAGCTTCAGGTGTATATCCGAACTTTAATCTTTTTACTTTCAAAAATCAGTCTGATCATTGAAATGAAATAGATAGATAGATAGATAAACTCTTTATTGTTCACACCACAGATAACAAAAAAAACAAGAGAAAAATAATGATAAAACTTATTAAATAGTGTAACAACTGGCGGCCTTATCACTAAAAGCGATCTCTTCCAGGCAACCTTAAATGAAAATGAAATGAAATGAAATGAAAATGTTTATTAGCTGCAATATACATACTACACATATAAGAAAAATACACATAAATTATAAAACTTGGTAGTAATATAACATGCAGACCATTAAGCAAAACCTTGTTGGGAAATTAAATATAATTCATTTACAAGCTAGTCTGCGTGAAATTTACCAAAAAGAGATTAAATACTTCACCAAATTTAAATCCACTTAATTAAATGTGAACGCCCCAAAGTTCTACATTTGCCAAATACCATAACCAACTTAACTTACAATAGAACAGCATTCTCTTTGATATTAATAATGAACTACTGAAACCGCATTGTCTTAGCAATTATATAATTTGCTCGAGCACATTGCTTTTAGAATTCCCGACCTATAACTCCGGTCATAATACCCAATCTATAACGATGAGCAAATTCAGCAATGGGTAAATTTAGCGATGGGTAAATTTGCCAGTGGATAAATGTAAATAAGTATTATTCGTACATTGAGGTAAATATCTAGAGATGGAGATTTGAATATTTGGTCCAATTATGATTGGATATTTAGTGCTGTTGGATAGAATGTTGGTAGAGAAAAAATATTTAACAATTGCTTTGTTTTACCCAACAGTGGCTTTTACAATTTTTGTGTTAAAATGTTGTTTGGATTGTTTCCTTTCTTTCGGGTTCTTGGCGCTATCCAGTGTCCATTCTTGATGTTCCCATGATAACTCTTTGTTACCAAATATAATCCAACAAAAGAATTAACATTCGGATTATGTTCGAAACGTTTTGTTCTTAAAATAGACTATGAATTTTTAGCAATGATAGTAAATTTCTTAAAAAACAATTGCTATTCGATGAAATTTCGACAAACTTCGTCAAATTGTTATGTGACTATAGGCCTAATTTTGAGATATTAATGGTAGTTAGTACCTAAACTTACTAAAATAATTGATGTCCTTATCTCTGCAGTAATAATAAAGACAGCAATTTTTGCTAAATAGGTATAGAATTTTCAACAAAATCCTTTAAAATTGGGCTTGATTTATTTATGTGCACGGTACCTGACTAAGTCCACAATAGTCTGTAGCGTATTTGTAAGCACCGTAAAGTCACACCAATCAACCTGTTCTCCCGCCCGGTCCTTGCGAATATGTCAATGCGTATTTAGCTAATTAACAAACGTATAATCTAAGTTTTGCTTCGACTGCCAGTGCGCGTTCTAACAAGACCAATTCCAATTATGGAATAATAACGAAGTTCCATTCCAATATTCCACTAAATAATAAAGCTCCGTTTCCAATTTACCAATCGCGACGTAACCCGATCATTATTGCGTCCAATTATGAAATGAAGGGTTTATTTAAATACCGTTTCGTTGTAAAATTAAATGGTGACGAGAATTTCTGAAAGCATTTAAATTTATAAATAATTTATCATCTTTTTTAATTTCCAGGTTAATTCAACTCGGATCCCAGCCCGTCAATTCAACTTGTAAGTACATTTTTATTATTATTGTTTTATGTTTTTTTTTGTTTCCAAAACTCCCAAATCTAAGCAAATGGTAGAATTTCTTACCTATAATAAATCATTGTTAGTTGTGTAAGAGAACAAATTACATTTCCAGCTCCACGCATCTAGCTTCAGACTCTTTTTCGTAGACAGCTACGAGTTTGCTACGAGGTTTCGTAGAGACTACGATAAATGGAAACAAATAAAACGCAATACTCTTTTGTTACGGCAAGATTTTTTTATCACCAAAAGCCAGCGAATATTATCAAAATTTATTTCCACTTTGCCATTTTGAGAGCCCTCTTTTAAATGCCATTGAAAGGGAAAAAGTTCCATGTCATGGGTACACTGAAATGTCGTGAGCAAATGATACAACGGGGTCAAACTATAAAGCCGGCCTGCCATTACTAGCGGCGCGGGCTCTATCAAAGCTGTACTTCCACAAAAAGGAAAACCAAGTTTCTTTACCCCACACACCTGAGGCCTCACATGTTTTAACTTGCTAGCTTTGCTTCAATTTGAAATGGTCAATATTGAACCTTATTACTGTGTGACACATTAGATTTAATATCAACTTTATGTACAAAACCTCATACACATTGGTGTCTCGGCCCCAAGACCTAGATTGGTGCAAATGTATTGATCACATTTGCACCAATCAAAAGTGTGATTCAAAGTGTGACGGCTGCATGAGAGGGCACCGTCGCCGCTTCAGTAACTTTACCAAGCATTAGCAAAACACTCTCTAAGTTATCAAAGACAAAAAGTTTGTGTAGTATACTTAATGCACTTGAGTTTAATCACCTGCTAGCCTGCTACTTATGAAATCACTCTACTACGTTTTTATTTGTAACTTTTTGTCAAAAAAAATCACATCGATGAAAAGTAATTTTTGGAACGTTGGCGACAGACTCGCTTCTTTTCACATTTGGGATTGAATACCGTCCGGCAAAGTGTGGGTGTTGTACACCTCTGCCAGCATCTTCGGGGGGAGGCGTTACGATATGTCAAGTTATAAAAATGGTACCAGAACATCTCCCTTTTTGTCTTCATCCTTTGCATTTTTATTTCTTGTCCTTGGCAAAAATAAAAACCACGTTGCGCTTCACTTCACACTGAGTCAGTTACACTCATTCTGGAAAACCGTCTTAGATCCTTAGGCTAAATGGTATTTTTCTGTTACCAACGCAGTCGTAACCGTAAACTTGAATGTTCTCTGTTACGATAAAACCTATTTGAAACGCAATATCGTTCTTATACCGCTGATCTTGAGGGCTTAACTTTTATCTCCTAATTAAGGTACATTTTAATTGAATTATGTTCGCTTAGATTAGGAGAGGGAGGTGAGAATTAGCAAAAATACAGCGAAGACGTGAAGTGATCTTAATTATTTTTGGACAATATGATAAACGATTTTTTTTAGAAAGAATGACATTCTGAATTAATGGTTTTTCAAATGGCAGGTACAATGATCTTTATTTTTGAATTACCTTTAAGCATAAGTAGAGTGTATTAGGTAGATCATAGATATACTATTTTTAATTGATTATTCTCGTAGGTTCAAATCAAAGAAGATATTAAGTTGTGAGGTCGCTAAAAGGACTAGATGGTTTTCAGATTAAAAAATTTCTTTATAAAATGAATTCTTTGGTAAGCGCATGACTATAGAAGAGACAAATTGGATGGATTTGTCCAAAATTTTCTTGCGAGGCCGTGGGTCGAGTCTGGATTCTTGAGCCCAAACCTGCAAAGCCAACAGCTCTATTCTTACGCCTGAGATATTTTCTTGTCATCATCTCTCTCATTCAAAAAGTCATAGGAGTAAGAGTGACCAAGTTTACATCTCACGCTTCAGAATACGCCAGTACGGCTCCGGGCATCACCAAATTGGAAAATATCATTTTTTGATACGGAACCATTACAAAACTAAACTTTCATACCAGCTGCACTATAGGTACGCTTGTTTGAAAGCTTTTACATTTTGGGAAGCTATTTCTAAATTGGCCTCGTTTGTCCGCCGGCACGTACAGCTCGGCCTGTTTGAATAGTTTGAAAGTGGTTTTTTAACTCTCAAAGGGAGTCTATCATTCAATGGTTAATGAGTTGTTAATGAGTAATGTAATGGTTAATGAGTTGTTGAGTATGTTGTTATTTGAATATTGGTAGATATTGTTTTGAAATTACATGGAATAGGATATATTTATTCAGTTTAGTAAACTTAACAAAAATCTGTAGGTAAGTACATATTTTTTTATCTACTTGTCCTATAAGTGAAAGTAATTTTTTAGGTTTTGAAATCTGGAATACCAAATTCTCCATCCTATTTTACAATACTACTGTTTACTTAATTATAATTTTTTTCTACTATTTTAGATTGTTAATTTTACAAAAATTTTTTTTTTGCTATAGTTAGTTTTTTAACCCTCAACGCAAAAAGGACGGGGTGATAAAAGTTTGACGTGTCTGTGTGTGTATGTGTGTGTGTGTCTGTGTCATCGTCACTTCTGAACGGATGTACCGATTTTGATTTTGTTTTTTTTTTTTTTATTTGGAAGGTGAGTTACGAGTAGTCGGGCGTGTTCTTAGGTGTTTGATAAAAATTGTTGTCGAGTTTTTTTTTTTATTTTGAATTTATTAATAATAATAATAATAGTAATAATTCGGGACATTTCCAGACACGATCGCCTGACCCCAAACTAAGCAAAGTTTGTACTGTATGGCCAAAGACTGATATACATACATGTATATTTTTAAAAACATACGTGTATGTATATTTAACACCCAGACATACATAGAACAAACACAAATGTTCATCACAAAAATGTTTGCCCCAGGTGGGAATCGAACCCACACCCCCAAGCTCAAAAGGCAGGTCACTACCAACTGAGCCACCGAGGCAGTCAAAAAATTGAAAATGAAGTAAAAATGGGTTTAAAAAAGTCACATTCATCGTAACTTCTGTGAATGCTAAACGCTATTTCCGGTAGATGCGCTCGGCGCTGCTCAATAATTCAGAACGATGGACAAACCTTCAGCTGTACTAACCTATATTATGTCGTGACGGTAAACTTTAAATTTGGAGGTAGATAGGGGGTCAGTTGGATCAATACGTGTTATTAATAAGTGTTAAATATCTCAAGCAAGTTGTTTAGGGTGAGTGAATGAGCCTTGATGTCAGAGTTCCTAGGCCGCTCGAAGGCTTCTGACAGGGCTTGACCATTGTTGTTTTAGAAAAACAATCGGGGCCTACAATATAACATATCATCCACGGTTATAAATGCCACCCACGGTCACCCATCCTAGAACTGACTGTGTCGTCCGTTGCTTAATATCGGTAATCGGCTACGAACACCTAGTCAAGCTACGTGAGCGCTCGGATGAGTTGACATGAGTTCACAAGAGCTTAAAAAATATAATTTAGGCATCTCGTAATGGGCCCTATTAAGGTATTGCAATGTCATGTGGAGTAGGCCGGCTTATTTTTTTAAATTAAGTAAGTTATTTTTCAGATATTTATCTAATGTATAGTCTAACGCTTAAATGCAGCATTAATTTATGTATTAAACATTTTAATTAATTTTCAAAACAATTTTCTATTCGCGTCATCCGAGCCACGGTAGCGCTCTGTTATAAATGCTACCCATGGTCAATTGGTCACCCATCCTAGGACTGACCGTGTCGTCCGTTGCTTAACATCGATGATCGGCTACGAACACCCAGTCAAGCTACAATGTAAGTGCTGCTTGCCAATATCTATTTATACTTTAAATTAAAAAAACATTGAATTGCAGTATATAACATGCTCCAAAGCTTAATGTGCATGTTTAAGTACATTGAAATTTGACACGTATTCTTACGGTGAGGAAAAACATAGTAAGGAAACCGACATATCCTTAAAGACTAATTTGAGAGACATGTGACATCTAGCGATGGCAGCCTAGTTGGGAGAAGGCCTGCCTCTCAAGCCAGAGGGAGCGGTTTCGAACCTAGCCGACGACACGCACCAATTTGTTCATTGTGTGAACATATAAGCGTATTGTGTGTCATCTGCTGCATGACTGGAGCCCGGTGTATGGCGACAGGCTCGCCCCCTGTCACATTTGGGACTGAAAATCGTCCGGCGAAGTGTGGGTGTTGTATTACACCTCTGCCAGCCCCCTCGGGGGAAAGGCGTGACGATATATGACATCCACCAATCCGCACTGAGCCAGCGTGGTGAATAACGACTCAATCACCCTCGATGTAGGGTAGGTCGATGTCCTTGCTATGGGACGTTAAATACTTACTGTAATGATGATGGGGTCAGTCAGATCAATACGAAATTTTAAATGAATAAAGAGTTAATTGCTGCATTACTGTTCCAATGTTTAATTAGGGAAATTTCCATAATTGAGTCGGAAAAAGCTTCCGTTTCAGTATCACAAGAATTACAAAAATAAATCCTCTCCCTGGAGATGTTTAATTCGTTCACAAGTAAATTAAGCAAGCCAGTTCGATTAAGCCGAGTGGCTTGATGCCGAAGATTCTGGGCCACTCAAGGCCCTTAAGAATCTTTTTCGCACAAGGTCGTCTGACCCCAAACTAAGCAATGCTTGTACTATAGCTGCCACAGACTAATATACATACATGTGTACTTTTAAATGCATATTAATGAAATGAAATGAAATGAAATGAAATGAAATGAAATGAAATGAAATGAAATGAAATGAAATGAAATGAAATGAAATTGTTTATTTTCCAGATTTGCATCCATCAAATTATTTCGTTAACTATTAATTATTATTAAATGAATTACCTATCTAATGATTAAAATTAAAATACAATGGTCAGAAATAAAATATAAAACAAGAATTAAATTAAATTGAATAGATTGAATAAAATAAAATTAAACAATTAAATAAATGGGGTAAAATAGAGTGAAATTAAATTAAATTTTTAAATGAATAATTAAAACAATTAAACTAGGCAATGGGCGCGTGATATGCTCTCCATGTGCGATGTAGAGGACTGGCGTCCCATATTAAGATAGGTAAATAACAACCAGACATAGAACAAACACAAATGTTCATTACATAATAAAATTGTTTGCCTTAGGTGGGAATCGAACCCACGCCCGACGTTTAACAGGTTCACTACCCACTGAGCCACCGAGGCAGTCAAACTTTACTAGTAAATTGGCATTTTTTTAAATTACGCTTTCATTTCTTTGTACAACTAAGTAACTACTGGTACGAACAAGTCATTCGCCTGGTAGTAAGTGAAGTAATCCTATGTTGAACAGCTACCACACTTACTTTACACCCTGACATACAGCTTAATGTTGGCTTACTGTTTGAATGTGTGATAACGGCATGGCAAATATATGTACTTTCGCGGGCAGTCTTGCCGAAAAGTCGGGTCTATCCGACTAGTCCAGTTAAGTTTTGCCGTGACGGGACAACTAACACTATTTTGCGAGACAAACAATTCCTATTGATCACTTCTTAAATAATATTAATAATAAATAAATAAACAAATTCGGGACACTTCCACACACGGTCGCCTGACCCCAAACTAGGCAAAGCTTGTACTATGGCTGCCAGAGACTAATATACATACTTAGATATTTTTAAATACATACTTAAATAGATATAAACACCCAGACATAGAACAAACACTAATGTTCATCACATAAATGTTTGCCCTAGGTGGGAATCGAACCCACTAATATAAATAATATGTAAAAGTTTGGATGTATGGATGTTTGTTACTCAATCACGCTAGAACGGCTGCACGAATCTGGATGAAAAATGACACAGAGATAGATTATAGTCTGGAATAACACATACTTTTCAACCGCGACTCAACCTCAGGGTGCAACTAGTTTTAATCTAATTCCATTGAACAATTAAAAATAGGACATTTTCTTCATTATCTTTTCCATTTGCAATTAGAGCGTAGTCACATTGTAATTAGAGAATAGCACGCACTGCAGATAGCCTGAGACGAGACAATGGCCATTAATGCGTTCTGCGCACGTGGCGCGAATACCAAGCACCAGGGACCTTGTTCTGGAGCCTGCGACGGTATCTTTGTCACTTTCTGCCTTATGACTTTTCTAACGTGACAGACAGAGACAGATACATTGTCGTATAAGCCAGATTATCACAGCCACTTCGATATTTTCCGAGGAGTCGTTAGCACTATCAGCAGAGCCATAGGCTAAATTATAGCTACTTATCACTGAGGCTAAATGTACTTGTGTCGCATTGAAGTAAGCGATGTTTTTGTGAGAAGTCGTTCTTTCTAGACGGGTTCTTAGTACATAAACAATAGCGTTTATGGTCCCACTCGGTAGAAGACATACTTTTTGCCGACTTGATATGCGTTGAGCTTTCGTATGTGTAATTCAACATCAAAACGCGATGATAGCCTAGCTGGAGAAGGCCCGAATCTCAAGCCAGAGGGAGCGGGTTCAAGCCCAGCCGACGCGAGCGCACGCACCAATTTGTTCATTGTGTGAACATATTGTATGTCATCTGCTACATGACTGGAGCCGGGTGTATGGCGAAAGGCTCGCCCCCTGCCACATTTGGGACTGAATATCGTCCGGCGAAGTGTGGGTGTTGTATTACACCTCTGCCAGCCCTCTGGGGGGAAAGGCGTGACGATATGTTTTGTTATGTTAATTCAATTCGGAGGTAGAAACGCTTAGAGAAATTATTGCTAATCCCTTTTCCCTCTTCTGTTGTATTACTATAATTATATCACACTATTCGGCTGAGAGAGCGTTAGGGAGCGACGCGCCTATCAGCTTCGACGAAAATAAAGTCAAAGTCAAAGTCAAAATGTTTTTATTCAATTTAGGTATCAAAGATACACATATGAACGTAAAAGTTTTTGAAATAGACTCGACCGCCTTATTCGGATAAAGAGCCTCTACTCAGAAGAACAGGCAAGAAACTGAGGGCATTATTTTTTCAAATAATAAATAAATTACAGTCTTACAAATTTTGGCTTACAACTAGGTAATATCTATACATACTAGTTGCTACTTGGCGGAAGTGGAAGACTCCAGACATCTTTATCTTCTAAATAATTCTTAACCTTATAATACCCTCTTTTCATTAACGTAGTTAATACTTTCGTATGTCCAATCTCTGTTTGGATGTCTTTCCGGATCTCTGTCCGAATAGCTGTCTGCCTCTACAGGTCGCATTTCTTAATCGGTTCTCTTGAAATTGTGTGAGTAGGTTCAATAATTATATTATTTATTTAACAGTTTTTTTCCAAAAAAAACCATCTGTTCCATTCAAAAAAAATTATCCAAAAACTGAATCAGCAAAAAAAACTGCATAATTATCAAATCTGTTTACGAAAGTTCACGAGAATCGGTTGAGGAATGCGACCTGTGGAGGAGGACAGACGTCGGCCGCGAGGTTACAGCTCACAGAGTCACTAGTTCATAAAATAATCTATAACTTTGCCTTTAGATATATCTTGATATTAACTTGTTACGACTTCTGTGGTCTGAATTAATGCCTACTTCGCGCCTGTCTGGAATTCTGAGCCCAACCCTAAATTTGACATTGACATAAAACTGTAATAGCAGTCTGAATAATAACTTCAAGCCTTAGTGTTTTACTGTGAAACACTTTACCACGGAAATGCTTAGTAATAAAGGCGACATTAAATTGCCCGATTGCCGTCCCCGAAATCGCCAAGAGACACTTAGGAATCACTTTAGTGCCTTTTTACTGTCGGAATAAAATCGCCACGCGTGAATGGATGGCTTTAATGCGAAAAACATATTTTTTTATAAGTTTATCTTTTTAATAATTTAATAATACCAACAGACAGACAGTTACATTCGATTTTATAATATCCTACTTAATATTATAAATGCGAAAATTAGTATGTATAGATGGATGGATGGATGTTTGTAACTCTTTCACGCCAGAACGGCTAAAAAGATCTGGATGAAATTTGGCACAGAGATAGGTTATAGTCTAGAATAGCACATAGGATACCTTTTAACCGCGGGTGACACCGCGGGGCGCAGCTAGTTAGTAAATAAATAAGTATTATAGATTATAGATTAACAGAAAAAAAAACACAAAGGTTACATGGCATACATTACATTTTTATTATTTTTTATTTTTATTTTATTTAGGTAGAAATACCAACAGTTTACACTTTGGACATTCATCAAGAAAACACTTACTTAATAACAGAGTTCTGAAATGAAAACCTATTATAGGTATTTACAACATTCTTTTTCTAATACTTTAACTAATTATTGTACATGTTCACAATTTTTTTCATCTAATTATTACAATTTCTACATTTAAATATTAAATAAGTTTTATATATTTAACAAGTTATGTATGAAATACATTCTCTTTAAAAAATAAGGATCTTAAATAATACAATTAATTAAGGCCAAAAACTTTATTTAGAATATACATATACACAAAACTTCCAATTGAAACAAATTGTTTCAAAGTGCTTACCCGTTTCAGAATTAATTAGTATGTTGATCTTTTTAAATAAAGCCTAAGTTGGAGCACAGTTGGAAAAGGTAAGAGTGTATTTCGTAAAATAAATACCTACACTTAAATATTACATTAAATTAATTATTAAATATTTACACTAAGTTATTTGGAAAAAAGTTTGAAGTATTTTTTTATACGTCGAGTAAGAGAATGCTTTGATTTCTTTTTTAATTATCTTACTTGTAGTATAAAATTAAATGCGAAAGTTTGTGTGTCCCTTTGTTTGTTACTTCTTCACGTGCAAACGGATAAAGAGATTTTGATGAAATTTTGTGTGGAGGTAACTTATACCATTATACCCTGGATTAACACATACCTGTGCACTGCAGGACGCAGCCAGTTTAAAAATAAAATCCAAAAATCCATGAAGAAAAACATTTTAGTTGTACTCGTACTTCGTATGAAATTGATTTTATGACGTGTTCTGAAGCCGTAGAACCATAATTACGATAATTGCTGTATCACAAACAACGCCACGTCAATTAAGTTAACAGTTACTCTGTAATTGCTGTAATACACAACAGATATACAGCTGCTACCAAATTATCATGCGGAAGGAATTACAGCCCATAATTTTATCACATTCCGATGAATGATTCCCAAGAATTTTTGTTTGACTGCCTCGATGGCTCAGTTGGTAGTGAACCTGCCTTCTGAGCTGTGGGGCGTGAATTTGATTCCCACATAGGGCAAACATTTATTAAGATGAACATTTGTGTTCGTTCTATGTCTAGATATTAATATCTAAGTACTTTTATGTTTTAAAATATGTATGTACTTATGCATTTCAGTCTCTGGCTGCCATAGTACATTAGTATTAACATAGTGCGTACTTTATAATGATATTTCATTTATTTCAAGTTACAAGATTCATACGCAGGTACATGTCACACAAAAACATACAAAATTAAAATTAAATACAAAATAAAATAGGTACTTACTAGTCCCTTTAAACAATAGATAGATTGCACGCTAGACACACAGGTGTTGAACATGCAATCGACAACATTACATAGTTTGAAGTCAGATGACCGTGTGTCCAAAATGTCCGGAATCCTACTTCATATTATAAACGCGAAAGTTTGTAAGAATGGATGGATGGATGGATGGATGTTTGTTACTCTTTCACGCCAGAACGTCTGAACAGATCTGGATGAAATTTGGCACAGAGATAGATTATAGTCTAGAATAGCACAAGATACTTTTTAACCGCGGGTGAAACCGCGGGGCGCAGCTTGTAATTCATATATTTAAGACGCGTTTGTATCGAAATACTCAGAACTCGGGAAGACTGGACTTTAAGTAAATGAACCTTGTAATCAGATTTCGAAACACGTGCCTAGATTTGTCTACGAGAGAAAGTACTAAATCCACTCAACATTCGAGGGTTCGTTACATCACTTTGTATTCATTCGCTCAGAACTCCTACAATTCCCGATTTTATGAAAGTTGCATACGAAATTCACCTTTAAAAGCCTCTGGGGAGAAAAGGAAGATAGCATTTTAAATCCCTTTTGGATTGGAAATCGAATAGAATTGCGAGGAATCGAGTCTATTTTTCTGGAATACCTGGAGATATTTGACTCGCATTTGTTTTCCAATACCTCGATATTGACAAAATTGGAAAGTCGGTGTCTGACATTGGACATTTGTTGCTGACACGAGACACCAGTGTGTCAGCAAACTCCTAACATAATTTTTTTGACTTAAGATGATTTTTTAATCAAAGCCAAAGTCAAAATGTTTTTATTCAATTTAGGTATCAAAGATAGTGTATCTTTGATATGAACGTCAAAGTTATTTAAATAGACTCGACCGCCTTGTATAAAGAGCCTCTACTCAGAAGAACAGGCAAGAAACTGAAGGGCGGGGCATTATTTTTTCAAATAATAAATTAATTACAGTCTCACAAATTTTGGCTTACAACTAGGTAATATCTATAAATACTAGTGGCTACTTGACGGAAGTGGAAGGCTCCAGACATCTTTATCTTCTAAATAGTTCTTAACCTTATAATATCCTGTTTTCTTTAATGCAGTTTTTACATGTGATTTGAATTTTCCCTCGGCGAGCCCTGTTATATTTTTCGGGATTTTATTGTAAAAACGAACGCAGTGGCCTAAAAATGACTTTTGACTTAGTCAGTCTAAATCTCGATACAGCTATTCTATCCTTATTTCGTGTGTTATAATTGTGATAGTCACAGTTCAATTTAAATTTATGTAATGTTTTGTCAATTCGTGATTGGGAACAATTGTGTTATCGTTATGCCCAGTTATTACTTACAGATAGTTGATAAAACTATCTGTAATATTATCTATATTACAGATAGTTGATCGTGCAGTGAGTTGACACTTTCGAGTTTCCTGTTACCGACACTGAATACTTTTTGAGGCAAAATTCTGTGACCAAAAGTAACAAGACATGTTTGAGATATAACGTCACGTCACGATAGTGACATTGTTATTTCGCAAAAATAAATCTTATGACCTCAGATCAACCTAGAGGAAAAGTTGGAACACTGCGTTATATCTCGCTGAAGCCACTTCTTCTTCAATGTGTGTGCGTAGTAATGTTGCGATGAAAAACATTTACAATTGTACGAAAACTAATATTAATTCCCAAACTCTACGTTAGCCATTTCCGTTCCAATATACAATCTTAGGAGATTTATTATTTTAAAACTACACATATTTTTTGTATAATATAAAAGTTTAATGTTTTTTTTCAAAATTTACTTGTAAAAACTACACAGTTTTTAAAAGAACCTGAAAACGTAGTTCTGGCAACACTTTTATAATGCACTATGTATATTTAAGTACACGAAATTATACCTTATATCAATGCACATAATGTCGAGGTAAGAATGACCAAGCGAGTAGCGTATTTTTTTTGCGTCAATGTATGAGTGTTGTGTACCTATACGACAGTAGCGTAGTTTTTGGATGGTTTTTGGCTTCACTTAGATCATACGCCGTGCGCCATCTTATTCTCTAGGTTGATCTGAGCTTATGACATACCGTTACTTAACAAAGTTATGAACACCCCATCATTATTCAGCATCCTTATTAACAATCATTCGGAAACGTTTCCGATCGGATTCCAAAAACTTTAAACTGAAATTGTTCTATTCTCAGTCTATTTTTATTAATTTTGAAATATAAAATCGAGTATAAATCCGATCGACAGAATAAATCACGTTTAAAAACTTATGAATGCGAACTGAGATTTAAAGAATTTCAGTATAACATTTTTGGAATCCGAACGGAAACAGATCCGAATGATTATAAATATGGGTGCAGATCTACGTACGTTTCTGGTGTACCAAGCTAACGACGTCTACAACAATGTTTACCAAAACCCAATTAGTTTTTATCTCGTTCCTCTGACATCGTCCAAAATGTCTCCAACTCAAATATCTGCGACAAAAATCTTGCTACCGTATTGTTTCAAGTTTTATCTTTGTCTTTTTGCTCTCGCGGCGCTTCGCCCATAACATATGCTTTTTTATCGCGAATCTTTTTGTCTTAAACTCTTTGTTCGGAGTTGTTCCCTGAGCAAGGATTTTCACTTTAATTCGAGTACTTAACTTGTTTGAAATAGGACTTTTTGTTCGAGAAAGCTTTTTTGCTTATTCTTGGCTTACCCCAAAAATGTAAGTTGTTTTATAACAGAAGTTTTTAAGATGGGGCCCTGGTATATGAAACGTGTTTGTTTATTATACTTATACTTACGGATAACTTCTTTCCGAACGCACAAGTCGTGTGGGCAATTGAAACAAGTTTGAGAGATGTCAAGCTTCAAGTTGTCTCAAGTCTTAGGGAAGTTCGAGTGAGGTTCCGCACTTTACAGAGTAACTTTACTCAGTAAGAAGCGTAAGAAAAAGTTACGTAATTAAGGATTTCGGTTACGAGAGCTCTTGGGACTACGCTAAAACAATATATACATACTAAGGCTTCGTCCTGGTTAAGCAAATTGAACGCTAGCTGAATCTGAGTCGTGTTTTAAGCAAACTTAATATTAAACGGAGGTGAACGGTAGCAAACAAAATCCAAAATCAGCCGCTCCTCAGCAAGCGATGTTTAGACACATACATACATACATATAGTCACGCCTTTTCCCCGAGGGGGCTGCCAGAGGTGTAATACAATACCCACATTTTGCCGGACGATATTCAGTCCCAAACGCGACAGGGGGCGAACCTGTCACCATACACCAGGCTCCAATCATGTAGCAGATGTCATACAATACGCACATATGTTCTCACAATGAACAAATTGGTGCGTGCTTTCGGCTGGGTTTGAACCCGCTCCCTTTGGCTTGAGAGGCGGGCCTTCTCCATCTAGGCTATCATCGCTATTCTTTTGTTTGGATACTCCATTTAAAATATACAGAGGCGAACTGTAGGCAAACAGTCAGCTATTCACTCTTTTAGTTACGTACGAAGAAAACTTAGTACGAAACCTTATTATCATGAGTAATCTGGGGAGGTGCGGGCAAAGCTATAATAATACCCTAACTGTCCTCTGATTAAGATAATATTAAGCTACAAAATCTATAAAGCCATGAACGCCAGTCTAAAGAAGCCATTCCGCTCAGATGTATCTTTGAATAGATTTGGTCATTGTTAATAAATAAACACTAAATTGAAACATAAATTCGCCAATGAACCGAGCTAACTAACGATCAGCTATCCATTAAGAACCCTCTCTAAATCTTCACTCAACGGCTCAAAGGTATTATTCTAAGCAGAAACCTCGTTATAACGCAAGATTAAACTATTAAATAAATCAAGAGGACCCTTTATTTACCGTTTACTATACAATCTGAATTTAAGTAAGCTTCTTCAGTGAGCATTTGAATTTAAATTTAATTAAGCAAATTTTAAAATTAAACTTAAAATTAATTTTAAAACGTTTATTTCAGATTCCTTTGATCCATATTTTGTGCAGCATGTTTGAAAAAAATCTAATATACATTCGTAACATAAAATATAAATGAATTCATACTAATATTTTTTAATCGAAAGTTACTCTGTCTGTCTGTTTGTAGGCTTTTCACGGCTTAGCAGCTGAACAGATATTCATGAAATTTGATAATTAGTGACAGCGTTTCATGAGGCTGGTCCTAGGATACCTACTATTTTTTATTTTCTGAATAAACGCAAAAAAGTCGCGGGTAACAGCTGGTATAAAATAAAAAACACGCTTTCTTTTTTGACTGTGCAAATTTTCCCTAGCGGTCGATTTAGCTACTTACAATAAAAAAGTGTCATTACGACCGCGCGGCCCTATCGTCATGGTTGAGTTGCCTACTCTTAAAAAAAAAAGATAAAATCTCGCGAAACTTCCCAAGGCTTACTCTGTGTTTATAAATTACTAATAGAAACTCTTTTCTAAAAACAGGTACAATTTAAAAAAAACCCTAATTCACCATACACACACACACACACACACACACACGATAAACTTATAACACCCCGTCATTTTTCCGTCTGTTATTACAAATAGCATTCCAGAATTTATTTCAACCAGATTTTACTACTCTCACCCTCATTGGCAATGCAAGATAATAAAGGAGGAAAGGATCATAAATTGCAATCCAGCCTCGGCTTGCCAAGTTTTGATACGCCAAAATTTACTGGTTGTGTGGACTTAGACAAACGTTCTTTGAACGCCCGCTTCCCGCCGGCTATGTTCATTTTTTCTTCTTTACGGCGAGGGAGCCCCTAATTTTTCAAGTTGGCGAATTTGTTATTCGACATCTATTGCGAGGAATCCGATTTGAATGTGAAATACTTTTTAACTGCAAATTGGACAGGAAGCAGGCTGGGACGAGGGGAGATGCTTTCAACGAGTTAGACATATTTTTTGCGTTTTGATTTAGGAGTGAAAAATAAGAGACCAAAAAAATACTCACAATTCTCATTATGAAGAAAAAACGTGACAAGTTAATTTTTAACTGACTTCCAAAACGGTGAAGGTTCTTAATTGGACTGTACCTATGTTGTTTTCTCTCTCTCAATGTTAACAGAAAATTATCTTACCACACGCGCTTACGACATCTACATATATACATATCGCTTACGACATCAAACGACAACTGCTTTTATCATATTGAACTTAGTACAAAATCAGAACAGTTCGGAATAGTTTGTTCATAGCTATATTTTCTATAGACAAGCAATTATTCGCCCCCATTATCTGCAAGTACATCGTTCGCTTCTCTATCGATCGTTGCATGAGTAAACTACTATAGCTATACAAACATAGTACTATACATGAGTATGTATACTACTAAACCTATATAAATAAACGTATACATGCGTAAAGTCATATTACTGTGCCTATTTCTACACTGTTTCATTCCACCTTACTGTACAGTATTGAGCCATAAATGTTATCTTTTCTTATTTGTACGTCTAGTCTCGTAGCTTATATCGATCACAGAACATACGCTCTGCCGGCAGACAGCCTCAACCCTCGCAAAGTTTAATTTTATTTTTGATAGAAATCGCGCTCAAAACATCACAGGAGCAAAAGCAAATTCTAGCTAATTTCTTTACTAGCTGCGGCCTCCAGTTTCACCCGCGGACTTCCTTAATTCAGACCTGTCAAAAAATTCTTTCTTGACACGTCTCTAACATATTAACTAAATACCTGCCAAATGTTATTCATTCAATCTTCAGAGATAAAAAAGTTGTTTTCGAGATTTCGTGTATTGTCATTGAGTGAATGAGTGTTCACATATCACTACTGCTTTCCGCAGTATTATCCGTGGTAAAAAAGTGCAAACATAATATGTACTATTTCAGATTATAATCTATCTCTATGCCAAATTACATCCAGATCCGACCAGCCGTGTGATGACAGCACAGTTGTGAAGGTAAGCAGCCAGTCCTCAAGCACTTAGGCCGGAAATTGAGTCCTTCGTGAGGCCATGATCGAGCGCGTGAATCAGGCATTGATTGCGGTTTCCGAATAGGGCGATGCTAATTTGGTTCAATTCAACGCCAACAAAACGCAAGACTGTCTATTTTCTGCTAAACGATCTCAGTTTCAAACCCTTCCTATCTTTAAGGGCGTGCCTGTAAAATTGTCAAACCAACTGGAGCTACTAGGTCTCACCCTTTCTCCCACGCGTAATTTGGTGCATACCTGAAGTCTAAAAAAATCTTGGAATTATGTGGAAAGTCACATAATTCACACCGAGACAGCTCTGGTCCGGCTGTGTATGGTACTGCTGTCACCTTTTCGACGGTTCAGCTAATTACCAGCTTGAGGGTATGTTGAGCGGCGGGCTAAAAGGCTTATATGCGACAAAAAATTTTGACGAACTTGTCATCATCTGTATTCCCGACTCAGTAAAACCTGGGTATCTTCAAGGCTAGAGTGAATATGTACCTTCTAGGTCTTTGTGCTCTATCTTAGATTAGTTGCTATTAGTCGCTTAACATCAGGCGAGTTGGTGGTCAAACGTCGACCTATTCTAAATAATAATAAAAAAGCTTTTCTTGAGTAAAAACATCCATACATCCATAAAAAAAACTTTCGCATTTATAATAAACGTGTGATAAAAAACCTAAAAGTTTTTAAGGAAGTAGTTAAGTTAAGTTTTTTTGTTGCTTCTTCACGCTCAAGCAGATGTACAGATTTAAAATTAGGTATATAGGTAGCATTTACAAATCTTTATTAAATTCTTTATTAAAGACTTTAATAATTTTTATCGCGAATAAGATAACAGTATCTATAGGGTTGCGTGTCAAACCGCGGTACGCAGGTAGTTTTGGATAAAAATCGAGCTCGACACAATGCAGGGCGAATGCAAATGAATAATAAAGCTGACAATTCACTGCCGAACTTGAAGCGAAAAAGCCTTGCCAATTGTCGAGTCACGCGTTATTTCTTAGCTAAATATTTGATTCGGGCTCCACGTTTGTTTCAGCGGGGCTCGGGCTTAAATCGAAACGTAAATAAAAAGGTACTTGTATTACGAGGCTTACAGCTTTTTTTACTGCTTTTATTGTCTGTATTTGTTTATAATATATTATATCGTTGTCACGCTTTCCCCTGAAGGGACTGGTAGGGGTGTACAACACTCACACACCGCCGCACGAAATTCAGTTCCAAATGTGACAGTGGGCGGTTGTCTCTGTAAACCGGGCTCCAGTTATATAACAGAGATGACATTGAAGACCCACATATGATTCCACCATGCACAAATTGGTGCGTGCTTTCGTCTGGGATCGAACCCGCTTCCTCTGGCTGAAAAGCGAGCCTTGTCCAACTAGACTATCATCGCCATGATAGCTAGGCTTTCGTGTATTTGTTTATGCATTGCAAAGCGTATCACGCTTATAACTCCGCACTCCGCTTATAGGCCCCCTATCTTGTTCACTCTCATTCGTATGACCTTTGAAACGAGAGAGACAATGACAAAAAATATCTCAAACTGTCAGAATAGCCCTGCAAGTAAAAGTAGGTAGTTAAAGAGATGGGTATACATATTTTGAAAAGGTTTTACTTTTCAGCAGCTTATCCCTGTTTCGAGATAGCTGAGCAAACGTCAAAAGTACCACCAAAAAAATTATTTACCTGCTTTACTGCGGTAAAACCATAAATTTTCCTTAAAAGGCATTAGGAGTGAGATAATTTCCACAATACAACACTCCTGGGATTTAGTAATTGTAAATAATAATGCGCGCTTGAAATGATATATATATGACCTTATTTATATCGTACATTAACTTATTGCAAAATTTGTGTAGTGTATTCACAATTGCAATTTTCGAAAAAATATAATTATATGAAAATGTATGAAAACTAAAAGTTTAAAATAACCGTTACGTTATTAGCATTCGTTATTATCGTTATTATCGTTATTATTAAAAAGTTATCAGAGAACATATTTTCGATCGTACATCCCAGTTATTTTTTATTATTAAAAATGTTAAATTGTGTAAGCGAGAACCAAAACACGCGCAGTTTAGAAATCCATTTATCGTTCCGTAAAAGAATCAAAAGCATTAAAAGAAATGGGATAGTTAAGCATCTAATAGTATCTTTATTACACTTTTCACTATATTACTTCAGCGGTTTAAACCTCTTAAATAGTTTGCTATCTGCAGTAAAGTCCAGTTCTCTCGGTTGCCTCAAACAATGCTCATAATGGTCGCTCGACGAGGGCTGAGCACTTCAAGAGAGCCGTAAGATACCGTTTTAGAGCTAGGAGTTAGCGCTCTACAGCTTTATATGAGGCTAGGAAACTGGAAGCAAATTGGAGGTTTTCAGGTTTCATATTTTTTGTTGTTTGTTAAACTGTTTTTACTATTCGTACAATGTACATATGCTTACATAAGTTTACTTTTTTGAGGTCTGGAAGAGATCGCTTTTGGTAAAGCAGCTTTTTATGCGTACAAGTATTTCTTTTTTTTTGTTAGTGGATTAAAAATATGGTAGTGTATTATTCAAGAAGCTAGTTTAACGCTATTCAGTAAAATGGCTGCGACATTGCTTCCTTTTAAAACATCTATAAGCCTTGTGTCCTTATTAGTCTTGTTTTAAAGCCTAATATTTCTTAAAACCATTAGCTCTGAAAGTAACGTGTTAAAAACATATCCCACTTATACAGACCCTTGTATTCTACAATTTCTATTACTGGAACATGTTATTCAGAGGTATTTCCACAGATATAACGCATAATTTAATATTCTAAGCTCAGTCGCTTGCGGCAGCGATCGTGCGGCTGACAGCTGTGTTGTTCTCCAATTAGAACTAATAACAGTAAAACTATACGCATCGCGTTCATAATGTGTTAATTATCTCCCTTATTTCAACGATATAATGATTGTTTTGTGGTTGTTTTTCAGGCTTAGGAAATAGAGTCTAAATTGATCTTAAACATTAAAATATTTTCGGTATTCTTTCAAAAGTCAAAAGTCAAAATTTTTTTATTCAATTTAGGTATCAAAGATACACTTTTGAACGTCAAAGTTATTTAAATAGACTCGACCGCCTTGTTCGGATACTTTACTTTATGGTTTAATTTAAAGAAAGTACAAAGATATGTTGTACAAAATATTGAAGAGACGATAGGTGGGCGCCTCCGCATTTGGTGGAATTCTGCCATCGTCCAGTGAATCCAGTGACTTGCAAGCAATTGAGGATCTCGCCAACTTAGTGATTCGCGGCTAACGCCCAGAATCCTTAAATTCACTGGGCGCCACAACCGCGTACCCTTGCCATGAGTTTTGATAGTTAACGTAAACGTTTTAGGTTTTCGTTTAGCTGCATACTTTTAACTTAGTTCCTTGGCGTTTCCGCCAGAGGCACTTTGTGAAAATGTATGGAGCCCAACGAAAACAAAAAAAAACGTAATTATTATTACTCATGGCAATGTGGAGGCGCCGTAAGAGATCATTTTAATATAATTCAATACTTATATACGAGTATCCAAAAAGAAATACTGCAGAGATAATTAACTTGATTAATTTGAGAAGCATGTAGAACTACTTCTTATACTAAGTTGTATCGTGTGTGTTTTGTGCAATTTTTCCGATGCCAAAATTGATAAAGGTTGGACAAAAACTATATACAATATTAAATTTTTATATTTGACTTTTTTTTTTTTAATATTTGAGACACTTGCACACACGGTTGTCTGACCCCAAACTAAGCAAAACTTGTACTATGGCGGCCATAGACTGATATACTTACATATATAATTTTCAAAATTAATAAATAGATAATTAACACCCAGTCATAGAACAAACACAATAATGTTCATTAAATGAATGTTTGCCCTAGGTGGGAATCGAACCCACGCTCACTAGCTCAGAAGGCAGGTTCACTACCGCGATTAAGCCAACAAGGCAGTCAATTATCAATTACTAGCTGCACCTCACGGTTTCACCCGCGGTCCCGTTAATTATTTCAGGATAGAAAGTACCCTATGTCCTTTTCTGTAACCCAGATAACGTGTTTGCAAAATTTCAAGACGATCGGTTCAGTAGTTAGGACGTGAAAGCGTTACAAACAAACAAACTCCTTTTGCATTTATAATATTTGTTAGGATTATTGTTCTGACATTATTTTTTTATTATTAACTAGCTGTCACCCCACGACTTCGTTCGCGTTTATTATTTATATATATATATATATATATGTGAGCTATCCTATCTGTTAAGTTAGATCGAACTGCACACGGTGTGCAAATTTGATTGAAATCGGTTAAGTAGTTTAGGAGTCTATAGCGGACAAACAACGAGCACATAATTTATTATATTAAGAATATTCAACTGTGACGCATAGCAGTTATACCATAACAGTTACTATAACAGTTATCAATAAATTCTGATTTCTAATTTAATTACAAAACAGAGCAAAATATATCGCAAATCCTATCATGGTAATTTTTTTATTTCTGTTTAGATATTACAGTGGTCAATTTAATATCTAGGTCTGTAAGCTAGGGGTTTAACCACTATTATTTCTAGGGGTTTATTCTGTACCGCCGGGATCGAGGGTCAAAAACTTATAATTTGTTCACTGGTTTAATTTACAAGTAAAGTCCTTATTTACTCTATCTTTACTATATTTACTCTATATTTACTCGACTGCGCAAGAAGGTTATCTTAGTCTGTAATTATGTTTTACGTTAAAGGATTTTCGAAATTTAAAAAAAATGATTGATTAATTGACTGCCTTACACATGCATGCTTTAATGTAAAAATAACTACTCTGCCTAATATTGTGTAGTCTTTTTTGCCTGACTACGGTGAAACAAAAAGATGGGGTTATGTTTATTAGGTTTCAGGATTGATCGGGGACTGTCTACTACCTCTAAGGCTTAAAGCAACGATGGTAAATATAAAAACAAGTATAATTTTGAAAAATAACCGACTAAAATTTAGCTCATGACACTTGCGCAATAAAAACGAGTCTAACGGCATTATCATTTGCCAAAATCGATTCAGTCGTTTACTAGATAAGAGAAACAAAGGACGGACAAACATACACACAAGCCAAACACCTTAATAATAACCCTTCTTTTTTGTTTGCCGCAGTCGAACCTTCCCCCGAAGGTGTTTCCGCCGACCTACAAATTTCTTTCCGGGCTGGCAAGGCCTCAACTGCACTGTACTGTTGCAGGTGGTCATATGCTGCTGTTACCGTTTACCATTAGGCGGGCCGTCTGCTTCTTTGCCACCCTTTAAAAAAAATACTAATTAGATGATACAAGCCAAATATCCCGATATGATCCTCGGACATTCTTTAGTAGTATTTGCTCAAAATGTAGGTAGGAACATTTAAAGGGTTACTGGTAGTTTAACCTATTCCTGTTTGTGGATTATAGGGGGAGGGGGATTAAAACAAATAAATTTGACCCCGGAAGCCCCTATCCGAAAATCAAACAACAACATACTTTTAGCTTTCTAATGAGGTATAAAAAGTTATAGTGAAAAAATTTCACATTACTACTACGAGTAATGTTAATATCTCAAATTTAATTTGTTTCGACCCCCCCCCCCCTAAATTGGGGTAATTCAGCCCAAATGGTAACCCCCCCCCGGTATCAACTCGAGACATTCATCATCTAACTAAAACGAATTTCATCAAAGACAAAGACAAAGGCAGAAAAGTTCGGATACGTTCTTGTTTGAAGATTTTTCTTCTCAACTTTTGACGAGCCGATTGATCATGTCGATATAAGTTTTGATCGAAATGTGTACAGGCTCATTTATCTTGGCGTTCTTCGCTCTCTTTTTTTTTTTGTGTAATTTTCATACAGTTTGAATCATTTATACTGGCAGTGCTCAAGGGATTTACTCATACAGATATCTGTGATCTGTGGATTTACTTGTTCCCTAAGACACTACTGGACCACTTGGATGTGATATTGGGAAAATAATATATTTCCCTTAAGCTAAGGGAAAGTCAAGATTTAATGATACCGTAACCAAGGTTTCTTACCAACCGATGGGAGATATAACAGAGGTGTTGTCGCAGGCAAATTGCATAACTAGTTCGTTTATAAATAGCGGCTTAATGTAGAATGCTGAACCGATTTCAAGTAGGTTATTCGGTTTTTCAGCAATAAAAAAACTTAGGTCCGTATGCTAAAACAAAAAATGAATGACGATTTTAAACGAAACGATTTTAAACGATTTTAAACTGATCGTCGTTTTAGCATACGGGCCTGAATATCCTATTTTAAATAATTTCGGCATTCATAGCATTCTACTTCCTACACGCCAGGACGGCTGAACAGATCTCGATGAAATTTGGCACAGAGATAGATTATAGTCTAGAATAGCACATTGAATAAGTACTGCTATGACCCTCTGGTAGGACAAGGGGTTTTTTGTCTCCGTAGATCTACCACGCTAGAGGTGGAATTACAAACTTGATCTCACCATACAAAAAAACTTAATAACCTACTTCGGTATACTACAATATGCCGGCCGTTTGTTAACGAACGAGGTATACAATTTGCCTGCGATATAGGTATTTACAAGGTTATTTTTAGTTCATCACAAGTCACTCGCAGGCAGTTTCGCTTCCTTACATTATATTTAACAACTGACTCAAATTAAAAGAGCTTAAATATAGCTCACAAGTGCTAAACGATTTATTGAAGTCATTAGAGTTCAGCATTTCTAACAGAGTTCCAAAAAGAAGGAGGTTCTATGTTTATCTCTATATATTTTTTGATAAGTTTTGAAGAATGAAGTTTTTTTGAATCCTTTCTGAAGACGAGCATCATTAACGTTTGCATTTTGGAGTTTTTATCTACAATGGAAGTAAAAATATATTTAAGCGTTAAGGTAGCATCCTGCACGTACGTCCTGCACGTCATAGCCGTATCATTCAGGATGGTGTGTGAGCTTTGCAGTCCTGCACGGCGGACTGCGAGGCAGGATGGTGAACGGTACCTCTTACAAGGATGTACCAACATTTTTGATAACGTAGGTCGTATATTTGTTTTACAGCGAAGTATGTTCCCGTTTTCTCATTAAATTAAGAACTTTTTTGCAATGAAACGTGTAATCGAGCCGAAAAGTTTACGCATAGCTTAAACAAAGTACGTTCGGATTATATTTTCTGACATTTCCCTCGAGTTAGTTTGTATGATTTTCACACGACAGTTTCTCGCTACATCATTCATCATCATTTTTACATTTTTTTAAACACTCTCACTGTCACGCGGGTCACTGGCAGGTCGTAATTTTTGAGCACGGCAGGTCACTAATCAAAACAATTGTCACGATTCGCAGATCATATGGCTGACCAGCGTGCCTAAAACTTCGAACCAAAAGGCATCAAACTTACGATCCAGTTTAGAATTATAAATAACGTTATACCCGCGGTGTGTGCGTGAAATTGATGTATGACTCGCCTGCACACTGCATCATGTCACTGCACATGTCAAAAATCGTTATTTGTGTTACTAAATATTATTTTATGTTCCTTGTAAGTTTTATTGTAAAAGAATGGACTGATTCAATCAATAATTCGTATTTTTCTTTATCGAATTTCGACATTTTATACTGACGCCAAATACGACGTTTATGCTGCAACGGTTCGAAATACCTAGAGATGCAGCGAAAAGCATTGGAATGCCGCCTACGGCGTCCACACTCCAACTTCAGCGTGTTCAAACGACCACAAAAGTACGTTTCTATATGGTAAGCATCATGACGTGTTGTACGTCGTGACGCTGTACGCTTCCGACGGCGTTCATAGGAGACCATAGCCTAACGACAGCTCTGCGTTTTGTTGCAGCGTCTAGACACAGCGTCAAGACGCACAGTATGCTCATGCAGTTATTCACGTTTAATCTGCGTAGGTATCATACCTAGGAAATAACGTACACTATATTTTGTAACGCTGTCTATGTTATTGGTAAATAACGACTTTTGAAACTGAAACTCAACTTGACTCAGTTATGTTCAGTGAAAACTTCGATAACAGATGAGATAGCAGAAAAAAAATAACAAACGAAACCGTTTCCAAAAAATCTGTCACACTTATCGAATAAATAAACCTCGTAACCGAGCCTAACCCAATCACGCCCGTATCTCTCCGTGGCTATTGACTCGGGTACCTGTCAGCACTAACTGGGTATCCCACTTCTGACTCAGTTGCCCGGAACTTGAGTTGGGCAGGTGTGCGGAAATTTACGCACACCTGCCCTACTCGAGTTGACCACGATGAGGTTTTCTGATAAGATTTAGGCAAAAAATAGTGGAATAAGCTAATAAATACATTTATTTTTTCGTAAGTAGCGCAATTGTAGCGAATTTAAAAAAAAACTGTTATTGCTTTAAATTTCGTGTAAGTAGCGTGAAAGTAAAAAAAAAAAAATACAAATTTAGATTAGAAAATAGACATGTACCAAAAATTAAAACCATATAATTATATAGTTTTTATAAAGCTTAATAGTTTATGTAATGGACTGTTTGAGGATTTAATCATGGCCAGTACTAAAATTTATTGCTTCTATATAAAGTCCACATTTTAACCAAACGGTTCAATTGAATGGAACACAAATTGATGTTGCAGCTCGGATGGTTAATATAATGGCTTTCGCGGTCAATTGAACCCATCGGGAGCTTCCAATCCGATAAATCTGAATATAAAACGCCACGTATTTGTTTCCGGGTGGTTTTTGGTCGAATAATTGGGTTTTCACCTGTCATGTACTTAAATATATTTATTTCCGGTTAGTTCCGGTTAATTTTTGACCAAATAATAGGATTTTCATGTTTATGAAAATAAAGATCCGTTTGCAAATGTATGCAATTTTATTTAATGTAACACTTAAACAATTCTACTTCGGTCAACATTTTCTGTCTGTACTTTCAGCGTATTGTAAAAAAATACAGGATTTTTTCTGAAATCTTCACAAATAAAATATCCAATTAATTAGGATCTTTAGACACTGAGCACACCTAAGGTACACAAAGATCCTAATTAGTTGGTCCAACAAGGGTCCACCAATCTCTTTAAAAAGAGGCTTAAAACAAATTTCTTTTGTTACAGATTAAAAAATGTCTGTCTCAGAATTCAGGCGGAAGAAGCTCCTTTACGTCTTCAATGTATTTTTTGGTAAGAAAATCATCGGTTAATATTCAAGAGCATGATTTTTTAAGCCTTTCTCCCATTTCTTTTAATATTGTTGAAGTTTATATCAAAAAACCGTGTTTCTGTGAAATGAGTTGAAGTCGAGCTATAAAATATCAAGAAAAGACGGGCTATCGCTCAAGTCTTCCGATTCTATTTACGTTCGGTCCCTTATGGTTGGTACCGTTTTTCCAGCGACTCGGTACATAATATTCCGATTTCTTTCAACTCCAAAAAAGTTCTCCAAACCTTTCAGGAAAGAAACGTAATATTTTATTTATTGTTCTAACTTTTTCACAGACGTCAATCAGAGCGGGACTATAGAAAGAAAAGACTTTGAACTGGCTATTGAGGTAAGTTTCGCCTTTAATATTTACGTAGAACATTCGAAGGGTTTTCTAGAATATCCGATAAAGATTTTTCTAGAATGTTCTAGAAGCAAATGTGTTTTTGCTGCCATTTTGCGTGTGCAATCGGATATCCTGCATGTGAAAGGTTTTGTCAAAGCGAACGAAAAGTTATTGCTTTTCGGAGTAGCGACTCAATTTTTTTGTGTTCGCTTTTGAATGTTCTTTATGAATTTATTGGATCATTTTTTAAATTGGACATGGAGATCAAGGATAACACTCGCTTCGTGCCGCTGCTACCTGTGTCGAATTTAATATGTAATAGGTATTATATACATTCCATCACCTTTCTGTACTTCATGTCAAACGAGTTTTCTTAATAGGCATCTCTACCAAATTTATTTATTTTAGTTTATTCATTTGAACAAAATCCACAGCTCTCAATAATAAATGAAATAAACTTACAGATAAACGTACCGCTAATAACGAACTTACATTTTATAAACAAATAATAATAACAATCTTTCAATAAATATTTTTCTATTATAACTTATCATTTATAATAGAAAAATATTTTTTATGAAAATAAACATATAAAAAAAAGTATTTTTGAAAAAAAATTAATGCTTCATATTATTATAAATTAATATACTTATATTATGTGTTGAAAGTATGGGTGCCTGTGTGTAAGAGGGCGAGTGTGTGAGAGGGTGAGTAAATAAATAAATAAATAAATAAAAATAAAAACAGTGAGTGTAAAGATAAAAAAATACACAAAATGGTAACTTTAATGGTTACAGTTTTATTTCTAACAACAATTTACCACTTACTTACCTTACTAAAGTTACTAAGTTGACTTTTTCGTACAATGTTCATGGTTGACGAATATTAAATACTCTACATACATTCACACAGCTCACTTTTCATTAAGTGACGGTGTGTTCAATGATTTTGAACTCATCTGGCTCTTAAATGTAGCTATATATGGCAGCTATAATAACAAAACTCCCATTCAAAAATACATGGCCGCTTTACAAACTTGGAACTCGCATAACTCTGGTCTACCCTTATGAGAAAGAGGCGTGATTACTTGATAAGATACAAATAACGTGTTTGACCAAAATTATTATCATTAGGCAGTGAGCGACAAATTTTCAACTTTCGAGGTGAATTGAGTGAACTTTAGATGCATTCTTCAACTGTTGTATTTTTGGTTCAGAAAATCTGCAGCCTGCGAGGGTGGAAGCCAGGAGATGCGAAGCACTCCGAGACCCACGAGATTATGATTAAAATCTGGGACGGGCTCCGGAAGAGGGCAGACTCCAACAAAGATGGTCAGGTGAGTTCCAGAAAATTACACAAGTTTCATAAGAAGTACCGATGTCATCTTCAACCGACTTAAAAAAAGAGATTGTAAGTTTGTCTTTTTTTTAACGATATTTAACACAGCCTTTTAGCGTCAGGTGGAACGTCATCTAATTTAATACTTCAAAAAACAAAATAACAGCTTACGATCTATAAATTACAATTTTAAAAAAAACTTGAATTTTTGAACCTTGAAACCTTGAAATTTGATTCGAATTTAAAAGGTCGTTATTCTATCTTCTGTTATAGAGGCTCCCAGATAGATAGGTCTTCAAATAATTCAATGTTTCTGTGAAGTAGTTTTTAACACATAAGTATCATTATTATCTTGCAAGAAAGTCACATATCACTAGTACCTAATCATCATAATATTCCAAACGATTGTCTCCGACTCGATAAGTTGTAGGTCATAAATGTCAGACAGGATAAAAGTTTTATCAGAATCACCAAATTTATTGCTACGTTCGGCCTTAGGCTAAATGAGGTGACAACTGGCCGAAGAAAACCGAATTTCGGCTTCAACAAATATCGCCCCTTAGGAGAGGTCTTTGTCAAACATCGGGGTAATAAAGTCAAGTGAGTGGAGAAGGAGCAAATACTTTTCCACTTATCTCTTATAAGGGTAATTGACGAGCGGTTAGTCACAGAGACAGAGAAGTCGAAGAATTATGGGATTAGTATTTTATTAGACGTAATATTACGATTGTTTTTATTAGATCTTATTTGTGCTGCTTACATGTGCTACTTAACTGGAGACTGGTCTATGGTGACAGGCTCGCCCCCTGTCACATTTGGGACTGAATTTCGTCCGACAAAGTGTCGGTGTTGCATTGCACCTCTGACAGTCAGACAGAAAAGCGTAACGATATTTAATGTTATGCAGTGTAGACGATATAAATGACGAAACAAACTGAAGACATGATAAAGTTAAAATAAATATTAGATTAATTATTATTAACGTTAAAATAAGTAGTAAAATTTCTTAGGTAGGAAAAGTTAAAATACGAGTAAGTATTAGATAAAGGCTTAAGGTCCCACAAACATAAAAAACTTAGCTTTACCAAAAAGTTTTCTACTACCATTTCATCTCAGACAAGACGACGAACTTCAACCTCCATGGGACTGTTAAAACGTGATCTCATTCAGACAACATAGAAACAGTTGATTTTATGGTCCATGTTTGTCATAGTTTTACCCTTGGTAGGTAATAAAACCGGACACCGTACTCGGTTTTCGTTGTACGTGCGATGATTAAAACCCTCTAGAGTCTGCCTTGTCCGTACCCTCTAGTTAGAATAGACAGCTTTACAACACGCTCGTAATATCGTGATGTACGGCTCCAGACCCTTTCCCTATTATGATAATATATTAAACCATCAAACTTGGACCCTAGCCATTACCCGTACATCTCCACGCAGCCAAAAACAATATATTTTTAAAGCACGTACTATCTACCTAGGAATATGAACATGAATAATAAATATCTGAAAATGCCACATAAAGTCCCGCTATCGGTTGTCAGGAGACCGGAAAATAAATAAAATTATGTAAACGAAGGAAGGACGGTAATAAAAAGTGCTTCCTGCCACGATGAAATTAGTTCTACAGGGTATAGGTAGGTACCTACCTATTCAGGCGACGTCGTAACTTTTTATATTAAAAGTAAAAAGAGCCGAAGATAATGAAGCCAGTGTTTTAGAGAAGTACCGTTTTGTTAAGATTGTTATGGGATTAGAAGGTCAGAAGAGCAATTTTAGCTAGAACGCTTTGAAAGAAAGAATGCCGGCACGCAGAGACTTAGCACGCAACGAGGAAACATAGCTATTCAAATTTAGTCCTGAACCCAACCTTTTTTTTTTATGCCATAGGTGACAAACAAGCTAACGGGCCCCCTGATGGTAAGCGATAACAGTTGCCTATGGATACCTGTAATACCAAGGGCGCCACAGACACGTTGCCGACCTTTAAGGACTCTTTTGACAGCCCTTTCGAAGAACCCCGTGTTGTGTCTCATCCTGCAGGATGGGAGGTCATTCCTCAGATTGCAGGTGTGCGGCAGAAAAGATCACCAAAACGCACAGTGTGCGATTTCCACCGATCGATAATATGTGGATGAAATTTCAGACGGTGGCGGTTGGTGCGATGATAAAACCGTGATGCAGGCATCGGTTCGAACAATTCTTCAGAACAGAGTTGTAAATTCGATAGAAAATACAAAGAGACCCAACGTGTTTCACAGCTGACCAACCTTCAGTTGGCTTTTCCCATAAACATCTGCAGTTTTTTAAATCCGCTACCTAACCCGAAATGTCCTACGACACTTTTGTACAATTACGCGAATCCACATTACATCGCATCGACCGCCTTTTATATTGGATTTTTAAATTTTTTGTCGAGTAATTCCGTTATTGTTCATATTCCGTGCCCGACGTTTTTATTAACCACACATGGTTTTTGTTACGCAAGCTCGTTTGGAACCCTTTGATGTAGAGACCTTGAGCCGTGTACAGGGTAGATTTAATTATACAATACGCCGCAGGTATTATTCAATCACAGGAGAATTCATTTTGAAAATTCTTTATGGGAATTTTATGGAGGTTGGAAAATTTGATTTGCAAAACCTTTTTTAATTTTCACGTGGAAAATGGGAATTCTTTCGAGTTTCAGCTTGAGCTACAGTTTCGTGATTCGCGGTTTATTGAAATATTTATGCTGAGTGGAGGCACCGAAATAATAATGTAGAACTGGCAGTATATCTATACTAGTAATTTGACTTCGTCACGAAAAGCTAGCAACGCTTTTCCATGTTACCGCCGTGTCAACTTTGATCAGCGGTATTATGTTGAAGGTCGTAATTTTTCCTCCAATTACTAGGAATAGTATGATAACCATCTGAATTGTTTCTAGTACAATGGAATTTACTTGAAATAAAACTTTCGTTGTCTTCAGTCTATACTCGTCCACTGCAAAACATAGATACATCTCTCTAAGCATACGCTCGCTTAAGTTCGGTCGCCAGCTCTTGGCATCCAGTTTTTAAGTATCTGAGCAACAATATACTCGTAATACCCAAAGCATAATACACTCTACGCTACAAGCCATCCTTTACAAAAACGTTCTAAATTATATTTCCTAATTGTTCTATACCTATTTGAATCAGGTCCCTTGTGGTATTTGTTTTTTTTTTGTCGTTAAAAAGCCTACGTTGCACGTATTGTGATTTTCAGTATTACTCTATTTCTAACGCAGGTGTCCGTAGAAGAATGGGTGTCGATGTGGAACGACTACGCACAGAACCCTTCGGCTGCTCTCAAGTGGCAGCAGCAGTATTGCCACTTCATGTTCCAACTGGAAGACGCCAGCGCCGACGGTTCCATCGACTGCGATGAGTTCACCACCGTCTGCTCTTCTTACGGCATCGACCAGCAGGAGTGCAAGGTCGCGTTTGTAAAGATGGCGAAGGTGAGTGAGGTGATAATCTATTCTTACTCTTTCTTCTTCTTTCCAACTGAACTGGCGTTCTTTAGCTAGCTTCCATTTCTCGAAGAAACTCATAGTCACAATCAGCTTCTTGCAATATCATCATCTTTTCGTCCCGCCAACTACATCACTGATAGCGTAGTGACTTAGTACCAGTGTACTTTAAATGTCTACTTATAATTAGCATTAAAACTGGTTACTTTAACCTGGTTATTAGTTTGTGACCCCTGACCAAATTTTGTTACATCTACGACATAAAACAAATAGCATTCCAGAAGGTTTCCAAAACAAATGGAGACGTGCAGCTTATATCTATTTCCGCTGGCACGCGTGACAGTACACAAACTTATAAGGCAGTCGTAAATTCAAGTCACGCCACAGATGTTCCGACATGTCTGCATCCCTAGAACTTGGCTCGCTTTATGAAGCGGATGTTTGAAATAGTGCTGTTGTAGTAGGTATCTTATTTACGGAACGGACGGATATTGTACTATCGGAAGCTGAAAAATAATTACCTATATTGCATAGATATTTACGGTAGACAAAATTACTTTGCATTTTTAATGAAAAGTAAAGTCAAATAATCTCGCTTGATTAATAAATCACTTGCTACAAATAGCTTAACCGATACGATAGGTATTGGAAACAGCGACAAATGCGTTCATCGTCATCTACTGTCACTTTCATCGCACAGCTGGAAGCCTAGCTCTTGCTCTGTCATCTATCTTGCTCCGAATTACATTAGTATAATTAGTTCATTCGTCATCGTTTAACATTAGAAATATTTCAGCACAACAGTAATATAAACGACGACGGGCTCGGCCACTATTTTCCTATCGAAGAGTGAACTTTGTTTGACAACACTTTTCTTTATCAGGGCAAGTCCAGCGTGTCATGGGAGGAATTCCAGGATCTATGGAAAGAGTACTTCTCCACCGAAGATCCCAACGCTCCTGGAAACTTCATCTTCGGCCGGACCAGCTTCTAGGTCAAACGGAAAGTGGTTCACATCCCAACTAATGTCGTGAAGGCAAAGACCCTTACATTCCAATGATATTAAAACTTTACCAAAATGTCCAGGATTTTATAAGCGTTGAAAAACATGGAGCAAACAATATCAACTACTGATGTGACTCCTCATGTGTCAACAACATACAATTTTACCATTTTTGCATGTATGCGTTCAAAATAGAAGTAATCCTAACATTTCTCTTTAATAGTGAAATTCTAGATCTCAAATTCACTTTTAAATTAAGGCTCAACTTTTACTAGTACCTTCTTAAGTCTCTAGGACTTTTATTCTTATGACAACGAACGATATTCACTTTTCACATTATATTATTAAATAGCATATCTAGTAGTCATATCTAATAGACAATTCTACTCGAATAACATTCTCCGCTATTTTATGTTTGTTATAATTATTATGATATTCCTAATTAATAACATTATCCAAGAGCGTTGCTATGCTTGAGTCATTTTAGTTTGATGTTAGATTCTAAGTTCTATCGTGTGTGTGAATGAGTTGTTATTTAAAGAGAAATTTGCAATGAAAGTTATCGTTAGTAAAATTTACCTACTACTTACACTTATCTATCTGTAGTAGCCTTTCCCGCCTTAACACAGTATTATCTTATTATGCCTTTATGCAAAAACGGTCGATAAACTAATTTGTTCTTTATAATGATGTTTCGTATATAAACGAAATATTTTATCTCCAAGAAATTAACAGCTTTTATGAGACAAGTTGTTTATCAAACGTTTATGCATACAATGTTAAGTCAATACTATTAGGTATTTTAATTATTGTACTTTCGTTATATTGTTTGGATGTTTGTATTAAGTCTATGTGATGTTCGTTTGACGCTGAATAGATTTTATGATACTAACCTTCATCTTGTTAAGTCGCTATACCTATTTAGATTTAATAGGCAAAATGATTAAATGTATGTAAATAAAGTACTGTGTTTTCTTTTACTGACCTACATCCATCCATCCATCCATCAGCCATAGGACGTCCACTGCTGGACATAGGCCTCCCCCATAGATCTCCAATAAGACCGGTTGGTAGCGGCCTGCATCCAGCGCGATCCTGCGGTCTTAATAAGATCATCCGTCCACCTTGTGGGTGAACGTCCTACCCAAAGACAAAAATTTCGCTTTGGTAGGTAGGCAGATAACTACTTGCTTTCACATTTGTAGATAACCAGTAGGGGGTGCGTGCACGAACATTTAAACAGACGTTTCAAATCGACAAAATCACTATTTTTCATGCAAATTTGTCGATTTCGTAGTATTTTTTCTTGTTAGATTAAAGGCTTTTTTTGTCTTGTTAGATTTATTAAACGATTTAAAACGTCAGTTTAAATGGTTGTGCTCGCACCCCAGGCTTATGCCTCTACATGTATATAATATGTATAGGTTGATCTGTGTAAGAACAAAAAATAAGTTATGAATTAGGCTATAAAAATCAATTAAATCAAATAAATTAGGCTATAACAGATATAATAATCTAGACTCAAATAAAAAAATAGCATATCGAGAATAGAAAAATCATGAGGCATAACCTCAGCGCTATAATTTCATTCGACTTTTGTCAACTTGCTTTATATTAGGATTTTAACCAATTTCGGTAGTATTTATTTTAAATTCTGTATCTACAAATTTATTCAACATCAACTCTTACGTCAAACTTTTAAAATTAGTTTCTGCTATTATTTAGCAAGTTAACACAAATATCGAGTTCTAACCAAGTACCTGTCGTGTAGCCCATTTACGACAAATCAATGTCCGTTTTTGATCATAAACCGGATATTAACATGCTCGTAAAAGTATTATCAACGTCCTCACCCGTTCTAAAATAGAATACAAAACGAAATGGAACAACAAATATGTTCCTGACTTTTAGGGCCTGGCCATAACCAAAATCGTAGTTTTTTTTTTAAATATTTTTGATAAATTGTTGCTGGATTGTACTAAGCAATAATTTATCAAAAAAAAAAAACGATGGTATACAATTTCTGATATCAATCAGATATCAATCAGAAATTGTACACCTTTAACACCGTATATCACCGTATATCAAATTTCTGGTATCAAATTTCCAACTAGTACTTGACTTGGGAATGTTTTATAACTAATTCTAAAAGCCCTACCTAAAACGCCCGCAGGGGCAGGGCACAGGGAGTCAGAGTCCCTTGGATTGGACGACCGAGTGGTTATGACCTCAGCTTCAGGCAAGACCATGATAGTTAGGGCCCGAGAAATCGCACAATGTATGACACTTTAAATACTTACATTATGTCTCAAACGTGAGATACAGTTTACAAACCTAAAAATAGACCGCATAAATTAGGTGCTGCACACAATTCACCATAGTCACAAAAACAAATGCAACTAGTCGCAACAGTGAAAATTATTGTTGTCTCGTTTTCGCTATAGTCTCTTCTACGTCTCTCTATCTTTGTTATTCATACACGTACCATATTACTGTCAACAGAGCTATGTAGTGTCCGTTTGCTTGTAGTTATGAGTATGACGGCTCCATGCGTAACGTACTAGAAATTAGACTCGTGTCGCTTCTTCCTTATATTATTTCGATGGTCTCAAAAGAAAAATCACTGATCAAGAGATTTTAAATTTATCTCTCTTATATTTTGTGTAACGAAATAACGTTTTGTGCACAATAAATCTCCATGCTTCAATAGGGATGAGTAGCCATAATAAAGGCCGCTCGCTTACGTCACGGCCGGCATTCAGCGCTCGGTATATTTGGATGGCTAAAGATTTATCTTCGCAACTCGCTGGCTCTCTAGTGATGCGTCCTGTTAGATGTATCGATATAAATCATTTTTAGTGGTTTTGGTATAGACATTTCTGCTGTCAAGACTCGACACTTTTTATAAGAACTTTTTTTTTTCTGGTTCTCTATGTCCTAGGATGCTTTTACCATTAGGGTACACCCCTGACAACGTGTATGCAAAACTTCATGATGATCGATTGATTAGGTAAAGAGTGAAAGCGTACCAAGCAAGCAAAGTAACAAAGTCGCTTTTACATTTATAATATTAGTTAGGATTAGGATTCAAATTCGGAATCTTAACTTCCGAATTTGAATCCTATTAAACAAAGTAAACAATCCAAAAACAAATCAATTAATTCAGTTGACGCTTGATTCAATCAGGTATTACTTTGCGGAAGTAAATGTTCGTAACTGTTTCATTAGCAAATTTATCTGATGTATTCCTCTCTTCTCTTCGCATTAAGTACGCTAAGCGTTCCAAACCCCATAGAAACCATAAAATACACTGCATACCCACTGGAAACCCACGGAAATACACTAGATAAGTTTAGTATTTGTTATAGAAACAGTTTACAAATAAATGTCAATATAGTCATCGATATCGATGTTTTTGGGCACGTCCCTAGTCACGGCCGCGTGTGTTGTCGAAATATCATTTGTCAACTTTTATTGCACCTCGTACCTTATCAAATTTCCCCTGTCACCTACATTAACACAATCGGTTCCTTTCATCGGAACATAAACAGAAAGCTTTTGGAGTTTCAGTAAGACGTTAATGTCATTTTAATGTAATACTAATGCTATAAGTTAGAATGAGTTTCGGTCACGTTGTGCGCATTTGTTTGCTTGGTATGGACGTTGTTATAAACTATTCTAAAGGTGGCCATTCACGATCATGCCATCATGCCGAACAGCCAAGCCAAAATATGATGATCCTCATGGCATGACGTTAAACTATTGATTTTCAGAAAGCGACAAGTCATCACGCCAAACTTCCCGAGGATGCGCAAACTGATATCAATTTTAAATGATAGAAAATAAATAAATAATTGATAGAAAATTGAAGTGATCGTGAAAAGGGTACCAGTACGGCGTCAATACGCCAAAAGGCGCGTTCGTGAATACCACATTAAAAGTCCTTGTCATTTTATATCGTGACTACCACATCACAATTTCGATCCGTCAATAGCTATATAATCCATATCACAATCTATCAAACTGTTCTTCATTGAATTCACATATCGTCAACGTGGTGTCGTGACAATGTGGGTGTTGTATTACATCGTAGGTGTAATACAACACCCACATTTCACCGGACGATATTCAGTCCCAAATGTGACAGGGGGCGAGCCTGTCGCCATACACCGGGCTCCAGTCATGTAGCCGATGACATACAATACGCACATATGTTCACACAATGAACAAATTGGTGCGTGCCGTCGGCTGGGTTCGGACCCGCTCCCTCTGGCTTAAGAGGCGGTCTCCCAACTAGGCTCTCATCGCTTTTTTTTTTTAAACATTAAAAGTCCTTGACATTTTATATCGTGACTATCACATCACAATTTCGATCCATCAATAGCTATAATCTTTATCACAATCTATCAAACTGTTCTTCATTGAATTCACAGGTCGTTATTAATGCCATCACGGCTCAAGAGACCCTGCCACAGACAAAATAGATAAAAATAACTACTGTCTTGTTACTTCTATTCATCAACATGCCCTATGTAATAGGGAATATTCTGTTTCATAAAAATAGAATATTTATTCATTCATATTTATTCATTGGTTCTATTTCATAAAAATAGAATAACCCCGAGGTTGAAAAGATTTGTGGCTGTCCAACAATATTTATTTGACACTGACATGGCTTAGGCAGGGATCCTATTTTACCAACGCGCCTATACGAAAGGTATAAGGTAGGATTGGGACAAGAGCTCAGGTGTGTAGAAAAATCCTTAGATCAGGCCTAAAGTCTGATAGATTGTGTACCGATAGTATTGATCGCGGCCTTAGCTGAAAATATTTTCATCTTAAGACTCGGTGATACCACGATTAGTATCTAACCACACACACGTTTAGTTTTATTTACTGTTGAAAATCGTAAATCATATTTGATGGTAAATGAGCGCCAAGAATTATTTTTTTGCCATTTTTATTGGTATTCATCGTAATAAGAACACAAATAAGAATAATTTAGTCGGTAAATTTAAGAGAATTAATCTGGCTATTTAATAATCGAAGAAAATTTTGAGAACTACGCTCAGACAGTTTTTTACGGAGATACTTGTGTTAAGATAAATGTTTGTGTTTTTTTTTCCAAAATGAAAATGATTTTCAAAATTCTGCTTCGATTAAACTGATTTTTGTTGATTTTCTAACAGCTCTATTTTCTTGCACCTGATCATCACAATGCTTCATATCAAACTAGGCGCAAACAAAATACTTGTTTTTGTTGATTTCGTATAGGTAATACCGGGCCTTAAGGCACTGTTATAATATTGGTATTAACCGTCGACTCATGTTCGACCTTGTCTCGGTATCAGAAAGCGAGAGTAATCTAAGCTGTTGCCACAGATATAGCTTATGGCACGGCCACACATTGGCTTAACTTTGGGTCCAAGCTTGGCTTCCATTTTAAAATGGCTAACATTGAACCTTATTGCTGAGTGACACGTTGGCCTCAATATCAACTTTGTGTCCAAAGACTGATACACACATCTTCATGGTGGCTTGGCCCCATGACCTAGATTGGTGCAAATATAACATCCATCCTTGGATGGATCGATGTTATATTTGCTCCATTTTAAAATTGCCAATTGTGAACCTTATTACTGCGTGACACATTGGCTTCAATTTCAACTTCGTGGCCAAGGCATTTTCTTCATAGTGTCTTGGCCCCAGGACTAGATTTGTGCAAATATGACATCCATCCATCCAAGCTTGGCTTCAATTTTAAAATGGCCAATTTTGAACCTTATTACTGCGTGATACGTTGGCTTCAATATCAACTTTGTGTTCAAAGACATTTTCTTCATGGAGTCTTGGCCCCAAAACTGAATTGGTGCAGATATGACGCTTTCGCATTTAAAATTTTAGTGTGAAGTGTGATGTCATGTGTGATCAACAGTTCAGTACTGGCAGAGATTAAAAGTATTATGACTCTACCTAAAGATGCGTAAAACCAATCACTTCAGAGATGAATTGGCTCATCTCGCCACCAAATAGCCCATAACATACCCTACGTTGAGGCATGAGTGTTCGTTTTATCACTCGACCTATAAATCTTAGATTGCCTACCATATATCCAGTCGTTTGTTTCGGCTTTAGGAGTCTAGACCTGGGGGTCAATTCAGCTAACCATAGCCGCTACTTATCTGAACCGTTGACGTTTACGTTAGCCAAAAAAACAAACGGAGAACGGCTCTCTGTCACTAATGTCTCACAAACGTCTCACCGGTAGTCCAGCTGCCACGTCGTGAGACATAAGTCTAACTAGGCTAACGTTACGTCAACACGGTTCCGTTAAGTATCGGTTATGGTTAGCAGAATTGCCCCCTGATCCATCATAAAAAATGTAACAACAGCTATAAAAACCTATAATAGAGCAATATCGTAATACTAAATCATAGTAGAGAGTTAGGTCGGGTTGTTATTGGGTATTTTTCATCCAAATAGGGTTGCATTTGAGTAATATCTCGCCTAAGCTTTGAAGTTTTGCGTCTGAAAATATTTGGAAATAAATGAATTGGTTATTATTGGTGACCTTATTTATTTTTATTTATATACTTCAGATAAGTGATATCAATTTTAACATAACTGTTATAACTAAATATGCATCAAAATATTGTAGGTGCCTTAATTTATTACTGAGTAGCTGCACCCCGCGCTTTCATCCACGGTCAAAAGTAAAAAGCGGTCAATCTTAAATAATAGTTTAGACTTCTATCTCTGTGCAATGTTTCACCCAGTTTCGTTTAGCCGTGCTGGCGTGATTGAGTTACAAACATCCATACATCTATCCAGACTTCCATCCAAATTTTCGCATTTATAATATTAGTGAGAATAACATTGAGAGCTAAAAAACTTTTTTATCTTTAATCACTGGGTGCATGAGTCGTTCACGCGACTATATCAGCTCTATATCAGCTTCTAAGTCACCTACTTCATAACCTCTCTCTCGTCAGTTTAAAGAGTGCTTAATTGTGAAACCCTTTTTTTACTTGTGAACTGTTTTCGCTCTAAATCTAGACCATAAAATGCCAGTGCGCCAAAAATAAACGGAACAAGCTCAAAGCGTCTGCCTCCCCAAACGACGTAGTAAGTACTCGTATTTACCATGTCGTGACCGTGCAAATAAAAACAAAAGGTTCATAACAAAACAGTTTATTCACAAATCCGATGTTAAGGGCGCGGCCGGAAGTCTTTTCTTAAAGGGAAAATTACACGCACATTTGCATGAGACGTCTACTCTCTTAATACTCATAGACCGGGAGACATCATACATATTCTCAAAGAAATTATTGTACTACGTACTAGAGAAGCTGACGCAAACAAAAAATGTTACGCAACTGAATGAACTGCCTACCGCGGGCTGACCGCAGGTTTGCTGCACCGTCAACTTCTGAATTGCTAATTTAGATTCGTCCAGGTTCACACTTTGATTCCAGGAAAATCCTGCCATTTGAAGCGCCGTGCGCCGCTCTGCACACAACTACACTGCACGCGTACCGGTACTACACTAGTGCAAGGTGCAAGGATTTCAGTGCACCGGAGTGAACGAAAGTTTTCATACGGATGACAAAATCTAGCACGTAGTACATATATTGTGGTTGCGAAAGCCTGTTTGTGTCTGTGTTTATTACTTCTTCACATTCATACGGGTATTCGGAACAGAGATAGCTTATGCCCTAGTTTACAGATAACAACGCGGGGCGTAGCTTGTTGCTCTTAAGTCATACCTTGGTTCATTATTACAGAAAAATGTAGATAGGTACTCTACTTTACAGCATTTTTCTGAAACTGCCAGCATTCAAAGAAATGAATATTTTTATGGCCATAATTTAGAAGTTTCGTTACAAAAGAAAATGTTCTCGACTGTATTACGTTCCTTCGAATAATTTATATTTTGTTTTATTAAACTGTTGAAGAGAACGAAATGTAACGAACTTTTGATTGTTTTATATGATTATAAAATGTTGAGTTTAATTAAAACTTTGTTAAGGGGGTTTCAACGCTTTGCGAGATTGCTAAAGACTCCATTGAGTAGGCGATCACTTTTGAGTTTGAGCAGTTGATTCGTAATAATTTTGTCCATCGTCTCCCGACCTAAAAATACCTAGTTTTATTAAATCTAGGCCGTTTAGTTAAGTATGCCAAGGACCAATGTCGTTACGGTTAAGTACGTAGGTAAGGCGAATTAAGGGCGAGAATTTATTACCCTCTCCTTTTTATGAGGCTTGTCGATCGTCTGAGAGGTGACGCCTGTCTGGAGGCGAGAAACGTACATGTATAACTAGTTTTTCTATAAAAGTTTAGGCTAAAGGTAAAAAACTTTCTTACTTGTTTTTTTTTTTTTTGTATCTCATAGCTTCATCGCACTGGTTGACGATTTGCGAGCGATTTGATAGCGAGGCGAGCTCGTAACGAGCGCGCGGTGATCTCGCCGCGATGTAGCCGCGAGCATTTAACATTTTCGATGTTGAATTTATTGTTATTGACTTACTTATAAGCGATGATAGTTGGAGAAGGCCCGCCTCTCAAGCGGGCGGGGAACGGGTTCAAACCCAGCCGACGCGACGGCAAGCACAAATTTGTTCATTGTGTGAACATTTGTGCGTATTGTATGTCATCTGCTACATGACTGGAGCCCGGTGTATGGCGACAGGCTCGCCTCTGTCACTTTTGGGACTGAATATCGTCCGGCGAAGTGTGGGCTTTGTATTACACGCCTCGGCCAGCGCCCTCGGAGGAAAGGCGTAACGATGTGTTATGTAATGGGCTACTGTTATTTTGACTTATTTTACAAAAACTAATTTAATTGGTATTCTGCCGTTTTCAGTTATTAAATAAAATGTGCGTCTTGGTTTTTAAGCGTCCTAAGCTCATCTTAGGATGGAATCATCAAAATACTAAATAGCAAGGAACTAGCATACTTAACACTCTTTCAAAATTGTTTTTTATAGAGTTACTATAAAGATTGGTCTACTAGTATTACTAATATTCTTTTAATATTAATAATCCCACAAATTCTAATAAAAAATAATAAATAATCCCACAAATTCTAGCCGTTGGATCCTCTATCTAAAAATTGATGATAAAAGCATAGTTTTCATAATTAATATTCATTAAAATTGTGACCCATCACATGAGAATAGAAAGTGTTGATATTGCCATACATTGTGAAATAGATCGTTCATTGCTAAGACGATTCCCAAGCTCCCCTACGTGTCACGACGCGAGACGACGAACCAATATTTCCGCGCGTATTAACGTTATGTCAATGTACTGTTTCATAACAAAATGATATTTTCAGTACAGCGTGAAAAACGGGATCGATCGCAATGTCGCTTGACGCAGTGCTATGTGATAATCACCTTAGAGTGACCAAGGTGAATCGTAGTTCCAGGAAATACGTGTTTTTGAGTAAGTCTTACAAGTTTGTGAAATAAATGTTTGTCATTCAGAATCTCCATTAAATGTGCGAGGTTTCTATCTAGATGTTTTCTTTATTTTAAGAATTTGCGAGTACATTATGAACGGCCAAAGTTTAGGTACAATTTGTACAAAAAAGCAGATTTTTGGAGACTTAAACTGAAGTTGATTTGATTCTCCAAGTTTTAATTTTCTACTTTGTTATAAGCCTAGATTACACATCCTACCTATTAGTGCAAAAAAATCGAGAAAGATGTGTTACAACGCCATGATTACGTACAGTGTATGTGTGAGAAGGATTGCTGCTCTTAAATAATATTGTATCCAAAGGGACATAGCTCCTGACGTAGAAAGTTAATTTCGACGACTTTTTCAAGCCAAACAGAATTAGCATGGCTGTTTCACAAAACTCCTAACACTGGAAAGGTCCGATCTTTCAAACAAATCCCTCTTATCCCACCGAACTTTGTTATCTCAACAGTACGGTACTCTACACTTTGTAACTGTACAGTATTTCCGTTGTGGCATGGTGTGTTACAACTGTGATAATTAAGGGTGCAGCTGAAATACTAAGCCACGATAGAAAATCGCTGCAATTTTCATTGCAGTGCATTCATTACAGTTTCATTCATATACGTAGTGATTCTTAAAGTGCTTTATATCGACCCCCAGGGGTCGACAACGACCCAAAAGTGGTACGTAAATTTTTCAAAAATGCAATATTAACTAATGCATTAATACTAAGCAGAGGGTCTACCCAAAAACTAATAAACATGGGAAGTGGTCTATGAGACAGAAGAGTTTGTAGACCACTGATCTAATGTCACGCGCACCGTGCTACAGCGCATATACTGTAGAGTTTCTTGCTTGCTACTACCGCTACGGGGAGAAAAGTAGCTTTTTGTTCGAGACTCTATGACGACGTAGCGGCGAATTAATCAACGTCCGGACTTCACTTACTTGTTCCGTGGTGCAGCGTGTTTTTCTAAAAAATAAGTGTATAGAAAATGTGTGGCTTGATTAATCATTTTACAGCGTGAAGCGGAAATTGGACCTTTAAAATAATGCCACCTGTAAGATTTCACATTCTTATTGATTTTACGATACGAAAATTACTCATGTACGATTAGGTCGAGTAATATATCTATAGTCGGAATAATCGACTTAATGTTACGTGAGTATCATAAAATCAATAATGTGTGAAAACCACGTCAGTTTCAATAATAAAATTTCATGTAAGTACTTATAGTCAAAATATTTTGAGTCATTCGATTTTTTTAAATCTTGGCTACTGCCCCTGCCCATTTGGAGCAATTTTGCCACCAACAGTGAGGGAGGAGACAGGTTGATCACTATTCAAAAGATTTATTTTTCTTACATTTATTTTTCTAACATAAGCTTTACAATACATAAAGCAAAAGTCATTCATAAATTGAACAGGCAAAGTTTGTGCGTGTGTGTGTGTTTTCTCGATACTTTTTCACGCTCATACGGATGAATGGATTTTGATAAAATTTGGTATGAATGTAATTTCTACTCTGAATTAACACATCGGCTATCCTTTTGTTTTGATGTCATTAGTGCTAAGCCATTATTTGTGAGTTCATTTTTTTTTCAAAATGCCTCTTAGTGTCTTGCCTGTTCTTCTGAGTAGTGGCTCTTTTTCCGAAAAGGTGGTAGAGTGATTATTATAACTTTGGCGTTAATAAGTGTAAAAAAATCATTTTCCTTATATAATTTCGACAGATCCATGTCTTTTCTAGCATCACCCAAGAAAGTAAAAGAAAATAATTACTTCTCATCAAAGGGATTTCACCTCAAAGACAAGAAACGCCGCCGCAGTCTCAGTCGGGCAAGCTCGGCGGTGCTCGGGTAAGCTCGGAATGTCATATTCAGAGACAAAAAAATCCCTCGTCTATGAAAACATCAAATGAAATATTTCTTCTTAGAACTCAGAACGCAATGAATGGAGCGAACTTAATTCTTGACTGTTTTATGATAATCGTAACTTCCATTAGAATATTGGGATTATGTCAGAACTATGATATTTTTGTACTTGAATTCGCTTCATTTCAGTTACATTCATTTATTATGACTATAGTGGTAGATCATTAACAACAACATTTGATAAAGAACATATCGTCACGCCTTGTCTATCTTTAACCGGACCATATTTAGTCCCAAATGTCAGACAGAAATCGAGCCTGTCGCTATACATCGGGCTTTAGTTTTGTAGCAGATGACATGTTCACACGATGAATAAATTGGTGCGTGCCTTCAGCTAGGATCGAGCCCACTCCCTCTGGCTTGATAGGCAAGCCTTCTCCGACTAGGCCATTATCTTTTTCACTTATTTTTTTAAATAAAATAAAATTAAAATTAAAAAAAAATGTACAGTCGAAAACTATTGTTTATTATACCGATCTTTAAAAAAAAATTCTTATGAACTTTCAAATGAATTAGTTCAACACACGTCTTTCCCCCGAAAGGACTGACAGAGCCGTTTTACAACACCCACACTTCCCCGAGCAATATGTAGTACCAAATGGGACAGAGAACGAGCTCAGGCTTGTTCTCTTGTAGTGTCAGCACTGTACACGGGGTTCCAGTTAAGTAACAAATGACATTAGTTTAACCGACTAACAAAAATATCCGAAGATTTCAAGTATACTGTGAAAGCAGGGAGTAATATAACCCAGTTGCAACACCACGTACCCAAGATTAACCCGAATCAACAATGGCAACCCTTTTAAAAATACTATTAAATCAGATAACAAAGGACCACAGCTTAAAGCGGCTAACCAAGCGTTCTTCCCCAAGCCTATTGTATGAACTTAAATGTTCCGGATCTAACAAACCAAGTTCCGGTTTCCGGACGTCGAAATCGACTTAATAAATGGCTGTTTTCATTTGTTTCGAGGACCAAAAGAAACAATTTAATCAATAGAGGACAGACAATGGTCGCGATTCCAATGTCAACTCGCTAAAAGAAACTTAGTGCAATCACTTTTGTTACTATTACTAATAGAACCACAAGAAACAGACAGACAGTCAGACAGTAGTGCTATCAAATATGTCGAAAATTCGTTTTTGGTACAATTTTAGTCGAGCAGTAAGCAGGTACCGATTGAAAACAAGTTGTAAGTTTTTAACCGACTTCAAAAAAATTGGACCGATTTGGAAAATTGTTTTTTTTTTATAGGCTTCCCAGGTGACTGTTTTTTACTTACTACGAGTAATAGAACTACAAGAAACAGACAGCATGAATTTTAGTGAAGTAGTTTAGTAGTTTTGAAATTTATTTTCCGTATAATTATAGTCGGGCAGTAAGCAGGTGCCGATTAAAGTTTTCCAACAAATACAAATAATGCAAATAACTTTATTGTTCAAAAAATTAGAGCTAAAAATTACAATATTAAAAGTACCTACTTACATTTATTTGGTTAGCAACTTAAAACTGAATATTAATACAAGTAAGTACACTAATATTATTAACCCTGCCCTCGGAACTAGTAAAAACTGTATCTCAGAGGGCAGTTGTTCGTTTACATAAATCTTAGTTCGTTACAAAAAAATAATACATACGAGTATATCATAGAGTGCTAAACGGCAATTATATAATTTATAAAAGTAATGAAGTAAAATTAAAATTTAAGTAAGTATAGAATAAATGAACATATTATGTATCAAAAACAAAAAGAACAAAAGAAAATGTAACTAGTAAATAATATAATTATACCCCTATATACACAATATTATTATACCCCTTATTCGTGTCAGAGAAAGAAATATAGACAAAGGGAAAAATTACGATACAACTGCCAACAATTTTTCAGTTTTATCATAATCTAGTGTACATAATGTAAATACAACAACCGACTACAAAATAGGAGAAGGTTCTCAATTCGCCTGTATGTTTTTATATTTGTATGTGTTTTGTGCGATTACTCAAAGTCACCTGCTGAAACGATTTGGGAAATTCTTTTTTTGTTTTTATGGGCTTCCCAGGTGGTCTCATTTAAATTTTATCGAAATAGGTCGAGAGTTTTTTAATGCTTACAGATTGGTTCCATTGTCAAAATCCAGTTTTGATGTAAAGTCGATTTCTTTATTTAGAGATTTTTTAAGTTGATTAATTTTTTATAAGTCGGCTTTAACTACTTTGACAGCACTTAACTAAAATTATATCTTTCTTATATTTCTATCCTATGGATAGATACAAAGTTTCGTTTAGTGGCTTAGCAACGAAATCGAGGCCATTGTAAGATACAAGGGATGAAAACCAATTTCGCTTTCAACAAGTGAGCCAGCGATACTTTAACCCCTGTTTCTTTGGGCCTGATTAAATTTTAGGGTACGATATTGTAAGAGACGGAGAAATAATGATCACGTTATGTGTCAGCGTTGAGAGGAGCGATGGATTGTGATTGGAATACCTTTGTACAACTTACAGTGATTCACGCTCGGAAAGGATTTTAAATGTTTTTTTTTTTTTGACGTGACAACGTCTAATAAATCGATGAACACCGGCTGCAGGCACGAAAAAGGATGATTCATTGTCTCGTTATGCTCGCTAGAGCGATAGCGCTACACGAGCGAGCGAAAGGCATGATCGGCTTGAGCGTTCGGCTTGCGCCGCATCTACGAGTATCTCTCTTCCACTCCATTGGCCTATGAATCCGACGAAAAGATTTCATTAATGTTTTGTTAAGACGTTGTCACGGTTAACTATCGTCCGTGAACCGACTTTACAGACCACCATTTTTTTTTAATTTGGAATAGGTCCATGCTTGACTACCAATCCGCCTGATGTGAAGCAACATTGTGGCCTAAAATGAAGCACGTAGACCTATAAGGTACTTATTGACTCAAGCCTTGAAGATACTCTGGTTGTAGTTAGTCGGGAATACAGATGGTGACAAACGATTTCAGTCCCTAGAAGGCTATGCTATGCTATGGCTAAATACATTAGCACGCGATAATTCGCGTCGGGTTGTCGCGCTAGAAACATCGTTATCGGTTATCGGCGATGTTCTTGTCTACATTAGCAACTCGTCGCCTGTCTGAGGAGTGGACGTGGGCGATATAATTCGCCCATTATATCGCCAAGAGACAAACTAGATAATGGTACGGAACTCTTCGTGCGAGAGTCCAACTTGCACTTGGCCGGTTTTTTTTCATAAATAATTGTCAAAACTTGTAAACTCTAAAAACTCACTTCGTAGACGGACTTATCTACTCTTTATACTTGTTAATACTTTAAATTTTTGTGGGCTAAAGAAAGTGAAACAGACGCAACATAAATTGTTTGGCAATGATAAAGGTTTAATTAAAAGTTGTTGCTCAAGTTTCGAGTTGAATAGGTCCCTAAAATAATAGCTAATTTCAAAAGATGACAGATTTCCTCATCTTTAAGTAAAGAAAGTGTTAGGTAACTGAATGTTAAGGGTATAAGTAGACTCTATGGCGTTTATTCTACTACGTCATTTATTTGGCACAGTTTTACAAAACCTTCGCTGTGGTTCAACTCTCCCCACTTCTCACGTTTTGAATACAACGATTCGCCTGTTACAATATTATTCTCTACTATAGCCGCTACTACGTCGTAGCACTACTGGTGCTACGACGTCACTTCTATGATGTCCTGCTACGAACTACGATTCCACTGCTACAATACCACTGGGAGTGTGCACAGCGACAGCAATCCGCATGTCGCTACTCCGCACAGAGACGCGGTGTCAGTGTGTTAAACCCTACGGTTTTTGTTTCCAAATCGAGATTTTACAATCAAAGTTAAAATCCGCATCGCTGCACAACGGAGCGGCGTCCGGTGCAGTGTGTTTCGCGCCTTAGACTTTGAACTAATGGGGTTATTATAAAACTCATGCAACATTGTTTGCTACGATACTCCTGCTACTCTACATCTATACATCGCCTCTTGCTACGAAATAACGCTATTGCTACGACGCTACGTCCTGCTACAGCGTCCTTGCTACGCCGCGACTGTTGCAACGTCCCTATTAAGGTGAGCGCAAAAGAAATAGCTACTGCCATAACTCACCAAACATTAAGGTAGACAGACTTTAAATACTACTAACTCTATGACCTGGAGACCTCGCGACTAGCGTCTGTCCTCCTCTACAGGTCGTTTTCGTCAACAGACTCTCGTGAAATTTTTTGAGTAATAATTAATCGATAATAAAACAGAATTTTTTCCCGTGTCAGATTTTGGATTTTTTTTTAACTTGCGGAGATATGATTTCTCCGCTACTTCAGACCTGTAAACTAAGACAGAGATCTGGACAGAAATCCGGATATACGAAAGCATTTTGTCGAAGCTAAAGCAGAGACGCTTCACTCGCTAATGCTCGGTCGATTATTACAGTCTTTTTACCTCCCACTGCTGAGACACCGACCAACCGTACATCACGTGGATTGAGCCGTTATCCGCCACGTTAACGCAATGCGGGTGGAATATACCATCTCATTAGTCGTTAACCAAACTTTGAATCTAAAATCAGAATAGAGTTCCACCATTTACCTAATACCACACACAGTAAACCAAATTTCAGAGTCAAAGTAAGTTTCAGTAACGTCGCTAGCCGTGGGAACACTATCCATGCAGACCGCATTACCAAAGTTTGCACTAATCAGCTTTTGGTAGCCAAGTTCGGTCTAGAAACTGTAGCGTGCGGCTTACCTCGCGACAGGGAGAAATTATCGAGCACATGCGGACACGTATATCAATTTGGCTAAACTTTCTACACGTTTGCTTCCATCTCACTATGTACAGTGTGCTACAGAAGGGTGTTACCTTGTAAGTAATACTTTTCCTTTAATTTCATGTTATCCCACTTTTTACTATGCAGGGTTTGGATACTTTTTTTTGTTTTTATTTTATTTTTACATTTTTTTTTTCTTCTTAGTAATACTTAAAGACACGTAGAATGCAGGTTACCCGCGCTGGGGGGCAATGCAGCTAAGCTCTGCCGATGCTTAACTGAAACGTTGATGTTGCGTTTGTGATTAAAATATCGGACGGGGAACGGCTCAGAATCACTGATGTCTCACAAACGTATCAACTAGGCTACCGGTGACACGTTTGTGAAACGTTTTTTTTTTTTTTTTTATTGCATAATAGGCTTGCGTTTGGCCGCCAACATGCCTGATGATAAGCAGTGATGCGGCCTACGATGGAGCACGCTTGCCTAGAAGAAACCGATTCACTCGAGACTTGAAGACAGATACCCAGATTATAAGTGTCAGGGAACACACAGTCTGGCAGAGTATTCCACACTCTAGCGGTCCGTATGAGAAATGAGGAACCAAAGCGTTTCGTGCGTGTTGTAAGTATGTCAACCATAAAACGATGCCGCTTTTTCGTACTCTTGGTTGTTTTATAGAAGAACGGGCTAGGGAGAATAAGGTCATGCAAACCAGATGCACACTCCCCGAAATGTATGCGATAAAAAACCGATAGACTAGCAACCTTGCGCCGATGATCCAAACTTTGAAGTTTGGCCTGGACAAGGGAGTCGTTACCAATGAGCTTCTTCGCACGTTTCTCGATGGACGTTACTGATACTGAGCCGTTCCCCGCCCATTTTTTTTATGACAAACGCAACATCATCGTTTTAGTTAAGCATCGGCTGAGCTTCGCTGAATTGCCCTCCTGATCTATCAGCGCGTATCGGTACAGGGACCGTGACATCCTATTTCCATGATGGTTATACGTTTTGTTTCCGACGCTAAGTGACCGCGAATCGTATCGCCGCGCACTAAGGTACATGATCGTGCAGCGTCTAAAGCAAAACGTAACCATCATGCTAATATGTCATGGTACGGACTCTGGTCCGCGCAGGTAACCGCAAAATAAAGCAAGCGGGTATAATCAGGGACCGTGCGTTGTTCCCTTGCAAATTAAGTAATAAATGACGTAACAATCCACTAGCGCTGATCGGCACAGATCGGAACTAGCCGGCGCTTATCGGCGCTGGTTAGGCACGAAGAAGACTACCTGCGCCAGATCTAAACGGACCGCTACGTGCTGCTGGACAGGCACGGGTCCTTTCTTTTTTATTTAAGGGTATTTTTGTCCGTCGTCAAAGTGAAAAACTAAAACTTATGGAACACACATTTGCTAAAAAAATCCTTGTGCCCTATCCTTGACGCATGAGATGAGATCTGGTTATTTTCTGACTTTTCAATTTTCAAACAAGTAAGACAAAGACCATAAATATCTAGAGTTGTAGGAATATAACCCCCCCCCCCCCCCCCCACTTTGTTTTGAACAGAGACTGGATTTTTGCTGGAATTTAGCAATTTGTTCTAAAATCTTTTAATTTTTACGCTAATTAATTTAATCTTTTCATTTTTTCGCTAGCTCATTTTTACGCTTATTTTTTTGCACATAGTATATTTTACACTAATATTACAAATTCGAAAGTTTTTTAATGTATACCATTGTGCAAACCAGTCACCGTGTCAGGAGTATAAATTCAAAAATAGGTTAAAAACAAAAAGTCACTTCATTTTAAAACATGATTCCATCCATTAATATCTTCAATGAACGAACCAACGTCTATCACAATTTTATTAATGGAGAGCCATTGAAAAATGATAAAAGAGGGTAGAGCGGCAGGTATTTCTGATTTAAAATTTTTTGTCCGCGTCCACTTTATTAAATTTCTATTGTAGTATTAAACATACTGGTTCAAGTTATTTCATGTAGACTTAACTAGAAAATCAACGAAGTTAATTCGTTGTTTTTCAAAATCAAAGAACTAGTAACGATTAGTAAATCGTTAGATTTATAGAATTTTAACTCATACTGCAACAGAACCTTCGGATAGGTTCAAAAATGCGGTTTAAATGAAAACTACGTAAACATTTCCTTTTAACATTAACGCAAAATCAAATCATCTGTACCTATACCTAAATAACATCTTTGAAAGAACATGTCCACCGCAAGTCAGCTTTAATAAAATCCACACGAAGCGCTTTCAGGACTCCTTCCTGATAAGAACTGCCAAGAAGTGAAACGCACTTCCTGCCTCGGTGTTTCCCAGCAATACCTAGATACAACCTGGGTCTCTTCAAGACAGGAGTGAATAGGCACCTCATGAGCAAGCGTGCTCCATCTTAGACCACATCTTCACTTTCTATCAGGTGTATTGTTGTCAACGTAGGCCCATCTATACTAATATTATAAACAGGAAAGATGTGTATGTAAGTATGTTTGTAACGAATTAACTCAAAAACCACTGCTCCGAAATTAAAAATTCTTTCACCATTACAAAGCTACATAGCATGGTCCTGATTGAAATAGGCTATATAACGTGAGCGAAACTGCGGGCAAAAGAGCTAGTTCAATCATAAAAAAGACTAGTTTTTGTGAAGATCATTTGGAAAGGCCTTTTTCCAGCAGTGGACTTCTAACAGCTGCAATGATGAAAAATGACATAAATGACCAATTTAAGCACATTTTTCACTGAGAGCGCCAACGCCATTAAAATAAATACAAGTAGGTAGGTACCTCACTCATTTCCCTGCTTGACGTATTTACATTTTATACCCATCCAAGGGCCATTCAGACCGCAAGGTTATCGCGGCCCAGTCAAATCAAGCGAATTAGCAAGTCAAACGACGCCACGCTGTACCGCCTCCATAATTAAAGTACCTAATGCTGTTAACCATTTGCACAGAATATAGCATAGTTTCAATATCAGCTGCTTGGCTGTTACAGACAGTAATTGATTTTGAAATTGAAATCCACATCTCTCAGCTAGAGTAAGCGAAGTATTAGAAGCGTTGAGCGAGCGTTATTGCTTTCTCGCTCACACGATTCAGCGTTTTAAATAATACTAGTTGTCACCCCGCGACTTCGTTCGCGTTTATTATTTATATATGACGGCGCGAGATATCATTGGATAAAGAAAATCAGTTTATTTTGAGAGTTGTTAATCGATAGTATTATTGTTCTGTTATTTTTGACGATGAATCGATTTGTTTATGGTAATTTAGAGCGGTTAACACCGAATGGAGTTGCGTTTGGGATTTCGGGCGAACGTCATGTCTGTCAGTCAGTGTTTGACAGGACTGGGCTGAAAGCGGTCGCACGCAATGGTCATTCGTAAACCCATTACTCTAAATCGCCAACTATCTTTGTGATCCTTCACTAAATAAGTAGTCTAAGTGACTGTATAATTAAAATAGTGAAAAGCCTTCAATGCTGTCCCCTTATTTCAACGTTCCTGAAGTTTGACGCCCACCATAGATACCCGTGATGACAAGTTCACGGATCAGAAATCAGACACGACACCGCGGCCTACTAGATTTTCCCCGTCATCAAAAGTGGAAGGTCACAGCGCGGCGGCCTTTCCTATGTTCCTCCGACATCAATGGGATCAGATGCGACGGCGTGGCTCCTCTTCCCTACATTTCCCCGATATGAGAAGTGGGATGAGAGATACTTCGGCTTCCTTTCCCTGATTTCTCCGACATCAGAAGTGGGATAAGACCAATGCCCACAGTTAACAAGATGAGTGCTGAAGATGATGACGAGAACCACCGGCCTCTTCCCCGATATCAGGAGTGAGATGTGAAGGCTCGGCTTCCTACTTCTCTATGTTTCCCCGACATCAGAATTGGGATAAGAATAACGTCCACAGCAACAAGATATGGCTCCGTCTTTGGCTACAATTCTACAATGATCTGGAAGCGAAGTGGCATAGCAACAGATGGCTGATAGGGTCGCCCCTACACTGAGAAAACTGTGTACGTGCTATTATTGTGGAGTGTGCGGACTGTTTCTTCGTGGTGCATAAAGTGCAGCAGAGCGGCAATGAGACAGTGAGCATCGAGTAGACGTCTGCATTATCTCGACGGCGTTTGATTACACCTAGTCTATGCTATGTGACGCAACTAACAAACAACGAGAGACGAAGGATAGCAGTGTACCGAACAAAACGTCGACGCCTACGTGTTACTACTGCAACGAGGTTACATCGCCACTCGTTGATCGAAAAAGGGCACCAAAATTAGCAGCAGCAACGTGCGAGATCCGGTCAATGCCTGGAGGGCTATTCTTACAACTCGAGATTCCATCATACCCCGAAAAAAATGGCTGAATTCGAGATGCCTTATTCAAGTTGCTCTAGATCGAGATAATCTCGATGGCTGGGGCGCGAGATGTCTCGAGTAGTCGGAGGCAGTGGAGACTTCCAGGAATCGAGATCGAGATGAGATGAAAATCTCCTATCTCCGAATTGGGCCCCTGCACTATGAAGCAGCCATTGATCACCTACGAGTAGCAATTGAATCCGGTGAGAAGTTTTCATTTTGTTTGATATTCGTAAACGATGTATGTCAGAGTGCTATTTTCTATTGGAGTTGTTTAAAGTTTAGAAATACCCACAAACAGTTTAGTCAAACTGTCGCTTGCGGCACATGTGAGTCATGCAGTTAATAAATAACTTACTAAGTGTCAATGCTTTTGGTAAAACTAAGCCTGGAGGGCAGTAGCCGGTAGGACAGTAGCCTGTGTAGTAATAGCCTGTGTGGCAATAGCCTGTGTGGCACTCGCCTGTGTGGCACTAATCTGCAAGGTACTATCCTATGTGGCACTAGCCTGTGTGGCAAGCCGGTGTAGCAAGCCTGTGTGGCAAGCCTGTGTGGCAAGCGTATGTCGTTCTAGCCTGTGTGGCAAGCCTGTGTGGCAAGCCTGTGTGGCAAACCTGTGTGGCAAGCTTGTGTGGCAAGTCTTTGTTGCAACCCTACTTTTGTGGCATTATAGTATGAGTGACGACTTAGCCTGTGTGGTAAGCCTATGTAGTAAACTCCTCCCGGTGTAACATCATAGTACGAGTTACGACCTAGCCTGTGTGGCAAGTCTACGTGACAACTTTAATGGCATGTTATTCGGTTGAAATTGGACACAGCAGTTTTCATAAGTCCAAACCGCGTATGTGTACCATCATTGGATTTTCAATGTGGCTTGATTAAACTCTTGGAACATTGGATGTGTGATTAATAATGTAGTTTTAGCCTCGATTATTCGATTGGTCCCAATACAATTAATTTCACTAAAAGTCAAGTTGCTTATTTCAATTATCATGACAATTTATGGGGATAGGTAACGAATATGAAGTTACTGTTGGAAGAGTCGACTATACTCTGAGACGATGTTTATGGTTGGTAGAATTGGGATTAACTGTGTTTTGTGTTATCCCATAACTGTTTTCGCTTTCTGTGAAATTGTGGAGGTAGATTTGAGACGGTCAGAATGACCGAGCGTTAAGTGGTTACTTGAGCACTTTTATGATTGTCCACAGATGATGAGATGAACTATTCACCCGAGGACGTGTGAAAATGCAGGATGGCCGTGACGGCGCGAGATATCATTGGATAAAGAAAATCAGTTTATTTTGAGAGTTGTTAATCGATAGTATTATTGTTCTGTTATTTTTGACGATGAATCGATTTGTTTATGGTAATTTAGAGCGGTTAACACCGAATGGAGTTGCGTTTGGGATTTCGGGCGAACGTCATGTCTGTCAGTCAGTGTTTGACAGGACTGGGCTGAAAGCGGTCGCACGCAATGGTCATTCGTAAACCCATTACTCTAAATCGCCAACTATCTTTGTGATCCTTCACTAAATAAGTAGTCTAAGTGACTGTATAATTAAAATAGTGAAAAGCCTTCAATGCTGTCCCCTTATTTCAACGTTCCTGAAGTTTGACGCCCACCATAGATACCCGTGATGACAAGTTCACGGATCAGAAATCAGACACGACACCGCGGCCTACTAGATTTTCCCCGTCATCAAAAGTGGAAGGTCACAGCGCGGCGGCCTTTCCTATGTTCCTCCGACATCAATGGGATCAGATGCGACGGCGTGGCTCCTCTTCCCTACATTTCCCCGATATGAGAAGTGGGATGAGAGATACTTCGGCTTCCTTTCCCTGATTTCTCCGACATCAGAAGTGGGATAAGACCAATGCCCACAGTTAACAAGATGAGTGCTGAAGATGATGACGAGAACCACCGGCCTCTTCCCCGATATATATATATATATATATTTAAACTATCCTATCTCTCAAGTTGGATCGAACTGCACATGGTGTACGAATTTTATTATAATCGGTTAAGTGGTTTAGGAGTTCATTGAGGACAAACATTGTGACACGAGATTTATATATATTAAGATGTACAATGTTTGGGTGAGCAATTGAAAATCGTTGTACGACAGGATTACCTACTGCTCAACTAGTAGAGTTATTTAATTGAGCAGTGGGAAAGAAGCGTAACTATTTAGCTAATAAATTATAATACATAGTACCCCAGTCGCAGCTGATTAAGAAATTACGCTAACCTGTGAAGATGTATACTACTACCTATAGGTATTACACAGAATAGGCAGTAATAGCACGCTCGAGTCGCGCATCTCATTGTAAAAATCCGGAACAAAAGAAATCTTTCTGGAAAGCCATTTTTGTGCGCTGTTTTTATGATGTTTTTCTCTATTGAATATTGTTTATTTTAATCTTTTGTACTGTCTGACTATTCTGGATCTGGTGACTGTGATCTGGTGGCTCCGGGAGATCAACAACTGTTTGTGTCCTTGCGCTATTGCTTTTTCGAATTTGCTGGATTTCATCAACCCGTTTATATTCACAGACGACCGACGACTTAACAGTAAAGGCCCTGCGCCGTCGGCGCTTGTCTAATGCCAGGTACGCTGTCTTGGCCTCAGTGGCCAACAGCATAGTCAATTTAAAAAAAAGGAGTCTGTTTTGATTACGCGCTCAAAGTGTCAACATCGATGTAATTGTACGAGTGGTGTTCAGAGCGTTATAGTGCAAGTGTCTACTGTAGTGTAGTGTAGTGTAGTGCAGTGTGTCATTTTTTATTGTTTTAAAGCTGAATTGTGTGAGCGAGAAGAGCAATAACGCCCGTTCAACGGCTCTTAACAAAACGTCTACAGAAACCTGAATCGGTTTCGCTAGAACATTTTAAGGCTCTTAAACTTAAACTTAAGTGAGTGTAGAACTAAAAATAAGGGTTCTAAAATTTTCTTTTCAAATCATTGAAAAACTTAAAGCCATAGTCTAGAAAAGTTAGAATTGAAACTTTGCAGTATTTCCCAGAGTTGGTAGTTTTAATTTAATTAGTGCTTGTAAAAGATGCTCTAGATATCGGAGAATTCTACCGACCTGACTCAGCATCGTAAAATATTTCTTCAGAAAAGTCTAGTTATTTGTTAAGGGTCGTAGAGAATTACGAACCTACTTGTTAAAAGATTAAATGTGTTTTAGGGAACATGACTATTGTTTAGCTGATAGTTTATAGTTGTTATATCTAATATTCCGTTTTTTTAATGTAAGCTGAAAAGCTAATTTAACATTTCCTACATCAATACAAGTTAGACTAATTTGCAATAACCCGATGTATGTTCTTGTATCCTCCTTACTAATAATCCGTTTTAGTGTTTTGTATTTTTCTTACTTCATCATTTGATTGCAAAAGACATAACGCTATAACTATTCCGATTCTACGAGTATACAACCTTTAATTTAAGGGGGGGCTGTAATTAAAGACTGCAGTGGCTTGAAATGGTGATGTGGTCAAAAACTCTATTGCTAGTATATAATAGTGACATAATAGTGACAATAATAGTGACATAGTGTAAATAAAAACAAATAAACATGGCATAATTGGCGAAACTATAAGGCGCGAATTATGCTGACCGCGCGTAAGGCTAGGCTGAGGCGCAGTCAAGCTTTAACCGCAGTACCGTCTTACAACTTATTCATACAAACACAAAATATGTGACAGCGGCGAGTTTTGAATGATACACAAGCGACACGGTGCAGGCACGCCGCTTCACGTCTTTCGTGCCTGAAACGTGCTCGCGCCGCGTCCTCGCCTAACCTTCGGTCTGTATAACTTACGCCGAATTAATTTAGCGTTAATTTACTATGAAACCCGTAAAACTATTCAAGTCAAGTATTTACAAATGTGAGTGTTGTATGTATGTATGTATGTATATACGTATGTATGTGGTTTCTTTAGCCCGCCCTACAGCCTAAACAGCTTGATGGATTTCGAAATGTGAGGTGTCATTTGAATCGTCTTTATAGTAGAAGTGACATAGTGTACAATATTTTGCAGCCGGGTTTTTTGTTTTCCTTTTAATAATGTTACTTGCTTAAACACTACCTATTCAACCCATTATAACCTGGGTTTAATCGAGCGATCCTCTAAAAGTCGTACTACACTTTTTCGAAACCTTTTTTGTGTATGGATTATTTTGTTCGACAAAACATCTCAAATGAAGTAGAAGACGCGCCTTACGCGACTCACTGAACTGGGCAAATAGATAAAGCATCTTAAATTCTCAGTCCGCAAAACATTTACAAATAGAAGTCAAGATGGCCGATTATTTAATTTAGGCCGCGCTATCTGCGGATCTGACTTTTAAACTTGTTATTATTTACTTAGACTTTTAATAAAGCTGATGGATCAATGTCCAAACTTTATTAATTTGATCTTAATAAATGTCCGATCTTTTTTGGGTTTAAGGCGACGTCATAGCACGATTTTTACCCACACACACACGTTTACTTAAGCCGCTTCATTTAAAGTTGAAAATCGTAAATCATGTTTGATGGTAAAATGAGATTGGCGCCAAGTTTTTTTTTTTGCCGTTTTTATTGGTATTAGTCGTAATAAGAACACAACTTAAACTTAAACACTGCTCGGTTAAACTTTAAAGAACTAATCTGGCTTTTTAATAATCGAAAAAAAACGTGGTTACAATCGCTGAAAATTTAGAGAACTACGTTCCGATAGTTTTTTTAAGAAGACATATTTTGTGATTATTTTTATCCTAAAATAAGAATGATTTTCAAAATTGTTCTTCGCTTGAACTTGAGTTGGTTGTTTATTCTACCAGCTGTACCTCTTTTTTTGCTCCTGATCATCATAATTCTTCATATCAAACTAGGCGCAAACAAAAACTTGTTTTTGGTGATTTCGAGTAAGACGGGGCCTTAAATATTACTTTGTTTCATTTACTTTCATACGATTTGATTGTGTTTTGTCTATTAAGAAAAATGTTTTTACAAAAGTATTAGCGTTAAAGGCAATTAGTTGGTTCTATCAGCTTTTTTATCCGACTGCGCGAGTAGTAGGCTTATGTTTTTTGATACTTTGTTAGATTAAGAGTCTGGCGACCACTTTAGACTACCTTCGCATTGGTTTGACGTATTCTATAGCCATTTCGTCTAGAAGAAGACTACGAGCGAAGAGAGTAAGTAATGATGCTGACGAGCCTCTAAAGTTACCTACAGAGTGACAAAGTACAATTTCAGTTTTTTTATGACTTTTGCACTTCTGTAATCATTCTTAAATAACTAACAATCTCCCCTGTATTATGAATTCATTTAAAAGCTAATGATGTAGACAAGCTCTCTATGTAAAGGGATTTTTGATTTGCTTTATCTATCTATTGAATAAATCAGTCAAAAGCCACCCCTTGAAAATGCGGATATTTTTCATAGCTCTATTTTCTCTTGAGGACGTTTTTTAAAAAAACCAAGAACATAGGTGCGGAGATATAGTGGAGACAATAGTCTAGAATAGCAACAAGAGTCGCAAAGGTTGTCTTAGTTCCGCAAAGGCGTTATCCACCCATACCCGGGAGTCCCGCTACAAACTGTGGCAGGAAAGTTGCGCACCGCCACAAGAGTTCGTAAAACCGGCAAAGGAACTCCCTCCAGGCAACGACCTAACGCGGCCCACTTGGAAGCCGCTAAACAGACTCCGGACCCAAGTGGGCCGCTGCAAATTATAATAATAATAATACGTTTATTATGGAACAAACAACACAAGGTATTATAAATTTACCGATCGATGACACCTGCAGAAGTGTAAAACTGAGTCACAGATGTCAACGCCCTCGTCCGAAGATTTTCACAATAGTTCCGTAATTATTCTAAATTAACATCTTTTAAAAATAAACTGTATAATAAATAATATACAAAAGAAGAATTGTTCAAACAAGTAACATTAAATAAATACCTATAAATAATTATATCCAAATCCAAATCAAAATCCAACATGACCAAGTGACTTCTCTGACACAGGTTCTCAGTGTGGCTGCGGCGCAACACAAACCAAGGGCCATCTAATGTCCTGCCCTCAGTGCCCCAAAAGCTGCTCTCTGAGCGACCTGATGGAGGCCTCTCCTCTTGGAATAGCTGTCGCCGACTATTGGTCGGGGCACAAATAAATCAAAAAATAAAAACCATCGACACGAAGAAGAAGAAGACTAACACAATGTTGCGATCTTGCCTATGTTATTTTGTAGCGATACCGTTTAAGTCTTGTTTACCTATTGATTGTAAAACCTTTTTGTTGTCATAACAATGTCGAGTCAAACGTATTCACAATCTGTGTCAAGAATTCATGGCTCGGCTCGCTTGTACGGCGATTGGTGCTGTTTTCAATTGATACAAAATGATTGCTTTTGCATTAGTAAAGAAAAACCTCGAATCGTTTTTGATAGAAATTTTAATGTTCCGTGGTTCAGTTTAACATCATTGTGAATTTATAAAAAAAAACTTGATGATTGTCTTCTTTTTTTTTCTTTCACTGCCTTTAAGCAACTACAAATTGACTGCCTCGGTGGCTCAGTCGGTAGTGAACCTGCCTTCGGAGCCTGGGGGTGTGAGTTCGATTCTCACCTAGGGCAAACATTCATATGATGAATATTTGTGTTTGTTCTATATCTGGGTGTTAATTATCTATTTAAGTATGTATGTACTTAAAAAAATATGTGTATGTATATCAGTCTCTGGCCGCCAAAATACAAGATTTGCTTACTTTGGGGTCAGACGACCGTGTGTGCAAGTGTCTCGGCTATTATTATTATTCCAAGAAACTTATTTGTCTTCTTAATTTCTAAGTTTTTTACAATAAATGAATATAAAAACAAATACTATAAAAACTTAAAAACTTGGGTGCCCCCGGCAGCGGGGCGAGGCCCAAGCTACCGGTGGTTAGGGCTGCAGAGTGAGGAACCTCCTGACAATACGACACGTGTCTAAGATTACTGCCTTTTGTATCTGGCCCTTGATCCAACCGTCTAACGATAGCCTCTTCAGATGTTGGTCGAGGCTCTTCGCTATGAGACCGTTCACCGTGACGACTATCGGGACAATGATCGTCGAGTCAACATCCCACATGGCGGTTACCTCGTGAGCCAAGTCAAGGTACTTGCTGAGTTTGTCCTTCTCGGCCTTCACGTGGTTCTCGTCATGTGGGATGGTGATGTCGACGAGCACTGCCCGGCGCTGGGACCGGTCGACCAGCACGATATCAGGCTTATTGGCAAATTATTATTATTTTTATAAACTGAAACACGGATCATTTAAATTTCTTTGACGTTTACTTGACGTCTAGAATAACACCCTTAAGTACTATTACATCCAAAACCAGAATCTTGTAAATCTAAACGATTTTTCGGTAAATCCAAACGGGCAAAGCTCAGTAAATAACGCTTAAGCGCCTTAACGTCTGCTTAACTCAACTTGAGAAGTGACTTGTTACTTGACTCTTATTTTGTGTTTTAACTTAGTTCTATTATTAACCGACTTCAAAAAAAGGAGGAAGTTCTCAATTCGACTGTATATTTTTTTTTCTATTTGTATCTTACGAGATTCCGCCGTCAATTATGGATTGGTATAATTATGATTATTATATTATTATTATTAGATATAGGTGGTCCCATATAAATGTTATCTGAATCGGTCAAACAGTTTTTAAAATATCAACAAAAGTCAAAAAATTGTTTATATGAGTGATAGGAAGTTAGTTTGAAAGCTTTTTTAAAAATAATTATGTTAAACTAGTATGATGACATAATAAGGTAATTAAAGCCAACTTTTAAAGCATGACGGAGCACAGTTGTGTACAAATTAAGCGCTGAGTTTTCATCTGCCTTAAGAATGTAAGAAATTCTCTTTTTCGATGATTTTTATCAAGCAGAGGTTAGTTTGAAATTGAAACCAAAATAAAAAATAAAAATACAAAAACAAACATAAAATAAAATTATCATGCTCAACATTTTTGGAAGTGATGGTACATATTGTTTTCACCCGATAATAGGTTTCCTATACACGTATTTCATTTGTAGTCATTACACAGTCACAATAGGTTATTATTACGCAGTTTACACACGTATCTACAACGAAAAGCCATTTTTGGTAAGGCGATAATAAGGCTCTATATTAGTAATTGTCCCTGACGAAATTACCATAAAAAGTCGAAACTTTTTTTGAAATCAGAGTTAATTGTCTAACAGTTAACTGAGAGCTATCATTTTTTATCATTTGCAGCGCCTGGAGTCAACTGTACGAGAGACTTATTTCAAGTCTTACTTACTACGGGTTCCAGCGAAACACAAGGCAGCACTACTCTCGCCTGAGTTCTGGCCAAAACGGCTAGTGTTCCGGCGCAACTGGGAGGCCGCACAGGGAGCAAAAGCCCAGAAGATTTAGTTAATTTTATTGATGTTATTTATATGTATGTTAGTCTGTAAGGTATTTATTTTCTATGGGCCTCTGTAACTTGCATTGTATGCAAGTTATATTGCCTGAAATAAATGGATTATTATCATTATTATTATTTAAACACTGCGAGTATTACCTATAGATCTCCTCTTTAGTGTAGCATCATTTTCAGTCTTGTGCTAACCAAGTTATCAATCTAGCCGAAATTTCCATCTACCCAGCTTAAATTGTCAAATTGAATAAATAGGTAGTTTCCGTCACATCCGTGGTGAGAGCGTCCAAATCCGCGATACGCGATGCGGATCACGCGCGGTTAGTATTGAACGCCCACATATAGCGACCGCAAATATTGTGACGGAGAAGTGGAATAAAGGTGGCGATAGACGACACGTATATCACGTATAGATCTGCGTATCAATTTTGCGATTTGCTTAAGATAACAAGTAACTCTGCCAGAGTTTGTCTTCCCTGACACTTATAGGATGTCTTCAAGTCTCGAGTGAATCGGTTTCTTCCAGGCAAGCGTACTCCATCGTAGGCCGCATCACTGCTTATCATTAGGCATAAACACAAGCCGGCTGGAAAATATTGTACCCTACGTCACTTCCACTATCTAGACGATTCAAATGACACCTCACATGTCGAAGTCGATCAAGCTGTTTAGGCCGAACCAAAGAAACATACATACATACCCACATACATATATACACACATACATGCATACACTCTAAAACATAACCCTCCTTCTTACGCAGTCGGGTAAAAAGGAAAGAAGTTCGGATGTTTCTACTAAATGTCCCAAAGTAGTGGTATTTGTTACTAAAATCGATTTACAATGATAGGGTAAGTACCTACAGTCCTGCACCTATCGTGCTTAATCTATTTTTTTATTCTCCAACTAAACTTAAGGCGAGCCTGGCCAGAAAACGTCTAGCAAGAATCAACTTTTCTCTAAGATAAACCATGGTTTTTACTGTGTAAAAAAAAATATGTTATTCTTAAGCATATTTTTAAGTGGAATCATAAATCTGATACATGTAATGAATAACTTCACTCGATAGAAAAAAAATCCAAAGTCACCTCTATTTGGTATTTTAAACACGATTTGCGACTTAATTTTTACAAATCATATTGTTTTTTTATTTTTTTTACGAATTATAACGCAATAAAAAAATGGAATCATAAATAAAAATGTTAAAAAGTTAACATGGTAATTTTATATAATTTTTTATCACGAATTCATGGTAAAAAGGCACGTTTGCGTGACCGCCAGTCCGCCCGCAGACCCCGTCGACGCCGGACGTGTGCCAAATTTTTGTGATCTCCGCAGTGCCGCACACACCAACACCAACCAAGCATTTAGTTTTGCCATAATGAGTAACAAACATAATAAACGAAAAAAATGCTCAAGTCTGGCTTTTAGAAAATCGTACGAGTCAAGGAGCAAACGTCGGTAAGTAGATAAACTTCTACTAGATTAAATTGGTAATCATTGTTTTTATTTACTAGAATCGACATTTCTTGCATTGCTTTTTGTAGTCAGATGATGTATCAACAAATCTATTAGTACCTACTTATATTCGTTTTAGTGTTTTCAAATATCATACTCATCATCATAGATACTTTTTTGTCTCGTTACGTGTATTCACGATGTAAATACCCGGCCTAGTGGTATACCTACTAGTGATATTTATGTAGTTATACCTACCTACAGTTACAGTTTTTTTTGCAGAAGACTACTACGTAACAAAGTCCAATGACTTTGGAATTGACGAAACGTAAGTACCTATCTACCTTTTGTACCACGCAGGGAGGCGGGTGTTCTGGTGTGTTTGACTATGTCGGTCACCATTTATTATTTCACCCAGACAACTTGTGAGATACGGATACGGAGCGACGTTCATACTTTCATTATTCCTGAGCATTCTAAACTGCACAACGAGTAAATACCCGCCCTAGTGGCATACCAGTGATATTTATATAGTTATACCTACTTACACGAATACCTATCTTACAGTTTTGTTTTTTTTTTCAGAAGAGTACTACAACCAAATGTAATAAACTCCGATGACATTGGAATTGACGAAACGTAAGTACCTACCTACCTTTTTTAACATGCAGGGCGGCGGATCTTCGCTAAGTTTTAACTATACAGGATGTTAGGTAAGATACGGGACGACGTTCATACTTTCATTTTTACTGAGCAATCTGAACTGCACAACGAGTAAATACCCGGCCTAGTGGTATATCTAGTAGTGATATTTACGTAGTTATACTTACCTACATGAATACTTATCTTCGTTTTTTTTTTTTGCAGAAGAGTACTTCAAGAGAATGTAATAAACTCTGATGACATTGCAATTGACGAAACGTAAGTACCTACCTTCTTTTTGTAACATGCAAGGTGGCGGAACTTCGCTAAGTTTTGACTATATATTATGTAGGATGTTAGGTGAGATACGGGACGACGTTCATACTTTCATTTTTACTGAGCAATCTGAACTGCACAACGAGTAAATACCCGACCTAGTGGCATACCAGTGATATTTATATTTATATAGTTATACCTACTTACACGAATACCTATCTTACAGTTTTGTTTTTTTTTCAGAAGAGTACTACAACCAAATGTAATAAACTCCGATGACATTGGAATTGACGAAACGTAAGTACCTACCTACCTTTTGTACCATGCAGGGCGGCGGATCTTCGCTAAGTTTTAACTATACAGGATGTTAGGTAAGATACGGGACGACGTTCATACTTTCATTTTTACTGAGCAATCTGAACTGCACAACGAGTAAATACCCGGCCTAGTGGTATATCTAGTAGTGATATTTACGTAGTTATACTTACCTACATGAATACTTATCTTCGTTTTTTTTTTTTTGCAGAAGAGTACTTCAAGAGAATGTAATAAACTCTGATGACATTGCAATTGACGAAACGTAAGTACCTACCTTCTTTTTGTAACATGCAAGGTAGCGGATCTTCGCTAAGTTTTGACTGTACTGTATGTATGTAATTTATATAGGGTTTTAGGTGAGATAGGGGACGTCGTTCATACTTTCATTTTTGACTGAGCAATCTGTACTACACGAGTGTTTGGTAGCGTTTGAGTTATAGCCGTATGATTTGAACACATCTAGGCCTGATTAGTACTGCAACGTGATTCTGGCTGTTTTGAAGAAAACTCGTAAAGTTGTATATTCGTTTTTAACGATTAGCGAAAATCGAGCATTTCGGTAAATCTTGTAAGTACGGCTTTTATAAACCTACGACTGGTATGGATGTGTTCGTCGTTGCCTTTGAAATTCGAAACTGCCGGTTGTAAGAAGCGATAGCGGGGACAGGCGAAGCTATGTATATACGTCACAAAGATGGCCGCCGACCGTTGTAGATTATTACTTATATCTCGAGTTCTATCTCATCAAATCAGTTGTTTGAGGTGTCATTTGAAAGCTCATTTATTTATAATGTAGTTGTTATATAATTATGTACATACATACCAACAAGCTTAAACGACAGCTTCCGTGCGCGAGTCCGACTCGAACTTGGTCGGTTTTTTAGAATTTTTATATTTTGAACTTTTGGACATCATACTTATAAATATTTATTTTTATTTTGTTTTAGGCACGTGGATGACATTGACCCTGTTTCACTCAGCGTGGTCATCATCCTGCGTCAGTCATGGTTTGGTGGGGGGTATCCTATCACGGCGTCACAAAGCTTAGTTTTTGTGAAAAGGGGGTTAAAACTTCTGCCAAAGTGTTTCAAGAGACCGTCTTATATGGTGTTGTACAACCCCTTAGCAATACACTTTTTAAAAATCTACCGTGGAGTTTCCAACTAGACTCTGCACATGGTCACAAGGCGCGAACTACCCAAGCCTGGCTGGAAGCCAATGTTCCGGACTTTATAAGGGCTGAAGACTGGCCCTCCTCTAGCCAGATCAAAACCCCCTGGACTACAAATTATGGTCAGGTTTAGAGGGCATGGCCTGCTCTAAACGACACGCCGACATAGAGTCACTTAAGAAATCTTTGAAGCAAGCAGTGGCTAAATTTCCCATGGAAACAGTCCGTAAATCCATAGATTCTTGGCCAGACCGACTAAAGGCCTCTATCAAGGCCAAATGTGGTAATTTTGAATAAAATAATAGTTATATTTTTGTTAAGACTTCAATACATATGTAAATATAACTTTTATTAACATTACATTACTGTATAAAAAAAAAAATGCATTTTCATTTGTAACAGAACTTATGGCTAGACATGCATACATATCGTCACGCTTTTCCCCGAGGGGGCTGGCAGAGGTGTAATACAACACCCACATTTCGCCGGCCGATATTCAGTCCCAAATGTTACAGGGGGCGAGCCTGTCGCCATACACCGGGCTCCAGTTATGTAGCAGATGACACACAATACGCACATATGTTCACACAATGAACAAATTGGTGCGTGCCGTCGGCTGGGTTCGAACCCAGCAGAGCAAAATTGCCACTCCCAACTAGGCTGCCATCGATTCTACAACTATATCACAGAACAAATAATAATACTACGTACCTATAGCTCAATTGTATATATAAATGTAAATATTGTGAATGTATATTTTTGTATTGGATGTTTTGTTAGTACTAGCAGAATGTCCGCCACTTCGTACCCAGGGTATGTATATATCCGGTATAAGTTTACTCGATTCTTTCATAATTATTGTTTCAAAATTATATCTGAATCGTGTAGTTTTTTAACTTTAACAAACCATACAATATTATTAGTACGCACCTAATGGTAAATTAAGGTAATTAAAATTGTTATTACCATTGTTATACGATATACCCAAAAATAATGAAATTTACTATGTTGTATTATTTAAAGAATACCGGTAGTTACACAATCATTCCAACACCCTGTATAAATATTTGTCCTAATAAGGATAACAAGTAGCCTATGTGTCAATCCAGGGCAATAAGCTAACTCCGTTCCAAATATGATCCTCATCCGTCTAGCCGTTTAGGTGTGAATAAGTGAAATACGAGTAAGTACCTAACGTCCACACACAATCGCAATCTTTTGTATTTATGAGTGTGAAGTGTGATAAAATGGAAATATGACACTACCGGTAAAATGAAACTAATGCCACGACTGCTCGCACATAAAAAATACAACAACTCGTGGACATGAGATTGGTTGTACCTACCTACCTATATTGGCTTGAACGGCATTTTTTAGATTTTTTTTTGGTTGGCATCAAATAAAAAATGTTCATAAAATGGATGAGTACAATGACGGACGGATTATTTTATCGATTTCCTAAAAATGGGTGTTTAGGTACTCGATACCATAACGTGACTGACGGGTGAAAGACGTGCGCGCGGCGCATCGCACACAACTTTTGTGTCGCGTGAATGAATACGTCGCGCTCCCAAAAAGTGCGGCCTGAGGTAGAGTAAAATACCTAAAGTTCTGGGAAAGCCTCGCCTTAAACCTAGCTTCGTAATTTAGCTGAGTAATTGTAAGTTTTTTCTACAGATATAAAATAAAACTAATAAATAATATGCGTAAGGACCGTACAACCGTACGTAAGGACATCAAAACTCTTAGTAATAGTTTAGATTTAGCAATTTAACGTTCAGGTCCTATTTTTATCCGACTACCCAAGAAAGGGTCATGTTTCTCGCAACACTCTTTTATATTGGCTAATGGGGACAGATATGTTCTAAGTAGCCTGATTAGAGAACAATCTACATTGTACTGTCTCTGTCAGTCCCGAGTGACAGATGACACACATCGTTCTCAACAACAGTGACAGATAACTGAAATTATTTATAGTCTGAGAATAGGCTCGCAATTTTCCGCCACGACGACGCCTGTTCTAATTATCTGGTTAGGTTATTTGACGTGTCTTGATACGACAATGTACTTAATTAGTTTTGGTTCCAAACGTTCTAGAATAATTACAACTTTGATTACCGAAAGTAGCCTTTGTCTTAATATTATAAATGCGAAACTTGTTTGTGTGGATGTATTTGTTTGTTAACTCTTCGCTCTTCACCCTCAACGGATAGATGACTTTGATGAAATTTGGTATAGAAGTAGCTTATACCCTGATTAAACGCATATGTTACTTTTTAACCGGAGACACCGCAGACCGTGAGATGCAGCTAGTCTGTGATAAAAAATATGCAGATACCTTAGACCTACAGACATAGATAATAGGGAGTATTCTGTGACCGTATAGTATAAAAAATAATTATTAAAATCGTACTACTCTGTAAAAAGTTATGCGTGTTCTTACATACAAAAATAAATATGAGCGTTAACTTCTAAACCTCCTCTGTTTTAACGGTAAAAAAATCATCGATGTTTCGGACGCCCCTATAATATGTTTTTATAATATTCTCAAAACCACCGCTCGTTTGCACGTTCAAACGTAGTTTAGAATAGGAACGCCAATGCCCTTGAATAAACAACAAGTGGTACAAATTAGACTGAAGTCTAGGATATCAGTTTCACACTTAAATAAATTTGTTGTTTTTCTATATCTAGATAGTAAATATCTACCTAGTTTTGCTTTTGCTTTTTATGGGCTCATTAAAAAACTATCTTTTAATTTCATACTTACATTTGTACTTACTCGATTAAAAAAATAGGCACAATTATGAAAGATATATGTAATTGACAAATCTAAACTTACTAAAATATATAGTCTTTCTTTGTTTTCGCTGACAAAGACACGGCTTTATCCAAGAGGTGAATAGTCTACTTTTCACACCTCCTGTAAGGCAATAAAAAGAAACTGATGTTACACTAAGCACCGTCTTTCGTTTTAAATTTCGTGCAGCTGCACCAGCTACCTACGTTCTTTTTTTTTCATGATGGCCAGTTCAATTTTCCTTTCTCTCAGTTTTCATTCAATTTTAAGTTCTTTGCTCGGAATCTCCCTTGGGATTTTCATAAAACTTTTTCTTCTTTGGGAAGTTATGCCTTGCTTTACGTTACAACGTGATATGTAATTTGTCATTGTCGACTAGTTGGTGTGAAAAGTAATATAAGTACTTACATTTCAAGAGCTCACTTAAGACTGCCTCGGAGCGGACTCTGATGCGGTTTTCATTATCAGTTATACAATTTTCACAGAAGGTTCATATCTAGTCGAGGTAGGTCGTTAGTACTAATTAAAGTCATCACGAAAGCTGGCCTTTGTTGGCCACCATTGTAGGCCAACAAATCGTCAAGCTAAGTGTCAGACCACAGTTCATATAACATTCAGAAGTTAATTCAATTTCCCTCGCACATTTATTTCCAGCCACACAACTCACAAAGCTAAAGAGCGCAACTTGTTTAATCAAAGGAACAAGAGCCGAAGAACATTCGTTGCGAAGTTTCTGAAGGTCGAATATTACAAACGACAAGAGTTGGTGATCCCGCTCTCTACACGAGCTCGTTCATATTGCTGCTGTCAAATTAAGCACAAGGGTCATAAAGATTATGATTAAACACCTACGTCAAACCTACGTACGAAAATGGCTGGAAGAGATCGCTCAAAAGTATGGCCGCCAGGTGTTACTTTTTATAGTGCTAATCTTTTTTGTTTTGTTATTTCTAGTGTGATTTAAAGCGATGATAGCCTAGTTGGGAAGGCCTGCCTGTCAAGCCAGAGCGGGTTCGAACCCAGCCGACGGCACGCACCAATTTGGTCATTGTATGAACATATGTGCGTATTGTATGTCATCTGCTACATGACTGGAGCCCGGTGTATGGCGACAGGCTCGCCCCATGTCACATTTGGGACTGAATATCGTCCGGCGAAGTGTGGGTGTTGTATTACTCTGCCAGCCCCCTCGGGGGAAAGTCGTGACGATATGTTAAAAGAGCTTTCTCATCTTCAAACAAGTAACATTTTAAAAAGTAAACAAAATACTTACTGCTAAATGTAGTCGATCCTCCTGATAACGATTACTAAAATGTACTCTATGTCACTTCCACTATCAAGACGATTAAAATGACACCTCACATGTCAAAATCCATCCAGCAGTGTAGGCTGTAGGGCGTGCCAAAGAAACCACATACATACATACACCTATATACCCACATACAAACATACATACTTACATACACTCGAAAAACATAACCCTCCTTCTTGCGTAGTCGGGTAAAAAAAAGGTCGATCGTCGATGTTCATGGTACGTATATGCATACCAGATTTCATAGTCATTGATACATACCTATTAAATGCTAAGATAGTTCTTATCGTAGTCGAAAAGAATGGCGGAAGCATTACGGAATTAAGCGGAAATCGGATTGAACTGAAACTGTTTGTGCACGTAGCTAAAGTGTTAAGAAACTGTTAAGAGTATGGCGACCACTTAGACTAACATCGCATTGGCTTAAGGTCAGTAGACGAGCCTCTAAAGTTACCTACAGAGTAACAAAGTGCAATTTCAATTTTTTAATGTTTTTTGCACTTCTGTAATCATTCCTAAGAATTTTTCTAGTATTATGGATTCATTTAACAGCTAATGATGTAGACAACCATCTATGTAACGGAATATTTGATTTGCTTTGTCTACCTATTGAATAAATCAGTCAAAAGTGACCCCATAAAAATGCGGATACTTTTCATAGCTCTATTTTCGCTTGAGAACGTTTTTAGAAAAAAGCAAGAACATAGGGGCGGAGATATTATTAATTTAATTGTACATGCTAAATTTCATCATAATCTGAGAAACAGTTTTCAAGAAATTTGAGTAGCGCGTTTGTATGGAAATTTCAGAGTGTCGCGGCCCTCTTAACACAGCACTACCTCGACGCTTCCTTTTATAGTAATCACTTTTTTAACCGACTTCAAAAAGGAGGCGGTTATCAATTCGGTATTATTTTTGTTATGTTTGGTACCTACCTGTTTAACTCCGCTAATTATGAAACGATTAAAAAAAACTGTTTGAAAGGATAAGATTGGTCTTACTTTTTACTAAATTTATTTCGTAAAAATTACGAAAAAATCTTTTTTTTTTATTGTCATCCTATCCTACTCTTAGAGGCAAACGTCTCTATCGTATTTCAAATATTTCAATCACCCGCCAGATTCCACCATGCAGTCAGCTAAGTTAAGCTAGCATTTCTTCAATCTGTCTCTGCACCTTTTGTCCATTTTCAGGCACCATAAAAAACCTGAAACTCCGATAAAATGTTCGACTCCCCACAAAGTTTATACAGAGAGAAAGTGGCTTTTATGCCAAGCCTCCGACCATGTTGTAGGCTTCACTCTGAATAGAATTTCGAAACTTTGACTAACGCAACCATATCTTATTACAATCTATAGTGACGTTTACACAACTAGGTACTACGACCAACAAAATAAAGACTAGTATTTGTCTAGGAAATGTCCTTATTATACAAATGGGTACTATGTTGAGCACAGTATACTATTTAACAGTAGGGACTGGGAGACAATTTTTGTCATCAAATTAAAATAATAAAATACTTTCACGTATAAAGGTCTTAAAATTATTGTAGTTCTTAAAAGTATTCTGTCTGCATGCAGACGTGCAAATGTTTAATGTTGTAAACTATTTCTTCTTCTAAGTGTTATTCTATTAATTCTTTCTTCTTTAACTTGTGGCTGAAAGGCTAGGCGTTGACTTTTAAGCCGCGGTCATAGCACGATTTTTCACCCACACACAAGTTTACTTAAGTTGCTTCATTTAGAGTTGAAAATCGTGTAGCATATTTGATGGTAAAATGAGATCGGCGCCTAAATTTTTTTTGCCGTTTTTATTGGTATTAATCGTAACAAGGATACACATAAAATTAAGTTGCTCGGTTAAATGTTAGAGAACTAATCTGGATATTTAATAATTGAAAAAAATGTGATGTAATCGCTGAAAATTTAGAGAACCACGCTCAATAAGTTTTTTTTAGTTAATACATATTTTTTTTCCAAAATAAGAATGATTTGCAAAATTGTTCTTCAGTCAACTTTAGTTGGTTGTTTTTTCTACCAGCTGTATTTTTTTGCACCTGACCATCTTAATTCTTCATATAAAAACTAGGCGCAAAAAAAATATTGTTTTCGTTGATTTCGTGTAATACCGGGCCTTAACCATCACTGGCCTGACGTATAGAGTATGAGAATTTAAATGTTGATCTTATGTATAGCATATACTTTTTGCTAACTTTTGAAATTGATGAATTTTAAGATCCAGTTCATTCTTACCGCCGAGCGCCTAACGCACAGCATGTGTGCTAAGGAACGTTTTCTTTTTTTTTACAACAGACTAAGCATGCGTTTGACCACTGAATCGCGTCAGTCATTGCGCGTCATGCTGCATACATTGTGTCAGTCTTTTTTGATTTTTTAAATTAAAGGTAATTTTCCTGACACGCGATAAGCAACGCTGTATTGCAAAAGCGACAGTCGTTTTTTGGTAATTCGATTTTCTCGAACCGGGCGCTGTGGTGCCCCTCGATGGGTTAAGAATCTGAATAGCCAGGTTTTCAATCGATCGCATTGTGAGTAAGTTTCAAGTTAGGAAGTAAAGCGTAATAACTCAGATGACTTAACAATACGAAGTTTGGTTGGAGACAATGACGGATATACTAGTAGGGTAGGTAGGATATACTAGGGCGGCAGATTTTAGGGACGGCAGCACCAATTTTTTGAGGCGACTACCTCATATCGAGTCTGAAGAATCAAGGCACAAGCATTTGCAATGCTACGGCTGCATGAGAGGGATTCTGTGAGTATTCAAGGAATAGCGAGAAGTATAGCCAAGAAGTCCAAAAATCGTGATGTAGTCGGGAAAACACGAATGGTTATCACTGCACTGTCGGTAAAAAGGGTTTTACACAAGACGTTACTGCTTATTCTGCATTCTGTAGACAAAAACATCACCGATAACCGATAAACGATGTTTTAGCGCGACAACGCAACACGAATTACCGTGCTATTATATAGCCCCAGCATTAGTTGCCTCCATTAGCAGCCTGTACTTTAAAACGTGTTAATCCGCCACTGATTGTAGATCCATTACTGCCATCACTGAGCTAGGCGTATAGGTAAGGATATAAGTCAGCGGCAATAGGCGTGACTAGGCGTCTCTCTTGTCAGGACTGGTCCCAAACAAGGTCGTAAATAAAAGGAAAACTTGGGCTAAGGCCTACGTGCTAAAGTAGATTAATGTCGCGGAGTGTTAGGCACCAAGTCTACCGTCGGCCTACTTACATGGATAAGACTTTTGATCGCGTCGACAAAATCTTACAACACAATGATTAGGTACATTTGAAATTTCGGCATATTTTTTAATACCTAAAGCTGTGGCCAAATCAATAGATAGATATATCAGTAGAAGCTATGACATATAAATTCCTTTGCTGTCGATTCAGTAATTAAAAAAAAACTAAGACCGGTTGAATATTTTTTCCGCCTTGTTCGGAAGAAGAGCCTCTGGTCAAAAAAACAGGCACGAAACTGAGGGGCATTAGTTTATATTCTTTAAAAAAAATGTCTAACAAATTTTGGCTTCCAACTTGGTAACATCTTATTATGTTAGCTAGTAAATGTTTATCGATTGCTATCTTTTTCCCACTTACTAAAAAACTCTGCACCCCGCGGTTAAAAAGTATCCTATGTACCTACCCGGACTTTTCAATATCAATTTCAAACTTTCACGAAACTGCACGTCAGCGGTAACTGCACGTCAGTTACCACTGACGTGCAGTTTGCTAGTCTATAATAATATCGTTTTTATGTATTAACACAAAAGAAATATTAGTACTATGGTATTACTTTTCAACACATTTGAAAGTTCAAAACAAAAAATATGAAATTAGGCTTACCTGCCATAAACTTATTTTAAAAAACCTGAATACTTGTTGAGGTTTAATTTAGTATACGTAAATCATCTATGTATCTCCTGTCATCTTTTAAATTACACCTCCACAACCACATATTCCGTCACCCACTATACATACAGACAAACAAAAATGTACATATCTTTTAGCATTTACTCTATGGAAGGACTAACTCCCAAAACACGGGTTTCTTACACCCAATTTGGTTGTTAGTGCTAACAAAAATATAATGTACTTTTCATAAATAAATAATTTTGAATTTGAATACATCTGTATTACACACATAGCTACGTGTATAGTTCCATTTAAGTGGGCAATCAAACTCGTAAACAATTCAATGAATCGATCCCTAGCTTCCAGCCCGGCTGGTATTAGCGTACCTACCGTATTAGCCATGCATTAATCAGCATACAACGACGCTGCCAATTGTAAGCTTAAAGCTGCTTCTACACTGCACTGGGATCAAGATATGATGTGTAGATTTTTTAAATATTATTATGACTAAACCTAGCTGCGCCTCGCTGTGTTACTTGCGGAAAGGAACTTCTCACACCACCTGCTCGACAATGAACAATTACATATAATCACCTAGTCTCAACGTGAAGCAAAGCATTGTCTCCCAAGGGAGATAAAGATGTATAAAACTCCCAAGGAAGTTTTCGAGAAAAGAGTTTGAAATTGAATAGAAACTCAGCAAAGGGACGAGTTATTCGAAAATCGAACTGGCCACCACAAAAAAAAACGAACGCAAATGTATGAAATGGTAAAACAAAAAACGCTGTTTTTTTTCTCCTCATTTTTGGCGCCGCACGTCGTATGCATTTTCCAGTGTCTAGTAAATAAGAAATTTCTTAGTTGTAATGATAACAAACTGATTGCAACGATATATGTATACATTATTGCACTTTCATATCAATCGGATTTTCGGGAGGAAAACATTTCTGAAAGTAGAAATTTTACTGAATATCAGCAGCAAAAAACACAATTTCACACACAAAAATATTCTTATTACATTTGAAGTCTCGCAGCACCTGTTCCACCATACGAGCACAACAAGCGTGCGCTTCAAAAGCAACTAAAATAATTATGCTAAATAATTGTGCTAAATAATTTAAGCTCTAACGAGTTCCAGCATATTTTCATTTTACAAACGCTGCAGAGAAAATGTTAATACCGTCCAGACCGCGTCTACGAGACAGGAATCGGGGAATCTCTTTACTTTGGTATAATTTTACTGTAAAATTAATTCTTGAAAAATGAGAAAACTTTAAGGTGAGCTTCTGTGGTTTTTTGATGTTATTTATTTATGAATGATAAGAAGATTATGTATCACTTTTATTAAAATTTTAATTTTTTAGCTTTATATATTTATCTACCAAACAAATAAATAATCATTATAATCGATTTACAATTGGCATGGTAATCACGTACGAACGAAAAAAAACGAAAAAAAAATTTGTACAAACAGTTGAATTGAGAACATCTTCCCTTTTTTGGAAGTCGGTTAAGAACAAAAAGAAGGACAAAATATTTGTCTGAAAACCTACTTCTAAACTTTCTATCTTGACGGCGAGCCTGATTAATATCCTAAGACAGTCTCAGTACATGATCCATCAAAACAGCTCAAATAATTAAAGCTACTTAATGGAAATTAATGAGTTCATTAAAAACGCCATCCCCTGTAATGAATCCCGCTTCGTAACGTCACAAGTTAGCAAACAATCACTTTGTACTAAACAATATAAATTGAAACATTTTGTGCTGAGATTTCATTTCTTGATTTTGATCATTCTTGGTCATTCATAAGAATTATAAGTCAAAGTCAAAGTCCAAAATGTTTTTATTCAATTTAGGTATCAAAGATACACTTATGATCGTCAAAGTTATTTAAATAGACTCGACCGCCTTGTTCAAATAAAAAGCCTCTAATCAAAAGAACAGGCAAGAAACTGAGGGGCATTATTTTTTTCAAATAATAAATAAATTACACTCACAAATTGTGGCTTACAACTAGGTAATATCTATAAATACTAGTGGCTACTTGACGGAAGTGGAAGGCTCCAGACATCTTTGTCTTCTAAATAATTCTTAACTTTATAATACCCTCTCAAGTCAATCTCGATCTATGTTTTTTTTAACTTCCGACGCAAAATAGAGGGGTTAAGTTGAGGGTGTTTATAGGTATATGTGTCTCTTTGTGGCATCATAACTCCCAAACGGATAAACAGATTTTGATTTCGTTTTCTTGCCTGACAGGTGACTTTATCGAGAGTGTTCTTAGCTGTAATCATTGGAAGTTATAAAAACTTTCCAATTTTTAGTTAATAGACTTCATATAAGTAATATCACAATAATTGTTTTTTATTGTATTCATTTAAGGATAGTTAAAAAAAAGGGTACACTTTATGGATCGAGATTTTGATTATTTTAAAAGATACACATTTCTTTAAATTTTGTCGTACTATCAGAAATAAGTTATATTTGATCAAAATCAGTTCAGCCGTATAGTGGTAAAAGAGTAAGCACAAGAGCAACTAACTGAGGAGCTAAAGAGAGTTTTTAAAAATAGCTCTCTTCTAGTTATTAAAAATAGTTCTCTTGTACTGGTTTTATTTTATTTAAAAGTTTCTCATTATGTGAGTGGGAAAAGAGAGATTTTATATTTTTAGTGGCATATCTCTCACTACCCCACAAGTCTAACTCCATTCCATTCAAGCCATTGTCAAACGTTGTAATAGGATTGCTTCCGAATAGCCCACGTGCATCGCTGTACTGTTACAGCGATGCATGTGGGCTCCATAGATTGCTTTCTATATTCACCACCGGATGATTAGATAGTAGAGGGCTCGTTGCCAGCTGCAAATATATACAGCACAGCCAAATAGCTATCCTTGAATTAATCACTCTGACCTATATCACACTGGCGCATTAACCACACACTATGGCATCTCTCTCCAAAAAAAATAAAACTATAAAATGCGAAGAATATTGGATTTCAAACTCTACCTCCTGTACCTTACCTACCCTATTTCACGATTAAAATTTCAGAAACAATTTTAATGTCATCTGCTACATAACTGGACCCCGGTGTATGGCGACAGGCTCACCCCTTGTCACATTCGGGACTGAATATCGTCCGGCGAAGTATGGGCGTTGTATTACACCCTCTGCCAGCCCCTTCGAGGGAAAGGCGTGACGATATGTTATGTTATGTTAAAACATTTGACAAGAACACAGTATGCACAATGAGAGCTAACTCAATACATTGTCAAATAAACACAGTTTTCATTTCATAATACGAAATAAATAATACTTAATGAAAATTGAAAAACGCTAAACAACACAAAAACCAGCCAGACTCTACTTAGCACTAAATTCTTCGTATTTACGTTCCCTTCTTATTTATTAAGACTTTCTTTTCATTGTTCTCCGAAACAATATATAGCCCGCCGACTCACAGATAACACATTTGCGCTGTATCGCTCAGCGACACGGTATCTCGTCATTATTTTATTTTTAATGGGACAGTAAAAATCTAATCTCAGTAAAAATTCCCCGGGGCAAAGTGAATTTCGTTCCATTTTTGCTCGGGACGGGATGTTCCAATCAAGCCGGATACCGACGTAAACGGGCATAAAGTGGGGAACTTCCACTTTACCCCACTAAATAACTTCCCTGGTAGGGCATAGGGCGTAGGGAGTGTGCAAAACTTTGTAGGCAAATTTGCTCTGCTAATCAATTTAGGTGATCCAGCATTGTTCGGGAAGAGGAATGTTCAAAATGTTGTGAACGCATGACGATTTATCAGTTTACCTTCTGAAGAGCAGTTAGCTCCACGTTAAACAGATAACCCGAGCTTTTGCAAGGCTTACGCGAGGCATATTACCAAAAAAAATTTCTTCATTTAATTAGAAACATTGCCTACTAAATCTAAGAATACCAGTGTAAGGCCCGTATGCTAAAACGACGCTCAGTCATCAATCTGGATTAAAAGTTGTTTTTTGTACGGAAAAATCAGTTTTAAATCGAGATTCATGGCGCAGCGTTGGTAATGAAGATTCAATCAGCAAAACTTTATAAAACTGTAACTTGCGCTACCTAAATTGATTAGTGAATCAAAGTCGCTTACATCATTTTCAACATTCCATTATTATCATAGTGGAATTTCGAAAATTATAGGGCTTGGTGGGGTAATGTAGAAGTCCCCGTAAACGAGCATAAATTGCTTCATAGACTGGCAACGTTGGAAGTCTGCGTTGTTAAGCAATTGACATTTTGGCAGACCTTTAACAGCAATTGGTTCTGAAAATGCTTTATAAGAATTTTAATGATTTTTGAAGATAGGCCTTCAAGCTGTCGCCAGTAGGTACAAAAATCTCAGGCTAGTGAGTTACAAAACGTGTCTACGTTTTGTGACTCACTAGCGTACTCACTCTTATTTAATTTTGTGCTAGCTAAAATGTGCACACCTATTCTTCTTAATCATTTTTTCTATATTTTCTTTATTATTTAAAATAGTTTTTTATCATTTGACTAGCAGCGCCCCGTGGTGTTAGCCTCGGTTAAAAATTATGTGCTATTTATAATCACTGACTATAATCTACCTTTGTGCCAAACTTCATCCAGATCCATTTAGCCGTTCTGGCATGATTGGGCTCCATACATCTATTCACACATCCAAACATTCGCGTTTATAATATTAGTGTTATAAAATATAACACTTTCACAGTAATCACAGACTTACGTCTGGCCGCTGCCTCTCTGATGTTTAACAAATAGCTTAAGATGGAGCACGTAATTATCAGCGCGTTGTTAGCACTACCTTCAGCTGTACCTAACCAATCACTCACGGACACGTGACTCAGTACTCCAGTAATAATAACCTACATAAATCATCCAGTCAACAAAAACTCAGCAGCAAGTCAGGTAATGTACCCGGAGGCAGCTGACGGCGCAAAAACCATGTTTCGTAGTTACATGAACGAGCGGCATTCTGAGGGCCTACCATAACATCAGCTGTTTGCCATGATGGTCACGTTATGCGAACGTGAATCGTATCGCTGCGCAATAAGGTTCATGATCGCATAACATATCGTCACGCCTTTTCAACAATGTGGGTACACCCATACTTCGCCAGACGATTTTCAGTCCCAAGTGTGACAGGGGGCGAGCCTGTCGCCATACACTCCAGTCATGTAGCAGATGACATACAATATGCACATACGTTCGGACAATAAACAAATTGGTGCGTGCTGTCGACTTGGTCCCACTCCCTCTGGCTTGAGAGACGGGCCTTCTCCAACTAGGCCATCATCGCTTCCCGGTCGTTCGTTCATGATCGCACAGCATCGAAAACAAAACGTAACCATTGCGCCATTATTTTTGAGTGTTTAGTTTAGATTTATTTGTATTTGGTGTCAATAAATAAATAAAATAAAATAAATAGATTCGGGACACTTCCACTCCGGTTGCCTGACCCCAAACTAAGCAAAGCTTGTACTATGGCTGCCAAAGACAGATATTAGATATCATATCATACATACTTAGATATTTTTAAATACATACTTATATAGATATTAACACCCAGAACAAACACAAATGTTCATCACATAAATGTTTGCCCTAGGTGGGAATCAACCCACGCCCCCAAGCTCAGAGGGCAGGTTCACTACCAACTGAGCCACCGAGGCAGTCAAATAAAAAGTCAATAAAGAGTTTTTGTATTGTATTGTATTGTAACCATCGAGGCAAAAAGATGTCAAGGTAGGCCCCCGTGCTGAGTGCTGACGAGGCGGGAAGCGCTAATTTGCCACTCGGTATTTACTGTTTCCAAAAAACTGAGTCAAGCTCACCTTTGCGTGTAAAAAAAATTGAATGTTTTTATTAAATTTGCAAAATTCTAGGCTTCTGAAATTGGTTTGCGGTTTTGTTATTGGACGAACAACCAGCTGCAACTTGTTGAAATAATTTTGAAGTGGGCTATTTAATTTTTTGATTTTTTTTTAAAGTTTTATGACAATATAAACCTTCCATTATTTAAATAGTTATATTAGACTAAAATAAAAATACTGAGCGCTACGCTACTTCTAAAATACAAAAAAAAACCAACAAAAAACCATTTTGTGCTTTTCATTTCGGAATAAATTCCAGAGAGACGACATTAATTCCGGATTGAACCAAATGGTCGAGATGACGACCCTTCACAGTACAAAAGCGAAATTATAAATCACACCAAATGTATACCCAAGTAAGAAATGCAAATGCGCGTTGCAAAGTACCATAAAATTAATATTACAACCACCAACTTATTTACAAAACCGGTTAAGTGCTGGAACTAACAAAATTCAGTAGAGATTTTCAGTTGGGCTTAATAGAAGTTGCGATTGTGGCTCCTGCTTCAAATAAGTTGGTCGTGGGTACCTTTTCACTGGTAGGGTTACCCTAATTTAAGTGATGGATTACCGCCAGCGCCCGTATGGGCAATTCGTAAGGAAGGATCTTCGGGACAAAATGTCCTGGAGCTGAATGAGTTTTATTTGCCTTGCAGAAGTCATGGGTCTTGGTGATTTATTTAGATTGAGTGACTTTGATGTTAGCCTGTTTCTGGCAACCCCATTTCTGTTGGAATTACCTTTTTATAGAGTAGAGCCAAGAAAATAGTAAAGTTGCTGTACTTACTGAGAAATCTGATCCATAATACATTTTATAAGCTGTGTACGGTCATAATTGAACTATCTATGGGTTCAAATTTTATGCATACAATTTAAGTTGGTACCTACATGTGTCATAGCCTAAAGTCTGTTACCGAACTTATTCAAATATTTTTTTTAAGTTTTATATGAGTGACGAGACGAGTTAGCTGGTTAGTTAATTGAAAACGCCTAGCACTAGCACCACTTCTGCTTACATCTTATTGCCATGATGGCAATTTGTTTTATTTTGTTTTCGACGCTGGGCGATCATGAACCTTATTGCGCGGCGATACGATTCGCGATCGCACAGCGTCGACAATAAAACGTAACTATCATGGCGTTAAGATATAAAGGTAGGCCCTCTGCTCTTCATGTCAGAGGGTCGTGACAAATTTATTTATTTATTCATAACACACATGACAGAAATTATAAAAATAGTACAAAATTTTAGTGAACTTAAAAGAAATCCATATTAATTTCCAATATTATGTGTGTCTAGGAGCATTTTAATAACAAGTTAATTAATCACTAGCGAGCATAAAACAACAGAATTAAATTAAGTAATGAATTGAAATGTAAACATTTTGATTTTACATTGATTGCTAAATTATTTTAGACTAGCTGCGCCCCGCGGTTTCACCCGCGGTCAAAAAGTATCCTATGTGTTATTCTAGACTATAATCTATCTCTGTGCCAAATTTCATCCAGATCTGTTCAGCCGTTCTGGCGTGAAAGAGTAACAAACATCCATACATCCATTCTTACAAACTTTCGCGTTTATAATATTAGTAGGATTAACATTCAGTTAGTAATTAAATGAAGTATGAGAAACAAAACAATAAACGTAGACCAGTGGTTAAAAGTTAAAGCCTTAAATACTCTTTATTTGTCTTTGGAACTGATATAATCCTACTAACGCGAAAGTTTGTATGTATGGATGGATGGATGGACGGATGGATGGATGGACGGATGTTTGTTACTCTTTCACGCCAGAACGGCTGAACAGATCTGGATGAAATTTCGCACAGAGATAGAGTATAGTCTAGAATAGCACATAGGATACTTTTTAACCGCAGGTGAAACCGCGGAGCGCAGCTAGTTTTAGATAAAAAAATATCTATTTGTCTGTTGGAGACGAGGATTTCGTTGTATTGGCGGCTCATTCGGACAATTCGGATTAGAGAAAATACAACAATACAATATAAATAATAGAAAACTTGTAAACTAAATATGTTGAAAGTGAGGTGAAATTCCTCAAATTATTTTATCTCTGATCTTCCACTAAGCTTCTATTCCCAGCAATATGAAGCGATTCGTATATTCGGCTGACAGGTGTCAAGTACGTACGTACAAGTATCTTATCGGAATAACGTATAAATTGAGCTGCGGTTTCGCGACATTCCATAGACATTTCCTGCAGAAGTAGCAAAATATGTACTTACTGAATTAAAACTTCAATAAAAAATATTACGTAAGGATGTCTAAAAAACCGACCCCCTGTCATCCGAATTGAATTTTGTAAACACCTTTTAGATTTTAGTTGATATTTTTAGTAGTATATTATTGAGAGTTCTAACCCAGCGTTATTTGCGGTTGTGAAAATGTTTTTACTATGGTGTGAAGTATGGCGAGTGTGTTTTACCAACCGCAAAATGTCGTGTTAAGTTTGTAAAAAATGTTTTTTTTTTAAATTTGTATGTGATTGAGGCCATGGCTCCAGTGGCTTCAGTCGGGCGGGCTAGAGTTCCATTCCGTGGGCTGGCTGGGGTGAGATGGGTGTAGGGCTCCGGGTGGGGTAAGATGGGCTACGGTGTAGGGCTCCGGTTGGGGTAAGATGGGCCACGTAGGGCTCCAGTGTGCGGCGGCGTATGATTTCTAACTCACGTTTATTGCAGTTGTGAAAATGGTTTTACTATGGTGATAAGTATGGAGTGTGTGTTTAACCAACTGCAAAAGCTGTCCTCTTTGTGTTTTTTTTTTTCGGATGGGGTAAGACGGGCTATGGCGGGGGCGGGGGCGGGGGCGGGGGCTATGGCGGGGACGGGGGCGGGGGCGGGGGCGGGGGCGGGGGCGGGGACGGGGACGGCGGTGGGAGCGGTATCTTGCGGTGAGTGTATTGAGGACAGTTTCGATAGTTACATTGTAACAATCAAGTAACGGAAATAGCTGTGGTAGTATTTATATCTAAGAATATATATTATACTAGCTGTGCCCCGCGGTTTCACCCGCGAATAAAAAGTATCCTATGTGCTATTCTAGACTATAATCTATCTCTGTGATGAAATAATGAATGAAACAGTGATTGAGAGAGAGAGAGAGAGAGAGAGAGAGAGAGAGAGAGAGAGAGTGGTCGCTGTGCATGTATCAGTATACAAAATGTTGCGGAGCGACGGAGCGGAGCGACGGAGCGCGGAGCGACCAATCACAGCGCAGCGAGTGACGTAAGTACTGTTTTGGAGGTAAGACGGTGCTGTCACTTGACAACTGACAGGTACGTCAAAAAAAAATGACAGTTTTAAGAAGGTCTTGAACGTTCCCACGCTACCGGTCAGCAAGTGACGTGAGTAGTGTATTGGAGGTAAGACGGTGCTGTCACTTGACAACTGACAGGTAAGTCAAAAAAAAATGACAGTTAAGCAAGTGACGTAGTGTTTGGAGATAAGACGACGTGTCACGTAATTGTATCCAAAGTATGAAAAAAATTTATGGTGAAGTAGTTTTACCAACCGCGACAAGGCCGATTTAACTTTGTAAAAAGCATTTTTTTAAGATTTGTGAGAGTTTCAACCTCAGCGGAGCGCGGAGCGGCCAATCACAGCGCAGCAAGTGACGTAGTGTTTAGAGGTAAGGCGGTGCGATGCTATGACGTGTTAAAACGGATGTGTAAAAGTGATAAGAAGGTCTTGAACGTTCCCACGCTACCGGTCAGCAAGTGTGTCACTGTAGTTTGGAAGAAGTTAATGCTTTTGCCGCATGGTTTGAGCAGTATAAACAAAATGTGTAGTTATTTTATTATCTGTGTCTCCTGTATTAATCTAAGCACTATGTAATCACTATGTAATCACAATGTAACCGTTACGAGTATGTATTATCAATAGTTTTTTTTACTCTATAATATTTAGGGTATAATTAGTTAATAAAACACATTATTTACTCAACATTATTTTCTTTATTGATCCAGCTCGTTTCATTCATACCTAACCACTTAACTAGAACCCTATCTCCCTTTTTCTTCAGCACCTTCTCCACTAGATAAATGTCGGGGTATTTAACTTTTTGTAGTTCTTGCTCATAGAATCCCCCCAACACTGATTCATTTTTCTCATCATGTAATTGATATGTAATCGGATTGGTGGTGTTCACTTTAGCTATTTTGAATATTTCTGTACTCCAATTTCCAGTGTATGCCTTAGAAAAAGCAGATTTATATTTGCTTATTCGCACACAGTCACCAATGACATATTTTGCCCTGGGTCGTACTTTGATAAAATTGTAAACATTAGATAAGAGGGCGTTCGCATTTGTATGGTTCACGGTCACTGGGGCAGCCTTGATTGTACGATGTACTTTGTTGTTATATCTGTTTATTACGTCAGAAAGGGTTGCCCCGATCCATTTATAGGAACCATTGTAGGTAAATTGTTGCCAGAGCCAAGTTTTGAGAGTTCTTATCAATCTTTCAACGATAGACGCTTTCTTTACACTGTACGTAGAGTAATGGTTAATATTGTACTTTTTCATCAATACTTGGAACTTTTCATTGAAAAACTCTCGTCCATCATCTGATTGAATGTTCTTAGGTTTTCTCCCTAATAGATTATTATTATTATTATTATTCAGAATGGTTGACATAGCACGAGTCACGTCATCAGCCGATTTACTTTTAATCGCTTGAACCCAGGCATATTTCGAAAAAGTGTCAATACAAGTTAATATGTACTTCATCCCCCTGTTATACTTGGAGTATTTTTGCATATCGATTAAATCTATTTGCCAGGTGTCATCAAATCCCTTTTGTATGAAACGTCTTCGTGGAAAATTTTTACGAGCATTTTTATGAAGCTCCTGAACCACTTGCCACTTACTCATCTTTTTCAGGTTTTTTTATTACTCGTTTTTTTTGGTTTTACTGATGCAGCGGTTGTAATTGGAATAGTAGCCGCAACAGCAGTAGCAGCAAGACCACCACCACCAGCAGCAGCAGCAGCAGCAGTTGGACCACCAACAGTCAAAACAGCAGGCTTTGATTTAACATCCTTGCTAGCGATTATTTTGTAAAGTTCATTCAAACGATGAGAGTTGTTTTTAATCTTCAGTAAACAAAAGTTCATGGACTCTTCCAATTGTTTTTTGATAACGACGTCATTTTTTAAGATACCTTCTCGAGCATTTCTTAAAAGCTTGCTTTCCAAATCTACAACATTCTTGTAAACTTTAAGTGAATTATTTTGTTTTGGTTTATTTACACTGCTACTGCTACTGTCAGTTAGATAACGTCCAAACTTATTAATCGTCATTCTTACACTAAATGTGTTACTTGATGAGATGTCTTAATAGACCAGATGACGGAGGATTAATAATATCTGCTTCTATCAATTCTTCAATTATTGCCATAATTTCATTTCCATGTCCGTTATTACCAACATTTTGTGATGCAATTAAAAGTCGTAGACGGTCAATTAACTCATTAGGATCATCCCAATACTTAAAGTCTGTGTTAGGATGGTATTTTTTCATGATTAGTTGAGTGTTTTTTGTACAATTGCTCTTACGTACGTCAGAATTATTAACGCCATCATTATCACCATCATCCTTAAGCGGTAGACCTGATCCGCTAAAATCTTTTGTTGTAGTTGCTATCGTCTGTTTTATGTATGTATTATACTTATGACTTCTATCTCCTTGTATTTGTCCATGGGGTAAAAAGTTACGCTTGTGTGCGTTTGTCGTTAAAATGATTTGATTATAGTTCAATATATCTTGAGGCTGTACAAGAGAAGAGTTTGGATCTTTTTTTAATAAAAGTTCCAGTAAACCAGGTGTATAGTTATACTCCTTGCCCTTCACTTTAATACTCTTTTTTTCAAAGGTAACTGCACTATTACCCATATGATATCCATCAGGTGTAATGCTAATACCAAAGGGAACTTTCATAATTTTATTCAAAATTAAATTATCGAAATAGATTTGTACAAATCCAGGAACATTTTGTAATTGCATTTTGTAATTGTATTTGAGTTTCTTCTTGGAAGATGATGTAGTAGCATCTTGAAAATCATCTTCAGATAATGAGGTGTTTCTACCTGATGTAGCTGAATAAAGCGTTTTGTCACTAGTGAGGTTATTTTCATCATCATCATCATCATCATCATCATCATCATCATCAGTAGTGCTGCTTTTCTTAAGGTTAAGTTTGTGTTTTAACTTTTTACCGATAAAGCTCGATTTCCTCTCTTTTTTTAGGTTTTTTATTTTTGTTGGAGTATCATCACTAGAAGTATTTATTTTGATTGCTTCGTTCAGTATACTGTTCAAAGGTTGCGTGATTGGTTCAAAGGTTTCCTTTAGGGTAGATGACATTTCAGCTTTATCAACATTTAAGGATTTTACCTTATTTTTCACAGAATTCACCGATTTAATCAGTTTACGTTTTAGATTTTTATCACCAAAGATCTGTGATGCTTGAGAGTCCATGGTGAAATGTTAGCAAATCCAAGATTGAATATGTATTTAAGTTTTTTATTATTATAAACATATAAAATCATCAAACCCCCGTCGATAGCGGCCCTTATGAAATTCCAGATTTTTATCAATTACTAAGAAATTGTATTGGTTCTTCCAACAGGTTCGACATATTGAGAGAAATTCATCCCAAGACATGTCAGTGTTTACATGATCATCATATACATGTTTTAAATTTAAATCATCTTGTTTGAAGAGTATAATAAAGTTTGCGTTGTCACGCACCAACTGTTTAGGAATTTTACTATATGTCTGACATAGATAAAAACAATCTAATCCTTTGTGTCTACCCATAGAGAAATATTGACGTATAGACTCTTGGTCTTCCATTGACACATCATCAAATATCACAATACTATCGTTAAATGTATCTTCTATTGAGGTCACTTCACTCTTATCGGAAAATGTGTAATAATTCACAGAGGGCACTCGAGTAAATACTTCACCTAAAAATAAATACTTTGATTGATTCAAAGATTTTGAATACAAGTAGACATTTTGAAATTTAAGTCCATTCACGTCGAGTAATAGGGTGAGCAGTATATTTGTTTTACCACAGCCTGACGGTCCACAGATTAAACATCTTATACTATTAGGTAGCAACGGACCATGTTTATTCTGACCGCCATCTCCGTTAATATTATCTGAAATATTCCAATCTTTGACTGATAAAAGCGTGTTTTGCTTTCGAAACTTCATTATGATTAGTTGTTATTATTGTATACACGTGTTTTAAATACCTTTTTTAAAATGATTATACAACATAAAAGTAGTCCCATTCTTAAACCTACTGTCAAGCAAGGAGGTGGTTTTGTTAACAAAATTATTAACAATTTACCGTTTGAACTACACCTACCCGGCTATAATTATTGTGGACCGGGAACAAAATTACAAAAACGTTTAGCTCGAGGTGATGCAGGTATCAATCCTTTAGACGAAGCTTGCAAATCGCATGATATTGCATACGCTCAGAATTCTAATCTAGACCAGCGGCATATAGCAGATTTGGAATTAGCATCAGCCGCTGCGAAGCGTTGGAGAGAGTCACCACATTTGTCTGAGAGATTAATGGCTCTAGGCGTTAATAAAATTATGAAGTTTAAGGTGAAACGAGGTATGGGTATACCTCTCTCCAGAGTGATAACTGAAACCCGTAAAGCTCTTAAAAAAACATACTCAAAGGGTAAACATAAAATGACACCTCATGATACATTGTTAAATACTGCCGTTAAAGCTGCAAAAAAATCTATTAGCAATAAACTCGTCAAGAAACCTAGAGTTATTCGTTTACCTAAGAGAGGTGGTTTTCTACCACTGATTCCAATATTGGGAGCGTTGGCGGCTGCCGGCACCTTGGCTGGAGGAGTTTCAACAGCTGCCAAAAATATTTACGAAATGGTTAAAAAGAAAGATCCAATTCGATCAACGGTACCGGTGGCTGTAGGAAAAGGAATGTACATGGCACCATATAAAAAAGGTTTTGGTCTCTACCTAACACCCTATCAAAAAAACTAAATCTCACCCTACCGAAACATGCCCTTTCCGACTATGAAATTTTGAACTTTATCAAGCAAATTAACATACCTCATTTTCGAGGAGTTGTAATGAGAGATGATTTGATAAAGAGAAATTCACAGCCATGGTATTGTGAAACTGGCATTTTGAATTTAGACAATTCGAGTGGGGTGGGTACGCATTGGGTAGCATACGCAAAGAAAAATCTACACTGTGAATATTTTGACAGCTATGGAGACTTGAGACCACCTCAAGAGTTTATCAATTACATGTTGAAATCTAATCGTAACATAGCAATTAATTATAACTATAACAATGTACAAAAATCTAATAAATACAATTGTGGTCATCTGTGTTTACGTTTCCTATTAAATGTTTGTAATAATTTGTTTGATAATAAATAAATATAAATGGCAAAAATTATTATTGGAAATTTCATTTTACACCCGAAAGTCGACTTGATATAATGTCTTTCACGTTAACGTTAAACAGTGACGAATCCACGTTTAATGTGAATTTTCTACCACCCATTGAACTTGATAACGGTGACCAGTATGAATGTGCGGTGATATACTTTAAAACATTCAATTCAATACCGAACGTTGACAGTAGTAATAATCTTTTCCACTATGGAGATAATAATGTGATTACTATTCCGGAAGGTTCCTATGAGCTAGATAATATTTTCCAATTACTAGAGCGAGAGCTCGAACGTAGATCGGGTGGAGATGGTAAAGAATTAATTGATATGGAAGCCAATACGAACACTATGAAATGTTTATTTTTTTCACCGGAATTTGACATACACTTTGAGAAAGAAAACAGTATCGGAAGTATTTTTGGGTTTTCTCGCAAATTACTCCCGAAAAATGTTGTTCATTTATCAGATCAACCAATTAACATTCTGATAACAAACACTATAAGAATAGAGTGTAATGTTACTGAGGGATCATTCATCAATAATAAACAGTCGCATGTGTTACATGAATTCTCTCCAATAGTTCCACCAGGATATCAAATCATAGAGTGTCCTTCACACCCAATTTATTTACCTGTAAAGGTGAAAACCATTCAAAATCTACACGTGCGTATAGTGAATGAACAAGGAAACCTTGTCAATTTTAGAAAAGAAAACATATCACTGCGTTTACATTTAAGAAAGGCAGTATGATTATCTATAAAAACAATGGTAGCAGTGTATTGAATCATAGTATTTCGAATACCAGCACGGTGTTAACAACCCCACAAATTGGCGTGAAACTAAACAAAATAAGAAAAGAAAACTTGGTATACCTTCAATCCTTGGGCCTAGAAGTGAAATGGCCGACACATCAAGCATTTTAAATATTGGCGAGAAAGTTATCTTCGATGATAGTATTGAAAGTATTGAATACCACTTATACACACCTTACAATGAATCTTACAAGAACAATGATGAGATTCGCATTTGTATTAATAGTCAAGATTTAATAGTATTACCTTGCGAGAGTCAGTTAATTATTGAGGGTAATATTACAAAAGATTGTACTCTTGTTAACAATGCATTAGCCTTTCTTTTTCAAGATATACGCTACGAATTAAATGGAGTAGAAATTGATAGAACCAAAAACTGTGGTATTACCAGCACCATGAAAGGAATTATTTCTTATGGGAAGGATGAGAGCAGTGCCTTGGAAAATAGTGGATGGAATTTAGGTGGTTTTAAAGAATTTGAGGGAGATTTTTCTTTCACTGTTCCGCTGCGACACCTGCTGGGTTTTGCTGAAGATTATAAAAAAGTAATTGTGAACGCAAAGCATGAACTAGTATTGAACAGGAGCTCTTCTAATTTAAACTGCGCTATCTTGAAGGATCCCACAAAAAAGATTCATATAGACTTAACCCGCATTTCATGGCGTATGCCTACAATTAAGGTATCCGACAAGGAAAAACTCAACTTGTTAAAGTACGTAGAAAACAATATTCCAATTACTATTGCATTCCGCTCATGGGATCTGTATGAGTATCCAGTGCTACCGACATCTCAAAGACATGTATGGACTGTGAAGACTACCACTCAGTTGGAAAAACCTCGTTTTGTTATTCTAGGTTTTCAACATGCACGTAACAATGAATCAGATAAAGATATGAGTCTATTTGACCATAGCAATTTTCTAAACGCTCGATTGTACCTAAACTCTCAATATTATCCGTATGATTCATTCGCATGTGACTTTGAGAAGGGAATGTTTACCCTTTTATACGAAGCTTTTATTAACTTTAGAAAGTCATACTATTGTTCAAATAATTTTAACGCTCAAATTAATCCTTCAAATTTCAAAACAAAAACACCTCTGATTGTTATCGATTGCTCTAGGCAGAATGATTCATCTCGTTTTATTGGTGGTGCTATTGATATCAAACTAGAATTGGAATTTAAAAAAAATCTACCGACTAATACAACAGCTCACTGTCTTATCATCAACGACTCACTCTTTGAGTACGATATCTTATCTAAAACAGTTCGAAAACTAACCAGTTAAAAAAATCCTTATGTTCTATTCAAACCTGTTAATACCTGTTTAATCCTATCTGTTAATACCTATTCAGATCTGTTCTGTTTAATCCTGTTCAGATCTGTTAAGACCTGTTAATACCTGTTTAATCCTATTCAGATCTGTTAATACCTATTCAGATCTGTTCTGTTTAATCCTGTTCATATCTGTTAAGACCTGTTCAAACCTGTTAATACCTGTTTAATCCTATTCAGATCTGTTAATACCTATTCAGATCTGTTCTGTTTAATCCTGTTCAGATCTGTTAAGACCTGTTCAAACCTTTTAATACCTGTTTAATCCTATTCAGATCTGTTAATACCTATTCAGATCTGTTCTGTTTAATCCTGTTCAGATCTGTTAAGACCTGTTCAAACCTGTTAATACCTGTTTAATCCTATTCAGATCTGTTAATACCTATTCAGATCTGTTCTGTTTAATCCTGTTCAGATCTGTTAAGACCTGTTCAAACCTGTTCAGTTCTGTTCTGTTCAACTCGGTAAGCAGTCCTGTTTCTCACTTCAATAGGGTGTTAATTATTAATTAACAAAAAAACAGTATAATAAAATGTTTAATGTACAACATTATTCATACGCACCATCAATTCCACCATTTAACTTTGAATTGTCTAAGAATGTATATAACATCTCCAACTCGATACCGTACATAGCTACATACTTGAGAGCATTGAGTCCTATCAATCCAGGTCTGGAAGTATGTATCGATATCAATAATCGAATTATATTAACCAAGCAAGAGTGGGAGACAATACTTATGGACAATGCAGCGGATATTTCAGAGTTTTTCAACAACGGCACTATTCCACCACCAAATCCTGACTCAACTCCAGAGAAATCAAGAAGTATATCATTTATGGACATGCAAGAAGAAGGAAGAGACAATTTTATCATGATGTACACAGAAGTTCAATCTATAAGATTATGTCGTGAAGAATGGTGGCACCTCTGTGAGATACTGAATTGTCTCAACCTACGTATTCGACAACTGCATAAAATTAAATACTACTATGAAAACCGTATGAGTTACTTTAGAAAAAGATTCAAGCTTAGTCAAGTGAAGACGTTGTATGAAGCCTCTTCTCTAATGAATACTATCTGCGATGAGTCATCTCTTGTGGATGTAGAAATTAAGTATTTTACGTTACAGTATTTATTGTATTCATCTTTAATATAGAGACAAATAAACTATATTATAACCTCACATACATTGTTTCTTATCTCTCTCTCTCACAAACCTCAAACCACATCTTTTTTTTTTATAAAGCAAGTTATTGTTCAATGTATTATTAGTTGTTACTTGTCCATCTCTCATTGTGAAGGTGTTCAGTTTTTTTTGTTAGTTATTAGTTTTTTCAACTATAATGTTGGAGTGTCATTTTTGCAATGTGCAAGTGAAGAGTAATGAGTTGATTGCTCACTCAAAAACTAAACGACACAAACTACTATGTGAACAAGATGATGGAGATTATTTTGTATATATTGTGAACAATGCTTTCAAGTGTAGAATCATAAGCTACCGAATAAACGGATCTTCAGATTTAGATCCCAAAGTTTATTTGGCAAACGTGCAGTCGAAAGTCATAGAGCTAATTGGATTGGAATTAGAAATTAATAAGCAAATTAAAGTGAATCTAGAACTATTCGGGACCTACTTAACTACAAAAGATGACGTCATTACAAGAGATTTAAAGTCTTTCAACACGAAAAATGTGGAAATACGAGAAATGTCAGATATGATCAGTTTTGTCGAGAGTTTTTCATCTCAGATAATCAACAAGTGTGAAGCATTTCAAGAACGCAACAGTGGATGGGCGTTGGAGAAGATTGAGTTTTTAGAAGTTAACATCAATAAACACAATCCTATGAAAGGTAGTTCATACATCCCACTACCAAAGTGGATACAACTCAAACGAGCGTGTGTAAATATACAGAATACTGATAACGCTTGTTTTTTCTGGAGTGTCGTCAGTGCTCTTTTTCCAATTGAAAAACATGCAGATCGTGTATCATCTTACCCTCCATATGAAACAGTTTTGAAAACTGATAGAATAGACTGTGCATTAAAGATTACTATTAAGGATATCAAACACTTTGAGACTTTAAACAATATCAAAGTAAACGTGTATGGTTTAGAAGCTAAGGAAAAATATATTTCACCTTTGTACATTTCATCAAAGACTTGTGACCGTCATGTTAATTTGCTGTATTTTGAAGATCAAAAGAAAGCGCATTATTGCTGGATAAAAAATCTATCTCGTTTGGTGGGTATTCAATTATCGAAGCATAACGGTCAAAAGTTTTTCTGTGACTCTTGTCTACAATATTTTGCGAGCAAAGAAAAACTACAAATTCATAAAAGATTGGGGTGTGAGAAAGTGGTGATACAGCTTCCATCTTCAAAAGAAAAGTATCTAAAATTTAAAAATTTTGAACACAAACTTTCAATACCATTTGTTATCTATGCAGACTTTGAATCTATTTTGGTTCCATTACACAACAATTTGGAGAAAAATTCACATTACACTCAAGAGCATATAGCGTGTAGCTTTGCATATTACATTCATTGTAATTACGATGAGTCATTGTCAAAATTTGTCACATATCGAAGTGGCGATTGTGTCAAACAGTTTGTTGACAGTATTTACTCTGACGTTTGTGAAATTGGGAAGATTATCTCCAAAAAGATGCCAATCAGCGATAATATCGACAACGATGACTTTCCACAAAACAATTCATGTCATATATGTGAGAAGACTTTTCTACCTACTGATAGAAAGGTTCTAGACCATTGTCATCTAACAGGTAAAATAAGAGGGTATGCACATTACACATGTAACTTAAATTATTCAATACCTGATTATGTTCCTATATTTTTTCATAACTTGTCTGGTTATGATAGCCATATCTTTATCAAAGAATTGGCAGCCAGAGAGGATGGAAAAAAAATATCTTGTATCGCGCAGAATAAAGAAAAATATGTATCGTTTAGTCAGACAATCTCTTTTGATTGTGAAGGGGGAAAAACGAAAGATATCACAATCAGATTTGTAGACTCGTTTAAATTTATGTCATCTAGTCTAGAAAAACTAGCTAAAAATCTTTCTACAGATCAATTCATGGTGCTACCACATTATTTCCCCGACAATGAGCAAATGTCTCTCTTGACACGTAAAGGTGTCTTCCCCTACGAATACATTGACTGTTGGGAAAAACTTGAAGAAAAAACGTTACCCGATAAAAAAAAATTTTATAGCTCTTTGACACAGACACACATTTCTATTGAAGACTACAATCATGCTCAAAAGGTGTGGAACACATTCAATATAAACAATCTAGGTGAATATTCTGACTTATATCTAAAAACAGATGTTCTATTATTGGTTGAGGTATTTGAAAACTTTCGAAAAGTTTGTCTTGCTACATACAAATTAGATCCATGTAGGTACTTAACCGCACCGGGTCTTTCATGGGATGCAATGTTAAGGGAAACAGGTGTAAATATTGAACTTCTCACCGATTATGAAATGATTCAGTTTTTAAATGCAGGTATTAGAGGTGGGATAAGTCAAGTCTCAAAAAGACACGTGGAAGCCAACAACAAATTTATGGACAATCAATACAATCCGGAAAAAGAAAGTAAATTTATTGTTTACCTAGATGTTAATAATTTGTATGGTGAGGCTATGAGTAAATATTTACCTCTAGGAAACTTTAAATGGTTATCGGAAAATGACATTAATACATTCGACATCAAACAACAAAAAGCTGATTCGGAGGTTGGATATATCTTAGAAGTTGATATTGATTATCCAAATTTTTTACATGATTTACACAATGATTATCCTTTTTGTCCTGAAACAAAAAAACCACCTCACGGTCAAACAAAAAAACTTTTACTCACTCTAGAATCTAAGAAGCATTACATCATTCACTATATGAATCTGAAACAATGTGTAGAGCATGGTCTAATTTGTCAAAAAATTCATAGAATCTTGTCATTTAATCAATCACCTTGGCTCAAATCGTATATTGATTTCAACACCAACAAGAGAATTATGGCAACAAACTCGTTTGAAAAAGATTTTTATAAGCTCATGAATAATTCAATTTTCGGGAAAACAATAGAAAATGTAGCGAAAAGGGTCGATGTGCATTTATGCACATCATGGTCTGATATATCGACAAAAACCAAGTCCAAATATGGTATTGAACGGTATATAGCACGTCCCAATTTCCATAGTAGAAGAATTTTCTCTGAGAACTTTGTAGCAGTTCAGATGAACAAAACTAAGATTTTGTACAACAAACCAATTTATGTCGGTTTCACTGTATTGGAACTTTCCAAACATCTTATGTACAACTTTCACTACTCTTACATGTTACCTAAATATCAAAACAATGTACAATTAGCTTACACTGATACGGATTCTTTTATTTATGAAATCAAAACTGAGAATTTTTACGAAGATATCAGAAATGACTTGCAGGGTAAATTTGACACGTCGGATTTTCCAAAAGACAATATCTATAACTTACCATTGGTGAATAAAAAAGTTCTCGGTTTGATGAAAGATGAAAGCAACGGACGTATAATAAAAGAATTCGTAGGCTTACGCTCTAAAATGTATGCTTATAAATTTAAAAGTGACGATGATGATGATGATGATGTTGTGAAGAAAAACAAGGGCACTTCTGCTGCAGTTGTAAGAGCTCTACACTTTACAAACTACAGAAATGCCCTTAGTCGGGACTACCAACAATATGCAACCATGTACATAATCTGTAGTGATAAACATAATGTATACACACTAAACAAAAGAAAGAAAGTGCTCTCTAGTAATGATGATAAGAGATATATTTGCGATGATAATGTAAATACGTTAGCCTGGGGTCATTGGAATATTAAATAAAAAACATATGTAAAAGTAAAAAAAACACTCTTTTATTTCTCAAACCTCGTCGAACAACTCTCAACTCGACTCAAATTTATTTTATTTAGTTTTAAGTGAATGTACACGAATGGACATCGACTAAAGTACTGTAAATGTGCTCGCCAGGGATCGTCATCCTCTCGCCAATCGCACAGACCTCCACCACAATAATAGCACATGGTTTTATCCTCACAGCCGATGTAGAAGAATCCCGCGTCTGCCAACCTCTCCGGATCTTGATGTGCATGGGGGGGGGGGGGGGGCCAATTTACAAAACTCTTCACACGCGTCATTCTCAAACTAAAGTATGGAAACTGAGGGGTAAAGCAGCTGTTTTCCAACATTTTTGTATACTGATACACGCACAGCGACCGCTCTCTCTATCTCTCTCTCTCAATCACTGTTTCATTCATAATTCCTCTATTTAATTTGTCTTATAATATATATACCTAGATATAAATACTACCACAGCTATTTCCGTTACTTGATTGTTACAATGTAACTATCGAAACTGTCCTCAATACACTCACCGCAAGATACCGCTCCCACCGCCGTCCCCGTCCCCGCCCCCGCCCCCGCCCCCGCCCCCGCCCCCGTCCCCGCCATAGCCCCCGCCCCCGCCCCCGCCCCCGCCATAGCCCGTCTTACCCCATCCGAAAAAAAAAAACACAAAGAGGACAGCTTTTGCAGTTGGTTAAACACACACTCCATACTTATCACCATAGTAAAACCATTTTCACAACTGCAATAAACGTGAGTTAGAAATCATACGCCGCCGCACACTGGAGCCCTACGTGGCCCATCTTACCCCAACCGGAGCCCTACACCGTAGCCCATCTTACCCCACCCGGAGCCCTACACCCATCTCACCCCAGCCAGCCCACGGAATGGAACTCTAGCCCGCCCGACTGAAGCCACTGGAGCCATGGCCTCAATCACATACAAATTTAAAAAAAAAACATTTTTTACAAACTTAACACGACATTTTGCGGTTGGTAAAACACACTCGCCATACTTCACACCATAGTAAAAACATTTTCACAACCGCAAATAACGCTGGGTTAGAACTCTCAATAATATACTACTATTTTTTTAAACCGTTCGACTACTACGTTAAAATTTAAAGGGTAATAATTAATACCTAGGAAGTAAACCTTTTGACACAAATATAATTTTCCAAGTCGGTTCAGACATCTTCGAGGTCTTCGGGGTATATTATTGTCGCCGCAAGGAGCCAGTAGCGCCACCCACGTAACTCGGACCTAACATAACGACTGATCTCGCCGCATGGAGCCGGCGGCGCCACCCACGTAATTGTGTAATACGTAACCCACGTGGAAATCTGCCGTAAAGCTTTCAGAAACCTAGGTTTTATTCTGAGGCAATGCAGGGCATTTCGCAGTATAGGAGTGTTAAAAGTAGGTACTGTACAATGCATTGGTTCGTAGTCGGCTCGAAACGAGCGCAATTATTTGGAATCCTCATGAACAGAAATATACAAGTATGTTGGATAAAATTCAAAATAAATTCACGCGTTTCTTGTATTTTAAGATGTACGGTGTCTATCCTTACTTCCCGCTGATGTACCCAACCCTGTTCGTCATCGGCATGGTGGGGTACAGCACGCTGGCTGTGAGGCGAGACGTTGCGCTCTGCAAGTACGTGTGGCGCGTGCTGCGCGGCCACACGCACCACCCTGAGGTGCTGGAGGCGCTCCGCTTGTGCGCGCCCGACGAGGCGGCGACGAGGCGACGCAGGTCCCCCACATTCCGTGTGCCCATAAACAGGACTAATTTACTGAAGTTTTCTTCTACGTCGCGCGCTATAATGTTACTAAATAAGATCTCCGTAAATATAGATATTTTTAAGTGTAATCTGGCAGAATTCACGGTAGTGGCTCACAGACTCTGTGAGTACAATGTTTAAATAAGTAGATATACTTAGTTGAAATTTTCAATATTTGTAAACTAACATTTATTTTGTATGTTCCTATGGCACCGCCTTGGTCTTTGGACTGTTAGGGTGCTGTATTCAATTTCGAATAAATAAATAAAATAAAAAAAATAAAAAAAATTGGATTTATCCTAAATTTTTGATTTGATTATGTGATTTTTGATTTACCTATCCAAAATTGTAATCCAAATAAGCGCGTAAATTCATAACTTGATTGAAATTTAGTAACGCAATTACTTGTAGCTAATAGCTTGCGTGTGTTTTAATAGTATCTTGTGTGGGAACATCCAGCAGCCATTTTTAAAAGTAAATTTCGTGGTTCAGAAATAACCTTTGATTGATGGTCTGTAAGTTGTTCATAATTCAAGTTGTGATTTATAAGAGCTTTGTGATAAAGTTATAGCTAAATAGTCTGCCCTAATGGTTTGTAGTCGTCATGCGCGCCATCTATAGCTATTTCCGGTAAAACAAGAGACTATGTGTGAAGCGCACGAAATGGCGGCTGCTAACGATTGAGCGTTGAAACGGAGGCCACTTTATCGATGCCTCTCGAGCTGAATAGACTGTAAGCAAAACCCCTTGTGAATCCTACTAATATCATAAACGCGAAAGTTTGTATGTGCGGATGGATGGATGTTTGTTACTCTTTCACGCCAGAACGGCTGAACAGAGTGGGGGCTGAGCTACCCACGTCCGTAGGAGTGTACTCTATTCTGATTCCCTACACGTGGTCCCCGGGTAGCAAACTCTGGTGGGAGGCTTCGGCCGTGGCTAGTTACCACCCACCGGACCAAGCCATGCCGTGAAATGACCTAGTCGTGTTTCGGGATGTAGTCCGGTGTAACCGGTCTGAGCAGTAGCGCACTTGTAGCGCCTCACTCAACTGCCGTCTTTGTACTTCTTCACTCTACAAAACTTCAAGGCTAGAGTGAATAAGTACCTTGTAGGTCGTCGTGCTCTATCTTAGACCACAACGTCGCTTAACATCATGCGAGTTGGTGGTCAAACGCCGACATTCTACATAAAAAAAAAAAACAGATCTGGATGAAATTTGGCCAGAGATAGATTATAGTCTAGAATAGCACATAGGATACTTTTTAACCGCGGGTGAAACCACGGGGCGCAGCTAGTATTTAATAAAACACGGTGTGATTTTATAGTGTTCTATCTGCTTTTATTTCCAAGCATCTTCGAAGCTAGTGCAAACTCAGTTATAGGTAGTTTCTTAAATGAGTGTTAGTTAATCTAGTAAATTCCTATAGCAAAACCGATGGTCGAGAAGGCCAACGCTTTTAACTTCTTTTTTTTAAATAGTCTTTCACTTTCCGACATGTAAATTAAAAAAAAAATGCCAACGAATTGAGAACCTAGAAGAACCTACATTTTTCAAGTAGAGTAACAACTTTTCCTAGAGGATAAGCAACAGCGCGTACCTAACATGCAAAACTGAATTACTTACTTCCCCAAGTATGAACCACATCTTACTTACGTATTTTACTCTAGTAGTAAATTGCATACTTTACGCGTGCCTAATAATATTTTTGTGTACTCCAAAAGCAAATTAATGGACCCTAACTGGGGTAATAACTATTCGACCCATTTCCGGGAGAATCATATCACACGCAGAGATAATAACAAAGGAATGTGCTCCCGAAGCGGTTGAAAACACTCAGGATTTCTTCTCACGCAACATAACGCGTTAATCACCAGATAAATACCGGTTATGGCTGCTGTAGGTGCTTATTAATGTCTGATACTCATTTCACCATCGCAACAAAGAAACATATTTAGGGAGATCTTTTATATCAAATCAAAACTGCAGAGGTGTGGAACTCGTTGCCTGCGTCTGTCGTTCCACCTAGATACAATCCGGGGGTGGTCAAGAGTAAAGCGAATAGGTATCTCCTAGGCAAGCGTGTTACACCTTCAATAACGTCGCTGCTTTCCATCAGCGAGTTAGTTCCGCAGCGAGACCAAAAAGTGTAAGTGTTGTATAACACTTCTGCCAGCCCCCTCGGGTGAAAGGCGTGACGATATGTTTTTTGTAGCCTCCAACGGAAAAGGGAGGTGTTATAAGCTGTGTGTCTGCCTGTAGTAGAATAACTGATTTTCATTTAAGTACAAACTTAGAATGTGATTTCGTCGAATGTTTTTAGTTACCTACCTATTATTTTTAAGTCGGATTTATTTAAAATTGAAAATTAAAATTCTTACCTTGCTTATTTTTGGACATAATACTAAACCTATCTGTGTATTTATCTATCTATATATAAAAAACTAGCTGTCACCCCGCGACTTCGTTCGCGTTTATTATTTATATATTATACCTTTAAATGAGCAATTCTTGTATATATATATATATATAATTGGAATCTCGGAATCGGCTCCAACGATTTTCATACAAATTAGTATATAGGGGGTTTCGGGGGCGATAAATCGATCTAGCTAGGAATCATTTTTAGAAAATATCATTTTATTCGTGTTTTATCGATAATCAATCTCAACTGAAAAATATGACTCTTCCTGACATCTATTGGCGAATAATAATACTACTATTTTTTGTGAGCAACTAATTGCTTTAACGACACAACAGCTGATGGCGTTGTTAAGTAACACGAAGTCAATGAGTGTTTGCTTTGAGGTTAGATTAAAATCAATTGTTTATTATCCAAAAAACACAATTAAAAAATTTAAAAAAAATACCAAGCAAAGCTCGGCCATCCAGGTACTATTATTTATGTGAGCTATCATATTATCTGTTAAGTTAGTTTGAACTGCACACGGTGTGCAAATTTGATTGAAATCGGTTAAGTAGTTTAGGAGTCTATAGCGGACAAACAACGTGACAGGTAATTTATATATATTAAGATTTATCAATCAATCAATATTTCAATATTTATATCTATTTATAGTTTATTTTTCACAAAAAACACGGAGAAAAATGGCTTCCGTCCTTCATAAAAAAGTAACATGAATAACATCATTTAATCCTGGCTCCTTCAACATTATCATGTGCATAGTAAATTATAGTTCAGTCGGATTAAACTAACATTACATTATTATAAATTGCAGGGATTTTAATCATTGGTTTTCATTACGCTTCATCATTAAAATATTAAATTACGTAATTCTAAATTCCTGGTACTAGCGTAGGGTTTTATGGTGAAGTTCACGACGTTTTGAGAGTTTATCCTGATACAGATTTAGGCACGACAATTGAGGGGTGTGTAACTTGGAATAGTCCGTAAGCGTAATAAAATAATATCATGACTGCATGACAAAAAAATGGTTGGTACCTACGACGCACAAGGTGCCATTCATTATTTAGAAAATATCATGATCTCTTGATGCTTTGTCAAGAATTCACAAACATCTATAGGGTTTGATCATTACCTTATCATGATGTACCTAATTTTATTAGATCGGTTTACAAATTACTTTTTGTTTTGACAATCAAAAAATATAACGCAGGCTTTACCAGTGCTCGACAGACTTCTGATTCCGCCGGTCAAAAGGCGCTAGCGCAATTATTTTGATAAATAATTATGGTTTAAAGACTGTTTTACGTTTTCTATCTGTAATTTTGGTTAACTACAGTGCATTACCGTTTTGAATCGTGTGTTAAACTCATTTATAACGCCCTCAGAGACCCGCAACCAACTCATCTTATAGTGACGGGGCACACTCGCGGGCGCGATCGAAAGTGAAAAACGCTAACAACGTGAATCAATTTAATACACTAAAGTGACTTAATGTGCTATATCCCTATCGTGAACATAGACTTTGTGAACCCTTTCCGATTGTGCATTTATGTGGGAACTTAATACAAATAGTGTTAAAAAGAATTTGCAAAACACTTGGGCGAGTCCATTTTTCTTAACCCAAAATTCAAATTCGAGAAAACGCGCTAGAGAGAAGAGGCAGACGCATGAAGTGTTTACATAGTCTGATGGGATAATGACGCAGATGGGCGAGTCTATCTTTGAATTCCTGATCCTAAGATACGGAATACCTAGGCGAATTTTAAGAGACAACGGAGTTCAGTTTATCAGCGAAATAATGAAACAGTATGTTCCACACATTCGGCATTACCCAGTGTCTCTCGCCGGTGTACCATCCTCAGGTAAATCTGGTAGAAAATAAGAACAGAGACTTGAAGCCGCAGATCACAATTATTACAACGCATGGTATTCTAACGTCCCGGCTATTCGCTTCGTGTGAACTCCGCAGTGACAACAACACAGGAAAGACATCCTTGTACCTAACATTCGGGAGCGAAATATGCGCGCCAGCCGACGCGTACAAGAATACTCGCGAAATCAAAGAAAGTGATGACGCTGCGCTATCCCTTACCTGGTGAAGATGTCGACTGTGCTAATAGGTGCGAGTAAAGTACGTGAAAAGGCTCAAGCTGATCAAAAGCGTTACGCCAACGGAGCTCGTTGCCCAGCTCCGATATTCTACTGTGGCGATAATACTTTTAAAAACACAAGGCAGTAGCGATCCGACCTGCAGACAAACACCCAAATTAATGAGAGATGGACCGTACCGTATTAGGGAAGCCGTGAGTGCAACCACGTACGGATATCTACCAGTGAGATTTTAGGTCGTTGTCATTCTTCCAGTTGACCAATTCGTAGGAATAGGAAGTACCACTCGTACCGCTCCATGAGAAGCATAAACAACGAAGACCTAAGCTCTTTAGTCGCGAGGGCGCTTTATTTAGGTTAGAGGGGGAGGATGTAACGTGGGCTAAGGCGCTCGCGGAAGTATTTTAATTATTATAGCTAAAACTGTTTCATGTTTCCCATCTGTAACTTTGTTAAATAAAATACTATACCCTTTTGAATTATGTGTTGAAGTCATTTATACCACCCTCAGAGACCCACAACCCTATAGATCAGGAATTTCTAGTGATCTTGTCAGTTAAAACAGCCTGCTATTAAAGATATTATTCAGATGCTGACAGTAAAATACCGATAATATGTCAAAAACATACAGCTTTATCATGACGGTACTGTTATTTTAAAGGTATTTAGGTCGCATTTATCCTTCCAATACCAATAAACCATTAGAATAGGTAATTAAATCTTATTAGTTCATAATGATAAAATACAAGGAAGCTCAAAAAATTGTCATGATATTACGAAAAACATTCAATGGTTTCCCTTTTAATTATTAGGAAAGTCCGATAAATGATCATGATGTTCACTAAGACTCATCATTTAAATAATTGTACTGTATCAGTTTTCTACAATATTTATCATTTCGATCATAATTTCTCGTCATCGACGTTCTAAGCATTCAGAGTGTTTGTCATGACAAAATGTCATGACGCGAAACGATAAAACATAAGTTTAAAGCACTTAATAACGTCGTGATGTTTCTTGATATTTATGGGTGACGACTATTCACGATATTTTTTGGTGAATTACGCACAAAACACTATTAAGAACTCTTGGTACCTTTTTGTTGGGAATACGGATAAAAGTCCGTAAATTCCTTTAAAACTGTCCGGAATTACGAAAGCCATTTTTCTCAGTGAATGGTGCTTTATTCTGGCACTTCCACATTAGGTACCCCACCAAATATTCTTCCTGGTGAAGCATACTTATTTGAATGTTAACAATTTTGAGGTGACTTTGCCCCACTACCGCCAAAATTCAACAAACGATTTTTTCAATCAACTGTTTTTGACAGCTCTTTAATAAGTAAGATGTCAACAACGGCATTCTAACAATATTTAACTATCAATAAATAATCGCCCACTTAAAGTTCGGTGAACATGGGCCTAATTATTTTAGGTAAGCCAAAGGTATAGAGCATTGGTTAATCGCCGCTATCAATTGCCTGAAAATAATATTTTGAATCCATTTAGGGATACAATGTTTAATTATCTCAACAGCACAGACATCAATAAAAATATGAACTGGTACGTATTATGTGGAATATCTTCATACCTATAGTGCATTTAACTTACAAAAAATCTGTAAAAAAAACGGTAAAATGAATGCATCGGCCGGGAATCGAACCCGGGCCGCCCGCGTGGCAGGCGAGCATTCTACCACTGAACCACCGATGCTTGCTAAATACCTGTAGATTTCTAAAATGCTGCAGTTCACTCAATCTCAGAGCTCTAATATTATATTCTTGCTTATCTGAATTTCACCTTTCACATTGTGTAATCGAAATACGAGACCATTATAAAATAACGAGTCTGATTCTTACTTTCGCGTTAGTCATGCAAGCATCGGTGGTTCAGTGGTAGAATGCTCGCCTGCCACGCGGGCGGCCCGGGTTCGATTCCCGGCCGATGCAATTTATGGCCGTTTTCTCTTCTTTTTTATATTTTTACAAGAAAGCTATATATTTGAAAAGGATGAACCTTGATGTAATTGTATTTTATGAAATTTACATAAACTGAATCTTATTATTCTACGCTAAAAATGCCACAGGTCCCCATTTCGCGACAACTAACACGATCCACTACCATCAGTGTCAGACGAATGCAAGTCTTATTGTCTCTCACCTTAGTTCCACTTTCGCAACACTACTTCATCTTACTCTATTTCAATCGAACTGGAAGTTTTGCCTAACGAGTCTTCCTCTGTCTTTGTACTAGCACCTTTATTTTTCAAAAGTCGCTGATTTAACTCAATTTTAAACCTTATCACGTAGCTTTAGGTATGTAGATTCAATAGCAGCGAGTATAACGAACTTAGGGGTGGAATCACTTGCCTTGTTTCACAATAATATAGAAGCGATGTTCTTTATGAGTACATTTTGCAGGCGCGCTTGCTTTGAGAATGAATTTCATGTTTTAACATAAATAACTGGGATCTGCATATTATTTTGGGAGGTTCGGGCTGTTTCGTTTGAAGTTTATGTTAGGAATATTTTGAGTTTAGTTAAAGGCCTCGATTGTATTTTATAAGCTAGAAGGTACACCTAGTTGTACATTGCGGTTGGCCTGGTATTTTCTAGTTTTCCTGCCTGTGCTGAGATAAAAAGCCATTATTATGAAAAGTAATTTTATTTTAGGTTTTTCTTGAATTTCTGTACTTACCTAATTTAATGTTAATCCGAGTTTCATATGTGTATATTTATTTATAACTACGTATAATATGAAGTAAAGATAAAATGAATTAAATTTTAGTACTCTAAAACTACCCACCCACTTAGGTATTTGCTAAGAATTGGGGCCAACGAAACCTTATGATTTCTATAAATCAACTAAAATGTGCTTACCTATTTTTTTTTCTACTAAAGATCTTTGTAACTGGTCTAAGAATGAGATATTTAAATTTATTACGTAATGATAATGAACAGTTGAGTAAACTGACTGAAAGTTTTTTTTTTTTTGTTTTTTTTTTTTACGAAAATTTGATGAAGAAAAACCGCAATGCTCAAATAGTATCGTGTGTTTGCTGAGCATCTGGTCAAAAGTATAAGTTTGCTTAGTATTGGTTTGGTTTCTCCAATTATTTAGTAGGTTTAACATACAAAGCGTGAACCCCAACTTCAGATTCATTGGTTAAATTCCAGTTTTACTGTAAATTGAATCGTGAAATTTCCCCAAATCAAGTGCGAATTTTTGCTTTCTACCTGTAGGGTGTGGGTAGAGGGATTGTAATACGAAAAACGGTATAAATTTCATAACCTCTGGGCATTAATATCAGCTTTTTTAGGATATGCCTGTTCGTCTGTTACAGTTTTTTAAAGACTAATTGGATTTTAGCTAAAGGTTACTTCGAAGTAAATGTTTTTAGTGGAATTTTATGATCATCTGCTATTGTAGCAGGTTTAGGTAAAGTTTGTTTTAAAGTATGTAAGGCAAATAAATACGCAGATACATAATTTAAACTTGTTAGGATTTAGAACGGCCTCAAAAACGGAGAAAAGGGCTTGGCTTAGTAGGTATGCATAACTGTACATACTCCGCTAGGTATAGATAGTGGTAGTGCGGTCCGAGTCAAAAAATGTTACGTGGGCAACACGAAGTGACGTCAATCGGCGCAAGCGAGACCGAAATAAGTCATTCACAGCAAGTTCGAAAGAGACGATGACGAGTGACGTCATCAGGTGTTGGCTCCCGGAACGCTATAGAACTTTTGTTTTTTTTTTTGATCATGTGTAAAATAATGTTTAATAAATGCTGCGCCCGGTCTGTTAATCTGATTGCTATCAAACTTCACGCGATCACTCACTGGGCTTATCTAAATATTGCCTGAAAATGTGTAGAGGACAAACATAAACACACACATCGATTTTTATAGATATGGTAGTGTGTGGACCCTTTGTCCTGCATCACTTGTCATTGAGTGTGTGTGTGTCCTTCCAAATCGCACACTTTAATGTAACGGCTGTCATTGAACATTTTGAAAGTCGAACAATGTGAAGTTAACTAAACTTTCCGTATAAAATGTACATCCGAACTCAGGAATGTTAAGTAACCCGCTAACTTCAACAATTAGATGAACAGTTAAAGTTTGGGAGTTGTAAATAATTAGGTTTTGTGCTCGGCGTTGTTCTGGGGGCCTACTATGACATCTTATTGTCTTAATGGCACGTTTGTATTCAACGCTGCACGACCATGAACCTTATTGCGCAGCGATACGATTTGCGGTCGCTCAGCGTCGACATCAAAACGTAACCATCATGACAATAAAATGGTAGCCCCCTGTTCTGTTGTACGTAAATCATTTACTTTTTTTTAATAGGCTTGCTTTTGGCCGCCAACATGCCTGATGATAAGCAGTGATACGTCCCACGATGAAGCCCGCTTGCCTAGAAGAAATTCACTCGAGTCTTGAAGACACCCAGATTATAAGTGTCAGGGTAATACACACTGTGGCAGAGTATTCCACACTCTAGCGGTCCGTATGAGAAATGAGGAACCAAAGCGTTTATTACAATTTATTAATTATAATTTTTAAGCGTTTATTGCACTTGCAAGTTTATTAACGCACTTCGAAAAGGAGGCGGCTATCAATTTATTTGTTTATTTTTTGAATGTTTTTAACAGCATGACTCCGTTATTTATGAAATGCTTCTTTTATTTGAAGCATTTACTTCCAGATGATTGGTCCCATTTATTACAAAATCCAATTCGGATGACGGGGAGTCGGTTTTTTTTAAATTATTAAGTAAATTTAGTGGAAATATAAGTACTTATTTTTGTGGCTACTAGATTGTTTATTTTGTGCTGTTAGATGCATGACATACTCGTACTTACTTACGTGCGTTAGGTAGGCATGCCAAAACCACGCTCATCTTGAATCTCGATTAAAACTGATTTTACCATACATAAATACAGTTATAATTCGAGATTCTTGACCAAGAGCCGTTTCTAAATACGGAATAATCACACACATGCTTAAAAAAAATAATCACACACACCCCTAATGGTCCACTGCTGAACATGAGAACACTTATATAGGTACATTTACGATATTTACATTCAGACTGACGACGTCTGCAATATAATCATTTTATTGTATACCTGCGGATGAAAAGTAGCAAATGTTATCGAAATCCATTCTTTGTCACTCTCATTCCTATGACTTTTCAAACGAGAGCGACAAGGACCAAAAAATATCTCGACTGGCTCTAGGGCTCTAGGGAGGTCGACCAACACCTGGTTTGCTGATACGCCGTCGGCCAGCAATCCGTCAACGTTTAATTCCACTTGTCATCACTCTGCCTAAATCCATTTGAGTTTCTTGGTCGTAGTCCCGATGTCGCGAACCTTCGTAAAAAATGTTCATTCCATTTCGTTTACTTAGGTGGTGAACAAGGTTTTCTCATTTCATCTCGGAATCATTGCACCTGGGAGAATTAACTGTCCCACAAAACTTCATTAGGTGACTCTGTTTTTTTACGTTTTAGCTTTATAGCATACCCATAGCAGAAGTTGTTCAGAATTGTGCCTTCACATTTTTTTTGTATTGCGAATGCCTATTAGAGTCTGAATTTGACCTCCAACACGCCTGTTGGTGAGCGACGATGTGGTCGAAGATAAAGCACGCAGACTTAAAAAATACTTACAAGTGTTTGCGATGTAAAACACCCTGACTATAAAAGTCTAAATACAGTGCACGACTAGTGCCGCAGCAAAATATTGGTCATATTTGCACCAATCTAGGTCTTCACGCCAAGACACCAATACGTGCAATATTTGGACGAAAAGTTAATTTTGAAGCCATGTCCCACGCAGTAATAAGGTTCAGCATTGCCCGTTTTAAATTGAAGCAAGCTTGGAACCAATCTGAGGCAGCAGCATGAAACAGCTCACTGCTAAACCACGATACTTATCTTCTATCTATTGCGATTTACAGCTACTGTTCGTACCATAACCCCCTTTTCAAATTGCACAGTTTCAGACCGTATTTCAGTAAGCCACTACTATTAACCACCCTCGACTAGGCACTACATTACGAACCTAGTACCAGGGACCGCGGAAGTCCATGACGAGGGGACTAAATGTCTTTGGTTACCCCCTTCCATCTCCGGCCTGACTCAGTTGGTACCAGATAATAAAATTGAATCCCCCCTTCCCGTTACCCTTTTTCCTTTAATTCTAGGAGGGCGTTTAGCTTCTCTGTGCCCTCCACTTCCGCGGCCTCTGCCTAGTAGTACAGAATAAATTATAGTACGTTAGTAATTTAAATCCGCGTGGATTGGAAGTGCATTGCGAATTTCGTAGGCGAAATGCACTAGAACAAAACATTGTTGAAAATTGTTGTTCTATTTTCTAAGCCAGATTCTAACTTATTTGGCACAAGTTGGTTTGAAACACTGACATTAAACGGCCAAACATGCTCGTTAGTAATTTGAAAACATGCTAACTGTTAGACAAATGCCCGAGGCATGAGTGTCGACAACTTTGCAAAGTTGTCGGCAAAAACAAACGTGGTATTTACGTACTGTTACGTTTTTGACTGTAACTATTTGAAATTTAGCAGCCCCGTATTGTGACTTGACTAATGACATGACAAATTGAATTATTAATTCTATAATCTTAACTATTTTAACTTAATTTTGTGACTTTTTAATTATGTATGCGGGTTTAATTTCCTGAATAAATGAATTTTATTATTTATTATTATTGCATGCCTAAAAACTAAACGAGCGGGCTGCCTAAAAAACGAAACGAAACGAAAAACATCTCAGTCGTCGAATGCATTTTTTAAATAAAATATACTTTTATAATATTTACTTAGTTGATAATGTTCAAATGTAAGTATTATGTTAATGTTGATCCTGCCTTTACTTACTTATGATGTTGATCTAATTTGGATCTAACAGAATATTTGAACTGCCCAGGATTCATAATTTCCAATGTTAAATTTATGCTTATCAAATATTTTCCCTGTAGTAGTATTTTATGATATGATATTATGATATTATGCATATAGTCACGCCTTTCCTCCGAGGGGGCTGGCAGAGGTGTAATCCAACACCCACACTTCGCCGGACGATATTCAGTCCAAAATAGGACAGGGGGCGAGCCTGTCGCCATACACCGGGCTCCAGTCATGTAGCAGATGACATACAATACGCACATATGTATGTTCACACAATGAACAAATTGGTGCGTGCCGTCGGCTTTGTTCGAACCCGCTCCCTCTGGCTTGGGAAAATTGCCATACTAGTTAGATTAGTTACTTCTTTCATTGTTTTTTCGCCAACTAGCCTCGCTCCCTACATTCTAGCTAGTTACTTTGGTAAATTACGAGTTATAAACTAGACTGCTCCTTTATTTAGTTTCGTGGCCGTCCAATCATAAACAACAAAGTTGCTTATTTCCTGTCAGCCATCAAACTCCAGGGGTGCCTGTTTCTCGGAACTAAAAATTAACCTTCTGGTCGTCAATGTCACCAATACTTGACAAGAGTTGGTGGGCCATAAAACGTTTAATAATACTTTTACACCAACGACGTCTATAGGTGACTGGGTTCTACTAAAATTTAGAAATTGCTTGTAAATCATTAAAATAAAAATAAAATATTATTTTGATTTAGCTACATCCCGTTTCGTTCGTTATGTATCCCATTTCGTAAGCCATATAATGAAAGGAGATTGTTTAACACAATTTAACAAACACAATTTTTGAATACGCACGGAAAAAAATGGTTTAGTTGTGGCAACTAAATCTGTTTTGCTGCCTATGTCTTAGCTGCTGCACCGAATATCTTCGAAACACTGGCAAAGTTTTGTTGACTACGACAAAGACTGCTTAGCTACTATTCAAAATAAAATTTTGCTAGGAGAATCACACTCAAGTTGCAGTTACTACAAATTACTTAACTGAGTTTACTAAATTTGTTATCTATATTAACAAAACAAATTCGAATGTTTCAATTTGCTATCAGAGCAAAATATTTTAACTACTTTAGGATAAATTATTTACCTGCTATTGCTAATTGACATTATCTACATTAACCAGTCTTTTCTATTACAGTTATTTCCATGTCGTATGTGAAATTTTAGACGGCAAGCGGGATATTTTGTGCTGTTTTTAATGTTGTGATCTAATAGCATTGTGTGAGACATATCATTATGTAAAGATGATGAAGATATGTTTTAGTAGGTATGTTGTTGTAGCAAAGTATGACAGCTGTCTTAGTGAATTAATATTTAGCTGCACCTCACAAGAGTTTTAACTGTGGTTATAAATTTGGTTTCATACTGTAACAAAACTACTTAGTTGCGTGATTAATTTCCTTTTTGTAAGGCAGCAATTTAATTAGTGGCATAGAAGTTAGTAGTAGCAACTAAGTTAAATAGCTATCCCACGTTTATATGTAACCGAACGCATCAATTGTTTTACTTTAAAAATAAGTAAGTAGTAATTGAATTTATAACTGCTACTAAGACTTTAATTATGCGACCAAAATAAATTTTATGAGATACTAGCTACGCCCCGCGGTTTCACCCGCAGTTCCACAGTAACTGTTATATTTTTCGGGAAGTACTCGTACCCTATGTCCTGAGTATGTTTGAACTCCTCAGCCTTGAAAAAGTAGCCTATGTCCAGGATGTAAGCTATATCTGTGCCAAATTTCATCCAGATATTGAATATTAATTATACTGATAAGATTCAGTAAGTGCGCTGGCGAAACGTACCTAAACTTCGGAGTGATACCTCCCTGGTAGTGTTTACTTACTTATAAACATTTTAAGCCTGTTTCCCACATTATATTTAAGTACTCGTACTCCTTAAACACGTAGGTAACCATTGGAAGAAATGAAATTGTAGCTCAGAATGTACCTAGGTTATCTTAAATAGTAAATACACATCGCCACGCCTTTCCTCCGAAAGGGCTGGCAGAGGTGTATTACAACACTTACACTTCGCCGAACGATATTCATTTGCAAATATGACAGGGGTCTGTCGCCATACACCGGGCTCTAGTTATACAATATAGCAGATGACATTAAATACCTACGCACATATTTTCACACAATGAACAAATCAGTGCGCTCTTTTGGCTGAAATCGAACCGGCTCCTTCTGAGTTTAAAAACAAGCCTTCTCCAACTCGACTAAAATTCAACTAGCGAAAATGCGTAAGAAAAACAGATAGCAGAGAAAAATAAGCTCTCGCTCGCTCTACTACGACTCATGTTAGCCTGTCTGGGCTAGTGTATGAGTAGTGTGCTAGTAGTGCGAGAAGTGTGAGAAATTAGTTACATCTTCATAAGTCTTCGCGATGTGAGCTTTTCGTAGGTAGGTACTTATTTCTTCCGCGTTGCAAGGGCACACACGACGGGAGGGCAGTCCGCGTCACCGCGTCATCTCACTGCGCTCATTATTATTGTTGGGTAGGTAGGTACAATAACCTAACTTAGGTAGGTACTAACCATAAAGCATTATTTTATTGATGAAGACAAGAACATTTCATACCTACGTAGATGCATTTATGCGTACGTAAGTTGATTGTTTTCTTTGAGCTTGTAGTTATTACTTTTGTTCCTTACTTAATCGACCAAGTGAGCATTTGACAAAGCGTCTATGCTTCAGCTTAAAAAAAAATGCCTTCCTCCACAGGCCGATACAAACGGAATTTCCTAAAATTTTGTAAGTAGACTTACTATTTAGATATTTTTTTTAAATATGTCTAATCATCGAACCTGCTCACAAAATTTCACGTGAATCGGTTCAGGAATGCAATCTGTAGAGGAAAACAGATGTCGGCCGCGAGGTCTACAGCTCACAGAGCCACTAGTTGTTATTAGTGTCTTACCATAGTATTTAATAATAGTTTAGGTACTTAAAAAGTACATAAAAACTCTTAAAAACCTAGGTAGGTACTTATTAAATAAATAAATAAATTTGGGACACTTCCACACACGGTCGTCTGATCCCAAACTAAGCAAAGCTTGTATAGCCATAGTATGGCTGCCAGAGACTGATATACCTACATACCTACTTACATATTTTTCAATACATCCTATCCTACTAATATTAAAAAGGCGAAAGTTTGTAAGAATGGATGTATGGATGTTTGTTACTCTTTCACGCAAGAACGGCTGAACAGATCTGGATGAAATTTGGCACAGAGATAGATTACAGTCTAGAATAGCATATAGGATATATAGGATATAAATATTATAAAGGCGAAAGTTTGTAAGAATGGATGTATGGATGTTTGTTACTCATTCACGCAAGAACGGCTGAACAGATCTGGATGAAATTTGGCACAGAGATTACAGTCTAGAATAGCATATAGGATACTTTTTAACCGGGGGTGAAACCGCGGGGCGCAGCTAGTACTTAAATATAATTATTTTAACACCCAGACATAGGACAGACACAAATACTCATCACATAAATGTTTGCCCTAGGTGGGAATCGAACCCACGCCAACAAGCTCAAAAGGCAGGTTCACTACCAACTGAGCCACCAAGGCAGTCGGTTGCTTTTGGTTTTATTGGTTTTCTTACAAAAATATCTATGCATGGGTAAGTAAGTAGGTATACAGGTAAAAAGTAAAAAAGTAAAAAAGCCTTTATTTCAATTACACTTAATTTCAATTAAATAATTATAAATGTCCCTTGTCACATATTGCAGTCATGTGTAGATGTCGCCTCCTTGGCGTAGGCCTCCCCCAGTTTTGTCCAGTTTTTTCTGTCTATTGCTTTTCTCCTCCACTCTATTCCCAGTCTTTGGTTGAAGATGTCTTCCCAGGTATACAGGTAGGTATAGGTAATTAGACTACTTAGGCGTTAAACTTCGAGGCTTAGAATTTATAAATTCTGAAATGTTATTCTGTTAGCATTACTGGCCTCATGTCTGCCATGCATGGTGTAAACTTCGGAGCATTATTAGTGCCTACCTGACAAGTGACTTAAGTATGTAGTTATCTAATGCGGGAGCTACATAATAAGTACCTATATCCATCATCGCTTTGTGCGACACACAAAATTTAGGTAGCTACCTACCTACCTGTGAAGTTAGTAATACTAAGTAATTCATAATAGGTAGGTGCCGGAACTGTACCATACATATACCTACCTACGTAGGCACAAGTACGTATAGACGCACACAATTTGTTTACCTACCTAACTAGAACAGAATACGTTTTTCTGTACCTACCGCGGTTTCGATAGATAGGTACCTACTTCTGATCCATGTCTAAGATTTTGCTAACACGCTTATTAGGTATTTTACCTAGGTAGGTATATTGTATACTTGTAAAAAAAATGTTAAGCTATGATAACCTAGTTTGAGAAAGCCCACCTCACACCAATGTGCGGATTGTATGTCATTTGCTACATACATGACATGACTGGAGCCCGGTTTATGGCGAAAGGATCGCCCCCTGTCACACTTGGGACTGACTGTCGTCCAGCGAAGTGTGGATGTTGTATTACACCTCTGCCAGTCCCTTCAAGGGAAAGGCGTGACGATATGTTATGTTATGTTATGATAAAAACATAAATAGGTTGATAAATATTTATAGATTCATTTATCGAGCTAGTTTTAATTTTTTTTCAAAATGGTGGAGATAAGTTTCTTTAGCGATTTTGAAATACTAAAAATACATGAATATATACATATTCACTTACTTACAAAAAGTTTCATTTCATTTCGTAATTCGTATCGTATCGTAACGTGTGTGTTCACGTCAATTTGGTTGCGTTACGGCGTTAAACTTGGAAGAAAAAGTGATTATAGTGTTAAAAAAAGGATTTTTCATTTGTGGAAAGGAAATTAGAAGAAGTGAATTCTAGGGCTACAATGCCGCCCAATGATAAATTACTATGAGTACCTACTATACCTACTATGAGTGCTTGCGTGTCCAGATACAGTACCTAATCTATCTACTGGTGAGATTTTCCGTTATTATATATTTTTTTTGGCATGCTGCAAAAACCTAGCCGGCTGTACAGGTTTGCATCGAACTGACATCTCGCAATTGATGTATTGAGTTGTACCGATTTTTACCATATTCACACTTTAGAACCGCGATCTTTCTATTGCCAAGCTTGTAAATTAGCCAAAAGTTTGATGCCTTTATATTGCAAGTTGTTTACGCCAGATATCTGTAGGCATTATAGATAGAAAACGATACCTACGAAAGCCGGCGGCATCCACAAAGCCGCGAGATACCTGTGAAGGGGGAGGGAGACGTAAACTCCCTGCCTTTCGGCGTGCGAGCATCGCACGCGCTAAATCAGTCAGTCAGTTGTCGGTGAACGACTGTCCCGCGCTCTCGCGTCTGCTCGCACGTAAATTTTCGGCAAACTTTAACTTCACATTAAAAAAGTTTAAATTGTTTATATTGAACTCATAGTGCTATTATCAGTGCATGGTGTACACCGGGTCCAGTGGCGTGGAGTGTCCAAGGTGAGTAGTAGGCTTTCGTTATCGTCTGTAGAGCCGAAAGAGAACCTGGCGTGAACTTAGCACCCCTGGCCGAAACACAAGTACTTACCTACAGAACACATGTGTTGCAAAAAAATAACGTAAGCTTTATTTTTACAGATGAAAATATAGAAGCTCATCACCTACCCCTATTGACCGAGTATTTTTGGAAAAACTGTTGCCGAAAATAGGACAGCAAACTATAGGTATTTGTCACTTTAAAAACATGCAGAAAGTAACTATAACTTTTTGCAATAAGTACTTCTAATTGATTTTTAGCATTTTAAATAACTAATAATTGTCGAGTCCTAACATATATTACTTATGCTGCTTACAGGTAATTCCTAGAAAGAAAAAAAAATTGTTGGGCGCAACAAGTGTGAAGTGTGTACAGTGTAGTACAACACCCATACTTCACCGGACGATATTCAGTTCCAAATTTGACAGGGGGCAATCCTGTTACTATATATCGGCTCCAGTCATTGGTGCGTACCATCGGCTGGTACCTATAACTCTATTTAGCAACGAACTAATGCATCAAACAGGACTACAATACAGTAAGTATATTTGTGATTTACACGATTCTGTATGTGTTAATTGATTCTGTTTTGGTCATTATATATATGCAAGGTTACTACAATGTAGGGTGCGAAGTGGAGGCGGCGGCGGCGGAGTGAACTAGCAACTCCGATTCGAGGCGACTGGAAAACCTAGACCTACCTAGATATTGCCGTCTCTGTTGCGTATGTGGATACGCATTATACGCAGCCTAGTGTGAAGAGGTGCGGTGGTGTGCGTGCGCCCCTATACATACAGTATAGTCATTCATAGCGAAATATAACTACTAAATATAAGACACTAAAGTCTATCTCTGTGTGTGTTGTAGCGTTTTTACGGCTAACGGGTGAACGGATCTTTACAATACATATTTGATAAGGAGAGGACATAGGTACTAAGTATACTATACTTTAAAACATAAGTTTATGACTTTAGTCAGTAGCAACTACTAGGAACAGAAAGTGTAAAAATGCTCGATCAACTTTTGACGTCATTGAAAAATGAACCATATCACCATATTCTAAAATCCAATATCGTATAATATCGAGGCGCCGCCGACTTCTGTGTTGAAAATATACCTACTATCTATTTTGTACTCGTATTTTATGCTATACATAGTTGCTTATTCATTTGTCGATGAAGTAAAAAAAATCTCGAGCATTTTTTCGTTCGGTACTAATTTAGTTCTAAAGTAGGTAGGTACTAAGCCAACTAACTGACCAAGCGAAGCGGTCTCTCAATAAACTTAGATGAATCGGCTTTTTTATACCTACACCTACTTAGCTAGTGGCTCTGTGAGCTAAGACTTTGCGGCCGGCGTCTGTCCTTCTACAGGTTACATTTCTCAACCGAATCTCGTGAACAGGTTCTATAATTATTCAGAATTTTTTAGCTGTCAGGTTTCGGTTTTTTTCAAAATGGTGGAGAACTAGGTAGGAATATGATTTGATTAAAAAAAAAATGCGAGCTGTGTAAAAGACAGATCCGGACATACGAAGCACAGACGCTTCGCTCGCTAACGCTCGCTCGGTCGACTATGTTTGCTGTCTGACGGTAACGCAACACGTATAAATAATGCATACGCGCCGCTATACAGACAGTCATAAAAGCGAAATAGCTATACCTACTTACCTACGTATGAGCGTAGAGGATATCTCTAATTGTAGGTAGGTATGCAAGGTATGCATTGGTAAGGGTACCTAAACCTAAAAAGTATTAAAAACAATAGTAGGTACCTAGCTTCAATCTCTCTATTCTATTTGTAGCGTTTCCAAGGCAAAAACGGTTGAACGGAAACCGACGAAACGGAGGAGGTTTACAAGTCCAAGCGTATGTAAATAGGTATATACCTATTACTTATATATTTTTGATAATGAGCTAAGTGCCGTGTTATACCTACTCCCTGTTTTTTTTTTGTACTCGCGATCAGAGTTTTACTGATGAACATCGTTTATTTGAAAACATATTTTTTTTATGTCAGTACGCCGAGTAGTACCTACCACGGATTACTTACTAAGTTTCTACGTAAGAGATAAATCATTTCGTCAGAAATTGTCAATACCTATTGTTGCTAGCCTATTCTTTTGTATCACTAGACGCTGTGAACCAAAAAGACACGTAACCTACGACCGTAAAGCACAGAACAAGTAATAATAGCGTAAAGTGAGTTTCGCACCGTGCCGCCCGCCGCATGTACTAACTATTTGGTGTTACACGGCTTTCGGTACTCAGCTGAGACCGGACACCCGCGATGGACGGGCGGTTGGCAGTAATCAGCGCGCAAAGTACAGGGGGTCTACCATGATGGTTTTGGTTACGTTTTGTTGCCGACGCTGAGCGCCTGTGAGTCATATCGCTGCCCAATAAGGTTCATGGTCGAGTAGCATACGCGCTAAGATCAAATTGAATTGCAATAATGTACCGCACGGAACGGCAACGCCGCTTTTAAGCAAAAATTTGAATTTTTGGGCGCGAAAACTGTTTTTTGATTAGTACGTGGAAACTACGAGGTCTAGGAATCTAAAAAATTTGCTGCCTATGGCAGCAATCATGCTTTAATTTTTGCCCTTTAAATGAAAACTCTACGTTTGATAGTTTCGTCGATTCAACATGTGTCAGCTTAAGTGACGTAACTTCAGCTTACACATAGGTATTAGCTTATAACTCGGAAAGTATATAACCCAGAGACTTGAAAATTTTGCTGCCAATGGCAGCAATTATATTTTAAAATTTGAGCTAATTTGCATAGTCATACCTTCTTTCGTTTGGAAGATATGAGATGAGTCTATAAATGGGCAAACCGTGTGTGGTTAGCACACAACCACATCTCGTTTAGGTTTTATGTTATTTTTATTTAAAGCCAACAATGTTTTATGGTTTTGATGATTTATTTATTAAGTACCCACCTATGTTTTTTTTATTTACAGGTGGAAAAAAAGTGAAAATGTTTAGAGCAATGACAACACAATTTCCTATAAAAGCTATAGTCATGAAGAAGAAACGGCAATGGAGACCGTCCCGGTTTGGACACAAAGGATGATGCAATTTTTAAAAGTAAGTATATTATAGCTACAATTCTATAAATATTTGAACCTGTGTTGATTATCATTTCAGGAATAATGAAAAATTTTAACGTTAGCTTTATTGTTACCTTAGCTGTCAAAACCATAAAAAACCAAACTACTTGGGTACATGTATTTAATATGTTTTTTTTTTCAGTCTGCCGCCGAAATCCAGTCGCATTACCTAAAAAAGAAAAGTTTGGAGGACTGAATGTTGGGCCCCTGCTGTTTGCCGTTTCTCCGGATGAAGACAAAATCTCTGAGTGCTTTCTGATATTTAATAACATTACAGCCTTCGACATTTTTTATAAATCATTTCATGCCTTGCAGGCTTAAGTAAAAATTTAAGTATATAATGGAAGTAGTGTTTTTATTATTAGTTAAAATCAATTAGAGGAGGGATATTAATATTTGTACTGAATGCAGTCAACTTACTTGTTTAACAACAACAGACTTGTTTGTCAATTATTTTTGAGAAGCATTTATTAAACCTCATAAACAATTGTTTTTTTTTTGTTAGAGCTTGTTTTCACCGTTTATGCGATGTGTATAGGTACATATATATACTTGAAGCATGATTGTTAAGTATTAGTAGTAAGTAGTAACAGCTCTGTTAATTAGATATTCTATTACACCACAAATTGCATTTGTCAAGTAGTTTGTATAGCTGTGGCTGTGAATTGTTTGTTACTTGTGCTAAGTGATTTAGTTGCGTGATCTAAAATCTGCAATTCTGCACATCGAACGTTGATGCGACGCGGCGCTAGATTGAGTGCGTAATTTAAGGAAATGTATAAAAAATGTGCCATGCGTATGCTTTATACATTTCCTTGTACATATTAAAACTTGCACAGTCTCACACCTTATCTGCTGCCACTTCGCGTCACATTCGTTATGTAGACAGAAGCCTTAATAACACGCCACTTAAATCTTTAGCATGAGCCGCAAACTACTCACAGCCATAGCTAAACTACTTATCAGCTGCAGCTACGGTGGTGTAATGGAATAGCAAATAAACTTAGCTGCTACTACTAATACTAATAGTTCATGCTTCAAAGTATATTAGCTGCCCCAGATAAAAATATTAGGTCTCGCAACTAAAACCCTTAGCACAGGTAACAAACACAATTCACAGTCACAACTAAACTACTTGTCAGCTGTAGCTACGGTGGTGTGATGGAATAGCAAATTAACTTAGCTGCTACTACTAATACTAATAGTTCATGCTTCAAAGTTTATTAGCTGCCCCAGATAAAAATATTAGGTCTCGCAACTATAACCCTTAGCACAGGTAACAAACACAATTCACAGTCACAACTAAACTACTTGTCAGCTGTAGCTACGGTGGTGTGATGGAGTAGCAAATTAACTTAGCTGCTACTACTAATACTAATAGTTCATGCTTCTAAGTTTATTAGCTGCCCCAGATAAAAATATTAGGTCTCGCAACTAAAACCCTTAGCACATGTAACAAACACAATTCACAGCCACAGCTAAACTACTTGTCAGCTGCAGCAAAGACTTGTTAGTAGTTATCACTAATATTGTTAGCGACCACAGCTAAAAATAGATAAGATCGTTAGCTGCTATAGCAAATTTTAGCAAATAGTATTTGCAACTACTGCTAATTATTGTTAAGATTGTTAGCAACTACTGCTAAGTATTGTTAAGATTGTTAGCTGCAACAGCTAAATTCGTTCAGCTAAAAACAATTTGCTACGATAACAAAAAACTTAGCTGTCCCTATAGTTTGAAAGGATTTTTGCTACTACAACTAAAATTTAGTAACAGCAGCTAATTTTTTTTTTCCGTGCGTCCATAAAAATGTTTATCAAATGTGACACTTACGAAATGGGAAGTATCCTTTCCTTTTATGGCGTACAAGCATGGAAATAATTACGTTGATGTAGCGGTCAAAAGATTAATGGTGTTTGACTTTCGTAGCAGTATTGTCGTTGTCGTCGTTGTTGTTGCTGTCGTGTAGTTTTCCATCTTATAATTTGATGTTTGCAGAGCTATACGTCTCTGTAAACAATTATTAGACTAGACAAGTATTATCCTAAGTGAGACGCTGATATTTCTGAAAGACATTCGTGTCTTTTGTTTGCCTACCTATTTCATATTTATAGTTTAATCTACGACTGTACATACCTGATATCATGATATCAATCCATCTTATCTTTACACTGTAAATTAATACGTAAAGTTTTGCGTCGCTGCTTTCCTTCAAAAGCATTTTAAATTCGGATATTCTAGGAATCGTGGTTTCTGTAACATTTTTCTAAATTAGTCCGAAACTAATATCATTACAGTAGTACTAAGTACGCCAGAACATAATAAGTACAAACATAAGTAGGTGTGTACTAAAAATAATGATCTATACATACGTTTGGGAAAAGCTGGACGCGTTTTCGTGTACTTACATTGTGTAAGCCCAGGTATAGGATTCCAATTCAAAAATGGTCACGTGGGCAACACGTAGTGACGTCAAGAAAGAGCAAAATATGTCATTCACAAATAGTTCGAAAGAGACGGTGACGATGACGAGTAACGTCATTACGTGTTTGCTCCCGGAATACTAGACCTTGTTTGTTTCTATCATGGTGTAAACTAGATATAGTACTCACAGCCCTGCAATTAGAGATTCAGGTTTTACAGACAGACATAAACCTTTCTTCAGTAGGTAAGTACGACTAGCAAAGTTTTTGCTGTACTCGTACTTATTCTGCACCAGGTCTTTGTAGTAGTCTGGAGCCATTGTTTTCCAAGTTACGGATTCTAAGACATAAAAAGTTACAACCTCATTTAGTGCTCGGTTACTGTAGAGGAAGTGCCTGGATGTTTGGTCTAGGTTGTTTAATTCTAAATGGTTAGGTAAAGGACCATTCACAAAACACTTACTTGGCGCTGGGCCATGTGGAAATGTTGTCGTTTTAAAAAGTGATCACGCTCTATGAATTGAATAGAACATTTTAATGTTTGAATTTTTAATTAATATTGTTCTTTGTATTTTTTTTCTAAATGTTGAGTAGCTAGTTTACGCGGTTCCACCCGTGGTCCAACAGAATCCATCAAAACGTACTCTACATATTTCCTAAACGTATCGTGTAAAAAGTACCCTATTTCTTTTTCTGTACCCCAGACAACGTGTATGCAAAATTTCATGATACAGATAGAGACAGAGCAGGTAAACAAACGAACAAACTAATTTTCGCATTTCTAATATTAGTTAGGATTAGGGTTAGGATGAGCAACTCTAACAGCCCTATTGCACTGAATATAAGACTTGCCTGTGTCCTTGCTTAACTAGTTTTATTTACTCCTAGCGAAATATTCGCTTATCGGGCACATGAAACTAAGAGTTTCCTAAGAAATGGCATGAGGTTCGTAAAAAAAAATATTGGTAGGAGCTAGCTAGGAGTAGTTTAAACTATTTAAGCAAGGAATTAGGCAGTTCCTAAATTCAGTGCAAGTGGCCATACCTATGGCTTTCATATTAGGTAAGTATAATGAATTCCAATCGACGTAGCATACTTTTCTAAAATGGCCTCCGTACCTAAATATTCATTTTTAAAAGCATTTATGTTTTCTATTGTTTTTATTTTATTGCTCATCTAGTCTGTTTCAAAACCGCCTGCAAATATTCCGGTGCTACAAATGTAATATTAACAAAATTATTGTACACTATCCAGACCACATTGCCAAAGATAAAGTTTGGAAGAGAACCTGAATTTTTATAAGAAAACATGGTCCGCAGAACCTCAAGCTGGCAGAAAAATATATATTTTGAACTTCGCTACATTGTTTACAAAGTAGTTAGTGACTCGTTTTTCACGAAAAAACAGAGAGTTTTTTGGAAAAACATCGCCGTTATATTAAGGTTGAAAAGCGCCCTTTTGTACGAGATGTTGTGCATGAGATCATTAATTTTCCGTAAGGCGCCTGAAACTGCTTGTCATCGTCGTTGAAAGTACAAGCAAACAAGTGGGTTCGCGTAAAAAATGAACAATGTGTGAACCTGTACTTACAGTCAGTTTTTTACATGAGTTTTTTTATAGAAAGTCCATGGTATAATAATAAGTATGCTCTGCCAGGTACAGCATTCAGCAACACGTAGTGAAGTCAGTCGATGCTTCAGCAAGACCGAAGTAAGTCATTCACAACGAGTTCGAAAGAGACGGATGAATATGTCATTATTAAAAAAGTCAGCCAAAGATAACTTGATTTTGAAATTGAATTTTATTTTCTACTTCTATTATTATTTTGTGTGTACACTGAATTTGATTTGATTTTTTATATTTGACATCTTATTGCATTATTACTTTGTATTATTTTATTTTATTGTAATGTAACTGTATAAGGACTTGGAATTTGAATTAAATAAATTGAATTGAATTACGTGTTTGCTGAGTGCTAGACCTTCTTTTTTTGTATCATGGTCATAGTTATCATTGCTTTACACAAGTGGAAGACTAGAAGCGTTGTAGACTTGCCTTTAACCATGATCTAACAAAACAAGGTCTAGCTCTCACCAAACACGTAATGACGTCATCGTCATCTGTCTCTTTCGAACTTGTTGTAAATTACTTATTTCGGTCTTGCTTAAGCATCGATTGACGTCACTACGTGTTGCTGAATGCTATACCTGGCGCGGAGAATGCCTATATTTATTTATACCATACCTTTAACCACCATCAAACAAAGCTTAGCAAGCTTAGCATCAAGTAAACGTTTTTATAGCTTGTAAAAATCTATTTATTGTACGAGTATGTTAGACTGCTCGGTGGCTCAGTTGGTAGTGAACCTGCCTTCTGAGCCTAGGGGCGTGGATTTTGTTCCCACCTTGGGCAAACATTCAAGTGACGAACATTTGTGTTTGTTATATATCGGGGTGTTAATATCTATTTAAGCATTTATCTATTTTAGACAAACTTCGCATTGGCTTAAGTTATTCTATAGCCATTTCGTCTAGAAGAAGAAGACAAGTGAAGAGAGCGAGTGATGATACTTACGAGCCTCTAAACTTACCTACAGAGTGACAAAGTGCAATTTCATATTTTTTTATGAGTTTTGCACTTCTGTAATCATTCTTAAGTAACTAAGAATGTCCCTTGTATTATGGCTTCATTTAACAGCAAATGATGTAGACAACCTTCCTATGTAATGGAATTTATGATTTGCTTTGCCTATCTATTAAATAAATCAGTCAAAAGGGACCCCTTAAAAATGCGGATATTTTTCATAACTCTATTTTCGTTTGAGAACGTTTTAAAAAGAACGAAGAACATAGGGGCGGAGCTATTGTTAATTTAATTGTACATGCTAAATTTTATCATAATCTGACAAATGGTTTTCAAGAAATTTAAGTAGCGCGTTTGAATGGAAATTTCAGAGTGTCGCGGCCCTCTTAACACTTAACAATGCATACTAACTATATCATAACTATAGTAGATACATTACGAAGTATTTAGAAATTAGGTTATTGGCATTTACGAATGTGGCACCTATCTACATACTAAACTTTGTTGATAGACTACAGAATGCGGTACTCCAGTTAGACGAGAATATCAAGAGTGTTACCTATTTTAGTGCCCACCGGCACTAACCGGCAAGAGTAACGTTTCATTTAACGTTGCTTAGAAACTAAGTTACGAGCTCACAACTTTGTCATAGGGTTATTTTACTGTGTACTTACTATTAAGTATATTGGACAACACTATATGTGTTGGACTTTGGCGACTACTCGTATGTAGGTAAAAATGGACCCGACGATGATTAATGATCCAATATGTCCTTCATGCCAAATAGATCTTCTTAAATCGTCTAGTAGGGGCTAGAGACAAATTGTCTTTTTTTTAAACTTAATAGGCTTGCGTTTGGCCGTCAACATGCCTGATGATAAGCAGTGATGCGGCCTACGATGGAGCACGCTTGCCTAGAAGAAACCGATTCACTCGAGACTTGAAGACACCCAGATTATAAGTGTCAGGGAACACACACTCAGGCAGAGTATTCCACACTCTAGCGGTCCGTATAAGAAAAAAAGAACCAAAGCGTTTTGTGCGTGTTGTTGGTATGTCGACCATAAAACGATGCCGCTTTTTCGTACTCTTGGTTGTTTTATAAAAGAACGGGCTAGGGAGAATAAGGTCATGCAAACCAGATGCACTCACCGAAATGTATCCGATAAAAAACCGATACTCTAGATGACATTTAAAGAAGATTATAGAAGACATTTTTTCGCATTCATAACATATCGTCACGCCTTTCCCCCGAGGGGGCTGGCAGAGGTGTACAACACCCACATTTAGCCGGACGATATTCAGTCCCAGATGTGACGGGGGCGAGCCTGTCGCCATACACCGGGCTCCAGTCATGTAGCAGATGTAGCACATATGTTCACACAATGAACAAATTGGTGCATGCCGTCGGCTGGGCTCGAACCCGCTCCCTCTGGCTTGAGAGGCGGACCTTCTCCCAACTAGGCTGCCATCGCTTTCGTATGGAACTCGTACTTATTTAAAATTAATTTAAGTTCAAATTTTTTATTCTAAATTCTTTTGTTAATTATTTAAATTCTCCCTTTTTGTAAATTTTCTAAACCATTTTAATGTATTTTTCTTTGTATGAGTCAAGTTCTAAATTGTAAGTTGTGTATAGTCGTAAGTGGACTTAAAGTTTAAAGAGATTCCTTTTGATGTATATAAATTGCCTTTTTGTCTGTTACCTAATAAAATTAAAAATGTGACAAAGCTAGAATGGGGATATGTTTGTCTCGTTTTCGCCCGATAAAAATGTGAAATAACAATTTATCCACAGCTTATATTAGCCCTGCTGTTGCTAAACTTTTACCTCCTTAATATTAAGTATTAAGGAAGCATTGTATAGCCTGGGAATAATAATGCCGTGTTTTTTTCTTTTTCTATTGAAATTAAAAATATAAAAGTAAGAAAAGGATAGAGCACTGTTAGTATCACTATTCCGAGACTATACAACGTTTATTGGGGACTAAGGACGATAGTGTTTTGTCTTTTTCTTTCCTTTGTATTTATAACTTGATCGTAAAAGACAAAACACTACAACGTTTATTGAATACGGGTAGTGTCCTAAATTAATTTTATTAGGAGTCCACGATTGCAACTTTGAAAAGATTGACAAGTTTTGGACAGTCCACATGAATATCCCAATTAAAAAAAGACCATTCAACAGCATTCAAGAAGCAAACATTTCAACAGACGGACAACTTTGTAGTCCGACACAAAAGCAACAAAAACATTTTTTCAGCAAGTAACGAACATTTTCAAACACGTTTCAGGAAACTCCATACTTGGAGCGCTGCGGGCGCTGCTGTGTTTATTGCATCACGTAGAACGGAGCGTAAAATTTGCAGTCCATTGCGACCAATTTATCTTTACAGTTGTGCTCAAACCACCACCATCAAAGTTTCTAAGCAAAAGTGGTAGACACCTGAGAAAAGTTTCAGTTTTGCTATTTAGCCACCTGCACGGTTAAGTTGGTTGCAGAGCAAGAGTGCCGACATTCGGACGTGCAGATTATGTGGCACTAGTTTTGAGGAGATGTGCTGTATTTTTTGGCAGCGATGTAGTTTTTGATGACTGAATGGTTTGAGGGCATACGCGATAACGATGCATTGTATGACGACGTAGTGGAAACCGATTTCGTAAAATACACCCATTAAAACTCGGTGCTCGGTTCTAAATTACAGCAGCTGCAGCGCTACTCAGTCGCGGAGAGCGCCAACACAGCGCAAGAATACGTAGCGCATTTGCTTTCTTGTGAAAACATCTGCTACAGCGCTGTTCAGTTGATGATAATCCAGTCGTACAGCTCAAGCTACTAATCAACACAAAACCTCGCAGCTGAGCTACCAAATGTGAAAGCTCCTTTTTTGTCTGGATGTGACTGGGTTTACAGGTTTATAGATACAAAATATATATGTATATTTGTAGTCACGACTCTCCCCCGAAGGGGCTGGCAGAGGTGTACAATACCCATACTTCGCCGGACGATAATCAAAATAAAGACGATAATAATGTAAATTAGTTTTACGGACTTTTTTTAGTTTTTGATGTGCAAAAAAACGATATTGTAAACTGGGGCGTAATTTAGCTAATCGATGCCGATGCTGAACCGGACGAGAAACGACGCAGTATTAGTTATGTCTCACAAATTTGATGTCAGCTGGACTACCGGTGACACGACAGAGATGTCATATTTGTGAAACACGTTAACGGAACTTCAACGACTCAGTTAAGTCGGCTTTGGTTAGTTTCAGCTATAGCTACAGTTCGTCCCGCGATTGGATAGCATTGAACAGCAAAATTTGGCACAACCCACAAATCTTCAAAATGCAAGAACAATTTTTCATCAATATCGTAATGAAGAGCTTTTGTTTCAAAGCCAAAACCCGAGCTGCATTCTAAAGAAGCGCCATCAGAATGTCGTACAACAAATAAGGAATTCTGGTACCCCATTCTGGCGTGTTCAATATTGTGGCAGTCACTGTCTTTCTCGTCTAAAAAGTCATTTGAGTGAGAGAGACCAAGATAAAAATCTTACGTGCCAAAATGGACCCTTAGCTTGGAGTGGCGCTGCACTGTTAAAATTTACGACAACATTTTCTGAAATGTTTCTTGGAGCTAAGAATTCCGGGTGATTTTTGAAGATTTCTCGCTAGAATGTTGGGGATTTTTCGCTGCTAAGAAATAGAAAGAAATAAAATGTATTTTATACGATTATAACAAAATCTTTTGTCTTCGCACGGGGTTTTTCTTTTTAGTCTTACACTGCTGCACCCCGCGGGTTCACTCACATTCATTGCGGGCGTTTTTACAGGGATTTATTAGGTATACATTTTTCAAAAATTATATGTATATATTTTTTTAATTTAATTAAGCATATATTACTATTATTTCGTAATAAATTTTTTTAAAGCGATGATAACCTAGTTGGAGTAGGCCCGCCTCTCAGGCCAGACGGAGCAGATTCAAGAAGGACCAGCCGACGGCACGAACCATTTTGTTAATTGTGTGAACATACATACATAATTATGTGTGTATTGCATGTAATCTGCTACATGACTGGAGCCCGGTGTGTGGCGACAGGCTCGCCTCTGTCATATTTAGGACTGAATATCGTCCGGCGAAGGGTGGGTGTTGTATTACACCTTTGCCAACCCCCTCGGGGGAAAGGCGTGACAATATGTGTGTATTTTTCGAGATGAAAGGTATCCTATGTCCTTTCCTGACAAGAAGTACGCAAGATTTCATTATGATTGCTTAATTATGTAGTTCAGACGTGAAAGCGTAACAAACACACTTACCCATTTATAATATTAGTAAGGATTTGGATGGGGTTAAGATATTTCGAATACTATAACGGAGAATTAAGAGAGAGAGTTTTATGACCTTGAATCTTATTTTAAAATAAGAGACATTCAAATTATTATTATTTTTAAAATGATAGTTATATTTTTAATAAGTGTGCAATTTATTTTGTTGACATTAATTATTTATTTTCTATTTGACATTTGTAATTACTGTTTTGACATTCATATTCCCTTGTGTTCTTTGACATTTATTGAACTGTGACGTGTAACTGATGGAGTTATGAATAAATTCTGATTTCTGATTTCTGATTTCTGCTCAGTCAAAATTGATTTTCTCACAGACAAGAGTCTTCAGCAAATTAACTCATTGTTCGCAGATTAAAATTCGATAGCGAAACGTTTTTTATCTACAAATTTAAAAGTGTTTTTTCACCTCACGAGCTCGGAAAGATTCTGTTTATCATTCGAAATCAGTGCGCAAAAGTGCATTTTATCCGCTAGCGTGGAAAGAATATTTAAAATTCGAATTTTCTTTCCAAAATTTTTTATACCGCCAGTTCACTGAAAATGTGCGCCAACCTCATTTTAAGAATATTCGCACTGGCTATACTAGCACGACGACTGCATTAAAACACCTAACATTTCCTCGCTGTATACACATGTATAGTTAGGTGAAAAGTAGTTTCGCAGCAAAGTTATTCAGCGTCTCGTACTTTTAAAACCCTCGCTTTACTCGGGATTATATTTTTCAACCCTAGAATCCTTCGCTTGCTCAGGTTTCAATACAACTACTCGCGTCAAAAAATTACTTTGCAGCCTCTCATGACAAATTACTATTTTATGCTAAACGTTAGTTAATATCCCAATCTAAATAGTTGCTTACATAACATAACATATCGTCACGCCTTTCCCCCGAGGGGGCTTGCAGAGGTGTAATACAACACCCACACTCCGCCGGACGATATTCTGTCCCAAATGTGACAGAGGGCGAGCCTATCGCCATACACCGGACTCCAGTCATATATCAGATGACATAAAATACGCATTCGCAAAGTTTGTTCACATTTGTTTACAAAGAACAAATTGGTGCGTGCCGTCAGCTGGGTTTGAACCCGCTCCCTCTGGCTTGAGAGGCGGGCCTTCTCCAACTAGGCTATCATCGCTTACATATTTATTCTGTTCTGACTAAGACCTAGTACAATTATACTATCCATGCTCTGATGAATGCAGTACAAGATTTTCCATCACAAACTTTCTCGCGCACGCAAAGTTTATATCTCTAATTATGGCACATTAAGCTTTTGCCATATTCCCAGGCAAAGCAGGCAATCCCTCAAAGTCTTCCGTAATGAGAAGCATCCATGAAACTCTGCTTGCATTAAGACTAAGTTCCTGACTAAGGGATCGTCCATTAATCAAGTTAAAATCGATTGGGTGAGGGGGTATGGTAAAATATTTCCTCACCCTCCCTCTGCGATATTCACGAAATATCGTAGGGGGAGTGTGAGATATCATGTGTATTTATTTTTATGTTGAATTTTGAATATTCCGTTTTTTTTTTTCGAATATTTTGTACCAAAAATACACGTGATTTAGGTAAGGGATGCTTATTCTAAAATGTTCACTAGGGTTCCACATCTCTGGTAAAAAGGTTGCTAACTTTTTTTATCTTTTTTTTTAAATCAATAATCAGTGCACAGAAAGTCTAGAGTTTAGACTCTAGACTAACTTGCTATAATTAACATGACATGATTAATGTACAACCCCTGAATAGCTACCTAAAGTAAGTACACCACGAAGTTTCCCGTTAACCAATACAACTAGTGCCTAACTTCGAACCAGACTTACGAGGAGTTAAATAATTAAACTTTCAAATTATGTACTGAACAGTACCTCTAGCGAAACTTATGTCGAAAAATACGTACTTATACATATTCGATAGGATAATGCATGAACAAGTATAACCAAGTATCCATACTGATATTATAAATGCGCAAGTTTGGATAGATGGATGGATGGATGTTTGTGAAACAGAACGGCTGAACGGATCTGGGTAAAATTTCACACAGGGAAAGATTATAGTCTAGAATAGCACTTAGGATACTTCTTAACCGCGGGTGAAATCACAAGGTACAGCTAGTATATTATAAAGGCGAAATTTCGTTTGTGTGTGTGATTATTTGTAACTACCTACTTCACTCTCTGATTTTAAAGACGCTTTAAAATAAGATACGAAATAACATATATATCATCACGCCTTTTGCTCGAAGGAGCTGGCAGAGGTGTAATACAACACCCACACTTCGCCGGACGATATTCAGTCCCTAATGTGACAGGGGGCGAGCCTGTCGCCATACACCGGCTCCAGTCATGTAGCAGATGACATACAATGCACACATATGTTCATGCAGAGTGATATAAATGAATTGATAGAACGTACATGCCTACTATATTGCACTGGTTAATATTACATAATAGCTTACTTGCGATTTTATTCGTGTTTATTCAGAAAATAAAAAGAAAGAACAATAACTAAATCACAAAGAACCTTCTTTGTGAAAGACAGTAACTATCAAATTTTATCAAGATCTGTTAAACTGCGTAACCGTGAAAAGCCTACAACCAGACAGACATGCAGAGTACTTTCGAATTTAATATTACACGCTTAAATCACTCGTAGAGTCATGATGCTGACATAATCTACGAATCATCTACAAAACCGAACTCGTAGGCCTTGCACCAAAAATACACATTGATAGATGAGACCAGCATAAAACAATGGTATTTACTATCATGTTGATCTCATCATTGAATAATCGCGAAAGTTTACAAAACAAATATTATCTCTTAAATAATGCTACCAAGACTAGATTTTAACAATCAACAGGTGGACGGAGAGTCGTGAACATCAAAGACCGTCTTCAAAATGAAGATTGAGCTCTGTTTCTATTTGGTGCTAGCCATCTACACTTCCAAAACATGTTCATACACTTTAGAGGAAGTTGTAAAGGACTCATTTGAAAAAGGATTGAAAACTTTGACGGATTTGAAAAGCCAACTGCCTGATAATATAGATGAACATTCAGGAGAGTTCACTGGACCTGTGGAGAAGGATTATACTAAAGAGATGCTGGACCCTGAGCCAGTTCACAAGCGTCGCTCTACTGGCGTGAAACCAAGAGGTAAGAACTTCAGTTTTATTATTCTTGTTTGAGACCAGCTGTTACCCGCTGTTTATTCAGAAAATTGTTGCCAAAAACCTTCCTCGTGATATACTGTAACTAGTTATCAAACTTCATCAAGATCTGTTCAGCTGTTTGGCCGTGTAAAGCCTACAAACAGACAGACAGAGTTTCTTTCGATTTTATAATATTAAAGTATGGATGGGGGAGTTATTAGGCTGCCTTTCCACCAGAGATGTGCTATGCTACTTTGCTATGGATGCTTTACATATCCACCAATTATATTCATTGCTCCGCATAGCATAGCACTGGTGGATACGGGTTCTACTAAGCTACGTTTTTTTTTATAAGCATGGATGCGTGGTGTTATAGTCGCGAGTTGTGTAGCTATGAGCAGAGTTGAGTACAGAGAACTCAACACTGGGATCTTCCTCACACAGTTACCTCTCAGCGGCGCATCTTCAAAGCACATCTTACTAGCTCCGTTTCATAGCTTAGTATCAGTGGGAACGGTCACATAGTTTTGTAGCTTAGCATTCACATCTTCGCATCATAGCTGCATAGCATATCTGTGGTGGAAAGGCAGCCTAAGTCCTGCACTGTCCCGCTTAGGGTGTATTGTGTATTTCCTGCCCGAGCCAACCCAACTTCTTGAAATATCGGAGTAGGGCACTGGGGTGCTAGTACAAAAGTGGAAGTTAGACTAGTTTCTGAAACGTTCGTGGAAAATAAATAATAAAAATAATATGATTCAAATTAATACTATGTAAGATAATAAAGATGTCGATCCAAGCTTCGTATTTATTTAAAGATGTTTACTATATTTTTAAACCCCGACGCAAAAACGAAGTAAGACGAAGATAAGTTTGACGTGTCTGTGTGCGTATGTGTGTGTGTGTGTGTGTCTATCTGTGAAGAAGGAGGGCTATGTTTTTCGAGTGCATATATGTATAAGGGTTTCTTTAGCACGCCCTACAGCCTAAACAGCTTAATGGATTTCGACATGTGAGGTGTTACTTGAATCGTCTTGATAATGGAGGAAACAGAGGGTCTAAATTTATGCAGCCGGGTTTTTTTTTTAATTTTTCATTTAATAATGTTCACTTGTTTTGTTTGAAAGGTGAATTAGTCGGGAGTGTTCTTAGCTAATGTTTGGTGAAGATCGGTTGATGAAAATCGGGTTTTTTTAAATTTATAATCTATACTTGTTTCTGCGTAGGCATGGATACCGAATTTGTATCAAAATCATCATATAAGTTCTAAACTGTTATTTAGCAAATCTCTAGTGAATTTCCGCTTCAACGTCGCATTAAGCACACCAAGAAATATTGGTCGAAAATTAACTTACGCAAAATAACACCTGATTCGATCAATTTATTATTATTGTTATGTGTGTTCATTTTTTTCGCTCGTCTGTCGAAAACCAACACTTTTTACGGGCCTTAGGCTCAAAAACTTGAAAAATAATTAATGCCTCTATTTTTATTAATCTATACGAGTATGTTGCTCTTTAGACGATAATGTTAATTTGACATTTTAGCCACTACCAACACCAAAACGAACAGCAATTGCTCGTGCGTAGCTCGCAAGCAAGAAAACTCTACGAGGAGTCTTACAGACATCATAGAAATAAAAGAACACAGTGACCACGACAGTTCGAACACGACAACAAACGAATCAAACGGAACCACCACGGCTAACCCTACTCCTACTCTCGTCAGTATTTCAAAAGGTAAGCCAAATAAGGCCTCACTCAGGAAGGCGCGGAGCGTTGCGCCTGCAGCGACTACAAGAACAAATCAAAATAGAACGCGCGTAAACACGCTTGTCTCTCAAATTATGTTTGATTAACCCGCGCGACTTCCTGCGTCCCTGAACGAGCCCTCAAGATACATTATGAAACTGCCTGGAAACAACAGCCGCCTGGCAACAATATGCTACTTAGGCGAGTTCGGTTGCAGACGCATATTGTTCGAAATTCGACCTTGTAGTTGCGGGTATTGAAGCTGCCGCTGCTGAATTGCTTTGACCTCACAGTTTTAATTGTGCCTTTCACTGGAAGTATTGCATGAACATTATTATTTATTCTCTTATAGTCTTTTGAGTGAATAAATCACAACCCCGCACCCCGTTCTTTTGTAATCGGTTTGAGCCTTCACACATAAAAGCAACTATTGCAGCTCTTTGCTGCACTAGAACATCCTAACTTTGAGTGTTTTATAAATTCAAAAATTCAAAATTCAAATATCATTTATTTCAGACATAGTCCATAATTATAAATCATCACATTAAAAATAAAAATAAAATAAAATAAAATGCTGGTCAATGAAAGTGAAAAAAGAAACATATGTACTTAGTTAAAATTATAAATTAAAATTAAAATTAAATTAAATATAACAATGCAGCCGCGCAGCATGCATTTGTATCGGACAATCAATTCGAGCAGCTACAACGCGCAGAATGGTGTTGGTGCTGCCCCGAAGGCGGCAGAGCATCGAGGCGGCCCGTTTACGGAGTATGGCCTGAAAACCGTCTACCTGTCCGTCCGCAAACATCCCGGACGCACTGCAGCGCCAAGGCAACCCCAACAACATCCTGAACGCGTTGTTATATTGCACACGCAGGGCGTTGATTGCCCGGAGCGTATAATTCGCCCACAGACTGCACGTGTAGAACGACTGACAGTATGCTCGAAACAGCGATATTTTAACTGAGTCTGTACATCGTGCGAATCTGCGCGCCAACATATTGCTTCGGACGGCCAACGCCCTACGCTCCCTCTCAATATCCTCAACATCTGCGAGATCCTCTGTGACCCAGTGACCCAGATACTTAAACCGCGGTACTCTATTTAACGGTATACCATTTAGTACCAGCTGAGGCACATTGGTGATCTTGAAACCTCGGGATTTGAAAACCAAGAGTTCGCTTTTTCTGGTATTGTACCTGAGCCCGTGAGCTCCAGCATAGGCCTCGCAGATCCCGAGAAGCTTGCGAACTGCATTTACCGAGGGACCGAGCAGGACCATATCGTCAGCATAACTGATATTATTAATGTAGGTCCCATCTATGGAACAGCCGACTTCGGCCCTGCTCAGCTCCTCGATAAGCCCATTAACATACAGGTTGAACAGGCGCGGGGAAGACAATCCACCTTGCCTCACCCCACATTTCAGCCTATAAAGTACGTTGCATTTCATCGCTTTTATGTGTGTATGTTTATAACGTGTGAGTGTGTTACATGCATGTGAATTACTTATGTGGACATTAACACAGTACGATTGCAGGAGAAAGCCGGGTCTTTCATAGATTGTACCTTTACTTATGTGAAATTTCTAACTTAGCCTTGGCTTGTATTGCATAACCCCATCACAACAATACCTACATTACAAAAGCATAATTTTCATATCCAACTGATTTAAAAACAACGACTGACAATTGAGCAAAATGTAGGTACTTACTGTACCTGCTTATCGTCATCATCATCATTGGCCTAGTAACATCTTCAAGAGATTATAATTATGTATCTGCATATAATATGGAAGTTTTTTTAAATATTTTTGAATTCCAGCACAACTAAAAGAAACTCATTTCGAGCTCGAAGAAATAGAGTTCCAACTGAACGCTGCGCTGAAAGACATCTGTCCACATTTCAAAAAGATACCTGAGCTGGACATCCAGAGCATGGCAGATGTCTGGCAACTGGCTTACTACAAAGCGGAACACGTGTTGTACTGCTTTAAGATTTTCCTAAAAAAAATGTCACCTCAAGTAAGTCTAAATTTTCGTTCGTACCATTTTTTGGAGCTTGTGTGATACAACAACTGCCGGACAGTTAGACAGATCTTTTCCGTTGTGTTTTATTCTATTTCCTTCCATTCCACCCTTATTTAATGACTGTTGAAGTTCAAATTATGGATGTAATGATTTTACCATGTATCCTAAAAGTTTGAACGAGTAACAACTCAACCAGCTTAAACTACTTACTACTTTATTTAAGACGATTCTTAAGTGTAGGTATTTAATGGAAATCTAAAAAGATTTATTTACCAGTGGCTCTGAATACTTCGAGAGTCTGTCTCTCATCGTCATTTTCTAAATTCCCAAAACCTAAATCGACAAAAAAAATATTATAATTATTGAATCTGCTCACAATATATCACGAAAACCAATTAAGAAATGCGACCTGTAAAGATCGAAGAACAGCCGCCGGACAGACGAAAGAAAGAAAGCTTTTTTGCCCACGCTGAAACGGAGACCTTTGCTCGCGTTTCGCGCTCTCTTTGTCAAGTTTTGAGCTCTATTACGGATTAATCGGACTTGTTTTTTCTAATTTTACATATTAATTTCATACATTTTCAGAGCCGAAAACGCAATAAAGTGAAGTTTACTTCTTTCAACAACTCCATCGACTGGCAGGAATGTCAGCTGGAGCTGGGTTCGACAGGGATCCACATGAACAACAGGAGGCACTTCCTGCAAGGGTCGAACAGCGATCATGGAGTGCTGGAGAACATAGTGCTGTCGCAAACTATTGACAGTAAGTTTGCTAATAAAATTCAATACAAAGCAACGATTCATTGAGTTTCGGTTCCTCTTGCTTCGGCAGCCTTCATCCCTGTCCAAGCCGCATCTGTATATGTATGTATAGCAGGGCGGGGGGGGGGGGGGGGGGGGGGGGTCAACAGACTAAAAGGAATTAAATAAGATAGAACCCGAAAACCCTTTTTCCAATCGTTCTTGTGGTTTAACAAACATACAAATGTAGGCAACCAATGATTATGTAGTACTACTACGCCCAGCGGTATCACCCGCGGTTAAAAAGTATCCTAGTATTCTAGGCTATAATCTATCTCTGTGCCAAATTTCATCCAGATCTGTTCAGCCGTTCTGGCGTGAAAAAATAACAAACATCCATCCATCTATCCATCCATTCTTACAAACTTTCGCGTTTATAATATTAGTAGGACTATTAGGATTTATTTTGAGAAAACATCTACGCATTTACATTTATGTATATCTGTGGTGTAACAGTGTCTTTGTTACAATACCTTCTACGTTCAAACAAATCTGAAAAAACTGTAAACCCCTGATCAATAAACAACGCCACTACTGCTTTGAGCCATCAACTTGAAAATATATTTCACATCGATTTCTGAGATAAATTCTCCTCAGATGTCCAAAACACGTAGCAGTTCTCCAACCGACTTGCTAACTTATAATATCTTATGGAACAAAGTAAACCCTGAATCATGACAATTTAAGCTGAGTTCCCAAAGAGTTAAGACTTACTACACAGTTAATATTCTCCCTTCGACCTCCGAAACTCTGCAAGACCCTTACGGTGAGGATACACTGACACTGACACTCGACACTGATGTCGAGCGACACCGCCACTACATGTAAACTAGGTGTCGCGAGTGTACACACCGTAGACATTCGGTGTTGTACACTGAGTGTCTAGTGTATAGTGTCGTCGTGTATCCTGACCCTTAAACCCTTCTCTGGAAAATGTAGGGATACAGAATTAATTTCGCCCTTCGGACTTGGTATCGCTAGAAATTTTGATAAAACATCTCGCGGAGTAATTTTAAACTGGCAGTTTTAGTTATAATTAGCAGTGCCCTGCGGCTATCCAGATTACATAAATAGTTTATTTAAAATGTAAAATCTGACATGACGGTAGAACTTATGTTCCAGAATCTAGATTAACATAATAGGCTAGACAGTCCTTGTCCGAAATTATGTATTTGCTTCCTGTACAATAGCGTGTTAAACCTGGTTATTAATACATGCCGAATTATATTATATTTTAATATTTTCTTTATGTTTGTTTAGTATTTTTGGTGTGCAATAAAGATGTATTGTATTGTACTTTTTCAGATGACTACAAAATCATCACCCTCGAAGACCAGTCCCCGGACCAGTGGCTGGTGTCCAAGAACGTGCTCCTCATGAGAGACTGCAACTCCGGAGACGTGGTCATCTTCACCAGGATTACCTTCAAGCCCGACAAGAAGGAACTGGAACAGGCCATGTACGACTTCGGGGAGAACGGTATGGATGATACCGTGCAGTGTAGACCTCGTAAAGATGGTGGCAAATTGAAACAGCATGTTGAAAACGGAAAATATAATACTTTATCGTAAAATAGTATTTGTTTAATTTACGACTACTGTTACTATCTAATACTTTTTGACTAGTTAGGTACTTTTTTTTCTTCTTTATTGTAAATTTGAATTTGATGCCAATAGTTCGGGTCAATTGGATTGAGAGACCAATGACCAGTTTTAAAATGAATATAATTATAACAAAGTATAGTTAGTCTGACCAAACGGTCGAAGGTTGTCGACGTTTGTCTCGATCCAGGATTCGGTCCTAAATTGGCCCCAGTAAAGCAAAATTTGATTAAGGTCAATGAACACTTCCCTCAATCAATCTGAACCGAACTTATATTAAATATAACTTAACTTGCTTAAGCCAGAGAAAAGTACGCTACTAAGTAGTGACCCACCTACCCTATAAAGCTACCTCAGCTAATTCAATTCTAGCTACTAAGGTAATTGGGTCTCTACGCTAACAAAACTAGGTAGCTCTGTGGCCATGACTAAGTTTTTTGTCCGATCTTTTATTCTCTCATTATGGAGTAATTCATCTTATTTTGTTTTATATTTTTGAGTGCTTGAGATTGTGCTGGTCACCCTTACTCTCACGACATTTTTCATTAGATAAAATGACCATACTCATTTCTATAGCTCGGGAACCGCGTTTGAAGGTTTCAAAAGCTTAAACCTAGAAATTGAACCCTTGTTGCTTGTTACGTTTTCACGCTTTAACCAGGTACTCATCCAAACATCATGAAATTTTGCTTACACGTTGTCAGGGGGAGAAGGACATACTTTTATGCTTTAGGTACCTTTCAACCAGAAAAAAATTTACGGTTTCTTTGGGACCACGGGTGAAACCGCGGAGCGCAACTAGTCAGATTATGTGGATAATATAAAACCAGACACTATTAAAACTTCTTAACTTTATTAATACCTCAACCATTTCTGCACACTCATTTCAGCCACATGCATGCTAATGCCTTTATATTTTTCATTCAAACCCCGTTTTATAGGAAGAGCCACAGTAATCTGAAAACAGTAAGTCAAGTCGAATAAAAGTAGTTTATTTTATTTCACTATGGACCAGCAGGAAACTACGGTACTGCGAACATTTTTTTAAGTCTCACAACACGTTAAAAATTAAAGTATACTAGTTAGTATAAGGTATTCAGGATCCTACAATAAATATTAATTCTGGTCAAAAATGTTCAATTCCCATCAGATCATGCAATCCGACAGAACGATTTCGCGTTCCGATAGAAAGTGATCAGATTCAGATTATAAACAGAACTAATTTACTTAAGTTTGCTTCTACGTCGCGCGCTATAATGTTACTAAATAAGATCTCTGTTAATATACTCGTAGATAGCAGAATTCACGGTAGTTACTCACAGACTCTGTGAATACAATTTGAATAAGTAGCTATATTTATAATTGTCAATTTATGTAACTTACATTTTTAATTTGTACGTTCTTATGGCACCGCCTTGGTCTTTGGACTGTTAGGGTGCTGTATGCAATTTAGAATAAATAAATAAATGAGATTCACGTGGTCGGAGGGGACAAACCCAAACCTCCAGCAACTTAAAGTTGATATCCGGCATGAACTTACTGATAACAAAGAAGAGTAGTGTTTCTTAGTATCACAGGCCAAGGACAGAAGAAAAATATTGTTTATATTATAATATAATTTAGTTATACCTATCTAGAGGCAGTGGCTCCTACATTGACGTTCATCTTGAGATCAGTGCTTTAATGAGGGTCAGATCTGACTACCTTATTCACAAAAAAAAAATGCAAAATCTTTCTAAGTACATTGACATGACAGCTGCCATACATTTTCTATGGTATGTGCGTTTAAACGTTCAAAAATCAAATTAGAAATCAGAATTATTCAAAACTCCAGGGTTAATACTCTAAGGATAACTCCAACAGTTACATGTCACTGTTCCTAAGTCAAACAGTAAAATAATGTATAAGCGTCAAAACCATGCGTAGTAATGTTTGTGAATCTTCAGCGTACAAATGTTTAAAAATAAGATACCCTACTGTTTTTCTATGCTGTGGTACAGTAGCGCAATAAACACGGATTCGGGCTAGGGGTGAAGTACGCCGTTCGTACAGCGAGCCGAAGTGCCATTTATACAAACCTCGCCCGCCTCTGCGATGTACTGGCTTCTGAATGTTTTGATTCAGGCTCCTGCATTCGGTATTCATCGTTGGCATTTAAAAGCGTAGCTTTTGTCAGTGAATTAATTAAAGGCAGTCTTCTAAGTTTGTATTTTTTTTTAAATCAATTAAATTCGAAATTCTATAGATTTAAAATATTTGAGGGTTAAAATACTTAGCTTAGCAGCTAAGCACTAACTGACCTGGACGTCAGAGCTGAAAGGGTTAAACAGGGTTATCAGGAAAGGGTGTATTCAATGAAAGCAGGTCATTTATTTATTAGTGGCTCTGTGAGCCAGAGACCACGTCCAGCGTCTCTCCTCTTCTGCAGGTCGCATTCTTCAAACGAGTGTCATGTTTTTTTTTTGAGCAGGTTCAATAATTATACTGTTTTTTTTTATCCTATCCTTAGATATTTTTTTTCTATTTTTTTCCAAGAAAATTTAGAATAATTTCTAAAATCTGAATCGACAAAGATAAATCTATTTAATTTTCAAATTCACTCACAAAATTTCAAGAGAAAAAAGAGATTTAAGAAATGCGACCTGTAGAGACAGATCCAGACGTAAACAGACAGAATTCGGACATACGAAAGTATTTTTGTCAAAACTGAACCAGATATAATTCACTCACTAACGCTCGCTCGGACTTAGTTTAATGATAATTTTTAATAATGATGATGTACGCCTACCTAGTACGAGAAGGCCTGCCTCCCAAGCCAGAGGGAGCGGGCTCAAACCCAGCCGACGGCACGCACCAATTTGTTCATTGTGTGTACATATGTGCATATTGTGTGTCATCTGCTTCATGACTGGAGCCCGGTGTATGGCGACAGGCTCGCCCCCTGTCACATTTGGGACTGAATATCGTCCGGCGAAATGTGGGTGTTGTATAACACCTCTGTCAGCCCCTTCGGTGGAAAGGCGTGACGATGATGTACTCTGATAGATATGAAATGGCATTTTGAACAACTTTTACTGTGGAGCCAACCCTCAAATTGCGAAAATCAGCTGTTCCACATAATAAGTTCATTGAACGCGAACAAAAGGTATGGAACAGGTTTTTTTTTCGACCCTGCTTTTTTATGCCTCGTTTTTCTTCAAAAGCTGTAACAAATCCTTGAAGAAAAATGTCTGGAGTGTTCTAAAAAAGTCGACTCGCTAAGATCAAAGAAAACTTTGCCCTCTATGAAGTGGCTACTTCATTAAAAACCTATCTTCTTTTTTTCTTCCTTTCTTAATTGGAGAGACCAATCAAAGCGAAAAATAATTAGAACAAAAATTGATACTAAGCTAAAATAATCATCTTCAGTCAATATTAAAAAAAATTGTAGAAATTCGCTTTGCTGCTGCGTACACATTAAAGGGAACGTACCCATACTACGTGACCATTTCTTAAAATTTTTAACCCCCTTACCCTCCCTCTCGGTCAACATCTGTACTCTATACTACTCTATTCTAAGACCTCCTCCCTCCTACTCTAGTTTTACGTAGCAATTCATAATATAAAATCATATCCCCCCCCCCCCCCTAAATGAGTCACGTAGTATGGGTACGTTCCCTAAGGTTATAAACACATAACATGCTTAATGCTTATAAAGGAAAATACTTGTATCATGCTTAGCATAAAAGTAGCACTGTCTGCTAAATCAAAAATTAAAGCAACAAAAGAAACAAAATAACGACTGCTGATTTTCGAGCATGCTATTTACTAACAACACTTTGACACACATACTCACTCAGCATGATCCAAAAACAATATTAAAAGAATAACAAAAACTGATGACCAATGAACTGATGAAATAACAAGGACTGATGACCGATGGAATCGAAAGGTTCTCGAATGGAGACCACGTACCGGCAAGCGCAGCGTAGGACGTCCACCCACAAGGAGGACAGATGATCTTGTCAAGACCGCAGGATCGCGCTGGATGCAGGCCGCTACCAACCGGTCTTATTGGAGATCTATGGGGGAGGCCTATGTCCAGCAGTGGACGTCCTATGGCCAGTGACGGATTAACCCTTAATCAAATTAAGCAATTGCCTAGGGCATCACGTCTGGGGGGCACCAGAAGAAACAAAAAAAATTCGTCCTTAGGTCCTTAGGGCCATCACGAATCACGTCTCACTCTCACGTTACCAAAAACCACACCAAAAAAAATTTCTAGGACTAATTTGAAAATTCGCGCGTTTTAAGTTGACATACATACATAGAGTCCGACCTAGAGTCATAACCCCGCTCCCGCTTGCCCACTCGCTGTCCGCTAGCTGCCGCACCTACTCCACTTCTAAGGTACGTTACATCTCATCATCTTATTTTACAAAAAACTAATGTTTTTAGGCTGTAAAGGTTTAAAGACCGATTCTAGTTGACATACGGATAGGGGGGCCCACAGGCGTGGATTGCTTAAGGCATCAATTAGTCTTAATCCGTCACTGCCTATGGCTGATGGATGATGATGATGGATGAACAAAAACCCGACTGCTAAATGTACCTTAGGTCACTTCCACTATCAAGACGATTCAAATGACACCTCACATGTCGAAATCCATCAATCTGATAAGGCTATAGGACGTACCAAAAAAAACTCATACATACTTACATACCCACATACATACATACACTCATAGCCGTACTTCTTGCGCAGTAGGGTAAAAACAAGTTTTAGCGTTCCAGGAGCCAACACCTTATGACGTCACTCGTCATCCTCATCTCCTCTTTCGAACTTGTTGTAAACGACTTATTCCGGTCTTGCTCGTGCATCGGTTGACGTCATGGCGTGTTGATCACGTGATCATTTTTGTCTTGGAGTGCCGAACCTGGCGCAGAATATTATTATGCCATGTCACTGAGTAGAAACTGCTCATCATTAGTCTCCTGCCAACTGCCTCAGTGGCTTAGTTGGTAGTGAACCTGCCTTCTGAGCTTGGGGGCGTGGGTTCGATTTCCACCTAGGGCAAACATTTGTGTGATGAATATTTGTGTTTGTTCTATGTCTGAGTGTTAATATCTATTTAAGTACATAAAACTATATGTTCATCAGTCTCTGGCCATAGTACAAGCTTTGCTTAGTTTGGAGTCAGACGACCGTGTGTGCAAGTGTCCCGTATTTTTTTTTAATAATATTTATTTTGGCAATTACTTAATTATTATAATTACAAAATTATAATGAGCGAGTCTAACTGTACCTTTATTTTTCACGAGCAACATTACTGAAAACGTGTCAAACCTTGAGAAAATGTATGATCATTCATGAACGCGAGATTCAAATGATTCAGATTTAATTTCTTGTAATTTTACCATTCCGAATCTTCCCGACTCAGTAATTTAGTCAGCTTTAAAAAGCGCGTCATTCCCAGCGACTGACCATACCGATAAGCTTGAGCAAACCGATAGGGAGATGTCTTCACTGGAGGGCACACCTTACACAACACGACCTACTCCCAACAAACCTGCTTAAAGTTTAAATAGAAACTGATCGCAGATAAAAACAGAACAAAAAAAAAAAAAAAAAAAAAAAAATACTAACTTTTAGAATTGGGAGACGGAGACACAATGAATACAAATGATTCCAATCGAAAAAGGCAAAGGAAACCATTTTGGTTGGAATCTAAGCTCTATATTAATCACGCGTTTAAAAAAAGGGAAAAGTTATAAATTGGTTGTCTGTAAGTCGGCTTACAGACGATAGTTTAACGTGACAACGTCATAACAAAAGAAGTGTGGAAGAGAGATAGTTGCGGCGCAAGCCGAACGCGTAACCGATCGTGCCTTTCGCTCGCTAATGTAGCGCTCTCGCTCCGATCGTAACGTTACAATGAGCGTAAATGGACAATGAGCGTAACGAGATAATCAGTCATCCTTTTTCGTGTATGCAGCCGGCATTCATCAATTTATTATTATACTAGCTGCGCCCCGCGGTTTCACCCACGGTTAAAAAGTATAATCTATCCCTGTGCCAAATTTCATCCAGATCTGTTCAGCCGTTCTGGCGTGAAAGAGTAACAAACATCCATCCATCCATCCATACATACAAACTTTCGCGTTTATAATATTAGTAGGATGTACGTTATTAAAACCGACTTCCGGTCATCCATGTCAACAGTTTTCATACTCGTACTTTCGTTGATATTTAAAAAAACTGTTTGACATATTTCAATAAAATGTATATGGGACCATCTCTAAAGTATGATCTACGAAACAAAAAAGAATCATTAAAATCGATTCATAACTGACGAAGTAATCCTGTAATATACGTACAAAAAACATACAGACAAGAATCTCCACCTTTGTAGAAGTCGGTTAAAAATATTTTTTGGTTAAGTCTGGGCGCACGTAATACTGCAAAGAATGTACTAAAGTCAGAAATCTATGAAGTACACGAATGCGTTAGTAATCACAGTTGCGGCTTGACGGATTTTAACGTAATTTATGCATCGTCCTTCACTACTGAAGCCGTGCGTCTCTGGAACTCACTCCCAGTTAATATTAGACGTGCTCGATCACTTCATAGTTTTAAAACGCAGCTCAAAGTGTTCTACTTTTCCAAACTGGCTCATTATAAGGAGACTCGTTTCCTTTTTAATATTTGTCATATTTCAATATATATAATTATGTATTAGTATATTTATTGTATTGTATTGTATTAGTATGTAAGTACTTGTGTATGTTTATGACTGGGTAGTTTATTTGTATACCTCTTTAGTAATTATATAGGTAGGTATTTAGTATGTAGTTTATTATAATTTTCAAATTAGCAAGTTTATTTAACCATAATATAATAATTATTATTTTTGTTTAGCACACACCACCGTCCATGCTTAATCATAATGTTTTTATTCCATCCAAAGGTTGTCTGGAAGAGATCGCTCTTAAGCGATAAGACCGCCCATTGCGCCTTTATTTTTGAGTGTTTAGTTTAGATTTATTTGTGTTTGGTGTCAATAAAGAGTTTTTGTATTATATTGTAATTTCGTATGGAAATACGTGTAACTTAGTCAAAGTTAAAGTGTTTATTGCGAATTATGGTGAATGATTACATTATTTTTTTTGTTTAAATCATATCTCCACAATTTTGATCGGTTGAGGAATGCGACCTGTAGAAGAGACAGCCGTCGGCTACGAGGTCTACAGCTCACAGAGTCACTAGAATAAGTTTGGCTGAATATATATCGGGGAAAATAGGGAAGATGGGAGCCGAGCTGTCACATCTCACTTTTGATGACGGGGAAAATCTAGTAGGCCGAGGTGTTGTATCTGATTTCTGATCCGTGAACTCGCTATCACAGGCATTTATGGCCGGCGTCAAACTTCAGGAACATTTAAATAAGGGGACAGCAATGTAGGCTTTTCACTATTTTAATTATACAGTCACTTCGACTACTTATTTAGTGAATGATCACAAAGATAATTGGCGATTTAGAGTAATGGGTTTACGAATCACCATTGCGTGCGACCGCTTTCAACCCGTCAAGTGAGTGAATGACTGACAGACATGACGTTCGCCCGAAATCTCAAACGCAACTCCATTCGGTGTTAACCGCTCTAAATGACCATAAACAAATCGATTATTCGTCAAAAATAACAGAACAATAATACCATCGATTAACAACTCTCAAAATAAACTGATTTTCTTTATCCAATGATATCACGCGCCGTCATATATGTTACTTTCTAATTTTATTCAAACAAAGCTAATACAATGAAATCAAAATCACTCTCATCAAATTAAATGGTTACTGCTCCAATTCTATCAAAACTTTGTATCCGAACACAAGTACCACAGTATCTTACCATACATTGACTGAACGTAGTCCCAAAGGTTACATTTTATGGAATACCCTCTATCTACACTAAACTTGTCGAGACTCTGATCTTTACTGACATTGTCAATACGTCTCAAATTCAAAAATCTTAGACAGGTTTCAGTGGAACTGCTGGGGCCAACCAAATTAGGTTGATTAAGACCATAGAGCTATACGAGTAGTGTCTGTTATAGTGCTGTTAAGACACCCTATTGGCTCTGTTCTTAGAAATAACACTATACTTTGAGTAAATCTTATTGTGATTCGCACTAGTTTTATCGAAGGGTTTACAGCAGGCTATTAAAATTTACAAGCGAAAGGTGTAGTGGTTTTGAAATTGAAGTTTGTCAGCCTGAAATTGAAGTGCGTATTATCTTTCGTTTTTTTAATATTTGATACATAGATTATAAATTATCGTCAATTGAATTTTTGGGGTTCGCAAAATTTAAAATGCTGCCAAAAATAAGGATGATCAAATAGGTTAAAGTGTATCGAACCTTCAACAAAACGAGACTCGATACGCTCTTGACCATTTCTACTTTAATAGATTCACCTATCTGTTTGATGAAATAGATACAGATGATGAATACAGTACATGGCTAGTTGAGAAGTTTTTAAAGGAGGATGTGTTGACCAAGGATGAGCAAGGAACAACCCACCCACGTTAACTTACCTTGTAATTAATTAGGCATACAGATTTAAGAGAAGTTGAGAAATTTTTAAAAGAGGATAAGGATCAAGGAACAATTGTTTTTTTTTACCTTGGGAAAATCCTTTATGGATACCACTAACAGCCCGGGTGCGGGCACAGAGTGATTCTGTGGGAATCCCGCCACTGGCGGCCTACCCACTAAAAACCCAAGGGTGTTCCACCTCGACGCAGAATGTTGGGACAACGGGAACACTCTCACACACGACAGCGCCAGCCCCTGCGGGCACCTCCTCGAGCTTACGCTCTTCCTCACCATGACGATGTATCTAAACACATCGTCATCATCCCACCGTAACTTACCTTGCATTTAATTAGGAATACAGATTTAGGACGAGTTAAGATTTTTTTTAAAGAGGATAATTTGTGTAAGAAACAACCCACAGTGACATACCTTGCAATGAATTAGGAATAGAGATTTAGGACGCATTGAGAAATTTTCAAACGAGAATGAGTTGACCAAGGTTGAGTAAGTAACAACCTAACTTACCTTGCAGTGAATTAGAAATACGTACAAAGAAAGCTTAGCAAGTTAAAAATAAACTTGAAGCAAACCGGAACTCGCTGAATTTCTTAGAGCTGGGAATTTCAGCCAATATGCGTTCCCCGCGCACAAAGCGGTTCGTATTAGCTTATATAATGCAGGAATTTCTTTGTACAACTTTTCCTTTATGCTAAGGACCGAATAGGGTCCTTGATTTTTATTGAAAATAGTTGTATGATTGATTTGTAGTGCTTGTGATGTGGTTCCGCAGATCACTCGGATGGTACGGTGGGTCTTGAAATGGGTAGTCGCGAGTGGCATTTACAACTGAACACTAGCATAATGAGATAGATAATTGTTTAGTTTGTCGTAGTGTATCCATTTTTTTATCATATATGAGCATTTTTACCTCTAGTAAGGCATTTTTTAGTCTCTTTTAGTTTCGTCGTGCGTTAAGATTTTCTAAAAAATCGGTGAGTGTCTACATAAATCGATATGTGTGTGTATCTATGTATCTACGTTTCCTATAGACTCCATATGTGCGTATTGTATGTCATCTGCTACATGACTGGAGCCCGGTGTATGGCGACAGGCTCGTCCCCTGTCACATTTGGGACTGAATATCGTCTGTGGTGTTGTATTACACCTCTGCCAGCTGACAGCTCTTATAGACTACTAAATATATATGTACTTATAGACTACAAAACGGTCAAAGTTATTTTGATGAATTTTTCAGGAAATCTTCAGATAAGCCCACCGGGTAATACTGTGAAGGATTTGTTACTAACAAAGAAAACAAGTTGATAAAAAATGTATACAATGATAACTGGTACCCCGCAGGTAAAACCGCGGGACGGAGCTAGTATACTATAGAGCTATTATACTATAGAGAGTAGAAACCAACCCGAGACAAGACCTCTGCATTATGCTACCCCATGGTATAATAATATACTCCGCCAGGTATAGCATTCAGCGACACGTAGTGACGTCAATCTATGCTTAAGCAAGACCGAAATAAGTCATTTACAACAAGTTCGAAAGAGACGTACAACGATGACGTCTTTACGTGTTTGCTGAATGCTAGGCCTTGTTTTTTTTTTTGGATATGTGCTCCCCATCTTTTTAGTTGCTAGTTCTAATTCAGTTAGCTCTCAAGCCGGCCGCCCGCCGCCTGATTAGTACCTACTGTAATTACAACTGGTGTATGTTACATTATTTAACCAACGCTTACGAATTTAGTGGTGTTCTACAGAGACCGCGGAAGTATTCAATGGGGCAAACTTCTTTGGTCCCCCTCTCTTTCAATCTCCGGTTCCCGCTTTCTCCGTAACTGCATTTTACTCTAGTCACACTTCACACTAATATTATAAAAGCGAAAGTTTGTGAGTGTGTATGTTTGTTACTTCTTCACGCTCAAACGGATGGACGGGATTTTGATGAAACTTGGTATGGAGGTAGCTTATCCCCAGGATTAACACATAGGCTACTTTTTAACCGCGAGTAAAACCGCGGGGCGCAGCTAGTTCTAAGATAAAGCAGAGATGTCTAATGTCTATGTCAATCCAAATTTATCAAAAAATATTATTTAGCTATTTTGCTTCTTATACATTTTATGATATTGCAAGCCTTCTTAAAGGTAGTGAAAGTCAGGGGAGAGCTCGGCCCAAGTTTGATTTTAGGGAGCCCATCTGCCCGTACTAACTTACTTACCCTACTTCCGCGGTCCCTGGTGCTCTAGGCATTGTACTTTGTGTTCACTGAAAGTAAAAAAGAGGGTATACATAGAAACAGCCTCTTGGGATGTGGTTCTTTTTCTTTAGGAGAGTAAAGTAAGCACAATGTATTCCAACTCCTTATACCATTTCAAATGTAAAAGCTATTTTGTTTGTTTTTTAATAATAATAAAGTGTGTCAAATTAATTTTAGTGCATTAGTAACAAAACATATCGTAACGCATTTCACCCGAAGGAGCTGGCTGAGGTGCAATACTGACACTTCACCGGACGATGTTCAGTCCCAAATGAACGGGGGTCGAGCCTGTCGCCATACACCGGGCTTCAGTCATTTATCAAAAGACATGCAATACGCACAAATGTTCTTACAGTGAACAAATTTGTTCGTGCCGTCGCCTGGGATCGAATCTGTTCCCTCTGGCGTGAAATGCGGGCCCTCTCCAACTAGGTGATGATACACTTCCAACTAGAATACATCATCGCTATAAGCGTCCATAGTGATTTGTGTCTAAAAAAAAATCAGTTTGTAGAAACCAAAACCGAAATCAGTTTTAATTTTCCTGCAACATTTTCTTCAAACATACAACAAGTAACATTACGAGTATTAAAAGAAAAACAAAAAAAAATTGTACCCTATGACAAATCCACTTTCAAGATGATTCAAATGACACCCCACATGTCGAAGTACATCAAGCTGGTTAGGCTGCAGGCCGAACCAAAGAAACCTCATACATACATACTTACATAGCCACATACATACATTTATACTGAAGTGCATACACCCGAAAAACATAACCCTCCTTCTTGCGCAGTCGGGTAAAAAGCAACAATGATGCACGTATTCACATTTATTTATGAAATCAGAACAATTTCAATAAGTTCAACAATAAAAAGAAGCAAATACAAAAGAATCCTAATATGAATTCTATTTATAACTTTAATATTATAAACGCGAGTGAGTTTGTTCGTATGTTCGTTTGGTTGTTTATAACGCTTTCTCGCCTTAACAACCGGTCAACTACTATTACTAACCAATCATCTAGTTTTTTTTTGCATTCACGTTGTCAGGGGTACAGAAAAGATTACTTTTAATCCTAAAAAAATGTTCTTGCAGGACCTCGGGTGAAACCGCAAGGCTTAGACAGTCTACAACAATGTTATTGAAATCGCGCACAATGTTTATGAAAGTTTTATAACAGGAAAATGCTTTCAAATAAAATTGGCCTCCACTTTCCTTTGATCGTAAACTTTGATTAGCTTGTTTCACGTCGACTGCAGCAAAATTGCAGCTTTTTGAAAAGCCTAGACGAAAGAAGGTAGTTTCGAAATCAGACTTAATTAGCTTCTTTGAACTCTGAGCCAGGAATTATGCTTTGACAAAAACTTTTGCAGTTGCTCTAGCACAGTTCGTTGCAGTGTAGTTTTTAGATTGCTATAGTTGCTGCTTTTAACCGACTGCGGTGAAACCAAAAAAGGAGAGCTATGTGATTGACCTTTAGGTATGTCTGTCTCTATGTTTCCCCGTAAGGACTAAACGGCTGACCAGTTTTTCATGAATAATAGTTTGGTGTTGGAATCGCCTTGATAGGGCGAGAAGCTACTTCAGGTTTTTTTTAATAATGATACTTGTATTTCTTTTTGCATATTGGGAACTAGCTGCGCCCGGCAGATTCACTCTCTCACAGGAACTGTTATTTTTTTCGGGATGAAAGGTACCTTTATCTCCTTCTCTGACAACGCGTAAGAAAAAAATCAGGTGATCGGTTGAGTCCACATGACTTGAGTTATAGCGTGAAAGCGCAACAAACAAACGAACAAACTCACTTTCACATTTGTTAAGTTAGGATAGGCGTTTGTTGTCAGACACATACTTACTAGAATATCTTATTATTGCTGGTTATTAGACAAGGATATTAGCATGATTTGATAAGCAAATTAATGTATTTATTATGGAAACTGACGTGGTTTTCACACATTATGTGTGAAAAACAATGCGCGCGCGCGGCTTGATGAAGACTGCCGTATGCGGTTGAAACTATAGTCAGAATAATCGACTGAATCGTACGTGAGTAATTCCCGTGTTATAAATCAATTAATGTATGTTTTCGTATCGTGGCATACAAGCAGAATATCTTAAAGTGAGTAAGTAGTCGTCACACCGCCTGTTGACTTACTCATGACCTAAAAAAACTAGGTCTAGCATTCCAGGAGCCAACACGTAATGACGTCCTCCTTACCGCCATCGTCTCTTTCGAACTAGTTCTAAATGACATATTTCGGTCCTGCTTATGCAACGATTGACGTCACTACGAGTATCCCACGCGACCATTTTGGACTCGGAAAGCTACACCGGGTGGAGTAAATTATTATGCCATTGACTTACTTACCCATAACATGCTTTTTTTATTACTTAATAGGCTGGCGTTTGGCCGCCAACATGCCTCATGATAAGCAGTGATGAGGCCTACGATGGAGCACGCTTGCCTAGAAGAAACCGATTCACTCGAGACTTGAAGAATAAAGGAAAAACATGCTTCAAAAAAGAAATAATTAGAGCACTAAAACAGATTCATCTTGCTTTTGAAGTAAGTCAACGTTCTCTAGAAACTCTTAGTCCATCCACTTTGTACAGGAATACGTTCATTAGTACTGTGCACATCTAATCTTACCGTATAAATGTTTGCATACTCGTCCAGTACCCAGCAGACAGAATAAGGAATATAGCAAACACACATTAGCTCAAAGTGCATGTGAACGAAACACAAGTGGAACTGCGAAAGGACATTTATGGATGTAATATAAAGAAACTTCTGTAAGCCTTAGTAAAAGCTTTGCTTAGTTTGAGGTCAGATGAACGTACGAGTATGTGTAAAAATATCCGACATCTTAGAATAAGTACCCTTAGAAACCAAGTACACTCGCGAAATTGGTGCCATAAACGGCATCGTAAGACGCTACATATGGGCATAAATAAGCTTACTTTTAAATTGACATGTTTTTTATGAAATAGATTTTTACCATTAACCGCAATCATCCAGCTTTTAGGAGAAAACATTTTAACTAAGGAAGTAAATACAGCACGGAACGAATTTGTGGTTTGCGTTTTGAGAAGGTATTGTTTAGAAACCTACCTATATTTATTCATTTATGTTGAAATGCAACATACCCAAATCGGCTGTTTCCACTTACCTAAAGCAAGCTAGATGAAGTTTATTTGTTGAAAAATTTATTTTTTAAAACGGGCTTTTATTGCGCTGTAAGGGATATATTTCGAGTAATTCTCAGCAAGCCCTTTCATTTGATACCCATATTGTAGGAGTGCATTAAAAATATCTTGTCCGCCATTTTGGTTGTTCTGCCATGCTGGATTTTGAATGACGTCACACAACAAAAAATTGTCATCCAAACTAAACGTGTAAACCAGCTCAATCGGTTGAAGAAATTTGCTTCAAAATTGAGTTGCAAGATTCCACCCGAACAAACATATCATACTAGCTGCGCCCCGCGGTTTCACCCGCGATTAAAAAGTATCCTATGTGCTATTCTAGACTATACTATCTCTGTGCCAAATTTAATCCAGCTCTGTTCAGCCGTTCTGGCGTGAAAGGGTAACAAACATCCATCCATCCATTCTTACAAACTTTCACGTTTATAACAGTAGCATAACATTGCAAGTTAAATAATAGCTTATAGAAACTACTTTGTTGAAAACACTTCTTTGAATTTTACATTAAGCTAATCTAAAAGGGTGTTAAGAACAGATAAGTAGGTTTCACCTCATTATTCTAGACGGGACTTAATTTAGTCGTTGCCAAGTGAGCTTTAGCTTGGAATAATTCCAAATTTAGTGAGTCTACATACTTCGAGTAGGATTAGGTACAGGGAACGAAAGAGGGAAGTTCTCCCAGGATTTCTCGAAAGTGTTGTCTAGGGTTAGAGAGGGAAGGGGAAATTTTCCCAGCCTTTGTCAGGAGTGACGTTTGAGTTAACGCGCCAGAGGGGTTCCGGTGCGTTTTGCCTTCCGTTAGCGTTAGGGCAAAGGTAGGCCACTGAAAGGGTTTTGATAGGTACAGTCCTACATAAACATAACTCAGGTATACCTTCATACTAGTTTATATCAGTAGGCGTGGTGGTGGACAAACGCAAGCCCAATAAATAAAAAAATCGATAGACGACTTCAAGATTTCTAAATTTGTACTAAAGAAATTTGGTGCTGCATTGAACATAGAATCTGTTACATAGTAGGTAAGATTACTGGCAAATTAAAAATTGTCGTAACTCAATTCAATTGATATTTATAGCAACAAGTTGTATAAGCTCGGGTTGTACTTAGCCAAATAAACGTAGGTATATGAGTAGATACTTACTCAAATTCTGAACCTCTTGTACTAAAAACCAACCCAGAAATCACTACATATGACCATTGCGTAAGGAAATATCATTGACACTCAAAGAAATGTATGGAACAGCTGCGGGAATCCATGTTTCATTTTCGCAATTTCAGGGTTGGTCCCGTAGTAAAAGTTGGTTAGAATTATGAGTGCTTACCTATACATGTTATCCGCATTTATACACCCCAAGCATATAACGGTACATGAATGGTTACGACACATTGTGGTACCAACATTATCATAATTTCATTCTGATTCATGAATAAAACGGTAAAGTTTCGTACAAAGACTAGGCAGATGTCGACATAAATATTCCGCCTTATTGTCTCGTAGTCTGACGAAGTTATGATCATGAAATACGACAGAGCACGCAACTGGAATATAAAAATTGTTTCGAATTGGCTTCTATAGTCAAACAAACAAATAACAAACAATTTCAAATTGTTCAACGAAGCTTCTGCCTAAAAAACGTAGAACGTATCCGATAGAAAAATGGATAAAAACTGAAACATTGCAGCGTAAAAAGAAACTAGGTTTTTCACACATTTTTTGTCTATCGAACTACGCGCATGTTGATAGCTTTTGTACTAGGGATTCTGTGTTCATACCTCTTTAGGTACAAAAAACAAAGGGTTTTTCAATGTTTTGTGATTTCTTTCTTAACCCCTGACGCAAACACGACGGGGCTCAACGTGTTATAAGTTTGACGTGTCTGTGTGTGTCTATCTGTAGCTCCCGGATGAACCGATTTTAAATTTTGTTTTTTTTTTGTTTGAAAGGTGAATTAGTCGAGAGTTCTTAGCTATGTTTGATTAAAATACAATACAATACAATACAATATATCTTTATTGCACACCAAAAACTACATGAAAAACTTAAAAACTAAAATACATTTTTCGGCAGTACAAGGGCGACCTTATCGCCTAAAGCGATTTTTCTTTTCTTAAAATCGGAGTCGAGAGCTTTTTAAATTTCTAATTCATACTTGTTATAATTTTTTAACTTAAGCGAAAAGACAAACGCTGTATAACTATCCCGAGGCTATATAACGTTTATTAGTAAGCGGGTTAGTGTGTTTTTGGTATTTATAGAACCAAAAAAAGCCGTTTAACAAAATCATTAAATTTTTTGGCGGATCTCAAACTCTTATCAGAAACTAAGATTGCGGTTGCAAACTATTAAATATCTGGAGACGTCTGAAATTGGAAAAGTTTTACAATAATGAATTACGAGCCCCAGATAGCCTGAGTCGGGGACTCGCGGGTGCGAACGACGAATGCTGACTTGGGGTTTACATAGAGTAAAAATTTGAATTGTACGTGTGTTGAATTGTATATGTGTAGTTTACTACAAATCTTCACTGGTCTATCTTATATCTTTAAATGAGCAATTCTTGTATATATATATATATAATTGGAATCTCGGAATCGGCTCCAACGATTTTCATACAATTTAGTATATAGGGGGTTTCGGGGGCGATAAATCGATCTAGCTAGGAATCATTTTTAGAAAATGTCATTTTATTCGTGTTTTATCGATAATCAACTTAAACATAAACTTGGAAGAAAAATAACAAAAAGGAGGCGTTTGAGTAGTCTCAACTGAAAAATATGACTCTTCCTGACATCTATTGGCGAATAATAATACTATTTTTTGTGAGCAACTAATTGCTTTAACGACACAACAGCAGATGGCGTTGTTAAGTAACACGAAGTCAATGAGTGTTTGCTTAGAGGTTAGACTAAAATCAATTGTATATTTTCCAAAAAACACAATTAAAAAAAAATTAAAAAATACCGAGCAAAGCTCGGTCATCCGGGGACTGTACTTATTATGCGTACAATAATCCTATTCCTATCCTCACTAATATTATAAATATTTCATTTGTTTCACATTTTTTACAACATTTTTTAAATGCCTATGATGATATGTCGCTAGCACTAGCACGTCACACTTGCAACGCCCTATGCACAGGGTGTATTACATAATGTAACTTACTAGTTTAAGTGAAGAATATGTAATTTCAGGAATGAATAAATAACGTTTTGTGACCTTGTAGATTGTACCTCTACAATTGCCTTAATGTTTTTAATTTTAAAAGGTCACAAATAAACTTTTTTCTTTGTTTCTTTCTTTCTATAAATAAATAAATAAGTAATTAAGTTCGTTTGCCTATTTCTTTGTTTGTCTTTTACTTACGCTTTCTAACTGTTCTACTCCGATCATCGTAAATTTTTGCATAAACGTTAACATGAAGGTCAGAGGTACAGAAAAGGACATAGGGTACCTTTCATCCTGAAAAAAAAAACGGTTCCTGTGAGATCGCGGGTGAAACCGCGGGGTGCAGTTAATGTTATTGACTGATGATTTTATAATGAGATGAAATTTCTTTGTTTGTAGTTTAGTTTTAAAAATAGGAAGCATTTTACGCAACCACTGGTCCGATTTCATAAATTCTTTTCCTAAAAAAGGATACACAATCAAATTAATGAGTGTGATTAAACACGCAGGCTGTGAAATGTGAGCGAAGCTGCAGTCTGAAACTAGTGTTTACGACCGAGCGAGCGTTAGGGAGCGAAGCGTCTCTGCTTCAGCTTTGACAAAAATGCTTTTGTATGTCCGAATTTTGTCTGGATCTCTGTCTTCCTCTACAGGTCAGATTTCCAAAAACGGTCTGGACAAAAAAATAATTATGTATAATTATTGAACCTTCTCACAAAATTTTACGAGAAACGGCTGAGGAATGCGACCTGATGACGAACGACGATGAAATTCGTATGAAAGAAAGATAGAAAGAAATAAATTTATTTTGAAACCATACATACTTACAATTAATAATATCTTAATATATATAAATTACTTGTCACGTTGTTTGTCCGCTATAGATTCCTAAACTACTTAACCGATTTCAATCAAATTTGCACACCGGATAGGATAGCTCACATCTCAATTTACAGCCGCAATATTATTTTATTACTACTATGTAATATAATAAAAACCTTAGCCACAGCAACGCGTGGCCGGGTCTGCTAGTAAACGATAAATAAAAGCAATGAAACAAAGTAGATACTTATATAAATAATAAACAATAATTACAATTATGTACTAATACGTACATAATTGTACGTAATTACGTACTAAACGGTTTGCCTCCACCTTCCTAATACGAACCGCTAGGGTATGGAACACCTTGCCATCGTCTGTATTCCCGACTAACTATAACCTGGGTATCTTCAAGGCTAGAGTGAATAAGTACCTTCTAGGTCGTCGTGCTCCATCTTAGACCACAATGTCGCTTAACATCAGGCGAGTTGGTGGTCAAACGTCGACCTATTCTAGATAAAAAAAAAATGTTTGTGTTTCAAAAAAGGCTCCACCTCGGCATAAGCTGTTTAATCAACAGCGCTGATCTTCTGGTGGAGCCTTCAGTTGAATCACGCACGCACCCAATGGCGTCGATACGCAACCATAATAACCTGGGAATTATCTATAATTATCGAATCTGTTCACAAAAGACGCCGGTCACGAGGTCTCCAGCTCTCAGACCCACTAGTGTTATTTATGTTTTAAGTCCAGTGTTGCCATCATCCCATTTTTCCGAATATCGGTCTAGTTTTCTGGCAACGTAAATCCCATGGGGTTTTTTTAGCCAGGCTATTGTCAAAAGCTTTCAGGGATGATCCAAAGCTTTCAGTTCAGAGTGTTGGTGAAAAAATGAATGAATATAGTGAAAGTTTTTTAGCAAGACTTGAGTGTCGCTAAGTTGGAATGCTTGATACTGGTAGGATTAAAATATGGTTTGGCTCCAAAAAAAGTGTTCACGTTCAGCTCGTGCTAAAAAAAATTAACGTTAGTTAAGAAATTCCTACTTTGTATGAATTGCCTATAACTGCAGAAGGAAGTAAGTAACTAATATATAAAAGTATATAGTCACTCCCATTTTGTAACAGTTTAGTGGCCAACACTGGTGTCCGACATGGCCTAATTATGTCCTAAGATAATACAATTGTATTATTCCAAAATCAATAAACGAATGTTATACTTAAGTAGCTGTTAATTTCATTCCTACGTTTCCTATAACTTTACAGGTGTTATTTAACCCTTTAACCGTCTGAAACCCAGTGGGCAAGTAAACCTACGAGTATGCTTACTTAAAGAAAATAAAATCTTCACAGATAACCAGCCATATAATCTCGGTTGTAAGGAACAACGAACATCCTTAATGCGGCCCCTACTAAGCTATGTACAAGTCTATGTGTGTTTTCATATCCTGCTGATAAATACCTAATGTTTGGTCTGCTACTATATTGGATGTTTGTTGCATAGACCCTCCTCGTAATAAACTATAACTAGTTGTCAAATTATGAACTATAATCCGTTATCAAAGATTCAGAGTCCAACATTAAAAAAAATACTGGCTGGTTTTGAGCGGAGTTTTAATTTTGGTGCCGACTACGTACTATTCTGTGATGTTGTCTGACGCATTTGGTAAGCGGCGCGTTATCTTTTATTAATTTACAGAATTTTATGACAAAAAGATTTATTTATTCAGAAAAAGTATCCAAAAACCTTCCTTGTGACATACTGCAACTATTTATCAAGTTTCATTAAGAAACGTTCGGTCGTTTAGCCGTGAAAAGCCTAAAAACAAACAGACAGATAGAGTAAGTTTCGATTTTATAATATAACTAGCTGTCACCCCGCGACTTCGTTCGCGTTTCCTATTTATATATGTATATGAGCTATCCTATCTCTCAAGTTGAATCGAACTGCACATGGTGTGCGAATTTTATTATAATCGGTTAAGTGGTTTAGGAGTTCATTGAGGACAAACATTGTGACACGAGATAATATTTAGGTCCTTACGTATGAAATTGGCGTTTTGTCGTACTGATCAATTTGATCTGAAATATCTCCTCTTTGGTTAAGAATTCGAAATTCAAATTAATAAATTCATTTAGCTGGTTTTTTTTTCTTTGGAATACAGTCATTCATTTGTTATTTTCCTCATTATTTTTTCTTTGGCGTCGCTTATTACCGCGCAATGGAAAACATGAAATATCGGTATATTTACGAGTACGAGTTCTACCGTGGCACCAGTGCTGCAGAAACAGCTCGAAGAATTAATGATGTGTACGGCGCTGGTGTCGCTAAAGATAGCATGGTACGTTTTTGGTTTCAACGTTTTCGTTCTGGAAATTTCGACCTTAAGAACCAACCCCGTGGACGGCCGGAGATCAAAGTGAAAAACGAAGAATTAAAGGCTATTGTGGAAGCGGATCCATCACAAAGCACTTCAGAGATAGCAGCAGGCTTCGGGGTAAGTGACAAAACTGTATTAATCCACTTGAAGCAAATCGGGAAAGTAAAAAAACTCGAACGATGGGTACCTCATGAATTGAGTGAATCGAACTTGCAAACACAGGTCGCCTGCTGTGTTACTTTGCTCAACCGACACAATAATGAAGGGATTTTAAATCGAATCATTACTTGTGATGAAAAGTGGATATTGTACGATAATCGAAAGCGCTCATCGCAATGGCTGAACCCTGGAGACCCAGCCAAATCCTGCCCTAAACGAAAATTGACTCAGAAAAAGTTACTTGGAAGTGTTTGGTGGACTAGCGCCGGTGTCGTTCACTACAGCTTTCTTAAATCTGGCCAAACGATTACGGCAGATATCTATTGTCAGAAACTGCAAACCATGAAGGAAGAACTAGCTGTTAAACAACCGAGATTGGTCAATCGCTCTAGGCCACTGCTGCTTCACGACAACGCAAGACCACACACTGCACAACAAACAACCACTAAGTAAGCTGAGCTACAATTGGAATGTCTGCGACATCCACCGTACTCCTCGGACCTTGCTCCAACAGATTACCATTTCTTCCGGAATTTGGACAACTTCTTACAAGGAAAAAAATTCCACTCCGATGCAGCAGTCCAAACCGCCTTCAAAGAGTTTATTGATTCTCGCCCCCATGGTTTTTATAGTAAAGGGATCAATGAACTACCCATAAGATGGCAAAAGTGCATAGATAACAACGGTGCATACTTTGATTAATTAAATATATTTTACAAAAAAAAATCGACTTTTTATTCCTCCCGTACAAAACGCCAATTTCATACGTAAGGACCTAATATTAAGATAATAAATTATAAGGATTAGTAAGGATAAGGATTATTTATTCAGTAACATACTCGAAATATGGTTGCTTTTACTCGACTGCGCAAGAAGGAGGGTTATGTTTTCCGAGTAGGTAAGTATGTATGTATGAGGTTTCTTTGAGATGCCCTACAGCCTAAACAGCTTGATAGATTATAACGTTTAAATCGTCTTGATAGTAGAAGTGACATGGGTCACAACATTTTTCATCCGGGTTTTTTATTTTTCAAAAACCTCAAAGCGATGACAGCCTAGCTGGGAGAAGGCCCGCCCGTCAAGCCAGAGGGAGCGGGTTCGAACCCAGCCGGAAGGCACGCACCAATTTGTTCATTGTGTGAGCATATGTGCGTATTGTATGCCATCTGCTACATGATTGGAACCCGGTGTATGGCGACAGGCTCGCCCCCTGTCACATTTGGGACTGAATATCGTCCGGCGAAGTGTGGGTGTTGTATTACACCTCTGCCAGCCCCTTCGGGGGAAAGGCGTTACGATATGTATGTTTTTTTTTTCTTTTAATAATGTTACTTGTTAGTAACTTTAATAAGTTCACAAAGATTTAACCCTTTTTGTTTCGACTGGCAGTTGCCAGTAACTTTTCCCGGCTTCTATTCTTAGGGTAAAAGTAAGGTCTAAAGACCGAATTTTTATGATTTATGTAGGAATAAGAGTTCTTCATTCACAAAAAACTTGAAATAAAATTGTTCTGTAATGAAAGTTTCTTTCTACCCTTTTTTTGGTAAGGTCTTTATTTCTTGCTCCTTGCTATCATTTATATTTCTCTCTTTGTACTTATTCTTTATTTTGAACCTAAATTTGTATCTAGAATTATTCTCAATCATCTCTTTCTAAGCAGTCTCAGTTTTTTAAACATGGGATGTATCTGCTACGTATTTAATGAACTTTCCACATTTTGACGTAGGTATATTTATTGCAAAAACAAGTCAATAGCTTAAAAACTTTTCTAAAACAAGCTTTTTTTGCGCTAAAAAGAATAATAAAACTGCTCTATATAACTATAGCAAGCCCTTTATTCATTTGATACCTATACATTGTAGGAGTTCATTAAAAATGACTTGTCCGCCATTTTGGGTGTTCCGCCATGTTGAATTTAGAATGACATGATACAGTTAACCATGCATTGTCATCAAAACTAAACGTGTATTAAAAATTTCAGCTCATCGGTTGAAGATATCTTCTTTAAAACTGAGTTGTAAGATTCCACCCAAACAAACATACATAAAACATAAAACAAACATACCTACATAAAACATACATGCATTGCAAGTTAATTAAAAGCTTGTAAAATAGTCGAATTCGAAACATCAAATTGCTATTGCGCACCAATGAGTCCCATTAGATCAATAAAACAAATGAAAACCAAATGTTAATTATTAAGGTTTTTCCTTCTAAAGTCAAAAGTGAAGTAAATACTGACTTTAGAACTTCAACTCCCTGGAAATTCAGCGAGCTCCAGTCCGGTACAATTTAATTTAAAGTCAAGTCTCTTTCACAGTACTACTGCTGAGATTATATCCTGGACCAGACCTTTGTACAGTTAACTTGACTTCATGAGACCGCTTAGAGTAATTGGTTCCAGCTTTTTATAAACGGAAATTGGATTTCTTCATCGGACGGCGAGGCATCTGTGCATTTTATTTACCAACTAAGAATTATGGTATAGTAATAAACGTTTCCAGGTATAGCATTTCGAATTAAAAATGGTCACGTGGGTAGCACGTAGTGATGACATTTGATGCTTAAGCAAGACAGAAATATGTCATTTATAAATAGTTCGAAAGAGACCATGACGAGTGACGTCATTATGTGTTGGCCCCCGGAATGCTAGCTTGCTTTTAAAACATACTAAGAAAAAAATATGATTAGCAGTGACGTTGTTCTCTTCTTGCGCATAAAATAACTTTTAATCCTATAGACGCCTGAGCCGTATTAATCCGTCCAACATTTAAGAGCCGATTTAGTCCGAGTCGCGAATTATACAGATTGGACGTAAGGCAAGGACCTGGCGCAGGCAAAGTTCAGGTGCGATGCAACTCCAAAATTTTTTTCTTAAAACATTTGTATGAAAGAACGTATTTTACGATACACACGCGATGCGTCGCAGCGCAGCGCAGGCACGCTACTTCGCTGTCTTTGTGTCTGAACATGGGCGTACCCACGTTGGGGCATCTGCTCCACCCTAGTCCACAACTCGAAGCTCAAAATTTAGGGTTATTAAGTAAAAAATCTAGTCTTTGGTCTAGTCTTTTGCATTCTTTACTTCTGGGTCCAAAAATCTAAAATCTGAGTACGCCCATGCGTCTGAACCTTGCCTGCGCTGCTAAAAATATTGCTTTGGGGGCTTAGCTACCCACGTCCGTAGGAGTGTACTCTATTCTGATTCCCTACACGTGGTCCCCGGGTAGTGCTAACTGGGTAGCAAACTCTGGTGGGAGGCTTCGGCCGTGGCTAGTTACCACCCATCGGACCAAGCCATGCCGTGAAATGACCTAGTCGTGTTTCGGGATGTAGTTCGATGTAACCGTTCCGAAGACGGGTCTGAGCAGTAGCGCACTTGTAGCGCCTCATTCAACTGCCGTCTTTATACTTCTTCACTCTACAAAACTTCAAGGCTAGAGTGAATAAGTACTTTATAGGTCGTCGTGCTCCATCTTAGACCACAACGTCGCTTAACATCAGGCGAGTTGGTGGTCAAACGCCGAACTATTTTACAAACAAAAAAAAAACAGGCTTAAATTTCATTAAATATATTAGACAGTCAAGATCAAGTCTGGGTAGTAAAAATTATAGATATAACAAAAATAAATATCGGTTACTTATCGGCTATTGGTTAAGTCTGCAATCTGTGGTATAATTTAAACGACGATATTGTTCGTCCTAGATGGCGAAAATTTTGTCGGTTAATATCATCTTAGACGGTTGAAAGGTTAATAAAGTCATCTTTTAGGACTGGTCAAATTTATTTCACCGGCAAAAAAAAATCCGTAATCCTAAAACTAAATCCTATCATACCTGGCCATTCACACACTTTCGCTAAACCCCCGAAAGCCTTTCACACACGTTCTGGCGCCCCAGCAATTCCTCTGAAAGGGATTTCGCCATATCTCTGAATAACTAAACGACATTAGTATGCCTTTGCCATCCTGAGCCAGAATTCGGATGAACGCGCACATAAGTAATGGTTGCACAAAGGCTAAATTGAATATGGCACTTATCGAATTGAGTAAAAAATCCAATGGCAAGAACTAATTGATTTAGGTTCGCTGATACGCAGTCAGGTGTGTGTTGGGTAAACATTCAGAGAATTTCCTACTATTAAAATTATTTTTTTAGAATTATTTATCTTATACCTACTTACTGTTTTATACCTTTTCATACAACGGATATTTTGGTGTTGAAAAGAAGACAAGCAAAAATACTAATTACTTTTTCAGTATTAATACTTCTTTCTTTTTATTTCTATTTATATTTATATATACTATATTTATTACCTGCTTTTGTAGGTTTGTACGTATACCTGCGTAAAACTCTTTCAATTGCAGGTACGGTTTTAAAATTTGTTAATGAACGGTTTTGTTTGTTTTTTATTAATAATAATTTAATTTCAATAATGGCGAGCATGAATATAATAAAAAAAAACCTGACACATCTCCCTTCTTCGTTATTCGAGTGTCGCAGAAAAGCCACGTTCCCCACTCTTTTTGAAGTCAGCTAAGACGCAATCACCACGCCGCATCTACGCTCTTTGAGGCGATCTGTGCTTTCTATGGGATTACATTTGGTTTTGGAACGATTTGTAACGAAAAACTTTTACTTATCGCTTTGTGGGACAACGACGGCCAATAGAGAGATAACGTTAAAAAATGAAAAAAAAAAAGGTAAATTTATCCGGCGGAGCTAGTTCCCCTTATAAAAAAATCGTTTTAAATTTATTCAGCGCTATCATTTAAGGCTACACATCTACCCCCTAACTAATTAACGTTGTATTGCTCGGAATAGTTAAACAGTGTTTTGTCTTTTTCTTTCTTTTAAATCTTTAACTCGATTGAATATGACAAAACACTAAAAAGCTATTTTAAGGCTATACAACGTTTATTAGTCTTTACTAATAGCAGGCAGAGTTTGACCCCTTTGGGTCAAACTCTGCCTGCTTGTATAATAATATATAAGCATAATATATCAAGCTTAGGATTAAAACACACGACTACACACTACTACACGACTACACACTACTTTATAATCCTATTTGACCGAGTGAGAATGTGGTCTTAAAGTGTACTGAGACAAATCGCCATTTTGTTTTCTATGGTCCGACCTTAACTTGAGTATCGTTGATCCGACCTTCATAATATTTCGCAAACATGTAGTTTATCTCAATATCATTCTTAACCCTTAATTTGGCAAAAAAAAACATCATTAAAAAGAGGTATTTTTTTAATAGATCTGTTTTATGGCCCCCTAAATAATAATGAAAAAAATTGAAAAAAAATATCCCCTGAAAGATTTCCTGAAAAAACAATGTTAATTATGCTCAACAAAAATGGATATTGCAAGATTGACTTATTGTTAACTATGTTAAGCTGGCTTAACAAGATGCATTAAAGCAAAGGATGGCTTAAAATCAAAACGCACTCATTGTCACATTTATTTATTTATTCAATGATATAGGTACAAAATTTAATCAGTTTTGTGGTGATAATTGAAATGGCAGTTACGTCCTTTGACAAAACAAAGTCTCACTTTACATTTCAGCCAGTACACCGTAGTGAAACTCTTCTTGCAATAAGTGCATCGGCCATATTCTGTCCCATTGTCTGGGAAATGGTCGATTTTGTCAAAATTGCGGAAATGTTGATAGGAGTGGCGTATTGGTGTCATAAAAAAAAACCATTTTATTGTAAATTTCATTGGTATTGTTGCTGTTGTTGTCATTATTCTGTTCTGAATATGGCATAGTTGTGGGACAAGAATTACTGATATCGTCATCAGAAGAGTTTAAGTTAATTTTTGCAAGATATGAGTCAATTGAAAGTGGTGTACAGAAGACGTTGAAACTCGACGTTGATTGATACCCATAATTCTCTCTTCATCTTCATTTTCGGAACTTGTGGCCCCAATAACATCAGACCCCGCATTTTCCGGCGGAATCAAGGGAAGTATTCGACTTGATCTTGAATTCTGTAAATGTAAAAATTTCTAAATGCAAAAGAAGCCCTGAGTAAATTAGTGAATGCATTCGAAGCACGAAAAAACCATAACCAAGTGTAAAAGGCAGAAGTTTCCTACAGAGCTGGTAAGTAGGTACTCAGTTACCTACCTAATCAGGTAATAAAAAGCTGACCAGTAACATAAATAAACTCGTCAAGTGCAAGATGAGCCAAGCACATTAAGCAAGTATTTTAGCAAGTTAAGATTTAAGATTTTGTTACCCAAATTCAATAAAAAAAAGGAAAAGCAAAACCCACACCATGCAACTATGTTGAGAATACTCAACACACAAAACTTAGCCTCGTTTACCTATTATCAAATTTTGTTGAGTGGGCTTAACACTTTTGTCAGAGGCCTACCATATCCTTCCTTCATGGGTCGAATGCTTGAAAAATAAATAGAAACAAAGTTTATACACACATCATCCGATTTAAATCGGTACTTTCACATTTTATGCACATTTAACTATTTAAAAGATATTTTTAACTGAATAACACGAAGAGCTTTCCGTTTGCTCGCCATCTTGACGCTCTAATGTCAAAAATATTGTTGCTACACGGTAAAAATAAAAATTCCTAAAAAATAGATAACGTAAAAAATCATAAACGATTCCAAAGTAAATCATTGAACGCAAAAATAACTTGTAATTATTTTTTCATTCAAACAGTTAAGTATGCTTAACAGAATCAAATTAAGGGTTAAACGCACATCTCCACAACCCCTTGTCCGATTGAGCCTGAGGTCTCCTTTCGGGGCGTACTACTAGTTATCCAGCAGTATACCTACCATGCCGGTCCGGTCGCCATGTTGGAAACCAACGCGCCAAATAACCCTCGATGCTCATCTATGTCACATGACGTCATTATCACGTAGTATGATGTCATCTGACAAGCGAAGCTTGTTCGCAAATTCAAATTGGATGGAGCTGAAGTCACGTAGCATTACGTCACACAAGTTGTTACGGGAGCTAAAAATGTGCTAAAAATACGTTTCATAATGCACTGTATACTGGCTACGTTGCGTAGTACCCCATGTCTATCGACCCAATATTTCCTCTCCGGATAATTTACGACGCCCAGCCATACCAAATGAAACTGGGAACATCTGCCGACTTTTTATGAGTTCCCCTTTCTGCTACTGACTTAGCATTTTAAGTAGAAATTGCTATTTTCAGATTATTTTTGTAAAAAAAAACCGTATGAGTTAACAAGAGATATTTTTGCGTTCTTTTTTTAACATACCTATTACCTACTTTTTCAGTTCAGTTTCGTACCGTGACATCTTATTACGATGATTTTAAGTTTCAGCCGCTGACGCTGCGCGACCATGAACATTATTCCGTAGCGACACAATTCATTATGGCACGTTCAGAAGATATGTCGAAGGCCTTCGACAAACAAGGCCCGGAAACACGACGCCTTGGCTACTCACTCGGCCTAAACAACTATACAAAACTTACTTTATAGTTCTGTAGGACTTTATATGAAAAAAACAGACGCTGAATAACTTAAACGAACCAAAGTTAAATCTGAAAAGCCAAACTTTGCCAAACAAATCACAGCTCTAAACAGATCCTGAAGTCTGGAATTTTCGGGAACAATTTTATGTATTATTTAGTACCTGTTTGTCGCTCTTTTGTATTCACTCACAAGCTTTTCAAGGGCGTAGTAGACAGTCATTTACCATTTTATTAAGCCTTCATTTTTTACTGATGTTTTTATCTCTCTCAGCCTGTTTTGCCGTCTTGGAAGTTCTATGACGATGTCAAATGAGGCGATTCGTATTGTCATTCTGTTTTGCTGGAATTAGTTATTAGAAACTGTGAAATATTAGTGGTTTAATCTATTATTAAGCAACCAAGCTTGCTTGCTATCTAATGATGATTATGGTAAAACAGTTTTGACTAATTAGAAACAATGACAATTTAGAAGTGCTCTCTTACAATTTCTGTTTCAGTTTTTACATTTTATTCATCATATAAACCACATATAAGATATTTCATATCAGCTATGAACTCATCCAGCTCGTTAGTCATAAAAACAGTTTAGGTACTTGTTCGTCAGCGACTCTTATAACTACAGCTATTACGCTATAGCGATTTACCCGTTGCTTGTTACTCATTAGTGCAATTTTCCATAATTTCATTTTTATTATATCATTACTTCTATGTAAAGTATACCCTATGTCACCGTTTCCTACTATGTAGTTCCCACTGTTGGATTCTTCTATGTTGTCCCCACTGTTGGATCACATGCAAATACTACGCGAGCGTTGAAAAATCATCCTTGCATTTTCCATGCATAAAACATAAAAATCGTTGTCAATTTAAAATTGCACTTCTTTTATTAAATTGAATTCAATACAGAATTTGATTAGATTAGCTGTTCTTGTGATTTTAAGTGTTTTGTGAGATCCGGATTCGGAAATTTTGTTTGGTGGATCGCTTTCCATTCTACTTAGGAAACACTGGCCTAAGGTTTAAGGTATTGTTTCTGTACAAATGTATAATAAACCTACTCTAAGACCGTTTCCCATTCGTGTCGGATTACCACACGGCACCATAAATGCTAAGTCGTATGTGGGTTAGCCGGTCGTCCTTGGAGATTCGACTAAACATTTTTTGTTGATTTTCCGTCCTCGTGAGAATGGAGACTTTCATTGAATCGTCGTAGATGGTATGGTACGTATTGATATGTATTGAACTGGCGGGCAGTTAGTTAAGCTAACCATACCATAACCGATATTAAACTCAACCGTTGACGTTGCGTTAGTCTTAAAAATCGGACGGGAAACAGCTCAGTATTACTAATGCTTCACATAAGTACATACGTCGCTGAGTCGTTCAGCGTTCCAACTGTTTTTTATTGTTGTGTTAATGTCTAACGCAACATCAATGGTTCAGTTAAATATCGGTTATGCTTAGCTGAACCCCCCCCCCCCCCACCCCCCCCCCCCCTTCTGGTATGTTAATAAATATAAATAATATAATAATAAATATTCGGGACACTTCCACACACGGTCGCCTGACCCCAAACTAAGCAAAGCTTGTACTATGGCTACCAGAGACTAAAAGTAGGAAGTAGTATTAAAGTGATTAAGCTGTGGCATTTTTTGTGCAAAATAAATTAAATCAATTTTTTATATGATACTTCATAATGTGTAGCTCAAAAACTGGTACGCTTTCATATGTTTACATTCAATTTTATTATATCACAACATCTGACGAAATCGAAGTAAAATATCCTTTCCTACAATATACAAGGCACGAGTGTGTTATTCTAAGTCCCTGGGATGGGATAGCTAACAGGAAAATATAATGTGTATGTATGTATGATGAATGAATATAGTATGAATGATGTTTCAAATATGTACCTGCATATTTAAAACATCATTCAGTGCTGATCTTAGCGTTTTCACAAAATAATTAAAAATCGTCATTACAGTCTTCGACGTCCCACTGCAGGGATACCGACCTACATCGAGGGTGATTGTGCCGTTTTTTACCACGCTGGCTCAGTGCGGATTTGTGAATATCACATGTCTATCGAATTATTATAATTCTAGGGCCTGTCGGTTTCCTCAGGTTTCCTTCATCGTAAGAGCGCATGTCAAATCTAAATCCACATAAAATTTTCTACCAGAGAAAGTAAACATTGATGCTCGGCCAGGATCGAACTCAAGACATCCGGATTAGAAGGCGCTGTCCGTCCCATTCGGCCAACACATCTCCCAAACTATTAGAATGCTCCGAAGACGGGTCTGAGCAGTAGCGCACTTGTAGCGCCTCACTCAACTGCCGTCTTTGTACTTCTTCACTCTACAAAACTTCAAGGCTAGAGTGAATAAGTACATTATAGGTCGTCGTGCTTCATCTTAGACCACAACGTCGCTTAACATCAGGCGAGTTGGTGGTCAAACGCCGACCTATTCTACGTAAAAAAAATAAAAAAAATATGCTCTATTTCCTTAAAAAAAGTTTTAAATAAATTTAGATCAAACCCGAAGATATCACAAAAATAGATAGTAAATAATACTCAACCTAACTCATGTGCTAGAAATATGGATAAAATTTGTGTTAACGAAAACGGAAGTTATCGTCGCCCAACTCGGGCAATTTAAAAAGCAATTTACCCTGCGCCGTATTTCCGGGTTGAAAAATCGTTACAGATCTAGAAATACTTCGCTGCGAGTCTGATTCTGCTTTTCACATCTTCATCACTTAGGATGTCTTCTCAGCTCTTCGTATCATTTATTGTTACTTTTGTGTCTTGTGTGCTGTCTGACAGCTTTAGTGGCTCAGTTGGTAGTGAACCTGCCTCTGAACTTGGGACCGCGGGTTCGATTCCCACGTAGGGCAGAAATTCCTGTGATAAAAATATTTGAGTTGATTCTATGCCGAGTGTTTAAGTATGTATTCAAAATATGTATGTTTGTATATCAGCCTCTGGCAGAAATAGTACCAGCTTTGCTTAATTTTGGGTCAGACGACCGTGTGTACGAGGTTATTTTTTTGCTACCACTGCATTCTGCGAAATAGTTCATGTTAGTAGTACGACACGTACACTAATGCCACCTAGGCAAATCATACACAAGTTTTTCAACAACTTTTATGTAGGTAACAAATCTGAAAAATTTTAGTTTAATAATTTTTCAACTTATTTTATATCTTATCTACTCTGAATAAAACTTACCTACTGGTAAATATACAGTCTGTTTTAGTTCAAACTAGCGATCGATAGAACAGTCCTTTTCATCGACAAATCATCCCCCTAACAGGCATTATCATAAAAATGGCATCCATTTTTATTTTTAGTCTCTTTTTACTGACACTTTAGTAATAAAAAGCTGTTCCTTATGTGTAGAAGCTCTACAAACATGAACAGACTTAAACAGACTGTACAGCCTGATAATAACAATAGAACGTGGTCTCTAAATTAAAAAGAAGGAACAGTCTTCAAACATGAATCAGAGATACGCGCGGCTTATCGAGCACAAGTAAAAAAGACAAATGACCAAGTTTAGATCCGACTCTGAAATATTATGAAAATGTTTAATTCATATACGTTCCACCATCGATATTCATATAAATTCCACCGTTTTGCATAAAAAGATCAGTGTGGAGATACCGCGTATGTATTATATTATGTTAATATTGTGTTTTTGAAGAGCTCCCAGACTAAGGCTTCGGGGTTTATGAACCGAGCCGTCTGACATCTGTTGACAGCCTTGTGTGGCGTCCTTGTTGGAACATTTTTTAGCTAAACTTAAGTAGGTACTAACAGTATAGGGTTTCACGAGTTTGTTATATTTCCAGTAACAATAGGTACTTGAATACAAAACCTTTACTAATTATCAACATTAGTTTATGTAGGTATGTTTTTTAATGCCAATGGAGGCAAACAAGCTAACGGGCCGCCTGATGGTAAGCGATCACCGTCGTCTATCGATGCCTGTAATACTAGCGGCATCACAGGTATGTTGCCGACTCTTTAGGACTCTATTGACAGCCTTTTGAAGAACCCCAAGTTGTAGGTTACGTCACGCAGGTAGGTATGTCAGTGAGTATAATTATTATAATTTTCAAGTTTTGTATGTACTCGTAAATAATATTCATCAATACAGTATTTTACGTTCCACTCCACCGACCTACCCTACATTGAGGGTGATTGGGCCGTCCATGACGCTGGATCAGTGCGGGTAAGTATGTCTAATAATTATTTTCTATTGATTTTCTTCAACATAAACCACCGTCCATGCTTGATCATAATGTTTTCATTCCACTCAAAGGCTATCTGAAAGAAATCGCTTATGAGTGATAAGAGCCCATTGTACCTACCAACCTAAATTTGAATTAGGTATTAGTCCGTGGGGCCCAGCGGCCCTATCTCTCTACAGGGACCTGGCTAAACGGTTGATGGAGGCGTCAGGTGTTCTGAATGCTGGCATTTATTTCGACCAGAAATTAAGCGTTGCCATCCATAGCGTGGCAATGCTGCCAGCATTCTGAGCACCTTTCCCTCTGCCAACGGCCTATTAGATTAAAATATAGTTTTATGCGTGTAAAAATGTTTATAAACAGATTATAGTAAAATAATGGTACTAGATTTATTAATCCTAGTTCTACATTTCATTTCTTGTCAATAAAGAGTCTTGCATTGTATTGTACAAACTAAACCTATTTCCATAATTAACTATGAAGATTACATATACATTGACATTCACTTTTTGTAAAGAATCATTAAACTGCTTCTTATATGTTTACGAGAATCAGTAGAGTTGTGAATAAGTCACGCGCAGGTGTAGGTAATTTTGATTAGTCAGATTGACTCATTATGCTATTAAAGTATGTCAGTCTCAGCAATTGAGTTTTGCAACTAAGCATAAATCAATCGATTAATTAACAAAAAAAAGCATGAAATCAAAGACAGACATTGATAATATCAACAAAAAAAATCTTTACTGGCCAAATGCAAGTCAAAGGTCTCTACAGTCCTTTCACTGTAACTTGTGCCTTGGCAAAATATCATTGTCTCTGTCTGTCAGTTGACATAACATGCTTCCAGAGCGAGAGGAAATACTTAGGATAAGAATATACAAGAAACTTTTTATTGTGAACAGACTGTACTAAATACATTAAAGTTCTACCTAGACAAGATTAAAGTTCAATTTCTGTTAATTAGTATCAATTATGAAGCTGTCAGATTAAATTAGAGAATGCTACGCTATCAAGTCTCAAAATGTACCTTGAATTTTCAATCTATCATTTTAATAACTATGAATATTCATTAATGACAAGAGGATTTTAATAAACCAAGAGCTTTATAAAGGACGAACTCTTATTAATATTATTATTAAAGGTACTCTACTAGTCTTCATGCAAGTTTAATAACTACGCCCTTAGAATAACTACCAAAGAAAGTAGGTTTCCAAACAAAGCCTTCTCAAAACGCAAGCCACAAACTCGCTGCATGTGCTGTTTACTTGCCTTGTCACGCACACAGAAGCTAACATAATATGGTTAGTTTAAAATGTTTTTTTTTCCTCTAATTTTTTCTTTAATTTAATTGGTTGATTGATGATTTAATAATAATAATAGCAAATCGTCACGCCTTTCCCCCGAGGGGGCTGGCAGAGATGTAATACAACACCCACACTTCGCCGGACGATATTCAGTCCCAAATGTGACAGGGGGCGAGCATGTCGCCATACACCGGACTCCAGTCATGGATCAGATGACATACAAGACGCACCTATGCTCACACAATGAACAAATTGCTGCGTGCCGTCGGCTGGGTTCGAACCCGCTCCCTCTGGCTAGAGAGGCAGGCCTTCTCCCAACTGGGCTGCAATCGCTGTTATAACAATAATCTGTTCCATAAATTGATTTAAAAGTAATCATATCGAGGGGTGAGTGATAAAACCCGATAAATTCATAAAAGTGAGTTGCGAGATATTCCATGTTAAAGTTTCTTGCCAATAAAAAAATGATTTCCTGTGAAAACCATGTGTAAATTCTTAACTATTTATGAAGATTACATATTGTATTTTATTATTATTCATGATTACCCAAAGTAGTAATGTAGCTTTTATAAAAAAACAGATTTAAGTAAATTAAAGGATGAGCTTATTGGATTACATCACAAAATAAAATAGACAATTTTACAATTACACGGTTTATTAGTATGAAAATCAAACTTAAAATCTACTTTATTGCTTAAAAATAACCGACCAAGTGCAAGTCAGACTCGTGCACTGAGGGTTCCGTACGTACTAAGAATATTTAGGTGAATATGAATGATTAAAATTGGTAAAAGTTAGTTAGTTTGGAAAACAATTTCAATTTTTCAGCCGAAAAGTAGTGGCCGTCTATAGATTCCAACTGCATCTTTGTATTCGTTTTTTTCGTCAAATATTTAGAAATTCTCAATTTTCGGAATTTTCCTTTTGATTCAAAGTCAAAGTCAAAGTGTTTTTATTCAATTTAGGAATCAAAGATACACTTATGAACGTCAAAGTTATTTAAATAGACTCGACCGCCTTGTTCGGATAAAGAGCCTGTACTCAGAAGAACAGGCAAGAAACTGAGGGGCATTATTTTTTCAAATAATAAATAAATTACAGTCTCACAAATTTTGGCTTACAACTAGGTAATATCTATAAATACTAGTGGCTACTTGGCGGAAGTGGAAGGCTCCAGACATCTTTATCTTCTAAATAATTCTTAACCTTATAATACCCTCTTTTCATTAATGCAGTTTTTACATGTGATTTGAATTTTCCCTCAGTGAGCCCTGTTATATTTTTCGGGGTTTTATTGTAAAAACGAACGCAGTCTAAATCTAAATCTCGGTACAGCTATCCTATCCTTATTTCTAGTGTTATTATTGTGATAGTCACAGTTCATTTCGGGGACCCATTGCGTAGATAGGGCGGACCGCTCGCTTTTGCAAAATAAAAATGGCCTCTACTTCAGCAGCTGATCCCCACAGCAAAATGCCATATGACATTATGCTGTGGAAGTAAGCAAAGTAAACCATCCGAGCTGTAGCTATATCCGTCAGTTGCTCGCTTTTGCAAAATAAAAATGGCTTCTACTTCAACAGCTGATCCCCATAGCAAAATGCCATAGGACATAATGCTGTGGAAGTAAGCAAAGTAAACCATCCGAGCTGTAGCTATATCCGTCAGTTGCCTAATCTTACGAACCGCATAAGCAGCAGAACTAAGTCTCCCAGACAGAGCATTAATATGTGGACCCCATTGCAGTTTGGAATCAATGCTTATACCCAGGAACACCGTCGCCTTGTCTATATGATTGAGTAATAACACCTTGCATCATGCCAAATTTCATGATACTAGGTCAACGGGAAGTACCTCTTGTGTTTTGAGTTGCGAGTTTTCCTTTGAAAATGCTGAAATTTGCGACATAAACGGCTTTTTCATTCTATTGCGTAGACTTAGAAGTTTGATTTTTCACAGCTTCACTTCAAAGCTTCACCGTGAACTTGAGTATTTGATATCAATTTCAACTTGACACCTCCAAGCGTTCTCAAGAAAAAGGGTCGTGATAGGCGGACAGACAGACAGACGGACAACTGAGTGATCCTATAAGGGTTTCGTTTTTTTCCTTTTGAGGTACGGAACCCTAAAAATAATACTTTAAACTATTCTTCGTCGCTTTCAGTTTCAACATCATCACTAAAAGTTTTCATTCCACGAATCCACCCGTGAAATTCTTCCGGTATGATCTCTTTGTTGCACAGTGTCATCAAGTCTTTTTTTTAGCTACGCTGATTGGTACCTGGGTCTGGTGCAGCGGCTCTAGCTCTTCTGGCAACACTGTGTCACCGGATGGTGAATTGAATGTCTTTTTGCTCTTGTTTTAATGCTTTTTGGCATATTACAAACGTCGATATATCGTAATACGTCTGTCATGTCATAGTTGTAGTGAATCTTTAAATCTCCTTTTACATAACGAATTCTTTTGATTTTAAGCCAGTTTACGGTTTCGTTTTTATTGTTCTTGTTTTAATTCTTAATCAGGAGAGCACTTAACTTCTTCAGGTCCATCATCTCACTGTATTTAAATTCGTTCACGTCGAATAAACGAACGCTATTTACTTCGATTTATTTCTATGTACTTTCTTTTAAATTTCAACTCTGACTGGCACATGCGTCATACTCGTGATCGGGTGCTGCTTGCGGGTCGCTGGTCTGCTCGTGGTGTAATCACAATGCAATAAGTAAATCTGATAACGATTAACCTAACCTTATATTAAGACTTAATAACTAACCTCCCTCTACCTGTATTCCCCTTAAATAATAATTAAAGATTTATGTTAACAAAAGTCCCGGTCCCCGGAGTCCGTGGAGGTAAATTTTAAATAAAAAAAATCAACTCCTTGCTTAAAATACTAGCAGAGAAAACCACGGGGCGCGTAATCATGGCGCGTGTTATCATGCAACTGCGGCAGCCGACCGCCCCGCACGCGAAATCTAGCGCATTATCGCGCGCGACGCTCGGCTGCGATTGGCGGGAGACACTCCACTTCGCATGACGTCACGGGCGCAAAGCTCAAAGACACCTTACTGGGTTTTGTATCGCAAGAGTTTGAGTAAAGCGCTTGATTCCGGATAGTGCGAATACCCACTAAGTAAATATAATATGATTGTTTACGATATTTTTCAGTTATTTAACACATTAAATATACTTATTGGATTTAGATTTTTAAAACGCGTTGCATTTAAAAAAAATCACATAGAGCTATATCCCGAAAATTATATTTGATGGGTTTTAACTTTAGCTTAATTTCGATTTTTTGGAAATTTACCTCAGTGTTAAACTCCGATAAACAAAATTAGCCAGTTTGACCATAAGCGTTACCTTCATATATGGTGATTATAAGTAGGGTTTTGTGGTTGTTTCACAAAACAAAACTTTTTTTTCTTCGTATAACTTGTTTTACAGTATTGTAACCTAAAATAAAATAAAAAAATAGCACTTATTGGATTATTTGGAATGAATATTTTTGTATTGAGCCTTAAAATGACCTATTGGATTTTATAGCTAAAAAGAGCGTAGGATTTTGGGTACAGCAGACTTTTAAACTAATATTAGTTTTTTTTCGATTTATCGGGTTCTATCACTCACCCCTCGATATGCTCATACGTAGCGTAGTACGGTGCCGTTTTCGACACCAATTTAACAGCTTACATTTCACGTGTGTACTTAGTTAGATAAGTAGTTATTCTAAGACTACGCCGAATCCAAGACCGATATTAATTCCATTAATGGGGATGAAAGTGAGTGAACATAGTACGCGAGATTCCAGCTAAAAGCTTAGAGCTCAAGGTCTAAGCAGATCAGACAGGATTGTCACTTAGCTAGGATCAAGTCACCCACGCCAGAACGCCTCAATGTTTCATAACAATTTGGTGAATAAATAATAGAGAAAAAGAAATACGAGTGGGTGTGTAAGATATATGATGGAAGAAAATAATTTGCTGAGGTCGGAGTTATGAGAATATAATCATAAGCAAGAGTAGGTACGCTTAGCAAAATTGGAAATACTATGCAGATACCTATTTCACAGGTGAAAATACCTACCTATTTCAATTTGTTTTATAACTTTTTACGATTAAACAGGAACATAATATTTCGTCACGCCTTTCCCCCGAAGGGGCTAGCAGAGGTGTATACAACACCCACACTTCGCCAGATGATATTTAGTCTTAGAGCCTGTCGCCATACACAGGGCTCCAGTGATGTAACAGATGACATACAATACGCACATATGTTCACACAATGAACAAATTGGTGCGTGCCGTCGGCTGGGTTTGAACCCGCTCCCTCTGGCTTGAGAAGAGGGCCTTCTCCAACTAGGCTATCATCGCTTCTAAGATGCACTAAACAGTAAACTGTGCAAGTCGATGTGAAAATTTTATTTACGTTTCATATTATCTATAGTTTTGTTATTGGACATTATGTCTGTTGATCTTGTAACAGTGCTGAAGAATTTTTTTTATTTATAAATTATACTTATCGTGTATACCTATTTATGCTTTAATTTTAGTTATAACCGGCCCTCAATGTAAGGACTGCTACGATTTATGTGAGACGTAGAGAGTCTAGCTAAAAAAAACGGACGTACCCAAATCATCAAGTGTAAGAAATTGGACTAAATAATGAATTAAATTTATTTATATTAATGTAGAAAGTGTAAATAATATCCTTTGTTACAGTAACAAACTGAAGCGCGTCTTATCGAGTTAAAATCATTCGTATTACAACCAGTCTACCATGCCAGTTGAATTTTTATTACATTAGCAGCGCTGTCCGCCTAATGGACCGCCTCTTTTTATTTCCATTTCTGTTATAGACGCTTTTATTTTTATTCCAATTTGTGACACTGTTGTTTTTGTTTCGCTGTTTTTGTTTAGCTCTGTTTTGTTCCGTTTCATGTTTTATTTATGCCAGTCTCATCGTCAACGTTTTTAAATGTTTAGCACGTTTTCAATCGGGCTCGATTTAAATGTTGTTTAAAATCATGTTGCAGAAAACACGAAGTTTCTGTTTTTGTCATTTGTATTGAAGTGTCAAAATACTTAGAGTTGTTTGTAGTGCTCGTTTGCAGTAAGCACTGTAAAAGAGATAGAGTTTTTTACGGATAGCTAGATCGGATAGAATGAAAACACAAAAATATCCAACTAAAAAAACTCTTTTTTTTTTAGTTGGATATTTTTGTTTTCATTTATGAAAGGGAGACTATATACTTTGTCATTTATTTTTAAAAAGCAGATATTAGTTATAGTTTTTGAGGGCTGAGCTACCCACGTCCATAGGAGTGTACTCTATTCTGATTCCCTACACGTGGTCCCCGGGTAGTGCTAACCGGGTAGCAAACTCTGGTGGGAGGCATCGGCCGTGGCTAGTTACCACCCACCGGACCAAGCCATGCCGTGAAATGACCTAGTCGTGTTTCGGGATGTAGTCCGGTGTAACCGTTCCGAAGACGGGTCTGAGCAGTAGCGCACTTGTAGCGCCTCACTCAACTGCCGTCTTTGTACTTCTTCACTCTACAAAACTTCAAGGCTAGAGTGAATAAATAGCTTATAGGTCGTCGTGCTCCATCTTAGACCACAACGTCACTTAACATCAATCCGGCGAGCTGATGGCCAAACACCGACCTATTCTACAAATAAAAAAAAAGTTTTCTTTTATTGTTTATATTCATTAACTAAAATTATGATAGTGGGTTAATAATAGTAGGTTAAACAGCTGCGTAATATTTAAAAAAGGTAAGGTCGATGCCGGAGAAATAAAATGCGAATCATTTTAAAGATTTCTCTGATAATGTTTTTTAAAGCCAGGTGTATGCTAGTATTTGCATTAATATTTTAACATTTTTGTTCTTTGAATGATTTTTTTTCCTACGTTCCTTCTTCGAAAACCGCGTTAAAAATCAGAAATCCACCTGCGACATTCACAAGATCTACCTATACCATTATTTAAGTACCCCATCCTCCACACTCCTAATTCAATAAAACAATAAAACTCACCGTCAAAGTAAAAATAAAATTATGCTAGTTAAGTTACCACATTGTTTGCAGGACTGTCACAACAGTTCCCTACTCCCTACCTTCGTACTCCCCACTTCCCTACTCCCCGAGTTCTCGAACAAACTCTTAAACTAAAATGAGGGTATAAATTCACTAACGTCACTAGCTAAGGGCGCAAACGACAGAACTGGATTAACGTTCGGGAAACTTTGCCTGCGGCAGATAGTATTCAGATAGTTGGAAACTCGACATGGGCTCAGTTAACATTATGTTGCTGTTATCTACGTACTGATCCTATATCTGATTATACCAGAAACTAATTGTAGGGAACACGAAGGTAAAAGGTAGCTTTGGAACTGATGTTTCCATTTTATGCTTGGTATTTATAATTATAATTTTAATTGCTACCGAATTAGTTAATTTATTTATTGATTAATTGGTATCGAAATATTACTACAGGCTTTGTGAGCTGAAGACCTCGAGGCTGATTTGTTTCTGCTCTACAGGTCGCTTTACTCAACCGATTCTCGTGAAATTTTGTGACCAAGTTTGATAAGCAAACGTTTTTTTTTTGCCGAGTAAGTTTTTGATTTTTTTGCAAAATTGTGGAAATATGATTTTTACAAGACAATCGGCGACCTGTAGAGGAAGACTAAGATCCTGACAGATTTCAACAGAAATCCGGACAAAACTCGGACATATATGAAAGCATTTTTGCCGAAGTTGATGCAGAGATGCTTCGCTCGCTGAGGCTCCCTCGGTCGATAAATGCTAATATGAATTCGATTGTTTGTTTGTTACGCTTTTAACCCTTAACCGATTTGCATAGGTACAGATGGTAGGTTTACATAGTTAGGGTTGTCAGGGTTGCAAAAAAGGACCGTAATTCTATTTCGGGATGAAAAAATAACGCGTGGTTCTTGTGGGAACGAAGGTGTAACCGCGAGCCGAAATTGATAAGAAAATGACATAAATGATATCTATAAGTACTAATACTATTGATTGAATTGGTAAAGACCGCAAATGCGGTTGAAACTATAGTCGGAATAATCGTACGTGAGTAATTCTCGTTTCATAAAATCATAATATATTAAAACCACGTCCGTTTCCATTATAAAAACTAATATTATTATTAAGAGTTTAAGTATGTAGTATTTAGGGATTAATATATCTGATTATAACTAGGTGATTTCTTTTTTCAGTTCTTCATAATTTAATATAATTTATATAATTTATAATAGAAATCATTATATACAATTATATATATACAATTGTATATATAATAATAATGATTTCTACGAGGAATTCAAAGAATTAAAAAAAGAAATCACCTAGTTATATTCAGTTCCCGTGGCGTTCAGTCAGCTAATTAGCCAACTGAACGCCACGGGTTCCGAAACGTGAGAGAAGCCGCGGGCAGATAACTAAGTATATAATATTTGACAAAGATGTAACAAGTAGAGATATATCACAAGACGGAATGGGATGAGTTAGGGTGTCTGTCCACCCGCAATCTGAGCGCCCGACCACCTCATAATGATATTCATGTCACAAAGTATTAGGTTCATTTTTCATTCATACCAACCCAACGCGAGATTTGAGAGGCGGGCGCTGAGCGAGGTGGACGGACAACCTAACTTTCCCTTCTCTTTTACATGTTACAATGCAAAAATGTGTTTCGATATAATTTTAAAGTTATTTTTAAATTTCAAAAGTAGTAACCTACTGTTTGCTCGTATTTCTTCAGTTTGTCTGTATCTGGCATAAGACAAGCAAGCCGCGAGTGTTCTGTGTACAAAACCCAAGCGAACAATAGCTTCATTGACAAATTTAATTAAATATCTTATTACAGTTTCCGGTTTTCAGTTCTGCGGCGTGGAGCTCGTTCATTCGTTCACTCCTATTTCCTGCATCGCATCCATTGAGTCATACTACTGTGAAGAGAAGATAAATAGAGAAGCTATCATAGGACAAGTAACATCAATAAAATAAAACAAAAAACCTGGCTTCGAAATGTTGTACCCCAAAACATTTCCACCATCAAGACAATTCAAATGAAACCTCACATGTCGAAATACATCAAGCTGTTTAGGCTGTAGGGCGTGCCAAAGAAACCTCATCCATACATACATACAAACCCACATACATGCATACCTTCACTCGAAAACCATAACCCTCCTTGCGCAGCCGTGTAAAAAGGTCATGCTCCATTTTGTTGAGAGCTTATACTAAACTATGTTGCACTGCTGAAACAATAATTAGTCGTCGAACCACAGAGTACAAACAAGCACCGCTAAGGCTTTTAATAAGCCCACCATGCACTCTAATTTCCCTACACTTTGAACTGTGCGTACTTAACTGAGGCCTGTGCGTACTTAACTAAAACGTGTGGTAACGAAACGATCGGCTCAGTTAAGTACGCGCAGGCTTTATTCTTGTCTTTTTTTAATGTAGAATAGTTTGAGCGCTCGAGAGCTAGCAAGCAACTAAGTTAAGTGTGGCTGGATGGTTGCACTTGAACGGACTTGTTATTGGAGAATAATGATGTGCGGTGTCTTCTCTATACGTAGTAGTGATCTGCGGTGTCTGCTCTATAGTAATAGAACTCAATGATTCTTTACTGCAAAATCCAAGCCAACAATAGTTTAATTTACAAATATTATACTCTTATTACAGTTCCCAGTTTTCAGTTTTGCGGCGTAGAGCTCGTTCATTCGTTCACTTCTATTTCCAGCGTTGCTTCATTTAGCCGCATCTCAGCACACAGTTCCTTCATTTCACGACCGAATTGCTTCATCTGTGGTTTGTAAACATATTACAGGGTGCTCTACAATATTGCTAATAGACAATCAATATAAAGTAACTAAGATAGTTTGTATGTGGGAGAGGATGTGTTTGTTTACATTCGACTCCATAACTGTTTTTGAAAAGGTTTGGGGGTTTTTTCCTGGAGATAAAAACTAGGCTTTTTTTAAAGTACTTGTTGTAGGTTAGCTGATAATATGAAATTATTATTAAGTGTGCAATTTATTTTGTTGACATTGATTATTTATTTTTTAATTGACATAAGTAATTACTGTTTTGACATTTACAAACTCTTTTATTGTTTAACAATTATTGAACTGAACTATTGGAGTTATCAATAAATTCGTAACTAATATTGTAAACGCGAAAATTAAGTAAAATAACTAAAGTAAAGTAAGAATGGATGGATGGATAGATGTTTGTTACTCTTTCACGCCAGAACAGCTGAACAAATCTGGATGAAATTTGGTACAGAGATAGATTATAGTCTAGAATAGCACATAGGATACTTTCAAAGACCAGGTGAAACCGCGGGACGCAGCTAGTATACCATAAAACAGTTTTGCTTTAGGTCGAGCTAACACTACAACAGTTCATCAATTCAAACCTAAAAAAGAAGAAATCTAAGCTAGTCCAAATCCAAACTAAGATTTAAATTCAACTCTAAAAATACAATTAACTCGCTGCGACACGCAGTGTTACTCGGGATTAAAAAGTACCTACGTGCTTCTCCGGACTGTAATCTATCTGTGTGCCAAAATTCATCCAGATCCGTTCAGCCGTTCTGGCGTGATTGAGTAACAAACATCTATCCATCTTTACATGCAAACTTCGTATAATTATGTTATTGAAGTGTTTTTTTTACCCTCTCTAGATTATAGTCGAAATGTATGAATATGTCCGTTTTCAATTAATGACAATTATTTATTTAAAACCAAATTAAATTAAAGAATACAGCTTAAGTTTAACTCAGGATTGAATTATTAATATTTTTTTAAATAACTTAATAGGCTTGCGTTTGGCCGCCAACATGCCTGATGATAAGCAGTGATGCGGCCTACGATGGAGCACGCTTAATCCAAAACTTTAAAATATACCGGATGCGATCAGAACTGTAATAGAGTATCCAACTAAATAAATAATTAGTAATCCGTTGCTCAAACAAAATGCAACACCTTGTAGTACAAAGACGAACTGTGTTTGATGTGCAACGTCTAGCGTAATGTAGACAGAAACTGTAATTTACTTAGTCCTCCAAACTGGAGTTTGGGTTCTAACGTTCTAATAACCACGAGTCGACGTCGTCGACGTCAGGATACTAACTACGAGTACTTGTACTTACTTGTTACCTACGGTTTTATACAGTTTTGGCCTTAAGGCTCGGTCATTCCACGATTATCTACCGGCACATACGTTTACGTAACTCCAAATAAAGCATTTGGAGTTAAAAATCGTAAATTATAATTTAAATTATTTTTGATGGTAAAATGAGATCGGCGCCTTGAAAAACATTTTTTTACCGTTTTTATTGGTAGTAATCGTAATAAGAACATAAATAAGAATAAGTTGCTCGGTTAAACTTTAGAGATCCAATCTGGCTATTTAATAATCGAAAAAAAATGTGGTGTAAACGCAGAAAATATAGAGAACCACATTCCGATAGTTGTTTTAAGAAAATACTTTTTGTGATTTTTTTTCCAAAATAAGAATGATTTTTAAATTGTACTTCGGTTTTACTTTAGTTGGTGGTTTCTTCTACCAGCTGTATTTTTTTACACCTGATCATCATATTTTTTCATATCACACTAGTCGCAAACAAAATACTTGTTTTTGGTGTTTTCGTGTAATTTCGTGTAGTCGTTGTCCGGGGCGTTACCCACGACCGTGGACTCTCGTACCATAGGTTACAGTGGCTCTGTGAGCTAAAAACCTCGGGAAAATGTTAAACAATCATATCTTCTCTATACTTACCCAAAAAAAAAAACAAATAACGAACCAATTCATACAATTTATTAAATCTGCTCACATAATTTCACGAGAATAGGTTGCGAAATGCGATCTGTATACGAGAACTACCGGAATGCATGCGTTTGCCCACGCTGAAACGGAAACGTATCGCTCGCGGTTCGTGCTCGCTAGGTCAACTAGGTACTTATTTAGGTTGGTGTGTATACATACCCAAATTATAACAATAAGTATATTTTTTATTATTTAATAATAATAAAGTAGATTTTATTAAAAAATAAAATAAATAATAAAATAAAAAAAGTGTACCTAAATTGCGTTTACAACGCGTTTCAATATATATGTTGAAACGCGTTGTTTCTAATTTATGAGAATTTCGGTATAATCTTGGGTGTTTTTAGGGTTAAATTTATGTGGGATTTCGGATTGGGTAGATATAAATTTACCTGATTCAAGGGTAGGTATTTTGTGGTTTTTTATTGTAAATACAAGTGCAGATGGAGATACCGGAACCGTTTTTATAAGTTGTTCTTGTTTACACCAGAAAAAAAGTCATTGAAATTGCTAAGTTTATTTGTTAGCAGACTGACAAATAAGAGGATTACCCGACTGATGGTAAACGGTATACTAGACCTTACTTAAAACGTTCCATGTATCTCGTAGTAATGGCACTACTGTACCATGTAGTACCTCGGCGGAATAACTTCCGGGGGCAGGACATGTAATAAACTTTAAAAATAAACTAGTTTTGAAAGTTTATTACAAACTATTTTTAAAGTAGCTCTAAGTTTTCGTTTTAGTTTAGTTCATTAATATCATTTAGTGTCTAATATAATAATTTGAGTACACTATTGTCATACTCTGGAGCCAGATGTATGGTGACATGCTCACCCCCTGTCACATTTGGGACTGAAAATCGTCCGGCGAAGTGTGGATGTTGTCACGTCTGTCAGCCCCGTCGGGGGAGAGGTGTAATTATATGTCATGTATTTTCATACTCGAGTATACAAGTACCAAGGTTAATAACTTTTCAAACGACTTTTCTTCTGTATTTTCTAAGTTTTAAAAACTACGAAATTGTACACAGTATCAAAGTTTGTGATAAGAAAATGTGAACTAAAATTAAATTACTTTCATGGGCTAATGTATGTTTCGCTCTTTGTAACTTTGCACAAACTGTACTACAAACTTGTACCGTGAATCAAATTAAGTCTCGTAATTGTCTCACAATTCAACTAAATTAGCTGAAACACAAAGCATGCGCGTCTGAGACGACATTACTCACCTAGTCTAGTCTAAACTAAGCTCAAGAATGAATTACAAGTGCTAGGTATTGTAAATACTGTTATAATGGCTAATGCCGCGTTTCTAACTGCAAGAAAACTCTTACTCTGCAAACCTTCAGCGATGGGAGTGCAAAAGCTACTACGTCGTCTCACCGAAACAGAACAACAGAATCTGTAAGTCAAGAAAGATGACTGTAAGCATGCCGAAGCTGCTTACCCAATTCTTGACAGGAAAACCATTAACAATCTATTAAATTTGAAACGTCAGGACCTTCACTTGCTAGTAGCATAACCGGGCATTGTAACTTGAATAGTAATTTGTATAAACTGGGAGCCACGGACATCCCGCTGTGTCGTGGCTGCATGGCGGAGAACGAAACTGTATGGAATGTGCTGTGGCATTATGAAGCCACAAAAGAAACTAAAATCGCTACCGGTTTACATGAGGCATCAATGCCTGTTCCATTCACGTCACCACAACAGTCAGACTGCTTTTAATCGTCTTTATGCACGTTACCATCTACGCCACTGGAGCAACTATGTCAGCGCCCCAGAGCCTCACTCCGGAATTTCAAGGAGTTGGGTTGGCTCGGGTAGGTGCTGGTGGGTGTAGGTGAGGGAACTGTACAATACACCCCAAGCGGGATGTCAGTGCAGGACTTATCGCCCTCGCCTCAAATAAGAATAAGAAAACTCCCACGAGACATGTGCGAGTCTGTCCTTTAGCAGCAAGTAATGTCACGACAACAATTGGTATGGAGTTTACATTTACTGTCTATCGATCAGACTGGAGGCTTCTTGCGGAAGCTTACTTTAAGTTCAAACGAGTCTTACAGCTGCACTAGATAATGTAGGTATTATTACAAGAATTAAGGCTGAAACAGAACTGAAAAGTGCTACTTTGCACATTAAAGCATAGCTAGTTACCTGAACGCAAGATTACAAAATTACTCGTACTAGCTGCCCTCAAACTGAGACGTTATAACTCCTGATTAATTAATCATTTTAAAAATGGACCATAAAACTAAAACCAAAATAAAAAAGTAAATCGAGAAAGAAGAGAGACCATCGTTAGGGCATCGTCAAATTATACAAGCCAGACGTAAGGCGAGAATGAGGCGCGGACAAGGTTCAAGCGCGGTGCCACATATAAACTTGTTCTTATAAAACGTATGAAAGGACGTGTTTTCAATTATACACAAACTATGAGGTGCAGGCAGTTCACAGTTTTCACGCCTTGCACTTTCACGACGTGTCTGCCTGCGCCAAGTCCTTGTATTTCATCCCGCGTGCAAAATTGCTTATTTGCCGTGTATAATTTGCGCCTTAGGGTTAGAAGATAATAATAATGCAAAGTAGATAGGTAATAACCTAATTATTTTTATTTTAATCAACAAACTTAGAAAACTGTATAACAATGATAACGTAAGAAAAACATAACCCCACATAAGCTAAAGGAAACGACATATCAAGTTTGATAATACCCCATAAAGCATATGAGAAATTACACTCTTTAGTCAAGTATAAAAGGGCCTTTATCTTGCGACGATCTTCAAGACCTGGAACAAAGTTTCAACACTGTATTCTTTATGGACTCTAGAGAGAGTTTCGTGCTATTTATAGAACGAAAAGTGACAGGCCAATTCTATCATACTACTGTGCGTGACAGGTACGTCTTACACTAGCGTTGCGTCAATCTTTTTGTTCATGTATTGCAATGTTTTTCAGTCCATGTAGACATACCTACCTATTAGGTATACATATTTTATCAAAGACAACTACTTCCGTCCGTCGCTAAAGCTCGGGAGTAAAACTACATTGTATTTAATGAGTCATTTTAGCCTCTTGTTTTAAAACAATCTACTATTTAAAAAAAAAAAATGTTACTTTGACCAATCTCGAGATTGGTTTTGAAGATGAACTTCCGCAAACTTACGCCGGATTCGATCAACTGTCTACTATATTTACTTACTTTGCTATTATAACTTCATTTTATAAAATTGTTTTGGTCACAGTCCAAACGGTCAGACCAGATGGCTGAGGGGTCAATTGCCTTAAATACTTACCAAAAGCCATATTTTCCAAGGAATTATTTAATACTTTGCGAATAGAAGTTATCTGCACTTCAGTAGCGCCAGAGTAGTAGCAAGGCATCGTTATCAAAAACACAATTTTGGTTACCCGGATTAGGACGGACACCAAAATAGCAGTTATTCTGTATGTCTGGAAATTAAAAGTATATTGATGCTCATAAACTAATTATATTATTACGGCGTCACCGTTTCAGCTTGACCAATAATGCTTTTGCTGTTCGGCTGTTCTCTTCAGTTCGCATTTCACAACGAGATTCTCAGACAATTTTGTTAGCAGTTTCGACAATTTTAATATTATTCTTTAGGTACTTTTATTATGTTATAATACTATGTTATTGTTATGTTATCATATTATTTAGGTACATAGTTCCTTTTTTATATTTAGCTTTTGTATTTGTTTTAAAATGGCGGAGATGTGATTTTTAACGTTATTTTCCGCCCACAGAGCCCCAATTATTTATACCTGTATATTCACCAACAAATTCCATAACCAGACATGCATGATCTAGTTATAAACTTCTGCAAATTCAATTTAATAGTATGAGATTTTCTTTTATTTAAGTTACCTACAAATAAAATATACTCACAAGATTCGTTGCATAGGCTAATTGAAAATAATGCACCATCCATTTAAATAATACGATTGTTGAAATTGTTGACGTCATAAACATTACCGTTACCTGCAAAGATTTGTTAGATATTAATTACTGTTGATGTTAGCTACGGTAATTTTTTTTTTGCAGGATCTTACCGGAAAATTCATGTAGCTGTTAAATTTTCGCGAGCATTTATCCAACAGTGCAAAGGTATTATGTAAAGCTTTTATATCCAAATCAGTTTTGAGCGATATCTTCTCAATATCGCTTAATTTACGCCTATATTTTTCGTTCTCGCCAAACAGTTTTTCTATGTGTGCTTTTATAACTAACACTCTTAAATAAATATTTTTAATTTGTGCAATTATAAACAAAAGTTCCACGTCATGGGTGATCCTTATAACAAATAGAAATACGAAGTCTAGTATATTGTTTACGTAAACATTAAAAATTAGAGAAATTTCAAATAAATTACAGATTGAACATACAGCTATCGAGCTATATGCAGCTATCAAAGAAGCTGACATGATAGACACGTCGTTTATTTTTAACATTTCACAAAACTTGTTTATTCTTTTCAGCTGATTCATCAGCAATCTTTTACCAGAACTCAATGAAATTAACACCAAAGTAATATACTGGAAAACTAGAATATTTCTAGAGAGATACTTAAAAAAATTCGAGCTGCCAGAAGATTGGATAAGAAAGTATAAAGTAAACACAATCATTCCTAATGTGTGAAAGTAGGCTAATATTTTCACAATTTTTGGACACGGTAATAAATGGAGACGGTTAATTCCCAACAACGCTTCCAAGTAAAACATATATTTTGCTACATTAACAAATTTGTCTGCCGTGAACTTGGTAGTGTTTTCTTTAAGTTGCACTACTATGTCATCATTCTGTGTTTTTGTATTTGATATAACACTAATTGATTTCATTGTTATAGTTTTCCGTTGAATAGGTTGAACTTTCGATATCAAATGGAACAATTTTAATAGTAAACTAATATTCTCGCCTCTCAATCAAATTATCAAAATTTCAACGTATGTAGTTACAAGAATGTTTAACAAAAACCATTTTAATCTTCTCGGTCGTTATGTTGACAACAAATATGACTGTTTGAAAGCTTTTTATTTAATATCCAATTCTTAATCTAGATCTTAATATTGATAACACAGCCAGTTGATTAATTGCGTTCTTAGATTAAAATTGATATTCATGTCAACCTGAAACACAGTGGTTTTAGACAAATGACATTACTGTAATGAAAATAGTTTTTTTTGGATTTGTTTTCGAAGTTTCGACAGTACATTAGAAATACACTTTATTTTGTATTCTTAACTCAATAAATATTATTAATTAAGAGTCCGGCGATCACTTTAGACTAACTTCGCATTGGCTTAAGGTTTTCCAAAGCCATTTCATCTAAAAGAAAATAACGAACGAAGAGAGCAAGTAAAGATACTAACGAGCCTTTAAAGTTACCTACAGAGTGACAAAGTGCAATTTTTTTTTATCACTTTGCACTTTCTAGTCATTCTTAAATAACTAAGAATTTCCCTTGTATTATGGATTCATTTGAAAGCTAATGATGTAGACAACCTTCCTATGTAAAGGGATTTTTGATTTGCTTTATCTATCTATTGAATAAATCCATATGCGGATATTTTTCATAGCTCTATTTTCACTTGAGAACGTTTTTAAAAAAAGTCAAGAACATAGAGGCGGAGATATTGTTAATTTAATTGTTTATGCTAAATTTCATCATAATCTGACAAACGGTTTTCAAGACATTTGAGAAGCGCGTTTGTATGGAAATTTCAGAGAGTCGCGGGACTTTTAATCAGTATTTAAGAGCGTTAACCTGTTGGTAGAGTCGTGATCTAAAAAACAAAATGTAGCATTCCGGGAGTTGGCACTCATTCCGGTCTAACTTATACATCGATTTACGTAAGCGCGTGATTTTTTTGTTCCGATACGCAAAATAACAATAATTCAATGACAAAAACTCAACAACAATAAATTCACCATTGAATTGTAAAATGACATGTCTCAAATAGTAATACGATAATTTATTAAAATCCGAATTGGAAAATAAGTTATTAGTTTAAATGTCAAAATAAATTAATTTAAATATCAAAATAAACGAAATAAGATGTCAAAGTGAATAAAATCAAGCATAAAAATACATTTTATAATGAAACTGACGTAGTTTTCACACGTTGCGCGCGCGCACTTGCCTTGATGAAGATCGGTTGAAACTATAGTCGGAATGATCGATTAAATCGTACGTGAGCAATTCCCGCGTTATAAATTCGGTTAGATGCACAAACAGGACGTAAGGTGAGGACGCGACGCGGGCAAGGTTCAGGCGCGGTGCTACTTATAAATTAACTTTTAACTAACTACATATGAACATAATATAATGTCTATAAAAGCAACCTAATTTGAATTATTCGCGTAATGTGCGCCTTAAACCTTGCGCTATTACACCATGGGATCTATCGCATGCGATTGATAGTCTGGCAAACTGACCCCCACGCATTTCTATAGGGGGCCGGTAGTGAGTGTCTTTTATTACAACACTGCGCTACCTAGTTCGATCGCATACGACAGATCGCACGGTGTCATAGCCCCTTTAAGGGGGGAAGTTAGAAGGTAATAATAACACACAATAGGTAGGTGATACCCAATCATTTTTGTTTTAATCAATAAACTTAGAAAACTGTACAACAATGATAACATAGGTAAAACATAGGCCCAAATAAGCCAAAGGAAAAGACATATCAAGTTTGATAATACCCCATAAAGCATATGAGAAATGACATTCTCTAGTCAAGTACAAAAGGGCCTTTATCTTGCGACGATCCTCAAGACCTGGAACAAAGTTTCGACACTGTAAACTATGAGTACTCTAGAGAGAGTTTCGCACTGTTTATAGAACGAAAAGTGACAGTCTAATTTTATTATACTAATGGCTCTGTAATCTGGAGACCTTATGCGACCGGCCTCTGTCCTCCTCTACTGGTAGTATTCCTCGTACAGTCATGATGAATTCGGGATTTCGTACGACAAGGTGCCTAACTGCCACGGTTAGGATGATCGAGGCAAATCAATCCGGAAGTTCTTACGATGCGTCTCGCAAGCAATTTACGCGTTGCATCTTTCCTTAGCATTTTAGAACTCAAAGAAAACAAAATGCATGATCTTTTTCTAATTTTACCATTGATGTTAGATACCAAACACATGTTATACTAATACCATAGTGCGCGCCAGATTATGTAAGGTAAAAGATCATTGACACAAAGGTGCCATTTCACCATATCGTAGATTGAGACATAAGTAATTTTTAAACCCTCGGCCGTCTGATCAGGAGATGTAAACGCTTAAATAACTATATTATTAAGTTTACTTTTATAACTTCACTAGCTGTCACCCCACGACTTCGTTTGCGTTTATTATTTATATATATATATATGTGAGCTATCCTATCTGTTAAGTTAGATCGAACTGCACACGGTGTGCAAATTTGATTGAAATCGGTTAAGTAGTTTAGGAGTCTATAGCGGACAAACAACGTGACACGTAATTTATAAATATTTAGAAGATTTTACAACATTATTTTTGCCTTAGTTCATGAACTGACGGCCGAGCGTTCAATTGCCTTTTTTCGCAATTCAGAATAAGGTGGATTATGTTAAAGGTCACTGAACTTTTGGGTCATTCCATCTGACACGCACCATATTTGGTATATACTTACCAAAAGTCATATTTTCCAAAGAATTGTATAGTACTTTGCGAATAGAATTTATCAGCACTTCAGTAGCGCCAGAGTAGTAGCAAGGCATCGTTATTAAAAACACAATTTTGATTGCCCGGATTAGGGCGGACACCAAAATAGCAGTTATTTTGTATGTCTGCAAATTAAAAGTAAATATATTAATAAACTACTTATACTAGTGTCTCTGTGAGCTAGAAACCTCACATCCGGCGTCTGTACTCCTCTACAGTTCGCATTCCTCAACTGATTCCTGTGAAAATTTGTGAACAATACATAGTCAATTCAGTTTCTGGAGTTTTTATATGTATACTAGACATAATTTTAACGTTTTCGCGGAGTTTTCAGCTCACAGAACCATTTTAATACTCACTAACACATTTCGCAACTAAACCAAATGCTCGCTTTTATTATAAAGTTCTTTAAAATAAATATATGCTACATATTTTCTTTTATTTAAGTTGCTTGCAAAACATTTACTTACAAGATTCGTTGCATAGGCTAATTGAAAAAAATGCACCATCCATTTAAATAATACGATTGTTGATATTGTTGAAGTAACAAACATGATTGTCACCTGCGAAAAATTTGTTAGATATTACTGTTGATGTGAGTCACGGTAATTTTCCTTTTTTTTTTTAAATCTTACCGGAACATTCATGTAGCTGTTAAATTTTCGTGAGCATTTATCCAACAATGCAAAGGTTTTATGTAAAGCTTTGATATCCAAATCAGTTTTGAGCGATATCTTCTCAATATCGCTTAATTTTTGCTTATATTTTTCGTTCTCGCCAAACATTTTTTCCACGTGTGCTTTTATAACTAACACTCTTAAATAAATATTTTTAACTTGTGCAATTAGTAATAAAAGTTCTAAGTCATTGGCAAACCTTATAACAAATATAAATATGACGTCTAGTATTTTGTTTAAGTAAAAATCATGAACTAGATAAATTTCAAATAAATTACAGAATGAACATATAGCTATCCAGCTAAATGCTGCTCTCAGGGAAGCTAATTTGATAGACACGTCGTTAATTTTTAACATATCACAAAACTCATTAATTCTTTTCAGCTGATTCATTAGCATTCTTTTTCCAGAGCTCAATGAAATTAGCACCAAAGTGATATATTGGAATACTAGGATATTTTTAGAGAAATAAATAAAAAGGCTTGAGTTGCCAGCAGATCGGATAAGAAAGCTTACGGTAAACACCAGCATTACCAACGTATGAACGTAGCCTAATATTTTTACAATTCTTGGACACGGTAATAAATGGAGACGATTAATTCCCAACAACGCTTCCAAGTAAAACATATATTTTGCTACATTAACAAATTTGTCTGCCATGAACATGTGGTTGTTTCCTTTAGGATGCACTGCTATGTCAACATTCTTTTTTTTCTCATTCGATATAACACTAATTGATTTCATTGTTCTAGCTTTCTGTTGAACTTTTGATAAAAAGTAGGGTAATTCTTTTTTGTAAACTAATATTTTGACGCCTCTCAATAAAATCTTCACAATTTCAACTTAAGTAAGGACATGAATGTTTCACAATAAAAAAAATATCGTTTTCATCTATTCGGTTGTAATGTTGGCAACAATCTGACTGGATAAAGGCTTTTTTAATAAAATACTTATCTTAAAATAGATCTTAATTTTGAAAACAAACAAACACACAGTTGATTAATTGCTTTCTTAGAATAAAATTGATACTAAAATAAGCGGAAACACAATAGTTTTAGACAAATTAAATTTTTACATTATACGATGATAAATTACATTAGACGATGATAAAAGTTTTTTTATTATTTGTTTCCGAATTTTTGACAGCACTTTGGACATATGCTTTATTTTGTATTCAGAACTCAATAAATATAATATATTAATCAGCATTCAAGAGCGTTGGCCTGTCGGTAAAGTCATGATCCAAAAAAACAAGATGTAGCAGCCTAGAAGTTGACACCCGACTACGTCACTCTTAGTGCATCGTCAATTGGTATCGTCTTTTTCCAGCTTGCTGTAAGGGAACGTACCCATACTACGTGACTCATTTATGGGGGGGCGGATACGATTTTTTAATGTTTTGTTTGCAAAAAACGATTTAAAACTATGAATTACTACGTAAAACTAGAGTGGTAGGGAGGGGGTCTTAGAATAGAGCAGTATAGAGTACAGATGTTCGGGGGGGGGGGGGAAGGGAGTTAAAAATTGTAAGAAATGAGTCACGTAGTATGGTACGTTCCCTAAATTGATTATTTCGGTCAACATCGATTTACGTAACTTAGTGTCACCCACGTGTTTTACACCACGCTACCTAGTCAACTAACTACGCTAACCACGCTAACTAGATCGTGTACAACAGATCGCATAATGTACTAGCCCCCCTTTACGGGGGGAGGTCAGAAGGTAATAATTTTACAAAGCAGGTAGTATAATACATAATCATTTTTATTTCAATCAATAAACTTAGAAAACTGTACAATAATGATAACATAAGTAAAACATAGGCCCACATAAGCCAAAGGAAAAGACAAATCAAGTTTGATTACACCCCATAAAGCATATGAGAAATTACACTCTTTAGTCAAGTATAAAAGGGCCTTTATTTTGCGACGATCTTCAAGACCTGGAACAAAGTATCAACACTGTTAACTATAAGGACTATAGAGAGAGTTTCGTGCTATTTATAGAACGAAAAGTGACAGACCAATTTTATTAGACTAGTGCGTGACTACACGGAAAAAAAAAATTAGCTGCTGTTACTAAATTTTAGTTGTAGTAGCAAAAATCCTTTCAAACTATAGGGACAGCTAAGTTTTTTGTCATCGTAGCAAATTGTTTTTAGCTGAACGAATTTAGCTGTTGCAGCTAACAATCTTAACAATACTTAGCAGTAGTTGCTAACAATCTTAACAATAATTAGCAGTAGTTGCAAATACTATTTGCTAAAATTTGCTATAGCAGCTAACGATCTTATCTATTTTTAGCTGTGGTCGCTAACAATATTAGTGATAACTACTAACACGTCTTTGCTGCAGCTGACAAGTAGTTTAGCTGTGGCTGTGAATTGTGTTTGTTATATGTGCTAAGGGTTTTAGTTGCGAGACCTAATATTTTTATCTGGGGCAGCTAATAAACTTAGAAGCATGAACTATTAGTATTAGTAGTAGCAGCTAAGTTAATTTGCTACTCCATCACACCACCGTAGCTACAGCTGACAAGTAGTTTAGTTGTGACTGTGAATTGTGTTTGTTACCTGTGCTAAGGGTTATAGTTGCGAGACCTAATATTTTTATCTGGGGCAGCTAATAAACTTTGAAGCATGAACTATTAGTATTAGGAGTAGCAGCTAAGTTAATTTGCTATTCCATCACACCACCGTAGCTACAGCTGACAAGTAGTTTAGTTGTGACTGTGCATTGTGTTTGTTACCTGTGCTAAGGGTTTTAGTTGCGAGACCTAATATTTTTATCTGGGGCAGCTAATATACTTTGAAGCATGAACTATTAGTATTAGTAGTAGCAGCTAAGTTTATTTGCTATTCCATTACACCACCGTAGCTGCAGCTGATAAGTAGTTTAGCTATGGCTGTGAGTAGTTTGCGGCTCATGCTAAAGATTTTAGTGGCGTGTTATTAAGGCTTCTGTCTACATAACGAATGTGACGCGAAGTGGCAGCAGATAAGGTGTGAGACTGTGCAAGTTTTAATATGTACAAGGAAATGTATAAAGCATACGCATGGCACATTTTTTATACATTTCCTTGAATTACGCACTCAATCTAGCGCCGCGTCGCATCAACGTTCGATGTGCAGAATTGCAGCTTTTAGAACACGCAACTAAATCACTTAGCACAAGTAACAAACAATTCACAGCCACAGCTATACAAACTACTTGACAAATGCAATTTGTGGTGTAATAGAATAGCTAATTAACAGAGCTGTTACTACTTACTACTAATACTTAACAATCATGCTTCAAGTATATATATGTACCTATACACATCGCATATACGGTGAATACAAGCTCTAACAAAAAAAAAAACAATTGTTTATGAGGTTTAATAAATGCTTCTCAAAAATAATTGACAAACAAGTCTGTTGTTGTTAAACAAGTAAGTTGACTGCATTCAGTACAAATATTAATATCCCTCCTCTAATTGATTTTAACTAATAATAAAAACACTACTTCCATTATATACTTAAATTTTTACTTAAGCCTGCAAGGCATGAAATGATTTATAAAAAATGTCGAAGGCTGTAATGTTATTAAATATCAGAAAGCACTCAGAGATTTTGTCTTCATCCGGAGAAACGGCAAACAGCAGGGGCCCAACATTCAGTCCTCGAAACTTTTCTTTTTTAGGTAATGCGACTGGATTTCGGCGGCAGACTGAAAAAAAAAACATATTAAATACATGTACCCAAGTAGTTTGGTTTTTTATGGTTTTGACAGCTAAGGTAACAATAAAGCTAACGTTAAAATTTTTCATTATTCCTGAAATGATAATCAACACAGGTTCAAATATTTATAGAATTGTAGCTATAATATACTTACTTTTAAAAATTGCATCAACCTTTGTGTCCAAACCGGGACGGTCTCCATTGCCGTTTCTTCTTCATGACTATAGCTTTTATAGGAAATTGTGTTGTCATTGCTCTAAACATTTTCACTTTTTTTCCACCTGTAAATAAAAAAACATAGGTGGGTACTTAATAAATAAATCATCAAAACCATAAAACATTGTTGGCTTTAAATAAAAATAACATAAAACCTAAACGAGATGTGGTTGTGTGCTAACCACACACGGTTTGCCCATTTATAGACTGCTACTCATCTCATATCTTCCAAACGAAAGAAGGTATGACTATGCATTTTAGCTCAAATTTTAAAATATAATTGCTGCCATTGGCAGCAAAATTTTCAAGTCTCTGGGTTATATACTTTCCGAGTTATAAGCTAATACCTATGTGTAAGCTGAAGTTACGTCACTTCAGCTGACACATGTTGAATCGACGAAACTATCAAACGTAGAGTTTTCATTTAAAAGGCAAAAATTAAAGCATGATTGCTGCCATAGGCAGCAAAATTTTTAGATTCCTAGACCTCGTAGTTTCCACGTAATAATCAAAAAACAGTTTTCGCGCCCAAAAATTCAAATTTTTGCTTAAAAGCGGCGTTGCCGTTCCGTGCGGTACATTATTGCAATTCAATTTGATCTTAGCGCGTATGCTACTCGACCATGAACCTTATTGGGCAGCGATATGACTCACAGGCGCTCAGCGTCGGCAACAAAACGTAACCAAAACCATCATGGTAGACCCCCTGTACTTTGCGCGCTGATTACTGCCAATCGCCCGTCCATCGCGGGTGTCCGGTCTCAGCTGAGTACCGAAAGCCGTGTAACACCAAATAGTTAGTACATGCGGCGGGCGGCACGGTGCGAAACTCACTTTACGCTATTATTACTTGTTCTGTGCTTTACGGTCGTAGGTTACGTGTCTTTTTGGTTCACAGCGTCTAGTGATACAAAAGAATAGGCTAGCAACAATAGGTATTGACAATTTCTGACGAAATGGTTTATCTCTTACGTAGAAACTTAGTAAGTAATCCGTGGTAGGTACTACTCGGCGTACTGACATAAAAAAAAAATGTTTTCAAATAAACGATGTTCATCAGTAAAACTCTGATCGCGTGTACGAAAAAAAAACAGGGAGTAGGTATAACACGGCACTTAGCTCATTATCAAAAATATATAAGTAATAGGTATATACCTATTTACATACGCTTGGACTTGTAAACCTCCTCCGTTTCGTCGGTTTCCGTTCAACCGTTTTTGCCTTGGAAACGCTACAAATAGAATAGAGAGATTGAAGCTAGGTACCTACTATTGTTTTTAATACTTTTTAGGTTTAGGTACCCTTACCATTGCATACCTTGCATACCTACCTACAATTAGAGATATCCTCTACGCTCATACGTAGGTAAGTAGGTATAGGTATTTCGCTTTTATGACTGTCTGTATAGCTTTTTTTTTTTTTTTTTTTTTTTTTGGATGACTATGCTGTTGGCCACTGAGGCCTCGACAGCGTACCGGGCATTAGGCAAGCGCAGATGGCGCAGGGCCTCAAAAATGCTTACAAACTATGGGCGACGAGCGCAAGGGCACCTCTGAGGTACGGCCTCGGCTTGGGCTGTCGCCGAGGGAGGGGCGTCGAATTGCCCTGGCAGCCCAGAAGGGGCTTGCTCTAGGGCCCTAACGGGGACGGTTGAAGTTAAGGTTAAAAACAAAATAAATTATTATTAACAATGACTCGACCGCCTTGTTCGGAAATGGAACCTCACCTCAGAAGAACAGGCAAGAAACTGAGGGGCGTAAAATAAGCGAACACTACGAGCTAACTAACCGATCTTCTAACAGACCTTGTAGGCAGTCTTCGACCTCGCCGGCGAGGTCGGTGTATGACAGTGTACCTTTGGTAACCGACGCCTATACCAAAAACTGAATACTTCCTGTTGCAAGGAGCTGCCGGGTCGGACGACCCCAGCGCCGCCGACGTGACGACGGCGATGGGGTCGTCCGGGTCGCCTAGGACGTTCCTAGGGCGCCTACGGAGAGGGGGAGGGTCTGTGGGATCTACGGAGTAGTCCACGGTGCGAGTGACAAGAGGGTTGGGGTGGTGAGGGGCTCTATCAAAGTAGCGCCGGGAGAGAAACTTGATGTACTGACGGATGGAGGGAAGTTCGAGATCGCAATGCAGGTCGGCGTTACGCTGGTACCAGCTAGCTCCGACTGCCTTGCGAATGAATCTATTCTGAAGGACCTGGAGCTTGTCCAGGTCTAGGGAGGAGGCATGAGCGAACACTACTGAAGCGTACGTCATGACGGGGCGGATGCACATTTTGTAAATAGTCACCTTATTCCTAAGGGACAATTTACTCCGTGCGCCTACGAGGTGGTGGAGTCGGCCTAGAATGAAGGCCGCTCGGTCCCGGACTATCTGGATGTGTTTCGAGAAGGTGAGTCGTCTATCGAGGGTCACGCCAAGGTACTTGGTGGAGGTAGCCCAAGGGACGGGCTGACCGTGAAGCACGAGTTGCTCCCGGTTAAAGGGCTTGGTGGGGTGAAAGTACATAGCTGCACTTTTGTCGGGATTGACCGTTATGGCCCACTTCTTGAACCAATCGCCAAGCTGGCGAAGGGCTCGCTGAAGTCGGCCACGCAGGTGGAGGGGATTCCAACCTCTGGTGTAGAGGGCAGTGTCGTCCGCGAAAAGCGCGAACTCTACTTTTGGAATCCGAGGGATGTCGTGAGTGTAGAGAGAGAAGAGGATAGGGGCTAGCGCTGAGCCCTGAGGGACGCCGGCGCTGATGGGATGAGGGGAGGAGCGAGTTCCATCGACGCGGTAGCGGAAGCTTCGATGGGTGAGATAGTCTTGGATGATGAGCACAAGACTGTCTGGGAACGCGAGTTGATATAGCTTGTATATCAACCCGTTGTGCCACACCTTATCGAAGGCTTTCGCGACGTCGAGGAAAACCGCTAGGGTCCCCTGGGGCTTGGGAGTGGTGAAGCCACAAGGTCTCTGATTGAAACCTTCTAGGACGTACTCCGTGATGCGGTGTACTTGTTGGACGCAAGAGTGTCTGGACCTAAATCCAAACTGCTCGTCTGGGAGAATGTGATTCTCCCTGACATGGGACCAGATGCGCTTCAGAAGGATGCGCTCGTAAATCTTCCCAATGGAGCTGAGAAGACTGATGGGACGGTAAATAGAAGGCTCGGTAGCCTTCTTGCCTGGTTTTCGAATGCCGATAACATCGGCAGTCTTCCAGGGGTCGGGGAAGATGCAGTTGGTCATGGCGGCATTGAAGATGCTTACTAAGAGATGGATAAGGGCAATGGGGAAGAGTTTGAGCACTCTGTTGGTGATACCATCTGCACCTGGGGACTTCTTGGCGTGGAGGTCCTTGATGATCGACTCAACTTCCGAAGCCGTGACCGGCTCGAGGGAAGAGAGGGGAGGGAGGGAGGAGACTTCGTCGACTACCGCGTCCACCGACTCGCGATGAGCGGGGTCGACTTGGTCTAGACTGGGGCTGCACTGCGCCTCGAGGCTGTGGGCCAGGCACTCGGCCTTTTCCACATCCTCGAAGGCGGGTGGGAGATTGGGTCGTGTCAGGGGGGGCATGGATGACGTCTTGTCGGATTTCATAGATCGCACCAACTTCCAGTAAGCCAGATGAGATGGTTCGATCTCTGAAAGAAGTTTCTCCCACCTCTGATTACGGAGTTCACGTATGCGGGTCTTTACGGCACGCTCGTAATACCGCACAGTGACTCTGTTCTCTTCGGTGGGAGTCCAGTCGTAAGCCCTAATGGCAGAGTGTTTTGCTCTCAATAGCTCCCTCACGTCCTCGGGAAGGGCCCAGCGTTGGTCGCCCTCGACTGGGACCTGTCTCGAGGAGCCGCCAATGGCGGTGTGAAGGTGACTATTGAGCGCATCGAGGGAGAGGGAGACATCGTCTGGGGTGACGATGTCGTCGGGGATTCGGTCTAGGTCGGGTGAGTTGGTTTCCTTTAGGCTCTCACCTAAAAGCTTCCAATTCACCACAGTCCTAGTCGGGGGGGTACTGATGGCTGAGTCGGGGCCCAGGGACATCAGAACCGGTCGGTGGTCAGAGTCAAGCTCGTGTAGCACTTCTAACGAGCGTAGCTGAAGCGCTATGCCTTTTAGAAGTGCTATGTCGAGTATGTCTGGCCTAAGGTCAATGTTGAAGGGGAAGTGGGTCGGGGAGGACGGGGGAATGACGTCATAGCCCAAGTCGGTGGAGAGAGTGTCCATAAGGGACCCTCTCGTGTTAGTGGCGTTGCAACCCCACATGGTGTGCTTGCTGTTGAAGTCGCCCGCCAGAATGACGGCGCTTCCGAGGGAGAGAAGTGACTCGAGATCACTTCTGAGGAGAGGTTTGTTACCAGAGTGGTAACAAGACGCAATGATGACGGACTGATGGCCCGTCATCGATAGGCGGCAACAGGATGCCTCCAGGTTCGTGAGAGGAGGAGTGTCGATGGGAATGCAGTGGAGAGATCTTTTGTAATAGATCAGGGTACCACCCCCGCGGGCGGTAGTCCTGTCATTACGAACCAGAGCATAGTTTGCGACCCTAGGGTCCCTCATGCTCGGTTTTAGAAAGGTCTCGCACACTAACATGACATCGACCTGATGGGTCGTGAGGAACTCGTGGATGAGGGGACGTGAGTTCCCCGAGGAGAGGCTGTTGGCATTGTAAAATGCCAACGTCAACGCGCGCGGCTTCACTTTCGTCGTTGTACTATCCATGACAGTTACGACGAAGTGACGCGGGGAGCGAAGTGCTTCAGAGCGCGGAAGAGATCGCTGTGAGTAGCCATGATGACCAGTAGGTCACCAGGGCGTTCACGGACGAGTTGAGCCACCTCGCGGACCTCGTCGAGGTCAAAACTCGAGGAGATCTCAGTGAGAAGGTGGAAATCCGCCGTGAGGCCAGAAGGGCTTTGGGCGGGCATGCGGGGTGCAGGAGCCACGGGTGGGGGGATCGGGCGGCTCGGGGTAGCAGCGGGGTAGGGGAGCTGCACTGGGCGAGACACCGGTGTCTGGAGCAGGGATGGGGGTTTCGACCAAGCGTTGGTCGAGGGACGGGGCGCGTCGACGAATTTCGGCGCAGCGGGGGCGGGTGCTACCCGGAGCTTGGCACCGGTGCCTTGGGACCGGGGAGGGTTGCGGGAAGGAGGGGTCCTTTTCGACCCAGCCGCGGCCTTCGGGGCCTTAGGGCAACCGCGATAATTCGCAGTGTGCCCTTTCGTCCCACAGAGGACGCAGCTGGGCGGACTGGGATCCCCCTTCTTGCGGCTGCATGCTGCAGTGGCATGGTCACCCGCGCACTTTACGCAGCGGAAGGCCGCTTCGCAAAAACGCGCGGCGTGGCCATACAACTGGCAGCGATGGCATTGACCCGGAATGCCTTTGGATCGGGGAGCCTCGACCTTAAGCCCGGAGAGGTTGAGTACCTTCTCGACTGAGAAGATTCTCTTGCCCTCCTGATTGCGGTCGAGGATGACCAGAACGAGGTCTATGGGGGCCTTGGTGCGACCGTTGGTCATACGGTGCACCTGTTGGACCGGGAAGCCCTGGGACTCGAGGTCAGTACGGATGAGGTCCGTACTGATCTCTTTGGGGAGGCCGCGTATAACTACGCGAAGGACTTTCTCGTCCTCAAGGGGGAAGGCGTGAAACTGGATCTGAGCTTCACGTAGGAGACGGGTAGCGCGACGGTACTCGTCGGAGGAGGGGATGGCGACGGAGATACCGTCCTTGTGGCTCTTACCAGAGCACCTGATGCTCTGGTCGGCGAAGATCTTAGAGATCTCCGGCCAGCGCTGCCTGTCCCTAAGGACAAAGGGTCGGGGGGGTCTCGGCGGTCTGGGCGCGGGAGCCACGTCCATCTCGTCCGAGTCGTCGGAAGACTGAGGAGTGCCTGCAGCGATGCAGGAGGCTTTGGACGGGGGAGGGGGAGAGGAAGCAGCGGCGGGGCGCTTCTTCCCTTTGGGAGCAACGAGGGTGAAGCCCTCGTCGCTTGGGCCGGCCACGTCCATCTCCGTCGAGACGGCAGAGGCCAAGGAGGTCGCGCTCTCTGACCTGACGGTCAGGGCGAGACGCGAGCGACTCCTATGACGGGAGAGAGAGCGGCGATTGCCCTCTCGCCCTTTTCGAGATCGTGCCTCGTGCGAGGAACGCTCTCTTACGGGCGAGCGGGCCTTCGGGGTTGGGACGGCCGTCGGCCCTCTGAGGGAGGGCGAGGGCTTAGCGGGGGAGGAGGAGGTGCCCGGTAAAGGCTTAGGCGCAGAGCCTGAGGCCTTAGGGGCAGGGTTGGAGGATTTTTTGGCCTTAGGGGCCTTAGCGGGCTTTGCCTGAGGGGCAGGGGCGGGGGAGGGGTAGGCCTGAGGGGCCGCCGCTAGCAGAGAGGCTGCAGCGGCTACCGGGTTGCGTACGAAATCCTCGTACGCACTCGGATTGGACGCTAACATGGCTACTGTCTGTATAGCGGCGCGTATGCATTATTTATACGTGTTGCGTTACCGTCAGACAGCAAACATAGTCGACCGAGCGAGCGTTAGCGAGCGAAGCGTCTGTGCTTCGTATGTCCGGATCTGTCTTTTACACAGCTCGCATTTTTTTTAAATCAAATCATATTCCTACCTAGATCTCCGCCATTTTGAAAAAAAACCGAAACCTGACAGCTAAAAAATTCTGAATAATTATAGAACCTGTTCACGAGATTCGGTTGAGAAATGTAACCAGTAGAAGGACAGACGCCGGCCGCAAAGTCTTAGCTCACAGAGCCACTAGCTAAGTAGGTGTAGGTATAAAAAAGCCGATTCATCTAAGTTTATTGAGAGACCGCTTCGCTTGGTCAGTTAGTTGGCTTAGTACCTACCTACTTTAGAACTAAATTAGTACCGAACGAAAAAATGCTCGAGATTTTTTTTACTTCATCGACAAATGAATAAGCAACTATGTATAGCATAAAATACGAGTACAAAATAGATAGTAGGTATATTTTCAACACAGAAGTCGGCGGCGCCTCGATATTATACGATATTGGATTTTAGAATATGGTGATATGGTTCATTTTTCAATGACGTCAAAAGTTGATCGAGCATTTTTACACTTTCTGTTCCTAGTAGTTGCTACTGACTAAAGTCATAAACTTATGTTTTAAAGTATAGTATACTTAGTACCTATGTCCTCTCCTTATCAAATATGTATTGTAAAGATCCGTTCACCCGTTAGCCGTAAAAACGCTACAACACACACAGAGATAGACTTTAGTGTCTTATATTTAGTAGTTATATTTCGCTATGAATGACTATACTGTATGTATAGGGGCGCACGCACACCACCGCACCTCTTCACACTAGGCTGCGTATAATGCGTATCCACATACGCAACAGAGACGGCAATATCTAGGTAGGTCTAGGTTTTCCAGTCGCCTCGAATCGGAGTTGCTAGTTCACTCCGCCGCCGCCGCCTCCACTTCGCACCCTACATTGTAGTAACCTTGCATATATATAATGACCAAAACAGAATCAATTAACACATACAGAATCGTGTAAATCACAAATATACTTACTGTATTGTAGTCCTGTTTGATGCATTAGTTCGTTGCTAAATAGAGTTATAGGTACCAGCCGATGGTACGCACCAATGACTGGAGCCGATATATAGTAACAGGATTGCCCCCTGTCAAATTTGGAACTGAATATCGTCCGGTGAAGTATGGGTGTTGTACTACACTGTACACACTTCACACTTGTTGCGCCCAACAATTTTTTTTTCTTTCTAGGAATTACCTGTAAGCAGCATAAGTAATATATGTTAGGACTCGACAATTATTAGTTATTTAAAATGCTAAAAATCAATTAGAAGTACTTATTGCAAAAAGTTATAGTTACTTTCTGCATGTTTTTAAAGTGACAAATACCTATAGTTTGCTGTCCTATTTTCGGCAACAGTTTTTCCAAAAATACTCGGTCAATAGGGGTAGTTGATGAGCTTCTATATTTTCATCTGTAAAAATAAAGCTTACGTTATTTTTTTGCAACACATGTGTTCTGTAGGTAAGTACTTGTGTTTCGGCCAGGGGTGCTAAGTTCACGCCAGGTTCTCTTTCGGCTCTACAGACGATAACGAAAGCCTACTACTCACCTTGGACACTCCACGCCACTGGACCCGGTGTACACCATGCACTGATAATAGCACTATTAGTTCAATATAAACAATTTAAACTTTTTTAATGTGAAGTTAAAGTTTGCCGAAATTTTACGTGCACGCGGACGCGAGATCGCGGGACAGTCGTTCACCGACAACTGACTGACTGATTTAGCGCGTGCGATGCTCGCACGCCGAAAGGCAGGGAGTTTACGTCTCCCTCCCCCTTCACAGGTATCTCGCGGCTTTGTGGATGCCGCCGGCTTTCGTAGGTATCGTTTTCTATCTATAATGCCTACAGATATCTGGCGTAAACAACTTGCAATATAAAGGCATCAAACTTTTGGCTAATTTACAAGCTTGGCAATAGAAAGATCGCGGTTCTAAAGTGTGAATATGGTAAAAATCGGTACAACTCAATACATCAATTGCGAGATGTCAGTTCGATGCAAACCTGTACAGCCGGCTAGGTTTTTGCAGCATGCCAAAAAAAAAATATAATAACGGAAAATCTCACCAGTAGATAGATTAGGTACTGTATCTGGACACGCAAGCATTCATAGTAGGTGTAGTAGGTACTCATAGTAATTTATCATTGGGCGGCATTGTAGCCCTAGAATTCACTACTTCTAATTTCCTTTCCACAAATGAAAAATCCTTTTTTTAACACTATAATCACTTTTTCTTCCAAGTTTAACGCCGTAACGCAACCAAATTCACGTGAACACACACGTTACGAATTACGAAATGAAATGAAACTTTTTGTAAGTGAATGTGTATATATTCATGTATTTTTAGTATTTCAAAATCGCTAAAGAAACTTATCTCCACCATTTTGAAAAAAAATTAAAACTAGCTCGATAAATGAATCTATAAATATTTATCAACCTATTTATGTTTTTATCATAACATAACATAACATATCGTCACGCCTTTCCCTTGAAGGGACTGGCAGAGGTGTAATACAACATCCACACTTCGCTGGACGACAGTCAGTGACCAAGAGTGACAGGGGGCGATCCTTTCGCCATAAACCGGGCTCCAGTCATGTCATGTATGTAGCAGATGACATACAATCCGCACATTGGTGTGAGGTGGGCTTTCTCAAACTAGGTTATCATAGCTTAACATTTTTTTTACAAGTATACAATATACCTACCTAGGTAAAGTACCTAATAAGCGTGTTGACAAAATCTTAGACATGAATTAGAAGTAGATACCTATCTACCTATCTATCGAAACCGCGGTAGGTACAGAAAAACGTATTCTGTTCTAGTTAGGTAGGTAAACAAATTGTGTGCGTCTATACGTACTTGTGCCTACGTAGGTAGGTATATGTATGGTACAGTTCCGGCACCTACCTATTATGAATTACTTAGTATTACTAACTTCACAGGTAGGTAGGTAGCTACCTAAATTTTGTGTGTCGCACAAAGCGATGATGGATATAGGTACTTATTATGTAGCTCCCGCATTAGATAACTACATACTTAAGTCACTTGTCAGGTAGGCACTAATAATGCTCCGAAGTTTACACCATGCATGGCAGACATGAGGCCAGTAATGCTAACAGAATAACATTTCAGAATTTATAAATTCTAAGCCTCGAAGTTTAACGCCTAAGTAGTCTAATTACCTGTATACCTGTTTTTTACTGTTTACCTACTTACTTACCCATGCATAGATATTTTTGTAAGAAAACCAATAAAACCAAAAGCAACCGACTGCCTTGGTGGCTCAGTTGGTAGTGAACCTGCCTTTTGAGCTTGTTGGCGTGGGTTCGATTCCCACCTAGGGCAAACATTTATGTGATGAGTATTTGTGTCTGTCCTATGTCTGGGTGTTAAAATATATTTAAGTACTAGCTGCGCCCCGCGGTTTCACCCGCGGTTAAAAAGTATCCTATATGCTATTCTAGACTGTAATCTATCTCTGTGCCAAATTTCATCCAGATCTGTTCAGCCGTTCTTGCGTGAATGAGTAACAAACATCCATACATCCATTCTTACAAACTTTCGCCTTTATAATATTTATATCCTATATATCCTATATGCTATTCTAGACTGTAATCTATCTCTGTGCCAAATTTCATCCAGATCTGTTCAGCCGTTCTTGCGTGAAAGAGTAACAAACATCCATACATCCATTCTTACAAACTTTCGCCTTTTTAATATTAGTAGGATAGGATGTATTGAAAAATATGTAAGTAGGTATGTAGGTATATCAATCTCTGGCAGCCATACTATGGCTATACAAGCTTTGCTTAGTTTGGGATCAGACGACCGTGTGTGGAAGTGTCCCAAATTTATTTATTTATTTAATAAGTACCTACCTAGGTTTTTAAGAGTTTTTATGTACTTTTTAAGTACCTAAACTATTATTAAATACTATGGTAAGACACTAATAACAACTAGTGGCTCTGTGAGCTGTAGACCTCGCGGCCGACATCTGTTTTCCTCTACAGATTGCATTCCTGAACCGATTCACGTGAAATTTTGTGAGCAGGTTCGATGATTAGACATATTTAAAAAAAATATCTAAATAGTGAGTCTACTTACAAAATTTTAGGAAATTCCGTTTGTATCGGCCTGTGGAGGAAGGCATTTTTTTTTAAGCTGAAGCATAGACGCTTTGTTAAATGCTCGCTTGGTCGATTAAGTAAGGAACAAAAGTAATAAGTACAAGCTCAAAGAAAACAATCAACTTACGTACGCATAAATGCATCTACGTAGGTATGAAATGTTCTTGTCTTCATCAATAAAATAATGCTTTATGGTTAGTACCTACCTAAGTTAGGTTATTGTACCTACCTACCCAACAATAATAATGAGCGCAGTGAGATGACGCGGTGACGCGGACTGCCCTCCCGTCGTGTGTGCCCTTGCAACGCGGAAGAAATAAGTACCTACCTACGAAAAGCTCACATCGCGAAGACTTATGAAGATGTAACTAATTTCTCACACTTCTCGCACTACTAGCACACTACTCATACACTAGCCCAGACAGGCTAACATGAGTCGTAGTAGAGCGAGCGAGAGCTTATTTTTCTCTGCTATCTGTTTTTCTTACGCATTTTTGCTAGTTGAATTTTAGTCGAGTTGGAGAAGGCTTGTTTTTAAACTCAGAAGGAGCCGGTTCGATTTCAGCCAAAAGAGCGCACCGATTTGTTCATTGTGTGAAAATATGTGCGTAGGTATTTAATGTCATCTGCTATATTGTATAACTAGAGCCCGGTGTATGGCGACAGACCCCTGTCATATTTGCAAATGAATATCGTTCGGCGAAGTGTAAGTGTTGTAATACACCTCTGCCAGCCCTTTCGGAGGAAAGGCGTGGCGATGTGTATTTACTATTTAAGATAACCTAGGTACATTCTGAGCTACAATTTCATTTCTTCCAATAACCTAATATAAACCTACGTGTTTAAGGAGTACGAGTACTTAAATATAATGTGGGAAACAGGCTTAAAATGTTTATAAGTAAGTAAACACTACCAGGGAGGTATCACTCCGAAGTTTAGGTACGTTTCGCCAGCGCACTTACTGATTCTTATCAGTATAATTAATATTCAATATCTGGATAAAATTTGGCACAGATATAGCTTACATCCTGGACATAGGCTACTTTTTCAAGGCTGAGGAGCTCAAACATACTCAGGACATAGGGTACGAGTACTTCCCGAAAAATATAACAGTTACTGTGGGACTGCGGGTGAAACCGCGGGGCGCAGCTAGTATCTCATAAAATTTATTTTGGTCGCATAATTAAAGTCTTAGTAGCAGTTACAAATTCAATTACTACTTACTTATTTTTAAAGTAAAACAATTGATGCGTTCGGTTACATATAAACGTGGGATAGCTATTTAACTTAGTTGCTACTACTAACTTTAATGCCACTAATTAAATTGCTGCCTTACAAAAAGGAAATTAATCACGCAACTAAGTAGTTTTGTTACAGTATGAAACCAAATTTATAACCACAGTTAAAACTCTTGTGAGGTGCAGCTAAATATTAATTCACTAAGACAGCTATCATACTTTGCTACAACAACATACCTACTAAAACATATCTTCATCATCTTTACATAATGATATGTCTCACACAATGCTATTAGATCACAACATTAGGAAAAGCACAAAATATCCCGCTTGCCGTCTAAAATTTCACATACGACATGGAAATAACTGTAATAGAAAAGACTGGTTAATGTAGATAATGTCAATTAGCAATAGCAGGTAAATAATTTATCCTAAAGTAGTTAAAATATTTTGCTCTGATAGCAAATTGAAACATTCGAATTTGTTTTGTTAATATAGATAACAAATTTAGTAAACTCAGTTAAGTAATTTGTAGTAACTGCAACTTGAGTGTGATTCTCCTAGCAAAATTTTATTTTGAATAGTAGCTAAGCAGTCTTTGTCGTAGTCAACAAAACTTTGCCAGTGTTTCGAAGATATTCGGTGCAGCAGCTAAGACATAGGCAGCAAAACAGATTTAGTTGCCACAACTAAACCATTTTTTTCCGTGTAGTGCGTGACGGGTTCATATTGGCACGCCGAAATTTATATGTCAATTTTTTTTGGGCACAATCATCTACCACTTTATGCAGAAACATATATTTTCACGCCAAAAAAAATTGCGCATAACAACTATCTGTTCTAATTTTTACATCGCGTATTACATATATAACAATCATTCTGCATGATAACGTTAAGCAAACAATACTAATTGTCTTTAGAAATCGATGCTAATTATCGGCGGTTACTTATGCAAAAATATTAAGATTAAAAAAAATTGGTTATCTGTAAAGTCGGTTTACGAAAGATAGTTTAACGCGACAACGTCATAACAAAACATTGATGAAATCTTCTCCTCGGGCGCATAGGCCAATCGAGAGGAAGAGAGATAGATGCGCAATCCGAACGCTCAAGCCGATCGTGCCTTTCGCTCGCTTATGTAGCGCTCTCGTTCTAGCGAGCGTAACGGGGTAATGATTCATCCTTTTTCGTGCGTGCAGCCGGTGTTCATAGATTTATTAGCAGTTGTCACGTCAAAATGGGTGATAAACTAAGGCGAAATAAATAAAAATAGTGCAACTTGAGACTTATAACGAAACTGAACGACAACAATAACATAGAACGTGTTTTAAAAGTTATGCAAGAACATACTCCCGACCCATTACGAGAAAAGGTAGTTATCAAACATAATTTAATTATGTTAGCTACATAAAATTATAATAAAGTGACATTCATTTTTTAAATTAAATTTAAAACCTACGTAAAGACTTTTTTGTGCACCGTATAGTGTATGGGTTTAATTTAAATAAATATGTTTAATTTAAATAAATATGTTTGCGGCTAATGGCTGGCCCAAAGACCACCTTACGGCACCTTAACCTAGAGCCATTTTGCATCAATAAGATTAAATTTCAACATAGTTTAGGTTTCTTCCAGATCTAGAACGATTTAATAAAATTTATAAAGACTCAGAAACTGAGCCCAACGAAAAATAAAACATGTCACATAATATCAGCCGACAAAGCATCAACATGATCAACATCAATTATTATTGCTAATTTTCCGCATCACCGGCAAATGTAAACCTGCGACAAAAAATATATGGACCCAAAAATAAAAACTATAACGCAATAGAACCTGATATAATACAAATTAATAAAAATAACTGTTGATAAAAAATCATGTTAATAAAATATTGCATGACTTGCACACTCTGAGTTTAAATTATCACAACCCAATCGTAAAGGTATAACCATCAATAAATATTTAATCATAATTAAAATTTGATCGTGAAAAGAAAGCAAACACAGATACGGAGCAACTATTCAATTTCTATAAAACTTTACAGTCACAGTTCTAGCTATTTTTCTTCAATATTATGCTTAAAAATTAAATGCTAAATAATTGTATGCTATACAATTTTATGCTAAATGATAGTTATGCCAAACCGTATATACTGTGAGAAGAACCTAATGCCAAAACGCAACACTGCGAAATAAAATTATGCGAAATATAATTTTCGGAACAAATTGTTTCGGCGAATCGAGGGATACCCGTGCGTGACAGGCCGCCTTACACTAGCGTTGCGTCATATTTTTTGTTCATTCACCGCTATTTCTTTCGATTAGTGCAATGTTTTTTCAGTCAATCTATAGACGTACCTATCATTTATCAAAGAATGCAAACTAGTTGATAAATACAACCCACAAAACTGCTTATTCGCACAAAATTGCGACGGGAATTCGTAGGAATTCGGGTTTTCATACGGAAAGCAGTCTCATTTCCACGGTTCGAGTGACCGAAGCAAATCAATCCGCATGTTCTTACGACGCGTCGTGCGGACTCCGATGTTTCTACGATGTGACTACGCATTGTAGCGTTTCATTATATTGGAGCTCAAAGATGCAGAAGAAAGCAAAATGCATCGTTTGCTTAATTTTTCAAATTTTATCATTGATGTTAGATAACAAACACATAATACATTGCACGTAACAAGGTTACAAAAAAAAGTTGTTTGAACCCTCCATCGTATCATCAGGAGTTTTAAACGTTTATCTAAAAAATTATAAAATAATTTCTTAGCATTATAATTTCACAAATATTGTTGTCTCAATCCATGCCCGACGTCTTATGGGGCAATCCATCTGATATGCACCATATTAGTAAATACTTACCAAAAGTCATATTTTCCAAAGATTTGTACAGTACTTTGCGAATAGATTCTATCTGCATTTCAGTAGCGCCAGAGTAGTAGCAAGGCATCGTTATTAAAAACACAATTTTGGTTACCCGGATGAGGTTGGATACCAAAATAGCTGTTATTCTGTATGTCTGCAAATTAAACGTGAATTTACGTACAAAATAATCTTAATAAGTCAATAATAATCTTATTGACCAAGCAAGTGCGAGAGAAGCGTCTCCATTTCAGCTTGGAATAAAATGTCTATGTGTGTTTAAGCCTTCCTATTCCGATTGTTCTCTACAACTCGCATTTCTAAACCGATTCTCGTAAAATGTTGTTAGTTTAGCTTAGCTGTTGCCCGCAACTTCGTTTTCGTTTTTCAGAGAATAGTATCCTTGAACCCTCTTCGTGGTATACTGTAACTAATTATCAAATTAAAAATAAATATTCCGATAACAAAGATATCAGAGTCCAATATAAAAAAAAAACTGGCTGGCTTTAAGCGGAGTTTTAATTTTAGTTGTCAGTTGTTATTTTAGTACCAACTATGTACTATTCTGTGAGATTGTTTGGCGCATTTGGTAAGCAGCGCGTTCTTTTTTAATTAATTTACAGATTTTCATGACAAAAAGATTTATTTAAAAAATATCCAAAAACCTTCCTTGTGACATACTGCAACTATTTGTCAAATTTCACCAAGATAAGTTCAGCCGTTTAGCCGTGAAAAGCCTACAAACAGACATAGTTACTTTCGATTTTATAATTAGTACGGATTCAGTTTTTTGGATTTTTTTTTAATGTCGGTAAAGTTTACACAGCCACTAATTGTAGCTGTATACTCACCAGCAAATTTCATAACCAGACCATGCCTGCTTTAGTTATAAACTTCTGAAAAATCCGTAGTAAATTATAGTGCAATTTTCTTCTAATTCAGTTGCTAACAAAACATTTACTTACAAGGTTCGTCGCATAAGCTAATTGACCAAAATGCACCATCCATTTAATTATTACGATTGTTGAAATTGTTGACGCAACAAAAATAACTGTCACCTGTAAAGATTTGTTAGATATTATTGTTGATGTAAGTTACGGTAATTTATCATAATTTTTCTGGCTCTTACCGGAAAGTTCATAAAGCTGTTAAATTTTCGTGAGCATTTATCTAGCAATGCAAAGGCGTTGTGTAAAACTTTTATATTTAAATCAGTTTTGAGCGATGTTTTCTCAATATCGCTTAGTTTTTGTTTGTATTTCTCGTTACTGCCAAACAATTTTTCTACGTGTGCTTTAATAACTAACACTCTTAAATAAATATTTTTAATTTGTGAAATTAGTAATATAAGTTCCAAGTCATAGGTGAACCTCATAACTAATTGATATATGGCGTCAGCTATATTATTTATATATACATCATATATTAGGTACATTTCAAATATATCACAAAAAGCACTTAGAGCCAGCAAGCTATATGCAGCTCTCAGGGAAGCTGATGTGATAGACACGTCGTTAATTTTTAACATATCACAAAACTCATTAATTCTTTTCAGCTGATTCATTAGCATTCTTTTTCCAGAGCCCAATGAAATTAGCACCAAAGTGATATATTGGAATACTAGGATATTTTTAGAAAAAAAAATAAAAAGGTTCGAGGTGCCAGCAGATCGGATAAGAAAGTATAAGGTGAATACAATCATTCCTAACGTATGAAAGTAGGCTAATATTTTCACAATTTTTGGACACGGTATTAAATGGAGACGATTAATTCCCAACAACGCTTCCAAGTAAAAAATATATTTTGCTACATTAACAAATTTGTCTGCCATGAACATGTGGTTCTTTTCTTTAGCTTGCATTGCTATGTCAACATTCTGTGTTTTATTATTTGAAATAACACTAATTGATTTCATTGTTGTAGATTTCCGTTGTATATAGGTTGAGCACTCGCTATCGATTGGGACAAATTTGTATGGTAAACTAATATTATATCGCCACTCAACCAAATCATGTAAATTTAACTTAAAGTAGGAACACGAATGTTTCACAACAATATTTTTATTGTTTTCATCTATTCGGTTGTAATGTTGACAACAATATGACGTTTCCAAGGCTTTTTTATCAGTATCCTTATCTTAATCTAGATCTTATTTGGTTAAAACACCCAGCTGATTAATTAAAGCTGATATTCGTGAAAACCGGAAACACTCACTGTGCGTTTTAGAAGAAATAAATTACTAATATGAAAATAGTTGCAGCAAAAAATAAACCAAACAAAAATAACAAATTACAAATAATAAACAGAGCTCAAGTCAGTATCCGCGGGTAAAGTACCCAAAAGGCTGGCAACGTTACCTCGCTGAATAGCAATGCTAATTCGCTGACCCAGGTAAGCACCAGCCCTTTGGTCGTTTGTTCTCTCTATCAGAATAGTTATCTTAGAATTGTTTTCGAATTTTTGACAGCACATTGGACATATCTACACTTTATTATCTTCAAAATTAAAAAAAAAAAACAGCTTAGAAGAGCGTAGACCTGTCGGTAGAGCCATGGTCCAAAAACCTAAGTCGGCGTTAGCGTTCCGGAAGTTGACACCCTTCACTGCTGACAAATCGTCAATCGGCATCGTCTCTCTCGATCTTGTTGTAAATTACTTATTCCGGTCCCGCTTATGCATCAATTGACGTAAGTACGTGTCATCCAGATAACATTTTTGTCTCGTATACCTGGCGGAATATATTATTATACTTTGGGTATGGAGTAATTTTGAAGGTGTTTTTCTGCTAGTCGACGTTCTCCTTGAATGACTTGACATGTCTTATCTTGTATCTAATTGTGTTCCTTGGTTTCCTGATAAGATCATAATTTTGATAAAACACTTTGTTTATTTGAATTTTTTGAATAATTGAAATTCATTAATGTTGTTTGTTGCTTCTTAACTCTCAAGCGTAAGATTTTGATGGTAGGTACGGAAGTAGGTTATACCTTGGATTAACACATAGGCACATAAACACTTTGTAACGGCGGCTAATACCGCGGGGCGAACCTGGAATTGATATTTGTAGTGGATGGACTGAGATAAAATAGATATTATAGAAACGGAGTAAGAACAAGAGCAATGTTTTTTTTAATGTAAACATTTGTAATTCGATTGTAAAGTAACGTAACAAAAAAAATATTTTCAGAAATTTAGATCTTATTTGCTTTCAAATAACCGCAATTTTTAAATAACTATCCAAATTTTCTCAAAAAATAATAATAAGCTCTACGAAAATAAGTCAGAACTAAAACAAATAATAATAAAAATAAATTCTTTATTGACACAAACTTAGGGACTTACAAAAACAATATCATTTATAGGAGGTACATAATAAAAATAACATTACAAGTAAATTGCTTATGGTCAGTAAGAACTGGCTGGCACTCACACTAGTATTAAAACTGTGTTGCGAGCACCAGAGCCTCCGAAGCAGGTTTGTAATTTTTTTAAGCAAACTATAGGGAATACTAAATACTTATACAACAAACAAATAAATCCAACGTATTAATCAATGCCAGATAAATATATTACCTAAATAAACAGAGATAAAACTGTACAACCATCAACAAAACCCGAAGTCAGCCTCAACAAAAATAAAATCGAACTGAAATATTCATAAAGTCGAACCAATACCCAGCTCCGCTTTCCATTCGAAATTCGAATGTCAGTTGACAATTTTGCCAATTTCATTTGTTTGAACTCGCATCGGCAAATGAAGCGGTGATGCTACAGGATGTTTGTTTTTCTGTCCGATATTGGCGTTTTTGTTGACGAATGTACAATATTGATATTTCACTGTGGTGATACAATACCGGGAAACTGTAAATGAAGTATTTTAGAGTTGCAAAATGTTATGTTAGGAGAGGGCACGTACAAGTATTGCAAACTAGTGTATGGATCGCATACATACGTTTGAAATTTGAACTACCTACTGTAGAGTGAAGTTTTATTTTGATACTGAACAAGTAACATTATTAGAAGAAAAACAAAAACCCGGCTGCAAAATAATGTACCTATGTCACTTCCACTATCAAGACGATTCAAATGACACCTCACATACCGAAATCCATCGCGCTGTTTAGGCAGTAGGCCGTGCCAAAAAAACCTCATACATACATTCCCACATACATACATACATACATACACACATACACTCGAAAAACATAACAGTCGGTTAAAAACAAAGAGAATCAAATAGATCAAAACGATTTCCCTCCAGTGTTTAAAAAAGTTTCAGTTCAAGTAAAAAAATACTCGTGTTTTCTTATTCTGTACGAATGTCTCCGTTGGAAATATATCTAAATCTAAACACATCTCGTTATTCTCTCGGTATCTTCAATAAATATGTCAATGTACGTTTTATTTACGAGCTGGGTAATGTCACAGAATAGTACTAGTATTGTGTTCTAGACACATATTGGAAGTAGAGTAACCAGTTGTTTGTCAAAGCAGTGCCCTTACCATGAGTTTTGATACTTTTAGATAAAACTTCGATCAAATATAAGGAGATCCGGTACGAAAACCTAAAAATGGACCGCATTAATTAGGTGCTGCACACAATTCACCGTAGTCACAAATAAACGCAACCAGTTGCAACGGTGATAATTTTTGTTGTCTCGTTCTCACTATAGTCTCTTGTACGTCTCTCTATCTGTGTTAATGATACACGTTGCGTAACACTGTCAACGGAGCTGTGTGTCCATTCGCTTGTAGTTGTTTTGGGTCCACGCGCTGTGGACTAGAAATTAGACTCGTGCCGCTTCTTCTTTATATTATTTCGATATTTATTTTTGTCGCCATACACTGGAGCCCGGTTGAAACTATAGTCGGAATAAAGGACTAAATCATACTTAAGTAATTCGCGTCTCAAAAATCATAATGTGTGAAAATCATGTCAGTTCATAATAAAATTATAATTGCTGTTGTAAGTAATATACATTTTATTTAATTTTACTTGTTTGCATAGATTATTAGACCTGACGTATCTGAGCTGCCACCTACCCTCTGCAAAATCTCATCGTCTACATCTAGATTGTCCACCAAAACCCGAAACCATGGCAACACCAATACATCCCGCTGAAATAAGCTGCACTCCGATAGCCAGGTAGAAATATTTGCATTGTAAGCGATAAAATGGATGCCGACGGCGAGTTTGCATTGAACGTTGATTGTTTGACCGAGATTGCGATATTTTATTTGATTACGTTTTATTATCGCGGCAAAACAGACATGATACTATTTTAATAATCCTACTCATATTATAAACGCGAAAGTTTGTAAGAATGGATGGATGGATGGATGGATGTTTGTTACTCTTTCACGCCAGAACGGCTGAATAGATCTGGATGAAATTTGGCACAGAGATAGATTATAGTCTAGAATAGCACATAGGATACTTTTTAACCGCGGGTGAAACCGTGGGTTGCAGCTAGTACTATATAATACTGAGGATTAATGTTCACTGATGACTAATGTAATTTTTGTGCTAGATATGGCGGGGGTACGGTGCCGCTGTTGCGTTGGATTGTAACGTGCCTTTAAGCAATAAACATGCATATCGTCACGCCTTTCCCCAAAAGGGGCTGTCAGAGGTGTCATACAACACCCACACTTCGCCGGACGATATTCAGCTCCTAATGTGACAGGGGGTGAGCCTATTACGTTTAGACAATAATACAGCGATCATCGACCGAGCGAGCGTTAGCAGGCGAAGCGTCTCTGCTTCAGCTTTGACAAAAATGCTTCAGTATGCAAGAATCTCTGTCTTTATATAAAGATCACATTTTTAACCGATTCTCTTGAAACTTTGTGAGTAATAGGTTCGATAATTAAACAGGTTTTTTTGCCAACTCAGTTTTTGGACATTGTTCAAAATAGCGGAGATATTTTTTTAAATTGAAGAACACGACCCTTAGTGGAAGACTGGCGCTGGTCGCGAGATCTCCAGCTCACAGAGCCACTGGCCTATTTTTAATACCAATGTATGAACCCATGAACTCACATAAATAAACTGCTTGGTCGTATCTCAGAGAAATATCAGACGCATTCAAGCACCCTAAAACTCTAACACCAGAGCTAGCCACTCGGCTTTTTTCTTCCAAAGGGCTGCCAGAGGTATAGGTATCTGTATTGCCAGCACCCGCATTTCGTCGGACAATATTCAGTCCTGAACGTGACTGAACACGAGCCTGTCGACAAAGACTAGGTTCCAGTTATGTAGCAGGTGACATTAAATACGCACATCCATACTGATTTTTTTATTTTTTTATAGGTCGGCGTTTGACCACCAACTCGCCTGATGTTAAGCGACGTTGTGGTCTAAGATGGCGTACGACGACCTAGAAGGTACTTATTCACTCTAGCCTTGAAGTTTTGTAGAGTGAAGAAGTACAAAGACGGCAGTTGAGTGAGGCGCTACAAGTGCTCCACTGCTCAGACCCGTCTTCGGAACGGTTACACCGGACTACATCCCGAAACACGACTTGGCTTGGTTGAATTATCACGAGGAAGCTTTTTGCATACTATTTTGTGAAATAACGCGAACGAAGTCGCGGGTAACAGCTAGTAATTTGTAAATATAAACATATTCTACGAATGCCTTTGAAATCACCTTACATTACATTTCTATTCTACATTTCATTTTCTTATAAATGCATTCTCGATTAGCATTGCAGGTGCGGGCATATCGGGATTCATACAATTCCGTTCGTTGCAAATCTCTTGCGTCTCTCTGTAATAGGGATTTTCCCGATATTTCCCTCTTGTATTGAAATCGTGACGTTCTAAATTCAGCTTCCATTCAAGTATTTTCTATTATCTGTACTAGGCAAGAGGTAAAAAGGTTTGAATGGTAGGTTTACATGCTGGTTTTGAGTGTAGTATTGTTTTAGCAGCTAAAGTAAACAACTTATACTCGTACAACACAAGTTGGTAAAATTCGAGAACATAATAAAAAAAAATATTTTTTCAAATACCTAAAATAAAATCTCCACCAATTTTTTAAAATTATTAAAAAAAAACTAAATAATTATCGAACCTTCTCACAAAATTTCACGAGAATCGGTTGAGGAATTCGACCTGGGGAGCTATTCCTGCGCGTGAGATGAGATGAGATTTTATCTTGGTCACTCTCACACCTATGACGTTTCAAACGAGAGCAACAAGGACGAAAAAAGATGAGATGAAAATCTCAAATCTCCGAATAGGGCCACTGTATGAATGCACCTCCAGAACCAGAAAGTTGAATTCTCATAATGTTGATAAACCAAAATGTATGTTTTCCCAGAATGTTGACTTATTTTTGTTTCGCAAAATGTTGACGACAGACGCCGGTCGTAAGGAGCCACTGGTATTTCATCCATCATCATCCATCAGCCATAGGACGTCCACTGCTGGACATAGGCCTCCCCATAGATCCCCAATAAGACCGGTTGGTAGCGGCCTGCATCCAGCGCGATCCTGCGGTCTTGACAAGGTCATTCATCCACCTTGTGGGTGGACGTCCTACGCTGCGCTTGCCGGTACGTGGTCTCCACTCGAGAACCTTTCGACCCCATCGGTCGAAGTCTAGTATTTTACTTACTTATATTCAGTCTATAGAAGTGATTTAAAATTACGTTCTTTCCTACACAAAACTAGATCATATTTGAACAGTTGCAATTTGTTAGAACGTGACTAGCGCTTACTGCTATGTATTTACTTCAGCATTTACGCAAGCAAAGAAATAATCTATGTAAGAGAGAATCACATAATTTTAAAGTTAGACTTGTACTAAGAATTAAAAACTAGGTAGTAAGCATCGGTGGTTCAGTGGTAGAATGCTCGCCTGCCACGCGGGCGGCCCGGGTTCGATTCCCGGCCGATGCAAAACTTTTGGACTAGCAATTTTTTTAAATATGTTTACTTATACGAGTATATAGCTGAGTGTATGTATAGCTATGTTTAATCTTTTTAAGTTTTTGAACGGTTTTATTTAGCTTCACTCCTATGTTTGTTTATTTTTTATTTCGAAGCTTGTACCTAACAGTTTGTTCAACTGCATACTTACTTCTGCTAAACCAATTCTTATAAAACTTTGCACACACATTTAGTTTCCGTGATAATACAGCAACAGTTTATTTTAACTTAAAAAGTTTTTTATTTGATTCTTGTATTTTCTTTGGTAAAGGTGCAAATGCCGAGTGGAAGGCTTAATTTATCATGGTAAAGTAAGCTTTATAAAAATATATTTAACGTGCAAAATGAGGATTAAAATAGAGGGTCGTGTGCTAATGAACTCGAGTGGAAACGCGCGCGACTTCAGATTTCGGGGGCTATTCCTGCGCGTGAGATGAGATTCCATTTTATCTTGGTCAGTCTCACACCTATGACGTTTCAAACGAGAGCAACAAGGACAAAAAAAGTGAGATGAAAATCTCAAATCTCCGAATAGGGCCCTTCGTCCCGTATTCGTATTTTGTGGGTTCCTCAGTTGACTTAAAGCACATTTTACTGTATCCGTTATTTACGTACAGTGTCGTTAAATTCTCCTCGACTCGTATAAAATATGCACTAGCAGTTTCGTGAGCTATGGATACCTAACGGCCGTCATTTATCCTCCTCTAAAAGTCGCATTTCTAAACCGATTCTCGTGAAACTTTGCTAGCAAGTTCAATAATTATACTCACAGAATTTTTTGCCTAGTCAGTTTTTGGAAAATCGGTTATGAAATGCGATCTGTAGAGTAGACAGAGATCAAGACATACGAAAGCATTTTAGTCTAAGCTGAAGCATAGAGGCTTCGTTCGCTAACGCTGACTCGGTCGATAAAGTCTATGGCCCTCGCTTCACTAGATGCCTACGTGTATACATAGGTATGTATAGTCAGGGCTGGCCAAAATACATGCTTTGTTTTAATTGAAATACAAATTTAAAAATCTTTATCGCAAGTAATTGAAATACGAAATACAAAATATCTTTAAGTAAAGTATTTGAAATATAAAATACAAAATACGGTATATTAGTTATTTTTAATAGAACTACGAAATACAAATTACAATACAAGTAATTTAGGCCAGCCCGGTCTGAAAAGTAGATAAAAACTAGGTTAATTAATCAGTAAAACCAAAGTTTCCTTTCATGAACACATCTAGTGTTTTAGATGTACTGACCGACAAACAGCTTCTTGTTGGAGAGTGAATAAAACCTGCTAAAGAAAACAATATTTCTACAAGTCACACTAACCATCGCAAAATAGAGGTCAAATGTATTTTAAGGATAAAATGCATCTTGAAGCCTCATACATTTGAAATACTAATTACAAAACTAGCTACGCCCCGCGGTAAAAAGTATCCTATGTGCTTTTCTAGACTATAATCTATCTCTGTGCCATATTTCATCCAGATCTGTTCAGCCGTTCTGGCATGAAAGAGTGACAAACATCCATCCATCTATCCATCCATCCATTTTTACAAACTTTCACGTTTATAATATTAGTAGGATATCTCGGCGTCAGGTATTTGAAATACGAATTACAAATGACATTTTATGGAAGTAATTGAAATACAAATACCAAATACGTTTTTGTATTTCAATTACGTATTTTAATTACAAGTAATTCAAAACTGCTTAACCCTGTGTATAGTCATACATACCTATGTATATTCGTAGGTATCGAGCATACCCGATTGGGTATCAAAACCGGCCGAGTGTTAAGCCTCCATTCATTCACGTTAATGCCATCATTATTTAAAGGTGCTCTGCTTAAAAACCGTGTTTTTTAAGCCTCGTAACAATGAAATTAATCTTACTTGAGGCGCAATAAATTTTACTGAAACAACAGGGATTTTTGGTACTTGGATAAAAATATAACAAACTTCATGAGATGAGCTACAATTACTGAAGTGAACTGGGTCCGGCGACCACTTTAAACTAACTTCGCACTGGCTAAAGGTTTATTAATGCCATTTCGTTTAGAAGAAGACGACGAGCGAAGAGAGCAAGTAAAGAGACTGACTATTACTGACGATGTTTAAAGTTAGACTACAGAGACAGAGTTTAAAAATTTAAAAGAAAGAAAAAGACAAAACACTGTAAAACTATTCCGAGGCTATACAACGTTTATTAGTAAGGAGGACAGTGGGTAACGGTTTCTCACATACGATCTGTGGATGTTACATAAACTCGTAACTCGAAACTCCAGGTACAAATTCGACAAGCTATTTCCGGTCCGCAGCCAGATGGAAAATACGTTGCAAAAGGAACCGCGAGCGCTCGCCGTACACACCATACATTATTCAATAAGTCCATTCCGTATACAGGACATAATAGAACCTGTGACCTTACCAACCGTTTTAGAAGGTAATCTAAATGTTTATTTATGGATCTTTAAAGAAACCTACGAACATGTATGATCAGTATGATTATGATAGCTATGGTTAGGTGGTAAGGTTCTTTATTGGTTTTAATATTTTAGTCGGTATTCTATTCTGTTTTTATCTCCTTTACCCAGCGATGTGTGGGTATTAATACACCACTGCCAACCTCCTTAAGGAAAAGGCATGATGATTTACGTTATGTTGGTTCAACAATTTTGAACGATTGCTGGCGGAATTGTTGTTGTACTAGCTCATGTAGTAAATATTAGGTACATTATTTGTGTTGCAACACAATAATTTTATGCTTATGCGTATGTAAATTTGCTTTTGGACCACATCAAAAGAGCTGTGGAAGCAGATTTTTCACTTTGCCAAGTACCTAAGCCAATCGAGTTAGAAGTTTTGCTCTAGTAATAATATTATGTTGATTCATATAATATTCTTATGCTACGACTTCATTTTTACATTTCGAAAACTTCTATCAACAAGCAAGCCTAGCATGAGCAACGCGACAAAGGTATGTTGACTCTGTCTATCGAGACAGACATATGTTTACACATAGCCTTGTCACGTTCTCGTATGACAAAAAGTAACGAGATAGATGAACACTTTATTGTTCACACCAGAAATAACAAAACAAAAGAACAGAAAAAACTGAAACTGTAGTGTAACAACTGGCGGCCTTACCACTAAGAGCGATCTCTTCCAGGCAACCTTAGGATGGAGGGGATACATATGAAAGAGTATGGGACATGGGTGTGCATAAATTAACAAAAATAAGAGTGTTGATACACCTACTTAAACTATTTGAATTATACTTACATAAACATACATGTCATCCTAATATAATACATTTTAATACTTTAAAGAAAAAGTTTTTCGCGTGCTCTAGAGGCGCAGACGCGGTTTCTTTGTCTTTAAATTAGCCACAAAGCTAGAGAAAAATGTAGGCTCAAAAAAATAGTACTCTGATCCTTTCCGCCAGGAAAAAGAGGACGGGGAAGACCGAGGAGAACATTTATAGATCAAATAAAAAAAGAATGTCATATCATACAAAGAGATCAAAACACTCGCTAATAAACTTAAAACTAAGTTTAAAATTAAACGGATTTTGCTAAAAATTTCAGATATTTGTTGGTTTTATAAAAACCTATCGATTAATTTCGTTAATATTTAAACCTCTAAAGGATAATCTACTAAACAATAAAAAGTCACCAAAATTGATTCATAATTGGCGGAATGAACGCGTAACATATATACATACAAAAACACACAGTCGATTGAGAACCTCCTCCTTTTTTTGAAATCGGTTAAAACCGCCGCCTGGGCAGTACACCACCGACAAGAGACAAGAGCGACGTTCTCAAATGTAAATGAGTGAATGAATTCTTAACCCATAGTTGGGGAACTCGCAGCAACCTCGACCGATTGTAGGTACCCTGAATGGACATTCCAATTTAGCCACGGCGGGTTTAATCGCAGAACTTGGAGTACTGAGTCGGCTCCATTAAAATATAGAGATTGCACGTTAGGAGATTACCTAATCTGGTCGCAGACAGCTTCACAGACGCTTGATAAAAGTTTACGGATTTTCACAAGGTTTTTCTTATAGAAGAAAGCTGTCAGGTAGTTATAAAGAAAACTAGTAAAGTTCTTCGGACACATCTCCAGAAGCGAAGACTCAATGGAAAGATTGGTAGTCCAAGGTCAGGTAGCAGGAAAGAGAGCAGGAAAGAGGCAGATCTCCTACACGCTGGAAGGATCTCATCAAGACAGCCACAAACGCTTCCATGAAGGAGTGCTCTCGTAATGCGACGAACCGGCTAAAATGGAGAAGCATTGCGAGAACAGTAGTTACTGACGCCGGGAAGACTGTAGACAATGAAGACCCACTATGTACCACCATTTTAGTGACCACGACCACTCTGCCAAGAGTGCCCGATTAAGAAGAAGAAATTTTAAAGGGAGTTTTAAGAGACTGGCTGTTGGGAGAAGGGGAGGACTAACGTTTGGGAATTGTTACCTCAAGCAGCGTACGTAAATACATTCCTATGGAGATTCCGGTGCCCACTTTCTAGTAGGTATAGATTTCCCCCCACAGTTACAGAAATGGTTGGTCGTAAAACCGCTAAAAGAAGCTATAAGTAGATAGATACTTTATCATAAGTTAAGCCTGATTGTATATTCAAGTTTTTTCCCTATTATAGCTTTGACAAAAAAACTGTAATTCTGTAGCAGTTGCTAAGCCAATTTAAATTGGTGATATTTTTTGTTCATTTTATAAGTAATACGTTTATCATCATTATATCATTATCATCAGTTCAGGCGGAAGACGTCCACTGCTAGACAAAGACATCCCCCTATGACCTCCATAACGAGCAGTATTGCGCTGCCCGCATCCAGCACACGTTTATACTCACTTTTATTTCTTTAAGTCCATTTCTTAAACACAGCCTTCTTGATCATAATCAAAAACCTAAATAAGGTCTGATTTATGTAGCATATCTAAGTAAATGTCACAGGTGAGGACGTGCCTTTATCCCAACCATTTTACCAAACAAAGCAGTTCTCCATCTCCACCTACTTGTATTCCAACAAATGTACGGCACAAAGGGCCCAATCTAAAGAGATCTCGATAACGTATGTAAATACACAGAATAAAAAGCGACAGATGGAAAAATGGAACTGAATATTCTTCACTTTTATACTATAATAGAACACACATCTCGTACTAGCGATTTCGGATGCGGATTTAGGACAATGGTCCCAGAGCCCATACTCTAGCTAGCTAGAACTAGCTATTTAACTGAAATTAACCGAACCTCAATAACATCAAAGTTCGAACGCATTCGTCTTTTATTTTAGAACAAACAAACATCCTCTCACCCCAAACGCATATACCGTCTCCGTTCCGTCGTGGATAAAAAATTAAGTGAATAATATGGTGGACATAATTATTTTGACATTTGTTTTTTTCTGGTGTAAGCAATAAAAACTTTATTGATCTGCTTAGCTGCGCCTCGCGGTTTCATTCGCGATCCCACATGAACTGTTAACTAAGTATATCGGGATGAAAGATACCCTATACCCTTTTCGGTACCCCTGACAAAGTGTATGCAAAATTACATGATGGTCAGTAGAATAATTGAGGCGTGAAAGCGTAACAAACTTCTTAAAAGAAGCTTCAAGAAGCAGGGCGCATAGAGAGTTCCTACGCTCCTCGACTCATGAAAATTTTAAAGTTTTTGAGCCCAGTTATGTGTCTGTTTGTCTTTAATCTGTCCCGATGGCGCAAATCCGAACGTTCACTATCGGTTCAACTGAGATAACTACTACGTGCTTAGTTTGTTTAACAAGGGTTTAACGTTAACGATGAATAAAGTGCTGTTTTATTTGCTGAAGCGTTAGAATTTAATTTGGGGACTGTTAAAATTATGTTAGAGAAAGATTAGTAAGTTAAGATACGTACTTGTCGGTAACGTAACAAAATTGGCAAAAAATTACAGGTATTAGTTTTCGCTTTTCAGGTAAGTCAGGTATGTACTTAATTTTATCGTATGTAAAAAATCAAACGCAAAATTTTCGCCGACACGACTGCTAAGATCTCCTAGGTTATGTATTGCTGAGATGAGGTTTGAAGCTTCAATTGTACAAAATAGAAAAAAGGCTAGTAACTAAATAAAAACTAACGTACCCACTTGTTAAGAAATTACAGTATCAACTAAAGTGGCTACTAAAATACCTTTTAAGTAGTAAAACCTAATAAAAACATAAAAATAATTTCCACATAAGTCGTTATAATTCGAATTATATAGCTTCAACGCGAACGTATTTTTTATGAGATTTCACATTACGATACGGCGGTTAAGCCAAACGAGCTTCTTTGCACTAAGGTCGAAACACACCATGTCCCGAAGAAAACATGAGAACTTGATAAACATTAACATAGGGCTAGGTAAAAATGAATAAAAAAACTAAGTGCGCAGTAAAAATATATATTTCGACGCCAAAACAAAAAGTCAATGGTTATCTACCCAAGTAAGTGTTAGCAACACATACAAAAAAATACAGTCTGCTCTGCTGTGTGTAGTTTTGCGAGCGAACTGTTAAAGGAATGTCAGTGTAGTAGCGCCTGAGTCGCCCGCCCCGCCCAACCGGCACTTTTCGCTGGAGCACGGAAGAGGACGGATCTCGTATTGTTTTCCGTGGTGTCTTACTGTCGTATTGATCTTGGTGTCCATTCGATTCATACTGAAATTACCCACATATTTTATATGGTTTGGATTATTAGAAGTAATAGTTGTTTACATTTACATCAAGGTTATTTTGAATACCCTCCCTTCAGAAATAGTTTACATAAGTATTTGACGCTTTGCGAGATTACCTGGTCCTAAGAATTTTCGAAATTTCGAAATGTACAAGTAACACGCTCTTTACGCGGCAGTTGGAAAAACTAGCTGTGGATTATGGTGATGATGATATCTACTTTCTTTCTACTCCTTTACTCATGAGAACTAACAAACACACAAAAAGGGAAAACGAAGTTTATTAAACTTATTAAAAGTAATAGAGAAACTGGTGACTAGTCTGAACAAAGTTGGATGTTAATGAAATGAAATGAAATGAAATGAAATTGTTTTATTCCGGATTGTTACACCCATATTAAATACAAAATAAATAAAATAAATTAAAATAAAATAAAATAACTAAAATAATTAATAAAATAGAAAAATAATAATAATAAAATTAGATAATGGGCTTGTGGTACGTCCTCCACATCCGGTGTAGGGGACTGGAGTCCCAGTCGCGCACTGCTTCCACCAGTGCGTTGTCGGAGCGGTGCAGGGCGGCGCGCGCGGCGGCCGACCGGCTCCGCAGCAGCGCCTGCCAGCAGGGCGCGCGCCCCGCGGCGAACATGCCGCTCGCGCTGCACCACCGCGGCAGCCGGAACATCGCGCGCCACGCGTCGTTGTACTGCACGCGCATCTCGCTCATGGCAGCCTTAGTGTAGTTAGTCCACAGTTCCACAGTGTATACGCTGGTGCAGTAACTGATGAACAGCTGAGTCTTCACTGCTTCGCTGCAGCGGCTAAATCTTCTCGCCAGCATGTTGCCGCGCACAGCAATGGATCGCCTCTGCCTCTCTATGTCCGCGCGATCGGATAGGTCGGAAGTTATGATGTGACCGAGGTATTTGACCTCCTCGACTTTTTTCAAGGCGGCACCGTGCAGAGTAATAGGTGGCAAATCCGTGCAGCAGCTCAAGCTCTTAAATATCATATAAACTGATTTATCGGAGTTGTATACCATATTGTGTTCTTCTGCGTATGCTTCGCATGTGGCAAGTAGTTAAGGGTCAAAAATTAATTATAGGACCCAACACCCGACCCAACCGCAAAATAAGATTCAGCAATACCCCGTTTAATAAGGTTTTTAGGTAGAGTATCCACTGTAGATGTGCGAGACAGATGAGCAGTGCGTTAGGATGATTCTTGCTTCATCTAAAAACACACTACTTATTGCTGTTCTTTTCCTTAAGCATCGCCCAATTTCTCCACACATCCCCAGTGGGTTCGCAGCCACAAGATGCTTTTCCACCAAAAGATGCGAAGCAAGAAAGTATCTTCTTCTGGCTCGCTACTCTCTTGGAGCGGTCGTGGATGTTATACTCCTCACAATATCTCGCCATCGCTCTCTGTTTGATGCCATTCGGGTGCATTCGTGGATGTATAGCAAGGAAAAATCCACTATTAGAATTTCTTTAGTTATCATCTTCATTTATTTTATTTACGTCAGTGACCTAGAGAAGCTGCAATAGCTTCCAAGCGATTATATTCTAAGCTAACGCGCAAACGCTTGCTGCTGATTGGACGAGTTGACAATTTGATAACGTGACGTTTCTAGAGCTCGTGTTTCGTCCAATCAGCAGCTAAGTTTCGAGCGTTAGCGATTCTGGAAGCGATTGCAACTTGTTTAGGGTAGGGCTACAGGTTAGCCATCCTCGCACTGCTCGTCTTCTGGTGGAAAGCAGCCTTAGGGGGTTTCTACCCTAATCGTGTTTTAAAGCGAAGCTGTACACCACAGAATAAATAAAATAGGCTGTACATTAGTCGCGGCTATTTATTTCAGCCACGTCCGATGCTATCTTCAAGTGTCCCGTCTTAGGTTAATGAGACCAGCCCGTCTAGCATGCACGCCGCGACAAAATTTGTAGACACATTATATCGAGATAGACGTATATTTACACGTATCCTTGTCACGTTCCCACACGAATGAGGCGTTTTCATAAAAAAAATGTTTGTTAAATTGTAATACCTAAATGGCGTAGGAGTAGTACAAAAAAAAAAAGGTCTGTCAAATCGATATAGTGTGGTCACCTATTAAGGCTATCGATTCCCTAATGTTACGGTGAAATATGACCGAAATAATTAGAATAATAAGGTTTTAATATCATAAACTTTTCAAATGGTAAAATCGTTGTTTTTATAAAATACCTTGATCATAGTGATGATTCGTTTTTATTGTCAACTAAAATTAAGTATTATTTGGAAATAACATGGTTAATTGCCATATTTTTTTGAAATAATTAGTTGATCCACTGGCAACACTAGCTAGCAAGCTAGTCAGAAAAGTTTTATGTCAATTTCAAATTCAACTTCAACTTCAAATTTTCTTTATGGCTTCTGTGGTCAAATTCAACATTCATGCCAATTTCAAATATTGATTTCAATGTCAAATTGGCATTGAGTTTGACAGAACAATTTTATCCAACTCTCTAACGCCATCTACATTTTTTGCAACTACAACTTTTTTTCTCTGGAAAACGTCTCATTGATTAGAAAATTTTGTCGCGGCGCGTATGCTAGGCCTGCAGAGGCCTTAATCTGTTGCGTGCGATATAATTTCGTTCACTGTCTCCTCGTTAAAAAAATCATAAGAGTGGGAGTGACCTAAATAATATCGCTTGCACAAGTATAGAGTCGCAACCCTGGGAAACGGCTGCTTGGAAAATGTACCAAGCAATTGGAAATTGCATGTTCTAAAGCGGCCACATCAGTTACATTTTTTTCACGAAAGGCTTATAAGTAGCTATGCTGTGCGAAGCCGGGGCGGGTCGCTAGTACTCAATAATAGGATGTGTTGAGCCAAACAACGTTAACAGAAATAAAAATAAATAATTGCTTACTTCTGGCTCAGAGGTCTCCCCAAAAAAGCTTCCTTATTAGTTTCAAGCCTACGCAAACGTTTAAATCAAGGGAATGATAAAATAAAAGAAAAGGGCAACTTTTTGAATATTTCAAGCGGAACACGAGCCTCCGGCCGAAATGTAATTGGTACACAAAATAAATAATACAGAAGTACCCCGATACGACTTTGAAATAAAACCATTAGATTTCTTTAATTTAACAACATTCAAGGATGTACTCAGTGTTTAGTAGGGGGGAGTAGACTAGGACCAGTCTACAGACTTGGGGTTTTTAATGAATTTTTTTAGAATTTTATTGCAATTCACATTACTAGTATTGATTTATTTTAGATGTAAAGTCTGTTATAGCGATTATGGCTTAGTTGGAGAACACTCCCGCTGGGAGGGTTCCCGCCTTGTCGTGGCGGAGGGGCTCAGTAGCCGTGGCCTCGGCAACCATATGGAAGCGGCCTAAGTAGGGTGTGGGTCTGTATGAGCAGACCCACAACTGAGGCGGGCTACAGTGCCGTATGTGCGGGACTGCAGCCGAAGGCTGAGAACTGCGGCGGGAGAGGACTGTTGGTGTGTCGTTGCCACTTTCCCTACCTTCCGCGGCCCAAACGGGGTCGCTACCGTTCGATGGCGGACGCGGTGAGGCAGCAAAGGAAGAGGCGTGTCGGCGTATCGTTGCCGCTATCCCTATCCTCTGCGGCCGAAGTGGCAGGCGGCGGGGCCACTCATCTGACCCGTCGCATGGGGACCATGGGCGTCTAGACACGGGTGCTGTCAGGCGCCCACGGGGAAATTGGTCCCCGAGAAGGTGTGGATGATGACGATGTTCGATACATCGGCATCGAGAGGGAGAGAGCGTAAGCCCGGGGAGGTGCCCGAAAGGGCTAGCGCTGTCGGGGCCGCTGAAGAATACGAAAGCATCCCCTTAGCCCCGACATTTTGCCCCGAGGTGGAACACCCTAGGGTTTTTAGTGGTAGGCCGTCAGTGGCGGGATTTCCACATAACCACTCTATGCCCGCACCCGGGCTGTTGGTGGTATCCATAAAGGATTTTCCCAAGGTGAAAAAAAAAAAGCCCGCCTCTCAAGCCAGCGGGAGTGGGTTCAAACCCAGCCGACGGCACGCAACAGTAAGTTCATTGTGTGAACATTATGTGCGTATTGTATGTCATCTGCTACATGACTGGAGCCTGGTATGACGACAAGCTCGCCCCCTGTCACATTTGGGACTAAATATCGACCGACGAAGTGTGGGTGTTATATTACACCTCTGCCAGCTCCCTCGGGGGATAGGCGTGACGGAATTTGTTAAAAGAGCAATAGTTATAAGGTAATGCAGAATTTTATACATACACAATACGTACTAACACGTTCATGAACGCTAAAATCATATCATCGTATTAATATGTTCACAATCAATAAGTATTTAGATTTATTCAGCTGTAAACCATCATAATCATTGTCAAAAACCAAGCACAGTTTACACTGCACAAACTCAAACTAATTATAAATTATTGTTGTGTTTGTGTTGTGTTACAATAGTACTAGCTCGATTATTTAATAGCCCCTGACACCTCTGTCCTTAATACGTCTGTCCCAAGAATCGTTCTCTCACTCTTGTACTTTCGTTTTTATTCTGTAATAAAACGTTAACGAGTGTACAGAAGGGCTCTAATGGAGTATTGTACACTTTAATATCTGGTACTTAATTTGCATACTATTTAGAGGGCAAAGGCGTAAAGTGTGAATTTGTTTCTTGATTTAAATGGCACATGTGGCGGAAAAATAAAATTAATTTTGTACCCTTTATTAGCTACTATAGTCTGTTCACTATAAAAAGTCCCTTGGTATTTCTTCTCGCTCTGGCAGCAAGTAATGTCAACTGACAGACAGAGACAATGTTATTTTGTCAAGGGACAAGTTACAGTGAAAGGACTATAACAGTTACAGCCTTTCCATTTGGTCATATAATTTATCTATGTTGTGCTGAAAGAGAAACCATCAAGGTTTTCGTGGCCTTATATCGTGACGCCTTTCCCCGTGTTACAACACCCACACTTCGTCGGACGAAAGTCAGTCCAAAAATTGACATGGGGTGATCCTGAAGCGATACACTGGGCTCAAGTTACCTGTATAGCAGATGACATTAAAAACGCTGTTCACAAATTAACAAATCGGTGTTGGCTGGGATCGAACCCGCACCCTCTGGCTAGAGAGGTGTGTTTCGTGACCATATGAGCCTTCGACATGTCCTAGTTCATCTGATAATAATTTAAAGCCTTCTATAAAAGTAACGTGACTCAAATTTGCCAACAGTGTACGTGTATGTACCTACACGCAGATACGATGAGGCGTTTGAAACCTCGTGTAAGTCACGACGAGACGTGATCACAATCTGAAAGGGAAATTCATAAATCTTATTATGTAAGTCGCTGTTAAATGTTACACTCTGGAGGAATTAACGAACGAATAAACCAATAAATGAATGAACATGCAGCTATCGTCAGAGTCAGGCTAGAAGTATTCTGCTGTCACAATGAAATTAACGAAAACAAGTATTTTGTTGGCCTGGTTTGATATGAAGAATTGTTACGATCGGGTGCAAAAAAATACAGCTGGTAGAAAAAAACAACCCAAAACCGGAACAACGAAAAAAGTTTAACCGGGGTAAAATTTTGAAAATCATTCGGATTTTGAAAAAAATATTTTCTTAAAAAACTGTTTGAGTGTGGTTCTCTAAATTTTCAGCGATTACCATTTTTTTTTTTATTAGTAATTAGCCAGACAGTTAAACCGAGTAAGTTGTTCTTTTTGTGTTACGATTACGATGAATACCTTTAAAAACGGTAAGAAAATGTAATTCTCGGCGCCTCGGCCGATCCCATTTTACCATCAAATATGAAATACGATTATCAACTATGAATGAAGCAGCTTAAATAAACGTGTGCGGACAATTGTGTTAAGACCGCGTCTTAAGTACTTATTGCTCTAAACTAAACCCAAGAACAAAATTGTATGACTATAATTGACAACAACGCCTTAAGAAGTGAAGTGAAAACTATGGTCATACTTAGTTCTCTAACCTACTACTACAGTTAAAACTTAAACCAAAGTTAAGCCAGCGGTTCCCGGTTCTTATAAAACTTTGCAATGAACGCTCTAAATTGCTTAGCAATTTTCTTGGTCCATATCTGTGTTGTTTAAAAATTGAAACAAAGTTGCTGTTGAGTTTACGAAGAGAGTTAGAAACATGTTTTGTTTTGTAGCTACAAACTTTCAGCAGCTGGGTAACTTTGGATGGCTGCAGCTAAAAGCGATAATTTGAGAAATATGAGTATGATTTACCAGCACTAGAGTGCAACTTTTTTTTTTCTTTCGACCCCATTCAGGGGAACTTGGCGTCGCACGTCATGTGCTAATGCCAGTGTCAAGTACTAATCATTCGTTTTCACATATGATGGGATGATGATGATGAGGTGATGATAAAGATGATGAATCTCTCCCCTTTCCCCATTCCAATAAGTTATGGATACTTTACTGAAACTTTTAGTGAAGTTTTGCAAAGAACACAAAAAGTCGCGTTTTGCAATGTTTGTATCATTTGCCCACACTCGTGCACGTTGACGAACCGATAAACGTTAATAATCCACCATTTTTACATTTTAACGCTCGAAGAATCACGACACCACCCCAAAACTCAGTGCAACTTTCTATGTGAAATGTTTATTAAAAATAACGTATTAATCTTTAAATGAAATGGATGACATTTCATTATTTATCATTAGATAGATTGATCAAACTTTAGCCTTAATACGCTTACCACACGCACTATCTTCACCACATTTTTACTGCTCCGGCCAGGCTTAGACACGGAAGACCGCGCGTGTGGTTGGTAAAACTGTACCGCGCCAACCCCACGGCATCGCTTCCGTGATTTTCGACTGGCCTACGCAAGTCAAAAAGATCGTGTCGTTACTACAAGGCTCAGCTAAGTATGCCCAGGCTCCAGTTAAGTACGCACAGTTAAAAGTGTGGTAAAGCTCGCTCGTGTGGTAAGCCTATAAGATCGCCTAAGGACGAAAGACTTAAGTTTGAAATGTTTAATTGCTAGTTACTTCCATTAAGCATTTCAAACTTAAGTCTTTCGTCCATAAGCGTTCTAAAATTAGGCCAATGAAACTTAATCGTTCATTAACCGTTAAAAGAGAATTGCCATCCCTGAGTACGTACCATAAACTAGGTAAGTATGTATATGATTTTAAAACACATCAAATTAGGTTTAAAATTAATATCAAACTTTATTAACACAGCCAAGAATATGATATCCCACGTGTACTTTAACAAATTGCGTTAATAACAGGAAAATTGTAGTCCATTAAAGTTGTACGCAAGCGAGTCCCGCGGGACTACGCGGCGGGACTCGGGCACAGTATCGCTCAGCGACCAGAAAGGAGGCGGGGACTTTATCATAATTATCTAATAAGTATTTTTAAAATAATTTTAGTACATATCTGGTACCTAATAAGTGCTTTTAAAATAATTTTAGTAAGTATCCGTACCTATATTTAGCTTAGATTTTAAGGTACTTAGATTAAGAGGTAAGTAGAGTTAAACCAATTTATTATGATTTAAAACACGGGAATTACTCACGTACGATTCAGTCGATTATTACGACTATAGTTTCAACCGCATTCGGCGGTCTTCATCAGGGCGAGTGCGCGAGCGCGGCTGCGTCTCGCATAGCACTGTAGCATAGTCGTAATAATCGACTGAATCGTACGTGAGTAATTCCCGTGTTTTAAATCATAATGTGTGAAAACCACGTCAGTTTCCATAATACAGAGTTAAACCAAGTTCAAGTTCGTGAGTAAGAAGCAGTTATTTCTCTACTATCCGCATTATTTTCTTACCAAATGGCGGAATGTAGGGCTCGTACTTGCTCTAGGTATATTGTTGTGTTTACTTGCATCTGTAAGTAAGTACGATAATCTATTATGAAGGTCATTAATTTACGACCTAAATACTTCCCTAGACACTTTCAATCAATATATTTATTGCAAGCATTATGAAATTTATATACTTGCAGATCTTATCCTCTCTCAGATTATATCTCCAATACCTTTATAACATAATACTTTATTTCTTACTAATATTAAACAATGGTTAACATCGAAATAATATAAGAAAGAAGTGGCACGAGTCAAATTTCTAGAACACTGCGCGTAGACTCAATATAACTAGGGTGAACTCATCCAATTTCGTGATAAAACAAAATATTTAATAAAACTTCGGTACTTTACTAAAATATTATCTTTTATTTCAATTAGGAACTTAGATCAGTCTTTCTTTTACAATAATTAGGTTAGTAAACTTACTTGCGGAAGGTAGGGAAAGTGGCAACGACACACCAACAGTCCTCTCCCGCCGCGGCCCCCAGCCTTCGGTTGCAGTGTTGCACATGCGACCTGCACCTCGCCTCAGTTGCCACACCCTACTTAGGCCGCTTCTATGTGGGCTTTGGAGCTAATAGCCCCAAGAAGCGGCCCCACCTCGGATTCCTCTTGGCTTCACTCTTCCTCGTGGTTGCCGAGGCCACGGCTACTGACCCCCCCCCCCCCCCCCCCCGCCACGACAAGGCGGGAACCCGCGGGGGAGAACCTTTGTTAACTTAGCCAATTTCGTGGTAATCACTTTAAGTCCGTGATACATACCCAGCTAATTACGTTGTCACGGAATTGCATGAGCTTTTGATTTTTTTTATCACGAAATTTGATAAATATTTCCTGACTTTAAAGTTAAATATTTTAGCCTATTCTTGCTTATTTCTACAGGCAAGCGGACACTACACGGCCCCGTTGACGTGTACTATGTCAGTGTATCAATAACTAAGATAGTGAGACGTACAAGAGACTATAGCGAGAATGAACAACAATAATTATTTATGTTGTGACTGGTTACGTTTATTTGCGACTACGGTGAATTGTGTGCAACACCTAATTTATGCGATCCATTTTTAGGTTTCGTATCGTCTCTCCCTTATACAACGTGCTGGTTTAACGTGTAGTATGTGTTGTTGTACCCGTCAAAATAAACATCTTTTGGAACACATGTTTGCAAAATTCGAGTAAAAAAAACAAGTCATCATACAAAATTGATCACGTGACTAGTTATTTTGTATGAAGACTCGATTATTTTTCTTTCGAATTTTAAAACTTATTTTCTAAAAGTTGTTCACTTTGACGGGTACAACAACACCCATATTATGTGATACTACGCTCAGAACCTGGACTGCTATTCCTACGCGTGAGATGAGATGAGATTTTATCTGGGTCACTCTCAAACCTACGACGTTTCAAACGATAGCAACAAGGACGAAAAATGGTGAGATGAAAATCTCAAATCTCCGAATAGGGCCCCAGCACCTTGTATTTGTTCGAAGATAGTTGAACTATGTCTCTATGCAATGCTTTATGCTGTAATATGACGTGCACAATGCGGGATACACACGGTACATGAATATAGTAAATACAAGTCCATCGACCCGCGATATTTACTGTAAAGCCGTGAAGCGAAACCCCGTTCAAACAGAAGCAGATGTTCACAAAAAGGTTAAAAACGGCTGATCAAATGTGAATCCGTCTTCCATCTAGTATGCTGAAGGTTGAGACAAGCCGCAGAATGTACGTGAGCTGGCTCGCGGATACACGCTCCATTTGTTACCAGATCAATATATTGCTAGAAACGTGACGAGAATTGCAAGTAGAACTAGAAAGCGAGAACCATGACGTTATGGTTTTTAGTTTTATTATATATTAGGTCCTTACGTATGAAATCAGCGTTTTGTCGTACTGATCAATTTGATCTGAAATATCTCTTCTTTGGTTAAGAATTCGAAATTCAAATTAATAAATTCATTAAGCTGGTTTTTTTTTTCTTTGGAATACAGTCATTCATTTGTTATTTTCCTCATTATTTTTTCTTTGGCGTCGCTTATTACCGCGCAATGGAAAACATGAAATATCGGTATATTTACGAGTACGAGTTCTACCGTGGCACCAGTGCTGCAGAAACAGATCGAAGAATTAATTATGTGTACGGCGCTGGTGTCGCTAAAGACAGCACGGTACGTTTTTGGTTTCAACGTTTTCGTTCTGGAAATTTCGACCTTAAGAACCAACCCCGTGGACGGCCGGAGATCAAAGTGAAAAACGAAGAATTAAAGGCTATTGTGGAAGCGGATCCATCACAAAGCACTTCAGAGATAGCAGCAGGCTTCGGGGTAAGTGACAAAACTGTATTAATCCACTTGAAGCAAATCGGGAAAGTAAGAAAACTCGAACGATGGGTACCTCATGAATTGAGTGAATCGAACTTGCAAACACGGGTCGCCTGCTGTGTTACTTTGCTCAACCGACACAATAATGAAGGGATTTTAAATTGAATCATTACTTGTGATGAAAAGTGGATATTGTACGATAATCGAAAGCGCTCATCGCAATGGCTGAACCCTGGAGACCCAGCCAAATCCTGCCCTAAACGAAAATTGACTCAGAAAAAGTTACTTGTAAGTGTTTGGTGGACTAGCGCCGGTGTCGTTCACTACAGCTTTCTTAAATCTGGCCAAACGATTATGGCAGATATCTATTGTCAGCAACTGCAAACCATGAAGGAAGAACTAGCTGTTAAACAACCGAGATTGGTCAATCGCTCTAGGCCACTGCTGCTTCACGACAACGCAAGACCACACACTGCACAACAAACAACCACTAAGTAAGCTGAGCTACAATTGGAATGTCTGCGACATCCACCGTACTCCCCGTACCTTGCTCCAACAGATTACCATTTCTTCCGGAATTTGGACAACTTCTTACAAGGAAAAAAATTCCACTCCGATGCAGTAGTCCAAACCGCCTTCAAAGAGTTTATTGATTCTCGCCCCCATGGTTTTTATAGTAAAGGGATCAAAGAACTACCCATAAGATGGCAAAAGTGCATAGATAACAACGGTGCATACTTTGATTAATTAAATATATTTTACAAAAAAAAAATCGACTTTTTATTCCTCCCGTACAAAACGCCAATTTCATACGTAAGGACCTAATACTTACGTTTCACTATTCATTAATCTTCACTTCCGTTCCACTCAGTGTTGCAGATTAGTTCAAAATCGCAACAAAATTATGCCACCAATAATAGATACTCGGGTTATCTTTTAAAACTCGAAGCTAAATCCTGGAGGGCTATTCTTGCGTGTGAGATGAGATGAGATGAGATTTTACCTTGGTCACTCTCACACCTATGACATTTCAAACGAGAGCAACAAGGACGAAAAAACATGAGATGAAAATCTCAAATCTCCGAATAGGGCCACTGGTGTAAGACTTATAGATTTATCTATTTAACCTCTGATGAGTTAGAAGCTAACATTGATTTAACACAATATTAGATTGGACTTCTTAAGCATTTTAATAACTCTGAGTTAATTAACACTGGGCTTAAGAATTTTTATAGCCGTATCTTCTGCAAGTAAGCCTAATTAAATTTGTCTCTTTAAACAAATTTAAGAGCAACAAAAAAAAACAAGCACCTAAGCAAGTAGGTAAGTATATACCAACTTACCTGATAATTGTTAGTATTTATTTATTCATGCATAAAATATGTACAAGGTATTGAATAACATATTATGACTAACATATAAGTTAGGCTATATATGTACTCGTACATATTGTACAAACCAAATAGAAAAAGATTTCAAGAGAACTACTAATGGAAAACTTTCCGAAACCACGAGACATTAAAAGTTAAAAAGCCACTAGATGGGTACATTATCATAAGTTCTACCCTTAGCAGGTAAACGCACAGTTCTTGGATCATTAACATGATGAGTTGTGGCTCGGGGGATCGTAATTTACATTATGAAGGGAGACAGGCGCCGGGCGATTCCATTTTTCAAGATGAGCTGCCGGTTCGAGTTTGTGCTTTGTGGAAACGTAAGTTTTTTTTTTTTTAATGCAGAATAGGTCGGCGTTTGACCACCAACTCGCCTGGGGCCCTATTCGGAGATTTGATATTTTCATCTCACTTTTCTTCGTCCTTGTTGCTCTCGTTTGAAACGTCATAGGTGTGAGAGTGACCAAGATAAAATCTCATCTCATCTCATGTGTAGGAATAACGTCGCTTAACATCAGGGGGGCCCCTGATGTTAAGCGACGTTGTGGTCTAAGATGGAGCACGACGACCTATAAGGTACTTATTCACTCTAGCCTTGAAGTTTTGTAGAGTGAAGAAGTACAAAGACGGCAGTTGAGTGAGGCACTACTAGGCTTGGTCCGGTGGATGGTAACTAGCCACGGCCGATGCCTCCCACCAGAGTTTGCTACCCGGTTAGCACTACCCGGTAGTAGGTATAATTACACGTTAGGGAGGATGAATTTTAATGGTGTGGTGGTTTGAGGTAGTTGTTCTTATTGAGCTAACGAAGTTCAGTCTACGAGACTATATTTCAAAAAGTAGCCCAATGTAATATGAGGTGCCAATATACAGCACCATGTCAAATTTCAATTTATGATTTATTTTATTGTTATTAATGACATATTCATTAGAATATGACGATCGTAATGTAAATTAATGACGATTCGTAAGGTATCACTCATAGTATTGTAAGTAGCTAACTGAATACTAATGTACTCGTATGTTATCCTCACTAATATTATAAATGTGAAAACGTGGATGTTTGTTACTCATTCACGCAAAAACTACTTGACGAATCATCATGAAACTTTGTACACATATTCTGGGAGGTACTAGAAGTAACAGGTACTTTTAATCCCGAAAAAATAAACAGTTCCTGTGGGACCGCGAGTGAAACCGCGGGGTGCAGCTAGTTATCTTTTAAAAATAAAATTATTCTATTCTATTCATTTTGGCATTTGTTTGTCCAACGGTAACGTAAGTATCGAGTTGACGATACTCGATACTTTCTTTACTCGATATCCGGTCTTTATAAAATTTTGCAGACTTGTAGTTTATCTCAACGAGAAGATAAGTACTAGAGGAGCTGATCCAAACAAAAAACGTTACGCAACTTAATGAGTGGGAGGCCTGCCCACCGTGGGTTGACCGCAGGTTTGCTGCACGACCTGATCCAGCCATCACCGTTCTTTTATGATTGTACCAGGCGCACCAGTAAGAGACACCCTCGTATGGTGGAAATTCCGCCAAAACGCACTAAGCGTTTCAAGTCAACTTTTCTTGTAAGAACTGCAGAGGTGTAGAACCCGTTGCCTGCGTCTGTCTTTCCATCTAAATACAATCCGGGGGTGTTAAAGAGTAAAGTGAATAGGTATCTCCTAAGCAAGCGTGTTACAGCTTCGATCACATCAACGCTTCTCATCAGACGAGTCACTGGTCAAACGCATGCCTAGTTTGTTGTAAAAAAAAAAGGGCTACTGAATTACTAGTTTACGTCCGTCCAGGTTTAGGTACGCTTTGATTACAGTAATTCAGCGCCGCCGCTCCGTACACAACCACACTGCACGCGTGAAGTCGCGTGTCACCACACTAATGCAAGTTGCCACACAGGTGCAAGGATTTCAATGCAGTGGAGTGAACGAAAGTTTGAGTTCGGATGATGAACACAGGTACATTATATTTCGGTGGTTTATCTCAGTAGAATTTTAAGTATGTAAATGAATTTGGACGAAGAATTGTGGAGTTATCTGTCACATAAATCTTGTGTTATGCACACAAACAAACAGGGTAACGGACCGACTTAGACATGAGTCACCGTCGTCTAGGGGATACCCGTAATATAACAGTAGAAGGCAAGGAACAGAAACGTTACCGAAATTTTAAGATAAGTACCTAGATAGGTAGTAAAACGTACTACAAATTATAAGATTTTACAACTTTTTAAAATAACATTATGTTGTAAAGCTCGAATGAGTTCAGCACCCATTTTCACAGTCATTCTGAAACGTTTCCGTTCGAATTCCAAATATTTTAAACTCAAATTATTCGAATCTCAGTCCGCATTTATAACTTTTTAAACGTGATTAATTCTTCGGATCGGATTTATACTCGAATACATATTCCAACATTTATAAAAGTAGACTGAGATTCGAACAATTTGAGTTTAAAATGTTTGATTTCCAATCGGAAACGTTTCCGAATGATTGTGGTATGAGTGCAGGATAGGGTCGTCCGACGATAAGCCGGATTGTCCGTTTCTCCTTACTCCTACTATCTACTCGAACGTGCTCTAACCGAATAATTGAGATAGGTAGGTCTCGTGCTCTACATAAGCCAATTTATCATGCAAAATTTCAGTGAATTTCAAGAGCGAACAACTGAATTTGTAACTCAGAAAACCACAAATAAAATGTAATTAAAGCGAAACAGCTCTCTTGAATTAGAACATTAGAACCAAAGTTTTACCCAAAACTGAGCCAGAATCCTTATTAATGGCTCTCTCCTCTGTATTTATAGGTTCAAGAATTGGACAGGTCACCACGCCTCGTAATTTGTGCCTACATCTGTCAGGCCCCTGTTTCGTGCCTATATAGTAGGTAGATACCTACTACACCTACTATATACATATAGGTATATTGGACTTAGTAAGGAGCATGATAATGGCTTTGGTAATGGTAGGTCCAACAATACAGGGCTATCAGGAAAGGGTGTACCATAAGCTGAAAGGGGGACATTATACTCATCATTTTGAACAACTTTTACCATGGGGTCAGCCCTGAAATTGAGGAAAAAACCGGTCAAGTGCGAGTCGTGCTCGCGCACGAAGGGTTCCGTACCATTTACAGTAAAAACGGCAAAAAAAACATGTTTGTCATAGGTAATCCTTCCTAGGAGTTCCTTTATATGTTTATTTTATTTTGTTTAGTATTCTGTATCTGTTGTTTTTCTGTATCTGTTGTTTTAGAAATATGTCATCTGTGAAAATTTCGACTAACTACCTATCACGGTTCATGATTTACCTACAGCCGGGTGACAGACAGACTCAGAGTCTTAGTAATAGGGTCCCGTTACAACCCTAAAAACAGCTGTTCTATACTTGTCATACAAAAATGTATTTGTCTATCTACACAACAGTAGTTAGATAGGTACATATTTAGTGTACGCCTCGTTTGGGTCACTCATAAATCTTTTTACATGTCTACGAAGGTAGGGATAATATATTGGAAATCACCCCATGAAAGGATAGGTTGGGCTGTGGCAGGAAATTATGTTCACAACTCACAAGGCTTGGTGATAACATGAATGGCGAAGATAGCACATGTAGTGAAATTCTATTTCGTAAAATGTTAAAATAAATTCTCGATAAAATATTTAATTAGAAAGATTCTAGATTACGTAATTAAAAATTCTTAGATAACAGGTGTTTTATTTTTCTGAGCTAAAATTATACTGTCCCTAGTAAAGTTATGGTAAATTTCGACTGCTTAGAGTAAGCATCGGTGGTTCAGTGGTAGAATGCTCGCCTGCCACGCGGGCGGCCCGGGTTCGATTCCCGGCCGATGCAAAACTTTTTGCAGTATTGATTTTTCACCTTTCTCTCTTCTTCACGGTACAAGTTACCTACGCCACTTGAGAAGGATGGACAAGCACATACGTGTTTATTAGTACTGTGAAAAAGTTATTTATGTAGAAATGAAAAGTTAAAAACGTTTTAAAAGTAAGTAAATACTTATTTCTTTTTAATTAAAAAGCGTTTGAAAAAGGCAGTTGTGAAGTCCGTCCGTTCACTTTAATTTTACTAATGGACGGCTTTACCCCTATTAGCATAACTCTAATTGCCTACTTTGACAAATTAATGCGCTTTTTGGGGCTGAATAAATTATTTCTAGGGCATGAGGTCGAAGGGAGGTTTTCAGTTTCCTTGTTTGATTGGGGCTTTTATTTCACTGCAGGGACAGCGGCAGGGAGGTTGGTTGTGGGGTAGGTATATACCTACTCGCTTACTCATCGTCAACGCTATGATGGTAAACATTTTTAAACGTTGTAAAAAGCTAACAAAAATTCCTATATGGTGGAAAATTTGTGTTTTTTTTTTTGTTCATTCAGTTTTTGGAAATTACGTCAGAGCTATATTTTTTTATCTCCGTAAAACGAACATTTCTTGAAAGACCGCAAAAGTAACTACGAGACGCAACTGTAAGGAGTAATAATCACATCATTGTCATCAGGTGAGTGAGTGAGTCAGTTTAGCTAGTTTATCACAACCATGCTACTCGTACCTAAGTAAGTAACATGCTAATAAGCACAATTTTGTACTTACTTTGCAGATAGGTATATTTGCAAAGTAAGTACAAAATTGTGTTCAGACTTGAGAGTAAATTCCCATTCCAGACTAAGACTGAGTTGCAACTTGCAACTAAATGAAACTATTCAATGTGTGATTTTCATTCCTGCGGAATTCGTAGAGGTAGTTAGTTATGCTCCACTTGCAGAGCACGAATAATCTATGGACTATGGAGCAACCTTGAAATCGAAAATAAAAAGCAGCTGTTCCATACATTTTGTCGACGATCAATGATATTTTTGCATGGAACAGCTGTTTTTTTCTCGATTTCAAGTTTGCCCCATAGTTTTTTCGTGCTCTGCTAGTGGAGTCTAACTTCCTCTACAAATTCCGCGGGAATGCAAAACAACACGTTGTATAACCAAAGCTAAAAATCTTTAGTTAATATTACTTTTACACTTTGGTTATCGTATAAAACACTATCAAAGCGTAATCAGTCGTAAAATCTCTGGCTTACGGGAGATTTTTCATTGGCCGGTTGCGTTTTGGTATGATACAACTACCTAGCTAAAGTTAGTTGGTGCATCTCAGCCTAAGTCAACTCCAACTTTTCTTTATGGCTTCTGTGGTGTTGCCACAATTCTGCCGATGTCTTGTGTGCAGTTCTGTGCTCTCTGATGATGGCCAGTAGTGTTTTAATAGTAATGACAATAATAAAATTCTTTATTTCAGGCCAGAATAACCCAGTGATAATTACAAGTTATAAAACATATCGTCACGCCTTTCCCCCGAGGGGGCTGGCAGAGGTGTAATACAACACCTACACTTCGCCGGACCATATTCAGCCCCAATGTGACAGGGGGCGAGCCTGTCTCTATACACCGGGCTCCAGTCATGTAGCAGATGACATACAATACGCACATATGTTCACACAATAAACAAATTGGTGCGTGTCATCGGCTAGGTTGGAACCCGCTCCCTCTGGCTTGAGAGGCGGGTCATCTCCAACTAGGCTATCATTGCTTCAAATTATAGTAAAAATAAAACTAAAAATTTCGTAATTATACAGTGTACCTATTTGGTGTATTTCGGTCCTCCAGCCTAAGTCTCTTATTCATCTTCGACTACACTGTCACATTACATCAGAGGTGAGCTGTCAAACGCCTAGCACGACTTTTAGGACTTGGAATTTTGAGAATTTACAACAAAATTTTGTTAGGAGCTTTCCCCTAAAATCCCCCTAGCTCTGCCCCTGGATACTTTTGTTTCCGTACAGCCCTTTGGTTCAGGCTTGTTGAAGTTGTCGGTACAATTTGACAAGTCAAACACTCCACTCATTAGAGCTGTTTGATTTACAATCCATTGGGAAGCGAACCTCAATGAACGACCCTCGGTTAATTAATCTCGTCAAATAAAATAGTGACTCTGTGAGCTGAATATCTCGCGAAAACATAAAAAACTCAGATCAATCTAGAGGAAAACATGGAACACTGCGTTATATCTCGCTGAAGCCACTTCTTTTTCAATGTGTGTGCGTGGTAATGTTGCCATGAAAAACATTTACAATTGCACGAAAACTAATATTAATTCCCAAACTCTACGTTAGCCATTTCCGTTCCAATTTACAACCTTAGGAGATTTAATATTTTAAAACTGCACATATTTGTTAGAGTTTAATGTTACGGCTTTTTTTTAATTGACTTGTAAAAAAACTGCACAGTTTTTAAAAAGAACCTCAAAATGTAGTCCTGGCACACTTTTATAATGCACTATGTAAATTTAAGAACACGAAATTATACCATAAACCAACGTACATAATGTCGAGGTTAGAATGACCAAGCGAGTAGCGTTGTTTTTTTGTGTCAATGTGTGAGTGTTGTGTACCTATACAACAGTAGCGTAGTTTTAGGATGGTTTTTGGCTTCACTTAGATCATTCGCCGTGCGCCATCTTATTCTCTAGGTTGATCTGAGATAAAAAATAACATCTCCGCCATTTTGTAATTTCTAAATTACAAAATGTCGACGCTTCCCATCAGGCGAGTCAGTGGGCAAACGCATGCCTAGTCTGTTGTAAAAAAAATAACATTACATTAAATTTTTTAATTGGTTTAAGTTAAAGATAAATAAATTGGTTGAGAAATGCGACCCTTAGAGAAGAACGGCCGAACTGGGGGGCCATTCCTACGCGTGAGATGAGATGAGATTTTATCTTGGTCACTCTCACACCTATGACGTTTTAAACGAGAGCAACAAGGACGAAAAAAGGTGAGGTGAAAATCTCAAATCTCCGAATAGGGCCACTGACAACCGCCGCGCAAGACGGACATACTCGTACCAAAGCAATTAAGTATTACATTTTCTTTTTCTTTTAGTTTTTGCATGGCTTATTGTAAAACAAATCCTATACACATGCATTATGGTAGGTACATTTTGGCAAGACAATTTCAAAAGGCTACAAAAATACAGGAAACTGATAATATACTTAGCAAAACAATAAATAAATAAATTCGGGACACTTCCACACACGGTCGTCTGACACCAAACTAAGCAAAGCTTGTACTATGGCTGCCAGAGACTGATATACATACTTAGATATTTTTAAATACATACTTAAATAGATATGAACACCCAGAGAGAACAAACACTAATGTTCATCACATGAATGTTTGCCCTAGGTGGGAATCGAACCCACGCCCCACGCTCGGAAGGCAGGTTCACTACCAACATGAGCCACCGAGGCACTCCCCTAGGTGGGAATCGAACCCACGCCCCACGCTCGGAAGGCAGGTTCACTACCAACTGAGCCACCGAGGCAGTCAAATTAGTTAATTAGCAATAACTAAACATAAACAAATTAGTTAATTAACAATAAATAATAAGAAATAAATTTGAGACGTTAGTTGATATTTTGAAACTACTTGAACGATTTCGATAAAATTTATGGGACCACCTCTAAAGTTTGATTTACCAAACAAAAAAGAATTGTTAAAATCTATTCACGGTTGGCGGAGTAATCGCGTAACATACATACAAAAAAACAGTCGAATTGAGAACCTCCTCCTTTTTGAATGTCGGTTAAAAATTAAGAAAATCCGAGAATAACAAAGTTGCTACCTACCTAATTAATTTGTTCACAGTACTAAAAAACACGTAGGTAGTTGTGCACCTTTCTCAAGTGGCGTAGGTAACTTGTACCGTGAACAAGAGAGATAGATGTGAAAAAGTATTAATCCAAAAAACATGCATCGGCCGGGAATCGAACCCGGGCCGCCCGCGTGGCAGGCGAGCATTCTACCACTGAACCACCGATGCCTGAGTGACTAATGCGGAAGTTACAATCTCTATTAGCATTTTACGATTATCACATTTACTTGATGATGTTGAGGTGAAAGGTGAAATCGAAATAAAGAGATAGGCACGTCTTATGTAATTTAGAGCAATATTTATTAAAATTTCTCACTTAACATCAAGCATCGGTGGTTCAGTGGTAGAATGCTCGCCTGCCACGCGGGCGGCCCGGGTTCGATTCCCGGCCGATGCATTCTTTTTTAACTATTGTTTTAAAATATTTTGAAAAATGCCATAAATCGTAATAACGGCGTCACAGATACTAATTTCAACTGAAGAAAATTATAATAGAAGTGGCATCTAACTCCGTAAACAAATTGGGACCCTATTCGGAGATTTGAGATTCTCATCTCACATTTTATCGTCCTTGTTGCTCTCATTTGAAACGTCATAGGTGTGAGAGTGACCAAGATAAAATCTCATCTCATCTCACGCGCAAGAATAGCCCCCCTGGTCGACTTTCCCGACTTTGACCTGTGGCCCTATTCGGAGATTTAAGATTTTCATCTCACTTTTTTTCGTCCTTGTTGCTCTCGTTTGAAACGTCATAAGTGTGAGAGTGACCAAGATAAAATCTCATCTCATCTCACGCGCAGGAATAGCCCTCCTGTTCAACACATTAGACAAAAGATAGCTAAAAACTGGTTTTGTGTGTCTCCCTGACTGTCGTATATTTTTAGTGTAATAATAATAACGTTTCTCTACTCTCATGAGCATAACAAAAAAAATGTTTCAATATGCAAAAACAGATAAATGGTGTAAATTTATTAGTAATCTTGGTACATAACACTATGTTTTCCGAATAAAATAAAATAAATATTCCATACAAATCGCCTAATATTTTACTCGAATCCCGAATGGTCTTCCACACACATTCCAAGGCAAAGGTCGCAGCTGTCCCAAGGTCTAAGCGGTCACACATTTGACGCGAACATAATGTTAAGATAAAAACCTAATCCTTGGAGAAAACATGACATTACGCGTGTTACAATATTGTTCCCAACTTACAAAGATCTTCTCGTACGTGGCTAAAACCGGAACTAACGGTTGAAATTAAAATGTTGGAAGTATCCTGTAATATTGACATCAATTGTAAAATATATCATTGACATATACCTAATACTTAGTAGTCTTATAAATATATTTCTGATAGGTACGTTCTTTCCCCCCATTAATTAAGGATATTATCCTACCAAAACGACTCTAGCGCCATCACTCAAGTGCTAAAAGATCCTTGTAGCCCTGAACTCAATTTTTCATCTGCGGATGTAGACACGTGCAATTTCCCTGGAGATTCTAGAGACGCCCTATCAAACTACTAAAACTACTAGGTATATAGTAGAGCTAGTAAAGGTTATGTACCTACTATCCTTCTAGTTGCATTTACGGTCGACTTAATATGACAAGGGAATACATCAAATTGTACATTGTACAGGCTGGGGCGGGTGCGGAGGTGGCTACCAATACCAAGCGTCTCATGCAAGTACACTTGTTTGGAGTCAGCGTATGAATTCGTCCCTTTTGCCGTCGAGACAGCGGGTTCGTGGGGGTCTGATGCCAAAAACTTTGTGGCCGACTTAGGGCGTCGCCTGCGTGAACTTAAGGGAAATCCTCGATCGGGGCAGTTTCTCGCCCAGCGTATCTCCCTGGCGATACAGCGGGGAAATGCCGCCAGCTTAATTTGGAAGAGGCGTTCGAAATGGGAACTGAAATTTTAGTGACTGTACATTGTATTTAATTTAATGTTTTCACATATGTAATTGTACATAGTAAAAGCAAGCAAGCAAGTTCGTTTAGGCCGAGTGGCTATTCCGTATGACAGAGTTTCTAGGCCGCCCGAGGTATATGAATAGTAAGGAGTTTTGTCCGGGCGCTATAATTAGCAGACCCCTCCGATTTGGTCAGAGTCTTAAATACCTTATACAGAACCTAATACTGTGAGTATTAGGTTTCTTAGTCATGATTTAGTTATATTGGCGAAGTGTGGGTGTTGTATTACACCTCTGGGCCCCTTCAGGGGATAGGCGTGACGATATGTTATGGTATTTTGTTAAATCTTTGAGTTTCAATGTTTCAAGAACGCGGACACATGTATTTTTTATCGACCGGCCGAGCTTTAGCAAGAGAAGCGTCAATGCTTCAGCTTTGACAAATTTGCTTTCATGTCAGTATGCTATCCGGATCTCTGTCTTCCTCTACAGGTCGCATTTCGTAACCGATTCTCATGAAATTTTGTGAGTAGCTTCAATAATTAAATAGTATTTTTTTGTAGAGAGAGTGTTTGAATTTTTTTCTGAATGGTGAAAAAAAATCATATCCCAATGGCCCTATTCGGAGATTTCAGATTTTCATCTCACCTTTTTTTGTCCTTGTTTGAAAGGTGAGAGTGACCAAGATAAAATCTCATGTCATCTCACTCATCTCACGCGTAGAAATAGCCCTCCAGGGGCCCTATTCGGAGATTTGAGATTTTCATTTCACTTTTCTTCGTCCTTGTTGCTCTCGTTTGAAACGTCATAGGTGTGAGAGTGACCAAGATAAAATCTCATCTCATCTCACCTGTAGGAATAGCCCCCCAGCAATTTCGAAATATTAAAAAAATCTGTAAGTATACATTTTCGAACCTGTGGCCCTATTCGGAGATTTGAGATTTTCATCTCACTTTTTCTCGTCCTTGTTGCTCTCGTTTGAAACGTCATAGGTGTGAGAGTGACCAAGATAAAATCTCATCTCATCTCACGCGCAGGAATAGCCCCCAGCTCACAAAAACGACGGAGTGTTATGAGTTTTACGTGTCTGTGTGTGTGTGTGTGTGTGTCTATCTGTAGCATCGCTCCCGAACCGACTAACCGATTTCGATTTTATTTTTTTGTTTCAAATTTGTAAATAAAATTAGTCGGGAGTGTTCTTAGCTATTGTTGACGAAAAACGGCGTCGGAGGTTTTTAAAATTTAAATTTATTTACATGACGCGATCTAGGTAGGTACCTAAACCAGATGCACCACGAGATTTTCTGTTTCTTTTTTCGGCATAAAAAATAGGTACCTAGTTTATCTTTCTATGTGTTGATTTAAGATATTTAAGAACGGTACAACTCTTGCCTACTCAACATGCATCCATTCTTTTCAGTCATACCTATCCATTTATCCGTTTTTGCGTAATCGAAAACCTCTCAACACAAATTCATATTATGATTTCGGGCTACGCTTCCAGTCAAAGTCAAAGTCAAAATTTCTTATTCAATCTATGTATCAAAGATACACTTTTGAACGGCAAAGTTTTTTTATATAGACTCGACCGCCTTGTTCGGATAAAGAGCCTCTAGTCAGAAGAACAGGCAGTTCCAGTGGCCCTATTCGGAGATTTAAGATTTTCATCTCACCTTTTTTCGTCCTTGTTGCTCTCGTTTGAAACGTCATAGGTGTGAGCGTGACCAAGATAAAATCTCATCTCATCTACCGCGTAGGAATAGCCCCCCGCCCGCCAGCAAACAGCAAACAGTCATCGTCCGTCGCGTCTGATTTACTGATTAAATCGGATTCGAGTCGTCAGCGTTAGTTTGCCAGTTCCCACTATAACCCGATTGAGATTCAATAAAGCTGCACTGCAGGGTAACACTGCACTGTGACTTTCCTGCATAGGTATTCACAATGATTCGGAAACGTTTCCGGTCGGATTCCAAGAATTTTGAACTCAAATTATTCCAATCCCAGTACCTACTTATTCAAAAGTTTTTAGACGTAAGTAATTATTCCGATTGGATTTTTACTCGATTGGTGCTATTCACAATCATTCGGAAACGTTTCCGATCCGATCCCAGAAATTTCAAACTAAAATTGTTCGAATCTCAGTTAACTTTTATACATTTTGGAAAAGGGAATCAAGTATAAATCCGATCGGTAGAATTAATCACGTTGAAAAACTTATGAATATAGACTGAGATTCGAATAATTTTATTTAGGTTTAATATTTTTGAAATCCGATCGGAAACCTTTCCGAATAGTTGTGAATAGCCCTGCATATTCCAAACTTTATAAAAGTAGACTGAGATTCGAACAATTTGAGTTTGACATGTGTGGGGTCCGATCGGAAACGTTCCCGAATGATTGTTAAGTGATATTCACAATCTTTCAGAAAGTAGGTACTTACTGAAAAAGTAGGGAAGTAGGTAGCAGAAACTGAGGTGAGTACTAACTATAGGTACGTACACATAGTAAGAGCAAATCATTTACATAGTGTCAGTTGCATGTAAGGAGGAACTGTAAGAATTACCCATCCCACAAAAATTAATATGACACGAAATTTATAAAGAAATGACTACTAATTAATATACCTATTAAATTTAAAAGCGGCTCAAAAAAGCTGATAATCTACAAAAATATTCGTAAAAGCGACATCTATTGATATATCGATGTACTATAATGCCTTGCAAGCGGTGCTGTGCTCAGAAAAAGACACGCCAAGTCCAACTACTGTCGGTTGCTTTGCATCTTTCCCTAATTTAAAACGCAACCCGACGAAAATGTTGAGTTGAATCTAATCAACTGTTTTCTCTCGAGCGTGTTCGAGAGACACAAAACGTTCTTTGCAGAGATGTCATTTCAAATGTATTCGAATCTAAGAGTATTTACTCTGATCTACTTAACTTTTTTTAAATAATAGAGTCCGTATCTCACACCAAAAATATTCAACTAAAACCACAAAAATATTATCGCCAACCGACTACCATGGCACCGTCTTCACCGTCTTGACAGGCAAAAAAAGGATTACGCTTAAGGGATGCAAGATTAATATCTCTGTCCCATTCCATCTCACTTTAGGTTATATTAAGCTCGCTCTTTCTAATTTTTGTGACGTCGTCCATCTTTCTTCTGCAGTTTAATTTTTCTAAGATTTGAATTGATTCGAATGCTTAAGATTACGTTCCAATTCACGTACCTTCGGCGTGTAGCTGAATATCGGCCTAGAGCGCCTAGGGTGCGAGCACGGAGATATAAACTGACGTTTCCAATCGACAAAATCGGTAATTTCCACACAAATTGGTTAATTAAAGTCGATTTGAAACGTTACTTTCAATCTCCATGCTCGCACCCCTAGACCTAGGAACATCTAGGAACAAGCACTGAAGCATCTTTGTTACTAGACGTAGACGATAAAATAAAATAACAGTATTAATAGGAAACGGATAAAATTATACTATCTGTAGTAAGCGTGAGCGAGATGGATAACATATTTTTAACATGCTCTGAGCAGGCGATTATTTTGCTGGGATTTACCGATACATCGGTTCCACAACAAAAAGCCGTCACCCGGTGTCAGTTATCTTAGAAAAATGAGTTAAGAATGTTTTATCGTTAAGTTCCACACAGGTGGTTTACACGCTTTTATTTCAGGCGAAAGCGAATTTATGTACAAATATGATGGTAATGGTGGGACGTTGCAGTGTAAAAGAATGTACAAACCGTCTTCAAACGGTTCAAATAAAATAGCGGCTGTGAAATTGTATTGGGAAACCAATACTTTTATGAATAAGCTAAAAATAAACACATGAAGCCAATTTTAAGTTATGGTAGCACAGCTTGGGTTTGAAAACCTCATCGGCCCCAGGGACCCTATTCGGAGATTTGAGATTCTCATCTCACCATTTTGCGTCCTTGTTGCTCTAGTTTAAATTGTCATAGGTGTGAGAGTGACCAAGATAAAATCTCATCTCATCTCACGCCCAGGAATAGCCCCCGTGATGCAGCCTTAATACTGATTTGGACCTTTTTCCTCTCCTTCCTGTGAGATGCTCGTAGAGATTGTATGATCTTCTTAGCATCTTTCTCGTACGGAGACATTTACATTACTTACTTTATTTTTATACTCCCTGTTTGTACATCCACAGACACTCATGTTCCATAGAGCTTCTAGTACTAACTCGTGGCGGCGTGGCGTGTAAATAAGTCTGCCATTTATGTAGCCGTGTGGCACGTGCGCTCGCTACAAAAGCATGGAAAATACTATCGGTTCGTCGGCTCGGCTGATCCATTGGCGGTATGTTATACCACGGTTTTTGATTTTCAAGCAAGCGCAATGAGCTAACAGTATATACCGCCGTATTTTAAAGCCGCGGTCTCATATGTGCTCCATTGGTGGTTTATACCTTTGGCTCGCTGGCTCGTTGACGTACCATCAACGGTTTTACTTGCCAATGGATCACCCGGTAAGTGGGCTTGCAGACGAGCCGAGACGAGTCTACACCATAGACGGTCTACTCTACAGTTCAGTGGCCCTATTCGGAGATTTGAGATTTTCATCTCACCCTTTTTCGTCCTTGTTGCTCTCGTTTGAAACGTCATAGGTGTGAGAGTGACCAAGATAAAATCTCATCTCATCTCACGCGCAGACGGCGGCGGGGCGGCGCGGTGCGGCTCGCGTTATCCCGCGCCGTTTAACGTGGCTTTAGTTATTTTGGTCAAAACAAAAATATAACTTTATTGAACTTCTTCCTTGGCGAAATTAATTATCTAAAAAAAACTAAGAGCTTTAAAGGGCATTTCTTTAATAATTTCATTCTGAAAACGGTAAAATCACGCAAAATAAACACGCCATTTTAACTTCTGACAACACTGATGGCCTAAGAGGAGACCTTTCTTTCAAGTCAAGTCATATGTCAAAATAACTCTCTCGATGTTGTAATTATTTGTTAATTTGCATTGTTTGTTTTAATTCTCAGTAAATTATCGAGATTGAGTTACGCGTGTCTTATTTCCTGTAATTACTGCTCAGATACTGGTGGGCTACGCGGTCGCAGTCAAAGTTTTCCGTGTCAAACTATTCGCGCAACAAAAAATGTCAAAATGTTTTGTGTAATTTTTCACTAAATTTTGCTTGTAAAAGTGGTTCAAAGTGATTTTTTTTCGTCTTTAAATGTGTAGTGCTCGTAGTGTGTGCCATTTGTGTGAATCAAAGTTGTTTAGTGGTGAGAAAAGTTTGTGTTTTGTTATGGTGCTAGGTTAGTTTGTGTTCCCGCTTTTCTGAGGGCTTCGCTCTTGGCTTCCAAAAGCTCTTGATTCTATTTCCTGTCGGCGGTTCGGTGAGTAATAGCGAGTAAGTTTCTATCCAAGGGCTTCCAAATCTATGTGGTAAAATAGCTAAAAAACTGTTTGTTTATATCATTAACATTCCAATGTTTTGGTCCATAGAATGGCAATTATTTTCCTGTATCAATGTATTATTTGTGTGAAGACGTTACCTACTCATTTGATTATGTTTTTTGGTGTAAATCTGATATCATATTTTAAAGTTTGGAATAACAGTAAAATGATTTGATTGTAAAAAACTCAATGACATATTTTGAGGATTTTTGAAGTTTTTTTCTTAAAATTTACAAACTAAAAGTAGCTGTTGACGTTGTTAGATAGCACCAATGTTTATGAATGTTACAACTCTCAACACCACTTTTCATAAACCCTAAAAACATGGGTTCAACTCCCATGTGCTGTACTAGAAAGTTGAATTAAAATCTTACCACCAATTGTATAATTTTACTTTGAAACATGTGTTATGGAAGTATGTGTTGCATGGTAAGTACAGTAGGTTCAAATTCTGCTCAGTGCTCATAAAAACTTTTTTTTACAGGTTTAATTGAAACTACAAATTACAATAACTATGATTACAAAAAGCAGGTTCGAGTCCCGCTTTGTGTTTTTTGCTGCTTATTAAAAACTATGGGTTGAAATCCCATAGTTATATTGGCATCAAATTTTGTGAACTTCGAGTATGTAAGATTTTTATTACAGGAAGCAGGTTCGATTCCTGCTTGGTTCTTTTGGTTTTAAATATAACACTCGATTCGATTTCCACTCAGTTATGATGATTGTACCTGAATTACAAAAAGCAAGTTTGATTCCTGCTTGTCACTTTTGATTGAAAATAAGAAACTGTGGGTTCAATTCCCACTATGTTAAAGTGTGATTGTTAAAAACTGTATTACCAGAAGCAGGTTCGATTCCTGCTTGGCAATTTTGATTGAAAAGAAAAAAAAATGTAAGTAAAATTTCTCACTAAGTCGTAGTAAAACTGAATTACAAAAAGCAGGTTCGATTCCCGCTTGTCACTTTTGATTGAAAACAAAAAACTGTGTGTTCAATTTCCACTTAGTTAAAGTATGATTGTTAAACTGAATTACAAGAAGCTGGTTCAATTCCAGCTTTTCACTTTTGGTTGAAAAAGAATTGTGGGTTTGAAACCCACTCTGTTGAAGTGTGATTGTAAAAAATTGAATTACAAAAAGCAAGTTTGATTCTTGCTGAATACAAAAAAATATGGGTTCAATTCCCACTCATATTGTTAAATTGTGATTTCTATCTATGAACTTAAAAGTTAGTCTAAAACTGACTTGAAAAAAGCAAGGGTGAGTCTCTCTTGGCACTTTTAATTAATAAAATACATTGTGGGTTCAATTCCCATACATTTTAATTGTAACTGTATCCTGTTAACTTAATTTGGAGTAAGTCTAAAACTGGCTTAAGAAGCAGGTTCGATTCCTGCTGCACATTTTTTGCAGCAAACTATGAACTGTGGGTTTGATTCCCATAACAGTTTATCTTCTGAATAGCACACTTTCTTCATGCTACAATTCCTCATAAAGGTGAGCTACAGTGGGTTCGAATCCCACAAAATAATCAAAAAGCTATCCTGAAAGCAGCACTTGTGGGGTTCAAGGCCCTATGAAAAATGTTTATCTGCCCAAATTTAATTGTTTCCAGCCATTCCGAAGTCAACTTTTGAATTTTGGGTTCAATTCCCAATTTTTTTAATGTCTTCTTACACTTACAATAAACTACCCAACTAAACGTGTGGGTTCAAATCCCATAAAGAAATTAAAATGTCAAGTCTACAAGAAATGATAGATAGTAAAAAAAAAAGGTTTGTGAGTGAGAGAGATGACGAATGATACAGAGAAGTGGCAAAGAAATGGTAAGCTGAAGAAAACAATTGATTTTAAGGTTTAGGTTCGAGTCCTGAACTTTTTGCTATATTTCAGTTTATTTCTTTCACTCGGTAAAAGTTTAAAATGGATGTTAAGGCTTTCTAAAGGTTTATGAGAAAGGGTATTTTTGAATTTGATCTAAAATATGGTAAGCTACTTATAAGTAAGTAAGAAGAATACTTACTCAAATCCTCTTATGAAAATAAATAAAATTTTCTAACATTGTCACACAAATGATATGTTTGTACTTAAAAGAAAGATATTTGCCTTTTGGACGTTTGGAAACCCTTGTCTACTATTAATTTCTTAGGTAGGTTTGTTTTATTTTTGTTTATGGTGCCATTACATATGTTTTACTCTGCATTTATTTAATGCAGAGAACATTCAAAAATATTTGTACAAAGGACAATGTGTTTATTGACTGTGTGTTTTATTTTTTTAATAAATAAAGAACCACCCCTTCCCCAATTATAAAATAAAAGAACTGCGGGATGTTTGTTAATTTATTTATAAATCCCTTACTACCCTCTTCAACTAACTTATAAATAATGGTAATGATGGTAAGAAAATAAGGTTGGTTTCATCTGTACTTTTTCTCAGTGTACAAATCATTGAACAAAAATGTACAGATGAAACCAACCTTATTTTCATCAACTGAGGTATAATATCATACTTGCCTCTTCAATTAATAAAGGTACATTTAACTAGCTGTAGTTTTATTTACCCTCTCCCAAAAAGGTAACTAAACTTGGTTTTGATCACAGTTCCAGCGATGTTCATACCAGGCCGGACAGGAGCGGGGTTACTAATGCTTAACGGCTTTACATTTTATATGAAGAATCACCAAGCACATGGGAAGAAGCAATGGTACTGCTCATCGAGGGACGTGCATGGGTGTCGGGCTGACGTCATCACATACAAGGGAGTGGATGGAAGAGATTACATCTCCATATTCAGGGGGAAACACATACACACACCACCCCGTTTAAGACAATGTCACGATGGTAGATTTATAAGAGAAAAAGACAGTAGAGCATCATCTGTACAATTATGCAATTTTACACCAATATTACCTAAGCAATAAAAGTTTGTTAATTTTTTACTCCGAAATGAAATCATGTACTTATTTATACATGTTGATGAAGCATGTCGTGGATGTAGGGACCTGTTAGCTATGTAGAACAGTCTACTTTTGTGAAAATTTTAGAGGTACAAAATGTGCTTTAATAATAAGATTTATTTTAGAATTTTGTTATTTTATTTCTTTAATTTGCAATAAAAAAAATTTGGGAACTACTTACTAAAAACCCTGAAATTATCATCCCGGTCAACAATGCACACAACTATGTGAGTACTGAATTAAAAAATAAAGTAAATATGTATAGAATCTCATGATGCTATACTATGTGTTTTAGCTTTAAAATCTTCTGATTTTTGTCAGCAGGTAAAAGCGCAAAACATACAAAAATATTTAAACTAAAAAAAATTACTACATATAGGCATTTTTGTAACAAATTCTAATGTTACACATATGCTAATGGCCTTATTATAGAGGATCCTTCGTGGTCAAAGTGATCGAATGGAAGTAAATTGGCGCGAACGAAATAGCATGCAATCACGATTGCTATCACGATCAACTTCACCTAACAAAACTGCAAACTAATTTGCAACCGTTTTTTACATCAGCTAATTTCCTTGCAATAATCTCAAACTCCAAGCATCAGGTTTTAAAGTAGCTATTGACGTGTTAACTCTTGCAACTGTGTTGATACTGGTGTTCCTTTTAGGTATTTACTATCTACCGTCGCATCGCACTGGAAGTATGGTCATGATATTCAGAGATAACAAGTATTGGATCAACAATCGGTACCACAATACTATAAATTGGACGTGCAGAGATCGCAAACGTTTGGGATGCAACAGCTGCGTGCAGACCACTGTCGAAGGTCGCTATTTAAAACATAAGGGGTACCATAATCATGATGATAATTATACGAAATATAACTTCAACGACTGATACGGCTTGGTTGTCTCTTCGGTTAGGAGTTTGCACGTAGATACCATGAGCGAAGAATTAAAGGCTCTTAAGTGTGAACGCCGAAGGTTCAGAAACGTGTAAACTCTTAGAAGCTAAGGAAGATGAGAACTGAAGAGACAAATTGTAATTCTGAAAGCATTTGATGTAGAATATTCTAGAAAATATAATTTTGCAAGTTTGTGCATTCGCTGTTTTTGCAAAAAAGTCACAAAGTGCGGGATTTGAATCCGCAATGATCTGAATGATATTTATTTGTAATTAGAGTCCTTAGAACAATAATGAAATTGTACATTTAAGTAAGACCGCTCCTTGACGGGCCATATTTTTTGCAAAACTACCAGTATTGCCAACTGTAGTCCGGCCATCATCAGCCATGTATGAATAAATGACTGGCCATACTCAATGTTGTCGCAATATTGCCGGGCCAAAATTGCAGGAAATAAATGGTCCACCTAGGAGCGCCCCAGCTTACGATATTTCTTTTAAAAGTTAATTCATATTGTAATAGGGTGCTGTACTTATTGTTAAGGAAGTATATGCCTAATATTTATTAATATTTTATTTTTATGCGTTCGCTATAGGACAGTCGCTGATTTAGTAAATAACATAAAAAAATATACTAATGGAATTATATTTTTCATTTTTTTTTTTGTTTAAGTAAGTAATGCAAAACTGAATAAAAATGCTGTTTTCATTTTTCTTGTTTTTTTGCTTAGAAGTAGTTACTTAATATGTTTATTCAGAATTGCAATTACCAGCAGCTATCAGCAATTATCCTATAGCGAACGGACTATTTATGTATTTTGGTGTTTTTTAGTTTCTTGGTAAGATTTTTTACACTTAATAGGTAAGCTGTGCCAAACTGTGTTATAGATAGATAGTTTGATCTCAGTAAGTTTTGCATTCCTAGTTTTAGCACTTTTAATAGAAAATTTGATAATAATTGTGAAGTGTGTAGGTGTTACTGAAATTATGCATTTTGTACTTAAAAATTTAAATGTGTACCTTATTGAAACGTATTTTAGGGTGCTCCTGGACGGCCATATTTTTACTTCAATTCTGGTCCGGCAATATTGCGACAATATTGAGTGAGGTCCTGCAATATTTTGAGTGTGGCCCGGCCATATAGACATACATTTTCGAGTATGATTTATGATGGTGCTGCAATCGGCAATATTGCTAGTATTGCCAGGCCAGATTTGCTGTGAAAATATGGGCCGTCTAGGAGCGCCCTTTCGTTAACTTAGTGCTTTATTTTCATACAACTTTATTTACTAAACAATAGTAGGTTGAACCTGAACCAATAAGTAAGTATTTATTTAATCATGTTAGTTTTATCTAATCAAGGTAGGTAAACTAACTAGCTAGGTACCTAGTGCAGATATTTTCCGAATTTATTTATGTACTAGCAGCGCCCCGCGGTTTCACCCGCGGTTAAAAAGTATCATATGTGCTATTTTAGACTATAATCTATCTCTGTTCCAAATTTCATGCGGATCTGTTCAGCCGTTCTGGCGTGAAAGAGTAACAAACATCCATCCATTCTTACAATCTTTCGCGTGTATAATATTAAGTAGTAGGATTTTCACATGTTTGTTCGCCTTTTTGTATTGTATTTTGAGGTTACCAAGTCTATTATATTCTGGATTAGCTAAAAATAATGCAAAAAAACTTAAAAGTGAAATTTTGAAGGTGTTTTCCGTTCATAAAGTAAATACTTTTCGATCAGCTAATGGCCCATGTTGTATGAAAATTAGGCACTAAAGTTTCAACCTAATAGTCAAAAAAACACGTCTAAACTTATTTTTAAGGATCTCAATAATGTATATTACTCCTTGTAAGTACTATTATTTATTCTGTGATTACACTTTGTTTATTGGTTGTATATCGGCTTACAAAAGTAGCTTTAACTGAAGCATTAAAACCGTTACATCTAAATTAGTCTACCTCTAGCGAATTTTGCAAATTGTTCTTCCTATTTGTTATACTTAATTAATTTAAAAAAAAATTATGTACCTAATATTTAGTTTAACTTTTAACATTATTTAAAAATAAAAAAGCGCTTCTGAAAATGTAAAAAGACAGCATTAGTTATACATTTTGTAATAGCGCCACCTAGTGGTTATTGTGTGTAGCTCTTTCCAAGTTGGGTTTTGAAGTGGTTTGTGTAGTTTACGGCAGATGTCACTAGTTGTTAATTTTAATGCGTAATACATTTGCTAGACTCATGGCTACTTGCACTAAATAAAAGAATTGCTAAGTACATACATTACTTACCTACATTTTTTTACACGAAACTTAAGCCATTACTTAAGAGGATCTGACTTTTTGTGCCCAATAAACGAATATTTTGCTAGGAGTAGTTTAAAACTAGTCAAACAAGGAATTAGGCAATTCTTAAATTTTAGTCCAAGTGGCCATCAGTTTAGTTAACTGTAAGTAACTCCTTATTTAACGACTTAATCAATTGAGACGAGTTTTTCATCCAAGTTAATTGGACATTTTATTCTGTGATTATATTTTTCATATATAAACTCTTCTAGTCAAATATTATACATTATCTGAATTTTATCAATACAGTGTGCCAAAATATTTATACGATTACTTCTTATATTATAAAAAACGAATATACGCTCTATAAATCTTTCGTGAAATATTAGTTTTATTTTTCACAAACTTTCCCATTAAATTTTGTTATGGAAACTGACGTGGTTTTCACACATTATGATTTATGAAACGGGAATTACTCACGTACGATTTAGTCTATGGATTTTATGCGTATTATATTATATAATGCGATTATAGTCGATTAAGTGCTATGCGAGACGCAGCCTCGCGCGCGCACTCGCCTTGATGAAGATCGCCGAATGCGGTTGAAACTAGTCGGAATAATCAACTAAGTAAATCGTACGTGAGTATTTCCCTTTAAATTTAGGATAATACATAAAGCAGCATTTTGTCCAAATATCTGCATTAGTAATTCTTAATTTTCCTGTCAATGTAGGTCTCCGTACTGTAATCCAGTTTCCAGTTTTATTCCCATAATGTAATGTTAACACCTACTTTATGTATCTAAGGGACCTAGACGACCATATTTTCACTGCAAATTTGGCCCGGCAATATTGGCGAATGTACCCCGGCCATCATCAGCCATACTAGAAATGTATGACGATATGGCCGGGCCACGGTCAAAATGTTACCGGGACAGTTTTGCAGTAAAGATATGGCCGTCTAGGAGCGCCCTAGAAGTCCTCTTTCTGCACTTCCTTATTTGATGATAGGAACTTTTATCTGTCAGGGACCGTATTGTGACATCTTATTACGATGATTTTTAATTTTTCGGTTTAGCCGCCGACGCCGTGTGACCATGAGCCTTATTGCGCAGCGATACGACTCGTGGTCGCGCAACGTCAGCGGCTGCACTTAAAGCTAACAATTATCGCAATAAGACACAGTACGGACCCTGGCCAAAAAAACTCCGATGCTTGCTTCTATAAAAGGGATAATCTACAGACTGCAAAAAGAAAGCAAGTAAGTGAGCACTTCTATAATTGGTCTGAGTCACTAATGCCCACTCGCACTAAATATTAGAATTGCTTAAATCCTTGCTAACTATTTTAAACTACTCCTAGCGAAATATTCGCTTATCTGACACATTAAGTTAAGAGTCTCCTAAGAAATGACTAAAGGCTCGTGCAAGAAAATATAGGTAGGATTTAGCTAGGAGTAGTTTAAACTAGCTAAGCAAGGATTTAGGCAATTCTTTTATTTAGAGCAAGTTGGCCTAAATGACTTTCTCCATTAAAACCGACTTATACCAAAGTATAGTTTACCTTTACGCTTTTACCTTTACGCCTTTTTAATTCTAGGCCCTACGGCTCACGTCGTACGCACTTACGAAGGAAAGATGATAGCTCTACTCAATGACTACACGTAAAAATGGTAAATGCACTAAATATTAGAATTGCTTAAATCCTTGCTAACTATTTTAAACTACTCCTAGCGAAATATTCGCTTATCTGACACATTAAGTTAAGAGTCTCCTAAGAAATGACTAAAGGCTCGTGCAAGAAAATATAGGTAGGATTTAGCTAGGAGTAGTTTAAACTAGCTAAGCAAGGATTTAGGCAATTCTTTTATTTAGAGCAAGTTGGCCTAAATGACTTTCTCCATTAAAACCGACTTATACCAAAGTATAGTTTACCTTTACGCTTTTACCTTTACGCCTTTTTAATTCTAGGCCCTACGGCTCACGTCGTACGCACTTACGAAGGAAAGATGATAGCTCTACTCAATGACTACACGTAAAAATGGTAAATGCACTAAATATTAGAATTGCTTAAATCCTTGCTAACTATTTTAAACTACTCCTAGCGAAATATTCGCTTATCTGACACATTAAGTTAAGAGTCTCCTAAGAAATGACTAAAGGCTCGTGCAAGAAAATATAGGTAGGATTTAGCTAGGAGTAGTTTAAACTAGCTAAGCAAGGATTTAGGCAATTCTTTTATTTAGAGCAAGTTGGCCTAAATGACTTTCTCCATTAAAACCGACTTATACCAAAGTATAGTTTACCTTTACGCTTTTACCTTTACGCCTTTTTAATTCTAGGCCCTACGGCTCACGTCGTACGCACTTACGAAGGAAAGATGATAGCTCTACTCAATGACTACACGTACGTCAAAACCTACGACATGAAGAGGAAGAATGGGGGCAGTAAATGGTCATGCACAACCAACAAACCAGAGAAATGTTCGGCTAAAATCGTCCTACGAGAAAACGGAACTGTTCGCAAAGTCTTTCATGAACATCTACATCCTCCTCCGAGACACTATGTCAATCAACACGGAGTATATTTTAAACTGTGAAAATAAACCAGTAGGTAATTGTGAGTATGAAATTGATATCAAAATTTAGAGATCTTTCTAAAGAACTGTCACTAAAAAAACTTATTCATCGTGTATTGCGAACGGATTTTGCCGATACTAACAGTTTTGGAAACCGGTTTCCAACGCAGCTGTTATTTTACTCTTCTTTAAAGTTTTTTCTAACAATGGTTACCAAACAAGAATAAAAATACTCTAACGGGATGGCAGAGCCCTTGCAGACTATTATTTATCCTGTGATAGTGTCACATTTTGTAAATTTAGAAAAACACAAGTGAATAAAAAAGAGCTAATTTAATAACATATCAGTGACAAGTAATTTTAACATCATACGATAGGGCATGAATCGATTAGGGTTCCTTACAAAAGTCACGTTATCTATTGGTTTCTCTATATTCACCATCGCTAAACGATTACGTCGGTTCGCCTGGAACATGATCCAAAAAAACAAGGTCTAGCATTCGGGGAGCAATGACGTAACTCGTCATTGTCATCGTCTCTTTCGAACTTTTAGTAAATAACTTATTTCGGTCTTGCTTAAGCATCGATTGACGTCGCAACGTGTTGCCCACCTGACCATTTTTGACTCTGAATGACAAGGCGGAGTATAGTATTAAACCATGGCCTGGACCTTTATTACGTTCTAGACAAACTACTACTGTGCTGGTAGGAACAGACGTGACGCATCAATAATAGTTCAAATGGATTCGATAGATTTTCCATGGAAGCTACATATGACATATCCACCTGCCGCCAGCTTATTTTTTGTATCAAAGTTTCCGTGCACTATGTAAGTAGTATTATATCGAAAGATATAATTAAAAGATAGAATTTAGTATAAGTGTACACTTATACTTATACATTTTGTATTTAGTATAAGTGTACACTTATACTAAATACAAAATGGTAAATGGCAATACACGGTCTAAATGTCACGTTCTCGAAATATTTGGAGGCAAAAATCGCCATTTATGAGAACCACTGTTACAAAAATAATTAAAAATGCATAATTCAATACGTAGTACACGTAGTGTAGTACTACACGTAGTAGTACACGTAGTGTAGTACTACACGTAGTAGTACACGTAGTGTAGTACTACGTATTGAATATACGTGCAGTAGGTACACGTAGGTAATTACTGCATTTTTTTTTTCATAGGTCAAATGTGATGATCTTTACCTCCAAACATACCAAGAACGTGACACTTTAGGCTAACATTTACTTGCTTTTTTTTGTATAAGTTTCTCCCTATACCCAGAGACCCTATTCGGAGATTTGAGATTCTCATCTCACCATTTTGCGTCCTTGTTGCTCTAGTTTGAAACGTCATAGGTGTGAGAGTGACCAAGATAAAATCTCATCTCATCTCACGCGCAGGAATAGCCCCCCTGTACCCACGCACGATAAAAATACTTTCGTGCACGGGAACATTCATTAAAAAAAAACAAGGCGGTGGCGAGTGGAGATGCCACAAAGGTTTTTACCAAATACAGTTCAGAAAACCCTTAAATCATCGTAAACATTTTTGCAGCTTCGTTGATAGCCACCTCCACTGGAACTTTTCTCGTGAAAGATAATTTCATGTACGGAATGCACTACATGTTCAAGAATGGCGGTCAGCGGTGGAGATGCACCAGGAACCGTTCCTGCAAGGCTTTTGTTGCTAGTAACAAGGATGGCATCATATTCAAAATCCAAGACAACCATACTCATGCGCCTCAGTATAATAATTAATTTTTCGAAAGGCACGTTAAGTAACGAGACATGATTATAAGGAAACATTAATAACCCCTTGAGCAATAAACGCTGTTTAGCCTAGTTGTACAGTGTTTTGTCTTTTTCTTTCTTTTACATTTATGAACACGATCGAAAAAGACAAAAGACTGTGTAGCTATTCCGAGGCTATACAACGTTTATTGCTAAGGGGATAACTGATTGCAAAATGTAGCCTATGAGACACTATTAACACCCCGACATTAAAATAAGCGTATTCCGACACGCTCTGAACAACGTGTTTTATTGAGGGCGCTTTTAAACGGGCCATATTTTCACTGCAAAACTGGACTGGCAATACTGCCAGTATTGCCGACTGTAGTCCGGCCAGTCATGCAATAAATGTATGAATAAATGGCTGAGCCACACCCAAAGTTATGTCGCAAAATTGCAGTAAAGATTTGGCCCGTCTTGGAGCGCCCTAATTTCAAGTTCTGGGTCCTGACTAGCTGTTATTTAAATGATTAATAAATAAAAATAATTAGCAAATTTTATTTATACCATAAGTCGACTTCCTACTTTCCTAATAGAACTTAAATTCCTTTACTAATCCTCTAACCAGCTTCCAAGGAAGTAAAATAACAATGGCCGACGCGTCTATTCGTCGTCAACGCTTTCGTCAATCCAGGTATACAAGTCAATGCACATCATTTAGATTATACTCTGAACTGCTGTAAAACAAAGTGATATTTGACGCTGAGTGCCTTTTCAGTGTTAATGGTAAAGGGGAGACATGGCAAGGATCTTCTGTTGCTGAATGGGTACACGTATTACCAGCACAAGCTGCTGAGAGACGGCTTCAGATGGAGCTGCACGCAGATGGGTTCCAGGTCTTGCAGGGGATTCCTTCACGTTACCAGTGAGATGCTGGTTGTGAGGGCGTATACTGAACACACCCATCCGCCTTCGAGATTCTATATGAAGAACATAAAAAAGGATCCAAAGGAAGACCATGTAAGTTTCATTTTACTTATCCTAAGAAGTTCTTTACCGGTTTTAGGTCTCTATGTATCATCGACGGTAGTTGTAGGTGTTATATTATTAGTATAACCGTTGCAGACGTTATCTGCTTCCCATTAGGCGGGCAGTCTACTTAAACAAAATGTATTGGAAAATTTATATTTCAAATGATGTTGACCCGCACTTTTTAGTAACTTGCCCCCTTGATTTGACTTGTTGATTGTTTATGAGAAAACTGTCTTCAAACCTGCAGAAGACTGCATTTTAAGAAACCGGTAGAAGTGTTTGGACATGAGTCATTAATTGTTTCAGCGCAGGGCTCCACAAGGAATCAACCCCCTCGCACTGAAGATCTCAAGTATTCATGGACATGCCGGCTTTTGAATAACCTATAAATTTAACAGCTTTTAGAATGTAAGCAATATTAATAGTTTAACGATCATAGAAACTATAAACGGTAATGTAATAAATTATAGAATTTAGCAGTTTGCTATTGTACAATTTTGAACTGATTACAATCTAGTTTACTTTTGGGTTTGAGCTTAGAACTTAAGTAGGTATTAGTGGTGATACATGTTTGTATTGTATAATAACTTAATTAGTTTAGGTATAAAAAAAATATTAAATATATAAAAATATTAATTCTAAGTGTAATCAATAATCATGTTGGAAAAACTTGTTTTTAAGTGTAATATTTTGATTAACTATAAAACTCATACTTATATGGGGTGTATCTTTAAACGACGGACATATTCTAGGATATCGTTGTACTCATCATTTTGACCAACTTTTACTGTGGGCCCAATCTGAAATGGCAAAACATCGACTGTTCCATACATTTTGTCGCCGGTCAAATAACTTTTTGCATGAAACAGCTGAATTTTGTTTTGCGAGCTCAAGGTCGGTCGCGTAGTAAAAATTGTTTGTTCTTTATTATGTGGAGAATTAGCTTTAAAATGTTGTACCTATATTAAAAATTGCGATGTTTACATCAACAATAATGCGCTTTTACGCCAGGCACTAGCATAAATCGTTGGCCACGAGGCAGCAGCGCTACGCGAGCGGGTGCATCCACGTTACTTTTGTAGCCGATGCCTTGTTTTTTTTTGCATTAAACCTTTTTTTTTTCTTTACTGTGGCTAGACCACGCCTGCTTACGAAGTGACAGTAGACCTCGTAAGGATGTGCAGGGTCGGACTAAGCTAAATGGGCCCGGGTAGCTACCCACAAGCCAGGGGCCCGAGACGAGGTGTAACCCCCAACCTACCTACCGTCTGGTTTGCGGCAAGCCCCGCAAGCCAAATTCGAGGGGGGCCTGCGCCGGCTGGGGCCCGTCTGGCAAATGCCACCCTGACTATGTGGCCAGTCCGACTCTGAGGATGTGGTTCCTGCAGCGCGATTTGTAGTGTAGCTTTGTTATTGTCCCTTGTTGCACGACTAAGCTATTGAAGCAGCTTAGCCATGCAGCTTATCCGTCTCAATGTGAAAGCGCCCTATTTGAAACTAAATAGGTATAAATACATGGTTATATGTAACTTACCAAAAATCTCTTAAGGGTTCATTGTACTCATCAATATGAACAACTTTTACTATGGGCCGAACACTGTAATCGCGAAAAAAATCAGCTGTTCCATACATTTTGTCTCAGGCCAAAGAACTGTTTGTATGGAACAGCTGTTTTTTTTTTCGAGATTTCAGGATTGGCTTCATAGTAAAAGTTGTTGATATTGATGAGCACAATGAACCGTTAGGAGGTTGTTGGTTAGTTACCTATAACCCTGTATATATATATAAATATAAATATACTGAATGATGGATGAAGTAATATTAAAAAAACTTGTTGTACAATGTTACGCTTAAATCGATATTTTAGAGTTTAAATAAGTAGATCATCACATAGATATACACTTGCAACTTATTTACAATATCTTTTGTAAACGCTGTAAATATATTATACAAAGTGTTGTTTCGCATTCCCGCGGGATTTGTAGAGGTAATTACCCGTCACTAGCAGTCGATAAATAACTATGGGGCAAACCATAAAATTGAAAAAAAAACAGCTGTTCCATATATTTTGTCGACGATTACTTAACGAATTTTTTGCATGAAACAGCTGTTTTTTTCTTGATATAAGGTTGCCCCATAATTTATTTGTGCTAGTGCAGTATAACTACCTCTGCAAATTTCGCGGGAATGCAAAGCAACATGTTGTTATTTTTGAATTTACATAAAATATTTGCTAAGCTAATTTGTATGCTTAGCGATTAAGTCATAGAAACGTAGATAAAAAAAAGAAAAGCATTAAAAATAAAAATGAAGTTGTAATGAATATGGAGAACTTCTAGTTTTTAATTAAGTAAAATATAAAATGTTAATGTTATTTCTGAAAAAAGTAAGCACTGAGTTAGGACTCTTTAGGTATATAGACCTACTCTAAAATAATTGTTGTATACACTTGTACATTGTAATATGGTCAATCCAATGGTCAAATTATTCTGAGCATGTAAAATGTTATTAATTATACAAGTTCTCCACTGGACCGATTCCGTTCATATTGTCATGTCATATAGTACATAAGTGGGATTAAAAGTAAGAATAAAGCTTTAGGAAGTCCACATATAATTATAAAACGCAATAATTTTAGGTAGTTATTACAAAATAATATCCTGATTAAGCCTTAACTGATAACCAGAAATGCAATTGTTAAATAAAAGAACCACTATAACTATAGGTAAAAGTAAAAGTTTTACTAAAGTTCCCGTAACGAGAATTCATGTTTATGAACTATAAACCCGCTAGCACTTACGTAAAAAATATGTCGAATTATGGCGACTTCACTCCACTCTACTGGTTTCGGGATCGTACGGACCTCTTCATTCAACGGAGATTTGCCCCGTGACGCAAAGGTTGCCACGCGATGCAGAGGTTGCTACGCGACGCAGAGGTTGCTGCGCGACGCAGAGGTTGCCCCGTGACGTAGAGGTTGCCGCGGCGAAGGCCGTCCGTGAAAGGGTTCGTACGATATATCCTGAAACTAGTAGTGGACTTGAGTGAAGTCTTCATAATCCGACTTAACATTTTTACGTGAGTAGCGTAACCTTCCTAGCTTAAGGTTAGGTTAACATGGGAAATTACGGTTTCCCAGTAGAGCTAGCACGGGCCGGAGACAAATTGCCTTTCCACCGTGTTTATCTCTTTCTCGCAAGATAAAAACTGTGGAAAGACGATATGTCTCTGGTCTAGCTCTCATGTCAGAGTTTCTAGGCCGCTGGTGGGCCTTTGACATAACTTCAATTTTTGAAATAAACTGTTGATTACTAATTATACAAGTTTTGTTTTTAATTTTTACTAGACATATTCCACATAGATTTGTATTTGTACCCTTATAATGTATTTTTTTTTCGTAATGTGTTTTAACGCATACCTAAGTACTTAGTATTTTTTTAACTACTCCAAAAACTTTCTTCCTTTTTAACGACTTCAGAAAATGAGGAGGTTATCAATTCGGTTATAAATATAAATTCGTTGTAGTTGTGTAATTGTCTGTCAAAGATGTAATGATTTCAACGAATTAATTGGTTATCACAGAGGCTGAATTTGTTCGACGTCCCAGTGGAAAATTGAATCTCCGGCTAAACAATTTCACGTTCTACAAGCACGTGAAGGCCAGAAAGAATGCCCACCGTTGGAGCTGCACCCGGCACAGGTTCAAGTGCAGGGCTCACCTCATTGTCACAGATGACCTCAGAGTCGTCCGGGCGAATACTCAGCACAGTCATCCGCCGCCGCAAAAGGGTCGCTATCCGCCACAACACAATATAGCCAAAACTATAGAGCTAGTGCAGCTGCAGTCCGATTAGAACGTTTTCTTTTGCCTACCATACACGAAGAGGCCAAATTGAACAGGCAAACTTGCATCATTTTACTTCTTGCGTCTTTGCGGGTTGGCACACAAAGTACCATAAGTGCGATGGCCTAGGCCATTTTACACTGAAGTTAAAACTGGTCGTGTATGGTAACTTTTATGCTGTTTACCTTTTGACCGCTAACGTCACCGTAACTTGACAAACGCTAACCTAGTCGCTGACGACTGTCGTCATTAATAAAAAAGCACCCACGAAGATATTTAAATTTCTTGCAAATCATTAAAACAAAATAAAATATTGTTGTGGTTTTATGATTTGGCGTAAAAATAACGGGAATCGGGATATGTGATGTAGCGCTCAAAAGATTTAACTTTTTAAATTTTTAAGGTTTTTTAAATGTAGCAGATAATTACCAAATACCAGAAATAATGTTTAGCTCATAGACTTTCGAGAGTACGATAGGTGTACATGGCAAAGCCGAAATTTTCCGCATTATGTGGGCAACTTGATTTTAAGATTTCTTTAACATGTTGAGTTTTATTTATAAGTCAGCATTGTATAACTCTAGTCAATTACATCAGTATTAATAATTATTCGTAGAACTAAAAAAGCCGAAGTCATTAAGTAAGTAGTAGTATACAGTTGTAATTTTGTACGAGTTATATTTTGATATAATACATTACCTAAGATCTCATTGTCTAGTCGCGCTTAACTTTTTATTTGCTTTTAAATAAATTTCTCGAAGTATAAAATGTATATTTGCGTTTTGGGCTTACCTGCTATTATATGTTTGCAAACTATCTTGCCTTAAGAAGTTTTTAAGGTTAATTTTATTACGTTTTAGCTTTATTGACGCCGTCAAAATCCAGTAATCGTCGATATATTGACTACACGGAAGCAAAAATGGAGAAATGTTTGAGTGTTGTGAGATCAAAACAAATTACTCAAAAAGCAGCCGCAGAAATGTGAGTCCCTAGGAGCACCATTATAAATAAATAAATAAAAAAATAAAATTGGTAACAAACCAGACACACTAATAATATTCTCCGAACAAGAAGAGAACACGTTTGCTGCTCATATAAAAGCGCTGGTTGCATGTGGCTCTCCTCCCACCGATTCTGAATTAAAAAAGGTTATAAAAGATTATCTCTTAGCACAGGATAGGGAAGTACCAGAATTTAAAAATAATATTCCCGGCAAACATTGGTTACGATCTTTCTTCGACCAACATTGAATTTAAGTACAACGGAGGGCTGATAATATCGGAAGAGAAAAAGCTCAAGTTTCAGCAGATATAAAAACAGAGTTAATTGAAAATGTCAGTAGAGAACTGGAGAACGTACCGCCAGAAAATATATATAACTATGAAGACGCTAACCTTTCCGACTGCCCTGGTAAAACAACTGCGGTTTTATGCAGGCGAATCTCTAAATACCCTGACGTACCCAAATAAAGTCAAATGAGCTTCACGGTGATGTTCTGCGGCAATGCTGCTGGTGAAGAAGTACCGCCTTACATAATTTATTAAATCTCAACATGGACCACTGATGGCCCAAAAAATGCTAAATACAACAAGACCATAAGTGGATGGATTGATTCAGTTACCTTTGAGGACTGGTTTATCAACCATTTAATTCCCATCTTAATGAAAAAAGGTGGAAGGAAGATTGTTATTGGCGATAACCTCTCATTGCACATCAGTCCAAGAGTTCTGTCTGAATGTGAAAAGCATAACATTGGCTTTGTTTGTCTGCCCCCTAATGCAACGCATATTCTTCAACCATTAGATGTTGCTTACTTCCAGCCACTAAAATACAAGTGGCAACAAGTCTTGCTGAACTGGAAAAACAGTCAGTCTGGTTGGACGCTACCAACAATACCTAAATACAAATTTCCTCATCTATTGAAACAAGTTCTTGATTCAATGTCTGAAACAAAAGGAAACTTAATTGCTGGATTTAGGGAAACTGGGATATTCCCTGCTGACAAGGAACAGCCTTTGAGCAGACTGCTTGAGACAGAATCAAATCGTGAATCGTATCAGAGATTTATTTATACACAAATTATTTGCGTAGCTTCCGGAAAGTCAATGTGTCCTGCTGGTTTTGCAAACAAAAATCTATCTGGTCAACAATCTCAAATTAAAAAAAAAACGGAGAAAGAAATTGAAACCAAAAACATTCAAAGCGACATCGCTAAACTTTTTCAAACTTGCATCTTCTACTGAAGATCACGTGATGTTTTGGGATCATGAAATCGGAAGATGTAATTGGAAAGTAACATTCAAAAACACAAACTGTGGAAAACAGGGCCATTCAACCTGTAACGGCACATTTTGATCTGGCTTCAGAACTCTAACATCATCAATAATTGTGATTGTCACTATCAGTTTTGAGTTAGCTTAGTTTAGTTAAATTATGTCAATTCGTAAGTCTTGCAGGCAACTACCTAGGAGTATAGTGTATGAACAATATTATTTCTATGTTTTTAATTTAATTTATCTTTCAAATTTAATTTAACATTTGCAATTTAATTTATCTTTTATAGTCAGTTTTTTATTTAAAGTAAAGAATCTAAACATTCATTTAATTATGCCATATGTGCAGCAAATTACATCTTTGTCATTAAGGTTGGTTATTGTCTCAGCTTAGAGTGTTGACATAATTGTGTTGGTGCACTTTCAATCGTGACAATAAAATCCCCTGTCCATACATAAAAACTTGTATGGCTATGGATATCAAACAAGTGTTAAACTGCACAGACAATGTATCTGCTTGATGCTTTAACTTCGACATCTGCATAGGTAATCACAATCATTCGGAAACGTTTCCGTTTGGGTTCCAAAAATGTTAAACTCGAATTATTCGAATCTCAGTTTTTCATAATTCATAACAATCATACGTTTTTAAACGTGATCCATTCTTCCAATCGGATTTATACTCGAATCCCTATTCCAAAATTTATAAAATTAGACTAAGACTCGAAAAAATTGACTTAGAAATTTGTGGGATCCGATCGGAAACGTTGCCCAATGATTGTAAATAGCAACGTCTAGCTGCTATGCTTTTCCTTTCATCAATAAAGGGCATGTAATAAGAACACTAATCCTAGTCCGGTAAATAAAATTGTTGCAGTCGATATGGAACTTATAGAACTGTTGGATGGGAAGCAACTGCTGCTGGTCGATGGATATCCGTTCTACAAGAAGTGCACCAACTCCGTAGGTGTCCGTTGGTGTTGTAACAAAAGTTACTGCACATCATTCTTGCAGCTCACACCTAATTTTAGAATTTTACGTGGTCGTCACAACCATGACCATCTACCAACGAAATATATGAAGAGTGACCTTTCTGGAAAGTATTTTAAAGTATAACTAAGACTGCACATTTTGGCTATGACTTAAGTGTCATCTTACCCTTAAAGAAAATAAGAGTACATAGTAGGTAGATAAATAATACATAGATATTTGATTTGTTAATTACATTATCTGATTATAACTACATCCTGTACAGTGTGCCTACTTAATAAGTTTGATGAAAAGTGAACATGACATATTTTTAGATGTAGAAAATAATTTATGTACTTAATTGTATTGATGTCTTTACTATTTAAAAAAAAATCTCCGAATAAAACATCTCCTGTTACATTTGTCTTTTTATCGTAGGTATATGGTTTGTATTTTGGCAACAATTTTCGCCACCATCGTTTTTTCTTTTAGCAATCTGTAAAGCTTTGTAGTTTTTTAACGAAAGTTTAATATTAGTTCGATCTTTAGTTTAATAATGAGGTAAGCCAATGTAATGTGGATTGATGTTCCAGTGAACATATTCATGACGTCCCGCGGTAAAGAGCGGTTGATTCTTAACCACTTTACTTACTATAAGCAGACCCGCACCAGGCATGGTTTCCGATGGGGTTGCACCAAGAACCGCTGGCACAAGTGCAAGGCCTTCATGCATCTGGATGATGATAACGTTATCGTGAGGAGTAATTTACAACACACGCACTGCCCTTATGGCACGCCTCTCAAAAAAGACACGCAAGAGAACTACGAATAGCTCCATGAGTACATATACAAATATATGGAATGTAATTACGGTATTGATTGAAATTTCATCGAAAACTTAAGTTGTTTAGCTTTTTTAACACAACATTTTTTATCTCATGGAGCTAGTCGATTTAAGTGAGAAATTGTATGTAGAGGCTCAGAAGTTATTTCAATTAATATCTAATTATCAGAAACTACACTTCATATAGATGTATATGTACTCAGTTTCATCGAATTTGGATGAATCTGCGTCCCAACTACTAAATCAACTTAATCTAAAATAGTAGGTTTCATACACATTGGAATTTAAGTATGCTCTAACTATAATAGTATGTAAACTTTATGAATACACACAATTTTATGCCTTATAGCTATTATTAAGCCAGAAGAAAGACAATGGTCATAGATATGCATTTATATTTTAATTTTTATATTGAGACAGAGGTGTTTGTTAAAGGTTTATTTATTTATCACTATTGCTAAACTAGAGTAATGAAATTAGTTGAAAGTTAATTACACAACAAACACAAACAACACTTGTCCCTAAAAATGTTAAGTCGTAGTAAGTAACGTAGGTATTTATAGAGCCTGTTTAATATATAAAATAGATGAAAATACATAATTTCATACTTTTTTCAATGATCATATAAAATTATTGACATGCCATAGTTATAACGTAAGAAGTATAGCTAAATAAACCAAAGAATATTATAATACTGTTAAACCAACTTAGACTAATTTTAACCCACCTGAGTCAGAAAATTCGACAAACAAAATCGAACTGATTCAGTCCGCCTAAGGCACGAACTAAACAGACCAGACGTAAGGCCCACGCGAGGCAGACAAGTTTCAGGCGCAGTTTAGCTCCAGAAATTGTTCTTATAAAATGTAAGAAAGTGACGTGTTTAAATTAAACACAAGCGATGCGGCACAAGCTAGGCGCTACACAGTTTGCGCCTGGACCGTGTCTTTGCCTTTCTTCTGGCCTGTATGATTCTTAGGCGACGATATTGTTGCGATAGGCGGTAAAATCTTCTTTGTCGTATAAAATCGAATCAGGCGGTTAAAGTGACCAAAGGAAGCCAGATAAACTACGTCCTCGTGTTTTAAATATGCACACATTAATAACTTTAGAATAATGTGCTAGTCATAGATAGTTCTCTTGTAATGGTTGCATCTTAATCAGCAATATTGTGGGTGTATTTTCGGAACAATCGCGCTTATTTCTAATGTGACTTTTAAAACCAATAATACACCAGCCTCGCTTATTAATGTTGCACACACTTCCTGTCCATGTTAAAAAAAAAAAGTTTTTATATTTGTACAAATTAGGTAAGTAATTAGTCATTCCTATTACAAATACAAACTGTGTTAAACAATGTAGAATTTGTATACTTATATTGTATAGTAAGTAAGGCCGCGTTCAGACGGCACGCGCTCACAAAACGCGCGCCATGCGCAGTTGCACCGCGTTTAACTTGCTTTAAATTATGTTACATACAATTTGAATGTTAAGACAGATCAATAAATCTCAAATTGCATTCATAAAAGTCCAATCGCTCACGCCACGGGCCTGCTTTGCCCTAAAGGTCTCTGCCCACTACACAGTATCATACTATGACCGTGCTATGAACGTGTCAGACAAAAAAATATTCTCTGTTAAAAGTATGAGACCATGCCCACTAGCCCGTTCCGTTACCGACCAGCACCGTAGCGTGCCATGCACGGAGCGGCAAGTATTGTCGGCGAGAATACTTTGCCGGTGGCGATACGCTCTGTGCATGACATTAAAGTTAAGCTCCGGTCATTAAAGCCGATACATTAGACTTTGATACGTTATTGATACGCTCTAGTGGGCATAGTAGAGCGTATCATAGCACGGTCATGGTATGATACGTTGTAGTGGGTAGAGTCCTTAACTCTGCGCTCACACCTCACTGCACTAGTTGTAAAAGCGGGCGGCGCGAGGCGTGCGCGATGCGTGCGCTGACTTTGTGCGTGGCGAGCGTGTGCGGATCCTGAGCGTGGGAGCACGTTCGGCGTGGGTCATCTGACCACGCCCTAAAAGTGCGTAAAGGCCAAGTGGCTAGATAACTGTCAGTTTTGGGGTTTACACCAGTGATTAGTCACGAACACAAATATGATTGATTTTGCGACAACAAAAGACAAAATTAGAGTTATAAAATGTAAAGTTTAAAATCTCAAGAGGGAACGTAAAAAGGTCAGCTCGTATGGAAAATTAACTATGCTCTGAACGCTACACATTGTATTAGTTACGCTTTTACGTTTCTCTAAATGATACAAATAAGTACATTTTGTCAAGTCATTTTTAGTTTTATAGCGCGTAGCGTAATAAGTAGTTGTTTTATATTCTTAAAATCTGATCTCATGAAAATGTAACGCTATTATTCAGAATCGCTCCATAAGCTGTCTCGCTTTTGTGTGACATTTATCATCAGTGAGGTGACAATTTTTTTATAACGTAGCTTGTAGAGTGTTATGAATAATTGGGTTTAGTGTGATCTCAAATTGTATTTATTTTTATTAATTATAGCCAAAACAAAATAAGTTTCTAGTCATACAATAAGTGATTTGAGTCGCATTTATGTTCTTTGATTCTGAATATAAGTATTTGTGTTGCAAAAAAACTTGAAAAATATCTTTTATTTTGAAATCGTTCTATTTTATTTGTACTTAGACTAAAATTGAAATTAAAACACAAAGATTTATGAAGCTTTGCATTGCGTACAAATGCAATGAAGATGGTACCTCAATGAATGGTGCGTTAGCTTAAACCCCTTCCACACGAAACAATTTGATTGACCACCCAGATTGACCAATCTCAAGGTTGGTCCCGTACTTTGGATCTCGTATTTTTTATCCATACGATGCAATTTGATTGCCAATCTAAAATTAAAATTCGGTTGGGGCTTAACAGTAATTTAAATAACAACATGATTCGGAGCTTTCGAAAAAGGAAAACATCTTCAAGGAACCTTGAATGTTGATACTAGACATGTCATGCCAGACGCCAACACCTCTCCCTCTTACTAATAAACGTTGCCTCGGAATCGTTAGTGTTTTGTATTTTTCCATCAAGCGAAAAATTCAAAAGAAAGAAACAGACAAAACACTGAAAAACTATTCTAATCCTGTGCAACGTTTATCAATAAGGAGAATTGTGTGGACTAAAAATAAGTAATATGTGTCTGATTACAGCTCATTTCATAACGCTGTCGCGAGGAGGAGTCGGCTCCTGATGATCGACGGCCACTCCTACGGCAGATCAGGTCGCTACAAGCCCTGTCCTGGTAGCTTCCGCTACCAATGCTCCAAGACTAGCAGTAAGGGCTGCACAGCGTCCGCTATTGTAAACTCGGAGATCAAAGTCATCAAGTCCTTTACTACTCACAACCACCCTCCCATTCGATACTACAAAGTTAAAAATGGGACTTATGTCAAAATTTATAACCTGTAGAGTGTAGTACATAATGTATGTATGGTAACGTATTAGGTGTTGATACAGGCATCGGGATTATTCTACGTTAAACACCGTATCTGTTTTATATGACATCAAATGATGATGAGTTGGCATGGCTTATATTTTTTTCGTAAGTGAAGAAGTTGTTTGCAATATGTGTTTATTCTGTAAATGTACGCTACTTTGGACTTTTGACGGCCTATACTATGCTATGTACATATTATACATACATGATCATCAACACTATAGATATCAATTATTATGTACTATCAAATTAGATTGTCGTAGTAAAGTTTAGTTATTTCTAGTCTTTTAAGTTTTTTGTTTTCTCTTATGATATTACATAAAAGTGCAGAATCCAAATCAACCAGACTTGAAGAAATTTAATTCGATCAATATTTTAGTTCGACCAAATTAAAAGGTTAACACTTTTAACAAACTATTGACTTTTAGAATCCTGCTAAGTTCGGATACCAGGGGGGCTATTCCTGCGCGTGAGATGAGATGAGATTTTATCTTGGTCACTCTCACACCTATGATGTTTCAAACGAGAGCAACAAGGATGAAGAAAGATGAGATGAAAATCTCAAATCTCCGAATAGGGTCCCTGTAACTTTTTCGTAACGTTTTTACGCATTACGTTGTTAGTGGTAGCGTATTCTAAAACAGTTATTTCCTTTTATAAGTATCTTCCAATTGAAGCAAACTAATTATCGATAGCCTATAAACGTTCCTTAAAAAAATATTTTTAGCAAAGTCACGTAAATTGAACGTCGAAAGGCAAAAAGCATACAGAGAACGACTTAAAAAGAAAATCCGGATAAAAAAATGATTATAACATTAAGAAATAAGAGTAAACATTTTTTTAAAATTCGGGACACTTCCACACACGGTCGCCTGACCCCAAACTAAGCAAAGCTTGTACTATGGCTGCCAGAGACTGATATACATACTTAGATAAAAGAAAAAAGAAATCAAAGAAAATATTGAAAGAAAAACTAACACTTACAGAGAAAAAAAAACAACGTGAGAAATGGAGGGGGAAAAACGCAGAAAGAACAAAAAAGAAGATAAGAAACGATAGAAGAGAAGTTTCAATTTTCAAGTATTACAAGATAAAACCAATAACAATACAAAAATCTAATTTAAAAAGTGTAACAGCTAACTGTCGAAAATACCTAATTAAAAAAGCGTATTAAGAAATTGAAGCAGGCATATAATCGAATAAAAGACGAATAATTAAAAATCTTTTGACAGCCCTTTTGAAGTACCTCATGTTGTAGTTACTCAGAAATACCGCAGGAGGGGAGCTCATTCCACAGAATATATCATTGTTAGAACATTTACCGTCTAAAATCAACACAAAGATAAAATTGAAAAGAAATTTCTTTTGTTGAATACCATTATAGACTCATTATAAAACGAATACAGTAAAGCAAATCCAAAAGAAAAAATGTGATAAAAAAGTTACCAAAGAAATAGCAAACAAACATTAGTTAAAATAAAAAATAACTATTATTCTCGGTCTTAAAAGGAGATTTAGGATAATGAAATCAAGACATAGAAACAAGAAGGATATCCAAGTTTCTTTGTAAGAGAAAATGTTAGCCGATTCAGCACTGGAGAGTGTATAACAAGAAATAAATAAAAGGCACAAAAAAGATATTTACTTATAATCCAGTACACGAGCTGCTCAAATCAATCTAGAGGAAAAGATGGAACACTGCGTTAAATCTCGCTTAAGCCACTTCTTTTTAAACGTGTGCGCATGGTAATGTTGCCATGAAAAACTAACATAAATTCCCAAACTCTACGCTAGCCATTCTCGTTCCAATATACAACCTTAGTCTAAAACTGCACATATTTGTAAGACTCTAATGTTACGGCTTTTTCAAAATTGAATTGTAAATAAACTGCACAGTTTTTAAAAAGAACCTCAAAATGTAGTCCTGGCCACACTTTTAACGCACTATGTATATTTATGTACACGAAATTATACCATAAACCAATGCAAATAATGGCGAGATAAGAATGACCAAGCGAGTCATCCGCCGTGCGCCATCTTATTCTCTAGGACTAGGTTGATCTGAGACGAGCTGTAGAAACATTATAAGGCTGAAGGTGGTGAAGCGTCATTGCAAACTTTTTATTAGTTCCGCTCATTTTATGTTGAGAAGATCTTCTGTCTTGAGACATAAAGAATCTTGAAGAAGGTTTTATGCTTCAAGATCGGAATACGCGTGCGTGTATAAAGCATTGCAACTTATTGTTTAAGACGGTGTCCTTAAAGAAGCTAGGCGTGTATCAAACATCTGAGATTGATGAACTTATGCAAGTAAGGAATTGAGATTACTTACACTTGTATTTTTCTACCATTCTATTACACACGCCTATTTATTTATTTTATTTATTTATTTATTTATGTTACACTTAACAGATAACAATCAATATCTTATTCTATGGACAGTAATAATAAAAAAAAAAATCTGACGGAACGCAATGAATGCACCCATCAGCAAGCAATAAGCTTGCGGGTACCCTCAATAATATACTTACTAACTAACAGTGGGATGGATAGATAGTTATAGCGTAGCGCGATACGCGGTACGCGATAGCGTAGATCGTTCAGACACAGCAGTAGCTGTGTCTGAACGATCTACGCCTATTATGATAATGAAAATAAGGATTTTGAATCTTTGAAATTGAATTGAATTGAATCAATTCAATTCAATTTCAAAGATCTTTATTAGCTTAAAATCATAAAATTAGTACAAATGCCAGTGTTTAGACAATCCTTAGCAGTAGGGTTATTAAGTCCGTTTTTCAAGTAGGTAAATTTACTCGTATAAAACATCTACAGGAAAAATTCATAAACATAACAATATTATGTAATGTTAGCAACACTTATAAAATAATGCAGTCTATGGTCTGCTGTGTGACGTTTTGCGAGCGAACTGTCAAAGGAATGTAGTGAATGAATGAATGAAGCGTAAGGAATGAAGGAGTAGCGCCTGAGTGTCGCCCGCCCCGTCCAACCGGCACTTCTCGCTGGAGCACGGAAGAGGACGGACCTAGTAGTGTTTTTCTTGGGTGTCTTTCTGTAGTATTGATCTTGGTGTCCATTAGATTCATAGTGGAATTACCTACATATTGTACATGGTTTGGATTATTACAAGTATTAGTTGTTTACATTTACGTTAAGGTGGTTTTGAATACCGTCTCTTCAGAAATAGTTTACAGTAAGTATTATGGAACATTGCAATCAATACATTATGTAAGCGTTAACAAGATTAGCATTACATATAATTTCGTTAATTTTTTTACTACAATATGGCCTAAAAAAGCGGTAGGAAAACAAAATAAATCTACGATCCAAGCGGCAGTCCGCAAAAAGCAACAGGAACGTAAACAATGTAGCTACACTCACACACTCCACCCTCACCCGATACTGTCTTGTAATACGGGTGGAAGTAGCGCGCGCGCCACGGGCAGCGGCCGCGCGCACTCGCATTAGTGACATGACCTATTATTTTCCTTCCTTTCGAGAGATTACATAGTGTTTTACACATGCAGCACTGCGATCCTGTGGTCACTTTTCACACTATTTTAAAGTTTTTTTTTTTTTTTCATAACCTGGTAACCCTTCCTTTTCCGCCATTCTGTGTTTTTGTGCGTCACGAAATACACATTTTTTCCGCGACAAAAATATTTACATCAAATACAATGGGAAAACGAAAAGGGACAGATCAGGAGATCGAAGATAGAGTTAAACACTTTATAGTAGATTGGAGAAATAGAAGAATTGAAGAATTACTATAATGGAAAATAAGAAAATACGCCGGAGGCCGGCCGTGCTATCGGATATGCCGGTAAAGGAGATTCTTATCTACCTATTCGACGATAATACAGGTCATTAAGACAAAAATACATTGTTTACCACCTCGGGGACTCAATTGATCGGCGGGGCTAACCACTCGACCGAAAATGGTGTTCAAAGATAACCTTAAACTTGAGTCTTTGGTAAGCAATTTGCTACAAGGGATTGAGTGTGTTTCGTGAGTGTGCCCTGGAGGGGTACAACGCCAATACCCTTACATGTAGCAGGATAGGTAATCCTAATCCACCCATACTCCTGTAAATACAGAGAGTTCACATAAACTTGCAGTCTTGCAGGAACTGATTGAGGGCGTCCCATAAGGATACAACGCCAATTACCTAGCAGGATCAGGTAGCTGCATACTCCTGTAAACACAGAGAGCTAACATAATTTCATACATTACTAATGTACCAATATCTACCTGATCAGCAATGGGTAAGTACAAACATCTCTCGAAGGAATTACTATAATTTCAGATGATAAAAAAACGGACCTATACAAATACATACAAATATATAAACTTAAGTTTATCATTTACTAAACTTCAAATACAGATGAACAGTCAGAAAATGTTCTAGACTCTGAGGTGTTTGAAATACTAATCAGACAATGATAATCAGGCACCTCCAATCTACAATAGTATCGCATAAAGATGGATACAAATATTGTCAACCACAGCTAAACTTAGAAATCAAGGCTGTTGTAGGTATCGGAATATGTATGTAAAAAACATAACATTACTGAGGTTAAACAGAAACACTTCAGTGCACCTCTGTCTTGCCTCGGACAGGCAATGGATATATTAATAAAAGAAGAAAAATCATCAATGTTCAAATTCTGTTACTAATGCTGCACGACTGGCGTGTGACCAGTCTCTGAGCAGAAGCCAACAGCTCCTCTGCTCTAAACATGATAACAGAAGACTAAGACAAACAGTGTTAACATCCGATTAGTGACCCTTGGCCAAGGATCTTTCCAATAGAACTAAGGCTTAAAGCAGTCAACAGACTAGCAAGCAAGCCAAAATCAACTAAATGCAAGACCAGCAGAGCCTGTGGCGCCAACTATCTCAGCTTTAAACGGTTGGGGGCCCTATCACAACTACAACACCTACGCCTGTGAGGATTTGGACATAGTGGGCCTTAACTAGTCAGGCCAACACTGACTCAATAACAGGAATACAACTTCAGTTGCAAGACGGAATCAGGTACTCAGATTACTTTGTTCTTCAATGAGAGAACATTATTTTGGAACTAACTACCTTGTCGTGGGTTAGAGGATTTAATATCCTTCTTATAGAATTGAAATACCTACCTATACAAATTAATTTACTTACAGGGCATAGTTCTCATGTGTAACTCATAAAACTGAACATGCATATTGAAATTATGTTAATTGCATCAATTACAGCAAAATTAATTGAGTTATAAGCTATGATTTATGTATAAGGTCCCCATCCAGATCAATTTTGTATGATATTTTCTTAGATCCCTCTACAAAATGGTAAAAAATACTTATTTAATATCTAAAGTTATAAATAAATGTATGGTAACTATCCGCTTTAAGATGGAGGACCTGTGTATACACCCCTTAATGTTATTTTTATCACTTAACTACTTCATGAAAACTACTTATTGATATGGAAGATGCATACTTCTCCGGGGATAATTCTGAAGAACAAAAAGTATTCACAATTTGAATAATTCAGCTCTATGAGTTTAATGTTGTACCATTTGGCTGTAGTACAGCCCCATTTAGTAAGGTATGAAACCAATAAATACTCATTTAAGAAACAAGGACATTAAGTTACAATATCCTGACTATTTCCTATGTATAAATTCAAGCTTTTTCTTTTGTTAACGGGATAATAGGAAAATATTTGTGCAGGTTACAACCAAGTCAAATCTGAAAGAGTTTAGAAATAGAATTGTGTGGGCATCATAATCAAGTCTAAATAATATCAACTAATTATTTTATACCTACTAGAAAAGGTTTAAACAAAGGATAGATCTTTCTAAAAAACTTAGCAGATCTTGTAGGCATTTGGAATTTAGACAGGCAGTAGCTAGTAGTAGCATGTAATAGATGTATGTAAAAAGGCTATAAATCAGATTTTTAGCACTTTCTAATGAAAATGGTTAATTTTCTTTACTATGAACATAATACTGCCCAATTATATAAAGAACTGGTGTGTACTGGGTGGAGAAAAATTATCACAAATGCTTGTAGGTACATAACAAAATAAGACTTGATTGTTACTTATGTGAGATTTTTTTCTGATTTGCCTTAATCTGACGGGGAATAATATGTGATCTTTTAAGGGGCTAATAGAAAGTGAAAATGAGGAATCCAAAATGCACATCAATTATTTAGAAATGTTTGTTACGGGCTTATTTTGCTTAAAAATGTTTTTACTTTAGACATGAAACCTAATTGTAGAAATTTGTTCAGAATCAATAGTGGTGTGAATAAGGTGGTATTTGTATAATAGTGTCACATACAATTTTACAAGACTAGAGCAAGTATTGGGGGTAAAATAAATGTCAATGGATCAGGATGGTAACTGGCTGTTTACAGCAACAACAACAACAAATCTTTATTAAAAAACATAAAAAAAAAAAAAAAAATTACAATAATACTTAAATAAGGTTGAACTAAGTTTTAACTTAAAGTAAAGAAACTAGAGAGTTAAAATAACTAGGGACGCTATTTGCAACAATGTTAAATGAATAATGGAAACTGTTCAGGTCATGAAAACTAGACCGGGAGGCCTATAAGGTTGATAAGTACTTTCGTTTGTTCTTGGGAGAAATATTGGTTTTATGGATTCCTGCCTTTTCTGTCAGATACTATAGACTTTACACAAAATCATCCAAGATAAAGCAGAGGGTGTAGTAATAGTTTCAGGCTTTCCCAGGCATGGTACCCAATATTTTGGGGACATTTGGGACTTAATATCGTCCGGCAAATTGCGGGTGTTGTATTACACCTCTGCCAGCCCCCTCGAGGGAAAGGCGTGACGATATGGTACTCAATATTCAAGAGTTTACTTGCTGGCTGATCGCTTTTAATCCATGTAAAAAATTGTTAATTTCTTATTTAGCAGCTGCCACCCTCTCCATGCCCAACTTACCCTGGCAGCAGAAATATTATTCACTCTATATATAATATGATATCTACATAAAAGCAGTATGATTATTGCCTAAAAGATGATATAATTTTTTGCTTTATTTACAATATGTATTAATTAAGGTATTGAAATAGGTAATTATGATGGCTCCGTTCCCTGGATTTTTTGTAGCTCTTAGCTGATATGGTTACTCTGCCAGAAATCAGCCTTGTCACCATAAGAGGTTTTCAAATAGGTAGTATTGAACAAATGGTCCGCTAAGGGCATATTCAGAATATGAATGTTGAAACCTAAATATAACTTTCCATGGAATCCAAATAAGTAAATTGTTAACAATTAACACTTAAATTAGTTACTTGTTACTTCACACAGAGTGTAAAGGCTAGCATTGATGTCAATTGATAGTATTATTAGTATATAAGAAAACAATTAATATAACCCAATGGGTTAAAACTTCTGGTCCTGAGAGGAAATAACAGCTGTTAGTGTTACCCCCTTTTTTTCAAAGGGAACCAGAGAAACTTAACACCTGTTAGAATACTTAGACAAAACTTTATTTAGATATTGAACAGAACATAAACGAATTGTTGGTACTTTCTAGACATTCACATAAAATAATAATTATTATTAAATAAAAAATATAAAAAATATAAAAAAAAAAAAAATGCTAGTCTCAGACATTACAAAAAAAATGGGGTATACTTAAGGTATCTGTATTTACTATTCACTCTGCAAGATATGCGGCAGTTAGTACTGCTCATAAGATAGGTATTAGTGTACTGTCTTATAACCCTCAGGTATGTGCAAAATTGTGAAATATGCAGATCCTTACTGACCCCGGTCTATCTGCAAGGAAGATGGGTATTAAGGTTAACAATTGCCATAATAATGACTATACCCACAAGTATTCATTACCTAATGTTAGTTACTTTAATTTAATTCTTCAAGTAAATGTTGACTTACAATTATAAGTAAGTAAGAAATAATATAGGGTGAGATTGAATGTTAAGGGGAAGTAAGAGCTAAATCCAAATTTGAGTAGTATTTTTAATTACATTTGATACACTGATTTCACAAAAAGAGAATAACATTTCACAACCCTTTAAACATCTGCATGTGTAAAACACTATGTAATCTCTCGAAAGGAAGGAAAATAATTGAGAATCAATCGAGCTTACCTGTTAAGTGAAGATTGATGATAATTATTTGAACTTCCTTGAAGAGAGATTACATAGTGACTCAATCCCTCCCTCCCTACCCTGAATACAATAAGCATTTTTAATATTTCATTATGCAATAGTGGGACTGTTTTAATAATAACTCTAACTTTTAAGGGTAGATGTACACATAATACATGTACATGTAATAATAATAATTACATTACTAAGGTTACCATAGGTTGTGAAATGGGGACTTTAAACTTGAATGGCGGAAAAGGAAGGGTTACCAGGTTATGAAAAAAAAAAAAAAACTTTAAAATAGTGTGAAAAGTGACCACAGGATCGCAGTGCTGCATGTGTAAAACACTATGTAATCTCTCTTCAAGGAAGTTCAAATAATTATCATCAATCTTCACTTAACAGGTAAGCTCGATTGATTCTCAATTATTCATCGCAGTTCAGAAATAGGTGATGCGGTAATTTGTATCGATTGTAGTTATCATAAAATCATGAATAAGATTTATTACATTTAGGGCCGATTTTTCAATGGTCAGTTAAACAAACAAATAGTGTTTATTGAACTGATAGCTAAGTAATTATTCTGTTTTTCAATGGTCAGGTATCATTTACTAGACGAATAACTCATCTATCTGAGGTATAACTTTATTTGTCGGTGGAACGGCCAGATAGCAGTTTATTCTATGGAATAAATTGTTGAGACTGTCTAAATGATGGTCTTATGGGTTGTCACTGTAAAAAAGATTGATATTTCCGACACGCAGAAACTAAATTAATTTTAATTAAAAAAAAACTACCATGAACAAACTACATGAGCTATTTACCATAGCCAAACCAGCCGACGACTTTTGCACAGATAAGTAGTACAGTGACGTTTAGACTAAAACTGACAAGACAGTGACATAAGCGAAAAGTGAAAATTCGAAGTCCTTTTTTAACGCGTGGATATTTTATAGTTTTGTTTCAACTGTCTGAAGTTAGCTTTTGTACACACTGAATAAATGGTCAGATAGTTATTCCCAATTTAAAATTGTATTGAAAAACCGAACACCGTTTATGAGTCGATTAAACAGATTAATAAAGTTATTGGCTGGGTAGTTATTAGACGAAAAAAGTAAGGATTGAAAAATCGGCCCTTAATAAGTAAAACGTATTTCGCCAAGGTAAAATAAGAAAAAAAAATGCCTTGTAACAACATTTAGGACTATTTCGTAACAACTTTTTCGATGCATAAATAATAATATTAAATTGATACTTTTGAGTAATAACATATGAACTTTTTTGTTAGTATTCTAACAATACTTTTTTACAAAATGTAAAAAAAACTTTAAAGAAAAATTTAAAAAAATTTAATGAATAATAATATTGTAAGATCTGGTAGATAAACAATCTGTTGGACTAAATAACAAAATAAAAATGATTTTGCAGCCAGATACATAACATTACAACGCGGTACGATACTTCTCATGCTCGAAGGCTACTCGTTCTTCAAGGACGGTAAGATTCGCGACGGAGGGTCCCGTTACGCCTGCTCGAGCAGCAAAAAGTGGAACTGCTCTGCGTTCGCTCACGTCAACAAAGATAACGTCATCATCACCGCCAACACGGATCACAACCACGAACCTTCGCAGTTCTATAAGGCATCAAGTGGTCGATATCTTAGAATGTAGGTAAAATAATGGAACGTTGAAGTGTTGAACCCTGCGTTGTCCTAATACAATGCGACCACGCGATCGTTACGCGAACTTGCGAATGCGCGATAAAACCAAACATATTAATTTCGAACAGATGTCCTAACTGACATGACGCTCGTGCGATGCTGGCATCCTAACGGACGAGCGCGCGATGGTCGCAACGCCAATTCGCGCGACGATTGTGTGGTCGCGCCTTACCAGCAGGTTGTTCGTAAAAACGAACAATCTTCGTAAGTCCAATGCAAGTTGGAAAAAAAATTGGAGACCTCTTTTTAGAGGTCTCCAACTTTTTTTACATTAAATCCAATAATCGTAACCATTTTGTCGATATCTTCCTGCGCGAGTCGGCGGGAGAATGGTACGCTGGTACTTAACGCGGGTATGAAAAAGCTCCTGAAGCGACTCCAAAATTGCATTGATCGTGAAGGGGACTACGTAGAAAAGTAAGAGTCTAAGTTTTCAAAATGTATACTTTATTTTGCAATAAAATGATGCTTACCAAAAAAAAAAAATTGGAGACCTTAGTTTACGGACAGCCCTTGTATCTGACAAAAGCTTTCAAGTTGTTCGTGTTAAGCGGCGAAAATCTCTCCGTTCAAATTCGTCTCGTGCAGAGGTTAATCCACAACGAAATTGATGAGAGGTTTAAAAATGGCCTGCGGCTTGGAGAGAATGGTTCGGCAATGCTTGATCGGCTAGCTTAATTCGCCGTTCAATTAATAACCTAGCCTTCTCACTAAGCGGCGCCGTTCAACTAGTTTCCTGATAATTTTCAGCCATTCAATCAAACAGATACGCAAAGTGAGCTTCGCCTCGCTTCGGTCCCGCCTTAGCTTTCTAACTTAACCAATCCCAAGTCGGATTTGCCCTGATAAAAGAGTCTGGCAGGAGAAGTTTTAGGTTATTATAATATCATGCCTCGGTGGCTCATTTGGTAGTGAACCTGCCTTCTGAGCTTGGGGGCGTGGGTTCGATTCCCACCTAGGGCAAACATTTATGTGACGAACATTTGTGTTTGTTCTATGTCTGGGTGTTAATATATATGTAAGTATGTATTTAAAAATATCTAAGTATGTATATCAGTCGCTGGCAGCCATAGTACAAGCTTTGCTTAGTTTGGGGTCAGGCGACCGTGTGTGGAAGTGTCCTGAATTTATTATTATTATCAAGATATTTATTTGTCTTCTTAATTTCTAAGTTTTTTACAATAAATGAATATAAAAAACAAATACTATAAAAAACTTAAAAACTAGGGTGCCGCCAGCAGCGGGGCGAGGCCCAAGCTACCGGTGGTTAGGGCTGCAGAGTGAGGAACCTCCTGACAATACGGCACATGTCTAGGATCACGTGCCGTATTACGGATCTTATTATTATTATTATTATCATGTACATCAGAAGTTCGTTTTATAAATTTTCTGATTTTATTTGTACCATAATTAATTAATTAAAATTCTTCTGTGAAAAATAGTAATTTTGGAAAATAACCACCATATTGTAAAAATTACCAGAGCATCAGCCAGCCACTTTATTAAATTATTTATTATGTATATATTAATATATAATATATATTAATATTGTGTTAGACGCTACGGCTGAAAATCAATCAGGAAGCTAGTTCAACGGCGCCATTTAGTAAAATGGCTAGGCTATTAATTGAACGGCTGATTAAGCAAGTTGGCTGCGACATGTACACTGAGTATTGACCACCTTACTAATAATAAACGTTGTATTGTTTGCTGCCTTGATTAGTCATACTGTGTTTTCTCTTTTTTTTTCAAATAACTTTAACTTGATCTGAGGTAAAACTATTAATAAAATAAACAAAGGAAATACAAAGTTTATTAGTAAATGGGCGAGTGAGTTTTTTTTTTTTGCTAGGCATGCGCTTGACCACTGACTCGCCTGATGGGAAGCGTCGACGTGATCGAAGGTATAACACGCTTGCCTAGGAGATACCTATTCACTTTACTCTTAAACACCCCCGGATTGTATTTAGGTGGAAAGACTGACGCAGGCAACGAGTTCCACACCTCTGCAGTTCTTACAAGAAAAGTTGACTTGAAACGCTTAGTGCGTTTTGTTTTGTTGCGTTGTGTCGTCGTGTACCCTAAAACCAACTTTATATAAGAGTAGGTAAGTCGTAAATTACTATGTGTAACAAAATAAATAAATTGTCCGTGTTGTCCTACTGATTTTACCGTACTTTTTATTCTTTTTTCGATGAGTTTTCATTACGTTTAACTTTATTATCTGTTTTGTGTGAAGCTAAAATACCTGAGGTTTTATTGAGTGAGCCACAAATGAGTTGGCTAGACCGGGACAGTACGATGGAGATTGCCAAATAAAATATATTTATTCTTACAAAACGTGTTGTTTTGAATTCCCGCGGAATATCTAGAGGTACATAGTTATACTCCACTAGCTGAGCACGAATTAACTACGGGGCAACCTTAAAAACGAGGAAAAAAACAGCTGTTCCATACAAAAAATCCGTTGATCGTCGACAGTATGTATGGAACAGCTGCTTATTTTTCGATTTCAATGTTGCCCTAGAGTTAATTCGTGCTCTGCTAGTGGAAGAAAACGTAGCTTTTTTTGGCATCGCCGCAGAAATAAGACAGTATACCCCCCACCTACCTATTTACTCCAAGATAAGTAGAATAAAATAGTACGTTTTATTTTCCTTATCCCGCATAATACGCTTTCTCGCTTATGACGCGTTTTTGTTGGGTCCCTGTGTGTCTTTAAATGTATTTTTGGCATTTAGAAAAAATCCAAAGCCTGACTCGGCAAAAAAATCTGTATAACTATCGAATCTGCTCACTCGAGAATTGTTCAAGGAATGCGACCTGTAGAGGACAGATGCCGGCCGCGTGGTCTAAAGCTCGCAGAGACACTATTAGTATGTAATACTACTACTAGTAGTACTACTACTTAAGTATTCAATAAAAATAAAGTACTTAAGTATAAAACTGAAGTACTTCTTGACTGATTGAGCCCGGCGTTGAGTAGAGGTTGACTAGTGTCTCTACGCCTAAATATAATAAATAATATAAATATAAATAATAAAGTACTTAAGTATAAAACTTAGTAGTAGTACTACTAGTGTCTCTACGCCTCTACTCAACGCCGGGCTCAATCAGTCAAGAAGTACTTAAGTTTTATTTTGCTAACCAATATACATAAATATTTTTTTTTACAGCTCAATATATAACTCTACCGCGCGGCACTCAGCTCCTAGTTATCGATGGCTTCACGTTTGGTAAACACTATTTTACAAAAAACAATTGTCTTCGTTACAAGTGTTCTAATATCATCAGCAAAGGATGCAAGGCGTTTGCTGTTGTCGGTCCAGATGGAGAGATTGTTAACGCAGTGAACATACACAATCATTCGCCTACCCATTACGTTAAGATTCATGATGGGACTTATATCAAAGCTTAATTATTATGATCTTCGCCTACTGTTAGGCAAAGTCCTCCTTTTACCAACGGAAATACTTTATTTCCGTTGCATTTCCTAAAAAGGTAATTGATAATTTAGCGAAAGTTAGAAACACATAAGTCACGTGAAGATCGTCGTTAGTAAAATCAAAGAGGTAGAAAAGCAGAATTGAAAATAGTAAATTGATTTTAAGTGAAACCACACTTAAAATTTTCTAAGCTAAAAAACCTTTGTAGTAAATTTCGATTACATTTAAAGCATTTATTTTCTAAAATGGATTTATTGAGTCACAAGTCAGTTAGAGTTTAATGTCACGATTTTGGCAAGTAAGTGGCAGTGGGCAGGGCACATCGCTCGTAGAACCGACGGTTCATGGGACAAAAAGATTGTCGAGTGGCAACCAGGAATCGGAAGACGCAGCTTGGGAAGGCCTCCTACAAGGTGGACTGACGATCTGGTAAGGGGAAGTCACTGGATGCGGGCAGCGCAGGACCGGTCGTTGTGCAGGTTATTACGGGAGGCCTTTGTCCAGCAGTAGACGTCATACGGGATGACATGATGAGATTATATTATTGAAGCTTATTTTCATCAGTCAGCCTTTAAATGTAGAAAAAGATGATGATATTGATTTAAATTAAATTTTAAAATACAACACATTACTTAAATACAAGTTTTCATAAATGATATATAATTTATTACTTGTCCATAAATTTCATTTACACTTATATGTATGTACTTATACTCGTATTATTAAAATTATTTTAAGAAAATATTAAATCTGGCTTATTTTTACGGTGTGGTTTGTTGATCGAGAAGATGTTCACTAAACTAGTTGTGGGGTTCCAGGTTTTGATGAATTTTTAGTTTAAAGATGTGTTTGAGATAACTTAGGGTGTGGTAATACCTGCACATACCACAACTGCAGTGTCAATTTTAGCTACGCCGACCGGCAAAACATTCACAGTACATATTGGGCAATGAGCACACAAAGACGTAAAGAATAGCTCTTGTCACGTATACAAAAAACAAATATGTAAAAAGAAGAAGAGCCAAACACCCTTCCCGTCGCACGTGCACATTTAAATATTTCTTTCCTAATATTAAAAATCGCCCGGTTAAATATGCCAAAAGTTTGTTACAAAGACTCTTGACATTTCGCCAAACGTTAACATAGTTTTAAAATGGGTGAAAATCGTGACAAATTTATGTTCTTGTCCGCATTAGCGATCAACTCGTCGTCTTTCTGCGAAATTGACGGGTGCGATAATTCGCCCGATACATCGCCGAGTGACGATCTAACCGGCTACACTTGTCGCCATAGCAAGAATTATTGCTGAATGCCTGTTACCTATATTAGAAAACATTTGAAACGTTACCTAGTAGTTTTATACAAATTCAGTGTTCACCCGAACAAACATTAATAACGAGCATAAGAAGCAGTGTGTAATGTATTCATTTATTTTTAATAAACTAATAGCACCATAGACCTTTTTTTTTTGTATGACTCTATGCTGTTGGCCACTGAGGCCTCGACAGCGTACCGGGCATTAGGCAAGCGCAGATGGCGCAGGGCCTCAAAAATGCTTACAAACTATGGGCGACGAGCGCAAGGGCACCTCTGAGGTACGGCCTCGGCTTGGGCTGTCGCCGAGGGAGGGGCGTCGAATTGCCCTGGAGCACTATAGAGCATGATAGCACCGTAAGGCATGAACTATACAGACAGGACATAAGGCGAGAACGCAGCATAGACAAGGTTAAGCGAAGTATTTTGAATCAATCACAAGCGACACGGTACAGACACTGGGCAGGCAGGCTGAACCGTGTGACACGGTCCGTGTCTGCACCGCGTCCTCGTCTTACGTCCGGTCGGTATCATTTGCGCCTTACAGTCCAGTCGAAGCGTCTATGCTTCAGCTTCGACAGAAATGCTTTCGTATGTTCGATTTCTGTCTGGATCTCTGTCTTCCTCTACAGTTCGCATACCTTAACCGAATCTCTTGATTTTTTTTTTCTAAAAACAATCATATTTCTGCCATTTTGAAAAAAAATCAAAACCTGACTCGACAAACAAAATCTGTATCAGATCTGCTAACAAAATTTCACGAGAATCGAGGAATACGACCTGTAGAGGACAGATGAGGGCCGTAAGGTCTACAGCTGAAAGAGCCACTAGTAGTATGTAATAAGCGCCGGGCGCAATCAGTCAAGAAGTACTTAAGTTTTATTTTGCTAACCAATATACAATACATTATATATTTTTCTTACAGCTCAATATATAACTCTATCGCGCGGCACTCAGCTCCTAGTTATCGATGGCTACACGTTTGGTAAACACTATTGTACAAAAAGCAATTGTCTTCGTTATAAGTGTTCCAATATTGACAGCAAAGGATGCAAGGCGTTTGCTGTTATCGGTCCAGAAGGAGAAATTGTTGACTCAGTGAACAAACACAATCATTCGCCTACCAATTACGTTAGGATTCATGATGGGACTTATATCAAAGCTTAATTATTATGATTACTAGCTTATCTTGGCCCAGTGTTAGGGAAAGTCGTCCATACTTTATTTCCGTTGCATTTCCTAAAAAGGTAAAAGGTCATTTATTTATTATTTAGGAAAAGTAGGTATATCACGTGAGTCACGTGACGCTCGTTGTTAGTAAAAACAAAAAGGTAGGAAAGCATAATTTAGAATAAAAATGTAATTTCAAGTGAAATAGAGTACATTTTGGTGGAGTATATTTTCGACTACATTTAAAGCGTTTTTTTTATTGGAGTTATGGATCGCTAGTACAATTTCAAGATTTGTTAATTAATAAAATAGTGATTATTTTATTGAGCCTTATTTTCATCAGTCGTTGTCATCATGATAATGATTTAAATTAAATTATAAAATGTAACATAAATTATGATTTTGTAATACGATAATCACTCATGTACGATTGAGTGATAATGTATGAAAACCACGTGAGTTTAATATAACATAAAATAATATTAACATAAAATACTAACTGTTAAATTAATTTAAATAAATGACATATATATTTTCTTACATGTCCAAAAGTTTCATTTACACCTATTAAGTTAGGTTTCAGTTTTTGGTAAATTTCTAGTTCAAGCGCTTTGACAAAGATGTTTTCGTGTTCAAGATAACTTAGATAGTTAGGGTAATCTCCACAGGATTCGACTTTCCGAAGATTTTGGGTTTTTACCGTAGATTCTTTATCCCCCTCGGCACAACCCTATACTAGAATTCCTAACTATAAACCTCCCCCTCATCTCCATTGTATGAGGTGGGTTTTTCTATGTATGTCATCTGCCACATGATTGGAGCCCGCTGTATAGCGAAAAAACTCGCCCCCTGTAACATTTGGGACTGAATATCGTCCGGCGAAGTGTGGGTGTTGTATTACACCTCTGCCAGCCCTCTCGAGGAAAGACGTGACGATATGTATCACGCTAATTTCGTTAGTTATGGAACTATATTCTTATGTCATTTAATATTAATACAAGTCTTAATGAATAGTACTTACCGCACATGACTTTTCAGATGTATCATCAATAAGCTATTTATCAGTATGTGATTCGATCGTGACAAGGCGTGGACCCGAACGTAAGAAACAGAAAAAAAAGTATACCCCACGTGGTAGAAAAAAGTATCTACACCCTAACCCATGTGCAGGGAAGAAATGTGGTCGCAATTGCAGTGAGAATTTTAGCGAAGCCGACCGACAAGACATTCACGATTCATATTGGGCAATGAGCAAACCAAGACGTAAAAAATGGCTCATGTCATGCATAAAAAAAATTGATGTGAAACGAAGGACAACAGACACTTATCGTCGTTCGTGCTCATATGAATATTTCTTTCCTAATAACATAAATCACCCTGTTCAAGTATGTCAACAGTTTCTAATGAAGACTCTTGACGTTTCACATATTGCATTGCAACACCATAATTGTATGCCATAGAACAATGCAATATGGTTTAACTGCTAATCATTAAAAACAACTAAGTTTAATGTGTATGTTTATAATGTGTTAGACAAACCCTTATCGAGTTAACCCTCAGGAACATAACTTAAATTTTCTGAGGTAAGAGCTCTTCAACGTGTTTAGAATTAACTGAAGTACGCTTCAATCAAATATAAGGGAGAAACGGTACAAAAAACGAAAAATGGACCGCATAAATTAGGTGCTGCACACAATTCATCATAGTCACAAACAAATGCAACAGTGTTGATTATTGTTGTCTCGTTCTCGCTATAGTCTCTTGTACGTCTCTCTGTCTTTGTTATTAATACATGTAACATATACATAATACTGTCAACGGAGCTGTGTAGTGTCCGTTTGCTTGTAGTTAATTGGGTCCACGCGCTGTGTGCTAGAAATTAAACTCGTGCTGCTTCTTCCTTATATTATTTCAATGGAAGTCCGTCAAAAATAGGTATTATATTTATTTAATTGGTACCTGCAAGTGTAATAATATATAAATAAAAAATTGCATAGTCATACTTACTCTGCTTCTAATTTCCCAACAACATATTTACCTAAGTAATCGAATATCGTCAGAAAAGGACACAAAGGGCTTACATTTGTTGGTCCAGAGAAAAAAAAGTACGCATTAAAAAAACAATCATTTGCCTACCAGCTACATTAGGATTTATGATGGGACTTATAACAGAGCTTAAAGATAACAATTGTTTATATCAGATCTGCCTGTTTATTTGTTTTACACAGCTAGTCGCTCTAGCTACAAATCATGATCTTATATTCTTGATATTATTCATAAACGTTGTATATTCTCGGAATAGCTCGGGAAGCTCTTTGAGTGACCTTGAGCTACCTTATAAGACATCATAAGCGACTACGTTATTTGCAGTACGTTAAATTACAGTATTTTGTAAAAATTATACCTACTTATCATCTTCTTAATCTCTTCCCACTCAAGAGGGGTCGGTACTGTATGTCCGATTCCTCCATTCATCTCTATCACTCGTCATCTCAGAATTAACTCTCTTCCCATCTTTATTAATGTCCCCTTTTTAACGTTTTCATACCATATTTTTTCGACAGTCCTCGAACATTATTATTACACCATTCACACTAAAGTTCATCGTCCGTTTAGTAACGTGGTTCACCTCTCATCGCATAACATGCCCGTGCTACGACACATTACCTGCTTAAGAAACTTATAATTCAATGGTATTTCGAATTAACACATACTCGTATCCTACCTAATATTATTATAGGTTTATTATAATCGCACTGACTTTATAGTGAAATCTCTGTTTTAGTACTTGTATAATTTTGGAATTGCGTTATTGTCGTTATTTATCTAACTCTGTATTCTTTTGTATTATAAAAATATTCATTTATTCCGCACATAACTTTTCAGATTCATCATCGAAAAGCAGTTTATTAGTCTGCGATTCGAACGTGACAAAGCGTAAACCCGAACATACGAAAGGGAAAAAAAAGTATATCCCACGTGGTAGAAAAAAGTATCTACACCCTAACCCGTGTACGGGGAAGAAATGTGGTCGCAATTGCGGCGAGAATTTTACCGAAGCCGACCGACAATACATTCACAATGCATTTTGGGCAATGAGCAAACAAAGACGTAAAGAATGGCTTTTGACGTGCGTAAAAAAAAAAGATGTAAAAAGGAGAAGAACAGACACATTTCGTCGTATGTTCACATATGAATATCATCTTCCTGATTTTAAAAACTGCCCGGTTAAAGTGTGCCAACAGTTTATTGCGAAGACTCTTGACCTTGCGCAGCATACATTAAAATGTTAATTTTGAAATGGCACACATGAATGGTTTTTTTGCTTCTTTGAACAGAGAGCGAGGCTGTCGCCATAAACCGGGCACGAGTTAAATGGCAGTTAAGTGACATTAAGTTTGTTAATTGTCGACAAGAAAGACAAACCCTTAGCCTTGTCAACAATTCTCAAGCTCTTCGGGTTTTGTTTGTAATAAAGAGTTACCTATATTAAAAAATAATAATATTTAGTTACGTTATGATTTGTATTGGCAAACGTTAAAAATAAATAAAATAATATAATTTTCACACGCTGCGTCTAATTTCTCTAAAACAGAATTTTAAAATAAATCTTATTATTGAATAAAATACATTATTATTATATCAGCCTGGTATGTGCCATTGTTGGCACATACCAGGTTGTTGCAGTCTTGTCAGGTTGTCCAGGTTGTTGCCATGCGATCTAGTAGTTTTACGCCCAGTAAGTATACTGTCTATCGCACGTTGGCAGACCGCGAGTGTTGACCTTTGCTCGTTTTTCAAAGACTAAGTTTGAACTCCACAAATGAGGATAAATGTTCATACACAGCGTCTAATTTCTCTATAACGGAATTTCAAAATAAACCTTTGTATTGGCAAAAATACAGTTCTTAATTTTCTTACAATATTTTTGAAAACTGCATAATTTCTCTGCAGCAAAATATATCACGTTGGCCAACGAAAAGAAACAATTAATCATCGATGGATACGCTTTTCGTAAACACTCAAGCAATAAAATCGGTGTCATGAGATATCAATGCTCAATACAAAGATGCAACGCTTTTGCCAAAGTCAAGAACAGCGTTATCATTCACTTGCGTAACGAGCACAAACATCCTCGTGGTAGCTACACACTTCTCTCAACTGGGAAATACGTTAAGCTTAATTAAGTTACGGACATACCATTGATTTCTCGTTTGTTTTAGTTAATAAGTTATTCATAGTGAATGCTTATCATTTTTTTTAAATAAAATTTCGCTTCTTTGAAGATGTTTCATTAAGTGTCAAGTGTGTAACGTTGTTTAGCCTCAAAATAGTTATACAGTGCTTTGTCGTTTTTTTTCTTTCAATTTTTTAAACACGATCGAAAAAGATAAAACCTGTATACTATTCCGAGGCTATACTACGTTTATTTCTAAGGGAGAATAAGTACAACTTAAGTTCTAACTTAAAAAAATATTAAAAAAACGTAAGCTCTAAAAAATGCTTGTATTATCTTTCACCAGTTCAATATGTCACCACGGTTCACGGGAAACGTCATTTACTGATAGATGGACACACTTTCTACAAACATTCATGCACTAAACTTGGTCTGGACAGATACCAATGTACGAGCAACCGTAGTAGAGGGTGCAACGCATTTGCTCAAGTCAAACATGGCCTTGTCATTAAATGGCGTAATGAACACTCGCATCCGCGTGCCAATTACAAGCTGCTGCCGACTGGAGAGTATTTAAGAATGAAATAAATAAATGACTTAACCAATATTCAAGATGTTAGTATTAAAAATCTCCAAAATACTCGTAAAAATGTTCGTTTAGCATTTTACATGTACTAAATCCAATTTAATCCAGTTTAAATGTACTAAATCTAGTGAGAATGTTTCTAAAAGAGCACGTCTGGCTGTACATAGAGGGGTTCTGGTGCCCACTCTGGTGTATGGGGGTGAATGTTGGGTCTGGCAGAAGAAGCATGAAAGTAAAATGAATGCTGTGGAAATGAGAAGTTTGCGAAGTATGGCTGGAGTGACTCTGATGAATAAAATGAAATACAGCGTTATTAGAGAACGTTGTGGGGTGAAAGATGATGTAGTGTTAAGGATTGAGAAAGTAATGGTTTGGACACATTGAGAGAATGGATGAAACGAGATAGACGAAACAGATCTACATACAAGGCGAGTGTGAACGGCCCAGTTGGTAAGGGTCGGCCTAGGCGAACGTCGAACCAAGTCGAAGACGTTTTAAAAAAAAGCCCAGGTCAGGAGTACCCGTAACCGACGAGCGTGTTTGAAAAGACTCATGGAAGTAGAAGAAGCGAAAGATGTATGCCAGGATCGTAGCAAGTGGAGAGAAGTGGTCTCTGCCTACCCCTATGGGATACAGGCGTGACTAACTATTGCGACAAACGAATACCTATGCGATATGTTTTATTTACAAAAACACAATTACTCGATATTGTGATTTTGGTAAGAAACGGAATTAGTTGAAAAAAAATCGTGGGTCTAAATTCATCAAAAGGTAAAAACACTTTTTACAAAGCATATAAGAACGGTTGTTGAGTGTTTTAATAATAAAAAGAATAGTAAACTAATGCATACAAAATTATTGTATAAGTATAGTTACACCGATAACACTTTCCCAGTCGAGCAAGAATGTGACGTGCTATTATATGCCATTACGTGCTATTATAGTGCTATATGTGAACGTTCTATGCAACAGGCAAGAAACGAAAAGAAATTACTTGTTAATGACATGTTCATACAATTTTTAAAAAGTTCGACTTTTTTAGTCCTCGTTCCCCTTTATACAGTCAAGGATTAAACTACTAAACAGGCTGTTTATGGTAAAACAAATATTATGCCAAATTTTGTATGAATTCTATTCTTCTGTACATGCAACCATTCACCCTCCTGCCTTGCAGTACTACCGCTTTATGCAGGATGGTGAATGTTGTCGCAGCCTGTATCGCGTTAGGATGCAGGATGGTGTGTATGTACCTGCTTCGCGGTCCTGCGCAGCGGACTGAAAGGAGGATGGTGAATGGTGAGTTTTTCCTTACGTGATAGGTGTCTTATTGTGTCTATGTATTCTGTGATAAGACCAAATATATAAACATTTGTACAAAATGTATAATACGACATATTGTATGTATATCTTTAGTAACAATTACATTAGGTACTTACTAATTAAAGGTGCACGTAGGTAAATTATGATAGTTGTTGTGCAGGCTTGAGACATTTCATATTTCAGTTTTCATAACATATCCTCCTTTCCCCCGAAAGGGCTGGCAGAGGTATATTACAACAACTACACTTCACCGGGCCATATTCAGTCCCAAATACGTCGCAGTTGAATCTTACCTGACTGGTACAATGCGACGAAAATAGTCGTATACGAGTGGCGTTTAACGCTTGGCCGTATTCTTGACGCGTGAGATTTTTCTTGGTCATTCTCTTATGACTTTTCAAACGAGAGAGACAATGACCAAAAAATATCTCGACTGGTAGGAATAGGGCTCCTGTGCTGTATACCACCTAGTACTTACTTTTTTCCAGATGGGGAACCAGCATGTTCATCTGATCCAAATCAAATTGGATTTCAAATAGTAACGTCAGGGCGTGGAAAACCGGTACTTCTACGCGCGGGCTATAGATACAATAAAAGACGAACAAACAAAGATAATTCAACAAAATGGCTTTGCTCAAAAAGAGACATATGCAAAGCATTGCTAGTGATTGCGTGCAACTACTCTATCTTAAAAGAAGAAAAGCATAACTGTGTGCCTGATGATTGCAAAAACCCTTTTTAATTTAAAACTTTTTAAATATTACTTAACTCGTGAATTTGCTCTAGGTAGATACGGTACGAGCACCTTATCGTGAGCCACATAAATTCAAGGTTCATGCAGTGTCCGTAACTTCAGCTTCCTCATAGGTGATAGAATAATTTTACCTATGCCAATATTTAAAGCATAATAGCTGCAATCAAATATCCCAGTCTTAGTTTAGCTGCCACAAGAACTTCGTTAATATGAGCCATTTACTATGTGTCAGCTGGAGTGACACAACCTCAGCTCGCACATCCAGTACAGGCAAACCAGTGAGGTTAGGGTTTTGGACAATAGCTAGAAAATTAAAGCATAATAGCTGCACAAGGTAGGAAAAATCTGAACGATGCTACTCAAAACATGTAGAAGCTATGATCAAAAAACTGTGTGTAAGCTGGTGTTGTGTCACTTCAGCTACTCATCTCATATCTTCCAAACGAAAGAAGGTATGACTATGCATTTTAGCTCAAAATTTAAAGCATAATTGCTGCCATTGGCAGCAAAATTTTCAAGTCTCTGGGTTATATACTTTCCGAGTTATAAGCTAATACCTATGTGTAAGCTGAAGTTACATCACATCAGCTGACACATGTTGAATCGACGAAACTATCAAACGTAGAGTTTTCATTTAAAGGGCAAAAATTAAAGCATAATTGCTGCCATAGGCAGCAAAATTTTCAGATTCCTAGACCTCGTAGTTTCCACGTAATAATCAAAAAACAGTTTTCGCGCCAAAAAATTCAAATTTTTGCTTAAAAGCGGCGTTGCCGTTCCGTGCGGTACATTATTGCAATTCAATTTGATCTTAGCGCGCATAGTGTTAAAAGTCATTTTAACTTGTGTTCAAAATTCTTTTAGTTTTGTTTAGACTGAGAGCCCCTGAACCATATGGAACTAAGAATGCACCTGTAAAATTTGAAGGCAGATTCTTATGAACTTAAACAACGACGAAGGTTATTGGTTTTGGCGTGGCTTGTTCTCTGTAATTTGGCTAACAAAAGACGTCGCGCGACAGATAATGGCTGCTTGACGTCACAGGCGCGAGGTAGACAGTGGCATGGCGAACCAGTTTTTTTGCTCCACCACCCCGCTACACCCTTCGCGTGCCATCTAGTACATTTACTAATTTAAAAATTAAAAAATTAAAATAAAGAAGAAAGACAAACCACTGTATAGTAAAGAAGATAAATTTGTTACTTGGACAATATCTAGTGTAAGTAAGTAGTGTAGGTGTTTAACAAGTTTGAAGATGAACTTCCGCAAAGTAACGCCTGATTCAATCAAGAAGATAAATGTTTAATGTGTGGGTAAGAGAGAGTAAAATGTATTTTAATAGTCTGTAAGTACTTTGATTTTATGATACGGGAATTACTCGTATTCCGACTATTGTTTCAACCGCATAAGTAAGTGATTCCCGTAACATAAAATCATAATGTGTGAAAACCACGTCAGTTTCCATAGCCTGTAAGTAGGTAAGTATCTGTATTCGATAACTACTTCAGTGTTATTTCAGTTGTTCCATGAAGAATCAGAAGACCAGGGAGCTCCTAGTCTAGTTATCTCGTCTTCTAAGTTCATAAGAATCTATCTTTAAAATAACATACATACCTAGTTTCATATAGTTCAGCGGCTCTCAGTCGTTTTTTGTTAGCCAAATTACAGAGAACAAGCCACGCCAAAACCAATAACCTTCGTCGTTGTTTAAGTTCATAAGAATCTGCCTTCAAATTTTACAGGTGCATTCTTAGTTCCATATGGTTCAGGGGCTCTCAGTCTAAACAAAACTAAAAGAATTTTGAACACAAGTTAAAATGACTTTTAACACTATGCGCGCTAAGATCAAATTGAATTGCAATAATGTACCGCACGGAACGGCAACGCCGCTTTTAAGCAAAAATTTGAATTTTTTGGCGCGAAAACTGTTTTTTGATTATTACGTGGAAACTACGAGGTCTAGGAATCTGAAAATTTTGCTGCCTATGGCAGCAATTATGCTTTAATTTTTGCCCTTTAAATGAAAACTCTACGTTTGATAGTTTCGTCGATTCAACATGTGTCAGCTGATGTGATGTAACTTCAGCTTACACATAGGTATTAGCTTATAACTCGGAAAGTATATAACCCAGAGACTTGAAAATTTTGCTGCCAATGGCAGCAATTATGCTTTAAATTTTGAGCTAAAATGCATAGTCATACCTTCTTTCGTTTGGAAGATATGAGATGAGTAGCTGAAGTGACACAACACCAGCTTACACACAGTTTTTTGATCATAGCTTCTACATGTTTTGAGTAGCATCGTTCAGATTTTTCCTACCTTGTGCAGCTATTATGCTTTAATTTTCTAGCTATTGTCCAAAACCCTAACCTCACTGGTTTGCCTGTACTGGATGTGCGAGCTGAGGTTGTGTCACTCCAGCTGACACATAGTAAATGGCTCATATTAACGAAGTTCTTGTGGCAGCTAAACTAAGACTGGGATATTTGATTGCAGCTATTATGCTTTAAATATTGGCATAGGTAAAATTATTCTATCACCTATGAGGAAGCTGAAGTTACGGACACGTTCATGCACACAATTCACCGGTCACTTCAAAATCATTGTCTCGTTCTCGCTACAGTCTCTTAGGGTATCTCTGTCTTTGTTATTGATACACGTAACGTAATACTGTCTAGTAATAGCTTTGCGTTTGCTTGTAGTTGTATCGGTCCACATGCTTTGTACTTACTAGAAATTAGAATCGTCCCACTTCTTCCTTATGTTATTTCGAAGCCTCAAACTGATATTTTTTTATTTCAAGAAGAAGGCTTTTGAAAGTTAAATGTAAATACATAGCATATTAAAATATAATTGTATTATCATAGTTCGTTTTATTTATTTTTAAACTAATGTTAATTTAAAGTGTTACACTACACCAATCAACTTGTCAATTAAACAAGAAATGAAAGTATTTTTACCTCTTGTTGAATTTGCACCCATAAAAATACAACTAATTCAAGTTCATAATAACAATTTACAAATACATACTGATTATGTATCATTATAATATAACATTATCACTATGTATTTGTGAATATTGGTAATAGCGTGACGTCGACCTAGTAGTGGCGCGAAATGGTTTGTCGCGCTAGAGTGATTCCGACTTTCAGCGTGTTGTACTAGCCTACTGTCGGATTTCCGTAAATCACGGTTCAGTTTTACCGCCAAAGCAATTTATTTTTCGCACTTCCATTCCCTGTTCGAAATGTCAGTGGCAATAGTATTAACATTCAAGTGTCGTTTTGAACACAGTATCCCAAAACTCGTGTCCGAAATAACACCAAGCCATAGAAAGACTTAGTACACAACAAAGAACTAAGTACTATTTACGAAAATGATAACAATTTTTTATATATCAATAGGCTTGCGTTTAGCCGGCATCTCGTCTGATAATAAGAAACGATGCGGCCTACGATGCAGTACCTTAGTACATAGTTGAAAACCATACTGATCGAGACTTGAATACGCCTAGGCCGTATTCAGACGCATCAGATATTATCTTGGTCATTCTCTCTCATTTGAAAAGTCACAAGAGTGAGAGTGACAAAAAAACTTCTCATGCGTCAGAATAGTAGGCCAGATTATAAGTATCATACGCACTCTGGCAGAGCGTTCCACACTTTAGCGGTCCAATAAAAGTCAAAGCGTTAAAATTAAATTTTAAACTGTTTTTACGTAGTCTTTAGCGGATTACATCAGAAAAAGGTGATGATATACATAGATGTGTAAACTTTGGTAATATTTTGTTGTTACAGCCAAATTCATAACTCTAACGGTTAACAAACTTGTAATGCTGATGGTCGATGGCTTCACTTTCTATCGCAATGGTACGATCCGCCGGACCCTCTACGAATCAATCACACTGTACGTTTGCTCAAGTAAAACAAATCATGCTTGCGAAGCGTACGCTCATGTCAACTCGAGCAACATCATTGTCGGCATCTACAACAGGCATAATCACCGGCCATCGAAATATAGCGTTCAGCCCGATGGAACTTATGCAAAAGAATATTGTAACTGCTTGTGAGGAATAAAAAAGAGAAGGCAGGTTCGAGTTGTTCAAGGAAAGAAAGAAAGAAAGAAAGAAAGAAATTTATTTTGAAACCATACAATTAACAATATAACGACAAATAAAAGCAATTAAACAAAATAACAAACAGATACTAATAGATACTAATATATATAACAAACAACAATAATAAATTAAAATTATGTATGTGTTTCAAAAAAGGAGATGAAATGAAAACACTAGCAGAGGATCGCCAAGCCTGGACTTCACTTAAAATAATGATGGATGAAACATATATCAAGTGTATTCAAGACCGATGCTGTATCTATCTTTTGATATTTTTATAAATGAAGACATCAGTGCTATTTTACTAAATTGTTTTTCATTTATTTTCGGCGCTGTCGTGTCCTACGCCATATCAGTGCTATTTTACTGTTATGTTGCACATAAGAACAATTACGCCAACTAACCCCTCTACCTGTATTCCCCTTCAATAATAATTTAAGATTTATGTTAACAAAAGTCACGGTCCCCGGAGTCCGTGGAGTGTAATTTTTAAATAAAAAAAAAAAACAATTAGGCCTAGACTTTGGCGCACCGCTATCTCACTCGCAACTTTCAACAATTTTGAAATTGTTACATCGCTAACTATAGTTAAGATTTAAAAGCGCAATAAGTTAAGTTGCTGAAGATACATTACAGGGGCTTAAAAAAATCAATAAGTTTCTGTAGGTACCTGAAACAGCACTTTATGTTGTTTATTTTTGTGTCTAAAGCAGCTATAACAGTACAAATACAGATAATTTATTGACAATAACAATGGCTACAAGTCCAGCATTAGCAAGCACAAATGACAGTATCATAATCAAGCTCTCGAAATCCATGCTACGTTTGATACGTGTTCTGGTTTTAGCTGAATACATAACGTTAAGGAGCGGAGCCAAGCTGCTATTGTATAAAGGCTACTCCTTTTGGAAGCAGTATACGAATATGAACGGAAGCCACAGATACAAATGCTCTTGCGCTAAGAAAGGATGCAGAGCCCACCTAACAGTTGACGGCAATGACGACATCCTCTGTGGGGACGTTCACCACAACCATGACCCTATACGATACGAGCAGGTAGATGGGATATCCTACGCCGTGCGACGACACAAACAATCATTTTCTATATATGCATAGGATAGTATTTAATATTACACCAAAAAACTTGTTTTTGACATTAATGATCTAACAAAATGCTAATTTATTTTAATAATATGAAAAAAAATGTATAAGTACTTACAAAAAAGAATGAGCCCCTAAAACCCGGCCATGAGACTGTTAAAGAGGCATTTTATTTTCTTAAATATAATTTATTTTAAAATTGTTTTGTTTATCTCTGTTTATGATATTCATGGCTTTGTTTAGAGACATTTGAAGCACGTTAGATATTTCTGATGCACTATTAAATAGTCTTTTCACTATAACCCACTAATCCTTATTGTCGTTGTGAATATGAAGTACCTACTCAGTTATCAAATAAAAGTGTTAATTGTTTTACAAATTCTTTAGTTTCCCGTCAAAAACATAATTATAAATCTAATGCTCTTGCAATCCTTGCTGTATTATATCCTTGATTTGGTTTTAGCTAAATACATAACGTTAGTTCGCGGTGCTAAACTGCTAATGTACAATGGTTACTCATTTTGGAAACGGTACACGCACGTGAACGGAGGTCGTCGGTATAAATGCAGCTCAACATCAAATAAAGGGTGCAAGGCTTTTGTAGAGGTAGACACCAACGACTTCATCGTTAACAAGGATGTAGACCACAACCACCCCCCTGTAAAATATATGATGACATCTGTAGGAAAATATGTAAAGATTTAGCAGAGATAAACAGAGATGACACAGGTAACTGCATACTGGCGTAGTGTGCCACCTTTTGTGGATGAAATGATCCCAGAACAGAGCAAAGGCGAGGCTTATCCAAGATCGATACAGGCTGGTTAGTGATGAAAAAACATAGTAAAGTACGGCCCTCCATCCATCTTAGGGTAAGAAGATAGCAAAATACAGGTGTTGATTTACCCGTCAAAGTGAACAATTTTTAGAACACCAGTTTGCAAAATCAAGAAAAAAAAACTTCATACAAAGTTGTTCACGTGACTAGGTAGTTATTTTGTAGGTAGGAGACTTGATTATCTTCCTGTCGAATTTTAAAAACTTATCTCCTGAAAGTTGTTCTCTTTGACGGGCAGAACAATACCCTAAAGTATTACTACACCCAAAACCAGCATGTTGTATAAGGACTCCCTCCTACTTGTACAATGCGTCATCTTGCTGAGAAGAAAATTTTAGGGACGTCAAACGAAATGTATGCCTTACTGTTGTAATATTCGTTGTAAATTCATACTATGTAGGTAAGTACCATTTTATGAGCATATACATAATTATACATATAAATATATATCTATGCAACAACCGATGGTCATTAAATTAAATTTTGTAAGCAAGTCCCTACTGTTTTAATTACACTGTTGTTAAACGTTGTATAGCCTCGGAATAGTGTTTTGTTATATTTCTTTCTTTTGAATTATCTTTCAAAAACTTGATCGCAAAAAAACAAAACATTGGATAGCCAAATCCGACACTATACGACGTTTATTTATTATTAAGGCTCAAACGAACACTTTAGAACTAACTTCGCATTGGATAATGTTTTCTATTGCCATTTCGTCTTGAAAAAGACGACGAGCAGACGACAAGAGAGCATGCTGATGAGCCGCTAAAGTTAATTATAGAATGACCAATTGCAATTACAAAAAAAAAACTTTCGCACTTGTGTAACTATTCTTAAATAGCAAGGGACATTTCTTAGGGATGAATTGTAAACCTAATAATGTAGGCAACCTCTTTGAGGAAAGATATTTCTTATTTCCTCTTTTTATCTAATAAATAAGTCAGACCAAACTGACCCCTTACAAATGCGGATATTATTCAATTTTACAGCTCTTTTAGGTCTTGAGAATGTTTTATAAAAAAACCCAGATGAGGTAAATAGCCAATTAAATTGAACTTGCAAAATTTCATTACAATTTGACCAATATTTTCCAAGAAAGAAGAAGAGAGAAGCGCATTTTTATGAAAAATTTAGAGCTCCGGGCACTTAAGGGGGAAAAAGGTTTAAAAACGAATGTAACAACTTTTAAATTAAGAAGTTGGTCTCAAATTAATTTTTAAATAAATATGTATTTATCTTTTGTTTCATGTAAAGAAAGAATGTACGAAGATCAACTTCTCGGCTCATTCGATAGAACTTCATTTTCTTTCATAAATTCACAAAGAAACCATCCCATCATTGTTAGGGCCGGATACAAGTACATACACCTACGGCAAAACAAAGACGGCTCTTCAGTATGGCGGTGTTGTAAAGGGGTATCTTGTGGAGCCTTGATCAAGTTAAATGATGTCAATACAGTAATAATGAGAGAAACAAATCATAATCATTAAGGTAAGGAAGGTGAGACACAACGGAATTTCACTTAGGCTCAATATTATCAGCCATAGGCATTCAGACTACGCGGACAGAAAATAATGTCTACAAACTCTGGCCGAATCATTTTTTTAGGCAGGACTCCTACTTTGACTTTAAGTATTATTATATTTAAAATAAAATAAAATGTTATTATTTTACGTCATTCTTAATTTCCTCGTTTCATTTTGCTAGATCTGTACAATATACCTATTCGAAACGTTACAGTCAATAAGCGCCGCTGCAGACTATGTAGATTGTCTTTACGTTAAAAAAAATAGTAAACATATTAGTTTAAATTCGTTAGCCGTGGTATGAAGTTGGTAGCTAAAACATTTATTTTGCACTATGTTCGTGTCAAATGATTAGTGTCTATTATTATGATGTTCAACTGAGGCAAATGCGTTTGTGGGGCATTTGAGTCTTTAGAGAAATACTGACAAACCCTTCACAAATTAGGCGCCACCTACATCCTTTTTCTCTCTTTAGTTGCAATAATCTGTACAAGATGGCGTTAGTTGCCTAATCTGTGAAGGGTTTGTCAGTCGTAATTGCCGTACAAACACATTTGCCCCAGTTGACCCTATGTAAAATCATTATATATGTAAGTTTGTTTTCGTATTTATTCCAGATAATGTAAAGGAACCATTCTTAATCGATGCAAAGTTTTCAATTGTTTCATCGTGCAAAGGCCGCGACCTTCTTCTATGTAACGGTTCCAAATATACAGCCGCGCGCAAAACTGCGTCTGGCAACACGCAGTGGAGATGCGTCCGAAGAAAAATTTGCAAAGCTAACCTCATCACCAGTGGCTCGCAAATCACACGCAACGATCCACACACGTGCCAACCAAATGTAATAGATAACGAAATAGTAAAATACATCCAGAAATGTCTAGATAGGGTTAAGACAGAGACAACTTCGATTCGTACCATTTACACTGAGGTGGTGGACGAGTATAATAGTAAGCAACTAAACTTGCTTAAAGAAATGCCTAAATTTGAAAGCATAAAAAGCAAGCTATACAATCAAAGAAAAAAGGCTATGAAAAACTTTGTAAGTGTAGAAAATTTCGTAGAAACAAGTTTCAAGTAAGTTTAGCTTTTAATATAAAAAGAGTCAAACATGCATTTTCATTATGTATGTACCTATTTTATTAGTAGATTATAAAATTTTTGCTCCAACTGCGCTGTTGAATGATTACGTTTCTGTATAAAATTAAAACTGGATGCGACAACAGCAAAGGATCTTTTTCTTGTAAAAAAGGAGATGCTTCTGCGTTTTCGTAGTGCTGTGTCTCCGCGTAGCTACAGGAGACTACAAAAAACTACGTCGCAAAAGTAGATGTTTCCATACGCAACCAAAACAGGAGACAACACACACGAAACGTCGCGAGCATGACAACTGCTTTTACTTTTAACATATCGTCACGCCTTACCCCCGAGGGGACTGGCAAAGGTGTAATACAACACCCACACTACGCCGGACGATATTCAGTCCCAAATGTGACAGGGGGCGAGCCTGTCGCCATAGATCGGGCTACAGTAGCAGATGACATACAAAACGCACATATGTTCACACAGTGAACAAATTGGTGCTTGGCTTGAGAGGTGGGCCTTCGCTATTTACTACTTTTATGATTAGTAAAACCTATTTAACCATGATCCAAGAAACAAGGTTTAGCGTTCCGAGAGTTGACACCCGACTACGTCCCTCGTCGTCGTCTGTCTCGAACTTGTTGTGAATTACTTGTTCCGGTCTTGCTTATGCATCGACGTCACTGCGTGTCACCCAGGTGCCAGTTTTGACTCGGAAAGCTGTACTTGACGGAGTATATTATTATACTATGCTAGCACAACAAAATTAACAAAATAATATTACTAAATTGATTTCATTCCTTTCAGTGCATTTTGTTACTACACATAAAGGCGTCAAGCTTTTGATGAAAGATAATTATACTTTCAATACGAACCTGAGGAAAAAAGATGGCGGAATTCGCTACAAATGCTCTCGCGCTGCATGCAGAGCGTACATACATTTAGATGCAAACAATGTTGTTCTCGGAGGCAACTACGAACACAACCACGAGCCCAGACAGTTTTACATTACACCCTTAGGCATTATGTTTGTTTAAAGTAATTTGTTATTTTACTGACTTGACTAATGCCCTGACTGCATCGCTGACCGGTTACCCTTCCCGTCAAAGTACGTTTACACGTGAAGCCGACTGCGTTCGCGTTTACCAGACCGTAGGACGCAAAACGAATCCAGGGTCACAAATCATGTATAAAGTTTTTTTTTTAATAAAGAATAAATTATTTAAAACAAGCTATAAGATGTTACTATTGGGTTGAAGGGTTCTCTTTCTTTGTCTTTAATTGACTATGTACATCCCACATGGTGGTGGAGACTCCTCATGTTTCTCTTCCACTTCGTTTTATCCTTGGCACCATTTTTATAAACCTCACACACATGTCACCCATTTTAAGGTAAATCGTTTGCCACATTGCGCGAAATTTAAATTTCTAGCAGTTATTTTATTTTTGGTGCTAACGTATACGACTCATCGCGACCTATAAAATGTAAATTAAAGTTCCTTGTTTTTTTTCTCTTTTCAGTTAATTTCATCACTCTTAGCCGGGGTCCAAGACTGCTAATGTTGGGCGGGTACAGTTTTAGCAAGCTCCGCCCCTATAGTGAAGGCGGCGCTCGGTACAGGTGTTCTTGCTATATACAAAGACAATGTAAAGCTTTTGTTGTAGTCAGTAGTACTGATAAAGTTGTATCCGGAATTTTTGATCATAATCACAGTCCGGCTAAATATAAAATGTTATCAAATGGCACTTACGTTAAAGTCGGATTTTGAATGTGTCTTCTTTTTTCTTTTACTACCAATTTGATACCAGATACCTACCAGATTAGTCAAATTTAGATTTAGTTATTGTTCAATTTAGATTTAGTTTGATGGCAATTTAAAAGTTAATTAGATATTAGCTTAAAATTAGTCTTAAGGTCAAAATCACTGAACTGAGCTGATAAAAGTGTGGCGTCTGATTGCAGTTAGATTACTGGAAAGAGTGAAAAAAAAATCTTAATGTTTTTTTCTAATTATACTTTTAGCGCAGTTCATAAATTTAGAACGCGGTTCAAGACTCTTGATGGTGGACGGTTACACTTTCTGTAAGCAAGTTAAGAACAGCAAGGGCGGCTTCCGGTACCGATGTTCCACGTTCACGTGTACCGGATGTAAAGCATACATACAACTAGACGGCGATGAAATGATAATGTCTAAAGTGATCCATCACAATCATCACCCTAGAATTTATCTCAAAACACCAAACGGAACGTATATTAAAGTGTAGTTTGCTTATTATGTTTTTTTTTTATTTTCCGTAGTAAGTTTATTATCTGCAATGGTCTTGGTTGACGCGCGTTTGAAATAACACTCTGTATAACCAATCTTCAAAAGTAAATCCGGAATTCGGTTCGTCATAAATGTACAGCAAATCCTAAGGGCACTTCTAGACGGGCACTTCAGTTTACTGCAATACTGGCAATATTACCAACTGTAGCATGACCATCATCAGCCGTGTTAGAAATGTATTTAAGCGTAATGGTTGCCGGGCCAGTATTGCAGTTAAAAACATAGAAACAAATGGCACGTTGTTTATTTTCTTATACTTACTAAAAGTTTATTGTCTAATATTTAATTATTTTTTTATAATTTTTCATACGTTTACCAAAAATAATGCCGATAAAAGTTGTTTTTTTGCGGTATTCTTCAATTGTTTAATTTTAGAGACTATAAAAAAATTATCATTGTGATTTGTTGTAATAGCTATATTTTCATGATCCAAAAAAACTTGGTTTAACGTTCCGGAAGCTATCACCAGGTGACGTCACTCGTCATTGTCATTGTCTCTTTCGAACATGTTGTAAATGTCTTTCTTGAGCATCGATTGACGTCACTGATCACGTAACCATTTTTGCCTCGGAAAGCTATACCTGGCGGAGTATATTATATATTATATATATTACTATACCATGCTATGTTGGTACTTATGTAATGACGTACCTTTGATTGTCTGCGTTATTATAATGATAAAAAAACCGAGCGTGTTTCTACAATACTTTAATAAATTTGATAAGACTAATTTTGATTAAACAAACACTACTTAAGTACAAGTTTTTTACAAATACCATTTTTTTTTGTTATTTGTTTTTGGTTTTTGTGAAATGTAGAATAAATAGATCAGTAAACATATGGCCCGTTGAGAAGCGCCCTACTTAGTGAGAATTAAATATGAGTTGGAACGTTGTCAAACTTTTGGGTACTTTTCCAGCGATTGGTGAGCTTTTTATTACATGTAATTTTATTTATAATATTGTATGTTCATGTTGTACCAAAACAAAAAACAAAACTATTTGTTGCTAAAAAAATGGTTTATTTGCAACCATTTAATATTATAACCGAAATATTAGGCCCGATTCTGAATGCTTAATTGAATTATTGATGATAATTTTGCAGAATGGGCAACAGTAATAAAAATATTTAAGTAAAAATCTATCAACTTAATCCTTCAGAATTGGTCCTATTGTAAAATTATAGTAAATATTAGTTTATTAAATGTGTGAACTGTTCAAAAATTTATTACTTTTAAAATATATGTTTTGTCATTAAATCTCAAATTTGACTTTTTCTATGGGCCATCAATGAGTTTTTCAATGATTTTCTTAAACACGGACGTTGTAGAGTTCATATCCTTACTTCACATTGGTTGAGGTACTTTGTGTAGATCGCCTGGGCGAGATAGTGAATGATAGCGCGACCCCATCTCACCCCACCTTGGCGAAGGACTGCTCACTTGGGGGATTTTAGTGGGTTCATACGAGGACATTCACCTTAACAAAAAAAAAGGTACTATGTACAGACAAAGGTTCCACAAATATTTGTGTAAAAATATCTGATCTAGTAAAGCTTGTAACCAAAAGATATTGTGATCTAATACATACGAGTACATATAAGAATAATTGTTGATTTCAGGCACAGGTTGTTACTGAATAACAACACGGGCCCCATATTACAAATTCATAACAGACATTATCTACAAATCATATGTCGAAAATAAAAAGATAAAGTACTTATTTGCTTACTTTCCAGCTACAATCATCGAACTAAACGACGGTTCTAAGATTCTGAAGTTTGACGGATTTACTTACGTTATTAGTAAACGACGACAAACAGGTACCGGCTCTGGCGTCCGGTACCACTGCAGGTGTAGTTCTTCGTTTCGTACAAACTGCAAAGCAAATGTCAATTTGAACACTTATAATGAAATAACGAGTTTCTTATCGGATCACAATCATATGCCAAGAGAAGATGATGTGATGAAGAAGAAGGAGGTAGTTGGAGTGGTGGTGATTCCATTCTCCTCTCCTAACCGGCGGCCTAAAAGCCGTAATCGCAAGACTCACAAGACATAGACATGCATATTTAATTACTTTAGCTGTGCCCATAACCGCGGTTTTGGTACCCACTGTCTGTATTTTTTTTTAAAACTAAAACTACATTCAAGGGGCTCCATGCAGATAAGTTAGTGAATGACGTCTAGAGATTTATTTTATTTACTTCTTGTATTTCAAATATAAGTTTGTTTCATTATTATCATCAGTCGGAAGACGTCCACTGCTGGGCTAAGGCCACTCTCAATTTTCTCCACAACAATCGGTCTTGCGCTGCCCGCATCCAGGGCATTCCAGGGGCTTCCCGCGACCCTTGCCAGATTGTCGGTCCACCTTGTAGGAGGCCTCCCCACGCTGCGACTTTCGACGGTCCTGCGAGCGATGTGCCCTGCCAACTGCCCCTTTAGTTTGGAAATTCTTCGGGCTATGTCGATTATTTTGGTTCGCCTGCGGATTTCATCAATTCTGATCAGCGTAGCCCTCCATCACTCTTTGGGTGAACTTGAGCCTCCTTAAAAGGCGCATCGTAAGCGACCACGTCTCAGTTCCATAAATCATCGCTGGCAAGTCTGGCAACACACACAGTTTGAAGATTTTCGACTTGAGACTTCCCGAACACTGACATCCGAGTTGAATTCGCCGATGGATTTCTGGATAGGGGATACCTTTTTCTCGAAGTTAAGCCTGCTTAGTTAGATGGTCTGTCCTAAATAGATATAATCGTCAACAACTTCGAGTGCAGTCTCCAACCTCTACTTGGGTGGTTGCAACATGGACGTTTGGCATAAGTTTCGTCTTGGCCATGTTCATTTTCAGAACCACTCGTTGCGAGGCTCTGCCGAGGTCTTTGAGCATTGTGCCGTCTCCAAGGTCTCAACCATGACTACTATGTTGCCGGCGAATCAAAGGTAAGTGATGACTGCCTCGGTGGCTCAGTCGGTAGTTAACCTGCCTTCTGAGCTAGGGGGCGTGGGTTCGATTCCCACCTAGGGCAAACATTCATGTGATGAACATTTGTGTTTGTTCTATGTCTGGGTGTTAACATCTATTTAAGTATGTATTTAAAAATATATAAGTATGTCGGGGAAATGTAGGAATAGGGAGCCGAGCCTTCACATCCCAATCTCACTTCTGATGTCGGGGAAATGTAGGTAATAGGGGCCACGCCGTCGCATCTGATCCCACTGATGTCGGAGAAACATAGGAAAGGCCGCCGCGCTGTGACCTTCCTCTTTTGGTGACGGGGAAAATCTAGTAGGCCGAGGTGTTGTGTCTGATTTCTCATCCGTGAACTCGCTATCATTTATGGTCGGCGTCAAACTTCAGGAACGTTGAAATAAGGGGACAGCAATGTAGGCTTTTCACTATTTTAATTATACAGTCACTCAGACTACTTGGTTAATGAATGATCACAAAGATAATTGGCGATTTAGAGTAATGGGTTTACGAATGACCATTGCGTGCGACCGCTTTCAGCCCAGTCCTGTCAAACACTGACTGACAGACATGACGTTCGCCCGAAATCCCAAACGCAACTCCATTCGGTGTTAACCGCTCTAAATTACCTTAAACAAATCGATTCATCGTCAAAAATAACAGAACAATAATACTATCGATTAACAACTCTCAAAATAAACTGATTTTCTTTATCGAATGATATCACGCGCCGTCAAGTATATATATCAGTCTCTGGCCGCCATAGTACAAGCTTTGCTTAGTTTGGGGTCAGACGATCGTGTGTTCAAGTGTCCCGAATATTAAAAAAAAAAAAAAAACACTTTGTTTGGTAACTAGTAAATACCCCGGTAGGGCTACCGGCCGGTATCGATACTTGCCTCCAGTCATAGATAACAAAGTATTTAGTAACACTACGAAAAAGCTTACGAATAAACATAGTCGTGCAATAGATGATTAACCCCGTTTATTTATAAAAACCTGCTTAGCGGAACACCTCCTCAAACAAGCTAATACACCAATCAATCGAAAATGAATGTTTCCCAGATAAACCTAAAATAGCAAAAGATAGACCTGTTTTGAAAAAAATCCGGAAAAGCATCTGATATGAGTTATTACAGAACGATAACTTTGCTACCTTCAAAAGTATAATATCCAAAAGAATACTCGTATACTCGTACTTATGCCTTTTTAGGAAAATATTACTTAATTAATGAGAATCAATTTGTTTTTTAGAAAAAATCATGTACCACTCTTGCAATATACAACGTGTTGCTTTGCATTCCCGCCGAATTTAAAGAGGTAGGTATAGTTCACTAGCAGAGCCCGAATAAACTATGGGGTAACATTGAAATCGAGAAAAAAAAACAGGTGTTTCGTACATTTTGTCGACGATCAGCGCCCAAGAAGGATACTTGTGACTAATGTCACAGTTTCAAGGAAGCAGAAAATCCGTCTGAAAAACTCAATTTTGAGTAATTTGTATGAAAACATCAATTGACTGAAAAAATGTCAAGAACCTTAAAAATTATGTTAAAAATTCAAAAAAAAAAACTTGATCTTACAAAATTCATTGGTTTTTTTTGTTCGCCATCTGGCCCCGATCATCATAACTATATATCTGACACCTGCTAATTAAGACTATTCTTATGAGTCCAACCACGCTGTAATTATCTGCTGTAAGTTGCTGGGGAGTTGGGTATCCCGAAGAAAGCTTTTGTATTTGTTTTTTATTTTAAGAATAAGAATAAAAAGAATAAAAATAGTTTATTGACAAACACAACATAATTAAATTTATACTTGTACTAAACTGCTGAAGAACTTTTTAGTTGTTTAATAATTGATAACATAAAAGTAAGCAAGTTCGTATAGGCTGAGTGGCTACTTCTGATGTCAGAGTTTCTAGGCCGCCCGAAGGCCTCTGACATGGCTTAACGATTATCGTCATTGACCAAACAATCGGGGCCTACAATTTAACGTGTCATCCGAGCCACGGTAACGCTTCGTTTTAAATGCCACCCGCGGTCACCCATCCTAGGACTGACCGTGTCGTCCACTGCTTAGCATCGGTAATCGTCTACGAACACCTAGTCAAGCTATGCTGTAAGCGCTACTAATAGTATAGACAGTGACAGAAGTGTATTTTATACAAATCACAGTATCTCCCGCTACCTCGGCTTGCGTATAATCCATAATATTACGAAAAATATATGAGGACACAAAACATAAAAATATCTAATCGATCAATCAATAATCAAAATACAGAAAATTTAATACAAACATTACAAACGTTTTTTTAATGTTAAGACCTTTCAAATAATGACATGGCTTTATTTGCAAGGGTTTTATTTTTGTATTCCCTTTTTCAGGTCTTAACAACCTACATACACTTTTTTATACACATTGTACCTACTATACGTAGCCACAACCTTATGAGATTTTGAGATAATCGGGTCACAGACATACAGAAAGACAGATATCGGAGTTCCATCATAAGGTTTCTTCTGGTAGGTTTATAAAGTAATCTATTTTGACACGAAACCCTAAGAATTATAACAGCGTTATTCGTAGTGGGTTAATAACTTTATCAGCCTAGTTTTTAGAGTTACAAGAAGCTAAATTAAACTGTGTTGGTGGATGATGATGATGTTGATTTTGAAAAAACTGTATCACATTAGTATTTGTACAAATTTTTGAGCCAATAGGTCTAGAGAATAAAAATTTTCATAGAAAATTGAACCCCCCCCCCCCCCCTTTTTATCCTTTGGAGGTAGAATTTCGAAATATCCTTTCTTAGTGGATGCCTACACTTAACAAAGAACACACCCTCCAAATTTCATGTTTCTGGGAACAACGGTTTAGGCTGCGCATTGATATATCAGTCAGTCAGTCAGAACTTTGAATTTTATATATGTACATACGAGTATATAATTATAGAATAGATAGATGTTATCTTTTTAATGTTATCGACTTTGAACAAATTTTACCCCTACGTCACATTTTCACAATTTTTCGCAATCACATCACATTTTTTGTGACGGAACGGTAGAATACATGATATATTTCTGTTCTATTTATGCTGAATCCGAGAAATACTGAAATAGATACACTAGTTATTGTGGTATTTATTCCTACGGAAAGTGTTACAAATGTTTTTATATCTTCTCATGTGTTTAGGTACCTATTACTTATTTTCTATTTCCAGATACCATCATGGCAAAAAAGAAGACATTAACATCAGCAGAAAGACAACGGCGTTGTCGGGAGAAACGAAAAAATTACCCTGAGAAGGTAGCTGAGATAAAACGCAAGGATTTAGAAAGATACCATGCTCGAAAAAAGCAAGTGGCTGACAGGAGCATGCGAGAACATCGAATCAAAAAGCGAAAATGGCAACAAGGAAATAAAAGAAGAAGGGAGAAGAAAAAGATGCTTGAAGAGGTACTTTTAAACACGCCGGCTCCATCACCAATACCAAAAACCAACGATTCCAAATAACATTGTGCTCTTGAAAGGAACAATGCAAGTCCACCAAATGTTCAAGAAAACTCCTGGAATTTTAAACCATAGGGCATTAAGTTGTTTTTGTGAACAATTCTGTTCTTGCCACGTCCCTAAAACTTATCGCCCGCAGCCTGAAACCCATCAACAACAAAATACTGTGGACGAGCTCTTGTCTAACGAAAAAGAAGACGATGAGAGCGTGAAATCCTCCACATCATTAATAAAATGATGTGGAGGATTTCACGCTTGATGATATTACGAACACAAAATGGGATGCCCCGAAAAAGTTTTTACGATACTGTGTATAGCCCATATGAATCATTCAATGACGATCAGCCATTGGCCACGCTTAAAACGAAAGATTTAACTGATCAAATTAACGTTTGCGGTACTTCTTACCAAACACTACAGCCTAAAGACATTCATCCGATTAATATAAGAGACGGAGTACACGCATTGGTTAAAGTACGAAGCGAGAGGAAAATCCAATACACTTACGCTGGAGAAGCAAAAAGTACCGTCGATGAAGAAGGCTATGTCTTGGTAATGTTTCTAAAACCAGTCGATGATAGTGGAAGACTGTTTAAGTTGGTGGAGAATGACGTATCGGATGTTCCTTTTGATGATTTGATTATATTACAAAAAGATGTGACAGAGTGAATTGAGATCATGAATAAAACATATTTTAGAAAAAAAATATGTATGTTTTATTATGTTTTCTATAAGTTCCTTTAGTTAGTTATAGATAGAAAAAAATAAAATAAAAGATTTAGTGGCGGAGGAGTAATATTTTTGTCAAATCCATCTTTCAGGTCTTGAAAATCGTACAAAAAATCTACAGAAGTTTCTACCGATCCCCCGGGCTCGAGAGTTTAAATCTTTACAGGCCAAGATGCCGATCATTCCAAAGGAAAAGTGACCCTATTCGGAGATTTGAGATTTTCATCTCACCTTTTTTGTCCTTGTTGCTCTCGTTTGAACGTCATAGGTGTGAGAGTGACCAAGATAAAATCTCATTCTCCTAAGCTACAGAGCAACGGGAACAGTTCGAGAAAACAGGATTAGTCTTGTAACTGATTTAACAAACTGATTTAAAAAACTGAGAAACCAAGGTCGGAGTACGACTACCGTTTCTATACCAAGAACGAAATTATAATCGTACGCTGGAATGTAATGTTGTCCCGATGGCATCGAATTCCGATGCTATTGAACCCGTAGGGAAAGTAAAAAGATGGTGTTCATACACGGCAACAAAATGATCCCAAAACTATTTGTAATCAAATAGATCAATTGAAAAGTCTCCATCGAGTAGCCATAAAAAGAAAAAAATGGTGGTGGGTAATACCAACAGACCCCTCTTTCCCACTAGGCACTATGGGCAAATGCCTAGGGCCTCGGGATCGATAGGGGATCGACCCTCAGATCAAATATAAAGTCCCTAGTTCCTGTCAGATCACCAAACGATAGCCAATATTTATTACCAAAAAACTTATATAATTCGAAGAAATCGAACCTACATTACCGACTACAATACCAACTTACTAGTTTATAAATGCGCGAAGCTATTCTACTCTCGCGCAAAAATTAGGCTTTCCGACTTTAGCATGCTTAGATAAATTTAAATATATAATGGTATACTAAGCACACACACATTTTAAAGAAAAATCATCAGTAGTACACTTATCAGTGTGACTCGCTTAATTCAAATTGGGCGAACGAAGTGAAGCATGAAGCTCCAAGTTTGAATTAACCAATTAATTTAGTAGAGAAATTGCATAGAACATTGATACAAAATATGTTTGATTTTATATTTAGGAGATGGTGGAATGGAATCCCATTCCAGTTTGGCCCCCTGGTTTGAACGATGTCCAAGAATAATATACGCCACAATAGTTAGACATATACTTAAATGCTAATAATACGTATATATTTTATTTACTTACAACTAGTTTTAATAAAACAATGGAATTTGTGGTCTGATAGATTTTTTTTAAGAACTTCGGTTCACATTGAGGTTTATTTACTATAAATGAAGATTTTTTAGTAATATTTCCGTATATTTAACATAAAAACAATAATTTGTCAGATATGTATTCATTCGCAACATGGACAGAGAAGGCATTCGCAACATGACGATTCTTTTTGTACTTAACAAATAAGTGTGGTATGATAGAAAATAGGTATTATATGCAGGTCAGGAAACGTTTTGATTTATTTTTTCGCTTGAAAACTATAAATTCTGATGAGTTGAGACGAAGTTGCAAAGAATTTGCTGAATTTGATTCAATTCAATCAATTCCGAGATAGAATAAAAAAATCATATTCTTTGACGTACTTAATGTTAACGTTAGAGCGGAAATACACTAGAAATTGGTTCAAGAAACAGTTTTGAAGATAAACTTCCGCAAAGTAACGCCTGATTCAATCAACTAATTTTCACGAATAGTTGCTCTGGGACGCTAAGGGGTTTAAGTGGTAGCTTCCAGTTAGGTAAGTAAGTATTACGCTGCTATTATTTATTGTTAGCTATATTATGTGTGATGTGCATTGTGGACGTGACGTTTCAGCAAAATTCATTACAATGGTTAGCGGTGCCAGGCTGCTCCTAGTGAACGGATATAGCTTCTGCAAACATTATACACAGAACGGCAAAACGAGATACAGATGTTCATTGACCAAACGCGGAAGCTGCAGAGCCAGCGTTCATGTAAGGGGTGGCGTGATAACCAGTGGCAACACTAGCCACACTCACCCTCCGATAGCCTACATGGAACTCTCTACTGGACAATACGTGAAATGTTAATTCAACATCTTATGTTTGTGTCTTCGATGGTTTGTGTCGGAGGGGCTTAGCAGCAGCAGTTTTGTAAAATTGACGAAATTTACATAATCATAGCAATATGCCGTCATTGTAAAACACTGATAGATTTATCGTGTAATGTTTAATAATAATAAATCTGTTTATTTGGAATGACAACACAAGATATTACAAAGATTGAGAATCCATTACAGAAGTATAAAACTGAGTCGCAGGTGTCTACACCCTCGTCCGATCACGAGCCATGTCGCGAATGGAATGTAATGGAACAAAACAACAATACAATACAGAGGCAATACCAGTTGGGACTTGGGTTACGACAACAAATGCTCGTTGTTCAGCTCGCGTGAATGCTCCTTTAATAGGCTTCCAACACGCACAAGCTTCCCCACACTCTTTACTGTGTGTACTTTACTGAGGTCTGCCTGTACTGAACTGAGGCTTGTGGTAACGACACGGTTGAGGAGGAGTTGGCGCGGTGTACAGTTTTACCAACCACACGCGCAGTGATCCGTGTTCAAGCCTGGCCTGCGCAGTTAAAAGTGTGGTGTGAAGCTGGTGCGTGTGATAAGCCTATAAGTGTAGCTCATAGGCAATGCTTAATTGCTCATGTTACATAACCTAGATTCGCCTTTGTTAATTGCAGCCGAGTTCATTGTCTTAGATCGTGGTTCGAAGCTGCTCATGGTCGATGGGTACAGCTTCTGCAAGCACGGCCCGAACCGCGAGGGTGGCTTCCGGTACAGATGCTCGAGTGTCCTAAGCAAGAAGTGCAAGGCTTACGCCAATGTCAACGCGCAGAACATAGTATTTTCTGGTCACACATCACACAATCATGAACGTATTTATTATATTAGATCAGCTAATGGAAAGTATCATAAGGTTAAGTAAATTGTGAATGTTTCTTTAATCAAGAAAACTGGTTTTTAAATATGTGTAAAAATGTTACAGTAAGTCTTTGTCGGACGAAATATACGAATAAATAACAGTCCAAAGTGTTTTGACAAAAAATGTTGATCAAGAGTAGTTTTAAGTTTTTTTGGTTACATACGCACTAAAACTACAGAGAGGTGTGTTAGTCATAGCTGGAATACCGAGGAAGCAACCGTAATTATCCACTAACTATTTTATAGACATTCACATTATTTTCAATTATTTTTTTTTTATTTAACATGGATGGTCTTGATACAATTATTATTTTTACATAACGTATGTATGACCATGAACAGTGAGCTTTATATTATCTGTAATGTAATGTAACTTGCGTCGCTATATTGAATGTTGATGTGAGTGACATCCATTTAGTTGGACTATTTTGCAAAGCGGACATCTTTTTTTTTGTGTGATTTTGTTGAATTTGTTGAAAATTGTATTCAAAATGCAATTAGTGATTTGTAGTATTAGAAGTGTAATTTAGTACGTAGTTGCATGCCGGAAGGCGGCTTATGACGTTCAGTGTATAATTTTTGACATCTGTATTTTACCCGGTGACGCAATGAATAAATGAATTGAATTGAATTGAAGTAGATAACGAGTAAAGTTTTTGGATACTAATTACTAGCGCGAACGAAGTTGCGAATAACAGCTAGTAATCTATATGTACAAGATGAACCCATTCGCGCCAACGCTAAGAATATAATGCGTGGTTACACGGTTCCTCTCACACTCTACGATTATCACAATGTCGTACTTAACCCACACACACGTCAATAATTAACCCCCTTACTAATGAACCTTGTACAGCCTCAGAATAGTTAGAGAGTGTCTTTTGCTTTTCTTTAAATTTTTAACTCGATCTAAAAAGACTACACTATACTATTCCGACGCTTATATATGTTTATTAGTAGTATTAGTGTCCAGAATCAGATTTAAATGTTAATTTCCTACACTGTATGCAGAGATGCTTTTATATAAAATAGAATCATCTTTGAATGCATTATTATTTTATCGCCTTTATTGTCTGAACCTTTTTAGTTTGAAATTTTTTTAACTGTTTGAATGCCTAGCATTTATCTTAGATATGTTAGTTTCAGATTACCTTCCCAAGTTTAGTAGGAGAGAGACACTCCAATTTATAAAAGCTGTGAGGCAAGCCCCCGTTTTGTACAGCAATAACTATAACATTGATAGGACCTATGAAAGTATGCAAGCCAAAATGGAGGAATGGACGGCAATCGGCCGACAATTTGGAATAGCAGGTAAATTGTTAATCAAACAACATATTTTATTACGCACCTTACCAAAAAAATCTTAGATAAATTAAAAAAAGATTGAACTTTAAAAATAAAAGTTTAATTCGAACAAGTATTTATTATATATATTACAAGAACGACGAGCAAAGACTTGCGTGTTGGTGAATATATTCTTTGAATATTCATTCATGATTCTATAAACTAATAAAGTAATTTTTTCGATTGTTTATTAATTTGCTTATCTTCCGGCGAAGTGGGGGTGATGCCACTTCTGCCAGCACCTTCGGGGGAAGGCGTGACGAAAATTATGTTACGAATGTATTGTTATTAATTTGCTTATAAAAGTTGTGAAGTGTCACTTACGGATTAATATTTTGTTTACCAGGTTTTAACGCTAAAAGGAAATGGAAAAATCTCAAAGACGCATACGTGAGATGCTATAAAAGCGACAAATCGTACCAGTGGGCTAATGCAATGAACTTTCTCGAACTATAAAACTAGATGCCTGCAAAGTAGACACGAGATGTACCTTCACCAAGTGTCGCAAGCCAAGCAATACGACGGTGCAAATAGAATAAACTAAACAATTAGTTAGTTAAGTTAGAGAATTATTTACAAAATAAACATGTTTCTTTTATTACGCTGAGTTTTACACTTATTTTTAGCGACTTGTAGCATCGTTTTATTGTATACTGTGTGTCTTTTAATAACGGACATGCTATATTCTAAGATATCATTGTAGCCGTTTTTATTACCAACCTTTACTATGAGGCCAATCTTAAAAACCCAAAAAAAACAGCTGTTCCATACAAAAAGTTTATTAATCGTCGACAAATGTATGGAACAGCTGTTTATTTCTTGATTTCAAAGTTGACTCATTGTAGAAGTTGGTCGTAATTATGAGTACAATATTATCCTAGAATATGTCCGTCGTATAGATGTACATGGTGTATAGCTTCAATTGTATGTAAGACCTACATTGTTTGTAATACAGCCTAGTAGCCACGGGACTTTATACTTAGTTCTTATTCCGATGATTACGGAATCTTTTATAGAATAAGAACTAGCACACAAAAGGTTCATTGTTTAATATTTATATTACCTTTAAGTCAATCTGGTTGTACATGACTTATCAGAGCAATTGAACTACTATGCACTACTGTAGTGCATAAGGCCGGGAATATACGTCAGACTTTTACCACGTATTTGTTTGAACTGTCAATACACGTCCGATCCGATTGTCGTACGTCTGGTCCGGTAATTGGATCGAACGTGTATTGACTGTTTAAGCAAATACATATAAGGCAATACACCATGATGGCGTTAGCCGGATCAGACTATCGGATCGGACTGTCGGATGGAAAAAATCGGACGTATATTCCCGGCCTCCTAACTCAATGATCAGAACTCCGTCGTTTTCAGCTTACATTCGCAAGTTCGGTAAAACCGAAACACTGCAATTTATAGAAGAAGTTAAGCGTACTCCCGTATTATACGATAATAGCACTAGCAGATCTACGCATTCTTTAAATGTCAAGAACGTGGCATGGCAGAAAATTGGTCAGCGTTTCGGAATACAAGGTAAATGTTTAGTTTCGAATGTGAGCTTATTCCTTATCTAAAAGACGTTGTTATACGCTAATTTTTACAGGTGAAGACGCGAAAAGAAAGTGGAGAAATCTCCGAGACGTATACAGGAAATACTATAAGAGTAACAAGTACTACCCCTGGGCTGAGGCAATGGGGTTCCTTGAACCGTTCTTAGATGTTAATTAAATTTGTGACACTTAAAGTTCCTGAATGTCAAATCAAAAATGTATAAAAATATATTATAAACTGTGTAAATAGCCAAAGTAGGAATTCTGTATAGTAGCCATAATCAAATAAATATGTCCTTAAATTTTATTATGGAAACTGACGTGGTTTTCACACATTATGATTTAAAACACGGGAATTACTCACGTACGATTCAGTCGATTATTCCGACTATAGTTTCAACCGCATTCGGCGGTCTCGCATAGCACTCAGCGCCGCGCGCGCGCACTCGCCCTGATGAAGACCGCCGAATGCGGTTGAAACTATAGTCGGAATAATCGACTGAATCGTACGTGAGTAATTCCCGTGTTTTAAATCATGTCCCTAAATGTTCCCTCTCAGGAACTAAATAATGTAAAGTAAGGCCAATAGTGTTGGACTGTCGACATCAGTGAGAATGGTGATGGATAACAAAAAAAAACAGAATGGAGCATGGATGTACGAGAAGCTAATGCGAGAACTGGCATGAAAGAGAAACAGGGCAGCCATTCTTACAAACCGAGATATGTTTTGGTCATAGTCTTTCTTGTTCCAAAAGTCATAGGAGTGAGTGAGTGAGTGATCAAGAAACATCTCGCGCGTCCAGAATAGGGGGCATGCTAGCACAGAGCCTTGACACTGAGCGCTGAGGAAAGCATAGAGTATAAAAAAACCTCCACAACGTCGCTTACCATCAGGAAAAATGGTGGCTTGACGTCGATTTATTCCGATTTTCAAAAAAAAGCTCGTGATATCAGTAATTTTAAACAATTAGAATTAGAAAAAAATGTACGAAGGAAGGACCAAGACTAAAATTTGCAAGAAAACTTGAGTTTATTTCCTGGAGTTCATTTTTTAATCAGTATCAAGATTTCAGTGTTTTAACCAGCCTATAATATAATAATAATAATAAAAAACTATTACTACTTTAATATGACTAATAGATAAAACACTAGCTAATGCTAGTTAACAAAAAAACTACTCAACATTCCTATAACGGAAAACTGAAACATCTTCCTCCAAGGCGGTCCATCTCTGAGCCTGGCGAAAAGATAAAGCTGTCTAAATTTCAGAAAGACACATTCCACTACCATATAAAATTGGATTATCACTGAGTAATGTGTAAGATGATTAATTTATGTGATGTATGAAATCATATGTTACAGTTATTAAATCACTTGCAAAATGACAGGACTTTTAATAAATGATGATCCTCCTAAAACAATAAAATATCATTTTCATCTTTAAATCGTAATCGTATCGTTCGTAACAAAAATCATCATAGACATCATTATACTTTCTCATATTATGACCTCACTTTTTTAAATAATCCCGTAGACACTTTGATCAGATATACATAGATGTCGTGTCTCATTAAAAATCAGGCCTCTATAGTGCCACCGAATCGATCAAAAGTATCGATTCGGTGGCACTATAGAGGCCTGATTTATTATATTAGTATTTAATAAATAAAGTGTATCAAATATTATTTTAAATTAAAATTATTACTTAAGTGAAATTTTAAATTATTTTATTTAAAAAATATTTATGTACTTATGTTCACCAACATCCTATTAAAATAATCAAATTCAAATAACTTCATTTGAATCTATGCTATATTATTCCGCAGTTGCGTTGATGACATTTGCTAAAGTGTTTTAGCACTGGCGTCGTGACACCGATGCGATCACAGAGCGACTAAGACTGAATGACAGCGAAACAACCAGGGTACCATTTTGCGTGCTCTACATCTATGTATATCTGATCTAACCGTAGACATAGCTTAGGGCTAATCAAAGCATTGGTTTCAGCTCAATTATGCAAATTTAATAGCAGGCATACACTACACTTTATAGAAGAAGTAAAACGCATGCCCGTGTTGTATAACTCCAGCTGCAACTCCAGATCACTCAGAAACCAAAGAATAAAAGAAAATATATGGAAAGTAATAGGCCAACACTTTGGAGTTCAAGGTAAATATTTTTGTAGCTTAGTCCACTCTTGTGCGGGACCAAATTGAACTAGCGTCGAATCATTATTAATTGTGCGTCCAGTAAAACGTATATGCAGCTAACTAATTAAGTAAATTGCAATGTGCCTTAATGTGTGTGTTTTGGTTTATCAGATTTTTTTATAGCGAAACTAGGAATATTTATAGGGAGGCCATCCATGAAGGTGCGCCCCAAATTGTTTAGATTGCACACTAAGGCCCTATATAGACAAGTTGCAACCGCTTTCTAGAATCGCTGACCCTCGAACGCTAGCTGTTGAGTAGACATAACATATCGTCACGCCTTTTCCCCGAGGGGGCTGGCAGAGGTGTACAACACCCACACTTGTCCGGACGATATTCAGTCCCAAATGTGACACGGGGCGAGCCTGTCGCCATACACCGGTCTCCAGTCATGTAGCAAATGACATATAGTACGCACATATGTTCACACAATGAACAAATTGGTGCGAGCCTTCGGCTGGGTCCGAACCCGCTCCTGCTAGCTTGAGAGGCGGGCCTTCTCTGGCTAGGCTATCATCGCTAGCTCGTTGAGTACACGAGTTAACAATATGATGAAATAACATTTTAAAGCTCGTATTTCGTCTAATGATCAGCTGGTGTTCGCGCATTAGTTTGTAACGATTCTACAAACAGAGCCTCTTGGAAGCGATTGCATTTTGTCTAGGGCTCCTATACTGTAAACGATAAGGAAGAGTGGGACGTGTCTCCGCGGATGGCACTCACCATAGCGGTATATTAAGTGGACAGATACACCCCATATTTGTCCACTTAATAATTATCCCTTTCTTACTAGGTGAAACAGCAAAAAAGAAATGGAAGAATCTCAAAGATTCATACTTAAGATACAACAAAAGTGACAAAAACTACCCGTGGGCCGAGGCAATGAGCTTTCTTGAACCGTACGTAGATATTAAATAGGTTGGTATGTTGGTAAGTTCGGTCAGATAATATTGAACGAATATATTTTTTAATTATAAGACGTAAGCTAGCATCTAGAGATCCGTGACTTACAAGTTGCTAGCTTAAATAATGTAGTTCTTAATTATTGACAAAAGGAATTATTAAATACTTTCTGCTATGGTTTTGGTACTTACGAACTTCTCAACTAAATAAATAAAGAAATGTTTTACATGGCCTTTTATTTTCAAATAATAGAAGCGATCATAATGAGAATTAATGGGACGAATGAAGTCGCTCAAAGGAGGGGTAATCATCATAACATATCTATTACATTCTGCACCTTTGAGAACACGCCATACATTACATACATTTCTAATCGAAGACCTGGAGATAATCTAAAGCAGTCGTTACAGTATTCAATTTGCAGGTGAGCTATCGTGCTTAATTTGGATGGCATAATGGCAGTTAGACAGTTGGCAACCCAATTTATTTTTATTGCACGGGCATAGCCACCCACCATAGCACACTGCAAATTGGATGCTGTAATGGCCGCTAAAGCAATCCGTGATCTAAATGACTATAACGACAATTCTAAAATATAGTCTAAGTATTTTAAATCCAAATAATCAAAGTTCAGAGATTTCAGCCCAGTTTATTAACTTAGTAAGGGGTCCAAGATTGCTAATGGTGGGCGGATACAGCTTCTGCAAGCACTACTGCAACAGCAATGGTTGTAACCGGTACAAGTGCTCGAGTACATTGACAAAAGCGTGCAAAGCTTATGTACACCTCAACGCTGCTGAACAAATCATCTACAAAGACACCAGGCACAACCATGAACCTACTTCGTACACAAAAGCAAAGGATGGAAAGTATTATAGAAATGCGACGCGTTTTCGGCGGTAGACGCACGTCGATACCATTTTGAACATGCAGTAAAATGCTCTTTACTTTTCACACTCGTTGGCACTTCGCACCTTCGGTTTGCCTCTTCAGTGGGCGATGCGCCTTACCCACCAATAAATGTTACCAAAATATTATAAAGAAAAAAAGAAAATAAATGTTACTAAAATATTATATTATAGGAACCTAACGTACATGTATGTAAATGGCATAATTTGTGTAAATAAAATAAGTGATCATGTCCTATTTTTTTTACTCTAGCAAGATAGTATTTATTAGACTAGTTTTGTACAAATCTGCGTATTGTTCTGAATTATTTTTATATTGTTTTCACGGTCTACATCTAGCTACATCTTCATGCAGCATCAACGGCTCAGTTAAGCATCGGCTATGGTTAGCTGAATTACCCCAGTTCACTCACATCTTCAGTCAGTCAATCAGTCCTGTGATTGTTCGAAATTAATCATCCGATTCTTACTAGGTTTTATATTGTTTCCTGACGATGCGAAAAAGTAATGGAAGAATCTCCGAGACACGTAAATCAAATACCATAGAAATTAAAAACATCGTGGGAACTGGATGTGGGCAGAGGCAATGAGTTTCCTTGAACCATTTAATTTTGTGTCAAACTTAATTTACTGGCAGATATTTACTTATTAGATGCTAGGTGACTAAAGTCGTGATAACAGAGCATTTTTTGAGGCATCGCAAAGTCTTTCAAGTCAGTATTGAAATTCTAGTCGAGAGTGGGCACTAACCGCAAATGATATCGCTATGCGCTATGTAGAGAATTGGGGTCTAACAAGATTTTAAAGGTCATAAAATTAATTTATTTTACCTATTTTTTTTCAATTTTCTGCTTTTGCCTTTTTATATGCACCGCTTGAAATTGAATATTGTTCTTTACTTCTTTGCTTTTGCCTCTCAGTTTGCTTAGTTGTTGATTCAAGCTTCCCCGATACCTGGTGTCTTTTCCTGTTCTGTTCACTCGGTTCTGGCTTTCGTCTTTGCCTGTTCAAAAATGCGAAGAATCTGACCCAGCCTTTCTCGACGCATGTTGCGTAGCACTTGTTGTGGATATGGGATACCAATGGGCTTTTAACAGCGTTCCGTCACAAAATTTCTCTCACATTTAATTCACTTAAAAATAGAAACTAAAAAGTAAGCGTAACAGGACCTCATACACAAAAGTTACAACTAGTTACTTTTCAGCTGCTGCTGCTTACGCAGTCTTCAATTTAATTTTAACATATTGCTGATTTCAGCTTCGTTTATCACCTTACGAAGTGGTCCAAGATTGCTGATTTACGACAACTATAGTTTTTGTAAGCATGGCCGCAACCGCAGAGGCGGATACCGGTATAAATGTTCGAGCGCAATGAGCAGGGCATGCAAGGCGCACGTGCAAGTCAACGCTTACGAACAAGTCGTCGCAGCCTGGACCAATCACAATCATGTACCCAGTAACTACGTTACACAAGATGGTGAAAGCTATATCAGAATTGGATATTAAATAGTAATGAATTATTTTGTTTTTATTGAACACTCGGTACTCATTCCACTCCACTTCCACTGAGGGATAACTTACGTTTCATGAGTTGGAAGCTTGGACCATGTCAATTTATAAAGTAATACATTATGTTAGCAAATTATCTTACTAAAATATAAAGATGATGTACTTAGTAAAATTTTTGACCAATAAATAATGTTTCAGTTAATTTTATTTTTACCTTTACATTATTCCAGTTCAGCGATTAAATCCAGCGGTGGAATGCCACTGGAATAATGCAACGCGCTACTGAAATGCACTGGATCCAGTGGCGGTTTACATTATTCCAATGGAATTCCAGCGCTGGATTCGATCGCTCGGCTGGAATAATGTAAACCGGGCACAACACTACCATGTTGGGTTACTACTTCGCCTCGCTAAACAATGCTATTGTGTTACGTATATGAAAATTCCTATAGAGTTTTCTAGCTATAATGTAAAAACAAATATTAAAATATCTCTAAGCACCGAGTCGTCTCGTTTTGTGTTATTATACAACAACAATTAAAACAAATTTGACGTATTTTCAGAACATCAAAGGGCACGAAAGTGGAAAAAAACTCTAATGGAAAAATTTAGTCAAAACGAGGAAGAAAATTGTGAGACTGGACAAGAGAACTGTGAAACTCAACCCACAGTTGTGCGATTTCAACTACAATTAGCATCGTCCTCTGATGCATGCGTTAAACATCATAGCGAATGCAAGAACGCATACGCGAACACTAATTGAATGCAGCGTGTGCTGTTGCATGCTTGTATTCAGGGTCGAAGTGGCCGTACACTCAGGGTGGCATTTGCCAGCCGGGCCCCAGCCGGCGCGGGCTCGGCTTGCAGGGCTTGGCACAAGCCAGACGGTAAGTAGGTTGGGGGCTACACCCCGCCTGGCTTGTGGGGAGCCACCCGGGCCCTTCCAGCTCAGTCCGACTCTGCTTGTATTTGACCGAGCGTTACGAAAGCCTCGGAGACTATATACGGGAACAAAACCGCGTTTGTTTATGTATATAGTATATTAAGTAAAGTTAATATAAAGTAAAGCTCTATGAGCTGAAGACCTCGCGGCCGACGTCTGTTGTCTACTGGTCGCATTTCTCAACCGATTCTCATGAAACTTTGTGAGCATGTTCGATAATTATAAACGTGAAAGTTTGTATGTATGTATGGATGGATGAATGGATGTTTGTTACTCTTTCACGCCAGAACGGCTGAACAGATCTGAATGAAATTTGGCACAGAGATAGATTGTAGTCTAGAATAGCACATAGGATACTTTTTAACCGCAGGTGAAACCGCGGGGCGCAGCTAGTTATGTATATAGATTGTTTTCGTCGAATCACTGCTCAAAATTGCGGAGATTTCAAGATAATTGGTTAAGAAATGCGACCAGGGTGTGAGAACGGGCATTTAAACTGACGTTTCAAATCGGATCTATCGACAAAAGTGTATGGAAATTACCGATTTTGTCGATTTGAAACGATATTTTTTTGTCGAAGCTGTAGCATAGACGCTTCCTCGATCGCCTCATCAATTCGCCGACACCACGCACCAAGCGCTCTTGCATTCGCCTCGATAAAATTTCGCAAGCAATTTACTTTAGATTTTTTGCTTAAGTTTTAGGGTCTTGTACGTATTAAGTTACTATGTGTATTATAATCTAGTCGCTTGTCTAAATGAATGTTCTGTATAGTTTTTAAAGATTTATGTAGAAAAAAACCAAAGATCACGCCATCTTGGGCTTTAGTTGATATAGTAAGAGAATTAGATTTAATAAACTTATCTTTAAATATGAGTATATAGGGGGCTTACCGCAAGTTTGGATAGTTAACAAAAACTATTTTCGTTTTCCTTTGGCTCCATACATTGACCTAGTTCTAGAGTCCGGCGACCACTTTAGACTAACTTCGCATTGGCTTAAGATTTTCCATAGCCATTTCGTCTACGAGCGAAGAGAGCAAGTTATAATACTGACGAGCCTCTAAAGTTTTTTCAAATAAGCAATTTCATTTTTTTTATGACTTTTGCACTTTTGTAATCATTCTTAAATTACAAAGAATTTTCCTTGTATTATCAATTCATTTAAATGATGTAGACAACCTCCCTATGGAAAGGGAATTTTGATTTGCTTTGTCTATCTATTGAATAAATCAGTCAAAAGTGATCCCTAACAAATGCGGATATTTTCCATAGCTCTATTTTCTCTTGAGGATGTTTTTTAAAAAAAAACAAGAACATAGGGGCAGATATAGTTCATTGAAATGTACATGCTAAATTTCATCATAATCTAACAAATGGTTTCCAAGAAATTTGACAAGCGCGTTTGTATGGAAATTTCAGAGCGTCGCGGGACCCTTAACGTTTCTGTTAGGGGCGCTTTATGTATGGAGCCGAAAACGCAAAAAAGTTTTCGTGTCGATCAAAACTCTTGGTAAGGGTGCTGGACCGACTACAGAAGACAAAAAAAAATTTAGCAAGAAGGGATCGTAAGAAAGTATTGCAGTAGTTTTCGCGAGAGAGTGGAGTTGTTGTCAGTCAGTGCACGTAACTTTTGAATGATGCCAACTTGTGTTCTGTGGGATGGTTGGATGATGCAGAGATTGATATGCCCGTATGTGTTGGTTTTTGATACATTTTGAAGTACTTATGTGACGTTAGAGTGGAAATACATTTTGAGGTTTGCTAAAGTAACGTAATCGTAACTTATCGTTTAGGAAAAACGCTACTCAGGGGAACGTGGTGAGTAAATAAATACGAATTACCTACCACGTTCCCTTGAGCTTTTTTCCGAAATAATAAATAAGATTTGTATAAAGTAGGACATTTCTTGGCAAAACAAAAAACTTAAAAAAAAAGAAAAACTTAAGCACTAATTAAATTAAATATTATTTATTTCGAAACCAGTCGTGCACATAATCATATTATCATAAACAATCAAAATTAAAATCAAATACATAATTAGAAAATAATGTCACATCACTAATAGTAAGTGTATATTTTTGGGGAACTAAATTTTTTCCTAAACGATAAATTACAATGCTTTCTGGCTAAAAAGGTTCTGGACCTCTGTAAACGGGACACCCTGTATGTGTATAAGTAGATTTTTATAAGGCACCTGGATCTGTCAAATCTCACAAGCTGACACCTTGGCAGTAAGTGAGTGGGTAAAAATAAACAAAATGTGTTTGAAAAACAATTAATTCGTAGTTTGATTTGTACAAATATTGGGATTATTTTTTAACCGAGGTAAAAACGGTGGTTCTCTTTATGATTGAAATTTAGGTATGTATTGAATATTGATTTTATATTATTGTGCTAAACTAAACGATTGAGTAGTCTAGCATGTTATATGCGCTCTTGTAGCGTAAATGTTTCGCTATCCCACACTAAAAACTGCACAAGATATGAAAAATAAAAACATACAATCCAGTGAGGAAGATCTTTATTCTAATGCTCTACTGAAGCCAAGCATCAAGCACGACTTATAGCGACTTGCACTGAATAAAAGAATTGCCTAATTAGATACTTAATAACTAGTTTAGAACACCTGGCGAATTATTCTCTTATCGGGCACATAAAATTAGAAGTCTCCTAAGAAATGGCTTAAGGTTTGCGCAAGAAAATTTAGGTAAGAACTAGCTAGAAGTAGTTTAAACTAGTTAAGCTAGGACTTAGGCAATTCTTATCTTTAGTGCAAGTGGTCATTAGAGTAACATAAGTTATTGTAATATGTGTAATACATTGGACAATACTCGCTGTTCTGCTGTATACTTACCGATATTAAATAATCTTACAATGAGCCTAACAATGTTGGATGAATTCAGTTTTTTAATTTCTTGTTATGATTTTTCTCTATTTCAATGGACTTCAACTGTAACAAACGTCTGTTTGGAGAACCGCGCTTTACAACGCCAACCGTATTAGAATCTATAACAATAGTATTTCTTCTTCTTAACGGTACGGGTACCATCTCCTACCAATATCAATAGGGCTAGAGATAGCCTAGTGGGAGAAGGCCCGCCTCTCAAGTTACAGGGAACGGGTGAAACCCAGCCTACCGACGGCACGCACCAAATTGTTCATTGTGTTAACATACGTGCGTATTGGATGTCATCTGCTATATGACTGGAGCCTGGTGTATGGCGACAGTCTCACCCCGTAATACATTTGGGACTGATTATATTCCGGCAAGTGCGGGTGTTGCATTACAACCTCTACCAACCCCCTTGGGGGAAAGGCGTGACGATATAAAATATTATATTATATGTTAATGGTATTTCTTCTTCTTAAGGTACGGAAAGGCCTTTGTCGAAAGACAAGCTGTTGATGGAAAATACATCATCAGTGATAAATACTTTGTAAACAGCAATAAAGGCTAAGGTATATTATTATTATTTAATTTTTTTTTTATTGGTTTAGGTACAAAAATAATTAACAAACTACACTTATAAACCTAAATAAAATAATTTGGAAACAACATTATAAATTTGCTAATCCAAACATTGTACACAGCGTTGTTAAGATAATTCATATTTTATATATCAACTACTTAAATATTTGTACTAAGAAGATTTTTTTGAAATTATACAGAGTTAGATAAAAAATATCGAGTTCGTCACATAATAAATCATTATATAATTAGCACATACGATGGAGCGGGTTGTTACGCCCCACGTTGTTATTTGAGGAAGGAATACTAAAAAGCGTTCGAGCAGGTCGACGATTAGAAATCTTACGTGTAGTAAAGCTTATATTATTATTAATGTTGCAGCTCCACCATTTGCCGCAGAATACTTATCTCTCCGGAACGGGACAAGCATGCTGCGGATTGGAGGCGTCACTGGCTACTCGTTCTACAGAGATAATGTGATCAAAGGCGGCCGCCGCTTCAAGTGTGCGCAGTTTAAACACAAATGTAAAGCTTTTGCTCATGTTGATTGTAATAACTTCATTACTTTGCTGTCTAACAATCACAACCATGATCCACCTCAATATATGCTGATGGAAGATGGGAAATATGTTAAGCCAAGAACTTAATTTCTGGCAAGTGGCCACGTTCGAACGCACACGAAAACTATTTGACCTAAATGTTAGACTCAAAAAAACTTAAGTATAAAATTATTGACCGAGCGGTTGTTATTAGGCTTCGACGAAAATGCTTTCGTATGTCCAAACTCTGTCTGGATTTCTGTCCGGATCTCTTTTCGGATCTTTGTCTTTCTCTACAGGTTGCATGTCTTACCCGATTCTCTTGAAATTTTGAGTAGATTCGATAATCATATAGTTCATATAGCACTGCCTCGGTCGCTCAGTCGGTAGTGAACCTGCCTTCTGAGCTAGGGGGCGTGGGTTCGATTCCCACCTAGGGCAAACATTCATTTAATAAACATTTGTGTTTTTTCTATGTCTGAGTCTTAATTATCTTATTTAAGTAGGTACATATGTATTTTAAAAAAAACTATGGATATCAGTCTCTGGCCGCCATAGTACAAGCTTTGCTTAATTTGGGGTCAGACGACCATGTAAGTGAACCGACAGCGCAAGTGTCCCGAATATTATTTATTTATTAGTTTCCATTTCTCAAGTCAAATTTCAAAATTTTTAAATACTGACTCGGCAAAAAAAAAATCTGTAAAATTATTGAACCTGCTTACAAAATTTCACGAGAATCGGTTGAGGATGACAAACGTCAGCCGCGAGGTGTATGCTCACAGAGCCACTTGCTTATTTTAAAAGATGTTAATGTTTAATGATGTTGTGAAAATCTTTTTCACAACATCATAAAAATAAACAAGTCCATATATAATGTTAAAATAAACAAGTCCATATATAATGTGAGTGTAGTTTTGGCAATTTGTAAAACAAGCTGCGCACCGCGGGTTCACCCGCAGTTACAAAGTATCCTATGGGAAGACATTTTCAGCATTATAGCTGAGCATTGACCTTTTTTGACGTACTGGACACTACAGTGACATCACTGTTTTTGTTAATTTGTGTATTGGTATTAAGTATTGTCTTTGTAGTGTCTTGTGTGTCAAAATAAATGTATCTTTCTTTCTTCTTTCTATGTGCTATTCTAGACTATAATCTATCTCTGTGCCTAATTTCATCCAGATCTGTTCAGCCGTTCTGGCGTGAAAGAGTAACAAACATCCATCCATCCATTCTTACAAACTTTCGCGTTTATAATATTAGTAGGATATTAGTAGGATTCCTTAGTCAACTAAGGCTTAGTTACAAATTAGTCAGAAACCATCATTTCTATAGACCGCAACATCAGTAGAGCAATAATTCTTTTACTAAACCTTGTATTCTAGCAGGCTACGTCAAGACAACTAGCGGTACTATTTTGGTGCTCTTTAAGAATCAGCTCTACAGTAAGAGTACTCCTCTCCGCGATGGCAGCTTCCAATTCACTTGCATCAAGAGAAATTCGAAAAAATGTCCCGCCAACCTACGTGTAAATAAGAACGATGTTATTATAAAACACCTGCTTAAACACAGCCATACACCACCTTTATATACCGTTACTGACACAGGAATCATTTTAATGAGTATTTAAACCATAAGATTATTTATGATGAGAAGCATTTATGACGGGACTCATGGAAGTAGACGAAGCGAAAGATGTATGCGATGACAGGAGCAAGTGTCGAGAAGTGGTCTCTGCCACGCCTTTTTCCCGTAAGGGCTTACGGGAAAAAGTCGTGACTAAATTTGTACCTTCCTTCCACTTTGATCCACAGCTAGACTCCACAGATGGATCCATGGATACTTCGGTTTCCTCTTAAATCCACAGGTGGATTCATGGATACTTTTTTTCCCTCTTAAATCCACCGGTGGATTCATGGATACTTCTTTTTCCGTCTAAATCCACAGGTGGATCCATGGATACTTCTTTTTCCTCTTCGATCCCAAAATAATAATATTTTTCAATGCCACTTGAACCCACTATCCTCTAACAATCGAATACATTTAGGGACCTTTTTTAAAAATATATTATTTGCTGATTATCTTCTTTTTTTTAATTTACCCGACTGCGGCGAAAAGGAGGGTTGGTTTACTTGTATGTATATTTTTCTATGTATGATCCTCGTAACTACTAAACGCTTATCTACATAAGTATTCAAATAGGTGCCTACTTCCAAACTGATTCATAAATCTCTCTTTTACTTATAGACCAATACTGCTACCTACTTGCAGGGAACTAAAATTTCATAATTCGCGCCGTCCGGATCGACGCGTTCGTATGGCTACGCCGAGAGACTGCGGAAAGACAAGGACTGCTTGAGCGGATCTTTCTCTCTCGTAAAAACATCCAAGAAAATGGCGGATCGTGCTCTGTGATAATTAATTAAAATATTCGTTAAAATAAACTTAATAACACGAAAAACTATCAAAAAAACTGTGTGTCACCAGTGTGAAGTGTTTACAACATTTCATTGCTACGTTTAGTGATGAACTTACAGCATAAAACACCAAACAATATTGCCGGCCGGCGTGCCTCGTGCAAGAGGTAAGCTTTTGGGGAACAGATTCCAAATTAAATTCACATTAAAAAATAAGTCCACGCGACACTACTTATTGTAAATATTAGTGAGAGGAGGTGCTAGGAATTGTCCAATTATCAGATATTACTTCAAATGTTAATTTACAAACTAAAATAGTTTAAAAAAAACTATTCTGACATCAAAGCAAAATCGAAAATAATGACATTCTTGACTATATTATGCTATATAGACTTACTTACTCATGCACACATTGTATAGCCTTAGAATAGTTGTACAGCGTTTGGCTTTTTCTCAAAAAAAAAACACAAGAAAGGCTATGCAACGTTAATTGGGCAAGTGTTTTTTTTTTTTGCTTATTCACACTAATTAGTGTAATGATCACTAATTTTAAATGAATACTTAAAGCTTTCTTTAGTAAGAATGTAAAAAAATCCCTCCGCGCGGAAGAAGTTAAACTTCTGTGTATCTTTCTTTCTCTCTCCCTCTTGCGTTGGAATATTGGACGCTACTCGTTGCTAACGCTCGCGCTGGCCTGTAACAGGCATACTACGCGCATGTGTACAAGTGCCACGCATTCACTCTCGCTCTGTCTCTTTCCGTTCCCCCTCCCCAGGAGCGTTAAACGTTTAACGCAACCTTGTTGGAAGTCGCATTAGAAGTTTCACTTCAAAAAGTGCTTGTACCTAGTAGGTAGTTAAAGTAATTGACTTCCCCATTTAATAGGTAACCTTTAAACATTCAACTTTATATTTTTTTTAAACTCAAGTCGTTAAACCCTCCACACTTCACTACGAATTCAATGTCAAACGAAAACTATCTTCAGTTTTGAAAAGGGTTCGGCGTTGCACGATCGCATCTGAAAACTATTTTAAATTCGCATTTGAAGGCTCGATGGTCACTCGGCGAGCAGTAGTGGGAGCGCGAATATTTAAACTGACGTTTCAAATCTACTAAGTTGTTTAGTTTAGTCGATTTCAAACGCCCGTGCTTGTAACGCAGGTACTTTAAAAGTTAAGTACCTACTTTAAGTACCGCTTAAGAGATCGCTCTTAAGCGATAAGACCGCCCATTGCGCATTTATTTTTGAGTGTTTAGTTTAGATTTATTTGTATTTGGTGTCAATAAAGAGTTTTTGTATTGTATTGTATTGTATTGTATTGTATTGTTTGTTATTTTCAGACATTTTAACAATGTTACGCAGTTTACACAATAATAAGAGCGAACAGCTCCTGCAAGGCTCCGCAAGTGAAGATAGTGACGATGAAGAGGAGTACGAGCTTGATCAAACCGAAGACACTAGTCATTATTCTTCGTCTTCTGAGAGTGAATGTGACACGGTTTCATTGCGTAATTTGAAGTGGAAGAAGAAGAAATTTAACAGCAAAAATGTTCCAGTTAAAACACCTTTGCCAGATATACGAGAACAACAACCAAAGAGTCCTTCTGAATATTTTGAACAATATTTCACTAGTGATATCTATCAACAGTTCGCAATGGCGACTAATCAACACTATACGATTAAAAACAGTGGTGTAGAATTAAATCCTCCATTCACAGCTGGGGAAATAAAGACGTTTTTTGGCATTCACGGCATGTTGGGGTGTTTCACGTACCCAAGAATGAAATTATTCTGGAATCAACGGTACAGGTTTGATCCCATAGCCAGAGTGATGACCCGAGACAGATTTTTTCTCCTTCGAGTAAATATACTCATCAAAGATGTCCATACAGTAAACGAAGCAGAAGAACAGGCAAAAAATAAGCTATGGCGAGTTCAACCTCTAATTGATGCTGTACGAAGTCGTTGTTTAAAGCTGCCCCGTGACGTTGATAACTTCTCCATTGACGAGCAGATGATCTCTTTCGGAAAACGCTGTACTGGTCTAAAAGTGTCCGTAAAGGACAAACCTCGCCCTAAAGGTCTGAAAAACTATATAGTCACTACTGCAGAAGGAAAAGTACTGGACTTTGAAATATATCAAGGTCAAACCACGAACCTGCCAGATATTGAAAAATTCGGAATGGGGCCAGCCATTGTACTGCGATTGGCTAGTAATCTACCTGATGGCAGTTTCCTGTACTTTGACCGATACTTTACTTCCTTGCCACTCATGCAAGAGCTCGTAAAAAGAAAGAAAGAAGGAACAGGCACACTTATGATGAACCGATCTAACACAAAAAAAGCTATTAAATATGAGTTCAAAAAAGATACTCAAATGAAACGAGGTGAACATGAAGAGATAGTAAACGCTGACGAAAATATTTGCATACTGAAGTGGAAAGATAACAAAGGGATGATGTTATCATCTACAGCTTTTGGCTCCAAACCTCTCACGACTGTAGCTAGATGGGAAAAGAATAAGCAAAAATACATAGATGTCCCTTGTCCTGCTGTTGTAAAAAACTACAATAGCTATATGAGAGGGGCTGCTATTTTTGACCAGATGATGGAAACGTACAGGACGAGGATAAAATCTAAAACATGGACACTTAAAGTGATACTTCACCTTTACGACTTGTCTATTGTGAACTCCTGGATGGAGTACAGAGAAGATTGTAAAGCTGCTAGAATAGACTCGAAGGATGTCATGGATTTTCTTGAGTTTCGTTTGAGCATTAGCGAATACCTGCTCGCAGGAGCACCAAAACCTGCCGGAGATAACATTCCAGAGTTTGCAGAAATGACCAGCACCTCAAAATACCGACCAAATCCACTGCCACACCTGGATACACAGATGGATGGCTATAATCACTTGCCGGTATTTGATACCCTCAAAAATCCTCGGGCTTGCCGTGCCCCAAACTGCACAAGCAGATCCAGATGTCGCTGCATCAAATGTGACTTATACCTCTGCCTTACAAAGGACAGAAATTGCTTTTTTAATTTCCACCGCTCCTAGGATCTAATTTAAATGTATAGTCCAGTCATTATATACATTTGGAAAAGAAAGTGAACCGAGAAAGCCAAATTTTGGATATGACGTAGGGGGTGGCTAGAAAAGCTTAAGTTCAAATTGGCCACCAAAATAACCTGGTGCGTTTTCCGCCATCTTGAAAAAAGGGTTAAATTCAGTTTTTTCGTCATAACTCGGTTCCCCGTTGAGATACGAAAATTTTGATTTGATACTTTTTTGTTGCTTTTCGTACGATCTACAATTAAGGTCCTATACATTTTTCACGTATCGATTATCGTTTTCGAGATATCGATCAAAAAAATCCAAAATTTTGTTTTTCGTTATTTTCTTTTTTCTCGTACAAGATATCGAAAAATGTCTGAAATGAAACTTGTAGAGCGGATTTAGACCTACAAATTCGTTTTTTTGTTTTTTATTTTCGATAAGAATTACGACTTCTAGCGTGCCGCAAAGTCAGTAAGACTGTACCCGGGTTTGATTGAGCCGCTCGCACGGTTGTATCCACACGTCAAAATAGATGAATGGTTGTTCGGGGAAATGTTACAATTTAAAATAAATTAATAATCCAGCCAAATTATAAATCAAACATATGAAATTTATTGATTAAATAATTGTTACGCCGCAAAAAATAATAATTACACATCGTGATTTATTTCACACGTTTTTTGTCGTTTCGATGGTCCTGGCTGTAGGAGGTCTTCCTCGGCAGACTCTTCGCGTTGTGGAATCTCATTGAATGCAGGAAATGATGCTGTGACGGTCGAAAAAAAATCGTAATCATCATCGTCAAGATCGTCGTTCAATAAAACCTCGACTCTGGCGACATTGTTGCATATCTGTCCGCTACAGTGCAGGCAAATAACAGAGCAACAAATCCCTGCTTTCCTGCACCCACAACCAGCCCCACACTTTCCTCTACATTTGCATGAAATGAGTTTCAAAAGTTCAGGTGGAGCGGGTGCGGCTGTGGTGCAAATCGATTCAAGCCCGTTATTGGTCTTTCGTCAACCCCATTCCAGAGGATCTTGGAAAATCCCGAGCCACGTTTGCACCTGCAGATATGTCCGGAAGACTTGTTGGCGGACTGCGCTATCTGTTGGTGGGAGTAGTGAAAGAGTATTCACCTTATTTGTCGTCATTGATTTTGCAAAGCGGTGGAATCGCAAAATATCCATTGATGTATCCTCTTTACGCCCACCATACAGAGCGATTAGAAATAGCCTTCCCGCGCAAGCTAGCATATCCGGATCGACCTTTTCTTGCTTGAATAATTCCACCAGTCAGAGGTTCGGGTTCTTCTCGAGGGTGCTGATGAATTTCGAGACGCACATTGCACCGTCGGGCGCGCTGGGGCCGACTTTGTGGCGCGCTAGAAGTCGTAATTCTTGTCGAAAATAAAAATAAAAAAATGAATTTGTAGGTCTAAGCCCGCTCTACAAGTTTCATTTCGGACATTTTTCGATATCTTGTACGAGAAAAAAGAAAAAAGAAAATAACGAAAAACAATTTTATCTCCCCAAATTTTTTTATCTATATCTCGAAAACGATAATCCATACGTGAAAAATGTATAGGACCTTAATTGTAGATCGTACAAAAAGCAACAAAAAAGTATCAAATCAAAATATTCGTATCTCAACGGGGAACCGAGTTATGACGAAAAAACTGAATTTAACCCTTTTTTCAAGATGGCGGAAAACGCACAAGGTTATTTTGGTCGACAATTTGAACTTAAGCTTTTCTAGCCACCCCCCACGTCATATCCAAAATTTGGCTTTCTCGGTTCACTTTCTTTTCTAACCCGATTTTTGCGACGTAATGACTGGACTAGTAGTTTAGAGATTGATTATTGTTTATTACTAGCTGCGCCCCGCGGTTTCACCGGCAATCCCTCAAAAAACTTTTTTTTTAAATTAAATGTCCCCCCTGTGCCTTTTTCTGTTCCTCTGACAACGTATATACAAAATGTCATGATGAATGCTTGAGTAGTTACAACGTGAAAGCGTAACATAGAAACAAACAAACGAACAAATCACTTTTGCATTTTTAAAATTAAGTTAGGATAGAGTTAATGACGTTTTATAAAATTTGGTTACGTAAATTTAAATTGATTTCTTGTTATTTTTAAAAATATACTCTGATATATGCTGATACTAAACTCTATATCTGATTTAAATGCCTTAAAAAGTTTTTTTACTAAATAGTTTTTCGAAATGTCGACACATTTATGCATTATAGCTATACCCCGCGGTTTCGCCCGCTATTAAAAAGTATCCTATGTGCTATTCTAGACTACAATCTATCCCTGTGCCAAATTTCATCCAGATCCGTTCTGGCGTGATTGAGTAACAAACATTCAAACTTTCGCATTTATAATATCAATGAGGTGAAATTATAAACAAATGTAAATAATCATATTACATTTTAACTCAAGGAAACCATAGTTTAGACCCGAGTATAAATCATTGAAGGGAAAAGTAACTTATATTCCGTTAAATTTGATTTCAGCTCGATACGTCCAGACAGCAAATGGCTCCATTCTCCTGCATTTGAACAACCACCTGTTCAGTAAAAACAGTCATATACGTAACGGTGGCTACCGATACGTTTGCACCAAAAGAATGTCTAAAAAATGCCCGTCCTACGTACATATGAGCAGTGGCAATGTCATATTGAAGCAATCGGTGGAACATAATCATGAACCTCCAGAATACGCGTTCACTGAAAATGGACTCCTCGTGACGATTAGAACACGGAAATAGTGAAGGAAAATATAAAAAGATTTTTAAAATCTTCTAGCCTTAAGCTGGAAGGTATAAGAATAGAATAAGAATCATTTATTGCAGAACTATGTGAAAGGGTCTTAATTTAAATATAGTCTCAAGAATAGACCTAAGTCGGGTATGCAATATGATGTACACACAGGTATAAATAGGTTATAAATGTAGTTAAACAGAATATTAAAAACAGGTTAAACAGGGCCCAAATCTATTCTGGATCTGACTGCTGATGTGTGTGTTGTCTTTCGTCGTTGTCCGTGTGTTCCTTTGCATCCCTGATACAGGAAAACCTTGGGCGCGATTTACAGACCGAACTTCGACTTTACTTCGATAGAAAGTTCAACTTTCCCGGCGAGATTCTTGGACTGTCCATCAAAGTATAGTCGAAGTGCGGTCTGTGAATCTTGCTCCTAACTATGTTTTCGTGTAAAGCGTTGTATGTTTACCGGATCATTTTAAAACGTTTGATTGATTTGATTTTGCAATGTTGCAGTTAAGGATTAATTTGTTAATTAAATTACAACTAAATTACAACAGTATTAAAATGAAACGTCATTCCTCTAAAGCTGTAGAAGAGTTGGACTAAAGAGTTGCCGGTTCCGGACTGCTCCAGGAATGCAATCGAGTCATATCTGACGAAAAGAATGATCTTCCAAGCACTTCTCATGGGATTGTATATTCTCGACCTGATCGAATTTATCTTCCCCTTCTTCCAATGAGAGAATTTGAAAAACAATAAGTAGAGATGTTCCAAACAGACATGAATCCCGCTTCAGAGGATGAGGAGATGCTGTGGATAGAAAACCTGACACAGATGATGATGACAATGAAGTTGAAGGGTCTACGATAGTAAGCAACACGGAAGATAGAGGTCAACAAATCATCTCTGACTTCTTGGAGAAGACCAGCAATTCAGGTGAAAACTCAGACTGTTTCATCATGGATCTCACCCGTATATCTAATAAGCATGTAAGAGAATCTATCAAACAGCAAATCATATCCTTATTCTTCCTGATTCAGTGAAGACATATAAGTGCTGTATGGACAATTCTGGAATATGAACTATTGTAGGGTATCCAAAGTGTGCAGCATCAACTTGCCAAACAAATGATTCCAGAGCCAGCCCTTCCAGAGCCAGCCCTACCGCCCGCGATCCCGTTGTAAGTCTCCCCGAATCCCCCCCACAGGGTCAGAGGAACATATAAGAGTCATCAAAGAGCTGCGACAGAATGTATGGTTCCGTAGTCGCTATGACAAGAAAATGAAGACTCAGGTGTTTTCTACCAAAACCCCTGGATTATCAGAAATCGAGATCAACTGCATTTTATGTTCTCTACATAATCCTTCTTTGAAGACCTTGATACAAGAGTTCACAAAGAAAAAGGGATGGAAGAGAATGCTGTCTGGTCTCTTTGATCTAGACAACCCCATTTCTGCCACTGTTTATTATAAATTAGGCGGTGATACTAAAAAAATACTTTTGTGTTCGTTTATGTTTTTCGTTTGTATGACAAGGTATTTTAAGGTTTCCACAATCAGTAACACCACTGAACACCAGCCATAGATAACCTTATAATAATACATAATGTGTTCATAAATTAATTTTATTGATTCCTCATCGTTCCCTTTCATAGTGATCATTATTTTAAAATGTCTAGTGCTTTCACTAGATTCAGATCATCGTCTATAGCTAAAGTCATGTCTCCTTTTTTTAATTAATTAACTGTTGTTATTTAAATGAGTATAATGTATTGACTCGGATTTATCTTCCAGCTCACAAATTCATCACCTTAGTCGATGGGACCCGACTGCTAATGATGAAGTCGTACACCTTTCACAAAAGTCGTAAGCACGGTCGAAAATCTGGAGGAATCAAGTGGATTTGCTCTGCTAGTAATATGAACTGCAAGGCTTACGTCATTGTGGGGTATAACGATGAAACTATTATTGAGACCCATCTTCAACACAGCGAACACAACGTGCCTAGATACGTATCTGCTCGAAAAGGACTGTATATTAGAGTTTAGGTTTTACATGATTATACCTATAATAATATTACAAAGAGGTAATGTTTATATTATGTTTGTAAGTTTAGTGGAGGGGTTATCGTTGAAAGTATTTGCCCGGTTTTAAACATTATTTCCCTGACAGACTCCTCAGATGACAGAATCAGAACGAATCCAGGGGCAGATAGCTAATGTGACATTAAGTTAATCTTATATTTGGTGTATTACTTAGCATAATTTTTATTGTGTTTGAAGATTGTAATTTGTACCCCACCTATTTGTACTATGATATTTATGTTTTAAAAGAAGAAATATAGCCATGTTATAAAATTTAATAATGATGTTAAATCGTCAGTTAACATAAAGTGAGATATTTTTAGAAGTGTCTGAAAAAACCAATGACCATTCTTACTATGTATATAATTTTAATTTGGACTGATTTTATTGTCGTAGTTTGTTTTTTTAACTACATATGATTTACTCATTAAATTTTTATTTGTCTATATTATCAATGTCACGGATGATTTTTATTGACATGTCAAGGATGCACAATTAATTTTATTAACGCGGAAAGTACGCTTTTCCAAGGTGATATTACTCTTTTCAAGGCATATTCCTTTACTTATTACATTTTTATTAAGTATTTTTATTTATTACTAATTAGATAATAGTATGTTTAATGTCTGAGCTAAGCGCAGTTTATAGTATTATATGGGTAGGATTAAGTGACATTTACTGTTCGATATCACTATAATTTTGAAATTGTTAATTCAACAGTAAAATCGAAGCACTTCACAACTATTGTTAGTTTTAAATAATATTAAATTACAATTTATAACGAAACCCCAACGAAAGAGGCTTAATTATATAATAAAATGCTGTGGCACTGTTAGGCATATAAAGTTATTACTATACATAATTACATACATTCGTTATTAATTTACAAGAGATTAAACTCGTATCCGCCTTTAGACTCATTCCTGGTCGTAAAATAAAATGTGTATGGACGTTAAATATTAGGGACACGTTTAACAAATACTTATCTTTCTGACATTTCTTCATCTGTATTTTGTCAGCATCAATTCAAATTCTGACAAAAGACAGACAGACAAAATGAAAACCTGAGAAGATTTTTCTAACTGAAACTGCGCGTCCTCTCTAATAGTCTCTATGTTTCTTTGCATATTGGGAGCAGAACGCGTTGTTTTAGTTTGGGAATCTCTACTAGAATGTCAACGGAATATTTTAATGTTTACTCAATACCTGTGCCTATGAGATTTACACACGAATTTGAATTAGCCGTATTATAGTAAAATAGAAATTAACTCACTTTATAAATTGTGTGTTTAATAATAACGTAAATAATCATTGATGTATGGAGAATAAAGAACTGACTATTCCTGACTGAATGGACTATTTATTTTTAAATTCATTAATAATTTGAACCTAGATTTTGGGAATCACGCAATACTATTTTCTAAAACGCGAATGAATTCTGAGATGACGAGAGATAGACACAAAAATGGAAAAAAACGTTCATACTCTACCAACCTAACTTAAATAAGATAAGCGATGGGTAATTACTAACTTTGTGATTAATATCTACAAATAACTAAAATATCTGTTTGTTTCATACAGATAGCCAGCATTGTGTCGTTGGAGGAGTATTTGAAATATGCGGGAAGCGGGTCCTGATCTACAGAAATAACCAGTACAATGAAAGTAAAACGCAAAATGATACCGTTCTTTGGAAATGCAATGAAACCGGGTGTCAAGCTTTTATAATTATGAAAGGCACTCGTATATCGGTGAAAAATCTTGAGCATTGTCACTTATCGACTGCACCGGTATTTGTTCTGAATGCAGATACAGCTGACATCAAAGCTAAGGCATCCGATAAAAATAATGTAACGGGCAAGGGCTCGGAACCAAAACCTCAAACCGTAACACCTAAATCAAAAAGTCGTGACTCCACACAGTCATTAAAACCCAAGTTTAAAAAATAAACTAATGTGGACACGGTTTCAGAGGAATCACGGTGGGTTGTATGTGGTGGGTTGTAGATGGTGTGTGGTTCTTGTATGAAAATGAGAAGGCAGTAATGTTATTAGAGTTCCACTCTACTTTTAGGCGACATTCATTGCCGTGTCGTGTATCCTCAAATGATGGATATATTCTAAGACAGCATTTCCGAAAGTTTGGATCGATAACTGGTGGTGGGTCACGAGCTAATATCGAGTGAGCTCTAAAAGTAGCTTTTCTTGAATTGTGTCTTATGTTGTATTGTCTTTAAATTATAATTTTTTTCACTTGGGACTGAACAGTGTTTTTCATAATAATTATGCCTCTTTTATTCATCAAAGACAACTAATAGGCGAGTCCGGAATTTGGAAGTCTTTGTTAGCTGGGTCGCGGTCCGGTCAACTTTGGGAAGCGCTGTTCTAATTCACTTGTAATCATCATTATGACTTCTACAACAGTAGAAGTCGTCAGTCACAGTAGAAGTAGAAGGCGTCAACATCATCGCGAATTCGTAAAAATAATCTGTTCCATACAAACAGTTCGTTGATCGTCGACAAAATGTATGGAACAGCTGCTTTTTTCTCAATTTCACAGTTAGGCCCAATAATAAAAGTTTGTCATACTGATGAGTACAATGATAATATTCTAGAATATGTCCTTCGTTTAAAGAAACACTATAAATAAGTCAGTGGGTGTTATTTCACTAATTATATTAAAGTTTAATTTTTTTTAATTGATAATTAATCAATACGTTTTTATAACGAAAAAGTAATTACTAATGTTGGTAAGGGAACTATTTAGTCTAAAGATTAAAAATGTGTGCTTACTTGTCATGGTAATAACGAAATAAATGTAAAAAATCTTAATCTTATAATAATGTTTTATTATTAAGCTTTGCTTTCATAAGACCGTGTGTGCAAAATTGTCATTAATATTTTTTTGATTACTCTAAAATCCTTATTTATCACTAGCAGCGCTCTTAGGTTTCACTCGCGTTCCTTCTGTAATCGTTTAATTTTTATTTTTTCCGGGATGGTAAGTGACTTATGCGATAAAGTAGCAGCTATTTTCTTTATTTTCATATCCGTTAAAATTGAGCCGTTTTGGAGTGAACAAAAATTACTTTCTCACAAACTTTCGCATTTTATTTAACTGGTCGTGTATCAAATCTTTAAAGATAATTAGAAACACTTCCCGGCGTTCCAAAGGACTAAGTATACAGGGTGTTACAAAAACCTTGTTGTATCCGCGAGATGCGCATCCAGTGTCGACTGGAGGATACAATTATGCTAGTTTAAATTAAATATTGGCTATAAAAAAAATGAGTACCTACACATCTAGCTCCGGCCTCCTAAAAGCGCGAACGCAGACACTAATCGCGTCGGTTTTTTTGTAAACTATTTACGTCGTGCCGCTACTTTGTTATAATAAAAGCCATCAACATACATATAATACAGATATGTTAACATTTTTTGTAAAGTTTCCTTTTTTTTCTTGCGTTCTTAAACCGGTCAAAACGCTTGCTATTTTTAACGTGATTTTTTGGTGTTTTTGCGTGAATACTTAAAAGTGTGTGTAAGCCCTTCCCCTTCCCTTCCCATTATACAACAGGGTTTTTGTAACATGCTGTAGGGTCAACTGGGGCAAATGCGTCTGTGGGGCAATTGCGTCTTTCGAGAATTACTGACAAACCCTTCACAAATGAGGAGCCATCTACAACTTTTTTTAAATGTATAGTTGCAATAATCTGTACAAGATGGCGTTAGTTGCCTAATTTGTGAAGGGTTTGCAGTAATTCTGGATAGACACAATTGCCCCAGTTGTCACTATATGCGGATAGTCTGTTACAATGCAATAGTAATATTGTAAGTACCATGCAGCTAATGTGATGATGGATTTGTAAAGTGGCCATAGGAACTTCTCGACAGTTAATGAAAATACACTGGCCGTATTTAAGCTCATTTTGATCAGCTCACGGTTCAGCTCACTTCATCAGTATCATCATTAGTCAGATGTACACTTCTTAAAAGCTTGTTTGAAAAAAACCTTTTTCAACAAAAAAAAAATTAAAATAAGTGAGATTACTGATTATATAAGTTAATAGCATTATAACATTAACGTTTTGTTACAAGAAAATATTAAAAGTAATTTTTACGATACCCCTTAATAATTAAGTACTGACATGAAAAATAAGAGTAAACATAGTCGTCGATTTTAACGGTTGTTAAGTATTTCTATAAGTTTTGAAACTTTACGTAAATATTACACCTAAGAACAAAATGTTGGATATTTTTATTAAGAAGTGTAATTATTATTGTAAATGCGTAAAGTCATAGATTTTTATGTTATTTGTATGTAGTTACCTAATTGTTTTTTTAATCTTAGAAAATGTACTTAATGCTATTTCTTTTAGCTCCATTATGAAAAAAATATGTTTTCTAGCATTAAAACCACCAAAATTGAATTACTGTTTTTCTGTAGATCGACCATTAAAAATAAAAAGTTAATGAAACTTTTTTCTTGTATTTTTCTTTCTTCTATGTTTTCAAAAATATAAGTAAATTTACGTATCGCTATCACACGACTCAGTTAAGTACGCGCAGGCTTCAGTTAAGTACGCACAGTTAAAAGTGTGGTGAAGTTTGTTCGTGTGGTAATCCTATGAGCGTGGATAAAAACGGTTGAAAGAGGATTTGTGTCCGGCCCTGCTAGCCCTGCAGTTGTCGACAGTGTTGCTCTAGCCAGACGAAACTGGTATTAATTAGTGGCGAATATAGGAATAGGAATGTGTACGCTTATTTTGAAATAGTTCCAGGTCTAACCACTATTTAAGTACTTTTGCATTGTAATGTATAATGACTATCTGTAAAGTGTTCTCTGTAAAATGTTGTCTGTAATGTGTTCTTAAATAAGTAAATGTTAATGCTTTTATTTGCAGGTTTTGATTTAAAATCGCTGACAAATAATTCATCTGGTCTTTTAGGAACTTTCAAAACAGAAAACGGAGAGCCATGTCTTAATTCGAAAGCGGCTCGCAAAGGCCCTTGTCATATTAAATATTGCGGCCATATTGTAAAATTTAGAGAAAAACAACTAAGGTTTGCCATAAAAAAGCGAAATTCATTCGCAGGACTTGTAAAGTGACCTTACACCCAAAAAAATGTTTTGTATGATTTCACCACACTAAAGGGTTAAAATTCTTAAATAATAATCATTAAGTATGTGTTATTTGATGGTTATATTTTTGAAGTAAAATTTTGCATGAAGTAACAATTTACCTTTAAAATTATTTTTGTTTTAATTTTTGCAAAGCTACGTACTTATTTCACTTATTGAATAATTGTCATTTTGAAGAAATTTCGATTTCAAATTGATAGTCTTCTTCAAATTAGTAGTATTTGAAAAATGTGTATCAAATAGGCTCTGTGACATTTCCTATCGCTGGAATCGTTGATTTTGTTGGGATAAAAACTACTTAACCCATGTTTTAACCCAAGATATAAACGACCGCTAATCCAAATACCGAATGGATTGAAATGAAATTAACTTTTGGGCGATTTTTCGTGATGAGCAACAAATATGCAAACTTAGACATTTATAATCGACTGCGCGAGCGTTAGCGTCTATGCTTCAGCTTCGACAAAAATGCTTTCAGATGTCTGGATTGTGGCCGAATCTCTGTCTTCATCTACAGATCGCATTTCTTAAGCCGCCATTTAAGTAAAAGAATTTCCAGAAACTGGCGGGACAAAAAAATCTGTAAAAATATTATAAATCTGTCCACAAATTTCACGATAATCGGTTGAGAAATGCGATTTGTAGTGGAGGACAGAAATTGGCGCAAGGTCTCCAGCTCACAGAGCCACTATAACAACAGTAACATCACAGTCGATGTCGTTGACAGAAAAATGATGGAATCGGATGCTACTTCCTCTTATATTAAACATGCATAATAATATGAACATGGCTTTTTATTTTCAGAGGATGAACACTTCTTTCCAATAACATGCACGAATGGCAAACAGTACTACATGTACAACCATTATACATACAGCTTAGACCGCAAGAACCAACGATATAACACAAGCAGCTGGCGTTGCAGTAAACGGTGCAAGGCCTTCTTCATCATGAATGATAAAGGTCGGATGATAAAACATATGCATACGCATAACCACCCCCCTAATAAATACGTCATTACCACTGAAGGACTTTACTGTAGAATCACAAGCTCACATACTCAAAAACTCGTAAATGTTACCTCTATATAATTATAAGTTATATTATGACTGCCTCGGTAGCTCAGTTGGTAGTGAACCTGCCTTCTGAGCTTGAGGGCGTGGGTTCGATTCCCACCTAGGGTAAACATTTATGTGATTAAAATTTGTGTTTTTTCTATGTCTGGGTGTTAATATCTATTTAAGGATGTACATATTTAAACATATAATATGTATGTGTAACAGTCTCGGCAGCCATAGTACAAGCTTTGCTTAGTTTGGGGTCCGTTAAGATGACCGTGTGCAAGTGTCCCTAATATTAAAAAAAAGGGTAGATGGGGAACTAGTGAAATATTTTAAGAATTGCTTCTACGCAGTACCATGTAACCTCAGACCAAATAAACAGTAGAGACGGAACTCTGCGAACAGCGAACTAAGGTCATTTTTTAAACTTTGCATGAGCCAGTGCCGCCAAAATAATTCACGTTAAACCAAGATTACAAAAATAACGTTACCAATTTAAATACCGTTGTCACATGATTTGTTTATTTTATTTATTTGAACAAAATCCACAGCTCTCAAATAATGCATGAAATAAACATACAGATAAGTAAACTTACAGCGAATAACGGACTTACATTTTTTAAGATGTAACATTAGTTCTGGTTAGCCATCCCGATGTAATGTGTCCATAAAAAGTAGTGGTGGTCATGGAAAGAAAAGAAAAATGCTAAAGCATAGTTTTGCTGTACGTGTGTGCGAAATCGTGCATGTACATGCTAAAGCATAGTTTGAACCGGCTTCACTTCGCTGTTTAGTGTTTGCACAGAACCGTCTTTATTATTTTCATATTATTTGGTCTGAGAGTAACCTAGTACATTGTTATTATTCTCGGTAATGCCATTGCTTTGAGTAATTCTTTCATATTAAAAACAGTTGACGTAGTTGGGTGCTTGTTGTCTTTGATTATAAGACTGATTACGAAAAACTTTTTAATGGTGAGTATTTCAACTTTACGATTAACTTTTTTATTCTTAAAAAGATAAAAGAAACACCTGCCAGATTCAGCTTGACGTAGTCTACTTTAAAATCTACCTCTTCATTACAGATGTCCTCATCCGTATAATGAACAAACGCAATGGGAAAGTGTATTACATGCACAAAGAGTACACATACAGTCAACGAACTAAATACAATACTGATAAATGGAGATGCACCCAGGGATGTAAAGCTTTCCTCAAGATATCTCGGGACGGGATGTTGTTATCAGCGACCCACGAGCATAACCACGAACCGGCCAAGAAAGCAAGAATCAACAAACTCTGTAAGACTAGGGAAATGTTTTAGAAATATACCTATAGAAAAATTGTAAGAAATATAGTAAGTTTGTACAGGCCGAGTGGCCACCTGAAGACAATTCAGCTGATACTTAACCGAACCGTTGACATTGCGTTAGCCATAAAAAATGGACGGGGTACGACCCAGTATCACTAATGTTTCACTAACATGTCACCTACTGGTAATAGTAGTTGTATTATTATATGTTCTGTGCCGGTAGTCCAGAGGGCATGTGAGTGAGACATCACTAGTACTGAGCCGATCGCAGTCCGTTTCATGGCTAATAGGCTTACTACACGCACAAACTTCACTGCACTTTAAACTGTGCGTACTTAACTGAGGCCTGCGCGTAATTAGCTGAGCCTTGTGGTAACGGCACGATCTTTTCGACTTGCGTAGACAAGGCGAATATCGCGCAAGCCATGCCGTAGGGTTGCCGCGGTTTTACCGTTGTTGTCATGTTCTGTGTTCAAGCCTGGCCTGCGCAGTTAAAAGTGTGGATAAGCTGGTGCATGTGGTAAGTCTACAACACAAAGTTAACGGTTCAGTTAAGTTTCGGCTATGGTTAACTGAATTTGCCCCTGAAGCTTGGCCTCTTGACTAAACGGTCGTTAAAACCTGTTATTAATTAGATACATTATACCTTGTTTTGTCTAGTCTTATAGATAGAAAAATCTACCTAGTATGTATTTTAACTTGCTATAATTGCTTAGTATGTACAAGATGTTTGTGTATAATATAAGGGAGTTTAGCTTAAAGTTTTAACAAGACTTACCAAAAGCATCACAAAATAAATGTGCACAAAGTAAAGAATAATGCTAGTAAAACTACTTAAACTGAGATAAGGAACATAGTTCAATTCATACTGTTATGAATTAAAAAGTACACAAAATACACGCCGATTTAAATTATAAATGTTTAAAATGTTGTTTTTTTTTCCTTAGTAAATATCAAACTATCAATCACGATCCGGTAGTTCTACTTTACTGACCTATATTCTGCTATGTCCCCACCAAGGGAGGTATAGCAGAATAACGAAAATATTGTAGTCGACTTTGCACGCTTTTCCATTTAGGTGGGGCATATTACTCTCGTTTAATGTCTTTCATTTACCTTATTAAAATCCAAAGCAGTTCAATGTATCTTTGTTGTTTCCAACACTGCCCTAACGTGAGTTATAATTTTAGTAGAGATATTAAGTCAAGACTTGTGCATGTTCCAGTGCAACTAATAACTACGATCCGAGATAGACTCCTGTTGCTATACAAAGGACACTATTACTCGAAGACTCCATACTGCGAGAAGAAATGGAGATGCATTAACACCACGAATTGTTTCGCAGCAATCATCATAAGTGAAGACTACTCGGTGGAAAAGGAAAGGGGAGAGCATCACCACCTGCCCCGAAAGTTCCTTAAAAATGAAAACGGAAAATATTGTATGCTAAAAACACCTAAAACTAAATCTACTGATTACGTTTTATTTGAAATAGTGCAGGAATCTCCTGAAGAAGGCGGTTAATACAAGCGTTTTTTTAAAGGTACTAGACGAGATTTATTGGCATAATTTTTTTTTATTATCTGTTTTCTGCATTATTTACTTTACACGTAAAATATCAGGTGTAATTGTATAGAGTCTAGCCTATTAAATTAGGTCTTAATTTCATGTCCTTTTTATAATCCTTTTATTTCATTAGCGTTTAACCTGTGAGTACAGATGTGGTCTGGGTCTATGATTTTCTTAACGTAATATGATAAAAATAAATACTTAATGTAAATTTTTGTCAGCCAAATTTTGATTCTTAAACTTTAAATAGCACTTATTTTTTTATGTGGTAACATTAAAATAGTTAGTCGTTGCGGTTATAACTAGTGGCTCTATGACCTGGAGACTTAGCGACCAGCGTTTGCATTCGTCAACCGAATCGATGATTATACAGAGCTATCGAACCTGCTCACAAAATTTCAAGAGAATCAAGAATCGCGACAAGTCAAGAATTGCGACGTGTAGAGGAAGACAAAAATCTGGACAGAGATCCAGACAGGACATACGAAAGCATTTTTGTCGAAACTGAAGCAGAGACGCTTCGCTCGCTAACGCTAGCTCGGCCGATTAGTTCTATACTAATTATAACATTTTAAGATTTTTACCTACAGATACAGACGTTAATGGTTTGTATATCTTGTACGTGCTCACTTTGCTTACATTAAAATATTATTAAAATTTTATTTTTTAGTAAATTTTACGTCTATTTAGTACATTTAATAATTTTAAGTGTACCCAAATAAAAGGTTTCGAAAATATGAGAACATGTATTTTTCGTAGATATTTACGTACGTTCAAATAATTGAGTGGAGAAACCAACAAATCATGAAATCCCAAGATACGTATGTACTATGATGGCACTTACTATAAAGTTAAAATTGTAATAAATACTGCAAGTAAGCTATACTTTTTTTCTTCTTTTTAAAACAATACCTATAGTATCGTTGTAATGGCTCAAAATCATTAAGTTACAAATAAAAATAATCCTCAACCAACTTCAATTTTTTTTAATCATTTACCCAACTAGACATCAGAAGTCGTTGGACCTACCGTTTACAGAACATACCATCGTCACGCCTTTTAGCCCAAAGGAGTTGGCAGTATATTACAACAACCACACTTCACTGACCAATATTCAATTCCAAATGTGACAGGGAGTGAGTATATCGCTATACACCGGGTACATTCGTTATATGGATAGCAGAAAGATTAAATATGTTCACAAATAACAGACTGGTGCGTGCTTTCAGCTGGGAACGAACCCGCAATATACAAATACAATACAAATACAAATACAAATAACTTTATTTTTCAAAAAATTAGAGCTAAAAATTACAATATTAAAAGTACCTACTTACATTTATTTGATTAGCAACTTAAAAATGAAAATTAATACAAGTAAGTACACTAATATATTAACCCTGCCCTCGGAACTAGTAAAAACTGTATCTCAGAGGGCAGTTGTTCGTTTACATAAATAGTTCGTTACAAAAAAATAATACATAATATATCATAGAGTGAATATAAAAAGTGTAGAAAAAATGAACATATTAAATATCAAAAACAAAAGAACAAAAGAAAGTGCAACTAGTCATATACAATAATACTATACCCCTTATTCGTGTCAGAGAAAGAAATATAGACAAAGGGAAAAATTACGATACAACTGCTAACAATTTTTCAGTTTTTTCATAATCTAGTGTTTTGAGATATCCAAATACTGCTTTTTTGAACTTAAAATTAGATAGTTTTGGAAGTTGTGAGATCATTTTAACCAATTTATTATAAATAAGTGGACCTAAAAAAATACTACATCTTCTAGCGAATGAGGTTCTACAATGTGGAATTTCAAAAATTTTATCTTTACGTCGCTTATTATCAACATTTAGCTTGGAGAGTTTATGTTGATCTAGCAACATGGACATAATAAATAATTGTCTGACAGTAAGGACAGCAGAGTCTTTATATAACTGATTTGTTGGGAATAAGTAGGGCTTGAAAGATAAAACTTTAAGTATAGCACGTTGTGCTCTTTCCAGAAATAATAAAATATATTTAGAAGAACCACCCCAACAGGTGATACAATATGATAATATTGATTGACAGAGAGCAAAATACGCATTCATAATTTGTTTACTATCACAAATGTGGCGAATAGTTTTAAATACATAAATTAATTTACGGACTCGATTTGCAATAGCAGTAACATGATTTTTAAAGTTTAAGTTAGAGTCTATGACTATACCGAGGTACTTTATGGCAGTCGTTGGAGCAACTGTAGGGCAGTTACAAGAAACACAAAGGATATTATTATTGCAATTATGTGCTTTAATTTTTAGTAAATCGAGTGGTGGTTGACCATTTGTTTTTAAGCTGAAGGCTATATATTTCGTCTTATCAAGATTAAGAGTTAGTAAATTATTATCTAGCCATTTCGTAACTATACTTAAACCATTATTCGCGTTAATATTCACTTCCTCCCACGTCCTACCTTTAAAAACTAGAACTGTGTCGTCTGCGTAAGTAATAATGTTACCATTAGGAATGTTTAAGTTGCACATATCGTTTATATATGTCGTGAACAATGTGGGACCAAGAACGCTACCTTGCGGAACGCCAAAAGTAACCAACTCTGGAAATGAACTCTGAAATTCTCCAATTTGTATAGTTTGGTATCGATTAGTCAGATAATTAGAGAAAAGTTTAAGCTGGTTTCCACGAATTCCAAGGCTCTCTAACTTATTTATGAGAATGGGAACTGAAACTGTATCAAATGCTTTTGATAAATCTAGGAATATTGCAATGCATTTTTCATTAGAATCTAAGCTTTTTGTGACCAGAGTAATGAAAGAATGAACAGCATTTTTTGTTGAAATCTTGTTACGAAAGCCAAATTGATTAATTGAGAGAAGCTCTTTCTTTTCAAGATATCTTTTTAATCTAATGTTAATAACTTTTTCTATAATTTTCGACATGGTTGTGAGAAGAGAAATAGGTCGGTAATTTATAACTATGTTCTTATCCCCACTCTTATAAATAGGTATAATTTTAGATTTTTTCAATGCGTCAGGGAAAATACCCTCTTCAAAGCATTTGTTACAAATAGTTGCTATAGGTGTTGCTAAAAAGGCTATTCCTTTTTTAAAAATTTTAGCTGATATCCCATCCCACCCAGTACTCGAACTGTTTTTTAAAGATGTAACAATTGTTTTTATTTCATATTCATCAGTAGGTAAAATAGCAAATGAATTTGAATCCATAGACGAATGCATATAATTAATACTAAGAGTTATTTCATCTGTTTTGAGCCTATCAAGAATAATTTTAGCCAGATTGCTGCCTACATTAGCATAATATTTATTTATAAAATTAAGTGACTCGGAAGGATTATTTTTAATATATAACAGCTCAGATGTATCCTGTTTATTTCTTTTAAAGTTGCAAATATCTTTTATTATACTCCATTGTTTTTTAACATTGTTTTTGTGTTTCAATAATTCATTCTTGTAATATAAGTTTTTTAAATCTTTTAATATTTTATTGCATGTATTTCGATATCTCAAGTAGCTTATTTTTAATATTACGTTATTAGGTTCACTTTTTAGTTTCATATGTAGCCTATCCCTGTGTTTAATGCAACGTAACAATCCAGTCGTGACCCAAGGTTTTATATTTCTTTCTTTACGTTTCCTGTAAATTGTATTTGTGTGGCTAATCACAAGTTCTTTAATCTTATCAATGAAAGCATTTGTTATAGCATTAGCATCTTTGCAATCAAATATATCACCCCATTTTATATTACTTAAGTCAGCAATTAGATTATTATAATTAATTTTGGTTACTTTTTTTGTATTATTTATCAATCTGTGTTTACCAAAATGTTTCATAGACAAGACAACACTACAATGATCCGTCACAGTAGAATCACAAACAGCTGTATTTACACTTGTGATAATTTTAGCAAAAGTGTGATCCAAGCAATTATTTTCACGAGTAGGGAGGTTATGAGTAGCAATCAAACCATGCAATGCTAACAGATTCAGATATTTTGCCGAAATATCACTTACATTACTAACTTTTATATCAATATTCATGTCCCCAAGCACAATTATTTGTGCAAAATCTTTTAAATCACTTAAGATGTCATTTAACGACGATAAGAAATTATCAATTTTTTTAGAAGAGGGAGATCTATATACACTTACTAAAGCAATTGTTTTCTTATGGGTGACAACAACACAATTACAATCTGCGTTACAATCCGGTTCATGAAATTTTACGTTGTAATTTTTCCTAGCATACACCATTACTCCATCATTTTGGTTTAATATTTTGGTTGTAGAATAGCAATTGTAATCTTCCAAAATAGGAATATTCGTTACTTTGGACAACCAACATTCGGTTAAAACAATAATATCGAAACGAATGTTTAGTCTAATAAGAAGAATCTCAAAATCATCAAAATTACGATTGACGCTACGTATGTTTTGTAGAATAATATTAAAAGAATTGTCAGTTACATTTAGAATTTGTTTACAGTTTTCTGATACATTCACTCGAGTAGTGAAACCTTCATTTACAACAGTTTCATCAATATCTACAACTAAATTAGCAGTGAAAGCCATTAAGACAACTAACAGGCACAAATAATGTTGCATTAAGATTATAACTAAAGAATACATTCAACCATCACTTCATCAAATCAATACAGTCAAAGTTTTTTATGTAGATGGCGGGACTTTTTTCGTTTTTGCGAGTGAAAATCCTTCCATCTTTTATCCATACAAACTTGAATTCAGATTCTCTTGCTCTACGCCTCACAGAAGCAAACAATATTTTGTTTGCAGGACTGAGATGTTCCGAAATATACACAGGTGTCGGACCACCTCCATATCCCAAATGGTTCGTATTAATCTTAGGACTTTGGCGTTTATTGAATTTAACCGTAGAAGAGAGAAGATTGTCCCGAATCATTCGGTTTTTTAATTTAACAAGTATCGATCTTGGGCGGGTCTGGTCTTTAGAAATCTTAGCAATCCTGGTGATGTGTATTATGTCATCCTTAGCAATTTCACAGTCCACTGTTTTTGCTAGTTGTAGTACTACAGTATTTAAGGATTCATTTGGTGCTTCAGGTACTCCGTTGATTTCCAAATTATTTTCTCTTAGAAACTGTTCCATTAAGCTCAGTCTATTTCCCAAGTCCTTGACCGTAGTATCTAATACGTTATTACCTTTTTGTAGAGACTCTATCATTTTGTCTTTCTCTTCCATCCGCTGTTTCATTTCTTCATAAGTGGAATTATAAAAGTTTAATGCTTCTTCAAACGAGGAAATTTTATCCTTGATAACTTTCAGTTGGTTGCCAAGAAGCTCCTCTAAAGTGGTTTTTAAAGTAGCTCTAAGTTCCTCTCGAATTAGAGTACGAAGTGCATCAGTCGAAATCTGAGGATTGGTTTCTAGTACATCATCAGATGATTTACGCCGGGGTCTCTGAGGGTTTCTTGTTGTAACGAAGGACACCTCTGGCATATTCTGGGTTAATGAGCGCACAGGAGTGTTGGTGTTGCCCATTTTGGGTTCTGAACACTTGCATTTGGGACATTTCCAACTAGAGGATTCTTTAATCAATGAATGAAAGCGCTTTGGTGCAATGTTTGCACATTGTAAGTCGTATGTTAGACTGCAGGCTGAGCATTTCACCACTTCCCGGATATTTGCCAGATTTTTGTTACAGCCTGCGCAGTTTATATTAGACATTTTATACTGCAGAAAAATCAAAATAGCAGCTAAAGATAGTTAACGCCTACCAGAATTTTTATAGCAAGGCTCCAGTCTTGTTAAAGGCAGCGGCTAATTTGCAGGTCGACGTAACTGATATGTTGGTCTAGCCGTCGAACACTCAGTCGTCGATCCGGGCAACCAGGTTCAAATCCCACCTGTCACCACAGTGTGTTTTTCCACGCACAAACCTCCGTAGGTATTCTCTCCTCTTCAAACCGCGAAACACGCGATCCTTGCCCCCTCCGCAGCGCCACACCAACAGCCAACTTCTGTCCGAATCGGCCAGACAGAGAATTCCGACACAAACCAATATGGCCGCGGCCAGGCACGAGTGCAAGCACAAGAAAGAGCAGGAGGGACCGACAAAAATCAAAATTCCGCAATCTTAAGCAACTTCAAATAGGTAAACAAAGCCATTCAACACGTCCACACTCTATGATAGTCAATGACGAACTCCTATACGATATCTAGCTTAAGAGGAGAGCTTTCTTCCAACTAGGTTAAGTCACTTACCTTCTAAGTATAATATTTCTAATTAAGATTATATTTAAAAAATCCAGATGGAGATGTATCAACGAAAAATATGTCGCCCTGCCAAACACAAGACGTGGATCCATCGAAACTCTTCGAGATGCGTCGTCAATTTTACGAAAAAATCAACAAGTCATTTTCACAAAAACGGAATAATAATCAGTTTTTCACTAAATATAGGTACGCAGAGTTGATTGAAAAAGTTAAAGCTTTTAAATTAGAAAAAGGTTATAGAAATACACGAAAACACCTCTTGTTGAAAAGATTCGATGTTATGGATAATGGAAGAGTGGAAAGACTGATAGTTCCAATTAAAGGAAAGAAAGCGATCAAGTGTTTCGTGCACAATGAAGAAATATTTGAAATTTTACATGAAACCCACTTATATGCCGGACATAGGGGAAGAACACGAATGCTCGAAGAGCTACATTTGACATATAAAAATATAACACGAGAAATGGTTGTTATTTATTTAAATCTATGTGAGATATGCAAACATAAACAGGGGGGCTATTCCTGCGCGTGAGATGAGATGAGATTTTATATCTTGGTCACTCTCACACCTATGACGTTTCAAACGAGAGCAACAAGGACGAGAAAAAGTGAGATGAAAATCTCAAATCTCCGAATAGGGTCCCAGGACGTTCCGGGAAGGTTTAACTTTAAATTGGATACGATTTAAAACAAATTAAGAGAAAGTAAATAAGTAACAAATGTTAAAAGTTAGTATAGTTAATTGTTAGTTAAGTTTCAGTTTTGTTTAAATTTTATTAAATTAAATTGTTTAATAAATTCTACAGAGGGGATACTGTTATAACAACTGGCACCAAAAACACAGGCTCGTTTTTTTTTTTTTGGTGTGTACAAATAGATAGTTTATCTAGTTTTTTTAGGTTTACGACTTTGGTTATTTATTGAATATGTACTTTGATTTGACGTAATTTAAAAAAAAAACCTTCTTTTTTGTCAGTCAGGTAGGAATAAAATAAATAATTATCAAATCTCAGCAATTTTCATTTCAAATTGACGTGTCAAACCAAATGACTGTGCAATGTAAGTGTGAAAAGGTACATATAATTGCTAGTCCCCAAAATAAATACATTAGGGACCCTTTAACATTATTTAGGTTACTTTAAAGGACTAACTAACTAACTAAATCAGTTTTATAAAATTAAAATAAAAAAAATCTCTTAAGTAGCTCAAAAGTGTTTTAATGAGTGACTAAATTATAATTTGATCATCAGGAACATTTATTTGGACGAACAGAGGAGGTAAACACCCTCTCTTACTAGTTGAAGGGTACACCTTCAGCTTCCAGAAACGCAACGCTGACGGGCGAATATCCTGGTACTGTTCCCGAAGGCTGAAAGGGTGCAGGGCTTCAGCCGTCAGCTTTGGATCCAAGGTCTTCAAGCAGAAACTTCACGACCACGCTCCTCCTAAGCTGTGTGCTAGTGATCGAAACATAGTACCGAGTTTTGATTCGCTCAACCCTCTGGGGAAGGCGAAAAACGATGTAATCTTTTCGACAGGAAATTGGTACTAAAATAAGAATTAGCTAAATTGTTAACAATTCATTAATAGCGTTGCTCGTGTCGGTAAAGTCCCGGCAGCTTTCTTCTGCTAGTGTTTTCACCTCCTTTTACGAATGACGACTAGACGATGTGACATATGTCTTCTCTTTTATTTGACCCATATAAATGTTCTCCTTGATCTTTAAATTTTCTTATCTCTCTAGTATGGTCTTCATTAGTCCGTCATGTCGTACAAGGTGGTCAAACATGTCAATATACGATACAATATAATATATCCTTATTGCACACCAAAAAAAACATGACATACCTACGTTTAGATATTGTTATAGAGATTATTATTCGCCATTCTCGTATGAGGAAGAACTAAAGCCAATGTTTTGACATTTCAAAAAGGCGTTTATAATGTATCGAAAGTAATTTAAAATCAAACAATTCAGGGGGCTAACAGCTAACCATAGCCGGTACTTAACTGAACCGTTAGCTTTAAAAACGGACGGGGAACGGCTCAGTATCACTAATGTTTTACTACTCTACTATGTGTCACCGGTAATCCAACTGGCACGTCCGTTTTATTATGGCTAAAGCTGAATATGAATTGCCCTCCCTAGGTATATAAAGCTACCAATATGATAAAAACTTACTCAATTGATATAACGAGCTAGTTTTTTCACTTGCCTGTCAACCTACCGCTCTAACAGGCCTACCAGTAACACTCCAATTTCCCACACTTTTATCTGCGCAGGCTAGGCTTGAACACGGAACACCGCGCGTGTGGTTGGTTAAAGTGTACACCGCGCCAACCCCACGGCATGGCTTGCGCGATTTCCACTTAAGAATCCGGCGACCTAACTAACTTCGACCTAGGCGACCTAGACTAACTTCGAATTGGCTTAAGGTATTCCATAGCCATTTCGTCTAGAAGAAGAAGACGAGTGAAGAGAGCGAGTGATGATACTGACGAGCCTCTAAACTTACCTACAGAGTGACAAAGTGCAATTTCAATTTTTTTATGACTTTTGCACTTCTGTAATCATTCTTAAGTAACTAATAATTTTCCTTGTATTATGGATTCATTTAACAGCTAACGATGTAGACAAGCTCCCTATGTAATGGAATTTATGATTTGCTTTGTCTATCTATTGAATAAATCAGTCAAAAGTGACCCCTTAAAAATGCGAATATTTTTCATACCTCTATTTTCGCTTGAGAACGTTTTAAAAAAAACCAAGAACATAGGGGCGGAGATATTGTTAATTTAATTGTACATGCTAAATTTCATCATAATCTGACAAATGGTGTTCAAGAAATTTGAGTAGCGCGTTTGTATGGAAATTTCAGAGCGTCGCGGCCCTCTTAACTGCGCAAGCCCGGCCTTCGCGTACTTGTTTGTGCGTGTGGTTAGGCGTTCAGCTTTCAAGTCGGTCTGCACACTTAAAAGAGTGGGGAAGACGCCGACGAATTCGTCAAGAATGAGGCCTGCGCATACTTAACTGCGCGTACTTAACTGAGCTGATCGTTTCGCTACCACGCGGCTCAGTTAAGTAGGCACAGGCCTCAGTTAAGTACCCACAATTAAAAGTGTGGAGAAATTAGAGCGGATGATAAGCCTGTAAGATATTCGCGCTTGTGTCGCGGTGGTCTTAGCTGTCGTATGAGAGAGATATCTTATGTAGTCTGACGTTCAAAGCCTCATTGAAATCAGGTAATGTTTTATTTTCTATACTTAGTCCTAATAATAATTGGGCTTTTAGTTATAAGTAAATAGTAAGTAGATATATATATCACAACGCATACAGCTCTTGCCATACTCGTAATAGGTATAGATTTCGTAGGATTTTACTATATTATCTTATAGGTCAGGGGTTTTCAATGTATGCGCCGCGTCACAACAGAACAGTACGTCTACAGTTATTATACATTCTAAAGTCTTAGCCTCAATTTATCGCTCATATTAGTAAAAGTAACGAAAGTAGGTATTGTATTAATAACATAAACGAGTCTGTTCAGAAAGACAATTGGAATTTGAGGTGCCTCTGCTGTTTTTTTTTTAATTCTGATGGTTTGTCAGCGAAAAACAGAATACTTATGTCATTTTTCGATGGTCTTTGTTCTACCGGAAATCGAGGTGCGAATTTTGTTAAAAATAATCATGTTAAATACTGATTAAATTTAAAATATCGAAAGGTTTTTTTTTCTGTGTCTATCTTGGGTTTATTTTTTGCGTAATTGACTAATTAGTCAAGTACGCAATTTTTAATTAAATTTCCAATCAAATTTTCAATTTTTTATTAAATTAAATTAAACTTATTAAAAAAATTAAATTAAAAAATAAGAACCCAATAATACAAAAACAATTAGAAAAAACACTTTTGGCATTAAGTGGGTTACTTAGGGCCGCATTTTGTTAAAACCAGTTTTAAATCGCAATTTATGACGGAGCGTCGTTTTAACATGCGGCCCTAAATTCTTTATTTTTTTCGACGATAAATCCATTTTGTTTTGTTGAGACGTTAGTTCCATTTTACGCCACAGTTCTCTTTCCGAACAGGCTACACGACTCATGCGGAATATCTTTGAAATGTTATCTATTCTGTCTGTAACTTTAGCTATTAATAGTATTCCTAGAGGCTAGTAATTAAAAATTATGTAGTTGAAGGTACCCGTAGTGATGTTGGTACCATTGATTATTGTAAAATTTGATGATTGTGAAGCGCCTTAATCCAACCATGTTTTTTTAAACGGTTTTACTTACTTATCTCACCTACTTACTTATCTTACTTATTTCACCCTTCCTCCCCCCATTACCTCCAGGAACGTTTCAAGTACCTCCACAGCAAGTATCCTTTTTCCTTAAGATCGGCAGAGAATCTTAAGTTAGCCATTCCTTCACACAGAACCAAGTTTTATTCCTCCTCTTTTACATTTCAAGCAGTTATTTTGTGGAATGACCTACCTATCGACGTTAAGCGTGCTCCTTCGCTTGACGTCTTTAAGAGTCGTGTCAAGGCTCACTATCTTTCAAAACAATAGCCGTTTTGAAAGATAGTGAGATACTCGTATGTATGTCACAAAAGTCGCACTATTTATTTATATATTAGTGACATTTATTTTTTAAACATTTTTAAAGTATTTATACTATATTTATTTCGTCTACTTATTAGTATTTATTTTGTGTATTTTTATTATTTTTATCTTATTATTTTTTACGTCTTGTAAAATTATGTATTACTATTGTATTAGTATTAGATTTTTCAAGGCCTCAACTTTTATAAATGTTCCTGTCCATTCAGGTTGCCTGGAAGAGATCGCTTTGAGCGATAAGGCCGCCCATTAAAAACTTAGTTAAGCCTTATTTAAGTACTATTGTAATTATTTTATGTTTTTAATAAAGAGTTGTTGTTGTTGTTGTTGTTGTTGTTATCTCTCGTATTTCTTGTTTCTTTCAAATCTTGCAACAGTTTTTTCGGCTATGCTTCAACGAAACCGATTGATATGAATCTTTGCACACACATTAAGTTCCCATGACAATATAATAACATATTATGAGATTAAAACCGTTTAAGTATCTTTAGTGATGTTGTGTAGTTACCTTTCAGTAGTTAGGTCTGTTTCAACACCTTCCTATTTAATTTAAGTATCAATTGTTATGTAATTGTAACTATGCGTGTCAAATATTATTGTAGTTAACATTATTTTAAGGGTGCTCCTATACGGGTCATATTTTATTGCAATGTGCTGTTGTAATATTGCTGACTGTAGCCAGGCCACACTCAAAATACTGTCGCAATATTTCCGAGCCAGTATTGCAATAAAAATATGGCCCGTCTAGGAGCAGCCTAACAACCAGACTTTAGCAGTAAATTGAATTTAGATAATTTCTATTTTATACCTATTTTACAGTTGTTCCTAATTTTTAATATTAAATGTCTATTTGAAATCATGTACTTAGTACATAATAATAATATACACATAAATAATATGGGGCATAATAAGCTTATAACTTGTCTTTTTTTCCCTGTGTAATTCATGTCTAGCTATCTTCGTCGCATGATATCAGATTAGGAATTAGTGGTGGAAACTGCTTTCACTGACTCTACACTATTGCCGCGAATGCGTCTATTCGTCGTTCCTATATTCGCCGAATTTATACCCCAGCGTCACCCCGGGACGTCACTGCAGGTCTTATCGTCCCCACTGGGATAATAATTGTCCGAAAACGACTTACGCGGGCGTTCGCGGCAATAGTCATATGATTAAACGAACGAACTTACCTAAGTGAAGTTCTATCATAATAATATAAAGTTTTTTAGTCCATATAATTATTATTAATATATTGAAATTATAAGTGTATTGAAATAGCTCGACGCTAGCTGCTGCTAATAAACTTCATGGACTGAAAAACAAATATTATGTAGATCGGGCTTTCGTACTTGCGTATAAACTATGTATATACGTATAGGCTAAGTTACTTACTCACTTACAGATTTGTTTACTGTGATGACTTTAAGGAATGGAAAGCAAGCAATCTATTACAACGAATATTCGTATGGCTTGCATGTGTCTACAATCAGTTTCGAGAGATGGCGCTGTACTGCGAACCATGTCTGCAAAGCTTACATAAAAATCATACGTGACGGTCAAGTTATCGAGTACGATAAACATACGAATCACGAAAAACCCATTTATAAGAGAAGCGCTGATGGCACTTATTCTAAAGTTAGAACAGGAAATAATAACTATAATTGGAGATTGTTCCGAAGTACATGAAAATAACCAAATAGAAAGGCCATAATGTACCTATAACCTACCTATCACTTTGTATTAAAAAAAATAACTTAGAAAGTCTATACTCGTACGTCTTTAGCTATGTCCTAAAATACACCTTGCTTGGATATTGACTGTCATTTTACGTACTTATCTATCACAATTCAACTAAAATATACCCATAGCTGTACTGTAATATGTTCTGTTTAATATACTGTAGTTGTACAATGAATTGCAGTAAAGGCGTAATGAGAAAAACCTTTAAACATGATGTTTGACTAACTGATCTATTAATGTTTTTAAGTAGGTTATAATGAGTGACACACGCGCTAAAACAGGTAAGGAAAGCGACCATTACACTATACGATTTGCAGTATGCTAGCTTAGCGTGGCTATGCCCTTGCAATAGAAATAAATTGGATTACCTACTAACTGTCTAATTACCATTACACAATAGAGATTTAGCACGCTAGTTCACCTAGCGTACTACAAATTGGAAAATATGCTGGAAACTATAGGCGACGATGATTGTAAAGCCTGTAGCCCGCTGGGGAGTCAAAGCGGTGTCCATGTTTGCGCTCAAGAATATTAATGCAGGGGAAAATTGTTGTTTTCAAACTGGTTAGCCAAGGGAGATAATTCGAGGTTCATCTTTGATTTTTATGTGAAAAGGGTATTTATTAAGTACTCATTAAGTATTTATTACCATTTTACTCGTTGCCACGTGAGACTACAAATGTTTCTAAAGGTACCATTCTACACTTCTGGTTTTATAGACATACTAGCTGTACCCCGCGGTTTCACCTGCGCCCCACAGGAACCGTTATTTTTTTCGGAAAAATATTTTATTTTTTTCTTTCATAAAATCCTTCTCCTGCAATAATAAACACAACAAAAAAAAATTGCGAAAATGTTCCATCTGTTCACGCGTGATGCGATGACCAAGGGAAATAGTGATTCACTTTTACATTTAGATATATGTATGAGATACATACCGCAGCGAACCAGATAAAGCCAGCGGCAGATGCAGCTAGCTGCATGTCGCTCGCTGCGCACCGCATCTCATACAAATATGCACAAACCAGAATTCGTCTGCTCCTGCCGTCTGCGTTCGGGCGCGAAATGGTGCCTTAAGTTTTGTATCAATCCTATTACCTGTTACCACGCCTGTTACCTCTTACAGAATTTGATATATTAGCGACAGAAAAAGGAACTAATGTGCTTATCCACAACGGGTTTAAATTCCACCGCGACTACGGGAACGAAGTTAGGAGCTACTGGCGATGCTCAAAGAGGAAACGTTGCAGTTGCAAATGTGCGATAAAGTTGATCGGTGGACAAGTATTCGTCGTGAACGATCACAATCATGAATTGTGTTTTGCCGAGTGACCACTCATGTTTGTAAATAGTGCACTATTCAAATCATTATTATAATAATATGGTTATAAATAATAATTAGGTTCGCACTCAAAACAATACTTAGCAGAAATGTGAGTATTGTCGTCCACTAAAGCAAAGGTGTGTAAAATCGTAAGATGATATACAACTGTGTTTTGCTGAACAAAGTCTCCGACTTATGTCGGTGGAACAAAAGCTGAACATACAAAAAAAAAATATTATTAGGATGGGAAGCTTTGTGAGCAATCGTAATTGTGTAGTGCGTTAGCAAAGTAAAAGTGAAAGATTCCAGTTCCGTTAAAAACAAAAATCGTTACATATCCAGATTTTCAGTTGGTCTGCTGACAACCATAATCCTACCTTCACAGGTTATCTTTAGCCACAAAGCAAAACCTGGCGTTGTCGTATGCATGACCCCATGCATTAACTTTTAAATACTAATTTAATACTAATTTTAATTTGGGGGCTGAGCTACCTACGTCCGTAGGAGTGTACTCTATTCTGATTCCCTGCACGTGGTCCCCGGGTAGTGCTAACCGGGTAGCAAACTCTGGTGGGAGGCTTCGGCCGTGGCTAGTTACCACCCACCGGACCAAGCCATGCCGTGAAATGACCTAGTCGTGTTTCGGGATGTAGTCCGGTGTAACCGTTCCGAAGACGGGTCTGAGCTGTAGCGCACTTGTAGTGCCTCGCTTAACTGCCGTCTTTGTACTTCTTCACTCTGCAAAACTTCAAGGATAGAGTGAATAAGTAACTTATAGGTCGTCGTGCTCCATCTTAGACCACAACGTCGGTTAACATCAGGTGAGTTGGTGGTCAAACGCCGACCTATTTATTCTACATAAAAATAAAAAAAAACTAACCACCGCACTCAAAGAAGGTAATAACATTACCATAAGAAATCTTTATTCAGTGATTGCCCTGGGAAGTAATCATCAAACGTTTCTGAGTGCAGCGGGTAATGTTTAAAAGGTAATCCATGACGATGTAAGTTAGGACAACAAACTCTCCACCTGTCGCATTTGGGACGAAATAAAGTCCGGCAAATGTGTGGGTACAGCTCTGCCAGCCCTTTCGAGGGAAAGGCGTGACGGTAGGTAATGTTATGTTATGCATGGGGTCATGCACAAAACAACGCTCGATTTTGCTTTGTTAAAAATAACCTGTAAAAGTAGGTTCAAACTTGTCAGCAGACTAACTGAAAGTCTAGATATATGTAGCGTTAAATTACCTTAGCAAGTAACTGGGTTCTGTTAGTTCCATAAGGAGCTAATTTCTGAAGTTGGTCTAATGATTAAAGTTGTTCTTAATTTACGTTTTTTAATTTTTTATTTTACTGACAAATCAAAAAAATTGTTTCAGTTTATTGAATCAAATGGGTATAATTTCAATAATTGGTTATATGCACTTATGTATGTACATAAAAATTATCAATCTCGGCGCACAATTTCACGTTCTCATAATATCACGATGTCTCAAATGTTACGTTCTCAAAATGTCATGTTTTCAAATGTCACTACATATGTCTAACACAAGTTGCCAAAAAGATGTTTGTACTACGAGTGGACAGGGCAGTGGAAAGTCTACATTGCACCAAAACAACATAGGTACTAGGTTTTTTTGTAAAATATGAATGAGTATCAATTTAACATTTTTAGATGTTACAATATTTGAAGTATTGGAGACACCGAGGGGCGGCCAAGTGCTTTATCATGGAGGCTATTGCTACAGACGTGACTATGGCGACGCGGTGAAGTCCTACTGGCGTTGCTCCAATAGAAAAAAGCTTTCATGTAAAAGCATCCTTAAGATGATCCATGGGAACCTTTACTTGGGAAAAAAACACAATCACAGTCCGTCACATCACAAGCTTTTACCTTAGAGCGATTAAAAAATGGGCTCAAACAGGAATTCATCGAGGTCTTCCTACTTGTATTAAAAGATTTTTTTTTACTATTTCTTCAAAAATACCAAATTTTATAAACTTTTAACATTTGTGTTTGTTCTATGTCTGGGTGTTAATATCTATTTAAGTAGGTATGTATTTAAAAATATCTAAGTATGTAAATCAGACTCTGGCAACTATAGTACAAGCTTTGCTTAGTTTGGGGTCAGGCGTCCGTGTGTGCAAGTGTCCCGAATTTATTTATTTAATTTTTAAAGGTATTTTAAGCGATAATTTGAACCAATTTAATTTGACTCTGTACTACAATAATAAAAGTGTTTTATCACCATTTAGAATTGGAATCGAAATTTTGGGCAACAAACTGCTTTTCTACAAGGACTGACGTTACAGACGCGAATATGGTAACGAATGGTATGGATACTGGCGTTGCTCTTTAAAAAAAATCGGTTTACAAGGCCGCTATCTAGATAATATTTGACGAGAATATCGTAAAGGTCAAAGATCATATTGATCATAATCACAAACCATAAGGAATTTACTTATCGATATTTTTATACTTACCTGCCTATGAGATCATTTCTAAAAATTACGTCCAAGTACATGTACATTTTTTATTTATTTATTTATTTCACATTACATCTATTCTTACGGGGTTAAATCAATTCATAATTTAATCATATTATTAATTTTATGTCCCAGCATTATTCAAAATTAGTAACGCAACAAAGATAATAGTATTATGTACTTAATCGTGTAATAAGAACGCTGGCGCTCAAGCTCGGCTTATTTGGTTGTATGAGGTATGAGGTACCTCAACAAGATCGCTCGCGAGCGAAAGTGCAAATGCTTTACAAATTTTTTTTTTTTTACTGTACTACACTTTCTTTCAATTTGCTTATCTTACTTATTAGTGAAAACTATCTAGGCGTATTTGTTTTATTTCGTTGTGTACTTAGTTTATTGTTAACAGCTGTTTATTTTCCTATCAATAAATAAATATAAAAAATGTCAAAAGTCTAAGTTGTTTTTTTTCTTTTTAATCTTTAAGTCCGACCGGCGGAAACTTTATAATTTTTTTATTAATAACTATTTTCTGTTTATTTCTGTCTCATTGTAGTTTCAAGATAGTCGACAAATTTGAGTTGATAGACAAAAATAAAATGGTAGTAAAGGGTCACGAATTCTTGAAAGGAAATGGCACCGTAATCGAAAGCCACTGGCCCTGCTCCAAGAAAAATCAGTTCGGATGTAAATGTTCCGTGAAGATGGTCAAAGGTCGGGTGTACCGGTCGTTAATCAAGCACAATCATGATTACAAAATATGCTTCAAACGCAAAATGGAATACTTAATTCCCAATTTCAGTTATGCTTAATATGTTTCAAAAATGTTTATTTTCTTGCTATATTGACTGCGTTAAGTTTTTGGTTTTCGTTATTCAGTAGATACCACTTCATATTTTGTTGCTTTGCATTTTTTTGGTTTATTAAAGCCTTCATTAAGTACGTTGTATGTACAAGTAGTTTTTATGTTATTTTTTTTATTTAACCGTTTTTGTTCCACTTCTGGGCAAAGGTCTTCCCCAATGACCTTTAAATATAAGAATAGCCTAAGTCTTTGCTTAACTTGTTTTACACTACTAGCGAAATATTCGCTTATATTCGCTTATTGGGCACATAAAGTAAAGATTCTCCTAAGGAATGGCTAAAGGTTCGTGTTAATAAAAAAATGTAGGAGAGCTAGGAGTAGATTAAACTAGTTAAGCAATGACTTAGGAAATTATTATGTTTATTGAAAGTGGTCATGATACTAAAAAAATAAAAAAGTGTTGAAAGAAAGTATTGTATCAAACACTCAATGCCAATGTCACTTATGTCGGAAACGTCATCTGTCTATTATAAAAACTGTTTCCGTCGTAACCCTTTCTTCTTGCACCTTCCCCCGGCCATGTAAAATGTATTATTTAATGTTACTATAATTAGAATAATATCCAACAATCGTATAACTTTATTCTGAGTAATAAAGCGTTGTGATCGTGCTTCGGTGTTTCAAATCCACTGCTCCCCATCTTCAAATATCTAATAGGTTATGGGCCCAGAAGTTAACCTTGTGAGAGCAGCGTGGCGTCATGGCGTGACAGCGTGAAAAGCACATGGAACCAGGTTGGGATTATTTTTTGAAGTTTATTGAAGCCGCTGCTATAAAATTGAAACACGAACACGATCACGTACCGGCCATCTATTTTTTTTTCGGGAGTTTTGTTATTGGCGATATATTTTGCGACGTCATTGAACAATGGCGCAGAATGTTCCTGAAAATTTGTTACCATGTGAACAAGATGATAGCCGGGCTACTAATTATGCCTTTACAAACGTTGAAAAACTTAACGGCATTGAAAATTATCATAGTTGGAAATTTGCAATGAAAATGGCTTTGAAACTTGAGGGACTGTGGTTATGCATAAGCGGAACAGACAACAATGTAGTACGCGACGAGCGTGCTTTGGCTCGAATTTGCCTATCAGTGAAGCCGACTTGCTACCAGTACGTCAGAGATGCAGTTAAGGCGAAAACCGCATGGGACAGTTTGGCATCAGTCTTCGAAAGCAAAGGTTTATTTCGCCGTGTGCTGCTCTTGCGTCAACTCCACAGGGCTGAGCTTGGCCACTTCAGCTCCATGGGCGAGTATATTGACTCAATTATGACGCTTGTACAGCAGCTCGCTGACATCGGAAAAACCATAGAAGATGGAGAAATTGCAGAAATTTTACTCAGCGGTCTTACTGAAAAAATATGACTCTTTGGTTTCAAATATGGAGACAACTTGTTTGGCAACCAGTATAACAAGTGAGTTTGTTAGATCGCGCTTGCTTCAAGAAGAATTTCGCAAGAATGGTGAAACTCCAGCTTTTGTAGCCAAACATGATGTGACAAAAAGGAAGAAAAGCATTACTTGTCACTACTGCAAGAAGATGGGACACATCAAAGCAAACTGCTATAAAATGAAGCGAGATAAGAAAGAAGGAAATAATAACAGCGACAATCAAACATTTATGGCTTTCTCGGCTCAACAATCAAGCAGTGACTGGTACATTGACAGCGGGTGCTCGGCTCACATGTGTAATGACATTAATATGTTTAAAAACTTAAAGAGTGTTAAAAACAGTAATGTTACAATTGCAAATAATGAAAGATTGCAATGTCTAGGAGTGGGTGATATCTCACTGGAAACTGATACTTCGGTAAGGCAATTTAATAATGTAATGTTCGTTCCGCAGTTGTCTGCAAATCTTATTTCTGTAAGTAGATTGACGCAACAAGGCTACACAGTCTGTTTCAATAAAGGGGGATGTAATATTTTTGATAAAAATACATGTAAAATTTATGGCAATCCAATAGCTATTGCTTCTCTTGTAAATGGCATTTATAAATTAAATGTTAAAGTAGGTAAGGATAGGAAGTGTACTTCGCAAAATGTGTGTTCTTCTATGTCCCTGGTTGATAGACAGGGATCACAGAGCGCTAAAGTTGCTGCTGTTTCTGCCCCAATTGAAATTTGGCATGAAAGGCTTGGTCATTTGAATATAGATTCACTATCAGCTCTTAAAAATGGTGTTGCTAATGGAATTATGTTTCAGGATGATACACAGGTCCTTCAGAGGTGTGTGCCATGCCTTGAAGGGAAATTAGCTGCCAAGCCGTATCCTTCGGCTAAAGGGCATCGTACCTCTGAACATCTAGAGCTGATTCATACTGACGTATGTGGACCAATGCAAGTGAGCAGCCATGGAGGTGCGAGGTACTTTGTGACCTTTACAGATGACTTTACAAGGAAAAGTTTTGGATACCTACTTAAGAATAAATCAGAGGTAATGTCCTGTTTTATTAATTTTAAGTCAGTAGTGGAGAAGCAAGTGGGGAAACCTATAAAGGTTCTGCGTTCAGATAATGGGGGTGAGTACACTAGTTCGGATTTTGCAGAATACTTGAGAAAGGAGGGTATCACTCATCAGATGAGTGTACCGTATTGTCCACAACAGAACGGGGTGGCTGAACGCCTTAATCGTACTTTGGTGGAAAAGGTGAGATGTATGTTACAAGGTGCTGGCCTACCACCGAGCTTTTGGGGAGAGGCGTTAATGACGGCCATCTATCTCAAAAATAGAAGTCCTACTTCTGCTCTTGGTGGCAGCACACCTGAGGGAGAGTGGACCGGGTCTAAACCTGACCTTAGTCATCTTCATGTTTTTGGTTGTATTGCATACTCACTAGTACCAAGTCAGCTGCGTCGAAAACTAGATCCGAAAAGTAAAATGTTTATTTTTGTGGGGTATTCGGAAACGTCTAAAGGTTTTAGGCTTCTCAATCCCCAGAACCCTAAGTCAGTAACGATTTCCAGGAATGTAGCCTTTATAGAAAACAGATTTTACAAGGATGCAAGAAGCAATAATTTAAAAAATAATAATAATGAAATTAATTTATTTTATGAGTTGGACTCAATAAATTGTAATTCTAATAACAATTTGAGCTGTGATACTATTGATAATAATAATTTAAGTAATAATAGTATTGACTCAAAGAGTAGTTCGGAAGTTCATGTGAATGATAGTACCATGAATTCTACGTGTACTAATGAAAGTTCGACGGTGTTTTCAGGCGAAGGCGACGAGTTCTTCTCGCCAGTCAGTGAGCGTCGACCGAGCTCGCGGTCGTCGGGCGGAGTCTCCGGCGAGTACCAGCCGCAGCCGACGGTCGACGTTGCGCTCGAGCAGCGCTTAGTAGAAACGCCTAACGCGGAATCAGCTGCAGGGGAAGCAGTGGGTTCGCTACCCGTCTCTCCAGTACAAGGAAGCTCGCGTCCAGTGCGGAGCACGCGCGGTAAACCACCGCAGAGGTATGGTGATTTTGAATTGGATTTTGAGTCGGATGTCTCAATGCTGGCTCAAAATCTTGTTGAACCCATATCATATATGGAAGCCATGTCTTCATTGAATAGTCATGAGTGGCAAGCTGCCATGCAACATGAATATAATGCGCTTATTGCTAATAATGTATGGCAATTAGTAGATAGACCTACCAATCACAATGTTGTCAAATGTAAATGGGTTTACAAGAAAAAGCATGATGCTAATGGTAACTTTGATAAATATAAAGCTAGGCTTGTTGCCCGAGGATTTTCTCAAATACAAGGGGTAGATTATAACGATACTTTTTCACCAGTAGTGCGTCACTCTACCATGAGAATATTATTCTCTTTAGCTAACGAATTAGACTTAAATATTGATCATGTTGATGTAAATACTGCGTTTCTAAATGGAGACTTAACAGAAACAATTTACATGGAGCAACCTCCAGGTTTTGATAACGGTGATAAGAATAAAGTTTGTTTATTATTGAAAGGTATATATGGCCTTAAGCAAGCCAGTAGAATTTGGAATTCAAAAATTCATTCACCATTATGTAGTCATGATTATATTCAAAGTAAATGTGAACCTTGTGTCTATATTAATAAGTCAGATAGTAAACTTACAATAATCGCTTTATATGTAGATGATTTCTACATTTTCTACAGCTCTACATTTAATGAACTGTTACCTATTTTAGAAAGCAATTTTAATGTTAAAAACTTAGGAATGCTTAAGAGCTGTTTAGGCATTAATATAACTAGAGATAGAGTGAAAGGTGTCTTAAAACTTGACCAAAGTGTATACATTAAGAAATTACTCTATCGTTTCGGAATGCATAATTGTAAAGCTGTCTCTACACCAATGCCTACCAATTGTAAGTCAAATAATACTGACAGTAATAACTTATGTGATGATGATACATACAACTATAGGCAGCTTATGGGATGTCTGATGTACTTGTCTGTGTGTACGAGGCCAGACATTTCATATGCTTGTAGCCAGTTGAGCCAGTTTAATAATTGCTTTGGTAAAAGCCATTGGCAGGCAGCGAAACGTATTTTACGTTATTTAGCGGGAACAATTGACCATTGTTTATATTTTATAAAGAGTGGACAATTGAATTTATCTGCATTTACTGATGCTGATTGGGCAAATGACGTCACAGACCGTAAGTCTTATACTGGGTACGTCATAAAGCTAGGTAATAATACTGTAAACTGGGAATCACGTAAACAAAAATGTGTGGCATTGTCAAGTACTGAGTCTGAGTATATTGCAATTTGTGAAGCATGTAAAGACGTCTTAACATTCCTATACGGCCAGTGGTGTCTTATATTGGAGCCCCTGCTTACAACCTCGCTAGAACACTGAATAATTTGCTCAAGGAGAAATCATCGTTTAGACCGAAACATAGTTTGAAAAATACACAACACCTATTAGAGAAGATAAAAGAAGTACGAATCCCACCAAATGCTAAGTTAATGTCATTGGATGTCGAAAGTTTGTTCACCAACGTGCCAATCGAAGAAACAATGAAAATATTGAGTAGTAAATTGGACAAACAGCGTTTACACCCAGGAGAAATAGAAGATCTCATGACGTTAACAAGCATTTGTATGAAACAAAACTACTTCCGGTTCAATAATCAATTTTACTCACAGAAAGAAGGTCTTGCGATGGGATCACCATTAAGCCCACAAATGGCCGAAGTTTTTATGGATGATTTTGAGTGCAAACATATGGTCAACGAGCCAAATATCCACTTCTACTACCGATACGTGGACGACATTATTATATGCTGGAAGGGAACGCAACGACAAGTAGACATCTTTTTGAACAAGATCAACAACATCCATCCGAAGATAAAGTTTAAGCTAGAAATGGAAGAAAATCAAACACTTAATTTTTTGGACTTGTCAATAACAAGAACGGACAACGGACTGGACTTCCAAATTTATAGAAAACCAACACATACGGACATAGCAATCCCTGCATCATCCAACCATCCCATACAACACAAGTTGGCAGCATTCAAGAGTTACGTGCACAGGTTAACAACTACTCCACTTTCGCCAGAAAACTACAGAAAGGAGTTAAATGTAATTTACCACATTGCGACAGCTAATGGATATAGCAGAAAAATGGTTGATAACTTAATCAAGAAGAAACAAGAAATCAAAATAAGATCGATGCTATACCCCTATCCACCGGAAAGAATCAACAAATATGTGGGTAGTTTAACATATCTGGGGCCAACGTCAGAAAAAGTCGCAAAAATTCTAAAGAAGAACAACGTACAAGTTGCTTTCCGGACCAGCCATAATATGCGAAGACTATGTAACGGTAAAGACACCATCAACAAAGAGTGGAAGTCAGGAGTTTACAAGTTGACCTGCGATGAGTGTAATGGTGTTTACGTTGGACAAACAGGGAGAAACTTTCAAACCCGCTACAAAGAACATATTTCCGCGTACAGAAATGACCATCCAGAGAAGTCACATTTCGCAAAACATCTATTAGAAACCGGTCACGTATTACAAGATAACAACACATTCAAGGTCCTGCATGTGTGTGAAAAAGGGTTCCGTATGAGTGTTCTGGAACAGTTGGAGATATTTAAAGAAGAGGGAATGGATTATTCACTGCTGAACGACCAAACTACTGTTACATCGCCATTGATACGATGCTTTGGTGCGCGTCACCCCACCCCGAGATGACGCACACGAGTGGCTATATAAGCACCCGTGGCAGTGGAGCGGACTCATTCTCGGCCACGCGCTCGGAGAGTCAACACGTCCTGAGGATGCCTCGTGGAGAGGCGAAACACGTGTCGACGAAGTGCTCGAAGAACAGGGATTTTTTATTGTTTTTTAAATTTTAATGTTTTCAGGTACATTCATTATTTTTTATTTTTTCAGGTTTGTTTAATTCTTTTAAATTTTAATTTTTTCAGGTACATTAATTTTTTTTTTTTTTTTTTTTTTTTTTTTTTTTTTTTTTTTTTTTTTTTTTTTTTTTTTTTTTTTTTTTTTTTCAGGTTTGTTGAAATATTACATTGTATAACGTTTAAAATTAGATTCAAATGTCAATTTGTATAATTTTCTAGTAAATTTCATTAAATTAGTTTTTTCTAAAAAATTCAAAATTAGAATAAAAAATTCATGTTCCTCGATGTACTTAATGCGACGTTAAAGCGGAATTACACTAGATATTGTCCAAATAACAAGTTTGAAGATGAACTTCCGCAAAGTAACGCCTGATTCAATCAACTATCTAAAGACGTCTGTTTTATTAGACATTTTCTGTCAGAGATTGTAACTGAAATGCCCAATGTTGTAATATACAATGACAATCAAAGTGCCCAAAAACTTTTAGAAGTAAGAGAATATTGTCATAAACGTACAAAGCACATAGACTTGAGATATCACTATGTAAAGGACTTGATCAAAAACAATATTATCTCTGTTAGATATTTGGATACTGATAATATGATAGCAGATGTCTTAACAAAAGCTCTCAGTACTTATAAACACAATAAGTTTGTTAATAATCTAAATTTGCATGAATAATAATTATTGTGTTGTTTATGTTTTGTAATGTTTTTTTTGTATTGTATAAAAAGGGACAGAGCCAATATTATGTGTGCATTATTTTTTGAATAGGAGGCTCTGTCAGGTTAGTCTTTTTAATGTTTGCGACTCGTGTTTGCTACATTAAGGGGAAGTGTTGAAAGAAAGTATTGTATCAAACACTCAATGCCAATGTCACTTATGTCGGAAACGTCATCTGTCTATTATAAAAACTGTTTCCGTCGTAACCCTTTCTTCTTGCACCTTCCCCCGGCCATGTAAAATGTATTATTTAATGTTACTATAATTAGAATAATATCCAACAATCGTATAACTTTATTCTGAGTAATAAAGCGTTGTGATCGTGCTTCGGTGTTTCAAATCCACTGCTCCCCATCTTCAAATATCTAATAAAAAGTAGATTTAAGAATCAATAGAATTACTCTACTACTGGTAACTTGTTACTAACAGCACAGAATATAACGAATAACGGGTTGATTTCATAAAACTTATTGTCCGCAGAAAACTCTGCGACTGCTGTCGTCAACATAGTAGTGTCAGAGCAAACGCTAGAAACACAAGACAACTCCGATGATGACGTCATCGAAGTAGTACGAGACGAGGCACCTATCGAAATATTATCTGACGGAGAAGAACTTGAAATACAGCTGCAGCAGTCACAAGATATCCTTATGGGTATCGTTATAGAGAACGAGCGCACAAGCAATGCACCAGAAGTCATTGAGGGCAAGGAGAAGGAAATCGACAAAGATCCTGTACAAGATCCACTAAAAACAGATTCTCATAACAGCTTCTGCTCCGACTTGCTGGACGCGCTCCAACCGTCCAATCAACCGGCTCCGATTGTAAACTCTATTCCAACAGTGACGGAATTCAATACAAAAATAGCTATTCATTCTAAGGAAAGCGATCCAAAAGAATTGTCCGAAAATGTGACGGTAATATCAAAGGATAATACACAAGACAATTCTGATGGAAATGAGACGATTGTTCCTAACGATGATGGCTTTGTCGCTGATTTAAAAATTTAATTATATGGAGATCTGGTTTGACTAATTAATTTCAAATAATTATTTATATGTATTTGTACGCATTTGTATAGCATTGAGAAACTATGGTACCATAGAATTAAATTGTTAAAACGAAGATCCGTTCCCATTACTGCTGTAACATTTTTCTTTTAATGAAACCGCTTATGGAAAAACATTACCGTTTAAGTTGACAAGCAGAAGTTTAGTTTAAGTTTTATTTAAAAAAAAACTCGGACAAGTATTCCTTAATTATCTACATGCTATATTTTTAGATTTAGTATTCTCATTAATTTTCTAAAATAAAGATACTTTTAAAATAAAGAGGCAATTTTAATTTCGTATTAGAGGTAGATTTTGTATCATATATCCATAGTCATATTCCATATCCATGTTAGCATTCTTCTGTGAAATATATATACCTCTATTATGGACCGATAGCCACCAAAGCTTTATTGGACAAAGAGAGTTTAAACACTTATTTTTTAAAGAAACAAGTTACATTATTAAAAGAAAAACAAAATACCCGGCTGCAAAATGTAGCCTATGCCACATCCACTATCAACACGATTCAAATGACACTTCACATGTCGAAATCCATAAAGCCGTTTAGGCTGTAGGGCGTGCCAAAGAAACCTCATACATATACATACCCACATATGTACATATATACACTCGAAAAACATAATTCTCTTTCTTGCGCTGTCGGGTAAATACGCAAAAAGACTCGACTAAAACACGTTGTTACCTTTGTCATCTTCTACTATCTCAGCCTAACTCTGCTCTACATAATTTAGTTGGACCCTGGGCCTACATTTTTTTAGTAACCGCACAGCAGAAAAATGCAAATAATTTGGACAACTATCTTACTAATCAGCTCTTCTCCGTAGGACTGAAAGCCCGGTTGGTCGAGCGAGACGGGCGCAGCGTTCTGATGGTAAACAAGCACCGCTACATGAGACACTACACAAGCCGCGGCGGCCGCACGCGCTGGCGCTGCTGCAAATCCTTCAACAAATGCCTCGCTATCGCCATCACTTACGACAACCAAATAGTAAAGCTCAACGACACGCACAACCACGAACCGTTCAGCTCCGTCAGGAAAGGTCGAAAACCCCGCAACCAGAACAGCTTGGACTATTCAACCACCTTCATCCCACAGTCTAGTCAACAAGACGGAATCAACTTTCGAACGATGGTTCCAATGCCCACTCTTGAAATATCTCCACTGGATGACAGCAGTGATAAATATTCTAGAGCCAGTGAAAGAATTATTGTGAAACCGTGTGAAGATCTGTTTAGTTAAAAAGAAATTCATATTTCATATAATATTCGGCGGCGGCGGTGTTAACATATTTATACATATACCGAGTACCTACATACCTAATGTGTTTAAAAGTTGCTCTAAACAGCTAAACTAAAATACAGTACAAAATTCCCAACGATAAGCAATGTTAAGCCTTATTATATAGTGCACAAAGCCTTAGCAAGTTCGAAAATGTATTATTTGCCATGAATGTCTTCCAGTAACATTTGCAATAAAATTAGGTCCTGTTGATCTCATATGGCAACGAAAATCTTGTCGCGTATGAAGTAGTAAGGTATAAGCAATTAAAACAAAATAAATATTATCATCTAATTTTGCCACAACAAGTAGCATTTTATTCGTGGCTTTAGAAAGAATTCTGTTTGCCCGTTCTGTTTGATATTCCATATGCGACAACTTTACTTACCATTTCATATAATTTAATGTCAGTAGTTCCATTTCGGCTTGAACTTACTACTAGTCGGAATAAAGCCTAATTAATACCATTTCCTGCTAGTAACGTAAAACGGTAAGACGTAGAAGATAAAACCACTTTTGATACCAGTTTGTTTAGGATCAGTATAGTGGCGTAAGTGTCAACTGGCCCAATCGAAATGCAAGACGCAGGTGATTTCAGTGGCGGGGCAAGACCTAAATTTGATGTGGGCAAGACGGATTTCGCGAGGCCTTTTCTTCGCGAGGCTTCTATGCCCTATGGAGGTTCTATGACGACCTGAAGACGGATTTTATAAAATAATAAAAACGAAACAAAACAATTAACACTGCCAAGTTTTTATTCATAAAAATACAAATAAGATTAATATTAATGAAAAATTAATTTATATCGTTTTTTTATTTTATTCTCGCTTTAAAGCAATGCTTAAAAATTTTTGAGGAGCGAGGCCCCTTGTACCGTGAGGCCGTAGGCGGTGGCCCACGTCGCCCACGCCTTACGCCGCCTCTGGGTGATTTAACTACTTTTTGAAAGAGCTAGTGGTTTACTGGTTCTAAAGTTGATTCCTACTTTGATTACTTTAGTAACAGATGGTGGTGGAAGGTCGTCCAACTCACTACGTATAATGGTGACTATACTGCCATGTCTGTCTGTATGTCCATTACAAATATCTATGACGAAAACATTTTTGCTTAAATTACGTTGGTATTGTTACTTATACTGAACTAATTATACTTGATACAGACAACAGTAGAGGGGGTGGGACAGAGATGAGCGGTAAGAAGGGCGAGGAAGAGGGAAAAGGGAATGTAAATAAAGAAATGTACGTAGATGATAATTAATATATTAACCAGCAATCACAAAATATTTAGATAGATATATTAGTAAAATCGCGCGTCAAATCTTATTATAGATTTTTTTCCTTAGAAAAACAGTCTCTAACATGCAAAAATGAAATGAAATTCTCGAATACATAGCACCTTGAAAAATCGATGTGAATAGCATTTTTAACTAACATTTTTGCTTTATTTCATGGAACCTAAATTGGAAGTTGCAATAATAATTATGGTAAATAATACTAGCACAAGGATTTTTATTTTGTCTTCAATGCTTGTATGTAAAGCGTAAAGTTAGTTAGAAAGGCGTTTTAGAACATTTTTTTATTTGTTTATTTATTATGGCTTCTCAATAATAACTACATTAATACTTTTATAATATAAACTTACGAGCTATTTTAGCTTAATGTGCTATCTTTTAAAGGAAGCACAGCATGCGTTTTATGGTTACATGATTCATTATGTTAAAGAATATTACTAAAAAAAACATTTACCCTAATGTTCTTTTTCAGTTAATTATTGATCGCCTTTTTGGTCACGCAAAAATCACAATTCTTGTACTTCCTTAGTCCGCCAGCAAAAAGGCTTGTATTAGGTATTTCAGCTACTTCCTTCTTCAACCTTAAAAAATCTTTTAGGCCTTAAGTTTTTTTTCTACATCTGTATAACGTGTTTTTCAAGCTTTCGAAAGCTGGCATTTTCTTCTCCGAATCAAACCCTATGCTGTTAAATTCCTCAACTACTTCGGCATAGATAGTAGACACGGGAGTTGATTCTTGTCTGATTCTTTCCTTACATTTGTTTATTTGTTTCATAATCTCATTTTCGACTTCATTTGCCTCACATTTATGTATTTCTTGTTTTACAACTACACCGCTTTCACTCACCAGAGTAGCATTACAAATCTTTCTGTTAGTACATCGCCATACTATTTGTCCATTCGCATTTTTACGTTCCTGTGTAAATCTGTACCCATTATGGAGCAGAAGATATTTACCCCTTTGAGAAGGTAAAATAGTGAAATCAGCATCATTACGCAGCTGCGTTGATGGTGAATATTGTAGATCAAACATTTCTAGAACAAAATAAAGATCATTTCGTAAGCAAAAATTAATGAAGGACAAAATGAAATATCTCTTTGAAAAATGATATCTCATATTTTTACGTACGGTAATAGAAGTAATGATACGAGTAAGTACCCACGTAATAAAAGCAAAAAAAAATAAGTCTCAGAGTAAAATGGATTAACCATTTATAGATAGGCAGACGGACATGGCATTACAGTCAACATTTTAAAAAGTTTATTGCGATATTTTTTGCCGCACACTTGCAATCTAGGGAATCTAGGGAAATGTTCGCGCAGTTTATGAGAGCCTCCTATAGTGTTACCGAGTAGCTACAACATGGGGTTCTTCCAAAGGGCTGTCAACAGAATCCTTGAGGGTCGGCAGCGTTTCTATGATGCCCCTGGTAATACAGGTATCCATAGTTGACGGTGATCGCCCGTTAGCGTGTTTGCCACTTATGGCATAAAAAAACGTGTTCCTACCACCTGTTCTGTAAGTAGTCAAGTGGCCCAGTATGTTAAGAAGCCATGGGGACAGAAAATAATTAACTCAATGAAAAAGTAGTACCTAAACTCGCCTGTGTCCCACATTTAGATAGAGTCAGTTACCTTGCGCTTCACGTATCGGTTTGGCCACTCTAATCTTAAAATTTTTAACATGTTCTGACAGCATTTATGTTAGTCATCTTTTTTTATGTGATAGAAAAGGATAGCTACAATTAGGTCATACCTATTTAGTTTGTAAATAGGTAAAACAGAATCGCCGTATTGAATAATTTAGGTCAATGAGCTAATGGGTAGTGTAAATATAAAACGCCCACAAACTTATTATCATAGTTATAAAATCTGTAGGTTAATCCTACCTTTAAATAAAATATGTAAGTAGAAAAATATGTAGGTAAAAAATATGCAAGTAACTAAGTAGGTACATATCGTCCAAGTCATTAGGTTTAAAAAAATCATGTAATTAACATACCGAAATATATTAATCTAGGATTTTTTTTAGTTTAATTTTACATATGTAATATATAAATTATACTTACTTAAACTGTATAAATGGTTAATTTAAATTTCTGTATAGCGTTGATATTAAGTGTACCTAAGTACCTATATTGTAATGTTTTATGTTTGTTTTTAAAAATGTGCTATACGTATCCGTATACAATAGCAAGTAATGTTGAAATTAATAAATGGTTGTTTTTATAATAATTACGAGTATGTATAGCTTTTTATTTGTTAGGGTCTACCATAGAGAGAAATTTAAATAAGTAGAAGAAGTATATATTTTACGGAATGTTTCTGGATTAATAATCAGTTCTATGACGGTGACTGGTTCTTTTTTCTTCAATAAACCAAGTTTGATGAAATTTAACAAGGACAAGAGACCAGGAATCCATTTTCCTAAAACACTTGGGAAGACTGAAATATTGCTGGCAATGAAACCTTTTGGAGTAATGGAATATTTTAGGGCGCTCCCAGACGGGCCATCAATTTTACTGAAATACTGGCCATATCGTCATACATTTCCGTGGCATTGTGCGCCGAGAGGATTTCTAGAATGACTGGTGATAGCCGGGCTACAGTCGGGCCAGTATTGCACAACTACGTCCGGTACGCTGTAGAGGCCTCAGTGGCCAACAGCATAAGTCATTCACAAAAAAAAAAAAAAAAGTATTGCACAATTTGTTTTTTTTTATGGGTGACACTATGCTGTTGGCCACCGAGGCCTATACAGCGTACCAGGCATTAGGCAAGCGCAGATGGCGTGGGACCTCAAAAATGCTTAAGACTATGGGCGACGAGCGCAAGGATACCTCTGAGGTACGGCCTCGGCTTGGGCTGTCGCCGAGGCAGGGGCGTCGAATTGCAAATGGCCCGTCTAGGAGCACCCTTATATTATATGAATAGTTATTTAGACCAACATTGTGTGGGGGTATGCATGATACTAAAAAATAAAAAACTTCAGTTATTAGCATAGATGCTTACCTACAAGCTTTTATTGTCATTGTTGGCAACATTCTAACATTGAAACACATTGAAAACATACAATACAACAATTTCCATAACGTAAAACAATAAGATGGTACTCCAGTGTGTCAACTATTTCAAGCATAGACATAATTCTTCTTACTAATAAACGTTGCATACCCGAAAAGTTATAAAGTGTATTTATTGTCTTTTTATCTTTTATATCTATCGAAAAAGATAAAATATTGTATAACTATTTCGAGGCTATGTAAAGTTTATCACTAAAAGGGACGAAAAGTAGGTTTACTTAACCCTTCACTCGTAAGTATATCTCTAGTAAATACTTAAGCATTTTATGCATTACATGTACAGGCACAAATTCGGTAGGTACCAAAATCATTCTTATTTTTTCTTAATTTACGGCACATGATTTGATTACCTATTATCTAATGTTTTTTTTTTGTCTATAAAATTCGATTAGCTAATAATTGAGTTAAAATTTATTAAATCGTACAAAAATTACGTTTATTACAAAAATACCTATTATTATGTGTTAGGTTATTTAAATTGGAAATGTAAATACATAAAGGCACCTTGTTCAATTCTTACAATATTTTTTTTACACTTAATAAAAAAATCTTATTTTAATTCATATAAAATAGACCTTGACGTTTATTTAAGGCTCCGTTTCCACTCTGAGCAAATCTTGCTCGTTATGAACATACGTACATTCCTTTAAAACGTTTACAATTACAAATTACAGTTCGTAAGTTTTTTCTTTTTTAAATATTTTGAAAATATCTGAACGTTAGGAATAAAGCAAATTCTTAACATAATTCTGGAAACTACTCATTACCTTAAAGATTAAGCTAGAATTTTAGAAACAAGTACAGAACTTAATTTTTACTATATTTGGTCAAAGTGTTCGTCGATCAAAAACTGGTACTTATGCTACAACAATTTTGATTACATAAACAATTGATTTAAACTTAAAACGAAATTTAAATTCAAACTTTATCTTTTTCATTTCAGTCAATTTGACACGAGGACAATATTTTTCATATTGTCACATTTAGTTTAGTTAACCTTTCGCTACATCGAAAGTAACCGTACCCTGTTCGCTAAGTTATAAAATCAGAATAAATGTTTGTTCTAATGACTTACAATTTCTTTAGTGTACTCGGAAGTTACTTTTCTAATATACCAATATTAGAAAAGCGATAGTGGACTAACAAGGAGTGGTCAAAAGGTTAAAAAACGATATCGCAAATCAAGGGTTTGAAGTATGCTCTACCACACCCTCAACACTATTTAAAAACAATTTTGTTTGCTTCTTTACACTGATCCAAATAATTGAGACCACCTCTTAACATTGTGTTTATAGTTCTCATCATGTAAAAAGAACGCTAGAAGAAAGTGGACGCGGTTTATACATTGGTACACTCGCGCACGAAAGTACTAGGCCTATTGTTTATCTTTGAACCAGCCTTTCGCTCGCCGGCTTCGTATATTGGTTACCGGTAAGGTACCTCATACCACCAAGTAGACTGATCAATCGCCTAATGCGCAGCTTGACCGCCGACGTTCTTTTCACATGACGCGACCTATGACGTTAAACTTAAAATAAAACAAATGACGGAACCTAGAACTATAAGTCATGATTGTGCTGTAAGCAAGATCTGACCATCATATTCTCAAAGGTCGTGAGGTTGGCCTTACAGCCGAATTGAAGCCTCTTGCTGCAAGTCCACCGGGTTCTGTTCTTGTAGTGTTCGTGCTTGATGAACTTGTGTTTGTCCACGTAGACCACCGGGTGGCCGCGCGTCGACAGACCGAAGGACACTGGAAAAAATGTTGGGTATTAGTTATTTTAGGTTTCTTGGTAGAGGGATGTTCGACATAAAAGCAGAGATTTCAAACAATGTCGAAATTAGAGTCAGGCAAACATTTTGTGACCTTATGAAGAAAAGTTGTTGAAGTTGGGTTTTGTAAAAAGAAGGAGGCTTTGCCCTTTTTTTGAAACTTCATCATAATTCCTCAAATCCTTTTTATTTCTTAAAATCTTACCCTCGCAATTCTCAGGGTGTCATCTGTCGACGAGGTCCAGGATGCAGGAGAGACAAACCAGATTTAGCAGAGTAGGCTTCTAACACATACTAGCATGGTAATTTAACCGTAATTTTGTACCAGACATTCATTCTTCAACTATCGAAAAGTAAAAGTTTCAATTCTCCACCAGTTGACTAACATACAGTTTCTTTACAGCTCTTGCTCTTGGGCTCATTGGAACTGGGATGGATTCCTTTGCATCGTACTGCCTCAGTAAGCAGGGGAAGATGGGCATCAACGTCGGCGGCTACAGGTTTCGGTTCAACGGCTGTGCGAGGAACGGCAAGATACGATGGAGGTGCTCAAGGGGACCCTGGTGCAAGGCAGCGCTTCACACTTTCAGAGGCAGAATTGTCTACATACAGAGCACGCATAATTGCGGCCCAAAGCCTCCAGTTCCTTAATACCTTAACTACTACTTTGTAATCACAAATCGAATCGAATCTTCCACTTTGTAACTAATCAATGTAACGATGGTTACAAAGAGGAACGTTTTAAGTTGCCAAAGTATGGAACTGATCGAATGTTTTAATTTAATTGTGTATGTACGAATCAGGTACTTATCTATTAAAATATGCCCCACGCAAGAACGGTTTTGTGAAATAATTTCTTAAAAAGTAGTTACATATCCCATTGCAATTGCTGAGCAATGCATTGAATTTGTTTTGAATTGTAAATAATATTAGGCAATATGAATATGTAGGAAATGCTCGAATTTTAGGCAAAACATCAGTACAAAATTAGACTTAATGATATTTTTAAAAATGTAAAACAAGAAATAATTTTTGATCAATGTAAGTAGGCAGTAGTTTAGTAGAAATAGTTGTAATTTAACTTATTGTAATGTTTGGTGATGTTAAAGTAGTTACCTTCCCGTGTAGGAAAAAAATATCAATGTATAGTAAATAGAGTAAATAAATATACTCAATAACTATACTACCTGATAACTATCTGTAGAAATGTTTGGACATTTTGTTAATTTAATGCAACTGGAACTTAAGTACCTACTATAATTTAAACTATACCCCATGTTGCTTTTTTGGTATGACATGTTTAAGAAAAAGAAAAAAAAAATGAGTATTATAAGTAGCCAAAACAGATGAGTTTGTAACATGAGATTCCGGAGATATAAGGCCGGTATCCACCAAAGCGGAGCTGAGAAAATGAAATTGACTAATAGTATTGCACTTGACTTCTCCGTCAATGTTTTTGCAATTTTATTAGTCAAAATATTTTGCCGCCCAGCTGATGTGGACACCGGAATCCTAGAGGTCTAGAGAGGTCAAGTTAATACCGTTTAGATTTAACTGTACAAAAAATAAACGCGTTTTAGTTTCTGTCGAGATAACTCGAATTTGTAAAATGTTGTTTGAGAATTACATTTTTGATAAAATAGGATCACAATACAGGGTAAACATGAAGCAATCTTTGAATTTCTCAAAATCTTAGTTTTAAATTATTAATATTATAATCGGTAGGTTTGGATTGCATTAGTTAAGAACGTAAAACCAAAGTACCATTTTACTTTCATGCTTCTATTTTGATACTCCATTTCCTGTAGCATTCAAAAATGTTATATAAAAAAAATATTTAAACACTGACAATAAATTAGGCACAGCATCAAATTGGTTACTATTCAGACATTTTCTGTTGGAAAAAAATTGACAAATTATTAAAATTGTTTTCCACCTTTGATTATTAAGTACATAAGTTTATGTAACCCCAGATATACAATTCATGAAATAATACTGTCATGAGCGCTCCTAGACAGGCAGTATTTTCTCGGCAATACTGGCTCGTTAATACTACCAATATTGCTTGGCCATCATAAGACATACTAGAAATTAAAATGTATGACTATATAGCCGGGCCACACTCAAAATATTGTCGCAATATTGCCGGGCCATAGTATTGCAGTAAAAAGTATGGTCTGTCTAGGAGCACCCTAAGACTTTGAAACTGTATCTTAACCGCTGGTTTGAATCTTTAAAAGTTACTTAGTAGACAGATAAGAGTTATGTACATACTTACTTATAAGATTTCTTGCCAATGATTCACGAATTTTGAACAGAGATTCAACGATTAAGTATTTTGCTAACATTTTATTAGATTTCAAATGAAAAAAAACTACCTACCTCGTCTGCGTAAACAGTAAACTAAAAAAAAACGTTGGTTGTGTATTTGTGTAAAATAACACTTGATATTTACTTGCCAAATAAATGTGTAGCGATATTTTGATGTGTATTAAAACGTGTATCGGAATAAACTAGTCATTATAACTGTTTGTTTTATTTGGGTTTTGGTTTGAAATAATATTCTTAGGGCGCTCAGAGACGGGCCATAATATCACTTCAATACTGGCAATATTGTCGACTGTAGCTCGGCCCATCAGCCATGCTAGAAATATTACAATATGGACGGGCCACATTCAAAATATTGCCGAGCCAATTTTGCCGGGCCAGTATTGCGCCTTTAGGATTTGGATTTGGCACAATCTAGTAGTTATACTAATGTAGAAAAAACTGGCAAGTTGTATTTTCTAGTCATCGATAGCCTGAAAGGGAAATGCAATATCTGTTTTATTTTATCCTTCTTTCATGGTATCGTTGACTAGGAACTACAATGTGCCAATTTTTCCCAGTTATCACTAGTATCGATAAATGGAAAATAATTTCCTATTCCCAATATACGACTCCTAACACTTTAGTGAACACAAGTACTTTGTGCCTACTTGTTAACACACGCCATCTATGACGAAACAGCTGAACTAATTTCATTTATTGATTACAGCCTATCAATAATAGTTCCGATCTATCTTACAAGGTGGCGTCATTCAATCGATCGGCTCTTTGTTTTGCGTCGTGATAGGCGACCACACGCATCTGTACCTCACTAATAAACCTCAAATTTCTGTTACAGCCGTCTTTTAAGTTCCCCGACATTTTACACTACATAAGTATTTAAATTAGACCGAAGATATTTTTTACGCTATTTTATTGCATCATATCTTAAGTTATTAACATTTAACTTGAACAGTGCAGCGAACAAACAATATAGATACCAACTTATGTATTAAGTAAGTTTGTAGTTATAATATTTACAAATATATAAAAATAAGTGCTCATATTGTAATTGAAGAAAAATCGATATATTATGTTAGTTTATTATTCTAAAAGATACGATAACTAGTAGACATAGTAATTACTACAATTATTATGTACTTAAATTATACATTGTTTAATACATTAAGTAAGGGCGCTCCTAGAGTGACCGGATTTTTACTGCAATACTGGCAATATTGCCGGCCATCATCAAGCATGCTAGAAATGTAAATATATCGATATATTCATACATTTTCGTGCCGGTCGACACTAAAATATTGTCGCAATATTGCCAGAACAGTATTGCAGTGAAAATGTTTCCCGTCTAGGAGCACACTAATACAAATTATTACAAATAACGAATGCTAAAGAAAATAAAATCACGAATGTACTTGCCACCGTAAAAAAAATCTAATCTAATTCCTAATTTATTTTTGTAATTGATAGAATTTTAAATACGATAAAATATCAAGAATTAAAAATAAAGTTTTTACTAATCTAACCTTGATTTTCAAGAAACAAATAATATGAAAAATGTGAAATCTTCACATAAATTTGAATTTGAATTTTGTTTACTTATAAATATTAGAAACACGACGAAAAAATTCACAAAACATGACAAATAACGATGACATCGAAAAATTTTACAAATTCATTTAAAATTTTACTAGCGAACCGCCCCGGCTTCGCACGGTTTTAACCTTCCGTAAAACATTATCTAGCTGATGCTGAAAACCGCATCGGAATCCGTTGTAACGGATACGCGAAAAGCTACTTTGTTTTAATGTATGTGGAGAGAAAATTGTACGTATTTAAATCGCGATAAAAAAAACTATTAAAATTGCACATGCCTAACCATACTTAAGTACATGGTCAGTCAAACAACAAAATGCAATTTGTCTGTTTTCTGTTTCTCTTAAATTGCTGAACCGATTTTAATGTGTTTTGTCAGCGGTCACAGCGTTCGTCCTTGACTCAAACTAGCGGACATAAAACGGAAAAATATTATAAAATTAAGCAAGACAGTTATTATGCTTCAAACTTCTCGGTAGCGTCCACGAATTACTGTGTATTTTTGCACGTTAATTCGTATGTCTGATTAAAGCCTCGTTAAGGAAGACGAAGCGTCGCGTCCCGCAGTTCGAAAAAGAAATGAATTTGAACGCGCGTGAACACGCTTTGACCTGCATAGGCATTTACAATCATTAGGAAACGTTTCCGTTCGAATTCCAAAAAAATTAAACTAAAATTATTCGAATCTCAGTCCGTATTCATAAGTATTAAGCGTGATTCATTCTTCCGATCGGATTTTTACATGATTCTCTATTCCAAAATTTATAAAAGCAGACAGATTTGAACAGTTTGAACCCTGAGCTTACAAGCATGTATACATGTGTTGCAGTCAACTAGCTTAATCAGCCTTTCAAAGAACAGCGAAGCCATTTTACTAAATGGCGCCGTTCAACTAGCTTCCTGAATGATAAGCAGATATGCAGCAGATTGTAGCATCTAATACACCATTTCATAAACTAGCTAGCTGATGCTCAGGCCATCCATAGAATAGGGTGATTATTTGCCAAAAGTACTATTTTTGACCGAAGATCTGTGTTTTAAACTAATTATGATGAAAGTAAAATCTGAAAGTCCGTGAAACGAACCGCAATTCCGATAGACATGATATCATAATAACGTAAAACCTTTCCTGCCCGACTCCTTTATCCGACTTAGATTGGTCAGGTTCGTGGTTATTTTATTAAAACAACCCGAAACCTCCCCCCCCTACTTAAATGACTATATAGGCTAGGCAAGTAGTCCACGTTGTAGTCCACGTTGTCTACCCAAGTCATTTTGTCGTTTGATTGAATGACTGAATATCACCAGGAAGCTAATTTAGTAAAATGGCTAGACTGTTAATTGAACGGCTAATTAAGCTAGTTAGCTGCGACATATACACAACTCTTCTTAGCAATAAACGTTGTATAGCCTTGGGATAATTTTAGTGTTTTGTCTTTTTCTAGCAAGTTCAAAAATGTAAACGAAACAGGAAATGTGCTATGCGAGACGCAGCCGCGCGCGCGCACTCGCCTTGATAAAGATTGCCGAATGCGGTTGAAACTATAGTCGGAATAATCGACTAATCATATGTGAGTAATTCCCGTCTCATAAAATCATAATGAGAAACAAGAAATGTTGTATGGACAACATATATTGGTAAGGGGGAGGTCAAAAACTTCTTTATTTCCTATCAGCGAGCATATTGCTTTCTTGGTCATCAGTTCTCTTCCAGGTCACACTCTGTCCCGGTAATGATCTGGTCTCCGGAGACCACTCCATGCTCTCTCTTTAGGTGGTGCGTGATACCATCCATCATGTCGGCATCCGAGTTGTTCCGGGGAAGTCTGTGCTGGCAGATCTTGCATGTGAAGAAACCAGTCTCCCGGACAAACACCTTCCACACCCAGGACATGTCTGGTTGAGTATCTGAAAAAGATAAAGGGAAAAATTAATTTTTTTAGACTACTACGATTTTCCAGATTTCGAAATGAAGCTAACAAAACAACGGATTTTTTTCCCCTGTGCGCGGAGTATTTTGAATTGATTGAAAAATCGTAGAACACTGAGCGTTACTTTGGCCAACGTGGAAAACTCTTCAAAACTCATGAACTCAGCCCCTAGACAGATTGCAACCGCTTTCGAAACTCAAAACACGCAGATTTTAACTACCGGAGAACACTTCTTTAAGCAGGGCATTAGAACAAGTTAATCCTACTTTTATATTATAAAAGGCGAAAGCCTGTGTGTTAATGGACAGATTTTGATAAAATGTGCTATGAAGGTAGCCTATTTATTCCCGGATTAAAACACAAGCTACTTTTTTGCTTTTTAACCGCGAGTATTTTTATTAATTTTATGTAGAATACGACGTTTGACCACCAACTGGCCTGATGTTAAGCGACGTTGTGATCTAAGATGGAGCACGACGACCTAGAAGGTACTTATTCACTCTAGCCTTGAAGATACCCAGGTTGTAGTTATTCGGGAATACAGACGATGGCAAGGTGTTCCATTCCCTAGCAGTTCGTATCAGAAAGGTGGAGGCAAACCGTTACCGTAACTGAGTAACACCTCGATGCGCTGCTAGTTAACCTTAAAACGATTTCGCATTACCATGCCTTTGTTTGTTTGGAAATTATAGGCAGTCATAATGTACGAATAAAAGTTGAAACACTATGTTGTTGAAATATCTCACTAATATTATAAATGCGAAAGTTTGTGCAAGTTCGTACTTGTCAGGAACCCTTAGGTAAAATTTGGTAAATATTGCATCAGTCGCATCAAAGTACCTATTATGGATCTGTTTACGAAGAATTGCAACAAGTGTTCAATTTTGGTTAAGCCAGCGAAGTTGCAACAAGTGTTCAGTCTAAGGCACCGAAGGCAACAACAGTACTCCGTAAGACATCGAAGTATCAAGCCGTAGTACAGTTAAGTAATTGTTCCGGATAAAAAGAAATTAAGAGGAAAAACTACAAGAAGCCTTTAATTCCTTCGAGACTCGGAAGATCCCCACGAGCGATCACCGAGAAGCACTAAGTCCCAGCCGAGAAGCACTAAGTAACAGCCCTGTCCGCAACAGGCTACTTTTGAACTGCGGGTAATACCGCGGGGCGCAGCTAGTAAAGAAATAACGTTTCACGCTCATAGCTTCGACTAGGTTTCTCTGTCAGGCATGCCATGGAACACACAAAGTCATGATCAACTAAAACCCAGAACATATATTTAAATTCACCATTCAAACATCTGTCCGGCCGGGAGTCGAACCTGGACCTCCTGCTTTTATAGCAGTTAAACTCCGATTAGGCTAGAAGGGCCGTCATAGCTCTCTTAGGGTGCTCTTAGACGGTACAAATTTTTACTGCAATACTGGCAATATTGCCCACTGTAGCCCGGCCATCATCAGCCATGCTAGAAATGTGTGACCATATGGCCGGGCCACACTCAAAATATTGCCAGGCCATTATTATATGCTATTGCTATATTTTATGCAGTCGACTCTTTTTATCGAGACAGAAATATGTTTAGACATAGCCTTGTCACGTTCTTACACGAGAAAAAGTGAGAAGCACATTGTTGCGCGCGTATGCTTTTAGGCCTGGCCTTTCTTTAAAACGTCTTAGCCCCCTCTTATCTTCTTGTGATAGTTTAAATGAAAACATACTTCGTTCAGTATCCGTCTTGTGGTGTATAGTCTTGAGGTGTCGGTTCATGTTGCCGGTCGCGTTCCCGCCGTGGTTGATGTGGCGGTAGCAGAGCTTGCACTTCGCTTGAGTCGTCGAGACGTAGTCGAAGTACGACCAGATCCAGCTGCGTCTGGACTTCTGCGACTGATCTGGAAATTGATGTGAGTCTTTTATCAGATATACAATTATACATAGATGTCATTTCTCGTTAAAAATCAGGCCTCTATACTGGCACCGCATTGACACTCAATGTTCTATTATTCTCTCAATTCTCAATTAAAAAAATTTCACCGATTTTTAACAAAATCAAAATCGGTTCCTCCGTTCAGGAGCTACAATATAGCCACATACATAGACACACAGACACGCCAAACTTATAACACCCTGTCGTTTTTGCGTCGGGGGTTAAAAATAATCAAATACATGTAACTGCACTCGAATCCAATTCATCATTCCGCAATCATTCCTCAATAACGTTGATGACATTTACTAAAGTGTTTTAGCACATTTAAGAGTCGTGACACCGACGCGAACACAGAGCGACTGACAGCGAACCAAGGCTTAAAACTTGATGTAAGCCTTGTTTTAAGGTGGCATTTTGCGTGTTACATCTATGTATTTCTGATCGAAGGTAATAATAGGTGTAAAGTGTTGGTAGAAAACGTAAAAGACGGCTGCAATAGATATTGGTTAACATATTGTGGTTAGATATTATGTTAACAGATCCAAAAACCTTCCTCATGGTTTAGCCATGAAAAGCCTACAAACAGACAGGCAAAGTTACTTCCGATTTTATATTATTATTAGTATCGAAGTACTTATAGATGCAACAATTGAATGCAACCAAATTAATTTTAATTGCTGGTAAATCATACTGTTATGTATATATATGTATATTAGAGATTAAATATTGTGAATTTTGTATGTAGCTGTTTTAATGTTTAATTTTAAAAGACTATCGCCTCTTACCTTAGCTTTTTAATATGGCCAACTACATCAAAGTGTCTATTTAAACTACTATTTCAGTACGACGAATCACGAGCCTTGTCCTAATTTTTACCCATCAATGCGGGTAAATTCTTAACACGGCAATCACAAAGTTCCTCGACCATAGCTACTTTATTTGCATACACTGATTTCCTGTCTATTGTTCATTCTCCGTCTACGTAATTCGTAATGCTATTCGCACGCCACGCAGGGCCGAGTTCTAAGGCCGACGCAGTAGGTTTTATTCTCTGTGCGTAATCTAAGAATACGTATAGATTTGCTAAGGCGGTTATTACGTTATCAAATTTAGTACACTAGCTGAGCTAGCGTGCTAAAATTGGATAATGCAATGGCTGTTAGACAGTTAACGATCCGTTTTTTTCTCTATTGCACAAGCTTAGCTACTCTAAGTTAGCATACTGCAAATTGGATAGTGCAATGGCCGCTTAATAATTAATAAAAATTAAAAAATATTAATGAAAATTGGGCCCAGTAGTGTGATAAAATCATAACTTCTATTTCAACAAAAAATTATTTTTTGTTGTTTATATGTGCCCGACCAATAATCGACGACAGCCACTCCAAGGGGAGAGGCCTCTATCAAGTCATAACAAAATCAAGGTCAAAATCATAACAAAACAAGGTTACACGTACCATTGCAAGCATAGATCTCCTCAGTCTTAACAGCGTAAGGAGTGTCAACTTCCCCGGTGACTTCCTGGCCCAGCGTCCCGCGAGCCATCGCCTCACCGAACCTCTCTGCCTTGAACGTGTCAGCGTGCTTGGTCCGCATGTGGCGGTTCAGGTTGTTGGTGTTGCTGCCCTTGGTGGAGAGGACGACGTTGCAAACCGTGCAGCGGTACACGATGTTGCTGAGCTGGTCGAAGTACTTCCAGATCCAGCTTCTTTTGCGTTGCTCTGGAATTTGAAATGAAATGAAAATATATTTATTGCCAAAGAAAAAAAAGCACAATAGAAATAATTAGGTACAATAGTTAGATAAATACGGTGGCAAAGGGTGTAAGCTCAGCACTGACCTGCGTAAACTAGATCAAAATAAATTACTAGCTGCGTAAATTTGATACATATTTTTTTTTTGTATTTTTCTTCTTTTGATTAGATTATTTAATCGACCGGGCGAGTGAAGCGTCTATGCTTCAGCTTCAAAAATACTTTCGTAATATCCGAATTCTGTCCGGATCTTTATCTCCGCAATCATGAAAAATTTCCAAAAACTGACTCGACCAGTAGATTAACGTATACTTTTACGTTATGATGATCGGTTAAAGCGTGAAAGTGTAACAAACGAACAAACTCACTATCACATAATATAATATTAGTGAGGACAAGCGACCCGTCCCGGCTTCGCACCGTACCTATAAACCTGCCGTAAAAATTATTTAACTGCTGAAAAACACTGCATCAAAATCCATTGCATTGTTTAGGAGTTCGTGAATTTACTGACAGAATGACTGACAGCGCGGAAAGTGTCTTTGCTTTATACTATGTAGACATACGCCATACATATATATGTAGATAGTACCTGGATGGCCGAGCTTTGCTCGGTATTTTTTTTTTATTTTTTAATTGTGTTTTTTGGATAATAAACAATTGATTTTAGTCTAACCTCAAAGCAAACACTCATTGACTTCGTGTTACTTAACAACGCCATCTGCTGTTGTGTCGTTAAAGCAATTAGTTGCTCACAAAAAATAGTAGTATTATTATTCGCCAATAGATGTCAGGAATAGTCATATTTTTCAGTTGAGATTGATTATCGATAAAACACGAATAAAATGATATTTTCTAAAAATGATTCCTAGCTAGATCGATTTATCGCCCCCGAAACCCCCTATATACTAATTTGTATGAAAATCGTTGGAGCCGATTCCGAGATTCCAATTATATATATATATATATACAAGAATTGCTCATTTAAAGGTATAAGATAAGATATGGTCACGCCTGTTTCCCATAGGACTAGGCAGAGACCACTCCTCTCCACTTGCTACGATCCTGGCATCATCTCTCGCTTCTTCTACTGTCTTGAGTCCTACTATGTGGAGATAGAGATAACTAGATTTTTTTAATTTTTAAGGAGGGTGTTGCTGTAAAAAAAAATTTCTTATCCTAAGATTTGGTAGTCGAAAAGCAAATTTAAGAATATGTATTGCAAAAAATTAGCTTTAAATCAATTTTCCTTCCGAAGCATTTGGATCATAAAACGATACTGATTTTTTTATACCTGGCCTAATAGTTATAATAATGGTAGTTGAGTACTAGTCCTCACTTAAATTAGTATTGTTTTAGTCAGGTCACCATGTCATGGTAAAAATGATAATGTGGTAGATAGATAGACAACAATAGGCTATAAAAGACGGACAACCGAATAGTACAAAACTATCCAAACTCCTACTCAGACACCCACACCATTTATTATTAACAGATGAGGTCAACATAATAATGTATATCTTACCTGGAGTAGTATTCGTTTTCGGTTGTTTCCTTTTGGTGCCCATCATGACGTACTGCATGTTGATAACGTCACTCTCGGGCTCCACTGTAGCGTCCACGACTGCCTCTGTGGTCTCGCACACCTCTCCCAGGATCACCGGCTGCCCCCCCGCTACACCTTCGACTGGTTACAAAAAACATAATATGATCTTTCAAATAATTTTCTTAAATGGCCTGATGTAAAATAAAAGAAATACAATAACTATCACAGCTAAGAACACTGGATCAAGTTGCCTTCCAGCCAAAAAATATTTAATCATAATTGGTTTATATGTTTGGGAGTTACGGTACCACAGACAGACACAGCAATATAGTACCAATACAGATACACACATCACACCCCTGTTTTGCCTCAGGAGGTAAAAAAAACTATTTCTCAATAGTAATAAGTATTCTTTCTAGTCAAATCAGGCGGCAAATAGAATAAGATTCAACCATGTGGAAATACATGGTTGAATCTTATTCTATTTGCCGCTGGTTAGTTTAAAAACAAGAAAAAAATTATAGATCATTAAATCTGCTACTCCAACTTTTAGAGCCAGTTGGTATGTTACCAGCAGATGAACAAGTTTCCTTTCTACAGCCCATTAGACACACCATGTCTTTTGACGAGACCCTTGTCCATCAGTAGGATAGCATAGTTTTACGATAAAAAGAGCTTAACTAAAAAAAAATCTTTACCTTCATCATCCTTCAACACATTCATATGTAAGAATTCCACACGAAATCCTACAGTTGCCTCCGGGTTGTCTTTATGAAGATCATAGATATCCTTATGAGAGTCCCGCATGTGATCTATGAGTGTTGATGACTTGGCTGCAATGTCTATTTCCACTTCGCACAGGTTGCATTTCATCGCCTCTCGCCCAGCCACCTCGGTGAAGTAAATAGATACCCATTCTGGAAAACCTTCTTCTGCTTCTACTACAAAAACATTAATTTTGTTTACAAATCATTCGAAATTGGAATAATCCTAATTAAATTTTTAGCTAAATTTTACCTCTAAAATTTGGTCCTAGTCACATAGTCCTTAATTTGCAGCTCAGAAGTATTTTAAACAGCAGGAAATAAAAGGCATAAATAAGAATCAGATACTTTATTTCCTAAATCTAAGGTGTAAAATAAATTTTATGCTAAAGGAACGGGTAATAAAAAATTCTCTTTCAATCACAATTTGTTTTATTAAAATATTTTTATACACTACACCTAAATAATACTTTAAATCAGTTCTCCAACTACTAATAAAAAATAATGACAAAGTTAACGGTTAGATTTCGCAGTTCTCATAATACTAAATTTTGTTTTACTTTTTTATTTTACTAGTTGCAGTCTGGGTTGCAAACACCAAGAAGCAAGATTAAATATAAATCTATGAGCAATATTCGTACAATGCGACTGGAGATAATACTGATATTATTAAACTAATTAGTCTAGTACACCAGTTGTAGGTCATCAAGAGTATATTATTCATTAAACATGGGTTTCTTGTGGTTGTGAAAATCTCTGACTACCTCGACACCATACGTCTGCATGTTTATAACGGATATACAACCTGTTCTCTGTCGGGACGAGCAAATCCACTGTTCCGCGCCACATAGCAACTTACTCTTAAAAACATACGTGAAACCTTTGTAGAGGATCTGATGGCCCTTTCTTGTAGGCACACACTGAACTACATCATAACCTGCAATGTTTTGACTCGATCAACAACTTGTAAACAAACACTTTGCAACTCAGCCGCAAAACTTTTTGAAATTAAACCCTAGAACACCACTAATATCAAGAATTACAGCGGACATGACACTTTCTGCCCAGTTGGTAGCGAGTTGGAGGCGTGGTATGCAAGTTTCGAATCAGACTTCCTGCAAATTCAAAACATAAAATTATGAATCAACACTGCAATATTCATAACCAAAATACGTGGGAAAACACTTTATTTTAATGAGAACGGAGGAACGAACAAAATGAATGACGCAACAAAATGAATCTGTCAAATCGAATTGACATGACATTAGTACTGAGCGCGATCCGATTTACGCTAACAAGGCTCCGGCATGACGCCAATCAGCGGTCGGATATTTATTTAGTGCTTATTTGAGTCCATGGTACATAAACCATTGTCGTTATGAAATTGACTATGCATGAGTACTTTTGCCACGTGCACGTTTAGTGAGCCACGTCATATAGTTTATGCAGGTTTTAATTTTTAGTTAGCATGCATACTACTGTTGCTTTAAATCGGACCACTGCTACTACTTCGTTTCGTTTCGTTTCACGCATTCGTTTAAGGCTCAATGCCTAAATAATAATAATAATAAGTTTATTTAATATCTGTACAGAGGTGTTGGTAACATTATTTTCTTTTCTTAGAAGTGTGTTAATATGGGACATGGGTACCATACGAGTCGCTGTGCCTTGCAGGTACACTACTAGGTCTCGTCAGAGCCTGTATTGCAGAGTACAGTTTCTTTTGGCCCTCTGGCCACTTTATAAAATAACAATAATAAGCATGCAAACTAATCTATAATTTATTTTAATAATTAACTGTTATGTTATTAAAATGTTTACGAAACTGGTCTAAACCGATATTTAGATTCTTTGCGAAATCAAAGAAGGAAAGGAAAATACCTGCTACTAGAGAGAATTATGTAAACAAAATACCTTCGAGTAAATTTATCAATTACGTACCTCCTCGAAATAATCCTACTAACTCTTCAAAACTGATGATTTCATAGTAACGTTAACGATAATTATTACAATCTAGCTTTGTGAACGTTTGTGATCGAATCAAGGAATAGAAATTCTAAACATTAAAGATCCTCTTTCTCTTTCTCTAGAAATTCTAAACATTATAGATCCTTATTCCGGCCTATTTTTACAATTAGAGTATCATCTGTAATTATCTAACGTCCAGTGGCCCTATTCGGAGATTTGAGATTTGCATCTCACCTTTTTTCGTCCTTGTTGCTCTCTTTTGAAACGTCATAGGTGTGAGTGACCAAGATAAAATCTCATCTCATCTCACGCGCAGGAATAGCCCCCCAGGGACCCTATTCGGAGATTTGAGATTTTCATCTCACTTTTTTTTGTCTTTGTTGCTCTCATTTGAAACGTCATAGGTGTGAGAGTGACCAAGATAAAACCTCAGCTTATCTCACGCGCAGAAATAGGCCTCCAGCCCTCAATAGTCTATATGTTCGGATACTTAATCCAAACCCATTTTACTTACCACACTCTATGGTCAGGGTCACCTAACAAAATCAAACAGCATCTTCAATAGATGGCGTTAGTAGTAATTATATTCGATTTTTTAGCCTAACAAAATCAATCTGCATATTCAGTATCGCCACTAGATGGCGTTAGTAGTCTAAAAAGCCGTAAGATTGATCATTTTCTTACAGGAATGGAAAAATTAGACAACCAGAAACAATAGATTTAAACATACTTTTTAATTTAATAGATAAGAAGCTCGAAGCTTACTACCCATTAATGATATTTTTACTGACTAACGATCAATTGACCGATTTTATTTTGATATTGGGTAAGTCTATGTATCGACATAATTATTTAATAACACAAATAGCATAAATGCGACAGTCTGGATGGATGGATGTTTGTTACTCACGCCAGATTTGTTTGAAATTTGACACAGAGATAGATTTCACTTAGTCTGGAATAGAATATTACTTACCGTGGCGGGGGTGAATGCGCGGGTGAATCCGCGGGGCGAAGCTGGTAATATACTAAGTGAACACAGAGCATTTTTTTTTAAACAATTTGTCAATTAAGAAAGACTTAATACGCAGGTACTATAGGTATACTCGTAGGTGTAGGTAGGTTAATATTGTAAGAAATTCGTAATTTTTAAAATAACGAAAAAAAACTTTGTTTATTCGAAATAAACATTCAAGATTTTGATTCCAGAATGTAGGTGAAAACAATTTTCACAAAAACTAAGACAAGAAACTCAGACAAAAAACTAAGAAGTCTACACACCAAAGTCGCCGACAGCCGCCGTCATTTTGTTATTTGTAGGTATAGAACGCTGGCCGTCAAGCCTCGCATTAGGCGATTTATCGGTCTATTTCGTAGTATGAGGTACCTAGTACCTACCAATATATACGTCCACGGAGCGAAAGGGTGGTTCAACAATGAAACAATAGGTCTACTACTTTCGTGCGCGAGTGTACCCATGCCCAACACACACCCGTCCACTTACTTTCAGCGTTATTTTTACATGACGCAAACTATGTAATGCTTTGATGAACAAAATGACGGCCGGCTGCCTCGACTTTGGTTTATTATGTAGACCCTAAAAGTAACCATTCTCCGCCACTTCATGTAGAATGACGAATCTGGACGCAGCCGGAATTGCGTTCTGCAACAACATGCTGGATGCTAGGTAGGATGGTGTGTGAGCTACCTTCGCAGTCCTACACGGCGGACTGCAAGGCAGGATGGTAAATGGTTACCTTTTAAGTACCAACAAACAACCTTCTCAAAAGTTTTGCAACAACGTAAAGAAGTGCAAAAAATCTAACTTGTTAATTAAATTATAATAGTTGTCAAATTCAGTATAATTATTGTGAAGCAAACTTATGGCGCGTATGGACAACGCGAGATAGACAAACATTTTATGGACGACATTTGCGCCTAAATGGTAAAAAATTGCAAATGGGAGAAGAAACTTGTGCCCTGTAGTGAACTAATTCTGTTGGTAGGTATTTGTCTAGTCTGCCATGCGCCAAATTCGCATTTTCATTAACAAATATCATCTATTTACATCTCTTTACTTGTTTAGCTTTTTCAATTTTTACAAAGTCATCCAGTTCAGGATGCCGCCTTAAAAAGGCCCCTAACCAATGAATGCCAGCGTGTCCTGAAGCTTTATTAAAATTGTGCATAATATTAAATTTTTCGCAAAAATTGTAAGCTTGTTTCCTGATGAATCTTGAGGTAGGAATCTTTCCAGATGCGACAATTGTTCCGACTAGCTCGCTTTCCTGAACTTCGTTCATTATCGGTTTGCGTCCCATAGCTTTCTTACCAGTGCTGTTTGATTTCAAATTCTTTCTGAGGGTAGTGCGTGGGATTCCATAAACGAAAGCGGCACCGTGTTGCGACATTTCTCCCCGCTTCACTGCTCTCATGGCCGCACGTAAAGAAACTTCCGACCACCTACCGCGCTTTTTTAATTGCGGGATTCGCTTTACTTTAATTGTAACGTCTGTAGGTAAAAATGTCTGATAAGTCAGTCTTATACACAACGTAAATAAACGGGAAAATAAGTAGGTACTAGATATCTAATTATAGCCCATAATTTCCACGAGTACCAAGCCGCGGACAAATCTGCGTGTGAATGCTATTGAGTCGTGGCTCGCGGAACAATCCGCTTCTTGCGCTTCTCGCGCGCCGCCTGAGTACTACAGGGAATAGAGGATTTGGTCCTGCATAATTCTACCCAAGTTATTTTTTTTCACAAATAGGTGCAGTATGACATAATGAACCTAAAAACACAAAATACTTACAAATAAGGCGGGTGCAAGTGCCGCCATTTTGTGAAAAACCGTTTGGTTGTTTGAAAAACCGTTGTTGAAAAACGAAGTGAACATTTCCATACTCAGTATGGTCTATGTTAGTCTGTACTACGGTAGAGCCAACAGCCATTTTTTCGTGCGTCAGATTTATACGTTTTTATAGAAAAAGTAATAAGTTTTAACAAAAAGTAATAATCATAAATCGTGAACGCTAAGTGATATGAAAAAAATTATGAAACAAAAAAGATAGGAAATTTAATTATCAATAATAAAGGTCCTTATAATTATGGGCCTCAAGTGCACGGTTACGGAGATACAGGCCCAAACGGTTTTTCACAAAATGGCGGCACTTGCACCCGCCTTATTTGTAAGTATTTTGTGTTTTTAGGTTCATCATGTCATACTGCACCTATTTGTGGAAAAAAATAACTTGGGTAGAATTATGCATTATGGACAAGAGTAACTCACTCCTCTATTCCCTGTACTAGAGCGCTCGTTGGGCGATGACGGATTCTAATAGCTCGCCTAAGCGGGCTTTAGGCAAGATGACAACCATCACTTAGCATTAGATAAGTTGAGGGCACACGTCAAGCCGAGTTTAATCAATGCTTGAGGATTCAGTCTCTACTTGCAACGCCCCGCGGAAAAAAGCCTGTGTTAATCCAGGGTATAAACTACTTCTATTCCAAATGTCATTAAAATCTGTCCATCCGTCTGACCGTAAAGAAGTAACAAACATACACAATTAGACACACACACTCAATAACTTTCGCCTTTAGAATTAGAAGAGTGTGATGATAGTACTAGGTAACTTATACTTCGTACTAAAAACGTCAGACATCTCAAAAACTTGTTGCAGGAACAAAATGTTTTAAGGTATTTAAAATTAAATTATCAATTTAACAAAAAAACTGTTTTGTTTGAGTAAAGATATTTATTGCAGAAGTAGGTGCAAACAAATCTTACAAAATAAAACTAAGTGCTCCAAACAACCTTCTCAAAAGTTGGGCAAGAAAGTGAAGAAGTACGAATAAACTAACTTAGCGCGTAGTGGGTAAGGGTTTTACAACACACTACCATAAACACGCACTTGCACATGCTCTTTGCCACTGGCGAACCCTGACTCTCACAGTAGTGATGTACACACACACACACACATTTTTTTTTTACTAAGCTTTGGTATCTAACAGCTAGATAAACTTTCAGCAACACTAATCACTCCCCTCCACCCTTGTAATAGTTTCCTAATTTCGTTTACTTAATATAATTATTATACATATTATAAGTGCTACTAAATTACCATATTGTCTGCTAGATAATAATTTTAGAATAGATTAGCAAAAGTTACCCTACTTTTTGTACTATAACTCATTTTTTTTTGACCGGTGGTGGTGTATAATTAGTAAATAGTAATACTTAAACATTGAAGATTCAACGTTCGCTCATGGCGCGAAATTCAAATTTTAAACAGTTTCTTTGTTTTTGGTGCTAAACTGGGTAGCTAAATTAAGTAGTAGTAATGGAATTTGCCGCCATCTTACCTTACGATATTTGCAGAGATATTGAACAGATACCACCATTGATTGCACCAGATAGTCAAATAAGCAAATTAACCGTTAGAATGAGGAGCCCAGTTAATAACATGAGTAATCGGGAGCATACTTATCAAATATATCTATGTATACAATAACGAGAACAATAGTCTAAAATAACCGCAAATCCCATTATCGCGTTACCCAGTTAACTTATCCAGTCTAGCTACAAACCAAAAAAAAAACTGTTTGAAATTTAAACTTCGCGCCATGAGCGAGACGTATCACCCTCTTTGTTAATTTATTGATATATGACGTTTGTTGCCACAATTACAAGTTAATAAATTAATTTCATATTTAAATTCCTTACATAATAATGGTTTTGCAAAATTACCAAGTATTGGAAAGCAAACAATGTTCCACAGGCAGCTGTGCGAATAAAGGCTGATTTAAGCGCTGCAAGTTTTTGGTACATTCAAGAGCAATAATTGAATGCAATAGATTACATGCAATAATTTACCTTCAGGAATTGTCAGCAACTATTGTTTAGGCGACGCAAGACGATGAAATAAACTTGCAGCATGTAAACCAGCCATAAGAGGCTTGTGCCTTGCAATGAGCTAAATGAGCCACTAATGATGGTGAAACAATTCTGTTAAGTGTTTGTCTCTCTAGTCTAATAATACGCCAACTTGGCTTAAATGGCATACAAGCAAATATTATGATCCATTTACAAGTTTCCTTTATATTCTACAAGTTGATTCAATTCAGGTTGCCGCTTTAAAAAGCCCTTTAACCAATCAAAGCCAGCGCGTCCATAAGCTTTATTAAAATTATGCGAAATATGAAATTTTTCGCAAAAAATGTAAGCTTGTTTCCTAATAAAGTTGGATGTAAGAGGCTTTCCGGATGCCATAATTCTTCTGACTAGTTCGCTTTCATGAACCTCGGTCATTATCCGTTTGCGGCCCATAGGTTTCTTGCCAGTGCTGTTTGAGTTCATGTTCATTCTGAGGGTAGATGGCGGGATGCCATAAAGACGAGCAGCAGCACGTTGTGACATTTCTCCCCGGCTTGCTGTTCTCATCGCCGCTTGCAAGGCATCATCCGACCACATCCTGCGTTTTCGTTTTTTAAATTGTTGTTTTCGCTCCAGTTTTCTTTTAACGTCTGTAAAATGATTGTAATGTCAGTAACTATGATTATAACATAACTGCTTTACACTTTAGACCTAGGTTAAACAGGGCCAAGTCTTCAACCACACTGTCACTCAATAAGGTCATGTATATGGTCCTGTAGCTATAGTGAAACATTCAAAATAAGGACTACCTTTTACTTCCACTTACCTTTTTTCCAAATAAAATAAGCTTGTCTTAAAGTACCTACGTTGAAGTAGGGCGTTGTCTAGAACCGACAATTTGTCCGACTACCTAGTTAATTTTTTTTACCTTCGTTTAAGATCGGTTTGATGCGTCCGATGAGTTTCTTGCCAGTGATGTTTGTTGCCACAATATGTGATGTAGTGCGAATCGTAGGATTCCATACAATTCAGCAGCAGTTAGAGTCATTATTTACACCCAAGGCCGTACTTAAGGCTGCTTTCGTTAATTTCTTGCCTTCTGACTTTGCAACTGCTTAAATATAAACAAAATTTAATTAGCAAAAGCAAATGATAAGGAAGGACATAAAGACTCCAACTAGTTCTACCGTCTAAACTACTATTTAGTTGAATAGTTCACATAAAAAATGGATTAGCTACTCTAGTATAGTATTAATAGTATTAGTAGTAGATTCATTTTACCTACTCAAATAGTGAAACTCGATATGCCACAGCCACTCAAACAAAATCTGGAAGCAAATCAATATCTTCATTCCACATCGTCATCATTATTACTGTTTACATAGTTGAATGAGTTCAATACTCGATAATCTCACATTTGCCCTAGAGCGACCAAAGTAGGTAGGTGCCAATATTGTGTTGAACCCACAAACTCAAGGACACTGGGGCAAGTATCAAGAAACGTGCCATATTTCACCTTTGATTCTTGTAATCTTATCTGATCGGAGTGAGCCGTTTTTGCGTAGCTTTATCGATACATTAGGGAATATTTTCTTTATCTCATAAGTGATAGATGTAGGCAAGGAGCAAAATAAAAATAGATTTGGTGACATGGAAGATGAAGTGAAAGCGATGGCAGCCTAGTTGGGAGAAGGCCCGGCTCTCAAGCTAGAGGGAGCGGGTTCGAACCCAGCCGACAGCACGCACCGATTTGTTCATTGTGTGAGCATAATGTGCGTATTGTGTGTATGTCATCTGCTACATGATTGGAGCCCGGTGTATGGCGACAGGCTCGCCCTCTGTCACATTTGGGACTGAATACCGACCGGCGAAGTGTGGGTGTTGAATTACACCTCTGCCAGCTCCTTCGGGGGAAAGGCGTGACGATATGAATGGAAGATGAAGTGAAAAAGGAGACGAACAAAGTTAAAACTTGTTAAAATCTATGAATCGCAAAAAAAGAAGTATGGAGTCTATGTAGCCAGTTAAACATGGCCAAATCAATTACTACATATTACAAAGGATTTTATGGTAATTGTTTGGGCAAACTAGATGCACAAAGCCCATAACCAGCTTATTTTGTCATCTTTTGTTAGACTTTTTTACGCAGATGAGTATTTTTTAAAACAACCTGCGATTCTCCTTATTTTTAGCACGTACGCATCAATGTTTGCTTTTCAAATAACATAGTATTTCTAAACTCGGTTAAGTAATTTGTCATGATCCGTCAGCGACGGTATGCGCGAGATATTTCCTCGTACAACGCTCTACAAGTCTGTTTTGCGCCAAACTGCGGATTGGGTGGTGGACTTTAGACCGCGACGCTTTGCAGCGGTACTTGCTGTTATCTATGACGTAGGTACTCCGTAATCGTACGCGAGATAACAAACCACGAACTCTGACTAGGAAGTCACGTAAATATTATGTGTTTCAGAAGGGTGTAGTTCTGGGAGCCTACCATGACATGTTATGGCCATGATAGTTACCTTTTGCTGTCGACGCTGAGCGACCACGAATCTTATCGCTGCGCAATAAGGTTCATGGTCGCGCAGCGTCGAAAAAAAAACGTTACTATCATGGCAAAAAGACGTCATAGTAGGCCCCTTGTTGTTCTGTAGATCACAAATTTGCTATCCGAGAAAAAAAAACGAGTTTCTGTGCAAAATAATTGATCACGTGATCAATTTTGAACAATGACATTTTTTTTTTCTTTGCAAGCTTTGCTCTACATATAAGGGACATATTCAAAAGCGACGCCCAGTCATGAATCTCGATTTAAAACTGTTTTTATGTATGGTAAAACCAGTTCTAAATTAAGAGCTGTATTTCAGAGCTGTAAGCTTTTTTTGTGTACATTAAAAAGTCATTAGAGTGTCGGGTTGAAGTTTACGCGATGTGATAAAATCTATAAAATCGAAGCGCAAAATGCGAGTTTTTCATCAACATGTTCAATGTCAATATTACAAATACTTGCGAGCTAACCTACATAACCTAGCCTACTTAAACTGCTACATAAAAAGCAACTATGTATTTCATCTGCTGTATGACTGGAGCCAGGTGACTGGCGACAGGCTCGCCCTCCGTCCCATTTGGGACTGAACATCGTCCGGCGAAGTGTGGCTGTTACACCTCTGTCAGGCACCCGGGCCCTTCCAGCTCAGTCCGACCCTGTTTTACAAGTATATTTTGAAAAAGCCGTAACAATAAACTCTTACAAATATGTGCAGTTTTAGAATATTAAATCTACTAAGGCTGTATATTGGTACGGAAATGGCTAACGTAGAGTTTAAAAATTAATATTAGTTTTCGTGCAATTGTAAATGTTTTTCATGGCAACATAACTACGCATACAAGTTTAAAAGCGAAGTAGTTTCAGCGAGATATAACGCAGTGTTCCATCTTTCCCTCTAGGTTGATCTGAGGCGACACGTGTCGCCTGTCTTGTCAGTCGTCAAAAATGTTTAATCTTTCTTTCACTAACAGTTTAAAAACCCATAGGTCGAGCACAAAAGGAGGCGAATGGCATGGCCAGAAATAGGCCAACTTTATATTCTAGAGTCAAGAGCTACGGTGGGATTTTTTGGTTGCGATTAATTTACGTCATGTTAACACTTTGTGATTGTGCTTGTTATCATGTAATGCTTGATTAACCTTTGGATGTTTGTAATACAGATTTTGTAATATAACACCACGTGTAGTGTAGACAGGTAATACATAATATCACAATTTTGTTTACTAGTGGACTGTGAGCTGTAGACCTCGCGGCCGACGTTCGCCCTCCTCTACAGGGGCCCTATTCGGAGATTTGAGATTTTCATCTCACCTTTTTTCGTCCTTGTTGCTCTCGTTTGAAACGTCATAAGTGTGAGAGTGAAAAAGATAAAATCTCATCTCATCTCACGCGCAGGAATAGCCCCCCAGGTCGCACTCGCATTCCTCAACCGAGCCTCGTGAAATTTTTTGAGCAAGTTCGATAGTTAGTTTTTTTTTGTCGAAATAGCGGAGATATGATTATAGTTTGGAAAAAAAATTATGTCTCTGCAATTTTGAACAAATTTAAAGAGAAGGACAGATATGCGAACAGAATTCGGTCATATGAAAGCATTTTTGTCGAAGCTGAAGCCTAGCTAACACATCGCTCGCTAACACATCACTCGGTCGATAAATAGGTCACACTAGAAATCACAAAACATAAGAATATCTCTTAAAACTATAGTGACCTGACCGCCTTATGACTAACATCGATATTTTCCAGGCCACCTTAGGTTGGAGAAGTAGGCATGTCCAATGAGCAGGGGGGCTATTCCTGCGCGTGAGATGAGATGAGATTTTATCTTGGTCACTCTCACACCTATGACAGTTTAAACTAGAGCAACAAGGACGGAAAAAGGTGATAAGAAAATCTCAAATCTCCGAATAGGGCCACAGGTGCAAGATGGAGTGGGCAACATCTAGTTATAAAAAAATTTATACCTACAAACCTAGGTACCTACTTAGCAATAAAAATAACGACAACAGCGGAAGGCAAATACAGCTAGTACTTGTAAATATATGTATGACTAAGGATCAAAGTTCATTTTAAAAATAAGGAAAATGTAACGAAACAATACCTATATCGTAATTTTTAACTACATACGGTACAATTAGTAACATATTATAACATAAATAAGGACAACTATTGAATTATGCTAGACAAAAATTCACACATGATACTAAAATAATTAATTGCCTATGTAATAAATCCCACATAGGTTGCTTACTGCAATATCATTACCTACTACTATTGGTATTTGAACACTCCAAAAGCTTCGGAAATTACACGTTGCAAATCGATAAGACGAATTCGGCATGTCTAAGGAACTCTACAATTTGGAATTCTTGACTTGTTTCTTGGTCACTGTCATTTATCAGACAATCAATAACAAAACATTTTCGACATGTAAGAATAGTCCTCGGGCCCGTACCGTGATAGCGACACTTATATCCATGATGGTTGGTTACATTTTGTTTCCGACGCTGCGCGAATGCGAATTATATAATCCACGCAATAAGGTTCATGGTCGCGCAGCTTCGTAAGCAAAGCGTAACTGTCATGGCAATAAGATGTCATTGTACGGGGGAACGTACCTACCTATCTACTACCTACCTAAACTACGAAGTCAAATCAGGGGGGCTATTCCTGCGCGTGAGATGAGATGAGATTTTATCTTGGTCACTCTCACACCTATGACGTTTCAAACGAGAGCAACAAGGACGAAAAAAGATGAGATGAAAATCTCAAATCTCCGAATGAGGCCACAGAAGATAGAAAATCCGTGTTTTTAAAAAATATGTTTTTACACAAAAATTCAAACCATGTATGTAAGCAAAACACGATGATGGAAACTTAACAAACTTGATCTCTTTGAAAAAGTTACTCGTTTCGAAACCCATTCTAACTTCCCACAACACAATTGTATTAAGTAGGTATATCAACATATAGGTACCTACTTATTTATATATTCTATAGAGTAGTATAGAGTGCCATCCTCATAAATAGTAAATAGGTCATTTAAGTAGCTCAAAGTATGGATTTAGGTATTGAAGGGCGGACTATGTACCCGTGAGAAAGTCTGATTACGATGTTGATTCTTGTTTTAGGTACCTATCTATTGTGTATTTTATTACGTGGGTATGTATACAAATGCGAGTCATACGATGCAGTAGGTAATAAAGATAAGGAATCCCAACACTGTAGGTGTACATATTTCCATTGCGCGTCAGTTTTGTAGTGCCTACCAAATAAAGACAGGACAGAGCTCTATGTACTCGTACATATAGTACTAGTTGCCTCTTTTGCAATACCAGCAAATAAGCAGGCAGTCCGCCTGATGGTAGCTGGTTACGTGACCATGCGTACCTAAGTAACCGAGCGAGCGCGAAGCGTTTCCGTTTCAGCTTGGGCAAAAATGCTTTCGTATGTCCGGCTGTTTCTATTCAGGGGGACTACCATAACATTTTTTTTTAATGTAGAATAGGTCGGCGTTTGACCACCAACTTGCCAGGTACTTATTCACTCAAGCCTTGAAGTTTTGTAGAGTGAAGAAGTACAAAGACGGCAGTTTAGTGAGGCGCTACAAGTGCGCCACTGCTCAGAGCCGTCTTCGGAACGGTTACACCGGACTACATCCCGAAACACGACTAGGGGGGCTATTCCTACACGTGAGTTGAGATGAGATTTTATCTTGGTCACTCTCACACCTATGACGTTTCAAACGAGAGCAACAAGGATGAAAATAGGTGAGATGAGAATCTCAAATCTCCGAATAGGGCCATAGGTCATTTCATAGCATGGCTTGGTCCGGTGGGTGGTAGCTAGCTACGGCCGAAGCCTCCGACCAGAGTTTGCTACCCGGTTAACACTACCCGGGGACCACGTGTAGGGAATCAGAATAGAATATGCTCCTACGGACGTGGCTAGCTAGACCCCAAATATCTTATCGAAATGTTTGTTACGTTTGTTTCCGACGCTGCGCGACCATGAACTTTATTGCGCGGTGATAGATTCGCGGTCGCACAGCGTCGCAAATAAAACGTAACCATCATGGCAATAAGATGTCATTGTAGCCCCCCAGCGTTGCTATTCACAATCATTCGGAAACGTTTCCGATCGGATTCCAGAAATATCAAACTCAAATTGTTCGAATCTCAGTCTACTTTTTTACTTTTTGGAACAGGGAATCAAGTAGGTATAAATCCGATTGGAAGAATTAATCACGTTTAAAAACTTATGAATATAGACTGGGATTCAAATAATTTAGGTTTAAAATTTTTGAAATCCGAACGGAAACGTTTCTGAATGGCTGTGAATAGCCCGTGCTGGTCGCATTTCCTGCGTTGATTCTCGTGAAGTTTTGTGGCAGGTCCAATATTAAATAATAAGTAAGTACTTTTATGGAATTGTTTCGTTGATTCTTTTCAAAATGGCGGAAATATGGTGGAGATCGGAGTATATAATTTCTACCATGGGGGAAATTAGCTGGAGGTCTTCAGCACACAGAGCCACAGCTAGTTAATAAGTAACTATTGTATAATCTGTACCACTAGTAAGTATTGAGTAAATAGGTACCTACTTGGATTAATAACAATGTATTATATTCAAAGTACTTACAGCGTTTTTCACTTCAACAACATTCGTCTTGTGTATCAGTAGATCAAGCGATCTTTGGACTCTCAAGGTTTTTCTGCGTTATCCTTTTACAAACCTACCTACTTTGATTTAACGATGTTTAAATAATTTAAACTGTGCCTATATAGGTAGGTACCTGTTACCTACTAATTTTCATAACATACGTCACGTCTTTCCCCGGGGGGAAGGGAGCTGGCAGTGGTGTATATATAACACCCACACTTCGCCGGACGTTATTCAGTCTCAAATGTGACAGGGGGCCTTACTAGTAAACGGGGGGATTACTAGTAAACGAACGTTTCTGGATATGATTTTTTTATCGATTCCAGTTTTCCCCCTTAGGGGGAAAATTTGGGGGGGGGGAATAGTGGAATAAGCCCGAACAACAAAGTACAGCCCTCTATTCTGAAGCATGAGACGTTAGCTTGGTCACTATCACTCCTAAGTACTTTTCAAACGAGAGACAATAACAAAAAATATCTCGACCCGCAAGAATAGCCCTCCATCTGCGTTTACGTAAGAATTTTAGTACAATCAAAAGTCCACATTGTTTGTCGATTAATTGTTTTTGCTTTATTTATCTGTAATCAAAATTAATAAAGCGATAAGGCGCCTAAACTTTGATACTTACCTAGATATGACCGAGCAAGTTATTATTTATACCTACTTACTTTTTAGTTTGTTTTATTTAAGTACTTACTTACAAAGGTACTTAACTAATTTCATAGATACATTAATGATATCTTACTTCTATAACTAGATTCCCTACAGGGGGCTACCATGACAACTTACTGCTATGATGGCTACGTTTTGTTTTCGACGCTGTGCGACCGCGAATCGTATCGCCGCGCAATAAGGTTCATGTTCGCGCCACGTCGAAAACAAAACGTAACTATCATGGCATTATAAGTATCATTGTAAGCACCTCTGCCGCATTTCTTAACCTATTCTCGTAAGCAAGCAAGCAAGTTCGTGTATAGGCCGTTTGGCTAGCCCAGGGGGCGATTCCTGCGCGTGAGATGAGATTTTTATCTTGATCACTCTCACACCTATGACGTCTCAAACGAGAGCAACAAGGACGAAAAAAAGTGAGATAAAAATCTCAAATTTCCGAATAGGGTTCCTGGGACCCTATCTAGTCTAGAAGTAGACTGAGATTCGAACAATTTTAGTTTGAAATTTCTGGAATCCGATCGGAAACGTTTCCAAATGATTGTGAATAGCCTTGCAGATCAACCTAGAGGATGATCTGAGAATTAGGGTTGAAAGGCGCTCCTGCGAACGCGATGCGATTTTATTTTACTTGTTTAATTGATTAGTGTGACAAAGTAGCCAGTAATAATTTGTTGATAGATTTATTTACAAGTACTTCCTTAAAATAAAATCGCATTCATTTTTCCACGTAGGCAAGTTATCGCAAGGTATTTTAGGTACCATATCTTTTTGTCGTGATTTCACGTCCACTAAACCAGCTTCTCCAATTTAGAACTTAAAGTTATAAGACAATAAGAACTAATTTACAAAAGCAAGTGGCAGGTCTGTAGTATCAATTCGTGAGTAATTGATCTTGAGTTAATTGATTGATTGTAAGCCAGCACAGACAGATTGATTCAAGTGTTTGAAAACCGAGTTACTTGGATAAAGGTTTCTTATTTTTACCAATTTCATACCTACCTAAGTACCTATCTATAAATAAATACATACTGTGATCGGCAGGCAGGTACAATATTTTAATGCAACAGAATAGTACCTAAGGCTATATTAATAATTATACTTACCTACATTATAATATTATGGTTTATGGTGTTGCTAGCAAAATACTAGTGGAAAAAACTGTTGAATAAGATTGTAAATTAACCTTTGTCCGGGCCAGTTTTTGGATGGGTAAATGTTATAAATAAAAAATAAATACTGAAATAAGCGGCATTATGATGTATTTCATATTTGGTTTACAAAGTTCATTTTAAAGGCACTTTAAATCATTATCGCAGATAAGAACTGCAATAGGTGCTGGCGTGAATGACCAGACTTATCTTCATTATCAATACAAAACAATGATAATCTAGGAAAATTAGTAATAAGAATTCCTATAGTGTTACATAGGTATTTGATTTTTGTTGTGGGATTATGCTCGGTTTCTGGATAGTTACATTTATTTATACAAGAAAAAAATTGAAGGATTTAAACCTTTGAAAAATTTCTAAACATCTACACTTGAACTTAGTCCTATCTGCAGTCAATAAAATTTTAAAAATTTCTCCCTAAACTCAACTAGACAAATTGTTATTTGCCTGGTATAATTAGTCTATGAATCACACATTATTTTTTACTTTAAATGTTCGTGCTATAAATGCAATTGATGTGATACTGTGTGCGTAACTTCAGCTTCCTCATAGGTGATAGAATAATTTTACCTATGCCAATATTTAAAGCATAATAGCTGCAATCAAATATCCCAGTCTTAGTTTAGCTGCCACAAGAACTTCGTTAATATGAGCCATTTACTATGTGTCAGCTGGAGTGACACAACCTCAGCTCGCACATCCAGTACAGGCAAACCAGTGAGGTTAGGGTTTTGGACAATAGCTAGAAAATTAAAGCATAATAGCTGCACAAGGTAGGAAAAATCTGAACGATGCTACTCAAAACATGTAGAAGCTATGATCAAAAAACTGTGTGTAAGCTGGTGTTGTGTCACTTCAGCTACTCATCTCATATCTTCCAAACGAAAGAAGGTATGACTATGCATTTTAGCTCAAATTTTAAAGCATAATTGCTGCCATTGGCAGCAAAATTTTCAAGTCTCTGGGTTATATACTTTCCGAGTTATAAGCTAATACCTATGTGTAAGCTGAAGTTGCGTCACTTCAGCTGACACATGTTGAATCGACGAAACTATCAAACGTAGAGTTTTCATTTAAAGGGCAAAAATTAAAGCATAATTGCTGCCATAGGCAGCAAAATTTTCAGATTCCTAGACCTCGTAGTTTCCACGTAATAATCAAAAAACAGTTTTCGCGCCAAAAAATTCAAATTTTTGCTTAAAAGCGGCGTTGCCGTTCCGTGCGGTACATTATTGCAATTCAATTTGATCTTAGCGCGCATAGTGTTAAAAGTCATTTTAACTTGTGTTCAAAATTCTTTTAGTTTTGTTTAGACTGAGAGCCCCTGAACCATATGGAACTTAGAATGCACCTGTAAAATTTGAAGGCAGATTCTTATGACCTTAAACAACGACGAAGGTTATTGGTTTTGGCGTGGCTTGTTCTCTGTAATTTGGCTAACAAAAAACGACTGAGAGCCGCTGAACTATATGAAACTAGGTAGGTATGTATGTTATTTTAAAGATAGATTCTTATGAACTTAGAAGACGAGATAACTAGACTAGGAGCTCCCTGGTCTTCTGATTCTTCATGGAACAACTGAAATAACACTGAAGTAGTTATCGAATACAGATACTTACCTACTTACAGGCTATGGAAACTAACGTGGTTTTCACACATTATGATTTTATGTAACGGGAATCACTTACTTATGCGGTTGAAACAATAGTCGGAATACGAGTAATTCCCGTATCATAAAATCAAAGTACTTATAGACTATTAAAATACATTTTACTATCTCTTACCCACACATTAAATATTTATCTTCTTGATTGAATCAGGCGTTACTTTGCGGAAGTTCATGTTCAAACTTGTTAAACACCTACACTACTTACTTACACTAGATATTGTCCAAGTAACAAATTTATCTTCTTTACTATACAGTGGTTTGTCTTTCTTCTTTATTTTAATTTTTTAATTTTTAAATTAGTAAATGTACTAGATGGCACGCGAAGGGTGTAGCGGGGTGGTGAGGCAAAAAAACTGGTTCGCCATGCCACTGTCTACCTCGCGCCTGTGACGTCAAGCAGCCATTATCTGTCGCGCGACGTCTTTTGTTAGCCAAATTACAGAGAACAAGCCACGCCAAAACCAATAACCTTCGTCGTTGTTTAAGTTCATAAGAATCTGCCTTCAAATTTTACAGGTGCATTCTTAGTTCCATATGGTTCAGGGGCTCTCAGTCTAAACAAAACTAAAAGAATTTTGAACACAAGTTAAAATGACTTTTAACACTATGCGCGCTAAGATCAAATTGAATTGCAATAATGTACCGCACGGAACGGCAACGCCGCTTTTAAGCAAAAATTTGAATTTTTTGGCGCGAAAACTGTTTTTTGATTATTACGTGGAAACTACGAGGTCTAGGAATCTGAAAATTTTGCTGCCTATGGCAGCAATTATGCTTTAATTTTTGCCCTTTAAATGAAAACTCTACGTTTGATAGTTTCGTCGATTCAACATGTGTCAGCTGAAGTGACGCAACTTCAGCTTACACATAGGTATTAGCTTATAACTCGGAAAGTATATAACCCAGAGACTTGAAAATTTTGCTGCCAATGGCAGCAATTATGCTTTAAAATTTGAGCTAAAATGCATAGTCATACCTTCTTTCGTTTGGAAGATATGAGATGAGTAGCTGAAGTGACACAACACCAGCTTACACACAGTTTTTTGATCATAGCTTCTACATGTTTTGAGTAGCATCGTTCAGATTTTTCCTACCTTGTGCAGCTATTATGCTTTAATTTTCTAGCTATTGTCCAAAACCCTAACCTCACTGGTTTGCCTGTACTGGATGTGCGAGCTGAGGTTGTGTCACTCCAGCTGACACATAGTAAATGGCTCATATTAACGAAGTTCTTGTGGCAGCTAAACTATGACTGGGATATTTGATTGCAGCTATTATGCTTTAAATATTGGCATAGGTAAAATTATTCTATCACCTATGAGGAAGCTGAAGTTACGGACACTGTGATACTTGACATGAAAACAAGGGAAATATTTTTCTGCAACTACTTAGGTGCATTTCTTTTGAAAATATATGGTTACATCTCTATGTACATTAAAGTATTTTATAAATGTCAAATTTTGAGTTTAATTACATTTGTTAGAAATACAGTTGCCAGTGCATTTATTTACAATTTTGTGTTTTAAACCTTTGAACAGTTTATTTTTGGACACTTAAGTGTATAGATCTTATCCTATTTACTTAACTATCTGTTAACATGGCAATAAAACAATAAGAGTAATCACATTGAATTAAATTAATAACTAGAAATGCATCAACTGAAATAATTACCAAAATAAGTAGTAAAAAGATTATTTCTTGTATTAACTTGTTTAATAAACTCTAGATACTTTTTAACAGAAATACAACTTAATTTTTAAGTTTGTACAAAATACAGTTTAGTATACAAAGTAAAGCTAAATCGTTACTACTTAGCTTCAACAGAAGCTAACAAAATAACATAGTAGTTAAAATCTCAATGGAAAATATAAAGAGGCAGTTTGGTTTATTCACAACAAATATTTAAAGGCAGTGAAACTAAAAGTTTCAGAATACTTTTGTTGATTATGACGGGTTCCTGTCAGGTGTGTTTTTGTCTGGAGGTGGTAGTGGTGGCAAGCTGTAGGATTTCCCATCTGGTGTCATCCAACAAGTTGGCGGGTCGTGGTTATGTCTCCCGATGCTTTCTGTCACTCGGCCGGCGTTGTTGATCCGTAGTTTGGCAGGGCAGCACCGACTGAAGAAATACCAGCAGTACCACAACTGACTTCCATATGCCTTCTTATACATAAACCTGAATGTGTGGTTCTGATATATGAACAATTTGGAATTTCCTCTCGTGTTTATGAATATACCTGGAAATATAATTGAAATTTAAAAAAACACCAACAGCAATATTGGATGTTATATTTATTCTATGTTAGGAAGGTGAAATAAAACACACTATGTACATAAGTATTTAATTCAAATATGTTTCTGTTGCATTGACAACTGATTTTGCACACCTAGGTAAGAAACTAAGATGAGTGCACTACAAGAAAAACTACTTTTTCTCAAATTATACTTTCTGATTTTAGTACTTCATAGTTTTTAAAGTTCATAACATTCTTTTATAAATTTGGCTTTACAATATTCTAACCTCTAAAACCGAGAATTGTTTGAAATATGTAATAAGTATTTACTTATTTGGTACAAATGTACCATAGGACTTTAACTATGATTCCCTTTGCTTTAAACAAGACTACAAACATTTTATTTTGTGGAAATTTGAGTATAAATTCTCAGTAAAATACTGTATGCAATTTTTTCAACTAAAACCTGCAGTTGTGAGGTTTATTCACAACTTAGGTTTATTCACAACTTAGGTTTCTATGTTTACACCACACTTTTACAATGCCTAAAGTCGGCACCAATTTCAAAACACTAGACTAATTAATTCAATTCGGCAATTTGCACTTAATTAGTCATGAACTTTAACAACAACCATGGTAAGTTCCAAAACTTCACTTAAACTTTATCTGTTACTTTTTTCGCGAATTACGGGACATGGCACTTCTTTACAATAGCTACTAGTGAGTAAATTTATAGAGAACAAGACGTATAATTTATTGTAATGCGAGTATAACGTTCTAAATTGCAATTTTCCGTATTTTAAATTAAATTGTGATTGCAATGCAAACTAGCGCGAGCGAGCGGGGTTGTCAAAATAAATCGACTGATTGACAGACAATAGACATCTGTTAGAGGTTGACACATGACAGCCGGAATGAACTTTTTTTCCATGCTGTTACGTTCGGATACACGTTTCAATGAAATTCAAATAGCTAGGTAGCCGAAGTGCACGTACGCCGCGATTACGAAAAGCAGCGATAGGAATGTGTACCAAAGTAGGTAATCATGATAGTACAACAGACAGATTGTATTATTTTTCAGTATTGTGGGTTGGGTGGTGACGCGAGCACATCTATTTTGCTTAGGGCTACATTGCATTGGCGAGCAATAATTCATGTCGCGTTGTCGCGCTATTATCATCGTTATCGACTATCGTTCTTGTCTACATTAAAGTCGTCGCCTTTCTGCGGAGTTGATGTGGGCGATAATTTGCCTTATACATCGCCGAGTGACGAACTAACCGTCTACACCTTTCGCGATAGCCCGAATTATCGCCGAAGGCCGCCAATGTAGCCGTAGCATTAGTGCAGTCAGGTTTTAAAACCCTAACTACATTGTGCCTAACTGCCTAGGTGTCTAGGTAAATAACAAAATGACGTTAATCTTTATATTTGTGAGATCTACCCCTTTTCGAATGCTTGGTAGCTTCTTCCAGCAGTTCCAGCGCGTCACTCCGCAATTATTGTGTGTTCAATTTCATTTTCTGAAAGGGATCATCCAGTATCCTCTCAGCGAAACATTGCATAAACGCTCATGGTTAAACTATTTTGTGAGAACATGTTCCTATTTAATAACTAGCCCCCCTCTACCTGTATTCCCTTTAAATAATAATTAAGATTTTAGATAACAAAGGTCACGGTTCCTGGAGTCCGTGAAGTGTAAATTTTTAAATAAAATAAATAAAACATGTTCCTATCCAGCTTTGTATCAGCTCTAAGGGCGCTCTTAGAATAGGGGCCATATTTTTCCTGCAATACTGCCCCGACAAAATTGCGACAATATTTTGAATGTGGCCCAGCCATTTAATCATACATTTCTGGCATGGCTGATGTCTGATGATGACCTGACCACAGTCGGTAATATTGGCCAGTATTGCAGGAAAATTATGGTATTACACACGTAGGAATTAAGATTAAAAACAAATCAAAGGGTTGTATCAAACGACGATGTAAGTAAATAGGTGAGTTAGAATGTAATAATGAGAGTTGAATTTAGCATAGCAAATATATACGGACACGCCGCGTGTTAAATTTCGTTTTTTGTCTTAATAGCTCAGAAAGTAAGCGACAAGATCAAAATCTACTACTACATACCTATTACTATTTATTTCAGACACCATTATAACTCCAAAATGTACTTACTAACGAAATAACTTCTCGTTTGTTGCAGTGGCTACCTTCGTATCAACAAGGAAAGGCAGCAATATTCTAGTTCACGAGGGCTTCGCATTTCGGCTAAAGAACAAGCTCGCACACGGCAAAAAGCAGTGGTACTGCACTTCAAGGATCAAAACTGGGTGCATAGTAGACGTCATTACGGCAGAGTACAAACTGGGGATCCACATAAGCAGAGTGAGAAATAATCACAATCATCCTCTACCAGGTTTCTATAGACGCAAGGATGGATCTTTCAAAATAGTTTGATGTGCGTAAAGAATAGAGCACAGCATTTTTGAGGGAAGAACATAGGTACCTAAGATACTCGTACTCATAGCCGGGACATTATTTTAACTGGCAATACTGGCTCAGTAATATTCTGAGCGTAGCCCGCCTAGTTTTATCGTTTTTTTTTGCATGGCTGATTATGGCCGGGCTACAGTCGACAATATTGTCGGTATTGCAATGAAATTTTGGCCCGTCTAGGAGCGCCCTGACTAAAATGTTACAGCTTTGCCTACCAGACTAATGCCGCGAACAAGTCACGTCACTCTGTTCCTATTGCTCAAAAAGCCGTAACAAACCTTTAGTACACATTCGCGGGTTTACATGCCAATAGTCTCATACGGGCGTATCGACTTGAATCGAATTTATAGGTTATGTATGTATTTACCCAATATATCTTTGCATACTTGCACTAATTATAAGAATTGCCTAAGTCCTAGCTGTACTACCTAGTTTTAATCTACTCCTACCGAAATATTTGCTTAATGGGCACACAAAGTTAAGATTCTCATAAGGAACCACTTGTCAAGTAACAACATAAATATACAAAAAACTGAAGATTTTAAATTTTGTAATAATAATTTTAGATAAAAATTACATCGCATACCCTTAAGTGAAGTTAGTTTATTTTTTAAATCACTTTGAATTTCAAACAGTTGTGTTTCTAATTAGGTTTCTAAGGCCCCTGTGTTGTTCCAGAATACTGCCATAAGAGTTATATTAATTTAAGGTTAAAACCAAAATCGATATACTTACTGCCATTGTACTGCTACGCGGAAATATCTAAACGAGTAGGTATTTCGGCATGAATTTTAGGAAAGGGGCATATTTTATTTATTTATTTATTTAAGCACACAAAACAGAATACAATCATAATTAGAAAAAAATAAATAAAACAATAATGGTTTGGTTCTAGACCATATTCCTAAACATGTGTACATAGCATGAACAAATTATCGAATCAGCTTAGTGTACATATCATGATTTAGATGGAAAGGAAATTATTAAACTGTTACAAATATTACAATAGGTCTTACTCATAAAAAAATAAATAAAGAAGAAGTAATTATCACTAATTTTTAACCTAAAATAGTCCAAATATCATGCTTATATTTGGCTAACTTAAAATTAAATACATATGTCAATTGAGCTATGATGGTCCACTAAAATATCATTATACTGGCGACACATCCTGACCAACGGGTTAGAGAAAGAGGTGTTGTTTGTGTACACCTTAAGTGAGAAAATTCCTGTGTGGGGGTTGCGAGATCTTGGCTTAATATTAATGTTTATGTTGGAAAGAAGAGAAGGAGAATCAATTTGAGAGTGAATAATTTTGAATAAGCAAATAAAGTCTAAATATTTGCGGCGTGTCTCGAGAGATGATATTTTAAAGTGAGTTAATCTTTTGGCGTAGGACCGGAGCTGACGGCCGAGACCAAGCCTGTAACTCAGTATATTTAGGCACTTTGATTGAACCCGTTCAATTCTTTTACTGTGAATGTTGTAATGCGGCGACCATATGACGGAATTGTATTCAATAATGCTGCGGATAAGTGTAATATAAAGATTTAATAGACAATGCGGGTTCTTGAAGTCTTTTGTAACACGAGAAATAAAACCCATAAGCTGATTACCTCTACTGATAACATGTTCGTAGTGATCTCGAAATGTTAATTTCACATCAAATAATACTCCGATAGAGTATACTGGGATAGAGGCTTTAAGATATGTACAATTGTACATATTTGAAAGGGGACGTTGTAATCTGTACGAAATGCAGCTCCTACACTTTTTCATTTAGGTATTTATCATTAATTTCGATTCTTTCTTGTTCTTTGATTCCGTTTATGTCTTCGCCATTTTGCTCTTTGTTTCTTTTTCTCCTCTTCTGTCATATCATTAATTTTCTTTACCGTTACTTTCATTCTTTCTCTGATCTTTCTTTTCATATCCTCGTACTTTTCAGGATCGCTCCTTTTTACTCTTTCTCGAAATCTTTTTGCCCTTTCTGCATTTGAAAGGGGCCTCTTAGCTACGTAAAAGAATGTGTCTAAAATAAGAAAAATAATATTACCTGCTTATAGTTAGTTACCAGTACACTTCGACCAGCCAGTATTATATCACATAAATGTATAGAATTTTAGATACTAACGAAAGTTTGGGATCACACTTAAAACACACCATTCACCATCCTGCCGGACTGCGAACCAGGATGTACGTCGCTTACACACCATCCTGCACGTCATTGCCCATATGCGACAACGATGACCATTCTGCATGAAACGGCAGTCCTGCAAAGCAGGATGGTGAATGGTAAGCCGACTTAAAAAAAAAGATGTTTGTTTGAATCGGTTGTATATTTTATGATGATGAATAAATTGTGCAATGAGGCTCAATGTAATTATTTGTACTTACACAGTTAAATCTGGGTGTTATAAGTTTAACGTGTCTCTGTGTGTGTATCTGTCTGTGGCATCGTAGCTCCCGAACGGATGAACCGATTTTGATTGTTTTTTATTTTAAAGGTGAATTAGTCGGGAGTTTTCTTAGCTACTCGTATGTGTTGGAGTTTTTTTAATGTTTAATTTTTACTTGTGAAAACTGCAACGAGGCTCAATGTAATTATTTGTATTCTTCTTTGACAACCGTTGGACTAAAGTTTGTTAATCTAACTTAGAACCTATTAGTTATGTAGGTTAACTTCGAACAATTAAGACTGAATTGTGTACCTTTATCGACGACCTACCGTATTTAAGACTCCAAATATATTTCTAAGTGAGTAAGCAGGTACATAGTTGTATTTTTTATTTTATTTCTAGGATTTAATTTTGAAAGTAGTCTTAAGTATTTCTTAATATTTTTGCCTAACTTTGTAACGATAAAGACTAAAAATGTGTTTTGGCCTTCTATACCTACTAAAAGGCTAATTTAGGCAATAATGATGAAGTAGGTATGTATTAGATTGGTACAAATTAGCTTTAATTTTCTACTACTATTGTTTGCGTGTGGAAATAAATTATTCTAGACTGACCTTCTTGTTTGTATCATATACATACCTGTCTTGAATATTTAAAACTAGCTGCGCCCTGCGGTTTCACCCGCGGCTAAAAAGTATCCTATGTGCTATTCTAGACTATAATCTATCTTTGTGCCAAATTTAATCCAGATCTGTTCAGCCGCTCTAGCGTGAAAGAGTAACAAATATCCATCCATCCATTCTCACAAACTTTCGCGTTTATAATATTATAAGTAGGAAGTAGGATATACATGCCTACTCGATTCTAGCCTATATACCTAGGTAGAAAATAATATCAAATTAAAAAATATTTTTACCACAATTACTTCATCAATAAGAAAAAAAAAGTTGAACCGTATTGCAGTGTAGGTACCTATACACTGCGATGCGGTTCAAGTTTTTTTTCTTATTTTAAACGAGCTGCGCCCTGCGGTTAAAAAGTATCCTATGTACTATTCCTATAATCTATCCCTGTGCCTAATTGCATCAAGATCTGTTCAGCCATGACTGATTAACAAACATCTATACATCCAAACTTTCGCGTTTTTTGAAATTTTAATATAGTGTGGTGGTTTAACATATTATTTACTTTTTATTCACACTAACTGATAAATATTTTCAAAAATATAAAAATGCGGGAAAGCTGTCAAATATCCAATACACAACCGAGTAGGTAATTTGTTAACTACCTCTATACAAATTTACTTCATTTCCTATACAATAATAGATACCTGCACTTCCAAACGTATTATTCCATTTTCACATAAATAATAAGTACCTGGATGGCCGAGCTTTGCTCGGTATTTTTTTTATTTTTTAATTGTGTTTTTTGGATAATAAACAATTGATTTAGTCTAACCTCAAAGCAAACACTCATTGACTTCGTGTTACTTAACAACGCCATCTGCTGTTGTGTCGTTAAAGCAATTACTCGTAGTTGCTCACAAAAAATTGTATTATTGTTCGCCAATATATGTCAGGAAGAGTCATATTTTTCAGTTGAGATTGATTATCGATAAAACACGAATAAAATTACATTTTCTAAAAATGATTCCTAGCTAGATCGATTTATCGCCCCCGAAACCCCCTATATACTAAATTGTATGAAAATCGTTGGAGCCGATTCCGAGATTCCAATTATATATATATATATATATATACAAGAATTGCTCATTTAAAGATATAAGATTCCGATTGCATTATTTAACAATGTTCTGTTAGCAACACATACAAAAGAATGCAGTCTATGGTCTGCTGTGTGACGTTTTGCGAGCGAACTGTCAAAAGGAATGTATTGAATGAATGAATGAAGGAGTAGCGCCTGAGTCGGTGTCCGTAACTTCAGCTTCCTCATAGGTGATAGAATAATTTTACCTATGCCAATATTTAAAGCATAATAGCTGCAATCAAATATCCCAGTCTTAGTTTAGCTGCCACAAGAACTTCGTTAATATGAGCCATTTACTATGTGTCAGCTGGAGTGACACAACCTCAGCTCGCACATCCAGTACAGGCAAACCAGTGAGGTTAGGGTTTTGGACAATAGCTAGAAAATTAAAGCATAATAGCTGCACAAGGTAGGAAAAATCTGAACGATGCTACTCAAAACATGTAGAAGCTATGATCAAAAAACTGTGTGTAAGCTGGTGTTGTGTCACTTCAGCTACTCATCTCATATCTTCCAAACGAAAGAAGGTATGATTATGCATTTTAGCTCAAATTTTAAAGCATAATTGCTGCCATTGGCAGCAAAATTTTCAAGTCTCTGGGTTATATACTTTCCGAGTTATAAGCTAATACCTATGTGTAAGCTGAAGTTGCGTCACTTCAGCTGACACATGTTGAATCGACGAAACTATCAAACGTAGAGTTTTCATTTAAAAGGCAGAAATTAAAGCATAATTGCTGCACTAGGCAGCAAAATTTTCAGATTCCTAGACCTCGTAGTTTCCACGTAATAATCAAAAAACAGTTTTCGCGCCAAAAAATTCAAATTTTTGCTTAAAAGCGGCGTTGCCGTTCCGTGCGGTACATTATTGCAATTCAATTTGATCTCAGCGCGCATAGTGTTAAAAGTCATTTTAACTTGTGTTCAAAATTCTTTTAGTTTTGTTTAGACTGAGAGCCCCTGAACCATATGGAACTAAGAATGCACCTGTAAAATTTGAAGGCAGATTCTTATGAACTTAAACAACGACGAAGGTTATTGGTTTTGGCGTGGCTTGTTCTCTGTAATTTGGCTAACAAAAGACGTCGCGCGACAGATAATGGCTGCTTGACGTCACAGGCGCGAGGTAGACAGTGGCATGGCGAACCAGTTTTTTTGCCCCACCACCCCGCTACAACCTTCGCGTGCCATCTAGTACATTTACTAATTTAAAAATTAAAATAAAGAAGAAAGACAAACCACTGTATAGTAAAGAAGATAAATTTGTTACTTGGACAATGTCTAGTGTAAGTAAGTAGTGTAGGTGTTTAACAAGTTTGAAGATGAACTTCCGCAAAGTAACGCCTGATTCAATCAAGAAGATAAATGTTTAATGTGTGGGTAAGAGATAGTAAAATGTATTTTAATAGTCTGTAAGTACTTTGATTTTATGATACGGGAATTACTCGTATTCCGACTATTGTTTCAACCGCATAAGTAAGTGATTCCCGTTACATAAAATCATAATGTGTGAAAACCACGTCAGTTTCCATAGCCTGTAAGTAGGTAAGTATCTGTATTCGATAACTACTTCAGTGTTATTTCAGTTTTTCCATGAAGAATCAGAAGACCAGGGAGCTCCTAGTCTAGTTATCTCGTCTTCTAAGTTCATAAGAATCTATCTTTAAAATAACATACATACCTAGTTTCATATAGTTCAGCGGCTCTCAGTCGTTTTTTGTTAGCCAAATTACAGAGAACAAGCCACGCCAAAACCAATAACCTTCGTCGTTGTTTAAGGTCATAAGAATCTGCCTTCAAATTTTACAGGTGCATTCTTAGTTCCATATGGTTCAGGGGCTCTCAGTCTAAACAAAACTAAAAGAATTTTGAACACAAGTTAAAATGACTTTTAACACTATGCGCGCTAAGATCAAATTGAATTGCAATAATGTACCGCACGGAACGGCAACGCCGCTTTTAAGCAAAAATTTGAATTTTTTGGCGCGAAAACTGTTTTTTGATTATTACGTGGAAACTACGAGGTCTAGGAATCTGAAAATTTTGCTGCCTAGTGCAGCAATTATGCTTTAATTTTTGCCTTTTAAATGAAAACTCTACGTTTGATAGTTTCGTCGATTCAACATGTGTCAGCTGAAGTGACGCAACTTCAGCTTACACATAGGTATTAGCTTATAACTCGGAAAGTATATAACCCAGAGACTTGAAAATTTTGCTGCCAATGGCAGCAATTATGCTTTAAAATTTGAGCTAAAATGCATAATCATACCTTCTTTCGTTTGGAAGATATGAGATGAGTAGCTGAAGTGACACAACACCAGCTTACACACAGTTTTTTGATCATAGCTTCTACATGTTTTGAGTAGCATCGTTCAGATTTTTCCTACCTTGTGCAGCTATTATGCTTTAATTTTCTAGCTATTGTCCAAAACCCTAACCTCACTGGTTTGCCTGTACTGGATGTGCGAGCTGAGGTTGTGTCACTCCAGCTGACACATAGTAAATGGCTCATATTAACGAAGTTCTTGTGGCAGCTAAACTAAGACTGGGATATTTGATTGCAGCTATTATGCTTTAAATATTGGCTTAAGTAAAACTATTCTATCACCTATGAGGAAGCTGAAGTTACGCACACCCTGAGTCGCCCGCCCCGTCCAACCGGCACTTCTCGCTGCAGCACGGAAGAGGACGGACCTCGTAGTGTTTTTCTTGGGTGTCTTTCTGTAGTATTGATCTTGGTGTCCATTAGATTCATATTGGAATTACCTACATATTGTACATGGTTTGGATTATTAGAAGTATTAGTTGTTTACATTTACATTAAGGTAGTTTTGAATACCGTCCCTTCAGAAATAGTTTACATCAGAAGTGAGATGTAGTTTTCTCGCCCCATAAAAGAAATAGAAATACATCGATAAAGGTATCAAGGCAAAAGATACCGGAATTATTTTTAGCAAATCGTGTAATGTTATTATGTCTGGCAAATAACTTCATTAGATTAGCAGTACTAGTATAAAACGACGAGCGCGTATGAAAAGACTCATGGAAGTAGAAGAAGCGAAAGATGTATGCCAGGATCGTAGCAAAGTGCAGAGAAGTGGTATCTGCCTACCCCTATAAGAAACAGGTGTGACTATATGTATGAAGATGACCTGAAAGACTGCTATAGGCACTCGCCAGAATAGAGGTAGTGAGTTGAAGCAGTGACTTCCTAAGACTAAAGGAATGATCTGGACCAGGCACTACTTCGGATTAAGGGAGTGAGCTTAAATAGCTGAACAGTAAGTGAATTAGTAGCTGATAGATAACCTGAAAGGTTGCTATAGGCCCTCGCCAGAATAGTGGTAGTGAGCTGAAGCAGTGATTTCCTAAGACTAAAGGAATGATCTGGACCAGGCACTACTTCGGATTAAGGGAGTGAGCTAAAATAGCAGTCGTATAGGGAATTTCTAAGCCTAAATATATCAGCTTTGGTTTAGATGGGCAGTACTATTATAAAAAAGATACATTGCAGAACTATTGAGAAACCCAAAAGACTTTTTTTTTCGGTGTTATGATTGATGATGAAGTTAATGAATGAGATAACTAGTTACAAAGTGGTAGAAATTTCCAAGTCTAAAGGAATCAAATGATGAAAAGGTTGCAATAGAAGTTCTATCTATTTAGGACATCATGAGTCATGATAGGCCGAGCTTAAAGATTTTAACAGCCTTTGAAATCATGTGTGTGTTGACAGATACGTAATTCATGTGCAGAGTTGGAACCAATCTAAGAAGCGTGCCTGAGGGCATGCACGGCGCAGGAGGGCCGTGTTAGCAACACATACAAAAGAATGCAGTCTATGGTCTGCTGTGTGACGTTTTGCGAGCGAACTGTCAAAAGGAATGTATTGAATGAATGAATGAAGGAGTAGCGCCTGAGTCGCCCGCCCCGTCCAACCGGCACTTCTCGCTGCAGCACGGAAGAGGACGGACCTCGTAGTGTTTTTCTTGGGTGTCTTTCTGTAGTATTGATCTTGGTGTCCATTAGATTCATATTGGAATTACCTACATATTGTACATGGTTTGGATTATTAGAAGTATTAGTTGTTTACATTTACATTAAGGTAGTTTTGAATACCGTCCCTTCAGAAATAGTTTACAGTTCTTCTCTTAAATAACCTATCATGAAGTGTGCCGTGTGTCAATGTCAAGTCAACCGTCCAACCACCAACAGTCAATTTTGAAATACAACCGTCACGCAGCGTAGTCGCGTCCTGCGGTTCCTGTACTCAAGTCAGCTCCTCGACAGCTCTGAATTGGAGGCGGGGTGAGGAAGCCCCGATTGGTCGGGTGGTAATAGTGCCCATTCTATAAGTACGTAGTATTATTTTATGTTCTGTGTTGTGACCCTATTCTACTCTGATGGCCACTTGCACTAAATATAAAAATTGCCGAAGTCCTTGCTCAACTAGTTTTAAACTGTTTCTAGCGAAATATTCCCTTATCATACATATCGTCACGCCTTTCCCCCGAAGGGACTGGCAGAGGTGTAATACAACACCCACACTTCACCGGACGATGTTCAGTCCCAAATGTGACAGGGGGCGAGCCTGTCGCCATACACCGGGCTCGTCATTTCTCAGATGACAAACCTATCGGGCGCATAAAGTTTTGATTCTCTTAAGGAATGGCTTAAGGTTCGTGTAAAAAAAAATTGCTTTGAGATAGCTAGGAGTAGATTAAACTAGTTAAGCAAGGACTTAGGCAATTCTTATTTTTAGAGCAAGTGGCCGTGAATGTCGCTATTAAGTCAGTCATAAATATACAAAACAAACAGTGATACTCTTCGCAAAACTTTATTAAATCTATGAAAATATCAGTAAAAACTTTATAAACGTACTTAACAGAAAATAAACATGATAATTCATAACCTAAGAACCATTAACAATTTAAAAATATTTATCTATCAATTTAAATATTTTTCTATTAAATAACTAAGTACCTACATACTTTTAATAAAATAATTTGTTTTTTATTAGTTTTTAATTTCTAATTTTGGGATTGTGTTGCAAGTCATCTGTGATCATTGGTTTTTTGTTATGTGTGCATCATATTTAAATACTCGTAGTAGGTAGGTACTTATAAAATATTGGGTAAGTGTACAAAATAAAGTGCATTTATTACTTAAGTACATAAAAGTAATTTTTTTTTTTAAATCATCTTTAGTTCATAAAAATACTACTTCAGTTAAGTAACCCATAGGCAAATCAGCTCGGGAATCATAAGTATATATTGTAATATCATCGTAAGTATATATTGTATGTAGTGTATATTTTCACAATACATAATTCGGAAACGTTTCCGTACGGATTCCAAAAATTTACTCAAATTATTCGAATCTCAGTCCGTATTCATAAGTTTTTAAAGCGTGATTCAATCTTTCGATCGGATTTATACTAGATTCCGTATTTCAAAACTTATTGAAGTTGAATTAGTTAAAACAATTTGAGTTAGAAATTTTGTGGGATCCGATCCGAAAAACGGGTTGTGAATAGCACAGGAGTAATGTCAGGCACTTCATGACTTCTGGAAATATTAGAGTTTACTGACAAACTCATCATAAATTCGATAATATCCTCAGAATTTAGCATGGCACGAAATCAAGACTCAAATCAATCAAGAATGAAATTTTGAGGTTCAGTTCATGGACACAGCCAGGCGGAGTAGATGCACCAATACTAGAATTTTGGTAGACATTATACAGACAAAATTAATCAACCGAGCTCCATCGTCCGCCGCATCATTGCTTAGTATCTAGCAAGATGGCGACCACAATCTAAAAAAAAAACTCTTTCACATACCTACCTATCTACGTTCGCTTTGGCTGCTGGGAACATAACGTGGATAGATGAAAATCATAATATTGATTTTGCACTAGTGACGTCGATATCTTACGAGCATCATCGATTAGTTTTTTCGTCATCGGAGAGTGACAATGCCTGTTGGAGACGGAGACCAGCCGGCTGTTCTCATCTGTGATGATACTTCCTCTGCAGTTCTTCACTCTAGAGCAGTACCACCGCCAGCCATTCTTCAGTGGGTGAGGGAATTTGGCGTAAGTATATCCATTGTAGAGGAGGAGAGTGCGACCTCTTTGAGATATTATAGGATAGGCTGAAATCAGCAGTTTTAATGTTATATTCGATTTATATATTTATACTCAAAGGTACAGTATGTTCACTATAATAAGTCCATGAGCCACAGTAATTCCTCTCGCTCTGCAGCAGATGATGTCAACTGACAGACAGAGACAACGATATTTTGTCAAGGGTCTAGTGAACGAACTGTAGTTGGACCCCAAACATAAAAAATATAAACGACGAACTTAAGTTAACACCTAAAATGTTATAGTAATTCCTATTTAAACAACCGAAGTAATTTTAAATAACTTTTATTAACATAGTATTTTTAACGCCTGCTATACTTACTCTACATTATTGAAATCATTTATAAAAGCTGTGATAAATTTATAAAGGAAATAAATTGTATGTTATTTGTGAGTACAGTATAATTATTCTACCTACGATATATCAATTATTTATATTACTTACTAACATTAAGATTAGAATATTTACATAGAATATTCATCTAGTAAAGATACTTAATTCATTCATCTAAATAAAGATAAATTACCTATTAAATAAGTTTTGCTTAACTATATTTGTTTTACAACCCAGTTTTGAAGAGCCTTTAATAAAAACATTAAAAATTTTAAAAAAAATTAACATAAAAAAAGGCAAACAATAATTTCAAAAACTCAAGTAAGTATTCAAAGATAAAAAAATTAACGATATGGGATAAAAATTGCGCTTGAAACAACGACAACATCAGATATGTATGTTATGCATATGACCAGTGATAATAAATGTATTTAAGTAATTATGTGACTATTCTTTAAATAATACATATATTTCGCAAATAATAGACGGGGTTTATTGTCTAATAAGTACCTATTTAAATAATTAGGGGTTTCTAGTTTAAGGGTGCTAAGCCAAAAAACAGGTGTAAGTGCTGATCATTATAAACAAATTTTACTATGAGACTAACCCTGAAATCGCGAAAAAAAAACAATCCATTTGGATAAGTGTCAATGACATTTTTATATGGAACAGCTGAACCAAAAACGCATATCTGTGCCCTGCAATGCCGGCACACCAAGCCATTAGAATCTTAAAAATATATTTTATTTTTATTCTAATGATTTGCAAGGTAATTACATTTTATTGTGAAATTTGATTTTGGTCAAGAGTAGACGTCGCTGGCCTTTGTCATGACTATTATGTAACTCGCACCCCAGTTCAAAAGGTTAATGTCCAGGGGGTCCATGCGAATGCTCCTGAAATATCTTGATAACCTCCAGGTCGTGGTTAGTGATCGCACACGCCCTGCAGTTCTTCAATGAGGAGCAGACCCATCGGATCTTACCACTTTTACTGCTGTATTTCCTCCGGTAGTAGAACCCGCGGTAGAGCAGATTCTTGTTACCGTGACGCGACGTTACCAGCAAACCTTTTGCTGGAAAGAGGACGGAAACAATAAAACATAAACAATAAATGTTAGTCGCTGACGACATGATTTTTCAAGAAAGATTAGCATAATTATGACAACAAAAAGAAAATAAGACTCCGTACAAGTACAATATGTCAAAACGAATTAAAAAACGTATAGATAGATTCTGTGAGACTAAACTCGGAAAAGGTAAATCTGCGCAAGAGTTTACTCTGACATGGAAATTATAGAAAACTTTGAACCTTCTCAATTCTCTCTGAAAAGAAAAGTAGGTATGTTTTGCCACACTGGGGATAATGCAAGGAAACACTTACGTTTCCCCGGCGGCACTTTCATCTGATCCTTGACCGTGAGCCTCGAGCCGTGGTTATGGTTCTCCTCGGAGGACACTATATCGTCATCGTCATTCACAACCAGGAAGGCATGGCAGGCCCTCACGCAGCACTTCCAGCGAGTGCCTTGTTTGGACACTTTGGAACCTTTTCGGTACTTGTACCCGTTGAACTTCAAAGTCCCATCCTTCAATATTATAGCCACGTCATCATCATCGTCTTCAGGCTTCGCTGTTGGACAACTCAGTATGTTAATGTTATTGTCTATTTTTTATTTATTGAGATAAAATAACATTTGTTTTGAATAAAAATGCATTTTTATATAACAAAAATAATGTACCCACCATAACAAATTTTAAGTATTTATTTAAAATGGATTGCTTGTATAATTATCACATTGTTTCTTAATTTTAAAGATTTTAAATGAAAAAACCTAGAATTTCAAAATTGACATATAATATCAGCACAATAAGAATTCATACTAATCCAAACCGTAATACTTAGTCATAACCGACTAGTCCAGTGTATTACTAACTTACTGAGATCCTTTTGTTTGACTAAAGGTTTTATCAATTTTGTTAACTAAAGCAATATATCTAACGAAGAATAAATTAAGAAAACAGACAGCAACAGTTTGATCACACTAACTAATAACAGTAAAATTGTGCGCGACAGGTGCTGCTTTGTACTCTTAGGCTGTCTATGGTGTTCAAAATTTGAACCTTTCAACATCCGTAATGTTATCAATTCCCTCAAAGGAATGTTTTAGTAATGTATATTCGCCTGTTATATTCAGGTGGTTTGTGGCAGTGTCCTCATGCACGGATAATGCCCGCAAGTCATCGTTACAGAACACACTGGCTCTGTAGGACTTCTTATAGGAGCAGTGGGAGACGATGGGCAAAATCCTGTGGGCTTACCACAGGATTTTGCCCATCGTCTTCCACTGCTTCCGGTAAGCAAACTGCTTAAATAGAAGGTTCTCGTTGCCGTCTCTTGAACATGTCAGGATTCCTTGGGCTGTGAACAAATGGCTGTGAAATAAAAGGAGAGCTTAATGATAAAATAATAAAACAGTTCTTAAGATAATTATAATGTTGATACATAATATTTTATAATTGAATATAACTATTTAGGTTATGTTCATAACCTAAATAGTTCATAGTAGTTCAATTTTACATTTTCATTGATTACCGATTTAAGGCGAAACGAATCTCGCCTATTATCTTAAGAACTTTAATAGCTAGCGACTACTTAGCGAACTGTTTTATTATTTGATCATGAAGCTCTCTTTTTATTTGTTCACAGCCCAGGGAATACTATTTAGGTTATATTTATAACCTAGGTAGGTAGGTTATATTTATAACCTAAATAGTTTATATAGGTAGTTGAATTTTACATTTTCATTGTTTACCAATTCAAGGCGAAACGAATCTCGCCTATTATTATCATCTTAAGAACTATAAGAGCTAGCAACTACTTAGCGAACTGTTAGCGAGCGTAGCGAACCTAAGTGAATGAACTATTTAGGTTAAATTCGTAATCTAAATAGTTAAATATACTACCTATATAAACAATTTAGGTTATGAATTTAACCTAAATAATAAATTTAGGTAGTAAGTTTACAAAAATCTGTACCTTTTGTTTTTTTTTTTACTAATAAAACTCAAGTAAATTTAAATCATGAATTCTGGAGTCTTCTCGCAGAGAAGGTGCAATTATTCCTATTTGAAGGCATTTAGTCTGAAAACTATTTGTTGAAACGCCCTCCCTCCACTTGGACCCACAGCTCGGCTCCACATGTGGATCCACGGATACCTTTTTCTCCTCTTAAATCCAATCTGTTTCCTCTTAAATCAAAAAAATCGCAAGCCAAATCAAACAGAAGCAAAGATTCCTTGTCGATAAGGACTCATCCTTATCGACAAGGAATCTTTGCTTCTGTTTGATTTGGCTTGCGATTTTTTTTTTTTTTTTTGAGCAAAGATTCCTTGTCGATAAGGACTCATCCTTATCGACAAGGAATCTTTGCTTCTGTCTAAAAAATCTTTTAGCCAATTCGTTTTTGAAAGGATTTGGCTTGCGGTTTTGTTTGGTCAGTTGATAAGCCAAACGACGCATGTCAGTCTTGGTCAATTTGGTAGAAACAAATTGGAATTTTAACTACTTAATTTAATTACATCATAAACTTAAAATAGAGCACGAAATAACGTGGTGATATTGGTTAAACTTAGGCCCAATTAATCATAAAAAAGGTAAACTCACTATCAGAGCCAGATTGTGAAACTTTCCCAGGGTTGATCTGCTTTCTCGGTGGATAGGTGTGTTCTTCTTGACGATGGCCATTTCGTCAGTCTTTTTCAGTTTTAGGAACGCTGGACAGACTCGACTCAAACAAACTGAACGGTAGCCAGGTTTACATTTGCTGTCTTTTCTAAAAGAGTACCCACTAAAATTTAAAACTAACCCTTTTTGGTCTGAACCACAACAGCTATAGGTACTGTAAGAATTTTCATCATTTTCATTGTATCTGAAATAAAACACCGCCTTAAAAATGGCTACAAGGCCAGTAAGTAATAGAAGCAGCAAGAATGCTATTGAAATGTTTAAAAAAAATGAGGAATAAAAAAAGCAATGCCCCATCGAGTGAAGTATTGTATTATTATTGTAAATAATCATTATGAGATTTTAAAGATTTTTTAAGGTAACTTCAGTTGTAGAAATATTGGGAGACTCAGAAGTACTGAACCCGTTTTAGTTTTTTTTACAACTTCATCAAAACAAAAACTCTAACAAATCCAACGATGGTACAAAAACGCTTAATAAGCAGTAATATTATAATTTTATTTTCAGTTTTAATTCATTGATGTTGCTTTCGTGATAGTGTCTAAGTGTCTACTACATGAAATATTTATACACGACGTTTTAATTCATACTTTTACTAATTTATTTAAAATAAGTAAAGATAATTACATCTTGTTCATTTTATTCAAACTCGTACTTAATTTAATGATTTATGATTTGGCTTTCAATTAGTTTTCTTGATTAACACAAACGAAATACCTAGGTGTGTATTATTGTAGTACATTGTAATCTTAAAAAAAAAAACGAATTATATAACTTTAACTAATCAAAGACGGGTGCAGTGCTAAGCATAATTTATGTGTTTTTTATTCAGTGTTCATAACGTTTTACTATTCTATTTTTATACATAATTCATTACGTATTTATATTATTCAAAATTATAATAAAACGACTATCCAACGACCAAATAAATAAATCCAACGACATCACAAGAATAACGTAACAAAAGTCATGATATCTTTTAATAGATATCATGACATTCATTGCAAAGAAACTGCATGAACCAGAATACCTCCCATTTTTTAAAACTACAATTAAGTTAGTTTTAAATGCAAAACCAATGTGTTTCGCGTATGAAGCATTCAGAATCCAGTTAAAACTTGAGGAATCGCCGAATTCAGAGATTCTACAATACATTTTAAAATACAAAAAAAAACCAAGGCGACAAAATATTCAGTCATCAGTTTCAAGAATGATGGGTTGCCTCAAAGCATCCAGTACATGATCAGGCTTAAGGTAATACTTTGGGGGCTCATGGGTATGCTCTTGAAAAGAGGACATGATGAAATTGTCCATGTTTGTGAAGACGCAAGCGCGGCAGTTTTTGAAGGTGGAACAGACCCAGCGGACCTTTTCGGACCTGGTGTACTGCTTGCGGTAAGTATACTGCCGGTACAGAAGCATCTCTTTGCCTTTGCGAGAAGTGATTATGACTGCTGATGTATCTGTGAAACAATAGACGATTATGCCGACCATAATATAAATTGATTTTGATCCATAATAAAGTCAAAGTAAGTTTGTAAAGATCGAGTGGTGTCAGAATTTTTAGCTGTCTAAAGGCCTATGACATTGCGCTTAAATATTGGATTCATAACATTAATATGGTTTTTTATAGTTACATCGATAGGGGCTAACTAACACTGTTCCTAGATAATACCAGCGATATTTTTTGGCACTTGATTTTACGACTCATCAGCTGTATTATAATTCTGTCACGGCTAGAATCATAAATGGCAAGGTCAGTTAACTGTACTAATAACATCAAACTTTGTACGTCCTTCACTGTTGAATAATACCTTGAATAATTAATTTTCCAGCCTAGACGTGTTTATCAGCTTCTATTAATATATATTGTCATTCGATCTTTGGTGAACTAAATTTAAGCTCTATAGAAGACATTTTCCTTTATAAGCATTGTTGCGAAACAGATTCCTTTCAAAATAAAATAGTTAAACTTACCGATTGCGTCCATCTCTTGCAACACCTTCTCGTTCTCAGGATGGTTATGAACCTCACTGGACATTGTGACTTCATCTGCGTCGTTCAAATACAAAAACGCTAAACAACTCTTGCTCCTTGAGCAGTTCCATCGTGTACCATTCTTGGTATTGTAAACCTTTCTGTACTTGTGACCGTTAAAAAGAAGGCTGGGTTTTCCTCTGCTGGTTTGGACGTAGATGGCAACGTTGCGGTGGTCGACATTATATTCACTTCCACAAACAGATGATCCTTCGATGCCCTCCAAATTAGCTTCGATGAAATCTGCTTCGCTAGCAACTTCGTCCCCATGATCTTTTATTTCTATAAAAAATAATCAAAAACAACCATTTTTATTTTACTTTTTAACAGATTCTTTTACTGTAGCTAATCTATACTAAGTTTGGTTTGTTACTTTTGTAAAAGGTTAAAATTAGGTCATTCAAAAGAAACAAACATTGCAGAAAAATTTTATTGTACGAAAAGTTTATTAATAGCGGTATAAAAATACTATCACATAATGAAACATTTTTAAGACCACGTTACCATCCAGCTCAGAGCTGTTTCAAGTCAGTTCTTGAAGTTAGCTTAAAATCAAGTAGAAAACATGTACCACAGAAATAAACAGGCAAAGAGAGTTAATTATACCGCGGTATAAACAGAATGCCAAAAAAGGCAATGAAAACGGAAACAATGCAGAAATCTGTGTTACAAGATTCTGTCTTGGAACACGCGACAGAGTAAAGGTTCGTGTGTATGCGCATTCGCTTTAAAAATCACTTCGTATCTTTCATTGACGTATATGTAGACATCACATTTGCCCTGATTTGGTTCATTGCAACCCCACCTCGTGTTAGATCCGTCCGTAACACAAATCTCGCGTTTGAACGTGTACCCGTTCACTATAAGTAGCGTTTGACCATTTGACATGGTCACTACTGCAACTAAAAAGAAAAACGAATAATTAACAAAACTATCGTTAAACACTTTCCTAAAATTTTGCTACTGTCAAAACTAACAATTGACATTTATTTGGCTACAAAGTTTGCTGTAAATACTCCAAATACTTGTTACATTTAACTTAATTTCAGATATTTGGAAGTTTGAGCCGATTTGAGCTAATTTATAGAACCAAGTACGCAACCTAGTTGATGGTGGTAATTGAATATAAGTAAATTCCGATAAGATGTTCATAGAAGTGTTCTAGTCTTTATTTGTACTATAGTTAGGTTTCATACATATCTCCAAAAGCTACTATAAAAGATATATAGGCGGAGAGACGAAATTTGCATAGCGCTTCTTAGCATGAAGACGTACTTTCAGTTTATCTTACGGTTTTTGTAAACAAATCAATGTATTTATTTTAAAGGGGAAAAAGATGCATTTGCCAAAAATATGGTTAATATGTTTCAGACTATTGTATTATGGCATCAATAAAACTATGACTTTTAACGAAACAAGGGACGCACACGAAAGGCTGTCCAGGACAGTTTTTACAGTAGGTAGAAATTTTTTTGGTCACGTTCATAGCTTTTTGGCTTCCAGACCGCAAAGCGTGGAACTTATAGCAGTTAGAGCATCGTCTTCTCACTGGTTTGCCTGTTTTTTCGTCTGGCCTCCGTTTTCGCCGCATTCGACAGAGGCTGTGTGTTTCTGCTGAAGTTAAAACTGCAAAGAAAGTTTGAATTTCCGTACAATATCAATGAGATCATTAAAATCAATGTTGATATGAAATGTTCATATGCAACTAAATTACTTTTGTAATTGGGGTTTGAATAAAAATATTTTTTTTTTTTTGTAAAAAAAACTAGAAATCTATTTTTACAAACTTATTACATAAATTTTGCAAATTATAAAATTACAAAATATTCATACTTTCAGAGCGTTATGGCGTCGCCGAGCTCGACATACCTACCACAAATATGGTCATCGCTTATCAGCTATCAACCAACATATATATGGCAAGAATTATTTATCTCGCCAAGCCGTCATGGCACTGTCTCTACATACAAACCCCCAGCAGTCTTCTCATAAACTGGTGGCGTGTGCGTATGCTCGTTCGAGATGCAGACCAGCTCATAGTCGTCGTTGACATGTAAGCAGACGTTACAGTTCCACCGGAGTCTTCCGGAGCAGTACCAGCGCTCGCCGTTAGGCATCGGAGAGGGGTCGATGAAGGCATAGCCGTTGAGCATCAGCAGCGTCGCCCCGTCGATGGCGGTTACAACTGTCACTGTGAACAGCATTACACATAAATGTAGAACAGGTGCCCCTAGACAAGAGTGTTGCCAAAACATCCGATTAATCTTAAACCACCTGAGTCTGATTTATCATACAAAGATTTTCGAGTCGATTCGGTCTGGGATGACATTGTTGATCCTGGCAGCAAAATCTTTCAACGCCTCAGGCGGTAAAAGGGTTAGTTAAATGACTTATTCTCAAGCATCGTATTATATACTTTCTCCAAACGTTTTATGACGAGTTGGTATGGTTCCAGTAGGTATTTGAGAAACCTAGTGCTGTATTGTTGAATTTTTCGGTATTTGAGAAGCTTCAGATGTTTCTGAACTTGCAAGTAGGTACTTTATTGCATTATGTCGGAATCTTATGACCTTGGTTTTCGAAATGCTTAGAAAATGTAGACGAAGAGTCCGAGCCTCTCTATACGTAAATAGAATAGATTTCCTTACATTATTAATGATTCCTTCGATTTAGAACAATGATTTATTTCAAATCTTACCCCTTAATTAATAAACGTTATACGTGTTGAGCTGTTTTTTTTTCTCAATTTCGAGGTTGCCATACCTACCTCTACAAATTCTGCGGGAATGCAAAACAACACGTTGTCTAGCCCCCGAATACCGTTGCGTAGTTAGTGTTTGGTCTTTTTCGATCGAATTACAAAATTAAAAGAAAAAAAGACAAAACAACGTATTACTATTCCGAGGATTTACAACGTTCATTAGTTAGGGAGTTAGTGTGAGAATGTAAATTAGAACATATTTTGTCTATTTTAATGAAAGATTAAAAAAAGACCTTTTTTCTTCAAATTCAGTATAATACTATTATTGTAAAATCACGAACAATAAATGCAGACAAAATAGTATTAAACTTTAGTACCCTAAAGTAACCTTTTTAGATTGTATAATTAAATACGTACTGCTTATATCTATTACTATACCTAATTGTTTAGTTTTGTTCAACAAATTAAAATCAATACAATACAATTACACACGACGATTAAGTACAATACAAATTATGATAAGTACTTACTTACCTAAACATATAAAAATACCACACGGGTATTGATTACCTTCTGCAAATTTATTTAAAAACTTAATCTAAATAACTTATTAATCTACTTTTTAAAAATAAAATTTATCAAAATAGTTATGTATCTATCTACTCAGTAATAAAAAAAAATCTGTTTAAAATATATTCTGTATTAATTATGATGACACTTAACAATTATAGAAATTTAAAAATATATTAGAATGCAGCTCGAGGTAGTTTCGACAGCTTTATATATTTTTTTAATATTTAAATCTCTGTACATAATTATATTTTATGTTTAACCTTTTACTAACTAAAGCTACTCATATTACGTACGAAATTGTTTTACAGTTTGTTCCTGTTAGCTTTCTAATTTCAATACAAAAACTGTTAATATACACATTCATATCTAGCAGAAAATATAAAAGTTAGTCCACATCTTTAAACCTTAACTTAACTAAATCTAACATTCCTTCAAATACTATGCTACTTTTCATCTTTATAGGGTCAATCTGTTGTAAAATATATATGTTTAGGTTTCTCTTTTGAGATGGGCATGTTGCTCTTATGATTGTGACTTCCTTTCTTAAAAACAACAGAAAGAACTCCTTTAACATCGTCCGTGGTTATAGTAGCTTTACATTCGTCGCTTTTACAGCTGGTGCACTTCCAAACTATCCCTTTCTTGGAGTTAGAACAGCGCCTGTATGAGTTTCCATCGTAGATGACTTGTTTGGTCTTCTTATCTGATTGAATGATGATAGGACCTGAAAAGATTTGATAATTTGCATAAATAAAATAATTACTATGATAGTAATATGTTTAAAGTTGCTAATGATCATGCAAAGATGATATAATAATTATTTTATCAACTTTCAAAAGCTATGATCACTATGACCGCAAGCGAATCCTGTTTATAGTTTGTGTTAAGGCGCTCTAGACGGGCCATATACGGGCAATACTGGCTCGCGATATTTTGAGTGTGATTGAGCCATTTTCATATATATCTAGAATGGCTGATGATGGCCGGGCCACAGTCGGCCATAGCGAAATGATTATTATTTTCATGAAAATATTATTAATAAATATTATATTATACGTGTCAATGTTTTAAATAAAAGTGGATAAACTATTGTGAAACAAACACAAAACATATAAAAGAAACAAAATGAGTATGTACAATATGTACATGTATTAGACCAGGATATGATAATTTAATATTTACATAAAGATCTTTTGAGACGAGATAAATTTAAAATAATTATTTAAAAAATTAATAGCCCCCGACAAGCTAAGAATACTCCCAACTAGTTTAACTTTCGAACAAAATCAAAATCTGTTCATCCGTTCGCAGCTACGATGCAACAGACACACACACACATACCCAGACAAGTCAAACTTATAACACCCCATTCTTTTTGCGTCGGGGGTTAAAAATAAAACCGAAGTCAAAATTACTAGTAATCAACGTTTGTTGCAGTACACTTTGCGTGCAACGCGTTTTCATGACTCTGTTTCATCAAATTCACTATAATCACTATCTTTGTCGGTTTTCTTTACTATTTTGCTAGTTTTTTTATCTGGTACTCTAACGTAATTTCCGGAATCGTTAATGTAGAAGATAGGCGGCGGGTGCGTGTGATTGTCATCAACAACGACGAACGCGCCTCGTTTGGTTATGACTACTTGGGCCGGGCACTTTTTAGAGGTCCGGGACGAACAAGTCCAAGAAGTTTTGTTCTTACTCTTACAGTTCTCAGCAAATGTGTACGTTTGGTACACTAGCAGGTCGAAGCCTTTCTGTGATCTAATGAAGTGGACTTCTGAAATTTTAAATATATTATGTGATCTTCGTCTAAACCATAATCATAACATTTGTTTTAACAGGTTTTTTTTTTATATTCCAATTACTGATTGATTATACTATACCCAGACGCGGATAGAACGATACAGGGTGGCAATGATGATGTGACGAATGATTTTTTTTTCACAATCAAGTCAGAAAATGTACATCCTTAATAGGTATTAAAAATAGCGATAAATGTTCAGAATAACTTTGTATTTTGAATGGTTTTTTTACACAGTAAGGCCAACATATTTGCTAATGTATAATAGTAGTATATGAATCTAAAATACAACATAATACAACTGTAATATTTTTTGAAGTATTGTTTAAGCATATTTAAGTTATTAAGACAAAAAGTTACATATATTATCAACCATTGTAACTTGAATACACACATGCATTGCGGGTATCGGCTTCAGGTATTGCTTAGAATTACATAAAGCAGCGATCGGCAACCTTTTGGCAGGCAAGGGCCGCACAGTGCCAAAATAAGCAAGTGACGGGCCGCACTTGTTCAAAAAAATTACTATAGGTTTCTATTTATACACATTTTACCATAGGTATCTATTTATTTTGGTAGGTATTATCTGATCTCTAAAAATCAATGTTTATCTGTCTCTGGCAGCTATAGTAAAAGCCTAGCTTAGTTTGGGGCCAGATGACCATGTGAGCAAAAAGTCCCGATTTTTTTTTATTTACAAAAAACTTGCGGGCCGCAAAGAGGGGGGCCGAGCCCGCATGTGGCCCGCGAGCCGCAGGTTGCCAACCGCTGACATAAAGAGTTCAAATAAACGCCAATTTTTAATTTAGTTTTTTTTGTCTAAATTATATTGAAAATGTAAAAGGCATTAAGGTAATAAACGACCTTCTATTTTATACTAGTGTATCTATTTTGAGAGCAAGGTCGATAATTATAGAGATTTGATATAATTATTGAACCTACTCACAAAATTTCAAGAGAATCGGTTAAGAAATGCGACCTGTAGATGAAGACACGAGATCCGGTCAGAATTCGGACATACGAAAGCATTTTTGTCAAAGCTAAAGCATAGACGCTTCGCTCGCTAACGCTTTTCCAAATTTCATCCGAATCCTTCGATTCGTTTGATCGTGACGAAGTACTTAACAAACAAACACACACACTAACAAACTTTCACGTTTATAATATAAAAAAGTAGGAATAACACATTAATATTAACGCTTTTACGCGATTACAATTATACATAGTAATTCGTATAGTAACTCAAAAATTATAGGAGTTATCGTTAAAATTTAAATGTCGGCTAAAAGTGAAACAGTAGGTAATTACTTCGACTAGACACCAGTTACAGTAGTTGCCATTAAAACATTACTAAATATTAAACACAGACTAGAAAGTATTAAATAAAACATTAATTAGGTATCTTACACACAGTAAATAAATATTTTTCTGTTCGTTTTATAGCCAGTTTCTATTAAATACCAAATTCAATTCTTTGCCAACTAATATTTAAATTTTTGACACATTAGTTCAAGGAAATTATAACGATGATAAACTCTTATAAAATATTATTCTTTAAAAATGTGGCTTCAATTATTTTTTTAATAGTAAAATTAATTTGAAGAACACAAAAATGTTTTTTATTTTATTTCATAACATATGATATGAATAATGAAAACAGCTCAAATAAAAGTTATATATAGCATATTATTGTGACCATTTCTTCTTTATTGTTTTTATGTAAAATCTACTGTCCGAATGTCAGTTATTCATCTAAAATACTATGAATCTAAAAACCTATTGCAATGATGCTAAACAACTTCATGCATATGTTGAAAATGGGTTTGATTAAAGTGTTTGGTGGAGACTCTAAAATATCTATCTTTCTAGCTTGGAAGCGTTTACTAGATATCAACACCTCTGTACAACATATTTCATATTTTTAAAATGTTACATTTTATAAGTTACACAAAGGAAGTTACACAGGTAGACATGAGCTTAAGCTAAATGGTTACTTAATATATGAGATAATTAAAAAATTACGAAAATACTGTTTGTTTATAAGATCTTGCTAATAATTTCAGTACACTGGCATGTCCAGTCCAGTCCAGCACAATACATCATTACAAACTAATAAATAAGCAAATAGTAACATTTTAAAATTAAAGGTCACCACCGGTGTCAAGCAACAGATGATTCAGATTTTAAATGTGATACTGCTGCTGGTGGTATGTTCGACAAGATCGGATGACAAGTTAAATTGAAGGCCAAACCTCAAACAAAAATCACCCATAGTCATAGTCATAGACCCTCGGACAGCCGAACTTAAAAACCCTGACATCAGTGCTATTTAACCACTTGTCTACAAAGATAAATTATTATTTTAATTTTGAAATTACAAGTGAACCCAACTTCATTCCAAACTGTTTCTTTGGATAATCTGTTTTGGGTTTGGCAACATTCGGCAAAAGTTACGGTAAAATTTGAATATCATCATCATCCTCTTCCCCAGACTCTGTATCTTTATTGTTAGCAGATGATTTACATCGCTTACGCTTTTTCTTGCCATGTTGGTAAATAATTCCTTCTGGAGTGTTGGTTATTAGTGGAGCTTTATGGTTGTGAATGCCCCTTATTTGGACGATATGCTCTTGCGAGTCCGTGGTTAATATCGCTTTGCATTGAGTTGTGTAGTACATAACGCAGTACCAATTCTTCAGACCTTCTTTGTTGGGCTTGCTCTGCTGCCGGAAGATGTAGTTGCTAAAAAGTAACAGCTGAGCTCCCCGTTTAGTTTTTATGTATCTTGCTGTAAACACAGATGAATGTGAGCTTTAATAACATGAATGGTCTTTTCTTTGGTTATTTTAAGTTTGAAACTCTAAAACATGTAGGTACTTATATTTTAGTAGATAGGTAAGCTAGATGCAACTACAAACAACATTCATTAAACTAACTTCAGATAGTTTATAAATGAACATAATTATACAGGTGTCTTGCGAATAAAAGATGCAGTTTGAATTAGACTTCTTTATTTTTTTAGCAAGATTTACAACTGTCACAAAATTTTTTGATCTTTGGTTTTTTTGTTTCAACAAACACCAATAATAACTTAAATATTTTGGTAGATACATCATAATATGAAGCTTCACTATTGATGTTCGTAATCACTGACCTCTTATTGATAAAACTTTTCTATGTAAGTCTAATTGGGCACTATTAAAACTAGGGGATTATCAGAATGTTTGGATAACTGGTTTGTATGGAAAGATTTCAGGATCAATAATATGAAATAACTTTAAAACACCAATGCAGGGTGTATTAAACTAGAGTGCACACCCAGCAGTAAAAATGTGTACTATTGCGATAAGTTTTTAGTTTATACTTATGTAGGAGCGTGAGTGTGAGGCGAGAGTGAGAAAGACTTGGGCCGAAGGTGCTGGACTACTGAAGCACCAGATTAGTGAGACTACTCAATGGTTTTTTTAATATGGACAAAGCTTCTTAACTTCTAACTAAAGGCATAAACGGATATGAAAAGACAACATGGATTCACATTAACTTACCTCCTACAGAAAGGAGAATTAAATATTTTTTTGCAAAAGTTCATTGTTGTTTCTTGACACAATACAAATTCCAAAGCACATTGTATTTGAACAGCTTTATTACTCAAGGCTTCAACTCGCTATCATGAAGCACCTATAACACCTCAAGCATGGTGGGAACCATGCTTGAGATAGGTGGTGGGAGCAAGACACATGATAGCAAGTTATGACTCTTATAATATGGCAGCGGATCTTTATAATTATAGGCTTAGTCCAGTCTAGTCTTGTAGAAACATAGAAAAGTACTTGTACAAGCAAGTGTGTTATAAACAGATATCATTGCTGCTGTTTATATTAATTACTAGGTGCACTCAGCGGTGATATCCAAGGTTAAAAAATACCCTGTATCTTAACTTAGGGCACAAGCTCTCACTGTTCCAAATTCCAATGAAAGTTTGTCGTCTAACTAAGTATGAGGAAGTAAAAAACATATAAACCAATTTATATTGTGCCCCGCAGTCTCACAGAAGTTCTACTGGATTTATCATTCCATCATTCTGTACTCCTGGCAACATGTGTGCAAAATTTCATGATGGTTGGTTGAGTAGTTAGGGTGTGAAAGTGTAACAAACAAACAATCTAGCTTTCACATTTATACATGACAAATTGTCACGCCTTTCTCCAAAGGGGCTGGCAGAGGTGTGAAAGGTGTTCGCATTTATGGTACAGTGTAAACTCTATGTCAAGTCACTCAATTTAACGACAAACTCACTAAAGCGTCGAAATCACTTGGCTTTGCTTGATTTAGCTTGTTCATACAATGATTCACTTTATATAGCATTATTACACACTCTCAATAGGGATAAAAAGTACCTCAGTGGCTAAAATTACTAAAAACTGTGCAGCTGTGTATATTTTTTTGTCGCTTTACTATTGTAGCCCATAATAAACTCAACTGTTGGCATCATGCACACCAACCTTTCTAAGAAATTGTTTTCAAATTGGGATTGCTTGCTCATGTAGACTTTTGTTGACCATTGATTAATAAGTAGGAGTCAGGGATTATTCATATGTTATCACATTCTTAAAAATAAAACATGGCCAGTTTAAGAAAATCACTGTGTATTGATGAAAAAGTTTCTTCTCTCCATTTAATGATAACTCTATAAAATGACATAAAATGCACAGTGTTGTTATATAGAGTTTACACTGTATTCATTAGAATTATATCTGGGGCATACTGGACGAGAGTGGCAGATGACAGAACACAATGGAGACAATTGGAGGAGGCCTATGCCAAAAGGCACACCAAATTGAGGGACATTATCTAAAATAAAAAAAAGACTAAAATAGTGCAAATATGTTAAAACCCAAATATTCGGACAAAAAGGTATTGTTTTGTAATTAGAATTAGGAAGTAGAAATGCAGTGTTGTTGTATAGAGTTTACACTGTATTAATTAGAATTAGGAAGTAGCATAACTTACCAAAGTGTCCCAATACACTGATTTTTCTACCTTACCCAAACACCTGTAATCAGAAAAAAAGCTTCAATCAATTATTTTAAGAGTTGTGTCAAGTCTCACTATCTTTCGAAACAATAGCCGTTTAGAAAGATAGTAAGTATTTTTTGTCACAAAAGTCGCACTATGTATTTATTTTTATATATTAGTGATATTTATTTTTAAACATTTTTATCTTATATTTATTTCGTCTCCTTATTAGTATTTATTTATTATTATAATTTTTATTATTTATATATATGACGGTGCGTGACATCATTAAATAATGAAAATCAGTTTGAGAGTTGTTAATCGATAGTTTTATTCTGTTGTTTTTGACGATTAATCAATTTGTTTATGGTCATTTAGAGCGGTTAACACCGAATGGAGTTGCGTTTGGGATTTCGGGCGAACGTCATGTCTGTTGGTCATTCACTCACTTGACTGGTTGAAAGCGGTCACACACAATGGTCATTCATAAACCCATTACTCTAAATTGCCAAAACAATTTGTGATCATTCACTAACTAAGTAGCTTAGGTGACTGTTCAGATTCAGATTCAGATTCAGATTATTTATTGCCATAAGCCGTACAGTACACATGATGTTTCAAAACACAATATTGTATTAGGTACATAGTTCAACGGACCCCGTCGGGCACAGCAACTTAGAAGAGAGGAGGATGGTTATTACATTTTGAAATTTTATTATTATCATCGTCGTAGTCGTTATAATATATTTATGTTAAGAATATTAATTTTGTCAAAAGTCATATAGTCTATTTATTACTAAAATTAAATTGTATTTTTTCATTTAAATATTCGTCAATAGTATAGTAAGCTTTGTCAGCAAGAAACTGTTTTAATCTAGATATAAACATAATGTCACTTTTTGTATTATACAAATCATCCGATAGATTATTATAGATATTTGTAGCCATGACCAAGGTACCAGCTGAGTGCATCTTTAATCGTGACTTCGGCACCACTAACCGGTTTTTGTGTTGATTTCCGCCGTTTTGGCCCGTAGTAGGTATAATAATTTCCTTTGTAAATAATTGTTCATTTTCGCGTATAAATAAATGTGTATTGTTATTATGATAACGTTAAAATTTTATACTTTTTAAAATAAGGCTTACAACTGTCCGTTTGATCAATATTTGCTAGGATTCGTAAAAGTTTTTTTTGAGCTATAAAAACATCATTTGCTGCGCTGCTATTTCCCCATAGAATGATACCATAACTTAACCTTGAGTGTGCATTTGCGTAATAAGTTATAATCGCAGTTTTTAGATCAGTTGTCTTTTTCACTTCTCGGAGTGCGTACGTAAGGGATGAGAGTTTGGACTTAAGTTTTTTAATGTGTGGTTGCCAATTTATGTGAGTGTCTATTACAATGCCTAATGTTTAATTAAAATAGTGAAAAGCCTATACTGCTGTCCCCTTATTTCAATGTTCCTGAAGTCTAACACCCACCATAGATACCTGTGATGTCGAGTTCATGGCTCAGTAATCAGACACAACACTTCGGCCTACCCGACTTTACCCGTCACCAGAAGTAGGATGTGAGGGCTTGGCTCCTTTCCTACTTTCCCCGTCATTAGAAGTAAGATGTGACGGCTCGGCTCCTACCCTACCTTTCCCCCTCATAAACAGTGAACAGTGACTATCACAATTATAACACTAGAAATAAGGATAGGATAGCTGTACAGAGATTTAGACTGACTAAGTCAAGAAAGTCATTTTTAGGCAACTGCGTTAGTTTTTACAATAAAATCCCGAAAAATATAACAGGGCTCACCGAGGGAAAATTCAAATCACATGTAAAAACTACATTAATGAAAAGAGGATATTATAAGGTTAAGAATTATTTAGAAGATAAAGATGTCTGGAGCCTTCCACTTCCGCCAAGTAGCCACTAATATTTATAGATATTACCTAGTTGTAAGCCAAAATTTGTGAGACTAATTTATTTATTATTTGAAAAAATAATGCCCCTCAGTTTCTTGCCTGTTCTTCTGAGTAGAGGCTTTTTATCCGAACAAGGCGGTCGAGTCTATTTAAATAACTTTGACGTTCATAAGTGTATCTTTGATACCTAAATTGAATAAAAACATTTTGACTTTGACTTTGACTTTGACTTTGACATATACATAATTTTTATTATTTTTATCTTATTTTTTTTACACCTTGTACAATTATGTTTTTTGACTTTCAAAGCCTCTATTTATGTAAATGTTCCTGCCTATATATGTTGCCTGGAAGAGATCGCTTAGAGTGATAAGGCCGCCCATTAAAAACTTAGTTACTTAAGCTTTATTTAAGTATTGTTGTATTTTTTTTTTTATGTTTTTAATAAGGAGTTGTTGTTGTTGTATTTTAGCCTGTATTTGAGTACAAGGCAACAGAAATATGTTGCTTTAAGAAAATTCAAGGTTCATGATATGAGATACAGCCCAGTGACATACGGACGGACAGCAGTCTTAGTAATAGGGTACTTTCAGGTACAGAACCCTAAAAACAAGCTTGGCCCACAGTAATTTCCAAGATTAAAAAGTACCCAGTTTGTTAATTCAGGGCATGACCCATGACGGTTTTCCATATTTTTATTCTTGTGTACATAATAAAATTTGGGACTCATCATTCAAAAATTTAGATAAGTGATAAAAATGGTAACAGGAAAAAGTACCTAAGAAAGCAAACAGTTTACTCTTCAAGTAACCTCAGTTAGTTTTGTTTTTAAGTAAATGGAAAAATCTATTTACTTGTCTAGGTAGCAATACTTACTACATTTTTTGTCAATCTTTTGTTCTGTATTAGATACTTTTTAAATGTAAAATAGTGAGTAATGAGAAGAAAGCTTATGAAAATAAATAAATCATTACTTACCTACTTACATTGAAATTTTTTTTTGCAAAAACTATTTTTACTTAAAAGGGAAATGAACAAGAACTTAAACATTATAAGTAGGGAGGTACTTAGTACTCAGTACATGTAAATATTTACCTTTCATCAGGGTGTAACTGGAGTTTGGCGCCATTGACATAATCACAATAACAACATCAACATTACGTTTAACTTGCACCTTTCTACACTTTTTATATAACACGAACATGTTTTATTTCTATCTAGTTTTTTACGAAGCGTTAACAAAAATTTGGTAAATGCGATTTGAGTCCAGAAGACAAAATTTATGCGTTCAAAAATAATACCTGACTAAAATAATTCATGAAGGCCAAATAAGATTCAATGGCGATTTAGCATAATTATTGAAGCACATAGATTAATAAACTTTATCTTAAAAAAATCGAGCAACGATAATTAAAATCACAAAGAGTTATAAAAAAATTTTTAGGTTACTTCAGGTAGTCAAACTTGGTGAAGATTTTTTTGTAAAAGATTGCGATTTGTTTGCGTCCCTCAATGTTGCCACTATTGCCATATTAAAAAGGTTCCGCTTTATGTATTTTAGTATATAAGTCCTTATGGCGGAAAACATACAAACTGACTACAAATTCATGATCGTGTAGCATAAGGCACTCTAGCCAAATCTAACGAGTCTAACGAAACTTTCCAGTCCTTAATAGGTCAAACCGTTTGGGCTATAGGGCGTGCCAAAAAAACATCATACCTATGTGTCTACCACGCTATGTGAATTACCTACATAACAGGTTGGGGAAAAAGTCTTTTCGCAATAAAGTATGTATGAAGTTGTAATAAAATCTCTTTGGCAATACTATATTTTGTATCTGGCTGGTTTTGGTATCATTGAAAGTTTAAATTTTAAAGAACATAATTCCAAATTCAAATAAAGGAAAATTTGTAATTTTCTACACGACTATCCCGGTGTACGGCGACAGGCTCGCCCCCTGTCGCATTTGGGACTGAATATCGTCCGGCGAAGTGTGGGTGTTGTATTACACCTCTGCCAGCCCCCTCGGGGAAAATGCGTGACGATATGTTATGTTATTTGCTAAGTGATTTTAATTTCTTTTTCGTACTGTCAAGATGAGTGAATGATGATGAGGGAGATTTTGATGTCAATGATCAAAGAGTATTTTACATACATATTTAGTATGTTAGAAATGTCAAAGCTGTACGTCGCTCAGGGAGGCTATTCCTGCGCGTGAGATGAGATGAGATTTTATCTTGATCACTCTCACACCTATGCCGTTTCAAGCTAGAGTAACAAGGACGGAAAAAGATGAGATGACAATCTCAAATCTCCGAATAGGGCCACTGGTCCGCCCTATTACGGATAAAATGGATGCCATTTTTGAAAAAGTGGAGCAAGATCGGCATATCAGTAGTTACGACGTAGCTGAAGAACTGGGAATTGACCAGAAAACAGTTTTGGCGCATTTGAAAAAAACTGGGTAAGTACACAAAAAAGCTCGATATTTGGGTACCTCACGAGCTCACTGAAAGAAACCTAATGAACCGTGTACTCATTTGTGATTCTTTAATACGACGTTATGAAACCGAACTATTTTTGAAAAAGCTGATAACTGGTGATGAAAAGTGGATCACGTATGACAAGAACGTGCGAAAAAGGTCGTAGTCAAAGGCCGGGCAGGTTTCACAGACTGTAGCGAAACCCGGGTTAACTCGCAACAAGGTGATGCTGTGTGTGGTGGGATTGGAAGGACATTATGTCTAATGAGCTGTTACCACCAGGCAGGACCATCGATTCTGGACTCTATTGCGAACAACTGATGAGATTAAAGCAAGAAGTTGAGAGAAAGCAATCGGAATTAATGTTGATGAAAAACCACACCCCTTCTGTTGAGAAGGGGTGTGGTTTTTCATCATGATAACGCTAGACCTCACACATGTTTAGCCACTCAGCAAAAATTAGGAGAGTTTGGCTGGGAGGTGTTAATGCATCCGCGGTATAGTCCTGACCTTGCACCTTGAGATTTCCAGCTACTTCGGTCTCTTCAGAATTCTTTAGGCAGTGTCAGGTTAACATCAAGAGAGGACTGCCAAAATCACTTGTCGCGGTATTTTGATCAGAAGTCCCAAAATTTCTATAGCAATGGGATCATGTCCCTACCTACAATATGGCAAAAAGTTATCGAACAAAATGGTACCTACATACTTTAGTTAAATGTTAATAAACTATATTAAAAAGTGATTTGAATTTTCTTAAAAAATGCGAAGAGACTGATTCCCCAACCTATTACATCCACCAAAAAAAATTACCCTCCTTCTTGCGCAGCCGAGTAAAAAGGAACTAGGTATGGAATCAATGTGTTACATTCAAATCTATGCGTACCAGGTCAAAAATTCTTTAATTTAAGTAAATCTAATCCTATCCTATCTAATTTTATCTATAAATCTAATTTTATGCTTTCATCAGTGAAAATCAGCCTGGTGAAAGCCATTCATCAGAATGGCTTTCACCCGTTAGTTTTAACTGGTTTTAGTAGTCAAAGGCAGTTTTGCCTCAGGAAGTCGGTCATAACCGTTATTGCCTGAATTTTGCAGTCAAAGTGTTTAAACACTGTTTAAAAACTCAAACCATGTATAAAAAAAAAGGTACATAATATTGTCGCATCTTTCCCCCGAATGGGCTGGCAGAGGTGTACAACAGCCACACTACGCCGAAAGTTAAGGAATAATCATTGTTAATCAGGATCATCAGGAGAAATGTAATACACGCTTAATTGTTTAGTCGTTTGAATTATTATTTTTTTTGTACTAATTAGCACTGTTTACCGTTAAGATCAGCCTAATACCGAGTCTGGCAACAGTAGTTTCCAATGCTAACGTCAAGTCATGTTCTTGAGTCAAACTATGTCAAACTGTCAAAATCAACTATTGCCACAACAGAAAATAAAACGACAAAAAAAATGTTTTCAACAAAATCCCATAGATCGTAGCGTAAAATGGAACGTCACGCCGTCGGCAATACAAACGTGCCGTGCGCGTAGTGCTTGGGGGGCTATTCCTACTCGTGAGATGAGATGAGATTTTATCTTGGTCACTTTCACACCTATGACTATTCAAACGAGAGCAACAAGGACGAAAAACGGTGAGATGAAAATCTCAAATCTCCGAATAGGGCCTTTGGTCTCAGACTAAGGAGAGTGCATAATATTGCTATGATACCTTCGATCAAATAAGAATAAGAATATATTTATTGAATAACTGTGTACAAAAGATGTTCCAAGTTGTAAATAAGTATCAACAGCCTGCCCATTTCGAACGTACATACAATTTTCGTTTTTCGAAATATACAGTAGTTTCTACTTAGTAATAAACTTACCTATAGATCTAATATATTAAATGAGATTAATTTCCGGTCTTCAAGATTATTTTGTAGTGTTAAAAACTTTATGGATCAGCCAGGATTTAAGTTTATGTTAATTTAAGTTTAAGTTTAGGATTTAAGTTTTTAAATCTACTTACAGATGTAAAGTCTCCATATGTACCTACGCAAAATGGCACCTTGAAAGCAAGGCTTAGTCAAAGTGTAAGCGTACAGAATACGCCCTATTACATTGTAAGCGGTATGGTGTTGTCAGTCGCTCTGTGATCGCAGTTTTACGTCGCTTAAATGTGTTAGAAAAACTTCAGCAAACGTAATCAACGCTATTGCGGAATGTTATGACTTAGATTCAAATGAGGTTTTAAGAAGGTATTTGATTATATTATTATTTAAAAGACCGTTGCTGGACAAATTCTAAGTGTGGATGCGGTGCCACTATAGAGGCCTGATTTTTATAGAGACACGACTTCTATGATCTTATATCTGATTGAGGTATGATACGCAGGGTAAACGTTTACAAATCTATACTTCCTCGGCTTACTCTACTGTTAATACTGCTATTATGGTTAATTAGCTTTGTTTTTTGTATGGTCAGTTAAGAAGTTAATTTGCACCAATCGATCACGACCAAAATCCAACCTCAAGAAATCAACGGGTAGGCTAAACGGAGGCTAAGGGCTCCAATTAATTGAGCGAGTAGTCGGACGAGCTTAAAAAACTAAAAAAAACTTTCAATTCGCCAACAAGCCAGCGTGTAGTCCTAAAGCGGACATTACAAAATCCAATTTTCAGTACGAGGGACAGCCATCAAGGTGACATATTTGTCATCCAGAGAGTTCAACCTAGAGAATAAGATGGCGCACGGCGTATGATATAAGTGAAGCCAACAACCATCCAAAAACTAAGCTACTGTAGTATAGGTACACAACAATCACACATTGACGCAAAAAACTACGCTACTCGCTTGGTCATTCTCGACTCGACATTATGTACATTGGTTTATGGTATAATTTTGTGTACTCAAACATACATAGTGCATTATAAAAGTGTGGCCAGTGGGGCTATTCCTACGCGTGAGATGAGATGAGATTTTATCTTAGTCACTTTCACACCTATGACGTTTCAAACGAGAGCAACAAGGACGAAAAAAGGTGAGATGAAAATCTCAAATCTCCGAATTGGGCCCCTGGACTACATTTTGAGGTTATTTTTAAAAACTGTGCAGTTTTTTTACAAGTCAATTTTGAAAAAGCCGTAGGTAACATTATGTATTTATGTATGTATACCAGTCCCTGGCAGCCATAATACAAGCTTTGCTTAGTTTGGGGTTAGGCGACCGTGTGTGATAGTGTCCCGAATTTATTATTTATTATTATTATTATTTATTAAACTCTTACATGTAATATGTCCAGTTTTAGAATATTAAATCTCCTAAGGTTGTTAATTCATTGTTAATAATAATTAATTTTGTTTTTAACCTTAACTTCAACCGTCCCCGTTAGGGCCCTAGAGCAAGCCCCTTCTGGGCTGCCAGGGCAATTCGACGCCCCTCCCTCGGCGACAGCCCAAGCCGAGGCCGTACCTCAGAGGTGCCCTTGCGCTCGTCGCTCATAGTTTGTAAGCATTTTTGAGGCCCTGCGCCATCTGCGCTTGCCTAATGCCCGGTACGCTGTCGAGGCCTCAGTGGCTAACAGCATAGAGTCGTAAAAAAAAAGCGAGATATAACGCAGTGTTCCATCTTTTCTTCTAGATTGATCTGAGACATCAAATGTCATTTTGACATTTCTATAGTTGTAAAAATATTATCTTGATGGCCGTCCAGTGAATCAAGCTATGCATATCGAAAGGTTATGTAGTAGTACGGAGTACTATTATTTACACTGTGTGCTAAATGTCCGTCATGCCATAGATATTATGCTCGTTACGCTATCCAGAGGCCCTATTCGGAGATTTGAGATTTTCATCTCACCTTTTTTCGTCCTTGTTGCTCTCGTTTAGAACGTCATAGGGATGAGAGTGACCAACATAAAATCTCATCTCTTCTCACACGTAGGAATAGCCCCCCTCCTTTTTGGCGCGGATTCTAGTAAATCAAATTTCAAATCACGATTATAAATTTCTTGCTGCATTTTTGACGTTTTTGTTTCTGATAGGTTTATTTGAGATAATTATTTTTTTACGATAAACCACAGAATACGCTTTATTACATACTAAAACCTCCGGCTACTAAAATAACGTGACTAAAACGTGAAGGGTTTTTGGTGGCAATCAAAAAATGATTTTAGAATACTGTTTTCAATACATTGATAGAGGCAAATTTATCAAAAACACATTCTATAATTTTATATTTAACATACCTAATAGTGTGGCGAGCGAGAGAAACAGCTACCGTGCCTTACCCTAAACCTTATTTGGAAAACCTTGTGGGCAAATGATCCAAACATTTAGAAAAGCTTGGTACGTTTCATGTTCTTCACAAAACTCGACTTAAGGGCGTTTGTGCACTGACGGTAATTTTACTGTCCGGCAGTCTGATTTTTTACGGTCCGATATGCCACGCCATGAATTTTTATACTAGTTTGTACACTACACGTAATTTTACTCTCCGACATTTTACTATTCCCCATTCTGGGCCGTTTTTTTCCGGTCCGAAATGACATCAATGAAAAACGCGATTGAGCTTGTGCACTGCGTCCGCGATTTTTATGAGCGGCTAGTGGCCCTATTCGGAGATTTGAAATTCTCATCTCATCTTTTTTCATCCTTGTTGCTCTCGTTTGAAACGTCTTAGATGTGAGAGTGACCAAGATAAAATCTCATCTTGGTCTCATCACGCGCAGGAATAGCCCCCCTGGGCGGGCACGGGTCTCCCCTCACTCACCTTCCACCTCTTACGCCCACGACGCACGGCTCGCTAATTTATCTAAATAAAAATATCGGACTGCCGGACAGTAAAATTACTTGTGGTGCACAAACGCCCTAAAGTTTCCATGGCTTTACTGAAATGAGGAAAGGGGGGTTATCTTACCTTTCATCACCCTCTCCTATATCATCTTCATCATAGGTTTAACGACTAAGGTTTGAACGCATGACATACGGATGACTAGGTGGTATGCCAATGTTGAATCTAGCTAGGCTACCCTCCGAGCAAAACAAAAAATGGCTCGAACGTCCCTGTGTCAAATATGTCAAAACAGTGCTTGTCAAAATATTGTTTACTTCGTTTATTGTAAACTTATTTTTCGCGCATTTGGCACTAAATTTAGTACAATTTAATGAGCCTATCTACATAATACCGCGTAATTTCTAAGTGCTGGTGTTAATGTACAAATACTGACCGTGAAAATGGACAATAACAAACAAATATAACCTCAAAGTGCTTAGTGTATTTTGGTGTTTTTGGTGTGTTTACAATGTTTTAATTAAGTTTTAGTGCTAGTTCAAAGTGAGAAAGTGTTTTGAAAGTGAAGGTTTTATTGTTGGATTTATGCTCCGAATGCTGGTAGTTCGAGAAGTCGGTAAGTCATAGTCTGTAAGAAGTTTTGCAATCCATAAGTTGTTCATTGTTTTTTAAACTTTCTCTTGTTGTTTCTCCCGTTTAGGCAGCAATTTATTGATACTTTGTTACTAGTAGATACGATTAACTATTCACAAAAGAACGCATTTAGGTAATCCCATTCTATGAGTGGTTCTAAGACTCCCAAAGAAAACAGGAACTATGTACAACCAAAACAATGATTTCCCGCCCTTCAATAATAAATCACTACTATTCTTATGAGTAATGTAACATTGTATCTCAATAAGCCATTGTGGGTTTCCTTAAAACATCCAGGATTATGAAAATATTTGTTTTAGTACATAAACTGTTATCTGATAATGTCATAACCAAAGGTTTATGTTTAATGTGTTCTTATGTTCTTTAACAGGCATTTCTTTCAGTTTTAGTTGTAGATTTTTAGCTTTTCAGTGCTCTATGATTGGATTAATCATTAAAGTGGGTACCCGTGGGGTGCCTTACTGGATTTCCGAACCAAATACTTGTTGAAAAATAACAAATGTTATTTCCATACCGTTCAAAATGTGGGTGTTTTATCAAACTTTTGAACATGTGTTTAGGACTTAATAAAGGTAAGGACATTTGAATTTTAGTTCAAAACCATTATTGGACAAAATTAAATGTATTCTTGTTTAAATCTTTTTCCTGTGCTTCAAGGGATCTTTAAAATTTTTGGAGTGGACTGTTATTTGTAAACTCTATCGAAATAGTAGTAGGCAACTGAATTTGTATCTAAATTTTCTTGAGTTGTAATTTTCGAAATACATATGTATAATAAAAAAAAATCCAAAAAAATCGAGACATTTTGCTAACATGGTCATCTGACCAAATGAATAAATAAATGAATAAGAAATAAATAAATCTGAAGTTTGATTTATAATGTGTATAATAAAATAAATTTAGATCTTTTACTGTTATGGGTTTGTTAAACACAGGTAGATCATGCAAATGTTACTGCAACCAGAAATAAGTAACATCTGTTGTTTCTTCTAAATATTATGATTCTATAAAATATCTACAGACATTGTCATTGCTGATTCCAAATGTTTTTGATTCCAGTGCCATAATTATGTCCAAGGGTTAATAAACTACAATGGAATAATGTATAGGAAATCTTCACTACAACAAGTTATGAACAACAGAAACATCAGTAAATGGTTGCTGTGAAATTCTCTATTAATGGGAATAGTATTGCTAAAATTATGAGTCTATGTACTCATATAAGAGATCATTTTATTATGACAAATAATTTTGACTAGAATTTTACAATGTAGAAAGGTACCTTAATATTGGTATTAACAATGTAAAATAATAGAATACAATATTTATATATTTCTATGTAAATATACTATTTGCTAGTATGAGAGCCAGCCAGTTCCAGGCAAACAATTGTATAACTGTAACAAAATTGTGTATGTATGTACTCTTTATATTTGGTCTAGTTTTTTTAACATTATTAACATGTTGTCATTATTAACATTTGAGTCAATAAACTATTTAGTATAATATTTTAATTATATCTTTTTAATATGTAAGTACAAATAAATAATTTAAAGTCTCACAGATTTCGAGGATTAAACCTACAGCTGCGCTAAAGATAGTATTTTGTAACAAATGCAAAAATGATGTGGATTACCAACAAGAACAGTCACCAAATTAATTTCATGGGATAGAGATATTGCCTTAGCACAATCCTGATTTTCTATATCCCTATATCTATGGTAAAAAATATTTAAATTTATTGTTCCAGTACCAAACTACACAAGGACCAGAAGCGGAGTTGTTATATTGCTTGATGGTTTTACATACAGTAAAGTAAGACATCCCCACTGGTACTGTTCGAGAAGACTGAGTGGTAAATGTGGAGCTCATCTTAAAGTGTCAGCTGATGGAAAACGTTTTTTAAAAATTAAGCACCATCATAACCACGACAAAGAAAATTTTATTATGTCTGGTGGGCTATTGGTTAAATTTTAAATGTACAAATGTTTTCGCCTCTGCCATAGGTTTACAGGTTAAATGTAATGTTGAATAGGTTTAAGTAATGTCAACAGTCACAAAATATGGAGTCAAAACAGTTTTTTTCAAAATAAATCTCTAAATCGGAAATATACTAGAGATTTATTAAAGGAACAGTTTTAAAGATTAAAAAGCAAAAGTTACGCCTTATTCAGTCAACTATAAAAATACGAATTATGTACTTACTTAGGAACTTATTTTTTAAATTCAGTTTTAAGGAGCGCCCAGACGGGCCATATTTTTATTGCAATACTGGCCCGGCAACACTGGCAATATTGAGGACTGTACCCCGGCCATCATCAGCCATGCTGGAAATGTGTGACGATATGGCTGGGCCACACGCAAATTATTGTCGCAATATTGCGGAGTCAGTGTACATGTTTATGGTACCGGCAATCTGTATAATCCGGTATTGTATGCAATACCTAGGCAATTTGCATAGAATACCTTAAACGTGAAGGTAATGTATGAAATGATATTTATTTTATACTTTACCTACCTAAGTATTCTAAATAGTACCGAATGTGTGAAGAATGTGCCGGCAATGTCTGAAGAAGACGAGAATAGGTGAGCATTAGAATAGGGTTGTTTAAAAAAAATAACCACGAAGGTTAAAGCTTCTAACCTAACCAATTGAAGTCGGATTTGCTCTGATAAATTAGTCGGGTAGGAGTGGTTTAAGGTTCACATAACATCAAATTGTCTATCAGAATTAGGTACAGTTTGTTCCACGGGTTTTCGAATTTGGTTTTTATTTTATACATGTATGTATTTTATACATGTATTTTATACATTATGACATGTATGACAAATACCTTTATTTATTTAACATCAATCTTACAAATCTTTTAAATTATTTTTCAAATCTTATTTACTTTACAAATTGCCGATGGACATGCAGGTACGGCATACATTACCTAGGGCCTAGGTAATGTATAGGTCCTAGGCAAAGATATGTAACGTACAATGATATTCATAACATTTCATACATTGCCTGGATGCTCCAGGTAGGTATTCTATATATTGCCTAGGTATTGTATAGATTGCCGGTAATAAATATACAAGTCGACACAATTTGGTATTGTTCAAAACGAACGCGTGGGATAGTAAGGCTCGGGTAGTAAGTAGGTATCGCACGATGCGATAGCAAGTACGAACACAACCATTTTCAAAGACAATTATGCTGTATCAGCAGGAAAATTGATTAACATTGAATTAGGTAATGTGAAATTTATTTTGCATCTAAGGCGTCGGTCACGGAGTCAGCGAGCGCGGGGAGCGTTGTGGCAACACAGGCGCAGGCCCGCCGCAGCTCCCCGCGCTGCTGCCGTCAAGGCCAGTTCCTAAACGAATCTATGCAATATGCATTGAAACGCGCCGCTGGCCGAGCCATCGCTGCGCCCCGCGCCCGCTTACATCGTGATCGAGGCCTAAGCGTAATAACTATCGTATAATCTGTGGCCTAAGGTTAAAAATGTAAGATCTGGCAGAATCGAACCGGCAATGTGGCAGGCTCTAAGTGCGATGCCTTTTACTGGTCCCCTATTATTGATGCTCGAGATGTTTATTGGTCACTCTCACACCTATGACTTTTCAAACGAGAGAGACAAAGATCAAAAAATATCTCGACTGGTAGGAATAGGGCTCCTGATAGTGGATTAATAGATCATTTGAGTTTAGCTTCTTCTGCTTTATTTTTATTACCATTGAAATAAAGGTTACTTGACAATTAAAATTCGTTTAAATTACGCTTTCACGCCTTGACCATGACATTTGGCTTAACTAGTAACATTGTAGCGATCACAGCGTAGCTTGACTAGGTGCTCGCAGCCGATCACCAATGCTAAGCAACGGACGACAGGGTCAGTCCTTGAAATGGGTGACCGCGGGTGGCATTTACAACTGAGCGCTACCGTGGCTCGGATGACACGTTAAATTGTAAAATCAAGAGGCCATCGGGCGGCCTAGAAACCCTGACATCAGGGCTAGCCACTTGGCCTATACGAACTTGTTTGCTTATTGTCAGGGGTATAGAAAAGTACTATAGGTAGGTATTGTTCAATATTTATTTAACTCTGCTAGGCAAAGATCACCCCTAATTTTTTGCATTTTCTGTCTCTTCCTTTTTTTATCGTAGGTGGCGTCGCGCGTCGGGGTAATCAAACTCGATGCCAGAAAGATTTTTTTTATGAGACTGAGTGACGACGCGAGCTATTCGGTCGCCTGATGGTAAGAGTCACGCTTGCCCATAAAAGTTCAGTGCCACCTAAAGCAAAAAAAATCCTGCAATGCAAAACCTTGTCACCCTGAGATACTGGATGTTAAATCTCTTTGCGCCCAGTAATTGATCTGGAAACATTACCCTGGAACACATAGTTCACCGGGAACAGTTATGTTTGCAAACCTTTCCGTCAAGCAGTATTGACGTATGAATAACTGGCAAAGGTTAGGTACTTCTCCTGACAGACTATGCAAAATAGTCTGCAAAAATTTAATGTTAAAATATTATAAATGAATATAAAAAACACAGTCAATTAGCTGAATAAAAAAAAATAAGATACTATCAGGGGCGTATCTTGAACTTCCTTAAAACCGGGCAAGATCCAGGCAATTCATTTGACGGCCATAAACTGGATTGCTCTATCTCTCTCTCTCTTGCAGTCAGTGCGGATTACATCCCTTAGTGTGACTTACCTCATACCGCACTGGAGGATTGGAGAATGTAATTCCTTACGGATACAAGTCCCATAGGCCTTATGCAAAGCAACACGCCTATGAACCTTAAGGCGCGAACCCACCGCGGCGCACGTTTGGCACGGCCACGAGGTGCATTTTAGCTGCGTAGCTTAGTTTGTTACACAACGTGGGTCTACGTTTCCACCGCAGCATACGCTATGAACCCACGACTATGTATAAATGTAGCGTGGCTCACTATGGCGCACGGAGAGACTACGCACTGAATTAACGTCACGTGGCTTGCGGAAATATGTCCCCTACATAGCTCAACGCATAGCCGTGTACCGCATGCACAGCGTGCATGGCGTTGAGATGCGTGGGTGGCTTATTCGGGCCTATTGAGTTATTAAAAAAAAGCCAGGCGTGTAGCAATGACGTCATGAATCTCATATTCATGCGTAGCGTGTCCGTGTGTTACAGTGGATACTATGACATACATTTTCTTGCAAAGCGAAGCTAGACACACGTGCATAGCCTCTCCGTGCGCCGCGGTGGGCCAGCGCCTTTTACATGTGTCGCAGCCAACTAGCTTAATTAGCCTCTCAATTAATAGCCTAGCCTTTTTACTAAACGGCGCTGTTCAGTTAGCGGCCTAATGATAATTAGCCATTCAATCAAATAGCTAGGCAAAATGACTTGTACCGACAACGTTGACTACTTACCTAGCCAAGTCATTTACGTAGGAGAGGTTTCGGGTTAAAAAAAAACATGAAGACTGAGGCGGGAGTTCCGCTTCGCTTCGTAATTAATTCAGAACACATTTCTTTGGTCAAGAGTTAGTATTAAGACGGTTAATCAGGAAGCTAATGGAATGGCGCCGTTTAGTCAAAAGGCTTGGCTGTTAATTGCACGGCTGATTAAAGATCTTATAGACCGAGTACCTAGCTAGCCCTGATGTCAGAGTTTCTACGCCGCCCTAAGGTCTCTGACGAAGATGATAAAGTTATTAAGCCTTGCTTGCTTTCAAATATTGACATGACAACATTGATCTTAGTTTTGAACCTTTCAGATTACGAATGGATAGTGTCTGTGAGAGGCGACAAACTTCTGCAGTGGCATGGACACACGTACTATCAAAACAACAAGACCAGAAACTTCTATTGCTCTATGCGTACAACAACACGATGCAAGTGCAACGCTAAGCTTAAGTTGGACAAAGCCGGCTGCATAACAAAACATTCAGGAGACCACAATCACGAACCTCCTTCTTATACTAGGTTGCCCAATGGACGATATGCTAAATTACATAAGATCTTGAAATACACTGTGTTGCCGTAAAAATAAGACACTAGTTTCAGTACTGTTATGATATTTTCAAGCTCTTAGTAATTATTTATTATTATATATGGAATCTGACGTGGTTTTCACACATTATGAACACGGAAATTACTCACGTACGATTTAGTCGATTATTCCGACTATAGTTTCAACCGCATTCGGCGGTCTTCATCAGGGCGAGTGCGCGCGCGCGGCTGCGTCTGCATAGCATGATGCTATCGTACGTGAGTAATTCCCGTGTAATAATCATAAAACTATCTTGTACTTGATTTGACCTGATAGAATTTAAGAATTTCAGGGGGTAACGTATTAAGGTGTATGGTAAGGCTCAACAGCTGCCTCGGTTGCTCGCGGCACTATTATATTAGATATAAAATTATAGAATGTATTTTCGATAAAATTGCCTGTATTTGCATTGAAAACAGTATTACAAAGTGTTCAGAATAATTTTCATGCTGCGAAAATTATTTTGTAATAAAGGAAGTAGAATCTGAATCTGGTCTACCTAAATTATCTCCACGATGCCAGGTCTTGCGCTGCCCGCATTCTAACAACCCGCCTTAAATCACCGGTCCTTGTTGATGAAGATGATGAAGCAAGCAAGCAAAATTCTACCTCGTGTGTTCATAAGTTTTGAGACAAACTTTGTACTTAAAAAAGTAAGTTAAATATTACTGGCTGCTTTTTGTTTCTTTTTTTAATTTTGAATTTGGAATGTTAACTTTTGTTTTCTTTAATTTTCAAATTCATTTCTTTCAATTTTCTCGTGATGGTGGGAACCAAAGAATTACGCGCGACCGTGATTTCGCTATTTAAGGCGGGAAAAAAACCAATGGAGATTTTCCGTGAGGTGAAAACTTTTGGTGTGAGCCGTAACTTCGTGTATTACACTATCAAACGATACAAGGAGACAAGTTCTTTGCAAGATCGCCAAAGGAGTGGTCGGCCACGCTCTGTGAGGACGCCTTCGAACATCAAAATCATCCGAGAGCGACTTCGCCGAAATCCATGTCGCACTCAGAAGAAACTCGCTCTGCAGACTAATATTTCGCGCGTTTCAGTCAACAGAATACTGAAATATGATCTTAAGGTAAAGGCGTATAGCCGTAGAAAAGTTCACTTTTTAAACGAACGTCTTCGTAAATTGCGACGCGAACGTTGTCCAATACTGCTTAGGAGGCACGATGCGAGGAAGATACTCTTCACCGACGAGAAAGTCTTTACTGTCGAAGAAAAGTTTAACCGACAAAACAATAAAGTGTATGCCAAAAGCAGCAAGGACGTCCCAGCTTCAGCACGGAATGTCTCGCGTACACATCATCCGGCCAGTGTGATGGTATGGTGGGGAGTTTCATATGAAGGTGTCACTCCGCTCCATTTCTGTCAACAAGGCGTCAAGGTGAAAGCCAAGAATTACCAAAGTGACATCTTAGAGCCTGTTGTGAAACCCCTGTCTCATACTTTATTTCACAACAAGGATTGGGTTTTCCAGCAAGACTCAGCGCCATCCCATAAAGCAAAAACCACCCAAGCTTGGTTGAGGGAAAATGTGCCGGCCTTCATCGCGGCGAACGAATGGCCCTCCTCTAGCCCTGACCTCAACCCGCTGGATTATTCTTTATGGACTGAATTAGAGCTCAGGGCCTGTCGAAAGTCCCACCCAAACTTGGAGTTACTGAAGCGAGCCCTTATCCGAGAAGCAAAGCGAATTCCGCTGGAAAAGATTCGTGCCGCCATTGACGACTGGCCAAATCGTCTAAGGGCCTGTATTAAAAATAAAGGTGGTCATTTTGAATAATAATTATATTTTATTGTTGATTATTATTAACTTTATGTGTATTGAAAATTTTAGAATTAAAAGTTAATTATTAAAAAAGTTATACAACTTTTATTTCGTCTCAAAACTTATGCACACACGAGGTATAGACCGAGTGGCTAGCCTTGATGCCAGAGTTTTTACCCGGCCTGAAGTCTTCTGACGAAGTTGATGAAGTTATTAAGCTTCCTTTTTAAAATTGACATGGAAACATTGGTCTTAGATTTGAACTTTTCAGATTACAAATGGATTGTGTCTACGAGAGGATACAAGCTACTGGTGCGGCATGGACACACGTACCATCGAAACAATAAGTCTAGAAACTTCTATTGCTCTAGGCGTACAACAAGACAGTGTAACGCTAAGCTTACGTTGGACAAAGTCGGCAGAATAATAACACATTCAAAAGACCACAATCACGACCCACCTTCTTATACTAGGTTGCCCGATGGACGATATGCTAAAATGAATTAGATCTTGAAATACACTGTTTTGCCATATGAATAAGACACTAGTTTCAGTTTTGTCGTGTTATTTTAAGGTCTTAGTAATTATCTAGCTCTTGATTTTACCTAATGGAATCTAAGGATTTTAGGCGGCAATTTAGCTAGCCAAAGTCCATACTTAACAGAACGCAACGTCAACGCGTTGGCCTTAATAAATAGACTGGGAACGGCACTCAGTAGCACTACTAGCACTTATGTTTCACAACCGTGCCAGCTGGACTCCCGTCCGTTTTTATACATTACAAACGCAACGTCAACTGTTCAGTTAGGCATCGGCTTTCGTTAGCCAAATTGCCGTCCAGGCAAAAAGTCAAACAAAGATGTTCCACGTTCTAATAATGTTTATTTTTTTCAGTGCCAAATTATTTAAGAACCAGTAATGGAATCGTTATACTTCTGGACGGTTACACATACAGTAGAGCGAGGCACCCGAACTGGTACTGTTCCAAACGGACGCGCGGTAAATGTCGGGCTAGCGTGAAAACGTCATTCGATGGGAATCGTTTTGTAAATATCATGAGCCAACACAACCATGAGAGGGATACGTTTATTGTGGCAGCAGGCACACTGTTGAAGGCCTCACTACCGGTAGCTGTGATGAAGAATAACGCTTTCACACAGTTTCAACAGTTTTGAAAAAAAAAGACAGTCACTGCGTTGGATAAACTGATTTTAAAAAAGATAATCACTGAGTTAAATTAAAAAAGAAATGTAACAACCTAGTTCGTATAGGGCAAGTGGCAAGCCCTGATGTCAGAACTTTTAGAGCGTCCGGGGCCTCAGACGAAAATATCTCGAATTGTAGGAATAGGGCCCCTGGGCCTACAACTAACGTGTCATCCTAACCACGAGGTAGGCACTGGACTTTTACATTTCAACCGTTTTTAAAGCAATTTTTATTTTTTCTATATTGTTGAAGGCAAAGAAAATTACCGTTCATGTTCAATATTCATAAGGCGGTCATTACATAATCCATGCAATATGCTAGCTGAGCTAGCGAGCTAAAATTGGATAGTGTAATGGCTGTTAGACATTCAGCAATCCATTTTTTTCTATTGCACGGGCTTAGCCACGCTAAGTTAGCATACTGCAAGCTGGATAGTGGAATGGCCTAGTGGCTGCTTAACTAAGAAGCTTTCAGATCAAATGCTGGTGCTTCAAACCTTCATATAAACTTCCATCCAACAATGACAATGACTATAAAAATCTGATTCTTTGAATTGGTGAAGAATTTTTTATTGGTAAAGAAGCTTATTAACTCGATAAAATAATATAACCCAAAACAGTTAAAACAATCAGCTCTCAAAATCAAATCAGTCGTTAGGTAAGTACTTACTTAGAACTATAGGTACGAGTATAAGCCGTAAAATAATAGAAAAAAGTAGTTCAAATCGAAATAGTGGAATAGAGTACATAGTAATATATCTGACTAGTTATAATGTAAATAATAGAAGTACGTAGTTTATCTGGCTAGTTATAGCGTACAATACGTGTGGGTAGGTAGATATTTCTGTATCTGTAACTACTGAGTACTAGTCAAAGGGTGTAAATGAGATCTAGTAAGTAGTAATATGTATCCATAAACGCCATTCCCTTTTCTGTACCGAGAAGAACTGAGACCTAGAATAAGCGGGCTTATTGGTAATCTACAACGTCAACATTATAATAATCTAGACTAGATATTTCTGTAGACTCACTCACAAACAAAAAGTCGCCGGCTGCTGCAGCGGAAGACGCGGCCAGCTAAAAAGCGCCAAAAGTTTTTTTTTTGTGCCGGTGCGGTGGCAAAAAATGCTCCAACTGCTGCCTATCGCGATGCAGTGCGATTGAGGCAGTGAGGCCAAGAGTTTAGGAGCTGAGATTCTCGCTCCAGGTTACCTGCACCTTTACCATGAATTTTGATAGTTGCAAAAACTTTTTGTTTTGGTTTGGCTCCATACATTTGACTAGACGGAAACGTTAAGGAACTAGGTTCAATGTCCATACATTGAACCTAGTTCCTTAACGTTTCCGCCAGATGCCAGCCAAACGAAAATGAAAAAAGTGTTCGTTAACTAACAAAACTCGTGGTAAGCCCCGTAGTGCAGAGATTGACTATCGTTATATGCTATATGCTCGGGGCAATGCAGCCAGCGTTTTGAGCGCCTATGCAGCGGGTACAGTCCGGGATGAGATATGTACTTTATTTTGCTTGAATGAGGCGTTACTTTGCGGAAGTTTATCGTTAAAACTGTTAACAAATCTCTAGTGAATTCCGCTCTAACGAACGAAGTGCCAGAAGAATCAGGGGTTTGTTTTTGCTTCTTTATTGTATCAAATTTTTAATTGACTAGCATTTACTAAATTTAATTTTTTTTCTTACATGTCATTAAATTAGCTTTAGATATCAAATTGTTATAAATTTCATTAAACTAGTTCCGAATTTTCCAAATTATTTTTTTACTCAGGTTAGCTTAATAGTAATAATTCGAACCCATATTCCTTGGTGTACTTAATGCGATGTTAGAGCAGAAATACACTAGAGATTTTTAGCAGGTCTGATGCGTACTAAAAAAAACAATATAATGTCAAAATTTATACATAGCTAATACAAACCTTGATGTAAATATTTAATCTGAACATATCTAAATTTACCACTATTGCTGTTCACGTAATTTAACTTTTTTTTTTAATTTTAAAGATAATACATATTATTATTATCAATTAAATAATAATAAGAAGAAAATCCTATCTGTTCTTTCACCAGACAGCAAATTTCACCTTCTTAGAATGCTAAGACTGAATCCTATGAAGTAAATAAGTAAATTTTTACTTCCAAAAATCTTGGTGATTAACTTGTATTCACTGAATGTAATTAAAGTACCTACGTTAGGTAAAAATAAATTAAGATTGAATTCAGTATTCATTTTATGATATGCTGTAAAAACTCAGGTTTAGGTATAACAAGGTAAATCTGAATTATACCTTATTATATGATACTTTTCTGGTTTTTCGTATAATAAAAGAATTGTACCATAGAGCCCAAGTGCCCTAGCCGTGTTGAAAGTGTCCTAGCCATGTTGCATTCTCGTCCAAGCAATTTTATTTCTATTATATTGTGAATTTTCCCCACTAGTATCCACCCGAGTCAACCCAGCTCTTTGAAACACCAGAGCGAAATTCTGAGCCACTGGGACAGTTGGACCAATGGCGTAGATGAAATAGAGTTTATTTACGGCAAAAAACATACAGTAAGTACCAAAAAATTAAAAAAAAAAAGAGATGTAATGAAATATGTGGTGAATATCACGTTGAATTTGTAATACCTAAACATTAGATTATAATATGGATATTATATTTACCACACACACTACTTATACCATATAGTATCAAAGTTTTTTTTTAAATTCCAGCGCCGCGTTATTTAAGTTGGCGCAAAGGAGTTATAATACTGTTTGACGGTTACACATACAGTAAATCAAGGAATCAGAATTGGTACTGCTCAAGAAGAAAGCGTGGTAATTGTAAGGCCAACATCAAAGTGTCAGTTGATGGGAAGAGTATTGAAGCTGTAGTTTGCCAGCATGACCATGAGAGGGAACAAATTTTGATGAAAAAAGATGGGACTCTGTTTAAATTTTAAAACTTGACGAATTTATAGACATAATGAACCAATCGATCTTACTATTTCATTACCAAAGTATAGGTACTTAGATACAATTTATTAGTGTTATTATGTACTGTTTAGAAAAGTTTAATTTATGATATTGTGATGCGCAAGTACCGCAGTCAAAACTTAGTCAAATGATTATAATGTACTCGTACCTAGTCAAAAACAAATTTGATTTTGCCAAATCATGACGTACTTACTACTTATAGGTTCCTATTTTCTATATTCTATATTTGGGCAATTTAACTTATTTTGAAATCTACTTTAGTGCTTAAAAATAGAAAATGACAATTTTATATTGAAACATAAGTTTATTTTTATAAGTCTTTCAATTCTCCCGAATACAGTTCAGGATTAAACTACCAGGCATTTGTTATTCTACTAAACACCATTTTGTTTTAATACTACTTTTTTATTTTAGTGATTTATAAGATTATTTGTATAATTATTATATTATAAATAATAAGACGTGTTGCGATGAAAACACTGAACACGATTAGTAAAAAAAAATACGTCCCATAGAAAAAACACTACTAAGATATCTATTAAGATAAAGCTTATAACTGACATAAATATCGAAAATATTTTTTTTTCTTTTCAGCCATTATTTTCCAAAAATATGAGAAAATGTTTGAAACACGCACTTAGTAATTCGAAATAAAAAAATATATGACACAAAATCAATCATAAATCGTTCCGTACAAATTGTTGCCATACCCTAACGGGGTCATATTATTATGCTCACTTACATATTACATGTATTCTCTCTCATCTGCATGAGAAGAAAATATCAACGTGCTACATAGGTAAGTACATATTTTTTTTTTTTTTTTTATGTAGAATAGGTCGGCGTTTGACCACCAACTCGCCTGATGTTAAGTGACGTTGTGGTCTAAGATGGAGCACGACAACCTGTAAGATACTTATTCACTCTAGCTGGAGTTTTGTAGAGTGAACAAGTACAAAGACGGCAGTTGAGTGAGGCGCTACAAGTGCGCTGCTGCTCAGACCCGTCTTCGGAACGGTTACACCGGACTACATCCCGAAACACGACTAGGTCATTTCACGGCATGGCTTGGTCCGGTGGGTGGTAACTAGCCACGGCCGAAGCCTCCCACCAGAGTTTGCTACCCGGTTAGCACTACCCGGGGACCACGTGTAGGGAATCAGAATAGAGTACACTCCTACGGACGTGGGTAGCTCAGCCCCCATATAAATAGTCTAGGGTAAAATACTTAAAAATTGTATGGTCTCTGTAAACCTTAACGACAGTTCCCTTTCCTCTCACACCTACCTACATACATGACGGCGCGTGACATGATTAAATAATGAAAATCGGTTTATTTTGTTGTTAATCGATTGTTTTATTAATTATATCAAAAATATCAATTAACCGAATTGTGCTACACTAAATGGTAATTTAGAGCGTTTAACACCAAATGGAGTTGCTTAAGTGGTCATTCGCAAATTCATTACTCTAAATCGCTAATTGTTATTGTAATCCTTCACTGATTAAGTAATCTAAGTGTCTCTATGATTATAATAGTGAAAAGTCAACACTGCAATCCCCTTATTTTAACGTTCCGACGAGTTTACGGATCAGAAATCAGATACGACACCTCGGCCTTCCCGACTTTCCCCGTCATACATACTAAAGGCCAACCTTTAATAATGGGTTAAAATACACTTCTTAATCGAGCACTCTTGGCAGAGTGGTCGTGGTCAATAAGATGGCAGTACATGGTGGGTCTTCATTGTCGTGAGTCTTCCCGGCAATGCCTCTCCATTTTAGCCGGTCCGTCGCACTACGAGAGCGCTCCCCGATTCTCCCACAGCCTTGACAACTTCGAAACTTGAAACTTCCTAAATTAGATTTAGGTAATTTTTTTTTTTTTTTAATGTAAAAATAGGTCGGCGTTTGACCACCAAGTCACCTGATGCTAAGCGACGTTGTGGTCTAAGATGGAGCACGACGACCTATAAGGTACTTATTCACTCTAGCCTTGAAGTTTTGTAGAGTGAAGAAGTAGTAGTAGAAGTAGTAGTAAGTAGTAGTCTTATGTTATGTTATTTTATTTTCAGATTTGCAATATACTCTGATACCGACAAATAAAGGCAACCATTTAGTAATGTGGAAAGGCTATACTTATTCTGGTAATCAACGTGGTATGAAGTACTGCTCTTCTAAATTGGCTCTGCAATGCAAAGCGACTTTGAAAATTGACAAAAATGGAAAAATTACTAAAATATTTGGCAAACATCATCATCCACCACCAAAGTATGTCAAAACATCAGCTGGACTCTACATCAAAAAGAATTAAATATCGTAAGAACTATTATGAATTCTCATAATCAAATGAATTGTTATTATTTCGGATTACAAAATTAATAAGTATTATTAATAAGTGTTATCAATTTTGTGTATGTATTTACTTATTAGTATAAAGTTTATTCATCTAACACAAAAAATATGTTTTATTTGCAGGCTTACTGTAATTTGCTTAAAAACTCACGCTTTATTTATTTAAAACCTGATTTTTCTGACGTAATTAGTAATAAAGCTGTGTGGATACTATGATTTTGTATGTTCAATAGATATAATCACACTAATATTATAAATTCGATAGTTTGGATGAATGGATGGTTGGATTGATGTTTGAATGTTTGTGACATTATCAAGTATACAACGTGTATAAAAAACCTTTTTTGATGTAATGTTTAAAAAAATATTAATTTTCTATTTTGTAATTGTAATTGTCGTTTTGTTAATTGTAATTCTCAGCCTGGACTTGGTTCTAGTTAGACGGACGGTCCATCGTCCGGAGCTATCGTATCGGTCCGCGGGTCGTGCGTTACTAAACGTAGGTGATAGTTGATTTCTATATAGTATCGGTCCGCGGGCCGTGCGCTACTACACGTAGGTGATAGTTGATTTCTATACGTTAGCCCCGGACGATGGACTACGGACTGTTCGCGGTCTGGAGCTATAGTATCGGTCCGCGGGCCGTGTGCTACTACACGTAGGTGATAGTTGATTTCTATACGATAGCCCCGGACGATGGACTACGGACTGTTCGTGGTCTGGAGCTATAGTATCGGTCCGCGGGCCGTGCGCTACTTACACGTAGGTGATAGTTGATTTCTATACGATAGCCCCGGACGATGGACTACGGACTGTTCGTGGTCTGGAGCTATAGTATCGGTCCGCGGGCCGTGCGCTACTACACGTAGGTGATAGTTGATTTCTATACGATAGCCCCGGACGATGGACTACGGACTGTTCGTGGTCTGGAGCTATAGTATCGGTCCGCGGGCCGTGCGCTACTACACGTAATAGTTGATTCCTATAAAATAGCCCCGTGCTACGATAACACTAAATCCAGGCTTAGTATTAAGGTATAAGATGAAATATACTTATATGTAACACACATGATCACGATTCACCAAAGGTTCCTTATTTCTAGATTTGGAATACACACTGATACCAACTAAGCAAGGCAATCATTTAATAATGTGGAAGGGATACACGTATGCTGCGAATCGTAGAAATCATAAAATGCCTGGAAATAAACGTGGAACTTACTACTGCTCTTCCAAATTATCATTAAAATGCAAGGCTTCCTTGAAAATTGACGATAATGAGAAAATTCGCAGAACTACTGGCGAACATTTTCATGCTCCACCAAAATATCTGAAATCAATTAGCGGAGCTTACATCAAAGTAGCTTAAATTGAATTAAATTAATGTAAAAGGTTAATATCCTGTTTAAAATACAACTTCCTGTCCAATTTAATTGTTCCCACTTACCACAAAACGCTTTAATACTGTCAATTAACTGTAAAATTTTGTGAATTGTAATTAAAACCTAGAAAAATATAACATCTTCCCCAAAATGTGCTAAATTACACTATTAACGAATTCATTTTGGATGAAGCAATTATAGAATAAATTAACCCGCATCGCATAATATTGCCATACCCTGTCAGGGTCATTATTTGAAATCTATAAGTAACAATTAATGCTTAATTAAAATAAAAAACTAGGCTTAATTTCATTAGTCGATGAGTCGGTCGTTAGCCCGCATTCATTGAACTTCTTATATGCGGGGTAATGACGAATGAAAGTACACCATCGGTATTGTACCTAGGTCGATACGCATGCAATGTCGATATGCACCAATAGAATGCAAGAACACGAAATCTCTCGCAAGCGGCAAGCATTGACTAATGAATCCGGCTCTTGCATTCGCGAGAGCTGGAGCGGGCCAGGTCCCGCACTCAAAATCAGGGCCTCAACGACCAATGAAACTGAGCCTTGAGGCATGATCTCAACTCATTTTTAAAGCATATAGCAGACTATAGCCGCGAAAGTTAGAGATATAGCCGATACACCGTTTCTATTGTCAAAACGCCATTAACAACCAATAGTAACACTTTCGCGGGCGTTCGCGGCAATAGCCTACTACGGTCCTAAGACAATTGAATTTTTAAATTCCAGATTTGGATTACACGCTAATACCGACAAAAAAAGGTAATAATTTAATAATGTGGCAAGGATTTACGTATTCTGCGAATAAAAGTGGAATGTACTACTGCTCCTCCAGACGGCGGGAAACAAAATGCAGGGCATCATTGAAAATTGACAACAATGGGAAAATTTCAAAAGCAATTGAAGGACATAATCATCCACCGCCTAAATATTTGAAAACTGCTTCTGGAGTGTACATAAAAATGGGTTGAGGTTAACCAGGTTTGGTCTTTGAGCCGCTGGCCCACCGCGGCACACGGACAGATTATGCACATGCGTCTAGCTTTATTTTCAAAAAAAATGTATTTATGATAAAATCCACTGCAACCAACGAACACGCCACGAGATATACACATTACAAGATGAATGACGTCATCTCTACACGCGTGGCTTGCTCGAATGGCGCCCACGCATCTAGCCTAGCTTCACTGCGGGAAGTAGAACGGGATGGGAAACGACGCCTGGTGTATGATTCAAAACTGTGTTGCCCAACACTGGTATCTGTAATTCATACGACGTGGGTTAATGTAATATTTATATATAGGGTATCTTGCAGTGGATATGTAGAACCACGTTGTCGAACAAAGCCAACAACTAAAATGCGGTGCGTGCATGGCCTTGTCAAACGTGTGCCGCAGTGGGCGGGCGGCTTAAGTTATGCATAATAAGGTTTTTTTTTAATTTGCGGAGAGATTTTCCCAGTATTATAATTAATTTATACTTTTAGAATTTAAGTTATTTATTAATTAAGGACCAACAAAGAACACGATGACGGTAAAAGAACACGAGTTATAATTATGAGACACGTACGCTAATATCACCAAAGCTTTTAACTTTTCAAAGAGTTGATATCTAGAACTGGCATTGTAGTACACCGTGAGGATGCTAGCCAGCACCCTCGCTCACACGTATTTAGACAATTGAAAAGACAACACACAGTTTGTGCTAAATAATGCTAATATGCGTCACCCAAAAAAAAAAAAGGAAAAATAAATAAAGAATGGAGTCACTTTTCACAAGCAAGTTCCGATTTTCGAATAAAAAACACGCGAACATAAATACTGCCTGCATGAATGATAGCCGTTAGACAAAATGTGTTCGAGATAGCAATTCTATATTTTTTTTCTTAATGGATTTCACATTACACGTTTTCTTAAAATAATGAGTACTTAATTGTAAAACAAACAAATTATTATAGTTGCATTAAAGTACTAAATTATACAATGTGGTATTTTATTACACTTTACACTCCTTATATTATAAATATGTAGGTAGGTACAAAAGTTTGTAAGTCAGTGGAGGTTTGTGTATATTTATTTGTTACTTAATAAATAAATAAAAAAGTATTTATTGCCTAAAATTAAAAAAACAAATTACAAATTAATACTGGGTACACATATCAAGCCAACGAACGCCAACGCACGGGCAGCGTCCCGTTTCGTTTCAATCAAATAAAACGAGACGCAGCACATCGCCGGCCCTCGCCGGTCTTGGTCTGTACGCAGCATAAGAAGAACAGCATATATTTTTTAGTTAGGCAATTGGGATATTCTCAGCTATGTACTGAGTAAGCTGAAGCCTACGCAGAGCTGGTTTTCAGAATATCCCAATGCTCGAACTGAGATGGTCTTCGAGTTTATCCAGTAAACAAACGGATTTAACAATCTAGATACAAACAGATAAGAGTACAGAGCATCGAAATATAGTAAAGGAGAAGCAGCACGGGTCTAATTTCTAGTACACAGAGCGTGGACGTATACACGTGTGATACTTGAAACACTCAACAGAGTTGACAAAACATTTGAAAGGGTATAGCTTAAAATCAACCCCGTATTAACACATGTAGGCTCTATTTATCTCGTAAACATATTGATGGCTTCTGTGGAATAGCGGATGAAACCGCAGGGCAGAGCTAGTATTTTGTATGTTCGACATAGTAAGCAATAAAGTCGATCCCAACTAGACTAGATGCAAATAAACAAGTACCTATTTTTTTTCTTAATTTAATAAATTTCTTCTTACTTTTCCCTACTTTTGATATCCTAATCCTATTCTAACTAAAATTATAAATACGAAAATTAGTGTGTTTGTTCGTTTATTTGTTACGCTTTCACGCCTTAACTACTAAAAATCTTATCTACTTCCATGATTTTTTTCTTAGAAGTTGCAAGGAGTACAGAAAAGAAGACTTATTCCACCTTACCTTTCATCCCGAAAATCCACAGGAACCGCAGGTGAATCCGCGGGGCGCAGCTAGTTTCTTATAAAGGCACCAGCAACACTTAACAACAATTTTCTTTATTCTAGACCGGGAATACATACTGATTCCTACTAAAAAGGGAAAGAATTTAATCATGTGGAAAGGATATACGTATTCTGCTAAACATAGTGGAATATATTACTGCTCTTCCAAGAAAGCGTTAGAGTGCAGAGCATCATTAAAAATGGACACGAATGAAAGAATTTCCAGAACTACAGGCAAACACTATCATCCACCGCCAAACTATGTAAAATCAGCTTCTGGAGTTTACATCAAATTGGGATGAAAAAGAAACAATTTTGAACATAGTAAGAATTTTAAGAAATTAATATAAGTAACTAAATACTTAAAATCAATAAACATAAGAGTCAATGGTTATATATAATAGCTGTATGTACAAATGTAGCTGTATGTTTTATAACTAATCCCACATACTAAGTCGGAAAGATCATAATATAGTTAAGAAATTACTTAAATAATATCCCTGATAATGTTTATTTGTGGTTTAAATTAAGAATAACTTAGAAAACTTCGTAAAATGTTTATGTATACATATTATATTAGTCTTAAATATTTAAAAATGTTTGCATACTATGGACTATTCAATAAAGTCGATTTCAATCATAATTATGTAAGTAGCTGGATTTTAATTCTTATGTTCGTTATTAATTGATTTCAACTTAACTTAATTTCAAGTTTAAGGTAAAACAGCCGATGCCCGAGACTTTGTATCCTTTGTGTTACTGCATTGTAATTTGATGTACGCTTGACTAATATTACAAGGTTCCAAAATAATATTTTTTCAGACTTCGAATACGAGCTCATACCGTCAAGCAGACGGAATAATTTACTCATGTGGAGACAGTATACGTACAGCAAAAATATTAGAAGAAATTATTACTGCTCTTCTAAAAAGACATTCCAATGCAAAGCGGCCTTGAAGTTGGATCAAGATGGTTATATTTGTAGAACACAAGGCAAGCATTGTCATCCACCGCCGGTCATCAAGAAAAACCCGATAGGGAAATATTTGAAATTGCACTTTCGTAATCAACGTAATGACTTAATGCCTAGCCTAGCGACGAGAAGTAGCGCGACGTGACAGATGTCTCTAAAATTACATAACTTTTGATCCGTGGGTTCTAAGCGTACGGCTATTATGATCTCGCAAAAAAGCGGTTGATACAAAACTCAAGCGAAGAGCTGGTGCTTTCCACGGTTACATAATCAGCATTGCTAGTCAACGAGGTACCTAACGTCTCCTGCCTTTTGACTACAACCATATACTCGTATCTATATATAGTTTTTATTCTGCAATATATTATTTATTGTATTTGTAGATAATTTATTTATGATTTAATAAATGAGATTGATGTTAAGAAAAATCTTTTATTGTTCAAACCAGAATTTACAAAACCAAAAAACACTTTATTTTATCATGTATTCAGTAATAAAACACTATATTAAATACAAACTACTTAAGTACTATTCTACGTCGTATGTAATAAATTAAATAATACGACTATTTTTACTATATTTTAGAATATAAGTACGAGTTTATTCAAACTTCACGTACGAAGAACAAAAATATACTGATGTGGAAAGGATTTACATACTCAGAGATGACGAATGGCAACTATTACTGCTCCAGTAAAGGTCAGGCCAAGTGCAAGGCGCGAGTCAAACTGGGGAAGGATGGCACCATGCTGAGGGCTCAAGGCGAGCACCTTCACGACCCTCCTAAGTTTTACAAAACAGCGTGTGGGCAGTATGTTAAATATTAAGTGTTGTTTGCTACACTTAATGTAATTAACGAAAACTAATCATAATTGAGAGGAATACAGTATGTTTTAAACTATTTTAATTTACTTATAGTATTTATGCATACGTACATATATATTGCTGTCTAAAATACTGTGAAGTCATAATTAAAATAATAATTAATTACTTAATCAATGTTTCTATTTGCCTAAAACAATGAATTTCTAGCTGTATTCTACCATGATATCATACTTAAAATATTTAAATTATTACATATCTTGTACATGGCTATCAACAGAGGCAATTAAAAACAATTTAATGTGATTTTAGAAAACGAGTACGAATTTATTGAAACACGACGGACGAAAAATAAGAAAATTCTTTTGTTGAAGGGGTATACATATTCAGAGACACGCCCCTACAACTACTACTGTTCCAGTAAACAGACCGGGTGCAAGGCGCGAGTGAAACTGGGGAAAGATGGGAAAATTCTGAATGCTCAATGCAAGCACCTTCACGAGCCCCCTAAGTATTATAAAACTGCGAATGGGGAGTATATTAGATATTAAGTATATTTTGCACGAATAACTGTGAAATTATATATTAAACGCATAAGTATAAAATATGAATAAGATATTATGGTTGGTACGGTCTTGACACGATTTTCCACCAGCACAAACGTTTACTTAAGGCGCTTCATTAACATTTGAATATCGCATACATACAAATTTGATGGTAAAATGAGATCGGCAATAATCGTGATAAGAATAAGTTACTCGGTTAAACTGTTGAGAACTAATCTGGATAATCTGTATAATATTTTTCTTAAAAAAAATGTGTTGTAGTTGTTAAAAATTTAGAGAATCACGCTCTAACAGTTTTTTAAGAAGATACTTTTTGTGATTATTTGTTTCCAAAATCAGAGCGATTTTCAAAATTCTACTCCGGCTAAAGTGTTTTGATTGTTTTTTCTACCAGCTGTATTTTTTGCACCTGATCATTACAATTCTTCATATCAAACTAGGCGTAAACAAAATATTGGTTTTCATTGATTTCGTGATAATACCGGGCCTTTAATAAGAATAAAAACTTTATCTATCAAGTCACGCAAGTCTACCAAGTTAAAATTACGTTAGTCAGTAATAAAGAAATAAAAACTTAAGATTGGTTTTTTTTTACTTTTGTGGAACAAATAATCTACCATAATTTAGACCTGCTTCAAGCTGTACCATAATTTAGATGTAAATATAACCACATATTGAAGCAATTAAACCTGATTTTAGAATACGAGTACGAATTCATTCAAACCCTACGGACGAAAAATAAGAAAATTCTTATGTTGAAAGGATATACATATTCAGAGGTCCACCCCAACAATTACTACTGTTCAAGTAAAAAGTCCGGATGCAAGGCGCGAATCAAACTGCGAGGAGATGGAACAATTCTGAGGGCTCAATGCGAGCATCTTCACGGACCTCCCAAGTATTTTAAAACTTCGGGAGGGCAATACGTTAAATATTGAGTGAGACACATAAATTCAAATCTGTTAATCGCGTAGATAAATTTAACATAATCTTCTAACCAACGAGATTAATGTGGTACATACTGAAGGAGATGATCCAAACGCTGATAAAAAAACGTTTCGCAATTTATGAAGTGGGGGGCCTGTCCATCGTGGGCTCCCTGCAGGCTTGCTTCAGTCTTAGAGCTCTAAAGCTTCAGTGTTGAATTGCTAATTTACGTCGGTCTACTTTCTTCGTCAATTCTTGTTTTTATTTTTCATGTACTTATTTTATTGTTGAGCAGTTTGAGTCTTTGTTTTCCTATAAATAAATAAAAAATGTTCTTTACTTTAATAATATTTTATTAAATTTTAACAGTATTGATTTATTCAGAGAAAAATGACTACAAACTACCTACCATTACGACTATCGCAAATTTTAGAATACGAGTACAAAGTTTACTAAAACTTCTCGGACGAGAGGTAGAAAAACTCTCATGAGAAAAAGATACTACACACGTACATATTAGATGATCTACCCTACCAGTTACTACTGTTCGGGAAAACATACTGCTATACATTGTAAGGGTGCGTTTCCACTGAAGCGGAAAAGAGTGGAGCATAGCTTAGCGGCGGATGATGTGGCCAATCAAAATGAGCGAAGTGGAGATTTTGAAATTGCCTAAACAATGTGATTGGTCATTTTGTTCACCGCCGAGGTCAGCTGTGTACAGCTTCGCCTCAGTGAATATGCAGCCTAAGGCGCGAATCAAACTAGGGATAGACGGATCAATTCAAAAGGCTGGAGGCGAACTTAACGACGATCGAAACTACTTAAGATTAGCTGATGGACATTTTGTTAAGGCTCTCTCAATCATTAAATCTGTTATTAGGTAGGGGTACGATAGCATCTTATTTTTTTTTAGTTTTCTTAGCAATTTTTTCGGACTCGATCCGGAGGTCGTGAGTTCGATCCTGGCCATGCACCACACCAATAAACTTTTCTCTCGTAATTTTTTAAAAAAGTGTATTTAAATGACACGTGCTCTTACGGTGAAGGAAAAACCGAAAAAGAGGACGAAATCGAAATGTCCTAAAATTAATAAAATGAAATAGGTACTTGTGACATCCACCAATCCGCAATTAGACAACGTGGTGGATAACGGCTCAATTACCCTCGATGTAGGGTAGGTTGGTGTCCTTTCAGTGGGATGTAAAAGTCTGTAATGATGATGCTGAATTACTTTTAAGATTATATAATTTAGTAGTATTTTTAAATACTTTTTTGAACTTCCAATAGATTGGTAAGAAATAGGAATGGTACATGGAACATGACAGTTATGTAATGTACTAATTTATTTGTCCGGACCGCACACGCAATGTGCACAAAGATTTACTTAGATAACAAACACAAATACCTACCTACCTAAATTGGTTTAATATAAAATTGATGCAGCATGTAAAGTACAAGAATCGCACTAGGATCACATTGATTGCTAAAAATTACAATAAAATGATCTGCTATCGTATAGGTACAGGCCGATTCAAACTAAATGTCGGCTGTGGAGTTAGGCGTAAATCGCTGTCCAGTAGCGAAAACGAAGGAATGCAAGACGAGAGGCAAGACGCCGCAGTCTCGCTTGCGGCGCACTTCACACCCTCCATTAAGTTTGAATCAGTCTGCAGCTGTAACCAATAATACAACCTTCCAAACACAATATTAATCTGCATAATACTGTTACTATCATATTTCAGATCACGAATACAAGTTTATTCAGACCTCGCGTACTAAGAACAAGAAAATTATGTTGTGGAAGGGATATACATACTCGGAGATATATGGCAGCTATTATTGTTCCCGTAAACATGACGGGTGCAAGGCTCGAGTTAAATTAGGAAAAGATGGAACGATTGCATCGGCTCAAGGCGACCATCATCATGACCCACCGAAATATTATAAAACAACCGAAGGATATTATGTTAAATGTTAACCTTTAACAGCTGACGTCTTAAAATAACTATCTATAGGAACCAAGTACAAACGAGAAATAGAAGCCGTTAATTTGGTGCCAGAACGGCACCGTGCAGTGGTACGTATGGGCATATCCTCGCTTTTAAATCAATTTCATATCAATCATTAAATAAGATTTTACTAATCAACCAATTACTTTGAAAGGAAAACACTTTTGCGTCTGTGTGCGTGATAAGGCAAGTAATACAGCACATGTAGTTAATTTATGGCTTGCGTTTTGAGAAGGCGTTGTTTGGAAACCTACCTTCTATAGGTAGTTATTCTAAGGCTGTCGTGGTTTTTCTTTCATGAATGGATTGGCGTCGTGCATGTAGAGTAGTCTGGAATGCTCTTACTTTTAGATATGTTATTAATGTAACAAAACATTTTTTTAAATTAAGAACATTTTTTTTATCGTTCGGGGTGGGGTTTGAGCGACGTAGCGGTGGTTTTTTGGAGCGTAAAGCTTTGGTTTCCTAGGAAAGCGGTGCCGTCATATAGCGGCCGTAATACAGCGGTGAATGACGTCACTAGAACGTTGTCTATGTAAACAAGATGGCGCGGTTTCCTAGAGAGCGGTAAAGCTTTGGTTTCCTAGGAAAGCGGTGCCGTCATATAGCGGCCGTAATACAGCGGTGAATGACGTCACTAGAACGTTGTCTATGTAAACAAGATGGCGCGGTTTCCTAGAGAGCGGTAAAGCTTTGGTTTCCTAGGAAAGCGGTGCCGTCATATAGCGGCCTTAATATTACGGACGTAAAAAAGCGGCCGTCTTGACGGTGACGACATGTGGAAAGTTCCACGGCCGTTTTAACGCACCGCCAGTAATTTTTTTTAAACAAACGTCAAACGAAAAGGATTCAAGATAGAAAATGGACGACCTTGATTTAGCTTTAGTAATTTACTTAGGATGAACTATCATTAGAAGAGGAAAATAGTCGTATGGCGGAAGACGATTTATTCAAATCTCGTGGTACTGAAGGTGCATTTGAGATTTTGCTCGCTGCGCCAAGAGTTGGAACCCATTTTGTACGTTGTTTCGGTAAAAAAAACACAAATACGTATTTAAAATAGCTTCACCGCTATCAATGAAACGTTCACGAAACCATATGACACCGACAAGACGGCCGTCATGCAAATGGCAGCACCGCTTTTTGACGTTACGGTGTCAGTTACCGCTCTCTAGGAAACCGCGCCATCTTGTTTACATAGACAACGTTCTAGTGACGTCATTCACCGCTATATTACGGCCGCTATATGACGGCACCGCTTTCCTAGGAAACCAAAGCTTAACGGACACCGTAACGTCAAAAAGCGGTGCCGCCATTTGCATGACGGCCGTCTTGTCGGTGTCATATAGTTTCGTGAACGTTTCATTGATAGCGGTAAAGCTATTTTAAATACGTATTTGTGTTTTTTTTACCGAAACAACGTACAAAATGGGTTCCAACTCTTGGAGCAGCGAGCAAAATCTCAAATGCACCTTCAGTACCACGAGATTTGAATAAATCGTCTTCCGCCATACGACTATTTTCCTCTTCTGATGATAGTTCATCCTCCAAGACTAAGTAAATTACTAAAGCTAAATCAAGGTCGTCCATTTTCTATCTTGAATCCTTTTCGTTTGACGTTTGTTTAAAAAAAAATTACTGGCGGTGCGTTAAAACGGCCGTGGAACTTTCCACATGTCGTCACCGTCAAGACGGCCGCCTTTTTACGTCCGTAATATTAAGGCCGCTATATGACGGCACCGCTTTCCTAGGAAACCAAAGCTTTAGTTAGATATTTTATCCTAGACAGAAAAACTTTTTATTGGTAAGTTTATGTTGTTATTCTCTCTACCTAACTTATAGCAACGAAACATTTTCTTTTTAAATTCGAACATTTTTTAATGTCCGGCGTTTGAGCGACGCGGTGGTTTTTTTTAACGTAAGTTATATTTCATCCAAGACAGAAAAACTTTTAATGGATAAGTTGATGTTTTTATTCTAACTATCTAACTTTGTTGGCGTAGCGACCTAAACCGGGTCTTGGCTACGATTTATGTTTAATAATAATAATAAATAAGAAAAATAACGACTTAAGAAGCTCTCGTTAGACGGTTGGGTCAAGGGTCAGATACAGTCGGCAGTGATCCTAGACACGTGCCGTATTGTCAGGAGGTTCCTCAATCTGCAGCCCTAACCACCGGTAGCTTGAGCCTCGCCCAGCTGCACCTAGTTTTTATGTAATACAATTATTAATACACATAAAATTTGTTTCTTTTTATTCATTTATTGGTAAAAAAAATAAAAAAATTAAATGCAATAAATAACTAGGATAGTAATAACAAGTTCGGGACATTTCGAATACCAATTTTACCTTGCTAAACTTTTATCTAGAAATAAAATTAAAAACTATCATTGTACGTATGTTTTTTTTTTATTTTTTGATCAATGTTTACAGATGCAAAGTTTGTTTACTTTTCGATTAGAAAGATTGTTACAAACAATACTTTTAATAATTACCAGCCGATCGAGTATAAGCGAGCGAAGCGTCTATGCTTCAGCTTCGACAAAAATGCTTTCTTATGTACGAATTCTGTCTGGATCTGTCTTCCTCTACAGGTCGTATTTCTAAACCGATTCTCTTGAAAATTTGTGAATATGTTCAATAATTATAAAAATTGAGTAGAAAAATCATAAAAAATCTGTGCAATTTAAAAAACAAAAACTGACTTGTCAAAAAAATCTATATTGTTATCGAACCTGCTTACAATACTTCACAAGAATCGGTTGAAAAATGCGACCTATAGAGATGGACAGATGTCGGCCGCGAGGTCTACAGCTTACAGAGCCACCTAATATTTAATGTGTGACACATTAAATGAAGGCGTTGTTTTACCATCTGTTCTGTGATTTTACCAGTAACCACATTACCTTGACTTGGTCAAACTAATAAGCTACCTTATATTTTTCAGATTATACCTTCATACCCACCACTAAATCGAAGGGCAAGAAGCATCTACTGATGTGGCAGAAACATACCTATTCAGAAGTAAACGGAACATACTACTGTTCAAAAAGAATTGTCAATGCATGTAGAGCTAGGGTTAAGATAGGAAGATCAGGAAAAATTGTGAGGTCAGAAAATGAACATAACCACGATCCACCAGAATACTTCAAAACTCCTTGTGGCAGCTATGTTAAGCTTAAGTGAATTGAGTATTATTAAAATTACTCTAACATAGGTTTTAAGTAAAACTATTCGTCAGATTGCGATGAAATTAGGCATGTGCAATTAAATGAGCTATGTATATCTTATTGAGTTATATTTCTATATCTGCTTCCCTCTAATCTCGGTTTTTTTAAAAAAACGTCCTCAACAAAAAATATTATCATATATTATATTAAAAATATCTCAATATCGGATATGTAAAGCGATGGCAGCCTAGTTCGAGAAGGGCCGCCTCTCAAGCCAGAGGGAGCGGGTTCGAACCCAGCCGACGGCACGCACCAATTTGTTCATTGTGTGAACATATGTGCGTATTGTATGTCATCTGCTACATGACTGGAGCCCGGTGTATGGCGACAGGCTCGCCCCCTATCACATTTGGGACTGAGTATCGTCCGGCGAAGTGTGGATGTTGTATTACACATCTGCCAGCCCCCTCGGGAGAAAGGCATGACGATATGTTATGTTATGGAAATGCAAAAAGCCTACCAGCAGCTTCACCACACTTTTAGCAGCGCAAGCTAGGTTTTAACACGTAACACCGCACGTGAAGTTGGGAAAACTGTACACCGTGCCAACTCCACGGCTTGCGTGATTTTCGACTTGCCTACGCATAGAAAAGAATGAATGAAAAGATCATATCGTTACCACACGGCTCAGTTAAGTACGCGCAGGCCTCAGTTAAGTACGCACAGTTAAAAGTGTGGTGAAGTTTGTGCGCATGGTAAACTTATAAGGGGTCAAATAAAAATATCTTAAAATATCTTATAGACAAAGTAAATCGAAAATCTCTTCCTTTAGGGAGGTTGCCTACATGAACATCATTAGCTCTTATATTAATTTATGATAATACAAGAGAAATTCCTAGTTATTCAAGAATGATAGGACAAGTGCGAAATTGATAGAAATTGCAATGTGTTAGTATTTCTGCATTAGTATCTTGACTTGGTCTTTTCACTCGTCGTCTCCTTTTAGACGAAATGGCAACAAAAATCCTTTAAGAATGGTTTCAATAAAAAGTTAGTCCAAAGTGTTCGTAGGAGCCCTTTGTAATATAAAAACTAATGCATTATGTGTGTGTTTTTTTTAAAAAGGCCAAAAACATAACGATGTCGCTCTAGATATAAAAATTAACTATGTAGATAAGTTTTTCCTTAAGACTTAACGCAGTTTTCATACAATTTGGAAAATTGGCCATATCGTATTTTTAATGAGCGTTATTAAATTAATGAATAAATGCATAATGTGTATGAAATAAATGTATATCAGTCTCTGGCAGCCATAGTACAAACTTTGTTTAGTTTGGCGTACAAATTTTACTATGGGCCCAACCCTGAAAATGGAAAAAAACAGCTGTTCCATACATTTTTCGACGACCAACCAAACTTTTTATATGGAACATCTGATTTTTTTTTCGAGATTTTTAAGTTGGCTTCATATTAAAAGTTGTACGTTTTGTCATAATTATTAGTACAGAGTACAGTGAGTACTTTTTGGCTTAATACAACCTATCCCGATAACTCTGTATGACCGTCCCTTGTTGACATGTGAAGTAGAATACGAAATCAAGTCGTGAGTAGCCACTTTCACTTTTTGTGGACACAGGTCTAAAGAAGTTAATTAGCTAAAAATTGTGTGTCAATATTTACTTCTCACTGAGTTGCTATCTTCATATTTTCCCTGCAAATATAAGATGAATGGTAGATCTTGTGTACTAAGCTTACATTGTTACAGTTTCTTCCGTCCCTCTGCAGGTACACTGACCTATAACCCCTTTCTACATCACCACAGTTTTTACATCCCATAGCCTATCTAGGGACAGCGACCTATCCGACGTCGAGGGTGATTGAGCATTCACCTCCCACGCTGGCTCAGTGCGGGATGTCACATGTCCTAGGATTATTAATTCTAAGAGATGTCGGTATCTTCACGATAATCTTACTTCACCGTTAAACCTACTAAGCTTACAAACAAAATTAATAAATAACAGTTGATTTAGTTGTCTTTAAAACCATAAATAGTTTTTTTATTTTTCTTTTTCTATCGAACCAATTTGATGTTACGTATATTTTATTTTTTTAATTTATTTATTTTAATATATTTTGATATTTATACGTGTACGTACAATGTACATATACTATCCTATTTATATCTAGTTCAAATAAAGTTTTAACACTTGTAAGAGGCTAATAAATCCAACGTCCAGTCCTTCATATTTTGCTTAATGACTATTAAAATTTGACGTTTGCGTCGTTGCTAGTGTTAGTGCCTTTTAACTATGTTGTATTGTAGCGTCGAAAATAAAGATGAGTACGTCAGTAATTAGACTATGTATTTAAGTATGTATTTAAAAATATCTAAGTATGTATATCAGTCTCTGGCAGCCATAGTACAAGCTTTGCTTAGTTTGGGGTCAGGCGACCGTGTGGAAGTGTCCAGAAGTTATTATTATTATTATTATAAGTTAGCACGCGCGCGTTAGTGCTACGGACTTCGGTCACACGTATAAGAAACGCCACCAGCAAATAATCATGGACCGCATACATTAGGTTCATGCACAAAATTCACCGGTCACTTCACTGTTTACAAAATAACGAATAAAGTAGCAACAGTGACAATTACTGTTGTCTCGTTCTCGCTACAGTCTCTTGTACGTCTATCTATCTTTGTTATTGATACACGTATTACACGTAACATAACAATACTGTCAACGGAGCTGTGTAGGTGTGCATGGAGTTGTATCTAGTCCACATTCTGTGTGTAGTACTTGAAATTAGAATCGGGTCGCTTCTTCCTTGAATTATTTCGATGCCTAGTGGTTACGGATGTTAAAGACGCGTGCGGGTTTGCAGGGTCCAGTTCGTAAGTAAATAATTTTTGCGTATTATTAGGGTTATTATTTTAATTTTATCAATGCATTGGCTATTTCTTTGATTGAGCTACACTTTCATGAAAGAATTTCTATTATACAGCACATCAAAAACCGGTTTGAACAAAATAAAGCAAGAAGTAGACGAAGAGTAAAGATAAGAGTAATAGAGTAAGATAGAAAAAAAACATTGTTTTTTTTCCGTAAATTGCAGTGTACCTATCTGTAATGAACACAAGAAACAAATTTGTACAAATTGTATTGTTGTGTTGTTGTATTATTGTGTACAAAGTGTTTGTTTTGAGTATATTGAGAAGTTTGATTTAAATTATTTTAGTCATTTATTCTATTAAATTCCTCTATTATAAAAGAATTGATCTCTCTCTGTTATTCCATTTAAGAAAGTACAAACTACGTAAGTAAATACAGAAGATATTTTTTGAAATAAGTAATTCTAGAAAGTACTATGATTATATCTTTTAATCTTGTCACATAACTATGGAGAGATTTAGTTTTTTTTTGTAATAAGCTTTGTTTGGTCGAACCAATTTGTTCATTGTGTGTTGCGTATGTGCGTATTGTACGTCATCTGCTACATGACTTATATACTATATACTGTATGGCGACAGGCCCCCCCCTTTCACTTTTTTGACTCAAATATTGGGTGAATTGTGGGTGTTGTATTACACCTCTGCCAGCCATTTCGGGGGAAAGGCGTGAGGATATGTATCTAAGTAAGTAAGTGTTAAAAAGCTGAAATAATCTAAACCTATCAAGTATTTCAGATTACGAGTTCATAAAGACGCCGAAAGGGAAACTGTTGATGTATGAAGGATATACATATTTCCATATAACAGGAAAGTATTACTGCTCCAGCAAGGTGTCCAAAGCATGTAAGGCAAGAGTGAAGCTAGATGAAAATGGAAAAATTGTGCAAACTGAAAATATGCACAATCATTATCCTCCGAAATATTTTAGAACTGAGACGGGGAATTATGTGAGAATATCATAATAATATAGACACACCCTTTATAATACAAACACACACACACACACACACACAGCGGCACCGCGAATACAATCCCAGAAGAAATTATTACCTGCTTAATTTAATTATATTTGAATATGTGGGTTAGTCTGGTACTTATAAAATGGGGTCGTGTTGTTATTTTATAACAACCTATGTATAAATCAAAATGGATTATTGTTTATTATACACAGCAGCAGCGGAAATATTAACTGACGTACCAAATCGACTAAATCAATTTTGTGCAGACCATTAGAATATCGACACAACAGAACTGAAGACCCCCTTACTAAAAACGCTGTATAGCCTCGGAGTAGTTGTACAGTGTTGTCTTTTTTTTCTTTTACATTTTAGAACTAGTTTCCTAAAAAAAGACAACACACAAACAACGTTTATTAAAGTACTTAGTTAATGTTTTCGACGAGTGTATAGGTTAAGGTATGATGGGACTGGCATGAGAATGTTGGCAAAAGGCAGTCCCATAGTGATTAAAAAAATTTAAAATACATATTATAAGGAAAATCATTGCACGTTAGAAATTTGATTTTAAATTATTTAATAAAAATCGTCAGTACGAAATCAAAATACAATTTTTTATTAGATAGATCTTGTTATTAAATTTGTAAAGCAAAATATTGTTTTAGTTATCTTATCTGCTTCCCCGATGTAAATTCTATTGATTTCTTTACTTTAGATTGCAACTCCATGGCTAATTACCCGACTGCGCAAGAAGGGGGATTATGTTTTTTGTGCAATCTTTCTCTGTGTGTCATGTGAAAAATGAGTCACAGAGAAAGAATGGTACGGGTCCGGAAGTAATGAAAATATGCAGGGTTAAGGGAACTCACCAAAAACTCTTAAGGGTTCATTGCACTCATCTAAATAAACAACTTTTACTATGGAGGCAATCCTGAAATCGAGCAAAAAAACAGCTGTTCCATACAAAAAGTTCATTGTTGTGAGACGAAATGTATGGAACAGCGGTTTTTTTTTTGCGATTTCAGAGTTCGCCCCCATAGTAAAAGTTGATTGAATATTGATGAGAACAATGAACCTTTAAGAGGTTTTTGGTGAGTAACCTATAATGCTGTATTTATCTTTTCTTCTGTTTTATCTGTAATTTTTATCACTATCGAAATCACTGAACTGTTTAATTTTTTTAGACTTTAAATTAATACCGACTCCAAGAGGCAAGTATATGTTGATGTGGAAAGGATACACATATTCAGAAGTGACTGGTAACTTTTACTGCTCAAGTCGCATTGCTTCTAAATGCAAGGCCCGGCTGAAGTTGAGCAAAGATATGAAGCAAATACTACATGCTGAGGGCTATCATCTTCACGAACCCCCACATGGGAACTATGTTCAAATAGCTATAAGACATAGAAATGCAAATAAGTACGGAAATACAATTTACTCCTAGTTTTATTAGTTTTGACTGCCTCGGTGACTCTGTAGGTAGTGATCCTGCTTGAGCTTAAGGGTGTTTATTCGATTCCTACATTCATGTGATCAACAGTTGTTGATTCTTTGCCTGGGTGTTAATATCGAAGTGTGTATTTAAAATTGTATAATGTAAGTTTATCAGCTTCTCGCAGATATAGTATAAGCTACAAGCGCAAGGTACACAGCAGTGGGTAAAAAATGGTTGACGATGATGATGATGATTAAAAATTAAGAGGACGATGATGAAAATAATCTGTAACCCATTTAGTCTGAACATAAATGTTACACCGTGAATAAGAACTAACGGCACGGTTTTCGCCGCCGCCCTTCGTGGCTCTGGAGTCTGGGAGCGTTGTTTTATTACAAAACTCACGACATCGCAGAGTTTTGCAGTACCGCAGTTTTTTAATCGCGAGCCGCGCGGTAGCCGCAACGAGTGTCACTAACAACCGCGCCTGTTGCGGGCTAAAATCGCGTCGTGAGTTCTGCCTGCCTACCATGACAACTTATAGCCTTAAAAGATATATATCATTATATGGTTACGTTTTGTTTTCGACGCTGCGCGGACGCGAATCGTGGCGCTGCGCAATAAGGTTCATGTTCGGGCAGCATTGAAAACAAAACTTATGGCCCCCTACCATGGCCTCTCATTGTCATTTTTAAATTTTTAACATACATTTCGGCATTTTTGGGAAGCAGCGGTCCCGCAAACGCAGCGGGCGCAGGCGAAAATCGCACCGTGAGTTTTTCCTTTTCGCTTAATAAGTTTCAATTTTGTATTCCTCCTAAAAGTATTAAAACTACTAATAAACAAATCTAATTCACGGATGTGTTGAATTTACTTTGTTAGTTTATCCTGTTCCATTTAATCCACATTTTTTAAGAATATTGTAAAATTAAATCTAATTTAGGTATTATTTTTATACCTAGACTTTCCGTTTATAACGACGGTGCGGGGCTGCCAAATGTTAATGTGGAGAGGTTACACATACTCAGACGTAAATGGGAAGTTCTACTGCTCAAGTCGCCGGACGATTCACTGCAAGGCGCGACTTAAGATGAACATTGATAAGACCGTAATTAAATTTGCTCAGGATAGTCATTGTCACAATCCACCTCAATATTTTAAGACGGCTAGAGGTAACTATTTTCAAATTTTAGGAAATAAATGAACTGCACAACCTAATATAGCTATCACCCTTCTACAATTGCATCAGGCACACAAGAAAGAGACCCTCTCATGGTGGTAAATCCCTATTTTTTGTGTACTAAACATATTTAGTTTAAATGGACTAAGCGTTTCCAGTCCACTTTTTTATAAGAACTGCAGGTAGAGCTAGCATGAGCCGTGGACAAAATGTCTTTTTACAGTTTTTGTCCCGTGACAAAGAGACGTAATATCCGTATTCTAACCTTGTCATATTTAAGAGCAGATAAAAACATAAGTTGGGTAGACAATTGTGTAAGTAAAACTATTTGCCTGCGTCGGTCTTTCCACCCAAATAAAACCCGGGCGTCTTCAACAGTAAAGTGAATAGGTATTACCTAGGCAAGCGTGTTACACCTTCGACCACGCCATCGCTCTCCATCAGGCGAGGTCTAATGTCTGTGATGTAGTGATCAAAAGCCTGGTACGTGTAATGTGAACGGTGCAAATAAAAATAAATTGATAAGTAAACCATTATTTGTGTATGTTTTATTTAAATTTATGAGACAGGTTCTGTCACATTTGGGACTGAATATCGTTCGGCGAAGTGTAGGTGTTGTAGTACTACACCTCTGCCAGCCCCATCGAGAGGAAGACTTGACGATATTTTTTTTTAAATTTAATTTGTGTTTTAATTTGATTTTGACATGATTCCAAAAATCTAAATAAATGATTTCATTTGATTTGATCAACTTTCTTTTACGTTCTCAATAAATTTTACAACATTTTTGTATCGTTGCTTTTTTTTAAGCTATATTTTTTACTTTGTTTTACATCTTTAATGGTCCAATATGTTAAGTACTTAGGTGTTCTAATATATGCAATATTTTTTTCAGATTATAAATGGATACCGTCAGCAAGAGGGAAAAGAATACTTATGTGGCGATCGTACACATATCATCATATGAATGGCAGATCTTATTATTGTACAGCTCGGTGCACTAAACAGTGCAAGGCACGATTAAAGTTAGCCGATACTGGAATAATTGAAAAACCTGTTTTCCAACACAACCACAGCCCACCAAATTATATTCGGACATCATCAGGACTTTACATAAAAACTTAAAAATACATAAATCCCTTGAATATTTTTAGTGCTCTAGAATAAGTTAATTTCACTGAGTTCATCCCTAATTTCAAATTAATCTAATTCCAAGTACTATGATTATATTTAGATTGAGAAACAAAGGCCGAGTGATGTTCTATTTTTTCTGTCTTTAAATAAAAATAAAATGCGTTTTGATTTGAAACTTTGGGCTCGCGTCGAATAACAAGGACAAAGTCAGTATTCAGTATATGTGCGAGCAAGAACAGCATATAGAAGATGTACATAGTTACTAGTAATACACCACCGATGTGGGGAAATTACTTTGTAAGTTGAGTCTTGCTTACTCAATCTACGCTAATATTATAAAGAGGAAACATTTGTATTTTTGTAACGAAAAAAGTCAAAAACTACGGGTTCTATTTCAAAAAGTCTTTCACCATTAGAAAGCTACATTATCCCTGAGTGACAAAGGCTATGAAACGCGAGCGAGGCCGCGGGCAAAGAGCTAGTTATCAATAAAGTTTGCGGTCCCCGATCAATGTGTCTGCGCTATTTGCAATGATAATTTCATTATTTGAAGCAAGTTAGATCAAAGATTACAGAATGTTTCATTTCTTACAGGCAAGCCATCGTCTTCTGTGTGTCTAATTTCACAAAAGAGTAAAGGAAAAGCTTTACAGCACGAGCAATATAAATATCATATTCACAAGAAATACAAAAAAGGAGGTGCAATTTGGCGATGTGCCAAGTATAAATATTTAAGGTGTCTGGGATCTTTAACTGTTAGAGTGAGTGTCTCGTCTATGCCTTATCTATCAGCTTATAGCCTTTGTTATTATATTTTTTATATGTAGCTCCTTAAATTTCAATTTTAGATGTTTTATTTTGTTTATAATACATATTTATATTTTTCACGTCAAGACCTAAGTTTATAGCTTGTGCCCGGTAAATGGCGTCAGTCTCCCTCCTTTTCGCATTTTGGACTGAATACCGTCCAGCGTAGTGGATTCAACGGAAAAGACGGATCACTTCGTTGTCCGTTTGTCTGTTTGTTGAAGATGTAAATTCACTGAATAGTAGTCGATTAGTTCCGCAAAACCGTTTTTTTTAATGCGTGTTTAGATTACGCTGCCCCGGACTCTATGGGCGGTGAGAGAAAAGTCTTTCGTTTCTTGTAGTATGAAAATTGTACAAAGCATGCTTATAAATAACAATCTACACTAACATCGCTTGGTTGTGCCTTTGGGATAAAATATTTCCCTTTATCACAACTGGTAGAGCTCAAGGAAATAGCAGTTCCTCAAGGCCAAACTGGCGGCTTGGTTGTATCATTTGAAAAATGTAAAAAAAAATCCTAAACTACTACTGGTTGTGCTAATGAAATGAAATGAAATGAAATGATAATATATTTATTGCCAAAGAAAAAACACAATAGAAATAATTAGATACAATAGTTAGATAAATACGGTGGCAAAGGGTGTAAGCTCAGCACTGAGCTGCGTAAATTAGAGCAGTTTATGCTGGCTAGTGCCAAGCAGTTGTGCCATGGGGAAGTCACGGCCATCAAAGTTCTAAATATGTTATGTATCTAAAAAACACAAACGCTTGCTTATCAAAAACCAAACGCAATTTACTTCACATTGCTTGTTAAGCTTTGTTAACCGACTTCCAAAAAGGAGGAGGTACTATGTTTTTCTGTATACGTATTTTTTTTTAAAACAGCTTATTTTGCTCTCAATTATTGTTATTTATTATTTTTTCGATAACTAACTCATTTTTGTGTATTGTCTAGGATGACATTATTTTGTCGCAAAAACCACACTCTTGTGACTGGCATCGGCGGGTTTGAAGCTCAGATAAAATAAATAAGAGGATTATTCAAAGGTGGGCTATTGACAGACAATCAGAAAATAAATTTGGAACGAAAGGCGCCGACGCAGAACTAGCTCTTCAAAAATTAGAGAAGTTTCATTGTGTGACTTAGAATAAGATACTGTATTATATTGTAACATTTAAAACTTAATCTAAATTATCTTTATGTAAAACTAGCTGTTACCCGCGACTTTGTTTGTTCATTGTGATCGTGTGGATTCAGAAAAAAAAGTGTCGAAAAACCTTTCTCGTGATTTACTGTAACTAATTATCAAATTTCATATAGATTCGTTCTGTCGCTTAGCAGTGAAAAGCCTACAAACAGACAGAGCTATTTTCGATTTTATAATATTGGTAGGTATGTATGTATGAATTGTGAAGTCTTATAAATTTTATATAGTACCACTTTAAGTGTAAATTTACAGAATAAAATATGTAGTGTGTAAACTAGTTGTATTATTGTTTGCTGATATTTTGATAGTTTTTTTTTCAAACTGTGATGTGGGTATAATTTAAAATGAATACTTAAAATTATAAAAATTAAAAATTAACTCCAAAAAAAAATTGTCTTGTCTGTGTTGACATTATTGGCGAGAATTTTTTAAATTGATCTTGAAACATTTTTCAGTGAACTTCGTTGTCAATCCCAAAGGAAAAAAAATAGCTATTATCTCTGGACATTGCTTTGTAAAACATAAACAGCACAAATCACACGAGTACTTTCAGTGCCGGATGTACAACAGGCAATGCAAGGGGAGGTTGACTATATCAGACGGAGTCCTCAGGAGCTCAAACCTAGAACACAATCACGACCCACCTAGATTCACTATTATAGATGGAATTTTTTATACTATGTAAGACGAGATCTCATGTATGTACAACATGTATGTGGCGGTGTCACCCGCGGTTAAAAAGTATAAAATTACAGGTGTGTAAAATGTTAGTTATAGAGCTAGTTAGTTTACGCGTGCGATTTGGCCAGAGCTCAGTTTTAGCTTACGTTTACTTCATGGGAGGTAATTTGCATGATATATTAGCGACATCGCGCCCACGACCACCCACGTTCATGACTCAACTTCTCAAATCTGTGATGCGTTGCACAATATTGGTGCATCCAGGTTGAAACAAGAACAAAAAGATACACCTACACTTAAACTGTCACCTTCATAATATAGATCTGGTGCCCGCCGAGCCGAGCGAGATAGATGATGACGAAATGTCTAGTATTCCACACATCGTCATAGAGAGGAAGTGCACAGGCTTGGGGAGGAACCCAAAAGGGTGTGTGGGCCGTGGTCGTCTGCGAGACCGTTCCTGTAGCTCCGAAATTTTGCGCCGAGCTGAAATACTGTAGGGTTTGCTGCCAGTGGCGGCTTTCCACATACCCAACCATATTCCCTAGGCAAACTTGCGTGACAGATCACCACGTTGAGTTTGCGTTGAGAAAAGCGCGTGCGCTTTTCAAATTATATGTTTTGAGAAGAAGGGCGTTTTGTAAAGTACATATTCAGGTAATAGAAAGGGTTCAAAAGAACTGTTTCAGAATGCTGTGCTATCGCCTGGAGCTTGGTCGTTCTGATCTCAATTATGAATCGCGTTTGTTAAATTTAATGTTAATAAGCTAGAAACACGTCGAAAATACTTTGATTTTATTTACATTTGTAAATAGTTAATTCAATGGTCGATACTCCCAATCTACTCTCGCAATTGAATTTTAATATCAAATATAGCGTGCGTCACTTTAATCGTACAAATCTTTTCGCATTACAAGTTTATAATATAACTAGTATTTTGGGCGGTGCGCGGGCCGCAAGCGGCCCGCGTTTGTGGGTGCCCTGAAGTCGGGGTGCCCTGAAGTTGGGGTGCCCTGAAGTTGATTGTGTGTGGTTGTACTCGACCGCTGCAAGGCTCGGCCTTCGGCCTCGCCTTGCACCGTTTTCGATTCCGCATGAAATTCGTCTGCGTCAGTACGAGTAGGTCGGCCTCGCGGTTGGGGGCTCGGCCTTCGGCCTCGCTAATGTGATCTGTCCGACTTTGATTGTGTCTGGTTGTACTCGACCGCTGCAAGGCTCGGCCTTCGGCCTCGCCTTGCACCGTTCGAGTACTGCTGGGGCTCGGCCTCCGGCCTCGCATCGGTAAGCTCGGCCTGCGGCCTCGCGGTTGGGGACTCGGCCTTCGGCCTCGCTAATGTGACCTATTCGACTTCAAATATAGTTGTACTCGAACGCTGCAAGGCTCGGCCTTCGGCCTCGCCTTGCACCGTTCGAGTGCTGCTGCTCGGCCTTCGGCCTCGCAAGTATCTGCGAAAAGTCATTCTGCGGCGACCCCTAAAATGTATGAAAAAAATCGAGCAATATGGCAGCTATGTTAATTTTTTTCTTTTCAAAATTTATTTTCATAACTTTAATCGGGGTCCCCAAAAACCCCCAGATACAAAAAATCAGACCTCTCCGACCATTTTGAAATTTGGCCGCCATCTTGGTTTTTTTTTATCCCCACCTGGTAGCCCTTCTAATTCCCTATGACATTTGTTCAAACGCACTCCCTATAAAACTTAACGTTTCCGAGTTATTCACGTATCAATTTTGTATGGAGAATTTTTTTTTGTATGGGAGTCATGTTTTTTCTTATTTCTCCTGAAAGGTCCCAAGAGTTGCTAAAATATTAGTTTAAGCGCTCTACCAAAAATAAGCACCGTTTCTGAGATACCAGGGCATACCACCATCAGAGTAGGTAATTGTTCCAATTTCGGATTTTCTTCGGAGACTGTGAAACACCCCTTATACGACCTTATATTCACTTTTCCCCCCCCACCCCCCCTTGTACCCTTTAGGTTTCGCCGTGTATGGAAAAATTTGAATGTATGGCAGCCATATTAAAAAAAACACTTTTTCAAAATTTTATTTCAGAAATGGAATCAGATACCCCAAAAACCCCCGGATGCAAAAAATCAGAATCCTCGGACCATTTTGAAATTTGGCCGCCATTTTGAATCCGCCATCTTGGATTTTTATGACCCCCACCTGGTAGCCCTTCCGATTCCCTATGACTTTTGTTCAAGCAGACTATCTAAAACTTTAACCGTTTCCGAGTTATTCACGTTTCAATTTTGTATGGAATTTTTTTTTTTGTATGGCGGCCATCTTTTTTTTTATTGCTTCTGAAAATTCCCAAGATGGCCTTCATTTTTAGTTCAAGTGCTTTAGTAAATTTTTTTTTGGTTTCCGAGATACGAGGGCATACCACCATCAGGGTAGGGAGAAGTTCCAATTTCGGATTTTTCCCGGGCCCTCTGAACCGACCCCTACACGACCCCATACTCACTTTTCCCCCACCACCCCTGCGTATACCCTTTAGGTTTCTCTATGTCAGTGAGTGAGTCAGTCAGTGGTAGTTTAACTTTATATAGTATGACTAGTATTTTGGGCGGTGCGCGGGCCGCAAGCGGCCCGCGGTCAGGCGCCAATGGACCCTTGTGGCCCTACGTTTCGATTCCGCAGTTTATTCGATCATGCAGTCTGTTTAATTTGTTATATAATATAATAACCAATATTTTGGGCGGTGCGCGGGCCGCAAGCGGCCCGCGGTCAGGCGCCAATGGACCCTTGTGGCCCTACGTTTCGATTCCGCAGTTTTTTCGAGTTCTGCAGTCTGTTTATATCGCAGTAATCGTACTCGACCGCTGCAAGATTCGGCCTTCGGCCTCACCTTGCATCGATCGAGTAGTCCTATATGCACCGTGGCTCGGCCTGACGGCCTCGCCCCGGTGCGGCTCGGCCTACGGCCTCGCGTTCGTAGGCTCGGCCTTCGGCCTCGCTAGTATGACCTGTCCGACTTTGATTGTGTGTCATTGTACTCGGCCGCTGCAAGGCTCGGCCTTCGGCCTCACCTTGCACCGGCCGAGTGTGGCTGCTCGGCCTTCGGCCTCGCAGCTGGGGCTCGGCCTTCGGCCTCGCGGCTGGGGCTCGGCCTTCGGCCTCGCGAGTGTGATGCGAGGCCTCCGGCCTCGCCCTATTCGCTCGGAAGCGACCCCCAAAATGTATGAAAAAAATCGAATGTATGGCAGCCATATTAAAAAAAAAACTTTTCCAAAATATTTTTTCATTATTAGAATCGGGGACCCCAAAAACCCCTGGATGCAAAAAATCAGACCTCTCAGACCATTTTGAAATTTGGCCGCCATCTTGAATCCGCCATCTTGAATTTTCGTCACCCCCACCAGGTAGCTCTTCCGATTCCCTATGACATTTGGTCAAACACTCCCTACCCAAGTCGTACCGTTTCCGAGTAAATGACGTTTCAATTTTGTATGGCGGCCATGTTTTTTTCTTCGGGAGCCATGTTTTTTTCAACTTCCCCTGAAACGTCTTAGGGTTCCCTACAACTTTAGTTCAACTGCTTTGGAAAATTTCTTTTTAGTTTCCGAGATACGAGGGCATACCACCATCAGGGTTCGACTTTTCGCCAATTTCGGATTTTTCCCGGAGGTTGTGGACCCGACCCTCCACGACCCCGTGTCCACTTTATCCCCCCCACCCCGGCGTATATCCTTTAGGTTTCTCTATGTCAGTCAGTCAGTCAGTCAGTCAGTGGTAATTCAACTTTATATAGTATACTAGTATTTTGGGCGGTGCGCGGGCCGCAAGCGGCCCGCGTTTGTGGGTGCCCTGAAGTCGGGGTGCCCTGAAGTCGGGGTGCCCTTAAAACGGGGTGCCCTGAAGTCGGGGTGCACTGAAGTCGGGGTGCTCGGACTTTGGAGTGCCCTACGTTTCGATTCCGCATGAAATTCGTCTGCGTCAGTACGAGTAGGTCGGCCTCGCATTAGTGTGCTCGGCCTTCGGCCTCGCGGTTGGGGGCTCGGCCTTCGGCCTCGCTAATGTGATCTGTCCGACTTTGATTGTGTCTGGTTGTACTCGACTTCGTTCGTTCGAGTACTGCTGCTCGGCCTTCGGCCTCGCAGCTGGGGCTCGGCCTCCGGCCTCGCATCGGTAAGCTCGACCTGCGGCCTCGCGGTTGGGGGCTCGGCCTTCGGCCTCGCTAATGTGACCTATTCGACTTCAAATATAGTTGTACTCGAACGCTGCAAGGCTCGGCCTTCGGCCTCGCCTTGCACCGTTCGAGTGCTGCTGCTCGGCCTTCGGCCTCGCAGCTGGGGCTCGCCCTGCGGCCTCGCGTCGGTGGGCTCGGCCTGCGGCCTCGCGATTGGGGGCTCGGCCTTCGGTCTCGCTAATGTGTCCTATCCCGACTTCAAATATAGTTTTCCAAGTTATTCACGTTTCGATTTTGTATGGTTTTTTTTTGTATGGCGGCCATCTTTTTTTTTTATTTCTTCTGAAAACTCCCAAGATTGCCTTCATTTTTAGTTCAAGTGTTTCCGTGAAAATTTTTTTGGTTTCCGAGATACGAGGGCATACCTTCATCAGGGTTTGACTTTTCGCCAATTTCGGATTTTTCCCGGGCCCTCTGAACCAACCTCTACACGACCCTTTATTCACTTTCTCCCCATCCACCCCCCCTTGTACCATTTAGGTTTCTCTGTATCTGAAAAAAAACCATTGTATGGCAGCCATATTAAAATAAAAACTTTTCCAAAATATATTTTCAAAAAAAGGAATCAGGGACTCCAAAAACTCCCGGATGCAAAAAATCAGATTTCCCGGACCATTTTGAAATTTGGCCACCATTTTGAATCCGCCATCTTGGATTTTTTTTACCCCCACCACGTAGCCCTTCCAATTCCCTATGACATTTGTTCAAACGCACTCCCTTAAAAACTTAACGTTTCCGAGTTATTCACGTATCAATTTTGTATGGAGATTTTTTTTTTGTATGGGAGTCATGTTTTTTCTTATTTCTCCTGAAAGGTCCCAAGAGTTGCTAAAATATTAGTTCAAGCGCTCTACCAAAAATAAGCACCGTTTCTGAGATACCAGGGCATACCACCATCAGAGTAGGTAATTGTTCCAATTTCGGATTTTCTTCGGAGACTGTGAAACACCCCTTATACGACCTTATATTCACTTTTCCCCCCCCACCCCCCCTTGTACCCTTTAGGTTTCGCCGTGTATGGAAAAATTTGAATGTATGGCAGCCATATTAAAAAAAACACTTTTTCAAAATTTTATTTCAGAAATAGAATCAGATACCCCAAAAACCCCCGGATGCAAAAAATCAGACCTCTCGGACCATTATGAAATTTGGCCGCCATTTTGAATCCGCCATCTTGGATTTTTATGACCCCCACCTGGTAGCCCCCCCGATCCCCTATGACATTTGTTCAAGCAGACTATCTAAAACTTGAATAGTTTCCGAGTTATTCACGTTTCAATTTTGTATGGAATTTTTTTTTTTGTATGGCGGCCATCTTTTTTTTTTTTGCTTCTGAAAATTCCCAAGATTGCCTTCACTTTTAGTTCAAGTGCTTTAGTAAATTTTTTTTTGGTTTCCGAGATACGAGGGCATACCACCATCAGGGTAGGGAGAAGTTCCAATTTCGGATTTTTCCCGGGCCCTCTAAGCCAACCTCTACACGACCCCATACTCACTTTTCCCCCACCACCCCTGCGTATACCCTTTAGGTTTCTCTATGTCAGTGAGTGAGTCAGTGGTAATTCAACTTTATATAGTATAACTAGTATTTTGGGCGGTGCGCGGGCCGCAAGCGGCCCGCGGTCAGGCGCCAATGGACCCTTGTGGCCCTACGTTTCGATTCCGCAGTTTGTTCGATCATGCAGTCTGTTTAATTCGCATTTATTTGTACTCTACCGGTGCAAGGCTCGGCCTTCGGCCTCGCCTCGCATCGGTCGAGTAGTCCTATACGCACCGTGGCTCGGCCTTACGGCCTCGCCCCGGTGCGGCTCGGCCTTCGGCCTCGCGGTCGTAGGCTCGGCCTTCGGCCTCGCTAGTATGACCTATCCGACTTTGATTGTGTGTCATTGTACTCGGCCGCTGCAAGGCTCGGCCTTCGGCCTCACCTTGCATCGGCCGAGTGGGGCTGCTCGGCCTTCGGCCTCGCAGCTGGGGCTCGGCCTCCGGCCTCGCAAGTGTGATGCGAGGCCTGCGGCCTCGCCCAAGTGACTTTTCGGCGGCCCCCGAAATGTATGAAAAAAATCGAATGTATGGCAGCCATATTAAAAAAAAAACTTTTCCAAAATTTTTTTTCATTATTAGAATCGGGGACCCCAAAAACCCCCGGATGCAAAAAATCAAACCTCTAGATCCATTTTGAAATTTGGCCGCCATCTTGAATCCGCCATCTTGAATTTTCGTCACCCCCACCAGGTAGCCCTCCCGATTCCCTATGACATTTGGTCAAACACTCCCTACCCAAGTCGTACCGTTTCCGAGCAACTGACGTTTCAATTTTGTATGGCGGCCATGTTTTTTTCTTCGGGAGCCATGTTTTTTTCAACTTCCCCTGAAACGTCCCAGGGTTCTGTACAATTTTAGTTCAAGTGCTTTAGAAAAAATATTTTTCGTTTTCGAGATCTCAGGGCATACGACCATCAGGGTAGGGAGATGTTCCAATTTCGGATTTTTCCCGGAGGTTGTGGACCCGACCCTCCACGACCCCATATCCACTTTATCCCCCCCACCCCGGCGTATACCCTTTAGGTTTCTCTATGTCAGTCAGTCAGTGAGTCAGTGGTAATTCAACTTTATATAGTATAACTAGTATTTTGGGCGGTGCGCGGGCCGCAAGCGGCCCGCGTTTGTGGGTGCCCTGAAGTCGGGGTGCCCTGAAGTTGGGGTGCCCTGAAGTTGATTGTGTGTGGTTGTACTCGACCGCTGCAAGGCTCGGCCTTCGGCCTCGCCTTGCACCGTTCGAGTACTGCTGCTCGGCCTTCGGCCTCGCAGCTGGGACTCGGCCTTCGGCCTCGCAGCTGTGGCTCGGCCTTTGGCCTCGCGTCTGTGGGCTCGGCCTTCGGCCTCGCGAGTGTGTCCTATCCGGCTTCGAATTTGGTTGTACTCGAACGCTGCAAGGCTCGGCCTAAGGCTCGGCCTCCGGCCTCGCCTTGCACCGTTCGAGTACTGCTGCTCGGCCTTCGGCCTCGCAGTTGGAGCTCGGCCTACGGCCTCGCATCGGTGGGCTCGGCCTGCGGCCTCGCCTGTTCGACTTCGAATATAGTTATACTCGACCGCTGCAAGGCTCGGCCTTCGGCCTCGCCTTGCACCGTTCGACTGCTGCTGCTCGGCCTTCGGCCTCGCAGCTGGGGCTCGGCCTCCGGCCTCGCAAGTATCTGCGAAAAGTCATTCTGCGGCGACCCCTAAAATGTATGAAAAAAATCGAGCAATATGGCAGTTATGTTAATTTTTTTTTTTTTCAAAATTTATTTTCATAACTGGAATCGGGGTCCCCAAAAACCCCCAGATACAAAAAATCAGACCTCTCCGACCATTTTGAAATTTGGCCGCCATCTTGGTTTTTTTTATCCCCACCTGGTAGCCCTTCTAATTCCCTATGACATTTGTTCAAACGCACTCCCTATAAAACTTAACGTTTCCGAGTTATTCACGTATCAATTTTGTATGGAGAATTTTTTTTTTGTATAGGAGTCATGTTTTTTCTTATTTCTCCTGAAAGGTCCCAAGAGTTGCTAAAATATTAGTTCAAGCGCTCTACCAAAAATAAGCACCGTTTCTGAGATACCAGGGCATACCACCATCAGAGTAGGTAATTGTTCCAATTTCGGATTTTCTTCGGAGACTGTGAAACACCCCTTATACGACCGTATATTCACTTTTCCCCCCCCCACCCCCCCATGTACCCTTTAGGTTTCGCCGTGTATGGAAAAATTTGAATGTATGGCAGCCATATTAAAAAAAACACTTTTTCAAAATTTTATTTCAGAAATAGAATCAGACACCCTAAAAACCCCCGGATGCAAAAAATCAGACCTCTCGGACCATTATGAAATTTGGCCGCCATTTTGAATCCGCCATCTTGGATTTTTATGACCCCCACCTGGTAGCCCCCCCGATTCCCTATGACTTTTGTTCAAGCAGACTATCTAAAACTTTAACCGTTTCCGAGTTATTCACGTTTCAATTTTGTATGGAATTTTTTTTTTTGTATGGCGGCCATCTTTTTTTTTATTGCTTCTGAAAATTCCCAAGATTGCCTTCATTTTTAGTTCAAGTGCTTTAGTAAATTTTTTTTGGTTTCCGAGATACGAGGGCATACCACCATCAGGGTTCCACTTTTCGCCAATGTCAGATTTTTCCCGGGCCCTCTGAACCAACCCCTACACGACCCCATACTCACTTTTCCCCCACCACCCCTCCTTATACCCTTTAGGTTTCTCTATGTCAGTGAGTCAGTGGTAGTTTAACTTTATAGTAGTATAATAATAATAACATTGCTATATGTAATCCCTTAGTCAGAATGGCTTGCCAATATAACAAATTGGCAAGAACCAACTCCTTGACATTTTCTTTCCTAAATTTATACCAAATATTAATGTCCTTAAAAATATCCCTTATCATAGGCGTCAGGCTCGGACAGGACGTAATCTCAAATGGGTGAGTGAAGTCTGACTGCTCCTCAGCAGACAGACTTTACTTACTTGCTTTTGAGTGTTACTATTCAGAGCGAGGACTCTGATTAGTGATCCTCAAAGTTTACACTCATGTTCTTGTGCCACAACTGGAGCAAATTCTTTCTCCGCTTTAATTTAAGTATAGTTAAACCTTTAATAATATATCTTGTATTTGTAATTTCCTACATTGTATTTTAAACATCATTATGTATTATATTCTAACTCAATAATGGATGTAAGTACTTAAAGTATGGTTTGTAAGCTTGAATCCATTACTGAACATACATATATCGCACGCATGTTCTGAATTAACAACCCAGATGTAATCTGTGTTTCTGGCGATCCATTTGGATCCATAACTTAGTACTCTTGGATTGTAATTTGTTTTGTAAAAGAAAAGTAGCTTATGTATTAATTCAGGGGGTCAGTTATCTCCACACCAAATTTCATTAAAATTGGTTCTGCCGTTTGAGCGTTAAGAACTAACAAACTTACACACTCATAAACTTCCGCTTTTATAATATAAGTAGGACTAGCTGGTCTAGCATGCGCAGCGCGACAAAGGTATATCCACTTTTTTATTGAGACAGACGTATGTTTACACATAGCTTTGTCACGTTCTCGCATGACAAAAAGTGACGAGAAGAATTTTGTCGCACGCGCATGCAAGGGATGTAGGTACGACCCGTGGTTTCACCGATGGTCCTACAGGAACCGTATTTTTTTTCGGGATAAAAAGTACCCTATGTCCTTTACGAGAACGTGTATGCAAAATGTCATGATTATCGGTTTTATAGTTAAAGCGTAAAAGCGTAACAAACAAACTAACGAACAAACTTACTTTCGCATTTATAATATTAGGATTATTATATTTGGATTTCTAGGATTAGGAAAATAAAAATGTAATATGGATTTTACTAAGCATAAATAGTAGGTATCATTGTAACTTTATTGATTAAACAATTTAAAATGTAGAATTAATAAATCTAGTCATGTCTTTACTTTTGTTTATGACAAAGGGTAAGAAACGCTTAAAAATATATTTCTTTTTTATTGGCGTCTTTGGTGGAGGCTATAAGTAAAGTGAGCTCCGGCTATTTATTCCTTATCGTGATATTTACTAAGCGTGTAGACTGAAGTATTGACGGACCTCACCTCAGTCCTTATCAGACCTCGGTCCAGGTCCGCCATGACATCGTTTTTTTACAAGTCAATTTTGAAAAAGCCGTAACATAAACTCTTACAAATGTGAGCAGTTTTAGAATATTAAATCTACTAAGGTTGTATATTGGAACGGTAATGGCTAACGTAGAGTTTAGGAATTTATATTAGCTTTCGTGCAATGGTAAATGTTTTTCATGGCAACATTACCACGCGTACATGTTTAAAAAAAAGAAGTGGCTTCAGCGAGATATAGCGCAGTGTTCCATCTTTTCTCTAGGTTGATCTGAGGGCAATAGGATGTCAGGTAGACCCTCTGATCGTGATAGATGTATACAACATGCTAGTTTTAGGTGTAGCAATACTTAAGGATGTTGTTTCACCCGTCAAAGTGAACAACTTTTAAGAACATCAGTTTGCAAAATTCGGAAAAAAATAATAATTGAGTCTCATTTCAAAATAACTAGTGTAGTGATCAACTTTGTATGGAGACGGTCTTTTTTTCTTGAAATTGCAAACTTGTGTTCAGGTGTTCAGTATTACTAGACCCAAAACCAGCACCTTGTATATGATGATAATTACTTTACTAGCCTTTGCCATCGGTTTCTAGATTTACATACCTACAAAGCTGCAAATTTTTGGGGTTCCGCACGGAAATGGTAAATGGGAACCCTTATAGCTGTAGCAATATTTACGTACATTGTAGCGATAGCTACGACTTTTTTTTGCCTAGTACTTAATAGTTTAAATCATAACCATTATATTTTTTTTGTATATTATCTTAGTAAAATAAATAAATAACCTCTAGTTCGAATCAGGTTACTCGTATATTTAATTAACTGTTTTTGTTACAGTGTCGTCGAATGTTGCTTCATGCTTTACCATAATACGTAGCAAAAATGGAAAAGCCTTAAAGTACGAGCATTATTCGTACCATATTCTCAAAAAATACAAAAATGGAGCGATTATTTGGAGGTGTTCTAAATATAACAGAATAAGGTGTACGGGTTCAGTAACTATAAAAGTAAATACTCATTTTTATACTTTATCCACAGTCTACTTATACCGGTTGATTTATTTACCGTCTCGAGAAAATTATGGTGTGTACGCAACACACCACATTATTCTCGAACAGAAGCCATACACAAGAATAAATAATAATAATAAATAATAAATAAATAAATTTTTATTTCAAAAAGTACATGATAAAGATAAAAACTATCAGATGCAAACATTTTTTAGAAACAATAAAATAATTTTGCCTGAACTAGGTAGTCCTGTTTGTCAGGCGATAAATACGGCAAAAAATTAACTTAATATAATCATTGCATACTCACATATTCTAATTCACTAAAATTCTAATTAATTTTAAACTATAAAATAAACTTACTGTAAATTTAAAATTAAACATACAAATTAAACACAAACAAATAACAACTTCTCTGTATCTTCGTAGGACATATTTTGGAGTGCTTCTTTAACAGTTTGCTTACATTTTGTATAAGTAAGGGAAAATAATTGCCCGAGAGAATTGAGTCTATTGTAAAGAAGCGGACCTAAAAACATGAAAAATTTTCTTGTAAAAGCATGCTTTGTTGCTTTTTGAGGGCACACAATATCTTTCCGTCTTTTGTTAGTAATGTCAGCGTTGTAAGGAGTAGCTGCGTGCTGCTTTAGCACTATGTTCATTATGAAAAGCTGGCGAACGGTTAATACTTCACAAGATTTGTAGAGAAGGTTAGTAGGAAATAGAAGGTTAATAGAATATTTGCTTAGTAGAGAGGGGCGTGCGCGGTCGGGGATGCACGAGCATCCGGCTCGTGCGCTCTGATATGAAAGATGCCGATGGCCGTGCGGCGACTTCAAAAATAGAATCGCGCTACAAATTTATTGAGAAATTCCGCGCATTTAGTATGTTAGGGTGCATATGATTTTAACTTCGATATTTTTTTATCGATTGATATTATTTTCTTTTAATTCAAAAGTTACTATGCCGTAGGCTTCTACTCCGTTCGCCCATTGTATTCAAGCTTTCATATCAAACTCTTTTTTTTATCCATTACGGTAAAGGAAGTTAACCGGTATTCGCAAATGTTTTACGCTTGCTTCTCGCTTTTCGCACACTGCTTTGCACCATTCGAAGTGCGCGAATCAAATCTCACGCGCAGAGAGGGTATTCTTAGCGTGTTCTACCGCGCATATGTTATCTGACCGCAGTATAACACATACGCCGCCAATGAATTATTATGAACATAACATCTACTAATTACTTAATAAAAAATAATTATGTGTTTGTTAATTCTTAGGGAGAATATGTTTTGGCCCAAAAACCACACTCATGTGACTGGCATGTTGACGGAAATTAGGAGCAGACAGCGGCGCAGGATTCTAAGGCGAAAAGAGGGCGGATGTAAGGCGATGATACTGGCAGGACATAAGGCAAGGATGCTGAGCGAACACGACTCAGGGGGGTCTACTATGGCATCTTATTGCCATTATGGTTACGTTTTGTTTTTGACACTGAGCGACCATGGACCTTATTGCGCGGCGATACGATTCGCGGTCGCGCAGCGTCGAAAACACGAAACTATCATGGAAATCAGATGTCCTGGTAGGCTCCAGGCATGAAAACTGTAAGAAAACTGTGCATAATTTAAAATACATCGCTTTCGTACATTTTATATAAAAACAAGTTTAATGTTCACTTGCACTGAATATAAGAATTTCCCAAGTCCTTACTAAACTATTTTAAACTACTCCTTGCGGAATATTCGCTTATCTGGCACATCCTGGCCTGGCACATTGAGTCTCCTAAGAAATAGCTACTGGTTCAAGCAAGAAAATTTAGGCATGGGCTAGCTAGGAGTAGCTTAAGTTAGTTAAGCAAGGACTTCGGCAATTTCTAAATTCAGTGCAAGTGGGCATTGGTTTGCACGCTAAAACGACGCTCAGTCATGAATCTTGATCTAAAACTAGTTTTTAGTCTAATAGTTAGTTCGTTTTAGCATGCAGCCCTCAAAAGCGGCACCGCGCCTGAACCTCGTCCGCGCCGCATCTTCGCCTTACGTACGGCCTGTTTATTTAAGATTGCATTTTTTATTTTATTTTAAAATTTGGCTCGATGTATGTGTGCTCCATGTAATATTAAGGTACCTATTCAACTTAAGTGCAGTGTAAAGTTTACTTATCGATTAATTAAAAAAGAGTGAAAAAATAATTGAGTAAGTAATTTACTGTTTATTTAAATAAGTCTGAAAAAAAAACTATGAAAATGTTTTTCGCGCCAATGTAGCCACACCCTTATGGTTTGGTTACATCCGAATTAATCGTTTGTGAGTAATTCCCGTATCATAAAATCATAATGTGAAAAACTGCGTCAGTTTCTATAACAATACATAAAATATAATTAATGGAGAATAGAGTAATAAATAATAGATATTATTTGTAAAGTAACTACTTTACAGAACTTTTTAAACCAAGTTTAAGTTCAAGTTTTGATGGTTTTTCAGCACATTTTTTTTACCGAAGCGGGAATATTCACAATATGAATACTCAAATGAAGTAAAAACCAATGCCTTTATATATTTAAGACAATAAACTTAGCTAGACAATAACTTAACATAGTAGGATTGCTTTTACAGTAGAGAAATTAAAAAATCTGCCAAGTTAGGTTTTTATGTCTGGGTGTTAAAATATGTATAGACTAGCTGCGCCCTGCGGTTTCACCCGCGGTTAAAAAGTATCCTATGTGCTATTCTAGACTATAATCTATCTCTGTGCCAGATTTCATCCAGATCTGTTCAGCCGTTCTGGCGTGAAAGAGTGACAAACATCCATCCATCCATCCATTCATCCATTCTTTTTATAATATTAGTAGGATATAGATTTAAAAAAACATACGTGTGTATATTAGTATCTGGCAGCCATAGTACAAGAGTACTATTATTTATTCTGTGGTACTCGTACAAGCATTAGAAACGATGGCAGCCTAGTTGGGAGAAGGTCCGCCTCTCAAGCCAGAGGGAGCGGGTTCGAACCCAGCCGACGGTACGCACCAATTTGTTCATTGTGTGATCTTAAGTGCGTATTGTATGTCATCTGCTACATGACTGGAGCCCAGTGTATGGCGACAGGCTCGCCCCCTGTCACATTTGGGACTGAATATCGTCCGGCGAAGTGTGGGTGTTGTATTACACTTCTGCCAGCCCCCTCGGGGAAAGGCGTGACGATATATGTTATGTGAACATATGTGCGTATTGTATGTCATCTGCTACATGACTGAAGCCTGGTGTATGGCGACAGGCTCGCCCCATATCACATTTGGGACTGAATATCCTCCGGCGTAGTGTAGGTGTTCAGCTAAGGGGCTGGCAGAGGTGTAACACAAAGGTGTAAAGGTGTAAAGGCGTGACGATATGTTTTGTAAAAGCATTATTAGTTAGGGGTCAGGCGACCCTGTGTGAAGAATGTCCCAAATTTATTTATTATATTTATTTATTTCATGTGCCTGTCACACACTATTTTTCTTCTTTGGTACAAGTTAGTCATAAATAAAATAGATATTTTTTTATTGAATTTGATCATTTTATTCTTCGTTTCGGGATATTAAGTATATTTTTCACTTACAGGCTTTTCGAATGTTGCATCCTACTTTACCTTAATAGAAACCAGGAAGGGACAAATTTTGGAACACGGAAATTTCAGATATTATTTAAACCGACAATACAAAAACGGAGCGGCTATTTATCGGTGTTCGAAGTATAATAAGAACATGAAGTGTTCGGGATCAGTTACTATACAAGTAAATACTACTTTTTATTATGCTTTTAAACGCAGTATTTTATTGTATAAGGCCTCACTAAGGGAAAGACGGGGCGTTGCGCGACGCGTGCAGCGTAGCATCGTGCATTTCCAAAAATAGAACAACAAAATAGAACGCGCGTAAACACGTTCTATAGTCTGTTCGCGGCATCGAGCTAATATAGGACGCTCCCTCTTGCACACTTTGAATGAAAGGGAAGAGGACACACTACATTAGACATTAGTGATACTGAGCGTTCTCGTGGTTTTTTATGACAAATGTAACGTCAACGGTATAGTTATGCATCAGCTATGGTTAGCTGAATCGTCTGCCATTGCTAAACAGAGCCGTTCCTCGCGACACAGTGCGACAGCGGTACGGCACTACACCGCAAAGATTTTGCCGCACAAGCGTTTACACGGGCGGTCCGCTGCCGCAACGTTTAACGGCGTCGTGGTACACTGCAGCGGCGATGAAAGGAGTGTTTAACATACATACATAATCTGTTAATAAAATCCCATTTTCTTTGCCGCGCAAAGAACTGAGTGGTGTCGCTCCGGCGCGGCGTCGTACCGCTCGACCGCTTCGTCTTTTAAGGAGCGACTCGGGAACGCCTCGACTGGTGGTCAACTGGTGGTCCATGAGTGGACGCCGCGTGGTCAACGAATTTCTAAGTAGTTAGTCAGCGATTGTCACTTGTCCTCGCGTAAACCACTCGTGGCCGGCGGGTGGTCACCGAGTGGCCCGCTCGCCGTCCGCGCGTTGATAGCTCTCGCCGAGGCGATCCGGAGTTGATGTAGTGAACGCATATTCAAAGAAGAAGTATAAATAATACCTAACCGCACGAAGCGAGGCGGTGCGTGTCGGGTCCCGGGTAGCTGTAATGAGTGATAACCTTTACGTTGCAAATCCGGCGTGCATGTGGCGTGACCCGCATCGTACCGTGTGGCATGCCATACATATTTATATGCAGGGCACAGCAGCGTCCTGCATAGCAGTCGTGTGGAACGGCTCTTAGTAGATATGAACATTTCTCAAAAATATAAGGGGGCGCGTAAAAATGAACTCTCATAAACATTAACAATAGTTGACATATTATCATGTATTTGTTTGATTTGCCCGCGCGAAGATACGCTCGCTGCACGCGCCGCGTAACGCTCCATAACTCCCAAAAAGAGCCCTGAAATATTTATTACTCGCCTGCTTTTGCCAAATTATTATTGGTTATAAACGAATCTATTACGGAATTTAATTTTATGTGTGAATTTCCAGGATATTAATATTTTGGTCAGAAAGCCCCATACTTGTCACTTAAGTGGAAATTGACGAACATTAGGGAAGAAACCGAATACGCAGGATGGAAATATATCGACCGAGCCAGCGGTTGCGACCGAAGCGTCTATGCTTCAGCTTGGATAAAAATGCTTTTGGACGTCCTAAGTCTGTCTGGATCTCTGCCGCATCTTTGCCTTCGTCTACAGGACGCATAAATTTATTAACCGATTCTCTTGAAATTGTGTGAGTAGGTTTAATTATTTTAAGTTTTTTTTGTTGAGGCAGTTTTTGGATTATTTTCTAAATCTGACTCGTAAAATATTCTGTAAAATTATTGAACATTCTCACAAAATTTCATGAGAATCGGTTGAGGAATGCGACAGACGCCGGTCGCGAGGTCTCCAGCGCACAGAGCCACTAGTTTTACTAATTAACTTGACTTATAAACTCAATTGTGAGAAAATAAAGTTAACCATTCCCTTTGATTTTACATTTTGGTGTTCCGAATAAAAGTATGATGTCCGGTCTATGAAAGCGGTATTTGGTATCGATCATGGTACAATAACATACTCCGCCAGGTATAATAGCATTCCGGTCACGTGAGCAGCACGTAGTGACGTAAATCGATGTTTAAGCAAGAACGAATTATTATGAGTGTGACTTTATGACAATAAACTATGCTATTCTATTCTAATAAGTAATTTACAAATAATTTAAAAATTAATCAATTTATTAATTAATTATTTATTTTATTTATTATTTTAATTTAATAATTTAAAATAGTTCGAAAGGGAATGATAACGATGACGAGTGACGTCATTGCGTGCTTGCTCCCAGAATGCTAGACCTTGTTTTCTTGGATCATGGTATCGATGAGTGGTGTTATTCATATAATGTATTTAAAAAAGCTAATTGATAATATAATAGAGTTTTGAATAAAAAGTTGCAAAGCCGTAGAGTGGTACCACTTTCTAAAACCTTGTCTCTTTGAATAGAAGTTTAAGATTTCATTGTGACAGTTCGAATGATGAACTTTCTGTGGATGTAGTAGCTAGCTAAATAGTTTTGTGGATTGTTTTTATAGTGTTTACAGCGGCATTATTTATACCCTGAGGGTTAGAAATATCTGAAATAGGGTCTAGATATAAGTACTTAGTCGAAATGTACCTTCTGAATATTATTAGCAAATAAACTGTTTGTTTTTTCAAGTATCAATTGTTATCTTATTTCATTCGTATTAAAATAGTTTCCATTTAATTATTAAAACCAAAAACATAAAAAACACAAAATCTTAAACAATGAATGAGTAAGTATTTTTTATTAATTATTTTCTCTTCTTCTAAAACCATCTTATTCTATTCACTTTCTCTTTAATTACACATGTTACATGCACGGAAGATAATTACGAGTACAATGGAACCTAAGTCTCCAAGTAGTATGGTATTACTGATACTTGAAACCATTTATTTTACAGATTACTATGAGATCATTCCAAACAAATATAGAAACATTTTGATATACAGGGGGTACAAATACAATCAACACTACGATACGACGAGGTATTACTGCAACAAGAAAGGGTTTGGTTGTAAAGCTAAATTGAAATTGAGCGTCAAAGGCGATATGGGCTGGACTGAAGCCATAGACGAGCATAACCATGACCGACCAATAGACTCGCGCGACGAAGAATGTACGCGGGTATACTTTAAAAACTTGAGGCAGCAAAAAAACAAAAAGATATAGACAAAAACTATTATAACAGGTCAATGTTTTTTTTTTATGTGAATGACTAATGCTGTTTTGGCCACTGAGGCCTCTACAGCGTACCGGACAAAGGCAAGCGCGGAGTGCGCAGGACCTTGAGAGTTCAACAGGTCAAGCTATTTTGTTCGCACTTTTATGGCCACTAGCACTAAATATAAGAATTGCCTAAGTCCTTGCTTAACTAGTTTTGAACTTTCTTTCGAAATATTGGAGCCCGGTGTATGGCGACAGGCTCGCCCCTGTCACATTTGGGACGTCCGGCGAAGTGTGGGTGTTGTATTAGACCCCTGCCAGCCCCCTCGGGGGAAAAGCGTGACGATATGTTATGTCGAAATATTCGCTTATCGGGCACATAAAGTTAGATTCTCCTAGCTTAAGGATCGTGTAAAAAAAAGTAGTAAGGAGCTATCTAAGAGTAGATTAAACTAGTTAAGCAAGGACTTAGGCAATTTATATGTTTAGTGCATAGTTACCTACTCAAAGTGGGTGCTATCCAAGTATTGTTTTCGGACCGGTCTCGTGAGCCTCGTCAGTCATTGTTGGTTTAATAATTTGGTTGGAAAAATAATTTGTCTTGTTTTATACAAAGACTAAATATAATCGAATCGAAAAAATATTCATATGAAAAAACCGACTTCCCTTCATCCAAATTGGATGTTGCACAATAATCGCCCGACCAATTTCTATAAAATTTATATGGGACCACCTGAGAATCATTAAACACTCTTTGAACAAAAAAGAGTTTTCTAAATCGCTTCAGGCGTCTTCGAGTAATCGGGGAGCATACAAAGAAAAGATTCCGACGAATGGAGAACCTCCTCCTAAGTATGAGTCAGTGCTGCATAAAATATTAAAACAATCTTGATATTGATAAGAGGTGCTAACGTACACACCTATACAATTGTATGAATAAAATGATTCCAATCAATTTACATATTATTTTTTGTAAAGTGTAAAAGGTAAAGCTTTACCCACCTTTTAGTATCCTAGTATTTTATGTTTATTTATTTTTGCATTATAGAAAAGAAAGCTAAATGTAAAAAAATATAGAGATGAAATTTGGAATTTATGTCATGAATTTTCCATCAAGAAGTTAGAGTTAACTAGCTGAATGCTTGAATGTAAGCTTTGAGAAATGTCTGGGGACAAAGTCCTTGATTTAGGGTCTAAATCAAGGTCTAGCATTCTGGGAGCAAACACATAATGACGTCACTATTCATCCGTCTCTTTCGAACTATTTATATATGACTTAATTCAGTCTTGCTTAAGCATCGATTGACGTTAATAAGATGTCATGGCAGGCTCCCAGGTAGAACTGCGGTATAGCTGAATGAAACGTTTCTGAAACATTAGTGGTACTGAGCCGCTACCTGCCCGTGTTTTTTTTTGGCAAACAACGTCAACGGTTAAGTTGAGCATCGTCTATGGTTAGCTGCATTGCACACTTTATACAGGTAGAACTGCGGTAGCGGTATAGCTGACACGTTTGTGAAACATTGGTGATACTGAGCCGTACCTCGCCCGTTTCTTTAAGGCTGACACAACGTCAACGTTCAGTAAAGCATTGGCTATGGTTCGCTGAAATGGCCCCCCGGTGGTAAGTATTTATAAGTTTTAGAGGTGTACTACAGCAGAATCCATTGCAATGTATTCGATTTTAATTCGGATTCTGGTAGGGACTTGAGCGTTACAGGGACTTACAGCCAATTGCAGAAACGAACTTAATCTGTAAAGCTGTCATTAAACAATAATCTTCCATTAACTTGTAGGAGAAAGCAATTTTATACTTGATTTTGATGGTTCTTTAATTTAAATAATAATAAAGATTTAAAATTAACAACCGAGGGAATTTTTCGTTAGTGTAACTGTAACGACAATCTTTAGTGTATTTACATTCGCAAACATTGGACGATATTTCAAACCTCTCTTCTTTCTACAGTTAGAGTTGGTCATAAATTTCAAATAAGTGCTCACACCGAACATTAAAACACGTTAACAGCTTAAACTGATATTCTTTTTAACCATTGTCAGAGTACGAGCTGATCCCTACTCCGAGAGGCAAGAAGTTACTAATGTGGCGGGGCTTCACTTACTTCCAAGCTAACGCTTCACCCAGATACTACTGCTCGCAGATTCACTCGGGCTGCAGATCGATGGTCAAACTGGGCCTAGTCGGAGAGATTGTGAAAGCAGAACCCATACATAACCATTTACCTCCCACATACAAGAAAATTGGTGGAAGATACATCAAAATCTGATATTTAAAAACAAAATTAGAAATTATTATTTCAATTATACGCATGTACATATACAGTATAGTGACCACAAATATATTAGTGAGCCCTTGTCTGCTTACAGTTTTTGTTTTTATCCAATTCTGGGCTTTAGTTGCTCTTCATGTAACTCCTCTATATTATCTGCTTTGTAACTGATGTCAGGGTCGGACTGGCCATATAGTCAGGGTGGCATTTGTCAGCCGGGCCCCAGCCGGCGCGGGCCCCCCTCGGACTTGGCTTGCGGGGTTTGCCGCAAGCTAGACAGTAGGTAGGTTGGGCTACACCCCGTCTCGGGCCCTTTGGGTTGTGGAGCCACCCGGGCCCTTCCAGCTCAGTCCGACCCTGACGTATGTAACTGATATTCCACGAATGAAGACTAATTTAACGACATTTCTGTCTATTATTTTAGAGGTAAAAACATAAAATGCATAGTATATAAGACAAGCTCGACGTCAACGAAAAGGGTTGGCCTACCAAAGCAAAAAACAAGAAAAACTGGAAGAAGCTCCTTCCAGTTTTCTTTGTTTCTTTGAGAGGTCTTTGCCCAACAATGGGACATACCAGGGTGATATAATAATAATAATTTCCTACTTTTAAGCAGTAAAAATAACAGTTTCTCTTGGTTCACAGACAAAGTCTTGTTTTTTAGATTACGAGCTGATACCAACTTCAAGAGGTAAAAAACTTCTAATGTGGCGCAGTTTTACTTACTGTCAAGCTAATCATTCGCCTAGATACTATTGCTCGAAGAACAACTCTGGCTGCAAGGCGATGGTAAAGCTTGGTAACTGCGGAAAGATCGTGAAAGCAGAAGGAACACATGACCACTTCCCCCCCTTTTACAAGAAAATTTGTGGAAAATACGTGAAATTCTGAAACTTGATGCCTGCATTAGAAATTGTTTTAATTAGTGTTGTTGGCTTATATTAAATAAGGTTAATTAGTTTAATAAAGTTAAGGTCAAGTGGGGCAAATGCGGTTGTGGGGCAATTGCGTCTTTCGAGAATTACTGACAAACCCTTCACAAATTGGGCAACTAACGCCATCTAGTATAGATTATTGCAACTAAAGAAAGAAAAAAGATGTAGGTGGCGCTTAATTTCTGAAGGGTTTGGCAGTAATTATCGAAAGACGCAATTGCCCCAGTTGATCCTATATCAAAAGCGTAAGTATAATGTCAATCTTCTTTCTACCCGTATCCCACTCAGGTGGAGTCGGGACAGTACGTACCTACGAGTATGTATGTCTTAATTACTATCAGCCTTAGAAATAAAGTTTTAAAACATGTGTACACACATTGTGTAACACAAAAGCTGAAAAATAAAAATATTTTTGACTTAAACGTTGTGTACAGTTCGTGTACAGATGTAACAAAATCAAAGGAAAATAAACATTCGTTACACGGCCGGGTACCCTTGTTTAGCGGGTGTGTACGGGGTCAAGATGGCGGATTTCACTATAACAGCTGATCTAGACTCAGTAACTATGATAGAAACTGTGTAATGTTTCTTTAATGTCAAAATAAAAACGTTTAGAATTGATATTGTGACATTAGACACATTGTAGTGTTGACATTGATTGTTCCGTTCAGAAATTTGTTGTTAGTCTCCCACTATAACCAAAAGAAAATGTTTTCCTCTAAAATAGTTTATATCGACGAATTTTGGACAAGAGATTAAAAAAACAACATAGTTTGATTAATATTCCTTTCCTAAAACGTAAATTGTACGTGCAATATTAAAAATTAGGGAGCTTTCATAAAAATAATTGTTAAAAAACTATTTGGACGAAAAAGTTTCTAAACGAATTTATCAAAAGTTGCCAGACGAAAAAGAAAAAAGTGTTAAGCATGTGTGTAAATACCCGATGCCGGTTCACACTTTATTGCTCAAACAATAGTTACACGTTTGTGTAGCGCTATTTACTTGCTACTCAATGTCTAACTGAACATTGGTTTAGCAGATGTTTATGCATTTTTTTATTTCTAAGGCTGTATGTGTTTAAGTATTATGTTAATAAAAATCTATAGTTCTCATTTACTGTTTTACATTTTTCGAGAACACTATTTTTCTGCGATTTAAATTTCAATCATGCCGCGAAATTTAAATCTCAAACAGTTTTTGTTTTTTTAGAGCTAGACTAGGTAACTAAATTAAGTTAGGTAGATTGGTATTTGCGTCCATCGTAAATAATTTACGATATTTAACTCACGATATTTCAGATTTGATACGCAAGCAAATTAACCGGTATGATTTAATCTTATTTGAGTAATCAGGTGGATATTTATCAAATGTATCTATCTGTAAAATAAAGAGAATAATAACCGCAAATGTATTCTAAAGTCGTTACCCGGTAAGTACAGCACTGAAAACAAAAAAAAAAAACTATTTTTAATATTTAATTTCGTGCCATAAGCGTACCATAATGTTGAGCCTTAAGTGGCCCTTCCTGTAACTCTTCTGTATCTGCTTTGTAACTGATGTTCAGAAATTAAGCCAAATTTTACGACATTTTTGACATTAAAAAAACATTCGATTAATAGGTATGCATACTATAGAAACCATAAATAACGACCAAAAACTGACGCTTCTTTCAAGCAGTACTTATATCGTAACGATATCGGAGTTAGCAAAGGTGTATTTTAACGTCCACACTTCGCCTGAAGATACTCAGTATCGAAAGTGACAGGGGGCGAACCTTTCGCCATACGCCTGGCTCCAGTTCACAGCAGACGATGACATTAAAAACGCACATACAAGTGTGTTCAGAAATGAACAAATTTGTGCGTGGCTTCGGCTGGGATGCAACTCGTACCCTCTGGCTTTAAGGACGAGCCTTCTTCCTACTAGGGTAGTAATAAGGGGCATTTTTCCGTGACGTCTGTTCACAAACTTATTCTTGTGTTATAGATTACGAGCTGATACCAAGTTCTAGAGGTAAAGAACTACTAATGTGGCGCGGATTCACTTACTGGCAAAGCAATAATTCGCTTACAAGACCTAGTTTCTACTGCTCTAAGAGCAAGTCTGGTTGCAAAGCGATGGTCAAGCTTGGTAACTACGGAGAGATCGTGAGAGCAGAAGACATACACAACCACTTACCTCCCGTTTACGGGAAAATTGGTGGAAAATACGTGAAATTATGAAATTTGAAGTCAATGAAAGCAAAAGAAAATGAAAGTTGAATTAGAAATTATTTCAGCTTATGTTTTTGGTTTAGATATAATAAGATTAGATTAAATTTAGTTTCTACTTATTAGTAAGTAAGTACTATATTACCTAATAAAAGTCTATAATTTTCATTACGTCTTTTTTTTATCTGCCTAATTTTTCTCTGTACTACCTAATTCATGGCTTAAGTCGTTTTTCATGTAACTTTCATCATCTGCTTTGTAATTGAGGCTGGTATTTCAGGTATTAATATGAATTGACCGCTTAAGTATCTGTTTACTGCTTATATGAAATCTACCTGCCTACTACTACTTGTTACCCATTTAATCGCATAATATTGTTAGCCATAACATTATGCGAATAAATAAGGAACTGTAGGGAGTACCTATCTATAGGAGATATGCTTCCTTTTATGCAATTTTATGGAAGTCTGCTAAAAACAATATTTTTTTCCGTGAAGCTGGTTCTCAAACTAATTCTTTATTTTATAGATTACGAGCTGATACCAACTCCTAAAGGTAAAAAACTACTAATGTGGCGCGGTTTTACTTACTGGCAACGCAACTATTCGCTTAGTTACTACTGCTCTAAGAAAAACTGTGGTTGCAAAGCGATGGTCAAGCTTGGTATTTGCGGAAAGATCGTGAAAGCAGAAGGCACACATAACCACTTACCTCCCGTTTACAAGAAAATTTGTGGAAAATATGTCAAAATCTAAAACTTGAAGCCTGAACTAATTATTTAAATTATTATTGTCAGTTTAGATAAAACAAGCTAGATTTATTAATAAGTGTAAGTTACATTTCTACTTGTTTGTAAGCACCTAATTAATAAAAATCTAAAAGTAATTCATATTAAGTAAGTATGTTTAAAAAAAAAATCTGTCTACATTTTTCCTGTACAAGAACTATTTTAGCTAATCTAGAACCCCCTTTTATGAAACTCTTCTGCTTTTCCAATTATCACTCGCGATATTAGGATGTAACATTTGATGACTTTCAAAATTATGCCTAACTATATTATGTGAATAAATAGGGAACCAGGAATGGTAGGTTGGTAGGTAGACATCATACAAGCAGTAAATAGATAACAGGTAAGCGGCCATAACATTGTTTAATTTGCAGTATGCTAGGTTAGTGTCGCTGGGTGAAGCAAAAGGGTGGTCGCGATCTTCAGCCATAAAGGATCGACCAGAGAGAGAGAGAGAGAGAGGTTAGTGTTACTAAGCGTGGCAGTGCCTGTGCGATCGCACTATATTAAATTGCTAATTGTCTAGGTACTATTATACCATCTAAATTTAGCATGCTAGCTCACCTAGCGTACTGCAAATTAGATAAAGTAATGACCGCTTAAGGCCTCGGTCTCGAAGTCAGCGGGAAATTCAAGACTGCCAAATAGCTTTATTACGATCCCAATTTAAAAAAAATCGATTGAAATCGAGTGTCAAGAAAAGTCCTGCTCAATCCATATCCATCCGTACCAATTTTACAAAATCGAAAATAACTCTGCCTGTCTGTTTGTTTGTAGGCTTTTTACGACTAAACGGATCTGGATAAAATTGAATAATAAGTTACAGTATACCACGAGGAAAGTTTTTGGATACTACTTTCTGAATAAACGCGAACCAAGTCGGGCATCTTGGGGGAGCGGGGAGCGGCGCGTTTCTATGCATCTTAATGTATAGAAACGCGCCGCTCCCCGCGCTGCCTCCGCCGACGCCCCGCGCCGCTGACTTTGAAACCGAAGCCTTAAGGTAGGTAGTATCTAGCTATACGAGATATGCTTCCTTTTATTTGACTTTAAGAAATGAAAGTCTGCCAAAACGAGTAATTTTCCCGTGAATCTGGTTCACAAAGGAATTCTTTATTTTATAGATTACGAGCTGATACCAACTCCTAGAGGTAAAAAACTACTAATGTGGCGCGGATTTACTTTCTGCCAAGGGAACTATTCGCCTAGATACTACTGCTCTAAGTACACCTTTGGTTGCAAAGCGATGGTCAAGCTTGGTAACTGTGGAGAGATCGTGAAAGCAGTAGGCACACATAACCACTTACCTCCCGTTTACAAGAAAATTGGTGGACAATACGTCAAAATCTAAAACTTGAAGCTTAGAACTTGGAACTAATTGTTTAAATTGTTATTTTCAATTTAGATAAAATAGATTACATTAAATAAAGTTATATGTTATAATAAAATGTGTAAGTTACATTTCTACTTGTTAGTAAGAAATCTCTATCTTCTTCTCTATGTTTATGAAATTCTCGTGTCACAATGTTAGTTACCATACTGCTCCAAAACGGCTCGATAGATTTTTATGAAATTTTAAATGCATATTCAGTAGGTCTGAGAATCGGCTACTATCTATTCCTCATACACCTAAGCGTACGTCATGACGGGGCGAATGCACATTTTGTAAATAGTCAGCTTATTCCTAAGGGACAATTTACTCCGTCCGTGGTGGAGTCGGAAAAACGACGGGGTGTAACGGGTCTTTCTCTCTCTTTCTCTATCTCTCTCTCTCTCTCTCTCTCTCTCTCTGTGTGTGTGTGTGTATGTGTGTGTGTCTGTGCGTCTGTCTGTGGCATCTTAGCCCCGGAACGGATGAAACATGAATCGATTCTGATTTAGTTTTTTTTGCTTGAAACGTGAATTAGCTTGATAAAAATTGGTAGGCGGATATTTCTTAAATTTATAATTTAAACTTGTTTTATTGATAAATGATCGTTAGTACCCTTCATCTCAGCATTATTTACATTCAAGGACTCGATTTGCTATATTACGCCCTCAACCTAATACATGACCGGTACCTAATATATTTTCTAATCAAATCATTAAACAATTTTTTTTACAGGTTTTGTACGAATTCCAACAACAGGCAATAAGTTCTTGGTCAGGTGGAAAGGATACACTTACTCGCAAGACGGTCACACACTGAGGTACCACTGTTCCAAGAAATTTAAAGGCTGTCGAGCGAAACTGAAGATAGATGAAGCTTGTAAAAAAATAACAATGGCAGAAGGTGACCATAATCATAATCCACCTTATTATGTAAGAGGTAAAGATGGTAGATTTATAAAATGTTGAAATGGTCTGGTTGTATTAGTAACTACAAGTGACACACCTGTAAGTAAAAGTTTATTTTAGGTCAGAGTGATCGATCTCGCTCTTTTAACACGCAAAAACGATGAGGTGTTATAAGTTTGACGTGTGTGTGTGTGTGTGTGTGTGTGTGTGTGTGTGTGTGTGTGTGATTGTGTATGTGTGTGTGTGTGTGTTGTCGCCTATTTTTTTCACAAGCAATCTATAAGTTGCTATTTTGTTTGGCATAGGAGGCGCTGGTGTAGCGCCGTCGCCCGAAGACTACCATAGACGGGAAGTCTGGGATGGAGTGGTTGGTCTGGGGATGGTGCTAAACTAACGACTCACACTTGATTTTGTAAAATTGGACGAGTAAGACGTCATCAATATGATTTAATATCCTTATATGTATGTGTGTGTGTCTGTAGCATCGTAGCTCACGGATGAACCGATTTTGTGTTTTTTTTTTTTTGAAAGTTGAATTAGTCGGGAGTGTTCTTAGCTATGCCTGATGAAAATCGGTGTTGATGAGAATCGGTGGCGAAGGATTTTTATTTTTTAAAATTTATACTTGTTTCCTGTTTAGTTTGTTACTAAACTACCGTCTACACCCGTTGAAATTTAATCCATTCTCCAAGTTTCGTGGGTTCGATTCCCATCTAGGTATGTTATTTAAGTATGTCTATCAGTCTGGCAGCCATAGTACAAGCTTTGCTTAATTTGGTGTCAGGCGACCTTTTGTGATAGTATTATTTATTTATTTATTTTATTATCATGTATTATTTTTTTATTTAGGTAAGACGGTAGTTGAATTCGTAGAATCACTCGTCAGAATATCACTTTATCGGTGAGTTCGGTGGCTCAAATAATATTGTTTTAAATAAATAATAAATAACCCACTATTAAAAATATCTATGGGTTATTCTAGACTATAATCTACGAGTATCCTTGTGCCAAATTTTATCCTATCCGTTATGCCGCTCTGGTGTGATTGAATAACAAACATTCATACATATATCCAACTTTCGCATTTAAAACTTTAGTATGGTTTTAGATTAAAAGCTGAAATAGGTAATGATATAATATTATCTGGGCTTAACAATTCAGGACAAAACGTAGATGAGATCGGTCCAGAGCATTGGCTCTGGCAAGAGCAAAAACGATGATGAATTATTTCAAATATGTTTATTTTGCAAACAATGAGTACAACATGTAAATTGACTCTACTGACCCCGAACTAGTTTTCACTCTGTTTTGGTAGCCGGTGACTTTTCCCATAAATAAATCTAAGTTTGTTAAGCCTAGTAGTGAATGATGATTGTACTTAAATATCAAATTCGGATCACGATTTTTTCTTCTAAATTCTATTCTTGTTGGAAATTAGAAGCCTAAAACGATTAACTTATTTTTGTCAGTTTAGATAACATAAGGTTTAAATGTAATAAGTATAAAGTTATTTATATATAAATTAGAGCACAACTTACTAAGATTCTCATTGTACCTGTTTTGAAATCTTTGCCTGTATTATACCTAAAAATATAGTTGGAAGGAGTTTAATCCTTATTTTGAAACTTTTCTGCTTTTTGATTGACGTCGGTACTCCAAACATTTTGACAAAAACGCTGTCTCATAAACACATATTACACGTTTTATGATTTTATGGAACGGGAATTACTCACGTACGATTTAGTCGATTATTCCGACTATAGCTTGAACCGTGCTATGCGAGACGCAGCCGCGCGCGCTCACTCGCCTTGATAACGATCGCCGAATGTGGTTACAACTGTAGTCGGAATAATCGACTAATTCGTACGTAAGTAATTCCCGTTCCACATATCGTCACGCCTTTCCCCCGAGGAGGCTGGCATATACAACACATAACGTGTAATACAGCACCCACACTTCACCGCACGATATTCAGTCCCAAATGTAACAGGGGGCGAGCCTGTCGCCATACACCGGGCTCCAGTCATATAGCAGATGATGACATACAATTACGCACATACATATATGTTCACACAATGAACAAATTGGTGCGTGCCGTCGGCTGGGTTCGAACCCGCTCCCTCTGGGTTCAGAGGCGGGCCTCCTCCCAACTAGGCTGATATCGCTTAATTCCCGTTCCATAAAATCATAATGTGGGAAAACCACGTCAGTTTCCTTAATAAACATACCCGAAAATAACCTTTCTTTGCAGCATTCTGTAAGCATTTTTCCGAGATACCTTTTCACAAACTTATCCTTGCTTTATAGATTACGAGCTGATACCAACTCCTAGAGGTAAAAAACTACTAATGTGGCGTGGTTTCACTTACTTTCAAGGCAATGATTCACCTAGATACTACTGTTCTAAGAACCACTCTGGTTGCAAAGCGATGGTCAAGCTTGGTTTCTATGGAGAGATCGTGAAAGCAGAAGGAATGCATGCCCACGAACGCCCCAAATATAGTAAAGTAGATGGACAATATGTGAAGCTATGCAAAAGAACTAAGAACTAGCAGATACACCACAAACTTCGCTAAGAGAAACATGTTGTCTTAAAGATTTGTTTTTGTTTTTTAACTTGAATATGTTTATTTTTTGTTGGTTTTGAGATACATTTATGGATGTTATAGCTAAGTGAGTCAATAAAAAAATTGGACTTACTTGTACAAAATGTTGTACTTACTTTTTCATAGAAATTAATGAGTACAGTTTTGTTGAACTTTAGATATCTAGTTAACAAACCAGATATCTTTAATCGTCATTAGCATTTTGTAAACATAAATGTTATGTTGCATTGCACTTCATGTTTGCACGATTTAAGAGGTATCTGGGTATTTTTAGGCCCTCCTTTGTCTTCTTCTTCTACTTCTTCTTCTTCATTCAAACGTTTTGACGTGTAACTCTCCCTACTTAATTACATTACCGGTGCTTAATACATTTTCGAATTAAGTCATAATACGACTGATTTATTACAGATTTCGTACGAATTCCAACGTTAAAAAGCAACAAGTTCTTGATTATGTGGAGAAGATTTACTTACTCCCAAGACGGTGACACACAGAGGTACTATTGTTCCAAGAAATTGAAAGGCTGTCGAGCGAAACTAAAGACAGATAAAGCTGGTAATAAAATAACAATGGCAGAAGGTGACCATAATCATAATCCGCCTAATTATATAAGAAATAAAGAAGGTAAATTTATATTGATAAGATAAGGTATTGAAAAATTATGATTTTGGCGAAAACTGTCTCTCGTCTGAAATGATTAATTTTTATAGAGCAGACTTGTTATCATATAACTATATCAAACCATCGAAATAATATAAGGAAGACGTGGCACGAGTCTAATTTCTAGTTCATAGCGCGTGGATCCACTATAACTACAAGCAAACGGACACTGCACAGTTCCGTTGACAGTGTTATGTTACGTGTATCAATAACAAATATAGACAGACGTACAAGAGACTATAGTGACTGGTTGCATTTGTTTGTCACCACAGTAAATTGAGTGCGTGTTATAATGTAACTAATTTATTAGGTCCATTTTTAGATTTTCGTACCGCATCTACCTTATATTTGATCGAAGTATCTAACTGCTATGTTAGGTACTTAGTAAACATTAAAGTACTTAAAGTTAATCAGTTAGATAACTGATTTGTAAGGTAGAATAAAAATAGCGAAATCGATACGGGGTGATCGTCACTCATCCAATGACGTCTTATCGGTATCATCCTTCGTCTTATTTTTCCTAACTCAACCCATTTCTATTTTCAACTCATTCGACATCATTTTTTTCTTTTTATTATTCTTAACTCAATCTTTACATCTCGCTGTTTTTTCCTGGACCTCGATTCTACCAAACAATTGTTTTTAAATTGTAAACGAGCTCTCTATTATTGACACTTCTGCCATACAAAAAGTGTCATTTTGAGGCAATTGATTAACAATTTAGAAACAATTGCTTAGTAAGGAGGTACTGTTTAGTATATGAAGAGAGTAAGCAACAGTAAACTATTGTTGGTAAAACAAAAGCCGTGAAAATTTAAACCATTTTCCAAGTGAGTTTGGACAGTTGTATGTTTATGTATCTCTGTCTATACTATTCTTTATTGGAATTTTAATGTTTAAAATATTAATAATTTAGTTATTTTTGTTAGTTTAAATAAAATAAGGCTCAGATTTAATAAAGTTACTTATGTTTAAGATTACTTATTAGTACCTATTAGCTAACTAATTTAAAACCTTTCAATTTTATACATGCATATTAAACTTTATAAATATTATATCAAATAAATAGGTGAGTATAAATGTATTATTGTAAACACATTGTTTATCCACGATTACATTTTTATTAAAATTTATAGTGCTAAATTGGACGCTATGTTTCCACATGAGAACATAAACACTTCATCACCGTTTATGAATGGAAAGCGCATGATAAAAAAAAACTAGGTCTAGCTCCGGAAGCATACACGTAATGACGTCACTTGTCATCGTCATTCATCTCTTTCGAACTATTTGTAAATGACTTATTTCGATCTTGCTTATGCATCGATTGACGTCACTACGTATTGATCACGTGACCGGAATGTTATACCTGGCGGTGTTTATTATTTTACCATGGAAATGTGTAAGTAAGATCGCTTACTCACACAAACATGCAACGAAAGGGTGGACACCCCATACCTATGAACTCTAGAGGGCCAACCATGACATCTTATTGCCATGATGGTTAAGTTTTGTTTTCGACGCTGTGCGACCGTGAATCGTATCGCCGCGCAATGAGGTCCATGGTCGCACAGCGCCGAAAACAAAACTTCTCGTCTTGAAATAACTATCTTCATAGTTAGTAGACATGTGTGGGAGAAGAGTACTTTTGCCTAGCTAGTCAGTACCTACGGCAAGTAAAGTTACCTACTGCAAAGCGATGCCGATGGTCAAACTTGTTTACTAAAGACAGATCGTGAAAGCAGAAGGAACGCATTCCCACGAACCTCCCAAATATAAAGACATAGTAGATATGGTCTTAAGTCTTAACTGATTCTCTTAAAATTTTGTGAGTAGGTTCGATCACTTCGTAGGTTCGGTACTTCCTACTTTTTTTTATTATTATGATTATTTAACCTGCTCACATAATTCGAAGGGAATCGGTTGTGAAATGCGAGCTGTAGAGGAAGACAGACTCCGGCCAGGAGGTCTTCAACTCACAGAGCCTCTAGTGTAGTTCCATAACAGGTTTTTTTTTATTACAGACGCTTATACGCTTATACCCACAAAAAAAGGCAAGTTTCTACTCATGTGGCGCGGCTACACGTACTCACAAGATCATCACACGTCAAGATACTATTGTTCCAAGTATCCCAGGCTGGGGTGTAGAGCCCGCCTCAAGCTAGACAAGTCCGGCAACATCCAGTGGGCCAATGGAGAGCACAGTCATAATCAACCTAACTATATTAAATGCGTCGCCGGGAACTATGTCAAAATATAATTAAAAACGTGATTAAGCAGACAACAGCAGCAGACGACGTGTCGCCACCTCATGACCTCATTTTGCGGCGGCATGTCGTCTGCTGCTGTCGTCTGCCGTCGTAATTCTTGATAGGCCTGCCACACGCACAAGATTTACCACACTTTTAATTGCGCAGACCAGGCTTGAACACGGATCACCGCGCGTGTGGTTGGTAAGATACACCGCGCCAACCCCACGGCAAAGCCACTCCACACCAATTTTCGACTTGCCTCGAAAAGATCGTATCGTGACCACACGGCTCCGTTAAGTACGGCCAGGTCTCAGTAAAGTATACGCACAGTTAAATGTATGGTTAAGTTTGTGCGTGTGGTTAGCCTTATAGCCGACAGCAGGTGAAGAAGATACTTGTCCTTCAAGTTCACTTGTTGAGTAGCTAGTTTCACGAAATTTTTGTAAAGGTTTAGATATAGTTTCCTTTTATAAATAGTTACTGTAACAGCACAGGACATATAATAATACTACATATAGAATGATAGTAAAGTAATTGGAATTATTATTTATAATGTGAACATGTAATGATACGTTTGTAAGTGCAGGTTCTATTATAATGATAAAATTATTTGTATTGTATTTGTATTATTGTCTAGGTAGTGAAGTGAAATGTGAAGCAGGTAACGAATTACCTACTCTGTTGTGTGTTGGGTACTTTGATACTCCTTTAAACTACGTGATTAATTGAGTTGCAGTGTTCAACTCAGTTAATCTAGTATCATGCATGTAATTAATCATGTTTCTGTAGGTATGTACATTTTTGCGAAATCTATAGAGAGAGACTAATAACATCAGTGTCGAAAGCTTTATATGATAATATCTAGTAAGTACAATAATTATTCATGAGGTGACAACCTTAGACTTTATACACACAATTGCGCGAGTTCAAAAACAATACGTGTTTAGATATGTATAGAGATTTAGTAGGTTTTTGTTTAGTACATGTAATTTAAATAATAAAAAAAATAGAAAAAAAAACTAGTTGCATCTATTTATTTCGAATAGATAAGAATTGAGAAAAACCTGTTTTGAAATTAAAAACATATTTGAAAATGCTTCTTGTATCTTTTAATAAGCGAATCGAAGTAATTGAAGTTAAGTGATTGACAACGCATGTTATATTAAAAAAAAATAGGTTGTCAAGAATTTTTATTTTATTTAATTTTAGGCTTGACAAAGATAAATAATTTCAACTCGGAAAAGGCATATAATAAAGTTGTAAACATGTATAACAGAGAGGGTAAAAATACGAACTTACGAACTTTAACATTAACAACAAAATGTAGAATAAATAGCATTTCAGTTAAGCTTATTCACTTTTTTAAATCTAATTGATCTAATGTTTCAGGAAAAATAATGAACAACAAAAACAAGCGAAATTACATGAAAACCAAGGACAGTCAGAAGGTGAAACGCCACTGGATTGAACAATATATGGCCAAAATCAAAACAGGCCTATACGAATGTAAGATTTGTTATGCTCATCTGAAAATGCCAGATGGTATGTACAGCAACATGAAACGGCACTTTCGATGTAAACATCCATACATTTATGCAAAAGAAACAGAGGATTTCGGTATAGACGATAATAAAGAAAAAAGTCCAAACATTATCGAAAAAGCAAGTAATTATGAAAGAAAACATCCATCCATTTATGAAATGGAAAAAAATACACTATACTTAGTCCCTGTGACAAGAGAAAATGAAGAAGAATCTGTATTTGTTGATCAAACTTCCTCAGATCAAAACTTATGTCTAGATGGAACTCCAGACGTGCTCCAAGAAGATGCACAGACAAGTGGAGTTAAAAATAACGAACAAGATAACTATGTATATATTTCATTAAAAGAGTCTGTTAAAGCAAATAAGCAAATAATAGCCGCGAACAAAGATGAGGATGAGGAGTCAGATTCCACATACTATGAAAGCGATACAGAAGAAAATGAAGTTGTGTTAGGTCCCAATGAACAATTATTCATGACTGATCCTGATGTCGAAGCTAAAATCAAAATGCTTTGCCAAAACGGACCAAAAGGAAAACGTAAGTATTTGGGTTTTTAATGCATTCATTAAATTTGATTGGATGAATAAATAAATATTCGGGGTATTATTTAATAGTCGCCTGACCCCAAACTAACCACAGTATTATGGCTATGCATGACTATGTACTATGGCTGCCAGAGACTGATATACACATAATTAAATAAATGTTAATACGTATTTGTGCAAACTAGATATAATATAAAAAAGGCGTGCACTAGATCAATGTCGGGGTTGCTAGAGCCGACCGAGTGAGCGACAGCGAGCGAAGCATCTCTGCTTCAGTTTCGACAAGAATGCTTTTGTATGCCTGTCTTCATATACAGGTAGCATTTCTTAACCGAGTATCTTAAAACTTTGTAGGTTGGTTCGATAATTATACGAGTACTAGCTGCGCCCCGCGGTTTCACCCGCGGCTAAAAAGTATCCTATGTGCTATTCTAGACTATAATCTATCTCTGTGCCAAATTTTATCCAGATCTGTTCAGCCGTTCTGGCGTGAAAGAGTAACAAACATCCATCCATCCATCCATCCATCCATCCATCCATCCATCCATCCATCCATACATACAAACTTTCGCATTTATAATATTAGTAGGATAGTAAGATATAGTTTTGTTTGTCGAGGTAGTTTTTCGAAAAACTGGACTCTGTTGATGCGACCTGTAGAGGAGGACAGACGCCAGTCGCAAGGTCTCCAGCTCACAAAGCTACTAGTAATATAAAGTAATAACAATTTATTTATTTCAAATTTTTAAATAATTTCAGGTCTCAAGAATAAAACGTGTTTCTGGAATTTTTCTAAACTTATTGAAGGGAACGTGTTTTTGTGCTTATTTTGCTATCAAACAGTAACGATATTTCAAGACAGTGTTGGTAATATTACACGTCATATCAAGGGAAAGCACAAGAGGGCATTCGAACTTATATTGAAATATCTTCCGGAACATGATTCAAGCATATATAGAAAATATAATCGCAGGGATGACAAGGATCTTGATACAGGTAAATTTTATCAATTTTAGGTCTTTAATTGGGTGCATGTTTTACTTATGATAATTAATATGTCCAATTTGCATAAACCAATTTATGGTGTATATTTTGAAAAGTACACAATTCGCATTTCATCTTACTATGACCATGGATTATGGCTATATGTATATATATATGATGGGCTGCCTCGTCGATAAAATATTTATTATAACATGACGCAACATAATCGTATTAAAAAAGTTAAAAAATATTTTATAAATAACTACTTGCCCGCTTCGTCACGATTCTTTGAATGGCACTATTTTAAAATAGCTTGGTTTCTTTTATTTAAAAAAATAGACCATTATTTTCTAATTCTATATTTTCAGATAATGGCCGGGAATCTTACGACAAATCCGGTTACAAAGTTTTGAAAGGTGGTTACAAATGCAAAACTTGTAACAAGGTTTTAACTGATGTTGTAAATGAGCCGGACATATTTGAGCACATTAAGAAGAATCATTGAGACTAAGTCGTTATCTATCACGACCAGTCTCTACTTAATTAAACTCAGTTCGAAGTTACATAGTAATTATACTAATGAAATTGTTGTAGTAACTACTGAAAATGTGTTATAAATCTTAAATGATATACGAGTATAAGGTATATAGTAAGGCGCGGCAGCTTTCTTGCTCGCTCGCGACACTATTTTATTAGATATAAAATAAAAATGTTTTTTTGATATATTTACTGAAAATAGTATTACAAAGTATTCAGAATAATTTCCATGTTGATATTTATAGTTTTTATGTCACTTAGAAAAACGAAACCACGTAAGAAATTACGTGTTTAGATTTCTCTGAGCAGTCATTATAAAAATCAGCATGAACATTATTCTGAATACTTTGTAATACTGTTTTCAATGCATTGATAGAGGCAAATTTATCAAAAATACATTCCAAAATTTTATAGCTAATAAAATAGTGTCACGAGCGAGCGAGACAGGTGCCGCGTCTTACCACACCTCTTAAGTTCGATTTTTTTATAGCCAAGCGTGCTCTATTGTAGGCCGCATCTTCGCATCTTTGTTTATCATAATGCCACGGCCTCACATGGCACTCAACTTGAGTCCAAGCTTGGCTTCAATGTTTAAGTGAACAACATTGAAGCTTATTATTGAGTGACAAATTTGCTTCAAAATCAACTTTGCTTACAAAGACTAATCACACACACAGACACACACATTGTGGTCGTGGCCTTAATTCCTAGATTGAATACCTTAATAGAAAAGAAAAAAATATAGGTACAATGTAAATGCGGACAGACCTAATTAATAATGGTGCTTTGTAATTTTGGATCAATTGTAAATTATATAAATTATTGTATAAAAAAATATTAATTTTATTCAATGCAATGTAATTTTTATTAGACTTTCGAATATGAGGCACATACGGTATGTGAAATACGAAAAAATACATACATATATGTATATATTAGTAATAATATGTGTGAAACTAATCTTTAATTTATCTATAATAATCACCACTACCATTCTTATTATCTGTCTCATTGCTAATGTTTCATTATGAATTATGGGTAGGTATCATATATAATATTATCATACACTAGTGACCTGCTCAGGCTTCGCACTGATATGAAGTATAGCCTCTGTTACTGACTAATAATGTAGCTTCATCTTAGTGAAAGAATTTTTTAAATTGGTCTCAGAAGTGTTTAAGATTATTATTTATTACAAACATACAAAATTACAAATCGTTGCTTTTTATAATATTAGTTAAGATTTACATCTCATTAATGTACTAGCTGTAAGAAAACTTAGAAATTGTCAATATCTAAACGTTTGGTATTCCTTAAATAAATGGGTAATCATAGATTTTAATCCTTTCGTTTCATAAAATATTTTCTTAACTACAAAACTGTTTTGATTTGTGCAGTTCCCTGCAATTCCATGATACATTGGATTACACCATGTCAAAGTCAATTGGCAATTGGCTGTTAGCAGTATTTTTTGTAGTTTATGTGATTCAAAATAAATTCGTTGTTTATGCTTACTATGGCTTTTGATAGTTGACGTAAACTTTTTTAGTGTTCGTTTGGCTCTATACATTTAACTTAGTTCCGCTTTAAGCGGATATCACACTGGCCGCATCTCGCTGCGGTGTGCGGAGCAACGGAAATCCGCATGAACTTCTCCGCACGGAGACGCGGTTTTTGTATACAATTCGAAATTCAACTGTTGAAAGTTAAATTCCGCATCACCGCACACCGGAGCGCTGTCTGGTATAGAGTGTTATGCGTCTTACTTTTGTGGATCCAATGAAAAGGTCACCTAATAAAAAGGTATGCAATGTTGTAAAAAATGTCTTGTGCGATTCAAATTCGAACGTCTTTCAATGTTCTTCTTGATCTAACAGAAATAAATAATAACTACCAGAAAGTTTAAAATTAGCAGAAAGAGCTATGACCCAAAAAATCTAGATAAATACTAAGTTAGTATATTTCAGATTGCAACTATTGCTTCATAGATTCCGGTAAGAAACAACCGTTGCTGATGTTCGAGGGGTACACCTACTCCAAACAGAGCACCTACATGTACTACTGCTCCAAGAAAGAGCTCGGCTGTAAGGTCCGGGTCAGAATGACCCCGGATGGCCGTTTTGCTAAGTACGCTACAATGGGGATAGTTCACCTACATCCACCTCCGAAGTACGTCGTTTCCGCTACTGGCACGTATATTAAGGTGGCTTCTTGAGCTAGCAAAGTACCTATCTTCATCAACTTTATTTTGCGCACCCAGTATTTTAACTAAGGGCCGGTTCAGACAGAACGGAATCGGAAACGGAATCCTAGCGCACTTTTTGGCATTGTACGCACATGTGGTTCATTTATCAATGACGTCAAAAATTTCTTGAGCATTTTTCCGTTTGGTCTGAGCCGACCCTAAAACGTGATAAAGTGAACGTTATTTGATATTTTGCGACAAAACTATGATAAATAAGGCTTCTGACAAAGTTCTAATAAATTATTTTTTTTTTGTAAAATAATGGTCTATAATTTATTGTATTTTTATAAACCCCTTGTTTTATGAAATGAAATGTAAATACCAATCCTGCTATAGTCTGTATAAGAGTTTGTGATTGAAATGTATTAAGAACAATTCCCTTTACTTCCATTATACGTTGGATTGTTCCATGCTGCAGTTGGCTCAGTTTTAATGGCTCTTGGAAACCAAACTATGAAGTTGATTAGATTCAAAATATTGTGTTTCTTGTGGGTAATATTCCGTGATACTGCGCAAAAAAGTTGCTCATGAAATAGAAAAAAATATAAGTAAAAGAACGTAGATGATACTAGATTAGAATAAGTAGTAGATATTCCTAAACAACTAGGTAAATCCAACCCCCTTAGCAATAAATATCATATAGCCTCGGGAAAGTTGTCAGTGTTGCCTTTTTCGATCGAGTTCTATGTATGAGTAAAAAAAAAACACTGTAGGGTCAACTGGTAGAAATGCGTCGGTGAGGCAATTGCGTCTTTCGAGACAAACCCTCCACAAATTAGGTAACCAACGCCATCTTGTACGGATTATTGCAACAAAAGATAAAAAATGATGTAGGTGGCGCGTAATTTGTGACGGGTTTGTCAGTAATTCTCTAAAGACGCAATTGCCCCATAAACGCATTTGCCCTATATTTATTCCGAGGCTATACAACGTTTATTGCTAAGGGGGAATGTGTGCATGTTTCAGAGTTCAACTATGCCTTCATGGATTCCGGCAAGAAGCAGCCGTTGCTGATGTTCGAAGGGTACACCTACTCCAAACAGAGCGCCTACATGTACTACTGCTCGAAGAAGGAGCACGGCTGTAAGGTCCGGGTCAGAATGAGCCCGGATGGCCGTTTTGCTGAGTACGCTAGAGTAGGGATAGTCCACCACCATCCACCGCCGCAGTACGTCGTTTCTTCTACTGGCGCGTATATTAAGCGGCAAGACAGACAGAAAGGTCGTAACACTCGGACGAGACAAGGACAGGACGCAGACGTCCCTTCTGTCGGGCCAGCGCCTAAGATAGCTTCTTGAGTGTAATAAAGTGCCTATGAACATCAATTATATTTAACGCACCTAGTATTTTGATTAAATGTTTAAATTATTTATATTTTATGATAGTAGTTTAATTAATAGAAAAGTGTGCTTTAAGTTTGCTCTATTGTCGTGCGTAGTGCCGTGCTCTATTGATACTTAACTATCACTACATAGTGAAGTATCGATACAAACAGCCTAGTTTACGATACTTATTATCTAAAATACTATGTGTATTTTAAGAAATAAGTAAAAAAAAGTACACTAAAATATAAAGACTTGTAACAAGTTATAAATAGTTTTAATACTTGTAAATAAATATTTAATAAAATAGTTAGAAATGTCAATAATTATTGTCCCGTTTTTGCGTCGGTTAAAATAAGGAAAGTTGATGATACCAGATTAAAATTAACAAAAATACCCCATCCCAAAAAAGTAGGTAAATATCTACCAACTTTGTATATTTCAGATTGCAATTATTACTTCATGGAAGGCGGCAAGAAGCAGCCGTTGCTGATGTTCGAGGGGTACACCTACTCCAAACAGAGCGTCCACATGTACTACTGTTCCAAGAAAAATCAGGGTTGTAAGGTCCGGGTCAGAATGAGCCCGGATGGCAGTTTTGCTGAGTACGCTAGAGTAGGGATGGTCCACCACCATCCACCGCCGCAGTTCGTCGTTTCTGCTACTGGCGCGTTTATTAAACGGCAAGTCAGACCAAACAGACGTAAGATGCGGACGAGGCACGGAGAGGATGCAGACTCTTGACGCTTCTTGAGTATAATAAAGCGCCTGTATTTTATATTTTGCGCACCTAGTACTTTAATTAAATGTTTACATTGTTAATTTTTTATGACTGTAGTTTAATTGATAGAAAAAAATGTTTTATAAGATTGCTATATCGTCGTGCGTGTAGTGAGCTAAGTATCGACACAAACAGCCTAGTTTAAAAATACAAATTCAAATTTATTTTATTTTCCACTCAAGTTTACAACGTTAACAACATAAATGTGGGTTCACCGCACATGATACTATTAACAACAAATAATACTAGGCTAGTAGCCTCTGCACTAAGCATGCATGTGGTACAGGGGCCACCTACGAAACATTACTGGGTGTGGATTGGATTGATGTGGATTTACGATACTTATTATCTAAAATACTACATATGTGTATTTTAAGAAATAAGTAAATTAATTGAACTAAAATACAAAGGGTTGTAACAAGCTATTATCAAGTACTTAGGTATATAATATGTTATAATAATTGTCTAAATTTTATCTTTTATAATCTTATTGTTTTATAAAATAAAATATAAATACATATAGTCTTTTTTAAAAAAATATTTATTAGTTGGGACAATTTTCGCACATGGTCGTCTGACCCTAAACTAAGCGAAGTTTGTACTATGGCTACCAGAGACAAATATGTCTACGAGTATAAATATATTTATAATACATACTTACTTAACCAGATATAAGATAAGATAAGAACAAACACAAATGTTCATCACATGAGTGTTTGCTCTAGGTGGGAATCGAACCCACGGTCCCAAGCTAAGAAGGCAGGTTCACTACCAATTGGGCCACAAAGGAAGACAAAATTTTATTAAATTAAAAAATGTAGGTAAGTATGTATGTATAGTGTTATTAATTGGTAATTAAAATGTATTATGGACAGTTCCCTGTAATTCCATGAAACAATTACCTGTTCCATGCTGCGGTAGACTTATTTTATTTGTAATGGCTGTTGGCAATCATGTTATGCCGTTTACATTAATAAAAATGTCGTGGGTAAAATTCGACGATATTGCACAAAAAAAGATTACAATAAAGATAGATTGCCGAATGACTAAGATACGAACGGCTTAAAAATGTTCCCCATAAAATAGAACAAAAAAAAAAAAACGTTGACGATACCAGATTAAAGTAGGTAAATACCTACAAGGTTTGTATATTTCAGATTGCAACTATTGCTTCACGGATGACGTTTAAATAGTTTCTTGATCGTAACGCTGTAACCGTCTACTTTTGTTGTGTACCTAGTATTTTCATTTAATGCTAGATAATGTTAGTGTTCTAAGAATCTTTAGGAAAAACAGATTCTCATGCAAATATTATTTCATGTTTATGTAGTGCTTTATGAACTACCATACAGTCAGATACTCATACTTTGTGTTCTGTGTGCGTACGAAAGCTAAAATGAAAACATCAACATCTTGCCCAACGAAAGCCTTGATACTTTTACTTGCCATCAAGCTTTGCTTGATAGCAAGTATGATTTTTTTTAAAAAAACCTTTATGTGCTTTCTTGACTGCGCATGTAACATTTATAATTAACACATTTCATTTAATTCTAGGTGGGAAACGAAGCACAGCGAAGACAGATTCAAAGAAAACCGGAAAAAAGCCCCCCTACCAATTTATTGACACTCCCCGCGGCTGCTTGCTTCTCAAAGATAGCTACACATACACTAGGACTAGGCTATATGTTTACAACTGTATACAAAAGAGAGCAGGGTGCAATGCTCAAGTGAAATTTGATCAGTATGGCAATATCATATTCTGTTCGCCGGTAAAAGATCATTGCCATAAGCCGCCACCACATCCGAAAGGCGAAGTGATTGTCGAAAAGATGTCTAAGTTCAAGAACCCGGTTTAAGACACGGTAGATAGAAATATCTTACTCAATGACTGTAGATACTATGTATATGAATGTAAGTAGATATTTTACCAATGTCGGCGAACTCGACGACGATGATCTAACACTCCCATTTAGCTTAGCATTTAGCTCACAGAATAAATATAGTTTAATAAGTGTAGATATATGTATTTATATGTATATAACTAACTGTAGATATATGTATATGGATGTAAGTAGATATTTTACCAATGTCAACGACGATGATCTAACTCCAATTTAGCTTATATGTCATAGAAATAAATGTAGTAGAAGCTTATGTAAGGGTTTTGACATTGCCTAATCGAAGTTTGGACAAGATCTGGTGGGACACACCTGCCTATGAATTTACTCATTCTTCGTTTGGAAATGTGGTTGAGATACAATCTATGTACTAAAATTGTACTGATTATTTAAAATTGTCAACAGATATAGTAGATATTTAATTGCTTTATAATACGAAGTAACAGCTTAAATAGTTAATTAGTACAAGCTGTATCAAATTTTAGCTCACAATGTTGATACTTTCTGCGCCTGCCAGAAGGAAATTGTTTTTTGTTCACAAAAGTTGTAAATCTTCAACAATCTTCAAGATTCTAAATTCCTGTTTGTACATGTTTTTATTTTATTTTAATTGAAAATCTATTTTAAAGGTACTTATAAATGTTATAAAAATATACGCCCAGTTTGAAGTGTGAACTGTGTTTAATTTGACCATCCTTATACCTTTGAGATAAATTTGTTAATCATATTTCTCACTAAATTGTTGCCCAGCAGTAGGAAAATCAAGGTTAGATAAAATAACATGTTCTATAGATTGATAAATTTAAAATTTACTTTACGGCTTAATCATCATCAACACCTCAGCTCAAAGACGGCAAAAGCTTCTCCTAAGGATCTTCGAAACGACCGGTCTTACGCTGCATCCAGCAGCTTCCCGTTCACCTTGAAGGCCTTCTCACGCTTCGTCTTCCGATTCGTGGTTGCCTGCCACTCAGGAATCTTTTTACCGCAGAAAACGAATGTAAGATTTTTTTTTTTTTTTTTTTTTTAATCTTAAATTTTTTGGTGCTTATGTCGCTATGCGACTATGTCAGCTCCATTGTGTACATTCTTATGTCACCTACTTCATAATGTTACACATTAATTTAAATAGTGTTCTAGCCGCTTCACCCAGTGGAGCAGACAGAACACTTTGAATCACACCGACATCGAGAAAATTATAACCGTATTGAGTGAGCATGGCAGATCTAACAGATTGCGTTCGCGAACATTCCACCAGGATGTGATACACATCCTCGAGGCATCCGCATATGTCGCAGGTGTCAGAATCCACCAGTTTCATAAGGAAGTTAAATTTATTTAGAGGCATGTGCCCGGAACGGAGTCTGTGGGCCATAACTATCCATTGTCTCTTCATCTTACTGTTAGTAAACCATGGTATTTTAGAGGGATTGTTTAGCAAAATGTGGTACCAAATTCCTTTTTCCTGAGAAATTGTGTCAAAATATAATTTCCATTTTTCAAAAATTGTGTACCGGTACTTGCATAGAATTTCTGAAATTTCCGGCCTCATATAGATCTCTGACCCAGAAGATACAGCTTCTTTTGCGCATTTGTCTGCTTCCTCGTTACCTCGGATGCCAACATGTGATGGGATCCATTGCAATTTTAAGTCGATATTTTTGCGTATAAGTGACAATATTTTCCGCATAATATCATACGCTATCGAGGCACCTTTAGAGCTAGAGGCACACCGAGCAATATGTTGTAATGCACTTTTGCTGTCGGAAAATATTACTACTCTTTTTAAATTTAAGTTACTTACATACGATAACGCTTCTGAAATTGCGAGTAGTTCTACTGTCATTATTGAGTTATATTTAGACACCACTTTATAACTTGAACTGTAATTCTGATTAGGATCAAAGTATGCAGCACCAAGACCGACGCTTGTTTTTGACCCATCCGTGTACAGTTTATAATATCCTGCATATGTACCGTTCAACATGCATAGTGTATTCGCTCTAAGTACTCGTGTGTCATATCTGTTTTTAGCATCATTAATACCTTCCACTTCTGTAGTAATAAAATCAATATTTAAATTTGACGGCCATGTATTTAACCTAAACATATTAAGGGGGTCCTGAACTTTTATTTTTTCCAATTTAGTTTTCAAAAATACTACTGCTAACAAAGGTTTCTTTTTTCTGGCCCAATATTCTGTTTCAATTTCATTTGAGAGTCCATTAAGTATATTTACTGTGATGTGGGAGGAACCAAGTGCTTTCAAACAATATTTTGTAGCAAGATATTCTCTTCGCAAGTGTAGTGGGTGAATACCTAATTCGCATTCCATAACATGTATAGGTGTTGATCTGATGAATCCACCAATGACACGCAACGCATCGTTCTGAACTTTTTTAAGTTTGTATAAATTCGTTTTGGCTGCTGAAGCGTACAAGAAACTTCCAAAATCAACTTTACTGCGCACTAAAGCAATATATAATCGTCTTAGGTGTGTAGGGTGAAGTCCCCATGTTGGTCCTGCTAAAATTTTTAATAAATTTATCGTCTTAACTACTTTTTTTACGGTTTCGTTAATATGAGCCTTCCACGTAAGAGATTTATCTATCCACATGCCTAGATATTTAACGCAATCAACTGCCTCTATCTCTTCACCATTAATATCCAGATTAACCTGACCACTACCTCTTCCTCTCTTAAACTGACATACTTGTGTTTTTGAAGAAGATATCTGTAAACCTAATTGTTCCAAAAAACATGTAATTGTATTTAAAGCAAGTTGTATGGTGATTTCATTAAGGTTTTTGTCCCTACTTTGCGTATATACTACAAAATCATCAGCATATTGGAGTATACTCACATCATATAATTCACAGCCTATTTTATGTGTCAATATATTGAACAAGATGGGCGAGAGAGGATCTCCTTGTGCTAAACCTCTACTGGTCCACCTCATTCTGATTTCATCATCATCATAGTCATCTTTTATTTTCAAGACTCTTTCGCTCAAAAAGTTCCATAAGTATTGACACATTTGATACCCTATTCCCAGTTCATCTAGAATTATAACAAGTTTATCAATGAGAACATTATTATAAGCGTTCTCAATATCTAAAAAAACTGCTAAAGTTGGAGTGCGATTAGTAAATCCTATTTGTATTTGTGATATAAAGCGTGCTAAACAGTCTAAACATGACTGATTTTTTCTAAAACCAGATGTGAACTGAGGTAAAATATTGTTAATTTCTACGTGCCATTCTAGACGTTTGCACATCATCAAGTGAAATATTTTACACACACATGAAATCAAAGATATAGGTCTAAACTTAGGCTCCGTATTTTGATTGGGGTTCGCTTTAGGAACTGGAACGATTTTAACATGTCGCCATTGATTCGGTACTGACCCTGTTTTATAAATTCCGTTGTAAATTTTAAGCAAATATAGTTTTCCCTCTAACGGTAAATTAAAAATCATAGAGTATGTAATTTTATCATCACCAGGAGCCGTGTCTTTCTTTTTTAAGCAATGAAGCAATTCTGTTAGTGAGAAGTCATCATTAAGTAACGTATTATTAGTATTAAATACTGGCTGTGGAGAAGCCACCGAATCAGGTGCCAAAGATCTTAACAGTTCTTCTTTTTTATCACTAGGAATCTTACTGTTTTGTCTTTTAATGCCTTTAACCCAACGCATTCTATGCCACATATCTGAAGCACTTACTTTTTCGTCAACTCCAGTAAATAGTTGTTGCCAGTGTGCGGTCTTATACTGCCTATGAACCTTCTGAGCTGCGGCAGTTTTTAGCTTTAGTTTTTCAAGGTTTGATGTGGTAGGGTTTCGTCGAAAAGTTTTTAAGGCTAACCTACGCTCTGCCACAGCTAATGAAATAATTGGATTCCAATACGGTTTTGGTCTAAACTTTTGTGCCGGGTCTGTACAATTTTTAATCATCGGAATACTTTTGGCGACGGCACAATTAATTTCGTGAATTAGAAAATCATAGTTATGTTGGTTATTATTATCAGCGATAATTAAATCCGGATTCAACTTCTCTTTTAAAATATCTTGATACTTATGCCAATTAGCTAGTTTAAAGTTACGCCCCTTAACAAAATGACGTGCATCACTATATAGTAGGGATATTTTAATTACTAAATGGTCACTATTTAAGTTCTCACGAGTAACTTTCCATTTTATAAGTGGCGCTAAATCGGATGATGCGAACGTAATATCAGGGGCTGATTGTTGTAATCTACCACTAACCAACTTGACCCTTGTAAATGCTCCATTGTTAAGTGTCACAAACCCATAGTCTATTGAAGCATCTAGCAGTTGTTTACCTCTACTGTCATTTTTATATGACCAGTTTGTGTGGTGACCGTTAAAGTCTCCGGCTATTATTGTTTTGGAACCAAATTGTGAAAATATTAAATCCCAGTCATTCTGAGTAGTGGCCGGTGTTTGTGGACAGTAGATAGCCAACACGTTTTCAAGATGCTTACAGTTCAAAATCTTAACACATAATATATCTGTGTTATTATTAGGGCATCGAAACGAAACTAAATGTGATTTTATGGATTTGTGTACGTACATGGCCACACCTCCGTACCCGTCAGATCTGTCACTTCTGTATATATTATAATTACTAACTCTTAATACGGTATCCTGGCAAAACCATGTTTCACTCAATACGGCTATTCCAATTTTCTCTTGATTCAACAATAACTCGAACTCATATCGTTTTGGCATCAGACTCTGTGAATTCCATTGCGCAATGTGAAGATATTGAGCAACAGAACCCAGGGAGCTTGATGCCGTTGTAGCGTGATTTACAGGGGTGTTACTATCCATGGTTGAGAAGACCCAACAGTTTACTAAATATTTCACCATTACTTACATTCTTAGCGATAAAAGATACTACTTCATCAAATACTACTTTCAACACAATCTGGACTTTGTCTTCAAAACTATTGTTCGATATCAAAACTTCCTTCAGTTTAAGAAATAGCCGAGTGAAACAGCTACCTTTCTTCCGTCTGTCTTCTGTTTCTACCTTTTCTGCTACTGGTGTTCTTACGTCAGATGAGTTGTGCCAGTTTTCTGCTTCTTGGTTTAGTTCGCTTTTCTGTTTTTTGTTTATTTTATGTTTCTTTTTCTTTTGTTCTGTATTAGTAGCTTTCCTTATCTCGACTTCACTGCTGCTATCCTTCTCTATCCTGGGTATCTTCGGTGGTTGACGAAGAGCTGCACTGTATGACATCCCTGTATTTTCTGATTGCCGATTTTTCTCTTCAGAGTAATCTGCGTGAGATTCTGTTTCTGCCTTATTGTCTAAATACATTGATAAAGCAATTTTGTACGTCACATTATTTTTAGACATGGTTTCTCGTACTTTCTTTTCCTTCAAGAAATAGGGGCATAACTTACTGAATGAGATATGACGTCCCTTACAGTTTACACATCGGAATTCCGTAGTTTGACAGTTATTGTGGCTTCCACCACATTTTGGGCAAATGGTTTTATTTGGGCATGTACGCGTAGTATGCCCGTACCGCCAACAGAAGCCGCACTGAGATACCGGGAAGGTATAAGGCTCAATCTTGAACCGGCAGTCATAACCATGTATATATTCCGGCAGAGTAGAACTTTTAAAACCAAATCTAACTGTTTCACTCGCAACCCATTCACCTTGAGCTGAAAGGCGTTTTAGTCTTTTGACAGAATCTATTTTGTATTCAGAGCTAAATGCGTTCATCAGATCTTTATCAGTAATGTCTAGTTCTAAGTATTTGACTACGCCATAGCTAATATCTACTTCCGTCGTGAAATGACAGCGGTATCCCAAATCAATAATTTTTTGGTTATTTATCAGTCCTAATGCATCTTCTTTCTTATCAAAGCTGATTACTACTTTATATGCATTCTTGTATCTTATCTTTGTGGCGTTCGTTATGCCTTCTGACTTAAATAATCGAGCTAAACCTATTTGTTTAGGTAGCAACTCATATGAACATAGGCAAACATCATTCTTATTAGAGTCATTAATAATTGTATTCGACTTCTTTGTCTTATCAGTTGAATTCTTCGAACTACGGTTTATTTTTCTCGTAACAGTGATAAAGCCTTCCCCGTCTACCGCTCGACCGCGGCTATCGTCGCTCTCTGTCTCACGCTGCCGTTTCACTCCTGCTGTGCGCGTAGGTATAACAACTGAAGCGGTCGTCTCAGCGCTGCATTGTAATTCCACTTCATCTCTTAATAAAGTACAATTAGATAGTATTTCATCTTCACTCATCCCACTCACCACAGACGGAGGTCTGGAGTGGACCTCGTCCATCGTATATAACACTTAATTCACTATTGATGCGATAACAATAATTAGAACGCGGATTAGCAACAATCTGTACGTGCAACCGGTGTGGTGCACGGCGTGCGACTGAGAATGTAAGATTGAAATCGAGTTGCTTGAAAAAGAGTGATGATGTGTCCTTGTAATATCATTTCAGGCCCTCAGTACTCTCTGGTAACATTGCGGAGCGGTCGACGCATAGTGATGGTCGATGGGTACACTTACTCTCGCTGTGGTACCAACAGCTACTACTGCTCAAAGAAAGACGCCGGGTGTGAAGCTCGTCTTAAGATGAACGATGGTATTGTGGACCTCATTTACGACGCGCATAATCATCCCCAACCAAGACCAAAATACGTCAATGTAGCTCGTGGCAGCTTCATCAAACTTTAAAGTAACAATAAAATGTGTTATTCAAAAGAAACCTTAGTATCTATTACATTCCAGTCTGTCAAACTATGAAATATTTGACACTGTTGGCAGGGCTATCGATATGCAGGCATGTACAATTGTACATATACGAGTACTAGCTGCGCTCCGCGGTTTCACACGCGGTTAAAAAGTATCCTATCTCTCAAGTTGGATCGAACTGCACGTGGTGTGCGAATTTTATTATAATCGGTTAAGTGGTTTAGGAGTTCATTGAGGACAAACATTGTGACACGAGATTTATATATATTAAGATAAGATGTACTACATGATTAAAATTATAAGTTACGCAGGCTCAAAAAATAAAGTAGTTAAAAGCTTTGCAGATATGGGTATTTATCATTTTATTATAGGTATATTACTAAACTACGTTACAGTACTTGTTTACTATCAGTTTGCCAAATGGCGAAATCACGGTCATTAAAAATCGCGGTGTTCTTAAAAAAGTGTGTATGAAGTAAAAAAATCTTGGTATATCTGTACCTTATGTGTAACCTTATGGTTAGGTTGATTATAGTAAATGATACTAATCATAAGTCAACTTAATCTTTTCATTAGTTTATAGTAAATGATAGTAAGTTTTATTATGGAACCTGACGCGGAGTAACCGATTTATATCGGACATTATTAGTTCCCGCTTTACAAAATTACAACAATGATACTTACAGTATTACGTCTATGATTAATCGGTACTCTCTATTACGTATGTAGATTTATGAAGTTATCTTTATTAATCTACATACCCAATTTTCCAAAAACGCCCTGTCTTTCAACCATGCTTAACAGAAAATCCTGTTTTGCTTTCTATTCATTGAGCATAAAACATTGTGACAGTTTTCCTAGAAAATGCGTAATTTAAATAGTATTCAGTTAGTTTTAATAATAATAATAAAAATTTTCGGGACACTTATACACACGGTCGTCTGACCCCAAACTAAGCAAAGCTTGTACTATGGCGGCCAGAGATTGATACATATTTATTTTTAAATACATACTCAAATAGATAATTATTATCACCCGGACATAGAAAAAACACAAATGTTCATCACATGAATGTTTGCCCTAGGTGGGAATTGAACCCACGCCCCTAGCTCAGAAGGCAGGTTCACTACCAACTGAGCCACCGGGGCAGTTGTATCAATAACCTGTCAGTACTTTTACTAGATGGCGCTTTTCATAATTTCCAGAGCCTTGCTAGCCACGTAGGGTTCCCGCCCTCACGCACAATACTAAATCATGTATGTGTATTTACAGATAATCTCGGATACATCAAGATCCCGACTTCGAGGGGTCGGTTCCTTCTTATGCTGGACGGTTTCACCTTCTCGAAACGAGGGTTAGACAGGCATAATAATTTTTACTGCTCGAAACAAATTGCCGGTTGCCATGCGCAGGTGAAATTAAACAATGATGGAACGATAAAGAGCTCAAGAAACGTACACAATCACGACAAACCAAGATACGTGGTAGGAAAAGGTGGTAAATATGTTAAAATGTAATTTCGGACCCTACTTAATAATTGTCTAATCCACTTAGTAATTGAACATAACATATCGTCACGCCTTTCGCCCGGGGGGCTAGCAGAAGTGTAATACAACACCTACACTTCGCCGGCTGATATTCAGTCTCAAATGTGACAGAGGGCAAGCCTGTCGCCATACACCGGGCTCCAGTCATGTAGATTCAAGATTCAAGATTCAAGATTCAAGATTCATTTATTTGTGAGAACATGGTTTAGTATACAACATACAGGATAGCATACAGATCTTAAAATATGGTAGTACACATGTCCTGGCCTGGTGCGGCATACAAATAATAATTTAAAATGTCAGAGCTAATGAATATAATAATAATGAATAATTGAGTTAAATGTATTACATGTCAAAGTTTTTTACAAAAGTCAGGTTGAACATAATGCATCAAATTTCCTGTCATCTAAAAAGTCAGTAATTGTGTAGTAACACTTGTCAAGTAATAGTATTTTTAATTTCTTTTTAAACATAACACTATTTAATTCCCTAATCGATCGTGGTACTTTATTAAAAATTATGGGGGCCATACAAAATACACTTTTGGCCATAAGTGCCGTTTTAGATTTTCGTACACATTGTCTAGTATTATCCCGTCTATTACGTATATTTACATCTGCCAGCCGTGTAAATAAGTCTGGATTTGCTTTTACATATGTTGCAATTTCAAGTATATATAGACATGGTAGAGTTAAGATCTTATATTTTAGAAAATAAGGCTGACAGCTGTCTGTCTTTTTTAAGTGAAACATAGCTCTAATGCATCGTTTTTGGGCTTTGAAAACAATTTCTCTATCAGTGGAGTTTCCCCAGAATATAATGCCATAGCTAAGAGCTGATACGACCATACCGTAGTATGCCGTTATCAGGGACTCTTTATTTATTATTAGAGATAGTTTAAATAGCGCATATGCAGAAGAATGTACTCGTTTGCTGAGAATATCTATGTGTGCTTTCCAATTGAGTTTACTATCAATGGTTAGCCCAAGAAATTTGGTTGACTCGACCTCTCTCACTACTGTACCGTTATACTGTACCATAATCTTATCTTGAATAGCACGTTGCCGAAAGTGCATCACATTTGTTTTTTCTAAATTTATTTTTAATTTATTGTCATCCAACCATTCAATTATTGATTTTAAACTATTATTTATGTCAGATTCGTATGTCAATTTATTTTCACATTTAATTGTCACTGTACTATCATCTGCAAAGAGAATCGTCGGATGGTCAATTGATTTTGGTAAGTCATTAATATAGATTATGAACAGGATGGGTCCCATTACGCTACCTTGAGGGACACCGGTTTTAGGTGATCGCTCTCGTGATTGGTAAATCTTTTCTTGTTTTGTTCTTAGGTCAATTTTTGCAACTTCTGTGTATTGTTTCCTATTAGATAGGTATGAACGAAATAGTTCTAATGTGTTGCCTCTGATACCGTACGCTTCCATTTTATTTAGGAGTATATTGTGTTGAACATAATCAAATGCTTGCGTCATGTCACAAAATATCGCGCAAACAGGCTTAGTTTTATCGACGCTTGTCATAACATTAAGTAAAAAGTCGTATATAGCCATATTAATTGTCCGATTCTGTCTAAACCCCTTTTGCTCGTTGCAGAGAATATCCATCTTCTCTAAATATTTGTAAAGTTGTGAGGAGATATACTTTTCAAACACTTTAGATAAAATAGGAATAAGAGAAATTGGCCTATAGTTGTCTATACATTCTTTGTTATTCTTCTTAAATATCGGTTTGATAATCGAAATTTTCAGCGCGTTAGGATAGATACCGGAGCATATAGACTGATTTATAATATAACTTAAGTGTCCACAAATATATTTAGAAACACGCTTTATTACCTTAGTATTAATTCCGTCGTAGCCTACACTATTCGTATTTTTTAATGAATGTATTATTTTAAAAATGTCATATGCAGTACAGGGTGAAAGAAACATTGAATTTTGTCTACCTGGTATCAGTAATTTAAATTTTTCATCGTTATTTGAAATTGACTTAATTTTGTCGATAAAATGATCATTAAAAGCATTACATATTTGAGATGGATCAGTAATTATTTCACTGTCGACTCTTATTTCACCGATAGATTCGCTCGGTATCCTATGCTTGGTGTTATTGATTATATTCCAAGTGCACCTAGACTTGTTATGTGCCGTCTTTATTGCATAATCATTTTGTGCTTTTTGTGTTAGCTTAGTGACCTTTTTATACACCTTTGAATAATTTATTAGGTTGGCTTTGTTCGATGCATTTGGATTCAATCTGTATTTCCATAGAAGTGAGCGTTTCTTTTTACTACATTGTCTAATACCTCGTGATATCCACTTAGGCTTTTTGATGGATTTGATGGTTTTTTCTATCAATGGGAAACATAAATCGTAGAATAATTTAAATAGTTCTATAAAATAATTGTATGCCTCATTTGGATCGGCAATGTTATACAGTTCAGCAAAAGAAAGAGACTTCATACATGATATAAATTTTAATATATTATCATTGCTGTAGTCACGCCGTAAGACTCGCCAGCTATTAAGAATACACTTATTTTCTACAGGACACTCTAGCAATTGAGCTGTGTGGTCAGATAACGCGTATTCAATAACTTCTACCTTGGTACTCTTAAAGTCATGAGCTATATTATCAATACATGTTAGGCTACTCATTCTAGTTGGTTGTTTTAAGGCTAATTTAAGGTTAAAGTTTATTAATAGGTGCTCTAGTTCTTGAGTGTCAATATTGGGTTTTAGCATGTTCACATTGTAGTCTCCAGCTACTATTATATGTTTATACTGTTTTCTACGTAGTTTTTGAGGTAGCAGATGACAAACAATATTATGTCCATATGTTCACGTAATGAACAAATTGGTGCGTGCCGGCTGGGTTTGAACTTTGAACCCGCTCCCTCTGACTTGAGACGCGGGCCTTCTCCAACTAGGTTATCATCGCCTTTTGTCTATTGAAGATGGTACCTAATTGTATATTGAGATGGTACGCCGTCAAATATTTTGGGTACGCCACCGATCGAACCGGTTTGCTTTTAATTTGCGACGGTTAGCATAACGGCACGTTAATGACGTCTTTAAATACTTGTATAAAAAAAATTGGCACGTTGATCCGTAAAGGTTCGCCATCTCCACTTGGGCAATGATAATCTTTGTGGCACTTTCAATTATGTACGCATAATATGCTTATCGTTCATTATTTTTTTATCATTATGCTTGTTTTTAATTAAATGTATGCTTATGATTAGTAAGATTTTTATAATTTGAAAGTTTTTTCAACAAGTAAATTTTTTAAGTACTAATTTTTAGTTTTATTTTACCTCGTTTGTCACACGCAAAGATCTCCCTAATTTTTTTCCGTTGGCAGTATCAATTAAACACTATTATACCTGAGTTTCTTTATTAAGCATTCCTTGCATTTGATTTATAATCTCTATCTTTGTGCAGATGGCATGGGATACGTGACGATTCCGACAAGAACGTATGGTGTACTTTTAGTGGTGGATGGATTTACATTTTCAAGGCAAGGGAAGACGAATAATTTCTACTGCTCGAAAAAAAAAATTGGTTGCAAAGCGAAAGTCAAGCTCAACGACGATAAAACGATACAATCAGTTAGAAACGTACATACTCATGAGAAGCCTGTGTTAGGAAAAAGAGGACAATATATAAAGAAAAGGAAATGACAGTGTGGCGCCTAATAGGTTCTGAATTAACTGTATTTTTTTGCAGCTGACTAGCAATATACATATTTTGTTTCGTTAGAAGTGCGTATTTTATTTTATTTAATAAAATTGATAAAGGATAGGTAAAAAAAAACTTTGTATGATATGAATCACTACATTCATTCATTATTTATTGACATATTTGTCTACCTATATACCGGTTGATTTTTTTATCGTCTCGAAAACAATTCAACTTCTACACACCATTGTTGTGGAAGTAGAACAGAAGCCATACACGAGAATATTTGCCTTAATCTCCTGCCCCCCGTCCCTGAATACCCCTAAATCAGACTCGTATTAGTTGAATTAATTAATGACTTTGTAGTTACAGAATATCTCGGGTACATTAAGATCCCAACACGTATGGGTAAATTTCTTCTCATGGTGGACGGTTTCACATTCTCAAGGCGTATGCAGAGTAGAAACTTTTATTGCTCAAAGAAAGACCTCGGTTGCAAAGCGAAAGTGATACTTAATCATAACGGAACGATAATGATTTCAAGAAATGTACATAATCACGAGAAACCAGTGTATAGAAGGATACAAAGTGGGAAACTTCTTAAAATAAACTAGTAATTGACGCTAGCTAATTTGGTGACTAGCGTCTTAGGCCCTAATGCTAAAACGACGCTCAGTCATAAATCTAGAATTAAAACTGTTATGTAATTAAAACTGTTTATGTATGGTAACACCAAATGTGGACTGAGTGCGTTTTAGCATACGGACCTTATGATTATCCTTAGCCAGGATACGCTTTGAGTCCCAGCTGTAAAAAACTAGCAAATTAATGTACTGAAAGTAAATTTCATTTGCTTGTAACTAAAAATAATGTTCATTTTTGTAGAAGCGTACGTTTGTGTTTTTTTAAACGTTTTAACGCTTCTCTCTCTTTAAATAATAATTAGCCAATTTTCCTCCCTCAGTCCCCGTTGGCATCGTATTTCCGCGCTTCTGTAACGCGCGGAGAGAAATGAGCTAAGCGGTCCCAATATGGTTAGGAGTGTTTTGTTACATGGTTTATGTAGTTCTCGCTCGAGGGTCATGTTCCACAATAAGTTTTTTTGTTTTGGAGCTAGGCTGGGTAACAATTGTACGTGATAATGTAAATTGCGGTTATCTTAGCCTATTATTCTCGTTATTGTATAGGTATATTTGACAAATACCTGCTTTATTATTTGACAAAGCACCTGATTACTCATGTAAGCTGGGCTCCTCAGTTTACCGGTAAATTTGCTTATTTGCTATCCGGTGCATTACTGTTCAATATCTCTACAAAATATCGTAAGGTAAATAAAGTATAGGGTAAATTAATGTAATGGCTGTTGTTAATGAATGAAAGGAGTGTAAAGTTGAGCAACTACCCTATCTGTATCACTACTCACTATTGATTTATTAAACGTATGACTCCTAATTGTTGTGGCGTTTTAATGAAAATCCTTTTACTGAAACGACTTGAACGCTGGCTTAGGACTAATACATGTGAGTATTACTAGATCTATACTTATAACTAAACATATATTCAAATATCGCATATTATGTTACGCTAGTCGTGTGATGTAGGTATACAGCCCTACAATAGTGAATGATCTACGATGAAAGTTGTATTATTACTAAATTTAGCCACCCGGTATAGCGCTAAAACAAAAAAAAAACTTTGAAATTTGAATTTCGCGCCATGAACGAGACGCATCACAATAAGAATCGTTCATCAATGTCACCTGCTACGCACCTGAAGCCCGGTGTATGCCCGACAGGCTCGTCCCCTGTCACATTTGGAACTGAATACCGTACGGCGAAGTGTGGGTGTTCTACGCCTCTGCCCCTTACGGGGAAAGGCGTGACCATAATTATGTTACGTTATGTAACTTTCAAAGAGATAATTAAACTAGAAATATTGCCTGAACTCTGTAAACCCAACCAACTTATTGTGGAACATGACCCTCGAGCGTCCTCAGCCTCCTTGGCTCAACATGGAATTGAGGAACAAGATTTCTGAAACACTACGAGTATCTTCGCCACACCGAAAATACAGATAAAAAATCGCTAAAACGGTAATTACAGATTATTAAAGAATAACATCTTCATATAAAAATTTCAGAAAACTCTTTAACAGATGTATTGAATACTCAGTTGCGTTGCGACTTGCGACTCACGTAAAATAAGTTGTTTACGAAGATCTTGTTCCGATTCTAATAGAAAAATTAATTAGTTTATATCGAATTATAAAAATGATTATTAATAACGAACTGTTTAAAAATGAACTTTAAAATATTATTTTTAAATAGTCTGAACCCGACTGCGGCGAAGCCAAAAAAGGGGGGCTTATTACTTTTGATGTGTTATATTTATTGGACGGCAGGTTAGTAGCCATTACATCCCATGCCATTCCTTTTCACTAATGATTCAGTATTCAACCAACAATTTTTGATCTTACAGAAGATTTCGGATACATTAGAATCCCGACACGAAAAGGTGGGTTCCTCCTCATGTTGGATGGTTACACATTCTCAAGGCATCATCAATCCAAACAATTATTCTACTGCTCAAGAAAGGACAACGGTTGCAAAGCGCAGGTGAAACTTGACTATGATGGGAAAATAAGGTTCTCAAGAAATGTACATACTCATGACAGGCCATTATATATCATAGGGAAAAATGGTAACTACATTAAGTTATAGCGTTATTTTGCCATGTGGTACTTTTTAGGGTCGAATTAGAGAAGTTGTCATGGTCGAGGTCGCGTTGTGTCGTCCGCCGCTGACGGTCAGAAGACAGTACGTCATTGTAACAGCGTTACTCCCTAGCCCCATGATTATTATACAATAAATGAATGTACTTTAAAATAATAGTAAATTAGGTTAACTTTACCTAATTTAACCATTGAAAATAATAGTTAGGTTAGCTAGGTAGTTTTACTCCCGAGCTTAACCCACGGAGTAAATGGAAACCAAGTTATGATGGGTCTTTAGCCCCGTGTGTAACACTCTACTTTTCACTTCTGTTGCGAAGAAAAAAAATTCAATCCAATATTAAAAATAAATTACGGTCACCAATTCAATTCTAATTAGAAAAAAGTCTAAAGATTTCGCGCCAATTTCTTTTTTTATTTCTTCTGTAGTTGCAAAGCTATACGCGCATTTCCGAAGAGGTCGCCCTTTCTAGTTCCATTTGAACAAAATGGATGGGAAAAAATGCTCGTCCCCATAGAGCGAAATTCGCTCTGGTACGCTACAACGACAAACTTTTTGAGCTAGAGAAGTGAAAAATATTTAACTCTCACATACCTACACAATTTATTTTATCTCACACATCTCAATTTATTTTATCTCTACTACGTGTATTCGTTTACTTATCTATACTAACTATTGCGTTAATGTGTAAGTAATTAAACATTTTTGGTTTTATATTTTAAGGAATACTTTTACATAAAAACCCCGGTGTCATTCGTCTTCCTATATTTGTAGGTATAAATAAATTTCTTAGTTTTGATAACAAATATTATTGATTTAATTAAAATTACACCATAAATTTTGTTGTAACGAATCTATGGGCCATAAGTTTACAGAAACTAGGATGTATAGGGAGTTTTATTCAACGACAGACATATTCTAGTATATCATTTTACTTGCCATTATGAAATCACGAAAAAACAGCTGTTCAAAATTTTCATTCAACTTTCACGAAATGTATGGAACAGTTTAATTGCTTTAACAAAAGTAATTAAACCTTGAACATGTCCGTCGTTTACATAAACACCCTGTATATCGACGTGACGGAAAAGTCGACAAAGCAAAACTATTTCAGTATATCACACTAAATTTATAAAGAAGAAAGCTTGTGTGTGATTTTGTTACTTATTCACACTCAAACGGCTGAACCAATTTTGATGAAGTTTCGCAATAAGATAGCTGACACCCTGAATTAACACATAGGTTAGCTTTTATCCCAAAAAGTGAAGTATTTCCGCGGGAATTGAACCCGCGGGTAATACCGCGGAGCATAGCTATATTTGTCTTATACCACATACATTCTTATACATTTCCATATTTCTTATAGATTTACTTAATACTTATTTCAGATTTTAAACTTGTTTACACGAAGAGAGGAGGTATATCCATGACCTATGGAGGTTTCTTATTCAACAAGCATTGTCGAACTAATAACTTCTACTGTACGAGCAAAAACATATGCAGATCACGTGTTAAACTTGACTTGGAAGGAAACGTTTCGTCAAACTTCATTGAACATAACCACAATCCACCAAATTTAGATATTGTTTTAAGAAAATGCATAGAAGTATCTTTAGAAAAATATTGGAGGTCTTATGGCCACTTTCAGTAATTATACGAATTGTGTAAGTCCTTGCTTAAGTAGTTTAAAACTACTAGCCAAATATTTGCACATTATCGGGCACATAAAGTTAAGATTCTCCTAAGAAATGGCTTAAGGTTCATGTGAAAACATTAGGGAGGAGGTAGCAAGGACTAAGCAAATCTTATATTTAGTGCAAGTGGTAATTAAGCTCGTGGCGTAACTTAAATATAAATATCCTCTTAGCAATAAACATTGTGTAGCCTTTGTACAGTTATACAGTGTTTTGTCATTTTCGATCGAGTTCAAAATTATAGAAGAAAGAAAGAAACAGAACAAAGTAAAACTATTCCGAGGCTATACAACGTTTATTGCTAAGGGCGTTGGTGTTGATCGATTTTCAAAATAAAAACCAGACGGTTATATTACATTTTTTAAAGTTGTAAACAGTAAAGTATGCAGTGGGAATTAAAAAAAGTCACGCATTATTTATCTTAACAATAATCTTGCAAATTATGCGAAAGATAGAGAAAGTCGGTCAGAAGCATTAATTTTATTTATTTGAATCCTTAAATTATTTAGTAAAAAATGTTGTAAGTAAGTATTTAAATTGTAATTAAAAATAGTTAGTAAAATATATTACAATTCCAGTGAATACATGCAATATTATACTTAAATAGTAAATTAAAAATTTTGTTGTCTAAAGTTGTTTTACTTGTGACACACAATGATAAGGTTTCATCCTAGTTAGGCAAACTTTAACGGCTGACTGTTGCCTTTGTTTAGCCAGCCTAATATGTATTTAAATTGAATGTCCGAACAGCGTGTACCTTAGGCAGTTTGCGGCGTATCACTTGCTGACTCATTCAATGAGCGGCCGATTTGCATTTCGTTTGCAACAGTTTGCCTGTTGCTCAACATTCAGTTTGCCCAATACTCTTGGATGACAGTCAGCTGCTCACAGTTTGCCTAGCCGTACTTAGTTAGGACGAACATTGTCTGCACTAGCATTACTATCTATTCTGCGGCATCAATAAAAAATTAGAGTATGTTCGGAAAGAGAACTTACGTAGCGGAAACAGGAACTAACGTCTCAAATAAAACAAATTCTTGAAATATAAATAAATAATTAAGCACAGCGGCGCCATCATCCTCACAGCAATTCTGAATATACGCTATGACTAAATTTAAAATCCCACCTTTTTTTAAACGAGTGATCAGCGGTGTTATTAGCCGTTTTCCACCTTGCCGGCACGGCTCGGCCCGGCCTGGCACAGCGCAGGTGGACTACCCTGACATGATGGCTATGTTTTGTTTTTGACGCTTTGCGACCATAGACCTTTTTGCGCGGCAATATGACTAGCGGTCGCGCAGTGTCGAAAACAAAACGTAACCGTCATGGCTATAAGATGCCTTGGTAGGCCCCCTGGTAGGATCAAAACCGCCGGGCCGTTGCCGTCATCGGTTACGTGGTAAATGATGGCAAATATTTTCATATATTTATGCGTCCTTGGTTAGCGTGTCGTGCTTTGCCGGGCAGTACCAGGCAAGTGTAAAAACGGTTAATTCTGTAATGGGGGTAATAGAAATCGGTTGAATTTTGACACTTTGCTTACTGTAAGTGTCAAAACAAAGATTGGCACTTCGTCACCCAGACTGTTGTTGATTAATACGTACCTTTACGTAGTTCGTCGAATAGTACTTCACGAAAAACAGTACAACGTACATACATTAGGGCTCCTGTGATGGCACTTTATGAAAAATACTGTACAATGTACAAGGTACATAAGGGCTCCTGTCATGCGGATTGTTACCCGAGTGCTGATCTTATCCGCACTTAAGCCGTATCCTTATGCTATCCTACAATTTCATAGGTTCCATACATGTCTTTCCTATCACACGGGTTGCACGCACTGTGTCCAGGAACATGTGATCGGATGACAGGAAAAACAACTAATTATGTGACATTTTTTAATCAATTGGTCTTTGATACTAAATTTGTATTTTTTGACAGATAATCTCGGCTACTTAATGATACCGTCACGACACGGAATGCGATTACTAATGGACGGCTACACGTTCTCAAAACGTAAACTGACTCTCAACACTGCACACTTCTACTGTACGAAATATACGAGCGGTTGCAAAGCGCAGGTCAAACTCGACCGTTTTAAAAGAATAAAGTTTTATAGTAACTGGCATAATCACGAGAAACCAAGGTTTACGATTGGACGAAGAGGAGAGTATGTAAAATTGGATTGATTGTCATTTACGTCAAGCCTACGTGGTATACTCCATGATAAAAAAAAAACAAGGTCTAGTATTCCGGGAGCCAAAACGTAATGACGTCATTTGTCATCGTCATCCGTCTCTTTCGAACTACATATTTGTAAATAACTTATTTCGGTCTTACTTAAAGCATCGATTGACGTCACTACAGTCTTATCTAAGAATATCATATACATTTGTAGGACTGTGGATAATTTTCTATTACAGAGTGTTATTTTTGAAGAAGAATACCATTATTTTATGTGACCAATTTTTAATGTGATGAGCATTATGATATTTCATTATTTCATAGATAACTCGATTCCATCATACACATTTCAATGATAGCGTATTAATAACCTATTATTCTATGTTACCGCACGTATTTTAGACTTACGTACCGATATTTTATGATTACGCCAAAATGTCATTTTTCTCAGTGCGTGTTGCCCACGTGATCGAAGTGCTATGCTGGCAAAGTGTATTATTATCGAAGTGACTATTTGTACGGGTACTGGACACATTTATTCTGGATGATTAGCTTGGAATGAGTATATTCATACGAATTTTTTTTTTTTTTTTTTACTAATAAATTTATTCTTAATAAACGTGAGTATGATTGTTGTGTGTTCTTAGTGGAACGCACCCTATGGAATTATGATGTGATTGGTGGAATGTATATTGTGATTGGTGAACAAAAGGAGGTAATTATAATTTAAATACTCAATTTTTATTTTTACAATAGATATTGTAAATTATGTTAAAATAAATCAATTAAATAAATTTCAATGGAGAAAGTTAAGCTATTAATTCTTTTTTAATTAAAAATAATTATTTTTCTAAAAAAGTTTCATTTGTTTATATTTCTGTCATTCTGTCATAAAGTATTTGTAATAAAATAATTCAATTTGAATTTATTTAGCTTGTATAAAATATCTTACAAAATGGGTAATTATTCAATTAATAAAAAATATATATTTAACACGTTCCCTGTCCGAAGCAATATTGGGCTACTTTGTAATTACGTCCAATTTTTTTTTATTTTTTTTTTTTATTTTACAAAGCGGGTACTAAGTAGAAACATCATTCAGAGATAATTTCTAAATAAAAAAATATATTTTTAATAAAAATAATGTTTGACTCCACAACGAGTCATGGACGCATCAACGAAATAATTATGGTCACTATTAGAGTCATGGACGTGTCAATATATAATTACGTAGTCACCAAAGACAATTTCTTTATTAACTGTGCATTTAAAAAAAAAGTAATATTTGAGTTGCAACACTACCTCAACAAATTAAGTAAAAAAATGTCTATGGTTCGGAAAGTCCGTTATTTTTCTGACAAAATAGTTGAAATGAACCAATCCACAGGAAGGAACTCCACTATGAAACCCCAAATAGTTTTAGACTATAATAAAGGTAAAAAAGGCATAGATTTGTTTGACCAGCTTAGCAGTTACAACAGCCCAACTCGTAAAACCATGTTATGGTATAAAAAATTTGCGACAGATTTGATGTCTGTTGGGGTAATAAACTCTTTACTGATTTTTAATGAGTTGCGTGGAGGGATTAGAAAGAAGCTGTCCGAACTGGGGGCGCATGAATCATTTATCAGAAGATTGCTGCCTATGGAAATAGAAACAACTCTGCCTCGTCCTCTCCCAGTAAAGCAATTGAAAAAATCCCGAAGCACGCTGGGCAAAAAACGTCTAAAAAAGCGTTGGTGGTTATTGCCGCGAATGCAATGTGTTAGATAAAAATGCAAAAGATGCGGCAGCTGCAGCAGCAAAAGTAACAACTTGGTGTGCCAAGTGCAAAAATGCATTTTGTTTACCGTGTTTTAACGTATTTCACAATATTTTGTAATCATTTAGAAAATAAATTCAGTGAAATGTGATACCGATTTTCAAATTTTGTTTACCTCACATGGCAACCCAAAGTATCGATTGTCCGTGGTTTTTTACATTTTAGACATTGTTGTTAACACGTCCAAGCAATATTATTTTTTATATCTGATACGTCCATAGAGAAAAAAGCCGTTAAGTTTGCAGGGGGACCGTGACTCCGATTAATACCCATGGACGTACGACTGATGAAATTTTATGACTCGTAATGGAGTCATAGACAGGGAACGTGTTAATTCTTAACATAGAATTGTTTTTTAATTTTAATACTGATGATATATTCTTCAGATTCCGAAGAAGAATATGAAAACGATGAAGGCAAAGAGGTAGACCAAAACGGAGAAGACGCGAATGAAGTTGTTAATTCAGATGAAGCTGCTGATGAGAATGACAAAGTCATTGATGAAAATTTATTGAAGGAAGGTGACAAATTTGATTCTTTTGAAAAGTTAGAGAAGAAAGTAAAAGATTTCGAAGAAAAAGGGTACGCGTTTTTTTATCATCGAGATGCTATGACAATTGAACGATGTCGCACAAAAGGAATCAAGAGGCATGTTGAAGCGTCCCTGATATATGGGTGAGGCCACGAAAAATTGTTCAATAACACACTGGAAACTGTAACACACAATAACACACTCGAAATAATATAACACAACGGAAAATAGTAAAGCCTAGCACACATCATTGATCAAATAATAAAACTAGTTTTTTTTTCGCGGCTTTGCCCGTAATATTCTAAAATATAATTTACATGCTAAATAATACAAATAAATACTTTTAAAATCTTTATTAAAACTTAATAGTTACTACAAAATAAGATTCATTAAAGTATTCTCACCGGTAACAAACTCTAAATATAAGTACGAAAAGTGTATTCCCTTGTCACGCATTAAAATTAGCGCTTAGGAATTTATCCAATTCTTAATCTAATCAGTTTTTGCTTATTTTCTAAAAATTTAATAATATAATGTGATATATCAGTTAGGCGGCAAAATAATTCAATTAAAATAACACAACTGTTAACAAACAACTGTTATTAAGTAACACAACATCACAACTGTTTATTAAGTAATATTGTGTTTGTTGTAGTATGTCACACTTTAATTGAATCTTCTTGATGATGGAGTTTGATTTTACAATATCCCAGTCCTCCTTTTTTGTTTTGACAAATTTCAACTTCGGATGTGTTATTTTATTTAGAAAACTTATTTTGTAATTTATTTCTCCACACGTTTCTGTTAAGTCTTCGACGAGAGGATTCGTCGAAGACTAGAAAATATTTCCATGTACCTCTTGGGTAATATCTGACCAAAACACTATCTGTTTTTCTTCTTAATTCATTCTCGTCTTTCTCTTTTACTATTTCTTTATCGTCATAATCCCTAAAGCCACTTTCTTTTTCTATGTCAGAGCAATTGTTAATGTAGTCTATTATATCTTTATCATCAATTGTTTTGGTTTTTAACACTTTCCCCGCATTCTCATTTAGTTCTTTATTTATTACCGGACACAAATTTAATCCTATCTGCAAATTTTCATCTTCTAAAATTGAGTCATCGCTGCTGTTTTCATCCAAAATATCATAATCTTCGTCATCAGATTCTCTCAAAGAATATACTTCATCATCTGTTCTAATGTGTTTATTACTGAAAAATATTAAACGTTAGTTTGCGAATCACACAATTGATTCAGTGTTAAATATCTCGGAATACAACAGAAACAAAAGCATTCACTCTCATAGCTACCGCTAGGTCACCGATGTTATCAGTTGTTATCGATGTTTTCAACTATTTTTTAATGTGAACTAGGCTTAACGTATTTTCTTGTGTGTTACGTAACACAAAACGTAACACACGTAACATGCGGGAATAAACACACGCGAAAATATTACCTTTTTCTAAGATTAAAACTTTTAAATACAGTCTAATTACACAGGAAACTAGGCGATTCCCTAAAAAACTACATTCTTTACAGGAATTTTGAATTTAACGGATTAAATTCCAACACTTGCCTTGTCAAATGACATCAATTATCTCGAAAAAAATAGACTAACATTTCCGCTCACATCAACGACCTCACGATTGTTTCCTTATTTAAATGGCTGACAGATGTTTGATAGTTCTCTTAACTCGTAGGGAAGTTTGCCAGCATAAAAAAAGACTAATAGTGTTGCTATGGTTTGAAAATCAAATTCTACTGAGAGTTTCGTGTTATGTCACACACGGGAATCAAATTTGGTCCATTTTTTTTAACCGTGTTTTTTTTATAGTAACAGGCAGATAAAGATTATTTATTTGCTTTAAAACAAAGCCATAATAATATATAATAGGTACAATCTAGCATATATATGATAATAACTCGATTTGATCAGAAAAAAATCAAGAGTTTGGTGTCACATGGACGAGGGACATTTTGATTTTGTATGGAAGCTGTAATCAACCTAAATTCTTAATCGAAAATTTACCTATATAAACAAATATATTTCAATTTTAATTACGCCATGCTGGACAGGCATCCTCTAAACATTGATAAAACAGTAAATGGTAATAAAAATAATGTACTGTTTTATTAATATTTTTAATTTTAGTATGGTCCACGTTAAATTTTTGAAATGAACACTTTTTTGTGGCCTTACCCATATTACAGCATTCAATACTATTGTATTCATGGAGGGAAAAATTTTATATCTACGTCGAAAGGAGCAAGAAAAGCGTTCTCGTTTCAGAAAAACTGTCCAGCATCTTTCAGCGTTGGAGTGGATGATACTAGCCACTATCTTGTCATCAAATCAATTAACATGAATCACAATCACGATAGAAGTGAACATCTTTTTCGACACTATCCACGGAGCAGAAGATTAACTAAGGAGCAAAAGGAAAAAATTGCGGAGTTATTAGATCTCGAAGCTAACCGAGTGAAGGTTAAAGATATGATGGAAAGATAAGGTTAAAGATATGATATGATTTTTTTTGTAGTTTTTTTGAAATTTCTCAAAATCTACCGGTTCGAATCGGTCCAAAGTATATTCAAAATCTAAGTTTGGTTAAGCCCTTTCGAATGGCGCCAACTACGAAGAAATCGGTCAAGCCGTTCAAAAGTTATAAGAGGGTCACAACATACATACATACATACATACATACACACATACATACATACATACAGACATACGGACATTATCGCGAAAACATTCAGGGAAGCTTCCTATAGGACCTCAAAACCTCGATATCTGATGAGAACTCAGTTTTCGAAAAACGCGGTAAAACCAATAACTTCCCAACTTCCCGATTTATGAACATTTTCAATTTTCTTAGCGGGAAGTTAAAAAAATATTAAACTAATGTAATTGTACCTCTTCACTTTAATATTTTAATAATAATAAGATTTTTACACATTTTTATCATATTCACTGTTTTGATACAATACTTCATCGTATAAATTATCTTATTACTTATTATCTTATAGAAACGCAAAATATATTTTTTTAAATTTGCACTCTAATTGATAAAATAAAATTATTCGTCCGACTTCTGTACGAATAATAATAACTTGTTCGTCCAGTACCCGTATTAATAATTATTATACCATGGTATTATTAAATTTATTCAGTGTGCCGTGGGTGACAGCCGCATTTACTTATTCTTCCTGCATTTTTTTAGATATAGTTATGAATGATTCCTTATTTTAATGTTGTGATACCTATTTAGGGTCCTGCTGAAGTTGTAAGTTGTGATTTGTAAATCGCGACAATTTTCTAGGGTGAAATGAAATGGAACGATTTGTCTAATGTCACTCGCACCATCCTACAATGAAACTAGTATAGAAATATGTGTTGTGGTTTGTAGTAGTATTGTTGTACTGGTTGGGTGTACTCGTTTAGTTTTAACTGCTAATGTTTGCGAACATTTTCTGATTATAGTTGCAATAAAGTCGTACGGCAGTTACTTACGGTTTTATTCATCAACATGGTTATTATCAGCCTGGTAATCGTTCACTGGTGAGCATAGGCCTCTTCTGCCTCTTTTTGCATGCAACTCATTCCGGTCCTGTGACAATCTCGACTTTAAACAGTTGCAAGCTCAATGGTTTATTCTGAAACGACTAATAGCTTTGTTTAAGCTAAAACACGCCATCACATCTTTGTTGTGACAATTCCTATTTCTTGAATTTTCTCGTCAAGTCAAGGAAAAGTTGGTAAAGCATAAAGAGCTAATCTTTATTTCAATAGAAAGTATGTGAATAAGAGATTTTTATTCTTAGCATTGACATATTTCAGCCTACAAACTGTACTACACACGAAGAGGGAGTGTGACCATGATCTTTGAAGGATACGCATACAACAAGCAAGGCCGATTTAACAACTTCTACTGCACGAGAAGGAACACTTGCAGATCAAGAATAAAACTTGACAAAGAAGGAAAAATACGTACATGTATCACTGATCACAACCACAAACCACCAAACATGAATATAGTTCTTAAAAAAGCAATGGAATTAACGTTAGACAAAATATTGCAAGTTTCTGCAGATGAGACATCCGAAGGTCTACTTCGATCTTCAAAGTTGAGTAACGTTTGGCTTTTGGATCTGAACTGATATGGTTCTACAGATCATCATCATCAGCCCGCAATCGCCCACTGATGAGCATAGGCCACTCATCCCGGTCCTTTTTTTTTTTTCACCTTGGGAAAATCCTTTATGGATACCACCAACAGCCCCGGGTGCGGGCACAGAGTGGTTATGTGGGAATCCCGCCACTGACGGCCTACCCACTAAAAACCCAAGGGTGTTCCACCTCGGCGCAAAATGTCGGGGCTACGGGTACGCTTTCGGACTCTTCCACAGCCCCGACAGCGCCAGCCCCTTCGGGCACCACCCCGAGCTTGCGCTCTCTCACTCTCGATGACGATGTGTCGAACACCAGACACATCGTCATCATCCACCTCCTCGGGGACCAATTTTGCCCGTGGGCGCCAACCAGCACCCGTGCCTAGGCGCCCATGGTCCCCATGCGACACTGCACCCCGCCTCAGTTGTGGGTCTGCTCATCACACAGACCCACACCCTACTTAGGCCGCTTCCATGTGGGCTTTGGGCTAAAACCCCCAAGAAGCGGCCCCACCTCGGGTTCCTCTTGGCTTCACCGTGGTTGCCGAAGCCACGGCTACTGAGCCCCCCCCCCCGCCACGACAAGGCGGGAACCCGCGTGGGAGACTCATCCCGGTCCTGTGCCAATCTTGTCCAGGTTCGACCCGCGACATTTACAACGTCGTCGACCCCACGTGCTGGAGGCCGACCAACACTTCGTTTCTACAGATACCTACTTGTTATACAGGGTTATCTACATGCTTTATGTTTGGGCGTTTTGTTTTAGTTTCTATTGTTTCAATTTAAGTTTATGCTTATTTTTTTATGTATAATTTTCTAAACACTGTGTCAAAGACTCTTTTGTGGTTGAGTAACTGGCAAATCTGCAAAGGCTGACTTTGTAAAAGAGTTACATCCACCAATAAATATAGCTATTTTTATTATTACTTAATTTCATTTTTAAGAGTTAAGTAAGCGTGGCATATAGTAGAACAGGAGCACGTAGTAAAGCTTAAAAGTTTATTTTTCCCACGGAACCTCAAAACAACAAAACAAACTTTGTTCATAACATATCGTCACGCCTTTCCCCAGAAAGAGCTGGCAGAGGTGTAATACACAGTTGCCAGACCATATTCAGTCTCAAATGTGACAGGGGGCGAGCCTGTCGCCATATACCGGGCTCCAGTCATGTAGCAGATGACATACAATACGCACATATGTTCACACAATGAACAAATTGGTGCGTGCCGTGCGGCTGGGTTTGAACACGTTCCCTCTGGCTTGAGAGGCGAGCCTTCTTCAACTAGGCTATCATCGCTTTCAAATGATACGGAAATTACTCAAGTCCAATTTAAGCCGGTTACTTCCGTACTCGTAAGTAATTCCCTTATCGAGTAGAACAAAATGTGTAAGAACCACATCAGTTTTCATAGTGAAATTATAAAAAATCGTGCTCAATTTTATTCCGTTTCAGTTGATCAAAGTTCGTACAAGATGATAAAATCAACACGAGGGACCGAGACGATGTTGTTTCAAGGATTTACATACACTTGTGGGTCACGCTCTCCAAATATCTTTTACTGTACGAGACGAAGTAGTGGGTGCAGAAAAGCATGGGTACACCTGAACGCTAATGGCACAGTGAAAAATTTTATAACGGAACATACTCATGAAGCACCGAAATTTATTATATCTAATGGAATGTATCGCCCTATCCGTGGGAGACTGCCACCATTGCGAAACCCCAGGTTTTCAGGAGGTTTTTTCTGATTATCTTTAAACTTTCTGAGGCCCGCTTGTTCAAGCGACGCTCAGTTATGAATCTAGATTAAAACTGGTTTTACCATACGTAAAAGTAGTTTTATATTGAGATTTATGGCTGTGTGTTGTTTTAGCTTGCAGCTCTTCGTACGTATATGTACTTCTATGTATCTTATATGATTACCTGATACAATAAAATTTTCTAAGCTTTAGCATACTTACTATTTTAAAGTTTTGAAAATGTAATTTAACGATTGGCAATTCAACTACCATAGCCGATACTTGAGTACAGCGTTGACGTTGCGTTAGCTTCAAAAGAACGGAAGGTAAACGGTTTAGTATCACTTATGTCTCACAAACGTGCCATCTGGACTACTAGTGACACGTTTGTGAAACATTAGTGGTACTAATTCGTTCCCCATCCATTTTGAAACACAACGTCAACGGTTTAGTTAAGTGATAGGTAAAAGGTTCTGCAATCTGGGGGGCAATTCACTAAACCATAGCCGACTATGATTAACTGAATGCCCCTCCCCCCCAGATTGCAAAGAGCCGTGTTCGGCGCAAAGCAATACATATACTACTGTACCTCAATGACAAACTTTAACTCTTTATACAGGGTGTTAGAAAAAACCTGTTGTGTATCCGCGTGGTGAGCATCCAGTATCGGCTGAAGGATGCAATTATGCTAGATTAAATTAAAACAATTTTACACACATCGCGCTCCGTTCTCCTAAAAGCGCGAACGCAGACTTTAATCGCGTTGTTTTTATTTTTTAACTGTGCGCGTCGCGCCGCTACTTTCTTGAAATAAAAGCTGCCAACATATTGTGATACAGATTTGTTAAAATTTCTGTAATAAAATCCTTTTTTTCTTGCGTTCTTAAACAGGTCATAACTCTTGCTATTTTTAACGTTCATTTTTTTGTATGGTTGCATAAATACTTAAAGTGTTTACCAATTATCCAACAGGGTTTTCGTTACTGCCTGTATACATATTACTAAGTACATATATATTTGTTTAATTTACTTTAGTATTTTAGTTTCGCCGTTACAAATATAGCGTTAAAGTAATGTGAAGGTTAGTTTTATTCTTGTGTCAGGACGTAACTCGTGGTGGCAAGATGATTAATTAGTTTAAAGTCTGATGAGCATTTAACTTCGCGATATGATTATAGGGTACGGGAATTACTCAGGTACGAACTCACCTGGAAAAATATCGCCGAATTTGGTTGAAACTAGAATCCGAATAACCAACTTAATCGAACGTGAGTTACTCCCGTATCATAAAATCATAACGTATGAAAACCACGTCAGTTTCCATAAAATTACTCCGAGATCAAAAACTAACTAACCGAGCATCCCAAGGGACCTTAGTCTAACCACTGGTAATGCGATCTAATACTAGTACCCTAAAGAACTAAATGATCTCTGCTACTAACAACCGTAACACTAATGGCCACTTGCACTGAATATAAGGATTGCATAAGTCCTTGCTTAACTACTCGTAGTTTAGAGTATTCCTAGCTAGCTCCTATCTAAATTTTCTTGCATGAACTTTAAACCATTCCTTGAAAAATACTTACAAAAAGAGTTTTTTTTTTTATAATACATTTTTTCTTTCAGTAAAAAATTTACCGTACAAAATGGTAATCAATCGTCTAGGAACACAAACAATGGTGTTTCGAGGATACACGTTTAATAGGATTAGAAAAAGCGGGCTTTCGTTTGTGTGCACGAGTAGGCGCAGTGCAGTTAGCTGTACTAGAGCTCGTGTGTTCTTAAACCCTGATGGGACTGTGAGACGCTATATATCTACCCATACTCACGATCCACCGAAATATTCTATTGAGAATGGAAAGTATATAAAGTTTATTAAATATAAATAAGTATATTAAGAAATAAAAAACTCTGGTAAACAGTGATTTCGTTGCTCTTGATGTAAGAGTGGTTTCGAATACACTCACGACCCACCGAAATATTCTATTGAGAATGGAAAGTACATAAAATATAAATGTAAATAAGTATTTTATGAAATAAATAACACTGATCAATAGTGATTTCGTTGCTATTGATGTAAGAGTGGTTTCGAATATAATCACGATCCACCGAAATATTCTATTGAGAATAGAAAGTACATAATGTTCGAATGTAAATAAAAATTTAAGAAATAAATAACACTGGTCAACAGTGATTTTGTTGCTCTTAATGTAAGAGTGGTTTCGAATACACTTACGACCCACCGAAATATTCTATTGAGAATGGAAAGTACATAAAGATCGAATGTAAATAAATATTTTAAGACACAAATAACACTGGTCAACATTGATTTTTTTGCTCTTGATGTAAGTTTGGTTTCGAATACACTCTCGATCCACCAAAATATTCTATTGAAAATGGAAAGTTTATAACGTTTATCAAATGTAATTGAATTTTTAAGAAATAAAAACACTTCAAGCAGTGATTTTGTTGCTCTTGACGTAAGAGTGGTTTTGAATACTTCTATGTCAACAATTTAGGGAAATATGGATGGATTTGGAATATTGGTTCTAGTTTTTTTAAAATCTTTATTTTCAAATTGTACTCTATAATAATAGTACAATGTTCCAAAGCAGAGGGAGAGAGAACACAGTAGTATAAACTGTATTGAGTCAAACCAGGACTTTTATGAAAATATTCGAAAATTGGTCACTAAAAAATATAGAAATCCGCAGAAATATCCAGAGCTACAAAAAAAAGTTTTTGTTGTTGAGCTGTGTAATTGGTAGAATAACGGCGTTAATAAATCTTGTTTATCTCTAGTAAATATTTTTGATTTATAATTGAATTGTGTTTTTTAAAATACGGGTTGACCTATTGATTGCTTTAAATACTTAAGGTCATTTTAATTGATAGTCACAAGCAAAGTGAAAAATAAACTACTAGAAATTAATTAATTGAAGCATTCATTAACATTAACTAATGCAATTATGACACTTCAATGATGGCTTAATTATTTAAGCGGGGACGATCATTACCCGATGGTCCAACTAAATAAAGGCGATAACAGGACTCTGTAACTATTGCCCTGTGACAAGCCGAAGACAGAGTGGTGTGAAAGCTGCTAGTGAACGCCGCGGTAAAGGCATTTCAGTACAGGTACGAACTTCAGTACGAAGAAGAAGAAGAAAAAGAAATAATAAATTAATGCCATATTTAAATTAATGTGCCAACACTCGGAAAATATAGACAAGAACATCGCACGGTCTTGCGATTTAAATTACAACAACGTGAGTAAGCGCTCTAGCGCATCACCGGCTCGCTCCTTTGAACAACCACACTCTAAGACCACAACAAAAAGTCTGACAAAATTGGATTCCCAAATCATTTTGCCATACATTATTTATAAAAATAATAATGATCTATTAACTTCTCGTATGCGAGAAGTGTCACTCGAGAAATGAAGATTAATAAAAATAAAGCTTTACGGAACATAAGAGATTGTCCAGCAATGTTATGTATACTTAATTAAAAGGAACAGAATTAAAAACAAAGGTAATCTCCTCTCTCTCTCAACCTTAAGGTATGTTATTATTTTATTTTCAAATCTGATTTGAGATTATTTTTATTTCAGATGACGCACTATCGTACAAGATGATAACTAACAGGCGCGGGAATTCAATACTGATACATCCAAGGATATACGTTTAACAAATCTAATAATACAACTGGGAAATTTCACTATTTTTGCACTAGTAGGCATAGTAAAGTCCACATTGTAAGAAAGCACGTGTTTATCTCAATCATGACGGCTCTGTCAAGAAATGTATATCAGAACACACCCACGAACCACCGAAATTATCGATTGTTTGTGTCGACGGCAAGTATGTGAAATGTTAGAAAGTATGCAATAATTAACCGACTACCAATAAAACTCATAGAGGCGGACGCCACGGGACAGCACTCGCTATCCGGAACGATTTGTAATGTTCGAGTTTACTAAACATTACCGCCCTTAGCAATAAACGTTGTATAGCCTCAGAATAGACATAGAGTGCTTTGTCTTTTTCAATCGAGTTTTAAAATAAGAGAAAGAAAAAGACAAAGCAGTGTATAAATATTCCGAGGCTATACAAGGTTAAATGCGAAGGACGCATATGTATAGTCGCACAAAAAGCTAGCACCACCCGGCGTGTTTTTGTGTGACAGGTTACAAGTAAAAAAATAATGTTTAAGTAGAATATATTGAGCTGCACAAGCGCCACCTATGTCTTATTTAGGGTGGTTTTAATTTCAACGTTATTTCATTTAAAATAAGTTTGGCATAGGAGGCGCTGGTGTAGCGCCCAACTGCCATAGACAGACAGTCTGGGAGACAGTCTGGGAGGAGAGTAGGTTGATCGAGAAGCGGTGCTATCGGTCGCATTATTTTTTTATTTTTAGACAAGTATTAGACAGGAAGTCTGGAAGGAGAGTAGGTTGATCGAGAAGCGGTGCTATCGTTCGCATTATTTTTTTATTTTTAGACAAGTATTAGACAGGAAGTCTGGGAGGAGAGTAGGTAGATCGAGAAGCGGTGCTATCGTTCGCATTATTTTTTTATTTTTAGACAAGTATTAGACAGGAAGTCTGGGAGGAGAGTAGGTAGATCGAGAAGCGCTGCTATCGTTCGCATTATTTTTTTATTTTTAGACAAGTATTAGACAGGAAGTCTGGGAGGAGAGTAGGTTGATCGAGAAGCGGTGCTATCGTTCGCATTATTTTTTTATTTTTAGACAAGTATTAGACAGGAAGTCTGGGAGGAGAGTAGGTTGATCGAGAAGCGGTGCTATCGTTCGCATTATTTTTTTATTTTTAGACAAGTATTAGACAGGAAGTCTGGGAGGAGAGTAGGTAGATCGAGAAGCGGTGCTATCGTTCGCATTATTTTTTTATTTTTAGACAAGTATTAGACAGGAAGTCTGGGAGGAGAGTAGGTTGATCGAGAAGCGGTGCTATCGTTCGCATTATTTTTTTATTTTTAGACAAGTATTAGACAGGAAGTCTGGGAGGAGAGTAGGTAGATCGAGAAGCGGTGCTATCGTTCGCATTATTTTTTTATTTTTAGACAAGTATTAGACAGGAAGTCTGGGAGGAGAGTAGGTAGATCGAGAAGCGGTGCTATCGTTCGCATTATTTTTTTATTTTTAGACAAGTATTAGACAGGAAGTCTGGGAGGAGAGTAGGTAGATCGAGAAGCGCTGCTATCGTTCGCATTATTTTTTTATTTTTAGACAAGTATTAGACAGGAAGTCTGGGAGGAGAGTAGGTTGATCGAGAAGCGGTGCTATCGTTCGCATTATTTTTTTATTTTTAGACAAGTATTAGACAGGAAGTCTGGGAGGAGAGTAGGTAGATCGAGAAGCGGTGCTATCGTTCGCATTATTTTTTTATTTTTAGACAAGTATTAGACAGGAAGTCTGGGAGGAGAGTAGGTAGATCGAGAAGCGGTGCTATCGTTCGCATTATTTTTTTATTTTTAGACAAGTATTAGACAGGAAGTCTGGGAGGAGAGTAGGTTGATCGAGAAGCGGTGCTATCGTTCGCATTATTTTTTTATTTTTAGACAAGTATTAGACAGGAAGTCTGGGAGGAGAGTAGGTAGATCGAGAAGCGGTGCTATCGTTCGCATTATTTTTTTATTTTTAGACAAGTATTAGACAGGAAGTCTGGGAGGAGAGTAGGTAGATCGAGAAGCGGTGCTATCGTTCGCATTATTTTTTTATTTTTAGACAAGTATTAGACAGGAAGTCTGGGAGGAGAGTAGGTTGATCGAGAAGCGGTGCTATCGTTCGCATTATTTTTTTATTTTTAGACAAGTATTAGACAGGAAGTCTGGGAGGAGAGTAGGTAGATCGAGAAGCGGTGCTATCGTTCGCATTATTTTTTTTATTTTTAGACAAGTATACTCGTATATAAGTCGACGGTGCTATAGTATCGGTATTATCGGTAATTTTGTAAGTGTTGGCAAGTTATTACATTTCTATTTTTATACTTCTGAGTTTTATGTTTAAGATCCTTACAATATAGTGCTTAAAATGTTATTTTGATTTTTAAGTATTAAATAGAGAAATGCATGACTTTTAAAATAAATGTAAAAGATACATATCAACTTTAACAATAATGTCTTGCCTATCAACATGCCTATGCCTTGCCTATGCTTTAACTGAGCAGCAAAGTAGTGTCAAAGCTTGTAAACTAATTGAAAGCGTCTGAGGGGCCTTTAAAGAAATGTAGTAAATTTTCAGAAAAAGAACTTCCATACAAAATCATATCAACGATGCGGGGGAATCGGAAAATGTTGTTCGAAGGCTATAGTTTCAACGGACAACCAAATAAGAACAACTACTATTGTACGATGAGAAATGCTGGATGTAGGGCTCGAGTGAACTTATTCCCTGATGGTTCTGTAAAGTCCTATAGAAATGAACACAATCATCAGCAACCGAATTATGTAGTCGTGGATGGGCAATACGTTAAGGTGTAAACATAACATGAGAAACAAGATTCCTGTTTTCACTAGGTCACATTTCGAAATAGAATTTTCGAACGCGAACTTAGTGCAATGGTACCATTATGATCTGTGGTACCAAACAAAAACGCTTAGTCTAGTTTAAGGCCCCGTATTACACGAAATCACCAAAAACAAGTAATAAGATATGAAAAATAATGATGAAAACTGGCAGTAGAAACAACCAACTAAATTTTAAAATTAACGAAGTACAATTTTGAAAATAATTATCATTTTGGAAAAAAAAGTGTCAAACTATTGGAACGTACGAGTATGTAGTTCTTTAAATTTCAGCGATAACACCACATTTTTTTTCGATTATTTAATAGCCAGATTGGTTCTCTAAAGTTTAACAGAGCAACTTATTCTTATTTGTGTTCTTATTACGATTAATACCAATAAAAACGCAAAAAAAATATATTTCTAGGCGCCGATCTCATTTTACCATCAAATATGATTTACGATTTTTAACTCTCAATAAAGCGGCTAACGAAAACGTATGTGTGGGTAGATAATCGTGGAATGACCGAGCCTTAACAAAACTAACTATCATTCAAGCGATGAACATCTGTGTTCGTTCTAAATGTGTGCGTGAGACTGCGTGTTAATGTCTGTTTAAGTATGAATTTAAAGATATGTACTACCTGCGAGCTAGTGTTAGTACGTTAGAGTTGGTGGCGGAAATAAGTAAATATAAATAAATATTTTTTTTTGGAAAAAAAATACAAAAAATGACACGAGAAATTTTCATCTAATTAAAACCTGCTTACAAAATTTCACGAGAATCGGTTGTGAAATGCGACCTGTAAAGTAAGGCAGACGGACTGACGCTGGCTCGGTCGATTAGGGTAATTTTATAAGTGTTGGCAGATTATTTTATTTCTATTTATAAATATCCGTAGAAATACTCTGTGAAATGTATATTTAGAGTTCGAGTTAAGTACTAAACTATAAAGAAACATATATTTTTTAACTAATAATCTTTTAAAATAAAAAAAAGAGTCATATGAATTGGATTTTGTTAACAATTTTTTTAAACCTTCAACTGGAATCGATAAAATTTAAATAGCTGAGAAAAAAACTTTTGCAAAAAAAAAGAATTTGTCAAATAAGTTCAGGCGTCTTCGAGTCATCGGGAAACATACATAAAAGATTCCGATAAATTAACAACCTTCTCCTGAAGTCGTTTAAAAAAGTCTTTTGAAATAAAAGAAAAGGATGTAATCCTATCCTAACTTCTTAACTAATATTATGAATGCCAAATTAAGTTTCTTTGTTTGTTATTCTTTCACGCCTTAACTGCTTAACACCGTCATGAAATTTTTCATACACGTTGCCAGGAGTCCAGAAAAGAACATACAATACTTTTCAATCCAAAAAAATTAACGGTTCCCGTGGGACCACGGGTGAAACAGCGTGTGCAAATAGTATGTTATACATACAACGTGTTGTTTTGCATTTCTGCGGAGTTTCTAGAGGTAGTTATACTCCACTAACAGAGCACGAATCAACTATGGGGCAACTTGAATTCGAAAAAAAAAGATCTGTTCCGTACATTTTGTCGACAATCAACGAATTTTTTGTATGGAACAGCTGTTTTTCTCGGTTTCAAGGTTGTCCCACAGTTTATTCATGCTCTGCTAGTGGAGTATAACTGTCTCTAAAAATTCCGCGGGAAGCAAAGCAACACGTTGTATATCAACTTTCTAACATTGATTTCTTGCCTATCATGTAGACAGAGCAGTTAATTTAGCCCCAGAATGAAAGCTTGTAAAGTGATTTCAAGTGTCTGAAGGGTCTTTAAAGACATGTAATAAATTTTCGGACCCGAAACTTCCATACAAAATCATATCAGCGGTGCGAGGGAATCAGAAAATGTTTTTCGAAGGCTTTATTTTCTACGGAAAAGCGAAGAAAAATAGCTACTATTGTACAATGAGAAATAGTGGATGTAGAGCTAGGGTGAACTTATTACATGATGGATTTTTGAAGTTTTTTTGTGAAAGAAAACAATCATCATCCACCGAGATCATAAAGATTGAGATCGAGTCCGTCGTTCAAAGATACACGGTGTATTTATGTTAGAATGACAACCATTATAAGTTTAATGAAATGTAGAGTAGTTGTAGTCGTACTGTAGTACATATACTCGTATATTTAAATAGAGGTGAATTATTTTAATTCACGCATCAACCATCGATGGTGTAGTTTTCGGAAAAAGAAATGCAAAAACTTGGAGTAGCATAACTCCTTTCCCCAATAGTATGCCTACATTCATTCATAAAATAATCTCGTGAAAGTTTAAAAGTATATTTAATACGATTTTTCTTGCAGATGTTAGATTACAGTGCGAAGTGATAACAACATCTCGAGGAAAGAAAACATTGCTCTTTTTAGAATTTACGTTTAATAAAAATGCTGCAACAAATGACTATTGTTGTACGATGGCAAAGGTTGGGTGTCGAGCTCGCGTGAAACTCAACCCGGATGGGACGGTCAAACGGTTTTACAATGAACATTTGCATGACCCACCGGAATTCGTAATCTCAAACAAAATCACCAATCATCGAAATCTAGAAATAAATTTTTTATGTCACTGATTTCTCATAATTATTAAGTACGTATTTAGAGTGAGTATTTGGGTGTTCTATTTAAGTCCGAAATAACGTAAAAAAACTGAAATAAAACACGGTATTTTGTACCTATTATTTTGTTTTCTAAATCGTAAGAAATCTACTTTCGTCTACACTCTCCGCGTTACAGCCATTTCAAAAATGAGGGAACGAATAATAATTTAATAATCCTTTTTAGTAATTTTTAGCTGAAAACTTGTTTTATTTTAGATTTTGTACAAAGCTGTCCAAAGGCTTACCTAATTTAATTTAAACGTCTCAACTTTTCCAGGCAAACTACCGTACAAAATGATATCAACGGTCCGAGGGAGGTTGATGCTTTACAAAAACTTCACGTTTTACAAGACTGCGAAATCAAACAACTACTATTGTTCGATGACGAGAAACGGATGCCAGGCCCGAATATCGCTCAACCGTGACGGAACTACGCGACGTTTGTACAACGAACATGCACACGAACCACCGAAATTTGTCGTTTCAAATGGAATATACGTCTAAGTTTAAAACTCTACATTACGATACCATACCATATCGCTTTATTGCACACCAAAAATGGCAATGAAACACCTTAAAAACTAAACTACAATTTGTTTGGAAGTACAAGGGTGACCCTTATAGGTAGACACGTACGACGGAAACGTGTCCGTTTGTATTCCAAAAATCCTTACCTCTATGGAAGAGATCGCTTTTAGTGATAAGGCCGCCAGTTGTTACACTATTTAATAAGTTTTATCATTATTTTTCTCTTGTTGTTTTGTTATCTGTGGTGTGAACAATAAAGAGTTTATCTATCTATCTATCTATCTACCTCAAATTATTCGAATCTCAGTCCGCATTCCTAATTTTTTTAAACTCGATTTCCTATTCCAAAGTCTAGATTCGAACAGATTGAATCTAGATTATAAGTTTGAATTTTGGGGGATCCGATCGGAAACGTTTCCGAACGATTTCTTCCAGGTAACCTTTGGATGGACAGGAGCTACATTTTATTTATGCATTTATAAAATCATGTTATATCCATAGAATATTGTATTTACTGTTTAGTTAAGTTATTATACGATCTTAAGAAGAAGATTTCGTAACATTAACATAAGATAGAACATCGTGACGTCTGTACAATAAACATTCACATGATTTGGAAAAAAAAAACACTTTTCTAATAGTATAGGAATTTTAAATGGAAAACTGTATTTGCTAATTTAGAAGTTTCTTAATAGTGCTTAATGTCATATGTTATACGAGTATAGTGTGTGTAGCTCGTGTTTTTCAATAGTGGAACTGTAAATGAAATATTTTAGTTTTAAATTTAAAAATGCATAAATGCTTATGGAATATATATATTGTTTTGCCAATTTAGAAGTTCAAGTGCTTATTAATAGTAGAATCTTAATATTAGAATATTGTTTTAATTATTTATTTAAAGTCTGATACAATAATGAAAAATTGAACACCCATATTTTTTGTTTGTTTTAACGCTCACTACAAAACAGTACTTTTTCAGAGGTCAAATAGAGATATATAAACTCTTTATTGTTCGTACCATAAATTATAGGAAATAGGTAACAGCGCTTCAAAACTTACCTGCTAGTGCCACTTCAAAATTCACGTTTTATTATAAGGTTAGGGAAAATAAACACGTCGATGAATTTGATCTTGTTAATAAGAAGTAATTTTTTTTCCAGGTCAGCAGTACAAAATAATAAAAACATCGCGAGGGACCAACACGATGATGTTTCGAGAATACACGTTTAATAGAAACGGAAAAACGAACAACTACTATTGTACTATGGCTAAAAGTGGATGTCAGGCGCGTGTTAACCTGAATCCTGACGGGACTGTGAACCGCTTTAATGGCAGACATTTTCATCAACCACCAAAGTTCGTCATCGCGAATGGAGTGTACATCAAAGTTTAGACTCATACTGCTCCGTGCCGTGCGACGGTGTAACCGGCCGCGATATTTAACACTGTACACACAGAATAAATAATTGTACTACGTACAGAATGTTCACTCTAGAACAAAAGTTAAGTTTAGGTATAAAAATCAACTACGCTTTTGACCGTTACGCGAAATTGTAACTTATCGGCAAGAGCACAGGGTTCTTACTTGCCTGTATATATATAGGCAAATATGAAAATATCAAATCCATAAGCATATCAGTATGAATAATTTAATAAACTCGTTTAATAAGTAAGTGTACCGTAAGTAAAAACACTTCAACATACATGATAACTACCTTTTACCGATATTTATATTGGCAAGACATGTCTGTCTGTTCCTAATATTATTGTTTCCGATTCTGCCAACAAGTTAAATAATTGTATCGCTAGGTAACAAACATACGCAACTAGTACTTAGCGCGACGCGGCTAACGCGCTGTCGAGGGCCAAGCGGCAACCTCCTGCCATGCTCCTACCCGGTAGGTGCGCCGGCTAAACGCATCTAAACTGCGGAGTGACACCTTATTTTACCTCAGTTTGTAAAAAAAAATACATACAGACAACGCCTCTCCGCGCGGAGGCTTTGACCCGAGACCTCCCGTGTCGCGGGAACTGTGGGAGCACTTTTGCACTCATCCGATCCGAACTACGTCATCCGATTTTTATCCGGCTTTTTCTTGTTTTTTCGGATTTGAATCGAAATGTGGGTGTTATACACGTCTGCCAGTCCCTTCGGGGAAAAGGCGTGACGATATAATTATATGGACCGGACGCAGTACGCGAGTACAAATACAAATAATATTGTGGTGACCATGGAAACGGTTCGAAATGAATGACGGATAAAATCAGATGACGACATTCGGATCTAGTGCGGAATATCAAACAACTAGTACTACGGCTACTTCGGACCCGCATCTTCTCAGATTCGGATCGGAGTAGTGCGCAAATGCTCTGAGAATAGCTTTTAGGATTTCTGTTATCTTACACTTGGCTATCAAAACTTAAATGTATTAAAATTCATTAAATTACAATTTATAATTGTATTTGCATTTCTTTGTCTTAAATTCGTTAACATGAAATTAACCACAAACCAATTTTTTTTTAACCCTGAATGTTTCAAATGAATGTTTAAATGTTTTCAGATCAACTTCCATACGAATTTATAAAAACATCGCGCGGAAAGCTAGCGATGTTGTTCCAAAGATATACGTTTAACAAGAATGTGAGAGCAAATACCTACTACTGTACCATGAGCAGCAGTGGAAAATGTCATGCTCGAGTGAATCTCAACCCAGACGGCACAGTGAGACGACTTCACAAAGAACATAATCATGAACCTCCAAAATTCGTTATTTCGAATGGAGTGCATATCAAAATTTAGATATTCTTTTTCTGTAACTCAGTTATCGATACATGAATGTCTTATCACTGCACCGACGTTTCTCAGTCAATAATTACTGAAACTATCACTTAGGATTACATTTGCACTGCAAATCTTTACTTAGTGATCTTCGATAAAATTTAAAAGGGAGAGACGGTGCGGGAACCTTGAAATGGACCGCATAAATTAGGTGCTGCACACAATTCACCGTAGTCACAAACAAGCGCAACCAGTTGCAATAGTGATACTTATTGTTGTCTCGTTCTCGTTATAGTCTCTTTTACGTCTCTCTTTATTTGTTATTGATACACGGAACATAATACTGTCAACAGAGTTGTGTAGTGTCCGTTTGCTTGTAGTTATATTGAGTCCACGCGCTGTGTACTAAAAACTAGACTCGGGCCGCTTCTTTTTAATATTATTTCGATGATAGTGATCGATTAAGTAATTATCAACGTCTCTGAGTGCGGCGGTTGATCCTATCTAAAGCATTTTGAAAAAACTAAATACTATTCTAAGATGAGATCAAGTAGAGCTCATGGAAATATTTCTAGTTTCGTCATTATATATGGACTAGCTGCGTCCCGCGGTTACAAAGTATCCTATATGTTATTCTAGACTATAATTTATCTCTGTGCCAAATTTCATCCAGATCTGTTCAGCCGTTCTGGCGTCAAAGAGTAACAAACATCCATCCATCCATCCATTCTTACAAACTTTCGCGTTTATAATATTAGTAGGATTTGGTATGTGTATTGTAGAATCAAATCAACTTATTAATTGCAAATAAAGGAGGTAGAATTAGCGTGGGTTATCTTTAAAAAAACTGTGTTATCTAAACCTTTGATAATAGAAATTCAATTACAGGATGCAGTGATAATCAACACAAATAATATCTTATTAGCGTAGAAAATGTGAACAATACAAATACAAAGGTACTATTAGGTAACTTATAAAACTCTCTATCTCATTACAGATATACCGTACGAATATGTGAAGTCACAGATGGGTGGAACAGTTATTTTAGTCGAAGGCTATACGTTTTCTACTGTAGGCACTTCCCTCGGTCGGTACTGGGTATGCTCGAAGAAAAGCAAGTTCTGCAAGGCTAGATTCCAGCTGGTAAATGGAAAAATTATCAAGTTTAGAAGAGAGCATTGTCATATGCCTAAACCACGCGGTAAACCTAAGAAGTACGTGAATTATATCGGCGATGAAGACTGTTGAAGGTTGATCTCAATCAGCTCGCAGTCAAAATAAAACTGAATCTTCAAGATGGCGACATCCATTTTCAAAATCGTGATTATGTGAAGGAGCCGTTGGCTTGAGGCGTCGATTGCATGGTGAGTGGAGTTTTGAGGTTTTTCGAATCTCTTCAGAGCCCGGCGTTTGACAGTTGTGTGAGGTGAGGATCTTAGCCACAGTATTGGTTACAGTAAACGTAGAATTTGAGAAACTAAGCCACTTGTTGCGAGATCGGTCAATTATCTCGATGTATTATCACACTCGAAATCTCGATGTATCAGTGCTGGTGAATGTTATGAATGACAATTTAGTTACCATATTCTGAAACGGTTCGTCTCCTGTTTTATTATTAAAGTGAAACTTCAAATGCGACTTTCAAAAAGGTTGCGTTAAACGTCTAACGCTCCTGAGCAGGGGGAATAGAAAGACACAGAGCGAGAGTGAATGCGTGGCACTCGAACGCAAGCGCGTAGTAGAAAGATACACAGAAGTTTCACTTCTTCCGCTCGGAGGGACTCCACGCACTATTTTTTTGGTTTAATTTACGGATGTCTATTATTAACACAATTTTTGATCATATATTACAGAATTTTTACAAATGTGAAGTAAGTTTAACTCAAACAGTTTTATGTCAAGGGCTTTAAGGGTTCACGGATCTAAAAACAAGTCGATTTTGAAAATGTTTACCCTAATTTTTATTCTACATTTAATTTTATTTAAATTAGATCGCATTATTTAAATTAGACCGCTTCTTCTTTAATCCTTGTTTTTAAGATCAAACTGATTATTAAAAAAAGTATGTGTTTTTATAACTTTGGCGGATAATTACTAAATAGTGTACAATTCTTTATTTTAATTTAATTTAAGTAATTATATTTAACTACGATATTAATATTTTTTAGTCTTTTTATAATCTTGAATTATGCTTGGTTGTTAGTCAAATTAAAGATCAATACTGAATAAGAAATAAGTAATAAATAAATAGGATCCTTACTTAATTGAATTGAGAACTATCAATAGATTTATTTCGTTTTAAATGGACTTTGTTATTAATTTTATCTTAACCCTAGGCCGATCTGAAGAGTTTAGTTGTGAGCACCCATATTCTCAATAGTTCGGAACTTTTTCCGTTCGGATTCCAAAAATAAGTCAAGTAAATAAGTCCTCATTCATAAATTTATATATGATTCATCCTTCCGATCGATTTACACTCGATTCCCTATTTCGAAATGTATAAACGTAGACTGAGATTCGAACCATTTGACTTTACAATTTTTGGAATTCAATCGGAAACGTTTCCGAATGGTTGATATTATAAAATCATTAATCAGAATTGATTTCTATTTATGGGTGCTGATGTATACTTAATAACATTTGACTTTGCTCTGCTATGATGTCTTTGCCATGGCTGCCTATTACACAAGGACATCAATAATTTTATCAAGTTTAGATATGGTAATTGAGCTTTCATAATAGGGAATCCGGTCTAGGTAAGTATATAAAACAAATATGAATGTTATTATGGAAACTGACGTTGTTTCCATAATAATCATCTGTCCGTATCATAATGTGTGAAACATTATGTGTTTATGATACGGGAAGTTTCAACCGCATTCGGCATCTTTTTCAAGGCGAGTACACGCGCGCGGCTGCGTCTCGCTAAGCACAGAAACGTTTTTGTGGTTGAAACTATAGTCGGAATTACCGACTTAATCGTACGTGAGTAATTTTCGTCGCATACTCGTACATTAAAAATGATATTATTTAATGTTTGATAAAAAAAAAACGATTTGATAAAATTCTCCTGTTTTACAGAACTCGTTTACAGTGTGATAAAGTCTCAGAGGGGTAAAGATCTCATCGAAGTTGATGGATACACTTTTTCAAAAAAATCGAAAAACGTTTGGCCCTGTTCTACGCGGATCCCACAGTGTAAAGCCAAGTTGAAGTTCAGTCCAGACAATAGTTCAATTGAATACGTTTGCAACGAACATTGTCATTCTAGAAGAATAACGAAAAGACATTAGGAAAGGAGAAGCCTATTTTGTAAGCGTTATGAAAATGGTCGTCGTGTGTTCTCACGCTCACTCGTGTGACGCGAGTAGTTGGGGCGAGCGGGATGACACGTGATGACGGTATTTCTTTAAGGAACTCATAAATTGTGTTTGTTGCATTTATACTCGTATAGCTTTTTACGTTTATAACATACGCCTTTCCTCGGAAGGGGCTGGCAGAGGTGTAAAACAAAACCCAAACTTCGCTTTTACGTTTATTAGCGGTGAAAATAATGGTTATAAATAGTGTGCTGAATCTGTTCTTTTTGTTTTTTTTTCGTTACTAAAAATGTTTTTCCAAAAGAAGTTTAAGAGGGAATTTTCCCATTTTCTGCTGAAATTGCTCTTGGCCTGCAATACCTACAAACTAACATTCATCGATTAATTACTCTATTTAAAATACATTTATTTATTAAACTTCATAATTAAATATTTACGTTCTTTCATTCTTCGATATTTTGCATAATTACCTTTTTTTTCAGATCTGGGCTATATAGTGATTAAATCTCAAATGGGGAAGGATCTTATCGTGATAGACGGATATGCTTTCTCTAAAACATCGAAGTATAGTTGGTCCTGTTCTACGCGGAACCCGAAATGTAAGGCCAAGCTCAGGCTGCACCCAGATAGAACCATTGAAAACCTTTGCAACGAGCATTGCCATTCTAAAAGAAAAATTCTGTATTTGCCTTCTTCTGGTGGTTACATTCGGGTGTAGATGGAATTAGAATAGACGGGCATGTTATTGTAATTAGCAAGTATTATTAGACCACTATCTGCGCCCTGCGGCTTCTCCCGCGCTCCCACAGGAACCGTTAATTTTTCCGGGATAAAAAGTACCCTATGTCCTTTTCCGTATTCCCGGCATCGTGTATGCAAAATTTCAAGATGAACAGTTCAGTAGTTAGGACGTGAAAGCGTTACAAACAAACGAACAAACTCACTTTCGCAATTATAATATTAGTTAGGATAGTTCTCTAAAACAGTCCATGTGTATTTTTCACTAGGTGTGAGCAGTGAGCTAATGGATACATGCCCTTAAATAATTTTCGTTGTACAAGAAATGGCGAAACATGTACAATACTCGCTGTTTTTAATTCTGTAAAGAAAAAGTATGTTGTGAATAAAACTGAGTATAACCAAAATCTCAAGTATACTCGGTCATGGGTTTCCGGGTTTAAAGGTACGGCTTAAGTTGGGTTTAAATAAAAACTTTTTTACAAAAAATTAAACCACCGAAAAACTGAAAAGCAAAAAATAACTCATAACTAAGTTCTTAAACTAATGTATGTATACCTGAGTAGTTTTGAGTCTGCGCCAAACTTAGGTAGGTACCTCTAGATACGCCGCCGCCGCGCATTACACTTTACGTAGGTAGTTAATTAATGTAAATAGCTTAGGCTTATGTAATGTATGTAACAGATATAAATATATCTGACAGCGGATATTGTAAAAATATAATTAATATGTCTTGTAGATTCTATGAATTATAAACCGTGTTTTATTTTAGCTTATGTATGTTTAATTCGACTACTTAAAAAGTAGTTAATGTTTTCTTAATGATTTATTTGTTTAAAAAGTATTTAGCTGTTGCCTAAAACTTTGCGCCGGGTGCGGTACTGCTCAGCTTTCGGCCTTACTGATTTGGGACTCGGGACCGAGTCTCGGTCACCTTGCATATAGGAAGTTGTAGCTAAATCGGTCTAGGCATTCTTAAAAAAGCGCTTACTAACGAAAAACAATTAAATTTTTATCATAGTACTTAATTCTCCTGATTTGTTCATATTACAGATAAAACATTTCACGTTTTAAAGTCTCAGAGGGGGCAGAACATGATCCTGCATCAGAATCACACATACCACTTTCAACAGAATAAGTATTGGATCTGTTCCCAGTCTGCCTGTAGTGCAAGGCTACATTTAAACGTAGAAAATAGTGAGGTGGTTAGAGTGACGGGGTCCCATGTTCATTTGCCAGCGAAGTTTATGGTCACCAGAGGTGGTAAATATGTACGAATATAGTCTAGGATATCTGATTGAATAAATTATTAAAGTATTTAGTAACTATTTTTTATTTATTACTTATCTAAGTTACCTAACCTCCCACATATCGCGAACATAAGACATAAACGCGCGCGTTTATGTCTTATGTTAGCACATTAGAGGAGCTACACGCATAAGCGAGCCGACATCAGAGCGGCAGAACCGAATAACCGCTATACTCAGAGTCGTGTCCTAGATTAAGGAGAACATAAGCTATCACTAAGGATTACATTTCTATAGCAATTCTTTACCTGATAGTTTAAGTAATAATAAACGACTCAACATGTATTCAATGAATGACATTTATTTTGACTGTATACGCTACTATTGTATACTAACGTATACAACAGGGTTTTTCCATACCATTTGACATGTTAATTAATATTTAGCAATAAACTTTGACTTTCACGATACTGAGTGCGGCGGTAAGTGTAGGCATCCTGCCGATCCGAGTATCGGTGTAGCGCCCCTAATTGCGGACCTTAAAGGCTACATAAGCTCCTTAGAGCAAGAGTTCTCAAAATAAGATGCATGTAGTAGTAGTAGGTAATAAATCATTTTGGGTTACGTTATTTAATAAACGTAATTTTTAAATATTTTTATTATGTGTCGAAGAGAGTCGGGCGTCATCTGTGCAGCTGGAGTGGCAACGCAAGTGCTACGCGAGTGCTACGTGAGTGCTACGCAAATGCTACGCGAATGTGAGTAGCGCCGTTGTCCCACTCGGGATGGCGACATTACATTTAATTTCCAAACGCAAGCGACCGAGCGCGGAGTTAAAGTGTAACCTATACAACGTTTATTAGTAACAGGGTTAGTGTGGAGGTATGTTAAACTCGAGGGAGTATTACACCTTTCCCACGCACTAACACTCGTTTTAATTTTGCGTTGAAAGCCATAATAGTGTGTTATGCACCGAGGGGATTTAGCAGTGTCTTATGATGCGGGCGGCATATTGAATCCCGAGCGTAACGAGGGACTCTAGAGTTAACTCCTGAGCTCAGCGAGGGGTTCAAGCTGCCCAAGGCAGATCATTGCCTATCCCAGAGTTGAATAGTCTACTTTTCACACCTTCTGCGAGGCAATAAAAAGAAACTGAAAATATGTTACACTAAACACTGACTTTTGTTTTATTTCTTTTGTCTAACTGCGTTCTTTTTTTGGCCAGTGCAATTTTCGAATTTACTCTTTTGTCAGTGCCCGAATGCTGAGTTTTCATTCAATTTTAACCTCTTCACTTGAAAACTCCCTTAGAATTTACACAACTTTATCTCCCTAGGGAGCCAATGCCTTGCTTTACATTGAGACTACGTGATATGTAGTTGATCATTGTTTACAATATCTTTAGCAACTCGTAGTTTCGTTTGATGATTTATTCTTAATAACAATGTAATTCTTACAGACAACACATTTCAAGTAGTAAAATCCCGAAAAGGTAACGACATGGTACTGTTTAAGAATTATACGTACAGAATGAAGCGTCACAAGTATTGGGTTTGTTCGACGAAACGACAGTGTACTGCAAGGCTTTTGTTCAACGATGACAATGAAATAGTCGTGGTAGCAGGAACTCACTGTCATGAACCAGTGCGGTATTGTTTCACCAAAAGTGGTCATTATGTCCGATTATCCTAATCCTAACTAATATAATAAATGCGAAAGTGAGTTTTTTCGTTTGTTTGTTTGTTTGTTTGTTTGTTTGTTTGTAACGCTTTCACGTCTCAACTACTCAACCAATCGTCCTGAAATTTTGCGTACATGTTGTCTGGGGTACAGATAAGGACATAGAGTACTTTTTATCCTGAAAAAATAAACGGTTCCTGTGGGACCGCGGGTGAAACCGCGGAGCGCAGCTAGTAGATGGATAAATAAACTCTATCTCCCTCACTAATAAACGTTGTATATCTTCGGATTACTAATACAGTGTTTTGTCTTTTTATTTCTTTTAAATTTTTAACTCGATAGAAAAAGACAAACCTATAACTTTTCCGAGACTATGCAACGTTTATTAGTAAAGGGGTTTATATTCATGATAATAACACTTAAAGCTAGTGTAACAGCTGGCGGCCCTATCGTTTAGAGTGATTTCTTCCAGTCAACCTCGGGATGAAGAGGGTTAACCGCTAGGGCTGCTAATGGTAATTAATAAGAAACAATTTATTATTGTGGAAGTTGAGGTGATAATACTCGTAGATTATGCACCGAGGGGACAAAACAGTGTCTTACGCCGCGGGTGGCTTATTGAACTAGATTTAGATAGAGTTCTGAGTGGAGCCAGGGGTTCAAGCCGCCCAAGATAAAGACACTGCTTTATCCCAGAGGTGAATACTCTACTTTTCACACCTTCTGCGATGCAATAAAAAGGAACTGTGAAAATATGTTACACCAAACACTGTCTTTTGTTTTAAATTTCGTGGAGCTCAATGGTCCAGCTGCTTTCTTTTTTTTCTTGGTGGCCAGTTAAATTTTCGAATAAACTCTTCTTACAATGCCTTTATGTTCAGTTTTCATTCAATTTTCACCTCTTTGATCTAAACTCCCTTGGGAGTTTTATACAACTTTATCTCTCTTGGGAGACAATGCCTTACTTTACGTTGATACTACGTAATATGTAATTGGTCATTGTCGAGCAGGTGGTGTGAAAAATTAATTAACCGCCTAATTCTTGAAAGTTGTGGCGGAAGATACTCGTAGATGCACCAGTGCAGTGTTGAGGCATTTCGTGCGGACAATGAACATGATTAAATAGTGTTTCAAAAGTCAAAATGTTTTTATTCAATTGGGTATCGAAGATACTTTTATGTACGTCAAAGTTTTTCAATAGACTTAACCGCCTTTACGAAAAAAGAGCCACTACTCCGAAGAACAGGCAAGGAACTGAAGGGAAAAAAAACATTGTCTCACAAATTTTGGCTTACAACTACGAGTAGGAACTTCATATCATTACTCTGTAGTAGTGCTACTTGGCAGAAGTGGAATGCTCCAGACATCTTTGTCTTCTAAATCATTATATAACCTTATAATATCCTCTTTTAATTTATGTAAGATCGTAATCTAATATAGTTTATAAGTACATTTAACTAAAACTATGGATCTTGTTGTGTCATCTGAAAATAAATACATATTATTAGTATTTGAAATTTGAATTTGATAGGGTTTCGTTGGGACGCTGCCATCTCACCTGATGTTTTAAGGCCAAAACGATTGATGCACCAGCTCATGAAAAAAGAAGGTTGCATAAAAGATGTTCGCCGTACATGCGTGCAATGCTACAAAGAGAACGTTAAGCTGATGGGAAGGACATTGGCCAAAAATAAGTCAAAAAAAGTGGTTACTTTTTGTGAAACCTGCTCCAGTAAACCATTCCTTTGCTTTGACTGTTTTTCCAAAATTCACTAGAAAATTAAATGTAGTAGGTTCAGGACATCGTGAACCAAAATTTAACATAGTAATTAGTTGTTTAACTGTCCATTGTTGACATGTAATTTATTTTTAATCTGTAATCGCCTCTTTGTATTTGGGTAAATTTATTGAATACCTGTCAAGTTTCAGTGCACCGTAGTCTCGGTCTGAAATTAAGTTTGATTTTGCCAGTTTTTTGGATGAAATTAAAATAAAAAGAAAACTTATTTATTTACTTTTCATAGTAGCCATGATCAAAAAAAATTATGTAGCCTATCGGGAGCAAACACGTAATGACGTCACTCGTCGTCGTCTCTTTCGCACTATTTGTAAATGGCTTATTTCGGTCTTGCTTGAGCTTCGATTGACTTCACCACGTGTTGCCCACGTGTACATTTTTGACTCGGAATTCATACCTGGCGGAAAATATTATTACACAAACGTCCAGTAAATTGATTTCAATGAGCTCGAAACAAAAATTTTCATTTTTTTTCGTGGGTCAATTTGAAACCTTTTCTTGGAGTACTCTGGGAATAACCCCTATATTTACACAAATATGTTTTTTTTAATGTATTGCAGGCCGACACTATTAGGCCCATTACTTGAACCTTGTCTCCGCCTGTACTCCAACATTCAATTTATTTTATGGATACCTACTCGTAGTATGAATAAGTTTTACGACTTGTTTTTTGCTCTTCAGGTAAGTACACATTTCTAGTGCAGTCGGGATTTAATTTTATTTATTTGATACATGTTACTGATTCGTTATTATTTGTATTTTATTTTGTAATAATAAAAACTGTTTATTTAATTGTGTTGCAAAATATATTTTTTTTGTTCTAGTGCAGTATGTAGTAAATTTATAAAATTATCTTTTCGATTTATCGTATTGGTCGGTATCGTTATCGTCAGATTTGAAAGCGCCCAATGATGCTAACATCCCTAACCAAAACATAACCCTCCCTTATGCTTCGCTGCAGTCGGGTAATAACCAACCAACATTTCATGAGCGTGTTATGGCACACACTTGACAGTGTTTGTATTCAGAGTTGTACTTTTATTTTCTTAAATTATTAACCACTTAGTAATAAACGGTGAATAGCCTCAGAGTAGCTACACAGTCTTTTGTCTTTTTCGATCGAATTCAAAAATGTAAAAGAAAGCAAAAGACATAAAATTAAAATCCCCGACACCGATTTTCATCAAACATAAATAAGATCACTCCCGACTAACTCACCTTACAAACAAAAAAAAAAAAAACAAATTGACATCGGTTCATCCGTTTGGGAGCTACGATGCCACACACACAGAGAGACATGTGAAACTTATAACACCCCGTCGTTTTCGCGTCGGGGGTTAACAACACTGTATAACAATTCCAACGCTACAACATTTATTGCTGAGGGTGTAAGTGTGTTTTATCAATCCTAACTAATATTATGAATGAGAAAGTGAGTTTGTTTCTTTGTTTATTACGTTTTCACGCCCCAACTACTGAACCGATCTTCTTGAAATTTTGTACACACGTTGTCTTGGCTACAGAAAAGAGCGTTTTATCCCGAAAAAAATTAAAGTTCCTGAGAAAGTCTGTGGGTGAAACCGCGGGGCGCAGCTAGTAATTAATATTATATCTCTATTTTATTACAGGCACAGGATATCGAATTGTGAGATCGCGCAAAGGCTACGAATTGATAATGTACAAGAATTATACATTCTGCTCGGACAAAAACTGGAGCTGGAAATGCTCGACGACGCGGAGATGCAGAGCGAGGTTACGATTGAACCGAAATAAGGAAATCATTAGAGAATCAGGCTTTCATGAACACGAACCGCCTGAGTACGTAGTCACTAGAAACGGTGAATATGTACCAAAAAAATGCGGCTACTAATATAGACAACATTTACATACTCTACTCTAGAACTTAATGTCATAGTTGCAAACTCTCACCTCAAAATTGTGGTTTTGGTACATATTTCCAAAAAAACCTTCACCCCAAAGTATTCCCTTGTTTTACCTATTTGTTACCTAACTCTGTCCTTATCCTACACTGAGAATTATAGTTGTCCGATTTGTACCCACCGTACTGAAGAACCAACTGTTTCCATAGCATAGGATTACCCTAGTTTGGAAGAGAGGAACTCTCATGTATATAAATATTTCTATACATAAACAAGTTAAAATTATTATGACGATGTTTTTATTTTATAACTAAATTTTTAACTTTTTTACAATAAATTAATTAGAAAAACAAAAATTGTAAAAAAGTTAAAAACTAGCGTGCTTCCGGCAGCGGGGAAGGCCCAAGCTACCGGTAGCCAAAACCCAAGGCCCAAGCCACATACCCACGCCTGCCCTCGGAGCCCGTGGTGGAACCTATTATAGGTTTTCCCTAGGTTAAAAATAAAAAAGTTTAGCTTCTAACTTTTGGTGGCGTTAGGCGATTTATCATTTTAACCTCTGCTGGCTCTTATCTTTTTCACTACGAGTTAAAAAGATAAGAGCTACGAGTTAAAAAGATAACCAAAGCTTCTGCAAGTGACCCTAGGGGTAGTCCTACTTTTCTTTTCTTCTATTTTAAGTGTGTTCTATCAATGATTACTGATTACATTTCCTTATTTTATTACAGACACAACATACCGAATTGTGAGATCGCAGAAAGGCAACAATTTGATAATGTACAAGAATTATACATTTTGTCTACACCAAGATAGGCGTTGGAAATGCTCGACGATGCGGAACTGTAAAGCGAAGTTACACTTAAACGAGCACATGGAAATAATTCTAGAAGCAGGTTCTCATGAACACGAACCGCCTCATTATGTAGTCACTAAATACGGTGAATATTTACGAAAATATGTACGAAAAAAATTCGACTAACGCTAATGTTAGGTACTAAGAATGAAACCCTGAAATCGAGAAAAAAAATCAGTTGTTTCACGCATTTTGGGTTTAGGCGATAAGGCCGCCCGTGTACTGCCGAATGATATTTTATTGTTTAATATTTTCTTTATGGTTTTTTACTTTGTATTTTTTGGTGTGCATTTAATATGTATTGTATAGTATTGTATTTTGTCGATGATCAATAAACTTTTTGCATGGACCAGCTGTTTTTTTTTTGCGATGAGTACAATGATATCCTAGAATATGTCCGTAATTTAAAGATACACCCTAAAAATTGTTAGGCGATTCCCCCGAGAATCGACTAAGGGTTCGCTATATCGGCACTGCACTAGCGCGCAGATCATCCCTACGGTGGCTCTCGTATGAGCGAGACGAATGAATAAGCGCAGACGCCAACATGATGGCGTGCCTCTAATCAAATATAATGTGTATTACTGTATATTAGCAGACCCATACTTACCTCATTATACCACCAGTAGTGTAACAGTGTATTTGCAAATACAATACTTCGAAAAACAGTCCGAGAGTTTCCTTTATCCTAAAAATATATTATTTTGGAGTAAATAAATGCAGCAATAATAATGTTATCAAGAGGCTCTCGTTAGTAATGCCAGGAGGTTCCTCAGTCTGCAGGTCTAACCACCGGTAGCTTGGGCCTGGCCTCGCTGCCGGAGGCACCCTAGTTTTTAAGTTTTATAATATTTGTTGGTTGTATTCATAATCATTCGTCATGCCTTTCTCTCGAAGGGGTTGGCAGAGGTGTGTTGCAAGACCTACACTTCGCCGGACGATATTCAGTCCCAAATGTGAGAGGGGTGACCACGCACGGGGCTCAACCCATACTGTGTTCGATTTTCTATAATTTATTTGTTTTTGTTTGTATACATTTATTTATTGCAAAAAAATAACAAGAATGCTGCCTGTTGCAGATAAAACATATCAAATTGTGAAGTCTCAGAGAGGAAACGACTTAATTCGATACAAGGAGTACACTTACTGTTCGGAACGTGGTAAATATTGGAAATGTACGAAATCCCAAACGTGTCCGGCGAGACTAATACTGGATCAGAACATGGCCATTATCAAAGTAACCAGATCGCATTCGCATGAACCACCGAAATATTTCTTCACTGAAAGTGGTGTCGCTGTACGCTTGTAACTTTTAATTAAGTACTTACTAATAAAGCAAAATAAAATAAAAAGTTATGTTGACTATTTTTCGCTATTTTGGGTTGTGGTAAAAGTTGTTCATAATGATAAGTACAATGACTCCCTTGTGGTCTATCACTATAGCCATATCCCGCTAACCCTGTATTCTGATTTAAGCTTGTGAAGCTTGGCAAGGTTGTTCTTGTGAAATTATTTAGGCATTAGTCTGGCAACTCCGTAGAGGGAAAGGTTGAAGGTTGAAGGTATCGTCATATGTTTTGTATACCTAAACAGCGGGAAGTGTTTATCATCAAATAAACAAACTCGCGATCAGCGGGTTTGCCACCTACATCATAAAACAGGGGTTTTTCATCCACTTTCTATAGTAACATACGAGTGGTAACAATAAGTGTTCGTTTGTTTGTTTGTCACGCTTTCACACTTTAACTACTCAACTGATCATCTTGAAATGCTCACATGTTCTCAGGGGTACAGAACAAAATGCAACCATCATGTTCGAGCTCTGAGGGACTGATGTTAAGTCTGAAGTCCAGAGTTAGCGCCGGCTTTTTATGTCAATAAACATATTTGATTCGATGATTTAATTGAAGACAACCAAAATCGACCATACATCACAAAGTAGTACACAAATATGTTAACAGATAACCGTGAGACTCTATGACAATAGATGGCGTTAGTCGTTCTGAAATGCTGAATTAGCATTTAGCTTATAAAACATTGTTTGTAGAATCTGATATAATTATGTTATTCGCGTAATCCTTCCATCTCCAGCCTTCCATCCCGAAATATGTGACGGTACCCGTGGGACCACTGGATAAACCGCGGGGCGCAGTCAGTAGGTAGGTATATTATATTTGGTGTTCTTACAAAAAATAATATTTGCTTCCTCTTACAGCCAAAACATATCAAATTGTAAAATCCCAAAAAGGTCACGACTTGATCTTCTATAAGGAATATACGTACTGTTTGGATCGAGGCAACTATTGGAAATGTTCGACCGTCAGACATTGTAAGGGGAGGCTAACGTTGAACAACAATAAGGAGATTGTTAAAGAAACTGGCACGCATTGTCATGAATCGGCGCAGTATTTCGTTAGTGAAACCGGTGAAATTATTCGTTTATAACAAGCCTGATTAAGGGTCCGGCTACCACTTTAGGCTAACTTCGCATTGGTTGAAGGTTTTCAACTGCCATTTCGTCTACAAGAAGACGACGAGTGATGAGAGCAAGTAAAGATACATACTAACGAGCCTTTAAAGTTATCTACAGTGTGACTGAGTGCAATTAAAATATTTTTTTATGACTTTCGTAATTGTTTAATCATTATTAAAATACTGAACATTTCCCGTGTTTTATGGATTAATTTAAAAGCTAATAGTGTGCACAACCTGTTGTAGGTATGTTATAGGATTTTTGATTTGCTTTGTCTATCTATTAAATAAATCAGCCAAAACTGACCCCTTCCAAATACGGATATTTTTCATAGCTCTATTTTCTCTTGAGGACGATGTCATCATAATCTGACAAATAGTAGAGAGTAGTAGAGATAGTTTATAGGGAGTTTTAATGCTTTGTGGTGTTAGACGATTTATCATTTTAACCTATGATGGAAATTAAGTCTAAGTCAAAAAGAGTATCCGATCTTATGTGAGTGACCCTATAGTAGCACTTTTTTTAATTTTCTTATTTTTTAAGTGTGTTTGGTCAATGATTGATGATTAGATATCTAAATTCTATTACAGGCACAGCATACCGAATTGTGAGATCGCAGAAAGGCAAAGATTTGATAATGTACAAAAATTATACATATTGTCTACTTAAAGATGGGCGTTGGAAATGCTCGATGATTCGGAACTGTAAAGCTAAATTACACTTAAACCAGAACAAGGAAATAATTCAAGAAGCAGGCTCTCATGAACACGAACCGCCTCAGTATGTAGTTACTAAATACGGCGAATATATACGACAAAATGTACGAAAAAATACCGGCGAATGAAATGTTACTATGATTGTTTTTCTGACATATTCTGAGAATCTTGTTGACCAATGGGACAAAGCCAAAAAACCCATAATACTGATTCTGACATTTTTGACATTTATGACGTATAATTTTGTTTGTTTGAGTTTCTTTTAATTTTATGTTGACATTTTTAAAGTTGATTTTTGACCTATCTATTTTTATTTGGTATTGACGTGTTTTGTTTTATTATTAGATATTATTGTTTGACATTTTATGTTACTGAATTTTGACATTTTGTTATTTTGTATCTATGTATGTATTAAGTTTTGACACTTTGAGAATTGTGTAGTGTTTCCTAATTTAATTTTCGACTTTTAAGTGTGAGTATTATTTATTGTTATCCTATACTTTATTTTTTCTAATTTTCATGTGAGATAGATGTAATTGATAAGATTTTCGTTTTTGTCTCAATAAACAAATTTAATTTAATTTAATTTACAAATTCTGGGGTTCCAGTGAATTAAATAAAAAAATAGTTTAAGCAAAAATAATTAGTAGTTTAGAAACAGATAAATTTATATGAAGCAAGAAAAAATAAAATAACATAAAAATGAAACCAACACATGCGTAGATTGTAGGAAAGGTAAATTCACAGAAAATAAAAAGGCTTTTTTATTTTATTTTTGTATCATTTTATTTTATTTATTCAGTCCCAAATATGAGAGGGGCGGTCCTGTCACCACACACCGGGCTCCAGTAATGTAGCAAATGATATTAAATACGCACAATTACGTTCACATAATAAAATGTTCACATAACAAATTGGTGCATGCCTTAAGCTGGGATCAAACACATAATGGGTTCAATTTTATAATTTTGGTTTTAGATTTGTATGTATTTATTGCAAAAAAAAACAAGTAAGGAAATAAATATATTAAAATAATAATATAATGCTGCCTGTTGCACATAAAACGTATCAAATTGTGAAGTCTCGGAGAGGAAACGACTTGGTTCGATACAAGGAGTACACTTACTGTTCGGAACGTGGTAAATATTGGAAATGTACGAAATCCCAAACGTGTCCGGCGAGACTAATACTGGATCAGAACATGGCCATTATCAAAGTAACCAGATCGCATTCGCATGAACCACCGAAATATTTCTTCACTGAAAGTGGTGTCGCTGTACGCTTGTAACTTTTAATTCAGTACTTACTAAAGCGAAATGAAAAATTAAGTTATGTTGAGTATTCAATTCATAGAATAGTATTGTAAACAGGGTTATCATAAAAGTGTGCACTTTTTTGACGCAATTTGTGAACCAATAGCGTTGCAGCGGCTTTCTGTGAGCTCTTTGTCTTTTGCCAGCAAATGTTTTGATGTGTTCGCGAAATGGCAAAGAACAGTTATAAAATTAATAAAGAGCAGTATTGCACAATTTATATTTTCACGAGCTTTTATTTTTATTTTCGCATGTACCTGTGGTGTCTGTCTGTAATCAAATCTTTCACGTTAAATGCCTACTCTTTGGTTTACGATTGAACTAAAATGTTTTATGTACTTATGTAAGTTGAGTGACTATGCAACAACCTGGTGCCACCGAGATGATCTGATGATGGAGTCAGGAGGTATATAGAGGAACTCTTTAACGGCGAACAGCACAGACTCGAAATTTTGAAAATCTATTTAATTGTAATACCCTGTTCTCAACTCCATCATGACACAGCTGCTACACCCAGGGATGACTTCCGGCAAGGGAACTCTTCAACGGGGAATACCACGGACTCAAAATTTTGTAAATGCATTTAATTGTAATAGCCTGTTCTAAACTCCATCATGATATGGCTGCTACACCCAGGGTTTTCGTTTCGTTTTCGACGAGTTTACGTTCACTTTATTCATGTCGTTGACTTAACCTTAACTTGATGTAACCATTTAAGTATCTAAAAGATATCTTGCTTTTGTTTCTGTTCAAAATAGGTTTTAAAATGTATGAAGGGTCATTTACTCCGTTCTGTGTTCTGTAGATAAAGATAATATTCCTTCTGCGCACTTAGTAGTCTTTGTCGGCAAGACCGGTCATCAACCGAACAGCTGTTTGTGAGCTTATTAGGGTTGCTGCAAGTCATATTTACGTAAAAGTTTAAGTTGTGATAATTTAAAATCTATCGTGTTTATGATAAGGAGACCTTGCAGGTTTAATTCTAAATTAGTCTCGGCATGTGCCGTTTCAGTTTTACTGTATCCAAAACCATCACGTTGTATATACCTACTCTGTATTCTGATTTAAGCTTTTAAAGGTTGCCAAGGTATTTATTAAATTATTTAGGTTTGAAAACACCACCTAAGCTCAAAAGAAAGGCCGAAGTTGAAGGTAATGTCATATATTTTGAGCGCGGATATTTAAATACCTCAGCAAGTCTTTATCATCAAACAAAAAACAAACGCGCAATCAGCGAGTTTACAGCCTACAGCATAAATCAGGAGTTTTTCATCCACTAGAGTTACTACTCTATGCAACGAGTAACAAGAAGTGTTTGTTCGCTCGTTTGTTTGTCACGCTTTCACGCTGTAACTACTCAGCTGATAATTTTAAAATGCATACATGTTGTCAGGTTTACAGAAAAGGACATAGGGTGCGCGAAATTCGGTTCGACCGATCTTCGCTCTGGCCACTTGTGTTATGGAACCCTTTTCTTACCAGTCGATATATTTTTTGGTCATTGTCTCTCTCGTTTGAAAAGTCATAGGAGTGAGAGCGACCAATCAACATATCGAGCGTCAAGAATACGGCCTGGGCCCCGTACCATGACGTCCTATTGGCATAATGACGCTGCGCAACCATGACCCTTGTTGCGCGGCGATACAATTCGCGGTCGCGGAGCGTCGGAAAGAAAATCTAACCATCTGGGTCTGATATTAATTCTGAAGTTTTGAGTTAGCGCCAGTTCTCCCTAAATCCGGCACTGTATACAATGTATATTTTGAGCAAGAGAGTGCACGGAGTGTAAATATATTTGGTGTTCCTAAGAATAATAATGTTCGTTTTTTCTTACAGCCAAAATATATCAAATTGTTAAATCCCAAAGAGGTCGCAACTTGATCCTCTACAAGAACTATACGTACGGCTTGGATCGTGGTCATTATTGGAAATGTTCGACCGTCAGAAATTGTAAGGGGAGGCTAACGTTGAACAACTATATGGAGATTGTTAAAGAAACTGGAACGCATAGTCATGAACCGGCGCATCAGTATTTTGCTACTGAGACCGGTGCAATGGTCCGTATCTAGCTCAATTAGCAAGATTTTATTCATTAATGTTTGTGGAGTGACACCGCTGGCTCACCGCGGCGCACGTTTTGAACTGCCACGAGCACATTTTAGGAGCATACGTCCGTGTACCGCGTGCGATAGCGGTGAGCTGCGTGGGCGCCATATTCGAGCAAGCCACACGTGTAGCTATGATTTCATTAATATCGTAAATCATGCGTAGCGTATTCGTAGGTTGCAGTGGACGTTATTCTACATTTTCTGGCAAAGGAAAGCTAGACACACGAGCGTAGCATCTCCGTGCGCCGCGGTAGGCCAGTGGCGTAATGCAAACCTTGGCGGCCCTCTGCTAATGTCTTTACCACCTTGTACCACATGACATCTGCCTCCTTATTTATTTGGTCTATAAATTTCTAAAGCGATGACAGCCTAGTTGGAGATCGCCCGTCTTTGAAGCCAGGGGAAGCGGGTTCGGACCCAGCCGATGGCACGCATTAATTAGTTCATTGTATGGAACATAAGTGTGTATTGTAGAGGTATGTCATCTGTTACATGAGTGGAGCCCGGTGCATGACGACAGGCTTGCCCCTGTCACATTTTGGGACTGAATATCGTCCGGCGAAGTGTGGGTGTTGTATTACACCTCTGCCAGCCCTCTCGGGGAAAGGCGTGACGATATGTTATGTTAGGTCATAAGTTATAAATGTTTTTCTTGGTGTTCCCCGTCCTCTGTTTCCTTCTGCCTGTCCCTCAATGAAGAAAAGCAAAGTTAAAATGTGAAATAATTGATTAACATTGAAATTAACTTTGGTACATGTTTTAAATGATACTAATCTGACAATAATCTGCTCCTATTTTATTTTTGATATGTGTGAAAAGTTTAGTAAATTGTTTAGCTAAATCGACGACATTGTTTACCGTTGTTTTTTGTATAGTACTTCTATCAGTGGTGCAAGTATAACACTTAAATAAATTAAATTCGTATATGTACTATATCTTTAATCATAGTCTTGTGTTTTTGTTAATGTATATCAATATTTCAAATGATGAAAACATGCTGGTGTTAACAAATATCAAGTATCAAAGAAAAAATAATATTTTTAAAAGAAAGAAAAATGCTGGTGCTATTAATATTTAATCTAGTAAATAAATAGGATTATCTGCAGCTTACATGTTTAAAAACGGTCAAGAGCATGTCAACTACGTTGTTGGGTTCAATAATAATAAGGTTTTTAATGAATATTATTGTTTTCCCTTATTATTATTTTACCTTACCTATATATTATTGTCTTACCTTACTTACCTATGCGTATTTTGTTATGCGGGTTTTCCCGGGCAGTTGAATTGAGTCGGATTGCTTTTTTTTACAAATGAACAATAATATCATTGATAAATGTACATTCAAGAGTTTTCTTATAATTGGAAATAGAAAGTCAATACTGTTTTTCAACTGCTGGTACACAATGTACTTTTTATATGTAAATACTTAGTTTATTTGTCTACCACGTAATGTACTTTAATGTACGTATTAGTCTGTTTACAGTTATATTATCATTTCTTTATTTTCTTAATATATTTGTCATATCAAAATAGAATTATACCGGTTGAGTTTTTTTTTTATCGTCTCGAGTGTAATATGGTGTATTGTGTTCGGGAAAATGAACGATGACATGTGGTCAGTGGAGAACGCGGGGGTTGGCTGGTGGGGATACCCCCAGCAGTTCGTGTGCCTGAGAATGGATTACCCAGCAAGCCGACGGCGGTTCGCCGCAAGTACCGTACCTAAAAAACCTACCGGCCGGCTTAAAAAAACGATCGCGCTGCGAATTCATTGATTACGACGGCTTATAAAAAAACTATGCCATGGGCTTCTACTCCGTTCTCTTATAACACCGAATTTTCGATGCGGTATAGAAAATCAACCGGTGTGTTACATAAATATCTATAGTAGTTTTTGGTGTTGTCTGTCTAATCCCATGTTATTATCCCCAGCGGGGCAAAAGTGGAGATGAAGAGGAATAACACCAAATTTTCAGGTTTTCTCGTCGATGTGCGTATGTTGTTTGTTATTACTATTATAGAATAATAAATGCTCTCTCTTACAGACAAAAAATATACAATCATAAAGTCTCAGAGAGCTAAAAACTTGATACTGTACAAGAATTACACATTTGGCTTGAGTCATGGTAAGTATTGGAGATGTTCGACATACAGGAAGTGTAAGGCAAGGCTAGTGTTGGATCATAACGACACAATTGTCAAAGAATCAGTATGCCATAATCATTAATTGGCGCAGTGTTTTAGTAGATTAAATTAATAAAATGAACGATATTAACCAAGAACGCTCTGCGATTGAGTCATCTTTCATACAAAAAAGTAAATCAAAATCAGTTTGGGATCCCAATTGATTGGGAGTTATGATGCCACAGACAGACAACAGATACACAAACTTTACAAAGCTTTGGTTCCACATTTCTTACACGGACCGCTAGGAATACTCTGCCAGAATGTGTGTTCCATGGCACTTATAATCTTTATGTCTTCAAATCTCCATTGATCGGTTTCTTCTGGGCAAGCGTGCTCCATAGTTGGCCGTATCACTGCTTATCATCAGGCGTGTTGGCGGTCAAACGCAAGCCTATATTAAGCAATAATAAAAAAATCACGTTAAACTTATTACAACTACAAAATTTAAAACAACAACATTAAACGCAAAACGGAGGGGCTGTTTTTCGTCGGGGGTTAAAACTGGTGCAAAATTTAATGATCAAACAAACTTACCTGTATGTAAAGTTCGATCAAAATTACGAGTGTGTGAGTATGTGATGTGTGAAAATACGAGTAGGTGACGTCACAGCCGGTTCCAACGGAAGACCAGCGCTGGCTGCTACAGCCGGCATTATGCTGAGTTGGAACCGGTTTGTGGCAAAAAACTTTGTTTGTATAGTTTTTCATTTTTATTGTTATTTTTCGTTTATATTTGTTTTTTTTGTACCTATACTTACTTGTTTTTTGCTAACAAATAAAAATTGTCTATTGTCTATTGTCTATTGATCAGATGATGATTACACGTTATTGTACTACGCACACTCGCTAGAGCCCAGCGACAAAGCAATCGAAGCTAAACAATCGCTGCTCACCCATCGCCGGTGGTCGGACATCTGTCTAACGGGAATTAAAAGACAACGAGATTAATGTACTACGTACTAGTCAAGGTTGTCAATATAAGCTAATCAAGGTTGCGTTACGATATTATTACCTATTTGTTCACTTGAACAACAAATTATTCTACGTACGCCGCTCTGTACACAACCACACTGCACGCATGTCAGGACCACACTAATGCAAGGTGAAAGGATGTCAGTGCATTAGAATGGACAAAAGTTTCTGTTCGAATGATAAAAACTAGTACGTAGGACATATAAATCGATGCTTAAAGGTAAATAAAAAAGATGTGAATTTTTGAAATAGTTAACTTAAACTTTTTTTGTTTTCGTTTAGCTCCATACACTTAAACATACCGGCATAGATAGATATAACACATAGACTACTTATTAACCACGGGCTACACCGCTGGTCGAGCTAGTATTAATAATAAAAATATAGGATCAGTTTTTGTTTAAATGATCTAGGTTTTCCTGCGGCGTTACTTCCGTTACTTATTATATATGTTAAATTGCATAATCTAGGCTTTGTCTCTCTGTCATTTTCATATGTAACTGTTTACTTGTACTTGTATGTATTATATTAATAAATATAATATACTAGCTGTCACCCCGCGACTTCGTTCGCGTTTATTATTTATATATATATTAAGATGTGAGCTATCCTATCTCTCAAGTTGGATCGAACTGCACATGGTGTGCGAATTTTATTATAATCGGTTAAGTGGTTTAGGAGTTCATTGAGGACAAACATTGTGACACGAGATTTATGTATATTAAGATTGCTATCCATAATAATCGTTTTTATTTCTGTGTATAGATTTAATAAGCTATTTATTGCTATTTATTTTGTAAATTCGTTTTTTATTAGATACAAGGGCCTTGACTCTCTTGTCAACTTACTAAACAAATCGCTACGGCTATCTAGCTATCTATCTATCTATCACTATTTCTATACTATATCTATCACTAGCGCTATCGCGATCTTTTACTAATAAATACAAATTTTATTATTTTAATGTGTGAGACAGTTCAATAAATATTATTCAATTTTCATGATCAAAATTACTACAAGTTACTCAGTGCACTTTTTTAATAACGTAAGTTGTAGTCTCGTCACTCACGAGACTAATATATGTATGTTAATTGTATTTTCAGGCAAACAAAATGACCTGTCATTTGAAATCATAACGGTGAAAGTAGAGTAAGTGGAGGAAGTAGAGCCCTTACCTTCCACAGGAATTATACCGGCAAAAGAGGAGGAAGTGGAGCATGTGGAGCCCTCTCCTTCCACAACTATCATAACGGTGAAAAAGAAGAAAGTGGAGGATGTGGAACCCATTATTTCCACAGGAATCATAACGGAAAAAAAAAGTGGAGGATGTGGAGCCCACTCCTTCCACAGAAATAATAACGGTGAAAAATAAGAAAGTGGAGGATGTGGACTCCATTCCTTGCACAAATATCATAACGGTGAAAAAGGAGGTAGTGGAACATATGGAGCCCATGCCTTTCACAGAAATCATAACAGTGAAAGAGAAGGCAGTGGAGCATGTGGAGCCCATGCCTTCCACATCATCGGGGTATACTGGTAGCATGGCTTTTTGTCCCGAAATTGATTTTTCATGTGACGACTCATTGGGTCCATTTTTTACATCATCAATGGAAACAGCAGAATCTTCAAGTCCATGTAATGAATTGACGCAAGGATACACTTTCCAAAGCCCTGGTACAACGGCTACTGAACAAAACAATGTAGCTAACCAAACTAGTATCCGCAAAAAGAAATTAGAAAGGAAAATGAAACGCAACACAGGTCATTCGTATGAAACAGCAAAAGGAAAAGTGATTCCCAGTAAAAAAATGGTAGAACTTAGAAGTTGCCGAATGAAATGCAAGGAGCGCATATCATTAAGCGATAGACAGGCTATATTTAAGGAATATTGGGAAATGGGGACATACCTCAAAAGATTTACTTACATGGACTCAATAATAGAGATCAAAGACAAAGCTACTCAAAGACAGCGGACACTTGATCCTGACAGGCAAAAATGTAGGACAAAGACATACAACTATTATTTAACAATTCGCGGGAAGCGTGAACCCATTTGTAGAGGATGCTTACTAAATACGTTGGACGAAAATGATAACTTTATCAAAACAGTGAGCTTGAATAAACGGTCATTGTCTAATAATGACCCCTACTTAAGTGTCACGTCATTAGCTAACGTAGCACTCAAGGAGTTGTAAAGCCCACCACTCACACGCGTACCACTAGATTTGTCATTGCCGACAAATCCGCGGACGAATCTGCGTGTGCATGCAATCGGCTCGCGGCTCGCGGATCAATCCGCCGCCGCGCCGAGCCCTCGCCGCCTAGCGCGTCTGAGCGCTCGTGTAGTGTGTGGGCGATGACGGATTTGTCCACAAATTCGTACGGCGCGGCGTACGGCTCGTGGCTCGTCAATGAATTGCGGGCTTAAGGTGTATGGTAAGGCGCTGCAACTATCTCGCTCGCTCGCACTATTATATTAGTTATAAAATTATATAATGTATTTTTGATAAATTTGTTTCTATCAATGCATTGAAAACACAATGTTTGTCATGGCAGAAGTGAATTATACTTGCCATATGCGGAGTTCAGGACGACGCTGTCTCATGCTGGGTTTGGAGCTGTTTCAGGACCTCTTTGTTTACTAGTTATGTTCGAGGACTCTACTCGTACATAATTATATTGCTGTTGCCATGTGAGCTCTTTTATTAGGTAGCCTGTTAGGAGCGTTAAATGGGCGATATTGCTTTCTCGCTCATACAATTCAGCGCTTTTAGTAATAAAAATAACTGGGTGTACCATTGAACATGGTTATAAGTATTTAGCTAAAATCATAACGGTTATTAAATTTAGTTTTCATACTAAAATTAGTTAATTACCGTTATATTACTCGTATTAGCTAAATACTTATCCTACAACCTTTTTCAATGGCACACCCAATCATTTGTTATTACCAAAAACGCCTCAGAATAATAACTAAAGCAATAGAAGGAGGGTTTTAAAACAACTAAACTCAATATATTTAGTCTGTTTTGTCTTATGGAACCGCTATGATGTTGGAAAAGGACACATATACAAAAGACGTTTCGAAATTTCGAAATTAAAGCTTCAAGATATATAGGATATATATCCGTCTATTACGAATACATATATTTGTATGAGTCTGGTTTTGATTCTAAATACGAGTACGTAGGATATACGAGTATATACGTAGAAAGGTACAATGATTAACAATGCGTAGAAAGGTATACTTATAACAGTTTAGTAATCAATAACTTTGTAACGCTAATTTATTCATTATGAAATATACAAATTTCTTTTAAAAATAATCGTATTTAATTCTGTAATTATATATTTTAAGCTAACTGTTTGTTTCTAGAATTCGTTTTTAGAGCCAATGGCTTCGATTCTATTGTCAATTTACTCAACGAATCTGAGTGCTATCACTATCTTTTACTTATATTAGCACAAAAAAGAGACATCATACATTTAAGTGTGGAAGACAGTTGAATGCATATTATTCAGTTTTCATGGTCAGTATTACTACAAACTCAGTACACTCTTTTAGTACCATAAGTTGTAGTCTTCTCATTCTCAATACTAATTTATTTCAATTGTTTTTGCAGGCAAACAAAAAGACAAGTTACTTGGAATCGTAACGGTGAAAGTGGAGGAAGTGGAGCCTATGCCTTCAACAGGAATAGTAACGGTGAAACTGGAGAAAACGGAGCTAGTGGAGCCCATGCCTTCCCCAGGAATTGTAACGGTGAAGATGGAGCCAGTAGAGCCTGGAAGCTCCGGAACCGTAACGGTGAAAGTGGAAGAAGTGGAGCAAGAGGAGGAAGTGGACCTAGTAAAGGAAGTAGAGCAAGTGAAGCCCACGCCATCCACATCTTCAGGGAATTCTGGTAGCAAGGCTTTTTGTCCCGAAATTGATTATTCAAGTGACGACTCATTGGGTCCACTTTATATATCATCAATGGACCCAGCAGATTCGTCAAGTAATGAACCCACTCAAGGAGATGCAGTCCAAAGCCCCGGTACAACGGCTACTATTAGTGCATCTGAAACAGAAACAGTTATACGCAACAAGAGAGTAGAAAGAATAATAAAACGCAACACAGGCCAGTCTTTTGTAACAGTAAAAGGAAAGGTGATTCCCAGTAGAAAACTGACAGAACTTACTAATTGTCGAATGAAATGCAAGGAGCGAATATCATTAAGCGATAGACAGGCTATTTTTAAAGAGTATTGGGCAATGGGGACATATGTCAAAAGATTTGATTATATGGATTCAATCATAGAGATTGAAGACAAAGCTACTCATAGACAGCGAACGCAAGATCCTGAAAAACAAAAATGTAGGACAAAGACTTACAAATATTCTTTAACAATTCGCGGGAAGCGTGAACCTATTTGTAGAGGATGCTTACTAAAAACGTTGGACGAAAGAGATAACTTTATAAAAACAGTGAGCATGAGAAAGCGATCATTACCAGATGACGCAGCACCCAAGTAGGCGTAAGCCGCGAGAAGAATATGTCACATTCTTCTTTTTTTTAATTTATTAAAAAAAGCATGAAATAGTAGAGCGTTTGTCTTGCAGAAGCGAGTCATACTTGCCACATACGGGGTTCAGGACGGCGTCTCATGCGTGGATCTAATTCAGAAACTCTACGTATTGCTTTTGCCGTTTGAGTTCGTTTACACTTTTTATCATATATATGCAGCAATACTACCTACTTCATTGACTGACTGTGTCTCAGTTGATAGTAAGCTTTGTTTGAGCTTCGGGGCTTTGGTCGATTTTCGTCTAGGGCAAACAATTATGTGTGAACAATGAACATTTGTATTTCTTCTATGTCTGGACTTAATATATATTTCTATTTAAGTATTTATTTGAACGTAAGTATATACAATTCTGTATGTATGCATATCAGTCTCTGAAGGCCATGGTTCAAGATTTATTTATTTGTGAGAACATGGTATAGTATACAACGTACAGAGCATGCTTTAATAATATACCCAGCCAGGTATAGCATTTCGAATCAAAAATGCTCAAGTGACCAACACGTAGTTCAAATAATTCGGAAGAGATGATGTCGATGACGAGTGACGTCATTACGTGTTGGCTCTCGGAATGCTAATCTTTTTTTTTTTAGATCATGGTCAGAGTAGCATACAGATCTTAAAAATATGGTAGTATTAAGTATTAATATACATGTACGCTGCATATGCACGCATATATAGTAGGTACGCGTGGATGCATATAAATAAAATAATTAAGTACGCATTTATTTAAAGTCAAAACTAGTAATAAAATTATAGTAATCAATAATCGAAGTACAGATCATGTCAATTTGTAAAAAAGCCTTTTTTTTGGGCTACCCCGCGCTAAATTTCCGATGCAATTTTTTTTAATTTACAAACCTTACAAACAAAAAAAAATGTATCGGAAATTTAGTACGAGGTAAAATTCTGTTTTTACTGGCTTAAAACAATTAATTATAAAATAATCAGTAATAGTAAAACTTTTTTCGTTTCTGTTTGGCTCCATACATTAAGTCTAGCTCCTTAACGTTTTCGCCAGGATGCTTTACTAAAATTTATAGAGCCAAACAGAAACGAAAATAGTTTTCGAAGCTTTCAAATCTCTGGTAAAGAAGTACTCTTACTACATCATTTAACATTTTTGAACTAATATTGTTAAAGTCCCAAATCGGCCGTAGTATTTAAAGATGATAGGGGTCGTATTGCATACACTTTTGGCCATAAGTGCCGTTTTAAATCTACGTACACATTTTCTAGTGTTATCTCATCTATTACGCATATTTACCAGCTATGTATAAGCCTGGATTTGATTTTACAAATGTTGCAATTTCAAGTTTATGGTAGATTTAAGATCTCATAATTTAGGAAACAGGGATGACTGCTGTCTGTCTCTTTTATACTCATGATCTCATATTTATTTATTACGATTAGTAGACGTCAAATGTATAATTATAATCATACAATTAGTCGTAAAACAATTATCATAAAATAAAAATAATTATATTTAATCGATTAGAAATAGTTTTTCGTATCACAAATTCTTCATAAATGACATAGAACGTTTGACTGATCAGCCAGCGTCTTAATTTCGTCTTAAAAAATAGTAGTAGTAGTAGTAGTTTTGAGTGGGACATGGCTCTACTGCACTGTTTTTTGGCTTTGAGAACTATTTCTTTATCAATCAAATTAAATCTAAATCAAATCAAAATAAAATGTCCATTGGGTTTCGGAACTTATGAAGTCATCAAAGTTATAAAATGATAACACCTTATTTGGAAAAAAATAGCCTCAGAAGAACAGGTTTAAAAAAAAAAAAAAAAACATGTTTAAGAAAAACGCAATTTTTGAACACAATTTTGGAACTTGTAATAAGAAGGCGGAAGTGGAAGGTTCCAAGAATCTTTGATCCCTCAGAATAAAGGTTACAGCTAAGATCTCATACGATCATACTCGTACCATAGTATGCCGTTACTTATTATTTGCTTGTTTATTAATTTTATTAATGAAGTTTTTTTTAATTATTAAGATAATTTAAGTAGCACATATACAGGAAAATGTATTCTTAAGCTAATAAGTCTGCTTTCCAATTGAGTAATAATCCCAATTGAAAAGCAGACAACAATGTGTGTTTTCCAATTGGGTAATAAACTCAATTGGAAAGAATACATGATATTTCTTATCATTATCAAATAAAAATCTAAAAAAGCCACAGTATAATAATGTGTATTATAGTAATTATGTGTATGTCTCGAATATTTATTAATTTATTACTCAACCAATTGTCACCTAAGTCATTAGTATAAATTAAGTCGCAAATATTATATAATATAACCGTTTGTAATAGTTTTAAATGGGGTACGTCCGTTTTCATTTCACGCACAAATAGTAATAACAATTATTCCGGTTTTACTCGTATCTCACAACGTTTCGAGAGTTTAATTTCATCTCATTCTACGCCCAGAATAACTGATAGTACTTACATCATCCATAGAATATTTAATAGTACTTAACTTTCTTAACTTCTATGATAACCTAAGAACAGCTGACAAGTGATGCATAAATGATATCATAAATAAGAAAGTTTAAAATAAATCATAAAAAATTGCATAGCCTATTTGCGAACATTATTTTGTCCATCTCTTTCTGGCTTGATTCCTAAAACACCGAAGGATCCCCAGAAGATACCTTTTACTACGTCCAGTTAGGTTAACAATAGGTAGGGATACTGGTGGTGTTGTGACACAGAATATTTCATAGTACAAGCCAGGTAGCTGAAACCGGACGAATTTTTGAGATAAAAGACAACCAAGTAAATAATGATTTTATTTTCGATGAGATGAATCCGGCTTTCTTTTTTAATTTAAGTAAGACGAAATCGGAAAATAATGCTCGTGAGATGAAAAAGTGAGATGAAATCGGACGTACCCTTTAAATGACTTGTAATGTCATGGTAGAAATATATTTGAACGTACGCCTTTGTAAAACAACTTAAATAATAAACATTTTAGGTGCTTTTATAATTCGTTTTTTTTTCGGATCCTGTAGACTATGACTTATGTACTAGTTTGCCAGCCCTAGCAATTTAGTTTGGTTTTTGTGTCCAGGATAAGGTCCAAAGAAACAATATTTATCAAGTGTGTATTATTCATTATAAATAACATGACCGGGTTCTATGTATCTACTTCAGACATAACAATAAGGGGGATGCTTGTGTCAATCTTATATTATTTAATTATTTATGGTACGGAAAAAAAAATTTGAGTGTCACAAATAAACACACAATATTTCGCATTTATAATTAACATACTTTGTGTTTAAGTTAAAATTTTCTGTAAGATTTTTGTACTTAATATCTATATCCATATGTCTATTCATTAGTAGTGAAGTCACATTTTTTAAAATTATTTAACGTTTTTAGTTATTTAAACAATGTCACTTTACATCAGGCGAGTTGGTGGTCAAACGTCGACCTATTCTAGATAAATATATATATATATATACTCTGAGTAGTACATCTGCTTATTCATCTTTATATTAGGTTTTATCTCGCTCATATTAGTAGCAATTTAAGTAGTGTTAAAGTTTCAGTTGTTAGTGTCCACAATACTGGTCAAGAATATTAACATTATTTTTCAGGCGAAGGGGAACCAGCGTTTGCACTTAATCCAAATCTCACTGAACTCGAAATTATAACGTCAGAGCGTGGAAAACCGGTACTTCTATATAGAGGCTATAAATACAATAAAAGACGGACAAACAAAAATAACACCACTAGATGGCTTTGCACGAAAAGAAATACATGCAAAGCTGGACTAGTGACTTCTAGCAACTACTTTATAGTGAAAGAAGATGAACACGATTGTGAGCCTGATTTTGAGCCAGGTAAATTACAAATGGAGTTTGACAAGTCTCCTTAATGAATAAACTTGTGACTAATAGTTTCCAAAAAAAACTTAAGATTTCATAAGAATCGGTTAGGAAATAGGACCTATAGAGGAAGGCAGCCGGACAGAATTTGGACCGACGCTGACTCAAACGAAAGCGAGCAACTCATATCACCTTAGTAATAAACGTTATATAGATAGTCAATAATTTAAAAGAAAAAAAAAAACAAAACACTATTTGATAACTAATCCGCGGGCATACAATGTGTTTCGCCATAGGGGATTTGTGAGAACCATGTCAGTTTCCTTAGTTAATAATCTATTCTAAAGCGATTAGGTAAATTAATTAAATAATATACTTACTTACAAATATGTTTTGATTGTAAATAGCAATACGGCAATACTTGCTGTTGTGAATAGATTTTGTGCTACAATTATAGTTATTTCATGAAATGTTTTCTATTACAGGCAATGGATACCAAATTGTGAAATCCCAAAAAGGTCACGACATGATTCTTTACAAGGATTATACTTACCGCTGTAACAAAAAGAAATATTGGGTGTGTTCCCACAACACTTGTAGCGTTAGGCTTCAATCAGGCGACGATGGAAGTATTACACTAACGAGGTCACATACACACGATGCAGCTAAGTTTGTCATCACAGGACAAGGACAGTATATCCGCATTAATTCTCGATCCCATTCTCATAAAAAAAATATTAGCGACCCGTCTCGACTTTGCACAGCGTCTTTAACACTGCACAGCTTCCGTGAAAAATTATGAAAAATTAAGATGAGCTAGCGGAAACATATAAATGATAAACAGACAAATGGGTGGAAAGAGACTTTGTTTTATGGTGTGTTAGGATAGTGTTTTAGAAATATATTTTAGCGCCGCATTCTAAAATGAACCTTAGTCTTGAATCTCGATTAACTCGATAAAACAGGCTTTAAGTAATGCGGCCCTTTAAACTTTGTACTACTTGAAATGTCGTCAATTCGTAATAAAGAAAACATTTATAATTTTTTCTAAATTGTGACTAAGCAGAAATCTCATGCTAATTGTATTTAAAAAAGATACCTTTTATACAACTGTACCATGAAACCCTCAAAAAATATTTGACACTACATGCGAAGAGACGCGTTTGTGAAAAGCACACCTGAGTAGATATAAGTAACAATCATACTCCAAATGGGAGTATGATTGTAACTCTTCTACATACAAACTTCCACACACGCAAACCCCTTTACTAATAAACGTTGTATAGCCTTGGAATACTTAAACAGTGTTTTGTCTTTTTCGATCAAGTTAAAGATTTGAGACAAATAGAAAAGGCAAAGACACTGTAGAACTATTACGAGGTTCTATACAACGTTTATTAGTAATGAGGAAACTGTTAATTGGCCGGTTATTTAGCTAACTGTAAATTTGTTGATGATGATATCCTAGTTGGAGAAGGCCCGTCTCTCAAGCCAGAGGGAGCGGGTTCAAACCCAGCCGACGACGGCACGCACCAATTTGTTCTAATGTGCGCATTGTGTGTCATCTGCTACATGACTGGAGCCCGGCGTATGGCGACAGGCTCGCTTCCAGTCACATTTGGGACTGAATATTCGGAACTATCGAAAAAGCGTGACGATATGTAAATTAGTTAATTTTCCTCTGTAACTCCTGTTTCAGTTAATACATATCAAATCGTTAAATCTCGGAAAGGCACCGATATGGTACTCTACCAAGGCTATACGTACTGCTACGCGAGGCGCGACAAATATTGGATATGCTCCAACAGTAAATGTTCAGCGAGAGTTGTGTTCAACGCTAGCGGAATAATCACCGATATATTTGGTTTGCACAAACACAAACCGGATTTTTATAACCGTTTTAAATACTGGCAATAAAGATGTTTTGAAAATCTTCAAATGTTTGTGCACATTCTATTTTCAGCTTACTCCCAATTACCACCACCAAAACGGCTACCATTGCTGGTTTCTAGTACCAGCCAACCAGAGTCCAAGTCGACCACCAAGTCATGTGACTTTTTTAAGAATATTCCACCTTAACTTTTTCAAACAAATTATTTGCTCAATTAAAGTAGATATTAATTTCGTGATATTTAATTTACCCTTTAGCCACCTGGGTCAGACATAGTTAACAGACATTTTCAAGCCGATTCTGCCTGGGAGGACGATTTTGTTCGTACATATTAGGTGCCGGAAATCTTGGACGTATAAAAACGTCCGAGACAGTTACCTCATTCGCATCAATAAGAATTTTATTGCCTCGGAATAATTAAACAGTGTTCTGTCTTATTCCTTTTTTAACATTTTTGAAGTCAGTCGAAGAATACAAAACACTGTAAAACTATTCCAAGGCTATACAACGTTTATTGCAAATGAGATTGGAGTTAAAAAAAAGATATGCCTGTTTTCAAACGTTTTTAAAATATAACCATTTCCTGATTTCAGATAATACTTATAGAATTATCAAATCTCGTAAAGGCAACGACATGATACAGTACATGAACTATACATACAGCTACATTAAGCGTGACAAGAAGTGGAAGTGTTCTAATAACATTTGTGGAGCAAGACTGAGATTTAATTTGGACAATGAAATCGTTAAAGTGTCAGGATCGCACCACCACCAACCGGTGCCGCGGCGGTTCCAAAAATATGTACTGCCGATTACATTTAACTAATTTAGTAAAATAAATAATAAATATTTTAGTAAAATAGTCGACCGAGCAAGCGTTAGCGAGCGGGCCGTCTATGCTTCAGCTTCGACAAAAATGCTTCCGAATTCTGTCTGGATCTCTGTCCGGACCTCTCTTCCTCTACAGGTTACATTTCTTAACCGATTCTCTGGAAATTTTGTGTATAGGTTAAATAATTACATTTATAGTTTTTTTTGTCGAGTTCGTTTTTAGTTGAAAAATTCAAAAACTGCACACAAAAGTTCACGAGATTCGGTTGAGGAATGCCACCTGTAGAGCAGGACAGACGTCGTCCGCGAGGACTACAGCTCACGGAGCTCTAGATTTTTTTTATGTTACACACACTACATGAATGATGATTCATGAACTATTTTATTGTTGTATTGTTTGGTAAGTTTAATAAAAAATAATTATGTGTACTTAGTTTTGTACAATAAATTGCGCACAAAGTCACAATTACAGGCCTAAAGTTTTTTTTTGTCACTACATCTGGGGTAGAACAAGTTGTATTCAATTAATTACAGGAACATTTATAACTTACAAATATTTAATTTCTTTTTTTTATACACACTTTGCCAAGAATAAATATTTATCATTCAATTTTCAATGTTACTTCAAGTTGAGTTAAAGTTTTGTATCCTTTGTTTGTGTTGCGTGTGTAAATAAATAAACAATGAGTTACAAAAATTGGCATCTACTCAAGTAACATTGATACATATTCCGGTTCCAAACAGTACTGTTATTGATCGTAGTTACAGAGAAAGCCTACAAAGTCATAAAGTCACGAAGAGAACTGATGCTCTATAAAAAAATTACGTACTGTTACGTGAAACGCGACAAGTACTAGCTGTGTTCGACCAGTAGCGGTTGCAGAACGAAGCTGGTGTTCAACGAGAATGATGACATTGTCGAAGTATTTGGATACCATGATACCCTGTGAAGCAACGTATTAAAGAATCATGTACAGATTGAATAAATCTATAATCTACTCCACGGTTTCATCATCACATGTCAGCCGGAAGACGTCTACTGCTGGAAAAAGACTTCCCAACGATCTAACAACGACCGTTCTTAAGCTGCCCGCATCCAGAGACTTCCCGCGACCCTCATCAGATCGTCGAGCCACCTTGTGGCCGTCCGACGCTGCGTCCTCCCGTTTGTGGTCGCTACACGAGAATTTAACTCTACTGCATGAGATATAATAGAAAGCCTTTGCTTGCACTTATTGTATTCGTATTTTGTAAAATCTAAGTTTAAGATGTAAAAATGTGAAACCTTGTGTCTCAACAGGACGTATATAAGCCCATATATAATTGGTTAAGTCTTAGGTAGCTAAAATATAGTTTCATGCGGAACATTTCTTTAAAACATCATATTCGCTGTTTATGCGTTAATTACGCCTAGCGTGTTTCTTAGTAGTTAGTAGTTCATTTTGTAACTGTAGCTAATTAATGATAAACAATTATTTTAATTGGTTTAACTGCCAGCGCACCTCTCAAGCTCCACACTTGACGTTCGAGTTGCGACTGCCTGAACAAAATGTCTGAGAACTATCGGACGCAGCCATGACATCTCATTGCCATGATTGTTACGTTTTGTTTTCGACGCTGCACGACCATGGACCTTATTGCGCGGCGATACGATTCGTGGTCGCGCAGCGTCGAAAAGAAAACGTAACCAGATATAAGATGTCATATTAGGCCCGTCGTAGGTCGTTGAGTTGCACGATGTTGCACGATGTGCACAGGCTGTTAATAATTATTTGGGATTATTTGAGAGTAGAATGATAGATACCTACTTTATCGGCGTGCACACTACATCTCCCAACGTCGTTTGCAACCAGTAGGGTAATTGAACTAACCAAACCCGATGCTGAAAATGCTGTAAAACTGAGCATGTTGCGTTTGCCATGAAAAACGGTGATGGCTCAGCATCACTAATGTCACAAACGTGAAACATAAGTGATACTGAGCCGTTGTCCGACCGTTTTTTTTATAGCAAACGCAACATCAACGGCTTCGGTAATTATAGATTTTGGTTAGCTGAATTTCCCTTCTAGTGAGACACATAATATGTACCTAGACCGATGCAAAACAACAATGTGTGGTTATTTTCTATTACAGGCACATTTCAAGTAGTAAAGTCTCAAAGAGGCACTGACCTGATTCTGTACAAGGGATATACGTACTGCTACGCAAAGCGTCGTAAATGCTGGAAATGCTCGACCCACAGCGAATGTAGAGCAACGCTAATACTGAACGCGAACTACGAAATCGTCACAGTAGCAAAGACGCATATTCACGAACCAGCAAAGTATATGATCTCCAAGGACGGTCAATATATCCGTATATAACATGAAGACCTCACGAGGCCAATTCAGCTGACCAAAGCCGTTGAATCTGATTAATTGAGCCGTTGACGTTGCGTTTGGTGTTACCCGCGATTAAAAAGTGGTCTTTCAAGAATTTGTCATTTGTTTTTGGAAAGGTAGTACAGGTTTAGATTGGAAGGGTCAGTTTTTTTAAACGCTGTATGTAATGTTGTTTTTTGACTAAGTAGCTAACCATTAAAAATTTTGAACACATATTTTTTTTTGATTAAAACCAATCATACTTTTTACAAGTTTTTGAGCTATGGCCTAAGTACGCTGCCAAGGACCCGCTTTACCACTTTGTTCTCATCGTTGTGAAGACCAAGGGCAGAAGCTCGTTTCCAATCTCCCTGGTAAGTTTTCAGGGAGATTGGAAAGACGCTCGCAGATAGGGGTGGTGACGCCCGCTCCGGGTCGATCCTGGTGCAGAGGATGGCCATCGCAATCCAGCGCGGCAATGCCGCAGGTGTAATGGGCACTTTCGCACCGGGAGCGATTAGGGGTGGGTTATTTAGGAATTCAGTTTATGACATATTCATTGTGTTATTGTTGAGTACAAAACCTCTGTTGTAATTAAAAGAAAAAAAGTGTTATTTTATATTGACAGTTGTTGTCTATCGTGATGGTTTGAAAGCTGTCAAGTGTAAAACAACCGATAAAAATAAACAGAAAATTCTTGCATAACTTGAGCAAACTTGAGCTTCATCTTTATTCACTCGTAGATCATCGTCGTCTAGCGTGCACGGCGACAATAATTATTACATAAGTAACTGTGTTATGGACAAGGTGTTCCCTTTAAATTCCTAAATTCCTACAGAGAAATTGTTATAAAACCCCTTAATAAATAATATTTATCAATGATTTATCATTCAAGGATGATGATGCGTCTGGTGTTCAGTCACATCGTCATCGGGAGGCGAAGCGCAAGCTCGGGTTGGAGCCCGAAAAGGCTCAGGTGGGGCCACGGAAGCGTGTCAAAGACACTTTATTACTTACGCTCTTTCTAGGCAAGCATACTCAGGACCCACACGTATTCCATGATAGGGTTCACCACCTTCTTTCAATCTCTAGCCCCGGCTTAGTTGGTACCAGGTAATAAATTGGACCCCCCCCCTCCGGTTTGATATTAGATAGGTGTTTGACCCATTATGCCCACTACTTCCGCGGCCCCTGACCACATTGTATCTTCGAATTCATCGTCGTCCGACCACGTGAGATATCCGGTGTGAAAAATAATCGTATTACTCATTTCTATTACAGCCACATATCGAGTTGTGAAATCTCAGAGAGGTACCGACCTGATTCTGTACAAGGATTATACCTACTGCTACACCAAGAGGGCTAAAACTTGGAGATGCTCGTCCCAGAGCGAATGCAGAGCTAAGCTAGTTTTGGATTCGAACAATGAAATCGTCACAGTATCAAGAACACATATTCATGAGCCGACGAAGTATATTATTACTAAAACCGGTCAATATATTCGCCTATCCACTCAAACGTTCCAAAAGTACCTTAAGTAATAAAGGAATATTAAAATAATGCCATCTTAAGCGGTCATTACACTGTCCAATTTGCAGTATGCTTACTTAGTGTGGCAGTGTCCGTGCGATAGAAATAAATTGGATTGCTAAATGAACGCTAAATGAATGCACGCTAGATGAACTAGCGACTGCCTCGGTGGCTCAGTTGGTAGTGAGCCTGCCTTCTGAGCTAGGGAGCGTGGGTTCGATTCCCACCTAGGGCAAACATTCATGTGATGAACATCTGTGTTTGTTCTATGTCTGGGTGTTAAAATCTATTTAAGTATGTATTTAAAAGTATATATGTATGTATATCAGTCTCTGGCCGCCATAGTACAAGCTTTGCTTAGTTTGGGGTCAGACGACCGTGTGTTCAAGTGTCCCAAATATTTATTTATTTTAAATTTGGATGGTGTAATGGCAGCTAGACAGCAATTCAATTTACCTCTATCGCACGGGCACTGCGCACTGCCGCTGCCATTACACCATCCAAATTTAGCACGCTAGCTCATCTAGCGTACAAATTGGATTATGTAATTAATGCTTTACGTTCCGAAAGCCGATTGCCCGCCTATTACTTAATACATTTTGGCCATCAATAATAGCGCCACTAGCGACAGGACAGCAATAAATGGAAACAAATTAGTTCATAGATATTCCAACAGAGGGTGAACTATCGCTCAAGCAGTAGTTAGTAGATGTTTTTTTCCTAAGGGATGAATCGTGAAAGGTTTTTTTATCTACCACCGCCCCAAGGGCGGTTATGTGGACGTCACGCCACTGGCGGCCTACCTACTAAAAACCTACTACTAGGTTATACTAGGTTCCAACTTTGGCGCTCAATGTCGGGGCTACGGAGACGCTTTCGCACGCTTTCGTGGCTCCAACAGTGCTTGCGTGCTCCGCGTGCCGATGACGTGTCTTAACACCAGACGCATCATCATCCTCCACCTCGGGGATCAACTCGGCCGGTGGGTGCCAGACAGCACCCGTGTCTGAATACCCTTGGTCCTCATGCGACTGGTAGAGTAGCCCCGCCTCCTGCTATTTTGGCCGCAGAGGATTCTCTATCCTCTGAGCAAAGAAACTCATTTTTACATATTTTATTGTACGGACTAGGAAGTTAAGTTTTTTTTTTTTTTAATACACTCCACGGACTCCGTGACCTTTGTTAACGTAGAAGTTGGGATTTAATAAACAATTACTTAATAAAAAAAACTATTTTTGTTTTAATGTCTTATTCAATTCAGTTTTTATTTTATGTACTTTTGTTATGTGTTCATCTTGTTTTCGCAAGAACACTTATCCCAGTCTGGTTAGTTAAGATATGCGGAACCTTGCATAAATTCCCGTCGGCAATTGATTCCATATGAACAAAGAAAATGCATTTCTTGATAGTAATATAAGTACTTAACGGTCTCTGCTTCAGCTTCGACAAAAATGCTTTCGTATGGCCGGATTTCTGTCCAAATACCGTCCCGATCTCTGTATTCTTCTACAGGTAGCATTTTTTAACCGATTCCATTGAAACTAATATGAATATGAGGAATTCTATCTCCGAGATTTTGAAGAAAAAAACCTAATAACTGACTCGGCAAAAAAAACTGTTTAATTATCGAACCGGTTAACAAAATTTCCGAGAATCGGTTGAGGAATGCGACCTGTAGAGGACAGACGCCGGCCGCGAGGTCTCCAGCTCACAGAGCCACTAGAATGTGTTAAATTGCTATTGAACGAAAAACTCCTAGAAATAATACCTACTGTCGCTTATTCTAGTTTCAGTAAAATATTTAAATTTAACAAATAATTGGTTTTGTTACAGGCACAAACTATCAAATCGTGAAGTCTCGCACAGGTAGCGACTTGATTCTGTACCAGGACTACACCTACTTTCATGCAACGAAAGCTAAGCGCTGGACATGCTGCACTCGTGGCTGTGGCGCTAGACTACTTCTCAACGAAAATAATGATCGAATCGTACGCGTATCGAGGCCGCACTGTCACGAAGCGCTTAAGTACATGGTCACTAAACAAGGGACATATATTCGCCTTTAATATAGAAACACAGTTTATTAATTAATTTTAAGATAATAACTAAATATACTGTCTTTTGTGTTAAAAAAGTAAATAGGTTTCTCCTAAGCAAACGTGTTGCACCTTCGATCACGTCGTCGCTTCTTATAGGGCGAGTCAGTGGGCAAACGTTTGCTTAGTCTGTTGTAAAAAAACACTAATTATTTAGTTCATGATAGTTATCTACTAATTCTAGGATAAAGATATAAATCCAATCAAATGTTAATTGAGAAGTTTCTTCATCGGCTTGATACATAGACCATACGATCTTATTGCGATGATTTTTAAATTCAGCCATGGGCAACCATAAAATTATTATGTTGTCTGTCCCAGTTTGTCACAACTAGGGATTGCAATCCCGTACCGTTTCCAATCTCGAGGGATTTTTGCTGGATTAGTCTCAATCCAGCGGGATCCCTCTGGATCTTGCATGCAGTAGGATTCATAAGAAAATAAATAAAATTAATTTTGTTCATAATAAATCAATATCATCAATATCAATATCATCGTATTAATAATTTTACAATACTGATACTTATTATTTAATGAAAATTCCAAAAGCAATAACTAATATCAATGTTTTGGCAATAATTTGTAGTCGTTGCTGTACTATAGTGAGCTAAAAATATTAATTCTAAACTTTTACCAAAGAAATTTTTGTTAGCCTTTTTACTACAATGAGTTTCATTATTGACATTTAAAATTAATATTGATTTTAAAATTATTCTTAACAAATAATAAATCAATTTATGTACCCAAAGAAATGTGAAATAATAATTTACTGCCTTCTTTTGGAAATATGTCCTAAAGAAAATGGCATCAATGAGGCTATTTCTCAAACTACCTACTTTATAGAGAACTTAATACGTGTACAGCAGTCAAAAACGCTTTTTCTGCAGCGCTTTTAAATATGAAAAACAAACGACTTAACAGCAACGTTGCGACGCGCAACGCGAAATTAAACTAATTATAGGTAGAAAATTTGAACGAATTTGCGCGATTTCATTGCTTGCGGCATCCCGCAAAGCCCAAATGATGATGATGCCGGATCCCACTGGATTGCCGGATCCCACTTTGCAGGATTACAATCCCTATAGCTACAGCATAACAACTTCTAAAGTATGCGTTTATAATTTTATAAAATATTTTTTTAAAAGAAAGAAATAAATAAAATGGTGCATATTTGTCCATATACATGTAATTAAGTGTTTTTTTTGCCACCAACGATACAGGCATATATAACATATTTTTTGATGTTTATGTATTTGTATTATGTAATTTTACCGCGCTATATTGGTGTCAATGTCAATTTAAAAATGGTAATGTAGATAATTGTTGTGCTCTCATATATTATTGGCAAAATTTAGAGAGGGTTACAACAAAATTGTCATTTTGTAACAAAATTTAGTTTCTTTACAGATAAAATATTTCGATTCATTAAATCGTCAAAAGGCAACGATATGATTCTGTACAAGGACTATACGTACAGTTGTAAGCGTGACAAGTACTGGGTGTGTTCGACGAACAGAAGGTGTTCGGCCAGGGTAGTCTTAAATAGCGACAACGATATCGTTAAAATGTTAGGATCGCACGTCCATCAACCTATTTCAGTCAAGTATTTAAATCCACATCAGCATCCACTTCCACAGCCTTCTTTATCCCAATGCTGGGTATAGGCCTCTCTTTTCCTCCTGCCTCGGTCCTGCTCACACATATTGTGTATTTATACAGGGTTATCAGGAGAGGCAACTTTTACTATGGGGTCATCCCTGAAATGTAGAAAAAATTGCTGTTCCAAATATTTCGTCGACGATCTATGATTTATTTGTACGGAACAGCTGATTTTTTAAATGAGATTTTGATTTGGTTCCATAGTAAAATTTGTTCATAATGATGAGTACGAGGACCTCTTTTTAGCTTCGTATACCCTATACCGATAACCCTGTAAATTGTACATGATATACCTATGATAGACCTTTACCCAGCAGTGGGACAATGAAGTTAAAAAAAAAAAAACTAAAACAAAACATATTTTACGTTAGCTCTAACTTATGAGTAGACTTAATGTCATCGATGATGTTATAGAAATGTAAAGGCCGATTCAAACTTAATGTCGGCTGTGAAGTTAGGCGTAAAACGCTGCGCAGTAGCGAAAACGCAGGTATGCGCGGCGCCAGAGAGGCAAGACGCCACAAAGTCTCGCTTGCGGCGCACTTCACACCCGCCATTAAGTTTGAATCGGCCTATACAGTGAAACCTGGTTAATTGGGATCTCAAGGGACCAAGACATTTGTACCAATTATTGAGGGTTTCCAATAATCCAGTTTTCCAATTAAGCAGATTTAAAATTATAGTCGTCTCATTTACAGAGGCCCCCGCTTACAGAGGTCGACATGTGCCGTTATTCCATTTTTAGAGGTGGAAATGTTAATAAAATTGCGTATTTTTGGTGTTATGAATTATATGGAGGTTTGAATGGGAATAAACATTTTTATTCCCTTGTTTTTAGGAACAAAACCTGAGATAGCATTGACAAACAAAGCATGCTCGAAAGATGACGCGAAATGTATGTAAGCAAACATGTCAAAATGTGTTAAAACCTGATTAATTTGTCTCACTTATACAGGTTTGAGCTACAGAGTCTCAATTATAGAGGTAAACATCAAAAAACTTAGAATTCAATTCTCATTTAAGCAGGTTCAAAAAATCCCATTAACAGAGGTAATTTATTGAAAAAAAACCGGGACCTCATTGCAAGTCTCAATAATAGAGGTTTCTCACTTATCCAGGTCCCACTTAACCAGGTTCACTGTATCTACGTTTTAGAGCATTTACTTTTTTTTTTTGGAACGGGTTCTTCTTGCAACCTCGGACCCAGTTCAGTACTTCGTTTTTTTTTTCAAAGTATTTTTTTTAATATTTCAAAAATTGTAGGTCCCAACTAACGGGTTTAAGCATAACACTGTGAATTTGCCTTTGATTATAACAAGTAACCACATCGGTCCAGCCGTTTTTGACTGACGCATTTAAATTCGGGATTCGGGATTTAATTCGGGAGGATTTGTTGCTATTATTTCTAAAAAACAAAAAAACATTTTTTTGGGATGTGTCAATAACAATACATTTATAGTTTTTATCTTATGATCAAGGTAAATAAAGAGTTAATGCATAGTTCAAATACTTTTTTTATTTCCCTACTTAATTGTTAAAAAAAACCAAGTCCTATGCTTATCTACTATTATTATAGGTATATTGTGTAAAACGAATGTGAATGGACTCACTTAGATGCGTCTCCAGTATTATTGTTGGTATATTATGTATAACTAAAGTGATATTTTCTTGTTACAGATTGCACATATCGAGTTGTAAAATCTTGCAAAGGAAACGATATGATTCTGTTTAAGGACCATACCTACTGCTACATACAGCGCGACAGGCTGTGGAAGTGCTCTAACAGCTCGTGTAGAGCGAGGATCGTGTTAAACCCCAATAATGAGATAGTATTTGCACTAGGATTCCATACTCACGACCCGGTGCAGTACATTGTTGACAAGAAAGGGAAATTTATACGGATGCGCCAGAAAGGAGCTGATGGCCGAATGTGAAGAGAATGTTCCTTGGAAGGGAACGCGGTCGTCAGCTACCATTTTCACGTACGTTTACTTTTTTTGAAAATACAAAGTGGAAATTAAAAGAATATAAGAAGAAAAATATATAGTCGAGTTGAGAACCTCCTCCGTTTTGGAAGTCGGTTATAAATAAAGAAAACCATTTATAGGAATGTTACAAATGTTAAATAGAAAAATTTGTAAAAGTTATGACTGAGCTATTGAATTTTGTGAGTTTTAGTATTTAAGACAAAGATAATACAATTGATTATTTTTTAATTTGACAGAGGAATTCAAAAAATACAACATCTTGTAACTTTTTTTCTCGTCCTTGAATTATTCAGTGAAGGATAATAATAATTACTTTTTAAATTGACGTGGACAATGGATAAATAAACAAATATGTAATATTTTCTTCAAATGGTGCGGCTACATTAGCTACCTTTGGCGAAAATTCGGGATATCGCGACAATAGCAGCCGGTTAATTCGGCACTCTGCGGTGTATCGGGCAAATAATCGCCCACCTTAATTCCGCAGAAAGGCGACGAGTTGACCTCTAATGTAGACAAGAACATCGCCGAAAACCGAAAACGGTGACTTTAGCGCGACACAAATTATCGCACGCTTATGAAGTCGCACCAACATACTGAAACGAAAATCATAGTATATTAAAAAAAAAGGAATGACTAACTTCGTATCATATTTAGGTTTAGTAAACATAATAAAATATCTATTTTATAGCAAGTATAAAATAAGTGGGTAAAATAATTTTAAATGTTCAAAATTTCCTGTCTTATAAAACTATGTAAGCAATAAATTCGTGTTATATTATATAAAACAAAGTTGTTTTACTTTGAAGTTTTAATTTTGTGTATATTAACCTATTTTTTTTTATTTTTCCAAAAAAAATAACTAGAGTATAAGTATTGTCTCTTTATACCTTTTAAGTCAGTTTTTTTTTTGTTAACCGTTTTTGGTTTAAGCTGTAGTTAAATTAATGTTTTTTAAGCCAAAAATAAAAGAAAAACAGCTAAAATAGCATATTTTCTAAATAAAAGTATTTAGAAGTAAGTGTATAAAAATTATTTAGGCCACTTAAATATTTTTTTTTTTTTTTTTTTTATTGTCTCTTAAAATTTTGGTACAAAAAAATATTTAGGTATTGCACCAAAAAACCAAATGGTTTGTCTTGGTGCTCACATCCACCACTCGCCTCAACTAAAAGAAAATACAAATTAAATAAAAGTGTTCTAAACTAATTTCTAATAAGTACCTTGTTTAAAAAGTTTGTCCAGTAAGCACCTGTTTGTTGTTTTAGGTTAATAATGTCTTCAATGATTGTTCGTTTCTTTCCACAATAACAACAATGAAGTTGTGCACGAGTCGCTGCGATGAGTTCGGGCGCTAACTCACTGTCGAACCGGTTTAGTTTCTAGCGCTGCGTATACCGCACCATATACATGATGATGTTTATATTTTTATTTATGCGTTTTATTTTAATCTTTATAATATATTATTTACATTCTAATTAAATTATTATAAAAATATGTTTTGTAAATTCTTTTGTAGTTTTTACTATTTATGGACTTTCTCAATTTTAAAGGTAAACTATTAATCAGGGTGGGAATTATGAATGCTAATTTTCTTCTTCCATAGAAATTATGAGCTCTGGGTACTTGTAGCTTATTTTGAGTAATTTTTCTGGTAATTATTTTATGTGTCACAGGAATTTGAAGGTCAGTATTGTGATATTGTTCTATTAATAACGACATGTGTACTTTAAGTTCTGCAGGTAATACATTGCAGTACTCGAAGATATCAATAATATTTTCTTTATATTTTTTTTTGATATGTTTTGGGACTATAAGTTTTAATAATCTAACCTGTAAATTATGTATTTTATCGATATAAGTTTTAAAGGTTCGTCCGTAACTTGTGATACCATATGATATTATAGACTCAGCCATGGCTACGTACATAGTACGTAAAATTCGAAATGGCACTTTGTTTTTAATGACGTAAAATTTTGCAAGGATCGCCCTCAGTCTCTCACATACTGAATCAATGTGATTACTCCAGTTAAGTTTATTGTCTACTATCAGTCCTAGATATGTATGACGCGTAACTTGTTCTATTTCCTCACAGTTACAGCTGCTGATAATGTGCTGGAGCGATCTATGAAGACAATCATGATTATGGGCAATGATTTTAAATTGGTCGGAGTATTTATGTGACTTGAGTGGACATGGATAATTTTCGTTTTGACCGCATTTAAAACCAATCCCGCATCGTGCGCCCACATTGCCACTCGTGTAAAATCTTCCTGCATGTATTTGGCAGCCGTGGTTATATTTTTGCTGTAAGCTACTAGGCACGTGTCATCTGCGTATTGGTAAATGGAACAGTTATTGACCACATGTTCCATATCATTTACGTACGCAAGATAATGCAATGGCCCTAGAACAGAACCTTGGGCTGTTCCTTCTGTAACTACAATGGCATCACTAAACTTGTCGCCTACTTTCACTCGATACATTCGATTCCTCAAGTAATCTTCACACCAATTCAATACAGGACCTCGAACGCCAGAGTTATTTAATTTTTGCAAAAGGGTATCATGCCTAAGCGTATCAAAAGCTTTACTAAAATCAATAAATAGGAGAATTACGTGATTTTTGTTACCTAGGTATTGGTTAACTTCATCTGTAAACTTTGAAAGTAACTGCGTTGTTGATTTATTTCGCTGAAATCCATATTGTATACTTGATAAAACTTCGTTTCTAACGTAGAATTCTTGTATTTGTTGGCATACAAATTTTTCAATTATCTTGTCTATAACGGGTAGTATGGTAATAGGCCGATAATTGCCATATTCTTTGTGGCTGCCTTTCTTATATGTTTATCTAAAACGTATTTCTGTCTTATCAATCAAATTTATTGAACTGTTTCAAAATTTATATTCACGTCATTCTATGGCTTCTTAGGTACTGTAAGAAATATAAATTCAAGCTCAAATCAATATGTTATAAACTAGCATCGTGCCGCGGTGTTGCCTGTGGGTAAAAAGTACCCTATACCCATTTCTGTACCTCTGACTTATGACGATTAGTGGAGTAGTAAAGGCGCGAAAGCGTAGCAAACAAACATTCAAATGAAGAAGCTCACTTTTTTATTTATAATACTGGCTCTTTTTTCCACGGCTCGCGCTCGCGTTTCATAGACTATGTTACTCAGGGATAATGAAGCTTTCTAATGGTGAAAGAATTTTTGCAATTATTTATTATGATTATGGACCAGTAGTTGTTTTTGAGTTTACTCGTTACAACATACAAAATACAAATCTTTCCTCTTTGTAATAAGGATAGTTAGGATAAGAGTACGATTATTTATTCAATGAAAATTATCTACTAATACTTATTTTCGTATTACAGTTAAAACGTATACAGTCGTGGAATCTCAAAGAGGCAAAGACTTGATACTGTTCAACGATTACACTTACTGTATTAAGCGTCAGAATTACTGGGTATGTTCTGTACAGTCGCACAAAAGGTGTCCAGGAAAATTAGTCTTGAACTCGAACAACGAAATCGTAAGTGCAATTGAGAACCATACCCACGAGCCAGCGAGGTATGCGTATCAAGGCGGTAAATATGTCCGCATATACGACAGTCGGTGTAGACAAACTAAAGTTTACAAAAATTAAATTAAATGAAAATATTGTTTCTACTATGACTTACAACACGAATAAATATCGCGAATCTAAGAAAATTGTTCCAAGCGCACCTAATCTTGTCAAACGAAACTAAATACTACTACTTATGTAATTAAATATTTAAGTTATTGAATTAAATCTATATTTAAGTAAGTTAAGGATGTCAAACTATGCTCTACATTTGATCTCACTTTTTATGCGTCTATGTACCTGTTACGAATGTGTTAGTCAGTTAAGTTGTGTGACAGATCTACATAAATGTGTCCGATAGCTTGTATAAGGCTCCTGCCATTCTTTGTCATTCGCTATATTACTGCTATTCTTAAAATTACATATAATGCAATTATGTATTTGTGAATATTCGTATTTAAGTATTTTGCATAGGTAATCGTTCGTCGCAATAGCGTGGCGTCAATCTGCTCTGAAAGTGTCCGAAATGAAAGTGGAAATAGTATAAAAAGTGTCGTTTAGGACACAGTGTCCCAGAATCTTGTATTGGAAGTGACGCCAAGCCCCCTTTTCACCAGTAAATTAGCAATAGGATCACTTCGCTGTGTAAATGAAATTATACTCTTGGTGGAATCTTTCCTCAATACACATTCTCGCGCTACTCATTCTCTAGCTAGTGAAAAGGCGACGCTGCCTTTGCACTAGCAAGCAAATGAGTAGCAAGTAATTTCTGACTACTGCTATTTTATTTAATGCTAATATTACTTTGCTTGTTTAAATATACTAGTCTGAATAAAATGAGTAATAAGGTAAAAAAAGTTAATTAAAAGAATTCTTATTCTAGTTACTAACTAGTCCAGTTAGTAGTAGTTACTAATTATTCCATTAAGTATAAATTTTTAAATAATTTGAATGCTACTACCACTTTAAACACGGCACTTAAACTATTCAGTCTTGATCTAATAAAGGAATAATAATTAACATACTTCGTAACACTTGCCTGAATCTTTTCTTTTACAGATAGAACGTATCAAATAGTGAAATCTCAGAGGGGTAACGACATGATACTGTATAAGGATTACAACTACTCTTACATACAACGCGACAAGTATTGGAGATGCTCGTCGAAGACTAAGTGCAAAGCCAAGCTTATTCTAAATGCTAAAAAGGAAATAGTCAAAATAACAGGATGGCATTGCCATGAACCCGCAAAATATATGGTAACTAGAGATGGCCGATATTTTCGCATTTACCCGTAACTGCTGGAGTTCTGGTTTAACAAGGGGCTAAGTCAGCTAACCATAGCCAGTGCTTAACTGAAACGTTAAGTGTTGCGTCACATAAAAAAACGGCTCAATATCAATAATGTTTCACAAACGTGTGACCGGTAGTCCAGCTGGCAAGTTTGAGAGACATCAGTGAAACTGAGCGGTCGCACACACACTCGAAAAACATAACCCTCCTTCTTGCGCAGTCGGGTAAAAAAGTCAAGTGGGTACACAAAAGGATACCATGTACTAGAACTAGAAGGCTTTGATGTTTCAAGAGGTTTTTCCATTGATGATCGGCTGCTAAACTATTGTCTAAAAAACTGTTTTTTGATTCAATAAATATCTCTACTAGGTTTTATGTTATTGTAAGAAATGAACACAAATAGAAAATTAAAACGAATTGTTGATTGTATTTAACCAGATGTCGCGGGTCGAACCTGGACAAGATTGGCACAGGCATGATTGGCATACGAGAAGAGAGGCCTATGCTCAGCAGGAGCATGGGCCTCTCTTCTCGTAATATCTCTCTGTTCTTCAATACGCAGCTTACCGACTAATGATGATGATTTAACCAGAAAGCATCCGTAGATTCGCGATGATAATGAAGCAACATTTCTTAAATGGCGTTCAAAAATGCAATGCTTTGTTTCTTTTTCAATGCTCTGCTTCAAAATTTGATGTTGTCTCGGAAATTCGTAAACATAAAAACGACATGAATGATTACAAAAAAGCAGTTTCTCTTACAGATTACGCATACCATGTAGTGAAATCTCAGAGGGGTAACAACATGATACTGTACAAGGATTACACGTTCTACTACTTACAGCGTGACAAGTACTGGAGATGTTCAGTAAAAAACTGTAGAGCCACCCTAACATTGAATAGAAACAATGAAATAGTAAGAATAGTAGGTTATCATAACCACAAAGCAATGTACTTTGTTAACGAAAACGGCCAATATGTTCGTAAACGTACCCGCACTTCCCACCGTCACTAAATATCATTAACTCAATGTCATCATGACAATCTGCTCTCAGTTTGACTGCTCTATAATAGAAGATCTCGAGGCCCAAGATCTTTGAATGATAACTATATCTGTTATGGGTGTTAGTTGTCCTTGTCTTTGTGTGTGTTCCATAACATTCCCGACACAGGGAATCCTGGTGGGGAGCTATGAATGTGGAAAGTTATTTATTTATTATAAAAAAAAACATTAAAAAAATATAAGTGTTATTAAAAACGTTCAATTAATTTAAATCATATCCAAAATCAATATCATCACTGATACCATATCCATGTTTTTGTAAAAAACGTTTCTGACATTTGCTACACCGTAGAGCGTTCGTAGCACGTTTGCTACGACAAACGTTCTCGTAGCCCTGTGGCTACGGCGCAACAAGTTTTCTGTTTATTATGCCGGTCACGGAAATATTGTTTTCGTAATTATGTAAAGAGCCTTTTGACATTCATTCGCAAATTCAGGGCATATTTTTTGTTGTGCGTCAGAAAACCGACACAGCTTGGACAACGACGAATGCAGAGAAATCTTTAAATATTCATTTGTAAATGTCGTCCTAAACTTGTAAAGTCAAAGTACTCGTAGGTTCGCGTATTAGTACGAATAAGAATAATAACCGGGGTTACAAAATGTCTTTCCAATCTTGCTAGTTAGTTGTAAATATTAATGACAAACTGTATTTTCTTATTATAAGAATATAGTAGTATATTATTGAGAGTTCTAACCCAGCGTTATTTGCGGTTGTGAAAATGTTTTTACTATGGTGTGAAGTATGGCGAGTGTGTTTTACCAACCGCAAAATGTCGTGTTAAGTTTGTAAAAAATGTTTTTTTTTTAAATTTGTATGTGATTGAGGCCATGGCTCCAGTGGCTTCAGTCGGGCGGGCTAGAGTTCCATTCCGTGGGCTGGCTGGGGTGAGATGGGTGTAGGGCTCCGGGTGGGGTAAGATGGGCTACGGTGTAGGGCTCCGGGTGGGGTAAGATGGGCTACGGTGTAGGGCTCCGGTTGGGGTAAGATGGGCCACGTAGGGCTCCAGTGTGCGGCGGCGTATGATTTCTAACTCACGTTTATTGCAGTTGTGAAAATGGTTTTACTATGGTGATAAGTATGGAGTGTGTGTTTAACCAACTGCAAAAGCTGTCCTCTTAACTTTGTGTTTTTTTTTTTTCGGATGGGGTAAGACGGGCTATGGCGGGGGCGGGGGCGGGGGCGGGGGCTATGGCGGGGGCGGGGGCGGGGGCGGGGGCGGGGGCGGGGGCGGGGGCGGGGGCGGGGGCGGGGACGGGGACGGCGGTGGGAGCGGTATCTTGCGGTGAGTGTATTGAGGACAGTTTCGATAGTTACATTGTAACAATCAAGTAACGGAAATAGCTGTGGTAGTATTTATATCTAGGAATATATATATATAATACTAGCTGCGTCCCGCGGTTTCACCCGCGAATAAAAAGTATCCTATGTGCTATTCTAGACTATAATCTATCTCTGTGATGAAATAATGAATGAAACAGTGATTGAGAGAGAGAGAGAGAGAGAGAGAGAGAGAGAGAGGTCGCTGTGCATGTATCAGTATACAAAATGTTGCGGAGCGACGGAGCGGAGCGACGGAGCGCGGAGCGACCAATCACAGCGCAGCGAGTGACGTAAGTACTGTTTTGGAGGTAAGACGGTGCTGTCACTTGACAACTGACAGGTACGTCAAAAAAAAATGACAGTTTTAAGAAGGTCTTGAACGTTCCCACGCTACCGGTCAGCAAGTGACGTGAGTAGTGTATTGGAGGTAAGACGGTGCTGTCACTTGACAACTGACAGGTAAGTCAAAAAAAATGACAGTTAAGCAAGTGACGTAGTGTTTGGAGATAAGACGACGTGTCACGTAATTGTATCCAAAGTATGAAAAAAATTTATGGTGAAGTAGTTTTACCAACCGCGACAAGGCCGATTTAACTTTGTAAAAAGCATTTTTTTAAGATTTGTGAGAGTTTCAACCTCAGCGGAGCGCGGAGCGGCCAATCACAGCGCAGCAAGTGACGTAGTGTTTAGAGGTAAGGCGGTGCGATGCTATGACGTGTTAAAACGGATGTGTAAAAGTGATAAGAAGGTCTTGAACGTTCCCACGCTACCGGTCAGCAAGTGTGTCACTGTAGTTTGGAAGAAGTTAATGCTTTTGCCGCATGGTTTGAGCAGTATAAACAAAATGTGTAGTTATTATCTGTGTCTCCTGTATTAATCTAAGCGCTATGTAATCACTATGTAATCACAATGTAACCGTTACGAGTATGTATTATCAATAGTTTTTTTACTCTATAATATTTAGGGTATAATTAGTTAATAAAACACATTATTTACTCAACATTATTTTCTTTATTGATCCAGCTCGTTTCATTCATACCTAACCACTTAACTAGAACCCTATCTCCCTTTTTCTTCAGCACCTTCTCCACTAGATAAATGTCGGGGTATTTAACTTTTTGTAGTTCTTGCTCATAGAATCCCCCCAACACTGATTCATTTTTCTCATCATGTAATTGATATGTAATCGGATTGGTGGTGTTCACTTTAGCTATTTTGAATATTTCTGTACTCCAATTTCCAGTGTATGCCTTAGAAAAAGCAGATTTATATTTGCTTATTCGCACACAGTCACCAATGACATATTTTGCCCTGGGTCGTACTTTGATAAAATTGTAAACATTAGATAAGAGGGCGTTCGCATTTGTATGGTTCACGGTCACTGGGGCAGCCTTGATTGTACGATGTACTTTGTTGTTATATCTGTTTATTACGTCAGAAAGGGTTGCCCCGATCCATTTATAGGAACCATTGTAGGTAAATTGTTGCCAGAGCCAAGTTTTGAGAGTTCTTATCAATCTTTCAACGATAGACGCTTTCTTTACACTGTACGTAGAGTAATGGTTAATATTGTACTTTTTCATCAATACTTGGAACTTTTCATTGAAAAACTCTCGTCCATCATCTGATTGAATGTTCTTAGGTTTTCTCCCTAATAGATTATTATTATTATTATTATTATTCAGAATGGTTGACATAGCACGAGTCACGTCATCAGCCGATTTACTTTTAATCGCTTGAACCCAGGCATATTTCGAAAAAGTGTCAATACAAGTTAATATGTACTTCATCCCCCTGTTATACTTGGAGTATTTTTGCATATCGATTAAATCTATTTGCCAGGTGTCATCAAATCCCTTTTGTATGAAACGTCTTCGTGGAAAATTTTTACGAGCATTTTTATGAAGCTCCTGAACCACTTGCCACTTACTCATCTTTTTCAGGTTTTTTTTTATTACTCGTTTTTTTTGGTTTTACTGATGCAGCGGTTGTAATTGGAATAGTAGCCGCAACAGCAGTAGCAGCAAGACCACCACCACCACCAGCAGCAGCAGCAGCAGTTGGACCACCAACAGTCAAAACAGCAGGCTTTGATTTAACATCCTTGCTAGCGATTATTTTGTAAAGTTCATTCAAACGATGAGAGTTGTTTTTAATCTTCAGTAAACAAAAGTTCATGGACTCTTCCAATTGTTTTTTGATAACGACGTCATTTTTTAAGATACCTTCTCGAGCATTTCTTAAAAGCTTGCTTTCCAAATCTACAACATTCTTGTAAACTTTAAGTGAATTATTTTGTTTTGGTTTATTTACACTGCTACTGCTACTGTCAGTTAGATAACGTCCAAACTTATTAATCGTCATTCTTACACTAAATGTGTTACTTGATGAGATGTCTTAATAGACCAGATGACGGAGGATTAATAATATCTGCTTCTATCAATTCTTCAATTATTGCCATAATTTCATTTCCATGTCCGTTATTACCAACATTTTGTGATGCAATTAAAAGTCGTAGACGGTCAATTAACTCATTAGGATCATCCCAATACTTAAAGTCTGTGTTAGGATGGTATTTTTTCATGATTAGTTGAGTGTTTTTTGTACAATTGCTCTTACGTACGTCAGAATTATTAACGCCATCATTATCACCGTCATCCTTAAGCGGTAGACCTGATCCGCTAAAATCTTTTGTTGTAGTTGCTATCGTCTGTTTTATGTATGTATTATACTTATGACTTCTATCTCCTTGTATTTGTCCATGGGGTAAAAAGTTACGCTTGTGTGCGTTTGTCGTTAAAATGATTTGATTATAGTTCAATATATCTTGAGGCTGTACAAGAGAAGAGTTTGGATCTTTTTTTAATAAAAGTTCCAGTAAACCAGGTGTATAGTTATACTCCTTGCCCTTCACTTTAATACTCTTTTTTTCAAAGGTAACTGCACTATTACCCATATGATATCCATCAGGTGTAATGCTAATACCAAAGGGAACTTTCATAATTTTATTCAAAATTAAATTATCGAAATAGATTTGTACAAATCCAGGAACATTTTGTAATTGCATTTTGTAATTGTATTTGAGTTTCTTCTTGGAAGATGATGTAGTAGCATCTTGAAAATCATCTTCAGATAATGAGGTGTTTCTACCTGATGTAGCTGAATAAAGCGTTTTGTCACTAGTGAGGTTATTTTCATCATCATCATCATCATCATCATCATCATCATCATCAGTAGTGCTGCTTTTCTTAAGGTTAAGTTTGTGTTTTAACTTTTTACCGATAAAGCTCAATTTCCTCTCTTTTTTTAGGTTTTTTATTTTTGTTGGAGTATCATCACTAGAAGTATTTATTTTGATTGCTTCGTTCAGTATACTGTTCAAAGGTTGCGTGATTGGTTCAAAGGTTTCCTTTAGGGTAGATGACATTTCGGCTTTATCAACATTTAAGGATTTTACCTTATTTTTCACAGAATTCACCGATTTAATCAGTTTACGTTTTAGATTTTTATCACCAAAGATCTGTGATGCTTGAGAGTCCATGGTGAAATGTTAGCAAATCCAAGATTGAATATGTATTTAAGTTTTTTATTATTATAAACATATAAAATCATCAAACCCCCGTCGATAGCGGCCCTTATGAAATTCCAGATTTTTATCAATTACTAAGAAATTGTATTGGTTCTTCCAACAGGTTCGACATATTGAGAGAAATTTATCCCAAGACATGTCAGTGTTTACATGATCATCATATACATGTTTTAAATTTAAATCATCTTGTTTGAAGAGTATAATAAAGTTTGCGTTGTCACGCACCAACTGTTTAGGAATTTTACTATATGTCTGACATAGATAAAAACAATCTAATCCTTTGTGTCTACCCATAGAGAAATATTGACGTATAGACTCTTGGTCTTCCATTGACACATCATCAAATATCACAATACTATCGTTAAATGTATCTTCTATTGAGGTCACTTCACTCTTATCGGAAAATGTGTAATAATTCACAGAGGGCACTCGAGTAAATACTTCACCTAAAAATAAATACTTTGATTGATTCAAAGATTTTGAATACAAGTAGACATTTTGAAATTTAAGTCCATTCACGTCGAGTAATAGGGTGAGCAGTATATTTGTTTTACCACAGCCTGACGGTCCACAGATTAAACATCTTATACTATTAGGTAGCAACGGACCATGTTTATTCTGACCGCCATCTCCGTTAATATTATCTGAAATATTCCAATCTTTGACTGATAAAAGCGTGTTTTGCTTTCGAAACTTCATTATGATTAGTTGTTATTATTGTATACACGTGTTTTAAATACCTTTTTTAAAATGATTATACAACATAAAAGTAGTCCCATTCTTAAACCTACTGTCAAGCAAGGAGGTGGTTTTGTTAACAAAATTATTAACAATTTACCGTTTGAACTACACCTACCCGGCTATAATTATTGTGGACCGGGAACAAAATTACAAAAACGTTTAGCTCGAGGTGATGCAGGTATCAATCTTTTAGACGAAGCTTGCAAATCGCATGATATTGCATACGCTCAGAATTCTAATCTAGACCAGCGGCATATAGCAGATTTGGAATTAGCATCAGCCGCTGCGAAGCGTTGGAGAGAGTCACCACATTTGTCTGAGAGATTAATGGCTCTAGGCGTTAATAAAATTATGAAGTTTAAGGTGAAACGAGGTATGGGTATACCTCTCTCCAGAGTGATAACTGAAACCCGTAAAGCTCTTAAAAAAACATACTCAAAGGGTAAACATAAAATGACACCTCATGATACATTGTTAAATACTGCCGTTAAAGCTGCAAAAAAATCTATTAGCAATAAACTCGTCAAGAAACCTAGAGTTATTCGTTTACCTAAGAGAGGTGGTTTTCTACCACTGATTCCAATATTGGGAGCGTTGGCGGCTGCCGGCACCTTGGCTGGAGGAGTTTCAACAGCTGCCAAAAATATTTACGAAATGGTTAAAAAGAAAGATCCAATTCGATCAACGGTACCGGTGGCTGTAGGAAAAGGAATGTACATGGCACCATATAAAAAAGGTTTTGGTCTCTACCTAACACCCTATCAAAAAAACTAAATCTCACCCTACCGAAACATGCCCTTTCCGACTATGAAATTTTGAACTTTATCAAGCAAATTAACATACCTCATTTTCGAGGAGTTGTAATGAGAGATGATTTGATAAAGAGAAATTCACAGCCATGGTATTGTGAAACTGGCATTTTGAATTTAGACAATTCGAGTGGGGTGGGTACGCATTGGGTAGCATACGCAAAGAAAAATCTACACTGTGAATACTTTGACAGCTATGGAGACTTGAGACCACCTCAAGAGTTTATCAATTACATGTTGAAATCTAATCGTAACATAGCAATTAATTATAACTATAACAATGTACAAAAATCTAATAAATACAATTGTGGTCATCTGTGTTTACGTTTCCTATTAAATGTTTGTAATAATTTGTTTGATAATAAATAAATATAAATGGCAAAAATTATTATTGGAAATTTCATTTTACACCCGAAAGTCGACTTGATATAATGTCTTTCACGTTAACGTTAAACAGTGACGAATCCACGTTTAATGTGAATTTTCTACCACCCATTGAACTTGATAACGGTGACCAGTATGAATGTGCGGTGATATACTTTAAAACATTCAATTCAATACCGAACGTTGACAGTAGTAATAATCTTTTCCACTATGGAGATAATAATGTGATTACTATTCCGGAAGGTTCCTATGAGCTAGATAATATTTTCCAATTACTAGAGCGAGAGCTCGAACGTAGATCGGGTGGAGATGGTAAAGAATTAATTGATATGGAAGCCAATACGAACACTATGAAATGTTTATTTTTTTCACCGGAATTTGACATACACTTTGAGAAAGAAAACAGTATCGGAAGTATTTTTGGGTTTTCTCGCAAATTACTCCCGAAAAATGTTGTTCATTTATCAGATCAACCAATTAACATTCTGATAACAAACACTATAAGAATAGAGTGTAATGTTACTGAGGGATCATTCATCAATAATAAACAGTCGCATGTGTTACATGAATTCTCTCCAATAGTTCCACCAGGATATCAAATCATAGAGTGTCCTTCACACCCAGTTTATTTACCTGTAAAGGTGAAAACCATTCAAAATCTACACGTGCGTATAGTGAATGAACAAGGAAACCTTGTCAATTTTAGAAAAGAAAACATATCACTGCGTTTACATTTAAGAAAGGCAGTATGATTATCTATAAAAACAATGGTAGCAGTGTATTGAATCATAGTATTTCGAATACCAGCACGGTGTTAACAACCCCACAAATTGGCGTGAAACTAAACAAAATAAGAAAAGAAAACTTGGTATACCTTCAATCCTTGGGCCTAGAAGTGAAATGGCCGACACATCAAGCATTTTAAATATTGGCGAGAAAGTTATCTTCGATGATAGTATTGAAAGTATTGAATACCACTTATACACACCTTACAATGAATCTTACAAGAACAATGATGAGATTCGTATTTGTATTAATAGTCAAGATTTAATAGTATTACCTTGCGAGAGTCAGTTAATTATTGAGGGTAATATTACAAAAGATTGTACTCTTGTTAACAATGCATTAGCCTTTCTTTTTCAAGATATACGCTACGAATTAAATGGAGTAGAAATTGATAGAACCAAAAACTGTGGTATTACCAGCACCATGAAAGGAATTATTTCTTATGGGAAGGATGAGAGCAGTGCCTTGGAAAATAGTGGATGGAATTTAGGTGGTTTTAAAGAATTTGAGGGAGATTTTTCTTTCACTGTTCCGCTGCGACACCTGCTGGGTTTTGCTGAAGATTATAAAAAAGTAATTGTGAACGCAAAGCATGAACTAGTATTGAACAGGAGCTCTTCTAATTTAAACTGCGCTATCTTGAAGGATCCCACAAAAAAGATTCATATAGACTTAACCCGCATTTCATGGCGTATGCCTACAATTAAGGTATCCGACAAGGAAAAACTCAACTTGTTAAAGTACGTAGAAAACAATATTCCAATTACTATTGCATTCCGCTCATGGGATCTGTATGAGTATCCAGTGCTACCGACATCTCAAAGACATGTATGGACTGTGAAGACTACCACTCAGTTGGAAAAACCTCGTTTTGTTATTCTAGGTTTTCAACATGCACGTAACAATGAATCAGATAAAGATATGAGTCTATTTGACCATAGCAATTTTCTAAACGCTCGATTGTACCTAAACTCTCAATATTATCCGTATGATTCATTCGCATGTGACTTTGAGAAGGGAATGTTTACCCTTTTATACGAAGCTTTTATTAACTTTAGAAAGTCATACTATTGTTCAAATAATTTTAACGCTCAAATTAATCCTTCAAATTTCAAAACAAAAACACCTCTGATTGTTATCGATTGCTCTAGGCAGAATGATTCATCTCGTTTTATTGGTGGTGCTATTGATATCAAACTAGAATTGGAATTTAAAAAAAATCTACCGACTAATACAACAGCTCACTGTCTTATCATCAACGACTCACTCTTTGAGTACGATATCTTATCTAAAACAGTTCGAAAACTAACCAGTTAAAAAAATCCTTATGTTCTATTCAAACCTGTTAATACCTGTTTAATCCTATTCAGATCTGTTAATACCTATTCAGATCTGTTCTGTTTAATCCTGTTAAGACCTGTTAATACCTGTTTAATCCTATTCAGATCTGTTAATACCTATTCAGATCTGTTCTGTTTAATCCTGTTCAGATCTGTTAAGACCTGTTCAAACCTTTTAATACCTGTTTAATCCTATTCAGATCTGTTAATACCTATTCAGATCTGTTCTGTTTAATCCTGTTCAGATCTGTTAAGACCTGTTCAAACCTGTTAATACCTGTTTAATCCTATTCAGATCTGTTAATACCTATTCAGATCTGTTCTGTTTAATCCTGTTCAGATCTGTTAAGACCTGTTCAAACCTGTTAATACCTGTTTAATCCTATTCAGATCTGTTAATACCTATTCAGATCTGTTCTGTTTAATCCTGTTCAGATCTGTTAAGACCTGTTCAAACCTGTTCAGTTCTGTTCTGTTCAACTCGGTAAGCAGTCCTGTTTCTCACTTCAATAGGGTGTTAATTATTAATTAACAAAAAAACAGTATAATAAAATGTTTAATGTACAACATTATTCATACGCACCATCAATTCCACCATTTAACTTTGAATTGTCTAAGAATGTATATAACATCTCCAACTCGATACCGTACATAGCTACATACTTGAGAGCATTGAGTCCTATCAATCCAGGTCTGGAAGTATGTATCGATATCAATAATCGAATTATATTAACCAAGCAAGAGTGGGAGACAATACTTATGGACAATGCAGCGGATATTTCAGAGTTTTTCAACAACGGCACTATTCCACCACCAAATCCTGACTCAACTCCAGAGAAATCAAGAAGTATATCATTTATGGACATGCAAGAAGAAGGAAGAGACAATTTTATCATGATGTACACAGAAGTTCAATCTATAAGATTATGTCGTGAAGAATGGTGGCACCTCTGTGAGATACTGAATTGTCTCAACCTACGTATTCGACAACTGCATAAAATTAAATACTACTATGAAAACCGTATGAGTTACTTTAGAAAAAGATTCAAGCTTAGTCAAGTGAAGACGTTGTATGAAGCCTCTTCTCTAATGAATACTATCTGCGATGAGTCATCTCTTGTGGATGTAGAAATTAAGTATTTTACGTTACAGTATTTATTGTATTCATCTTTAATATAGAGACAAATAAACTATATTATAACCTCACATACATTGTTTCTTATCTCTCTCTCTCACAAACCTCAAACCACATCTTTTTTTTTTATAAAGCAAGTTATTGTTCAATGTATTATTAGTTGTTACTTGTCCATCTCTCATTGTGAAGGTGTTCAGTTTTTTTTGTTAGTTATTAGTTTTTTCAACTATAATGTTGGAGTGTCATTTTTGCAATGTGCAAGTGAAGAGTAATGAGTTGATTGCTCACTCAAAAACTAAACGACACAAACTACTATGTGAACAAGATGATGGAGATTATTTTGTATATATTGTGAACAATGCTTTCAAGTGTAGAATCATAAGCTACCGAATAAACGGATCTTCAGATTTAGATCCCAAAGTTTATTTGGCAAACGTGCAGTCGAAAGTCATAGAGCTAATTGGATTGGAATTAGAAATTAATAAGCAAATTAAAGTGAATCTAGAACTATTCGGGACCTACTTAACTACAAAAGATGACGTCATTACAAGAGATTTAAAGTCTTTCAACACGAAAAATGTGGAAATACGAGAAATGTCAGATATGATCAGTTTTGTCGAGAGTTTTTCATCTCAGATAATCAACAAGTGTGAAGCATTTCAAGAACGCAACAGTGGATGGGCGTTGGAGAAGATTGAGTTTTTAGAAGTTAACATCAATAAACACAATCCTATGAAAGGTAGTTCATACATCCCACTACCAAAGTGGATACAACTCAAACGAGCGTGTGTAAATATACAGAATACTGATAACGCTTGTTTTTTCTGGAGTGTCGTCAGTGCTCTTTTTCCAATTGAAAAACATGCAGATCGTGTATCATCTTACCCTCCATATGAAACAGTTTTGAAAACTGATAGAATAGACTGTGCATTAAAGATTACTATTAAGGATATCAAACACTTTGAGACTTTAAACAATATCAAAGTAAACGTGTATGGTTTAGAAGCTAAGGAAAAATATATTTCACCTTTGTACATTTCATCAAAGACTTGTGACCGTCATGTTAATTTGCTGTATTTTGAAGATCAAAAGAAAGCGCATTATTGCTGGATAAAAAATCTATCTCGTTTGGTGGGTATTCAATTATCGAAGCATAACGGTCAAAAGTTTTTCTGTGACTCTTGTCTACAATATTTTGCGAGCAAAGAAAAACTACAAATTCATAAAAGATTGGGGTGTGAGAAAGTGGTGATACAGCTTCCATCTTCAAAAGAAAAGTATCTAAAATTTAAAAATTTTGAACACAAACTTTCAATACCATTTGTTATCTATGCAGACTTTGAATCTATTTTGGTTCCATTACACAACAATTTGGAGAAAAATTCACATTACACTCAAGAGCATATAGCGTGTAGCTTTGCATATTACATTCATTGTAATTACGATGAGTCATTGTCAAAATTTGTCACATATCGAAGTGGCGATTGTGTCAAACAGTTTGTTGACAGTATTTACTCTGACGTTTGTGAAATTGGGAAGATTATCTCCAAAAAGATGCCAATCAGCGATAATATCGACAACGATGACTTTCCACAAAACAATTCATGTCATATATGTGAGAAGACTTTTCTACCTACTGATAGAAAGGTTCTAGACCATTGTCATCTAACAGGTAAAATAAGAGGGTATGCACATTACACATGTAACTTAAATTATTCAATACCTGATTATGTTCCTATATTTTTTCATAACTTGTCTGGTTATGATAGCCATATCTTTATCAAAGAATTGGCAGCCAGAGAGGATGGAAAAAAAATATCTTGTATCGCGCAGAATAAAGAAAAATATGTATCGTTTAGTCAGACAATCTCTTTTGATTGTGAAGGGGGAAAAACGAAAGATATCACAATCAGATTTGTAGACTCGTTTAAATTTATGTCATCTAGTCTAGAAAAACTAGCTAAAAATCTTTCTACAGATCAATTCATGGTGCTACCACATTATTTCCCCGACAATGAGCAAATGTCTCTCTTGACACGTAAAGGTGTCTTCCCCTACGAATACATTGACTGTTGGGAAAAACTTGAAGAAAAAACGTTACCCGATAAAAAAAAATTTTATAGCTCTTTGACACAGACACACATTTCTATTGAAGACTACAATCATGCTCAAAAGGTGTGGAACACATTCAATATAAACAATCTAGGTGAATATTCTGACTTATATCTAAAAACAGATGTTCTATTATTGGTTGAGGTATTTGAAAACTTTCGAAAAGTTTGTCTTGCTACATACAAATTAGATCCATGTAGGTACTTAACCGCACCGGGTCTTTCATGGGATGCAATGTTAAGGGAAACAGGTGTAAATATTGAACTTCTCACCGATTATGAAATGATTCAGTTTTTAAATGCAGGTATTAGAGGTGGGATAAGTCAAGTCTCAAAAAGACACGTGGAAGCCAACAACAAATTTATGGACAATCAATACAATCCGGAAAAAGAAAGTAAATTTATTGTTTACCTAGATGTTAATAATTTGTATGGTGAGGCTATGAGTAAATATTTACCTCTAGGAAACTTTAAATGGTTATCGGAAAATGACATTAATACATTCGACATCAAACAACAAAAAGCTGATTCGGAGGTTGGATATATCTTAGAAGTTGATATTGATTATCCAAATTTTTTACATGATTTACACAATGATTATCCTTTTTGTCCTGAAACAAAAAAACCACCTCACGGTCAAACAAAAAAACTTTTACTCACTCTAGAATCTAAGAAGCATTACATCATTCACTATATGAATCTGAAACAATGTGTAGAGCATGGTCTAATTTGTCAAAAAATTCATAGAATCTTGTCATTTAATCAATCACCTTGGCTCAAATCGTATATTGATTTCAACACCAACAAGAGAATTATGGCAACAAACTCGTTTGAAAAAGATTTTTATAAGCTCATGAATAATTCAATTTTCGGGAAAACAATAGAAAATGTAGCGAAAAGGGTCGATGTGCATTTATGCACATCATGGTCTGATATATCGACAAAAACCAAGTCCAAATATGGTATTGAACGGTATATAGCACGTCCCAATTTCCATAGTAGAAGAATTTTCTCTGAGAACTTTGTAGCAGTTCAGATGAACAAAACTAAGATTTTGTACAACAAACCAATTTATGTCGGTTTCACTGTATTGGAACTTTCCAAACATCTTATGTACAACTTTCACTACTCTTACATGTTACCTAAATATCAAAACAATGTACAATTAGCTTACACTGATACGGATTCTTTTATTTATGAAATCAAAACTGAGAATTTTTACGAAGATATCAGAAATGACTTGCAGGGTAAATTTGACACGTCGGATTTTCCAAAAGACAATATCTATAACTTACCATTGGTGAATAAAAAAGTTCTCGGTTTGATGAAAGATGAAAGCAACGGACGTATAATAAAAGAATTCGTAGGCTTACGCTCTAAAATGTATGCTTATAAATTTAAAAGTGACGATGATGATGATGATGATGTTGTGAAGAAAAACAAGGGCACTTCTGCTGCAGTTGTAAGAGCTCTACACTTTACAAACTACAGAAATGCCCTTAGTCGGGACTACCAACAATATGCAACCATGTACATAATCTGTAGTGATAAACATAATGTATACACACTAAACAAAAGAAAGAAAGTGCTCTCTAGTAATGATGATAAGAGATATATTTGCGATGATAATGTAAATACGTTAGCCTGGGGTCATTGGAATATTAAATAAAAAACATATGTAAAAGTAAAAAAAACACTCTTTTATTTCTCAAACCTCGTCGAACAACTCTCAACTCGACTCAAATTTATTTTATTTAGTTTTAAGTGAATGTACACGAATGGACATCGACTAAAGTACTGTAAATGTGCTCGCCAGGGATCGTCATCCTCTCGCCAATCGCACAGACCTCCACCACAATAATAGCACATGGTTTTATCCTCACAGCCGATGTAGAAGAATCCCGCGTCTGCCAACCTCTCCGGATCTTGATGTGCATGGGGGGGGCCAATTTACAAAACTCTTCACACGCGTCATTCTCAAACTAAAGTATGGAAACTGAGGGGTAAAGCAGCTGTTTTCCAACATTTTTGTATACTGATACACGCACAGCGACCGCTCTCTCTATCTCTCTCTCAATCACTGTTTCATTCATAATTCCTCTATTTAATTTGTCTTATAATATATATACCTAGATATAAATACTACCACAGCTATTTCCGTTACTTGATTGTTACAATGTAACTATCGAAACTGTCCTCAATACACTCACCGCAAGATACCGCTCCCACCGCCGTCCCCGTCCCCGCCCCCGCCCCCGCCCCCGCCCCCGCCCCCGTCCCCGCCATAGCCCCCGCCCCCGCCCCCGCCCCCGCCATAGCCCGTCTTACCCCATCCGAAAAAAAAAAACACAAAGAGGACAGCTTTTGCAGTTGGTTAAACACACACTCCATACTTATCACCATAGTAAAACCATTTTCACAACTGCAATAAACGTGAGTTAGAAATCATACGCCGCCGCACACTGGAGCCCTACGTGCCCCCATCTTACCCCAACCGGAGCCCTACACCGTAGCCCATCTTACCCCACCCGGAGCCCTACACCCATCTCACCCCAGCCAGCCCACGGAATGGAACTCTAGCCCGCCCGACTGAAGCCACTGGAGCCATGGCCTCAATCACATACAAATTTAAAAAAAAAACATTTTTTACAAACTTAACACGACATTTTGCGGTTGGTAAAACACACTCGCCATACTTCACACCATAGTAAAAACATTTTCACAACCGCAAATAACGCTGGGTTAGAACTCTCAATAATATACTACTGAATATATCATTTAATAGTAATTATCTAATGATATCATAAAAACCCCGCGGCCCAAAAATGCAAATGATGCTTAGAATAATCAAGAAAGTTTGAATTCTAATTCTGACTGAATATTTAATGATCTTGTTACAGATTTGTTTATTGAGTATCAATTTGCGAAGTCTCGAAGAGGGAGGACCTTGATGCTCGTGGAAGGGGCGACATATTCCCAGGCTAGCAGTTCCACCTGGACTTGTTCAACTAACTATCCTGAATGTAAAGCCAAAATTACTTTTAAAAATAACATTATTCTTAAAATGTCCTCTGAACATAGCCATCCCATAAGAAGGACCTACATTACGGATAGCGGTGGTATTATTAGATACTAGAACTCTCTCAAGTAAAAACTTCGTCGTTCATTTTCTGTCGTAGTTTCTTTCGTATCGAGCGAGCGAATGTCATTTACACGCAAAAGACATTCGCATTTCGCAAAGAAATACAAGAATGTTTTGAAACATTTCAAAATCCAGGCTGTCGTTTTCGGAGCTTAGATTGTACATTAGGGTCTCTCCACACTCGCGTGCGTATCACAGTGTGAAATCGTGGCGCGATTCGCGGTGCGTATTAAGGCAAAACTGCCACAGTTCCACATTCGCAGAGGTTCGCAATGTAGTTCCCCTTTAAGGCTTTAGAACCCTTTGTCGCGGTACAAAAACCGACGAACTACGGGAACTAGGCGTGAACCTGACGTGGAGGCCGGAACGTGACGCAGAGCAACGCATAATATGCGAATCCACACTCATTGTTCGCGCGTGATTATGGAGCAGCATTTAAGGGCCGTATTCAAAAACGACGTTCAGTCATGAATCTCGATTTAAAACTGTTTTTATGCATGGTGAAACCAATTTTAAATTGAGATTCAAGACTGCTCGTCGTTTAAGCGTGCAGGCCTATGTTTCTGGTTTGTACATTTGATATTGCAAATTTCGAGTTTAAATAAAATTAATAATACGTTATTTTCGTTTCTTAAAAGTGATCACTGTCATCAAGAGTGGTGTATTAAGATTTGTTCGTAAGAAAAACTTGATCTTTTATCCGTAGACGTAATAAAGCAGCTCGTGTAATCGAAGTCTTTACGTTCTAGCAATTGCCTACAAACTTGTAAAGTCGCAGCGAGGGAGAGACATGATCTACGTCAATGGCTATACCTACTCCCAGTCGACCCCAAACATCTGGAAGTGTTCCGCCAACCGCCCAACCTGCAAAGCGAGGCTGAAAATGACGCCCGGCATGAAAATCATAAATATAAACGAATTTCACAATCACAAACCTAAAAGGTACTACTGGCCATCTGCCACTATTGCTTGCGGTCAGTATCACAAACTATGAGCGTCGAAAAAATTCCACAGAACAGCACTAAGTTCTATATAGCACGTGCTAGGGGGCTGGTAAAGGCCACCATACACTTTTATTCCTTAGAAAGTCTCCGGGTGACTATGTAGGCCACTTGGACTAAACCTACTCGTTGCCTGCGTCTATTTTTCCACCCAAATGCAATCTTGTAAAGAAAAAAGTCAATAGGTATCTCCTAGGCAAACGTGTTACACCTTTGATCACGTCGTGGCTTCCCATCAGGCGAGTCAGTGGTCAAACGTATGCCTAGACCGATGTAAAAAAAAAGAATTGCTTTCCTTGCTTAACTAATTTAATCGACTCTAGCTAGCTCCTACCTACATTTTTATTACACGAACCTAAGCCATTCCTTGAGAGAACAATAACTTTATTCGCCCGATAAGCGAATATTTAGCTTTAGGCTTTAGTTTAAAACTAGTTAGGCAAGGTCTTAGGCAATTCTAATATTTAGTGCAAGTGGCCATGTCTCTCAATTTTATTTTTATTTTTCCTGTGTCTCTAAGTCTTGGAGAGTATACAGGCCAAAAGTTAGCCTGCGGTATCTAATAAGTCTTGTAATATGTATTATACATTGTAAGACATTTTTGGAATTTATATATGTACTACTTTAAAAAAATTAAACTATTGTTCCAATGCAATATAATTACTATTAACATTTGTTTTATAAAAAAATCCTTTACAACAAATCCTTTAAATGTACGTTGCAGTAAAAAAAAAACTAATAATGAAATGCTTTGTTTAAGGCTTATCTTATAGCTTCGTGAAGTCACAAAGAGGCAAGGATTTGTTATACATCAACGGGTACACGTATTCTCAAGCTTCGCCTCGCATGTGGAGGTGTTCTACCCATCAACCTTTTTGTAAGGCGAAAGTCATGAAGTTTGATCAAATAATTGTTAGGCATGACAATGTTCACAATCACGAACCTAAACATTATTAACTACTTAGCAGTAAAAACTTAGTAAAGAAAAAAACTTTTCTTGATTTGGTTGTTTCTGCGGATGTCTATGTTTTTGAGTCCTCAGTTATCTAATATATTCATGAAAGGCCCCTATTCAGGACGCGTAAGTTGTTTCTTGGTCAGTCCCACTGCTAAGACTTTTTGCCGAAATATTTTTTTGTAAGAATATGCCTCCTGGATTGGCTCACTAAAATTTAACCCCTATTGTTGCTTTCTCAAACCCTCTACATATTTTAATACAAAATGATACTTACCTACTCACTACTTACTATGTTGGCGCAGCGACCAAAACCGTGTCTTGGCCTCCGATACTAAGAAACGCCACTTCTCTATCCTAGAGGGCTATTCCTACGGGTGAGATGAGATACGATTTTATCTTGTTCCCTCTCACAGCTGTGACGTTTCAAATGAGAGCAACAAGGACGAGAAAAGGTGAGATGATAATCTTAAATTTTGGTACCCCTAATATATGTATATTACATATACCTAATATATAGAATAGGGCCCCTGAACAAGTTCATGCCAAGAAATTGAATTGAATTGGCATAAAGTTCTCCAATTTAGCTAGTTCATTTTTCCACATACACTTGGGTGTCCGACAGGCCTTCGGGCTTTTGGAAACCCAGGTAAGCTCACAAAATGATAATAAAAAAACTTGAGCCAATATACTCCGAAAATATCCACATTTCCTAAATTGTTGGCATAGAAGTATTCGAAACCACTTTGTAATTAAGAACAACAAAATCACTTTTACAGTTATTTTAATTTATCGTAATTATATTAGGTAAATGTGGCATACTTGCCGATGCCCCAACATCTAGTTAATTACCATAACTAGTAGCTATAATAATTATCTTTCTTTGATCAGTCGGGTAAAAAAAAACAATTTTTGTTTGTATACCGATGTAAATATCGGAAAGCGGTCGTTGCGTCTGAATGGTGAATGATACCCTGAGTCACCGCCGGTGCACGTCACTAAAACCAAGATCCAACAAAACAAGGTCCATCATTCAACAAACACGTAATGACGTCATCGTGATCCGTCTCTTTCGAACTTGTTGTAAATGACTTATATCGGTCTTGCTTAACCATCGATTGACGTCACTAAGTGATTCTGAATGCTATACCTGGTGGATCATGTTGTTATACCATGACAAAAACCGGTTGATGTAAGAGACAGGTATAGATCGCCTAGCAGCGCTCTCGCTCTCGCAACACCCGGCGTCCGAGAACAGTACTGTATGAAGAAGTAGCACGGCTATTCATCAAGTCACTTCTGTTTATTCACTATTAGTTTGTTTGTTGTAAAATTGTTTTATTTTTGGTCGAATATTAATTTTAAAGTAAAATTAAGTGTATTTTTCCCGTCGAGTACAAAACCACAGGTACCTTACGTTACAAACGTGCACATAGAAAAACCAAATCGTAAAAATACTTTTCGAACTTTTGTAATGGAAGCTTTCAACAATTTTACTTCTACTATTTATGTTTAACGTTAATATGCGTTTAACTTAATTAATTTTTTTTTGTCACTATTAAAATATAAAAGCCACTAGTTTTGGTCCTGAAACATTGATGTCGCTACATGTTACAAACGTAACCATTTTTGACCTCGAATGCCAAACCTGGCGCAGTATGTTCTACCATGCGTGTCCCTAGACGGGCCATATTGTACTGCAATGTGTTGTTGCAATATTGCCGACTGTATCCCGGCTGTTATAGCGATGCCAGAAATGTTTGACTATATGGCCAGGCCACATTCAAAATAATGTCGCAATATTGCAAGACACAGGATTTCAGCCACATATTGCAGTGAAAATATGTCCCATCTAAAAGTACCTTCACACTTTGTATTACTTTTTGGCTAACTATACATTAGTTAGCCTATTAAAAGTAAAGCGTAAACATAATCCGATATTTTGCAGTAGGCTAAGTCAGCTATCGTGTTAAATTTGGATGGGATAATGGCATAGCTGAAGAGTTAGCAATCCAATATTTTTATCGCACGGGCACTGCCACGCTGAGTTGGCATACTGAAATTGGATAATATATTGACTGCTTTTTTTAGGTTTGATAAATAATTTGATGATTATGATTTGTAATGATCTGTTTTTTTATTTATAGGAGTTAGCTACAGCATCGTGAAGTCCAAAAGAGGCAAGAATTTGCTCTATATCAACGGATACACGTACTACAAAGTTACAATACGGATGTGGAGATGTTCCACCCACCACCCTGGCTGCAAAGCAAGAGTATTTTTGTATGACGATGAACTAATAAGTTTTAAAGATAAACACAATCACAAGGCTAAACCTTTTTTGGGTGATATTCATAGTGGTATTAAAGGGGTTTTTAAGGCCATAAAATCATAAAATAAATAAATGCGGGACATTTTGCATACGGTCGTCTGACCTCAAGCTAAGCAAGGCTTGTATGTTGTTGCTATGGCTGCCAGAGACGAATTACTTAATACATACTTAAATAGAAATTAACACCCAGACATTGAACCAACACAAATGTTCATGAATGTTTGTGCCTAGGTGGAAATCGAACCCACGCCCCACGCAATGTTAAGTATTTTTGAAGTATTTTTGAAGCCTCCATCCAGTACAGCTACAGAGCTGTACTGGAGGTAATGCTGAAAAGGCCACCGTCAATTAGTAATTTTATGAAGTCAAAGTCAAAATGATTTGATTCAATTGGGTATCAAAGATACACGTCAAAGTTTTATAATGGACTCGACCGCCTTTTCGGAAAAAGAGCCACTACTTAGAAATTATTTAAATATTCTCGCATTATTGCTTACAACTAGGTAATATCTATGTACTAGTGGCTACTTGGCGGAAGTGGAAGGCTCCAGACATCTTATAATGTCCTACTAATATTATAAACGCGTAAGTTTGTAAGAATGGATGGATGGATAGATGGATGTTTGTTACTCTTTCACGCCAGAACGGCCAAACAGATCTGGATGAAATTTGGCACAGAGATAGATTATAGTCTAAAATAGCACATAGGATACTTTTTAACCGTGGGTGAAACCGCGGGGCGCTTCTAGTATAATTATAAATTATAAATATGTAAACCTTTTGCACTTGTTTTCCACCTCTGTTCAGATGTTCTATTTTAATGTCGTTGGGTAGGTGGTATAAGGATCGAGTGTTCGACTTATGTCTAATTACTAGTAAGGTAAATTTTCCGACGGTGAATGATTTAAAAACGCTCAAGCTCTCCCCTATGACTTATAAAACAAGAGAGACAATAACAAAAAACTATCTTGACTTTTAAAAATAGCCCTTAGAGCCGCTGTCACCTCGTGCTCCCAATCACCACACCTGATTCATGATAAAATCGTCTTACTACCATTTACATATTTTTATTGCAGATATTCTTTTATTCCATATTCTTTTATCACGTCATCAAGAGGTAAAAAGTTGATCCTTGTAAATGGATTCACATACTCACATAGCTTTAGAAATTACTGGAAGTGCTCCACTGTCCAGTTTTCACGTTGCAAGGCAAGCTTGAGCTTAGTCGAACATGAAATTGTACGTATCAACGAAGACCACACTCATTTTCCTAGCAGGAAGCTATTTTATATACCGTGATTGAACAAACATACGGCAAATCGCTACCAAATCTGGTATGAAAGTAGGCATAAGGCCGCATACATTTTTTAATCTATGTTTGTACTGTGTATAAATTGACTTTAAACTATGTCGATAATTATTAAAATAAAAACAAGAAACCCGGCTGCAAATGTTCTACCGTATGTCACTTCCACTATCAAGACGATTCAAATGACACCTCACACGCCGAAATACATCAAGCTGTTTAGGTTGAAGGGTGTGCTAAAGAAACCTCATAGATACATACATACATACATACATACCCACATACATACATACATACATACACTCGAAAAACATAACCCTCTTTCTTGCGCAGTCGGGTAAAAATAGAGATGAAATGAATTTAGTTGAGAAATGTATTTAATAAATGTGTTTGACATTTTTATAGTTTTGTATTTTAATTTGATTTAATTTTTAACCAACGAATTGTATAATTTGACTACTTATTTATTATTATTCTTTTTTTTTTTTAATTGTTTTCGGTAAATTGATTTTTATGTATTTAAATTTTTTAGTCATTAGCTTTTCACACGCCTTGGCGTTGCTGTAAGTGTGTTAAGTAATTGTTAATAAATGAAATGAAATAAAGTATTTTTTCAGTCCTTACATCATGGTTTAACTATTTATTGTAAATCCTTTAAATTGTATTGCTTTTTCTTAAATAAATGTGTGAGTTAAGGTTATTGGTGGAAATGTAAATGATTTCAGATCAGCACATTCCGTATGGCATAGTGAGGTCTCAGCGGGGAAGGACTCATATTCTCGTGGAAGGCAATACTTACTACAAGCACAAATATTTTTGGGCCTGCACCAGGCAGCCGTGCAAGGGCAAGCTGTGGATGGACGACCAAAATAGAATAACACAGATACATAAGGTACATAACCATCCGCCCAAGAAATATTTGAAGACTCAAAACGGAGAATATATTTGTGTGTCCTAATGTAGAAAGAAAGAGAGGACAGTGAAGACTAAGAATAACATAGACAAATGAAGGAGAAGGCAGATGTAGGCCAAGCAGATGAAAACACTAGCAGGGGACCGCCAGGCCAGGGGTCTTATTCCTACAATACCAGATATTGTCTTTGTCTTTTTCGTTTGAAAAGTCATAGGAGTGAAAGTGACTAGATCTCATCTAAAGCGTTAAGAATACCCTGGGACCTGGAGATTACTCCACCGATAATTGCTGTGGTATTCGACGAAACGTGTCCGCTTCCGCAGCCTGTGGCTTGGAAGCCGTACTAAAACGCTCAGTGCGTGCTAATACCGTACAAAATGTATGGAACGTTTTGTTCGCAGCTTGTCGCGTCCAGCAGCGGCTATGCTTTAGACGTGTTCGGTGGAACTTATGTTGAAACATAGTTGCGTCAATGTATAAATAATACAACCTCCCCTACCAGTAACCTCCTTATTACCCTTACTGATAAACGTTGAATAGTCTCGAAATAGTTATTTAGTGTTTTAGTAAGGTGGTCAGGGTGTTAATCAAAATACAAAATATTTATTTGGTTCAATATATTTAACTACATAAAGTTAAATTAAAACCCAGTTTGCTGCCGCAGCGTGAGCTGTGTTACAGCAGCCAGTGCCTTCCCAAACCTAGGTACATTTAACAATGTAAAGGTACTATTTACTATATTTGTATAGATGCATAACAAAAATAGTATTAGAAATAGCAGATCGAGTACATTTTCATTTTTATATTTAAATTAAAAGTGAAGAAACAATATTTGGTCAGTGATTTATTTATTTGGGGTGCAGTTTAGCAGGCGTGGTGTGAGGTTGTAAGTAACATAGCATATCGTCACGCCTTCCCCCAAGGGGGCTGGCAGAGATGTAATACAACACCCACACTTCGCCCGACGATATTCAGTCCCAAATGTGACAGGGGGCAAGAAATGAAAGTGAACTAAAGTCGACCATACATGCATAGTGCATACATACAAACAAACTCACATAGACACATAATATATCACACATCATCATCGTCATCTATCACACTCTGCTACTCGCATATCTTCACATACTTACAACTTCGATCCTTAAAAAGCGATGGCAGCCTAGTTGGGAGAAGGTTCGCCTCTCAAGCCAGAGGGAGCGGGTTCGAACCCCCTGTCACATTTGGGACTGAATATTGTCCGGCGAAGCGTGGGTGTTATATTCCACCTCTGCCAGCCCCTTCGGGGGAAAGGCGTGACGATATGTTATATGTTAATTTTAACATTCCTTATCATGATATTTTTTGAAGTAAGACTTAAAAATATTTAAAACTATCTCCTCCTGTCAAGACTGCTACCTCCTACAAAGTGACTTGAATGCTATTTCCGACTGGTGCAAATCAAATTACATGTGTCTTAATATCAGCAAATGTTTTGTTATTACCTTTTCAAACAAGCAACATAAGATAATTCATAATTACAATATTAATAACGAGGTTCTCACAAGATCTGTTACTGCCAAAGATTTAGGTATTCTATTTGATGAAAAATTATCATTTCGCGCACATTTTAGCCACATCACAAAGAGAGCTAATCAGCTCCTCGGTTTTGTATTTAGGTCTACTAAAGGCTTTAAAAATCCCCGTTCCCTCCTTTACTTATTTTTCACTCTCATCAGAAGTATTTTAGAATATGCCAGCCCTGTTTGGTCGCCGCACTACCAAGTTCATATTGATAGCATTGAAAGGGTGCAGAAAAAGTGTCTAAGAATGTTACACTACCGCCAGCAGTTAGGCCGATCCAAAATTAGCTATGAGCAGAGACTTGCTATATACAACATACAAAAATTAGAAACACGTAGGAAGCTCTTTAACGCCATCTATTTTTATAAGATAATTCACTGTGTCATCGACACCCCTGAACTGCTATCACAAATTAACTTCAACATTATGTATCGTGCTCGTAGGTCCACTCAAACCAAACTATTTGTACTTCAAATTCATAAAAATAATATATCGTACTATAATCCACTTGTAAGGATGGCTCGTCAGTATAATGAATTTATAATTAATAAACTCAAAATCGATATAGATTTATTTACTCCTAAGCTCTCACATTATACTAAGACCATAAAAGACCTCCTCTATACCAAACCTCGGAAGTCAGACGCAACTTCTGGGTTGAGTCTGACTGATACGAACACGTCAGACATCTGATTGTGTGCGCACAACGCTTGCATAATTTAGGTATTTACATATTTAGGTATTATGTAAAGTACGCATACCGCCTGATCCGCATTAAATTAAAATTGCATGTTATTGTCCATTTTATGTTTAAGGTTAATTTAGTTGTTTAAGCAACCAACGTCTCCTTTTTCCATTTTTTTGTATACACATAATTTGAGTTACAACGTAGACTAGTATTTAGAGTTTTATTTTTTGATTTTTTTTAGTTTGTAATTTGTATTGTGTATTTTATAAATAAAATAAAAAATAAAAATAAGTTTTTGACGATCATTGCATAGACATGTAATAGGTATTCTGTGGGTCATTGCTGCTAATGATAGTGATTTCAGATAAAATAATTCCTTACGGCATTGTGAGCTCCCAGCGAGGGAGATCTCATATCCTGGTGCAAGGCTACACTTACTACAAACAGAAGTCTTGCTGGGCCTGTTCGGCCAACAGGATGCAGTGCCGAGCCAAACTGTGGATGGACGAACAAAATAGAATAAAAAAACTATATAATGTACACAATCATCCGCCCAAGAAATACGTGAAAACTGAGGTTATTGGAGAATATATTGGTGTGCCCTAATTGGAGAATATATTTTGTGTCTTACATAGTACATTATTGTTTAAAAGTAATGGACCAGGCAATGGCGCAATTAATCCGAGTTAAAAGTTTATTGTTAGTTAAACAAAAACAATTCAAGCAAATGCTATTTTGGGGAACAAACAAAGTATGCCTGTATTGTGGTCGAGCAACCTCAAGTTTTTTTTTAATAAAATAGGTCGGCGTTTGACCACCAACTCCCCTGATGTTAAGTGATGTTGTGGTCTAAGATGGAGCACGACGACATATAAGTTACTTCTTCACGCTAGCCTTGAAGTTTTGTAGAGTGTAGAAGTACAAAGATGGCAGAAGATTACCGTCTGCGTTAGGAATACAGAACATTAAATAACATTGAAACATAATTTCTGTTCTTAACCTCATTGCAAACATGATAAGTTAGCGGAAGGACAACAGATGGACATAGTTTCAAAAATAATGTTTGCTACATACACAATATTTAAAATGAGCTCATTGGTCCAGCAGAATTGGAAAATGGGGCTTAGAAACTAAATAGTAAAAATTTATGGTAGTAACAGTTTTGGTGTCAAGTACTGTTTGGCACAGAACATTAGGATACATGAATACAAAGGACCTAGACTCAATAAAAATGGAGTAGGTTAAGGCGTTGAATAAAGGTGTAGTTACCCAGGCTAGGGCAGATAAGCAACAGCTCCACTGTTTGCTGTGAAGGTGAACTCCTAAGATTATTTTTGGTGACACAACAACCACTACAAGTGCCCCCCAAGCTCAGAAGGCAGTTTCACTGCCAACTGAGCCACCGAGGTATGTGATAATAGGTTACCAGTAGGTATTCACCAGCATTCTACTCTATTACTAGTCAAAGTTCATTTTTTTAAGAGTTACTTATCTACTTATTTACTCGTATATGTATATTATTGAGAATTTATGATTGTACAGCTACCTTTTTCTTTTTCTATCTTGAAATTTAGGAAGTTTTCCTAAGATAACAAATAAAAGTAAAAACTGATGATGGTATTTCAGGTCAGCACATTCCATATGGTATCGTGAAGTCTCAGCGAGGAAGGGCCCACATTCTTGTGGACGGCTATACTTACTACAAAAACAATTCTTACTGGGCATGCAGCAGGCACCTGTGCAGGGGCAAGCTGTGGATGGACGACCAAAACAGAATAACAAAGATACATAGTGTACATAACCATCCGCCCAAGAAATATTTGCAGTCTAAATCTGGGGAATATATTTGTGTGTCCTAAATATAACATGTTTCTATGTATATGTGGAAATAGATGGAATGTTGAAAACTTTTTTTTATATGGAATAGGTCGACGTTTGAACACCAACTCTTGACGACATAAACATGGATATTATGAAACTAAATGGAGTTAAATATTTTTTAAATGTTGTTGAATATAAGAAATAACAATTGTTTCAATCAATGCTAGTTGCATAAATACATTCTCTCGGTTTGTCTAGCCCTTTACCAAACACCCTGTATAAATATACTAGTACTAGCTAGTTTTATGAAGTAACCCATCCTGATTTTAATTTCGGGGATGATGATAAAGAGAGTTGAATACACATATATTTTACATATGTATTTTAGATTGTATGTGTTTAACTTTTTTTTAAAGTGATTGATATCGAAATTCATAAAAAGATTGTAGATTATTTATTTATATGTCCATGTAATTATGATGCATAGCGACCTCTTCTAGGGTTCGCATGTTACCAAAAAAAAACTGTCTAACTTTACGTTACCGGTTTTTCAGTTACCTTTGAGTTCATTCAAATAGCCAAGAACAGACGTTTGCTCATGCTTGAACAGTACACGTTTGCACCGACAACCCGCGGACACTACTACTGTTCCAAGAAGGCTAAAGGATGCAAGGCCAAGGTCTTCCTAAGCTCGGACGAAAGCAGCGCCACGTTTGTCTTAAATGAGCACAACCACGAACCACCTGTGTATAAGATGATGTCTCATGGACTCTATGTTAGGATTAGTTGAGAATAATAACTACATGTTACGTCAGTTTCTCAATTAATCAGTTGTGCACCTATATTTATTTTTGCAGTGTTTGTTGCATTAAATGCACAGCGACTAAAGCGCCGGCTACACGAGCGACAACCGCCCCGACAGAGGTGGCATTGGTTGGCGACTAATATAATTTGGCTGAAAACCGCCCTCCTCGCGGTTGTTAACCACCAATGTTACCTCTGTCGAGAGCTCGTGTAGCAGACGATTTACGCGAACTATTACTATTAACAATAAAACAGTTTATCGATTTTAACGTTGAACGTTGCGGAAATTGCAGTCTGAGACATATCTCTGTCTCTATCTCTCTTTAGCGACGTTGATGTGACAAACGGAGTGCACTTGCCGTAGGTGTTTTTCGCGATGAATGCACATGAAGGCTTCGTTCTGTTTAAGCAAACCGTGAGCGGCTGACTGTCCGCTGGATGACTCTGAGTCGCGTATTGGGTGAGTACAATGTTGAGAAAGCGGCAAACTGTAGCAAACAAAATGCGAATTGGGCGCTCACTGAATGAGTCAGTAAGCGATACATTGCAAACTGCGTGCGTACACGCTGTTCGTATACTCCATTTAATACATATATGACGGGGCGTAACAGCGTGCTGTACTCGATTTGGCGCATGTTGATTATTTTGATTAGTTTCAATCATTGTCAGTGTCATCATTTTTAGTCTACAATGGCAATGAGAAGCATTTAGTTATCTGTGGTGATTTGGAATTTAAAGCGAGTAAAGCTCGAATGGGGTTGTACGTGGCAACACTACTGGCTGGTGTCAGAATGAAATGAGCAAATGTCATTCTGTTCTGAGATCAAGGGAGGTGTTGACTCTCGTACAAATCCATTACTTTAAATCTGTTTGAATCTTATTAATTAATCAATGGTCCTGCTCACATTTGTAGTCGAATTAATAAAAGACAACTCGATAACCATACACAGTGTTTACTTTGTAATAATAATCGCACAGAAGCTTAACCTGAAAAGTGACGCTCCATACCTATGGATGAGCGGCCATTGATGATGGCGGGTGACCCACCGGTATCCCCGACATATATTAATTATTATTAATTAAATGAAGTGGTCACCTGGAGGGAAACAGTCGGCCATTCACAGTTTTCTTAATTATGACGAAGCTGAATAAAGTAATGTTGCGCTTTGGAATTTCTATCTTTTTTATTATTATTATCATCGTCATAATCAACATTAACTGATTTTAGTTCCATGCAGGACATCATAATAAAGTATTAGGCTATGGACATGTTGGTACTCTATTTCAAGAAATAATGTTATTATTTTAGGATGATTTATCTGTTGACGATGTTGTTTAGAGACTTCCAAAGTAAGCCTTTAGAAACTGATATATCGCTATGATTTTTCATAATGAGTTGTAAAAATAGTTTTTAGGTAATGCAATGTGTTTTTGTTTTAATTAGTTTTCTTTGTTTGCTAGTAATAAAATAATGAGAAACTGGCAAGTGATTGAAAATCGTGTTCTTTTACTTATTTTTTAAGTACGTATGTAGAATACTAGCTGCGCCCGCGGTTTCGTCCGAGGTTCCACGGGACCCTTAATTTTTTTTGGGATGAAAGGTGGTTATGTCTTTTTCAGTAACTCCGACAACGTGTATGCAACATTTCATGACAATCTAAGTACTTTAAACCTGAAAGTATTGTCTTAGAAAGTATTTCGTACTAAAGTACGAAATACTTTCTCTTATTAGTCTTAGAAAAAATAAATACTAGAAATTTAAAAAAAATAATTTTATTTCGTTTCACAGTTAAAATAACTTGAAGGTTTCATTAAAATAAAATTTCGGTTCACACATTTTAGAAACTTGTAATATTATTTTACAAGCTTGCCTTGTCTTGGATCAAATCTTGGAAGCTAAATTAGAACCACTTCCTGACGTTCGATTGGACTCAATAATAAGTTACCATGGAGTGAAAAGGTGGCCGTAGGAACTGCTCGATAAGTAATAGTACACTGGCCGTGTTTAGGCTCAATATTTTTTATTTTATTTATGTGTGTAATTTGAACAGTTAACGGTTCTGCTACTAACGACACCATCATTATCATTAGTCTGTACCACTGCCTAAAATATTGTGTTGAAAAATACATGTTTCAACAAAAACTTTATTTGATTTTGTACTTATTACAGGATATACTTACATGCTTAGAATAAAGCTGCCTAACAAAATTTTATAATTTTGTCATGTTTACAGGTAAAGAGCCCATTGGATTCCAGCAAAGCATTAAGGGATCAGGTAAAGAACAGAATTATTAAATAGTTGAAACCAGTTGTTGAAAACAGTTTGTTTGTTTGTTACGCTTTTACGCCCTAATAACATAACCGATTATCATGAAATGTTGCATACACGTTGTCAGAGGTACAAAAAAGGGTATAGTTCTTTATATCCCGCAGAAAACAACAGTTTTACAGAGCTTTAGTTTGTATAGATGTTAGAATCTGAAATATAAATTATATCGTTTAATTTCTGTTGTTTTTAACCCCCGGCGCAAATACGACGAGGTGTTGTAAGTTTGACGTGTCTGTGTGCATGTGTGTGTGTGTGTGTGACTGTCTGTGGCATCGTAGCTCCCGAACGGATAAACCATTTTTGATTATGATTTTTTTTTGTTTGTTTGTGAACAGTGTTCTTAACTTATCTTGTTTACATTACAGAACTTAACTACACTTTAATACCGTCCCGACGAAAGTATCCGACATTGTTCTACGAAGGCTATTCCTACTTTCATACCCACAGCAAGTCCTGGTACTGCTCGCAAAGGAAGCTTTTCAAATGTTCCGCGAAAGTAGTGATAGACGAAGAAACTAAAATGATACTGCTTGCTACCGAACATAACCATAGGCCATGTAGTAAGAACCCGCTAATAGAAAAACTTGTTTCTATGTAAGATTTAGTAAAAGAGAATAAACCTAATATCTAATAATAGCAGATGAGAACGAGTAGTAACTCCCCACTAAATAAGGGTAGTACTTAAACCACCTTACTAACGTTAACGTAATGTTAACGTACTTTAACGTAAGAGGGGCTTAAGTGCTACCTCTGTAACAGGGGCAAACGTTGTATAGCCTCGGAATAGTTAAGTTAGTTAAGTTTAGTTAAAGGAAAGAAAAAACAAATCACTGTACTACTATTCAAAGGCTATACCTACAACGTTTATTAGTAAGGCGGTTCATTTGTAAAAGTAGTTTAAATAAAACAAGTGAAACAAGAAAAGATTAAACAGTACAGAACAGTAGAGTTGTCCCTTACTCATCCCCATTTCTATTCTCAACTCACCGGCAAAATATAACATGATTAAAATAATTAGTACCGTTGTAATACCTTATTTTTAGTGAATACATTTCATTTATTCAATATATTGGATACAATAAATTTCATTTCATTTCACTCATCCTACATCTATGATTGAAAGATATTTTATTTGTGGTAAGACCGCTGATTTGCCTCAGCTGTTTGCATTTTTTTTTTGCAAATATTCAGAATGTGCATGGACTTAAGTTTATTTTGCATCGAATAGGTGAAATCTAAGAACTGTGAATATAATATATACGGTCGAAATAAAAGCTTCAGTGCATGAGGACGTGTTATTAAAATCGTTTAGTAAAGTTCTTTGAAACCAAGCTTGTCTTTATAGCAGTAATGTGAATATGTAAACATTTATTATTTTATTATTTAACATATTTCTGTTTTATATAACATTAAGTAATAAAAATAAATATATGCTAAAAATAAAGATAACAAAAATACTAATTAGTTCCGTAGGTTAAGTAGTTAACTAAAAGTATTTATTGTAAATTATGCAAATAGAAAAAAAGTTGTTTGTACTTGTTAAAATTAAGTTTTCAATATGTAAAATATCAGACAATGGAAAGTAAAAAAAAAAAACTTTTGCCAAACCCAGCGACAAACTAAAAACGTTCATTAACGTTTGTTGATATTTTAAAATGTATCAGTTAGCTGAAATAACTTATTTACTTATAATTATTAATTAAATAAATAAATTCTCAAGTAAAAATTGTTTTATGAGTCTTCTATTATAAAATAAATAACCTCTAACGTCATTTAGTCAAATTAGAAATTATTTAACTGTTGTCCCTATCTTAACCATTAATTTCTGTAGTAAAAATATCATTTGTTTTTCTGTAGTAAGAATATCTTTTGTTTTTATAATAGAAACCCGAAAACTTCTTGGGTATTGTTGGGCGATTCTTCATTTCTTAATTTATTTAGTTTTTCTTACGCTTACGTTTTTCATTCTTTTTTATACGTTGGCTGACATAACCATGAAAAAAACTGACGGAAAACGGCGTAGTAAGATTAATTTCTTACTAACGTGCCAGCTTGACCCCTGGTTACAGGTTTGTGAAACTGAGCTGTTTTCAGTTCGCCTTCGTTTTAAGGTTAACGAAACGACAACGGTTCAGTTGACTTTGATGTTCAGTTTGACTGCCTCGGTGGCTCAGTTGGTAGTGAACCTGCCTTCTGAGCTTGGGGGCGTGGGTTCGATTCCCACCTAGGGCAAACATTCATGTGATAAACATTAGTGTTTGTTCTATGTCTGGGTGTTAATATCTGTTTAAGTATGTATTTTAAAATATCTAAGTATGTATATCAGTCTCTGGCAGCCATAGTACAAGTTTTGCTTAGTTTGGTGTCAGGCGACCGTGTGTGGAAGTGTCCCGAATTTATTTATTTATTATTTTATTTAAGTATTTTCTGTAACACTCAAGTAGGTATAACGATCTCCTTGAACGTTGTTATTTGTCAAATATAGTAGTGAGCGCCCTTTATTAATATTTTAATTGTTCAACCTAACACCCGGTATACCTACTTGTATGTGATATTTAACGATTTTTCAGCGTTTTCTACAGATTACAGCAAATTTGTAAGAAGACGTGGTGAATATGGAGTTCCCGATGAAATTCGATTGTCGAAAGACAAGCATCTATGTCTGAAAACTTCAAATAGAATGCGATGCCGGTACTGTAGTACTAGAACCCGGTCCGAGAAAAGAACTCGTTTTGAGTGCATAGTGTGTAGGGTCCCACTATGTCTGAAACCTTGCTATAGATACTTTCATTCGTAAATACTAGGCCCGTATGTGGCAATGTCCTAATTGGTCGTTGCTAAAACGAACAATTGCGCATTATTACAGCGAATTGTTTGAAAGTTTAGCAATCTAAAATAATAAGCTAATATGGATTAAAATATTTAGACTTTAAATAGAGGCAATTAACGGAAGCAAAATAATATTAAAATAATGTTATTATAATTTGGTTCCACTGGGATTATTAAATGATCCGAAAAAAGAAAATAAGTCGAATTTGAACAACAACAACTTAAACTAGATTTTTAATCATCGTTACTGATTTGTTAATGCAAAGGTGCTAATAAATATGTTTATTACAAAAATTTGTTTTTCATTCGTTTCATTCAAAGTTCGTATGAAGTTGAACGAAGTTACAAAAGTAATATGTCATGAACGTGCTTAAGTGATAATGAATTATGAACAAAATAGTTCTGTTACAATAAAAATATACTTAGCAGATAGGATAAAACTGCGATGCAACTAGTTATTCACGAAATGTGCTGCCATCTAGTTTTTTTCCAAACGTCTTCTACAGCTAAACTGGATAATTTCACTATTGGAAAAAACTCTTGCACATTTTTTTTTCTCTCAATGGGTTTTCTTATTTCAGGTGATGGATTTCACCTCATTCATTTAGCCCGCGGCAAAAAAAAGGTCTTGTTCCGAGGATACACATATAATTTCAGCGATAAAAAGCAGAGATTTCTTCGATGTTCCCGTCGAGTCACAGCGCGGTGCGAGGCACGATTCAAGGTGGACAAAGATGGCAATGTCACATTCGTACATCGCGAACACAACCACCCGCCTCCTATTGTGAATAGCTAAATATGTAGAAAGCTTTTTGGCCGTGGAAAGTTGTCTAACAAAACAAACTAGTAATAAAACTAATCAGACATTTAATTCTTACCGTCTGTGTTTTTATTAGTAAAATGTATATACGATAGCTAAATCAGATAATAGCATTACGAAAAATTAATAACGTAAAGGTTTTTTTATTTGATGTTTATTTCATTTCGCGTTTTAGGCATGCATGCATCTGACAACACACAAAAGAAAGTACTGAAACATAAACGATCTGTTACAAAGGACAAGATACCGAAACAAAACAAACCAAGGAGACTGGTCGCCAGACCAGCTGACTCAGTTAGATTTGACAAATTGAACCATTGGCCGGAGCACGCGAAGTGCCAGAGGTGCAAACTCTGTATAAAAAGCAAAACCACAACCCGCTGTACTAAATGTCAAATTCATTTGTGCTACGTAGCAAAACGAAACTGTTTTGCCGAGTATCACCAAAGTGATTCGGAGGATTAGATATTCATAACGAGATTTGTAAATAAATCTTTTAATTGTTATAATTATTTATGGTTTGTTTTATTGTTACCCTTTTTAAGATATTAATTATTTGACGATAAAGATGCTTGCGCACGCTTGTTGCGAGCTCGCGGTGATAACGCCTTGCAATCGCTTCGCTTTGAAATTGTTTGAAAATCGCTAGTGTGAAAGAGCTCTAAGCGCAGGTGTGCTTAGTTGCATAAAAGCGCGATCGACTATGTTAATTTGCGATGTCGTTTCTTAGTTGAGGGTAAAAAAACAGCATCATCCGTGGAAACTACATTCATTTGCATTCAAACAATGTGAGCAAAAACACGAAAATGAAGAAAACGAAAATCCGAGCCGTCATTAAGTACCGCTACCTAGAAATAAACCTACCAAAGACATGCACGTTGACTTAACACAAACATTTGGGGACTCAGCCGCTCATAATTGTATCACTAAACAATGGCGCAAGGAACTGAAGCTGGGAAGAAAATCCACAAAAAGAGTAATGAAGTTGAAGGTTGCAGAAAACAAAAAAGAAAATGAGTAGAATAAACTGTAGGTAAATAACTATCCAAACAAAGTTATTTGGTACAAAAATAACAAAAATACAATTAAAAATAAAATTATTGATGAAAAAATAGTTTTGTCACAATTAAGATACACTAGCGGATAAGTTACAATTGCGATGCAGTTAGTTATTTTATGAAATGTGCTGCCATCTAGTACTATTTTAAGCCAATACGTCTCCAACAGCTAAACTTTAGACAACACTCAAAAGTTACACTATTGAAACATAAATCTTTCACATATTAGTTTCACCAAATGATTTTTCTGATTACAGATGTTGGATTTCACCTTATCCATCTAGCCCGTGGTAAAAAGAAAGTTTTGTTCCAAGGATACACATATAACTTCAGGGATAAAAAGCAGAGATTCCTTCGATGTTCCCGTCGAGTCACTGCGCGGTGCGACGCACGATTCAGGGTGGACGAAGACGGCAATGTCACATTCATACATCGTGAACACAACCACCCGCCTCCTATTGCGAATAGCGAATTAGTGTAGTAAGTTCTTCCTATGGTGATCGATAGCAGTCAAGGTTTTTGGCTGTCATAAGCCGTCTAAAAAAAACAAAAGATTTACAAAATTAATTAGATCTTTTTTCTTACCATCTGTTAAAGCGATAATTGTTCAACCGACTCAATAGATGGCGCTGTAAGCTACAAGCATAAAATTAAAACGCGCAGACGAGATTCTCCGCTAATTCATAAGCCTATTTTTACATTTTACACCTTTTGAGAAATAAACAAACCACATCAATTAACCACTACGGAGTGTTTTATTTTTAAAACCGCTAGCTAGTGAACACTATATATTAGATTTTATTAATAAAACGTACGATAGCTAAAACAAATATAGTATGACGCCTACTTAACGCTTTAAATGTGTATGTACATATGTTAGCTACTTACATGCCGGCTGATATTTTAACAACATCTGTAAGTTTTATGATACACACATATTTAAACATTTATATTTCACTCTTTAGGAATGCATGTATCTCAAAAAAAAATACTGAACCAAAAACGATCCGTTACGAAGACAAAAGGCAAGGTACCAAAACGAAGTATAATAAAAAGATTGGTCGCTAAAAGACCAGATGACTCGGTCAGATATGACAAATTGGACCATTGGCCGGAGCACGTGAAGCGCCAGAGGTGCAAGCTTTGTATAAAAGGTCAAGCCACAACGCGCTGTACTAAATGTCATATTCATTTGTGCTACGTAGCCAATCGAAACTGTTTTGCCGAGTATCACCAAAGTGATTCGGATGGTTAGATATTCATAGCAAGATTTTGAAAATAAATCTTTTCATTGTTACAATTATTTGTGGTTTGTTTTATTATTATAGAAATAACTTTACTGATTAGCATCGGTGCATGCAACACCCGCCGAACTCATGCTTAAATCTTTTAATTATTATTAAGACTAATTCTGATTATTTGAAAGAGTGTTTAAATATACTTTAATCATTCTAGATCATTGTTGTGCGACAGTAGTAATGAGTAGTATTTATAATTTTTTTTCCAATACTTTCATACAATTTCTTAAAAATCCTTTTGTTCATTATTTTTAATGTATTTATAAATAAAACTATTTAGTAAAATCTTTTCAAAATGTTTAATTTAATTATGAAAAACATGTTATGCCAATTGAAGAGTTCATACTTTCGCTCTATGTTCATAGTCTTAGGTATAATTCTGAATTTTTTGGGCTTCCAGAAGTTCAATTACAGTTCTTCCCAACCACACGCGGCAAAGAGATGTTGTACTACAAACAAAACACGTATATCTGCATGCATAGCAAAACCAGATGGTATTGTTCCAAGAGGCAGAATAAGAGCCTCAAGTGCACTGCTCGAGTCCTCACTACCAACGACAAGAGATTTCTTAATGAACTAGGGAAACATAACCACCCTACACCAAACAAATTTGCTGGACGTCCTTTATGGGGCGTTGAAACGATGTTTTATTAGATAAAGCTAAAATAATTGAGAAAATATAGTATTATTTAAGTAACATATAACATATACATTATACATAACATAACTAACAAACACTTTTGAGTGACTCCGGTGAATGAGGAGCGCGGGGCTGGCAGAGTAAGAGCTGTGTAAGTGCATGTATGCTTAGTAGTTTATGAGAATAAGATGTTCATTCGCGATGTCGTTTCTACTGTTACATATTATTATACATAATTATGTAAATAACTTAAAAGAAATCTAAAGTATACTTATGGATCTAGAAAAAGTGTTGCTGTAGATGTGTATGTTTTTAGGCAAGTATGAGATTTTTTAAGGTTTAAAAGTTACTTATATACCATTATTATTCAATGCCATTTTGTAATTATTTATTACAACTGTATATTTTAAACGATCTCCAATTAGTTTTTACAACAGAATTAATTTAGTTGCTTTATGTATGCTGAACAAATATAGAGATAATCATATAACGATAACGTTAAGATATGTCATCATAAGTTATAGCGTTGTTAAATACAATTTACAAAAGTGTTTGAGTGAAATATTATGAAATATCAATGAAATCAAAACTCTAACCATAAATTTTCTTTGCCTGAAAAACATCATATGTGGCGAAAGTTACTAATTGATACATAACTTTCAAGTGTAATCATTATTTTATTTGTAATTTATGTCGCGAACATCAGCAATTGATACACAACTTTTTAAGCGTTATGATTCTTTTGTGTGTAAGTTATGGCAAACAATTCAGTGTTTGTGTATCCATCTACGTTACCAAAACATTTCCAGGTGTTACATTTCTTATCTGAATTTACAGATGACAAAGTACTATACATACCTAGCAACAGAAATAAAGGCTTGCAACTTATGTACCGCGGCTATCTCTACTCTCGCATGACGAGCAAGAACCGGTGGTACTGCTCTAAGAAAGCCTTGGGCTGTAAAGCGAGGATCCTCACCAGTGACAGTGGAGAGGTAGAACTGCTCATAGGAAGCCACCACCACGATCCTCCGTCACATTTTAAGCTTTGCTCTACGTCCAGTGGTGAAGTGTTTCGTACCTTAAGATAAAAAATCTTACAATACCTCATTGGCAGATGATATCCCTCCAAAAGTTTATAGGTATACGAGTATAATGTGACATGTCTTGTATTTTTGTGTTGATGGTAGTTATTTTAATATTTAGATTAAAAATACAACTCCTGAAATCTATATAATAAAAGTGAAAAACCAGAACGAGATAAAAATGCAAGACGGAGCGAGATGGCGCTCTGCAAAACTTCCTTGACACGTTTCTCCTAAACGGCTTCCTGTTTCTCGGGAATTTGCTTATAATTCGATTCCTTGACCTCGGGAATCGCGAAAAACTTAATAATTATGATATTGGGTGTGAATTTTTTTTAATGAGCAAAATACTAATTTCTGCGGTTTCACCCGCTATTCTGAAGGAACTGTTTTTTTGATTTTGGTATTAAAAGTAGCGTGCCAAACCTTAATATACTTCCTTTCCAATTCAAACCCGTTCTGCAGTTTTTGCGTGATTCAGTAAGAAAGATACTGACAAGCGTTTTAGTAAGGCTAAGTGAAAACAATAATTTAATTTTCTTTTTTATTAAATGTACATTAAATATTTATGTGAAATAATATTGAAATTATTTGAAAATACATTTTCTTTTTTTTTATTGACATACAAGCCGCGATTTCACCTGCGATCCCAGCGTTAATATTGTTCAGTGTGAAAGGTACCCGAAGTCCTTTTCTGTACCACTGACAACGTGATGCACATGATGATCTGGTAATTAAGGCGTGAAACCGTAACAAACAAACAATCGCGCTTTTGTATTCATAATATTCTTAGCAGGATTAGTAGGAATAATAGGATAATTAATAATTATTATCGTTCAATGTCAAGTTCATAGTTTAATTAAAATTATGTAATTGTAAATTTTACTTACTAAGGGATCTTTTGTTATAGGCATTGATGAATACAGAAAAAAAATTCTAAGTCAGTATCACATAGAAGAATCTCAAATGCCTATCAAAGTCCTTAAGCAACCTATAAAAATAACGGACATTCTGAAGAAACTTAAAGCTGACAAAAAACTTGAAGCCAAACAAGGCCTTGCAAAACTTAAACCGGATACATATCCTAAACTAATTACAAAACCTCAGCTGGTTGATAAAACAAAATCGAATGAGAAACTAAATAAAACTCAAGCAAAAGATTCAGAAGATGTAACATCTGAAAAAGTTCAAAAAATGCACGAAGTAGTAAAGCAGAAAGAAGCTAAAGACACAGAAGATGTTATAACATCTAAACCACTCAAAGAGGAACACGAACTACTGAAGAAGAAAGGGCCAGTAAGTGAACGAAAAAAGCATTGTGAAGGATGCCTTAAATTGTACAAAACCAGCCATGGGACAGAGTACGCCATGAAATTTACAAAAAAAGTTGCCACTTATTGTCAAGTTTGTCCAAACGAACCTCATTTATGTTCAGATTGTTACAAAGTGGAACATGAGGTTGATACTATAGTTATAATATGATTTTTTACTTTTGATTGTTTGCTTTTTTTGGTAGAATATTTTCTTACTAAAATAGATTTAAAAAAAATTAAGTTGTTTGTGAAGAGCGTGTCAAGGTACGCCTTATAACGCTACGGCTACATTAGCGGCCTTCAACGATAATTCGAGATATCGCGACAAGTGTAGCCGGTTAGTTCGTCACTTGGCGATGTATCGGGCGAATTATCGCTCACGTCAACATCGTCTCTATTGTAGACAAGACATCGCCGATAACCAATAACGATGATTTTAGCGCGACAACGCGACACGAACCATCGCGCGCTAATGTAGCCCCAGCATAATAGAGTTACGTAGACTTGTCGGCACTTTGCCCATACAATATGCCGCTTCTACAATGTGTTATGTTCCGCGGCTAATGTTTCACAAACGTGTCACCGCTAGTCCAGCTGTCACGTGTCAGACATTAGTCATTAGTGATACCGTTTCATAAAATCTTATGAAGTTAGCCAAACGCAAACATTACAGCATACATGATTATGATGTGATATTTGATTGATTATTCGATACCGACGTCTGTTGTTTGATTATCCAATGCTTACCGAAATATGATTAGGCAATAGTGACATTTGTTTCACTACAATGCCTTAAAAAACTCATATTTAGCCTCCATGTATAATTATGAGCTTTACTTATAAGTTTAACTAGGTTTCTTAATTAAAGGGGCGTTTTTAATTAAAGCCACACGGGCTTTAATTAACGGCTTTGTCGTCCGTTAAATCCTAAAAAAATAAATGTGAAAACTTACTATAATATTTAAGATAAGTAAAAGTGAAAAAAAAATGTGTTTCTATATGTTTGTTCCTTTTTCACAGCAAAGCAACTGGGGAGATTGATTTAGAAACCAAACAAACCAAACATTTTCCCCAAGAAAATCTAAAAAATAATTTGGATTGGTGTCATTTCGGCTACAAGATTTTCGGATACTGTGCCCGAAATGACATTTGAATTTTATTATCATTTTTACTGACGTTTCTGAATCTGAAAAAAAGTAAGGCATCTCCCAGACAGACACGGCCTGCGGTGGCAGCCAATGGACTTTTGGATTAGCGGCCACTAGTGGCTGCTATCGCAGGCTGCTTCAGTGTGGGAGACGCCCAACAGTGACGAAATGATCTGAGTCGTGAAAAGTAGCGATTCACATTTTATGCTCACTATCACAATTATCAGCCTGTATCCACTCTGACGTAATACTGCTGGGTAAAAACCTACTCTTTCATTTGTCATTATTTCTTCCAGCCTTCAAAATCCATTTTACCGATGATCAAATCTCCATACAAATATCCGAACTTGGTTTTCTTTTCAGAGAACGTCCCGGAGTTTCTCAAATACTATCGGCAGTACAGAACCGACAACCCAAACCGTTTCGTCGTCAGCCCACCTGAACCAAGGAACCAGGAAATTCCTAACCCTGCTGGACGAGTCAGCAGCCTTCTTAGCTCCATCCTTGATGGAAAAAATAAAAAGTAGTAGATTTCTTCTTACTTGCATTTAAACATATTCAATACATAGCAATAAACGTTTTATAGCCTCGAAATAGTTATAATAGTGTTTTGTCTTTTTCGATCGAGTCCAAAAACTTAAAAGAAAGAATAAGACGAAACACTGTATAGCAAGGTTGCTAGCATTCCGGGAGCCAACACGTAATGATCGTCATCATCTCTTTCGAACTATTTGTAAATACATATTTCGGTCTTGCTCAGGCATCGATTGACGTCACTATGTGTTGCTTACATAATCATTTTTGAATCGGAATGCTTTATAACTTTTTCGAGGCCATACAACGTTTATTGCTAAGGGGGACTTTGTAGTAATAATGAGTAGTGGTCCAGTTTGCTTTGTCTATTGTAAAGTAATTTCTTGCAAGGTGAATATTTCACTCTATTGTAAAGGTATATATCACGGCTTTAGTACTCATATTTAAAGTATTGTGTTATTGAAAGTTGTGAGCCATTAGAAGGTTACTTTTTTGATTGTGATGATTATACTGATTATGATGATATAGGTGTGTTTAGTTTGACGTTCATAAGTTTTGACTTTTGACTTTAAATTATAATTGAGAGCTGTGGATTTTGTTCAAATATATAAAAAAACTGAAGTGTAACTTGTTTGTGGTCTCATTATTGTGCATTAGCAAATACAAATAGTATAAATTAACAATATAAAAAACCCCGACACCGATTTTCATCAAACATATGTAGTTAAAAAAAAAAACAAAATCAAAATCGGTTCATCCGTTCGGGAGCTACGATGCCATAGACAGACATACACACAAACACACATACACACACGCACACATACATACACATACACACACACAGACCCGTCAAACTTATAAGTTATAATTTGACGGGTCTGTGTGTTATAAGTTATAACATAACCGTCGTTTTGCGTCGGGGATTAAAACAGTACAAAATTGAATAATGTGTAGTTTTAAACCACCTATAGTTAGAGATCAAAGGCAATACTTGTCGTCTGTAAAAGTTAGTTGTCGTAAACTGGTTGTTGTTAATGGTTGTTTCTTTTTCATATTACCTAAAAATATCTTTGCTTGTATTGATTTCAGTGAAAATAATACCAATAGCACCAAACAAGGTGTTGTACATGTACCAGGGCTACACGTACTCTTTCAAAGACGCCTTGAAGAGGAGAATGCGCTGCTCGAGCAGGCTGTCGATGAAGTGTCCTGTGGTCATGAAGGTGGATAATGCCAAACAATGCGTGACGTCGATTAATGGCTTTCACACACACGACCCCCCGAACTATCATCTTACCAAGCAGGGTTATTACATTAAAGTTTAAATTTATAAAAAAAAAAAAAATACTGTAGTAGCCCGAGTTAATGTACTAAAAAAACTCCCATTTTCGTACTTACCCTAAAAATAATTACTTACCATGTACCTATAACACATGTATAAACTAGCTGCGTCCCGCGGTTTCACCCGCGGTTAAAAAGTGTCCTATGTGCTATTCTCGACTATAATCTATCTCTGTGCCAAATTTCATCTAGATCTGGTCAGTCGTTCTGGCGTGAAAGAGTAACAAACATCCATCCATTTTTACAAACTTTCGCGTTTATAATATTAGTAGGATGTGTATGTATGTATGTGTGTGTGTGTTTTAATGTACGTATTTATAGAAACAAATTATTTAAAACTTTGTAAAAAAAAACAATGTTTTCTTGTTAAAATTTAAATAATAGAAAAGTTAACTTGCGTGTTTCAGTAGAAGTAAATAATAAAAAACGCTCAAAGTCCTCGACGTTGAGATTTTCTTAGAAATTAGTTGATGTGGTTGTAAAATGTAGAATTGCTATCTGCGCGAGTTTTGATAGTTAACTAACACTTTTTTCGTTTTCGTTTGGCTCCAAACCTAGTTCCTTAACGTTTCCGCCTTCCGCCTCCTTAAGGGTTCTGCGACGCTCTGATTTTTCCATACAAACGTGCTTGACAAATTTCTTGGAAACCATCTGTCAGATTATGATGAAATTTGGCACGTACAATTAAATGAACTATATCTCCGTCCCTATCTATGATCTTATTTAAAAAAAAAAGTTATCAAGAGAAGATAGAGCTATGAAAAATATACGCATTTGTAAGGAGTCACTTTTGACTGATTTCTTTATTTCTTTAAGACTTAAGATTAGACTAAGAAAATCAAAAATCCCTTTACATTGGGAGGTTGTCTACATCGTTAGCTTTTAAATTAATCTATAATACAAGGAAAATTTGTAGTGATTTAAGAATGATTAGAGTAGTGCTAAAGTCATCTAAAAATTTTTAAATTGCAATTTGTCATTAATAAATAATTTAAAAGCTCATCAGGATCTTTACTTGCTCTCTTCGCTCGTCGTCTCCTTTTAGATGGAATGGCAAAAGAAAACCTTTAGCCAATGCGAAGTTAGCCTAAAGTGGCCGCCGGACTCTTAACGTCAAACGTTTATGGAGTCAAACGAAAACGAAAAAAGTTTTCGTGACGTTCAAAACTCATGATAAGAACCCTGTAGAATTAACTAAACACATGTTGTATTACTATATTCGTGTGTAACTACTTAGTTACACCTACTGTAGTTTTATTGTAATTGCAGTAATTGTGTTTGTATTGTTGTAGAGAAATAAATATCTACTTGGTTAAACAAAAAAATAAATGAACCTACAACATTTTTTTAAAAACACATATCTTAGGTAACCTTAACCTAAAATTTAAACGCATTTAAATTTTAAAAGCAAAATAATTTAAAAAACTTGAGATTCAAAGTTTTTTTTTACATTATATTAAAGTAGTCAGCTCTGGTAAAAAAACGCTTTGCTTTTGGGATTAGAAACTGCTTTTAAAAATAAAATGTTGCCATTCGGTAAAATGCATGCACTATTTGGCATAAAATAAGATTTAAATAAAGTCACAAAAAGTATAAAATTTGAAACGGTAAACAATCTTCTTTTTGTGTGCTTTTCGATCGCGTGGTTTTTATAATGCCGCGGCCTCACTTTGGTTTAATTTTGGGTCCAAGCTTGGCTTCAATTTAAAATGACCAACATTCAGTCTTATTGCTGAGTGACACAAAATTGGAGTTTCCAAAGTCCAAAGACTGATACCCACATTGGTGTCTTGGACCCAAGACCTATATTGGTGTAAATATAAACAATGTGTGTCCGCAGTTTAAGGGCCTGCGTTTTGTAATTAGTTGTTTGTATTTGTGTATTTTGTGTTTGCAGACACAGATATCAGAATGATCAAAATTAATGGTCGATCGGTGGCGTACTACGACAACCATACCTACTCGTTCCTAGGCCCGAAGAACTCCAAGCGTTACCTGTACTGTTCCAAGAAACTCTCCACCCACTGCACAGCCAGGCTGAAGCTAGACAAAGATGGCTGCATAGTAGAAGCAAACACTACTCACAATCACCCACCGATTCAGTTGTACAAGGTTTCAAAAGATAATTACGTTAGAACTTAAACACATAGTAAACGACTCATTTCTCATAAGGACCGCTGGAGTGTGGAATACTCTGCCAGAGTGTGTGTTCCCTGACACTTATAATCTGGGTGTCTTCAAGTCTCGAGTGAATCGGTTTCTTCTAGGCAAGCGTGCTCCATCGTAGGCCGCATCACTGCTTATCTTCAGGCATGTTGACGGCCAAACGCAAGCCTATTAATAAAAAAAAAGATGAATTGATTTGAGAATTAATAAAAAATTAAAGTTCCGTAGTTTAGTAGAGCACCTTACATACTCGTAATATACCCCTAAGCAATTAACGTTGTATAGCCTTGGTACAGTTATACAATGTTTTGCCCATTTCTTGCTTGTAAATGTTTTAACTCGATGAAAAAGATATAACACTGTAAAACTAGTCCGAGGCTATACAACGTTTATTGGTAACGGGGAGATAAATAGCGCCTAAGTAAAAAAACAACGTATGATGATGATGTTGATGATTTACAGCGTGTTCTTGATAGTGCTTCATAAAGTAAAAAAAAGTGAGTTATAAATTGTTTTAATGACTATGTGATAATTTAAATTGCACCATGTACACTGTTTATTTTCTCAATAAACGTCAACCCATGTCAGAGGCCTTAGTGTAGCATAAAACTTTGACGTCATTGCTAGCCTCTAGGTCAATAAGAACTTAACTAACAAAAGAGTACTATTTAAAGAAAAACAATAAACCCGGCTGCTAAATATTGTACCCTATGTCACTTCCACTATCAAGACGATTCAAATGACACCTCGCATGTCGAAATCCATTAAGCTGTTTATGCTGTAGGGCGTGCCAAAGAAACCTCATACACACATACATACAAACATACACTTGAAAAACATAACCCTCCTTCTTGCGCAGTCGGGTAAAAAGTATCTGTTACCGGTAATGCTGTTTTATATAGAATGATGACTAAGCATTCTTAATCTCTAAAACTTTTAAGGCAATGTAAAAAATAAGTATACTTTAGTTCGTACTTTGTCTTCTAAACTTAGTCACAGTCATTTATTTCTTAAAACCAATTTCCGTATAATTAAGTAAACACTTACTTTTAAACTATTTTATATAATACCACATTTTTAGCCGGCATAGTGTGGAGTGGAGTACATATGTATTTTGAAATTTAAAACGTTACTGATTAAATATAAACATAACATAAACTATTCCATTTCTTATTTTTAGATGAACAAACAGCAGTTAAAGAAAAAATTTGCTCAAATGCGTCTCTGTCAGAAAGTGAAACAAAACAGTGTGAAGGTAGTCCCAAGTCCACTGGCAAACTTGACCCGCAGAAGATTCAAGAACCATGCCCCGTGGAGTTACTAGAGACTTTAGAAGTGTACAAAGATCTTAGTTTGGCAAAACTAGAAGCTATCATGAAGTCTTTACCTCAAAAATATCAAAACGAGTTACGCGAAGAAGTAAGAAAGAATTGTAGAGCGGGCAAAAAGTTAACGAAATACGAATACGTAAGGTTGGCTTGCACGCTGGCAAAGAAATGTGAAATGGAGAAGAATTCTGACCAGTAGAACAGTAGAGAGCAGTATGTCGACTCTTGTTATCGAGACAGACGTGTGGTTACACGTAGCCTTGTCACGTTCTCACACTACGTTCAACAAATGTTTCTAAATCTGACGACAAAAAGCAACGTGATGAATTTTGTCGCGCGCGCATCCTAGGCCTGCAGAACAGTGACGACTAAGGAGTATGTTCTTTTTCATTTTTTTTCTTACCAGACATGTTATCTAACTGTTGTTTTTATTTAACAAATTAAATGCTTCTGCTTGTTTTTAAATCATATGTTAGTTTTTTGAGTTATTAGATCTTATTTCAGGGGATTTAGTGTTACAGAGGCTTGTTTGTATATTGTTATACCAAAAATTGTGAAGATTGACTATTATAAGTTTTATTGTTCCTTGAATCAAAATGTCAAATTGTGTCATGTGTATTTTCGTTATGTGTGGTAGACATAATCAGGTACATATTTAACAATATATTCTTACAAAAGCCCAAAGCGATAAGTTAAGTTTTTAGGTTAAGCATTAAGTTTTTATAATCTTACAGCCTTAGAAATAAAGTTTTAAAACATGTGTACACACATTGTGTAACACAAAAGCTGAAAAATAAAAATATTTTTGACTTAACCGTTGTGTACAGTTCGTGTACAGATGTAACAAAATCAAAGGAAAATAAACATTCGTTACACGGCCGGGTACCCTTGTTTAGCGCGTGTGTACGGGGGCAAGATGGCGGATTTCACTATAACAGCTGATCTAGACTCAGTAACTATGATAGAAACTGTGTAATGTTTCTCTATTGTCAAAATAAAAACGTTTAGTTGGTAGTGTGACATTAGACACATTGTAGTGTTGACATTGATTGTTCCGTTCAGAAATTTGTTGTTAGTCTCAAACTATAACCAAAAGAAAATGTTTTCCTCTAAAATAGTTTATATCGACGAATTTTGGACAAGAGTTTCAAAAAACAACATAGTTTATTAATATTCCTTTCCTAAAACGTAAATTGTACGTGCAATATTAAAAATTAGGGAGCTTTCTTAAAAAATAATTACTAAAAAACTATTTGGACGAAAAAGTTTCTAAACGAATTTACCAAAAGTTGCCAGACAAAAAAGAAAAAAGTGTTAAGCATGTGTGTAAATACCCAATGCCGATTCACACTTTATTGCTCAAACAATAGTTACACGTTTGTGTAGCGCTATTTACTGACTACTCAATGTCTAACTGAACATTGGTTTAGCAGATGTTTATGCATTTTTTTATTTCTAAGGCTGTTAGTGTTTAAGTATCCGGAGTGTTACAATTTTGTCCGATCCACAAGAGCTTTCATATAATAATGGAGTCTTATGCAGGCTAGTAAACGTACTCACTTGATACAGTACATGATTAAAAATATTATGATAAATGAATGCGCTTTTTGAACTCCTTTGATCTTTCTTCGTCCTCGTAACGTTCGTTTTCTTTTTCATGTTAACAAAGTAAGGATCTGGCAGAATTTTAGTTACACCCTGTACTTTGTATTTTGAGATTTAAATAATTACATAAAAATTAGTTTCAAAAAATTTCAAGGAACTGCTGAAGTATAAAATTCTTTGATAAATCGAAAGTCGTCGTCGATAGTAATGGGAACAATGATTATTAAAATAAGTACCTTGAAAAAGTACGTTTATACATACTTTATTCATAACTCCAATACTTAGTTACACCTCGTGGCTGTGAAACTTGTCAATAATTAAATTATTATACTATCTGTGCCCGCCACTTTGTTCGCGTTATGCCGCGGCCACACATCCTAGTTATGAATTGTGAATGTATGTTATTAATGAGAAAGTTTGTTCGTAAGTGTGTTTGGTTTTACTTCTTCACGCTCGAACAGATTGATAGATTTGGGTAAAATTCGAAACAGATACAGCTTTGGCCCTGGATTGGCACTTAGGCTACTTTTAAACTGGAGCTATACAACGGGAGGCAGCTAGTTGGTCCTATTTGCACCAGTGCAGTGAGCCGTGAGACGTATGCATAGGGCGTCCATACGCCCTATGCATCCAATCCGCAGGCTTACTTTTCAACCCAGTAACAATGGTTGAAAGAGTACCTAAAAATCTAAAAATTCTGTGAAACAAATATTTTTTGAAGTTCACTCATGCCAAAGATTTGACGCCATACCGTCTATTCAGCCGTATGTTAGTCATTAGTGATTACTCCTACGACGATAAGGGAGAGAAAGCATCGAATTAATTTTGATTTAGGTTTAACGTGCCCAAAGAATTAGAAAATAAATAGCTAATATATTTTTTTAAACTAAAAATTGCTATGTATCTAATTATTTGAAATTAAACGAAATGTCTAGCGATAATGTTTTTTTTTTTAATACTTTGATCCTCATTTCATTCATTGTATCTAAATATGACACTGTCTTTGAATTTACGCGGCGACACTGTCGCCAGTGTCTTTAAACCTATCATATTTTCAGATGCTGATGGATATGATACAATTAAAGTGGCTGATGCAACTTTGATACTTTACAAAAAATACACATTTTCTAAACATGGTCACTGCACGTCCAGTAACTACTATTGTTCTAGAAAAAGGAGGTTGAATTGTAAAGCCCGAATATCTCTCGATAAGAAAAATAGGATCAAACTGGCGATGACTGAACACAACCACGGTCCGCCTAATTTGTGCCCAGTCGGTGTAAAAGAGTTTATCAAAATATAATAAATTGGACAGATATCTACGTATTTCTGAAAATAGCGGACGGTAGCGGGAGGTTCATAAATTTCAGTAAAAATCCCATTAAAAAATTATAAGACTTTTTTTCATAATGATATTATGCATGTTTGTCTCTAACGTTGATACGAGTCTAGTTCTGAAATAAATAATTAACGAACAAACACTGTCAGACGCAAAATTTTATTATGTACAAGTAATTAGAAATAATTACTTGAATAATTACTTATTGAAGAATTACTTGAATAGAAGTAATTAGAAATAATTACTTGTTCAGAAGGGATATTAGTGGCTGTAACGTAATATACAAGGATTTTGTGGCATGTATTGTCAAAGTTAAGTGTCTAATAAAGATATTATAATAGAGTAAAATAAAAGTAACTCAGAGTTATACATGTTTTATGAAATTCTATGACATTTTTTTCCCATAAGAGGCCTGTATAGTTAAAATGATTAGGTAATCAAGAAATTAGTTCCGCGTAACACGTTGTTTTTGTGATGTTTTACAGAAACAGACTTCAAAGGATACCAGCTAATCACAATAAATGGCAAATTTATAATTCTTTACAAAACTTACACATTTTCTCGGCAGGGAGGTCCATATCATAATTATTACTGCTCTAAAAGATCAATGTTGAATTGTAAAGCCAAAATATCGCTACACAAGAATATGGAGATCAAATCTGTTAATTCCGATCACAACCACGCTCCGCCTCAATTGCACCAAGTTGGAATTAACGAATTTATCAAAATAGGTTAATTAAAGTAAATAAGGATTTCCTATAGCTCCTCTAGTGGTAAGAAAAAAATTGTAAGCATGTTAATCTTGCTCAATTGAGCAGCCACTGCTTAACAGTCCCTCGGTAGTTTCTTATGAGGAGTTTACACGGGTAACTAATCCACACAATTTTCTGTCCGTCCGACCGTCTAAATGGCAATTCGGCTAGTCGCAAATGACTAAGGAAAAGTGATGGGTTGCAAGTGATTTATGGAGAGGGCTAGTCTCTCCATAAATAACTTGCAACCCATCACTTTTCCTTAGTCACTTGCACGGCGAAAATAGTCCCGTGTAAACCCCACATAACTCGTACTGGGCTCACTGGTAGAACGAAGCCCTAAAACTAATAGCCCGTAACTGTAAAACGCAACGTCTTTTTTTCCAGAAAACTATTACTCCTATCATATTGTAACTATTAATGGTAACAAATAACAGGTTTTTTTGTGAGTTCAATAAGAATTTTTAGTAAAAACTTTTCTGTTGTTATTTAAAAAAAAATGTGTTTTGCACAGACGTTGATCTTGTAATTTTTCATAAAATTTGACATAAAAGGGTAAGAAATAATCAAAGTGAATTGCAATCCTATAATTCTCTACAAAAACTAGACGTTCTTTAAAAGAGGAAACTCTTGATTATAACTACTGTTCTTAAAAAAATGTTTTGAACTGCAAAACCAGTCATTTTAGTAAGAATATGGAGATCAAATCGGTGAATACAGAGCACAACTACGCTCCGCCTGTGATGCATCGTATCAGTAGATATTAGTTTATGAAAATATTAAGTTAACAAGACTCTTGTTTTAGGAAGAAACTGCAATTATTCATGAATGGATGAGGTACCTACTCTTCCGATTACACAAATTATGTTCAAATAAATTATGGCTTTTAATTTTTAAGTTACAATAGCATTCGTAAAAAACGCATTGTGTATCCTTTATTTTAGGAATAACCAACATTTTATTTTTTGTTTAGTTTTGTTGTTCTTGTAATATATTTTACAGGATCTGTCCCCAAACGGTACGAGAAAATCAAAGTGAATGGCAAACCTTTAATTTTCTACAATAACTACACGTTCTCCAAACAAGGAAGTCGCACGACCTGTAATTACTACTGTTCCAAAAAAACTGTCTTGAACTGTAAAGCCAGAATAAATTTCGGTAAGAATATGGAGATCAAATCGATGAATACCGACCACAACCACGCTCCGCCTGTGTTGCATCCTATCAGTCGAGATGAGTTTATCAAAATGGATTAACAGGACATGCGTTTTAGAAATAAACTATAATTATACATAAACTAAACAGTAGAATAGATTATTTTTGTTTTTCTAAAATAACACAAATTAAATGATTTAGTAAATAACAGTTTTTGAATTTTTTGTTACATTAGAACTCTACATAAAAGTGGCATTATAAAATATCATGTATTTTTGAAACGATTAACACATCATTTTCTTTAGTTCTGTCGTTTTTATAATATTTTACAGAATTTAGCACCAAAGGATACGAAACAATAAAGTTGAATGGCAAACCTGTAATTCTCTACAAAAACTACACATTTTCCAAACAAGGAAATCGTATGACACGCAATTACTACTGCTCCAAAAAATTAGCGTCGCAGTGCAAATCCAGAATATCCCTTTACAAGAACATGCATATCAAATCGGCTAATACCGATCACAATCACGATCCGCCTGTACTTCATCGAATCGGTAGGATTGACTTTATCAGAATGAGTTAACATGACAAGCACTTTAGAAATAAACACCAAAAAAAAAAAAGATCTACACTGAACTATACAACTCACGATGTAGCAATAGTGCTTCTAATTTCACAAATTAGAAGAATTAATTGTACGTCATCTGCTACATGACTGAAACCCGATGTATGGCGACAGGTTTGCTCCCCGTCACATTTGGGACGGAATAAAATAAATAAATATTCGGGACACTTGCACACACTGTCGTCTGACCCTAAACTAAGTAAAGCTTGTACTATGGCGGCCAGTGAAATACATAGATATTTTTTTAAGTGCAAACTTGAATACATATTAACACTAGAGACAGAACAAAAACAAATGTTTATCACATAAATGTTTGTCCTAGGGTGGGAATCGAATCCACGCCCCCAAGCTCAGAAGGCAGGTTCACTACTAACTGAGCCATTGAAGCAGTGAAGTCAATATCGTCCGGCGAAGTGTGGGTGTTATATTACACCTCTGCCAGTCCTATCGGGGGAAAGGCGTGACGATATGTTATGTTATGTAATTCCATAAATAATTATGATTTACAATAAACTACCTGTTACTCGCTACTTTGTTCGCGTTTATTCAGAAAATAGTGTTCGAATCTCACATCAATATTATACTGTCAGCATCAATTGACCTGTCAGGTTGCTGTTCAATTGATCAAGCTGTCAAGCAACCTTCATTCATTTGTAGACTGTTTGAACGCTCTCTTGCGTTGTAGACGTCTCGATAGACGGACGAATTGGGGGTTCTATAAACCATAACACCAACTTGCAAGCATCAATAAATGCAATATTAATGTGTAGTACCTTGTGCGCGAGCATTACTACAAATATAATCCAAAAACCTTGCTCGTGATAAACTGTAACTAGTTATCAAATTTCATCAAGATCTGTTTAGCCATGAAAAGCCTGACAGCTAGACAGAGTTACTTTCGATTTCATCAACTGAACGAGCGTTCGTTAGCGAAGTGTCTCTGCAAAATCAAATCAAATTTCATCAGCTTCGACAAAAATGCTTCCGTATGTCCGAATTCTGCCCGGATCTTTTCTCCTATACAAGTCGCATTTCTAAACCAATTCTCTTGAAATTTTGTGGGTGGGTTCAATAATTACATTGAATTTTAATTTAGAAGCAGTTTTGTTTTTGAAAGGAGAAATTCTGTATAATTGTGGTAACTGTTTACAAAATTTCACGAGAATCAGAAGAAGAAAGAAAAGCTTCAGGAATGCGACCTGTAGAGGAGGGAAAACGTCGGCCGCGAAGTCTACAGCTCACAGAGCCACACTACACTAGTAATATTAGTAAGTATGAATAACGGCTTATACTTTTTTAAGTTACTTAGAGTTCTATTTCAACGTAGGGGCGTCCATAGTACCTTCAATTTACGTAGGTAATAAAAAGAAGGACCAACTAGTAACCCCCTCACATCGTCTCGTCAAGTCGAAGAGGTCAGTGTATGTTTTAGGGCCGGCGGTCTAAAACCGTATACCAACTTCCGTTCGGGATGCGCCTCTATCGCGTGCTTCAAAACCAAGATCAGAGCTTGGTTACTAGATAATAGAGTTAGCTAGAGTTTTATGACATTGAAGCTAATTTTAAAATAAGAGATTTTTGAACTATTATTATTTTGTATGATAATAGCTAGACATAATATTAAACTATTTTTACTATACTTAACTGTATAATGACATGAATGAATTATTTTTAAATTTGACATAATTATCAATTATTATTGTTCTGACATTCGTTTTTAATTATAAATATTCAACTGTGACTTGTAACTACTTATAGGAGTTATCAATAAATTCTGATTTCTGATTTCTAAAAATACTCATTATTAATCTTTTATCTTAAGAACGATTTTATCACATTGTTTTATTAATACAATTTAAAATTGGGTTTTAAAATAATTTACAGAATTTACGTACAAAGGATACGAAAGAATAAAACTGAATGGCAAACCTTTAATTCTCTACAAACATCACACATTTTCCAAATGTGGAAGGCCAACGACTCGTAATTACTACTGTTCCAAAAGACTTGTCATGAACTGTAAAGCCAGAATGTCTCTCTACAAGAACATGGAGATTAAATCGGTTAATTCCGATCACAACCATAAGCCGCCTGTGCTGCATCAAGTAGGCAAAGATGAGTATTTGAAAATGAATTAACAAGCCAAAATATTAGGAAGAAACAACAACAATATAAAGTATTCTCAATTAACCGATATAACTCATAATGTGTGTGTATTAGTGCTTTTTATTACGCAAATAAAGATTTAAAGTAAATAATTAAGTATTTTTAATTTTTAGTAGACCAAGCGCGCGCCGGTCAGCGAAGCATCTCTGCTTCAGCTTCGACAAAAGTGCTTTCGTATGTCCGAATTCTGTCCGGATCTTTGTCTTCCTCTATAGGTGAATTGGTTAAGAAATGCGTTCTTAACCAATTCACGAGAATCGGGTGAGGAATGCGACCTGTAGAGGAGGACAAACGTCGGCCGCAAGGTTTACAGCTCAAAGAGCCACTAGTTTCATAAGTAATTTTTAATTTTGATTATAAATTAAAAAACCCTTGTTATAAATCCTGTATTTAAGAACAATTAACATATTACTTTCTTTAATATAAAATACACATGTTTTGATATTCTTTTACAGAATATGATACTCAAGTACCCGTACTAATAAAATTGAATGGCAAGTCTATAATGCTGTACCAAAACTACACATTTTCCAAACACGGATTACCCATGACTCGTAATTACTACTGCTCCAAGAAATCAGTGTTGCAGTGCAAAGCCAGAATAAATTTCGATAAGAATATGGAGATCAAATCAGTGAATACCGACCACAACCACCCTCCTCCTGTGTTGCGTCGAGCTGGTAAAAATGAGTACATCAAAATAAAATAACAAGACAAACGTTTTACGAAGAAACTATAAAAAAATTACATGAACAAAAAACGTGAAATAGAAAATTTGTTTTCTTCTAATCACACAAATAAATAAAGTTATATTAGAATTCTACTAGATAAACTTATTGTTAATCCTGTATGTAAAAAACGATTAGCATATTATTTCGTTAGTAACTTTATAAGGAGTTGACGACATTGGGAACAAATGCTGCGTCGACAATTGTTGTACTAAAAACGTCATCGCAGCGCATGAATACGAACTGTGGCGGCGGTCGGTGCAATATTTCGCCGGTCAGCATTTCCCCGAGCGCGATTGACACCGTTTCGCTGGCCGATGACCTCTCCACTTATGAGTTATGCAACTCATGATGCTAAGATCGCGTCACCGCAGCCCGTGAAGATACCAGCATCGTCTCTTCCACCAGCGAGACCATCGAAGACGCAGAAGAAGAGCAACATTCAGGCCCTTCTCCTGCTCCAACTGCGCAGCTGAAGAAGATAAAGGCAACTTTTCGCTCCGGATACAAGGAAACCTGATGATAAAGGCTTCACACTGGTAGACCGGAGGAAAAATCCTCAACGTCGTTGTAACCCCAACAAATGGGGTACTTCGACTGAACCCGGTCTCAAAGCCGTGGAGTTGATATTTCTTACCCGACCCGACTACATCAGGAGCTGACGTGCACAAGTTTGTGCAGAACCGACTGGATCTTACTCCGGGTGTCTGAGTTCTGGCCAAAGGGGCTAGTCTTCCGACGATACAGAGAGCAAAAGCCCGAAGACATAGTTAATTTTAATAATTTCATTTACTTAAATGTCTTTTAAAAAAACGTAAAAGTCTGTAAGGTATTTATTTTCTATGGGCCTCTGTAACTTGTATAGTATATATGAATAATAATAATAATTATTCATTCTAATTTAATGAATAAAATAATAAATTGAATAAATAAAATGAACACACATGCTTTGTTATGATATTACAGTATTTGATATCAAAGGCTACAAGACAATCAAAGTGAATGACAAACCTGTAATTCTCTACGATAACTACACGTTTTCCAAAGGAAATCGCACTACTCGTAATTACTACTGCTCTAAGAAAAATGCTTCGCAGTGCGGTGCTAAAAAAAAACTTACAATAGAAAAATTGTAAGTTTCTAAAATTACACAAGAAATTATTTAGAAAAAAAAATGGCTTTTATTTTATGAAATTAGATTAGAAATTCATTAATTCAGTATTTTAAGTACGATTAACACATTGATTTTCATAGTAAGTTAATAATACATGTTTTTATAATACTACAGAATTTGACATCAAAGAGTACGAGACAATCAAAGTGAATGGCAGACCTGTAATTCTCTACGATAACTACACGTTTTCTAAAGGAAATCGTACTACTCGCAGTTACTACTGCTCTAAAAAACTGGCGTCGCAGTGCAGAGCCAAAATAAATTTATGTAAAAATATGAAGATCAATTTGGCGAAAACCGATCACAACCACGCTCCGCCTGTGTTGCATAAACTCAGGAAAGATGAGTTTATTAAAATAAATTGACAAGGGAAGCGTTTTATGAACAAACTTAAAATACATGAACAAAAGAAAAAAAACAATAAATATTTTGTATGCTTATATAATTACACAAATAATGATTTATTAAATAATGGCTGTTATTTTTTAAAGATAAGTGGCCGTTTTATTTTCTAATTTGCATTAAAGCTCGCTCATTAGACTACGACAAAACGGGCAAAAAACCGTTCACTAAAACGGCAATATCACACACACGACACTATCCAATTTTAGCACGCTAGCTCACCTAGCGTACTGCAAATTGAATGATGTAATGACCGCTTTACATTATAAATATACTTTTTATACTCATTATAAAATCTATATTTCAAGTACGATTGACGCATTATTTTTATAGTAAGGTAATTAATATGTTTAATTATGTTTTATAATTAATATGTTTTTATGATACTACAGAATTTGACATCAAAGGGTACAAGACAATCAAAGTAAATGGCAAACCTGTAATTCTCTGCAATAACTACACGTTTTCCAAAAGAGGAAATCCCAAGACTCGTAATTATTACTGCTCCAAGAAAAAATCTTTGCAGTGCAGCGCCAAAATAAATTTCTACAAAAATATGGAGATCAAATCGGCGAATACCGATCACAACCACGCTCCGCCTGAGTTGCATCGACTTGGGAAAGATGAGTTCATCAAAATAAAATAACAGGAGAAAAGTTTTAGGAACAATCTACCTATATAAATAAATGAACAAAAGATGTTAAATAGAAATAAAATATGCTTTTTTTTTGGTCACATGAATATTTTTTTTATACTTACTCATTACAAAATGGATTTTAATTACGATTAGCACATTGTTTTTTTATAGTAAGTTAATACAAATGTTTTTATGATACTACAGAATTTGACATCAAAGGGTATGAGACAATCAAAGTAAATGGCAAACCTGTGATTCTCTACGACAACTACACGTTTTCCAAAAAAGGAAATCCAAAGACCCGAAATTATTACTGCTCCAAGAAAATAGCTTTGCAGTGCAAAGCCAAAATAAATTTCTGTCAAAATATGGAGATTAAATCGGCGAATACCGATCACAACCACGCTCCGCCTGTGTTGCATCAAGTCGGGATAGATGAGTTTATCAAAATTGACTAGTGGCTCTGTGACCTGAAAACCTCATGAATTAGTATTTGCATACCTATTTCGTATAAATGGCTGTGTGGCGGAACACATGAAGCAGACCACGGGCGCGTCGCCCGACAGCGATCAGCGGGTCGCGGCGCGAGAGATGCTTGTTATTAGTAGGTTCGATTTTAGTTTACAGATCTTTTAATAGATATAATGATTAAATAAAGGACTAGGCTCACAGTTTTATTTAATGGGTACCTAGCTAAATAGCTTAAGCATCGTTTGTAAATATTTTATAGGGAAGTAAGTGCATTCAAGTTGGTAAGGTTCAGACATAGTATTGTAGATTTATTATTTTTATTACTTTTAGCTTAAAATATTACATATATAAGGTATGCAGGCATTAAAATACAGATTTCAGTAACTTAAGTCCTTCATTCTTCATCACCCAAGCATTAGCAGCTGAAATATGGTTTTTATCACGTTTTTAACCTCCATATCTCCGTCATTTTAAAAAGTTCTTATAATGGAAAAATTTTATGATTCTATTACACAAATAAAGATTTTGTAAATAACGGTTTTTAGTTTTTGTAGGATACATAGGTATTTTTAACTAGTTACTTTATCCCTGTATTTTAAGCATGATTAACACACTCATTAATTTGGTACACATAATTTTATTTTATTTTACAGAATTTGGCACCAAAGAATACGAAACAATAAAATTGAATGGAAAACCTGTGATTTTCTACAAAAACTACACATTTTCGAAACAAGGGGACCCTGCGAGTCGCAACTACTACTGTTCCAAGAAGCTAACGTCGCAGTGCAAGGCCAGAATATCTTTCTATAAAAATATGGAGATCAAATTGGCTAACTCCGATCACAATCACGTTCCACCTGTATTGCATCGAATTGGAAACAATGAGTACATCAAAATAAGTTAGATTAAGAAAAAAATAATTATATATTTCTTTCAAACTAAGGTAATAAGGAAGTAGTAGGTACGAGCCTTTTGTGCAGTACGTTTTGTGAAGCATCACGGCACGCAACGCGAAGATGGTGCACGGTACGGCGAGCAAAATCTCTCCTGCGGATATATACACCTGCAGGCCTACGAAAAAAGGCACGATAACGGTATGTCGACTCTTTCTATCGAGACAGACGTCTGCATGCACATAGTCTTGTCACGTTCTCACGCGCCAAAAACTGACGAGGAGAATTTAGTTGCGCGCGCATGCTAGGCCTGCAGAGTCCGTACCGTGACATCTTTTGCGATGATTTTTAGGTTCAGCCGCCTACGCTGCGCGACCATGAACCTTATAACGCGGCGATACGATTCGCGGTCGCGCAGCGTCAACAACTGAACCTAAAAATCATCGCAATACGATGTAATGGTACAGGCTCTGGGTGGCAATTCAGCTAACCTGAGCCGTGGCTTAATTGAACCGTTGGTTGCTTTTATCTTGAAAATTTGTACGGATAACGGCTCAGTATCACTGACTCATAAACGCACCAGCTGGACAACGGGTGACGCGTTTGTGAAACATTAGTGCTACTACTGAGCCGATGCTCGCCAATTTTGTTATGACAAACGCAACATCAACGGTTCAGTTAAGCATCGGCTAGGGTTAGCTGTAATGACCCGCTGGAAGACGTCAGTGGTGCTACAGTGCGGGTTTTCTTTACAAACTCAAGTATATACTCGTACTTCAGTGTGTTAGCAGTGTGTTAGGTAATCATCTCATAACAAAAATTACTAATTATTACTAAATTTATTATACTTATTCGAATACAAGTTCTATTAAAATTTGTTTTTAAATTCTGAAAATTGTTGTAATTACTTGCTTTGAAATTAGTGTTTATTGATTCATTTTGTAAAACGCTTTTGACCATTTTCTCTCCCACTGTGTAAGAATTTTAACAATAAACAATTGTATTTATTTTCTAGCTTTCATTAAACTTTGTTTGCTTTGTTTTGCCATACACCAGGCTCCAGTCATGTAGCAGATGACATACAACACGCACATATGTTCACACAAGGAACAAATTGGTGCGTGCGGTCGGCTGGGTCCGAACCCGCTCCCTCTGGCTTGAGAGGCGTGCCTTCTCCATTTGTTATTGTTGTTGTTCCATTTGTTGTTGTTTATTAATTCCTTTCTAAATCTAACGGTCAGTAGATCCAGTAATTACGTTTTCTATGTAAGTAGGCGTAGGTTGTGAGTTACATGATTAGGCCTTATTTTGAGGATTTAAGTTTTATTTTTAAAAGATAATTTCAAAAAGCTAAGATTAAATTTTACCTTTTTTCGTATACCCTTTTTATAAAATGAGAGTTTCTTTGTCTGTCCTCAATTAAAAAAAAAAACATTAAAGTACCATATTAAAACCTTACAGGGTCTTTGTACTTGCACTTAGTCTAAGCACTATGCAGCAATGTATTTTGGCAAATAATAAATAAATAAATAAAATAAGAATTCTTCTTCTTAGTCGTGCACTCTTGGCAGAGTGGTCGTGGTTGTGCAAATGGTACAAGGCTCCTCGCTGTCTTCTTTCCTCCCCAGGGCTGCCGCTCTTCTCGCAATGCCTCTCCATATCCGGCGGTTGGCTGCATTGCGAGCACACTGCACCATGGTGGCCTGCGTGGCCTTTTTAATGAAGTCGGTCCGAGTTGGTGACCGACCAGGGCTTCGCTTGCCTTTTACTACCCTGTACTACCAGCCTTTCAATCGTGTTCACGCTTCTGGAGATATGCCCAAAGAACTTCAGTATTCGCATCTACACAATCGACGATAGTCTATCTTTTATTTGAAGCTCTTTGAGGATAGAGTTGTTGGTGCGGAAAGCTGTCCACGGAATTTTTAACAGCAGCACCACATCTCTAGTGCATCGATTTTTCGGCGATCCTGTAGCTTCAGAGACCAAGTTTCGGCCCCGTAGAGAAAGATTGGAAAAGCGAGACACTTCATTTAAATAAGAATAAAAGATAAATTAAAAACATTCTGTTGAACTTTTGTATTTGTGACGTCATAGCCATAGGTAATTGATCAACTTCGATTTAAATGTGAAGTCCCAAATATCACTCAGTACCTAATAAAAGTAATATAAAATAAACTCAGCGATTTCACATAATAACCTTTTTTTTATTTTTTAGATAACATTTTCTTCTACAGATTCTATATTTTGAGAGGTGTCCCGAACTTTATTTAAAAGGTTACTCAAAAGGTCATTGAAAAGGTACCTTTTGAGTAAAGATTTTTGTTCTACACTTACAACTTTTTGTTACAGATGATTCAGACGATGAGGTCAGTGAATACGAATTCATCCAAGTGAATGGCAAAGATTTACTACTATATAAAGATCACACTTTTTACAAAGTGGGAATCCAAACGAGCCGTAACTACTACTGTTCTAAGAAAAGCTCATTGAACTGCATAGCTAGGATTTCACTCAAGAAAAACATGAAAATCAAGTGCGCGGTCAATACTCACAACCATCCTGCGCCTGTGTTGCAACTCATTGGGGAAAATGTGTATTTGCGTAATTAAAATGGACAGGATAAAAAACAAGAATTTTATAATCGGGATATTTATAATTTGGTTGTACTTATTCAAATCTCTTGTGAATCAGTTTCTTCTAGGCAAGCGTTGTCTATCGCATGCCACAATGCCTATTATTGCCTAATCTTAGACGAGATGGCGCCTAACGCAAACCTATTATCAAATAAATAATCCGGATATTTTATGAGCACAGAATAAATAATAGTGTACCATAAGTAGCTCACTTTACGCTACGAAGTCATTACTCTATCACTCTAGTCAAAAATACGAAAGTTTAAACGACTGAGTGTGTGTTTGTTGAGTGTGAATGCTTAGTTTTCATATTTCTACTAGACGTACCCCGCGGTGTTCATCCCCGGTTAAAAAGTAGCGTATGTTGACCCAAAGTATAGGCTAAGTACCTGCATAGCAAATGCATCCGAACCCGTCTATCCGTTCGAGCGTGAAAAACTATCAAACACACACACACAACTTTCGTGTTTATAATATAAGTAGGAAGTAGAATAAAAAAGTAGGATTTTTATATTATAAAAAAATACTTAAGAATAGTCTTTAAAATCTATTAAAGAAAATGAAAATCTCGAAACCAACACGATTTTATAAATATCCATACTAATATTGTAAAATCGAAAGTTACTATATCTCTCTGTGTATGTCTGTTTTTAGGCTTTTTACGGGCTAAATAGATTCAATGGATCTTCATGTAATAATCAGTTACAGTTTTTCAAGAGTTTTTCTTTTTTTGGGTACTATTTTCTGAATAAACGCGAACGAAGTCATGGGAAACAGCTAGTACAGTAAAGTGTTCGATTTATTATGTTTTTTTTTTGGACCGCGTAACTATGCTTGAACAAATTAAGACTGCACTTGTCTTATTAGGCTACTAACAAACCCTGCCTTATTAGGTAGATAGCTATTGTTAACGAAACCTTTATATTTCACAGTTTACGATTTCAAAATTATCCCGTCTCGAAGAGGCAAAGGCTGCTTGGTCATGTTTGAAGGATTCACGTTCTGGCAACATTCGCGGTACAGCTGGCGCTGCTCGTCGACTTCTCCGCCAGTGAACTGTCCAGTGAAACTGAGCATTAGGAATGGCTCGATTCAATACTATCCCTTGCATAAACATAACCACAACACTCCAAATATAACTCACGTATGTGTTGAGCAATTTAGTTGAGCAGTGGGAAAGAAGCGGTATTTCTACGTGGAGCGGCAAAAAAAAGATCTGATATAGGCACGTGCGCAGTAGCAGAGGGGCCGGGGTTTTGGTTTCTGGGGGCTTGAACTAACCAAGGGTAACCTTGATCGAGCAAGTAAAACACAAAAGCACTGACCACACACTAAGCTTTGCTTAGTTTGGGGTCAGACGACCGTGTGTTCAAGTATCCCGAATATTTATTTATTATTATTTATTATTTACTTAAACAGACATTATCGGCTATTGTAGTATGTGAGTTAGACACTTTAAAGAGGCTTACATCTTAGCCTTCTGGATGCGGTAGTGCATTGTGGACGTCGGTCTGAATTAAGATTAATCTTCACTACATATTAAATCAGTAGAATCTTTTCCAAGAATGTTTTACCGAAAGAAAGCTACATTTTGTTTTATGACTAATTTACACATCAACAAGTTCAATAGCTAGATAATTTTGCCGTTTAGTTTCATGCGCATCCAATCGTTGAAGTTTTTAATAATAAAAAATGATTGGGTAAGATCGGTTGAAAATCGTTTTAAAATAACTATTTAACAATAATATAACGTTTATTATAAAGTTATTTTAGTTTTCATACATTTCTCTTAGACGGAGAAAAAGATCACAAAGTTTTTTAAATATTTAATGATCTTTTTCTCTGAGAAAGCAATAACACCCGTTCAATGCTCTTAAATGGAAAAGAAAAAAAAGGAAATGAAGATTGAAATCTGCCATTGTCATTGAAATGATTGGTTAAGTTCATAAAAAAAAGTTGTAAATCAATTTAATTAATAACATTAATGAAGTGTATACGTTTTTTTAAGCCTTAAGTGATTACTTACTTAATTATGCTACAAATGCCAAAAAAAATCGGTAAACCATCTCATTATCATTAATAATAATTAATAACCCATTTTTTTTTTTCAAATAAATAAACCTTAAATGTTTCTACAACTTTCAGGTTTTAAGCAATTCATGGCAAATCATATAATACCAATGAAGACAGAGTTCAATAAAAAGCTAGACGATTTAATGAAGCGCAAGAAGAGCAACAGCGCTTACCTAATGACATTTTCAAAATACCAAGAAATTATCTTAGAAGTACAACAAACCAAAGGGAAATGGAACAAAGACTACGACGACTTCAAAATGTTAGCGAACTACGACGTATTAAAAATTAATGGCGTTGAACGTCTCATACAACCGAAGACGGATGCTAATCCTAATTTGAAATTCTATGTTCACATCAATGAACTGTTCAGTGTATTGCACACTATGCATTTGATTTTGAAACACGCTGGAAAGCAAGCAATGGACGATGAACTGAAAACCAAATACTGTAATGTATCGAAGGAAGCTATTAGAATTTACTTGATGTGCTGTAAGGTATGCAAAGATAAAGTAGCCATTTAGCTTCTCGTTAGGTTTTATACCCGACTGCGCAAAAAGGAGAGTTATATTTTTCGAGTGTGTATGCTATATTATGGTGTGTATGTATGAGGTTTCTTTGGCACGCCCTACAACCTAAATAGCTTGATGGATATCGACATGTGAGGTGTCATTTGAATCGTCTTGATAGTAGAAGTGACATAGGGTATAATGTTTTGTAGCCGGGTTTTTGTTTTTCTTTTAATAGTTTTTGTTACCTGTTTAAATAATAAATAATTTACATAACATATCGTCACGCCTTTCCCCCGAGGGGGCTGGCAGAGGTGTAATACAACACCCACACTTCGCCGGACGATTTTTAGTCTCAAGTGTGACAGGGGGCGAGCCCGTCGCCAAACACCGGGCTCCAGTCATGTAGCACATGACATACAATACGTACATATACTCACACAATGAACAAATTGGTGCGTGCCGTCGGCTGGGTTCGTACCCGCTCTCTCTGGCTTGAGAGGCGGACCTTCTCACAACTAGGCTGCCATCGCTATATAATAATAAGTAAAATAAAATAAAGTGCTTATTCAAATATTGAATATTGATAATTAAAGTTTTGCAGAAAGTGTTTTTTAAGAATTTAACTGGTATAGTTGTCGTCGATCGCTTTTAGTCTTAATGCCGCCAATTACTGTTGTTAGACTATAGATTAGTATGTAGAGCGTTTGATTTTTTGATTACAGTTTGTAATTTGGGTTGTGTATTAAATAAATAAAATAAAATAGTTTAAGTGATATCCTTCTCTTTTTATATTTCTTGTTACGCGAACAAAAAAACAATTATCTATCTCTATATGTTTTGTTTCTTGCATTTCAAAAAGTAAAGTAGGTTTATTAAAAATGTTGCACAGATAAAGTATACATATAATATTTATAGAAAAAAAAAATATATATCTTATTTTGAAAACTAACTTAAGTTTGTGCACGCAAGAATAATATTTTTTCAATAAAATATGAATCTACATTTTTCTTGTATTAATTTAATTCTGTAACCTACTAACTTCGCGCCTATAGTAATTTTTTTTGTCTGAAACCGAAAAACAAAATTGTGAAACGCGTTTTTTTTAGTTTGTTTCATGACGTCACAAGGGGGCGAAAGGTTAATGAAGCTTGGAGACTTTACATTCACCGAAGAGCAATACAATGGCGAGAGCTGTTGCTGGTCTTGCTACACCCACAACAACCACTGTCCAGCTAAAGTTTACACGGAAATGAACAGGGTTGTCCACGCGAAGAATCTGCACAACCACCCGCCTACGGAGTTTTTTGTGTGATATTGAATGAAAATAAAGAGAACAGAGGGTGCTCTATATTTTTTTTCTGTAGTTTTTAAAATCGTCACCGGCTAATTTAGTGGTGATGCTAACGTATCTCACGAGGCTTATAAAGGCGACTTTTATCAGTGACTTTGGTTTATTGATTTTCCTCAAGTGATGATAGTTTTTCATATAATTGTATTCCGTCTTGTAAATCCAAGGTCAGATACCTTGGCTTTACATTTTTATAAATCCTCCTATTTTCAGACTTCTCTCAATATTTTCAAAATAAAATTTTGTGGAGTAACTAAGAAAAAAATAAAAATGTATTGCTGTTATTAGAACATTATTGTATATTTAGGTGCCATATTAGTCACTTCGTTTACTTACCTTTTTAATTCTTCGCTTGAGGCTTAATTGCTTTATAAATAAATAAGTAAAATAATGTCATAGGTGCTATAATTGTGATAATAATTAATGTGATCTCCGTTTTCTATATTCTTGCCAATTCTGGATTATTTTATCTTAATATTTTAGTACAAGCAAAGCGGCATATCTTCAGTATTATGCACTTGTGTTCTATCAATGTAATTTTTTAATAAACACAATTTACATATAACTAAGTCTAGTTGTTTTGCTGCAAGCAGAAGAATGATATCCTAGATTTTCTTTTAAATCTATTAGTGAATCACTAGAAATCTATTATGGTAATTGATAATATTTGTAATAGACAACTTAACTTAATCGCTTCGGTTTTACTGACATTAGTTTATTTATTTCAGCACGCAGAGGAAGAGGCGAGGCGTTCTTCATCCAGTCTCTCCGAGGGAAGCCGTTGATTGTGTACAATGAGTACACATACTGCAAACACTCTTTACGCAACGGTGTTGTGAGATGGACTTGCTCCACTCACTCCTATAAATGCTGCAAGGCCGTCGTCAAAACTAGAGGAGCGCACATTATCGAGGTCAAAGGATTCCATAATCACGACGCTTCAGAACTACTCATCAACCGAGGGAAGCCGTTTGTGAACTCCTGCTCTTTTGATTCATTGGCAGAGATTATTTTGGAGAAATCTGAGCCGGTTTCACCGATGTAAACTTCACTGCCTTTTCAATCATAGAATGTCAAACGTTTCACTCTAAACTCTTAAATCTTCTACTTCATTTTCTAGTCAGTTTAAGTATTTTAAACTATGACTTAAGGTTAGGGTAATTTATGCTTCAAATGGTAGTGGTTCCTTTTTATTAGCTATTTTATGAGGCTACAAAGTTTTCTAGTCTTTTTTGTGGTAACTTGAATGCATTGGTTTGTTAAAGATTTGAATGTGATTTTTTTGACAATGCTAACAATAAGTAAGTGAATCGTATTGTTCTTGTAGTATTGTACTCCTTTACGAAACTTTTGTAAACGAAAACGAAAACTTTTGAATACGAAACCTTTGTAAACGTTGCATAGCCTCGGAATAGTAATACAGTGTTTTGTCTTATTCTTTCTCATACATTTATAACTCGATCGAAAAAGACACAACACTGCATAACTTAGTAGTACAATGTTTATTAGTAAGAGGATAATTCTTTGCACGTTAAGGTCGTCACTCATTAGAGCTACCCGGGACCGAGCCGCACCGTCGCCTCTCGCGTGGTTAGTATTCTATATAATTAACTGCTATGGATATGCGGTCACTACATCGACTCCGACTCGGTGACAACTCGCCGCCCACGAGTAATTCTGGCGAAGACAAGTGAAAATGGCTGTCAGACTTCTCAGATATTTGTGGAACACTGGACGTTTACTCTTTGACAATGAGTCGGAGCGGTCTCGGGTGGCTCCAATGAGTGACGACTTAATGTCACGCAGTTGTATCTTGGAAGCTGTCTAGTAATAATATTTTATTTTATTTCAATATGTAATAAGGAAATTTTGGTGTGTTAGTTTAGTAATAGTCAATTTGTATTGATTTTTAGAAATTACGAGATACCCAAGCATGGGTCAGTATACTCGTAGTAGACAAAAAGTAATTAGCAAGTTGCTTATAGGTAGAAAATGAGATAGTAGCAAGTTTATGAATAAATAAGTTCCGATATACCATATCATTATACATTTGACCGTAATGAAGCAATAACAAAACTTAAACGTTCATAAACAATTCTAGTTTAACTCAGTAAATTAAATTCCAAATTTCCATACCCTGAAATGTTAAATCAGTTGATAAAACGCAATAAACGAAACACAACTATTGAAGTAGAACACAATGAATACTCAATATACTGAAATAATACTGAATAATAGTAAAAACGGCATCAAAATCCTATGCGTGGTTTAGGAAGAATTAGCAGATTTACAGTCAAACAGATACCAAAAGCGACTTCAAATACTACTACACTTTGACTACGACTTTGTATTTTGTATACTTACTAAGTATGTAGTAATAGAGAAGATAGATATTTTATTACAAAACTAGCTGTACCCGTCACTTTGTTCGCGTTATGCCGCGACCACACGTCCGCCTGATTTTTTAATTTCTTGTACGACTGTTAGTCCACTGTTTTCTTAATTCGGTCTATAAACGCTCTCTTTAGTCTGTCTTCAGTACCTACTGTTAAAAACATCACATATTGGCTTCTAGTATTTCTTATGGATCGCCATCATTTCAATCTCACTATTATATATGAGCCTCCTCTCTCTTACACCATCATTAAGGCTTTGCGTCAATCTTGTTTAAACGTTACTAAAATGTTTTTGAATATCATGTAGCTGTACTTATCTGCGGAAGCTACTTTTAGCGCAACGTCTACTCGCTTGTTTATCAAGGTGTACATAGTCATAATTACAGGGCGCCTAAAAAATCTCACAAGGCATAATTTATAATCGAATTAGTTATAAATAGTGATTACTTAATATCTTTCACTAGTCCTAGATGTCGTAGTATTTTCTCCATTAAATAATTATGATTGCTGAAAAGTCACTTTATTTTGAACTGTTTCGTGTTTCTGACTTAGGTATGAAGCCGTTTAATACACTTAAGATCGTAAGCAGCTATCTAGTTGATGAAATAGGTACATTGCTTAAGTTCAAAAGTTTTGAAAAAAAATACGAGCCCTAAAAAGCATGTATTACTTAGTTTCAACACAATCCAGACAAGAATCCTAAATATGGTGCAAAATCTAAAGCAAAGATGCGTCATGGTTTACCACGGTGAGGTAACAAACATTGCCGCCTTTAATATTATCAACATATTTTATGAGATTTTCAACATTGCGATCCTGCAATATGTTCCGTTCCATATTTCATTTATTCTTATCCTCAATGTATCTATACATTATTATGTGTAATTTTGGTCATTTACAGCCAACACCAGGTACAAATCCTGTCCTATTTGCGGGGACGTTATAACTGGCATGCATTATGGCGTGTCCACATGCGAGTCGTGCGGAGCTTTCTTTCGTAGGACGGTGCTACAAAGCAGAGGGAACGATTACATCTGCACATCCGGCACATCTGCATGCCTTTTGGACGTCAATTCACGGACCAGGTGTCGGTACTGTAGGTATTTAAAATGCTTACTTGCTGGTATGAAGTTTGTAACTGTTCATTAATTTGTCGTCAAAGATTTTTTTTCCTGTTTAATATTTTTTGGTAAATAGATAGATTTTTGATCAACGTTTTTAGATAAGCATGTGATTATTTTGTATTCTGGAGTAATAAAGTTATATTTCTAATCTTCTATACAATCTATTTAACGTATAATTTAAGAAGAGATTAAGAGGTTAATTATAATTAATGTAACTAATGTTTTATAACTTTGAAAATAAAATAGATATTGAACTGCGACTAAGATTTTTGGTAATAAATTTTGATCTGTTCCCAGAACTTACAATGTTCTTAAGGTTACTGTGTGGTGTAACACAATTATTAGTTTATTAATTCAAGCCCTCTTACAGGTTTATCTGATAAGGCGTGTCCTGTATGCGGCGACACTATATCCGGAATCCACTACGGAGCCTACACGTGTGAATCTTGCAAAGCGTTTTTCCGTAGAGCGGCACATCAGGGCCGAGCCAACGAGTACTTTTGTAAGAAATATAGTTCATGCGAAATAGACACGTTCACTCGTACCAAGTGTAGGTACTGCAGGTACATGAAGTGCTTACGTGTTGGTATGACACAGATCTTGTGATGGAAAGTTCTACTTTTAAAGGATGTCACGCAAGGAGCTACGATGTATTTTAATGTGCATTGCATCCTGGTATGTAAAGTTTCTCACAGCAGGTTTTGTAATGTACCTTTCTCTTCATTCTATTGCTATACAAAATATGCAAAAATGGATTGAGATGTATCGAGATATACTTGATAGATTGGTATGTATACATATTTTCGTGTCACTGTGTATCGTACACGAAAATGTTAGAATCTACATCATAGCTGCCGTGTGTGCTCTCCGACGATTTTTACGAAAAGATATAGTGATAAATTTGAGATGTGTTAAAATGTATCGTGCTATAACGTACATTATACCTCCGTGTACGAAGTCCTTTAGGCAGAACTAAGAAAAAATATGTAATGTATATTCAGATTCAATGTGACTGTAGAGTCATAAAACATTTATTTGCATTTATAGGTAATAATAAAAAAATAAATGGATATTGTTAGGTAATCATAAATAAATAACTTTATTTAAGTACATAGATTAAATTTTTTTACAGTAAAATAGAATATTAATCAGGTTTAAACTATGTATTTAATGTTTTAAAATTGAAAATCTTATAATGGTACGAGTATTTAAGTATACCCAAAGCACGTGTGCATAATTTTAATTTACTTCTATATTTTATATTGTTATAGGTATAATCAGTGTTTCTAGTTTTTAGTCTTTTTTTTTTGGTGTTTAAAACGGGTAGCTTTTAGGTAAATTTTATACGAAATAAATGATTTCCTCTGTATGTTTTTTTTTGTAAGATGCATGTTTAAAATAAATCTAGACCAACTATAACAAAAGGTATGTAAGGAAGATAGAAGAAGAAGAAGAAGCGACGATAGCCTAGTTGGAACATATGTGCGTATAGCAGATGACATACATGTCATCTGCTACATGATTGGAGCCCGGTGTATGGCGATAGGCTCGCCCCCTGTAACATTTGGGACTGAGTATCGTCCGGCGATGTGTAGGTGTTGAATTACACCTCTGCCGGCCCATCGAGGAAAAGACGTGACGATATGATAAGTTATAGATAAAACCAAATCAAACACACACAATTAGAACTACACAGATTATGCTTTTAAGTATGTCTTAAAAATAAAATTGCATAGAATATTTAAAGCAGTTAAAAAAATTAAATACCTATGAATATACATCTTTAACTAATTTAAAATAATATATACATCTCTACCAATGAGAATAATTCACAACACTGAACCCTTTGAATGTATCTAGTAATTTATTTTCAGATGGCCTTTTACCCCGCTACAGCTGGTCAAGGCAAGGCAACGCCATTATAATACTAGGAGATCATAGATTCAAGAAGCGGTCGAAGTATGCCAACCAGAAACAGGAGGTGCACTGGGTCTGCAACCAAACTGACAAAGGCTGCAAGGCGAGACTTACAACTTTGAATGACGCCATTGTCAAAATGCACAACTTTCACGAACATAGCGGGAGCAGACGAAATAAATGATATTGGGAGGAAATTTACTTATAAAACAATCTTAATTATAGGCTTGTAGCTTTCAAATTGGCTGTCTTTTACATGAAAAGTATTGATCGCAGTTAATTCGAAATGTTTCTTAATAGCTTTTAAATAGCGTTATTGATTTATTCGCTCACACAATTCAGTGTTTTTGATTATAACATATGACTGGGTGTGCCTTTGAAAATGGGTATAGGATAAGTATTTAGCTAATAATATAACAATTGTTTTAGATTTCATACCTTTATATTAGACGGAGAGTTTCAACGAAATATGTATATAGTACATCGTTTGTTCGTACGACCGATGGATAATAATTTAGAGAACATTGGTTTTAATGCGGCCTATCGCACAATAATACGATGCGATTGCGTTGAAAGGAGCACTTTAATACTTTAGATTGTATGAATTTGTATGACTTGTAAATAAACATTAACGAAAAAAAATTGAATGACTTTGTTGATGCAGGAGTGCGGTAGAATAATTAGCTAGCTAACATCATGGTACTTTTCAAATCATGGATGTTTGTAGGCGGCTTTATGGCCCCATTAAGTAGCATGCAGGTTTTTATACTCGTAGCTTGAGGGGTAACTAAGACCGCAGAGCCTCTAGCCAAATTGCATTCGCTTCTAAACGATTATATTTCTACAACGAACGCTTGAACGCTTGAGCTGTTGATTGGACGAGTTGACAATAAGATCACGTTATATGCTAACGTTTGAGCGCTAATGATCGTAGAAATAGTATCGCTATGAAGCGAATGCAACTATCTACATAGAGGCCCAGACGCTATAAAGTAAGCGATCGCCTATAAATAACTTTATTATCAAAAGTACACTGAAATAATATATGTTTTACCACACTTCGTAAGTGACTATGATAAAATAATCGTGTTAAATGTGCCTCGTTTTATTTGTCATTCTTTAATCCGTGTAGGATAAAAAACATTTATTTTGTAATGTATTACAAAAAAATATGTATATCTATAAAGTAACATGAATTTAATACCTGTTAATATTATGTGATCACGATAAATAAAATATTGTAAGTTTTGTCTTCTACTCGTTAAAATTAATCTTATGTGTAAACAATAAAAATATGGCGGACTCAAAATACTCGTTGCTTATTTTTACGGTTTCAAAGTTAGTAAGCGCTGTAAGTGCTTTTTTTGTTGTACAGCTTAATTTTGTTAAATATACCTAAGCATTGTTATATAATATATATAAGAATTGTAATAACCGTTTTGTAATTAGGCGACGTCATAAAACCGTGTAAAATATAAACCCTATTTGTATAATGTGTATGTAGAAAGTACATAATTAATGAAGTACAGAAACGCTCGTATTAGAACATTCCTTAGTAGGCAATATAATAATTTTAATTTTAAGATATTCAATGTTAAAAGTCAGGGTGTCTTTGTAAAATAAATCAATTGTAAATATATTTTAGTACAGAGTCTAATTTCAATTGATTGATAGTTACCAAAATATTTAATTACAGTGGATAAGTATACGAAAAAGTACCGAACGTGTTATAATCAGCTTATTAAATCATATTAAATTATAATCATTTTTGTAAAAAATATTCGTAGATTTAGTTTCTGATAATCATGAAGTAGTTTTTATACTATACTATCAGTTTTTTTCAACATTCTTGTCTAGCATAGTTAGAGTAATTTGTTTAATATATTGTTATGACATTCTCGAGGTGCCGATACGAACCGGAATACACAGCGTGGTAAGGCCTCCCGCAAGGTAGACCGACGTTCTGCGGTGCTATTCACAATCATTCGGAAACGTTTCCGATCGGATTCCACAAGTTACGAACTCAAGTTGTTCGAATCTCAGTCTACTTTTATAAATTTTGGAATAGAGAATCGAGTATAAGTCCGAGATGAAGAATGAATCACGTTTGCAAACTTATGAATACGGACTGAGAGTCAAATAATTTCAGTTTTACATTTTTGGAATCCGAACTGAAACGTTTCCGAATGATTGTAATGGTGGGGATCGTGGAAAGTCGTTGGATGAAGGCAGCGCAAGACCGGTCGTTGTGGAGATCATTGGTGGGAGGCTTTTGTCCAGCTGCGGGCGTTTCCCGGGGTGACATGATGATGATGATGATGATTGTCATTAAATAATATAAGCATTAACTGACCAAAATCATTTAAAGTAATCAGGTGCCTTAAACAAAATAGGAAATGTCGAATGTCAACACGTTGAGATGATAGTAATTGTCGGCCTAAATCATTGTAAGATCGCTCCCAGTTGCCTTATCAGTAGGAATACCTAAGTACTAAATAGTCTGACCAGTAGGACTGCTAAAATTTAAAACATATACTTACAAGAGTTACAGGATAAATACTGATTGGTAGACTAGAAATGTCGATTGTTTTCACTATTATTGTTAGTAAAATTATTTGTAGTTTGTAGCATACTATCAATGAATTAGTAAATTTAAAACTTATTTACACCTTTGTTGTTGAATTGTATTCCTACTCAAATATACAGTGTGTGAGCTTTCGCTGCGACACAAACTCTGCTTAAAGTTTAGTGACATTTCTATGTAACGTTTTAAGTCCAAATCGAATTATTAGTTAAGCCGTTAATTGTTTTCTTTGTTAGTTATAAATTATGATTTTTAAAAGAAGTTTGGCAACCATTGCTACAATGTAAGTCGGATATATGTTAGTTTACTAATTTAGATCACGATTTTTTTTTAATATTAATGTTTTGTCATCATAGTATTTAATTTTTTTTTTTCGTTATCGTAATAAATCCTAAAATTGATTCTGTACTCTTTTTATTTAATTTAATACGTCTCATTTAGAAGTACCTATTAAGTGTATATACGAGTATGTATTACGTATAGTTAGCAAAGCTTTATAATAACAAATTTGCATCAAATAAAGTAAAGAAAATTTAGAACACATAAATCGTAAATAAGAGTTTTAAGAGTCCGGCGACCACTTTAGACTAACTTCGCATTGGATTAAGGTATTCTATAGTCATTTCGTCTAGAAGAAGAAGACGAGCGAAGAGAGCGAGTAATGATACTGACGAGCCTCTAAAGTTACCTTACAGAGTGACAAAGTGCAATTTCAATTTTTTTTTATGACTTTTGCACTTCTGTAATTATTCTTAAATAATTAAGAATGTCCCTTGTATTATGGATTCATTTAACCAGTAATAATGTAGACAACCTCCCTATGTAATGGAATTTTTGATTTCCCTTAAAAATGCGGATATTTTTCATAGCTCTATTTCAGCTTGAGAACGTTTTTAAGAAAAAACCAAGAACATAGGGGCGGAGATATTGTTAATTTGATTGTACATGCTAAATTTCATCATAATTTGACAAATAGTTTCAAGAAATTTGAGTAGCGCGTTTGTATGGAAATTTCAGAGCGTCGCGGCCCTCTTAATTATTATTACAATTTTGAAATCAGTTTCACATAATATAGATACGGCACTACTTTTGAAGTTTGCGGTATTATAATAACCTTGCTAAATTGAGCTATACGACTAATTGATAACTGATTAAACTAGTTTAAATAGTTATTTATAAACAGTACAACAAATATACTGAATAGTGTTTATTAATCACCTTAATCGAAAAGAAATACATATATTTATAAAACAAACGATGAGAATATTGTAAGACTTTGAAGACGATACTGGCAAGGGCGGACGAGCAGCATAAAACCGGACGCCATTTGCTGCGAACCCTTTTTGCCCTAGATCAAGCCACTTTTGGGCTGCCAGGGCAATTCGACGCCCCTCCCTCGGTGACAGTTCAAGCCGAGGCCGTACCTTAGAGGAGCCCTTGCGCTCGTCGCCCATAGTCGTAAGCATTATTTAAGGCCCTGCACCTTCTGCGCTTGCCTAATACCCGGTACGCTGTCGATGCCTCAGTGGCCAACAGAATAGTCATAAAAAAAAACTGCGAACCCTTTTTCTCTTCGAAGCGGTCGTATTGTGCGGACGATTCTACCGGCGCATTCGATTATTTACCTCTGAAAATATTGTGTTTAACTTTGTTTTAATGGTTTTTACTGATGATTCCTAATATCAGAAGTGGGATAAAACTACTTCATTCCCACATTTTCAAGTATTTTATAAAACCTTCATATATCGTCCGCACAAACACGACAACCTAACCTATTTGTTGTTTTCTGCTACCGAGCTATGTTCGTATTTACTTTTACAGAGGCAATGATAGATCGCTGCGACCGCGGGCACGTTACCGTTTACGCCATTTGCGGCGCCCACGAAGTCAGCGCTCCCGCAGTCGGCGATCCCGTGGTCGGCACTCATGTGGTCTGTCCTGACGGCATTCGCGCAGCAACACGCGCGGCCGTGGCAGCCGTGCCCAGCGTGATCCTGGTTGCGGTTGCGATGACCGTAGTCATGGAGTCTGGCGAAACCGCAGCCGTAGCAACAGCCGCGGCCGCGGTGCGAGGGGCAGCTTTAACGACCGACGCAGTCACAACTCGTGGCGCACCATTACATCCCAGTTACACGCCCTGCAGTAACGTATATCTGAGCAACCACCGCCGGTATGTTCACCTACACCTTCTAAAACCCTGAGAACAGTCAGCCACAGCCTGAGACTGTAGAGACCATTCATTTCTTAAAAAGTTCAATTATTCACAAATATTACGTGTCTAAATTCGATCCCGCTATTCATGACAGATAAATGGTTTGAAGAAGTAGATAGGGCGAGGGTTTTCAACAAATGGGAAGATAACATATGTTTGTCTTGAGTTGCTACTTGTCCCTAAAACGTGGCTTGACTAATGACTAAATTACCGCTCCTGAAGCTATTTTAAGGTTGATTATAAGCCATTGCGTATAAAAAAGTAGATTCAGCTGGTATTTTGTACGAGGTTATGTAAACTGATTTAAATTAATTCGGTACATATGCCTAATACGCGCAAATCATTACTTCATTTATTCGTCCTAAAGGGTTTAAGCGAAGAACTAATCACCGCTATAGTTTTGCGTGACTCGCTAAGGCTACCGCCACCAATGCTCGTCTAACGCCCTACGATTTAGTTCATTACCTCTCGACATTCCAAAAACCCGATACACAGATCACGGATTCGCGTTCAACTCGCTGCCCCGTTTACAAAACAACAACAATAAATCGACAGCTAGTAAACGGTCTCTAAAGCCTTTCTTGGGGAAGTGCTATTCTTGCGACGGGACGGACCACAAATCAGCAAGTTGTCCCAAGAAATCAAAACCTAATAGCGCCAGTAATTCGAACATCTCCAAGACAAAGGATTCGCACCGCATCACTTATATGAGATTTGAACAGGAGTCTATTAAAACATCGATTACCGGAGATGATCTGAACGAACTAAAGGTAATTTTGGACAAGTTTTCAGATCCTATGAAATCCGGCACAGCTACTTCTACAGTCACCTCAGGCGAGATGCACATTCGAGTCAACAGCGATAATCCCGTGCATTATCGGCCCTATAAGATTTCACATGGTGAAAAAATAAAGGTACGTGAAATCGTTAAGGACCTCCTATCCAATGGAGTCAGTCTCTTTATTCTAGTCTAGCCCGGTACTTAGGACGCTGAACAAAGTGACAGTGAAAGACTGGTACCTATTACCACTTTTTTTATAATACCCTCTTTTCAATAATGTAGTTTTTACATGTGATTTGAATTTTCCCTCAGTGAGCCCTGTTATATTTTTCGGGATTTTATTGTAAAAACGAACGCAGTTGTCTAAAAATGACTTATTTGACTTAGTCAGTCTAAATCTCAGTACAGCTATCCTATCCTTATTTCTAGTGTTATAATTGTGATAGTCACAGTTAAATTAAAATTTATGTAGATTTTTGCGAACGTGCATAATATTTTCAAAGATGTACAAAGAAGGTAAAGTTAATATGTTTATTTCTTTAAATAAATATCTCAATGATTCGCAGGGACCCATTCCGTAGATAGCGCGGACCGCTCGCTTTTGCAAGATAAAAATGGCCTCTACTTCAGCAGCTGATCCCCACAGCAAAATGCAACATTATGCTGTGGAAGTAAGCAAAGTAAACCATCCTAGCTGTAGCTATATCCGTCAGTTGCCTAATCTTACGAACCGCATAAGGAGTCGAACTAAGTCTCCCAGACAGAGCATTAATATGTGGACCCCATTGCAGTTTGGAATCAATGCTTATACCCAGGAACACCGTCGCTTTGTCTATGTTAAGTTTATCGCCCTCAAGCATTACGTTTGGTTCTATAAATCTAACATTAGGCGTGGAAAATTTTAAGCATTTAGTTTTTTTTGCATTTAGTAACAAATTGTTCGCAGCGAACCATCTCGAAATAATAGTCAGTACGTTGTTCACATGCACAAGCTCACTATCTTTCCTATCTGTTCTAAAAATAAGAGATGTATCATCAGCAAATAGAACTATGTCTGTAAGGTCCTTAACCATTTACGGCAAATCGAATCTTGGTATTTATATACGCTAAATATTATATCTGAACATAAGACACTTTTGGTTCTCCGGCCTAAGATTATTTGTTTTTAAATATGTCAAACATTGTCTGACATTCATCGCCCTTAAAAGGGGAACCGCGCGCACCGTTGCCACCTATAAATTCATAAGACAAACCCAACACCCCGTTTGAGACATTGCACGCTAACGTTTTGGGGCCACTCTCTGCGTCAAAAGGATACAAGTATGTCATGCTTGTGGTCGATGCACTCACAAAATATTGCGTACTTATGTCAATTGTTCGGCAAGATGTTATTGAGCTTAAACGTGTATTTAAATGTGTAATTTCATTATTTGGCACACCTACATTTATTATAACCGATAGGGGGCGTATGTTGAAATCGGGTGACTTTACATCATGTACGCAAGTTCTGGGTGTGAAACAACATTACATAACACCCGGAATGCACCATGCCAATGGTCAAGTAAAACGTTATGTCCACACAGTCCTTAACATGCTCCGCATTGTAGCCAACCACCGAAAAGCCGATTAGGCGGATGAATTATGACAGTTACGGCTAATACTGAATCTGACAAAGCAGAAAACTACCCTATTATCTGCGCTGAATCTGTTGGCGGGACATAATAGTGCTACTCCTGCAATCCGTACCTTGGTGCGAGATGTCGCGATAACTCCATCAGCAGCATTTAATCGTAAAAGTAGGCGAGAAATACCGAGGCATAAAGCACCATAGCTGTCGGAGAAAAATCGGGTACAGCAGCACGAGCTTGTTAATACACAAAGGCGATCTCCTAGATTGTTTCAGAAAGGTGACTTGGTCTTTGTCGTAAAATACGGCCAGTCTCAAGGGAATCTGAATCCGGGCATGCGGCTGCCGTACCAAGTTCTCCGGGCGCTTCCCAGCGACCGATACGAGCTGAAGCTTATCACTGAAGCGTATGGGAAGACTAAGTATGCGGCTGCGCAGCATCTGGTGCCCTGAAGAGGTGATTGGACCCCCGAGACGTGTTCTGCTTTTTTCGAAGGTAAAGCTCATTCTGAAGTTTACACAGTATGCTAACCTCTGGGTGCCTCTACCGGTGGCCACCGGGTGGTACGCTTACTTAGAGCGCCTCTACCTACGGTGCGGAAGCTTTTCAGATCAGGATAAGGGTAGGCCTGACCTATGCCAGACCCAGGAGTCATTAAATGTGCTGTAAGCGCTTAGTATTGATAACTGTTACTCTGCGTGCATGTAGCTATTTTCACAAACCTGAATACTAGTCTTAGAGGTATCGGTTTGTCGCTTTAAAAAAAAGTCGTAAATTGATATTTTTTTGTTGCTTAATTCCCATAGGTGTGTTATTTATTAGACTAACAGTATGCATACTTACGCTTGGTATTTATTTACAGCTGAGACAAGTGACGATGACTCCGGATGTCCTGAGGATGGCAAAGTGATCGGACACTCAACAGAAACAGAAGCTAAGGCAATACCAGGGCCGTCTCAGAGTTCAAGGCATGGGAAACTAATCCTAAGCCGCAGTACGAGTTCTTTTCTGTGCTAGACCCGGAACCAGATGAAGACCCTGACAGGGACGTCAGGATATCAGGAGAGGCTTGGAGGAAGACTTGGACGATACTGGCAAGGACGGACTGATAAAAGCGGACGCCATTTGCTGCGAACCCCTTCTCTCTTCGAAGCTGTCGTACTGTGCGGACGATTCTACCGGTGCATTCGATTGTTTCCCTTTGAAAATTTTTGTCTTTAATTTTTGTCTAATTATTAAAATTGTTCTTTTTTTTAAATGGTTTTTACTTCCGATTCCTAAAAATATAATATTATGTCAAATCTGAACCAGTCTCTAAACTAAAAGCTTGCAAGTCCTAATTTGGATCCTTTTCTCACAATATATGGAACGAAGATAATATTTCGTCATAAATAATAATAATAAGGAAGTAGGAACATCTAAAGTTTTAGGTCTTCACTGTCGGAGTGCTTCTTAGAAATGTATATCTTAAAAAAAACAATGAAATTAAATAAAATAGTTTATTTCCAGATTTGCATCCATCAAATTATTTGATAATTAAATAAGATATATGTAATATCTATGTCTAAAATTAAAATACAATAGTCATGAATAAAAAGTTTAAACAAGAATCGATTTAAATAAAAATGAATAAATAGAATAAAATAAAACTGAATAAATTAAACTAACTTGAATTTGATAAAATGAAATTTAACATATTGGTCTATTGCCTAGTAATAATTAAAAATTAAAACTAGGCTAAAGACAAAGATTGTATTTTTTAGGTATATACATTTTTTGTACCTATACATGAGATCATTAACATACCGTAGAAACTAAGTTATAGAACAATATAACATTTATAGATACATAATATATCTACGTAACAAGATAAACACTCTTGCGGCATGTTTACTACATTTTGGAAAAAGAAATTAAATACATACATCAATATTTACAAACAGTTACAAAAAATGGTATAGTTTTAAGTAGTTTAAATAGGCTTGCCGGCTAATTCATGTTTTCAGTACTTATCTACTAATACAGTTGGAAAAAATTAGAAAATGCAATGAATTAATCTATTATTAGTAGTAATAACTTCACCTAAAAATATTATAATAAAAAAACAACAAATGATAAAAAAAATTAAAATTGATGAATTGCTATAGGTCTTGAAAGAAACCGCTGATTATATGCGAAAAAATTCATATTACATGTTTCTATTTACGTTGAAGTTGCAAAATCAGTTTGTGTTCAGGCGGTGAAAGTGTTTTTGTAACTTACAAATTATTTGATATATCGTGTAGTTTCTTTAAAATGTATGCTGTGTTTTGATGCCGGTACTTATCTCAGTTAATAAAAAAAACTTTAAGCTAAATACTTACATAATAAAATAATTAATGGACAGAATCAGTTATTAACAATTTAGCACACTAACATAACACAATATAGTAGAACAATAACGAAATACAATTTTCTAAATTTAACAATTCCTATATTCTGCTATTACACAACAAACTACTAATATGATTACTAATTTAGTATTTTTTTATATGATAGGTTCACAATAATACACTGTACATAATCTTATTCAGATACAATTTGCCTACTTTGCGGGTATATCATAATAATAATTCTACATACTCGTATATCAATATAGTTAAATAAGCTTATACAAATAGAAAAAACGTATAGTATCACTTAGGCACTAATAGAAAACTCGAAAATAATTTGTTAGCTCAAAGTCTGATGTAAAATAGAACAACTACTACAATTATCTAACTTAGCCATGATATCGTTGCATCTCACAATTTGTCTAGGTAAGGATTTATTTGTAAGTATTTTTAAACAAATCACTGAAAGAAAAGAGACTGAAAGAATAAGACTGACAAAATTTATCTGAGATTGGAAATGCCTGGTCTGTTAGTCGAGAATCTCATCTAATGATCTATAAAGCGATTATGACCGCATCGTGACTATTTTGACTATAGGTAGACTTATCTATACGGTGGGTGGGTGTGCCGGTTCTGGCGGTCGACCATCGTAAGGCCGATGGTCACGACCATAGCGAGGCAGTCCCTGATGCGGCTGTCAGCGCAGAGCCACTTCACCTTGGACGAGCAGACGGAGTGGCGCGTGTACCAGTACCCGCGGAGCTTCATCACCTTCGCGCCGATCTTGGACGTGCAGAATGTGGGACGATCTGTTGAAGAAACACTGATTTATTAGATAGAAAATTATAAGCATTTTTTTACTAGGCAGTACGTTAAATGAACTGAGAATACGTAAATATTTGATAGGTAGGAATACATGGACATCAGCCTAAAATTTGGGTCTGTAAATTTATACATTATATTATTTGTTAGTTATGTATTAAAGTTATTTTATTTTAGTCAGAAAAAGACTTGGTCTCAAAAATAAGGTTCTTGAAATAATATAATAAATGTTTATTTTTTTAGCTTTATTGTTTTTAAAATGGGTTGGATAAAGAAAATAATTTATTTTCAACATTTTAAAAGCATTAATTTGGCATAAAAAGGAATAACTTGTAAGTTATTTACCAGTTTTTTTTTTAATTTTGTAAAGTAATAAACCATTAAAAATATTAAAATTAATAATAAAAACTGTAATATCATTGGCTACAGCAAATTACAATTAAATACTTTACGATACCGTACGGAATCCAAATGTTGAACAAAAAACCATCGTAGGTATTTTAAGAAAGAAAAAATGAAAAATAAGATATTTTATTCCATTTAAAAATGACTAACAACACACATTCCTGACTAATCATTTTTTTGAGCACAAAAATTACACAATTAAGTATATACGCCTACCTACTTGTACATTTAGTTACTTAAAGAATAATTTTAGGAATATAATATAATTTCTTGATGACTAAGAAATGCTTAAAATGCATCGTTTAACTCTTAAATTATTGAAAAATATAATACTTAGGGCGCTTCTAGACGGGCCCCTATTTTTACTGCAATACTGGCACAGCAATAATATGAGTGTGGCTGGGCCATTTATTCATACATTTCTAGCAGGGTTGATGATGGCCGTCTCCAGTCGCCAATATTGCTAGTGTTGCGGTAAAAGTATGGCCCTTCTAAGAGTGCCCTTAGAAACACCACTAAAATGGCGTACGCTGTCGTAACTAAAGTGTCACTCCGCCAACGGTGCCTTGGTAATCTTATTGACCTTTAGCAAAATTCCTTTCCTCTATAGGTATCGCATTGAAATCTGGTAGAAGAATGACGCAAACACCTGAAACAAAAAAAACATATAAAGGTAACTATTTCGAAAAACCTGGCAATACAAAGTCTAGCATTCCTTTTCTTTGACAAGTGACGTCATACGTGCAAACACGTATGACGTTACTCGTCATTGTCACTCGTCCCTTTCGAACTGGTTGTCAATGACTTATTTCGGTCCTGCTTAAGCATCCATTGACGTCACTAGGTGTTGCCCGCGTGACCGGAATGGATTTTCAGGAATTTATTGGTCGTCGTTTTATTAACCCCCGATGCAAAACGATGGGGTGTCATAAGTTTGTGTGTCTGTGTGTTTGTGTGTATGTCATCTGCTACATGACTGAAGCCTGTTGTACGGCGACAGGCTCGCCCCCTGCCATATTTGGGACTGAATATTGTCCGGCAAAGTGAGAGTGTTGCATTACCTCTGCCAGCCCTCTCGGAGGAAAGGCGTGATGAAATGAATATTTTCTTAGCTATGATCGATAAAATCGCTGTTAATGAAAATCGGTGTAGGGGATTTTTTTAAAGTTTATCTTACAATATTTAACTACAAGCGGTTCGCGGTTTCACCCGTGGTCCTATTTATGTTCATTTCTGGAACCCTGACACCGTGTTATACGTACTTTTGGATTTTTTTTTTCATTTTTGTACTTCTTTCTGGGTATGAGTTTTAATTAAAAAGAATTTTATTTTCAATTTTAAATTTGATTTTCAATAGACATTGTTGGGGAAATTGAAGTTATTACGATTGAGAATATTATCCTTTCCATACTTATTATAAAATCGAAAGAATCGTATGGTACGTGTCTGTCTGTTTGTTTGTAAGCTTTTACGTCTAAGCGGCTGATCGGATCTCGATGTAATATAATTTGATGATTGGTTACAGTATATCACGAAGAAGGTTTTTAGATCCTATATTTTCTGAATAAACCCGAACGAAGTCACGGGTAGCAACTAGTATCACATAAAAATTATAATACAATGATTACAAAGGTTGTTTATAGTACTTACTTAGTACTACTGCTAATATAGTTGACTTGTTTTAATAATTACTAGCTGCGACCCGTGGGTTCACCCACGGTCCCACAGGAACCGTTGATTTTTCCGGGATAAAAAGTACCCTATGTCCTTTTCTGTACCCTAAACAACATGTATGCAAAATTTTAAGACGATCGGTTGAGTAGTTCAGACGTGAAAGCGTTACAAAGAAACAAAGAAAATGAACAAAGACTCACTTTTTCATATATGTAGTACCTTTGATTTTAGTCTAACCTCAAAGCAAACACTCATTGACTTCGTGTTACTTAACAACGCCATCTGCTGTTGTGTCGTTAAAGCAATTAGTTGCTCACAATAAATAGTATTATTATTCGCCAATAGATGTCAGGAAGAGTCAACGCCTCCTTTTTGTTATTTTTCTTCCAAGTTTATGTTTGAGTTGATTATCGATAAAACACGAATAAAATGACATTTTCTAAAAATGATTCCTAGCTAGATCGATTTATCGCCCCCGAAACCCCCTACATACTAAATTGTATGAAAATCGTTGGAGCCGATTCCGAGATTCCAATTATATATATATATATATACAAGAATTGCTCATTTAAAGATATAAGAATTTGAATTGAAAGTAGGTACATACAAAAACACAACACAAATTTAAAGGTTTTTTAATATTTACCTACGTTTAACAAGAAACCTTAATTTCAAATCACAATTAGGAGAAGTTATCCGGCTATATTTTTAAGTAATCTTTTCTCTTAAACATTTTTCAAAAATTAAATAAGTTTGGTAATTTTAGTGGGTTAATCTAAAAATACCTACCCTATTTTTCCGAGACGGTGAATGAAATCAACTGCTAAAGTGACAGAGACTAACTTTATTTTTAACGTTGTTTTTCATAAATAAATTTAGGATCACAAGTAAGTAGCAATAAACAAAATTTAAGATAAAAAGTCTTATGGCCACTTGAACTAAATATGAGAACTGCCGTTCTTGCGTAACTAGTTTAATCTACTCCTAGCTAGCTCATACTTAAATTGTTTTGCATGAACCTTAAGCCGTTCCTTAGGAGAATCTTTACCTTATATGCCGATAAGCAAATATTTCGCTAGAAATAGTTTAGAACAGTTAAGCAAGGTCTTGGACAATTCTGATATTTAGTGCAAGTGGCCATTATTCTCCTAACTCAAAAAACGATCTCTTTCATTCTTAGCGGGTAACTAGACGGTATATGGTTGTGCGAGTTGACCTCCTTAGTAACAGTCCAGTTGTCGGTGGTCGCTCGCGCCGCGCATCCCTTGTTGTGGTGCGTGGAGCAGTGCCAGAATACCTTGTCTCCTGTCATCCGCTGCTTGGAGAACCTGTACCCTGCGAGCAGCATTATAGGCTTCCCTCTCTTAGATTTCGTGAACATTGGTAGTAGATCTAAACAAAATAAATCTAATGAATCAACAAATTATACAAGACATTAGAAAACTTTTAATGACATCCGGAATAACCTAATTACCTACTCATTACCCTGGACTTATGTACTACGTTCTATAGGAGCTGATCCAAACAAAAACGTTACGCTATGAAGCGCTGCTCACCGTGGGTTGACCGCAGGTTTGCTGCAGCGCTGAAATTCGTAGGAATCAGACGGTACTAGTGCTGGGTCACCTATTTAATCCAGTAACCGTCACATCTGGGGTACCACAGGGTAGCCACCTGGGTCCCTTGTTATTTGTTGTATTTATAAACGACCTAATTGATTCACGTCCGTGACTTCTAGACGCTTATGATCTTAAGATCTTCCCCCAGCCCGACCCGGCCTAAAAGCTATCTTAGCCCATGAAGCTGTGCCCTCCCGCGAATATGCCGGACGCGTGTGAACGTCCGACTAAGTTAATGGATACTAAATCACATAACTACTTAGATAAGTGTAAACCAGGCATAAATGTGGTGATATAGGGAGTAATAATAAGGGGAGTAATAATAAGATAATAATTAGGGGGTAAGGACTAATGTTAGCGAGCAAGGATAGCTACATACCTACAAACTAGTTCATCTGTCCTGTGAGTAGATTCCTTAGTAGCGTACCATGGAAATAATATTTAGCTACTTTCATCATTCATTGCAAACACTAGTAATAATTGGTAGTATAAATAAAAACGATTAGGTACATTAAAAATAGTATAAATGACACCCAGCGTGTCACTTATACAACAAATATAAGTCTATATGAAAAAAAAAAAGTAAATTTTCAAGTGGCAATTCTCTAGATCTGCCAGATCAAGTTTTACGGTTCCGATGTTGGTTTTAAGCTTCTCAAATTTTATTATTAGTGATTGAACTTTATGCAACCTTCACCATCAGCATCAGACATAGGCTTCTTCATCTCACTGTGTAAAGACCTCTCTCTTGGCCATCTCTCGGTCTTGCACCAAACGAGTTCATTTTCGACCCGTGCTGATTTCAAAACGTCATTGTAGTTTTTTTGTAATTTTGTATTTAAAATAAAACTGAACTATTACATTATATTATATCTATTACAATTATGTCGGTTATTACATCGGCGTTGAGCAAAACAATGTTTATTTACAACCTTAAGTCTGAACTGTAATACGATTAATCAGATCAATTAGAAGCTTTAAAACCTGAATTATATACTGTATATTTGTGTGTTGTTAAACCGTGGTAGTATTATTTATTCTGTAGTTAAACCGTGTGTCTAACTTTATATGTTGTAATTGTCATGTTCCAGGTCCCGTGTTTTTCACGACAAATCGAGGTACACAGATGGTGTATTACGACGGTAATAAGTTCACGAGGCAGTATTCCCGTACGTCGGCAAAACATACGCGAACTCGTTGGCAGTGCGGCAGACACAGCAACGGGTGTAAAGCAACCATCTTTGATCATGATGGAGTATTTATTTCTATTCAAAATTATCATAATCATTATTGAGGCCTCCTATTGGAGTGGCTGTCGCCGACTTTTGGTCGGAACACATATAAACAGTGTAAAGATGCAAAAAATAAACCCATCGATACGAGGAAGAAGTAGATTAAAAAGTAATAGAAAAGTACTCAAAGGAATTGTCGAACGGTTGCCGATAAATATAATAGAAACCGAATTGTTTGAACGTTGAAGTCATAATTTTAATTTAATTTTTTTTTAGATTAAAAATTGTTACCTGATTTAGTAGGATAATTATGATATAAAAATGATCAGAGTTGATAAATGGCGTTTTAAGACATTTCACGAGGCAGTAGGTATTTTTGACTGCCTCGGTGGCTCAGTTGTTAGAGAACCTGCCTTATGAGCTTGGGGGTGTGGGTTCAATTCCCACCTAGGGCAAACTATTATCGGATGAACGTTTGTGTTTGTTTTATTTCTGGGTGTTAATTTTTATTTACATGTGTTTAAAAATATTATATATTTAGAGGTATGGTATAAATATACTTAGAGGATGAATGTATACCTATATCAGTCTTTGGCAGCCATAACAAGCTTTGCTTGGTTTGGGGTCAGGCGACGGTGTGTGAAAAATGTATTATTTATGTATATTTATGTTTTTTGTAAATATTTTGGTGTTAAATAAATTTTCATTTAATACATTAACAAGCTTTTACATTTTAAATATGATTGTGATGTGGTCAATGACTGCCATTTATTTTGTACGTCATACTTGACTCTTTTGTAAAAAAATTGTTAGTCCTTGATTTACCTAGAATTCAAGGATTCATTCAAGGCGACCAAGTTATTTGATTATTAAGTTACTCTTTTGTAATTATTTAGCAGGTATAATATACACCACATCGGAGACGGGCGCAACGCGACTGATCCATAACGACGTTCATGTAAACGGATGATTTTAGGTTATAAGTATCTGATATTTTTTTTTTTACGTAAAACAGGTCGGCGTTTGACCACCAAGTCGCCTGATGTTAAGCGACGTTGTGGTCTAAGATTGAGATCTAATCTAATCTATCTACTTTTATAATGTATGAATTTAAGAAATGCCATTTCTGCTACTCATCGCAAATAAAATGCATACACAAACATGTTGAATTTAAGATAAAGCCTAGCTAATGTTAAAATCTACGACGTAGTTAGGTATCATGATGCTTAATCATGTAATAAGGATTTATACTAAAACGATAATGGTGAACCGACGAAAAGGAGGAGGTTTACAAATCGACGCGTATTTTTTTATGTATGATCATGCAATACTTTTTATAACAGTGTAGTTCGATTTTGATGATTCTTTTTTTATTGGACCCCGAAGTTGGTCCCATATAAATTAGGGAAAAAATCCGACCCTAAGGTTAGGAAAACCGGGAATTATTAATTGTTCATGACTGATTGTAATGTGAGACCACGCATAACCGATTAAATATATATATTTTTTTGGATAGGCTAAACCTCAAAGTGGGTCCCATATAAATTTGGAAAAAAAAATCATACCGTAAGGGTGAGAAAATTGGGGTAATTTACTCTCACAGATTTTAATGCTGAATTATGTCAGTCTCTTGGCGCCGAATCACAATGACTTAGGTATACTTACATTAGTTTAAGAACTTAGTTATTATGGCTAATTAAATTAATTTTTAGCCATTCAGTTTTTAGGCGGTTTAATTTTTTGTTAAAAAGTTTTTATTAAAGTCTCAGTATTTAATGGATTTGTGAACGTGTTGGTGATTGTGTAACGCGCCAGTGGAGTCCACAGCGGTGGCCGCCGCTGCAATGTGACTTGTGAGCAGTGTTGCCAGATGTTTTTTGAGAGCGATACTACTGGTCTGGAAAATGAATAGAAAAACGCTACGTATTTTTTTTTTCACTTGCAGAGTTCAAAAAAGACATTATTAATGGATTTTTTAATGTCACTCTCGAAATTTACATTTTGACATTGGTTTGACACTGCACAGCTGGAAATAGCCCATGCGAAGAATAGGGATAGGGATACACAGAAGCAATTTTTATAAACTTTATGTTATGTTTACTATCACTGTTTGTACTAGTACCCCATTCTGATATTAGTTGGAGAGTATTGAAGTATTAAACCGATAGAATGAACTTCCTCGATAATTGAAGATTTAGCCCCTAGTCTGACTAGCAAGAGAGTACTCAGAGAGTACAGTAGTAGGTAATGGGCAAACTAATCAGTTTCAAGGGTTGTTGGTACGATAAAGCACGAATCAAAAAAGTCGTACAATCATTTACGATTTTGCTAATGCGATCGTACATTAGTTAAACAGTCAAAAACTCGTATGAATACGATTTAAATTGCACGTCTGGCAATGCTGTTTGTGAGGTCGCCCGCGCTTTTGTTTCTTTATACGGTGAGAGCAGGACAGAGCGCGGAGGCCAGAGAGCACTATTGCTTTTCTTATTTGTTTAGTTTTATTAGATAAGTAGTAAAATATGAACACTGATTTACTATAGTCTAGGTTTATAGTAAGATTTAGTATTTATAAAGGTAATACATTTAATAAATGTGATTTTCTATGATTCACTCTTATCTCGGCGTTTTATTCTTCCTACCTAGAATCCTTAGGTCTCCTAAATATTAAAAATAAATATGGAATATACCATGATATACCTATCTACCTTATTCATGCGTCAGCTAATGCATATAGGCAGGAAAGTAGTTAGTTTGCATATTTATAGAGCTTTGAAATACTCTATTAATTGGAGAATCGGCACGAGACCCAATACAACTACAAGGAAACGGACACTACACAGCTCCGTTGACAGTATTATGTTACGTGTATCACTAACAAAGATAGACAAGAGACTATAGCGAGAACGAGATAACAAAAAGTATCACTATTGCGACTGGTTGCGCTTGTTTGTGACTACGGTGAATTGTATGCAGCACCTAATTTATGCGGTCCATTTTTACTCCTCGTACCGAATCTCCCTTATAACATGATCGAAGGGACACTTATTTTATCAATAATGTTTTTTCTTAAAAAATAATTTCCTTAATTTTACTGATTCAAACAGCACTACCGCAAAGTGACTTCGCTACTAGTGTCATCTATTATGGTGAGATGAATTGATCAATTTTGTTCCAAATTGATATTTTTAATGTGCCAATTCCACTTAGTATGGTTTATTTTCAACGTCGTCCTATTTTTATTGCAACAGCATAAATGTGTATGTATATTGTTGACTCTTCTAGCAAATACAAATGTTTTATTAAAAAGAACGAGACAAACGATATTTCACATTCTGAATGCAAAAGATACCTTGTATATTAGAACTGCACTATCATAGTTTTAAAAAAGCACAAGAACGATATGTTAAAAGTTGACTTAAAAAACAAACAGTGCAAGCTACATAAAATGTTTTAAAAATAAATCGGCGGGTGGGAGTGGTTATCAATAACTTGGTTGATTTTCGTCCCAGTAGTCAAGATTCGAGCCTTGCACTTCATGGTCTTCAGTTCCGAGCACACCCAGCGTGTCATTGTGGTGCCGGCTCCTTGCATTATGTATTTGTAGTTTTTTAAAACCAGCAAATGACTCCCTTGAGTCGTCAGGAATTGGTGATCTGAAAAGTTAAGGAAAATCATATTATTTACTGTCGATTTCCTTTCATGTTTTGTGTTTGAACCATGGTTATCTTTTTTTTTAATTTGAGTTAGGGTTAACTGGTACCGAAAAATAGCCGAAAAAATAACATTAGATAAGCTGAGGTAAGCGTGAAAACCCATTCTAATTCAACAGCTAAGATTCTACATTCTAACTGTCGCATCGCAACACACTTAATAAAATCAGCGGTAATATTCATAGGTTTTACTCTTTGTAATTAGGCGGGAGATTATGTTCATTATCTATTCTGAGCATTACAGTACCGTAGGAGGTAATTTTAGCATGGCACCTCCTACTGTGTACAATACATAGCCACCGGGTCCTTGGTCCAGTGGTTTTTTGTTTAGTACACTTGTATCCCGATAACACCAAGTTCGTACGACCTCGTTATATTATCGCCACTATTGCCACCGAACAACGCGGTGGGTCTCTGCTGACCCAGCGTCTGCACTCCCACGCAGAGTCACGCCACAGTTGCGGGAATGCTGCGTCGACATCCGGCAAAGCCCTCATCTTATTTGTAAGTTAGAATTAAGTCAGTCTGAATACAATCTTTATCGACTCTACACTAGTAATTAAATATATTAAATAATTAAAAAGTGTTTTAAAAAATTCCAACTTCCGTTCTCGATAGTTAACTACCTCGAAATTATGAACTTTATAACTGAGTGATATATTGTGATTGCAAATAATATCTTTATATTTGTGGTTGCCATACAAAGGTAATATACGTGATTAGTATGTAGTTATAGACCTAACATATTGTTAGGTAAAACATTACTAATGAAATGAAAATTACGTATTTTTTTATTCAGTTAATAAACCAGCAATTTATACTCGTATGTTTTAGTTCAAACTTCAAAGCAATTGAAACAAGAAGGCGGTTTTCAAATGCTATTTTTTTTTCTTCAATATAATTCAAATCAAACATGTTGATTATGTTGGTTATGATCAATCATAATCATGATAATCATAACCAATCAGCACAACAACTCGCAACACGTATGCGGTCCGCGCCCATCGCAAAGTACTAGTTACACATAATTATAATTAGTATTGTATCCTGCCATTATCATATATACGTGTATATTCTTTGTTTTTATTAGAAAAGAAAACTATTTATTACTCATGTTAACTCCAGCTGATATCTGGACAGAGATGAAGAATTTAATGTCATTGACAATACCTAGAAAATGTTTCGCTTCATATTTATCTATTTATTTTTTATTTCAAATGAGAGATAGATACAGTTTGATGTGCATTTAATGCTTTTGATGTGTGATTAATGAAAATCTCTTTGTTTCTTGGTTTTTGTCTGATTTCCCTTTCTAATATAATTTAATAGTAGATACCTACCATTCACAAAGCTAAATATAGTCAATTACATATTGACATCTTTGATTGATTTGGAGTTCAATTTAATTTAAATCTTTTAAGCGACCCACAAGTCGGTATTTTGAATAACACTTTACGAATCTCAAGCTTCAGCCAACACTTCGCTGGAATTAGTGCTGATACGTCGGTCAGGTTCAGCTGCAGACGCGAAGGTTTCCCTCATCGGAGTCTCTCGCTGTAGCTTCTTGGTTTTGGCCGGTTACTTGATTATTGGCGGATGAGCGTGCGCTGTATCAGCTTTAACAATCGTATAGTTTATCTGAGCGTGAACTGTAGAAGCATTAATAGTGTTTCTGTGTCTCGTGATGAGGAAAGCTTTGCACCCGTTCCTTCTTGACGAACATTCCCACCGAGTTGTAAATCCTTTACTATTTTTCTTTGAATAAGTAAATAGGCCAAGTTTAACCATCTGTTTTCCTTTGCGAGAAGGGACAAACTCCCATTCATTTGTATCTTAAAAATAATTAAAACACGATGTTTTTACTTTCAATTTTGGTAATAAAAATACAGCAAGTTTTGTAGCCGCAGTGGTTTTAGTGACATTGTGAGAGAGGGACAGAAACAGTGAAATTTGACTCAATACGAATATTAAAAATTAGTGAGACGTAGATTTTTGTATTTAATTAAATTCAGTTGACATACATCATTTTGGCCTTTTTTTACGTGATAGTACAGATTACAGAAATTACAGAAATTCTCAATCAAATAACCAGTGTGGAACTACCCTATGCCTTTTATATTTTTTACAAGTGTCTAAAAAGTTTTATTTTATTTTATTAGATGACTTGTACTTTATTTTATTGGATATTTAAACTTTATAGATTATATACATACATTTTAAGATGCAGAATAATGTTACTTCGGTAGATAACTATTATCTTTTCTTTTGTTTTTTAATTTTAGGCAGATGAGAGTGTATGGTGTTGACTTTTACGATTACAGAGTTCTTCGTGGTGATGATTGCTCTACATCTGTTGCGTCTTGAGGAGCATTCCCATTGGGTTGTGAAGCCTTTGGACTTCTTTTTCGAGTAAGTATACGGACCTAATTTAATCATGGGGTACCCGTTACGGGATGTGACCCATTCCATAATTTCTGAAAAAGAAATTCGTGACGTTAGTGTCTTTGAGTGGCTACAGTATAGGTGTGATAGTTTATTTTTATATTAATGCAAAGGTGGTAGCAATCTGTGAAGAAGAAGTGATTATTTCTAAACTGGAAACAAACAATGATTGCTTATATACATATATTATTATTAAACACCTTAATTTAAATTAGCTATTTCTGAGGATTTACAGTTAGGCGATTCTCACATTGCTCCGCGCCAAGGAACGACAGCTCTCGGAATAACAAGCCACTTTTTTCGCACGGAGAGCCGTTGCAGTGTGATGTACGGAGAGCCGTTGCAGTGTGATGTACTGAGAGCCGTTGCAGTGTGATGTGCGGAAAGTTGTTGCAGCGTGATGCACGAAGAGCCGTTGTAGTGTGATCTACGGAGAGCCGTTGTTTTATGTACATACAAACACGGAGAGGTTTTAGTACATTGTTAAAAGACGGGGCTTGCGCACCACAGCGCGGAGAAGTTTGAGATCCTTAGTACCCTGTTGATTTCTTTTCAATGACAATGATGAATATTGGCTCTGACGATAGTGTTATCAAACGTCGTAACAGACGCTCTGCAAGTTTGACTGTTATGTTTCGAATAAACCCAACGTATTTTGTATCCGTTATCGTGTTTTTTTGTGTACGTGTAGCCTTTCCACACGAGCATGGGCTTCCCACGCTTGGATGTCGTGAATTCAGGTCCTTGAACATAAAATACGATATCTATTTAGATACTACAATTCAAATTCATAATGGTCCATTACTCAATAACACAAGTGACATAAAGCGAAGGCAAGGAGATATTGTGGGAACAATATTTGACAAAATTTATTAAAGCTACGTGCCATGACTCGCCTGACGTCGTTTCTGTGTTTTCTTTACTCTGAGTCAGGGACGGAATACACAGGTAAGTAATGTACCTTTTAACTTTATTATGTCAAACCTAAAAAAGGCGTTTTATTTTAATAGGGCCTTTACTATGACTTTTGATCGTTACGAAAACATTTTTCGTTGTCGTTTGGTTCCATTTCAACAAACCGCCCCTGGCGGAAGCGTTATGAAACTATGTTAAATGTATGGAGCCAAACGATTTTTTTTTTTAACTATCAAAACTTGCGGTAAGTCCCCAGTTTATGAATACATGTTGGTATTTACGTATGTTCCGTCGTAGCGTAAGAATATTCATCTGACTTCGAATAATGAGGTGTCTATCGATTTGTTAATAGTCTGGATGACATCATTGTATACAAACTCAATCATTACGACGATTTTGACGGATGTTACATAGAAAAACTAGGGGTCTCTGATTTTTTTTCTGTCGTATCGAGTAGGATGTGAAATGGAAGAGAAAAAGTCTGAGTCCATAAATATATATATATAAGTATAATTAAATATTTAATACAAAGCGACAGAAAAACAATGAATTATGTTAATTTCACTGCTTATTATAGAACTAACTGCGCCCCGCGGTTTCGCAGTAACCGTAACCTTTTTTCGGGATAATAAGATTAGATAGTTCAGATTAAAGTTAATTTTTAAAGTATTCTTTTCATTTTAGTAGATGATTAATGAGATTAGATATTAAATAGATACTAACAAAATAGGATAATACGCAAAAATTAATCAGCGTCAATAGTTTTATTGTTCCTTATCCTTTTATTCTTGGTTTTTCCAAGCACGGAAAAATATTGTACATTACCTTATAACTTTCTTCTATGATTATTAAGTTCTCAATTGTTCAAATGAAAATTACGGTAACTTATTATTATATTCTGGTAAATATTAAATATTGTTTGTATGATAATAAAACTTTACTGCTATTCTTGCTTTCAAATTAAAACTTCTTGTTTAATGAACTAAATATAATAATTTAATAATAAAAGATGTGTATCAACCAAACATAGTCGAATAGAACGAAGACATATTTTTCGCGAATAAAATTACAATATACATTACGCTATTTTACAGACTTCTTTGAACGGGAATATTATGGCAAATGATTTTACCATTTTGATAATTGTTGGGAAATGTTGACCACATAGTCTGGTAATTTTGTTCGTGTAATTTTATGTGTTTTAAAAAACTTCGAATATTATAACATTTTTATAACAAGTAACCGCAAGAAAAATATGAAAAAAAAATTGATGTATTAAGCTTTACTAAAGTCAAATATGGCAATAGCGATTGTCATTTTGTTCTCCGGGGACAGCGATGTTACAAACGTAATTATTCAGAATCTTTTTAATTTTCTTCCCATTTGTTACATTTTTTGTATTAGGGTCATCTCCTACTCATACTAATCGTACTCAAATGTGGTTGGTACAGTACGTGAACACACACGTGTACACATTTCCCATTCGTCTCTCTCACTCGTCGTCTCTAAATTCACTTCCTTCTCAGTGCATGTCGTCTTTTGATCAAGACCGAGTCAGTCAATCGATCCAAATTTCCTTCGATCGTCTTCTACCACCCTCATGTTTATCGTCCGTTTTGTATTACAGGATTTTAATGAGTATGATTAATATTGGCTCTGAGAATTTCGTTTACAAATGTTACAATAGCAGCATTGCAAGTTTGACTGCTTGTTTTCGAGCAAACCCAACGTATCCTGTCTCCATTCGTGTTCTTCTTGGTGTATGTGTAGCCTTTCCACAAGAGCATAGTCTTGCCTCGCTTAGATTTGATGAATTCAGGACCTGGGACATAATATGCAAGGTATTTTTATAAGTACATAAAATATGTAGCGCCTGATTTTTTAATTTATTTTATTCAACTATAGACTTGCGATTGCCCACCCGGAAGTAAGTAATGACGTGGCCTAGGATGAAGCGCGCTTACCTATTAAAACTCTTTTTTAATTCATGGGCAGGCTTGCGTATGGACCCCCATCTCAAATCAGTCGCAATTCAGTCAAGAATTAAACACAATTATGTTATGTTTATCTTTTATCAAGAATCATCTATTTGGGAGGAATCTGGGCAGCCTAACTATTGTGACATCAAGCCTAGCCATTAGTCTATAATGTGAACTTGCTTTTGCCCGACTGTGCTAGAAGGAAGGTTATGTTTTTCGAGTGTTAGTATGTATGTATGTATGTGGGTATGTATGTATGGGTTTGGCACGTCCTACAACCTAAACAGCTTGATGTATTTAGTTAAGAGAGGTGTCATTTGAAACTTCTTGATAGTAGAAGTGACATAGGGTATAATATATTGCAGTCAATTTTTTTGTGCTTTTTTACTAATGTTACTTGTTTAACTCAAAGTATGAGACAAAGCAATCTCGGTAAAAAAATCAAGAAGTTTGATCTCACGTACAAACTTTGATTCGAGCATGACGTCCAATAACCGCAAGAAGAAAAAATACGGAGTATATTTAATTATAACAGTTACCATTTATGCAGGTGCTGTAATCTAAACTTTTAAACTAACTTCTAACGACTCACTCATAGTTTGTGTTTCCTATGATTATTTTTAAAATAACTTAATATCAGTATGATAATCATAATTTTGAAACACAAAATCGCACACAACAAGGTACACGTTAAATACTAAATCTTAAAAAATAATTTTCAATCACCAGTCTACAGCATAGACATCCGGCGTAGATGGCTACGGCGTAGCTCGTACATAATACTGCGTAGTATGTACGTCTCGATTACACAAAAATTCTGAAACACTTGTTATTGGTATTATAAGACTATTAGCAGCATTTCTAACCTTTAGACCGCTCATGGCTCCATTATTTGAAAACGCTATCTGGCTCTGTACGCTTAAAGAGTTGAATAATCGATAATTTTAATGATAATAATCGTGCCGAACTAAATTGATTGAATTGCTTGCAAATTATTAGAATAAAAACATTGTTTTTTAGGCCTTTGGTGACAACCAAGTGTTGTAGTTACTTAGGAACATATAATACTCCCAATTACATAGGGCACTTAGAAATACCACTGCTTCCTGGCGGAAAGACATTTCATAGTTTATATACTGTGTTGATTGATTGTGAGGTTTAATGAGTATGATCAATTTTGGCCTTTATAATTACGCCGCCGAAAGTCATGATAGTTGCTCTGCATCTTTGACTACTTGACTTGGAGCAAATCCAACGCATCTTCGACCCTCTCACGACGTGTTGCGTGTAGGTGTATCCCGCCAACACAAGTCTGATCTTTCCTTGCCTGGATCTAATGAATTGGTGATCTAGAAGTATAAATAAATAATTAAAATAAGTAACGTTTCACACTCATAGTTCTCCACTAGGTTTTCTTATGTCAGGAATGCCATGAGATAAACAAAAACACATGGACAGCTCACACCCAGACCCTAAACAGATAATTATTTAAATTCATCATTCAAACATCTACTCGGTCGGAAACGAATTAAGGATTAGCAAGCACTATATCAGGAGTATAAAGTATGTACAATATGTAGTACATATGGCACTGTAAGTATGTGTTTATTTTAAAGTTTACGAAATATAGGTGCCACCTGTTTTAATTACAGATTAAAAAATCGAGTGCTGGACAACAACTAGTTTATTGGGACACTTCTGCGTATTGTAATAATATAAGGCAAAAAAAAAAGATACTATGTCGCATTTTTCTATGGAAAAGGCTGCATTATTTTCATTAATTTCACTGTTAATAGACCCTTTGACCGCCAAAAAAATTATTTTCTGATAAAGACTTTTGCTGTTCAAGGCGAGCAGTAAAATATTGTGCACTATAAGTGTTGAAAAACATTTAAAAAATCGTCTAATCAGCTTAAAAAAATCTCAGATAAATCTGAACCGAATTATGCAGTTAAATAAATTGTTTTGTATTTTTATAAAATACCTATTCTAATACAGGGTCTACCGAGATTTACTTAAATCAACTTTCATATTCTTAACCTTCTCTTCTTTAAATCTACCTGTTATGTTTTTTATAATTAATTATTCTTTATTATTACATATAAGTTATGCCTAATTAAGTTTTTTTTTTATTTTGCTTACCCAAGAATATTAAGGGTTCGGCGACCACTTTAGACTAACTTGCCATTGGCTAAAGGTTTTCTATTGCCATTTCGTCTAAAACAAGACGACGAGCGAAGAGAGTAAGTTAAGATAGTGACGAGCCTCTAAAGTTATCTACAGAGTGACAAAGTACAATTTCAATTATTTTTTGTGACTTTTGCATTTCATCATTCTTAAATAACTATAAATAACCATTGTATTATGCATTAATTAAAAAGCTAATGATGTAGACAACCTCCCTATGTAAAGGGATTTCCAACATTTGGTGGCATTAAAACTGAAACTGCCACGAAACGCGGCTGAGCCGCGTCTAGGCGTTCGCAGCAGTACCTTCGAGGTGGTTCTCACTGCATAGGCATTGTGATCACTAACCTAACAAAGTTTTGAATACAAGTAATGGGGCAGCTGATATTTGATCAGTCCAATCATTAAAGTGGCTAAATGAAGTTCTCGTCTCAGCTCCATTTTAAGCACTATATGCTCATTAAGAAATGGGGTTATGCGGCTGCGAGGAGGCACATTGAAGCAAAAACGAGCACACGCATTTTGCACTCTCTGTATGAGGCGAGAAGTCTTACGGAAGAGACATGGACCGTAAACCACATCAACATAATTGAACCTGGACAGAACAAGCGAGTCTCCAAGTGTTATGCGAAGTGGAGTGGCAATATAGTTTCTTATTTTGTATAAAACTTTGAGACGGTAAAAGCTGTTCCTAACAATATCATTTATATGATGTTCAAACTTTAACTGTTCATCTAGAATAAGACCATTTCATAGTGTAAGTATAATCTCTCCATAAGAGCCTTATCCTGCCTGGGTCTGATTGAAAAACGAGAACAAGTGTAGAAGGAACCATTGCGGTAACTAATTCAGAATTAAGAAAAACTAATAATATCTGTACAATAGGCTGCCGACATTTATAACTAATTATTACTTGTATAAATTAACGTGTTTCAAAACGTGAAGGCAAAAATAGAAAGTTAATATTTAACTACCACACTCAACTGGGTGTATAACTATTTTTCCATAATATCTACGGTGCAATAATTAGTTTGAGTATTCAATTCAATTTAATTGTAACGCTTGATAAATTTATAATAACAATAATTATTGAATGCCCAATCACAATGAATTCTCTATTTACTGAACACAAATTTGGTTATTAAACCAGCTTTATAACTGCATTATATTTGGTTATTTTTTATAAATATCGTTTGGCTTCTTACATTCTACGAGAGAGGAAATCATAACTTTTTAAACCTTAGATTTAATAAATGTCAAATAAATCCTAAAAGTCAAAAGAAGGTCCATTAATAATAATAATAACAGAGAATAACATATTGATCTATCTAGTGAATTTACAATTAGATTTTACTAGATTTTAATCTCTTTCTTCCTTGAAAACTAAACACTTCTTATGTTTCTTTCTTCCTTTTCGGAGACTGTTAAGTTGGGGAGGATGGTTGTGCCCGTTGACGACCCGAACAACTACGTCATTTTCGGTAAAGACCGCCGCGAGACACTTCCTTCGCCAGTGCAGCGAGCAGCGCCATCTAGTTCTTGTTGGCCCTTGAACCTTGTGTATCGAGTACTTGAAGCTGGACAGTATCAGCATTCGATTGCCAAAGTTTGACGTGTGGAAAACTGGAGCTAAAACCAATAATCGATAAATTTTATATTTTGTTGAATGAAAAAGCCATGAGAATCATTTAGTAGTTGTTATCCAAATAGAGCTCACTTTCCAATAGATACAGTATTTAATATTCCTCGCCTACATCCTTCGCTCAGAAGGTGGTTATTAATTAATAGCAAAATATAAGTATAACACGTTTTCTTTTGGTGCAATATCATTACACTTAATACTAATTATTATTTTAATAATCATATTTATAAAGCTGTACTTTACCTAGCACAACTAATTTAGGACCAACTCATTTCTCTGCATTGCTGGCAATGTACTCGTAATTGTACTGTTTTATAGTACGTCATTTGGAATGTCTAAAAGTTATAATTTCTCAGATACAATAAAATTATCTTTTAGTTTTTAGTAATATATGCTATGAATCCAATACAAAGAATGTTTACAGTCGCGCATACAGGGTTGTCTGTGATTATGATTATTGACATGTTCGACAATGACATGTTCAACCGTATACAGCGCTGCGCAACATCCTTTAGATATCCGTGACGTGCATGCCCAGCGACTCTTCTCTCCATAGACTATGCACAGAGAACTTGAACCCCGACACTATCAGGAGACGCGTTTTACCAGATCATACGATGTTACAAATACTGGAACTGGGGGATAATTTAATCGATGCATTTTTGAATTTTGTTGTTACGTTTTACATAAAATTATCAGTAACTTTATTGTACTAGTAACCTTAGGTTGTCCACTATACCTAGCATTATTGAGAGGCAGCACGTTCCGAAAAAACGGGGAGAGAGGCAAGTAAGTTCTCGCTTTTAAGTTTTAATGATTTTTCAGTGTTACGAGTACAAAGTAATTTCCTTAAATGTTAATAGCAACGTTACGTACCTATAACTAAAAGTATTTAAACCAAATATTAACAAAGGTTTTATAAATATCAAATATTTTTCTGCGATAAATATAATTTAGGCAAACAGATAAGTAAAATTGATTTTCGTTTATTAATTAATAAAGGAAATTATATTAATCCATATCCAAACTGTGCTAATAAACTGTGAATAGTTTTTGAACAAAATTTTCGCTAAAACCTGAAGAGTCCATATTACAGCATGTGTGCGCGCACAATACTAAAGTCTACGTATAAGTGAATCTGTAAATCGTAAATAACCATGCAGTACAACAAGAGGTATTGTAATTGACCGAGTGAGCGTGAAGCTAGAGCGAAGTATCCCCCTTTTGGCATCAGCAAAAACGCTTTCGGATGTCCGTCATCCGGCGTCCGGTAGTCGAAATGTCCGGTCATCTCCTCTGCAGGGCGCAATTCTCAACCGATTGTAGTGCAATTTTGTGAGCAGGCTCGAAAGGTTACATGGATTTTCTTTGTCAATTCAGTTTAAAGTTTTTTTTAAAATGGGACGATTAAATGGTACGAGACTCGCGAGGTCTTCAACTCACAGAGCTGCCAGTTTATTTTCTTCACCCACAGTATTCATGAACCCAGCACAAAGACTTTTCATAGTTGCACAGACAGGGATGTCGGTGATTGTGATTATTGACATATTTGATAATGACGTCATCAACCGTATGCAGCGCTGCGCCACAGTTTTTGTACCTCTGTGACGTGCATGCCCATCGACTCTTCTCTCCAAAGACTCTGTGCAGAGAAAATTTGAATCCTGACAGTATCAGGAGACGCGCTGAACCAGATCTCGACGCCACAAATACTGGAACTGAGGAATAGGTTATAAGTGATTGTTTTCTATTTTTGCAATGTTACATGTACTATATTTAATTTATTAATACTCAGTAGTGCTATATATATTTGTTAAAGTTAATTTGTCCACCATAGTAGTATTTGGGCATATTGAGAGCAAATGGGACAATTTACGTATTGTAGAATCAAAACGTAGTATTGTAGTTGAAACAACGCTATCTAAAACTCGAATTGTTACTTAAATTATTGTTGAATTTTATTTTATTTCCAATTTTATAAAGTCATTTCCTTAATGTCACAAAGCAGTTAATGACGGCGATATTACTTAAAGTACATGATCTATTCATACGAAATAGTTTTGCTGTGCTCAAAATAATAAAATGTGTACCAACAGAATTGCAAAATTGTTATTTGCTCATTAATTATTAAAGTAAAATATGAGAAACCATATTATCCAAACAATACTAATAATTGCTTTTACAAGTTTTTATTTAATATGCAACGCATGTATGTACGTAATAAATGTTCGGCTGCAATCTTGGAACTCAATTTCGAAGCAGATATCTTGAACAGTTTACGTTGTAAGTTTGAATACGCGTTTAGTTTGGATGCGTGGTTAGCTGTGTGAGGTCATTCTAAATAAAACGTGGCGGAACACCCAAAATGACAAACGAGTTATTTTTAATGCAGTGTTACAATCTGAATATGATGAATAGACTAAGAAACCTGTCCAGCTATAACTAAAAAGTAAAAATAAATAATTAAAACAAGTTGTTATGGCCCTTAAAAGAATAAAATAAACTTTTGCTTTGAAACTTTTACTATTAACTTACAATAACAATTTGAGTTTTAGATAGCGTTTAATTTCTTTACTATATCTATTTAACTATAACAATATCTATATTTCGTATAAACTGATCCTCTCTAAAAAATAATAAGTTTTAAATGATTTAAAAGCTTCTCGCGATAGTTACCTGTGTAGACAAACAAAACATTATGACTTTGAAACTTAGTAAATATGAGTACTTAAGTCAGCTTTAAATCATATAAATTGTGAAATGACGAAATCAACTTATTTCGTCATTTCACAATTTATATGATTTAAAACAGTAAAAGTTTTAAAGAAAAAGTTTATTTTATTAATTTAAGCGCTTTAGAAGTTAGTTAAAAAAAAATATTACTTCTAATTTTTTTTAGACAAAACTTAAAGAAAAACCTAAAGAGTCCGTATTAAAGCAATGTTACTAATTTCTTTTATCGAATCTTTAAATCGTAAAACCACGCGCTACAACAAGAGTTATTGTGATTTATTAGCTTCACCTATAGTATCCATGAATCCAGCACAAAGTCTTTTCATAGTTGCACAGACAGGGCTGTCTGTGATTGTGATTATTGACATGTTTGATAATGACGTCATCAGCCGTATGCAGTGCTGCGCTACAGTGTTTGTGGCTCCTTGACGTGCATGCCCATCGATTCTTCTCTCCTAGGACTCTGTGCAGAGAAAACTTGAAACCTGACAGTATCAGGAAACGCGCTGCACCAGATCCCAATGCTACAAACACTGGAACTGAGGAAAAGGTAATTATTTAACCCACACTTAAGGGCGTTATTGTTTTCAGTAGTTTGACTAACAAAGCAGTATTTTGGTAATGTTGTAAAGAAATGGGGAGACAATCTACGTTTTTTGAGATATAGATTCGTAATTCATCAAACGCCATCTAGTTCTCGTCATTGAATTGTTTTTTTCATTGTTTTATTCCTTGAAGATCTATATTCTACCTTATAATCTAAAAACATTAGGCTGCCAAAAATGTTAATAATTACTAAAATTTAAAACAAACTAGCTGCGCCCCGCGCTTTTACCTGTGGGTAATATATGTTCTATGTTTTACCCAGGGTATAATCTTTGTATCACATTTCATCGAAATCCGTCCTCCCGTTTGAGCTTGAAGAAATAACAAACATACATATTTACAAACTTACACACTCACAAACTGTCACTTTATAATATTTGTGTGTAGTGTGATGTGATGTAAAGTGTGGTTTTGTATTATTGTTGTTATACCGTTATTAGTGTGAAGCCAAGATTTAAAGATACCAAATATACGAGTATGTATATGCTGTGATAATGACAGCTTTTAGGCTTAGCACCTTATAAGTACAGTACAGTAAGTACATTAGAATATTTGTGAAATTGATTTTCGTTTAATAATTAAGTAAAATAATTAAGCCATATCCAAACACTACTAATAAATAAAAACATATAAATGGAGTTTCGAAAAAAAACCACCTTAGATATGAACAGAAGCGTGGGTATTAAGGCACGTGTGCACGTTTTTGACATTTGTAATTGAATCTTCAACCGTATTCAACCACACAGAACAGCCAGAGATATAGTAATGTACGCAACGCCATGTAGTTTTGAGCCCTGAAACTTTGTGTTTTCTAAACTTATGTCCTTTGTATGTAATGTATCGTCCACCACGACCTGTTGCAGAGAACAAAGCCTTTTCTACTTTGTTACCTGAAAATATTAAAAGTGTTCATGAAGGTGGTCAGTAAACACATCAGCATTTTACTGGAAATATTAGGTTTGAGGAAAAAAAGTATAAGAACTAGACAATATTTGCTGTCATTTTAAATGTCGCATTTAATTTAAAACAAACTTACATTTTTGATTTGAAACACAATAGTGAGTCTCGGCTGACGTTAGCAAAAGAGGTGGGTTCCTAACAAGTCGACAAGTCAACACCCTATCATGTCATTGTAACACTCTAATGATAATTATCTTTTAATTACACTAAATGATACCAGTCATTACAAATAAAAGCAGCTTAATTACCCCCAACCCTTATCTGCGATTTGGGCCGAACATTCAATGGATGATTGTGGCAACTTAGACAGGTATCTTAAAAAAAAATATCAATACACAACACTGAGCTTTGAATGTTCTTACCGATTCTTTACTTTGTTCTTACCGATTGTTTTGGGGTCAGATGACTGTGTGCAAAAATGTCCTAAAAAATATTAATTTATTATGCACGTTTTAAACGTTGATAATCAGGTTGTTGCAGGTAAGTGTGTAAATGTAAACTCTTCACCCCAGACCTATTCTATTGCACTGCCAGTTTACAGCGCCATATCGTTACGAGTAACAGTGTGCTCTGCCTTTTAGGGAATTCTTGGTGCACTTCCAGCTAGTTTATGTTCGGATGCTTGCGAAGAACAATACGGACATACCGTGTATCTCCTCTGTTCAATAAATAATGTACTTTTTTCATGAATACTAGTTGCATTGGTTATTTTTCTAAGAATCTCCCAGCCTAGTCGGAGTTCGATTGCTTTAGAAGTCGGTCCCGGGTTCGATTCCCAGCCGAGCACATGTTTGAATGATGAATTTAAATATCTGTACTGTACATCTGTACTGTACTGTAACTGTCTGGGTACTAGTTGTCTGTCTTTTTGTGTATTTGTTCCGTTGCATCCGGCATAGGGAAACCTAGTTAGGGAGCTATAAATGTGAAACGCCATTTTTTCACCGTCTTCAAAAAAGTAGACCATTGTTCGGTTAGAGTAATTAGAGCATTCCTATAACATTAAGATAATTAGGGATTTATAAAAATAATAATTAATTGTTAATGTTCATTATAAATATCAATAATCATGTTGTTGTTACTCAAAGGGTAAATATTAGCTTTGCACCCCCAAATAATTCCTAGAGTAGCGCCAGCGGGTTTTGGTACCTTTTGTGTAATGATGACACAATTAGTACCGACCCAACACAATATTCAAATGTCCTCGTCTATTTCTAACTAATGCTAGCTAGGTTTCAATGAATCGATTTTCTGAAATAAAAAAAACGTATTGTTAGAATGATATGGCTTACAAGATAAATTAAAAATATTGAAAACCCCCGACAAGCTAAGAACACTCCTGACTAAATCATCTTTCAAACTAAAAACAAAAGAAATAAAATTGGTTCGGTACGACTCCATAGACACACGTCTACACTCACACCCACACCCACATCCACACCCACACCAAAACCCACACCCACACCCACGCCCACGCCCACACCCACGCCAACACCCGCACCCACACCCACACCCATAAGCCCCTCTTGGTTTCGAATCAAGGGTTAATAAATTAGATTTATGCCACGTGGATGGGTGCAATTAACAATTTACTAACATAAACAATTCCATATTAGTCTATTATTATTTTTACATATTATAATACTAAAAATTCACGCATTAGGTGCTAGTGCTAGCCTATTCTAGCTTAATTAAATATTTTTACCTCGCTTTGACCTTCGAACAAAATAAAAAGAAATGACGGGCCCACAAAACGCGTATTTATGAAGCCTATTGGGCTTCATAAAGGCTACAGGCTCGCATTACGCCTCACTCTTTTTCAGGACGTCAGAAGCGCGCCACTATAGTGGCTCTTTTTTTATATTATTTTGTATTCGCTATCTCTTTTTTTTGTACATGCGTGTTTAGATTCATGCCTTTTTTTTTTGCTATAAACTGCTTAGGCTCCAAGTTTAGGCCCTTCAATTTATTTAATTTTGATCGAGACTTTTGACGCGCGTTAATTTTCACCAGCGAAATGTTGACAGATCTTAAATATTTATGGCACAGACACTTTTTTGAAACAATAATGACAGGGAAAGTTAACATCTTATTGATGATTAATATAGGTAGTTATAGAAACCAATAATCATGTTGTTTTTGGTCAGCGTGTAAAGTCAAGCTCTGCATTTATAAAAACTTCTGATGCAACGCCAGCGAGTTTCAAACTTTCCCGTCGATTGTTGACAGAACTCGTATCTCCCCAGTACAATATTAAAGCCACCTTTTATATTTCTATTCATAATTGCCAACGTCCCGATTGATCCTGATGCTTGTGAAATGACAAAATTATATTTTTTTCCATAAAGTTTATTTTAAAACTACATTTAAGTACACAAATTTGATAATAAAAAAGTAATTATGTTGAAATAAAACAAGCATATGTCACATCACGTTTTAATAGACGATGACAATGATATAATACACCTTTATTTTTCTAATCAATGATTATGCTCGTGATCTTAAAAGTTGTTATGATTGGGTCTCTATAGTCTTTAGTCGGGTCAATTAACTTTTTGTATGGAACAGCCGATTTTAGTTTTGTGATTTCGGTGTAAAATGATGATTTATCACTGTAAGATTAAAAACTAAACTATATCTAATAATTTTAGTGATAAAAAATTTTATTATAGTAGGTAAATCTTAGTAATGGTTATGTTCATTATAGACTTCAACAATCATGTTGTTCATAGTCAGCGTATGAAGGCAGGCTTTGCACCCTTTAAAATGCTTGGCACATTGCCAGCGAGTTTTACCACCGTGCGAGCGATGTTTACAAAACTTGTAATCGCCCAGCATGATATTGATTCCACCTTGTCTATTCATAGTCAACATTGGGAACTTTCCGACGAGTTTCATATCCCCTGAAACATTTTTTTAAATTAGTACGCATATTATTAAATATTTAGAAGTTCAAAAATCTTAAAAACTCATTTAATATAGAGGAATAATAGTAGTATTTATGTGTGGGCGCTGATTGATAAACCATATATATATGTATGTATTTATATGTTGAAGATGAAACAAAAATATGTTTTTTATCACACCAAAAAAGTAGGTATAAACAATTCACAAGCTTATTTCTTTCAAAATAACATAATCATACATAATCATAAATAAAATATTAAATATTTAAAAAAACAGAGCACGAGTCAGTAACCGCGGGTAAAGTGCGCAAAGGGCAGCCTACGTTGCCTCGTTATTTTATACTATCTATTTACTGTAGCATGGTGCGGGTGACAGCCGCATTTATCTATTTTACCCGCATTTATTCTTTATTTTATTACAGTAATTGGTGATTCTAACACTTAAGGTTAGGATATTAAGGATGCTGCCGAAGTTTTAAGTCATCATGACTTAAAAAATTGCGGCAACTTTCAAGGGTGAAATGGAACGATTTGTCCAATATCACATGCACCATCCCACAATAAAAATAATACTTATAGTTAATTTTATTCCAGTTAATATTATTCATAATGTGTGTAATTTTAATTGGGAAAAATGTCAATTTCTTATGAGTGATTATGCTCGTTATGAACAGCTACAATCATGTTGTCTTCCGTTAGAGTGTAAAGGCTAGCTTTGCATCCAACATTGTGTCTGTTGCATCGCCAGCGCGTTTTTAGTCCCCTCGAGAGATGACAGTTAAATGTGTAACTTCCCAGCGTTATATTCAAGCCACCTTTCAAATTCTTGTCCAGTCTTGGGCACGTTACGACGATCGCTTTTGTCTCTGAATTGTAAAAGTAAGTATTATTATTTTACGCTATAGATTCCGCTAGTTCGATAAAACTAGTACTTTCTTATTTCGTTCCTAGATCATAGATTTGGTCAGCTAATATTGCTAGTGTTTGTGTAGAAATAGTAGTGTTCGTAGCGTATCTCGAGTAGATTGTCTGATGTTTGTGATCGATCATCGATGTAAAGCAGCGGAGGACATAGTCAGTCATCGGATGGGTGAGCGCGGGTGGCATTTACAAAATGTACAACAAGGTAGAGTCTATTAAAAAAAAATTGACGTTCATAAGTGTATCTTTGATACCCAAATTGAATAAAAACATTTTGACTTTGACTTTGACTTTATATCTGCGACCGTTCAGTACCATGGCCGGATTTCCTCTTTTTGAAATATTAAAAACAGCTTCTGAAACAACAATAGTTGTCAAATTAATTAATGTTCTAATTCTATGTCCCTAGAAGTAAGGACTAAGTTATGATGGTAAATTGTGTAAGAGTAGCGGCTACAACTTTGTGAGGAGATCTATCGACATTATTTTTTGCGACAGAACTAACTTGACGTGAATCTTTCAAAATATGCGTTAAAGCGACCAACAATGGGTTTTTTTTATTTTTCTTTAACTTCGATGAAAGTCATCGGAGTCACCAAGTATGAATTATTTAAATGCGTGAAATTAATCCATACTTTCTTAGTGTTTCTTACTTCTTCTCTTTTCTTTTTCATTGTCCTGGTTTAGCTTCGACCGTTTAACTGACGACAATATTGTTTTATATTTTAAGCTAAAATGCTGTCTTATTTATTACTCGTAGCTTACTTGCTGAAAAACGCGGTTTCATCCGCGATCCCGAAGGAACCGTTAATTCTGTTTTGATAAAGGTATTCTCTGTCCTATTTAGCTCCTCTCAAAACGTAGAGAATCTTCGTGATGATCGGTTGGAATGTTGAAACGTGAAAGCGTAACAAACATACAAATAAACAAACGTACAAATTCATTTTCACATTCACAATATTAGTAAAGTAATAAAGTAAAGTAAGGAAAGGTATGCTAAGGTTAGGTAAGTAAGGATAGATAATAAATGTCAAATATTTAATACTCTGTTTTTTATTAAAATAAATAGTTATCATTTAGTTCTTGTATCACAAGAACAAGCTCATTATTTCAATGATTATTATGCTCATTATTATGTCGTATGATAACATTATCCACAGTGTAAACCATTGCCTTACAACCCCGGTGCGCGTGTGTGGCACAAGCCCAACGAGTTTTCTTATTATTTTTTCTTTCCTTCTTAAATCTGCGACCTGCTAGTACTAGAACCGGATTTCCCTTTTGTGAAACACTAAATACAGCTTCTGAAAAGTATACGTGAGTTGAATTAGCCAACATTTTTACATAAATAAGGAAATTAGCAACTAGGTGTTGCTGGCGATCTGTAGGTATAAAGACACCCAGACACACAGAATATGCCCTATTACATAGGCCCAGAAGGAGAGTCTTCATACAAAACACGATTTCGAAACATGTCAAATTTATTTTGGTACCTTAATAAAACCTTTTTTTCTATACGTGATGAACTTGCCATTAAAAGAGGTTACCCGATTTAGCTGGGTAAATTATAAAACGATCAGAGTTTAAAGAAATCACAAGAACGGAAACAAAGTATTAGGCCAGCTTAGGTTAGAGCTAAATTACACACAGTCTTACCCAGATCCATTCATGACACTATACTACAAACTAATATTATAGATTGTATGTAAACCTCAACTAAAATCATAAGAGTACAAATTTGAGTAAAAATCAATAGTAATCCCTTTAATCTTATTTACACATAAATTTACACATTGTCATAATTTACATCATACATTTAAGTTATTTTTTCGGCAATAAAATAACATTACATTTACATAAAAATAAAACTGACACCTGCTTGTCACGATATTTCACAGTTACGTATCTTTCTTTCTTGCGAAGGTGCACAGAGCAAATTGTTAAAAGGCGACGAAGTTTGCACTAATTTTCATTTTTACTTTGGCGAATTATTTTTGTCCACTGATTAAAGAAACCTATAGGTAGATAATTTATTGGGAAAATATAAAAATACCTTGTGGAAACACTTTTTCAACAACTTTTCGCTCTATTGACATTAAGAATTAATTACAATTACTTATTAGCTTTTTAAAGCACATAAAAATATATTTACGACTTACGGATGATTTGTGACGTTGCCTTTTTTACTGTTTCGGATATTCTGAAATTTCGGTAGGAGTGGACTACACAGTTCACCATATTTATTGGTTAGTGGGGAGACGTAACCGCTACTGGATGACATCGAAGACTGACTAGTGAACTGGTTGACTTTCAATGGTTTGGTTTACTTTTTTTGGAATCATTATTTTTGACCGATTAGGAGTTTTTCCTCTATGTCTATGCCCAGACACTGGGTCGGAATCGGAGTAGACGTTGGATGTTCTAAACTTATACCTATGGTGCAGTGTTGCCGATCCAGTGCACGTAGTACCGAATTAACGTTTTTGCTAATATTAATAATTTTACCAAATGTTTCCTATTTCGGTGCACAATAACTTTTCTTTTCATTCAACTCGAGGCAAAGTAAAGTCACACAGGTGTCCTCTTTTTCAAATCGCGAAAAGTGGAGGTTTAATCAGGAATCGATCATCTGTTTTTGCCAGTCGAATAAACAATACATTTTTTACGCTCAGGTTTACGTAAATAGATGTCATTAAAACAATAAATTGAATTGATACATTTAGTTAGAAGTTTAGTGATCATGTTCTTTATTTTGTCGTATAATTAAATGTTCCATAGTATAAAGTACTGCCCTACACCCCCGGTGCGCGTGTGTGGCACAACGCCAACGGGCTTTCAAATTATTTGTGTCAACTCTTTTATACCTGCGACCTTCCAGTACTATGATCGGATTCCCTCTTTTTGAAGTACTGAAAACAGCTTCTGAAACGACAACAGTTGTCAAATTAGTTTGCGTTCTAGTTTTACACTTAAAAATAAATAGCCACACAATTATGATGAAATGTAGTGGATATAACTTTGTAAGGAGGAGTATCGGCATTATGTTTCGCGACAGAGATAGCTTGATATGAATCTCATAGAAGAGACTAGCCATGGGATCATCCGTAGTTTCTATTTATATTACTCCTTCATGTTATGACTTATTCGAATGTATCTCTATCTATCTCTAACTATACACTATGAGTACCTCTACTTACTTTTTATTGCAGGTTTTCTTTTTATTAGAGTCATTTATAGCTATTCAAGTTTAAAATACGTTCTAAAATACTTTTAAACAGAAAAAATGCCTGAGCCGAGCAGTTATCAATTTAATAACTATGGAAGATTGTTTACTTAACTACTTTTTATAATAGGTATGTAATTTATTTTTATCACAACTACAATATTGGCAATATCAATGGTAATGTACATTAATTTGTCGGATGATTACATTATCTACAGTGTTAACCACTGCCTTACAACCCAGGTGCGCGTGTGTGGCACAAATCCAACGAGTTTTCATATTCTGTACTAATTGTTTTTTAAATCTGCGCCCTTCCAGTACTAAAATCGGATTTCCTTTTTGTGAAACACTGAATACTGCCTCTGAAAAGTAACCATTAGTCGAATTAGCCAAAGTGGTCTAAAACATATTGGATTAGACTATTACAAATTAGTGTTACTGGTACCAACGATCTGTATAATGCCAAATTGTATAGAGTAAAATGCCTGAAACATTCAGGCAATCTGTAAAATATAATTTATTTCATGAGTTTTATCAATTTCAAAGGTTTAGCACAGAGAGGTGTGATACTTAACGTAGTGATCACACAGTGTTCAAAATGCCGTCCGTGACGTCATAGTCCTAGGAACGCCGAACTCCGATTGATTATTCGCAGATCAAATCATCGCGGCGTGAACGCATGTTTATGAAATGTAAACCTGGACCATGGACGTAGAAAAAAAGTCGGACGGAACTTCAGCTAAGACAGAACTGAATTCTGTCATGGCGGTGACTTTCTATATGTGAGTGAATTTCGGGTGGCCATGTTAACCAAATTTACCCATTTTTTATGGTTTTATTTTTGAGCAATGATCAAAGAATCAAATTGAGCAAAGAATCTGCTATCAAGCAGAGGGAGCGGATCCGATCCCAGCCAAAGGCACGCACCAATTTGTTCATTTGTAAACATTTCTATGCATAAGTACTTATTTAATTTCATCTGTTAATATTTCTCTGGAGCACGGTCTATGGCAACAGGCTCGCCTCCTGGCATATTTGGAACTGAATATTATCCGGCGAAGTGTAGGTATTGTATTACATCTCTACCAGCTCCAGATAGTGAAGGATCTAGACGGCCATGAGTCTGGATCCGTCACTATCCATCCTGAATCCATGACCAACTGAATATCGAATGTAATACTGTGGCGGCTGCAAACACATAATGACGTCATTGTCATCCCTCTCTTTCGAACTTGTTGTAAATTACTTATTTCGGTCTTGCTTAAGCATCGATTGACGTCACTAGGTGTTTCTGAATGCTATACCTGGCGGAGTATATTATTATACCATGGCTTAGTTCGTGTCTTGCGATTGACAGTGACTGTACTAATCAATATTTTAATAGTTTAAATTACGTGCACTCGGTATAGAGGGATCGAATAGAGTTTTATAGCTGTTATTCCTTTTCGTGGATTTGTTTGATTTGATACAGATCGTGTCCAATTCATCAGGAGTGTTATGACTTGCACTCTACTGAGTTGCAGACTAGTTCAAGGGCTCCACCAGTTCTCGAGGAGACAGTTTGAAATAATAAGTTATTGTAGTTATTGTTTATAAAAAAATATATATGGTCAGGGAACTTCGGAAGCAGCCACTGTTACCTCGAATTAGGGTCTATCCCGGTACAACAGTACTCGTGGAGCACTAGTAGGTATCACTTAAAATCAAGTGTTTCATACTTTTTTTATGGTGCCGTGTGAACGTGTGTGTGAGTGTCCAGTTCAGTGATGTTAGTGGCGTTTCGACGCATTCAGTGTTGTGATATGGATTACAGCGAGGTTTCGGCGGCGGCCGGCGTGCGGTGACACCCGGGAACGCGTGGTTGAGTTTACCAGGTTTACTTCAATCAACCTTTTTATATTTATTTTTATTACTCTTAGGCCCACATGCTGAAACGACGCTCAGTCATGAATCTCGAATTAAAACTGGTTTTTTGTGTGGTAAAACCAGTTTTAAATCGAGATTCAAGACTGAGAGTCGTTTTAGCATGCGGGCCTTAGAATTTTTGATTAAGTTATTGTGTTCATATTTATAAAGATATGTGAATACGTTCCTATAATCCGACGGTAGCTATACGAGACAATGTTTGTAGTCCCGCGATACTTACATTTAGCCTCGGAACAAAAAGCAGTTCCTCAAATTATCAAAGCGGAACAAATTATCGGATATAACGGCGGGACAGAGATAGTTGTTTTTTTAAACAACAGCTCATTATGATTTAGGTGAAGCCAAAAACCATCCAAAAACTACGCTACTATCGTCTATGTACACAACACGCACACATTGACGCAAAAAAAACTACGCTACACGCTTGGTCATTCTTACCTCGACATTATGTGCATTGGTTTATGGTATAATTTCGTGTACTTACATAAATATACATAATAGTGCATTATAAAAGTGTGGCCAGGACTGCATTTTGAGGTTTTTTTTTTTAAACAGTGCAGTTTTTTTATAAGTCAATTTTGTAAAATCTGTAACAAAAACTCTTACAAATATGTGCAGTCTTAGAATATTAAATGTTCTAAGGTTGTATATTGGAACAGAAATGGCTAACGTAGAGTTTGAGAATTAATATTAGTTTTCGTGCAATTGTAAATGTTTTTCATGGCAACATTACCACGCGCACACGTTTAAAAAGAAATGGCTTCAGCGAGAAATAACGCAGTTTTCCATCTTTTGCTCTAGGTTGATCTGAGGGTGGAACGTGAATATGTTAAGTACCTGTATATTTCTTTTTATCAAAAGAAGCTAACGTTTATTCAAAGGATTCTTACAGCCGTTTGGAAGATAAGAGGTAATGAAGAAATTTACAAAGTTACATAGGTACAAGACTTGCGCGAAAAATATAACCCTTCTTGGCAGTTGGGTAATACGATTTTTTTTAATAGTCTTTAAATAACATGCTTCGTTATATGTATGAATCGATACACAATTCAAGTTAATATCGATCTACTCAATGTTATCGAACGATGCTGGTTCATTCGTCTTAATTTTTTTTCGATCATGTTTATGTTCTCTATTAAAAGCAACTATAACATTGTCATGGTTCAGAGTGGTGATGGATGACCGACATCCGAGCGAGGCGTGCGAGGAGCAGGTCCAGCGCGTTCTACTGCCCTTGGTGCTGTGTTTCTTGTATCTGTGACCAGATATTATTATGATCGGATTCCCGAACCGAGACGTAGTAAATTGTGCCGCGTGCGGTTCCTCACCTGAAAATAATCATAATTTTTTTAAAGTGACATAGACACATATCCGTAAAATTAGAAAATTTAGAAATAAAAACCAATATATGTAAAATGACGAGTACATGACAGGAGCATTCCTAATATTTTGTAATAAATTATTATGAGTGAGACTTGTTAAAAAAAAGCATCGTAGAAATATGTGCTAATGTATGACTTTTTAACGTGAACACTGTGCAAGTGAAGACGGGTAGGCCAAGGTCTCGTGTCTGGTTTCTGTTCCGTGAACTCGTCATCACGGATTAGTTTTCACGGTTGTCAACATCTATGGTGGCGTTGAACTTCAGGAACGTTGAAATAAGTGGACTGCAGTGTTGACTTTACATTATTTTAATAATACAGACATTTAGACTACTTAATTAGTGAATGACTATAACAATAATTGGCGGTTTAGAGTAATGGGTTTGCGAATGACCATTGTGTGCGACCGCACCCTCATCCAAGTGAATGACTGACAGACATGACGTTCGGCCGCCATGCGCCACCCAAATGCAACTCTATTCGGTGTTAACCGCTTTAAATTACCATAAACAAATCAACTAATCGTCAAAAATAACAAAACAATAATATCATCGATTAAAAACTCTCAATAAAAGCGAATTTTCTTTATCTAATGATGTCATGCGCCGTCATTTATAACTTAGCAATTTTTTTTCCGTAATTTGTTTACTTTGACGAACAGAACAATGCCCATTAGTTGAGTTCTACCTGGCGTATTTATTACTACTAAAACCCATTGTGTCAGTGTGGATTATAGTATATAAAATATAAAAATAAAACTTTGCATCGTAAGTCAATATTTCATAAGCAATCATTATTATTATTACTTACTTACAGTTATTATTACATTGTTACAGTACTAACAATAAACTTCGTATTATTTATGTAAATATTCTGGCCTCTAACAATATTGCATGAATACTATGAAGAGTAGCTACAAAAATAATAACTTGTGGGTAGCAATCTATTACATTAAATAAATTGTTTAATTTAAAGTTAAGTTTAATTTTTTATCAATTATTATCGCGCAATAAAACGATAAAACATAAAACTATGTATTCAGACAAAGCAAATGTATGTATCTATGTTTGTTGCAGCATGTTTTAACATTAATTTATTGTGTAACTTTTTCTCAAACTTTTGTTTTGTTACATCAATGGTTGTGGTAATTGCTAGCTTTAGAAACCATATTATCATTAACAGTGTTTATGAATGCTTTGCATCCTTCCTTTTTATGCGTCGCGCACTCCCATCGTTTCCTGGCGCCTCTGGCCCACTGCTTCTTGAACCGGCGTCCGTACATCACTAGCATCGGGTTCCCGCGCCTCGATACAGTGAAATATACTGCGCCTGAAACAAACACTTGTCATGAGTGAGAAATCACATTAATATTATATATGTGAAAGTTTGGATGGATATATGAATGTATGTTGTTCAATCTCGCCAGAATGACAGAACGGATCTGAATAAAATTTGGCACATCGATAGATTATGGTCCGGAATAGGTCCCGTAAAGCCGCGTATCGACAGCGCGCGGCTGCCGCGCGAGCCATGTTCGACCGCGGCAAACCTGCGTTTTGGTGCGCGAGCCAATTTAAAGCTCACATTTTCATATAGCGCGGCAGCCGCGCGTGGCAGGCGATCCGTGAACAAACAACTCTGGCACGGGCAGGCCCATTTCTACGCTTATTTCATTCCATGCATCCTTTCTTAGAGATTTATTATGATATTCAGTGCATTTACTATTCCATAAGTAAGGTTTTAAGCCATATAATCAAATCAAATGCCGACACTTCTCGTTATCCATCTTGCCGCGCGTCTCTAAGTAAAATATCCGTCCCAATTGCGCACGCACAACACACTGACGCTCCTTTGCCGCGCCACCAAAAATCGACACGAACTGTTTCGCCGCGCGGCACGTTGGAGCGCGCTAATGTTCGAGCTGCCGCGCGCGGCGGAGCCGTCCCCATAATGCGCGGCCGCCGCGCGAGCCAATGTTCGATGGTTTGCCGCGCGCAGCCGATACGCGGCTTAAGAGAAGACGCCATGAACCTACGCCTTCGAAAGAGGTTATACCATTTTCACTGTTAGATAATTTGAGTGACATTAAGACAAATTGTCCGTTTAAATCCTTGAAAATTGCCGCGAATTATAAATTAGGACTGAAAACTTCAACAGCATCCTAAATATCACAACACTAAAATACAGAAGTATCAAGAACTGTTCCTAATAAATAAAAATATAGGCGGGCAAAATGAATGAATGTAGCCCTCCGCACCATGCTACAGTAAACAGAGTCGGTATTGAAAGAGTCAATAAAATATCGCTGTCTATGCCATAAATTAAAGTTTATAAATATAGTATTTAATCAAATAAAAAGAAAAAAAAGTTATCAGTGATTCATAAACACGTCTTTGGTCATGAATGTACATGTAACTTACATAGAGATATAAATCATAACACGGATAAAGTTTTATAGCAAAATAAAATAATAATTGCAAATTATTTCGTAGAGATCATTTTTGAATTGACCTCTACGAGATTATTCGCTATCATTAATTAAATAGGTAATATACTTTAACAGCATGGTTTCAAAATTAAAAATAAAACTTACAATGTTCTTTTATAATTGTACTAGGCGCACCAGTAAGAGACACTCTCTAATGGTGGAAATTCCGCCAAAACGCATTAAGCGTTTCAAGTCAACTTTTCTTGTAAGAACTGCTGAGGTGTGAAACGCGCTGCCTGCGTCAGTCTTTCCACCTAAATACAATCCGGGGGTGTTTAAGAGTAAAGTAAATAGGTATCTCTCTAATAAGCGTGTTACACCTTCGATCACGTCGACGCTTCCCATCAGGCGAGTCAGTGGTCAAACGCATGCCTAGTCAATTGTAAAAAAAAAAGAAATACGTAAATAGTAAGGAAGCTTGGTTATGTTTAGCTTACATCAGTTTTTTTTTGCGTCAATGTGTGCGTGTCGCGTAAATTTACGACAGTAGCGTAGTTCTTGAATGGTTTTTGGCTTTACCTAAATCATACGCCGTGCGCCATCTTACTCTCTGGGTTGATCTGAGTTTATTCGTAATGAGTATAAAAGAATTAGTTTCATGGCTAACCTTAGAGAACTAACCTGACTTCAAAATAATCATAAAAATGTATTGAAATCGATAAAAATGTTTTAAGACGTTACATTTTATGTTTTTTTTTTTAATCAGAATGATTTTCGAATTTAATTTAAGTTAAACTGTTTGTGGTTGTTTTTCTACCAGTCTTTGGTATGATTTGATCAGATGATCATCACAATTCATTATATCAAACTAGGCCTAAACAAAATACTTGTTGTCGTTGATTTCTTAATAATACCGGGCCTTAAAACTACGCGAACAAGTAACATTATCAAATGAAAAACAAAAACCCGACTGCAAAATATTGTACCCTATGTCTCTTCTTCTATCGGGACGATTCAAATGACACCTCACATGTCGAAATCCATCAAGCTGTTTGGGCTTGGGCTGTGGGGCGTGCCAAAGAAACCTCATACATACACACACTCGAGAAACATAGCCCTCCTTCTTACGCAGTCGGCGATTTTTATTTTGTTTGCCATAATGGACTTGTCATCGTTCAGTGAGTATGATAGTCATAGCATTTGATAATCTGATTATGCAAAGTATAAATATGTGCTCTACATTTGTACTGATTACGTCCGTTACAGAGGAAACGAGTTTTTAAACCGAACTGTGCTTGTCTTGTGTATCTCCGATTTCCAATAATTATTATAGGATTTCCAAGCCGAGTTGTCCCAAAAATTGGTACTGTAATAAAAACAAAATATATGTATATATACGAGTATCTTAAAAAAGGTACTTTAGATACATTTACATTAGATACAAAAGGTACATTCAGATACTAAAAAGATTTAAAATAAAAAACTTTTCAATCTTCAAAAGGTATACAACTTAATAAAAATAAGTTTTACACAGCATGATGGTAAAATTATGTGTTAATTGTAGTTTTTTAAATTCTATAGGTACTTAAGAAAACAATTTGTAGGTAACATACTCAGATCAGCCTAGAGAATAAGATGGCGCACGGCGTATGATTAAGGTGAAGCCAAAAACCATAAAAAACTACGCTACTATTGTATATGTACACAACACGCACACATTGACGCAAAATAACTACGCTTCTGGCTTGGTCTTTCTTACCTCGACATTATGTACATTTCTTTTGTGGTATAATTTCGTGTAGTACATAAATATACATAGTGCATTATAAAAGTGTGGCCAGGACTACGTTTTGAGGTTATTTTAAAAAACTGTGCAGTTTTTTTACAAGTCAATTTTGAAAAAGCCGTAACATTTAACTCTAACAAAAATGTGCAGTTTTAGAATACTTAATCTACTAAGGTTGTATATTGGAACGGAAATGGCTAACGTAGAGTTTGGGAATAAATCTAAGTTCGTGCAATCGTAAATGTTTTTAATGGCAACATTACCACGCGCAAACGTTTAAAAGGAAGTGGCTTCAGCGAGATATGACGCAGTGTTCCATCTTTTCCTTTAGATTGATCTGAGGTAACATATTATTAATTTATCTATGTACCTGTAGCAGAGTGGTGAAAAATTACAAACAATGAATACATACAGGGAATTATAATTTATGTTTTAATTCGAAATGAATGAAACTAGATGATTCACTTTTCTCTTAAAACCCTAACAAACAATATTTTCCCCGTAACTTATTATCAGAAAGCCTACAGAAAAACACTAGCTGTTGTCATTTGTTAGTGTGTGTGTTCATTGACAAGTTTAATAATCTTGTCCCCTTGAGTGTGGATGTAAGCCTTGCACTTGTGAAGGCTGCGGTCAGCACAGTAGAAACGCGTTTTTAAACCGATCTGATAATCTTTTCTAAATCTATTATTTCCTACTACTATTACAGGGTTTCCAAACCGAGTCGTCTCAAAATATGGTTCTGTGGAAATATACAAAGTTATTAGGCAAGCTGTAGTTTATTATGTATGAATTGGAGCAAAGGTGACGTAAATGACATCTGTATGTCATTTACGTCGTACAAAAAATAGTTTTATACACTGTATTAATAATAACAATTTAATAAATATATAAAAATAATAAAGAATTGGCTTAATAACGCCTTGACATTGGTCATCACGCTTTAATTAACATTCTACGACAAACACTTTATTTTAAACAATGCTTTCTGAATGCTCACTTTCACTAAAGAACTCCAATGCACATTTTATTATTTTAAACCTACCCATTGGGAATGTGCGTTGTTTATAAGTGAGTTGTTAGTTTTTCCCTTTTCATGTTGAAGTTTGGAACGTTTACTTATCAGTTATATTGTACTTGTCAGTATTAAGACAATAAACAGTAATACGTGTTGAAACATTTTTATTCATTGATCTGTTAAACTAACAAACTACGTACTGAAATTGACAGTAAACTTTAACCTAATTTCTATTTGTAGTATCGATTTTAAACTTAGCATGGCGCTATCTATATCTCATATCAGAAATCAGAATTTATTGATAACTCCAATAGTTCAGTAATAGAATCAGGAGATGTGTCGTTTTATTACTAAAATCTAAAAACTAAAAATTGGTAAATCAATCCACGTGTTAGTACGCTGATAGTCTGATCGCTAATTAAAATCCTAATTCACTTAACCTACATGGTTCAATTATCATGATCGTAGTTAAATTTAAGTATATAAAGACGGAGACGAAGACGGGTCTGAGCAGTGGCGCACTTGTAGCGCCTCACTCAACTGCCGTCTTTGTACTTCTTCACTCTAATAAACTTCAAGGCTGGAGTGAACAAGTGCCTTCTAGGTCGTCGTGCTCCATCTTAGACCACAACGTCGCTTAACATCAGGCGAGTTGGTGGTCAAAACCCGACCTATACATAAAAAAAAATACAATAAAAAATAAATAAATAAATAAATAACCATTTAAATATGTCTGGTAATCGGAATGGATTTTATTTTGATTACCTATTATTTGATTAACAAACCCTAAGCGTAAAAATGAAGCCAAAATAAAAATGAAGATATAGGCTAAAAGTAGGCACAAAAACTAAAAAAAATAAAGAATGATTGTGTATAACAATAATATTTTGTACCTACACTCATTTCAAAGATTGAATTGCTTTTGTATCACTTAATTTAAAATGAACGTACTACTTTACATTGAAACCGAGGTGGATGATTGTGAGAGTTCCTCGTTTCGACGATTTCATCTCCGATCTTGACCAGCATCGCTCTACAGCCCACCGTGGAGTGAGTGGAACAGTACCATTTCTCCTTAGAGTTACTGCACACGACCCTGCGATAGAAAGTGTAGTCGTTCATTTGTATAAGAGTTTTCCCTCTTTGTGAAAGTATGTACTTTACTGAAAGAAGTTTTAAATTAATTTTAATTACTAGATTCTTTGATTAAGCAGATACCAAGACATGCCGAAACTTTTGCAAAGGTTTTTTTGATAAAAAGAAATAGGATAAACAAGCAGTTCAACATAGTATCTTTATTTATAGCACAAAACACAATTACACAATTTAGGAATTTCAATTGCAATTTTTTCATGTCTTTGTAGAGAATAAAAATACGAACAAGTTAAGTTTTAACGGAGTTTTTGGCTTTACAGCTATTTTTCGAGTTCCCACAAAAGACATCAACGTGCTGTCAAACTCCTACAAAAGACACCAACGCGCTTGCGTTCTCAATAAAATATTTTTAATGCCTTTGAAGTTGTCAAATTTGGTCTCTGTAACGTTTCAGTTACATTGAAAGAATAGAGAGCATTTATAGTGTAACATATAATATAACTTTATGTTATAAATTAATTTAAAAATCTAAATTTTCAAAGTAAGTACTTAGTTGACATTCTTGTAATTCTTATAGCTATTTTCTTGGATGATTGTGACTGAAATTGACGGCGATGACTTCTCCTTCCACAGAGCACACAGTAGCTCTGCATCCCAGTGGACCGTGAGTAGAACATCTCCATCTGACCTTCTGATCCTTATGAAAGTTACCATACTGTGTACTGTAATATGTATACCCGTCTAGTCGCAGCAACGGCTTGCCTTTCTTCGATAGTAATATTTGCACTGTGGAAATTATAACAAATTTGAATAAGGATACGAAGCAAACTACCTGTTGTTTATATTTGCAGTGGTTAAAAATCAGATGAAACGTAGTAAGTAATAATAATAATAATCATTTATTTGCTTAAAAAAATAGTTATACAATTACATGAGATTTCCTGTCTCCCAAACTAGGGTGATCCTGTGCTATGGGAGACAGTTGGTTCTTCAGTAGGATGGGTACATTAGGGACAACTAATTGCCAGTGTTTGAACGAGGACAGTGTAAGGTAACAAATAGGTAAAAAAAGGGAATACCGTGGTAGGGGTGGAGGTTTTTAGGAATATGCACCAAAAACACAATTTAGGGTGAGAATCAGACTAGTACATTTTGTTTCGTTATAATTAAGAGTTTGCAACCATGACATTAGTTTCCTTTTGACTTCAAATTTTGAAAGAGAGAAAAAATTTAACTTTTTATTAAGCTTACTGTATAGTCATATAGCTAAGGGATTCATACTGTTTAGTAGCAAAGACGGTTTGACGTGGGAAGGAATCACAGATCGGCTGACCGCGACGCTTCTGTACGGAACTTTTGTTAAATGGCACGTTGCAGAGCTTCTGGAGAATGGTCCGTAGAATAAACAGCTGTCTAACAGATAATACTTTGCATTCCGAGTATAAAGCTGAGGTTGGGTATATTCTTGGCTTATTCATCATAACCTTTAACACCGCTCTTTGGCTTCGTTCTAAGCATAAGAAATTTCTTTTAAAGGTTCCGCCCCAGGCAGGTATACAATATGAGAGAGTTGACTGGCACAAGGCTGAGTAAGTCATAAGCAGAGTATTCATATCTGCAGAATCTCGCAGCTTTTTGAAAATGTAGATGAGCCTTCGAATACGTAAGTTTAACTGTTCAATATGGTAGTGCCAGTCAAGTCTCTGATCGATATATACACCTAGATATTTCAGGTATGGAACAGTTTCTACGGTGTTACAGCTGCTAATGCGCGTGGCAGAGTTTGGGTCACAGCAGTGAGCCGTAATCACTGAGTTATTTGTCGGGCGTTTGGGCCTTTTGGCAATATTGAACTGGATCACTTTAGTTTTATCTACATTTAGAGTAAGTAAGTTGTATGACAGCCAGGACATCACTTGACGAAGGGAAGATTCGGCGGAAGCTCTAGCTGAGAACCAATTATTTCCTTGTACTAATAGGACTGTGTCGTCAGCGTAAGCGTAAATTTCAGTATTCAACAGAGAAAGATTGCACAGGTCATTTATGTAAATTAAGAACATAGTGGGTCCGAGAATACTCCCTTGAGGGACACGAGTAAGATTGAGTATGTAATTATCTCATCGTTACTGACAGTCTGGCCAATTTTTGTACGCTGGGATTGATTCTCTAGATAGCTTTCAAAGATTTGGAGTGCATTAGCACGAATGCCAATGCTATTCATCTTAGAAATTAGTTTCGGAATCGAGATTGTGTCGAAGGCTTTGCACATATCCAGGAAAATTCCATAGCATGCCTTTTTACTGTCTAGTTTGTTGACAATAGAGTTTAACAGACTAAGAACTGCATCTTCGGTGGAAATACCAGGTCTAAATCCGAACTTTGTTTGGTTTGGTTTTTGGAAATAATGTTATTTTTAAATAAGTAACTAGTGAGGCGGTTATTTAGAATTCGTTCTAAAACCTTGGAGAGGCCTGGGAGCACAGATATAGGTCTATAGTTGGATATGCAATCTCGTTTTCCAGATTTGAAGACTGGTGTTACAATGGCTTTTTTTAGAATATGAGGAAATATTCCAGAAGCAATAGACGCGTTACATATATGAGTAATGGAAGGAACAAGTACATGACTTGCATGCTTGAGAACAGCAACTGGAATCTCATCCCAACCCTTCGCACAGTCAGCCCGTAGGCCTTTTATAATTCTTCCTACCTCGACGTTATCAGTAGGCAATAAGACCATTGAGTTTGAGCTTTTCTGTTGATGAGTAGGACTGGGTGGGTTTAGGATTGGTAATATTTTATTTGCTAGATTTTTCCCCATGTTCGCAAAGATCGTGTTAACTATAGAGATAGATGTCATTCGGTCAGGATCTAAATTTAAGAGTTCATGATTTAGGGGTGTCAATATTTCTGTAACAGTTATTGTTTGAGCTGTTTTCAACAAATGTGATGACGGGATAGTGGTCTGTTATTGTTGATTTTACAACAAGTACAACTGAATTTAACTTATTTTTAAAAAGGACATGGTCTAAGCTATTTTCTTGACGAGTAGGGATTGAGTGTGCTGGAAGTAGACCAATGATGGAAAGAAAAGTTAGGTACCTACACTTTAGCAGTCAGTTCATCTTTTATGTAGCATGCAGCACCATTTTTGGTTTCCAAGCAGTAATCCCAGTGCATTTCGTTTAAATTCCTACCAAAATGCGAGCTCACTGTCAGAGTTGACTTTTTTTTGTCAAATAGTTTAAAAAATAACGTTAACGTTTAATTAAATTTTGCTAACGAAAAAAGGAAATTAATTTTGTAAATACTCGTATTAAAAGATCTACAATACCAATAAATCGTTTATTCAAGATTTATTACTTCAAGTAATCATTTTTATGGTTCTAAAATTAACATTATGAAGAAAGTTTATTAATTACGGTAAAAATAAAAGTGTAATTTTCTACTGAATTTTTTTGTGTGATGAAAGCTGATATCAAATTATGTTATATGGTTTATTACATTCCGAAATCTGATTTGAAACGTTTATTTCCATTTAGTAATAAAAACCATCGGCGATGTTCTTGTCTACATTAGCTGTCAACTCGTAGCCTTTCCGGCGAGGTGACGCTGACAACAATTCGCCAGATACATCGCCGAGTGATGAACTAATTGGGTACACTTGTCGCGATTGACTTGAATTAAATTGTCGCCGAAGACCGCTAATCTAGCCGTAGCATAAGATCACGTGACAATTTTAATTTAATTGCATATAAACTTTTCTACGAGAGAAAAGTTCATTGGTTCAATCGGCCAGGATCGAACCCATGACCACTGGATTGGAAGGCACGGTTCACTTACATACTATTGTATTGTATTGTATATATATTGTATTGAAAAAAGAAAGGAAAATGTTAGAAAATAAAACTTTAAGTAAGCATAAGTTACAATACAAGGCATTCTAAAATAAAATATTAAACCATTTCTTAATAACTTTATCGTAACTTTAAAACTTTAAAGGACCCAAGTCTTAAAACTACGCTTAGTAATTTGTCTGTTTTTTAATATCTCTACCTGAGGTCTGGTGTATGAGCCAAGCTTATAGCCCCATGATATCCAAACAGTTTTACTTTATCTGTAGAATATAATAGTCTTGAGCCATATTCGACGTCAGCACGGCCTTCTGCCTGCCTGCGTGCATGTGATCCGTGTTGAGCGACATGATCATGTCTTTGACCGTGGTGATCGCGGCGCGGCACCCGTACCGGTGGTGAGTTGAGCAAGCCCACCGAGACTTGGAGCCAATCCTACGAGCCAGGTAGAAGTTGTAGCCGTGGAGACAGATCATCGGCTTGCCTCGGCGTGACGTCACAAAGCAAGCTGAAATAAACAGACGAGTTAGACAAGTTTTGTAGTGTAAAGCTTTATTAATCGTCAAATTAATCCTAAGGCGAGCATTTTCACGTGTGGTAAAGTTGTACACAAATGCTGTGGGTTAAAATCCCTACAAATAATAATGATTTGCCATAAACATGTTAAAACATTTCCAATTAAATGTTGTACTTTTTGTGTATTTTGTAAATCCAAGGGTCAAAATGACTCAAAATCACCTAATTTTTTTAATAAATGTACATATTTATAACAAAAACCTTTGAATTAAACAGCGGCAGTCAAAATCCCAAAAAAGAGTTTACAGTCAGTACATGTAAGGCAATAATAATGTAAATGAATACAAAATGAATGTTAACCGGATTATAAAAAGCCATTAGAAAAGTAAACACTAAATAATTTAATCACGCTCATTCAAAAATATTACGATTAATTTATTAAGGATGCCTAAAAATACGCACATACGAGTAATACTACAAAAAGTAGGACAGCAAAAATTTATTAATTTTCGTTAGTATCCTATCACTACAGATCATTCCCAATACTAAGAACAGTGATAGTAAATAATAATTTAAAAGAAAAAAGCTAAAAATAGACTGCTTTTGTCACATGCAAACCAATTAACACAAAGCGCTACAAAATAACAGACTGGTGTCGATGTTGTCGTACTATTTTCTAAACTAATCTTTCAGGCATCACTTAAATGATATGTACTCTTCTTGACCGACGGAGCCGCGCGCGCGCGTAGGGGCGTTGTCAGTTTGTTGTGCCCGTGCGTCCTGTACATACAAACTGAGATTTTGCGGTACAGCGTTAAAAACGCAATCGTGCGCCTTCGCATAGCACACTAGAGTTCTAACTTTTTAGCAATGTCCATCTATATTTTTTAACTTAGGCGGATGATTGTGTGCGTTATTTATTTTAACGATTTGTTCTTCGTGTGTGAATATGTTAGCCTTGCATCCTTTGGCATAGTTCGTGGAGCATAGCCATCTGCACTTGGATCCTCTCGCGTACTGCCGACTGAAGCCATACCCAGCGCATCTTATCATTAAGTTGCCTCGCTGCGATCTACAGAAGTAAGGGGTAGTTCCTGTAAATAATAGCTTTTCAGGACTGGCTCCTCTAACAGTTATGTTCTAAAAAATTAAGTAGATAATAAGTAAGTAACAAGTAGATATACACTATGCGTGGATGAAGTTGTAGCTAAATAGTAGTTTTGTACAAATGGAAAAAAGGGTTTTTTAATACATTTATTTTATTATTTTGGGTTTTATAATTTTTTTGGAGGTGATTGCGTACACATACGCCGAATGTTTTTACTTCCTGTCGTAGATACAAAAGCTTTGCAAGTAGAGTTCTTCGAACTACAGCGCCATCTAGCTTTTAAGTCGCCGTTGATGTAGTTCTTGCAGAATCGATAACCGCCATACGAGTATATCAGCATCTCAGAGCCACGAGTCCAAGTTTAAAAAATGCTGCAACCCAGTTAATTAGCATAATAGTTACATCTAGATAATCAGCAGAATAATTACATCTAGATACAGCCTTAGACCAAATAAAAAATTAACTGACGGAGCTCTGCAAACAGCGAAATAAGGATGATTGAATCTATATCTTTGCGTGTTCATGAACAATTACGCACACACGTGCAAGGAAACTATGCTTTCATTTATTTAATTTACTTTCACTATCAACACTACAGACTTCATTCCGGCACTTACTTACATCGGAATAGCTTTTCAGGACACTATTTTCATATCATGACACGGAATAACGTTATTGACTTAGCGAGCATTTGCGAGCGAGGCGTCTATGCTTCAGATTCGCCAAAAATGCTTTCAAATGTCCAGCGTCTCTCTGTCTGTCTTCCTTTACAAGTCGCGGGTAGAACTTCACTAGAATCGGTTGATAAAGCGACCTGTAGAAGAGGACAGCCGAACAGACGCCGCTGGCCGCGAGGTGTTCAGCTCACAGAGCCACTTGTTTAAATTGGTAAAGTTATTTTTGCAATATTGGTTTAGTTTGAATTATTATCGCGGCACCAGCCCACCCACACATGTTTAAAAACAGGCCTCACTTCGTTGTTTGCAGAGTTCCGTTGTTAATTCCTATTCCCGTTGTTATTCGTTAACAACGTTAACGAATAACAAACGCGATAACGTTGTTTAGTTGTTATTTCCGTTGTTTATTTTGGTCTGAGGATACAGTACGAAAATTAATATTATAATGATTGTCATATTATGAAATGGCTCAAAATTATCACAGAAATTATTGTGACATTAAGGGCGGGGGAAAAAAACTACTTACGTAGTGTAGTAGTTATTTATTAGAGTTTTAATATTAAAACAATTAGGTTTATTAGTACTTATTTGAAAAAAAGAAATGCAAAGAAGTTTTTTCCATTTACTTGTTAACTAAACTGAGGGCAAATAAAAGTTCCTACTATTGAATGTACAGGTTAATTTATTGCATTATATTACACAATGTACTCATAGAATTTAAATAGAAAAATATCTTGTTACAATCGATTTGTCAATTCGCAGAATTATTATTGCACCATTATTCTTGTAGAGAAGTTAGCAAACAAATTTTTAACCAATATCATTTCTAATCTAAACTATAGTGTTAAAAAAAGCTTGTCAGAACTAGGAAAAGACCGACACCAATCGAAAGGGCAAGGCAAGGCCGACCCGCATAAGTCAGTGTTCTATTCTACGGTAGCGTGAGTATATCGAGCGAAGAGAAGGAGATACAAGACATACATTAAATCACTTTATTCAGTTACACAATAAGTTATTACGAAAAAACAAAAAACAACTGTTATTCATATTTGTTTTAAGCAAGTCGGGGACAAGACGTTTCGCTTAATAACGAATGACGCCTCCATCAATAGCGCTTCCATCAGACGGTGTGTGAAACTTTTGCACCAGGTTGATAGGTTGCCGTCTGCCGGCTACAGACAATGAGCGAGCAGCAAACGTTACGAGCGTTACCTACACCAAAGGCGGCGTCACTTCCGTCTCTAGTCCACTAAAACTACGAGTATACACTAGAACTAAACTACACTAGATGAATAACATCCCTGGAACTATGCGCCAACCTGCTATTTTAGGGAATAAATATACACCCATTTATTAATTATAAACTGTTTTTTATTTTATGCTTTGACATCTTCTGTAAAAAAAAAATCGACTTATTTCGGCAACTTTAGTTGTGTGTTGTTTTATCCAAATAGGTGGCTACAATATACCTTGGAATAAATCTGTTAAATATTTAGGGATCATCTTGGATAGCAAATTAAACTGGACAGAGAACACGTTAAAACTATGCGTAAAGGGTGCCAAGGCCTTAAAAGCTCTAAGCCCGGTGTTAAGCAGACGGTCCTGTCTCAGTAATCACACTAAGTTAAGCATCTACCGCACCCTGGTCCGTCCCTGCATAACTTACGCATGTCCAGTGTGGAGCAGCACGTGCACCACTAACCTTAATAAATTACAAGTAATCCAAAACAAAGCTATTAAAATACTCTTATGATCCTCCTCCATATACGAATCTTAAAAAACTACATGTTAAAATTGGCCTACCTAGTCTAAATTCTTATATCTACAAGTTATCAAAAACATTTAATTTAGTTAGTAACCCTAAAAGTAAAAATAAACTTGTTAGTAATATTTGCATAACACGTAAACGCAACTTAAAATTTATCGATAAGTATAAACGGTCCAAACTACCACATCACTTATTCTTAGACGATGAATAGGTATAGCTGCCCGCGCAAGAGCGCGCTTCTTTTGCTCGCTGTCGTGCGCGCCATACTCGCCCGTATTATCTGTTGATATGAGGAGCGGTATGGCGCGCGCGTCATCGGGTAGTGGAGGCGCGCGCTTGCGCGCAGCATTGTTCACGACGGACGAACTCTGTAGGAGTGCGCTGTTCCTGCTGCTACTGCGAAACCGCGCAGCGGCGGTTTGTTTTCGGCCGACTACCGCCTTTATTGGCAAAATTATATTTTATTTATAATATTTTTCTTGAATTGTAATGCTACACTAAAGCTTGCAACAATTGTAAATACTTTATTACCTATGTACGCATATAACAAAAAATGTTAAAATATATAATACCCAGACATCATGTTTTATATTCAAACTACGTAGATTTGAGAAAAACAATTAATTATTTTACTGTTTTAGTTTTGTAGGAAGACTTATGTACACTATTAAAATGTTATTTAGTTATGTTTAAATAAAGATTTTAAAAATGAATGAATGAAGTTGTGTGTTGTTGGTGGTTGAGATGAGTAAGATACTTTAGAATCGAGAGTATTCTCCTCTTTTATACGTAACAATGGCTAATACCTGTTTCTATTACGATAATTGGCGCTATTTTTTTTCCACTTCTTCTTTGCTTCTTGATGTTCTTGTGGTGTCATATCTTTAACAAGTTTGATGGTTCCCTTTTCTTTCATCTTTAGGTATTTACGGCGTTCTTTCTCTCTATACTTTTCCATTTTCTCAGGGTCATTTTTGATGCGCTCATATCTGATACGATCGTATCTTTTTCGGTTGGCTTCTTTATTTCTTCTTGAAATTTCTTCCTTAGACTTTTTTCTTTTCTTGGCGCTGTGCTCAGAATCGACCTGTGTACCTAAAACAATAACAAGCCTATTATTATAAAGACCGCCCTAGACAGGAGGCAGGAACAGTCAAATATAATAAAGGAGATACTAAGGAGTACTTGTTACTATAACAATAATAATAATTTTTATATTACAGTATTAACTATTCGTATTTAACTACAACGCTGGATGACATATTGGACTTGGTATCAATTTTATTCTTATTACCGCTCAATGATCTAAACTAATTTAACAGGATTAAAATTATCAGCGCTTATTTTAATGTGTGTGAAATTAGCAGCAATTTAAGTAGAGTCAAATTAGGTTTTTAGAAAAAATGACAACACAATCGACACTATTATTTGCCATGGGGCACCTACTATTTGAAAAACCTTCATTAATCCCCTTGATTCTATTTTTCGGCTAAGTTATTGTGGCATTAGAGCTTTTTGTATTATTATAGACACTTTGTAGTAGGTAAATGGTTGTGTTTTTCTCCTGTTTTCACTATTATTTTATCGATAGTGAATACACAAGCTTTGCATTTTCTGTTGCTGTTAGTAGAGCAGCGCCATCTAGTTTTGAGAGCAATCGTGACATGTTTGCTGTATCGTTATCCACAATGCCCCTTAGTTTCCCGCCTGTTCTTCTGAGTGGCTCTTTTTTCGAACAAGGCGGTCGAGTCTTTTAAACAAGTTTGACGTTCATAAGTGTATCTTTGATACCCAATTGAACAAAAACATTTTGACTTTGACTTCTCTCTTTTTATCTTTTTTTATACATGTCTCTTTTTCTAAATCGCTCTCTATCTATCTTCATCTTTATCATTTTCAAAATCGGAGAAATTCATTTTTTACAATTAAAAGAAACTATGCGTAGTTGTTTGACCAGCGTCGCTTCACTACTGGTATGTGATCAGGCGACGTGTCGTCTGCTGCTGCCGCTGGCTTCATGTCGCTCGCTGCGGGACGCATCCCATACAAATACACACAAACCAGTAGTGTCGCGACGACACATCGTCCGTTGTCACTGTCTGCGGTTGGGCGTGGAACACTGTTGGCAACCCAACACAAAATTCTACCAAGTTCGGTTGGTAAGCTTGGCTAGCTCAGACTTCACTCGCCCTTTGTTCTACTATAATATAAAAGTAACCTATAACACGTTGTGCAATAAGAGAAATAAAACCATTACTGTCACCAGAAGAAGAATTTAATTCCACATCAAATATACAGCCCACTCTCCCACTTTCGAGGTCTCCAACAGAACACTACCTTTACGTAATAAGTTAACATCAGAAAAGTGATCAGAATCTCACTCATGCTCTATTTCACGTTCGTGCTCACTACGCTCCACGATGTTATCTTTTTAGAAATAATTTCCTCCTCACTGTCTTGTCTTGTAATATTTCATCTATTTCGCGGTTACGAATTCTATGCAGTCGATAACGAACACACTGATAGAATCTGTTTATTGAACCAAAGCCACATAATTAAAAAACAAATGACAAGAACTGTCACTATTGGGTATTTTTCACCCAAACTCGCTTTACACATCCATTGTAGCAAAACGTGTAGAGCTAAGCGACAGAAACGTTGGGCACGTTGTCTTTATTTATTCTGTAAGAGGGAACTTAATGCGGCAAAAGGAGGGGGCTCTCAAGTAGCATATTTCCGAGGCCAAGCGGTTTTAAATTAATCAACAAAAATCTAAGAATTGGTAACAGAATCCAATTCCTATAACGGGAAGTCGGGTCTTTTCATTTTAAAAGATTATGAAAATTCTGTTTTAGCTCAAAAGCTTTGCCAGCTGATCTATTTACATGACGTCCGGTTGTTTTATTTTTTAATCTTTTTAAAAATTTAGTTGAGGAACGTGGTTATGTAGATTATTAGCTATGATTATTTTATTTTGAAACGTAAAGATGAACGAATTGCATCTTCTACTTTGATAGCTTGAACAACGCCATCTAGTTCTGGCTCCCGCAGAATAATGTTTGCTGTACAAATATTGACCACATCGGAGGTTCTCGTTGCCACGCTTGTTCGTGTAGAAGGAAATCTCTAAAAAAAGAAAATTTTATAATTAGAATCAAATATATATCCTATATGTTCCTTATATATCTGGAGTACTGACCACCAAATAGCGTATTCACGAACTCTATCATGACTGTTCAACTGCCTGCTAATAACATCATTACGTGAAATGTTAACTGAGACACAAAAATCTTTATCGTTATTTGTTACATGACGGTTGACATTATACTACGAGTACTATTTATGTTTCAACAAGTAACATTATTAAAAGAAAAACAAAAACTCGGCTGTAAAATGTTGTACCCCCTATGTCACATCCACTATCAAGAAGATTCAAATGACACCTCACGTGTCAAAATCCATTAAGCTGTTTAGGCTGTACACTGCGCCAAAGAAACCTCATACATACATACATACATGCATACCCACATAGATACATACATACATATACATTTATACATACACTCGAAAAACATAACCCTCCTTCTTGCGCAGTCGGCTAAAAATAAGGTACATAGGTCATTCGATTTGTTTCGACATCGAAACGCCTGTCGACTGTCGCTTTTGCACATAATTTGCAAATGTGCAAAACCGACAGCGATGGTGTCTTTTAGCTTCGGAACAGTAGCTGAATGATTTTTTTCTCTACTCGTAGTAAATATTTGTTCATTTTCTTTTATTTTTTTTTATGTAAAATACACTGAAAAAACAGATCGGTTAATTTTGCCAAAATTATTTCGGTTGAATTTTTTTCGTTTAAATTTACAAGGAAATTGTTCATTTTACAAAAGCTTACTAAAACATACGTGTTCAAACTAACAAATCTCATTTTGTTATTCTTACTATTCCGTAGTGGTTACAATAAAAAAAAATACATGTTGAAGTAACAAAACTAAATTGTTTAATTTTTCTTTTGTTAATAAAACTATTTTTCTTAGTAAAAATTATCAAAATTATTTTTAGTTTAACCAAACAAATAGATTTAGTTAAAATAACTAAAAACATAGTTAGAGTAACTATAGAGTATAGTCAAAATTAAGAAATAATTTTGATAAAATCAACTATACAACTTTCATAAACCGAAGCGAACATATTTGTTAGTAGTAACAAAACGTTACAGTTTGAAACAACAATGTTTTTGGTACTAATATCTAGGTTAAATTTACCGGATATAAGCTGAATTCAACATTTTTTCCTTCATTAAAGTAACAAAAACTTTTTAGTTCCATTAAACATGTAACCTTAGTAAAAGAAACCAAAAACACCGTTTAGATCAACCATAGAATATACTCAAAATTAAGAAATATTTGTGGTGAAATCAACTATACAACTTTATTAAACTGAACCTAACATATTTGTTAGCAGGAACAAAACGTCACAGTTTGAAACAACACTAATTTTGTTTGCCAATATCCTTGTTAAATTTGCCAAGTAGAGACTAAATTCAACAGTTATTTCTTATTAAAATAACAAAGAAACTTTGGTTCAATTAAACATACAAACTAAGTATAAGAAACTAAACAAATTGTTTAGATCAACTATAGAGTATAGTCGAAGTTAAGAAATCACTTTGATGAAATCAACAATACACATGTAATAAACCGAAGCGAACACATTTGTTAGAAGGAACGAAACGTTACAGTTTGAAACAACACTTATTTTGGTTGCCAATATCTCGGTTAAATTTGCCGTATTCAGACTAAATTCAACAGTATAAAACTTCTTTAAACTTCTTTAAAATCACAAAGACACTTTAGTTCAAATAATCATTCAAACTTGGTAAGAAAAACCAAACAAATCGTTTAGATCAACTATAAAGTATGGTCAAAGTTAAGAAATCACTTTGATGAAAACAACAATACAACTTTATTAAACTGAACCTAACATATTTGTTAGAAGGATCGAAACATTACAGTTTAAAACAACACTTATTGTGGTTGCCAATATCTTGGTTAAATTTGCCAGATGCAGACTAAATTCAACAGTTATTTCTTCTTTAAAATAACAAAGACACTTTAGTTCACATAAACATACAAGCTTAGTAAAAGAAACCAAACATATCGTTTTGATCAACTATAGAATATAGTCGAAGTTAAGAAATCAACTGGATAAAATCAACAATGCAACTTTAATAAATTGAAGCAAACATATATCTTAGAAGTAACAAAACGTTACAGTTTGAAACAACACTAATCTTGGTTTCTAATATCCTTGTTAAATTTGCCAGGTACAGACTAAATTCAACAGTTATTTCTAGTTTTAAAATAATAAAGACACTTTAGTTCAATTAAACATACAAACTAAAATAAATTAAAAGAAACCAAACACGTCGTTAAGATCAACTATAGAGTATAGTCAAAGTAGTCATATAAGTTAATATGACGTTATATGTATACTTAGTTAAAATATAACCAGTGGACAATTAAGACGCTTGCAACGATGTCTCATTTGTCAAATTATGATGAGTAGTTTAAAAGTTACGAGGTAATAGATGAACGTACTTTACATACTTAAGACTTTTGGTTAGGGGTCTAAGAAAACATACATATCGATCAAAAATATAACCACATATATTACTTTGCCATATTCGGGTAATAAACAGGCCAACTTTTAACGTGATGGATAGCTAAGTTTATTGGTTACATAATTATCACATCTAACTCTTATGGTGGTGGTGGTAGTATTTTTTTTTTTTTTTTTATGTAGAATAGGTCGGCGTTTGACCACCAACTCGCCTGATGTTAATCGACGTTGTGGTCTAAGATGGAGCACGACGACCTATAAGGTACTTATTCACTCTAGCCTTGAAGTTTACTAGAGTGAAGAAGTACAAAGACGGCAATTGACTGACGCGCTACAAGTGCGCTACTGCTCAGACCCGTCTTCAGTATGGTTCATTTGTCAATGACGTCAGACATGCGCGAGGAGTTTTCTGTTCTGTCTCAGTCGAACCTAATATTATAGGTGCAAAAGTTAAGATGCATAGATGTTTATTACTCGAGCCAAAACGGCTGAACGGATCTGAATGAAATTTGTCACAAAGGTAGATTTTAGTCTGGAATAGCACATTGGCTACTTTTTTGACCGCAGGTAGCACCGCGGGGCGTAGCTAGTGGATACAAAGTTTTTCAGTCGATCACTATAGTTATACGTATAGGTAAACGTATATCACAAATTTGAAATATTTAAATAAAAATAATAATTTACTTTTCACGAATTACTTTTAATTCAAACATAGTAAGAAACAATAATTTCTTCCCTACATACAAAAATCTTTTAAATGAGGTAAAAAATTTAAAGCTATATTGAATTGCCTACAAGTAAAAAAATATCATTAAAATTATGTTCATTACTCAGGTATGTAGGTAAGAAGTATATCAAAAATATTTATATAAGTTAATACGCGTTGACTTGTAATTTTTATTATGTTTCGGCTTTCGACTACCTCGGTGGCTCAGTTGGCTCAACTTGCCTTCTGAGCTTAGGGGCATGGGCATGGGTTCGATTCGCACCTAGGGCAAACATTAATGTGACAAACATTTGTGTTTGTTCCATGTCTGGGTGTTAATATTTATTTAAATATATAAATGTATGTATATCAGTCTCTAGAAGCCATAGTACAAGCTTTGCATAGTTAAGGGTCAGGCAACCGCGCGTAAAAAAAAAATAGGTATACCTATACCTACGTTTACAGAATTTATTAAAAGTATCCGTTGACGTTAGTGCATTTTATGACTTAGTATTTAGAAGGAAATAAAATGTTTGAAGGCTTAGTACTGGTGCAGGTCTGATCATAGTGTTTTACCCTACTAAGAAATACCATAATAATATGTAGGTAATATATGGTATTGCTATGCTATGCTATGGTACTACAAAATAATAATAACATTACAAATTACATTCAGATCCTAAATAAATAGGTACGCATAATACAATTATGTTGGTTAACTACTAAGGAAATTTTGTTAAAATAACAAAATAATTTTGTACGCTATGGACAGGTTGAAACCTGTTTACGCCGCGGCCGTCACGCGCCGAGAGTTTTGTTTAGTCAGTTGCTCGCTTATGTGCCGGTGTTGCCAATTTCATAGTGTTGCTTAAAACGTCGGGTAAATTTACTAAGGCTTGAAAACTTAATTTCTCGATTGTAAAATTGTTGATAAATCACGATAAAATAGTGATTTTGTATGTTGCACCCTCAAACCAAATAAAGAGTAAACACAGAGCTCTGCGAACAGTGGAGTGAGGCCGTTAAGCATGGGTGCGTGGGCCGGTGAAACCATAATAATTCAAATTAAACCAAAATAACAAATGTAACGTTACCAATTTAAATAAATTTATAACGTACGGTATCGATCTGTCGATGAAAAGTAGTAGCGCAAGTGGAAAAGAAAGAAAAATGTCGAGCCATGGTATCGTTATAATTGTGTGTGTGCTAAATTGTGCACGTTACGCGGAAGGGCAAAGTTTTTAAACGACCTCGACATCGTCTTTCCTTTTTTAAATATAAATTTCAGGTTGAACCGTTGAGCTTTCGATTAGTTAAATAAGTAAGTAGGTTGGTAACTTAATTGACCGACTGGCGTGAACTAATTGCCTACAAAATTTCATGCCGATCTGGTCAACGGTATTCGAACAAACATACAAACACACACACAACGCCCATTTGTCCCAGTGGGCTCGTGGACCGTTGCTTCGCTCGTTCAATAATCGGTGTTGTTGGGTGTGGGCTCTAACTGGTTTAATAATATATAACTAATACATAAGTAATGTATTAAAATTAATTAGAATACTAACATCAGAATACTGCATATTGGCTAAAAAATATGAAAATACAAGGTTAACTAGTAAAATTATTGCAATATCAGATACACTTGTTACAAGATCTAATTTACTAATCAAAACTAGCAGTTAAGCGTTTTAGCATATTTTTTTTTGTCTAAAAGGTAAATAAAAATAACTTTGATATCAAGTTTTCATTTTTTATATTAATTTATAATTTACTTATATTAATTAACTCAAAAATGGTTTTATTTGCTCAGGTAATTTCTTGTAATTTCTGATTTAGTTTCGGACTTTATCTTCTTTGACTACTGCTGGTAACACTGGTTCAGCAACTACGAGTATCATCGCGTGCGCTACGGTGGTTTGGTTTACCGATTGCCATCCACATCCGCCCGCTTCCTCATTTCGTGAAAAACCGCACTGAGGCAACAACGTGTCCGCACTTATATTTCGAATATTAAAGTTTGTGTTAAATTGAACTATTTTGTACGTGAAGTGAAGTAAAAAAGTGCTATTAGAGGCAACGATCGCGTCCACACTTCGATTTCATATGATTTAATATGTTTTAAGTGAAGTACTATAACAGCCGTTAATAAAGTCAAAAAATTGAAGATCTACAAACCTGGGCGTAGAAAGACGCATTAAAAATATTCTGCGGTAAGTAGTTTTGAATTGAGTTTTTTTAGTAGCAGTTTATTAATAGGTTACTTTAAAATAATTCAAAACTTAGATAATTGCACCTATATACCATTTATCAATAGTAGAAAGTTTTTCCAAAGTTGATAGTGGTAAGCTGAAATTGTGACGTAAAGTGAGACTTCGTTGTCCGTTTTGGCTGAGCGTCAGATGGTTTCTTGTATGATTTTAAATTAATTAATCTTCAAATTTTTCAGAAAACACTACAAAAACATCGTGGCTGGACGGCCTGAGTGATGTAGTACTTAAAATCTGAGGGGCCGAATAAAATTAAAATTAGGACATAAAAAATAACATCGAAGAAATACAGACGATGCATTCAGTAAGTACCTAATTAGTAATAACCTTTTTTAACAGACTTCATAAGAGGAGGAAGTTCTCAATTCGTCGTTATCTTTTTTTGTAGGTATGTTCCGATTCCTCGAAGACGCTTGAACCGATTTAGAAAATTCTTTTTTTATTTCAAAGTTTCCAGGTGGTCCCAATAAAATTTTATCAAAATCGGTTGAGAAGTTTATAAAAAAATTATAAAAATTAAAATTCGATATTTTTCCATGGCACATATTCGCACTTAAAATTGTATTCGCATGAACTACTTGAGCAAGCGTGGTGGATAGCCCTGCAATGTCCCTGCAGTGGGCGTAAAAGACTATAATGATGATGATTGGTAACCAAAACGATTGTTGTTTGAAATTATAACATTTTGTTATCGTAACAAATACTTTAGGTTTAGTTTACTAAAATTATGTTGTAACTTTAAATAATACAAAACTGTGATGCAAGTAATAGCCTCTTTTAATGTTTTTTTTACTTCCAGATTGAAATTGACTTTTGTAATATAAATGAAGACAAAAATTTGAAGTTGTTTGAAAAGTGAGATGCTGGATGATGGGACTACAAATGAAGACAATTTTAAGTTGCAGTTCAAATAACATAGTGAGAGTAAGTACTCATTTGAACTAAGAACATTTTTCCCATAAGGCCAATTGATAATGTGATATGGTCCGAACGTCTGTACCTACTTAACTAACCATGAAATGAAAATATAAAATTCTATTGTTAACTAGTGGGCAATTTATATATTGAAGGTTGACAACCTAACTTCAACCAATACCTCTGCTAATTTCCATTTATTATTTTATTAAACTTAAATAGGTAGAAAAGAAGTTTGATGTATTTCTATTGTACTATTTTTAGTGAGCCCTTGCAGACTATTTGAAGGCGTTACAACAGCAAGAGAAATATAACCAAAAGCGCAATATCGTTTTATAATCATCATCATCATCAGCCCGTAATCGCCTACTGCTGAGCATAGACCTCTTATCTCGTATGCCACTCATCCTGGTCCTGTACCAATCATTAAAATATTGTTTGTAATTTGTTTTCAGATATTCGAGACTTTGATGTTTGCAGTACTTTAGCATGCAAAATGAACATCACAAATATTGACTGCTGACTAGAAAAAATACAATAAGGTGCCTATTGCCGTCTAGACAAGCTTTTATAACACATGTCGAAGTAAGTTGATATTTGAATATCAATTATGTAGTTTATTGGTCTGAAACTCTTGTAATATTGTTTAAAAGTGTAATATTGATATTGAACTACGACGGTCTCGATAGCTCAGTTGGTGGTAAACCTGTCTTTTGCGCTTAGGAGTGTGGAACCGATTCCCCCTAGGACAAACATTCATGTGATAAACATTTTCGTTTGTTTTATATCTGGTTGTTAGGTATCTGTTTAAACATGTTTTCCAAAATATATGAAGAATAATGTATGTAATGTATGTTCATTAGTCTCTAGCAGCCATAATACAAGCTTTGCTTAATTTGGGGTCGGACGACCGTGACCGTGTGTGTTATAATGTCTCAAATATTTATTTATTGGCATTATTATTTATTAAAGTTTTATTTTGTTTTAGAATTATGCTGACATAGAAGAAGAATAATAATTGAAGAATAGACATAAGTCGTACAACAAAAAAAGATTGACTTGCCAGCCTATGAGTTTAAGTGTTGGTACACTTACAGAGCTTGAAGCAATCCATATTATGGTGGTCGACATGAAGTACTTCATCAACAAAAGTAATTGACATTTGCTTTAAATGTTTTACGGTTTTGAATATTGCGTACCCGAAAGAATGATGGTATCCTAGAATACGTCCACCGTTCAAAAATACACTCTATGCAGTTGAAATGTATGAAGTTCTGCAAAAGGTGCACGAAAGTGACGTCTTTCTTAGAATTCCATACATTATGATTTAGGCTAGATATAAATAAATGGGGTTCACTAAATATGATTTGTATAATTATGTGATTTTCATAATACCTATTTAGTTTTTTTTAGAAAATAAAATTACTTATTTGTGAATTCATTCTATCATTTTATACTCATTAATTTTAAAATAGTCAAAAGACTACCTAGTTAGTATACCTTGTCTCCTGATACCACAACTATACATGATTAATAATAATAAATTGGTTTTTATTTGTTCGTTTATTGGTAAAATCAGCTTACTGGGTAGTCATATAACGATATTTGTTGGATTTATTAACTATTATTATTTATTAACGTTACTATTGTCACTTTTAAAACAGAGATCATTGTATTATCAACATAAATAGTTAAATGGAAATATTTAACAATAAGTTCTTTTTTGTTATGTTTTCGTACCTACCTAGTTTTTGTAGAAACTATTTTGTCTAACTAATATTGTCTATTGAAGTGACAACGCTTTAGACGTGTTGTGCTGGAGATATGCGTTCGGTTTATGGCGGGGTTTCTGTTAAAACCACTTGTAAAACGGTTAAATTACTGCTTAAAAATACTAGGGAAACTGTTCAGTATCAGTATTTTCTGTTGAAGTAACAACAGAAAATACTGATTATAATAAACAGTTTCCCTAGTATTTTTAACCAGTAATTTAACCGTTTCACAAGTGGTTTTAACAGAAATCTCGTCATAAATCCAACAAATATTACAAGTACACCTTACTTTTAGCGTTGTTACTTCAACATACAATAGTGGTTATAATAAATAGCTTTCCTAGTATTTCTAACCAGTAATATAACCGATTTATGAGTTATTTCAACAGAAACCACATAATAAATCCAACAAATATTGTTAGTACACCTTACCTTTAGCGTTGCTACTTCTACATTCAATAATAGTAACAACAAACAGCTTTCCTAGTATTTTTAACCAGTAATTTAACCGATTTATGAGTGGTTTTAACAGAAACCCCGTAATAAATCCAACAAATATTATAAGTAGACCTAACGTTTAGCGTTGCTACTTCTACATACAATAATAGTAACAACAAACAGCTTTCCTAGTATTTCTAACCAGAAATTTAACTGATTTATGAGTGGTATTAACAGAAACTCCGTCATAAATACAACAAATATTACAAGTACAACTTACTTTTAGCGTTGTTACTTCAACATACAATAGTGGTTATAATAAATAGCTTTCCTAGTATTTCTAACCAGTAATATAACCGATTTATGAGTTATTTCAACAGAAACGACATAATAAATCCAACAAATATTATTAGTAGACCTAACCTTTAGCGTTGATACTTCAACATACAATAATAGTAATAACAAACAGCTTTTCTGGTACTTCTAACCAGTAATTTAACCGATTAATGAGTGGTTTTAACAGAAACCCCGTAATAAATCCAACAAATATTATTAGTAGACCTAAGCTTTAGCGTTGATACTTCAACATACAATAATAGTAATAACAAACAGCTTTCCTGGTACTTCTAACCAGTAATTTAACCGATTAATAAGTTGTTTTAACAGAAACCCCGTCATAAATCTAACAAATATTACTAGTACACATCACCTTTAGCGTTGCTACTTCAACATACAAAAATAGTAATTACTAACAACTTTCCTAGTATTTCTAACGAGTAGTTTAACCGATTCATGAGTGGTTTTAACAGAAATCCGTAATAAATCCAACATATATCATTAGTACACCTTAACTTTAGCGTTACTACTTCAACACACAATAATGGTTATAACAAACAGCTTTCCTAGTATTTCTAACCAGTAATTTAACCGATTATTCATTGTAAAATAAAACAAATAGGAAACATTTAATATAACAAGATACGATTTTGTTACAGTAACCAAAGCCATTTCTACAAAATAAGAATAGGTCATCGGAACTAATCTGAATTTGTTGTTCTCCGCAAAAAAAATTGTGATTACAACGATAAAACTGTTTATTTCATCAATTTATTTGTTGCTGTAACAATTTTTAAATGATGCATTAACAAATTGAAGTCTGTCGCTATAACAAAATTCTCAGTTATCCCTATTTCGACATGTAATATTTGTTAGAGTTTTGTTGACCCAACAATTAATTTCTCTCAGTGTAGGTCGTCGTTTGACCACCAACTCGCGTGATGTTAAGCGACGTTGTGGTCTAAGATGGAGCACGACGACCTATAAGGTACTTATTCACTCTGGCCTTGAAGTTTTGTAGAGTGAAGAAGTACAAAGACGGCAGTTGAGTGAGGCGCTACAAGTGCGCTACTGCTCAGACCCGTCTTCGGAACGGTTACACCGGACTACATCCCGAAACACGACTAGGTCATTTCACGGCATGACTTGGTCCGGTGGGTGGTAACTAGCCACGGCCGAAGCCTCCCACCAGAGTTTGCTACCCGGTTAGCACTACCCGGGGACCACGTGTAGGGAATCAGAATAGAGTACACTCCTACGGACGTGGGTAGCTCAGCCCCCAAAATGCGACAAATATCATGATGCTCACCTAAATGATCAAAATATAGATAATTGATTATAATTTTCACGTAAGTATATGTGGTATTTTCAATTATAAAAAAACATGTTGATGATGATAATGGTAAAAAAAAACAAAGGGTCAGTGTCACCAATGTTCGGTAAAGTACTGGTGATCGGTATACTGTCCTGTTCCTTTAACCACGAATTTGAACTGTTTTGCTTGACGTAGGGTTTATATACACATTATTAATGTATTTCTGTTTTGTGCAGTGTAGTAATATTAATATTTAATGTAATATTTTGTCCAGTGTAATACATACGGTCTGTGTAAGGAAAACCTATTTTTGTGTTTTTTTTTTGTTTTACACAAATCAATTTTTTTAAATTTATATTAGTTTACTAAAGTTTCTCTAATAAAATCTGGCAAAATGTGTGTGTGTGTTATCAACTACTACTCTAACTACTACAATTTCAACAGTAAAAATGTACGCCTTGCATCCTTTTGCGAACAGTTCCACCTTGTTCTGATACCATGCGAATACTGCTTGTATCGTAAATACTTTTGCTTTCAACGCGCTGACTTACAGAATGAAATCACTGTAGGAGAAACGGAGAGATCATTAGAACGGTGGTTATTTCATAGAGAGCCATTCATAGAAAGGCTTCTTTCAAGCGTTGCTGTTAGATACAGTGCTATTTTAAAATGACAACAACGTAATCTGGCATGCAGCTTTAATAAATAAATGCATTACATACTTAACAGTTTTCTTACATGACTTTTACAAAATTAAATATAATCACTAAATTTTTATAAAAGTTTCTTCTTCTTCTTCTTTAATCGTTCCCTCATTACTGAGGATCGTGGTCACTGGACCCCTTTAAGCGGACAATCTGCCTCCATCGATTCCGGTCCAAAGTTGCCATAACCACCTGCTGGAATTTGCTTGAGGACGTAGCTTCTTTCACTTTGTCAGACCATCGTGTTGGCGACCGGCCTCGTGCTCTTTTCCCTTCGGTATTGCCAATAATGACCAGTTTTTCGAGACTTCTATCTCCCTTTCGCATTAAGTGACCGAAATAGGGTAAAATAAGCTGTAGGCATACTGTAGACAATCTGGTCTTGATATCGAGTTGGGAAAGGATAGACACATTTGTGCGTTTGGCTGTACATGGTATTCGGAGCATCCGCCTCCAGCACCACATTTCGAATGCGTCTACCCGCTGTATTTCCCTTGCTCGGATTGTCCATGTCTCAGCTCCATATAAGAAAATGGGGAAAATTAATGTTACATGATATTTTTTATGCTAGACAGTTGATAACTTGATAGAGGACTAACATCCGGATAATACTATGTATCAGGGCTACGGTAGATCCCCGAAAGCGCCCGATATCCACACAATGAATCTAGCGGAAAAGCCATTCGAAGAGACCCTGCTGATATGGCCGTCATGCCAAATCAGGGAAAGGGCGAGAACTTCCTCGTGTATGACCTCACTCTAGATGTGAGTGTCGTAAGCTAGAATATTATTAGGTAGGTTCAAATTTATGTGCCACAGCCACAGTGATGGAGTCCTTCAATCTCGGAACAGTGGCTGAATGATTATGTTTTCCAATTATTGTGAGGATTTTGTTTTCCAACGTTAGTATAGCCGCTTTGCAACTTTTGCTGTTACTAGCGGTGCATCTCCATCTCGTTTTCGTGTAATTTACGTATTGTTTAGAGAATCTATGGCCACCGTAGTTTAACAACATTGTTCCCATACGTGTCTTGCTAAACCAGCCTGTGAATTAAAACTGGAATTAAACATAAAAGACATAGAAATGTGTGCAGAGTTTAGAGAATAGTTTAAAATTTCTTTAAAACCTGAAGTACTACAATGGCATACGCGTTATTAAATGTTTTTCTCTTAACAAATAGGAAAGAGAGGTTTTCTATTTTAGTAATTGGGTTGCTGAGGCAGATCGAGTAACATAAAAAAATAAATATTAGGTATTTAAAAGAAATCAAACAATGACAATACAATACAAAAACTCTTTATTGACACCAAATACAAATAAATCTAAACTAAACACTCAAAAATAAATGCGCAATGGGCGGTCTTATCGCTTAAGAGCGATCTCTTCCAGACAACCTTTGGATGGAATAAAAACATTATGATTTAGTATGGACGGTGGTGTGTGCTAAAGAAAAATAATAATAATTAAGGTTAAATAAACTTACTAATTTGAGAATTATAATAAACTACATACTAATACCTACACACCTTCACACTATAACCAATAAAATTCAATTTATTTATTTAGACCATAGGTTCTTAGAAAAACTTGGTAACATCACATTTTAAAATAGATAATGAAAAATACAATTTGAATTAATGGCGGCTACCTATAACTTTATTACCATCGTTTTGTTTCAAAATAGACACTTAGATAATTTTATTCTAGACAGATTTTTTAGTTTATCAGTGGTACAAAAAAATCACACCAATGCCTGCTGCAGCAGCTTGGTGCCTTCGTTGATTGAAAGAAATAAAAACTAGAAGAATATTTTATTGCAAAACATATTAATAATTATAGGCGCACATGGTGTTGTCATCTGGTGGTTCATGATTATGAATATTATTAATTTTCAAAAACTGATTTTCACAGGTAACAGCAAAAGCTCTGCAACCATTTTTCTTCTGTTAGAGCATTGCCATCTGATATTTGGGCCACTCGTGTAGTTCTTACTGTATGTGTAGGCACCGCATCTCACCATGACTTTGCCGAAACGTGATCGGCAGAAATAAGGATCTGAAATTAGTTCAATTAGATCTTTATCATTTTAGTGATCAATTTCCCACAGAATTGAGTAAAAGCTTGTAATTTATTTTTTGTTCCGGTCAGTGCCAGTCTCGTTCACTGCGTCATTCTATAGCCGCCTGGCGTCTTGGCAAAGATGCTCAGATTCGATAAAAATACAAAATACCTACTCGAAAGAAAAATGTTTATTTTCGATTTCTAAACAAAACGGCTAGGTAATTAAAATATGGCCTATTATATTTTATCTACTTAATTGGTTGAGCGAAGCAAACGTCTCTGAGCTGGTACGTTTGCATATTTCTCCAGCGATTACTAGTAAACCGCATTAAATTTAGGCAAGTGTCCATTTCAAAACAAGTGTATCTTACAAAACAATTCAAATCGGTAGATGAGAAATTTTTATATTTGTTTTTGAATCGACGTAGTGCGACATCCGCTTCCGTGTCTGTATTTTAAACTAGTTACTCGTAGGTGTGAGCACCGCGTGGCACAGACGCACGCGTTGGACTACCGCGCGAGTTATAGCGGACGCCTTTAGGAGACTATACCTATAGATACACCACATTACACAAAATTATCGTCGCTCATGGTTATGACAAGTCTCAACTTTGAGAATTTGACTTATTTTCAAAGGTAACCACGTAGGTCTTGCAGCTGGTGCTCCTGATAGACCCTGCCATCTAGCTCTTAACCCGTTTGAAGTTTGTTTACTAGTTACCAGTAGCCTCTCCGTGACTTGACGAAGACAGACACTATTTCCCGCAATTTCACATATTTTATCGTGATTATTATTAAATGTACAACATGGAATGAGGTGTTAAAGTTAACAGGATTGCAGTGATAGCGTTGCACAAAGTGGGTATGGAACCGTCGGTCATTATCAAGACTCTTCAAAATCTTGGTATCAGCCGTATGTTCGTATATCGTAGTATCGACAGATATACCGACACTTCCTCTGATGAAGACCATAAAAGATCGGGGCGGCCGCATGCGATGAGAACTACTAAGGCTGTTAATGCTGTTAAAGCCAGAATTCGCCAAAACCCAATGAGGAAACAAAAAATCTTATCGCGAGAAATTAAGATACCTGCTAGGACTCTGTCGCGTATTATAAAACAAGACCTGAAGCTTGGTGCATGTCGCCGATATACAGGACATGCCCTTAATCAATCGCTGCAGTTAAAGAGAGCGGATAGATCAAAACGTCTTCTATCCAGTTACGCAGATGAAAATTAGAGAAATATCCTTTTTACCGACGAAACATTTTTCACGATAGAAGGGCAATACAACAAGCAAAACGACAAAGTGTACGCTCACAGCTCTAAAGAAGCTACGGAACTGGTCGGAAAGGTACAGCGTGGTCATCATCCTACGTTAGTCATGGTTTGGTGGGGGGTATCCTATCACGGCGTCACAAAGCTTAATTTTTGTGAAAAGGGGTGAAAACTTCAGCCAAAGTGTATCAAAAAAACCGTCTTAGATGGTGTTGTAAAACCCCTTAGCAATAAACTTTTTAAAAATCTACAATACAATACAATACATCTTTATTGCACACCAAAAATACAAAGTAAAACAAACATAAAGCAATAAAAATCTACCGTGGAGTTTCCAACAAGACTCTGCACCTGGTCACAAGGCGTGAACTACCCAAGCCTGGCTGGAAGCCAACGTTCCGGACTTAATAAGGGCTGAAAACTGGCCCTCCTCTAGCCCAGATCTAAACCCCCTGGACTACAAATTATGGCCAGTTATAGCACGCTCTAAACGACACGCCGACATAGAGTCACTTAAGAAATCTTTGAAGCAAGCAGTGGCTAAATTCCCCATGGAAACAGTCCTTAAATCCATAGATTCTTGGCCAGACCGACTAAAGGCCTGTATCAAGGCCAAAGGTGTTCATTTTGAATAAAATAATGGTTATATTATGGTTCAGACTTAAATACATGTGTATATAACTTTTATTAACATTACATTACTGTATAAAAAAATAAATGCATTTTCATTTGTGACAGAACTTATGGCTAGACAAGATAAGTATTTGTGATAATTGGTGGTTATGACTGTTTTGAATTTATAATAATAGGTTGCGGAAAAAGTCTGTTCGCATTATAGTATGTACGAACTTGTAATAAAATCTCTTTGGCTACAGTATTTGTATCTGGCTGGTTTTGGTATCATTGAATGTTTAAATATTAAAGAACATAATTCCAAATTCAAATTAGGAAATTTTTTTATGTCAAAGATGCACGTCGCTCTGTTCACCCTATTACGGATAAAATGGATGCCATTTTTCATAGTTCATAGCATCAGTAGTTACGACGTAGCTGACGAACTGGGAATTGACCACAAAACAGTTTACGCATTGGAAAAAAACTGGGTAAGTACACAAAAAAGCTCGATATATGGGTACCTCACGAGCTCACTGAAAGAAACCTAATGAACCGTGTATTCATTTGCAATTCTTTATTACGACGTAATGAAACCGACCCATTTTAGAAAAAGCTGATAACTGGTGATGAAAAGTGGATCACGTACGACAAGAACGTGCGAAAAAGGTCGTGGTCAAAGGCCGGTCAGGCTTCACAGACTGTAGCGAAACCCTGGTTAACTCGCAACAAGGTTATGCTGTGTGTGGTGGGATTGGAAGGGCATTATTCATTATGAGATGTTACCACCAGGCAGGACCATCGAACAAAAAGAACAAAATGGTACCTACATACTCGTACTTTATATAAATATAAACAATATTAAAAGATGTTTTGAATTTTCTTAAAAAATGCGAAGAAACTTTTTCCCCAACCTTACATCATAAATCATGGTAAGATAATATCCATCGTTGCTTCATTTCATATTTTTTTTAACAGTAAACGACGACAACAAATCCATCCAAGTCCATCGACGCAAATAATCATCTTGCCTTGTTGGGACTTCTTGTTTGTTACTAAAGCAATAGAAATTAAGTCAGTTGAGTGAGGCGCTTAAAAAAAAAACTGGACCAGTGATAACGTAAGAAGACAACCCATGCGAGGAAGACTAAACTGGAGACTGCGGGGACGCCCGTACACATCGCCCTATGAATGCCCATGGGGCCCTCATCCGGTCGCCAACCGGTACCATGGCGCATTGCTAGGATTTTTCGCAAGATGGCGGGGCAGCCTTTTGTGTTTAGCTAGCACACTACTTGGGCCCCCTACTATCTGCAGTCGGCCAGCGAAGAAACGTGCTACGAATTCAGCTATCCTCATTATCTATCGAAATAGCTGAGTATTCTCGTATGTACTCGTATATGTATATTTCCCATGGACTATAAAACGGCTGGAGCGATTTTGTTGATATTTTCAGGCAATCTTTAAATAAATTCAGCGGGAGGAGTGATTCTGTGTAGAATGGCAGAGATGAAAATAACATTTGATGAAATTCGGTTCACGTATTTTTAATTAAAAACAATCCATACCCATCAATATAAAGTAGTATCGTGCCTTGCTGCGATACTAAACGATACTAAAAATAAACAAGAAATTTTATTAAAGGCGTCAAAAAACCTGGCTGCAATGTAGGTAGCTTATGATACTCCGGTACATGGACAAATTAAACAACAACACACAATCTAAAATCGGTGAAGCCATAGAAACATGCAAACATACGAGTACGTTGATGCGATCGCTTTGGGGTTGTGCACATCATTGGGGGAGGCCTTTGTCCATCAGTGGACGCTTTCCTGCTGAGATGATTATGATAAAATGATTTAAGTAAGTAAAGTTATTATTTTAAATGCAATAAAAAAAAACAATAAAGATTTAATGAAAAATATAAGAAGACAAAAAAATATATAATAAATAAATAAATTCGGGACACTTCCACACACGGTCGCCTGACTCAAAACTAAGTAAAGCTTGTACTATGGCTGCCAGAGACCGATATACATACTTAGATATTTTTAAATACATACTTAAATAGATATTCACAGCCAGACATAGACCAAACACTGTTCATCACATGAATGTTTGCCCTAGGTGGGAATCGAACCCACGCCCCCAAGCTCAGAAGGCAGGTTCACTATCAACTGAGCCTCCGAGGCAGTCAATACACACACACACACACACTTGGAAACATTTGCACGTATACAGACACACTTGGAAAAAAATACTTTGATTTAATGATTAAGTAATTAAAAATTTAGTGTGTAACTTTTCATATTCAGCTCTATTAACTAAAAAAAAAAAACAACGTCATTGATAAAATCACGGATTTGGTGGATAATTGATTCGATAGATCATTCCTTCAATCATATTATACAACTTTGCAGTACATATTCTATTGTTATGCGTTGAACGAAATAATCTTGATTTTGGACCGAAGCTGAGCTAGACAGCTAGCATCCTCTCGAAGGTACGACAGTACTTCACGCCGGAACAGTTGCTGTCATTATATAAGGCACAGGTTCTTATAATATAAGTATAAGTTAAGTATATAAGTTTTTGCCTTTTCTCGATCTGTTGTAAATTTTGTAAAACATTATAATTCGTATTCATCAGCACACTTTTTAATTAACATAATTATGACTTTTTAGCATGTTCATTGAATCCACATGGTCAGTTTCAGAATTTCACAGAACTTAAAAATGTTAAAAGTAGAAAACTAAAATCTTACCAATTATATAAAATTTTGTCTTTGTCTCTCGTATCGTTCGAATTTGCTCTGTTGCTGCAAGAACTCGTACTATATTTTTAAATCAATTAAGTATTTCAAGGTTTTAGTCACTAATCAATCAATCATGCACATTGTCTAATAATTTGAGTACTTGCAAAGGTGATTATGTGTGTTATTCAATTTGCAGATAACGTTGTCCACGATGGTTAAAGTGGCGTGACATCCTTTATGCATATGTGTAGAGCATCTGTATAGCTGCTTCAGCCCGGTCTTTCTATGTAAATAAAACGAGAATCCGTCGACGCAGATAAGAGTTTTGCCCCGCCTGGAGGTTCCAAACGTCACTGAAATGTTCAAACAAAATTTGTTTTGAAAACTGACTTTATTAATAACACATTTCTGGCGTAGAGTAACAGCAAAAATACAGACGAACTGTACTGTACGAAATGTATTCTTTCTATTTTTAAAGTCTGTAAGAATAAAAACATTTTTTTGTATTGATTTTAGATGATTTATATTTTAGTCTGTGGAAACAGTGATAAAATAATGTTAAATCTTTGTAAGGGTTCTTCTACACAAAATTTAAGCGAACGGCTTTTGATATTTATACTCTGTCAAATCATTATTATTTTATGAGTATGAAGTATACTGTTAATTTATTGATTAAACTAGTATTTAATCGGGTGGTTATGGAAATTATTAACTTTAATTATTTGGTTCTCCACAGTCGTAATAGTAGCGTAACATTTTCTTCCGCTATGTGTGGAGCAAACCCATCGTTTCTTGAAACCATTGTCTTTTTGTAAACAATGCGCATATCCATTCATCCAGAGAAGAGTCGTCCCGCGTTTTGACTTTTTGAAATACACTAAAAAACAAATTAGTGCTTGAGATAGTTAAATAACGAGATAAGAAAATAAATCAGCCGATAACAATGTTATCATTTGAGTTAAGAGTTTTAAATTACATAATTTACTTCTTATTCCACTTGTTTTCAAAGTATCATCTATCCAAAAGTGATGATGTTCCAGTTGGAAACAATCTCTTAACCCAAAGGGTGCTGGTTTGATCCCAGCCGAAGTCACGCACCTCAAATTGATCATTTTACGAGCATGTGTGCGTGTACCTAATGTTTTCTGCTACATAATTTGAGTCCGGTGCACGGCGACAGGTTTGCGATGTCATTTTTGGGGCTATTTGTCGTTCGGTGATATTTAGGCGTTGTAATAATCCTCCACCAATCCCATCAGGGAAAAAAATGTAGCGATATATGTTATGTAATATGATATTAAACTATCTCGTCTGTCCGTCGTTACGTTCACGTGTATACGTGAACGTAACGTACGTGGCTCCATGTAGCAGATGACATACAATATGCACATATGTTCACACAATGAACAAATTGGTGCGTGCCGTCGCGTCGGTTTAAACCCGCTCCGCCTGGCTTGAGAGGTGGGCCTTTTGCAACTATCATCGCTATTAGTGAGTGAGACTGAAAAATACATGATATAGAATTGAGAAAAATAAAATACACATATCTTATGTTTACTGGCAGTTAGACAAAGAAAATCTTTAATTCGGTACTTATTACACTAAAAATACATAAATGCAGACTTTCCCCATAGAACATTAAAGTAAAACATTAAAGAATAAGACAAAGTTATGAAAAAATTGCACAATCTTTACAAATTGATTACAAACACAAACGTACCTCAACAACTACAGCTATAAGGCCGTCTTTATGAGTTAATCCAAAGTATTCGCTACCTCCATACCAAATTTAATTGAACACGTTCATTCATTTAAGAGTAAAGAAGTACTTAACAAATAAACACAAACAAACTTTTGCATTCATAAGATCAAACTAGGACAAGAAGGACTGGTTCATGGCCGGGACTTTATATCCAGTGCAATGGTGCTCAACCTTCGGTCACGCAGGTTTGAGAGTTCGAACTGAGGCTCGGCTTTCAGCCTCGCAAATATAAATATAGCATTTTACTTAAAAATAGCTCTTTTTTGTCGTGATGATGAAGTTTAATAAAAACTTTGTATTTTATAAGATTGAATGAATAGTTTTCTAATTATTTACTCCGAGTCCACGTCTTCTGTACCTGTATAATGAACTCTTCATTCTCTCGTAGCTTGGTGCCGCTTCTAGATAAGGAACCCCTTTTTCTCGCAACGAACTTTTTACTTTTAACTGGTGTGCTCTCATTGGCCGCTCGTTCATTGCATTTTGCCATCATTGTTTTTATGGCTCCCATTGGATCGGACGGACAAGCGTGGCCATTTTTAATTATTATCCGTCCGTTGAAAAGGCTAGCCGTGCCCGGGCAGCGAATGCTATGATTTGCGTTAATCTATTAACGCAAATCCAGTGAGAAGGTTCATTTTTTTTTCCTTTTCAAGCAGTACAAGTATCCGTTATATACCAGTACTTGACTACCACCACTGTGTAGTACTTTTCTAAATGTTCTAACCAACTAACAGATAGCGACATCTCGTTACTCGTATCCTGCTGAGTTCACAGCTTACAATATTTGATAAAACTGCTTGTCTAGAATGTCATCACTTTCATCTTCATAACATACTGCATGATGATTATTATAAAAAACTACTACATTCCTGATCATCTGGACAGCTGCTTTGCACCGGTACTTAGCGTGCGTCGTACAGCGCCATCTAGTTTTGAGTGTTCCTCTTCGACCATTTTGTCTAAATCGGAATCCATCGTATAGTAGAATGTCATTTCCTTTTGATCCTGTATACAGTTTGGGATGTAGTCCTGAGGGTGAAAAACTGTTAAGAACCAACTGAAAAATTGGTGAGAAAATTAAACTTATGTTGACGCTACAATAGATTAAAATAAAACACGCAGCAGACAGCACAAAATTATATTATAAGAAGATTATAAAGCAATTTTATTTTTTGGACTTTTGTACAACATGTCAGATCAATTGTGTTGACATAATTTTAAAAAATACACACAGAGAATCACTTGAGGTGAGTCACACATTCGAGTAGACCTCTGGTCGCATCGGAGCCGGGCTCCGCTGCCATTCAGTGTGTCTTAATACTCAATACTCAATCATTTATTGCTTCCATTATGGTACATGCAGTTCTTAAAGGTAAATTACATAAAATTGTATCACATTGTATCACCCTGATAGGGTATGGCAACATTGTTCGGACTGGATTTATTTTATTAAGTACATATTTTTGTCAGTTAAGAATTCGTCTAGAGTATAATAACATTTTTTGATCAATATATCTTTTAACGTTTTAATAAATTTGACCTCATCTTCTATGTTTTTTAACTGTATAGGTAATTTATTATAAATTTTCTTTTGTTACTTATTCACGCGGAAACGGTTCAATCAATCAAGATTGCAATGTGAATTGGTATAGAGATAGCCTACCACCTGTATAACTGGATTAGGAAAATAGCTACTTTTCATAAATAATAAATAAATAAATAAATTCGGGACATTTTCACACACGGTCGCCTGACCCCAAATTAAGCAAAGCTTGTACTATGGCTGCCAGAGACTGATATACGTACATATATATTTTAAATACATACATAAATAGATATTAACACCCAGACATAGAACAAACACAAATGTTCATCACATGAATGTTTGCCCTAGGTGGGAATCGAACCCACACCCCCAAGCTCAGAAGGCAGGTTCACTACCGATTGAGCCACCGAGGCAGTCAGTCATAGCAACTATTCATTTCAGTAGGATACCAGGTGACGCTACAGGACGTATCTAACAAACAAAGTAACTCATAATTGTAATTAAAGTAAATCATTTAACTTCTAAAAATGGATTATAATCTTCTCTAATAATCATCTCTTCTAATATCTCATCATTCTAATAATCTCTTCTTGTGTCTGTGCACCAATTCAAGCTTAAACTAAAACTGTCAATATATTTTAAGTGGAAAAGAAAAGTGATATTAAACATTTCCTATTGTGATATAAAGGTCTCTTTTATGTCGTTCTCATCTCAAAAAATCTTGATGCGATACTTGATACCGTCTATGATGAGCATATTCTTTCCTTTATAATTAGTGTAAAAGTACGGCGCAGTATTACATACATATTACTGTAAAAATAAAAATATAAACAGATCAGCTAAAGCGGCTAAACGTCAAAAGATGAGCTATCCTGTATTGAACATAATGAAGGTTTCTCATATAATAGCGAGTAAACCGCGAGGCACTCCTAGAAACAGCTTATAAAATTACTGCAATGTTTTGAAAAGTTAGAAATATGAAGCACTTTATTACCTCGCAATAAAAATATTTTCCTACCTGTACTTACTTATGTTTTTTCAATTTAAGAAATAAATCGTGTGCTGACTGCTTCGGTGGCTCAGTTGGTAGTTAACCTGCCTGCTGATCGTAAGGGCCTGGGTTTGATTCCCACCTAGGGTAAACGTTCATGTGATGAACTAGTGTTTAGATTAGATTTATTAAATAGTGTTTGTTCTACATATGTCTGGGTGTTAATATATCCATTGAAGTATGTATTTAAAAATATCTAAGTATGTATATCAGTCTCTTACAGCCATAGTATAAGCTTTGCTTAGTTTGGTGTCAGGCGACCGTGTGTGGAAGTGTCCCGAATTTATAATATAATTTATAATAAAAGCTGCGCCCCGCGGTTTTACCCGCAGTCCAACAGGAACGGTTAATTTTTTCGTAACCCCAGACAACGTGTATGCCAAATTTCAAGACGATCTGTTGAGTAGTTGAGACGTGATAGCGTTACAAGCAAACAAACAAACTCGCTTTCGCGTTTATAATAATATTTAGGATTTACTTAAAAACTTACTAACAAAAAAAAAATTTTTTTTACATATATATATACAATATACTGAATAAGTTTTATAAATTTGATTTACACACATATTTGATAACAACTACTACATACTACAATACACCATAGTTTTGAAATGCAGCTACTTTTAAGCTACTTTTAAACTACTTTGAAACTGCCCAAAAATAAGTAGACACGATTCCTCTTTACTATTTGTCAAATTTTAATGTATGTATTAATATATTTATTGATTTAGGTGCTTGTGGATAGTTATGACTGGGTAGTTTATTTGGATATTTAGTAATTATTCATGTAGGTAAGCTTATTATAATTCTGAAATTTGTAAGTATATTTACCTAATCGTTTTTACTATTATTTTTTTCTTTAGCACACACTACTGTCCATGCTTTAATCGTAATGATATGATTCCATCCAATGTTTGTCTGGAAGAGATCGCTCTAAAGCGATAAGACCGCACATTGCATCTATATTTTGGAGTGTTTAGTTCAATTATTTTTGTTGTATTTGTTGTCAACAAAGGGTTTTTATATTGTATTTCCATTTGGTTTAATTTTGTTTTGATTAAAATTATCTTAAAGCTTACATTCTTCCACCTGTAGTCTGAATCAGTCCTCACATCAGAATTAGCTGGACATTGGAGCTATCAAGGCTCTTTTTTTGATTTTGTGTCCTATTACGCATCGCAGAAAGTTGTCCCTATCCAAGTTTGTTGGGAGTATTTTATGTATGATACATCGACTCGCATTTACGAGTCCGACATCTATTGTTATCAATTTTACCTTCGTGTATCAACCATTCCAAGTTGTTGAGCGCATCTCATGTAAACTTTTATAATACTTATATGTAAGATATTTTGGTTACCAGTCTACGGCGTAGCAACTCTTCTAGTACTGCTAGCACTGCTGTTGGTACAGTGATTAGTAAACGCTTACACTAGTGACTGTGGTATCCCATGACAAGCGTCACTTTTCTGTTAACTGTTTTCACTTTAGCATTACACAACCTGCTTTTCCTTCTCGAACAATACCAGGTACATTGCATTCGCTCCGGGTAGTTAGTGTTGTACGTGTAGTCGCCTAACTGTAATAGGTGATTTCCTGTTTTTAATCGGATGAAACTCGCTCCACCTTAAATGAGATAAAATATTATGACAACCATTTAAAATACCATGTTTGTTTCTCAATATCATTTGAGAGAATTAAGAGGTTTGCAAGGTGGAACTTTGTGTGGCTTCAATAAAACAATGTGCGGAAAATTAAGCCAGTGTAATGTCATTAATAGAAGCAAGTTTTACAGAGATACGGTTTCAGCATTCAATTATGGTAATTAATATTTAGATTAAACAAATTGTGGTTTTTGTTCATTTTAGTTAACTTTTGCAACCACAATGATATTACAATAACTCATTTATTTCAAGTTATAAGCTCATAGACAGTACATTACACACAAAATAAAATATAATACAAAATAAAATGGATACTTAATAATCCCAACAATGTTGTAGATAGCACGCAAGAAGACACACAGGTATTAAACATGCAATGGACAACACTGGTTTACTTAAAGACCAGACAGATATTAAACACTGGCTGCGCTAGTAGACAGTCCAGTCTGTCCGCGAGCGCAGCCAGCATGCTGTCGGAGCTCCTTCTCACCCGCCGCAGTAGCGAAGTGCCTGTTTTTCGCATCGTCGCATAAAAGCTGTCAACGCAAGTTTCAGCAAACATTGTTGACACACTGCAGTACCGGAGGAAACCCAACATCATTCTGAACGCGTTATCGAACAGGACACGAAGGGCGCTGTACGATTTTTGCGTGTAGTCGGACCACAGACTGCAGGTATACAATGAGGTACAGTAAGCTCTAAACAACGTTATTTAACCCTCCTTCGAGCATCGTGCAATCCTGCGGATCACTATATCACTATCACTATATTCGCTCTGACCGCCAACGCCCTCCGCTCCCACTCAACATCCGCATCGTCTTTTAGGGTAGGCGTAAATAGATTGCCTAGATATTTAAACACATCCACATACATCTCTACTACAATGGCTATGTTAACAAATAACATAAAAAATACTACAGTTTTGGTAAGATTTATAATTATCCCACACTCATCCAACTACAAGGATTCTTATAAGTCGAAGAATGAGTATGACGTGGGCTGGCACTAATTATACTAGTAAGGTCTAACACCTTTAGCTTCGCTTTGCATCCTTTCGAGCAGTGAGTAGCGCATCGCCAGGAAGTCTTCCTTGTGTCTGGACTGCGGTAGTTCATGTAATACGTGTAATTCTTGTAAAGTAGAAGATTATCACTCCTTTCAGACGCAGTAAACGTAAAATCTGAAATAAAATATGTATTGTAATAACTAACTTAAAAAATATAATATTCAACAAATAATAAAAAAGCTAACACCAGCATCTCCCAGCACAAACAAGTTTTTATGCTTATATTTCCGACTAGCTTTAGTGACACCTTTGGTTTCGCAATTGAAATGGAAGAAATCAACCAGTTATTTAATTTATAGGTAGATAACCACCTAACCACATTATGTTTGCGTCTGTGTGCGTGATAAGGCAAATAAACACAACACAATTAGCGAATTTGTGGCTTGCATATTGAGGTGTTATTTGGAAACCTAACTTCTCTGTGTAGTTATTGTAAGCTCCCGATAATTGTGAAATAAACACAACATAACATAGCGTCACGCCTTTCCCTCGAAGGGACTAGCAGAGGTGTAATACAACACCCAAACTTCGCCGGACGACATTCAGTCTCAAATGTAAAAGGGGGCGAGCCTGTCGCCATACACCGGGCTCAATTTATGTAGCAGATGACATAGTTACAATACGCACATATGTTCACACAATGAACAAATTGGTACGTGTCATTGGTACGTGGCTGGGTTTGAACCCGCTACCTCTGGTTTGAGAGGCGGACTTTCACTAGGGACTAGGCTATCAATATATTTTATTTTTTTAATTATATTTTAAAATTTATATTGTGGACTTATTCGTTTCTTAGATGTATTTGTATTTTAATGATAATAAAAATAATAAACAAGAATACTTATGTTTTTGCTCAACATGTTATTGTTTGTTATTTACATCGCTGTACCTACTTATTTTAATATAGTAGATAACTGTGATACTCAACCACTAAAACTACTGAATGAATTTACATAATAGATAATTAATTGCTATGCAATAAATTCCACGCGGGCATAGCCGCGGGCAAACGCTATTAAATAATAAGGGTCCTTGTTTTGACCCTTTTTTGTTTTTCTACGGAACCTTAAAAACCCACTTGCATCGCACGTATGTTTGAAAACAAAAGCTTGTGTTTTGTTTAATATCACTGCAACTTAGGTCTGAGCGAGATTATCTAATGTACTCTAAATCTTAATAATTATGAGTATGGACAAGAAATCAAGTAAGTAATCTATATATTAATTATACTTTAAATTAACATTTAGCACTGAATTCGAAAAACCGCACTCGTAACATGTTATAATATTATGCCTTCATGTTATGTTAACATAACATGCAATACAAGACAAGCGTTAGTTATAACATAATTTCAAAATAGTATCTCCATAACACGATCATTTCCGTGCAGCCTTGGTGGGTGTGTGTGTTCATTTTGCTGTTTCATAACCATCAAATTATTGTAAATAGTGACTCTGGCGTTGCATCCTCTATTGGCGTGCGTGGAACACCTCCAGTGTGTGGTTATGCTTGGTACTTTCTCCTTTAGCAGGTAGTAAGTGTATTTATTGTAGAGCAGGAGTGTTCCGCCTGCTTCAGATTTCACAAACTTAATTTCTGTAAAATTTACATTGACTTATAAAGTAAAAATTAGTTTAAAAATATTACGTAGGAATACAACAATGTATTTGAACATGTGTGACTTAATGGCGAGATGTAGGCGGACCGATAATAAGATGAAGAGATTAATGAGCAAGTTGCGGTATTTCAGTTGCGGACGACGGTATTTTTAGTGTTTATAATAGGATTCCATTTTTTTGTAGTTTAGTAAGTAATACTCGGTTACAGGCATTTCGTTATATTGATAGAAAAAATCAAATGCAACCTTAAAATTATTTAATTTGTTTTTTAAATACATATTTCACTTTGTCCAAAAAATCCATAGATTTCGCCGCCTTTAACCAGCGAGAACAATTCTCTGAAAAATCTGTATAATTATCAAACCTGCCTACAAAGTTTCACGAGAATCGGTTAAAAAATGAGACCTGTATAAAAGGACAGACGTCGGCCGCGAGGTTCCCAGCTCACAGAGCCTCTAGTATACATTGTTATTAAACACAAATGAAATCACTAACTTTAAAATTTTAAAATCAAAGCTCTTGCATAGCGAGAATTTTGCGGATTTCGGGAAAAATACTCTCGTTTTTGTTTTTAAATTATTTCAATATTGTATCTTGTCATCTTGTGGTAATGTTATTATACTGACTGATAAAATGTATAGTTTTAGATGAGATACAACTCTCTATAACAATCCCAGAGCGTAATTTTATATACAGTGAATTAAAGCTAATGGGATATCATAAACGATCAAGTTAAATTTTTCTCATTCAGTTATTACAATAGCTAATTTTTACAAGTCGACCATTAGTTAGCTTGTACCGAGATGGCGGATGTGAATGGTTTCCAGACTCTTGCACAATAACAGAGTTATTGTAAACTTTCAGTTTCATGAGACACCCTCTGCTGGTGTGAGTGGAACACCTCCAGACAACCGTGTTCTCAGTTACATTTTTCCTATACAAGCTGTAGGTGTACTTATTGTAGTACAACAATGTACCGCCCGTTTGACTTTCCACGAATTGAAATTCTGGAAAGGAAATAATACGAACTATTAGACTTAGTAGAATTATGCTTTTAGAATGTAATTTTTAAATCAATGCTTTTAGGCCTACAAGACGAGAAGCCAATGCTTGGTTATAGGCGATTATGGACAGATGATGATACAGCAAGCTTTAGAACTAGATATTGAGACAGCTCAAGATATTCTTGTACATGGATATGGGACGGCTCTAGTTACGGTTTCGTTTCGCATTAATAAATAAAAAGGTTTCCTGGTTTTACGGATGTTGTAAAAACTAAAGTTTTTGTTGTTTGTTTTGAATATTACTGCAATTTAGTCTGAGCGAGATTTACCGATTTACCTACTCTAAAACGTACACGTTATTTATATATATAATATACTAGCTGTCACCCCGCGACTTCGTTCGCGTTTATTATTTATATATATTATATAAATTTAAACTATCCTATCTCTCAAGTTGGATCGAACTGCACATGGTGTGCGAATTTTATTATAATCGGTTAAGTGGTTTAGGAGTTCATTGAGGACAAACATTGTGACACGAGATTTATATATATTAAGATTAAGATTAATAATCTTAATACATATAAATTACGTGTCACGTTGTTTGTCCGCGCTATAGACTTCTAAACTACTTAACCGATTTCAATCAAATTTGCACACCGTGTGCAGTTCGATCTAAGTTAACAGATAGGATAGCTCACATATATATATAAATAATAAACGCGAACGAAGTCGCGGGGTGACAGCTAGTATTAGTATATGAACAAGAAATAAAGTATTCCATTGATGAAGTATTTATAATAACTCACTATAATTATAGATACTGAATTTGAAAAAAACATACCCTCAACATGCTATCATTTTATGTCCTCATGGTCTGTTAACATAACATGTAATACAATACAAGCATGTGACATCTTGTTATTATATTTAATTTCAAAACTGTATTTCTATGAGTCGATCATTTTCGTGCAGCCTTGGCCGGTGTATTGTAGGACAAAGTTTGCATTTCCACGTCGTCAAACAAGTTTTATATACCGTCCTTCGTAGATACAATACTTAGCAGGCGGGTGGGTGTGCATGTTCTCCACTCCTACTATTCCGAACTTCTCGTTCAGCTTTAGCTTCGCGTTACATCCTCTGCAGTTATGAGTAGAGCAGTACCAATGAAAGTTCTTCGTTTTCTTGCATTGCATCTTGCAGTAATATGTGTAGTCGTTGTACATTACTAAATGTTTACCGGAGTATCGAGACTTCGCCAAAAGGATTACTGAAATGCAAATAGATTTGTTAGAAGTAATAACAAGAGTTGTCTTTATTAATATCCTTTCAAATGGAATCATCTTTGATATTTTTGAATCTGATCTCGTCTGCCGTAGACCAAAATCTTCGTTGTGTGGGGGTTATTCTCGATCTAGCCAAAGCATTTGATACGGTTTCATTTCCGATCTTAACGTAGAAGCTTGAAGCTGCTGGAATCAGAGGAATTGCTTTTGAATGGTTCCGTAGCTACCTATGTGATTGAGGGCAACGAGTAAGGGTCGGATCGAGCCTGAGCGATGAACTTTCGGTGAGTTTTGACGTCCCCCAGAACAGTATTCTCAGAACCTGTGTAGGAGTACCCCGAGCACGTGTAGGTTTAGAACGTCATTCATGTTAAGTTAATGTTAAGTTAATGTTGTAAAGAGAGTCTTTACTATTTACATGAATGACGTTCTAAACTCCATCCCTAATCTGTGATCCGACCTTTTAAAGATAGTTTAAGATACAAACTGTGTCCATGGATTGGTTATTGGCACGCTTCATCCAAAAAATGGATTAAAATATGAATCCCGGATATAAAAAATTAGATTACGATCGATTATTTACTTCGGGCCTTAATCTTGATGTAAACGCCATTTTTGATGAAATATTGAGGTGGTTTATGGAGGTGCTCCAAACTTGTTATAATAATCGTGCCTGTAGAAGTAATGACAAACCGCGCCCTGCAGGTGTCTCCATTCTTGCACCGGTAGTACTCGTTACTATTGCAGACGTTTCCTCCAGCTCTATGAAATGAGAACCCGTCGACGAGCGCCATGGCTTTACCAGCTCTCGTTTTTACCCACTGTACTGTAAAAATAATGTATGTAGCTGTTATGAAGAAAGCTATTGTGAGAACAAAGGTTTAATTGTAACGTTATTTTATTTTGTCTTCACGAAAACAGAGTGCGAACTACCTGTTACTCAACCGGAAAAAATAATTTAAAAAAAAATGATACCGTAAATAAGTACTAATTAAAATAATATTTTTATAGCCTCCGACGAGTCCCAGCAGCTTTCCCTGGCCGTTCAAAATATAAGTAACTAAAAAAAAACAGACATCATCAAATATTTATTCTAAAGAAGCAACCTTCAAAAAGTAGTCGATAGCCGCCGTGTAACTTTTACTACTTGCACTGCTACGGCCATAAAAACATAATTTATTTTGTATCTAGACACCTGTCTATTTATTTATTTAGAATTTATTAATAAATTATGTTTTAAATTTATTTTGCCCAATAGGGCAAAATAAATTTACTCAAAATAATATGTAACCCTGAACTTTTTTAATGCAATATAGTACGGAACTTTATATCTTAGTATTATTAAAACTTTTAACTCGCATTATTATTTTAAGTACTCGTAGGTAGTTTAAGTATTTAGTAGACTCAACTCTGAAGGTTTAATTAAGAGATCTGAACTTTAGTAAATAGCAAGCCGTGTTTGTTGTTATATGATTACTTGTTAGATAATGACAACAGCAAGGTTAATGATCCTACCCTTTTCGTATTTCTGTAAGTTCCTGTCCATCCAAAGGTTACCTGGAAGAAATCGCTTTAGGCGATAAGGTCGCCCTTGTACTGCCGAAAAATGTATTTTAGTGTTTAAGATTTTCATGTAGTTTTTGGTGTGCAATAAAGATATATTGTATTGTATTGTATTGTAATGATAAAGATATCATAAGTCTTTATAATTAAAGGGCCATTACACTTTACAGTTTGCAGTATCAAAACTCAAAAAAACAAATCTGTAGTGTATTTCCGCTCTAATGTCGCATTAAGTACGTCAAGGAATGTTTTATTCGTTTTTATTTAATTTTTAATTTGGAATATTTTGATTTAAATACAATGAAAAAATGACTTCCTTAATCCTTGGCGTACTTAATGCGACATTAGAGCGGAAATACACTAGAGATTTGTTCTAGTTTCAGTTTTGATGATGAACTAACGCCTGATTCAATCAATTTGCAGTATGCTAACTCAATGTGTCTATGCTCGTTCAATATAAATAAATTGGATTGCTAACTCTCTAGTTGCCATTACACCATCCAAATTTAGCATGCTAGCACACCTAGCGTACTGCAAATTGGATAATATAAAGACCGCTTTAGACTAAGTATCTACCGCATTTAGATCTCTCTTCCTCCTCTTCTTATAAGAGGAAGAGAGGTCTTAGAGATCTGTTTCTTTCCCTACTCAAGGCCGAGTTTGACGGTTGTCAGGTGCTACCTGTTTGTTCCTGTTGTGTCAATCCTGTTTAAAGTTGCGTTGATAATTTTGTAAAGTGGTCGTTCATGATTATGTTGATTTGTCTCACTTATACGCGCTGGTCGCCGCTGGAGAGGCTCGAGAACCTAGCTTTACACCACCGCGCACTTCCTAGCATAGAGCACTGCCAATTGTTGCCTCGTTGTTTAGAATTTTAAAAAAACTTAGCACTGTAATCGAAAGTGAACTAAATTTCGTATTTCGATTTAACTTCTTAGCAGAAACAGATTAGTTCCTTCGTTTTGTTGTTTTGTATACTTTGTGTGCTTTGTCTTTATTAGTTTGCTGTGCTAACCTAGTATTTGTAACAGTAACGTTTAGTTGATTCCTGGCATGGAATGTACGTATGCCAGAGAGTTGATCTTTGGACAAAACGAAAGCAAATAGTCCAATGAGTTGAGTGGGTAAGTATTCGATACTGTTTTAAGTGAAATAAGATAATCAAAATTCCAAACGTCGGGTCAGCGCACCAAAGATAGATAGATAGATAGATAGATAAACTCTTTATTGTTCACACCACAGATAACAAAACAACAAGAGAAAAATAATGATAAAACTTATTAAATAGTGTAACAACTGGCGGCCTTATCACTAAAAGCGATCTCTTCCAGGCAACAAAAGGTAAGGTCAAACCATGGTATTGCAAGTTTAACATTATGGTAAGTTAAAGGATACGTATTTATTGGCTCTCTTTTTCATAAAAAAAATACTAACGTTATTGTTTTTAAAACTGCGTTTGAAAAATAATGGCACTAAGTAGTATATAATTATTAAAATAAAAAATTATATAGGTATATAAAATTAAAAATTATTTATAATTATTATATAAAATTGACCCAATTAGTACCCAAGGTATAAATTACGTTGACAGCACTTGCAATATTCTAACTACCTACTTAGTTATGTTTTTTTTTTTAAATAATTCTCTGGTCACAATATATAATTACTAGTTGATTTCAGAAAGTAAATATGAAAATAACAATCTCATTTTTTTATATAACTTTTAAGGACAGAAAAGTAAAATATTTTATTTCGGAGATTGGTATCTACTGCGTGAAAAAAGGACATGAATGAGATGAGAGTGAATTCTAAGATGACGAGGAGAGAGAGTTTTTCCAAAACAATAAAAACTGTAGCCTCCGACAAGTCCCAGCAGTTTGCCTTTGGCATTCAATACATAACTAACTGAAAAAACCAGACATCATAAAATATTTATTAATTTAATTTTCTATATTATAATATTAATATAGAAGCAACCTTCAGAAAGTATTTGATAGCCGCAGTGTTTTTTTTTCTATTAGCACTGCTACGGTCATAGAAACCTGATATGGATCTATAATATTAAAACTTACATGTAATTAAAAAAAAAAATGGGAAAAATTAATTTACTCAAAATGATATGTTCCCCGAACTTTTAAATGCATCAGAGTACATAACGTTTAGTTCTGTACTCTGATGTCTAGTTAAAACTTTTAGCTAAGATTATCACCTTAAATATACTCATACGTAGAATACACAGTACGTAGTATAGACACAATGTTAAAGGTTTTAACATTATGCCTTATTGTCAACTAAATCTGTAAACTAAAAAATATAACCAGCAGTGTTTGTTGTAATATGATTGGCTGTTAGATAAGAACATCAACAAGTTTAAATAAGTCTTTAGAATCGAACCTAGAATACGCTTAATTTAGACACTTAATGAAATTGAGTTGATAGTAGATTGATGATGAAGATTAATTAAATGAAGATGAAGATATTATTGGTAGTGTAACTTAACATAAATCCCATTAACAATGTTGAAGACCGTTGAGGGCCGTCTATGACGAATCTATGATGAATCTGACATGACAGCTTCATTAGAACATTTACGTTCCATTGCGCGTAATAGTACGAAAACTTTTTTGAACGCGATCAAATGGAGCCGCATGAGAGGTGGCGAAATAAGATATGCGTAAACCAAGATCAACATCGACGTTTGATCGCGTTTTCCTTAAGCTTATTTCAATAAATCTCGATTAGGTAGCTAAAATGGTGAATTTGGCCCTAAAACGTATAAACCACTCTAGATTTACACGTTTTAGACGCATTTTTCTTTAGTGTGTACATAATTTTTTATCCCTTAAAAATATAGTGTTCCCGTAGGATGAGCAAGGTATTAAAAATAAAAATTGTTACACATATAAGCTTCTTTAAAGTAGGTTTAATTTGACGATTAGGACGCATTTTTTTTTTAAAACCTACAATTTCTTATTATTTCCAAAAAATGTAGTGTTCCCCTGGGATTAGCAAGAAATCTAAATATATTAATTTGTTACTCTTTCAAACCCGAACGAATAAACCATTTTTTTTAAATATGCAGGTAGCTGACACTCTGAATTAACACAATACATAGGCTCCTTTTATCCCGTTAAAATGTAGTGTTCCCATGGGATGAGCGAGAAATCTAAATAAATTAATTTGTGACTCTTTCAAGGCCGAACGAATAAACCAGTTTTTTTAATATGCAGGTAGCTGACACACTGGACTAACACAATGCATAGGCTACTTTTATTCCTATAGAACGTAGTGCTCCCGTGGGATGAGCAAGCATTACAAAGTTACAGATGCGAAAGTTTGGGTGAATGTTTGTTACTCCAATCACGTTGTTACACGTGTCCAATCACGTGTTATACGTGTCACAATGTTGGTCAATCACGCCAGAATAGCTGAACGGATCTGGATGAAATTTGGGCACAGATATAGCTTACGTCCTCGGCATAGGCTACTTTTTATTCAGGGCTGAGGAGCTCCAACCCCCCGCTGCCCTTCCCTCTCTTCCCTCTAAAAATACATATATTTCGCTCTCTACAATAGTCAAAATGCTTGTTTTAAATGGTGATTTTTTGTTCATCTAGCCTGATAACTTCGATTACCTTCCGCTTCATCTAGCCCGGCAAACCAAAAGCCTGCGTGAAGTAAATGCAAGCTGCAGTGTCGTAACTGTGCCCTTTGAGCTGTGTAAAACCGCACGCGGATTGAAAGTGGTGATCTGTCACGCAAGTTTGCCTAGGGAATACCTTTTACCCACCGGCCCCTATAGCGCAGGCTGGGTAGATATGCGGGAAGCCCGCCAATAGCATCTTCCACCTCGGCGCAAAATATCGGAGCTACGGGAACGCTCTCGCAGACGACCGCGTCCCCCGCAGCGCTAGCCCCTTTGGGCACCTCCCCGAGCCTATGCTCTTCCTCGCCTGTGTCGATCACCAGACACATCGCCATCATCAACCTTGCTCGACCGGTGAGCGCCAGACATGTGTTATAAAGGTGAAAGTTTGAGTGTGAGTGTATTTTTTGTTGCTGTTGCAACCTAGATGCACCAATATTGTGCATCGGTATCAGATTACGCATCACAGATTTCAGTAGTTGCGAACATGAACGTGGTCATGGGCGCGGTGTCGCTAATATATGTATCACGCAAATTACCCCCCCATGAAGTAAGCGCAAGCTAAAACTGAGCTCTGATTAAATCGCACGCGTAAACTAACTAGCTCTATAACTAAGATTTTATACAACTGTAATATATACTTTTTAACCCGGGTAACATCGAGGGGCGCAGCTAGTAATTTATAAATGTACCAAATAAGCTTGTACAAAATATTACGCTAGCTTATAATATTTTCCATTCATGATCTTATAAACTGGAGGTTTGTGATTATGTTCTGTTTGTATCCTTATAACTTGTTGATCGTCGTCAGAAAAGGTTGTGAATCGAGCCTTACAGCTTTTTCCGTGCATAGTGCACCGCCAGTTAATAGTCGTGTTGCTTTTTGCAAAGCAATAAAAACTGTAGCCTCCGACAAGTCCCAGCAGTTTTCCTTTGGTGTTCAAAACATATCTAACTGAAAAAAAAAACAGACATCATCAAATATTTATTATTAAAAAGAAGCACCTTCAGAAAGTATTCGACAGCCGCAGTGTATCTTATGGTATTTGCACTGCTACGACCACAGAAACATATATTTATACTACGAACACACTTATTACTTACATTAAAAACACTAAATAAGAAGGTATGAGGTGGGTAAAGTTTCATAAAAAATATTTTCTTTTGTCTGGACAACATTGCTCAGTGAAAAATGAGAGCCTTTAGATCATTGGTCTCATCTTCATTGCCCTTAGACCGCTATAATTATTATTTGTTACGTGATTATTTTAAGTGTCGTGGTTATGGTATAATGTTAGTACATTGTAACCACGTCCAGAACAGTGATGCTCAGGAAGGATACACATTTATATTCACACTTATTTAAAAGATTTGCATAATATATTCAAAGACTATAACACAGGACACTCCCTAATACATAATGTCCATGGACCATACATGCAAGATTTACAATGAAAATACAATATTTAATACATAGTTATCTTTATTATGTAACATTTATGTTAATTTTACAATAAAATTATCTTAGCTATGAGATCATTCAAATCTTGTCACACTAACAAGTAGAGAGACTTAACATCAGGTGACATTTAGTAACTACGAAAACACTCATTACTTACATTAAGAACACTAAATAAGAAGGTCTGAGGTACGAGTAGGTAAGGTTTCACAAAATATATTTTCTTGTGCCTGGACCAAAATTATTCAGTAAAAATGTGGGAGCCTGTAAATCATTAGCCTCGTTTTCATTGGCCTGTTAATCAGCACAATCACTAGTTGTTACCTGATTATTTTAAATGTCGTAGTTATAATATATATTACATATATATACATATAGCCATGTGTTTCCCCCGAGGGGGCTGGCAGAGGTGTAATACAACGTCCACACTTCGCAGGACGATATTCAGTCCCAAACGTGACAGGGGGCGAGCCTGTCGCCATATACATCGGGCTCCAGTCATGTAAGCAGATGACATTAACATTATATTATATCCACGTTCAGAACAGTAATGCTCAGAAAGATATACATTTACTTAAATCACAATTCCTAATCCATAATGTCGATGGACCATATATGCAAGATTTAGAAAGTAAAATATAATATTTCATTTTACGACATTTCTTAGAAGATGATTTTAGACGCAAAATAATGTGGAAGATTAATTACCCCAAACAACTTAACATAGATTTTATGTTTTTGAAGTTATACTTCTTTTGGCGCGATAGAGAAAAATGATGAGAGTGAATTTTTACGATGCACGCGCACACCGACACCTAAATTCTACATCGTGAAGTTAGTTCTAGGTGGCATGAAAATTGATAACTACATATGTATATATGTTCAAGTTGTATATTCTAGTATTTTATATTTAGAACACGTGTTTCGTAAGAGTAACAGTTAAACAGTGAATAAATTAATATTATTTTGGTGTTTTAAATAAATCAATTTCATATACCACGGTGATAGTGTTTACTAATAATTTATTATTTAAATAAAATCTTTTTGATTAATTTTAATATTTATCGTTAATCACTACTGCATTTTAGTTTTTTTTTTCCATACGCCAAAGAAGTATAACTTCTAACGCGTGTACATAAGTACACACACTCTTTTTTTTAATGTCACGCACTCACTTATGTAAGGAAATTCTTCGAAAATTAACATCACATCGAAAATATGGTACTTACTTGAAATTTTTTAAGGCGGAAAAATCAGGTCCTTATTTTGTACCTATACTTATACCTATACCTAGTCTTATTCTTAGTTTTAAATTAATTTAAGATGTAAATTTACTACGCACATCAATCGAATATGTATAAATACGACGATTTTCATCTTCAAATGACTAGATAATATTATCTTTTATAGTAACTTGTATGGAATCATACTTTATCATAAAATTACTGCCCAAAGTTCACACCTATTAGGTACACACATCCCATGTAAAATGACTAAACGCTTTAGATTTGCATTTGCTATTACGCGGAAGAGAAAGTGAAGTTATCTGTTCAGAATCGGGTAGAAAGTCAAAAGGTTTTGTAACTGCGGCAGTACTTTGATACTGGGCGGATTGATACAACAGAGTAGTACTACATATAAGTCAGGGATTAATCTGTTACACGTGACCTTGCGAGTTTTATCGCCACAACAGACTTTCGAGAGCTAAGAAGGCAGCGCATGTTCTTCTCACTGATGGTTGTGTTTCCCGCTCTGCTTGACCACGATGCCGTCCCATGTCGTCACAGCCACTTTGCATCCCAGCCTGTACTTGCTACAGCTCCAGTAGCATCGCGACCCTCGGTCGTTTTTTAAGAAAAAGCTGTGCCCATCCAGACTGAGCATCGGCTTTACGAATTTCGAAGCTGATGTTGATCCTGAAATATAAATTGCGATGTAGTTTACTCTGAAATAATTCTTCACTTTTATCTCATAAGTAATACTAATATTAAAGTTTAATAATACAATAATAATAATCCAATATAATTTTAGAAAAAAAAATCGATATGCTCAGTTTCTGCAATTATGTAGGTACATACTTTAATTGTGTGTATGGTCATGGACGTAGTTAGGTGTTACATGATATTCAACAGCAGTAGCCTTATTTTATTTCATTGTTTATTTTTAAAAAGAACAATCAAAGCCTTCTATATAGACTAGCTCTAGCTCTTCCACTAGCTGTGAATATTTTTAACATTTTACAAAACCTCCAATTAATTAGGTGTTACATGATATTCAACAGCAGTAGCCTTATTTTATTTCATTGTTTATTTTTAAAAAGAACAATCAAAGCCTTCTATATAGACTAGCTCTAGCTCTTCCACTAGCTGTGAATATTTTTAACATTTCACAAAACCTCCAATTAATTATACTATATATAATCTGAATCCAATAAGTTCTACTTAAAGCGTTTTTCATTTCATACCTACAATAAAACAAACTCGAAATCAATACTTCTTCATAAATACAATGCAAGCTCATTGCATGTCGTTGGACAGGTACATTTTTCAACATACTTAATAGGATTAACATAAAATAATATAAAATAATATTAGTGGTTATTATGTTCAGTTTTCTCCTTTACGACGAGGTCGTTCAAAGTGGTTATCAGCTCTGCACCCTGAGCTGATCCGACAACAATTCCAGAGGCACCTAGGTCCGTTTGTCCGGTTGTTTTTGTTGAATCTATAAATGCCTTTCCGAATCGCTGGTTTTTCGAAACGAGTACGTAAAAATACTACACTTGATACCTACAATTTGTTAAACTAAGAAAATGTAATGGTTAGAGTATACCCAAAAGCAAAGACTAGCCTAGACCTTCTTTTAGATCCTTGAATCTAGAAAAATGTAGCTCAAGAGTTTCTTTGTTATTTACAAAGAGTTAAATCACACACTTAAACACCGCCTATAGAACATGGAAGAGCCAAGATAATTGGCTACCTGGTACATGTCAATAAAAACAATTATTATATTATAGGGACAGGACCAAGAAACACATTTATAGATAAGATAACAGAAGTAGGTAAATTTTGTTGTAGGTTAATGAATGAACATGAAATACTCCTCGTCGAATCTAAAACGTAGAGAGTGCCTCCTAAGTTAAGTTGCTCGCAATTTAGTAAAATTCTTATTCTTACAAATATTATTATCACAATGATTTATCAACTCTTAGTACGTTGTGTTGATAATTACAGCTGAGTACAAATAACTCTATTTAGATAAACGTACTTTCCCCGTGTAAGCGAGAGTATCTTGTGAGAGTGAGACTCGTTGTTTCCCATAGCAGAGCTATTATTTATGAATTCCTGATTTTACAATTTAAATTTAGTTGATCTTCATGAGAATGACCTTATGCCAAATAGGATATGTGCAAATTGCCCGTAAACCAAAGTCAGACAAAGAATTGTAAAATCCTATGCATGATTGTGATTTAGTTTCGCTCGTAGAATGTGGTTGTCAACCGTGATCATGGACGCTGTGCACTTGGTCTTGCTTTTACGAGAACATTGCCACCTCACCCGGTTCTTGAGGTTCGGCGTGCAGCACTGAGAGAAGCGGTATCCTTCCACCACCAGCATGTAAGAACCACGTTTGGTTTTAATTCGCGTCACTGGAAGTAAAAAGTAACAATGTTACTGAACTTAAAATTAGTTGCACTCAAATTTCACTCTGTACCTACTACACAACTCACTCAGTATTGTTATGAAAACTGTTGACAACACTAATGCCTCTGTGAGCTGTAGACCTCAAACTGAGTCAAAATGGTGGAGATGATTTGTTTTTTTTTTTTTTGGAAATTAAATAACAATAAGTATTTAACCTTCTCACATAATTTCAAGAGAATCAGTGGAGGAATGCGACCTGTAGAGGAAGACGGAGATCTGGACATAATTCGGACATACGAAAGCATTTTTGTCGTAGCTGAAACATGGCATAAGCATGTTTCTAAATACTACTGGCAATACAAGTGTGTATTTGGCATTCTGGCAACACAATAGTGGATTTAAAATAAAATAGATTTCAGCTGATACTGTTCCTAAATTCAATCCGGAATAATTAAAAACAAAAGCTAAAATTGATTATTAACTTGCAGACCCAAAATACAGTTGATGATTAATTATTGGTTCTATGTACCTATGCATGCGGGTGGAAGTTAGCTGATGTTTTAAGTTTCCACTCTGTATTCTGGTAGAGAATATAATGTAAACTGCACTGAAAAACGAATTAAATTAGTAAAATGACAGGAGAGCAAACCTTGAGTGTTGGGAAATACTCGTACCACAGAGATGATCGTACTCAGGTGATTTGGCTACACCCTTATTTTCAACTGACTTCAAAATATGAGGAGGAGAACCACTTCCTTTTTTAAAGTCAGTTCGACTGTTTTTTTGTATGTGTTTTACGCGATTACTTCACCAAATATAAATCATAAAATACTTTATTTATTTGTATATCTATTTGTTTCGTTTTTCTATTCATTTGATCTATCTTTAGGGATTCTAAAGTCGAAAAAATCATTAAAACGCGTTGGGGGTTTTCCAAATAAATAAAACAACACTCTAACCAAAAATAATATTTTTTATTATAATGCTAATTTATTGATATAAATATAAATAATATTTAAGTAGTAAAATATTTAAAATAAACATTACTCAGTTCTATATGATTTATTTCAATAAATAAAAGCTTTTTATCCACCACCAAAATGTAAGAACGCTAAAAACATTTTAGGTGCACTTTAACTAGAATACGTAAATAAGAAACGCGTCACGCATCGTCGCGAGGTACGATGCAAGGTGGTCGGCCAAAAGCTATTCGAGGTAGTTATCTACTGCGTGCCGTGGTGGTTATGGCTATTAAGGCCCCGTTTTACACGAAATCACCGAATTATTTTTTTTTTGCGCTGAGTTTGATATGAAGAATTATGATGGTCACGTGCAAAAAAACGGCTTAAATAAACGTGTGTGTAGGTGAAATATCGTGGAATGACCGCGTCTTAACTACTAGGTAGCAACACTTATTACTCATCGACCCCCTCTCCACTCTCACTGAAATACTGAGCTTAAAAACTAAATAATGTCCGAGAAAGTAAATTCCACTGTCTAAACATCGTCAAACCTCGTTCTGTAAAACTTGAAAATCATCATCATCAGCACCCATTTGTCATGATTTTAGGAGATTCTAAAATAATTACATATCCATTCGACACAATTTAAAATAACCTACCACGTTCGAAATTATAAGTAGGTACATATACTCGTACCTTCCTGAAGTTTGCAAGACCACATTATTAGCAAATTGTGTTCAACAGTTGACTTGGACATTCTATTATATCTGAAATGTGAAGGATTGAAAAATTGCAACCATTTAAATTAATTTTGAATGATAACCTTGTTCCTGTCGATTCTGTTTATTGCTTTATTACTGGTTGCGAAGCGCTTGGTAAGTATCGGTTAGCAGTGGTATGTGCGAGGGGGTCGTGGCAGCCCCAGACGCGCACGATGGCGTTGTCCGTGGTGTGGAGAGAGGCTCGACAGCCCGCTTTGGCCTTCACGCAGACCCAGCGCGTGCGGCTGCCGTACTTGTTGACTCGGTTGAAGCGGTACTGGCCGATCATTATCACGGGGTTACCGCGCTGAGACTGCGCGAATACTGGGCTTAGATCTGAAACCAAACCTATTGTCAAGTACATAATAATCGTTTTATGGAGAACATTCTATTGAATAAAAGAAATTGTGGTAATTATCAAACGACATACACTTTCTAAATTGTCCTTTATTAATTTTTAAATTCATAAATACTAAAATATGTGCAAATAGAGAGCTAAAATTATAAATAACAAAACAGTAAAAATTAAATTAAAATAACTTTAAGTGTTATAGGTAGCTGATACAATAAAAACTGATGCGGCTTAAATTATCATCGAAAAAGACAAATGATAATAATTAGATACAATTATTTTCTAGAATTAAAAATACAAAATTTCAAGCTGCCCTAAACTAATTCCTAAAATGTTTTATAAATTTTTGTTGTAATTTTAGATAAAAATATTGTCACGCCTTTTCCCCTGAGGGGGCTAGCAGAGGTGTAAAACAACATCCACATTTCGCTGGACGATATTCAGTCCCAAATGTGACAGGAGGCGAGTCTGTCGCCGTACACCGGGCTCCAGTCATGTAGCAGATGATATAGATGTAGTGTGAACATATGAGCGTATTGACGCTCATATGTTCACACAATAAACAAATTGGTGCGTGTCGTCGGCTGGGTTCGAACCCGCTCCCTCTGGCTTGAGAAGCGGACCTTCTCCCAACTAGGCTGCCATCGCTTTTTTTTTATTTATAAAAATCTGTGTTTTATCCGAATATCGATCTTTCCTTAATTTATTTTATGCCACACTGCATGTGTGTTCTCGGCGAAAAAGTTCAATTACATTTTTTTTAATGATAGTTTTGTCTCTCTTGCTGTTTATCTGAATGTAAAATATTTTGTCCTTATATGTCATCGAACTGACGGGACAAGACTTAACGACTTTGGAGGACACACTTTAAAATATAATATTACACTAATGGATTCGGTGTGCCTTAGGCGCAAACACACTGCACCCGACACCACTCCAGTGTGCGGTAATGAGGATTTTAATTTTGACTGATAAGTCTCAAACAGTATACAAAAACCGTAGTATTTAACACACTGATACCGCGTCTCCTTCCGGAGAAGTACGCACGAATTTCCGTCATACCGTACACCGATGCACGATGCGGCGGCAGTGTAATATTCACCCTAAAGGTTTCTTAATTTTCTAAAAACCCCAAAACACGCTTCCCAGTTTTCCTTACTTAATACAAACCGATCTGTCACAATTATTTGCTTAAATCACCATAACCAGCAAAAAGGTTATACAACTAAACACTACCCAAGGTTTAACACTGCTTACTTTTAATTGATCACTAGCATCTAATTAGTCTGATCAATCAATAACATGTTTATAGGACACTGATTTTCTTTTAAGAAAATAAGTATTTTCATTTATCTACACTTTTTGTAGACTGATGATAAATATTTGAACTTCTTTACCGTGAGGTCACAGAGCTTATAAATTTATGAAGAAGAGAGCTCAGAAGAGCAGCAGGTGCTGCATTAGTGAACCCTATGTAATCTCTAGGACAAGGAAGTAAAATAGTTATAGATAAATGTTTAATGGTTATGTTTCCCCAAAGTTTTAACAATGACGTCATCAACAGTGGTAATAGCAGCATTGCAGCCGCTCTTCTTCTTGATGCACGTCCACCGCACTCTGGAGCCCCAGCTGGCGTGCTTGTTGAAGCGCCACTCTCCGATTTGAATGACGAGGTTGCCACGTTGAGAGAGATCAAACTTTGGCTCTGAAAGATACAGAATTGTATAGTACCAAGTTTAAAGGAAACGCAAGAAGAAACGTTAAAAAGTTAAAACTAGAAGGTAAATGTTTCAGCAATGAAGCTTATGTAGACCAAAAAAAAAGAAACGTGACTTGACGACGCATGGACATGGTGAAATTACGAAGGTTTTTCAGTTTCCTACGGAGACTAAATAGGTAAATAAAGAGTACTTGTACTTTATTTTATGAGCAATATGACAGCGACATACGACAATTTAATCCACTCCTAAAACAAGCACTAATATTTAGCATATTATTTTACACAGACTATTTATATTTAAACTAGCTGTTATCTGCAATTTCGTTCGCATTTATACAAAAAACAGTATCCAGAAACCTCACGCATGATATGCTGTAACTAATTATCAAATTCCATCAAGATCCGTTTAGCCGTTTAGCCGTGAAAAGTCTACAAACAGACAGACAGACAAAGTTAGTTACTTTCGATTTTATAATATTAGTAAGTATGGATTAACTACATTTTATTCATTCTATATAATTGTTATTTGCTGAGACTATTATAATATCCTATTCTTATTAGTTGTTACTAATATTACTAGTGGCTCTTTGAGCTGTAGACCTCGCGGCCAACGTTTACCTTCCCTACAGGTCGCATTCCTAAACCGATTCTCGTGAAATTTTGTGAGCACATTCGATATTTTTTTCTTGCCGAACGCAGTTTACTGGATAAAAAAAAAGACATTATGCACTTTGCCAAAAACAAAGTTTCAAGAGAATCGGTTGAGAAATGCGACCTGTGGAGGCAGATAAACGTCAGCCGCGAGCTCTACAGCTCACAGAGCCACTAGTCATATTAATTACAACTAGTTAGAATTATACATATCGTCACGCCTTTCCCTCGAGGGGGCTGGCAGAGGTGTAATATAACACCCACATTTCGCCGGACGATATTCATACCCAAATGTGACAGGGGGCGAGCCTGTCGCCAAACACCGGGCTCGAATGAATAAAATGCAGTCAATTCATATATCCATAGGTAAGTATTGGTATATTCTACGATTTCATGAAAGCAAAAAATTGTTACGTTGACTACGTGAGTATTGTATAATACCTCATTTTAGAGGCGGATATTACCTAAAAGGTTTCTTCGTAACGTAACATTCGTGGTGAACCTTGATTCAAAACACTACTGGTCACTAAGACTCAGGACTATGAAAATGATTTATTTCTCTCTTTCGCTCTCTAATGATTATGCCACCCGTTATACTTGAGGAGCCTGTCGTGTTCGGTGACGGCCATGCACCGGCACTGGGACGAGTACCTGGCGCTGCACTGCCACCAGGTCTTGCTGCGGCGACTCATCTTCTTGGCGAACCGGTACTTGCCACTCTGGATGGTGCGGTTGCCGAACCTCGTCTTCACAAATTGAATGGGATCCAGGTGACTCACTAGAATGGAACGTAATATTAACCTGTGTTACCACTTTTATTTGCGTTTTTATATTGATAGTGAATTATTGAAAAGTGGAACAAAATATAACGACCTAACCGAAACAGAAAAGTTCGAGTGTGGCAGGTATTCCACGTAGGTGTTTTATACCTTACAATTAATTATATTTGGGAAAAAACGCTTTTGAATTTTGATTTAATAGGTATTTCAGTGCTAGAATAAAGTACTAGTAAAAAAGTAAGTAATAGATTTTTTAAAGAATTTTCTTTCTCATTAGAGCTATATTTGTTCTATTCCGGTTAATTAACTTTAATCTTAAAAAGTGTTTTCACTACGAGTTTCTGCGATTTTAAAATAAAATAAAATTTTCTAATATAAATAAAATATATAACTAAACTACAATACTACTAAGTTAAAAACAACAGTTGGAAGAAACCCGCCTCTCAAGCCAGAGGGAGCGGCTTCGAATCCAGCCGACGGCACGCACCAATTTGCATGTTCATTGTGTGAGCATATGTGAGTATTGTATGTCATCTGCTACATGACTGGAGCCCGGTGAATGGCGACAGACTCGCTCCCTGTCACATTTGGGACTGAATATCGTCCGGTGAAGTGTGGGTGTTGTATTACACCTCAGCCAGCCCCCTCGGGGGAAAGGCATGACGATGTGTTATGTTATGTTGTGTAAAAACAACAACATTTGTTTAGTTTGGCAATTGCGATATTCTTAGTGATGTAGTTACTGTGTAAGCTGGAACTTAAGCAGAGCTAGTTTTCAGGATTTTCGACAGCTCGAACTAAAATGTTAGTCGAGTGCAAAAAGTTAATAAACGTGGTTTACAAACAACTTACAAAAATATTAAGATAAGGTAAGTACACATTGCTAGCTGCATAATAATATTAAATACCTGTAAGTACAGAGTTATATCGTATTCACTATTTGTTCCAACTGTGAATTTGCAATTTTTCTTATTTTGCAATGTCAGATCACTTCGATCCTACTGCAGTCTCTCAGGTAGAATAGGTTCCCGGTCTAGTGTCTAATGGTATTAAGTTTTTATTATTTAGTTACAACATTAATACAGGTAGTTGCGTAAGCACATCTTCAGTTAAATTATAGAAACCGACGTGATTTTTACACATTATGATTTTTAACGGGAATTACTCACGTACGATTTAGTCGATTATTCCGATTACTCAGTATCAAGGAATGTGCGCTCAAACCTGGAACAAACAGAAACCTCGTGTTTTTAAAATACTTTTATTTCGTAGGTTCATTCCAACAAGGTGTTCGACATCTCAAATTTTAAGTGATTTTGCTGTTTAAAAAAACATTTAATTATTTTCAATTTATCTTTATAGAGCTGTTTTTATTCTTTACAACATGGTAACGTCAAGTGTAAGAAATTACAAAAAACATTTTGAGTTAAACCAACTTTAGTTTCGTTGCGCGTTATGTTTTAATCTCGCATTATAACGAATAAATAAATTACTATTTTAAAACAAATTTTGTTATTGTAAGATCCTTATATTTTATCATACATCAAAAATGTAGAAAGAAAACCTTGCTGGAATGAATAGATAATATACTTAAGCACTATAAAAAAGTAAAATCTAAAACGTCAACAATAAATAGAATTCGAACATGGTGCGACTACATGTACAATCAGTGGTTATGCGAGACTTTGTAACAAAGGACGTTCTTATGTAAGGTGACGAGCTTGGCGCAGCATCCCCTGGAGTGCTGGAGCACAGCCAGCGGAACTTCGACCCGGTGTCGCGGGGGCCGGCTCCGTAGAACTGGTACGGTCCGAGGCGGATCTGTGGATAGTAGTTTTCCAACACGCTCATTACACCTACAAAATAAAAACATTGTGTTAAAAAATGCAAATAAGAATAATGTAATTTCTGCCGATTATTTTCTTCACAAAACACAGGTATACACACGGAGCACACATAATTATATGCTTAATTGGCCAGTTAAAACAAAGATATTATGCATTGCTATTTGCAATGCAATATCACGGACCGCAGATGAATATAGCAGCACATCAGAAAAAAGATCTCAACTATTTTTCCTTGCAACTATCTATTCCTCAAACGTATCTATTCGGGCAGGGCTACGCAATTAATTTATTGCATTTCCACGACATCTTTCTCCCATTCATATAGTTTTCCGAGATCCTTGTTCTCCATAAGATAGAACCTTGTAAGTCGTTTTTCCTCTAAACAGGACCTTAAAATAGACTAAAACAACATACTTAGTACAAGGATTTAGTGTGTCTTTAACTTTTATGACATAATCTTTTAAAATAAAAAACGACTTCCCGTCATTCGAAAAGGATTTTGAAACCATTCTTAGATATTTGTTGGTTTTTAGAAACTGCTCGTGTGTTTTCGGTAAAATTTTAAAGGGACGACTTGGGAAGTACAACCCTTTGAAATAAACATAATTATCCAATTTTTTTTTTAATGTTAATAGGTCGGCTTTTGACCGCCAACGCACCTGGTGTTAAGCGACGTTGTGGTCTAAGATGGAGCACGACGACCTACAAGGTACTTATTCACTCTAGCCTTGGAGTTCTGTAGAGTAAAGAAGTACAAAGACGGCAGTTGAGTGAGGCGCTACAAGTGCGCTACTGCTCAGACCCGTCTTCGACACGGTTACACCGGACTACATCCCGAAACACGACTAGGTCATTTCAGGGCATGGCTTGGTCCGGTTGGTGGTAACTAGCCACGGCCGAAGCCTTCCACCAGAGTTTGCTACCCGGTTAGCACTACCCGGGGACCACGTATAGGGAATCAGAATAGATAAGATAATAAGAATAAATCGATTAAGGTGTCTTCGAGTACTCGGCAAACACACAAAAAAAAAAGATTCCGACGAATTAAAAACCTCCTCTTTTGTTTTGAAAGCAATACCGCTAGCCATAGGCTCTTAACTAGACCTATAATATAACACACTAAAACAAGGTTTACACTTAACACAGTTTATTACCTACTTAACTGTAGTAGGTACCTATCATCTTCATTAGTCCCACTACTTACAACTTAGATATTCCGTCTTAGATGTCTCAGGAAAAGTCTGATCAAAACCAAGATTAGGTCATATTTACGTTTTTTGTTAATGAGATGACTTTAAAAAACTATCTGATTCTAACATATTTTCCGTTAACAACGATATATTCCGTCGTCGCATGGTTGTGGTCAGTTACGAGTCTCTCTACCGTACCGTCGTCGAAACGCTTCACTTTCGCCGGGCAGTTTTTGGAAAGTTTAGACGAACAGTACCAAAGATTGTTGTAATTAATCTGACAGTAGGTGTAGTTATCCAAAATTAAGAGCCACTTCTTGCCTGAAGGTGAAGGTATCAGCACACCGTCATCTGTAATTTATATTCAAGTATAATTATTATATTCTCAATACGGTAAATCATTTTTTAAAAAAAGGTTCATAAGTCTTAATAGAGGAACTAGGTGAGGTCTAATTATTTAGATCCAGGAGCATAAATTTTGGTAAAAATAAAAGCTTATTTTTATTACAGTTAAGGTACTATTTAGTACCTTAGGTAATAGGTAGGTATTGGCAACAATTGTGTTTGAGTAAGTTTATTACCACAAAACTTTTACGGCGGTTTTATTTTTTGTCAAAAGTTTTTCACTAACATCGTAAAATAAACTCGTCTTAAGGCGGTGAGAGCTTTATATATGACAAATTATTTCTTTCTTTCATATGTGGTTTCTTTAAATACTGATACTTATCTCAGAGATACTATCACAAATGCTAATAAAAAAAAAACTTACATAAGGAATCAATTAATAATGGACAGAATCTAGTCAATAACAATTTAGAGATACATCCTATAACTTCGAACAGTTAAGAGATAAAATTTTCAAAATTTAACACTTTCAGTATTGAGACATCACATACGAGTAAAACATTTTTATTGATGAGACATGACACTGTTGATACGCTGTACAATGATCTTGTTCTAAAACAAATCACCTATTACGGGAGTATTATATCTTACAAGTAGGTATGAGGTAATCTTTAGAGGTGATCATAATACCAACAGTTACCTAGTAGGTCTATACAAATACATATATAAAACATATTATAAATAAAGATAGAATCAAATATTTTAAAATAATATTGATTTCAAACTCGATGTAAAATAATATCTTTCTTAGTTCTGATAATAAATTTATTTGTAAGCAGCTATATTCAAACAATAGGTATGTCATGGTCGTGACTATGGTCTATCACATGAGAGACGATTCCATATTTTTAAATGTAATAGGGCGTACCTATTCTGTGGTCGAGTATTACCGCGTTGTAGCGCGTAGCTCGACTAAGTATTCGTAACTGATCAATCACTAAAGTTAAGCAACGGACGACGCGGTCAGTCTTGGGACTAACTGAATACGGGTGGCATTTGCAACTGAGCGCTACCATGGCTCGGATGACACGTTATACTCGTATTGTAGGCCTCGGTTGTTTGTTCTGTAACAACAATCGTGTCAGAGATCTTCGGGCGGAAACTTTAACACTCTAGCTGTAGCTAGCCACTCGGCTGATACGAACTTGCTTGATTTACCACGTAGTGATTATTTTGCCTATACAAAGACTTATGTACTCGGCGGGTGGGTGTGCCGGTTCTGGCGGTCTACCATCGTAAGGCCGATGGTCACGACCATGGCGTGGCAGTCCCTGATGCGGCTGTCAGCGCAGAGCCACTTCACCTTGGACGAGCAGACGGAGTGGCGCGTGTACCAGTACCCGCGGAGCTTCATCACCTTCGCGCCGATCTTGGACGTGCAGAATGTCGGCCGATCTGTTTAAGGAAACTTATTTTATTACACAAGAAATTACAAGCATTATTTTTCACTACAGTAACTAAAATAATTTTATTGTACTAACATTTCGATTATAATTATATTAATTTTAACATATTCACATGTCAGGTTATCTGAAAAATAGGCAGAACTAAATTATATTTTGAAGAACTGTATGTACATACTTATCCTATTTAAGTGAATAAATATTTTGACTTTGACTTTGATAAATGAACTAAGTTTACGTTAGTATTTGATAGATAAAAATATAATACGGACATCAACCTTTAAGTTAAACTATTGGATATACTTATATCATTATTTAGTAGTGATGTCGTTAAAAGCATGTTATAAGAAAAACGGTTGGCCTAAAATTTTACTTTTCAAATAATTCTTATATTTTTCATATTTATCAGTACTTAAGCAGCGCTAAAATGGTTGAAAGCATTATTTTGCATAAAACGGAATATCTAAAACAAACCATGTGTTTATCAGCTTTTACAGACAAGAGTGAAAAACTTATGAAAAAAAATATTGTATGTATTATATGTTATGTTTTTTAAAATATGTTGAACAAAAATCAAACTCAAAACCGTAAAATTTGATCCGGCGGGTCTGAAGAGAGTGAGAGGTGGAGCGCTAAGACAAGTATTACACACATCACGTGTTACAAGCATACATAATTTTATTGTGCATCGAGCATAAGTTGCATTGACGAGTCGTCTTTACTTTTATCTTATTAAAAGAATCCTTAAAAATAAACTTACTTATCAAAAATACTTCATGTCACACATACCACAATCCCTAAATCCACAAATCTAGTCTCTATTCCTTGATAACGCCAAGGTTGATTGATACGTAACTGGGTAATTTATTTTCTAAATTTTTATTATCGTAAAAAATATAGTATGAGTGACGCGTGACGTATCAACCAGAGACATGCGAGGAACATAACCGGTGCGCGAGGAGAAACTGCACCAAACGGGTTAAAACATTTACACAGCCAACATGAGCCCAGTAATTCTATTGACCGCTCGTACATCTCCGGTGGGTAAGCAGCTTTAGACCAGTTTATGAAATACAATTGTGGTCAAAGTTACTTTTGACAACAATTTCGTCGCACATTAAAATATAGGCTTTGCAGTTGGAGAGATGATATTTGCTGCATCGCCACCTTACGTTGCCGTTACTCGTAACATATTGCTTAAAAAATCTGCAGCCTTGATTCATAAGGATGCGGTTACCATGGCTCGATACTAATTCAGTGATCCCTGAAACGAGAACATTTTATAAGTTAAGCTAACAGAATTTGATAGAAATGAGCACTCGGATGCGGACATTTAAAACAATCCGTGGCGTTCTATATTGAATAGAATCTATAATACATATTAGGTTTAGCCAAATATCACTCAAACGGCTCTGAGATTTATTTACGTACTAGAGGGGCTGAACCAAACAAATGATTTGCTGCAGCGCTGAAACATTAATTATGTCGTGTAATCAAACATTTTCGCGATTAGAACAACCACACTGCACGCGTGTCGGGACCACAATAAGGACGAAAGTGTTGTGTGTTCGGATGATGAAATCTAGTAGGACGTGATCGATAAAGTAGTTAAGTCGTGAAAACGTGACAAACAAACTCTATAAAAAATTATAATATTGGTTTATAAGTAGGATTTAGGTTTATTCTAATTTGTAATTATCTGGAATAAGACGTAAAAGTCAATGAATTGCCAATATATCTAGGTATTATATTTCGCACATCCGTTGCTTCTTTGAAAGAGTTATTATGTGCATTAAATACTTCGGATATTTTTTTATTCATTTCTTTTGATTTATCTGATTTTGCAAATTAATGTTATTAAATAGTGTTTACCAAACACAAAGCTTAAAATACTTATTGATATGTTTGAAGACAATACTCGAAAACCAAGCCTCTACGTAAAAATAAATTCGGGACATTGTCACACACGGTCGCCTGACCCCAAACTAAGCAAAGATATACATACATACATAAAGATATACATACGAGTATATACATACACGTATTATATTTGTAAATGCATACTTAAATAGATATTAACACCCAGACATAGTACAAACACAAACGTTCATCATATGAATTGTTTGCCCTAGGTGGGAATTTAACCCTAAAATAATACAAATTATTATTTTATCTCTTTTAATCCAAACGTTTTCAGCCACACACATGATGTACGGACATACCTATAATCGAATTTGCTAATTAAATGTATGATTCCCAAGCTTCAGCAAACACTTTGCTAGAATCAGTGCTAGTTTCTTCACTTCGGTCAGGTTCAGCTACAGTAGCGCCGTTATCCGTCATCGGAATCTCTCGATTTAACATTTTGGTATTGGCCAGTTTCTTGGTCCTTTGGCAGATGAGCGTGCACTGTATTGGCTTTAACAATCTTGCAGTGTATCTGAGCGAGCACTGTAGAAGCATCAACAGTTTTGCTGTGTCTCATAATGAGGAAAGCTTTACACCCGTTTCGTCTTGACGAGCATTGCCATTGGGTTGTAAATCCTTTAATCTTTTTCTTCGAATAAGTAAATAGGCCAAGTTTGACCATCTGTTTGCCATTGCGGGATGGGACAAACTCCCATTCATTTGTGTTTGTATCTAAAATAACAAAAACATAAGAAGATTTTTATTTCTATTTTGGTGATATGGAAACGGCAATTTTTGTATCCTTAATTGTTTTAGCACAGTTAAAGAAACCATACAATTCTACGACTTTGATGATGGGCAAAATGTCGCATAAGTCCAGACTGCAATGAACTCTCACTAAACCGCTCAGGGTTGTCAACCACAGAGCCTGGATAGCGCTAATTCAAAAATTGACTTGACTTAACTTGACTTGCCAAGCAAACCAGTCGTAACTACTAATATTTTATACATCGTAAACATCCAGAATTTGATTATAAGTTAGGTAAAGACTATTTTTGTAATTACCATCAATATTTTTAAGGTTTCCGCCAGTAGGACGCCGGCCGCGAGGTTCTCAGTTGACAGAGCCAGTATCATACTGCATCCTACAGTCCCTAAATCATAAATATTCCAATTATTGCTGTTCTATTATCTGAATTTTCATTCTAAATGGTTAAATGTGTCTTATACTTTATTTTATTGATGATCGCACAGTTTATTTGTCCGTATGTATAATAAGAAGAAAAGAAAAAATACATGAAGAAGTATGTAGATTTTATGTTAAAAAGGTATTTTGCTTTCTTATTATCATTTAGGCGGATGACAGTGTACTGTGTTAACTTTTACTATTACTGAGTTCCGCGTGGTAATGACTGCTCTACATCTATTACGTCTTAAGGAGCAGTTCCATTGAGTTGTGGAACCATTAAATTTCTTTTTCGAGTAAGTGTACGGACGCAGTCAAATAATCGGGTATCCGTTACGGGAAGTAATCCATTCAATCATTTCTGGAAAATAAATCATATTTGTATGTGAAATTAGTTGATTTGGATTTAGACCATACATACATTTATAGAAAGCAACTTGGAACCTCAGATCAACCCAGAGAATACGATGGCGCACAGCTTATGATTTAGGTGAAGCCAAAAACCATCCAAAAACTACGCTAGGCTGAGGGTCTTTTTAAAAAGTATGCAGTTTTTACAAGTCAATTTTGAAAAAGCCGTAATATTAAACTCTTACAAATATGTGCAGTTCTAGAATATTAAATCTACTAAGGTTGTAAATTGGAACGGAAATGGCTTACGTAGAGTTTGGGAATTAATTTTAGTTTTCGTGCAATTGTAAATGTTTTTCACAGCAACATTACCACGCACACAAGTTAAAAAAGAAGTGGCTTCAGCGAGATATCACGCAGTTTTCCATCTTTTCCTCTGGGTTGATCTGAGCTTAGAACAATAACAATTGTTTAAACGACTTAAGGGTCCCGCGACGCTCTGAAATTTCAATACAAACGCGCTTGTCAAATTTCTTGTAAACCATTTGTCAGATTATGATGAAATTTAGCATGTATAATTAAATGAACTATATCTCCGCCCTATCTTCTTGGTTTTTGTAAAAAACGTCCTCAAGATAAAATATAGCTATGAAAAATATCCGTATTTTTAAGGGGTAACTTTTGTCTGATTTATTCAACAGATAGACAAAGCAATTCAAAAATCCCTTTACATAATGAGGTTGTCCACATCATTAGCTTTTAAATGAATCCATAATACAAGGAACATTCTTAGTTATTTAAGAATTATTACAGAAGTGCAAAAATCATTAAAAAAATTGAAATTGTATTTTCTTACTCTGTAGGTAACTTTAGAGGCTTGTTAGTATCATTACTTGCTCTATTCGCTCGTCGTCTTCTTCTAGACGAAATCGCTATAGAATAACCTTAAGCCAATGCGAAGTTAGTCTAAAGTGGTCGCCGGACTCTTAAACAATTAAATAACAGAACCGGTAACAGTTTTTATTTAAGTTTGACAGTGCTGGTAGCGTCCGAGGTACGAGTAAGCATCCGATAAGTTGGCGTGGTTACTTTCACAATGACAACAAACAATGTGTTCACCAGCTAGGGGTTTTAAAAATAAAACACTCCGTAGTGGTGAATTGGTGTGGTCTGTTTATTTTTCGATAAGTGAAAATTGTAAAATAGGCTTATGAGTTAGCGGAGAATCTCGTCTGCGAGTTTTAATTTTGTGCTCGTAGTTTGCAGCGCCATCTATTGAGTCGGTTGAACAACTATCGCTTAAACACAATGTATTGCTTATAGACATTATTATGATAAAAAATCTATTCTAACCTATATAAGTATCTAATTCCTAATTAGATACTTCTGCAGATTTGCGGTTTGGTGATTCGCTCACTGCTCCGCGCTACGCGACGATGTGACGGTATGTGTCGTGGAGAGATGCAGTATGTTGTACCGCGCGTGTCGTGGAGAGGTGCAGTATGTTGTACCTTGCGTGTCGTGAAGAGATGCATTACGTTGTATCGCGCGTGTCGTGGAGAGGCGCAGTATTTTGTACCGCGCGTGTCGTGGGGAGGCGCAGTGTGTTGTAAAGCGCGTGTTGTGGAGAGGCGCAGTGTGTTGCAAAGCGTGTGTTTCACGTGCGAACACTTCAGTAATCTCCAGCAAACTGTAGCGTGAAGCTGTGTGAGAACCGTACTCTGCTGGTTTCTTTTCAATGAGTATGATCAATATTGGCTCTGATGACAGTTTTATCAAACGTCGTAACAAACGCTCTGCAAGTTTGACTGTCATATTTCGAGCACACCCAACGCGTTTTGTATCTGCTTTCGTACTGTTTTGTGTATGTGTAGCCTTTCCACACGAGCATGGGCTTGCCTCGCTTGGATGTCGTGAATTCAGGACCTTTAACATAGAAAACGATTTTTACATACTTACTGAGTCGGAGACGGAACACATAAGTAATGTATCTTTTTACTTGACTAAAACCGAAAGAAATGCGTTGTTTGTAGCAGTTTATAAATGAATGTTGAAATTAACGTTTGTCCCTTTTTAATTTACTCGATGAATTGCGATTTGTTATTATCGTCTGGATGACACCATTTTCAACAACACATAATCATTACGACGATTATGACAGCTGTTACATCCAAAAAACTGGGGGTCTCTGATTTTTTTATATCGTATGGAGTAGAATGTAAAGTCTTAGCTCATAAATATAAATACGAGTTTAGTTAAATATTTATTACAAAGCGACAGAAAAACAATGAATGATATCTCTTTTATTACTAACTATATTACTAGCTGCGCCCTGCGGCTTCGCAGAAATCATATTTATTTTGGGATAAAAATTATCCTACGTCTTTTTATGTACCTCTAACAACGTGTATACAAATTTCATGATTTACGGTTGAGTGATTAAGGCGTGACAACGTTACAAATAACCAAATAAACAAACTCACTTTCGCATTTATAATATTAAGTTAGGAGGATGCTAGAAACGTATTCTATTATCAATCTCTTAAATTACCTCTCTGTCCTAATCCTACTCAAATGTAGTTGGTGCAGTACGTAACCATCACTTCTCATTCTCTAAGAATTCACTTCCTTCGCACTCATGTCGTCTTTCAAACAATTCATCCATACTTCTTTCGGTCGTCCTCTACCATTATTGCCGCTCACACTCATGTTCATCTTCGGTTGTATATTACAATATTTAATGAGTATGATCAACATAGGCTCTGATGATTTCGTTCTCAAATGTGACAATAAATGCATTGCAAGTTTGACTGCTTGTTTTCGAGCAAACCCAACGTGTCTTGTATCCTTTCGCATTCTTCTTGGTGTATGTGTAGCCTTTCCACAAGAGCATAGTCTTGCCTCGTTTAGACTTGATGAATTTGGGACCTAGAACAAAATTTGCCATGTTAAGTTGTAGCTCCCGGTTTTAAGGGTTCCGTACCCAAAGGGTAAAACGGGACCCTATTACTAAGACTCCGCTGGCCGTCCATATGTGCGTCTAACACCAGCCTGTATCTCTTATACCGTGATAGTAAGACAGTTGAAATTTTCACAGATGACGTATTTCTGTCGCCGCTATAACAACAAATTCTAAAAAACAGAATAAAATAAGTTATACAACAGACATGTCTTTTTGCCGTTTTTGTAGATAATGGTACGGAACCCTTCGTTCAACTATAGAATTGTGTTTGTCCGCCGCAACACTTGATGGTAAGTAACGATTTGACCTAGGATGTAGCGCACTTGCCTATTTTTTTTAAATTTATGGACACAGACAGGCTTGCGTTTTCCCACCACTAAAGGTGGTGGGAAAACGTAATCAATTTCGTGAAAACTCGTTTCACTTTAAGGTTTTATTGCCTAATATAATTTTATAATAGCCTAATAAAATAGTATGTAGATTATAATTTTTAAAAGCAAAATAGCACGCAATCGCTTCCCGTAAGAAATAGAACAGCTCACAAATTCATTTTAATTACCTTATTATTAATCACAGCGTAGATAGCTACGGTGTAGATAATACTGCGTAGTGCATCTAGATTACACGGAAATATCTAAAACACTACGTTACCGGTCTTTTAAGAGTTCCGCGACCACTCTAGACTAACTTCGCATTGACAGAGTGACAAAGTGCAATTTCAATTTTTTTCATGACTTTTGCACTTCTGTGATCATTCTTAAATAACTAAGAATTTCCCTTGTATTATGGATTCATTTAACAGCTAATGATGTAGACTCCCTATGTAAAAAAATTTTTGGTTTGCTTTGTCTGCCTATTGAATAAATTAGTCAAAAGTGACCCCTTAAAATGCGGATATTTTTCATAGCTCTATTCAATAGGCAATTGAATAAATTAGTCAAAAGTGACCCCTTAAAATGCGGATATTTTTCATAGCTCTATTTTCGCTTCGTTGTCAAGCGAAAATAGAGCTATTTAAAAAAAAAAAGAAGAACATAGGGGTGGAGATATTGTTAATTTAATTGTACATGCTAAATTTCATAATAATATGACATATGGTTTTCAAGAAATTTGAGAAGCGCGTTTGTATGGAAATATCAGAGCGTCGCGGCCCTATTAAGAGCGTTGAATGGGCGTTATTGCTTTCTCGTTAAACAATTCAGCGTTTTATTACTATTATATGAGCGAAAAAGCAATAACACCCGTTCAACGGTCTTAAGACTTTTAATGTCAATTTTAACCTTTTGACAGCATAAGGTCTCCAACACTTGACAAACACAATCTGGCTCTGTAACCCAATGTAGTAGTTACTTTGGAACACAGAACACTCCCATAACAAAGGACACTTAAAAATACCACTGCGCACTGGCGGGAACTCATTCCATATTTACATACAAGTGTTTATTGATTGATGGTGAGGTTTAATGAGTATGATCAATATTGGCGTTGATAATTACGCCACCGAAAGTCACGATAGTTGCTTTGCACCTTTGACTAGACTTGGAGCAAATCCAACGCATCTTGGACCCTCTCACGTTCTGTTTTGTGTAGGTGTATCCCGCCAACAGAAGCCTGATCTTTCCTAGCCTGGATCTAATGAATTGGGGATCTAGAAGTATTAATAAACAATTATATAACGTTTTACACTAATAGAAAGACATTGACAAATAAACAGACTAACAGACCCTAAACAGAAATTAGGGATTAGGGAGTACAAAGTACGTATAAAAATAAATATAACAAAATAAACGTACCATCTGTTTCAATTAGAGTGACAGTCCAGTGCTAGACAACAATAGTTTATTGGAACACTCCTCCAAGTACAATAAAAAGCATTGTAATAAAATAAGACCAAAAAATCTGTATCGCCATTTCATTTCAAAAATGCTGCATAATATATCTTTGATGTACTAATAAACTGTTAATTGACCTTTTATCCTTCTGAGACAATATTTCTGCCAAAAACTATTGCCGCCAAAGACGAACAATAAAATATAGTACGTAATAAATATAACAACAACAATTCGCTCCAAATGAAATCGGCTTTGAAAGTTTTTTTTTTTTAAATAAACTCGTATTAGGCAGATTAAAGTTTAAATTATAAACTGGTGTACTTATGTAGCTTTTTAAAATATATTTAGACGGGAACAGGATCAAGAATGATTTACTCGCATCAATATTTTCATTATCAAGGTGTTCTTTACCAGCTTTAGAACCGCATTATATGACGTTGATCTTTACAAATATTGTTTTCCTTTTTTTTTACTTAAATTCTTTTAGAGAGCAAAGCTGTAAACCTAAGTTCCAATTTTGAAATAAATCTTACACGTCAGCAGAAGGTACATTATAACACACTTTATTAAGTTTATAACTAAAAAAAAATTGTCACGTGAATCCTCCGTAACGAAATATTAACAGTATAAAAAACGAACAAAGAGTAACAATTTAATTGATCTTGTTTGATTTACAATCAGATTTAATTAGAATTATACTCTTGTTTGCTCGAGAACTAACCATTTCTTGTTTACTTTTTTACTTTTACGGAGACTTAAGTTGAGAAGGATGGTTGTGCTCGTTGACGAACCGAACGACTACGTCATTCTCCGTGAAGAGCGCCGCGAGGCACTTCCTTCGCCAGTGCAGCGAGCAGCGCCATCTAGTTCTTGATGACCCTTGAATCCTGTCTATCGAGTACTTGAAGCTGGACAGAATCAGCATTCGCTTGCCAAAGTTGGAAGTTTGAAAAACTGGAGCTGGAACCGTAATCAATTAATTTTTAATTTTGTTGAAATTGTCATGGTAATTATTAAGTTATCGTTTTCATAGTGGATATTCAATAAATTTATAAAATAATAATTAAATACGCTCAGTAGGTAATTATCAACTTATAGGTAATTGCAAAATATGTAGCAACCTGTTTTGTTTTAGTACAGTATCATTTAATTTAATGCTCATCACAGTTTTACACATAAGTATGAAGCTTTAGCTTTAGCTCTAAAGTACTTACAGATAAATAAATGCCAACTCATTTCACTGCACTACTGGCAATGTAATGGTCCGTTTTAAATGATCGTGATTTGGAATTTTTACAAATCTTCTGAAACAAAATATTAATCGCTGCTTTAACCAGAATAATATTAGCCATGAATGCCAACACAAATAATGTTTATAGTCACACATACAGGGCTGTCTGTGATTATGATTATTGACATGCCCGACAAAGACATCTTCAACCGTATGCAGCGCTGGACAACCGTATGCAACCAGGAGGTGCTTTTCACTAGATCTCGACGACTTTACAAAAACTGGAACTGGGAGATAATAATTTAATCAATAAATTTTCCAATTTTATAATATTACATGCATTATTACATTTAATCTCTATTGTATTAGTAAAGTTAGGTTGTCCACCACAATATTATTCAAAGCATGTTGCGAAGGAATTGGGAGAGAGACAATCTACGTTTCTAGAGATATCGTAGCTGATACAAACCTGTCTAGTTCTGGCAGCAATTTTAATTATTTTCAGTGTTATAAAGTCATTTTCTTGAAGAGTAGTGTCATAGAACTGTTAATAATATCGTTATTTTTAAAAGTGCTTAAACTACATACATAGTTTAAGCACTTTTACTACTAAAAATACATAGCGTAATTTAAAGATACTAATTTTTTTTTCTGTGATAAAGATATTGAAACAAATATATGTACAAAATACATTTTCGTTTGATAATAAAGTAAAACGTCTTAAACCATATCCAAGCAATATTAATATAAGCTTTGTTTTTTTTTTAAACAAAACTTTTACCAAAATATGTAGTCTGTATTAAAAGTATATGTAGTTCGTGTATATGTAGTTTGTGTGCACGTTATTAATATTTGTTAAGTAATCTTTAAATCGGATAACCACGCAGTACAATAAGAAATATTGTTATTGACCAGGCGAGCGCGAAGCTAGAGCAAGTGTCTCCGTTTTACTTTCGGCAAAAATGCTTTCGTATGTCCGGCTTCCGGCCCCTGGTTGTCCGGCTGTCCGGATGTTCAGCTACTCCCCTCTACAGGTCGCATTTCTCAACCGATTCTTGTGTAATTTAGTGAGCAAGTTCGGTAAGTACTCGTAATTACGTAGATTTTCTTGGTCGATTCAGGTTTGTGGTTTTTTTAAATGACTGTGATACGAGACTTGCGAAGTCTTCAGCTCACAGAGTCACTAGCTTGTATTTGTCACCCACAATATCTATGAATCCAACACAAAGACTTTTCATAGTTGCACAGACAGGGCTGTCTGTGATTGTGACTATAGACATGTTTGATAATGACGTCATCAGCCGTATGAAGCGCTGCGCCACAGTTTTTGTGGCTCCTTGACGTGCATGCCCATCGATTATTTTCTCCTAGGACTCTGTGCAGAGAAAACTTGAAACCTGACAGTATCAGGAAACGCGCTGCACCAGAACCCAATCTCACAAATACTGGAACTGAAGAATAGGTAAGTCATAATTTAATCCATATATTTTTAATGTAGTAATATTGCGTTATAATTATAGTAATAATTATGTTTATTATTAATATCAATTATCTTGTTGTTGTCACTCAAAGGGTAAATTAATATTTACCCATAAGAATTCCTAACACATCGCCAGCGGGTTTTGGTACCTTTTGTGTAATGATGACAAAATGAGTGCCGACTCAACACAATATTCAAATATCCTCGTCAATTTCTAACTAATGCTGGCTAGGTTCCAATGAACCAGTTCCCTGAAATGAAAAAAAAAATATTGTAAAAATATTAAATATCTGAGAAGGTAGCTTACAAGATAAATTAAAAAAAAAAACCCGACAACCTAAGAACACCTGACTAATTCATCTTTCGAACAAAAAAGTAAACAAATAAAATCGGTTTCGGTAGATTTATGTCACGTGGATGGGTGGAATTAACATTTTACTAATTTACACAAATACCATATTAGTCTAATTATTATTTATTACTAGATGCGTCCCGCGGTTTCACCCGCGGTTAAAAAGTATCCTATGTGCTATTCTAGACTACAATCTATTTCTGTGCCAAATTTCATCCAGATCTGTTCAGCCGTTCTGGCGTGAAAGAGTAACAAATAATCCATCCATCCATCCATTCTTACAAACTTTCGCGTTTATAATATTGGTAGGATGAATACTAGATATTCACGCTTTAGGTGCTAGTGCTAGCCGATTCTAGCTTAAATAAATATATATATATTTTTTTTTTTATTACATAATAGGCCTGCGTTTGGCCGCCAACATGCCTGATGATAAGCAGTGATGCGGCCTACGATGGAGCACGCTTGCCTAGAAGAAACCGATTCACTCGAGACTTGAAGACACCCAGATTATAAGTGTCAGGGAACACACAGTCTGGCAGAGTATTCCACACTCCAGCGGTCCGTATGAGAAATGAGGAACCAAAGCGTTTCGTGCGTGTCGTAGGTATGTCAACCATAAAACGATGCCGCTTTTTCGTACTCTTGGTTGTTTTATAGAAGAACGGGCTAGGGAGAATAAGGTCATGCAAACCAGATGCACACTCCCCGAAATGTATCCGATAAAAAACCGATAGACTAGCAACCTTGCGCCGATGATCCAAACTTTGAAGTTTGGCCAGGACAAGGGAGTCGTTGCCAATGAGCTTCTTCGCACGTTTCTCGATGGACTCCAACGCCTCGAGCTGGTACTTGGCCATATTATAATTATGTGACTGGAAGTAAAAATATATGGATACACCTATATAATATACTTACATATAAATATTAATTAATATAATATTATTTTGTATTCACTATCTCTTTTCTTTGTACATGCGTGTTAAGGTTCATGCTTTTTTACTATAAACTGCTTAGGCTCCAAGCTTAGGCTCAATTTATTTAATTTTGATCGAGACTTTTGATATGCGTTAATTTTCACCAGCGAATTGTTGACAGATCTTTAATATGTATGGCACAGATACTTTTTAAAAAGCGATGATAGCCTAGTTGGAGAAGGTCCTGCCTCTCAAGCCAGAGGAGCGGGTTTAAACCCAGCCGACGTCACGCACCAATTTGTTCATTGTGTAAACATATGTGCGTATTATATGACATCTGCTACATGACTGGAGCCCGGTACATGGCGACAGGCTCGCCCCTTGTCCCATTTGAGACTGAATATCGTCCGGCGAAGTGTGGGTGTTGCATTACATCTCTGCCAGCTCCCTCGGGGGAAAAGCGTGACGATATGTAGATACTTTTTTTAAACAATAATGACAGATCTTACTGATAATTATGGTCGTTAAAGAGATCAATGATCATGTTGTTTTTGGTCAGCGTGGAAAGACAAGCTCTGCATCTATGAGAACTTCTGATGCAACGCCAGCGAGTTTTAGACTTTCTCGTTGAATGATGATAGAACTCGTATCTCCCCAGTACAATATTAAAGCCTCCTTTTCTGTTTCTATTCATAATTGCCAACGTCCCGATTGATCCTGATGCTTCTGAAATGACAAAATTATATTTTTAGCCATAAAGTTTACTTTGAAACTACATTTAAGTACACTGATAGTAAATAAGTGATTATGTTGAAATAAAACAAGCATAATGTCACATCACGTTTTAATAGACGATAACAATGAAATAATACATCTTTTTTTTTATCAATGATTATGCTCGCGATTTTAACAATTGTTATGATTGGTCTCTATAATCTTTAGTCGGGTCAATTAACTTTTTGTATGGAACAGCCGATTTTTGTTTTGTGATTGCGGTGTAAAATGATGATTTATCACTGAAAGATTAAAAACTGAACGATATCTACTAATTTTGATGATAAAAAATTTATTTATAGTAAATCTTAGTAATGGTTATGTTCATTATAGACCACAACAATCATGTTGTTCATAGTCAGTGTATGAAGGCAGGCTTTGCACCCTTTAAAATGCTTGGCACATTGCCAGCGAGTTTTACCACCATGCGAGCGATGTTTACAAAACTTGTAATTCCCAAGCATGATATTCATTCCACCTTGTCTGTTCATAGTCAACCTTGGGAACGTTCCGATGAGGTTCATATCCCCTGAAACATTTTTTTTAAATTAGTGCGTATATTATTAAATATTTAGAAGTTCAAAAATCTTAAAAACTCATTTGATATAGAGGAATAATAGTAGTATTTTAAGTGTGGGCGCTGATTGATGAACCATCTACATTTATATTAATAAATAGAAGATAGATAGTTGACAATTGATAACCCAACTAAAGCATATATGTTTTTATCACATGAAAAGTAGGTATACTAAATATTAAAGGTTGGTAGGTTAGGTATATTAAATTGAATTATTAATTCTATAATTTTAAATATTTTAACTTCATTTTGTGACTTTTTAATTATGAATCTACTTACTTGCGGGTTTAATTTCCTGAATAAATGAATTTTATTATTATTATTATTTTATAAACCATTTACAAGCTTATTTATTATTACTATCTATTTACTGTAGCATGGTGCGGGTGACAGCCGCATTTATTGTTTAATTTAATACAGTAATTGGTGATTCTAACACTTAAGGTTAGGATATTAAGGATATTAAGGATGCTGCCGAAGTTTTAAGTCATCATTCACTTAAAAAATTGCGGCAACTTTCAAGGGTGAAATGGAACGATTTGTCCAATGTCACCTGCACCATCCCACAATAAAAATAATACTTATAGTTAATTTATTCCAGTTAATATTATTCATAACGTGTGTAATTTTAATTGGAAAAAATGTACTTAAATTTCTTATGAGTGATTATGCTCGTTATGAACAGCTACAATCATGTTGTCTTCCGTTAGAGTGTAAAGGCTAGCTTTGCATCCAACATTGTGCCTGTTGCATCGCCAGCGCGTTTTTAAGCCCCTTGAGAGATGACAGTTAAATGTGTAACTTCCCAGCGTTATATTCAAGCCACCTTTCATATTCATATCCAATCTTGGGCACGTTACGACGATCCCTTTTGTCTCTGAATTGTAAAAGTAAGTATTATTATTTTACGCTATGGATCTCGCCAGTTCGTTAAAACTAGTACTTTCTTATTTCGTTCCTAGATCATAGATTTCAGATTATAGAGGTCAGCTAATATTGCTAGTGTTTGTGTAGAAGTGTTCAAAGTCAAAGTCAAAGTTAAAATGTTTTTATTCAATTTAGGTATCAAAGTCACAAAAAAGTCTTTTTTTTTTTAAACTCGAACGCCTTGTTCGGATAAATAGCCTCTACTCAGAAGAACACGCAAGGAACTGAGGGGCACTATTTTTTCAAAGAATAAATAAGTTACGGTCTCACAAATTTTGGCTTACAACAAGCCAAAATTTGTGAGACTGAATTTATTTATTTATAGGTAATATCTATAAATACTAGTGGCTACTTGGCGGAAGTGGAAGGCTCCAGACATCTTTGTCTTCTAAATAATTCTTAACCTTATAATACCATCTTTTCATTAATGCAGTTTTTACATGTGATTTGAATTTTCCGTCAGTGAGCCTTGTTATATTTTTCGGTATTATATTGTAAAAACGAACGAAGTCATTAAAAACAAAAAAATACGTCTGTATTTGTTACCAACCCTTTGGTATGGTGCAAGAACAATGTTCAATTTTTGAAATAAATAACAGTGAATAGTGTTCTGTGCTTATGCAAATTTAATGTAATGGTCCAGTTGTCTGAAATAACCCTAACATGAAGAAAGTAAATAAACGATGTGATGGCAACATTTACAGTACACAGTAGTTACAGGAGTTTTGGCGGGAACCGAAAAGATGGTGTCGTGTTTTTGTATTATTTTCTAAAACTTGTGATTCTTCGAGTGTTAAATTGTAATAATGGTGGATTATTAACGTTTACCGGTTCGTCAACGTGCACGAGTGTGGGCAAATGATACAAACATCGCGAAACGCGATTTTTCGTGTTCTCTACAAAACTTCACTTAAAGTTTCAGTAAAGTATCCATAACTTTACTGGAATGGGAAAAGGGGAGGGATTCATCGTCTTCATCATCACCTCATCATCATCATCCCATCATCTGTAACTGAAGGAAAAATTATTACTAAGAATCCGACTGAAGGACGAGTATCCATGGTCATGAATAAATTATAAAAAAAAAAACAGTAGTTACAGTTACTGTTTTTGTCGTTTTAGACCAAAATGCATTGAACCGGCTATCCTTGTTGCACGTGTAGGTACAAGTAAGGCGGTAAACACACTACCGCCGTATTCTGCTGCAGTGTACGAAGCGACGAAATTCGCATAAGGCTTCTTCGCAGTGAGACGCGGTGTTAGTGTGTTATACTCTGCGGTATTTGTAAACAAATCGAAATTTTACAGTCAAAGTTAAAGTGTGCTGCAGTGTGCTTTGCGGTCAAAAAGATATCTGAGACGCTATTCCGGCGCCTGATTTATAGTTATCGATCATTCTTATTACTTTTCAAACGAGTGAGTAAAAACAAACAGTGACCGAGATAATATCACACGCGCCAGGATCACACGTTGCAAGTTCCAGTAATTCCTATTTGATAAAATGTTGTAATCACCTTTGGTTTTTTAAAGGAAATTGGTTTTTTATCACTTTATCAATAAAAGAAAAAACATGCACATTGAAAACGAAGCTATGATGCAATTTACTAAATTAAAATCCAACGCTATTAAAAAATCCACTGCCAGTGGCAAGATTTATAAATTGTTTAAATATTCTAGATACCAGCACATAGCCGATGACGTTAATAATAACGATCACAATATCCACAGCATTTGAAAACTAACATTTCGCAATCAAGTCTCTACTCATTAGGCCATTTTTTTGGTACTGTACACATTTTTGATAGGTTTGAGGATAATTACGAGTATAATAAGTCACGGATAGTCAAAATTCACGCCACCAGAACAAGGCTCTTGGACTCTTATACCCCTGGAGTGTGCGACATCATACTCGTAGTTTGTCTCTCGCGTATTAAATCCACAAATGACTATGATTGTAATCAATGTAAAGAATCATGTTATCTCCTGTAGAGATATAAATAAATACTTGACATCCTGAGTACCTCCTTGCGAATGCCTGAGTGCCTCCTTCGACTGCCTCGGTGGCTCAGTTGGTAGTGAACCTGCCTTCTGAGCTTGAGGGCGTGGGTTCGATTCCCACCTGGGACAAACATTTATGTGGTGAACATTTGTGTTTGTTCTATGTCTGGGTGTTATTATCTATTTAAGTATGGATTTAAAAATATCTAAGTATGTATATCAGTCTCTGGCAGCCATAGTACAAGCTTTGCTTAGTTTGGGGTCAGGCGACCGTGTGTGACAATGTCCCGAATTTATTTATTTATTTATTTATTTATCCTTGTGCAATTCCAGCGAGTTTTTAAATATACGATATCGTGCGAGCTGGTTTTGTTCGTTCAGTCCACTTTGTCCATTCTTGTAGAACATTGTCCTCGTACCGATAACTCCCGTTGTTTCTGTACGAAAACGATTTTATTAGTACACAATTAAATTATCTAACTAACTAAGTATAATTTATAATTTTAGCACTTCACACTCATAGTTTACCTACTAACTAGGCTCCCTGTGTCGGTAACCTGTATATACTTTACTTACTTTTTAATTCAAGAAATATAAATTACTCGTTCTCGGCCACTTTCGGACAAAGGTATGAATTACATTATCAGTTATCAGTGATGAGTGTGACTGATTAAGTACGAAGCTATTTATTAGTGTGGGTGTTGTATTACACCTCTGCCAGCCCTTTCGGGGGAAAGGCGTGACGATATTTGTTTATTAACAGTAGTTGAATCGCATTATCATTAAATATTAAATGCAATTGCAATTTGCTCGGGTAAGTCCCCAATTTTTTGTGGCATAGAAAAAACATTTTATACGCTCTTGTGTACATTCAAATAAATAGATTAAATTAAAAAATATATCATAACTTGGAAGTTATTAAAGAAATACAAGTTTAGTGATTGTGTACTGTATTTTGTCGAATAATTATATTTTCTATCGTAGAAACTGAAAAATCCTCGATTCGCGCGGGTGGCACAACGCCAACGGGTTCTCAAATTATGTGTTTTATTTTTTATATCTGCGACCGTTCAGTACCATGATCGGTTTCCCTCTTTTTGAGATATGTCATTAAAATAATAAATTGAATTAATAAATTTAGTTAGAAGTTTAGTGATCATGTTCTTTATATTGTCGTATAATTAAATGTTCCATAGTATAAATGACTGCCCTACACCCCCGGTGCGCGTGTGTGGCACAACGCCAACGGGCTTTCAAATTACATATTTGTGTCAACTCTTTTATACCTGCGACCTTCCAGTACTATGATCGGATTCCCTCTTTTTGAAGTACTGAAAACAGCTTCTGAAACGACAACAGTTGTCAAATTAGTTTGCGTTCTAGTTTTACACTTAAAAATAAATAGCCAAACAATTATGATGAAATGCAGGATTTAACTTTGTAAGGAGGTGTATCGGCATTATTTGCAATTTGTTTATGTCTTTGTTGAGGATACAAATACGAACAAGCTTAGTTTTAACGGAGTTTTTACAGCTATTTTTCGAGTTCCCACAAAATATATCAACGCGCTGTCAAACTCCTATAAAATATATCAACGCGCTTGCGTTCTCAATAAAAGATTTTAATGCCTTTGAAGTTGTCAAATTTGGTCCCTGTAACGTTTCAGTTAAATTGAAAAAATTGTGAGCATTTAAAGTGATAACTTTGTGTTATACTTAAATGAATTTAAAAATCTTAATTTTCAAAGTAAGTACTTAGTTGACATTCTTGTTATTTAAACTATTTTCTTGGATGATTGTGACTGAAATTGACGGCGATGACTTCTCCTTCCACAAAGCACACAGTAGCTCTGCATCTCAGTGGACCGTGAATTTTGCACTGTGGAAATTATAACAAATTTGAATAAGGATACGGAGCAAATTACCTGTTGTTTATATTTGCAGTGGTTAAAAATCAGATTAAATGTAGTAAGTACCTACACTATAGTTGTCAGTTCATCTTTTATGTAGCATGCAGCACCATTTTAGGTTTCCAAGCAGTAATCTCAGTGCATTTCGTTTAAATTCCTACCAAAATGCGAGCTCACTGTCAGGGTTGACCTTTCTTTGTCAAATAGTTTAAAAATTACGTTAACGTTTAATTAAATTTTGCTAACGAAAATAGGAAATTAATTTTGTAAATACTCGTTTTAAAAGATCTACAATACCAATAAATCGTTTTTTCAATATTTATTACTTCAAGTAATCATTTTTATGGTCCTAAAATTAACATTATGAGAAAGTTTAATTACGGTAAAAATACAAGTGTAATTTTCTACTGAATTTATTTGTGTGATGAAAGCTGATATCAAATTATGTTACATGGTTTATTACATTCCGAAATCTGATTATTTCGTTTATTTCCATTTAATAATAAAAACCATCGGCGATGTTCTTGTCTATATTAGCTGTCAACTCGTCGCCTTTCTGCCGAGGTGACGCTGGCAACAATTCGCCTGATACATCGCCGACTGATGAACTAATTGCGAACACTTGTCGCGATTGACTTGAATTAAATTGTCGCCGAAGACCGCTAATCTAGCCGTAGCATAAGAGCACGTGACAATTTTAATTTAAATGCATATAAACTTTTCTACGAGAGAAAAGTTCATTGGTACGCGGCCAGGATCGAACCCACGACCACTAGATCGGATAGCACGGTTCACTTACATATTATATTGTATTGAAAAAAAGAAAGGAAAATGTTAGAAAATAAAACTTTAAGTAAGCATAATTTACAATACAAGGCATTCTAAAATAAAATACTAAACCATTTCGACAGCTTCGATGGTAACTTTAAAACTTTAAAGGACCCAAATCTTAAAACTACGCTTAGTAATTTGTCTGTTTCTTAATATCTCTACCTGAGGTCTGGTGTTGTGAGCCAAGCTTATCGCCCCATGATATCCAAACAGTTTTATTTTATCTGTAGAATATAATAGTCATGAGCCACATTCGACGTGGGCATGGCCTTCTGCCTGCCTGCGTGCATGTGATCCGTGTTGAGCGACATGATCATGTCTTTGACCGTGGTGATCGCGGCGCGGCACCCGTACCGGTGGTGAGTTGAGCAAGCCCACCGAGACTTGTTTCCAATCCTACGAGCCAGGTAGAAGTTGTAGCCGTAAAGACGGATCATCGGCTTGCCTCGGCGTGACGTCACGAAGCTAGCTGAAACAAACATCCGAGTTAGTTGTAGTCAAAGCTTTATTAATCGTCAAATTAATCTTAAGGCGAGCATTTCCACGTGTGGTAAAGTTGTACACAAATGCTGTGGGTTAAAAACCCTATAAATAAATATGATTTGCCATAAACATGTTAAAACATTTCCAAGTAGGAATGTTGTACTTTTTGTGTATTTTATGAATCCAAGAGTCAAAATGACTCATCAAGTAATTTTTTTAATAAATGTAGAAATATAACAAAAACCTTTGAATTAAACAGCGGCAGTCAAAATCCCAAAAAAGAGTTTACAGTTAGTACTCGTTAGGCGATAATAATGTAAATTAAGACAAATGAAAGTAAACCGGATTGTAAAAAGTCATTGGAAAAGTAAACACAAAATAATTTAATCACGCTCATTCAAAAATATTACGGTTAATTAAGGATGCCTAAAAATACACACATACGAGTAATTCTTCTAAAAGTAGGACAGCTAAAATTTATTAAGTTTCGTTAGTATCCTATCACTACAGATCATCCTACTAATATTATAAACGCGAAAGTTTGTATGTATGGATGGATGTATGGATGTTTGTTACTCTTTCACGCCAGAACGGCTGAACAGATCTGGACGAAATTTGGCACAAAGATAGATTATAGTCTAGAACTTTTTAATCGCGGGTGAAACCGCAGGGCGCTGCTAGTTCCCAATACTAAGAACAGTGATAGTAAACAATAATTTAAAAGAAAAAAGCTAAAAATAGGCTGCTTTTGTCACGACATGCAAACCAATTAACACAAAGCGCTACAAAATAACAGACTGGTGTCGATGTTGTCGTACTATTTTCTAAACTAATCTTTCAGGCAGCACTTAAATGAAAATGCGCTTCTTGACCGACGGAGCCGCGCGCGCGCGGAGAGGCGTTGTCAGTTTGTTGTGCCCGTGCGTGCTGTACATACAAACTGAGATTTTGCGGTACATCGTTAAAAACGCAATCATGCGCCTTCGCATAGCACACTAGAGTTCTAACTTTTTAGCAATGTCCATCTATATTTTTTAACTTAGGCGGATGATTGTGTGCGTTATTTATTTTAACGATTTGTTCCTCGTGTGTGAAGATGTTAGCCTTGCATCCTTTGGCATAGTTCGTAGAGTATAGCAACCTGCACTTGGATCCTCTCGCGTTAGCCGACTGAAGCCATACCCAGCGCATCTTATCATTAAGTTGCCTCGCTGCGATCTACAGAAGTAAGGGGTAGTTCCTGTAAATAATAGCTTTTCAGGGCTCGCTCGCCTAACAGTTATGTTCTAAAAAATTAAGTAGATTATCATCAATTAATCCTATAGGCTCTCATTTAAGAAAAAAAATGAAAACTCTATTTGACATTTTGTCACATACGGTTAAAATTCGTTGTTACACGTTATAAATATAAATCAGAAACATGTAGGTAATTTAGAATGTAAAATTGTACTACTCATGAGGCTTTCTTATGCATAAATGCAACATTATGCGTGGATGAAGTTGTAGCTAAATAGTAGTTCTACACAAATGGAAAAAAGGGTTTTTTTTTAAATCCATTTATCTTATTATTTTGGGTTTTTTATATTTTTTTTGGAGGTGATTGCGTACACATACGCCGAATAATTTCACTTCCTATCGTAGATACAAAAGCTTTGCAATTAGAGTTCTTCGAACTACAGCGCCATCTGGCTTTTAAGCCTTGAATATTCGCCAAATGCGTCTATTCAACTCGTCGTTGTGAAGAAGCTACGGACCCTACCGATATGAAAAAAATATCACCAATAAGATCATTCTGTTACCTATTAATTAGTCTGATTAAAATATTATATTATTTACTAGATTGCGAGTAAAAAAATATTAAATGAACGTTGTTTTCGTTCTCATGGCGTGCAATACCGTGCTTACGGAGATTACGTTACCATATATTTTTACACCTTCGGATAGGAAATTAAAAATATGATTGATCGTCCTTTTACCATATTTTTAGAGCTAAAATTGAGTTAGTTTAGTAATATTTTGTGTTATTTTGAAGTATTTCGTCAGATCACGTGACCACTGACACCCGCGAGCTCCTTTGCGGGGGACGGGCCAGTCGGCGCCAGCGCCTCACGAAGGAGGGACGTACTCGCCTTGCCGAAAAATATTTTCGCATTTTTTTTCTATTTATACGTAAATCATCAATTAAACAGTGCTTAATTATCTAGAGACAATCAAAAAAAGTAGTTTTTCAAGACATTTGATAAGTTTTTATTGACTTTACTACTAGTGCAAATATTTGGACAATAATTGATCGCGTTGTGAGTAGAGGGTACAGAAGGTTGATCCGATGAAAATGGGAGATGTCACCAAAGCAGCTAGGCGTAAGAAAAAAATTGGACTCCAACTAGCTAAGTGGTAAGTACCTACCTACCTATTAATATTTAATTACCACATAAATATTTTTACCCGTTTGTTCTTATTGTGTAGACTGAAGTGACTAACCCTAGTGTCTGAGTTTTTAGTGGCATATGGTTCGGTCTGACGTTTGTTTTCCTGATAAAAATAATAGAAAACTACAGACGTGTCCTCCGACCTATGTTAACTCTCAGGGCTTCACCGTCCATTACACCTTATTGCGATGATTGTTGGATTTACCCGCCGACGCTGTGCGACCATGAACCTTATTTTGCTGTGATACGAGCCGCGGTCGCGCAGCGTCGTGCTGTACTACAATCATCACGCCACGGCACGGGCCCCATTGTACATGTTGCTCATGATAATTATCCAAGTGCAAGACTTGTCAGAACTGTGTTTTTGTTTTGTTATGTACAAATGTACCTTTATGTGTCATATTTGTACATTGCACAGGGTTATCGGTATAGGGTGTACTAAGCCAAACGGGGGTCATTGTACTCTTCATTATAAACAACGATTACTTTTTAAACTTTTTTATTTGTAAATTAAATCGGGGAAAAAAGCATCTGCTTACATTTTGTCGACGATCGATGAGCTTTTTGTATGAAACAGCTGTTTTTTTTCTCTTGATTTCATTTGATTCAATTATTCACAAAAATTATACTAAGGTCAATATACCTAAGCCATTTCAAATTGAAGCTGTGGCATACTTGCTGATGCCCCAACACCTAGTTAATAACATAGAAATGGGGAGTATTCTATAGTTAATAATAATAAATAATCCTTCTTGAACAATCGGGTAAAAATAAAATAATGATAATTATTATGTGTACTTACGATGTCAATATCGGAAAGCGGTCGTTGCGTGCGAACGGTGTAAATGACTAATACTAATTTTTGTTTTTGGTATAGCACATTTCCTAAACTAAACTACCTAAACTAGAAACAATCATATTTTTATGTTATAGCTGACCAACCACGGTCCGCAATACATTATTATTTTTAGCAGTGTATTGAGCATATTTTTCTAACTTATCCTGGTTTGTTAACCGACTTCAAAAATTAGGACGCACTCAATTACATTGTATAAATTTTACTAAATGTTTGTTTCAGCATACCTTCGTTATTTACTCATTTTTTTTTTATTTGAAAGAATATGCTTACTAACACTCTGATCAGTCACTTTGATCAAAATAAAGTATTTTTTAGTAAAAAATTGTATTTAATACAAAAAGTCAAGCATTTGCATTCAGAAAGTAGTGTTCCGAGTCATGGCCATTGAATTCGATAGAAAAGTTATTACATTTTCTTACAACAATAACCGAGCGAGAGATCGTTAGCGAGCGAAGCGTCTATGCTTCAGATTCGACGAAAATGCTTTCGTATGTCCGAATTCCGTCTGGATTTCTGTCCGGATCTCTGTCCAGACCTGTCTTAATCTACAGGTCGCATTTCTTAACCTATTCTCTTGAAACTTTGTGAGTAAGTCCGATATTTAAAAAGAATTTTCATGTCTAGGCGGTTATTGGAAATTTTTCAATATGGCAGAGATGTGATTTAAAAAAAGATATATCTCCGCATAATTGGAAAATTTTCAAAAAACCTTTTTGACGAGATCACCAGCTCACAGAGTCACTATTGTATGTATTGTTATTTATTTATATTTATTATATACAACAATTTCTTTGGTAACTGATACTAACCTGCATCTAGTCTTAATAGTTATTTTAACTTAGTCTCTATTGCATGAAGACTAGATTAATAATATATTTTAAACTGGGATTATAGATTGGTAATTGTTTTATATTTTATGGTATCATGGAAAGAGACAAACGAGACGCTTTGAGTAATATGAATATTGTGTAATTAATATCTTTAAATTGCTCTATTTCATTTTTTCAGAAACAGAGATCAACGAAATTATCAAATTTTAAACACAAGCGTTCAGCCAACAACAAATGCGAGTACTGAACTAAGGTGAGTTAAAAGACATTTAACATCTTATATTATTAGGGTGACAAGCATAGTGCATAGTCAGAGCTATGCCAAATGAAAATGCTATTGCTGAAGTTGTCGTATGTCCGGCGTCCAGCGTCTGATTGCACGGATGTCCGATTGTTTTCCTCTACAGATCGCATTTCTCAACCGATATTTGTGAAATTTTGTAAATTTAGGTTTTATTTAAAATAGCGGATATATGTAATTTGTGAGACGTTGCTCATAGAGCCACTACTTGTAATCAGAGTGGCGCTGAACTGCTATGGGCATGCGTGACGCCAGTACAACCATTCACTCAGCGAGCGCGAAGCGCGAGTGAACTTCCGTTTCAGTTAATAAAAATACTAAAAACTTATCCTATATTTTTATCTACAGATGCCTAGTTCAAAATCAGCCGAAGGGTATCAGAGCATCCGAGGAACAGGGACTTTTTCACCTTCGAATAAACTGGTAATCTTTTTTTATTTTTTTGTGTACACAATGTACATAAATAAATTATTGATACGAGCGTTGGGACTTAGTATGGTTGCAAATTAATTATCATTTAATATTGTTTTTAGGAACAACAATATCAGTCTTCATTGCCGAATCTCATCGTCGAAGAAGAAGCAGAACAAGAACAGAAAGACAAAAGTTATTGGCGTATTATAACATTAGCTTCTTCTTCGTAAAATTGAAGGAAATATCAAGACACAATGGATTTGGTTGCGACAAACAATCGATAGACTTGATTGGAGAAAAGCAAACAGGTCTTGCTTCTAAATTCACCTTTTTGTGAATAAAGAGTAACAATAGTAGATTATGTACCGAGGGCACAAAGCAGTGCCTTACGTCGCGGGCGGCTTATTGTACCCTGAGCGTAACGAGGGAATCTAGAGTTAACTCCCGAATGCAGCAAGGGAAGATGAGTCCTGAGGGCAGCGAGGGCTTCAAGCCGCCCAAGACAAAAACACTACTTTAGCGAATCCTCTTCTAAAAATACTGTCTAATATTATACTCTCTCATAAGTAATAAAAAGGTACTAGTAAGGTACAGTCTTTTATTTTAAATTTCGTGCAGCTCGTGGAGTACGTGCTCGTATTTTTTTCTTGGTAGCTAGTTCAATTTTCAAATAAACTCTTCTTACAGTGCTTATTCTGAGTTTTCATTCAATGTTAACCTCTTTGCTCGGAAACTCCCAACTACAAGCTTCGCTCGAATTTATGTTTCATCTATAAAACCAACATTTGAGTTTCATGTGTTAGATTAAGGATGTGCTAATCTGAGCGATTACTGCCTTCAAAGCATTTGATTTATTGATATTTTTTGAATCTCGGTTTATTTTGATTATTTTTTTGGTGTTTGCTAAAATCTAAGCACTATACATGTATTTCAGCTACAAAAGGTTTTTCAATATCCAATCTAAGACCCCTTTAGTCCAGCTATAGAGGATTTTTTTTCTATATTAACTACTAGCTGTTGCTCACGATTTCGTACGCGTAGATAAAAAAAAGCTCGTTCCGTTAGTTTCTTGTATTTCTCATTCACTCGAGGAGGTATTATAGCGTGGGCCGTATGCGAGCCCACTAATGGAGCCAATAGTGTAATTATTAACGCACACGCGTTTCATGTGACGTTTTTCATCACACATGCGAGGGGAAAAAACACAGACTTATTATTAAATTAGTCATTAGCATTAGTCAATACATTTTTCTGAAAATGTATGCGCATTTTGCTGCTTTTCCTTTTTCTTATCACTTATCAAAATTTTCCTAGGCAAAATAATAGCGAATACTTTGTTTAAATTTTCATACCTAATTAATTGTCAATATTTTGATAAAAAAATAATGTTTATTTACTGTTATTACGTAGTTATGATACTTGAAGTCAAGAATTTAAGAAAAGTAAAAAAAAAACTTCTGTTAATTTATTTAAAAAAAAGTCTAGTTTAGTTACTAGTTCGATAATAGTAAAGTAACAGCACACGTGCTTAATAGCTCAGATTATGAGCTAAAACTGATGTAATAAAGTCCTTTTTACGAGCGAGAGTGATGAAAAAGATATTAAACACAAACGCGTTTTTAACTTCAAGTAGGAACATTTCAGCAAAATCAGGCAAGAAACTATCGAGATAATAATAAGGTTGTAAGTTCTAGGTCCACTATATTTTCAACAATTTTAGTCATTTTTATACTACCTACTGATTATCTAAAACAGATTAGTACTACCAACTCGTAGAATACATTTTTAAAGCGGGCCGTCGATTGAACAGCTCTGCTAGTCCTAGTCAATATGTTTTTTGTTATGAGATTTTTGAAATGTTGTAAGCATTGGTTTAGGATAGGTTGAGTGATTTATCCCTGGTACCGGAGTTCTTAGGATGCCCATCAGGAGCCCTATTCTTACGAAAGATATTTTCTGATCAATGTCTCTCTCGTTTTAAAAGTCATAGTGAGAGTGACCAAGAAACATCTCACGCGTCAAGAATAGCCCTCCAGGGCTATTCTTACGATATTATATTATTCCCCGTATTCCTACGCACGAGATATTTTTTGGTCAATGTCTCTCTCGTTTGAAAAATCATGAAAGTGAGAAGGACCAAGATAATATCTCACACTTCAGGAGTCCGTGGTCTACGATTGTTTTTTTAGATTTTACACGCACGACCAAAGGGAATCAAAACCTTTAGATGCAGGATATTTGTGAGTACATACTTAATCTACCTATACTTATAAACAAACTACCGCACTCATGCTGCTTAAAAGGCTCAAGTCTTTAAAACGCCGTTGGCTTCAAATAATTTAGTAACAAAACATTACAATAAAGCATAACATCACAGAGGGCATTCATTTTTAGGCAAAAATATTTTTTTCACGGTGTTTCGTCTGAATTTGTTTAGTCTTTGAGAAATGCTAGCTCAATGTTCAAAAGCTTCGAGCGTTGATCACTAGAGGCGCTAAAACCAACTGAGCGTCGAATGCCAAATGTCATTGGCGCATCTTAACCTCTTAAGTCGCCGTTGATGTAGTTCTTGCAGAATCGATAACCACCATATATCGGCATCTCAGAGCCACGAGTCGATGTTTAAAAATGCTGTAAGCTGCAACCCAGTTAATTAGCAGAATAATTACATCAAGATACTGCCTTAGACCAAATAAAAAATTAACTGACAGAGCTCTGCAAACAGCGAAATAAGGATGATTGAATCTGTATCTTTGCGTGTTCATGAACAATTAAGTACACACGTGCAAGGAAATGCTTTCATTTATTTAATTTACTTTCACTATCTACACTACAGACTTCATTCCGGCACTTACATCGGAATAGCTTATCAGGACACTATTTTCATATCATGACACGGAATTACGTTATTGACTTAGCGAGCATTTGCGAGCGAGGCGTCTATGCTTCAGATTTGCCAAAAATGCTTTCGTATGTCCAGCGTCTGTCTGTCTTCCTCTACAAGTCGCGGGTAGTACTTCACTAGAATCGGTTGATAAAGCGACCTGTAGAAGAGGACAGCCGAACAGACGCCGCTGGCCGCGAGGTTTACTAGTGGCTACTTGGCGGAAGTGGAAGGCTCCAGACATCTTTATCTTCTAAATAATTCTTAACCTTATAATATCCTCTTTTCATTAATGTAGTTTTTACATGTGATTTGAATTTTCCCTCGGTGAGCCCTGTTATATTTTTCGGGGTTTTATTGTAAAAACTAACGCAGTTGCCTAAAAATGACTTTTTTGACTTCTAGTCTAGTCAGTCTAAATCTCGGTACAGCTATCCTATCCTTATTTCTAGTGTTATAATTGTGATAGTCACTGTTCAATTTAAATTTATGTAGATTTTTGCGAACGTGCATAATATTTTCAAAGATATACAAAAAAAGGTAAAGTTAATATATTTATTTCTTTAAATAAATCTCTCAATGATTCACGGGGACCCATTCCGTAGATAGCGCGGACCGCTCGCTTTTGCAAAATAAAAATGGCCTCTACTTCAGCAGCTGATCCCCACAGCAAAATGCCATATGACATTATGCTGTGGAAGTAAGCAAAGTAAACCATCCGAGCTGTAGCTATATCCGTCAGTTGCCTAATCTTGCGAACCGCATAAGCAGCAGAACTAAGTCTCCCAGACAGAGCACTAATATGTGGACCCCATTGCAGTTTGGAATAAATGCTTATACCCAGGAACACCGTCGCCTTGCCTATGTTAAGTTTATCGCCCTCAAGCATTACGTTTGGTTCTATATATCTAACATTAGGCATGGAAAACTTTAAACAATAAATAAATATAATATATATAAATAATATATAAATATCACTTCACATTCAGAGCTCTCTAACAGGTTTTTCCTGGACTGGAGAAAGTATAGGATACACACAAAGACACGGCCAACTTTTTGAATTATTAATACAAATATTTGAATGGTAAATAAGTTAATAAATGTATGGTTTTTACTCTAGATTAATACATAGCATAGATTTACGAGTAATACATTTTACACCGATTAAAAAACAAAAAAAAAACTATAGACTGAAGCAGCTATTTCAATAAAGCGATTCTTACACTGCTCCGCATAAAACGACGTTGTGTAGGACGATGAGACAAATCTCCGTTGTTAGTGTGTAATACGTTACAACTTTACAGGACATTTTATACACAAACTGAGGTATTGAATATACAAAACGAACATACTGTTGGCGTTGCGTCGTACGTTGCCTTAGGTTATTTTAATTTGAGGAACATGATTATGTACGTTATTCACGTTCACAATTTTATTGTTAATTGTAAATATTTTCGCATTGCACCCTTTGTTGTTATGAGTAGAGCAAATCCATCTCTTTTTGCCATTTTTTATGTAATGTAAGCAAAAGCTGTAGCTCTTGCAAATGATCATGTCGCGACCTCTTTGAGTTTTGCTGTAATAATATGAACCTGAGGAAGAGCATTTACCAAATTTAGTTAAGTAAGTTCGTACAGCCCTGGTGTGAGAGTCAGGCCTCTTACGTGGCTAGCGGCTAACTGGCGTAGTTCTTGTAATAAATGAATCGATTGAACGAGGCGCCACCTACTGGAAGTGTAACTTCAGATCTGAATTCTAATTGAAATAACCACTTACACTCATAGAAGCAATGATACTGTGCAGTTTCTTTTAAAATTTAAAATTGAAGAATAGTCGTCCATTACATTTTAAAGTTTTGCAAAAGATATAATGTAGGTATGTAATGTACTAGTATGATGCTTTAAAACTAGAAAGTTTTTAAGTTTCTAATATCAAAAACTATAAATCAACTGGCACTAAAACATAGTTACATGATAAAGGCTTGTTATTACAAAACAGTTATTTATTAAATTAAGGATTTCATTCACATAATAAAATATGTATCCCACATCACACTAATTTCATAATCGCGAAAGTTTGGCTTTAACATTTTTTCCTAAAGTAAATTAAATATTTATTTTTCCTGATTAAGGCTCGGTCATACCACAATTCACACACCACTCTACCACATACATGTTTACTTTAGCCACTTCATTTAGAGTTGAAAATATCGCGTATCTTAGTTGATGGTAAAAATCAGCTGTATTTTTTAGCTCTGATCATCAACACTCTTCACTTCAAACTGGGCGCAAAAAAAAAGCGTTTTTGTATAGACAAAGCCGTTAATAAAAAAAAAGATGGACAAGTTAAATTAATGATTATGATGCTCATTTATTTTCAGAACTTCTCTGTTGTACATCAAGATGGCAGCTCTGCAGCCTTTGTTGTGGTGAGAGGAACATTTCCATCTGCTCCTGGAGCCGTTGGTGTAATGTTTACAAAATAAATGGTCCCCCAGTCTCATCATCGTATTACCCCGATTATTCACGATGAATTCTGGAACTAAAGGTTAAAAATTATTTAAACTGCTAAAAGTAAATGAAAAACAATCACTGAATTAAATACTGAAAGTCACATATACCTATACACAATAAGTGCATTAAGATTCTTTCGCTTTTGCAATGATGGCCTTCATTTTTAACATTTTAGACAATATTAAACCATGGTGTAGTTCACAATCATTCGTTTATTTTGTCGTCAAAATCTTCGTAATTTCAACCGGAAGACGTTCACTGCTGGACAAATGCCTCCCCAAATGATCTCTACAACAACCGGTCTTGCACCGCCCGCATCCAGCGACTTCCCGTGACCCTTACCAGATCGTTGGTCCGCGTTGTGGACGACCTTCCCACCCTGCGTCTTCCGATTCGTGGAGGCCACTAAAGAATATTTCTGCCCCATCGAACGTCGGTTCTACGACTGATGTGCCAGTGCCCTGCCCACTGCCACTTTAGTGTGGCAATTCTTCGGACCATATCGGTTATTTTGGTTCGCCTGCGGATTAACTCATTCCTGATTCGATACTCCGAGCATAGCCCTCTCCATCGCGTTTTGGGTGACCTTGAGCATTCATACAAGGGCCATCGTAAACGAGTTCATGGTGTCTAACCTTTTAATTAATTATTTAAATATTTACAATTTAAGATTTTTACCCACACATAAATTATTCCACATCCGATTAAGTACTATTTTTGGTCTATGTCTACACTTTTATTCAGAGAGTTCCACTAGGCCTATCATTGCCAAAATATGCTTTGTCTCGTTTTCGCCCGTGACAATTCTTGCCTGGCAACAAACTACTTTTGAACTATATGTAGAATATTTCTTATCAAAGTATACAATACAATACATCTTTATTGCACACCAAAATACAAGGGTGACCTTATCGCCTAAATTATGTAAGGTATACACACACATTGGCAGTAATTTTTTTTGTTAAAGCATATCTTTAAAGATTATCTTTCGCAATTTAAGGAGGATGTTCGTCTGTGTTTTTTCATTAATGTATGTTCATCATTTTTTTTTATTAATTCAATTTCAGAATATGTAATTGTATTTCTGAAACCTATGTCTTGGTTCTGAAGTCTGGCTCACGTGAATGGTGCCTTTTGATACTAACGATGACGTCAGCGTATGTGGTGATGAACGCCGAGCATCCTGTATTGGTGAGTGGAACAGCTCCACCTGGTCTTCGGGCCGTTTGTTGCTTGATGAAGAAGTGATCTCGTTGCCCATAACTGGTAAGTTTTTTGGGGGACCGTGGTTATGCGTTTTTCCAGCATTTAAAATTTTACTCCCTGTGGTCAACACGAATGCTTTTTACACCCTATAGAAATAGACGACCACTTTCACCTGATACTCGCCGGGTTTTCACAGAGTTTCTTATAAAACTATCCACTGTAACTTATCTTTAGGTTGCCACGCCTTGATCTGCAGAATATAGATCCTGAAATGTAATTTTATGGGATAAAAATAAAAAGTATTTTACGAATCGGTGAGTAAAACATGATTATTGCACACTCAAAACAGGTATACTAGAGGCTCTGTGCTGTATACCTCGCGGCCGACTTCTACAGGTCACATTCTTTAACCAATTCTCGCGAAATTTTTTGAGTAGGTTCATAAATTATATAATTTTTTTGCAAAGTTAGTTTTTGGAAATCTTTAAAGTTGCGGAAATTTTTCAAAAACTACTCGACAAAAACAAACCATATCATTATCGAACCTACTCACAAAATTTCAAGATAATCGATTAAGAAATGTGACTTGTAGAGGTAGACAGAGATCTGGACAGAGATCCTAAAAGAAATCCTGACAGAATTTGGACATATGAAAGTATTTTTGTCGAAGCTGAAACAGAGACGCTTCGGTCACTAACGCTTCCTTGGTCGCTGGGTCGATAATAGAACAGCACAACAAACGCTGTCGCCGCAACAATCCAAACCCTCCCCAGCTGACCGCCGATGCTAAGGAATTCCACTATTGTCTGTCTTGATAGAGTTCATGCCAGGCATCAAATTCTCAGAGGTTATAAAATATCAGCTAAGTATTAGTAGTTAGTAAAGCAGTTTCAAGCCACATTGGGAAAAAATATTAAAAAACAGTGAAGTCAAAAGACTTACTTGTAATTTTATTATAGATGAATAAAAAACCAAAAAAAAAGTGATGGCGAACATTGTTATTTTATGATTTTTATTCTAAAATATGTAAAAACGCATGGAAATTGAGTCCAGTTACTAGACTCCAGTATATCATTAGATGCAATTTTTGGAATAATAAATAAACTTATTTAAAATAACGATTCCTTAGATGCTAACCAGCTGACCGGTAGATGTCCTAAACATTGTCGGAGGAGGGTGGTTATGAAATCCTAGCTCTTCTAGAAACTTCCTATCTTTGGTGGTGATGACTCGAGCCTCACACTTAAAGTTGTGTCTCTTGGAACAGTACCACCTAGTCTTGCTATTCTTGAGGACATAGGTATTTCCTTTGTAGTAGAGCATATCTTTCCCTCGATTGGTTGGAAAGAATTCTAAATCCATCTCTGGGAACTCTAAAAGTGAAAGGGTAATTTATTTGTGTAATTATTAATTATTTGTACTTTTTATTCGTACCTCTTTATGTATGAGCTGTAATAACAATAATTATCCGTAAAATTACATAATTTATTATTTGTGCTTGTCATATTAATCTTAATAATAAATATCTAATAATTAAAATTGATGGAGTATGACAGAGGTTATTTAAAACAACTAAAGTGATATTTAAACAAATCATAATAAATAAACAAACTCTGGTGGGAGGCTTCGGCCACCCACCGGACCAAGCCATGCCGTGAAATGACCTAGTCGTTTCGGGATGTGGTCCGGTGTAACCGTTCCGAAGACGGGTCTGAGTAGTAGCCCACTTGTAGCGCCTCACTCAACTGCCGTCTTTGTAGGTACTTCTTCACTCTACAAAACTCCAAGGCTAGAGTGAATAAGTACCTTATAGGTCGTCGTGCTCCATCTTAGACCATAACGTCGCTTAACATCAGGCGAGTTGGTGGTCAAACGCCGACCTATTCAACATTAAAAAAAAATGAGAGTTAAAATTGATGGAGCATGACAAAAATAACTGAAATACCTATTTGAAATAACTGAAGTGAGATGTAATGAACTTAAGAATCGCAGAGTTAAAATAAATTAATTATTCAATTCAATTTATTTACTCAGACCATGGGTTCTTAGAAAAACTTGGTAACATCACATTTTAAATAGATAACAAAAAAACAATTTGTATTAATAGCGGCTACAGTGTCTTGTCAATTTAAAGAAGCTGTATAGGAGCCTTGTCACTAAAATAAAATATTGCTTAATTACAAAAATTCAAAGTCAAAATGTTTTTATTCAATTTAGGTATCAAAGATACACTTATGAACGTCAAAGTTATTTATATAGACTCGACCGCCTTGTTCGTACAAAAAGTCTCTACTCAGAAGAACAGGCAAGAAACTGAGGGGCATTATTTTTTCAAATAATAAATAAATTACAGTCTCACAAATTTTGGCTTACAACTAGGTAATATCTATAAATACTAGTGGCTACTTGACGGAAGTGGACGGCTCCAGACATCTTTATCTTCTAAATAATTCTTAACCTTATAATATCCTCTTACCTTAACCTTATAATTAAATTAAAAATTAATAAAATTCATAATAAGTACACTTTAATTAATTTTATTCTGAAAAAATGTTCTTTGTATACCTAATGTAGGCACTAAGAATGGATTTTGCGAAATTCCACCTCTAAAGGGGGGGTTCAAAATTAGTACACATATTCTTCAGTTAAAACTATGAGAAAAGTGTATTAGTTTCTTGAAAATCAACATCATCATCATCCTCCAATATAATCCATTAGGGCTTCTATTAACTCTGAAAAATATGCTGATTAAGTTAACCCAACACAAACAACGCTGTAATAAAATTGTTCTTAGGGTTCCGTATCAAAATGGTAAATGGAACCTAATGATAAAACTTCGACATCTGTCTGTTTATGAGCCGATTATCTTAGAAACTATAAAAACTAGCAAGGTCGCGCGGACGACGACTTAGCTAAGTCGCCAACTCTAACTTTCTAACCATCGTTTTGTTACTTAATATCAGTTCAGACTCAGAAAAATTTAGTCTAGTCAGATTGGTATAAGTTTATCCAGCAGCGGTACAAAAAATGTACCCCAATGTCTACTGCAGCAGCTTGGTGACCTTCGTTGCTTGAAAGAAAAAAAATACTAGAAGAATGTTTTATTGCAAAAAATAATTATAATTGTAAGCACACATGGTGTTATCATCTGGTGGTTCATGACTGTGAATATTTTTAATTTTCAAAAATTATTTTCATAGGTAACAGCAAAAGCTATGTAACCATTCTGACTTCTGTTGGAACATTGCCATCTGACCTTTGCGCCTTTCGTATAGTTTTTACTGTATGTGTAGGCACCGCATCTCACCATAAGTTTGCCGAGACGTGATCGGCAGAAATAAGGATCTGAAAGTGAGTTCAATTAGATCTTTATTATTTTAATGACCCATTTCCCACAGTATTGAGTATAAGCTTGTAATGCATTATTGGTCAGGTCCGTGTCAGTCTCGTTCACTGCGTCATTCTAGCGTCTTAGCAAAAATGTTCAGATTTCGTTTCGATAAAAATTCAAAATGTTTTAGAGAATTTATTTTTCAATTACTTACCAAACCAAATGACACGTAGAATATAAATACGGGTTAAAATTTAATTTTTTGACTGTATTTGGCAGAGGATGGACTAGCCTGTATCACATCTTGGCTAGAAGACAATCTTTTATCGCTTAATACGTCAAAAACTAAATACATGTTTTAAAAAAAAACGGAAAGAACAAAGTTACCTACGGATTTTGATATTCATGTTCACACCTTCCCGTGTAATCGATCTTCGTCTAATCGTATACATTGTGCATGCATGCAACACCCTTGACCGCGTGGATACCATGAAGTACTTAGGAGTTATCATGGATCACAAACTGACTTGGAGTCCACACATACATACAATTTCGAAACGAATAAGAGAATTCATTTTCGTCTTTAAGTTAATTCACCCTGTGGCAGACAAGAAGTTACTGCTAGAGACTTATAAAGCTCTTTGCGAGTGTATTATAGGTTACTGTATCTGCTCATGGGGAGGCGCAGCCAAAACACACATGATTGAGGTGGAGCGTGCACAACGCGCTCTACTAAAAGTCATAGTGTTTTAACCTTTCAGATTTCCCACTACTGAACAGTATGACATTTGCAAAATAGCTTCTGTTAGAAAAATATTCGCATACCAATATATACGAAGGTATCATTGAGGTACAAAGCCTACCGTCAGCAACAAAAGACGTGACAATAATGAAAGTGAACTAAAGTCAATCATGGATTCATGTATGAATAACTCACTCAAGTAACCAAACTCACGTACACATATTTATCAAACAATTTCATCGTCATCCAACACACGCTGCCACTACATGTACTCATAAATCTTCGCCCACTTACAACCTTACTCACACCACACTTAAACTACACCCTAAATAACTGAACACATCAATAATTGTAAACATATATACAGAGTGACTGGTTGAACACTTTAGATATTTTAGATTATCATAGTACTCATCATTATGAACAACTTTTATTATGGGACTAACCCAGAATTCGCGAAAAAATAATCAGCTGTTCCATACATTTTGTCGAGTGTCATTGACATTTTTCTATGGAACAGCAGATTTTTTTTTCGCGAATTCCGCGTTTGTGCCATAATAAAAGTTGTTCATAATGATGAGTACTATGATAACCTAGAATATCTAAAGTGTTCAACCAGTCACCCTGTATATTTATGTATGTATCGACTATTTCTAATACTCTTTGTTACGCACCTATTCAATCATCATAGAAATAGTACCTTTAAATTGTAATGTGTACCTAGTTTTGGGAAGGCACTAGCTGCTGCAACACAGCTCACGCTACGGCAGCAGACAGGGTCCTAATTTAAAATTGTTAAATGTATTGAAACAAATAAATATTTTGTATTTTGTATTTGTGGCTGTAAGTCTCATGGTATGTATTTAACAATAGTCGTTTTTAAATACTACAAGTTATTTAAGTCTGCTGAATTGGTCGGGCGAAGCACAGGTCGTACAGGAGCTTGTTCGTTTGCATATTTCTCCAGCGATTATCCGGAAGTGGCATGAAATTTAGCCAAGTGACCATTCCAAAACAACTTTTAAGTTATTAAACAATTCAAATCGGTAGTGGCATGGTAATTACGAGGTCTAAGTATACCGCTGACTACCTTCTCTAACTACGGCTAATTATAAAAAAAAATCTGTTTTGAATCGACATAGCGTCCGCTCGCGTGTCTGTATTTGAAACTAGTTAGGTATGAACACCGCATGGGACAGAAACGCGGACGCGTTTCGTCGCGAATGGTCAAATTCGCAATCGCTCAAATTCATGAAAATCGCAATCCGTGAAAATAGCAAACCGTCGAGATAGCAAACCGTGAAAATAGCAAACCGTCAAAATAGCAAACCGTCAAAATAGCAAACCGTCAAAATAGCAAACCGTCACAATAGCAAAGCGTCAAATCATTATGTGTATACCAGCTGTTGTTTGTGTCTTCGTGCGCGAGGACTTGTTTCCACATATACCTACTAAACAGTATCATATTCTATAATGCTAACCAACCAGCGAAACGAATAAGCATCCAAACATCCATAATTTCATTAACCAACAACTATTCGTCAGAGGCTCGCCAAAGCACACAAGCGTCTATACCGCAGCGCAGCTGAGCGCTCACAGTGTGTAGGCGATGACGATGGCTTTTTTTATGACTAAATGGGCCCACGTTTGACCACAACACGCCTGATGGAAAATGAGGATTCGGTCTAACATGGAGTACGCTTGCCCATGAGGTGTATATTATACTCTTGTCTTGAAGAGACCCAGGTTGTATTTGTTGCTGGGGAACACCGAACGCAGGAAGTGCGTTCCACTCCTTGGCAGTTCTTATTAAGAAGGAGTTTTGAAAGCGCTTCGTGCGGGCGTTATTACAGCTGAAGACATTGATGGAATGTCTGCCTCGATGACCTGTGGCGGAAGTCAGATGACGGAATCAGCTCGTATAGTTCCTGTGCACATTCTCCAATGGAGGCGGTAAAAAATTTACAAACTATTTACTTAATGTATGTCAAACTTATATTTACTATATAAGTTTTCTGGGATAAAAAACTCTATGTTCCTTTCTTGACCCCTGAAAATGTGTATGCAAAATTTCATGACAATTAGTTGACTCATTAAGGCGTGAAAGCATTACCATATAAAAAACGAACAAAGTCACTTTTGCACATACTCGGTTTATTACGGTTTCGTGTCTGGAATAGCGTGCATTTTATGACATTTTAACTCAATTCTATAAACTTTTCAAAACTCCAACGGCGCTTCATGATTATGATCATTATTGGATCGTATAAATATGTCATTGTAGGTAGACACAAAGGCTTTACACCCAGTATTCGAGCTGCAACAACGCCATCTGGATCTTGCGCCAACCGAATATTGTTTTCTGAATCTATAGCTGCCGCATTTGACCATTATATTTCCAAATCGCGACATGCAGAATACGGGACCTGTGAAACATAAGAGTAGTAGAAACTTAAATAATGCTAAATGCATTTCTATCTAAGCTGGCAACAAAATTACCAATAAAATATCCCAGATATTTGAGGCTACTATTTTACTGTAATTTACACTAAAACGATTTATAATTTCTATTTAACATTCATTGCGAAGTTAGAAGGACGATCAATGCACAAAATAATTAAAACTGCACATAATTACAGTAACAGTGGCAGTTTTTAGCGATTTTATAAAATCACATAATATTTACTTTTCTGAAAACATTTTGCGCTTTAAATTAAATTGTTCAGTTACGAGAAAAATCACATTTATTTATTTAGAAGTTAAAAAAAATTGTTCTTAAACCAACTATTGTTGTCTCTACTTGACTAAATTATTACAAAATCTAGTCCGTTCAAAAATTTGTCTGTCACTAAGACTTGTAATTTATTTATCAGCCAGTATGAAATGGCTAAAGACCTCTGAGAACTTGATGCCTGCCATGAACTCTCTTAAGACAGCCAACAGTGGGGCTTCTTAACGACCGTTTTTTTTTCTTCATATTCCAATACATACAACCAATACAATAACAGCTGGTCCCTTTATTTTGCTAATGGTGTCATCTAGAGAATTCATAAACCCCTCTGCATTTCTAAATATTGCTAGTATGAACGGTATATTGCTAGTATGGTAAGAAAACCTTGAATCTTAGTTAGTGAAGTAGGCAGTTTGCATCGAGAAAGCTGGGTTCCTCAACATCTGCCGAAATATTATCTTTAATGTAAACTACAATTCCATCATTTAAATTAAGATATTGTTTCCAGTATTGACAAGTATAGTCGGGCAAGTTGGTAGGATTAAAACTGTCATTTAGTCTGCATTCGGTTAGAATGATCACATGTGGCAGAAGTTCCAGTCTTCTTATAAAGACTGTAAGAAAGTCTAGGTTTTTTTTGATCACTTCGAGTATTTCGGTTCATTATCATAAATTGATTATCAATGTCCTTTAAGATACATTTACAGGCTTCTGGTGAGTGAGCAAGGTAGCTTTCAATAAGTGTAGTGTCGTCTATGCTTTTAATTAGTTCCAAACTACTCATGGTTATGCTTATTATTTATACTTATTTTTACTTAAAGTAGCAGATGACAACGCACTATGTTCACACAATACAAAAAATTAAATTAAGATTGAAAAATTTACATAATAATCTATGCACGATAAAATAAATCTACGCGTTTAGAATCAGTCGCACTGTTCGTCTGACCCCAGTGTGAGCATCTCAAATACTGCTGGAGAACGTGTGAGTGAGTGCATCTTTTTTACCCGACTGCAATTTCTAAGTCGCTAACTTTTATTGTTTCTAAGCTAATCGGCGCACAAACATACAGACAGGCACAAATCGGAGTTTCATCATATGGTTCCCTTTACCATTTTGATACGGACCCTAAGAATGATAACAGCGTTATTTGTGGTGGGTTAATAACTTTCTCAGTTTCAAAGTTTCCAGAGTTAATAAAAGCCGTATTAGACTTTGTTGGAGGATGATGATGATGTTCTTTGGAAAAAAAATAATTAACGTGTCTTATAATTTTAATTAAGGAGTAAGTGTGCCAATTTCTGGGTAAATGGTCCCAGAGAATTAAATGTTTGATTAAAAATTTGGCCTAGAGAGGCCTTGCAACTAACTCTCTTAAAATTGTGACAGATCCATCGTTGCTTCATTCCATGTGTTTTTTTAATAGTGAAACGAGTGTCCATCGATGCAAATACTCATCTTGCTTTGTTGGGACTTCTTGTTTGTTACTAAAGCCATAGAAAGTAAGTGTCTATTAACAACAATAAAACATACACGTTTTAAAAAATATGAAACAGTAAAGACTGAATAATCTTACTGAACCACTCACCACTGGACTCAACCAAATGTTAGAAACGAATTAAATCACTAGTTGACAGAGCAATAAGCCTGTATCTTTTCTTAACGTACTTTCAAAATAAAAATAAGACTTTACAATTAAATAACTTTATTGATACTTCAAAACTATTACTTTAAACAGTTTTGAAGATTAACTTCCGCAAAGTAATACCTGACTCAATCAATTATTGATACTTATCTTGAACATAATATAAAATTGTCATACTGGGTGTAAATAATAATTAAATATTATATTTGAGGCTTAATCGTTCAAACATATTACAAATTGTGGCTTCAGAATTCGTACTGAATTTGCGAACGTACGTGTAGGTATGTCTGTCATCTAACGAAAGACCCAGTTTTTTCGCGATAAATATTTGAATCACTGGAAGCTTATATTAATGCCTATGAACATTATCAATTTTTACAATATTTTCTTTGTACACGATCACAACAGCTTTACAATATTTGTTAGTTGAGCAAGCCCATCGTTTTCTCGGGCCTGTTTGATTTCTATGCAAGTAAAACGTGTATCCATCAACACAAAGTTGCGTTTTGCCCGATCGTGAAGTCTGGTAAATAACTGAAAGTAAGAAAGTAATCTGTATATTTCTGCAATATTAAAAACCATATCATAGTAGACATTAGCAAACAGAAAGTTTAAATTTAAATTGTATATTTCTATCAAAAGAAGTTAGTTGTGTTATTAATAAGTTACTACTGTACTAATCCCCGTGTAATTTCGCGAACGGTATTTAACTGTATAATAAAATATGAATTTCAGTCTAGATAGTACCTAGACCTTTTACTTTAATTTTTTTAACAACACAAAATTTTTAATATGAGTAGTATTTTCAACAGAAGTGATTATGGTTATCATTTATGAAACTGATTTTGTTATCAATGACAATGACATAAGCGCCACATTTCTTGCTATGGTGCGTAGAGCATATCCATCTCTTCATCGGCCCACATCTTGGTCGGGCTCGTGAGAAATACGTGTATCCATTAATACAAAGCAGAGTGTTGCCTCTCTGCGACATTTTGTAAAAAGCTGGAAATAAATATATTTTATAACTAGTGTTATGCATGTGGGCGCAGACCGTAAGCATTCCGCAAGGCGTTTATTCCGGATGGTAATATCTCACCATTCAACGATTGTAAAACAAAAACAAATATCTTAATAATGCTGAGCTACTGTTAATTTATAGGTAAAAATAAAATAGATATGTCGCAGCTAACTTGTCGTTCAGCTACCAGCTTTGCCATTTTACTGAATAGTTTTTTTTATGAATGGTCTATGCATCAACCAGCCAGTTTAATAAATAAATATTGTATTAGCTGCATGTAATTCAGGAAGCTGGTTGAACGGCGTCTATTAGTAAAATGGCTAGGCTGTTAATAATGTATTGAACGGCGAACTAAGCTAGTTGGCTGCGACAGATAGATACGAGTATGTACATCATACTACCACAGATTGTCCTAACACTTTAATTTTTTTTTATCAAGGATTTTAAAACCGACTCTGGGGTTTTTTCTTATTTAAATAAACTTATTCACCTAATTACTTGTATTGTAAAAACAATATAATACTTGCTTATTTGCAACAGTAGACTAGAATGGAATACTACACAATACAACATTTTAAATATAACGCCACATTTGCGACAATATGGATCAGTAGTTTATAAAGCATTTTATTTTAAATTATTTTTTAGTTTCTTATCATAATGAAAACCGTTTCAAACTGAATTACTAAATAATAAAACATTTATAAAGCATTACTCAGAGACTGTAAGCCAAAAGTTATCAGGGCTCACTGAGGGAAAATTCAAATCACATGTAAAAACTACATTAATGAAAAGAGGTTATTATAAGGTTAAGAATTATTTAGAAGACAAAGATGTCTGGAGCCTTCCACTTCCGCCAAGTAGCCACTAGTATTTATAGATATTACCTAGTTGTAAGCCAAAATTTGTGAGACTGTAATTTATTTATTAGAAAAAATAATGCCCCTCAGTTTCTTGCCTGTTCTTCTGAGTAGAGGCTCTTTATCCGAACAAGGCAGTCGAGTCTATTTAAATAACTTTGACGTTCACAAGTGTATCTTTGATACCTAAATTGAATAAAAACATTTTGACTTTGACTTTTTAACTTTGACTTATCATAAATACCATTTTTAAATATTAAAATAACTCACTTCGAAGTATACCTTAAAACATATTTAGAACACAACTTAAAACTTGATTTAGTTTAATCTGACGTGGTTTTGACACATTTTATTTTGATTACACGGGAATTTTTTAAGTTAAAAACCGTTAACATTGAGAAAACACGAGTAATTCCCGTGTAATTAAGATATAATGTCTTTAGGCACTTCAAGGGTCTAACGTTAGGAATGGCGGCCTTTTTAATGGCGGCTATTTTCACACTCCTTCACTAATAAACTGAGATGTACTTTGATAAAACGTCAAAAACGTGTCACGCATCGTCGCGAGGTGCGATGCAAGGTGGTCGGCCAAGAGTGAGTAACTTTTCGAGGTAGTATCTACTGCGCGCCGTGGTGGTTATGGCTATTAACTATTTTACAGATCACGCCCCTATCATAATCACAGCGGCGTTACATCTCTTGTTGTGATGCGTTGAACAAACCCATCGCATTCTCTGTAGTTTGTGTGACTTTTTAAGCGGAACGTGAATCCATTTAAGCAAAATAGCTGCTTGCCTTGCAGAGAAGTCTTATAATTATGTGACTGGAAGTAAAAATATATGAATACACCTATATAATATACTTACATATAAATATTAATTAATATTTTGTAAATTTATTTATTATATTTGTAGATGGTTAGATGTAACTTACCAAAAACCTCTTAAGGGTTCATTATATTCATCCATATGAACAACTTTTACTAATTTTACTAATTATTTACAATGCTGCGGTTGCAACCTGGATGCACCAATATTGTGCAACGGAATCAGATTACGCATCACAGATATGAGAAGTCGCGATAATGAACAAATCATGAACGTGGTGAGGGTGGTCGTGGGCGCGGTGTCGCTAATATTTCACGTAAATTACCCTTCATGAAGTAAACGCAAGCTAAAACTGAGTTATGATTAAATAGCTCGCGTAAACTAACTAGCTGTGTAACTAACATTTTATATAACTGTAATATATACACTTTTTAACAGCGGGTAACACCACGGGGCGCAGCAAATCGCTGAGTGTTCTCGTATGTAAATTGCACATGGACTATAAAACGGCTGGAGCGATTTTGATGACATTTTCAGGCAATCTTTAAATAATCTCAGCGGGAGTAGTGATTGAGGAGAGTGAGTGAGTGAGTTTGGTAGAGATGTAATAACATTTGGTGAAATTCGGTTCACGTATTTTCATATGATAACAATCCATATCCATCAATATAAAGTAGCATCTTGCCTCGCTGCGATGCTCTAACTAAACGATACTAGAAATAAACAAGAAATTTCATTAAAAGCGTCAAAAAACCTGACTGCAAAACATAGATACATGGACAAATTGAACAACAACACACAATCTAAAATCGGTGAAGGCATAGAAACATACATACATTCCACGACGGGGTCGCAGTGGAGTTGCGCACATCATTGGGGGAAGCCTTGGTCCATCAGTGGACGCCTTCCGGCTGATATCATTATGATAAGATGATTTAAGTAAGTAAAGCTACTATTTTAAGAAATAAAAAAACAATAAAGAGCTAATGAAAAATATAAGAAGACAAAAAAATAATGCAGACAAACTTGAAAAAAATTACTTTGATTTAAAATTTTAGTTATTAAAAAGATAGAGCTTTTACATTATGATTTATGAAACGGGAATTACTCACGTACGATTTAGTCGATTATTCCGACTTTAGCCTTTAATTTAGTGCGTAACTCTTTATATTCAGCTTTATTAATTTAAAAAAATTCAACGTCATTGATAATCATGAATTTGGTCATCATTGATTCGATAGATCATCAATCAATCCTATTAAACAATTTTGCTGTACATCTTGTATTGTCATGCGTTGAATGAAAGAATCTTGATTTTGGACCGAAGCTACTGCAAGCATCCAAGCAATACGTGTATCCGACGCGAAGCAGCGCCTGGCTTCGCTGGGACGTTTTTTATGACAATGTTTTTTTAATGAATTACAATTTCCTGATTAGTGTACTCGTAGCTTGTACAATAATTTTATTTTCACAAGCAAAGCCATAAAAATAAAAATCAGTTAAAGATTAGAAATTATGTTATTTCTCAGAATACTTAAATTTTAATCTTGTAACACAAACTAAACGTTGCCAAACATCCTGTCAAGGTAGCACACACCAATGAAATCTATTATTCAAACTTTTTCCATACGCGGCTCACAATAACATGATTACGAACGCCTACGTGAATAAAACGTAATAAGTATAGCTTGCATTGTTTTCGAGATCTGTTAGGGCTTTATTTTCTAACCTTAATGACTATAATCTTCGCGAGCGCGAGCGCGAGGACAGACGATGACCATTGCTATTAGGTTTACCAAATAAAGGGGCTGGTTATTCATCAAAGTTTCATCACTGAACATCACTCTACTCAGAAACAAGTTACTGCAACAATATTAATGATTATGATTATTTTTAACAATATAAATAACTTCATCGACCATAGTCACAGTGGCTTTACATTTTTTTTTATTATGTGTTGAGCAAATCCATCGTTTTTTCGATCTGAATTTGACTTGAATCAATGACTCTTTGTAAATGAAACGAAAACCCGTCGACACAGACAAGAGTTTTGCCCCGCCTTGACGTGCTATATGCCACTGAAAAGTTCAAACAAAATTTTGTTTTGAAAACTGACTTGATTAATAACACTTTTCTGGCGTGAATTGACAGCCCCAGACACGGTCGCGACGTCTGATAATAAAAAATGTTAATCATTCCTTGAGAAGATCACACAAGATCACACAAGGGGTATGATTAAAACTATAGTCAGAGTATCCGATTTAATAATATGTGAGTAGTGACATTTTATCAAATAAATTAAAAAAATACAGACGAATGTAGCTGTATGTATTCTTTACAATACAATACAATACAATACAATATAACTTTATTGCACACCAAAAAACTACATGAAAATCTTAAAAACTAAAATACATTTTTCGGCAGTACAAGGGCGACCTTATCGATAGGAAGAAGTCAGCTGCTGAGATACTGAATTTATAAAAATTGCAAAAAGAAGAGGAGATAAAACGCCGCCCTGTGGAACACCGGCAGAAATATGACACCAAGAGGAGTATGACTCATCAATACGAATCCGCTGTCCGATTTCCAGCAGGATATGAAAGTCATTCTTTCTATTTTTAAAGTCTGAAAGAATCAAAACTTTTTTTTTTGTGTTGCTTTGAGATGATACGAGTATATAGTTCTGTCTGTGAGCACAGTAAAAAATAATGTCAAATATTTGTAAGGGTTCTTCTACATAAAAGTTGAGCTAACGGGTTTTGAAATTTGAAAACATTGTTATTTACAAGTATGTAGTATGCTGTTAATTTATTGATTAAACTAATATTTAATGGGGTGGTTATGTGTATTATTAACTTTAATTATCCGGTTATCCACAGTCATAATCGCAACGTTACATTTTTTTCCGCTATGTGTGGAGCAAACCCATCGTTTCTTGACACCATTGTCTGTTCGTAAACAATGCGCATATCCATTCATCCAGAGAAGAGTCGTCCCTCGGTTTGACTTCTTGAAAGTCACTAAAACAACAACCAATAAACAAATGTATGCTTGATAAGTTTGAAATAAATGATTTATGAAAATAAATCATCCGATAAGAATCTTATCATCTGAGTAATGAGTTTTTAATTAATCGCTTCTAATTCTACATACTTATTAAAAACATATTGTTTATCTAGAAGCGACAATATTCCCGTTGGAGGCTCGCCTTTTAACCCAAAGGGCAAGAGTGAAGGGCGGGTTTGATACCAGCCGTGTATTTTAAAGTGTGCGTCGTCGGTTCAAACCCGCTCCGCCTGGCTTGAGACGCGGGCCTTTTCCAACTAGGCTATCACCGCTAATAGTGAGTGCCTAGACTGATAAATATACGCGACATCACTAATTTATTATTAATCAACAAAGGAAACTTTGCATAAAAATCCAATAGAGATTTTCCTATAGGCATAATAAGGAAGTAGGCAACAATAGTATCGACAAAATTTATGGGAATACATGTTGCCGGGGAGATCAAACGTGTAGCGCCTAGAACGCGTAGCACTTCTACGAACACTGAACGTGCCTTATAATTTTTAAGTTGGCATTCTCAGGGATAAAAAAAAACAACATAATACCTACCTAATATATTGAACCTACTACATAAAAAGTGAAATCATAACGAATTAATAAAAATACTTAGCAAGTCTACACACCAAAGTCGTAGACCCGCTGACACAGCTCGCCGACTCGACGTGTGCAGCTTGATTTCCTTTGGAATATTTTCGTTAAACTTATTGTTTAAGTGGTCAAATAAAAGTTTTATATTATTATTTTACAACCATTAATTTGCACTGTTATGCATATAATTGCAATTGTTATAACTAAGATAGGAGAGTGGATTAAAATTAAATTGTGTTGTTCTCGTGAATCTCAGACTTCAGAACAAACACGTCTACGTTTTATTTAAAAGATGAAAAGGCAAAATTAAAACAGCTTCTTAGTTTTCCATAACTAGAATTATTTAATTCTAATCTATTATTATTAAAGAATCATTCTAGAATTTCATTTCTAGAATTATTAAATTCTATCATAATTAGAATTATTTTATATCTAATTACGCGATTTCACAAGTAATTAACCTTGTACATCATGTAACTACTCACCTCATGTTCATGCATTAATTCAACAGGCACATGGTAATGGTATAATGGTAACAACTGTGTTAAAGTATCTAAACATCGCTTAACTAAACAGCAACGTTGCTTTACATCAGGTGAGTTGGTAGTCAAACGTCGACCTATCCACATGATATAGAATTAAGAAAAATAAAATACGTATTTATTATGTTTACTAGCAGTTAGACAAAGAAAATCTATATTTCGGTACTTATTACACTGAAATTTTTTTTACCAGCTTTAGAGTAGAACTTACTAGCTGAGTTCTGCAGTTTTTCCCGCTGTTCAAAGGTAGCCTATGTCTTCGCACCCCCATTTCAAATTTAATAAAAAATACGTCCATTCATTTAGAGTAATAAAGTACTTAACAAATAAACACACAAACAAACTTTTGCATCCATAAGATAAAACTAGGACAATAAGGTCCGGCCCGGGACTTCATATCCAGTGTAGTGGTGCTCAACCTTCGGTCACGTAGGTTTGAGAGTCCGAACTGAGGCTCGGCTTTCAGCCTCGCAAATACAAATATATTATTTTAATTAAAAATAGCTCTTTTTGTCGTGATGATGAAGTTTAATAAAAACTTTGTATTTTATAAGATTGAATGAATAGTTTTCTAATTATTTACTTCGAGTCCACGTCTTCTGTACCTGTATAATGAACTCCTCATTCTCTCGTAGCTTGGTGCCGCTTCTAGATAAGGAACCCCTTTTTCTCGCAACGAACTAATGAACTCTTTGTAAATAGTTTTAACTGGTGTGCTCTCATTAGCCGCTCGTTCGTTGCATGTCGCAATCATTGTTTTTATTACGGCTCCTATTGGATCGGACGGACAAACGTGATCATTTTTAATTACTACCCGTCTTTTGATAAGGTTGGCCGTGCCCGGGCAGTGAGTACCAGCTGTCTTTCCATAAACGCAAATCCATTGAGAAGATTCATCATTTTTTTCCCTTTTCAATCTGTACTGGTATCCGTCATGTACTAGTATTTTGCCACCACTGGTAAGTATTTTTCTAAAATAATATTCGTCTTTCCCTCTGTCGTCTATTCCTGAAAACAAAGCATATTAAAGTACAATTTTGTACATATCTACATCTTTCTACAGCGACATCTTTTTGTATTTTTGCATTTATTGTTACAGAACGAATCAGTACTGACTCTAATACTAATGATATCGCACCCTTAAAACATAAGTGACACTATACAAAAAACGCTACTTTTTAGTTAAGTTTACTGTCAAAATGCGTAAGACGAAACGCGCCTATTGCAAAGACCCCTGTAGTTCTAATGCGCTTTATTTTTGCTAGATGTCGCTAGTGTCACTTATGAATTTGTAACAAATTGTGCGGTCGGTAATTTATAAACCGGCACTACGCCAGTTCGCGACAAGTCACCGGAGGGAACTCTTGTTGAGGTGAGTAAAAAAATGGCACTTTGTGTTTAGTGCCACTTATTCAATAAATTTGCTTTAGAATATTTACAGTGAGTAAGTGCATAAATGGCAGTTTGAGTGTAATGCCAGTTATTAAATAATTTGAACTAGGATTTTGTTTTTATACGAATTCAATAATGGTCATTTTGTGTATAGCGCCACTTAATCGATAAATTTGCTTTCAAATATTAGCAGTGCGTTATTGCATAAGTGGCAGTTTCGTTTAGTGTCAGTTACTTTTTAACTTCAATTAGGATTTTGTTTGAATATAAACTCAGTAAAAGGCATTTTCTGTAAAATGCCATTTAATCGATAAATTTGCTTTTATATATTCGCATTGCGTAATTGCTTAAATGGCAAGTTGAGTTTATTGACAGTTATTTAATCATTTAAATTTCTATTTTGTATAGAAATTCATCAAAACTACAATATCTTCTAACTATCAGTCTGCCATTTTGTTGTAATAAAACTAGTTTTTCAATCAATGTCAATATCACGTGTGCGTAACGCGTTCTTGCGTCCACGGTGGCGATCAGTTACCGCAGTTTTATTTGTTGCGACGTGTACAAATCAAACGCGTCCTGCGTTTAAACGCGTTTTTGAACGCAAATAGATCGCCACCGCGGACGCAGGGTGGAAGTTATGGTTTTTCTGACCTTCTAATTAATTGAATGATTTTGTTTAAGGCATTAAACTATCATGGATCCAAAGAGAAGTAGATGTAGAAGGATCTTTCAATTATCAACTCAGAACAACGAAGACGATGATGAATCCCAAAATACAAAACCAGCTTCTTATAGAAAATCCGATATTGTGGAACCCCTCTCAACAATGAGTGCGTCTGAAATGAACATCATGAGAAATTCACCCTCAGCTAGCACTTGTCACAACCAAACAAACGATGACGATGGTGACTTTTCTCCCGCCTCAGATGATGATAGAACCATAGACATAGAGTAAAGACCCCTAATCGGTCAAAAATAATGATTCCAAAAAAGTAAACCAAACCATTGAAAGTCAACCAATTCACTAGTCAGTCTTCGATGTCATCCAGTAGCGGTTACGTCTCCCCACTAACCAATAAGTATGGTGAACTGTGTAGTCCACTCATGCCGAAATTTCAGAATATCCAAAACAGTAAAAAAAGGCAACGTTACATATCATCCGTAAGTCTTAAATATATTCTTATGTGCTATAAAAAGCTAATAATTGTAATTAATTCTTAATGTCAACAGAGCGAAAAGTTGCTGAAAAAAGTGTTGCCACAAGGTATTTTTATATTTTCCCTTTAATAAACTTTAGGTTTCTTAAGGATCCAGTTTAGCCGATCGGTGGACAAAAATAATTCGACAAAGTAAAAATGAAAATTAGTGAAAACTTCGTCGCCCCTATAACAATTTGCTCTGTGCACCTTCGCAAGAAAGAAATATATATACGTAACAGTGAAATATCTTGACAAGCAGGCGTCAGTTTTATTTTTATGTTTTTTTTTTTTTTTTTATGTAGAATAGGTCGGCGTTTGACCACCAAGTAGCCTGATGTTAAGCGACGTTGTGGTCTAAGATGAAGCACGACGACCTATAATGTACTTATTCACACTAGTCTTGAAGTTTTGTAGAGTGAAGAAGTACAAAGACGGCAGTTGTGTGAGGCGCTACAAGTGCGCTACTGCTCAGACCCGTCTTCGGAACGTATGTAAATGTAATGTTATTTTATTGCCGAAAAAATAACTTAAATGTACGATGTAAATAATGATAGTGTGTAAATTTATGTGTAAATAAGATAAAATCAATGGTAATCCCTTTACTATTGATTTTAACGCAAACTCGTACTCTTGATTTTTACTTAAATTCTTACCTTTTACCTACTCTGATTTTAGTTAAGGTTTACATACAATCTATAATATTAGTTTGTAGAATAGTGTCATGAATGGATCTGGGTAAGGCTTTGTGTGTAGTTTAGCTCTGGCCTAATACTTTGTTTCCGGTCTTGTGATTTCTTTAAACTCTGATCGTTATATAATTTACCCAACTAAATCGGGTAACCTCTTTTAATGGCAAGTTCATCACGTATAGAAAAAAAGGTTTTATTAAGGTACCAAAATAAATTTGACACGTTTCGAAATCGTGTTTTGTATGAAGACTATCCTTCTGGACCTATGTAATAGAGCATATTCTGTGGATAGAACATACTCTCCTTCAAAGAAAAAATTCCGGAGATCGAACTCAAGCTCGTCATCATCGTCTTCATCTTCCAGCTCGTCATCATCTTCTACCTCAAGCACATCATCCAGTTCAGCTTCAGCTTTCCCTGCACAAGAGTGTCCAAACACCGAACAAATTCAAAGCGCTAAAGACTCTTCTAATTATATCGATCCTACTAATCCGTATGAAACAGAGAACGCAAATGGGAACATGAATGACCCAATGCCAAGCACTTCAAACATTTATGACATTTCCTTCACTCAGATTGTTGAAGTTTCTAATAATCATCAAAGAAGTGATCCTCTTTCTGCTGATTCGAGTTTTCAAGTTTGTCTTGCTCCAAATGATGGCAATCATGTTGCCTCTTTCAGCCGTGCCAATAACGTCAAAATCATGCATTCTGATACAGATAACACCAGAGAAATCAATGATGTTTCTCAAGAAGCTCAAGCTCAGCCAGTTGCTTACTATACAAGAAATATTGACAGTTTCTGCCCAAACGATGCTGTAATAGAAGCCCAAACTCAGCCTGTTGTTTCTGATACAAGGGAAATTGACTGTTTCTGTCCAAACGATGTTGTAATAGAAGCTCAAGCTCAGCCAGTTGGGATCATTACAAAAAAACGCAAGAAGAAATTTAAGAACGTTCCCACAAATATTGTGAAGATTTTAAGAATTTCCGGCAAAAAATATATTTCTAACTTAAAAAAGAAAACCACTTATCCAGCTAAAACGATTAAGCAACCATGTGGAAGTTCATGTCGGCTGAAATGCTCAGAAAGAATTTCTGAAGAGTCACGAAAACTTCTTTTCGATGATTTTTGGGGCATGGCTTCATTGATGCGACAAAGAGAATATATAGCTCGTAACATAACAGAGACTAAGCCCAGATATCAATACAAAAAGATTGATTCCAATCGAAAGCCAAAAATGGCTTTCTATTTCGATGTAAACGGCACCAAAGAAAGAGTTTGCAAAACTTTCTTCAAAAATTCACTGGATAATACAGACAGGTGCATTAGAACTGTAATAGAAAAGAAAAATGCGTCATAAGTTGTTCTAGAAGGAGAAAAGAGAGGCATCCATGGAAACCACAGAAAGGTGCCCGCTGAAATGATAAAAGAAGTGAAAAAACACATTAACAGCATTCCTCGCATCGAAAGCCACTATTTGCTAAAGCAAACTACCAGAGAATTTATAGATGGTGGAAAAACATTGACTGATATTTATTCAGACTACAAAGAGGATTGCATAAAACACGGATTGCCTTATGTACAACTACATACATACCGAAAAGTTTTCAATAACGACTTTAACATTAGCTTCTTTGTCCCCAAAAAGGACCAATGTGAACAATGCACAATATACAAACTGGCCGAAGGTCCTCAAAAAGAAGTTCTGAAGGGAGACTACGATTGACATCTAGCAGAGAAAGAGAAAAGTCGCGAAGAAAAATCTAATGATAAAATGAAGGTTTCAGGCAACTTTATCGTCGCATGCTACGACCTACAAGCGGTAATGACGATACCAAATGGAGAAGTATCAACTTTTTTCTACAAGTCAAAGATAAATTGCTTGAATTTTACCATCTCTGAGCTTGCAAGAGATAATACTGAATGTTTTTTCTGGGACGAAACGCAAGGTAACCGTGGAGCAAATGAAATAGCCAGCTGTGTCTTGAAATACTTGCAAAAGAAATCTTCTTTAGCTGACGAAGACTTAGACGTAGTTTTCTATTCAGATAACTGCTACGGCCAGCAGAAAAATCAGTTCATCATCGGTATGTACATCTACGCAGTACTTAACTTGAAAGTAACATCTATAACACACAATTTTTTAATTCGTGGACACACACAAAACGAAGGCGATGCAGCACATTCAATGATTGAGAAACAAATAAAAAGAATGCTTAAATCTGGACCCATTTATGTGCCTTCCCAGTACGTATCCGCCATCAGAAGCACAAAAAAACATGGCACTCCATTCATAGTAAACGAAATGTCGTATGACAATTTCTTTGACATCAAACAACTGCCAGTTCCTAAACTAAACAAAAGTGTTGAAGGTGAAGTTGTAAAGTTATCTGATATAAAAGTCATCAAAGTGGTGAAAGTTGAAGATGAAAAGGTAAATATATTTTACAAAACATCCTACTTTGATGATTTCAAAGAACTTAACCTGATATCTAAAAGAGTCAGTGCAAGGAACCAGAAGACTCAAGATTTGCAACAGCTGTATAATCAAAAGTTAGATTTATCAGAAAGAAAGAAGAATGACGTGAAAAGCCTCCTAGATGCTGGTTTGATACCTAACTTTTACAATTCTTACTTTGACAGAGTTTTGAACTATGTGGGTAGTGTCCACCCTTTAAAAATGTAGTTTATTTAATTTGTAAGAAGAAGTTTTTGAAAAGTTTTTATTTTTTCATAATTCATGTACCGACATGATTTTGATACAATATTTTTTTTATAATTCCCAAAAAACACAAAATTTCAAATTTGGTATTGCGAGTATTTTTTTTTTTTTGTTGATTCTTGTGATTATTAAGCCATTAATACGCTGATTTGTGCGTAACTTTTACAGTTCCTACTTTAAAAGACTTTGAACGTTAGTATTTAAGTTATGATACTATAAATTAGTAAGTAGTAAGAACAAGATTGGATTATAATTAGTCTAAGTTTTTGTTATTTTGATAATACCTTTTTCTAGATTAGTACAGATAATTATTAAGAGTGATTATGGTAGTTTTGACCTTAAAACTGTGAGCGTGTGCCAAATACATAGGATTCAGTAAGTAATTATTGTTTTATTTGTCTCTTTTTTATCATAACAATGTAGGTAAAATAACAACTTAGAGGTCATTAAGAAATTTGAATAACTATGAAAGTATAACTGACACTATGCAAAACTTTTTTTTTAAATGCTTCTCTATGGATAAATAATTAATAATTTTTTTGTGTGCCACTGGATTCTGAAACAGCATTAGTTAAACTGTTATTTTAAGCCGATCAAGAAGCTTAATTAACATTGTTTTAGTTCCATTTCACCCATACAATACTTAAAAAAACTTTAAACGGCCATACTGTAAAACGAACATTTTTGTATAGTGCCATTTATATTCTAAGGGTGCGATATGTTAAAGGAGTTTAAAAAATAATAAATTGAGATTATATTTTTGCAATTTTTATTGTTTTTTTTTTATAGATCGTTCGTAGTTCGTCGTTCATCTTATAGGTCTTAGTTCGATGACTTGTTAAGAGAATTATCTCAACTAAATGCAACAGCTTTTTATAACTAAACGTTATTTATGTTATCTAAAAGCCATGTCAAGTCATCAAGTAAACAAAATCATGAGAGGAATACATATGCCAAAGAGGAATACGTACAGTATAGATCTACTAAAGAATACATATTCATAGCATGAGATGATCTTATAGAGTAGAGCCACGAATTAAGAAACGCCGCGACCTCGCTGCGATTTTTTTACAACTCCTGAACAGTTGAACAGTGAGCCCAGTTAACAGCACGGTAGCGGGGAGTGGTGTGCCAAGAAATCATGGCGAGCTCGTGGCGTTTTTTAATTGCGGTGATATCACTGCAAGCGAACAGTGAAAAAGGGTTTGGGATTCGAAACCTAAGCTCGGGTTTCGGCTCCTCACATTTTGAGTTTGGGTTAAGTAAATAAAATAGTTTTTTTTTATTATTTAATTTTTAAACTTAATAACAATTTTTTTTTTCCACAAATGTAAAGAAAAAAAAGGCCAGCTCAAGAGTACCCGTAACCGACGAGCGTGTGACTCATGAAAGTGGAAGAAGCGAAAGATGTATGCCAGGATCGTAGCAAGTGGAAAGAAGTGGTCTCTGCCTACCCATAGGGGAAAGAGGCGTGATTATATTTATATATTTTATTTATTTAATACAAAGACGGGAAAACACAAGACGGGAAAAAGTAAGTCGAGGGATTCAGAATTTACGCTGGTAGTTGAGAATCAGCCGGTTTCTGATGCAAAATCGGTAGCCAACTCTTTTGAACATTTCTTCTCTAGCATACCCTTTGATGCCACCAAAACGCTTAACTCGTCTCCAGATGATGCAGGTGCTTTTCTAAAAGAACACTTCTCGCGGGATATACCAGACTTTCGGTTCAGATACACTTCCATCTCTGAAATTATCAAAACTTTCAAAAGCTTAAGAGTTAAATCTAGTGAAGATTTATGGGGATTATCAGTAAAAGTGTTAGAGTCTTTAATAGAAACTATTGCACCACACCTCATGGTCATATTTAACATGTGTATTGACAGAGGCACATTTCCCGATTTAATGAAAAACAGCAAAATTACCCCTATCTTCAAATCGGGTAGTAAGTCAGATCCCTCGAATTACAGACCCATCTCTGTGCTTCCGGCTTTGAGTAAAATATTTGAAAAGATTATACTTAATCAACTGTTGTGTCACTTTAACATACACAGTATATTAAACGAAAATCAGTTCGGTTTCACGAAAAGTAGATCAACAACAGATGCGGGAGTTCGATTAGTTACGCATGTGATGGAAGCTTGGGAGAGTTCACAGGATGCCATCGGTGTCTTTTGTGATCTTTCCAAAGCGTTTGATTGTGTAGAACACCGCACCTTGATCCGTAAATTACACCACTACGGAATTCGTGGAATCGCTCTAGATCTTGTCGAGTCATATTTAACTGATAGACAACAAAAAGTGGGAATTAATGGCGTCACATCTTCCGGATCTTTAGTTACAATGGGAGTACCACAAGGTTCTATCTTAGGCCCGTTCTTATTTTTGGCGTATATAAATGATTTGCCGTATATGGTTAAGGACCTTACAGACATAGTTCTATTTGCTGATGATACATCTCTTATTTTTAGAACAGATAGGAAAGATAGTGAACTTGTGCATGTGAACAACGTACTGACTATTATTTCGAGATGGTTCGCTGCGAACAATTTGTTACTAAATGCAAAAAAAACTAAGTGTTTAAAGTTTTCCATGCCTAATGTTAGATATATAGAACCAAACGTAATGCTTGAGGGCGATAAACTTAACATAGACAAGGCGACGGTGTTCCTGGGTATAAGCATTGATTCCAAACTGCAATGGGGTCCACATATTAGTGCTCTGTCTGGGAGACTTAGTTCTGCTGCTTATGCGGTTCGCAAGATTAGGCAACTGACGGATATAGCTACAGCTCGGATGGTTTACTTTGCTTACTTCCACAGCATAATGTCATATGGCATTTTGCTGTGGGGATCAGCTGCTGAAGTGGAGGCCATTTTTATTTTGCAAAAGCGAGCGGTCCGCGCTATCTACGGAATGGGTCCCCGTGAATCATTGAGAGATTTATTTAAAGAAATAAATATTTTAACTTTACCTTCTTTATATATCTTTGAAAATATTATGCACGTTCGCAAAAATCTACATAAATTTAAATTGAACAGTGACTATCACAATTATAACACTAGAAATAAGGATAGGATAGCTGTACAGAGATTTAGACTGACTAAGTCAAGAAAGTCATTTTTAGGCAACTGCGTTAGTTTTTACAATAAAATCCCGAAAAATATAACAGGGCTCACCGAGGGAAAATTCAAATCACATGTAAAAACTACATTAATGAAAAGAGGATATTATAAGGTTAAGAATTATTTAGAAGATAAAGATGTCTGGAGCCTTCCACTTCCGCCAAGTAGCCACTAATATTTATAGATATTACCTAGTTGTAAGCCAAAATTTGTGAGACTAATTTATTTATTATTTGAAAAAATAATGCCCCTCAGTTTCTTGCCTGTTCTTCTGAGTAGAGGCTTTTTATCCGAACAAGGCGGTCGAGTCTATTTAAATAACTTTGACGTTCATAAGTGTATCTTTGATACCTAAATTAAATAAAAACATTTTGACTTAAAAAAAAAAAAAATATATACATAGTACAAGTATAATGTATATCTTAATACAAAGGTTCAAGTAAAAGGAGACAATAATTATTTCTAGTCATAATACCCTAGATTTCGCTCTAGGCGAACCTGTGTCGCGAAATCTAGTCTCTTTCTTCCATATCCATTATTATTTAATTATGTAGCGCAATAACGATGTAACGTGTACACAAAGATAAACAATATAAGATATTTATGTATGATAACTTTTGAAGGTTTTGAACCTCTTCAACAAAATACCTTCGGAGTTCGGATATAAAAAAAGTAACCACATTTAACGCGTTCAAAAAGCGGCTTAGTAATAATAATAATAATTTAATAATAAGTAAACAGACACAACAATAAATGGAGCAGTTGACTGAACACGGATAGCACTTACGCGCGGATTGTCGCATTCGATCACTGTAACACTAGGAAACACACTAACATTCCACATGAGAGCGGTTCCTCCGTGCGGCCTCCCGACCTGTAACGTTGTTGAGTCGATACTGGATGTTCCCATGCACCTAAATCTACTATCAATGCTATTTAGATACTCCAGCTCTTTCTGAAACAACCAGGTCTCTTGTAGTGCTATTATAACGCACTCGTCACATAACCGTCGAATGTCGCTCACGGCGCTCTTCACGTTCTTACAGTTGTAATTGGCAAACTTATCTATCCATTATTAGAGAGAATAGGGCCGTCTGTCGTAGAACTTCCGTTCGCTTTTCTATCTTTAAAACGCATAAATGTCTAAAGCTCTATTATGCGTTTGTACGGAGTAAATTGGAATACAACTCCATAGTCTGGGATCCACATGAAGACAAGTACAAACCTAAGATAGAAAAAGTGCAAAAACGATTTGCTTGATACCTTTATAACAAGTTGTACGGATACTATCCGTACCTCTACCCGTCTCTATTCATATCGGGGATGGTAGGTATCAACACTTTGGAGCTGAGTCGCAAGTGTGCTCTGTTGATCCACTACTACCTGTTGCTCAGAAACAAAATAGATGACCCGAGTACTTTGTCGCGTCTCGCGTTCATTACACCTGAGCGGACACAGCGGCCACACGTGCGGCGCCTCCTCGCGGCTCCGTGTGCGCGCTCGCGCACTTCCCATTACGCTCCAACAGCGCAGGCAATCTCTCTGCTCAACTCCTTGATCGCGCAAAAACCAGTTGTTGACATAATATTTGAAATTAAATTTTATATGTTTGTATACAATTTTTGAGTTAATTATTTTTTTTATACAGTAATTGTTTGACATTTTTGTATTTTAATTGTTGTCTGATTTTTGACCATTTGATTGATTTACTATTTATTTTATTGTTGGACATTTTTTTTTCTAAAGTTATTTATTTTAATTTGATTTAATTTTTAACTAATGAATTCTATAATTTGACTAGGTACTTATTTGTAATTATTATTCTTAATTGCTATGTGTAAATTCATTTAATTATTTTTGTAATCATTAGCTCATCACATGCCTTGGCATTGCTGTTAGTGTGATAAGTATTTGTCAATAAATGAAATGAAATGAAATAAAGATAGTCCCGTCCGGCCATATTTTTTTGTCTGAGAACAGAGATACATTCGTTTCTGACACAAAAAATTTGTACGCCTTAAAGTCTAACACTTTTTTTCGTGTTATTTTTTTCTAGGGACACTAGTTCTTGTGTTTTAATTTTTATGTAGTCAACAATATCGGTTTCGAGTGTATCGCAATGAACATTTGTTATAAAAATAGGTATTTGCTTTTTGGCGGCTTTGAACGATGATATTGACGCTTCCGCTTTCCTATTTCACCCAAATATCTATATTTTGGTTTATTTACCGTTTGCCATCCCCTACCATCTTCAACTTGAATAGGTATCTGACTAGAACACATGATTATGAATTAGAACACATGTCATGATTATGACATTAGTGAACATGTATTACTCGTAAGATGCGAATTTAAATAATAAATATTTTGTTATTTAAATTTGCATCTTGTTACTGAGTACCTAGATCTGCATTATTTAACACGCTACGCTGTTATTAGATTCACTTGTGTGCTAAACTTTTAAGTAAATGTCCAAATAACAAATAATGTATCGTACAGTTTCTACTATACAATAATAATTTTAACAAGTAATTTCTAACCTACTTTTAATTGTCGTATCGAAATGAAACTGTGTGCTTGTTTAATGAATATTATTACTATGTAGTTTATATTTAGGAGCTGACTTGATGATGGTAGCCAGGAAGTTAAAAGCGTATTTCCTAGTTTTTCGTATCTTAAACTATAAGTGATGCTTGTTTGGTGGTCATACACTGTTTTTGTTATTGTTAAGAATTGTATTGTTTTGTTTTGTTTACTAAATTGTTTTTACCTATCTTTAACATTCTGTGCGACGACGAACTACCTGATTTACTTAATACGATGTATTCTCATGTAAGTGATGTAATAATCTTTAGTGAGAATAAATGTCTTTAAACCTATGTACTCGTATGTATGTAATAAATTTGATCTGAGTTACGAATTGATTATGAATACGAGTGATTTTTTCAATTCAATTTCAAACATCTTTATTAGCTTAAAAATCATAAAACTAGTACAAATGCCAGTGTTTAAACAAATCCTTAGCAGTACGTAAACAATGGGTTATTTAGTCCGTTTTTCAAGTAGGTATTTACTCGTATAAAACATCTACTTATAGGAAAAGTTCATAAACACAATAATAAACATAAACAATACTTAATTAAAATGAAAACCTAACATTGCAATCAATACATTATGTAAGCATTAACAAAGATTAGCATTACATTTAACCCTCTGCGACTGACGTGCGCTAGTTTTTACAATTCCACTGACGTGGTAGTCTACCAGACACCATTTTGACAGCCTATGTCTTTTTTATTTTGAAGACAAGGCCTATGGTATTAATTATTACCTATTTATTGACGGTTTATCTTGTATCTCAAAAGTAATAGAATACCAAAATTAAAGTGCACGTAAATTTAAATAATTTTTATTCATATTACTAGAATCAGCCTTCAAAATCAGATATCTATACTCTAAAGTGAAAAAAATAATCAACATTGACTTTTTTTTATAAATGCTATACTTAAATTGTAGTTAACGCTTATACTAATTAGACTCCTTAAATTGAAAAACATTCATTGGTTCAATATAAAATAATCACATCTTCAAAATCACACTTTTTTTTTGGCAATCTTCACAAAGTGGCTTGGAGCATTGTAGGCAAATCGGCTTCGAACAATCACAGCAACGATATTTTGATACTCTTTTTATTTTTGGTGGACAGATTGAACACAGCTTCCTTGCACTCGGAGGAACAGATCGATATTTCATGGCCAGTACCATCAGTGGCAAATATTATGCGCAGATCGGAGTCATTACACTTGAATACCGACGAGTAGTAGAGAAGGCCTATAATAATCGCTTTCATTTCAGTAACATCTTTATCCAAAAGTTCCACCTTAGTATTTTGTTTGAACCGGGTTCGATATTTATTGAATTTTTGATTTGTGTATGCCACTAAACCTTCCAACAATGAATCGTCAATAAGCTTGGACCAAAATTCGAAATAGCCTTCAAAATTCTAAGCATTTTGGCGGCCTGGCAATTTATAATATTGTGAGCTGCAATTCGTGACGTTCTGGGGCACTCTTGTTTATTCCAAATAAACCCATTTTTACCTTTATGGTATTCAGACCGGTCTGTAACAAGTTGCTCTTCTGCACATGGTTCTTCTTGATCCTCTGCCTCAACTGATTTGATTGATTTCATCATCTTCGATGTGCTGAACTTCTGGTAGGTATAAAATCCGGGTCATCGCCAACATTGTCTACATCGTTGAGCTCATGCTCGCTTTCCTCTTCTAACCACTGTAAGATTTGCTCGTCGTGACTCCTAAAAACTCCAGACGACGATCTTTTAGAGCTACATGCCTCTTGGTTATAACTTGAGTGAGCCATCTAAAACACAAAAAACAAACTAAACTAAAATAAACATTGTTACTGATATGTTGTTTAGGAAACACTATGAATGTATAACAATTAAACTGACGTGGTTGTTTCGTAGACACATACCTTAACGCTGACGTGGTTGACTCGTAGACACTCTCCCTCGGTACACGATGCGTGGGCGTGCTGCGCCAGCACCCGGCTCACTAATGCACGCAAGAGACCGCGACAGGAAGGTACTGTGAGTGCGGGGTTCCCCTTTTGAAAAATACCGATGCTGGAGATGTTTTTCGATTATGCGGTGTCTGTCATACTACCACGTCAGCTCCAGAAGGTTAATAAAGTGATTTCGTTAATTTTTTTATTACAATATGGCCTAAAAAAAGCTGTAGGAAAACAAAATAAATCTACGATCCAAGCGGCAGTCCGCAAAAAATAACAGGAACGTAAACAATGTAGGTACACTCACACAAGTGCGCGCGACACGCCCCCGCGTGCCGCGCGCGCCTGCCTCACCCGATACAGGCTTGTAATACGGGTGGAAGTAGCGCGCGCGCCACGGGCAGCGGCCGCGCGCACTCGTAATAGTGACACGACCGCATTCATCGCATTCATCGCATATTCATCGCAGTTCAGAAATAGGTGATGCGATAATTTGTATCGATTAATAGTTATCGATATATTTTATACTTTTGCTGCGTGTTTTAAATAATTTTTTAATTAATCTATTTTTGTTAAGAGGGTTTTTATGAAGGTAAAATTTTTCAGATAACTTGTAAATATACACATCAATTTTTGGCAATCCTACTTTGAGGTGTAGTTTTTTTATTTTTATTTTTTTATTACAAACTTTATTTTATGGAGTTTTTGGCAGTTTATGGAGATTTGTGCGAAAAGGGGTTTTGAGGGCATATTTGAGCGCCTTATTTTGAAGAACTTGAAGCTTTTTAAGGTTTGTTTGGCAGGTACTACTCTATACTGGACCGGCATACGTGATACATGGTCGCACAAGAGTGTGATATACTCGAAGCTTTGTGTGGCCACTGAGGCACGATCGTCTATTTAGGATGGGATTTAGTGCACTTAAAAACTTGGTACCTTTAAGACAGAGCTTCAGGGTATTTTCCGACCAGTTGAGCTTAGTGTCTAGTATTGTTCCCAAGTACTTTACTGAGCGACTCTAGGGTATACTAAAGCCATCAACTTTTAAAGTTCGTGATGGTGGCGAACGTTTTCTGGTGAACATGATGGTCTCAGTTTTGGAGGAATTTATTTTTAATTTCCATTTGTGGAAATAGTCCAGCAAACGGTCAAGGGAAAGTTGCAAGCGGCCAATGATCAGATCAATGTCAGAGGAAGATGAAAACGATGATGTATGACGATAGGCTCGCCCCCTGTCACATTTGAGACTGAATATCGTCCGGCGAAGTGTGGGTGTTGTATTACACCTCTACCAGCCCCCTCGGGGGAAAGGCGTGACAATATGTTATGTGATGTAAATGTAGATAACCAGCCAAATCCACAATGAGTGTGAGTTTGTAACGTTATTTTGCAATATAGCAGCATTTCAAGTTATTCGTTTTTAGGAATACGTGCATTGAAATCAAAATCTAATAAGCGGTACCTATTTTAATGAAAACAAAGAGAAAATACGACCATATCAGTTTAACTATCATCTCATTGTTATTTAATTTCCTAAAATCTATGACACAACAGAATACATACAACAGCTACAGACTACATACTCGTACCACATTACATCACAGTTTTGAAACGCAGCTACTTTTCTAAACTGGCTAAAAATAAGTAGACTCTATTTCTTTTTACTACTTGTCATATTTTAATGTATTGATAATCAATAATAATAGGTACTTGTTCATGGTTATGACTGGGTAGTTTATTTAGTAATTATTTATGTAGGTAAGCTTATTATACTCAAAGTTGTAAGAACATTTCATAATTTTTCCAATATTTTTTTTCTTTAGCACACACGCTTAATCATAATGTTTTGATTCCATTCAAAGTTTGTCTGGAAGTTATCGCCCTAAAGGGATAAGACCGCCCATTGCGCCTATATTTTTTGAGTGTTTATTTTAGATTGTTTTTTTTTATTTGGTGTCAAAAGAGAGTTTTTATATTGTATTGTACATTTGGTTTAATTTTGTTTTGATTAAAATTATCATAAAGCTCACATTCTCCCGCCTGTAGTCGTAGCCCTAATCAGTTCTCACACCAAAAAGCTGTTCCTTGGAACTATCAAGGCTCTTTTTTTATTTTGTGTTCTAATACGCATCGTAGAAAGTTGTTCCGATCCAAGTTAGTGGGAGTCATTTATGTACAATGCATCGACTCGCATTTACGGATCCGAGATCTTTTGTCATCAATTTCACCTTCATGTATCAACCATTCCAAGTTGTTGAGCGTATCATAGGTAAACTTTTCTACTTAAAGAAATATGTATAATGGTTATCAGCCTATGGCGTAGCAACTCTTCTAGTACTGCTAGCACTGCTGCTGGTCCAGTGATCAGTAAACGCTTACACTAGTGACTGTGGCGTCCTATGACAACCATTACTACTCTGTTAACTGTTTTCACTTTAGCATTACATGACCTGCTTTTCCTTCTCGAACAATACCAGGTACATTGCATTCGCTCCGGGTAGTTAGTGTTGTACGTGTAGTCGCCTAACTGTAATAGGTGATTTCCTGTTTTTAATCGGATGAAACTCGCTACACCTTAAATGAAATAAAATATTATGACAACCATTCAAAATACCATGTTTGTTTCTCAAAGTTACTCGAGAGAATTAAGGATAAGAGGTTTGCAAGGTGGAACATTGTGTGGCTTTAATAAAAGCAATGTGCGTAAAATTAAGTCAGTATAATGTCATTAATAGTAGCAAGCTTTATAGAGATGCGGTTTCAGCATTCAATTATAGTAGTAATTAATATTTAGCTTAAACATTAAACAAATTGAAGTTGTGGTTTCGAAAAAACTTTCAAAACCACAATAATATAATAATAAAGTAATTCATACATTTCAAGTTACAAGACTCATAGAGAGTACATTACACACAAAATAAAAACAGAATACAAAATAAAGTAAAATGGATACTTTTTAGTTCCAAAAAACAATGTTGTAAATTGCACGCTAGACACACAGGTATTGAACATGCAATGGACAACATAGGTTTATATACAGACCAGACACAGCATATGGGATTAAATACAGCTGGCTGCGCTAGTAGACAGTCCAGTCTGTCCGCGAGCGCAGCCAGCATGCTGTTGGAGCCCCCTCTCACCCGCCGCAGTAACGAAGTACCTCTTTTTCGCATCGTCGCATTAACGTGAGTTAAGAACTAGAGTAGAGTAAGGGCAAAATTACAACTTTACTGGGGAGCCGAAAAACAACTCAAATTTACCTTTTGTTACCATTGAGATTTTTTATGACTAAATCTATAGTAGTCAGAAATCTGATTTTTACTAATAATAAAGCTTTATTTATCGGCTACAGAATAGTATAACTTTTTGGACAATCAAAAACTGTTTTTAATTTAAAAAAGTTTATTTTTCAAAATATGGTTGACATTCGTCATTTTGGCTGTTAAAATTGCTTTAATTATTAAGTGCCACAGTAGCGTATTGTGCTCGTAATTTTTTTGACAAAATAATATCAAGAAGAGAACACTTTATTTTGGCAGTTACCAAATATTTTTTTTCGATACTTTATTTTTGTACTAAGTAATCTACACACGACATCGCTCCAGGTTGTTGGCACATAAAAATATGAGGATTAAAAATGCGAATGGTGAAAAAAAAACTTTTTTTGAATTTTTGACCTTACGCTACTCTGGTTCTTAGCCCACGAAAAGCAGTCAACGCAAGCTTCAGCAAAACTTTGTTGACGCACTGCAGTACCGGGTGAGACCCAACATCATTCTTAACGCGTTATCGAACTGAACACGAAGGGCGCTGTACGATTTTTGCGTGTAGTCGGACCACAGGCTGCAGGTATACAATGAGGTACAGTAAGCTCTAAACAACGTTATTTAACCCTCCTTCGAGCATCGTGCAAACCTGCGGATCACTAATATCACTATATTCGCTCTAACCACCAACGCCCTCCGCTCCCGCTCAACATCCGCATCGTCTTTTAGGGTAGGCGTAAATAGATTGCCTAGATATTTAAACACATCTACAAACATCTCTACTACAATGGCTATGTTAACAAATAACATAGAAAATACTACAGTTTTGGTAAGATTTATAATTATCCCACACTCATCCAACTACAAGGATTCTTATAAGTCGAAGAATGAGTATGACGTGGGCTGGCACTAATTATACTAGTAAGGTCTAACACCTTTAGCTTCGCTTTGCATCCTTTCGAGCAGTGAGTAGCGCATCGCCAGGAAGTCTTCCTTGTGTCTGGACTGCGGTAGTTCATGTAATACGTGTAATTCTTGTAAAGTAGAAGATTATCACTCCTTTCAGACGCAGTAAACGTAAAATCTGAAATAAAATGTAATAACTAGCTTAGTAAATGAAATATTCAACAAAGAATAAAAAACTATCACCAGCAACTCCCAGCACAAACACGTTTTTATGCTTTTATTTCCGACTAGCTCTAGTGTCTATGTGTAATAAAAATATAAAGTCTTTTTTCAGGTTTATTTAAAAAAAGAACTAATATCAAGCATGTTCGATTTAAAACGAAGAAAGTTTAGTTTGTAAAAAACTTAAAACTTAACGTTTATCTTGATCTGGGGGACAATTCAACTAACTATAACTTATACTGAACCAAACCGTTGAAGTGATGTTTGTCATTTAAAAAGGGAAGAAGTACGACTCAATATCACTAATGTCTCACAAACGTGCCAGCTGGACTACCGGTGACACGTTTATGAAACATTAGTGACACTAAGCTGTTCCCCGATCGTTTTAACTAAGGCTAACACAACGTACCATATCGTGAACGGTTCAGTTAAGTATCGGTTACAGTTAGCTAAATTGCCCCCCTGTTCGACTACTATGACGCTTAATACAATAATGTACAATAATGTCACGCGCCGTCATATATTAATGTATTTAAAAAATATACAAATTAGTTCTATGCAAATAGTTTTATTATGATCACATCATTCACATAAAATTTACACGTTTTTCCTATTTTTGGATTATGAAAGATCCATCTTGATGTAACTTAGCATGGTTAACAAGTAGGTACTAGTAAAACAAATGTGTTTATTATAGTAAAGGTTTAATTAATGTCCTTCGTAGTAAGCTGTTAATAAAATACGTAATTAAGAAACAAATATTTTAAACCTTATATTTTTGAAAACGAGTGTCGCTTTAAACTTTCACACCGAAATTAAAATTTTATGAAAATGAATCTAAAATCTAGAAATACCTAATAGATAAATATAACCCAAATATCCATTTTACTACATTTTTATAAGCTTATTATTTTTCAGCAGATATTTGGTGGGCGGGTGATTATGTTCTCCAGTTTCCTTCAAAACAGTAGTCTTGTCCAGGACAGTAATTCTAGCCCTGCATCCTCTATTAGTGCGGGTGGAACATCGCCAGTGAGTGATGATATTTGCAACTTTGATCTTGTGCAAGCCGTACGTATAGTTCTTGTAGAACAACAATGTTGCGCCCTGTTTTGATGTCACGAATTTCATATCTGTGGAAAAACACACGATAAACGATGTCGCCAACTTTCATAACTATATTATTTACTATAACATTATGTGAGAAAAGAAAAAATGCATCAGTGATGCGCAGTGAAATGTTCCATGTATTCATTATTATTTAAACATTAAACAGCATTCTGATTAAACCGGTTTATTCAAAATTGTCACTTATAAGTTACTTTCACAATAATTTCTACAACATTAAGGGTGTTATAAATGTTTAACGCTTCCACGCTTTTCGATACTTTTTTTCTCTCGCAATGAGTAGGTACTCAAACATAAAACAAACCAAAATCAACTCATATTGCATTAACTACGCTACTGTTCATCAATTTCTTAGTTGGCTCGAATAACGCTTAATTTGTTACATTGTTATGAAATACAAATGAGCTCACTAACGTTCTTATTTTAAATCATATCTTGTGTACATAGTGACAATTTTTTGAATGTTCAATCCGGTTTTTTTTTTTTCAATATTTTAACATTTTGTGTTGTCATCTTGAGCTAATGTTTAAGATGAACTGACAAAACGGATAGCTCTAACAAATTAAATGTAGCACTTAATTACAATCCCAAAAAGAGTGATTTTATCTGTCTTAAATTAATGGTAATGGGATATAATGAACAATCGGTTCAATTTTTTTCATTATTTATAAAGTAAGTACTTAGCTAAGTTTTATAAGACGACCATTAGTCAGCTAGTACCGATATGGTGGATGTGAATAGTTGCCACACTCTTGTGCAATAACAGAGTTGTTGTGAACCTTGAGTTTCATTAAACACCCTTTGCTAGAGTGAGTGGAACACCTCCAGATAACCGTGTTCTCAATAACATTTTTCCTATATAAGCTGTAGTTGTAGATATTGTAGTACAACAATGTACTGCCCGTTTGACTTTTCACAAATTGAAATTTTTGTAGACATTAATGGTCAGATGATGAAATAGCAGAGTTTTAGAACTAGATATTGAGACGGCTCAAGATATTTTTGTCGGTTTTATTTTGTGTGAAAGTTTGTGCGAAGTTAGTGTAGCTCGTCAATCACGGGGACATACGACGGCTCTAGTTACGCTTTCATTTTGCATTAATAAATAATAGGGGTGCCTTGTTTTAACCCTTTTTTGTTTTTCTACGAAACCTTAAAAACCCACTTGCATCGCACGTATGTTTGAAAACAAAAAGTGTTTTTTTAACTATCACTGCAACTAATAGGTCGGAGCGAGATTTACTAATGTACTTTAAATCTTAATAATTATAAGTATGGATAAGAAATCAAGTATAACACTTAAAGTAAAATTTATATATAGACACTGAATTCGAAAAACCGCACTCGTAACATGTTATAATATTATGTCTTCATGTTACGTTAACATAACATGCAATACAAGACAAGCGTTAGTAATAACATAATTTCAAAACAGTATCTCCATGAGACGATCATTTCCGTGCAGCTTTGGTGGGTGTGTGTGTTCATTTTGCTGTTTCATAACCATCAAATTATTGTAAATAGTGACTCTGGCGTTGCATCCTCTATTGGCGTGCGTGGAACACCTCCAGTGTGTGGTTATGCTTGGTACTTTCTCCTTTAGCAGGTAGTAAGTGTATTTATTGTAGAGCAGGAGTGTTCCGACTGCTTCAGATTTCACAAACTTAATTGCTGTAAAATTTTAATTGATTATTATTCATAAGTTAAAATATTCTGCACTGTTAAACAATTTTAGTATTCTAATTCCCATTAAAAAAAAGTTATCTGACATCTAGTCCATAAAATTCTCAAAAATCAGTTAGAAACTGCTTTTAGCTCGGTTACGACTTGATAAAATGATCGTAGTTTATGCATCAAAACAGAACTTCTTCTTCTCAAGTACTAGTAAAACAAAGCCGTTTATAATAGTAGACGTTTAATTAATGCCCTACAAAGTAAGCTGGTACCTTACCTAAAACATTTACCGAATACATAGATAAATATAACCCAAATAAGAATCTGCTTATTTTATTTTTTTAAGTTGGTTATTTTCCAGCACATATTTGGTGGGCGGGTGATTATGTTCTCCAGTTTCCTTCAATACAGTAGTCTTGTCCAGGACAGTAATTCTAGCCCTGCATCCTCTATTATTACCGTGAGTGGAACATCGCCAGCGAGTGATGATATTTGGAACTTTATTCTTTAGCAAGCCGTACGTATATTTCTTGTATAACAACACTGTTGCACCCTGCTTAAATGTCACGAATTTAACATCTGTGAAAAAAAGAAACACACGATAAACGATGTCGCCAACTTTAAGAACAACTAGTATTCTAGGAGATATGAAAATGCATCAGTTATTAACAGTGAAACGATACATGTAATAATTATTATTTAAACCTCAAACAGCATGCTGATTAAAACGTTTTATTTAAAATTATCACTTTGATACTTTCATCAGAATTACTACTACAATAAAAGGTGTTTTAATTGTTTATCGCTTTTCGATACGCTCACGGACTTTTTTTTCCCTCGCTATGTACTCAAACATAAACCAAACTTTGCAAAATCAATGGTTTCGTCGAGTAATAAAATAAGGAAATGTAGTGCGTGTAGAGACAAGGACATGCGACTTTATTTACTACGGCTAATCGACGCGGCTCTAGTTACTACGGCTAAGGTTTCCTTGGGTTACTATGGAACCCTAAAAGCCCACTCGCTCTTATTAATATGAGAATGGACAAGAAATAAAGTTCTAAATATTAATAAAATACTAAATTACTATACATTTTAGATCCTGAATTTTTAAAAGCATACTCTCGACATGTTATCATGCTATGTCCTCATATTATGTTTACATATCATGCAATAAAAGCCAAGCGTGTGATATTTTGTCATTACATTTATTTATTTTCAAAACAGTTTCTCTGTGTGACGATCATCTTCGTGCAGCCTTGGCCTTGGTGCATGTGTTTATTTCGCTGTTTCATAACCATTGAATTATTCTAAAATTTAATTGGTTTAAAATAAGTGCTTTACGGATCGGTCATTTACGTTTACGTAGCCCGCTTTATTTAGAGTTGAAAATCGAAAATCATATTGGATAGTAAAATGAGATCGGCACCTAGATTTTTTTTTTATTGGTATTAATCGTAATAAGAACATAAATAAGAATAAGTTGCTCGGTTAAACGTTAGAGAACTATTCTGGCTATTTAATAATTTAAAATTAATGTGTTGTAATCGCTGAAAATAGAGAACTACGTTCCAATCGTTGTTTTAAGACGATACTTTTGTGATTTTTTTTTTCTAAAACGAGAATGATTTTCAAAATTGTTCGTAAAACTTCGGTTAAACTTTAATTTGTTGTTTCTTCTACCTGTTGTTTTGCACCTGATCATCACAATTCTTCATACCAAACTAGCCGCAAAAAAACTTGTTTTTGGTGATTTCGTGTAATACGGGGCGATATGTCAGCTGACCGAGAAAAATATAAGATACTAATGAGCAAGATGCGAGTGAACGACGGTATTTTTACTGTTTATAACAGGGTTCCTTTTTTTGTAGTTTGGCAAATAGCGGTTTCTGGTTTTCCGTTTTCTTGATGGAATAATTCTAAATAACCTTAAAATTATTTGTTTTATAACTATGAAATATTTGCCTTATTTACTTAAGTAGTATATTATTTGTATATGTCGGGGAAAAGTCGGGAAAAGGCGAGCCGTCGCATCTCAATTCTGATGACAGAGAAAGTCGGGTAAGGCCGAGCCGTCGCATCTCACTTCTGATGACGGGGAAAATCAGGAAGGCTGAGGTGTCGTGTTTGAAAATCTGATCCGTGAACTCGTCATCACGGGTATCTATGGTTGGCGTTGGACTTCAGGAACGTTGAAATGACGAAATGACTGCAGTGTTGACTTTACATTATTTTAATAATAAAGACATTCAGACTATTTCAAATTGAAGGATTACAACAATAATTGGCGATTTAGAGTAATGGGTTTGCGAATGACCATTGTGTGCGACCACCCTCAACCAAATGAATGACTGTCAGACATGACTTTCGCCCGCCACCCCAAATGCAACTCAATTCGGTGTTAATTGCTCTAAAATACCATAAATAAATCTACTAATCGTCAAAAATCCATTCCGCAAAGTTTGGTTACATTATACTTATTATGTATTATACACACACACACACTTACACACTTAAAATCACCCTGTTTGTAAATAAATAAATAGTCACTCATACAGTCTGCCCAATCTGGTTTTTTAACATTGTATTGTAAAATGTGTAACATTTAGATTATATCTCAAAAATAATTTAGTCTGCCTTTAATTTAATGTGTCGTTCAAGTGGACGCCCACGATACTGGTTTTTCCAAGTGTGGGGTCCACAGTGCTTGTGTATTGTGCAAATGGTTGGCTAATAAAGATATTTGTATTTGTATTTGTATTGAATTAATCTCATGAAAGAAACTAGCTGATATAACAAAAAACTAAATTTGTCCAAATAAAGATGCTAATACACTTTAGCGTCTAATGTAACACTAATTTATTTCGCTAACCTTTTACTTTATTTTATTTTAATATCCTTCTAGTTTCGCATAACAAAGAAAGACATAAAAATGGTAAAAAAAGAAAATGAGAAGGGAGTTTCTTATCAAATTAAGCGCTGATTCATTTCATTACAAACTACGAATAGCAAATAAATTATCTGGAAATAGCAATACGATATTTGGCAAATAAGTAGCGCATAAATGAATCAAATGTAATAATAACGTTCTTTTCGTTTCCAATTTTCATTTATTTTTATTCTATCAGGCTGACAATGTCCGGTGTCCTAGAAAGTCAGTTTGTTAAAATATCCAATGTTTTATTACGTCCAGTCCAAAAATGTCCAGTGCTTCATTATAACTAGGTAGTGTATTTATTCGACTAGGACAACGTTTGCATCTCCAAGTAGTCAAACAAGTTTTATGTACTGTCCTTCGTAGATACAATACTTGGCAGGCGGGTGGATGTGCATGTTCTTCACTCCTACTATTCCGAACTTCTCGTTCAGCTTTAGCTTGCGTTACATCTACTATAGGTACTGCTCTACTCATAACTGCAGACAGTTATGAGTAGAGCAGTACCAATGAAAGTTCTTTGTTTTCTTGCATTGCATCTTGCAGTAATATGTGTAGTCGTTGTACATTACTAAATGTTTACCGGAGTATCGGGACTTTGATGATGATTCGGGAGATGTGTTAGAACCCATAACAAGAGTTGTTATTATTATTAAACCCTTTGCAATGGAATCACCTTTGATAATGCTGCTACCGCTACCGCTATTTTGCATTAAAAAATGCGTTTAACTTTAAAATAAAGAAAACCCATCTAATAATTCTTATTCAGAAAAGATGAAGTTACAACTCATTACATATCTTATTATTTCATAATTAACAGTTATCTTCTTAGATATATTAATATCTTCATTATTAAATTAAGTATTACTTTTCCAGTTTGGTTATATTTTCAGCCTCATAACAAAACTACATCATTGTGTACACGTGCACATGGCACGTGCTGCGTGGCCAAATGCACCGCCCTGAGGTACTGGAGGCGCTAAACCTGTGCGCGCTCGACGAGGCGACGCAGATTCCTCACATTCCGGGAACAGGACTAACCTTCGTATGCTCCTACATCACGCGCTATAATGTTGCTAAATAAAATCTCTGGAAACATAGATATTTTCAAGTGTAATGTGGCGGAATTTTCGGCTCACAGTCTCTGTGAACATTATTTGTAAATCTGTAGCTATATGTAGTTATAAATATCAATATGAGTAACTAACATTTGGTTAACTGATGGCACCGCCTTGGTCCTTAGACTGTTAGGGGGATTTATGCAATTTTGAATAAATAAATATTACGGTTATAAATGTAATTCCTACACTTTCTATGATAGACGCCTTTACGGATTATAAAATTTGGTGCGACATGCGCGTGCTCCAAATTCTTAAAGTTAAGTTTTTCATCTTCCTGGTTCCGTATGAACCGCGCTCGACACTTCTTCTGGAAGCTCCGGAAGTACTGCGAGCCACGGACTCCAGTGCCGTCGTGATAGAAAGGATACTCATTAACGATGGCCATCGTCAGACCAGACTTTTTCTTTACCCATATTACTGTAAAAATAGCTCGCATCAGTTAAAATGAATCAATAAGACAATGAACTAACATATTAATTAAGAGGAGGCAGTAATCATTTCGTACAATGATCATCTGCTTGTACTTACAGTAAGCAGAAGATCATTGGATATTAGTGACAACACTCTTAAATTATGAATTAAAGAATGAAAGCATTAAAACTAACTAATTCCGGCACTGCTAACACAAGATTTTAAAATTTTTAGGTCTGAACTGCACAGGCCGGACGTAAGGCGAGGACACCACGAAACGAACGCGACTCAGGAGTGCAGACTGTGAAGCGACGCGCCAGCGCAGCGCCGCGGTTGCTTGCACCTTGTCTGCGCTGTTTCCTCGGCTTTCGTCGAACCTGTATATTTCAGGACCTAGACTCTGCTTATGTGACATAATCGAATGTAACATGATCTGTCATTATATTTATTAATAATATAGCTACTAGTATATGCTACTTTTATCTCGAAATAAGGGACGGTTCTAGGAGGTAGTATATTTAATTTAATTGGCACTGTAGAATATTTATTACAATATGTATTATACTTACTATGCTTTTAATTTAAATACCAACTTATTAGTTGGTAATTAAATTAATGAAATAAAATAAGGTAATTAAAATCATTTTTAGTATTCTAAAAATGCGAATGTAATGCTGCCTGTCTGCCTGTTTGCAAGCTTTTATGGCTAAAGAGCTAAGCGGATCTTGATGAACTTTGATAATAAGTTATCACGAGGTAGATTTTCGGATACTATTTTCTGACTTAACGCGAACGAAAATGCAAGTAACAGCTATTTATTTACACATATCGTCACGCCTTTCTCCCGAGGGGGCTGGCAGAGGTGTACAACCCCCACACTTCGCCGGACGATATTCAGTCCCAAATGTGACAGGGGGCGAGCCTGTCATCACACACCGGGTTCCAGTCATTTACCAGATAACATATAATACGCACATACTCATATGTTCACACAACGAACAAATTGGTGCGTGCTTCGACTAGGTCCGATCCCGCTCTCTCTGGTTTGAGAGACGGGCCTTCTGCGGCTAGGCTATCATCGCTATTTATTTATAAACTATAAATATATTTTGAATTAATTTAATTTACTTATTTAGGGGTTATAAATAATTAAATAATAAATTTGGGACACTTCCACACACGGTCGCCTGACCCCAAACTAAGCAAAGCTTGTACTATGGCTGCCAGAGACTGATATACATACTTAGATATTTTTAAATACATACTTAAATAGATATTAACACCCAGACATAGAACAAACACAAATGTTCATCACATGAATGTTTGTTCTAGGTGGGAATCGAACCCACGCCCCCAAGCTCAGAAGGCAGGTTCACTACCAACTGAGCCACCGAGGCAGTCGCATCGGATAAAGTCACAGGGTGCAGTTCGTTTATTAATATATTTTTAACATAGACGCCATTGTTGGTCGTATGTTGAGGCGCTTTATGAGAGTGATTTAAATTCTTCAACCGTGTCACTCCACAAGTAACGATAAATCTTGCTTTAAATTGCTCGCCTACAGTGCAGCAGTAGTATTCCGAACCTGGTACCGAACCTGGTACCGAAACCGAAGTAGTAGGCCTGCCTCCGTTCCGGTAGAAGATGTACCCGTTGATGATTGCCACAGTCTTGCCAGATAAATTTCTTGTCCACGTTACTGTAACAATCAGACGGATAAAGCGTTACTGCGAAGAAAACGCATACCATAGTCTTCTTAAATTACGTTTTTTAACCCATATCAAAAACGTGAGTAATTCAAAAATAGTTTTTATTTTACTTTTAGTATTGTGAAAACATTTAACACGCGTTAGTAAGTACGCGAACTCTGCGTTTAGATGACCATAGTAGGGATTTTACATTAAATAATGATGTGTTAAATTTTAAAGTAAACGCCATTCTTGATCAAATATTTAGGAGGTTTGTGACAATGATTTGGATTGGTCACGGTGAGCGATCCATAATTGGTGATAAATCGCGCCTTGCATTTGTTTGCTTTAATGCATCGGAAGTACTCAGAGCCACGCTTCCCTGCTCCATCTCGGTAGTAAGGGAACCCATCCAGGATCGCCACTAACTTGCCAGCTGCGTTCCTTACCCAGGTGACTGTAACAAAACGTTTCTGTTTTATTTTAGCGATTGCAATTAAAACAATAGTTATAAAATGGTTTTTTTACGTAGGCTGGACGCGAAATGTAACTAATATTATTTATTAATGTAAGTAATGTAGAATATTATTATTCGTATAAAATATTTTTGATAAGAAAAGAAAGCAATAAGTAAGTCGAAACAAGATACGCAGATACATCAGTACGCAAGATTTCAAGCTTCTTAATATTTCGCAGTTTGACAAATAATCACTTATTTTAAATAGCTTATTAGGTACCAAAAACAATACTTGTTGTTTTATCTTGTTTACAAGTTAGTACAAGCAGTTTTTTTTTTTCGTAACATACTTACTTTGTTGATTGCTAAATCCTTGTACACAAATATAAATTAATTATAATAATCCAAAAATAACATATACTAAAAAAGTATAACAATTGATATTTATGTGACAACGTCTAATAAACCGATGAACGCAGGCTGCACGCACGAAAAAGACGACTCGTTGTCCCGTTGCGCGAGACCGAGAGCGCTACACGAGTGAGCAAAAGGCACGGTCGGCTTGATCGTTTGTAATTGTAATAGTTTGTAATTTGTAATAAACTCAGCACAAAATTAAATAAATTGAATCTTGGTAGATTGAATTTGTTTTATTATTAGCGTTTAGTTTATTCGTTAGCACCAACTTACATATGATTAGAAAGGCTTAGGTAAATTTATCTGATCAGTCGGTAGGTAAATAAAATGCAAAATATTCTGTGGGTTCAAAATGTTCTTTTTTGTTCTCACAAACTTCCTACAGTAAAATGCTTTATTCATTTAACTACCACATATTTTCAAAATCCAATTTCGTTACTAAAATACTTACTTAGTGTACTATGATTTGAAGTAAATACCATTACTAATGACCTATTGAGGTGGTTCGTGAGAGTGCCCTAACTTAGTTAAGTTCGTCTTTTCGATGATGTGGTTCATGAATTCTAGTTACCCGTTAATATTAATCGTAACAAGTTCATTTTTCTACGAGCGCCAATCACCAATCAATCATCAACCAATCAGACGCTTCATAGCAATCACAAAGTATAACAATGCCTACAAAAATTTAATAATTATCCAATAAATAGGTAAGTAAGTAGTAACATGAAACGTTTATAATAAAATATTATTAACTCGATCGACAATAGAGAGCAAGGGACCCTATACGACCCCATATATTTACGACCCTACAATCAGTCAAACAGCTGTACCGCAACAAGCTTGACGGGCTTTTGTATTTAAAAAAAAAGGAGCCGTTAAAAAGACCATGCTACTCGTATTGTTGCTGATAAAAGCAGTAATGCAAAACATGCATTCAAAACGAAAAAAGACTCACAACCGACGTCTTGATAAATTGAGGCAGCATAAGTGATAAGTTGAAAATATTGCCTCACCACGAAACACAATCACAAACTTTGCACTACACAGTTACAACAACCAAGTATGTTTTAATGAATTTTATATGTGTACTTTAATTTCAAAATATGCAGATAATATCCTTCTACTAAAAGATTTTTAGATTAGTATTAAAATTCGTCTTTATTTTCAAATTTATAAGCGGGTCCTTGATTTTTTTTTACTTTAAGTAGCTATGACAAAACTCCTAAATTGGTTAAAAAATATCGTTTTAACATGTTTCTTTTTGTTGATAAAAATCCGTATGTACGTATACTAATTATTTCCACAAATATGAGTGTTGTATTTAACTTAACATGGAATCAGTTTATGTTGTTGTTAGTCGCCTATTTCATGGAGACGACCGCAGCGCGCGAAGTTCGTATCGAAACTAAATAATATATAATTGAAGGATCGTAACCGCTACAGCTATCTCTTTCGCACAAACAGAATGGGATTTTCAAAAATAGCCATTCAATAATTATTTGCCAAGAATTAGAAACATAATTTACGTAACAAAATTTACGTAGTTTGGTGAATTACAGCAAAAACTACCAAAACTTACAAATCTCCTAAGTTTCAATTTGATACAAGTGATTTCCGTTATTGTTTTAGTTTGTTTACTTCAGAGGCGCATCACTCGTCAACTGGTGCACGTACAACTCGCTCGTGACATAGTGCTCTATCAACATAGAACATGTCAAACTGATTATAGTCTTCACAGATATCATAATTAGACTTCTCGTATACTAGCTGCGCCTCGCGGTTTCTCTCGCGGTCTCACAGGAATCTTTGATGTTTCGAGATGAAAGGTACCATATATCCTTCTCTATACCCCTAACAATGGGTTTGCATACTTTAATGATGATTGGTTGAATAGTTAAAGCGTTTCACGCGAAACAAACTAACGTACAAACTCACTTTCACATTAAATATTAGTTACAATTCAATAAAAAAACCAAGTCATTTATACTTCCACACATTCAAATTTATGCTATAAAATCAATAACAGGGCAGTCATAAATACAATAAATAAATTAAAGTTTGCTAGTTTCAAGAGAAAACACACATCACATTTCTCAAATTGACATCTAAATCTCGTTTTAAGCCAAAATTTGTGAGACTGTAATTTATTTATTATTTGAAAAAATTATGCCTCTCAGTTTCTTGCCTGTTCTTCTGAGTAGAGGCTCTTTATCCGAACAAGGCGGTCGAGTCTGTTTAAATAACTTTGACGTTCATAAGTGTATCTTTGATACATAAATTGAATAAAAACATTTTGACTTTGACTTTGTAGACTAATTTACGGTATATATAAGAATTTAACGGCATTCCTTGCAACTTAACGCTTGTCATATTTATGTTAATTAAACAATAACATTGTTCTTCACTTTATTTTTAGAACCAATGAATAACGTTACAATGACATAATTTGATTAGCATTGTTGGTAAAAGTAAAGTGATATTACAATAATAAAGTGAAGATATTCACTTTATTATTGTAATTAAATGCCACAAATGTTTTTACTTTCATATAATTTTACTAAATGTTCGTAGCATCATTTATAGAGTACCTCTAATTAGTTAAAACTATTTACTCTTATAACGTGTTGGTCGTCTTCAAAAAGAGTTGTGAATTGAGCTTAACACCTATGCCCATTCATAGCGCACTGCCAATTAATAATCGTGTTGCTATTTCTAGAACAATAAAAACTGTAGCCTCTGACACGTCCCAGTAGCTTACCTTTGGCGTCCAAAACGTAGCAAACTGAATAACACAGACATCAAATATTTTGTAATTTAAGAGCAACCTTCACAAAGTATTCGACAGCCGCCTTGTATCTTTTACTATTTGCACTGCTACGGCCATAGAAACAGAATTGAAATGGATCTATTATCAAACTATTAAACGAACAACATTTTTTTGTTAAATTAAATTTATTCAAAACATAAACATTAAACGCGTTGATGTCTTTTTCAAACAGCAAATCACATAACAATAAACACGGCTACTTATAAATTTTAAAGTATAGATCTGTTATCAGAAATCGGTGTGTATAGCTCCGTACTTAAAAATTTGGGGCTGTACATAGCCCCGATTTTTTAATGCATTAGATGTTTGATTGATTGATTTGATTAGTTATTTGATAAAGACATCAACAAGTTTGAATAAGTATTTAGAATTAGATCTAGTATCTACTTAATTTAGAGTCCTAATAAAATTCAGTTGATAGTGGATTGATGCTGAAGATTGAGCAACATAAACTTCGTTTCTTTCCCTACTCAATACCGAGTGAAGCGGTCGTCAAGTGCTCGTGTTTGTTCCTGTCGTGTCAATCCTGTAATAAACTCCGTCTGTCTGGAGGTCCGCTAAGTTACTAGTTTAAGATAAATTCCATCACAAATTTTGTATTTTGGTGGGTCATGTGTGTGTTCTGTTTTCGCCCTTATTAGTCATCGGTTGCCTCCGGATAGTGTAGTAAGGCGAGCCTTACACCCCTCGCTCCGTTGCCCGTATCTAGAACATTCCCACGTTATGGTTGACTTGGTCTCTCTGGCTCGATAAAATGTGTACCCTTCCAAGATCGCTACGGATTTTCTTTTGCCTCCAATGGAGTACTGCACTAAAATAAAAAATGTGAGATTGTTTTTTTTATTAGAAACTGATTAGTTTTGTTTTGTTGTTTTGTAAAAGTACTTCGTGTTTTCTTATGATTAGTTTGCTGGTACTTGTAACAGCAACAATTTGATGATGCCTGGCATTAACTTACGTATGGCAGAGAGTTGAGTTTTCGACAAAACGAAATCAGATGGTCCAATGAGTTAAATGGATAAGTATCGGTACTGTTATAAGTGAACTAAGTGATAAGATAATTAAGAGATTAGATAAAATTGTGCCCTAGTAATAAGAAAACAAAAATGTATAAAATTAAGAAATAACATAAAAATATGTCCTAGTAATAAGAAAATATGCAACACCCTAAATCCCCTGTGTATTAAGAGCTAGTAAATTAGTAAAAAGGAATAGCATTGGAAACCCCACCAATGAAGTGTAAATGATGATGAATGGTGCAGGATGATTAAGTGTGATGCATGACAAAGAGAACTGGAAAGAATGAAAAGAGGTAGTAAGATCTCTGACGCTTACCAATCGGAGGTAAGATAGCTCGCGGGTCGGGCCGTACAGCTCCCAGACAGGAAAAAAAAAATTAAGAGATTCGGAAGTAGCAAATAAATAATTTATTCAAATTTATGACATGGACATTACGAAGTATTGAAAATTGGAAGTACCTTAGGTACCAATAAAACTAAAACCAATATAAAATAAAATATACCTAATAAAGGTCCCGGGGAAAGTTCTAGGGAAAAAAAAGAAAAAAAAGGGTGAACTAATATATTACACAAACAAACGTCGGGTCAGCGCACCGAAGGTAGAGTCAAACCGTGGTGTTGTTAGTTTTAACATTGTGATAAGTGAAAGGAAACTTATTTATGGGCTATCTTTTTCTTAAAATATTACTTACGTTATTGTTTTCAAAACAATTAGGCACAAATTATGTGAACAGCACTTGCAATATTCTACTTAGTAACATTTGCTGCTCTGCTTAATTTTTAAATAATTCTCTTGTCAATACTTTCTAATAGATTTGAGAAAGTAGATATGAAAATAACAATTAGTACATTTTTTATATAATTTTTAAAAGACAGTTTAGTATAATTTTAAAAATACTCGTATTTTATTGCGTAGATTGGTATCTACTGCGTGAAAGAGGACATGAATGAGATGAGTGTGCATTCTGAGATGACGAGTGAGAGAGACGAATGGAGGAAGCGGACACAGTGTACCAAGCCGACGACAGTTGAGTGGAAGTAAGATTGTAAGAAAGAGAAATAAATTGGTATAGTTAAATTAACCTATTAAAATATTTACAAAGCTACCGAATTGGCCAGTACTAAATATTATCATAACTTATAATAAATTCCATTCATGATCTTGTACAAGGGAGGTTTGTGATTATGTTCTGTATTTATTTTTTTAACGTGTTGGTCGTCTTCAGAAAGGGTTGTGAATCGAGCCTTACAGTTTTTCCCTTGCATAGTGCACCGCCAATTAATAGTCGTGTTGTTTTTTGCAAAACAATAAAAACTGTAGCCTCCGACAAGTCCAAGCAGTTTTCCTTTGGCGTTCAAAACATAACTAACTGAAAAAAAAACAGACATCATTAAATATTTATCAATATAGCAGCAATCTTCAGAAAGTATTTGGCAGCCGCCGTGTATTTTTTTACTTATGCACTGCTACGGTCATAGAGACCTTGTATGGATCTATTAAGAAACTACAAATTTAACTAAAAACAAATTATTGGGAAACATTACTTTATTCTAAATAATATGTTACCCTGGACTTATTTAATACTTAAATTAGGGTACGAAACGGAAGTATCTTAGTATGCCGTATGTAAACAATATAGAGTATTTTTCGTTGTTCCTGCACAACTGCAATTTTTACAAATAAACACGTAAATTTATCATATTATCACGTTGCTTGACTTGATTGGGTAAGTACTAGATACTGTTTTATGCGCCTTAAGATTCTAAAAATTACAAACCTTGGGTCAGAGCACCAACAGTCAAACTGTGAAATAGTTAGTTTAACAATATGGTAAGTAAATTGAAACATTTTTAATGGATATCTCTTACTGAAAAGAAATACTGACGTTATTGTTTTTAAAACCGCGGTTCTGTGTATCACTATATAAATAGCTTTATAAGTAATTGCAAATGTTGTTCACATTAACCATAATATTTTCAGCAACATTTAGAGCAGAGTAGCAAATATTACCAGGTAGATATTGATTTGACCAAATAATATTTGCTGCTATGCTATGAGAACTTTTTGATTTTTGAATAATTCACTGGTTAATACATAAGTCCTATAGAGGGTTTGAGTAAGGATATATATGTCGAAATGGAGTCGTATGCGGAGCGCAAGCGCCACCTAGTGGCACTCGACGGAATTTTTCTCGCGCGCTATCGATTCGTGACATGACTTTTCTGTAGGCGGGCGGCGCGAGCGGTCATCTCTGAACCATCGCGCGTTCTACGTTACGTCCTACTTAGTTATTTGTGCCTACTTATCTACTGTGCTGTAACTGTTCGAATTATAATTTGCTAAGTGTACGAGCGTATTTCCTTCATCCGACACTACCCACCAACGCCCACAGTTAACAAGATGTGTATGTGTGTAACAAGAGTGCTCATGATGATGATGAGGGTCGTCGTCGTATTCCCCCGTCATAAAATTTTAACAAACAATATTTTTATTTAATCTTAATAACAATAAAATATTTGTTTATTTGGTATATTTTATTTCGTAATTATGTATCTACTGCGTTTAAATGGATATGAATGAGATGAGAGAATATTCCGAGAAACCGAGTGAGAGAGATGAATGGAGGAAGCGGACATATGAACATAGTGTGTAAGGAAGGAAGAAAGAGAAGAAAGTTGGTATAACAAATTATACCTATTAAAATATTTTACAAATCTACCAATTTAGCTTGTACGAAAATATTACCCTAGCTTATAATATTTTCCATTCATGATCTTTGTTTGGTAACGGGAGGTTTGTGATTATGTTTTGTATTTTTCCTTACAACGTGTTGGTCGTCTTCAGAGAGGGTTGCGAATCGAGCCTTACAGGTTTTCCCATGCCTAGTGCACCGCCAGTTTATAGTTGTGTTGTTTTTCCACAACTATAACAACTGTAGCCTCCGACAAGTCCCAGCAGCTTTCCCTTGCTGTTCAAAATATAACTAACTGAAAAAGAACAAACATCATCAAATATTTATTCTAAAGAAGCGACCTTCAAAAAGTAGTCGACAGCCGCCGTGTAACTTTTACTCTTGCACTGCTACGGCCATAAAAACAAAATTTAATTTTTATCTAGACACCTATCTATTTATTTTTTTAGAAACTATTTAACTTATTGGGCAAAATAAATTTACTCAAAATAATATGTAACCCCGAACTTTTTTAATGCATTATAGTACGGAACTATGCATTTTAGTATTGTTAAAACTTTTAACTTGGACTATTATTTGAAGTACTCACAGGTAGTTTAAGTATTAGGTCCTTACGTATGAAATTAGCGTTTTGTCGTACTGATCAATTTGATCTGAAATATCTCCTCTTTGGTTAAGAATTCGAAATTCAAATTAATAAATTCATTTAGCTGGTTTTTTTTTCTTTGGAATACAGTCATTCATTTGTTATTTTCCTCATTATTTTTTCTTTGGCGTCGCTTATTACCGCGCAATGGAAAACATGAAATATCGGTATATTTACGAGTACGAGTTCTACCGTGGCACCAGTGCTGCAGAACAGCTCGAAGAATTAATGATGTGTACGGCGCTGGTGTCGCTAAAGACAGCATGGTACGTTTTTGGTTTCAACGTTTTCGTTCTGGAAATTTCGACCTTAAGAACCAACCCCGTGGACGGCCGGAGATCAAAGTGAAAAACGAAGAATTAAAGGCTATTGTGGAAGCGGATCCATCACAAAGCACTTCAGAGATAGCAGCAGGCTTCGGGGTAAGTGACAAAACTGTATTAATCCACTTGAAGCAAATCGGGAAAGTAAAAAAACTCGAACGATGGGTACCTCATGAATTGAGTGAATCGAACTTGCAAACACGGGTCGCCTGCTGTGTTACTTTGCTCAACCGACACAATAATGAAGGGATTTTAAATCGAATCATTACTTGTGATGAAAAGTCGATATTGTACGATAATCGAAAGCGCTCATCGCAATGGCTGAACCCTGGAGACCCAGCCAAATCCTGCCCTAAACGAAAATTGACTCAGAAAAAGTTACTTGTAAGTGTTTGGTGGACTAGCGCCGGTGTCGTTCACTACAGCTTTCTTAAATCTGGCCAAACGATTACGGCAGATATCTATTGTCAGCAACTGGAAACCATGAAGGAAGAACTAGCTGTTATACAACCGAGATTGGTCAATCGCTCTAGGCCACTGCTGCTTCACGACAACGCAAGACCACACACTGCACAACAAACAACCACTAAGTTAGCTGAGCTACAATTGGAATGTCTGCGACATCCACCGTACTCCCCGGACCTTGCTCCAACAGATTACCATTTCTTCCGGAATTTGGACAACTTCTTTCAAGGAAAAAAAATCCACTCCGATGCAGCAGTCCAAACCGCCTTCAAAGAGTTTATTGATTCTCGCCCCCATGGTTTTTATAGTAAAGGGATCAATGAACTACCCATAAGATGGCAAAAGTGCATAAATAACAACGGTGCATACTTTGATTAATTAAATATATTTTACAAAAAAAAAACGACTTTTTATTCCTCCCGTACAAAACGCCAATTTCATACGTAAGGACCTTTTGTAGACTCAACTCTGAAGGTTTAATTAAGAGATCTGAACTTTAGAAAATAGCAAGCCGTGTTTGTTGTTATATGATTGGCTGTTATTTTTATTTTATTCGAATTGGTTCGGTAACAGACTATAGGCTATGACACATGTAGGTACCAACTTAAATGTATAAAATTTGAACCTATAGTCCAAATTATGACCGTACACAGCTTATAAAATGTACATTGAAACTAAAAACTATAATTAACTATTTTCTAAATTCTAATTCATGATAGGTTACTTACTAATACATTACTTTGTTACGTTATTTAAAAAATATCTGAAAGTTATTAAACTACACGAAAATATGTCTCTGGTCTCGCTTAGTTGGTTATAAGTGTGGCACATTCTAACTACAGGGCTGTTCCGCAAGACATAATTGTATGCTAGTGGTATGCTAAATAGCTGAATTGTGAAAAGTTAGATAAGAACATCAAGTTTAAATAGCTCTTCAGAATCGAACCTAGTAAACGCTTGAGTTGGAGACCTAATGAAATTGAGTTGATAGAAGATTGATGATGAAGAGCAATTGATGAATAAGATACAAATAATTTTCTATTTGATTTTTTATTGATCTCTTGTCGAATAATAGCCGTTCGTTTACCAAATCAGAAGTGCAATACAAGCTTATAATTATGTAAAGTACTATAAAACCTATATGTGTTATATACAACACACATAAAGTGGCATTAATTATGATATAGGTACATACGATACATGGTTCACTTCCCATGGTTATGCTATGAAGACCAGAGAGTATTAATATTAGTGTAACTTGACATAAATCCCATTAACAATGTTGAAGACGGGCCGATTATGGTTATGATCTAGTTTAGCCCTTATTATCTCTCGGTTGCCATCAGCGAGCGATGTGAAGCGCGCCTTACATCTACTGCCGGTCATGGTGCACTGCCACCCGATGGTCGATTTAAACTTCAAATGGTAGTAGAATGAATATCCATTGATTATAGCTAATTGCTTATTATTCTCGTTGCGAACGTAAAGCACTGGAATATTAAAGTAGTCAGATTAATCGAACCTACTGCAGCCAAGTGACGTCCACTAGTGTGAAACTTTATAAACAAGCAAATGGGGTGTAGAATCATTAAGACGAAGTTTATTAAATAATGTATGATGAATAAAAAATAATTTAATTAATTTTTAAAAGTGATTTCGGTCATTTATATAAATAAAATAAAATGAAAACACGCAGGGGGCTAAAATAGATTAACGCTGCTGTTGTAATTAAAGAAAAAAGGTATTTAAGGTGCATCGTACTGTTCGGATTTTTCTCTTCACATTTAATAATGAGAAAAGTTACAGCCTAACCCAGGATCCATTAATAATATCATAACCAGGCCGGCTATGGCTATGCTCCAGGTGCGCGCGCAGCACGATCTTGCTCGCCGTATCCGAGAGGAAGCGAGCATTACACCTCCCGGCGTTGGTGCACTGCCAGTTCGTGGTGAACTTCGCTTTGCCATTATTTCGCCGGGGGTAGAAACTGTACCCATTGATTATTGCAAGCTGCTTCCCCTTTTTGTTGGGCACGTAAAGCACTGAAAAATGTTACACCTGCGGTTACATGCAATATAGTAAACTACTGCCGCGGTCTATAATGACTACTTTGCTCGTCGCGCTCATGATGGCCGACAGCGCAGCGTAGCGCAGCTCCAGGCGGACACAGCGCGGTCAGCGTGCAGCACTTGATGGACGAGCTGAGATAAAGACCGAGGCCGTAGGTTGAGGCCTTTACAGCGAGGACAGCAAGGGCTGCAATGATGGCCAAGCTGGAAGGTCTAGAGCGTAGCTAGGCTAGCTCGAGGCAATCATAGCGTGACCAGCGAAGCAGTCATATTGGGCCAAGGCTTATATAGTGCTTTACTCAAAAATGCAAGTACCTAACCTAAATAAAACCAGCAAGAAATTTAAATAAAATATATATTAATTAACTAGAAATTTAATTAAAATGACAATTATGAAAAGTACAGTTACTAAAATTCAACACCGACTTTCCCGCGCTTTTGTTACTTCTTTGTTTTTTTTTTAACAATGGTAATTGGAACTATACAGCCAAATATGGAATAAAATCTTTTTGTACATATCTCTTTATATACAAACAGCTGTGTTTAAAAAAAAACTTTTTGCATTTAGTTTTTTTAAAACGTTGAAACGTCAAAAGAGCGGCCGGCAATGTTTTGCCGGCCTGTTAGAGCGACCAGCAAAACTTTGCCAGCCGCTCCTTGAAACAGAACGGCAAAGTCGACTTTGCTCGAACAAGGTTGTTAAAATAATGACTACATTACATGCATTTTTGAGTAAATATTATTTGTTGGTACAGGTTATTTATTTTTGTTGGTATTTGTTGGTCGGTTCTACAGAAAATTCCGCGGGAAAATATTTTGTCCTCTGGCTCTACTTATTTAACTGGTTCCACAGGTAATTCATTTCATAAGTGCTTCCATCGAAAAACTAGATTACGACTGCTACTACTAGTAGGACCAAGCAGTAGGACCACAAGCAAACAAACTAAAATTTTATTTTAGATACCAATTATTTTTATTACTCTGTTAAGCAAAACCATAACATGTTTTGTTAGATAATACGTTTATTTTATTCGAAAAAAAAAAATATCATGATAATACTTACCTACTACTAGGTCTATAAATATTAGCATTGAATTAAAGTTTAGTAAAACTCTGGCTCTCTGTTACTCATATTTTACATGAAAATCATAATTATAATTTGAATACGCATTGTACATGAGATCTCGTCTTTCAAATTACAAAATAAAATCCGTTCTTAATAGTAAATTTAGATGGATTGTGGTTGTGCTCTAAGTGTGAGTTCTTGACGACACTCCGTCTGATATAGTGAGCCTCCCCTTGCATTGCCTGTGGTACATCTGGCACTGATAGTAGTATTCCTGCGATCTATTCTGCATATATTTTACGAAGCAATGTCCAGAGACTATGGCTAGTTGCTTCCTTTTGTGGTAAATAACGAAAGTTACTGACAAAAAAACAATATCATAAAAATATTTCTCGTCATACATAGAAGGACTGAAGAATACCCGGGGATCGGTCTACGTCCGGCAAATTCAAGAACATAGCAATTTTTTTTAAAGCCCACTAATTGAGGTAATGAAAAAAGTATTCTTTCAATCGTTACGTTAAACACTCAAAAGAGATAATAACCTTTTTTAACTATAGGAAGAGCCTATAGTTTGGTATGTGCATCACAATGATTGTACAAATATTTTTTAACAACAAAGGCTTTTGTCATTGCTAGTATCTTTAGTTTAGTGTTAGCAATAGGTTAGTTTTGTGCAATCAATTGAAACACATGATTTATTCTCAAATCGCATTTTTATTTACTTGAGGAAATAAACACTACACACTACACAAATGAATAAGTTCTTACCTAATTACAATACATAATACTGTGTAATAAAAGCCATGAATAATTGTAGATTCTGAAGGTTCGTGGCTGTGTTTCAAAGCCATCTCATGTTAGCGTTAGCCATTGTGAACCGCGCTCTGCATTTCGGTTGTCGGGTGCACACGAACCGTAGTACTGCGTTCTTGGTGCTGTGATTGTAAAAACTGTTTACGAGAGCCAATTGCTTCCCGTTCTTGAGCGTCACAAAGAGCATTGAAATAAAAGAAATAACAGGTCCTATTTTACAATTTTCAAATATTTAAATGGTTTTTACTAAACAATTATTCAGGATAATTATGCAAAATAATTCAAAAGATAAGTACTTAGATAATAAATAAAAAAAGCTGTTTCATTTTGATTACTTATTTATATTCATAACTAATAAAACAGAAAGAAGATTGTCCAAATTATTATCGTACGCGGCTGAGCTTCACCGACAACAGTAGTTTTACACACACAACACAGACTACTTTACAAAAGACTCTTAATTGTGAGTGGTTGAAATGCAAATTATACAATTTTACTAACTAAATGTCAGATACTAAGGATTCATTTTGCGAGTTCATATAATGCAACTTTATTAAGGTAGAACAAATTAAAGTTCTAAAACCTAATATAAATACCATTAACTATTTTGTAATTCTGAGGATCGTGATTATGTTCCAAATTCGGATTTTTCATGTTTCCGTCCGCAGTGAATGTGAACCGCGCCTTGCATTTGGGTATTCTGGTACACACTAACCGCATTATATTGGCTGTATAGCTGTTATTGTAAAAGGTGTATCCGTTTACAAGAGCCAGAGGCTTCCCTTTTGAGTTCTTAATCCACTGCACTGGAATTTAGAATCAAAAATTAACAATAGGATCCTAATGAGGTAGGTACTAGTAAATGTTACAAACATAATGCAAGCAAGTGCATTATGTTTGTAACATTATTATAGCTTTAGCTAAGCTTTTAGATACAAATTTATCATTTAGTCACGCCTTCACCCACCACACACGTTTTGCCGGACAATATTCAGTCCCAAATTTGACAAGGGGCGACCCTATGGCTATAAACCAGGCTCCAGGTAGTAGATGACATTAAATACGCACATATGTTCACATAATGAACAAATTCGGCTTTTGTGCCTTGGGCTGGGTCCGAACCCGCTCCTTCTGGCTTGAGAAGCGGGCATTCTCTAACTAGGCTATCGTCGCTAATAATAATAATAGATTAGTAATTAATATTGTTTACAACGAAAACTTATCATAGTATTTATAAGTGTTATGTTAGAACTTAGACTACACAATATAGGAAAACTTTTTTTCGGTAACAAGCTTTTTAAAAAATTAGAAAGCCACATTCAGACACCTCTGAGATTTTATTTAGCTAAAACTTGTAATATTAATTATTCTGTAATTCAGAAGAACGTGATTGTGTTCCTTTAAATATTTTATGTTGCCGTCCGCAGTACGTGTGAGCCGCACCTTGCACGTTGGCTGTCTGATACACACGAACCGCATTACATTGACTGAATACTGAATTACTGTGGTTGTAAAAGGTGTGTGCGATAATAGCCAAGTAGGAGACGGCCCGCTTTTCAAGCCAGAGAGAGCGGGTTCGAACCCAGCCGACGGCATGTACCAATTTGTTCATTATGTTAACATATGTCATCTGCTACATGACTAGAGCCCGGTGTATGGCGACAGGCTCGCCCCCTGTCACCTTTGGGACTGAATGTCGTTCGGCGAAGTGTAGATGTTGTATTACACCTCTACCAGCCCCCTCGGGGGAAAAGCGTGTCGATATGTTATGTATGTAAAAGGTATCCGTTTAAAACGCCACTTGTTTTCCTCTTACGTTCTTAACCCACTGCACTGAAATAAAATAGAAATTAACAACAGGATCCTACAAGTATTTTTCTACTAGATGTCTGTTGTACCTGGTGTATTGTAAGCTGCAAATTAATGGAACTTGGCTTCAACCAAGTTCCATTAATTTGCAGCTATATGTTTTTTGGTAAGAATGTGACATTAATAAAATTGGCAATTTGCGAAAAATTAAGCCCTTAGTCAATGTTGAGAAATATTATAGTAATCTAGTAAGTACGAGTATATGGCACAACACGGTGCTAGATATCTTCAGACTTAGAAGTTTTTTTGCGATTTTATTTGATGACATGCTTGACCAATTGCTGGCCAATCTCTTTCACTTTTTTTTTATGCTGTCTGTTAAACGGTTTTATTTAACTTTATTACTCGTATGTTTTTCTTGTTTATTTAATTTTGCAACAGTGTTTTCAACTACTTCTACTTAACCGATTCTTATTATGAAACTATGCGCACACATTTAGTTCCCGTGACTACCATATATACAGCATTATAGGATAAAAATAAAACAGTTTGAGACAAGAAAAATATGTTATTTTGCGATTATGTCAATCAAATCTGAGTTTTAAGGTACTTTAAAACAGTGTGACCTTTCAAGTTAGCCACGACCTTCCCCTCTTTGCCTTTAACAGTGAAAGTCATTGTATTTGGAACAATAACTGTCGGAGACGTGTAACATAGTTTGGTTACAGAACTGAACACTCGAATTGAAGCGCTTTTAATAACTTTTGTGTTATTTTACGTAGAGATACATAAAGTGGAAGCGATGATGAATATAAAAGTTGCAGGTTTAAACATACTAATCAGGTTAGATTGCAGGTACTTATTATTAGTTCCATTTGTACGGTGTGAATACTATGTCGTGTTCGTGGTAACTAAGAACAAAACCTTTTTAATTACCGAAAGAGTATGAAAACACAATCATTTTCAATTTAAAAAAAAATATCTTTATATTACTAAAATTAATATATTTTTAAAAAAGTATTTATATTACTCAATTTGATTTTAAAAGTGTCGTCACGCCTTCCTCCGAAATGGCTGGCAGAGGTGTAATACAAAACACCCTACTTTCGCTGAACGATGTTTCAGCGAAACGGAGCGAGCCTGTTGCCATACACCTGGCTCCAGTCAATTAGCGTATTCTGACATAAATCCCATTAACAATGTTGAAGACGGGTCGTCTATGGTTATGTTCTAGGTTTGATCTTATTATATCTCGGTTGCCGTCAACGAGCGATGTGAAGCGCGCCATACACTTCCCGGCGCTGGTACACTGCCAGTTCCTGGTCAACTTCGCTTTGCCAGTTTCTCGCCGAGCGAGGGTAGAATGTGTATCCATTGATTATTGCTAGCTGCTTCCCCTTTTCGTTGGGCACGTAATACACTGAAAAACACATTTAGGTAAACATGCTACATGCGACACATCATTTGTTGTCTGTAAACAAGGAAACTAGATTCTATTCTACAATTCCAATATGAAAATAACTGCGCAGTTGTTTCGTAGTGGCTTTCTTTCGATTGCCTCACACCACCACTTGTTGGCGCGACATCATATTGATCAAGTTTCGTCCAACCCGCAACCTGTAGGAGTCTCGTAGTTAGAGGTAAGAGAGTTTCTGATCTCCTAGTACATCAGATTCGGCTCCACCTGTTGGAGCTGACGTATATTGATCAGTTACCGCACATGCCATATCCAAAAGTTATAAGAATCACAAACTACCTCATAGTTTTGCTCTACTCGTATTTTTTACTTTACCCCACTTGTTTGTCTAAGAAATCCAGCAACCTGTATGATCGACGTCTTGAAGTAACCTGTCGGACACTCTTTTTTTACTCTCTCATATTGTCTTAGCATTTTTTACTCGTTGACACCTGTTACTTCACCTGCTTTGAACTGGGAAGTTTCTCATTCAAGAACAACCTGTTTGATGAACATGGCTTTTATTGGTCGTTCTTTATTATCAAATGAGAGCGAAATATATCATGATCTCCTGGTATTTATTCGGACAATCCGCCTGTTATTCCTTCACTTGCGTACGTTTTTGTTGATCTTGGGCTTCTACAACCTGTAGCTATTTAGTCTCTACTAAGAACTGCCTCGTGGACATAAACTCCTAGTATAAGTTTAACCTAAACAACCTGTCGTTGGGAACGATTTGCAAGAATCCTAATGGTAAAACACCTAGTGACGCACTCGTAAAGCTGTTGGTTCACTGCTGCAGGTATAGCTCTAGTGGGATATGAGCTCCTGGTTGATTTTGTGGCGAATAACCTGTTGTGATATGCTTTAAGGCCCAGTATTACACAAAATCAACGTAAATCAGTATTTTGTTTGCACCTAGTTTCATATGAAAAATTATGATGATCAGGTGCAAAAAAATACAGCTTGTAGAAAAAAAAAATACAAAATCAGATTAATCGAAGTAGAATTTTATAATCATTCTCGTTTTGGAAAAAAAAAAACATAAAAAGTATCTACTTAAAATAAACTGTTTGAACATGCTTATCTAAATTTTCAGCGATTACACCGCCATTTTTTCGATTATTAAATAGCCAGCATAGTTCTCTAAAGTTTATAAAATTTTGGTGGGGATTATGGAAATAGCCCATTAACAGAACTTACGTTAAAATATTTTTTCTTTATTTTTATATTTTCTCTGTTCAGTATTCGTTCTATCTTTTGTGTTTTGTTGTATTAGATTACTAGCTTCTGCCCGCGGCTTCGCCCGCGTGGCTTACAGAAAATGTATGACGTTTTTAACTTCAGAAATAAATATTATAAGCGGTCACACTCGCTCTCAATTGAATGCACAAACTGACAATATCCCAAGCAGAGCAATATGGGCGAAGTTCTTTAGTTAACTAAACTATCTCTGGAATGAGAAAAGTAGGAGTAGTATCAACAGTAGAGTATGGTATCAACAGAACTTAAAGTGTGTGTGAAAAGATAAAATTAGAAGACAACCGAAAGTAGATAATTGGCAATTAATAATGTTTACAACGAAAACCTATTTTTTTTTCTTTTTTGGAAAAACCAGGCTGCTCCATGAGCTTACCCTGTAGCAGGCCACGTATAACTAACCGTGTGAAAAGCATTTTAGTCAATTATGAGTTTGGCTTGAGATTTATTATATATGGTCATGGCAAAGCAGACTTTGAGGGGAAACTGCACTCTTCTTAACTCGAAGGGGTAGTTCGGTGGTGATAGAGGAATCCTCAGCATAAACACAGACTCATTCAGAAACTACACCAGTCAGTGTGCTGGCAGACCCTTAGTTAAGACCTTCGAAGCAAAGACAACCCGTAGTAGGTTTTATCTTCCTAATACTAAAGCAGCTTCTTCTATTGACTTCGTCTATTTTTGCTAATTCAATTCAATTCAATTTATTTATTTCAGAATCCAAGTCCATATACATACGAGTAACATCAGTTGCATTAGAATAAAATAATCCAAAAAAATAAAAACTTCTTCTAAGATCAGACAGACATAATTATAAATTTCATCTCCTAGCTCATCTACCTGATCTTTATTGACAGAAAATCTCTTCATTTGCCGTTTGTAATCTTCTGACAGGCTTGGACTTAATTTTTGTATTTTTCCCTTACTGATTAAGTAGGTTTCAAATTTAATAGAATGTCAGCAATATAGTTCACATAAGTATTTCACACGGAGATTCATATGAAAATTCAATGATAGCTTCGTATTTAATGTCATCTGCTACATGACTGGAGCCCGGTGTACGTATGGCGATAGGCTTGCTACTTATTACATTTTGGACTGAATATCGTCCGGCGAAGTGAGGGTGTTGTAATACACCTCTTAGGGTAATGGCGTGACGTTTTACCTACTACACGTAGCTACTACCGTTATCTAGATCTGTACCAAATTCCAAGTTGCTGGCTATTACAGTTTCCAAGATAATCAGCTCACAGACAGACAGACAGACAGACAGTCGGAGTTTCATGATAAGGTTCCTTTCACCATTTTAGTACGGAACCCTAAGAATGATAACAGTGTCGTTTGTAGTGGGTTAATAACTTTCTCAACAAAGTTTTCAGAGTAAAAAGAAGCCCTATTAGACTCTGTCGGTGGACGATGATGATGATGATTTTGGAAAAACTGTGATACACGTGTCCCATAATTTTAATTGAAGAGTATTTGTACCAATTTTTGAGTCAATCGACCCAGAGAATAAAAAGTTTCATAGAAATTTGAACCCCCCATTTCCCCCCTTAGGGGTAGTATTTCGAAAAACTCTTTCTTAGTGGATGCCTACACTGTACAAAGAACATATCCTCCAAATTTCATGTTTCTAGGACCAGCGGTTTAGGCTGTGCGTTGATATATAAGTCAGTCAGTCAGTCAGTCAGTCAGTCAGTCAGTCAGTCAGGACTTTGATTTTTATATATATAGATTATTCATGTTTTTAATTTCATCGGCCTACAAATTCCTAATCTGTATTTCTTCATTGCAGTGTGTTCGGCAAAACTTAATTGCGGTGTTCTGTTACCACATGATATCTATATCGATGATACGAGTATTTATGGAGTTATCTGATAGGTATCTCTGGTACCGCATAGTTGTACAGAAAGTGTCGGGGAAATAATATGTTATCCCCTGGCTCTACTTCTATCTAACTGGTGCCATAGGTAAGGAATTTTACAAGTAGTACCATCGAAATACCTACACACTTGATTCCACGACTGCTACTACGCATACTAGGACTTAGCGGTAAGACTACGGGCAATCAATGGAAAACATTTTTTTTGAGATGCAATTTATAATTAAAATGTTTAAAAATTACTTTGTTAAGCAATACCATGTTTTATTACTTACTAACCCTCTTAGCAATAAACGTATAGCATCTAAATAGTCAAATATATACTTAGTACCTACGAGTATATATATATAAATGTATCGAGTTCAAAACTGTAGAAGGAAATAGACAAAACACTAAACTATTCCGAGACTATACAGCGCTTATTGCGATATATTTATTTGGTTATAAGGAAACTTTTACTAGCAGTTCTATCAAGCTTTACATGGCAATCAAAATTAATATTGTAGAAGAGATGAGATGGACATGGCTTACATCTTATAAAAAATTCCGTTTATAATTGTAAATCTAGGTGGGTCGTGGTTGTGTACTAGGTGCGAGTTCTTGACGAGTCCATCTGATATAGTGAACCTCCCCTTGCATTGCTTGTAGGACATCCGGCACTGATAGTACTCGTGTGATCTGTGAATCTTAGTTTTTACAAAGCAATGTCCAGAGACTATAGCTATTTGTTTTCCTTTGTGATTGACAACGAAGTTCACTGAAAAAAATTAAAGGACCAAAATATATCTCGTCAATAATGTCAACATACTCGTACATAGAATTTTTTTTTCCAGTTTATTATTTTTATTTTTTTTCAATTAAAGTATTAATTTATGAGCTATCTTAAATTATACGCACAACATGAACAAAAACAAAATTTCAGTAAATATTAATACTACTAGTTTGTACAACATTATATTATGTTTTATTCTTTATATTCAACTATCATAATAAAACTTTACAATTATTGTTAATAAATTTAAGAATATAATAATTTTTAGAATCACAATTCTTAACTTTGACTAGACAATTCCTAAAGGATCAACTAAACCAATATTTAAAAAAAAAAAAACGAAAAAATGCTAAATTCAATGGTGGTATAAACCTAGTAAACCAGTATTGACGAATATAATATCAGAATTTATAGTAAAACCCATCAATAATTTGATGACTCGGAGGCGCATGATCGATGTGCGTTAGGTACGACCGTTTGACGCGACCATCGTTGGAGAGTACGAACCGCGCCTTACATTTCCCGGACTTAGTGCATCACCATGACTGACTTGTAATGTGCTTCCTTTGACAGTAAAACGTGTATCCGTCGACAATGGCTTTCCAAATGTCTGCTTATAAAAATGAACTGAATAAATTAGTCGTGATACAGTAGAACCTCGATTAGATAAAGAACAAGGGAGACGTTAAATAATTTGAGGTATTGAGGTTTTTACTTACTAAGGGTTATAAGTCAAGGAGTTTTATTGGTTTATAATTTTACTTCCAGAGGTTAGTTTATAAGCTTTGTTTATGAATTATACAGATAGACGAGCTAGGTAAAATGCAAAAGAAGTTTATTTTATTCTACATAAAAAAGTCGGTAATTGTTTTTTTGTTTCAAACAGCTCAAACTTTCTACATCGATTTTATTATCAATATTAAATGTAGAAGAGAAAATATCATCCTCTGTGCTACTGCATTTGTCTATAAAAGATCGTAGTGTTTACAGCTTTTCTTCCTTCGCTGATAGATATAATTGTATGATGGATCTTATTACTCGTCATTTAAATCTTCGTCTACATCATCGCTCTCAACATCATGCTTAACGGTATCCATTATTTTTTCTTTTGTTAACGTTTCCGCTGTGGCTAGAGATACTCCCGGAACAATGGTCTACAGGTAATCTTTTTTGTTTGCAAATTAATTTCAAAGACTCATTGATAGATGATTGAAGTTACAAAGGTCGTCGTCGTTACAACTTTGAGTAACTGAGGTGCGATGCCCAAATTATTCGTTTAAGTTATAGAGGGTTCCGTTAAGTAAAAGAGGTTTTCGACTCCGAATGGAGAGAAACACAAAAATTTATTTATAGAGGTTATTACGTTATCGAGGTTTAAATTATCGAGGTTCTACTGTATTATTATTATTTTTAATAGTAAGTAATTTATATTCCTGGCTGCAACAACACGTATTTTTTGTATTTTTTTTTAACTTTGCGGCACTAACAATTAAAATGGTAGATATATAACTTTAGGTTATAAATACTTTATTTAAAAATAATAATGTAAGGATACAAAAATCTTAGTGATAAGTTTACAATCTATAATAAATCCCATCAATAATTCTATATATTGGAGGTTCATGATTGTGCACAGTGTGTGAATTTTTAATTTGATTACCATCATTGATGAGTGTGAATCGCGCGTTACATTTCCCATACGTAGTACACAACCAAGATTGGGTGTGTTTATGTTTCTTTTGACAGTAAAACGTGTAACCATCGATAATAGCGATCCGCTTCCCGGATAAACTCTGCGTCACTAATGTAACTAAAACAAATTGCACGTGAACGAAAATAGAAATTGTAACAGGGCGACAGTTCGATATAGAGAAACAGGACGAGGCATGCTGAATTCAAGTAACATGTAAATAAACAGTGCGTAATTAATAGTTTATTAAATGATTTATAAATCACATCTTAATCGTGAATAAATATTACAAATGAAAAAGTTTGTGTCTGTGTTTGTTTGCAATTTCTTCGCTTCTTCAAATGCACGGATTTTGACCAATTTTGATTTGGAGGTAGCTTATAACCTGGATTAACACATAATATGCTACTTTTTAACCGCAAGTAACAGCGCACGGCGTATTTAGTAAGCAACAATGTAGGTGGGTAATTCAGTATCAATAACTACAGCTTCGTCATAGGTAAGAGAATAATTCTATAAACGCCAATAATTTAGGCATAAAAGCTGTAATAAAAGATCTCAGTTTTAGTTTTGATGCCACGACAACTCCGTGCATATGAGCCGTTCACTATGAGCCAGCTGGAGAGACTTCACCTCAGCTTGCTCGTGCAGTACAGGTATACCAATGAGGTTAAGGTTTTGGACTATAGCTAGAAAATTAAGGCATAATAGCTGCATAAGACAGAAAATAACTGAACGATTCTACAAATACAACAATTTTAAATAGTATAAATAATAAAAAAAATATTTTATACTTGTAAATAAACAATTTTATAATTATAATAAATGTAAGACTTTAATATTTAATTTAAACAAGTTTTAAGTTAACTAATATTATAAAATATAAAATTGAGTTTGTTTCTTTGTTACGAGCTCAAGACTTTCTTTTAGTTTTTCATACAGGTTGTCATGGGTAGAGAAAACAGATTACTTTTTAACCGTGGCTAGTAAAGTTATACATAGATGCAAAAGTGAGATGCTTTATCTGTTTGTTACGCTTTCACGTAAATACTCGACACTCGACTGATTTTAACATGCTGCTAGTTTAAGAATATTATTACAAAAATTGGATTTATGTTACCATAATTAGAATAGAATGATTTTAATAAAAAAGTTAAAATGCAATTTGAACAATTAAAATGTTAGTTTCAATCTTTTGAATGTTTAAATGCCTACATTTCAAAAGTTTCAATCTTTTAGGTGTTTAACAAAATAGGCTAGGAGGGCTAGTGTGCGCAACCAAGTGAGTTATTTTTTCAATATCTGTTTCGGTAGTACAGTCGTTATTGCTTGAGTATGGCAGACGCCGCCAGATTCAGTGTAATGCTAAGCCAGTTAATTATTTGCGCATTTGTATACTGAGGAAGCTTGGATCACCTCAAGAACTGAAAAGTTAACTTACATACACATGACTACCCTCTTTTCTGATCTAAACATATCGTCACGCCTTTCCCGCGAAGGAGCTGGCAGAGGTGTAATACAACACCCACACTTCGCCGGACGATATTAAGTCCCAAATGTGATAGGGGGCGAGCCTGCCGCCATACACCGGGCTCCAGTCATATAGCTGATGACATACAATGCGCACATATGTTCATTCAATAAACAAATTGGTGCGTGCCGTCGGCTGGGTTCGAACCCGCTCCCTCTGGCTTGAGAGGCGGGCCTTCTCCAGCTATCATCGCTATAAAATTTAAATACCTTTAAATTATGTGTTTGCGGCACATGGCAGCCAGACCATGAAGCTCAGTTTCACCTAGCATTACGTTACCTGTAAGTAACCGGTGGCGGTATTGATCTAATGCCTGTCGAGGCAACCAACGGTAGACGGAATTCCTATACAGCCTGATGAGGCGTTATTCGATTGAACTTACATATATGTTTGACATGACTCTCCAACCTCTAGCCTAATACTCGGGATTCACTGCTAGGTTAACGCCTTGAGTGAACCCCGTTACCGGTGGCACCACATATTGTGGTGTCACCGGGCCATCTCTGCCCAGACCTTCGTCGAAGATATTGCGAAGCTAAGTTAGTAAAGGAAGAGAGAGCCAGGGAAATGAAAGTCCTCGAAGTCATCGGGCTCATTGGTAAGCTAGACACACACCCAATTACGACAATGTTTTATTTCCCTATGAGTATAAAGCGCCTAGCTATTTATTTTATATTATTAATTTATATAATCGGATCACGACGGTCTTCGAGTGTCAATCAATTCGGGGGCCAATCACTACAGACAGGGACAGATAGCGGTAATATCAAGCGATTTATTGGCTAATACATAACAACAATACATCACACCTTGTAATAAATCCCATTAATAATTCTATATTTCGCAGGTTTGTGGTCGTGTTTAAAATCCATATTCCTCATGCTATCGTTAGCCAAAGTGAACCGCGCCCTGCAATTCGCTCCTCGAGTGCACACGAAATATTGTATTTTGTTTCTGGTGATTCGATTGTAAAAACTAAATCCGTTTACAATAACTAATTGCTTCCCGTTTACGTTTGTAACAAACTGCACTGAAAAAAAAAACAGATCTTATTTTGTGATTTGATACAAGTTTAATCCGCTTAAATTATGTTTGTTGCTGATTCAGGAAAAGGTGCAAAATACATCTTGATCTAAAAGTAATGATAATTCAATGAAATACAATGCTTATTGTTTTAAAGTAAATTTATTTTTCAACATTATCTTATAACAAGTTATTTTATTTGGACCATCTCTCCCAAAACGTTTCAAAAACGGCCATTTTCATAATATTATCATCGGTTTTTTTCATCTCTTAGCTTTTCGTTAAACCAGGGAAAGAAATAGAACTTGCTGAGAACCAGATATAGAAAATGGAATATAGAGTATTTTACAAATTTTTGATAGCCACATCTCGAATGGCAGCCAACGTGTGTTCATGCGTTATCTTTAAGAAACGCAACTCTAGTGCGGAGTTTTACAATAAAATCCCGAAAAATATAACAGGGCTCACTGAGGGAAAATGGTAAGAATTATTTAGAAGACAAAGATGTCTGGAGCCTTCCACTTCCGCCAAGTAGCCACTAGTGTTTATAAATGTTACCAGAAATGTATGAAATCTAGGAATTGTGTACAAATCATAGGAAATTTATACAATTCCGAAGCTATTTATGAAATGTTGTTTCAAAAACTATTTAGCACATAAATGTCTTAGGAAATGTGTAAAATTCTTAGGAATTGTATATAATTCCAATATCGGTTTAGGAAATGTATAAAAATAATGCTTTCTTTAATAAAATACGTTGTTAAAATGAGAATAATCACTTTTATGAAAGCATTCGTTGATACAACAACGTTCAGGTAACAATCATTTCATAAAATATAATAAAGAGTCCGGTGACCACGTTACTTTACTTCACTAACTTCGCATTGGCTTATGGTTTTCTATAACCATTTCGTCTAGAAGAAGATGACGAACGAAGAGAGCAAGTAAAGATACTGACGAGCCTTTAAAGTTACCTACAGAGTCACAAAGTGGAATTAAATTTTTTTTAAGACTTTTGCACTTCTCTAATCATTATTAAATAACTAAGGATGTTCCTTGTATTATGGATTCATTTAAAAGCTAATGATGTAGACAACCTTCCCAGGTAAAGGGATTTTTGATTTGCTTTGTCTATCTATTGAAAAAATCAGTCAAAAGTGACCCCTTAAAAATGCGGAAATTTTTAATAGCTCTATTTTAGCTTGAGAACGTTTTTTATAAAAACCAAAAACATAGGGGCGGAGATATTTTTAATTTAATTGTTCATGCTAAATTTCATTATAATCTGACAAATAGTTTTCAAGAAATTTGAGAAGCGCGTTTGTTTGGAAATTTCAGTGTCGCGGCCCTCTTAAAGCTTCGAAAATCAACTACCTAGTAACTCTTAAAATATATTTATCACAAAATCGACTTATATTATTCTTATAAGGTGAAACTTTAGTTTGGTAAGTAATCAGTCTGTTATTTAAATAATTATAAATGTCACAATATTAAAGTAAGCGAAGCAATACCCTATCCTCGCCCCGCTATCCCCGCGTACCCATTGAAATCTCAAATATTTGGGATTTTGCTATTTAGGAAATGTATACATTTCCTAAGAAATGTGTCTAAAATAATTTGTTTTACACATTTCCGTGCAATTTTAGGAATTACATACATTTCCTAGGAATTGTATTACATACATGATGGATTACATACTTTTCCGATAACATATGTAGATTTTACCTAGTTGTAAGCTAAAACTTGTGAAACTAATTTATTTATTCTTTGAAAAAATAATGCCCCTCCGTTTCTTGCCTGTTCTTCTGAGTAGAGGTTCTTTATCCGAACAAGGCGGTCGAGTCTATTTAAAAAAACTTTATTTAATAAGTGTATCTTTAACACCCAAATTGAATAAAAAACATTTTGACTTTTGAAGTTGCCCTAGATATTTTACTTGATAGCTTCGCGGAATCTTCTGATTTGGTCCACGCAGTAAGAGCCTTTTATAATTGCTTCTTTTTTGCGGTAATTCATTACAATTCCCTATGAATGAAGACTTTTTAAATGCTGCCGTATACCTAAGATCCCTGTGATATCAACTAAATGTCTGATGGGCTATCAGACATTTAGTTGATATCACAGGGATCTTAGGTATACATGTTCGATAGTTCCATTAGAACGAAAGATTTTTTAGGCGTACTCAATGATTGCAAGTTTAGTTTATTTTTTTCGTTATTTTAATCCCACCATTCATATTCATATAAATGTAGTTTCCAGGTATAACGGTGTACTTGTATCTATTATATTTTTTTTTTACTCGTTACTAGTAAGAAAAAGCGTAAGCTCCAAATTTTTTTCATAGTTTTAGGGCTATTAGTAATATACCATTAACATTACTTTTGGATTAACCCTAGTAGATAGGTAATAAATTAAATCATAATTTTTCGTATTGTTAATGATATTGAATTGAAATAAACGAGTAAGCAAGACAAATCGTATACCGCGTTACTTCATCGACAAGAGAAGCGCTCAATTGCAATTGCGGGTAGTTAAAATTGAAATTCTACAATTCTACACGTCAATAAACCAAAAATAAATTTAACTTCTAAATCCTAATATAAACTCCATTAACGATTTTGTAATTCTGGCGCTCGTGATTATGTTCCCAATTAGGGTTTTTCATGTTTCCGTCCGCAGTAAGTGTGAACCGCGCCTTGCACTTTCCGTTAGTTGTACACTTTAACCGCTTTACATTGGCTAAATAGCTGTTATTGTAGAAGCTGTATCCGTTTACAAGGGCCAGTTGTTTCCCTTTTATGTTCTTTACCCACCGCACTGAAATGAAAAACGTTACTATAACAAGATTCTAATTATATAACAAAAAGAGCTAGTTATGGGTAAAATTAAAATCAAATAAATTGAGACAATTAAAAACGTTAGTTTCAATCTTTTGATAGTTTAACATTACCTACAAGAAGGATACTTGTTCAAGCCACTGCCTATTATGTGTGTTAAGTGCATCACAGTGATTATGAGTAGGTGTTTAAAAAAATACATTTATTTCAGGAAAATGAAACGCTTTATTTATTTTCTAATAGATTTTTTTCTGATGAAAAACACCACACAGTACACACACACACACAAACAAACATACAGAACAGGCCAGATAGCGGCAAATTCAAGCGATTAATGGGTTTATATCTAATTACATCTAATTACAATACATCACATCTTGTAATAAATCCCATTAATAACTTTATGTTTCGAAGGTTCGTGGTTGTGTTTTAAGTCCATGTTTCTGATGGTATCGTCAGCCAAAGTAAACCGCGCCTTGCAATCTGATTCTCGGGTGCACCTGAAGTATTGTACTTTATTTATGGTACATCTCTTGTACAAGCTGTGTCCGTTCATAAGAGCCATTGTTTTCCCTTTTATGGTTTTTACCCATTGAACTGAAATGAAAAAAAAAAATTATAACATGGTTCTGAATTGTACAAAATAAGTAAAAAAATTTAAAGTGTATTAATTATTTTACCTTTATAATTAATTTACCTACTTAATACAAATGGTCGTTGTTGTTACCATAAATTTTAACTATTAAACTACCTCTAGATATATCTATGCGTCATCTAGGTAAACAAAATATTATATAAACACATATTTATGTATATTTTATTTAAATAAAAAACTATAATACTAAAAAAACTTAATAAACTAAGATAAACATTAAACTAATTGTTTTACTTCTCCACTGAAAGTCATGATCAAGTGAATAAAGCTCCAACGTACATTTAAAGATTCGGTTTATTAAATATCTGTCGGGAAAAGACGGGTAGACCGAGGTGTTGTGTCTCATTTCTGATCCGTGAACTCTTCATCAAGGACATGGTGGGCACAATGACTGCTTTTAACCAAGTCAAGTCAGCAACTGACTGACAGACATGACGTTCGCCCGAAATCCCAAACGCAACTCCATTCGGTGTTATTACCATAAACAAATTGATTAATCGTCAAAAATAACAGAACAATGAAACCATCGATTAACAACTCGCAATAAAAACTGATTTTCTTTATCTAAAGATGTCACGCGCCGTCATATCTTAATAATAATTTAAAATGTTTTATTGATAAGGAACCTTACTATCTAATACATTCCAGTTTTCCAAACTATAGAACATTTTAGGCTCTCAGTATTCTAAGAATTATATTCACTCGGGTATATTAGAAACAGTTCGACGGGCATAGAGCATACATTTACCATTTTAACGTCTACTCAGATCCAAAATATGTACAAGCCTACTCAACCTCAAAGTCTAAAGTAAACTCCGTTTCGTAAGACATAGTTGGGCGGCTCGTGGTTCCGCTGCAGGTGCAGCGCCGTCAGCTCTCCGGCGCTGGTGAACATGACCCTGGATTTGCACCGGTTCCAGCGAGTACCCCTCCACGGAATAGTCCCCACACCTTTATAAGCGCAAAAGAAGAAAGTGTATCTGTTCAGAACACATATTTTCTTCCCACATGAATTGTTTATACATAAACCTAAAATGAATAGAATTTGAGGCAAAGTGGTCGACTATGGCTGAATACAACTGTGAATGTGGCTGAGTACAAGTAACTACACTTACCTGAACAGGCTTTAATTTAGTGAAGTTTGGTTGAAGACTAGTAAGTAATAAAGCGCGTTCATGGTATTTTTTTATATCACGATTAACTTCTACATACATACATAATATAGTCACGCCTTATTCCTGTAGGAGTAGGTAGAGACCACTTCTCTCCACTTGCTACGATCCTGGCACACATCTTTCGCTTCTTCTACTTCTATGAGTCTCTTCATACATGCTGGTTTGTTACGGGTATGATAAGATGTCACTTAGTGCTTCCTGATGATCGCTCGTGTGGGTTTTCCGAGTCTCGAAGAATTGAAAGGCTACTTGCAGTTTTTCCTCTTATCCGGAATAATGACTTTAATGAACACTGTTGTTGCCAGTTTGGTGGCTTGACCAAAACTGAGCACTTGTTGCCACGTCGGTGGCTTACCCACTGTTGAGGAAACTGAACACTGTTGAGGAGCGTTGGGGCCGGTAACGAGCTCCAGAACATTCTAATTCACAATAGCCAAATCATACAAAAGATTGTTTGTTTCCTAAAACAATATCCTGCGAAGTTCGAAGAAGTTTGAAGGAATACAAAAGATTAATGTAAACACACTATTGTTCTGTCCTTAAAGCATTATAAAGACATTCCATAAAAAAGCTCCTCTAGGAAGGTTCCTTTTGTACCATATTCTAAACAATAGTACGCGCGACCCAGCTCCAGCCAGTAACTACAACCGAAACTGTAATCTCTATTATGCAGTTCTTCGTAAACAGATCCATAATAGGTTTTTCGATGAGACTGACGCAATATTTACCTCAATTTACCTAAGGGCTCCTAACAAGTACGAACTTATTAATATATTACATATAGAGGATAGGGAGAGCGGCAACGATACACCGTTAATAATTATGTATTAAGATTCAAAATGTGTTTTAGAACTTCTACATTCTACTTCTAACTGATATTATAAATTTAATGCGAAAGTGTGTTTATTCGTTTGTAACGCTTTCACGTCTCAACTACTCAACCGATGATCTCGAAATTTGCATACATGTTGTCGGGGGTACGGAAAAGGACATAGGGTACTTTTTATCCCGTAAAAATTAACGGTTCCTGTGGGACCGCGGGCGAATACGAGGGGGGCAGCTAGTTGTCTATATTATTATAATAATATTATTATGGCCAGTAAAAACAAGCCATTAAGTAAAAATACAAAATAATAGCTCACCAAAGCAGCCACACTGGTGGCCACACAACAGAAAACGAGACCTCCAGCTCGACATAGAGAAGGTACGAAGGCAGAAATAATTCGAGAAGACTTGGTCCAGTTCTTCAGATCGTGTGCGAATGGGCGCCAATTGTGAACGCTGCAGCCTTGCTTTTGTACTTGTGTTTCTTCGCACAAGTCCACCGGATTCTGTTCCCGACAAGCGAACTAGAGTGCCTATAGTATTTGTGGCCTCCAATGTAGAGGTTCCCGTTCTTATTGTATAACCGAACTCGGAGTAATGACGTCACGAAAGATGAATCAGTTGGTATGTAAATTGTGTGTAGAAAAGGATAGATTTTTTTTTGTTGTAAATTACGTACATTTTAAGAATGATACAGCTAAATTATATTGTAGACCCATGTTATTCAAGAGGCACAATTAATTCAAAATAATATAATAAAAATAACAAAAGGTACTATGGATAATAGTTATTCATGGTTTCATAGTAGTAAAAGTTTTTTTTTTAAATAGTAAAAGTTCCCTCCATTCCAGCCTTAACGATTTGATCCGTCGGGCTTTTACCACCTCAAATTGTACAGCTATATTAAAGCCAAATGGCCTAATACCTACGAGACGATGGTAAAAGACCTGACGGAATGACACTAATTCCTTGGAAGTTGGGACGGCATTTGGTGTGGGATGCAACGTGCGTAGACACTCTTGCACAGTCCCATTTTCCAATTATTAAATTTAGGGCTGGTATGGCGGCTGACGCAGCCGAGAACCTCAAAAGGCGCAAATACAGTACCCTTGATAGCGGTTACTTTTTTGTGCGGGTCGAAACGCTAGGGCCGTGGGGGCCAGGAACCCACAATTTTTTTAACGATTTGTCTAGGCGTCTGGTCGAAGCAACATGTGACCAGGATGTTGGCCTATATCTTGTACAAAGATTGAGCATTGCCATACAACGTGGCAATGCAGCCAGAATTTTAGGAACGCTGCCCCCTGATAGCGATTTATTAGATTAGGTTATTTTATTTTTAGTTTATTTTAGTCTTGTTTGGTTTTGTAAATAAGGAAATTGTTATTGATAGTTTGATTGATTATTTATTGAGTATGTGATCTGTTAAATATAATTTACGAAGTGCTACATGATTATCATATGCCTATACTATTATGTGTTTTTGAGAATACTAATTCATTATTACAGATCCTAATGCAGATTTATGATGATCAATTCATAATTTTGTTATACTTAATTGTAGAACTTGATTACTTAGATTCATTTTATTTTCATTGTATAATTCATCAAGTATACATTATTTACAATTACAATAGTTGCCTTATAAATATGCAATTTTAAATACTCATACTTGTGTTAAAGCTAGGCCGTGCTAGTCTTCCAATTAGGGCAGCACTCGCTGTGCTCGTTGTACGAGAGCATTTCTTTATCGACGGTGAGGATGTGTCCTCGGCAGCCGTTGTTCCTCCCCACGCATCTCCAGAATATCTTACCGTCGCGGTGACCGTGACCTTTGTTGAATCTGCAGCCTCGGAATATTAGAACTAAATTCCCTCTGTGGCTCAATTCAAATGTTAATTCTGAAATTAAAAACGTCACTTAATGAGTACCAAAAATTATAAATATAGCACAACAAGTATTATACTAAAATTAGTGTATAAAGATAAATCACGATGACTTGACCTCCAGATACATGGATGCTGGAAAACATTTTAAAAAAACTAGGCTTGTGTTTATCTCTGCTTTTTCAGTTTCCTTGGTTGCCTATCTGATTGTTGAGATATATCAGACATATCTCATTAAAGGCCTATCTTCCTGATGCTTGACAGCCTTCTTAATGAGTGACGACATAAGGTTCAAGACCTAGTTCAAATAGTATCATAATATGAAATTCCTTCATCTTCCTCCATAATAAGTCATACGACACAAAGTTTAAGGGCTTCGAAAGGTAAATATTTTCGAAAGGTAAAATTAAATTTTTTGAAAATGAAGGAATTCCATGTTATGATACTAATATAAACTAATAAAAAAATCAAGTATTGATATAGAAACTAATTGAATAGCTTGCAGTAGGCATGCACAATATTTGACTCGTTCAGATTAGAATGTAGTTTAAATATGCAGCTGAAAATAGTCTGATGTAAAATTGTAAAAAGGAAATGAGTTTTTCAGGTTGGTGTTAGAAAAGTGACGGCGATGCCATCTCTTCAACATGTTTTAATACATGTGTATATACATTGTGTAACATAACGCTGAGCATAAAAATATTTTTGACTTAAACGTTGTGTACAGATGGAACAAAATCAAAGAAGACCCTTGTTTAGCGGGAGTACAGGGTCAAGATGGCAAGATTTCACTTTTATCAGCTGATCTAGATGCAGTTACTATTACAGAATATGTGTAATGTGTTTCTCTATTGTGATAGTGTGACATTTAACACATCGTGACATAGTGTAGTCTTAGTAGATTGACATTTGACAGTCCCGTTCAAAAATCTGTTGTTAGTCTCCCACTCTGACCAATGGAAAATGTTTTCCTCTAAATCTCAGATCAACCTAGAGAGTAAGATGGCGCACGGCGTATGATTTAGTTAGGTGAAGCCAAAAACCATCCACAAATACGCTATTGTCGTATATGTACACAACACGCACACATTGACGCAAAAAACTACGCTACTCGCTTGGTCATTCTTACCTCGACATTATGTACATTGGTTTATGGTATAATTTAAATTAATAATAATAATTACATAAATAAACATAGTGCATTATAAAAGTGTGGCCAGGAATACATTTAAAGGTTCTTTTTAAAAACTTAGGAATTAATATTACTTTTCGTGCAATTGTAAATGTTTTTCATGGCCACATTACCACGCGCACACGTTTAAAAGGAAGTGGCTTCAGCGAGATATAGCGCAGTGTTCCATCTTTTCCTCTAGCTCTAAATTAGTTTAGATTTTGGACGAATTTTGGACAAGAGATTCAAAAAACAACATGGTTTGATTACAATTCATTTCCTAAAACGTAAACTGTATGTGCAAAATTAATAATTAGTAAACTTCCTTAAAAATAACGATTGAAATAGACGAAAAAAGTTTCTAAACAAACATACCAAAAGTTGCTAGACAAAAAAGAAAAAAAGTGTTAAGCATGTGTGTAAATACCCAATGTCAATCCAAACTTTATTACTCAAACAATAATTTCACATTTGTATAGCGCTATTTACTTGTTACTCAAAGTCTAACTGAACATTGATTGAACAGATGTGCATGTATTTTTTTATTTCTAAGGCTGTAAATGTTTATTTTAAGGATACTTAGAAAAATATATGTCACATACAGGCTTAAATCATTATTTATTTATGATTATGTGCATGGTCAAAGCAAAACATTTTATCATCTAGAGTAATAATGTTGGCTTTGCAACCCAAAGGTTTTCTCTTGCTGCACCTCCATTTTGTCTTCAGGCTGCCAGTTTGGTGCAAAAGCTTGCCCTTGTCTTTGTGATACTTGTGGTTGCCCATTATCAAAATCTTCTGACCACGGCGCGAGTATCCGAAATTAAGTACTTTTTCTGAAACCGTTAATAATTAGAAAAACTATTTATTTACAAGACAATTATTTTATAATAAAATTTAAACAAAATAAAACACGGCCAGAATAATCTATAGGTAATTATTGACAAGTATTAGTAAGGGCAGAATTATCAACAGTTCTACGTGGAAGTATTCATATTATTTAGCAAACATACATAGATCTAATACACTTAAATATATTTTCGATAATTATAATTTATCACAATTCTAGTACATGCCGAAGGATCCTGTACTGTAGCATCCCGCTTCGTGACGAAAGTAACCGAATTTCACTCACTCATCCAGTTTAGCATTGTGCTGCTCTAAAGTGAAGCCCATGGAATGTTGCGAGGTGCTGGCGCATCTCGGTGGTCAAAACAACATGCCACACACAGCATTCCGCGGCATCACGTAAAACGTCTCTGTTTTTCGTGTATTCGGAATGACGCATGCGCTGCCATTACTTTACTAAAATAATGGCAAATAAGGTTAAAAAGTATTTGTCCACGAAAAAAAAAAAACGGTTGTTGCGTCGTCCTGTGACTTGCCGTTGTGAGCACCAGCCCTAACTGACTAACTAGCCGTAATGACTGACGTCATGCCAGACCCAGATTTTTGGCGCGGACTTTTGAAAACCAAATTTCAAATCGCGATAGTTAAATGATTTGCATATTGCATATTTTAAGGTTTTTGTTTCTGATAGATTTATCTGAGATATTATTGTTTACGATGAACTAAAAAAATAATTCATGCAAGTTCCCTATTAAATAAATGTATATTGTGCGATGTCACCCGACAAACGCGACGCGTGTCGTCGGGTCGCATCACGTTTTAATAGTACGTTCCCAGCTTTAGTGTATTCGTTGTCTGTCACATTATAAAATAATATTGCTTTTGAGGTAGGTACCAGTTTAAAACACTGTTAACATGTTAATAGTATTTAGTCAAAAAAACTTTGATTTAATTTATGTGCGTGTTCTACTTAATGTTAACAATATAAGTTCAACTTGTCTAGCTTGCACTGGTCTAGCTTAAACTCGACATTTTTGTTAGTTAAATCTAAGAACGCTTACACACTAACCCTCTCCATCTACATAGATGCTCAAGTAAGCGAATTTAAAAATAAAGTAATATTTTAACGATATTGAAGCTCTAATTTCAACTTAATAAAAACGGTATCAAGAACAGAGAAAAGGCATCGTGGACGACCAAGGAACAACATTTTCACTAGAAGACTTGGAAAGGGGTGGACGAATATAAGGACAAGCAGAAAATGAATTACTAGGGAAAGCATACGCCAAAGAGGCGACAACTACAAGAGACCGGCGACCGTGTTTTTTTATCGTTAACCGCACGAAACTGAATACAGCACTTACTAATATTGACCAATATTACATTTTATAAGAGTGTGATTGTGTGTGAGTGTGATTCCAATTGAATAAAAACTTTTTGACTATTGATTACATTTATAAGTTCAAAAACCACGAGGGACTTTGGAGATATTTATGCGAGGTGTCTATTCAACGCGACTTACTACTAATATAATTGTCAATGGTTATGACAGCTTTTAATCTCAATGACATCGTCGGCCAGAGTAACAATGGAGGCGTTGCATTTCTTGTCCCGTCTCTTGGAGCACCGCCAGTACTCCCGGGGGCCCGGGCGCTCGATCCGCTTGTTGTACCGGTACCCTCCGAGCTCCACGGCCGGGAAACCACGCATCGAGTTTATGAACTTCGGCTTCATTTCTGTCAGGGCGAGATCTGAAAACGATTGAAGCGTTTCTATCAGGATGTGAAAACAACCTAGTATATGATTATGTAAAAACAGTTAAGTTGTTTCAGCGTCAAAATGTTAAAACAGTCACTTACAAACTTACGGATTTATCATAATAGTAAGTGATGTTGCGGATTGCGGATGCAGGGAGGATTTTACTAAATGCGAGATTATGCGCGAGGAGTCTGTGTCGGTCCACTGGAGAGAGAAGGAACCGGAAAATGAGGACTCACCTTGCCTTGCCCTTAGCTCGGCGGATAGTTTCTCCGAAATGGTGGAAAAATAACAGTTGAGCGATGCAGCTAAAATTGACGGAATAAAACTGCGTCTACATCAGTCGTGGGCGCGGCGGATTAAATTTTCGCGATTACTCGGAGAAGAAAATCAGTGTGATCTCTTCGTGTGACATTTAATGTTTCATCTCTTTTGTATTAAATTTTGTATTAAAGTTAAGCGTAGGCTTACTCATAATTTAAATAATCAAACATCACTTATGGATTTCTCAGCTGTACTTTGTTAAAAATAAAACACGAATGAAGTTACCGTAACGTAATATATTGTGATTATCCTAAAATTGCATAAAACATCGACGAATTCTACATTACAATTGGAACGATTGGAATGATATCAATAACATACTTGGAATTAATATAATCAAAAATGGAAAAACTGTTGTCTTTTATTCACCTCTATGTATTTAACTTCATAACCAAACCGATCAATGCAATCACCAAAATCCATGATAAGCATGTGAATTTGTTCGGTTTAATGATTCTGTTTTATATAAAATATTACTTTAAAAAAACTAATTGTCACAATAATTGTAAATGGAAACGGCATGCATTGGACTTGAGCAAAAAAAAAAAATTAATTAAAAATATACAAATAATAAAATTGAACTTAAATAAAATAATGAAAAATTACTAAGTAGCCGTAAAACAAAAAATAAAATCAAAAAAGTAAGTGCAAAATAAAATAATTCAATTAAATTATCCTCAAGTCAAGTCAAGTCATGATTATTCTTAACGTTGATAATCTGGTCGTTGATAGTCAAAACAGTCGCTCTGCAAGACGAATCCTTCTTAACACAGACCCAGTTGTTCTTAGGGCTTTTGCTGTCGCTTCGCCTGTTATATCTATAGGGTCCAATGTACATTATTCGGTTACCGAAATGATTCAACTGGAACCGTGGCGTTAAACCATTAACGTATACTCGTAATAATTACATATTTTATAATTAATATATATGCAGCTGTTACAATAAATAAACTCTAAAATAGATCTATTAGGGAAGCAGGCATCATACTATGATTACGCTGACATTCGTTTCAATTCCGAAACTCAGGCATAAAGCCTAGTTCGGCAACAGTAGACTTTAAACTAAACTCATTAAGCTAGCCTTAATAACATTATATAAGATTAATTGTACACTTTTTAGGAAATAAATATTATTATTATAATTTATAATTCAAATATACTCGTAGTTTAAATAAAATTTATTTTTATTATTATCAACTAGTGGCTCTGTGAGCTGTAGACCTTGCGGTCGACATCTATCCTCCTCTAATAGCTCGCGTTCCTCAACCGATACTCTTAAAAATTGTGGGCAGGTTCAGTAATTATAAAGTTTTTTTTTCGAGTCAGTTTTTGGATATTTTCAACAGAATTGGTTTAGAAATGCGATCTATAGAGGAAGACAGAGATCCGGTTAGAGATCCGGATAGAAATCCTGATACAATTCGGACAAACGAAATAATTTTTGTCAAATCTGAAGCATAGACGCTTCGCTCGCTGACGTTCGCTTTATCGATATCACCAATTTCTAGAGTTTTTATGACGAAGTAACGCAAATAGAAACATAGCATTTTACCGTACCATACTATTTTACATACTTAACTTTTTTTGAGCTATTCGAAATAAGTACTTGTCCACGTAGAAAATTAGCTATTCTTTGTGTGTTCATACTCGTACCTACACATACTCGTACACACTATTTAAAAATAAGAATATAATATTATCTTATTCGTTTCTGTTACATTTATTGTACCATAGTTATTTTATCCGTATACTCACTGGTAATACTCTACAAACATCTCAGTTCGAGCATTGGGATACTCTGAAAACCAGCTCTGTGGAGGCTGGCCAGCCTACGCTGAGCTGGTGCTGCAATTGCTGCAATTGCCAAACTAAAATTATTGCTTCTAATTTATTTTTGTTAAGTAACTTGTCCCTATTTTTAGTTTTGGCAATAAATACCTTTCTATTTTATTTATTTTATCTGTTGCCATAATTTCCACTGACTTAGGTTCTCTATAAATTCTAAAATCTTTTTGGTTTGGTGTGCTTCTGGCGGGATAAAATTGATTTCTATGCGCTATAGTGGTATTTTGATTTAGTTTCACGATTTCGGTTTATTTCTTTTGTTTGTTTTTGAACTTTCATGATTGTGTGTTCCGTTAATAGTGAGCACTGTGTCGTGTGAGGTTTCGACGGTAACCTTGCAGAGCAGGCTGCGTTTCTTCACGCACGTCCACAAGGCCATTTCGTTGTCCTTACTCCAGAGCTGGTTGTATCGGTCACCATTGAGCAGTAACGTCCTTTTTTCGCTAGTCGTTGATGAAAATTGAAGTTCTGAAAGTAATATATAAAGCTGAACCTATTGGAATTTACTAATAATAATAAATTATTGTAAATTCTATTATATACAAAGACAGCCTCGATTGACTGCCTCGGTGGCTCAGTCGGTAGTGAACCTGCCTTCTGATCTAGGGGGCGTGGGTTCGATTCCCACCTAGGGCAAACATTCATATGATGAATATTTGTGTTTGTTCTATGTCTGGGTGTTAATATCTATTTAAGTATGTATTTAAAAGTATATAAGTATATATATCAGTCTCTGGCCGCCATAGTACAAGCTTTGCTTAGTTTGGGGTCAGACGACCGTGTGTTCAAGTGTCCCGAATATTTATTTTATATATTTATTTATTATTTATATTTACAGCCATCAATTCAAAATGCATTAAAAAAAACTTAGATGTTATGTGTGTTTTCAGTTGTATAGTTTGCACTCAACAAAGGTTTTGCTTTTAATTAGCTCAGTTTTATAAAATAACATTTTTTGATAAATTTATTTAAATCACCAATTCCTGGAAAAATAGCCTTTCTTTCTTTGTATTATTATAACTTCTGTATTTAATTCTACTGGTTTAACCGTACAAAAAAGTGCCGAGACTAATAGGGTTGTATTAAAAATAATAAGCAACAAAAGTGTTTTAAGGAAAACCATGCAACCGTTTCATCTTTTCATTATACTTAGAATACTACAGTTATTAATACAAAGATAATGATTAATTTATTCATTTTAGATTAATAATTAAAAAAACTATTATAATAACTAAGTGCAAGATTGTTGCAGAACTTTAAAATTGTAAAATATATTTTTGTAACTTCATTTTAAGTCCCGAGGCGAAAACGATGGGATGTTATAAGTTTGACGTCTGTGTGTGTGTCTGCCTGTGGCATTGTAGCTCCCGAAAGGATGAACCGATTTTGAATTTGTTTCTTTTGTTTGAAAGTTGAATTAGTCGGGAGTGTTCTTAGCTATGTTTGATAAAAATCGGTGTCGGGGGTTTTTGAATTTTTAATTTATACTAGTTATTGTAATGTATCGGCTTCTTGCTGTTATCCCACTAGATGTGGCTATTAATACCGCCCGGGTCCAATTCAACACGAATCTACACAACGAGAGGTTTAACTGAAAACGATTCAATTTCAAACCAAACAAACCAACATTTAAAGTTCATATAATGTTCATTTAGTAATAAACACTGGCTTAGTTAATGATGGCTTTTCAAATTATTAATGAGCAACAGCTCTCCGCATTTAAGGCAAAGTGATTAAGTAAATAATATAAAATGTTAGAAGTAAATCAAGCATTTTTAATTGACTATCTTCGTCTTATTGTTGTCTTAGTAGACACGTGAATGCAGGAATGACAAATTTACAGCGTGCGTTCTTAACTTCACACAGTCTACTTAACAATATAAAGGTGACGTGACTATATCGTGTTCGTGACATGGGCAGCTTAATTTAAATGATTAATTTACAACGAGCTCGCACAGCATGCCTGACATACATCATGCACGCTTCCCTTGTCAAAAATATAGGGTAGCAACTTTCGAGTCCCAAAACCGATTCTACTGAATGTTTCTAGCAAATGAACCCATTCAAAAATATTTTTTTATTTAAATCGCAATAAAAGAACCAACCGTAACCATTCCGAAGACGGGGCTGAGAAGTAGCGCACTTGTAGCGCCTCACTCAACTGCCGTCTTTGTACTTCTTCACTCTACAAAACTTCAAGGCTAGAGTGAATAAGTACCTTATAGGTCGTCGTGCTCCATCTTAGACCATAACGTCGCTTAACATCAGGCGAGTTAATGGTCAAACGCCGACCTATTCTACATAAAAAAAATAAAAAATAAATAAAGGTTAGTTTGTTCGGCTTCAAGGTGTTAATAGTTTTTATGTGTATGTGTGGGGTTAAGTTTGATAGGTTCTCCATCGTACGTGACAATGTACGCTGGACACCTCATGGCGGATCTCTGGCTGCAGAGCCACCAGACCCCGCCTCCGGAAATCATATATTTCAATCATATGTATTGAAAAAGTTTTATTTACTTACTTACATAAAAGCCTCTAGATTTGTTCTTAAGTAAATACAAGGCGTTATCGACACATATTAATAGAAACTAATATTAGTAACGCCATTATATTACCCTTTCGGGGCCTCAAAAAGTTGACCGACAAACTTAACAAGTTAACTTCCTCAACAAATCAACCCGTTAACTTACCCTTTAAAATTTTAACGGATTTATATACAACTAGCTGTCACCCCGCGACTTCGTTCGCGTTTATATATACATATACATATATATATATATATATACATGTGAGCTATCCTATCTTTTAAGTTAGATCGAACTGCACACGGTGTGCAAATTTCATAGAAATCGGTTAAGTAGTTTAGGAGTTCATTGAGGACAAACATTGTGACACGAGATTTATATATATTAAGATATCGTCTGATAAAAGAAATGATGCGACCTACGATACAGCGCGCTAGCGTCAAAGAAACCATTTCACTTGAGACTTGAACAAACAGAGATTGCTACGAGGAATAATCTAGTTGAGATTATGACTCGTAGCGGTCTCCGGCATTACTGCAATGTTTTGTAGCTTCTTTGGCACTTCTCTTAATGTTTTCACTGTGTCTTCCTCATTATTTTTATTCCTGCAAATGTGCTCTTTTAGGTTAGTTTGAATGATCTTATCGCAATAAGTCACGACACCCGCCTTACAGTTGAACGTATGTTTTTTACTGCATTTCCAATATATTTTATTGCCGTAACATGTGTTCTTGCCATATCTGTAGCCGTTGTAAAACAGAAGCCTCCTGCCATGAAGCTCGAAGTAATAAGCTAAAACAAGACCGTAGATAATATTGACCATAGATCCTCCAAACTATACATTTAGTTCAATATCTGATTTACCTTTAGATTCCACTGAGATTGTAGCGTAGAATTATTGCATCAAATTATTTCGATAAAACATAAGTACACAGCGCAGCATAAATTTGGGTTTAAACTAGTTAAACAGTGGGTTTAGTAACAGTGCACCAGTGACATTCAATTCGACCATATTTAAGATTTTAAGTATAATTTACATGAGAAATCATAACTTGCAGCACCATACAAAATGTAAAGTATTACATTGAATGGTTCTGCGAGTAATAAAATAAATAACCAAGTAATAACAATCAACAGCATTAATAAAACACCAAAGCTTGATTGCATTTTGTGTATTTGCATTTTTCTTTCCCTTTTCATTTACCACAATAAATGAAGTTTACTGACCGAGCGCCGGGCGAGTGCGAGTGAGATCCAGGAACACGAATTACTTCCTCTCCTTCAGTCGAAACCGGCACCTTACAGCCTGCGTGGCTGCAAACTCAACTTCTTCTCAAACCGTAGTCATGCTTCAGAGTAAATCTATAATTGTCGATATGCAACACGCTCTTGCCTCTTTTACTTTTAGAATACCATACTTGCGGTGCTGAAATCAGAAAAACTTGTTAATAATTCATTGAGGTAAATAAAGTGAAATTAGTTACCTACTTAATAGAACCGGGAATCGGTTCAGGAATGTGACCTATAGAGGAAGAACAACGTCAGCCGCGAGGTCTACAGCTTACAGAGCCACTAGTTTATTTACTAAATTAGAATCTTCTTACTTATTTGAATCAGAAATGAACTCAAAAACACATGACTGAAATGCTGACGTTCACCAAGCGACTGTGTGCATGTGAGAGCCACTAAAACGAATTATTTCGTCTGCATAGATAGGGAGCGCCTCTTAACAATCATAGTTGAACTGGGTGCAGATCCAACTTCTTCTCAAGCCGATGCAATTTTTCAGAATTCATTTGAAATTGTCAATTTTAATATGCCCGGCCTTTTTTTATTTTTTAATACGATTTTGAATTTTTGTTTCGTTTGGTGCTGAATCAAGAAAAAATTGTAAAAACCTACCTTGTTCAATTTAGTTATAGCAACGCAGAGAGTTGGTGAAATCCAGATGTCGGAATAAAATGTTATAATACAAAAAATAATACAAACTTTATTAATAGATATTCAACATTTTACATTTAAAATTTCTCGTAGGCGAGATTTTCGAAAACACATTGTGATATTGGTTTATATATTGGATAGCTTAGGAATAGCTTGTTTAGGCTAGTGTGTGTGTGACCGACCGTTATGCCGAATTATTACATTTCCGTAAGTAGAAATCGTCACCTTACAACCTTTCTGGTGCTGATTGCACACCCAGCTCCTTCTCATACCGTAGTCATTCCTTAAATTAAACCTATAATTGTCAATTAACAATACAGCTTTGCCTCTTGGAGTCTTTGAAAATCGAATAAGCGGCGCTGAAACAAGAAAAAATAGTTGTATCAACTGATTTTTCGATAGCTCAAACTACATTTTAGAGAACTGATTTAATTTACTCTTCACAAAAATCACAGCTATCTTTTTTGTCATTGTTGAGATCTTGTTTAAGGTTTGAAACATGTTCAGGACTTAGAATTAAGGCTCTGCAGTACCGATCGAAATATCATGTAACAGCCATTATTTCTTACTACTACTACTATGACTACTTGATAAATCAATTAGATGCTAAGAGTTTGACTTATTTAAACTACAAATTGTCGTGGTGCAATTGTTCTTACTTATTTGAAAATCATCGCTATTCCAGATAAGTTATTTATTATACATACAGCTTTGGAAGCAATTAGGCATGACGAATTTACGTCATTTTTTTTTACATATGGCACTTAGGCCTATTAAATGTTATTTGTCTGTCACGGTCTGTCACAAGAAATCAAGAATGATTGTGTTCATTTCTGGCCTGGATGATGTCATCGTAGAACGTGATGAGGACCCGCCGGCAGCCCTTGGGCGCCTGGTTGCAGCTCCAGTACAGCCTGGGCCCCGTGCCGTGGCGTACGTTGTATTTGTTCTGGCCTATGTTCATGACACGATTCCCCTGCCTTGTGAAGGAGAATGTCACTGTTTCGGCTGGAATCCAAATAAGATTTTGTAAATCAGAATAAAGTCGGCTATTATTTTATGGTTCCGTAAAAAAACAGAAATTTGAAATAATAATTCAAAAAACTAATTATTACTTAACTCATGAGTTCACTGGACTCGCTACTATTACCTACAAAGCAGTAATTAACGCTATTGTAGGATCGCTGAGGGTAACTTAAGGAGTAGATATTAAAAATTTGTTGATAGAATCAGGCGTTACTTTGCGGAAGTTTATCTTCAGTAAAAAAAAATTAAAAAAATATACAATAAAAAAGCAAAAAAACCCACATTCTTCGAACACTTCGTCGACACGTGTTTTGACCCTCGGTAGTCGTAAATAAGTCATTTAAATCTTGTTTAATTTAAAGTAAAATGTACTTACTACTTAGAGTAAAGACGAGTATGAAACTATATGAACAATTGCGGTAATCATTCAAATCATTCATAGGCCAAGAACATTAACATCCTTTTCGTTTTTAAATGAAATTTTATCCTAGTTTATGATCAATTATGTTCAACGAAAAATTTTCGGAAGACCTTCTTAATTTGGAATTAGATACCTGTTTTTTTAAGGACATTGATACCACAACAGCAAAAAAATATTTTTAAGGACGTAATATAGGGTAGGTACCCCTATTATTTAGGTAAACGCCATTTCAATATTCAATTTATTATTTTAAAATGATTATGACTTATATCTTTATTATTTCACGACAATTGATATTAAAACATTTAGAATACTGATAAACTTAAAATCTGGCTATATGCTGGTAATATTTAGAACATTCTATTTTTATACATTAAATTCTATTACACACATTAGCTCTGATTAACATTAAGTGCAGTTCGCAGTGTAATACATAACATTTATTATTATGTAACATATGTTTATTTTACAAAAAAAAAAATATCTTAGCTAAGAGATCATTTAAATTTTGTCACACCAACAACTAGAGACGACATAACATCAGGTGACATTTACCAAGTAACTACGAACACATTCATTACTTACATTAAGAACACTAAATAAGAAGATATGAGCTAGGTAAAGTTTCACAAAAAATATTTTCTTTTGTCTGGGTAACATTGCTTAGTAAAAAGTGAGAGCCTGTGGATCATTGGTCTCATCTTCTTTGCCTTTTTTCGCAATTTGCTTCGATCGCAATAATTATTATTTGTTACGTGATTATTTTAAGTGTCGTGGTTATAGTATAATGTTAATACATTGTAACCACGTTCAGAACAGTGATGCTCAGGAAGATACACATTTCTAAATCACACTCATTGAAAAGATTTGCATAATATTTTCAAAGACTATAACACAGAACACTCCCTAATACATAATGTCTGTGGCCCATACATGCAAGATTTACAATGTAAAATATAATATTTCATAATATTTAATACATAGTTACCTTGATTATGTAACTTTTATGTTAATTTTCCAATAAAATTATCTTAGATATGAGATCAATCAAAACTTGTCACACCAACAAGTAGAGAGACTTAACTTCAGGTGACATTTAGTAACTACGAAAACACTCATTACTTACATTAAAAACACTAAATAAGAAGGTATGAGGTAGGTAAGGTTTCACAAAATACATTTCTTTTGCATGGACCAAAATTGCTGAGTAAAAAGGTTAATTTTATCACAATCATTAGTTATTACGTGATTATTTTAAATGTCGTGGTTATAATATGTTAACATTATATTATATCCACATTCAGAACAGTAATGCTCAGAAAGAAATACATTTACATATCACAATTCCTAATCCATAATGTCGATGGACCATACTTGCAAGATTTACAAAGTAAAATATAACACACATTTGACATTTCTTAGAAGATGATTTTAGACGCAAAATAATGTGGAAGATTAATTACTCCAAACAACTTAACATCAATTTTATGTTTTTCTAACGTCACTTACTCACTTATGTAAGGAAATTTTTACTACATTACATCGAAAATTTGGTACTTGAAATTTTATAAGGCGGAAAGATCAGGTCCTTATTTTGTACAACGTTAACCTAATCTTATTCTTAATTTTATATTAATTTAAGATGTAAAATTACTACGCACATCAATCGAATATGTATAAATACGACATTGAATTTTCACTTTCAAATGACTAGATAATATTATCTTTTATACGTAGTAACACGTATGGATATACTTTATCATAAAATTAAATATTATTTTCCTTTTAAATGAACACTGTAATTGTTTGTGTTATAATGTTCTTTCTCATAAATAAACCACGAATGTATTATAATGCCAACAATTACTGCTCAAAGTTAACATCCATTAGGTACACACATCCCATGTAAAATGACTAACCGCTTTAGATTTGCATTGCTATTACACGGAAGAGAAAGTGAAGTTATCTGTTCAGAATCGGGTAGAAAGTCAAAAGGTTTTGTAACTGCGGCAGTACTTTGATACTGGGCGGATTGATACAACAGAGCAGTATTACATATAAGTCAGGGATTAATCTGTCACACGTGACCTTGCGAGTTTTATCGCCACAACAGACTTTCGAGAGCTAAGAAGGCAGCGCATGTTCTTCTCAGTGATGGTTGTGTTTCCCGCTCTGCTTGACCACGATGCCGTCCCATGTCGTCACAGCCACTTTGCATCCCAGCCTGTACTTGCTACAGCTCCAGTAGCATCGCGACCCTCGGTCGTTTTTTAAGAAAAAGCTGTGCCCATCCAGACTGAGCATCGGCTTTACGAATTTCGAAGCTGATGTTGATCCTGAAATATAAATTGCGATGTAGTTTACTCTGAAATAATTCTTAACTTTTATCTCATAAGTAAAACTAATATTAAAGTTTAGTAATACAATAATAATAATCCAATAAAATTTTAGAAAAAGTTTCGATATGCTCAGTTTCTGCAATTATGTAGGTACATACATATATGTACTTTAATTGTGTGTATGGTCATGGACGAAGTTAGGTGTTACATGATATTCATAAGCGGTAGCCTTATTTTAAATCATTGTTTGGTTTTAAAAAGAACCACCAAAGACTTACATATTATATTAAGCTGTGAACATTTTAAACATTTTACAAAATCTCCAATTAATTATACTTAATCTGAACCAATAAGTTAGTGAATTATAATGTTTTTCATTTCATACAATAAAATAAACTCGAAATCAATACTTCTAAAAATATATACAGTGTAGGCTCATTAGTAGTTATGTTCAGTTTTCTCCTTTACGACGAGGTCGTTCAAAGTGATCATATTAGCTCTGCACCCCGAGCTGATTCGACAACAAGTCCAGAGGGACTTAGGTCCGTTCGTCCGGTTGTTTTTGTTGAATCTATAAATGCCTTTCTGAATCGCTGGTTTGCCGAAACGAGTACGTACAAATCTTGGTGCTGCAATCAGTCTCTGGCAGCCATAGTACAAGCTTTGCTTAGTTTGGGGTCAGGAGACACACGGACACAAAAAACTAAAATCAAACTCGACTCGAAAAAAATGTAATTATCGAACCTACTCACAAAATTTAAAGAGAATCGGGTAAGAAATGCTACTAGTAAAGGAAGACAGAGATCTAGATAGAATTCGTACATACGGAAGCTTTTTTGTCGAAGCTGAAGCATAGACGCTTCAATCGCTAACGGTCGCTCGGTCGACAACTTCCACTGAAATTATATAGAGATTCAATTAACTAATTATTGTACAAATACTAACTCATATATAGTATGTGTTGTGTATACGAACTTGCCGCTCTTATTTTGCTTTATACCTCTACTTCCCTACTTCTACTTCTAAAAAGTTTAGATCCCGGAGATACTTACTATATTCGCCATATCCATTCTTTTATAGGTACGATTTCAAGTGAATGGTGATATTTGGTTTAAAGTTTATAATACTTAATACACTGTGCTCTTCATAGTAAAACCATATTCATTTTAAGTTACTTTATTAATTCAATTAAACATTTATTATTTCTTTAAATGTTCAGACTTAAAGCATAAAATAGTATTTTCGATAGCTACAAGTCAAGCAGAACAGTTCTTGCGATGACAGTACCACGTGACCTTGATTCCTATAGAACCGTTGTCTCTGTAATACCTGTGCTAATCAAACACCAGGATTCTTTTCCCCGGCCTGGAAATAAATATCTGAGATGAAAATATAAAGTTTTAAATTCGACTGAAATAAACGCTTCAAGTATTTAATGTTAATGAATAAGGTTAAAATTAATAATAAAATATGTATATTCTTCAAACTGCATGAAATAATTTAGAACATTTTAGAACATTTATTATTTTTCAATAATTAACCTAAACAATAACTAAAATAATCTATTTTTATTTTAATTAATTAAATCAATGTTAAACAAAAACATTAATTACGACGGGTATGTAATCGGTGTCGAATGTTTCAGAGGCAGTAATCATCGCGTCGATAGGTGGCGGCACCGTCTTGAAGGTGGGTCAGTCCAAGTTCTACAAGACTAGTCGGTCGCTGGGACTCAGAGCTACACAACCATTGCTAAGTGCTTTGGTAAAATATACTTCTCTGTCATATTACCCTGAATTCATGTTAATTTTCTATTCAATAGTACTGATAGATTTTTTTAAATGATTTTGGACATTGTCTTCCATTTTCATTTATCGTAGTTGGTAGTTCTCGATTTGCATGTACATAGTTGTTGTATATATGTATTTAGTTTGTAAATAACGATTAAAGTGTTTATAATCATTGTAGAAGACTGATATTATTGTAAACAGAGGTTTAAAATATTAATAACTGTTTACTTTGAATTTTTTCTCAAGAAATCCTACAAACTACACTTAAACACATTTTTTACTCACCAGAGTAAAAAATGTGAGAAAGTTTAATTTGTAGGATTTCTTGGGGAAACAGCTATTGTGTATATTTGGGGGCACGGCAGTTCGCGTTCAGTTCAGTTTGGCCCGTTATCGTTTTATTAGGGCTTTTTAATATAGTGGTGTTTATAATATACTATTATATTATTTTGTTATTGCCGAGTCATTCAATGTATTCAAGAACAATTTGAATTTGAATTTGCTGTCATAGACAGGTAGTGAATAAATTAACCGACTTGGTTTAACATTCGATCTCACAGCTTAAACGATAGTTTGCGTGGCGAGACTGACGATTTTTACATGCAATGTTTTTGATAAGATTGTATTTATACAAAGCGCTGTTTCCTATTCCTGCCATATTTATAGAGTTAATAGTGCTATAAAGTACAATTTAAAATCTACATTTAATTTGGATTCAAAAATTTGATTAAATTTTCATGTTCATGTATTGTTCAACAAATCGGAATAAAAAAGTTGGACCCACGGTATGCACACACACACAGAGACACACAGCTGTAGGTATATTATGACTGAAACGGACGGATAGCGCTCGCGCCGCCGCCTGCCAATCCGCCACAGTACACCCTGACCCGGAAGACGCGCAAATAGCGTAATTTAGAGGTACTTACCCATATCACCTAAGGTACCTTATGATTTATTTAGTTAAGTACCAAAAAATAAGATTATACTGACGCGGGAACGGATTTTCATCGTCATATCATCACGCCTTTCCCCCGAAGGAGCTAGCAGCAGCAGGCACCAACACTTCGCCGGACGATGTTCAGCCCCAAATGTGACAGGAGGCGAGCCTGTCGTCATACACCGGACTCCAGTTACATAGCAGAAAACATTAAATAAGCACATATGTTCACACAATGAACAAATTGGTGCGTGCCTTCGGCTGGGTCCGAACCCACTCCCTCTGGCTTGAGAGGCGGGCCTTTTCCACCTAGGCTATCATCGCTTATACCGTCAAAAATTATATCTATCTATCTCTGCTAATCTATCTAATTAACTTGCACTTAGTGTATGCACTTCCAGTATCTGCGGTGTTGACGCACTTCCCTCTTTTTGGTGTAGGTTTCTCTTTTGTTGGCTATCCTCTTCTAGTACAACTAATTGTCGTAGCGCTATCGCGGCGGCTGCGAGCGTGTTATTAGAACCCAGAATTATTCGGAAATCTCAAGTTTTATTGTATAGATTTTGGTGACACGTAGCATGACATCACTAGTTGGTTTGGAAACTGTTCACATAAGCATTAAATTCGCACGACCTCTTCTAAACAACTTGAAACTGGACTATAATGTCCAAGAGTTCCACATTTTAAAAAACTCCATTTTCGTAAAGAAGTGCTGTGCGCATGCGCCGCGACGTCCGCGAGCGGTAGCAAGCAGCGGGTCACTGACCAGCTACAGCTGGCTGTGCGTTTGATTGTGTCGCTCGCCCGCGCCGCGCGGCGTGGCGGGGCGGCCAGGAAGATCAGGCACTCGAGCCGCGCGGCGGCCGCGCCAATGGTCGCCGCGGCGACGGAAAGCGTTGAAGCCTAAAATGCTTTACCGTCTACAACAAGCCTACGTACACCATTGCGACATGCGACAGTAAGACAGTTTGTCCTATTCTACCTAATACTCGTATAAAAAAATTACATAAAAGCCTTATTTCAATGATTGTGTTCATTCTTAAAGAATACAATTTCACCATTGTAGGTCCTAATAGAAGAAGGGCACTTCTTTATGTTGAATCTGTTTGAACAAAACCAAGTGGCTTTTGATCCTCGCGAGCGGTTGTTTTTGTAGTATTTGTAGTGACCGACCAACAGTCTTGGGTGACCCTGGTTACTGAAGACAATCTGTGCTGAAATCATAACAATAGATTAAATTAAAGAATACGACTTAATGTTTAATTTGAAAACAAGGTTAGATTGTGCTAAGCCGAAAACACGTTTAAATGCTTATAATTCTTAACAACTTTAAGACTTAAAGGTCTAACCGCGAAATTTAAATAACAGAAATTATATTTAATTTAATAACATATTTTTGTTTCAAAACCCAAAATGCTTGCACTCGTTACAGCACAAGTACACACTGCAATATGACCGCAGATGTAGCGTATCTATGAAGTTTACGGAACTACAAAACTAAGAGTCCACGCCCATATAGCAAGCAATGTCTCCGCAAAATAATTAGCTGAGCTATATCATAAGTATTCATACACAGTAGTATCACATCTTCGGTGACGTATCTTGGCGATTACCTTTTTTTCAATATTCATTTACTCCCTATACACTCACCGGTCAAAGGCTAGAATTGATCCGCGAATGTTGCTATGAGACGAAGTTTAAAATGTAAGAATAGGGTCAAAATAATACTGTTTCCAGTCAAAATATAAGTAGAAAACGCGTGTAATTAACCGGTCATTTCGGTAACTTTTTATTATAACATACATAATGAAACCCGTCTCCGCAAGTTTGTAACCAGCGTCAGTGGTTATGAGAATTTCTGGTCATGACAAGCCTGCTGTCGTGCGGCTGGGCAGGTTAGGACGGCGCTCTGGCGGCACCACCACCTCTCCACCGGGCCAGTCCAGTTCTAGGTACGGCTGCTTACGTTTATACCGCTTCTTATTCGCTGTAACAAAACTGACAAACACAATGCTCTGTATTTTTTAAGCTCTTCTGATTAATCTATTCTGGTTAAAGATCCGTTCAGTCGTTCGAACTGGCTAGGCCCGGCGGTTTCACCCGCGGTTCCAGAGGAATTGTTGATTTTTTTAGCATAAAAAGTGCCCTATATCCTTTTCTGTTTCTTTCTGACGACGTGAGTGGTAACATTAGATCATGATTGGTTGAGCAGTTAATGCGTGAAAATCTAACAATCAAACGAACAAACTCACTTTTGCATTTTTATGTTAATAGCTAGGATTAGGATTTTGCAATACATACAACTAAGTAGTCAAGACCGTTTATATTCGATGGGAGGCTTAGTTTACGAAATTATCGAAATATGTATACTGTTTCTAGACCGTAAGTTAATAAGTTCAATGGTTATGTATATCGCTTAGAGAAACAATTATATCGTTGATCAAGCTCATTTGTCCCCGACACCCACAGCTCCACTTACTGCACACAAACCGACTCTTAGGTCCATTCCTTCCTTGCTTGCATTCGTTATAACGGTTCCCGTTGAATATTACAACCCGCCCGCCTCTTATTGATGTTGCAAATGTGGGTGTTGAACCATCTGCAAGTTGCAACCAAGTAAAATATCATTATTAACACTAACTCAAACTATGCAGGCTATAAGTAAATTGAAAAGCGCATTTTCTTTCAAAACTCTGGATATTGCACTGGTTTTATGGGATTATTCAATAATTATGATTATTTCATTCATTAAGGCTCCTGCGAACACTATAAACTAACTTAGTAATGGCTAAAGGTTTTCTATTGCCATTTAATCTAGATCAAGAAAAAAACTAAGAGAGCAAGACAAGATACTGATGAGCTTTTAAAGTTAACTACAAAGTGACAAATTGCAATTTCAACCCTATTCTATGACTTTCATTTAAGACTTTTTTGATTATTTTTAAATAATTAGGAATTTGTCGTGTATTATGTATTTGTTTAAAAGCTAAGGATGTGGTAATCTCCTCTCCAATGTCTTGGCAAGTTGATGTTAGAAAAACCAGCAAACAAGCACGAGCAAAGTAGTTCAACTCAACAAAAAATCTTTGAGGATATCCGTCAAAATGGAGCTGTGTGACTATGATCGTTCCATACTTGATCTTCAAAGGTGACGAGCGCAGCTTTGCACTGGTCTTTTCCTGCCACTTGAACTTGGGCCCCTTGCTTCTCAAGTACTTGTTGTACCGATACCCGTTCAACTGAATCACCCGGTTTCCGCCACGGGACGTCGTGTATACTAGCCTTGAAACTGTATTGTTGTTATAATATAATCTACACTTACAATTTGCATGTAGGCGGTTATCATTGACACTAGGGACGGACCGACTTTCTCAATCTTGAGCCATTAAAAAACTACTTGTTTACATGCTTACTGAGTGCTATAAAAGTAATCAAAATCGTGGGTACTTAAAGTGCCTGGACCCTTTACATCCCCCAAATTGTTATATCTGTATTTGCCGATCAGAATAACTGGGTTGCTGAAACGAGTTGTGGTGAAGATATGGATTAACCCAGCACCTACAAAAATCAAAGACAATTTAATATTAATCTTTTTATTAGGTCTTATAAATAAGAAGAGACCAATTAGGCACCCTTTTTTTTAGTCTTGGTAAGAAAAGTAAATTACCGGCCGACGACATCGAATACTGAAATAAATACTTTTAAATCTTCCATTTTATGTACTTTTTACTGTGGCCTTCATAATCACAAACACTCAGTGGCAGGCGAGCCTTTACTAATATTAATTAATTTATATTTAATATTACATTTAAGACAAACATTACTATTCGTGATTGTGTTCAGATGTCAATTTTAAAATTTGGCCTTCATATGTGTAAAGTACAGCTCTGCAACCACGGGAAACTCTGACACAACACCATCTTGCGCGCTTCTTCCCTTTACTTCGACACCACATGTTGAATCGATACTCGCCGAGCAAGATCACTGGCTGCCCGTTGCGTGATGTCGTGAAGATTGGAGTTAAATCTACAAATGATCAATATACCTTAGTTATATGAATTGCCTCACAGGGCACACAATTCAGCTAATCTGAGGTAATACTATACTAAAACGTTGACGTTGCATAAGCCAAAAAAACCGGAGTGCGAAAGGACAATTTTTTAACAAGGAATGAGTTTCAAAAATGCGATTATATCTGCCACATATAAGCGTTAAGATTTAAACGAACAGACTTGTAGATTCAATTTATTATCACTTCTTAATCCAAGAAACTAAAACAGCATCCTATTTAAGAATATATATTATGTACTTGGATACAATAAATTGCGATATTGAATTTAAAAATACGTAACTATATCTTGAACCAATTTCTAGTGTATTTCCGCTCTAACGTCGCATTAACTACGTCAAAGAATATGATATTTTTATTCTATCTTGGAGTGAATTTAATGAAGCCTCTCGTGGAGAGGCGAAACACGTGCCGACGAAGTACTCGAGGAATTAGGGTTTTTTATTGTATAATTTATTCTTTGTATTTAATTTTTGGTCAAAAATTTTTTTGTTGTTAATTACATAACTTCTGTTAAATTCTTTATTAAATTAACTTCAATATCAAATTGTATAATAGTTCAAATTAGCTTCAAAAATCAAATTGTATGTAAAGTTTTTTAGTAAACTTCGTTAAATTAATTCCGAGATAGAATAAAAAAATCATATTCTTAATTCTTAATGCGACGTTAGAGCGGAAATACACTAGAAATTGGTTCAAGATATAGTTTTGATGATGAACTTCCGCAAAGTAACGCCTGATTCAATCAACTATAAAAATACGAGTAAAATAATACTTAAATAAGCGACAGCAAAGCCTGCCGCGCGCTGCTTCCTCAATATCTTTAGACGTCTTACCCCCACGCCTCTAAGCCACGAGGGCTAAAACCCATTTGAGCGATGCCACTACAGAAGTAGGTATGTCTCAGTGGGTATGGCTTTGTTGGGAGCCAATGATCTCCTCGTGGTAGGTAGTGATTCTAGCTCTACAACCTTCTGCGATCTTGACGCAGACCCACCGCGTGCGCGGACTGTCACTAGTCTTCTGTTTCATGTTGTACCGATACCGACCCAGCAACATCACAGGCTTGCCCCTTTGAGACATTGTGAAAACGGGAGTCTCCTCGCGGTCTGCTACTACAAAAATCATTAGTCAGTCAGTCGGGTCATGAGTATATTCAAGAATATTTCATTAAAAAAAATATAAATTAAAATCGAATCTTTGAAGTTTGTTTCACTGCACAAGAGTTGTTCAGTTCTAAATTTAGTCGTCTTGCTTTTTCTACAATAAGTAAATAAATAGGTTTGAAATATTCTTTTAAATTGCACTATTGTACACAGGTCTACCTTCTTTCACCGTGTCCGGAGTTTGTTTACTCTACCACTACGAACTAAACGTCTATGACTACGAATAGTAAGTATGAGGAACCTTATGTTATGTACCTACTAAAATGTCGAAAACATGCTAATATCATTACACATGTTCTTGGTATTTGAAATAAATTGTTAGTGATGAGTTCCATTTAGTTTTACGAAAGAAATTCTATAATACTGACAAATATTTTTAAAACTTGTGCAAACAAACCACACACACACACACACACACACACACACACACACACACACACACACACACACACACAATAAAGCAATCAATATGCGAATCAAGTCTAGAAACTGCTTAATTTATTTGACTTTGACAACTAATTTCATCGGCTTTTTTTCGTTTGTAGATACGCTGTAACACAAATATTATTTGCACAAACAATGTACAAACTCACTACTACATACATTTTTTTTGAGCATAGTATATACATTTTCTGATTAAACTATAATTATGAGCGACCTACTTATTTATTATCAACTTTAATAAATAAATGTAATTTAATACCAAGCAAGGAAATGACTTGTGCTTAAGTAAAATCTTGTAATGACTATTGCAATGTACAACCCGTACGACCACGTGCGGTATCACTGTGATGCGGGAGAGGGGCCAGAGGGAGGAGGAGGAGGGGCCCGTATTCCAGTAAAGTCGTGCGGGTTGTACTACTCTATTGTGATTACTACTATATTGTGATGACTACTATTGGTATTATCGTCAATGCGTGTGATCGTTCTTAATTCTGACAATGCTGTTCTCGAGCGTGATGACGGTGGCCCGGCAGCCTTGCTGGTTCTTGACGCAGGTCCACCGGATGCAAGCCCCCTTGGAACCGCTCCACTTGTTGAACCGGTGCTGCCCGTACAACATCACTGGGTTGCCGCGACGTGTTCTCTCGAACCTTAGATTAGTGAAGGTTCTATCTAAAAAAATAGGCATTGTAAAATGAGTGAAAGGTCGTTGATACAGCTCTTTAATGGTTTGAATTGTTACGTTATACGACACGACAGGCGGACATTCTTGTGAGGGTCGCGGGGAGCCGCTGGATAGCGCAAGAGCCATCGTAAAGATTCTTGGGGGAAGCCTTTATTCGGTAGTGGAGGTCTTCTACCTAAGATCATCACCATCGACAATAAAAAATATTGTCAATGATTGTGGTTGTTATTATGTCGAACGATGGTGGAAACAAATGTAACGATGGTGGCTCGGCATCTGATATTTTTCTTTATGCACGTCCAGCGCATTTTAGGCACTCTGCAGGGCAGCACGCGGAAGTAAACAAAGGCTTTTTATAAGATTTTATAATCATTCGCTCCCAATTACTAAAGATCTAAACTAGCTCCTAGTGTTAGTTAGTTTGGTAGCACTTAGTAGAACTAAGTTCATAGATCGTAAGTAGATGTAGGTTTCGTAGATAAGTACCAGTTACGCATTGCGTCATAATATACGAAGAGCTTAAAAGCTTTAGAATAATGAAATAAAGACAAGAATAAGTACCAACGCAAACCGTCAGCTTACAACCGTTACCTTTTAATACTTAAACTTTGACCAAACTGATTTTTACACAATTTAGCCTAATGAAGACGGGCATACACTAGCTTTACATAGTAAAACCGACAGGAATACCAAGTGAATCCGAATAAAAATGCAAAATTTCTACGCAGCCCTTTTCAGAAACAAGTGACCATAGTGACCAAACCATTTTCGCAGATAAAAAATAGAACAAGATTGTTAAAGTTTAGGGATGATGATGAGCGCTCGCTCGATGTTAGAGCCTCGCTATTACAAAAATAATAATGCAATCTATATTTAAAATTAATTTATTGTAACTATAATTAAAATTCTAAGCACTGACTGTAAAAACCAGACAAGAGACACGACACTGCGCTCGTCATCCTGCGATTTACAATTAATATATTCCTTAATAATTCAATTAAGGCACTTAGCATATTCCGCAAAAAAAAACAAGAGTATTAGGATCTTACAATAAGAGAATAGCTTTCTTTAACATTCAAACCTTAGCAGACGTCGAATTAAACTAGATCTGATTTTTATTCATAAATTACTACACAATAGCATTGTCCAAATCTTCTAGCCAAGTTTAAGTTTAGAGTTCCATTTAAGTACCCACGCAAGCCTTTAGCTCCATTCGCTCCTGTTTATCGCAGAACCGTGCTAGGTGCAAACTCACCTGTTCCTAGGATAAGTAGGCTCATAAACGAATACCAATCCTGTACAAATATAGATGTTTTCGGTGACTCACTATCTAAATTTAAAATTAATCTAAACTCAATTTTAGCCAAAAACAACAGGTCATATGAAAATGTCAATGTAAAAAAAGTCTGAAACATAGAGTGCTTAATTTGCTCCTAATTTAGTAAATTTCTTAGTCTTACAATAATTTATATCACAATGATTTTCGAATCTTAGTACGTTTTATTAACAACTTACTGTGCCCCGCGGTTTCACCCGCGTCCCACAGGAATCGTTATTTTTTCGAGAAAATATCTAATTTTTTCTTTTATAATATCCTTCTCCTGACAAGAAAAAAATAATTAGCGAAAATGTTCCATCTGTTCACGCGTGATGCGATGACGAAGGGAAATAGTGATTCATTTTATATATAGAGATTTCAGCTGAGAACAAATTAAATCTATTTGATAAACGTACTTTCCCCGTGTGCGTGAGAGTATCTTGTGAGAGTGAGACACTTTATTTCCCATAGTAGAGTTATTATACGAATTTCTGATTTTAAAATTTAAATTGTGTTGATTATCATGAGAATGACCTCATGCCAAATAGAATATGTGCAAATTGCCCGTAAACCAGTCAGACAAAGACTCGTAAAATCCTATACAATTATTAAGTTTCGCTCGTAGAATGTGGTCGTCAACCGTGACCATGGACGCTGTGCACTTGGTCTTGTTTTTACGAGAACATTGCCACCTCACCCGGTTCTTGAGGTTCGGCGTGCAGCACTGAGAGAAGCGGTCCTTCCACCACCAGCATGTAAGAACCACGTTAGGTTAAAATTCGCGTCGCGTGGAAAAAGTAATGTTTTAAAAACTTAAAATTAGCTGCACTCAAATTTCACTCTGTACCTACTTACTACACAACTCACTCAGTATTGTTATGAAAACTGTTGACAACACTAGTGTCTCTGTGAGCTGTAGACCTCTGAAACTGAGTAAAAATGGCGGAGATGATATGATTTTTTTGAAGAATAAATCATTGAACAATAAGTATTTAACCTACTCACATAATTTCAAGAGAATCAGTGGAGGAATGCGACCTGTAGAGGAAGACAGAGATCTGGAAAACAGAATTCGGACAAACGAAAGCATTTTTGTCGTAGCTGAAGCATGGCATAAGCATGTTCTTAAATACTACTGGCAAGACAAGAGTGGATTTAAAATAAAATAGATTTCAGCGGATACTGTTCCTAAATTCAATCAGGAATAATTGAAAACAAAAGCTAAAATTGATTATAAACTTACAGACCCAAAATACAGTTGATAATTAATTATTGGGTCTATGTAGGTACCTATGCATGCGGGTGGAAGTTAGCTGATATTTTAAGTTTCCACTCTGTATTAGGGTAGAGAATTTATTTATTTTATTTATTATTACAATAAGAACGGCATGCACCAATTACACTTATCATTAAAATTTACAGAGCAATACATATTATTTCAAAAATACAATACAAATAAATGTCAATTCAAAATGTCAAATTCAAATAAATATAAGTATTTAAATCATTGCAAAAACACAACACATTTTATAAATTATAGGTCAAAGAAAAATTACATATAACAGGATGTTTTTCACAAAATGTCAGAAGATATTTCATTAGGACATGCCATCTGTCGTCAAAAATATCACAATCAGGGTACTGTTTTAGGAATGCGTTGAGACCACGGGGGATGCGGCACATTGGGCTATAGGCTCGTGACTTCGTACGGCTAGCGCCGGCGACAAAAAACTTATGTCTGTAACTGACCCTGTGCCGGGTGTAGTTGTCCGGAACATACAAAGTGCACAGACTGCTGTGCAGAGAGGAGCAGTCGATGGCACCTCGTAATATCTTGCAGCCGGTCTTTAGTTGGTCAAAAGAACGTCTCACACGTAGCGAATTGAACCTTAGATGGCCGAGTAAAAAATCGGTGGGATAGAGATAAGGATAGTATCCCTGCGTCTTTTTATAAAGACTTCTTAAAAAAGCTTTTTGGACTTTTTCAAGGGCCAAGATATGTAAACTACAGTGTGGATTCCACACACATGCACTCGACTCCAGTTTACTCCTAACTAGTGTTGTAAACAGAAGTCGAAGAACATGGGGGTCAAGAAAGTCCTTGGCGTTTCGCAGGACAAAGCCAAGACGTCGGTAGGATTCTTTCGCTGTGTTTTCTACATGCTCATTAAAAACGAGATAACGGTCAAAAGTTACACCCAGATCTTTGATTGTCGATACTCGCTTCATCGCATCATGACCGATGAGATACGTGTGATGAATGGGTTTACGTTTACGATCATATGTCATGCTGTAGCATTTATCTGGGTTGAACACCATTTTATTGCGCACGCTCCACCGATGAATCGCATCAATGTCACACTGTAAGTTAACGCAGTCAGTGGGTGACTTAACTTCCAACACTAACTTTAGGTCATCGGCATACAGCAAGCATTTGGCGAATTTTACCTCCTTTACTAAATCATTGATCATGATCAGAAAAAGCAATGGACCTAGAACAGAGCCTTGACTTACACCAGAGGGGGTAAGATAAGGCTTGGAGATGTAAGTTCCGTACTTTACAAACTGCCTACGATCTCGGAATAGGTCAGCAAAAAACTTGAGTAGACTGGGAGAAAAACCGATATTACTGAGCTTTTGTAGCAGTATATCATTGTCGACTGTATCAAAAGCTTTGCGAAAATCGAAGTATAATACGTCCGCTTGCAGGCCGCGGTCCATGCTGCCTGACACATAGTCACATAGACTGAGAAGATTCGTGTTAACTGATTTTCCTGGGCGGAACCCATGTTGCTCATCGCACAAATACTGTGACACTTGTCTATAAATTTCGTTATGAAGTATATATTCGAAAACTTTTGCCGGGGAGCATAAGATAGCAATGGGGCGGTGTTCATCCACTGCTGTCTTATTCCTAGATTTGGGTATCGGGGTAACCCTAGACAATTTCCACTGTCGTGGATAAACGCCATCTTCAAGAGACAGGTTGAAAATGTGGCAGAGAGGCGAAATTAAATGCTTCCTGGAAGACTTTAATAAAGAGGCTGGCAGATTATCAGGTCCTGGAGCACCATTTGCTTTAAGCCTTTTCAGACCACGTTCCACATCTTCTGGAGACAAGTGAGCGATGTAAACCGTGCCTCCCTCAGTTGAACAATCGGTGCAAAGATTTGCGTCTAAGGATGGCGTACCTTGAAGATAGACGCTCGAGAAGTAATCCGCGAAGGCCTCAGCCGCTGATACTCCCACGCGAGTAGTTCCCTCATACACCACTGAAGGCTCAAAGCCACCCTTAGACTTTAAGTTATGAATGTGTCGCCAGAAATGTTGGGGGCATTTTTTTAAATCATTTTCAATATTTGCAGTATGGAGTTTATAGGCTTCGGATATACGGCATTGAAGACTTGCCCGGAGATCTGAAAAATTTTGGTAGGCACTTGGATGTTGATTACGCTTCCATATCTTATGCAATGACTTTTTTCTGCGAATGTCCGTAATGATATCGGGGCTAAACCAAACAGGGTATCTAGGAGAGGTAGTATTCGCTCGCTTTTTCTTAGGCACGCATTGGTCGAAAATAGTATATAGTGTTTCATAGAACCTATCAGTGGCCAACTGTGCATCCCTACACTCATAGACACTAGTCCAAGGGGCATCACGGAGCAAACAGTTCAGCTGGGATATGTCAACTTTATTAAAGTTCCAGTCGGAAGAGACGTCAATATTGCTTGGAGGTAGTTTGATGAGAGGAGTACTACATGGTTTAAGGGAAAACGTTATCTCAAGTGGAGGATGATACTTATCCACATTTACCAGCCCACCGGTTGCAATTTCGACCACATTCACCAGTGACTCATCGCATTCCCGTGTCAACGCTACATCAAGCTTTCCACCGTGATAATTAAAGATTTCATTACAGTCAGAAATATTACAATATTCTGTGAAATATCCATAATAGTTGTTAATATTTGCAGTAGCACTATTTAAATTCAAATCACCGGAAATTAAAATTTGTAATTTGTAATTAGAATAAAATGTAAACAGCACTGAAAAAAGAATTAAATTAGTAAAATGAAAGGAGATCAAACCTTGAGTGTTGGGAAATACTCATACCACAGAGATGATCGTACTCAGGTGATTTGGCTACACCTTTATTTTCAACCGATTTAAAAAAATATGAGGAGGAGAACCACTTCCTTTTTTGAAGTCAGTTCGACTGTTTTTTTTGTATGTGTTTCACGCGATTACTTCACCAATTTTAAATCATAAAATACTTTATTTATTTGTCTATCTATTTGTTTCGTTTTTTTTTTTTATAAAATTCATAACCATAAATTATATCAATAAATTTAATTTTTAATTTTTTAGTGGTAAGAAAAATTAGTATAATGGTCTATCTTTAGGGATCTTATCCCGAAAAGTTGAAAAAAAACAATAAAACGCGTTGGGGGTTTTCCTAATAAATAAAACAACACTCAAAAACCCAATTATTTTTTCTATATTATAATGCTAATTTATTGATATTTTAACAATAATATTTAAGTAGTAAAATATTTAAAATAAACATTACTCATTTCTATGTATATGATTTAATTCAATAAATAAAATCTATTTATCCATCACCAAAATTTAAGTAATATGAACGCTAAAAACATTTTAGGTGCACTTTAACTAGAATACGTAAGTAAGAAACGCGTCACGTCAAACTTGAAAATCATTAAAAACCTATATTGCAACATTGAATTGTGATCGTGCACCCATTTGTCATGATTTTAGGAGATTCCAAAATAATTACATTTCCATTCGACAAAATTTAAAATAACCTACCACGTTCGAAATTATAAGTAAATTAATTAATTAATTATTACCTATACCTTCCTGAAGTTTGCAAGACCACATTATTAGCAAATTGTGTTCAACAGCTGATTTCGACATTCTGAGTACATCCGATATGTGAAGTATTGACAAATTGTAACCATTTAAATTAATTTTGTATGATAACCTTGTTCCTGTCGATTCTGTTTATTGCTTTATTGCTGGTTGCGAAGCGCTTGGTAAGTATCGGTTAATAGTGGTATGTGCGAGGGGGTCGTGGCAGCCCCAGACGCGCACGATGGCGTTGTCCGTGGTGTGGAGAGAGGCTCGACAGCCCGCTTTAGCCTTCACGCAGACCCAGCGCGTGCGGCTGCCGTACTTGTTGACTCGGTTGAAGCGGTACTGGCCGATCATTATCACGGGGTTACCGCGCTGAGACTGCGCGAATACTGGGCTTAGATCTGAAACGAAACCTATTGTCAGTACATAATAATCATTTTAATGAGAACATTCTTTTGAATAAAAGAAATTATGGTAATTATCAAAGGACATCCACTTTCTAAATTGTTCTTTATTAATTTTTTAACTCATAAATACCAAAATATATGCAAATAGACTTAGCTGTCTATTTAAGCTGTAAAGTAGTAGACTTATCTGTCTAATTAAGCAGTAAAGATAATATTTTTTTTAAAAAAAAAGCTAAAGTGTTTTAAGTAGCTGATACAGTAAAAACTGATGCGGCTTAAATTATCGTTGAAAAAGACGAATGATTATGATTAGATACAATTATTATTAACCTAACCTAACGTGTCGATGTGCTTGTGTTATTTGTTATTTGGTTTTACTAGCATTGATTTCAATCAGTGAATATGTCAGTGGAATTACGCAGTTCTAAAAGGGGTATATTTTTAATAGGTGACGTAAAACATCAAAAAACGGGTTCAAAACTTCTGTCCAATGGACAAGTTCTAGCATTTTTATGTTACAATATATCCATGAAATGAATTTAATTATAAATAAATCACGAATTGAGATTCGTTAAAACTTTGTTAAAAATTCGTTAAACTTGTTAAAGTTTGCCTTTGGAAAAGGCGCGTATTCCTTTTAAATCTTAACCGTATTGTGTTAATAAACTTTAACAAGTTTAGAGGGACTTGCAAAAAAATGCACAAAAGACACAAGACGTATTTAAGCAGCGCCTTCAAGACTTTGTCAAAAATTTAGATAATTTGTTTAATATTGCACACGCCGATGCACAACATTCTAAAATAAACCACGGCTTCAGTGCACTTCAGCAATAAAATCATCTTACCAAGATTTGTGCTTTTTGAAATCAATTAATTTTACGAGAAAACTGAAAAAACGACCTCAAAAGCAGTCTTGAAGAAGATAACTCAGCATGTGTGGTATTTAACTGACGTAGTTTCTATACTATCTCTCTACTGTTTGACGATAATGTGGACCAAGAAACTAAAGTTAAAATGGTTGATTATTTAACCAAAGAGGAAATAGCTCATGGAAAACGATAAATCCCATCGAAAGAAGAACTTTGTTAGGCATTAATAATTATAGAAGTTTTTGCCTTCGTTTTCTGTAAAAGTATATATTTTGAACACTAATTTCTTTAATTCCAGTAAAAAGTAAGTCCTTGTTCAATCGCCTTAAAATTGAAGACAGTTTTATACATTTAAGTCCTATTTTATGGTCAAATAATACTTCGTTTAAGAAGCTACAAAGAAAGTTTCGTCACTGAGGGTAGTAAACGATGTAGCTGAAAGAGCGGTTAAGTTGTTACAAGAGAAAAAAATTTTTCCTTATGTCTTGGGACACCCTAACCAACACGTTTTGTAGACTGATGATAATTATTTGACCTTCCTTACTGTGAGTTCACAGATCTTATACATTTATGAGAAAGAGAGTTCAGAAGAGCAGGTGCTGCATTAGTGAACCCTATGTAATCTCTAGGACAAGGAAGTAAAATAGTTAGAGATAAATGTTCAATGGTTATGTTTCCCCAAAGTTTTGACAATGATGTCATCAACAGTGGTAATAGCAGCATTGCAGCCGCTCTTCTTCTTGATGCACGTCCACCGCACTCTGGAGCCCCAGCTGGCGTGCTTGTTGAAGCGCCACTCTCCGATTTGAATGACGAGGTTGCCACGTTGAGAGAGATCAAACTTTGGCTCTGAAAGAATTGTATGGTACCAAGTTTACAGGAGATGCAAGAAAAAACGTTAAAAAGTTAGAATGAGTAGGTAAATGTTTCGGCAGTGAAGAAAGGGACGTGACACATAGATGGACGCATGGACATAGTGAAATTACGAAGGTTCCTCAGCTTCCTACGGAGAATATAAAGGTAAATAAATAGTACTTGTACAGTAAAGTTTACTTTGTGAGCAAAATTACAGCGACATACGACAATTTAATCCACACTTACAACAAGCTCTAATATTTAACATATTAATATGCAAAGACTATTTATTACTATTTATATTATATTTATACTAGCTGTCATCCGCGATTTAGTTCACATTTATTCAGAAACAGTATCCAGAAACCTCACGCATGATTTACTGTAACTAACTATCAAATTTCATCAAGATCCGTTTAGCCGTGAAAAGTCTACAAACAGACAGACAGACAAAGTTAGTTACTTTCGATTTTATAATATTAGTAAGTATGGATTAACTACATTTTATTCATCATTCTATATAATTGTTATTTGCTGAGACTATTATAATATCCTATTCTAATTAGTTGTTACTAATATTACTAGTGGCTCTTTGAGCTGTAGACCTCGCGGCCTACGTTTATCTTCCTCCACAGGTCGCATTCCTAAACCCATTCTTGTGAAATTTTGTGAGCACATGACATAAATAGGATAAATAATAGTCAAAGCAAATAACAATTGCATCGAATGAATAAAATGCAGTCAATTCAATATCCATAGGTGAGTATTGGTATACCTACTCTACGATTTCATGTAAACAAACATTGTTACGTTGATTACAGAGTTTTTATAATACCTCATCTTAGAGGCGGATATTACCTAAAAGGTTTCTTCGTAACGTAACATTCGTGGTGAACCTTGATTCAAAACACTACTGGTCACTAAGACTGAGGACTATGAAAATGATTTATTTCTCTCTTTCGCTCTCTAATGATTATGCCACCCGTTATACTTGAGGAGCCTGTCGTGTTCGGTGACGGCCATGCACCGGCACTGGGACGAGTACCTGGCGCTGCACTGCCACCAGGTCTTGCTGCGGCGACTCATCTTCTTGGCGAACCGGTACTTGCCACTCTGGATGGTGCGGTTGCCGAACCTCGTCTTCACAAATTGAATGGGATCCAGGTGACTTACTAGAATGGAACGTGATATAAACCTTTGTCAATTGATAGTAAATTATTGAAAAGTGGAACAAAATATAACGACCTAACCGAAACAGAAAAGTTCGAGTGTGGCAGGTATTCCACGTAGGTGGAATTCCACCTTACAATTATATTCGGGAAAAACGCTTTTGAATTTAGATTTAATCGGTATTTCAGTGCTAGAATACTTCTGCTAGTAAATAAGTAAGTAGAATAGTGCTACTAGTAAATAAGTAAGTAATAGATTTTAAAGAATTTTCTTTCTCATTAGAGCTATATTTGTTCTATTCCGGTTAATTAACTTTAATCTTAAAGAGTGCTTACACTACGAGTTTTTAGAAGATTTTAAAATAAAATAAAAGATAAGAAAGTATTTTCTAATATAAATAAAATATATAATTAAACTACAATACTACTAAGTTAAAAACTACAGTTGGGAGAAGGCCCGTCTCTTAAGCCAGAGGGAGCGGGTTCGAATCCAGCCGACGGCACGCACCAGTTTGTTCATTGTGTAAGCATATGTGCGTATTGTATGTCATCTGCTACATGACTGGAGCTCGTTGTATGGCGACAGGCTCGCTCCCTGTCACATTTGGGACTGAATATCGTCCGGCGAAGTGTGGGTGTTTTATTACACCTCAGCCAGCCCCCTCGGGGGAAAGGCGTGACGATGTGTTATGTTATGTTGTGTAAAAACAACAATTTTTTTTAGTTTGGCAATTGAGATATTCTTACGCAGAAGAACTTAGAACTTAAGTACGCAGAGTTAGTTTTCAGGATTTTCCACAGCTCGAACTAAAATGTTAGTCGAGTGCAAAAAGTTACTAAGCGTGGTTTACAAACAACTTACAAAAATATTAAGATAGCAGGTAAGTACACATTGCTAGCTGCATATAATAATATTAAATACTTGTACTTAAGTACATAGTGATTTCGTATTCACTATTTGCTCCAACTATGACTTTGCGATTTTTCTTATTTTTGTTGCAATGTCAGATCACTTCGATCCTACTGCAGTCTCTCAGGTAGAATGGGTTCCCAGACGTAATCATGAAAACTGGATTACCTTTAGCTCGCCTGCTTTTCTAAAAGAAGTGACAAACTTCAGTTTTGTCTTGAGTCGTTAGCCCTTAAATAATTCCATTTATTTAGAGTCATCTAGAAACACCACCAAATTTTAACATTGTTTAACTTCGCTACTAAGGTCGCTTGTACATAGTTTTTTTTACTAGTGTCTAATGGTATTAAGATTTTATTATTTAATTACCACATTAATACAGGTAGTTGCGGAAGTTCATCTTCAATTTTATTATAGAAACCGACGTGGTTTTCACACATTATGATTTTATGAAACGGGAATTACTCACGTAAAATTTAGTCGATTATTCCGATAACTCACTATCAAGGAATGTGCGCGCAAACCTGGAACAAACAGAAACCTCTTGTTTTTAAAATACTTTTATCTCGTAGATCCATTCCAACAAGGTGTTCGACATCTCAAATTTTAAGTGGTTTTGCTGTTTAGAAAACCATTTAATTATTTTTAATTTATCTGTAGAGAGCCGTTTTATTCTTTACAATATGGTAACATTAAGTGTAAGAAATTGCAAAAAACATTTTGACTTAAAACAACTTTAGTTTTGTTGCACGCGTTATGTTTTAATCTCGCATTTAAAACAAATAAATAAATTACTATTTTAAAACAAATAATTACTGACCAGGCTACTACTTTTATTATTATAAGATCCTTATATTTTACCATACATCAAATGTGTAGACAGAAAACCTTGCTGGAATGAGAAGATAATATCCTTAAGTACTATTAAAAAGTAAAATCTAAAACGTCAACAATAAATAGAAATCGAACATGGTGCTACTACATGTACAATCAGTGGTTATGCGAGACTTTGTAACAAATGACGTTCTTATGTAAGGTGACGAGCTTGGCGCAGCATCCCCTGGAGTGCTGGAGCACAGCCAGCGGAACTACGGCCCGTTGTTGCGGGGTTCGGATGCGTAGAACTGGTACGGTCCGAGGCGGATCTGTGCCGTTTTCCAACACGTTCATTACACCTACAAAATAAAAACTTTGTGTTAAAAATGCAAATAATATAATTCCTGTCGATTATTTTCTTCACAAAACACACGGAGCACACATAATTATACGCTCAATTGGGCAGTTAAAACAAAGATATTATGTATTATTATTTGCAATGCAATATCATGGACCGCAGATGAATATAGCAGCACATCAGAAAAAAGATCTCAACTATTTTTCCTTCCAACTATCTATTCCTCAAACGTATCTATTCGGGCAGGGCTACCCAATTAATTTATTGCATTTCCACGACATCTTTCTCCCATTCATATAGTTTTCCGAGATCCTTGTCCTTCATACACCAAAGTAGAACCTTCTAAGTCGTTTTTCCTCAATGGTGAAAACAGGACCTTAAAATAGACTAAAACAACATACTCGTAGTACAAGGATTTGGCGTGGCTTTAACATTTATGACATCTTTTAAAATAAAAAAAACGACTTCCTGTCATTCGAAAAAGATTTTGAAACCATTCTTAGATATTTGTTGTTTTTTAAAAACTGCTCGTGTGTTTTCGATAAAATTTTAAAGGGACGACTTGGGAAGTATACCCGTTGAAATAAACATAATTTTCCAAATCGATTAAGGTGTCTTCGAGTACTCGGTGAACACACATAAAAAAAAGATTCCGACGAATTAAAAACCTCCTCTTTTGTTTTGAAAGCAATAACGCCAGCTATAGGATCATAATTAAGACATATAACATAACACACTAAAACAAGGTTTACAATTAATTTAAGTATGTATTTAAAAATATCTAAGTATGTACTCGTATATCAGTCTCTGGCAGCCATAGTACAAGCTTTGCTTAGTTTGGTGTCAGGCGACCGAGTGTGGAAGTGTCCCGAATTTATTATTATTATTAATATAGTTTATTACCTACTTAACTGTAGTAGGTACCTATCATCTTCATTAGTCCCACTACTTACAACTTAGATATTCCATCTTAGATGTCTCAGGAAAAGTCTGATTAAAACCAAGATTAGGTCATATTTACGTGTAGATATTACGTTATTTGTATTTAAGATGACTTTAAAAAACTATCTGATTCTAACATATTTTCCGTTAACAACGATATATTCCGTCGACGCATGGTTGTGGTCAGTTACGAGTCTCTCTACAGTACCGTCGTCGAAACGCTTCACTTTCGCCGGGCAGTTTTTGGAAAGTTTAGACGAACAGTACCAAAGATTGTTGTAATTAATCTGACAGTAGGTGTAGTTATCCAAAATTAAGAGCCACTTCTTGCCAGAAGGTGAAGGTATCAGCACACCGTCATCTGTAATTTATATTCAAGTATAATTATGATATTCTCAATGCGGTAAATATTTTGAAAAAAATAAAAGGTTCATAAGTCTTAGTGAGGAACTAGGTGAGGTCTAATTATTTAAACCATAAAAATAATTAATAAGGCATAATTTTTGATAAAAATTAAAAACTTATTAATATTACAGTTAAGGTACTACTTAGTAACTTAGGTAATAGGTAGGTATTGGCAACAATTGTGTTTGAATAAGTTTATTGCCACAAAACTTTTTCGGCGGTTTTATTATTGTGTTAAAAAGTTTTTCACTAACATCGTAAAATAAACTCGTCTTAAGGCGGTGAGAGCTTTATATAATTGACAAATTATTTCTTTCTTTCATATGTGGTTTCTTTAAATACTGATAATTATCTCAGAGATACTATCACAAATGCTAATAGAAAAAATACTTACATAGGGAATCAATTAATAATGGACAGAATCTAGTCACTAACAATTTAGAGATACATCCTATAACTTCGAACAGTAACGAATAAAATTTTCAAAATTTAACACTTTCAATATTGAGACATCACACAAAACATTTTTATTTTGTAGGATGACACATGACACTGTTGATACGCTGTACATGATCTTGTTCTAAAACAAATCACCTATTACGGGAGTATTATATCTTACAGGTAGGTATGAGGCAATCTATAAAGATGACCATAATACCTACAGTTACCTAGTAGGTAACTGTATTATGGTCATACATTTATAAAGGGAATACAATACAATTTATAAAACATATTATTAATTAAGATACAATCGAATATTTTAAAATAATATTGATTTCAAAGCCGATGTTAAAAAATATCTTTCTTAGTTTTGATTTTATATTTATTTGAAAGCATTTAAATTCAACTATTAGGTATGTCATGGTCGTGACTATGGTCTATCACATGAGAGACGATTCCTTATTTTATGTGTAATAGGGCGTACCTATTTTGCGGTCGATTATTAAAAAGCTCTTAAAGCGCGTAACTCGACTAAGTATTCGTAACTGATCACTGAAGTTAAGCAACGGACGCCGGGGTCAGTCTTGGGATGAGTGACTAACTGACTACGGGTAGCATTTGCAAATGAGCGCTACCATGGCTCGGAGGACACGTTATATTTTAGGCCCCGTTTGTTTGTTCTGTAACAACAATCGACCAGTCATGTCAGAGGTCTTCGGGCGGACACTCTAACACTCTAGCTCTAGCTAGCCGCGTTATTATTTACCGCGTAGTAATTATTTTGCCTATACATAGACTTATGTACACGGTGGGTGGGTGTGCCGGTTCTGGCGGTCTACCATCGTAAGGCCGATGGTCACGACCATGGCGTGGCAGTCCATGACGCGGCTGTCTGCGCAGAGCCACTTCACCTTGGACGAGCAGACGGAGTGGCGCGTGTACCAGTACCCGCGGAGCTTCATCACCTTCGCGCCGATCTTGGACGTGCAGAATGTCGGACGATCTGTTTTAGAAAACGTAGTTTATTACACAAAAAATTACAAGCTACATTATTTTTTACTACAGTACCATAAATGAACTAAGTTTACGTAAGTATTTGATAGATAAAAATATAATATGGACATCAACCTTTAAGTTGGGACTATTGGATAAACTTATGTCATTATTTAGTAGTGATGTCGTTAAAGGTATGTATCAAAAAAGGGGTTGGCCGTAATTTTTTTTAATAATTTTTAAATTTTTCATTTGTGAAGTACCTACTAAAGTAGCTCTAAAATGGTTGAAATGAAGAAAACGAAGTTTTAAAAGCATTATTTTACATAAAACGGAATATCTAAAAGAAACCCTGTGTTTATCAGCTTAGACAGACAAGAGTAAATATCTTTTAAAAAAAGTAAGCCTACGTTTATATTTTTATTATTTAAAATATGTTGCAAATTCGAGGAAGGGCTTGTCGGGCTTAAAACAAGATTTAATTCTATTTATATGAATATCATCTATCAATTAGATGGAATTGCAATTTCCAGCTAAAATTAATTTCGACGGCGCAGCTGGCCGAATTCTTCGCGGTCGATTAGACTAGCGATGCATTTTTTTAAAACACAAAAATTTCATTATAACAGAAGTACGTACTTTAAAACTACACTCACCTATTTATCTAAAATTACATTATTTTTATAAGTAATACGTCCTACAAAATAATGTAATTTATTTTATTATTGACCAAAAAAATGATTCAAACGCACAGTTTAATTAGCACTTTATTAAAAAAAACCTAAAACCTGAATTTTTACACGCCGAATGCAAGGCTGAAGGCAAGGACACGTTTTAGGCGTGAAAACTGTAAAGCGGTGAGCCTGCGCCGTGTCGATTGTGTAGGACTTAAAAACACGTCGTTTTCAAACATTTTAGGTACATGAATAAGTTTTGACCCGGCTCGCGCCTGAACCTTGTCCGCAGCGCATCCTCGTCTTACGTCCGCCTTGTACTTCAGCATATTGAAGGCAGACGCTGTCAAAGCTAAAGCATGCCGCCGCCACCGCTGCCTTGGTACCGCGGTTATCTCAGTGACCATTAGCTAAAGCGCTGTCCTTCATACTATAAGCATCCAAATCTGGAAGAAGAATGACGCATATACCTGAAAATAAAAATATATATGTAGGTAATGTAGTAATAATGTAGGTAACCATTTCGAAAAAACTGTCAATACCAAGAAGAATGTACTTACATACCTAAGTATAGATGTCAATTAATTTCACTGGTGAATAAAAATACCGCGACACATAAACACAACGATGTATTTCGGAACGTATAAATGTACTTAAATGTCATACCTTACGTTTTATGGTAACAACCAAATTTTAAGTAATAAAAAACTACTTTTAACTAGCTGTTACCCGCGATTTTGTTCGCGTTTATTCAGGAAATAGTATCCAAAAACATTCCTCGTGATATACTATACCAATTATCAAATTCCAGCAAGAACCGATAAGCCGTAAAAGCCTACAAACAGACAGACTGATAGAGTTACTCTCAATTTTATAAAATTACTAGCTGTTACCAGCGAATTCGTTTGCATTAATCAAGAAAAAAAAATCCTAAAACCTTCCTTGTGAAATACTGTAAGTAATTATCAAATATTACCTAGATCCGTTCAGTTCAGCCGTGAAAAGCCTGCAAACAGGGAGAAAAACGTAGTGACTTTTGATTTCATAATAAGTAATGATTAGTGTGGATTTGTTTTTATTTTATTTGAGAGACCTTTGAATTTTAACATCAGGGCTAGCCACTTAGCCAATGCGTACGTGCTTGCTTTTTAGGGTGCCGTACCAAAATGGTACAAAGAAACCCATATGATGCCACTCCGATGTCTGTCTGTCTGTATGTCAGCGTCGGTTATGTTAGTCTTAGAAACCATAAAGTTAGCGACTTGAAGTTTGGCACAAATCCAAGTAACGTTAGAAGCCACCAGCAGCTTGGCTATGGCTCAATACATACTTTTGTATTGCATGTTTCCACGTATTATTATTATCTATAATTTTTCAATGATTGTGATAATTTTTAACAGAAACGAATACTCCATTATTATCAGTGATGTTGGCTTTACACCCGTTGCTGTGTCTGCCGCACTGCCAACGAGTTTGCGTATGTTTTGCCGACGTGCGGGAATACTGCCTCGTGAACTTTTCTCCGTCGTAGTACACCATCAGTGTACCGCGATTTGTCGTGAAAAACACGGGACCTGGAACATAACAGTTACAACGTGGAAAGTTAAACACATAGTTACCAGCACACACAGTTAGACAGGAAATGATTCTGATTTTGAAGTTTTCCATTTATCTAATAATGTTACTGAATACAGACTTCGAAACTTTGTAAAAACTTGTTTTACTATATAAACGCCAGCGCGGCGTAATGGCGGATGGAATTATAACAGCCGATGGTTTAAATTGATGTGTTACTTTAATTACAAGAAAAAAGTACAGTGACGTTATAAAATCACGGGTCAAAGCTGAACTCGATTAGTGCAAGACCGGGAGTTGGCCAAGAGACAGGTCTATACACAGTGAAATGAAGAAACCTATATCTGATACCGATGGTGAAGGCTGTATGATGCTCAATCACACCTCTTAATTGTGTCTGTTAATGAGAACACATGATACATAACGAACAACAGATCAGTGTGCATTCAGCTACCGACTTGTCATTTGCTCCCGCATACACAACAGTTTGTAAAGTTCAAAGCCAACCTCAAAACCGTAAAATTTGATCTGGCAGGTCTGAAGACTTGCCAGATTACTTTAGTGACATGTGAGAGGTGGAGCGCTAAGACAAGTATTACACACATCACGTGTTACAAGCATACATAAATGTGCATCGAGCCTAAGTTACATTAACGAGTCGTCTCAGCGTTTACCTTTGTCTTATAAGAATCCTTAAAAATAAACTTACTTATTTACCAAAAATACTTCATGTCACACATACCACAATCCCTAAATTCACAAATCTTGTCTCTATTCCTTGATAACGCCAAGGTTGATACGTAACTGGGTAATTTATTTTCTAAATTTTTATTATAGTGAAAAATATAGTATGAGTGACGCGTGACTTATCCACCAGAGACATGTGAGGAACATGACCGTTGCGTGAGGAGAAACTGCACCAAACGGGTTAAAACATTTACACAGCCAACATGAGCCCAGTAAATCTATTGACCGCTCGTACATCTCCGGTGGGTAAGCAGCTTTAGACCAGTTTATGAATTACAATTGTGGTCAAAGTTACTTTTGACAACAATTTCGTCGCACATTAAAATATAGGCTTTGCAGTTGGAGAGATAATATTTGCTGCATCGCCACCTTACGTTGCCGTTACCCGAAACATATTGCTTAAAAAACCTGTAGCCTTGATGCATAAGGATTCGGTTACCGTGGCTCGATACTAATTCAGTGATCCCTGAAACTAGAACATTTTATAAGTTAAGCTAACAGAATTTGATAGAAATGAGCACTCGGATGCGGACATTTAAAACAATCCGTGGCGTTCTGTATTGAATAGAATCTATTTATATTAGGTTTAACCAAATCACTCAAACGGCACTGAGATTTATTTACGTACTAGAGGGGCTGAACCAAACAAATGATTTGCTGCAGCGCTGAAACTTTAATTATGTCGTGTAACCAAACATTTTCGCGATTAGAACAACCATACTGCACGCGTGTCGGGACTACACTAAGGACGAAAGTGTGCGTGTGTTCGGGTGATAAAATCTAGTAGTACGTAGGACATACTCGTATGTATCGATAATGTTTATTAAACTTGCAGCCTGGCTGGGTATAAAATGGGGTTACCGCGACTCGCTGTTACTTTTTAGATCCCTAAAACGAGTTCTTTTTTTTATGTTCTTTTCTTATTCTTTATTTAATAAATTTTTTCAAACTCTGCATCCTACCAATAGCAGGACATTAAGCAATAGCAACTGTACTTCCGCAAACTAACGCCTGATGTCATCATGTATCTCGCGTAGAGATACGCGACGCTGCACGCGCCGCATAACGCCCCGCGTCTCGCTGTACGAGGCCTTTAAACAGTTGTTTTCGTTGCTTTTACTTCACAGTCCCTCAGAATAAATAATGAAGTTAGCATTGTTTGTAGTAGACACAGAGAAAGACGCATCATTTGGATTTAAACAAGATATCAGCTTGGCTTCTTAAATCTTACAATAAGTACTATTTAAATCTTACAGCACTTTAATACATATAATGTTTGTTTTCCTTCTGGTAGGATACATAAGTACCTACTTACCATAATTAAAACGAATTAAAACGAAATCTGTAGTAAGTACTGGTTTATTATGTAAAAAACGCCACAGATTTTTATTTAAAGAAAATATATCTTTGGTATCTATACGAGTATATATACAAAATAATAGCTAACAAACTACATGTTAGGTACATAAGTTAGATATATGTTTTAATGAAACAGGTGCATGTGAATGGACTGTTTTCATTTTGATGATATCATTATCGAATGTGTGTATGACCGCGCGGCACTTCCTGCGTCTCTTGGCGGAGCAAGTCCATTTAATTTTGCGTCCGGTCATGTTCACTCCATCTCTTGTGTATGTATAATTCTTATAAGGCAGCATCCTATTCATGGCATGAAATCAAGCATAATCTGTTAGTTTTTGAGATAGGTACGTACTTTACGAAATCATTAGCTTTTCTCATTTCAATACTTATTTTTTTTACATCGTCGTGCTTGCTAGAGTGTGATGTAGCGGGGGGGCGCGCGCGCGCGGGATCCATGCAGTTGTGCGTGTAATTATGTGCACCGTGGGGTCTACTCTGATGTGATGATGGAGGTTGAATATCGAAGAATAGCTTTATCAAGTATTCGAGATGTACATTTTAAATTTTTATTAATAAGTGTTATGGTATACAAAGTATACTTGACTCCATAAATATTGCGGAAATGCAAACCATGATTATTGGAGCTACACAAAGATATTATATTTAAAAAAAATAGCAAGAAGAATTGTTTTTGTACAATAATTTGATTCAAAAATAAACAGAGCAGCTACAATTACATAAAACTGTTTAAAAATAAACTGGCGGGTGGGAGTGGTTATCAATAACTTGGTTGATTTTCGTCCCAGTAGTCAAGATTCGAGCCTTGCACTTCATGGTCTTCAGTTCCGAGCACACCCAGCGTGTCATTGTGGTGCCCGCTCCTTGCATTATGTATTTGTAGTTTTTTATAACCAACAAATGACTCCCTTGAGTCGTCAGGAATTGGTGATCTGCAATGTTTAGGATAAGCACAAAACTTATTTCCTATCAATTTTCTTTCATGTTTTGTTTTTGTACCTAAGTTGATTTTATTATTTAAGGTAGAACTAACTGGTGCCGAAAAAGAAACGCTGAGGTAAGCGTGAAAACCCATTCTAATTCAACTTCCAAAACTCTATATTTTAACTGTCGCAGCGCAACTCATATAAGCGGTAACATCAATAGGTTTTACACTTGGTAATTCGGCGGGTGATTATGTTCATTATCCACTCTGATCATTACAGTACCGTAGGTGGTAATTTTAGCATTGCACTTCCTACTGTGTACAGTACATAGCCACCGGGTCCTTGGTCCATTGGTTTCTTGTTTAGTGAACTTGTATCCCGATAACACCAGGTTCGTATGACCTCGTTTCGAAATTATGAACTTTGGCACTGGAAGAGTTTTTACTGTGATTAGACAAAATATCTTCATACTTGTGGATGCCATGCAAAAGTAATGTACGTGTTTAGTATGTAATAACATGAAAATAACGTATTTTTATTCAGTTAACAAACCAGAAATGTATTCTCGTATGTTTCAGTTCAAAGCATCAATTGAAACAAGATGGCGATTTTCATATGCTATTTTATTCTAAAACATCATTCAAATCAAACATAATCATTGACCATAACCAATCTACACAACAACCCGCAACAAGTATGCGGGTACGCAAAGTACTTGTTACTCCATTTGATTTTAATAAGATAGATGATTATGATGATTTTATTTCTAAAGACCAAGTCACCGTACGTGGTGACAGTTGCATCGGACTTCCTACTGCTGTGGGCAGAACACGACCAAAGAACCTTTCACTTGACACTTGCACACACGGTCGCCTGACCCCAAACTAAGCAAAGCTTGTACTATGGCTGCCAGGAACTGATATATAATTATACTTAGATATTTTTAAATACATACTTTAATAGATATTAACACCCAGACATAGAACAAACACAAATGTTCATCACATAAATGTTTGCCCTAGGTGGGAATCGAACCCACGCCCCCAAGCTCAGAAGGCAGGTTCACTACCAACTGAGCCACCGAGACATTATCATATTCATGTGCCCTCGATGTGTAGTTATGAACGTTGGTGCTGAAAAATATTAAATTATTAGTGTTTAGCACAAAAAAAAAGAATTTTTATTAGTTGCGCACGCGGTTTCACTTGCTATTTCACAGGAACCGTTAGTTTCACCGAGATGAAAATTTCGTTTTCGTACCTCTGGCAACGTGTATGCAAAGTTACACGATGATCGATTAAGCAGTTAAGCCGTAAAAACGTGACAACAAACTCACATTAAAATTTATAATTTAGGTCAGAATTAGGATTTAGGTTAACTCTTATTTATAATTATCTGGAATGAGTCGTAAAAGTCAATAAATTGCCTATATCTAGATAATATCGCGCACATCCATTACTAATTTGAAAGAAATATTAAATGCATAATAATATTTAATACTTCGGATAATTTTTTAATTAATTTCTTTTGAGGCTGGGTTATTTATCTGATTTTGCAAATAAATATATGTAATTAAATAGTGTTTACCAAACACAAGGCTTAAAATACTTATTGGTATCTTTGACGACATTACTCGAAACTAAAGCCTCTAGATAATTTACATTATAATTTTATCCCTTTTAGTCCAAGCCTTTTCAGTCACATACATTGTGTTCATAAATACCTGATATCGAATTTACAAACTAACTTTATGATTCGCAAGCTTCAGCAAACACTTTGCTAGAATCAGTGCTAGTTTCTTCACTTCCGTCAGGTTCAGCTACAGTAGCGCAGTTCGCCGTCATCGGAATCTCTCGATTTAACATTTTGGTTTCGGCCAGTTTCTTGGTCTTTGGCAGATGAGCGTGCACTGTATTAGCTTTAACAATCTTGCAGTGTATCTGAGCGAGCACTGTAGAAGCATCAACAGTATTGCTGTGTCTCATAATAAGGAAAGCTTTACACCCGTTCTGCCTTGACGAGCATTGCCATTGGGTTGTAAATCCTTTAATCTTTTTCTTCGAATAAGTAAATAGGCCAAGTTTGACCATCTGTTTGCCATTGCAGGATGAGACAAACTCCCATTCATTTGTGTTTGTATCTAAAATAACAAAAACATAAGATGATTTTTATTTTTATTTTGGTGATAAGAAAACGGTAATTTGTATCCATAAATGTTTTAGCACAGTTAAAGAAACCATACAATGCTACGACTTTGATGATGGGCAAAATGCCGCATAAATCTAGACTGCAATTAACTCTCACCAAACGGCTCAGGGTTGTCAACCACAGTGCGCGGATAGCGCTAATTCATAAGTAGAGTTGACTTGACTTGCCTAGCAAACCAGTCGTAACTACTAATATTTTATACATCGTAAATATCCAGAATTTGATTTTAAGTTAGGTAAAGGCTATTTTTGAATTTAGCAACCATTTTTTGAAGGTTTCCGCCGGTAGGACGCCTGCCGCGAGGTTCTCAGTTCACAGAGCCAGTATCATACTGTATCCTACTGTACCTGAATCATAATGTTTTCCAATTATTGCTGTTCCATTATCTGAATTTTCGTTCTAAATTGTTAAAAAAGGTTTCACGGGCGAACACTTCAGTAATCTCCAGCAAACTGTAGCGTGAAGCTCTGTGGGTTCCCTATTGATTCGAATACCTAGTCTAGCCATAAGTTCTGTTACAAATGAAAATTCATTTATTTTTAATACAGTAATGTAATACAATACAATATTACAATATACAATACAATATATCTTTATTGCACACCAAAAAGTACATGAAAAACTTAAAAACTAAAATACATTTTTCGGCAGTACAAGGGCGACCTTATCGCCTAAAGCGATTTCTTCCAGGTAACCTTTGGATGGACAAGAACTTACAGAAATACGAAAAGGGTAGGTGGTGTACATAAAACTAAATTAAAATTTAAAAGATAATATTAAGTAATATTAATAATAAGTACCTACTTAAATAAATAACCAAAAATAAATATAATATAAATATGAATAATTATAAATATTATAAATAAATATAATAAAATATCAATACATATATATAAATTAGTATTATGCGTACCGAATTAGCAAAGAGCTAAATAATGGTTAAAAACGAGATTTTTAAAAATGGGCAGTGATTGGGCCTGTCTTATGCCAACAGGCAGCTCATTCCATAGCTTGACAGCTTGCACAGTAAACCCTTTACTATAAGAAAGATTGATGTGGGATGATGTTAATAAAAATTGATTGATGGTAATAATGTTAATAAAAGTTATATGTACACATGTATAGAAGTCTTAACAAAAATTTAACTATTATTTTATTCAAAATGGCCACCTTTGGCCTTGATACACGCCTTTAGTCGGTCTGGCCAAGAATCTATGGATTTACGGACTGTTTCCATGGGAAATTTAGCTACTGCTTGCTTCAGATTTCTTAAATGACTCTATGTCGGCGTGTCGTTTAGAGCAGGCCATGCCCTCTAAAACTGACCATAATTTGTAGTCCAGGGGGTTTAGATCTGGGCTAGAGGAGGGCCAGTCTTCAGCCCTTATAAAGTCCGGAACATTGGCTTCCAGCCAGGCTTGTGACCAGGTGCAGAGTCTTGTAGGAAACTCCACGGTAGATTTTTAAAAAGTGTATTGCTAAAGGGTTTTACAACACCATCTAAGACAGTCTCTTGATACACTTTGGCTGAAGTTTTCACGCCTTTTTCACAAAAATGAAGCTTTGTGACGCCGTGATAGGAACCCCCCACCAAACCATGACTGACGCAGGATGATAACCACGCTGTACCTCTCCGACCTCTTCCGTAGCTTCTTTAGAGCTGTGAGCGTACACTTTGTCGTTTTGCTTGTTGTAGTGCTCTTCTGAACATATTTTCGTCGGTAAAAAGGATATTCCTGTAACTTTCACCTGCGTAACGGGATAGAAGACGTTTTGATCTATCCACTCTCTTTAATTGCGGCGATTGATTAAAGGCATGTCCTGTATATCGGCGATATGCGCCAAGCTTCAGGTCTTGTTTTATTATACGCGACAGAGTCCTAGTCCTATATCTTCATTTCTCGCATCGGCGAATTCTAGCTTTAACAGCATTATCAGCCTTAGTAGTTCTCATCGCACGCGGCCGCCCCGATCTTTTATGGTTTTCAACAGAGGAAGTGTCGGTATATCTGTCGATATACGATATACGAACATACGGCTGACACCAAGATTTTGAAGAGTCTTGAAAATGACCGACGGTTCCATACCCACTTTGTGCAACGCAATCACTGCAATCCTGTTTTCTTTAACACCCCATTCCATGTTGTAAATTTAATAATAATCACGAAAAATATATGTAAAATGGCGGGAAATTGATTGTAGTTTTCGACATAATAAACGCATTCCAAATTTAAATGCAGAAAAAAATATTAAAGGAAGGAGTTTGTATTGTAACAATATTTATGGCCAGACTAGTTAGTATCTTTAGTCCTAAAATTGAAGGTCATAAAATTTGCCTCCTAATATTAGTTACTACTAATCATCATTACACAATAATATTACTGCCCCTAATATCAATTGTCATAATGTAGTATTACTAATATTTAAAAGCTAAAACCTTAAACGCCCTAACTATTGAGGAACTTAAAGTTTTATGCCATAAATCTATAATGTCATAAGCTATAATTGCTCTAAAATTATTCGACAAATTGGTTATAACGAGGGTTTCCGGATGTAAATACAGTTAAGAATACATTTTTAAGTAATGTCTGCCTAGACTAGTAAACAAGGGCCAATTCGTTTTTAGCACTTCGCCGGCCGCTGCCGGGGCACGCTCGCTTTGCTCGCTCGGCTCGTGCGTTATATTCACAAGCAATCTAACTAACCTAACTTTTGCCCTAGAATCAGTTTAGGTAACGAAAACGAAATTTTTTGCTTAGCAAAATGACGGCAATGCGTAAGGCAAGGAGCTTAGCTGCGCTTAAAATAAACACAAAGAACGCTAGGAATAATAATTGTTAGGTTATGCAAATATAGTACATTCAAAAATATGAACAAGAAATAGTATGACTAGGAACAATAACCATTTTAACCATTATACACACGACATTTATTACATGCAAATGACAAGTAACATACAAGTATGGCTTTAAAAAGTATGCGCATCTAATACAATGACTACAAAATATTATGACAAGATATGTATGCAGAACAACTATAGGACAAAAAATATTATGCGAATGAACGAAGCTGTTTGAGAACCGTACTCTGCTGGTTTCTTTTCAATGAGTATGATCAATATTGGCTCTGATGACAGTTTTGTCAAACGTCGTAACAAACGCTCTGCAAGTTTGACTGTCATATTTCGAGCAAACCCAACGCGTTTTGTATCTGCTCTCGTACTGTTTTGTGTATGTGTAGCCGTTCCACACGAGCATGAGCTTGCCTCGCTTGGATGTAGTGAATTCAGGACCTTGAACATAGAAAACCATTCTTACATAAAAGCCGCGGTTCAAATTCATAGCGGCCCATTACTCAATTACACATGCGACGTAAAACGAAGGTAACAAGATATTATGTGAACAAGATTTGACAAAACCTACTAAAGCAACGCGCCGTGACATTGCACGACGTCGTTTCCGTGTTTCAGGCTTAATGCTTTGGACTTTACTCTGAGTCGGGGACGGAACACATACGTAAACAATGTATCTTTTTACTTGACTAAAACCAAAAGAAATGCGTTGTTTTTAGCAGTCTATATATGAATGTTGATATTAACGTATTTTCCTTCGTAATTTATTCGAGTTATTACGATTTGTTATTTTTGTTCGGACGACACAATTATATACAAAAACAATCATTACGACGATTATGACGGATGTTACATCCAAAAAACTGGAGATTTTTGATTTTTTCCTATCGTATGGAGTAGGATGTCAAGAGGAAAGAAAAACTCTTAGCTCATTTTATAAATACGAAATGTGTTATATAATTAATACAAAAAATACAAAGCGATAGAAAAACAATGAAAGATATCACTTTCATTGTTAATTATTTTATAACAATGAAAGTGATTTTTACAAATTATCTTGGGAGCATTATTATTACGTTGCAGAAAAGAATGTCTTTTCTGTACCCATGACAACGTGTGTGCAAATTTCATAATTTACGGTTGAGTGGTTAAGGCGTGATAACGTCACAAATAACCAAACGAACAAACTCACTTATAAAAATAAACACACAATAAACGATTCTGATTCTGATTCTGATTCACTTTCGCATTTATAATATTAAGTTAGGAGGATGCTACAAACGATCTCTTAAATTTTCGTCCTATTAAGTAATTTAAATTATAAGGTTCCTACTAGGTAAGTTATATGCTGGTGGTCGATATACACACAATATTATGCGCCTGTCCATTTCTGCACAAGCAATCTCACAGACACGATACACAGAAAAGCCTCATAGGTCAGGACGTTCCTTAAATTTAATGCTATTTTTTCCGCCACCGCTCAAGCCAGAGGGAGCGGGTCAGCCGCACGCATCACTTTGTTCATTGTATGAACATTTGTGCGTATTGTGTGTCATCTGCTACGTAACTGGAGCCCGGTGTATGGCGACAGGCTCGCCCCCTGTTACATTTGGGACTGAATATCGTCCGGCAAAGTGTTGGTGTTGTACAACTCTGCCAGACCTCTCGGGGGAAAGGCGTGACGATATGTCTGTAGGTAATATTGTTTGCTCTAGATTCGTCTAGGTTACAGGGAAATATCTAAAACACTACATTACCGGCCTTTGAAGAGCGTTAAATGGGCGTTATTGCTCTCTCGTTTATACAATTCAGCGTTTTATTACTATTATGTGAGCGAAATAGCAACAACACACGTTCAACGTAAGAGAAGTCTAAAAATGTCATTTTTAACCTTTCGACCGCTTATGGTCTCCAACACTCGACAAACGCAATCTGGCTCTGTAACCCAATGTAGCATGTAGTTACTTAGGAACACAGAACACTCCCTATAATATCCCTATTTGGGGGCTGAGCTACCCACGTCCGAGTGTAATCTGATTCCCTACACCTGGTCCCCGGGTAGTGCTAACCGGGTAGCAAACTCTGGTGGAAGGCTTCGGCCGTGGCTAGTTACCACCCACCGGACCAAGCCATGCCGTGAAATGACCTAGTCGTGTTTCGGGATGTAGTCCGGTGTAACCGTGTCGAAGACGGGTCTGAGCAGTGGTGCACTTGTAGCGCCTCACTCAACTGCCGTCTTTGTACTTCTTCACTCTAGTAAACTTCAAGGCTAGAGTGAATAAGTACCTTATAGGTCGTCGTGCTCCATCTTAGACCACAACGTCGCTTAACATCAGGCGAGTTGGTGGTCAAACGCCGACCTACTCTACATAAAAAAAAATATATGACAAAGGGCACTTAGAAATACCACTGCGCACTGGCGAGAACTCATTCCATATTTAAATACAAGTGTTTATTGATTGATATGGTGAGGTTTATAGTATAGATTTTAGATAGTTGCTTTGCACCTTTGACTACTAGACTTGGAGCAAATCCAACGCATCTTGGACCCTCTCACGTCCTGTTTTGTGTATGTGTATCCGGAAAATAGAAGCCTGATCTTTCCTAGCCTGAATCTGATGAATTGGGGATCTAGAAATATAAATAAACAATTATATAACGTTTTACACTCATAGAAAGACATGGAAAAGTAACAACCAGACGCTAAACAGATATTTAAATTTAACATTCAAACATCTACTAAGTATAGGTCGGAAATCAAACTCGGGATTAGGGAGTACAAAGTACGTTTAAAAATAAATATAATAAAATAAACGTACCATCTGTTTCTATTAGAGTGACAGTCCAGTGCTAGACAACAATAGTTTATTGGAACACTGTTCCAAGTACAATAAAAGAATTAGCCAAGCAATACTAATAAACTTTGTTTTTTTTTTAACAAAGCTTCTACTAAAATATGTACTTAGTTTGCATTGAAGCATGTGTGCACGTTATTAATATTTATTAACTAATCTATAAATCGGATAACTACGTAGTACAATAAGAGATATTGTTATTGACCGGGCGAGCGCGAAGCCAGAGCAAGTATCTGCGTTTTAGTTTCGGCAAAAATGCTTTCGTATGACCGGCTTCCAGCCCCTGGTTGTCCGGCTGTCCGGATTTTCAGCTACTCCCCTCTACAGGTCGCATTTCTCAACCGATTCTTGTGTAATTTAGTGAGCAAGTTCGGTAAGTACTCGTAATTACGTAGATTTTCTTGGTCGATTCAGGTTTGTGGTTTTTTAAAATGACTGTGATACGAGACTTGCGAAGTCTTCAGCTCACAGAGTCACTAGCTTATTTGCTTCACCCACAATATCCATGAATCCAACACAAAGACTTTCCATAGTTGCACAGACAGGGCTGTCTGTGATTGTGATTATTGACATGTTTGACGATGACGTCTTCAACCGTATGCAGCGCTGCACTACAGCGCTTTTTGTACCTCTGTGACGTGCATGCCCATCGATTCTTCTCTCCATGGACTCTGTGCAAAGAAAATTTGAATCCTGACAGTATCAGGAGACGCGCTGCACCATATCTCGACGCCACAAATACTGGAACTGAGGAATAGGTAATAATTTAATCTGTACACTTTGTAATTTTGCAATGTTACTTGCATTATATTTCTATTAGTTAGTAGTTTTATATATTTGGTAAAGTTAATTTGTCCACTATAGTAGTGGTTTGGGATATTGCGAGAAAATGGGCCAATCTACGATTTTACGAAATTTATCTCGTACGCGCTACTATTAAATTTTATGTAATTTCCAACTTTATGAAGTAGTTTCATCGAAGTGTAATGTCACAGAGCTGTTGGTAACAGCGTTATTATTAAAAGTACATGATTTAAAGATGCGAAATAGATTTGCTGTGATAAAGATAATAAAATTTATACAGTATTGCAAAATTGATTTTGTTTATTATTAAATGAAGTAAAACATGTTAAACCATATTAACCAAACAACATGTGCACGTTACTAATATTTATAAGCGAATCTTTAAATCGTAAAACCACGCGCTACAACCAGAGTCATTGTGATTTATTTGCTTCACCCACAGTATTCATGAATCCAACACAAAGACTTTTCATAGTTGCACAGACAGGGCTGTCTGTGATTGTGACTATTGACATGTTTGATAATGACGTCATCAGCCGTATGAAGCGCTGCGCCACAGTTTTTGTGGCTCCTTGACGTGCATGCCCATCGATTCCTCTCTCCTAGGACTCTGTGCAGCGAAAACTTGAAACCTGACAGTATCAGGAAACGCGCTGTACCAGATCCCAATGCTACAAATACTGGAACTGAGGAATAGGTCATAATTTAATTCATGTTTTTTAATGTAGTAACATTGCATACATTATATCTCTATTAGTTAGGAGCGCTATTGTTTTCAGTTGTTTGTCTGCATGTTGCAAAGAAATGAATTCTTTTTCATTGTTTCATGTTATTTCCTTAACCTAAAAACATTAGGTTACTAGAAATGTTAATAACAATGGTATTACTAAATTTTAAACCAAATTAGCTGCGCCCCAAGGTTTTACCCGCTGTAAAAAAGTATTATATGTGTTAATCCAGGGAATAACATATCTTCGTACCAAGCTTCATCAAAATCCGACCATCCTTAGAGCGTGAAGAAATAACGAACATACATACTTACAAACTGAGACATTTACAAACTTTTACTTTATAATATTAGTGTGAAGTGTGATTTTTTAAAATTGATTTAGTTTTGTGTAATTGATTTTCGTTTATTAATTAGTTGAGTAAAAAAAAACATATCCAAACAAAAATAATAAACTCTGATTGAATGGATTTTCGAAAAAAAAAAAAAATGTAAACAGAAGTGTGGGTATTAATGCACGTGTGCACGTTTTTAACATTTGTAATTGAATCTTCAACCGTATTCAACCACACAGAACAACCAGAGATATAGTAATGTACGCAACGCCATGTAGTTTTGAACCGTGAAACTTTGTGTTTTCTAAACTTATGTCCTTTGTATGTAATGTATCGTCCACCGCGACCTGTTGCAGAGAACAAAGCCTTTTACACTTTGCTAACTAAAAATATTTAAAGTGTTCATAATGTTGGTCAGTAAACACATCAGCATTTTACGGCAAATATTAGGTTGGAAGAAACATTTTTAATAACTCGACAATATTTGCTGTCGTTTTAAATATTTAATTTAAAACAAATTCGCATTATTGATTTGAGACACAATAGTGAGCCTCGGCTGAAGTTAGCAAAAGAGATGGGTTCCCAACAAGTCGACAAGTCTATACCCAATCATGTCATTGTAACTCATTAGGATATCTTTCAATTACACTGAATGAAACCAGATAAGAGCAGCTTAATTACCCCTAACCCGTATCTGCGATTAGGGTAGAACATTAAATGGATGATTGTGGCAACTTCGTGTACTGACGAACTGATCTTCGATGGTGTGTATGCGAGCCTTGCACCCGGACTTCCGGTAGTTAATGCAGCGCCACCGGACCTTCATTCCTAAACTCTGATGTTACGTGTACCTAAACCCTCAATAAAATAATAATATAGCGTACGCCACAAGGTGTCTCGAAAATACTGCTGAAAACGAAAAAATATCAGTATACTAGGGACGTATCAGTATAACTGTGAGAGGAATGGCTAGCAACAAATGTCAGACTTTCATGTAACTACTATTTCGCTCGCCTGACGGCTTTTGATGTGTTTCGGCAGACGACAATATCCAGGGCCTACAATTTTATGTATATTGAGAACCACTGTATCGCTGTGTTGTAAATCCCTCGCGGTTGCCTGTTCAAGCACTGACAAAAAAGGTAGGAAACTATATGTAAATCGTATCGGATTGGATATCTTCAGTTCAGAGCTGATTGTAAATTATTATTTTAATCTTACAACCCATCACATCAAAATTGGTCGAGCCATTTAGGTGGTTGGTCACATACAAATCATATATACCTACATAACACTAACATTATAAATGCGAAAGTTTGGATGGATGGATGAATGGATGCTTTTTTACTCAATCACGTTAGTACTGCTGAACGAATCTAGATGAAATTTGGCACAGGGAAGATAAGATTATAGTCTGGTATAGCTCATAAGATACTTTTTAACCGGGAGTGAAACCGCGGGCGTTCTTACATACATCCGAAACACATTACTTACCCATATTATACATAGATGAATTTGTAAAAATAATAAGGTAAGCATGTACGTACAAACAAATAATAATAATAAGTACGTATTTAATATTAAGTAGTTACAGTGAAAATAACAATGAAAAGTTAATTGAAAAAAAAGTTTTACTCCAAAACACTGCAATCTTCATAATTAACCTGATACTTTTTTTTCACCTTGTCATCAAACACCATTTCGGCGACCAATTTTGCCCCAGCCAGCACTCATGTCTAGGCGCCCATAGTCCCAATGTGACGGGTGAAATGAGTTATTTTATAACTCATATATTTATTTACCCAATTTTCAAAAATTATGTTCCTTTTATCGTCAGGTATCACTATTTTACGGAAAATAAAAAAGTACTTATTAATTAATATTATTTAACTTGATTATTTTTGACGACCCTCCCAGCCTAGTCCGACTTCGATTGCTTTTTATTAGCCAGGCCTGCTTGCTGCCGGGGTTAGATTTCCAGCCGGGCACAATGTTTGAATGATGAATTTGATTATCTGTCTTGAGTGTTAGTTGCCCATGTCTTTGTGTACGTTCCATGGCATCCCCGACACAGGGAAACCTAGTGGGAAGCTTTGAGTGTGAAACGTCAATTATTTTGATTTACGAGTATTTGCTTTATTTATATCCTGCCTTGAGTAATAAATACTTACTTTTAAGTAGACCATTGCTTAATTAGAGTTTTAGACAATTCTATAAATTTAAGATATTTGAATTTATAAAAATAATAATTAATTGTCAATGATTATGTTAAAGCTAGTCCATTCTAGCTCAAATATTTTTTTACTTCGCCTTGACCTTCGAACAAAATAAAATGATATGACGGGCCCACAAGAAGCGAATTAATGAAGTCGATTAAATGGGCTACACGCTACAAGCTCGCATTACGTCTTACACTTTTTCAGTACGTCAGCAGCGCGACACATCTTTAGTGGTTCTGTTTTTTATAAATAATTTTTTTGTTCGCCATCTCTTTTTTTGTACATACGTGCATACGTTCATGTTTTTTTTACGATAAACGATAATTTTGATCGAGACTTTTGATGTTAAAAACATATAATGATTTTATACGAAAAAATAATGACAGGTCATGGTAATGCATGTTAAGAGGGCCGCGACGTTCTGAAATTTCCATACAAATGCGCTACTCAAGTTTCTTGAAAACCGTTTGTCAGATTATGATGAAATTTAGCATGCACAATTAAATTAACAATATCTCCGCCCCTATGTCCTTGGTTTTTTTTAAAAACGTTCTCAAGCGAAAATAGAGCTATGAAAAATATCCGCATTTTTAAGGTCACTTTTGACTGATTTATTCAATAGGTAGACAAAGCAAATCAAAAATTCTATTACATAGGGAGGTTGTCTACATCATTAGCTGTTAAATGAATCAATAATACAAGGGAAATTCTTAGTTACTTAAGAATGATTACAGTAGTGCAAAAGTTATAAAAAAATTGAAATTGCACTTTGTCACTCTGTAGGTAAGATTAGAGGCTCGTCAGTTTCAGTACTCGCTCTCTTCACTCGTCTTCTTCTTCTAGACGAAATGGCGATAGAATACCTTAAGCCAATACGAAGTTAGTCTAGATCGCCTAGGTCGAAATTAGTTAGGTCGCCGGACTATTAAAGACCATAATCATCTTATTGATGATTATGGTCGTTATGGAGATCGATAATCATGTTGTTTTTGGTCAGAGTGTAAAGACATGCTCTGCATCTATAAGACCTTCTGATGCAACGCCAGCGAGTTTTAGACTTTGTCGTCGAATGATGACAGAATTCGTATCTCCCCAGTACAATATTAAAGCCTCCTTTTCTGTTTCTATTCATAATTGCCAACGTCCCGATGGATTCTGATGCTTCTGAAATAATCAATTTGTTTTTTAGCCATAAAAATATTTTGAAACTACGAGTACATTTAAGTACACAAATTTAATATCATGAATAAAATAAAACAAGCATAAGTTACATCACGTTTTAATAGACGATGATGATGATGATGATGATTTTTTATCAATGATTGCGGTGTAAAATAAATATTAATCACTAAAAGAATCAAAAACAAACAATATCCAAAAATGTTGATGATAAAAAGTTTAACAACAGTAATTTAGTGATTTAATAATATTTCCCAAGGTGGTAAGCCTTTTATGCAAGGTACGACTAGGTGGGTACCACCGCAGTGCCAGATATTCTGCCGCCAAATAGCTATGCGTAAGCGTTACTCTGTTCCGGTTTGAAGGGCATTGTAGCTAGTGAAATTACTGGGCACATGAGACTCAAGAACTGTGTCTCACAGTGATGAGCGCAGTGCAACCAATGACAACAAAGCAATGGGTAGGTAGCACTGCAACTGTTAAGGGCTGGCATGACGCTTACCATCAGGTAAGCGTCATGCCAACCTTTAATGTCCAATCCTTTAATGGTTAATGTCCAGCTCGTCTCATCATTTAGATCATAAAAAAATGGTAAATCTTAGCAATGGTTATATTCATTATAGATTCCAACAATCATGTTGTTCATAGTCAGTGTATGAAGGCAGGCTTTGCACCCTTTAAAATGCTTGGCATATTGCCAGGGAGTTTTACCACCGTGCGAGCGATGTTTGCAAGACGTGTAATTCCCCAGCATAATATTTATTTCAGCTTGTCTGTTCATAGTCAATATTGGCCACGTTCCGACCAGCTCCATTTTTTCTGAATTAAAACTGAGTTATTAGTAAGTACGTAAATTATTAAATAACAAGAAGTCCTCAAATCATCAAATACTTAAATTTGTACAGGAATAATAACTAGTACTTTGCTTGTAGTAGTAGTTTTAATATAATTTTTACTAGTAGTTTTAACTTGGACTGCATGCGATTCACGTGGCGTTCCGGTTGTTAGGAATGAGGAAAACTGTAATTTATTTTTATTCTCTTCGCACTAAAACATTTTGTTGGTTGGCAATTAATTACTCACCAAACAGTAGGTATAAACAATTTCTAATCACATTTATTCAAACTAACATAATCCTACATAATTATAAATAAAATATGAATTATGTAAAAACTTACCTGCGGTTAAGGAGCGCTAGAGGCAGCCAACGTTACCTTATTAATACAAGTCTATAGTCTATTTCCAGTAGCATAGTGCGGGTGACAGCCGCATTTATACATTTTACCCGCGTTTAGTGCTTAATTAACTGCGTTTATTGATGAATCCGTATTTTATTGTTAGGATATTTAGAATGCTGCTGAAGTAATAAGTCAGGATTTGTAAATTGCAACAACTTTCAAGGGCCAAAAGGAATTATTGTTCTAATGTCCCCTGCAACATCCTACAAAAAATTAGTAAGTTCATTTTACTCGAGTTAATATTTATTAATTTGACGAGTACCTATAATTACTATTGACAAAGAATTACAATGTATTGTCAGTGATTATCCTCGTTAGGAACTCGTCGCTATAATCATGTCGTTTTCTGTTAGAGTGTAAATGCTAGCTTTGCATCCAAGAGTGTGCCTGTCGTGTGTGTGTTGCATCGCCAGCGTGTTTTAAAACGTCTTGAAAGATGGCAGTTAAATGTGTAACTTCCCAGCGTTATATTCAAACCACCTTTTATATTCTTATCCAGTCTTGGGCACGTTCCGACGATCCCCTTTTGTCTCTGAATTGTACAAGTGTTATGTAGAGGTATATATTTTACGAGATCCCGCTACTTTTTTTTAAATAGTTAAAAAAATAGCTAATTCAAAAAGCAATTTTTTTTTAAATTAGCTGGTTCACTAAAAACTAGTCCTTACTTACCGCGTTCCTAATTCATAGATCCGGTTAGCTAGTTTGTGCTGAAGCGTTTGTAGCGTACCTCGAATAGATGTTTGTGATCGATCAACGATATAATGTACAGCAACGGATGACACGGTCATGCAGTCTTCGGATGGGTATATAATAGACTGGGTAAATCAAACTGCACATGTGTTAGTGATTACTTTGATCGCAATATTTGGTTTGGCATAGTAAGCACCTCCATACTTACCTAAATATAATATTATATTTGTCACGCATCAGTGAGACTAGATTAATATTGATGGAAACTAGTAGTAATAAAAATTTTATTAAGTTAACTAATTTTTTAAAAAACATTAAGTACTCTCACTTCCAATAAAGTTGCAAACTCTTTGTTATTGTGCAAGAACAATGTTCACATTATTTTCCACCAAATATGAAAGACAAAAAAATTCGCAATTTATATGTTTTATAAATAAAATAAATAAATAAATACATTCTGGACACTTCCACACACGGTCGCCTGGCCCCAAACTAAGCAAAGCTTGTACTATGGTTGCCAGAGACTGATATACATACTTAGATATTTTTAAATACATATTAACACCCATACATAGAACAAACACAAATGTTCATCACATAAATGTTTGCCCTAGGTGGGAATCGAACCCACGCCCCCAAGCTCAGAAGGCAGGTTCACTACCACCTGAGCCACCGAGGCAGTCAATTACACAGATTTCTAGGTAATGTTAATGTATTACTCCAGATGGCCAAAATTACCCTAACTTGAAAATGACGATAGATAAATCTCGCAATCGAGTCGCTGTAGGCCATTTTTTGGTACTGTAGACATATTATACAGGTTTGGAAAGTCATAACTCAAGTTACCAGAGTAGTGCTTTAGAACTCTTATACTCTGGGATGTGCGACATCATGGTTAATGTCTCTCGCGTATTAAATCTACGAATGACTATGATTGTTATTAATGTAAAGAATCGTGTTGTCTCCTGTAGAGGTATACATAAATGCTTTACATCCTGAGTACCTCCTTGTGCAATTCCAGCGAGTTTTTAAATCCATCATGTGATGTTGGTTATATTTGTGCCGTCCCAGGACTATATTCATTCCACCTTGTCTATTCTTGTAAAACATTGGCAACGTACCGACAACTCCCGTTGTTTCTGTATGAAAACGATTTTATTAGTAAACAACTAAATTATCTAACTAACTGAGTAAGTATAATTAGTAATATTAACACTTCGCATTCATAGAATACCTACTAACTAGGCTCTCTGTGTCGGTAACCGGTGTATACTTTACGTACTTTTTAATTCAAGGAATATAAATAACTCGTTCACCGATTCTATTATTTAAACCGATTAAGTACTCAGCAGTTTGTTAACAGTAGTTGAATCGCATTTCTATTAAATATTAAATGCAATTGCAATTTAATAAGGTAAGTGTCCATTTTTTGTGGCAGAGAAAGAACATTTTATCTTGTTTACATTCAGATAAATAGATAAAATTAAAAATAACCAATGACTTGGTAGTTATTATTGAGAAACAAGCTTAAGAGGGCCGCGACGCTCTGAAATTTCCATACATACGCGCTACTTAAATTTCTTGAAAACCATTTGTCGGATTATGATGAAATTTAGCATTTACAATTAAATTAACAATATCTCCGCATCTATGTAGTTTTTAAAAAACGTTATCAAGCGAAAATAGACCTATGAAAAATATCCACATTTTAAGGGGTCACTTTTGACTGATTTATTCAATAGGTAGACAAAGCAAATCAAAAATTCCATTACATAGGGAGGTTGTCTACATCATTAGCTGTTAAATGAATCCATAATACAAGGGAAATTCTTAGTTATTTAAGAATGATTACAGAAGTGCAAAAGTCATAAAAAATTGAAATTGCACTTTGTCACTCTGTAGGTAACTTTAGAGGCTCGTCAGTATCATTACTCGCTCTCTTCGCTCGTCTTCTTCTTCTAGACGAAATGGCTATAGAATATCTTAAGCCAATGCGACGTTAGCCTAGGTCGCATAGGTCGAAGTTAGTTAGGTCGCCGGACTCTTAATGATTATGTACTTTATTTTGTCGAATAATTATATTTTCTATAGTATGAACTGCTGCCCTACATCCTCGATTCGCGTGCGTGGCACAACGCCAACGGGTTCTCAAACTATTTGTTTCTTCTTTTTTATATCTGCGACCTTCCAGTACTATGACCGGATTTCCTCTTTTTGAAATACTGAAAACAGCTTCTGAAACAACAATAGTTGTCAAATTAGTTTATGTTCTATGTCAATTTAAGTGAGGATTTAATTATGATGGTATATTGTCTAAGAGTAGCGGCTACAACTTTGAGAAATGCGTAAAAGCGACCACTGGGGGCTGAGCTACCCACGTCCGTAGGAGTGTACTCTATTCTGATTCCCTACACGTGGTCCCCGGGTAGTGCTAACCGGGTAGCAAACTCTGGTGGAAGGTTTCGGTCGTGGCTAGTTACCACCCACCGGACCAAGCCATGCCGTGAAATGACCTAGTCGTGTTTCGGGATGTAGTCCGGTGTAACCGTTCCGTGGACGGGTCTGAGCGCCTCACTCAACTGCCGTCTTTGTACTTCTTCACTCTACAAAACTTCAAGGCTAGAGTGAATAAGTACCTTATAGGTCGTCGTGCTCCATCTTAGACCACAACGTCGCTTAACTCAGGCGAGTTGGTGGTCAAACGCCGACTTATTGTCCATAAAAAAAAAAAAAAACAATGTATTTTTTGTTTGTTTCTTTTACTCCCATGAAAGTCTTGATTTATTTAAATGCGTATAATTAAGCAATACTTTCTAGTAAGTATTTACCTTTTAATAGCAGATTTTTTTGTTCTGATTTAGCTTCAACCATTTAACTGAAGACAAATTTAAATATATTTAAACAAAAAGCTGCCTCAGTAGCTTACTAGTTGCACCATGCGGTTTCACCCGCAATTCCACAGATACCGTTATTTTTTTCGATTTAAAAGTTATTTGTCCTATTTCGCACTCCTCAGAACGTCCATGCCAAACTTCGTAATGATCGGTAGCCTAGTTGAGACGTAAATTGTAACAAATAAGCAGATAAACAAACGGACAAACTTACATTCGATATATTTTATCTTAGAAAGGAAGGATAGAATTAGGATTAGTTTAATAACTGTAAAACATGTTTTGTATACTCGTACTTAGCTATTTATTAAAACTAGCTGCGACCCGTGGTTTCACCCACGGTCCCACAGGAACCGTTGATTTTTCCGGGATAAAAAGTATCCTATGTCCTTTTCTATACCCTAAACAACATGTATGCAAAATTTTAAGACGATCGGTTGAGTAGTTCAGACGTGAAAGCGTTACAAAGAAACAAAGAAAATGAACAAAGACTCACTTTTTCATATTATGTGTAGTACCTTTGATTTTAGTCTAACCTCAAAGCAAACACTCATTGACTTCGTGTTATTTAACAACGCCATCTGCTGTTGTTTCGTTAAAGCAATTAGTTGCTCACAAAAAATAGTATTATTATTCGCCAATATGTCAGGAAGAGTCATATTTTTCAGTTGAGACTACTCAAACGCCTCCTTTTTGTTATTTTTCTTCCAAGTTTATGTTTAAGTTGATTATCGATAAAACACGAATAAAATGTCATTTTCTAAAAATGATTCCTAGCTAGATCGATTTATCGCCCCCGAAACCCCCTATATACTAAATTTTATGAAAATCGTTGGAGCCGATTCCGAGATTCCAATTATATATTAGGTCCTTACGTTTGAAATTGGCGTTTTGTACGGGAGGAATAAAAAGTCGTTTTTTTTTGTAAAATATATTTAATTAATCAAAGTATGCACCGTTGTTATCTATGCACTTTTGCCATCTTATGGGTAGTTCATTGATCCCTTTACTATAAAAACCATGGGGGCGAGAATCAATAAACTCTTTGAAGGCGGTTTGGACTGCTGCATCGGAGTGGAATTTTTTTCCTTCTAAGAAGTTGTCTAAATTCCGGAAGAAATGGTAATCTGTTGGAGCAAGGTCCGGGGAGTACGGTGGATGTCGCAGACATTCCAATTGTAGCTCAGCTAACTTAGTGGTTGTTTGTTGTGCAGTGTGTGGTCTTGCGTTGTCGTGAAGCAGCAGTGGCCTAGAGCGATTGACCAATCTCGGTTTTTTAACAGCTAGTTCTTCCTTCATGGTTTGCAGTTGCTGACAATAGATATCTGCCGTAATCGTTTGGCCAGATTTAAGAAAGCTGTAGTGAACGACACCGGCGCTAGTCCGCCAAACACTTACAAGTAACTTTTTCTGAATCAATTTTCGTTTAGGGCAGGATTTGGCTGGGTCTCCAGGGTTCAGCCATTGCGATGAGCGCTTTCGATTATCGCACAATATCCACTTTTAATCACAAGTAATGATTCGATTTAAAACCCCTTCATTATTGTGTCGGTTGAGCAAAGTAACACAGCAGGCGACCCGTGTTTGCAAGTTCGATTCACTCAATTCATGAGGTACCCATCGTTCGAGTTTTTTTACTTTCCCGATTTGCTTCAAGTGGATTAATACAGTTTTGTCACTTACCCCGAAGCCTGCTGCTATCTCTGAAGTGCTTTGTGATGGATCCGCTTCCACAATAGCCTTTAATTCTTCGTTTTTCACTTTGATCTCCGGCCGTCCACGGGGTTGGTTCTTAAGGTCGAAATTTCCAGAACGAAAACGTTGAAACCAAAAACGTACCATGCTGTCTTTAGCGACACCAGCGCCGTACACATCATTAATTCTTCGAGCTGTTTCTGCAGCACTGGTGCCACGGTAGAACTCGTACTCGTAAATATACCGATATTTCATGTTTTCCATTGCGCGGTAATAAGCGACGCCAAAGAAAAAATAATGAGGAAAATAACAAATGAATGACTGTATTCCAAAGAAAAAAAAACCAGCTAAATGAATTTATTAATTTGAATTTCGAATTCTTAACCAAAGAGGAGATATTTCAGATCAAATTGATCAGTACGACAAAACGCTAATTTCATACGTAAGGACCTAATATACATATACAAGAATTGCTCATTTAAAGATATAAGATAAGTAATTACTATGTAGTTTACACATATTATAAGAACAATTTGACAATATCAATGATTATGTTCATTATTATGTCGTATGATTACATTATTCACAGTGTAGGCCATTGCCTTACAACCCCGGTGCGCATGTGTGGCACAAGCCCAACGAGTTTTCATATTCATTGTTCTATCTTTTTTAAATCTGCGACCTGCCAGTACTATAATCGGATTTCCCTTCCGTGACACACCGAATACAGCTTCTGAAAAGTACACGTTAGTTGAATTAGCCACCGTTTTTGCACAAACAGAAATATTATTACTAGTTGATAAAGTTTGTTTGCCGCTTTGCTCTGCCCGCGTGGAATTATATTAATTATGCAAATTATTGCATAATTAATATGCAATTATGCAAAACTACTACAAACTATTGAATGAATTTGCATAATAATGTAAATTCATTCAGTAGTTTTAGTGGTATAGTAACACCTACTATTTTATAATAATTACAGCGATGTAAATAATGACATGCTTAGCAAAAACATAATAATTATTCTTGTTTATTATTTTTATTATTAATATGATACAAATACATTTAAGAAACGAATAAGTCCACAATATATGTTTTAAAATATAATAAATAAATTAAAATGGAGAAGGTCCGCCTCTCAAGCCAGAGGGAGCGAGTTCACAAAGCCAGCCAATGACACGCACCAATTTGTTCAATGTGTGAACATATGTGCGTATTGTAACTATGTCATCTGCTACATCAATTGAGCCCGGTATATGGCGACAGGCTCGCCCCCTTTTACATTTGAGACTGAATGTCGTCCGGCGAAGTGTTGGTGTTGTATTACACATCTGCTAGCCCCTTCGAGGAAAAGGCGTGACGCTATGTTATGTTATGTTTATTTCACAATTATCGGTAGCTTACAATAACTACATGGAGAAGGTAGGTTTCCAAATAACACCTCAAAATGCAAGCCTCGAATACGCTAAGTATGATCTGTTTATTTGCCTTATCACGCACGCAGACACAAACATAATGTGGTACTAAAATCGGATTTCCTTTTTGTGAAACACTGAATACTGCCTCTGAAAAGTTAACATTAGTCGAATTAGCCAAAGTGATTAAATACGTATATAGGATTAGAATTTTTAGCAAATTAGTGTTACTGTTGTCGGCGATCTGTATAATATATTTTATTTCATAACTTTGGTGTGATAACGTAGTGATCACGCGGTGGTCAAAATGTCGCCCGTGACGTCATACGAGTAGTCCTGGGACCGCCGATCTACGATTCGCGATCAAATCATCGCGGCGTGAACGTGTGTTCACGCGATTTGGAAAATGTAAACAATCTGGACTTGGATTCATTACATAATGTTTCCCTTAGATATTTATCTCAGATCAACCTACAGGAAAATATGGAACACTACGTTATTATCTCGTTGAACCCACTTCTTTTTAAACGCGTGCGCGTGGTATGTTGCCATTAAAAACATTTACAATTGCACGAAAACGAATATTTATTCCCAAACTCTACCTTAGCCATTTCCGTTCCAATTTACATCCTTAGTAGATTTAATATTCTAAAACTGCACATTGTAAGAGTTTAATGATACGGCTGTTTAATATATAGATCAACCTAGAATAAATTAAATTACATTAACAGTAACCTCAAAATGTAGTCCTGGCCACACTTTTATAATGCACTATGTATATTTATGTACTTACACGAAATTATACCATAAACCAATGCAAATAATGTCGAGATAAGAATGACCAAGCGAGTAGCGTAGTTTTTTGCATCAATGTGTGCGTGTTGTATACATATACGACAGTAGCGTAGTTTTTGGATGGTTTTTGGCTTCACCTAAATCATCCGCCGTGCGCCATCTTATTCTATAGGTTGATCTGAGGGATCCGTCACTATCCATCCTGAATCCATGACCAACTGGATATCGAATCTAATACCGTGGCGGCTAGCTCAGCTCGTGTCTTGCGATTAACAGTGACCGTACTAATCAATATTTTAATAGTTATAATTACATGCGTTTGGTATAGAGAGATCGAATAGAGTTTAATAACTGTTATTTTGGGTTCCTTTTCGTGGATTGGTTTGATTTGATACAGATCGTGTCCAATTCATCAGGAGTGTTATGACTTGCGCTCTATTGAGTTGTAGACTAGTTTAAGGGCTCCACCAGTTCTCGAGGAGTTTGAGTTATTGTTTATTAAAACATATATGGTACTCGTGAAGCACTTCCGATTAGTATTACTTAAAATCAAGTGTTTCATACTTTTCTTATGGTGCCGTGTGAACGTGTGTGTGAGTTTCCAATTCGGTGATGTTAGTAGCGTTTCGACGCATTCAGTGTTGTGATATGGATTACAGCGCGGTTTCAGCGGCGGCCGGCGTGCGGTGACGCGTGCGGTAAGGCGTGCTTGAGTTTACTAGGTTTACTTCAATCTTTTTATATGTTTTTTTTATACTCTTAGTCCTATATCAATTTAAAACTGGTTTTACCATACATAAAAACAGTTTTAATTCGAGATTCATGACTGAGCATCGTTTCAGCATGCGTGCCTTTCATAGAATTTCTGATTAAGTTATTGTGTTCATTTTTACAAAGATACATATGTGACTACGTTCGTATAATCCGATGGTAGTACAAAATATACTAGACAATGTTTGTAGAACCGCGATTGATTCCTGGTCGGCGGTTGTGTTTAAGTGGTGAATTTGTGTGTCTATTGTGTCTGGTTCTTCGTTGACCATGTTACAATTTTAGGGCATTCTCGTATTTATTTATCCGTTTTGAATTTATGTCGTACATAAGCAGAAAAAACCCATAGTACAAAAATAAAACACCTCTTCCTATTTACTTAGAAAATGTGCATTTAACATTTTTTTTTTAAATTAAGCAAATATTATTTTATAGACAGTAAGAAGGGTTTTTTTTTAAACTTATACTTTCTTACTAAAAAAAACTTTTTGTTTATTTTCACATGCACATTATGATTATGATGTTATGTTTTTTTGTTGTTTTAAATGAAGAGTAATTTTAATAAATGTAGTTACATTTTTTTTGCTTACAGGATTTTTTTTAATTGAAATGGAACAACGATTTTTTTAATTGTCTTTAAATAACATCCTTCGTTATATGTATGAATCAATACACAATTCAAGTTAATATCGATCTACTCAATGTTATCGAACGATGATGGTTCATTGGTCTTAATTTTTCGATCATGTTTATGTATTCTATTAAAAGCAACTATAACATTGTCATGGTTCAGAGTGGTGATGGATGACCGGCATCCGAGCGAGGCGTGCGAGGAGCAGGTCCAGCGCGTTCTACTGCCCTTGGTGCTGTGCTTCTTGTATCTGTGACCAGATATTATTATGTTCGGATTCCCGAACCGAGACGTAGTAAATAGAGCCGTTTCCTCACCTGAAAATGATCGCAAATATTTTTTTTTGTTCAAATAACTGACCGTTACATAGGCGTAAAATATAGATAGTATAATAGATAGATATCCGTAAAATTAAAAAAAAAAAACAGAAATATGTGGTAATGTACGACCTTTTTGAATTGAACACTGCAACATGTTATTAGAGATAATGTGTTGAAGCCCCGCCTTTCATTATAATAAACTTAGTAAGCAATTAGCAACAGTGTTGTGTAGGTATTTCTTAAAAGTCGTTTTTTCCTACATTATTTGGCTGTTAGCAAAATGAGGGTAGACAGCGCACAACCTCTCGGTATTATAATGCTCCGTCAGTCTCAGCTATGCCCCGCTATTGTGAACATCTACTAATATTCGTCAAATTGATGATGATCATGATGATGTCACGCGCCGTCATATATTAATATGTCATATATTTATTTTTTCAAATTTAACAAATTTGTGTTTCGTAATTTGTTTATTTTGACGAGCAGAACAATGCGCATTACTCGTAGTTGAGTTCTACCTGGGGTATTTATTACTACTAAAACCCACTGTATCAGTGTAGATTATAGTATAAAATATAAAAATAAAACTTAGCATCGTAAGTCAATGTTTCACAAGCAATTACTATAAACTACAGTAGGTAGTTAAATTTAGGGAGCACTTAAGTAAATATGTTTTTAAAAACTAAAATAAAACTAATATAGACTTGTTGCCGATTTGGAGGCAAGGAATATAATGCTCTAAAACTTAAACTAAAGCCCAAGGGCAGACTTAATGCTAGGCCGGTGGTCCGGCTGCGAGAATGCTGACTCGGCGCTGATAACGGTTCGCAGCGGCGCGGCTGCGTCCGGCTCGACGCTGAGTAATGCATTCCCGACGTCTAGTCTGAATAAGTAGGGGCAGGGGGATTGCGGCATTCCGCCGCAAGCACTCGCAATGACTACACGCTTGTTCGCTACTCGTTGACCAGTGTTTCTCAACCTTTTTCGTAATGCCTACAATGCACTCGTGTGCAAGCTGTGGACAGCACCATACGGAGGGACCAGTATGCAGCGTTTGCAAGCTCCATTATGACTTCCAGTGCTCAGGAGTTACTGAATCAGGGTTTAGAAAACTTGGAGACAGAAAGAACTTCTGGAGATGCCTCAGCTGCAAGTCTAATCTGTCTCCGGCAGCTAGCCCCCAACCTAGTCAACTGGATAAAATGCAAGAGCAGCTCAACAAGATAGCTTTTCAGCTGGCATCACTACCATCACTTATTGAGGATGTGAAAACCATCAAGACTGAGATTAGCAACATAAAAGATTCGCAGGAAATGGCTTACCAGCTCATCAGTAACCTGTCAGGAGTTGTTCAAGCTTTGGATTCCAGAGTTAAGCATGTGGAGAAACAGGTTGAAGAGATTCCAGCATTAAAAGCAGAAATTTCCAGGCTCCATCAAGAATTACAAGATAAGGACCAGTGGGCCAGAGCTAATAATGTTGAGGTCAGAGGAATCCCACAAAAGAAAAATGAGAACCTCTATGAGATTATTCAGAAGATTAGCAGGGTGAGCGATTTTTCCTACAAGAAGGAAGATATCAATTACATTGCGCGAATCCCGACTCGCATACCTAACTCCGAGAAGCCGATAGTTATTGCATTTAACAGCCGCTACACCAAAGAAAACTTAATAGAATCAGCGCGTAAATGCAAGAAGCTCCAATTATCTAATCTGGGCTACAGTGAGACGGGCAACTTTTATGTTAATGATCATTTGACCCAACAGAACAAAACCTTGCTGAGTAAAGCCAGAACACTAGCTAAGGAACGGAACTTCCAGTACATCTGGGTTAAGCACTGTAAAATAATGGCTAGAAAGTCTGACACCTCGCCCATAATTTTTATAAAGTGCGAGAAAGATCTGCTCAAAATAGCATAAATATTATGTTGCTGAAATTGCTCTGTCTAATTCTATTTTTAGAATCACAAAGTTTGAGAAACGCATGCAAAACCAGTGTCTTTTGTTTCCCTTATCGCAGCCGCAGTCTCAGTGGGCCGGCCACCCAATTTACGCACGTAAGTTTGTCACCATTCATTCAAATTCAGCCACCTGTGGCCTGCGCGCGCGCGTCATTTCGGCTCATTATTGCCTGTCCCGTTGTAAACCGATGTTTTGTTTTGCTTACGGAAAAACTGTCGCTGTCATGTTTTTATGCTACCCTATATTATAGTAAAAAGCTCATTTTATGCTGGGATTTTTTTATTCCATTATTGCACGTAATTGTTGAACAATTAGAAGAAGTGCCTGGTTTTTATCTATTATTTATTAACGTTCGTTGGATGGATTTTAAACTATCTGATAATTGTGAAATCGTAACTATAATCGCTAACTACCGTTTTGTGTTATTGATATCATTGATTATTTACACATACTATAATTTGATTCTCTTTAGTTATGTAATAACTGATTTTTAACAATGACTTCTAATGGATTTAATATTTATTACCAAAATACTCGAGGGTTACGCACAAAGACGCATTTTTTTAAACGAAATTTACTAATGAATTCGTATGACATTATCTCACTTACAGAAACTTGGCTGCTTCATGGTATTAGCGACAGTGAGCTGTTTGACGATAGGTATATTGTTTGGCGAAGGGATAGAAACTACGCAGTAACGCATGAAAAGTACGGTGGCGGGGTACTGTTAGCTATACGGCGTGATTTTATAGCGACGGAGCGCCCGGAGTGGTCTTCATCTGCTGAAGATTTATGGGTGACTGTTACTCAGAAAAATAACAACAATCGTTTTAAATCGATTCATTTTTGTACTATTTATCTATGCAATGAAAAATTAGGTAACTCATTTAACACGCAACTGTGCAACTTTTATAACAAATTATCTCTTATTGTGAACTCATCCCCGGACGATTTATTTGTGATTATGGGAGATTTTAATCTAAGTAACGTGCAATGGGTACCTGATAGCGTGAACCAGCCACAACATTATGGTGCCGCCGGAGAAATACAAATTTACTTCTTGGACACCTTGACAGAATGTAATTTGACACAATTTAATTTTTGCCGCAACGTAAACGGCAGGTTGCTGGACTTAGTGTTGTGTAATACCAACTTATCGGTGTCTGCCTGTGATGACCCCTTAGTGCCTGAAGATGAGCACCATAAATCCTTAAGTATTGTTTTGAATTTATTAAATTTTGAGTCTTTAAAGTTAAACGTCAGAAATATATATTTATTTGAATCAGCCGATTACGATGGCATTAAATTGTCATTGAATGAAGTAGATTGGGACAATCACCTGCACGACAAGTCGCTAGAGGACGCTGTGGACTATTTCTATAAAATTTTATTTGATAATATTGACAAATTTGTACCCCGTAAACGAATCACCTCTTCCACTTATCCACCGTGGTATAACTCATCTCTAAAGAAAGTACTTAAAGAAAAAAATAAGTATCATCAAAAGTATCACAGGTATGGTAATAAATCGGACTACGAGTCTTTCTCATTACTCCGTAAGAGGGTTAAACTCCTAGAAGAAGAGTGCTATAAATTATACCTTAATAGATGTGAAGAGTCAATAGTAAAAACCCCGAAACTCTTTTGGTCTTTTATTAAAAACAATAAAAATAATTCTAATACACTGCCTTCTTCTATGACGTATGAAGGAAAAACAGCGACCTCTGGGGAAAGCGTATGTCTTCTCTTTTCTGACTATTTTCAATCAACATTCCAATCTCCCTCTAACTCTCACGGTATTCAGCCCTCTTCGCTCCAGTCAGACTTCTCTCACGGTAAAACCATCTGTAATATAGAAATCGTTCCGGATACAGTACATAAATTACTTAAGTCTTTAGATGTTACCAAAGGAGCTGGGCCCGACAAATTAGCAGCTGTATTTATTAAGAACTGTTCAGAGGTATTAACAAAACCCTTGGTACTGTTATTTCAGCGCTCTGTTAATGAAGGCATTGTACCAAAGATTTGGAAGTCTGCTTTTGTGACCCCGGTTCATAAAGCTGGCAATAAAAATGAGGTTAAAAATTACAGACCAATTTCGAAATTATGTATTTTTGCAAAAGTTTTTGAACGATTAGTATATACTCAAGTCTATAATGCGTTGTCTGGGACATTTATTCAAGAACAGCATGGCTTCCTTAAAAGTCGTTCAACAGCCTCCAATTTATTGACATTTATCGACTTCACAACCTCAAGCATGGATGCAGGTGGACAAGTGGACGCTATATTTACTGACTACAGCAAAGCGTTTGATCGAATTGATCACATTTTACTGCTGCAAAAGCTTCTCTCCGCTGGTATCCACGGTAATTTGTACAGGTGGTTTTCCTCCTACATCGCGAATAGGTCTCAGGCGATTGTTCTGAATGGTTACTCTTCTCCTTGGAATCACGTACCATCAGGTGTCCCCCAAGGCTCTTTGCTAGGGCCGTTGCTGTTTAACTTTTTTGTGAATGACATAAGCTCTTGTTTTAAACACTCTAACTTCCTTCTTTATGCAGATGACATGAAAATTTTTAAACAAATTCATAACATGAGTGATTGTTATCTTTTACAACAAGATCTCCTTAGATTTGAAGATTACTGTCAGCATAATAAATTAGATCTCAATGTTGCTAAATGCCACTCAATAACATTTACTCGTAAGTCTAATATAACGGTTTTTAAATATATACTTAAAGGACAAAACTTAAAAAATATTCAAGAAGTACGTGACCTAGGCGTAATTCACGACTCCAAGCTATCATATGAAAGTCATATTAACGATATTGCAAATAAGGCTAATAAAACCATGGGCTTTATCAAAAGAGCTAGCTCTCAATTCAACAGCATTAAGCTAATGAAAGTCCTCTACTGCTCTTATGTGCGTAGCATCCTCGAATATTGTTCTCAGATCTGGAATCCACAATACGATAAATATGTTAACAGGCTAGAATCCATCCAAAGAAACTTTTTGCGATATTTACAATTTAGGTGCAAAAAACATGACAGCAGTTACGAGTTAAGATGTCGAAGACATCATATGCTTCCTCTTCGCGAAAGACGCAGAATAGCAGATATTGTTCTGTTAACGAAAATAGCACAATGTAAAATTGACTCTCCTCATCTTCTTTCCTTAATTAACCTGAAAGTCCCTACAAAGTCTGTAAGGCGTCCTGTATGCCTTTATATCCCTTTTAGTTCTACAAATTATAGACATAATTCATTTTTTATAAGATCAGCAAACTTTGTTAACAACCTAAATAATTTTCCCGATTTTGATCTATTTAATATTCCCATACATACACTTAAAACGACATCCTCAAAGAACTGGTTTGATGCGGCTTAAACAGTATTATAGGCCATTTTTTCTTTACTTTCTCTTGTTGACCTCTCTTTTAAATTGTATTTTATAATTAGATAACTTTATGTAGTATAATAAGGTGTAAAATAGTTATCTATAAGCGGAAATGTGTAATTGGTGCATAGTTATACAACTGTTAAATTTATTAAGTCTGTTCGCACTGTTACATTTCCCGAACAAAATAAAATAAAATAAAAAATAAATAACTAGGTACTAACTGTAAACTCGTATAATTAAATAAAATAATATTTACATAACTTTTATGTAAATATTTTGGCCTCTAACAACATTGCATGTAGAATAGCTACAACAATACTAACTTGTGGGTAGCAATCTATAACATTAAATGAATTGTTTCATTTAAAATTAAGTTTTATTATCAATTATTAAAACGATAAAACATATAACTATGTATTCAGACAAAACAAATGTGTGTATCTATGTTGCAGCATGTTTTAACATTAATTTATTTTATAACTCATTCTCAAACTTTTGTTTTGTTACGTCAATGGTTGTGGTAATTGCTAGCTTTAGAAACCATATTATCATTAACAGTGTTTATGAATGCTTTGCATCCTTCCTTTTTATGCGTCGCGCACTCCCATCGTTTCCTGGCGCCTCTGGCCCACTGCTTCTTGAACCGGCGTCCGTACATCACTAGCATCGGGTTCCCGCGCCTCGACACAGTGAAATATACTGCGCCTGAAACAAACACTTGTCATGAGTGAGAAATCACATTAATATTATATATGAGAAAGTTTGGATGGAAATATGAATGTATGTTGTTCAATCTCGCCAGAATGACAGAACGGATCTGAATGAAATAGGGCACAGCGATATATTATGGTCCGGAATAGGTCCCGTAAGAGATGACGTCATGAACCTAGGCCTTCGATTAGGTTATACCATTTTCACTGTTGGATGGAGCGAGTGACAAGACAAATTGTCCGTTTATATCCTTAAAAGTTGCCGTGATTTATAAATTATGACTGTCAACTTCAACAGCATCCTAAATATCACAACACTAAAACACAGAATTATCAAGAACTGTTCCTAATAAATAAAAATATACGCAGGCAAAATAAATGAATGTAGCCCTCCGCACCATGCTACAGTAAACAGAGTAGGTATTAAAATATCGCTGTCTATCCCATAAATTAAAGTTTATATATTTAATCAAATAAAAAGGAAGAAAAAAAAAGTTATCAGTGATTCATAAACATGTCTTTGGTCATGAATGTACATGTAAGTTACATAGAGATAAATCATAACACGGATAAAGTTTTATAGCAAAATAAAAATTGCAAATTATTTCTTAGAGGTCATTTTTGAAAGGCTATTATTAATTAAATAGGTAATATACTTTAACAGCATGGTTTTCAAAATTAAAAATAAAACATACAATATCGTAACAGCCACGTAAGGGAGGCATGATTGTGTCCGGCCTACATCAGTCAACTACTAGACATTTTATGTAAATTTTAAAAACCATGTGACAAAGGGGTAGTCATAACAAACGCTCGTGGACAGCGCCCGACAAGCTCCCGATTCGCCACGAGTCCTCTATTGTTAAATTGTTTGAAACTAAATGCCATACCAAATGTGTAAATTCATTCATTTCGGCAATTCTCAGTAGGTAGAAGCTTGGTGTGGTCGCAAATAAATTAGTTAATTTCATCACTCGTGGCGAGTCGGTAGCGTGTCGGTCTCGCTCCCGGAGCGTTTGTTGTAACTAGTCCTAAAGGTTTCTCCCGAGGTACGTACTCAGTCTTGTCCTCGGATTTGTAGGGAATAATATTAAAAGCAGTGTTAGTGAGGAATAAGTAACTGAAGACGTAATTCTTTTAAATAAGCCACAAGATCATTTTTTATTTTTCTTTGCATTAAAAATTTCTACAAACCAACTTAAAATCTTTAGTACACGGTCTTACCTCGATTTTCACCTGCATACACTTTTACTTAAGCCGTTTCATTTAAAGTTGAAAATCTCACCTATATTCTATTTGATGGTAAAATGAGATCGGCGTCTAGAATTACATTCTCTTGCCGTTTTTATTGGTATTAATCGTAATAAGTATACATATAAGAATGAGTTTTATGTTTAAACTTTAGAGAACTAACCTGACTTCACAAAAAAAAAAATGTGCTGAAATCGCTGAAAAATTAGAGAAACACGGTGAAACAGTTTTTTTAAGAAGTTACATTTTATGATTTTTTTTTCCAAAATCAAAATTATTTTCGAATTTCCACTTCGGTTAAACTTTGGTTGTTTTTTCTACCAGCTGTATTTTTCGTATCATACCATCGTATGATCAGACGATCATCATAATTCTTCATATCAAAATAGGCCTAAACAAAATACTTGGTTTCGTTGATTTCATGATATTACCGGGCCTTAAAACTATGCGAACAAGTAACGTTATTAAAAGAAAAACAAAAAACCCGGCTGCAAAATTTTGTACCCTATGTCACTTCTAAAAGTTCTAAAGGTACTATCGAGACAATTGATACAAATGACACCTCACATGTCGAAATCCATCAAGCTGTTTGGGCTGTAGGGCGTGCCAAAGAAACTTCATACATACCTACACATACTCGGGTAAAACCCCGACTGCGCAAGAAGGAGTGTAATGTTAATATGTTACTATTGAGTGTAATGTTGATGTTTTAATGTGAAATAACACGGTCGGGTCTTAGGCCTCAAATGCTATATTTAATTTGTATGCTTTTACGGATTTGTCGTCGCTCAGTGAGTGTGATAGTCATAGCATTTGATAATCTGATCATGCAAAGTATAAATATGTGCTCTACATTTGTACTGATTACGGCCGTTACAAAAGAAACGAGTTTTTAAACCGAACTGTGCTTGTCTTGTGTACCTCCGATTTCCAATCATTATTATGGGATTTCCAAGCCGAGTTGTCCCAAATACTGGTACTGTAATAAATATAAAAATATATTTTATTTCAAAAAGGTTTAGATATTGAAAAGATTTAAAATAAAATAAATCTTTTGAATCTTCAAAAGGTAAAAACATAATAAAAATAAGTTAAGACACAGCAAGATGGTAACATCATTATGTGATAATTGTATAGTTTTTTAATTCCATAGGTATTTAAGAAAACATTCTGTAGGTAACATTTTTATTAATTAATCTCTATACCTGTAGTAGTTCTAAAAAAACACTGACAAACAATATTTTCCCCATAACTTATTATCAGAAAGCCTACAGAAAAACACTAGCTGTTGTCATTTGTTAGTGTGTGTGTTCATTCACAAGTTTAATAATCTTGTCCCCTTGAGTGTGGATGTAAGCCTTGCACTTGTGAAGGCTGCGGTCAGCACAGTAGAAACGCGTTTTTAAACCGATCTGATAATCTTTTCTAAATCTATTATTTCCTACTACTATTACAGGGTTTCCAAAGCGAGTCTTCTCAAAATATGGTTCTGTGGAAATATACATAGTTATTAGGCAAGCTTTATATAGTTTATTATGTATGAATTGGAGTAAGGGTGGCATAAATGACATACAGATCGTACAAAAAATAGTTTTATATACTGTATTAATAATAACAATTTAATAAAGAATTGGCCTAATAACGCATCATAACGCGTTAATTAACATTCTACGACATACGTTTTATTAAAAACAATGCTCACTTTCACTGTTAAAGAACTCTAATGTACATTTTATTATTTTAACCGATTGGGAATGTGCGTTGTTTATCAGTGAGTTGTTAGATTTTATCTTTTCATGTTGAAGTTTGGAACGTTTACTTATCAGTTATATTTTACTTGTCAGTATTAAGACAATAAACAGTAATATGTGTTAAAACATTTTTATTCATTAATCTGTTAAACTAACAAACTACGTACTGAAATTGACAGTAAAATTTAACCTAATTTCTATTTGTAGTATCGATTTTAAAGATAGGTAGGACTTAAAGGATTTTAAGGATAGATAGGACTGTTGACTGTTCGTTGCGACTTTCCTTACCTTCCACGCCTACAAAGGGGATCGGCACCATCGGGATGGCGCACGCGGTGGGGCCGCAGAGGAAGAGGCGTGTCGGCGTATGTTGCCGCTCTCCCTATCCTCTGCGGCCGAAGTGGCAGGCGGCGGGGCCACTCTTATGACCCGTCCGTCGCATGGGGACCATTAGTGCCTAGCCTTAGATACCCACGGGAAAATTGGTCCCCGAATGATGACGATGTGTCTGGAGTTCGACACATTATCATCGAGAGGGAGAGAGCTGAAGCTCGAGGTGGTGCCTGAAGGGTCTGGCGCTGTCGGGGCCGCGGAAGAGTGCGAAAGCGTCCCCGTAGCCCCGACATTTTTCGCCGAGGTGGAACACCCTTGGATTTTTAGTGGATAGGCCATCAGTGGCGGGATTCCCACATAACCACTCTGTGTCCACACCCGGGCTGTTGGTGGTATCCATAAAGGATTTTCCCGAGGTAAAAAAAGGCCATTCAACACCTCAAAATAAGCCCCTTGCGGCAATCATTTTTTAAAATGCTTGCCTTCATTAATCAGGAACTCTAACGCACATTTTGTTCGACCGGTTTATGCTGTGTGTTGTTCATCAGTGAGATTTTGTTATCCCGTTTAAATTTGTTATTGTCACTTAACAGTTATATTTTACTTCTAAATATTAAAATAAAAATAAGTAAAAACTTTTAATGCATTTTTATTACATCTACCTGTACCTGTAAATAACTAAGAGAAAATTTATGTACACGGTTTGAAACTTAGCAAATTTTAATGTAGCTACATATGCTTGTAATACCGGTGACAATATAATAGCTTTAATCTATCGAGCTGATGTCGAGCTATCCAGAGGGTGGATAGCGGAGTAACTCTTTAACTTCTTATATTAAACCTCTTTAGTTTGGGCATTTGGTAAGTATATAGTAATAACTGTCTAATCCATAACGTTTGTTAGCAAATTTACGAGAGTCTAATGACGTAACTTGTGGATATAGTGCATGGAACTCTTCTATGGTTACTCGTTAAACTAGTTAATAACCTCGGAATAGTCATAAAAACTCTATCGAAAAATACAAAAGGTTGTTAAACATGTTGGTTTGGTTTGTCTTAAAGATTCTAATATACTTGGCAGCGACTTGAGAATCCGATGATGCATCCTGGAGTTGGATAGTGGAGCTCTTCCATGGTTAATATTAAACTAGTCACGTCTTAGAGTTTGTTTTCATTTGATATATTTAACTTTGACTTTTTGTGAACTGTAGACGTAAGTGTGTAGTTATGTGTTTTAAGTACAATCAGTGATTATGTTCATCAACGTGTTTGACAATTTGTTGGCCTATCATATGAAGATAAGCTTTGCACTTGTATAGAGTGCGCCCATTACAGAAGAAACGCGATTTTAAGCCTTTTTGGTATTGTTTTGTAAATTTTCTTCTTCCTATCATTACCATAGGATTTCCAAGCCGAGTTTTCCCAAAATATGGTTCTGTAAATTTATAAATCATTATGACAAGCTGTAGATTAATATAATATTTGGACTTGGAGAACTTTGTAAGTAGACTTGGAGTAAAGGTACTCGTAGCTTACATTCAATACAATCCTCACAAAAAATATAAATTATACACCACATTAATAAATAAATATACTAACCTGATAGGTTGTCGTTGAATATAATTAAGACCTTAACATTTTGTATAAACGACTTGGCCATCGGTCACTCATCACCATCATTAAATGCTTTACGAGAAACATTTATAAAATGCTTTCTTAATTAATGCCGACATATATTGTACAAGGTTATAAGTAACTTACGCACAAAAGATACAAAAATAAAATAAAAAATCTTACAGTTCTATTTAAATAAGTAACTTTAATTCTACGCAAAGTCTAGGCAGTCATAGTTAGCGCCTTAGTTATTTGCTTCAAAACAGATAAAGATGTAGTAGCGGCGAAGACGGAAAGGGGCGCGGATGGTTGAACTTCTGAATCTACTTCGTAACTAGCCAATCAGTAGCAAAATGCATAGCGCGCGTTACGATGTGGAATGATAATAGTCGTAGGACAAAAGTCTGTCTTGATCTAGACTCTAGATCAAGACAGAACACTTTTTCAAGTTTGCAATTTTCAAATTTGCAAGTTTCTAGAATCTAGAGAATTGTAGCCCTTGAAAACTTGCGCGGAATGGACCAGTTATCCTGTAAAAGCCATTCCTATGCAAAATTTTATTATTTTACCCATCTACTAGAAATCGCTCAAACAGGTGGGATTAAAAGAAAAAATTATGCAAACGAATTCGATAGGTAGGTAAATACGTAAAAGAGCATTATGAAAGCAGTTTTGAAATTATCCCGCAAGAGGTCTAATGAACGGTAATGTTTGACCTACATTACTTATCAGTTGGTCATTACATTTCATAAGATTCTGTTGTCATAGTTGCATTTATAATTTTGACTTGTCGGTTACCTACCTGTATTATACTTGAAAGTAATAAGAAAAAGGGATAAAAAGTTTTTTACATGCTTTTATTAGCTTTACATGCAACTTACTAACTAATAACTTATGTTAACAAATTTTGGAAGTCGAATTTAATCAATTTCTTGTTTTCTTATTGATTTGAGACTTTGAAAATATTTACATTAGCGATGTCAATACAATAGGCTGGATCTGTTAAGTTGATCTGTGATAAAACCAGGATGTTATGTATGTTATGTTATCTTAAACTTTTCAGTGGCCTACTTGTAATGCGTGTGTCAATGAGTATGTTCATCTACGTATTTGACAATTTCTCGGCCTATTGTAAGAAGATAAGCTTTGCACCTGTACTTATTGCGCCCGACACAGAAGAAACGTGTTTTGAAGCCAATTTTACGATGTTTTGAGTATTTTCTATCTCCTATTATTATAATCGGATTTCCTAGTCGAGATGTCCCAAAGTACGGCACTGTAAACAAAACAAAAAATTGTTAAAAGTAAGCAAAATATATTTATTCTCGATTTTCAATATTTATGTAGTTTTGCCTGACCATAGCGAAGCAAATCGAGTGTTATGTTCGTGTATTCATGACTTAAAAAGTTTTATCTCCACTTCGCAATACATTAAAAAAAACATAGGTTCATCTTACACTTATTTGATGAATATTCTCCATCCAAAAGTTTGTCTGCTTCTAAGAGATAACGCCGCCAGTTGTTGCACTGGTTTAATGCTGTATTATCCTTCAGATTTGTTAAATCCGTCTACTTTCTATCTAAATAATATATTAAAATCATAGTACATTTCTTTTACCCATCAAAATACTTCGTATACTTTTCCTTTAATCAATGATTGTGTTCCAATTTGGATTTTATTATTTCATTTTCGACCGTGTGCAAGACGGCGCGACACCCGACCGTGGTGCATTTCCAACGAGTTTTCAATCCCGACGTGAGGTGTTTGCAGAACCGATAACCTGCCACCATGATCACAGGGTTCCCTCGACTAGACCGTGTGTATATTGGCCCTGAAGAAGAAACATGACGTTAGCCATTACAAAATTTTTAAAAGCCATAGGAAGGAATGTGATCGAATTGAAGATTGTTTAACAAAACCATTTCTTTCACAGATGACGTTCTGGCCTACGAGCGGAACGAGAGCGCCATAATTTCGAGTGTGAAAGAGGTGGTGTCTTCTGCTTTTCATTACGAAAAAATGTCATCTAAGTGAACAAAAAATAAAAAAACACTTAATTTGTCTTGCTATTTTATTCCCCGACATTTATGACATTCTTTTTTATATAGGTACATACATTTAAGTTCGTTTAACACAGACCGTTGTATTACACAGATAGTCGTTTAACATAGAATCAGGAAATGTATCGTATATTTTTATCAAACCTAAAAACTAAAAATTGGTAGATTAATCGGGCACGTGTTAGTAGGCTGATACTTTGATCGCTAACTAACACCATAATTCACTCAACCTACATTATTTAATGATCATGGTTGATGTTAAATTAAAGTATGATTTTATTTTTATTCAAGGTGTAGATGTAAGCCTTGCAAGTCCGTTGAACGCAGTGCCATCGAGTCCTGAGTAGATTCGTAAAATGTTTATAGAATCTGTATTTTCCTAACTTTTATGATTTCCTCGACTGCTGTACATGAAAACCGCTGAACTTTAAATTTTAATGTTAAGTTATGTGTTTAAGATAAGGTATAAGAAATTATACAAACTCTCTGGGAGCGTGAGCGACGCGTTTCCGACACGGTCCCGAGCACTTTTATTAAACATGTAGGATATTTTATCGCATTGCATACTGACTATCGCAGCGCGTAGAGCGCTTGTTATAAAACTATAGTGTCTTATTAATCCTTGATAAACTCCTTTTAGGACTTGTATCCACAATAACAAAATTATTCAAATAGGGAACAGATATTTAACTTTAAATATATGTTTTATACACATATTGACAATCGCCTCTTTAGTTCTTCTAAAAACAGAAATAATTACGGCCGGCAACAATCTTGTCCTTTTTTAAATTTTATTTTATTTTAACAGCTTTAATGGTCGTTGTGCTTGTTATTACATCTCAGTACTGTATTGTCTTCGTTCAAGGTGTATAAAACAGCTCTGCAAGTACTGCGCACCGAACAACGCCATCTAGTCTTGATTTTGTTGGAAAAATGTTTGGAAAACTTGTATTTTCCCAAAGTTACCGTGGGAAATCCTCGTTTGTTGTATCTGATAACCACTGAAATAAAATTTAGATGTAAATTTTTGTTTAGGATTAGTCTTTTTAGATTGTTTAGATTGATTGTTGTTGTGATATTTTTACTTAGTAATAGTTATTTGTTTTTGAATAGTAAAATGTTTTTTTGTTGTTGTTAGCGATTGAGAAGAACGGTGGCTTTTGAGCTACCTACTACTAGTGCTACTAGGGTTTCAGTCTATTTTTGGTTTAATTATTTAAACACTAGCCAAAACCTGTTTATTATACAATTATAGCCACAAAAATGTAATATTACTGATAAGCAACTCAATGATTGTGACTGTCGTCGTATTTCAATAAATGCGTAACGTTTCTCCCATCTTCGAATGTTTTCAGATTAGCGCGGCATTTGGTCCGGTATTTTCATCACACACCCATCGATTGCGCTTGCCGTACTGAAAGTACTGCTTGAACTCGTACCGTGCGAGATGTATCATTAGGGCTCTTCGCTTTGTTTGTGTGAAAGAGAATCCTGAAATGTAAAAAGTAAGTTTGTAAAAGCAGGGACATTAGTGCTATAGCAGTTAGAGTCAAAATCTGATGAACAACATAGCTAAATAGCTCATATTTAAAGACAAACAACCGAGACCAAGAGCCAACGGAGTTTTAAAAACAACGATAAAATCATGTAATAATTTAAAATAAGAGCGAGAGAAGCACTCAATTGTAAATAAAAGTATTAAGGTCAATTATAATCGTTTTACATTTAGGTACTTACGTTGTTTTATTGTAACGAATCCAAAAACAAATTGTTTGGATTCATTACTGTTAGGTACTTTTCTTGCCTGAAAAATGACACTGAACTTTTTCTACATGGTACAATACTCAAGTGCGAACTTTATATGGTTAGCAAGTTTAAATCAACAATAATAATATGGATTTATCTAGAGTTCATCCCAAAGAAGAGTCCTAGTCTACATCGTTCCTTTTTTTATCAGACAGGATGTTGTTAAGCGCAAAACGTATTTGGTTTAAGAATGTCAGTTTGCTTTTCAAAATTGTGTTTATCGCTCTGTAGAAACTTCCGGATGATATTAATTGTTGCTGTTTTTGAATCTAAGCATTTTTCCCGTCTGTGTCAGTAGAATGTGAAGCGGCAGCACGCGGCATTTAATTTTATTGACTCAGTAATGTGATTCCGTACATCGCCACCGAGTTTTGCCTCCAATCATCATTATGCTTCCTGAAAGCATACCCTCCGATATGTGCCAACTTTCCTCGATTTGAGATGGTGAAAATTGGCTCTAGAAATTAAAAAATATTTAGTGTAACGGTCAGCCGTTCTGCCAAGCCGTATGCCGAACCAGCCAAGCCAAGGCAAGCCATGGCATGGCATGCCATGCCATGCCATGCCAAGCCATACCATGCCATGCCAAGCCAAGCCATTTCGCATGTCGCGGTGGTGTCTGTCTGTAATCAAATCTTCCATGTTAAATGCTTACTCTTTGGTTTTCGATTAAATTAAAATGTTTTATGTGTGTACTTATGTAACTTGACTGACTATGCAACAATCTGGTACCACTGAGATGATCTGATGATGAAGTCAGGTGGTGGGTAGAGGAACTCTTCAACGGCCAACAGCACGGACACACTAAGGCAAGGCTTCCGGCAAGGGAACTTTTGGACGGCGAACAAGACGGACTCGAAATTTTGTAAATGCGTTTAACTGTAATAGCCTGTTCTTAACTCCATTATAACATAGCTGCTACACCCAGGGTTTTCGTTTCGTTTTCGGCGAGTTTACGTTTACTTTATTCATGTCGTTGACTAAGTATGTAACCATTAAAGTATTTTAAAAATATCTTGCTTTTGTTTCTATTCAAAATAGTTTTTAAAATGTATGAAGCGACATCCGTTCTGTGTTCTTGTGTTCTGTGTTTTGTATATAAAGATATTATTCTCTCTGCTCATTTAAGTAGTCGGTTAATGACCGGCCTTGACCGACAAGCAAGGCCGGTTATTATCCGAACAGCTGTTTGTGAGTTTACAGGGTTGCACCGAGTCAAATTTGCGTGAAAGTTTAACTTGTGACAATTAAAAATCTGTCTAGTTGAGAATAAAGAGACCTTGCAGGGTTAATTCTAAATTAGTTTCGGCATATGCCGTTTCAGTATTACTACACCCAAAACCAGCACGTTGTACATACATACATACTTTATAATTATATAAACCGAGGTGGATGATTGTGAGAGTTCTTCGTTTTGACGATTTCATCTCCGATCTTGACCAGCATCGCTCTACAGTTCACGGTGGAGTGAGTGGAACAATAACATAACTCTTTAGAGTGGCTGCACTTTGGTAGAAAGTGTAGTGATTCATTTGTAAAAGAGTTTTCCCTCGTTGTACAAGTATGTATTTTACTGAAAGAAGTTTTAATTATTTTTTTTTAGATTCTTTGGGTAAGCAAACCATAGCCGAAGCTAATGCAAAGTTTTTTTTTTATAAGAAGAGTGGCAAACGAGACGACGTCTCGCCTGATCTTAAACGATAACCACCGCTTATGCTATAAATATCAACTAATTTTAATAATGTTCTCTAAATTAAATAAAACAACCAAATATAATAATTATAACAAACTGTATTTTTTTAACAACAGGAAAAGGAAATCTATAGTAATATTTATTATGAAAGTCTTCTAATATCTTAAATACTTGCTTGCTTTTATTTACTTTACAATATTCAAACGGAGTATATTTATTTTTAGCACAAAAACGCAATAATAACATGTAGGAATTTTAATTTCTAGCTTTCTTATGTCCTTGTTGCGGATAAAAATACAGCTTTGCGTTTTCGAGTTTCCACAAAAGATATAAACGCGCTGTCAAACTCCAACAAAAGACATCAACGCACTTGCGATCTGAATTAAAAAGTTCTTAATACCTATGAAGTTGTCAAATTTGGTCCCTGTAACGTTTCAGCAATAATTAAGGCATAGTGAGCAATTATATTGATAACTTTGTATTATAAATCAATTTAAAAATCTAAATTCACAAAGTAAATATACTCAGTTAAATTTCTTCTCGTTCTAATAGCAATTTTTTGGATGATAGTTACTGAAATTGACGGAGATAACTTCTCTTTCCACAGAGTACACAGTAGCTCTGCATTCCAATGAAGTGTGAGTAGAACATCTGAATCTAACCTTTTGATCCTTATGAAAGTTACCATACTGTGTACTGTAATATGTATACCCGTCTAGTCGCAGCAACGGCTTGCCTTTCTTCGATAGTAATATTTGCACTGTGGAAATTATAACTAATTTGAATAAGGATAAGGAGCAAAGTAATTGAAACGTGTGACAATTAAAAGTTGTTTATTAAACAATATTTGGTGTGGTTACAAATTAAATTACATTTAGCTATGTAGCAAGTACCTACACTTTAATCTGTTCATCTTTTATCTTTACCATTTCTGGTAGCCAAGCTGTTATCCCAATACATTTAATTTTAATTCCTACTAGTATGTGACATCATTATAAAGGTAGACTTTTTTTTGTCAAAGAGTTCAAACAATAACTTTAACGTTTGACGGAATTTAGCCAACGAAATAAGGAAATTAATTTTGTTATTACTTATAGATAATATTAAAAGATCTACAATTTCAATAAACGATTTATTCAATATTTATTAATCTAAGTAATTATTTATGATTCCTAAGATTCCTAGTTGTTTTGCCCGCGGCTTCGCTCACGTTGAATAGCCTATGTTATTTAGGAATAATGTAGCTTACTAATGGTGAAAGAATTTTTGAAATCGTAGTTATTGAGTTAATTTGTTACCAAATTAACTCAATTTTTAATTTGGACCAGTAGTTATTGAGTTAATTTGTTACAAACATACCTCCACACAAATATTTCCTCCTTAGTTTAGATTAGTATAGTCCTTAGTATAGATGAGATAGCTTATAATTAATAACGGTATGTATACAAGTGTAATTTTCTACTGATTATCTTCGTGTGAAGAAAGCTGATATTAAATTACTCGTATGTTAAAACATGGTTTGTTACATTCCAAAATCTGATTAAACGTGTATTTCCTTTTAATAATCTAGCTGTACCATTAGAGCACGTGGCAATTTTAATTGCATTTAAACTTTTCTACAAAGAAAAGTTCATTGGTACACCGGCAGGATCGAACCCACGACCTTTGAATCGGAACGGTTCACTTCCATATTATATTGATTAAAAAAAAGGTATATGTTAGAAGGTACAATTTTAAGTAAGCATAACATTAAGCATTTTAAAATTAAATACAAAACTATTTTGACAGCATCGATTTGTAAGACTCAAGTCTCAGAGGAACGCTTAGTTATTTGTCTGCTTCTTAATACTGTACTGTCTTAGGTCTGGTGTTGGGAGCCAAGCTTATCGCCACCATAATATACAAACAATTTTACTTTATCTGTAGAATATAATAGTCTTGAGCCACATTCGACGTCAGCACGGCCTTCTGCCTGCCTGTGTGCATGTGATCCGTGTTGAGCGACATGATCATGTCTTTGACCGTGGTGATCGCGGCGCGGCACCCGTACCGGTGGTGAGTTGAGCAAGCCCACCGAGACTTGGAGCCGATCCTACGAGCCAGGTAGAAGTTGTAGCCGTGGAGACGGATCATCGGCTTGCCTCGGCGTGACGTCACGAAGCGAGCTGAAACAAACAGCCCAGTTAGACAAGTTTTATAGCCAAATGCTTTATTAATCGTAATACGAGCATCTTTACGCATGATAAAGTTAAGTAAGAAATACTACAAATAACTATAATTTACTAAACCATAAACATATAACATAAGCCATAGACGTGTTATAAGCAATGTCAATTGGAAATTGTGTAATTTTTTGTTTGTTTTTGTAAACCCTATTCAAATTACCCCTGTTAAAATTACTCAAAATTCATTTAAATTGTGTATAAATAACGAAAATAACCTTTATACAACAACAACGACAGTTGACATTCCAAAGAACAAAGTTTATACTCGTACTCATTCAAGTCATTTTATTTGTAAGTCAGTGATAATTAACATAATATTAGATTTTTAAAAGAAACGCTCGGACGAGACTAGGAGAAAGATGGTACATCGCTCGACTGTTTTGTCGTTGATGTGCGCGCCCGCCTACATACAAAAGGTAAGCCGGTAATTCTTAGTCAGACTTGTCGCGTTGCGGTCTTGTAAGCATTAGATAGTTTTGTCTATGAAAGTTTTGTTTGAAATTTGCGCGGCTTCAAATTTTTAGTAAAGCAATAGTCTGTCTTGAAACTTAAATCTCTCGCGACTTAAATGTGCCCTCAGATAGAGATATACACATACTATGCGTGGATTAAGTTGTAGCTAAGTAGTAGTTTTATGAAATTGAAAAAAAAAAGACCAGTGGAAACATTGATATTATTATTTTGGATTATAATATTTATGTCGGGAGGTGATTGTGCACACTACACACCGAAAGGATTTCACTCCCTGTCGTAAATACATAAGCTTTGCAATTAGAGTTCTTCGAACTGCAGCGCCACCTAGTTTTCAAATCGGCGTTGATATAGTTCTTGCAGAATCGATAACCGCCGTATATCAGCATCTCAGAGCCACGAGTCGACGTATAAAAAAATGCTGCAATCCAGTTAATTAGTATTATAGTTACATCTAGATACAGCCTCAGACCAAATAAAAAATAAAGATGGAGCTCTGTGAACAGTGAAATAAGGTCGATTAAAACTATAAGTGTAAAAGCTATGCAGACGTCAATTTTATTGGACGTTTCTGTGCAAACAGGTAAAGGCTTTTAAGAAAGTTGTTTACGAAACTTTGTTGCTAACATTATGCAAAAAAAGCTTATTTAGGGAACAAATATATCCTACAAATACATTCATTTAATAATTAAAGGAAATAATAAAAATGAAAGGATAAACTAGGAATAAAGGATTGTTTCCTTTATTTTATGTCTTAACATCTTCTTCACAACATCTTCTCTCTATTATTATTTTTTTGACAAACTTCAGGTGTTGGTGCTTGAGACGAGTGAGATACGTATAATTAACAGTAATTTTGTTAAACAAGTAAGTAAGTATCACAAAACTTGCTAATATTTTTTCTTTTCACGATATTTGGTGCTATATTTTTTCCACTTTTTTTTGCTTCTCGGTGTTCTCGTGGTGTCATATCCTTATCAAGCTTCCTAGTTTCCTCTTATTTTTTGTTTAGGTATTTAAGGCGTTCTATTTCTTTAAGTTCTTCCATTTTCTGCGGGTCATTTTTAATACGCTCATATCTTCTTCGCCTGTCTCTTTTTCTTTGTAAAATTTCTTCCTTAGAGTGTTTTATTTTCTTGCGCTATGCTCAAAATAGACCTGTGTACCTAAACCAATGACAAGCATAATACAAAGATCGCACTAGAGGCAGGAACAGTCCTCCAAACTGTAAAAGAGCAGAGGATTGTTGTCAGGACCTGTACCGTGACGGGTGCGTCATACTTGATCGAAATATTTTGTCATATTTTCACTTCAATACCGCTCACCGCAAATAAGATACATTTGACATACGGACATCTGACATCTGTGTTAATAATTTTATTTGATATAACTGTGTTTGTACGGAATATATGAATGTTATACCAACATTTGATAATCTTCAGCTGAAATAAAATCAGTTTAAATACCATTATTATGACATACCGTTTATGTTACATACAATTGTTTGATATAATAATTATTTAACATACCATACTTTTGATCATAGTATAACTAATTAGATTGTTAACTTGTTTGATTGTTTTGATGATTATGTCAAAGAGAGTGATTAACATAATGTGGCTAGGTTAGGTTAAGTTAGAACTGCGACAACACACGGCGCGAGCCGATCGCGAACGAAGCGAGCGTACCATGTAGGTTCTTTGATGGGTATTGTTTGGAAGGAAGGAATGTAGTCACCTACAAGCACAAGAATATTTATGTTCTTAGTGTAGGTGGTAAAAGACAAATTTACTAATGTTACCCTTATTTTTAAGGTTTATCTGTAAGTAAAATTTGTAAGCTTTTCATGAATGATTTGATTTGTTTTTGAAATTCGATCAAAACATACTCGTAAGTAAATGTGTTGTATTTTATGTTTATTTATCGGTATGTCGTTTGCAGAGTATGAATTTTGCCTTTTGTATTTTTTTATAGTATTCTTACGTTGTTATGTATCTTCGAATTCGATCAAATGAGTTGTATTTCTTTTGATTCATATACGTCTGATGATTATATCAAACGTTGTTTCTATTAGATATCGGTATTTCGGATTGCGATTACATTTTACTTACCCGTACCGTGAAATCTTACTGCGATGATTTCTAGTGCAGCCGCCGACGATGCGTGAACTACGCAGAGGTAGATTAAGTAAATATCTATTAGTATAGTTTATTTTTTTGGAAAAAAAAAATGCCTTTCTGTTTCTTGCCGGTTCTTCTGAGTAGTGGCTCTTTTTCCGAACAAGGCGGTCGAGTCTATTATAAAACTTTAACGTTCTTATCCAAAGTGAATCAAAACATTTTGACCGTGACTTTATCTTTAAATTTTAAATGAAATTTATTATAATAAGCAATACTTTTTAAGATAGTTAATAATAACTAGTTTAACTGCATGAGACGAATAAATAACGAAAAAAAAAAAAATATTTCGTCGCGTCACGCAGTATTGGAAACTATCAAGCCGCTTAGAGAATATTATTAGTAGCATAAAAACTTAAAACACACGCACACCCGAAAAACATTGCTGTCATTTTTGCAGTTGAGTAAAATATATTTTTTTACATTGGCGTTGACATCCAACACTTAGTAAGACCTACTTCTTTTAGTAAGTGAACACAAACCCGTAAATAATATACCCTTGTAACTATGTATAATTAAAAGAGGAGATACGAGTACGTACTTATTATATTTTATAACACAGTATTAACTATTCGTATTTATTTAACTTTAACGCCGGATGACATACTCGTATATTGGACTTGGATTCAATTTTGTTTTAATTACCGCTCAATGAACACAACTAATTTAACAGGATTAAAATTCTCAGCGCTTATTTAAAGTTTGAAATATTGGCAGCAATTTGATAACAGCCAAATTAAGTTTTTCGAAAAAATAAGAACTCAATCGACACTGTTATTTGCCATGGGGCACCTGCTATTCGAAACCTTTAATAATCCCTTTGACATTATTTTTCGGCTACGTTATTGTGGTATTAGAGCTTGAAACTTCGTAGAAGGTAAATGGTTGTGTTTTTCTCCTATTTTCACTATTATTTTATCGATAGTGAATACACAAGCTTTGCATCCTCTGTTGCTGTTAGTAGAGCAGCGCCATCTAGTTCTGAGAGCAGTCGTGACATGTTTACTGTATCGATATCCACTTAGTTCTAGCATGTCCCCGCCGCGAATCGTTTTTCGAAAAGATGGAACTGTAAAAAAAATATTACAAAGTAATATAATTATTTAGATAATAATCTTTATTGTGAACCTAAATTGCAAATTAAAATCCTAACACTTATAAATAAAATACTCGGCTTTATATAACCGCTCGCTTACATGTTTTGAATTATTAGCAAACGGTACTGAAACTTTCTTTGCTATGTATATTGTTGTAAAATACTGTTTAACTAAAACTTAAAAAACAGTTGAAGTAACATTTATTATAAATTTTTTTAACTTTTGTTGCAGTTTTTGTAACATAAACTTGCCCTAATAAAAATCAAAGCATAGGATTAGGTGTCTCTGGCATTTGAACTTGACACTATGTAGAAGGTTGTGGTGGGTTGTGGTTGTAGGTTTCGCCTATTTTCACAATTATTTTATCAACAGTATTTACGTAAGCTTTACATCCTTCATTGCAGTTAGTAGAATAACGCCATCTAGTTCGAAAAGCAGTCGTGGTATGTTTGCTGTATCGATATCCACTTAATTCTAGAACGTCGCCACCGCGGCATGTTTTTCGAAACAATGGAACTGTAAAAAAGATGTTCTATAATACAATACAATTATCTTTATTGTACACCCAAAACTACACAAATAAAAATGTTTATGCTTATCAATAGATCAGTGGTTTTCATAAGCACTTTTTTAGATATTTTTGAATTCCTGGTTAACGCCAACAAAACCTTAATTGCCAAGTGTGTTGCTGTAACATAATACTATTTTACTGAAACTTATATGAGGGAGTTGCTGCGGCCAAAAATTTATATTTTGACCCGCTTGCGGGATGCGTTATGCGCCCTAAGGCTTTATGGCGTTAATTAATTTAAGTGGACTGTATTTTGCTAGGATCACTGATTACAAATCAAAATAAACATTACATGGCATTTCAGAGCAATGAGAGCGATTAGGTATAGGAAAATGGGAAACCCACGCACCTTCCGTCGTCCGGGAACTCCTTCACGTCCTGGATATTCCTGGCTAGCCAGCACAGAATCGCTCACAAATTGTCCTCCTCGACACTCACAACAAAGGTTCATAATATATTGATAAACGTAGATATTTAACGTACTCGCGGTTATTCGGTAGTAATTAGATCACACCGAGATGCGGTCAGCGGCGTCTTGACATTGACACTGCCACGCTGCGTGCGGTGCAACGTGGAGGATGCGGATAAGAGGCGGGGGTGAATGAAATTGGAAATCGCTCAATTACCTGTATTACCATGAGATAGAAAGGGACAGCTAATGAGTTAAAGAAATATCATCTAACGATGTATTGGCGGTAACATTTCCCCCGGCCTTAAAGGGTTGCCTTTAAGAAACCAAATAATATTTATAAAAATGCGGGATAAATATATAAAATAGATAGTGTGCGGGTAAATATGCGGTTGTATATAAAATATATACAGGTATTTTGGGGGCTGAGCTACCCACGTCCGTAGGAGTGTACTCTATTTTGATTCCCTACACGTGGTCCCCGGGTAGTGCTAACCGGGTAGCAAACTCTGGTGGGAGGCTTCGGCCGTGGCTAGTTACCACCCACCGGACCAAGCCATGCCGTGAAATGACCTAGTCGTGTTTCGGGATGTAGTCCGGTGTAACCGTTCCGAAGACGGGTCTGAGCAGTGGCGCACTTGTAGCGCCTCACTCAACTGCCGTCTTTGTACTTCTTCACTCTAGTAAACTTCAAGGCTAGAGTGAAAAAGTACCTTCGGCTAGGTCGTCGTGCTCCATCTTAGACCACAACGTCGCTTAACATCAGGTGAGTTGGTGGTCAAACGCCGACCTATTATACATAAAAAAAAAATAAAAAAAAAAAAAAATAATATGCGGAAAAAATACTTAAACTAAGTGTAATTTATTTTGTAAATTATTGGTTAGGAAGAGGACATAATTTAACTACCGGACGTAGGTAGCTCCCCTTTGCAGTTTTTATAGTGACAACTCGAGTAGCGCCGTCTTTAGACGGATAAACCTTTTCTACGACAGCCAAAGGCCAAGCGAAAGGTGGAGAATTTTCAGTTTTGACAACGACTACTGTTCCTTCTTGTATGGGAACAGAAGGAACATTCCACTTCGCTCGCGCCTGCAACTGGTGCAAATATTCAGTGTGCCAGCGCTTCCAAAATGACTGTACTATACTATCTATTAAATTATGCCTCTGAAGTAAATCTGTCGAACTAACTTCAGCCGCGGGAATCGATGAAAGGGGCACAGTTTGCAAAAAGTGAGCCGGTGTAAGCGCTGAAGGCTCAGCGGGATCACTACTCATAATTATCAAGGGGCGTGAATTAATAAGAGCTTCTATCTGTGCGAGGACAGTGAGAAGTTCTTCATACGATACGATTTGTTGTCCTATGACCTTAAACAAATGAGTTTTGACGATTTTTACCATACTTTCCCAACACGCTCCCCAGTGGGGTGAAGCGGGAGGGATATTTTTGAACTCTATACGATTTTCGGCAAACTCTACCTCCAGGTGAGGGCGTAATTCATCTAAGATTTTATACAGGTCATGAAGATATGAACGTGCTCCAACGAAACAGGTCCCATTATCCGAATGCAGGCATTTAATAGGCCCGCGTCTAGCCAGAAAGCGTTTGAACGCATTTAAGAAACTGACAGTACTCAAATCTGTAGCAATTTCAATGTGGGTCGCACACATGACAGGGAGACATGTAAAGATGCATAACCAAGCTTTACGGCTCTTTACCCCCCGACCATGAACTGGTGTGTAGAGCAGAGGCCCAGCATAATCGCACCCGGTCTGGGTAAAAGCTTTGTCAACTTGGTTGACGCGGTGACTGGGCAAATCAGCCATGAGTGGGAATAACGGACGCGGTTTCGATCTAAAGCAAACGTTGCATTTGTGAATGCGGTATCGTATGATGCGCCTTGCAGCCAAGATCCAGAATCTGTGTCTTAATAAAGACATGAGAAGCTCCGGTCCAGCATGCAAGTGCTTGCGGTGATAATGATCAACTATCAAGTCAACGACTTGATCGCGGCGCGGTAGAATGCAAGGATGCTTAAGCGTATATTCCTCGGTGGAATTAGACAAGCGACCACCAACACGGATTAGACCGTTGCTATCCAGAAAAGGCCTAAGCTTGTTCAAAGCGGGCGGACAAGTTTCATTTTTATTTATATTAGATTTATCGTGCGAAAAATGGACATCTTGCACGACGCGTATTAATTTATTCTCTGCAAACTCTAAGTCTGCGGCGGTTATTGAATTACCACGGGGTAATATTTTCATAAAGCGGTAAACGTAAACGATAGCGCGTAATAGCTTAGGATACGACGAAAATCGTTGGGCGAGCGCGTATAGCGGAATGTCATCTGGACTTGTCGTTACGTGCACCTGAGTCCGTTGCTCAGGCGCGTCTACATATTCATCATTTTGAGATTTATTTGATGGCCATTCAGTTGGATCGCGCGCGATCCAAGACGGTCCAGTAAACCATAAGGGATGGTCGACTAACTTATCCGGGGTAAGACCACGTGATAAGCAGTCCGCGGGATTATCGGAGCCAGAAACGTGGAAGAATCGACTCGCGGGAATATTTTCTGTCACTTTTACGACACGATTCGCGACAAAAGTCTGCCAACGATGCTGGGACGCGTTTATCCAACAAAGCGCAACTTTGGAATCGCTGAAAGCAAAGATATTGCTAACGGCATAACGCGGGGTTATAATATCCAAAACCTTGCGAAGCAACTGTGACAACAACACCGCGGCACAAAGCTCCAATCGTGCAATAGAAATCACCTTAACAGGTGACACTTTGGACTTAGCGCACACTAGTTGCACAGTGTACTTTGAATCTACGCAGATTTGTAGATAAACCATACCACCGTATGCTCGTTCGCTAGCATCAGCAAAACCAATGACGTTGACATCGCAACTCTCCACAATGCCCAGATGTCGGGAAATGGACAATTTGTTGAGCGAGGGAAGCTCCTTACAAAATTGTACCCAAACATTAACGATGCGCGGAGGAGGTTCGGCATCCCAGTCACACTTTGACAACCAAAGCTCCTTAATAAGAAGCTTGGCGTACAAAATGGCCGGAGCCACAAAGCCCATGATGTCCCACAGTCTAGCAATCGCAGACAATATCGTGCGTTTAGTGCACTTATCATCTGGAGCGTTGACAACAAAGCGGAAACAATCGGATGATCTATCCCAGTATAATCCTAGAATTTTATGTGGGACAGAGTCGTCAAACATTCTGTCGTGAGACTCTTTATGTGTGTCTGGTATGTGAGCAAGTACAGCATCAGAATTGCTTGTCCACAATTGACCCAGTTTGAAAAGTTTGATCAGCTCATTACTGAGTGTGATAGCTTGCGTGCTATCCATAACAGAGACGGCAATATCATCCATGTAAAGACATGAAGAAGCAGCAGCGGCTGCGGCGGGAAACTTCTCACCTTCATCGGCGATCAGTTGGCGAACAACGCGCAATGCGTGAAACGGACTCGATTTTAGTCCGAAACAAACGCGGTTGAACTCGTATACAGTAACTGGATCCTCCGTACTGAACCGATATAAAATTCTTTGATACCTACGATCTATTTCGCGTACTCCAATTTGAAGAAACATTTGACGACAATCAGCGGAGAGCGTTATCTCGAAAAGGCGGAAGCGTATAAGGATGCTAAACAAGTCTCCTTGTAAATTAGCACCTGCGTGGAGAAGGTCGTTAAGCGAGTGGCCAGACGAAGACTTGCAACTGGCGTCTAGAACGCAGCGAAGCTTAGTCGACGTTTTGTCTTCTCGTACCACACCGTGATGTGGAATCGTATATGAAGGTCGCGTGACGTCATCAGTATTTATTTTGACAGGACTTAGGTAGCCCTTATTTATATAATCGCGTATTACATCATTAGGCAGCGCGGGTTTTGAGCGATGCATCGAGCTTTCGTTCTAAACATATAAGTCGCCTATACGCGGCAGCGTACGAATCGCCTAATAAGTTCACGTCATTACGAAACGGTAATGCGACAACATACCTACCACTGTCATCACGAACGGTGGTAGCGCGGAAGAACTGTTCGCACTCAAATTCATCCGGGCTTTGAGCGGGCGGCGCGGTTACCTCTTCAAGTTCCCAAAATCGCTTGAAGAGCGTGTCCATTGAGTCGTAGTCGTTGTGACGTAGGCGCGGAGCCCATAATCACAAAACCTAACATAGTCTGAATCGCGGGCGGTACATTACTATAACTGCTATGCACCACTCCGGGTAGCAGCAGATGCGAGAAAGTCGATGCTCCAACCAAACAATCGACTGGTCCGGGAGTCGCGAAATCTTTGTCGGCGAGCGGAAGCGATTCAAGATGTGTAAACGCACCCTTATCGACTGCTACCGACGGCAGATTGTCACTTATGCGGTCGATAACGAGCGAGTCGAGACTAAAATTAATATTTGAATTAAATAGCGAGTTTATTTTTAAATTTACTGAACCCTTAACTTGCTTTTCTGAGCCTCCGATTCCCCTAACAACCGTGTGTGAGGGCGTCATACGATTTAACAATACAAGCCGCTCACAACATTCGTAAGTTACGAAATTACTTTGAGATGCACTATCGAGTAAGCAACGAATAACTTGCGGTCTATTTTTAGCATCGTAAACAATCACCTGAGCGGTAGCTAGCAGCACCTTGTACAGGTTGCTGCGCGCTGTCGCTTATCAGTCGGTGACTCAGTCCGCGCGGGAAGCTAGGCGGCAATGGATGTCGTGCATAGCGATAGATCGCTGCGTTGCGTTATCTGACGCGACTGGATGTCGATCGTAGTGGGGACGGGCGCCCGTGGCGTAGTGGTTGCATGGGCGGTTCCCGAGGAGGTCATAGCGGGTTCCGAACGCGGTTGATTATTGTTAAAATGTAGCATAGAATGATGTCGCTGAGAACATACGCGACATATTAATTTAGATGAGCAATTAACGGCTTTATGTGTGCGACTGGTGCAGTTCACACACGCGTTATTATTTTTAATAAACTTAAACCGTTCAGTAGGTAAAAGTTTTTCGAACGCGGTACATTTATAATAATGGTCATGAGACGCGTAATTAAACAGTGAACATTTATCAGAAGACGAACATGTGACGTATGACTGTGGATTTGGCGGTCGGTTGGTCTTAGGAGGAGGTTTAGCACTAGACTTTGTACTGTTAGCTACGGCAGGTTGCGTACTCTCAAAAATGGGACACTGTTTTTTAATAAACTCAATAAATTGTTCGAGCGTAGGCAATTTTTTATCACGAGAATACATTTCGAACGCACGTATAGTTTCTGTGTCAAACTTCTGCATGGCTATGTGTAACAAAACAAAATCCAACAAGTCGTCAATTTTTAACGCTTTGAGTGAGCTGATAGCGACAACAAATTTTTCGATAAAGATCTGGAAGTTAGCTGTAGACGGGGAACCATTTAATTTAAGACTTAGCGCTTCTTGTAAATAGTTGGAACCTAATAGCCGTACATCTTGATATTTATCGAGAAGCGTCTCATAAATCGCTTCATAATTTTCGGCACTCGGAATTATACCAGCAAATGAAGACTGGGCGGTCGGTGACAATTTGCCTATTAGATAGTATAATTTATCTGCGTTCGTTAACGAAGTGTTTTGGTGCACTGTGCCATTAAAACTAGCGTAGAATAATGGCCAGTTTTTTATATCACCATCAAAAGATACCAGTTCAATATTTGGAAGCCTAGGCTTGGCTTTGGCGGGCGAAGTGGAATGCTCCGGCGCGGGCGCGGCGTACTTCGACATGATTTGCTTGATATTGCAATATAGATCTTCGATAGAGGAATAACCTTGATACGAAGGAGTAGCTGCGAGGTCAAGCTCGAGAAGTGTCTCATTGTAACTATCGAGAATCTTGTGGAAGCTCGCGCGGATATCATCAATCGTTATGCAAGAACTTAGAAACAATTCTCGAGTTTCCTCCGAAATATGAGCATTTTTAGCTTCGTCATAAACCCTATTAATTCGTTCATAAAGAGCATTCCGCTTGGCTTCTAGTATAGATAAACGCGGACTACACGGAGAAGATACCTTCGCCTCGCGAGGCATTAACGAAGTTACCTACTTAAAATGAAGTATCGAAATACTATGGTATGCGGGACAACTTAAAGTCGTTTATCTAAAGAAGCGGAAATATTAAGTTCCTAACAATAGTGTCGTATAGGTTAAATAATAAGTATATAAGTATTTATGGGCGCGGTATAGTAATTATGTTATGTTATAAATGAGTACGTAAATAATGTTTTGTGTATGTATATAAACTAAATAAACCTTATACTTAAATGTATGTGCCTAAAGGGCGGAAAAGTAATTATAAAATCTCTAAAGGCAAACACTTGTAAAGGCGGAGCGGTTTAGTAAATAATTATTGAACACTTAAATGCGAATGAAATGAGGGTAGACTTCGCAACATACATACGTGTTACGAGTCGGAATTTATAGTAAATAGTGTGGAATGTTCTCGAATGGATTTGAGAAATGATACAATAATAGTGAAATTTTGATATAATCCAGTGAGAAGGACCAAATGCTGCGGCCAAAAATTTATATTTTGACCCGCTTGCGGGATGCGTTATGCGCCCTAAGGCTTTATGGCGTTAATTCATTTAAGTGGACTGTATTTTGCTAGGATCACTGATTACAAATCAAAATAAACATTACATGGCATTTCAGAGCAATGAGAGCGATTAGGTATAGGAAAATGGGAAACCCACGCACCTTCCGTCGTCCGGGAACTCCTTCACGTCCTGGATATTCCTGGCTGGCCAGCACAGAATCGCTCACAAATTGTCCTCCTCGACACTCACAACAAAGGTTCATAATATATTGATAAACGTAGCGCGGTTATTTGGTAGTAATTAGATCACACCGAGATGCGGTCAGCGGCGTCTTGACATTGACACTGCCACGCTGCGTGCGGTTCAACGTGGAGGATGCGGATAAGAGGCGGGGGTGAATGAAATGGGAAATCGCTCAATTACCTGTATTACCATGAGATAGAAAGGGACAGCTAATGAGTTAAAGAAATATCATCTAACGATGTATTGGCGGAAACAGGAGTCTTAACTAAAACCACCGACTAAAAAGTCGTCGACCTGCCTTGACAGCCCGCCTATATGACGTGTGAAGCTTGATTACTTTTGAAATACCTATGGCCGCCAACATCATGTCGACAGCTAGTGGCGAATTTGGCAAACTGTTGTTTTAAGTTTTATTATAATCATACTTACCTAAGATGACTTCCATCTTTGTGAGTTTCAAGAAAAAAATGTCTACAATTGTTATCATTGCATTCGTTATTGATTACACATAAATATGCTACTTTTATTCGTTCATTAGATAAGTTTTGTTAACAAAAATGTGACCGCATCTCTAGGTCTTGTATAGATTTATTTCCCATGAGCCAGATGCCAACAACCGGACATTCATTGTATGAATCTTTTCAATCTAATATGATAACACAAATTCATTTTTGTTAGCAATAAATTTCAACCTTTTGGGGGTGGATGATTGTGTTCATTATTTGCTTTGATGATGTCATCTCCCACGGTGGTGTACAGAGAAGCCTTGCAACCTCTGCTGTTGTGCATAGAACAAGTCCATATTGTCATAAATGGACTCGAATAATGCATCCCGAACTTATCCTTCCTACTAATATTATAAACGCGAAAGTTTGTAAGAATGGATGTATGGATGTTTGTTACTCTTTCACGCCAGAACGGCTGAACAGATCTGGATGAAATTTGGTACAGAGATAGATTATAGTCTAGAATAGCACATAGGATACTTTTTAACCGCGGGTGAAACCGCGGGGCGCAGCTAGTAACCCATATATTTGATCTTCGCTTTGCCACGTTGGGTTGTGCAAAACTGAAAATCTTTTACTGAAACAAAACGTATAAACTTCACTCGTGTAAATCTTGAACGGACATAATGTATGTGATCGATGCGTGGATACAGAATGTAAGGGCGAACCATAGTCAATATCAAAGATTAAATTGGCGACAAGGTTTAGTTTTTCTTTCTTTCTTTTAAACATGATAGGTAAGTTTATAATCTATTATGTTTCACGGCTTCATTCTTTGCGATTTGTTTGTTTACATGTTGTAGTTATGCTTTCAAGTACCAGCCTTCAACACGGGTTTTTAAAGATTTCCTGTACTTCCCGTACTTTTACCTTTTTTTTTTTTTATGTTGGTACTACCGACTAAAATAAATTTAAAATCGTCAACGACTACGGACTAGCACCTCGCTCACTTCTGTCTGGACTGGCCGCCATTAGCCTCATTCCGTGTTTTCGTGTCGAGGCCTTCGCACGTAAACCCTACCGATCGTGTCTAGTTGATCTGTTTTATGTTTTTGCCGTCTCTAAAAATGGGAAATCCAAAGAGGAGGTGCAACACCGGTGAAGAAAAATTCGGAAGTTGGAAGAAAAATTACAGAATCATCGAAAGCTCCGGATAGTGATACTGAAAGTAAGAACTGTGCTATAAAAAAAAAAAAAAAAAAAAAAAAACGATTGTGGCTTACCTAGATTCCCCACTGCTTGAAAATGCATGTTAATAAGTGTTTTCACGTGTGATGCGTTTCATTTAAGTGATGCGTTACTGCCACACCCGGGCAGATACTGTCACAGATAATGTGTCTTTACACAACTAACCAATGGCAAGAAACTTCTATCATACTCCATAGATGATAGATGATAAGTTGATGCGTTACTGCCATACCCGGGCAGGTACTGTCAACGTTAAGGAACCGTGTCTTAACACAGTTTTATTGCTCATCCAGCGGCCATCACCACAAAAACCGAGGCTACATAATTATGTTTTGCTGAGTGGCTTAGAGCCAACTCCCGTCGTGGCATCCACATCTACCGCCCAGGAGACCTGACATCATTTTTGTCTAAGGTATTTTTAGTGTCAAAACCAAATGGCGATAAAAGGTTTATTTTGAATTTAAAAATAAATAAATTTATAGATACCCGCCATTTTGAAATGGAGGATTATAGGACTGCTTCGAAACTTGTTACACACAACTGTTACATGTCATCTTAAGATCTAAAAGACACTTACTTTTTTATTGCCATACATGAGTATCACAAAAAATATTTAAAATTCAAATATAAAAACATTTTGTACGAATTTAATTGTTTGCCGTTTGGTTGGAGCACAGCACCCTGTGTTTACAAAATTACTTAAACCGGTTATGGAAACATTACGTTTCAGTGGATTAATATCTGTAGTTTATTTAGATGCCATTTTGTGTTTATCTTCTTCATTCACCGAATGTCAAGAAAACGTAAAATCAACTACGAATTTACTCGGAAATGTAGGTTTTATAATAAACCACGAAAAAGTTCTTCTTATACTTTAATTCCAGAAACTATGTGTAAGTTTTTAGGATTTATATTTGACTCGGAAAATATGATTTTGACTTTACCGGAAGAAAATAAACATAAAATTAAAAATATACTTCGCAAAATTTAAAATTGAAAACTGTCAAGTTTAGAGAGTTTGCCAGATTTATTGGAATTTTAGAATCTGCATGCCCAGCAATTAATCTTGGCTATATAATAAGGCGCTTGAGTGCCATAAATATAAGGCATTATTAAAAAGTCCAAGCTTTGACCAAATAATTAGTGTTCCATCTTATTTAAAAATTGATTTACTTTGGTGGTTGTCTAATTTAGATAAAGGAGACTCACCACTTAAGACTAATAACTTTGCATTTAAATTTTTTTTTTTTCGGACGCTTCAAAAACCGGGTGGGGAGCGTATTCTAATAATGAAGAGTGCTACGGTTATTGGAAAGTTGAGGAAAGAAACTTGCACATCAATGAACTAGAACTGAAAGCTGCCTTTTTATCGCTAAAGTATTTTGCAAAAAATGTTCACGATACTGACATACTGTTAAGATTAGATAACGTCATAGCTATGTCTTGTATTAACAGAATGGGTAGTGTTCAATATAGTCATAACAAGATATCTCGAGAAATTTGGACGTGGTGTGAAAGGCGTAAAATTTGGTTATTTGCTTCGTACATTCAAACGAAAGAAAACATAGAGGCTGATTTTTTGTCTAGGAAAAAATTCAAAGATATTGAATGGGAGTTGGCAGACTACGCGTTTAATAAAATAACCGATAAATTTAATTACCCTGAAGTTGATTTGTTCGCAAGGCAATGCAATGCTAAGTGTCCCACTTATGTAACATGGAGAAATGACCCCGACGCTTGGGCTATAGAAGCATTCACATTATCTTAGTAAAAGTAATAAAAAAAAAAAAAAAAAAAAAATTAGGAATGACAAGAGAGAAGGTATTCTTGTGGTTCCATACTAGCCAACCCAACCGTGGTTCCCTGTATTTCAGAAATTAGTTTGCTCTGATCTGATATTTTTAAAACCTGATATTAATCTACTCAAATCTCCTTTTAGATAACCATACACAAGCTCTATAAGTCTCTTACACTGGTTGCCGCGAAATTATCCGGCAAGCATAGTTAACAAAAAGAACTGAATTCGATAGAAATACCATAAATTCATAAAGCCTTGTCGCTTTTAAGTAATAATGTATCGGATGATTGTCAATATCGATTTACTATAACGTTTTCGCAAAATTGTATTATTAGAAATATTGTTAATGATGATTTACAATTAAATAGATCGATTTTATTTCATTAAATATTTAGTAAGATTGATCTATATTAATACATTATTATGTGAAATCATTAAACTTATTTCACATTTTATCAGTTTCTCTGAACATCCTACAACATGTAAACAAACAAATCGCAAAGAATGAAGCCGTGAAACATAATTAATGATCAAACGAACTTACCAAGTGAAGTTCGATCACAATTATGTGAACGGCTTCATTCGACGCGATTTATATACACCCTCCCTAATTTAAATGTTTTTACACATGAACAAGAGCGTAAATGCCCAAACCCTAAAATAAAATGTGAAATATAGGTAAGTTTGTTACTCTGAACGAAATGAGGCTAATGGCGGCCAGTCCAGACAGAAGTGAGCGAGGTGCTAGTCCGTAGTCGTTGACGATTTTAAATTTATTTTAGTCGGTAGTACCAACATAAAAAAAAAAAAGGTAAAAGTACGGGAAGTACAGGAAATCTTTAAAAACCCGTGTTGAAGGCTGGTACTTGAAAGCATAACTACAACATGTAAACAAACAAATCGCGTCGAATGAAGCCGTTCACATAATTGTGATCGAACTTCACTTGGTAAGTTCGTTTGATCATTAATTAGCTGTTACCCGCGACTTCGTTAGAGAACCTGAGGAAGAGCATTTGTTAAATAAGTCAAGTAAGTTTATACAGACAGAGTGGCCAGCCCTCGTGTCAGAGTCAGGCTTCTAACGTGGCTTGTTGGTAACCTACTGAAAGTGTCACTTTAGATCTGAATCATAATTCATATAACCACTTACACTCTGTCCAGGCTTACAAGGCTAGCTGACATTAACCAAAGTGAAGAAATTGCTTAGACGTCAAACATCATCAACATGCCATTCGTTCCGTCGTCATGCGTTCTCGCCACTTTGTATTTACGCTTAGTACTTACTTCACTTTGTAACGTGACCGGCAACCGGCAACCTCAAAATCGAAACATTGGAAACTTGAAGAAAAGAAATAAACGCAATTGTTAATAGTTGGACTGCTTTTAATTTACACCAAAACTTCTAAAGACGTTAACCGTTAGTTATAATTAGGGCGTGCAAAACCGGTTTCCGGTTTTTGCTAAAAACCGAAAACCGGGCGAAATTCGCTAAATTTTGAAAACCGGGGTTGAAAGACAAAACCGGGTTTACCTCCGGTTTTTCCGTTTTTTCAATAACTTACAATCAGTGGCAATATTTTCTAATAATCTGATGTTTTTATATCAAAATGCCGCCTAAAACAAGGACAAAATAGAGCTTAAGGTAAATAGCTGTCCAATACCGCTGAACAGTAATATAAACAATCAAAATGTGAATGTTGCGCAAGGACCAGGGCCCCTATTCGGAGATTTGAGATTTTCATCTCACCATTTTTCGTCGGTCCTTGTTGCTCTCGTTTGAAACGTCGTAGGTGTGAGAGTGGCTAAGATAACACCTCATCTCATCGCACGCATAGGAATTAGGGCGTGCAAAACCGGTAGACAACGGAGCGGACAAAATAGAGCTTAAAGTAAATAGAGGTCCAATATCGGTGAACAGTAATATAAACAATCAAAATGTGAATGTTGCGCAAGGACCAGTTGAGGCTAAAAGACATGTTCAGCTACGAAAGCTAGTAAATGTAATGTTGCAGAAATAATGTACAATCATTGCAGAGTTAAAAAAAAAAGCTTTTTATTCAACAGAAGAAATATAGTAGTCTGAAATAAAAGATCTAATAGACAAAACGACGTCTTATTGTTAACCGGCTGATGGCATCGTCTTCGATGTCATCGGCGTAGTAGGTGAAAGTCTCGGTGGGCCGTGATATTGCGACGACTGCGTGGGACACGCTCTCATGCAGCTTCATTTTGGGCTTGGTCTTTATGGCGATAACCGACTCGTACGTTAGCCCCTGAGCTTCGTGGATGGTTAGGATGTGTGACCCTGCGCCTCCCCCATACCCTTGACTTTTGAGGGTCTCCTTTTCTTCCTGCGTATGTACTAAGAAAAGGGTGTTGGGGAGGGTGGTGGGAATTTGTGCTCCCTTGTAACTTCTTTGTTCAACGGACTTAATACGAGGAGCCGAGGAATAAATACCCGAGTGAATTTCCCTCAGCGCATACGCGACGTCCATTGGGTTCCTGTGTGTGCAAAGCAACTCCTGGCTGATGTTTGTGACCAGGTTTGGGCGTTGGTACCTCATTTCGAAGAGATTTTCTCTGTCAATAAAAGGTAACTGATTTACATCTCCGATGAGGACAAGCTCACCAGCACCAGACAGCCGTGCAATCATTATTATGGCTCCAAAATGGTTCATGAGCGCTTCGTCTACCAGAAGGCGGTTGAAACTCTCTCTACCAAAACCATTTACGAGAGAAGAAGCCATTGTTGGTACCCTGGATTTCACCAGGTCTCCGATACGGTGCGATAGTTTCTCTCTCAGATCTTTTGCTGCCTCTGTTGTTGTGGTGATGATGGCGTCCCTGTCCACATCGAAGTGACGGATCACCCATGTTGTCTTGCCACACCCTGGCACCCCATTGCCCCCATGTATCTTTGGTACCGACCAGCTTTCCCAACTTGCGTCGACGTCTGGGTTCCCTTCGATGGTTTTGGCCATCTCTAGGATTCGGTCGTCCAGCATTATCTTGGTGCACTTGGCGGTGACTACAATTGGATCCTTTGATGGTGTCTCGTATTTCGGCTTATCTATTCGCTCCGCCTCTGTCTCGTCCAGCGCTACAAAACCACTTTCTGCGCTATAGGCTGCCATATACTCTCCTTTCATGGTTCCTTTGATGATCTGGGAAGTGACGTTGTTGCATATGGCGGCTTCCGCTTCCTCAAGCCTCTCGTTTAGAAGACTTTTACTTCCTAGCCTAAAAAGTCTTATAAGCTAGGAAGTGAAGATAGGCAAGATGTTATCGCAGGTCCTGAGATTAACTTGTTTGGTCGCTCTCAGTATGGCTAGGAATTCGAGGAAGGCGTTTCTCGCATGGTTTTGCAGCCCCGAGGCCGAGACATAACGGGGCGAATCGACCTGGCCCATGTCGGCTCTCGTCCTAGCTGCTTGAAGTTGTGGAGCTGCTCTCGACGTCTGTGGAGATGGTGTTTTGGGTGCGATACGGAATAAGCTCTGCGTTACAGCGCTGAATGCTGTTATGAAACCGGTTATGTGGCCATTCCCTCTTTCTCGGTTACCACTTGCATGGGGTGCGGCCTTTTCAGAGACAATTTTTTGTTGTGCCCTTTCGAACCAGACTGGGTGGTCGAACTTGGAACGGGGTGTCCCCAGCTATCTGTAGCACCTATGTGGTCTAGTGTTTGGGATTTGAGAAAGCTCAAGTTTTCTCCTCTATCCTCGTACACGACAACCTCATGGTGTTCAGAGGCCTTGGTGCAACCTAACCGGTCTACGACTTCCGCTTTCATATATTCGACCATCATCGCGTCCACGCTTATTACCCGGGGAGTGCTGTCAGCATTTTTGTTTAGATAATTAAGCAATGAGCTAGCTTGCGCAAAAGGTGACTGTGCCGCCCATTCCAGTAGTACGATCGTTTTGTTTTTCGTTCGCACTATTCGGAATCGGTAGCCGTCTGCCATGCACACTGGCATAGCTTCGTAGGATTTCCGCTTCATAGTTACTTTAGCGGTGCTCCCGTTGAGCAGACATGCTAATCCGGGCGATAGTCGAACATGTTTCTGGTTCCTGACGAGGCAAAAGCTTATTCCGAGCCTTCCCTAAAGGCACATCCCTATCTCACACCTTTTTCGTTAATAAACCAGTCTGTGTAAGCCCCGGTTTATCTTAACACAAGCTCTGGAACCCTTGTAGAGAAATTTTAGTGCTCATGGCAAGATACCGTTCACTCCACCACACAGACAACGTGGACTACAATTTCTTCCTCACCATTTCTTCGTATACCTTATATAAACTTAAAAAACGTAGAAAAATTTAAACATTAGAAAATTGTTACCAAAACCGGGGCTAACACCGGTTTCCGGTTTTGGGCCTTCAAAACTGGATTTCAAAACCGGTTTTGAAGACCCTCCGGTTTTGCACGCCCTAGTTATAATACTGTGTAGATTCTTTTTAAGTTTAAATTAGAAGAAGAAACATTGCCATTAAAACAAATGAACTACAAAATAAATGATGTAGGTGTTGAGTATCATACTAATAGTTTTTAACTTTCCAATATGAGAAACTTCATAACTGGCACTTAAACATATGTAGATACATGATACAGGCTTGTTTTTACTTAACAATTCATTTGTTTAATTGAGTACATACTACATTTACATTATCAAATATCTGTCATACATCAAATTAATATTATAAATGCGAAAGTTTGCCTTAACATTAGGTCCCAAAGTAAATAATATTTAGAATTTCTAATTAATGAAACTATGGATTCTAAAAAATGAAAAAAAAAACTCGTTTTTTAGTAGTTAGTGATTAGAGTATAATTATGACTATAATCGTACAATATACTCATATTCGTTCTCTATTTCTTGTTTACATTAATCATTGATGTAGTGATACATTTAAAAAAAAACTTTTGGTAAGATTATTAATAATATATTCAATAAATAATAATAAATAAATTCGGGACACTTCCACACACGCTCGCCTGACCCCAAACTAAGCAAAGTACTAAAAACTAATGCAAAGTGTACTATGGCTGCCAGGGACCGATATACATACTTAGATATTTTTAAATACATACTTAAATAGATATTAACACCCAGACATAGAACAAACACTCACAAATGTTCATCACATAAATGTTTGCCCTAAGTGGGAATCGAACCCACGCCCCCAATTAGCTGTCTCTGTCCTGTTTGAGAGCGATGGCAGCCTGGTTGGGAGAAGGCCCGCGTTTCAAGCCAGAGGGAGCGGGTTCGAACACAGCCGACGGCACGCACCAATTCGGCATTGTCGGCATTGTGTGAGCATATGTGCGTATTGTATGTCATGTGCTACACGATTGGAGCCCGGTGTATGGCGACAGGCTCGACCCCTGTCACATTTGGGACTGAATATCTTCGGGCGAAGTGTCGGTGTTGCGTTACACCTCTGCCAGCCCCCTCCGGGGAAAGGCGTGACGATATGTTATGTTATATTATGTCCTGTTTTGCTAAGTACGTTCTATCCGGCATTCTATGAGGTTCGTGTGTATGATGGTTATTGATAATATCGACCGTATTTCCTTCGTAAATGATGGAAGCGCTGCAGTTCATTGTTTTATGAGAGCAACAATACCATCTGGTCCTCGTTTTCCTCGTGTACTGCTTGTAGAAGTTGTATTCGCCGCATCTCAATATCGGGTTGCCCATGTTTGTGTAGCCGGCGCAATACACTGAAATTAAGAAAGAACCATAAATTATGGAGTAAAATGTACCTGAATCAAAAAGAATGTTCATAACGCTAGATTTAATTTTATGCTTTAGCTAAAAATCTTTTGAACGAAAAATGTACGTCTTTCTATAGTAGCAAAGATTGCCTTTATATGAGTTCATTCAACGACCGAGCGAGCGTTAGCTAGCGAAGCATCTCTGCTTCAGCTTCAGCAAAAATGCTTTCGTATGTTCGTCGTTTTGTCCAGCGTCTGAGAAATGTGACCTGCAGAGGCAAACAGCCGGACACACGTCGCCCGTGAGGTCCACAGAGCTACTAGTTTTATATTAGTTAAGTAATTAACTTAAACTTAAATCTATATTTATCTGTCTTAAGCATCGTAACTGTCAAGCAGATGTACCGATTTTAAATCAGATTTTTTTTTATGTGACAACGTCTTATAAGTCGATAGAGCCGGCTGCACGCACGAAAAAATACCTCGTTATCGTATGCGTTACCTCGCTCTGAGGCGTTCCATGAAAGGCTTGAAGTGCAAGCGAGAGCGCGGAACGAGCGACAACTAAGGCACAATCGGCCTTTGCGTTCGGCAGCGTTCGACATCCGTCTCTCTCCTACTTGAGTGAGCACGTTGTTACGTTCAACTATCGTCAGTAAACCGACTTTACAGACAACCAATTTTTTTATTTGAAAAGTGCTTGGAAACAGATTTGTTTTTTTTTACTATGACTGATTCTCATTTTTATTAACTCAATAGCCACGGTTCTCGGTTTCATCCGCTGAAGTAAATGAGACTTAGTATCCGTGGTACCCTCAGTCGTACCAACAGCGGTGCCACGGTTACTTTTCCTAACCCTGGTACCTCAATGCCAGGTACCTCACTCTCAGTTTAATGCAACCGCCGTAATTTTCTTCTAAGCCTGGTCCCACAAAACAGTTAGAGAATTTAACATTGTTTTTTTTAAATAATAAAATAACTTAACATTTAAATTTCATGGATCGTAGTTGAGGAAAGGGGTAAAAAAATATTTATCCGAACATTTTTAAGCTAGTGAATGACAGAACGAGCAGGTGCAGTAGTACTATACCTTTGAGAGATATTTAAGCGCCAAGCAATAGCGTGCAAGCACTACTGTGTTTTTGGATTGAAAGGCAACGTATCCAGCAAAATTAATGGGCATAAGAACGAATGTCTCAGTGTATGTTGGGTGTCTGTGTCTCAGTCCCAGATAACGAGCGCACTGAAGTGAGGAGAAGGATTTTGCAACCAAAAGTCTCGGCGGTATTGCAACTGAAGTGGACTGACTTGGCGCAACCTGCTCGTTCCGTCAGTCAGTAGCTTTAAAAAATGTTTGGATATTAACCCTTAATTCAGCTTAAAAAATGCCTAAGTATTAATTGGTTTAAGCATAAGCTACCTACATAATTATTATTGGTTGTAAGCAAACAAAACGCGTGAACTTGTGTATTTATTTGTCACTAGCTGGGCCCGCGGTTTCATCCGCGGTTAAAAAGTATCCTATGTGTTATTATAGACTATAATCTATCTCTGTGCCAAATTTTATCCAGATCTGTTCAGCCGTTCTGGCGTGAAAGAGTAACAAACATCCATCCATCCATCCATCCATCCATCCATTCTTACAAACTTTTGCGTTTATAATATTATAGTAGGATAGTAGGATTAATTATCATTGCCAAGTACTGCTTCCATAGACACATAATCAGCGTAATCACTGGCAGTTATCCATACATTCGAAAAATAACAGTACCCTACTATAACTTCTGTATTCCTAGCCAATGCAAGACATACTGTTGAACAAAAATATTACAACTTCTGAAATTCTGAAAAAAATCAAAGGAATCATAACTTAAAGTCATATGCTGCGAAAAATATGTCATAAATAGATAAATAAAAAAGCCTTCTATTTCCAGTTTAAACAATACACTTACAAATGTTGATTCCTACCTACACTTAATTAGCAAAAGAATAAAACTTATTATCACTTAAATATAATATACTCGTAGTACAAACACACTATATGTCAGTGCGGGCAACGGCTATCCACGCAACACGAGCGTTGTCTATAATTCACAACATCACAACTGCGTTTGAGTAGACTAGCTCATTATAATAAAATGCCGGCAAATAAGCGAACGGATGAGGTAAATAAAATATTTTCAGCATTATTATTAGTATAATTATTATAATACATTATTAGTATATGGCCATGACAGGGTGAAGTATGAAGGTGTAGCAGCTACCCCACTTAAAAACATATTTTGTACTGATTATCTTAATACCGTTTAAGTTCCCAATTCACCCACAATAGCGTTTTAAAACAATTAAAATTAACAGTCATGTCCCATATTCATTTATTTAAAAACCCACGACGGCGACGGTCCGAATTTACGTCACCTTGCTAATATACATTAACAGTAAATTACACTAATGAGAACAGACACCCTTCATACATTGTAAGTATAGTCAAAGCCGATAATCTAAAATGATGTAGGAGTTAAATTAATGATTATGATGCTCATTTATTTTCAGAACTTCTCTGTTGTACATCAAGATGGCAGCTCTGCAGCCTTTGTTGTGGTGAGAGGAACATTTCCATCTGCTTTTGGAGCCGTTGACGTAGTGTTTACAGAATAAATAGTCCCCCAGTCTCATCATCGTTTTACCGCGATTATTTACGATGAATTCTGGAACTAAGGATTAAAAGTTATTTAAACCGCTAAAAGCAAATGAAAGACAGTTACTGAATCAAATACTGAAAGTTATAAATACCTATATACAATGAGCTCTTTACGGCTCTTTTCACTTTTAAAACTAAGGCCTACATTTTTAGCATTTTACAATAATTAAACTTGTTCATAAAAATTAAAATGGTAAAAATGGTAGTTCCCAATCATTCGTGTGTTATGTCGTCATAATCATCATAATTTCTGCCGGAAGACACCCACTGCTGGACAAAGGCTTCCGCAAAAGATCTCTACAACGAACGGTCTTGCGCTGCCCGCATCCAGCGACTTTCCAAACCCTCACCAGGGGGCTTACCATGAACTTTTACAAAAACATCATTGCGCAGGAACGTTTTGTTACATTCCTTAATAAGTATTGTTTTGTATCATACCACAAGCATTGAAAACAATAATGTTTTAAAACGTTTTTACTCCTGCTATAGTGATGGGAAAAGAATGTACGATACAAGTGCTTCTACACACTCTGTGGTATTTTTGCGTTACGAACTGTCATTATCAGTGTGAATGTCATCTATCAATCTTAAATCCAGTATTTTCGAGTATGGTGTTGCCAGATGTATATATGTCAATCGTAATTATACGATTTTTGCCGTGTAAAAATCGGACAATCGGGGTCGTACAATAGTACGACCGCATAGCGAAATCGTGCCTACAATATCCTATCGATACAGGGAAATTACACTTACGGTTTTTACAAGTTGCAAGTAAAAACACTACGGTTTCTTATTATTTTCTTCCCTAAGAATTTTTATTTTCCTCACCGACTTACAATCGCTCATAAGAAACATCTGGCGACACTTGGTTGTATGAACAATGTCAATTTTTTTTTTTTTGTTTTGTCCCATAGGGCAGGCTAGAGGCAACATAGCCATACCACCTAGTCATCCGTATGTTTGTCATAACATTTTTCAATAAATTTCTGATGAAGATGATGATAAATGAGATAAATCCCACTCCTCTTTCCCTCTTTCAGTAAAGGCGAGTTTTCGTTTTAGAAAATAATACAAAATCATGACACCATCTTTTCGGTTCCCCTCAAAAACGTAAATTAAGTCTACATTATTATGATCATTAAGGTAAATTAAAATTCAATTGCTGTATACAATTAAAGTTTGTGAAAAATATTTTGGTGATATCTAGAATTTAATGCTTAGAATAATTTGTCACAGCGGCCGCAGAGTCTCAGCGAAGCAGTTCGATATCATGTGAGACTTTTTAAAAACCCACAGTGAAATCGCTGCGGGCTTTAATAGGAGTCTGCAGGCGAAGGCTAATTCTAAGAAGAAACAAGTGCATCGAAAGGAGCGGACTTAGCCAAAAGAAAATATATGTGAAAAAGGGTTAAAATTTATTTTGGAGCCCGTCTGAAGGCGTCCTTCGTAGTATGGAGCTTCTAATATCTGCTTCGAGAAACTCGAAAGTTTCCAAATCATCGGCCATCTTGCTAAATATTACAAATAGAACCTCAGAAACACAGCAAAAACTCATTAATAAATAGAAAAAGTTACACGGAGAGCAACTTTTTAACAATCGTTGTAATTTGTATCATTCCTGCTATTTTGACAGCTCGGCAGGAATACTTTAGAGGTCGTGGTACGGTTTTTAAACAAATGTTCCTTGGATTGAATGAACGAAATCGAGTGACGTCATCAAAACTGCTAAGCGATATCAAAACGTAGCAGGAATACTTTTAGGGTGGTCATGGTACGAAATTACGAAGTAAGGCTTAATTAATGATGTTTTAAGAGGTTGTGGTAAGCCCCCAGATCGTCAGTCCACCTTGTGGGAGGTCTTCCCAAGCTGTGTCTTTCGGTTTGTGGTAGCCACTCGAGACCTTTAGTTTTACTTCATCGATCAACAGATCTACAAGTAATGTGCCACTGTCCACTGCCACTTTAGTGTGGCAATTTTTCGGGCTACAATTGAATAATTTTAACACACCTAAAGAAAAGAAATTTATTTTGAAAACATACATACTTACAATTAATAATATAAAAGAGGCAATAAAACAAAGTAGATACTTATATAAACAATAATTACAATTATGTATGTGTTTCATAAAAGTATTCCACATAAATATTCCACATCCGATTATAATTATGTATTATTATTATTATTATTTCAACTATGTCTACACTTTTATTCAAAAACTTGCGATGGGCCTGCTATAGCCAAAATATGTGTTGTCTCGTTTTCACGCGTGACATTTCTAGCCTCCACTTTTGAACCACAGAATAGCTTATCAAAGTATTATTATAAGGTATACAACTACACACATTGGCACACATAGTTTATTTACATCTTTCATTATATTTTTATTTTATGTATTCAGGATTCTCTCGAATATTAAAACATACATAAGTTACTTATAATGATTATTTGTTACTACTGTAAAAAAAATTAGTTCGTAACTATTATAACGAAAAATAGTGAATGCGGGAAGAAAAACCATTTATAATTATGAGTAATATAGATTGTGTATAAAAATCGTCAAGCACGATTTGAGAACGCACATTGATCCGAATTTAGAGAATCAAGAAGACAAAGCCAAGTTCCATGCTATTTTCTAAATTTGCTTGCTGTTAGCATAACAATGAATAGTTATCTTACGGTTTGGTGAATCTAATTTTGTGGTTTTAGGAATAAAAAAATACTACCGGAAGAGAGATAAAATTTAAAAAAAATATCAAACTGCGGCGTAGGGAAGTATTTCCGTATTCCCGTATTCATCTCGTAAAGAATACCACAGATCTTTGAGATGTTTAACACAAGCGGTTTTAATTAGGTAATTTAAAAAAATAATTCTATCTAGGTAATTGTATACTATTATTAAATATTTAAACGCAAAAATTAAATTAAATCATTACCTTGTTAGTAATCAGGGTATATTTGTAAAAAGTGTATCAGTTTCAGTAACTTTTTCAAATATCATGTCTGCTGCTGCGGTCTGCGGTCGGGCGCGGAACGCTACCTTTACGTAAAAAGCAAAAGGCTTTACGTAAAAGAAACAGGAGGGAGATTCTGTTTTTGAATTAATCAACAAAAATCTAAATATGGTTAACAAAATCCAATTCGGATAACAGGAAGACGGTTTTTTTGCATTTTATAAGATTCTATTTTCGCTCAAAGTTTTATCAAAATCAAACCAGCTGATCTATTTAGCCAACGTCCGGTTGTTTTACTTTTTTAGTACCATTTTAAAAATTTAGCTGAGGACCATGGTTATGTAGGTTATTAGCTATGACTATTTTATTTTGAAACGTAAAGATGACCGAATTGCATCTTCTACTTTGATAACTTGAACAACGCCATCTAGTTCTGGCTCCCGTAGAATAATGCTTGCTGAACAAATATTGACCACATCGGAGGTTCTCGTTCCCACGCTTGTTTATGTAGAAGGATATGTCTAAAAAAAGAAAATGTTATTATTAGAATAAAATATTTTAGTTTCTTTTATAACTGGAGTTCTGGACCACCAAATAGCGTATTCACGAACTCTATCATGACTGTTCAAACCTCCTGTTAATAACATCGTTAAGTAAAATGTTAACAGATACACAAAATATCAGCTATATCGTTATTTACATGACGGTTCACATCATGCGACTACTTTTATTTCAACAAGTAACATTTTTGAAAGAAAAACAAAACCCGGCTGCAAAATGTTGTACAGTAAAAGAAAACTAGGGATATTTGGACGTTTGGTAAAGTACTGGTGACCGGTATAATGTCCTAGTAAATTTAACCACGGACCACTGTAGGAGAAACAGAGAGATCATTAGAGCAGTGGTTATTTCATAGAGAGTCATTCATAGAAAGGCTTCTTTCAAGCGTTGTTGTTAGATACAGTGCTATTTAAAATTGACAACAACGTAATCTGGCATGCAGCTTTAATAAATGCATTACATATTTAAGTTTTCTTACATGACTTTTACAAAATGAAATACAATCACTAAATTTTTATTAAAGTTTACATGATATTTTTTATGGTAGACAGTTGATAACTTGATAGAGGACTAACACCCGGAGCATACTACGTATGTATTAGGGCTACGATAGATCCCGAAAACGTCCGATATCCACACAATGAATCTAGCGGAAAAGCCATTCGAAGAGACCTTGCTGATAAGGCCGTCATGCCTGGCTGAAATGTCTTTGCGGTGATAAGGTGAGAACTTTCTCCTGTCTGACCTCACTCTAGAATCCAAGATGTGAGTGTCGTAAGCTAGAAGATCATTCGGTAGGTTCAAATTTATGTGCCACAGCCACAGTGATGGAGTCTTTGTATCTCGGAACAATGGCTGAATGATTATGTTTTCCAATTATAGTGAAGATTTTGTTATCCAACGTCACTATAGCCGCTTTGCAACTTTTGCTGTTACTAGCGGTGCACCTCCATCTCGATTTTGTATCATTAACGTAATGTTTACAGAACCTATGGCCGCCGTAGTTTAACAACATTGTTCCCATTCGTGTCTTGCTAAACCAGCCTGTGAATTAAAACAGAAAATATAAAAAAATATATAATGCTTTAACGGTAGTTGGACCACTGGTAGATTTACTCGTATATGCCAGCGCGCGCGGCGGAGACTATTGGTGCTAAGACCACGGGAACATAGCGCCAGTGGCGCCACTGACAAAATCCAGTGGTCCAACTACCGGTTGAAGAAATGCATGTAGCAGATAATAGTTTAAGATTGCGGTAAAACCTTAGGCACAACAATGTCATACGCGTTATTGATCGTTTTTTCTCTCAACAAATAGAAAGGAGACGTTCTCTATTTAAGCACATGGATTGGTGAGGCAGATCGTGAAACTTAACAGCTTATTATTATTACTACTAGATTATAAAAAATCTTTCAATGAACTTTTCTATAGAAAAGTTTGTGTGTATTTAAATTTGACAAGTGCTCGTACGGTGATGGAAAATATCATTAGGAAATCGACATGTACTAGAAGAATAATTAGAAAGACATGTGACATCCACCAACCCGCACTGAGCTAGCGTGGTGGATAAGAAAATGGTTCTAATTTAGCTTCCAAGATTTTACCCATGCAAATCTACACACGTACACGAGCATTACATAATAACTAACACTGTAAGTTAAATAAAAGCTTGATATCAGAAAACATATAGCATATACATATATAGCTTTTAGATACAAACAGTTCATGAAATTTTAAGATTTTAAGGTGTTGTTGGCAAGTAAAAAAAGTATCTGTTTGAGGACTTTTATAATGACTTTTGTCCACCTAATGTCCTGCTATACGGCGAACCTGTTGCTGTTAAGTTTCACAAAAAACGCTTTTGTGGCCGCTCTCTAACCTATGATGATTGGTACAGTATCTTCTTTTGTACAAACTCTTAAAATGTTTGCTAAAGGCATGTTTGCCCCTTGCTTTGGCGCGTTTTGCTAAAATGAGGACCTGACAACTAGTGGCTGTACCTGGCAGGTTCTCTGTGACCTCGCGGTAGACGTCTGTCCTTCTCTACCCGTCGCAGTCCACGATTCTGTTTTTTTTTTAATTTCTGATTTCGCGTGAAATTTTGTGAGTAGGTTCGATAATTGTACAGGTTTTTTAACGAGTCAGTTTTTTGAGATTTTTTCAAAATTGTTTAGATGTTGTTCTTTACCACGACGCGATTCAACATAGACTTGTACTGAACTGGTTTTCAGTCAACGCATTTGTGCAAATTACACTTATACTCCACTCGTAGTATCTGATCTACCAATTACAAGCAAACAATAAATATTCAGTGCGATGATGAACGAATTTGAGGAAGTCCGATGTAGAGGCGTATTACAATTTTTTATACATAGCTAAGGCGCCAACTCTAACTTTATTATTAACTTTATTATATTACTTAATAGAGGCTAAGATAATTTTAGTCTAGCCAGATTGGTATAAGTTTATCCAGCCGTACAAAAAATGTACACCAATGTGTACTGCAGCAGCTTGGTACCTTCGTTGCTTGAATGAAAAAAAAAAACTAGAAGAATGTTTTATTGCAAAAAATAATTATAATTGTAAGCACACATGGTGTTATCATCTGGTGGTTCATGATTATGAATATTATTAATTTTCAAAAACTGATTTTCATAGGTAACAGCAAAAGCTCTGCAACCATTCTGACTTCTGTTGGAGCATTGCCATCTGACCTTTGGGCCTTTCGTATAGTTATTACTGTATGTGTAGGCACCGCATCTCACCATGAGTTTGCCGAGACGTGATCGGGAGAAGTAAGGATCTGAAAGTGAGTTCAATTAGATCTACATATATTATTCTAATGACCCATTACCCACAGAATTGAGTACGAGCTTGTTATGCATTATTTTTCAGGTCCGTGCCAGTCTCGTTCACTGCGACATTCTAGCATCTTAGCAAAAATGTTCAGATTTTGTTTCGATAAAAATTCAAATTTTTTTAGAGATATTTATTTTCGATTACTAAACCAAATGGCATGGTAAATTAAAATATGGGTTAAAACTTTAATTATTTAACACTGTATTTGTGGCAGTAAGTCTCATGTAATTAACAATGGTCGATATTAAATACTACAAATTATTTAGGTCTACTGAATTGGTTGGGCGAAGCAAAGGTCGTACAGGAGCTTGTACGTTTGCATAGTTCTCCTGTGATTACTAGAAAGCCGCGTGAAATTTATTTATCTATCCATATACATTTATATAAAATTCAAAGTCCTTACTGACTGACAGATATATCATCGCACAGCCCAAACCGCTGGTCCTAGAAACATGAAATTTGGAGAATGTGTTCTTTGTAAAGTGTACTCAAAAATTGGTACAAATACTCTTCAATTATGAGACACGTGCATCACAGTTTTTCCAAATTTATGATCATCATCATCCACCAACAGAGTCTAATAGAGCTTCTTTTAACTCTGAAAATTTTGCTGCGAAAGTAATTAACCCACTACAAACGACGCTGTTATCATTCAAAAGGTTCCGTACTAAAATGGTGAAAGGAACCTTTTCTTGAAACTCCGATGTCTGTCTGTCTGTATGTCTGTGAGCTAATTATCTTAGAAACTATAATACTCGTAGCTAGCGAGTTGACATTTGGCAAAGATCTAGGTAACGGTAGTGGCTACGTATAGTAAGTAAAATGTGTTTAAAAAAATGTATGTAATTGGGGTCAGAAATAGAGGGATTATAAAAAGAAACCCTTGCAATTTAGTCATGTGGGGTATCATTTGAAAGGTCTTAACTTAAGCATTTGAAAACGTTTGTATGCAATATTCTGTATGTTATGGCTTTTTTTTTTTAATTTAGCGTTTTAAAATGTTGTTGGTCTACATTTTTCACTTCGGGGTTTTTGATGATTCTCTAGGTATATCTGTACTCTGAACCCCATAGTTAAATTTGCTATGTTTTATTTTTAATCATTTTACCGTTCCGTTTTGAGAGTGTTACGACGAGTTTTTGCTACTTTGGCGTAATTATTTTAATTATGTAAAACAGAGGATTTTGCCAAAACTATTTTATATTCCGAAGACTTTTCGTGTTTTGTATGGCAAAAAAATTGGAAGAAGGAAAATGAGAAACCTGTTGAAATTAAGAAAGAATACGCTCTAGATAGAGTCACCAGTTATCTATAGTATACAGTTCACCCGTATAACACCGAATGTTAGGTACCATCTTCGCTCACTTTGGCACCAGATTAGGGGCTTATCATCCTACGATGATTTCCCTGTCAACGGCGTATTTATTAGTATTTGTATAGTGCGTATTTAATGACACGTGGCTTGTTGGTGGACGGACGACAAATATTGGAATTATATGTTATAGGAAGCATAACATATCGTCACGCCTTTCCCCCTAAGAGGTGTATTACAATACCCTCACTTCGCCGGACGATATTCAGTCCAAAATGTAATAAGTGCCCATACACCGGGCTCCAATCATATAGCAGACGACATTACATACGAAGCTATCATTGCTGTTTCCATATGAATCTCCGTGTAAAATGTGTGAACTATAATGCTGACATTCTATCAGATTTCAAACCTACCTAATCAGTATGGGAGAAATACAAGAATTAAGTCCAAGCCTGTCAGAAGATTACAAATGGCAAGTGAAGAGATTTTCTGTCAATAGAGATCAAGTAGATGAGCTAGGAGATGAAATTTATAATGAGTGTCTATCTGATCTTACAAGAAGCATTTAAGTAGTAAAAATAGACGAAGTATCTGTATTTGAAACTAGTCAGGTATGGCACAGACGCACGCAATGGACACGAAGAAATTTACAATAATTTATTTATGAATAAGTACATAAAACATATGATTAAAATATTTAAAAAAAACTCAATTTCCATTTGCAATATTCTTATCGTAGATATAATAGTAATGTATACAAAAAACAAAAACATTATTATTATTTTCTAAGTTTACAGCTAGTACACATTACACATTAAAATTAATGTAGGGTGGGCTATGATCTCCATACTAGGATACCCTGTTCTATGGAGTATGGTCGTGATTACCCTCAGTATATTTATTCGATTTTTTATATATACCGTATACCGGTATTTTGTATAACGGTTTTTTATATATACCGTATAGCGCTAGCTGCGCCCCGCGGTGATACCCGCCGTTAAAAAGTTGCCTTTTTGTTAGTAATAAGCTACCTCTACACCAAATAATAATACCAAAATAAGCTACCTCTATACCAAATTTCATTAAAATCGGTCCAGCCGTTTGAACATGAAAAAGTAACAAACATTCGCACTTATAAACTGAAAAACTTTCGCCTTCATAGTAATTGTGACTTGTGTAAACATATAATTTTTAAGTGTGTGTGTTTTATTATACCTCTGCCAGCCCCTTCGGGGAAAAGGCGTGACGATATATTTATAATATTTTAATATTTATTAGTGTGTCATTCATGAAAAGGTCCATGAAAATGATGGTTGTTCATTTTAATTAACTCATTTTGATAGGTAAATACGACGGCTTTGCAACCATTTTGGCCTCTTAGGGAACACTGCCATCTAGTTTTCAGTCCCGATGAATAGTTTTTGGTGTAATGGTAACCAGCGTATTGGAGTCTAAGTTTCCCACGTTCTGTTCGAAAGAAAAAGGGACCTGGAAAGAAAAAAAAAACATTATGTTCATGTTCAATATAAGATAACCTCATATGGAACTTTATCCTCATGCAAATTACTCCCAGAGAGTATCCTAACAGAGATCGTCTTTATTACGTAGAGAGGTATAAAAAGCCCCATTCAAATAGAGCACTGGGTCGCTTACTCGTTTCGCATCGCGGTTCTAATCGCTTGTGCTGCAAAACGACTAAAGACCACTAGCCTCTAAATGATGAATAATTATGTTGGTTTCTTAAACAAAACTTTGCTATGAGGAAATGAGTTCATAAATTGGCCACAATGGACATCATTTCTTACGATAAGAGAGAATCACCATATTAACATGTTAAAAAATTTCAAGCCTTAACTACAGAATGTTGGATAAAGAATATGAAAATTATTTATTTTTATAAAATATTAAAATAAGCTAAGAAGAAAAGCTTTAGAGTTATAATTGCTCCTGTACAACTACCATCTCATTTTAAAGTCGGATGAAGTTTTTTTACGAAAACTGTAGCTGATCACTTAACTTAGAAATTAGAATTTATTGATAACTTCAATAGTTAAAATAGGTCCTTCACTTCACCATCACGTTGGTTACAACCAAAAACAGGGCCTGTGAAAAAATAAAGTTATTATTGACAATTTATTTACGAGAGGAGTAGAAGATTTAAAGAAGAAAAACTAAATACCCGGCTGCAAAATAATGTAACCCATGTTACAAGTCAAGACAATTCAAATGACACCTCGTGGTGTGACAATTCAAATGACACACCACTGACGACCACCCTTGAAATTCATCAAGCTGTTTAGGCTGCAGGACGTGCCAAAGAAACCTCATACTTACATACAATACCTACATCCATGCGTACATGCATACACGCGTACCTGTGTTCATGCGTACATACTTACATACACTCGAAAAACATAACCCTCCTTATTGCGCAGTCGGGTAAAAAGCTAGATACCTACTAAAAATGGTAATCCGTACTAATTTCGGCTTATTATTAAAACTACGAGTACAACGGAATTTTAATACAGCAAATTAATGCCATAGTCTTGAGGATTAATATAGTTAAACAAATACTTAAATTAAGCAAAAATATTGTATTTCACTAGTCTAGATACTTAATATTTTGTTAATTTAAAATTGGAAAATGATACCTACTCGTATTATCCTTATGGACAAACATGGAAGCGAAAACCAGAATACCATCTGAGTGGCGTGAGGCATACGCTCAGACTTTTCAGTGAACTAGCATGAGTTTATTGTGATGATGATACCTCTGTAATATGAGGAGGAGTAGCTGATAACAAATAAACACTTCCATGAAAAGGTCCACATCTACATGCTCAGTACTCTTTATAATGACAACGCTTAGGTGGCTCATGATTATGACAATCATTTATTTCAAAGACCTCTTCACCATAGAACCAGACGTGAGCTTTGCACTTGGAACTGTGATGCGTACATTGCCACCTGGTCTTGAGTCCTGCCGAGTAGTTAAAACTAAATCCATAGCCTCTGTATCTGACCATCCGGTTGCCTCTTACTGACTGGCAGAATCTAGGTCCTGTAAAAAGTAGTCATATTTTTTTAATGTTTGACTTTAGCTAAGTAAAAGTGGAGAATAGTGAATTGTAGGGAAAAGGTCACATTTCACACAAGCATAATTTTTAACATCAGCTCAGTAACTTATACAGGGTTACTAGTAATCATAAACTACTGTTACAACTACTACTGGTAAAATGGTTTTGAGAAAAGATGTAGAACAAAAGTTGTTTGTTTTTTGTACAGAATATGACCTTAACAAGATGGTTATAGATTACCAGTACCCCTGTAAATCTATTCGTGCAAATTCGGATACATCGTGCAATGCTTGGTAACAAAAATGTATTGTTTCTAGTTTATAGTCATTAGAGACTGTTGAAATAAAATAAAAAGACTGTATGCGTGTATAATCATTTTCATAAATATTGTAATGAAAGTGTTAAGTCTGCGTTTAATTCTTAAAACGATTAAGGTGAGGCGGTCCATGGTTATGACAATTGTTCCATCGCACAAAAGTGTTTTCAAGAGTAAACACAACAGCTTTGCAACCAGTATTTCTATTAGTGCACTGCCATCTGATTTTTGAACCACAAGCATATTGTTTACTGAATCTATAGCGTCCACATTTGACCATTATGTTGCCTTGACGAGACCAACCGAATACAGGATCTGTAAAACAATAGTAAAATCTTATTAATTTATTACAACTAATATAGTTTTAGTGAAATCAATATTTAGCTAAGCTCAGCTGATGCTTAACTGTACCATTGATGTGTCATAAAAATCGGACTGGAAACAGTTCAGCATCACTAATGTATCACAATCGTGCCAGCTGGACTACCGGTGACATGTCGGTATCAGGTGAGTGAGAAATCATTCCTACCGACACAAATGTTTCTTTATTTAGCATTTATCAGTACTAATCACTAGTGTAACAATAATTATAAAACCACATCATCATCAGATGAGGTTTAAGGGTTCATTTAATATTAGAGGTCAATTTAACGTTAATATTAAAGTGCGACTCTTAAATTAACTGAAATAAATGAAGGTGATAAATTGACGTTATTATTGCTTGATGTTATTGTATACATTCGCCAAATAAAATATCTCAGAACAGTTGCACTACTCATAAGTACCTATCAATTAGGTCCTTAACCATTTTGTTGTCAAAAGTCTGACCCCAGATCTCTTTGCTGCTGGAAAACGTGTGAGTGGGTGCATCTGTTTTACCTGACTGTCCTGTCCAGACAGTATGTAATGTAATAGAAAGTTTATTAAACAAATGTCGATGTGTTTGATTATAGACATTTATAATTATAAAAATAGCTATGCCCCGTGGTTTCGCCTGCGGTCCCAAAGGAACCGTTAAGTTTTCTGAGATAAAAAGCTATCTATCTATCTCTTTCTCTTCTTAAACCTGTCAGGGGTTGTTGTTGTTGGGGATGTGTTTGCAAAACTTCATGATAATTTAAATAAATAAATAAATTGGTTGAATCATTGAGACGTGAGAGCATTAGCATAATAAAAAAACGAATAGTCACTTTCGCATATATATGACGGAGCGTGACCATCATTAGATAAAGAAAATAAATTTATTTTAAGAGTTGTTAATCGATGATGTTATTGTTCTGTTATTTTTGAAGAAAAGATTTATTTATCTTATATCTTTAAATGAGCAATTCTTGTATATACATATATATATAATTGGAATCTCGGAATCGGCTCCAACGATTTTCATACAATTTAGTATATGGGGGGTTTCGGGAGCGATAAATCGATCTAGCTAGGAATCATTTTTAGAAAATGTCATTTTATTTTCGTGTTTTATCGATAATCAACTTAAACATAAACTTGGAAGAAAAATAACAAAAAGGAGGCGTTTGAGTAGTCTCAACTGAAAAATATGATTCTTCCTGACATCTATTGGCAAATAATAATACTATTTTTTGTGAGCAACTAATTACTTTAACGACACAACAGCAGATGGCGTTGTTAAGTAACACGAAGTCAATGAGTGTTTGCTTTGAGGTTAGACTAAAATCAATTGTTTATTTTCCAAAAAACACAATTAAAAAAAAATAAAAAATACCGAGCAAAGCTCGGTCATCCAGGTACTGGTAATTTAAAGCGGTTTACACCGAATGGAGTTGCGTTTGGGATGGCGGGCGAATGTCATGTCTGTCAGTCATTGCTGACTTGACTTTGTCGACGGCAGTCGCACGAAATGGTAATTCGCAAACCCACTATTCTGAATCGCCAATTACCGCTGAAATTCTCCACTAATCAAGTAATCTAAATGTCTACATTATTAAAATAATGTTAAATCAACACTGCAGTCCGCTTATTTCATCGTTCCTGAAGTCAAACGCCCACCATAGATGTCCTTGATGACGAGTTCACGAATCAGAAATCAGACACAACACTTCGGCCTACCCGACTTTCCAAGATATATAATATTAGTTAGGATAGGATTATGTTGCGGTTTCGTGTCAGGAATGGCGTGCCTTTTATGACATTTTCACTCAATTCTATAGTTATCAAAATTAATACTCCAAAGGTGGTTCGTGATCATAATCATTATTAGATCGTGTAAATATGTCATTGTAGGTTACACACAGGAACTACACACAGGACACAAAAGCTTTACACCCAGTATTCGAGCTGCAACAACGCCATCTAGATCTTGCTCCAACCGAATATTGTTTTCTTAATCTATAGCTGCCGCATTTGACCATTATGTTTCCAAAATGCGACATGAAGAATACGGAACCTGTGAAACATAAGAATAGTTGACACCTAAATAATGCTAAACGTATTTTTTTTATCTAAGCGGGCAATAAAAATTACCAATGAAAGTCCCAGATATTCGAGGCTAATTACTGTATTTTACATTAAAACTATTTATTATTTCTATTTAACATTTCCTGCGCAGTTAGAAGGACCATCAATGCACAAAATAATTATAACTGCACTTAATAGAGTAACAGTGGCAGTTTTTAGCATTTTTATAAAATCACATAATTTTAAATTTTGACAACATTTTGCACTTACAAATTAAATTGTTAAGATGCGAGATAAATCACATTTATTTATTTAGAAGCATCAATATACCGTCATGTATCTTTTAAAAGGTTGAGAGAATATTTGTTCTCAAATCAACTATTGTTGTCTCGACTTGACCAACTTGTTACAAAATCTAATCCGCTCAAAAATTTGTCTGTCAATGAGTCGGTCACTAAGCTTTTTAATTTATATATCAGCCAGTATGAAGTGACTTAAGACCTCTGAGAACTTGATGCCTGCCATGAACTCTCTCAAGACAGCCAAGAGTGGAGCTTCTTAACATCGGAGGTCAGCTGGAGACGGTTTGGTCCGTTGCGGCATCAGAGTTTGTTGTGCTATCTATTTATTAATAGCCTTCAACTGGTCGTTTCCAAGCAACAGCAGTTTCGGTTGGAGGTGGGTGGTTGTGAAAGTTCTCGACTCTTATAACTTCGTCCTCCCTAGTAATGACCCATGCCTTGCATTCCTTGGAGACGCGCGACGCACACCTCCACCTGATACCTGTGTTGCTCTGCGAGTGTTTGTTGTAATGGTAGCCGCAGTAGATTATTTTTACTTTGCCAAGCCGCGACCTGCAATATATTATACCTGTAAATTAAACAAATTAGTAGGTATGTTACAGAATTATTTTGATGAAATAGTTGAGTGTAAAATGTTATGTTAAAGCAGCCAAACACTCAAACACTGGGCTCGATTATACTCGTACAAACTTCTGGATGTAAAGTATCAGGTTAGATTGTTAGTGAAGTAGTTTCGAGCACTATGAAGAAAAAATAGTTTAAAATCAGTAAAAGTCAATTCACTTACTTGTAATTACAGATGAATATACAAGTATAAATCTAAAAAAATAATAACACCCTTCATCGATTTCCATCCACACCACTTTTCATAAAGCATATCGGGGAACATTACTGACTTATTCACCTATCAAACAAAAAACATCAAAATCGGTTCATCCGTTCGGGAGGTACGTAGCTACAGACACACACACACGCACAGACACGTCAAACTTATAACACCCCGTTGTTTTTGCGTGGGGGGTTAAAACCAAAAATAGTAATGGCGGACGTTACAATAATATATTATGCTTGTGCCTAAATAAAAAAATAAGTAAAACACTTTAACCACCGTCCAGTTCAACTTTATACTATCCATAATTTAAGATAACATTTTTGAATTGAAATATAAACTAACTTAAATTGTATATATTTATGGTCATATCAATTCCCAATTTAAATTGCAGGCTAAATACTAGTAATGCACTATTGTTAACCATTAATTTGCTCGCTTATATTTCAGAGCAAATTGGATGCCTATTTTTTATGAAAATATTTTGTATCTTACACACTCATTTCAGGCGTAAAATGTTTTTCCATGCAGTTAAGAGCTGTAAGTACTATCAATCATCAGTTAATTATAATAGTGAAAACAGTTACAGTAAACACAACATAGTTTATTGGATTAAATGATTTATGCTTGACAAATAAGTTAAGTCATTATTTACTACGATAAAGAAATATTATTTAACAAATTATTACATAATTTGACAGCTCCATCCTCTGCCATTCGGTCAACAAGATCGGGCCAGTGAAGTTAGGAGGATGTTATTTCATCTCACAAAGACAATCATCAAAAGACAACATCTTACAAAGATATAGATCGCCATGATATTGAACTATATCTGCAGTTTTGCGAATCGTATCAACAAAAACAAAAAGGAATAAAGAAAAGGACCTTTTTCAAGCCCATACTTTCGTCTGAATTCAAATCTCATCAAGGCCCAGATTTTACATTTGTAATGGTCTATCAGGATCATTTAACGAAGTTTGTAATAAGAGCAATGAAAAAAAAAAACGCGCGAAGGGAGTAGTCTACAATTTACTGGATATTTGCACACTGATTGGTTGAAGGATTGCTGGTAAAGCAATCCTTCAATCTGACAACGGTAGAGAAATTTTATACAAATTGTACGTAACTTAAAAAATACTGGCCGACTTTTAAAATTGTCCATTGTTAGCCTTTTAAGAATATTTTATTGATTACATACTTATAGAAAATATTTATTAGTTAAGAGTGTCTTAAAAGTTCAAAACAATTAATAAATATATTTGAGTGTACTCATTTTTATTTCTACTGCAGAAAAGAGTATTATACCTAAATTTTTTTTTTGCCACCTTCTTTTTTTAAAAAGATTATGTTTAATGAGTAATTGTTAATCTTAATAAAGATAATTTTGAGCAAACATAAGCTGTTTTATTTGTCCGTCATTTTATAGGTAGGTACAGAAGGAACTATCGAGGAAACTTAGACCGGATCAATTTGGAAACAAAATCCCGTGCACACGATGACCACATTTGTTAGCAAGCGTTGCTATAGCGGGCGAGTGCTGCAAGCAAGAATAGTCCTTACAGTGTATGGATGTTCTTTTCTCACATAACTTTAATCAATTAATTTAATTGCTGGTGGACATGCAGGCAATGTATACAATCCATGGGAAATATCTACATTACCTAGGCAGAGTATGTAGGCACAACAATATTCATAACATTTTATACATTGCCTAGGTGCTCCAGGTATTTTATACATTGCCTAGGTATTTTATACAATACCTGAATTACACAGATTGCCAGTAGCATAACAATTTAAATATGGTAGAAAGTAGATTTTTTTAATATCTTCTTGTTACCTAGTCATGTTTTACTTTTTAGGGTTTTGTATTTATTGTATGCTAAGCAGCTGTCCGGAAGATGTCCTAAACATTGTTGGAGGAGGATGGTTATGAAGTCCCAGTTCTTCTAGAAATATCCTTTCTTTGGTGGTGATGACTCGAGCCTCGCACATAAAATTGTGTCTCTTGGAACAGTACCACCTGGTCTTGCTTTTCATGAGGCCATAAGTATTTCCCTTGTAGAAAAGCATATCTTTCCCTCGATCGGTTGGAAAGAATTCTAAATCCATCTCCGGGAACTCTAAAAAAGAATTGGTGAAATTATGTATTTGTCACGTGTTATTTGTACATGTCGTAATAATCTTAATAATCGATGCAAGTTAAAGTTGATGCAGCATGACAGAGGTACTCGTAGTTTTAAATAACTAAAGTGGGATGAACTTAAAAATAGCAGAGTAAAATGTATTAAATTTTAGAAGTAGGTATGTATATTGCGTAATATAATCGACACAGTATTTTGAATAATTATCGAAAACATCTTTATTTAGCACGTATGAAATACAATAAGTCAAAATTACGCCATTCCATATACAGTGCAAGAACGTCGATAAGATCCGTTTGAAATATTTGTATCACGTCAGGCAAATCCAGTAACAAAAATGGTTCAAAGAATTATTAACGAAAAATAGTTAATAAATAGCCAACTTTAAAAGTAAAAAGCCGCTCGTACACGAAATATCTCAAAATAAATCTAATAGGCGCTAGCAACTCTAGTAAATAGAAAACATTGCAATCATATCGAGCTTCAAACAATAAAAAAACAACGAAATGACGGCGGCCCTTGCGAAGTGTGTCCTATGATTTCAAAACCAGAGTAACGAAAAGCCCCATTTAAATAAAGCGCTGGGTCGTTTTGCATCGTTTTAGGGAGTATTTTTTTTTTTAACAATTACTTCGAAAAGTAATCAAAAAAAATTGTATTTCACTAGTCCAATTACTTCACGTTTTGTTAATTGACATAATAATAGTAAAAAAATAAAAAAACCCGCGACATTGACTTTCATCAAACTTAAGCTGAGAGCACTCCCGACCAAAATTCACTCTAATCCCTAAATCTGACTATAAAATCGATTCATCTGTTAGGGAGCTACGATGGCACAGGCAGACACACACACACATCCACGCAAGCACACACACAAACAGACAGACACATCAAACTTATAACACCCTTCGATTTTGCGTCGGGGGTTAAGAATTGGGCAATCATACAAAATGGCGGAACATATTTACCTATAACCCTCATAGACAAACATGGAAGCAAAAACCTGAAGCTGAGTGGTGTAAGGCCTACGCTCAGATGTATCAGTGAACTAGCATGAGTTATTTGTGTTGATGATACCTCTGCAAAATGAGGAGTAGCTAACAACAAGTAATCACTTCCATGACAAGGTACACATCTACATGCTTATTACTCCTTAAAATGACTAGGGTTGGGTGGCTCATGATTTTGACTATCATTTATTTAAAGACCAGATGTGAGCCTTGTACTTGCAACGCTTACATCGCTACCTGGTCTTCAGGCCAGTCTCGTAGTTCAAACTAAATCCGTGACCTCTGTGTCTCATTATCCAGTTACCTTTTGCTGACAGGCAGAATCTAGGTCCTATCAAATATGATTATAAAACGTCAAACTAATGATTTAGAAGGTGAGTTGATGTGGCGTTACACATTACTCACTACAGGTAGAAAGAGATAATCGGAATATTCATTTATAAACAATTATTATCATTATGAAGGAGTTATTAGTAATTAAACATTAATTTCCAAGTTAGTAAAAAAAAGTCACATTTGTGGAGCACACATTGTACAATAAGTCATAAATAATTGACTAGGTGTGTACCAGCCACTGCTGGGAGAAATGTTTCCGATCAACTTTAGCAGATGCTTTTGCATGAAGTCATTTAAAGTTGTCATTGTATCACAGAAAAACTAAAATAATTTAAATGTAGGGTCCACGTGACCATACATTAGACTTTAAATTGTTATCTCATGGTAGAGATTATCGTAAACAAGTTAGTGTAGTAGTAATTGTTAATAATATGTAATCTGATGCTATAAATACTATTTTGATTTTTGAAAGAAATCAATGTAGCCTCAAACTACATACATTAAAACGATAGTTGATAACGAGGTGGATCATGATTATGATTACTATTAATTTTAATAAACTCTCCATCAAAACTGATCAAGCGAGCCTTGCAGCCAGAACTGCCGTTTATACATTGCCACCTAGTCTTGTGGCCGGATGTATAGTTTCTACTGAAACTATATCCACGGTATCTGACCATTATGTTTCCTCTATGTGACTGGCAGAACACAGGTCCTGTAAACAAGAGTTATAATATTAAAAAGTTGAATTTTGGCTACTTTTAAATGAGAAATAGTGAAGTGTAGGGAAATAGTCAGATTTCACACAAGTATATTTTTTACAAAAGCTATACCAACTATTCGTACGACTTCAGATAAGCCAATGCTTGGTAATTAGAATGTATTATTGCTAGTTCATAGTAATTCATTGTTATAATTAAAATATCAAAACTGTACGAATTACTTTGAAAATAACCCGTCCATTCATTTGTTTGAAAAAGATAAGAGTTTTATTTTTAGGAATATTATAATAAAAAATTTAAGTTTGTGATTATAACTTTAAATTAATTCTTAAAATGATCAAAGTGAGGCGGTCCATGGTTATGATAGTTGTTCCATCTTATAAAAGTGTTTTCAAGAGTAAACACAACAGCTTTGCAACCGGTTTTTCTGTTGTTATTGCACTGCCATCGGATTTTTGAACCACGAGCATATTGTTTACTAAATCTATAGCTTCCACATTTGACCATTTTGTTGCCATGACGAGACCAGCAGAAGATTGGATCTGTAAAACAATTGTAAAACCTTATGAAATTATTATTTTCGCCTAATAAAGTTTTAATAATATTTATTTTTAGCTAAGGTCAGCTGATGCTTAAAACTAAACTGAAACGTTGATGTTGCGTTAATCATAAAAAAATGGACAGAGAACGGCTCAGTATCACCAATGTCTCACATTCGCGCTAGCTGGACAACTGACGACACGTCGGTGTCATGTGGATGAGAAATCATTCAAACCGAATGTACTTTGTGATCTGTAAACCACTCTAGTACGTTTTATTCAGTAAAACACTAATGTTTTTTTATTTATTTATCATTCATCAACACAAATCACTTGAGTAACAATAATTATGAACAACATCATCATCGGATGGTGTTAATTGTCTCAATAAAAATCCTCTGAAGCACATTCATATTAGAGTGGGACTCTTAAATGAACTAAAATAAATTACAAAACATATCGTCTCGCTTTTTCTCCGAAGAGACTGGCAGAGATGCTGTTGATGCTGACCCACACTTCGCCGTACGATATTCAGTCCCAAATGTGACAGGGGATGAGCTCATTACGTAGTTAAGTAGCAGATGAAATTAAACACGCACATAATTATGTTCACACAATATAAAAAATAAATTAAGGAAAAAAAATTACAGTATTATTTATTGGTGGTGAAAAATAAATCTACGCGTTTATAATCAGTTGCACTGCTTGTAAGTACCTGTCTATTGGGTTTTTAGGCACGTTGTCGTGAAAAGTCTAACCCCAGTGTGAGCATATCATTTACTGCTGGAGAACGTGTGAGTGAGTGCATCTGTTTTGCCCGACTGCCCAGAAAGAATGTGATGTTTTAGGGTGTTTAAGTATTTGTCTAAAAATACTTAAACACATAAATAATCATGGACTAACTTAATAAATACTAGCTGTGTTAGACAGTTTCATCCACGGTCGCACAGGGCGTCAAGTTTTCCGGAATAAAAACCCTATCCATGTCCTTTTCTTTACCCTTGACAACGTGTTTGCATTTCATAATGATCGGGTAAATAGTCACGAACAAAACGAAAAAACTCACATCCTCAAATATAATATTAGTTAGGATAAAATTATATTACGGTTTATGAATTACATTTTATGACATTTTCACTCAATCCCATAAATTTATCAATAGTTCAAAGGCGGTTCATGATTATGATCATTATTGATTCGTGTCATTTTAGGTACAAAAGCTTCACACCTAGTATTCGAGCTGCAACAACGCCATCTGGATCTTGGGCCAATCGAATATTGTTTTCTGAATTTATAGGTTCCGCATTTGACCATAATGTTACCATAACGTCATATGCAGAATAAGGGACCTGTGAAACATAAGAATAGTAGCAATATAAATTATGCTCAACGCATTTCTGAGTTGTTCCTGTTTTCCCCCACTTTTCACCCTCACTGGAGGATGGAGGAGGAACAGGAATAAAACTTTTTATCTAAGCGGGTAAAAAAAAATACCAATAAAATGTCCCAGATATTCGAAGCTAATTACTTTAATTTACATTAAAACGTTTTATTATTTCTAGTTAATATTTACTGCGAAGTTGGCAGGACCATCCACGAACAAAATAATTAAAACTACAGTTCTAATAGTAGAAGACGATTGAAATAATTTTATTGAGAATCATACACTTAATATTGACACATCATAACTAGAGCGAGGCGGTTCGTGATTATGATGATTGTTCACTTTGACAAACTTATATCCGTAACTAAACAAGTTTGCTTTGCAACCGGAACCAGTATTGGTACAGCGCCATCTAGTCTTTAAGCCATTTGAGTAGCCTTTGCTGAAACTATAACCACCGCACTTGACCATCATATTGCCGCGACGCGACTGGCAGTACACAGGACCTATTAACAAAATCACAAAAACTCGAATGAGTAAGATGTACAATGGATTGTTCTCACCAAGAAGAATGAGTAAGTAGGAACTGATTCGTCTAATACATATTTGAATTATCAATCGAAAACTAGACGATGTAGGTTATGATAATATACTTTAAACGCTATAGGTAATGCAACGTACGAATATTTGTTTGTAACATTTTAAAAAATACAGAATTAGTACTGCCAAATGTTTTTTTTTAATTTTTTAATCATTTGATAAGTATTGTATTTTTGGTGTTAATTAAATAAGTAAGTATTATATTGTCGCACGAAGACAGTAATAATTGTTTATAGCAATGATAACAGCTCTTACGAAGATGGTGGATGATTATGATTAATGATGGATGTTGTTTAATTTTTAAAATAAGTTTTCACGTGTATTCAAAAAATCTTGCAATCTTGCAACTAAATTGTAATTGATAATATTTAGGTGTTGCACCAGAAAAAAACACCTGGTTTGTCTTAGCGCTCACATCCACTACTCGCCTAAAATCTAAATCCTCTGCATTGGGTTAGGTTGCCTTGTCGAAATCTACAGAAAAAGGTTCTGTAAACGAAATTAAGGAACATAAAAAACACTTTAAATATCTATATGAGTTTCGGTGGTTAATAAAATCCAAGGATAGGAAAACGATCACCGGGCTGACCTTCAGCTCGCTGGTCAGATCACATAGTTAAGGCGGTAGGAAGGTAGTGAATGACGGGTAAGGAATGGAAAAGATTATCTACTAAAGAAACAATCTATACTCAGCAGTGGGTGGAAAATAGCTGATGGTGAAAGGAATGAATTAAAAGTATAATTTAAATGCCAATAAATTCAAAGTGTAATCTAAGTATCTATAATCACTTTAGGTGGATATATCACACTGCCGCCACATCTCGCTGCGGTGTACGGAGCGATGGAAATTCGCATGTCGCTTCTCCGCACGGAGACGTGGTGTCGGTGTATCACACCCTGCGGGTTTTGTTAACAAATTGAGATTTTATAGTCAAAGTTACAATCCGCATCACCGCACTCCCGAGCGGTGTCTGGTGCAGTGTGTTTTGCGCCTTATATAAAGTACCCCATAGGACTGTAATAATACTTGTTCTACCAATCAAAGTGACCAATGTTTAGAACTCATGTTTACTAAATTCGAGAAAATCAAAATCTAACATCAATGCAAAATTGTTAACCTGACTAGTTATTTTGTGCGGAGACTCGATATTTATTGACTTGAATTTAATAACCTTGTATTCTTGAAGTTGTTTACTTGACGGGCAGAACAACATCCTTTAGTATTACTACATTCTTTCGGAGCACTAATTATCGATATAGAGTAGAGCATCTGAAATAAAATGGGTTGAAAAATCTTAATTACGTTTTACAACGTTTTTGTATTAAGATACTTAGATAGACAAAAATATACTAGCAAAAAAAAAGCGAAACCCAACGTTACAATATATTTGATAGCATACATTTCAGTAAGTAGACTTTACAATACAACTTCACGAAGTAATGATTGCTAATACTATACTATAGGATTATACACAATTACTACTGAGGACTGTTATAATGATTAATGTATTTTTGGTGTACATTAAAGCTTTATTAGATTGAAGTAAAAAACAGTTAAAATTATTTTTTATAAATTATTACAACTCAAACAAAGATGGTCCATGATTATGATTATTGTTCAATGTTAAAAATAAATTTTCATATGTTGACACAAAAGCTTTGCAACCGAGTTTTTTTTTATTAGTACAATGCCATCTGGTTTTCAAACCACGAGCGTAATGTTTGCAAAATTTAAATCCTCCGTATTTGACCATTATGTTGCCTTGACGAGATCTGCAGAAGAAGGGTTCTGTAAAACAATACAATGAGATGAACTGTAAAATCTCTTTAAATGTGTAAAAGCGTTTTGGCTTTATAACCCAAAGAAAGGAGAGCGATCACCTGGAAGACATCCTGCCTTGTATAGCATGTGACTAAAATATTAAATGCGACTTACTTAGTAGGTATAGAAAGTCTTATTAGTTATTTTAAAATATTACGTAGATTTTTACCAAGCATTTTTATACATAGAGGTCGAAAATATATACTACAATTTACAATCAACAATCATTGTACAACGTAAAATAAATTTTGATAGACATGACACAGGCACATTTTAAGATAAACACAGTAATTAGACAAAGTATTCATTATTACACACAATAGGAGGTGGGCTATTACTGTTCACTCTTATAAAATCTTCACCACAGCTGAATACGAGAAAGCAGCCGGTGCAGCTGTTGATACATTGCCACCTGGTCTTGAGGCCAGCTGTGTAGCTTCTACTGAATTTATAGCCCGCGCATTTTACCATACTCCTCTGTCTGCCTCTGGATGACAGACTAAATATATGTTCTATACATAAATAACATGTTTATTAGACCTAAAAAACTGTAAATAATAAATATGGATAATTTTCAGTTATTTAAAGTTTATCCAAAATATAAAACACAGGCAACAGTAATTATGCGGCAAAGACTATAATTTAAAAAATTATATTAAAAAAATCGAATATTAAAAAGAGACAAGGAGAAAGAAGTTTTGAATTGTTAACATATTTAATTGACCTGCTAACATGTGTTTATAATGTACCGAAAACTATATCCATATACTTCCAATATAGTTGAACCTCGTGGTCCAGGGATTAAAACCGCGTTCTCTGAAAAATAAGTAATTAGGTATAAAAGTACACATCGGCAGCGAAAGCCATAACAGCGTCGAAATGTTAAGAACTTTGATTCTCAAATTCTTGACACTAGTAATGTTCCGATCCGTTTCCGTCCCTCTTTCTACCCGCAAAGTCCTCCTAAACCACACCAAACTAACAGATTTGGATGCGACTTTCACCATCAGATAGATACAAATTTACGAAAGGTTTATAGGTACCGTGCGTAGCAGGAGCTAGTAAATTACGATTGAGAGCGAAAAGCATAATCATATTTGGTTATTATTAAATCATTTGTTAGAAACTTTACTCGTACTTTACATAAATAAAAAAAATGCATACTTTTTCTCGTGAAAAAGAACAACTCCAAAGATAATATTAACGAGTAATGAAAATTAATATTTTAATATGTTAATATCTTTGGTGTTGGAGAAGAATAGAGAACAAGCCTTGAACGAATTCCAGGCGTTGAAAAAATGTTAATCATTAGGCTGTGCTCACATTTTTAGGTTCGTTTCATTCGTGGATTGGTCTCGTAATAGTGTAACGGATATGGTTTAAATCGCGAATATCTACACATAGATACTCAAATCCTCCATTAGCGAGATTCATATTTTTAAACGGCATTCACTGCGCAAGATGCCTACGTCGTCGCTCTACAGACACAGTTGTTTAAAACTGCGTTTCCTGCAACGTTTAAAATCAATCAAGAAATCAATGTATATAAATAGCTTTTTATGGCATGATGATGAAATGATTACAATAAACCGCGCCATCTACTTGAAACAATATCTCACCTGTCTGGCCAACGGTGAACCGTACATCTATAAAAAAATATACCTATGCCATGTACAAGTACATGGATATTACCTAGTTGTAAGCAAACATTTGTGAAACATTTTTTTTTTAAATAATGCGTCTTAGTTTCTTGCCTGTTCTTCGGAGTCACTGGCTCTTTTTCCGAACAAGGCGGTCGAGTCTATTAAAAACTGTGACGTTCAGAAGTGTACCCTTGGTACCCAAATTAATAAAAACATTTTGACTTTGACTTTGACTTTGAAAGGAACAGTTAATTATTTTTAACATTCATTCGCATAACAAACCTGTTCTGCGCGTGAAGACTAGTCAAGACAACAAAGTCATTATGACCAAAAACATAAATTTAGATAAAAACATTGTACTTCTTCAAATCATTAGTTCATCATCGTTTTCAGTCTGTTACAGGTCACCTCCGAGCATAAGCCTTTTTCAAGTAGTCGATGAACCATCACTTATCGTCTACCCTATTGCCTCCACTTCTCGTCTTTCGATGCGTTTTGGTAAAAATCACATGATTGGATGGAGGATGATTGAGTTTCTTTCCTTTAAGAATGATGTTATCTCCTAGGGATAATAACTCCACTGCACCCTCTGCTGTGCGTCATGCTCCACCGCAGAGTCTCGCCACTGCACTGGCTTGCTTCTCCCGTCTTCATGCCGTCTCCGTGAATCTGTAAGCCTTCCATAGATATGATGCGGCGAATTTTGTTTGATGAAACGAAGTAATACCGCGGTATCATATACCAAATAGTTACAGATTAAGACCTTGTCACTTAGTAAATGCTCTATAAGAAAATATCATAGTATTGGAGTGCAAAAGCTTTAATAAATAAAATGGTTTATTCTTTGAACCACTATATCATGGTTTTCGCCGACAGTCGGTATACCTTATAATAAGTACTAAGTATAAACTTACAATAAGTAAGAAAATACTTAAAGAAAAAGCATTTTCTTTTTTGGAAACGAACAAAACATAAATATTTTCTATCACAGTCTATGAAAAATTCTGAAACTATTTTATTTTATAAAATTTCAGACTAATACTATTTCAGCCAGCATGTAACTTTTACATTCTCGTAGGCTCACAAACTCATCTTCCGCCTTTGTGTTTTATGCTGAACCCACACGTATGCCTAACCTCATCAAGCATTTACAAATTCAAACGTCGCCGGTAGTAAGGTAAGTCAGTTGTTTGGATTGGTTTGCAAAGGATTGCAAGCGCTTGCTGCCGATTCAAGTCACGACAGTTTGATACCCAAATCAAAGGAAGCTCGCAGCAAGCGCTTGCGATGCGTATGACATGTGGGTGCGTGCGTACCGCACGGTGCTGCGTTATATATGTTAAATAAAATGAGTAATAACTGGTCTTCTGAAGAAATTTTACATTTCCCCGAATGTTACCACGCAAAACATTGTATTTAGGAGCCAAAGAATAAGGATAAAAAAGGACTGATGCATGGAATGTCTCAGTGAAACTATAAATAAGCATGCGCTTTTTCTCGTTTTATTTTGCTTCTTTTTATAATAAAAATAGCACAAACCAAACTTCAAAGCCGACACGAGCTCGACGTCTGCCATGCTTTCTTGTAAAGAACACCTAAACGCACTCGCAAGCTTGTGGATATCGATGTTTAGCTCACTTAATTTGTCTAAGCGTTTGTAGAGGTTTTAAGTTCGCGGCAAGTGGCAAATGTGTGGATTCGGCATTACATATCTCTCTCTCTCTCAGGTACTTTTAACCGAAAACTTATTTTTGGCAAAATTATATTATTACTTGCGACAAACAAAAAAAGTTTATGAAAGCTCTGAATCAATGACAAGTGTAAGTAAATCGAAATTCATTCAATAATACGTGGGAGCTACAACGATGCTAAATGAGGATTTACTCGAGTGTTGTGGAGGCCTATTAAATTTTAAAGATTAGATAGTAGAAAAAAAAGTGATTATACCTTTATGATTACCGGTGAACGGAAAAAACATAGAAGAATTTCTAGCACTTGATAATGACCTAACGCCAACTACACTGCGATGGGCGGGGCGTGATGAATTACACTGCGAACGAGTTTAGTAAACATGGATGCCATCTCGCGATGACTTGTAAAAAAAATTTTTAAAAATGTCTTAGTGCGTAGTAAAATGGTGCAACCATCAATCATATTTACATAAAAAAGATTCCGGAATAAGTTTTTCGTGTAAGTACATCGCCAAGTCAATGTTTCTTAAAATTATCTGTATAAAATGAATCTTTAATGATTTCTATGAGGATGGTATTATGTCAAGCGTTGCCAAGCAGCTTCTGATTATTTTACCAATTTTTTAAAGTCATTGTAACGTTCCACCCGTTATCTTTGTAAAAGCATTTATATTACAGTCATTTGGTTCGAAAAATAGTGGATAAGTACTTGAAAAGTTTTCTGGGAGTTTTGAAAAATAGTCATTTCGAAACTTATTTCGAAAGATTTTCGAAACTCCCGAAAAATAAAAGTACCAAATTACTGGACTAATAATAAAAAACATGTCAAACAATTAAATTATTTTATTTGATCGAATAGGTTGCAAATAGGGCTTTCTCTTTTTTTTCTGTAAATTGCTCACGATTGGCTCTAAAGTCCGTTGTTCTGTTTGTAAAAACCCATCAAAAGTAGTAAACTTTTTCAAAACATTGACACACCAACAAAATCTTGAATTATTTTTTGCATTGCACCTTCTGCATAAAACATCCCGGGTGGGGCGGTAACAGCAAGTGACAAAGACAGCGACGTTCATAAGACCAGTAATGACACTCGGATAAATTCAGCCTAATTGAATAGAAAATAAAGTAGACTATTATTTGATAGACATTAATAGCTTAGACAAAAGCCGACGTCGAGTAGTTCCAAAGTTTGTCGGGTTTTTGGATCGTGAGTCCCGTGCAATTTACTTGAAGAAATTCTTCTATGTTTTTTCCGTTCACTGATGACTAGCCTTATGACCGATATGATTATATCGTTTTACGTTTGCAACGTTCGCTCGTTTGACGCGACGAGAAGTTGATGCGAGCAGCACGTAAAGTAAGATTAATAAATATAGCCCATTGTTAAAATTAAACGTTAACCGAACTACTGGTTTAATAAAGATTTCCGTAATACATTTTATACGGTGAGAGATCACTTTCTCTTTAGGCATTAAACAATAATTTATCACGTCTAAACTTTGGTGGGTGGTCATGTCTTTCCTTCATACTCACAACGCGATCGTCGGTCACGTACAAGACTGCCTTGCAGCCAGTACTCTGCGACACGCACTGCCATGTAAACACATCAGTCAATTTCTCTCCTCCGCATTTTAAATTAAACCTGTAGCCCGCCATGGATATCACTCTGCTACCGTCCCGCGATACAATTATTTGATAAGGTGGTATATCTACAAAACCAAAAGAAATGTTAATACTAATTAAAAAAACAAAAACAATCCTAATGGCTATAAAAACTACAAACATGTACAGCAAAAGTAATACAACTTTTAATAATTTTGTTAAATTATTTTAATTCTTAGGGTCTTAATACAAATTGAAATTCGTATCATACCTAATCAGATACATTTGAAGTATTCATCGATCATAATTTATACAATTGTGATATTCACTGCTTAGCATTAGGTAGTGCTTTTATTAATTCTGTGGCGTTAGTTTTTCTATTGACTAGAAACTTCAACATTGATCTGACCGTCTCAGTCAGTTCACGAAGCAACTTCAGGAAATACGTGAACAGATCGCTACCACGTTTCCATTCTTTTGGCCATGGGCCCTACTCGGAGCTATGAGATGTTAGCTTGGTCACTCTCCCTCAACGACTTTTCAAACGAGATAGAGAATGCCAGCGATGCGGCCTACGTTTGCCTAGAAGACACCGATTCTTTGATTAGTTGTTCTCTATTGACAGAAAGTCTCTCCACTTGTCGTTTTTAATCTTCTGATAGATTTTGACTTAATTCTTGTATTTTTCAAGACGATTTGTTATGTTAAAACGCTATTCACATGAGTTTGCTTCCTGTAAGATTGAATCCCAATGTTTGTAATCCTCCAGCAAGCCACATGTGGCCGTTGATGGTGAAAGTCGTCGTAGGATGATAGGATCTGTGCAATACCTGTGACCCCTAATCAGTGTGAAGACGGTAACACTCGGTGTGATTTGGGTAAACTGTATACAGATACATATTTATATACTACACTCTATCTACAGCGTGTTCTTATGTAGTTTTCAGCCAGCCATCAACAGATTTTCCCTTTTCGTCCTTCCATTTTTTTTTTGCTATACAAAGTACTAAGGGTCTTCAGAATAAAAATAGTTTTGGCTAAATCCTCTGTTTTAGATAATAAATAATAAAAAAAATCATAATAAATTATCAGTTTATTCCGCCGAAGTAGCAAGAACTCGCTTGTCTGCAGTTCCATTCTCGTAACACTCTCAACACGGAACCCTAAAATGATTAAAACCATAACAAAACTATGGTGTACAGACTACAGATACAGAATCCTCAAAAATCTCGAAGTGAAAAATGCAGTCGAAAAAAAAATTTACTACAACGCCATATTTATTAAGTAAATAATATTTGGTAAAAACTTTTTTAAATACTTAAGTTAAGACCTTTCAAATGACATGACTATATTGTAATTGTTTATTTTTGTAACCCCCTTTTCAGACCCCAATTACTTACATGCAATAATAATTATAATATTTACACACACTTTGTACCTACTATGCAGCCACTAAAGTTATCTAGATCAGTTCCAAATTTCTAAGCCGCTAACTTTTATTGTTTGTAAGATAATCGGCTCACAAGCATACAGACAGACATAAATCGGAGTTTCATAATAAGGTTCCCTTCACCATTTTGAAACGGAACCCTAAGAATGATAACAGGGTTGTTTGTAGTGGGTTAATAATTTTCTCAGCAAAGTTTTCAGAGTTAATACATAAAAGCTCTATTAGACTCTGTTGGACGATAATGATGGTGTTGATTTTGAAAAAACTGTGATACACGTGGCTCATAATTTTAACTAAGGAGTAGGTGTACCAATTTTTAGATTAATGGTCCCCGAGAATAAAGTTTCATAAAAATTGAACCCCCCATTTCCCCCCGTTAGAAGTGGAATTTCTAAAAGCAGATTCTTAGTGCATACCTTTTCTATACAAAGAACACGCCCTCCAAATTTCTTGTTTCTAGGACCAGCGGTTAAGGCTGTGCGTTGATATATCAGTCAATCAATCAGTAGGACTTTGAATTTTATATGGATTCATATTTTATTCATACAATGTACATATATTGCAATGTTATAGAAGAAAAACATTTTCACTGATTTAAAAATCGGTTATTTCATATTTTTGAAGGATCATGATTGTGACAATTTTTAACACGTACGACCACATTTTGAAAAGTACAGACTATGGCATTGCAGCCTCTGCCGGCGTGAGTGGAACACACCCATCGCTTTTTATGTTCGGTCGAAGCAGAGAACATTTTCTTATGTGAGTATGTATAGTTTCCGAGACGCAACAATATATTCCCTCTTTGAGACCTCACAAAGTCTACTGCAAAAGATAAAAAAAATACATTGAACAATTTATTTCATTTGCTTGTCTCGTAGACATACGTACGTTCGAGTACGTATACGTTCTTAATTAAATTTTTTGTGTTTTCTATCATTAATATTCTAAAATGAACTCAAAAATATATACATAAATAAATATTTTGCAAAGAGTGGTTGTGTACATTTCTTATTTTGATGATTTCATGATCATCAAAACAGTTTGGAGAGCCAATAGTTTTGATGAAAGGTGATACAAAAACAGGAGAATTATGCATCTGTCTGATTTTCTTGTTGAAAGACTTGACAATATCCGTCGACAATATCCATATACAGCCGTGGTTTACCTGTTTTGGATTCTTTGGGGAAAATCACTCAAAATAATATATTTAAGATTAGTAAAAAATTATAGCTAAGGTCATGTAGTCAGTAAAAATAATTTTAAAACTTTGATAGACATAATAAATTAATTAAAAAAAAAAAAAAGGTCTTCCAATCCTTTTTTTTTGGTATGGGTGTGAGTCTGGGTATTTATGTAGAAATCATAGTTTAAGTTTATATTAAAATGTTTGTTATTGTGACAACCATTAACAATTTCACCACAAAAGCCTACTAAATCAAGCCTTGTTAAATCTACGGTGATCTATGTAAACAAGAAAAATATCGCGGAGCATAAGTACGTGCAATAGTGAGATAGGAAACAGGATCGATGCGGCCGAAGCACAAGTACCGGTTTACTGATAAGCGATGAGCGATTTAAACTTGCCCGGTAAGTGTTGGTAGGTACTTAACTATATCGTAATTTTATTATTTACTAGCTGTCACCCCGCGACTTCGTTCGCGTTTATTATTTATATATATATTAAGATTTAAACTATCCTATCTCTCAAGTTGGATCGAACTGCACATGGTGTGCGAATTTTATTATAATCGGTTAAGTGGTTTAGGAGTTCATTGAGGACAAACATTGTGACACGAGATTTATATATACTAAGAAGATAATAGTTTAGTTTTTGTTTTTTTTTAAGATATGTAATTTATCTTTGTGCAAACCCGCATGGTTATGAACATTGTTGATTTTAAGAATTCTTCCATGGCCATATTCGTTGCTGTTAAGAGTGTGGACGACAGCTTTGCATTGCCTGTTGCTGTGGGTAGAGCAGACCCAGCGGGTTTTGTGAGGCAGAATCCGTTTGATACAGAACGTGTACATGCCGACTCTGAGCAGTTTGGTGCCACGAACTGACTCTACTAATTCCCCTGCAAGAATATAACACAATCAGTAAATAGTTTACAAAAATTCGAATTAAAACTTTCAAAAGTAAAATACTTTTCGAACATATTATTTGCAAAAATTTTATAGAACGCGGGAAGACAAGAATTGTAAAAAAATTCTACTGAAAACGAAATAACATGTAGTTTTGTCATCTCCTGCACTGATACTGCTGTCAAGCGATGATAGCCTAGTTGGAGAAGGCCCGTCTCTCAAGCCAGAGGGATTCAAACCCAGCCGACGCCACGCACCAATTTGTTCATTGTGTGAACATATTACGAGTATTTTCTTATTGTATGTTATCATGGCTGGAGCCTGGTGGATGGCAACACGCTCACCCCCTGTCCCATTTGGGACTGAATATCGTCCGGCGAAGTGTGAGTGTTTTATTACACCTCTGCCAGCCCCCTCGTGGGAAAAGCGTGATGATATGTTTGTTAAAACAGCATTTAAATTACCTAAATTATCGGTTACATATATTTTAACAATAAACAAAACTTCAATAATCCAAATGATTTCTCAACATCTATTGATCAATAACTTAAAGTATTTGTAATAATTAATGGTAATTATTGTTTTCATTTTTTTAATATCACTTCATCAACCTTGGTAAGAAAGGCCTTGGATCTAACTCTCATAATGGTACAGATCCATCGTTGCTTGATTCCATGTGTTTTTTGATAGTAAAACGAGTGTCCATCGACGCAAATAATCATCTTGCCTTGTTGAAACTTCTTGTATGTTACTTAAGCAATATAAAGTACCTATTAACAACAGTAAAAACAAACACGTTTTACAAAAATATCAAACAGTGGAGACATGAGTTCCGAAAAATCTTACTGAACCCACCAGTAGACTCAACCAGTGAGCCAAATATTAGACACTAATTATTTCACTATTTGACACATCAATAAGCCTGAATTTTTTTAACTTACTCTCAAAATAAAAATAAGACTTTACAATGAAATAACTTTATTGATACTTCAAAACTATTACTTTAACCAATTTTGAAGATGAACTTCAGCAAAGCAATGCTTGATTCATTCAATTATTGATGACCTTGACCATAAACATGATATAAAATTGTGATACTGGGTGTAAAAACTAACTAAATATTATATTTGAGGCTAATTATTCAAGCATATTACAAATTTTGGCTTCAGAATCTTGTTTGTATTGAATTTCCGAACGTACGTGTAGGTATGTCTGTCATCTAACGAAAGACACAGTTGCCTATGAACATTATCAATTTTTACAATACTTTCTTCGTACACGATCACAACAGCTTTACAATTTTGTTAGTTCAGCAAGTCCAACGTTTTCTCGGGCCTGTTTGATTACTACGCAAGTAAAACGTATATCTATCAGCACAAAGTTGCTTTTTGCCCTTGAAAGAGGTTTAGTAGGTTACTAAAAGTGAGAAACTTCTATGTAAATTCCTACAATATTTGTAAATAAAAAGTAATAAATGAGTAATAATAGATAGTAATAAGTATGTTAGTTACAAGTAATAATAGAGATTAGCAAGTCGAAGGATATTTTTTTTTTTTTTAAATATTATAAATGGGGAAGTGAGTTTTGGTTCGTTTGTGCCGCTTTCGCGTCTTTACTACTCAACCGAATATAATTAAATTTTATCTACACGTTGAAAAAAGGACATTATAATACCTTTCATCTCAAAAAAATACGATTCCTGTGGTACCGCGGGTGGAACCGTGGGGCGCAGTTAGAATGTAATAATTTTAGAAAAATATCAAACAGTGGAGTCCTGAGTTATGAAAATCTTACTAAACCTACTGGTACAAACAAGGAGCAATCCCTGCAAGCCACTCGTTCGAAACCACTTAAATCCCTCTGTGACACAGCAATGAGCCAGTGTTTTTTTCTTGCCGCTCTTTGAAAATAAAAAAGACTTTACAATTAAATAACAATCACTAACTTAAATAATCAAAGAATTAAACATCTAATGTTAACAATTATATATCTTTATTGATATAACTTTAGTAAAGTGTCATACTGGGTCCAACAAATAATAATATATATAAGGCTAATCATCTAATTTTCTGATCCTAATGCATATTTAAAATCACAATGTATAACAATACTAAAATCAGAAAGTATCGCTATCAAAGTTCTGAATTAGATATAGTAAAACATATTGATCTGTGCAAGTTAAAAATGGCCAAAGCATCATGACGCGAATTAGGTCACTGACCTCTCCCTGTCACAAGTCACTGTTACTGTCATTTCACAATGTCAGCAAATCAGGCAACAGATGTGTCAACCGACGAACGTTAAATATAACAGTCATTTTTACAAATTTTGGCTCCAGAATCGTACACGTACCCTGCGAAAGTACGAGAGTAGAATCTGTGATGTAACGAAATAACCCGTTTCTCGGTATACTTCTGAATCACCGGACGCCTACATTAATGGTTATGAACATTATCAATTTTTACAATCCATTCGTCGTACATGTTCACAACGGCTTTACAATGTTTCTTATTATGCGTAGAGCAAGCCCATCGTTCTCTCGGACCTTTCCTATTATTCAAGTAAAACGTGTATCCATCAACACAAAGTTGCTTTTTGCCCGTTCGAGAAGTCTGGAAAGTAACTGAAAGCAAGAAAGTAATCTGTAAAAATCTGCAATGTTGAAAACCATGTCAGAGAGTAGACATTTGCAAATGAAAGTTAAAATGTATTTTGTATATTTCTTATTAAAACAAGTTCGTTGTGTTAGTAATAAGTTACCAAGACATATAACTTTGGATCTCAATAAGTATTAGAGACATTGTCGATCATCAAAAACGCTTTCTTGGACGGTTTTGTTCCTAAAAATACAGACGGAAGCCTATTACTTAGCCTGCGTCGTTTGTCTATCTAACACAGTCTTAAAACAGGTCAGTTTAAATTTGAATTTTCAAAAGCAATCTTTGAACTTAAAAGTAAATAAAAATTCATTTTTTCTGCACTAATCCTTGTGTAATTTCGCGAACGGTATTTAACTGTTTTAATTAAATATTCATTACAGCCTTACCTTAGATACCTTTTACTTTAAACTTTTTTAACAACACAAAATTATAAAATAAGTAGTATTTTCAACATAAGTGATTATGGTTATCTTTTATAAAACGGATTCTGTTATTAATGACAATGACATAAGCGCCACATTTCTTGCTATGGTGCGTAGAGCATATCCATCTCTTCATCGGCCCACATCTTGGTCGGGCTCGTGAGAAATACGTGTATCCGTTAATACAAAGCAGCGTGTTGCCTCTCTGCGACATTTTGTAAAAAGCTGAAAATAAATATATTTTATAACTAGTGTTATGCATGTGGGCGCAGACCGTAAGCATTCCGCATTTTTAGTTTATTCCGGATGGTAATATCTCACCATTCAACGATTGTAAAACAAAAACAAGTATCTTATTTGCTGAGCTACGTTTACTTTATAGGTAAAAATAAAATAGATACGAGTATGTCGCAGCCAACTTGCCGTTCAGTTACCGCCTTGCCATTTTACTGAATGGATTTAATGAATGACCCATGCATCAGCTAGCCAGTTTATTAAATGTTGTACCTATTAGACGCTACGACTGCATTTCATACAGGAAGCTAGTTGAATGCCGTCTATTAGGAAAAAGGCTAGGCTGTTAATTGAACGGCGAACTAAGCTAGTCGGCTGCGGCAGGTACACACTAGTATGTACTCGTACATCATACTACCACAGATAGTACTAATACTAACCCTTACCCTAAATATAATACTTGGTTATTTGCAACAGTAGACTAGAATGGAATACTACACAATACAATATTTTAAATACAATGTCACATTTGCAACAATATGAAATAAAATATAATACTAATATACCATAACCTAAATATAATACTTGGTTATTTGCAACAGTAGACTAGAATGGAATACTACACAATACAATATTTTAAATACAATGTCACATTTGCAACAATATGAAATAAAATATAATACTAATATACCATAACCTAAATATAATACTATAACCTAAATATAATACTTGGTTATTTGCAATAGTAGACTAGAATGGAATACTACACAATACAATATTTTAAATACAATGTCACATTTGCAACAATATGAAATAAAATATAATACTAATATACCATAACCTAAATATAATACTTGGTTATTTGCAACAGTAGACTAGAATGGAATACTACACAATACAATATTTTAAATACAATGTCACACTTGCAACAATATGGATCAATGGTATATTAATGATTTTAGTTTACAATTCTTTTTTAGATTCTTAGATTATTTTACTTATGAGATCTTAATCTGTTTTTCAAACTGAATAACTAAATAGTAAATAACATTTACAAAGTATTACTCAGAGACTGTAAATAAAAATTTATTATAAATATCTATTTCGAAGATTAAAAAACTCACTTCGAAGTATACCTTAAAACATATTTAGAACACAACTTAAAACTTGATTTAGGTTAATCTGACGTGGTTTTGACACACTTTATTTTGATTACACGGGATTTTTTTACGTTAAAAACTGTTAACATTGAGAAAACACGAGTAATTCCCATGTAATTAAGATATAATGTCTTAGGCGTTTCAATGGTTATGATTATTTTTAATTCTACAGATGACATTTTTAATGATGATCAAAGAAGCGCTACAGCGTTTGCTACGATGCGTAGAACAAATCCATCGTTTTCTTATTCCAGCAGCTGACTTCCAGAAATACTTTATTGTTCACTCCCAAAATTATAAAAAACTAACAAAAGGAAGTAAGTCTTCAAACTAACGTTAGGAATGGCGGCCTTATTATTGACGGCCATTTTCGCACTCCTTCACTAATAAACTGAGATATACTTTGATAAAACGTTAAAACGCGTCACGCGTCGTCGCGAGGTGCGATGCAAGGTGGTCAGCTGGTCGGCCAAGAATAAGTAACTATTCATGGTAGTACCTACTGCGCATGGTGGTTATGGCTATTAACTATTTTACAGATCACGCCCCCCATCATAATCACAGCGGCGTTACATCTCTTGTTGTGATGCGTTGAACAAACCCATCGCATTCTGTCGTTTGTGTGACTTTTTAAGCGGAACGTGAATCCATTTACGCATAACAGCTGCTTGCCTTGCAAAGACGTTTTAAATGTGACTGTAAGTAAAAAATTATTGATATATATTTTAGTATTTGTCTCTATCGAAATCGCTGAGTGCACTCGTATGTACTTAAGTAAATTGTCCATGGACTATAAAACGGCTAGAGCGATTTTGATAACATTTTCAGGCAATCTTTAAATAAACTCAGCGGGAGGATCCTGTAGATCCTGTGAAGTTTGGTAGCGATAAAATAACAGTTGATGAAATTGGGTTCACGTATTTTCATATATTAACAATTAGCTTCACCAAGTGTTATTCGCCTCAAACTTCTCTCCAATAAGCTGCTTGTATTTTATAAGAGTAACGTCGTAGCGATAAAAATAGAAATATGGTTGGTTTTTGTAAATGGTCGTTTATTTGAAAATAACTTTACATTACACTATATTATATTTTAGTACAGTTGAGTTTTAATAATCTTACTTATAAATATAAATAAATAAATATTCGGGACACTTCCACACACGGTCGCCTGACCCCAAACTAAGCAAAGCTTGTACTATGGCTGCCAGAGACTGATATACATACTTAAATATTTTTAAATACATACTTAAATAGATGTTAACACCCAGACATAAAACAAACACAAATGTTCGTCACATAAAATGTTTGCCCTAGGTGGGAATCGAGCCCACGCCCCCCAGCTCAACAGGCAGGTTCACTACCAACTGAGCCACCGAGGCAGTCGATTTTATATTACTACTAGTGGCTCTGTGAGCTGTAGACCTCGCGGCCGACGTCTGTCATTCTCTACAGGTCGCATTCCTCAACCGATTCTCGTCAAATTTTGTGAGCAGGTTTGATAATTCTACAGAGTTTTTAATTGGAAATTTTTTTTTAATTGCGAAAATTTATTTAAAAAACTTACCTTTGCTATTATCTCCTAGTTACTAAATTTTCGAGAGAACCGGTTAAGAAATGCGATCTGTAGAGGAAGACAGAGATCCGGACACACGAAAGCATTTTTGTCGAAGCTGAACTTGAGACACTTCGCTCTAATCGCACTTCGGTCGATAAACATGAAAGTCTGTGTTTATTACTCTTTCATGCTTAAACGGATGGACGGATTTTGATGAAGTTAGGTATGGGCCTTACATCCTGCATTTACAAATTGGCTATTTTTTAATACCGGGTAACACCGCAAGGCGCAGCTAGTAGTTTATAAGATCTTTGAGACTTTAGTCTAGTTTTGAGTATAGATTTCATTTTACATTTTATGGTAGTTTGTTTTTTAGAAATAAAAATTTAATGGTTATGAATATTATTAATTTTACGAATAACGCCCTCAATCATGATCACCGAGGCTTTACATTTTTTATTGTTATGTGTAGAGCAAGTCCATCGTTTTCTCTGTCCATAGCTTCGACTGACGCAAAACGTGTATCCATCAATACAAAGTAGCATCTTGCCTCGCTGCGATGCTCTAAACGATACTAAAAAATAAACAAGAAATTTTAGTAAAAAAAAAAAAGACAAAAAACTTGACAGCTAATTGTTTTTTATGATACATGGGCGAATTGAACAACAACAAATCCAAAATTGGTGAAACCGTTCAGGCAGAATACACTAGATACGAGTACCTACAAACATAAACTGTGTATGTTTGTCTGTTTCTATGGGAGTGCGAGAAGCCGCTGGAAGCAAGCAGTGTCAGGACTGTGGTTGTGCAAGTCATTGGGGGAGGCCTTTGTCCATCAGTGGACGCTTTCCGGCTGAAATAATGATGATGAGATGATTTAAGTACGTAACGCTATTATTTTAAAGTAATATAAAACAATTAAGTTAATGAAAAAAATAAGAAGACAAAAAAAAATACATACACACTTGGAAAAAATATATTAATGTTTAATCGAAAAAATACAGCTTTTAATTGAGTGTGTAACTCTTCAAAAGCATGATTTATTAAAAATCTTTCAACGTCAGTGATAATCATGATTTTAGTCATCATTGATGGATAGATCACTCCCTGAATCGTATTATACAACCTTGCTGACAATTTTCCATAGTTACGCGTTGAAAGAAACTATCTAGATTTTAGACCAAACCTTTGGAAAGTATATCTAAGCAAAAACGTGTATTCGTCGATGTGAAGCAGCATCTTGCTCGCCGGGCGTTTAGTACGCACTAAATTTTTAATAATTCTGAAGAATATCCTAATTAGTGGAAATGATCTAATTTATACTAGCAAAGCTGTAAAAAAATAACAAAATAACATAGACCAGTTAAAAATTGGAAATTATACCTATATCTCAGAAATTGGTATGAATATCATGTACCATAAACCAAATGTTGCCACACAAAATGGCATTCCTGTCAAGGTAACACACACCAATTAAAGTTTTATTCAATATTTTTCAAACGAATACCAATAACTTTCTTACGCTACTCACAATAACATGATCACACTTACCTACATGCTCGTAATTAAATAAAACGTATACCTATAGCTATTATAAAGCATTGTAATCAAGATATGCTAAAGCATTAGACTTTCGGAGGTCTAAAGCTAGGGTCTTATTTTCTAACTGTAATGACAATGATCATCGCATGACATCCCGCTCGCGTCAACTTCTCGCTTCATACGAGCGAGCGTGACGCACGATGACCGTTACCACTACGGTTAGAAAATTAGGGGGTAAGTTTCATCACCGAACGGAACACAACTCAGAAATAAGTTACTACAACAATATTAATGATTATGACTATTTTTAATACTAAAAATAACTTCATCGACCGTGGTCACAGTGGCTTTACATTTTTTATTATTATGCGTGGAGCAAATCCATCGTTTTTTCGATCTGAATTCATCAGAATTAGAGTGCAAGCAGTATGTGTAGCCGTTCATACATAGGAGCGTCCTGCCTCGCTGTGACTGCTTGTACATTACTAGAAAATGAAAAATAACTTGAGATTATTCATATTCCTGAACACTTTATACAAAAAGAAGATGCAAATTAAGCTTCAGCGGTATATTCTTACATAATAATTTACTGAAATAACCATTTACTTTTATTTAAGTCTGAAGAAGTAATTTTTAATCTAAACAGACACAAAAACTGTTTTTCAATTCGAAATATTTTATGTCAATTAATGTAATAATTAATTACAATTTAATAATAATTTAGTGTCACAAAAATATTCTTCTTAGTAAATAATTGCACAAATTTAAGCACCTGGCTTGATACTAGACCAAATTTTCAAAAACAAATCCTCGTAGCTTAGCAACTAGCAGACCGAGATCACTGAAATCGTTGTATTAGTCAGTTTTATTAGTTTTAATGATTATGATCGTTATTAACTTTACAAATAAAGTCCCCAACTGTGGTCGCAGCGGCGTTGCATTTTTTATTATGATGTGTGGAGCACACCCATCGCTGTTTCGAACCAGTCTGTGCACTCGAACAAAATGTGTATCCACCAATGCAAAGTAAGTTTTTGCCTTTCCTTGATCTCTTGTAAATCACTGTAAAAACAACATCATTAGTATTCATCAGAACACTTTATAATTAACATAATTATGACTTATTTGCATGTTCATTATATCCACACGGTCAGTGTCAGAATTTTACAGAACTTGAAAAGTTATTAGTAGAAATTAAAATCTTTCCAATTAAAATTTCGTCTTTGTGTCACTTTATATGGTTATGCATAAAATATGTTTCATGTCTCTTCTTCACTATATATGCTTCTTAACTACTAGACTAATACTAGCTAGGTTCTACTTCAAGAAAGATTTTACTACTAGCTACTGTCACTTCACACTGCCTGTTTTGCATAACTATTTGAATTTGCTCTGTTGCTGCAACAACTCGTGTTATATTTTTATTAAAATAAAATACAGTTTTAGTCACCGTTAATCAATCAATCAAACATGCACATTGTCTAATAATTTAAGTACTGATTATGTGTGTTATTAAATTTGCAGATAATGTTGTCCACGATAGTCAAAGCATCGTGACATCCTTTATGCATATGTGTAGAGCACCTGTGTCGCTGCTTAAACCCGAAAAATAAAACGAAAACCTGTCGACGCAGATAAGAGTTTTGCCCCGCCTTGACGTGACAAATGTCTCTGAAAAGTTGAAACAAAATTAAACAGTTTTGAAAACTGACTTGATTAATAAGACGTTTCTGGCCTGGAGGGATGAAAAAAAATTAAAAACAAAGTTTATACAAAATCTTTTTATACCGAAGTCGTGATTATGTGATATGCATACTCCGTTCATGCGAACGAAGTCGCAGGCAACAGCTTGTGCTTCTATATATTTGTTGTTTTCATTTGTTAAAAGTATGTCAGCGCGCGAACCAGCGCCGAAATTATTTTTTTTGAGTGGCAAGGAACTTAACTGACAGCTTAAGTTTCTCTACTCTGACATAACTAAAGCCACTGGTGTGCAGAGCGACAGATGGAAGGCCGGCTTGCCGACATTACACTTACGACGGTGGTCAGGTAAAGTCCAACTGCATCGCAGAAGCTTGTGCTAGGCGTAGTGTCTGTCTTTAATTGTGATTTAGACAGATCTCTCGTGAAATCAAGATCATATTTGTACGGATTGCAGTACAGTCCATTATTAATATGTTGAGATACTAGCTGAGCCCCGCGGTTTCACCCGAATCCGCGTTACATTAAACACATTATTGCTTTTTTTTGTGAGTATCCTATGTGAGGATACTTTTTAACTATTCTAAACTATAATCTATCTCTGTGCCAAATTTCATCCAGATCTGTTCAGCCGTTCTGGCGTGAAAGAGTAACAAACATCCATCCATCCATCCATTCTAACAAACTTTCGCGTTTATAATATTAGTAGGATAGTAAACTACTACTTGTTCAAACTGTTATTTTATTCCTCTTGCTCGATACTCCACGCTTATTATTAATTCTTTATAATGTGCCCTTAGTAATCTTAAACCTTGGCGCTTATGTTAAATACCAATCTTCTTTCCTTTTTACTACTTAAATAAAGTCCCGATATAAAATAGTAACAGAGATAGTCCTTTCTTCAGCTGCTCGCTGATAAAAAAATCTTAATTTTTTTTTATTTCATTGCGTATAAGATCGGGAGAGCATACTGTGGCTGCTCGTGGGATTTTTTATCGTGATCACACAATTTTCATTTATGATGTAGCTTTTGCCGCCGATATGTCTGCGAGCGCGTTGCCATACAGATGTTTCGTTATGTTGCAGGAACATTCCGCACCATGTTAATTTCGTTTCCATGTATCATTGAATCCTTTAGATCGTTGGAGGCTGCGTCTTTTTCAGTCCTGGCAGCGATCGTAGACATCAGAACCTTGCAAAAGAGAGTAGAAACTTTTCAGAAACACAAGTTCGCTCGGTCGTTTAAAGTTCAAGAACATCGCTTCTGTAGTACTGGGATCCGCCGTCGAGACTCACGTTAGGTATTCGCCGTCGTATATTAGTTAATAGTAGCCTTGTTCCTTTATTTTTCTTCCAATTTATCCGGGAATTTAGTCTTCCTTTGTTTGTTTACGTTCGATTTGATATTTGTGTTGACGGTGACACTTCACGCGTCACTGACATTGACATCCGATTGGGATCAACGAGAATGTCGGTCAATAATCAATCGATTAGTCATTTTCTTTGCTCGCATCACTAGAATCGACTGTCAAAAAGAGAGGATCTCCGCCTCCGGCCTCCTCACTAGACCTGTCATTCAGAATCAGAATACTGAGAATCCAGTCGCAGAAAAGAATTTCGAAATAAGAATTTTTATCGCAGAAAAGCCGTAAGTGTTCGCTCTGTTTCGCTGTATTTTGGCCGTACGGGCCTGTGTCACGTTGCTCACGAAACGGATTGTCCTAGCAGGAGTCACTGAGTTGTCGAGCACATGGCCCCCAGACCACGATGTCGTGGAAGGGCGTGTCACCGCACCGCGGTAACCTCCCAGCCTCGCACCTCTAATAGCGGCGATTCCACAATGGTATTTATCCGTTTCTTTTCCATATCGCTGCTACAGAAAGCTAGAATCAGAATTACAACGTCACTTGTTCTTTTACAGGTGATCGCCGCTTAGTTTTAATCTAGAACTAGAACCAGAATTTTGCCAGTCTCATCGATGTCCTAGTTATGGCGCGCTTGTCTCCATTGCGGACAATGTCGTAACAGAGAAGCCCTCTTCAGGTTTGACTCCAGGTCGCCGGTAGGTGTACTTCCTTACTTGAACGACCTCGTGCCCGTGATGCCTGCATAGTGCGTTCGTCCTTAGAATACATATCTAGAATCATAGAAACTTAACTGCGTCTAGTAAAGCCGGCCACTTTACTCAGACATGCCATTGTAATGTAGGATAATTATAACCTAGAAATAACTTAACAGCTTCAAGGAGGTGCTATGTGAGTTCCCCTTGCTTAACTTCAACAGAACCTTGTAGAATAATGTACTAACTTAATTTAACAAAGAAAGCAGAAATTGTAAGAACTGCGTAAAGCAATAATGTGTTTAATGTAACGTGAGAGAACACCATTACATTGATAAGATTGGCATATGTTTGTTTCATTATTTTCTAGCGCTTAGCGCTAGTGGCGCCCATATACTTGCAGAACTTAATTTAGGATGCACTAACATACTTAATTACCCAGTGTAACAGCCACCAGTGTAAAACGAACCCACTACCGCCAGAGCTAGCCCGTTGCACGGAGCCGTCGGACACGCTCCTGCGGAGTCGTGTAACAGTTATTATTCCGGCGATTCATAATGTATTCGTACCCACAGCTTAAAAGTAAATCATTCCATTTTTGAGTTTTAGAAAAATCAAAATAAAAATGATTAGACATGCCGGCTGCAGCAAGTTCAAGTAACGCAATTTTATTTTCTGAAACATGACATTCTAATTTAGTGCCAATTCCATTTACTTTGATTTTAGATTCTGAAAACAATAGTAACAAGGTCTAATAGTGTCTACCCGATAAAATAGCTATTTTAGAAACACACATTCATAAACATTATTATTATTAAATTAACATTAATATTTGTATCATCGTGTGACATACATGTAATTGTTTATCCGTTTTTGTGTCAATAAATACTTTGAATTTGAATAAACGAGCTAAGCGTGTTGATACGAGTATGTGACTTTCGAAGAAAAAGATAAGAAACGGATTTTTATAATTTTATAGTAATGTTAGCTCGACCACTAGCGGAAATGCCCTGCGGAGTTCACAGCTTACATTTGATAAAATTATTTGTTTAGAATGTCATCACTTTCGTCTTCAAAATATATTGTATGATGATTATTATAATAAACTACTTCATTCCTGAGCATGTGGACAACTGCTTTGCACCGGTACTTAGCGTGCGTCGTACAGCGCCATCTAGTTTTGAGTGTTCCTCTTCGACCATTTTGTCTAAATCGGAATCCATCGTATAGTAGAATGTCATTTCCATGTGATCCTGGATACAGTTTGGGATGTAGTCCTGAGGGTGAAAAAGTGTTAAGAACCAACTGAAAAATTAGTGAGAAAATTAAACTTATATTGACGCTACAATTATTAAAATAAAACATGCAGCAGATAAGACAAAATATGTAATGCAGAAGGTTATAAAGCAGAAGACATTTCCTAGAGGAAAACTCCGATAAACGCTGTTTATGTATTTATTACTAACATGGTTATATTAATTGTTGTCAATAGTCAACTGTTTGTCTTATGTCACTCGCGCTATCCTATAATGAGCGGACTCTAACAGTAGGTATTTTAAATAAAACATAATAGAAAGGATAAGTACCCCAACATACTCGTAGGCTCAAATCAATCAAGAGGAAAAGATGGAAACCTGCGTTATATCTCACTGCAGTCACTTCTTTTTAAATGTGTGCGCGTGGTAATGTTGCCATGAAAAACATTTACATTTGCACGAAAACTAATATTTATTCCCAAACTCTACGTTAGCCATTTCTGTTCCAATATACAACCTTAGTAGATTTAATATTCTAAAACTGCACATATTTGTTAGAGTTTAATATTCCGGCTTGTTCAAAATTGACTTGTAGAAAAACTGCACAGTTTTGAAAATTAACCTCAAAATTTACACTCCTGGTCACACTTTTATGATGCACTTTGTATAGTTATGTACACGAAATTATACCTCAAACCAATGCACATAATGTCGAGGTAAGAATGATCAAGCGAGTAGCGTAGTTTTTTTGCGTCAATGTGTGCGTGTTGTGTACTTATACGACAGTAGCTTTTGGATAGTTAGTAGGTTTTGGATGGTTTTTGGCTTCACCTAAATCATATGCTTTGCGCCATCTTATTCTCTAGATTGATCTGAGCTCGTAGAGTCGTAGGTGAATTTGGTGAATTTGTCACAGTTGGATCATAATAAATGACGTTTTATCCTTATCTTTACTAATTATAAAATCGAAAGTAATGGAATAAAAGGATTTGGATGAAAATAGATAAATAGTTGCAGTATCTCACAAGGCAGGTTTTTGAATACTTTTTTCTAAATAAATAAATCTTTGTCATGAAGTTCTGTAAATAAATAAAAATTACGCGCCGCTTTCCAAATGTGTGAGACAACATCACAGAATAGTACGTAGTTGGTACTTCAAGACCAACTGACAACTGAAATTAAAACTCCGCTCAAAACCAGCCAGTATTTTTTTTTTAAATCTTGGACTCTGATCTCTTTGGTAACGGATTATTATTCATAATTTTATAATTAGTTACAGTAAATCCCGAGGAGGGTTTATGAATGCTATTTTCTGAATAAACGCGAATGAAGTTGCGGGCAACAGCTAGTATTTATATAACAGCTAGTATTTATGTATTTATTTATATTTATATAAACCTGCTCACAAAGTTTCACGAGAATCGGTTAAGGAATGCGACCTGTTAAGGAAGGACAGGAAACAAATGATATTTTTTTTCATCAGAAATAATCATTATTTATAGGTAAGCGGTCACACCCGCTATCAATTGAATATACAAACTGATAATGTACCAAATAGGGCATCAGTGACAAAGTTTTTTGGTTAACTAAACTATATCTGGAATGAGAGTAATAGTAGTATGGTATCAACAGAACTTAAAGAGTGAGTGAAAAGATAAAATTATGGGACAACCAAAAGCAGATAAATAGAAAATTAATATTGTTAACAACAAAAAATAATTATAATAAATTTAATCCGATTGGGATCTCTTACGAATAATTTTGTAAGTTTGCATTGACCATAAATTTAAATTTCTTTGTAATTACGTGACAAAGTAACGCAGGCAAGCTGGTAGTGGTTCCATCATTTTTGAGGTCTTCGCTTTTGAGTATGTGCCTCAAAATAATGCAATGGATATTATTAGAGATCATGCCTTGAAGGTGTTTTTGCTTTCGAAAACTGCGTCCACCAGTTGGCCAATGATTGTGTTTATTATGTATCAGTATGACATCTTTCTCCTGCAAACGACGAAGGCAGCACAGTCTCGAGGTCTCCCAGTGTAGCAGTACCATCTCTTCTACTACGCAGTGCGACTCGCATTCACGGGTCCGAAAACTTTTGTCATGGATTTCACATTCGTGTATCAACCGTTCCAAGTTGTTGCGCGTATCTTATGGAAACTTCGTACTTTAATAAACATAATAGTTTTCAGCCTATGGCGTAGCAACCCTTCTAGTACTGCTTGCACTGCTGCTGGTCCAGTCATCAGCAAACGCTTACACTAGTGAATGTGGCGTCCTATGACAACCATTACTACTCTGTTAACGGTTTTCACTTTAGCATTACATGACCTGCTTATCCTTCTCGAACAATACCAGGTACATTGCATTCGCTCCGGGTAGTTAGTGTTGTACGTGTAGTTGCCTAGCTGTAACTGGTGATTTCCTGTTTTTAGTCGGATGAAACTTGCTTTACTTTAAATGAGATAAAATATTAAGAAAACGATTCAAATGACCATGTTTCTTTCTCAAAGTTACTCCAGAGTATTTAGGATAAGAGGTTTGCAAGGCGGAACCTTTTGTGGCTTTAATACGAGCAATCTGTGTAAAATTAAGTCAGTATATTGTCATTTATAGTAGCAAGTTTTGTAGCAATATTGTTTTAACATTCAATTATAATAAAATAAAACATATATATTTCAGAAGCGGAACTCTTTATTTATAAATATATTATTACGGTACTCACACTAAAAAACTCCAATTCCGAAGATATATTTATCTATTCATACAGATTACATCATTACGCTATCGCTGTTGCAACCAGAGACTCAAACACGACTCCGAGCACCACGAGCTTTCAACCTATTTTAACCTGATCCTTTCATCTTTTTTTGTATTCAGTGTTACCCGTCTGAACTAATTTTATTTCAAGTTTGTTTTCTTATAATGTACTAGTTGCGCCCCGCGGTTTCACCCGCGGTTAATAAGTATCCTATGTGCTATTCTAGACTTTATTCTATATCTGAGATCTGTTCAGCCGTTCTGGCGTGAAGTAGTAATAAACATCTATCCATCCATTCTTACAAACTTTCGCGTTTATAATATTTATAGGATTTAAATTGCTAGCTAATACGAATCTTACACTAGTAAATAATATTTTAGCTTATACATTAAACAAATTGTAGTTTTTACTTATTAATTAAACTTTTGAAACCATATTATAGATGTTAACAAATATAAAAACGTGAAAACCAATTCAAATACTTCCACAGAATAATACATTTTTGGTATGATACATATTATACCACATTCATTCATATTTATAAGTCGAAGGATGAGTATGACATAAGCTGGCACTGATTATACTAGTAAGGTCTAATACCTTCAGCTTCGCTTTGCATCCTTTCCAGTTGTGAGTAGCGCATCGCCAGGAAGTCTTCCTCGTGTCTTGACTGCGGTAGTCCAAGTGATACGTATAATCATTGTACAGTAGAAGATTATTACCCCTTCCAGATGTAGTGAAAGTAAAATCTAAAAGAAACAAGCGGATTTTTTTTAGAAAGAATAACAAGTGTGAACAGATAACACTTCAGAAGATATTTATAATTTACTCAACATGTGCCTAATTATGGTCTCTAAAGAATCCTTATCTTTATCCTTATTGTATTATATTATTATATAAATATACCAATATAAAATTGAAAGTAACTCTGCCTGTCTGTTTGTTTGTAGGCTTTTCACGGCTAAAGGGCTGAACAGATCTTGATGAAATTGGATAAATAGTTAGATTATGACGGGTCTGAGCAGTAGCGCACTTGTAGCGCCTCACTCAACTGCCGTCTTTGTACTTCTTCACTCTAGTAAACTTCAAGGCTAGAGTGAATAAGTAACTTATAGGTCGTCGTGCTTCATCTTAGACCACAACGTCGCTTCACATCAGGCGAGTTGGTGGTCAAACGCCGATCTATTCTATATAAAATATATATATATATATCACAAGGAATTTTGTTCTGCAAGACAAAGTGTACGTTCGGTGCTACATTCCCTTGCGCGTGTTCGTGAGCCTCTGCCTCTATTTCCATCAAGACGCTGCAAACGTGCAGTGCTAGATTCTCTGGTCCGCAATTGCAACGCGTATTTTCTGACTTGCGAGACCATCTGAGTTTTCAGGAAAAGATTCTCCAAAACGACGTATTTTAGCTATACTCGCTTGAGAACTATGTTGAGATAGCAGCGACCTTTTTTTTTCTAGGCATATTGTTTAGTAAATAAAAATAAAGAGAAACTATGTCATTAATTATAGTATGTAGGTAGTTCTAAAAAGAACCTTTGATTAATACTAACTCTAAAAAAAAACTGAAAAAGTGTCATAAGAATACTATAAAACTCACAGATCTGGGATGTAAAAGATCGACTTTGACAATTCGATAGAGATACAAAAAATCATTTGCGCATGCGTGAGTAAATAATAAAATTAGTGTAGTGAAAAGTGCTAATTATTTTATCGATTGACCAAAAAATGTCCTTCGGGTGCTTGTCGATAAATATAATCTTTCGCATACCAATTGAGTTGTTTTTTGTTCCAAGTAACACTGCTATTGAGCTAAAAAAAATATAAACCACTAAACGGGTATTAAGCTAGGCGGAAGAGTTAGATATCAGTGTCACCATGTATCGAAATTAACATAAGAAAAGTAAATAATAAGATCAAAAAATACAAAAAAAAAGCAAAAAACAATTACTATTCTTCGAGCACTTCTCCGACTTGACTGTCTGAGCGCGTGTCTGAGAAATTTCTCGGCCACGCGCTCGGAGAGTCATCACGTCTCTACACGAGAATGCCTTGTGTAGAGGCGAAACACGTGTCGAAGAAATATCAAATTGTATAACGTTGAAATTAGATTCAAATATCAATTTGTATAAAGTTTTCTAGTAAATTTCATTTAAAATATTCAGAAAAAAAAATGGAATAAAAAAATCATATTCCTTCAAGTACTTAATGCGACGTTAAAGCGGGGAAATACACTAAATATTAGTTCAAGTAGCAATTTTAAACATGATCTGATTTTGGTTGGCATTTCTAACAATTTTAAAATGTAAAAAAGAAGTTGTTAATACATAACTACAATAGTTAAATGGGTACATGGTATTGCAAAGTTTTTCTAGATATGGCGTAGCAACCCTTCTAGTACTGCTAGCACTGCTGCTGTCCAATGATTAGTAACCGCTTACATTAGTGATTATGGTAGGACAAGCGTTACTTCTCTGTTAACTGTTTTCACTTTATAATTACCTAACCTGCTTTTCCTTCTTGAACAATACCAAGTACATTGCATTCGCTCCGGGTAGTTAGTGTTGTACGTGTACTCGCCTAACTGTAATAGGTGATTTCCTGTTTTCAGTCGGATGAAACTCGCTCCACATTGACTGAGATAAAACATTATGACAATCATTTAAAATACCATGTTTGTTTCTCAAATCTAGTCGAGAGAATTAAAGATAACAAGTTTGCAAAGCCAAACCTTGTGTAGCTTTAATAAGACCAATGTGTGTAAAATTAAATAAGGATAATGTCATTAATACTCGTAGTAGTTAGTTTTATAGAGATACGGTTTTAACGTTCAATTATAGTAAATAATATATAGCTCAAACATTACACAAATTGCAGTTTTTATTCATTTTGGTTAACTTTCGAAACCACAAAAATATAATAATACAGTAATTAATATATTTAAAGTTACATCACTCATAGAGAGTACATTACACACAAAATTAAAATAGAATACAAAATAAAATGGATACTTAATCGGCACAAAAAGCAATGTTGTAGATTGCACGCTGATACTATAGCGTTTAGTTCTGCCATAATAGTTTAATACTTTTTTATGCACTTTGTTAAAAACTCTTTACTTATTTTCCCTCGTCAGCTTCAAATTTTAGCTTATGGTACTTTTCAGCGGCTAGTAATACCGCGTGGCGCAGCTAGTAAGAGATATAAAGTTTTCAAAGTCAAAGTCAAAATGCTTTTATTCAATTTAGGTATCAAAGATACACTTATGAACGTCAAAGTTATTTAAATAGACTCGACCGCCTTGTTCGGATAAAGAGCCTCTACTCAGAAGAACTGGCAAGAAACTAAGGGGCATAATTTTTTCAAATAATAAATAAATTACTGTCTCACAAATTTTGGCTTACAAATAGGTAATATTTATAAATACTAGTGGCTACTTGGCGGAAGTGGAAGGCTCCAGACTTCTTTATCTTCTAAATAAAAAATTCATTATAAAAACAAGAAGTGGGAACTAGACAGTAATTTACAGGATGACCTAACCTACCTACGTCGGCAGCGTAAGTGGAAAAGTTGAAATGTTTCAGGGGTGTTTCCAAGGGTCTTCATAAGTAGCATCGTAGGAGAACGGGCTCAGGAGTTTCCGTTCATGATGCTCTCGATGATCACGATAAAATAGAGAAGCGAACTAACCAATGTCAGAATCATGACAACAGATCAAGTTCCTTTCGCTGCTAGAAACTAATAAAGCTGAAATCAGAATCACTGTAAAGATTACACTGGTTGGTCACAACATTTTTGGTTCCCGACTTTAGCTTGATCTTCATTTGACTAAGACTTTTTCACCATCTGTCCAAGTTGTTGGGAAGTTTGTTTAAAAATTCACAAATGCCAAGGGAAAATTAGTGAAGAGTTTTTAACAAAGTGTATAAAAAAGTATGAAACTAAACAAAGAGGAATAAATTACAATACAACACACAGCTATTGAACATGCAATTAACAACATTGGTTTATGTACAGATCAGACAGATATTATATGTATGTATATAGCTGGCTGCGCTTGTCGACAGTCCAGTCCTCCGCGAGCGCGTATTTTTTATGTAAACAAATAACATAGAAAATACTACAGTTTTGGTAAGATGTATAATTATCCCACACTCATCCAACTACAAGGATTCTTATAAGTCGAAGAATGAGTATGACGTGGGCTGGCACTAATTATACTAGTAAGGTCTAACACCTTCAGCTTCGCTTTGCATCCTTTCGAGCAGTGAGTAGCGCATCGCCAGGAAGTCTTCCTCGTGTCTGGACTGCGGTAGTTCATGTAATACGTGTAATTCTTGTAAAGTAGAAGATTATCACTCCTTTCAGACGCAGTAAACGTAAAATCTGAAATAAAATATGTATTGTAATAACTAGCTTAATAAATGAAATATTCAACAAAGAAAAAAAACCATCACCCGCAACTCCCAGCATAAACAGATTTTTGATATCTAAATTTCCGTATAGCTCTAGTGCCTATATTTTAAACTATTAAGTAAAATGTCTTTTTTGTAGGTTTATTTTATTAAAGAACGAAAAAATTGCAGTTTCGTAAAGAAACTTAATTAACATTCATCTAGATCTATTCGACTATATTGACGCTTTATTTAGCTAATAACATACAGGCAAACATTTAACTATTAACACTTAATTTTGGAAGTAGGTAATAAAAATATGTATAAAGCAACAAATTTCTCATTTGAATAAAGTTACATAGTATAGTTTTTTATGCAATAGTTCTGATTAAAATCACTCGTTTAGATTTGAATACGTCTATGCATGATGCATGATACATTGGTCAGGTTTATAATTGAAAGACGAGTGTGATTGTATGAGCCGACACTAATTTTCGTAAGATCAAACACCGTTAATTTTGCGATTGTTTCATTGTTCATTTTGAACGGTGTTTATGTATGTAATAGCGCATCGCCAGGTAGTCTCCCTTGTGTCTGGGCTGCGGTAGACCAAACAGAACAGTAGCGTGTAGTCCTTGTAAATGATTAGATTATTTATTATCTCTTTCAAACATAGTAAATGTAATATTTAGAAGAAACATTCAAAAAAGTATTTAAAAACGATTTTTATAAAAACTAATTTATATTTCGTTACTACATAAGCGTTATATAAAATGAAAGCATGAAAACATAATAAGTACATGTTATTATTAGTTATAGACATGTTTATATTTTTTATGTTATAAAATCATCACTAAATTATTATTTTAATTTTGTTAACATACATATATCGTCACGCCTTTCCCCGAAGGGGTTGATAGACATATACAACACCCACACTTTGCCGGACGATATTCAGTCCCAAATGTGAAAGGGGGCGAGCCTGTCGCTCCAATTACGTAGCAGCTCACATTAAATACGCACTTCTTATGCTCGAATAATGAAGAATTTGGTGCGTGCCTTCGGCTAGCTCCGAACCCACTCCCTCTGGCTTGATAGGCGAGTCTTCTCTGACTAGGCTATCAACGCTCATTTTATTTACAAATCATATAATATTTAATTACATAAAAACTAATATTGTTTTGATTTATCTTATGTTTGTGCAATAAAAACCGTATTTTTATTAAAATAAAAATAAAATTTTACCAAAAGGTTTGCCGACAGTCGAAACGTACCAACAACTTGCTAAAAAACCTAAGCGCGTCAGCGAATCTCTATTGACTGTATCTCTACAGACCTCCAGTTCCGCCGCGTATTAACTCCTGCAAGTATTGGATATTAGTAAGGGCTATATTTGGGAGGATGAGTGTGGTGTGAGTCGATACTAATTATCGTATTCTTCGCTTTGTATTGTCTCGAGCAGTGAGTAGTGCATCGCCAAGAAGTAATTCTCATGTCTGGGCTGCGGTAGTTCAAGTAGTAAGTATAATTCTTATGAACTAAGAGACCCTTGCCAGATTTAGACTTGGAGAACGTGAATGTTAAATAAACAATAATAAAATTTTAGTGCGTAATTGCCAACAAATCTTCAATTAAAAGGGATAGAACTTTTTTTTGGTCGTATTCAATTTGTTTCACAGTTAAGGATAAACTTAAATACCCATAATCCAGACGTAGAAAAAAAAGAGGAGCAAGTATATTCATTTTCTTATCTTGCTCTCTTTGCTCGATGTGCCAGTACTTAGTCCACTTCTGAAGCAACCAAAATTAACAACAGATTTTATTTAAATACATAAATCACACTAAATACAATAAAATCATAATGCTAACTAATATCATAAATGCGAAGGAAAGTTTCTTCGTTTGTTGTTAATTTATTACGCATTTACGCTTTACCTACTTAACAGATCATCATGACATTTTGGAAACACTCTGTCAAGCATACTAACAGAAAGGACAGAGGGTACGAGTACCTTTCGTCTCGAAATTAGTAGGCAGCTAGTTATACAATATTATAAGCAATCCATACACTAGGAGCAGTTTGTAGTATTACGCTATTTTATAGGCAGATTTGCAATGCTAACGATTTTGTGTGATGTATTATGATTGTAATTATAAGCGTTCACGATATCTTTATAAACACATCATTTTTCAGCAGATATTTGGAAGGCGGGTGGTTATGGTCTCTAACCTGCTTTATAACAGCTAAGTAATTATAAACAGTTATTCTTGCGTTGCACCCTTTATATGTTTGAGTAGAACATCTCCAGCGTGTGACAATCTTTGGGACGCTATCCTTGATCAAGCTGTAGGTATAGTTTTTGTAGAGCAACAATTTCGCACCCGTATGTGATTTCACGAATTTTACAACTGAAATGAAAAAAAAAATTGCTAGTGAACGATTGACAGACTGGTACTTTTTTGTACATTATAGATAGAATAATGCAATAAAGGGACATTCTTATGACACAACACAAAAAACTTAAATACTAAAAACAGTAGGTAAAGATAATTTAATAAGTAGTGTTCATTATTATGATTTCAAAACCAGTGTGTTTTAATGAATCACTTCAAACTTATTTGTTATTGTAATTGTGTGTCTAATACTTATTTTTCGCTTTAAAACTAGATAAATTAGAATATTAATAGTCATAAATTAGATATCTTTAGGAGCGCACCGTCCATTATCAGGTGTTTGGAAGCCAGGTGAGTATATGTTCTATATTCTACTTTACAATAGTGCACTTCTCAGGAAGAGTTGCTCGTATCCCGGCTCCACACTCCAGTGGGAAGTCGAACGTCTCCAGTGAGTTATCATCTTTGAAACTTTATCTTTGATCAACCTGTAGATGTAACCATTGTACAGGAAACGTGTTTAACCTTAGAAATTTTCACCTTGGAATTTAGATGATTGACTCCGTGCAATTTTTTTAATATTATATCCTGCTTAGCTAAGCAATCTGTTTGTAACATTTAGCTGCTAGTTTTGCCGACCAGAGTCTGTATATGTCATTAAGCTATAAGGAGTGTCCATTGACCCTTAAAAATCGATTCAACATACAGTAAGAGAGTTACAGTTACAGTCTCTCTTACTGTGTGTTGAATCGGTTTTTAAGGGTTGGAACGCTATTCCTCCTTAGTCTTGTGCATGTAACACTCACTACCAGTGCCTGTTAGGTTTGTTGCCCACACATTTTCATTTTTTGATAGTTTGTTCTGGTATTTGGGACTTGTGATGGCTATTTCTAGTTTTACGGATGCAAGCTTTAAATCTTGTAAGATGTATTTGTTGCGGATACATTTTGGGATGTTGAACATGGATCTTATGGTTTTTGTTTGGAATCTTTCCAAGATCTCAATGTTGCTGTTGGAGGCTGTGCCCCAGAGTTTAATTCCGTATGTCCACACTGGTTTGAGTATAGTCTTGCAGATCACGATTTTGCTTTCATTAGATAAGTGCAATTTCCTCACAACTAGCCAGTGCAAGGTTCTTGACTTTGAGCATAGTTGTTGACGTTTATTTCAGATGTGTTTTTGTCACGTCAATCTCTTATCCAGATGCATACCGAGAAATTTGGCACTGTCAGATTGCCGTATTTGGTCACCATTTAGCGTGACAGGCGGGCAGTGAATTCCTTTCCTAAGAGTGAATGTGACGTGGACAGACAAAACTAACAATGTTAAACCATTGTCTACTTTTATCCTCCATGATCCAAGCCAAGATTCAATTTCAGAAAGGTGTTTTTGAAGGTTAACGGATCTGTGTAAATTTAAAAACAAACCTAATGTAAAACTAGTAAACATTAAAACACGAAAAAATATTCACAGAAGTCATTTTATTTCATATATTAAATAAGAACTAAGTGTAAATAACATACTACCATAAAATGATACTAAGTGAAGATAAGTACTTAGTCAAATTTATTAAAGGTCAATAAGTTCATATCAATTGAAGTAGGAAGTATATTGACAAAAATATTAATATTGTAATATATAAAAAGCGCCGTCTTACTCTAATCACTTCGACTTATGGATATTGACAGTTTGTTTATTAAATTGAGCGGGAGTGAGACCGCTTATAATGTTAATTTCTTAATAAAAAAAATGTCATTCGTTTTCTTTAGGCTACGCGGGCGAAGCCGCGGGCAGAAGCTAGTTTCAGTATATTTTATTTCATTGAAAATATTCGAGCGCAAAATGATGTACTTTTTAAGTACCACTATAGTATTATAAGCGTTTTATGTAATCCTAATAAACACACCATTCTCCAGCCGATATTTGGAAGACGGATGGTTGTGTTCTCTGTTCTGCTTTATAACGGCAGAGTAGTTATGGACAGTTATTCTTGCGGTGCAGCCTTTTTTAACATGAGTGGAACATCTCCAGCGGGTGGTGATCTTTGGGACGTTATCTTTGATCAGGCTGTAGGTGTAGTGTCTGTACAGCAACAACGTCGCACCAGTTACTGAATCCACGAATTTTACTTCTGCAATAAAAATATAGATTAACAAGTGCACATTCACCATTACGTTAGTTTCGCGATTACGTTATCAACCAATTATTAAATACTATAAAATGAAACTTTATTAACATCCCTAGGAAATACAAATAAGATAACAGATAATACTTCCGATTAAATATAGGGCACAGAAGGAAAGCCCTCATACAAAACACGATTTTCAAATAGTCAAATAAATTGAGTAACAAAACATTGTTTTAGGTAATTACAGTCACTAGTTAGTTATAAGTAAATAGTTATTCTATTCATAGTCATAGTTAGTTAACAAATAAATTTCTGGCGATACATAAAAACCAGCCAAGTGCGAGTAGGACTCGCCCACTAAGGGTTTCGTACCATTATCCATAAAAACGGCAAAAAAATCACGTTTGTTGTATGGGAGCCTAAATACATATATGCTTATTTTATTCTGTTTTTTTAGCATTTGTTATAATATCAGCAACAGTAATACATCATCTGTGAAAATGTCAACTGTCTAACTATCTCGGTTCATGAAATACAGCCTGGTGACGAACGGACAGCGGAGTCTTAATAATAACACTTACCCTCTTACTGACAAAATATGAATGGACTCGGTATTATAGTTTTACAGTGTTTTGTCTTTTTAGATCGATTTAATTTTTTTTTAGTATTTAAATAATATCGTTAAGCTATGTTTACGAGAACATTGTTTCTTAACAGATGATAATTGGTAGCCTTTGGTAGGATACCGAGTGTGAATGTTTTTTAGGCTGCTTCAATATAGTGGAATTGTCAAGTAGGGTCATTCTGGCTTTGCATCCTTTGTTACAGTGAGTAGAACATCTCCAGTAACTTATGGTGTTTGAACTTTTATCTCTTATCAAACTGTAGGTGTAACCATTGAATAGCAAGAGTAATCTGCCCGCTTTAGACTTGACAAATTCAATTTCTGTAAAAGAAAAATGATATAATTTTTAAAATATGCGATAATAAGTAGAAAACCAAAACATTAATCATTTGCACTGCAATAAATAATGTACTAAACCAATTGAATTTTCTCATTTTGAACTGTTTAAAAAATTTTACAAATTAGACCTATGCAAAAAGTTTTATTATGATCACATCAAATATCGGGTAGTAAGTCAGATCCCTCGAATTACAGACCCGTCTCTGTGCTTCCGGCTTTGAGCAAAATATTTGAAAAGATTATACTTAATCAACTGTTGTCTCACTTTAACATGCACAGTATATTAAAAGTAGATCAACAACAGATGCGGGAGTTCGATTAGTTAAGCATGTGATGGAAGCTTGGGAGAGTTCACAGAATGCCATCGGTGTCTTTTATAATCTTTCCAAAGCGTTTGATTGTATAGAACACCGTACCTTGATCCGTAAATTACACCACTACGGAATTCGTGGAATCACTATAGATCTTGTCGAGTCATTTTAACTTTATAACTTTAACTGATTTAACTGATAGACAACAAAAAGTGGGAAAATAATGGCGTCACATCTCCTGGATGTTTAGTTAATTGTAGCTAAAGATCCGGAAGATGTGACGCCATTAATACCACAAGGGAGTACCACAAGGTTCTATCTTAGGCCCGTTCTTATTTTTAGCGTATATAAATGAATTGCCGTATATGGTTAAGGACCTTACAGACATAGTTCCATTCGCTGATTATACTTCTCTTATTTTTAAAACAGATAGGAAAGATAGTGAGCTTGTGCATGTGAACAACGTACTGACTATTATTTCGAGATGGTTCGCTGCGAACAATTTGTAACTAAATGCAAAAAACTAAGTGTTTAAAGTTATCCATGCTTAATGTTAGATATATAGAACCAAACGTAATGCTTGAGGGCGATAAACTTAACATAGACAAGGTGACGGTGTTTTTTCCTGGGTATAAACATTGATTCCAAACTACAATGAGGTCCACATATTAATGCTCTCTCTGAGAGATTTAGTTCTGCTGCTTATGCGGTTCGTAAGATTAGGCAACTGACGGATATAGCTACAGCTCGGATGGTTTACTTTGCTTACTTCCACAGCATAATGTCATGTGGCATTTTGCTGTGGGGATCAGCTGCTGAAGTAGAGACAATTTTTATTTTGCAAAAGCGAGCGGTCCGCGCTATCTACGGGATGGGTCCCCGCGAATCATTGAAAGATTTATTTAAAGAAATAAATATGTTAACTTTACTTTCTTTGTATATCTTTAAAAATATATTATGTACGTTTGCAAAAATCTACATAAATTTAAATTGAACTGTGACTATTACAATAATTACACTAAAAATACGGAGAGGATAGCTGTACCGAGATTTAGCCTGACTAAGTCAAATAAGTCATTTTTACGCAACTGCGTTCGTTTTTACAATAAAATCCCGAAAAATATAACATGGCTCACTGAGGGAAAATTCAAATCACATGTCAAAACTACATTAGTGAAAAGAGGGTATTATAAGGTTAAGAATTACATATTTAGAAGACAAAGATATCTGGAGCCTTCCACTACCGCCAAGTAGCCACTAGTGTGTATAGATACTTATTACCTAGTATCTTTGATACCTAAGTAGAATAAAAACATGTTGACTTTGACTTTGACATCAATCACGAGAACATAAAATTTACACGATTTCCTAGACCTATCTTGTGGTAGTAGTATTGTGTGTAGCACTAGTATAACAAAGTCGTTTATAATACTAGATGCTAATGGAATACGTAATAAAGAAACAAACATTAAATTTTTTGACGTGACAACGTCTAATAAATCGATGAACGCCGGCTGCACGAACGAAAAAAGATGACTCATTGTCACGTTACGCTCGGTCGATCGGAGCGAGAGCGCTACACGAGCGAGCGAAAGGCACGATCAGCTTTAGCGTTTGGCTTGCGCTGCATCTATCTCTCTTCCACTCGATTGGCTTATGCGTCCGGGGAGAAGATTTCTTCAATGTTTTGGACGTTGTCACGATAAACTATCGTCCGTAAACCGACTTTCCAGACAACCAATTTTTATTTTTATTTTTACATAAGTAAACCTATGTAAATATAAATAAAGTATATATATTTAAATTTGTATTAATATTTATTGCGCTGTTTAATGGTGATGAAGTCTAGGATTAACACTTTTTGGACATAGCAAAAATATAATATAAAAACAAATTATAAAACTTTAAGGTTGTATGTAATTTTTTCTAACAACAAACTAACAATAAAACTGAAAACTTGAAAGCGAGTATTCCTGGCTAAATTACAAAAAATGGAACCCTTTTATATACACTAAAATACCGTCGTAAAATACAGGCGGTACACGCCTGCTCTACAATAAATACACTTACTACCTGCTAAAGAAGAAAGTACCAAGGATAACTACACACCAGAGGTGTTCCACGCACGCCAATATAGAGGATGCAACGTCATAGTAACTATTTACAATAGTAATATTATTTTATAATAGTAATTTATAATTATTCAATGGTTATCAAACAGCGAAATTAACACATACATATGTAGGTACACTCGCCAAGGCTGCACGGAAATGACCGTCTCATAGAAATACTGTTTTGAAGTTAAATAATTACTAACGCTTGTCTTGTATTGCATCAGTCATAATAATATATGATAACATATATGATTTTTCGAATTTAGTATTTCTATGCATTGATATTCTTTATCTGTTTTACTTGATTTTCTATCCATACTCCATTTCTATCCATTATTAAGATTTTAGAATACATTAGATTAGAAAATCTCGATCAGTCGAAGTTGCAGTGATTTTAAAAACAAAACCACAAACTTTTTCGTTTTTATTACATTCGTGCGATGCGAGTGAGATTTTCGAGTTCCGTAGTTAAAACAAGAAACCCTTATTATGTATTTATTAATGCAAAATGCATATCCTGACTAGTGATTGAAGAGGCGTTCGGGATGGGAACTGAAAAAAGAGTGACTAAACTACATTGTATTGTATTGTTTTGTATTGTGTTTAATTTAATGTTTCGACATATGTAATGACGAATTTATAATACACGAAAATGTTGACGAGCTACACTAACTTATTTTATTAACCGTAAGTAACCGTCCATAAGACGGGTCTGAGCAGTGGCGCACTTGTAGTGCCTCACTCAACTGCCGTATTTGTACTTCTTCACTCTACAAAACTTCAAGGCTAGAGTGAATAAGTACCTTATAGGTCGTCGTGCTCTATCCTAGACCACAACGTCGCTTAACATCAGGCGAGTTGGTGGTCAAACGCCGACCTATTCTATGTATAAAAAAAAATAACCCGATTAATGAAAGCCACTCTCACAAAATAAAACCGATAAAATATATTTGAGCTGTCTCAATACCTAGCTCTAAAGCTCTGCTATATCATCATCTGACCATACCAGCCCACTAAATTTGTTTTTTAAATACATTCTATCAACATCTACTAAGGGCCGATTTCACCAGTGAATATAAACGCGATTAGCTCATTTTAAACTTGATTTACGTGAAAAACTGAGGTTAAACAGTCATTTTGCATTTCACCACAAACCAAACGCAGTTACATTTAAACCGAAATCAAATTCTAAACGCCCGATTTTGGGCGTTTAGCTCTCTTAATCCTGTTAAAACTTGTCACTGTGACTAATTTTAGCACGCGTCCTTGTCATTGTTTTGTTTGTTGATATCATTTCCTTGGTTACATTTTACTAAAAGACGGAAATGGAAAGAGTATTAGAACTAGACTTATTAGACTTAGATTAGTATAAGGATGACTTTGTTTTCCGTCGTCCAAGATGGATACGTGAAAGAGAAGAACATTTCGATACCCTTGATGACCATGATTTTTTCACTTGATTTCGTCTCAACAAACCAACAGTTTTAACTACTTTGGAGCTAATTGAAGATAAACTAAAGTATAGGTCGAATGTGTAAGTAGCAAATAAATATTTTTGTTGTATTTTATTATAAGATATGAAACTATGAAACTGAAAATATGGTTGAAAAATATCTAATGGATAATCATTTTGTTGTAGGAATAATAGCGTTTCTCCCATCAACTAATTACTTTGTGCGTTACAACGCAACTGGGTGCTACCAAATGAATACTGCTGATTTGTGTGGTTTTAGCACTTCTACGGTACATAGGATTGTGCATAGAGTCAGTGCGGCTATTGCATCTCTCCGGACTCGCCACATTTTACTTTCCCGATTCACCAGGGAATATTCGTCACAAACAAACCTATTTTTATGACACACCTTTTTATATATTTATTTAGCAACTATACTTTTTACAGTTTGACAATGTTAAAACAATCTGATATGACAGCTTCATTAGAATATTTACGTTCCATTGCGCGTAATAGTACGAAAACTTGGTTTTAAAACGATAAATGGAGCCTCATGAGAGGTGGTGAAATCAGACATGCGTAAACCAAGATCAACATCGACATTTAATCGCGTTTTCGTTAAAACTTGGTTTAATAAATCTCGGTTAGTAGCATAAATGGTGAATTCGGCCCTTAGTGTAATAGTTCGTTTTTTTAACCATGTCGCTTAAATTTTCATACTGTTGTTAAAATTTCATCAAAATGAACCAATTATACCTAAGAGATAAAAGAATCCAAAAATGAACTTCCTTATTATATAAAGTTGGTTATTTCTCAGCATAAATTTGACGGGCGGGTGATTATGTTCGCCAATTTCCTTCAATACAGTAGATTTGTCAAGGACCGCAGGTATAATTCTTATAAAATTACATATATATATAAATATTATAGAATTATCTATTATTATAGAAAACAACATATATTCTATAATAATAGATAATTCTATAATATTCCTGCATCTTCTATTACCGTGGTTGGAACATTGCCAGCGAGGGTTGATTTTTGGAACTTTTTTCTTGTGCAAGTCGTACGTATAGTTCTGTTACAACAACATTGTTTTACCCTGTTGTACCCTTTTAGATGTCACGAATTCAATCAAACAACACGATAAAAAAAACAACGCGATAAACGATGACGCCAACTTTCAGAACAACTATAACATTCTATGAGACAGAAAAAAAATGCATCAGTAATTTACAGTGAAATGTTACTTGTAATAATTATTATTTAAACATTAAACAGAATTCTGATATGTCCGGTTTATTCAAAAAATCACTTAAGTTTGATAATGTTAAAGAAGGACTGACAAAACGGATAGCTATAACAAATTAAATGTAATACTTAAATACAACCCCAGCGTGATGACATCTATCTTAAAATTTACTTTTTTCTCATTCAGTTATAAAATACTTAGCTAAGTTTTATAAGACGACCATTAGTCAGTTGGTACCGAGATGGCGGATGTGAATGGTTTCCACTCTCTTGTACAATAACAGAGTTGTTGTGAACCTTCAGTTTCACGAGACACCCTTTGCTGGAGTGAGTGGAACACCTCCAGATAACCGTGTTCTCAATTGCATTTTTCCTGAGCAAGCAGTAGGTGTAGTTATTGTAGTATAACAATGTACTGCCCCTTTGGCTTTTCACAAATTGAAATTCTGTAAAAAAATACGAACTATTACACTTAGTAGAATGATTTTATAAAACAATTTTGTGGGGTATTAAGGTCACATGATGATATAGCAGAGCTTTACTAGATATTGAGACAGCTGAAGATATTTTAATCGGTTTTATTTTATGAAAGTAGCTTTCAGCGAGTCATAAATAAGTTAGTGTAGTGCGCCAGTCCCGAGGACATGCGACGGCTCTAGTTACGCTTTCGTTTTGCATTCGTTAATAATAAGGGTTCCTTGTTTTAACTACGGAACCCTAAAATCCTATATTAACAATTTCCAAACAAGACCAGCGTTAGTAATTATTTCAATTCAAAACTGTAGCTCCATGAGACTTCACTTCCGTGCAGCCTTGGCGAGTGAATGTGTTCATTTCGCTGTTTGATAACCATTGAATTATTTTAAATAGTTACTTTGGCGTTGCATCCTTTATTGGCTTGCGTGGAACATCTCCAATGTGTGGTTACCTTTGGTACTTTCTTCATTAGCAGGTAGTAAGTATACTTATTGTACAGCAGGAGTGTTCCGCCTGCTTCAGATTTTACAAACTTAAGTGCTGTAAAATTTAAATTTATTCATTTAGTAAAAACGTATGTGTATGTGTACGTATATAGGCTGATCGAGAATAAGATGAAGATACAATTGAGCAAGATGCGAGTGGACGACGGTATTCTTACTGTACTCGAGTTCTACTTTTCCAATGCTCAAAGTTTGGATTCATTGTACTTGGGTGTCTTACCGGAATGATTATAATGTGTAAGTTTTTGTTATTATTTTGGAGTCATTTACAAAATTTAAGTATCCTCGATCGACACCCATGTCCACCAGAATTCGTAAAACATGACTGATAATCTCTATTCCTAGATTTCGCCACCTTTAGGCATCGATATTTATAGTCTTTATACCTGATCAAATCTCCGCCTTCACGTAATCTGGTAATGACTAGTTGTTATGAGCAAAAAAACAAATACAATAATGGCATCGTCGAGATTAAGAACCGAGATTAAGAGAGACAACTGTCTAAGCCCGATGCAGCGAGGACGACGGGACCGCCGCGTGCCACTACCGAGAGCACCACCAGCCGACGGCCACCGATCACAACATACCAAGCGCTGTATATTACAGATATCAAGCTGTGCCCCGATTACTACTGTTCTTTTCCTTCATGCCCTCTCGCCAATACTTTGAAATAACAAAATAACCTGTCAAATAATAATAAAAGGAGGTGTACTTTATTTTATTTTGTTATCCTACTAGTTTCAATAAACAATGAATTTCCTTTTTAAAACTAAAAGGGAGAATAAAAGGAAGAAAATGAGAAAGTATTTCTCATCAAATTAGGCGCTTATTCTGTCCATGAAATACCAACGAATAGTAAATAATTGACATGAAAATGGCAATACGCCGTTGGACAAATAAGTTGCACATTGCACTCAATGAATCATAAGTGATGACAAGATAACCCCGTGTGTTTAGTTTCCAATTTTTCTTTCTTTTGCTATCTGACGAAGCGGAGGAAGTTTACAAGTCAACGTGCTTTTTTTTATTCGACTAGGACAAAGTTTGCATCTCCAAGTAGTCAAACAAGTTTTATATACTGTCCTTCGTAGATACAATACTTGGCAGGCGGGTGGGTGTGCATGTTCTCCACTCCTACTATTCCGAACTTCTCGTTCAGCTTTAGCTTCGCGTTACATCCTCTACAGTTATGAGTAGAGCAGTACCAATGAAAGTTCTTTGTTTTCTTGCATTGCATCTTGCAGTAATATGTGTAGTCGTTGTACATTACTAAATGTTTACCGGAGTATCGGGACTTCGCCAAAAGGATTACTGAAATGCAAATAGATGTGTTGAAACTAATTACAAGAGTTGTCATTATTAATATCCTTTGCAATGGAATCGCTACTAAGATTTTGGAAAAGTTTGGCATAGAACATAAGATAAGATAAAAAAGTATAACTTAAAAGTAAAAAACAATCATCTAATCAGATTCATTAAAAAAAGATAAATTACAACTATTTCCTAATAGTACTTAATTATTTCATAATTACTGGTATTAATGTTAAATTTATTTTATCACACGTATAACTAAAGTCCACTATTAAATTAAGCATTTTTTTTCCAGGTTAGTTTCTAGTTTCAGCCTCTATTAGGCAAGCTCATTATGTACACATATGTACATCTAAGTAAATTTTGGATGTAAAAAAACAATCAAAGCTAAAGCATACTCGATCGAGTCATCTTTCAAAATAAAATAAACTAAATCAAAATTGGCTCATCCGATAGGGAGTTACACTGCCACAGACAACTCAACAGCTAACAGACCAACTCAATCAAACCGTCAAAGTAATTTTGGCTTCGATTTGGTAGTTTTGTTGTCTCGTTATTTAGTCAAAAATAACGAGATAATACCGAAACTGGAAGTTTCCTTTTTTTTGCAAAATTTGAATTTGAACCGTAGCTATAATTTCCTCCATGTTATAGTTTTTTATGTTATTTTTAAGGTAGTATGTGCAGTTCTCATCAAAATCTCATATTTGCCTAATTTGATTTGATTTGAATGTTATTGGAAACAATAACTTAGGGAATTAACAAAAATATTTTTAGGTTCATACAACTTTAATTTTATTATAAATTAAATGGTAATTATATTTTATGATACTTACTTACCAACAAAGTAGTACAAAAAAAAATCAGATAAAGATAAAATGTTATTGTGTATTAGATGAGTGGTAAACGGTATATTTTGTTGTGGTGGTATTAGCTAGAGGTGGTAGCAAGAGCAGAGCAAACAGACTCCCAGAGCAACTTATTGCATTGAGTTGGATAATGTAGTGTACATTGTACAAATATTTATTTGAGCATTTTTTCACAAAAAAACTATGCTAACTACACCAACTTTATATCCTTAACTTTCCAATTCCAATATTCACTTTAAAAAAAAATGTTAATCACGATTTGCATCCAACCTTTTTTTTATCTTTTATTTTACCGTTAAAAAGTTATTTCTATACTTTGTGGTAGACGCCTTCACGAATTATAAAATTTGGCGCAACATGCAGGTGCTTCAAATTCTTAAAGCTGAGTAATTTGTCTTCCTGGTTCCGTATGAACCGCGCTCGACACTTCCTCTGGAAGCAGCGGTAGTACTGCGAGCCACGGAATCCCGAGCCGCCGTCGTGATAGAAAGGATACCCATTGACGATGGCGATCGTTAGACCAGATTTTTTCTTCACCCACATTACTGTAAAAATTACTCGTATCAGTAAAAAAAATGAGGTAATTAACTAACTCTTCAAGTCAATTATTGGGCATTAGTGTTAACACTCTTAAATTAATGAATTAAATAATGAAAGCATTAAACACTAACTAATTCCATCACTGCTAACACAAGATATGAAATTCTGAGTGAAAACTGTGAAGTAGTGCGCCTGCGCCGCGTCGCTTACATCTTGTCCTCGCTTACGCTTAAGCTTACGTGACACAATTGAACGACACATAATTTGTCATTAATACATACACATACACATTGATATATGTCAATGAATACTATAGCCATACGTATTATAATTCTGTGAGCTATATATATGTTACTTTTAAAATCTCGAAATAATAGACGCTTCTTGCAAGTAATGTTTTTAATTAAATTAGCACTTTAGTTAAAATATTAAATATCCATACTGTTTTTACTTATTTTTTTAATAAAACATGAAACATTTTGAAATCAATTATTTTACTATAGGATAGCGAATAAAGCCGCAGGGTGCGGTTGGTATGTTTGTAACTAATAAACTCAAAACTACAGACCTAATTTCAAAAATTCCTCCACCATTTGAAAGCTACATTATCTCTTATTATTATGACATCCTTATCCTTTATAATTATAAAATCGAAAGTAACTCTGTCTGTCTGTTTGTAGGCTTTTCACGGCTAAACGGCTGAACGTTTCTTGATGAAATTTGATAAATAGTTGCAGTATCTCACAAGGAATGTTTTTGGATACTTTATTCTGAATAAATAAATCTTTTTGTCATGAAGTTCTGTAAATTGATAAAAAATAGCGCGCCGCTTACCAAATGCGTAAGACAACATCACAGAATAAAACGTAGTTGGTACTAAAGTAACAACTGACAACTAAAATTTAAACTTCGCTCAAAACCAGCCAGTATTTTTTTAAATGTTGGACTCTGATCTCTTTGGTAACGGATTATTATTCATAATTTTATATCACGACGAGGGTTCATGGATACTATTTTCTGAATAAACGCGAACGAAGATGCGGGCAACAGCTAGTAGACTATAATATAAAACGGGAGCAAAGCCGTGGATAAAAGATCTAGTTTGTTATATTTTGACATAAAGGCCATTTTTGATAAAATATTTAGGGGGTTTGTGACAATGATCTGGATTTGTTACGGTGAACGATCCACAATTGATGATAAATCGCGCCTTGCAATTGTGTCCTTGAGTGCAGCGGTAGTACTCAGAGCCACGCTTCCCCGCTCCATCTCGGTAGTAAGTGAACCCACCTAGGATCGCTAGTAACTTGCCAGCTGCGTTTCTTACCCAGGTGACTGTAACAAAACGTTTGTGTTTTATTTTTGCGATAGCAATAAAATCTATAAAATCGTTGTAATTCGGGAAGCCGCTAGATGTACTTAACTATTACTTATTTACGCAAGTATACGTCATATCGTCACGCCTTTCCTCCGAGAGGACTGGCAGAAGTGTAATACAACACCCACACTTCGCCGGACGATATTTAGTCCTAAATGTGATAGGAGGCGAGCCTGTCGCCATACACCGGGCTCCAGTCATGTGGCAGATGACATACAATACGCACATCATTATGTTCACACAATAAACAAATTGGTGCGTGCCGTCGGCTGGGTTTGTAGCCGACTAGGCTCCAACTAGGCTATCATCGCTTTTTTAAAAAAAAAAATATCTTAGGTAAAAACTTAAAAATTAAATATATTATACGCAGAACGTAAAAAATGCTATAGGTAAGTCATTATACGCAACATTTTAAACATGTAATTTTTTGCCAGTGATCCCTTCCCTTTTGACGGTTCCGTTTTATCTAACATGTTAAAATGTACGATGAAATTATTTCGTATCTTTTAAAAACGAAAGATTTGTAAAATTACTTTTAAAATAGTTCAAAATAATCTTTATGATTAAAGCAATTGATATTATACTATTTTCAGGCACGGTATAAAAATAACAAAATATTTTAGCTAAAATGAAACGTGTGTGAATCTGATTTGTCGGTTTACCTAAGGAAATGAAAAACAAATGAATAAATGAAACACAAAATATTGTATGTTATTTATTTTTAATGTTCTAACAAACTTAGCACAGTAATATTCTTAGGTCATTCAAGTACCATACATTTTTAAAATCCGGTTTCACTACATATGTACTAATTGCACTACAACTTGTCGTAATAGAGAGATGGTTCGTGATTGACCTTGCTCAATATTCAAATTTAAAAATGATTTCTAAAAGTTTTAATTTTTTTCATTTAACAGTAGACTTGCATTTTATCGCCATCTCTCAGAGTTTCATTATTCCACGATGTTTTAAGGTCAGAGTTATTATTTTCTAGAGCTACGTGCTCCATCTCACCTTTTTATGATCGCCCTACTGGCATATTGACGTAAAAGGAGATTTTTTTATACATAGTCAGCCCGGCATATTGGGTCTTGTCATTGGCAAGGAGAAAGATTTCGGCGGCACTAGTAATATTCGTCCGGTTTCTGATATGGCACATTAATTCTAGGTACCCTTTTTTAATTAATCATATTTATTTCATTTATCTACGAGCGCCAACCACCAATCAAAGCAATCCAACGCTCATTCAAATTTATTTTTTAAAATATTATTAAAATAATAATAATAATTATAAAAATAATAAAATTTGCTAGTGTCAAGAGCTAACAAACAACACGTTACTCAAATTGACATCTTCTCGTAATAAGTAGGTACCTACATAACTATTGGGTACGTCTCATTATAACGTATAGTCAAAACTGTTTTTTCAACAAATCTTTAGTGTATTTCCTATTCAACGGCGCAACAAGTACACCATAGAATATGGGGTTCAAACGCATCAATTTAACTATTTATTCATTTGACCTTCTGCAAAGTAACATCTGATTAACTATCCAATGTAAGTATAGTGATTTTGACTAGGAAATTGAATACATTACTGATTTATATACTACAATAATACGTTTTGTTTTGTTTCAACTAACACCTAAAAGAAAAGGTTTGAAAGAACATGCAGAATGATATTTAAGTTTTCTATTATGTTTAAGATTTAAAACGGGAGCTACAGATGTTGCTTAAGGTGGTAGTGTAGAGTTGTAGTGGTATTTTGACCTTTAATTATCTTCTTACAATATTTACATCTAGCGTAGATTCCGTCCTCTGTTCTCAGGTAAAAAGACCAAACAGCTGATTGCGACTTGCGGTTCCCCTTATCATATTCCCTAAATACCAACTTTTTATGCTTCCACTACTTTTACTAAATCTGCAAAGTCAAAAATAATTTTGTAATAACGGTTTTTTTAAATTAATAATTGTGTTAATTTATCCCTCATACTCGAATAGCTGGAATCTGTAGGTTTCTGAATAAAGTAGTTAAGTAAACAAAAAAACATTTTACTATTATTTTAATAATATCCACATTTACACCAAATTTTAAACCTTATGATAAATGCTATTGTAAAATTTCATGATGATCGATTAAGTAGTTAAGTAGTTCTGTGATATGTGCCATTTATAATAGTGTAATTATGTGGTTCGTGATTGTGTTCTATATTCGCCTTTACAATACTTTCATCTGCCAGGTTTTTGATGAAACGAGCATTGCACGACACTGATTTAGAATGATTGCGCGTGCACTTCCACCGCTCGGTGGAGTTGGAGTAGCCTGCGCAGTAGTAAGTGAAGTCGTCGATGATCGCCAAGGGCTTCCCTCTCACACTGTCGACGTAAGTCACTGCAACTATTACAGAAAAATCTTGATTGATACACGAAAATAAATTCTAGTAACTTTTATCACCGATTATAGTAAGATGGACATAATATACATTATTAAATAGGGTCTATAAGTAGTCTTATCCGGCGAAGTGTGGGTATTGTATTTAACCTCTTTAGGTCTAAATAACCTTTAGACCTAAACCCGATTTATTAGTTACCAAAAATAATATCATCGTCAAAATTGACAACAGGTTATTTCAAAATTGTAAAATGATATTTAATTTATTTAATAACTCTACAGATAACAGATTCCAAAATAAAATATTTTATTTTTCAAACAAACCTCCGCCATTGAGAAATTTGCTACGCAACAAAAAGTGCTACACTGAGTTGTAGAGTAGCTACGGTGTAAACAAGAATTCAACGTCCTCCCTGCAACTTAACGTTTGTCATATTTATGTCAATTAAACAATAACATTGTTCTTCACTTTATTTTTAGAACCGATAACGTTACAATGATATAATTTGATTAGCATGTTAGTAAAAGTAAAGTTATCATCACTTTATTATTGTAATTAAATGCCACAAATGTTTTTACTTCCACATAATTTTAAGCGCACCTCTAATTAGTTAAAAAAAAAACTTAAAACGTGTTGGTCGTCTTCGGAAAGAGTTGTGAATTGAGCTTAACACCTATGCCCATTCCTAGTGCACTGTTGTGTTGCTTTTTCTAGAACAATTTTATCAATCTATGTACATTGGTATCTACTGCGTGAAAGGGGACATGAACGATATGAGAATGAATTCCGCGATGACGAGTGAGAGAGACGAATGGAGGAAGCGGACACAGTGTATCAAGCCGACCACACTTGAGTGGAAGTAAGTTAGTAAGAAGGGAAAGAAAAATTTTATAATTTTACTTTTTAACATTAAAATATTTTGTAAGCCTACCAAATTAGCTCATACAAAATGTTATGCTAGCTTATAATATTTTCCATTCATGATCTTATACACGGGAGGTTTGTGATTATGTTCTGTATTTATCCTTATAACGTGTTGGTCGTCTTCAGAAAGGGTTGTGAATCGAGCCTTACAGTTTTTCCCTTGCATAGTGCACCGCCAATTAATAGTCGTGTTGCTTTTTCCAAAACAATTAAAACTGTAGCCTCCGACAAGTCCCAGTAGCTTTCCTTTGGCGTTCAAAACATATCTAACTGAAAAAAACATACATCATCAAATTTTAATAAATATAGAAGCAATCTTCAGGAAGTATTCGACAGCCGCCGTGTATCTTTTACTATTTGTACTCCTACGGCCATACAAACATAATATACATATGTATATGGATCTATCAATAAACTATTCGACTAAAAACAATTTATTGGGAAAAAAATCCTTAAAATAACATGCAACCCCGAACTTTTTAGAGTATGGAACCATACATCTTAGTTTTGTTACAACTTTAACTTATTTTATGTACTCATGGGTACGTTAAGGATTTATTAGACTCAAATATGAAGGTTTAATTAACAGATCTGAACTTTATAAAATACTAGCTGCGTTCCGCGGTTTCACCCGCGGTTAAAAAGTATCAGTGCTATTCTAGACTATAATCTATCTCTGTGCCAAATTTCATCCAGATCTGTTCAGCCGTTCTGGCGTGAAAGAGTAACAAACATCCATCCATCCAAACATACAAACTTTCGCGTCTTACTACAAACTTTCGTTTTACTACAGGAAACAAATGAAATTTTTTCTTCAGAAATTACCATTATAAGCAGTCTCACTCCCGCTCAATTGAATATACAAACTGACAATATCCCAAACAAAGGACAAAGGACGAAGTCCTCTGTTTAACTAAACTAATCTCTGGAATGAGAGTAGTATGGTTTTAACAGAATTGAACGAATGTGTGTGTGTGTAAATATCAAATTAGGAGACAACCTAAAGTGGATAATTAATGAATATTGCTTACAACGAAAATCTACCAGAGTATTTCTTGTTTTCATTTTTTTTTAATTACCTGAGCTCATCCTGGAGCATAACATAACATATCGTCACGCCTTTCCCCCGACTGGGCTGGCAGAGGTATCATACAACACTCACACTTCGCCGGACGATATTCAGTCCCAAATGTGACAGGGGGCGAGCCTGTCTCCATACACCGGGCTCCAGTCATGTAGCAGATGGCATACATCCTGTCAGACATCCCGGAGCAGGCCACGTATAACTAGCCGTATGAAAAGCAGTTCAGTAAATTAGAAGTTTGGCTTGAATTCTTTTATATGGTCATAGCAAAACAGACTTTGAGGGTATCCTTTGACACCGGTCAGTATAGTCGCTTTAGTCTCGCTTTAGTCTCGCTTTAGTTCAGACCTTTGAGGAATACTTTGAGCAGCCCGTATTGTAGATTTTGCCCTCCTAATACCAAAACAACTTCTTCTAATGACTTCGTCTATTCTAGTATTTATCTTTTCTATGACCCGGCACTTATTACATAATATATGTCGTACGCTAGCTAGTTGATCTTTTTTGACGGAAAGTCTCTCTACTTGCCGTTTGTAATCTTCAGATAGGCATAGGCTTGATTCTTGTATTTTTCCCTTGCTATTTAAGTAAGTTTTTGAATCTGATAGAATGACAGCATTATAGTTCACACTTTTTAAACGTAGATTTATATGGAAAAAGCAATGTGAAAACGCTCGCTTCTCAGGCCGGTAAGAGTAAGCCTCAGTCTCAGAGTGAGCGGGTTTGATCCCAGCTGAAGGCATTGAGTGAAAATAATATTTTCGTATTTAATGTCATCTGCTTCATAACTGGAGCCCGGTGTATAGCGACAGGCTCACCCTTTGTAACATTTCGGACTGAATGTTTTCCGGCGAAGTGTGGGTGTTGTAATACATATTTTCAGGGCAAAGGGGGCGGCGTAACAATCATAAAAGTACAACTGCATTTACAACTGGAAACGAGGATGAATTAAACGTTACCTCATTAGAAACGATAAGATTTATTTGATTTTTTGACCAACGTCACAGAATAGTTAAATTTAAATAAATTATGCGATAAGAAAACAACATACATCCATCGATAATAAAGAGGGCATGTGGTTATGTTCTCTATTCCAGTATTTATCCGTTTCGCTTTGGTCGTCTCCGTTGAGCCGTGTGAACCTTACCTTGTATCGTTGTCCGTCCCATGCTCTACTTCCTTGCATCAAGTTATATCGGAAATTGCCTACATTTGTCGATTCATATTGTTTGGAACGAAATGAGTCATAAATTAAAAGTATAAAAAAGAAACTTTTATATTACCTTATAATTGCATCGAAACAATATAATTACCGAAGTATTCTTGTGTTTTCATCTAATTTACAAAGGTACCTACTTCAAATTACTTATCGGACACCGGTAAGTGGTTCAAATCTTTACTTAACAACACACATACGTACAAAAGTGATGTTATATGTATTTGTATGTTCTTTTTAGTTTTAATTTATAAAATTGAGCATCAATATACCAATCTAGCGTTATTTACACTTCTACACTAATATTACAATGAGGAAAGAATTGTATTTTTGTGTATTTGTAATGAATACACTCATAACTACTGGTTCGATTCAAAAATCATTCACCATTAGAGAGCTAAGCTAATGGTGTATGGTGTAAACTGTAAGAGTGATATAGGCTAACGAACGATACGAGAGCGAAGTTTTGAGCTAAACAGCTAGTAATAAAATAAAGTTAAGCTTAAGTTAAGTTTTAATTTCACTTTTAATGGCACTAAGCTAGAAATTGTAAACGAATTTTCTCTGCTAGGTATTACTATTGACACCCACGTAAGTTGGCAAGCACACATAAAAAGACTCAAATCTAAACTTTTATCCCTTACGTACGCGCTTCGTGAAGTCAAAAAGACGACTGACCTAAAAACGGCAATTATGACATATTACGCGAATGCACATTCAAGGCATAATTTTATGCCTAACAAATTACGGTATAATTTTATGGGGAAATGGTAGCGCGGTGCATGATCTTTTCACAGCTCAAAAAAAACTCATCCGAGTTTTAGCAAATATTGATCAGAGGGACAGCTGTAAACCATATTTCAAAAAATTTAAAATATTAACTTTAAGCTCAATGTACATTTTAGAAATTTGTAAATTTGTCCGAAATAATACGCATTTATTTATAATTGAAAAAGTACCAACAAATTCAAACGACTCGCTATACGAAAACCGGTTAGTGCTACCAAAGTCACGCCTAAAGATGCACGCAGCGGGTACTTTAGGTATGGCTATAGACATATATAATAAATTACCAAATAATTTTAAACAAATAAACAATGACATTAGGTTTACTAACAAGCTAAAAATATTTTTGACTGAAAGATCTTTCTATTCCATTGACGAGTTTTTAAACGATAGTAAATAAATAAACATAGAATTGCTTAATTTAATTTTTTTTATGACAATTTTTTTTGCATACAATTTTTTTCTATAATAAAGTGGTCCTCCTCTGCCCTAACTTGCAGCGCCCGACAGGGCCCGTTGTGACTTTTGTGCCTTTTTGTTTAAGACCTATGCACACTTTACGGTTATGCAATAAAAATCTGAATCTGAATCTGAAGCCTATCGGCCGAGAAATACGTGCATATAATAATATCTTCCTATCCGTTTATACGGAGTGTATTTATATCCACATTTTTTTTATTTTGAACGCTACTGGCCCGTTGAACGTATATTAGGTCTTGTTTGTGAAAAAACAGTAAACGGGTTCTAGGGTGATGAAGATAAACCCATTCCTAATTGAAGGATGGTGTGGACTATTCTGCACATAGAGCAATTATTGGAATCAGAAGAGCTATAACGAAGCTAGAGTCTCATACAGTGTCTGACCCAGGATTTTGGGTCAGTCCAGTCAGTTGTAGTACCAGTTCCACCTGTGCATTTCTTCAGGATTTTTGTAGTTTGTATTGTAAGTGTAAGTGGCCGATCATCATTATTAGCCTCACAGTTTATCAAAGGGAATTAATGACACTGAAACTTTATCAAAGAGAATTAATTAAAAATCTCTTTTCTCGTCTATTCCCGTTTACATGTTAGTGTATTAAATGGCATCCTCGACAAAGGGAATCCAAGTGGCGAGCTATGAGTGTGCATATGGAACGTTATTTTGCAAAATGGCAGCATTTTATGTTTTCAATAGTTTGTTAGGAATGCGTGAATTGAAATCAGAAAGTAATAAGCGACAACTTTATGACATTTTTAAACGAAAACAAAGAGAAAATACGACCAAATCAGTTTTAACATTATTTATTTGTCTTTTTAAGTCTCTATGACACAACATTTGGTTTCATTTTGTTTTGTTTTAAATTTTACTAGAGGTTACATTCTTCCGCCTGTCGTAGTCTTACCCAGTTCTCACATCAGAAGATTGAATCTTGGATCTTTTGTTGATTTTGTGTTCTATTACGCATCGTAGAAAGTTGTCCGTGTTCAAGTTGGTGCGAGTCTTTTATGAACAATGCATCTATTCGCAGTTACGAGTTCGAGACCTTTTCGGTTACCATCCTATGGCATAGCAACATTGCTACCAGCAGCAGTGCTAACAGTACAGAAGGGTTGCTAGCCCGACTGTACTGACGGCACTGCGGCTGGTCTAGTGATCAGTAAACGCTTACACTAATGACTATGGTATCCTAAGACAAGCTTCACTTCTCTGTTAACTGTTTTCACTTTAGCATTACACAACCTGCTTTTCCTTCTCGAACAATACCAAGTGCGTTGCATTCCCTCCGGGTAGTTAGTGTTGTACGTGTAGTCGCCTAACCGTAATAGGTGATTTCCTGTATTTAGTCGGATGAAATTCACTCCACCTTAAAAAAGATAAAGTATTGTGACAACTATTCAAAATATCACGTGTGTTTCTCGAAGTTACTCGAAGGAATTTAGGGAAGGCTCAAAAAGAAATGTGTGTAAAATTAAGTAAGTGTAATGTCATGAATAGTAGGAAGTTTTAAAGAAATATTGTTTTAGCATTCAATTATGGTAATTAATATTTAGCTTAAACAATAAGCAAATTGCAGTTTTTATTCATTTAATAATCTTTCGAAACCACAACAAAGATTTTAACAAATATAAAAATGCGAAAACAAATTGAAATACATAGAATACTACATTTTTGGTAAAACCACAATCATTCATTCTTAAAAGTCGAAGGATGATTATGACATGAGCTGGCACTGATTATCCTAGTAAGGTCTAATACTTTCAGCTTCGCTTTGCAGCCTTTCGAGCAGTGAGTAGTGCATCGCCAAGAAGTCTTCCTCGTATCTGGACTGCGGTAGTCCAAGTAATACGTGTAATCCTTGTACAGTAGAAGATTGTTACCCCTTCCAGACGCAGTAAACGTGAAATCTAGAAGAAATATGCGTAAAAAATCATGAAAAGAATTTCAATAATGAACGAATATGAACAGGTTGAAGAGGCTTGGCGAGGTTAATTCTCCCTGCCTCACTTTACACTCTAACTTGGTTTGTGGTTTGATTAAAAAAAAAAACAACGCCACCTTATGATCATCTACTACTTTTAGAATTTTATTATTATCGAAGTCCATCAAGCTATCTTTAGCATGTGGCTTTTGGATAATTATATATTTTCGCTCATTTAGCGTAATATTTCCATTACAGTCTCATGTATGTAGTGTAGTGAAACACAGCCAGATCGTGTGTGTATCAAATAATAATTTTATTTTCTTTTATTATTTTTACTTCAAAACTAGTTGTCAACACTTGTCAATTGTTTCGGGATAAAAAGTACCTTATATCCTTTTCTGTAACCCAGACAATGTGTGCAAAATTTCATGACGATCGATTGAGTAGTTAGGGCGTGAAAGCGTTACAAACAAACAAATAAATAAACGAACAAACTCACTTTCTCATTTATAAGATTAGTTAGGATTAGGATAATACGGGAATTACTCTCGTACGATTAAGTCGATTATTCCGACTTTAGTTTCAACCGCATTCGGCGGTCTTTCTCAAGGCGAGTGCGCGCGCGCAGCTGCGTCTCGCTTAGCGGTGCTAAGCAGGTGAAACTGCGATATTGAGTAGAAAATTAAATCTTAAACATTTGCACTGGAATATTTATAATGTATATGTTTAAAAAAAAAATTAGTTCTATGTAAAAAGTTCAATGGTGATCACATCATTCACATAAAATATACACCTTTTTTTTCTATTTTTGGATTAAGAAAGAATATATATCTTGAGGTAAATTAGCATGGTGACTTAGCATGGTTTTCAATTACTAGTAAAACAAAGGCGTTTATTATAGTAGAGGTTTAATTAATGCCCTTCATAGAAAGCTGTTAATAAAATACGTAATTAAGAAACAAACATTTTAAACATTACATCTAGTAAAACAAATGTCGCTTTAAACTTTCATACTGCTATTAAACTTTAATCAAAATGAACTACAAATATCTAATAAGCTATGTCCACACTGTGCCTTTTTTTGTACATTAAGGGCATGCGTCATAGCGCAGTCAACAGCGCACGTGAGGCATGCGCGAAGACAGTTGAAAGCGAAGCGCGCGCTGAAAAAAATCTTTGAATCTTTTTTCTGGAATTTCTTATGGCCAAGTAAGCCGCACTTATTCCACCAAGTAAAATATTCTCATCACACATGTTTCCTAAAGCTGACAGAAACTACGACTGAACTAAATGACCATATTGACGTTGCGTTCGTTTACGCATTCAACTATTGAAAGCGCCAAACGGAAGATGCATAGAAAGATGAAGACGAAAATTGAAGATGAAAAGGCACAGTGTGGACATACCTATAGATAAATTTAACCCGAATATGAATCTGCTTATTTTATTTTTATAAGTTGGTTATTTTTCAGCACATATTTGGTGGGCGGGTGATTATGTTCTGTGGTTTCCTTCAATACAGTAGTCTTGTCCACGACAGTAATTCTAGCCCTGCATCCTCTATTAGCGTGGGTGGAACATCGCCAGCGAGTGATGATATTTGAAACTCCATTCCTATGCAAGCTGTACGTATAGTTCTTGTATAACATTACTGTTGCGCCCTGCGTAGATGTCACGAATTTAATATCTGTGAGAAGAAAAGTACGATAATAATAATAATAATGCTTTATTTCCTTAAAATTTTCACAAAGTTACAAACACCTAGCATGCCAAACTTTATAAAAAGTTTGTTGGCAAGGCTCTCATTATTCTTACTTAATTAATCTTACATAAATAACCCTATGAGTTAGACAGTAAGTTAGGTATTATAGTTATATTATAGTTAGATATAGTATCATTGTAGATGTAGGTATTTAAATGATAGATACATTACTGAGTTGTACTTGTTCTTGAGAGTACTTGTTCATCAGAGTGGTGAAAATAATATTTTTATATTTTTTTATGAACGATGTCGCTAACTTTCAGAACAACTATAATATTCTATGAGACAGGAAAAAAATACATACATACATACATATAATCACGCCTCTTTCGCATAGGGATAGGCAGAGACCACTTCTCTCCACTTGCTACGATCCTGGCGTACATCTTTTGCTTCTTCCACTTTCATGAGTCTTTTCATACACGCTCGTCGGTTACGAATACTCTTGACCTCAAAAATAAAAATGCATCAGTGATTAACAGTGAAATGATACAAGTAATAATTATTATTTAAATGTTTAATAGCATTCTGATTAAAACGGTTTATTTAAAATTATCACTTAACTTTGATACTTTTGCCATAATTTCTACTACATTAAAAGGTGTTTTAATCGTTAATCGCTTCTACGCTTTTCGATACGCTGACGGACTTTTTTCCCTCGCAATGAGTAGGTACTCAAACATAAACCAAACCTTTACAAAATCAACTCGAATTGCATTAACTACGCTACGGTTCAATAATTTCTTAGTTAGCTCGAATAAACGTTTAATTTAATACATTGCTTAAAATACAAATGAGGTCACTAATTTTATGATTTTAAATCAGACAAAAACAGGTTTTTTCAAAATTAAAATGTAAAAAATGTATCCTTTAATTATTTCAACTTTGAAACTTGTCATCTTGAGCTAATGTTATTAATGGACTTACAAAACGGATAGCTATAACAAATTAAATGTACGACTTAATTACAATCCCAATCAAGTACAATTTTTCTCTTCTAGCTAGGAAAGCTCTGAATTTCTCTAACAAAAGATCTTATCGAAGTTGTTGGAAACTATTCGTCAGATTGCGATAAAATTAGGCATGTACAATTAAACGAACTACTCCTACGTTCGTATGTTCTTGGTTATTAAAAAAACGGCTATCAAAAAACTTTTGACTGATTTATTTTATAGACAAAGCAAATAAAAAAACCCTTTGCATAGGGACGTTGTCTTCATTATTAGCTTTTAAACTAATATATAATACTTCCAAGGGAAATCTTATTTAGAAATGATTTGATAAGTGCGAAAGTAAAAAAAATATTGAAATTATCACTCTGTAGATAACTTTAGAGGCTCGACAGTACGTAAAAACTAGTCTAAAGTTTTCACTGGGCCCTTTAAATAGCAAGTTTTTACAAGACGACCATTAATCAGCTTGTACTGAAATGCCGGATGTGAATGGTTTCCACACTCTTGTACAATAACAGAGTTATTGGAAACCTTCAGTTTCGCGGGACATCCTTTGCTGGAGTGAGTGGAACATCTCCACACAACCGTGTTCTGAGATACGTTTTTTCTATACAAGCTGTAGGTGTAGTTATTGTGGTATAACAATGTACCGCCCGTTTGACTTTCCACAAATTGAAGTTCTGTAAAAAAAACGAACTATTAGTAGAATAGATGTTAATGGAATGTATTTTTAAAACAATGCAACAGAAGTACAAGAAGATAGCTTCTCTTCTTGTACGCCTGTTTAGCTGTAGATGATTGATGATGATGATGATTGATTGATGATAGGCAGATGATGACACAGCAAAGCTTTAGAAGTAAATATTGATGGACAGACAGATCAAAATACTCTCATTTGTTTTTTTTTTTGAGTTCATGACAAAGGCTTTCGACGAGTGATACGAGGTCGATAGATAGGTAGGTAGGATTAATTAGTCTAGGATAGTGTTAAGGTTTTCGATAAATTTATGTTTTTGTAAATACATACTTTAAATAATTAATCTTACTAACTAAACTTGCTTGTTTTCGTGACGTAGACGTGGTCTAGGCAAGCTGTTTGACGTGTGGGGAACTGGTGGCCTGGTCAGAAGCCTTGACATGCCAAATATCCTAAGTACTGTTCTAAAAGTCTGTCTTAAGAGGAAAATAAATAACAAAGTTAAGATTGTGAATAGCGTTTATTCTATTTTTAGTACATACTCGTAATTATGATTAGCAAGGCTAAAGTATAAATTATCTGACTAGTCGATAGGTAAATGAAATACAAAATACATATATGACGGCGCGTGACATCATTAAATAATGAAAATCAATGTTCATGGTAATTTAGAGCGGTTAACACCGAATGGAGTTACGTTTGGGATAATTGGCGATTTAGAGTAATTAAATCGCCAATTATCGTTGCAATCCTTCACTAATTAAGTAATCTAGGTGACTGTATAATTGAAATAATGAAGGGCCTACACTGCAGTTCACTTATTTCAACGTTCCTGAAGTCTAACGCCCACCATAGATACCCGTGATGACGAGTTCACGGATCAGAAACCAGACACGACACCTCGGCCTACCCGTCTTTCCCCGTCATTACATAAATATATATTTGTATATATATTTTTTTAATGTTCTAACAAACTTAGTACAGTAATATTCTTTGGTCATTCAAGTACCATACATTTTTAAGATCCGGTTTCGTAAACTTCGTAGGTACTAATTGCACTACAACTTGACGTAATAGCCGTTACTAATGACATATTGAGATGGTTCGTGAGAGTGCCCTAACTTAGTCAAGCGAATCGTTCCACAAGAAGTCAAGATAAACCGCGCTCTGCACTTTCTCCACTTAATGCACCGGTAGTAGTCGACTCCATCCTTGCTTAATTTGTCGCGGCAGAAAGTAAATCCATTAATGATTGCCAGTGGTCTCTCCCGCCAGTTCTTTGTCCACGTAACTGGAAATTGTAACAGTCGTCACGTTGATTAGAATGTACTGCTTGTTTGGTCTGAACTGCAACTTTGCGACCCCTTATAATGTTCTCCTTAGATCCCTTTGCTCAATTATTCAAATTTAAAATTTTTAAATATCTGAAAATTTCATTTTTTTTTTATCAGTAGTAGACTTGCATTTAGCCGCCATCTCTAAGAGATATTTTAGATTTAGATATTATTCCACGGATTTTTAATGTCACACTTTTTATTTTCTAGAGCTGCGTGCTCCATCTCGCTCTGTTATGACCATAACAGAGCGAGATGGAGCACGCAGTGCTTGACACGCTTGAACGCAGTTGCCAGTTGGACGACCGTCCAACTGGCAAATTGACGCTTAGGGACTTTTTGTAATGTGGCTCTTTTCCCCAAATAAAAATAATATTTTTTATAACATCAAGAGGATTTTTTAATTTTCCGTAAATGTAAATAGATGCGTATGTATTATATGCTTCCAAAATAGCAATAATAGAAAAAAGCCATAACAGCCACTGTGGCAGTCTTACACTGATATTTCACTCATATATGTTTTATACTTTGATGTAAACGCCATTTTTGATCAAATACTTAGGAGGTTTGTGACAATGATTTGGATTTGTTACGGTAAGCGATCCACAATTGATGATAAATCGCGCCTTGCAACTGTTTCCTTGAGTGCAGCGGAAGTACTCGGCGCCTCGCTTCCCCGCTCCATCTCGGCAGTAAGTGAACCCATCCAGGATCGCCACTAACTTGCCAGCTGCATTCTTTACCCAGGTGACTGTACAAAAACGTTTGTTTTATTTTAGCGATAGCATTAAAAACCTAAAAAATTGTTTTTGAAACCTTAAAATAGGCAAACCGATAGTAGGTATGTAGAAGATAAGTAACTTGTATTATTTATTTACGTAAAAATACAAATAAAAATATTTTAGGTAAGAACTTTTGAAAACCTAATTACTACAGATATTACGTAGAACGCCAAGAAAGAAATAGGTAAGTCAAACAAGTAAGATTTCAAACTTTTAATTTTTTTTACCGATTGACAAAATGCTCAAATATTAAGAATCGAAAGATTGGTAGCCATTGAAAGGAAATAAAATACGTGTTGTTGTATTTTGTTTTCTTTTGTGCAATTTTTTTCGTAGCATACTATATTTGGTTAGTAGATTGCTAAATCTTTGTAAAAAAAATCTAAAAAACCAAAAATAACATTCATTTAAAATTATAATATTTGATATAGTTCTTTGAACATCACAATCGGCTAAAACAAAAACATTTTATCGTCAAGTGCTTGTCATGACACGCTCACGGTAGACGCTCTTTGTCTTCTTTATACTCATGTACCTTCTTAGGATATTTTTAAATTTTGAGGTAGATCCCTTCATTGATCATATACTGAGGCGGATCATGAGAGTGATTTAAATCCTTTACACAAACTCTTCCACAGCTCAATGTGAAACGTGCCTTGCACTTGTATGTTCTCATGGTGCACCGGTAATACTCCGAGCCATGTTTTGTACCGTTTCGATAGAAAGTAAACCCATTGATGATTGCCATAGTTTTGCCAGCTAGGGTTCTTGTCCACGTTACTGTAATAATAAAACAGCAATATTAATGAAAACTTCAAAGTACGCTATAAAGAGCAATAGCTCCTGAATAATTAATAATTTATTTTTAAGTATTGTACCTTATATTATTATGCAAGTTAAAATAAAATAACACCGCATAATGTTATACAAGCAATGGTTTGTATCTGAGGAATGTTTTTTATTCTTACAAACTTCTAAAGTTTAAATTATGATTATTGGTTAAAAAATAATAAGACGTTTAAATATTCCAGTTGGATAAACTAGCTACTATCCTAACACCCGAAATTAACAATGTACCTCCTATCTAAGACTGAAATCAATATTTTGCATTGCTGCAAACAAAGCATTGTGTAAACGTGTGTGAAACTGATTGTGATGTTGACATTAGTCATGCGAATTGACAATTGCAGTCATTTCGTTTTCGAACTTTTTATGGGTTTTGAACCTTGCAGAGAGTACACGGATTAACGGTATAAACTTGTAAGTCGACTGCAAGTTTCGATAATCTGAACCTAAGAATAAAATCGCATCATCGAGACTGCATTAATTCACTCTTAGTAGTCCTTGTACAGAAGCACATCGTCTAATTTGTTCAACTGCGTTGCTATCGGTATTCCAATCGGATAGCTGACCCAAGACTTCTAAATGACTGTCTTCACTATCACTAGAACATTCAACTTTCTGTTTTGTTTTGATAAGTATTTTGGTAATATTTGTTGTGATAAGCTGATATTTGTAAAAGTAACATTTTGTTGATATCTGCATGAAATTACTAATGTTAACTATAATCTTAAAAATTACAAACATAGGGGGTAGCGCACCAAAGGTAGAGTCAAACCGTGGTATTGTTAGTTTAACATTGTGGTAAGTGAAAGGAAACGTATAAGTGTAAGTGAACGTAGGAATGGCTCTCTTTAACTAAAACAACGTTAATGTTTTCTGCGATAAATATCTGTATCTAATAGTAGTAGTAATGTAGTAAATATATGAGATCTGTAGCCATAAATATTAAAACTGCGCTTTAATATTTATGGCTACTTAAAACATCTTTATAACTAACTGTTTTAGGGTAAGTATATATGAACAACACTTGCAATATTCTACCTTGTAATATTTGCTGCTCTGTTATAACATTTTTGATTTTAATAAGTGGATATAACAATTACACATATTATATTTTTTATTAAATTTTATTGACAGTAAGATAGATTTTTTATTTTTTTTTATTTAGTACACTCGTATCTACTGCGTGAGAAAGACGAATGGAAGAAGCGGACACAGTGCACCAAGCCGGCCACTCTTGTGTGGAAGTAAGGTAGGAAGAAAGAGAAGAAAAATGGTATAATTAAACCCATTAAAATATTTTATAAACCTACCAAATTATGTTGTACAAAATATTATGCTAGCTTATGATATGTTCCGTTCATAATCTTATAAACAGGAGGTTGGTGATTATGTTCTGTAATTATTCTTATAACGCGTTGGTCACCTTCAGAAAGTGTTGTGAATCGAGCCTTACAGTTTTGTCCTCGCATAGTGCATCGCCAGTTAATAGTCGTGTTGTGTTTTGCAAAACAATAAAAACTGTAGCCTCCGACAAGTCCCAGTAGCTTTCCTCTTGTGTTTAAAACATAATTAACTGAAAAAAACAGACATCACTTAATATTATATTATATATTTACTTATATAGAAGCAACCTTCACAAGGTATTCGACAGCCGCCGTGTATCTTTTAGTAAGTATTTGCACTGCTACGGCCATACAAACATATTTGGATCTATTATGAAACTATTTAACTAAAAACAATTTATTGGAAAATTAAATTTATTCAAAATAATATGTATTCCCAAACTTTTTGAGAAGTGAACTATTATATCTCAGTATTGTTTTAGCTTTTGATTAAGATTAATATTTTAAAATACTCGTACGTAGGTTGAGTATTTAGTGGACCCAATTTTGAAGGTTTTAATTACCATTTATTATGTCGAAGCGAACGCAGGTCGTTATAGGTGATAGAGGCCGCGTCGTATCCCCTGAGATGGAGAACGAGATGGGCGTCCCGCAGAGCTCCTGTTTATCTAACACATTATTCAGTTTCCTCCTCCTCCTCCTGGCGCCATCGACGGCGCAGAAACCTATATGTAAGCTGACGACGTCGCCGCAGTGATCACCGCGCCGTCCCATATTGAGTTGGAGGCGAGACTGAATACGGTGGTGAACGAACTCGATGTGTGGTTCCGGTCGAACGGGCTAACGCTAAATAAAGTTAAGACTTGTTTCCTTGCATTCAATCTTAACGGCCACTTGACAAATGCTTATTCGGTAGCAGTTGGCAATACGGCACTCCAACAGGTTAATAGTACAAAACTTCTAGGTTTCCAAATCGACGGCGCGCTGACGTGGGAGAAGCACATAGACAAGCTGTGCGGGAAGCTGCGCCACTCGTGTTTCGCGCTGCGGCGGCTCGCCAGCACCGTCACCCGCAACGTCGTGCGCTCCTGCTACTTCGCGACCGTCCACAGTAACATCCCGTACGGGTTGGAGCTATGGGGCCGTATGTGCCATATGCAGGGTTCAGGACGACGTCTCATGCGTGAAGCTGTATCGGGAGCTTCAGATTTTACCTCTGCTGTGTAAGCTCGTTTACCAGGTAGCCCTATTCACCCATGTAAACCTAGATATTTTTCAACGTAGGGGCGTCCATAGTACCTTCAATTTACGTAGTAATAAAAAGAAAAACCAACTAGTGACCCGCTCACATCGTCTCGTCAAGTCGAAGTCAGTGTATATTTTAGGGCCGGCGGTCTATAACCGCATAGCAACTTCCGTTCGGGATGCGCCTTCTGCCGCTTGTTTCAAAACCAAGCTGAAAGCTTGGTTACTAGATGCTTTTGTTTTATGACATTGAAGCTTATTTTAAAATAAGAGATTTTAAAACTATTATTATTTTGTATAATAATAGCAATACATAATATTTAATTATTTTTACAATACTTAACTGTAAAATGACATTAATGAATTATTTTTATATTTGACATAATTATCAATTATTATTGTTCTGATATTCGTTTTCAATTATAAATATTCAACTGTGACTTGTAACTATAGGAGTTATCAATAAATTCTGATTTCTGATTTCTGATTACCAGATCTGTCCCTTAAAAAGTTAAAGTAGCCGTGTTTGTTGGTATATAGTTGGCTGTTAGTTACGAACTTCAACAAGTCTTCAAAATTCTATCTAGTATCTACTTAATTTAGAGACCCAATGAAATTAATAATAATAATAATATGTTCTCGAGAATGGCCGTGCTTTGCTCTACTGGGACCGCTCTATCATCACGGACAGGACTATTGTTGCCAATAAGCCTGATATCGTGCTGGTCGACCGGTCCCAGCGCCAGACAGTGCTCGTCGACATCACCATTCCACATGACGAGAACCTCGTAAAGGCCGAGAAGGACAAACTCAGCAAGTACCTTGACTTGGCTCACGAGGTAACCGGCATGTGGGATGTTGACTCGACGATCATTGTCCCGATAGTCGTCACGGTAAGCGGTCTCATAGCGAAGAGCCTCGACCACATCTCAAGAGGCTCTCGTTAGACGGTTGGATCAAGGGCCAGATACAAAAGGCAGTGATCCTAGACACGTGCCGTATTGTCAGGAGGTTCCGGCACCCTAGTTTTTAAGTTTTTTATAGTATTTGTTTTTATATTCATGTATTGTAAAAAACTTAGAAGTTAAGAAGAAAAAAAATATCTTGAATAATAGTAATAAATTCGGGACACTTTCACACACGGTCGCCTGATCCCAAACTAAGCAAAGCTTGTACTATGGCTGCCAGGGACTGATATACGTACATATATATTTTTAAATACATACTTAAATAGATATTAACACCCATACATAGAACAAACACCAATGTTCATCACATGAATGTTTGCTCTAGGTGGGAATCGAACCCACGCCCCCAAGCTCAGAAGGCAAGTTCACTACCAACTGAGCCACCGAGGCAGTCAAAAATTCAGTCGATGGTGGATTGATGATGGAGATTAATTTATGATTAGGATACAGTTAATTTTCCATTACATTTCTTCATTGACCTCGATTGATAACAATCGTTCATTTTACCCACTCAGAAGTGCAATACAAACTTATAATTATGTAAAATACTAAAAAATATCACTTTACAATTAACATATCTGAATATGTAGCTATAGATATAAAGATACGGTAATTTTTAAAGTGATAGTTTTAATGATATAGTAGTTACAAACGACACTTATGGTTCACTTTGCACATTTATGTCATCAAGACCAGGGAGTATTAACATTAGTGTAACTTGACATAAACCCCATTAACAATGTTGAAGACGGGTGGACTGTGGTTGTGTTCTAAGTTTGACCTTTTAATCTCTTGGCTGTTATCAACAAGCGATGTGAAGCGCGCCTTACAACTTCTGCTGGTCATGGTGCACTGCCATCCGATGGTCGATTTTGTCTTCAAATGGTAGTAGAATGTATATCCATTGATTATAGCTAGTTGTTTATCATTATTGTTGCGCACGTAAAGCCACAGATCTAGGATGTAAAAGATCGACAGTGACAATTCGATAGTGATACAAAAAAACATTTGCGCATGCGTGAGTAAATTAGTGTTGTGAAAAGTACTTATTAATTTATCGATTGACCAAAAATGGTCCTCCGGGTGCTTGTCGATAAATATAATCTTTCGCATACCAATTGAGTTGTTTTTTGTTCCAAGTATAACACCGCTGCTGAGCTAAAATGAATATTAATCACTAAACGGGTGTTAAGCTAGGCGGAAGAGTTAGATATCAGTGTCACCATGTATCTAAATTAACATAAGAAAAGTAAATAATAAGATCAATATAATACTATCCTAGTAATTCGCTTCCAATTATGACCCTTGACCAATTTTACTCGTATACGGATTAGGATAAGTAATGATACTTATCTCATTGGTTTTGTACATTTATTTATAATTTACATATATATTATTTAATTAACTTAAATATAATTAAATTAGACTTGGATGTAAGACACCCAAAATGTGTAAATTGAATTAAAAATGATGATCAGAAATTGAAGGTACATACTTATATTTAATACAAAAATGTTTTACGCCTCATCATTCAGTACAAACTCGGAAGGATGTCAATTTACTTTTGATGGCATTGATTCAAAAATGTATGCTTTGTTTATGTATTGCACCCATCGCCTACCTAATGAACTTTGATAAAAACTATCGATAATAATGACGTCATCTTTTTATCCATCTCTAGTGAAAATCGAACGTAAACTAACTAATATTTTAATGCTGAATTTCATCACCAATTCTGCTTTCATCTAGGAAATATAGATGTTACGAAGAAACGACAACAACATACCGCTGGTAAATCGGTTTTTGGAACCAATTTATGTTATGTTTTAGACAAAATTTAGACAAAAACATCACAATGGAATTTTCATATTTACCCATGAAACGACAAATTTTGTGGGTTACATCTTGGATTCACATCACAATTGCTTTACTCACAAGATGACATAACTGCATTTAGTTACAATTGCTCTCTTTTGAGTCTATTTATAATTATTTTAGTAAAAATATAAATCATAGGAATTTTCGCGTGTTCCCAGGTGGCGCGCTGTCATTAATGTCAAAAGAAAAATTGACTAACATTTTATTTGTAGGCGACCTCTTTCTCTCTTGTGGAGTTTACATTTCGATGGAGACTTCTCTGTCCCACGCTTCGTTGGTCTTTTGCGAAGCAAAAAAAATCTTAGGTCTGTGCGTAAAGCACTGGAACAATAAAGTATTCAGATTAATTGAATCTACATTTACTAAAGCCGAATGGTGTCAACTGGCGTAAATGTTTCAAGAGCAAAGAAATGGAGTGTAGAATAATAAAATTAAGAAGATTATTATAATAAAAAAAAGGGATCAGAATTATCCTAATTCTAATCCTAACTATAATATTATCAATGCGAAAGTAAGTTTGTTTATTTGTAACGCTTTCACGCCGTAACTACTAAACCGATCATCATGAAATTTTGCATACACGTTGTCAGGGTTCTGTACCCTGACATCGTTACCGGGGTAACGATGCCTGGAGTATAGAAAAAGAAAATAAGGCCTTTGTAATCCTGGAAGAAAAACTGATACCTTAAAAAAATCTGTTCCTAAGCTATCTTGGTAATACATAATAAAATAATTAAATTTAGCTACCTAATTCTAAAAGTCCGTTTACGAAGCTAAGATACTCATGAATACACACTAAAACTAATTTCGCATTAGTTAAAAATAATCGTCTTTTGTCAGTTTAGCTAGAAAAATACGACGGGCGCAGAGAGCAAGACAGGACACTGACGATGATGAGCTTCTCTAATATCTATCCGTTGCTTCGTTTACTGCAGGATACGAGTAAATTAAAATGAAATGTGACCATCAATTTTGAGCAAAACAGGACCTAAAGGTAAGATAAGATAAAGATAATTTATTAACGAAAGAAACTTACACAGGAACTTAAATACTATTTTTGGGATAACAAACAATAATATGTACGACACGACATTGGTATGATGGTGAGCCCCAAACCAAGTTCGAGGCTTGTAACTTGGGGCTCGGTCCAAAACAAAAAGGGGTTTCTGTGCGTGTTCCGTCGTTAACACTACTACCATGCTACCAGGCTACCATGGGCGCCTAGACACGGGTGCTGTCTGGCGCCCACGGGCAAATTGGTCCCCGAGGAGGTGGATGATGACGATGTGCCTGGTGTTCGATACATCGTCATCGAGAGGAAGAGAGCGTAAGCTCGGGGAGGTGCCCGAAAGGGCTAGCGCTGTCGGAGCCGCGGAAGAGTACGAGAGCGTCCCCTTAGCCCCGACATTTTGCGCCGAGTTGGAACACCCTTGAGTTTTTAGGGGGTAGGCCGTCAGTGGCGGGATTCCCACATAACCACTCTGTGCCCGCACCCGGGCTGTTGGTGGTATCCACAAAGGATTGTCCCAAGGTAAAAAAAAAGGGTTTTTGTGACAACCTGTGTAATAAAATCGTTGTTTCACAGTGTTTACGACGGAGAGAGAAAAATGTAAAAAGACCCGAAATTAACAATGTATCTCCTATCTAAGACTGAAATCAATCTCGGATTGCTGCATATCGTTCGATCGATCTCCAATCTGAGTGACCAATAACTAAGCTCGGTAGACACAATTTTTTACGATGGATTGCCGGAGATCTCTTGCCTTTTGACCGTTCCATTTTATGTAAAATATGTAAACGTGTGTAAAACTGATTGTGATGTTGACATTTTTAGTCATGCGAATTGACAATTGCAGTCATTTCGTTTTCGAACTTTGTATGGGTTTTGAACCTTGCAGAGATTACACGGATTAACGGTATAAACTAGTGAGTCGACTGCAAGTTTCGATAATCTGAATCTAAAAATAAAATCTGCATCATCGAGACTGCATTTCATTCACTCTTAGTAGACCTTGCAGAGAAGCACATCGTCAAATTTATTCAACTGCGTTACTATCGGTATCCCAATCGAATAGCTGACCCAAGACTTCCAAATGACTGTCTGAAGACAGTCAGACTATAACTAGAACATTCAATTTTCTGTTTTGTTTTGATAAGTGTTTTGGTAATATTTGTTGTGATAAGCTGGTATTTGTAAAAGTAACATTCTGTTGATATCTGCATGAAATTACTAATGTTAACTATGATATTAAAAATTACAAACATAGGGGGTAGCGCACCAAAGGTAGAGTCAAACCGTGAAATTGTTAGTTTAACATTATGGTAAGTGAAAGGAAACGTATAAGTGTAAGTGAACGTAGGAATGGCTCTCTTTAACTCAAACAACGTTAATGTTTTCAAAACTGCGGTTTAATATTTATGGCTAATTAAAACATCTTAATAACTAACTGTTTTAGAGTAAGTATATATGAACAACACTTGCAATATTCTACCTAGTAATATTTGCTGCTCTGTTATAACTTTTTTTTATTTTAATAAGTAGATATAACAATAACAAATATTGTGGAAGTAAGGTAAGAAGAAAAAGAAGAAAAATGGTATTATTAAACCCATTAAAATATTTTATAAACCTACCAAATTATGTTGTACAAAATATTATGCTAGCTTATAATATGTTCCGATCATAATCTTATAAATAGGAGGTTGGTGATTTTGTTCTGTATTTATTCTTATAACGCGTTGGTCACCTTCAGAAAGGGTTGTGAATCGAGCCTTACAGTTTTGTCCGCGCATAGTGCACCGCTAGTTAAAAGTCGTGTTGTTTTTTGGAAAACAATAAAAACTGTAGCCTCCGACAAGTCCCAGTGACTTTCCTCTGGTGTTCAAAACATAACTAACTGAAAAAAACAGACTTAATCAAATATTATTTACTTACAGAAGCAACCTTCACAAGGTATTCGACAGTCGCCGTGTATCTTTAGTATTTGCACTGCTACGGCCATATTTGAATCGATTAATAAACTATTTAACTAAAATATTTTTTTTGGGAAAAATAAATTTATTTAAAATACATAATATGTAACCCCAAACTTTTTGAGAATGGAACTATTATATCTTAGTATTGTTATAACTTTTGACTAAGATTTTTTTTTTTAAATACTCGTACGTAGGTTGAGTATTTAGTAGACTCAATTTTGAAGGTTTTAATTACCAGATCTGTCCTTTAAAAAGTATATGTAGCCGTGTTTGTTGGTATATTGTTGGCTGTTAGCTAAGGACATCAAGAAGTGTAAATAAGTCTTCAAAATTGTGTCTAGTACTTAATTTAGAGACCTAATGAAATTCAGTCGATGGTAAATTGATGATGGAGATTAATTGATGATTAAGATATCGTTAATTTTCCATTTTATTTCCTCATTAACCTCGATTGATAACAATCGTTCGTTTTACCCACTCAGAAGTGCAATACAAACTTATAATTATGGAAAATACTATAAAATATCACTTTACAATTAACTGTAAATGTAGCTATAGTCATACAGAAGCGTTAATTGTAAAGTGATATTTTCAATGAAATAGTTACATACGACACAAATGGTTCATCCACATTTATATCATCAAGACCAGAGAATATTAACATTAATCAGTGTAATTTGACATAAACCCCATTAACGATGTCGAATACGGGTGGACTGTGGTTATGTTCTAAGTTTGACCTTTTAATCTCTTGGCTGTCATCAACCAGCGATGTAAAGCGCGCCTTACAACTTCTGCCGGTCATGGTGCACTGCCATCCGATGGTCGATTTAGTCTTCAAATGGTAGTAGAATGTATATCCATTGATTATAGCTAATTGTTTACTATTCTCGTTGCGCACGTAAAGCACTGGAACAATAAAGTATTCAGATTAATTGAATCTACATTTACTAAAGCCGAATGGTGTCAACTGGCGTAAATGTTTCAAGAGCAAAGAAATGGGGTGTAGAATAATTAAGAAGATTTATATAATTAAAAAAGGGAATTCAGAATTATATCCTAATTCTTATCCTAACTATGATATTATAAATGCGAAAGTAAGTTTGTTTATTCGTTTATTTGTAACGCTTTCACGCCTTAACTACTCAACCGATCATCATGAAATTTTGCATACATGTTGTCAGGGTACAGAGAAGGACATAGGGTACCTTTCATTCCGAAAAAATATACTGCTCCCGATTGATAGAAAAATAACTTTTAGACTAGTCCGGAATAACGATTCTGCCTACTGACATATTTCAAGTCGACGCCTGGAGTTGCAAACATAGTAAATAAGACCTGTGGTCCCGGAGGAACTAATATCTCGAAAAAAATCCTTTTTGAGTTATCTTCTCTGATAATACCTACTTAAAATAATTACATTCAGCTAATTTTGCTGTTTTCGTTAACTACGTTAAAGTTCTGCCATCCTCACTTTTCAAGTATCAAGTATAACTATCATAATATATAATATATATCATAGTATAATTGATCATCATGAAATTTTGCACACACGTTGTCAGGGGTAACGATGCCTGGAGTATAGAAAAAGAAAATAAGGCCTTTGTAATCCTGGAAGAAAAACTGATACCTTAAAAAAATCTGTTCCTAAGCTATCTTGGTAATACATAATAAAATAATTAAATTTAGCTACCTAATTCTAAAAGTCCGTTTACGAAGCTAAGATACTCATGAATACACACTAAAACGAATTTCGCATTCGTTGAAAATAATCGTCTATTGTCAGTTTAGCTAGAAAAATACGACGGGCGCAGAGAGCAAGACAGGACACTGACGATGATGAGCTTCTCTAATATCTATCCGTTGCTTCGTTTACTGCAGGATACGAGTAAATTAAAATGAAATGTGACCATCAATTTTGAGCAAAACAGGACCTAAAGGTAAGATAAGATAAAAATAATTTATTAACGAAAGAAACTTACACAGGAACTTAAATACTATATTTGGGATAACAAACAATAATATGTACGACACGACATTGCTATGACGGTGAGCCTCAAACTAAGCTCGAGGCTTGTAACTTGGGGATCGGGTCCAAAACTTAATGGGTTTCTGTGCGTGTCGTTAACACTACCTGTTAGGTGTGTCTGTGTGAGTGTTAAAGGTTGTGGTGTGTAATTTGTGTTTGTGTGTGTGTGTACGTGTGACTTGATTACTTGCAATGCTAATCGCAGTATATACCATGGATAAGGTCCTCGGTCTCTTAACGGGACAGTTTTAGAAGCCACTACCTATATGACTCCACTAACACAAACATATCTTAAATTAAATCGAGCAAAGCCGCGGGTTTGAGCTAGTGTAAACATAGATTGGAAAAAAATACTAAACTCCTGGAACAAAAATAGTTTGTAATAATGTAATAACTTTGCTGTTGTAGTTTTAACCTAAATTTGTATAAGGTGGCTTCGTATAATTAGAAAAATTAAAGCCTAACCCAGATTCCATTAATAATATCATAACCAGGCCGGCTATGGCTATGCTCCAGGTGCGCGCGCAGCACGATCTTGCTCGCCGTATCCGAGAGGAAGCGAGCATTACACCTCCCGGCGTTGGTGCACTGCCAGTTCGTGGTGAACTTCGCTTTGCCATTTTTTCGCCGGGGGTAGAAACTGTACCCATTGATTATTGCAAGCTGCTTCCCCTTTTTGTTGGGCACGTAAAGCACTGAAAAATGTTACACCTGTGGTTAACTACAACAAACGAACAAACACATGCCACATGCGATAATTTCATTTATTGGTACCACATGGTTCCACAGAAAGTGCCGCGGAGAAATTCGTCGTCCTCTGGTTCTATTTATCTAACTGGTTCCTCATGTAATTAATTATAAGTCCTTCCATCGAAATCTGGATTACACCTGTTACTATCATAGCTTTGAGTGGTTAGGTTGGCAACAAAATAATACGTACAATTTTATACAACATTTTGTTTACTAACATTCCAGTGAATACTTTTAAAAACAAGGTTTCAGGGGGTTTCGGGGGCGATAAATCGATCTAGCTAGGAATCATTTTTAGAAAATGTCATTTTATTCGTGTTTTATCGATAATAAACTTAAACATAAACTTGGAAGAAAAATAACAAAAAGGAGGCGTTTCCTGACATCTATTGGCGAATTATAATACTATTTTTTGTGAGCAACTAATTGCTTTAACGACACAACAATGGCGTTGTTAAGTAACACGAAGTCAATGAGTGTTTGCTTTGAGGTTAGACTAAAATCAATTGTTTATTTTCCAAAAAACACAATAAAAAAAAAATACCGAGCAAAGCTCGGACATCCAGGTACTATAGACTAAAACCTGGAATCGCACATGGGACTTTGAAACAACGGTTGATACCGCGGGGCGCAACTAGTATGTATACATACTTCGATTACTTCGATTCATAGTTCGATTTAAATTCAAAGAAAAAAAATCGTAAATGGGCGACATATTTTTTTTTATAGAAGTACTTGCAATAAAAACGAGAGATAAAGTAAAGAGATAAAGTTATTTATCGAGCGCAATGGTAACACATCTCTACGTAGTCGAGTTTAATACATTTTTTTCATTCCATAGTTGACACACAAGCTAACGGGCCGCCTGATGGTAAGCGATCACCGTTGCCCATGGATACCTATTGTACGGAATAAAAAATTAAGAAAATAGTGACAAAGCATAACTAGTTGTGCCAAGGGGAAGCCACGGGCACGACGGGTTAGTGGCTGCGTTCGAGCTTTTTGATTGGTTCAATATTGATTCTAAACTAGCATTATTGCAAACTGCATTCGCGATACTGGATGCACAACTCGCGGATAGAACAGGGTTTTACTGACAACCTGTGTAATAAAATCGTTGTTTCACAGCGTTTACGATGGAGAGAGAAAAATGTAAAAAGCTGAGTGTTTACTGTTAGTCGACCCAGTTTCTTACAAATTAGAAAGTAAGGCTGCAGCAGTTTCACGGAAACAATACCCCGTGTATCGGTCTACGTCCGGCAAATTCAAGAACATAGCGATTTTTTTTGGGAGCCCACTAATTGAGTTCTTGCCGATTACTTGATTAGTACATTTACCGTCTCTGTATTGGAGTATAAATCGTTTATTAGTAACGTTCTTTGGGCGACGATTCATGTATTTCTTAACAATGTTGTAATGAAAGTCTGTAATGACAAAAGTTCGAGGAATTTTCGTTTTGGAGCAGATGACCCTCACAATCATATTATTTCCATAGATTTCTATATCATCTACGATTAATTTCGTTAGTTCCTCAATGCGCAAAGCACCGTTGATTGCCAATGTTAAAATTACCTGTGAAAACAAACACAAAGTATGCATAAAATTAAATAAGAAATTGAAATTTAGAACAATAATACGAGTATATAATCCACCAACGATTGTTTAGTCGTTTCAGCATAATATTGTTGGTCTAGGTGGCGACAATCACTGTCGCATAAAATCGTTAATATATGGGTAATTAGGTAAAGGATTCAGTGTTACAAACTTGATTTTTACCTTTTGAGCTAGATGATACCGATCCGGAGCAGTTTTCAGAAATACTTCGACGTTCTCTCTAGTAAATGGTCTTGATTTTTTACTACAAAACCCGTGAGATTTTTCTCTCAAAAAGAAAAGGAGCTTATTATAGATCTTTATGTCGACGTTATTTTTAACCATCATCGTGGCTCTCAACTTAGAGAAAACGCCCCACAGAGTACTTGGCAGACGAGTTCTAGATTGTTCTCTAAAATAAGAAACTAGTAACTCTTCTGAAATCGTTTCTGAACTTTTGTCAGTTTTCCATTTCATGAAATGTTTGTATGCTCTCATGTACAGTTTTTTAGACCTTTGAGATATTTTGTCATCATTTGTGAAGTAATCCTCGTTATAACTATTATCATCTTCACCCTCACTTGTATCTGGAAACGCCAAACAATTATTAGTATTGGTATGTTTGTTAAATTTAGCCTTTTTAAAGAGCAGCTAAAAACTGACTACTATCTACTTACTATACCTACAAAAAAATGGGCTAGTTATAGACAAAATATGATTTATTAATTGAGGAATCCAAGTAAATTAGCAAATGTATTTATTAGAGAAAAACACACAAAATACACACAAAACTTGAAACTACAAAATATTCCGCAATTCAAAATACAATCAAATAAAATTCAAGTAAATTATAGGGTTATATTTAATTCTAAAAGTTTTTGATGAATTCAAACCAGCCCCGTGTATCAATTCCCTCTCAAACTACCGCATCTGTTTGTTTTACCCGACTACGTCAAAGCAAAAAGAAGGGTTTTTTGTTTGTTGTTGTTGACACCTTCAGGGGCAGCTAGTTGAAGAATAAAGTTGTAACATAAATGTGGCTCAAAAATGATCGGAGTGAAATAGAAAATACAATTAAAATACAATTTAATCAATTAAAGAGCGACAAGCTACTGCTTGTGATGTGTTATGTGCATCGCAATGCTTACGGGTATTTTACAAGCCTAGCCTAAAAATTTGAAAAGCACCCGTCACCGATTTTCATCAAATATAGCTAACACACTCAGACACGTCAAACTTATAACACCCCGCCGGTTAAAAATAAAATAGATTATCGTTATTGCCAAAGCATTAGATTAATTTGTACAATCAATCAAAACACTTAATTTATTCTCAAACGCATATTTTTTTACTTGAAAAAAAAAACACACCACACACAGACAGGGACAGATAGTCGTAAATTTAAAGAATGCTGAGGTTCTTAACTATTAACTATTAATACATTACACTTTGTAATAAAAACCATTAATAATTCTATATTCTGAAGGTTCGTGGCTGTGTTTCAAAGCCATATTTCTCATTTTACCGCTAGCCATTGTGAACCGCGCCCTGCATTTCGGTTGTCGGGTGCACACGAACCGTAGTACTTCGTTCTTGGTGCTGTGATTGTAAAAACTGTATCCGTCTACAAGAGCCAATTGCTTCCCCTTCTTGTTCGTCACAAACTGCACTGAAATAAAAAGAAATAACAGGTCTATTACATAATTTCCATGCGCTTCAATAGTTTTTACAATTTATTTATTCAAAGTAATTATTTTGCAAAATATTTCAAAAGATAAGTATCTAGATAATAATTAAAACAATGCTTCATTTTGAATACTTATTAATAATGTTATCAAATAAAACAGAAAGAGGTTGTCGAATTTATTATCGTACACGGCTGGGTATTACTTCAACGACAAGAGTAGGGCCTAAATGTGAGTGATTGAAATTCATAACATACAATTTTACTAACTAAATGTCAGATACTAAGATTCATTGTCCATAGTCAATTGTGAGTCCATATAATGAAACTTTAATAAGGTAGAACAAATTACAGTTCTAAAACCTAAAATAATTTCCATTAACAATTTTGTAATTCTGAGGATCGTGATTATGTGCCAAATTCGGATATTTCATGTTTCCGTTTGCAGTGACTGTAAACCGCGCCTTGCATTTTGGTATTCTGGTACACACCAACCGCATTACATTGGCTGTATAGCTATTATTGTAAAAGGTATATCCGTTTACAAGAGCCAGAGGCTTCCCTTTTGAGTTCTTAATCCACTGCACTGGAATTTAGAATGAAAATTAACAATAGGATCCTAATGAGGTAGGTACTAGAAAATGTTACAAACATAATGCAAACAAGTTCAATAAAGCTTAAGCTAAGCTTTTAGATATAAATATAACATAACATAACATATTGTCACGCCTTCACCCTCCACCCACATTTTGCCGGACGATATTTAGTCCCAAATGTGACAAGGGGCGACTCTTTGGTCCATAGACCATGCTCCAGGTATTTAGTAGATGCTATTAAAATCGCAAATATGTCCACACAATTAACAAATTGGTGCGTGCCTTCGGCCGGGTCCGAACCCGCGCCCTCTGGCTTGAGAGGCAGGCCTTCTCCAACTAGGCTATCATCGCTAATAGAAATAATAGATAAGTAACTAATATAGTTAACAACGACACCCTATCACAGTATTTGTAAGTATTATTGTTATGTATTACTATACAATACATATAGGTAAACGGTTAAATAGGTAAAAGGTTATTTTTTTACTTTTGGATCAAGCTTTGTTAAAATGGTAAATCCACATTTTTAGACACCTCTGAAACTCAAATTTGTGTTCTTACATTGAGGTTTTATTTAGCTAAGACTTGTAATGAACCCCATTCTTTACTCTGTAATTTACAAGAATGTGGTTATGATCCAAATTTGAGTTTTTCACGTTTCCTTCCGCAGTACGTGTGAGACGCGCCTTGCACGTTGGTTGGTGTACACACGAACTACATTATATTGACTGAATTATTAGATTACATTTTTATGTTTAAATTATTATTTTGTCTGTTAATGTTTTATTGTGTACTTTGTTTGTTGTTTTTGTAGTGTTTTGTGCGTTAAAATAAATTGTTTCTTTCTTCTTTCTTTAAATCGGTTGTAAAAGGTATACATTTATTCATTTAAAAGCGCCAGTTGCTTTCCTCTTACGTTCTGACCCACTGCACTGAAATAGAATAAAAATTAACAACAGGATCCTACAGGTATTTTTCTACTAAATACATATTGTTACCTTTGAAACCAAGCTCAATTATTTTCAGCTATGCTTTTTGAAATGAACGTGAAATTAATAAAATTGGTAATTTAAGAAATAGTTAAGCTCTTACTCAATGTTTACATACTCGTATTAAATTTAAATAAATTTGGCACCACACGGTGCTAGATTTCTTCAGATTTAGAAGTTTTGTTGTGATTTTATTTGTGACCATGCTTGGCCCTTTGCTGGACAAAGATCTGCTCTACTTTTTTCCAATTCTGTCTGTGGAATGGTTTTATTTAACCTCACTCGTATGTTTTCTTATACATTCGGCGCCACCTCGGCTTCCTCCACCGAGCCGTCGAGAAACGTTTCCGTCACGGCGACAAAAAGGTGGTCGTATAAATACAAAAAATCCTTAACCTCGTCCAAACCAGACAGCATATTCCAGAATTTTTTTTTTTTTTTTTTTTTTTTTATGTAGAATAGGTCGGCGTTTGACCACCAACTCGCCTGATGTTAAGCGACGTTGTGGTCTAAGATGGAGCACGACAACCTGTAAGATACTTATTCACTCTAGCTGGAGTTTTGTAGAGTGAACAAGTACAAAGACGGCAGTTGAGTGAGGCGCTACAAGTGCCCCCCCGAAGAGTTCCCGCCTTGCCGTGGCGGGGGGGCTCAGTAGCCGTGGCTACCTAGCCACGGTGAAACCAAGAGGAATTCGAGGAGGAGGCTCGGCCGGCGCCCTGGACAGTCCGGGTAGCGGCGGTGCGAGCCTAGGCGACCTTGATTGGTTGCGGGGCTCGGTCGGCGTCTCGGCCCTATGCTGAGAAGCGGCGACGCGAGTCAGGGTTCCACCTTCTTAAACCTAGAAGGGATCCCGAAGGAGCCTTCGCTATGCCTCTCGTTGGAGAGGCTCTTGTCGACAGGCTCGAGGTGGCCTTCTCCGCGCACCCTAGAGCATTTAGCTGGAGCGAATGTAGAAGGCGGTAGTGCTTTCGTGCGTACCTCTCCTAGGAGAGGTTCTTGCTGGAAGTATCAGACTGCGGGCCGTCCTTAGGGACGAAGACAGGGACACCCGGTGCGTGCTGACACCACCGCCGGACGATGTGTCGCAAATCGTAACCCCGTTAGCCGATTGGCGTGGGACCGAGGGCCTTGGCTTAACCGCCCGGGCCGCGAGGAAGAAAACCTCTATAAAAAATTACCCCGAAGGTGAAGCGGCGGAGCAGCGCGAGCACCTGCATGGCCACCGGGATGGTTGGTTGCTACTGCTACCCCCGCAGGGGTCCGGTCGAAACCCTGTGCGGGATACGCCTAGACTTACCCGGGTACAGGGGGCACTGCCCGGGTGGACCGTTTATTTCCCCCATACTCGTGGGAACTTTATGGATTCAGTTAAAAGTTTCAATGGAGAAGGGAGGGGGCCTGGCCCCGAGAACGTAGGAGAGGCGCATGGGCGCTGGAAGGGGAAGCTCGGCTCGCAGGTAAGAGAGGAACGAGAGAAGACGAGGAGGGAGATCGCCAGAGAAGAGACGAGGAAGACGAGACAGAGTTCAAGACTCAAGTCTCGGTCTCTGTCCTCTCTCCAGACGCAGACGACGGAAGGGGAGGAGTCTGACGCTAGTGGTAGCGTTCAGATGCCGGAATCCCGCGGGTCAGATACCGAAGGCGGATTCTGGGAGAGTGGTGCGAAGCGACAGCGTTGTAACGAGCTGCTGACTGACGAAGAAGATCTTTCTGTGGAGTTCAGGACACCTGCCATACCAGCAGCTTCCCTGAACACCTCAGGAAAGATTCAGAGGAGGAAGTACCTCAAGCAGCGGCAGGAACAGCTAGATGCTGAGCTTGAGACTGAACTGGAGAAACGAGCTCTAGAATCTCAAAAAAGAAGAGCCGCGCTGGACCTGCAGACCGGCGAAGAAGTTGACGAACGACTTGTAGCAGCACTCAGTCAGAGAGCACTGGAGGACCTCACAGTTATAAAGATGGTGGCAACGAAGTCAAGCCATCTGAAGGGCACATTCGTGAAGGCACTGAAGGAATCCGCAACTTCTATCAAGTCGGTGGTGGAAGTTCTGTGCAAAAGAACTTCTACGGAAGAAACGGCCAAGTTGCAGAGCGCCAATGCCCGTTTAGAGAGGGAAGTGGCGAACTTGCGGAAAGAGATGGCGGACCTTCGAAACGAGTTGGTTCGGTTGCGTACTGCCCCGGTTTCGCCTCCCCGTCAAGGAACGTCTGGAGAGACGGAGCTGCCGTTGTGTGTGCCCCGGTCAGTCGTCGACTTGCAGGAGGAGCTGGTGCGCTCTATTATGTTGCAGGTAGGTGGTATGGTGAATGCAAGACTGGAGGCTCTCGAGGAACGTTTATTGCCTGAAACACGACTCCGTCCACCAATCGCTGCCGATCTCCGGCAAAAAGGGACGTCTGGTGTGGCTGTGAAGACAAAACCTAGCCCTGGTGGCCCCAAGAAGGTGCCTAACCCTGAACCCCAAAAGGGGTCAAAGGGAAAGTCCACCCCAGGAATCCCTGTAAAGGGCAAAAAGAAGGTTGCTTCTTCTGCAAAAGGAAACCCTACGCAGAGAGATCCCTCTCATCCCACTGCGAAGGGGGTTCCAACGCAGGCTAAGTCCACTCTCCCACCACCTCCTGAACCTATGGAGGAGGGTTGGTCGACGGTGGTCAAAAGGCGGAAGAAGGCGAAAGGGGCCCAGCAGAAGACTACCGACCCTAAGAGCCAGAAGGTGAAACTGCACTCTCCTCGGTCGTCGGCGGTGGTGATTACGCTGCAGCCGGGGGCTGAGGAGAAAGGATTGACGTACCCGAAGGTATTGACAGAGTTGAGATCAAAGATTGACCTCACCAGTTGCGGCATAGTAGGGACGGGACTGCAATGCAGACGAGCTGCCACTGGAGCTAGAAAGCTAGAAGTGACCGGCGCAACGAGTGCCGAAAAGGCGGACTGTCTCGCGCAAAAAATCCGCGAGATTATTAGCCCAGAGCTGCTTAAAGTCACCAGGCCCACAAAATGTGCAGAAATGCGCATCTCCGGCCTGGATGACTCAATCAATGCGGAAGAACTGGCAAGCGTCGTTGCCAAGTGCGGGGGTTGCTCAGTGGAGGCTGTTAAAGTCGGAGAAATCCGTCATGGCTCTCAGGGTGCCGGTTCCGTCTGGGTACGCTGCCCAGTTCCAGCTGCAAAAAAGTTGCAAGAGGGAGGCCGTCTTCTGGTCGGCTGGGTTTCTGCACGTGTGCAGGTTCTGCAGGCAAGACCGATGCAGTGCTATCGGTGCTTCCAAAGAGGGCATATGCGGGCTCAATGTCCCTCGAGTGAGGTTGACCGCAGTGAAGACTGTTACCGTTGTGGTCAACCTGGACACAAGGCGGCTCAGTGCACCGCAAAGGCTCGGTGTCCTCTGTGCGCAGCGGCCAACAGGCAAGCGGAACACAGGATGGGAAGCAAGGCTTGCTCCCCGCCCAAGCCGAAGAAGTTGGTCAAGCCTACCGCCGCAGCGGCCAGTGCCGTTCCAACTACTAGCGCCGCCCTCGCTCAGGAGCGTTACGAGGAGGAGATGATCCAAGATTAATTAGTCATGGCTCATCGCTTCTTACAGGCGAACATCAATCACTGTGTTGCTGCGCAGGACCTGCTTGTCCAGAGCATGGCGCAATGGTTGATAGAGGTCGCGATTGTCTCTGAGCCGTATTCGGTCCCTCCGCGGGAAAACTGGGTGGGTGACGTGGATGGCGTGGTGACCATCGTCTCCTTGGCTGGCAATCCGCCTCTCCCAGTTGTTGCGAGGGGCAGAGGGTACGTGGCTGTCGAGTGGGAAAGTATCGTCCTCGTAGGGGTATACTTTTCTCCAAGTAGGAGCCTCTCGGAGTTTCAGTCTTTCCTAGACGAGGTAGGCGCTCTCATTAGGCAAATCTTACCTCGTCGGGCGCTTGTGGCGGGGGACTTCAACGCCAAGTCTATGGCGTGGGGGTGCCCAGCAACTGAACCTAAAGGAGAGGTTCTGGAGGAGTGGGTGGCGGACAGTGACCTCCTGGTTTTGAACCAGGGGTCGGTTGAGACGTGTGTGCGGTGGAACGGGGGGTCTATTGTCGATCTCACATTAGCTTCCTTTACCATTGCACATATGGTGCATGGATGGACGGTGATGGAGGAAGTGGAAACAGCGTCCGATCACCGGTATATCCGGTTCGACGTCTCCAGTTATTCAGCCACAACGGCTAATTGTCGCTCGGGCAGGAACTCCCCTAAAATTCCCAGGTGGGTCCTGAGGACGATGGACAAAGAAGCGTTGGTGGAGGCTTCTATTGTCCAGGCCTGGATGGCCACACCGGATGGGTCAGTGCAGGTTGACGTGGAAACTGAGTGGTTCCGGAGTGCTATGTCGCAAATATGTGACGCCAGCATGGCCCGGGCTAAACCACGGCCTCCCCGGCGACAGGTATACTGGTGGTCTCAGGAGATAGCGGATCTCCGAAGGAGTTGTGTGGAAGCAAGACGCCGGTACACCAGGCAGCGACGACGGCAGCGCAGGGATGAAGTTGCTGAGACCTTGTCATATGGTGTATACCGGGAGCGGGTGAGGGACCTGCGACTGGCTATCAGCAACTCAAAGACTAGGGCGCATAACGAGCTGCTAGAGATGCTCAGCCTCGACCCATGGGGACGACCTTATAAAGAAGTCAGACGGAAGATCCGGCCCTGGGCGCCCCCCTTGACTGAGACTCTCGAGCCGGGCTTGCTGGAGAACGTTGTAACCGCTCTGTTTCCAAACAGCGCGGCTTTTCAGGCTCCGGTAATGGCGGCTCATCGGGAGGGCACTCCTCAAGTTGATGTCGAAGAGGTACCACCGGTCTCCGAAGGAGAGCTTTGGGCGGCTGTTCTTAAGCTCAAATCAGCTGCTGGATGAGGCGGACAAGTTGTTTGAGCGCGTTATAGCTGCTCGACTCATCCGGCACCTTGATAGGGTTGGTCCAAATCTGTCGGACGAACAATATGGTTTCCGAGCGGGTCGGTCCACGATTGACGCGATCAACCGAGTCAAGTCCCTGTCGGACGAGGCGGTGAGCCAAGGCGGCGTGATGGTGGCGGTGTCCCTTGACATCGCTAATGCCTTCAACACATTGCCATGGGCTTGTATAGCGGAGGCACTAAAGTACCATGAAGTGCCACCCTACCTCAGTCGGATTGTTGGTGCTTACCTTTCCGAGAGATTTGTCTCGGCCACAGGGAAAGAAGGAAGACTTCTGCGGTGGAAAATGTCGTGCGGTGTGCCACAGGGCTCGGCTCTGGGGCCAGTCTTGTGGGACATCGGATACGACTGGGTGTTGAGAGTAGCTCTCAATCCGTTCGCAAATGTCACCTGCTATGCAGATGATACGCTTGTGACTGCCCGGGGCAAGACCTTCGAGGAGGCTGCCCGTCTTGCCACAGTTACGGTGGAGCAGGTGGTGGGAAGGATAGAGATGCTGGGACTCAAGGTGGCGCTTAACAAGTCGGAGGCCCTGGTTTTCCACGGTCCCCGCCGGGCGCCTCCAAGAGGTGCCCACATTTCCATCAGGGGAACGCGTGTTGATGTGAACTCCAGCATGAAGTACCTGGGACTCTACCTCGATGGCAGGTGGAACTTCAGGGAGCATTTCGCGCGGCTGGTCCCCAGGTTGATGGGCGCGGCTGGGGCACTTAGGCGTTTACTGCCTAATCTGGGAGGACCAAAGGCTAGCAGCCGTTGCCTCTATCTCGGAGTCGTCCGGTCCATGGCCCTGTACGGGGCGCCTATATGGGCAAACGCCCTGGATAACCGGACGGTTGCCCTTCTAAGGCGACCGCAGCGGGCTATGGCCATCGGGGTGGTAAGGGGATACCGCACAGTATCCACAGAGGCAGCGTGTCTTTTGGCTGGGTCGCCTCCCTGGGACTTGGAGGCGGAGGTCCATGCAAATATGTACGCATGGCGCACGGGGCTCCGTCACCATGGACAAAGTCCAGCACCAAGGTAGGTCGAAGTGTGGAAGATCCACGCCCGTCGGTCCATGCTGGAAGAATGGAAGGAACAACTAGCCCAACCTAGAGCTGGAAGCTGGACCGTCGAGGCTATCAGGCCTGTCCTCGAGAACTGGCTGGACAGGACACACGGTTCGCTTACCTTCCGGCTTGTGCAGGTGCTTTCCGGGCATGGATGCTTCGGAAAGTACTTGTGCCGTATAGCCGGAAGGGAACCGACGACCGCGTGCCACCATTGTAGCTGCGACGAGGACACGGTGCAGCACACCGTGGAGGAGTGCCCAGCTTGGGCAAATGAGCGACGTGTCCTCGTCTCAATTGTGGGAAGCGATCTCTCGCTACCAGCACTGGTTAAATCAATGCTCGGTTGCGAGAGATCGTGGGAGGCGACAGTTTCCTTCTGTGAACAAGTAATGTTCCAGAAGGAAACGGCGGAACGCGTACGAGAGGACACGTCAGATCTTCCAATGCGCCGCCGGAGAGCCGGGCGACGGAGGAGGATCTTTCACGCCCACCTCCAACCTCCATAACAGGGGGCTTGGGCAGCGGACCCGGGGGGGTCCGTTGCCCGACAAGCGTAACCCCTGAGGTGGCGCGCGCGGTGCTTCCGTGTGCTCTCGAAGAAAGAACTAACCATACGGGAAGGGTCCTAGGGGACCAGCGTCGTCGGGGCTGTGCGGTCGAGTGCAAGAGTGTTCCCGTAGCCCCGAGACATGGGCGCCGAGAAGAAACCCCCCAGGGTTTTTAGTGGGTATGCCGCCACTAGGGCGGAGACCCCCACATAACCACCTTGCCTCCCCCGAGGCAGGGTGGTACCTATAAAAGATTTACCCTGGGTAAAAAAAAAAAAAAAAAAAAAAAAGGCGCTACAAGTGCGCTGCTGCTCAGACCCGTCTTCGAAACGGTTACACCGGACTACATCCCGAAACACGACTAGGTCATTTCACGGCATGGCTTGGTCCGGTGGGTGGTAACTAGCCACGGCCGAAGCCTCCCACCAGAGTTTGCTACCCGGTTAGCACTACCCGGGGACCACGTGTAGGGAATCAGAATAGAGTACACTCCTACGGACGTGGGTAGCTCAGCCCCTTATTTTCGGCATAAACTTCGGCTTTATGATAGGTATCGGATCCGCAGGTGTCGTCACAGAACCGTGCACAAGTTTAGACGGGCGTGTCCAACCGGCCGGTCTTGGTGCACTTATTGTAGTAACAAGCGTATATGATGCTTGTGGTTGTTGAGGTTGTTAGGATCGGGGTTCAGTAGCAATCTGAGGCCCAGGCTTACAGCTGCATTCACATTTCTCGATTTTATCGAACTTGTCAAACAGCTTCTCCATCTGATCTGTGACTTTCATTAACTGTTCTTTTATTTTTGTCATTTCGCCACGCAGTTCGCAAATTTCAAAAGAAAAAATATGCACTTGCGAAATTGCGAAAAAAATTTCACTTAGAAATCTACGTTACTATCCTCAGCTTGGTTACGAGATACTTTAGACCGAATAGTAACATTTGAATCTCGGATCCTTTTCTTAACTCCTACTGGCGTGGAGTTGGTATTCCCACTTCTTTTAGTAGTACAGCGACACTCGTGGCGGACAGACGTATGACACAAAGAAGGAAGTGGTTGACGCGCTCAACTTAGAGTTCATTACGGCAGCGGGTAAGAGCGGAGCGCCAAGGGTTGACTGTGCCAGTCCCTCGGCCGCGCTCGGGGACGAGGCATCGGCTAGCGACGTGTCCATAAGGCTATAACCGTTTTTTTTAAATTTATTATGGAACGAAAACTAGGGTGTAATAGGATAGGCACCTAACTAAAGTGACCCTAAGGTTTCTGTTACATTACAACAGTAGACATGATGATAGAATGATGAACGTGATTTTTTTTCCAATGGCACCTACCATAGCAATAAATATGTATGTATGTTTACAGTCAGCTTTCAAAAATTAAGCTTTTTAGCGATTTCACTAAGTAATAATATTTTTATGAAAGGGTGATGAAGGGTTAGAGCAAGCCTTTTTATTAAATAAGCACTGAGTATATCTTATATACGCTCACCAAGATCAATTCCAAAAATTTGTTTACGCACATTCACAGCAATATATTGGCATGAATGTAACCTAACCTTAATCTAGGTTTAGACTAAATTTGTACACTTAACTAATAAATACGCATAAATCTCATCGAATCTCCGAGCAACTATAAATGAACCGTGTGTGTGTTTTAACGGTGTACAGCGCCATCTGACGTTTCAGCGTCATAGTTGTCAAACGACTTGTGCTCCCGGGTATCTTTTCACAAGTTTACGACACGACTCAACGCGTTGGTTTGATAAAATGTAAAAAGTGGCCTATGGTATTTATTTAGGGTAAAAGCAACCTCCAACCCCAACCAAGCTAAATTTAATCAAAATCCTTTCACCGTGAGCGTGAAGAAAAAACACACACACACACAAACTTTCGCCTGTATAACTAGGAAGTAGGATAAACTCGCAAACTTAAGCAAGATGGCGTGGTCGTCGCCTAGTATAATGTGATTATTTATCACAAATTACAAGTAACATTAATTAAGGTGACAAACTGAGATTTGGTCATTCATTAAACTATTTTTAGTGCTCTGTTTTAACATTGAGCAAATTCTCTGAAGTTTATAACACTTAGGTAAACATTCAAAACGCGCGGCAAAAATAGCAAACTGCTTACAGCAATCGAATCTAAAGTAATTTCAACCTATCTAGTAATATTTCACAGCTAGATTTGAACTCAAAGTTATTATTTCAAAGATTTTCTGAGCGTCGCGCCGACATACCTAATAGCGCTATAAAAATACAAGCAAGTCTGCTCTATGCCTGTAGGAATCTTGTTTTTAATTTTTTTACATCTCGTGTTTTTTTTTCAAGTCTATTTGTATCTGATATAATGTAATTGAAGAGTTTTTTTGCAATGATAAAACGTCCTGGTAATTTTTAACGTGTTCAAATATGTTTAAACTATTTACCGACTTCCCTACTAGTTCATTATAAAGTTATTTGCGATACAAACAGTGATATTTTCTTGTGCCTGCCGTGAACTTTGTCAAGACCGAAAAGAGTGCCGTTGAGCCAACGTGGATAATAAATTATATTTTAGCCGAGTTGATTTGTTTATTTTCATTCAGTTGCTAAGTTTTATGTTTGGATACGGCAACAATTGTTATTTGGGTATTCCAGTACTTACCTACTTAAAGAATATGAACTACGTATAAAATTTGATCGTAGACGCAAGTTACAACATTTTTTTAAAATGCTAAAGAATAAATAGGTTTCTTAAACAAAACTATAATCTTAATATATATAAATCTCGTGTCACAATGTTTGTCCTCAATGAACTCCTAAACCACTTAACCGATTATAATAAAATTCGCACACCATGTGCAGTTCGATCCAACTTGAGAGATAGGATAGTTTAAATCTTAATATATATATATATATATAAATAATAAACGCGAACGAAGTCGCGGGGTGACAGCTAGTAATTTTATATTTCTTAAGTTTCATTACATTGTCATTTTAGAATCCTTCCTTAACTAACAATCAGTGATCAGATATTCGTATTACCATTTTATTTTTATTTTTTTCTTGCCTTTTTTTTTTTTTTGTTTGGGTGGGAAATCATCAGATGACTTCTCCCGCTCTGGGCTGAGCGGGAGGGCATGTCAGACTTCTACTGACTAAAACCCACCCGTGTTCCTTACATTGCCTGTGTGCCAGGGCCCCGATATCCCTTTCAAACAACTTGCAACCCTGGCTAGCATTGGTCCCAGCGGACCCCGTCAGTTGGTGCTGACGTCTCTTTGAGGCGCGCGTGGAACACAACGCGCCGTCGACCCGGGCCTGGTCCTTGTCGGACGGCGAGCTACCCATCGCTCACCGTCCGCAGGCCCGCGCCTACGGTGGCCGGAAGTCACTTTGTGACTCCCGACGCCCGGGATTTTTTTCTTGCCTAAAGTGTGGAAACTACAATCTTGGTACACATCTTTCGCTGCTTGTACTTCTATGAGTCCTTTCATAAATGCTCGATGCTCGTACCGGGCCTTTTCAAAACGTCTTAAGTTTGACCCTGAGACATTTTTCTAGGTCGCCCTTTACCGATTCTCATTCCCCTTGTATATCTGTTTCATCAATCTTCTTTCATCAAATCTCACAATACGCCCAAACGTTATTTTATCTTGAATATATTTTTGAATACCATATCCTATCCTACTAATATTAAAACGCGAAAGTTTGTAAGAATGGATGGACGGATGTTTGTTACTCTTTCACGCCAGAACGGCTGAACAGATTTAGACGAAATTCGGCACAGAGATAGATCATAGTCTAGAATAGCACATAGGATAAATTTTAACCGCGGGTGAAACCGCGGGGCGCTGCTAGTTTAGTTATATATCTACTATACATATAAGTAAACATTATGAGGACGGTTTTTTGGTAGTGCTATTTTTCACGATCCTTCACGTGCTTTCATGTCATACATCCGAAATTTTCCATCCTAATCCTAACTAATATTATAAATGCGAAAGTGAGTTCGTTTGTTTGTTTTTAACGCTTTCACGCCTTAACGATTCAACCGATCTTCATGAAATTTTGCATACACGTTGTTGGGGGTATAGATAAGAACAATAGTCAAGGAAAAGTGGACACAACGAGGAATATTATTTTTACAGGTTTTTGTGCAGGTTAAATTAAAATGAGAACATTTACACACTCCTTAACACGTTTCTTAAATTACGCGAGCGAAGCCGCGGGTTAAAGCTAGTAATGAAATAAAACTACTCAATAGGTATAAGTTTTCATAAAAATCACATTACATTAATACATAGACATACAGCAACTAAACAAGCTACCTTACAACTACACAGTCAAAGCCAACGACTGTCTGAGCAAAACCCACTCAACCGCTTTTAGCTTTCTTAAGCTCTTTATCCCTCTTACCATACGAGCGCCGCCGCTCCTGCCCAAAATCAACCAGCAGCAATGGACGCACACCGAAATACTTTTATAAGTCAATTGAGTGACTTCTTCCAGCTACGTAGTACTATTATTTATTCTGTGTTGCTACGAATAATTCAATACGTTCTTTAAACAATATCTTATTTGCTAAAATGCATACAGCAATCATATTTAACATAGCAGTAAAATATGATATTTTTAATGAAATAGGCACATACGACACATGGTTCCTTTATCTCATTTATGCCATGAAGACAATAGAGTATTAACATTAGCGTATTCTGACATAAATCCCATTAACAATGTTGAAGACGGGTCGTCTATGGTTATGTTCTAGGTTTGATCTTATTATCTCTTGGTTGCCATCGACGAGCGATGTGAAGCGCGCCATACACTTCCCGGCGCTGGTACACTGCCAGCTCCTGGTCAATTTCGCCTTGCCAGTTTCTCGCCGCGGGTAGAATGTGTATCCATAGATTATTGCAAGCTGCTTCCCCTTTTCGTTAGGCACGTAATACACTGAAAATTTCCATATCTCTTGTTAACTACGACAAACACACATGGATAAACATGCTACAGGCGACAACATCTTTCGGTGTCTGCAAACAACGAAACAGGATTCCATTCTACAATTCCAATAAGAAAATAACTGCGCAGTTGTGTCGTAGTGGGTTTCTTTAGATTGCCTCACACCACCACTTGTTGCGCGACAACATATTGATCAAGTGCCGTCCAACCCTCTACCTGTAGAAGTCTCGTAGTTAGAGGTATCACTGCGTTTCTGATCTCCTAGTACATCAGATACGGCTCCACCTGTTTGCGCTGACGTTTATTGATCAGTTACCGCAACCTGTATGCGCGCCATTAGTAAACCTAAACATGCTATGCCCAAAAGTTATATGAATCACAAACTTCCTCATAGTTTTGCTCTCCTAATAGTACTTAAGTTTGATTTTACGCCACTTGTGGATCTAACAAGTCCAGCAATCTGTTTAATCGACGTCTTGAAGTAACCTGTCGGAGTCTCTTTACTACAGTCCTTTATTGTTATGTTGTCTTAGTATTTTTGACTCGTTGCCACCTGTTACTTTACCTGCTTTCGAACAGGGAGGTTCCTCATTCAAGAACAACCTGTTTGATGAACATGACTTCTATTGGTCGTTCTTTATTATCAAATGAGAGCGAGATATGACCTCCTGGTAATTATTGGGACAATCCACCTGTTATTTCTTCACTTGCATGCGTTTTTGTTGATCTTGGGCTTCTACAACCTGTAGCTGTTTAGTCTCTGCCCAGAACTGTCTCGTGGACATGAACTCCTAGTATAAGTTTAACCCTAACAACCTGTCGTTGGGTAGGATTTGCTTGAGTTTTACTGCTGGTAAAACACCAGTGACGGACTCGTAAACCTGTTGATTCACTGCTGCAGATAAGTATAGCTCTAGTGGGATATGAGCTCCTGGTGCATTTTGTGGCGAACAACCTGTTGTGATCTGTTTAATACTTGATCGGTAAAATTTTGGTGGGGATTATGGAAATAGCCTATTGAAAGAACTTACGTTAAATCAGTTTTCGCTGTTCAGTTTTCGTTCCGTCTTTTGTGTTTTGTTGTATTAATATTAAATATAATATTATTCATGTTTTTAATTTCATCGGCCTACAAATCCCTAAGCTAATGAATCTCTTCGATGAGAATCTTAATAGCGGTACTTTGTTACCACATGATATCTACAATTATCAATGAAATTTGTGATAATATCTGATTGGTATCTCTGGTACCACATAGTTGTACAGAAAGTGTCGGGGAAAAAATATGTTATCCCCTGGCTCTACTTCTATCTAATTGGTGCCACAGGTAATGCATTTTACAAGAGGCACCATCGAAAAACTAGATTCCAAGACTGCTACTACGAGTACTAGTAGAACAATAAAACTACGGGCAATCAAAGGAAAATATTTTATTTGAAATGCAAATAATAATGCAATGGATAGTAATATTTGTCTTTTTCGATCGAGTTTAAAACGATAAAAGAAAGAAATAGACAAAACACTAAACTATTCCGAGGCTATACAACGTTTATTGTAAATGGGGTATGTTTATTTAGTTTTAAGATAACTCTTACTAGCAGGTTTATGAAGCTTTACATGACAATCCAAATTATTATTGTAGGTACGTATCTCGTCTTAAATCTTATAAAAAATTCCATTTATAATAGTAAATCTAGGTGCGTCGTGGTTGTGTTCTAGGTGTGAGTTCTTGACGACTCCGTCAGATATAGTAAACCTCCCCTTGCAATTCCTGTGGTACATCCGGCATTGATAATACTCGTGTGATCTGTGCTGATTATATTTACAAAGCAATGTCCAGAGACTATAGCCATTTGTTTTCCTTTGTGATTGACAACGAAGTTTACTGAAAATGTCAACATAGACAGGAAAATTTTATTCCAGTTGTTTATTTATTTTTTAAATTTAAAGTATTAATTTATGAGTTATCTTAAGTTATACCTACAATGTAAACAGAAACAAAATATCAGTAATTAACTAGTACAACATTACATTATTTATTTTCTTTAAATTCACACATAAGTTGGTACTATATTCATAAAACTTTACAGTTAGTGTTAACAAATTTATGAATAAAATAATTTTTAGAATCACAATTCTAAACCTTGACTAGACAATTCCTAAAGAATTAACTAAACCAATATTAAAATAAAAACGATAATTTTAAAGGTGACAAATTTAAAACTTGTAAACCAGTATTGACGAGAAATAATCTCAGAATTTATAGTAAAACCCATCAATAATTTGATGACTCGGAGGTGCATGATCGATGTGCGATAGGTATGACCGTTTGACGCGACCATCGTTGGACAGTATGAACCGCGCCTTACATTTCCCGGACTTTGTGCACCACCATGACTGACTTGTAATGTGCTTCCTTTGACAGTAGAACGTGTATCCGTCGACAATGGCAATTGGCTTTCCAGATTTTTGCTTATAAAAATGAACTGAAAAAATTAATATTAATAATATTATTATTTTGATATAGAAAGAAGCGGTAAGTCATTTATATTCCTGACTGCAACAAAACACCTCACGCGGACACCTCACGGTACGCACCCACACACCACGCACTCACTCTGCTTAACGATCTAATCGCTCAGCAGCCTGACGTAGACTTGTTTTCTCTAACGTAAATAATATCATTCAAAATGTAATGTGCCATTTTAGCTATCGATCGAATTTGTGATTTTTGTTGTACCTATTTGTGATGTACCTAGTAAGCTAGGTACATCACAAATAGGTAACTCAAAACGTTCTGGTTTTTATAAACTGTGAAATTGATATAAATAAATAAAACATGTTTTATTGTAATTATTTATTTACTTTCCGGTACTTACTCGTACAATAAAATTGCAGCAGTATAACTTAAGAGGGCCGCGACGCTCTGAAATTTCCATACAAACGCGCTACTCAGATTATATGCTATTACGAATTAATTAAATTAATTATTGCTAATTACGAGCTATGAAAAATATCCGCATTTTTAAGGGGTCACTTTTGACTGATTTACTCAATAGGTAGACAAAGCAAATCAAAAACTCCATTACATAGGGAGGTTGTCTACATCATTAGCTGTTAAATGAATCCATAATACAAGGGAATTTCTTAGTTATTTAAGAATGATTACAGAAGTGCAAAAGTAAAAAAAAAAAAATTGAAATTGCACTTTGTCACTCTGTAGGTAACTTTAGAGGCTCGTCAGTATCATTACTCGCTCTCTTCCCTCGTCTTCTTCTTCTAGACCAAATGGCTATAGAATATCTTAAGCCAATGCGAAGTTAGTCTAAAGTGGTCGCCGGACTCTTAAGGTTAAAAATACTTTAATTTAAAATAAAATTGTAAGATTACAACAATCTTTCTAAAAAACTCTAATTAGTTTACATTTTATAATAAATCCCATCTCTAATTCTAAATTTTGGAGGTTCGTGCTTGTGCACAGGGTTAAAATTTTTAACTACATCACCATCACTGATGAGTGTGAATCGTGCGTTACATTTTCTATTCGCAGTACACAACCAAGATTGGGTGTGTTTATGTTTCTTTTGACAGTAAAACGTGTAGCCATCGATAATAGCGATCCGCTTTCCGGATACACTCTGCGTCACGAATTGAACTAAAACAAAACAAATAGGTACGTGAACAAAAATACACATTAAAACAGGGCAGAAATATTAGATATGGGTTCGATGTGGAGAAACAGGATGAGTCTTCGTGAATTTAATTATTTAAAATGTAAATTAACAATGCCTAATTAAAAGTTTATTAAAATGGTTTATAAATCACATCTTAATAGTGAATCCGAACTAATATTATGAATGCGAAACTGAGTTTGTTCGTTTGTTTATCGTCTTATTCGTCTTAACTATTCTGAACAGGTCATCATGAAATTTTGCAAGTAGATTATCAGAGGTACAGAAAATGACATAGGGTACTTTTTATTCCGGAACCAGAGGTGACACCGCGGGCCGCAGCAAGTAAATGTTATAAATGCAAAATTTTGTTTGTGTAGAAGTAATAAACAAATTGTTGTTATTGGATTTTGATGAATTTTGATATGGAGGTAGCTTTTGACCTGAATTGACACATATTATGCTACTTAATTAACCACAGGTAACAGCGTGGGGTGCATCTAGTAAGCAACAATGTAGGTAGGTAATTCAGTGTCCAAACCTACAGCTAGCTATTATTATTTCACCTCTAAGAAATATGGGTGAGAGAATAATTCTGCCTACGCCAATATATTAGGCATAATAGCTGTAAAAAAGATCCCAGTCTTAGTTATCTGCCACAAGAACTCCGTGATTATAAGCCGTTTACTATGAGCCAGCTGAAGAGACATCATCCCAGCTTGCTCGTGCAGTAAAGGTATACCAGTGAGGTTAAAGTTTTGGGCTATAGCCAGAAAATTAAGGCATAATATCTGCATAAGGCAGAAAAAACTGAACAGTAAACTATTTAAACAACAATTTTAATTGGTGTTCTCGTAAATTAAATTATAAAATATTTTTATATAATATTTTATAATCAAATTTTTATAATAATCATACATTGTAAGTCCTAAATATCTAAGTAAGGCATGTTTTACGCTTATAATAATATGATACAAAAGTGAGTTTGTTTGTTACGCTTTCATTTAAATACTCGACACTCGACCTATCATTACATAATTTTTCAAACACGTTGTTAGAATGTTTATGGTAGGTGACTTTGAGCAAGTAACTTTACAGGGCACTGCTTATTTAAGAATACTTATAGTTGTTACATTAACGTGATTCATGTAACTGTGATCAGAGCAGATTAATATTAATAAAGTTAAAATACAATTTAAACAATAAAAAAAATATTTTCAATCTTTTGAGTGTTTAGCAATACCTACCTACATTTCAAAAGGATACTTGTTAAGTTACTGCTAACATATATCTTATTTAACATATTTGACGTATGTCTTATTTAAGTGCATCTCAATTGTTAGGAGTAGGTATTAAAAACACATTTCTATTAGGAAACTGAGATGTTTTTTTTTTCAAATCGTATTTTTTACTTATTAAAACACACCGCAGACGGTACACGTAAGTACACACATACATACAGACAAGGACAGTTAGCGGTAAATTCAAGCGATTAATGGGCTAATACATATTTACAACAAATCACACCTTGTAATAAACCCCGTCAATAATTTTATGTTTAGCAGGTTTGTGGTTGTGTTTAAAATCCATGTTCCTCATGGTATCGTCAGCCAAAGTGAACCGCGCCTTGCAATTCGCTCCTCGGGTGCACACGAAATATTTTACTTTTTTTGTACTGCCTCGATTGTATAAACTATACCCGTTTACAATAGCTAATTGCTTTCCGTTTATGTTCGTAACAAACTGCACTGAAAAAAAAAACAAATATCAGGAAAAGATGGAAAACAAATATCAGGATTATGCTCTTTTTTGTGGCTATTCTGGTAAGTCCCTCAATGTTTCTGTGAAGTCAACGTGTATTTCTTTAGTAGATTTTTATTAGGCAGGTACTCAATGATTCCTCTTTTTTTTGTGTTTTCGCTTCGTATTCCAATAAATGTAGTTTCCAGGGGTGACGGTGTACTTAAACTTTGATTTTTTTACTCGTAAGTAGTAAGACAAAGAAGAATAAGCTACATTTTTTTTAGATATTTATGACTATTAGTAATTTACGATTAACATTATTTTTTGATCAAGCCTGAAGATAAGCCTAATGGGGGGAATGAATAAATAAAATAAAATCATTTTTTTTGTTTTAATAATTGATATTGTTTTCAAATAAACGAGTAAGCAGACATCTCATTATAAAGCAAGATACTCGTATATCACACACCGCATTACTTCATCGACAAGAGAAGCGCTCAATAGAGAGTGGTTTAAATTGAAATTAAACATTTTACGTTAATAATTATAAAACAAATGTAAGTTGTAAATCCTAAATTATTATCGTACACGGCTGGGCATTACTTCAACGACAAGAGTAACGCTTAATATTGTGAGTGGTTGAAATTCGCAAAATACAATTTTACTAACTAAATGTCAGATACTAAGATTCATTGTCCATAGAGTCAATTGGGAGTCCATATTATGAAACTTTAATAAGGTAGAACAAATTAAAGTTCTAAAACCTAATATAAATTCCATTAACTATTTTGTAATTCTGAGGATCGTGATTATGTTCCAAATTAAGGTTTTTCATGGTTCCGTCCGCAGTGACAGTGAACTTCGCCTTGCACTTTCCTTTAGTCTTAGTGGTACACACTAACCGCTTTAAATTGGCTGAATAGCTGTTATTGTAAAAACTGTATCCGTTTACAAGGGCCAGTTGATTCCCTTTTATGTTTTTTACCCACCGCACTGAAATGAAAAATGTTATTTAAACAAGGTTCTGTTTATTTTACAAAATAATTAGAAATAAATAAAAACGTATGCTTCACTATTATTGTAATTTTCTTTGTTGTTTCCATCAAATTTAACTATTAAAACTGGAATTTATACGTTATCTAGATAAAATAATATTGTAAAACTTATAAATAAACTCAAATTAACATTAAGCACAATTTTTTTTATCACCACTGAAAGTTTGGTCAAGTGAAGAAAGCTCCCACGTGTATTTAAAGATTCGGTACCTCAGATCAATCTAGAGGAAAAGATGGAACACTGCGTTACAACTAGCTGAAGCCACTTCTTTTTAAACGTGTGCGCGTGGTAATGTTGCCATGAAAAACATTTACAATTGCACGAAAACTAATATTAATTCCCAAGCTCTACGTTAGCCATCTCCGTTCCAATATACAACCTTAGTATAGATTTAACATTCTAAAACTGCAAATATTCGTAGGAGTTTAATGTTACGGCTTTTTCAAAATTGACTTGTAAAAAAACTGCACAGTTTTTAAAAAGAACCTCAAAATTTAGTCCTGGCCACACTTTTATAATGCACTATGTATATTTATGTACACGAAATTATACCATAAACCAATGCACATAATGTCGAGATAAGAATGACCAGGCGAGTAGCGTAGTTTCAATGAGTGCGTGTTTTGTACATATACGACAGTAGCGTAATTTTTGGATGGTTTTTGGCTTCACCTAAATCACCTCTCTAGGTTGATTTGAGGTCGGTACTTACATGATTAATTCTTAATCGACCGAGCGACCGTCAGCGAGCGTAAGCGATCGAAGCGTCTCTGCATCAGCTTCAACAAAAATGCTTTCGTATGTCCGAATCCCGTCGGGTTCTCTGTCCGGATATCGGGATTTTCCAAATTGAGGAAATATCATTTCTCCGCCATTTTGAAAAACCCAAAAACTGACTTGACAAAAAAATCTTTGTAATTTCACAAAAAATTACGAGAATCGGTTGAGGAATGCGACCCGTAGACAGACGTCGGCCGCGAGGTCTATAGCTTAAGGAGCCACTACGACTAGTATTGATAGATAGGTAACTTTGACGAAGTAAGTTCGCAGGACACTACTAGTTTAGGAATATTTGTAGCTTTGTTACATTCAACCATGATCGGAGTAAGAAATGTACTCTCATCTACACTAATATCCAATATAAACAGGAAAGATTTGTACTTTTGTATGTTTATGTAACGAATAAATTAAAAAATATATATATACTAGCTGCGCTCCGCGGTTTCACACGCGGTTAAAAAGTATCCTATCTCTCAAGTGGGATCGAACTGCACATGGTGTGCGAATTTTATTATAATCGGTTAAGTGGTTTAGGAGTTCATTGAGGACAAACATTGTGACACGAGATTTATTTATATTAAGATTTCAAAAATTATATTACCTTTAGAAAGCTACATTATCATTATCCTTGAGTGATATCACACTAATATTATAAAGGTGAAAGTTTGTGAGTGTGTTAGTGCGTAAGTGTGTATGTTTGTTAGTTATTCACGTTCAAACGGCTGGACCGATTTTAATTAAATTTGGTATGGAGGTAGCTTACACCTTAACACATTAACACATACTTTTTATCCCTTAAAAATGTAGTGTTTCCGTGGGATGAGCAAAAATCTTAACCTAACCTAGCCACAGATTTTTTATGAAAATTACTCTTTAGTGACTGTCACTGTCGCAGTTCTAACTCAACATAATCTAGACACAGACATTTACGTTAGTCACCCTTATTGAAATAATTAACAAAACAATTAATTAAGTTACATTACAATCAAAATTTTTGCAAAAGTATGGTAAGTTAAATAATTATTATTTTAAACAATTGTATGTAATCTAAACGGTATGTTATAATAATGTTACCTATAAACTGATGTTATTTCAGCTAAAGAATATATCAAACGTTGGTATAATTTCAAAATGTTTCATTAGTTCGATACAAAGAACTTAACACAAATAAAATAATTTACACGGATTGGTGTGTCAAATGTCTCTTAATCGCAGTGAGCAATATTGAAATGAAAGTATGACAAAAGTATTTCGATCAAGTATGGCGCATGCCTAAAACACGCAAACATGACTCTCGATTTAATGTCATTTATCATAAACTTCTTATAGTTTACATTCGGTTTCACTGTGTGTTGCTGAACTATCTTAAAACGCGCAAACGCTTGGGTTCCCCATTGAACGATACCCATAAGCATTTTTGAATAATTAAACTAAAAGACGAAACTTTGTGTACTTATGTTTTTGTGTCGTTAGTTGGACAAACACTGTCTTATACACCTGTAATGTATAATTTTTACCCGCGGGTAGCACCGCGGGCGCAGCTAGTAAGGCTATAAAACGCGAGCGAAGCCGCGGGCAAAAGAGCTGGTTATGAGTATAGTAAGAATACAACTTAAACAATTAAAAAACCGGTGTGTGTTACCAGTGATGACTTATGGCACTGAAACGTGGTCTCTTACTATGGGCCTTATTTATAAGCTCCTAGTAGCCCAACGAGCTATGGAGAGGGCTATGCTCGGAGTCTCTCTGCGAGATCAAATCAGGAATGAGGAGATCCGTAGACGAACCAAAGTTACCGACATAGCCCAGCGGATTGGCAAGTTGAAATGGGAGTGGGCAGGGCACATAGCACGAAGGACTGATGACCGATGGGGTCGAAAGGTCTTCGAATGGAGACCACGTTCCGGCAAGCGCAGCGTAGGACGTCCACTCACAAGGTGGACAGATGACCTTGTTAAGACCGCAGGATCGCGCTGGATGCAGGCCGCTACCAACCGGTCTTATTGGAGATCTATGGGGGAGGCCTATGTCCAGCAGTGGACGTCCTATGGCTGATGGATGGATGATGGATGAATTAAAAAACGTATGAATTGAAACTAACTATTTTTAATTAATTAAAATCGTTTAACATTACTGACATTTAAAAGGATAATTGTTCAAGCTACTGCCTATTATGTGTGTTAAGTGCATCACAGTGATTATGAGTAGGTATTGAAAAAACACACTTAGTTAGAAACACATTCAATTAAGGAAAATGAAACTTTTTATTTATTTTTTAATGGTAATTTTTTTGGCTTATGAAAAACACATCACACAGTACTATAAACACAAACAAGGACAGATAGCGGTAAATTCAAGCGATTAATGGGTTAATTAATGGATTAATGGGATTAATAGGCGATTATCTAATTACAATACATCACACCTTGTAATAAATCCCATTAATAACTATATGTTTTGAAGGTTCGTGGTTGTGTTTCAAGTCCATGTTTCTGATGGTATCGTTAGCCAAAGTGAACCGCGCCTTGCAATCTGATTCTCGGGTGCACCTGAAGTATTGTACTTTGTTTATGGTACATCTCTTGTACAAGCTGTGTCCGTCCATAAGAGCCATTGTTTTCCCTTTTATGGTTTTTACCCATTGAACTGAAATGAAAAAAGTTATTATAACAAGGTTCTGATTACACATTGTAAGTAAAAAATAAGAGGTATTGTGTCAGGGTTGGCACACCACCTGCGCTGGGATTGATTAGAAGAGCTTCTTCGCAGGCCAGAAACCTCCGGAATGAAACACTGTTGAGGGTTATTTCTACTGTTTATTTTCTTCCTGTTTCCCTCTTAGAGCTATTCGAATACTAAACTTGCTGTTGCCACTTCGGCGGCTTACTTATAACTGAACTGTACTGTCGACACTTCGCTGTCTCACAAGAAATTAACTATTACTGAGGAGCCATCGGCTGGGTATTTGTTTGAGTTGAGAGCTCCAGAACATTCTAATTTACAATACTTGAAGCATACTAAAAATTGTTTATTTCTTAGAGAGCGAGACCCTTTCTAGAAAAATCTGCGAAATTCAAAGGATCGTTGTAAACACCCTATAGCATTATGAAAACATTTCACGAAAAATGCTCCTCCAGGAAGGCTCCTTTTGTATCGGTATAAACAATAGTGCGCGCGACCCGGCTCCGGCCCATATCTATACAATTCTCCGAAATAGCTATTTCGATGCGGCTGATGCAATATTTAGCAAATTTTAGCTAAGCGTTTCCGACAATTATGAAACAACTAGAACTATGTAGAATGTAAAAGAAACTAGGAACTGTTAAAAATTATTCAATTAAATTTATTCAAAAAAAAAAATTCCAAACTCTATTATACTAGTCTTAACTTTCTTAAAACTAAGCTGTAATATCGTCGTCCCGCACATATTCAGCCTTAGAAATAAAAAAATGCATAAAAATCTGCTAAACCAATGTTCAGTTAGACATTGAGTAACAAGTAAATAGTGTAACTATTGTTTGAGCAATAAAGTGTGAATCAGCATTGGGTATTTACACACATGCTAAACACTTTTTTCTTTTTCGTCTAGCAGCTTTTGGTAAATTCGTTTCGAAACTTTTTCGTTCAAATAGTTTTTAATAATTATTTGCGGGATAAAAAGTAGCATGTGTTAATCCAACACCGACACCCTGGATTAACACATAGGCTACCATTTATCCCGCAAATTTTAACTGCTCCCGAGGGATACTAAGAGCGTCCAAAACATATAAATCTCCATAGTTTTATAATTACATACATACAATTACATACAATTTCTATTAATTAATCTCGGTATAAAAACAGTGATAGCCTCTCTCTCTGACGATACCTAAAACACAAATAGCCATTTTTGAATGAATAATTTTAAAAAGGCGAAAGTTTGTGTGTGTTACTTTTTCAATCAGGATGCACCAAGAATAGGCAATGGCACCAGGCAACGTAATACAGATCTGCGTAATTGCGAACATGAACGCGCTGAGGGTGGTCGTAGGCGGTATCGCTCATCTATCGCGCGACTTACTATAAATAAATAAATAATAAATAGCTCTCTGATCAAATCGCACGCGTAAACTATCTAGCTCTAACAGGTATATTATAGACATGTGTACTTACGTAGGTACCCATAATAAAACGAAATCTGTAGTGCGTATTTGTTTACTAGATTACAAAGAAATTTGACAGTTTTTTTAAGAAAAATAACTTTGTTACTTAAGTATGTATATATGAGAAAAGCTTACAAACTACATGTTTGGTATATAAGTCAGATGCATATTTTAATTAAACAGGTGCATGTGAATGGGCTGTATTCATTTTGATGATATCATTATCGAATGTGTGTATGACCGCGCGGCACTTCCTGCTTCTCTTGGCGGAGCAAGTCCATCTAATTTTGCGTCCGGTAATATTCACTCCATCTCTTGTGTATGTATAATTCTTATAAAACAGCATACTATTCCCTCGATTAGATACAACGAATCGTGGACCTAAAAAAAATACAGTGTTTTTTAGCTAAACCAAAGTAAGTATTATTTTAATAAATTAATTGTCGAAAAAATGTTACTAAGTATGACAAAATAATATTTCGAATTTTATAATTTATTATTAGTATTTGAAAAATCAGTATCATAATATTTAACTAGGTATATTATTATGTTTTACTTTACTATAATTGTAGATTGCAGTCTTGAACACCATTTCAAGTGTCAACATAAAATCGATGTCGATTACCAGCCGACCAAACAATCATCAATGACGAAGCTTGTAAAAATAGCCGTTACATGAAAATGTAATGTAATGACTATTTATTTCCTTTATTCATCCCTCATAAATTCATCCTCTCTAAACAACAATCTATTATTTTCAGTTTTCTTAACTCACCCTTTTTTTATTCTTAGCTCATCCTACTTCAATATTTGTATGAAAATTAGGATCTGCACTGATTGCAAAAAAAAAATTGTTATAAAACTAAGCCCAACTTTTTGTTTGCTACTTTGTCGTGGAATATAATGTCAAAACTAGGGACACTTATATTATCACAAAATCAACATAAAATCAACATAAAATCAACAAATTACATTATAAATAGTACAACAACGGAAAATGAAATACATTTTACGATATGTTTTTAGAAAACTCGAAATACTATTAATGAATATTAACAGTTATAATTATTGAATTAGTATTTACTAAAAACTGGTCTTGTCTTGATTGGCTATTATTATTTTATACATTTATTTTTTTAATTAAACGATGAGTATTTTAGAAAATAACAGTGACCTGATCACTGATTGTGTAAAAATGTCCTAAATAACACATAACTATTTGTAAATATTACACAAAATTCACAGATTTCGAGGTTAAAATAGTTTATAAGCCTAAGCATATCTAAAAAACACTATTTTAAGTACAGTTTAAGGACTTATCTCTTTAATATTATGCTAACTATTATTTATATTAATTTTAAACCTTTAAAGTAAATTATAACAATGATAATTAAAACAATGAAGTATCTTTTTCTCAATCTCTTTCGCTCTCATTCAATAGTAAAACAAGTTGTTATCAGTATTAAACAATAGCATAACCCAGCAGCACTCAAAAATACTTGTCAATATAAACACTCGTTTAGCTTCGTTTTAAGAGTTTTTTATAGTGGGAAATTATGCTTCTAAATAAAATATGACTAGTGGCTCTATGAGCAGAATGCGTCACGTCCGGCATCTGTCCTCCTCGTAAATAAATTAACTAAGATAAAGAGTAAGATAAACACATATTTTTTTCTTCAACACTGAAAGTGTTGATCAAGTGAATAAAGCTCCAACGTGCATTTAAACATTCGGTTTATGAATAATTTCTTCATTAATATGAATACAATGTTTTATTGATATGACCTATAGTGTCCTTCCTATCTAATACATTCCAGTCTGCCAAACTATAAGGGCTCTCAGTATCCCAAAAATTATACTCACTCGGGTATATAACAAACCGTTCGACGGGCATAAAGCATACTTTCACCATTTTAACGTCTTCTCAGATCAAACTATATACAAGTCTCCACCTCCTCCTCGAGTCGTACTGCTCACTGCTGAGCGTCGTGATGATCCCGACCAATAATTTTCCGGACAATTTGTCGCCATTTATGTCGATCAGCGGCCTCATGAATGGCGTTATAAATTTTGGTGTCAAGCTGCTTAGATACCTGTTGATATACCTGTTGATGATATACAAGTCTACTCATACTCAAAGTAGACTCCGTTCCGTAAGACCGTTCCGGCTCGTGGTTGTGCTGTAGGTGCAGCGCCGTGATCTCTCCAGCGCGGGTGGACATGACCCTGGACTTGCACTGGCTCCAGCGGCACCTTTATACGCGCAGAAGAAAGTGTAACTGTTCAGGATGCATATATTCTTCCCAGATTATTTTTTTAATACCCTAAATGAATAGAATATGAGGCAAACCGGTCGACTGTGAATGAATACATTAGTACGAATAAAAACACTTACCTGGACCGGCACGAATTTTGTTAAGTTTGGGTTAAAGACTGGTAAGTAATAAAGCGCGTTCATGTTTTTTTTTATCACGATTAACTTCTAACATATACTCGTACTTATAGTTACGCTTTTTTTTTCAGTAGAAGAACGCTTCATACCTTTCCACGAGTCCCTTCATACATGCTCGTCGGTGACGGGTACTCGTACTTACACCTGACTTGGCTTTTTTTCTAAACGTCTTGTTTTTGATCCTGTTACGTTCTCCTATGTCTCACTTTACCGACTTCTAAGTAAGCTGAAAGCCGGAAAATAGTTTAAACTATTCTTTTAAGACAAAATCATATGCACGAAAAACACGAGACAACTAAATTAACACGGAACAGGTACAAAAGTCAGAACTCTTATAGTTTCGCCTACAATACAAAATCACACAATGTTCAAGAAAAGTTAGTGAAGTGTTTTCCCAAAAGTCAACGATCTGTTTCATGCTACGAGTATCGTCTTGAGATAATGAATGAGCATACTGAACACATGCTTTCATCTCTTGTGCTTTAAGATTGGGCTAAGCAATTCGTCCAACAGAGCATGGATAGCTTGGCTACGAACTCCAGGCGATAAACTGAAATAAAACAGGTCCAAAGAATCAACTTAACAGGTCTGTTCGCGGTTTGCAGATAATTACAACGTAGCGCACTTGTAGCGCCTCACTCAACTGCCGGCTTAGTACTTCTTCACTCTGCACAACTTCAAGACTAGAGTGAATGAGTACCTTATAGGTCGTCGTGCACCATCTTAGACCACAACGTCGCTTAACATCAGGCGAGTTGGTGGTCAAACGCCGACCTATTCTTAATAAAAAAAATTAAAATAGCAAGTATTATTTGTGTTACAACATTTATTGAAAATTGTGAAATACTGTTTTAAAAACTTCGCTGCGAGCGGATACTTGGATTTGAACCATAATGTCATTGTAGAAGGGTTTTCACTAAATCCTCAGTTAAATATAATCATTAAAATCACTTCATATAATCAGAAAAAGTACGATTAACTTGTTATATTTATCATATTATTAATATATTAAACAACTAAATACAATCACTAAAAAATTTTATCACCTTTCTTTCCAAACATATTTTATCATTATTATCCTTGCATTATTATTTAATATAAAACTCTACATTATATTAGAAAAAAGATATTTTATTGCCCTTGCGCAATAATATAGTACTTCCTACTGATATAATAGTTATTGTACAGTCCCTGCAACACGTTTAACACATCCTTCATAATACTTACTGAATCAAAAACTCTCCTTTGGTATTTTTTTCTTTAAATTTAATAATAAAATTACATAGTCAAACTTTTTAACTCTCTTACATTACTGGAATGTTTACATTACCTTAATTAAAAACTAAACTACCAACCCAGCATAGAAATAGTACCTAACCAAAACTAATTGCTGTAAAACATAATAATAATTTCAAAATAAAAATAAATAATAGGTAATAGTTTATCGTAATCACATTACGCAACATTCGAAGCCTAAAATAATTCACAAATTATGTCGTAACAAATAACATGTAGGTAGATACACTGTTCATAACAGGATAATTTATTTCAAATATTCAACAAAATTCAGGATTAACTAAATTAGTGACTCTGTGAGCTGAAACCTCGCGGCCGGCTTCTGTTCTCCTCTACAGGTTGCATTACTCGACCGATTCTCATGAAACTTTGTGAGCAGGTTGATAATGATACAGATTTGATTTGTCCAGTCAGTCTTTGAAAATGTTCTAAAATCTCCAATTTTAAAACATATAATCGGTTAAGAAAAGCGAACTGCAGAGGAAGACAGAGATCCGGACAGAAATCCGGACAACAATAGCATTTTTGTCTAAGCTGAAGCACAGACGCTTTGTTTGCTATCGCTCGCTCGGTCAGTTAAAAATTTTATCTATAAATTATATTATGCAATTTACAAGAAAGTGTGTCACACACATAAATGAGGTGAATTATAAATTATGCAAAAAGATACACCTATATTTGACGACTACTACTCCAAAGTTCAATAATCATTACCTCAAGTCCCTATGGTTAATTATTGTAATTACGCATTTAGATTCAAAATCTGTTTTCAGAACCTCTACATCGTAATCTTTCCTAACTATAATAATAAATAAATAAACAAACAAAGTAATCCTACTAATATTATAAACGCGAAAGTTTGTATGTATGGATGGATGGATGGATGGATGTTTGTTACTCTTTCACGCCAGAACGGCTGAACAGATCTGGATGAAATTTAGCACAGAGATAGATTGTAGTCTAGAATAGCACATAGGATACTTTTTAACCGCGGGTGAAACCGCGGGGCGATCACCCGCGGGGCGCAGCTTGTAAATAAATAAACAAACAAATAAATAAATAATATTGTTAATGCGAAAGCGAGTTTGTTCGTTTGTTTGGTATTATCGTGTTTATATCGTCACGCCATTCCCCCGTGGGGGCTGGCAGAGGTGGAGGTGTAATACAACACCCACATTTCGCCAGACGATATTCAGTTCCAAACGTGACAGGGGGCGAGCCTGTCGCAATACACCGAGCTCCAGTCATGTAGCAGATGACATACAGTACGCTCATATGTTCGCACAATAAACAAATTGGTGCGTGCGTGCGGCTGGATCCGAACCCGTTCCCTCTGGCTTGAGAGGCGGGCCTTCTCCAACTAGGCTATCATATCACCAGTAAATACAAGCCACTTGTTAAAATACAAAGTAAAAGTTGACTAAAGTAGCAACAATGGTGGGCCCACAACAGAGAGCGAGACCTCCAGTTCGGTGGGATAACGCCATTGAGAAGTTGATAGGAAGGCAGAAATAATTCTAGAAAACTTGGTCCAGTTCTTCGGATCGTTACGAGTGCGAATGAACACCGATTGTGTTTACTACGATCCCGTTTATGGTAAACGCTGCAGCCTTGCACTTGTGCTTGTGTTTCTTGGCACAAGTCCACCGGATCCTGTTCCCGACAAGCGACCTAGAGTGTCTAAAATATTTGTGGCCTCCAATGTAGATGTTCCTGTTCTCATTGAATAACCGAGCTCGGAGTAATGACGTCACAAAAGCTGAAATCAATTGGTATGTGAATTATGTGTAGGAAAGAATATTTAACATTAAAATTTTTTTTTTTAATTTCGTACATGATATTATGGATGATGCAGCTTAATTATATTGTAAAATAATGTAGGGAAATTCAATAGGGACAATATTAAAAAAAAAAGTTACTATAAATACTTATTATGAATAATTATTATGACTAAGAATAATTACTATTCATAGACATATTGACTATGAATAATTATTATTCATAGTAACCTTTGAAAAATGAATTTGGTCCGACTACGAGTATAAATAAGGAATCATTTGTAAAATTAAATTTTATCAATAAAAATGGCCAGGTACTGTTTTTGCCTTGTACTTAACGTAACAATAATAAATGTTATAGTAATTTTAAATTTGTAATTTGATTTGCAATTACTTATTTCATTGAATTTTTTTATTACTTTTACTTCTTTTTTTCACTTAAGCGTAACTTGCAATTGAATGTGAAATCCTAAAATCAATTTAAGTAGTTAAATATAAATAAATATAAAAAAGAAATAAATTTAGTTAAATAGATAAATATGATTAACAATAATTTATTATAACAACAACAGCATTCAATTATAACCTTCTAAACAAAATAAATTAAATATTATTAAATTAACTAAATATTTATTAATTAACAAATAAGTTACGAAGTGCTATTATTATACGCCTAGACTAATACATGTTTTTAGAAATACTTATTCATTATTACAGATCTTTAAGCAGATGACAGTTCAGTTCATAAATGTATTAAACTTAATTGTTGAATATAACTCGACCTTAGACTCTTTTTTGCTTCTCATTGGTTTACTTTTTACATTTACAATAGTTACCTTTTAACAATACAATTTTTAAACATGCAATTTTATTTTATTTCCAGCAAGATTTATTAATCAATGATAGGAGATGGCTCTAAAGCGTATGGTTGCACTTGCACTGCATTTATCCAACTGTCTCGCCAGGGCATGCTAGTCTTCCAAGTAGGGCAGCTCTCGCTGTGCTCGTTGTACGAGAGCATTTCTTTATCGACGGTGAGGATGTGTCCTCGGCAACCGTTGTTCTTCCTCACGCATCTCCAGTACGTCTTACCGTCGCGGTGACTGTAACCTTTGTTGAATCTGCAGCCTCGGAATATAAGGACTAGATTCCCTCTGCCGTTCAATTTAAATGTTAATTCTGAAATTTAAAACGTGCATAAATATATAATTACCAAAAACAAGATATAAACAGTAAACATTTAAAATTACAAGTTTATTCGCACTATGTAATTTTATACTAGTGATATTTATTTAATATCATTAGCGTTAGTCGGGTAATTGGTGCTAGTTGAATGAATAATAAAAAATAAAATTGTGTAATTTTTTACACATATAAATATATATTATAGTATTTATTATATAATAATCCTGCAGAGGCGAAAATCCTTCGGCTATTTTCTGAAATCTGGGGACCCTAAGTAAAATATCGATCGAAGATTATGCCCAGATTCTTCACAGTGACACTGTGATGTGATGATATTAACCCCGTCAAAAACCACTTGCGGAAGGGAGTCCCAAATTATTTGGCAAATTTAGCCTGGGTTTTTGAAGGGTTAACTTTAAGGCCGTAGGATTTACTCCACTAAGATATGTTACGCAGGCCCCGGTTCATTTCTTCCACTGCTTCTGCCAACCAACTCAGTGGAGCCGAGCAATATAACTGAAAATAATCTGCGTAGAGGTGCTAAACCGAAGTGAGATGGTCAGATATACTCGTATATAGAATTTACAAAGATTGCTATTAATAGTAGAGACAAGATGCCACCCTGAGGGACATCAGCAGATGTGTCACACCAAGAAGAAAAGGAATCTTCAAAACGAACCCTTCGCTACCGACCACACAGGTAACTATAAAACCAGTCAATTACCGTTGGTGATTTGTTAATAGAGCTAAGAACAGCTAGGAGAATGTGAAAGTCAACAGGTTAAAAGCATTGCTGAAATCCAAAAGCGTCAGAACGGTTAACTGACCGCTATCCATCCATGGACGAATATCCTCAGTGATTTTGACCAGTTCAGTAACCGTGCTTTGCCCTTAACGAAAGCTAAATTAAAATGGATTGAGCAGACTATTTCTGTTCAAGAAAACATTGAATTGGAAAGCAACCAAAAATCTCAAGAACCTTGGAGAGAATAGAAATCGGACGGTACTCCGCGAAGGATTTAGGGTTAGCTTTTATAGGTAAGAGGATAAATTGGGCTTCTTTCCACAATAATGGAAATGTGCCACTGGAAATGGAAAAATTCAAACTTTGACACAGGACAGATAATAAATCGTAGGAACAATAATGTTACGGCTGATCATATCGAGCCCAACAGCATTTGAGCATATTGAGTGGAGGATAATCATTATTAATGATTATGTGCATGATTATTGGAAATCATAACATCAACCAGAGAAATAATATTAGCTTCGCAAACCCAAAGGTTTCCTTTTGCTGCACCTCCATCTTGTCTTTAAGCTGCCAGTTTGATGCAAAATAATGCCCTTGTCTTTATGAAACTTGTGGTTGCCAATTATCAAAATCCGCTATTCGAATTTAGGTACTTTTCCTTAAACCGTTAACAATTAGGAAAACGATTTAAGAAGATATTATTGAAGTAAATTTAGACAAAATAAAGCACGGCCAGAATATAATATATTAAAATTGACAAGTAAGTAAGTATTATTGCGAACAAATTAATATAGAAAGGGCAAAATAATTAATTATTTTATTTTAAAGTAATAATATTTATTCAATAAATATCTATAAATCTAAGCATATTTTCGATAATTATAATTTACCACAATTTTAATACTCCAAAAATTGGACTAGATAAAATCACAAAAAAAATCACATGTATTTGCGATACAGCCCTTCCTGGCAAGTGTGCTAATATTGTGATTAAATATGTATAAAGGTTACTTTGACGGCTACGGAGCCCTGTAAATGATCTGGGCAAAGAAGTCTTGACAATAACATGATCGATGCAGCTAGTAGACAGCTTTCCGTTTCAAAGTTCAATAGGAAGCAGCCTTGCATCGAATAATTGCTGTGGCGGTAATTTAAGCCCAATTTTTATGCATGTCGATGTTTACTTTCTTATCTCGATCGTCTTATCTTTAATTACGAATGGTTATGTATTTCACGGAATTTGATGATTGCATTATTGAGCGTGATGACGAAAGCCGCGCAGCCTGCTGTCTTCCTCACGCACCTCCACCTGGTCTTTAGACCCTCACGCTGGTGAACAGTATATCTCTGGGAGCCAATTTCCAAGCACTGCCTGCCGGTTGCAGTCGTTCTGAAGTAAGCTGCTAAAAGGGAAAATCAAATCAAGTCTAAATTTACTAAAACTTAATATTTTAAAGATATTTAAGATGAGCCTGAGATAAAATGAGATTTGATGCATACGCTTCTAAATAACTACATATATATATACTTTACATCCACGCGAACCGCGCACAGTATGTTTGTCTACATTTCAAATGTGACAAAGGCGAGCCTGTCTCCATACATTGGGCTCTAGCAGATGTACTATGTAGCAGATGACATTAAATACGCACAGAATATAATTATTATAGCATTTTGCACAAATTGGTGCGTGCATTTGGCTGAGATTAAACCCGCTCTCTCTAGCTTAAAAGGCGAGCTTTCTTCAACTAGCCCATAATCACTATTACTTAAAATAAAAAGGGTATTTTAATAAAATAGAGATGTAAGTAATTGTAAGTATATAAAATTTATTAGCAAATAAAACTCTTACAGCATCTTCTAATTTTACTAACATCTAAGAAATTTCGACAAAACCTACACTGGTTATGAATTGTAAAAATATAGTGCTATCACTACAATAAGTAAAATGTTTTTCAATGGAAAATATGTAGAAGTTCAATATGGAAAAGTCTTGTTAGAAAATGTGTAAATTACTCGTAATTTCAGTAGATACATAGAGCAAAGCGCGGTTCCTAATTAGTAAAATGTTATTTTAAAATAAACTTATATAAAATATTATTATTTGATTATATTGAACTTTATCTAGTGACTATACTTCCTATATTCCTAGACTATTTATATTTATTAATTATATTTTCGGAATGCCTAATACAAAAAACATACCCTCGTAGCGATAAACGTAATATAATACGTCGGAATAGTTACACAGTCTTTTGTCTTTTTTGTTCGAGTACAAAAATTTAAAAAAATATTGTGTAACTATTTCGAGGCTGGACAACGTTTGTGGCTAAAGGGCATGATCATTAGAACACCAAAGACACAAATAAGACTACAATGTCAGATACCTAAGATAACATTAGTGAAAGCCCGAAACAATATTAAAACACGTGTCGTTGGGTTGCATCGGGTTTTAATAGTATGTTTCCGGCCTCAGTGTATTCGTTGTCTGTCACGTGATATTATTATATAAGATAATATTGCTTTTGAGGTATCAGTTTAAAACACTGTTCACATGTTAATAGTATTTAGTCAATTTATCTTTGATTTAATTTATATGCGTATCGTACTTCCCGCCAACAATTTAATTTTAATTGCACCGGTGACTAGCTTAAACTTGACAACATTATTGTTAGATTTATCTAGGACCAGTAGACACTAACACTCCTAATCTACATAGATGCTCAGTAATTGAATCTAATAAAAATAGTTATTCCTTTTTATCAAGCCTTAGCTACAATTAAACTTCTCAAACCAAACATACTACACAGAGCAAACTATCTTTAAATATATATAAATGGTGTCTTATTCTAAGTTTAAAATCTTGTAAGAACAATTGTCCTAATAAGATAATTCTAATAATACGACATTAGTTTTTCAAAAGAATTATCGGACAGATCTATGTAGTTTTACTTAAATTTATTTTTTAAACTGATTTATTATAATGATTCATGTCTATTATATTAAACAATAATCTGCTAAACTATGGTACATTTCGGCATTTCTTTATTTGACGATAGATTGATCCGATCTTTGTTGTTTCCTTCAATAGTCTTAACCACGAAGGATTATGGAGAAATGCGAGGTGTCCATTCAAGGTATAAGGTAATTCATACCACAAATAATGGTAATAATTATTAATGGTTATGACAGCTTTTAATCTCAATGACATCGTCGTCCAGAGTAACAATGGAGGCGTTGCATCTCTTGTCCCGTCTCTTGGAGCACCGCCAGTACTCCCGGGGGCCCGGGCGCTCGATCCGCTTGTTGTACCGGTACCCTCCGAGCTCCACGGCCGGGAAACCACGCATCGAGTTTATGAACTTCGGCTTCATTTCCTTCAGAGCGAGATCTGAAAACGGTGAGAGTGTTACTATTTAGATGTGAAAACAATCTATTACATGATTATTTAACAAAAATTTTAAGTTGTTTCAGCGTAAAGTTATTAAAACACTCACTTACATACTTACGCATTTATAATAATTGTGTGTGGTGTTGCGAATTGGGGATGCCGGCAGGATTTTATTAAATGCGTCTGTGTCGTCTCGCTCCACTGGAGCGAGAAGGATCCGGAAAATGAGAACGCAGCTTGCCTTGCTCTTAGCACGGGGAATGGCTCCACCGACTCTAGATCCCAGACAGGAACATGTACAAGCACTGGCACAGAGTTCATAGGTAAAAACGGGTTAAAGTATGCTAGGCCGTCACAAAACGATGAGGAAGCGGAAAAATGGCAGTTGAGCGATGCAGAGAAAATTGACGGAAAAAACTGCGTCTGCATCAGCCATGGGCGGATTATAATTTTGTGAATACTCGGAGATCTTCGACTGCACCTGGCGATGGTAGGTGGAGCCGGTTGGCGCGAGCTTCAAGGCTTAGGCTCAGCTCGTACCTCACTTCACTGATAATCTCTCTCGTTTGCGACAAACACAATAAACAGTGTTAACTAACAGTGTAATCTCTTCGTAAGACGTTTAATGTTTGGTCTGTTTTGTATTTAAAGCCCACAGTCATACGACGGTTTTCCATCCGCACTCACGCTTTAAGCCGCTTCATATAGAGTTGAAAATCGTATGAGATCGGCGCCTAGAAATACACTTTCTTTTCGTTTTTATTGGGATCAATCTTCAAATTAACTATAGACAATGTGTACGAAAATCTAAACCGGCACTTATGGCCAAAAGTGTATTTTGTATGACCCCATAATTTTTAATAAAACCACGACCGATTACGTAAAAAGTGTTATGTTTAAAAAGAAATTGAAAATATTATTGATAAGTGTTACTACACAATTACTGACTTTTTAGAAAACAGGAAATTTTAGGTATTATGTTCAACCTGACTTTTGTATAATACTTTGACATGAAATACCTGTAACTCAATCTTTAATTATTATTTTATTATTTAACTCTCATTTTAAATAAACATTTGTATGCCGCACCAGGCCAGGACATGTGGACTACCATATTTTAAAGATCTGTATGCTATTCTGCTAGTTGTAATTCTCGTTTTCGTTGATTTCGTGATAATAACGGGCCTTAATCTAAAGTTAAGCGTAGGTTTACTCATAATTTAAATAATCAAATATCACCAATGGATTTCTCAGCTATGAGTTGTTTCAATAAAAACACACATTAAGTTCCCAGAACGTAATTTATTGTGACTCTCTACTACATAATACACTAACGAATATTACCTTACATTTGGGTCTATGATAACAATAATATAGTTGGAATGAATATAGTCAAGAATGGAAAAGCTGCTGTCTTCTTATTCATGTATGTAAGTAACTTAATAACCAAACCGATCAGTGCAATCACCAAAATCCATTACAAGCTTTGCCACACCGTGGGTATGTTCGGTTTAATGATTATGATTATTCTTCACTTTGATAATCTGATCGTTGATAGTCAAAACAGTCGCTCTGCAAGACGAATCCTTCTTAACACAGACCCAGTTGTTCTTAGGGCTTTTGCTGTCGCTTCGCCTGTTATATCTATAGGGTCCAATGTACAATACTCGGTTACCGAAATGATTCAACTGGAACCGTGGCGTTAAATCAAAGTCTGTAAAATAACGTGATAATTACATGCAACTGTTGCAGTAAGTAAACTGTAAAATAGAACTCTTAAAGCAGACATTATACTATTATCACGCTAACAGTAGTATCAATTTAATATTATTTTGTTCAAATAAAGTTTATTTTTAACCCCCGACGTAGTGTTACGAAAAACGACGAAGTGTTATAAGTTTGACGTATATGTGTGTGTGTGTGTGTGTGTGTGTTTGTGTGTGTGTGTGTGTGTGTGTGTCTGTCTGTGGCAACGTAGCTCCCGAACGGATAAGCCGCGATAAGTAAATTAGTCGGGAGTGTTCTTAGCTAGGCTTGAAAAAATCGGTGTTGATGAAAATAGTGTCGGGGGTTTTTAAATTTTTAATTCTTACTATTAATTTCTAAGGTTTTTATGATGAACTAGCGCAATTAGGAACATAGCATTTAAGCATACCATACCATTTTATTTAACTTTTTTTACATCTGTTTAGAATAAGTGCTTACATTAGAAATTCGTTATTTTATAAAAGCTGAAAGTTTCTTTGTGTATGTCTCCAACACAGGTAAGGACGACCCGCGACTATAGAGTTTCGATTGTGGTTACTTGGGCAGGTAATGAAGGTGTATAAATTAGTACCTTAAATTCTATTCTATAAAGTATAAAGTTCAATTTTTTTTTATATATCTCCAGAATATGTTTAGAAATCACATTGCCGGGCACTTTTTACCGCTGCTACCTTCTGCTTGACACCCTGAACTGTAATTAATTTTAATTATACTTTCAAATATAATTATTGATAGGGCGATGGCAGCCTAGTTGAGAGAAGATCCGCCTCTCAAGCCAGAGGGAGCGGGTTTGAAGCCAGCCGACGGCACGCACCAATTTGTTCATTGTGTGATCATATGTGCGTATTGTATGTCATCTGCTACATGACTGGAGCCCGGTGTATGGCGACAGGCTCACCCCCTGTCACATTTTGGACTGATTATCGTCCGGCGAAGTGTGGGTGTTGTATTACACCTCTGCCAGCCCCCTGATTCCATTCTCATCATCTCACAAAACGTCATGCCTTTCTGGCATGACGATTTGTACATATATGTATTTGTAACGCCGTGTACCTATATATTTACGTGTTAAACACACTTTAAGAACAAATCTAGAGGCTTATTCTTAAGTAAATACAACTTTTTCAATACATATTACATGTCTATGATTTCCGGAGCCAGGGCCTGGTGACTTTGCAGCCGGGGATCCGTCATGAGTTGTCCAGCATCCATCGTCACGTGCGATGGTGAACCTCTCAAATTTAGACCCATGCATACACATAAAAACTATTGATACCTTTAATCTGAACTAACTAACCTTTATCGTTTACTTAACATTTTATGAACTTTTTATTGATTTTCAAATGATAAAATAACATTTAGTAGGTTCAGTTGCTAGAAACATTTAGTGAGATCGGTTTTGGGACTCAATAGTAGCTACGTTTTATTCTGAGTTAGGGAAGCGTGCAAAAGAGCACTAGACTCGGACGGGAAAACAAGTACACATTGCAAAGTGCAGTAGCATTTCTTCTTGTACAACTTTTCTTTATCTCTAAAATGTACTAAATATATGCGTAATCTCTTTAACGTCGGGCATCTTCTCGGGTGTGTGCGAGTGGCCTATTACATGAAGGTTTGTCTTAGTAATCACTTCATCGAAAGTCACCACAGACGCCTTGCAGTGGAATGAATGTCTCTTACTACAGGTCCACCATATTTTTTGTCCTCTAACTTGGTTCCTTGTGTATCTGTAACCGTCGTACCAGAGATACCTTTTGCCTTGATAGTCGTGGTAATAAGCTGGAAAAAGACAAACTCATATATACCTCGATACTTAACAAACATTTAATATATAAAATAAAATTACAGTTCTAATGTTTTGACGAAATGTTAGCTTGTAAGATGTTATATGTATTATATTTAGATTATAGCGTAGAATTATTACGTGATATTTTTACCGGATCTAACAACAGTACACTGTACAGTTGAGAGTTCTAAATAGCAGTATTACAAAACCGTACATCAGCGATATTGAACACAATTTCATATTACGAGTATTATGAACATTATAGAAGCTTAGGATTACTAAAAGTATTGTTTACATTTTACTTAATTAAACAAAATGTCACAAAACAAAAGTCTTCCATGTTCCTTATTCTAGGACTAACTTAGCTCATAACTCTCCTATATTGAGAATATGTCGAATGTATAACGAAATTAATGGTTCCTTAAATGATCTTGATATTTTTCATGACTCTTTGAACGTGTTTAAGAGTAAATTGACGAATTATTTGAATGGCATTTCTAATAAGTAAAATGTGTTTTGTCATCTTCGGTGTAAATTTAATTAAGTATTTCATTTGTTACTTAAATTTATTTTTTAATATTGTTTCTCCAACTTCTTTCCCAAAATTGTGAAAAAAATAATTACCTAGTTAAAGTATTTTAAAAAGAATGTTGTAAATACCTATAATAGGTTTTCACTTCAGAACTTTGTTATTTAGTGTTTTCTTTTTTTTTTTTAATGTCTAAAGTGTAAACTGTTGGTATTTCTATCTAAATAAATAAATAAATAAATAAATAATTATTACTAGCTACACCATACAATACATCAAGTACTGATAATATTGGACAGTACTGCTAGTAATCAAATAAATAATTAATAGTAGTAATAAAACATCGCAAACCTTAATTGTACTGTATGTAATCAGGACCCAGAAACGTATGTTTTCCAAAAATATTTTTATAATCAAATCGTCACAGTTTGTATGAGCACTGCTTGACGTCAACAGTAGGTACAGACCGAAAACAAGTTTTAAAAGTAAACATAATATGTACATAAACTCTATTTAGTAGGTATGTATCTAATAATAAACATGAAATTGAACAATAAGTATATTATAATCTAATACATTTACCAACAATAAATACAAGCATGAGTGTCTCTTATAGACTAAAAAAGATTAGATAGAGCTCTATTTTTTGTTTATTTTTTTATTTTTTTTATAACAAACTAGGCATGCGGACTGACTCGCCTGATGGGAAGCGTTGCCGTGATCAAAGGTGTAAAACACGCTTGCCTAGGAGATACCTATTCACTTTACTCTTAAACACCCCCGGATTGTATTTAGGTGGAAAGACAGACGCAGGCAACGAGTTCCACACCTCTGCAGTTCTTACAAGAAAAGTTGACTTGAAACGCTTAGTGCGTTTTGGCGGAATTTCCACCATGAGAGGGTGTCTCTTACTGGTGCGCCTGGTACAATTATAAAAGAACGGTGATGACTGGATCAGGTCGTGCAGTTCTTGTGCACACTCGCCGTAGTGTATTCTGTAGAATACCGACAGACTGGCCACTTCACGCCGGTGTGACAAGCTCTGAATTCCTTAATGTACTTACGTTCCATCACAATCTCGTCTGATAAAAGAAATGATGCGACCTACGATACAGCGCGCAAGCGTAAAAAAAAACCAGTTCACTTGAGACTTGAACAAACAGAGATTGCTACGAGTTATAATCTAGTTGAGATTATGACTCGTAGCGGTCTCCGGCATTACTGCAATGTTTTGTAGCTTCTTTGGCACTTCTCTTAATGTTTTCACTGTGTCTTCATCATTAATTTTATTTCGGCATATATGCTCTTTTAGGTTAGTTTGAATGATCTTATCGCAATAAGTCACGACACCCGCCTTACAGTTGAACGTATGTTTCTTACTGCATTTCCAATATATTTTATTGCCGTAACATGTGTTCTTGCCATATCTGTAGCCGTTGTAAAACAGAAGCCTCCTCCCATGAAGCTCGAAGTAATAAGCTAAAACAAGATCGTAGTTAATATTGACCACAGAATCTACAAATTATGTTTCGTTCAATATCTGGTATACCTATACCTAGGTACAATTATTGAGATTGTAGCGTAGAATTATTACATCGTATTTTTATGATCAAACATAAGTACACAGCGCAGTATAAATTTGAGTTGAAACTAGGTTTACTAGACATTCCTTCGACCACTACTACATTTTGTACATTACTTAGGTATACGGTTACTTAAGGTTTTAAATATTATTTACATAATTAATCACAACTTGCAGCACCATACAAAATTTAAGGTATTACATTCAATGGTACTGCGAGTAATAAAATAAATAACCAAGTAATCAACAGCATTAATAAAACAACAAAGCTTGATTGTACATTGCGTGTTTGCATGGGACAAAAAGACGTCTATTTGCCAAAAATCTTTGAACATCTTTCAACTCAACATTTTTACAACTCGTATGCGCACTTACTTACTTTTAACGTGCGTGGCGTCAACAGCACGTAACAAAAGAAAACATGTTTTATTAAAACATTTATGAAAAACATTACAAAAGAAACGGATTTTCACTCATTCACTCATTCATTAAATTAACTAGACTTCAGAGCATTAGTGTCCCCTTACGTATTGGGAAGGAGTAGATAGAGGCCTGTTTTTTGTATTCGTTAGTGTCATCACTTACCATCTCGCGTCACCAACTCGCTTGATATAAAACTATGATACGACTTACGATAGAGCGCGCTTACGTAAAAGAAACGGGAACTTGAGAAGAGAAAGAGAGTTCTCTCAAGAGAACTTGAGAATTGAATAAACGGAGATTGCTACGAGTTAAAATCTAATTGAGAATATGCTCTTTATGTTTTCACTGGGTCTTCGTCATTATTTTCATTTCGGCATGTATGCTCTTTGAGGTTAGTTTGAATGATCTTATCGCAAAAAGTTACGACACCAGCCTTGCAGTTGAATGCATGTTTCTTACTGCATTTCCAATATACCTTGTTGCCGCGATCTTTGTTCTTTCCATATCTGTAGCCTTTGTAAAAGAGAAGCCTCTTGCCATGCAGCTCCAAGTAATAAGCTAAAACAACATCTGATTTAATATTGTCCATAGAATCTACATCTACCTACAAGTTATTAATAGTTAAACATCTGGTCCTATATACACTTGCGGAAACAATGTAGATAGTTTTAAACTTAAGCAAAACAAAATATTTGTGACTACAAAACAAATAGCTCTTTTAATAATGTTACAAGCTGTCGATAAGGTCCAAGTACATTTATACTTAATATTAATTTAATATGTAATAATTTCATGAAATATTAATGGAAATATTTTTGTTTTACATTTTCAAATTACTTTAACAACTACACAAGTACAAAAACCTGAACACTGTTACACTACAGTAGATACTTGCACTATAACACTCTGAACACTAGTCGTACAATTACTTTGATGTTAGCACTTCGAACTCATAATCAAAACTGACTGCCGAGTAGTTTTTTTTTTTTAATTTTTAACTTTTTTTTTATCGACGACTATATGCTGTTGGCCACTAAGGCCTCGACAGCGTACCGGGCATTAGGCAAGCGCAGATGGCGCAGGGCCTCAAAAAAGCTTAATACTATGGGCGACGAGCGCAAGGACACCTCTGAGGTAAGGCCTCGGCTTGGGCTGTCGCCGAGGGAGGGGCGTCTAATTGCCCTGGGCCAGAAAGGGCTTGCTCTAGGGCCCTAATTGGGATGGTTAAATTTACGGTTAAAAACAAAATAAATTATTATTAACAATGACTCCGACCGCCTTGTGCGGAAAGGGAACCTCACCTCAGAAGAACAGGCAAGAAACTGAGAGCGTAAAATGAACGAACAATACGAGCTAACTAACCGATCTTCTAACAGACCTTGTAAGTAGTCTTCGACCTCGCCGGCGTGGTCGGTGTATGACAGTGTACCTTTGGTAACCGGCGCCTATACCAAAAACTGAATGCTTCCTGTTGCAAGGAGCTGCCGGGTCGTCCGGATCGCCTAGAATGTCTCTATGGCGTCTGCGTAGAGCCCCCCCCCCCCCCCCCCCTCTACGCACACGCCCTAGAGACATTCTAGTCTGGGGGGGCGGGTCTAGGGGAGCTACGGAGTAGTCCACGGTGCGAATGACAAGAGGGTTGGGGTGGGGGGTTGCTCTCTGCCGGGGCCGAGGTCGAGTGCAAGAGCGTTCCCACAGCCCCCGGCACAAGAGCGCCGGGAAGATACCCAGCCAGGGTTTTTAGTGGGTATGCCGCCACTAGGACGGAGACCCCCACATAACATCCTTGCCCCCCCCCCCCCCCCCCCCCGAGGCAGGGTGGTACCTATAAAAGGTTTTCCCTGGATCAAAAAAAAATGGGGGGGTTGCTCTATCGAAGTAGCGCCGGGAGAGAAATTTGATGTACTGACGGATGGAGGGGAGTTCGAGATCGCAATGCAGGTCGGTGTTACGCTGATACCACCTAGCTCCGACTGCTTTGCGAATGAACCTATTCTGAAGGACCTGGAGCTTGTCCAGGTCGATGGGGGAGGCATGAGCGAACACTACTGAAGCGTACGTCATGACGAAGCAGATGAACATTTTGTAAACCTATTCCTAAGGGACAATTTACTCCGTGTGCCTAGGAGGTGGTGGAGTTGGCCTAAAAAGAAGGCCGCTCGGTTCCGGATTATCTGGATGTGTTTCTAAAAGTTGAGTCGTCTATCGAGGGTCACGCCAAGGTACTTGGCGGAGGTAGCCCCAGGGATGGGCTGACCGTGAAGCACGAGTTGCTCCCGGTTGAAGGGCTTGGTTGGGTGAAAGTACATAACTACACTTTTGTCGTGATTGACCGTTATGGCCCACTTCTTAAACCAATCGCCAAGCTGGCGAAGGGCTCGTTGAAGCCGGCCACGCAGGTGGAGCGGGTTGCAATCTCTAGTGTAGAGGGCAGTATCGTCCGCGAGAAGCGCAAACTCTACTTTTGGAATCCGGGGGATGTCGTAAGTGTAAAGGGAGAAGAAGATAGGGGCTAGCGCTGAGCCCTGAGAGACGCCATCGCTAATGGGATGAGGGGAGGAGCGAGTTCCATCGAAGCGGTAGCGGAAGCTTCGATGGGTGAGATAGTCTTAGATGATGAGCACAAGACTGTCTAGGAACGCGAGTCGATATAGCTTGTATATCAACCCGTTGTGCTATTGTATTCTGTAATTTTTAAAATAAAAAAAAAAAACATAATAGTACTTAATATTCTATTGTGTAAGTGTATACTTATGTACATTTTGACATTTATTTTGTAATATTGTGAGGAAAGTTTTACAATACTAGTTACTACTGTTACCCGCGGCTTCGTTCGCATTTAGTCAAAGAGTAGCATCCAAAAAGTCCAAAAACCTTCCTCGTAATTATTCGTAACATACTAAAACTAACTAACTAACTAAATTTTATCAAGATCCGTTCAACCCTTTAGCCGTAAAATGCCTACAAGCAGACAAACAGAAGGACAGAGTAACTCTCTATTTTATAATATATTTTATTATATAGATACGGATTACAGCAATCGAAGGAAGTATATAGAGAACTGTTACTTGTGTCTTTAAATTTCGACCAACAAGTAAAGCACAAGCAAGCACCTGCTCAAGCACAGGTTATCCGAAAAGAACTATCAATCCGGAAAATAAGATGGGATGTTTTGTTTTGGAGACAACACAGAACCAAATTGATATAACAGTGGAGCTCATGCTATGCAAAAGACGTTTTAAGCTGCCAATAACAATACTTAGAAACATTATTACACGCTTCTTTACTTTACTTACAAGTAAATATTTTTAATTTGGTACAGTCGTGTGGTTTGCTAGCTCTGTAACGTCCACAAATCCTAATGTGAATGATATCCTGTTATCTTAATTATTTGGTCGTCATAGGTAGTGATCGCGGCCTTGCATTCTTGATGGCATTTATCACAAAACCAGTACGTGCATGAACCACTCACGCAAATTAAACTGTATTGGTTACCGAGGTAGATCAGAACGCGCTTTCCATTCCGTGTGTAGGAGAACTGCAAGTGATTTCCTGTAACAAAACAACAACTTAATTTCGTTAATTTACTACTGCTACTTTTCTACTTCTACTTTTTTACATCCATACTTTTGCGTGTGTTTCATAATATTTTAAGGCATCTTCGACACAGGGCGACCTGTATGTGAAACTTTATTAGTGGTATTTATTGGTATTTATTTATTGGTATATTGGTATTTATTTATTCAGGGTGCTGATTTTGGGTGTAGTAATATTTAAGGGTGTTGTTATATCCGTCAAAGTGAATTATTTAAGTAACATAAGTTTGCGAAATTCGACTAAAAAGTAATCGAGTCTCCATACAAATTAATTAGTCAAGTAAAGAGTTTAGTGTGAAGACTCGATTTTTTCCTTTAACTTTGCAAACTTGTGTTCCAAAAGTTGTTCACTTTGATAGGTAGAACGTCATGTCTAGGCATTACCTACTGCGAATAACACAATGACATATATTTTACTCATACCGTAGTATATCTATGTTCTAAACCAGTCAGCCGTAGCGGTAAGCTGCATAGAAGCTAATCGCTACGGATCGCAATGGTCCGTAGTTTCGAATCTTTTCGACAGGATTTAAAAACGCGTTCTGTATTTCCAAGTCTGCCTTGGATCATATAAATATACATCTATGTGTCTATATATTTCTCTGTCTCTCTATTATGTATTTCTGATCGAAGCAGCCTGCACATTATTTATTACATAACTTTAGCTATCTAGTGGAGTCAATATGGAGTTATAAAAGTTATGAAAGCTTATTTTCGGTAAAAATATTTTAATATGAAATGTGTAGTAATGTTTTGCTTCAATAACTTTAAATTCAACAATTATTGTTCCCTTGTTTCCAAATCACACTTTTCATTTACCACAATAGCTAGAAGAATAATAACAGAACTTTACTGGCCGAGTGCCGGGCGAGTGCGAGTGAGATCCAGTAACACGAATTACTTCCTCTCCGTCAGTCGAAACTGTCACCTTACAGCCTCCGTTGAACTGGCTGCAAACCCAACTTCTTCTCAAACCGTAGTCATGCTTCAGAGTAAATCTATAATTGTCGATATGCAACACGCTCTTGCCTCTTTTACTTTGCGAATACCATACTTGCGGTGCTGAAATCAGAAAATCCAGCTAATTATTAACTGAGGTCTACAACATTAAGTTCATTACGTTTTGAAATGTACATATATATATATAATATATATATATATTATATATATATATATATATTATATATATATATATATATATATAATATATATATATATTATATATATATATATGTATATATATATATATATTATATATATATATATATATTATATATATATATATATATATAATATATATATATATATACATAGTACATGTTTTGGCAAATAAAATCCAAGAATAGACATATCATATATCGTCACGCCTTTCCCCCGAAGGCGCTGGCAGATATGTGATGATATCTATATGACAACACCCACACTTCGCCAGACGATTTTCAGTCCCAAATGTGAGCCTGTCGCCATACACCGGGCTCCAGTCATGTAGCAGATGACATACAATGCGCACATATGTTCACACAATGAACAAATTGGTGCGTGCCGTCGGGTGGGTTTGAACCCGCTCCCTCTGGTTTGAGAGGCGGGCCTCGTCCAACTAGGCTATCATCGCTTTTATTATGCTATTTTGTATGCTATCCTGTATGTTGTATACTAAACCATGTTCTCACAAATAAATGAATCTTGAATCTTATAATTTTAAGCAACTTATACTATGAAAATTACCCTTAAATCCCGAAATAAAATCATGTGTTTGGCGATAAATGCCTATGGAAGAGTAAGTTTTATCTCCCTCTGAATTATATTACGAGTATAGATACTATATGTTAAATTACAATAATTTTATTTATTTAAATAAAAAATGAAACTCATAAATAGTTGTCAAAAAACGTTTTTGCGCGCGCGCGTGTGTGTGTGTGTGTGTGTGTGTGTGTGTGTGTGTGTGTGTTTGTGTGTGTAAAATCCATTAAAACGAATGATTTTGTCTGCGTAGGTCGAGAGCGACACCTTCAAACCATATTTGAACTCCAAATTTTTCTCAAGCCGTTGTCATTTTTCAGAATTTATTTGAAACTGTCAAAATGTAATATCAAATTAACTTACAAATGGTAACTTTAAAGGCTCGTCAGTATCTTTACTTGCTCTCTTCGCTCGTCATCTTCTAGACGAAATGGTTATGGAGAACCTTAAGCCAAAGCGAAGTTAGTCTGAAGTGGTCGCCGGACTCTTAAGTTTTTTATTTTATTTACACCATTGCGAGGCGGTCAGGCGATAAGCTTGTTAGTGGACGGAGACTTGAATTCGGAAGACGTTCCAATAGCAATTTGCAACTTTACATTACAGGAATGATTTTTTTTTCAATCACATAATACATGACCTAGTGCAGTCTTAAATCGGCTCGGATGAGAAGGATAGCGTGATACGGTAGAACCACGTTAAACCAAAAATACACAATACCTTGTGACTTTGGAATTAGATACTCGTTTATTTAAGGACAAGGTGAATACCACAGTAGCAAAGCAAGATGCTGAAGGACAACACATAAGGTACGTTTATTATGTAGGGAAACGCCATTTTAATTTTTAATTTTTATTTCAATAATTATTATGACTTAGATATCTTTATTCTTCACAACAACTGGCATTAAAACATTTAGAATACTGATAAACGCAAAATTTGGTTGTGTGCTGTTAATATTATGAGTATTTTATTTTAATATGTAATATATTCTATTAAACTCATCGACTCTGATTAGCAATAATTGCAATTTGCATTAATATTTGTGATGTATTATTACGATTACCTTAGCTAAGAGATCATTTAAATTCTATCACACCAAGATCTAGAAACAAACTTACTACCTACGAACACACTACTCACTTTAAGTACAACAAATATAAGAGGTATATTATAGAATGAGGTAGGTAAAGGTTTTACAAAAAATATTTTCTTCGGTCTAGATAAAATTCCTTAGTAAAGAATGAGAGCCTGTAGATTATTGGCACCATAATCATTAGTTGTGACGTAATTATTATTAGTGTCTTGTTTTTGTAATATAAAGTTAAAATATTATAACTACATTCAGTCACTATGTTCAGGAAGGTATTTCTAAATTAAAACACATTTATTTAAAGATGATAACACATAGTTATGTGTGCAAATGTGTATCATTTTATAAATACCTTGCACCTTACACACACGTATTTAAAAGATTTGCGTAATATACCTTTCAGTAAGATTAACAATAAAAAGGAATAATATTACGACATATTTTATATACACAAGAATGATTTAATATCCATTACTATAAATTTCTAAACATTCCTTGTGTAAATGTTTTTAAATATTACTTACTGTAAGGAATTACTTACTTTAACATCGAAGATTTGGTATTTGAAATTTTCTAAGGCGGAAAAATCAGGTCCTTAATTTGTACAACGTTACCTGTTTCTGAACAAACGCCTACTCTAATTCTTAGTTTATATAAAATTTTAAGATGTAAAATTACTATGCACGTCAATCGAATATACATATAAATACGACATAAAATTTTCTACTTCAAATGACTAGATAATAAAATCTTTTAAAATAACTTGTATGGAAACATACTTTTATCATAAAATTAAAGATAATTTTCACTTTCACTGCTTGTGTTATAATGGTCTTTCTCAGATGAACCACGAATGTATTAAACTGCCAACAATTACTGCTTAAAATTCACATCTATTCGGGACACACATCCCATTTAAAATTACTTACCGCTTTAGATTTGCATTTGCAAGAAAGAAATTGAAAATATCTTTTCAAAATCGGATAGTAAGTTAAAAGGATTTGTAACAGCAGCAGTACTTTGATACTGGGCGATTGGACACAACAGGGACCCTATTCGGAGATTTGAAATTCTCATCTCACCTTCTTTCGTCCTTGTTGCTCTCATTTAAAACGGCATAGGTGTGAGAGTGACCAAGATAAAATCTCATCTCATCTCACTCGCAGGAATAGCCCCCCAGGGCGGATTAGTACAACAGACTATAAATCTGGGGTTAATCTGTTGCTGCGAGTTTTATCGCCACAACAGGCTTTCGAGAGCTAAGAAGGCAGCGCATGTTCCTCTCACTGATGGTTGTGTATGCCGCTCTGCTTGACCACGGTGCCGTCCCACGTCGTCACAGCCATGTTGCATCCCAGCCTGTACTTGCTACAGCTCCAGTAGCGACGCGACCCTCGGTCGTTTTTTAAAAAAAAGCTGTGCCCATTCAGACAGAGCATCGGTTTTACGAATTTCGAAGCTGATTTTGAATCTGAAATATTAATTGCGATGTAGTTACTCTGATATAATACTTTTGTGGAGGACTGTATGAGTAATTATTAATTAAAACTATATTACACGACATAAGTAAAAACAGTTTAAAAACAGGGCTTTTTGTGTCAGATCATGAACCAACACACTGGTAAAAACAAAAGCTAAAGCAAAAAAAGTTACACCTGCCTTTTTAAAACTTAAAATCTATATTTAATGTATGTTATCTTAAATTCTATATTAATGTTTTTTTTTTTGTAGTTTGGCGTTTAGGGATATTTTTTGTCAGCATTTTTTACTTCGAAGTTTTTAAGGATTCTGTATCTGTAGTCGTATCATAGTTATGTTATGTTTTAATCATTTTAGGGTTCCGTGTTGAGAGTACAAGCGATTTCTTGCTACTTTGGCGAAATTATGTAAAACAGAGGATTTTTCCAAAACTCTTTGTAATTCCGAAGACCCTTCGTACTTTGTTTGGAAAAAAAAATGGAAGGAGGAAAAATCTATTAATGGCTGACTGGAAATTAAGAAAAAACACTCTTTAGGTAGAGCGTAAGTATCTGTAAACAGTTTACCTGAATAACACCGTGTGTTACCATCTTCGCTTACTTCTGCATAAGAAGATTCGGGGCCAACATCCTACGACGATTTCCCCGTCACCGGCGTACTTCATCCAAACTCTCAATTATTTTGCATGACACGTGGCTTGCTGGTGGACAACAAACAGTGGAATTCTATCTTACAGGAAGCAGCCTTAAGTGAATAACAAAACATATCGTCACGCCTTTCCTCCGAAGAGGTGTTTTACAAAACCCACACTTCGCCGGACGATATATAGTCCGAATTTTAATAAGTTATATAGTTATGTAGCAATTATGTAGCTGATGACATTCAATAAACATGTTTGGTTCACTCAATTATTAAATTGGTAAGTACGTGACTTCGGCTGGGATCAACAACAAATACAAAAGAGGCCGCAATCTCCAACTAGTAGAAGAAGGCCGACCTCCAGCCAGTCGCCAACAACTTCAATTTTATATTCTAATTATAATATTAGTATTAAAGTTTAATAATAATAAAAATACAATTCAATCTGATATTATAATAGTGAAAAAAGTTTGTATATGCTCAGTTTCTGCGATGATGTAATTGTACTCGTATGTAGGTACATATTATATTAATCTATAAGACTTTCTTAAATTAAGCTGGAAATAAATTTATATTTTCTCAATCTGAACCAATAAGTTAGCGTAATAAAATGTTTTTCATTTCACATAAAAAAATAAAGCTTAATCAAAATCTCTACAAATACACAATGCAGACTCACTGCGTGTCGTTAGCCAGGTTAATTTTTCAACATGATATACATAAAAGAATAATCCATTAATGGTTATGTTCAGTTTTCTCCTTTAAGATGATATCGTTCAAAGTGGTTATATTGGCTCTGCACCCCGAGCTGATCCGACAACAAGTCCAGAGGGACTTAGGTCCGTTTGTCCGGTTGTTTTTGTTGAATCTATAAATGCCTTTCTGAATCGCTGGTTTGCCGAAACGAGTACGTACAAATCTCGGTGCTGCAATTATAATAAATCCACTGTTATACAATCTGGCTGGCACTTGATACCTACAATCTGCTAAACTAAGAAAATGTGGCTATCGTGAACCCAAAAAGCACAGACTAATTTAGACCTTCTAGAAAATGTACAACAAAATGTATCTCAAGAGTTTTTACAAGTTATTTTAACATAGAAAGGAAGTTAAGCTTGAACTATTGTATGACCAACATTACACGTCTTCTCTAAAACAAAAATAAAGTAAAGCAATCAGCTCGTTATGACAAGACTTTCAGAATTTGGGAATAACAATCATACTATGCACTACGATCTTTAAAATAACCAAGCTTTGTATTTCTTATTATAGGATTCCCTAGGAAGCTAAGCTCTGGTGCGACAATACAAGTACCAACTATCTGGTATATGAAAGAAACAAAGAATGTAGATTGCACACCTGCTTAGCTAGTCTGATACACGTACCTATGTAATGGTATCAAATCTGAGTGTCTACTTCACGTTAGTTCTATAGGACTGTAACGTTATAAACTTTGCATTATTTATACAAATCCTTTTATTTATGAAAAATCAAGTATCATAATTAGGTTAGAAATCACAACGAAATGACTGTGTGCAACAGCCTATTTTTCTTAGATTTTACATTTGTATAGAGTTAGTACCGAGGATTAGCTTGCGTACTTTCTCATTATGTACTTTAAATAGGTATCAAATAAAAGTAGACACACAGAGCTTTGAACAATTGCTATAAATGGTTATGTTCGTGGGCCATAGACACTACTTTCACGACTGTAGTAATGACTTTGGCCCTACATCCGCTAGTGACTTCATATGATTCTGGAGCTGGTTCTACTTCGCTGGTTTTAACGATGACCTCCCAGAAGTAGTGCTGCGTTGCCCTGGTGTGACCTAACGAACAATCCCTGGGGTCCTGAACAGAATAATCTGAGTGAATAATTTGACATGTTTCTTGGTCGCAGGTGTATGTATTGACCGCGTTAGCCACGAAAGGGCGTCCTACTACCACTACTTCTGTATCCTTCTCATTGAAAATAGATATAAATAGATAAATTCCTTGTAGTCCTTGTATTTTAGTTTGAATAAGAAACAAATAAAAACATTTTTTTTTTATTTCAATACAATGAAATTATTACGAATTAAGTAAATCAGACTTTGAAACATTTTTCTTTTTAATTTCCCTAATAGGGTTATATTTATTTTAGGTTGTCATCATTTGCATTTCAGTTTGTTCAGTTTTAGTACAAACTAATTAGTTTTCAATACTTATTTTTGTAAAACTGTATGTTTTTTACGAAATATAAAATAGTATCTAATGAGCTTTCATTTGCATATCCTTACCCAAGCTCTCGAAAAATCTATGTACGATAATTTGTTTTGCTCGTAATAAATATTATTTCAAAACATATGGCGCTGCATGGAAAAGCCTACAAGATGGGTCGAACATCTTGTGAGGATCACGGGAAGATGCTGGACGTGGACAACCCAAGAAAAGCCATCGTAGAAATTCTTCGGGAAAGCGGAGCAGTGGACGTCTTCCGGCTGAGATGATGATGATGATGATGGTGATGATGAAAAATTTTGTCAATGATTGTGGTTCTTATTATGTAAAACGATGGTGTCATCGAGAGTAATGATGGTGGCTCGGCATCCGTTCGGTTTTTTTATGCACGTCCAGCGGACTTTGGACCCTCTGCAGGACAGCACGCGGTTGTACCGACAACCTTGCAGAATCATCACTGGATTGCCATTTCTAGTTGTACTGAAGGATGGACCTGCAAAGGATATCACCTAACTGTTTATTGTTATTTTATTTGTTTACTTCATTGCAATGGGCTTAAAAGGTAATAACTAAAATAGGTGGCTTTAATGTAAGAATGATATATGTAGATGATTTAGAAACATTACAATTCAATATCGAATACATAACATTGTATAATAAACGAAGTAGGAACGAACAAACAAACGAACGAGTAGATAAGTAAACAAAGGATTTTTAAAAGATTTTATAATCATTCGTCCTCAATTAGTTTGTAAAGACACAACTAAAGTTCTACATCGTTAGTCGATGTAGGTTCCTTAGATATGTACCAGTTCCGCATTACGCTATACTAACTTGGCATTATAAAGTGGTTACCCGATTTAGTTGGGTAAATTATATAATGATCAGAGTTATTTCAAAGATATCACAAGACCGGAAACAAAGTATTAGACCAGCTTAGGCCAGAGATAAACTACACACAAAGTCTTACCCAGATCCATTCATGACACTGTACTACAAACTAATATTATAGATTGTATGTATTCCTTAACTAAAATCAGAGTAGGTAAAAGGTAAGAATTTAAGTAAAAATCAAGAGTACGAATTTGAATTAAAGTCAAAAGTTATCCCTTTAATCTTATTTACACATAAATTTACACATTATCATTATTTTACATCATACATTTAAGTTAGTTTTTCGGCAATAAAATAACATTAAATTTACATAACAATAAAACTGACGTCTGCTTGTCACGATATATCACTGATACGTATCTTTCTTTCTTGCGAAGGTGCGCAGAGCAAATTGTTGAAAGACGATGAGGTTTCCACTAATTTTCATTTTTAGTTCGGCGATTATTTTTATCCACTGATTGGCTAAATAATAATAACTGAATAACCTTAATAAACCTAAAGATAATTTATTGGGAAAATCTAAAAATACCTTGTAGCAACACTTTTTTCAGCAAGTTTTCGCTCTGTTGACATTAAGAATTAATTACAATTATAAGCTTTTTCAAAGCATATAAAAATAATTGAGACTTACGAGTGATATGTGACGTTGCTTTTTTTTTACTGTTTTGGATATTCTGAAATATCGGCATGAATGGACTTACACAGTTCACCATATTTATTGGTTAGAAGGGAGACGTAACCGCTACTGGATGACATCGAAGACTGACTACTGAAGTAGCTGACTTTCAATAGTTTGAAAGTCACTTACTTTTATTATCATTGTTTTTGACCGACTAGGGGTCTTTTCCTCTATGTCTTTAAATTGCCGTTAACTTATCTAGTTATCTAGTTTAAACTAAAATTATATTTACAGCAAAAGAAGAATGCTAGGAAGTTTAAGATGTCGGGGATAAAGATTTTTATAGTGCTTATAGAAAATTGAAGAGCCAAGGTAATTGGCTACCTGGTACATGTCAAGTCAATAAAAACTATCATTATATTATAGGGACAGGACCAAGAAACACATTCATAGATAAGATAACAGGGAGTAGGTAAATGTTGATGTAAGTTAAAGAATGAATATGAAACACACCTCGTCGAGTCTGAAACGTAGAGAGTGCCTCCTAAGTTAAGTTGCTCGTAATTTAGTAAAATTCTTATTCTCGCAAATATCATTATCACAATGATTATCGACTTTTAGTAAGTTGTATTGATAATCACAGCTGAGAACAAATTAAATCTATTTAGAGTAACATACTTTTCCCGTGTGCGTGAGAGTTTCTTGTGAGAGTGAGACACTTTGTTTCCCATAGTAGAGTTATTATACGAATTTCTGATTTTAAAATTTAAATTGTGTTGATTATCATTAGAATGACCTCATGCCAAATAGGATATGTGCCAATTGCCCGTAAACCAAAGTCAGACAAAGAATCGTAAAATCCTATGCATGATTGTGATTTAGTTTCGCTCGTAGAATGTGGTTGTCAACCGTGATCATGGACGCTGTGCACTTAAATAAATTCGGAACACTTTCCACACACGGTCGCCTGACCCCAAACTAAGCAAAGCTTGTACTATGGCTGCCAGAGACTGATATACATACTTAGATATTTTTTAAATACATACTTAAATACATATTAACACCCAGACATATAGAACAAACACAAATGTTCATCGCATAAATGTTTGCCCTAGGTGGGAATCGAACCCACGCCCCCAAGCTCAGAAGGCAGGTTTACTACCAACTGAGCCACCGAGGCAGTCAGACTTGGTCTTGTTTTTACGAGAACATTGCCACCTCACCCGGTTCTTGAGGTTCGGCGTGCAGCACTGAGAGAAGCGGTATCCTTCCACCACCAGCATGTAAGAACCACGTTTGGTTAAAATTCGCGTCACTGGAAGTAAAAAGTAACAATGTTACTGAACACTTAAAATTAGCTGCACTCAAATTTCACTCTTACTACATACTTACTACATACTACTTACTACACAACTCACTCAGTATTGTTATGAAAACTGTTGACAACTGTTGTGGCTCTACGAGCTGTAGACCTCTGAAACTGGGTCAATGGCGGAGATGATATGATTTTTTTGGAACAAAATTTATTTGACAATAAGTATTGAACTTACAAAATTTTAAGAGAATCGGTTGAGAAATGCGACCTGTAGAGAAAGACAGCAGCGGTGAGATCGAGATGAGTGAATCGATTTTATTTAGTAGTAGTAGTTTTCTTCTTTGGTTTAGTAGATCATACTTTAGAGGTTACCCATTTAAATTTTATCGAAATCGGTCAAGCAGTTTTTAAAATATCAACAAAAGCATAAAAACTGTTTGTATAGATGGCGGCAAGTTGGTTTTTTAAACTTTGCTTTTACATTATTCATCGATCAGATAGGAAATAGGAAGGTAGGTACATATTGTCTAAATGAAAATAAAATAGAAAATGAGTAGTTACTAACTATCACAAGGTACCAACGACATATTATCACGAATTAGCCGATCACGATTGCCCTATAAGTACTTAACATATTTTTTCTTCCGAAACAGGTATGCAATTACACCATCATATTAATATAATGTTGTTTAGCATCGTTCTTTTCAGTAGTCGTGGTTGTATTCGAGTTGTGATTTGAGGATGGTGTCGGTGTCGATGGTGATGATGTGTACCAAGGCGGTGCACTTGGTCTTGGACCCGGTGCTGCACTGCCATCGAGTCTTGCGGCTTACCACGAAAGACTTGGAGAACCGGCACGAGCTGTGGATCAGCATGCGACAGCCTCTGGGCGTCGTGAGCACAGTCACTGTAACGCAATATGCAAGCGGTTACGATATTTACTTAAAGAGACAAGGATACGGTTACGACATTTATCTAAATGCAGCCTAAGTACGTTGCTATGATTACCATGGTGAAATATAAGACTTGATAGTTTAATATTTCACTACTACCATAGCTCATAGTACTTTTAAATATTTTTTATAGCCTAATAGGCTTGCGTTTCGCTAACATGCTTGATGCCGCAGCAGTGATGCGGCCTATGATGGAGCACGCTTGCCTAGAAGAAAACGGTTCACTCGAGACTTGAAGACACCCAGGTTATAAGTGTCAGGGAACACATACTCTGGCAGAGTATTCCACACTCTAGCGGTTCGTATAAGAAATGAGGAACCGAAGCGTTTCGTGCTTTTTGTTGGTACGAGTACGTCGACCATAAAACGATGCCGCTTTTTTGTACTCTTGGTTGTTTTTTTGGAAGAACGAGCTATGGAGAATAAGGTCATGCAAACCAGATGCACAATCCCCGAAATGTATACGATAAAAAACCGATAGACTAGCAACCTTGCGCCGATAATCCAGACTTTGAAGTTTGTTCTGGACGAGAGAGTCGTTGCTAATGAGCTTCTTTGCATGTTTCTCGATGGACTCCAACACCTCTAGCTGATACTTGGTCCATCCCAAAACTCCATGCACGGTGCGGACAAAACTCCATGCACGACCGAACCTGTGCCTTATATAATGACAGCAGTTGTTCCGGCGTGAAGTACCGTCGCACCTTCGAGAGGATATCCAGCTTTTAAGCAGCTAATTGAGCCTTAGACTCAATATAGGAGCCGAAGTTGAGGTTCGAAGTCAAAGAAACTCATAAATATGAGTATGTGATAAAGTCGCGTCTTGTAAGTTTGTACTTGACAGTTTTTTTCCCATAAAATTAGTATTCCTATTTCAATGCTGCACTACCAACTATTTTACAGAAAGTTTGATATGGTTTAAAGAAATATTATTTCTATGGCGTTTAAATTATACAATGAAGTAAAACTGCCTTATATTTCTCAGAACTTTCTTTTTGCTTTATAATTTTTGGTATGAATCACAAAGGCTTTATCTATTTGTCTATCTATTTATTTCGTTTTTCTATTCATTTTAAAATTTTTGGTGGTCAACAAAATAATGTAAGATCCAAAAAGTTAAAAAAAGCGTTGGAGGTTTTCCAAATAAATGAAACAACACACTACCAAAAATAATAATGATCATTATTTCCTATGTTAATTTATTGATAAAAGTACATTATATCTAAGTAGTAAAATATTTAAAACGAACATTATACTCATTACTATAACAATATGATTTAATTCACTATTTAAAAGCCATCTATCCACCACCAAAATGTAAATAATATGAACGCTAAAAACTTTTTTAGGTGCACTTTAACTAGAATACGTAACTAAGAATGTCGTGTAACTGTAACTTAATTAAAATAGCAACACTTATTACTAACCGACCCCCTCTCAGTAAAATTCTGAGCTTAAAAACTAAATAATGTCCGTGAAAGTGAATTCCATTGTCAAATCTCGTTGTATTAAAATTGAAAAATATTGAATACATATATTGCTACATTTAATTGTGATCGAGCACCCATTCGTCATGATTTTAGTAGATTCCAAAATAATTACATACCTATTCGTCAAAATTTTAAAATTACCTACCACGTGCGAAGTTATAAGTAGGTATACCTACCTGAAGCTTACAAGAGCATAATTTATTAGCAAATTTTGTTCAACAGCTGATTTCCACATCCTAATTGTATCCGAATTAGGAAGGGTTGACAAATTGCAACCAATTCAATTAATTTTGAATTATAACTTGTAGCTGTCGATTTTGTTTATTGCTGGTTGCGAAGCGCTTGGTAAGTATCGGTTAGCAGTGGTATGTGCGAGGGGGTCGTGGCAGCCCCAGACGCGCACGATGGCGTTGTCCGTGGTGTGGAGAGAGGCTCGACAGCCCGCTTTGGCCTTCACGCAGACCCAGCGCGTGCGGCTGCCGTACTTGTTGACTCGGTTGAAGCGGTACTGGCCGATCATTATCACGGGGTTACCGCGCTGAGACTGCGCGAATACTGGGTTTAGATCTGAAACGAAACCTATTGTCAGTAAATAATAATCATTTTAATGAGAACATTCTTTTGAATAAAATAAAATTATGGTAATTATCAAAGGACATACACGTTCTAAATTGTTCTTTATTAATTTTTAAATTCATAAACACCAATATAAATGGGAACAAAGAGCTAAAATTAGGCAGTTAAGATAAGATAATTTATAATACTTTAAAGTGTTAGTGGTAGCTGATTCAGTAAAAACTTAAGCTGTTTAAATTATTGTCGAAAAAGACGAATTATGATCACTTAAAATTATTTCTATAATTATAAATACGAAATTCAAAGATGCGCTAAACCAATTCCTAAAATATTTTATATTCTTTTTTTCGTTATTTTAGATTAACAAGTGTGACATGTAGTTTTCTCCGAATATCGAACCTTCCTCAACTTATTTTAAGCCATACTGCATGTGTGTTCTCCGTGTAGAGCAGAATTCACGGTTATTTCAATTACAATTTTCGAAGTGAGAGTTTTGTCTCTCCTGTTCTTGCTTTTTTATATGAATGTATAATATTTTGTCTTTATATGGCATCTAACTAAAGGGACAAAACTTGACACACATGCAGTGCAGAACACACTTAATATGATAAAATATACATTAATGGATTCTATGTGTGTTAGGCGCAAAACACACTGCAACAAGCACCGCCATGGTGTGCGGTGATGCGGACTTTAATGTAGATGGGTAAATCTCAAACTAAATACAAAAACCGTAGGGTATTATAAACTAACACCGCGTTTCGATGCGGACAAGCGCGCACTCCGTCGTTCCGCACACCGCACCATAATGCGGCGGCGCAGTGTGATATCCACCTTAAGGGTTCCTTAACTTTCTGCGGAACCTAAAACACGCTTCCCAGTTTTCCTTACTTAATACAAACCAATCTGTCACAATTATTTGCTTAAATCACCCTAACCAGCAAAAAGTTTTACAACTTTACACTACCCAAGGCGTTACACTATACTTACTCGTACTTGTTAACCGACGAAACGGCGGAGGTTTACAAGCCGACGCGTATATATATACATATATATTTTTCATGTATGATCACGCATAACTTTTTAAAGAGTAGTCTGATTTTGATAATTATTTTTTTATTGGAAACGGTATACTTCCAAGGGGATTTTTTTTCCAAATTAAATGGGACCCTCTTTCCAATAAAAAAAGAATATTCAATATCTACTATCGGACTACTCTGTATAAGTTATGCGTTATCATACATGAATAATATATATGTATATACGCGTCGACTTGTAAGCGATCATTTTAATTCTTCACTAATTAAGTAATCTAAATGTCTGCATCATTAAAATAGAGAAAAGTCTACACTGTTGTTCCCTTATTGCAACGTTCCTGAAGTCTAACGCCCACCATAGATACCCGTGATGACGAGTTCACGGTTCAGAAATCAGAGACAACACCTCGCCCTACCACTCTTTCCCCGTCATAAGAAGTGAGATCTGACTGCTCGGCTCATACCCTACTTTCCCTGACATATATGTATGTCGGAGAAATCAGGGAAAGGAAGCCGAAGTATCTCTCATCCCAGTTCTGATGTCGGGGTAGTGTAGGTAATAGGAAGCCGAGCCTTCACATCCCACTTCTGATGTCGGGGAAATGTAGGAAATAGGAGCCAAGCTGTGACATCCCGATCTCATTGATGTCGGAGAAACATAGGAAAGGCCGCCGCGCTGTAACCTTCCACTTTTGGTGACGGAGAAAATCTAGTAGGCCGAGGTGTTGTGTCTGATTTCTCATCCGTGAACTCGCTATCATTTATGGTCGGCGTCAAACTTCAGGAACGTTGAAATAAGGGGACAGCATTGAAGGCTTTTCACTATTTTAATTATACAGTCACTTAGACTACTTATTTAGTGAATGATCACAAAGATAGTTGGCGATTTAGAGTAATGGGTTTACGAATGACCATTGCGTGCGACCGCTTTTTGCCCAGTCCTGTCAACCACTGACTGACAGACATGACGTTCGCCCGAAATCCCAAACGCAACTCCATTCGGTGTTAACCGCTCTAAATTACCATAAACAAATCGATTAATCGTCATAAACCACAGATTAAAACTATCGATTAACAACTCTCAAACTGATTTTCTTTATCCAATGATATCTCGCGCCGTCACGGCCATCCTGCATTTTCACACGTCCTCGGGTGAATAGTTCATCTCATCATCTGTGGACAATCATAAAAGAGCTCAAGTAACCACTTAACGCTCGGTCATTCTGACCGTCTCAAATCTACCTCCACAATTTCACAGAAAGCGAACACAGTTTTGGGATAACACAAAACACAGTTAAACCCAATTCTACCAACCATAAACATCGTACCAGAGTATAATCGACTCTTCCAACAGTAACTTCATATTCGTTACCTATCCCCATAAATTGTCATGATAATTGAAATAAGCAACTTGACTTTTAGTGAAATAAATTGTATTGGGACCAATCGAATAATCGAGGCTAAAACTAAATTATTAATCATACATCCAATGTTCCAAGAATTTAATCAAGCCACATTGAAAATCCAATGACGGTACACATACGCGGTTTGGACTTATGAAAACTGCTGTGTCCAATTTCAAACGAATAACATGCCATTAATGTTGTCACTTAGACTTGCCACACAGGCTAGGTCCCTCAGGGTGACAACGACAACTTCCCAGGGTGACAACTTCCTAGAGTGACAACTTCCGAAAACGACAACGTCCTAGATTGACAACTTCCGAAAACGACAACTTTCGAAAACGACAACTTTCGAAAGTGACAACATCCTAAATCGTCAACTACCTAAATTGACAACCGCCAAAATTGAGATGTTCCTGAAACGACAACGCGTATTCTCGACCCTTTTTTAAATAACTGCTGCAGACTGTACTTTAATTCGTTTTTGTCCTTTGTACCACTTCGTTAGTATGTAGTATATCAACATAAACTTATCGACTACTACTCGACATAAACTTGATAAACACAAAAATCATGATAGTTGGTAAATCACAAACCTTACAATGACAGATCTGATGGTGAGGAATCAGGTAGTCCAACGAGTCCATTCATACAAATATCTTGGCTGCATCGTAAACGACCAGTGTGAACACAGCGTTGAAATAAAGTGCCGGATAGAGCAGTTTTTTTTTTTAAACTAAGCCATCTTCTCTGCAATCGATCTCTGAAGATCTCTACCAGGGTGCGATTGGCACGTTGCTACGTGTTTTCGGTTCTTTTGTATGGCGTAGAGTCGTGGACCTTAACCCAAAATATGAGCAATCGCTTAGAGGCCTTCGAAATGTGGGTTTATAGAAGAATTTTGAAAATATCGTGGACGGATAGAGTATCCAACGAAAGAGTTTTGCAGATGGTGAACAAAAAGACAGAAGTCTTAAAAACTGTCAAGAAACGCAAGCTGCTGTACTTTGGGCACATAATGCGTAACAACAAATATGACCTGCTCCAACTCATAATGCAGGGGAAAATTCAGGGAAAAAGACCACCGGGAAGAAGGTGTACTTCTTGGCTTAAGAATCTGAGGACATGGTTCAACCTAAGCACTGGATCCCTGTTCCGCGCTGCTGCGTCTAAGATTAGGATAGCCATAATGATCGCCGACCTCCGGTAGGAGATGGCACCACAAGAAGAAGAATATCAACAAACTAACAAAGAATTCATACTCGAGGGTAGTGCACTTTACTTTTCTCGAAATGCTACTTTCTCAATTGCCTCATTGAAACTCTATGATAAAGGTGCTATCGCGTTCTTAAACTCCTTAGTCTTACAGGCATATTTAAAGTATGTCAGCTTGACAATCCTAAAATGCAAATAGTGTTGATTTCTTTCATTAAATAATAATGAATTTCATAAAATCACAAAAAGGAAAAGACTTTTTGTTATGTAATGAGTACAAATACAATTTCATGAAATTTAACAATAACAACACAACTATAGGGAGATGTGCTAATAGGGATTTGTGTAGTGCAACTATAACTTTAAATAGTACGAAAGTCAACATTTTACGAGTTTTTTTAAAAAATTTTACTCGTACTTTAATGTTACACCGGGCGGAGTTTACTACATAGGCTTACCACACAGGCTAGGTATCGTCACTCAGACTATAATGCAACAAAAGTAAGGTTATCAAAGACTTGCCACACAGACTTGCCACACAGGCTTGCCACACAGGCTTGCCACACAAGCTTGCCACACAGGCTGGAGCCACATAAGACAGTACCATGTAGATTAGTGCCACACAGGCTATTGCCACACAGGCGAGTGCCACACAGGCTATTGCCACACAGGCTATTGCCACACAGGCTGTTGCCACACAGGCTATTGCCACACAGGCGAGTGCCACACAGAGTATTGCCACACAGGCTGTTGCCACACAGGCGAGTGCCACACAGGCTATTGCCACACAGGCTATTATTACACAGGCTACTGTCCTACCGGCTACTGCCCCTCAGGCTTAGTTTTATCAAAAGCATTGACACCAAATAAGTTATCTATTGACTGCATGACTCGTCTGTGTGTGCCGTAATCGGCACATTCTGCCCAAACTGTTTGTGGGTATTTTCAAACTTTAAACAACTCCAATAGAAAATAACACTCTGACATACATCGTTTACGAATATCAAATAAAATGAAAACTTCTCACCGGATTCAATTGCTACTCGTAGGTGATCAATGGCTGCTTCATAGTGCAGGTGCCCAATTCGGAGATAGGAGATTTTCATCTCATCTCGATCTCGATTCCTGGAAGTCTCCACTGCCTCCGACTACTCGAGACATCTCGCGCCCGAGCCATCGAGATTATCTCGATCTCGAGCGTATAGAATAAGGCATCTCGAATTCATCCATTTTTTTCGAGGTTTGATGGAATCTCGAGTTGTAAGAATAGCCCTCCAGGCATTGACCGGATCTCGCACGTTGCTGCTGCTAATTTTGGTGCCCTTTTTCGATCAATGAGTGGCGATGTAACCTCGTTGCAGTAGTAACACGTAGGCGTCGACGTTTTGTTCAGTACACTGCTATCCTTCGTCTCTCGTTGTTTGTTAGTTGCGTCACATAGCATAGACTAGGTGTAATCAAACGCCGTCGAGATAATGCAGACATCTACTCGATGCTCACTCTCTCATTGCCGCCCTGCTGCCCTTCATGCACCACGAAGAAACAGTCCGCACACTCCACAATAACAGCACTTAGGGGCGACCCTATCGGCCATCTGTTGCTATGCCACTTTGCTTCCAGATCATTGCACAATTGTAGCCGAAGACGGAGCCATATCTTGTTGCTGTGGACGTTATTCTGATCCCACTTCTGATGTCGGAGAAATCAGGGAAAGGAAGCCGAAGTATCTCTCATCCCAGTTCTGATGTCGGGGTAGTGTAGGTAATAGGAAGCCGAGCCTTCACATCCCACTTCTGATGTCGGGGAAATGTAGGAAATAGGAGCCAAGCTGTGACATCCCGATCTCATTGATGTCGGAGAAACATAGGAAAGGCCGCCGCGCTGTAACCTTCCACTTTTGGTGACGGAGAAAATCTAGTAGGCCGAGGTGTTGTGTCTGATTTCTCATCCGTGAACTCGCTATCATTTATGGTCGGCGTCAAACTTCAGGAACGTTGAAATAAGGGGACAGCATTGAAGGCTTTTCACTATTTTAATTATACAGTCACTTAGACTACTTATTTAGTGAATGATCACAAAGATAGTTGGCGATTTAGAGTAATGGGTTTACGAATGACCATTGCGTGCGACCGCTTTTTGCCCAGTCCTGTCAACCACTGACTGACAGACATGACGTTCGCCCGAAATCCCAAACGCAACTCCATTCGGTGTTAACCGCTCTAAATTACCATAAACAAATCGATTAATCGTCATAAACCACAGATTAAAACTATCGATTAACAACTCTCAAACTGATTTTCTTTATCCAATGATATCTCGCGCCGTCATGTATATATACGTGTCGACTTGTAAACCTCTCCCGTTTCGTCGGTTGATTAAAAAAATTCATTTGTTTCCTGTAGGCTATGCTGGCCAAGCCGCGGCCAAGCTCGTGTTTTATGGGACACTGATTTTCTTTGCAGAAAATAAGTATTTATTTTCATTTACACATGTTTTAGACTGATGATAATTAATTGAACTTTCTCGTCGTGAAGTTACAAAGTTTACAAATTTATGAAAAAGAGAGTCCAGAAGAGCAAGTCCTGTATAAGCAAACCATAAGTAATCTCTTAGATAAGGAAGTAAAATAGTTATAGGAAAATGTTTAATGGTTATGTTTCCCCAAAGTTTTGACAATGATGTCATCAACAGTGGTAATAGCAGCATTGCAGCCGCTCTTCTTCTTGATGCACGTCCACCGCACTCTGGAGCCCCAGCTGGCGTGCTTGTTGAAGCGCCACTCTCCGATTTGAATGACGAGGTTGCCACGTTGAGAGAGATCAAACTTTGGCTCTGAAAGATACAAGAATTGCATAGTACCAATGAGTAAATATTTGAGCGGTGAAGTTTTTATGGACTAAAAATAAAAGGGACGTGACATATGGACCAACACATAGGCATGGCGAAACGATGAGGGTTCTTCAGTTCTCTACGGACACCTAAAAATGTAAATGGATCGATATGTGTACAATTTGTTATACTTTATATATTACGAAAATCAGTTTATTTTGAGTTGTTAATCTATGGAACGAGTATTACTGCTCTGTTATTTTTGGCGATTAATCGACTCGTTTATGGTTATTTAGCGCGGTTTACACCGATTGGAGTTGCGTTTGGAATAGCGGGTGAACGCCATGTCTGTCAGTGATTGCTTCACTTGCCTTTGTTGAAGGCAGTCGCACGCAATGGTCATTTGCAAACACATTAGCTCTAAATCGCTAATTATTAGTGTAACCCTTCACTAGTTAAGTAATTATTTTAAGTGTCTGTATCATTAAAATAGTGAAAAGTCAACACTGCAATCATATATTCTATGTCAATATCAATATTTCAATGTTCCTGAAGTCTAACGCCTATCATAGATGCCCGTGATTACAAGTTCACGGATCAGAAATCAAACGCAATACCTAAGCCTTTTCGACTTTCCACGTCATATATTAGCAAAATGACAGGAACTTGTAACAATTCAGTCCACACTTACAACGAATTTTAATATAATATTTAACATTTAACAGACGCTAAAATTTAACAGACTATTTATAGTGACTGTTTTTTTTTAAATATCATTGTACTTACTTAATTGTTACTTAGGAATATTATAAACCCAATTTTTTTATTATTTGAGAAATAACACTCCGCGGACTCCGGGGACCGTGACTATTGTTAACTGGTATCTTAGTTAAGGGAATACAGGAATGGGGGGTTAGGTGTTAAGTCTTAACATAAGGTTCGGTTAAAGGTTATCACTTATTGCTACATTGTGAGTACACCACGAGCAGACCCGCGACCCGCTAGCAGCACCCGATCACGAGTATGACGCACGTGCCAGCCATCGCTCTCCTGAACCATATTTGAGGAAAGAGAAGAAAGAGAACGACTCGATACACGACGCCGCCGCAAGAAGTTGCCTTCAATAGTGAGCATGAGTGCTCGAGATGTACCCACAATTTCGATAAAAACGCGAAATTATAACAATTATTATTATTGTAAGATCATGGCCTCCTCCCGTCTCAGAGCCTCCTTCACTGCTGTGTTCCGATCTCTGATGGCCATCTGCAGGCTGTACTTCTTGATGGTTTTCGGTGACGCAGCCGATGCTCGCCGTTCATTTTGGACTTAGTTTTTTTGACGATAACCGACACGTACGTTATAGCTCCTGAGTTTCGTGGATGGTCAGGATGCGTGATCCTGCGCCTCCCCCATACCCTTGACTTTTGAGGGTCTCTTTTTCTTCCTGCGTGTGCACTAAGAAAAGGGTGTTGGGGAATGTGGTGGGAGTTTGTGCTACCCGAGCATATTTCCCTCAGCGACGCGCCAGGTCCATTAGGTAAACGTGGTTTACAAACAATTATTATTACAATACAAAAACATTAAAATAGTAGGTAAGTAGGTACTTGGACAGTGGACACATTTGCTTACAATGCTTATTAAATTAAATTAATTTGGTCCTACTGCAACCTTTTAGGTAGAATCGGTTTTTGGACGTCATTGTGAGAACTGGATTACCTTTTGCTCACCTGCTTTTCTCAAAGGAATTATAAATTTCAGTTTCGTCTTGAGTCGCTACTATATGAGTTCATTTTCACACCACCTGCTCGACAAAAACCAATTTCATATTTCACGTAGACTCAACGTAAAGCAAGGCATTGCCTCCCGAGGGAGATAATGTTGCATAAAACTCCCAAGAGAGTTTACGAGCAAAGTGGTTAAAATTGAGTAAAAACTCAGCGAAGGGACAAGATATTCGAAAATCGAACTGGCCACCACAAAATAAAAGAACGCTATTGCATGAAATTTTAAAACAAAAGATTTTTTATTCTCCTCAATTTTGGCGCCACACGTCGTGTGCATTTGCCAGTATCTAGTAAATTACGTATTAATGATAACCAAGTGATTGCAACGTTAGATCACTCCCCTATCACATGGAATTTTGTAGGGAACACGAAAAGTCGCGTTTCACATTATTTGTGCCATTTGCCCACACTCATGTACGTTAACGAACCGATAAAAGTTATTTATCCAACATTATTTATTGCACTTTAGAACTCGAAAAATCACAAGCTTCAGAGAAATTCACAAGCTACGGGTAATTAGGTACCTACAAAGTCACGACGCCTTTTTGGTTTCCAGCCAAAACTCTAAAAACGGTGTTTGATGTGTAACATATTTTCTTAGTTCCTTTTTATTGCCTTGCAGAAGATGTGAACAGTACAGTATTCTCTTCTGGGATAAAGCACTGTCTTCTACTTGGGCGGCTTAAACCCCTCGCTTCACTCAGGACTCTACATAACTTTTAATAAAGCCCGTGCGAAGCTCTTTTAGAACTTCTTCCTAATAAGATCTGCCAAATAGAAGAACGCACTTCCTGCCTTGGTGTTCCGCAGCAGTAGATACAACCTGAGTCTCTTCGCGCGGTGGGGCCGCAGAGAATGAGGCGTGTCGGTGTATCGTTGCCGCTCTCTCTATCCTCTGCGGCCGAAGTGGCAGGCGGCGGGGCTACTCATCTGACTCGTCGCATGGGGAATATGGGCACATAGGTACGGGTGCGGGCTAGCGCCCACGGGCAAAATTGGTCCCCGAGGAGGTGGATGATGATGTGTCTGGTGTTCGACACATCGTCATCGAGAGGGAGAGAGTGCAAACTAGAGGAGGTGCCCGAACGGGACTGGTGCTGTCGAGGCTTCGAAATGCGAAAGCGTCCCCGTAGCCCTGACATTTTGCGACGTGGTGGAACACCCTTTGGTTTTTGTGGGTAGGCCGTCAGTGGCGGGATTCCCACATAACCACTCTGTGCCCACACCCGGGGCTGTTGGTGGTAAATAAAAGATTTGAAGGAAGGCTTGGGAATAATATTTTCCCACGGTGAAAAAAAAAGATTCAATAGCCGCCAGTAATGTAAGACTCTGTTTAACTCTCTCGGTGCATAATCTACTATTACTTAATGCCATCTGAAAAAAAAAACAAACAGATTTGATCGTTGCTTACCTTTAAACTTTTTTTTTAGTGTCCAAATAATATTAAGTTTGTATTTATTAGTTGAAACATTCACGAGGTAGTTGATTGAATCTGGAGTTACTTTGCGGAAGTTCATTTTCAATACTGCAATTTTTTAGCAAAGCTCTAATATATTCACTATTCCCGCTTTAACATCGCATAAAATTACAATCAATAATTGTTTTCAATTACACTCATAATAATTTAACTGATATTGTTAAGTTTATTAAATGCGACGTTAAATCGGAAAGATACCAGAACTTTGTTAATCCTACTTGTAGTACCTGGAACAAACAGAAACCTCGTGTTTTTAAAATACTTGTATCTCGTAGCTCTATTCCAGCAAGGTGTTCGACATCTCTTATTTTAAGTTATTTTACTGTATAATTATAATTTTTTATGTATCTTTAAAGAACTGTTATATTCTTGACAATCTGGTGTTTAACGATGCAACTTTTTACCCATAACGGGTAAAAAAATACATAAAACATTATGTCATAATAACAACTTTACTTTCGTTGCACATTTTGTTTTGATCTCGAATTTAATTAACTTAACTAAAGTACTATTTTAAAACAAATATAACTCATCATTACTGACCAGCTGTCTATCTTTATTATGTAGCTCGCTAATATTTTAACCATACATAAAATATATCGAAAGAAATCCTTGCTGGAATGATTAGATAACATACTTACGTACTAAAACTAAAATTGATAACAATAAATAAAATTTTAACATGGTGCGACTACATTTACAAACAGTGGTCATGCGAGACGTTGACGTTCTAACAAATAATATTCTTATGTAAGGTGACGAGTTGGCGCAGCAACCCCTGGGGTGCCTGGAACCCAGCCAGCGGAACTTCGGCCCGGTGTCGCGGGGGTTGGCTCCGTAGAACTGGTACGGTTCGAGGTGGATTTACGGGTGGCCATTGTACAACACGCCCATTGCACCTAAAAAAGTTAAAAAATGTAAATAAGAATAAGAATAGTATAATTTCTGTCGTTTATTTACTTCACAAAACACAGCTATACACCCGGAACATACATACTCGTAATTATTCTTTATTAGGCAGTTTAATCAATGATACAATACGCAATGAAATATTACGGACCGCAGAAGAGTATAGCAGCACATCAAAAGATCTCAATTGTTTTCTTATAACTATCTAGTCCTCAAACGTTTATATTCGGGCTGGGCCCCAATTTGTTGCATTTCCACGATATTTTTCTCCCATTCGAGAATGTTTCCGAATGTATTAAAGTTTTAGTTTAAGTTAAGTTTTCCGAGAATCCTAGTCATTTATACAGCAAGGTAGAACCTTGTAGGACATTTTTCCTGAAGGATGCAAACAGGGCCGTAAAGTTAAATAAAACAACACAGTTTAAAGACTCGGTGTGTCTTTCATCTTTATGGTTTAAATTTTTATTGAAAGAATAAACAACTTCCGAATTGATGTTCTTTAACAACTTTTGTACTGCAACAATATTGTAGAGTTCGAAAGTCCAACCTATGTATATAAGTGTCATAAACTTTTGCATACAAAGCGGTTCAACCATGGCGAACTAATTCTATTAATAAGAATTATCTGTAACCTACTCACGTTTCGCAAAATAAATTATTTGATTTGATTTGATTGGAACCTTGACACGATGAGTAAGTACAAAGTTGAGTATTATTCATGCGTTGGACAATTTTTAACATGTAACCCAATGAAGGCCACGAGTTGGCCGTCTTTAGTCCGGATGCGTGCTCTGCAGGACTTGTTGCTACACGTCCACAAAACGCGCCCGCTGCTTCCGACATATTTTTTAAAGAACGTGCGCCCTTTATACTTCACACTAAAAGCACGTCCACAAGTTTTGATTAGCTCCGCTTTACCTGGAAACATTTTGTCCAAATATACCACTACTCTTTAAATATACATCTCGTGTTATTTCAAGAGTTCAAGAGTATTTTAGTAATGTTTTCTCGCTGTGAAACTATTGTTTAAACTTGGGGCACGTATTGGCCGACGACCATGGCAACAGCCCGCCTGTCCCTGGTCCGCACGCGCGCCTTACAATGCACCCAGTTAGCACATGTCCTGAAAACTATGTTGATACGACATCAAGTCTGCGCCCCCAACAAAGTTTCTAGCAAACTTGTGTCACCCTGAAATTCTACACTGATTTTGTCTCTACTGGTTTTCTAGAATTAAGCCTCGTCCGGAATCATACACCTTGTATGAATTTGAAAATGCACTCACTAAAATAAGGCTTACACTTACTACAGTTAACCTACTTAACTCTAATACTTATAAGTAACCTTACTTGGTCCCACTACTTACTACTTAGGTATTCCGTTTTAAGTGTCTCAGAAAAAGTCTGATTAAAACCAATGTTAGATGATATTTACATTATCATTTTATTACATAACATTTTTTACTCTGTTTAATAATACTAATGTATTCAAAAAATTATCTCATTCTAACATATTTTCCGTTAACAACGATATACTTCGTCACCGCGTGACTGTGATCAGTTATGAGTCTCTTTACCGTACCGTCGTCGAAACGCTTCACTTTCGCCGGGCAGTTTTTAGATAGTTTTGACGAACAGTACCAAAGATTGCTGTAATTATTCTGACAGTAGGTGTAGTTATCCAAAATTAAGAGCCACTTCTTGCCTGAAGGTGAAGGTATCAGCACACCGTCATCTGTAATTTATATTCAGATATAATTATTCTTATTTTCAACTCGGTAAATCATTTGTAAAAAAAAACGTCCAGTGAAGTTAATTTTCATTTTTAGATACTTACTAAGATCACGGAGCATAACTTTCGGTAAAAAGTTAAAACTCAATAATATTATAGTTAGGGTAATGTATTGGCACCAATTGTGTTTGAGTAAGTATATTAGTAAAAAACCTTTAATTGAATTTTGAAGAACAAAATATGATCTATCTGTCGGTGAGTAGTAGGTAAGTAACCCTATAAGTAGAAACAGATTTCAAAATCGGCTTGTAAATTTATATAAATCTGCTAACAAACATATTTTCAATACAACCGAATTGAAAATCTCCGTTTTTGAAATCATTTAACAGAAATAACATTTTCTCATTGTCATGATTCTATTTTTACTAACATCGTAAAATTTACTCGTCCTAACGTGAGAGCATTAAATAACCAACAAATCATTTTTTTCTTTCAGATGTGGTTTCCTTTATACCGACACTTATCTCAGAGATATTATCGCAAAAACATAGTAGAAAAAAAAAAACTTATACATAGGTAATCAATCATTGATGGACAGAATTTAGTCACTAACAGTTTAGAGATACATTTTATAATCTCCAACAATTATTATTACGAGTTATACTTTCAAAATTCAACAGTTTCAATATTGAGCTATTACACTTTACACATCGGTAATACCCTTTTTTTACATGATGATAGGTTCACACTACACATGATCATACATGATCTTATTCTAAAACAAATCACCTATTATGCGAGTACTATATCTTATACTCGTACCTAGGTAGGTAATCTATAAAGGTGACCTGTTATTTAGGTAGGAAGTTGTAAAATATAAAATTAATTAATAACATAATTAGGAACCAATAGAAAATTTTAGAATAATATTGAACTCAAGGCCATTATACTATCCAATTTGCAGTATGCTAACTAAGCGTGGCTAAGCCCGCGCAATAAAAAAAAAATCGGATTGCAGACTTTTTTTTTTTTTACAACAGACTAGGCATGCGTTTGACCACTAACACGCCTGATAGGAAGCGTCGACGTGATTAAAGGTGTAACACGCTTGCCTAGGAGATACCTATTCACTTTACTCTTAAACACCCGATTACAGCCAATTACACTATCCAATTAGAGCAAGCTAGCTCACCTACCACCCTGCAAATTGGATAATATAATGACCGCCAAAGTCGATGTAACATACGAAACGAGTATCATAACTAAGTAAGATATACTATAAGTATGTCTGTTGCCTTTTATCTTAATATATATAAATCTCGTGTCACAATGTTTGTCCTCAATGAACTCCTAAACCACTTAACCGATTATAATAAAATTCGCACACCATGTGCAGTTCGATCCAACTTGAGAGATAGGATAGTTTAAATATATATATATATATTTATATAAATAATAAACGCGAACGAAGTCGCGGGGTGACAGCTAGTGCTATTATGAATTTGAATCCAAACTGGTATTTCGTTAAATTGAAATCTATTCAACAAGTGTTTATAATTTTTTTTTGTAAATATTTATTTGTACACAACTTAAAATAAAAACAGAAAATTAAAGAAAACTTAAACTATTAACTAAAAACTAGAACTTATAATAACTAAAATAAAACATAACTATAAGTATGTTATGTTTTGTCATGATACTAAATCTAAGATTTCATAACTAAGTATGATTTACTTAGTTATGATACTCGCATCTTGCCATTACACAATTTTTCAAGAATTTAAAAGAATTTATTATAAGTACATATATTCAAACAAGATGAATCGAAATATGCTATGTTGCTACTGTGGTCTATCACATGACAGACGATTCCATGTTTTCAAATGTAATTTGGAGTTTTCTGTAGTAGATTAATACCACGTTGTAGCGCTCGTAGCCCGTAGGCCCCGTAGCCCGACTAAGTATACGTAACCGATCACGGACCACGTGATTAGTCTTTAGATGTGTGACTACGGGTGGCATTTGCAACTGAGCACTACCGTGGCTCGGATTGCATGTTACATTGCAGGCCCCGGTTCTTTGTTCTGCAATAATAATCGTCAAGTCATGTCAGTGGTTTTCGGGTGGCCTAGAAACTTTGCTATCAGAGCTAGCCACTCGGCTTTTACGAACTCGTTTGATTTACCGCTTAGGGATTATTTAGCCAGTACATAGACTTATGTACACGGCGGGTGGGTGTGCCGGTTCTGGCGGTCGACCATCGTGAGGCCGATGGTCACGACCATGGCGTGGCAGTCCATGACGCGGCTGTCTGCGCAGAGCCACTTCACCTTGGACGAGCAGACGGAGTGGCGCGTGTACCAGTACCCGCGGAGCTTCATCACCTTCGCACCGATCTTGGACGTGCAGAATGTCGGACGATCTGTTGAAGAAAACTTAGTTTGTTACACAAGAAATTACAAGCTAAAGATTTTTTAAAACGACAGTACGGTAAATGTACTAAGTTTACGTAAGTATATGAGAGTTAAAAATATGTTACGGGAAAAAATATAAAAATATATTAACCTTGAATTTGAGACTATAAGTAAACTTACGTACATTATTATTTAGAGTGATGTAATGAAAGGTAGGCAGGTAACCTACTTATCAGAAAAGGGGCTGGTCTCAAAATATTTTTATTGATCATTTTTATTTTTCATCGTACGTTTTTATTAGTAGGTACTTAGGTACCTTTAAAATTAATGAATAAAGAAAAAAACATTTTAAAAGCATTAAAAGGAATATCTCAAAGAAACGCTGTGTTTATCAGCTTAGACAGACCGAGTAAAAAAAGCTTTTTTTTTTCAAATAATTATGTCGAAAGTCCGAGAAAGGGCTGGTCGGCTTTAAACAAAATTTTAATTTATTTATATGACTATCAACTATGTAGAATTGCAACTTCCAACAAAGCTGAATCTCGAACGTGGGTCAAATTCTTCCGCACAAACTGACTAAGGATTCACTTTTTTATACACAAATATTACATTACTACATAAGTAATACGTCCTATAAAAATAATGTATTCTTTTACACTAATTAATGACTAGAAAATTGCTTCAAACGCATAGTTTCATTGGCACTTTATTAAAAATTACCTAAAGCCTAAAATTTACACGCCGGACGCAAGGCAAGGATGCGGCCCGGGTACGATTGGGGCGAGAAAGTTTACGATTTAAAAACACGTCGCTTTCAAACATTTTAGGTATTTCAACAAGTTCTGAACCGGCTCGCGCCTGAACCTTGTCCGCGGCACATTCTCGTCTTACGTCCGCCTGTATAATTAAGGCATACACTTCAGCATTTTAATGGCGGACGCTGTCATAGCTAAAGCGTCACGCCGCTACCGCTGCCTCGTTACCGCGGTTGTCTTAGTGAACATTAGAGAAAGTGCCGTCCTCCATAATATTACACGCATCCAAATCTGGAAGATGAATGACGCAAAGACCTGAAACTAAAAATATACTAATGTAACCATTTCGAAATACCTGTCGATACCAAGAAGAATGTACACATATAAATTACACATACACCTAAGTTTAAGTGTTAATTTGTTACTTTCACTGCTAAATAAAAATACCACGAAACATACACAGCGATGTGTGGAACTCTATATTTAGGAATGTATAATGTATATGTCGTACGTTTTATGGTAACAAGCGAATGTTAATTTACAATATATCATTATTCAATTATTTTAGTCACAACCAGCTGTTACCCGCAATTTCGCGTTTGTTCAGAAAATAATATTCCCTTCTGTTAAGTATGCGGACAGGGACACGTCAAATCAAACCGCTGGCTATTTGCGCACTCGTTTATTGCAAGCAAAGGTGGCGCGGCGCGGTCGCAGCCGCGCTTGACTTATACCTAACAATCCTCCTACTTTAATTGAAGTGTATGTACTACATATTAAAAAAGCTTTCTGTAATTGACCCGTGGTCTGTTACGATTATTTCTTAAGGAAGGTTCCTGAGTTGGTGTTTGGTTATTGATCGGAGTGTGAAAAACCGGAGACGCTTCTGTAACGAGTGGTCTCGGCGATCGTAGTGACGAAGGCGTGCGGGGCGGGGATGCAGCGGAAACTTGAAGCTCGTCCGACCTTGCTACGTTCTCCCCTTCCAGCTGATCAGCGGCGCCGGCGTCGCGCGGCAACGTCACAGCCGAGCTAACTCCGTCGCTCGCCGTTATCTCTGCATTCGGAGAACTTGTTGATGCGTCATCATCGCTCGAGTAGGAATCTGTATTTACTGAACCCGGGCACCAAGTAGCATTGTGATCAGGCGCCGGGAGGTCTTGGTTTGCGTTTCTGGGCATTAATTGGTTTTTATGTTTCTTCACTACCACATCCAACTCAGGAATATAAACCAAATACACCACATTTCCTAGAAGCTCCGTAACAATGCCTTGTATCCAATGGAATTTATTATTTTTAACAAACTTTTTTGCCCAAACAAGATCGTTGACTTTAAAGTCGGGCCGTTCCGTTCCTCTATAATGTTTAGCCTGTGAGCACTGTTTAAATTTCACCACATGAGAAAGATCAGTGGTCGAAGGGACGATGACATTCGAGGGGCTCAACAGGTCAAGCCTGGTACGCAAGGGACGGCCGTACAACAGTTCAGCCGGGGATCTGTCAGTGGTGCTATTCTTAGAATTCCTGTAGTCGAATAAAAATTTCGATATTTTTTCGTCCGACACTACTTTGGAGTTGTTGGAAAGGGCAATCGATTTTATGCCCTTCTTAACAACTTTTACCATGCTTTCGGCTTGGCCGTTGCTAGCGGCGTTGTAGGGGAGGCTGAAGACATGTTTAATGCCATTACATTTGCAAAAATCTTCGAATTCTTTAGAGGAAAAAGACGTCCCGTTATCACTCACAAGTACGTTCGGGACACCTACACGTGACATGAGGTCATTCAACTTATCAATGACAGCTTTCGAACCATAGTTCATATTCATACAGTAGCATTCTACCCATTTGGAGTAAGCGTCCACGACTATCAAGTACATTTTGTTGTGAATAGGCCCTAAAAAATCAATATGAATCCTATAGTACGGGTGCGGGGGGAACGGCCACGGTGTTAGAGGCGCGCGCGGCGGCGAGGAGCGGAGCTGCGCGCACACGGGGCATGTACTCAACAGCTGATGTAGGTACTCGTCTATTCCGGGAAACCAAAAGCGAGCCCGAGCGGCAGCTTTTATCTTCACTATACCGAAGTGAGAACTATGCAACTCGTTGCAAACTTTAGAACGAAGCCGGCTAGGGATAATAACTTTATGACCGCGCATTAAACAGCCGTTCTCACAAGATAATTGTAATCGACAGTCGAAAAAAGGCTTTAATGACAGCTCGCTAATTTTTCTAGGCCACCCATTTTGAACATACCTAGTGACACTTTTTAACAGTTCGTCACGCTTGGTTTCATCCTGCAATTCTTTAAAAGTGACAGGCAAACTCCCGTCTACGACAAAGTTTACGTAAACAGCGCGCTCGACATTCTGCGCCGGCGGCTCGTTGCAAGATGGCAGCATAGCGCGTGATAAATAATCAGCGCTGTTATCAGCACTCTTTATATACTCTATAGTATAATTGTACGCTCCTAGAAAAATTGCATATCTTTGCAAGCGATTTGCCGATACTTCCGGTATACCTTTGTGCGGACCGAAAATCGTGATAAGAGGCTTGTGGTCTGTACGGAGAACAAAAGGATCAGATCGCCCATACAGATATTGATGAAAACGCCTTACGCCAAAGATAATGGCTGTGGCTTCTTTTTGAATTTGTGAGTAGCTTTTTTCTGCGGGCGTTAATGTCCGCGAAGCGAAGGAGATTGGTCTTTCTAGACCATCGGAACATAGCTGGGACAGAATACTACCCAGCCCATAAGGCGAAGCATCACAGGTCAAAATTAATTTAGCATTAGGGTCAAAATGAGTCAGAACTCGATCGGAAGCAAGAATATCCTTTACTCTGGTAAACGCGTCCGTATGGACTGATGTCCACGCCCATTTTGCATTCTTGTGCAACAAATTATACAGAGGACTAAGAATGGTGGAGGCGTCTGGAATAAAATTTCGATAGTAATTAATGAGCCCTAGAAAAGATTGCAACTGTGAAACGTTGGTAGGCATCGGAGCGTTCACGATTGCCGCGACCTTATCTTTCGACTTACGAATTCCCTGCGCATCGATAACATGCCCAAGATAGCGGACTTCTCTTTTTAAAAATTCACACTTACTCTTTTGCACTGTTAGACCCGCGTCCTGCAGTCGTTTTAAAACCTTGCGTAAACGTTCTAAATTCTCGGACTTAGTTTTTCCGCTACATAAGACATCATCTTGGAAAACCCATACTCCTTCCATGCCGGCTAGGACTGATTCCATGGCCCGCTGGAATATAGCTGCTGCGCTTGTCAACCCAAACACTAAGCGAGTGAAATTAAATAGTCCGCGGTGGGTGTTGATACACGTTAAAGCCTGTGAGTCTTCTGAAAGACACAGCTGATTATAGGCCATAGAAAGGTCTACCTTGGAGTAGTATTTTCCCCCGTGTAGCTTAGAGAACATCATGTTGGGCAATGGGTATTTTTCTACTACCAATTGATTGTTAATTGTTATAGAGTAGTCCGCACACAACCTTACATTGCCATCATTCTTTAGTACCGGAACAATGGGCGAGGCATATTCAGAATGTTCAATTGGTTTCAAGACTCCTAAGGACACTAACCGATCGAGTTCCTTGTCTACTTTATCTTTCAAGGCGAAAGCAACCGGTCTAGCTTTGAAAAAGATTGGTTTACTGTCTGGCTTCAGGTATAATTTGACATCATATTTGTTAAAACAACCTAGATCACCTGAAAAAAGTTGAGGAAACTCAGAGATTAATTCCGCGATAAGCGGTCGGTCTGTTGCGTTACAATAATAAATACTAGCTGTCGCGGGCGCTATCTCCAAATCGAATGCACATAAAAAGCTCCTACCTAGAATCGGTGCGCCGCCGTGACGCACCACATAGATATCAAGCGCATGTGTCCTTCCGCGGTACGAGAGTGGGACGTTAATAAAACCAGTTACATGCATTTTCTCTCCTGTATAGCTATTAAACTTTTTATTAGTGTGAGATAACGGCAGATGATTGAAAAATGTTGTATACGTGTTGTGAGAAATTACATTTACTGGTGAACCGCTGTCTACTTCGAATTCAAAACTAACACCACCGACATCTACACTCTCGGTCATAGGGCCGTCCCGCGAGCATTTAATATTACAAAAAGACTCACCGTCATCGCCCTCGTCCACATCACCTTCCTCGACACGCTTAATCTTATTATTTGAGCACATTTTACGCAAGTGGCCCTTTTGGCCGCATTTTTTGCATTTGTAGTTTTTAAAACGACACTGTATGGTTTTGTGATTAGTGTAACCACATACAACGCACTTATCCGTAGTTTTTCCCGAAATATTAAATACGGCGACATCCTGCGCTGCGCTGGCGGCGCGCAAGCCGGAAGCGGCGCCCGCAGGCGCAGCCGCCGCGCCCTCGCGCGCGCACCGAACGCTCTCAGCCAGCTCGACAGCTTTACTGAGAGTGAGATCTTGCAGGTCCTTGGCAAAAAGCTTGTCGCGTTCGTATCCTGCTACCATGCCCATGACAAAACGGTCTAGCAAGGCCTCTTCGAGATTTTTAAAACCGCAATGAGCAGCAAGCCCTCGGATGCGAGCCGCCCACTCGTAGTGCCCTTCCCCCGTATTCTGCATCGCGGAGTAAAAACGGTGTCGTTCTGCAAATCCACATCGTTTCGGGGTGAAGTGGTCGTCGAAAATCTTCAGTACAGCTTCATAATTCAAATCGGCTACATCCTTAGGCAAAGCTAAATCTTTTGCCAATTTGTATGAGCTTTCAGTGAGTGCGCTCAGCAGAATTGCTTTTCTCCTTACGCCGGACTTATCTGTGCTGTCGTCGATGTTATTGGCAATGAAAAACTGCAATATTCTGCTTCTATATGTCTGCCAGTCTTGCTGTAGATGGTTGAAAGTGTCTAACACTCCAAACGTGGCCGTCGCCATTTTGAATAGGTTCGCTCGTCGCCAGTGTTAAGTATGCGGACAGGGACACGTCAAATCAAACCGCTGGCTATTTGCGCACTCGTTTATTGCAAGCAAAGGTGGCGCGGCGCGGTCGCAGCCGCGCTTGACTTATACCTAACACCTTCCTTGTGTTAGACTGTTCTAATTTTCAAATTTGATCTAGATCCGTTCAGCCGTTAAAAACCTACAAACAGACAGATAGAGTTACTTTCAACTTTATAAAATTACTAGCTGTTATCCGCGAATTCGTCTGAATTTTTTCAGAAAAAAAATTCCAATAACCTTGTCATATACTGTAACTTATGATCAAATTTTCTCTAGTTCTGTTCAGTTTAGCCGTGAAAACCCTACAAACAGACAGACAAACAAAATTACTTTCGATTTTATAATAAGTAGAGATTAGTGTGGATTTATTTACTTTATCTGAGAGGTCTTTGGGCGGCAGGAACTCTAACATCAGGACTAGCCACTCAGCTAATACAAACGTGCTTGCTTTTTAGGGTTCCGCACCAAAATGACACAAAGGAGTTCATATGGTGCCACTTCGATCTCGCTGTCTGTATGTCAGTGTCGGTTATCTCAGTCCTAGAAACTACAAAAGTTAGCGACTTAAAATTAGGCACAGATATTAGATAACGTTAGAAGCTACCAGTAGGCTTGGCTGTGGCTTCAGGACATACTTTCCCAGCGTACATATCCACGTATTATTGTTATGATTCATTATTTTTCAATGATTGTGATAATTTTTAACAGAAACAAATACTCCATTGTTATCAGTGATGGTTGCTTTACACCCCTTGTTGTGTCTGCCGCACTGCCAACGAGTGTGCGTATGTTTTGTCGACGTGCGGGAATACTGTCTCGTGAACTTTTCTCCGTCGTAGTACACCATCAGTGTACCGCGACTTGTCGTGAAAAACACGGGGCCTGGAACATGAAAATTACAACATGAAAAGTTAATCACACAGTTAGACTGAAAATAATTCTGATTTCGAAGTTTCACATTTATCCAATAATTGTAGTAAATTCAGACTACGAGAGAGTGTATTTATTTAGTAATTGATAATTATTTTTAAAACTCATCGCTGACGTAATGAAACGATTAGTGCAAAACCGGGAGTTGGTATAAAGAGGGGTAGGTTACACAGCGAGATGAAAAAGCCTATGTCTGATGCAGATGGTTATGTACTCTTAGTGTTTATTATGTTTTATTAAAATAATCGTTTGAATATACTTATTATTTTATTTACCAAAAGCAATTCATGTCACACATACCATAATCCTTATATCTACAAAAATATTGTCTCTAATCTATGATAGCGCCACGTATTACGTAACTGGGTAAATTATTTTCTTAATAAGTATTTATTAATAAAAAAAATAGTATGAGTACGCGTGTCGTATCCACCAGAGATATGCTAGGAACATGATCGGTGCGAGAGGAGAAACTCCACCAAAAGGGTCACTACTTTTACACAGCCAGCTTGAGACAAGTGATCCTACTGGCCGCTTGCACGTCGCCGCTGTGTAAGCAGCTTTATGGAATACAATTGTGGTCAAAGTTACTTTTGACAACAATTTCGTCATACATTAAAATATAGGCTTTGCAGTTGGTTAGATGATATTTGCTGCATCGCCACCTTACGTTGCCGTTACCCAAAACATATTGCTTAATAAACCTGCAGCCTTGATGCATAAGGATGCGGTTACCGTGGCTCGATTTTAATTCAGTGATCCCTGAAACGAGAACATTGTGTAAGTTAGGCTAACAGAGTTGAATAGAAAAAAACACTCGGATGCGGTCAATCAAAACAATCTGTGACGTTCTATATCGAATCTACTTTTATTTTTTGCTAATTATGTATGTAGCCTCTCGGCGCACCATGTCACGTTATCAAAATGTCACGATGTCTCAAAATTTTACGTTCGCTGAAGCAATTATTTCGTATGGCTTAAGAGGGCCGCGACGTTCTGAAATTTCCATACAAACGCGCTACTACAAATTTCTTTAAAACCGTTTGTCAGATTATGATGAAAATTTGCATGTACAATTAAATTAACAATACCTCCGCCCCTATGTTCTTGGTTTTTTTTAAAAACGTTCTCAAGCGAAAATAGAGCTATGAAAAATATCCGCATTTTTAAGGGGTCACTTTTGACTGATTTATTCAATAGGTAGACAAAGCAAATCAAAAATTCCATTACATAGGGAGGTTGTCTACATCATTAGCTGTTAAATGAATCCATAATACAATTTAAAATCTTAGTTACTTAAGAATAATTACAGAAGTGACTAAGCCATAAAAAAAATTGAAATTGCCCTTTGTCACTCTGTAGGTAAGTTTAGAGGCTCGTCAGTATCATTACTCGTTCTCTTCGCTCGTCTTCTTCTTCTAGACGAAATGGCTTTAGAATACCTTAAGCCAATGCGAAGTTAGTCTAGGTCGCCTAGGTTGAAGTTAGTTAGGTCGCCGGACTCTAAACTAGTTATGGTCGCACGTTCAATTTCAATTTTATACATTTAAAATTTATAACTTACAAGTAAAAATTCTAAAACTCATAATCTCACACAATATAAGAAAAAAGTATAAAGATAACTTAATTGATATTTTCGAATTTTGTAACATATTACCCATACAAACGAAATTGCGAATGTCCCTATTAATAGAACAGTATAATAACACAGAGATCCAAAAACCTATATCACATAATAACATCACTAGAAAAGTTTCTCAAAACATGCTAAAGAAACCTAGAATTAATATTATATTTTTTATGGGAAAAGAACGACTGCTTTTTTAATTCCCACACTAATGAATAGAATACCTAAAGACATTAGAAATAACATGAATTATAAAAACTGCAAGAGATTGTATAAGAAATACTTTTACAGTAACCTAAAATTGAAAAATAGTTATAATAAAAACAACAATAGTTTAAACATTTTCTTATCTTAAAATATTAATTAAATAATAACTATTTAACTAACTAATAAACATTGGATACATTAATCATTTAAACACACTCTCTTAAACAGCGTCCTGTACATTGCGTCGTATCTCTAATCTATTAGCGATGATAGCCTAGTTGGAGAAGGCCTGCCTCTCAAGCCAGAGGGAGCGGGTTTAACCCAGCCGGCGGTATGCACCAATACCTGGTAGGATACATAGGTACCTACTTACGCAGGTACCCATAATTAAAACGAAATCTGTAGTAAATATTGGTTTATTAGATAAAAAATCCACAATTAAAAAAATATATATAACTTAGGTACTTATGTATGCATGAGAATAGCTTAAAAACTATATGTTTGGTACATAAGTTATAGATACATGTTTTAAATTAAACAGGTACATGTGAATGGGCTGTATTCATTTTGATGATAGCTTCATCGAATGTGTGTATGACCGCGCGGCACTTCCTGCTTCTCTTGGCGGAGCAAGTCCATCTAATTTTGCGTCCGTTAATTTTTACTCCATCTCTTGTGTATGTATAATTCTTATAAAACAGCATACTATTCCCTCGATTAGATACCACGAATCGTAAGCCTATAAAAATACAGTAATGTTTAGCTAAACCAAAGTACTTATTATTTTAATAAATTCATTGTCGAAAAAAAGTTACCAAGGATGACAAAAGAATATTATGAAAATTACAATTTATTACCGCTATATATAGTCCTCGATACGATACAAAATCTTGACTTGGGTGGAAGACCCATGCTTGGATGCATCCAAGCAAGCAAGCAAGGTGATGGGCAAGCTAAATAAAACCGTTTAAATGCAGTGCAGCCAATGTTCGAATTCGAAGAAAACCACAAGTTCACAACAAGAGATCGGGGAATTTGGCACTGCACGTCTTGTACATCTGCCAGTGCGTCAAGTAAATTATGTATTCTACAAACATTTCTTAGACGTAATAATAATCAAGTGATAGCGAAGATACAATAAATAACTTCTCCCCCTCCATCCCCATTTTAATAAAGTGGTGGACACTTAATTACTGAAACTTTAAGTGATTTTTTAACACCAAATGCCACGGTTCGCAATGTTTGTACCATTTGCACAGACTGGTGTACGTGAACGTATATGTACTCATTTTAGAAATTTGAAAATGACAAGGGCTTTTTGGCGGGAACCGAAAATATGGTGTCGTGATTGTTTACTATTTTCTCAAACTACTTGTGATTCTTCGAGTGTTTAAGTGTAATAATGGTGGATTATTAACTCTTATCGGTTGGTTACTTTACTTAAAGTTTTAGTAAAGCATTCATCACTTTACTAATAGAGATAGGGAAGTCTAATAAATACTTAGGAAGAACACATAATTTACTTGACACTGGCAGATGTACAAGACGTGCGGTGCCAAATTCCCCAAACTCTTGTTTTGAACTTGTGGTTTTTTTCAAATATGAACATTGGCTTCCGTAGTTGTCCTAGCCTTAGCAGGTAGCTGAACTTGAAAATTGGTTATCCTATTCCTATCGATATTTGTTGTTACCAATAGTTTCTATGCTTCCGAAAATAATGGCAATTCGATCGAATTTTTGAAATCTAAAGACCGAGGGCGAGCCTCGAATGAAAATGTGAAATTTTGTTTTATTTTATTTATTTTTACATTTCAGGTCAACCAACGTACCCTTACAATAACAGAATAGTAAATTAAATATATTTACTAAAAAAAGTCATTTAAAAGGAGACACTTCTAAGAAATATAGTAGAAAAAAGGAATTGACGCACAAATAGAATGATTAAATAAATAAAATTAAAGTAGACGTAACAAAAAAATGAAATAATAAACAACGCAAAATAATAGATTTTGAAAAAAATGAACTAAATATTTATATATGACTATATAGATAGATAGATATACAAAGCATAGTATCAGTACTCACTAACAAAAAGAAAATACAAGAAATTTATTTGTATCACAGATTAAATTTATCGAAAAAATTGTCGCTTAATCGCTTCCTAATAGTAGATATAATCCTTGAGAAAAAGATGTCAATATCGAGTTCAGGATTTTTATATACTTTGCTGAAAGTAGTGCTAGCACGCACGATAAAACTGTTTCGACGATAGTTAGTCGCTGATCGGGAAGGACAAAATTACAACACAATGGGCGGTTTTGATGAGAATAAAGATAAAACTCGTACGTAACTTACGTTTTACTCTGGAATTATCTTTAAATGACTTGAAATATTGAATTAAATTAGTTATGAGAAGTATTCCAATAGAAAATATCTGTCGGAAAGATTTCTGTGAAAATCAGCTGTTATTCCGATTTGAAATGTCGACAGTTTCCAACTGGACAGTTGTGAATTGCGATTAAACGATTCGAATTGATCCGAATGCAGTTTCCGATCGGAAGCTGTCTTCCGACCAATTAGAATAATCCTGCTGAACCCAACTCCAAAAATCAAATCGATGTCAAATAACAGTCGACTAAGCAACCATCAATAACGAAGCTTGTAAAAACAGTCGTTACATTAATCACGATATTATACTGATACTGTTTGAGCTTTTGAGCTTTTTGTCGTTACATTAATCACGATATTATACTGATACTGTTTGAGCTTTTGAGCTTTTTGTCGTTACATTAATCACGATATTATACTGATACTGTTTAAGCTTTTTTACCATATTGTGATTGAGATCGATCGTGATGTGTTCCCTCCCCTATTACTCTCACAAGATTAACTAGACGACCTCAAAGTAAATTACATGTAAATATTTTACCAAGTAAATTTTTATTATAATTCAGGAGAGTGCGTGTGCTCATTCCTTAACAAAACAACTACACCGTTGATGGTCGTCACAGAAGCTGGACAGTACAGAGTCTTCCCCTGCTTAGAACATACCCAGCGGATCTTGTCGCCGCGCGCATTTTTCATCGAATATGTATACTTACGTAGCACGAGCATAGGGTTGCCACGTCTTGAAGTGATGAAACGTGGTCCTGAAATTATTTACACAAGATTTTACCTCCTTAGGGTTAATTCTTTGGGTTTTTATTTACTAATGTATTTAGGTATTTTTTTTTTAATGTTATGATAGAATTGACTTATTATAAAACGCGCATTATTTTTGAGTCCCCCTTTTAAAACTCGCAGAGGGCCGTTAAAAGCGTGATGACTTTTTTTAACGAGTAAAAAGTATAGGTAAGAAGTAAATGAACAAAGACTCCAATATTTTAGGCAATTTCGGATCCTCAAGACTTTCAGTCAAACTAAAATACGAAATGGCGCGACAGCACGTACTAGGTGTACGAAAGTTCCTAGGTATTTGTGATAGTCCTAAGATTGCTCAAGTAGTAAGGGAAATTTCAAATCATACAACAAACATAATATCACAACACCAACACTTCGCCGGACGATATTAAGAAAGATTTTCAAAGTTCGGAATGTTGGCAAAAAATCCAGCATATTTTAATAATTTTTGGAGTAGGTAGGTGCTTCATGAAATCATAAGCCTAACTCATTTCATTACTTAATATTTTTAACGTCGTCGTGCTTGTCACAGTGCAGTGTAGCGAGAGGCACGCGCGCGCGGGATCCATGTAGTTGTGTGTAATTATGTGCACCGTGGGGTCTACTCTGATGTGATGGGTTGAATATCGAAGAATAGCTTTATCAAGTATTCGGCTCCTAATTAAATGTACATTTTCATTTTATTATTAAGTGTTATGGTATACATAATACAATCGACTCCATAAAAATGCAAAAAAAATCCATGAATATTAGAGCTGCACAAAGGTACTATATATAGAGAATAAGAGCAAGAAGAATTGTTTTTGTACAAGAATTTGATTGAACAAAACAAACAGTGCAAAGCTACATTTAAAAAAATCGTTTCAGAAAAAACACTGGCGGGCGGGTGTGGTTATCAATAGTTTGATTGATTTTCGTTCCAGTAATCAAAATCCGAGCCTTGCACTCCATGATTATTTATACTCAATATACGTGATTAGTATGTAGTAATAGACCTAGAACATTGCGAGGTAAAACATTACTAATAAAATGAAAATTCCTTATGTTTATTCAGTTAACAAACTAGAAATGTATACTCGTATGTTTCAGTTCAAAGCAATTAAAACAAGATGGCGATTTTCATATGCTATTTTATTCTGAAACATCATTCAAATCAAACATAATAATTGACCATAACCAATCAGAACAACAACCCACAACACGTATGCGGTCCGGACCCAACGCTAAGTACTAGTTACTCCAAATGATTATAGAAAGGTAGATGATTATGTTGATTTTTAGATGCAATGACTAATTCACCGTACGTAGTGACAGTAGCATTGCACTTCCTACTGCTGTGGAGAGAACATAACCAACGAACCTTTCCGTTATGATTTGTTTTTTGGAAGAACTTGTGTCCTGACATTAACATATTCATGTGCCCTCGATGTGAAGTTATGAACGTTGGCGCTGAAAATTTTTTATGATCAGTATTTATTAGAAAAGAAAAATATTCATTACTCATGTTAACTCAAGCTGATATCTGGAAGGAGACGTAGAACTGAATGACATTGATAATACCTAAATAGTCTGGGTTTCTGTGTGATTTCCCTAACAAATATAAATTTATTAGTACACTACTAAAATATCAAATCTAAGCTAAACTAGTGGCTCTATGAGCTGTAGACCTCGTGACCGACGTCTGTTCTCCTCTACAGATCGCATTCCTCAAACGATTTTCGTTAAATTTTGTGAGAAGTTTCAGTAATTATACAGATTATTTTGCCGAGTCAGTTTTTGGACATTTTCTTTTCCATATTGCGGAGTAATGATTTTTTTTCCAAAAAAAAAGACAGAGATCTGGAAAGAAATCCCGATAGAATTTAGACATACCAAATCATTTTTTGTCGAAGCTGAAGAATAGACGCTTCGCTCGCTACCGCTTGCTCGGACGATAAAGCGTCAAACAGACAGAGGCGGCCTGACAGGGCGGCCTACTGTCAGCCGCAGCTCCAGCCGCGGCGACAACACACTGCCGCGGCCATTGACAGAAGCGGCCGGAAGCGTCAGCAGTGTTGCCACATTGGATTTTGAAAAGGCTTTCAAAGGATTCAGAAAAAACACTGGCGGGTGGGTGTGGTTATCAATAGTTTGATTGATTTTCGTCCCAGTAATCAAAATCCGAGCCTTGCACTCCATGATTATTTATACTCAATATACGTGATTAGTATGTAGTAATAGACCTAGAACATTGCGAGGTAAAACATTACTAATAAAATGAAAATTCCTTATGTTTATTCAGTTAACAAACTAGAAATGTATACTCGTATGTTTCAGTTCAAAGCAATTAAAACAAGATGGCGATTTTCATATGCTATTTTATTCTGAAACATCATTCAAATCAAACATATTATTGACCATAACCAATCAGAACAACAACCCACAACACGTATGCGGTCCGGACCCAACGCAAAGTACTAGTTAATCCAAATGATTATAGTAAGGTAGATGATTATGTTGTATTTTAGATGCAATGAATAATTCACCGTACGAAGTGACAGTAGCATTGCACTTCCTACTGCTGTGGAGAGAACACAACCAACGAACCTTTCCGTTATGATTTGTTTTTTGGAAGAACTTGTGTCCTGACATTAACATATTCACGTGCCCTCGATGTGAAGTTATGAACGTTGGCGCTGAAAAATTTTTATGATCAGTATTTATTAGAAAAGAAAAATATTCATTACTCATGTTAACTCAAGCTGATATCTGGAAGGAGACGTAGAACTGAATGACATTGATAATACCTAAATAGTCTGGGATTCTGTGTGATTTCCCTAACAAATATAAATTTATTAGTACACTACTAAAATATCAAATCTAAGCTAAACTAGTGGCTCTATGAGCTGTAGACCTCGTGACCGACGTCTGTTCTCCTCTGCAGGTCACATTCCTCAAACGATTCTCGTTAAATTTTGTGAGAAGTTTCAATAATTATACAGATTATTTTGCCGAGTCAGTTTTTGGACATTTTCTTTTCCAAATTGCGGAGTAATGATTTTTTTTCCAAAAAAAAAGACAGATCTGAAAAGAAATCCCGATAGAATTTAGACATACCAAATCATTTTTTGTCGAAGCTGAAGAATAGACGCTTCGCTCGCTACCGCTTGCTCGGACGATAATACACATTGACATTTTTGAAGACATTTATTCGAACAATTAGGTTTACAAATGTTTTTTTTTTCAGCGACACACAAGTACGTACTTTTGAATTTTCAATAACACTTTACGAATCCCAAGCTTCAAAAAATACTTCGCTGGAATCAGTGCTAGCACTTCGGTCAGGGTCAGCTACAGTCGCGAAGGTTTCCCTCATCGGAATCTCTCGCTGAAACTTTTTGGTTTTGGCCGGTTTCTTGATCTTTGGCGGATGAGCGTGCGCTGTAATGGCCTTAACAATCTTGCAGTGTATCTGAGCGTGCACTGTAGAAGCTTGAACAGTGTTTCTGTGTCTCATAATGAGGAAAGCTTTACACCCGTTCCGTCTTGACGAGCACTCCCATTGGGTTGTAAATCCTTTTACCTTTTTCTTTGAGTAAGTAAATAGGCCAATTTTAACCATCTGTTTTCCATTTCGGGATGGAATAAACTCCCATTCTCCATTTGTATCTGAAAAAATAACGAAAAGATAAGATTCTTTTAATACCAATTTTGATTTTAAACAAGCGACAACTTTTGTAGCTTCGTGCATGCCCCATGCATGCAGGCATGATGAGGAGTAGTCGTGCCGGAAAAGAAAGTTTGAGTCATTATTAAAAAGTGAGTTGAAAATAGTAGATTTTTGTATATATTAATATTTGAAATCGGCATACATGAGTTTGGCTTTTTTTTTACGTGACAGTACTTACTTAAGAATCACATACTGATACTACCTATGTTCAGACTAGGTTTAATTAATTTTTCAAACAGTTTTTATACAAATTGCGCCCACTAAACAAATTATACAGAAATCAAAATTATGAATCCTATAGATATATAGGATATTTATCCTATAGCCAACTAGCTTAATTCGCCGTTCAGTTAACAGCCTAGCCTCTTTACTAAACGGCGCCGTTCAACTGGCTTCCTGATGTTCAGCCATTGAATCAAATGACTAGGCAAAATGACTTGAATCGACAACGTTGACTACTTGCCTAACCAGATCATTTAAGTAGAGGAGTTTATGGGTTGTTAAAAAAAATAACCACGAAGGCTAAGGCATAACCTTCTAACCTAACTAATCCATGTCGGATATGCTTTAATAAAGGAGTAGGGCAGGTGAGTTTTTATATTATTTTAATATCATGTCTATCAGAATTGTTCGTTTTAGCGAGTTTTGAATTTAATTGTTATCAAAATTAAAAACACATTTCTTAGGTCAAAAACAGTAATTTTAGCAAATAATCCTCCTATTTTAGGAATGGGCTGAGCATCAGTCAGCCAGTTTATTAAATGTTGGATAGACGTTACGTCTCTATATCATTCAGGAAAGTAGTTGAACGACGCCGTTTATTAAAATGTTATATGACATACTTACCAAATTTTATATGAAACAAATCTCATTGAGTAAACAAATAAGGTAGGGTCTTTCTTTAACCGAGCTCCTACTATACTAGGTACAGCATACAGTATCATCGTAATCATGTTCCTAATGATTATGATGATTTCTAGTTTTAATGACTAATTCATCGTACGTCGTGACAGTAGCATTGCACTTCCTACTGCTGTGGGCAGAACACAACCAACGAATATTTCCGTTATTATAATTGGTTTGTTTATAGAACTTGTATCCTGACATTATCATGTTCATGTGCCCTCGATGTGTAGTTATGAACAATGGTGCTGAAAAATATTATATTTTTAGTGTTTGCTGTTACAAAAGGAAAATACTTATGTAAGCTGTGCCCGCGGATTCAATTGCTGTTTCATTCAAACTATTAGTTTTTTCGGGATGAAAACTGAATCCTTGTCTTAATTTTATCAAGACACTGGTAACGTAGCCAACACCACCTGATTGGGATAAGGGTAGGAAGATGAGGAAGAAGAAAGGTTAATCCCTGTTTTGTACCTCTGGGTACGTGTATGCAAAGTTTCACGGTGATCGTTTGAGTAGTCAAATCGTAAAGCGTAACAAACACATAACTGTACTGCCGAATGATATTTTATTGTTTAATATTTTCTTTATGTTTGTTTTACTTTGTATTTTTGGTGTGCAATAAAGATGTATTGTATTGTATTGTAACATTTATATGTATAATCGCCCGAGCGAGCGAAGCTATCTATGCTTCAGCTTTGGCAAAAATCCTTTCGTATGTCCAGATTTCTGTCCGGCTCGCAGGTCGCCTCTACAGATCGCATTTCTCACGAGAATCAGTTGAGAAATACGACCTGTCGTTGAGACGTTGAGACAGACGCCGGCTGCGAAGTCTTCAACTCACAGAGCCATTATTACTACTTACTTAGGATTAGGATTTACTTTAACTCAATTTATATCAAGAAAAAGACGTAGAAGTCAATAAATTGCCAATATTTAATTAATATTTCGCGTCACATCCAATGCTCATATAAATTTATATTATGAGTTATTTTGATGTGCGATTAATTATTTCCACCTGAGCCTTGTTTATTCGTCTGATTTTCCACACTAACATAAATCTTTAAATAGTATTTACCATACACAAAGCTTATAATACTTGCCGGTGCCGAAATGATTGTAAAGTGGCGAAAAATTGAGTTTCTCCACTCTGGCACATAAGAAATATTAGTTCTAATCTGACACAACACGGGCGCTGGTGTGCAGAGCGGCGGATGGAATGCTGGCTTGTCGCCATTACACTTACGACGGTGGTCAGGTCAAGTCGACAATCCAACTGCATCGCGGAAGCTCATTACGTGTTCGGCGGAGTGTCTTTCTTTAATTGTGATTTAGACCACCTCTCGTGTAACTAAGATCCGCAGGATGACCGTATTGAGTCATCTTCTCTGCTAGATTCGTTTCATCACATTAAGGGGTTAAGATGCGCCAATGACATTTGGCATTCGGCGCTCAGCTGGTTTTAGCGCCTCTAGTGATCAACGCTCGAAGCTTTTGAACATTGAGCTAGCATTTCTCAAAGACAAACAAATTCAGACGAAACACCGTGAAAAAAATATTTTTGCCTAAAAATGAAAGCCCTCTGAGATGTTATGCTTTATTGTAATGTTTTTTACTAAATTATTTGAAGCCAACGGCGTTTTAAAGTTGAGCCTTATAAGCAGCATGAGCGCGGTAGTTTGTTTATAAGTATAGGTAGATTAAGTATGTACTCACAAATATCCCGCATCTAAAGGTTTTGATTCCCTTTGGTCGTGCGTGTAAAATCTAAAAAAAACAATCGTAGACCACGGACTCTCTGAAGTGTGAGATATTATCTTGGTCCCTCTCACTTTTATGATTTTTCAAACGAGAGAGACATTGACCAAAAAATATCTCGTGCGTAGGAATAGGGGAAATAATATAATATCGTAAGAATGGCCCTGGAGGGCTATTCTTGACGCGTGAGATGTTTCTTGGTCACTCTCACTATGATTTTTAAAACGAGAGAGACATTGATCAGAAAATATATTTCGTAAGAATAGGGCTCCTGATGGGCATCCTAAGAACTCCGGTACCAGGGATAAATTACTCAACCTATCCTAAACCAATGCTTACAACATTTCAAAAATCTCATAACAAAAAACATATTTACTAGGACTAGCAGAGCTGTTCAATCGACGGCCCGCTTAAAAAATGTATTCTACGAGTTGGTAGTACTAATCTGTTTTACATAATCAGCAGGTAGTATAAAAATGACTAAAATGATTCAAAACATAGTGGACCTAGAACTTACAACCTCATTATTATCTCGATAGTTTCTTGCCTGATTTTGCTGATAATTATGTTCCTACTTCTTCCTACTCTACTACTTAAGTTAAAAACGCGTTTGTGTTTAATATCTTTTTCATCACTCTCACTCGTAAAAAGGACTTTATTACATCAGTTTTAGCTCATAATCCGAGCTATTAAGCACGTGTGCTGTTACTTTACCATTATCGCACTAGTAACTAAACTAGACTTTTTTTTAAATAAATCAACAAGAGTTTTTTTTTACTTTTCTTAAATTCTTGATTTAAAGTATCATAACTACGTAATAACAGTAAATAAACATTATTTTTTTTATCAAAATATTGACAATTAATTAGTTATGATAATTTAAACAAAGTACTCGCTTTATTATTATGCCTAGTAAAATTTTGATAAGTGGAAAAGCAGCAAAATGCGCATACATTTTCAGAAAAATGTATTGACTAATGCAAGTCTGTGTTTTTTCCCCTCGCATGTGTGATGAAAAACGTCACATGAAACGCGTGTGCGTTAATAATTTACACTATTGGCTCCATTAGTGTGCTCGCATACGGCTCGCGCTATAATACCGCCTCGAGTGTAATGATCTTAGCACAAAAGTGTCATAATTTTCGATATAAAAAACTACACTTTGACTTAATTTTGTTTACTTAATTTTTTTAGTAAACTGATTTTCAATAAAAGTTAAGTTAGAAGATGTTTTAAGTGATCATTGTAACAAAATTAAAGCGACTTCCAAACCACAAATAAGCACTAATATTAATTAATATAATTATTATAAGCGCTACCCATCTATTTGAAGTCGGTGCCAGCCAAGTCTTATAGGTAGAAGAAGAAGGATACTACTTACAAGTATCTACCTAATTACTACATATACATAGTATCTATATACTACCTACTTGGCTTGGCTGGTTCCGAGTAGTAGGTAATTCCTACTAAACATTCAGACTGAAATATTTGGCATAGTACGAGTAACTCCTAGTACTTCTACCTATTACCAACAAGTATATAACCTACTTACTACACAAATTGTAACTATCTACTCCATATTAGACTTGGCTACCTATTAGATTTAGCTTGGAGGCCGAGTTAACGGCTTACCTACCCGCTACCCTTGCCATAGACACCTGTCTGAGCGTGACGTTTTAATCGGACAGTGCCAGCCAAACCCAGTATAAAGACAATTGCCAATGCCAACTAGATAACTGTTGCCCGTACCATGGTCTGGCAATATGATGATGGTAGAGAGAAGGGTGCAGGTTCGAAGTGGGACCTGTGAATGACAAATACAAGAAACTAACGGAACGAGCTTTTTTTTATTTACGCGTACGAAATCGTGAGCAACAGCTAGTAGTTAATATAGTAAAAAAATCCTCTCTAGCTGGACTAAAGGGGTGTTAGATTGGATATTGAAAAACCTTTTGTAGCTGAAATACATGTATAGTGCTTAGATTTTAGCAAACACCAAAAAAATAATCAAAATAAACCGAGAATCAAAAAATATCAATAAATCAAATGCTTTGAAGGCAGTAATCGCTCAGATTAACACATCCTTAATCTAACACATGAAAATCAAATGTTGGTTTTATAGATGAAACATAAATTCGAGCGAAGCTTGCAGTTGGGAGTTTCCAAGCAAAGAGATTAACATTGAATGAAAACTCAAAATAAGCACTGTAAGAAGAGTTTATTTGAAAATTGAACTAGCTACCAAGAAAAAAATACGAGCACGTGCTCCACGAGCTGCACGAAATTTAAAATAAAAGACTGTACCTTACTAGTACCTTTTTATTAGTTATGAGAGAGTATAATATTAGACAGTATTTTTAGGAGAGGATTCGCTTCTAGGATAAAGCAGTGTTTTTGTCTTGGGCGGCTTGAACCCCTCGCTGCCCTCAGGACTCATCTTCCCTTGCTGCGATCGGGAGTTAACTCTAGATTCCCTCGTTACGCTCAAGGTACAATAAGCCGCCCGCGACGTAAGGCACTGCTTTGTGCCCTCGGTACATAATTTACTATTGTTACTCTTTATTCACAAAAAGGTGAATTTAGAAGCAAGACCTGTTTGCTTTTCTCCAATCAAGTCTATCGATTGTTTGGCGCAACCAAATCCATTGTGTCTTGATATTTCCTTAAATTTTACGAAGAAGAAGCTAATGTTATAATACGCCAATAACTTTTGTCTTTCTGTTCTTGTTCTGCTTCTTCTTCGACGATGAGATTCGGCAATGAAGACTGATATTGTTGTTCCTAAAAACAATATTAAATAATAATTAATTTGCAACCATACTAAGTCCCAACGCTCGTATCAATAATTTATTTATGTACATTGTGTACACAAAAAAAAAATGATTACCAGTTTATTCGAAGGTGAAAAAGTCCCTGTTCCTCGGATGCTCTGATAACCTTCGGATGATTTTGAACTAGGCATCTGTAGATAAAAATATAGGATAAGTTTTTAGTACTGAAACGGAAGTTCTTCACTCGCGCTTCGCGCTCGCTAAGTGAATGTCACGCATGCCCATAGCAGTTCAGCGCCACTCTGATTATAAGTAGTGGCTCTATGAGCAACGTCTCACAAATTACATATCTCCACTATTTTAAATAAAACCTAAATTTACAAAATTTCACAAATATCGGTTGAGAAATGCGATCTGTAGAGGAAAACAATCGGACATCCGTGCAATCAGACGCTGGACGCCGGACATACGATAACTTTAGCAATAGCATTTCCACTTGGCATAGCTCTGACTATGCACTATGCTTGTCACCCTAATAATATAAGATGTTAAATGTCTTTTAACTCACCTTAGTTCAGTACTCGCATTTTTTGTTGGCTGAACGCTTGTGTTTAAACTTTGATAATTTCGTTGATCTCTGTTTCTGAAAAAATGAAATAGAGCAATTTAAAGATATTAATTACACAATATTCATATTACGCAAAGCGTCTCGTTTGTCTCTTTCCATGATACCATAAAATATAAAACAATTACCAATTTATAATCCCAGTTTAAAATATATTACTATTCTAGTCTTCATGCAATAGAGACTAGATTAAAATAACTATTAAGACTAGATGCAGGTTGGTATCAGTTACCAAAGAAATTGTTGTATTTAATAAATATAAATGTATAACAATACATACAATAGTGACTCTGTGAGCTGGAGATCTCGTGACCGATGTCTGTCCGATTTGAAATTGTCACATGTATTTTATACCCAAATAAATTATTTGTATTTGTCCTCCTCTACAGGTCACACTTCTCAACCGATTCTCGTGAAATTTTGTGAGCAGGTTTGACAATTATATAAATTTTTGTTTTGACTCGGATCAAAAAGTTTTTTGGAAATTTTCCAATTATGCAGATATATCCTTTTTTAAATCACATCTCTGCCATATTGAAAAATTTCCAATAACCGCCTAGACAAGAAAATTCTTTTTAAATATCGGACTTACTCACAAAGTTTCAAGAGAATAGGTTAAGAAATGCGTCCTGTAGATTAAGACAGGTCTGGGCAAAGATCCGGACAGAAATCCAGACGGAATTCGGAAATACGAAAGCATTTTCGTCGAATCTGAAGCATAGACGCTTCGCTCGCTAACGATCTCTCGCTCGGTTATTGTTGTAAGAAAATGTAATAACTTTTCTTTCGAATTCGATGGCCATAACTCGGAACACTACTTTCTGAATGCAAATGCTTGAATTTTTGTATTAAATACTATTTTTTACAAAAAAATACTTTATTCAAAGTGACTGATCAGAGTGTTAGTAAGCATATTCTTTCAAATAAAAAATAAATGACGAAGTTATGCTGCAACAAACATTTAGTAAAATTTATACAATGTAATAATTGAGTGCGTCCTAATTTTTGAAGTCGGTTAACAAACCAGGATAAGTTAGAAAAATATGCTCACTACACTGCTAAAAATAATAATGTATTGCGGACCGTGGTTGGTCAGCTATAACATAAAAATGTGATTGTTTCTAGTTTAGGTAGGTTAGTTTAGGAAATGTGCTATACCAAAAACAAAAAATAGTATTAGTCATTTACACCGTTCGCACGCAACGACCGCTTTCTGATATTGACATCGTAAGTACACATAATAATTATCATTATTTTATTTTTACCCGATTGTTCAAGAAGGATTATTTATTATTATTAACTATAGAATACTCCCCATTTCTATGTTATTAACTAGGTGTTGGGGCATCAGCAAGTATGCCACAGCTTCAATTTGAAATGGCTTAGGTATATTGACCTTAGTATAATTTTTGTGAATAATTGAATCAAATGAAATCACGAGAAAAAAAACAGCTGTTTCATACAAAAAGCTCATCGATCGTCGACAAAATGTAAGCAGATGCTTTTTTCCCCGATTTAATTTACAAATAAAAAAGTTTAAAAAGTAATCGTTGTTTATAATGAAGAGTACAATGACCCCCGTTTGGCTTAGTACACCCTATACCGATAACCCTGTGCAATGTACTAATATGACACATATAGGTACATTTGTACATAACAAGAAAAAAAACACAGTTCTGACAAGTCTTGCACTTGGATAATTATCATGAGCAACATGTACAATGGGGCCCGTGCCGTGGCGTGATGATTGTAGTACAGCACGACGCTGCGCGACCGCGGCTCGTATCACAGCAAAATAAGGTTCATGGTCGCACAGCGTCGGCGGGTAAATCCAACAATCATCGCAATAAGGTGTAATGGACGGTGAAGCCCTGAGAGTTAACATAGGTCGGAGGACACGTCTGTAGTTTTCTATTAAGTATTTTTATCAGGAAAACAAACGTCAGACCGAATCATATGCCACTAAAAACTCAGACACTAGGGTTAGTCACTTCAGTCTACACAATAAGAACAAACGGGTAAAAATATTTATGTGGTAATTAAATATTAATAGGTAGGTAGGTACTTACCACTTAGCTACCTAGTTGGAGTCCAATTTTTTTGTTACGCCTAGCTGCCTTGGTGACATCTCCCATTTTCATCGGATCAACCTTCTGTACCCTCTACTCACAACGCGATCAATTATTGTCCAAATATTTTCACTAGTAGTAAAGTCACTAAAAACTTATCAAATGTCTTGAAAAACTACTTTTTTTGATTGGCTCTGGATAATTAAGCACTGTTTAATTGATGATTTACGTACAAATAGAAAAAAAATGCGAAAATATTTTTCGGCAAGGCGAGTACGTCCTTCCTTCGTGAGGCGCTGGCGCCGACTGGCCCGTCCCCCGCAAAGGAGCTCGCGGGTGTCAGTGGTCACGTGATCTGACGAAATACTTCAAAATAACACAAAATATTACTAAACTAACTCAATTTTAGCTCTAAAAATATGGTAAAAGAACGATCAATCATATTTTTAATTTCCTATCCGAAGGTGTAAAAATATATAGTAACGTAATCTCCGTAAGCACGGTATTGCACGCCATGAGAACGAAAACAACGTTCATTTAATATTTTTTTACTCGCAATCTAGTAAGTAATATAATATTTTAATTAGACTGATTAATAGGTAACAGAATGATCTTATTGGTGATATTTTTTTCATATCGGTAGGGTCCGTAGCTTCTTCACTATTACGAGTTGAATAGACGCATTTGGCGAATATTCAAGGCTTAAGCTATACACGGATATCAGATGAATATCTACGGCCGGCGTCATCTGGATTATTGGCATGAGCAACTGGAGTTCTTTTATTAAGTGTGTATCTGAGCGTGTAATATTTGCTGAATATTTTTCAAATCCAGACTAGTTCACCTTCTTGAACATGACTGTGGAGTTGATATTTATACAAGTGTAAAAGATCTAGAACATTCAATTTTACGCTATTGTATAATTGAATGTTCTGGATCTCTTAAACTTAAAACGCAAGGACACAAAAAGTTGTTTATCTCCCGAAGCCACGCGCTTAATCTAGAATATTTGGAAGTTTAACTGAATACAGAGGATTCAGTTAAACACCCTATTATTCAATAGATAAAAACAGTGCACAAAAAATTATATCCAGATAGTTTTCTTTTGTTTCAGGTTTTAACAATGGGATGCACTACTCGAGCCTGCTATTACTGCCTAATCTGCGTTAAGTTAAAAACATCTCCAAAGATTAGTGAATTGTTTCTTCATCGGCTGCGACTGGCGTAACAATACAAACTTTATATGCAGGTGTTGTTGACTTAACTTTCAAACTTTGAAAGATAAGTCAACTGAAACATTTTTTGATAACTTAACCGAAGTTTTATTATGTTACAATTCAATTATATTTTAATCTAAAAGATCTAAGCATCTCTGGGCATCTAAGGGATGCTTAAATAAAAAAAAATGCAGACAAAGCTATTATTTTTAATTACTAAATATATGAAAATAATAATTTGTGAAATACAAAATCACATACAAAAAATAAGCGTAAAAAAGTAAAGCTTACAAAATACATTAATTTATATCTACCTGTCTACAGCGTAGACATACGGTGTAGATAGCTACGGCGTAGATGGCTACGGCGTAGCTCGTAGATAATACTGCGCAGAACATTCGTTTAGATTACAAGGAAATATCTAAAACAGTACGTTATTAGTATTTTAAAACTGTTATAGTAGTAGAATAGCATTTGTATTTGTAACAACGTCATTACAGTTTAGTTTTAAGAAAAAAATAAAATAGGATAGGAGGTAGTGTTTGAAATAGTAATTTTACAGTTTATAGTTTCTTTAGGATTCTACATAGTTCTAGTTGTTTCATAATGTTCGGTAACGCTTAGAGAAAATTAACTAAAAATGTTAAATATTGCATCAGTTGCAGTAAAGAAACTGTTTCGGAGAATTGCATAGAGAGATTACAGCTTAGGCAGTAGTTACGAGCCGGAGCCGGGTCACGCGCACTATTGTTTTGATCTGTTCTGAACTCTTGACTGTATTGAACTGAACTGTTAACACTTCCGTGTTTCACTTAAAACTAAACGAATCTGAGGAATGCTCCCCAGGAAGGATCCTTTCGTATCATTAGAAACAGCATTTCTAAACTTTTAACCGCTTATGGCTCCATTACCTACTTGACAAACGCTATCTGGCTCTGTAGGCTTATAGATTTGTCAATACGTGCCGAACTAAAATGATTAAATTGCTTACAAATCATGCTTGCAAATCCTTAGAAAAAAAAAAATAATATTTTGTTCTTATTGCTTTGGTAAAAGGCACGAAAACGCGTTATTGACATTAAGCTGAATAACCCAATGTAGTAGTTACTTTGGAACACAGAATACTCCGTATTACATAGGGCACTTAGGAATACCACTGTTTCCTGGCGGGAAGTCATTCCATATTTTGTGTTTATTTATTGGGAGGTTTAATGAGTATGATCAATATTGGCCCTGATAATTACGCTGCCAAAAGTCATGATAGTTGCTCTGCATCTTTGACTACTTGACTTGGAGCAAATCCAACGCGTCTTGGATCCTTTCACGTCCTGTTTCGTGTAGGTGTATCCCGCCAACAGCAGTCTGATCTTTCCTCGCCTGGATGTAATGAATTGGTAATCTGGAAGTATAAACAAATAGACAAAATAATTAACGCTTCACACTCATAATTCTTCACTAGGTTTTCTTATGTCAGAAATGTCATGGGATACACATAAACACATCGACAATTTTATAAACTACTTATACAACTTATAAGATAAGATCCAATGAGATTTACTTTTTTTTTTAATTTCTTTTGCTTACACAAGGATATTTAGACTGTTGCTGCAGGAGCATGCAGAGAGCATGTTTTGTCCTGCAGATGCAGGACAAAACACAACACAACTCTAAATTACAATAATCTATTTTATCATTATTTTTGTGAAAACAACAAATAGTTTAGCTAAGTATCAATATATTGATTTTTTCTTTTTATTATTCAATATATCAATATATTTCTGTGATCAATGCCGCTTGGAGGACGTTGTCAAACAAAATTTAAACAATTTTAGTTTGGTAAGTTAGTAAATAGGTATACTTATTTTCGTATACATACGACTAGAGTACGTACTTAATTCGACTGGTTTTTTGGAACATCCCGTTCACGTATTTCATAGTGTAAGTATAACCTCTCTATGTCAGCCTCATCTTGCCTAGGTCCTTTTTAAAAATAAGAACTGAAAGTGAATAAGGAACCGTTTGTTAGTTATCAATTCTGAATTTCAAAAAACTAATAGAAACTGTGAAATAGGTATTTATTACTTGGATAAGTTAGTTTGTATTAAAATATGAAGGCAAAAATAGAAACTTAATATTTAACTACTACACATAACTGGGTCTATAATTAATTTTTAAATAATATCCACAGTACAGTAAAAAGTTTGAGTATTCAATGAAATTTTTGTTTAATGACAATACAATACAAAATAGAATACAATATAAATTCAGCGTAACGTATCATAAAATGACTACAATAATTATTGGATTCCCAATCACAATAAATTCCCTATTTACTGAATACGATTTTTTTTTCAAGATCAACATTAAATTGCTGATCTTTAAAAATATCGTTTTCATTTTATTACATTCTATAAGAGAGGAAGGCATACTATTTTAAACTTAAGAATAATTTATCAAATAAATATGAAAAAGTCATGCACAGTACAGAATACAGAGAATACGTATTGATCTATCTAGTTAATATTACAATTAGATTTCATTCTATTTTAATCTCTTTTTTCCTCTAGAACTAAACATTTCTTATTAAACTTTTTATTTTTTCGGAGACTGTTTAGCTGGGGAGGATGGTTGTGCCCGTTGACGATCCGAACGACTACGTCATTCTCCGTGAAAACCGCCGCGAGGCACTTCCTTCGCCAGTGCAGCGAGCAGCGCCATCTTGTTCTTGATGGCCCTTGAACCTTGTGTATCGAGTACTTGAAGCTGGACAGAATCAGCATCCGATTGCCAAAGTTGGAAGTTTGAAAAACTGGAACTGGAACCATAATAGATTAATTTAAAATTGTGTTGAAATCGTCATGATCATTATTGAGTAATCGTTTTCAGAGTGGAGACTCAATAAATTTTTAAAAATCATAATTAAATTCGCTCGGAAGGTTCGCTCATTAACTAATTGCAAAATATGAGTGACAATACGTTTTGTTTTAGAACAGTTACATTTAATTTCAAACTCATAACAGTTTTCTTAAATAATATATCCATAAGTATACAGCTTTAGCTTTACCTTCACAGTACTTTTACAGTTGATTGAGTACCAAATCATTTCACTGCACTACTGGCAATGTAATGGTCCTTTTTTAATAAGCGTCATTTGGAATATAGTGAATTTACAATTCTTCAGAAACAATTTATTAATCATTGCTATAATCAGAATAATATTAGCCATGAATCCAACACAAATAATGTTTATAGTCGCACATTCAGGGCTGTCTGTGATTATGATTATTGACATGTTTGATAATTACGTCATCAACCGCATGCAGCGCTACGCCACAGTTTTTGTGCCTCTGTGACGTGCATGTCCATCGATTCTTTTCTGAGGATTCCTCTCACATCATCGAACTATCCCATCGAGTTCGAAAGAGTGCAATTTACTCTAAAACATGACCATAAAAAAAATCTAAACCAAAACTTTTGACTTACTGAAATACTTTTCACACGATTAGTTATAGATAGAAAGAACCAAAATATTTATCACACACCAAATACTATGGTAGGTTTTTGTTATAAACAATATTAATTACACTATAATCACTACAGAAACTTACCCATAGATAGATAGTGTAGTAGAATTTAATCATGTCACAGTAACACTCATTATGATATCTTTCAATTACACTGAAAGAAACTAGTCATTATAGGTAAGAGCAGCTTGATTACCCCTAACCCGTATCTGCGATTAGGGTAGAACATTAAATGGCATGATTGTGGCAACTTCGTGTAGTGACGATCTGGTCTTCGATAGTGTGTATGCGAGCCTTGCACCCGGACCTCCGGTAATTAATGCAGCGCCACCTGACCTTCATTCCTGAACTCTGATGTTTCGTGTACCTAAACCCTCGATAAATAATATAGCGTCCGCCACAAGGTGTCTCGGAAAATATTGCTGAAACAAAAAACAGAACTGGGGTAAGTTTCTGTAAGAAGAGTGGCTAGCAACTAATGTCAGCCCCCAATGCAACCTCGATTTCGCCCGCCTGAAGGCTTTTGATATGGTTGGCAGACGACAAATCTGGGTATCCAGGGCGTACAACTTCATTTTTATTCAGACCCACGGTAGCGCTGAGTTGTGATTGCCTTGCGGTTGTCTGTTCAAGCACTGACAAAAAAGGTAAGAAACTATACATAAATAGTATCGGATTGGATATCTTCAGTTCAGAGCTGAGTAATAATTATTAATTTAATCTAACAACTCCTCACATCATAATCTCTAGGTCCCATAGAAATCATTTATACCACATCACACTAATATTATAAATGCGAAAGTTGGATGTATGGATGTTTGGATGTTTTTTACACAATCACGTTAGTACTGCTGAACGAATCTAGATGAAATTTGGCACAGGCAAGATTATAGTCTGGGGTAACTCATAGGTTACTTTTTAACCGGGGGTGAAACCACGGGCACATTACTTACCCTTATTATAGACGGATTTGTATAAATAACAAAAAGTTCAATAAAATAATAATTAGGTAAGCATGTTTATGAAAAATAAAAATTAGTAAAAAAAATTATAAAAATTAGTACCTACCTATTTCATTTTAAATACTTACAAGGACAAAAATTACTAACAACAAAGAAAGGTGAATTTAAAAAAAAGGTGTTACTCACAAGCAATTGTTTAAATTAACCTAAGACTAACAGAGTTGTCCATGCTTTGTGTGCTTTTCATGGCATCTCTAACACAGAGAAACCTAGTGGGGAGCTTTGAGTGTGAAACGTCATTTATTTTGATTTTTTTGTTTATTTATTTCCTGCCTTGATTAATAAATACTTAACGTACTTCTAGATCATCGTTCAATTAGAGTTATTAGAGCATTCCTATAAATTTAAGATATGTGGATTCATGAAAATAATAATAAATTGTCAATGATTATGTTCATTATAAATATCAACAATCATGTTGTTCTCAGTCAGAGTGTGAAGATTGGCTTTGCAGCCATAAGCATTCATATTGCATCGCCAGCGGGACTTTCCAGCTTTTGTGTGATGATGACCAAATTTGTGATGCCCCAACACAATATTTAAGCGTCCTCGTCTATTTCTATTAAATGTTGGCCAGGTTCCACAAAATCCTATCTCTGAAATAAACAAGGTAATATTTTTTTTACTAAGGTATGAATACTCAAAATTACAAATAAAATAAACTAGAGTATCAGATTATGGACTAAACTATATTCACTATGAACTATTGCTCATCATAATTCGTGTTTTAGCAGTAATGGCACAAAATTGAACATCTCTTTTAAATTTAGGCAGAATAGAGTCCTGATGCTATTCGAGGATTTCGTTGTGTTGGAGACACATCTTGATTACCTGGTTTTAAAAGGAAGTGTTACTCTGCCTTTTACCGAACTTCTGGTGCACCGCCAGCAAGTTTAGTTCAGATGCTTGCGGTGAACGGTACAGAGACACTTTATTTATCTCCTCTGGACGATAAAATAATCACTTCTTCTATTTATAACCTGTATTGAGTATTAAAAACTTACAAGCACACCACTGTTAATTGAGACATTTATATAAATTAATTACAGTATAATAAATTTAAGATGTTCAGTATTTTATTTTATGTAGAATACAAATGATTCAATTCAAATGATCAATGAATATGCTCATTAAAAACATTAGTAATCATGTTGTTATTAGTCAAAGTGTAAAGACTGGCTTTGCACCCATAAGAATTCCTAACGCATCTCCAGCGGGTTTTAGCAGCTTTTGTGTAATGATGACAAAATTTGTACCGACCCAACACAATATTCAAATGTCCTCGTCTATTTCTAAGTAATGCTGGCCAGGTTCCGATTAATCGTATCTCTGAAATGAATAACGTTTCATAAATTATATGGAGGACAAAATAACAGATAGCTGAAATATGATTCATGCTAGGCATTTATGTGCAGGTAGTTATACATTTGCTCAATAACATATAAACATATCTTATGAGTCTCTCTAATTACTCAATATAAACGCTTTCTGAGCCAGTGTTAATCTATTATGTAAATAAGAGCTAAACATACGATACTTTTCGACAGCGAATAGCTGACAAATCTTTTCTTATCATAACATTCACATAACATATCGTCATGCCATTCCCCCGACGGGACTGGCAGAGGTGTATTGCAGCACACACACTTCGCTGGATAATATTCAGACAAGGAGTGAGCTTGTCGCCATACACCAGGCTCCAGTTAAGAAGCAGATGACATTAAATACGCACATATGTATGTTCACACAATGAATAAATTGGTGCGAGCCTCCGGCTGGGATCGACCCCGCTTACTTTGGCTTTAGCCTTCTTCGACTAGGCTATCATCGCGTATCATAGATTTTTTTTTAAATATATTGAGATATTCAAGAAAGACAAATTATTCTCATCTTCTTATTCAAAACACAGGGTTGTTGAATCACCGATTCAGATTTGTATCAAAACTATATAAGAGTTCAAACGTCTTTTAATATTTAAAAGATTGTACAGATAAGTAATTAAGATTAGTGGCAAAAATAAATGCTTAAGCGTCAATTCATTTATAAGAAATTTCACTTTGTTCACTAAAATAGGTGAGCTGACTGCTCCACTAGTTTTATTTCACTGTTTTTAATAATTAAATTTATGAAATTGTGATTTTGGTACGACTGAAATAGTTAAAATATGACTTTACCATTTAATAGACTGAAGCATTGGCAGCAAGCTGTTAGGCATTTTAAGTAACTGATGGTGATAAAGTTTGTACTTTTCTAAACGGATATTCAATCCACCTTATCTATTCGTGTCTCATTTGGCTACGTTTCAAATAGTTCTGCTAGCTAGAGTACCAAGCACACATTTTAACACAGAATTATGATCGAAATTTTCAAAAAGTTCAATAACTTTGGTTGACAATATCCAATAACTTTGGTTTCCTAAATTAGTATCATTATCTTATCAATGGTTATGTTTATCATAGACTCCAACAATCATATTGTTTACAGTCAGAGTATGAAGGCAGGCTCTGCATCCTTTGTAATGCTTGGCACATTGCCAGCGAGTTTTACCACCGTGCGAGCGTTGTTTACAAAACGTATAATCGCCCAGCATGATATTCAATCCACCTTGTCTATTCATAGTTAACCTTGGCCACGTTCCGACCAGATCCATTTTCTCTGCATTAAAAAGGTGTTATTAGTAAATACGTACATTATTAAATATTTAGCAGTCCTTAAATCGTAACAACAGGAATAATAACTAGTATTTTACATGTTGGCGCGGATTGCATGCTAACCGCGTGGCGTTCTGAATACTGTAGTTAATTTTCATTATCTTCGAACTTAAACATATTGATGGTTGGCAATATGTTCCTCAAGCTACTATATAAGCTATTTGCCAAAGTGCTATGCCGTAGACTTACACGCCAGCTCGATGAGTACCAACCAATTGAACAGGCAGGTTTCCGAAGTCTATTGTCTATTGTCTAGAGCACTGGGCCGTGTTTAATTCTCTCCATCGCTGTCAGATTGACTCACGGTATGTTGATGTCCTTCGGAACCTCTACAAGTCTGCGACTATGCAAGTCCGTCTACATGCGCTTACCAATTCCATACCTATTAACCGAGGAGTGCGACAGCGGGACAACATATCTCCCAAGCTTTTCTCCTCGGTCGTAGAAGACGTATTGAAAACGCTTGACTGGGAAGGCAAAGGCGTGAGTATCAATGGTGTTCTCCTGTCGCATCTTCGTTTTGCTGACGATTTAATCTTGTTTAGTGAACGTATGGAGGATCTCCAGGAAATGATAAAAGACCTATATAATGCGTCTCTTAAAGTCGAGCTGAGGATGAACCGATACAAGACGAAAGTAATGAGTAGCCTAACAGGTGTCACGTCAATACCAATTACTGTTGGTGGAGAGCCGTTAGAGCTGGTGGATCATTATATTTATCTTGGGCATTGTTTAGCATTTGACCCAGAGCTGCGAAGAAAAGAGATCTCACGTCGCATACAGCTCGGTTGGGCCGCTTTCGGGAAGCTAGAAGACGTGCTCAGGGCTCGAAAGATACCGCAGTGCCTGAAAACCAAGCTTTACAACCAAAGTGTTCTGCCCACAATGACTTATGGTGCCGAAACATGGACGCTAACCAAAGAGGCTGTTAACAAAATGAGAGTTGCACAAAGGGCAATGGAGCGTGCCATGCTAGGTATCAGTCTTAGAGACAAGGTCCGAAATACGGAAATACGACGGAGGACGAAAGTCACGGACGTCGGAAACCGTATAATGAGACTGAAGTGGCGTTGGGCAGGACACGTGGCTAGGTGTGGTGATGGCAGGTGGAGTAGAGCCCTGACAGAGTGGTTACCGTTAGCAGACAAGCGCTCCGTCGGCAGACAACCGGCACGATGGGTCGACGACATCAGACCCATCGCGGGTCATGCGTGGATGAGATTGGCACAGGAAAAGGAACAATGGCGCGGGGCGGAGGAGGCCTATACCCAGCAGTGGGTCGATACGGGCTGATAATGATGATGATGATGAATATGTTCCTCACCAAAAAGTAGGTATGAACCGTTGACAATCTCATTTGCAAAGAAAAAAACATAATCCTACAAATCATAAGCAAAATATTGATTATTTAATAAAACAGAGCTCAAGTCAGTATCCGCGGGTAAAGTGCGCTAAAGGCAGCCCACGTTACCTGGTTAATTAATACAAGTCTATACTCTATTTACTGCAGCATGGTGCACGTGATAGCCGTATTTATTTATTTTATCCGTATTCATTGTTTAATGTGTTTAAAGGAACGACTTTTCTTATGTCACCAGTTCAGTTCAATTTAGTTTCAGTTAATATCTTATATCTTTAAATGAGCAATTCTTGTATATATATATATATATATATATATATATAATTGGAATCTCGCAATCGGCTCCAACGATTTTCATACAATTTAGTATATAGGGGGTTTCGGGGGCGATAAATCGATCTAGCTAGGAATCATTTTTAGAAAATGTAATTTTATTCGTGTTTTATCGATAATCAATCTCAACTGTAAAATATGACTCTTCCTGACATCTATTGGCGAACAATAATACAATTTTTTGTGAGCAACTACGAGTAATTGCTTTAACGACACAACAGCAGATGGCGTTGTTAAGTAACACGAAGTCAATGAGTGTTTGCTTTGAGGTTAGACTAAAATCAATTGTTTATTATCCAAAAAACACAATTAAAAAATAAAAAAAATACCGAGCAAAGCTCGGCCATCCAGGTACTTAATTAATTAAACGAGTAAGTATTATTTTACAGGCAAAGAATTACATTGTATTGTCAGTGATTATGCTCGTTATGTACAACTATAATCATGTTGTCTTCTGTTAGAGTGTAAAGGCTAGCTTTGCACCCAAAAACATGCCTGTTAAAAACACGCAGGCGATGCAGCCTGCGTGTTTTTAAACGTCTCGACAGATGGCAGTTAAATGTGTAACTTCCCAGCGTTATGTTCAAGCCACCTTTTAAATTTTTGTCCAGTCTTGGGCACGTTCCGACGAACCCCGTTGTCTCTGGAATGTACAAATATTGAGGATTAATTTTATGCTATAGATCCCGCTCGTTCATTAAAAACTAGTACTTACAGTACCCGGCTATAAATATTACACATCAACTTTTGGAAAGAGACTCTGCTTCGTAGAGCGTTATCTCTTTCGTACGACAGTTTCGTTTAGTGTGCGACAGAGATAACGCTCTACGAAGGTGAAGTCTCTTTCCAAAGGTCGATGTGCAATATATACCGCCGAGTACTGTACTGCGTTTCTAATTCATAGATTCGGTTAGCTAGTTTGTACTGAGGTGTGTGTGTGTACACATCTATGTTGTGTACACATCTATCTATATATGTGTGTATACACATCCATGTTCGATCACAAACATCTATTTTTGTGATCGATCATCGATATAATGTACAGCAACGGACGACCGGCACCCCTAGCATGCGCGCGCGACAAAATTCTTCGCGTCGTTTTTGTCGTGTGAGAACGTGACAGGGGTATGTGTAAGCATACGTCTGTCTCGATAACTAGAGTCGACATACCGTTGTCACGTTGCGCATGCTAGGCCTGCTGATCTTGAAGTCTTCGGATGGGCATATAGAAAGGGCAAATCAAATTGTGCGTGTGTTAGTGATTACTTTGCTCATATTATTTGGTTTGGCAAGTAAATACACCTACATACTTACCTAAATATTTTCACGCATCAGTGAAACTAGATTAATATCAATGCAAAATAGTGTAACAAAAATTACATTGAATTAACTAATCTTAAAAAAATAATTACTTATCACGTCTGAAAATGTTGCCAACCCTTTGGTAGTGTGCAAGGACATTGTTTTTCACTAAATGTCAAAAATAAATAATTGTAAATAGTGTATATTATATTAAAATTATATAACGTATTGTGTGTAATATTATACAGATTTCTAGGTAATACATTGCATTTCAAGTATAGAGAGTATAATTAATATTCTAGATGACCGCACATAGCACGTTATCAATACCGATCAAAATAACTCCAATATCAAAAGACTTTTGTTAGATATATTTCCGGTCAAACGGGCTAGCGCTAAATAAAGATAAGACCTGCTTCCTTGCATTGAATCTTAACGGCCACTTGACAAATGCTTATTCGGTAGCAGTTGGCAAAACCGCACTCCAAGGTCAATAGTACGAAACTTCTAGGTTTTCGCATCGACGACGCGCTGACGTGGGAGAAGCTTACAGACGAGCTATGCAGGAAGCTGAGCCGCTCGTGTTTCGCGCTCCAACGGCTCGCCAGCACCGCCACCCACAAAGTCGTGCGCTCCTGGTACTTCGCAACCGTCCACAATAACATCACGTAGGTACGGGTTGGAGCTATGGGGCCGTGCTGGCGATCGTAACAGGGCAGTTGTCATGTAGAAGTGGGCCATACGTGCCATTTGCAGGGTTCAGGACGACGTCTCATGCGTGGAGCTGTTTCGGGAGCTTCAGATATTACCTCTGGAGTGTGAGCTCGTTTACTAGGTAGCCCTATTTACCCATGTAAACCTAGATATTTTTCAACGTAGGGGTGTCCACAGTACGTTCAATTTTTGTAGTAATTAAAAGAAGAATCAACTAGTGACCCGCTCACATTGCCTCGTCAAATTGAAGAGGTCAGTGTATATTTTAGGGCCTGCGGAATAACCGTATACCAACTTCCGTTCGGGATGCGCCTTATGCCGCTTGTTTCAAAACCAAGCTTTCAACTTGGTTTTGAAACTAGAACTACATAAAATCTAAGCATCTAGTATGCTTAGGTTTTATGACATTGAAGCTTATTTTACAATAACAGATATTGTTATTTTGTATAATAAGAGCTATACATAATTCATAATCATTTTAACTATACATACTAAATTGAATGATGACATTAATGTTTTTTTTTATTTGATATAATTATCATCTATCATTGTTCTGACATTTTTTTAACTATAAATATTCAACAGTGACTTGTAATTGACTTGACTTTTAATTGTGAGCTATCAATAAATTCTGATTTCTGATTCGCAATCAAACCGCTAGTAGGCCATTTTTTGGTACTGTGCACATTAGACCACGGAAAGTATTATTCACGGTACTAGAATAAAGCTCGAGGACTTTTATATTTTGGGTGTGCGACTTCATGGTTAATATTTCCGTCGAATTAAATCTACAAATGACTATGGTTGTTATTCATGTAAAGAATCGTGTTATCTTTTGTAGAGGTATAAATAACTGCTTTACATCCTGAGTAACTCCTGGTGCATTTCCAGCGAGTTTTCAAATCCATCATGTGATGTTGGTTAAATTTGTACCGTCCCAGCACGATGTTCAGTCCACCTTGTCTATTCTTGTTAAACGCTGGCGACGTCCCGACAACTTCCGTTGTTTCTGTACGAAAACGATTTTATTAACACACAACTAAATTGTTTTACTGAGTTTAGTTAATAATATTAACACTTCACACTACTAACTAGGCTCCCTGTATCGGTAACCTGAGTATAATTTACTTACTTTTTAAGTCGAGGAATATGAATAACTCGTTCTCGTTCACTTTTATACATATGTACGAATTACATTATCAGTTATCAGTTACTAGCTGCGCCCCGCAGTTTCACTCGCGGTCCCACAGGAACACTTTATTTTTTCGGGATAAAAAGTATGTTTGTGTTCCTTAAGTCCTTTTCCGTACCCCCGAAAACATGTATGCAAAATTTCAAAATAATCAGTTGAGTAGTTGAGACGTGAAAGCGTTACAAACATACAAACTCGCACTTTCGCAATTTTTAATATTATTTAGGATCGCTGATTAAGTACTTAGCTGTTTTTAAGCTGAAGTTGAATCGCATTTTAATTAAATATTAATCACAGTTGCGATTAAACAAGGTAAGTCTACATTATTTCTTTCTGGCAGGCAAAGTGAACAAAAGTGTTTACATTCAGTTGAATAAATAACATTAAAAATGTATAATGGCTTAACAATACAATACAATTTTTTAATACAAGTTTAATTCATATTCTAATATCATTTATTTCAGACATAGTCCATAATTATAAATCATAACATTAAAAATAAAAAAATAAAAATAAATTTAGTGATGATGTATTTTATTTTGTCGAAGAATTATAATTTCTATAGTAGAAACTGCTGCCCTACACCCTCGGTGCGCATGTGTGGCACAACGCCAACGAGTTCTCAAATTTTTTGTTTCTTCACCTGCGACCTTCCAGTAGTATGATCGAATTCTTTGAATTAGGTACTGAAAACAGCTTCTAAACGACAATAGTTGTCGAATTTGTTTGTTCTAATTTTATCATAAGTAAGTGTAATATTACGATGGTAAATTTTGTAAGAGTAGTGGCTAAAACTTTGTAAGGAGATCTATCGGCATTATTATTTACGCGACAGAAAAAAAATATTTGCGTAAAAGCGACCAACAATGATTTTTTTATTTTACTCCCATGACAGTTTTAATTTATTATTACAGTCTCTGGCAGCCATATTACAAAGCTTTACTTAGTTTGGGCCAGACGACCGTGTGTGCAAGTGTCCCGAACATCAGATAATAATAATAGTTTAAATAACATTTATTTCAATAATAATTGAAAGAATAATTTTTAATTTAAACGTGTGGTCACGCGTTTCACCCGAAGGGGCTGGCAGAGGTGTAATACAACATCCACACTTAATCGGTCGATATTCAGTCCCAATTGTGACAGGGGGCAAGCCTGTCGCCATACACCGAAAAACCGTTTAACGCCATAAACAGTTTATTTAAATGCGTGAAATTAACATTTACTTGTTTTTACTTTTTAATTATAAGTTTTTTTATCGTCTGGTTTAACTTCGACCATTTAACTAGTCTAATTTTTATATATTTTAGAGGAAAAAATCTGTCTTATTAGCTTACTAGCTACGCCACATGGTTTCACCGGTGATTCCGTAGGCACAATTAGTTTTTTCAGAATAAAGGATATTCCATGTCCTATTTTGTACCCCTGACAACGTTTATGCAACATTTCGTGATGATCAGTTGAGTAGTTGAGACGTGAAAACGTATGAAATAAACAAACCTACAAACTCATTTTCGTATTCAAAAGTAGCCCATGTATCAATCCAGGATATAAGCTACCTGCATACCAAATTTCATCAAAATCCATCTATCCGTTTGAGCGTGAAGAAGTAACAAACATTCACACTTACACACTCACATAATACTAACTTTCGCCTTTTTAATTTTAGTGTGATTAAGTAAGAAAGGATATAATCAGGATAAAATTAAGAACTGTAAAATATTTTTTGGATACTTTATTAGAATGAGTAATTACTCTGTATTTTACTTACTGTTTATTATTTATTGATGGTTATGTTCACTTTTATGTCGCGTGATTACATTATTCACAGTGTAGACCACTGCCTTACAACCCTGGTGCGCGTGTGTAGCACAAGGCCAACGAGTTTTCTTATTCATTGTTCTATCTTTTTTATATCTGCGACCTGCCAGTACTATAATCGGATTTCCCTTTCGTGACACACCGAATACAGCTTCTGAAAAGAAAACGTTAGTTGAATTATATACCATTTTTGCATAAACAGAAATATTATCAACTAAGTAGATGTTACCGGCAATCTGTAGGCATAAAGCTACGCACCGTCTGAGTCATGATTGGACTTAGCGAATGAATTGGTTACTGTATACTTATTGACATCTATGGCACAGATTTGCTGATAAATCGAACCGATTTTCATTTTGTTTCAAACGTGAATTAATGGGGAGTGTTTTTGGCTATATTTGATGAAAGTCGGTCTCGGAGGTTTTTAAATTTTTAATTTAAACTTCTTTTAGCCACAAAAAGTGGTGATTTAGTTAGGTTTCCATCATCTCTTTTTGGCATTAGAAGTATATAATGCCTTATTTACGCCCAGGGAAAAAATAGATAAAAATAAACAAACGATATAAATAGATGAAATTAAAACAACTTATTGAACTGGAAAATTTAATTAGAAGTTTAGTAATCATGTTCTTTATTATGTCGGTCGTTTGATCAGATCATTGTTGAAGTTAAAACGATACTATTAGAATTCTTATCATTACAAACCCTCTTTCTTACAATTATAAGCATACGTCTATTTCTATAATCTATCACATTGTAGTGACTCTCACAGGCCAATAGAACAGATCATGTTCATATTCGGAAACCATCAATCTTGTGATTCTATCAGAATACTTATTATTACAAACGCTGCGTCTTCCAATTATAAGCATACTTTTATTTCTATGATCCATCACATTGTAGTGAACCCTCACAGGCTAATGTTAAACATCCTCTTCATATCATGCGGCCCTCGTTTTGGCGGCGACCAATAACAGCGCTGCGCTTCTGGCGCGCGTCCCTACTGCGTAGCTCGCGCAGACCTCCTTGCGTTAGGCCACGATAGCGGCGAGTGCTAGCCTCCCGGCGGCCTCTTGATCCTCGACCCAATCCCAAACTTCGTCGGCGTGGAGTAGACAACCCCGATCTCGCCGGAAATTCGTGGCCATGCCGCATAACTCCGTATCTCGAAAACAACAAAATGTAAACACGTTAAGTTACTATAGGTCTTATTTCAAAACATGGTTTAATTATAGTACTAGGATTAGTATCAGTTTTATAAATTTTGACTAAAATATAAGGTCTAGCATTCCGCAAGCAAACACATAATTGCGTCACTAGTCATCGTCATCCGTCTCTTTTAAACTATTTATAAAAATGATTTATTTCGGTCTTGCTTAAGCATCGATTGACATCACTAAGTGTTGCCCACGTGACCGGAATGCTTTACCTGGCGGAGTAATCGTTATTATAAAACGATGTTTTTCTCTGAACCCGGAATCATCTATTGGACTACAGTTAAACCTCCAATTCCCCTAGTTTAGCTATGGACTAACTTTGGTACTAATAGAACTTGAGGTTACAATTATTTCATTTGGTGTCTTTATTAATTACGAGTACAAATCGTTTTAAATGGATTTAAACTTATTAAAATGATGGATTTACAACATTTGGTCATGCTGAAGACGTCACGCTGATCTGAAAGACCTCGTCATTACGTGAATCCATTCGAATTAAGTGACGAAGAATTCAGATATAAATAAGTTCACAAACACTTTTTAAGCCACACCTAAATCCTCGCACGTTGCAACACAACACTGCCATAAATTACACTTGTATTTGTTGTTTTGACAAGGCACAATTGATAAAAAACAAAAGCAATGAAACTGAACGCTTTAAATTACGCCTTTCCTCCGAGGGGGCTGGTAGAGGTGTAATTCAACACCCATATTTCGCCGGACGATGTTCAGTCCCAAATGTTACAGGGGGCTTGCCTGTCGCCATACACCGGGCTCCAGTCAAGTCGCAGATGACATACGATACGCACATAATTATGTTCACACAATGAACAAATTGGTGCGTGCCGTCGGCTGGGTTCCAACCCGCTCTGGCTTGAGAGGCGGTCCTTCTCCCAACTAGGCTGCCATCGCCATTTATCGTTATGAAAAAATTATTGAAATAATACGCATATTTCTTCTTTTTCGTCGTTATAAATTTTGAGAACGTGCTCTCGTATTATAACATGAACTTAAACAGCGCTCAAAATAAAAAAATATAAATGTGATTTTACGCTAAATGGTTATTTTTAAATAACCATTTTATTCAATTCAATTTTAGTTTCATTTTGGGGCGTTTTTTTTTTGGAATATTTATGCTCATAAACCAAAGTCATAGCAAAACACGTAATTCAATGCAATCAATATTTTTAATGTCTCATGTATAAATGTATCTCACTTCTGATAAAACATGTATTTCAGAAGCAGAACACTTAATTATTGTTACGGTACTCACAAAACAAACTTCCAATTCCAAGGACATATTGATAAGTTGTTACAGATTACATCATTACGCCATCGCTGTTGCCACCCGAGTCCCCAGCCGACTCCGTGCTCCACGAGCATTCAATTTTTTTTTTTGTTTTGCCTGTAGGGCAGCCTAAAGCCAACATGGCCATACCGCCTTGTCATCTGTTTGATTTTTTCGTATTCTTGATAAACGAAAAAATCATATACAAAATTTTTATATGGAGATGAAGATGATAAAGGAGAGGGTGATGAAAGATGAGGTGAATCCCTCCCCTTTTCCAATTTCAGTAGAGTCGTGGATACTTTACTTAAGCTTTAAATCGAGTTTTGTAGAGAACACGAAAAGTAGCATTTCCTAATGTTTGCATCATTTGCCCACACTCGTGCACGTTAACGAACCGGCAAAGGTTAATAATCCACAATTATTACACTTTAACACTCGAACAATCACAAGTTTTAGAAAATAATACAAAATCACGACACCATCTTTTCAGTTCCCGCCAAAAACCTCACGAGCATTTAAATTCAAACTATTAAACCATAATCCTCTTTTTTTTGTATTCAGAGTTACCCGTCTGAACTAATTTTATTTTAAGTTTTTTTTTAATAATGAATTTAAATTGCTAGATAATACGAATCTTACAATAGAATGTCTAGCCCGAGAACTACGATTGATTATTCGCAAATCCAATCATAGCGACGTGAACGCATGTTTAGGAAATGTAAATAATCTGGACTTGGATTCATTACACAATGTTTCCCTCAAGCATTTATTTTATTCTGTTTTTAGTAATTGGTGTTAAAGCGCCAACAGAAATATATGGATTCCCTACTTTTCATCATCTGTTAAAATTCAGCTGTCTAACTATCACGGTTCATGAGATACAGCCTGGTGACGGAAGGACAGACGGACGGACAGCGGAGTCTTAGTAAAAGGGTGCCGTTTTGCGCTTTGGGTACGGAACCATACAATTTAAAAAAAAAACTATGGTTGCGGTTTTAAAATCATGCAGTTGGTCTGAATCCAGTCGGTCATGGATTCATCATGGATAGTGACTGATCTAGACGGCCATGAGTCTGGATCCGTCACTATCCACCCTGAAGTCAAGACCAACTGGATATCGAATCTAATACTGTGGCAGCTAGCTCAGCTCGTGTCTTGCGATTAACAGTGCACTCACTGCAATCACAAGTACTAATCAATATTTTAATAGTTTAAATTACGTGCAGTTTAGAGAGATCGAATAGAGTTTGATAGTTGTTATTTAGGGTTTCTCTTCGTGAATTGGTTTGATTTGATACCTCAGATCAACCTAGAGAATAAGATGGCGCACGGCGTATGATATAACTGAAGCCAACAACCATCCAAAAACTACGCTACTGTCGTATAGGTACACAACACTCACACATTGACGCAAAAAAAAATACGCTACTCGCTTGGTCATTCTTAACTCTACATTATGTACATTGGTTCATGGTATAATTTCATGTACTTAAACATACATAGTGCACTATAAAAGTGTGGCCAGGACTACATTTTGAGGTTATTTTTAAAAACTGTGCAGTTATTTTACAAGTCAATTTGAAAAAGCCGTATTTTAAACTCTTACAAATATGTGCAGTTTTAGAATATTAAATCTTCTAAGGTTGTATATTGGAACGGAAATGAGAGAAATAGAGTTTGGGAATTAATAGGTATTAGTTTTTGTGCAATTGTAAATGTTTTTCATGGCAACATTACCACACACACACACATTGAAAAAGAAGTGGCTTCAGCGAGATATAACGCAGTGTTCCATCTTTTCCTCTAGGTTTATCTGAGAAGAAAAGTATGTACACTTGATTTTCAGTGATACTTATCGGTAGTGCTTCATGAGTACTGTTGTAGAGGGATAGACCCTAATTCAAGGTAACAGTGACTTGACTTGTAAAAAATCTACACAGTTTTTAAAAAGAACCTCAAAATGTAGGCCTGGCCACACTTTTATAATGCGCTATGTTTATTTATGTACACGAAATTATACCATAAACCAATGCACATGTTGAGGTAAGAATGACCAAGCGAGTAGCGTAGTTTTTTGCATCAATGTGTGCGTGTTGTGTACATATGCGACAGTAGTGTAGTTTTTGGATGGTTTTTGGCTTCACCTAAATCATACGCCGTGCGCCATCTTACTCTCTAGGTTGATCTAAGACCTTCTGCATAAAACGTCCCGGGTAGAGCAGTAAGAGCAAGTGACAAAGACAGCGACGTTCATAAGACCAGTAATGTTACTCGAAAAAAATTCAGCCTAATTGGTTAGTAAATAAGGTGAACTGTTATTTGATAGACATTAACAGCTTAGACAAGGGCCGATGTCGAGTACATCCGAGTAGTACCGAAGATCCGGAAGTTTGTTCGGGTCTTTGGGTCGTGAGTCCCGTGCAATTTACTTGAAGAAATTCTTCTAAGTGTATTCCGTTCACCGCTTTTAAACAATTGTCGGTTTCTTGAATAAAGATCTCTGTCCTGCCGTTATATCCGATACCCTAAAAGGAACCGCTATTTGTTCCGAAGTAAAATGTGGTAGCCTATGTGTCTATTCCACGGATTTCTATTACTGTATTATAACATACCTCACTCTCTCAATCACTTTTTAAATGTTCATTCATAATTATTGGTAGAACGTGAATATTTCAAGTACCTGTTATAGATAATGAATATTTTAAGTAGCTAACGTTTATTCCAAGGATTCTTTGAATAAACGTTAGCTACGTTAGTTAGCTTTGTAAATTTCAGTCACACACAAGACTTGCGCGAAATGAAAAACCCTTCCTCGCAGACGGGTATTTATTTATTTATTTATTACAATACGAACGACATGCACCAATTACACTTATTATTCAACATTACAGAGCAATACATACTATGTCAAAAATAAAGTAAAAATAAATGTCAACACAAAATGTTAAAATTAAAATACAAATTTAAATATTAAAATCATTACGAAAACACAAATCATTTTCATAAATTATGTATAACAGAATGTTTTTCACAAAATGTCAGGAAATATTTTATTAGAAAATGCCATTTGCCGTCAAAAATATCACAATGAGGGCTCTGTTTTAGGAATGCGTTGAGACCACGGGGGATGTGTGCCGCATCAAGAGAAGAGCAGGCGAAGGCAGCTCGTAATATCTTGCAGCCGGTCTTTAGCTGGTCAAAAGAACGTCTCATACGTAACGAATTGAACCTAGATAGCCGAGTAAAGAATCGATGGGATCGAGATAAGTATATCCCTGCATCTTTTTATAAAGGCTTCTCAAAAAAGCTTTCTGAACTTTTTCAAGGGACAAGATATGTAAACTACAGTGTGGATTCCACACACATGCACTCGACTCCAGTTTACTCCAAACTAGTATTGTAAACAGAACTCGAAGAACATGGGGGTCAAGAAAGTCCTTGGCGTTTCGCAGGACAAAACCAAGACGCCGGCAGGATTCTTTAGCTGTGCTTTCTACATGCTCATTAAATACGAGAATACGGTTACGAGAATAAAGGTTACACACAGATCTTTGATTGTGGAAACTCGCTTCATCGCATCATGACCGATGAGCTACGTGTGATGAATGGGTTTACGTTTACGATCATAATTATGTCATGCTGTAGCATTTTCCTCGGTTGAACACCATTTAGTTAAAATTTAAAAAAGAAATTGCTCCACTGAAGAATAGCATAAATGTCACACTGTAAGTTATCGCAGTCAGGGGGTGACTTAACTTCCAACACTAGATTTAGGTCATCGGCAAATAGCAAGCATTTGGTGAATTTTACCTCCTTAACTAAATCACTGATCATGATCAGAAAAAGCAATGGACCTAGAACAGAGCCTTGACTTACACCAGAGGCGGTAAGATAAGGCTTGGAGATGTAAGTTCCATAAACATATCGTCACGCCTTTCCCCCGAGGGAGCTGGCAGAGGTGTAATACAACACCCACATTTCGCCGGACGATATTCAGTCCCAAATGTGACAGGGGGCGAGCCTGTCGCCATACACCGGGCTCCAGTCATGTAGCAGATGACATACAATACGCACATACTATGTTCACACAATGACCAAATTGGTGCGTGCCGTCGGCTGGGTTCGAACCCGCTCCCTCTGGCTTGAGAGGCGGACCTTCTCCCAACTAGGCTGCCATCGCTTTGTATGTTCCGTACTTTACAAATTGCCTACGATCTCGGAATAGATCAGCTTTTGCTGATCTTGAGCTTGAGTAGATCGGGAGAAAAACCGATAGGATATATAACAGATACATATGTATATGTATAATAAAATACGATAGAAGATTCGTGTTAAGGGATTTTCGTGGGCGGAGCCCATGTTCCTCATTACACAAACACTGCGACACTTGTCTATAAATTTCGTTATGAAGTAAATGTACATTTATTCGAAAACTTATGCCGGGAAGCAGAAGATAGCAAATAGCAATGGGGCAGTGTTACCTACTGCTGTCTTATTCCTAGATTTGGGTATCGGTGTATACCTAAACAATTTCCACTGTCGTGGATAAACACTATTTTCTAGAGACAGCTTGAAAATGTGACAGAGAGGCGAAATTAAATGCTTCCTGGAAGACTTTAATAAGAAGGCTGGCAGATTTTCAGGTCTTGGAGCACCATTTGCTTTAAGCCTTTTCAGACCACGTTCCACATCTTCTGGAGACAAGTAAACGTGTCTTCTTCAGCAGAACAGCCGGTGCAAAGATTTGCGTCTAAGGATAGAGCACCTTGTAAATAGTCGCTCAAAAAGTAATCAGCGAAGTTCTCGGCCGCTGACACTCCCACGCAAGTAGTTCCCTCATATTCCACTGAAGGCTCAAAGCCACCCTTGGACTTTAAGTTATGAATATGTCGCCAGAAATGTTGGGGGCATTTTTTAAAATCTTTTCAATATTTACAGTATGGCTTCGGATACACGGTATTGAATACTTTCCCGGATAACTAAAAAAGATTGGTAGACACTTGGGTGTTGATTACGCCTCCATATCTTATGTCATGACTTTTTTTCTGCGAATTTCCGTAATGATATCGGGACTGAACCAAACAGGATGTCTAGTAGAGGCAGTATTCTCTCGCTTTCTTAGGCACGCATTGGTCGAAATAGTATATAGTGTATCATAGAACCTATCAGTGGCCAACTGTGCATCCCTACACTCACAGACACTAGTCCAAGGGGCATCACGGAGCAAACAGTTTAACTGGGATTTGTCAACTTTACTAAAGTTCCAGTCGCAAAACATCAATATTGCTTGGTGGTAGTTTGATGAAAGAAGTACTACATGATTTGAGGGAAAACAAAGTGGAAAATGATACTTATTCACATTTACCAGCCCACCGGTTGCAATTTTAACCACACTCACCAGTGACCCATCGCATTCCCGTGTCAACGCTGCGTCTAGCTTTTCTCCGTGATAATTAAAGATTTCATTACAGTCAGAAATATTACAATATTCTGTAAAATATCCTTAATAGTTGTTAATATTTGTATTATATATTTAATATTTGCACTATTCAAATTCAAATCACCGGAAATTAAATTTTACCGTCTAAAGTATTAACGGTAATAAAAAGACTTCCCAGAATTTTGTCTACAAATTTATTTGCAAATATTTCTTTACTTTGGTCACTTATTGACACTCTTATTAACTTAATTTTTTTCAATGAAACGAAATATTTAAATTAAATGAGAATTAAAAATGTGTCTAAGAAATGTCTTGAACATATTTAAAAATGTCGATTATCGTAGCTAAAGACTAACATAATACAATAATGTTCTATTTACTTCCTAGCGACGAAGTTGGAACTTGTACTAGTTCACTTTTGTATGTTAACAGTTCCTAGGCCGCTCAACCAATAATAGCTTCAATCTACTGGTGATTGTGAACGCTAATGTGTTTAACGACTAAGTTGAAGATAGTAGTAACAGAAGCTCTGCAGGCGCGATGTGCGTGGGTGGCGCACACCCATCGCGTGCGGTCACCAGCACTTCTTTGTTTTTTATATCTTTTACCGGATATCAGCACAATTGGGTTTCCTTGTTTTGAAACCGCAAATACAGCAACTGTAAACAATATTTGAGCGTTATTTTGTTTTCATATATTTAGCCGTGTTGATTGTTCATTCGTTCTATGTTTGATTTTTTTTTATGTAGAAAAGGTCGGCGCTTGACCACCAACTCGCCCGATGTCAAGTGACGCTTTGGTCTAAGATGGAGCACGACGACCCAAAAGGTACTTATTCACTCTAGCCTTGAAGTTTTGTAGAGTGAAGAAGTACAAAGACGGCAGTTGAGTGAGGCGCTACAAGTGCGCTACTGCTCAGACCCGTCTTCAGAACGGTTACACCGGACTACATCCCGAAACACGACTAGGTCATTTCACGGCATGGCTTGGTCCGGTGGGTGGTAACTAGCCACGGCCGAAGTCTCCCACCTGAGTTTGCTACCCGGTTAGCACTACCCGGGGACCACGTGTAGAGAATCAGAATAGAGTACACTCCTACGGACGTGGGTAGCTCAGCCTCCAAAATCGATGCACAATTCAAGAAAAGAATTGCAGAATTCGAAAAAGAATCGATGCACAATTCAAGTAATTGATTGATGAAGACTACTCTAAGTTATAGACCGATGATAGTTTATTAGTCTTATTTTATTTCCCATCATTTTTAAGTTCTCTACCATAAGCAACTATAATATTGTCATGGTTCAGAGCCATAGGCCATAGTAAGGTGTCAAGCTAAGCAAAACACTTTTACTGGAATACAGGTAGAGGGGGGTTAGTTATTAAGTAATGAACAACAATTATATAATTAAATAACTCGTTGACGAAAACTGACCGACAGAACAACGTGAATACAAGCAAGGGCTTTATCAATAAATATCTTAATATATATAAATCTCGTTAGATTATAAATCTTTGTTTTTGAAATTATAATAAATTGATTTGTGTAGAAAACATTGAAACAAGACCTATTCGTATGTACTGAGAGTTCTAATAAGACGTATGTATACATGTGTTTCAAATAGTGTAATAAATAACGTTTCACACTCATAGCTCCCCACGAGTTTCCCTGTAAGTGTCGGGGACGTCATGGAAAGTACACGAAGACAAAGACAATCAGCACCCAGACCCGAACAGATATTGAAATTTAGTATTGAAACATAATACCCATCTGGGAATCAAACCTGGCATCTTCTGCTTATGTAACAGTCGAACTCCGATTGATTTATCGATTTCTTGTAGCTCCTTAAAATCTATAAGGTATTTATTTTAATTAACAATCATCTAAAAAAAAATTACTTCTGTTCATTACGAAAATCCTGTCATTCTTATCATTTAAGTATTTACTTTCAAGTAAGAAAGTAGTACAAAAAAACACTTTATTTTTCATTTATTTTATTCACATTGAATTGATAAAGTAACGCTTGATAAAGTTGTGAATCTAAAATACTTACATATAACAAATATAAATTTTGTTTTAATTTTTAATTGCTGGGCTTAAAAACTAAGTAAAATTGATTAAGTACCCTATTAATATGATTATGTAATGTTTCAGAAGAGTGAGTGTTTTTTTACTGGTCAAAGTGAACAAGTCGGAGAAGAAAAAATTGTGTCTCCATAAAAAAATACTAATCATGGATTCAATTGCCACGGCCTTGAATATTTTATTTCGCGAATTTAGTAAACTTGTGTTGTGTAATTTGTTTACTTTGACGAGTAGAAGAATACATGTAAGTTTAGTACTAAGCACCTGGGATATTACTACCCTTCTAAAATCAGTGTTGATTATAGTATGAAGTACCTGTTATGATAAAACGTAGCATCGAAAGACAATACTTTGTAAGCGATAATTATAAAACATAGTTAGTTATACTCGTATTATTTATATAAAACTTCTGATCTCTAACAACATTGCATAAGGAGTAGCTATAATAATACTAAATTAAAGGTAGAAATCTACCACTACATTTAATAATTTAATTTAAAAATATATAAAATATGGTTTTAAAATCAATTTTTAGTTTGTAAAAAAGATCTAAACGAATTAATCTTATCCCACAACAAAACGATATAACATAAAACTATATGTTAAAATACAGCAAAGTATGTGTGTGTGCATGATTTAACATTAATTATATGAGTTTATCTTAAGCTTTTGTGATACGTCAATGGTTATGGTCATTGCTATGTTTAGAAATCACATTATCATTAACAGTGTTTATGAATGCTTTGCATCCTTCCTTTTTATGCGTCGCGCACTCCCATCGTTTCCTGGCGCCTCTGGCCCACTGCTTCTTGAACCGGCGTCCGTACATCACTAGCATCGGGTTCCCGCGCCTCGATACAGTGAAATATACTGCGCCTGAAATATAAAGTTGTCTGAAGTAAGAAATTACACTAAAAACTATAAATGAGGATGGGTATATGAATGTATGTTACTCGATGTCACCATAATGACTGAACGGATCTAAATGAAATTTGGCACAGAGATAGATTATAGTCCGGCATAGGCCCCGTCAGAGATGACGCCGTGAACTCTACACCTTCTATAGAGATTGTACCATTTTTACTGTTGGATAATGCAATAAACGCGGGTGAAATAAATAAATCGGTGCTGTCACTCGCCACCATGCTATAGGAGATAGGGTATAAGTAATGCAGTCCGCTGTCTTTGGTATAAATTTTATTTAATCCATTATGAAGATGAAAACACAGTTAAAGAATTAAATTATTCATAGATGAAAAAATATTTTGACACGAATATACATGTAAGACGTTAAGTTACCTATATGTTTTAATTGTAACACAAATTTAGCTCATGACTTAGTATCAGAACGGCTACAGAAAATCACTAGTTATTGTCATTTTTTAGTGTTTGTGATCATCGACCAGTTCAATAATCTTGTCCCCTTGGGTGTAGATGTAAGCCTTGCACTTGTGAAGGCTGCGGTCAGCACAGTAGAAACGTGTTTTTAAGCCGATCTGATAATGTTTTTTAAATCTATTATTTCCTACTACTATTATAGTGTTTCCAAACCGAGTCTTCATAAAATATGGTTCTGTGGAAAAATACAAAGCTATTAGGCAAGCTGTAGTTTATATGTATGTTTGAATTAGAGTAAATTGAATACAAATCTTTAAAAAAAAAATTATACACTGTAATAACATTAACAGTTTAATGCAGAATTTTATTGAATTAGAACTTAATTAACAATTTAATAAAGAAGAGACACTTTTTATAAACAATGTTTTCTAAATCTCGCTTTCACTATTGAAGATCTCTAATATATAATTCTTTCAGGCCTACCGGTTGGGGCTGTACGTTAATTATCAGTTACCCATTAGACTTAAATTAGATGTTTTTACACGCTCAAATTTTGTAATTGTCACGTATTAGTCAAATTTTACTGTATTAAAACAATAATCAGTAATATGTAGTTGGCAATTGGCAGTAATATTTGTAGTAGCGATTTGAAAATTAGCAAATGGACCTGCTTAAAATACTGGTGACAATACTACTACAATTATTAAGTACTCGTCAATGATTATGTTTATTAACGTATTTGATAATCTCTTGTCCTACTGTAAACACAACAGCTTTGCATTTGTACTTATGGCGCCCATTACAGTAGAAACGCGTTTTTGCGCCTTTCTCATATTGTCTGGTAAATCTTCTTTTTCCTATTACAATGACAGGATTTCCGAGCACAGATTTCTCAAAATAGGGTTCTGAGGAAAAAAAAAATGGTTACACAAGCTGTAGATTAATTATATGACATGGAGTAAAGATTGCGTATGTGTTAACAAATCTCGAAAATTAAGCTATAGCAATTACTAATTATGTTATGTATACTTAATATCTTTTTTTTTTATAATGAAACTCAACAGAAAAATTAACTCTATTTTTCAGACTATACTAGTTTAATATAACGGTCGATATAACTACTATATTTAAAATGATGAAAGGTTTCTCGAGTACGCGGTCGATATGACTAACGACTCGTCACGTCGTATCAATTTGAAACTTTGAAAATGTATACAATACTGACGATAATACAATAGTTTGGATCTAACAACCTGATCTACTTAATGACCGAACCAAGAGGTGCTAGGCGGAGTAACTCTCCAATTGATTCTAGCAAACTTTTTGACTTTGGACTCATTTGGTTTGTTGTTATTTTTTTCAATGAGTATGTTCATCGACGTATTTGACAATCTCTTGGCGTTTCATATGAAGGTAAGCTTTGCATTTGTACTTATTACGTCCGACACAGAAGTAACGTGTTTTGACGCCAATATTACATTGTTTCGAGTATTTTCTTTTTCCAATTTTTATAACTGAATTTCCTAGTCGAGATGTCCCCCAGTACGGTACTGTAAACAAAACAATTTAATTATTAGTAAGCAAGATTTACAAGATATACCAACTATACTCGATTTTAAATATTTATGTATTGTTACCTGACAACGGCGACGCAAGAATTGCTGAAATTCAATTCCCAAAAAGGAGCAGCACTGTCACTAGAAGCATCGATAACAAAAGCCTTTTATTGCCTAGATTCAAAAACACTTATGGTAAAAGAACGTCCAAGTATATAGTTCCGTTTTTAATTAATAAACTTCTCCCTGCATTAAAAACCAGTTTAACACAAAGAAATATTAAATGGAAACTAAAGCAGTATTACCTAAATCTATAACACGTTGGGTGTTATTGAATTGGGTAATACTGTATTACTGGAGCACCCTAAATTTGTTGGCACGGTGCGCCATCGTTGCGACTGCTGGACGAGTAGATCCTACTAATATTATAAACGCGAAAGTTTGTATGTATGGATGGATGTTTGTAACTCTTTCACGCCAGAACGGCTGAACAGATCTGGATGAAATTTGGCACAGAGATAGATTATAGTCTAGAATAGCACATAGGATACTTTGTAACCGCGGGTGAAACCGCGGGGCGCAGCTAGTTATTACATAGAACTGGTTTTTGTGTTCTAGCGATAGCAGTTTTGTGCGATGGGCGCATCGTTTTGTGTAATGTAGGTATTTGTTATTGTTGTATTTTGTTTCTTCTATGAGTTAGTATTTTATTCGAGAACTAGTTGTTTAGTTAAACCTCTAAAAAAAGTTCTAGTAAAATGTGTAGTTAATTTAGGTTTTAAGACAACTATTTAACTTTAATTGAATTGTTTTATGTATAATTAAATTTAAAAAAAAAAAGAGTTTTGTTTTTGTAATAAAATTCGTGACTTTGTTTTGTTTTATTGTTTTTTTTTGCAATACTTCCATTAAAAGAAACAACATGAACACGTGCATCTTATTAGAAAAATCCTATCCATCAAAAAATTTTACCTAGGCTCCTATTCTTGACGCGTAAGATGAGATCTGTTTAAGTATTCACAATCATTTGGAAACTGAACTGAAAATTTCCGTTCGGATACCAAAAATTTTAACTCAAATTATTCGAACCTCAGTCCGGATTCAAGTTTTAAACGTGATGCATTCTTCAGATCGGATTTATTCTCGATTCCCTATTCCAACATTTTTAAAAGGAGACTGAGATTCGAACAACGAGTTTGAAATTTGTGGGATCCGACCGGAAACGTTTCCGAATGATTGTGAATAGCACCAGTGGTCACTTTCACTCCTACGACATAAATGAGAGAGAAAATTTATATAATTGTAGGAATAGTACTATCTATCTACATAATGAAAAAAATTCATAGTACATTTCTTTTACTTATCAAATACTTTTTATACTTTTCTAATACGAGTACTAATTATTGTGCTCCAATTTGGATTTTATTCTTTCATTTTCATGCAATCGTGTGCAAGACTGCGCCACACCCGACCGTGGTGCATTTCTAACGAGTTTTCAATCCTGACGTAAGGTGCTTGCAGAACCGATAGCCTGCCACCATAAGAATCTTATTATATCTTTTATAATGTATAAACTACATATCTTATGTAGTAAAATCTAAAAACTAAAAATAGGTAGATATCGGGCACGTGTTAGTAGGCTAAAAGTTTAATCTCTGACTAACACCATCATTCACTTAACCTACATTATTAAATTTAATGATCATGATTGTTGTTAAATTTAAGTATGATATTATTTTCATTCAAGGTGTAGACGCAAGCCTTGCAAGTCCGTTGAGCGCACTGCCATCGAGTCTTGAGTTGATTCGCATAATGCTTACTGAATCTGTATTTTCCTAACTTTATGACGGGATTCCCTCGACTGCTGTACATGAAAACCGCTGTAATTTAAATTGTAATGTTGTGTTATGAGTATAAGGTAGGGTTATAAAAAGTTATACAAACGCTCTGGGAGCGTGACCGAAGCGCTTCCAACACGCGCCCCGAGGACAGCAGTATAGCAAAATGTATGATGTTATAAACCAATGAATCATACTAACCACCCGCTGCACGGCAGCGCGTTCTGTAACTAATACATATGTTATTAGTCCTTAATAAATTCCTACTAGGACAAAATAAAAAGGATAAAACAAAATTCTCCATTGTAATTTTAAATACATGATTTAAACACATTTTGCAAATCGTCTCTTGTTCTCCAACAGAAATCATTATGTTATTCACGAGAACGAAATCACGGGCGGCAACACTCATAGCTTTTTTTTTTTACATATTTAATGGTCATTATGCTTATTATTACATCTCAGTACTGTATTATCTTCGTTCAAGGTGTATAAAACAGCTCTGCAAGTATTGCACACCGAACAGCGCCATCTAGTCTTGATTTTGTTGGAAAAATGTTTGGAAAATTTGTATTTCCCCAAGGTTACCATGGGATATCCTCGTTTGTTGTAGCTGACAACCACTGTAATTTAAATTTTGATGTAAATTTCTGACTAGGATCGTCTTTGACAAAATGGGCAATATTATGTACCCACCTATTTATCCATATATGCTTAGTATTAGATTTATTGTTTTTTAATATTGTTTTTGATTAGTATAATAAAAATAAGAAAAAAATGATTTATTAGTAATCGAGAAAAACGATCTCTTCCAGGCTACTTACTACTAGTATCCTTGGTTTGAATATTTCAATGTTTAACTCAAACCCAGATGTGTATTATATGCTTGTATGGCTATCAAAGTTTTAATCTTAACTGTTAAGTAACTCAATGATTGTGACTGTCGTCGTGTTTCACTAAATGCGTAACGTTTCTCCCATCTTCGAATGTTATCAGATTAGCGCGACATTTGGTCCGGTATTTTTCATCACACACCCATCGAGTCCGCTTCCCGTACTGAAAGTGTTGCTTGAACTTGTACCCTTCGAGGTGCAACACTAGGGCTCCTCGCTTAGTTTGTGTGAAAGAAAATCCTGAAAAGTAAAAGGTAGGTATGTAAATGTTGGGACGTTAGTGCTAGAGCAGTTAAAGCCAAATTATAATGAACAATGTAGCTGAATATTTTATGTTTAAAGACAAACAACCAGGGCCAAGAGCAAACGGAATCTACAAACAACGATAAAATCATTCAACAATTCAATCCAAGAGCGATGGAAGCACTAGTAGTCAAGTAAATAAAAGCATAGAAGTCAATTATAATCGTTTTACATGTACGTACTTATGGTATTTTATTGTAATGAATCCAAAAAACACCTACTTTGGATTCATAACTCTTAGATACTTATCTTGCCTGACAAAATGACACTGGACTTTTTCTACATGGTACAGTCCTCAAATAGATCCTCAAAATAGATTTCAAGCACTCGGTTCGTGTGAACTGAGTGCTTGAAATCTATTTCTATTGTATGGATAGCAAGTTTAGATCTATCGGTCTCTTTGCCCTCCAAGAATCAGGAACAATAGATATATGGATTGATCTACAATTCCTCTTATAGAAGCGTCCTAGTCCACATCGTTTCTTAACATCAGGCAGAATGTGGTCAAGCAGAAAGCTTATTTGATTTTAAAAAGTCAGTTTGCTTTTTAAAATTAATGCATAGGGCAAACAAATAAACTCATAATCAATATTTATTTACATAAACATAAGACAGACATAAATGTAGACTTCCTGATAGCATTTTTTGAGGGCTACAAGAAATAGAGCTCGACTTACTTCAATAGTAAATAATTAACAAAGTATTTCATTGGTTAAAAAAATATGATGTACTTTCTAAATGAGTGGTAATTTGCCCTTTTTATTTAATTAATATTATTATTGTTGATTTGGCTTTACGAAATAAATGACTATGATTATGGTAATCGGAATCTTTTTCATTTTGACACGTGTAACAAATTCCAAGCGTCGAAATAAAGCCGATACAGGTTACCAGTCAGATTAAAAAGCCGCAGCCGTCGCCGGTCGGAACATTAGGGCGTCATTTAATGGTTATGATTATTAACAAGTTTAACGATGGTTCGACAGTTCTTACGTGTATGTAGAATCGCATGACATGTGCGATGAGAAGAGCACTGCCAATGAACTTTATCACCTGTAGTCCTCTTTCTACAAAACTTTCGCCCTCCAACAACGACCAAAGGAAAGCCTCGTGGATTTACAAAAAGAACTAGTTCTGAAACAAAAACGGATAGGCGTATTAATATAAAAAATACTGCAAATAACGAAACGTATTCAGTCCGACTGTCAAGTAAAAACACTTTATTAGAACATTATATCAGCTTGACTAGATTTTATTCTTTCTTTTGAACACTTTTTAACAAATCGTCATATCATCACGCCTTTCGCCCGTGGGGCTGGCAGAGGTGTGATACTACACCCACATTTCGCGAAACGATATTAAAGTCCTAATTGTGATAGAGAGCTAGCCTGACACTATACACCGGGCTCTTGTCATGGAGCAGATGACATAAAATAGGCACATACACACAATTAACAACTCCGTCGGCTGGGTTTGAACCCGCTCCTTCTGGCTAGAGAGGCGGGCCTTCTTCAAGTAAGCTATCGTCGTTTTTTAAACAATAAAAATGAATAAATACTAAAAATTACATGCATTAACACAGTATAGGTATTTTCAAAAATTAAGTACAAAAACTAACAAATTAGAGTACGATTGTGTATAATTATAAATATGTACCAACACTAATTTAAAACATTGAATTGTGTAACGGTCAGCCATTCTGCCAAGCCACATGCCGAGCCAGCCAAGCCAAGCTAAGCCATGCAATTTTTTTAAAGCCTTAGTTGATTGTTACGTCACGTTGACAGTTGCGGTGGGGGTAAGCTAGTTATACAACATGTTGGTTTTAGCTGTAGTAATATTCGAAGGTGTGTAACATTTTGGATCATTTGCTAGAATAACAAAATCCAAATCGAACCTTTATTTTTCCATACAAAGTTAAAAAAAAAACTATTTTTTACAATTCTATATGATTTTTGACAAAACCCCACAGAAAAAAGACCTAAGGCGTCAGGTCCGGAGATCGAGGAGGCCTGTTGTCTTCGTCCACAAAACCTTGTCGATAAATTTCACGCGCTGCATGGCAGTTTCCGTCCGCAGCACCAACACATAAAAATATCATCTCGTAACATTCAGCATTTGAATAAGTCTGAGACATCGTTAAAATTTACAAAATCCTAATCCTAACTAATATTATAAATGTGAAAGTGAGTTTGTTGATCGTCCTAAAATTTTGCATACATGTTGTCTAGGGTACAGAAAAGGACATAGTACTTTTTATCCCGGAAAAATCAACGGTTCCTGTGGGACCGTTGGGCGCAGCTAGTGAAACAATAAAAAATTATTTTGTGACTTCACGCCGGGATGGATAGAGAGCAACTAGACGTTTAAAATTGAAAAATGACTTTTTGGGGCTTGCCTTTACCATGAGTTTACATAGTATCGATTTTTTTTTTCCTTTTCGTTTCGTTGTCGATCATCAAAGGAAAGTATCAAAAGTCTTGGTTCTTAAAATCAAATTTCTCTGTTCTGAAAACCGTAATAATCATCAAAGTTAAACTACCGACAATCAGTGCCATTTTGGCTGATAAATCGGAATCGGCTTAATTTTTTTAAACTCATACAGTGCTTAAAATGTTAAAATCTCAAACCAAATAAATTAAAGAAATAATTTTGCTAGCAGCGAAGTGACGAACTCAGTTTTCTAAGCATGTGTGCGTTGCAAAATGTGTGCCATGATAATTAAAAATAAACTAAAATTACAAAAATAACTGGTGATACAACAAATTAGTGTCCTGCTGGCCGAGCATGCGCAACGCAACATACTCGTAGGTATTTCGACTTTTTTTTTTATCGAGACAGACGTATGTTTACACATTCCTTGTCAACTTGAACCTACAGCGTTGCAGCGGATCTCTGTGAGCTTTTTGTCTTTTGTCGACAAATGTTTTAGTGTAGTCACGAAATGGTAAAGAATAATTATGCACAATTTATTATTATGAACATTTTAATTTTCGCATGTCCCGGTGGTGTCTGTCTGTAATCAAATCTTCCACGTTAAATGCCTACTCTTTGGTTTCCGATTGAGCTAAAATGTCTTGTGTACTTATGTACGTTGATTGACGATGCAACAATCTGGTACCACCAAGATGATCTGATGGTGGAGTCAGGAGGTGGGTAGAGGAAATATTTAACGGCCAACAGCACGAACACACAATTCTGTAAATGCATTTCATTGTAATAGCCTATTTTTAACTCCACCATGACATAGCTGCTCCACCCAGAGATGATTTCCGGCATGGGAACTCTTCAACGGCGAACGGCACGGACTCGAAAAGTTGTAAATGCGTTTAATAGTAATAGCGTGTTCCATCACGACTTGGCTGCTACACTCAGGATTTTCGTTTCGTTTACGGCGAGTTTACATTCACTTTATTCATGTCGTTGACTAAGTATGTACCCATTAAAGTATCTAAAAAATATCTTGCTTTTGTTTCTGTTCAAAATAGTTTTTAAAATGTATGAATGGACGTTTACTCCGTTCTGTGTTTCATAGGTAAAGATAATATTCTTTCTGCGCATTTAGTATTCTTTGTCGGTCAAGGCCAGTTATCAACCAAACAGCTGTTTGTAAGTTTACAGGGTTGCAACGAGTCAAATTTACGTGAAAGTTTAACTTGTGATGATTTAAAATCTATCGTGTTGAGAATAAGGAGACCTTGCAGGGTTAATTCTAAATCAGTCTCGGCATCAGTATTACTACACCCAAAACCAGCACGTGCGAGCAGCGCAGTTAAAAGATTATTCTGGAACATACCTTAGCCTTAGCTAAAACGATTGAATAAGTGAAATAACATTGTCAACACGTGTTTGCAGTTTCCATCTGTTTAATTGCTTTGTGTCGCTAATTTAATACTTTGAAATTAAAGTATATACTAATTAATATTAAAACCGAGGTGGATGATTGTGAGAGTTCTTCGTTTTGACAATTTCATCTCCGACCTTGACCAGCATCGCTCTACAGCCCACCGTGGAGTGAGTGGAACAGTACCATTTCTCCTTAGAGTTGCTGCACACGACTCTTCGGTAGAAAGTGTAGTCGTTCATTTGTATAAGAGTTTTCCCTCTTTGTGAAAGTATGTATTTTACTGAAAAAAGTTAAGAAAGAAAAGTACAGAAACAGAAAAAAATACTAGATTCTTTGAGTAAACAGATACCAAGACATGCTGAAACTATTACTAAGGTTGTTTGATACAAAGAGTGACAAACTATGAGACGTCTCGCCTGATCGTAAACGATAACTTTTATTAAAAATATACTATTTTTTTTAAAACTGTATTTTTTTTTAACAACAGGAATAGGAAAATCTATTATAATAAAACATTTATTTCAGAAGCAGAAATCTTTATTTTTCTCAATATATTATTCCGGTACTCACTCAACAAAACTCCGATTCCGAGAACATATTTATAAGTTGTTACAGATTACATCATTACGCCGTCGCTGTTGCCATCCGAGTCCCAAGCCCGACTCCGTGCATTACGAGCATTTAAACTATTTTAATCTGATCATCTTTTCTGTATTCAGTGATACCCGACTGAACTAATTTTAATAATTTCAATTGCTAACTTTTTTATGTCTTTGTTAAGGATAAAAATTCGAACAAGTTTAGTTTTAACAAAGTTTTTGGCTTCACAGCGCTTTCGAGTTCCCACAAAAGATATCAACGCGCTTTCAAACTCCTACAAAAGACATCAACGCGATGGCGATCTCAATAAAAGATTTTTAATGCCTTTGCAAATTTGGTCCCTATAACGTTTCAGTAATTGTGAAAGAATAGTGAGCAATTATATTGATAACTGTATATTATAAATCAATTTAAAAACTAAATTTTCAAAGTAATTACTTAGTTGATTTTTTTTGTTCTACTGCTACTTTCTTGGATGATTGTGACTGAAATTGACTGCGATGACTTCTCCTTCCACAGAGTACACAGTAGCTCTGCATCCCAGTGAACTGTGAGTAGAACATCTCCATCTGACCTTCTGATTCTTATGGAAGTTACCATACTGTGTACTGTAATATGTATACCCGTCTAGTCGCAGCAACGGCTTGCCTTTCTTCGATAGTAATATTTGCACTGTGGAAATCATAAAAAATTAGGATCAAAGTCATTGAAACGTGTGACTATTAAATATTGTTACTAAAAAATTTTGGAGTGGTTAAAAATTGAATGAAATTCGGCTATGTAGCCTATTTTTGAATATGTTCATCTTTTATCTTCACATTTTTGGTAGCCAAGCTGTTATTCTAATACATTTAATTTCTTCCAATATACGACCTTACTACAGGGGTTAACTTTTCTTTGTCAAAGAGTTAAAACAATAACTTTAAAGTATGATGGAATTTTGCGAACGAAAAAAGGAAATTAATTTTGTATTTCCATGCAGATATTAAAATAACTACAGTATCAATAAATCATTTATTCCACATTTATTAATCTAAGTAATGATTTATGGTTCCAAAATATACATTAAATAATATGCCGTGATGTAACTTGGAAGCTATAAATACATATATGTATGTCCATATATTATATTAATATGAGAGCGCATTCTTCGTTTCTTCCGTTTTCGTCCAAAAGTACGAAAACGCTGTTACGTTTTCGTACTTTTAATGCCTTCTAACTGGGAATCCTGAGTGGCACCACCACTACAGCTGCGCTTCTTCAAAATATCGAGCGTTATTATTTTATAATCATAGGCGTTTTAATTATCGTCGAAGTAACAATTTTCGTCGAAGTAACGTCGCCGCAGCCCTAGCAGCTTGCGTCGTGTTGCATAATAAATTAATACAAAGTGATAATTCGTTAATGATATTGGCATTTCTTTTATCAATAAGGTTAATAGCCCTACTGCAGGTGGCACCAGCAGGCGATAGCAAACAGGCTCTCACATATATAGCTTCCAGTTACGGTCAAGTTATTTAATAGCAGCGTTTTACCTGTAATAAAACGAATATTAAAATACTTACCTAACTGGAAGCTATCACTTTAATTTCTGCTAGGAAATTCGGAAAATTAAGTCAATGATTGCAGCTGCAGAGGTGGCGCCATCTAGAATTTCCGGTGAGATGGCATTAAAAGTATGAAAACGCTGGTACTTTCGATGGAAACGGAAATGCACTTGCATATACATAAATAGCTTCCAGTTAGGTAAGTATTTAGTGATTTTTACTTTTATCAAAGTAATTGTTAGTATACGTAGTTTGTTTTAGATTTTTTAGTTTAGTCTTATTTAATTTTTTTTGTAAATATTTTATGTTTTTTGAAAATCCTAACTAATGTTACCTTGGTAAGTATTTTAATATGCGTTTAATTTGAAGTAAAACGCTGGTATTATGAGATAGTTTATTAATTACGATAAATTTACAAGTTTAATTTTCTGCTGAATTTCTTCGTGTCATCAGACGAACAATTAAGCTGATATTAAATTATGTTACATGGTTTGTTGCTTTATTTCCATTTAATAATAAAAAGAACAAGAAATATAAAGGTATCTATTATTTTTGTAATTTATACAAAGATTCACAAAGAATCATCATCATCATCATTACAGTATCCGACTTTCCCTACGTCAAGGGTGATTGAACCATTATCCACCACACTGGCTCAGTGCGGGTGGATGTAACACTTCCGAGAGTTATTTATTGTAGGACATGTCGGTTTCCTCAAGATGTTTTCTTTCACCGTAATGCTGGGGCTACATTAACGCGTGTTAATTCGTTTCGCGTTGTTGCGGTAAAATCATCGGTATCGATTATCGGCGATGTTCTTGTCTACATTAGCGGTCAACTCGCCGCCTTTCTGCGAAGGTAACGTGAGCAATAATTCGCCCGATACATCACCAAGTAACGAACTAACCGGCTACATTTGTCGCGATAGTCCGACTTATCACCGAAGGCCGCTAATCTAGCCGTAGCATCATTAGAGCACGTGGCAATTTTAATTTAAATGCATATAAACTTTTCTACGAGAGAAAAGTTCATTGGTACACGGCCAGGATCGAACCCACGATCTCTGGATCGGAAGGCACGGTTCACTTACATATTGTATTGTTTAAAAAAAAAAGGAAAACGTATGAAAATAAAATGTTAAGTGAGCATAAGTTAACAAAAATATACTGTACATAACATAAAATACAAAACTATTTCAACAGCATCGATGGTAGCGTTTACCTTTAAAAGTTTGAAAGACTTAAGTCTCAAAGCTACGCTTAGTAATTTGTCTGCTTCTTAATTTCTCTACCTGAGATCTGATGTTGTGAGCCAAGCTTATTGCCACCATAATATCGAAACAGTTTTACTTTATCTGTAGAATATAATAGTCTTGAGCCACATTCGACGTGAGCACGGCCTTCTGCCTGCCTGCGTGCATGTGATCCGTGTTGAGCGACATGATCATGTCTTTGACCGTGGTGATCGCGGCGCGGCACCCGTACCGGTGGTGAGTTGAGCAAGCCCACCGAGACTTGGAGCCGATCCTACGAGCCAGGTAGAAGTTGTAGCCGTGGAGACGGATCATCGGCTTGCCTCGGCGTGACGTCACGAAGCTAGCTGAAATAAACAGCCAAGTTATACAAGTTTTGTAGTCAAAGCTTTATTAATTGTCAAATTAATCCTAATATGAGAATTTTAATGTGTGGTAAAGGTGTACACAAATAATGTGGGTTACAAAATCCTACAAATAAATACAATTTGCCATAAACATGTTGAAAACAATGCCAATTACAAATTATGTATTTTTTGTGTATTTTGTAAATCCAAGGATCAAAATTACTCAAAATTAACTAAAAATGTAATATCATGCAAAAACCTTTAAATAAAACAACGACAGTCAAAATTCCAAAAACAAAGTTTACAGTCAGTTTGCAGAAAGTGTACATTTTATTTTTAAGGCTATAAAAATGTGAATTAAGGCAAAATAATAATAATAATTTTAATTCAGAAAGCATGTCCATAATTACAAAAAGAAATTCAGTCGCACATCACATAAAATATAAAACATAAAATCACATTTAAAAATTACTTAATAAACACAAAATAATTAATTAAATTCAATACTGATTAACATTTAAAAACTCATAATTTTTTACTAAAATTTGAATACATTAAAATTAGATTTAGTTACATGAAATTGGATAATTTGGATAAAAATTTAAAATAAAAAAAAAAAAAAAAAAATGTCAAATAAATAAACTATAGCTACAGCTTTTTGCCCATCATTACATGCATCCATTTGTCTTGAATGGGACAGTCCAAGCGACCAATAATCATTTGCAGGATGCCATTGCTGCTGCCTCGCGCCCGCTGACGTAGGGATGCAACTTTCTTGCGTATTATTGCATGAAAGTCGTCCGTGCGCGCTTCAGCAAACATCGTAGATGCACTGCAAAAGCGAGGCAGCCGCATCAGCACCCTGAACAAATCGTTATACTGGACGCGTAAATCGCTGACAGCCCGCCGAGTATGATTAACCCATAAGCTGCTCGAGTAGAAGGATTGGCAGTAAGCCTTGAATAGAGTGATTTTCACTTCTCTCGAGCAGCGACTAAACCGGCGCGCGATCATATTTCCTCGAACTGCCAGCGCTCTACGCTCTCGTTCTACATCTGCATTATCTTTAAGGTCCTCTGTGACAATATGTCCTAAGTACTTAAAGCTACTTACAATTGGTAGAGCCGCACCATTTATTACAATCGGCGGAACATGCACTGGTTTAATATTACCACTCTTGAATATGAGTACTTCACTCTTCTTAGAGTTATACCTCAGTCCATGTTCCACCGCATATGTTTCACAAATCGAGATCAGTTTACGAATGGACCCCACCGACGGGCCCAGCAGCACCATATCATCTGCGTAGCTTATATTATTCACGCATACCCCGTCTACTATACACCCTGTATGCGTACTGCTGAGCTCGCCGATGAGATCATTCACATAGATGTTGAACAGCAAAGGAGATGTGATTCCCCCCTGCCGCACGCCGCACTCCATGCCGTAGGCGTCAGACAACATCCCTCCCCATCGCACCTGATTTCGCTGACAACTATACCAGTTTTTGAGTACCAAGATGATCTCATTTGGCACCCCAGCAGCTTCCAACTTGTTCCAAAGTCTTCCATACAACACAGTATCAAAGGCTTTGATTTTTGAAAAATGAAAGTAAACTGGATTAAAAAGAGAATTGGAAAAATAAACACAAAATAATTTAATCACACTCATTCAAAAATTTTACTATTCATTAAGGATGCCTAAAAATATGTACGCACACAATACTACAATAAGCAGGACAATAAAAATGTTATTACGTTTCGTTAGTAACCTGTCATTAACAGATCATCCCCAATACTAGGAATAGTGTTATTAAACAATAATTTAAAAGAAAAAAACCTAAATCTAAACTGCCTTTGTCACGACATGCAAACACAAACAGCTACAAAATAACAGACTGGTGTCGATTTTGTCGTACCATAATCTAAACATTCTAAACTAATCTTTCAGCCAGCACTTAAATGACATATGCGCTTCTTGACATTTCATTTACCGATTAAAAAATGGCAGATCTATGTAGTTTAGTTTAATAATTGTAGGAAAATAACTGACACAGCTACATACAAAATGTTAAGTTGGTCAGGCAGTTGTCACACAACCCATAGCAACCCATGCCGACAGAGCCGAGCGCGCGCACGGAGAGGCGTTACCAGTTTGTTGTGCCCGTGCGTGTTTTACATACAATCTGAGATTTTGCGGTACAACGTTAAGGCGCCGTCATAGCACGATTTTTAACCCACACACATGTTTACTTAAGCCGCTTCGTTTAGAGTTGAAAATCGTAAATAATATTTGATGGTAAAATGAGATACACTGCGCCTAGAAATAATTTTTTTTGTCGTTTCATTGGTATTAGTCGTAATAAGAACACGCAAATAAAAATAAGTTGCTCGGTTAAACTTTAGAGAACTAATCTAGCTATTAATAATGGAAAAAAATATGTGGTGTAATCGCTGAAAATTTAGAGCTAACGTTCCGATAGTTTTTTAAGAAGATACTTTTTGTGGTTTTTTTTTCCGAAATGAGAATGATTTTTAAAATTGTTCTTCGGTTAAACTTCAGTTCGCTATTTCTTTTATCAGCTGTTTCACCAAACCGCGATCTTGCGCCGTCGCACTAAAGTTCTAACATTTCAGAAATGTCCATCTTTATTTTTTAACTTAGGCAGATGATTGTGAGCGTTATTTATTTTGACGATTTGTTGTTCGTGTGTGAAGATGTTAGCCTTGCACCCTTTGGCATAGTTCGTGGAGCATAGCCACCTGCACTTGGGTCCTCTCGCGTACTGCCGACTGAAGCCGTACCCGGCGCATCTTATCATTAAGTTGCCTCGCTGCGATCGACAGAAGTAAGGTGTAGTTCCTGTAAATAATAGCTTTTTAGGACTTGCTCGTCTAACAGTTTTATGCTTTAAAAAACAGAGAAGATAATCAATTAATCCTATAGGCTTTTATTTAAGAAAAATCTTAATTACTTTTCTTGAAATTTTTGTTGTATACTGTTTAAGTACTGTTTTGTTATATACTGTCAAAATCGTTGTTACACCATTGCTCCTAAAGAAAAATTTTAATAATCATGTATTGTAATTGGGAATGTAAAACTTTATTACATAAGAGGCTTTTCTATGCATAAATACATTATACTATGCATGGATTAGGTTATAGCTAAATAGTAGCTTCATACAAATCGGAAAAAAAACGGTGTTTATAACATTTATATATATTTTTTAATTATAATACTTTGTTGTCAATTAGAGTTCTTCGAACTAAAGCGCCATCCTAGCTTTTAAGTCGTCTTTGATGTAGTACTTGCAGAATCGATAACCGCCATATATCAGCATCTCAGAGCAACGAGTCGATGTATAAAAAAATGCTGCAACCCAGTCAATTAGCATAATAATTACATCTAGATACAGCCTTAGACCAAGTAAAAAAATAAGACGGAGCACTGCGAACAGCGAAATAAGGCCGATTAAACCTATATCTTTGCGTGTTCATGAACCATTACGCACACACCTGCAAGGAAACAATGTTTTCATATACTTCATTTACTTTCACTGTCAACACCACTGTTTACCGGAATAGCTTATCAGAACACTATTGTCATGTCATGTAATAACGTTATTGACTAAGCGAGCATCTGCGAGCGAAGCGTTTATGCTTCAGCCTCGTCAAAAATGCTTACTATGTGTCCAGCGCCTCTCTGTCTTCCTCTACAAGTCGAGTACAGAACTTCACGAGAACTGGTTGGTTCTTGTCGACACTTGTCTAAAATGGTAACGTAATTTCTGCGATATCGTAGTTTAATTTGAATTATTATCGCGGCACCAACCCATGCACGTGACAGCGCCGTGTGCCACAGAATTGTCGATAATTACTATTAATGGTGGTATTAATGGCCATAGATTACTTGATTGTTAGCATAAACAAATCAGATGTTTCATGTGAAGTCAGCCCTATGATTTTGATGTAAATAGACGCTGTAAAAATCATAAGTTGTTAAATTATTTTCCTACCCTTCTGGCACACGCATGTTTAAAAACCGGCCTTACTTTGTTGTTTGCAGAGCTCCGTCGTTACTGTTTATTTTGGTCTGAGGATACAGCATGAAAACTATTTTAAAGATTTCCAAAATATAAAATGACTCGACATTAAATTCGGTTGCAAGTATTTGTAATTTACAGAAATTATTGATACATTATAGGCAGGGGGAATAAAAATACTTTAGTAGTTTAAGATTATTATAAATCAGAGTAGTTACATAAAAAAATTAGGTTTATTAGTACCTACACTTATTTGAAATTAAAATTTTCCTAAGGAATTCGACGTTTATTCCATTTACTTGTTACTAAACCAAGGGCAAATAAAAGTTCCTACTATTTATTTAATGTACGGGTTGGTTTATTCGTTGGGTTTTTAGTGGGTATATAGGCCATCAGTGGCGGGATTCCCACGTAACCACTCTATGCCCGCACCCGGGCTGTTGGTGGTATCCATAAAGGATTTTCCCAAAGGTAAAAAAAAACGGGTTGGTTTATTGCATTATATTATAATGTATGTAATGTACTCGTAATCATAGGATTCATAAAAAAAATATCTCGTTACAATCGATTTGTCAATTCAAACATCGCATTATTATCGCACCATTATTCTAGTAGAGAAGATTAAGAAATTATTAAAAACGAATATTAGAGAGTATTAGAAATGGAATTGGTTAAAAAATTGTTTGATAACTTTCAAACAATTTTTTAACCAATTCCATTTCTAATTCAGCCTTCGGACAGTGCGTGCATGGTTGTGATCATTGTGTACTCTTATAATTTTTCCTGCAACTGTATTGGTATACATATGAGCTTTGCAACCCAAACTTTGAAAGTTACAGTTCCATTGTGTAGTAATCCCTGCTATGCAATATTTTATGAATAAAAATCCGTCATACAGAATACCGCCTTGTACCGCTACGGCAGCCATGGGATCTTTATTTACTTTGGATCCAAAGCCTGAAAAAACAATACAACTGTACACGTCAAAATCAGGTATTTATTAATTTGATTAGACGTTTCAACTCAACGTAAACAGTGTAACTCTTTTAATAAAGTTGTTTAGTTGCTTACATAATGTAAAAAAAAGCTTGTTGGAACTTGGAAAAGACCAACACCAGTAAGAGGGGCAAAGCAAGGCCGACCCACATCAGGTAGGGTGCTATTCGACGGTTGCGAGGATATATCGAGCGAGGAGCATGAGAAACAAAACGTCCACTAAATCACTTTATTCAGTAACACAATAAGGTTTTTGAGTAGTACATTACTGTTTCTATCACAAAGCAAAAAATTTACAACAAACAATTCGGGACAAAACGTTTCCCTTAGCAACGAACGCTACAACGTCTCCATCAATATTGCCTCCATCGGACGGTGTGCGAAACTTATGCAACAAGTTGATGGTTGCCGTCTGCCGGCTACGGACAATCAGCGAGCAACAAACACGGCGTCACTTCCGTCTTCCGTCCACTGGATCTAAACTATACCAGGTGGATAACATCCTTATTATAAGATTTAATTTAGAATACTAAACTAAATAAATTCAGTAATATTTTATAATTTTTAAATTTGATCCTAGTATTGACTGACATAACTTTAACAATTTTAATATACTAATATTTCGATTATAATTTTATTAGTTTTAACATATTCACATGTCAGGTTATGAAATACAAATAGAGTAGAACTAAATTATATTTTGAAGATAGTATGATAGTAAGACTGTATGCTTATCCTATCTAATTAAATAAATATTTTGACTTTGACTTTGACTTAGAACTACGTGTCACGGTTCAGAATGTCATCACCGTTATCAGATCACAAATATTTAATTATATTATTAACTTGATTAATAAATATAACTTAAAAACATTATTTTCTAACTAAAAATTATAAATACTGCTTACATAACTATTATTTTTTATTTATTTTTATGTAGAATAGGTCGACGTTTGACCACCAACTCGCCTGATGTTAAGCGACGTTGTGGTCTAAGATGGAGCACGACGACCTACAAAGACGGTAGTTGAGTGAGGCGCTACTATTGCGCAACTGCTCAGACCCGTCTTCGGAACGGTTACACCGGACTACATCCCGAAACACGACTAGGTCGTTTCACGGCATGGCTTGGTCCAGTGGGTGGTAACTAGCCATGGCCGAAGCCTCCCACCAGAATTTGCTACTCAGTTAGCACTACCCGGGGACCACGTGTAGGGAATCAGAATAGAGTACACTCCTACGGACGTGGGTAGCTCAGCCCCCGAAATTAAGTATTTAAATTTGTTACAATCTTAATGAGTTTATAATTAAATAATGTTGGATTTCAGAGGTAAACCAAGATAGTATGGCACGTATAAAATAATGGTTCATGTAATTTGTATGTCCTATTAGAACTATCAAACCTAAATTGGAAACCCTCATAGGTTGCCTGGAAGAACTTATTGTATTTAGCGATAAGACCGGTTAGTGATGTAAAACTAACTAAGGGAAGCACAAATGCACGAGACGTGTCGGGGAAGACCGCATCGGAATGTTTCAAGTGGATCAACCGACGCGACGCTGCAGAGTCTACGAGTATATAAGGGAGTGGCTGCGAGGATTCGGGAGACAGAAACAATTCGTCATTCAGGCATTTCATAATAACAGTTAAATCTTAGTTTATGATTTCACTCATAGGCTTACTAACGGCGCTGTGATAAATACTTTTAGGGTACTACGGAAAACTATGGAACTATGTTTTGTTGCTTAGTAATAAATAGTCTTACGATTGATAAGGTTTACGAATAAACAGTATTAGGTATTTAAACTAATAATACTAAACTTACGACTGATAGATTACGATTGAACAATATTAGATAGATGTATGAACTATTAAAAATACAAGTTCACGCTTGACAAGTTTCTCAGATTAAGGATAGGCTAAAATAAATTTAATTAGGAAGGCGTTAACTCGTTAATTATTTTTATTATATTATTTATATTTATTTTATAAAATAAAATTAAAGGATGAAAACTATTTATGATTAAAAAGGGGTACCCGGTCGGCGCGTATGTATCGTTACATACCGGGTTTAAGACCGGGTTATAATATACCCCTCTTTTTAACTATTAACAGTTTTCATTTTATGTCTTGCCATCTTCTCTCTATTAATATTTTTTTGACTCATTTTGGCAATTTCATGTGTTTTGGTGGTTAAGACGAGTGATATACAACAGATTCGAGAGTATTTTTGTTTTAGAAGTGCGATTAAGTAAGTATCACTAAACTTGCTAATGCTTTTTCTTAATACGATAATTGGCGCTATATTTTTTCCAGTTCTTTTTTGCTTCTTGATGTTCTTGTGGTGTCATATCCTTAACAAGCTTCCTAATTCCCCGTTCTTTTTTGGTTAGATATTTAAGGCGTTCTTTTTCTTTAAGTTCTTTCATTTTCTGCGGGTCATTTTTAATACGCTCGTATGACCTTCGCCCCTCTTCTCTTTTCCTTTGTAAAATTTCTTCTTTGGAGTATTTTCTTTTCTTAAAGTAGATCTGTGTACCTAAAACAATGACAAGCACAATATAAAGACCGCCCTAGAGATAGGAACAGTTATCCAAACTGTAAAAGGGCAGAGTTGTTGTGTGTTGTCAGGTTCTGTACCGTGACATCTTATTGCGATGAATTCGGAGTGCAGCCGCCGACGATGCGTGTGAACTGTGCAGAGGTAGATTAAGTAATTATTATTATTATTAAAAAAATACAAAATATACCTCTATAATACACCATACTTTATTATTTTATATTGTAATAATACACCCGAAAAACATTGCTCTCTTCCTTAAAAAGTATTTTTTTATTTTGACGTTAAAATCAAACACCTAGTAAGAGTATTTAATGAACGATGAATACAAAACATCCATATCCATCCTTTGCTTAGCAATTTACCCCTCTTATATGCAATTATTACTCCTGTTATGCTTCCAATCGGGAACCAATCGTCGCAACCTTTCGAATCTATTATCATTATGTCACAAATACAGTTCTGCTGGCTATATACGTATGAATTTTATCCTTTTGGAGGTGGATGATTGTGTTCATTATTTACTCTGATGATTTCATTGTCCAAGGTGTATAAGGATGCCTTGCAGCCTCTACTATTGTGCGTAGAACAAGTCCATCTTGTCTTAAATGGACTCGAATATTGCATCCCGAACTTATAACCCATATATTTGATCCTCGCCTTGCCACGTTGGGTTGTGCAAAACTGAATATCTTTTACTGAAACAAGACGTAAAAAATTCACTCGTGTAAATCTTAAATAAACATAATGGTTGTAATCCATGCGTGGCTACAGAGTACAAGGGCGACCCATAGTCAATATCAAAGTTTTAATTGGCGGCATAGGTTTTCTTTCTTTTATTAACACATTAAAGGTAAATATCTAATTTACTAGCTGTTACCCGCGACTTCGTTAGCGTTTATTCAGAAATAAGTATCCAAAAACCTTCATTGACATGTACTGTACCTATCTAATTATCAAATTTCACCAACATCTGTTTCGTCGTATAGTCGTGAAAAGCCTACAAACAGACAGACAGACAAAATTACTTTCGATTTTATTACTACGTAGTCCTACTAATATAATAAACGCGAAAGTTTGTAAGAATGGATAGATGGATGGATGTTTGTTACTCTTTCACGCCAGAACGGCTGAACAGATCTGGATGAAACTTGGCACAGAGATAAATTATAGTCTGGAATAGCACATAGAATACTTTTTAACCGCGGGTGAAACCGCAGGGCGCAGCTAGTATAAAATAAAGTCGCTTCCCATTGTCTGTATATCCCTTTGTATCCTTAGCTTTTTGTAACTTTACTTAACTTACTTTAGATTTTTACGGTTTTTTTAAATAGATGGAATGATTCAAGAGGAAGGTTTATATGTATACATAATAAAGTAGATATACACCGACAATTTTAGAGGTTTCTAATGTGATATCGTAAAGAAACACTTTTCTCGCACTTACATTACAAACGCTGGCTGAACCCCACGAGATAGATCAAAATAATGTATTTCAGTTTTGTACACCTTAAAAAGGTTTACAATTATTTTTTTTTAAATAACCATTTTTTATTATTTACTTTTTACGAGAAATAACGGCTTTTTTACGAAGCGATTTTAATACAATACAGCACTAATTCTCCGATTAAGTACTTAAACACATTGTGCATTTAATAAAGATCAATATAGCCATGTACAGCATGTAATTTAAATGAATATTTTTGAAGATATTACAGATTTAAAATGCAGGGACGTGGCGGTTGCGGCGGTACCGGCCGGGGTGCCGGCGACGCGTGCCTGTAAAAAAAGCTGTGAACTTGTATTTATTACCGGCAATCTGAATAATCCGTTATTCTAAACAATACCTAGGCAATGTATAGAATACCTAAAACGTTAAGGTATGAAATGTATGAAATATTATTTATTTTATACTTTGCCTAGGTTTTCTATAAAACACCGAATGCGCAGCCGACAATGTGTGAAGAAGACGAAGACGGGGAAGGGGAATATTTGAGTTGTTAAAAACCACGGTGGCTAATTTGGAAGCACCGCTTCGTTTCGGTTCGCTTCGCCTTAGCCTTCTAACCTGACCAACTCACGTTGGATTTGCTCTAATAAAGGAGTCGGGCAAGAGAGCTTTTAAATTATTATAATATCATACAGTTTGTCTATCAGAACTGCGGTTCGTTTCAAGGATTTTCGGATTTTATCTGTATAAATAGAATAGAGAATAGAATGAATATAATCATAATAATAGTATGAATAGAGCAGAGAATGTTACGTTATATGATATGGATGATAAATATAGACGAAATTTATAAATTTTACACATTGCCGGTGGACATGCAGATACTGTATACAATCCCTGGGTAATGTTTACATTACCTAGGCAAAGTAAGTATGTAACGGACAGTAATATTCATATTATTTTATACATTGCCTGGATGCTCTATATATTGCCTAGGTATTTTATATAATACCTGAATTATTCAGATTGCCGGTAACATGTATAAAGACGTTCTGTAGTATATTTACTCGCAGTATCAGTATTGCACCCGTGCGAAGCCGGGGCGGGTCGCTAGTTAGTTTAAAAAGCAAGCAAGCAAATTAATTATTAGTAAATCGTTAGTTCAAGACAAAATTGAATGGGAGAAAATGTTTAGAAGTTACACGATTAATAAAAAAAAAACTTTTCTTTTGCATGAGAATGAAGTCGGGTAAAAAGGAGTATCAGTGAAACTACATGTGAAAAGCCTTAAATCATTTTCCAATTTAAAATGGAAAATTATATGATGTACTAGTTGACCCTGCGAACTTCGTACCGCCAGTCGATTCTTTATTTTTTTTTTCAGGCAATTTTTTATTTTTTTCTCTGCGTAAGGACCATCCGCGTACTTCAAGGAATATTCTAAAAAATCAGCGAAATCTGTTCAGCTGTTCTCGAAATTTACGCTTAGCAATTCAGCGATTAATTTTTATATTTAGATAGAATATAATTTAGGAAGGGTGTAACAATGCTCAGTAAAGTAAGTAAAAAGATTTCAAATGAGTTATCAGCTTCATCGCTTACTACGGGTACGATCTTTAAGCCTCTTCAAGACATTTTTTAGTTTTTTATTCAAATTGTGCTTGTTCGAAGATATTCTACTTTTCTCCCTGACAATTTGCTGTTGGCAGGGATCTAATTCGCTAACTGACTTAATTTTTCCTTCATTTTTCCTTTTATGATACAGTTCCCTATCTTTTTTCTTGTGCATTGCGTAAAGCTCTGGATTATTTTTGATTCGGGCTTTCCGACGTTGTTCAGCCAACCTCTTTTTAGCTAGTCGATCTTCTTTTGAATCAGCCTTAGTCAACAATGCTGAAAAAATACAATTTGTTTAAATTACGGTACAAAAAAACTATCATTTGACTACCGTGATTAAAAACATTGAAATCTAGCTAAAATATTGAGATTATTAAGTAACACTTAAATTAACATAATTAGAAAATCGAAATTTGTCATATTGGATGTTTTAATTGAAACCTAGTGCCTACTTGTAAGATGTGGGGTGTCACATAAATATAATACATAAAATAAATAATTATATAAACTAAACTAACTACATAAATAAGTAAAAAATAAAAACAAAGAAATACCTGTACTTACCGGGCGAGTTTAAAACGCGCGTCGCTTGTGAATTGTGCGGTGCTCGTGCGCCGGCCGTCTCGAAGCGCCATACTGTCAGCGATGAGGCAGTGAGGCCTACCTAACGAAAGCGCGTGTTTATGCTCCGCGATATTTGTCAGATTTTAATATATTGTCATAGTTTTTATTTGTTTAAATTAATAGACTTTATTAGTGAATTGTCGATTGTGCTTTCACGATAATAAACAGTTAAAAATATACTCAAGTGAAGTGGTTTTCCTACATAATTACCCAGACTTACGCCCATATAGATACACTTTTGTTATGAAAAATAATAATAATTTTGCTGGTTAGGAAAACAATTGTTTCAATTAAGTATTTTATACTAAATAAAGTGATAATAAAAACACTTCACATTTAGAGCTCTTTAACAGGTTTTCCCTGGACAGGAGAAACTATAAAATACACACAAAGACACGGCCAACAATTTGAATTATGAACACAATTATTTTAATGGTGAATGAGTAAATAGATGTTTGGCTTATACTCTACATTACTACAAACAACTAGCTCTAATACTTTTTACAGCGATTCTTACACTGCTCTTAAACGACTCTCTTTGCCATTTTTTGTACAATGTAAGCAAAAAATGTGTCCCTTGTAAATGATGATGTCGCGACCTTTTTATGTTTAGCTGAAATAATATGGACCTGAGGAAGAGCATTTGTTGAATAAGTAAGTTCGTACCGACAGAGTGACCACTGATGTCCGAATCAGGCCTCGAACTTGGCTTGTTGGTTCTTGTAAATAATTAATTGATTGAACGAGGCGTCACCTGCTGGAAGTGTAATTTCACATCCTAATCCTAATTAATATAACCACTTACACTTATAGTAGTAATAATACTGTGCAGTTTCTTTAAAAGTTTAAATTTAAAGAAGAAACACAGTTATTAAATTTAAATGAATTGCAAAAGATAAAATGTAGGTCATAAGTATCATAATAGAAAATTTTTAACTTTCCAATGTGAAAAACTAAACAAACTGGCACACAGGCTTTTTTAATCGAAGCACTACATTCACATAATAAAATATCTATCACACTAATATTATAAATGCGAAAGTTGGCCTTTAACATTGCTTCCTAAATAATATTAAACACTAGTGCAAACACATTCGAGCGGCATATTTAACTGGTTTATTAATAAAGATGTGGGTAATCACGAAAACAAGTATTTAAATAATTTATTATCCACAAACATTCTCCTTACTTAATTTACAGCAAAAACATTAAATCAAAGAAACAATTAGTCTTTCGGAAAATAAACCTCAACTTATAAACTTCTTGACTTAGCTAAAATAATATTTTGAACTTATTTATAAGTCATTAAAAATACATTTTGTGAGACGGTATGTGCTGTCGCGGGCGCAGGCGAGACCCAGCCTGAGAAGTCTTCGGCGCAGGAGATGAAGGAGCCATCTTAAATGGACTATCCTCAGGCGAGGTATTACCCTTGAAATAGCATTAGATTTTGGGCTAGCCTTAGGGGTAGTAACAACATTACTTGAGCTCGCTACAGCATCGTCTTTCACATCATCGTATAATGAGATATTTTCACTATCTAAACAATAATTTATAATAGGTGCTTTGCGTCACGCACTCTCAACGATGCGGAGAAATCGTACACCCAGCTAGACAAAGAAGCGCTAGCTATTTTTTTTTCGGAGTAGTTAAAAATCACCAGTACTTATTTGAGAGGTCGTTTATAATCTGTACCGATCACAAACCGTTATCCTATATATTATTTGGAGATAAGATTGGGATTTCGCAGATATAGCCCAGTCGCCTGTAGCGCTACGCGGCGCGCCTGGCAGCGTGCGATTTCTCTGTGTAGTGGGTCAGTTCGGGACAGAACTATCCAGCTGATTGTCTGTCGCGTCTACCATTATTTAACGAAGCGTCTAAAATTGAAATGAAGTAGAAAATCGGTCACGTACTTAAATTATGTGCAATCATATTCGTACTTTATTTCTTGATTACATTTATCATTGATGTAGACATACATTTTAAAAAACTTTTGGTAAAATTATTAGCTTTCTCATTTCTGTTTTTTAAGTACGTTCTTTCCGGCATTTTATGAGGCCCGTGTGTATGATGGTTATTGATAGTATCGACCTTATCTCCTTCGTAAGTGATGAAAGCGCTGCAATTCATTGGTTTATGAGTGCAACAATACCATCTGGTTCTCTTGTTCCTAACGTACTGCTTGTAGAAGTTGTACTCGCCGCATCTCAATATCGGGTTGCCTTTGTTTGTGTAGCCGGCGCAATACACTGAAATAAAGATAAAAAACTAGAGTACAATGTACCTGTATCTATAAAAAAATCTTAACGCTAGATTTAATTTTATGCATTAGTTATAAATCGTCTAAACTAAAATTGTACGCTTTTCCATATTAGCAATGATTGCTTATTAATGAGTCTTCGTTTATTTTAGTTATGTAAGACCAACTGTTGAATAAAAATGTTACAATCTGAGCCTATCTGCGAGAAAAACTATTTTCAAATAAACCATAATTTAAAGTCATTAGCTACGATAAATTTGACAATAAATATTATCTATTAACATAAAATTCAAGTTTTACGCGTTACATGTAGTATGAATAAAATAAACACTTTACGGCAGTGCGGGCAAAGACAGTTCGCATGAAGCGAGCGTTATCATACACAACATCACAATCAATCAATCAATCATTTACCTATTTATTCGACATAAAAACAAATTTTACAACAAAAATATATTCAAGCCACTGATATCCGAACTAGTAAGAAACTGTGCTACGGAAACCAGAGACCTCTCCCAATATAGTGTACTTATTTTATTGTCTTCATTATTATTATAATGCCATAACAGCACTCATTACCTACACATGTCCTCATTGAGTCATGGTTTAAGGGAGATGTAATGTGTATACGTAATGTTGTAGTATTTTATACAAAACATTTTTCAGACAGCATTTTCGTATAGAAAGTACCTGAGCTCTATCATATACTTCTACAGTAGGAAATCTGAATGGTAAGTACACCATAACTTTAAGCACCGCTCTTTGTACTCTCTCAGCAACAATCATATGAGTTTTGGCAGCGTTTCCCCAAACACAAATACAATAGTTGATGATACATTCACATAACGCCTTATAGGTAGTAGGTCAGCAACTGTTCGAAGGTTTTTAAAATTATAAATAAGTTTTCTTATTCTAGCTGACAGTGCTGATATATAACAAAAGTCTAGTGGGATTTGAACCCACGACGATCCGAATATACGTTACCTTGCTAATATACAACAGCACAATAAATTACACATAATGAGAACAGACACCCTTCACAAAATATATTGTGGACATTTTGACTATGTATGTTAAATTAATGATTGTGATGCTCATTTATTTTCAGAACTTCTTTGTTGTACATCAAGATGGCAGCCCTACAGTCTTTGTTGTGGTGAGAGGAACACTTCCACCTGCTCCTGGAGCCGTTAGCGTAATGTTTACAGAATAAATAGTCCCTTAGTCTCATCATCATCTTACCGCGATTATTCACGATTAATTCTAGAACTAAGAATAAATAAAAAAAATACTTATTAGTAATTATTCAATTACTAAAAGTTATTAATACCTATACACAAAAAGCCCTGTACTGCGCTTTTCACTTTTAAAATAAAAGGCCTACATTTTAATAATATTTTTTATATATTTGAAACATTGTTATAATTTACAATCATTCGTTTATTCTGTTGTTATGATCATCATTATTTGAGCTGAAAGACGTCCACTGCTGGACAGAGGCATCCCCAGATGATCTTCATAACGACCGGTCTTGCGCTGCCTGCATCCCGTGACCCTCACCAGATTGTCGGTCCACATTGTGGGAGAGGTTTTCCCACGCTGCGTCTTCTGGTTCGTGGTCGCCACTCGAGAACCTTTCTGTCCCATCGATCGTCGGTTCTGAGAGTGATGTGCCACTGCCCACTGCCACTTTAGTGTGGATTATGACGGTTATTTTGGCCCACCTGCGGATTTTTTCATTCCTGATTCGATCTGGCAGGGAAACTCCGATCATAGCCCTCTCCATCGATCATTGGGTGACTTTAAGCCTCCTTAGAAGGCCCATCGCAAGCCAGTTTATTGTGTTTTAACTTTTTAATATTTATTTTTTTAATTTAAGATTTTTACACACTTAAATATTCTACATGCGATTAAGTACTATATTTCAACTATGTCTACATTTTTATTCTGAAAGTTCCTATAGAGGCCTGCTATAGTCAAAATATATTTTGTCTCGTTTGCCCGTGACATTTCTCGCCTGGCAACACTTCACTTTTGAACCACAGAATAGCTTATCAAAATATGTAAGATATACAACTACACACATAAGCAGTATTTTTTTAGTAAAAGTATACTTTTTACATTCATGTTTCTGTTCATTCTTAGCATTAGTAGGAGGAGATAAGTATGTTTGTCTGTGTTTATTGACTAATGTGTGTTGTGTGGATTATATTTTTTTTATTATTTCAAATTCAGAATTAGTAATTGCATTTCTGAAACATAATTTAAATAAATAAATAAATAAATTCAGGACACTTCCACAAACGGTCGCCTGACCCCAAACTAAGCAAAGCTTGTACTATGGCTGCCAGAGACTGATATACATACTTAGATATTTTTAAATACATACTTAAATGGATAATAACACCCAGACATAGAACAAACACAAATGTTCGTCACATACATGTTTGCCCTAGGTGGGAATCGAACCCACACCCCCAAGCTCAGAAGGCAGGTTCACTATCAACTGAGCCACCGAGGCAGTCAATAGTTAGTTAGTTAGTTCTGAAGTTTGGCTCGTGTGAGTGGTGCCTTTTGATATGATTGATGGCGTCATCGAATGTGGTGACAAGCGCCGAGCATCCATTATTGCGGTGAGTGGAACTGCTCCACCTGGTCTTCGGGCCGTTGGTATCATGCTTGAAGAAGAAGTGATCTCCTACGCTGACCATCTAATTACCGCGATTATTGATAATGTTTTCAGGGTTATCAGAAATACTCAATTATACTAAAATTATAATGAATATCATGATTACTTCTTTAAATTAAATCAACTCACAATCAATTAGAACAAAAATAAGTGAACAAGATACAAAAACATTTTCAATCAATTTATAAATGGCTTTAGTCATGATAAATGTAGATTTACGAGTACAAAAACAAAAAGTGTCAAGCGAGATTCGAATCCACACCGATCTAATTTTACTTTACCGTGGTAATTATTAAAAAAAAAACCACATATTTTAATTTCATTTTAATTAGCTAAAACAGAACACGGTCTCCAACAACCGTCCATTTTAATTAAAAGATGACATTTGTATATACATACTACACGAACACACTAGCACATGAGATATGAAGTTAAATTAAAACATTAGTATTTATTTACATTAACAGTGTTCAGTCAGCAATGCGTTAGCAAGTATGCTTATGACGTAGTCGATGACGTAAGCCTAAGGAAATATTTTTTTTAGTTTATTTACTTATTGATATCTCTTACAAAATTATTTCATTGTCTGTAATCGCTTTTCTAAAACGTATTTCTTATTCACTTTGAAGTTTGGCTTATGTGTGTGCTGCATTTTCATGTTGACGATAACGTCATCGCATGTGTATATGCACGCATAGCATCCTTTATTGTTGTGAGTGGAACAGACCCACCTGGTCTTCGGGCCGGTGGAGTAATGCTTGGTGAAGAAGTGATCTCCCACTCTGACCATCCGGTAACCGCGATTATTAATTATGTATTCAGGAATCTCTGTAAAATTAAATATTACAAAAATTAGGACGGTTCTCAATAATAATAATAAATTCGAAAACAAACTCATATGTCGGCCCTAGGTGGGAATCGAACCCAAGCTCAACATTTATTTCAATTCAGTCATTGTTTTTACTTGTTTCTTAAATTTTTAATTATTATACGAATAAAAGAATTTCTTTTAGGATTGTTAAAGGTAAAAAAAAAACTATTCATCTTTTTTGCAGATACTTAGGTTTTTTTTTATACGTATACAAGATTTTACCCAAAAAAACTATCCAAGTGTTGAAATAGAAGAGACAACCAAGTTGCTTTTTAAGTTTTCGTACCGGTACAATAAATAGTACTATACGGTCTATTTTTCTTTCTACAAAAAATGCGATATTTGGAGAAAAATGTACTTAACATAGCACGCGTAGTTTAAAATTTCTTTTGCACGATCTTGATCACCCATCATTTAGTTTCACCCAAATTTTAAAGGTTGATTTTTTACTTAAAATTTAAAAAAATCTAACCTAAAAATAGCTAAACTATGTATGCGATGTCCGGTATCACCTTTTCAATAATTAGGTTGAGGAACATGGTTATGGATGTTTTTAGCTTTAATTACTTTATTTTGAAACGTAAAGATGCACGACTTGCATCTTCTACTTTGACAACTTAAACAACGCCATCTAGTTTTAGCTCCCGCAGAATAATGCTTGCTGAACAAATATTGACCGCATCGGAGGTTATCGTTGCCACGTGCGTTCTTGCAATAGGAAATCTCTAAAAAATGGAAACAATTTTAACTAGGATGGAATAATATAGTTCGTTTCACATCTGGACCACAAAATACCGTATTCACGAACTCTATCATAACTGCTCAACTTCCTGACGTAACGTGAAATGTAAACAGAAACACATAAATTTCATCTTTATTGTTATTTACATTACAGTTGACATTTTGCTACTACTTATGTTTCAGGAAAGAGGTAATATCGAAAGAAATTATTGAGCATATTGACAGGGCTGCGATCCACGAAAAAAAAAAAACCATCACAATCAGTAGTTGTGATTGCAACTAGGCATAACTGGAGTATTCGACTCAAACATACGTTTGCTCATGTTGCCGTATGATTAAAACCAAACACATAAAACCCAGCCGGAATCAAAAGTTTAGTGATATCTAAAGTAATATGGGTTTAAGTCACATTACGTTGAAGTTTACTTGGATTTTAAATGAGTTAGCTACTAAAAATGATTGTGTATGTTATTCCCGCTGACAACTTTATTTTCAACGGTCCAAATGCACGCCTTGCACCCTTTATTCTTGTGGGTCGAACAGCGCCATCTCTGTCTTGTTCCATTGTTGTAGTGTTTGCAGAAGAAATAGTTGCCACATCGAAGTTTTTCGTTCCCGCGCTCCGATATGCAGTGGAAAATTTCTGAGAAAAATGGTAAGTTAGCAATTAACTAATTAATCTAGAACACACCCCCTAAAAGTCTAGCCTTTATCAGAACTTTGAAATTGTAGCTAGTTCTATCAAAAACCTTGAAATTCATCAATGTTTTTGCGAAATGTGGTTTGTTTTAGTTAATAAAGGTACTTGTGCATAAACAAATTGACATGGATAAATAGTGCGTGGAGTCACTTCGCGCGGAAGAAGTTAAACTTTTGTGTATCTTTCTTAATACGCGCATGCGTTCGAGTGCCACGCATTCACTCTCGATCTATCTCTTTCAGCGATTTTATCTTTTCCCCCTCCCCAGGAGCGTTATACGTTTAACACAACCTTGTTGGAAGTCGCATTAGAAGTTTCACTTCAAAAAGCAAAATCTGCCTGACCCCATGAGAGGAGCAAGAAAACTTTTCCCCATCCAAATCTTCCATGATATCATAGTAGTTTGGGACCCCAAACGGTTACTCAACGAACGATTTATTACGAACTTACGAACGCAAGTACTTATTAGCAAAATTATAATAGGATTAATTAATAGGTCAAAACTTTATTGTGCACACTAGAAATGACATACATACAAAAGCAAAATGGTAAACTAGCTAATTTGTAACACTAGATAGCTTTTTCGACGTTAATACTCGTAGCTAATAAGTATTAAGTGGATACTGCCCAATAATATCATGAGTCTGAATCAAAGCGACAAATGGCTATTTAAAAAAAAAATTGATCCATATTAATGTTCACTGACGTGTTTTTACTGAAGTTATGCTGAGGAGGAGTATGAGTGTGTGTGTAATTTCCTCTGACTATTTCATTCTCATAAGTAGAGACGAACGCTTTGCAGCTTTTACTGTTGTGGCTCGTACACTGCCATCTTTGTATCATTCCTCTCTTGTACTGCTTGGCGAAGACGTAGTCGCCACATTTCAGATTGTCCTTACCGCGAACCGATTTGCAGTAAGAAATCACTAAAACATGAAATTAATCAACTGAATAATTACAAACGCATCTAGATAGGTTCTTAGGATAAAAGGTGCCAACATATGATACAGATTTACATTTATGTTAAATTTCCTTTTTTTCTTGCGTTCTTAAACCGGTCACAACTGTTGCTATTTTTAACGTGCATTTATTTTGGTATTTCTGCACGAATACTTATAAGTGTGAGCTCATCAATTATCCAACAGGATTTTCGTTCCTCCCTGTTTATACTTATTTATGACGGCGTGACATCATTAAATAATGAAAATCAGTTTATTTTGAAAGTTGTTGCTCAATGGTATTATTGTACTGTTGTTTTTGACGATTGATCGATTTGTTTATGAAAACGTAGAGCGGTTAACACCGAATGGAGTTGCATTTGGGATGGTGGGCAAATGTCATGTCTGTCAGGGATTGATTCACTTCACTTTTTTGAGGGCGGTCGCACGAAATGTTCATTCGCAACCCATTAACTCTAAATCGCTAATTATTATTGTAATCCTTCACTAATTAAGTAATCTATGTGACTGTATAATGAAAACAGTTAAAAGTCAACACTTCAGTCTCTTATGTCAACGTTCCTGAACTCTAACGCCCACCATAGATGCCCGTGATGGCGAGTTCTCGGATCAGAAACCAGATACGACACCTCGGCCTTCCCGCCTTTCCCCGTTATTTATATTTTTTTATCGCGAATAAGTCCGCGTTGACCACTAACCGCGTTGACCGCGTTGGCCTGTTGGTAAACGACGAAGTGGTCTAAAATTTAGCACGCAGACTTAGAAGATACTCGTACCTATTCACTCTGGCCTTGGATAGACCCAGTTGTAGTTCTCAGGAAACAAATAAGCCGGCAGGTTGTTCCAATCCTTATTATTTATTATAGTTTTCACATACATATATGCGGTATTTTCAATTAATGTAAATGATGATGATGATAATGTTAATAATGATTATGGATAAAAAGAACAAAAATAAAGCATCAGTTGCACCAATGTTCGGTAAAGTATTAGTGATAGTCCTAGTAAATTTAACCACAAATTTAAACTATTGCTTGAAGTTAGGGTTCATAGGAATTTCATTTTTGTATTTCTGTTCGTGGAGTGCAGTTATAAATATGGCATGTACAAAAAAAAACATATCTTATTAAAATTTTATTATGTTTTAGACAATTATCAATTTTTATGTTATCTTATTTCTACTATTTTACTAAAGTTTCATTAATAAGACCTGGCGTCATGAGTGTGTATGTAATTCCCTCTGACCACTACATTTTCAACGGTCAAAATGAACGCCTTGCATCCTTTATTGTTGTGACTCGAACAGTTCCATCTTGTTCTGATACCACGCGAGTATTGCTTGCTGAAGAAATAGTCGCCGCACCGTAAATTTTGCTTTCCACGCGCTGACTTACAGAATGAAACCACTGTAGGAAAAACGGAATTATCATTATAACGGTGGTTATAGTATACAGACTTATATAATGACCACCGGTCGAACGTTCTTTCAACCTTTGCTGTTCAATACAGTGCTATTCTAAATTCACAACAAAATAATCTGGCATACTGTTTTATTATATTTCTCAGCTAAATTCTTTGCGATTTTTTACATGTTGTAGTCCTGTCTCCACTTCACAGCCTAGGCACGATATGTTTAAAGATTATTTTTGTTAGTGTGGCAGCACTCCTTCCGGCCTCTCGGCTCGTAGGGTGTGCGCCGCCATCTCATCATTCGTGTTTCTGCGCTCATAGCCTTCGCACACAGAATACTCCCTTCTACATAGAATCTTCAATCAGTGAAACAACATGGGGAAAAGAAAAAGTGCAAGTACTAAACATAAAGAAAAAATGGAAAAGCGGCGACGCCGAATTATTTCATCGGGAAGCGACTCAGAAGGTAGATAAATGTTTTTTTATTAAGTCCATAATTAATGTTCATATTAACTTAATATGGCTAGAAAAAATTGTGATGCGTACTACCATGAAGGGTTGTTACTGTCACTATTTAAAATTCTTGCCATAACCATACCTAAAATAAGAGGAAAATTATGTGACGCGTACTACCATGAAGGGTTACTACTGTCACGAAATATTTCCTTTCGTAAGCACGTTTATGATGCGAGACACCATCTGGGTTATCTCTGTCATGAAAAACCTACCCACAAAAAAAAAAAAAAAAAACTATAGTGTGGTCATTGTTCTTTCCAGAACTTGATGACGAACGTGCAACGGATCCGTCCAGGACGGATTCTGTATCAACCGACCGCGCGGCCGGACTACCGCCGCCCAGCCCTTTGCCCGGCCCGTCACGCATTCTGTCGACCGACCCGACACCCGCTTCATCACATAATCCAGCGCCTGATACCTACCCGTCGCTGCTAGTCGCGGCCGATAAAGACGATGAAATGCTCGATGATGAAATTCTCGCGTTACTTGGCGATGCGCCGAAACCAGATACCAAATTTGGTAAAGCAATTCACAAGGATTTGGCCTCAAGGTGGCAGGATATATTAGAAAAAGGCCTACCGAAAGAAACAAAAGAAAAAATTCATACAGAGTATTTAACTCCAGAAAACTGTCCCTTATTGGTGGCGCCTACATTAAACCCTGAGGTTAAAGCGGCCTTAGCGGAACCAATGATAAAAAGAGACACCGCTATGATGATGAAACAGAAACAACTAGGCATTGCCGTAGCCGCGCTAGGGCAAGCGGTTCAACTTATCTTGGATAAAGCTGACCACACAAAAATTCTTAAGCCCATTAGTGACGCATGCCGGCTAATATGCGATAGCCACAATGCCGAAACAAATACACGACGCGGGTTTGCTGTTTCATCTATTAAAGCTGACCTCCGGGAGACGTTGAAAAATTCAAAAAGGGATGCTTTATTATTCGGTGAAAACTTGTCAGAAAACCTAAAATCAGCAAAAACCGTGCAAAAATCAAGTATTGATCTAAAGCCTCAAAAGTCACAGATGTTTAATAAAAGTAATTTTATTAAAAACAACAAAAACGAAAAACGGTTAAACTGGAGAACACTGCCTCGAAAATTACCGTTCAGACAAGACGAAGAAAAGCCGCGCCCTGCACAACGGCCGCCGGGGACGAGGAACAGCTTTCAACAGCGGGGATTAGCAGAGCGTCCACCGCCGGCGAGACCCAACAGGAGACATTGAACAGTGAGGTACAATACTCTGGTCGTCTTCGTCACTTTGTATCACAGTGGCGACAAATTACTGATGATCCCATCATCTTACAATGGTTACAGGGTTATAAGATTCCATTTGAATCAACACCATTTCGTAATGATAGTCCTCACGTTTTTCCAAAAAATAAACATGATCACGAGGACTTTGTTAAGGCCATTACATCTTTAATAAATATAAATGCTATTTCTAAATGTGATCATATCGAACAAGAGTTTTTGTCGTCTGTATTTTTAGTTCCGAAACCAAACGGAGACAAGAGATTTATTTTAAATCTTAAGTGTTTAAATAAATTTATAAAAAAGTGCCACTTTAAGATGGAAGATTACCGAACCGCTTTAAAACTAATTACAGAAAATTGTCATATGGCAACTATCGACTTGAAAGACGCTTATTTTTTTGTCCCCGTACATAAAGACGACAGAAAATACCTACGGTTTAAATATAATGACGATTTATATGAGTTTAACTGTTTGCCTTTTGGTCTATCAACGGCGCCGTACGTTTTTACGAAATTATTAAAACCGGTCATGGAATATTTACGATCAAAAAATTTTACATCAGTTATTTTCTTGGATGATATACTTTGTATAGAAAGAGGGTATATGGAATGTCAAAAAAATTTAATATTTACCGAAAATTTTCTCCAAAATCTTGGTTTTTTAATAAATTACAAAAAGAGTTGCTTAACGCCGAACACAAATTGTAAATTTTTAGGTTTTATTTTTGATTCTAAAAATATGTTACTAAAATTACCAGATGATAAAAGAGAAAAAATTAAGGGACGTTTAGAATATTTCGATAAGATTAAAAATTGCAAATTAAGGGATTACGCAAGTTTTTTAGGGCTTTTGATCTCTGCATGTCCAGCTGTTCAGTACGGATGGTTATACACCAAACTACTTGAACGTCTAAAATATTTACGACTTCTCGACAATCCAAATTATGAGCAGTCAATTACTCTGCCTTCTGAAATCAAGAAAGATATTAACTGGTGGATTGACCATATAAATACAGCTTGTAATCCGTTCCGATTCAATGCGTTCAAGTTGGAGATATTTTCGGACGCTTCAACAAGTGGTTGGGGTGCTAAATGTGAAAATAAAAAATCTTATGGGTTTTGGAAGACCAGTGAAAATCATTTACATATAAATATTCTTGAATTAAAAGCAGCCTTCTTCGCACTTAAAATTTTTGCCAAAAATTATTATAATTGTGAAATTTTGATACGCATCGATAATGTAACTGCAATCTCATGTATAAATAGGATGGGAAGCATTCAATACCCCCATCTGAACGAAGTAGCTCGAGACATATGGGAATGGTGTGAACGTCGAAAATTGATAGTATTCGCATCATACATCACCACCAAGGATAATCATGAAGCAGATTTCTTGTCGCGAAAAAAGTTTTTAGACACAGAGTGGGAATTATCTGAAGCAGCATTTCAAATAATTCTTCAAAATTTTGGGCAGCCTAGTATTGATTTATTTGCTAGCAGATGCAACGCTAAGTGTCCAATGTATGTATCGTGGAAAAATGATCCGGATGCAGTTGCCATAGATTCGTTTACAATCTCTTGGTCTGATGTATTTTTTTACGCATTTCCGCCGTTTTCGGTTATTTTAAAAATGTTACAAAAAGTTATTCATGATAAAGCAGAAGGTGTAGTAGTAGTTCCACATTGGCCCACGCAACCTTGGTTTCCAATTCTCCAAAAAATTGCTGTATCTGATTTATTATATTTTGAACCGGATGTTAAGCTGTTAAAATCTCCTTTCAGGTTGTCCCACAAGCTACACAAGACGCTTACATTGGTTGCCGTGAAATTGTCAGGCAAAATTTACTAAAGAAATCTATGACACCAAAATCAACCGAAATTATATTAGCCTCTCTTGCGGAAAATACATACAAACAATATGATGGAGGCATAAAAGCTTGGCTAAATTACTGTAAGGAAAATAATTTTGATTATTTAAATTGCTCTGGTACTGATATTATAAATTTCTTAACAACGGTTTTTGAGAATGGCGCTAGCTATGGTACAATTAATTCTTATAAATCTGCGCTATCGTTACTTTTGGGGCCTCATATTAATGATGAACAGCTAAAGAGATTCATGAAAGGTGTATTTAGACTCAAGCCCCCGACCCCAAAATACGACATAACCTGGGATCCAAATAATGTATTAAGTTATTTAGCCCAGCACTGGCCAAATGATAATTTAAGCTTAGAAATACTTTCGAAAAAGACTGTCACATTGTTAGCGCTGGTAACCGCACACCGAGTACAGACATTGTCTCTCATAAAATTGAATAACATTGAGATATGTGATTCCAAAATTAGTATTAAAATTTTAGACCTAATCAAAACATCACGGTTAAATGCGTCACAGCCAATTCTACAATTGCCATTTTTTATTGACAGACCTGAAATCTGCCCAGCAAAAGCTCTTATAGCTTATATTGAAAACACTCGTTCAAAACGGTCAAAAAATCACGATCAGTTGTTTATCAGTTATAGGAAACCACATGGTAAAGTCACTTCGCAAACACTAAGTCACTGGATTAAAGGCACACTCAACAAAAGTGGAATTGACACAACTATTTTCAGCGCGCATAGTACTCGGCATGCGGCTACCTCTGCAGCTAGTAGATTAGGAATCAATGTAGAAATTATAAGAAAAACAGCAGGATGGAGTGATGCATCTTCTGTGTTTGCTAAATTTTATAATAGAGAACTGATTACAGCTGATAAGTCAACACAATTCGCTAATGCAATTCTCTCAATTAAAAATTCTTAATTTTCTGTTATTGTAATTAATAATAATCAAAGAAAATAAATGATAAAAATATTTTATGACTTTAATTCTTTGCTCTGAACATCCTACAACATGTAAAAAATCGCAAAGAATTTAGCTGAGAAATATAATTAATGATCAAACGAACTTACCTGTACGTGAAGTTCGATCATAATTATATGATCAGCTAAATTCGAAGCGATTTATAGTAACCCTCCCAGATAATATTTTCTAACCCGACCCCATACCATTAAATATTTTATTTATTTTCTTATTCTGTTAACAAAATGATGAGATGGCGGCGCACACCCTACGAGCCGAGAGGCCGGAAGGAGTGCTGCCACACTAACAAAAATAATCTTTAAACATATCGTGCCTAGGCTGTGAAGTGGAGACAGGACTACAACATGTAAAAAATCGCTTCGAATTTAGCTGATCATATAATTATGATCGAACTTCACGTACAGGTAAGTTCGTTTGATCATTAAATATTAAGTACATCACATACAATTAGATACTATACAATTAAATTAGCAATTTTCTTACATAAATTTTACAAAATGTAATACAATCACCAAATTTTACACTAATGTTCCCACGTTTTTATTTTTTCAGGCTTTTTAGTTGGTAGAGAACTAATATCCGAAGCATGTATCAGGGCTTCGGTAGATCCCCGAAAACGTCCGATATCCACTCAATATATCCAGCGGATAAGCCATACGAAGAGACGCTGCTGAATAGGCCGTCATGCCAAATTATGTCTGGCTGAAATGTCTTTGCAATGTTAAGGGAAAAGGCGAGCCCTTCCTGGTGTTTGACCTCACTGTAAATGCCAGGATGTGAAAGTCTTAAGCTAGAAGATCATACGGTAGGTTCAAATTTATGTGCCACAGCCACAGTGATGGTGTCTTTAAATTTCGGAACAATGGCTGAATGATTATGTTTTCCAATTATTGTGAGGATTTTGTCATCCAACGTTAGTATAGCCGCTTTGCATCTTTTTCTGTGACTAGCGGTGCATCTCCATCTCATTTTTGTGGATTTAATGTATTGTTTATAGAATCTATGGCCGCCGTAGTTTAACAACATTGTTCCTCTACGTGTCTTGCTAAACCAGCCTGTGAATCAAAACAGAAAATATAAAACAATTATACAGTGCTTGTAGAAATTGTTTGTAGAGATTAGAGAATAGTTTAAGATTTCGGTAAAACCTTAAGTACTATAATGGCATACGCGTTATTCAATGTGTTTCTCTTAACAAATAGGAATGAGACGTTTTCTATTTTGCAGTTGTATTTTAGCACTTGGGTTGCTGAGGCAGATCGAGTAACTCGACAAAACTAATTATTAGGTATTTAAAACAAATCAAACGATGACAATTCACACAATATTTAAATTATTTTTTATTATTAACAGTAAAAAGTAACATCAATGTAACAAAAATAAATCCTTGTTAAAATTTGTCTCAATTCACAAATCTGGATATTTTAAGCAAAACATAGGCGAAGATGATTGATTCTGCTAGAAAATACTCCTCGTCATAAGTTGACACACTTTAAGTTAGGTATCGTATCCACCAACTAGTTTTATTTTAGTCACTAAATGCAGAGAAGATTCGTGTTCATAACCACTGCTTCCCACGTCACAATAATTATAAATTTGAAAAAGTAAATGGTCGTTTTCGGCTCCCGTATCAGGCAATTAACTAATGAGTGTAGGGAAATGTGGAACCGATATTGAAAACAACATCAGTTTTCTTTGAGAGTCTAAAAAGATTAGTTAATAAAATTATTTTGGCTCGTTGCCCATAACTGGTAAGTTTTTTGGGGGACCGTGATTATGCGTTTTTCCAGCATTTACAATTTTATTCCCTGCAGTCAGCACGAATGCTTTACACCCTTTAGAAATCGACGAGCACTTCCACCTGATACTTGCCTGGTTTTCACAGTGTTTGTTAAAAAAGTATCCATTGTAACTTATCTTTAGGTTGCCACACCGTGTTCTGCTAAATATGAATCCTGAAATGAAATTTTATGCTTTATATAAAAATTTTACGAATCTGTGAGTAAAAAATTGGTTACGGCACACCCAGAACAGGTATATTTTACTTTATTTAATTATTATTCTGATATGGATAGTAGTAAGACCTTTAATAACTAAAACTTAATAAACATTTTATCTATCTCTAATAAATTATTAACATACTAAAAAACGCTACAGAACAATGAATCATAGAATAGAATGAACCTGCCTGTTAAAATCACTTATATAATAGTTTGAACCATAGAATGAACCTGCCTGTTACAATCACTTATATGATAGTTTTTTATGTCAGACGTTTATATACACTTCGTTTTTCAATGAATCAATAAGCCCCACGAAAGATTTAAGTACTCAAAATTATGGACAAAATACAGTAACAATAGCAGTCTTTACCATTTTAATGAAAACACATGAACTTTTTTAAAAAAACATTTTGCGTTTACAAATAAAAGCAAAAGCAAGATAAATCACATTTATTCATTTAGAAGCATCAATAAACCTTCATGTACCTTCTAAAGGGTTGTGAGAATATTATTATGTTCTCAAATCAACTATTGTTGCCTTGACTTGACTAACTTGTTACAAAATCTAGCCCGTTTACAAATTTGTATGTCAACGAGTCTGTCACTAAGATTTTTAATTTATTTATCAGTCCGTACGTAGTGACCGAAGACCTTTGAGACCTTGATGCCTGGAATGAACTCTCTCAAGACAGAAAATAGTGGATTTCCTTAGCATAGGAGGTCAACTTGAGACGGTTTGAATAGTTGCGACAACAGAGTTTGTTGTGTTGTCCATTTATCGACCGAGCAAGCTTTAGCGAGCGAAGCGTCTCAGCTTCAGCTTCGACAAAAATGCTTTCGTATGTTCGAATCATGTATGGATCTCTGTCCAAATCTTTGTCTTTAGGTTTTAAAACTGATTTTTTGAAAAAAAAAAAAAGATATGATTTTTTTTTCCAAAAAATAATACCTTTAAACCGCCATTTTGAAAAAATTACAAAAACTGACTCGAAAAAAAATCTTATAATTATCGAACCTAATCACAAAATTTTACTAGAATCGGTTGAGGAATACGACTTGTAGAGGAGACAAACGTCGGCCGCGAGGTCTACAGCTTGTCCACTAGTCTTGAACTGGTCGTTTCCAAGCAACAGGAGTTGCGGTTGGAGGTGGGTGGTTGTGAAAGTTCTCGACTCTTATAACCTCGTCCTCCCTAGTCATGACGTATGCTTTGCAGTCTTTAGAGACGCGCGACGCACACCTCCACCTGATACCTGTGTTGCTCTGCGAGTGTTTGTTGTAATGGTAGCCGCAGTACATTATTTTTACTTTGCCAAGCCGCGACGTGCAATATATAAACCCTGCAAATTAAACAAATTAGTAGGTATGTAACAGAATAATAATAAAATAATAAAACAGTTGAGGGTAAAACATTATGTCGAAGCAGTCAAACACTGAGATCGATAAAGCAAACTTATGGTTATTAAATATCAGATTAGTATTGTTAGTAATGTAGTTTCGAGCACTATGAGGATTTAAAAAAAACAGTAAATCAATACACTAACTTGTAATTATAGACGAATAAAAACCAGAAAAGTAATGGCGGACAATAATATTATTTTAATATTATCGCACCTAAATAAAAAATAAATTAAAACATGGAAATTGAGTCCAGTTACTGGACTTCAGTACATCATTAGATACAACATTAAAGAAAAGATTATTTGAATTAATAAACAAACTAATTTACATTTCATTTATGTATATGGTCAAAACAATTCTTTAGATGCTAAGCAGCTGACCGGTAGATGTCCTAAACATTGTCGGAGGAGGGTGGTTATGAAGTCCTAGCTCTTCTAGAAACTTCCTGTCTTTGGTGGTGATGACTCGAGCCTCGCACTTAAAGTTGTGTCTCTTGGAACAGTACCACCTAGTCTTGCTATTCATGAGGACATAGGTATTTCCTTTGTAGTAGAGCATATCTTTCCCTCGATTGGTTGGAAAGAATTCTAAATCCATCTCCGGGAACTCTAAAAGTGAAAAGGTAAAATTATTTGTGTAATTATTAATTATTTGTACTTGTCATATTAATCTTAATAATAAATATCTAATGATTAAAATTGATGGAGTATATGACAGAGGTTATTTAAAACAACTAAAGTGGGATGTAACTTAAAAATCGCACAGTTAAAATATTTTAATCATTATGAAATGAATTTTTTTTTCCAGATTTGCATTCATCAAATTATTTCAATATTTATTATTAAATGTATTATTATTATTATTAAAATTAAAATACAATAGTCATAAATAAAATTTTAAACAAGAATCGAATTAAATAAAATTTAATAAATTTAATAAATGGAGTAAAATTATAAGTTAGTATGTTTATAGATAGAATACGAGTACAATGGACACAATATTTTGAATAATTATCGAAAGCATCTTTAGCACGTCAAAATACAATTGGTCAAAATTACGTAATTAAATATACGGGGCAAAAACGTCGACAAGATATGTACGTTCTATATATACATACGAGTATATACGAGACTCGTATATAAAACAGACAAAACCAGTAACAAATATAATTCTAAATCAAAGAAAAATAAATAACAAATGCCATGCCAAATCCTTTCTCCTACTGGTCTGTGCACTTGGATCTCTGACTTTCTGAGGGACCGATCTTTACGGGTAGTTGTCGATGGCTGTTCGTCCGCTCTATTAATGGCTATTAATCTAATATAAGCTATTAATGCCGGCGTATCTCAGGGGTCTCTTCTCTCAGAAACGCTGTTTTTCCAGCACATCAACGTCTTAAGCCCGGTACCTTTGGCATATGGCATATGACACTACTGTTGTTGAGAAATATATGTCCATTGCCTGAGCTAGTAGTGTTGATACTCAACCATAAAGAGAAGCTATGATTGCGCGTCTAAACTCATCTCCAAAAGCGGTATTGGATTAGGGCGATGCTAACTTGGTGAGTTTTAATGCCAGTAAAACTTAGTCATGTCTGTTCTCCACTTGCGTCGTACTTGAACTTCAGTTCGTACATTAAGTCCACAGCCAAAGTTGCTGCTAAAAAACTTGGTGTCCTTCCCAAGGTGAGGTGATGCTTCACCCCTGAACAGCTTCTTACCTTATATCAAGGTTCGATCATGTTTTAAGTACTGCTCCCTCCTAGGAACTCGTGGCTGCGCCTATTTTGCCACCAAAATACAATCCTTGGATGTTCAAGAGAAAAGTGAATGGGTATCTCCTTGGCAACATTATCTCTTCGTTGCTTCCCATCAGGCGAGTCAAACATATGCATAGCCCGATGTATTAAAAAATAGCAAATTTTGCATGTGTAAAGCTGCTCATACACGATGTACCTCAAAGTATATCGAATAGGTGCCGAAGACTCTAGTAAATAAGTAACATTGCAACCTTATTGAGCTTAGAACAAAAAAAACAACGAAATCAAGACGCCCCCCTAGCGTAGTATGTCCTTTGATCCTAAAACCAGAGTAGCTACGCTACGTGATTATCAGTTACTAATGTCACTTTGTGTTCAAACACCCTAAGCTTAACAAAATCATCTTCATCAATGGTTATGGTTGGCATTAACTTTTATAAACACTTGTCCGCATGTAGACACGCAAGCCTTGCAGCCTTTATTGTTCCTCGTGCAGACCCACCTCGTCCTTAGGCCGCTACAGCGTTTTTTAGTAAACCTATATCTTCCGAGTTGCACCATGACATTGCCGAAACGGGACATGCAGAATACTGGAACTGAGAAGAAAAAAGGTTTCATTGAAGCGACTCATTTACGATTGCAACAGTTTATTTAGTTTGTGGTAAGTAAAATAATGTTCCTTTCGATCCGGAGGTCGTGGGTTCAATACCATGGCCGTGCTTCAATGAACTTTTCTCTAGAAAAGTATATGTGCATTTAAATTTGACACGTGCTCGTACAGTAAAGGAAAATACCATGAGGAAACCGACACTGAGCAACCAACCCGCACTGAGCGATCGTTATGGATAAGAAAGTGGTTTTAATTTAGCTTCTAAGATTTCCTTACATACAGTGTAATACAGTGTGTACTTTTGTTCGCTCTTAAAATGTTTGCTAAAGGCATGTTTCGGCATGGCAGCCGAGTATTACTACCTTACCCTTGCTTTGACGCGTTTTGCTAAAGTGAGGATCTGATAATTATGTATTAGTAATTATGTAAGTAGATAACATAAATAACATTATCTAATCCACGAGATCATTTATTAAGGTTTTATTTTTTTGATTCTAGGAGCCCGTGGAAGAGCATGATTATGACTGTTGTTTATTTCTACGAACTCATTGTCGTAGGTCTCTAAAAACCCCTACATCGGTGACGTCGTCTGTTGGAACACAGACACTTCGTTCTCAAACCCGTGCCGTAGTCTCTGGTGAAGTGGTACCTGCCACATCATATAACCTGCGTTTTAGCTCGACGTTAACGAAAAAATACAGGACCTGATTTTAACAAAATTACTTCTGATTTTCATCAATACATATTTATGCTGTACCTACATGATGGTCTATATTTACTTTGAAAAGGCCAAAAAAATGTAAGAAGTAAAAATAATAATTATTATTTACAAAATCACACATCAGATCGTTTATCTCATACCTTGAAACATTTTTATTACAAAAACGCAAAAATTTTACCAGCAATTTTTGCTTACAACAACGACTTCCTTAATGATAAACTTGAGGTAATGAAAGTGCAATAGATACCTTATTACGTGTATAAATTCTTTTGCAAGAAATTATGTCACATATTTTTTCAAATTATGGCCGCCGTTGATGTTACGATCGTTTATTGTTTGGGTGGGGGATGAAAGTGTTCATTTCTAACAAATGTAAACACGTGACCGAAACTCTTTATGACTGCTTTACATTTATAGAAGCGTCTCAGTGAGCATGTCCATCTTGCTCTTAAACCTGAATTATCTGCGTAATTTTTGGTAAAATGGTAGCTGCCACATTTCACCATCAACTTGTTATTCCTTGATCGTTGAAAAACTGGACCTAGAATAAAAAAAACAGTAACAGCTATTTGCAGGCTAATTAATTATTCTGACTACTTCCAGCGTCTTTGTTCGTATTTATTCTAATCCGAAAACCTTTCTCGTGATATACTGTAACTAATTATCAAAATTTCATCAATAAAGTACCTAACAATAAACATTTATAGCTTCGGAAGAGTTATGCAGTGTTTTGTATTTTACAAACGAGTTTAAAAAATGTATAAGAAAAATAACACAAAACACTGTACCATTTCGAGACTATATAACGTTTTTTGCTAAGGGGGTAAACGTATTGCCACCATTTTATAAAATATCAGACGCAGATAATTTTAGCCTTGTAAGATTATTTAAGCTTAGACAATGGTACAACAAAATCTATATCTACTAAGGCAGGCATTACCTAACCTTTCTTGATTAAAAAAAAGAAAATAGGTAGGTATTAGAAGAATATTAATATAATATTATATTATATTTTATTGCAAAAAAAAAATAGGTTTTAAGTTTTCAAAATTGCATATCTGTCATTTTCATACAATAATTACACAAGAATAACAACATGCTTATGCTTATAATTAATTTCAATTCGGTAATACAGTAATCCGTTAAACCTTAATTTCTTAACATTTAACGTACTCCTTGAAATAGTAACTACTTAATAAATGTTTTTCTTTAATTGTAGATAGTCGCGTAGCATGTCATACATTCACAGTACCCATTGAGAATATGAAGAACTACATTTCGGAGTTCGACTTATTACTACAGCACACAGCGCAACAAAAAAACATGTTAGAGGCCTTCAGGCGGCCTTAAAACTCTGACACTAGGGCTAGTCCCTCGGTCTACACTGACTTACTAAGCTACCATTATGTATAATTATTATAGGTACAGATAGTGCTATCATTTGGGTTGTTCATGGTTATGAGTATTACTAATTTTCAAAAATTGATCATCATAGGTGACAGCAAAAGCTTTGCAACCATTCTGACTTCTTTTAGAGCATTGCCATCTGATCTTTGGGCCATTTGTATAGTTTTTACTGAAAGGGTAGCCACCGCATCTCACCATGATTTTGCCGCAACGTGATCGGCAGAAGTAAGCACCTGAAAGTAAGTAACTTCAATTAGAACTTTTTAGTTAACAATTTTTCACACACTGTCGATTAAAAGCTTTTAATTAATTATATGTTCCGATCAGTGCTAGTCTCGTCCACTATGTCATACAGAAATGAGCAAAAATGCTTAAATTAAGTTTCAATAAAACTCTCAAAGTGTCTAAAAACTAAATGTTTATTTACGATTACTAAACAAAACGGCACGGTGAATATTGGCTTAAATTGTAATTAGCATTCGCTGTTTTGTGGCATAAGTCTCATCGTAAGTATTTTGTAACATAATAGAGACGCTGATTATTTCAGTCTTATGAGATTGTTTTTGTTTAGACAGTGGTACAGTTGTACGACTGTCTAAATGTCTTCATGGTTTTTTGTTTTCAATATTTAACTTCTGTCATTTTCAATACAATAACCTGGTAATAGTACGGTGCGGTAATACATTAATCCATTAAACCTCAATTTATTTACATGAAAAACTTTTATTTAGAAGCTCTCTGAAATCTCTCTGACACTAGTGCTAGCCACTCGGTCTACACGGATTTACTAAGGTATTATTATGTAAAACAATCGCCCGAGCGAGCGTTAGTAAGCGAAGCGTCTATGCTTCAGCTTCGACAAAAATGCTTTCGTATGTCCGAATTCTGACTGTGAATAAGTACCTTATAGGTCGTCGTGCTCCATCTTAGACCACAACGTCGCTTAATATCAGGTGAGTTGGTGGTCAAACGCCAACCTGTTCTACATAAAAAAAAAATATCTCCGCTGTTTTCAAAATTTTCCAGACACTAACTTGGCAAACGAATTCTAAGTAATTATCGAACCTGCTCACAAAATTGACCAGAATCGGTCGAGGACTGCGACCTGTAGAGGAGGACACACGTCGGCCGCGAGGTCTACAGCTCACAGAGCTTCTAGTTGTACATACAGACAGTGTTATCATTTTGGTTGTTCATGATTATGAGTATTATTGATTTTTATAAACTGATTTTCATAGGTAACAGCAAAAGCTCGACAGCCGTTTCGACTTCTTTTAGAGCATTGCCATCTGATCTTTGGACCACTCGTGTAGTTCCTACTGTATGTGTAGGCACCGCATCTCACCATGACTTTTCCGAAACGTGATCGGCAGAAGTAAGGATCTGAAAGTATCAGTTCAATTAAACGTTTCTCATTACTTATATTGAACCATTTTTCACACACTGTCGATTAAAAACTTTTAATACATTATTTTTTGTTCCGGTCAACGCCAGTCTAGTCTATTGCGTCATACAAAAAATTGCAAAAATACTTAAATTTTGTTTCAATACGAACTATCAAAATGTACGAAAATAAAATGTTTCGTTTCCGATTTCTAGAATATGAGCTAAAATTGTAATTACCTACTGTATTTATAGCAGTAAGTCTCACCGTTTGTAATTATACAATTCAAAGTCAAAGTCAAAATGTTTTTATTCAATTTAGGTATCAAAGATACACTTATGCATTTCAAAACAATTCGTAAGTGGCATGGTAATCGCGAGGTGATAGCTGCTGACAATCTTCTTAAACTCTGACTAGAAAAGAGAAGTTTTTATTTCGGTTTTTAAATCGACTTAGGGCGTCCGCTCGCGTGTCTGTATTTATAATTAGTTAGGTACGAGTATGACCACCGCATGGCACAGACGCATGCGATGGACTACTGCGCGTGTTATAGCGGATACGCCTTTAGGAGACTAAATCCACCACATTACACAAACACAAATTTATCGTGGCTCATGGTTATGACAATTCTCAACTTTGAGTATGTTATTTTCGAAGGTAACCACGTAGGCTTTGCAGCTGGTGCTCCTGATAGAGCACTGCCATCTAGCTCTTAACCCATTTGAAGTTTGTTTACTAAATTTATAATCTCCGCATTGGATCATCCAGTTGCCTTTCCGTGACTTGACGAAGACAGCATCTAAAATGATCGAGCAAAGATAAAATTAGATTAAAGTAAATTGGTTCAATTGGCCGATATTTCTTTGGATATTTTTATTTTTTCTCTTCTTGAGCATTGTGCATTCCTCATGTCTGAGGCTTGTACCCACCATCCACCATTAGTCTCTGTTATTAAAAAAATTCTTTCCCCCCTCCTATGTTTTTCCGTCCCCTTTCCCTCACTCTATCTCTTTCTCTTTTATACTAGCTTGTACAGCACAAGCTTTTGTGAAAACAGAAAGAAATATAAATAGGATATTTATTGGACACAAAAAAAATTACGATAAATATTTAAGTATAAACAAAGACTTAAAATATAACCAAAATTCCTAAATTTGTAACATTCCTAAGACAGATATTATAGTAATATAAGGACGTGATTAACTTCAGTATATTTATTAGATTTATCACAAACTAGCTTCGCCCCGCGGTGTTACCCGCCGTTAAAAAGTATTTGTTATTCCACGGTGTCAGCTTCATACCAAATTTCACTAAAATCGTTCTAGCCGTTTGAACATAAAGAAGTATCAAACGTACACACCTTCACACTAGCAAACAGGGAAAAAGCGTGGCGATATGCTAATAATATTTTAATATTTATTAAAAGTGTGTCATTTATAAAAAGGTCCATGATTATGATGGTTGTTCATTTTAATTAACTCATTTTGATAGGTAAATGCAAAGGCTTTGCAACCATTTCGGCCTCTTAGAGAACACTGCCATCTAGTTTTCAGTCCAGATGAATAGTTTTTGGTGTAATGGTAACCAGCGTATTGGAGTCTAAGTTTCCCACGTCCTGTTCGAAAGAAAAAGGGACCTGGAAAGAAAAGTCATTTGGTTAATGTTCAATAATAAATAACCTCAAATGGAACCTCAACCTCATGCAAATTGCTCCAAAAGAGTTTCCTAAAAGACAACGTAGAGAGGTATGAAAAGCCCCATTGAACTAGAGCACTGGGTCGTTTACTCGTTTCGCATCGTGTTTCAAACCGCTTGTGTTGCAAAACGACTACAAACCTCAATGACGAAACTGTTTGTTTCTCAAACAACATTTTGCGATAAGTACATGAGCGAATAAATTAAGCAAAATAGTAAAACATTAATTTTTAGGTTAAGAGATGAAAATGTAAACGCGTTAACTACAGAATGTTAAAAAATAATGCTGAACCACAGCATGTTGGAACATGATAATTATTTATTTTTTATTACTCGAAATAAGCGATGATAGTCTAGTTGGAGAAGGCCCGTCTCTCAAGCCAGAGAGAGCGGGTTCGATCCCAACCGACGGCACGCACGAATTTGTTCATTATGTAAACTTATGTACGTAATTATTGTATGTCATCTGCTACAAAACTGGAGCCCGGTGTATGGAGAGAGGCTCGCCCTCTTTAATATTTGGGACTGAATATCGTTCGGCGAAATGTGGATGTTCTATGATACATCTGCCAGGCCTTTCGGGGAAAGGCGTGACGATTTGTTATTTTTTGTTAAATGTTTATTATAGCTGAACAGACAGACAAGCTTTAGAGCTATAACTGCTTCTGTACAACTGCCATCTAACTTTAAAGTCAGATGTTTTTTTTAAACTGTAGCCGCTTCACTGGACTTCAGGACAATAGTTACTTCACCATCATGTTGGCTGTAACAAAAAAGCAACAAAAAACAGACCGCGTGAAAAAATACTTAACAGAAAATGAACAACTTAACAGAAAATATTGAACAGAAAATGCAATAATTTTAAGGACTAATTTGTGAAAATATTGTATTTCACAAGTCTAGAAATTTAGGATTTTGTTCATTGACAAGTATAGATTAAATAAAACCCCGACACCGATTTTCATCAGACATAGCTAAGATCACTCCCGACCAAACCTCAAGATCACTCCCACCTTACAAACAAAAAAACAAAATCGGTTCATCCGTTCGAGAGCTACGATGCCACAGACACACACACGAACACACACAGAGAGAGAGACACGTCAAACTAGCACCTGTCTACAACAACTAGCAACCTAGCACCCGTCGTTTCTGCGTCGGGGGTTAAAAATTGAGCAATCATACAAAATGGCGGAACATAACCTATAACCCTTTTAGACAAACATGGAAGCGTGAAAACCTGAAGACCAACCTGCGTGGCGTAAGACCTACGCTCAGACGTTTCAGTGAACCAGCATAAGTTATTTGTGATGATCTTTTGGAACTGCAATGCATACATCGCCACGGTCTCTATTCCAGTCTCGTAGTTCTGTATCTGATCGTTCGGTTGCCTTTTAATGACCGGCAGAATCTAGGTCCTATCAAATATGATTATAAAACGTCAACCCAATGATTGAGAAGGTGAGTTCATGTTGCGTTATACATTACTCACTACGGATAGAAAATGATAATCGGAAGACTGATTTATAAACAACTAGCTGCGGCCCGCGGTTTCACCCGCGGTTAAAAAGTATCCTATGTGTTATTCTAGACTATAATCTATCTCTGTGCCAACTTTCATCCAGATCTGTTCAGCCGTTCTGGCGTGAAAGAGTAACAAACATCCATACATCCATTCTTACAAACTTTCGCCTTTATAATATTAGTAGGATAGTAGGATAGGACTAGCTGCGGCCCGCGGTTTCACCCGCGGTTAAAAAGTATCCTATGTGTTATTCTAGACTATAATCTATCTCTGTGCCAACTTTCATCCAGATCTGTTTAGCCGTTCTGGCGTGAAAGAGTAACAAACATCCATACATCCATTCTTACAAACTTTCGCCTTTATAATATTAGTAGGATAGGATTATTATCATTATAAAGAATGTATTAGTGATTAAACATTAATGTGTTTTTAATAACTTGGAAAGTTTTTAAAAAACACATTTGTGGAGCACACATTTTAAAACAAGTCATTAATAGTTGATTTGGTGTGTACCAGCCACTGTGGGGAGATATGTTTCCCATCAACTTTAGCAGATGCTTTTGCGTGAAGTAATTGAAAGTTGTCATTGTATCTCAAATAATTTTGATATAGGGTCCATGTGACCATACATCAGACTTTAAATTGTTATCTCATGGTAAAGATATTAATGCAGCCTCAAATTAAAACTACATTAAAACGATAGCTGATAACGAGGTGGATCATGATTATGAATACCATTAATTTTAATAAACTCTCCATCAAAACTGATCAAGCGAGCCTTGCAGCCAGAACTGCCGTTTATGCATTGCCACCTAGTCTTGTGGCCGGATGTATAGTTTCTACTGAAACTATATCCACGGTATCTGACCATTATGTTTCCTCTATGTGACTGGCAGAACACAGGTCCTGTAAACAAGAGTTATAATATTAAAAAGTTGAAATTTAATTAAATTTAAATTAACAAATAATATATATTTTTATAATTTTAATTATTTTTTTTAATTTAATTTAATTTTTTAATTAAATTTAATTTGGCTTTTTATAAATGAGAAATAGTAAAGAGTAGGGAAAAGGTCAGATTTCACACAAGCATAATATTTTACATAAGCTAAGTAACTAAAACCAACTAGTCGTACGAATTCAGATAAGTCAATGTTTGGTAATAAGACTTTATTTAGTATTTTGTCGTTTTAATTTAAATAACAAAACTGTATGCCTCCATTCTTTAGTTTAAAAAATATATGAGTTTTATATTTATGAATTTTGTAATAGAATTATAAGTTTGCGTTTAACTTCAAATTAATTCTTAAAATGATCAGGGTGGGGTGGGCCATGGTTATGACAGTTGTTCCATCGTGCAAAAGTGTTTTCAAGAGTAAACACAACAGCTCTGCAACCGGTTTTTCTGTTGCTATTGCACTGCCATCGGATTTTTGAACCATGAACATACTGTTTACTAAATCTATAGCTTCCACATTTGACCATTCTGTTGCCTTGACGAGACCAGCAGAAGACGGGATCTGTAAACCACTCAAACGTTGATGTTGCGTTTGTCATAAAATAATGGACGAAGAACGGCTCAGTGTCACTAAGGTCTCACAACCGTGCCAGCTACTGGATAGTACTACTAGTGACACGTTTTTTATGTATTTATTTAGCATTCATCAACACAACTCACTTGTGTAACAATAATTATGAAACAACATCATCGGATGGTGTGAATTGTGTCAATGAAAAATCCTAAAGCACATTTATATTAGAGTGCGACTGTTAAATGAACTAAAATAAAATACATAACATATCATCACGCCTTTCCTCCGAAGGGGCTGGCAGAGGTGTACAAAACCCACCCTTCTCCGTACGATAAATAAATAAAAAAGTGACTGGACAGGGGGCGCGCCTGTCGCCCTATACCGGGCTCCAGTTACGTTGCAGATGACATTACATAGGTACGCATTATATGTTCACACAATATTATAAAATAACTTAAGGGAAAAATTACTATTACGGTATTAGGGACGGTATTATTTATTTGCGATAAAAATAATTCTACGCGCTTATAATTAGTTACACTACTCGTCAGTACCTCTATTAGGTTAGTAATCACGTTGTCGTGAAAAGTCTGACCCCAGTGTGAGTATCTCATTTACTGCTGGGGAACGTGTGAATGAGTGCATTTGTTTTACCCGATTACCCAGAAAAAATGTGATGTTTTGGGATGATTGAGTATTTCTCAATAATCATAGTGTAATATATTAAATACTAGCTGTGTCCCGCGGTTTCACCCACGGTCCCACCGGAACCGTGGAGTGAAGTGAAGAGACAGGAACCGTTAAGTTTTCCGGGATTAAAAACCCTATCGATGCTCTTTTCTTTGCCCTTGACAACGTGTATGCATTTCATAATGATCGGGTAAATAGATAAGGCGTGAAAATATTACAAACAAACAAACGAACAAACTCACTTTCACATTTATAATATTAGTTAGGATAAGATTATGTGACGGTTTTGTGTCAGGAATAGCGTGTATTTTATGACATGACATATTTACTCCATCCTATAAACTTATTAATACTCCAAAGGTGGTTCATGATTATGATCATTATTGGATCGTGTAAATATGTCATTGTAAGTAGACACAAAAGCTTTACATCTAGTATTCGAGCTGCAACAATGCCATCTGGATCTTGGGCCAATCGAATATTGTCTCCTGAATCTATAGCTTCCGCATTTGACCATTATGTTACCATAACGTGAGGTGCAGAATACGGGACCTGTGAAACATAAGAATAGTAGAAATCTTAGTAATGCTCAACGCATTTCTGAGTAGTTCCTTTTTTCCCCCACTTTTCGCCCTCACTGGGAGCCAAGAGGAATAAAACTTCATCCAAGCGGGCAATAAAAATTATCAATAAAATGTCCCACATATTCGATTGTAATTATTGTAATTTACATTAAAACGGTTTATTATTTCTATTTATCATACATACATTGAAAGGACCATCAAACTACAAAATAATTAATACTACAGTTCTAAAAGTAGGAGGCGACTGAAATTATTTTGTTGAGAGTCATACACTTAATATTGACTCATCATAACTCGGACGAGGCGGTTCGTGATTATGATGATTGTTCACTTTGACAAACTTATATCCGTAACTAAACACGTTTGCTTTGCAACCGGAACCAGTATTGGTACAGCGCCATCTAGTCTTTAAGCCATTTGAGTAGCCTTTGCTGAAACTATAACCACCGCATTTGACCATCATATTGCCGCGACGTGACTGGCAGTACACAGGGCCTATGAACAAAATCATAACAACTTGAATGAATAAGACGAACAAAGGATTGTTCTCACCAAGAAGAATGAGTTACATAGTAGGAATTGATTCGTCTCATGCATATTTGGTTGATCAATCGTAAACTAGACGATGTAAGCAATACTAACATACTTTTAATTCAATAGGTAATGCAACGTACGAATATTTGAATGTAACATTGTTAAAAATTCACAATTTGTGCTGCCAAATGTTTTATTGATTACTTTAATCATTTGATATGTATTGTATTTTTGGTGTTCCATTAAATCATTATTGTATAGTAGTACGACGACAGTAATAATTACAACAGACAATTATAACAGCTCTCACGTGGTGAATGGTGTATGTAAAAATGGTGTATGTATAAATGATTGTTGTTCAGTTTTAAAAATATTCTTTCACGTGTAGTCAAAAAAGCTTTGCAACCAAATTGTGCTTTTTTGCCCAACGCTATCTGGGTTTTAAACCACGAACATGATGTTCGTAAAATCTGAATTCTCTGCATTAGACATGAGGTTGCTTTGACGAGATCTACAGAATGGTTCTGTAAAACAGAATACAGTAATATGAGCAGGTAAAAACACTTATAAATCTACAAGAGTTTTGGTAGTCAATAAAATCCAAGGATAGGAAAGCGATCACCGGGCGGACCTTCAGCTCAGATATCATAGGAAAGGCGGCAAGAAGGCAGTGAATGACTAGCATAGAAGTAAAAAAGATAGTCCCCTGAAGAAAAAACCTGGACTCAGCAAAGGGGTGGAAAATAAATGGAATCAAAATCGAATTTCCATACAAAATTGTTATCCATTCAGAAGTGTTGACAAAACACGTGACTAGTTATTTTGTGTGGAGACTCGATTTTTATTCTCTTAAATTTAATAACGTTGTGTTCTTAAAATTATTTATATTGAGGGGTAGAACAATAACCTTAAGTATTACTACATCCTTTTGGAGCACGTAAAATGACACCAATAATACCAATAATCCAATTAGAGTAAAGCATCTGAAATAAAATGGGTTGAATTTTTTTTATTACGTTTTACAATCATTGTATAAAGATATCAGATAGACTAAAATATACTTGCGAATAAATATAAGAAACCCAACGCTACAATATTTTTGATAAAATACCTTTTAAGTCATAAAACAGTGAATTATAAACCTCCACGAAGTAACGATTGCCAATTTACTACATAATACTATTTTATTACATATGCGTTTGATACGTTTAACGAAGAAAAAACGATCAAACAAATAGTGATTATAATAATAATAGTATTTAGTGTACAAGGATTATACACAATTAGTACTGAGAACTGAGGACTTTTGTAATGATTAATGTATTTTTGGTGTCCATTAAGTAAATATTTATTAGATTGTAATACGAAAGCAGTTGAAATTATTATTAGCAATTTAATATTTAAAAAAAATTACAATTCAAACAAAGATGGTTCATGATTATGATTATTGTTCAATGTTAAAAATAAATTTTCATATGTTGACACAAAAGCTTTGCAACCGTATTTTTTTTTATTAGTACAATGCCATCTGATTTTTAAACCACGAGCATAATGTTTACAAAACTTAAATCTTCCGTATTTGACCATAATGTTGCCTTGACGAGATCTGCAGAAGAAGGGTTCTGTAAAACAATACAATAAAATGAACTGTAAAATCTCTATAAATATGTAAAAGCGTTTTGGTCCTCAAAATAACCCAAAGAAAGGAGAGCGATCACCTAGAAAACATCCTACCTTGCATACCATGTTACTAAAATATTAAATGGAGAAAACAGCGACTTCCTTAGTGGCTATAGAAAGTTTTAATAACTATTTTAACACGTTACGTAGATTTTTACTAAGCATTCTTAAACACAGCGTTCAAAAATCTATACTACAATTTACAATCATTCTTGAAGGTGAAATAAACGTAACAAAATTTTTGATACACACAGAAACAGACAATTTTTAAACACAGTAACTAGACATAGTATTAGTTTTTACACACATTGCTGCCTAAAACGGAGGCGGGCCATGATTGTGACAATTGTTGAGTTTTATAAACTCTTCGCCATAGCTGAATACGAAAGCCTTGCAGCCGGTGCAGCTGTTGATACATTGCCACCTGGTTTTGAGGCCAGCTGTGTAGCTTCTACTGAATTTATAGCCTCTGCATTTTACCATACGATTGCCTCTGGATGACAGACAGAATATGGGTTCTGTAAAATAAATAACACATTTATTCGATCTAAAAGAAACCTGTAGGTAATAAATATAATAATATTCAATTAGCTAAACGTTAATAAAAGTTAAACGTAAGTTTAATACGAAATATAATACCTACACACGTAACAGTAATTTTACGGCAAAAAAATATAATTCGAAAATAAAAAGATTGAGACAAGGAGAAAGAAGAAGTTATGAATTGTCAATTAATGACAAACGTGGCACTATACTATACTTATTTAGTTTTATTTTATGTCAATAACGACAGCAGATAACGCAATAAATATGCTTAGTAAAATTAAAATAAAATAATTTTTGCCAATAAAAAATCGTACACTATTTGACAGTCGCTAGATACCTACCAAGATTTTTTAGATTGTTTTAATTTTTAATCAATCCTGTTATTAAGTTGAGATAAAACAGTTCTTTATAAATGAAACTCTACATTATAAACTTAATTTTTATTATAATTTTAAAATTAATGAATGAGATTTTCAATTTTTAGTTGTGACTGCATATGACCAAAGAATAATCATAATTCTGTCCTAACTAATATTATAAATGCGAAAGTAATATTGTTTGTTTGTTTGTAACGCTTTCACGCCTTAAAACTCGGTGCCCGAGCTATCTTGGTAATACTTAACAAAATGATTACATTTAGCTACCTAATTCTGATTACCGTTCACCACACTAAGAAACTCATGAATACACACTAAAAATGAATTTTGCATTTGTTGAAGCTAATCGTCGAAAGTCATGTTGACTAGGAAAAATACGAAGGGCGAAGAGAGCAAGACACGGCATTGATGACGAACCTCTCTAATTCCTATCCGTTGCTTTGCTTACGCGAATGCATTTATAAGGCCAGTGATCACAATAGCAGCGTCCTACAATAATGATCTATTCTGTGCCCATAATTATAGTCAAAGACAAGTGGAGTTCATAAGGAATGTTATTTTTAGTCACTATGGTTAAATTAAAATGAATGAGACCTTAATACCAGAACTTATGACTATACTGACACAAACTCCTTAACACTTTTCTTAAATTAACGCGAGCGAAGCCGCGGGTTAAGAGTCCGGCGACCACTTTAGACTAACTTCGCATTGGCTTAAGGCATTCTATAGCCATATAAGGTATTCTATTTCGTCTAGAAGAAGAAGACGAGCGAAAAGAGCGAGTAATGAAACTAACGAGCCTCTAAAGTTATCTACAGAGTGACAAAATGCAATTTCAATTTTTTTAATGACTTTTGCACTTCTGTAATCATTCTTAAACAACTGAGAATTTCCCTTGTATTATGGATTCATTTAACAGCTAATGATATAGACAACCTCCCCATGTAATGGAAATTTTGATTTGCTTTGTCTATCTATTGAATAAATCAGTCAAAAGTGACCCCTTAAAAATCCGGATATTTTTCATAGCTCTATTTTAGCTTGAGAACGTTTTTAAAAAAAACCAAGAACATAGGGGCGGAGATATTGTTAATTTAATTGTACATGCTAAATTTCATCATAATCTGACAAATGGTTTTCAAGAAGTTTGAGTAGCGCGTTTGTATGGAAATTTTAGAGCGTCGCGGCCCTCATAGCTAGACAGTAAATAAATATTCTCAGTTATAATTATCACGACTAAGACGAAGGTTACGAGGTGGTTCATGATTATGATTATCATTGACTTTTGTAAATTCTTCGCCATAACTGAATATATTAGCTTTGCAACCCAAGCGGCTACACTGCCACCTAGTCTTAAGGCCAGCTGAGTACGCTTTACTGAAGCCATAGCCTCTGCATTTCACCATCCGGTTGCCTTTAAACGACCGGCAGAACTCAGGACCTGTAACACAATAAACCACATTGTTTAACTATATTTTAGTGAAAAAAAACTCAAAAAGTAACAAATATCGGATTTTGAAAAATGATTACCATACCTAGAATTCAAAATTTATTTCAATTTAGAATTTCAAGTATATGCGTAGTATAGGCACCATATTAATAGATATAGTTACTAGTTTAACAATGGCGTCAATTTTATTAGCACATAAACGATAATCATATCTTAATACTAATCTAATAAAGGGCCGCATTCTAAAACGAGGCTTTACCATGAATCTGTTTTTTTAACTAGTTTGATTAAATAACTTTAAAATTTTGAATTTAGAACTAAACTTGTAATTCTATGAGCATATTTCACCCATTGACAGTATAAGTTCACCTGAGTAGTAGATTAGTTATATTCTAAAATGCCACTCAGTTATTAATCAGCACATAAGTTTACATTTTGGTCTGCGATTACGTAAATGAGGTCACCTAAAATTTGGACGTAGAAAGAAAGTGACGGATAACTTCAGATATGACAAACTGTGTGACTCGGAGTCAGCCAGGTCGCTGTACTTACAGGTCGGGATGCACACATTAGTCAGTCATACGCGCGCAAACGTGAACACTGTCAACACGTGTACGCAGAGGAAATAATTTTAAACAAGTAACATTATTAAGAGAGAAACAACCCAGCTGCAAAATGTTGTACCTTATATACCTTTCACTATCGAGACGAATCAAATAAAACATCTTCTGTCGAAATCCATGAAGCCGTTTAGGCTGCAGGGCGTGCCAAAGAAACCTCCTAGTGTGTGGTAAAATGATATAAAAACCGATCGAAGAATAAAATTCAAAGAATCAAAATTTGATGAAATGAATGATTCTATCACTTAATTTCCCAATTTTGTACATTTTTAATAACAAAGAGAATATAATTAAAAATTGTTAAAACAGCCTGATTCATAGACAAATTGGATCTCAGCTTGAAACTTTATATCTAAATCTAGGTTCAGCAGAGTTTGGTTTTAAAATTCAGTAAGTTTGCTAAGTATCCCGCTTACTGATTACAAACCCACACGTTCGTTTGCCACTACGGCGCATCTGCGACTGTTGAGGACCGAGTGTGTACCGAACTCGGTATAGTACTCGAGGCACGTAGGTATGATTCGCGTTCCGACCGTTTGTATGAAGACAGAATACTGCATAATATAGATACCATTACCCTGACTTAAGCCACGATTCTAAGCTCATGCAATGATCAGGGGTTTACCATGAGTTTTGATAGTTACGAAAACTTTTTTCGTTTTCGTTGGCTCCATACATTTCAATAAAACGCCCCTGGCGGAAACATTAAGGAACTAGGCTAAATGTATGGCGCCAAAAGATAATGAAAAAAGTTTTCGTTAACTATCAAACTTCGTGGTAAGCCCACGAGTCAGAGATCAAACGATACATGAGCCTGATTTTAGACTTATGCGCTAATTATCAGTTGCAAAGCCTCGAGGAGGTTTATGATTATGAATGTTGTTCCATGTCGCAAATACATTCTGGAAAGTAGTCACAAAAGCCCTGCAATTAGTTTTTCTGCTGGTACACTGCCATCTAGTTTTAAAACCACGAATGTACTGCTTATTAAAATTGTAGTTGCCGAATTTGACCATCTGAAAGCCTTTCCTTGAAGTTCCAAATACAGGACCTGTAAACAGGCAATCGTTTTTTTTAATTTGTTAAATATTGGCCCGTGCGTCATGTCATATCGGTAGCCCAACCAACTTATTTTAACTGAAACTTAAACGAAATGTGACTCAATTATAACTAGTAATATTATTTATTATTATTATTATTTCATTTGGGACTGAATATCGTCCGGCGAAGTGAGGGTGTTGTTTAACACCTCTGCCAGCCCCCTCGGGGGAAAGGCGTGACGATATGTTATGTTATGTAATATTATTTAAATGCTACTACGAGCACATTATGAGCAGAATGACATAAAAACTGTTTGGGGAAGAAGAATAAAAAAATAAATACAACAATAATAATCCGTGTATCATTATTATTAAACCCCAAAGTAAAGTATAGTATAAGTATAGTAGAGTAGTATGATAAAATCATTAAACCATTGACATAATGACGGTCATCAATAATAGTGATTATTTTATTGGCATAATGATCGTCCTCATCATGGGGAAAATGACGGTCCCAGATGATCATTTGTTTTATTGGCAAAATTATCACTCTTAATGATCATGAATGTTCCTAATGCTGGTAATTATTTTGTTCACAGTGAAGACAACAGCCTTGCACCCTGATCTGCGATGCGAGCGACAGTACCATCGAATTTTTTCATATTGACCTGGCAACACGTGTTTGTAATGAACCGAAAAAATATAACCACCAACTTCCAACATAGTTGTTCCTCGCGGTCCAGAGATTAAGACCGCCTTCCCTGAAAAATAAGTAAATAGGGTATAAAGGTAAAGCTGACATCTAACTGTTACAAACTTTGATCCTTTTTATGCGTGACATTGGTATTGTTCCGTTTCGTTTCTGTCCCTCTTTCTGTGTATATATCCGCTGACTCCCCCTAAACCACACAACCAAACAAAATAAATCAGTCTGTCAAATCAAAACAAGGCTGGAATCGAAAGAATGATGACATTTGAATCATGATATTAATCCTTATCGAAATAAACTGTTTCACGATCTTAATTGATTATTTACATGCAAATTCGTCTTTAAATTATTCGCATTAGACTTTTCGTTTAGAAGTTACGACGAGTCTAAGACAAAAAGGAAGAAATAAATTATTGATCCCTACCCACATATATTTTAAGAGATTGCAATTCCCCGTTAATATTTCGTTTACCCTCACGATCAATAAAGCCCAGGCCCCCCATTCTTGACGCTCGAGATGAGATCTGGTCACATTCACTCCCATGACTTTTTAAACGAGAGAGACAAAGACCAGAAAATATCTCGACTTGTAGGAATATCCTTCCTGGGGCAAACATTTACTTTGGTGGGGATAGATTTGAGAAAATAATGTTTTTCCCACGGACAATTATACGTAGGATTTTCAGGCGTCGGAACAGCACAAAATCAATACATTTCGCTCCCGTATAACCAAATCACAACGATCGTTGTATACAGAGAAGCACTTATTAATAACTAACTAAAGAACAACAAGTTTTATTTATTTTATACCACAATCAACACTTATAAATTACATGACAAAACCCCGACGGTAAATCAATATCCTCAACCTGTCAAAAACATTACAAATAAATTAAATTACAGCAACATAATCACATAAGAATAATCTACACTAAAATACTAAGTACTTTCTACTCGCGGGTACAACTCTGCAAATAAATGTACCATTTTACAAAAGTTTGCAGAATTAATCAGCTAGAAATTCATAGGATCATAACCAGTTTATAGTCGAATCACTCAAAGCGGCCGTTTTAGATCTCCAGGTCAAGAGTACCCGTAACAGATGAGTATGTATGAAAAGACTAATGGAAGTAGAAGAAGCGATTGATGTGTGCCAGGATCGTTAGTAAGTGTCGAGAAATGGTATCTGCCTAGCTCTACGGGCAAAAGGCATAACTAAATGAATGTTGAAGAAATCATATTAGAACCTTTGTCAACCCGTGCGAAGCCGGGACGGGCTAGTAAGATTATGAATGTGAAAGTGAAATTTTTTTGTTGCTTGTTAGTTTGTTTGCTACGTTTTTACACCAGAGATCATCATCAAATTGTGCAAACACGATGTTAGAGAAAAAGACAGAGTGCTTTTTATCTCGGCGTAACGTAAAACAGATCGGTACCACATTTCTTTTGTTATTTCCATGTCAGTGATCATGCGCGCCTCTCACCGTTATGACAACTCCAGTGTGGTCTGTGTACAAAGATGCCTTGCATCCGGAGTTGTGCCGCGCACATCGCCATCTTTCCTTAAATCGGGTTTTAAAATGTGGAGAAAACTTATAATCTCCTAATAACAACGCGTGAGTTCCTCGGGATGTCATTGTTATCTGGTACGGCAGAACTGGAAAAGTAACACCAGTCATAAACTAGGTGCACAAGAGGACAATATAGGTAATTAAAAATAATTTTGGATAAGCTAGGCAAATCTAATACTGCTAAAAACAATCTCAATAACATTAATTTTTAATAAAAATCAACAGCATTAAAATCTTTCTGAAACTTGTTACTTATATCCCAAAATAACTCAGTCTGAATTAAACAGCTGTTACAATAACCCTGTTGTATCCGCGAGGTGTGCGTCCAGTATCGACTGGCAGATGCAATTATGCTAGTTTAAATTAAATATAAACATTTGAGCACACATTGCGCTCCGCCCTCCGAAAAGCGCGAACGCAAACACTAATCGCGTCGGTTTTATTTCTAAACGATTCGCGTTGTCCCGCTACTTTCTTAGAATAAAGCCGTGAACATATCATACTGATTAGTTAAGATTTTTGCCAATTTTCCTATTTTTTTTTTTTGCGTTCTTAAACCGGTCATAACTCTTGCTATTTTTAACGTGCATGTGCGTGTAAGTGTGTGTACATGCCCTTCAATTATACAACAGGTTTTTCTGTAACATGCTGTATTTCAAAAAGCCATTTGTAATGTAGGAGTTGAAATTTGCAGGCATTGCTTGTATTTACTAAAATTGGGAAAATTATTGGTAAGAAAGATAGATACCACCGTTATTTTTAAAACTATTTATAATAGATAGATACTTAGGTAATTGATAGTCAAAGTCAAAGTCAAAATGTTTTATTGAATTGGATATCAAAGATACTAAGAGACACTACACTTATGAACAAAGTTATAGTTAAAGTTATAATAGACTTGACCTCATTGTTCCGAAAAAGTGCCACTACTCAGAAGACCAGGCAAGAAACTGAGGGGCATTTTTTTAAGTTAATAAATAACTGTCTCACAAATTTTGGTTTCAAAATAGGTAATTTCATAATATATCTATGTACTAGTACTAGTGGCCACTTCACGGAAATGGTAGACTTCAGACATCTTTGTCTTCTAAATAATTGTTATAATATCCTCCTTTAATTAATGTATATTTAATTAATTTATACATTTATTTAATTAATGTATATTAAATTTAATTAATGTATCATTTGATTTGAATTTGCCTTCAGTGAGCCCAGTTACATGTTTCGGGATTTTATTATAAAAACGGAAGCAGTTGCCTTAAAATGACTCATTTGACTTAAATAGCCAGTCTAAATCTAGGTACAGCTATATTTCTAGTGTTATTAAGTATTTCATGATATTGTTATTCATGTTTTATTCATATTCTTAATTATGTATATGTCATGGACCAAGTGACTAATGAGGGCATTACTTTTTATGCCCGTGCATTATGAATAATGGCTAGCTATATAGGACCAACTGATTAATTATTATCTAAACTTCATTATTTATCACATTTTGTGATATAAAACATGACTACGTGACCATTGGGCAATTTGATAATAAAACTACATTGAACGAGGTACGAGGAGCGAAACAAATGTGTGACACGCGTTGACCAATCGAAATAATATAGATCGGTCATGATAATAAATGATAATAGGAGCGTCTCTCCTGCCGACTCCTCTATCAGAGCAATCCAATTTAGATTGGGTAGGTTAGAAGGCTAAGGCGAAAGCTCCGATTCGCTTCGCTCTCGCCTTCGTGGCTCTTCGTGGTTATATTTTTTATAAAACCTTACAACTTAAAACACTTTTGCGTCTGCCCCATAGGTGATGGACATAATGTAATATGCCCAGACAATTTAATTATTTGAATAGTAATTATCAAAACGCCCTCCCCTATTGGTCATTTATTATAAAACATAATGCTCATGTTTAATGACCCTTTTATCACTTGGTCTATAACATATACACACTTTTGAATTTTATAGAAATGCGTATGTAGAGACAGAAAGCTAGATAATGCTTATATTTTTGATGGTTCATGATTGTGATCATTTTTTACACGTACGACCACATTTTGAAAAGTCCAAACTATGGCATTGCAGCCTCTTCCGGCGTGAGTGGAACACACCCATCGCTTTTTATATTCGGACGAAGCAGAGAACATTTTCTTATGTGAGTATGTGTAGTTTCCGAGACGCAACAATATATTATTCCCTCTTCGAGATTTCACAAAGTCTACTGTAAAAGATAAGAAAATACATTGAACAATTTATTTCGTTTGGTTGTCTTGTAGACGTAACTTCTTAAGTTTTTTTACATTTTCTAACAATATTATTTAAAATTGGACTGTTTCAACAGCAAAACAATAATTAGGTCTGTGTTTTAGCCACTTAAATAGATAAAAAAATGGTTCTGTCTGTGGTGCTTTATTTCTGGAGGAACACGGGACTTAAATATTATAAACACGCAATAAATAAGTAAATGCAAATTTTGACTTGAATACAGATACAACTAATTTGGTTGACATAGATTTGTGACTTGGTGTGTAAATACTCTTGAATGGCAAAAAGTGTACTATATTAATACCTTTTTCCGATAATTTCCGATACCAAACTTTGAACAGGGAGTGGACCTTACTCCTACTCGTATAATAATCTTGATTCTTCTGAGATTAACCTCTTTGATTAATCAAAGAACACACCATTTTCGTTTTGTAATATTAGCCCCATAGTAATGGGCACACTAATATTTTTTCAAAGAGTGATTGTGTGTATTATTTATATTAATGATTTCTTGATCATCAAAACAGTTATGAGTTCCAATAGTTTTGATAAAAGCGTAGCATTTCTTAGTGTGATGGCTGGAGCAAGCCCATTGATATACAAAAATAGGAGAATTATGCATCTGTCTCATTTTCTTATTGAAAAACTTAAATCCGTCGACATACAGCCGTGGTTTGCCTGTTTTAGGTTCTTTGGAGAAAATCACTGAAAATATTATAAGTAGGTTTATTAAAGATTGGTAATAAATCAAAGCCAAGAACGTGAGGTGAGTAAAGAATAAATCATATTAACTTTGATAGAGACACGATTGATTCATTAATCGCTTTAAAAATAACAGGAATATTCTAAATCTTTATTTTAATTTCATATTTTTTTCATGCTTCCGCATGCCGCTTAAGCATGAAAAATGTCAGTGAGTCTGGGTATATAAGTAGAAAAATGTATAGTATAGAGTTCATATTTAAATGTTTATTATTATGAAAACACGAAAGACAATTTCACCGTTAAGTCTACAAATCAAACGGAAAAATCTACAGTAATTTATATAAATACGAAAAATAACGCGGAGCATAAGTCCGCACGCGCAATAGTGGGGTAAAAAACATAAAGTCATCGTTTGATTCATAGCTCGACGCATCGAGGCGGCCGGCGAACGAGTGCCGGTGTATTGATAAGCCACGAGTGGTTTGAGCTCGCCCAGTAAGTGAAGGGAAGTACTTACATATATCTTAATTTTTTTTTTTACTTATTTATGTATTTAGGTTAGTTTATGAACAATTTATTAAAAGTTATTTATGTGACTACCCACATGGTTATGAATATTGTTGATTTTAAGAATTCTTCCATGGCCATATTCGTTGCTGTTAAGAGTGTGGACGACAGCTTTGCATTGCCTGTTGCTGTGAGTAGAGCAGACCCAGCGGGTTTTGTGAGGCAGAACCTGTTTGATACAGAACGTGTACAAACCGACTCTGAGCAGTTTGGCGCCACGAGCTGACTCTACTAATTCCCCTGCAAAAACAACATAATAAGTAAATAGTTCACAAAAAATCGAATTAATACCTTCTAAGAGTAAATTAATACTTTTCGAACATTTCATTTACAAAATTAGTATTTTATAGAACGTGGGAAGACAAGAAAAGTGAAAAAAATGATGCTTGTATAGTGAGGATAGTAATCAAAGAAAGAATCACATCAAGAAAGGTCTAAAGTTTCTTGATAAAGCCTGCAAACCTCTATCAAGAAGCTTTTGACCTGATTATAACATAGTAGACATCCCGAGGTTCTATTGATATAAGGATCCTTAGTCGATTCGCATAATTAAGAGAAACTCCACACTTTAGGATTTCCCATGTCTGTAATTTTAAGTGTGATACATTAAATTTTTACTAAAGATTTTATGTATTCCAATATACTAATATAAAACAAAAATTGACGAGATATTCCTTATAGATATCAAACTTATCTTCAAAATTTTAAAATCATATTTTTTATTTTGTTTAACTTTTCTTAATGGTTATGAACATTGTTGATTTTAAGGATTATTACATTGCCAAATTCATTACTGTTCTGAGTGTGTACAAGCGCTTTGCAATGCTTACTGTTGTGCGTCGAACAGACCCATCGAGTTTTGTGTAACATAACCTTCTTGGTACAGAATCTGTATGGTCCGATTTTGAGCAAGTTAGAGCCACGAGGTGTCTGTATGATTTCCACTGAAAACAAAATAATTTGTCATCTCTTGCATGTGAACCTACATAATATCATAGTTCTATTAATAGTGCTTCTGCAAATAAATAATAATAAATATTCAGGACACTTGAACACACGGTCGTCTGACCCCAAACTAAGCAAAGCTTGTACTATGGCGGCCAGAGACTGATATATATTTTTATATACTTTTAATTACATACTTAAATAGATATTAACACCCATACTAGTACATAGAACAAACACAAATATTCATCACATGAATGTTTACCCTAGGAGGGAATCGAACCCACGCCCCCTAGCTCAGAAGAAGTTCACTACCGACTGAGCCACTGAGCCACTGAGCCACGAAATTATCGTTGATCTCCTAGTTTAAATAGATCCCACAAATACTTCGTTCTTTTAGTAGTGCTACTGAAAAGCCCCAAATACTAGATAATTAACATACTAATCATTATGATTTTATAAAACGGGAATCACTAACGTCTGATTTGATATGATTACTCAGACTATAGTACTGATAAGTACAACCAGTAGGATAAAGCGGTAGAAATACGAGCAGTCATTGTGATTAGCGATAAGACCGCCCATTGCGCCTATATTTTTGAGTGTTTAGTTTAAATTTGTTTTGTATTTGGTGTCAATAAAGAGTTTTTGTATTGATGATGTAGACGAAGACCACGCGTCGACAGATTGTTCTGCTAATGCGGAGGGCAAATCCGACTTGGATTGGTTAGATTAGAAGGCTAAGGCGGGCATGAAGCGAAGTGGAGCCTTGCTAGTGCTAGTTACTTGACTTGCTAGTCAAGTAGTCAACGTTGTCGATCCAAGTCATTTTGCATTTAATTGAATGGCTGAATATCATCAGGAAGCTAGTTGAACGGCCCCTTTTAGTAAAAAGGCTAGGCTATTAATTGAACGGCGAATTAAGCTAGTTTATTGCGACTTAAACACGTTGTCAAGGGTACAAAACATGCAGCGAGCCCTGCGAGCCACATGTTGGAAAATATTTAAATCCCTCTTTGACCCAGCAATGAGCCCGTATATTTTCTTACCGCACTTAGCAAATTAAAATAAGATTACAATTAAATAACTTGATTAATTGAATAATTGATTAATTGTTAACCTTAACTGTCCTAAAGTATCTTACTAGGTTTTCGCATGTCTAGCACAATATTTTATTTATAGTCTCTCAGGGTGGCAGGGGTGGATGATTAAAACTTTGGTTTCATATACTTAATTATATTTCTATAATGCTACATTTATATCCGTAAAGAAGAAGAAGGCATGGAAGACTGAACGGTGTAAATGTTCGCCGCAGCATTTCGTCTACGTTGGACTAACATTGGGTAAGACACTAAGGGTCTTTAACATTGTAGCACACACCGCTATAAGGTAAAACAAATAATAATATACTTAAGGCTAATAATCTGTGTAAATATTAAAAATCATTACTGACGTTATAGCAATACTAAAATCTAAACAGTACCTATCGTTATCCAAGTTCTGTACTTGACATAGTAAAACATATTGATGTATGGAAGTTAAAAAGTGTCTAACCGCTCACTGTTCCTGTTATTTCATAAAGTAAAAACCAGGCAACAAATGTGACAACCGACGGACGTTAAATATTACAGTCATTTTTATAAATTTTGGCTTTAGAGTCGAGTTCGTACTCTTCGAAAATACGAGTAGGTATGTCTCTCAACGTCTCTAACGGAAGACCCAGTTTTTTCTCGGTATATTTCTAAATCACCGGACGCCTACATTAGTGGTTATGGACATTATCAATTTTTACAATCCTTTCGTCGTACATGTTAACAACGGCTTTACAATATTTTTTATTATGCGTAGAGCAAGCCCATCTTTTTCTCAGACCTTTGCTATTATTCAAGTAAAAAGTGTATCCATCAACACAAAGTTGCTTTTTGCCCCTCTGAGAAGTCTGGTAAGTAACTGAAATAAAGAAACTAATCTGTAAATTTCTGCAATGGAATTAAAACCACATCAGAGTAGAGATTTGCAAGAAAGAAGTAAACGTTTGTTTTAACTTGTCCAGAAAAGTAACTAAAGTGCCAAGATATAATTGTAACTTTAGATCTTCATAAGATCAGAGAGATCAGAGAGCATTAGCCGATTAGAACGCTTAGCCTGCGTCGTTTAAAAGTCTGTCCTGTTTCAAAGGGCTGTCGATTTTTTACGCCTTAAAAAAAAATCCTTGTACGTACTTATTTGTACTTATTTTGTGAAGGGTCTTTAACTGTTTTAATGAAAATGCATTTCAGTCTGGATACTTTTTAATCCAAACTTTTTTTAATAAAACATAATTTTAAGGTAAATGACTATTTTCAATTAAAGTGATTATGGTTATCTTTTATAAAACGGATTTCGTTATCAATGACAATGACATAAGCGCCACATTTCTTGCTATGGTGCGTCGAGCAAATCCATCTCTTCATCGGCCCACATCTTGGTCGGGCTCGTAAGAAATACGTGAATCCGTTAATGCAAAGCAGCGTGTTGCCTTTTTTCGACTTTTTGTAAAAAACTGGAAATAAACATATTTGATAACTAGTGTTATGCACGGTATTGCGCAACGCAATCATTCTGACTGTAAAAGACATGAACAGGGCTATCTAATTTTGGATCCTAAATTGACTTATTCTGTACAAACGCTTGTTTATTTTTAAATTTTGAAAAGCCGTTGGCAGAGGGTAAGGTGCCCAGAATGCTAGCAGCATTGCCACGCTGAATGGCAATGCTCAATTTCTAGCCGAAAAAAATGCCAGCATTCTGAACATCTGACGCCTCTACCAACTGTTTAGCCAGGTTCCTGTATTGAGATAGAGCCGCTGGGTCCCACGGACATAAAGTTTCCACCGCAAACGGCACAAACATATAGACACGGTCTAGCCGCGAATATTCGTGCCGTTTGAGGTTCTCGGCCTTGGCGGCGGCAGGGCCGGCTTGGACAGTGGTCCCAGGGAGGTGAGACGGAGATAGTGTGTCAACACAAGTGGAATCCCACACTAAGGGCCGTCCCACCTGGATGGAAATATTAATCTCACCAATCAATTATGTTAATACTAAAAACCAATATTCTAAATGCGCCGAGCTTCTGAAACTGTATAGGTAACATACACTAGATACATACGAGTATGTACATCATATTACCACAGATACCTACGACTAACCCTTTCAAAATATTTTATTTTTGAACATTAAGAATTTTAAAACTAACTTAAAGTTTTTTTTAACTTTATTAAATAAACTTATGACTTAAGAAACTGACGTGGTTTTTACACATGATGATTAATGGAACGGGAATTACTCGCGTATGATTTCTGAATTCGGATTTCGATAGTCGGAATAATCGACTAAATCATACGTAAGCAACTCCCGTTCCATAAATCATAATAATCTTATGTACCTACTATACTTATATTGTTTTAACTTGCTTATTTTCAACAGTAGACTAGAATATAATACTACACAAATACAACATTTTGAATATAATGCCACGTTAGTAACATTATGGAATCAATCCTAACTAATATTATAAATGCGAAATTGAGTTTGGTTGTTTGTTCGTAACGCTTTCACGCCTAACTATTCAGCCTCATGATCATTTCAAGATCATCATGAAATTTTTCATACTCGTTCTCGGGGGTATAGAAAAGGACATAGGGTACTATTCATCCCGAAAAAAAAAAATACTGTTATCGAGGAACAGAAAAAAAACTTTAAGACGGTCGTCCGGCATAACGACTCTGCCTACTGACATAATTACACATTGCAACACGACGCATAGAGTGCCAAAAAGGAAGTAAGACCTGTGGTACCCGATGGTACTGTTAACCCGAAAAAAAAAATGCTTTTCCCGAGGGATAGATAAAAACTTTTAGATGGTCGTCGTCCGGCATAACAACTTTGCCTACTGACATAATACAACACAGATATTTCAACCCGATGCTTAAAGTCCCAAAAAAGGAAATAAGACTTATGGTACTTGGTACCCGGAAGAACTGATATCCCGAAAAAATCTGTTCCCGAGTTACGAGTATCTTTCTTTTTTGTTAATACTTAGAGTAAATACCTGATTTTGCTCTCTTCGTTCAACACGTTAAAGTTCCGCCAACCTCACGTTTCAAGTAACTTTTCTGTAACTCTAAATTTTGTACAGAGTTCTAAATTTTGCACAGCACACAGACTCGTTGTCAGGGGTAACGTTGCCTGAAGTATAGAAAAGGAAATAAGGTTTTTTGGGGTGTCATCCTGACACCCCAAAAAATCTGTTCTCAAGCTGTCTTCGTAATATTTAATAAAATGATTACATTTAGCTACCTAATTCTTATTATTAGGGACGTTACCTACGTTCTTACTATTTTCGTTTACCCTGCTAAGCTACTCATGAATACATTCCAAAAAATGAATTTCGCTTTAATTAAAGATAATCGTTAAAGATAATTGTCCATTGTCATTTTAGCTCAGAAAAACACGTTGAACAAAAAGAGCAAGATAGTACACTGATGATGACACTCTAATTTCTACCCGTTGCTTTGCTTACGCCAATTCATTTAAAAAGCCAGTGATCACAATAGCAGCGTCATACATTAATGCTCTATTCTGTACCCATAATTACAATAGTCAAAGACAAGTGGAGTTAATAAAGAATATATTTTTTTTTTAACTGCTGGTTTAATTAAAATGAGAACCTATGTCTAAACTTGAACAAACTCCTTAACATACGAGTATTTCTTAAATTACGCGAGCGAAGCCGCGGGTTAATATCATTTATAAACGGCTAGTCGTTTATAAATGATTGTAGTTAAATTACTTATTAGAATAATATATTTTTATGGTAAAAAAGAGTTACGTTAAAAAGGCGTCACGCATCATTGCGAGGCGCAATGCAAGAATAAGGTACAGTAAAATCACTATTCGAGGTAGTACTGCTTGCTGTGGTGATTATGGTTATTTACTATTCTACAGATCACGCCCCCTATCATAATCACAGCGGCGTTGCATTTCTTGTTGTGATGCGTTGAACAAACCCATCGCACTCTCTGCTTTGTGTAACTTTTTAAGCGGAACGTGTATCCATTCACACACAACAGCTGCTTGCCTTGCCGTGATGTCTTAAATGTGACTGGAAATAAAAAAATACACTATTTAATTATCTGTAACTATCGCAATCAATGAGTATATTTATTGTGCATATTGCCATGCACTATAAAGCGGCTGGAGCGATTTTGATGACATTTTCAGGCAATCTTCAAATAAACTCAGCAGGACGAGTGATCCTGTGAAGTTTGATAGCCATAAAAAAAGTTTATGAAATTCGGTACAGAAATTTTCATGCAATAACAATTACAGTCACGTAGTGTCATTCGTCTCAAACTTCACACCAATGAGGTTCTTGTATGTATTTTATTAGAGTGATGAGTCTAGCGATAAAAATAGAAATATGGATGGTTTTTGTAAATGGTCGTTTATTTGAAAATAGCTTTACATTACATTATATTTTAGTACAGTTTAGTTATAATAATCCTACTTACCTATTATTTACCTATTACTAGTGGCTCCGTGGGCTATCTGTGAGGTCTCTACAGGTCGCACAGGTCCTCAACCGATTCCCGTGTAATTTTGTAAGTTGGTTCGATAATTCTACAGTTTTTTTTTCTTCTCACTTCACGATTACTACAACAACATATCGAATGTTCCGCTGAAACTCGTCATCAACGTTACCTGGGACTTACACTGGATACGCGACATTTAACACGCACGTTACTGAACTGTGCAACAAAGCTTATAAATCGTTAAGTTTCGTGATGTAGCAATCATTTAGGTTTAGTGGTATGAGTGCTAAATTGGTTCTGTATTACGCCTTAGTCCGCAGCAAGCTGGAATTTAACGCGCTGGTCTGGGACCCACTCTCACGAGAAATAATATACTCTGTCTCTTTAAGCAATTCAAAGAGAGTTTGCATGATTCTTGTTTAGGAAAATGTATGGGTATTATCCTTCTCGGTTCGTTAGTGGTTTTGTGGGAATGAACACGCTCGAGCTGAGACGTAAGTGTGTTCTCCTTGTTCATTACCACCTACTACGAAATAACGGTATAGACAACCCTACCGCGTTATCTAGGTGTAGGTTATATATTTACGGCGCGTGCGCTGCTCGCGCCGCTCGTCTCCCGCGCACGGACACCGAGCGACACGCACCTACTCACCACGCACTCACACTACTCAAAGATCTGCCTACCTTAAATCATCATCTTTAGATTTCATTTTAAAATGGTATAAAGACTGGGTACGGACAAAATATAAATTTAATGGTTATGCACATTATTAATTTTACTGATAACGCCCTCAATCATGACCACAGAGGCTTTACATTTTTTATTGTTATGTGTAGAGCAAGTCCATCGTTTTCTCTCTCCCCGGCTTCGACTGACGCAGAACGTGTATCCATCAATGCAAAGTAGCGTCTTGCCTCGCTGCGATGCTCTAAACGAAACTAAAAAATTTACAAGAAATGTTATTAAAACCGACAAAAACCAGACTGCATAAAGGTAGCCTATGATACTCCAGCACATGGACGAATGAACCTACAAATTCGGTGAAGCCGTTTAAATACATAGAATCATCCATACTTCTATGGGGTCTCGAGAAGCTGCTGGAAGCGAGCTGACGCTGTTCGACTGTGGTGCTAATCATAGCCTTGGTAGACGCTTTCCGGCTGAGACGATGATGATGATGAGATGATTTAAGTAACGTAAAAAAGGTAGTTTGAAGTAAGTAAGTAGTGTTGTAAGTAAGTAACGCCAGTATTTTAAGTAAAAAAAAAAAACAAAAAGAGTTACTAATGAAAAATTAAGAAGACAAAAAAAACGGACGCTCTTGGAAAAAATTGATGAGATTTATTGTTTAAGTTATCAAAAAGAGACAGCTTTTAATTCAGTGTGTAACACGATGCCTGGAGTACCAAAACAGGAAATGAGACCGCCCAGAATGGTGCCCGGAAGAACTAATATCCCGAAAAAAAAACTTTTCCCGAGTTATGTTTTTGATACTACCTATATAATCCATCATCCATCCATCAGCCATAGGACGTCCACTGCTGGACATAGGCCTCCCCCATAGACCTCCAATAAGACCGGTTGGTAGCGGCCTGCATCCAGCGCGATCCTGCGGTCTTGACAAGGTCATCTTCCTTGTGTGTTGTGGGACCTTGTGGGTGGACGTCCTACGCTGCGCTTGCCGGAACGTGGTCTCCATTCGAGGACCTTTCGACCCCATCGGTCATCAGTCCTTCGTGCTATGTGCCCTGCCCACTGCCATTTCAACTTGCCAATCCTCTGGGCTATGTCGGTAACTTTGGTTCGTCTACGGATCTCCTCATTCCTGATTCGATCTCGCAGAGAGACTCCGAGCATAGCCCTCTCCATAGCTCGTTGGGCTACTAGAAGCTTATTTATAAGGCCCATAGTGAGAGACCACGTTTCAGTGCCAGAAGTCATCACTGGTAACACACACTGGTCGAACACTTTCGACTTGAGGCACTGAGGTAAGACATACCTATATAATACTTAAAATAATTGCATAGGGCCAATTTTGCTCTTCTCGTTTACCACGTTATAGTTTCGTAAACCCCACGTTTCAAGTAGTTACTAAAAATCCAAATAATACTGAATAAATTGATCATCATACAATTTTGCACTTACGTTGTCAGCGGTAAAGATGCCTGTAGTATAGAATAAGGCCTATGTTATCCTGGTAAAAACTGATACTTACCTCAAAAACAAACCTGTTCCCAAGCTTTCTTGCTTACTTAATAAAATCATTGCTTACTCAATAAAATGATTACACTTAGCTACCTAATTCAAAATATCTTAATGGAATAAAATATCTTATTGAATTTATTTTAAACGTATTCTTCGGAAAGAACATAGTATGAATGTTAAAAACCAACTGAAATAATTCTGAATCAACAATCATTTATACGAGTAAGTTTTTGATATCGAAAATTCACGAAAACCGGCATGATACCCATTTACCCATGTCACTTTAAAATCTTACTATTAAGCAACAAAGTTATTAATTTTTTCTTATTATTATAATCTAACAAAAAATGTATGTAATAAATATAAATAACACTTCTATCCATCCAAAATAAAAATATTGACTTGGGGTAAGTACTACGCACAATTAGCACATACGTTTTTCTGCATTAATAAAATAAGTACCAACTTTTGGCATAAATAATACCTGTTATGGAATGATTTACATTTCTTTCTTAAAGGTCGTAAAGCACAGATTTTCGTCTGGATCACTAAAGTCACCAGGCTCTAACTAATTTGGCATGTCAGGGCCTAGATTTCGAGTCGGGATAATTTATATTTCGTGCAGTAATTTGGTACAAAGCACTCTCTTTTTGCTTATTTTCTAATACCAGCTGACTAGAAAACATCTTCAGGGATTTACCTCTGTTTATATTGTTGTTCTGACCTTGATGAACCACACCAATGCATATCATTGGTCTTCAACCCTAATAACCTAAGTCCAGGTAATAAAACCTAACAAAAAAAAAGTTACGTAGTCTACGACGTGCGGTCACAAAGACCGCGGCTGAACTTCAGATCGATATTGCTGACCAGAACTAGTTTCGTCGATGTAGCTCCTATCCGGCACGTAACCGGCATCCGGAACGTACTTAAAATGCTTGGATTATGGGAGGAATAGTAACAGTAAAATCTAGCAGTTTTAAAAATCTCTGCGGTCTTTGGGACCGCACGACGGTGATTAAAGGCTAACAACGGTTTTAGAATTTTTTACTGTATCAAATGTATGTAGTATAATGTACGTGAGTATGTACTGTTAATTTATTGATTAATCTAATCTTTAATGGGATGGTTATGTGTATTATGAACTTTAATGATTTGATTCTCCACAGTCATAATCGCAACGTTACATTTTTTCCCGCTATGTGTGGAGCAAACCCATCGTTTCTTGAAACCATAGTCTTTCTGTAAGCAATGCGCATATCCATTCATCCAGAGAAGAGTCGTCCCTCGTTTTGACCTCTTGAAAGTCACTGAAACAACAAACAAATAATAGGGCTGGTGATTCTCACGAAAAGATGTTCATCGTATGATATTTCAGACACGGTTTTTATTTTGACCACACATAGGGAGCTGACCCCAATACGTTCATCGTTACAGGCTTTCACGCTCCGCTGCAAGGACACTGATCTAGCCTCGATCGACTGTGCTTTTCACATTTATGGCTTTCCAATACATCTAAGATTCTCTGTGCCTTGGAACACACAAAAAATAGACAACTAACACCTACCACAACCACTACAACAGCCAAGTCCAAAACAGACATTGAAACATCTGCCCGGACGGGAATCGAACCATAGACCTCCTGCTTATAAAGCAATTAAATCTTTCATTGAGTCGTTATCCACCACGCTGGTTCAATGCAAGTTATAAAATATTACAAGTCTTTCTCTTTCTAATATTAATTATGGGATATGTCGGTGTCCTCACGAAATATTCCTTAACCGTAAGAACGTGTGTCAATTTAAATGCACACAAACTTCTCTACGAGAGAATGCTCGTTGGTGCACGGCCAGGATCAAGCTCACGACTTCAAGATCGGAAAGGGTCAGCAAGCAGCAGAACTAAGTCTCCCAGATAGAGCACTAATAATATGAGGACCATTGCTTTGGATTTGCAGTTTGCGATTTGTTTGAATTGCGGTTGAAATACATTGCAGTTTGAAATCAATGCACCCCGGAACACCGTCGCCTTTTCTATGGTAAGTCTATCAAAACGAAACGAAACTAAATGCCTCAAGCATTTCGTTTGGCTCTATATTTCTAACATTAGGCATGGGAAACATTGAACACTTGGTTTATTGGTGACTAGCTTCTGCCCGCAGCTTCACCCCCGTATCTACAGAAAACGAATTCCATATTTTTTTTGAAATCACCGGTAACGGTCTTTATTGAGTAAACAAACTGACAATATCTCAAACAAAACAAGGATGAAGTCTCTTCGTTTAACTAAACGAATCTCTGGAATGAGAGTACTTAAGTAGTACATTTGTATTACTTAAATTAGGGAACAACCAATAGTGGATAATAAATAAAATAAATATTCGGGACATTTGAACACACGCTCGTCTAAACCAAAACTAAGCAAAGCTTGTACTATGGCGACCAGAGACTGATATACATACATATATATTAATTATCAAATAGATACTCGTAATTAATAACCATACATAGAATAAACACAAATCTTCATCATTTGAATGTTTGCCCCAGGTGGAAATCGAACCCACGCCGCCTAACTCAGAAGGCAGGTTTACTACCGACTGAGCCAATAGATAATTAATATTCTTTGCAACGAAAACCTACCGCAGTATTTCTTTCTACACAATATTTTTAATTTTTTCTTCAGGTGCTGAAATTACCAAATTTTATTTGGATCTGTGCCAAATTTCCATTCCATGCTAGCATTTGTAGTTTTTAAGATAATCTGCTTACAAATGCGTAGGGTTCCTTTTTACCATTTTAACCCTAAAAATGATAACAGGGTTGTTTGTGGGGGGCTAATAACATGCTCGGCAAAGTTGCAGTGTCAAAAGAAGCCTTATTAGACATTGTTGGAGGATGATGATGATGTTTATTTTGAAAAAACTGTGATACACGTGTCTCATAATTATCTAATAAACAATATGTTTTGAGATGGGCATTCGTTTAGTTCACGCTTAATTAAAACAAACTATTACAATACTAATAATAAATAATATACTAATAATAAATAATAAATATATTAACTTTACCTGCTTTGTATATCTTTGAAAATATTATGTACGTTCGCAAAAATCTTCATAAATTTAAATTGAACTGTGACTATCACAATAATAACACTAGAAATAAGGATAGAATAGCTGTACCGAGATTTAGACTAAGTCAAATAAGCCAATTTTAGGCAACTGCGTTCGTTTTTACAATAAAATCCCGAAAAATATAACAGGGCTCACTGAGGGAAAATTCAAATCACATGTAAAAACTACATTAATGAAACGAGGGTATTATAAAGTTAAGAATTATTTAGAAGACAAAGATGTCTGGAGCCTTCCACTTCCGCCAAGTAACCACTAGTATTGATAGATATTACATAGTTGTAAGCCCAAATTTGTGAGACTGTAATCTATTTATTATTTGAAAAAATAATGCCCCTCAGTTTCTTGCCAGTTCTTCTGAGTAGAGGCTCTTTATCAGAACAAGGCGGTCGAGTGTATTCAAAAAAAAACTTTCACGTTCATAAGTGTATCCTTGATACCTAAATTGAATAAAATCATTTTGACTTTGACTTTGACTTTGAAACAATTCTAAGTATTTGAGACAATTTATTTATAAATATTGTTTGTTGGTACAGTAAAATAACAGTATCTGCCAGACTCTTAATTCTTTTGTAAACATTCGTAAGGGCTCCTATTCATAAAAGTCGTGATAGCGGCTTCTAATAACTTCGCTTTACAAAACATTGCTACAGGAATGTAGTTAAATTATATACACTGCAAACTAATATTTAATAGGATGATTGTGCGTATTGTTAACTCTAATGACTTGGTTCTGCACAGTGATGATCGCAACGTTGCATTTTTTCCCGCTATGTGTGGAGCAAATCCACCGTTTCTTAACACCGTCGTCTTTATGTAAGCAATGCGCGTATCCATTCATACAGAGAAGATACGTTCCTCGTTTTGATAACTTGAAAGTCACTGAAACAAACAAACTATCAAATTAGTACTTGGAATGGTTAGAACAGATGAAATTTTGCAACCAGGTCCGCCCTTCGTGTGTCTATGATGTGTTTTGTTGACGTGAATGCTCACGTTTCACTCTATCGCACTCACCTTGGCTTTCTATTGATTTTTTTTTTTAATTTGTACAAGTGGTTCCGGAGTGGATAATCCTTACGTACGAACTCACAAACTTTATCTCTTTATAATATATTCATAATAATGATCGATATTTTCATAAGATAATTATCTGATTTGATAATTATCTTATGAAAATATCGTTTGATTATGAGGAAAAAAAATATCTTTGATTGTTCTTTGTTGCATGCTTTTGAATAAATATAAAAAATAAAGGAAAAAAAATTTTATTTCGATTTCGTCGAAACATAATAGGCGAAAGCTATAAAACTCTACAATATAATTTTAAAGATTACAGTAGCAATTAACCTTTAACTACTTTAACGTTACGTTTCAACCAGAGGTGAGGTTAAGCGGAACGTAGAGTTACCTAGGAGAGAAAAGTAGGGTTGTTAAAAACATTTAGACCTACCTATCTGGATGAAGGAACCTAATGGTAGAGGCAAAGAAAAAGAAGTATGTCCGGTGTAAAATGTAATTAAGATATACAAAAACATTGATTTACCAAAAAAATAACTATTCTAAAATGAATTAGCCTACCTACCTATCGACAGCCGATGATGATGATGATGATGATGAACAAAGAATGGTGGCGAGCGTATGCCCCTCCGTCTCTGGTTTTCTCGGATCAGTGAATAACTGTATCTCGGGGTCAGATATCAGGAATCTTTCTTTTAAGTATTTCAAAGGGAAGGAGCTAGGATCTCTGCCGACATACCTTTTAAGGTCCAGGTGAGTCTACGTAGGTCCAGTTAGACAAATCGATCCCGTTACTAAACTTTCGTTACGAGGGCTCTAGGTATAAGTTGACACGGATACTTCTTCATGTTACTGTCTTGAAAGTTTTAGTCAGACTCCTCGCATATTGAGTGTTTTCTCTGTCTGTTCAGAAAGACAGTTTTGAACGTACGTACAAAACTAATTTTGAACTTGTAGGCTGTCGATAACTAAATAGTATTGAAAATTAGTAGTTCACAAAATATTATATGGAGTAGTAAAATTACATCACCTAAGACAAATTTATCCGACAAAGATTCTCGCCGCCTACGACGAACAATAACATCGTCAGGTACAAGCGACTCAAAAATCCGTCTTTGGCGGTTAAATGGTTAACCTATAGATACTAACTAACCTATAAAATCAAAATTGAAAATAGCAGCAAAAAACAGTCCATTTTGTTTTGACATACAAACAACACCCCCTTCACATAATTAGCCTGGAGCTTTGATGTTTTACTTATGGAACTAAATTGCGACCAGCACGTTTAAATTTAGGATTTTTATATTTTTTTATTAAAGGCATAAACATAAACTATAAAATTACTTCCGACATATTTGTTTTCATTTATTAATGTAATGTATATGGTTAAGATCCATGTCTGTAACTGTACGGTTTATCCCTTTGATAATTTTTTTCATGGTTGTGAATGTTATTTATTTTGACTATCACATCTTGGCACGTGTGTACTATGGCGCGACATTTCTTGTGGTTGTGAGTGGAGCAGACCCAGCGAGTCTTCATGCCGGAGTCTGAAGTGGACTGGGCGCAGAACCTGAACCCCTGGACGCAGAGCAAGGTCTTTCCACGCTGTGACAATATGTATTTGGCTGAAACAATGATTACTTGTTAGCTTGCATATTGGTAAATATAATATGGAAATAATTGTATAAATGTAACATAAAGGCAGAATAATTAAAATAATTACGATGTGTCTAGATCATTAGAGCTTCAAAGTTACTTGAGTAGGAAAAAAATAATTACACGCAGTTAAGTTAAGTTAACATTAAGAGTTATCATAGTGACAGAAAAAACACTGAGTAGAGATAGATAATGTGGATGAAATAAAATAGCTTAAGTACCTACAAATGTAATAAAATAATATTCATTTCAATTAACAATTCAATTATCAGAGAGATTGGGAAGAGGCTCACGTAAATGGGTGGTGACTTCTGCTCCGGGTCGTACCTGGTGGATCGCAACTCAGCGTGGTAATGCCGCGGGTGTAACGAGCACTTTTTCACCGGAAGCCATTAGTGGTGGGTAATTTAGTAAAGAAGTTTTTGACATTATAAGCGCTAGAACGCGTAGCACTTCTACGAACACTGAACGTGCTTTATAATATTCACATTTTTTGCGATAAATTAAAATGATTACTATTAATTATTACGATTTGAATACCTACCCACATTGAACCTGCTACATAAGCGAAACCATAACAAATTAGTAATTACATTTAGCAAGTCTACAGACCAAAGTCGTAGACCCGTCGACACAGCCCGCCGACGCGACGTGTGCAGCTTGATTTCCTTGAAATATTTTAGTCGGACTTATGGCTTAAGTAATCAATAAAAAATTTAAAATTTTATTTTAGAACTATTTATTAACAATGTTTATTAATCATTTTTATAAATTATATTTAACATTTTATTTAAACGATAAAAAGGCAAAATTAACACAACTTCATAGTTTTCCATTAACTAATTCCGAATAATTACGCGATTTTACAAGTAATTGACCTTGTACATCATGTTCATGAATTAATTTAACAGCTATATTACACTGTGCTACAAAATTTTAACATCGCTTAACTAAACAACGCTTTACATCAGGCGAGCTGGTAGTTAAACTTCGACCTATCTACATAAAATTATAGAATTGAGAAAATAAAATACACATAAAAACGAAATATCACTCATTCACTGGCAGGTGCGAATAGAAAATCTATGATTACTTGTGACACTAAAAAAAATTAGATACTTTCCCCATAAATCATTAAAGGAAACCATTCAGAAATAAGATAAAGTTGGACACAATCTTTCCACATTCCCCCTTAGCAATAAACATTGTATTTCCACAGAATAGTTACACAGTCTTTTGTCTTTTTCGATCGAGTTCAAAAATGAAAAGGAAAGAAAAAGACAAAACACTGTATAACTATTCTGAGGCTATACAAAGTTTCTTGATAAGGGGGATTGATGAACAAACACAAACTAACCCTAACGAGCTAAAAGTTATAAGGCCGCCTCTAATCAGATTTTAGAGCCTTTTAGGGTTAATTTTGGTAAGTAAAAATTACTCGCTACGCCCCCAGTTTTTCCCGTGATTTAAAAATATATATAAATACTTTCATACCAAATTTCATCACAGTACGTCCATTTCACACAAACAAACTTTCGCATTTAGAAAATAAAACTAGACCAAGTAGGACTAGTTGATGCCCGGGACTTCATATCCGGTGCAGTGGCGCTGAACCTTCGGTCACGCAGGTTTGGAACTCGATACTGAAGCTCGGCTATCGGCCTCACAAATACATACCTAACAATATATTTATATTTTTGAATAGCTAATTTTTTACTTCGACTTCGCCTTTTCTGTACCTGTACAATGAACTTTTCATTCTCCCGTAGCTAGGTGCCGCTTCCAGATAAGACATACCTTTTTCTCGTAACGAAGTAATGAACTCTTTGTATATAGTTTTAATTGGTGTGCTCTCATTGGCCGCTCGTTCGTTGCATTTCGCCATCATTGTTTTTATCACGGCTCCTATTGGATCGGCCAGACAAACGTGACCATTTTTAATTATTATCCGTTCTTTGAGAAGGTTTGCCGTGCCCGGGCAGCGAATGCTACCTGTCTTATTAACGCAAGCCCAGTGAGTAGATCCATTGTATATTTTCTTGTTTAAGCGGTACTGGTATCCGTTATGTACTAGTACTTTACCACCACTATGTAGTACTTTTCTAAAATAATATTCGTCTTTCGACCTGTCGTTTATTCCTGCAAACAAAACTTATAAAGGTACCATTTTGTACATGTTTGTTATATTAGGTAATTTATTTTTTCTTATTGCAGTTATTGTTACAAAATGAATCACTATGCCTACAATTATATTACTAATTAAATGTAAAAGAACTTAAAAAAGATTAAAAATAGATTGTATCTACATAGATACAACATGTACATATGTAACTATTTTTATTTATTTTAAAGGGATAAAAATAAAACTTCGATGACTTGTCAGAATAATATATTTTGTTTTCTTATAAAGTACAATAACTTTATAATAAGCGTTATTTATGTTACCCAAAAGCGATGTCAAGTAAACAAATCGTTCAAGTGAACAAGTATTGTAATTTGTGAATAACCGACTATAAACTAGTGGCTCTTCGACTTCGAGAATCGACTAGACTTCGAGTAGGACGTTTGTTCTCCTCCACAGGTCGCATTCCTCAATCGATTCTCGTGAAATTTTGTGAGCAGGTTCGATAATTATACGGGTTTTTTGTCTAGTCAGTTTTTGGAATTTTTTATATATTTTTAAGCCATAAAGCCGCAATTTTGAAAAAAAAAAACAAAAATAGACTCGGCTATCGAATTCTGCTCATTCCTTTCCTAATCATAAAATTTCAAGAGAATCGGATAAGAAATGCGACCTGTAGAGGAATACATAAAATCATCCGTTTAACAGTTACAGAGGTACATAGTAGGTTGTTTATAGGATTATCTGTTTAGCCTGTATGTGTGTATAAATACAGACCAAACTCAGGTATACTTACGCCGCCGCCGCGCATCACTCATTACGTAATTAGTTAATTTGTTTGTTTAGCGCCGACTCAACATTACTTAGGTATACTTACTAACATTAGTTTAAGAACTTAGTTTTTTAGGTTAAATAAATTATTTTTTGCTTTTCAGTTTTTTCGGCGGTTTAATTTTTTGTTAAAAAGTTTTTATTTGAAAAATTTTGGAGCCATAATCTACTTATTACTCTACACGCTTAATTTTTGATAACTTTTAAAATAGCTACCTGCAGAGACTGAGAGGTCTGTACATAAGAGATTAAAGATCTAAACTCAGCATTCATACTCGTATCTGTGAGTGTGAATGACGCCGATTTTCCCACCCTTAGGGTAGATTTTTTTCCAAATTTATAGGGGATTAATTTCAAGGTATACACAAACAAATATCTAAATCGGACTACTCTGTAAAAAATTATGCGTGGCCATACATTACAATCAGTGAGTAAACAATCAATCATTGCCTGTTTTCCTAGGTAGGTTTTTTTTTTTTTTTAATTTTTTGTAGTTTTAATTTTGAAGTAAACCTTTTCTAATAAAAAAGGATTATCAAAATCCGAATACTCTGTAAAAAGTTATGCGTAAAAAACAATACTAAAAATAAATACGTATTTATACGTACGCGTCGACTTGTAAACCTCCTCGTTTTCGTCGGTTAACAAATCCTATAATAAGGAAGAAATGGATGACCGCAATACGCAGACAGGATTGAATAGGACCGACAACTATTTGATTTTCTGGTGGAGATAATTTTGATGTAAGTATTTAATTTATTCGTTTCTCATGAAGCAGCAGCAATGGGTAACATAGTGTTATCCATTGCAGCATTTTATAATATTAATAGAGAAAAATAAGAATATAATAGGTTATGTTACCTAAAGTGGTACCTATCTAACCTACTACGAACCCAGATTAAACACGCGATATTTGAAAACATATAATGATACGTAGTGTGTTCCGTGATTATTATCTACTTATGACTTTTAACTACTAATACCTAATTAATAAGTAACATTAGGTAGGTATGTTGATTTTAAGTGAATTAAGTTTAAGAATGACAGTGGTTCAATCTACAGCTGTTAGATACTTACCTACGTACGTAATGTAATAGTTCATTACCCAAACTACTGTTTTAAACCTAAAATAAGCTACATTAATTTATATTTACTTAATCATTTCATTAATTTAAAACTTACTAACACTTAAAAATAAACTAAGCACGATACTAATACGAGTATACTACATTACTTTGATTTGACAATACTCACTGCGTAAACGCAACCGGTAATTAAGGTCGCGCGGCTTAGCCAATGATCGAGCGTCGTTTACTTAGAGATAGTGTACAAAAAGAGGATTTTTTTATGGAAGCTGGCCTATCCACCCGCCGCCATTTTTTTTCAAGGTTTACAATTAATGTTTAGCAATAAATGTTTAGCATTATGGTACCCTGAAGCGTCACGTTCTCGAGATATTTGGTTAAAAAGATCGCCAAACGAGAACTATGAAAATCACAAAAAAAAATGTAGGGTGGTGCGGATGAACTGCGTTTTTTTTTTATTACATAATAGGCTTGCGTTTGGCCGCCAACATGCCTGATGATAAGCAGTGATGCGGCCTACGATGGAGCATGCTTGCCTAGACGAAACCGATTCACTCGAGACTTGAAGACACCCAGATTATAAGTGTCAGGGAACACACAGTCTGGCAGAGTATTCCACACTCTAGCGGTCCGTATGAGAAATGAGGAACCAAAGCGTTTCGTGCGTGTTGTAGGTATGTCGACCATAAAACGATGCCGCTTTTTTTGAGGATATGTATGAATGAGAAGGAAGTGTACTCTGGGATAACGAGTCATAAAGACGAATGGAGCAAGTATACTCGTACATACGACTACTGTACCGACCACACTTAAGTGGGACAAGGGTGTGAGATTATGATAGTTCAAACAATTACTTCACTTTTTACTTCGAGTCCTCGGTTCCTGTACCTGTATAAAGAACTTTTTATGCTCTTTAAGCATGGTGCCGCTTCTAGATAGGAAATCCCTTTTTCTCGTAATGAACTAATTAACTCTTTGTATATGGTTTTAATTGGTGTGCTCTCATTGGCCGCTCGTTCGTTGCATTTCGCCATCATTGCTTTTATTTCGGCTCCTATTGGGTCGGACGGACAGAAGTGACTATTTTTAATTACTATCCGTCCATTGAGAAGGTTGGCCGTGCCAGGGCAGCGAACGCTGGCTATCTTTCTATTAACGCAAGTCCATTGAGAAGATTCCTCATTTTTTTTCCTTTTCAAGTTGTACTGGTATCCGTTATGTACTAGTATTTTACCGCCACTGTGTAGTACTTTTCTAAAATAGTATTCGTCTTTTGACCTATCGTTTATTCCTGCAAACAAAGCTTATGATTATATTGCGTACAATTATTTTATTGCATTTATTGTTACAAATCGAATCAGTCCTGACCTCGAATGCTTATGAAATGTTGAGAGAGCTTAAAAAAATAATAAATATGGATGGTATTTATTGAAACATTTTTATTTATTTTAAAGTAAGAAGAATCCAGTTTCTCTTTATAAGGGACAATAGCTTTATAATAATCGTTATCTAAATGCGATGTAGAGTCATCAAGTCACCCAAGTAAACAAGTATTATGATTACCGACTGCTAAATGTAATGTTTACATCCTACGCAACTCGCGAAATATAAAAAAACTACGGCATTTCTTTTTGTCATTTTATTTACTCATTTCAAATTGCATTTCAAGATATAAGTTGCACATATGTATTTTTGTTATCACATTCTTGAACTTATCGTCGTTGATAAATTTAGGAGACCTACATTTTTCAAAACATACATTTGGTGCCAAGAATCCGAGTAGTTATTCTCACTCATATTATACATGCGAAAGTTTGGATGCTTGTTGCTCAATCACGCCAGAACGGCTGAACGAATCTGAATGAAATTTGACTCAGGAATAGATTATAGTCTGAAATAGCACATAGGTTACCTTTTAACCAAGGGTAAGACAGCGGGACGAAGCTAGTTTTTCATAATGACTTAAACCTGGGGTTAACCCCAGTGACGATCAAATTATTTATTGAAATCGGTTCAGCCACTTAATAGTTACAAAAAAATTTATAGACGGACAAACATACATATCGTTCAACCACATAACTCTCCTTTTTTTGCTTCTGCGCAGTCGGGGAACAAGGGATGAGCCAAAGGGGTATAGGTAAAGTAGAAATCTACCAAAGAATATAATATTCAGCACGCGGCGAGCTTGCAGTGACAGCGTTGCAATTTATGAAACGCCACGACCTCACCGCAATTTCTTCGCAGTCAACGTCAACGTTTTCGGACCTCGCGGCGTTTTATAATTCGCAGCGAGAACGCCACAATCAAACATAATTTAATCACAGATTTGAGACTCGACACCTAGACTCGGTTTTCTTTTCCGAAAATACAGAGGTATTTTAAACAAGCATTATTGTCGAAATAATGATGCTAAATATTTGAAAAAGATTGAGTTTATATGGTTATTTTATTTTATTTATTTTTTTCGATTCCACGTTTTCTGTGCCTATACAATGAACTTATCATGCTCCGCAAGTTAGGTGCCGCTTCCAGATAAGATGCCCCTTTTTCTCGTAACGAACTTATGAACTCTTTGTAAATAGTTTTCATTGGTGTGCTCTCATTGGCCGCTCGTTCGTTACATTTCGCAACCATTGTTTTTATTACGGCTCCTATTGGGTCGGAGAGGCATACGTGACCATTTTTAATTGTTATTTGTTCATTGAGAAGAGTGACCGTTCCAGGGCAGCGAATGCTAGCTGTTTTTCTATTAACGCAAGACCAGTGAGAAGATCCATCAATTTTTTTTCTTTTCAAGCAGTACTGGTATCCGTTATGTACTAGTATTTTACCGCCACTGTGTAGTACTTTTCTAAAATAATATTCTTTTTTCACCCTGGCGCTTATTCCTGCAAACAAAGCATAATTAAAGTACAATTACATGTACATGTTTATAATTAGATTATTATAATATATTATGTATGTAAATAAAAGTAATAAAATAATTAATTCACACACTGTAATTAAAATTATGAGGAACAAAATTAAAGTACAATTTGAAGTTTGTTGGTATTTGAATATATACATATAACTGCGCATAACATCATTAAATAATTAAAATAAGTTTATTTTGAGAGTTGTTCTGTAATTTTAGTCATTCAAGTGAGAGAGGTATAAGCCAAAGGAAAATACAAAGAACACAGAAATAAAAATAAACAACACAGCAAGCTTGCATTGCAGCGTTAGCGTCGCAATTTCATTGCAGCGATAGAGTCGCGATTTATGAATTGCTGCGACCAGTCGCGATGTCTTACATCCTACGAGACACGAGCGAACTTTTGATAACACAGGACTCGGAACCTAGGCTCGGCTTTCGGCCTCGCTAATATATTTGAGATAATTGTGAACAGGTTTTTTTTGATAATGATTTTTAAGATTTTAATAAGTTTTAATGTTTGCTTCATTTTTTACTTCGGTTCTACATTTTCTTGTCTTGTATAATGTACTTTTCATTCTCCCGTAGCTTGGTGCCGCTTCTAGATAACAAATTACTTTTTCTCGTAAAGAATTAATAAAGTCATTGTATATGGTTTTAATTGGTGTGCTCTCATTGGCCGCTTGTTCGTTACATTTCGCCATAAATGTTTTCATTACGGCTCCTATTGGATCGGATAGACAAACGTGAATATTTTTAATTGTTATCCGTCCACTGTGAAGGTTGACAGTGCCACGGCAGCGAATGTTACTTTTCTTTCTAACGCAAGCCCAGTGAGTAGATCCATCAATGTTTCTTTTTCCTGGTATCCGTTATGTACTAGTATTTTACCGCCACTGTGTAGTACTTTTCTAAAATAGTATTCGTCTTTTGACCTATCGTTTATTCCTGCAAACAAAGCTTATTATTATAATGGGTACATTTGTTTTATTGCATTTATTGTTACAAAACGAATCAGTCCTGACCCCGAATACTTGTGAAATGTTAAAAGAGCTTATCGAAGAATCTCTCTGAATATATGGTCTCTTTTGAAATATTTTTAATTATTTTATTTTAGCATTAATAAAACTTTGATGACTACCTAGTAAGAAGTATCCAATTTTTCTTTATGAGGGACAATAGCTTTATAATAATCGTTACAATGTGATCTAAAAGCGATGTAAAGTCATCAAGTCACTCAGTGAACAAGTATTATGATTACCGACTGCTGAATGTAGCTTAACCTACGCAACTCGCGCAATATAAAAACAACGGCATATCTTTTTGCCATTTTATTTACTCATTTCAAATTGCACTTGTTGTAAAGTAGAGATCTACTAAATAATACACGCACTACGAATACGAATTCAGCACGCGGCGAGCTCGCAGTGACAGCAGCGTTGCGATTTATGAAACGCCACGACCTCGCCGCGATTTCTTCGCAGTCGACTCCCCGCTAACGATCTCGGACCTCGCGGTGTTTTATAAGTCGCGGCGATAACGCCACAGTCAAACTTAATTTAATCACAGATTTGAGACTCGGAACCTAGGCTCGGTTATAACCCTCGAAATTACAGAGGTATTGTTACAAAAAATTGTGTCGTAATAATGCTAACTATTTTGAAAAGGAATGAGTAGTATAGAGCCCAATGCGGCCCATTTCAATTCGACTTCCGTCCCTCGGCGACAGGCCAAGCCGAGGCCATACCGTAGAAATGCACTTGTGTTAGTCGCCCATAGTTATAAGCATTATTTAAGGCCCTGCGCCATCTGCGCTTGCCTAATGCACGGTACGCTGTCGACGCCTCAGTCGTAAGCCATAAGCATTATCTTGCGGTTTCTTTTGAGGTGAGGCTCTGTTTCCGAACAAGGCGGTCGAGTCATTGTTGAAAACTAACTTTAACTGCAACCGTCCTAATTAGGGCCCTAGAGCAAACCCCTTCTGGACTGCCAGGGCAATTCGACTCGCCTCCCTCGGCGATAACCCAAGCCGAGGCCGTATCGTAGAGGTTCACTTGTGCTAGTCGCTCTTCTAGGCATTATTTCAGGCCCTGCGAAATCTGCGCTTGCTTAATGCTCGGGACCCTTTCGAAGCCTCAGTAGCCAACAGCATAGTGATTAAAAAAAACGTTAAAAATAATTAATAAAATTTAAATGTTTTTGTTTTTTTTTATGTTCTGAGCTTCTAAACCCTAAAAAATTTACATAAGAAAGTTCACATTTTGTCCGTTTTTTATTGTTACAGAACAAATCAGTGCTAACCTGTAAAATATTAATTTACAAGAAAAAGAGCATTAAACATTAAACATAGATTGAGTGTGTACATCTGTATGTAAATAATTTATGTTGTAGAATAAATAAAACTTCAATGGCTTGTAAGCAGAATACATATTATTTTGTTACTTTATTAAGTACCATAGCATTATGTTAAGCGTTATTTATGCTATCCAAAGCAAAAAATATATAAAGTCATTAAGTTTAAGCCAGTCATTAAAATAAAAAGGTATACTTTAACCAAAGAGGAATAAGTAAATAACACACACAGCTTGAAAGCCGTCCATGTAGGACATACCTTATGAGGTTGCTAAGTCATAATGAGTTGGAAATTAAAACGTGATGAGTATAAATTAAAAAAAACCCCACACTGATTTTCATTAAAACCGATTTTTCCGTTCGGGAGCTACGATGCCACACACATACACACACACACGCACACAGACTCAGACCCATATTCTCAATCATTCGAAAATCATCTATTTTCTTATAAGAACTGCAGAGGCGTGAAACTCGTTGCCTGTCTTTCGTTGTGCGTCTATTTTTCCACCCAAATACATTCCAGGGATGTTTAAGAAAAAAATTGGAATAGGTGTAAGGTAACTCCTAGGCAAGCAAGCATGTTATACCTTCGATGACGTCGTCGCATCCCATCAGGCGAGTCAGTAGTCAAACGCATACCTAGTCCGTTATAAAAAAATGGTTTCCGTTCGGATTCCAAAAAATATAGACACAAATTCTTAGAGTTTCAGCGTATGGATTCGCCATACGCTTTCAAATGTGATTTATTCTTGCGATCAGATTTATACTGGATTGCCTATTCCAAAATTTATTATTTATGCATAATGCCTAGGTTTTGAATTAATTTTTACTAGAATTTTAACATTGTTTTTTTGCAGAATTACAAGAGGAGGTCAGGCAGTGTTTAAAAAAAATTGATGCAATAAACATCTTCACACCAATTAAACAGCAACAAATAAAAAAACACTACCGTATATTAGCTCAATAATATTATACGTTAAGCCTTGAATATTCGCCAAATGCGTCTATTCAACACGTAATAGTGAAGAAGCTACGGACCCTACCGATATGAAAAAAATATCACCAATAAGATCATTCTGTTACCTATTAATTAGTCTTATTAAAATATTATATTACTTACTAGATTGCGAGTAAAAAAATATTAAATGGACGTTGTTTTCGTTCTCATGGCGTGCAATACCGTGCTTTCGGAGATTACGTTACCATATATTTTTACATCTTCGGATAGGAAATTAAAAATATGATTGATCGTCCTTTTACCATATTTTTAGAGCTAAAATTGAGTTAGTTTAGTAATATTTTGTGTTATTTTGAAGTATTTCGTCAGATCACGTGACCACTGACACCCGCGAGCTCCTTTGCGGGGGACGGGCCAGTCGGCGCCAGCGCCTCACGAAGGAAGGACGTACTCGCCTTGCCGAAAAATATTTTCGCATTTTTTTTCTATTTGTACGTAAATCATCAATTAAACAGTGCTTAATTATCCAGAGACAATCAAAAAAAGTAGTTTTTCAAGACATTTGATAAGTTTTTAGTGACTTTACTACTAGTGAAAATATTTGGACAATAATTGATCGCGTTGTGAGTAGAGGGTACAGAAGGTTGATCCGATGAAAATGGGAGATGTCACCAAGGCAGCTAGGCGTAACAAAAAAATTGGACTCCAACTAGGTAGCTAAGTGGTAAGTACCTACCTACCTATTAATATTTAATTACCACATAAATATTTTTACCCGTTTGTTCTTATTGTGTAGACTGAAGTGACTAACCCTAGTGTCTGAGTTTTTAGTGGCATATGATTCGGTCTGACGTTTGTTTTCCTGATAAAAATACTTAATAGAAAACTACAGACGTGTCCTCCGACCTATGTTAACTCTCAGGGCTTCACCGTCCATTACACCTTATTGCGATGATTGTTGGATTTAGCCGCCGACGCTGTGCGACCATGAACCTTATTTTGCTGTGATACGAGCCGCGGTCGCGCAGCGTCGTGCTGTACTACAATCATCACGCCACGGCACGGGCCCCATTGTACATGTTGCTCATGATAATTATCCAAGTGCAAGACTTGACAGAACTGTGTTTTTGTTTTGTTATGTACAAATGTAACTTTATGTGTCACATTTGTACATTGCACAGGGTTATCGGTATAGGGTGTACTAAGCCAAACGGGGGTCACTGTACTCTTCATTATAAACAACGATTACTTTTTAAACTTTTTTATTTGTAAATTAAATCGGGGAAAAAAGCATCTGCTTACATTTTGTCGACGATCGATGAGCTTTTTGTATGAAACAGCTGTTTTTTTTTCTCGTGATTTCATTTGATTCAATTATTCACAAAAATTATACTAAGGTCAATATACCTAAGCCATTTCAAATTGAAGCTGTGGCATACTTGCTGATGCCCCAACACCTAGTTAATAACAGAAATGGGGAGTATTCTATAGTTAATAATAATAAGTAATCCTTCTTGAACAATCTGGTAAAAATAAAATAATGATAATTATTATGTGTACTTACGATGTCAATATCGGAAAGCGGTCGTTGCGTGCGAACGGTGTAAATGACTAATACTAATTTTTGTTTTTGGTATAGCACATTTCCTAAACTAACCTACCTAAACTAGAAACAATCACATTTTTATGTTATAGCTGACCAACCACGGTCCGCAATACATTATTATTTTTAGCAGTGTAGTAAGCATATTTTTCTAACTTATCCTGGTTTGTTAACCGACTTCAAAAATTAGGACGCACTCAATTACATTGTATAAATTTTACTAAATGTTTGTTGCAGCATAACTTCGTTATTTACTCATTTATTTTTTATTTGAAAGAATATGCTTACTAACACTCTGATCAGTCACTTTGATCAAAATAAAGTATTTTTTAGTAAAAATAGTATTTAATACAAAAAGTCAAGCATTTGCATTCAGAAAGTAGTGTTCCGAGTCATGGACATGGAATTCGATAGAAAAGTTATTACATTTTCTTACAACAATAACCGAGCGAGAGATCGTTAGCGAGCGAAGCGTCTATGCTTCAGATTCGACGAAAATGCTTTCGTATGTCCGAATTCCGTCTGGATTTCTGTCCGGATCTCTGTCCAGACCTGTCTTAATCTACAGGTGGCATTTCTTAACCTATTCTCTTGAAACTTTGTGAGTAAGTCCGATATTTAAAAAGAATTTTCATGTCTAGGCGGTTATTGGAAATTTTTCAATATGGCAGAGATGTGATTTAAAAAAAGATATATCTCCGCATAATTGGAAAATTTTCAAAAAACCTTTTTGACGAGATCACCAGCTCACAGAGTCACTATTGTATGTATTGTTATTTATTTATATTTATTATATACAACAATTTCTTTGGTAACTGATACCAACCTGCATCTAGTCTTAATAGTTATTTTAATCTAGTCTCTATTGCATGAAGACTAGATTAATAATATATTTTAAACTGGGATTATAGATTGGTAATTGTTTTATATTTTATGGTATCATGGAAAGAGACAAACGAGACGCTTTGAGTAATATGAATATTGTGTAATTAATATCTTTAAATTGCTTTATTTCATTTTTTCAGAAACAGAGATCAATGAAATTATCAAAATTTAAACACAAGCGTTCAGCCAACGACAAATGCGAGTACTGAACTAAGGTGAGTTAAAAGACATTTAACATCTTATATTATTAGGGTGACAAGCATAGTGCATAGTCAGAGCTATGCCAAATGAAAATGCTATTGCTGAAGTTGTCGTATGTCCGGCGTCCAGCGTCTGATTGCACGGATGTCCGATTGTTTTCCTCTACAGATCGCATTTCTCAACCGATATTTGTGAAATTTTGTAAATTTAGGTTTTATTTAAAATAGCGGATATATGTAATTTGTGAGACGTTGCTCATAGAGCCACTACTTGTAATCAGAGTGGCGCTGAACTGCTATGGGCATGCGTGACGCCAGTACAACCATTCACTCAGCGAGTGCGAAGCGCGAGTGAAGAACTTCCGTTTCAGTTAATAAAAATACTAAAAACTTATCCTATATTTTTATCTACAGATGCCTAGTTCAAAATCAGCCGAAGGGTATCAGAGCATCCGAGGAACAGGGACTTTTTCACCTTCGAATAAACTGGTAATCTTTTTTTATTTTTTTATTTTTTTGTGTACACAATGTACATAAATAAATTATTGATACGAGCGTTGGGACTTAGTATGGTTGCAAATTAATTATCATTTAATATTGTTTTTAGGAACAACAATATCAGTCTTCATTGCCGAATCTCATCGTCGAAGAAGAAGCAGAACAAGAACAGAAAGACAAAAGTTATTGGCGTATTATAACATTAGCTTCTTCTTCGTAAAATTGAAGGAAATATCAAGACACAATGGATTTGGTTGCGACAAACAATCGATAGACTTGATTGGAGAAAAGCAAACAGGTCTTGCTTCTAAATTCCCCTTTTTGTGAATAAAGAGTAACAATAGTAGATTATGTACCGAGGGCACAAAGCAGTGCCTTACGTCGCGGGCGGCTTATTGTACCCTGAGCGTAACGAGGGAATCTAGAGTTAACTCCCGAATGCAGCAAGGGAAGATGAGTCCTGAGGGCAGCGAGGGGTTCAAGCCGCCCAAGACAACACACACACACACTGCTTTATCCTAGAAGCGAATTCTCTACTAAAAATACTGTCTAATATTATACTCTCTCATAACTAATAAAAAGTTACTAATAAGGTACAGTCTTTTATTTTAAATTTCGTGCAGCTCGTGGAACACGTGCTCGTATTTTTTTCTTGGTAGCTAGTTCAATTTTCAAATAAACTCTTCTTACAGTGCTATTCTGAGTTTTTATTCAATGTTAACCTCTTTGCTTGGAAACTCCCAGCTACAAGCTTCGCTCGGATTTATGTTTCATCTATAAAACCAACATTTGAGTTTCATGTGTTAGATTAAGGATGTGTTAATTTGAGCGATTACTGCCTTCAAAGCATTTGATTTATTGATATTTTTTGAATCTCGGTTTATTTTGATTATTTTTTTGGTGTTTGCTAAAATCTAAGCACTATACATGTATTTCAGCTACAAAAGGTTTTTCAATATCCAATCTAAGACCCCTTTAGTCCAGCTATAGAGGATTTTTTTTCTATATTAACTACTAGCTGCTGCTCACGATTTCGTACGCGTAGATAAAAAAAAGCTCGTTCCGTTAGTTTCTTGTATTTGTCATTCACTCGAGGAGGTATTATAGCGCGAGCCGTATGCGAGCCCACTAATGGAGCCAATAGTGTAATTATTAACGCACACGCGTTTCATTTGACGTTTTTCATCACACATGCGAGGGGAAAAAACACAGACTTGCATTAGTCAATACATTTTTCTGAAAATGTATGCGCATTTTGCTGCTTTTCCACCCATCAAAATTTTCCTAGGCAAAATAATAAAGCGAATACTTTGTTTAAATTATCATACCTAATTAATTGTCAATATTTTGATAAAAAAATAATGTTTATTTACTGTTATTACGTAGTTATGATACTTTAAATTAAGAATTTAAGAAAAGTAAAAAAAAAACTCTTGTTGATTTATTTAAAAAAAGTCTAGTTTAGTTACTAGTGCGATAATGGTAAAGTAACAGCACACGTGCTTAATAGCTCGGATTATGAGCTAAAACTGATGTAATAAAGTCCTTTTTACGAGCGAGAGTGATGAAAAAGATATTAAACACAAACGCGTTTTTAACTTCAAGTAGGAACATTTCAGCAAAATCAGGCAAGAAACTATCGAGAAAATAATGAGGTTGTGAGTTCTGGGTCCACTATATTTTCAACAATTTTAGTCATTTTTATACTACCTACTAATTATATAAAACAGATTAGTACTATCAACTCGTAGAATACATTTTTAAAGCGGGCCGTCGATTGAACAGCTCTGCTAGTCCTAGTCAATATGTTTTTTGTTATGAGATTTTTGAAATGTTGTAAGCATTGGTTTAAGATAGGTTGAGTGATTTATCCCTGGTACCGGAGTTCTTAGAATGCCCATCAGGAGCCCTATTCTTGCTAGAAATATTTTCTGATCAATGTCTCTCTCGTTTTAAAAGTCATAGTGAGAGTGACCAAGAAACATCTCACGCGTCAAGAATAGCCCTCCAGAGCTATTCTTACGATATTATATTATTCCCCCTATTCCTACGCACGAGATATGTATTGGTCAATGTCTCTCTCGTTTGAAAAATCATAAAAGTGAGAGGGACCAAGATCCGATGAACCAAGATATCTCACACTTCAGAGAGTCCGTGGTCTACGATTGTTTTTTTGGCTTCAAATAATTTAGTCACAAAACATTACAATAAAGCATAACATCACAGAGGGCATTCATTTTTAGGCAAAAATATTTTTTTCACGGTGTTTCGTCTGAATTTGTTTAGTCTTTGAGAAATGCTAGCTCAATGTTCAAAAGCTTCGAGCGTTGATCACTAGAGGCGCTAAAACCAGCTGAGCGCCGAATTCCAAATGTCATTGGCGCATCTTAACCTCTTAAAATGAATTGATGGATGGATGGATGTAGGTATGTATTGGGTGTTTGTTACCCAATCACGCCAGAACTGCTGAACGTATCTAGATGAAATTTGGCGCAGAGTTACTTAGATTTTAAGTCTCTCTATGCCAAATTGCAAATGGGATACTATTCCATGCAATTTAAATTGCATTTGGGATACTTTTTAATCGGCGGGTAAAACTGTTATTTAAGTCCATAATTATTATTATTGTTCTTACGACAGCAGTTTTATGCGATGGGCGCAAGCTTTTGTGCAATGTAGTTTTTGTTGTATTTTGTAAGATTAATTCTTGTGTAAGTATTTTTCGAGAACTAGTTGGAATTCGTTGTCTAGTTAAATCTAACATAGGTTTTGAGACAACTTATTAACATGAATTGTAGTGTTAATAAGTAGCATGTTTCAATAAATAAATATTTAAAAAATGTATACCTATTAATTTATTAATTGTTGGCCACGAAGGACAGAAGCAGAAGTATATATAGCGGCGGTTATTTTTAGTGGTAGCTAAAAGTAGTAGGTAGGTATCTTTTATTTCACCCCAGTAAGCTGCAAAATTGACAGTAGGTTGTTAATTTAATAATAGTATAACATTATTGAATTGAACATTGAAACACTTATCCGTATTCTATCTACACTTTGCCGGCTGAACATTTGGTGTTGCGTAAAATATCTAGCCAAAGCATAAACTGAATAAATTTCAGTACATTCTATAGCATGTAAAATTATTCAGACATTCTACTGAGACACAAAGCGGTATAATTAGGTATACGTACAATTATACAAATTGCCAGTAACATTTACACTTTCTTATCCATAACCAGTGCTCTGTGAGCTGTGGACCTCGCAGCCGACGTCTGTCTTTCTCTATGGTCGCATTCATCAACCGATTATTGTGAAATGTGGTGAGCAGGGGGGCTATTCCTGCGCGTGAGATGAGATGAGATTTTACCTTGGTCACTCTCACACCTATGACGTTTCAAACGAGAGCAACAAGGACGAAAAAAGATGAGATGAAAATCTCAAATCTCCGAATAGGGCTACTGGTTCGATAATTTTAAATATAGTATTTTTGACGTATCAGTTTATGGTTTTTTTTTTTAAATGGCGGAGATATAACATTTTCCTATAATTATTGTACTTACTCACAAATTTTCAAAAGACTCGGTTAAGAAATGCAACGTATAGAAAAAACAGAGATCCAGACAGAATTCGGACATACGAAAGCATTTTTGTCGAAGCTGAAGCATAGACGGTTCGCTTACTGATGTTCGCTCAGTCGATTAGAACTATATATAACTTTAACAAGCTCTTCACATTTAATTTTAATACTAATTATTAAAAAACATGAACAAATATGAGTTATTACTCATATTTGTTAACATAACAATAAAAAAAATGTCTTTATCAACATAGGTAGATACAGTCGATTATGCTCGTGCTTATTATTATAACGATGCATTTAACATTAATCAGAAAAGATGTTTTGCTACCAGTGTCTTAAAAAAAATTGCACTCATGGGGTTGCATACGTGTAAGTAAGTTAAACATGTCTCTTTATGTCTCACTAATTTTATTAATACAATGATTCCCCGACATCTGGAAAGCTTGGCGCACATTTAACAAATGATCCCCTTGCTTTTTAAAAGCATCGATAAACTGATCGTACAAAGTACGAATAGGTATAAAAATATCTTTGGCGGCTTGTTCTCTGCAAATTTCTTTTCGAATGACAGCCTTTACGAAATCAGGCGTACACGTACTAGCATGTTTATTTTTAATCTGAGCTGCCCCATCAAGAGTTGTATTGATGCTGCTGCTGCAGGATGATTGTTGAGATCACCGCCCATATGACAACCCATTCTTGTCTTCCGCTGGAAACGTAACTTTATCCAGAGACAATGAGCAGGAAATCAGCTCTTGAAATATTTATAGCACAAAATTCAAAACTGGCTGTTTGTCGTTGTCCCTCGACGGTAACAACTTTCGAAAAGAATTAAATAAATAAATAACTATACTAAATAACACGATCTACACCTACAGTTAAACAAAAATAATGTTATTTTTTGAGATTTATAATATCACATGTAAGGTAAGTATTTAATTTTAAAACGTTTTCAATAACAATTAACAGTTACACATTTTATGCTAAAATTTTGATTGCACAATTTTATTTATCATCGTGAATGTACTAAAAACATCTTAATAAGTAATTTTGTCTCGTATCTACTAACGCATAAAAGTAGGATAATTTCCTTTGTGTTGTCAAGCGTAATTATCTTTTCTAAAAAATACAATACTTGCCACGAACGAAACAGATTCAACGCAAATTATTTTAACTACGAGTATAGCTAAGAGACAAACCTACTCATCACCATCCAGCTAGAAAATGAAGTTTTGAGATGAGTAAGCTAAGCTAGGTTTATATGCCTACTGAATGTTTCTCACTTCTGGCCTTCCACGCCAAGTTTTGCCCTTCCTAATTCTGTACAACGTGTCCTTAACTGTCTTAAAGCTTGGCGCTGATGTTAAATACCAATCCCCTTTATCTTTCAATACATTAATAAAGTCCTTGTATAAATTAGAAATAGGTACGGCCGTTTCTTCAGCTGCTCGCTTGTAACAAACTGCCAATTCTTTTTTAATTTCAGTGCGTATAAAATCGGGAGAGCATACTGTGGCTTCGTGTGGTTTTTTTATCGTGAAGACTCCATTTTCATGTATGATGTAGCTTTTGCAGCCGACATGTCTACGAGCGCATCGCCATATAGTTCCTCCTTTTTTATTCCGGCGATTCATAATGTATTCGTACCCACAGCACGTCAGTAAATCATTACCTTTTTGAGTTTTGGAAAAATAAAAATCGAAATCATTAGACATACCGGCTGCAGCAATTCCAACTAACGCATTTTTTTTCTCTGAAACAATACATTATAATTTAGTGCTAATTCTATTTTAGAATATTTATTTGATTTTAGATTCTATAAATAATAGTAACTAAGTCATATCTAAGCAAGGACTTAGGCAATTCTTATATTTAGTGCAAGTGGCCATGATGATAATAATTTTATTATAATAAATTCTTTGTTGACATAAATTTAGGGACTTACAAAAACAATAATATTTAGTAGAGGCACATAATCTAAATAACAACATAACAAGTAAAATGCTTATTGTCAGTAAGATCTGGCTGGCACTCACATTAGTATTCAAACTGTGTTGCCAGCACCAAAGCCCTCCGAAGCAAATTTAAAATATCCATACGAGTAATTTAGGCAAACTAAATACTACTAATATTAAATTAGGTTTATTCCCTTTTGACAAATTTAATAAAATAGGTATTAAGATAGTGTCTTTATTTTATGGATACAGCATGTTCCAAAAACCTTGTGTATTGTGTATACATATTTAGTGTAAAAGAAAAAGTGATTCTAACATTTCCTAATACCGATATAAAGGTATCTTTTGTGTTAATATTTTATGTTGTTTTCAATAATTTTCTAGAATCATTTTAATAAATCTGCTTAAATTATCTAATCAATCCCATTTATAGACAGTTATTTAATTGTATTAATTTTATTATTTCTTTAATAAAAAAAACTTTATCTGGTGCATTTTCATAAGCTTGCTGAAGACAGGAAGAGCAGCGCTTCTTAGACCATTCACCAAAATGGAAACTGGCGAATATCTATTTGACTGTCTATTTTGATGTTTAATTGTGTCATTGAATAGTATTCAAACAATTTACTCGGCTTGTCAAGTTTTGGTAAACTTTGGTATCGGAAGCCAGAACACGGTTTTGGTCGCTGCTATGACAATGTTAGTTTTCTGGTTAATTTTTAGCCGGTTCAAGTAGCAAACTTTCCTCTATAGTAACAGTGTGATTATCAATAAAGTATACGATTTCATTATCGATAGTGTGTACTTTGGCTCGACATCCGAATTTCTCGTGGCTGGCGCATCGCCATCTCACTTTCCCGCCGTAGTCTCTGTTGATGCGATACCTGATACCGTCTATGATGAGCATATTCTTTCCTTTGTAATTAGTGTAGAAGTACGGCACTGTATTACATCTCACTGTAAAAATAAATAGAGTAACTAAAACGGCTGAACGCTATAAGATTTTCACAAGAGCTTTCTATACACAACAAAATTAAGATTTCTCATACAATGGCGAGTAAAACTGCGAGGCACTGCGAGGCACTGCGAGTAACCATAACTAATAACTAGTAACCATTAATAAAATTACTGCAATTTTTCGTAAAGCTAGTAATAATGAGAATGCTAATAATAAAGCACTTTATTATCTTACAATAAAAATAATTTTCCTACCTACATATTGTTTTGAATTTACGATAATTATTATTTAATAATAATAGTTATTATTTCTTTTAATTCAATAAAAGAAGAAATATAATTAAATTAAAATATAGATAAGTAAATACTTTTTAAACTTTGCAACAATATTGATCTACGGATTCAGTTTCGAAACTATTAATTTAAACATCTGTAAATAATGATGATTATCTATTTGAAATGTTTATTACGTACTACTATATATTAGTTAGTTAGTAATAACTGGTTTCATGGTGGTGTTCGTCATAGGCTTGTAATATCATGTCGTTCAGTGTCCTGACAAAAGCTTTGCACTTCCGTTTCGTGCAACGCCATCTAGTGTTCTTAGTCGAGTCTATAGATCCGTATTCTTTGTAAAACTTGAAACCGTTGTAAATGAGTTGAGTGTGGCCTCTACTTGATCTGATAAAAATCGCTGTAAAATAAAAAATACTTACTTGAATTAAGAATTAATTATTAAACATTGTTAAATCAATGAGTATTGAGTTTCATTTTATTATTCTCGTCACAGTCCTAACGTTCCCACTACTGGGACACTGACGTACTTCAATCGAGGGTGACTGAACCGCTATCCACCACGCTGGCTTAGATATTGAGTTTCGGTAAACTAAATAAAAAAAATGTTTTTATTTTGCTATAATTTATGTTTTATTTTTATTTTTAATGCTTAGGGTGCAAAAAATATTAACAAATCATATATATCCCTTTAAAAATAAAATAGAAAAACTTTACAATTTTGCTAAACCAAATCCAATACAGCGTGGTTAAAATGACTTATATTTTCTCCTACTTATTTATTATTAGTACTAAAAAGTATGATTTAAATGTAAAATATCGAATTCGTCACATATGTACATGATAAATCATTATCCAATTGGCACATACGATGGAATGGGTTGTTACACTCCACGTTGTTATTTGAGGAAGGAATACTAAAAAGTGTGCAAGCCGGTCGACGATTAGACGTGTAGTAAAGCTAATGTTCGTAAGTGATTTCTCACTTAGCAAGCCGGTCGCATTGGAGACTATCGTGGGAAGAACACATAAGAGCGGTTTTATGTCAGGCTTTGGATATTGAAATGACGATCTTCATGTTTTCATATCTTCATTGATACTCAGGAAAAGCTTTTCTTAAGCCTAGTTTAACACTTACTCGTAGTTGTCTTAAAAAATTAATCAATCGGCGACGTATCGATTCAAAATTTTATCTCTATCAACATTGTAAATAGCGATGAATAGAGTATCTTGCGCGACTCAAATGGTTTATAAGGTTTAGCTGTGCGTATAACAAAACCCAAACAAAACCCATAAGAAAATTTTGCTTGGTTTTGCTGCTACAGTTTAATAGTGGAATTTAAAATTCAATGATGAATCAAACCATACATCCAAATATTGCACAACGTTGGCTTTGTCGAGTTGGACTCCCACAATATAATTACAGTATTCTTTTAAACAACGTATAATGATAATAGATACTATATTTATTCGTTTCTGAAAGCAAAACTATGTTTAAAATAAGTAATTTTTTTTTAAATTACGTGAAAAACGCTTCTGTGATGACTAAACATTCACTCTCATATATAGCTTCCAGTTAGGGTCAAATTATTAAGAAATATTATTTAAACAATTTTCTCTAAAGATTAGGTGGATTTAACGAGAATTTTTATCCTTTCGTACATAAATGTGACCTTCTCGAACCCACACAAATTCGTATTTCATCTCCATTGCCTTCAGTCGACTGGCAGCGTGAAGGGTCTTGTTCGCTGGTGACAAGTGGTCCGCAACAAAGATCGGTCACCTTCCGCCTAGTATACCCAAGACATGTGTTGATTTTATTTGCAGGGTTAGGTTTATTATAGCGAGACACAGCAGAAAGAGAGTGAGAGAGAGTTTTTACAGACAATAATACTTTGGGTAGTAAATACATATTATAAATGTACGGCATAAGTGTAATACAGTTGATCCGAGTTACGATTGAGATCTACGAATCATTTCGTAATTTTGTAATGACCATTGATTGATTTATTGATTTGTAAGTACAAAGGTTGGGAGGCAAGCTGGTAGTAGCTTAATCTTTTTCTAGGCCTTTTGAGTATGTTTCTCAAATGAATTCTGTAGAGGTTAATAGAGATCATGCCATGAAGGTGTCTACTTTCGAAAACTGCGTCCACTAGTTGGCGAGTGATTGTGTTTATTATGTATTAGTAAGACTTCTTTCTCCTGCGTGATGACGAAGGCAGCACAGCCTCGAGGTCTCCCAGTAGAGCAGTACCATCTCTTCTTCGACGCAGTGCGGTACGGACCAGGTAAGTAGAATGTGTAGCCTCCACAACATAGAAGAATTTTACCTTTCTGCGACTGAATGATTTGAACTTCTGGAAGGAATTTACGGTGCTTAGATACTAATTCAGTAATAAATGGAATTCTCAAAAAAGGGGATAAAAGCAAGAAAAGCAACAGGTTTTAAAACAATGACTAGTAAGTACTTTTCAGATAATTCCTTTGATGTAATAGTTTCACCTATGACAGGTTAATTGAATTCGATGTTCAATAAAACAGAAATTATTTAAGCTCATAAATACACAAGTCAATTACAGAAACTAAACTAAACATACACATTGCCCTCAGAATTATGAACAACTTTTACCATGGGTTCAACCCAGAACTTACAAGCAAAATTCAGCTTGTTCTATGCATTTCAAGTGTAAATACCATTTTTTTGTATGGGACGGCTGATTTTTATTTTGCTATTTCCGGTGACGAGCTCTACTCTCCCGACAACCACCAAACCCAAAGCAAGGCAATCTGGAATGAGGGAAGAGAGGCCTTTGCCCAGCAATGGGGCACTTCAGACTGAATTTAATAATTTTTAATAAATAATAAGCTAAGGGACCCGCGACGCTCTAAAATTTCCATACAAACGGGCTTGTCAAATTTCTTGGAAACCATTTGTCAGATTATGATGAAATTTGGCATGTACAATTAAATGAACTATATCTCCACCCCTATGTTCTTGGTTTTTTTTTTTAAAAAACGTCCTCAAGAGAAAATAGAGCTATAAAAAATATCCGCATTTTTAAGGGACCACTTTTGACTGATTTATTCAATATATAGACATAACAAATCAAAAATCCCTTTACACAGGGAGCTTGTCTACATTATTAGCTTTGAAATGAATCCATAATACAGTGGAAATTCTTAGTTATTTAAGAATGATTACAGAAGTGCAAAAGTCATAAATAAATCTGAAATTGTACTTTGTCACTCTGTAGGTAACTTTAGAGGCTCGTCAGACTCATCACTTGCTCTCTTCGCTCGTAGTCTTCTTCTAGACGAAATGGTTATAGAATACCTTAAGCCAATGCGAAGTTAGTCTAAAGTGGTCGCCGGATTCTAAGTACAACTATTATTTTTTGATAGTATAGTACTAATGATTATGTTCGCCGACTAATGCAACTAGGCTGCCGTCCAGGGTGTGCGCAGTGGCTTGACAATAGCTCCTCTTCCTCTTAGAACAGTACCACTTGCAGATCTTGCCTTGTCTTACTCCTGTCGGACATGAGAATGTGTACTTTCCTAAGCGTAGTAGAAATTTTCGATCAGTCGGTATAAATTCAATTTCAGCGTTTGCTGCGGCCAAATCTGTAATATTAATTATAATACTCTGTATTGCTATTCACATATTATTTTGCTTCTTTAAAATGAGTAAAAGAAGTGGACTTTAAATATTTTAGTTTGATTTTCTGCAGACGTAGATGGATAGTGGATGGATGCATGGATATTCTGGCACTATTCATTTAATGATTGAGATAGCATTTAACTGAACTTGAGAATGGTAGAAAAAACAGGCGGGCAGCTAAATACATAGTATTACATATATATTCAGAATATTATTGTAACTTTTCACGATTTTAAGTTAGAACACCTGAAAACTTCAATATTATCCGACATTAAATAACTGCAAAGTTTCAAGTGCTAACTTTACGTGTAGCTGTGTGTAACCTAAACCCTCCGGAGTAATAACAATTTTAATAATTTAAACATTAAACTCGCACATAATTTTCAAGCACATCTACACACATTAAGTAATTAGTGTATTATTAGTAATTAGTGTATGTACACACATGTATACATACACTAATTACTTCACACATACTCGTACATAAACGAATACTAGTTTTTTTAATTTAAAAAAATTTACACTTTTTTTAATCCAGAGGTAGATGTTGTTACCCACGACACAGTTTTTAACTACTTCAGCTGTAGCATCGATACACTTCTTGCTATTGTACCTTTATTATACTCGTAGTCCCAAATAACAAATGTCGATTTGAATATTGTACTTTACAATCGCTTGCAATAGGTGCTAACATTCGATCAGCGCTAAGATACGTTTTCGCAGCCACAGTAAGAATAAAGAAATCAGAAAAAAAAAATAGTAGCTTATGCACCGAAGGGACAAAGCAGAGTCTTACATCGCGGGCGACTTATTAAACCCTGAGCGCAAAGAGGGACTCTAGAGTTAACCCCCGAGGGCAGCGAGGGAGTTATTTAGAGTCCTGAGTCAAGCAAAGGGTTCAAGCCGCTCAAAACAAAGACACTTCTTTTCCTAGAGGTGAATACTCTACTTTTCACACCTTCTGCGAGGTAATAAAAATAACCTGAAAAATATTTATCACCAAACGCCGTCTTATGTTTTGAATTTCGTGGAGCTCATGGTCCAGCTGCGTTCTTTTTTTTTTGGTGACCAGTTTGATTTTTTAATAAACTCTTCTTACAGTGCCCGTATGCTGAGTTTTCATTCAATTTTAACATCTTCGCTTTGAAACTTCATTGAGAGTTTCATACAACTTTATCTCCCTTGACAGGCAATACCTTACTTTACGTTGAAATTGCGTGATATGTTATTGCTCATTGACGAGCAGGTGGTGTGAAAATAAATATAACGACACCCTTCGATCAGAAAGTATCTATGTAAGATACACGTTAAAAACCGTGGCACCGCATCGACACTTAACGTTCTATTTAAAATAATAAAGTACATGCAACTTCAATCGAATCTAAGCCTTATAATTCCGCAATAACGTTGATAACATGTTTTAACGTTGATCACGTGTTTTAAGCACATTTAGGCGTCGTGACACCAAGGCAATCACAGAGCGACTGACAACAAATCAAGGCTTACACTTGATCTAAGCCTAGTTTTCAAAGTGTAATTTTTTGTGTTGAGACTCGATTTATCTATGTATATCTAATCGAAGACAACACCACAAAAATCACATGCCGAGACACCTCTCGACTAGACTACTAATGACTAGACACTTAATTTAGTGATTATGTTCTCCTCGCATCATAATCAACATGCCCTTGTTGGTCGTTGCACGCGCGACGCATTTCAGACTACTTCGTTTCGAGCAGTACCAGCTACAGCTGTGCATTCCTTTAGGATTTTTATAGTTTGAATTGTATGTGTAGTGACCGATCATCATTATTAGCCTCCCAGTATGACGGGTTAGAAATTTCACGTCACCTGAAACTTTATCAAAGGGAATTAATTAAAATATCTCCTGAATCGCAGTTTGGAAGTTAGGATGTGTTACATGGCATCCTCGACAAAGAGAATCCCAGTGGAGATCTATGAGTGTGAGTGTGGAATGTTATTCTGCAAGATGACTGCATTTTAGCTTATCAAAGGTTTGTTAGGAATAAGTGCATTGAAATCAGAATCTAGTAAGCCATACCTTAATGACGTATATTTTAATGAAAACAAAGAGAAAATACGACCACATTAGTTTTCATATAGTAGTTTATTTGTTGATAATTTGTGAGTTTTTATGACACAAGAGAATACATTTGGTTTCATTTAGTTTTTATTTAAATTACAACAAAGCTTACATTTTTGCGCTGTAGTACCCATCGCGTATCTAGTAGTAAAAGTATAGTCAAAACTTGTCTAATACTCCATGATATACTCTATGATTGGTTACCAGCATATGGCGTAGCAACTATTCTAGTACTGCTAGCACTGCGGCTAGTCAAGTGATTAGTAAACGCTTACACTAGTGACTGTGGTATCCTATGACAAGCATTACTACTCTGTTAACTGTTCTTACTCTAGCATTACATACCTTGCTTTTCCTTTTCGAACAATACCAAGTACATTGCACTCCCTCCGGGTAATTAGTGTTGTACGTGTAGTCCCCTAACTGTAATAGGTGATTTCCCGTTTTTAATCGGATGAATCTGGCTCCACCTTAAATGAGATAAAGAAGGTATTATGACAACCATTCAAAGCATCATGTTGGTTTCTTGAAGTTAATCGGGGGAATTGAGCTTATGAGATATGTGAGGCGGAGCTTTGTGAAACTTTGATCAGTCCCAAGAGATATGTGTGTAAAATTAAGTTATTAAAATGACATTAATCATAGCAAGTTCTTTACAGTTTAGAGAAATAGTTTTAGCATTCATATTTAGTGATTAATATTTAGCTTGTATATTTACCCTCCTGCGTCGGTTCGGACTTTAGAAACAAGTGTTCCCACGTTAGATTCCCAGCCAGGTAGATGTTTGAATGATGAATACGAGTTAATACGACGAGTGAAGAGAGCATGTACAGATACTGACGAGCCTCAACAGGTATCTACAGAGTGACAAAGTGCAATTTCAACATTTTTTTATGACTTGTGAACTTCTCTAATAATTCTTAAATTACTACAAATTTCCCTAGTATTATGAATTAATTCAAAAGCTTATGATGTAGACAAGCTCTCTATGTAAAGGGATTTCTGATACTATTATGTCTATCTATTAAATAAATCAGTCAAAAGTGACCCCTTCCAAATGCGGATATTTTTCATAGCCCTATTTTCTCTTGACGACTTTAAAAAACAAGAACATAGTAGCGGAGATATAGTTCATTTAATAAAATTGTACATGCTAAATTTCATCACCATCTGACATATGGTTTCCAAGAAATTTGACAAACGCGTTAGTGTGGAAAATTCATAGCCTCGCGGAACCTTTACTAGATGCCCGTCTCAGTTGCACGAAATTTTTTAAGTGTAAATCAAAAAAATAATATTAGGTATTATGAACGGTTTTGTTCCCCTGCTACTTCGACGACTTTCCTGTTCACCGTTGTTATTTGGACTTGGCAGTACTTGCTCTGCCTCATGGCATAGATAGTACCAAGTATTTTGACCTCTCAAGTGTGATTAGCAACAAATAATTGCAAGACGTTAGTCACAGAAAAGTATATTTTTAAAAAGGCTTTATGCAGAAATAAATCTTAACGATTTTTATTTGTGTAAAAAAAAATATTGCTAACAGTCAATTGCTGACTTATTTAATCGTCTCTTCTACTTATTATAAAACTGTAACAAGGCGATGGCATGTACATTGAAGATATTTTTGAGAAATCGATTTTTAGGGTAAGTATATCGGAACAGTGGAATCCAAAAATATAGTTTTTAAATGTTTTGTCTGTCTGCCTGTCCGGGACAAACCCTGAAACTACTTCACTAGTTAACATGCGGCGATATTTTGAAATACGTTGTGTAACGCACAACATAGGGTGTAAAGAACTCAAATCGGCTCACTCTAAACGGAGTCTTTACGAAAATTTGGTTGTAAGGTTAAAATTTTCGCCGCCATTTGCGTAAAGACACCAATACATCGTTTTTAAACAAGCACCTAGTTCCTGAACAGTAGTGATGGATTTTTAATAGATATTTTGTATTCGACTGCTCAGAAGAGAGGGTTATATGTATGTTTTTATTTTGTCTGTGTCGGCCTTAAGACTCGGACCTGCGTGGCCTGCATATGGCATTATCAATTATGATAAGACGTCAATCGTCACCGACGAGCTGACAGGTGGTTGTCAGTTTTTTAATGTTTCATTTACTCAGGTCAAACTACGAGTATATCAAAACAAATAGATAAAATCCAAACAATACAATACTTTTAAATGATGTATTATAACAGCGCGAAAAAATCAATCTCAATCAAATAACCTACCGACTGTACAAGTGTCCTTGCTGATAGTACTGGCAGCATACTTGATAAGTACTTTTTTTAGTACACGGAGAACGAGTTGAATGCTACTTTTGTTATGGAAGAAAATTGGGTTTGGTACACTCAGGCTAAGAGCAGAGCTGGCCGTCTGCCTCTGGCACACAAGGTATGGGTATCCTTGTCCTTTTACCATTAGAAGTGAGAATAATAGTGACCAGCAGGCCTACATCGCGACAACGGTATATCGACTGGTCTTATCGAGACAGACGTATATTTAGACATAGCCTTGTCACGTTCTCACGCGACAAAAAGTGACGAGAAGAATTTTGTTGCACGCGCACTAGGTGCAGGTCAGCTACTTCGAGAGCCGAGGTCAAGAAATGCAGTAAATCAACATCCAGCGCGCCACACCACGCCACACATCGGCGTCAACATATAATGGCCAATATTGAACCTTGTTACTACATCACACATGTCAACTTTGCGTCTAACGAGCAATCTATATATTACGTATAACGTCTAACGACTGATCCACACATTGGGATATTAGCTTTACCGTACCCCAATACATGAATCATCAGTCTTTCAGACCACCACGCTGGCTCAATCCGGGATGGTGGATGTCACATGTCTTTCGAATTATTAGTTCTAAAATATTTCATCACGATGCCGATGTTTTCCTTCACCGTAAGAGCACGTATGCACATAAACTTATCTATGAGAGAAACAGTCATTGTTACACGGCCAGATCGAACTCACGACCTCCAGATCGTAAGGCGCCATACGCCCTATACAAACGTCCCAAGGCCCAAAACGTCACACTGCCTGATGCAAACCTGACCAACTAGCTACGTCCTGCGGTATAACACGCAGTTTAAAAGTAACCCATGCGTTAATTCAGGTTCTGAGCTATCTCCTTTTCCGGATTTCATCCAAACCTGTCGATCTGTTTGAGCGTGAGGAAGTAAAAAACAAACACAAATACAAACTTTCGCTTTTATAATAAAAAGTAAGATGTGCGGGCGCGGCATAACGCGAACTAAGTTGTAGTGTTTTGTGCGATAAAGTAAATTGTTTCTTTCTTTCTTTCTTTTAAATCAGCTGGTATTCATTGAACTTAGTACTTTTAGCTAAAATTACAAAAAAAGCACACTGCGGAGTTTCATTAGCACTACATTTCCGAGTAGTAAGTACCTACTCGCTCAATTTTTCGTTTGATGTAAATTACAGTAAAGTATGTTCATAGTTCTCAGATACATTTTCTTAAAAAAATGTAGCTACAGGTAAGTTGAAATAAAATGAGGTAAAAAATTACAACTTTTACTAGCATTTATCGTATCATCGTTTTTATTAATTTTATCATAGTAATCGTTTGTGACTTATGAATTGACGTGACGTTTTAAACTGTAGGTACAATATTAGTAACTAGCTGCGCCCCGCGGTGTCACCCGCGGTACCACAGGAACCGTTATTTTTCGGGATAAAAAGTACCCTATGTCCTATTCTGTACCCCAGACAACATGTATGCAAAATTTCAAGACGATCGGTTAAGTAGTTGAGACGTGAAAGCGATACAAACAAACAAACAAACTCACTTTCGCATTTATAATATTAGTTAGGATACATATTAGTACCTATATCACATACATCCTCCGATCTTTATCATAATTCGAAGGATGAGTATGATATGAGCTGACACCGATTATCCTAGTAAGGTCTAATACCTTCAGCTTCGCTTTGCATCCTTTCGAGCAGTGAGTAGCGCATCGCCAGGATGTCTTCCTCGTATCTGGACTGCGGTAGTCCAAGTAATATGTGTAATCCTTGTACAGAAGAAGATTGTTACCCCTTCCAGACGCAGTAAATGTAAAATCTAGAAGTAATATTGAAGCTAATTACGTAAAAGAAATTAAAGAAAGAATGAAAAGCAATCTCGCAACTTTACAGCCAAAGCAGATTTTTATACTTATGTTTCAGAGTACCTCTAGTATGTACGTTTTAAACTAGTATGAATTCTTAATTTATTTGAAGGTTTATTTCAATAACGAAAGCATTATCAAGCATTTTCGATTTTAAATGTCAAATAAATAGCAATTTTTAACATGTAGTTCTTGTTTGTTGTAAACTATAAAATTCAATAACTTTTTCAAACGTAGTTATTGTAATACCTATAGAAGACAGTTTTTAATAGTACGTAAAAACTGTTTTTTTTTTAATTTATTTACTTTTATGAAATAGTAATTAAATATACGTTGAAATGATAGCCTAATTAAAGAGCGATGATAGCCTAGTCGGAGAAGGCCCGCTTCTCAAGCCAGAAGGAGCGGGTTCGGACTCAGCCGAAGGCAAGCACCAATTTGTTCATTGTGTGAACGGAGATGCGTATTGTATGTCATCTGCTACGTAACTGGAGCCAGATGTATGGCGACAGGCTCGCCCCCTGTCACATTTGGGACTGAATAACGTCCGGCTAAGTGTGGGTTTTGTAGCCCCTCGAGGAAAAGGCGTGACGATAGTATATGTATGGAATAAAAATAAAATATTACTAAAGGGTTTGTCGACACAAACCTTCAACTTGCTAAAAAAACTATGCGCGTCAACAAATCCCTATTGACTGTAAAACCGTCCTTAACGTATTGAAAAAAAAGATAAGTATATTCCACACTTTTATCTTAATCATTACATGACACAAAAGTGTATTTGTTAATTAATTTAAATAGCAACAATACACAAATAGCATTTACACACAATATAAATTATTTCTTTGATTGTTTTACTTCTAGCTAATTACATACATTGTTTTTGATTTCCAAAAAAAATATTTCTTATAGTATGCTCATCTTTTAGGAGTTTATTTTTGTCGAAGTCCATCAAGCAATCTTCAGCATGTGGCTTTAGGCTAACTACATCTTTACGCTGATTTAGCGTAATGTTTCCTCTGCAATCCCTTGTAGTGAAACACAGCCAGAATGAATTACCACTCACGTACGTTTTCTTCCGATGGTACCGTCGGCCCTGGTGTAGCAACAACATTCCACCTCGGCTTGTACTCACGAATTCCAGTTCTGATGCTGTTGGATATATTACATCAGTCGTGAAAATGAGTCTATTCGGGTGTCCTGTAACGGAAACCCGATTTTGTTACTTGGTAAAAAACTGAATCGACATTTTTATAAGTATTATCAAACAAGTTTAATGAACACAGACATTTTATTCTAACGCCAGCCTGAACAATGGAGTTACAGATAATGGTTCGGTTCGTCATTTTCAATTTTTAAATTATTTACACAATATTCTTGAGCACGTTCGTTCGACGACGTAGTAAATGTCGCGGGTCGATTGACACAGACAAGATTGGCACAGGACCGGGATGAGTGGCGTTCGAGAAGAGAGGCCTGGGCTCATCAGTGAGCGATTACAGGCTGATGATGAAAATGATCAAATTTTTGAGAAGTTAAATAAAGGCTTCATGTGTATGTTAGTTTTTCTTCTGTTTAACAGTAGGGGTACCCTATTATTTGGCTTGGTATTCTTTTTTATTCTAGGTCAAACAAATTCAGTACGTAAATATTTTTAAAATTAATTTAGAATCTAAATTAATTTTATACATTGATATGTAGAACATTTATTTATATCTAATGCAAAAAAATTAATAGTAATATTTTATGCTACTTTAGCAGCATGGTGGGGCATGGTGGTCCATTGTTGGCAAAATGGTTCTATTCGATTATTAGCTCAGTAACAGTAAATCTCCCATGTGGTTACAATTTTTTTTATTGTTAGTTTTCATCTTGGTATGAATGGAATAATGAAGAGGCTAAAGAACTCCGGTAAATGGAAGTTGTTGGCATGAACTTGCTAGAGACAGAAAATAGTGGCGTTTAGTATCGGAGGCCAAGACAGGGTGTGTGTATGCTCACGATTCGATTTTCGAAAGGATTGAATCGGATCATCACATCCCTAGGGCAACTCCTTCTTGGTCTCCGATTCTAAACGCCATTCTTATTGTTGGCGACACGAATGTCGCCAACATAATTACTTAGTTATTGTAATTTGACGAGACAGCCATTCCTTAGCAGATATTTTAAAGGTGCATGTGAATGTTCAGTATTCTGCTTCACAATGGTAGAGTTGTCACGAACAGTTAACCTTGCTCTGCAACCTTTGCTGTTGTGAGTGGAACATCTCCAATAGGCGATAATCTTTGGGGCCTTTTCTTTGATTAGGCTGTAGGTATGGTTTTTGTAGAGCAACAACGTCGCACCCGTCTGTGATTTCACGAATTTTAATTCTGCAATAAAAAAAATATAAATGTACAAGGGTACGTTTAGCAGACTTGACGTACGCTGATAGGTTTTTTCATAAACTATGACTAAAATGAGTCGTTAATCAAATCGATCGCGAAATAATACAGTACAATATAATAGCAGTTTCATAACTCTGGATCCAAATTTAAGCACTAAAGACATATATAATTTAATAAATGCTGTTCAAAACTATTGATACTGTGCCTTCAAAATGGAACTAATGTGTTTTACGTATTGCTAAAAATCTATTTGTTGTAAATGTACGTCAAATACTTATTCTTTTTTTCTTTTATTATTTTTCCTTCAAAACTAGTTTTCATCGATTCAATACCGGGAGTATTTGGCGGGAAGCGAAAAGGTGCTGACATAAGTTTGTGTTATTTTTTAAATCTTGTGATTCTTCGAGTGGTAAAGTGTAATAATGGTAGATTATTAACCTTTATCGGTTCGTTAAGGTGCACGAGTGTGGAAAAATTTACAAACTTTGCGAAACGTGACTTTTCGTGTTCTCAACAAAACTTCACTTAAAGTTTCATTGAAATATCCATAACTTTACTGAATTAGGCTAACGGGAGGAATTCATCATCGTCATTATCACCTTTTCAGCATCACTCCATCATCTGTAAAATACTATATTAACTTGACACTGGCAAATGCACAAGACGTGCGACGCCAAATTCCTTGGAAGCCTGGTGAGTATATTTTATGTTCTTCTTTACAATAGTGCAATTCTCAGGCTGAGTTATTCGTATTCTGGATCTTACCGTATTCCTGGATATACCGTGTCGAACATACCCAGTGAGTTATCATTTTTGGAACTATATCTTCAAACTGTAGATGTAGTCATTGTACAGCAGCTTTGGCTGTGGTCACTCTGGTACCGCTGTGCCACAGTATCCGCCGTAGTTGCTACGGCGACTGTACCAAGGTGTGGGCAATAACCAAAGTACATGGCAAAATTGCCCCAAAATCGTTAGGGGCAGAAGCCACTACATATAAAAAAATAACAAAGTACTCCATTCTTTTGTTCAAAAAGATAAGAGTTTCATACATTCATTCGTAAAATGCGCTACTGGCTGAGCTCCGACAGTTCTTGGTCCTTCGAGCAGACATCTTTACACAAGAAAAAAACGTTGACAGAAGTAGTTTTATTCCAGAAAAATTTTAGCTATGTATTAAATAAATAGTGTAAATAACTTACTCTAAAATGATACTAAGTCAAACTAGTAGGTACTACTAGTATAATTTATTAGGGCTTATTAAGTTCATATCAATTCAATCAAACTTTAAAAAAAAAAAGTTAAAAGTTTATTAAGTTCATATCAATTCAATCAAACTAATTATAGTTTGATTGAATTGATTGAATTGATATGAACTTAATAAACTTTTAACAAGAATTTAAATTAATATTATTATCGTCCGAGCGAGCTTTAGCAAGCGAAGCGTCTATGCTTCAGCTCCGACAAAAATGCTTTCGTATGACTGGCGTCTGTTCAGCTGTCTTCTTCTACAGATCGCATTTCTCAACCGATTCTCTTGAAATTTTGTGCGAGGGTGCTCATTTTTCAAAACGGCGAAGATATGATTTTTTTAAAGGAAAAACTCTCCATTTAATTTTTTTTCTAAAACTGAAAAGACTAATCATTAATATCATTAGAATAAAATCAAAACATGTTAGACGTTTCATAGGTATGTAGTATGTAGTAATCCATTTAAAATAAAAAATAAAAAACACCGAAAATAAATTACCCGTATAACAACTTCGATAGTCAGTAGTAATACGGAAAAAATAAATTACCCGTGTATCACCTTCGATAGCCAGTAGTAACATGGAAAAAAAAAACTATCGGTATTACTACTGGTAGTAAGTTTGGTAGTAACACGGGTAGGGAACGGATCAAACTTAACTAAGAACACCCCCGACTAATTCACAACAAAAACATCTAAATCGGTTAATCCCCTCGGGAGCTACGATGCCACAACCACACACATACACACACACAGACGCGTCAAACTTATAACACCCCGTCTTTTTTGCGTCGGGGGTTGTAAAATCTGTGTAATTTTCAGACCTTACAAAATTTCACAAGAATCGGTTAAAAAATTCGAGCTGTGTAGGACAGATGCCGGCCGCGAGTTTTTCATCTCATAGAGTCACTAGTCATAATTATAATATATTATGTCTTGGGGCACGGCTCATTTCGACTACAGATAATTATGAAAAGCGCCTTCTTATTATACGAGTAATTACTTCGAATAATCGTGCCTAATATGAATAAAATCAATGTTTAATGGATATTTTATCCTATATTTTGCCATCTGTATTAATTGCAATTAATCTCTTGGTAAGCTAGGTGTTGGGTCGGCTTGGAGTAGATTTTGTTAGTGAAATTATTATGAATTCATTAAATTTATATTTTATTACTAGCTGTAACCCCGCGACTTCGTTCGCGTTTATTATTTTTAAATATATATGTGAGCTATCCTATCTGTTAAGTTAGATCGAACTGCACACGGTGTGCAAATTTGATTGAAATCGGTTAAGTAGTTTAGGAGTCTATAGCGGACAAACAACGTGACACGTAATTTATATATATTAAGATTATAAAAAATACGAGGGTAAAGCGATGGGCTTTGTGTCAATATTGTATAATAAGCGTTTATGTAATCTTTATATACACACCATTCACCAGCCGATATTTGGCAGACGGATGGTTATGTTCTCTGTTCTGCTTTATAACATCAGAGTAATTATGGACAGTTATTCTTGCGGTGCAGCCTTTTTTTACGTGAGTGGAACATCTCCAGCGGGTGGTGATCTTTGGGAACATATCTTTGATCAGGCTGTAGGTGTAGTCTTTGTAGAGCAACAACGTCGCACCCGTTTTTGAATCCACGAATTTTACTTCTGCAATAAAAAATGGTAAATTACAAGGGAACGTTCACTAGACTTACGTACGCTGATACGATTACATTGATAATAATTACAGATACAATAATACATGGTATAATAATATTCTCCGCCAGTTATAGCATTCAGAGTCAAAAATGGTACGTGGGCTATTGCCCACGTACCATTACGTACGTACGTAGTGATGTCAATCGATGCTTAAGCATGACCGAAATAAATCATTTACATACATTTAAATAGTTCTAAAGAGACCCATGACGTTTGCAAAAATCATCAACTTTGATAGTTTGAAGGTGCAGGTTTTGTTTCAATTTAGGTCGTCTAGTTTTTTCTCTTTGGTCGCGTACTATATACCTCAATTTTAGGACTAGACAACATAGGACAAGAGACTAGACATTGTTGGACTAGACGTAATGCGGCAAGAATGTTTCTGCAAACTAGACGTTCTAGGACACTAGGCGTTGTCAGCCTAAACCGCAAAAAAGTCGAATTTCGAACGTGTGTATTGTGTATTTAAAAAATGGCTGATAATTAAGTAAATATAACATCAAAAAAAAGTAAATACATGAAAAATATTTTTAAATGACTTAATGAACAGAAAAAAATACACATTTTCTTATAAAGTCACACACAATCATTATTTTTCATCATTATTTGTCATTATTTTTAGTAGTAGAGTCGCTGCCTCTTAGTTTTTTCCCGAATGTATAAAAAACTCCCTTATATACCCTGACAAAGACTCGCACAACCATCGACGACCAACCATCATCATCATCACAGTTGGAGATTTTTAATTAATGTTTAGGTAAGCAAATATGTTGACTAAAACAACAGTAGGTACAGGATTACATTCCTGCATTAGGGCGGCCTAATAACTCTGACATCAGGGCTAGCTACTCGGCCTATACGAACTTGCTTGCTTGTATTGTTTTAAGTCAAAATCAAAGTCAAAGTCAAAATCTTTAATTGCAATACAAGGTCTTAAATATTACGTCCATCCATTAAAAACCGCCAGGCGTGCAAATTAATACGCTAATTATTAGATTTAGATTCAGAATAACCATTAATACATGTGAATTATTTTACTAGATATTATTATTGTAATAAGTACTTAACTATAAATTATATAAATCATTACAATTTGTCAATTAGTATTTATAGTACCTACATAATGAGGTTCACACGCATGTACTATCTTACATTATTTTTATATAGTAAATAAATAAACTCGGGACACATCCACACACGGTCGCCTGACCCCAAACTGAGCAAAGCTTGTACTATAGCTGCCAGAGACTAAAATACATACTAAGATATTTTTAATACATACTTAAATATAAATTAACACTCAGACATAGAACAAACACAAATGTTCATCACATAAATGTTTGTCCTAGATTGGGAATCAAACCCACGCCCAAGTTCAGAAGGCACGTTCACTACCAAATGAGCCATCGAGGCAGTCATATAAACTCATATAAACGTGCATAATGAGTTAGGTTAGGATATCTTTATGAGAACACCGTTTCTTAACACAAATTTGGTAACCGGATGTGAATGTTCCTTAAATTTCTTTAAAACAGTGGAATTGTCATGAACGGTTAGTCTGGCCTTGCATACTTTGCTATGGTGAGTAGAACATCTCCAGTGGCTTATGATCTTCGGTACTTTATCTTTAACCAAACTGTAGGTGTAACCATTGTACAGCAACAGTAATCCGCCCGCTTGAGACTTGACAAATTGAATTGCTGCAAAGAAAAATAAAATAAATGTTGAAACTGCGATATTGAGTGGAAACTAAACATGTGCACTGGAATATATTTATATAAGTCCTAACTAATTAATTAGTTCTTATTAAATTAGCACTGTTAAAAAGAATCATGAATATCAATTCTAAGTAAATGGATTTTTTTAATAAGTAAATACATGAATACAGTTATAAATTTAAATTAAATTAGATAACCATTTTTTGAGACAACGTGTCAAAGTCTTATAATTCATATAAGACTTAGACACGTTGATTAGAATTTACATCAGAACAAGTGTAGTTCCGCACCGACCGGTGGCGACCACCCGCTGCGTGCCGCTATTCCGTCGACGCAGCTGTACGTGTCTCATCTCCACCACACCACCGTTTATACGTTTATCCCAAAATACGTTGGGCGAAGAGAGCAAGACAGGACACTGATGATGACCCTCTCCAATATCTACCCGTTGCTTTGCTTACACTTTGTTGATCACAACAGCAGCGTCCTACAATAATGCTCTATTCTGTGCCCATAATTACAACAGTCAAGGACAAATTTATTGGAGTTCATAAATAATGTTATTTTAATTAACTGCAGGTTAAATTAAAATGAAGTAAGATCATACTTAACACCACTCTTTGACACATTTCTTGAATTAACGCGCAGAAGCCGTGGGTTAAAGCTAGTAAATAATTAACATAAAAAACTTTTCAAGTATATACAACTAAAAGAAAGTCGTTTATAGTGTAGTAGAGATATAATTAACGCCCTACATAGTAAGTAAATAAAACACGTTATGAAGAAACAAGCAATTTGAACACTACTTCTTTTTTAAACGAATGCCGCTTTTAACTTTCATGCTGCAAACAAAATTTCAGGAAAATGAACTAGATAGGTATAATATTCAAAATGTTTTAATGTAGAGGCAAGGGTTGGTATAGATTATAATTTAACAATGTTTAGTCTCAGCGTGCTCTAGCACCAGGACATGCAATTTTTCCTTTTTTTTTAAATAGATAACAATAACCCAAATATGAATCTACTTAGAATATTTTTATAGGTTGGTTATTTTTCAGCACATATTTGGTGGGCGGGTGATTATGTTCTCCAGTTTCCTTCACCACAGTAGATTTGTTATGGACAGTAATTCTAGCTCTACATTCTCTAATACCGCGGGTGGAACATCGCCAGTGCGTGATGATACTTGGAACTTTATCCTTGTGCAAGCCGTACGTATAGTTCTTGTACAACAACAATGTTGTACCCTGCTTAGTAGATGTCACGAATTTAAAGTCTGTGAAAATAAAATACGATAAACGACGTCGCCAACTTTCATAACAACTATAACTAGAATAAAAATTTAAAAAATGGTTTGGTGATATACGGTTAAGTGTTACATTTAATAATTTAAAAATATTATTCAAACATTAAATAGCATTCTGATTGAACAGGTTTATTGAATTATCACTGAAGTTTGATACTTTTACCATAAATTATTTTACATTAAAAGATGTTTATCGCTTCTACGTTTTCGATACGCTCACAGACTTTTATTCCTCACAATGAGTATTGAGTAGGTATTAAAAAATAACCCAAACCTTTACAAAATTAACTCGAATTGTATAAACAACGCTACTGTTTATTATTTCTTAGTTAATGACTCTAATAAACGTTTAATTTAATACATTGTTATTAAATATTAGCTGCGCTCCGCGGTTTCACCCGCGCTTTCGGAATAAAAAGTACCCGATGTCCTTTTCTGTACCTCTGACACCATCACCATAAAATTTTGTATATAGATTATATTATGATGGGTTCAGTAGTTAAAGCGTGAAAGCATTACAAACAAATAAACGCACTTTCGCATTTATAATGTTAGTCATGATAAATGAAATCACTAACATTTAAATTTTAAAATACAATAGCGAAAATATTGTAAAGGACAAACTCTCGTGGTTTTTTCTTTTAATTATTTCAACATTAGGTATATTTTGCCATTTTTTGGTAATGTCATTGTAACTCCTTTCCCTGAACTGGCGTGCAGAGATGTAAAACACTCACACTTCGTGGGACGATATTCAGTCCCAAATGTGATAGGGGGCGGGCCTGTCGCCATACACCGGGCTCCAGTATAGGTAACACATGACATTTAACGTAACGCTATTACCATTCCAGAGAGTGGTTTCATTTATATAAATTAATGCTAATGGGATATATTATGAACGGTTGACTTAAAATTTTCTGGTAGGTATGTGTAGTTCTTAAATTTATTTCATTTTTATTAGACAATCTTTAGTCAGCTTGTACTGAGATGGCGGATGTGAATGGTTTTCACGGTCTTGTACGATAGCAGAGTTATTGTAAACCTTTAATTTTGCGCGACACCCTCTGCTGGCGTGACTGGAACACCTCCAGACAACCGAGTTCTCAGTTACATTTTTCCTAAGCAAGCTGTAGGTGTAGTTATTGTAGTACAACAATGTACCGCCCGTTTGTCCTTTCACAAATTTTATATCTGTGAAAAAACAATACAATATTATACTTATCTTAGTAGATGCCAATAGTTTGTAGTATTTTTAAAACAAAGCTTTTAGGAGTACCAGAAGAGACGAGAGGCCAAAGCTTAGTTGTAGCATTAGCATGTGAAGGCCAGATGATAGCAGAGCTTTAGAACTAGAAATTGAGACAGCTCAAGATATTCTTATCGGTTTTATTTTGTGATTGCTTAATGAGAGTCGCTTTCGCCGAGTAATAAAATAAGATAATGTAGCGAGCCAATCACGAGAATATGCTAAGGCTCTGGTTACGCTTTAGTGGGGTCCTTGTTTCAACTAAAACTGTACGAGAAATAAAGACTGCAAGAAATAAAGAATTACATTAAAATATATAATATTATTTATTTTATTATAAAGATGCTAAATTCGAAAAATCATAATATTCTCGACATAATAACAGTTACAAATATGTCCTCATGTTACGATAACATAAATGCAATACAAGACAAGCGTGTGACATCTTGTCTTTAGATTTAATTTCAAAACTGTACTTCTATGAGACGATCATTTTCGTGCACCTTTGGCGGGTGTTTGTGTTCATTTCGCTGTTTTATAACCATTGAATTATTGTAAATAGTTACTCTGGCATTGCATCCTCTATTGGCATGCGTGGAACACCTCCAGTGTGTGATTATCCTCGGAACTCTCTCCTTTAGCAAGTAGCAAGTGTACAGCAGGAGTGTTCCGCCTGCTTGAGATATAACAAACTTAATTGCTGTAAAGTTTAAATTGATATAAATTAAGTAGGAAAGCAGTCAGAGAATGGTAGCCGCAAAACGGAAAACGAGCACCGAGCAGAACTTCAGCTCGGTGGTCAGACGATATTGCAAAGGTGGCAAGAGAGGAGTGTATGAGAGTTGCACAGGACCGGAATCAATGACGCACTAAAAAAACAGACATACTCAGCAGTTACTAGAAAAAGTTATGTAAAGAAATAGACGATGATGATGTGAAGTTTGTAGCATAAAAAAGTAATCAGTCCAAGCCACGCACAAAATACTTTCACTGTTTTTTATGGTCAAATAAGAAAGAAAATCATTTTTAGAGTATCATGGCATAGTAAGAATTTCATTGTGTAAAATAATAAAGTAAACAAAAAAGTTTGATATGGCATATTTTTATTTAAAGATCTACTGTTTGTAAACCAAAAGCAACTGACGGTACCAAAAGGTATAGGTTTTGAAAACAATTCCTAGAGTTCTAAAAAAAAATGTTTTCCTTATTAGCTCTATTAGGATTTTAAGACAAAATCTCGATATTTGTTAATCCATCAGATAGCGGTCAGAAACGGGGTTTTCTGGTATGAAACTCTTTGAAGCAGTTTTCCAAGCACAGTGAAACACGGCATTGCTCGCATACGTATACCGTACGCGTTTTTCTATTGCGGTACATGCGGCACCATACGCATACACTGTGCTTGGAACGTCCTTTTGCAATAAAATGGTTTCCAGTCGAATTTGAGCGGTCTTTAGCCGCTACCACCACCAGGCGCGCGCGTCGTGGGTAGCCCATACCCTTCGACAACGTCGTCGCCGCGCCGCCGTCTGAAAATATAGACTTTATAGCTCACCCGTGGTAGTAGTACGACGTTTGTAGTATTTTTAATTATCTACTTAAATAAACGCTTCAAATAGTATATTTCTTGTTTGAATTTGAGGTCCCGTGTTTAGTTAGACCGGTGTATACGGACAAAAACACCTAAAAGTAGTCACATGAGTAGACACATACACATTATAAAGATATTGATATGTTATGTAATTTTTTTATTTTATTACAAAGTGTAGGAAAAATTATGATGCCATTCTCTTTTCAAACTTTAGAATATTTTCGAAATTTGCCACCATAGCACAGAAGAAATACTAGTCCTACAGACAGAACCATCACATAAGATCCAATGTTTAATGATTAGCGAATCTATGATCACAATAAAGCTTAATTTATTACATTAAAACTAGTCCAAATCTTTCTATAATAACTTACAGACATTTAACAATAATGCCAACTGTTCACATAAAGAAGAAATGTACCTAAGGAACACTTCAAGAGAGTTGAGATTGTTTTGCCCGCCGCGCGACACACATGCAAGCGCTTCATCGAACATATACGCTAGATTTGTACATAAGATGATTTTGGAAATAAAGCACTATAGTTTAGCACTTTAGTGTTTTATTTCAATATAAAAACAATTATTTATACGTAAATACGAATGTATGTTTGCCAAAACCGGTTCAGTAGTTTTCAAGATAAAATACGTGTTAATGTGGCGTCTTGACTTTAGCTTGGATTGGCCCATAAAACTTAAAAATACGAAAATAAGAATAGGTAGGTAATTACAGAAAATAATCTGACTTCAAACAAGAAGTTTTAAATATTTTTAATTTCTATTTTTCGTAGTGTAGACATTTCGATAAGTGAGAGCGGTAAACGTGCCGTGCGAGCGCTCAGGCGGGCGTGCGGTGGCCCGCTGTCGAATATAGCATTCAGCCACACGTAGTGACGTCAATCGATGCTTAAGCAAGACCGAAATAACTCATTTATAACAAGTTCGAAAGATACGGATGACGATGACGTCATTACGTGTTTACGTTAATGCAAAATGTAAAAAAAATTTGGCCAAATACACAATACAAATACAATAGATAGGGCCTTTCGATATCGATTTTGGGATCAAGGGTATAATTTTAGATTAACTTCTTTCGCAAAATCTTTTGAGATATATGTTGTGTACTTTGTTTTATTTTATTATTGTACTAGTTTCACAAAACAATTAAAGTCATTTAAAAATTTATTTTTATTTTAAAATTGCGTTAATTGTTATGTGAGCGAAAATGAATATATACGCTAATTATTTTCATGACAAACTAAAAAAATTACATGTTACATATTACATACCACATTAGGTAAAAAAGTTGCACAATGCAATAAATTAATCAAATGCGATGCTGAGATAATGACGAATGTTTACTTTCCGATTTTCGTTTCTTTTTATTCGACTAGGACAACGTTTGCACCTCCAAGCGGTCAGACCAGTTTTATATACTGTCCTTCGTAGATACAATACTTGGCAGGCGGGTGGGTGTGCATGTTCTCCACTCCTACTATTCCGAACTTCTCGTTCAGCTTTAGCTTCGCGTTACATCCTCTGCAGTTATGAGTAGAGCAGTACCAATGAAAATTCTTCGTTTTCTTGCATTGCATCTTGCAGTAATATGTGTAGTCGTTGTACATTACTAAATGTTTACCGGAGTATCGGGACTTCGCCAAAAGGATTACTGGAATGCAAATGGATGTGTTAGAACTAATTCAAAGAGTTGTCAATATTAATTAGTATTTGCACCGGATTCACCTTTGATATAGCCGCTGCCAAAATGTAGCAAAAAGCCTGGTAAAGAAGGCAAATGTTTAACTTAAAAAAAAAACATTTTAATTAGTTTTACTTATGTTTAGTACTTTTAGTACATTTTGCTTTTGTATACCTTGTTATATAATTATCAGTACCTACCTAATCTTATAGATAAAAAAGCACCAGTTTCAATTAAGTGTTATGTTTTTCAATTTTGTTATACTTTGAGCCTTCATATGTAGGGGCGTAGGTATGAGTACATTTAAAACAAAAAAAATCAACCGCAGCTAAAGCATTCCCGATCAAGTCATCTTTCAAAACAAAATAAACTAAATTGGTTCACCCATTAGGGAGCTGCGTTGCCACAGACTTAGAAGGCTTGAGCCACAGACAGATACATACGTCAACCGAACTTATAGCACCCCTCTGTTTGCGTCGAGGGTTAAAAAATACTGGCTCTAATCAGCTGGAGTAAATTCTAGTCGGTCTTCTGTCGATGGTTAAAACTCCATACATTTGCAGATAGCAATATTTGCAGGAATATGGGCTTTGCTCATAATTTCTTATAAAAGTCTCCAACAATCGCGAACGTAGGCGGTCGATGGCAATGGTTCAAACGTGCGAACAATATAATTCTTTTCTCTACATCATCTTTGTTTGTGGTCAGTCTCGCTTTGCATTGCTTGGACCCTGTACAAGACCAGTTGTAAGTCTTAAAGTTCTTTTTGTGAACGTAGAAAGAGTATCCATCAACAACAGCCACTTCACTGCCGTTCTTCTTTTTGTACCATTTCACTGAAAAATACAGAACCAACTCAATCAAATCGTCAAAGTAATTTTGGCATCGATTCGGTAGTTTCATTCTCTCTTGCTAAAATAAGAGAAACCATTGAAATAGTGATATCTCTGTTAAATGCAAATTTTAAATGGGAACAGACGGTAAACATCGTAGAACTTAGAAAATAGGTAAGAAAGTAAGAAAAACAATGAGATTATTATTATGATCATTACTTTGTACACACGTACTAATACACAAAACATTATTATTGTATTAAGCAACATCTTAAGAAGATGAGACGTTTGAAGCGTTCGTAGAAAAGTTTATGAGCATATAAAATATGATACGTGGCTCGGCCGGATTGACCATGTCGGAGCCCCTAGGCAATTCAATTCTTAAGGCCCTTTTTCTAAATTTCTACATTACGAAGATATACCATTACGCCAAACAATAACACATATCGTCCTGCTTTTCCCCCGAAAGAGCTGGCAGAGGTTTAATACAACACCCACACTTGGCCAGACGATATTCGGTACCAAATGTGACATGGGGGGGAGGGGGGAGGGGGTGGGGCTGTCGCCATACCATGCTCTAGCCATGAAGCGGATGACATACAATAAGCACATATGTGTTCACATAACGGACATAATGATGCGGGATCAAATACGCTCCTTCTAGCTTGTGAAGCGGGCCTTCTCCAACAAGGCTATCATTTATCATCAAACTCACCTGTTGACTTCAGTTTTAGTATTGCACCTGCTCGTCGTCTCGCCGATTTTCTCAAAGTCTTTTTTTCCAAATTCGTTAACACAAATTTTGAAACACACACACTTAGTTCATATGTTCACATGTTATCTGTGACACACACTAAAAACTTAATCAAACTTTAAAAAAAACTCACAAATCCCAATTACAAATTTGACTCAGCAGCACTGCCTACTTAGCTGACTCGCCGGTGATTTCCAGGAGGTGGTGGTACTGACTGCTTCCTTAATTTCTTGACCTCAGGAAGCCCTTTTTACCAAATTTGGCGTGGAGCAACGGGATTTTTTTCTTGGACCAAAGGCAATGTTAGAACAATAGATGCAATGAGAAGAGCAGGCTTTCTATTTTTATTCCAATATTCATTATGAAAAATCTTCTTAAACAAAGTCATACGAAATGATACAATTTCATTATTATTGCATTAATTCATACCATTCATTTGCATCCAAACTTCCGTGTTCTAAATTTTATCGTAAAAAAGTTATTCCTACACTTTGTGGTAGACGCCTTCACTGATTATAAAATTTTGCGCAACATGCGCGTGCTCCAAATTCTTAAAGTTGAGTAATTCATCTTCCTGGTTCCGTATGAACCGCGCTCGACACTTCTTCTGGAAGCACCGGAAGTACTGCGAGCCACGGACTCCGGTGCCGTCGTGATAGAAAGGATACCCATTAACGATGGCCATTATTTGGCCAGAAGTTTTATTCACCCACATTACTGTAAAATAAGTCACATCAGTTAAAAATTGAACAACAAGATACTAACTAACATTTAAACATTAATAAAAAGAGGAGGCAGATGTCATGTCATACAAGCGACTCCAGCGACAGCGCTCTTAAATTTTAAATCAAAGAATGAAAGCATATAAAAATATATAATAACTAATTCCACCTCTGCTAAGACAAGATATTCAATTTTTAGGTCTGAAATGTACAGGCCGGACGTAAGACAAGTATACGATTCAAGCATGAAAGCTATAAGTCCCTTATCTGCATCACGTCGCCATCCTTATACACTGCTTATGTGACATAATTGAAAGTAACAAAATTTGCCAATAATAATTAAAAACAATAACATAGAAGGTAGTGTATTTTATTCACTAGCACAGTAGAACAATACTAAATTATATTAAACACTATACTATTCATAAAGTATGTATTTTGAATTAAATACCTAAGTATACTGCGGGATAGCGGAGAATGTCGCAGGGTGTGATTCGATAGTTATATTTTGACAAAGACGCCATTATTGATCAAATATCTTGGCGCTTTATGAGAGTGATTTATATTCTTTAACCATGCTACTCCACAATTTACGATAAATCTTGCTTTACATAGCTTGCCTACAGTGCAGCGATAGTATTCCGAACCAGACTTGCCTCCGTCCCGGTAGAAGGTGTAACCGTTAACAATAGCCACAGTCTTGCCAGACACATTTCTTGTCCACGTCACTGCAACAATCAACCGGGAAAAGCGTTAAGTCAAAGTAACCTTAACCTTAACCTAGTCTACAAAAATTACATTTTTTAACCGAAATCAAAAACATAAATAATTAATAATTCAAAAATAGTTTACATTCCACTTTATTGAGAAAACATTCAATACCAGTTAGTAGGTACGTAAGCTCTAAATTTAGATAAACATAGTCCATATTTTACATTAAATATATTATGTATTACTAGCTGCGCCCCACGGTTTCACCCGCGGTTAAAAAGTATCCTATGTGCTATTCTAGACTATAATCTATCTCTGTGCCAAATTTCATCCAGATCTATTCAGCCGTTCTGGCGTGAAAGAGTAACAAACATCCATCCATCTATCCATACAAACTTTCGCGTTTATAATTTTAGTAGGATATTTTGTAGTAAACGCCATTTTTAATCAAATATTTAGGGGGTTCGTGATAATGATTTGGATTTTTTACGGTGAGCGTTCCACAATTGATGATAAATCGCGCCTTGCAACTAGTTCCTTTAGTGCAGCGGAAGTACTCGGCGCCACGCTTCCCCGCTCCATCTCGGCAGTAAGTGAACCCATCCAGGATTCCCACTAACTTGCCAGCTACGTTCTTCACCCAGGTGACTGTACAAAGACGTTGCTTTTGTTAGTTTTGCAATAGCAATGAAAACTTTAAAATACCTATTTTTTGTAATTATAGTCAAACCACTAGACGTAACGAATATTATTTGTTTACGTAGTTTTCTCTATACAATTTCAAATATTTTAGGTAAAAACTTTTGAAAACCTAAAAATTAAAGATATTGCCAGCCATGGTTCTTACCCACGTAACTGTAATATTAAAACACCTATGTTAATAAGAACTACTATAAAATACGTTCTAAAGAGAAATACTGGTAGTATAATTTTTTTAAATGTTGTAACATCTATTACAAAGTAAAAATAACATCGTTATAATGTTTTACAAACGAAAATTTGTATGTGAGTACGCTGGTTCCTGGGTAATGGCTGATAAAAATTGGGATGAGTATGACGGATGTCATACCCCCGTTAAAACGACGGGGAAACGATGGCTCTCGGATAACCAACAGCAGGTGCCTTAATTTACAATAAGATATATTATATAGGATATACATAATTACATTGATGATTGCCATCGTTTTGCCAGATTTTTTTTTACAATATAAAATACTTTGTTAAAAGATAAAAGGTAAGCTAAAAACAAATTGGAAAACTGTAGTTTTCATGTGACTTGCATCAACAACAACAACAACAACAACTCTTTATTAAAAACATAAAATATTACAATAGTACTTAAATAAGGCTTAACTAAGTTTTTAATGGGCGGCCTTATCGCTCAAAGCGATCTCTTCCAGCAATTGCATCTTGCCGCAATCTCTCAGATATATAGTATAGGTAGTCCACGGATTTTTAAGGCTAGAGCTGTGTGCTCTATCTCGTTTATGGTCGTCCAAAGTATGACGTATAAAGTAGATTTTTTATACATAGGCAGGCAGCCAGCTCCGCATATTGATTGGGTCTTGTCATTGGCAAGGTAAAATATATTGGCGGCACTCGTAATACTTGTCCATTCTATGATGTTACATAACTATGAGTTCTAGTTACCCGCTTATAAATCTATTATATTCACAAATCTATTTCATTTAGCTATGATCGCATATCATGCAACCAATCAGACGCTTCATAGCAATCACAATAGTGTCTACAACCATTTTGTAATCATCCAAAATGTAACAGTAAGTAAGTACTTTCATAAAACGTTTATAATAAAATATTATTATTACAATCGAAAGCAGCGACGACCCTATTTTTGCAACCCTATACAACAGGAGTCGTCAAACAGCTGCACCGCAACAAGTTTACCTGCTATTCTATAAGAAAGGAGACGTGATAAAGATCGTGCTACTCGTTTGGTTGCCCTTAAAAACAGTCATGCAAATCATGCGTTCAAAAAGAAAAAAGACTCACGACCGACGTCTTGAAAAAATTGAAGCAGCATAAAGTTAAAAATATTGCCTCACTACGAAACACAATCACAATCTTTACACTACACAGTTACAACAACTAAGTATTGTTTTAACGGCTTTTTTACATAGCCATCGCCATTAAAATAAGCCATTAAAATATGTAGAAAATTTTCTTTTGCTAACAGTTTTCTTTATTAGTTTTAAAATTCGTTTTTATTTTGAAATTCGTAAAATGTTACTTGATTTTTTAAAGTAAGTTAGTTGCAAAGTTTTGCAATCTACTACTCTTTTTAATTATTACTCTTTTTAATAATTTTAGTTTTAACATGTTTTTGTTTTTTGTAAATAAGAATCTGTTATTGTATTTTTCCTACAAACATGTATGTTGTAATTAACTTTAGCATGCTATCAAATTTAAATTGTTTTTAGTCGCCTATTTCGTAGAGACGACCGCACTGCGCGACGTTTACATCGAAACTAAATAACATTTGATATATGGATCGTAACCGCTACAGCTATCTCTTTCGCACAAACATTGTGAAATTTTTAAATGTAGCCATTAAATAATTTATAGTTAAGAATTACAAAATACAAATTGTTTAGCAAATTACAACAATAAAACAAAATTAAAGGAGCTCCCACAGTTTAATTTTGATACGAGTTATTTCCATTATTGTTTTAGTTTGTTTACTTCAGAGGCGAGTAGCTCGTCTACTGGCGCACATACAACTATCATTTTACCTAACACACTATGTATGCTTTATAAACAGTAGATAACATCAATCAATAGTAACATCAGACTGGCTGTGTGCTAAATGCGCCCCGCGGATTAACCCGCGGTCTCGGCTTTCGGGATGAAAGATACCTCAATGTCCTACTCTGTACCCGTGACGATAGGTACGCAAACTTAAATGAAGACCGATTGAGTACAGGCGTGAAAGCTTAAAAAACAAACAAGCAAACTCACTTTTACACAATATAATATATAACTAGTTAGGATTGTTAAAATTAATTAAACATATCAACTCATCTACTATCACATTTACAAATTTATTTTATAAAATCAATAACAGGCCCAGTAATAATTAGGTACATTAATAAATTAAAATTTTCTAGTTTCAAGAGAAAAGACAACACATTACTCTAATTTCTATACACTCGTAAATAAGTACTGAATTATTACGTCTTATTCTAACGTACATAGTTTTATTTTACTAGAAATTTACTAATTTATAAACATTAATATGTACATGTTTTATTTTGTTCTAACGCACTTGTAAGAGACGATTTTGAAGAATATGCGAAAAAAAAATTAAGTTTTTATTTTAAAGTTTAGAGTGAAAGCTCCCGCTACAGATGTTGCTTAAGATGGTAGTGTAGAGTTGTTGTAGTGTTTTGACATTTAATTATCTTCTTACAATATTTACATCTAGCGTAGATGCCATCCTCGGTCCTCAGGTAAAAAGGCCAAACAGCTGATTGCGACTTGCGGTTCCCTTTATCATATTCTCTAAATACCAACTTTTTATGCTTCACGACTTTCACTAAACCTGCAATGTCAAAAATAATTTTCTAATAACGATTTATTTTAACTAACCATAATGTTGTATTACTTTCTATTTTAAACTAGAAAAACACCAGTAGGTTTTCTGAATAAGGTAGGTAAACCAAAAAGCGTATTTTTTTTATTTTTTTTTTAATAATATATACAATCACATTGACACCGCATTTTATACTCTATGATAAATGCCATTGTGGATAGTATAACTTGTAGGCGCATGAGTATGTTCAGTATTCGCCCGTATCACGGTATTGTCTTCTCCGGAGAGCGTCGTGAACCGAGCCTTGCACTTCTTTTTAGCATTATTTCTCAGACACTGCCACTTCTGAGTAGTGTTGGAGTGGCCGGCGTAGTAGTACGTGTATCCTTTCAGGATTGCCAAGCGTTTTCCTTTATAGTTAGAGACGTAGGTCACTGGAATGATTATAAACAAAAAATAAATAAATGAATAATTACGTTTCTTAAAAGTAATATTATAACACGGTAAGTTAGACGGGGTAATTTTTAAATAACCTACAGTATAGGTATGCTATCACATTTTAGTTTCAAAGAAACGTACCTACCTATGGTATACATTAACAAACAAAATTATAATAAAACAAACTGTGTCATAATAAAAGCTTATAATCCATTCATTCATTAAAATAAGTACCTACTATATGACGTGAATATTGTAATTTTAAGTAAAATAAACTTTATTTTTAAGAAAGCCGGAGCCGGAAAAAACCAAGCACAGATGTAAAAATATCTTGGCGTATTACCAAAATATGACAATGCCGAATTTTCTGTTTCCTGACATTCAGAATGAAACGTCCTGGGGCGCTAATAGACTGACCATATTTTTACAGCAATACTGGCCCAGCAACACTAGCTATATATCCGACAGTAGCCCAGCCATCATCGGCCATGCTAGATATGTATGACTGTTTGGCCGGGCCACACTTAAAACATTGCAGTATGGCAGTGAAAATATGGCCCGTCTAGAAGCGCACTAAGAGAAACCCTCTATTGAACGCTCAAAATCCTCGCTTCACTCGTGCCTAAGCTATCTCGTGTCCAACATATCGCTTTTATCCTTCGTTAAGAGTCCGGCGACCAAACTAATTTCGACCTTGGCGACCTAGACTAACTTCGCATTGGCTTAAGGTATTCTATCGCCATTTCGTCTAGAAGAAAAAGACGAGTGAAGAGAGCGAGTAATGATACCTGACGAGCCTCTAAACTTACCTACAGAGTGACAAAGTGCAATTTCATTTTTTTTTATGACTTTTGCACTACCATAATCATTCTTAAGTAACTAAGAATTTCCCTTGTATAATTGATTCATTTAACAGCTAATGATGTAGACAACCTCCCTATGTAATGGAATTTTTGATTTGCTTTGTTACCTATTGAATAAATCAGTCAAAAGTGACCCCTTAAAATGCGGATATTTTACATAGCTCTATTTTCGCTTGAGAACGTTTTTTAAAAAAACCAAGAACATAGGGGCGAAGATATTGTTAATTTAATTGTACATGCTAAATTTCATCCTAATCTGACAAACGGTTTTTAAGAAATTTTAGTAGTGCGTTTGTATGAAAATTTCAGTACGTCGCGGCCCTCTAAAGCAATCTTCTATTAAAATGTAACTGTTCGCAACTCACATAGCTCATTTTATGGTAGTAAAATTTGCAACAATGAAAATAAACAGAAACAATCTTCTTCTTGGTCGCTATGGTACCGTAGTCGTCATGTAGTATTGTTACAGAAAATATTGTATGGTAATGTATAGTTTCAGTATGTATAATATATGTAAAGTAATTTTGTATTGTTTCCACTAGCTGCGTACCTCGAGTTCACCTCCAGCCCCATAGGAACTTTTATATTTTTCAAAATGAAAGCAACTCTAACTTTTTTTGGACTTCTGAAAGCGTTTACGTATCACTTTTGCGAAATTTCATAATGATCGGTTGAGTACCAAGTAAAAGCTTGAAAGCGTAACAAACAAATGAACAATATCACTTTCACATTTATGGACCGAGCGAGCGTTGCCGAGCGAAACGTCTATGCTTCAGCTTCGACAAAAATGCTTTTGAATATCCGGATTTTTGTCCGGATCTTTCACTACAAGTCTTATTTCTTAACTGGTTCTCTTGAAAATTTGTGAGTTGATTCGGAACGCCTGTAGGCCAAAAAACTGTGTTATTATCAAATCTGCTCAACGTTTTACGAGAATCGGTTGAGTAAAACGACCCGTTGAGGAGGACAAACCCCGGCGCGAGATCTTCAGCTCGCAGAACCACTAGTAAATATTAGTTAGAATGTTTTGTGATATATGCCATTTATAATAGTGTAATTTTGTGGTTCATGATTATGTTCTGTAGTCGCCTTTATGATACATTCATCTTCTAAGCTTTTGGTAAAGCGAGCTTTGCACGCTTGGGAGTGATTGCGCGTGCAATTCCACCGCTCGGTGGAGTTGGAGTAACCTGCGCAATAGTAAGTGAAGTCGTCGATAATCGCCAAGGTCTTTCCTCTCACACTGTCGACGTAAGTCACTGCAACTATAACAGAAAATACTTGATTAATACACGAACACTAAACTAAATTATAGTAACCTTTAAGACTGAAAAAATAATGTACTTAACAGACATTAAAATTCTGGGTTCATTCAATTAAGTAAATTTTTCATGCAAATTTCTTGGTAACCGTTTGTCAGATTATGATGGAATTTGGCGTGTACATTTAAAATAAATTATATCTCCGTCCCTATGGGTAAGACATGATAAGTTGGACGGGGTTATTTTTGAATAATCCATAGTATAGGTGTGCTTTTACATTTTAGTCTAAAAGAATGCGTACCTATCCAAGATATTCATTTTGGCAAATAAAATCAAAATAAAACAACCTGTGTCATAATAAAAGCTTATAATCCATGAATTACATAAGTACATAAATCGCCGCAACGTCTGCAATAGAGCGTGTTGGGATGCACAACGCCGACACATCCATAAGTCCGTATAAAATAAAGATCCAGCGAAAGTATGGAAGTTTCTCAGATCTTTGGGAGTCGGTAAATCTCGTCAAGATACTCTTCAGAACAATTTGGACATTAACCTTCTTAATCAGCATATTAGCTAGTCCTCAAATTTTAAATGGCCAGTAAAGGCTACTACTCTTAAATTTATTTTTTCTATTATACCTCCTGATTATGACTCTTTTACTTTTAATCAATTTACCGCTTGTGATGTTAACAAAAATATACAATCAATATCGTCTAATGCTGTTGGCAGTGATAGTATAAGTCGTAAAATGATCACACCTATCCTTGATGAAGTGGTTCCAGTCGTCCAATATCTCCTCAATTTCTCCATTCCCTCACGGGCACGTTTCCGGTAATGTGGAAAGAAGCTCAAATTACACCGCTTCCAAAAAAATCGAATCCTGTTTCTTTTGCAGATTTCCGTCCAATCTCTATACTCCCCTTCCTGTCTAAAGTCTTAGAACAGCTTGTTCACCAACAATTTTCTTCCTTTCTACTCAAAAACAATCTCCTTACTCCATTCCAATCTGGTTTTAGCCACAGTCATAGCACCGTGACTGCTCTTACGAAAATCACCGACGACATAAGGGATGGTATTGGTCACGGTCACCTGACTGTACTATCGCTGCTGGATGTAAGCAATGCATTTAACAATGCCGACTTTGACGTCTTGTTAGCAATTGCCTGCTCTCAACATATCTCCAACGGTTATTGATTGGTTTTGAGGTTACCTGTTTAGACGTCGGCAGCAAATCCGTATCGATGGCTCGCACTCTACTTGGTATATATTTCTGCCGGTGTTCTGCAGGGCGGCGTTTTATCTCCTCTTCTTTTTGCAATCTATATAAATTCAATTTCTAAACAGCTGACTTCTTCCTATTACCTCTATGTGGACGATTTACAAATTTATACCCAAGCCCCATTAGGGCAACTGCCTGAGGCTATCGAGTCTACTAACGCTGACTTTAGTGCTCCAGTCACTTATCCGTCTTAACGGATAAGTGACTGGAGCCGATCATATGGCCTTTCGGTAAACTATTGTAAATTATTGGGAGTTCACGTATGATCTCTAAAATCGACTGGTTCCATTTACCTCAAATGGTCTTTGATGGAATCCCCATCCCTATTAGTGAAACGTTTAAAAATCTTGGAATAATAATAGGAAAATAATTTAATGTTATGTTATGTTCTGTGATATATGCCATCTATAATAGTGTAATTATATGGTTCGTGATTATGTTCTGTAGTCGCCTTTGTAATACTGTCATCTCCTAAGGTCTTGGTGAAGCGAGCTTTGCACGCTTGGGAGTGGTTGCGCGTGCAGTACCACCGCTCGGTGGAGTTGGAATAACCTGCACAGTAGTAAGTGAAGCCGTCGATGATCGCCAAGGTCTTCCCTCTCACACTGTCGACGTAAGTCACTGCAAGTATATCAGAAAATTTGGATGAATACACAAAAACTACACTATATTATAGAAACCTTTAAGGCTGAAAAAATAATTTACAACAGTCATTGTTTAATGGAACCTGTGGTTTTGCGACGCTCTAAATTTACCATGCAAAGGCGCTTGTCAAATTTTTTGGAAATAATTTGTCAGATTATGATGAAATTTGGCATGTGCAATAAAATAAACTATGTCTCCGTCCATATTCAGTTCCTGGTTTTTTAAAAAAACGTCCTCAAGAGAATATAGAGCTATGAAAATGATCCGCATTTGTAAGGGGTCACTTTTGACTGATTTATTTCATAGATAGACAAAGCAAATCAATAAGTTCTTTACATACTATCTATCAACATTACTATTATAGGCTGTCAACATTACTAGCTTTTAAATTAATCTTCAATCCAAGGGACATTTTTAGCTATTTCAGAATGATTAGAGAAGTGCGAAAGTCATAAAAATGTCACTTTTTTACTCTGTAGATAACTTTAGAAGCTCGTTAGTATTTTTACTTGCTCTCTTTGCTCGTCGTCCTCTTCTAGACGAAATAGCAATAGAAAACCTTTAGACAATGTGAAGTTAGTCTAAAGTGGTCGCCGGATCCTTAAGAAAAAAGGCTTAACTAAATCTCAAGGATTAAGTCGATCTGTACTTTTACTAAAATATATTTGTTATTGCTACTCATTAGACCAGGACCTCAATAGTTGTAGCAAGTTTGGATAACCCAATGAAGCCTCCAGAATTGTTCCTTGGGCAAGATAATTTAATTATTCTTAGAGAAAGTAAATTATTGTCTATCCCAATTTAACATGCAACGTTTATTTATTTAGTTGTATGAGTACATATTTTAATGCTATATTGGGAATGTTCTAACGACTTAATAATTAAGAGTGAGTTAAAACAGCTCTATTAGGTAAGTACCTACCTATTAATTTAAACTAAAAAATCAAGTACATACAACAAACAAAAAAAAACTAATATTTATTTCAAAAAATAATGTACTGTCAAACTTACATTATTAGGTGCTTCAGCGTTTCCCATTTCAACGTGATCGCAAAATAAAATATCGAGTCACAGCATTTCCCGCCTTGTTATAAAATAATCTCAAGGATATTTCGATCAAATATAAGGATACCTTATATTATTTAACAATTATTTAAGTTTTATTATTTCAATGCAAGGATTAATTCTACATCAATTGATACATTTTTGATTACGTTGTCGTCAAGAATACTCAAAACAACATTATGTAATAACCTGTATTATATGAAGCTAGGTTTTCAATACTAGCTTACCAATTATTTTACTCAATTTTATAAACGAGAGACTTATAACTATGTTTTAAGTTGACATTTATCATCCAACTTATTGTCTACGGAGAGTGTTGTGATTCGGGCTTTACAATACCCATACGTCGTACACACACACCCAGCTGACTGTCGACTTGTTTTAGGGAGCTTGATGGAAACTGTAGCTTCCAATAATTGCTATGGGCTAGTTTTCTGACGTTATGTTAGTACTTCACTGAACATAAATAGAAATTGTTACTCACCGAGCTCGTAATATTTTCACCAACAAAAAATAAAAACCGCAGGTCTCATTGTGTAAGCGTGGTGGGGCTGGTCATCGCGCGCCTTACCAGTTGCGCCATACGAGCGAGGGGAAGGCACATCTTACCAAAGCCGATTAACTTATCTTGAAAACACGCATTGGTCATTTTTGCACCAATCTAGGTCTTGGGCGAAGACACAAATGTGTGCATCAGTCTTTAGCACAAAGTTGATATTGAAGCCAATGTGTAACGCAGTAATAAGGTAGGTATAGTATAGTATAGTATTGGCATTTCAAATTGAAGTAAAGTTTGGCACCCAGTTAAACGAATGTGAGGCCGCGGCATTACGTAATTAGGCCCAAGCCAGCGCGAGGAATTGAAATACGAGTAAAATAATCGAAAACAACAAATTCAGAAAAAACATAAACAGATCAAGTTGACGGCCTCGGTGGCTTAGTTGGTAAAATCTGCCTTCTAAGCTTGGAAGCGTGGGTTCGATTCCCACCTAGGGCAAACATTTATGTGATGAACATTTGTGTTTGCTATATGTCTGGGTGTTATTATCTATTTAAGTATGTATTTAAAAATATATATGTATGTACATATATCAGTCTCTGGCAGCCATTGGACAAGCTTTGCTTAGTTTGGGGTCAGGCAACCGTGTGTGACAATGTCCCGAATTTATTTTTTATTTATTTTATTTACTTATTGAAGTAAAAGAACACTGATATAGGTTTTTTGAATTTATTAAAATCAAGGTATTTCCAGCTTTCTTTACAATACGCTTCAAAATCTGTAAATTAGCAAAAAATTAAAGCTTATGAAATATTCCATTAAGTAATTTATAACGAGGTGGCTTATGGTTATGATCTGCGTTGTACCTTATAATTTGTTGTCTGTCTTTACGAAGTGTCGTGAACTGGGCCAAGCATCGTTGTCCGCTCATACTACACCGCCAGTTCACGGTCGAACTAAACTCTTTTGAACGATAAAATCTATAGCCTTCTATGATTGCAAGAGGCATTCCTCTGGCGTTCACTACGTAAGTCACTGAAAATAAACGCATGAGTTACATTTTTAGCAGAACGTTGACCTTTCAACAAGACGAAAGTAAATAGCCTAATAAGTTGATTGGACATCAAAAACTTTTTAAGGATATATATTTTATTATTTTTAAACTATGGACGTCAGAGCGTCGCAGGTAAACTAAAAGCGTAGTACTTAGATGTTAGTTTATAAACAGGGTAAGATAAATAAAACCGCTTAACAATAAAGACAGGTGTATTTTTAGCTCGTTTAGCTTTAGCAGTTTAGCGTTCTGAACAGAGCCTACTAGCTCAAAGTACTTAGTAGAACATTTCAACAACAAGCTTATAAACAGACAGACAGATAGAATTATTTACGATTTCATACTTAGCTTATAGTAAAATTTACAAAGGTTTGATTTAAGTAAAACGCTAGCATATAATATATCCTTATTTGAGTGGGTAAGTTCGAGTAAAATAACCTAATTTGTAAAAAGTCTAATTTATCTTAATCTTTACATTTCTAATTATCATAGTTATCCTTTGATGACAATAAAATATCAGTATCGTCTACCAATTCCAACTAAACTAGCTGTGTTTGTTATTAAAATATTACTATTTTAGTTGAGCTTCAGTAAGTTTAAAATATAAGCCTTCAGAATTAGACCAAGTACCTATTTACGTAATTTAGAGACTTATTGCATGTCATCTGCTACATGACTGGACCCCGGTGTATGACGACAGGCTCGCTCCCTGTCACATTTTGGACTGAATATCGTCCGGCCCGGTCCGGCAAAGAGTAAGGTGTTAGATTACACCTCTGCCAGCCCTCAGCGGAAAGGCGTGACCATATGACGATATATGAGAGACTTAAAGAAATCAAATTCATAATGATGAAAATTAAAAACTGTTTTTTTACTAGTATTTTTAACATTTTCAATAGTTTCAATAATAATTTTACAAAATTTAACATTACTACAGTAGTACTTAGTTCATTATTTTACTTAATTTAATTTCCACGATGTCGTCAGTTAAGTATACTTATGGTAAACTCCATTACAAATGTTGTACATGGGAGGGTCATGTGTGTGTTCTGTGTTCGCCCTTATTAATCGTCGATTGCCACCGGAAAGTGTTGTAAAGCGAGCTTTACACCCGCGCGGTTGCCCGTGCTTGATACACTCCCAATGAATAGTGGAATTAGTCTCTCTGGCACGATAAAATGTGTATCCTTCCAAGATCGCCATGGATTTTCCTTTGATATTTATAGCGTACTGCACTAAAATAAAAAGAGATTAACTTCTTAGTAGAAATCGTTTAGTTTCGTTTTGTTGTTTTAAATATTTTGTGTTTGCCTTTTTTTGTTGCGCCATGAGTGGCTGACCAGCTATAACTGGCCGCTTGATGCGAAGTTAAGCAACCATTGTTACCTATGGATACCAGCACTCATATTCATTATCATTCGGAAACGTATCCGATCCGATTTCAAAAAATTTAAACGCAAATTGTATCAATCTAGAGAGGGCGCAGAGAGCAGTAATCAAAGTGATGATGGGAAAGCCCCGTCGCTATCCGACCTACAAGCTATATCAGGAGGCAAATGTACTCACAGTAAGACAACTCTTTATCTCGCGAGCGGTAACAAAGGCACACACAAACAATCTGCAAACCATGCAAAGAGATTGTCATACAGAAACAGCGCCGCTCCCAAAAGTTAGAACGGTCTTCGCAAGCCGGCTTCCTCCATACATACATGCGTTCACTTATAATGCGGTCCACAAACAGTGCGACCTAAAAGAAACTCCACACAGAAAAGCCAGAGGTAAAGTGAAAACATGGCTACTTTCCCTAACGTATGAAGAAACCGAAGCTCTTGTCAAAGTATACAACAACAATAATTGATAGCACTGTCCGCTTGTCCCCCACAATCCTCTGACAATACACACACTCTAAACCACATGACACACACGCACACACATATAAACAGATACTCACCACAACCACACGCGCACACACAAACACGTTATGCTGGCTTTGGTGGTTCTAATTATGTATTATAGCAGTCTTGTTTGTTCTGGTTAAGCTATTTAATATTTCCTCTACTCCAATGTTACCACAGGAGAGATAATAGGCATAATAATGCTATCAAGGTTCATACTTGCTACCGTGAAACAATGTAAAGTATATGTTCCAATGTATGTATTTAATGTTTTAATTATATTTACCTAACTAATAAGCGCGCGCAGCAAAATGGTTTTTGGTAACACTAGAATTTGGGCCCCAAGAGACAGGCCCAGCCGAGTTTGGGGCTCGCTACACAAATACTCAGGTGCATACTACATCTAAGCGTCTTTTTGTCTTTTATTCTTCTTGTTAATCTGATGTAAACTAGTCCAATGTTAAATAAATTTTTACTTTACTTTACTTTACTTTTATGAATTTTGGAAGGTAAGTAATCCTAACTAATATTATAAATGCGAACGTAAGTTTATTTGTTTGTTTGTAACGCTTTCACACCCTAAGTACTCAAACATAAAGAATAACTAAAAAGTATAACAAAATACGACGCTTGAAATGTTCTCTGAATATTTCAAGCGTCTACCTGTTACCGTTATAAACATCGAGCAAAATCGAGCATAAAATTTTACGTTTGTTGTATGGGAGCCCCCTTAAATATTTAATCTATTCTGTTTTTTAGTATTTGTTGTTATAACGGCAACAGAAATACGTCATCTGTGAAATTTCAACTATCTAACTATCACGGTTCATGAGACAGCCTGGGACAGACAGACAGACGGACGGACAGCGGAAACTTAGTAATAGGGTCCTGTTTTACACTTAGGGTCGAAACCCTAAAAAACTAATATCGCATGCTACTATGTTAGCGCCTCTTAGGTAGCCCAAAACCAAAATAATTCTTGTTTTAAAATATTTTTGTTGGTGAACGTGAAAAATAATTAGTTACGATATTATTTTCAAATCTACAAATAAATAATGTTGACTCTGAACAGTATATTAAGTAAACTGCTACAACCATTATTAAAATTAGGTACGTGAACACCAATATTCTACTTTGTGATATTTGCTGCTCTGCAATAAGCACTAAACATGTAATTTTTAAATAAACTAGTAAAGTGTACATATTAACTAGTACATTTGAGTAGATAGGTATATTAAAAAGAATCATTCTTATATTTTTAATTTGTCTATTAATGACAGTTAATGAGATAAATTTAGTGGGTCAAAGGTAGGAAGAATAAGAAAAAGAAGATTGTTATATACTTATGACAATAATCAAAAATATTTTTTTTTATATTAAAACTATGCCAGCTTATAATAAATTCCATTCATGATCTTATAAACTGGAGGTTTGTGATTATGTTCTGTATTTATTCTTATAAGGTGTTGATCGTTTTCAGAAAGGGTTGTGAATCGAGCTTTACACCTTTGCCCATTCATAGTACATTGCCAACTAATAGTCGTGTTTCGTTTTCTAGAACAATAAAAACTATAGCCTCCGAAAAGTGCCAGTAGGTTTCCTCTGCCATTGAAAACATAACTAACTGAAAGTAAACAGACATCATTAAACTTTTTGTAATATTAAAGTAACCTTCAGAAAGTGTTCATCAGCCGCCGTGTATCTTATTACCTTTTGCACTGCCACGGCTATAGACAGTTTTTAAAAACCTATTTATCTAATCACAATATAAGTTTTGGTTAAATAAATTTATTCAAAATGTATTCCAGTTTTATTAATGCATTAGAGTGAAATTACAAATATTAAATTTTATTATAAGTAGTAATATTTTTTAGTTTAGTGTCAAAGTGACTTTGATAAAGGTAATTTAGTAGACTACATTTTGAAGGATTTAGTGACTGATCTCTATACCTACTAATAAGCAAGTATCAATCACGTTAACAACACTTTTAAATTAAACGGTTTTAATTTAACATTGTTGTGTTGTCGCGGGAAATAAATGTATGTGCAAATTTCATAAGAATCGATATAGTTGAAATAGTTGAAAAAACTGTAGCAGAATTAGGTCTAGTAACTAAATTAACGACTTAATTCAAAAATTAAATTAACGACAGAGACGAAATTAAGTTGATGAAGATGAAGATTGAGTAACATAAACTTCTTTTCTTTCCCTACTCATACCGAGTGAAACGGTCGTCACGTGCTCATGTTTGTTCCTATCGTGTCAATCTTGTAATAAACTCCGTTGATAATTTTGTAAAGGGGTCGTCCATGATTGTGTTCATTTGTCTCATTTATGACGCGCTGATCGCCACCAGCGAGGCTGATGAACCTAGCTTTACACCGCCGCGCACTTCCTTGCATAGAGCACTGCCAATTATTAGTAGTCTTATGTTGTTTCGCACGGTAAAAAGAATAGCCTTTCCAAATCGCTACAGGCTTTTGCGTCATGCCTCTAACAGCGTAGATCACTGAAATCAAAAGGGAACTTGTTATTTGGACAATATCTAGTGTAATTCCGCTTTAACGTCGCATTAAGCGCTTTAACAGCGCTTTGTGTGACTCCGAGTGTTGACTTTCTCGGCCACGCGCTCGGAGAGTCAACACGTCCTGAGGATGCCTCGTGGAGAGGCGAAACACGTGTCGACGAAGTGCTCGAAGAACAGGGATTTTTTATTGTTTTTTAAATTTTAAAGTTTTCAGATACATTCATAATTTTTTATTATTATTTCTTTTTTTTTCAGATTTGTTTAAATTCTTTTTAATTTTTTTTTTTTTTTTTTTTAATTTAATTTAATTTTTTCAGGTTTATTTAATTCTTTTTAAAATTTAATTTTTTCAGGTACATTCATTATTATTATTTTTTCAGGTTTGTTTAATTCTTTTAAATTTCAATTTTTTCAGAATTAGAATAATAAATTCATGTTCTTCGATGTACTTAATGCGACGTTAAAGCGGAATTACACTAGATATTGTCCAAATAACAAGTTTGAAGATGAACTTCCGCAAAGTAACGCCTGATTCAATCAACTATCAAAAGGGAACTGTCAAATACATTTACTCAGACAAGTTTTATCTGAAATCGATCAATATAACAAATTTGACGAAGATTCGTATTTCAACCAGATAACTTTAAAAAAATATTGGTATGTAAAATTAACAAATTAGGTACACTTCAATTACAAACACAAACAGGAAAATTTGATGAAATAAACGTTACCTTATTCAGCACTGTATAATATAATTAATATAATTTGTAAGGACGGTAAGGTATGAAAACAACAAATATTTATCGTAGTTAGCACAATAAATATTTTGCACAATTACATATATATTTTAAGATATGCAAATTTAATCATTAAGCTACATTGCTTCATACTAGCTAAAACTTATAATAAATTCCATCGATGATTCAGTATGAAGAGGGCCTGTGATTATGTTCTCCATTCAGACTTATTAATTACACTTGGGCCGCGTTGTGGAGCGTTGTGAGCCGTGCCTTACACCGCTGCCCGTCGCGTGCTCTACTTTAGATGTCCAATATCCATTTGCTTTCAGTAGAGCGAAATTCGATTATCTGCACTCACGACTTGGCCGTAGGGGTCAGTGAGGTCGAGAGGGTTAGATCGGTTTCCACGCGAAGCAAGATGCCAGCTCATTAACTGTAATATTGCATGACTTTAATAGGCGCGTTAGCAAGGGGGGCTGTTCGCAAGTTAAATGATTTAGAGATTCTTTATAACAATTTACAAAAAAAAATTTTGTGGCTGATATATAATAATTTTAAAATTAAAATTAAAGAAAGATTTTTTGAGTCGACGAGTTTTTCGATTTTCGACGAATACGATACGAAGACGCAAATGGTTTTTTTATTAGTTGATACTACAACCATTATGTGAGTACTGAGTACCTATTATTATTTTTTATTATTATCAATTAATTATTTCCATTTAATTCATTTATTGACCTCGTATCGATTAAAGCATGGCAGCTCGTTTTACCCTTACTTAAAGCACTTATAAGGGCAATACAAGCTTATAGTTATGTGTAATATGTACTATTTAATACATATACAATTATAACTACACATACAGACACGTAATTTTTAAATTTTTAATATTTACGACACGTTCATTCTCACATTTATGCCATGAAGACCAGAGAGTATTAGTGTTATAGTGTATTAGTGTATTATATTAGAGTATTAGTGTAACTTGACATAAATCCCATTGACAATTTTGAAGACGGATTGTCTATGGTTAATGGTTATGTTTTAGTTTTGCCCTTTGCAATCTCGATTTAATGATGCTCGCCTTACACTTACTGCCGGTTACACTGTCACCCGAAGGATGACTTCAAATGGTTGTAGAACGATTATGTATTGATTTTAGCTAATTGCTTATTATTCTTGTTGCGCATGTAAAGCACTGGCACATTAAAGTATTCATATTAATTGAATCCACATTGACATGACATTTTTAATGTTTTTTTCCAAGAAGTATTTTGAAACATTTTCTTGAAGTACTCTGGGAATAAGCCGTCGACCGAAACTTTCAAGAGCAAAAAAATGGGGTGTAGAATAATCAAGAAGAAGTTTATTTTATTAAAAAATAGTATAACAATTTTACAAATAAATAAAAAAAACCGCCGGTTTCCCGAAAAAGCTTTAGTACCATAGATCACAACAAACGCTGTAGCAAGTTATACAGAAGACTGAAGAGTATAACCGGCCACTGTGCTTAGCATTTGTGGACTATGAAAAAACCTTCAATTCTGTCGAATCTTGGGCTGTGTTGAAATCTCTTCAAAGATACCAAATTGACTGTCGGTACGTTGAGGTGTTGAAGTGTTTGTACGAAAACGCCACCATGTCGGTCCGACTCCAGGACCAGAACCATCCAACTGCAGCGAGGTGTGAGACAGGGAGATGTGATATCTCCGAAACTGTTCACCGCTACACTGGTAGATGTCTTCAAGCTTTTGAACTGGAGAGGGTTAGGCATCAATGGCAATGGCGAGTACATCACTTTCCTTCGATTTGCTGACGACATAGTAGTCATGGCTAAGACCTTGGAAGACCTTAGCACAATGCTCGATGACTCGGCAGAGCTTCTTAACAAATGGGTCTGAAAATGAACATGGACAAAACGAAGCTCATGTCGATCGTCCATGTTGTATCCACTCCAGTATAGGTTGGAGACTCTGCACTCGAAGTTGTTGACGATTATGTCTATCTTGGACGGACCATCCAATTCGCTGGGTCCAACTTTGAGAAAGAGGTCAATGGTCGAATCCAACTCGGCTGGGCAGCCTTTGGGAGTCGCGGAACATCTTCTACTTCTCTTCCCAAATACCGCAATGTCTCAAGTCTCAAGTCTTCGACCAGTGTGTGTTGCCGGTGATGATTTACGGAACTGACACGTAGTCGCTTACAATTGGCTTCATAAGCAGGCTCCAGGTCACCCAAAGAGCAATGGAGAGGGCTTGACTTGGATTTTTCCTGCGAGATCGAATCAGAAATGACAAAATCTGCAGGCGAACCAAATAACCGACATAGCCCGAAGAATGGCTAAACTGAAGTGGCAGTGGGCAAGGCACATCCCTCGTAAGCCCGATTGCCGATGGGGCAGAAAGATTCTCGAGTGGCGACCACGAACCGGAAGACGCAGTGTGGGAAGGCCTCCCAATAGGTGGACTGACGCTCTGGTGATGGTTGCGGAAAGCCGCTGGATGGGATTGCGTAGGACCGGTCGTTGTGGAGATCATTGGAGGAGGCCTTTTGCCAGCAGTGGACGTCTTTCGGGCTGCCATGATAATATTCATAAAAGTAAAAAAAAACTGAACTCAACTCACTCGACAAAAATACTTAAACGTTGCTGTTGTTATCATCGTCTAAATTAATTTAAGGTGTTAGAATTTTTCTCTTCAGATTTTATAACAGGAAAAATTAAAGTCAAGATTCCATTAATAATATCAAAAGCGGGCCGGCTATGGCTATGCTCCAGATTCGCCTGCAGCACAATCTTGCTCGCCGTTTCCGATGTGAAGCGCGCCTTACACCTCCCGGTGTTGGTGCACGGCCAGTTTGTGGTAAAATTCGCCTTGCCATTTTTTCGCCGGGGGTAGAAACTGTATCCATTGATTTTTGCAAGCTGCTTTCCCTTTTCGTTGGGCACGTAATACACTGAAAAAGTTATACTTCTTATTATCTACAACAAATACTCATAGGTAGACATGCTACATGCGACTATATCATTTGTTGCCTGTGGTTCCATATAAAAATGTTGGAAACCAACATACCCATACATACATAACCTTATTCTCCTTAAAGATAACCATAGATAACCGTCTATGGTTACGTTTAAGTTTTGCCCATTAACTCTCGGTTGCAATCAACGAGCGATGTGAAGCGCGTCTTCCACTAACTGCGCCGGTCATGGTGCACTGATACCTGATGGATGACTTAGTCTTGAAATGGTAGTAGAACGAATATCCATTGATTATAGCTAATTGCTTATTTTTCTTGTTGCGCACGTAAAGCACTGGAACATTGAAGTATTCATTTTAATCGAATCTACTATCGCAAAATGGTGTCTACCATATAATGAACTAGCTTCTGCCCACGGCTTCGCCCGCGTGGCTTTCAGAAAATGTATGACGTTTTTAACTTCAGAAATAAATATTTTAATACTCAAGATTATCACACTCGCTCTCAATTGAATACACACAAACTGACAATGTCCCAAGCAGAGCAATATGGACGAAGTTCTTTAGTTAACCAAACTATCTCTGGAATGAGAGTAGTAGTAGTAGTAGTATGGTATCAACAGAACTTAAAGCGTGTGTGAAAAGATAAAATAAGAAGACAACCGAAAGTACATAGGTAATTGACAATTAATAATGTTCACAACGAAATCCTACCTCAGTATTTCTTTGTAAACTATATTTTTTTCTTTTTTAGAAACACGAGGCTGCTCCATGAGCTTACTCTGTAGCAGGCCACGTATAACTAACCATGTGAAAAGCATTTCAGTCAATTTTGAGTTTAGCGTGAGATTTATTTATGGTCATGGCAAAGCAGACTTTGAGGGGAAACTGCACTCTTTTTAACTCGAAGGGGTAGTTCGGTGGTGTTAGAGATATTAGAGGAATCCTCAGCGTTCCGAAGATGGGTCTGAGCAGTAGCGCACTTGTAGCGCCTTTTTTTTTACCCAGGGTAAACCTTTTATAGGAACCACCCTGCCTCTGGGCAAGGTGGTTATGTGGGGGTCTTCGCCCTAGTGGCGACATACCCACTAAAAACCCTGGGGGGTTTCTTCTCGGCGCCCATGTCTCGGGGCTACGTTCGTTCTTTCATCGAGAGCACACGGAAGCACCGCGCGCGCCAGGGGGTAACCCCTGAGGTGGCGTGACTTGTCGGGCGACGACCTTTAGTTAAGACCTTCGCAGTAAAGACAACCCGTACTAGGTTTTGTCTTCCTAATACTAGCAGCTTCTTCTATTGACTTCGTCTATTTTTACTAAATACTGCTTCTAAGATCAGACAGCCATAATTATAAATTTCATCTCCTAGCTCACCTACCTGATCTCTATTGACAGAAAATCTCTTCACTTGCCGTTTGTAATCTTCTGACAGGCTTGGACTTAATTCTTGTATTTTTCCCTTACTGATCAATTAGGTTTGAAATCCGATAGAATGTCAGCAATATAGTTCACACATTTTACACGGAGATTCATTTGGAAAAAGCAATGATAGCTTCGTATTTAATGTCATCGGCTACATGACTGGAGCCCAGTGTATGGCGAAAGGCTCGCTACTTATTACATTTTGGACTGAATATCGTCCGGCGAAGTGAGGATGTTGTAATACACCTCTTAGGGTAAAGGCGTGACGGTATGTTGTGTTATGTTATTCACATAAGGCTGCATCCTATAAGATAAAAATCCCAATATTTGTCGTCCACCAGCAAGCCACGTACGAGTATCATGAAAGCTAATTAAAAGTTTGGATTAAATATGCCGTTGACAGGGAAATCGTCGTAGGATGAAAAGTCCCTAATCTTGTGCCGAAGTGAGTGATGTTACCTAACACTCGGTGTTATTCGGATATCTAGAGCGTACTCTTTATTAATTTCAACAGGTTTCTCCTTTTCCTTCTTCCATTTTTTTGCTATCCAAAGGACGAAAGGTCTTCGGAATATAAAATAGTTTTGGCTAAATCCTCTGTTTTACATCATTACTATATTCATACTCGTACCATAGTAGCAAGAGCTCGGACCCAGTCAGTCAGTCAGTCAGTCAGTACTTTGAATTATATATAAATCTACGTCCATGATATAAATATATTATTTTGATGTTTTTTTTTTTGAGTTTGTTTTTGAAACCTTTTCTTGGAGTACTCTGGGAATAAGCCGTCTACCGAAGCTTTCAAGAGCAAAAAAATTGGGTGTAAAATAATGAAGATGAAGTTTATTGTATTAAAAAGGACAACAATTATGTAAATAAATAAAAAAACCGCCGGCTTCCCGAAAAAGCTTTAGTACCATAGCGGCAGGTTATACAGAAGACTGAAGAGTATAACCGGCCACTGTGTTTAGCGTTTGTGGACTATGAAAAAGCCTTCGATTTCGTCAAATCTTGAGCCGTGTTAAAATCTCTTCAAGGATACTAAATTGACTATCGGTATGTCGAGGTGTTAAATTTTTTGTACGAAAACGCCACCATGTCAGTCCGACTCCAGGACCAGAACCTATCTAACTGCAGCGAGGTGTGAGACAGAGAGATGTCAGATATCTCTGAAACTGTTTACCGCTCCACTGGTTGACGTCTTCAAGCTTTTGAGACGGAGGATTTGGCATCAATGTCGATGGCGAGTACATAACTCACCTTTGATTTGCTGACGACATAGTAGTCATGGCTGAGACCTTGTAATACCTCAGCACAATGCTCGATGACCTCGGCAGAGCCTCTAAACAAGTGGGTCGGAAAATGAACATGGACAAGAAGAAACTCATGTCGAACGTCCATGTTGCACCCACTCCAGTAAAGGTTGGAGTGGATCCCTGTACTGGAAGTTGTTGATGATTATGTCTATCTAGGGCGGACAATCCAATAAGGTAGGTCATCGAGAAGTCAGTCGTCGATTCCAACTCGGCTGGGCAGCGTTCCCGAAGCTGCGGAACATCTTCTCGTCCCAAATACTGCAGTGTCTCAAGTCTTCGACCAGTGTGTGTTGCCAGTGATGATTCACGGAACTGAGACGTGGTCGCTTAAGAATGGGCCTCATAAGGAGACTCCAGGTCACCCAAAGAGCAATGGAGAGGGCTATACACGGAGTTTCCCTGCGAACCAAACCAAATAACCCACATGGCCCGAAGAACGCGAATCACGAACCGGAAGACACAGCGTGCGAAGGCCTTCCACTAGGTGGACTGACGACCTGATGAAGGTCGCGGGAAGCCGCTGGATGTGAGCAGCGCAGGACCGGTGGTTATGGAGATCATTGGGGTAGGCCTTTGTCCAGTAGTGGGCGTCTTTCGGGCTGACATGATAAAACAAATAAAAGAAAGACATACTTAACTCTAGGGACAAAACTAGATAAACTTTGCTGGTGTAATCATCACCCAAATTTATTTACGGTTGGTCCTGGTGTTTGATTTTTTCTTTTCACATTTTTTAAGGGAAAAAAAAACTAAAGTCTAACCCAGATTCCATTTATAATATCAAAAACAGGCCGGCTATGGCTATGCTCCAGATTCGCCTGCAGCACAATCTTGCTCGCCGTTTCCGATGTGAAGCGCGCCTTACACCTTCCGGTGTTGGTGCACTGCCAGTTCGTGGTAAACTTCGCTTTGCCATTTTTTCGCCGGGGGTAGAAACTGTACCCATTGATTATTGCAAGCTGCTTTCCCTTTTCGTTGGGCACGTAATACACTGAAAATGTTATACTTCTTATTATCTACAACAAACACTCATAGGTAGACATGCTACATGCGACTATATCATTTGTTGCCTGTGGTTCCACACATACTACAGAAAGTGCAGGGGAAATATGTTGTCCCCTGGCTCTACTTATCTAACCGGTTCTACATGCATTATACACGTAGTACCATCGAAAAACTAGATTACGACTGCTACACTACTAGTAGGCCTTAGCAGTAGGAGCACGGGCAATCAATGGATAATATTTTAAAAAATCAAAATATAATTATTGTAATGTTTTTAAAATCACTATGTTTAACAAAACCAAAACTGTTTTGTTAGATAATATGTTTATTTGGTATATAGAAGACTCTTACAAGAATATTACTGTAAAACTTTGCTACTAGTCGATCCATAAAATAATAGCAGCGTTGAATAAGAGGTAAGTAAAACTTTACGTAAAAACTATAATTATTATTGTACATGCACATGAAATCTCGTCTTACATCTTATAAAAAACTCCGTTTATAATAGTAAATTTAGGTGGGTCGTGGTTGTGTTCTAGGTGCGAGTTCTTGATGACTCCGTCTGATATTGTGAACCTCCCCTTGCACTGCCTGTGGTACATTCGGCACTGATAGTACTCGTTCTCCCTGTGCTGGCTACGTTTTGCGAAATAATTACCAGACACTATGGCTACTTGTCGCCCTTTGTGGTCGACAACGAAATTCACTGAAAATAATATTTAAATACAAGATCAAAAAATATTTCTCATCAACAAAATGCTAACATATGATTGATATGTGGAACGGTTTTATTTTAGTTTGTGCAAATACTTTTGTTCTTGTAAATAAATAGAAACAAAGCAGGAACTTTCGTTGGTAGACAAAAAAGTGAAAAGAATCTTAGTCAATTTAAGAGTTATTTTAGTTATACCAACAGTGTGAACATAAGTCAAAATATAAGGTTCTCGAGCTAACAATAATACTCACAACGACTTTTTACAAAACATTTTATTTTATTTTCTATATTTAATTTTATACTTAGTGGCACGATACTTATCTATTGCCTTTAAAATTAGGAATATAACACAGAATATTGTGAAAACAAAACTTATAGAATCACAATTTTACACGTTAAGGCTCCGTCATAGTACGATTTTTCACCCTTGAAAATCTTGAAAACCCATTTTTGAAAATCGTATATCATATTTGATGGTAAAATGAGATCGGCGCCTAGAAATACATTTTTTTTTGCCTCTTCACCTCCCGGCGTTGGTGCACGGCCAGTTCGTGGTAAACTTCGCTTTGCCATTTTTTCGCCGGGGGTAGTAGTTAACTGTATCCATTGATTATTGCAAGCTGCTTTCCCTTTTCGTTGGGCACGTAATACACTGAAAAATGTTTTACCTCTTATTATCTATAACATACACTCATACGTAGACATGCTACATGCGACTATATCTTTTGTTGCCTGTGGTTCCACATAGTTCTACAGAAAGTGCAGGGGAAATACTCTTATGTTGTCCCCTGGCTCTACTTATCTAACCGGTTCTACATGCATTATACACGTAGTACCATCGAAAAACTAGATTACAACTGCTACACTACTAGTAGGCCTTAGCAGTAGGAGCACGGGCAATCAATGGAAAATATTTTAAAAAATCAAAATATAGGTAATTGTAATGTTTTTAAAATTACTATATTTAACTAAATCAAAACTGTTTTGTTAGATACTATGTTTATTTGAATATAGCAGACTCTTACAAGAATATTACTGTAAATCTTTGCTACTGCTCCATTCATAAAATAATAGCAGCGTTGAATAAGAGGTAAGTAAAACTTAACGTAAAAACTATAATTATTATGGTACATGTACATTGTACATGAAATCTCGTCCTACATCTTATAAAAAACTCCGTTTATAATAGTAAATTTAGGTGGGTCGTGGTTGTGTTCTAGGTGCAAGTTCTTGATGGCTCCGTCTGACATAGTGAACCTCCCCTTGCATTGCCTGTGGTACATCCGGCACTGATAGTACTTGTTCTCCCTGTGCTGGCCACGTTTTGCGAAATCATTACCAGACAGTATGGCTATTGGTCGCCCTTTGTGGTCGACAACGAATTTCACTGAAAATAATATTTAAATACAAGATCAAAAAATACTTCTCATCAACAAAATGCCAACATTTGATTGATATGTAAAGGGTCCGCCAGATAACTTTTTTTTTTAAACTGCTATAAAAAAAACTACTAAATATTTTCTCAAATTTCTTTTTTTATTTGTAAGTTTTATACCTACAGTGTGAACATAAGTCAAAATATAAGGTTCTCAAGCACTCACAACGACTTTTTACAACACATTTTATTTTATTTTCTATATTTACACTTAAGCCTGGTTCACACTTTGATTAGACTTAGAGTGCAGGTGATTAGTGCAGGTGCTTAGTGACTAGGTGTGGACAGCGACTGATTAGTGCAAGTGATTAGTTGGCTGTGTAGTAAAATGAATAGAAGCGTCTTCTATTTTTTTGCGAGTGGACTGCGAGTAGCCACGTCCCGAGCGCCCACCCTTCTCCCTCACTCGCAGCATGCCTACCACTAAACACGTCTTGGACAGAAACAGTGAATTGGAAACTACTCGTACTACACACCTGCACTCGCAGTGAATTGGACACTACTCGCACTACACACCTGCACTCGCACTAATCCAAGTGTAAACCAGGCTTAAGGCTCAGTCATAGTACGATTTTTCACCAACACACACACGTTTACTTAATTCGCTTCATTTAGAGTTGAAAATCGTTTTTCATATTTGATGGTAAAATGAGATCGGCGCCTAGAAACACATTTTTTTGCCGTTTTTATTGGTATTAGTCGTAATAGGAACACAAATAAGAATAAGTTGCTCGATTAAACTTTACAGAACTAATCTGGATAATAATTAATAAGTAATCGAAAAAATATGTGGTGAAATCGCTGAAAATTTAGAGAACTACGTTTCGATAAGTTTTTTAAGAAGATACTTTTTGTGTGTTTTTTTCCAAAATGAGAATGATTTTCCAAATTGTTCTTCGGTTAAACTTTAGTTGGCTGTTTTTTCTACCAGCTATATTTTTTTGCACCTGATCATCATAATTCTTCATATCAAACTAGGCGCAAAAATACTTGTTTTTGGAGATTTCGTATAAAACGGGGTCTTAACAGAGACTAGACATTTCTTGAAGGATCAACTAAACTTAATACGAAATTTAATTTTAAAAATGCAGTCCTATTTCATGCCTAAAAAAAGAATATAGAGTTTAAAGCTTAAAAACAAACGAAATAATAAAGCTAATTTAATTACATACTGCCAGTTGTAAGCAACATACTCGAAATGCTGGCTGCATTACCCCGTTACATTGCTATACTCTTGTTTTAGCCAGCCACTGTTTAGGTTATGAAATGCCTCAATGAGACGCATTTAAGTGATTGATTACACAGTTCTCTAATTTATTACAATCTTACAGTTTGTAAAATACACCATTCATAATACGTTAATTTGGGGGACCGTGAGAATGATCCAAGTTTATTCTTCTCAATTTCCCGTCGAAGCTTTTTATGAAACGAGCCTTGCACTTGCTCCCACTCGTACAATGCCATATACGTACTTCTTGTTTGAGTATTTAAATAAAAGGTATAGTTCTCGATTACAGCTAGCTTTTTCCTTTAGGCATAAACACAAATGTAACTGGAAACACAAAGATAAAAAGTTATCAACTACTGAGCAAAAGTTTCAATGATAAAAATTTAATAACCTACAGACCTGAATGGAATTTCCGATAGTACAAAATAATAAAATTAAAATAAGCCAGTTTGTAAAAGAACGATTTTATTAAAATATTAGCAATGATAGCAAGTTACAATTTATACGTCATTTATAACTTAAATAAGTTTGGAGGGTCGTGCGAGTGTTCTTTGTACATATATTTTAAACATTACGTCCTCGAGGTTGATTTTTGAACAGAAAGTGCAGGGGAAATATGTTGTCCCCTGGCTCTACTTATCTAACCGGTTCTACATGCATTATACACGTAGTACCATCGAAAAACTAGATTACGACTGCTACACTACTAGTAGGCCTTAGCAGTAGGAGCACGGGCAATCAATGGATAATATTTTAAAAAATCAAAATATACTTGTAATGTTTTTAAAATTACTATGTTTAACTAAATCAAAACTGTTTTATTAGATACTATGTTTATTTGGTATATAGAAGACTCTTACAAGAATATTACTGTAAAACTTTGTTACTAGACGATCCATAAAATAATAGCAGCGTTGAATAAGAGGTAAGTAAAATTTTACGTAAAAACTATAATTATTATTGTACATGCACATGAAATCTCGTCTTACATCTTATAAAAAACTCCGTTTATAATAGTAAATTTAGGTGGGTCGTGGTTGTGTACAAGGTGCGAGTTCTTAATGACTCCGTCTGATATAGTGAACCTCCCCTTGCATTTCCTGTGGCACATCCGGCACTGATAGTACTTGGTCTCCCTGTGCTGGCTACGTATTGCGAAATCATTACCAGACACTATGGCTATTGGTCGCCCTTTGTGGTCGACAACGAATTTCACTGAAAATAATATTTAAATACAAGATCAAAAAATATTTCTCATCAACAAAATGCCAACATAATATGTATTTGATTGAATTCTTGTAAATAAATAGAAACAAAGCAGGAACTTTCGTTGGTAGACAAAAAAGTGAAAAGAATCTTAGTAAATTTAAGAGTTATTTTAGTTATACCAACAGTGTGAACATAAATCAAAATATAAGGTTCTCGAGCTAACAATAATACTCACAACGACTTTTTACAACACATTTTATTTTATTTACTATATTTACACTCAAGGGCAAGATATTTATCTATCGCCTTTAAAATTAGGAATATAACACAGAATATTGTGAAAATAAAACTTATAGAATCACAATTTTACACGTTAAGGCTCCGTCATAGTACGATTTTTCACCCACACACACGTTTACTTAATTCGCTTCATTTAGAGTTGAAAATCGTATTTCAAATTTGATGGTAAAATGAGATTGGCGCCTAGAAATACATTTTTTGTCGTTTTTATTGGTATTAGTCGTAATAGGAACACAAATAAGAATAAGTAGCTCGATTAAACTTTACAGAACTAATCTGGATAATTAATAAGTAGTCGAAAAACTATGTGGTGAAATCGCTGAAAATTTAGAGAACTACGTTTCGATAAGTTTTTTTTAAGAAGATACTTTTTGTAAGTTTTTTTTCCAAAATGGGAATGATTTTCCAAATTATTCTTCGGTTAAACTTTAGTTGGTTGTTTTTTTTAACAGCTATATTTTTTGCACCTGATCATCATAATTCTTCATATCAAACTAGGCGCAAATACTTGTTTTTGGAGATTTCGTATAAGACGGGGTCTTAACAGAGACTAGACATTTCTTGAAGGATCAACTAAACTTAATACGAATTTTAATTTTAAAAATGCAGCACTATTTCATGCCTAAAAAATAATAAATAAAAAACGGTAATTTGAAAGGTGACTTTTTTACATTGGACTAGGGATACGTTTGACTACTGACTCGCCTGATGGTAAAAGACGTCGTGATCGAAGGTGTAAGACGTTTGCCTAGGAGATACCTATTCACTTTTCTCTTGAACATCCCTGGATTGTATTTGGATGGAAAATCTTTAAAACATAAAATTAATCCGTCGAAAAATAGAAAAGTCAAAAATAATTTATTTAACCTTAATGACTAAAATCTTAAATTAATGTAACTATACCTAAGTAATTCTGAGTCGGCGCCAAGCTTACTTAGGCAAACTTAAGCCGCTGCCGCGCATCACGCTTTACGTACCTAATTATTAATTTGTTTGTTTGGCGCCGACTCAATTACTTAGGTTTCTTCCATGAGTTTAAGAACTAATTTGTTAAGGTTTATTATTTTTAGCTTTTAAGTTTTTCAACGGTTTAATTTTTTGTTAAATAGTTTTTATTTTACAATTTTTTGTGGCTCTATTTTACTAAATACGACATGCTTTAGAGTAGATTTTTTATTACAAATTTATATGAGACCAATTTCGAGGTATACCCTAACCAATATATATTTTTTTTATCAAAATCGGACTACTCTGTGAAAAGTTATGCGTGGTTACATATTAAAATCAGCGAGTTAATAATTAATCATCTCCGGTTTTCCTACCTTTAGGGCAGCAATTTTTTTTTTCTAACTAAAATGGGACGACTTACTAAAAAGTTATGCTCGAGCATACATAAAAACATTGTGAACCGCATCGCTGAAGTTCTTGTAGGAAAAGTGGATTTAAAATTTTTAAAAAATACATCCAACATATAACATTGTGTATGATAATATTAAATAACATAATATTGACAAATTATAAGTTGGTAATCCAGTAAAGACGTCATATAATCTTAGAATTTATAGTAAATCCCACCAATTACTTGATAACTCGGAGGCGCATGATCTATGTGCGTTAGGTGCGACCGTTTGACGCGACCATCGTTGGACAGTATGAACCGCGCCTTACATTTCCCGGACTTTGTGCACCACCATGACTGACTTGTAATGTGCTTCCTTTGACAGTAGAACGTGTATCCGTCGACAATGGCTATTGGATTTCCACATGTCTGCTTATAAAAATGAACTGAAAAATAAAAGTCGTGATATTTATCCTTTTTTTTTAATAGAAAGAAGCAGCAAATAATTTGTCTTCCTGCCTATGCAACAACATACCTTATTTGTAATAATTTATTTACTTATACGGCATTTTCAAAAAAATCCATCTCCATCTTAGACTCCATCGTCACTTTCCATTAGATGTTGTGGTCAAACGTGGGCCCATTCAATCATAAAGTAGTAGATCAATAACTTAATTGTTGGCAAAACTTTATTTTAAAATAATATTCTGATTTAAAAAAATCCTAATAATTATTTTACAATCTATAATAAATCCCATCAATAATTCTATATGTTGGAGGTTCATGGTTGTGCACAGTGTGTGAATTTCTAATTTGTTCACCATCATTTAAGAGTGTGAACCGCGCGTTACACATCCCACATTTAGTACACCACCAAGTCTGAGTATATTTATGCTTCTTTTGACAATAAAACGTATAGCCATCGAAGATAGCGATCCGCTTTCCGGATAAACTCTGCGTCACAAATTGAACTAAAACAAAATAGCATGAGAAAAATTAACAGAAATTTGAAACAGTACAGAAATATTGAAAAAAGTTCAATTAGGTGTTTCTCCTAATTGAACTTTTTGGACGCGTCTTGGTGAATTAAATAATTTAAAATGTTAATTAACAATGCCTCATTAATAGTTTATTAAAATGGTTGATAAACACACGTTAATGGTAAATAAATATTATAAATGCAAAAGTTTGTGTGTATGTTTAGTAAACGATAATTAGATAATTCAATCGACGGTTTATTTTTTAATCTGCAAAATTCCACGCTATTAGAAGATTTCTCACATTGATGTCGCTATCCATTTTCACAGTTTCTAATTTTAAATACAACCAGAATTCTAAAACGTAAATCACAGCAGAGTTCAGTTAAGAAGATGCGTCCCACAGAACAACTTTACTAAGGGGAGAAGGAGATAGATACGTCGGCACGTCAATCACGTAATGAATGATCGCTGAATTATTATTATTTTATAAAGAATTAGTGTTATTTTATTTTATTAATTATAATTATTATAAAAAACTATTCTGCCTCTGCCCGCCGCTGGACACGCCGCTCACGCCTGATGATACTAATCATAAAGCTGTTATCCAAAGCATAATCGAAACGATAGCCGCGAACGCCTGCGAAACCACCGTTCTTATTGGTCAAACATTTTTAACAACCAATAGGAGCACTTTTGCGTTGGTGTGCGTGACTATAGTTTGGACCCGGCTTTTATGGACGGACAAGCTGCGTCCCGCGGTTTTACCCGCGGTTAAAAGTATCCTATGTACTATTCTAGACTATAATCTATCTCTGCGCCAAATTTCATCCAGATTTGTTCAGCCGTTCTAGCGTAAAAGAGTAACAAACATCCATCCATCCATTCTTACAAATTCTAGCGTTTAACTTGCGTTAAAATTTAAAGGTGTAATAATTTCAATTTCGGTTCTTTTTAAATCTAAGTAGGTGGTCAAGAAGCTACGAGTACTACCACATTTAATTAAATCAAATAATTAGAGTGCGTGAGGGATTAAAACTATACTTTTTACAATTATAGTGCTTAATTATTAGTTATTGTAGTTATTTTATTAGAGTGCGTAATTCGGTTTTTATATTAATAGGGTCAAGATCAGAATTCGTACTACATGTGCTATTTCAATGAATAGGATACATAAGATTTTTAATTAGTTTATTATTGAAGTGAATAGCTTCATAGTTCATTAAGTATTGAGAATACGTAGAATTAAAGGGGATGGGGTCGTACAGGTTTTATAATATACCTATATATTTATTTGGTTTAGTGGAAGTTTTGTATGTGTTCAAGTTCACTTGAACAGATTATGCTGTTCGTGCAGTGAGGCGAAGTATGAGCAAACGTAATGAAAGGGTTTAATATTTACGATGTAACTACACGTTATTTTAGGATACGCGGTATTTTAAAAAAAGGGTAATTTAAATAATCGACTCTCACGAAAAGCACTACAGGTTGGTTCTGAAGGTGCAAATTTGCCTACAAGAATTATTTTTCGTCAATTTAGGATGCGCCTAATAGAGGTGCGAGGAAATAAATGATACGACAAATATTTGCGGAAACAACGTGAAAGTAGAAGCATTGTGGCAATTAAATAAAAGAAAAAAGTAACGATAACTTAACTTTAACTGACAATGCTATTACAATTAATAAAATTATTTGGTTAATCAGGTCTGAAAAAACCATCAATCAATTTATTCTACAATCTATAATAAATTCCATTAATAATTCTATACACCGGACGATCATGATTGTGCACCATGTGTGAGTGTGTAATTTCATCACCATGATTGCGGAGTGTGAAACGCGCGTTACATCTCCCACCACAAGTGCACCACCAAGACTGAGTGTATTTACGCTTCCTTTGACAGTAAAACGTGTAGCCATCGATAATAGCGGTCTGCTTTCCGGAAACATTCTGCGTCACGAATTGAACTACAACAAAATCACATATGATTTAAAAACAACAGAAATTTGGAACAGTGCAGAAATACTAGATATAGGTTCTATTAGGATAAACAGGGCACTTTTAGGTGAAATAAACGATATAAAATATAAATTAATAAGCCTAATAATTAATTAATAATTATGGTTGATAAATCACATGCAGCGGTCGGCAACCGTTTGGTAGGCGAGGACTACGGCTCTCGCCTACCAAAAGATTGTCGACCGCTGCATTAGTTTTAGTATTGCATAGTTTATTTAGTATTGAGAATACGTAGAATGAAACGGATAGGGTCGTACAGGTTTAGTTACTTATTTTTTGTTTTTTTATTTATCAGAAAGTATTACGTAGTAGAATCCATCGTAGATCACTACATTTACCTTACGATATTTTGTAGAGATATTGAGCAGTAATGTATCAAATAGCCGGAAAAGCAAATTAACCAATAAACTGACGAGTCAAGCAAACTTAAGTAATCAGGTGTACATTTATTGAATATGTCTGTAAAATAACGAGAAAAATAGTCTGAGGTAACATTATTATTACACTATCATGTACAAAAGTTACCCGGTCTACTTCCAAAACAAAAAAGAAACTGTTTAAAAAATCTTCGCGCCATGAGCGAGAATTATCACCTTATACGATATTTCTTTATGTTATTGTTATTTCTAGTGTGAACAACAAAGATATTATCTAATTTAAAAATTGTAGATTATTAAGAATTGCTCATTGCTCTAAATACAACTAAATAGTTTCAACTTATCATTTGGTGTTTGCTATCTCCCAGTTCAAGAGGTAAACGAATAGGTAACCGAATGCACTGAGTGCATTCGGTTACCTATCCAAACTACGCCACTAAACCGGCACAGAATAAAGCAAAAACTTCTTATTTCACTTACATTATTTTAATTTTTTTAACTATAATAGGGATCTACAACAAATGCAATTCCAATTTATTACAGACCCAACTAAAATTATTACCATAGAGTTTAAAGCATAAAAACAAACGAAATAAAAAGCTAATTTAATGACATACTGCCAGCTGTAAGCAACGTACCCAAAATGCTGGCTGCATTACCCCGTTACATTGCTATATTCTTTTTTTAGCCAGCCACTGTTGTTGTTATAAAATGCCTCAATCGGACGCGTATAAATGATTTATTACACCGTTCTTTACTCTATTACAATCTTAAAGTTTGTAAAATACACCATTCATAATACGATAATTTGGGGGACCGTGAGAATGATCCAAGTTTATTCTTCTCAATTTCCCGTCGAAGCTTTTTATGAAACGAGCCTTGCACTTGCTCCCACTCGTACAATGCCATATATACGTACTTCTTGTTTGAGTATTTAAATAAAAGGTATAGTTCTGGATTACAGCTAGCTTTTTTCCCTTTGGCGTAAACACAAATGTAACTGGAAACACAAAGATAAAAAGTTATCAACTACTGAGCAAAAGTTTCACTGATTAAAATTTTATAACTTACAGACCTGAATGGAATTTCAGATTGTACAAAATAATAAAATTAAAACAAGCCAGTTTGTAAAAGAACGATTTTATTAAAATAACTAGAATTTATTATAATAAATAGCAATGATAGCAAGTTACAATTTATACGTCATTTGTAACTTAAACAAGTATCCTCGAGGTTGACTATGAACCGAGACTTGCACTTGCTGACTTACACTTACATATTTTAGTACTTACGTCGAGAGTTCGAGTTCAGATTATAGGGATAATAGGGCCGTTTAATAAAGCTATATAGTTGTGCGTCATCAACGTGACTGAAACGAGAACAATAATTTTAAAAGTGACTCAATAACCTATTTGTCAACTCGAGCAAAGACTTGCCTTATTTGGGTATGTAATTTTTTACAATTTTAGGTTTTTAAATAATTTAAATAATAATAGTAAATAATAGTATCAATATTATCTGATCTACTATCTAGTGCAACTATCAATATTAAGAAACTGATCAGTAATTTCAAAGCATGGGAAATGAAAATAAAATAATGGTGAGATTAGTAATTTTTGTAGATATTTATTTACTATTTTATATAGCATACATTTGGTGCCTAGTTTATAACGACGTACCAAATTACATTTACAAAAAACCCAGGCATTAAAACATTTGAAAGAAAATGCAGTAAACTATTGGAAACAAAAACACAAATACAATTTGTTCCAGTACCTAGACTTTAGAGTAACTCTACGGTTAATACACGACTCTACTAAAAATTTTCCTAAAAATGTGCTTCAAATTAAAATCAATGCCTTCAACGAAGGAACGATCTTATTTACCCAGTTCATAACGGTTTATTTTTTATTGTTGAGCTATCAGCGTTTCGCTAGACCAAGTCTTAGAATTAAAGAGATCACAGTCAGTATTGCCATAGACATTACTGTCAATATCAACCAGCTCCGTGACCAGTGCAGGACGAAGCGCCTGGAACCGTGAGCTCAGCACGTCCACGATTTGCGCGGGCGTCGGGCGAGCCTCGGGCTCCCGGCGCCAGCACGCACGCGTCAGTGCACGAGTCTCCGCACTGGCATCCCACGGCAGCTGCGGCCGCCCATCCGCAAGCACATGCCGCAGCACAGTCGGGGGCGGTTGGTCGCCGTACGGCCGCCGACCCAGCGTCACCAACTCGAACACTAGCACCCCAAACGACCATACATCAGACGCGGCGGAAAATATGCCCTTCGCAAGGCTCTCTGGCGCCATCCAAAGCACGGGAAGCAGCTGACGGCGGCTGCACGCATATTCCCCGTCGATAGTGCCAGTGGCACGTGCAAGCCCAAAGTCGGCCAGTTTAAGAGAACGTCGTTCGTCAATAAGACAGTTGGAGGCTCGCAAGTCCCGATGAACGATTCCACGACGAGCGAGGTATGCGATTGCCGTAGCCGCTTCTTGTGCGAGCTTTGTTAATGATTTAGCCGATACGTAAGCTTTTTCATCCGTTTGAAAACAGTTGTAACCGGATTCTGCGTTTGTTTGACCTTCGGCGAGGCATCTTCGTGCCTGCAAATAACGCAACAAATCACCAAAAAACGCATGCTCCATTAGAAGTAATGGCGGACCATCAACCACACAGACCCCAATAAAACGTATGATGTGCTCATGGTCCAGTGTTGCTAGTGTGCATGCCTCTCTTAAAAATTCACTTTCCTCGGCAGACGATGCTTCTACTCGCAGTGCCTTAGCAGCGACTAGGCTATTTTGATGCTTGCTACCTGACTTGCGCAACAGGCCAAGATGCACACGACCAAAGCGTCCAGTGCCCAGCTCGTGCTGCAGCTCCAACGACGACCGATCCACGAGGTTTTCGGCGAGGGCTTCAAACACTCGTTCCCGTCGTGCGAGCAGCCGTTTTGCGAACTCGGTCTTGATACGGATATCACGAGCCCGGAGAGCTTTCCGTATACAGTATAACATTGTTACAATGATGGTTGTTCCTACGAGTATGATCATTATGAATGAGGGAATCCACACTATATCCCAACACTTTGGCAGAAAAGAAACTCCGGAAGCTATAAAGCAGAACGTAGAACCGTCGGGTGGTGGATCAATGACAGGACATGTCTCGGCGGGCTCACTCCACTCGCCACCGCGCCATGTGGCGAGAAGCTGCGGCCGGGGCTCTGTGTTCCACTGTTCCACGAATATTAAGGGATTTTTTACGCCTTCGTCATCATAAGTCAGATTTTGGTTAATACCAGATATTTGTTGTTTTTGGACATCGTTCCAGAAAGAACTGAAACAGAAATTAGAATTTAACATGCAAGTGAGCGTGTGAATTAAAACATTAATAAATATAGAAACTGAAGATGACCACTTTATACCTAACAAAAGTTAACGAGATGTGTTTGTGTATGTTTCTTGCTCTTCACGCTGTTCAGCCGTTCAATGTATATATATTTGTTATACAGGTACATTATAACATGAATTGAAATATTGACTTTTTTGTATATCGAAAAACTAACAGTAGATAAACGGTAAAGTATATATACAGGTTATATACCTAGTAGGTTATTATTTTAAACAAAGATTTTTGATAAACCTACTTACTTTTTTTACAACAGAATAGGCATGCGTTTGACCACTGACTCGCCTGATGGAAAGCGTCGACGTGATCGAAGGTGTAACACGCTTGCCTAGGAAAAACCTATTCACTTAACTCTTAAACACCCCCGGATTGTATTTAGGTGGAAAGACAGACGCAGGCAAATACTACTCGTTATCTGCGGTTATCATGTAAAAGTGGAGCGCGATCGCAGAGATATCGTGAATTAATATACAATAAAAGATTTCTACTGACGCTAGCCACCACAATTTCGTCTACGTACCTCATAGTTTTAGTCCATGGCCACGTTTTATTGCATTGATCACGACTAATCCCTTCCTTAAGCGTTAGCAGAGCATCCAATAGCGGGGCAGCATGTAGCGGCCAAGAGCGTCCTTTCCATTTTTCTTCCAGCTTTTCGCGTAGTACTACATCATCTGTTGTGACCTTACCACCTTCTTCCACCTTTCGCTTATTACTTGTCTTATTTTCTCTTTCACCACGCCACCAAAATGATACAGAGTAAGGTCGCGTCACTGAAGTTGCATTGTCGGCCGTGATGTATTCGCGCACAATCCAAACAAAGCCGTTAGCTCGCGTGATATTAAGCTTTTGAGCTGCGGCGAGTACTACAGCGGCCGTGGCTGCTGCAGTGTTCACTAGGAACACTCGTGCGTCCACATCGACTAGCTCTTTAAGAGCACGTGATATATTTAATGATGACGACGTTACGTTCACCTCTCGCACCGCCAGTCGCGCGGTGGGAGCTTGTAAAGCTGCTGACAGTGTTTTGGAGAAAGGTGTGGGTTCCGAAATTATGGCTATGCGCTGCCAACCACATTCGGCTAGCAGGCGTCGAAGCGCTATTTGAAGATGTTTCACGTTGCCAGTGGCTGAGCGCACCGCCGGCTCAGCCATGGACCCGCTGTTCACATCGTACGTAAGCAGCGGCACTTCTAACTTTGCCGCGTATGATGCTAGTGCCGCTGCCATATTTTCAGGCAAAATTACACCTTCTAAATTTGAAATTCTGTTTTCTCTAAACATAACTATGGACCATTTAAGCATCAGGTCGATGTTACTGCAGTTATAGTAAGGAACCTTAAGTTGGATACTCTCCTTGTCGACATATGTTGACAACAAATTGGTTGTATAACCTTTAATCATCGTCGTCATATCACGTAATTCTTTAAAAGTGTCTTCCGATTCAGTTTCACAAATAACTGCAAGTGCAAAACCCCTGCGTGGTTTTATAAGCGCCGATAATTGCCAATCTCGAAACTGTTTATTTCCTAGCAACGCCCAACTGCAAGCTGCTTCTTCCATATTGCTTTTATTTGTAGCATGGTACTCGTTTAACACGCTGTACAAGTCACTGAGGCTTGGGGTAAATACAACAAATGTTTCTGGTAACAAATTATCGGCATACTTCAGTAAGATACTGTTATTAGAAGTCACAGCACAGTATGTGTCATTTGCCAGTTCTCTGCCGGTCGGTGGTAACTGTACGAGCCACAAGTTCGATTTGTTGCTTTGTTGATAAATATCCAAAAAAAGGAATGACTTATCGGAATCACTGATAAGATCTGTAAGGTTGGATTGGTCCAGGTAGTAAAGTCGCGTCAAGGATGTTCTGGCGCTGAAATATCTGATAAGTTCAGCGGCGCATGAATGATTCAACTCATTAACAATGTAAATGTCTACGTATGCAGGTTTGTTCGCTCTGTAAAAAAAATATATTTAATATAATATTAAATTAACTGGTAATTTTTTCCTAACTGGAGGCAGGTGTATGGCGACAGGCTCACCCCGTAGACTCTGCCACCCCTTTCGAGGTAACGCGTGACAATATGTGTGTTTTTGTGTGTATTTTTCCTAATTTGTCTGTCCATAGAGGTTGTTGTTCTAATATTCTTTCACTTATCCTACTTTCTACTAATATTATAAACGCGAAAGTTTGTAAGAATGGATGGATGGATGGATATTTGTTACAGAATGCCAGAACGGCTGAACAGATCGGGATGAAATTTGGCACAGAGATAAATTATAGTCTAGAATAGCACATAGGATACTTTTTAACCGCGGGTGAAACGCAGCTAGTATAAAAATAAAAAGTCCTGACATGAAATCATCTTTCACTATATCATAGTCACTTTATAGGTCCCTATGTACTCGTATATCAGTTAGGTTGTGATCAAACGTAACTAACTAGCATTTTAAAAAAAATATGGCTGCCTTAAAATCAGAAAGATACAGAGGTAAATTGCAATAGTAGAAATGCTTACACTTGTCACTTTTGTGTTTTTAGTGATTCTTATACTCACCCAGATACAAAGTCACAATCAAGAAGTGGGTTCGCGACTTGGTAAAAGGACCACGTGGAGGCGTTCTTGCAGGCGGACGAGCGTGCTGCACGGGGCGTCAGTCGTACCTGAAGCTGCGCGGCCATTGTCACCTCTACCGTTCTGAACAGACACCATTGTGTAACAACATGCACCATTCAGACGTGTGATGGAATAAATCTGCTGATCACAAAGCCAAGGCTGACTTACAGAGTATCGTTGTCTGCCACAGGTAGATCACTGGAGTCACTGTTATACAGCCTGATAGGGTCAGCGGCGTACCCAGCGGCCACCAGCGTGGCCCGCAGCAGCGCCGCGCCGGCATGGGCCAGCTCGCCGTTCCACAACAACGCTATGTCCAGAGTCTGCTCCAAATAACGAGTTTCAAACCCCTGGGTCTTCCATTCTTGAGTAAGCAGGAATATAAAATAAAAAATATTGTTTTGATCTCTAAATCATAATTCACGGTTCGATTTTGTAGTGCTCTGAGTTGTGTCCTCTGAGGTTCTGAGGTAATTATTATTTACTACGTAATACAAAGTAGGTACTACAATATTAGGTAAACAGGTGCTCGTTTTAGATACTCTGTGGTTTTAGTGACTGTGTAGATAATATCTAGCGACTCTGTGAGCTGAAGACCTCGCGGCCGGCGTCTGTCCTCCTCTACAGGTCGCATTCCGCAACTGATTCTCGTGAAATTTTGTGAGCAGGTTCGATAATTGTACAGATTTTTTCTGCGAGTCAGTTGTCACAAAATTTCAAGAGAATCGGTTAAGAAATTCGACCTGTAGAGGCGAGATCCGAATAGAATTCGGATGTCCGAATTCTGTCCGGATCTCTCGGATCTGAGGTTCATAAGTACGAAACCACTTTTGTCGAAGCTGAAGTAGAAACGCTTTGCTCGCTAACGCTAGCTGTTCGATAAAAACTAACTTACCTTCTTGAAGCTCCTCACATGATACTTTTACTTCAAGCCTAAAAGCAAAGAAAAAATTAGGGTCATGTAATTTTCATGTCAACAGTGGCTAGCCACTCGGCCTATACGAAATTGCTTTTTTGCATTCCAGTTTGATATCTAAAGTAACGCACAAATTTAATACAATAAAATACGTTTTGAACTAATTTTTCGTGTTTTCGTCATACTAGTACGAGTAATATATGTATATGACGGCGCGTGACATCATTCAATAATGAAAATCAGTTTGAGAGTTGTTAATCGATAGTATTATTCTTTTGTTTTTGACGATTAATCGATTTATTTATGGTAATTAAGAGCGGTTAACACCGAATCGAGTTGCGTTTGGGATGGCGGGCGAACGTCAGTCTGTCAGTCACTTGCTTGACTTGGTTGTCGCACGAAATGGTCATTCGCAAACCCGTTACTCTAAATCGCCAATTATTGCTGTAATCCGTCACTAATTAAGTAATCTAAATGTCTGTATTATTAAAATAATGTATAGTCAACACTGCTGTCCCCTTATTTCAACGTTCCTGAAGTCTAACGCCCACCATACCATACCAGTGATGACGAGTTCACGACTCAGAAATCAGATACGATACCTCGGCCTTGTCTTTCCCTGACTTAAAACTTTAAAATTAAACTAGTGGCTCTAAGAGTTGGAGACCTCGTAACCTATGTCTTACTCTACAGGTCGCATTAATCAACCGATTTTTTTCAATTTCAATTAACTACAAATCCGCCATTTAAAAAAAAATCCAAAAACTGATTCGACAAAAAAATCTATGTAGTTATTGAATCTACTCACAAAACTTTAAGAGAATCGGTTAAGAAATCCGACCTGTAGAAGAAGAAAAGCATATTTGTCAAAGCTGAAGCATGAATCTCTCTAACTCTCTCTCACACTCACTCTCTAACGCTCGCTCGGTCGATAAATACCCGGCCTGTAAGTAAACCTTTTATGGGGCACCGTGACTCACCCAATCACGAATCCTATTGTTGCAAGGAACACTAGCAGTAACAGAGCTCGCCACTGCATGACACTTGCACTGCCAAGTCCTGTGGTCAAGTCACTATCCTGGATGCTAACAGACTCGTTGTCATTGCCCGTCGTACTCGCTAGCAGGTCGTGCAATGACTGCTCACATACTATGATACCGACTGAAATTAGTACTTATAGGTAATAATAATTGACTCATTATGGAAAGCACAAACAATCTAACACGTAATTCGACACCATTTATTTTTAGTTTTATAATAGCGGTACCCCCCGAATTTGCTCGCTGTTAAAGTTACCGTTTCTGTACCCCTGCAACGTGTTTAAAAAAATTCGTGATGATTCGTCTCGAGACAGCATAAAGCATGAAGAATAAAAGCTGGAAAGATGCTATTGCCGCGAACACCCGTGAAAGGGCAGATGCACCGTTATTCATCATCATCTATCTATCCTAGGCTTATCCCACATAAATGGATCGGTACAGTAAGTTTCTCCATTCATATGCAACACTTTACTCAGAATTCACTCCTTCTCATCGATATCCTCTTTCACGACGTTCATCCATACCTTTTAATTTCGCGGGCGTTCGCGACAATAGTCTGGTCTGTCTTTGCAAACATATTTTGGATTTGGAAATATTTGTCAGGATTAGGGTTTATTTTTATAGGCTTTATATAACCAAATAAAGACTTACGTACCGATTTTAATGACGATGGAGTACGAGCGCGCGTCATGTAACTTTCCGATGATACATCGCAATCAAACAATAACCACCACAAAACACTTTATATGTTATTATTTAAATTTAGAGTTCCGAAATATGTTCTGGATTTAAAAAAAATCAATAAACGGGTTATTTCAATCTGTAAGGAACCCACAAGTACCTTTTGAGAGTTCAATTCTAGACAAAATAGATTTAATTTCCTCGATAATAACCTCAGTGATGTTATTCTGATTTATTTATGTTATTTTTCTATATTTTAGGATTATAAGGAAAATAATATAATATATATATATATATATATATTATTATATAATAATATTTATATATATTATATTATTTAGGTATACAGATGTTATGAGAATTTAGCTAAATAAGTTGAGTCATTTTACATTTTGTATTTCAACTTTTAATTACCGATATGTCAATAAATAATAAAATAATAAAACAAATAAAAATAGTTTATTTGGGTATAAAAAACATGTGACAATTACAAATAATAATATAATAAAAACTTTTATATGTATTTATCACAAATATACTTGATATCGTGATGGTCGACCGGTGGCAGCACCGAGCTGTGCTCGTCGACAACACTATCTCACATGACGAGAACCTCATGGTGAAGACCGAGGACAAACTCAGCAAGTACCTTGATTTGGCTTACTAGGTAACCGCCATGTGGGATGTAGACTCGACGATCATTGTCCCGATAGTCGTCACGGTAGACAGTCTCATAGCTAAGAGCTTCGACCAACACCTCAAGAGACGCTCTGATTAGATGGTTGGGTCAAGGGCCAGATACAAAGAGCAGTGATCCTAGACACGTGCCGTATTGTCAGGAGGTTCCTCAATCTGCAGCCCTAACCACCGGCAGCTTGGGCTTCGCCCCGCTGTCGGCGGCACCCTTATTTTTAGGTTTTTAGTAATGTTTGTTTTTTTATTCATGTATTGTTAAAAATTAAGTCACAAAATAAAGGTTTATTAACTAATCAGTTATACTTGCACTATTATTATTACAATAAAATATACCAATAACCACATTGCAACATACTAATTACACCGTTTTTAAATTTTGACATAACAACCATTGATAATTTTGAACTTTGGAGGTTCGTGATTGTGCTCCATTTTAGCCGCAATCATTTCGCCGCTGTGAGAAAAAATTACTCGCGCTCTACAATTCATTCGACTTCTGCATTTCCAAGTCTGTGTTGTATACGAACGATACTTATTGTAATAAGCGTAGCCATCAATGATCGCAACATCATTTTTTGATTTCGTTGAGCCTTTCTGTGACACGAACATTACTGAAAAAAATGTCAGAATGTGGATGAGAAAATACATGGTATAATATATATATTATTATACCATGTATTTTCTTATTATTATTATTATAGCGCCAGGTATGGCATTCCGGTCACGTGGGCATGACATAGTGACGTCAATCGATGCTTAAGCAAGACCGTATAGTGATACGAACAAATAGTGCAAAAGAGATGGATGACGAAGACGAGTGACATCATACGTTTTTTGCTTCTGGAATGAATCAAATGTAACAGGCAACAAATAGAAAATGCAGAAAGAAGATTTAAAAAGATATACCATACACTTCACTACATTTATTTAAAACTTTAATGAAAAAAAAACTACACAAAGAGATAAACAGACCTTTGATAAAAGTATTACAACAGTCTGTGATAAACACCATCTATTATTCTACAGTTCATCTACAAATTAATTAATTCAACTATTAATTAATCTTATAGGTTAAAAATGAATTCTTCAAATTGCCAACGACTTGATTTTAATACGTTAAAAAATCATAACAGCCATTTCAAAAACAATCCAAAAACCGACTCGACAAAAAAAATATTATTATCGAACCTGCTTACAAAATTTTACGAAAATCTGTTATGGAATGCAGTCTGTAGAGAAAAACAGCCGTACAGACGCCGCACAAACCAAAGCAGTTTTGGCGCAGCTGAAGCATACTTATTTAGACGCTTCACTCGCTAACGCTAGTTCAGTCGGTAATTAATATTATTGTTCCACAGTTGACGATGGGGAGAGAAAAATGTAAAAACATCAAGTGAATTGAGTAAAATTTAGGCCCTTGTGGGTATTAAATGTTATTCGACCCAGTTTATTGGAAATTGTTAAGTAAGGCTGCAGCAGTTTTACGGAAACAATACCCCGTGTATCGGTCTACGTTCGGTAAATTCAAGAACATAGCAATTTTCTTTGGGAGCCCACTGATTGAGTTCTTGCCGATTACTTGATTAGTACATTTACCGTCTCTGTATTGGAGTATAAATCGTTTATTAGTAACGTTCTTTGGGCGACGGTCCATGTATTTCTTAACAATGTTGTAATGAAAGTCTGTGATGACAAAAGTTCGAGGAAGTTTCGTTTTGGAGCAGATGACCCTCACAATCATATTATTTCCATAGATTTCTATATCATCTACGGTTAATTTCGTTAGTTCCTCAATGTGCAAAGCACCGTTGATTGCCAATATTAAAATTACCTGTAAAAACAACCACAAATTATGCATATATAAGAAATTGAAATGTAAATTAACGATCATTTCTAACATGACAAAGATTGTTTAGCCGTTTTCGCCTGGGACGATAGTGTTGTTAGTTCTAGATGGCGAAAATCTTTGTCGCATAAAATCGTCTCAGGCAGTTAAAGAGTTAAGTGTTACAAACTTGAACTTTACCTTTTGAGCTAGATGAGACCGATCCGGAGCAGTTTTCAGAAATACTTCGACGTTTTCTCTAGTAAATGGTCTTGATTTTTTACTACAAAATCCGCGAGATATTTCTTTCAAAAAGAAAAGCACTTTTTTATACATCTTTATGTCGACGTTATTTTTAACCATCAGTGTGGCTCTCAACTTAGAGAAAACGCCCCACAAAGTACTTGGCAGACGATTTCTAGATTGTTCCCTAAAGTAAGAAACTAGTAACTCTTCTGAAATCGTTTCTGGACTTTTATCAGTTTTCCATTTCATGAAATGCTTGTATGCTCTCATGTACAGTTTTTTAGATCTTTGGGATATGTTGCCATTATTTGTGAAATCATCCTCGTTATCATTATCATCATCGTCATCCTCACTCGTATCTGGAAGCACCAAACCAGTAGTTTAATGGCATGTGTGATAAATTTCCTTTTTTTTTTCAAATACTTTACCTAAAAAGCAACTACAAACTAACTACCATCTACTAACTGTACGTACAGAAATTTTGCTATAAATAGATTTAATTAATTATTTGACAAGTCCAAGCAATTCAATGTTTTTATTAAAAAAAAACACACGTCCAGACCTAAAATTAGAAACTACAAAATATGCCGTCGTTCGAAGTACAATGAAATACAGAATTCAAAATACCCCAGTATTATTATACTGGGGTATTATATATATATATCAATTATTTTAAAAAAAAAAAATGAATTTCTCAAATTGACACTTTTTGTATGCCGGAAGTCTCAAAAACAGTTGCTTAATAGTAGAATCAAGGCCCTGTTGTTAAACGCTCGCATCCCTTCTTTTTTTTATTTTTAACATAATAAAACACGCCATTATGAATCTTATAATAGGACGGCTTATGGTTATGTTCTAAGTATGCATGCGCGACTTCCGTGCCATCGAAGGACAATGCGAAACGTGCTTTACACCCAGCTCCCGTTCTGGTGCATTTCCAGTATTGTGTCGTTTTGCTGAAGGTGTTAAGGCGAAAGGAGTACTCGTTAACAACAGCCATGGCATTCCCCTTTGAGCTCTTCACAAAAATTGCTGCACAAAAATACAAGTAAAACATAAGTACCTACTCATAGTTAGGTTGGTAAACACAAATTACGTGAACTTTTCTGTTGGTACTTGATCTATATTAATGATTACTGTATCCTTAAATTTATATGTAAATTGTTTAGTTTAAGTTTATATGAGGTAATATTTTAAAGTGCATTTTGAAAATCATGATTGTTGTTAAGTTTCAAGACATATCGCTAATGTCTATTCAGTATGTCTACTGCGTCGGTAGGAAAAGTATTCGCAAAAAAAATCTTGATTGAGATTCTTATGACTTATAATTAACACAAAAGACACTGAAAAACAAATCATTTACATACACATAACTAAATAAATCTTTCCAATTAAAATTAGTACTTACCAACATAAGTAAATCCAATAATATTTTAAATAAATATAGATTTTTTAAGAAACACTTATTATTTTGTTTATTGTGTTACACAATACATACATACTCGTATTGTCACCATACAAATTACAAAAATAAATTGAAATAATAGGTACAAGTCAAAAATATTATTTTATTCGTACAAGATTATTTTTATTTCATCTAAGACTCTCGCGGACTGTTTCATAGCACTACTACACCTAACAATTTTATTTTCAATACTTTGAATATATACTTACTCCATTTTTTCAACTAAAACCAAACTAAAATGGTAAGGTATGCATATACTATAGTTTACAATGACAATAATTTTACAATTCTTTTTTTTTTTCTTAAAAATAGCCCTGTACACAACAAAAAAACTTATTTAAAAAGTTGAACAGAGCAAATGTTCTTTTCGAACTACACAAGCACACGCGTTAGTACGAACTTTCAAAATCACAAAATGCTTTTACTAAAGTTTTTCATAAATTCCGTCGATTATTTTGTATCTCATTGGACCATGACTGTGGTCTTTTGATAGTCTTACAATAGAGTCGTCAAGACCCGTTATGAATCGTGCTTTACACGCCCTGCTGGAACATTGTGTACACGCCCAGTATTTAGTCGTCAGTGTGGTGTTGCGCAAGTAGAAAGAGTACCCGTTAATCAAAGCAAGTTGCTTCCCACGAGAGTTTCTCACAAAATATACTGAAATTAAAACGATCATGACCATAATTATATATTCGCCACCAATATTAGAATCAGTGTTGGCACGAGTAACTAAGAATTTATCCCTAAAATTCATTCGAGTAGAATTTGCATACAACAGGATCATGGTCCTTATCGACGTGAGATATTAACTAGGTCACTGTCATTCTCATTGGAAAACTTTTCTAAGAGAGTGACAGGCACAAATAATAATATGGAATGCGCTAGAACATATCTCGACCATTTTATGTCAAAGCGATAAGTGATGATGACAGAAACGATGATCAACAGAATGTAATTTTTTTACTAAAATACAATAATTATTTTACCACATAAGAACACACATTATCGAATGTAGAATTATTAATCTTACTTAATTCCCTTATCCTGTGTTTTGTGTGTTACTTATGTGTGGCCGGCACCTCTCCCTTCTCATTTATATGGTCTTTTATCCAACTCGTCCATACTTTCTATGGTCGACCTCTACTTCCCTCCTATTACCCTTAGAACTATTCACAAACGGTTAATTTCACGGTTTTATAATATTATGTATTTCAACATGAAATACATAATGAAACAAATCATTTATAATTTCAGAGATCCTTCAATGATAAAGTAAATAATTTGTCATATCAATCCTTTAAGCGGTCATTACATAGGTGAGCTAGCGTGGTATAATCGGAAAGTGTAATAATGGCTGTTAGACAGATAACAACCCATTTTTTTCTATTGCACGGGAAAAGCCACGCCATATCGTCACGCCTTTCTCTCGAAGGGGTTGGCAGAGGTTAACACCCACACTTCGCCGGACGATATTCAGTCCCAAATTTGACAGGGGGCGAGCGTGTCGCCATACACCGGGCTCCAATTATGTAGCAGATGACATTAAGTTAAAATACTGCAAATTGCATAGCGTAATTGGCGCTTTAGATCTTTGCCTATGAGTTATATTTTGAATCACGCTTTGCACCCCGTAGTGTTTTATTTCTTGACATGTACAATGTCTTTTTAATATTAGAAAAGGTAGGCACTTTAGCGGGATCCAAGCCCTTGTCTTTAATTCTCTCTAAGGTTCTTCTATAAATTGTAGCAATAGGTGTCGTAAGATCACTTTGAACAGTTTGACGCAACAACTGTAGTTCCTCTTTGATACACGTCGTCGCTGCGTCTAGAGGCGGGTGATTGTGACTGGCTTCATGTATAACAGTAGGGGACAATGAGTCTAATCCAGTTTCAACTTTTAATGAGGCAAAACATGACGTATTTTTTACGCATTTCCATACCTCTATTCCGTTTTTGTTTTTTCTGTGAAAGTTATAATCGTAACCATCTCTTTGAATTAGTAGGCATCCTCTTTGAGTTGCTTTAAATTTGATCGAACCTTTGCTAGTAGTAACTGATGTTGAAGGCTGGTCGTCATCTCGGAGCTTTGTATGGAACTTATTAACAATTGCTAAAATAAGAAACAATACAATTTGTTATCATCTGTTCCGTGGTTGAATAAGTATTTTCTATGTTAAAATACCATATGTAAGGTATGGATAAAACACCATATCTAGAGTAAGGTACTAAAAAAGACAATAAATTAGTCAAAGCTACATCTTTCAAAAAAAAATTAAATAACTATATTTTTACTATGGATATTTTTTTTATGACAATTACGTGTCTTGAAATTTAAAAACGATAGTGAATTTCTTTTTATGGTAGAGTAATTTGCTATAGACGATAGCAGCATAGCTGCAAGTTAAACATTCGTTAAACATAAAAAAAAAACATTGTTAATTAAACTACAAGTAAGACAATTTGTCATTACCTACTGTCTATACCTGACCTGTATTCACAAATACTATCACAAATAATATTACATTCACAAATACTATAACAAAACTATAAAAAACTTAAATTATGCACTACTTAGAAATTGAAAATTTCGATGTAGAAGGCAAGGCCTCGTTGTAGAAACCAAATTCGCAATCAAAGCAGAGCCTGCAGTTGCATTTAATTGAAAAGTTGTTGATATTATTCTTTTTTAACTGACACTAAAATGATTATATTTTTATATTCACATTATAATAAATACTATGCACAACCCTTTTCTTTACTGTGAGGAAATACTTTTTCACCATCCCATTTTTTTTTTTCCCCATTACGACCCATTACTTTAGGTTCGGTGGCAGACCTCCGACTGCCGAACCAACCCTAAACTCACGGTGTCCCTTTTCGTCAACAAAGGCGAGGGTTCGCGGCACCTCTCACATTCTCACGCGACCCAGCCCGCCGCTGTCCGGAGGCTGGACCCACATTTGGAGGGGACTTGCCCCCCATTGAACGGCACGAGTAATGCTCAGGACACTAGGGCATCGACTCTCTAGGAGACCCTTACCCTAGTTGGGACCGCCGGATACCCTCGTATGCTACATCTCAGTCTCCTAGCGGAAACGGAGTGCGAGCCCGACTGGCTCTCCTCTGTGGCCGCGCTCTCTGAAGCAGGAGAGAAAGAGGACCCTTTCCTGTTTCCCGCTTCTCGGTCTTTCTCTGCCACACGTGCTCGCAAAATGAGACCATCGCCTTCCAGAAGCTCTCATCGACGACCATCCTAGCTAGAATTTTCAGCCACGAGAGGTCCGCCGCTACTCCGTGGCTAATACATGCATACATATCGTCACGCCTTGACCTCGAAGGGGCTGGCAGATGTGTAATACAACACCCACACTTCGCCGGACGATATTCAGTTCCAAATGTTACAGGGGTCGAGCTTGTCGACATACACCGGGCTCCAGTCATGCCGCAGATGACACACAATACGCACATATGTTTACACGATGAACGAATTGATGTGTGCCTTCAGCTGGCCTCTCAACCCGATTCATCTGGCTTGAGAGGAGTCTTCTTTAACTTGGCTATCATCGTTTAAAAAAAGAAAAAAAAGGAATGCAATAAAATTAATAATGAACAAAATAATATATTAATTTTGACAAATACATTTTATGCGGTACTCCTTTTAAATATTCAGCCTGTTACAAAATACTGAAAAGAAGCACACACATAATATATGTGTAAGTATACACAAAAAAACAAAAAAATTACATTAAAAAAAAAAACAATACAAAAAAATCCAATGAAAAATGGGATGAATTAGGACCGGTTTAAGAACGCAAGAAAAAAGTAAAATTCACAATTACAATCACAATGAACATTAATTTTTTTTAGTGAACTGTTCACTAAAAAATTTAATGTCCTCAAATAACAAAGACGCGCCAGCGTTTAGTGGCTGCGGTCGCGCTTTTCGTTGGGCTAAACTAATTATCAAATTTCATCAAGACCCATCCTGCGGCTTGGCCGTGAAAAGCCTACAGACAGAATTACTTTCGGTTTAAAATATTAGTTTGGATATTTGATTTAAACCTTGCACACCAGGGTTTTGTGACACGCTGTATTTTAAAATCGTTGTTGCACAGTTGACGATGACAAAATGTAAAATAAGCATCCAAATTAATTAAGTACTTTTAGGTCCCCGTGAGTGTCAACTATTATTCGACCAAGTTTATTAGGAATTAGAAAGTAAGGCTGCAGCAGTATTACGGAAACAATACCCCGTATATCGGTCTGGGTCCGGCAAATTCAAGAATAAAGCAATCTTTTTTGGGAGCGCACAAATTGAGTTCTTGCCGATTACTTGCTTAGTACATTTACCGTCCCTGCATTGCAGTAGAAATCGTCTATTAGTAACGTTCTTTGGGCGAAGGTCCTTATATTTCTTAACAATACTGTAATGAGAGTCTGTTATGACAAAAGTACGAGGAATTTTAGTTTTTGAGCAGATTACCCTCACAGTCATTATATTATTGCCATAGATGTCTATATCATCTACTGTTACGTTTGTTAGCTCTTCGTTGCGCAAAGCACCGTTGATTGCCAGGATTAAAATTACCTGTTAAAACAAACACATTGTTATGTATGAATAGAAAATTTAAATTTTCAGTGAAAATTGCTAATCTGACAAATATTGTTGAGCCGTTTTCTCATATAACGATGATATTGTTCGTCCTAGGTGGTGAAAATCTGGTTTATTCCACCTTGTTTACCTGGGCCTTGGTAATTTCACCCAATATGCACAAGAGGAATTTTTAGTGTACTTATGCCACCATGGTCTTGCAGTTGAAGACTAAAGTGTTACAAACTTGATCTTTACCTTTTGAGCTAGATGAGACCGATCCGGAGCGGTTTTCAGAAATACTTCGATGTTCTCTCTTGTAAACTGTTTTGATTTTTCACTACAAAACCCGCGAGATTTTTCTCTCAAAAAGAACAGCAATTCTTTATACATTTTTATGTCTACGTTATTTTTAACCATCATCGTGGCTCTCAACATAGAGAAAATGGCCCACAGAGTACTTGGCAGACGAGTTCTAGATTTTTCTCTAAAATAAGAAACTAGTAACTCTTCTGAAATCGTTTCTGGACTTTTGTCAGTTTTCCATTTAATGAAATGTTTGTATGCTCTCATGTACTTTTTTTTAGAACTTTGGGATATGTTCTCATCATTTGTGAAATCATCCTCATCATCACTATCATCGTCGTTATCCTCACTCGTATCTGGAAGCGTCAAACCATTAGTATATGGTGTACTCGTACAACTGTACATAATACAGACATAAATATTAAAAAAAAACAATTACCTAAGAAGCAGCTACAAACTAACTAGATTCAACTGTCACTGTATATGTACTGTGTATTTTTATTGAAAAAAAAAAGCACAGAATACTAATCAAAAATTTTCAAAATTGCAAATGCCGTTTGTCGAAGTACAATGAAATAAAAACTTAAGTAAGTACAATCATCGTCAATCAGTTTAAGCATTACAAAATTGCTTGGAAACGATTGCAACTTGCCTAGGGCAGCTCAACATTTTATGTGGATTACCTAATTTTTATTGTATTTTATTTTTAGTCTTTCCTATGTTCTTGTAACAATTTTTATTTTTTTGCCGTGGAACAGAATGTACACGGTCATAAATCGTGTTTTACACAAGCTGCTTAATGATTACACGCTCAGTATTGAGTTGTTTGCGTCGGTAGAAAAAGTTTCCACAAATACGAGCTACGAGTACATTATTGCCAATTACAGTTTGTAGGTATACAAAAGCCACTGCAAAAAAAAAACATTTACATATCTATGTAAATAATAAACATTTCAATCAAAAAGCATAAATTAAAAAAAACCCCGAAACTGATTTTGCTCAACATAGATTTTCATCAAATACAGCTAAGAACACACGCGACTAATTCACCTTTCAAACGAAAAAAGAACAAATCAAAATCGGTTCTTCCGTTCGGGAGCTACGATGCCATAGACAGGCACAAACACACACTCACATATACACACAGACACGTCAAACTTAAAACACCCCGTCGTTTTTGCGTTGTGGGTTAAAAATAATACCAAGTAAATTTAATAATAAGTAATATTTGGATATATTCCAATAATGTTTTAGAAAAAAATATATTTGAAAACACTTTTCAATTTTGTTTTTTTGTAATTTACAATACAAATGTCGCAGAATGCAGCTGGCTATATTTATAATTTCATAATTAATTAATTATTAAACATTCAACTCATGCATATTATCATGCATGACATATGAGTCTTAAACTTGGAACCTCATTGATAAAAGAAATGAGCACTAGGTTCTCTTTTAATCTAAGTAACAATAAATCTTATTATCTGATGCTTAAGATGCATCTTAAGATTATAAGATATGTTTAATCTGGCCACTATGAGACAAAAAATATTTTTACGCATTGACTTGTAAGCCTCCACCGTTTCGTCGGTTAAAATCTAAAAGTAAGTGACGTTAAATATACAGTAGAGAAACTCAAATCGAACTCGACAGGTCATATGATCAGAAATAAGTTAAGAAACTGGGGGGCAATGCAGCTAAGCTCAGCCGATGCTTAACTGAACCGTTGATGTTGCGTTTGTCATTGAAAAATCTGACGGGGAACGGCTCAGTATCACTTGTCTCACAAATGTACCAGCTAGACTACCGGTGACACGTTTGTGAAACGTTAGTGATACTGAGCCTCTCCCCGTCCGATTTTTGTAATAAACGCAACATCAACGTTTCAGTTAAACATCGGCTGAGCCTATGTCTATATCTACGCTGAATTACCCCCCTGGTCTAAAGATGTCGTCACCACGTGGTACCCCGTGATGGATAAAGAAAAAAAATGGTAGGAAGATATTATAAAATAGCCGGAAAATAGAGAAGAACAGCTATAAACAGAAAATAATGGCAGTCCGATACAAATACAAACTTTACTGATGTCGCAATGTTAAATAGGATATGAAATAAAAAAAATACATAATTTTGTAATGTAGGTAATAAGGAAGTACTTATCAGATCTAAAGGTCTTTAAATTAATTAAAAGGAAAGTTATTGTTTCCTCAAATCTTATCAATGCTGAAATAAATCATTTGCTCGCCCTGCTCGCATTGCTCGCTCAAGTGATTTCTTTCTATTCACATACAATGTATTTTTAATATTATAAAAGCTAGGTACTTTTTCAAGATCCCAACCCTTGTCTTTAATTCGTTCTAAAGTTCTTCTATAGATTGTAGCAATAGGTGTCGTAAGATCACTTTGAACAGTTTGACGCAACAACTGTAGTTCCTCTTTGATACACGTCGTCGCTGCATCTAGCGGCGGGTGATTGTGACTGGCTTCATGTATAGCAGTCGGGGATAATGGATCTAATCCAGGTTCAAGTTTTAATATGGCAGAACATGAAGTATATTTTATGCATTTCCAAATTTCTGTTCCGTTTTTGTTTTTTCTCTTCAAGTTATATTCGTAACCATCTCTTTGAATTAGTTGGCATCCTCTTTGAGTTGCTTTAAATTTGATCGAACTCTTGTTAGTAGTAACTGATGTTGAAGGCTGGTCGTCATCTCGGAGCTTTGTATGAAACTTATTAGCAATCGCTAAAATAAGAAATGGAACAATTTGTTATTATTGGTTTCTAGGTTGAAAAAACGTTTTCTATATTAAAACAGGTAGGTTTTCAAGAAAGCAATAATTTAGTTAAAGCTACAGCAATTCAAAAGAATAATTAAAACAATACAAATTACCATGATTTTATTATGGACAATTATTATTTTCTTTTATGACAATTCACGTGTCCTGAAATAACAACACTGATTTATTATAAGTGAATGTAGTAAATTTCTGTCACCTAGTTAATAACAATAATAAAGTTAATCGACATTCATTTTAAATAAAGCAAACATATTAAATTAAACTAAAAGTAAAGCAATTCGTCATTATCCATGACAGTGAAACAATACTTTTCATACCTGACCAACATATAGATATTCTATTCTATTCTATACGCACAAATAGACAAAATATGTCCCTTATTTGTTTAATGTTCCACATACCTAAAAATAATAATGTTATTTTGTAAGCTAATTCATAATACATTAAGCCAAGTTAATATATTACTGTTATAATTATAATTATTACTATTATAATTATACTTGGGTCAATAAACAATTTTTTTTTTTTCACCAACATGGCTTAGGGAAATAAATGAGTGCAAAACGAGTGAAAAGGTGGCGCTAAAATGCAGACCAAGTCAAGTAACCGAGTTATTAGAAATAAAAACCGATAACAACGTCATCAGTCGGAAAAATCCGCGCCCGCCTCTCCACACATGAAAACTACTACATAACAACTTCAATAGAAATCAATCATATCGCACTAGTGGCGTTTTAAATGCTTTCTTCGTCGTTCTGGTGAGCGCAAATAAATATTTTTAATTTGGATCTAAAGCCATGTCGACAATACACCACCGCCGATAAGGAATTTTCCTTATCGGCGGTGGTGTATTATATTATTCCAAAGCAGCATAACGGAAACTACGGTGTTGTGAGCTGGGACAAGTGTTGGCGGCGGGCTACCTACCAGATTTCCACGACAACTTCTCTTACAGATAATTCGGAGATTTGTATTTAAAGACAACAAACGCCAACATAAGACACGCCAAATTAAGTTTTAGTGGTTTATGCTTATTAAGCAATGGGGTCACATGTCATGGTGACCTAAACGGGATTTTGACGCAGAAACGGGCACAACCATTTAGGACACGTTGATTGAGCAACAAACTGTTATCTATAGACCATGCTGCAATTCTCGCGCACATCCCTAACCAGAACTATTAAATACCTTAATTATACTTAAATTAGACATTTAATTATTTTTTCTGTAGCAAGATGTAGAAAGGAAATGCGACCTCGATGTAGAAAGGAAATGCGACTTCCAAGCAGAGCCGCAGAGGATGCAGAAACGGGCCGAACGAGCCATTGTAGGTGTTGGAAGTGACCAATCGGCCAAACCCCAGTTTAAAAATTTGAGAATCCTTACGTTGCCATGCATTGTCATACTACAAGTGGCGTTGTATGTTCGGAGTAATTTACATAGGTATACGGTGTTTGCCGATCATACACGACGTGCAGGGCAGCTTAAGCAGGTTCCTAGAAAGCTGGCAAAGTCGAATAAGCTCACACATGTGATGGGACCGACGGTGTATAACAAGCTACCAAGTGACGTCGTTGCCGCTCCCAGCTTTAAAAATCGCTTAAAGCGCTGGCTTGTCGATCAGACGTTCTACAGTTTCAAAGAGTTCCTTGAACTGTAAATAACAGGGATAGTGTACAAATGTACAATCACTTATTATTATTACCGTACCATTTAATGTTTACCGAATAGTACTAATATTACTATACATTTTTATGCATTTTTTTAATATCTTGACATGTAAATAATACTTACGAATAAATGAATATGAATATGAATATGAGCCTGTAGTTTCGTATAATTGAACGGTTGTTAATTTTAATTTTATCGATCTGACAGTATAATGATTGTATTTTTTTACACTTTATAATAAATCCCATTCAAAACCCTGTACTGAGGGGGTGGGTGACTGTGTGCTGTAGAGATCTTGGTTAATGCTCCGTACTTAGACAGAATGAACCGCGCGTTACACTTCGGGGTCATAGTGCACCTCCATCGGTGCGTGTTCGATGTACTCGATGTGTTGTTATAAAACGTGTAGCCGTGCAGTATAGCCAGTGTTTTGCCGTGCTTATTGTTCACCCATGTCACTGAAATGATAAAGGTTATGGTAAAAATAATCAGAAATTTTTCTAATTGACTAACGTAAAAAAAACATACATAGATAACTGTCAATTATAATTAACTAGCGTTTGCCCGCGGCTTTGCCCGCGTGGAATCTTTCGCATAGCAATTAATTACCTATTATGTAAATCCATTCAGTAGTTTTAGTGGTTGAGTTACAGTTACCTACTATATTTTAATAAGTACAGTGATGTAAATAATAACAACATGTCATGTTAGCAAAAACATAAGTATTCTTGTTTATTATTTTTATTATTAAAATGATACAAATACATCTAAAAAACGAATAAGTACACAATTTATAAATTTTAAAATATAATTAATAAATTAAAATATATTGATAACCTAGTTGGAGAAGGTCCGCCTCTCAAGCCAGAGGGGAGCGGGTTCAAACCCAGCCGATGACACGCACCAATGTGTTCAATGTGTGAATGTATGTGCGTATTCTAACATGCGACATTTTTTGTAAATTTGCATAACATCTGCCCATTTTGTGCCAGATAGAGCAATATCGTGCAACACTGACTTATACGTTCTAGACGGGTGCGTTCTATGCAAAGGATAGAAACCTGTTTCTCCGTTGTTTTCTAACGGCTCCGTTGTTTCACTCGCCTTACGAAACGACTAAGTTGTTCTATAACTTTGCTTGATAATATGTTTTTTTCAGTTGCAATACAGTTTAAATTTATTTAATTTAATTTAATGTAATTTAATATTTTTTACACTTATGTTTTGAACGGCAGAGTTGTACTCGGGGTGCGCTGAGAGTCTATCCTCTGAACGCGACCCCGACCCCGACCTCGACCTCGAGCAAGTCGGCAATTCTATTAGCTAGAGAGCCAATAGAGAGCTATTGGCTCGAAATTTGACCTTGCGATTTTATTTTGCTTATTATACAAAAAATACACACCCAAAACCATAAATATTAAGTTTTTCGCGATTCCCGAGGTCAAGGAATCGAATTACATGCTAATTCCCGAGAAACAGGTAGCCGTTTAAGTGAAACGTGTCAAGGAAGTTTTGTAGAGCGCCATCTCGCTCCGTCTTGCGTTTTTATCTCGTTCTGGTTTTTCACTTTTATTATATAATAAAAGTGAAAAATTATATAATAAAAGTGAAAAACCAGAACGAGAACAAAACAATGAGTATCTATATGATACTCATAGTTTTGTAAATAAAATCATGTTGGTTGAATTGATTATATGTATAGTTAGATACATTATGTGTATTCTTAGGGCTTAATATAACAAGGAACTCTTTTAAAATGTGTCTGTTCGTCAACCTGTCCCTACTAGATATACACATAGAAATTGAGTATTTTATTTGCGGCAAAAAAAAACAAAGTATGCACCTTCGATCTGATCGAAGGTACGCACATAAAGATGAACATAAAAGAGACAGCCACAACTGCAGCCAAACTTGAAAGATCAGATATACATAGATTTCAAGTCTCATTAAAAGCAGGCATCTATAGTGGCACCGCATCGACACTTAACTGAACGTTCTATTAAAATAATCAAATACACATAACTTCATTTGAATATAAGCCTTATGATTCCGCAATCACGTTGATGATATTTGCTAAAGTGTTTATCACGTTTAGGCTTCTCCCAGACAGACGCGACCTGCAGTGGCGACCAGTGGGCCGCCAGTGGCCACCGATGCAAAAGTCCATTGCACCACCGCAGGCTGCTTCTGTCTGGGAGACACCTTATACGACGTGACTCCGACGCGATCACAGAGCGACTGACAGCGAAACAAGGCTTGATCTAAGCCGAGTTTTTAAGGTATCATTTTTTGTATTGAGACCTGACATCTATGTTTATCTGATCGAAGGTCACAACTCCTATTCTTACATCATCCATCCATCCATCAGCCATAGGACGTCCACTGCTGGACATAGGCCTCCCCCATAGATCTCCGATAAGACCGGTTGGTAGCAGCCTGCATCCAGCGCGATCCTGCGGTCTTGACAAGATCATCTGTCCACCTTGTGGGTGGACGTCCTACGCTGCGCTTGCCGGTACGTCTCCGTTCGAGAACCTTTCGACCCCATCGGTCATCAGTCCTTCGTGCTATGTGCCCACTGCCATTTCAACTTGCCAATCCGCTGGGCTATGTCGGCAACTTTGGTTCGTCTACGGATCTCCTCATTCCTGATTCGATCTCGCAGAGAGACTCCGAGCATAGCCCTCTCCATAGCTTACATCTTACATGAGTTGAACAAAAAACATGAAGTTCAGTTAGTTTTATTCTAAGCCCCTTCAGGCCCGGCGTCCATCTCAATTGATATCACTTATTATGAACCAGAGTTATTTTGAAGGTAATGTACCTAAACATTGCTCTTTAGTCATTGAGAATTGTTTAGATTTCCACTGGAATTAGTTTAAAATAACCGTTTTATTATAAACTAAATAGTGTTCAGGAAACATTTTTCAATTGCCAACTCAGCCATTATTTATTTTCAAAAACGTTGAAATGCGCGAGCGAGATAGCAATAACGCCGGTTAAACGCTCTTAATTCCGGTCTGAAAGCGTAGAAGGTGACTGTGTAGTCACGGAGTGCCATAAACTATTTAACGCAAGCGAAACGAGCTCCTCTGGGCGTTTTTCAAAAAAGATGTACACGTGACGAACCGGAGTTGATTTTTGTTTTTTAGATTTTTTTCTGTATTTTTTATCTTATTTGATAAAATGTACTTTAAATTAAGTAAAATTCAAAAATAAGTAACAGTAATACGAAACATATCGCGATAATCCTAATTTTTACGTAAGAGTTCACAGGCATTTGCTCCGGTTAGTCACAATAGAAAAAAGTTAATAAAATGAAAAATATGAGTTGTTTTATTAATTTATCTTAATTAATCATTAAATAACTTTAAAATCTTTGAAACACCAAGTCAAAACATAGATAAAACACTATAATTATTGCGTAGCAATAATTTTTCTTTCGAGATCGTCACAGTAGGAACTTTTTACCTTATAAAGTTTACATTTACTTAATTTCTTAACGACATTCAACTTTTAGAGCTAATAAATATTATAAATATACAACATCAGCGTCCTAAACAACCACATATATTAACAAAGAACTAAACATTTATTGAATTGTATTCATTATTGTCTACATAAAAATATGGGACAGTGACTATCTGGAATTCTACGAGACTAACTGAAAAAAAATAAGCTACGTTTACACTAAGAGAATTTATTTATTTTAAGAGAATTATTTTTAGACTTCGATGTACTTGGAGTAGTTTTTTGATGTTCGCTTTCTTCTTTTTCCTTTTTTAATTTTTGTTTTTTCTTTTCTTCCCTCCATTGTTTTCTTCTAACTTCTTTTTCTTCTTCTGTCAAGTCGTTAATTTTTTTTCGTTTATTTTGAAGTCGTTTTAACTGCTTTTTCCGTAGCACTTCAAATTTTTCGGGGTTTTGTTTTAGTTTCTCCCGGTATCTTTTAGCTCTTTCCGCTGCCGTGAGCGCCATGTTCGCTGAAATGTATTAGATTGACTTAACATAATATTATTATTGTATTAAAACTGCTTACTCATTATAAACAAGGTTCTATTCAGATAAATCTTGGTCGGGGGACCAAGATCAAGATCAGGGGGGGGGGGGGGGCCCCCCCCCGCCCACTCCCTGTTCTTCATAATGATGAGTAAAATGACCCAGTACATCCCAAGGCAATAGCTTTCTAAATTTTAAATTTATCCAAATAAGTTCAGCCGTTTCAAAGATAGTGATGACAAACATACATGAACCAAATTTTATAATAGAATTTAACTTTATACAACGTGCTGGTTTTGGGTGTAGTAATACTGAAACGGCACATGCCGAGACTGATATAGAATTAAACCTGCAAGGTCTCCTTATCGTAAGCACGATAGATTTTAAGTTATCACAACTTAAACTTTTACGTAAATTTGACTAGGAGCAACCCTAATAAGCTCACAAACAGCTGTTCGGTTGATGACCGGTCTTGCCCGACATAGACTACTAAGTGCGCAGAAAGAATATTATCTTTACCTACAAAACACAGAATGGAGTAAATGTCCCTTCATACATTTTAAGAACTATTTTAAACAGAAACAAAAGCAAGATATCTTTTAGATACTTAAATGGTTACATATCTAGTCAACGACATGAATAAAGTGAACGTAAACTCGCCGAAAACGAAACGAAAACCCTGGGTTTAGCAGCCATATCATGATGGAGTTTAGAACAGGCTATTACCATTAAATGCATTAGCAAAATTTTGAGTCCGTGCTGTTCCCCGTTGAAGAGTCCCCTTGCCGGAAGTCATCCCTGGGCGTAGCAGCTGTGTCATGATGGCGTTGAGAACAGGCTATTACAATTAAATAGATTTACAAAATTTCGAGTCTGTGCTGTTCGCCGTTGAAGAGTTCCTCTACCCACCTCCTGACTCCATCATCTCCATCAGATCATCTCGGTGGCACCAGGTTGTTGCATAGTCACTCAACTTACATAAGTACATAAAACATTTAAGTTCAATCGGAAACCAAAGAGTAGGCATTTAACGTGAAAGATTTAATTAAGTACTGACAGACACCATAGGTACATGCGAAAATAAAAATAAAAGCTCGTCAAAAGATAAATTGTGCATACTGCATAATAAAATTATTCTTTGCCATTTCGCGAAAACATCAAAACATTTGTCGGCAATAGACAAAGAGCTCACAGAGAGCCGCCAAAGCGTACCGCGGGACAATTGGCAACAAGCGGTGCTCTAAACAAAATAGGCAAGGAACTACCATGAGTTCGGTATTAAAGTGTATTTATGCAAGTTCGACAAAATTCTTCTCGTCACTTTTTGTCAAGCGAGAACGTGAGAAGACTATGTGTAAACATAATATGTCTGTCGCGATAATAAGAGGCGACATACCTTTGGCGCGTTGCGCATGGTAGGCCAGCAAGACACTTGTTGTATTATGAGTTATTATTGTAATATTAGTTTTTTTTAATTATCATGGCACACATTTTTTAACGCTCACATGCTTAGAAAACCGGATTCGTCACTTCGCTGTTAGCAAAATTCTTTATTTGGTTTAAGATTTTGACATTTCAAGCACGTTGTGAGTATTAAAAAGTTAAGCCGATTCCGATTTATCAGCCAATATGTCGATGATTGTCCGTTGTTTAACTTTGATGATCATTACGGTTTTCGGAACTCTTTAAACAGAGAGATTTGATTTTTAGAACCAAGACTTTTGATACTTTCCTCCGACGGTCGAAAATAAAACGAGAAAAGAGAAAAAATGAGAAAAGGTTTCGATACTATGTAAACTCATGGTTACCCCTACTAGCCGCAAAAAATAATTTAATAAAATTTTTAAAGTTTCGTCTAGTTGCTCTCTATCCATCCCGGTGTGAAGTCATAAAATTCCTTCTTTATTGTTTGATTGCGTAAATTATACGATTATAATACGATGTCATTTTCAAATGCTGAATATTACGAGATGATATTTTAATGTGTTGGTGCTGCGGTCGGAAACTGCCTTGCGGCGCGTGAGGTCTACCGTAAACGTTTTGTGGACGGAAGGTCGTCTCTGCAACAGTCGTTTGCCTCCTCGATCTCCGGACCTGACGCCTTTGGACTTTTTTCTGTGGGGTTTCGTCAAAAATGCCGTGTATGCCGTGCTATGCAATACCACGGAGGAAATGGTTTTTTTTTTTTTTTTTTTATTTTTATTTATTATGGCTTCGCAATGATAACTACATCAATACTTTTATAATTTAAACTTACGAACTATTTTAACTTAATGTGTTATCTTTTAAAGGAAGCACAGCGTGCGTTATATGATTACATCATTCATTATGCTAATACTAACTTAAAAAAAAACATACATATTACATAAACATAATATAAACTTAAAATAATCAAAAAAATAAATTTTAAACACTTTATCCTAAGACCTGTTGTTGATGGCTAAATTTGAGTTTACATTAATTTTAAATTTAGTTAATGAGTCACCGAAAACATCTATATTTGTACAGGATTGGTATTCGTTAATGAGCCTACTTATCCTAGGAACAGGTGAGTTTGCACCTAGCACGGTCCTGCGATAAACAGGAGCGAATGGAGCTATAGGCTTGCGTGGGTACTTAAATGGAACTCTAAACTTAAACTTGGCTAGAAGATTTGGACAATTAATGCTATTGTGTAGTAATTTATGAATAAAAATAAGATCTAGTTTAATTCGACGGTCTGCTAAGGTTTGAATGTTAAAGAAAGCTAGTCTTTTATTGTAGGAGCCTAATACTCTTGTTTTTTTTGCGGAATATGCTAAGTGCCATAAAAATCTTTTTTGTGTTCTTTCGAGTCTTAACGAGTGTACTGCATAATGCGGCCTCCAGACTGGGCTACAGTATTCTAGCACGCTACGAACTAGGCAGTTATATAGTAAAATTTTGGTACTAGGCTTATGAAATTCTTTACTATTACGTATAAGAAAACCCAACATTTTAGAGGACTTCTTAATAATATTATCTATATGGGGAATGAACGTTAATTTTTCATCAAAAATCACACCTAGGTCCCTAATTGTACTGACCGATTTTAATTTAGTTGTGCCTATTTTGTAGTTTGTTTGAATGTTACGAATTTTTCTGCTGAACGATATTTGGCAACATTTATCCGCGTTTAATACCATTCCATTTAGCTCACACCATGTATTTAAATAGCCTAAGTCGGTTTGTAACTTTTCAACATCTTCGGCTGTGTTAATTACTTTTAAAATTTTAAGATCGTCCGCAAACATAAATGGAGTGCAATGAGTCAGACAATCCGGAAGATCGTTTATATGATAGTTGAAAAAAAGAGGAGCGAAATGTGATCCTTGAGGGACTCCAGAATTAATTGTCGGTCGAGTTGTTGAGGCATAACCAGCTGCAACAACGTAAAAATTACGCTGCTCCATGTAGGAACGCGTCCAATTTAGCATCGAGCCTGCGTAACCATAAGCAGAAAGTTTCAAAAGCAGCACGGCGTGGGAAATTTTGTCGAAAGCCTTGCTGAAGTCTGTATATACAACATCAACTTGCTTATTACTATCTATAGCTTCAGCAAGGGTTTCCACAAATGTAAGCAAATTGGTACAGGTAGAGCGCTGCTTTATAAATCCGTGCTGATGGTCGGTAATGGACTGCTTAAAATGTTGATACATATAAGGGAAAACAATGGATTCTAGAGACTTAGCGAATGTTGAAATAATAGATATTGGTCTGTAATTGCTAGCAAGATTATCGTCTCCAGTCTTCATTATTGGAACTACTTTTGATGTCTTCCATGTATCTGGAAAAATACCTGATTTCAGAGATTTATTGTAAATGAAGCATATAGGAAGTGAAAGACTCGACGCACATTTTTTAATAAATACGGGCGGTACACCATCTGGTCCAGCTCCTTTATTTATATCGAGAGTTTCAAAAGCTCTCTGTACTTCACTTTGCGAAATTTGTAAATTCGAGAAACAACGACAGTTAATATTTAATTTTGAAAGTTGACAAGAAAGGGCGTGACTGCGTTCTTCGCTAATAACATCGCTCTTGTCTTGATAAACTGATGCAAAGTATTTAGCGAAGAGATTGCAGATATCTTCTCCACCGGTAACTGTTTCTGCTCCATCGGATAGTGAAACAGGATAGGTAGAACTCCCTTTCTTCTTAGCTTTTATGAAAGACCAAAACAATTTAGGATGAGTCTTAATTTTATCTTCAATATATTTTCTGTATTTGTTATAGCTTTCTTTTGCCAGTTTGTCACAGCGTTTGTTTAATTTTTTTAGAACAATCTCGTCTATTGGATTTTTATAGATTTTGTATCTACGTAATACATTATTTCTCTCTCGAATGGTTCTTATCACATTGTTATTAAACCATACTGGGTAATTTGAGTTTCTAGATCTGACTAGTGGTACATGAGTTTCGATAATATTATTTAAAATGGAATAAAAAACATCTAAAGCGCTATTAACATCACTATGTTTTTCTAATAAATGTGTCCAATCAACTGAATAGATTTTATCATTAAGTAAAAGATAATCACATTTATAGAAATTTCGCCTTGAGTTATTTTTAGTTTTCAGTTTAATTATGCTCATAGTTTGAATTTCGGTGATCAATGGAGGGTGATATGTATCTATTTTACTTAGTTCAAAGTCAGATCTCTTAACTTCTACAAATTCTAAATCGGTTAAAACTAAATCTAATACTTTATCAGAGCAATTAAGAACTCTGTTGAATTGCTTAAAGTTATTCATATAACAGAAATCAATAAGAGGCTGTGCTGTTGTCGCTATTGGGCACTGACTATGAGGATCATCTACTAAAGACCAGTCAATGCAGCTTAAGTTAAAATCACCAATAATACATGTCTTATGATTGTGTTCTTCTGACACTCTATCGCAGTTATTTAAGAAATGTTTGAAATAATGTTTGTCGACAGGTGTAGGTATGTATGTCGCACATAAAACAATTTGATTATATTCTGCAGAAGTTTTAACGTCTAGTGTTAGCCATAGATCCTCACAGTCACTCTCCCAATGACGCATACGCTTCACACATACTGTTTTGCTCACAGCAACTAGGACGCCTCCTCCTTCCTTAATTATTTTATTTCTTCTCTGTCTTTTCATACTTAGTTTAGATGTCTCTCTATCTCTTCTAAATACATTGTATCTTCCATCAAATAGTTCAGAAGAAAATACAGTAGAGTTCAACCAGGTTTCAGTTAATATTATAATATCATAATTTGAACTTGCTAATTTAATTGTAAAAGATGGTATTTTTGTTTTAAGGCCACGAACATTCTGATAGAAAATATGTAACGAACTATCCATTATTATTGTTGACAAAACTACTATGACAAAAATCGCAAGCTTATGTTGCGTTAAATAAAACTAAACTAACTTATTAATACAGTCCATGCCACGAATATATTTAAAATCTGATTCGTCTGTTTTGCGCATGTAAACTTTCCCACTTCTCACCCATACGTACTTATATCCTTTTTCTTTGGCAGCAAGTCGGGCTGCTGCGTGTAAAGTTTTGTTGTGAGAAGAAAGGTGCTCTGCGACAAAAAGTGCTTTCTTTTCGCCCTTAATACCCAGATGTGACGTATTCAATTTATTTCCGGGGTGAGATTTGTTATATTTAATTACTGCTGCTAAAACACCATCACGCAGTCTCGGCGAACTTAATTGTACTATGATCGATCTTGGTCTGGAGCTCGCGGGATTCATCTTAGCCACACGAGTGCAGTGTAAAATATTCTCGTCTTTAATAGAACTGTATCCCACAGAGGCACACAGCTGTAGCATCAAATATATTAAATTTTCTGATTTGCTTTCAGGCACGCACTGTAGTTCTATATTGTTACCGCGATTCAACTGCTCCATCTGGTTAAATTTATGGCTTAGATTTGTCACAGTTTCTCGCAAGCTATCGTTCTCTTCTCGTAATATCTTGATTGCGTTACTGTTATCAGTAGATTGTTTTCTCATATCTTCATACTGATTACCAAGATAAGTGAGTGAATCTTTCAACTCGGATACCTCCATCTTGATAGAAGTTAATTCTCTCGTTATTGCTGTAGTAATCGTGCTGTCGATTTTCGTTAGAAACGCACTCATCTCTGTTTTAATTATGTCACGAACATCTTCACGAGTTAACGGCTTTACGGTGTCCTGGGGGGGAGATGACACCGCGGGTCTTTTCACGGCTCTCTGATTGCTACCGCCTTGGGTAGAGCGGACTGGAGTGTTGTCATTCTTTCCTTTGGCCTTGGTACACGAACACAGAGGACATTTCCAGATGTCTACATCGACGACCTCGCTCGTCAGGCACTCATAGTGATAAGCTTTTCTACATTGGGTACATATCAGATAATTGTCATCTGTAATACCCAGCTCACAGCATCCCCATTTCATATTATTTTTGGTGAAAGACATACTTGAAGATCCTGGAGAAAACCTTTGAGCAGCGTAAAAATTGCAATATCCTTATCAGTCTGCGGTACAACTTGCTCGGTAGTTTTTTGCTGAGATTAGTTCATCAGGGGCATCATTAATTTCAATAGAGGGTAGAAGTATTGATTCACGTATTTATTACAAAAACATCAGATGATCAATTTTGGAATTTCGTTGATTGTACTCACAGTTGCGAGTGATGTTTCTTGCTAACACACTATGTTGAAGTTCACAATATATTTTATAGAATTATCAACTGTCCAATCGGAAAACAAAACTATTAACTTATAATTTTAAATTATAACACGGAGCGAATGTATACGTGCTTGCGTTTAGGATGGAAAAAATGTGGCGCGTATTACACCGGCATTCACGATTGCTCCCGAAATGCTCCGAAATGTCATGGCTTCAGTGTCTCGTCGAGTGGGGTTGTGCATTGAGAGGGGAGGACAGCACTTCGAACCTCTTCTGTGATCTGTGCGATAAGTGTGTTGTGTTGAGGTAGTTCTTGGATTGTTGTGAATGTTGTAAAACACGCAACTTCGTGTTACCTATGTGAAAAAGTGACCCCAAAAGAGCAGTAATCACAATGTTAACTCACGGACAAGGAAGGATAATAATTAGGTAAGATAAGAACCTACTACGTACATTTTTGTGTAGTACTAATATGTGGTTATTAGCAAAGTAATTAGTGAAACACTAGCGAAATACAAAAAAAAAACTTAATACCTATCTAACATCTTATAAATCTACCTACTTCCACTGCAACGTAAACAATAAACATTGTTTCTTAGCGAATTAAGTTTAAGCCGTGTGCGCCGCCGTCGGCGGCGGGACGCGGGCTGAAGAACGGGGAAGACGATCGCATGCGTGTTGAGTGTTGTTTGACAAACGCCGCGGTCAGCGATCGCTTTAAGGGCTGTCCAAAATAATTGTAAAAAATAGTTTTTTAAACTTAGTATGGAACAATAAAGGTTTGATTTGGATTTTGTTATTCTGGCAAATGATTCAAAATGTCATACAGATACACACCTTTGAATATTACTACACCTCAAACCAGCACGTTGTATAGTATGATAATTAAAGAATTTTTTAGTATTATTCGTCTATCAAATATAGCCCCAGCCTAATAGTTCCGGTGCGTCACAAAATGATTCCGTCTATACAATACGTGACGAACCTGACGTGACGAATTGATACCAACTAAACTTCAAACTATAATTCAAGCCATTGTATTCATTTTACGGCTACTTGCGATTTGTTTTACAATAGTTTAATACCACATTTTTGATTGTATTACGGCAAATAACTTGATAAACTGCTACATACCTCATAAAATCCCGTTGCTATCTGGAAGTTCAATTCGCAACCCACGTGTCGCGCCCGCTTTCGTCACAGATTCTGACTACACTGAGATATGTTTCGAAATGACGGTTATACCACAGACAAGATTAATGTTGCCAAAAACTAAAAATAACCATGTTTTAGGGTAATATTTTGTCTAAGTATTAAAAAATGTATCGTGACTATTGCCGGAATTCCGGTTATGCCATTTCCCTGGGACAACACATAAACAGTATTTTGAGCTAGTTTAAGCTCAATTACGACAAAATAGAGCTCTAAATCGTATTTACAAGTTCAACATTTATCTACAGAATACAAAACGTTGGCGCTATTTAATTCATGTAATTTTTTCTGAGACTTGAAAGTTCTAATCATGCAGGTGGGACATGAAGATTTTACACTTTTTTTCCGTTTGTTTTTATGATATATTAATACTAATAAGTGTTAGGTTGTACATAATAGTAAATTTAGTAACTTAAATATGTATTCATTAAATAAATACGCCGTTTACTCAAGTACGTACATACATAAATTATAAAAAGAGAACTAAAGTTGTGGACGCCATATATTCGCGAATGTACATCTTTTTTGAAAAACGCCCCTCTACTACTTATATTATAAATGCGGCAGTATGTGAGTATGTTTGTTGTTACTTCTTCCCACTCAAATGGACGGGTTTGGATAAAATTTGGAACGAAATTAGCTTATGCCGCGGATTAACACATTCTTTTTGAGCGCGGCGCCGGTAACGTTTCGGGGCTCAGCTAGTACTTACTTAATATAACTTAACATAAACTCCATTTTCAATCTCATACTTGGGAGGTTTGTGGTTGTGCTCTAAGCGTATTTTGGAAGTTTTCTTGACGACTCCGTCAGTGGTCATATTGAAGCGCGCTGTGCACCTGGGCGAGCTCGTGCACACTAGCCGGAGAACATTCCGAGTGTAACTATTATTGTAAAAACTATATCCGTTTAGAAGAGCCAGCTGCTTCCCGAGCCTGTTCTTGACCAATTGCACTGAAATATAAATAATACCACCATACTCAATAATTATTACCTAAAGAACATTTTTAAAAAAAACCACGTTTAATAAAATGTTATAATTAGGTATCAGTACCTGGATGGCCGAGCTTTGCTCGGTATTTTTTTTTTTTTAATTCTGTTTTTTGGATAATAAACAATTTATTTTAGTCTAACCTCAAAGCAAACACTCATTGACTTCGTGTTACTTAACAACGCCATCTGCTGTTGTGTCGTTAAAGCAATTAGTTGCTCACAAAAAATAGTAGTATTATTATTCGCCAATAGATGTCAGGAAGAGTCATATTTTTCAGTTGAGATTGATTATCGATAAAACACGAATAAAATGATATTTTCTAAAAATGATTCCTAGCTAGATCGATTTATCGCCCCCGAAACCCCCTATATACTAATTTGTATGAAAATCGTTGGAGCCGATTCCGAGATTCCAATTATATATATATATATACAAGAATTGCTCATTTAAAGGTATAAGATAAATGAGAGTACTCAATATCTAAGTAAGACATGTTTTAAGCTAATTAAAAATGCAAAAGTGAGCTTGCTTACTTTTTACGCGTTCACGACTTTCTTTTAGCTTTTTTACACAAACGTTGTCAGGGGTACAGAAAAAGACATAGGTTACGTTTTAGTCGTCGATAGCACAGCGGAGCGCAGTTAGTAAAATTATAGATGCGAACGTAATTTGTTTATTGGTTTGTTTGTTTATTACGCTCTCACTTATGTACACGACCGATCATTGCGATTTTTTTCATACACGTTGTTACGCCTATCCTCTGCGGCTGAAGTGGCAGACAGCGGGGCCACTTATATGACCCGTCGCATAGGGACTATGGGCGTTCAGACACGGGTGCTGACTGGCACCCACTGGCTGGGTTGGTTCCCGAAGCAAATATGGTTAATGACGATAGGTCTCGTGTCCCGACACATCGTCATCAAGAGGAGGCGAGTGCGAAAGCGTCCCCGTAGCCCCGACATTTAGCGCCCAGTTGAAACACCTAATAGTTATTAGTGAGTAGGTCGCTAGAGGCGGGATTCCCACATAAAACCCTGCCCGCCCCCGGGACCAGTGGTGGTATCCAGTAAGGATTTTTCCTAGGGAAACAAGGTAAATTTCAGCGAGTAACTTCGCAAATCCAATTTAAAAAAAGGTTTATTTTTATCATTTGAGTGTTTAACAGTACATTTGCAAAAGGATACTCGTATATGCTTCTGCTCACTATGTGTTATGTGCATCACAATGATTATGAGCATTAAAAAAAAACACTTATTGTTAGTTTAGTTAACAAACTTTGGTTTAGGAAACAATCAATTAAAACGCTTAATTTGTTTTCTATTCGTACATATTCTAAATTGTTTACTAATGAAAAACATACCTCATCACAGTACACATACACACAGACAGAAAGAGATGGCGGCAATTTGAAGCGATTAATGGGATCATGCCTATTAAAATACATCACAACTTGTAATAAATACCATTAAACATTCTAAATTTCGAAGGTTCGTGGTTGTGGTTCAAATCCATGTTTCTCATGGTAGCGTTAGCCAAAGTAAACCGCGCCTTGCATTTCGGTTTTCGGGTGCACACAAAATATTGTACATCGGTTCTGGTGCTTTGATTGTAAAAACTAAATCCGTTAACAAGCGCTAATTGCTTCCCGTTCTTGTTCGTAACAAAGTGCACTGAAATAGAAAAAAATATTGCAGATAACATTTTACTCTGATACGCTTTAATCGATTTTATTGCTGATTCAGGAAATGATACAAAATACATCATTGGATTGATTATAAATAAGTAAGAAACGACGCCAGTCAGAAGGCAAGGCCGATCCGCATCAGATAGGATTCTACTTGTAGAGTGGGAATATCGGAAACAATAATACATAGCACTTCCAATGAATCACTTTATTCGATCACACGTAAACGAATTATAATCGTTATTCAATTAGGTTTTAAGAAACTTGGGGATAAGGCGTTCCACTTAGTATCGAATGCTTCAACGCCCAACCTAAGATCATTCTTGGCGGTTCGGGGTTTAGGTTTGGGAGTCCATGTCTGCTCGCGTCCGTAGGCCTTACTCTAGATACCTACTAGTAACCCCCGGGTAGAGCAACCGAACCACTGCCGGCTTCGGCCGTCGGCTTAGTTACCACCCTTCAGCCAAAGGCTTGTTGTCAAGAGACTATTCGTGTTGCACCATGATGCCAGTGGAAGCCGTTAGTGGTAAGAGTGTTGGTCAGCTGTGTATGGCTTTTCGTTCGAAATTGGAGGTTTCGGAGGGTAGCGAGATTCGAAGCACGGTTATCTCAGCTGACCGACCGCCAGTTGTAAGAGGTCCAAGTATTAGCCTAGCCATGCAGCTACAAAAGGCTCACCGCTTTTATAAAATCGTGTGGTGGTCTGTCGGGCCGACTGGCGATCGGTTGTGTTATGTTAAATTAATTATTGGATTGGATTAAATTTGCTACATCTTAACCTCACCCAAGTTGTCCAAGAGCGTACGCGGGAGCCCGATATTGATGACCACACTGCCAACTGCTGATGACGGCTGAACCTGATCGTTACTCTGTGTCAGTTTCTTCCCCATTGCTTGGAGAAGTCCAATTATTGCATGATTTATGCAGTTTCGGTTTACTCTCCGCTCGATCAAAGCCCTAGAGGTAACAGGAGTATGGAGTGGAGATATGGAGTGGAGATATGGAGTGGAGATACAAATCAGCTGATTGGGACGAAATGCGGCATTTTCTTGCGTCAGTGCCATTACCGAGGAGATCTGCTATGGAGTATTTTATTCAATTTTCTGAAAGGGCAATCTCAAGTAAAGCTAAGCCCTAGTTCGGTGGCGATTGCGCTCGCGCCGAATCTCTAAAACACTCGGTGTATTTAAGTTGGGCTAATGCTCGTAAAAGCAGCTCCGCTAATACTAGAGCCAAGAAAAGAGCGTACAACACCCGAAGCTCTTAAGTATTTAGTTTTAGAGTTTTTTAGTGGATTCCCGCCAGTTGCGGGATTCCTACAACCGGGTAATTTTCCATAGGGAAAAAGGTAACTTTTAGCGAATAACTTCGCAGAGCAGTTAAATAATACTTATAGTTGTTTCATTGACGTGATTCATGTAACCATGCACCAGAGTACATTATAAATAAAGTAAAAATACAATTTAAACGTCAAAAACCGTTATTTTCAATATTTTGAGTATTTAACAATACATTTAAAAAAAAACTTATTATGTATTACGTGCATGCATTACAATGATTATGAGCATTAAAAAAAACATTTATTGTTAATTTAGTGAACAAACTTAAACTTTAGGAAATAATACATTAACATGCTTTATTTTTTTCAAATCTTTTTTTTTTTTTTACTTTTGATAATGGCACCACACACAGTACACATACACACAGACAGAGAAAGATAGCAGGGATTTTAAGCCATTAATAGGCTCCCTTCGGCCGCGTACGATACCAGAGGCTCGTAAATGGTTCCGGCAGAACATAAATTCTTCGTCTCATACATTCATTCATTGTAACTTGTGATAAATACCATTAATCATTTTATATTTCGAAGATTCGTGGTTGTGGTTCAAATCCTTGTTTCTCATAGTACTGTTAGTCAAAGTAAACCGCGCCTTACATTTCGGTTTTTGGGTGCACACGAAATATTGTATTTTAGTTCTTTTGCTATGATTGTAAAATGTATATTCGTTTACGAGAGCTAATTTGTTCCCGTACTTGTTCGTAACAAAGTGCACTGAAATAAAATCAAAATTACGGATTCTATTTCATAAATTTAATACGTATTATAATAATGTTTTTTTTTGCAAATTCAGGAAATTATGCAAAATTTATCAATAAATTGAAAATAAATAAGTTGGAAACGACGCCAGTCAGAAGGCAATTCCGAACCGCATCAGATAGGGTTCTACTTGTAGCGTGGGTATATCGAAGAGAATATTACATCGCACTTCCAATAAATCACTTTATTCGATCACACGATAACTAAGTATAACAATTTGTTTTGATTCACTGAATGAATTTATGAATATGCGACTGACTGAATCTTCATTCTTAAAAATTGATTAAATTAGATTAAATTATATTAAACATTTTAAAAATATTATGTACACATTTAATAATCTGTAATTGACTTGCCCAGTGTAACGTTCTGTTATAAGGCCAATAAAGCACTCTATTACTCTATTACTCTAATCGTTATTCAATTTGGTTTTAAGAAACTTGGGGATATGGCGTTCCAATTAGTATCGAATGCTGCAACAGCCAACCTAAGATCAGTCTTAGTTTGGTCGTTGCAGCTGTAGGGCTATATACCTGCCTACATCACACCACAAATGTAACATGATAAGAGATGTATGATTATATGTATAAGTTATAAGCATAGTTTTAGTCATACTCACTTGTATTAGTCCTAAGCCAGCTCCCAAGTAAACCAGTCGTCTCGATAAAAGGAGTTTCATTAAAACGCCACCGCATTAGGAGTCAAGTAAATAGTGAGAGTAAACAAATAGGGTAGTTACTCCACTATACAATTCGCCCCCACAACATATTATATCTACCCTATACAGCGTTCGTTACTTGGCGCGACTACTAGTGAGACCAGGCAGACATGGTCGGGACAGTTTAGGCTATAAACTTAATCTTATCTATATCCTCTACGTTATCTAAATCCTTATATAAACTCCGTTAACTATTTTGTAATTCTGAGGGTCGTGATTATGTTCCAAATTTGGGTTTTTCATGTTTCCGTCCGCGGTGAGTGTGAACCGCGCCTTGCACTTTCCTTTAGTGGTGCACACTAACCGCATGACGTTGACTGTATAACTGTTATTGTAATAGGTGTATCCGTTTACAAGAGCCAGTTGCTTCCCTCTTACGTTCTTAACCCACAGCACTGAAATTAACACAATTTTATTATTTAATTTTAAAGAAAATATTGACAACAGGCCGGCAAAACATTGCCGGTCGCTATTTTGACGTTTCAACGTTTTCAAAAAACTAAAGCAAAAATATTTTAAAACACAGCTGTTTGTATATAAAGAGATAGGTACAAAAAGATTTTATTCCAAATTTGGCTACATAGTTCAAACTACCATTGCTAAAAAAAAAACAAAGAAGCAACAAAAGCGCGGTTCAGCGAAATTTATATTTTATTTAAATTACTTGCTGGTTTTATTTAGGTTAGGTACTTGCATTTTTGAGTAAAGCACTAAACCAGCCTTAGCCCACTATGACTGCTTCGCTGGTCTCGCTATGATTGCCTCGAGCAAGCCTAGCTACGCTCTAGACCTTCCAGCTTGGCCATCATTGCAGCCCTTGCTGTCCTCGCTGTAAAGGCCTCGACCTACGGCCTCGGCCTTTTTCTCAGCCTGTCCATCAAGTGCTGCACGCTGACCGCACTGTGTCGGCCTGGAGCTGCGCTGTCGGCCATCATCAGCGCGACCAGCAAAGTAGTCATTACAGACCGCGGCAGTACTATAATACATAATAATGTACTATAATCTCAAATATAATATATGTATAATGTACTATAATCTCATTTTCTAAGTATGAAAATGAGATTTAATAATAGGAAAAAATCCACTGATAGCAACGATATAGTTAAAAGTAGACAAGTAAGAAAATAGGTTAAATACTATTACTAAGACTGAGCTTTTGAATAAATATTATGACATTAAAAAACTTTTCATTTTTCAAATGATTAAGCCCTTATGCCTTATGAGTTTTGAAAAGGATAAGTTTAAATCATATTTAGTAAAAAGATAAAAATAATAATAGCCTTTATTAAGAATCTTATTACTTACATTTTATCTTATTTCTACAGTTTTGCCAATAACTCATTACTTCTCATAATTTGTTGAATTATAATTTAAAGAAAATAAGTGCAAACAGTGTTAGACACCGGTTTCGTGATTGTCCGACTTTTCAGCATAGGCCTTCCCAAGTGTTCTCCATAGCGGTCTATCTTTTGCTTTTCTCGTCCGAGCTGTTCCTGCTACCTTTTTAATATCGTCTTCCTATTTAGTACTTCTTTTTTTATATCTATCGTTCTTTTATAATTGTACCAGGCACACCAGTAAGAGACACCCTCTCATGGTGGAAATTCCGCCAAAACGCACTAAGCGTTTCAAGGCAACTTTTCTTGTAAGAACTGCAGAGGTGTGGAACTCGTTGCCTGCGTCTGTCTTTCCACCTAAATACAATCCGGGGGTGTTTAAGAGTAAAGTGAATAGGTATCTCCTAGGCAAGCGTGTTACACCTTCGATCACGGCAACGCTTCCCATCAGGCGAGTCAGTGGTCAAACGCAATCCTAGTTTATTTAAAAAAAAAAAAATATGGAATGGTGCCCTAGACATAAAAAGAGAAGTAGTTAAAATATATACATATACTAGCTGTCACCCCGCGACTTCGTTCGCGTTTATTATTTATATATACATATTAAAATTGCGACTATAATTTAAGATTTAAACTATCCTATCTCTCAAGTTGGATCGAACTGCACATGGTGTGCGAATTTTATTATAATCGGTTAAGTGGTTTAGGAGTTCATTGAGGACAAACATTGTGACACGAGATTTATATACATTAAGATTATCAAATAATTTTATTTTGTAATTTGTTCATGTAATGGGAAAAGCTAACCTTTACACAAGTAAGTTTTTATCTACCAAACCTATAATAAACCCCATTAACTACTTTGTAATTTTGTGGATCGTGATTGTGATCCAATTTCGAGTTTTTCATGTTACCGTCCGCAGTAAGTGTGAACCGCGCCCAGCATTTATTATGTCTGGTACACACTAGCCGCATTACATTGTCTGTATAGCTGTTATTGTAAAAGGTGTATCCGTTTACAAGAGCCAGTGGCTTCCCTTTGGAGTTCTTAACCCACTGCACTGAAATGAACAAAAATATCAATATTCTGAATATTACTTAATCGTTTTTACTACATAAGTAGTAGTAGTGCCTAGTAGTAAAACGGTAAAAAATAAAAGTTTATGGTTAACTACAACTATAATTATTGTCGTCGTTGTTTCCACGACAATTAACAACTAACTTGTATTTATACATTTTATAGGTAATAATAATATGATAACATTATAGAAAAAAAAATTATAAATAAACTAAGGTCTAAGATAAACAATAATCACAATTTCATTCTGCACAGCTCAAAGTTTTGATCATGTAAAGTAAGCTCCCACGTGCATTTAATATACATTTGATATCTTACTTGGTGCTTAGAATCAAAGTCACGGACAGCCGCTGGCATTCTGTTACTATAATTATGACGCCTTGATGTCGGCGGCTTTATTTCAAAACAAGCTGCGCCCCGCGGTTTCACCCACGGTTAAAAAAGAATCCTATGTGCTATTATAGATCTATTATATATCTCTGTGCCAAATTTCATCCAGATCTGTTCAGCTGTTCTGGCGTAAAAGAGTAACAAACATCCATCCATCCATCCATCCATTCTTACAAACTTTCGCGTTTACAATATTATACATATAGTAGAATAAATCAAGGCGCACACATGACAAGACGTGATAAAAAAAGATATTGATCTGTCTCTGGTGTGTGGATTCATTCTCACTTAAGGTAGCACTGCAGGTATGAACTCAGTTACTGAACTACAGCTTGAGAGCCTTAGAACATAAATTTACCATTTTAATGAAGACGTCTTTTCAAATCCAAAATTTAAAAAAAATCCACTTCTACTCATACTTTAAAGTAGACTCCGTTCCGTATGACATAGTTGGGCGGCTCGTGGTTGTGCTGCAGGTGCAGGGCCGTGAAGTCTCCGGCGCGGGTGGATATGATCCTGGACTTGCACCGGCCCCAGCGAGTGCACCTCCACAAAATGGTCCTCACTCCTTCAGACGCGCAGTAGAAAGTGTAACTGTTCAAGACGCATATTTTCTTCCCAGATGAATTGTTTATAAATATACCTAAAAATGAAAAGAATATGAAACCAAGCGGTTGACTGTTAATGAAGACATTAATTTGGCATTTCGTAAAACATTATGGCGTCTCAACCAAATTTCTACGCAAAGTGCAAAATACGCGACGCAAATTGCGTGACTCACAACCGAAAAAAATACGCTCATGTTGCGTCAGCCTGTAATACAAGTAGCCTCACTTACCTGGGCCGGCTTAAATATAGTGAAGTTTGTTTGAAGATAGATTGCTTGGTAATAAAGCGCGAAATTTAAAAAAAAAACTTGGTAATAAAGCGCCAAATTTTAAAAAAAAACACGGTTTCCTTTTAAGTACATAATAATATATATAATGAACACCGGATACTTTTATTTTAGGCCTTTTTTAAATGAATATAAAACTATTTATATATTTTTTATTTATTTATTGGGCACAATATACACGAGACAACTTAATTGATACGAAACTAGTACATAAGTCAGAACTCTTTGAGATAATAGTTTCGCCCGTAAATCTTGCAATAAAAAGTCACACAATGTTTAACAAAAGTTAGTGAAAATGCGCTTCACTCTATCGTCTTAAGATACTGAATGGACATACTGAACGTGTGCTTTCATCTCTTTTGCTTTAAGATTGGGCTAAACGCTTCGTCCGATAGGGCTTGCATAGCTCGGCTGCGAACTCCAGGCGATAAACTTATATTAAACAGGTCCAAAGAATCAACTTCAAGTGGCCTGTTTAAGTCTTGCTCTAAAAGACAAAAACTGGATATCTGTTTGTTTGTTACACGAATTTTATTACGTTTAAATTTTAATTAAACAAATTAAAATAACAATGCGACGTACTGTGTCTTTACACTAACTATCGATTCTGATTATTCTACTCTATACCATTTCTGCTGGGCACTTATTGTTCACAGTTACTAAAACTAAGTTAAAACTACGATCTATGTACTACAACTACTGCAGGTAGCAATACCATCCTTTGTTACTGTCGGTTTTGGGATGTCTTGCTACTCGCGCCCACTCGTATCCTGGATCCCTTATGGTGGCGTCCAATCGTATCCTGCTTTCTACTTAGAAAAGTGCCGGGTGGTTGTGTTTTTATATCGGTTTGTATTGTTAAACCGCCTATCTGTTTAAGCCTTGCGGTGCATTTGTAACGATTTCTAGATGAGCACCATCTAGCAATATTAGATGTCTGCCTTTGCGTAAACCAATAATCACTATGGTATTTTGTAGTAAAACTAAAATAAAACACGTATTACGAGTACAATGTTCCTACTATAACAATAACTATCACTATTACAGTGATACTATCACTTCTCATCATCACTATCATTTCACTATAAATAAAACAAAGTCGCTTCACGCTGTCTTGTCTGTTCCTGTGTTTTCTTAGATCTTTAAAACTACGCAACGGATTTTGATGGGATTTTGTGGTTTATATGTATAATTTTTATTTCTAATGTGATGTCGTAAATAAACACATTTTTTTGTGCTTACATTGCAAACGCTGACTGAACCCTACGAGATGGATCAAAATAATGAACTACAGTATTGTAAACCTTAAAAAGGTTTCCAAAAAAGTCCACGATGGTATATGTCCACAGAACAGATCAGTAAATGTGTACCGACAACAACATTTTAACTCCTATACTTTTTACGCGATTATTTTTAAACAGTTCACAATTGGCGAAAATTTTGATACAGTCAGACGAACATAGGTCCTCCTCCTTTTTGGAAGTTGGATAAAAAAGGATATACATTATCCCGAAAAAAAACAACGGTTCCTGTGGGACAGCGGGTGAAACCGCGGGGTGTAGCTAGCATAATAAATTACCCACTAGTTATAGTGGGTGATTTATTATACTACTATACGTACAGTACAGAAGTTCAATGCAAATTGTACAACATTATTGTTTATCTACCAGGTAAATTTTTGTTATGCGTTGATGCAAAATAAAATAGATTGAGACCCACTCAATCTATTTCATGTTAATATGAGAAAAAAAAATGTTTTTATAAATGTTGATGTTCCACAGATTTCCCGCTGAGAGTTCACGATGAACTGATAAGGTAAATAAAAAGTAGATACTACTTTAAAATAATTTAAGGACTATAAACGAAAGATAAATCATTTAAAATTTTGTCTGTCAGCAAATTAAAATTTTATGGCATGCATTCTAATTACTTGCCATAAATTCTTAGAAAAAGACAACAACACGTGTTTTGTCAATTTTAATTTAATTTAGGTAAAAGTACAGAATTGTCATCATTGTCCCGCTGCACAGTGAGTAGGTACTTTGTTTATTTCACAACATTGGGTTCGTAACTTTTTAATTAGCATTTTCAACGAGAGTTCTGCTGCATGTACTCATCATCTCAAACCTTAAACTTGGTTAGGTTAAGGTCTAAGTCACAAATCCAATTCACCTGTCTTACATGTGTGGGTGTTGTAATACTCCTCTGCCAGTCCAGTTCGCGGGTAAGGCGTGACGATATTTTGTGTTATGTGACCGCATCAATAGTTCCCGTTTTAGGATTAGCCGACACGAGCACCGATGTAACCAATCCGACGCTACATTGTAATTGTCCTATTGAATATGCCACTAGAATGACCAATGATGACTACTGTGTTATCGTACAGGTTTTTCTTAATTATGATTGTGTGTACCAGCTATTTTAACAATAGTATCTTGTACGGTCATTAGAGAAGCTTTGCATCTGATTTTTTTCTTAATGCACCGCCACCTGACCTTATGGCCCAGACTATAGTCCATCATGTAACCGTAGTGGCCGATTGTCAACACCCTGTTCCCGCGAGAATTGATAACATACTTTGGTTCTGAAAACAAACAAATTTGTTTGAACTTTCTTAGAATACAGGCAATATTTATCAGTTCCGCTCAAATTAGGACCTTAGTGTAGTCGTAGTGAATATTATCATTAAAATTACTTCAATTAATAAAAAAAATACGATTTACGTGTACATTTATTAGAATAGTAGAAATATATTAATTTAAGTATGCCACTAAATACAAATACTATCTATAAAAATTTTGATCACATTTCGTTCCGAAAACTCTTTTTTATATCCTTGTAGGTATTATTATTTAAAATCAAGCTCTACATTATATTAGAAAAATGTTAATTTTTATTAATATTTTAACGCAATATCGCAATAAAATAATACATATAGTCTGTTATAGTAGTCTGTTATAATCAGACCCCGGGAAACATTTTTTATTTCCCACATAATATTTAAAAAAAACTCTCCTTTGGTATACATAACACTTTTAGAATTTTAAAAATTTAATATTTTTTACACTTTCCTATATAATTGGAATGTTTCCAAAAACTAGACTACCAACACTGCATAGAAGTAGCATCGAACATAAGTAACCTAAGCTAAATTTAACTTTAGCGGTACAGTAATATTCTTTCAAAATATTATAAATAATTATTTATAAATAGGTAATATATTTTATCTTAAACGCAATATTCAACATTCGAACGATAAAGCAATTTATATTAAAATATCGTAACAAAAAAACATGTAGATTGTTCATAACAAAATCATATCTTTCAGAGTTTCAACAAAAGCTATTAATAAATTATGTCATACAATAAATAGGGTAATTATAACACATAATAAGTTACGCAATTAAGGGTTCCGCGACTCTCTAAACTTTCCATACAAACGCGCTTGTCAAATTTCTTGGAAACCATTTGTCAGATTATAATGAAATTTAGCATGTACTATTAAATGAACTATATCTCCGCCCCTATGTTCTTGGTTTAAAAAAAAACGTCCTCAAGAGAAAATAGAGCTATTTAAAATCTCCGCAATTGTAAAGGGTCACTTTTGACTGATTTATAGATAGACAATACAAATCAAAAATTCCTATACACAAGGAGGTTGTCTACATCATTAGCTTTTAAATGAAAATTAATTAAAAATAATACAAGGGAGATTTGTAGTTATCTAAGAATGATTAGAGAAGTGCAAAAGTCATAAAAATATTGAAATTGCAATTTGTCACTCTGTTGATAACTTTAGAGGCTCGTCAGTATCTGTACTTGTACTCGTCGCCTTCTGCTAGTCGAAATGGCAATAGACAACCTTTAGCCAATTCAAAGTTAGTCTAAAGTGGTCGCCGGACCCTTAAATTATACGGAAGAAATGGTATTTGACTACATAAGTACTTCTCGAAAATAAATTAATCATCAAAACACATTCGCAGGGCGGCAGAAACTTAGGAAGGCAGTGGATAAGACTGGCACAGTACCAAAAATGAGAGCACGGTAAAGGGAAAACCGACATCCAGCTGTGAAAACGTTTCAGCCGCCTGGAAATCGTTGAAGACGATGATGATTACCGAAAATACAAGCAAGTTTCGACGATTTCCAAAATCCTTACTTAATAATTTTATAAATGTGAAAGCGTGGATGTTTGTTACGCTTTCACGCAAAAACTACTTGACGAATCATCATGAAACTTTGTACACATATTCTGGGAGATACTAGAAGTAACATAGGGTACTTTTAATCCCGAAAAAATAAACAGTTCCTGTGGGACCGCGGGTGAAACCGCGGGGTGCAGCCAGTGCTAAATATGTCCAAAATATTAATTGCAGCTTCTTTTTAATGGCACTAATAATGATTTTATTACTTTATTGTTCTGAAACACGTTTGAAAACTGAAGAAGTAATCGCGGGAGTAGTGAGCACAGAATAATTCGAGAAATTTGGGCCGGTACTTATAATAGCTACGAGTGCGAATGGGCGCCAGTTGTGTTTACTATGATCCCGTCTATGGTGAACGCTGCAGCCTTGCACTTGTGCTTGTGTTTCTTCGCACAAGTCCACCGGATCCTGTTCCCGACAAGCGACCTAGAGTGTCTAAAGTATTTGTGTCCTCCAATGTAGATGTTCGTGGTCTCATTGTAGAACCGAGCACGGAGTAACGATGTCACGAAAGCTGAAATCATTTTGAATGTGAATTGTGTGCAAATAAAAAGGGGAACATTTTTTGTACATTAGTTGATATGAATAGTACTAATGATATGGATAGCCAAATTATACTGCAGAACAATGTATGTTTCCAAAAAGAAAATTTGCAGGCAAAATCTCCCGTCAAGTTTCCATTAATTGACCTTATATTGAGCGGGCGCTTCGTGCCATCTTTTCTGAAACCAGTAAAAATGGTGCGCGATGATGGCAAGCACTTTTTCTTTGGGAGCGGGGAAAAGCTTTCGTATGGGATGCAACTTGTGTCGATATGTTAGTTCCTTATCGCCTCAATGTAACAATTTTGCCGGCTGGGACCGCAGCGGAAGCCGCAGAAGACGGCGCAATGTACTACTCTATCAAATGATGATTTATAATTATGCCAAGTGGCTGTCGAAACCCTTGGTCAGTGGGGTCTGGTGGGGTCCGAGCACCAAAAGTTTTGTTAAGAAAATAAGTCCAAAATTAGTCGACGATTCCAGAGTCAAGGGGTCTGGCTCATTTCTTGCGTAAAGAACTCTTTAGCTATTCAGCTGGGATATGCAACCGGCGTTCTCGGTTACTTAATACAAGAACACCAATTATTGTTTAACTTTTACTTTCGCTCATAACATACTAGGTATATTATGTATCTGCGTAAAATAAGTGATTCTATAATAAAAATAAAAATAAATTTAAATTAAAAAGAGACAATTAAATGAGTAACAACTAACTGTTTTCCCTGTAAATTTAAAAAAAAACGGAATTTTGTAGTCGATACATTTATTTATTTAATGACAATTTGCAATACTATCTACAAATATAATAACAGTAAGTACTTTTCTTGGAAATTAATAAACAAACAAAGCAAAAATTTAAATGTTTAATGCTTAATTTAATCGCACAAAATACCCGTTACCGGAAATGCGAAAGTTGGGCGGAGTGTGGTTGTGAGTGCTGCAGTAAGACTTGATTTTACCGTCCGGATACGTCGTAACTTTCCCAGGGCAATCGAATCGTCTCTTAGTACAATACCAAAAGTTTTTTTTGTATTCTGAGAAAGTGTATCCATCCACTATAAGCATATTTTTTACTCCATATATGCTTTTTGCATACTGAGCATGAGGAACGAAATTCCCTAAAATTAAATTAAATTTTATTACTATTTTCAATATCCACTGAAACAAGAAATGGAAAATGTTTAATACAAAACTTCGTATTCATTTCGATAATGGTAATGATATATTCTTTGTATTATTACCTAAATATTAAATAAATTATTTTATAACATTTTTTCTTTATAAAAAAACAACGAGTGCTACATATTAAATGTCTTAAAAATGTGTTTTTGGTAATAATAATTCATCATAACAACTCTAATAATGTTGGTCAATACGTAATTTTACTCTTCGTTTTTATAATTGTAGTTCACGATGAAATTGTTTACATTTACAATAATTACCTTTTAAAAATTCAAAAGTATTATTTCGGACACAGCGTCCGAAATGAGACCAAGTTCTTTTTAAAACGCGATCTGTTAAACATTTTTTTGTTTTTTTTTAGCATCAATTCTTGATTCAATATAATAAATATTTAATAATAAGAGATGACTCTAAAGCTTGCACCGACTTTTACCAGCTGTCTCGCCAAGGCGTGCTAGTTTTCCAAGTAGTGCAGCTTTCGCTGTGCTCGTTGTACGCGATCATTTCTTTATTGACGGTGAGGATGTGTCCTCGGCAGCCATTGTTCCTCCTCACGCATCTCCAGTACGTCTTACCGTCGCGGTGACCGTGACCTTTGCTGAATCTGCAACCTCGGAATATCAGGACTAGATTCCCTCTGCCGTTCAATTGAAATGTCAATTCTGAAATAGAAAACGTACATTTAATGAGTACCAAAAAATTAAAAATGTATTGGTTTTGTTTATGTTATAATAATCTCTGCATATCACACTCATACCTGCCGCCTGATTGCTGTGGTGCCACTGGTAAAAAATATAGCGGGATATTTTATTTATTAGACATGCCTAGTTATAGGCCTATGTAATAAGGTATGGCCTAGGCCCATTTAACTATAATAGCAAAAAATTTTGTCAGCATTCTCAATAGACATCTAAATTGATGTACCTACGTTAAACTTAAAAGACAGTCAGTTTAGGTTTCGGCCTGAGATGTCTATTAAAAAGGTGTTCAATGAGTGTTGTCAAATAATACACGTCAAGAAAAACACCTGTTTACGCTTGTTTCCTTGAAGTTTCGAATCATTTTGAAGTACATCATAATAATATAGGAAGATAAAGGAATCCCATGTACTGGATGAACTAGTAAATATTTTCAAGGATTGGTGTGGGATTCAAAGTTTAACGAATAGCGTAAAGTGGGCGGAAATATGTAGGAGAACCATACAGGATGATACAAATAGGATGAGGCAGAGGGGGGCGGGTTGGGCTCTCGTGTTACCCCCCAGTCGTCGTCAGAGGTTTGCACGGTGTTCGGAAGTGGTCAAAGTATTTTTTTTAACAGCTTATTGCACTATCTTCTATGCCTGTAGCTTGTGAACGTACTACGAGTATACGCAGAGATCGTACAGCGCCCTGCGTAACGCTGTCAGGATGCTAGTGAGGTCCCCCGCTACTGCAGTGCGTCGTCAATGTTCGCGTGCGCACGTGTGGATTGTTTCTACACCATAATGCGCAAACGTGCAGCGTCACTGGTTCGGGGCGAGGGGATCTGCTGGCCACGATAGAAGGTAAGTAGATTTATTTGCGCTTACATTGTTAACTGTTGCATTATATACATTGCACACTATACAAAATAGAGTTTAGTAGGTATTTATATGTATTGTAATGTGTTCATTGCCTTGTCATTATTCTGTGGCATTATCTTGTACCTATTAACTTATTAAGATATTTCATTATTTTCGATTCAATTTTTTACTTAATTTAATTTATCAATTAATATTGATTGTAGTGCAATCCTAAACCTTCCTAACTATCCTAACTAATGTAATAAACGCGCAAGTGAGTTCGTCCGTTTGTTTCTTGATTATTTGTTTGTTAGTATGTTTGTTACGCCTTATCTAATAAACGGGTCATCATGAAATGCATGCTCGTTGTCAGGGGTACAAAAGAACATAATATTTTACTTTTTAACCGGGGCGAAGCTAGTTTGTTTTATAATAAAAAGACTGTTATTGTAATAATCAACTGTTTATATGAGTCTATGAAACTTTTTCAATAAAAGATTTATTTTTATTTTTACATTATGAGTACAATTTAGAAATAAAAAAAAGATACAGATTTATCAAACACTTAACTTTAAAAATTAGACCAGTTACAGGCAGATTACATTTTTTTTTTTTTTTTTATGTAGAATAGGTCGGCGTTTGACCACCAACTCGCCTGATGTTAAGCGACGTTGTGGTCCAAGATGAAGCACGACGACCCATAAGGCACTCATTCACTCTAGCCTTGAAGTTTACTAGAGTGAAGAAGTACAAAGACGGCAGTTGAGCGAGGCGCTACAAGTGCACTACTGCTTAGACCCGTCTTCGGAACGGTTACATCGGACCTACATCCCGAAATACGACTAGGTCATTTCACGGCATGGCTTGGATCGGTGGGTGGTAACTAGCCACGGCCGAAGCCTCCCACCAGAGTTTGCTACCCGGTTAGCACTACCCGGGGACCACGTGTAGGGAATCAGAATAGAGTACACTCCTACGGACGTGGGTAGCTCAGCCCCAAAACATAATAATATTAATTGTATAAATCAAGGATAATTAGAATTATGCTTAATTATTGTTTTATTTAAATATCACAAATTATTAAACGACTAAAGCATTATTTGATAAATAAACCGTGAATAGTAACCTAAAATACAGATAGAACATTTTACTACCTACCCTAGTTTCGACAATTATAATTACTGAAATATAATTTTGAGGCTTTACCAATATCACAATAAAATCTGCGATGCGGCTCTATCTAGCGAGTGTTTCATATTTAAATAAATAATAATAATAAATAAATTCAGGACACTTGCACACACGGTCGCCTGACACCAAACTAAGCAAAGCTTGTACTATGGCTGCCAGAGACTGATATAATATAATGTTTGCCCTAGGTGGGAATCGAACCTACGCCCCCAAGCTCAGAAGGCAGGTTTACTACCAACTGAGCCAGCGAGGCAGGCAAAATAATGTATGAAGGTTGCTTTGTTAGCTACGGTGCCGTGTAAATAAATAATCTGGGCAAGAAGCTTTCACATTATGATCGAAGCAGCTCGTAGACGACATTCCGTTTCTGAGTTCAATAGAAAGATAGGCCTTGCCTCGAATTATGTTCGAGTTGGTCGTGGTAATTTGTTGCCTAAGTTATGACCTATGAAATGTATAGGACAGTCATCATAATCATCATCATGTCAGCCTGTAAGACGTCCACTGCTAGACAAAGGCCTCCCCCAATGATCTCCACAACGATCGGTTCTGCGCTGCCCGCATCCAGCGGATTCCCACGACCCTCAAAAGATCATCAGTCATCCTTCCCACGCTGCGTCTTCCGGGTTGTGGTCGCCACTCAAAATTCTTTCTGCCCTATCGGCCGTCGGTTCTACGATCGATGTGCCTTGCCCACTGCCACTTCAGTTTAACAATTCTTCGGGCTATGTAGGTTACTTTGGTTCGCCTGCGGTTTCTTCATTTCTATTTTTTTTTCTCCCAGGGAAACTCCGAGCACAGCCCTCTCCATTGCTCTTTGGGTGATCTAGAGCCTTCTTATGAGGCTCATCATAGCAGTAATCAGTCACTTTCTTATCTCGATCGTCTTATCTTTAATTACGCATGGTTATGTACTTCTCGGCATTTGATTATTACATTATTGATCGTGATGACGAAAGCCGCGCAGCCTGCTGTCTTCCTTACGCACCTCCACCTGGTCTTTAGACCCTCATGCTGGTGAATAGTATATCTCTGGCAGCCAATGTCCAGACACTGCTTGCCGGTTACAGTCGTTCCGAAGAAGGCTAAAAGGGAAAATCAAGTCAAATCTAAGCATACTTAAGCTTAAGATTTTAAAGATATTTAAGAGATGATTACATAACAGCCCGTTGTGAGCTCGGTTATTTTATTTTAGTTACCTAGTGCATACCCTTACGTGTATGTTTCATCCAACCATCCATCCATCAGCCATAGGAAGTCCACTGCTGGACATAGGCCTCCCCCATAGATCTCCAAAAAGACCGGTTGGTAGCGTCCTGCATCCAGCGCGATCCTGCGGTCTTGACAAGGTCATCCTTCCAACTTGTGGGTGGACGTCCTACGCTGCGATTGCCGGTACGTGGTCTCCACTCGAGAACCTTCCGACCCCATCGGTCATCAGTCCTTCGTGCTATGTGCCCTGCCCACTGCCATTTCAACTTGCCAATCCGCTGGGCTATGTCGGTAACTTTGGTTCGTTTATGGATCTCCTCATTCTTGATTCGATCTCGCAGAGAGACTCCGAGCATAGCCCTCTCCATAGCTCGTTGGGCTACTTGAAGCTTATTAATGAGGCCCATAGTAAGAGACCACGTGGATATTTGTCTATCATCATTCTAAGTCGTCGGTTGTTTACATCATCAATGTTAAACAAGGTAAAATAGGTATATTTTATGATTTATTGAATTAAAATTAAATTAAGTTTATTTACTTGCTTATTTCATGTCCATTGCAACAAAATATATAGAACAAATGTGAAAAACAAAATCTACTTTACGTAACAATACTAAAAATACATACTTTATTTCACAACAACAGTAAAGCTACATGATCATTAAATACTACAAATAAAAAACAAAAGTTAGGACAGTAGCCGCAAATTAAGTATCCAAAAGGCGCAATCTATAAAACCTCACCACCTGTACGTTCGACGTCACCTCATTGAACAGCAATCGTAATTTGCCGATCGAGAATCAATTCACCGTCATCATCTTAGCCAGCAACACGTCCACCGCTGGATAAAGGCTGCCTCCAATGAGCAACGAAAACATCCATATACAAAGCGCTGCCCACATCCAGCGGCAACCATTGTTAGCATTTTTATTTAAAGAATCAATTAGGTACTAATTAAACTTATTTGTTTGACATTAATCAATCATTGTTTTGATTACACCCGTAGCTATCTACAGGATGATTATGCTCCCCTTTTATTTTGAGGATATTCTCCTGATGCGTCAATACAGTTATTCTGCAGTTGTTGTTCTTCCTCTTGCTGCAGACCCAGTGTACACTATGCCCGTTGGCCCAGTATCTGTTTCTCACGAACTTGAAGCCATCCAGCAGCAGTTGTTTGCTGCCGCGCTTCGTTCCTACCAATAATGCATCTGAAAAATATAATTAGACAATCCAATGTGAAAGTACTCTTTATTAAAAGCACAGAATTATGTAATCAACAAACCAAACCTTGTATTGACGCTTTATTGCGTAAAATTAAATTGAAGTAGACTTTATAAACTGTATGTACTAGAATAAATGAGAATGTGATATGATCAAATAGGAATTTAATAAATAGTTAATTTTAGACAATGCTGTACTAAAGCAGGATATTATAATAAAATGAGATGCAAGTATCAAAAATTTACTGGAAATTCAAATAGCTAGATTCAAAGCTACATCTAATTTTATCATTATCTAAAAAAAAACATTAATCCAGTGTTGTACTGGATATTTAAAAAAAATAATAAGGTAATAAATTATAGGTTACCACTACAGTAAAAAGTATTATTTATTTCAATAGAAAATATTCAAACGTTCAATCAAGAAAAAGTCTGTGAATATGTGTTTTTTTGCCGGCATTTTGCTCACAAAATTTCACGAGAGTCGATTGAGGAATGCGACATTTAGGGGAGACAGAGATCTGGACATACTCGTTATTCGGACATACGAAAGCATTTTTATTAACCGACGAAACGGAGGAGGTCTACAAGTCGACGCGTTTATATATATTTCTTTTTATATATTTTGACGCTTACTGTTTACAGACTAGTCCGGTTTTGATAATTCTTTTTTTATTAGATCGAGTATACCTCAAAGTTGGTCCCATTTACATTTGGAAAAAAAACTACCCTAAGGAAAGGAAAATAGGAGTGATTTACACTCACTGATTTTAATGCTGTGTTTAGACCTGAAAGTCTCTTGTGTCTGCAGATAACTATTTTAAAAATAAACATAAATTAAGCATGTAGTTATTAGTAACTTATAGACACAAAAAGATTAAACCGCCGAAAAAAGCGAAAAGTCAAAAATAATTTATAAACCCTTATAACTGAGTTCTTAAACGAAAAACAAGCAAATTAATGAATTACGTAGAGCATGTTGCGCGGCTGCGGCGTAAGTATACTTAAGTAAGTTTCGTGCCGACTGAGAATTACTTAGGTATACTTACATTAGTATAAGAAATTAGTTATTAAGGTTTAAAATAAGATATTTTATGGTTCTCAGATTTTTTGGCGGTTTAATTTTTTGTTAAAAAGTATTTTTGTCGAAGCTGAAACATTCATTATATACATTATATTCCAATTACGAGCATTATATGCAAATAAATATGTTAGACAATTATTAATCAATTTAATGGATCTCATTTCATTTTGTAATAATATTTGCCTGATTTACTTATGATATGTACCCACGCACGGCTATGGAATGGTTCCGAATATTTTTTTTTAATTTAACTTAATTAAATTTAAATTTTATTTGATTACATTGAACTTTATCTAGTGACAATAGTATTCCTGGATTATATATTTTAATTATATTTTTGGAATGTTTAATAGAAAATAGTTAGTAATTAGTAGTATTAAACACCAAAGACACAAATGAAACAACAATGTCAGCAATAAAACAGCCGAAAAGGGCATACAAACACATTGAAAGGTGAGGTTTTCCTCACCAATCAATTGTTTTGTATGCCCTTGAAACGCATTAACGGCTAGTTTCTCATCAAGTTCACGTTGACCTAAGACGTTGAAAGATAATTTATAAAGCGATCTTACTAATGGATTTTTTCCTAAGAGACCAATTAATATTATTTTTTAGTCTAATAGAGCTAGAAACTTCTGACGACAGAGCGAACACTGCATAAAGCCAAACTTTAAAAATTAGGAATTTAAGAAAAATATTATTTCTAATTCATAACCTTATATATATTATTAACCTTATCCGAACATTTTATTTGATTCGAAAGATCTTATTATATTATTGATGCCAAAGACAGTTGTTTTATTTCTTTTTTAAACAATTATTTCACTCAATATTTATTTAGGTACTAAAATATAATAAGCTGCCTTTGTTATTGCTGTGTATTAGAGAAGAACATTCATAGTTTTAGAAACTTCAGAGTCAAGTAAGCCTTCAGAGTCAGCAGTAAAATTACATTAATGATTATGACAACTTTTAATCTCAATGACATCGTCCTGCAGAGTAACAATGCTGGCGTTGCATTTCTTGGCCCGTCTCTTGGAGCACCGCCAGTACTCCTTGGGGCCCGGGCATTCGATCCGCTTGTTGTACCGGTACCCTCCTAGCTCCACGGCCGGGAAACCACGCATGGAGTTTATGAACTTCGGCTTCATTTCTGTCAGGGCGAGATCTGAAAACGGTGGGCGTGTTTTTACCTGGATTTGCAAACACTTTATTTTATAATTATGTAAAAAAACAATTGCTCCAGCGTGAAGATGTTAAAACACTCACTCGCATACTTACGCATTTATAATATTAGCATGAAGTTTAGTGTGATCTCTATTCTACCTAAACCTACCTGTGACATTAATGTTCTGTCTGTTTTTTGCATTTACTTTCAAATTAAACGTAGTCTCAATCATCATCATCATAATTATGAATGCAAAAGTGAGTTTGTTTATTTGTATGTTACCATAGAGATCTACTGAGATCTGTGTATGTTACGCTTGCTCGCCTTAACCACTCAGCCGATCACCATGAAATTTTGCATCCACGTTGTAAAGGTTACAGTGACCCTACTAAGGAAGGTAGGGAAGGCCGGTGGAAGAGTTATTTAAACCAATTATTTTTCGGAATGTTTAATACTAAACACTTATTATTAATTAGTATTAACGATCGAACACCAAAGACACAAATAAAATAACAATGATAGCAATAAGAAAGGGCACATAAACACATTGAGTACATTAACGTTCTTTTAGTTTACGTTTGATGACTTTTCTATTTTTTATTTTCATTTTCTAAATATATCTTATTAAGTAGATAATTTCCCTTAAATTAAATAAATAAATTTAATGCTCATGATGAAGTTAATAATTATTTTAGTAAACGTTCTCAATAATCAAACCCTTAAGAACCCTAATAGAAAAAAATATATCAACATTTAATTGCATAGTAAAACATTTTACGCTTGCAAAGTCCTAAAAAATCTACACAAGTACCCAGATAACATTAAGTATATTCGTTGTCACATTATGAAAAATATTGCTTTTGAGGTAACTATTAGTTTATAAGACTGTTCTTGCCTTAACAGTATTTAGTCAAATTTTCTTTGAGTTAATCTATGTGCGTTTCCTACTACAGTCCACAATATAATTTTATCTAGCTTTAACTTGACAACATTATTTTTAACTAAAACTAAGAACGCTAACACACTAACACCCGTTTGCACTAAATATAAGAGTTGCTTACCTACATATAATAACAAGGAGTTCCTTGCTTAAGACCCCGTATTACACGAAATCACCAAAAACAAGTATTTTGTTTGCGCCTAGTTTGATATGAAGAATTATGATGATTAGGTGCAAACAAATACAGTTGGTAGAAGAAACAACCAACTGAAGTTTAACCGGAGTATAATTTTGAAAATCATACTCATTTTGGAAAAAAAGTATCTTCTTAAAAAACTATCAGAACGTAGATCTCTAAATTTTTAGCGAATACACCACTTTTTTTCGATTATTAAATAGCCAGATTAGTTTTCTAAAGTTTAACCCAGCAACTTATTCTTATGTGTTGTTATTACGATTAATTTCAATAAAAACGGCAAGCGCAGATTTCATTTTACCATCAAATATGATTTACGATTTTCAACTCTAAATTAAGCGGGTTACGTAAACGTATGTTAGAAACATAAGTAGATAATCGTGAAATGACCGAGCCTTAACTAGTTTAAACTATTCCTAGCTAGCTCCTACCTACATTTTCTTGCACGAACTTTATTTATTGCTATTCCTTAAGAGTCCGGCGACCACTTTAGACTAACTTCGCATTGGCTTAAGGTATTCTATGGCCATTTCGTCTAGAAGAAGAAGAAGACGAGTGAAGAGAGCGAGTAATGATACTGACGAGCCTCTAAAGTTACCTACAGAGTGACAAAGTGCAATTTCCATATTTTTTTTACCTTTTTACCTTTTTTACCTTTGTAATCATTCTAAAAAAACTAAGAATTTCCCCTGGATTCATTTAACAGCTAATGATGTAGACAACCTCCCTATTTAATGGAATTTTTGATTTGCTTTGTCTCGCTATTAAATAAATCAGTCAAAAGTGACCCCTTAAAAATGCGGGTATTTTCATAGCTCTATTTTAGTCTTGACAACGTTTTTTAAAAAAAAAAACATAGGGGCGGAGATATAGTTCATGTAAATGTACATGCTAAATTTCATCATAGTCTGACAAATGGTTTTCAAGAAATTTGAGTAGCGCGTTTCTATGGAAATTTCAGAGCGTCCTTCTTAAGAGACTCATAACTTTATGTGCCCGATCAGCGAATATTTCGCTACGAGTAGATTAAACTAGTTAAACAAAGACTTAGGCAATTCTTATAATCAGTGCAAACGGCTGTAACTCTTTCTTAACCTATATAGATGCTCAATAAATAAATCCAATAAATAAGGTATTTTTTTTTTTTTTCATTTTAGTTTTTCAATTTAACAACATCGGTACCAAGAACAAATAGAAGACAGAGGTAGCCGAAGACAAAGAATGTTGGTAATGCTGGTAAGACATTTTCGCTCAAAGACTTGGAATGGGGTGGTGGAGAATACTCGTAATAAGAAGCCGAAAACTAATCACTAGGGGAAGGAGGCCAACTCCAAGGAAGCGATCACTACACGAGATCGGCGAACGAAACACGTGTTTTCATCGTTCACCGTCCGAAACTGTATTTCAATGTAAATGAAATCAGGACTCTAGCTAAGACAGTCCTCATTAAGTTAGTTTTGAAATACCAAGCCTATAGGAAGCCTATAAAACTGGATAAAAATCCTTATAAATGCGTACAATTTTTTTGTTCTTGCAATAGGTAGCAAACACGCTTACAGGCCGCCTGATGGTAAGCGATCATCGACGTTTATAAATACCTGTAATACCATCATACTCGTAGATACAACATAGGACTGTTTTGACAGCCATTTTGAAGAAATCCATGTTGTAAATTTAAACAAAGTTGGATTTAAATTAGAATTAGAAAATAGATTTTTTTTCTATTTTTTATGGGACCAACTTCGAGGTATACTCTATCCAATAAAAATATTATTGAAATAGGACTACTCTGTTAAACACATAACAATCAGTGAGTGAACAATCAATCATCCCTGGTTTTCCTACCCTTAAAGTTGTTTTTTTTTTCCAAATTTAAATAGGACCAATCTTGGGGTTTCCAATAAAAAAGAATTATTAAAATCGGATTACTCTGTAAAAAAATATGTGTGATCATACATAAAAAAAATATAAACGTCGTTCAAAAGTCGACGACTTTTGAACCTCCTCCGTTTCGTCGGATAAAAAAAAATCACGCATAAACTGTCAGTTTCTCGTCAAGTTGACGTTGACAGATAATTTTAAAGAGCAATCTAACATAAATAACTTTTTATCTGACTTAAATATAGAGCATAAAGACGAATATAATTTTCTATTCTAATAGAGCTAGAAACATCTCAACTACAGGACAAACACTACATAAAACCCATACCAATCCAAAGTACATATATGCATATGTATATTAAACCTTATTCGAACAATTTATCCAATTCCAAAGACATTTGTTTAATTTTTTATAAATATTGTTGACAGGTCTATTTTAATAATTTACTGAAATATAGCTGTCTTTGTTATTGATATCTATTAGTTTATCAATAGTTTTAGCAACTTTCTTCAGAGTTTGCGTTTTTATTACTGCTAACTTTCTAAAGGTGACCTAGATCATCCTGCCTTGCAATCCGCCATGTAGGACTGCGAAGCAGGATGTAGCTTACACACCATCCTGCCTTGCATCTTGCACGTATATCTTGCACGTCGATGCAGGCTGTGACTTTCACCATTCAGCATGAAGCGGCAGTCCTACACAGTGGATTGCCAGGCGGGATGGTGAATGGTTACCTTGAGCTGCTAACTCTAATGGTTATGACAGCTTTTAATCTCAATGACATCGTCGTCCAGAGTAACGATGGAGGCGTTGCATCTCTTGTCCCGTCTCTTGGAGCACCGCCAGTACTCCCGGGGGCCCGGGCGCTCGATCCGCTTGTTGTACCGGTACCCTCCGAGCTCCACGGCCGGGAAACCACGCATCGAGTTTATGAACTTCGGCTTCATTTCCTTCAGAGCGAGATCTGAAAACGTTGAGAGTGTTACTATCGGTGCATGATAACAATAATGTACGTACAAGAATGACTTTGAACTCTAAAATTTAACATTACGTAAGTAAACATAATTTAATACAATAATTTATTAATTTAATTTAATATACATTTTTACAATTAAACATCAGTAATGGATGTATCAAGCTGTCTTTTGTTTTAATAAAAACACGATTTTAGATGAGTGCGTAACGTAACACATTGTAACGATCACTTTAACCAATCTCTAGTGTATTTCCGCTTTAAAGTTGCATTAAGTACGCCAAGGAATATGGGCTCCAATTACTATTAAGTTAACCTAAGTAACTTTTTGTCGTAAATTTCATTCAATTAGTTCTATTAAACTAGCTTTAAATAACAAATTGTGTAAAGTTTAAATTAGCTTCAAATATAAGATTATATTAAGTTTTCTAGTAAATTTTATTAATTTTTTCTGGTAAATAATGAAATTAGCTTTAAATATCAAATGTTAGTAAATTTCAATAAATTAGTCCAAAAAATTAAAAAAAAAACTCAGGTTAACTTAAACGTAAATGCAAAGTAACGCCTGATTCAATCAACATTGTAACTGTTTTAAAAATACCAAATTTCCCACGAATATTATTATCATTAATTACAATAAAAATCTATAAAAAATATTACGCTACGACTTACAATTTTTGTGATCAGAAATGGAGCAGCAGTTGTCTTATTATTTTCCTATACAACAGAAAAAAACGTAGTAACAGAAAGGACTTCATAAAACGTAACGGCAACGGTCCTCGCATGCCATCCTGCTCGTATCAACTCTTTCCACAATATGAACAAGCGAGAAGGTACATGATTGTCATCGCCAAAACCTTCAGTGCCACCATCCAAATCTATCACTAGCCTACCTACCTAATGTTCGCTTTAATGATTATGACTATTATTCATTTTGACGATCCGATCATTGATAGTCAAAACAGTCGCTCTGCACGTATCCTTCTTAACACAGACCCAGTTGCTCTTAGGGCTTTTGCTGTCGCTTCTCCGGTTATACCTATAGGGTCCAATGTACATCACTGGATTTCCGTAACGATTTAGTTGGAAATGCGGCGTTAAACTGAAATCTGTGAAATTTTTGTTTGTTTGTTTTTAAAAGTCTTTATTATTCAATAAAACATACAGCGGCACAACATCTAGTGTACATTAATTCCTAGATATGTCTCAATATAAATAAAATATATCCGTTTATAAAGCTATAATAGTAGCTTGTGTAAAAACTTATTGCATATACATATTTCACATAATTACACATGGATTTAACATTAGAATTTAACATGATTATGAAGTAAGGTATTTAGCAAGCTTTAGTTATAGCATTGCAACTTAACATAAAAGGGGTATGTAATATGTGAAATTAAAACACACAATTGTAATAAGGAAGTTGATATAATATTATGACGTTTCAATTACGCTGATTTTATTTTCAACCTATAACAACAATTTCAAGGATGTTGATCTATGACGAGTTAGCGGACAGAGGAAACACATCATTTTACATATTTCAACATATTTCAATTTTTTACAGCTATACACCCTAACTAATATTAAAAATGCGAAAGTGAGTTTGTTCGTTTGTTTGTTTGTAACGCTTTCACGCCCTAAATAATCAACCGATCATCATGAAATTTTGCATACACGTTGTCTGGGGTACAGAAAAGGACATAGGGTACTTTACATTCCGAAAAAATAAACGGTTCCTGTGGCACCGCGGGTGAAATCGCGGGGCGCAGCTAGTCCTACTAATATTATAAACGCGAAGGTTTATAAGAATGGGTGGATGGCTGGCTGGATGGATGGAGGTTTGTTACTCTTTCATGCCTGAACGGCTGAACTTTAGCTGAACGGCTGAAACTTTCTGGATGAAATTTGGCACAGAGATATAGTCTAGAATAGCACATAGGATATTTTTAACCGCGGGTGAAACCCGCATATATAACTATGGTTTGTTTGTTCAAATCTTTCTTACTTATCATAAAATCAAAAGTAACTGTCTGCTGTCTGTTTGTAGGCTTTTTATGACCATCACTATATTAACAGATCTTGATGAAATTTGATAATTAGTTATAGCACTTCACAAAGAAGGTTTTTAAATCCTATTGTCTGAATATTATTATTTTCTATGCATTCCAATATTAAATTATTATCATAAATCTTTCTACTGTACTCTATCTATTAATCAATTTAGCTAGGTCTGCTTATGACGGGATAAAATGTATGTCTGCGCGCTAAATTGATGTAATTTGATTCGATTTATTTTCTTTTGTTTGTTTTAAATGTTCATTGTGTCATGTGCGGTTTTAACGGTAATCTTGCAGAGCAAACACGCACTTTTTCACGCACGTCCACAAGTTCATTTTGTTATTCTTACTCCAGAGCTGGTTGTATCGCTCACCACTAAGCAGTAACGTCTTTTTCGTAACGTAAAGGAAACCACCCTTAACTGATTTAGCCTAACCGAATTTCTATGTGGAATCTGATCTCCAGAAATTAAGAGTGCTCCAACATAGGTTTTGCTTAGAGTTTGGTTTTAATTCTTTAAACGAGATTGTATAATACATGTAAATCACCATTCCTTTCAGATACATCGAGCTTTACCATTTCAATTAATTCCACTAGCTAAATACGAAAATATATAAAAACATTATTAACAACAAGTCAACAATCTATTAATTTTTTTAACAATTTATATAGTTTAGCTATTTACGTTTTTATTAAATAGTAAAGAGCAAAAAGCAGTGTTTATTTAATTTTACTTAAAATCAAGCAGCCGTTTCGTTTTTTAATGAATACTTGCATGACAACAATGGCCAATACAAATGTAACAATTCATTTATTTTAGATAGTTGCTGAACTTTAAAATTTTAACTACATATTTAAATAACTTATTTTATTATCACGCATCGCTTCTCTGCCCTTATTCCACTAGATGGGGATATTCCCCGGATTCCCCGTTCGGTAAATCCAGACTGTATTAATATTCGCGTTAATTTTTACGCTTAATAACCACGAATCTACACATCAATCATTTAGACGAAATTATTTTAAGCAAGCTGCGCCCCGCGGTTTCACACGCGGTTAAAAAGTATCCTATGTGCTATTCTTGACTATAATCTATCTCTGTCCCAAATTTCATCGACCATCCATCCATCCATCCATTCTTACAAACTTTCGCATTTATAATATTAGCAGGAAGTAGGATTTAGACCAAACAAACCAGAACATCCAACATTAAAATTAATAATAACAATTAACAATGTCCGAAGGGCTACTTTCTAATATTACTTATTACTGACTTAGTTAATGTTGGCACTTTTCAAATTCAATGAGTAACAGATCTGCATCTAAAGCAAAGTGGTCTTCACCAGTAACAAATATAATATTTACCTGCAACACAAGCTCTGCTTAGTGTAATAGGTTAAATCACAGAGGTTCTGTGGTCCAACCTATTTGTTGCCAAAAATCAAATCCATTATTAACGATTATCGGAAGCCTTAATGTACATAGATACTGTAAGCTACCTTTTATAAACGTATCTCACTAATATTTTAAAGCGAAAGTTTGAATGGATGTTTGTTACTCAATCACGCCAGAACGACTGAACGGAACTGGATGAAATATGAAATTAGAAAACTTCAGGAGACAGTCAAGCATTTTTGATTACCTGTCTTCAAATAGGTTTCTGTGAATGCAGAGTCTACCAGGGGCAATAGGTGGTGTACATTCCCAACTCGACACAGTCCGACTTAAATTTAAATGTGACGTCTCTGTGTACTCGTATATCGTGTTATGACTCGTGCAGTAACATTTCAAATTACTGATTCAACACGTTTACACAGCTTGCTTGACATAAATAACGCACGCTTCCTGCACCCAAATTATGCTAGCTATTATTGAACCCCAAAACCGACCGCACGCAACTGCACACACAAAATATTATTTTACCATTTAAACCGCAATTTAGAGCAATTTTAAATTTTAGTTTAATGCGGTCCAGTGTTAAGTAAGTGTACGTGAAGAGGATGTAGTTCGTTTTGGCATCAATAGTTTTTATGTGTGTGTGTAGCGTTAAGTTTGATAGGTTCTCCATCGTACGTAACGATGGACGCTGGACACCTCATGGCGGATCTCAGGCTGCAGAGCCACCATACCCTGGCTCCGGATCTCTGGTTTTTTGAGTAGCGGTACCCATGATGCCATAGGAACATGCTACCGCTGCCTACTTCGAAAGTCGGTTGGTCTTCTACAAGATAAACAATTAACATGTAGTATGAACTAAGAAAGTTGAATTTAATTAAGAACAAACCTAATTAATATATTAGTTACTCGTACTTACGCCATTTTAATAACCTTTTAGAGGCCTAATAACTTTGACGATAACACAAGTCACTTCTCCAACAATCCAGCCCGATAACCTAGTACATTAACTTCTTAACGGATTTCAATACAAGATTGCTCAGATATCTTTTTCACCCATAATTGCACTAAATGCAAACGGGGACAAAAACTTAATTGAAAAGAACTGGTAAAACACGGACCAGATTTATTTGATTACAATTCCTAATATTAAATATAATAACACCTAATAAAAAACCGTTACAGGTTAATATACTAATAACAAACATTAATACACTTACATTAAATATCTAACAAGTAACAGCAAATCAAGAAGTAAAACAAGTAAATACTGAATAAAAAACACAAATATTATATCACCATTTTTTTGCTAACTAGACCAACTTTATCCACTATTTTAAAATACAATAACGAGATTCTTGATAGTATACTTACTTATCTGTAGCTTATTGACAATTAATTTTTTTTTATTTATGCTCACATTATCATTTCGTACATACTAAAACTATTATATACAGAGTACAAACTTTCGACTAAGAAGGGACCTCCGATTTTCTTCGCTCCCGCCTTAGCCTTCATAGTTAATTTTTTTATAACAAACCGATACCTAAATGACTGCGCTAGACAACTAGTCCACATTGTCGACCCAAGTAATTTTGCCTAGCGTTTTCATTGAATGGCTCATTAAGCTAGTTGGCTACGACATAAACATTGCTTCAGATACTTAAGACATTTTCGCTAAAGTAAGATAGCTATTCAGTCCGGTAATTGAAAAAGGGCTAGCCAATAAATTGGTTGTAAAGGCTGTTTCACATTATACCGAGCCCAGACGACAATGAGTCGATCCTCTATAAATCCCACTTTGTACACCCAGGCAGGTTATATCAACCAGGTTCATAAAGTGGAATAAACTAAATTGAAAGGGCCCGTCGTCATCTGACCAAAATGAAAATTTCGGCGATCGCGGAAAGTTTATTCCAGTAAAGGATGGTACGACAGTGTTTGCTTCGCGCTCAACTTGGCGAGGGCACTGCCGTGCCTCCGATCACTAGGAATCCATTGAATGAATGAAAGTGAACGACACTGAGGTCGCATTTAAAATATAAGTGCAATTCTTACTCGTAATGATTATGAACTAAGTAAGAGTTTTCCAAGACATAGTTCTTCAAGGTGATTCTAGCGTTACAGCCTTTCTCTCTCTTCACGCAGTACCAGTAAGACTTCTCCCTGTACCCCGACTGTTTCTTGAATCTGTACCCGTTCATCATGACTCCTATGTTACCTCTCTGGTTTTTAATGAAGCACACTGCAAAGAAACACCATCGTTACTAAACCGTTATATTGAACTTTGGATACTTTTAACATTGCTGCTCAAGTAACATAAGAAATATCTTAAGTAAGTAAATCAAAGCCACAAGACATTAATAAATTGTATGTACTATAATATATGTTTTATTCGTATGATGTACATAGGTACGTAAAATACAAAAACATATTTAAAAGTCTAATAACACAACAATCGACATCAAACTACACAAAATTACCATTTCTACCAATCAATTAATAATTAATCATATCTAAGTTTCATTTCATTTTTTTGTTTTTTTTTTTTATATTTTGAATGACATTTGACTATAATAATATTAACATTTATTTATAACATTTATTTTTAACATAGACAAAAATACGTTCCGTTTAGCCGTATCCCTAAGAATTGGTGCAGCTTGCCAGGTGCCCCACCGCTGCAATTGCGGTGATAATGTAGACCGCCTCGGCCACCACGGCTTATCGTGTCTAAAGAGTGCTGGGCGTATACCGCGGCACGCCAGCCTGAATGACGTCATCCGCCGGGCTTTCGTCAGTGCCGGCGTCCCGTCAGTCTTAGAACCCAATGGACTGATGCGTGACGACGGCAAAAGACCCGACGGGATGACTCTTATACCTTGGAAGGTGGGTCAGCCATTGGTGTGGGATGCAACATGCGTAGACACAATGGCGCCGTCTCACCTTCCAGGAACATCGGTTCAGGCCGGCGCTGCCGCCGCTCAAGCCGAAAACCTCAAGCGGCGCAAGTATGCACATCTTGACCGGGTGTACATGTTTGCTCCGTTTGGGGTAGAGACGATGGGTCCGTGGGGGCCGGCCGCTTTGGGGCTTTTTCGTGACTTGGCCAGGCGATTGGTGGAAGCGTCGGGTGTCCAGAATGCTGGCTTTTACTTTGCACAGAAGCTGAGCATTGCCATTCAACGTGGCAATGCCGCCAGCATTCTGGGGACCTTTCCTTCCACTAATGGTCTTTTAGTTTAAATTTTTGTGATTTATTTAGTTATTTTAATTTCTAGTTTTTAGTTAATAGTTTAAGTTTTCTTTAATTTTCTGTTATTATTTTAAGTTGTGTACAAATAAATCCTTATAGTTACATATTTATTAAACTAATCTAATCGTACACATGGAAAGCTCCAAATAAAACCCCACACAGTTTTTTGAGCTGAAATTAATAAAGGCAAGCAGATACTTTTTTGTGTACATTTATTTGAGCGCTCGTTCTAGAAGAACGTCGTCAATTCGTATTTGTCAGTAAAACAATTCAATTTATTTCATATATGAAATTAAGCGTAAGAAAGTATTTAACATATCTTTTAGCAGGTTTACACATACGAATAAAAGGATTAATAAGGGTTTAACCAAATAACTTGAGCAAAAGAGCACTAGACTCGGAAAGGACGTTGCGGTAGCATTTCTTCTTGCACAACTTGTACCATAATGTGTGTTCCCTGACACTTATAATCTGGGTGTCTTCAAGTCTCGAGTGAATCTGTTTCTTCTAGTCAAGCGTGCTCCATCGTAGGCCGCATCACTGCTTCTCATAAGGCATGTTGGCGGCCAAATGCAAGCCTGTTAAGTAATAAAAAAATCTTCTCTTTTCTCTAAACTGTACTAAATATTTGCGTCATCTCTTTAACGTCGGGCATCTGCTCAGGTGTGTGCGAGTGACCTATCATATGAAGGTTTGTCTTAGTAACCTTTTCGTCGTAAGTCACCACAGACGCTTTGCAATCAAATGAATATCTCTTGCTGCAGTTCCACCATATTTTTTGTCCTCTAACTTTGTTCCTTGTGTATCTGTAGCCGTATAACCAGAGATACCTTTTGCCCTGAAAATCGTGGTAATAAGCTGGAAAAAGATATAAACTAATAGGTAATTTACTCGATAATAACTACGATACGATTAATAATAAAAAATGGCGAGTTTTAATGTTTTTAAGCGCGTGATCATGTAGACAAAAAGCTAACTTGTAAAAATTGTATTAAGATTATAGCGTAGAATTTTTTTTCAGATCAAACAACAGTACACAGCACAGTTTAAGTTGATAGTTTAAACTAGTAGTATTATTAGACAGTGCACTGCATTGACACAACTCATATGAACATTATAGACATTTAGATACATACTTGACTGCCTCGGTGACTCAGTTGGTAGTGAACCTGCCTTCTGAGCTAGGGGGCGTGATTCCCACCTAAGGCAAACATGTATGTGATGAACATTTGTGTTTGTTCTGTGCCTGGGTGTTAATGTGTATTTAAGTATCTATTTAAAAATATCTAAATATGTATATCAGTCTCTGGCAGCCATAGCACAAGCTTTGCTTAGTTTGGGGTCAGGCGATCGTGTGTGGAAGTGTCCCGAATTTATTTACTTATTATTTTTACTTAAGTATTGTTTATCACTTGTAGTGGGTAAATTACATCCAAAATATCAAATGTCGACTGGATGGTACCTATTGCTAGTAACAAAATAAATAATCAACAGTACGTACTAATAAAACAATTTTAAACTTGATTGGTTTTATGTATTCGGGACAAAAATAGTCTATTAAAATAAAAATAAAAATCTGATCACGTTTACCATTGTTTTTCACAATTCGTATGCACTTACTAAACGTGCATGACGTCAAAAGCAGGTACCAACAGGAAACAAGTTTTAAAAACATTACATATATGAATTTGAACAAAAAAATAAACCGCCGGAAAAACTGAAAAGCATAAAATAATTTATTATACAATAATAATAATTTATTATTATGATTTGTGAAACGGGAATTACTCACGTACTATTTATGTTCTTTCTATAATAATAAAACATACAGCGCTAGATCGCAGTTTTCTCGTTCCATACACAACCACTCTGCGCGCGTGTTGAAGCCACACTGATGTAAGGTACACGTATTGCAGTACAGTGTCATAGACGAAAGTCAATGTTCAGATGATGAAATCTAGTAAGTACATAATAATTTTGATGCCTAAATTATACTCGAAGAAGTCTAGCAATACTGCAATGGCACTTCTCTTTATGTTTTTACTGAGTCCCCTACATTTATTTAATTTCGGCATGTATGCTCTTTTAGGTTAGTTTGAGTAATCTTATCGCTTAAAGTTACTACAGCCGCTTTACAGTCGAAAGCATATCTTTTACTGCAATTCCACCACGTTTTGTTACTGCGACCTTTGTTCTTGGTGTATCTGTAGCCGTTGTAAAAGAGATACCTCTTCCCTTGAAGCTCGAAGTAAAAAGCTAAAACAAGTTTTTGGTTAATATTGACGTTTTTACCTAGAAATTGTAGTAAAATATCCGGTATATCTTCTCACTTAACGAAAATAATATATTATAAAAACTAAATATATTCCTAGAAATTTTTATTATTACAGTGAAACAAAATATTTTAGCAACGTCACAAGTAAAATAAGTGTACCTTATACCGTAGTCACGTAGCTTTCTAATTTTAAATATTATATATTTTAACTACATTTAACATTGTAATGAAATGTATAATGGTGGATTTAATATTTGTTTTACAATCTCAAATTACTTTACTATAACCAATTTTAGCGTCAGAAAAACAAAAATGCAACCGCCTTTACCGCCAGCTCGTATTTTAGAGTCAGCGGTTTAATTAGTTTACCAGACAGTCACAGTTAAATTTGCAGTCAGGTTAGCAGCATGGGAATAAACAAACACGCGTAACAAGCCAGTCGACATAAAATCTACTCTACTGCTTCTCTGGTAGATGTGAGTGGCTCTATCGTTGTAGACCTTTTTGAGTGGCTTCATCATCGTAAGTGACGGCGCTCGCTCTAAAAGATGCCGACGCCTGGCTGCAGCAGAGCCAACATTTCGTTCTGCTGCTGCTGCTTGTTAAATTTCAATCATTTGGACAAATTAATTTAAGTACATAAATATCCTCCCTCTTAGCAATAAACGTTGTACAGCCCGGAATAGTAATTTAGTGTTTTGTCTTTCTCGATCGAGTTAAAACTTTAGAAGAAAGAAAATGACAAAACACAATATAACTGTCTATGTGTAAGTATTTTGGTAAGTACATTGTGACAAATCATTGCAATATTGTGCGTTTATCTATAAGTACCATATTACAAAAATCTAAGAAAGAATATGGACTGTTGTTGTGGTATTACCTTTATATTTCGATAAATAAAGTACAAGCAAGCACATATGGTCTAAACATTTGATCCGAAAAGAACTATCGATACAGAAAATAAGATGAATAGTTTTATTTTGGAGAAAACACAGACTAAATTGACGCAACAGTGGAGCTCATGCAATGAAACAGACGTTTTGAGCTGCCAATAAAAATACTTGGAAACATTATTTTATGCTTGCTTTACTTTTCATACGAATAACTATTTTTAATTTGGTACAGTTGTGATGATAAAAGAACGTTGTAGTGTGATAGAAAATGAAGTGACAAATATTTAGAAAGGGATGCTTAGATGGTTTGGACATGAAAGAATGAATAAAAGGAGAGTGACAAAACAGATTTACAAGGCGAATGTGAATGGTCAAGTCGGTGAGGGGCGACCTAGGAAAAAGTATCAGGATCAAATTCAAGACGTTTTGGAAAAAGGACAGGTCAAGAGCACCCGTAACCAACGAGCAAGTACATATGAAGGGACTCATGGAAGTAGAAGAAGCGAAAGATGTATGCCAGGATCGTAGCAAGTAGAGAGAAGTGGTCCCTGCCTACCCCTACGGGAATAAGGCGTAACTATAATTGTGAATGTACTCGTATGTATGTATGTACAGTCGTGTAGTTTTCTAGCTATGAACACGTCAACAAATTCTAATGTGAATGATCTCCTTTTATTTTTATGATGTGGTCGTCATAAGTAGTGATCGAGGACTTGCATTTTTTACGGGTTTTATTACAGTACCAGTACGCCCGTGAACCCCTCTCGTGAATTAAACTGTAATGGTTACCGAGGTAGATCAAAAGGCGCTTTCCATTCCGTGTGTAGGAAAACTGCAACTGGCTTCCTGTAACAAAACAACAATTAAGTTTCGACACTTTACAACCGCTACTTTACTATTTCTTCTTTTCTCTACTACTATTTATTATTTTATGTCCCTTTGTGTGTGTCCCATTATGGCTAGTTGACACAGGGAGGCCTGTATCTGAAACGTTATTTATTTTATTTACACATTTTACCTACACCACTCATTGGCCGTAGCGGTGAGCTGCATAGAACACAATCGCTACTGATCGCAATAGCCCTTAGCATGTCCGTAGGTTCTAATCTCGTCAACAGTATTTTTTTTCCAATCTGCTTATTATTTTTTACAATTAATGAATTTAGTTGTCTAGTGGAGTCAAAAAAGTGTGTTGAAATTATGAAAGCTTGCTCCTGTTAAAATCATTTTAATGTAAAATTTGTAATAATATTAAGAATATGTTTTAAAAGTTTTAGTGTCAACAATTTTTGTTCCCAAAATCATCCTTTTCATTTACCACAATAAATGAAGTTTACTGGCCGAGTTCCGGGCGAGTGCGAGTGATATCCAGTAATACGAATTACTTCTTCTCCGTAAGTCGAAATCGTTACTTTACAACCACCGTTGAACTGGTTGCAAGCCCAACTTCTTCTTAAACCGTAGTCATGCTTCAGAGTAAATCTGTAATTGTCGATATGCAATACGCTCTTGCCTCTTTTGCTTTTCGAATACCATACTTTAGGTGCTGAAATTAGTAAACTTATTATTACTCTTTGAAGTATACAACATTAAGTTAGTTTCCATTAAAATAGGTATGCGTACATAGTACGTGTTACAGGCACATAAAACTCTGAAAAAAAAGGAATAAAAAAACTAGCAAAGTTCCTCAAAAATTTACTCAACTACGATCAAATTGTGGAGGAAGAAAAATCGTGAAGATAATACACAGGGTAAATCAGCTTGGCCTGCATTACTTCGGTCAAAAATACGTAAAAGTATCCATAATTTTGAACAACTTTTACTATGAGACCCTTCAATCGAAAAAAAGGTTGTTCCATAGAAAAATGTCAGTCACTCAACAATAAATACTATAAGAGTTATTTTTTTCTCTCTCTCTGCATTATTATTTTGAAAAAAATACTTTTTGTTTCCTTCAATTCAATAAAACAAGAAGTCATAAACACATGACAATGAAATTTTTTTACAATAGTAGTTTTGGCGGACGTTCACCCGGCAAGTGTATGTGAGAGCCATTAAAACGAATTATTTCGTCCGCGTAGGTCGAGAGCGACACCTTACAACCATAGTTGAACTGGCTACAAATCCAACTTCTTCTCAAGCCGCTGTCATTTTTCAGAATATATTTGAAATGGTCAATATGCAATATGCTCTTGCCTTTTCTGCTTTTTGAATACCATACGTTTGGTGCTGAAACGAAAAAAAAATTAAAAACCTGTCGTGTTTAGTTGCAGCAACGTAGAAAAATTCTAAAAAACTCAGACATATAAAAATGAAAAGTTCTTAAAGCATCGTACACACAGACTTTATTAATGGATATTCATTATTTTACATTTGAAATTACTTATAGATTTTCAAAAAACATTGTGATAGATAGACTTTTCGTTTTAGACTTTTAGGCTAGTGTGTGTGTGACCGACCGTTATTGCGAATTATTGCGTCTCCGTAAGTGGAAAGCGTGACCTTACAACCTCTCTGGTGCTGGTTGCACACCCAGCTCCTTCTCATACCGTAGTAATTCTTTAAATTAAATCTATAATTATCAATTAGCAATATTGGTTTGCCTCTTGGACTCTCTGAATACCGAACAAACGGCTCTGCAACAAAACATTGGTGTGTCAATTATTATATTTCGGTAGCTAAAACTAAATTTTAGAGGACAGAACAGGACTTTTGTTATGATTTGTATGTGAGTTGCATGCGGTCACGAATCTCAAAATGGTCATACTGGTAAAACAAACTAGTTAGTATGACCACGAGGAAACGAAGCAAATTACCAAGCTGTCCACTGTAAATAAATAATTGTAGCGTAATAAAAACTCAATAATACAATTATGCGTCTAACAAGTAGCATTATTAAAAAAAAAAAAAAAAACCTGACTGCAAAACATTTTACTCATATCACTTCCACAGTCAAGTCGATTCAAATAACACCTCACATGTCAAAATCCATGAAGCTGTTCCGGTTCATGTCGGCAGCGACATACAGAACTATCAGCTGAGTAATCAACATTGTAATGTGGGAGTATTGCAAAAGTCAACTCATCATTTTAAGCTCTCCATCCACTTACAAGGACTTAATGTCGTATTTTTTTTTCATTTACACAATTGCAAAGCGATCGGAGGTAGAACTTAATTCGCAAAACTAAAACTCGCAATAAAAGATAGTTATAAAAAGAAGTAATTTTTATTAGAAACTAGCTGTTACATTCTCGTAGCGGTAAGCGCGCGAGGCAGACGTGTATTGATATTTTGTCCCTTTGTTTTGACGCGCGTAGTGATAAGCCCGATACGGGTGTTGCTACCTGGCCGGGCGCGTCTCGGCGCGCGCGAACGAAATGATGGAGCCAGAGCCTAGCGTTACAGAAAATAGCATTGAGGTCGATGAACCGGAACAGAGTGTGAATAGATCAGGAAAAAGAGTACGGGAGAAAGAAGAAAGTAATGATGAGGAAGAGTGGCAAGTAGTCAAGGGAAAGAATAAAAAGACCCGTCAATTTACAGAAAAAAGAGATGCAGAAGAAATTAAAAAAGGGGAGATATATATATCAAGTGAGACACCTTTACCAAAGCAATTCGCTTTAGCGAAAATGTTTAGTGATTTGAATTTGTGTGATATAACAAACATAAAATACCTCAATCGATACAAAATAAGAGTTACTTTTCAAGAAGAAAGGAGCGTGAAAGATCTATTCTCCATGGAAGAACTTAAAAATAAAGGGTGGAGATTTAGCAAATCCTCGGAAGTGAGTTTCTCTTATGGCGTAATAAAAGATGTGGACTTAGACCTGTCGGAAGAAGAGATTAAGAAAAATATCACGTGTCCAGAATCTGTGGAGCTAGTGTCATTAAAGAGACTATCGCGTCGAAACAGAGAAAAAGATACAGAAAGTAGATGGAGCCCATCGGAGACAGTGCGCCTTTGCTTTAAAGGCAACTGGCTACCTACTTCTATTTACGTCCACGGAGTGAGAGTGCTCGTTGAGCCCTACGTATACCCGGTCACCCAGTGCTTCCAGTGCTGGGCACTAGGTCATACTGCGAAAACGTGTACGATTAAAAGAGACGTATGCCCTAAATGCAGCGGAGATCATGCGAATTGTGCCACTAAAGTTTTTACTTGCACAAACTGCTCTGGAAGACACATGGCTATGGCGAAAACATGCCCTGCTTATTTGAAGGAAAGGAAGATAAGGTTGATTATGGCTGAACTTAACTGCACATATAGTAAAGCGGCACAAACTTATGCGGAATCACCTATCATTATACCGACCGAAAGGCGAGACCCACTAACGATGACTCAGATAATTACACAAACTAGTGGAGCAGAACCGCGGCCTAGTACTAGCTCGATGACCGATACAAAATACGTCTCATCGGATTCCGTTTCCGAAAATAGCATCATTTTTCCTGTGAGACAACAGAGAAAAAAAATAAAGAAGTTTAGAAACGATTGGGCTGGGTCATCCGAATGGAATAATATAGAAGAAGAAGACAGACACAAGAATGAATCAACACATCAAGAGAGAAAATCAGACGAGCCATTATCAGACAAGACGACGTTTAACGAGCTTATATCTAGAATAAAGGAAGTGATATTTATGAAGAACCTTGATGGTCAAGCGAAAGTGAAGCGGGTTATTAAATTGTGTATCGAGTGGATTATAATCGTAATGGTAGATAACGTCTCAGACTGGCCCATTGCTAACCTAGTTCTCGGATTTTTGAAACCTAATGGGTAGTACGGAGATAATTAAATTGAACATTTTACAGTGGAATGCCCAAAGTTTAAAGAGAAAATTAATTCCATTTGAACAAATTTTAATACAAGAAAAAGCCCATATTGCTTGTGTCAGTGAGACATGGTTGGCGGATAACAGCTCATTAAAAGTAAATCAATATAATGATTATCGCGCCGACCGTGACTCCCACGGCGGAGGCGTGGCTATATTCACGCACAGATCTATACAGACACAGGTATGTCGTTTAAGTGTAGCCAATTGTGGTTCAGAGCTCGTATGTGTTAAAATTCTAAACTGTAAGTTAATAGAAAACATTATTTCAATCTACTGTCCGCAAACTGCAACTCCATCTTTAAAAGATTTTGAAAGTCTATTGTCAATATTTAATCGCCGAACTCTGATACTTGGTGATTTTAACGCGCATCACTCATCATGGTCCTATAAAACTGATACAAGAGGCAAATTATTATTCGATGCTCTGATAGATAGTAAGTTCGTAGCCTTGAACGACGGTCGCGATACTCGAGTCAAATTAGTAGATGGAGACTTACAAAAAACATCTCCAGACATATCACTATCCTCTTCAGATATTGCTGTAGAATTTAATTGGTCAGTTCTCCAAGAAAATTTAAGTAGTGATCACCTAATTATTAAAATAAGTACTAGTTATTGTGCACCCATAAAAAATGTTTTTAAAAGGAATTTTAAAAAAGCTGACTGGAACGGTTACAGTATTTGCCTTAACGATATATTTAATACCTTCGAAATACCTACAGATAGTCAAGAGTTTTATGATCTATTTTTAAATAATTTAAACACAGCGGCTGACGTACATATACCTCTCCAGAAAATTTACCAAAATCCAGTAAGTAAGTTTAAACCTAAACCTTGGTGGAACTCCGAATTATCTAAATCAGTAGCTACTCGTCGATTAGCGTTATCACAGTTTAGAAAAAACCCTACGCCTGCTAATTTATCTATTCTTAATGAAAAAATTGCCGAAGCTCATAAGCTAATAAACGAAGCGAAGAATAATAGTTGGTTTGACCTATGTTCATCCGTGAATGAAAAAACTACTTCTTCAGAAATGTGGCAGCGTATGCGGTGGGTTAAAGGTCACAAATATAGCCAACAACATATTAGCGGAGAACAAGCGTCCAACTTGCTCAAATCCCTAGCTCCCGACTATGTTACTCCAAATCAACCTACTTTTAAAATCTTTAATTCCCAGCTAGATGTTGAAATCTCCATGCAGGAGCTAGACGTGTGTATTAAATCAAAGGATACATCTCCTGGATGCGATGGTGTTACGTATTCTATGATAAAACACCTCCCGAGTAACGGGAAGTGTTTACTTCTAGCGCTGTACAATCGAATCTTATCAGCTGGTTTTGTACCTACGCAGTGGCGAACGGTATGCATTGTACCTATCGTCAAGCCGGGTCGTAATCCTAATGATGTGTCATCACTACGACCTATCTCATTGTTATCGTGTCTATGTAAAATTTTTCACTTAATTATGAATAGAAGATTAGAATGGTATGTTGAGCACAACAATATGTTTTCTCCTAATATGATCATGACATTCGTCATGGGGCGTACACCCGGTGCATCTGAGACGCTTATACCTATCTATTGTTCGAAGTCGTCTCGATTACGCAAGTTTTTTGTTCGATAACAGCTGCCGTACTAGAATCTCCAAACTGGATAAATTACAAAACAAATTCTTACGTATTATAGGAGGTTTTATTATGAGTACTCCTTGTCATGTGATGGAATCTGAGCTGTGTATTTCACCTCTGTTTGTTCGTAGGCAATACCTAGCGTCAAAGTACTGGCTTAAAACCAAGTCAATTCGTGATAATGTTGTTATTGATCTACTTGATGAGTTGTCCTACCTGTTGAGATTACCGTATTGGGCTCGAAAAAAGAAACCGTTATTAGTATCTGTTCATAATATTCTTAAGTATAATAGTTTTAAGTGTAGTGACCAATTAGAAATGTTTAGTATGAACACTTGGGTTAGTAATATTAATTTAACAGATGTCTTGGAACCTAATATAGATGTTGTTGATAAGCCAAAAAAATGTTATAATTCTTTGGACTTGAAACTTAGATGTGTAAATTATTTATGTGACAAATATTCCGGATTTTACAAAATATTTTCCGATGGATCCCTAACAGAGGATAAAAGAGGATCAGCGTTTCTAGACGCAGAGACTGGGGATAGCATGAAACTTTTAATAAAATCAAAAATTTGTATCATGAATCTTGAACTCATAGCCCTATTAGAAGCAGTATCGTATATCAAATCTATAAATTATGATAAATTTGTTATTTTTACTGATTCTCAAAGTGCCATATTGCATTTAGCTCGATGTGTCAGTGGGTCCAGTTTTAGAGGCTTTTCTTTAGCATATAGTTTATTAGATAGTATAAATCAAATGAGAAGTATGAACAAATGTATTAAAATACAATGGATTCCTTCCCATGTTGGCCTAGTGGGCAACGAAGAAGTGGATAAACTTGCGAAAGAAGCAGCTATTAATGGAGAAATATTTAATTGCTTTCCCAATTACAGTGATTTAATTCCGTATATAAAAAAGATGGCTTTTGAAAGTTGGTCCGAATACTTTGACGAAAGGTCATTGACAAAAGGTATCTGGTATAAAACCATTCAACCTTCACTTCTCCGTTCTCCATGGTTCCTGAGGGCTGACATGGGAAGAAACGACATTGTTACAGCAGCACGGCTTCGTTCTGGGCATGTTCCACTAAACAAGTTTGCTTTTATGATGAGAAAGGTTGAGTCTTCTTCTTGTGACCGATGTGGCTCGATAGAAGATGTCTATCACGTTTTGATGGAATGTGCCTGGAACGAAGCACAGCGGCGTCAACTTTTTAACAGAAAGCACGTCTTCTGGCAAGTGGGAGGTTGTAACAGTATTTTAGCCGAACCCGATTCACAGGATGCCAGAGGACTTTACGACATATATCGTGTAGCTGTTAAAGAGAGGAGTCAACTGAATTAATGTTTTTCATTGTTACTTTTCATCAAATGATAGGTGTAAGTTAAGTTAGTTAGTAAGTTATGTTGTAGTTTATAAGGGTGTCATTTTATTAAAACCCTGAATAAATAAATAAAAGAATAAAAAAAAAACTAGCTGTTAGCTGTTACGCTAACGCTTTTTCTTGTGGCATTTTGGTTTGTGCTGGTGGAGCTCTCTACGTCTGATAATTTCATCGTTAACTGTTGTAACTGACGCTCTACACCCTGCCTTATTACATTTCCAGTAAGTGCTCTTTCCGTGGAGCGATATCAAATTATACTGGTTAGACTGGAAATGCAGTAACCGCCTACCGAAGCGTGTTAAAGAAAACAATAGCAATGGTTTCCAATCTGAAACAATAATGATTTTCATTTTTTACAAGTACATATAATGCTTTTCAGTACATTCAGTTCATGTTGGAACAAGTACATAATCTAATGTTATCCCTAAATACGTATTAACACGTAGCTTTATTGGATGGAGACTATGTTTTGGAACTTGAAACATTCAGCACTTTTTAAAGATCCTTTACAGATACACTTTAAATTGCATGCTTTTACTTTAATGAGATTCATTAATAAAATATCATTGTATAATGATATTATTATTGTACTATTGTATTGTATTATTGTACAATGTGTATCATTATACAGAATAAGATAATACAAATAAAATGCGTATGATTATGAATAGGTACTATGTTGAATTAATTTCACTTCCTCATCACAAGAATCGCAGCTATCTCTGTCATTGTTGAGATCTTGTGCAAGGTTCAAAACATGATTAGAATAAAGGTTCTGCAGTATTGACCGAAATACGTAGTCGGTCCGAAAACTTCCGACTTACTTATGTCTCCGTGCAGGCCATTCCACGTTCATGGGACAGGCGTTATTTTTTGACAACGGGCAAGTGGCTATTAATAGTCCCCTAGTAAGTCCCCTATAAGTAGTCCTCTTTTGAGTGAATAACACGCTCCCAGCGGTATTTCCACTTTCAAAAGGCATTGAAGTCATTTTTTTTAATAGCCTTGAGTGCCCTCGTCGCATTTTCTTCTCTTATTCGTCGCATCTTTTTTTCGCTGAACTGATGTCTTATAAGCGATTTTTTCAAATTCGGAAACAACCAAAAGTCGCAGGAGACCATGTCGGGACTGTGCAGAAGCTGGCGTAGCAGTGTGATATTGTGTTTGTTTAAAAATGCTGCACAAAATTCAATGAATGCGCTGACGCATTATCGTGATGGAAAACTCCATCATCGTGATGAAATCGTTTACCTACATCTACCCACACGAAGGTAGCCCTAAAGAATTCTAACGTAATATTCCTTATTAATCGTCTGACCTGTTTGTGCTCAACACTGATATTATCTGATGTTGTTGTCGTCGAGGGTCGGTCAGAACGGGGCACACTATCAACAATAACTAAATCCGACGAAAGCAAAAAAGACTTTGACAAATATACGCTGCGCGTAAACTTAGCCTGTTGTAGGTGTCGGCGAGCAACCGACCGACTGCCGCCCTACTCGGAATCAGCATTGCTGCGAAGCACCACATGGACAGCACTACTGCGGCAGCACTGCTGCGTGCAGCGGAGTTCGAAATCATACCTTTTTGAGGGGTTTGCACGGGTCCAAATTAGTCGTGTGGCTAGTCGCTTCAAAAATCACCCGCGACCTATCACTTGGCTTTAGTCACTTGCGCCCTAGCTGAATTGACAGTCGATTTTCGCCGCGCAGCAAAAGTCTTTCGGCTTTGGTCATCCGTGTAAAACCCTCAGTACAGTGGTCGCTCGAACATCATGCATGGTGCGAAGATATAAAAGCAGGTCGGATACTTTTCGGACAGACCTCGTATTTTGTGATAGCCATTATTTTTCTTATAACTACTACTACTATTACTAAAATACTTAAAAAATCAATGATCTCAGTCATATTCAGACATTCAATTACTAATAATATTATCGTGGTACTTATCTCTTTGAAAACCTTCGCTATTCCAGAAAAGTTATACATTACTAGCTGAGCCCCGCGGTTTTCCCGCGGTCTCTGAGGAACCGTTATTTTATCGGGATGAAAAATATCCTGTCCTTTTGTGGACTCGTGGCCACCTGTACGAAAAATTCCACGAGACGGTTGGTTGAGTAGTTAAGGCGTAAAACCGTAACGAACAAACAAAGGAACAAACATATTTTTGCATTGATAATTTTAGTTGAGATATATAAAGCCTTGGTAGCAAAAAGACATGACGAACATACGATATTTTTTTACATATTTTTTGTCGACGCTTTTCTCTGTCTCGGTTCTTGTATCAATGATGGTTGTGTTCATTTCTGGCCTGGATGATGTTATCGTCATACGTGATGAGGACTCGTCGGCAGCCCTTGGGCGCCTGGTTGCAGCTCCAGTACAGCCTGGGCCCGGTGCCATAGCGTACGTTGTATTTGTTCTGACCCATGTTCATGACACGATTCCCCTGTCTTGTGAAGGAGAACGTCACTGTTTCTGCATGAATAGAGGTTAGATTTTAGAAATTAGTATGACGTCAGTCAGTCAATGTTTTTAAGGTTCCGTAACAAACTTAGGAAATTAAAATGATAATTAAAACAATGAATTAACTTCTGAGTCCCTGGACCCGCTACTATTACCTACTAAGTTGTAATATTTCGTTATAATAGGATCATTACTACTGACGTCACGGAGTAACTAATGACGGAGTGGATATTAAGAAATAGTTTAATATTAATTTTTTACAATAAAAATACACAAATGTAACGACTTAATAATAATACATACATACATATAGTTTTTTTCTCATAGGGGTAGGCAGAGACCATTTCTCTTCACTTGCTACGATCCTGGCATACATCTTTCGCTTCTTTTACTTCCAGAAATCTTTTCATACATGCTCGTCGGTCAGTATAATAATGAATCAAAATTATTACATATCTACTCTAGACAGACGACGTTCCATTTTGAACTTGAATAACTTCATTAAAAAACATTTCTACGTACCATTTTATGGTTGAATTGGGCGTTGGCTATAGTAAAATTTTCAACTTCTACATGTTCTACTACTATGTTCATCTTTTTTTATTAATATTTGAACAAGATATCATGTCAGAATAAAGTCAGATTGATATTATATTGTCTACTTCACATCGACCCATTTTTAAGATCCAGTGCCAGACGTTGCGTGTAATGGTACGAGATCACAAAGAATTATGTTAAGAAACATAATCCAGTTTAAGAATTATGTTTCCTAAATTTGTAATTTTTGTTATGTTCAAAGAATTATGTTAAGAAACATAATTCAGTTTAAGAATTATGTTTCCTAACATAATTCTTTGTGATCTCGTACCTATATATTATTTTTATTTATCTATACTCGTTGTCGTGTAGCCGACCTAGCCGACTAATTCTATCATCGTCTGCCCTCTCTTATCCCGCTAAAAAATGTCTGTTCCTACTCTACCGAACCCAGACAGGGTTCGGTAGAGTAGGAACAGACATTTTTTTTATAATAACCGTTCAATACTATAATTTAAAATAGCTAATTATGATTGTGGAAAGGTTTTAACCGAACGATCTTATCGTCGATCGTTATCAAGGAGGCCTTGCAGCCTTTAGGCGCTTGGTTGCAGGACCAGTTCAGTCGGTTGCCGTTCGTATGTTTCAGGTTGAACTTATAGCGGTCGAAGAGGAGCAAACGCTTCCCACGAGTCGTGTACGAGAACTTGATTTCTGACTTCTCCGAGCCTAAAACGAAAAATGCATAGTCAGATTTAGGCTTTCCGAATTTGACGTTCCCTTAGAAACAGAAGTATTAAAAAATAAACTAATAAATTAAATGTAATTAGAAAGGCTTGCTGAGACAGATCACAGAACTGTGGTCAAAAATAACTAAGTAAATCTTGTTTAATTATGGTGAAATGTACTTACTAGTAGGTATGAGTATGAAACTCTAATAATTGGTAATAATTCTAACAATAAACAGAGAATGTATAATTTAAACTCCCACCTCTTCTGTTTGATAAATTGCTCTATCAATTTGATCAATTATCCGTACAATCTTCAGGAACATTTACATACTTTTAGTGTTGTAGACCACTCACTGATGCACATTTTATTCTAGTTTATTGTCAACGAAAAATGTTTGTATTATCTTCTTAATTTGAAACGGCTTGGATGGATTTTAGAAAATCGTTGGTTGGCTTGAATTTAAGAATATTGTTAATACCGCAGCACCAAAAAAGAGATGTTGAAGGACAAAACAAAGGGTATTTAGATAAACGCTTTTTCAATATTTCATTTTTTATTTCATAATGATTAGATATCTTTATTCTTACAACAATTAGAATTGAAACATTTATAATACTGACAAACACAAATTTGGTGCTATTAATATTACAAACATTTTATTTTAATAAATATAATATACTTACTATAATTATGAGATAAATATTTCAATTTATATATTTAAATATTAAATGATTTATTTACTATTAAACACATCAACTGTGATTACCAATAATTGCAGTTCGCAGAGTAATTAAACATAATTAAACATAATTAAAAATTAAACATAATTATCTTTAATACGTAACATTTATATTCATTTTGCAATTCAATTATTATCCTAGCTAGCTAAGAGATCATTCAAATCTTATCACACCAAAAACTAGAGTTGACACACTTCAGGTGACATTTAGTAACTACGAGCACATACATTAAGAACAACAAATAAGTAGGTATGAGGTAGGTAAAGTTTTCACTAAAAATATTTTCTTTTGTCTATGCTAAGCAAAATTACTTAGTAAAGACTGAGAGCCTAAAGATCACTGACACGGGGCACCATAATCACTAGATGTGACGTGATTATTTTAAGTGTCGTGGTTATATTATAAAGTTATATTATAACCACGTTTAGTTCAGTAATGCTCAGGCATACACATTTACATAGTACACACGTCCTAAAGATTTGCCCATTATGATCAAAGACCATACATGCAAGATTTACAATGTAAATAATATTATATTTTGCGACTTATCATAACAGATGATTTTGTACGAACAAGAATTTTATAAATACTTATTATTAGAAACTACTAAATATTAATTACATCTATCATTTTAATATTACTTACTTTAACATGGAAGATTTGGTACTTGAAATGTTATAAGGCGGAATAATTAGGTGCTTATTTTTAACCGACTTCCAAAAAGTAGGAGGTTCTCAATTTAACTGTATGTTTTTTTTTGTATGTATATTATGCGATTACTCCACCAATTGTGAATCGAATTTAATGTTTAATGATTCTTTTTTTATTTGGTAGGGTCAACTGGGACAAATGCGTCTGTGGCGCAATTGCGTCTTTCGAGAATTACTGACAAATCCTTCACAAATTAAGCGCCACCTACATCTTTTTTCTATATTTAATTACTATAATCTATCTGTACAAGATGGCGTTAGTTGCCAAATTTGTGAAGGGTTTCTCTCGAAAGACGCATTTGCCCCAGTTGACCCTACATCATACTTTAGGGGTCCTATATAATTTTTATCGAAATCAGTCAAACTACTTTTAAATATCAACAAAAGTCGAAAAATTGTTAACATGGATGACGTATTATAGGATGGGAAGTCGTTTTTTAAACTTTGCTTTTTATATTATGTACAACGTTAACGTTATTTTGGTCAAGTACCTATTCTTACTTTTGATAATACATTAATTTAAGAAGTAAAATCACTACGCACATCAATCGAAAATAGGTACATTTTATAAATACGACATTTCATCTTCATATGACTAGATCTCTTATAGGTACAATAACTTGTATGGTAACATACTTTAACATAAAGTTAAGATTATTTTCCTTTAAATGCGCTTTTTCACTATATATCGTTTATTGTTTCTTTCTCATATAAACCACGAAGGAATTAAACTGCTAACAAATTCTGCTCAAAGTTCAGATATCCCATGTAAAATTACTAACCGCTTTGGATTTGCATTCGCTATTACACGGGAAATAAATTTAAGTTATCTGTTTAGAATCTGGCAGAGAGCCAAAAGGTTTGTAACCGCAGCAGTACTTTGATACTGGGTGAATTGATACAGCAAGGAAGTACAATACATCTGGGATTAATCTGCTATACGCAACCTTGAGAGCTTTGTCAGCACCATGGGCTTTCGAGGGCGAAGAAGGCAGTGCATGTTTTTCTCACTGATGGTTGTGTTTCCCGCTCTGCTTAACTACGTTGTCGTCGTACGTAGTCACAGACATTTTGCATCCCAGCCTGTACTTGCTACAGCTCCAGTAGCGTCGCGACCCTCGGTCGTTTTTTAAGAAAAAACTATGCCCATTCAGACTGAGCATCGGTTTCACGAATTTCGAAGCTGATGTTAACCCTGAAATATCAATTGTCATGTAGTTTTTTACTCTGATGTAATACTTTACTTTTACATTTTAAATAATGTTAAAATTAATATAATAACAATCTAAAATAATAATAGAAATAAGCCTCGAGATGTTTAGTTTCTGCTATTGAGTGTGAGGTAATGCACGTAGTCAGGTGTTACATTAAAGACAAAAACGCGGTAGTCTTATTTCATACTATTGTTTATTTAAATAAATATAAAATGTAAATTTTATAACATTTTTAATAATCTCAATTAAGAATCTGAACCAATAAATATTTATTATACTGGTTTACAATACAAAAAAAAAACCAGATTTCAATAAAATTCTAAAAATTGTAACACACATTGCAGACTCTCCGCATGTCGTAGGTTTATTTGCACCCAAGTTATTGTTTTAACAAACAAGGTTATTGTTTTAAGATAATTCATTAATGGTTATGTTCAGTTTTCTCCTTTAAGATGAGGTCGTTCAAAGTGGTTATATTGGCTCTGCACCCCGAGCTGATCCGACAACAAGTCCAGAGGGACTTAGGTCCGTTTGTCCGGTTGTTTTTGTTGAATCTATAAATGCCTTTCTGAATCGCTGGTTTGCCGAAACGAGTAAGTACAAATCTTGGTGCTGCAATTATAATAAATCCACTGTTATACAATCTGCCTGGCACTTAATACCCACAATCTATTAAACTAAGAAAATGTGATTGGTTATGGAGTACCTGAAAAATAAACCAGAAACTAACTAGACCTGCGAGTCTAGAAAATGTATTTCAAGAGTTTCTTACAAGTTATTATATCTATATGGAAATGAAGTGGTTTGCGAACAATTGTAATTTGTTATTTACATATTTATGTTTAAAATAAGAATTAATCAATTGATATGATCATATACTAATGATACCACATATAATATAATGTAATGTAAAACATGATACACCAACACAATACACATTAATTTAAATCAACTAGAGTAGAATAGTAAAAGTCGGTAGTGTAATCTTAATACTTTGTTATGAAAGTTTTTTTTTTAATGATGAAAGTTAACAATTAAGAAAATCCCAGAAAATGGTTTCGGTGAGCCCCAAACTAGGCTTGGCCGGTATCTAGGGAACTCCCCTGAGAACAGAGAATATTTGCAATTGATCTGCGTTAAGAAGTGGAGTTATATGAATTTTAAATCAAAATAAAAGCAAAGTTAAGTTATAGAAAAATAATAATCGTTAAATCAAAATAAAATTAAAAAAGATTTAAGATTAAATATGTAAAATTAAATTAAATTGAACCAAAATTAAATTAAATTACATTGTAGGTTACAAAGTTGGTTGATGTGTGGTGTGTGAGTGTGTGTATGTGTGTAAGTGAGTGTGTGAGTTATGTGTAAATTACTTTATCACAACAAAATTATTCTACTCTATACTGTTTCTTTCGAATTTTAAAAACTTATATTCTCCTTTTGTTCAAAACCCAACACAATTTACTTCAAACTAACATAAACAAATATAACACTATTTTTATCATGTAGACATAAAAAAAATTAACCTTCAAAATGATTATGTGTATTTTTGAACAAAATGATTTCATTTTCGTGCGTTTTGACAGATGCAGGACATTTGATGTTGGTCCTACTCCGGCAACAGAACCATGTTGCGACGGCTCCCCGCGACCGGTTATTTCTATAGTACTTGTATTTGCCGACCTTCATGATCACAGACTGACGATATCCAACTCTCACAAACTGCACTGAAAAGATAATTTACACAGACATTTTAAGAGCTCCCCTCATTTAACGCTCTCCGGCTATCACGTTCGCACGTTTTCTACATTTTAGAGGATCAAAAATAACTAAGTGGGCATTACAATAACGAACTGTAATAGTTTTTAGAACAACATAACAAACCTGTTACTAAATTTCCGAAAACAAAACAAAAAAAACTATACTATATAAAAAAATAAACTATAATAGGGAATAAAAACTAAAATAAAAAACATAAGAGGAAAATTAAATAAAATGTTTTAAAAATAATTTAAAACAAATTCAAATTTAAAGTAATTTTAATTTATAAAGAATTAATACGTAATTAATTCAAGTAATTAATTGTTTTGGTATTTAATTATACTGCAATAGTTATTTCTTTTCCAAGGTATTCTAGCAACTCTTTTCTTATATTATGAGTTTTGTTCGATTACTTGTTTGTTTATTTGTTTGTACGCTTTTAAGCCTTAACTACTCAACGATCATCATGAAAGTTTACACACACGTTGCCAAAAGGCCAGAAAGGAACAAACCACAAAGGAAACCTTTCATCCTGAAAAAATTAAGCAATCTTGTGGGATCGCGGGTGAATTCGCGCGCGGGTGAATCGTAGCTTATAAACGATTTTAAAAACAGTAACTCATATATTGTGTATATGAACTTACCGCTCTTCTATTAGTATCTACCTACTTCCCAAGAAAGTTGAGATCTCAGAAATTCCTCCTAATATAATTATAGTATAATTCTTTATTCACTTTTTTTGTTACAAATTCAAGTTAAAGTTGACAATGTTTTAATACCCTGTGTTTTTCATAGTAAAACCATATTCTTTTTTACATGCTTTATTAGATCATCAAATTTTTAAACAAAGGAAATCTATGTATTTATAAAACATTGTGGTACATTAGAACGAATGCACATTTAATAAAGCTAAATAAGAGAGATAATTATCTTAACACTCGAACCGATACCTTAGCAGTACTCATTAACCATTGGAGGCTTATAATTAATTTAAACGTTATTTACATATCATATATATCTATGTACTTAATTGCCATCTTTGTCGGACTAATAAATCAACTTTTTTTTTTATTGATCATCGTGACTAGTTATTTTGTACGGATACTCGATTATTATCCTAGTTGCTAGTTTATTAAATTTTTTTTAAATTATGCTTTAGACTATAACTAAAAGGCGAAAAATTTAATAATATAAAAAACTAACCATAGTCTATTTGAAATCGGTGGCAAGTCAAATGCGTAGCAAGTATGAAGAAACTACCTACGAGTATCTAATTACTACATTCTACATAGAACCATCTATATACCTATTTGTCTTGGCATCGACTCACATATATTCACATACGTTAGGTCATAGGTTAGGACTCTACTAGGTTTGTCTTGGGGATGTCATATGACACGTACGTGGAATTGAACCAGCACGTCCTGATTATGCCAGTGTACGGCGACAAGGCTCTGGGGCCGCCATTTCAGTGATTGTGTTCATTTTTGAAGAAAATTATTTTATTGTTCAAAGTCTTGACAGAAACGGGACATTGTTTCTTCCTAAAGCTGCAGTACCAAGTCGCGGAGCGTCCAACCGAGCGGTTGTTTTTGTAAAACTTGTACTCGCCGACTATCATGACCGCAGGGCCTCGACCGTGACGATCTTGAAAATATATAACTTCCACTGAAAATAAATTAAGATTCAATTAATATCGTTTTACAACTAACTACTCGTTTTATTAACTCATAAGTGTTGTGTAACCTGCTCTTCTTTTACTTTACACCTAATTCCCAAGAAAGTTGAAATCCCATAGATACTTACTAAATTCACCATTTTAATTTTTATGTACGTGCAATTTCAAATAATGCATATATTTAATTAATAGGTTTATTTTTAATTTAATTATAAGTTTATAATGCACTTTGTTTTCCATAGATAAACCCTTAAAAATTAATTCTTTGTAAAAGGTTTCTTTGACACGCTCTACAGCTTAAACAGATTTCTACAGATAGCGTGGACGAATGCGACTCCCAGAGAAAGAGGTTCTTGTATCTAAAGTGATGTAACGGTGGTACGGTTACGGCGCCTTGTTGAGAACGAGACTTGCGATAACGTAGCGTGAACTAAAGAAAGTGTGTGCTGGCGCGTAGATACTTAGCAGTCACTCATAGTGTCTTAAACTTACAGTTGTTAACGTGAGGACCGAGGGAGAGGCACCAAACGCTCCGCGGCGACTCCAAGAGCTAGAGCGAAACCGGGAAAGATCTAATGGGATATAGTTAAATTAAATAAACATAAGTACGGAAGTTGACTATTTATTGTAGAGACAAACCCAGTAAAGTCGAGTCATTCTAGAGATATTCGTGAAGGGTATACCTGCGGTGAAGCAGATTTCTCATACATCTTCCATACTTCAAAGACTAACTATACGAACACACGAACACACACAATAGGTATACCCTCCGCGACAGACCATCAAGAAAAAAAAAGAACGCAGCTGGACCATCAACCCCACTAAATTAAAAATAAAAGACGGTGTTTGGTGTTACATATTTTCACAGTTTCTTTACATTGCCTCCATACTTCATAGAGTAGTATTATAAAAAGGAAATTGGCTCGCAGAAGGTGTGAAAAGTAGAGTATTTACCTGTGGGATAAATCAGTGTCTTCGTCGCGGGCAGCTTGAACCCCTCGCTTACACAGGACACTACATCTACAATTATTTTATTTCAAATTACAGGTTCTACCTCTCTTCAGTGGTATAATTTTATCGATGACTATGTTTATTTTTGAAACACAAAATATTTTCATTGTAGGCGACGAGTGAAGCGTGGCATCCCTTCCTTCCACAGAACCAAGTGGCTTTGAGTCCTCGCGAACGATGATTCCTAATGTACCTATATCCGCCGACCACCATAATACTGTTGCCAGCTTTAGAATAGACAATCCGCACTGAAAAGTTTTCAAGAAAAGTAAGTAGATTCGTTTAAAGTTTTACAATAAAACTGCAAACTACTAACTACTACAACAACTACAAACTACAATGTCCAAATTCATTAATAAAATTCGGCTAATTTACCATTACATTTAATAGTAAATTAGCCATGAGTCCATGATATAATTAGGTAATATGCGCAACAAAGCACTCATGGATGGTTGTGTTTCTTCTTGAAGCATACGATTTGATTTTCGACTGCTACTACAGACGCGTTGCATCCTTTGCGGCCACAGTACCACGTAGCTTTGAGTCCCAGCGACCGACTAGTCTTGTAGAACTTGTACCGACCCACCTTCAAGACCGTGCAACTGCCTCTCGACTGGATGATTACAGCGTCTTAAACAGTTACATTTGACTGATATATATAACGGCGCGTGACATCATTAGATAAAGAAAATCAGTTTATTTTGAAAGTTGTTAATCGATGATATTATTGTTCTGTTATTTTTGACGTAATAGATTTGTTTATGGTAATTTAGAGCGGTTTACACCGAATGGAGTTGCGTTTGGGATAGCAGGCGAACGTCATGTCTGTCAGTGAGTGGTTGACTTGACTTTGCTGAAGGCAGTCGCGCGCAATGGTCATTCGCAAACCCATTACTCTAAATCGCCAATTATCGTTGCAATCCTTCACTAATTAAGTAATCTAAGTGACTTTATAATTTAAATAATGTAAAGTGTACACTGCAGTCTACTTATTTCAACGTTCCTGAAGTCTAACGCCCACCATAGATGCCCGTGATGGCGAGTTCACGGATCAGAAATCAGACACGACACCTCGGCCTTCCCGACTTTCCCCGACATCAGAAGTGAGATGTGACGGCTCGGCTTCTTCCCTACTTTCCCCGTCATATATTTATTTTTTCATGTATTTATAAGTAGTAATTACTGCACAAATGCATTCTGCTATGGCCGCAGACGTAGCATATTTACGATGTCTACGGAACGACGACGCAACGAGTCTACGACCGTAGCAATGTCTACGCTAGATGATTAACTACGAAGGCGCTGACTTAATACATCGCATCTTCAGTGACGTATGTAAGCTTTTATGTTACCGCTTAGTTTTTTTTAAATCACATAATTCCTATCCACTCACCAGTCATAGGCTTTCGATTTGATCCAAAAAGCTCAATTAGGTGCAGTCGGGCCAATGATAGCCGTATAGTGTATAAAAATAAGCTAAATTTTGCCTGGTATTTTTTTTAACAACTTTTTAATTATATTATTTTTATTTAACGTTTATTATTCGATAGATATTAAAGCCATCTCCGAAAGTTTGTCACCAGCGTCAGTGGTTATGCCAGTTCCTGATCATAACCAGCCTGCCGTCGACAGTAGCGACGGTGGCTGGGCAGCTCAGGACGGCGCTCTGGCGGCACCGCCACCTCTCCACCGGGCCCTGGGACGCGCTCCGCTCGAACTGGTACTCATCCAGTTCTAGGTACGGCTGCTTACGTTTATACCGCTTCTTATTCGCTGTAACAAAACCAATGCTGTTATACTTTCACCCTTCTGGTTAATCTATTGAACAGGCTTTAGACTCGTTATAAACGTTCTCGAAATAAACGTTCTGTTAAAGAAATAACGACAAAGAAGCAACCTGCCCTTCCTACTGTTATCCCACACAGGTGGGGTCAGTACAGTACGTAAGTAATTATATAGCGATAGTTATAGTATAATCTTAATTATTTTTAACTTAATTCACTTACTGGCATCACACTTATTACAAAAGATTTGGCTTCGGATTTAAAGTAACTATTCCCATCCTGCCTTCCAGTCCGCCGTCCAGGATTGCCGCTTCATTATGGATAGTGAATGTTGTCGCAGCTTGCATTGCGTCCGGCTATGACGTGCAGGATTCTAAGTAGAATTTATTCTAGGTAAGCCTGTGTGAGCTACAATCTGCTTCGCACTCTACACTGTGACACACCTGCGACGCTGCACGGCGGACTGCAAGGCAGGATGGTAAATGGTCAGCTTTACCGCCGGCCGCCTGCCTGACACCAAACCTCTTTGGGAATACAAACTGTAAAAAGTTTAAAAGCAAATTCTGTGTTTCTGCCTTACTATCATAATGTATAATACCATTTTAACTTAAAAATTTAACTAGAAAGCAGTTATTGGTATGCTTAATATGCTTATACAGAAATGAAATGATATATCAACTCAAGGCGATCTATCTTGAAGAATGCAATAAGTACGAGTATAACAATCCCGAAGTATGGTTTCATTTATTGCAGTTTTCGATATAAAATATTTGTTATAAAAACAAATACTTACATAATCCAATCAATCACATGTTACATTTTTTTATTTAACTTATTTTAAATGCAAAAGTGAGTTTGTTCGTTTGTTAAGTACGCTTTCACGCCTTGACTGCTCAACTGATCATGAAATATTGCATACACGCTGTCAGGGGTACGGAAAAGGATATACGATATGATCCACAGAATACTATCTTCTGTCTATGCTTTCATCCCAAAAAAAATTAACTGTTAACCGCGGGTAAAGCCGCGACCCCAGTTAGTTTTACTATTTATCTTCTCACTTTGGATCCACCTTGACCTAATATGGACACTCACACACACGTTTCAGATTGATTTGATAATTCAGCTTACCTGCGCGTGAGACACCGTGAGTTTAAACTTTAAGTACTAAAAACCCGAAAATAAACTTAAGCTTCAAAAATTGAGCGAGCAGAGTGTTGCGTACAGAAAGGCTATACAGGAAGTGAAGTCGTTTTCTTTGTTTTTGTCTTGTCTGTTTTTTTTTAATTATGTTGCCGTTTTGGGCCGCAACACAGCTAATTTCAAAGTTCTAAGACTTTAATTTTATTTTTTTAAGAGTTTTGGACAGATCTCTTTTTGGCTTCCACGAGGCATTTGAATTTATACTTAAAAGTTGTGGAGGGACACTATGTTTAATATTAATGATTGTGTGAGTTTCTATAGGAAACTACGATGTTCTTTATGGTAGCGATGACGGCCCGACAGCGGCCGTGCCGCCAGCGCGAGCACCTCCAGGTTGTCTTGGCACCGTACGTCGTATGAATGTTGTACTTATTACCATCAACTATAAGTACTGGTTTGCCAAAACGCGACATGCCGTACTGCGCATCTAAAATTAAAAACAATGACCTTAGTATGTACCTATTTTTTATAAGTTAATATCATTTTCTTTTAAGTTCTAAATAAATCAAATCAAATAAATGTTAATTATATTTTATCTTAGTATCGATCGTAGTTAGTAAAGATCGAATAATAGACTTCTGAATGTTTTTGTTAAATAACCTACAGTCATCAAATCAAATCAATTGTCATGGCAAAATTTAATTTTGTACAATGTACTCTTTAATTCAAATAGTCTACGATTTGATTTTAGGAAATTATATCCATAAGTAGGTAAAATGGGATCACTTCTGCTTTATATTCAAAACACTTATCTTTTCTCCGAGCAATTTAATATTTTACAGTCCTTACCTATTCAAAACATTTACCGACTAGCGATTTAATGAAAACATCGATTGTTTTCAACGTTGATAGTAGTTTTAATATAAATATTGGTAATTATTATATTTCCTTACGAAATACCTACACACATCGATACTTAACCTATGTACATATTCATTTCATCTTACACTTTTTTAATAGTAAAATTGAAAGGGGCTAAGAGAAGACTGCTCTACGATACAAAGATTTGATTTAAAAATTAAATTTCATACATATAATCACACTAATACGAAACATGACTAAGTTCATCTACACAACACGTTACTTACGCATTTAACTTAACACAGATAGTGACTAAGCTTAAAGCTGTTCTAAGTTACAACATTAATTTAAGTTAAGTTCTTCTGATTTTCATATTCACCTCAATAAAAGAAACATGTTCGTATTTTACCGTTTACTAGATAAATTATGAACAGCGATAAATTTTTGAGTCCCTAACTAATGTAATACCGCCCTGCCACAAGCCTAACACTACACTTATCTGCACGGTTTGGTATTTTTGAGCCCCTAACTAATGGAACACCGCCCTGCCTCAAACCTGACACTACACTTAACTACACGGTTTGGTTTTAACGGCCGTAAGGTAGCGAAATGGAGGAACGGTTGTCGTACATTTGCATAAATGTATGCCTACATCCAGTCACATGAGCTTCCGCGGTTGTGATCCATTGAAACCCATGTTGGTTCATTAAAGAGATCTTAAAAAACTAACAATAAATAGCGCAGTTATTAGAGCTGCAATTTAGCCATTCTTAAAATGATTTTGAGGAAATTTCAATTCCTTCTACATTAAATTAAGTGTGGAATGACTGGTTATGAAAGGGCGGGGACGATCGTCCATAAAAGAGCTGGGATGATTGTCTAGAATGACAGGGGGATCCAGATCTATAAAATGTGGAAGTTTATTCTTAGCAGGGCGCAAAAATTTCTTCGAGCAAAGAGAGCCGTGATTGTGAGTGTTTTGCGTGATGTATACGATGACGTCATTGATGGTAGTTAGCGAGCACCGGCAGCTACCGTCTCGCCAGCGCCAGCATCTCCACGTCTTTTTAGCTCCCTGAATTCGACATAAGTTGAATCTGTAGTTCTGGAACAGTATAGCTGGCTTACCGGTCCGTGTCGTCGTGAATATCGGAACTGGAAATAACAAATTGTGTTAGATATGACATATATCTATATGGCTATAGTGACAGTAGTGACATATGATCGGACCGACTGTCTGGATGCCTTCTTCCACCAGTAGTCGTGTCGGAACCGCAACCCGCGTCGCACGGTGTCATTATTAATCATTATTATTTATTTAGAAATAAATGTTCATATAGTACCGGTGCAGTTTCCGTGCATATTGTAATTGGCATTACCTTAATGAGCCAACAGTACTATGAAAATTGACGTGGTTTTGAAACTATGTATTTGTTTAAAAATCACGTCAATTTTCATCACAGATCAAAACCATAGTCAGAGTGTCTGACTCATAAACGAGAGTGGTACGTGGTAAAAATAGATATTATTAATTCATATTCAATAAAATATTGATCATTGAGACGCACTTCATGTAATAAAGAACCATAATTAGAACAACATAATTACAGCTAAACAAAAAACTACAGCACACAAGACAAATAAAGTTGTAAGTTAGCAATATTGTACGCTTAAAGACTTAAAAATATTGAGTTTTAAAGTTGTGAACAAAATTAAAAACAATGGATTAGCAAGTTTACTTCTTAATAAAAAAAAATCTTTATTAGTTTTTAAATAACTGGATTATACCACGATGAATCGTATTGTTTTCTAAGTAAGTAATTGACATGTAATATTTTTTGTTATCAATAAAGTATCAATTTAACTAATATATTTTTAGCGTACTACAAATTATACAAAAAGTAGTTGCATATTTCTTATACCTAGCGCTGTGTAGGTACACAAAAACACTCGCGCGCACACTTTTATCACACACACACACAAACAAGCGCTCATATACCTACTCTTAACAACCAATGAAATATTAGGTGCATACAGCACCATGTCAAATTTCAATTTATGATTTATTTCATTGTTATTAAAAACATATTCATTAGAATATATCGATCGTAATTTAAATTAATGACAATGAATTCATACTATTGTAAGTAACTAACTGAATACATATCTTATGAAAATAAAATTATTCTATTCTAACTTAAAAAAATAATGCGTGCTCTCAATTTCCACGGGTTAAATTTTTCAACACAACTTTATCAACATTTACTTAACTAATCACAATGTCAATACAATGATTATTTCTGTTCAGGGCTATACAATCTCAATGTCGCATGTCTGTGTTCAGATTTTATGTCTAAAATTTGTCCTTTATATGTTTTGATGCAGGCTCTACAGCCCTTGGACCACCTGGAGCAGACGAAGAGACTTCTGTGGCCTCGGCTCGAGCTGTGCTGGTTGAACCTGTGGCCTTCGTACAGGATCAACGGGTTACCATTGCGGTTCACACTTAATCTCGGACCTAGAATAAAAAATATTTACAGATATAAACTCTGTTACTTAGCTAGTATCTCTATGAATATCTACATAGTATGATTAGTAGTGGGGTTAGTTCACTCACTTTCCCTCACTTAGCTAGGTACGGTATATCTATTATATTTCTAATGTAAGTGTGATTTTTAATAATATTGTGCTGTTAAAAGAAAAGTTAGTTCTGTATGATTAAAAAATATATTTATTAACATTATTTGGTCTTGCCCTCTGTACAGAACCCTCAAAAACCCCGAAGGGAAAAACAAACTTAGTCTGTCTAGTTGTTAAAAGTTTTTATCTGAAACTCACAAGTCAACTTTAGTGAACATTACGAATGTTACGCGTGCGCGTGTTAAGACATCGTCGCCGCGGTCAAAGCGCCATCTAGTAGAATGTTTTGGAACTAACCGTTTAAGTTAGGTTTACCCTCAATTTAAACCTAATTCAAAGAAGATCTCATTGAGTTAGGTTTGATTACAATAATTTATTTGTAAAAACATTTCAGTATCTACTAATTATCTCTAAAATGTGTTTCCAATAATATTGTGCTGTTAAAAGGAAAAAAGTTCTGTATTGCTAATAAAAAAAAATTCTTGCCTTCAATTTATTAACAAAGAAGATCTCATTGAATTAAGTTTAATTACAATAATTTAATAGTAAAAAAAATTAAATACTAATTATTTCTAAAACGTGTTTTTGAATATAAAAATGATAATTTCCGTTCAATGTTGGAAGCTAGTGATTATGATCTGTTTCTAAAGCAATTATCTCTTTTTCGTAAGTTTTTATCTTAGCTCTGCAGCCCAGTCGCGATTGTCTGCATACGTAGTACCCTTTTGGCCATTTGCTAAAGCTGTGTTGAAGGAACACGTTCCCCTGATATAATATACCTGTCTTGAGTTTCTCGTTGAGTACAAATATCGGTCCTAAAACAAAAAAAATGCTTTAATATCATCTGATTCATTGGGAGCGGAGGGCGTTATCTGTGAGGGCTAATATGATAGCCCGCAGGTTTGCTCGGTGTTCGGAGGACGTCAAAATAACTCTTTTCAAGGCATTTTGTACGTCCTTCTACACTTGCAGCCTGTGGGTTTCGTACACGCAAAAGCAGTATAGCGCCCTCCGTGTGCAATATAATAACGCTTTTAGGGTGGTGTTGGGGTTGCCCGGGCGCTGCAGCGCATCAGGGATGTTCGCAGGATGGTGCGTTGATTGCTTTTATGCCACTAACCGCAAGCGATGCACGTCCCTGGTGCGCAGAGTCCGGGCCAGCCCTAACAGCATCCTAAAAGCTTTGTCGAATCGCTTTGACTGTCAGTACATGAATCATTGTCACATGGTTCATGTACTGACTAATAAATTGTATTGTAAATGTTCGTAATTATTATTTTATTTTTTGTTTGTTTTAATTTTGTACGTTTTGTGTTTTAATTTTATATTATGAAAAATGATTTTATAAATTATCTAAATTGCTTGATATGACTTGAAAAATTAGTCGAAATAAATTGATTTGATTTGATTTGATTTGATTGCATGCATTTTAACACATCTTTTTATCCTTTCTATTAAAAATAACCATTTTACTTTAAGATTCCTAATAACTTCGAGAAAAGTGTGTTTTCTTTTTCAGACACATGGATGGTAATAAGTTCGAATTAGGAACAATAAGTAGAACTATACCATAATATATATTACTATACTATAATAGATGACTATACTATAATAGATGGAATTTAAGATTATAGAACTTAATAATTAAAGGTATTATATACTGGAACAATTTTATTGATAGCACACAATATACATGAATAGGATTAATGCTTGTTATTGACGGCGGCGGGAGCCGGAAGTTGTAACATTTACTTACAAACCTAAATTTTCTTCTATATCGTCATTTTAATTTCTGCACAATGAAAAATCGAGATGCGCAGTAGTACTACGTAGTACTATTATTTATTCTGTAGTAGTACTCGTATGTACAAGGGAATGTAAGTTTTCATATAACTTTAAGCAGAGTTAAACTCTTATAAATGTTTATAATGGTTATAATTCTCTTGCTAATAGAACCTTCTTGCTTCTGCCTTATGTCATCAACACTGCTCTCCATTTGGACGACCTTCTAGTACCCGTGAGGCACTCTGTTGCGTTTTATACCCGACAGGCTGTCGGGTATAAAACGCAACAGAGGTAAACTCAATAGCTTTCAGAGGACTATGGCCATTAGGATTGCGAGAGGGTATAGGACAATATCTTTCCCTGATAGCGCGATTTCTACCACTGGACATCTTGGCAGATATGGATTCTCGAGTGTACTAGTGTCTCCGTCAAAGCGAGGGATCCGCACCTCCAAGTGGAGCCGAATTGCGGAAAAAAGAACACACACTGGCACTCGAGAAATGGCATCAGCGGCTTCTAGAGCCCCAAAATTCAAGCCAACGCGCAGTGGGCGCAATCCTGCCTAGCTTTGGTGAGTGGCTCAAAAGAGAAGGACGGTTTACTTTTCGACTGACCCAGATTCTCACCGGGCATGGGTGTTTTGGAGTGTACCTAAACAGGATCGGCCGAGAGGCCACTCCACAATGTCAACACTGCAGGATGGCTGCAGACTCTGCGCAGCACACGCTGGAAGAGCGCTCAGCATGGATCGAGAAGCATCAGGCCTTAATTGCAAAACTGGGGCCGGACTTATCTCCATCGAGCATGGTCTCCACTATGCTGGCAGATAAGACCGCCTCGACGGCTGCGATCGAGTTTTGCGAAAAAGTAATCGGGCAGGAGGAATCCGCAGAGCGGGAACGCGAGCGTGCCGATCCTTCACGGAGACGACGGCGAAGGGGTGGCGGACGTGAACGCCCTAGCCCTTTCACCCTGGAGCCGGGGTTTTAGAATACGGCTTCGGTATCCCATGCCCGTCGTAAGAGCCGACTAAAGGGGGACCTTTGGGCTCGTAGGTGGGCCGATTTGGGGATCTGACCACCCTACCAAACGAGCGAGCCCGGGGAAGACAACCGTGTGGCGTGACCTGCATCGTTGTGGTGAGAGACAGGAGACCAATCTCTGGGAAAGGTGCTGTTGCAGGCAACGTGCTAGGAGGGCACCGGTGCGGTCCTATGGAGATCCCGGTGCCCTCTTGCCATGCACAGAGGATGGCCGCCGAGGGGGTCGCCTTATTTATTGATGAATAATATTAACGTCTTCCGTTCTTCTTAAAAGTAAAAAATAGTCTGGATACCCAATGCCAGATAAACAGACATACTGAACAATGTTAACATTATCATTTTTTAAGGAAGGGAAAGTCGAGTACAAACCTAACCCTATTCAGTCTCACAGCATTGCCGTCTAAATCAAAATGTTAAACATAGATTTAAACAGTATTATTGCATATCTAACTCAATTAAATGTTAGTAGTTTTTATTTATAATTGTTAGTGATCCATAGTGATTAAGGTTTTATGCAATTTGTGATAAATAATCACGCGACGACCACTCCATCTTAAGTATACGTTGGTAGGCCATGGCAAAGCTACATCCCTTTGTTTTGTAGACTTTTGCTGAGGTAACTTACAAGCAACGTTATAATCATTGTATGAGACTTTGAGGCTGTTGTGATTTTGTTTCACTAATTTGAATAAAAGTGAGTTGATATGTTGAGTGTTTTCGTTATTTCCAATGAGGAAGCCTAGCGGCGTAGATAAGAAAACTTGAATAGCTTTGGTGTTTCCGTTACATATTATTATAAACAATATACAGAAATCGTGTCGGCGTCCGTGAATAAAATACCCAAAAGGTTAATTACCAGTGCACTGACCTGAAATAATTTCAACGATTAAAAGGAGATGGAGATGAAACATGAAAGTGTTCGCCTTTTACACTAATGACCTGGTCGTCTACGACCACCACCACGGCTCTGCAGCCCCGGTGCCACTTGTTACATCTGTAAATCTTCTTAATAGCATTCCTATCCTTGAGACTGTATCTGTGCCCTCTGTACACGAGCATTGGATTCCCGTATCGCGACGGAGAGTAAACCACTAAAAATAACAAGTAAATTAATAAAGTTCGTAAGGAATATAAATTGATTAACACTTTTTTTTTCGAAAAGGAAACTACAAAACTTATGGAGATCTTCAAAGCTTTAACTGCGTACACTTTTGGAGCACCTACTCACTACAACACCATTTTTTGAATTTTAGTGAAGGAGTAGGCTACGAGTGTGTGCGTCCCAGATCAGAAGATTTTTTTCTTTTATTTATCTTTACTTTGATTTAGACAGTTCAAAGTTATTACTTACTACTGAACATGTTACATTAAAAACAAAAATAATTGTGTTGAATTAAAAATGTTTAAGATAATTTAAAAAAATGTAGCTATTTTGTTGTTATTTATTTCGTGTTGTGATCAAGAAGTGATCATAATCGAAACGAATCATAAATGAAACGCGTAACTAATACTATTTTTTTATCAATTCTTGTAATTATTACTTATATTTTGACATATTATTATCCTTTTTGCAACTAATAAACTACTTTTAAATACTATTTTTTAATTTCTTTACGACACATGACAATGTTTATTTTGTAATTTCATATAGTTTACATTATTATTATAAGTAATCAATTTAACATTTATAATTCTAATTTCTAACATTGCTAATGTAACTTGTCTTAATCGTTTTAGTAAATAAATAAGTGAATAACTTATTACAACCGCTGTCACGTATACAACTTGCGCGTTATTCACATAAACACTTCAAATCTGTCAAGATTGGTCTTTTAAAATCTGTCGTGGTTTGTATGGAAGTTGTTGAATTTAACGATAGTGTTCTCAAATGTTATGATAGAAGCTCTGCATCCGTAGCTCCATTTAGAACAATTCCATCGTTTTTTCCCGCTACGGGTGCCGGAGTTCAGGGTGAACGTGTGGTTGTCATACAATATATTGACATTACCGCGAGACGACGTCACGTATTCAAAATCTGAAATTAAATCAAATTAGAAAATTTAAAAATATTGTGAAGAAAATTTATGATTATTTCATGTTTATTAATGTTTTATTAATGTTTTAATGTTTAGTTAGGTAGACTGGTGGAGCTGGGATCATTTAGGGCCCGGAGAAAAGTATTCACCAGACCGTAAATAATTTCAGCTCCTTTAGAAATAGGCTCCGACAAGATACCGTGGATTACCCCCACATTGTACTTATTCACATCAAGTTCAGCAAAAATTCGTTCTCTCTCAGCTTAGTTACGGACACATTCCATTAGGACATGGTACACGTCCTCGGGCTTGTCACACTCCTCACAATTGGGTGACGATACCTTTCCCATCATGAATCCAAAAGCGTTTAATGGAATGTGTCCGGAACGTAATCTGTGCGCGATAACTACAAGTTTCCGACTGATACGGCCAACAAACCTCGGTGATCGATGCGGCTGGCTCTGCATTGTTTTGTACCAAATACCTTTAAATTGAGATCTTTCGTCGAAGTATTCCCTTCAGTTATTAAAACACAAGTTTTTATAAAATAATAGCTTAAATTTAATCTGGAGAATTACATGCATTATAACGACTTTTTCATTTTTCCATTCGAAATACCGTGATTAGTTTACTAATAATTGCGAGAGAAGTGTATTATCTAATACAGACTCAGGAAGGAACTAATAGTGTGAACCGCGAACAGTAAGTATGACAGTCATTTATTGCTAAAACTTATGTATGTACTTAACTAATTTTTAAACAACAATATTCAAATATTATTTGACAATAGCTCAAACTTAAAAAATTAACGGTGTCTGTTCGGTGTCTGGTCTTTGTTTAATATAATTTCCTCTTAACTACTTAGATGGTAGCAGACGAGCTCTTCTGCCCACGGATCCGCTAGCGTTTCATAACCTAAGTACGACAGTGATTCATGTGTGCTTTCTATTGGTATTTTTTTTAGTACTGAACAGTGGTTCCAGAAGTATTAACTTACTAACTTTACCTTTTTAAAATAGGTAACTACTATTAATATAGAAATTTAGGATATGGAAACTTTGAAGAGAAGACCACATACTATGAAATTAAGAATCCTTAGCTTTAGTCACATTGCATGAAAGCTATACGTGAGTATGGTCATCTTTAATGTCAACTACCTTATCATGTAACGTCTTGATGGAGGCTCGACACCCCGCCGCGGTCCTAGTGCAGACAAACAGGGCTTTAGGCCCGCGGCTGCTGCTGTGACGGTTGAAACGAAACCCCTTGTAGATGATAACAGGGTTTCCTCTCTTATTCGTTACAATTGTCGGGTTTTCTTCTGGAATTCAAAACGCAAAAATGTTCTTTGTGTCTTTTAAAATATTAATAATTAGTAATAATAAGCATTGGAATTAATCAACTAGCTAAAGGTAACCATTCACCATCCTGCATTGCAGTTCGCCGTGCAGGACTGCAAAGCAGGATGTAGCTCACACACCATCCTGCCCAAAATCCTGCACGTGGTTGCTAGACACGATGCAGGCTGCTACAACATTCACCGTCCTGCATGAAGCGGCAGACCTGCACGGCGGACTGCAAGGCAGGATGCTGAATTGTTACTTTAAGCGTGAATGATTCTGAATGGTTACCTATGTGTGTAAACACATAATATTATTATGTATGTACCTATCTATTATGTGACACAATAGAAAAAAACACGTTAGAAGTAGGTAATTATGAATTTCATTCTTTATTTTGTAAAACATTACAGCCAAGTAATCCAAACCTACGTTTATGTTTGGTAAGAGGTACGATGACGTAATCACCAAAATATGCATATTTTTCTTAACTCAATTTAAAAGATCAATGGTTATGTATTTCATTAAGAGACACAATTTCGTCATCGAACAACACCATTTGTCCCCGACATCCAAGGGTCTGCCTTGTGCACACAAACCGACTTCTAGGTCCATTCCTTGCTTTCCTATATTCGTTATAGCGGTTCCCGTTGAGTATTATAACCCGCCCGCCTCTTTTAGTTTTTGTGAATATTGGTATTGAACCATCTGCAAATTATAACTAAGTATTACGCTGGTTGGTACTGGGTTTGCGAGTCACATCCGTGCTCACAACCTTCTCTAGCCAGAATCACTCTTGACGGATTCGGCAAGCACCCTTGACGACGAAGGACGAAATATCTTTATCAATAATAACTTTAACGGAGTAAATTGAAGAGCGTGATTTCATTGAAAAATTTAGTTATTACACATAGACATAATAAGTATTTGATACTAGAATTGACATCTGACATAGTGGTACATCGCGAAGAATCTAGCCAGCACTGTCTTACTTACACGTAGTAAGGCTCTCGAAAAGACAACACCCATTTTGCATAGCTTTTGGTGTCCTAAAAAAAAAAGAAAAACAAATAAAATTTGATTAGATCTTCCAAAAAACCCCACGAAAATATTCAGTGGGTGAATGATAGCCTTTCGCCAAAATGTATTCGCAATCAATGTTATTACAGTGGTTTTATCGAAAGAAATCAAATCTTTCATTAAGTAGCAGTCATAATCATTGTTTTGGTACGACAACATTCTCTATTATGAAGAAAATGAGGTAAATAATGTTTATTTAAAACCACATTTTTTGTAGTGCATCATTAATAATTAATAAGTAATTAATTCAAAATCATTTAACAAACTCTACAAACAACATCATAAACACTAGATAAATAAGTTTGTATACTCCATTTCCTTAATTTGATATCCCAGACACCATAACAATACATATTGCGGTCTTAGTGCACTCATTCTTTCTTGCCTGATAAAAATTGGTTTGAAAAAAATGTCTTGGTTAGTACATTTCTATATTAATTTTTCAATTAGTAACAAATATTTTCATTATTTAAGCTAACATAAAAAACAGTTGATAATCATTATAAACAATACACAGAAATCGAGCTAGAAAAGGCTGGCAACGTTAATTTCCAGTGCACTTGTCCGACATAATTTCAATAATTAAAAGGCGATGGAGGTGGTACATGAAAGTGGTCGCCTTTTATACTAATGACCTGGTCGTCTTTGACTACCACCACGGCTCGGCAGCCCCGGTCCCAGTGGTTACATCTGAACATCTTCCTGATAGTATTCCTATCCTTGAGGCAGTATCTGTGGCCTCTGTACACGACCATTGGATTCCCGTACCGTGACACGGAGAAAAACACTAAAAATAACACTTAAATAAATACATTTTGTGATTAATTATTATTTTTATTTTTTAGTAGGTCAACAAAACCTCGAGGAGATTTTTAAAACTAAAACTACACTTCCGTAGCACAAACTCAATACATTGCATTTAACAGATCAGCAAGAGAGTTTCTTCTTTTGTTTATCTTTACTCTGTCTTTAGTTCAAAGTTATTTATTGAAAACTGTATAGTCAGGGCCTAAATCCTGGCAGGGTCGCCATGCAAAGGTGACAAGTGAAACGCTCGAATTCCAGATTACAACTGTCTTTATTTGGATTGGAGACATTAGGCTATGTACCTATTTACTACATCTCACAATTTACAATATTTTTTTATTGATGATGAATGAAAAACATGCCTTACTTATGGAAATATACGAGATTAAAACACATTGAATATTGATAAAAATTGGCATAAAAATTTATGATGACGTGTTGTTATAGATTAACAACTCATATCTTTATCTACAAAAAAAAATTAAACGACTGAATCTAAAAGAAAAGTATTTTGGATTATGTTGATTGCTATGTTCTTGGCCTCTTTTCGGATCTGATCAAAAACCAATTTCATCTACACTACAAATTGGTTTACATCTACACTACCGTTTGCCATCAGGCCTTTGCCACTCAAAAGCAAGAAAAAAAAAACAAATTAATGCTTGTAGTTAGTTATACTCGTACCCGCAGTTCCATAGAAATTGCACGTTATTCACATTGGAAATATATCTTTCAAGATCTCTCATGTTTTGCATGGAAGTTGTTGAATTTAACAATGGTGCTCTCAAATGTTATGATAGAAGCTCTGCAACCGTAGCTCCATTTAGAACAAAGCCATCGTTTTTTCCCGCTACGGGAGCTAGAGTTCAGACTGAACGTGTGGTTGTCATACATTATATTAATGTTACCGCGAGACGACGTCACGTAATTAAAGTCTGAAATTAAATCAAAACATGTTTTTTTTTAAATATTGGTTTCATAAAAAATTCTCTTTATATTCTTCTCTTTATATTTTCTTAATATTCTATTTATAGATATGAGTAGAAAATTCAAATGTTATGTTAGATCACCATCAAAATTTATAACTATGAAAACCGTTTAAGTACAAATGTATTTAAGTCTACTACAATATAATCCTTATATAAACATAAATAACAAATTACAAATAAAAAACAGGGCTCAAGTCAGTAATTGAAGTACGTATATCAGTCTCTGGCAGCCATACCTAGAGCAAGCTATGCTTAGTTTGGGGGTCAGACGACCGTGTTTGAAAATATCCCGAATTTATTATTAGACCAAGAAATTATTTTTATTGCATAAATTAATTTAATATGTATTTGGGTAAAGTACCCAAAAGGCGGGCAACGTTACCTCGCTGAATAGCAATTCTAATTCGATGACCGAGGTAAGCACTAGCCCTTTAATCGTTTGATCTCTCTATCAGCCGCTTTGACAGCTCATTGAAGAGCAACCATGCGGTTGGGCACAGGACACCCGGTCTAGTTAGGACCAGCGGAGGAGCACCCGGATTGAACAGCGTACAAGAGAGTCCTATGCTCAGGAGTGGGCTACATTCATATTTATTTTAAACTTTTTTTTTTTAATTTTACAAGTCATATAATTTATTAAATAACAAAATAATTACATGTAAAATTGTCCGAGTTAAAATTTATAGTAAGTAAGTTGGACAGTTTTGAATTTTGATAAGCATATTTTTTAGGATGTCATGAGTTGTCAGAAGATCACGAAAAGTCCACAAAGGGCTGCATACCGAATAAAGAGACAAATAGACAATACCGAATGATTAGAAAGCCATGTGTGAATGGATAATCGAAAGGCGATCCAATAATTTCTTAAATTTCTTGGTGTTCTGATATAGTATAGCATATCGTCACGCCTTTCCCCCGAGGGGGCTGGCAGAGGTGTAATACAACACCCACACTTCGTCGGACGATATTCAGTCCCAAATGTGACAGGGAGCGAGCCTGTCGCCATACACCGGGCTCCAGTCATGTAGCAGATGAAATACAATACGCACATATGTTCACACAATGAACAAATTGGTCGGCTGAGTTCGAACCCGCTCCGTCTGGCTTGAGAGGTAGGCCTTCTCCAACTAGGCTGTCATTGCTTGTTGTTCTGATATGAATGAGGGAAATGAGTCTGTGAAGACCGGAGCACCCAACAAGCGGTGTAAATGTTTGTCAAGAATTTTAATATTTGGAGCCACAACATTAAATTTTTCAATAAAAAACAATACAATTTTCATAATTTAAAAGTTTCATTAAATAGCCAATGATAAATTAAAATTATTGCGATGTACTAAATAATAAAAAACATTTACTTAATTAAGTTAATTCATCATTCATCAGGCCACTGTTGAGCACAAGCCTCTCTTCTTGTACTCATCATTCTTCGATACTCATCGTACACAATCTCGTCTACGTTCGACCTGCAATATTTACAATATCGTCGACCGAACGAGCTGGTGGTCGACTAACGCCTCGTTTGCTGGTACGTAGCCACCAATCGATGTATGGTTTAGTATTTTTTTATAAAGTTGTTGAAATTCAATATTTCACGTTCCATTCGTAATTTTGGATGTATCTAGCTGATTTCGCTATGAACGGTTGATGGTTATGTACATGTTTATAGTTAACTATTTGATCCCTCATCGTCTTTAAGTATGATCTACACCCGTAGTTCCATTTACTGCAAATCCATCGTCTTTTGCCTGTTGCGTCCATCCGATTAATTCGGAATGTACAGTTCTTATATAATATCATAGCGTTGCCGTGGCACGACTGAACGTATTTAAAACCTGAAAAGTTTAATATTTCACTAACGTTTACAAATGAGCATGGTCATATAAGTTTTAGCAGCTTTACACAGCTTCTAGTTTCATGAGGCAAACTGTAATTGTGTAATTACTTTGCTGTTAATATTAATAAAATATAGACCACAGAGCCATACGTATGTTTCATAAATTATTTTCAATCTGTTTATTTTTTCAGACAAGCAAGTAGCCTAATTTCAGATTTCACTCAAAAGTTCGAAGTTCAAAATTGATGTCAAAAATTCACATTAAGCCTTAGACAAATGTTAGCTTTACCGGAATAAAATATGGATGCGGAAGTATGTACTCAACTCAATTGGGAAAACTTGAAACATTTCAATTAAAGGATTGGTACATGACTATGTATAGCCAGGCTTGATGGCATAATTTCGTTATTGACAGTGATGAGATATGCTTTACAACATTTACTGCTGGACTGGGAGCATCTCCACCTAGCCTTGGCCCGGCCTTCGTCTCGACAAAACATGTTGTATCTGTAGCCACCCAACAGAATCACAGGCTTACCGAAGCGAGATGTTGTTAAGAGAGGACCTGAAAACAATTAAGATTGGCAACATAACATAAAATACAAACATAGACATTTAAACGAACACTATGTAGATTAATTTTTTTCCTAGGCTTACGTGGTAAAAATATAAAAAACAACTTGATTGCGTTTGTTTTTTTTTTAATAACACAATTACTGAGTTGTAAGTGTTTAATTTTGCGAAATTCGAAGTCGCTGTTGGTTTTAGAAATAAAATAATAATTGTTATGATGAATAAAATACCAATAATACCTACGCGCATAATACCAATTATAATGGCTTAAACTTAATGCATTTGTCTGTTATCATAAACATTTCATTTCTTTTCAATAATGGTTATGAGAATTCTTCATGGCTATGATTCGTTGTCCGACCAAGACAAGGTTAGCTTTGCAACGGAAGTTGCCTCCAGCTTTCGAGCAAGTCCATCTGGTCTTAAAATATTTACTGGAAACTTTGTTGTATCTGTACCCTCCTAACAGCACGACAGGCTTCCCGTACCGAGAAGTTGTAAACACTGGAACTAAATCAAAAATTTGACAGATAATAGTTTTCTTCTTTTAATTCTATTTACTTTGAATTATCTAAAAAAAAATCGGCAGCTACTTATATACATGTAAGTATAAGGCAAGCTGAAACAGATAATTAATTTTTCGTAGCTGCTTTATTTAGTAAGACCACAATGAAATGTGAATTGTTCTAGCACAATTTAGTTCTTATATTCTACCCTTGACTAATATATGAACACGAGCAATAGGTAAGCATTATTTATATTCTATGTCACTGTTTATTTATGTTGAGACGCGCAAAGTAACTAACTTTTATCAACACAGTGACACAAACGTGTGTTTACTAGCCTCTTCCCATTCCAAGAAGTGCCAGTCTTCTCGGTATTGAGTAAATTCATGCCAGCAAACGAGCCAAATTGCTCAAATTAAAAAAAAAACAATGAAGAAAACCCGTCAAATACGGATTTAATGATTATGTTCGTACTTTAAACATAATATGTCATCTTTTAAGGTGACGAGTACCGCTCTACACCCATTCCCTTGCATGGTGCAGACCCACCTAAACTTCGGCCCTCTGCACCTCATGTACTTGTTGTATCGATACCCGTTCAACAGTATCACTGGATTTCCGTAGCTGGATGTCGTGAATTCTGGTCCTGAAACTGACATCCCTATATTGTTGTAATGTTCATCATATTTATGTATGTAAGGCACACAATCAATCAAGGTGAGAATCAAACTCACCCCCAAGCTCAGAAGCCAGGTTTACTACCAGCTGAACCACCGAAAGACGAGAGTAAGTCTTTGAAATACGCTTATCGCAATCAATTATTTTAACAACCAACCATTTATTTTATTTTGACATAATAGAATTGTACATCAGACTTCAGGTTCTACGCCTAAGCTTTTACCGGGGACCTCCTCCTCCGCCAAGCAAGGTAAGAATGGCCACGTTCCTGCGAAGTGGCTTTCCGCTGCGTGAAATGCGCGGGTGACCATGCCACCTCAGCCTGCACGCGCACGAGAGAGGATCCCACTCCGCCCAGCTCCGTCCTCTGTGGGACCCAAGTACACACCACGAATTATAGCGGTTGCCCTAAGGCCCCGAAGGCCGCCGCTGGGTCGAAAATAACCCTTCCCTTCCGCAACTCTCCCCGATCTCAAGGCGCCGGTGCCAAGCTCAGGGTCGCACTTGCCCCCTCTACGCCGAAATTCGTCGACGCGCCTCTTCTCGCACCTCGCGACCTTCCCTCGATCAACGCTTGGTCGAGGGAAGGTCGGTCTGGGTCGGCTAGGTCGCCTTAAGGCCCCTCTGGCCTTAAGGCAGACCGGGAGGACTCCCGGTTCTCTTTTATAGAAACTGACTTCTTCTATGCTTTCCATATCTTTGATCTGCTTCTGTCGCTTATAATAAGCCTTAAAGTTCTCTCTATTGTGTTTTCTTTTTAGTTTTTTTTTACGTACAGGATTCTCTTGAGCAAATGGCAGTATTTTCGCATATAATATCGATGGCGATCTTTTTTTTTTTATTCTGCGTGTAGGCTAGGATCATTCTTGATTCGTTCTCTTCTTCGTTGCTGTCTAAACTTTTGTAGCTCCAAAATCTTCTCGCGGCTTAGTTTTGGCTTAGCCATACTGTCTACTAAAGTTAAAAAAAAACTATTGTTTAGAAAATTTAACATGATCAATCAATTATTTATTAATTATTAATTATTAATTCATTATTTAAGTATGTTGCAGGAAAATAAAATCATAACGAACACTAGAGGTACTTTATAATTTCTGATACGTTTTTACTTGACGGAATTGGGTGACAGAAATTAAAAACAAGACTCGCGAGTTATTTTACAGTAAAAACTATAGGTAATTAATATTCAGTAAAGCTCATTCATAAGCATAACTATAAGTATGAATACAATATTTTATAGAATATTAGATATTTAGAAGTATTAAATATTCGTTAAGCTGACTAAGAATTTAGGCAATACATAAACTAAATGAGCGAATGGAAGCTAGAGGAATTGTAAGCCATGCGAACAGAAATAAGGTTCTTTGCTTTATGCAATAACGAAACACATGGCGCAGGACCACTTCGATTGACTGCCGCGACACTACTGGTACTGAAACAGTACTACTGACTGACGTATGTCGAATATGCGATAGGAATGAGTATAATTTACTCAGCTGATGAGGCATTCACCACTATTTACATAAATTATGTAATTAAAACTATTTAATAAAAATTGAACCGCCGGAAATACTGAAGAGCAAAATTTAATTTATTTAACCTTAATAACAAAGTTCTTAAACTAATGTAAGTTTACCTATAAGTCATTTTTAATACCTTACGCCGCCGCGCCGCCGCGCATCACGTTTTACGTAATTAATTAATTTGCTTGTTTGATGCCGACTCAAAATTAATTAGATGTATATCCATAAGGTTAAATCATTTTTTTTTCTTTTTAGTTTTTTCGCTGGTTTAACTTTTTGTTCAAAAATTTTTATTTTATATTTTTTGTAGCTATAATTTACTAATTACTGAATGCTTACTTTTAAAATATCTGCCTACTAAAACTGAGAGGTCTGCACACAAAAGAGTGACAGGTCTAAGCTCAGCATTAACATCTGTGAGTGTAAATAACCCCTATTTTCTCACCCTTAGGGTAAGATTTTTTTACAAATTTATATGGGACCAACTTCGAGGTATAACCCTAGCCAATAACAAATTATTATATACGCGTCGACTTGTAAACCTCCTCCGTTTTGTCGGTTAAATAAAATATAAAACGACAAACTTTGCAAGAATTAATCCCTTGTAATTAATAATATGGAGTGGGACTGGGCTGAACGAATAGCGAATGCCTGACGAGCTATGGTCTAAAACCACTTCTGACTGGGTCCCGAAAGTTAAACGACCCAGAAAGAGGTAAAAAGATGAGCATGACGCCCACGAAAATATTCGCCCACCAAATCATAAAACAGGTGGACAATTCAGCTAAACAAAGCTGGTGCTTATCTGAACTTTTGACGCTGCGTATGTCATAAAAAAAAAGAACGCGGAACGGGTCGGTATCACTTCAGGGGCCAGTATCACAAACGTGCCAGCCGGACTGCCTGTGACACGTTTGTGAAACGTTAGAGCTACTGAGCCGTTGCTCGTCCATTTTTTTCATGACAAACGTAACGTAAACAGTTCAGTTAAGAATCAGCTATAGTCAGCTGAACTTCGCCGCTGGCCTCCGATAGGTACTAAGAACCGCCACTCTTCTCTGTCTTGCCCGCGAGTTCATGCCCTCGAGAATTAGCAAATTATGCTCATACCATATCAATAAAAAAAAACTGAGAAGAAAATCCGTTAAAAAGGAGCTTTATGATTATGTTCGTATAATAAGTTTATTATTTGATCTTCAAAGGTGACGAGGACCGCTCTACACCCACTCCCTTGCCTGGTGCAGATCCACCTAAACTTTGGGCCCTTGTTTCTGCTGTACTTGTTGTACCGATACCCGTCTAACTGTATAACAGGGTTTCCGCTGCGGGACGTCGTGAATACTGGCCCTGAAACTGACATCACTATCATCTACTATCTATCATTATTTTTATTCTTTAGTCTATTTGCATCTATATTCTATACTCAATACTAAAATTATTGTATGTCATCTTCTGCATGACTGGAGCCCAGTGCATGGCGACTGGCTCGCCCCTGTCACATTTGGGAATGAATATCGTCCGGCGAAGTGTGGGTGCTGTATTACACCTCTGCCAGCCTTCTGGGGGAAAAGCGTAACACTATGTTATGTTAATACTAATGTTAAAAAGGCATAAATCAGCTCTGTTTTCAATAACCTATACTATTAGAAAGTCTAAATTACGTCATATTACGAGTAGTTTATTATAGAGACAAAAACGATAAAATCAGTTACATCTATCTCATATCAAAAATTTAATTCAAAAATAATTATAAAAAACACTTAAAATCAAAAATTACATTAAAATTCAGTTCAATACTAATACATACTACAACTGCATTACCGAAGTATTAAAATGAATTATCTAAATGCCAAATACTCGTAGTATGCAACAATCGTCAGATAACAAAAAAACATGCAAAAACATGGCAGCAGTTATGATATCGGAGACATAATTTATCATGCGTTATTCTCTATAAGAGACGCGCAATAGCAGATATAACAATATCTGCTATTATTCTGCTGTTAACGAAAACAGCAGATTGACGGATTGAAAATTTTTGTAACAGCCGTTTTTTTTTAATGATTCTTTCTTGACGTTCATAAATGTATTTTTGATACCCAATTGAATAAAAACATTTTAGCTTCGACTTTGACTTTTATTTCAGGGTTGACCCGTAGTAAAAGTTAATCATAATGATGAGTACAATTATATCCCAGAAAATTTCTGTCGTTTAAAGATATACGCCGTGTATTACTCGGTGTATTAAATATGGTGTATTGTATTGTACATAGATGTCCTACTTACAAGGTAAATAATTATGTAGTCAAAACAATGTATAGAAGTACCTACTGGTAGCTGCCGTATGGATGCGACAAATCTCTTACTTAACTAAGACGTCGATTAGCCAACGAGCATACAACACGTTTTATTTAACTTTTTTTTAAATTTTACACAAGCTAAATTATTAACTAACGCAGTGCAGTCAATTTTAGGCTCTGCGACCCAAATAGTGTCCTGTCCTCCGATACCTACTAAAATACGCTACTCTTCTCCGTCTTAATTAAGTTCATGCCAGCAAGAACAAGCAACATAGCTCCAATAATTAAAAAAGTTCTATGGAGAAAGTCCGTCAAAACTGAGCTTTATGATTATGTTCGTGCACTAACTTCAATATTTCATCTCCAAAGGTGACGAGTAAAGCTTTGCACTGGTTGGTCCCTTGCCTGGAGCAGATCCACCTGAACTTAGGCCCCTTGCTCCTCACGTACTTGTTGTACCGATACCCGTTCCACAGTATCACTGGGTTTCCGTTACGGGACATCGTAAATACTGGAACTGAAACCGACATCACCAATGTTGTTAAAATATAATTTACACTGAAATTAATGCAATACAATACATCTTTATTGCACACCCAAAACAAAAAATCCAACAAACATAAAGAAAATAATAAAATATCATTCGGCAGTACAAGGGCGGCTTTATCGCTTAAAGCGATTTCTTCCAGGCAAGCTTTGGATGGACAAGATGAAATATGATACGGTTAATAAGACGTAATGTTTGTATGCAAAAAGTAATCTTCGTAGCTACTGGCCTGATTTAAAAATAAGCTGTCACTAATAAAAATCTACATAATAACTAATTGTCATAGACTATAAACGAGATGCCCAAAACCGTGGACACCGTGCGCTAACATCGTGTGCAACACATTTGCACACAACTTTAATGTGTGCAAATGAGTTTAATAGTGAGTGTACCTGTTCAACTATACATAACACAACCGCACTCTACCTTTTTGCAACATTGGTGGTAACGTGTAGAAATATTTGTGCCGTACATGCCGAACAGTGCAGGACACTGTATGTTTGAAAATGAGAATGCAATGTTAGGTCACAACACTCTTGTGACGTAACATTGGATTGTTGCTCTTGTGACGTAACATCACATGCGAGAGATAGATATTTAAACAAATATAAACTTTTTATTTTTCACTTCAGTAATTACAAAACAAATACGGCGTAAGGCTCAACACAAGTGTTACAACTGGCGGCATTATCGCTTAGAGCAATCTGTTCCAGTATTCTCATTCCAGTATTATTGCCGTTTTATTGAGGCCTATCCAGCGCGTAAGAGATCATTCTCGATCGCTTCTTGTACCAACTATAACTTTTGGGCGGATGATTGTGATCGTTCTTCACTTGAACGACCACTCCATCGATCGTCACTAGTGTAGCTTTACAACGCTTATAACCTTGACTGGTGCAAACCCACCTATGCTTGGACTCGATATTCTTCGTCGGGTACTTGTTATACCGATACCCGTTCCACTGTATCATAGGCGTACCGAAGACTGTCGTGGTGAAAACTGGAACTACAAAAATACCGTGAGTGAATCCTATTTCCATTATTATAATGAACATATTTTTTTCTTAAATACCGTACGTAAACTTAACGTAGTTCGAGTAAATACAAAGCGCTGTTATCTGCTTAAGCTGACCAATTTTGTTGTCGCCAGTAGTAGTGGTGCTATTATTGTATTTGTAACTTGAGCCGGTTTTATTAACAATGTACCTAATTTCGGTTCCTCATTTTTTTACTGATTGTGGTATTACAAACGCTTACAGATTGAAATAATTACTATAAATATAAGTGAAACTAAACTTTTACGAGAAATTATTTTTCTCGAAAATTTCCTGAAATTTAATACCGACATTTATAAAACCGGCTCTTATTGATCCTATTGAATTGCCTGTTTCGAATGAGCACGTATTCACGAACATATTTTTTGAACTTCTTGTACAAGAAAATGTAGGTGTGTGAGTGAGAAAATATAAACAAGTCAGGCAGGCATTTTTTCCTTCTGCCCTTCCTCGTGCATCTCCAACGCGCTCGCACTCGTTTGCAGTCGATATAAATATGTACATACTCGTACTTGTTGACAGCTAGGACCCTATTAGTACGGCGAGCGGCGATCTTATTAGAACGTGATGTAGAAATGACCATGAAAAATTATTTATGCATAATATTAAGAATGTTATTATTTATAATATCATTATAGTTAACATACTGGATTATTTTTAACGATAATTTTTAATTAACTAACCAGTTTTGAATTAGTTTTTCAATATTAGTTATCACAAAGTCTTGAAAGATTGTTAATCAAAACTACCTTTACTAATAAACTATATTAAAAAAAAATACAGAAAGAAAAAATAAGACTTTGTAAAACTATTCCGAGGCTATACAACATTCATTTGAAAGGAGAAAATTGTTCAGAATATTTTTGTAATAAAATAATAATATGGTATACTTAATTCAAATAATAGTCGGAGTTATCTCAAAAAGTAGGTACATCAAAATGTACAAACGAGTTGCTTAAAAATATAATTTACGCAGAAAAGAAAAAAATGTAACGGAACTAAAATTAAACTTAACGCAATTACAATTTCACCTTGTGCAATACTGGAACACATGCCATTTACCACACTGCGAAGAAATCGATGTCAATGATTATGTTCGCCTACAATATACTGAAGTTCTTTTTCAATAGAAATAAGATGAGCGTTGCACCCTCTTCCGGTGTGAGTACATCGCCAGCGAATGCGACGCCCCTTGCACTTGCTATCTTTGTTAAACCTATACCGCCCGAACAATACGACCGGCTTCCCAAACCGCGATATGGTGAACACAGGGTGAGTCATGCGAGCTGAAATAAAATTTAACCTTTACCTATTTATTGTCTTCCTCTAAAGCGAAACAGTAAGTACGGACGAGTATTTTATGTTTCTAACAGGAAAATGCCTTTCACCAGAAAGAAACAGTAAGTACGAAGAGTTCGCTGTGTTTCCAATAGTAAATGTCTTCCTCCAAAAAAATACAGTAAGGACTCTGAGCTCATCGTGCTTCCAACAGGAAAAGTAAGCTAAGATGACAAGAAAAGCTAAAATTGTTATTATTAATAAAAAAAATAAAAAGAAAAGTTAATTCATAAATATGAAAAAAAATCAAAACTATGAAGTGAACAATTTTTAGCGAAAATTCAAGAAAAAAAATACAAAAATATTCTAACTCGTAGGTCGTTTTATATCAATGCACTTTTTGAAAGCATCACATATGTATTTTGAACTTCGTCACACTTAGCGCAAAATATTTGCATTGTTACAATAGTACAAGTACCTACATAAAATTCAAATAAAAAAGCTGTCCCTAATCCGAAATAAGTGGTGTATTTTTAACAAACTATTATCAATATGCCACCGGATGGTCGCTAAATACTTATAAGGTTGGTGCTCCAATATTTGTCAAATTTTGATTTATCCCGTATGCAACATTAAGTTATTGTAAAACCCTAAATAAAGGATCATGCCATACAGACAGAAAAGCTGACAACAGTACATACATAATAACAAAACGTTTATTTGTCTAATTATTCCTAAAACATATCAAAGTCGAAGTAAGTACCATAAGATTAAATTACAGATACAAAATAAGTGCAATACGTTGTTTCCACAGTGTTCACGTACTGGCCCCCTATTCTTGATGCTTGAGATGTTTCTTGATCACTCTCACTCCTATGACTTTTGAAACGAGAGAGACAATAACAAAAAATATCTCAACCTATAAGAAGCCTCCTGGAATCAACTATCGGGTCGTTTCCCTCGTGTACATCAAGGATGAACGAGGCGAAACTATAAAAGTACGTTGTTTCTGCTATATCTTAAAAAGTCAGATTAACATTTATCAATGGTTGTGGTTGCCTCCATTGCTCACAATTTGATCCGCAACAGTAACAATGAAAGCTCTGCAGCCGCTAGACTTTCGACTGCACGGCCACCTGGCCTTCATACCATGACACGCTTGCGTCTTATTGTACCGATACGGTCCAATTTTTATCACAGGTTTCCCATACCGTGATATTGTAAACTCATGCTGGCATTCTGCAAAAATAATATAATACATAGTTTCTTGCTGTTCTTTCAAATTATTATTTCGCAATATCCTATTATAAAACTTGCTGGTTTACTAAAATTGGGCCTATAGGTCTGTTGGGCATTGAAACAGCATAACTTCACAGCTTTTAAACCATTTATTTCAATTTTTACTTGTAACTGTACTTATACTGTGACCGCTTATGTAGACAAGAGCATCGCCTATAACCGATAAACATGATTTTAGCTCAACAACATGCCACGATTTATCGCGCGCTAAATTAGCCGCACCAAAACGAAGTCGTACGAAAACTAAGCCAATCATTAAAATATACGTACTACTTGCTAAAGAATCTGTTCCAAACAAAAAAACGTTACGCAGCTTCATAACAGCGGGGCCTGCCTGCGTGAATTAACTACAGGTTAGCTGCACAATTACAACTATTAAAAACACGCAGCGCTAAAGCGCAGTTTTCTCGCTCCAGAGACAGACAACCACACGGTGTGCGTGTCGAAGCCACACTAATGTAAGGTGCATGGACTGCAGTACAGTGCAGTGGACGAAAGCCAATGTTCGGATGATGAACTCTAGTACGTAGTACATTTATTATATCGATGTAAATAGTCAATACAAAATCTACGTAAAATATCAATTATCCGAAGAAATAATTGGTAGGTAAAAATAATAACAATAATAATTTATTTCAGGCACAGATTGTTATAAAATAACAACATGGGCCCAAGTTATAAATACCTTACACATACCAAGTTATACATACATATTACAATATTATATTAAAAATTAATTAAACCTTTTTGGCTGGGATTTCTTGTCTGCGTTGCTGGAACATCAGACTTTTGGGCCATCACAGGAGAGAAGCAAAACAAAAGTTACTAATTTTACATAAAAAACATAAACTAAAGTAACTTATGTACTAGAAACTACATAAATTTACTTGTTATCTAAGGTAATATTATCGGTAATATCTGCCACCCTACTTAACACTAAAAACAAATTTAATTTTTTGTTCATTCGGCATCGTTCATGAACAAGATAAAACCATAGAGAACATTTGAATACAAACAAGTCGACACAACACAATGGCTTCATTTTCAACTACTTTTAGTCCTAGGATTTAATTAATATGTTTGACTTCAATGGTTATGAGGTCTCCATTTGACGATTTTTCCACGGACAGTGATTAAACTAGCAGAGCACCCGAAGTTCTTCCTGACACAAGTCCAGCCGAGTCGAGCGCCATTGGTGTCGGAGCGTTTGTAGTACCTATACTGCCCCATCTGGATCGCAGGCTTACCCTTACTAGTCCTTACATAAATAATTGGTTCTGAAAACAGACGTTATCGTCATCTACCTTATACGACTTATTTTAGAAGCCTTTATCTAAAAGACACTCCGTTTACACTTATACACTTTACAATGATTAACCAAGAAATTATTACGTATAGTCTTATTTAATTCGTGAAAACATGCCTCATATTTTCTCTAAATAGTTTACTTATACAGCAAATGCTTATCCTACAGAAAAAATCACAGCACAATGCGTGTCTATAAAAGGTTGTGTGTTGTCTAATATCATCATATCCAATAGTTAAACAACAGTGTGAGTTCAAGACAAAATTTATAAGAATACACAATAAAATGTGTAGATAAGCTTGCTTGAAAGTACATTTTTGTTAGCACATCACCTGTCCCGCACATACATACATACATAATGAATAGGTATAAAAATGGAACCTATTTAAAATAATACTTATTATGACTTAGATATTACACAGTCCATGTAAATTAATTTTACCTTAGAAACATTGAATTTTTTTATGATCATGATCTACGAGTAAAATCTTTAACATTGATTAAGCGCAAACTTTTTTAACAACTTGCTATTAATAATCGCCAGTCGTCTTCAAACGATTAATTCATTAGTGGTTATGAGCCGTATACTTCAGTATAGTGTTATCGACTGTAGTAACGGTGCCTTTACACTGCGAGTGGACCCTGACGCAGACCCACCTCATTCTGGGCCCCTTGTAGGACGCAGATTTGTTGTAGCGGTAGGGCCCTATCTGGATGACAGGTCGGCCCGACCGAGTTGTTTGAAACTCCACTGGCGGACAAAACATACAAGTTAAAGTAGTGAAATATAAGATTGCTAAAACTTTTATTCTTTACTACAGAATTCATGATAGTTTAGGTACTATTATTAATTCTGTGGTAAAGAATAAAAGTCAAAATAAAATAAAGTCTTCTGTACTTAGAAACAGAAGACTCGCTTCGTAACGACATTTATATAAATGGCCTTGTGATGGCGCAATAAAATTTTGTGTCGTATTGTATTGTGAACAACAAACTTTTATTGACACCAAATTTATACTAATATTATAAATAGGAAAGATTTTACTGTTTGTTTGTTTGCATTGAATAGACTCCGAAACTACTGATCCGATTTGTAAAATTCTGTCACTGTTGGGAAGCTACACTATCCGCGGGTGAAAAATATATTATATTTAAAAAAAAAACAAGTCCCAAGGCCAAACCTTCGAATTAATAGAGATCGACTTACGAAAATAATGTTTTACTCATGACATGACATGACTTCGGCATAAGATAGACTTACGAAAATAACGTTTTACTCATGACATGACTTCGGCATAAGATAGACTTACGAAAATAACGTTTTACTCATGACATGACATGACTTCGGCATAAGATATTAGAAGGTCCCTAGAATATTTAATCATTTGCCTAAATTTGTGCTGGAATCGGAGAGCTTAGCTGCATTGTGAAATTGTTTATTATTTTATGAGAGAAGAGTTATTATAAGGTCGAAAAATGTCTCAATGACAAATTTAAAATGTAACAAATAATTTAAGTAGCTCTGACATTGTATAAATTTGTCAATAAATGATTCTGATTCTGAACAATATACTGGATCTCATTATAGATACTGATGACGTGGTTTTCACACATTATGATTAAATGAGACGGGAATTACTTACTCATGTACGATTTAGTCGATTATTTCGACTATAGTTTCAACCGCATTTGGCGAGTGCGCGCGCGTGGCTGCGTGTTGCATAGCACTGCGGGCTGCTGCGCGGCGCGCACGTGATGACAGCTGTTCGGGTGCGAGGGTGGGAGCGCGTAGAGGGTTGCTAGCTTGGTCGATAATTTCTTTTGATAGTTCTTAAGTTTCAATTGAACTACGACTTTTTGCTGATCTAGCAAAGTGAATAAAGTTCGTATTAGAATTACTATGAAGTGAATGTGAGTAAAGAAGTTAATTTTGTAAATTAATCAATGTATGTAATTCGTAACACAGCGCAATCAGCTATAATGTTGACAGAAATTCCTGTAAGGTAGATACGGAATCGCTTTAAGGACTCTACAACAGCGAATGTTTCTTACTCATACCTAGTCATTACCGTGAAAGAAGTTTTCTTCTTTACTTGTGGCCCGGTTAAAATAAGCGATTAGTTTCAAACTACCGTCTTCCTGATACCGCATCAAATCCCGCCTAATCCTAACCGACTAGCATCTGCTTCACTATGAAACTCGGCAATAGCATCATACCTAAAGCAGGACTTTTATAATCTGTAATAATGCAATTTCTTTTAGTGTGTCCTGGTTGTGTTTTAGTGATTTCATGGTCCAAACATTTTTTTTAAATTTAGTTAAAGGGCTTTGTTGATTAGCGACCACATCGCCCTGTGAGTCAAAACAGTAACAAAAATGAAAATATCACTAATTGCGAACCAATTAACAATTAAAATCTTACTTTTTTTGCTTTGTCGGACTCTGGGCAGGATAGAATACTATTACAAAATCCGTCCAAACAATTGGCACCCTTTCTCAAATAAGAGAAAATTTTAAATTTATTTCATTTAAAATTAGGAAGATGTTTGGTTCAAATAGTCCACGGTCATCACATTACAATTACTAAACCCGCCTTCCACTAAAGATTCTGTCTTTGCTGCCAATTTTTATGCTGACCATTGACCCACGTTCAACATTCATAACTTTCATTTATAACATTCATTATTATCAATAACCGCCTGAGGCATAATAAACTCAAAATATACTTAAGCTTAATAAGTCAAATAACTGGTCATAACTCACATAGACTTCAATACATGCTCCACTTTGTCTGCATTGTGTTTCAGGAAAATCGTAAAACAGACATAATCGACACTTCTGAATTGTATTGCACCAAGCATATTAAGTGAGTTTGAAGTAGGCACAAAAGTCACATAGCTTGCTGTTGGAATTAAGCTGATATTTTTCTTCCATGGGCTGACCCACGATCAAATCTACCTCGGAAGATTAAAATCCGTTACTATACTGTACCGTCAATCATCACATATAATAAACTCGAGGTAGATGTTCGCCTTGCCTGAGAATCTAGTAAATACCCCTACATAATCGAGTCTGATGGATTTAGTTAAGATTGAAGTGATTATATGATATAATTTTCAATTGAACATAACTGTTGATTCAGTTGACTACCCGTCAGCATCGGATGCAGCCCATTGTAAGACATTCGCAAAAACTTTTTTTTTCATACTTCCAAAAACTACATAAAAATACCGCTAACCTGTGGCGCCTGTTGTTGCGTGGATGTAGATCCAAACCAGCAGCTTGTAGTCGCATCCTAGTCGTTGCCAGTTGCCCTCATGCCCTGGTCGGCGCAACAACAAATTTTCAGTAAAATTGGCTGTCGCATTGTAGTGCTGCTCTTGCAGTTTAGGTGTTGTAGCATTACTTGCGCCGCCCATTCCTTCATCATTGCCACTTCTCCAGGTTGGCTAAGGCTATCATCGCTTTATTTTAAGTTCCTTTATATTTCGAAATAATTAAATGTTTTCTAAGATAGTGTGCCATTTGTGTAATCGCAGCAAAGCAACTAGTTATTCATTTGCTTCTTAAATTCAAACTAAGCAGGAAACACCTGTGAAGCGTTTTCTATTTGTACCGCTTTATACCTAAACAAACAACACCACCTGGGCGCGAAGGTTGACCTCTTAGCGCGAACACAAACTAATCGAAATAATTTAAGATCGAAGCCTAAACTTCATTCTTTGATAAATTCGTACCGTGACGTCCAGATTTTCTCCCGGCGACAACCTAAAGATCATCGCAAAGCATAATAGTTCATTGAATTTGTATCGCGACCTCGCATTTGAGCCTAAACTGTCTCGCTAAGTTATGAATAGTAGCAATTCAATAAAAGTTTCTATTTTATAACCTTTTAACAATCGGATTGGAAACTAGCATTATTTTTACGAATAAATTAAAACAATAACCAAGTACTTTTGGAGCTACGTAGGTGCGCAATAATATTTAATTAAATAATTACTTAAGTATGTATGCGTACTGAAGACATGTTTTTCTAACAAGTTCCTATGGGATTGTGATGTGTTTACCTACACATATTTCTTTGAAAACAAAATTCTTGTTTTCACCACCCTAGCATCACCCACATTGCCACTTAGTTTAAAATCTATGTGATAAATGTACCTACGACATTATTGACTGTTTCATTTCTGTCTGCAATATAACCTAACCGCTGGCTTCGCTTTTAATCAAGCCCTTTTTCATAGCTAGAGAAATCAAGTCACATAGGTAGAATTGTCATGACTCCAGGATGACTGCCAAGTAATCGCTTGGATAGGTCAGAGTACAGCAGGGCAAGCATGATCCGTGGACATATCCGTATTCTAGCTTTGTCATTTGTCAGCGCAGAAGTCATAAAATCGGTTAAAAGACAATTTGTCTCTGGTCCGTGCTAACCCTGCATAGTGTAGACAAACAAACCCAAAAGCCTTAAATAAACAAAGAAAATTAACATGACAAGAATGAAAACGAAAACAACACACAACAAACGAAAACTTAGAAACAATTGTTTCTCCATTCAACATTAATAATAGTTAATTAATCTAGTTTTAGCATAGTACAAAAACTAAACAAGCCCAATTTTGTTTTTAATTACGTGATTGTTAGGAAATATTAAAAACTGAAATTTCCGGTACAGATCATGATTCAGAACGCCAGTTCTGGTATATTTGAGCTAAAGAGATTATACTAGAAATACTATATATATTATACTAGTCAAATGCGGCATGATTTCGTTAAGAGTCCGGCGACCTAACTAATTTCGACCTAGGCGACCTAGACTAATTTCGCATTGGCTTAAGGTATTCTATCGCCATTTCGTCTAGAAGAAGAAGACGAGTGAAGAGAGCGAGTAATGATACTGACGAGCCTCTAAACTTACCTACAGAGTGACAAAGTGCAATTTCATATTTTTTTATGACTTTTGCACTACCATAATCATTCTTAAGTAACTAAGAATTTCCCTTGTATTATTGATTTATTTAACAGCTAATGATGTAGACAACCTCCCTATGTAATGGAATTTTTAATTTGCTTTGTCTACCTACTGAATAAATCAGTCAAAAGTGACCCCTTAAAATGTGGATATTTTTCATAGCTCTATTTTCGCTTGAGAACGTTTTTAAAAAAAAAACAAGAACATAGAGGCGAAGATATTGTTAATTTAATTGTACATGCTAAATTTCATCATAATCTGACAAACGGTTTTCAAGAAATTTGAGTAGTGCGTTTGTATGGAAATTTCAGAACGTCGCGGCCCTCTTAAGCTCACGGTACGAAATCTAGCGTGAGAGTTGGGTCCTTAAAATGAACTGCATCGCGAATTGTTAGAGTAAAAGAGGTCACTGTACGCCCCTGGTAGCTCATTAGCACAATGTGGTTTTACTTCTGTTATGTTTTTTTTAGTTTGTGACTGAACACTTGCTTCCTTTACAAGCATAGAATGTAGTTGAATCTGAACCCTAGCAAGCGGAAACAAAAGTTAAAGGACCAGTGGTTTTAAAGAAAACTTCAAGCAAAACTTACAAAATACTGTATTTAGGTGTAATTTTGCTTCAAACAACGAAAAGTATAAAACAAACAAATTTTACCCTTTTTAAAAGTACATTGCTTGTTTGTATTGCACATTCGTATTTACGAGTATTACCTATCAATACCCAACCAACGAGTGTATAAAAATATATTTTTTAAAGTTTTTTATAATTAACGTCAAAATTTCACACTTAACCTTTTTGAAGTCACAAAACATCGTTATCGTCTTAAAGTCGGATAAGGGGTCATCCATTAATTACGTAACGTGATTTTAGGGATCTTTCAACCCCCTTTGGTGAGATGTCGTAAGATTTGTCTACTCCCTCCCCTCAGAATGAGAGGAATTTCGCAAAAAATAATAAGTTTCTTGTGTTACTTAAACACAAAAAACTTATTTATGAGTAGTTGAGCTCAGTTTTCGCCATTTCGCACTGTTATTTATGGAAAAAAAATTCGCAAGATTCGACTCGACCCTGTTAATGCCTAACATAATTAATAGACGACCCTTAAGATATTTCTATCAATGAAGTTGTATTGTATACCTATCAGATATGTCTTCATTGATATTCAACGTACTGATATCAATGGTTGTGTTCACCGTTAGTGTGGGTAATTTGATCGTCCACAGTGATTATTGTAGCCTTGCAACCGTGACAAGCCCGCACACACACGTATCTTGCCCGGGACCCTTTACATCGCGACCACTTGTTGTATCTGTACTTGCCAATCAGAATAACTGGTTTGCCGAAACGAGATGTAGTGAACGTGGGCATTAAGTCACCATCTACGAAAATATCAGGTAATTAGGGTATATCAATCAGTTTAATGGCCACTTGCACTGAATATAAAAATTGCCCAAGTCCTGCGAAATATTCGCGTATGGGGCTCATAAAGTTAAGAGCCTCCTAAAGAATGGCTAAGGGTTCTTGCAAGAAAATTTAGGTGGTAGCTAGCTCGGAGTAGATTTAACTAGCTAAGCAAGTACTCAGGCAATTATTATGTTTAGTGCATGCAAGGGGCCACTATACTTCCAATTTAGAAACAAAACCAATATTTTATTTTCTTTGCCACGTGGTAAGAAAAGTAGATTGGTTGATTATTTTAAGTACTTTTTAGCGTGGCACTGACAACCACAAACACTCAGAAGCATGCATACCGTTACAATTTTAATATTATACATAAGACAAACATTACTAGTAACAAGCTATACATATATGACGAAAAGTTGAAGAGTATCCAATTCGCTCGCAAGGAAAGCTCGAAGATCGGTGAAGTTCAGTGATTGTGTTCAAAATTCTGTTTCAAAATTTTGTCCTCAAATGTCAAAAGTACAGCTTTGCAACCACGAGAAACCCTGACACAGGACCATCTCGCGCGTTTCTTCCCTTTACTCCTACACCACATGTTGAATCGGTGCTCGCCGAGCAAGATCACTGGCTGCCCCTGGCGTGATGTCGTGAATATTGCAGTCGAATCTACAAAATGATCTACGCGTCTTAATATATTCCTTATGGAGATGTTGTTTTTTTTTGTGCAAGTCACATTTTGATAGTGACTTTATGTGCCGCCAGCACCGGCAATAAAACAAATCTTTGATATTATATTTATTTTCGCTTCCTATTCAAATTAGATACTGAAATAAAAACTATAACACTTACCTATTAAAAACCTATCCTACTTTCGTACTTTTATTTTAGAGGCGAAACTTCGTGTGTATGTATGTATGTATGTGAGTATTTACCTATATGTATGAGGTTTCTTTGGCACGCCCTTCATCCTAAACAGCTTGATGGATTTCGATATGCGAGGCGTCATTTGAATCGTCTTGATTAACCTTTTAATAATGAGACGTGTGTTTGTTACTTCTTCATTGTCAAACAAATGAATGGATTTTAATAAAATTTAATATGGACCCTCGCTTTTTAACCACGAGTAACACCGCGGGGCGCAGCTAAAATACAATAAATTAGGATATCCTCACTAAGAGTACACGTTAAATAAAAATGTGTTATTATGTTAACCGCCCGTAAACCACGATTTCATCTAGACAAAGTAACATTCACTTGTCTATGTGCTTCAATTGCCCCAACTAGAAGTAAGTAGGTATGTCTCAGTGGGTATGGCTTTGTTGGAAACTAATGATATCCTCGTGGTAGGTAGTGATTCGAGCTCTACAACCTTCCGAGACCTTGACGCAGACCCACCGCGTGCGCGGGCTGTCGCTAGTCTTCTGTTTCATGTTGTACCGATACCGACCCAGCAACATCACAGGCTTGCCCCTTTGAGACATTGTGAAAACGGGGGTCTCCTCGCTGGCTGTGACTAAAAACATAAAAAAAAAAAATTACAACATTCCTAGACAAAACCTCTAAGTCACTGTGTAAGTCACAAGTGGGGTTAGTAGTATAATTACTTAATGCACTCCACAGTTTTTTTAATATTTTGGTAAAAAATGATTTTACAGAAAACGAATTCAAGGAAGTTTATTTGAGACTTTACAACACTTGTCCAGTTCTAATTTTCGTGGTTTGGTTTCTCTACAATAAATCGGTAGGTTTGAAATATTACTTTGCCGTCACACGATTATATTAACTTTACCTAACCCTTTTAACAACCCTAGTCATATCTTAAAGTTTTATCCACCTTTTCGCGGTATGTCACCGTTTCCCTTCCTTAACCTCCCCTAAAGCGCCGACTACACTACACAACATCTAGGGCCATATGCGATGTAGTGCATTAGATTTAGTGTAATGTAATTGACGCTATCTTTCTCTTTCTCTCTCTCTCTCTTACACTCTTTCTCTCGCTCTCTCTTGCCGACTATGTATCCTTCATGATGGTGGCCAGTGTTCTGTACTTTTCCCTCCACTTGGCTCTGTCCTCGGCACCGTGTTTGGTGACCTCACACTCTTTCAGATCTCTCAAATCCTACCCTAGCTAAAAAAAATTAAAAACATTTTAAGAATTTTAATTTGTATAATAGCACTTCCAAACCAATTGCAGAATATTAGTCTAGTCTAGCAGATACATTCTCACCAATTGGAAGTAAATTTCAATGTGTATGCTGATATAGACACTCAATAACTTGCTGATCGTAAGTGATAATTGAAGCTTTGCAGCCTTCCCCTGTCTTAACGCAAACCCATCGTGTCCGCGGATTGCTGGACCCTGATTTTTTCTTAATGTTGTACCTATAAGGGCCCATCAACATCACCGGGTTACCGTACCGAGACGTCGTGTATGTCGGCTCTTGGACTAAATCTGCAAACGAATAAACAGGTAACAAACTATTCATGAGTCTGCTTTTCTATGACTAAATGGGCGTACGTTTGACCGCAACTCATCTGATGGAACGTTGCGATGCGGTCTTAGACGAAACACGCTTGCTCATGAGGTGCATATTCACTCTAGTCTTGAAAAGACCCAGGTACTACTGGGAAACATCAAGGCAGGAAGTGCGATGCACTTCTAAGAAGTTCTTATTCTATTTTAGAACTCCTTTAGAGTTCTGAAAGCGCTTCGTGCTTTCGCACTAGATCAAAAGCAAAGTGCCGGTCTGCACGTGACTAGGAAGGTAACCTAAAGTAAACGTCTCGTGCAAATCAAAATCATCGGTTTAAATAGCACAGCGCCGAGACCGTCGATATGAAAGCACTTTCAGAATTTGGGTATGACAATGATAAATCTTTAAAAACACATATTTTATATTCCTTACTATGGAATTACTTAGCTAAGCACTATGGTGAATATATAATGGTGTCAAAACTCCAAGTTTCTATCTACCGCCCGTTAGTACTACAACTAAGTATAGGACTGTTTTGTAGAACTTTGCAACATAACCCCTTTATTCATGAAACCTAAGTTTATTAGATAACGTTATTAGATTTGTCGTCATTATATCTTAACGACATAATAATTTACAGGTACGTTTGTTTCCTCTTACATGTATAATAGTACATTACTGCCGCGGCCTATAATGACTACTTTGCTGGTCGCGCTGATGATGGCCGACAGCGCAGCGTAGCGCAGCTCCAGACCGACACAGCGCGGTCAGCGTGCAGCACTTGATTGACGAGCTGAGAAAAAGGTCGAGACCGTAGGTCGAGGCCTTTACAGCGAGGACAGCAAGGGCTGCAACGATGGCCAAGCTGGAAGGTCTAGAGCGTAGCTAGGCTAGCTCGAGGCAATCATAGCGTGACCAGTGAAGCAGTCATTGTGGGCCAAGGCTTGTATAGTGCTTTACTCAAAAATGCAAGTACCTAACCTAAATAAAACCAGCAAGTAATTTAAATAAATGATTTATTAATTAACTAGAAATTTAATTAAAATGACAATTATGAAAAGTACAGTTACTAAAATTCAACACCGACTTTCCCGCGCTTTTGTTACTTCTTTGTTTTTTTTTTAGCAATGGTAGTTGGAACTAAACAGCCAAATATGGAATAAGATCTTTTTGTACCTATCTCTTTATATACAAACAGCTGTGTTTTAAATAAAATCTTTTTGTATTTAGTTTTTTTAAAACGCTGAAACGTCAAAATAGCGGCCGGCAATATTTTGCTGGCCTGTTAGAGCGATCAGCAAAACTTTGCCGGCCCCTCCTTGAAACAGAACGGCAATACATTTAAAACGTCAAAATAGCGGCCGGCAATGTTTTGCCGGCCTGTTAGAGCGACCAGAAAAACTTTGCCGGCCGCTCCATGAAACAGAACGGCAAGGTCGACTTTGCTCAAACAAGGTTGTCAAAATAATGACTACATTACATGCATTTTTGAGTAAAGGTACATAGAGTTCGTACCAAGTAGGCTACTACTATAATAATATGCAGATAACATACTTTCTACGTTTAAACAACAATAATACAAAAATTGACAGGCAGATTTGAAAACACGCACCTTTGAGCAACTAAAAGTGGTTATGTTCATGGACCACAAACATTACTTTCCTGTCTATAGTAATGACTTTGGCCCTACATCCGCTAGTGACTTTAACGCACACCCATCTGATTCTGGAGCTGCAGCTGCCTCGCTCGTTGTAACGATGACGTCCTAGAAGCAGTACCGGGTGGCCTTTCCGTGACGTTCCGAACAATGCCTGGAGCCCTACAAATGATACTAACAGTAAATAAATTTGTCATGTTTTCGTGATCAAAAGTAGTTTTAGAAAAAACTAACGTTTCGACTTCTCAAATAGCTAAAATAAGTAGCCCTCGACTGAAACTGACAGTTTTATTTCACGCTAATATTTTTTAGAAACTAATCGTAGCAATTTCGATAAAAGTACGTTTGTATCATTTGGTAGGTTATATGTTACATAAAACCATAATAAGAGCTTGTTCAGGAAGACACGGAGCGTTGCACGTCGCGTGTCGCGTAGGAAATTCTAACATAAACTAAAACATATTCTAGGCTATTGTATGAGATAGCGTTCAGTAAAATAGTGTATACGCACGTTCTATTTGTATTGTTTCGAAGCCGCGCAAGGCGATTAAACACCCGCCTTTCTTCCTGGACGAGGTCTTACAAAACATAAATGAATGTTACCTATAATACAAAGGTATGAGATCAATTTAGTTCACTGACTAATATAATACTGAGTAATATTTTCAAAACTTATGTTTAAATAAGTGACCGCTAACTAGCTTAATCAGCCATTAAATTAACAGCCCAGCCTTTTTACTAAACGGTGCCGTTCAACTAGCTTCCTGATGATATTTAGCCATTCAACTAAACGGCTAGGCAAAATTACTTAGATCGACCACATAGACTACTTGCCTAGCCCAGTCATTTAAGTAGAAGAGGTTTCGGGTTGTTAAAAAAAAATTACCTTGAAAATTACTTTTCTAACCTTACCAATCCAGGTCGGATTTGCTCTGAGACAGGAATTGGGCAGGAGAGATTTTAGGTAATTTTGATATCGTGTCTGCTGTGAATTGCGTTTCGTTTCACAGATTTTCGGTCTTTATTTATATCATAATTAATTCAAAACACATTTCTTCGGAAAAAAATATATTTTTGTCAAATTATCACCGTATCGTATGTATGGCCTGAACATCAGGCCAGTTGAACGGCACCATTTAGTAAAATAGCTAGGCTGTTCTGTTCTGGCTAGGCTTATCTAGAATCTCTATACACACAAATACAGGGCATACTCACAGTACAGGGTGGACCAGTAAGAAATGCGCTTAAAAACTCAAACATAAATACTTACTACAAATATTTTATATTAAATTTAATGAAAAGCTCATGACTATAAATTTTATTTTTTGAAAATAACATCGATAAATATTTTCATCATCATAAAACAGCAATAAGGTAACCAAGGTACAAAACGTAACCAACACGTCATTTCCATGACGTCTTATTGCCATGTTGGCAAATAACGTCATCACTCCTTCATGAAATCGCATACTGAGGAAACATTCGCTTCACCACATTCATTTGAATTATATTAACTGAACTAATTTAAACTTATTAGAGTACTTTAAGATCAAGAGGTAAAATTCAGAGCCTAAGAATGTTGGTGCGTCGACATTCTTACTCACAGATTCTCAGAATTGCAAACGGCTTGTCATTGCGTACTTTACCTATAATGTTTTTTTAACTTTCAGGCCAAGTTTCTGGTGTCGATCTAGTTCTTACCAGTTTTATTCAAATTAGTGCTTGGTCCCTTGCAATTTAAATTTAACATGGAAAATAAGCGTAATAACTTACGATTTAGAGTGTACTGACTTATTATGGCTAAAATTTTAATGACCCCCTTAAACATGGTCATGGCAGCAGACCCATTGCCTCTCTCTCTCTCTTCGTTCGTTTAGAACTAACTTAGTGCGAAATCAAAAGTGCATTTCTTTTTGGGCCACTCTGTATATAAATATTCCTAGTAGGTTCCTTGTAGGTACTTACTATGCAATATTTCATACTTACTATGCAATATTGCATTTCTGTCAACTACACAATCATTGTTTAGTTCCTCTACAAAAAATATTTAATAGCAAGGAAATGACTAGTGCTTATACTTTTGTCTTGACTAATATTGTAATGTACAACCCATATGACATAACTGTACCTCACGCTGTGAAGTGACTGTGATGCGAGCGAAGGAGCGCAGCGCATTCTAACGAAGTGCACAGTTTAATCGTACGGGTTGTACTATTGTATTGTGATGGCGCGAATTGGTATTGTCGTCAATGGATGTGATCGTTCTTGATTTTGATGATGTTGTCATTTTGCGTGGTGACGGTGGCCCGGCAGCCTTGCTGGTTCTTGACGCAAGTCCACCGCACGCGAGCCCCCCTGGAACCACTCCACTTGTTGTACCGGTAATACCCGAACACCATCACAGGGTTGCCGTAACGAGTTTTCTCGAATCTAGGTTTAGCGTAGGTCCTACCTAAAAATAGGAATCGTGAAGTGAGTAGAAGTTCGTTGATACAGCTTTTAAGATTCATACCATATATAGTTTTATACAGATACATATCATTTCTCAGATCCATGACCTTTGATTTTTTCGAAACCTTTTTGTCAAAAACCATTTTGCTTTTTGTAGAAAAGCGTTTTTTTGATTATTTCCTTACCTAGATAATATTTATGTAGATAAGTACGAGGTATATAGGTATTTGTAGACCTCCACTTGTTAAATGCAAAGATCTAGGTACTTAGTAAGGCTAATAGTTATTCACTGAATACTAGCTGCGCCCGCGGTTAAAAAGTAGCCTATGTAATGTGTGAATCCAGGGTAGGTACCAATAAACTACCTACATAGCAGCATCAAAAATCTGTTTGAGCCGAAGAAGTACTTAAACAAACACACAAACTTACGTCTTTATAATATTAGGCCAGTGTTTTTCCTTATAAGAGTAATAATAGTTATACCTAGATTGTAATAGTTTTATTGTTTTCTTAAGACAAAGCTTGTTGGGTAGGTAAATGAAATAAAAAAACATAAATTACAATTTACCAAAATTTATTCAACTTTTTAAAAGGAAGTAGCATTATAAGTGTTAAAGGTATTTAATAACAAAACTTACTTAAATTTTTAAAGATCAACTTAAAATATGTATTACGTTGATATCACAATACTTAGAAATTATACATTTCATAATGTTTCACAGTTAAAATATTTTTGTACGAAAAGTCGACAAAATTCGTGCATAAGAACGGACAGACAGAAGTTTAATTTTAATTAAGAAATGAAACTTACTCGTAACACCAACTTTAAAAAATATTATATCTAACTTATAACTCTAAAAAAAAGAATAGGTCATAACAACATCAATATTGATGTCCCGGTGTTTACCAACTTATTTTTTTTTTTACACGCGTTTATCGAGTAAAATAACGAAGGATCTGTTCATTATTCAAAATGTAACCGACTTCAAAAAAAGGAGTAGTATACGCTTAGAGTATAGCTACAATTGTATGTATTGTAATGCTAGTTGCAATTGTTAGCCCGTTATTTAAAAGCCGATTTAGTTAAGTATATTTTTTCATTTTAGTTTAGTTTTGATATGTATCAAAATTTAGTTCAGATAACAGAAAGTCGGCCACGTTATTTTTTCAAATTATATTTTTTTATATTTTATAACCATTTAATTATTATTATTATTTCAATTCACTTACTCTCCTCAACTAGAAACATTTAGTAAGATTTAACTAAATTTGAAATTATTTTTATAAGCCCAAATTAACACTAACATAAGAAAAAAATACTACTATCGCCACCATATACAACATTTCACAAGCTAGAAAAATACTTAAATTACGGCACTCATTAGGACAAATAATATCGATACAAAATGCAGAGCCGAAGCAAACGCGCTTTAGAAGTCGTCCATTATTTACGTGATTATTTTGTCAATTTTTAGACCCCCCTTGGTGAGATATCGAGACATTTGACACGACTCCTTCCCCGCACCGTGAGAGAGAAACGTAAGATTATGTAAAAATTGTTTTTAGTGCAAATACTTCTTCAAAAAACTTTCGCTGTTGCGCCTTTGGCTGTCCGATGCGGTGGTGGCTAAAAATCTAGAGTCTACTGTGCTGAACCCAGTTTTCTTCATGTTTTCTCAGTTTTCCGACTATTTCTTAAGAATAAAAATTACGTGGTATATAACTCAGAACCCCTTCTCGCTCACGCCTTACGTAACTAATGGACGACACCAATACCTAATGTAAATTTTATTATAATTACTTTACTTAGTTAGCGGGTCGCCTTGTCAAGTGGCCTCGCGACCCCTAAGTATTATGTAGTTTAAGTAGCGATTTTGGTCATATTTAGTCATTAAAATTGTATTATTATGTACTACTTGCATGAAAAAATTCATGAGGGTCGGATCAACAATGGTATTTAAAATATAATTGAATTAAAATATACTTGCCGAATTGACACTGAAAGGCCGACAATGTTACATCTCTTGGCTTGCCCAAGTAAACAATTAACAACGAAATCCTTTATAGCGAAATTAAACAAATGAAAACAAAATATTTCATAGACTCTTAAGAATGTTCTAAGCACAAATGGATTCTTAACATTAACAATATAATTATATTAACGCTATTGTTATTTTTAACTTATCGCGATTTAAAATGTGTGCGTAACTTCAGCTTCCTCATAGGTGATAGAATAATTTTACCTATGCCAATATTTAAAGCATAATAGCTGCAATCAAATATCCCAGTCTTAGTTTAGCTGCCACAAGAACTTCGTTAATATGAGCCATTTACTATGTGTCAGCTGGAGTGACACAACCTCAGCTCGCACATCCAGTACAGGCAAACCAGTGAGGTTAGGGTTTTGGACAATAGCTAGAAAATTAAAGCATAATAGCTGCACAAGGTAGGAAAAATCTGAACGATGCTACTCAAAACATGTAGAAGCTATGATCAAAAAACTGTGTGTAAGCTGGTGTTGTGTCACTTCAGCTACTCATCTCATATCTTCCAAACGAAAGAAGGTATGACTATGCATTTTAGCTCAAATTTTAAAGCATAATTGCTGCCATTGGCAGCAAAATTTTCAAGTCTCTGGGTTATATACTTTCCGAGTTATAAGCTAATACCTATGTGTAAGCTGAAGTTGCGTCACTTCAGCTGACACATGTTGAATCGACGAAACTATCAAACGTAGAGTTTTCATTTAAAGGGCAAAAATTAAAGCATAATTGCTGCCATAGGCAGCAAAATTTTCAGATTCCTAGACCTCGTAGTTTCCACGTAATAATCAAAAAACAGTTTTCGCGCCAAAAAATTCAAATTTTTGCTTAAAAGCGGCGTTGCCGTTCCGTGCGGTACATTATTGCAATTCAATTTGATCTTAGCGCGCATAGTGTTAAAAGTCATTTTAACTTGTGTTCAAAATTCTTTTAGTTTTGTTTAGACTGAGAGCCCCTGAACCATATGGAACTAAGAATGCACCTGTAAAATTTGAAGGCAGATTCTTATGAACTTAAACAACGACGAAGGTTATTGGTTTTGGCGTGGCTTGTTCTCTGTAATTTGGCTAACAAAAAACGACTGAGAGCCGCTGAACTATATGAAACTAGGTATGTATGTTATTTTAAAGATAGATTCTTATGAACTTAGAAGACGAGATAACTAGACTAGGAGCTCCCTGGTCTTCTGATTCTTCATGGAACAACTGAAATAACACTGAAGTAGTTATCGAATACAGATACTTACCTACTTACAGGCTATGGAAACTGACGTGGTTTTCACACATTATGATTTTATGTAACGGGAATCACTTACTTATGCGGTTGAAACAATAGTCGGAATACGAGTAATTCCCGTATCATAAAATCAAAGTACTTACAGACTATTAAAATACATTTTACTCTCTCTTACCCACACATTAAACATTTATCTTCTTGATTGAATCAGGCGTTACTTTGCGGAAGTTCATCTTCAAACTTGTTAAACACCTACACTACTTACTTACACTAGATATTGTCCAAGTAACAAATTTATCTTCTTTACTATACAGTGGTTTGTCTTTCTTCTTTATTTTAATTTTTTAATTTTTAAATTAGTAAATGTACTAGATGGCACGCGAAGGGTGTAGCGGGGTGGTGGAGCAAAAAAACTGGTTCGCCATGCCACTGTCTACCTCGCGCCTGTGACGTCAAGCAGCCATTATCTGTCGCGCGACGTCTTTTGTTAGCCAAATTACAGAGAACAAGCCACGCCAAAACCAATAACCTTCGTCGATGTTTAAGTTCATAAGAATCTGCCTTCAAATTTTACAGGTGCATTCTTAGTTCCAGATGGTTCAGGGGCTCTCAGTCTAAACAAAACTAAAAGAATTTTGAACACAAATTAAAATGACTTTTAACACTATGCGCGCTAAGATCAAATTGAATTGCAATAATGTACCGCACGGAACGGCAACGCCGCTTTTAAGCAAAAATTTGAATTTTTTGGCGCGAAAACTGTTTTTTGATTATTACGTGGAAACTACGAGGTCTAGGAATCTGAAAATTTTGCTGCCTATGGCAGCAATTATGCTTTAATTTTTGCCCTTTAAATGAAAACTCTACGTTTGATAGTTTCGTCGATTCAACATGTGTCAGCTGATGTGATGTAACTTCAGCTTACACATAGGTATTAGCTTATAACTCGGAAAGTATATAACCCAGAGACTTGAAAATTTTGCTGCCAATGGCAGCAATTATGCTTTAAAATTTGAGCTAAAATGCATAGTCATACCTTCTTTCGTTTGGAAGATATGAGATGAGTAGCTGAAGTGACACAACACCAGCTTACACACAGTTTTTTGATCATAGCTTCTACATGTTTTGAGTAGCATCGTTCAGATTTTTCCTACCTTGTGCAGCTATTATGCTTTAATTTTCTAGCTATTGTCCAAAACCCTAACCTCACTGGTTTGCCTGTACTGGATGTGCGAGCTGAGGTTGTGTCACTCCAGCTGACACATAGTAAATGGCTCATATTAACGAAGTTCTTGTGGCAGCTAAACTAAGACTGGGATATTTGATTGCAGCTATTATGCTTTAAATATTGGCATAGGTAAAATTATTCTATCACCTATGAGGAAGCTGAAGTTACGGACACATTTAAAATATCGGTGGTTCGTTGGTCTTTCTCGGTAGGTAACGTTACTCTACACTCACTACGTTATACCTACTATTATAATCTATATATATAAAATTCAAAGTCCTGACTGACTGACTGACTGATATATCAACGCACAACCTAAACCGCTGGTCCTAGAAACATGAAATTTGGAGGGTGTGTTCTTTGTACAGTGTAGGCATCCACTAAGAAAGGGTTTTTCGAAATACTACCCCTAAGGGGGTGAAATGGGGGGTTCAAATTTGTATGAAACTTTTTATTCTCTGGGTCGATTGACTCAAAAATTGGTACAAATACTCTTCAATTAAAATTATGAGACACGTGTATCACAGTTTTCCCAAAATCATCATCATCATCATCCACCGACAGAGTCTAATAAGGCTTCTTTTCACTCTGAAAACTTTGCTGAGAAAGTTATTAACCCACTACAAACGACGCTGTTATCATTCTTAGGGTTCCGTACTAAAATTGTGAAAGGAACCTTATCATGAAACTCCGATGTCTGTCTGTCTGTATGTCTGTAAGCTGATTATCTTGGAAACTGTAATAGCCAGCAACTTGGAATTTGGCACAGATCTAGATAACGGTAGTAGCTACGTATAGTAGGTAAAACGTCACGCCTTTACCCTAAGAGTTGTATTACAACACCCTCACTTCGCCGGACGATATTCAGTCTAAAATGTAATTGGTACGTATGGCGAGCCTATCGCCATACGTACACCGGGCTCCAGTCATGTAGCAGATGACATTAAATACGAAGCTATCATTGCTTTTTCCATATGAATCTCCGTGTAAAATGTGTGAACTACGAGTATATTGCTGACATTCTATCAAATTTCAAACCTACTTAATCAGTAAGGGAAAAATACAAGAATTAAGTCCAAGCCTGTCAGAAGATTACAAACGGGAAGTGAAGAGATTTTCTGTCAATAAATATCAGGTAGATGAGCTAGGAGATGAAATTTATAATTATGTCTGTCTGATCTTAGAAGCAGTATTTAGCAAAAATAGACGAAGTTAATAGAAGAAGCTGCTTTAGTATTAGGAAGACAAAACCTACTACGGGTTGTCTTTGCTTCAAAGGTCTTAACTAAAGGTCTGCCAGCACACTGACTGGTGTAGTTTCCGAATGAGTCTGTGTTTATGCTGAGGATTCCTCTAATATCTGTAACACCACCGAACTACCCCTTCGAGTTAAAAAGATTACAGTTTCCCCTCAAAGTCTGCTTTGCCATGACCATAAATAAATCTCAAGCCAAACTCATAATTGACTAAAATGCTTTTCACACGATTAGTTATACGTGGCCTGATACAGAGTAAGCTCAAGAAGCAGCCTGGTTTTTCTAAAAAAGAAAAAAAAATGGTTTTCGTTGTAAACATTATTAATTGTCAATTATCTACTTTCAGTTGTCTTCTAATTTTATCTTTTCACACACGCTTTAAGTTCTGTTCATACCATACTACTATTACTACTCCTACTTTTCTCATGCCAGAGATAGTTAAGTTAACTAAAGAACTTCGTCCATATTGCTTTGCTTGGGATATTGTCAGTTTGTGTATTCAATTGAGAGCGAGTGTGACCGCTTATAATATTTATTTCTGAAGTTAAAAACGTCATACATTTTCTGTAAACCACGCGGGCGAAGCCGCGGGCAGAAGCTAGTGTAATATTAATATTATTGTAGGTACAGACAGACAATACTATAACACTACTAATAGTTATTCTAAGAGACTAGTAATAATAAGGAAGTCTCACCGGTCTCCGACAGCCACCGACATGATTTCGTCCGAATGTTTCTGGACAACGGCGGCCACATTTCAATAGAAATAAAGCCGCACACTGCACGTCGCCGGGCTGTCGGAGGCCGCCGACTTTGTTGGGTGAGCGACTGATACGCTTTCGACGCGCTCCTAGAGAGCTTCTTCAAGTTTCATTAACATCTTACGGATACCTAGTTTTAAGAGTTAGTAAATTAAATTATTTTAAAAAATCATGAAACCCGACTGCACTAAACGTATTCATACTACTCCACAAATTAAAATGAATGTTAGAAAAAGTATGACAGGCCAGACCAAGGTTATTATAATCTAAGTAGTGTCCCCACGTGCTATACATTTTGTAACATCCAATTTAGATTAACAAGTAGTATCAGAATACGTTTAATGACTTGTTTGTTGCTTTTCAGTGCAGTCGGGTTATAAGATTTGTTTAAGGATGTAATATACCCCTCTTTTTTAAGTTTTCAAGTATACTAGAACTAACTGTGTGCGTAACTACAGCTTCCTCATAGATGATAGAATAATTCTACTTATGCCAATATTTAAGGCATAATATCTGCAATCAAATATCCCAGTCTTTTACCTGCTACAAAACTTCGTTATTATGACCCATTAACTATGTGTCAGTTGGAGTGATGTAACCTCAGCTCGCACATCCGGTACAGGCAAACCAGTGAGGTTAGGGTTTTGGACGATAGCTAGAAAAATAAAGGATACTAGGTGCACAAGCCAGGTGATGTGACTCCAGCTGACACATGTTCAATCAACGAAACTATCAAACGTAGAGTTTTGGCTAATAAAAGATGTCGCGCGACAGATTATGGCTGCTTGACGTCACTGCCGCAGCCACCGGTGCCACCGCTGAATTCCCGAGACACAGACGAGCGCGTCGCGCGGCCCATACTACTCGTAGTACTCGTGCTTTTTTGATAACCGCGAATCTAGTAATGGTTTATTCTTCTTCTTCTTCTCTTCTGAATATTTCATGGTGATGGTATTTTCTAAATATTTCTAAACCCGAGTTCTATCACCGGGTTGCCGAAACGGCTTGTTGTAAACACGGGCACTGGTGACACAGAAATTAACTAGATGCTTTCGCAGCTCAATCATTTAAAAACCACGAGTTAGATTCAAGTCGCTTCACTCATAACTATGACTACTAGTAACGAGTTACATTGCATGTTTTAATATTAGAAAAACTAATTACGTTAATTTCTAAACTACTTACATTCAATCAGCTTTTATACAGTACAGAGACCTCAGACGACGAGTCGAGTGGGTACCTATGAGATTTTATAAACCAATTGAACAACGTAATGGCAGAATGCAAGTTCAAATAATTAGATGTACTTAGGTGTGAATTGAGGTTTGTTTGACAAAATTACAATAAGTATTGCAAACAAATAAAAAAGTTATTCTAGAAATCTAGAATTTTCAAACCAAGTAAGACAACAGTTTTTAACTATGATTTAATTCATGAACCAACTACATATAATGAATAACCACCCAACGTTTTATAAGCCTCATTTTAAGACAATGCATATTAAGATTATAATAAATAACAGATCATTTTAATCGTAGAAACTAACCACAGCTAATGAATAGTTATGAAAAAACCAATTTTAAAATGGGAAAGGGAACCAATGGGAAAATGGAAACCACGGCGGTTATTCGATAACGAGTAACCTGAGCTAAAATAGAATCAGCAAATAGTTTGTTGATCTGATCATCAGCATTAGAGTCAGTCATTTATTTGTACATAACTTAAAATAAAAACAGAAAATTAAAGAAAACTTAAACTATTAACTAAAAACTAGAACTTAAAATAACTAAATAAATCACAAAAATTTAAACTAAAAGACCATTGTGGAAGGAAAGGTCCCCAGAATGCTGGCGGCATTGCCACGTTGAATGGCAATGCTCAGCTTCTGTGCAAAGTAAAAGCCAGCATTCTGGACACCCGACGCTTCCACCAATCGCCTGGCCAGGTCACGAAAAAGTCCCAAAGCGGCCGGCCCCCACGGACCCATCGTCTCTACCCCAAACGGAGCAAACATGTACACCCGGTCAAGATGTGAATACTTGCGCCGTTTGAGGTTTTCGGCTTGAGCGGCGGCAGCGCCGGCCTGAACCGATGTTCCTGGAAGGTGAGACGGCGCCATTGTGTCTACGCATGTTGCATCCCACACCAATGGCTGACCCACCTTCCAAGGTATAAGAGTCATCCCGTTGGGTTTTTTGCCGTCGTCACGCATCAATCCATTGGGTTCTAAGACTGACGGGACGCCGGCACTGACGAAAGCCCGGCGGATGACGTCATTCAGGCTGGCGTGCCGCGGTATACGCCCAGCACTCTTTAGACACGATAAGCCGTGGTGGCCGAGGCGGTCTACATTATCACCGCAATTGCAGCGGTGGGGCACCTGGCAAGCTGCACCAATTCTCAGGGATACGGCTAAACAGAACGTTTTTTTATCTAATAAATTTCCAATGTTTTTGGAAGGTAGAGCGTGTAACCAAAGCCCCGACTCCCAACGGGCAACAGCCAGAAGGCGAGCGCGCTCTGCGGATGAATTTGAAGAATGTAAAAGATTTTTATACTCTAAAACACAGAGCGGCCCGTCCCATTGCCGCTGAGAGGAGGGGGTCTTGGGCAAAGATTCGTTTGGGCAGGCTGATTTCCAACTTTCCAAAGCGTCAGAAAGGAAAGTAATAGTAATATAATAGTAATGAGTCAGTCATAGTATTTTTTTTTGTCTTGCCTTTTTTAAGTCTATTTCTGCAAGTTGATTTTCTCTGCATTTTGGACGACAACCGTTTATCAGATTTTTTTTAAATCACCTTTAAAAATGTAGACGTCGCAGAACCGTTTTCTCGAAAGTTAATTTTGGTGGGGAGTCTATTATTCTTCTATTATTATTACCGATTCTGGCAATATTTCTTCGTCTACGAAAACTGAAGTTTCCGATGTGTTATTAGTGGGTTTAGCTGAAGTATTATTTTTAGTTAGCCCTTCGTTATTTACTGAAGCTGTGTAGAAACATACTCATTTTAATAATTCAAAATTCTAACAAAGCATGATATCTTAAACCAGGAAGGTTTTAATAAAATCCAGTATCGATAACTGGATTTTATTAAAAATCTATATTTTATAATGAAAACGGTTATAGTTTGTGACTTTGACGTTATCTTTAAGTAAAGTGTTTTAACACAACGAAGTTACGACAAATACGCAATATTATTTTTACTAAACAAAATAAAATAAACAATACTTACTTATTATTTTAAAATGAATCAAGCAGATTACGTTTATAAACATACCTATAGATAACATAGAGAGGTAACCTAATTAGTACTTACCACTCTACTCGGAATACGTAAGTACTCTGAGCTATAACCGATTGAGTAAGTAATTGGTGGATTTGATCAGCAGCATAGCAGAGACAGTGATAATTATATTTCAAGCCTTATTAACCGATTTAGGTCTATTTTTGCATGTTGATTTTCTCAGCATTTTGGCGGTCATTCGTTTTGCAGAACATCTTAATATACCTTTGAAAAACGATTCGCATTCTTGCAATGTGTATGTATTGTCAGACTGATAAATTAGTTCAAAAAATAAATTGATAACTCGAGTGTATGCTTTAAAACAAACTTTTTGAAAGTCTCCTCGTGAACCGCCTGCCCATGAACATTTCGTAAGGAATTTCCGAGTGAACATAACGTCTACCAGTGTAAAACAATTGTTCACTCCTCTACCTTTTCCAAATCCACAAACTATGGATAGTTTTCCTTTAATTTCAACTGCGGCAGTATTATCTTTCAATATCTCATTCAAGTTCTGAAGTGCTTCGACATCATCAATCGGTGAGAATTCAACGTTATTGATCCCTATTCTCTGACGTGGCCTTTTAAAAACTGTGTCTATTTTAGAACCATCCTTTGATAATTTCCGGAGAATAGTTTTTTGCATGTTTTCAATATTTTGTAGACGTAGAAGAACAGCTTTCTCAAAAGTAGTTTTTGCTGGAGGATTTAATATTAATACTGATTCTAACGATGGCCCTTGCTCTGAATCGTCTGCAGGTTCCAACGTGATATCAGTTACTTCAACAGAAGTGCCTGTAAAAATTAAGTTTTAATTACTTACTGGTCTTGTTTAAAAAAACTTGGATAAAATTTTAGAGGAAGAAAAGTAACAAGTGATGCTAACGTTTGGCGATGGCTATATGAGTAAAGTATGATCCCGAGCTATATCTTGAGTTAATACATAACTGTTTATTGCGTTCTAGTGGAAACAAAATGATTGTAATAGTAATTAAAAATTATCTACTGAACTTACTTCGAATTATATTGTAAGTGGACACAAAAGGAGTAGACAAACAATTTGTATTTGTACTGAATTTATTTTTACTTAATCAGACTTAAAAGTAACTCTCTGTTAAAAGTCTGTCTAAAACTCTATGTTCTCTTAAAAGTGACTCTCTAAGCTGAAGACCTCGCGAAAATGCTTCGTAATGTATGCGAGCCGTCCGAGCCGAACGGACATACGAGGTCAAAATCGGTACAGAAATGCGAAATGAACAAGAATAAGAAAAAAATAATGGTTCCTGTACAAGAGCTGGTGAAACCGCGGGGCGTAGTTAGTAGAAATTTAAAGTTAATTTCTTTGGTGGCACCTAAAAACCACCTAAAAAATTAGGTTTAAATTTCTATTGCCTCCCTGGGCAATTCAGCTAAAGACTCAGTCCAGTCAGCAGAGCCCAGAATTTGTAAGTTTTTGTTAGGTGGGTCGCGGTCTTGCAGTCTAGTCATCTTTGAGAGCACTGAATAAAGTAATCAGCGGACGACCGGCTCGTGGCCGTGATCAACATCCACATGGATAACTTTGTCGTTCAGTGTGTACAGCTTGGCGCGGCAGCCGGTCGGGTTGCGCACGCAGCGCCACCGCACCTTGGGGCCCTTGCTGTTCCTCACGCGGATGTACTTCTGTCCGTCAAGGATGATCATTGGCGTGCCACGCTGCGACACGCTCATAACGTACGCTAAAACATGCACACATTAACTATAGAACTATAGGAAGCGTAGAACAAAGCACATTTTAATATCTATGTAGAAAAAAATTGAAAACATTATTTATATCTTTTGTAATGATATTTTAAAATTTATCCGGAGTTGTTGGACTTTGTACACTAAATAATGCCTACAAAGTAAAGCTAAGTACTAGTGTTAGATAACATGAAAATACTAACAAATCGTCTATTACTATATTTATTAGGTAAAATATCTGCTCACAATATCTTTTAATTTACCTAAGAACTTTTTAACATCATTACTATAAATTTTACCTTCTTTCACTATTAAGAGGTTAAACTTATTTTAGTCGTAAAATCGCGTATCTTTTTGCTCGTAAATAGGTATTGTTAACTATATATGTAAAATTATAAATATGACACAACATAGAAAGCCCTACTATAAGGTGAGTCGGTGATGTTATGAGGGTTGCAGGAAGCCGCTGGATGCGCACAGTACAAGACCAGCCATCGTAGAGACTCTTGGATGAAGCCTTTGTTCAGTAGTGAACGTTTTACGACTGAGATAATGACGATGATGATAAAAATTTGTCAATGGTTGTGGTTGTTATTATGTAAAATGATGGTGTTATCGAATGTTATAATGGTGGCTCGACATCCGCTAGGGTTTTTTACGCACGTCCAGCGTACTTTGGGCCCTCTGCAGGACAGCACGCGGTTGTACCGACAACCTTGCAGTACTATCACTGGGTTGCCTTTTTTAGTGGTGCTGAAGTATGGACCTACAAATTATTTTAAACCAACTGTTTATTCTAATTTTTTTAACTTCAATAACAGGTCAACCGAATAGATAATTATTTTTATTACAGCTATATGTCAAAAGTTTAACAATCTAAAAATACTTTATTAGAACGAACGTTACAAATTAATTAATTCATTCATTAAATTAAAGAGCCAATAGTAACCTACAAAATAATATAAGTGACATAAAAGTAAAAATAACATTAACGGTAAAGAAATATTACATTTTAATAGCACGTAACAAAAACCTATCGGTACGTAACAAAGGTTTTCTACAATATTTCATAACAATTTATACCCATTCAGATTCCAAAGATACAAATAAGTACATATATACCTACTTCATTAATTAATAAATGCAGGTTCCATAAGTTAGTACCAGTTATGCATAGATGCGAACAACTTTACAGGTAATTAGGAACATACTTCAAAAGTTATAAAAAGAACAAAAGTACTTCTTGCGTCAGATAGTTACATTTTCACTTAAGCTGTGGCTTTTGGATTTGGATGCAATTTGGCATGACGACGACGGACAATGGGATACCCTTACCCAGGAAGACTAACCGCTGCATCTAGTTAAGTAAATAATTACAACTTTCATTATTTCTAGGCAGCACCTTTCCGATACACTCGTCAGAACTACGAGTATAATTACATATATATAAAAATAAAATAACATTTCCTCAAATAAAAACGTATAAATTAACAAAAGCCATTTCGAATACCGTACTCTTTTTAAAAGATCATGCGGCGTTGTAGACTCACGACATGCTACTTAAATAAGACGTAAACAAACAAGATCAAGAAATAAAGTAGATAATATCTTTTGGCATGATTAAAACAAAATAATACTGCTACGTCAAGTTACAGATTTGTTTACTTCTCAATTTGTAGCATGTCGTATTGCCGCACAACAGTGCAACGGTATGGTTCATAACTTTAGTGGCAATGCTCGTGGAGAAAATTTACGATTCTATGTTCGAGGGTGATGACGGTGGCGCGGCAGCCATTGGAGTACTTGACGCAGGTCCAGCGGTAGCGCGGCCCCTTGCACTTCGTCACCCTGTTGTACCGATACTTGCCCAGCACCATCACGGCGTTCCCGGACTTCGTCACCTCGAAGCGGATACCTGAAAGAGCTGTCAGACAATTGTAAGCTAAGGTTACTTTGAAATCAACAACGAATCCCTAATCACCTCCAAAACGGGAGTTAGAAGTTGGTGTTCTTGTGTTTGTGTTGGTGTGAAATGAAAAGTCGATTTCGAATAAATAAAAATTTTTCATCCTATTTCTATAAGGATTGAATAACTATATGTATAACAGTAAGTCAAATGAGTCGGTCTGGAAAATATCAACTACAAGATATTAGAGAATCTATAATGACTAAACTCTTTTATATTAGTGACGAGATGAGAACCGCTCGCCCGATGGTAGTTTTGGTAGTACCTCGCTATAACATAATAAATAATACAGAGACAACCAACATTCTGAAGAGTTAAAAACCAGACACGACATATGCTCGTTATCCAACGATTTATATTACCTTTACATTGATTTTTATTTAAAATCCTTATAAAAAACGTATTTATAAATAAATCTTTGTAATAATAACTATTTGTATTTCTAGTACATACTTACCTATTATTTAGTTCTAGAATAAAATTTAAAATTATATTTACAGTAAAGTAATAATAATAGGAAGTCTTACATGTCGCGATAGAGAAAAACGTCTTTAAGTAAGTATAAAAAATAGAAGAGCTATTTGGCCACCTTCTACGAATTCATCCAGATAGTCCGGGACCGAGCGGCCTTCATTCTAGGCCGACTCCACCACCTCGTAGGCACACGGAGTAAATTGTCCCTTAGGAATAAGGTGACTATTTACAAAATGTGCATCCGCCCCGTCATGACGTACGCTTCAGTAGTGTTCGCTCATGCCTCCTCCCTAGACCTGGACAAGCTCCAGGTCCTTCAGAATAGGTTCATTCGCAAGGCAGTCGGAGCTAGCTGGTACCAGCGTAACGCCGACCTGCATTGCGATCTCGAACTTCCCTCCATCCGTCAGTACATCAAGTTTCTCTCCCGGCGCTACTTTGATAGAGCCCCTCACCACCCCAACCCTCTTGTCACTCGCACCGTGGACTACTCCGTAGATCCCACAGACCCTCCCCCTCTCCGTAGGCGCCCTAGGAACGTCCTAGGCGACCCGGACGACCCCATCGCCGTCGTCACGTCGGCGGCGCTGGGGTCGTCCGACCCGGCAGCTCCTTGCAACAGGAAGTATTCAGTTTTTGGTATAGGCGTCGGTTACCAAAGGTACACTGTCATACACCGACCTCGCCGGCGAGGTCGAAGACTGCCTACAAGGTCTGTTAGAAGATCGGTTAGTTAGCTCGTAGTGTTCGCTTATTTTACGCCCCTCAGTTTCTTGCCTGTTCTTCTGAGGTGAGGTTCCCTTTCCGAACAAGGCGGTCGAGTCATTGTTAATAATAATTTATTTTGTTTTTAACCCTAACTTCAACCGTCCCCGTTAGGGCCCTAGAGCAAGCCCCTTCTGGGCTGCCAGGGCAATTCGACGCCCCTCCCTCGGCGACAGCCCAAGCCGAGGCCGTACCTCAGAGGTGCCCTTGCGCTCGTCGCCCATAGTTTGTAAGCATTTTTGAGGCCCTGCGCCATCTGCGCTTGCCTAATGCCCGGTACGCTGTCGAGGCCTCAGTGGCCAACAGCATAGAGTCATCCAAAAAAAAAAAAAAAAAAAAAACCTTCTACGAATTGACAAGTTAATGAAAACCATCATAATGGGAAAGTTGAAGGGAGGACGTAGAACATTTTTAGATCAGATAACAGAAAGTAAATGTTATGGAAGTGAAAAACTAGTAGTAGACCGCCAAGCCTGGAATCTACTTGAACGACAAGAGCTAGTGAATTAATTACTGAAATACAGCTCTTCGAGTCCGAATAGGCAGAGTTCTTGTTTGGTGCTTTGTGGGAAAGGTACCGCTAAGAACAAATTAACTCTACTAAGGCAAACGTACATAGGTACTTCCCACCTGCATGTGAGCGAGTGAATGTTTCTTCACAACAAGAATATTATTTCATTCACTTATTTATGCCGGCGTTGTCCTTCGTTTCCCATTGTAGGGCATTTATACAAATTCCTGACAAAAAAAATATTAATCACAAATTTTAACTGATCGTGCTCGTATCAAATTAGTTTTGTACGAACTCCCCGGAAACCAAATCAAAAGAAAGAATAGTAAGAATCCTACGTGTGATTGTGATTAAGTTTTGCTCTTAGGATGTAGTTGTCAATCGTGACCATGGACGCTGTGCACTTGGTCCTGGTTTTAAGAGAACATTGCCACCTCACCCGGTTCTTGACATTTGGCGTACTGCACTGGGAGAAGCGGTAACCTTCCACCACCAGCATGTAAGTACCACGTTTTGTCTTGATTCGCGTCACTGGAAATAAAGGTCAATGTTGTTAAACACTTAAAATTATTATAAGCTGCACTCGAGTAGTCATTTGTTGCATAAAATATTTAATTAAACAAGGTGCTGGTTTTGGGTGTAGTAATACTCCAGGGTGTTGTTCTACCCGGCAAAGTAAACAACTTTTGAAGAATCAGTTTGTAAAATTCGGAATAAAAATGTAATCGAGTCTCCTTACAGATAACTAGTCATGAGACCAGTTTTGTATGGAGACAGGATTTTTTTTCTCGAATTTTGCAATCTTGTGTAATAACAGTTTTTCACTTTGACGGATAGAATAACACCCTGGTTTTTGGGTGTAGTCTAGTAGTACTTAGCTTCTAGACTACACCTAAAACCAGCAGCTTGTACACTGGCTTACGCACAAAAGACTAGTCCTCATTCAAAACAAATCAGTGGTTTTAGAAAAAAAAATTATTTCAAAGCATAATGTTTATTAATATAAACAATTATTAGAAGAACTTGAAACCATAGCTTAAAATTGATTTTAATTTTAGTTGATGAATTTATTAGTGATTCTAGTTATAAAGCGGAATTACACTAGATATTAGTTCAAGTAACAATTTTGATTCTAGTTCTACTACGTAAGCAATAAACATACAAGGAGGAAGGTAACTGATTTTGTTTAAAGTTACACCCTGTATTAAAAAAAAAAAGAAATTATAGTAAAAAATTAAGAATAAAAATTGGGTGATTAGACATGCCACATAGAGATAGATAGTCTACTCAAGTGATTCGGCTACATCACCATTTTTCATCGATTAGGTAGAAATAACATAGATAACAAAATGATAAATTCATCCCTGAAAATGAGAATAAAAAAGTAATGAATCCGGTTAAGCCCGGTATCAATGACATATCACGAATTAGCCGAGTTTTGGCCTATATACTTAACATTTTTTCTACCGAAATACACTATCTAATACATACATATACATATGTTTAGCATGTTTTTCAGAAGTAATGGTTGTGTACGAGTTGAGATCTGATGATGGTGTTGGAATCGAGTGTGATGACAAAGGCAGTACACTTGGTTCTGGATCTGGTGGTGCATTGCCAACGAGTCTTGCGGCCCATCACATAAGACTTGCCAAACCGGTACGAGCCGTGGAGCAGCATGTGAGTGCCTCTGGTCGTTGTGAATACAGTTACTGTAACGTAATGTGCAAGGATACGGTTACGATATTAATCTAAATATATACAAGGAATACAATTAAGACTCTTATCCAAACATAGAAGGAAATTCTTATTCGAGATGGGGCGATAAATCCTGCACTGACGTCCTACTTGGAGTGTATTTTGCATTTCCCCCTGCGAGCACCTACGAAAGCCAACCCAACTCCTTGAAATATCGGATTGAGGCTCTGAGGCCCTGGCATAGTTCTTTCAGTGGCGTAGGGATACGGTAATGACAATTATCATGACACTGTGTTTCGCTACAGTAATCTAAAGATTAAGCAAAACGTTCGGCCCGCAAAACTAACGCGTTCCCCCAAAATTTAACTTAATTGAAAATAAAACAGGTCGAAAACTTTCACTTATTTATCTTGTCATCAATGAAACATTTCAATTAAAAAAAATAAGGTTTATTTTCTCTATTTTTAAATACGTTGTGTTTTGATTGTTTACTTAGTACCTACACAGTTAAGGCACACACTTCTGCGATGTTCAGAGCATGTAGACTAATAGACATTTTAGACATTTATTTATTTTGTCTAGTTTTCTTGGACACATCGCACATCTTGTCTGCTTCTGCAATTTTGTTGGGGGTTTTGTCTCACCTTCAGGAGCAGACCATCTCTGGTTCATAAATATTTTAATACAAAAAAATGCTACATAAATAGTAACTGGGGAGAGCAGTCTCCCCAGCAGTGTCAATTGTGCAATAACAACAAGTTATCGCGACATGTTGACACGTGCGACTAATTACTCTCAGTCTTAATTAGAAAATAGACCGAGTAATAGGAAAAGTCGCAAAAACTCATATTAGTACAGAAACAAATGAAACAAATTAGCGGAGAATTTTGCCCACCCATCATCTTCAACAGCAGTCATTACATTGCCCAGTCGCCGTGAGACAAATAAGGTACAAATTAATTATGAAAAAAAATTTCAAATCTGTATTTCGAAACAAGTACTTACAAGTACACTAACGTGTATTTAGTACTTAACGTGTAAACCTGACGTAAAAACAAAATAAGGCACTTAAATTATGTAAGTAGATTATCATCTACATTGGACGGATATACTATGCTTCGAGCTACATGTAAATTGTTTTACATCAATTACATTGATGATTATGATCGAAACTGTATTTGGTGACACGTCCATCGAACGTGGCGATGTACGCTCGGCACCTGGTTCTGGCTCGCAGGGAGCACTGCCACCTGGTCTTCTGACCTCGGCTTCGTTCCCTCGAGAAGCGATATCCGTTGGCCAACAACATCACTGTGCCTCTGCTTGTGTGATACTCCCGAACTAATATAGAATCTGAAATATGCTGTCCCTTTAAAAGATTATTGGAATCCTTTTTTATAAATATCGATGCAAACCTGCGAAATGCAAAGCCAAAAATTGAGCTACATTACGTACGTCGCAAATCTACTTTAAATTATGAAGTTATGATATTTATTTTATTACCAAATTATCGACGGAAGTGTACTTTAAGCGCGTCAGACACGACCTTAGGTTCGTGACAGTTTTTTTTATATCAAAACCTATGTAATTTTGTTGCAACGTACAGAATATTTTACAGAAAACTTTATTTTTTTTTCAAGAAGCAACAATTTCCTGTTGTTTTCAAATTATCTCTGTATAAAAGAACCATTTTACTAACTAACGTTATTTTATTTTCGTTTTTGTTTAAATCTTTTGTGTAAACCATAAACTTTAATCTGTTTCTATTTATTTATGATTTTAAATAGAATAATTTAAAACCGAAGCTGACGAATTCAGTCAAAAAGGTGGAGTTTGCCAGATAAATAAAACAATAGCTAAACCAAAAATAATTATGCTAATTTATTTAAAGAGTATAATATCTAAGTAGTAAAATATTAAAAATAAACATTACTCATGATTATGATTTAATTCAATGAATAAAAGCTATTTATCCGCCACCAAGTCGTAAGTAGTATTTACGTTAGTAACATTGTAAGTGCACATTAGCTAGAATACGTAAAATTGAAGTTAAAGTTATTACATGTCGCTAAGAATGTTATGTAACTGTAACTTAACTATTAGATAGTAACACTTATCCCTAACCGATCCTTCTCTCCCTTCAATAAAAAACTGAGCTTAAAAACTAAATAATGTCAGTGAAAGTAAATTCAACTGTCTTAACATCTTCAAGCCTCAGTGTGTAAAACTCTCGCATTAGGCAACATTGCACTATGATCAAGCACCCATTTGTCATGATTTCAGGAGATTACGAAATAACTATTAACTACTCGCTACTAACCTCGCGGAGGTACCCGCCGTTAAAAAGTGACCCATGTTGTTAATCCAGGTTATGAATTCAAACCCGTCATCTGTTCGAGCATGAAGAAGTAACAAACACACATACATACAAACAAACTTTTGCATTAATAATACTAGCTGCGCACCGCGGTGCTGCCCGCAGTTAAAATTACCGCGGAAATATTAAACTTTTCGAAATAAAAGCATATGGGTTAATGCATGGTGTCAGCTACCTCCACCAAATTTCATCAAAATTTGTCGTTGTTTGAGCGTGAAGAAATAACAAACGAACACGCTCACAAACTTTTTCGCTTTTATAACGTTAGTGTTATGTGATTAAGATTCGTCAAAAAAAATTAATTCCCTACCTACGAAATAATAATACTTACTTACTTGAAGTTAGAGTATTAACAAGCTATAATGTAAGCAAATTTTGTTCAATACTCATACATTCTGATTGTATTCTATTTTGGAAGGATTCGATAAAAGATTACTAACGAGAGATTACGAGCTAATGTTGAACCTCACAAACAAAGACCATCAAAAATTACAACCATACTTAAAAGCCGTAGCTACCAAATTTATCATTTGTCCATCATTATATAATTATTTTTTTAATACTTAATAAGTTATTGCTGTCGATTATTGCTTTAATACTGCTAATGTACTTAGCTCTTTTAAGGTAAGTAGCGGTTAGCACTGGTATGTGCGAGGGGGTCGTGGAAGCCCCAGACGCGCACGATAGCGTTATCCATGGTGTGGAGAGAGGCTCGACAGCCCGCTTTGGCCTTCACGCAGACCCAGCGCGTTCGGCTGCCGTACTTGTTGACTCGGTTGAAGCGGTACTGGCCGATCATTATCACGGGGTTACCGCGCTGAGACTGCGCAAATACTGGGTTTAAGTCTGAAATCAAATCTATTGTCAATACCTATCGTTTGAGTGGAAACATTAATAAAAAAGAAATGATGGTCGTCATCAAAGGAAATACATTTTCCAAATAGATTTTTTATTATTTTTTTATTGATCAATGTTAAAAATAAATACTAATGGAAGTCTTAAATTAAGCAAAAATGGAACAACAATTAGGCTTTGTCCGGACTAAGCAAACTGTAAGTCTGTCAACTGTAACTGTAACTGTCTGCTGGTAGCCAGTTGCGTGTTGGACAAACTCAAGTTGGACAAACTTGCTCAAAACTGGAGCAAGCGGCAAACTAAAGCAAAGTAATACGCCGCAAACGCTGTTCCGACACAGTTTTTAAGTGAATAGGTAGGACAGCTTTTTACCATACATCAAGCACAGGTTCAATCTTGTTCGGAGCATTGATCCCACCGTTAGTATGGCTCCGCCAAGTATCAACTTGACGCTCTGTGCTTCATCAAAAGGCGTGCCAAACGGCTCATCAACAACGATTCGTTGATCGGATCCAAGGATCAGAGCTCACCGGCGAAAAGTGGCCAGTTTGTCGGTATATCAGAATACACTGCGGTGCGTGTGCACAGCAACTGCACGAGCTAATCTAACAATCACCGTTCTTCTACAATTGCACCAGGCGCACCAGTCACAGACAGAGCGTATGTCTGACTCTGTCACTGCCATGGTGGAAATTCCGTCTCAATGCACTAAGCGTTTCAAATAAACTTTTCCTATAAGGACTGCAGAGGTGTAGAACTCGTTTGCCTACACATTCGAACACGTCGTCGCTTCCCATCAGGCGAGTCAGTGGTCAAACACATGTTTAGTATACGTTGTAAAAAAAACAGCGTGGCGAACTAGAGGCAACTAGAGGCAAGAGTCAGCTGCTCACAGTTTGCTTAGATAAGGCGAAGCCTTATCGAGTTCAAAAAGACAGTAAAGTAACATAATCTAAAAATTAATAACTATCATATTCTAATTTTAAATGTATAGGTAGATAAACTGATTCAGTATAAAATTATGTGCCTTAAATGTCATCGAGAAAGACGAATTCTTTATAAAATACATACACACCTAAAATCCTTTTTTGAATCGAAATGCTATTAGATAAACTCTTGACAAATATTAAAGATAACATTTAAAATATAAAAATAAAAGATTCCGTACACACTGCTGCCATACCCTCACCAGGTCCTATGTACCGTACTTATTATATAGGTATACTTATGTTTTATTTTTAAATCTACATGCCGACATAAGTGCATTCAATATTTGTGTATTGAGTATTTAAAATCATATGAGTAATGAGTACAATCTAAAATTCTAAATAATAAACCAAAAAATACAATAACAATGCACTGGCATCATTCAATATGATTTGGATAAAGATTCGTTAAAACTATTCTCTACCAATAACTTTACCTTAAACTGCTACCAGTTTTGGTGAAAACCTAGTCCTAATCCTAGACCTTGCCGTTTATGTAAACATTAAAATCTGATTGATTTTAATATGCCAATACTGCATGAGTGTATCTTCGTATAGAGCGGGCAATTGTTACTTATTTCAAGTTGAATTTTTAAGTTCATTTAATTTTTTTACCTTAACGTATATTTTGTCTCAGGGAGAAAAGGGATCACTGACGATCCACGAAATATTTAGTAGTAAGTTAATATTGCCCTGTTTGCTGTGTATATTCACTAATCTCAAGTCCAAATGCACACCTCCTTGCGGTCCTCCGGTAATTTTAGTTAAAAAAAAATAAGGCTTAACGTGTCAGGAAGACTGAAAGAACGCGTCAGAAAGACTGTCAGAAGGGATGCGAGGCTCTATGAACTGGAACTTGTAACTATTTAAATCAGTCCAAAAAAAATATATACTTTTTTTAAAACTATATACTTACTTATGTCTCTGGCAGCCGTAGTACAAGCTTTGCTTAGTTTGTTGTCAGATGACGTGTGCTAAAATGTCTCAATTATTTATATTGTGTATATATCGTGCCCACAATGACTTATGTTGCCGAAATACAGACGCTGACCAAAGAAGCTGTCCATAAAATTAGAGCTACGCAAAGGGAAATAGAGGGTGCTAAGCTAGATACTTGAGATACAGAGTCCGAGATACGGAAATACGACGAGGTATGAGAGTCACGGACGTCGGGAATCGTATAATGCGACTCAAGTGGCGCTGAGCAAGACCCGTGGCTAGGTATGGTGGCGACAGGTGACCTGACATAGTGGTTATCGATAGCGGACAAACGTTCTGTAGGCAGACAACCGGCCCGATGGGTCGATGACATGACACCAGACTCATCGCGGGTCACACGTGGTCAAGATTGGCAAAAGACAGTGAGCACTGACGCAAGGAGGTGGAGCCCTATACCCATCAACATTGGTTCGATACAGGTTGATAATGATAATGACATTTTATCTTAAATTGACCTTTAACTGACAGGATACCACATAAAGAGAAATGCACTTTGGAAGGCACACTTTAGAAGACAAATATAAACGCATAAGATCTGGGAGACAATTCAGCTAACTGAACCGTTCATAAACGGTTCATAAACGGTTCATAAACGGTTCAGCTTACTAAACCGTTTATGCTGTGTTCGTCACCAAAAATCAGATGAGGAACGGCTCAATATCACTAATGTCTTACAAACGTGCTAGCTGGACTGTCAGTAACACGTTTTTGAAACGTTAGCGTATTTGTGAAACGTTACTCCATTGCTCATACTTTTTTTAATGACAAACGCAACAGCAATAGTTCAGGTAAGCATCGGCTATGGTTAGCTGAATTGCCTCGTTGCTAATGCATTCAGTGTTAAATACGCAAGTGCAAGTTTAATGGTTTTTTAGTATATCTACGGCACCCAAAACACGCTATCCAGCGTTTAAAAATGAATACATATTAATCTGTCACAATTATTGCTTAAATCACCTTAACCTACAAAACAGTTTTCTAACTTTACATTACCCAAGGCTAATTACCTAACAGTAGAAAATATAAGCACATCTTTTCCGCTCCTCACTATACCCACTTTTAATCGATCACATCAAATCACATGCATCAACATTTTTCCAATCAACAATAACACTTGATAATTTTCTTATAGACACTGATTTTCTTTGAAGGAAAGGGAAATATACATTTGAGTTCTGCACTTTTATCATTCTCCTTTTATTCTTTATGGTGTTTTAAATGCTTCGCATTGGTACTGTTTTGTTTAGTTTAATAGAATTGAGAATCAAACTTACCTGTTGTGTGAAGACTGACGACAATTACTTTAACTTCCTTGCCATGAGATTGTAGTGTTTATAAATTTGTGAAAAATTTACCCTAGAAAGGCAGATGCTGCATTAGAGAACACTTTGTAATCTCTCGGATAAGGAAGTAAAGTAATTATAGATAGCCGTTTAATGGTTGTGTTTCCCCAAAGTTTTGACAATGATGTCATTAACAGTGGTAATAGCAGCATTGCAGCCGCTCTTTTTCTTGATGCACGTCCACCGCACTTTGGAGCCCCAGCAGGCGTGCTTGTTGAAGCGCCACTCTCCGATTTGAATGACGAGGTTACCACGTTGAGAAAGATCAAACTTCGGCTCTGAAAGATACAAGAACTTTATAGTACCAAAAGTTTAATAGAGCAGTTTAAGAATAATTAAATGGACATATATACGGACCCATGGACATGGCCAAACAATAATTCTTCAGTTGCTACGAAAGCCTATGAAGGTCAAAGAATAAGGAGATATTAGATAGATATTTGTACTGTTTTATATCAGCAAAATGACAGCGACATGTACAACCATTTAATCCACACTTTCGAAAATTCTGGTATTTTAGACATCATAATACAATATACACATACTAATTATAACTATATTGGCTGTTTTATATCGAATTTTATCAAGCATGCTTAAATAATGCTTCAAGCATTATCAATTATTTTATTGTAGGGGAAGTACGTACATAATGGCATTTACGGATAAAGGGCATACCGGCCAATTTCAATTAAACAATAAGTAAGCTTTGGCGCCAGTTAGCACTTACGTCCATAATGAACACGGTTGTCTATTACTCTACTATTAAAAATGTTTCCTTTCTCTACGCAGTCATTGTCAATTAATCAGTCTCAGGAAATGTTTGCTTTGTCATATTTTAGATAGCCATTTTCTGATTAAACTTTAACGTATCGTATTAGTTTTATTCAAAAGTATTTACATGAATTAAGATGTTTTATTTCATAGAAAAATCTATCAGGTATCTAGATAAATATATTTTTTAAATGATATAGTTTAGAGCACTGTATAGACAAAATTGTAAATCTAATGTTTATTATTGAGAAACTGGCATGTCTGGCTTGATACTTATACATACAAAACGGCATAGGTATGCCATTTTGTCCATCTGTTTAACTATTCAGGCATCATCATCATTATTGGCCTATATTTACAAGAGTTACATTTAGTTACATCTACAAGAAATGATTATTATGTACCGTCCGATTGATTGGATCTGCGCGCGTGGCTTGTTTTCCCGTTGGTGCCTAACCGCGCGCTTCCAGACTAACGCTTTGAACAAGGTATTGTCATGCAACTTTACACTATTTACTGTCGCTTTCCTCTATTGAACGCGGTTTTCTGCGTTAAGCTCCCAATAGTTTACTCCTATATTCAGTACATCATGTCGCGTTTAACGCTGTCTTTGAACCGCAACGGAGGCGAATTCAGGAATTGTACTATGTAATTATTTAACTATATTTGAGAGATTATAACTTGCCTTCACGATAACATGGTTTGCCCAAGAGAACTCACAAAATTATTTGTGCAATTTGCCTAAGAATTCTTAATGGTAATATGTATACAGTTTTTCCATACCATTGGACAATACGGATTTCGGAAGACCTTAACTTAATAATCTCTTTATTATTGATTTTGCGTGCTAATTCCCCAGGTACAATAGAAAAATTGCTTGATCTAGAGTTTTACAATTCTAATTACAAACATAAAGAAATTATGAAGCAAATAAAAAACAGTAAGTATGCCGTTTCGTAGGTACTTCCCCTATATCATAACAATAAATTAAACAATAAAATATCTACAACATTTAGTTAACAACTTAACAACACTACTTCAAATACATAGGTAAAAAATACGTAAAATTAAAAAATACTATGAATCATGATTTCTTGTTGAAATCGACTAAATTTATTTAGGACTTCATAGGCATTTACGCGAAGCGGACAGCGAAAAAAAAGTGAGGTCTTTAATTCGTTCATTTTGGTCTAATTGTAGCAATACAATTTTACTATACCTGTGTAATGTGAACACGTTATTTGTCAAGTATGGGCTTCTGATAAATGGTCATTATTAAAATTGAGATAAATGGAACTAGTTTTTTCATGGTAAATAAAATTACAATTAATATTAAATGTTAGCGATTTGACTTTAAAAATAAAACCAAACTTTATTTACGTCTTAACCGAAACGTTCATAACCGAAAGTGAACATATCAAATTTTAGGTAACTTGGACATGTTTTATTTTATTTATTTCATCTTATTGTATCGTATTGTATGTCATCTGCTACATGACTGGAGCCCGTTGTATGGCGACAGGCTCGCCCCCTGTCACATTTGGGACTGAATATCGTCCGGCGAAATGTGGGTGTTGTATTACACCTCTGCCAGCCCCCTCGGGGGAAAGGCGTGACGATATGTTATGTTATGTAAAAATTTAGCTTATAGTTTGTGTATTTATTGTGTACTCGTATGTATTTAAGTATTACTAAAAGTTTAAAGGGGTCTCCGCAAGTTAAGGAGATATTTACCGGGAAAAGGTAAATAGAACACAAAAAATATTAATTGTTTTTAAAATTGTATCGTATCATCTTGAAAGTAGGCTCTTTCCGAAACAGTGTACCAACGCTAATGAATAATATCAACAATTATTCTAACGCATTTTAACAAATCTATTTGTAAACACGCTGCGAATATTCTTTAATGTCTTTTATTGATGGAAAGTGCACCTCGATGAGGTAAATTGAGTTTCGGTAAAAGAAAAAAGTCGGCCAAAGCCATATCCAGTGAATCCGCTAGTTTTCAATGGAGTTTATAAGTTTTGGAACAAAAGTCAGATCTTTTGGAACTAATCGAGCGGCATGCCCAAGCAATCGTTTAAAATGGTATAAATTGGTTCGTAAGATGAATAAATTCAGCGGCTATCTCTCTCAAACTTGAATGACGATTTTTAGATACCATTTAGACCATTTATTTTAGAGAGGCAAAATATAATTATACCACCTCAACCATTGAAGGTTTTCCCTCGTTTCACATAACCATTTTAATATAATATCACAGTATTTAATTTCATAACTATTCATGCAATATAATAGTTATTTACCATAACATTATTTTGACAAAACATTAATTTCACATAAATTCATTTAAAATTATTTTCACTTAGAATAATATTTCAATCGATTAGTCATGTGATAAAAATATGCTTGACCTAATACTTATCTAGCATAAGATTCTGCATCGTCCAGAAAAGTAATATATAAAACTTGTGGCTAGGTTTGGTTAGGTTAGAACTGCGATAAACACGGCGTGGGCCGAGCGAGCGAAGCGAGTGTGCCGCGGCAGCGACCGGCGAGCGCTAAAACTAACTAACACAATAAATTATGGCTACAAGCACTAAGTTAGGCTATGTTTGAACCGTTGTTCAAACATATTAAGTAATAAAGTAAAATATTAAAAAATGAAATGAAATTAGTTTTACAAATCATTACTACACACAATTCAGCGAAGTAATTTGTTACATGAAATAAGATTAGATGAACTAAAAATTAAATCCAACGACTACGAGTATTATATCAAAACAATAATATACCAATTGAATATAATATCAAGTGAATAATATACCAAATTAATTTTAATGCAACCGTTGATACATCGGATGAATGTTATATGAAACAAAAATTATGTGAATCAAAATGAATATTATACCAAACGTTGTTTTTCGAAGTGAAATTATATGAAAAAGTTGTTATACGACGCAAGGGTAAACCCATTTTGAATGCATGAGTTTTTGATAAATTCTATTTACAGCACTTAATATAAGACTAGACTCTTATGTACAGCATTTTATATAAGACTAAACTCTTATCTTGGGGTCTGAGCTACCCACGTCCCTAGGAGTGTACTCTATTCTGATTCCCTACACGTGGTCCCCGGGTAGTGCTAACCGAGTAGCAAACTCTGGTGGGAGGCTTCGGCCGTGGCTAGTTACCACCCACCGGACCAAGCCATGCCGTGAAATGACCTAGTCGTGTTTCGGGATATAGTCCGGTGTAACCGTTCCGAAGACGGGTCTGAGCAGTAGCGCACTTGTAGCGCCTCACTCAACTGCCGTCTTTGTACTTCTTCACTCTACAAAACTTCAAGGCTAGAGTGAATAAGTACCTTATAGGTCGTCGTGCTCCATCTTAGACCACAACGTCGCTTAACAACAGGCGAGTTGATGGTCAAACGCCGACTACATAAAAAAAAAAAGACTCTTAGTTCGAAATCTTTATCCAATATGAAAATCTCAAAACAAACTCGAGATGTACCAACAAACCCAAGCACTAAACAACCTATGGTGCTGAAACTTCGCGCCAATAAAGATAACAGTTGTGCCAACTTAGCGACTAATGGCGACTATACAAATGAACAATGCCCAAAGCAGGTTTTTAAACGAGCAATAAAATAAAAGAAAAATTGCCAATACTTTATTGGTATAATGTATGAAATTTAATGTAGGTGCATATCGCGGTGTTAAGCGCTGTCACTGTTTTTGCGGGTTGGTTTAGGAATATCGCATTAAAACGCGTTAAATATCGAATTTAAATATTTTTAAGCTCGAACAAATTTTACTTTTTTTCGCTATCCGCTTTACGTGAAATGCCTCTTTATAGTCAAATGTATCATTTACTAAATGGAATGCGTTTTAATTAACAAAATAAGCAATTAGTTTAATTTTAAAATATCTCCTACCACAAACTTCTCATCCACAACTCTACCTACGCAATACTACACAAGAAGTACGCAACCAAACGTCACAACATCAAAGTAGCTTTGAAAAGTTTTGTTTTTTAATACATTCGTTCATTCATTCGGTTTTATATTCTATTCGACTATATTCATGTAAACGATTCTCTACAACCGATAACGAGCAATGTTGAATATTCAAATGAAAATGTGTTTCAATTTATTACAACGAACAAATACGAATTCATCGTTGACTGCGGCGGTAATTACAAAAACGTCTGTTATACCTGGTTCTTATTGAATTTCCGTTCAAAACCCGCTCGACTAATTTTTTGGTTTACTTCTATTTTGCATTTCAACTCCTCTTCTACTTTTTCTATCCCGGGCAGGCTCCCATATAACTACTTGAAAGAAGAATTCTCTAAAATATTTGGGGAAAAGCCCATTATCGATTAAAGCCATACATACTGGATATGCTCTCAGAGCCGCCAAGCTCAAGTGTAACTGAACCGGCCACGCCAGTCGTGTGCCGGAAGAGCTCTTGGCCAAAAATATCACCAAGTGCAGCTCCTACTCCGTGCGTCCCTAATGCTGCTTCAGACGCTCGCGTTCAAAGCGACATTAAACGGGCGCCGGCACGGGTGCAAGCATGTGAACTGGCTGCTTGTGCTCGCGCCCGTACTTGTGCTCGTGATTGCCACCGATCGGGCCGACTGTCGGTTTTTCGATACATTTCAAAGGATGAATGTGCATGCGCTCGTGAGTCTGTTCACACGCGCTCCGTCGCTCGTGGAGTTTTTTGGCGGGAACCGAAAGGATGGTGTCGTGATTTTATTGCATTATTTTTGAAGTGAGCATTTTTAGTCGCAATCGGTTATTACCTGGTACGATTTTATAATTTTTTATCATCCACCACCTTCTACGAACTCTTCTTCTCTTTTCCACTCTATCATTTATTTTATTTGTTATAAAAATAGGTTAAGCCAAACAAAATTGCCGCTTCGATATGGACGTCCGCCATGCTTTCAATGGCTTGCACTATTGGCGCGCCCTAGTGCGCGTGAACAGCTTGCTTGGAGCGCCGCGCGCGCCAGGCTGCATGCCGGGCTGCACACCGCGCGTCTGACCGCAGCATAAAAGATGATAATCGAGAAATAACGCAATGTACTTGACACATTGTACAATTAATGTATTATACTTTGTACGCCTGACAGAAACTGGCAGAAGTGGGCTCAAAAACCGGATAGTTTATAGATATTTTTACCATCTTGTACTGTATAATTTAAGTAGGTAAGTATATAATTATTAAATTTGCTTAACTATTGAGTTTCCTTAATGATTATGCCACCCATTAAGCTTGACGAGCCTGTCGTCTACGGTGACGGCCATGCACCGGCACTGGGACGACTTCCTGGCGGTGCACTCCCACCAGGTCTTGCTTCGTCGAGTCAGCTTCTTGATGAACCGGTACTTGCCCCACAGGATGGTGGGGTTCCCGAACCTCGTCGTCACAAATTGAATGGGATCCAGGCGAGTCACTGGAATAGTCCTTTTTTACATTAACCTCTTTTGTTTGTGTTTTAAATTAAATGTGAGCTAGTAAAATGAAGACCCAAATGCTTCTGTTTAACCGAAACAGTAAAGATTATACCCATACCTATTTCTAAAAACGAATATCAGATTTGACCAATGTCGTTCAACCCATACCAGCCATATAGCTATTTGGACATTTCTAATTACAAGGTAACTACTTCTAACCTCTGTGCATTGGCCTCATTTTTAACTCGCTTTTATAAGATTTCAGTTTTCAATTTTAACCTACTTTTAATTGTCGTTTCGAAATGAAACTTTGAACGTAGTTCGAATGACAAATCTATATTTGTTGGTATTTCAGAGCCGATCTGGTAATGGAGCCAGGAGGTGAAAAACCTGTTTTCTGGTTTTTAAAGTAGGTTAATTTTTTTAGCATTTAGCTATTATGCACTGTACTGTTTGTAGAACATGATTGATCTAAACTTTTTATTGCGAAAATGTAATCAAACATACATGATACATATTAAAATACAACATCTAATACTATCAAATGAAATGGAAATAGAACGACAAACTTATCAAGTTGAATTCTCCTAGAATAACGATTATGTTTGGAAAAACGAGTAATTTTAATTTAATAGATACCTAATCGTTATTAATACCTTTACTTGAGTCTACTCGAAAGTAAAAGAAATTTTCTAAATTTTTTCTTTTATTTCTTATTTTTCATAACTACATATTTGCTCTACTTAGGATTCTCAATCTTAGTGAGTGTGTTCACCACGAATTGTTACGATTTCGTAATCACTATTAGATACATAACAATGTTGACTCTGTAGTTTTTCTTATTTTTGTTGCAATGCCAGATCGCTTTGGACTTACTGCAGTTTCTCAGGTAAAATCGGTTTCCAGACGACATCATAAGAACTGGATTACCTTTCGCTCGTCTTATTTCTCACAGAAGAAATTGTTTTAATTTTAGTTTTGTGACATTACGCTGTACATAATTCTATACCTAACGTTATCAGGAACAATGACCAAATTTGGAAATCATTTACCTTAACCTTTACGTTTGCTTCTATTAAGAAAAATGGATGCCAAAATAGTATTAGGTTTTTATTCGTAAGTTGCAACGTTCACGCGGTAGATCATCTTGATTGTCGTACCTGTAACAAACAGAAACCGCGTGTTTTTAAAATACTTATGTCTCATAGCCTCTATTCCAGCAAGGTGTTCGACATCTAACTTGTGTTTTTGCTTTGAAAAAACTGTACCTTCTTTAACGTAATAGAGCATCAAAAATGTTGTATTCGTTGTACAATCAGATATTTAACGGTAAGTACCTACGAAATTGTAAAAAATTAGGGCATCTTTAGTTTTGTTGCACATTTCGTCTAGGTTTTAGAACATACGACGAGATGACTACTTCAGAACAAATAATTACGGCTCAAGTAATAGTAATTTAAGTCATAGTAATTTTATTGTAGTACTTACCTATCTCACTACTATTTAAGCATAGAAAATAATAGACAGAAAACTTTGCTGGAATGAGTAGATATTTAGATAAGAGTAGATATAGATTATTTTACATAAAACAAAAAGAATCGAGAATCGAAAACGACAACAAAAAATAGAACTCGAACATGGTGCGACTACATGTACATTCAGTGGTTATGCGAGACGTTGTAACAAAGAATGTTCTTGGGCAAGGTGACGAGCTTGGCGCAGCATCCCCTGGGGTAACTTCGGCCCGGTCCAAGGAGAAGCTGCGGCTGGCCGATTTTCGACACGCTCATTACACCTAAAAAATAAGAACAAAATATTTTTAAATGCATAAACGAAACGAATGAAATATCTGTCGACTATTTTATGAACAAAAACACAAGCATACACACACGGAATACACACGGAGCAGACGTAAAACATGCTTTATTGTGTAGCTGTAGTTACATCAGCGATGCTTTTTATTGCAACACGCCATGATATTTTAGTATGAAAAGTGGACCGCAAGATGAATATCGCTTTACGAAAGAAATATCTCAATGTTTGTGTTGGTTTTTTGTTGCAACTATCTCGTCCTTAAATGTCACAATTCGGGCTGTGCAACCCGGTTTGTTGCATTTCCACGATATCTTACTCCCATTCTGGTAGTTTCGCGAGTATCTCTGACCTTCATACACCAAGGCTCTGGTAAGTCGTGTTCCATGACTGACGAAAACAGGACCTTAAAATAGAATAAAACAACACAGTATAAGGACTAAGTTTGTCTTAATGACAAAAGTAAAACTTAAAACTTCAGTATCTGTCTACCGGTCAACACGACTGCATGGTCGCTACACAGCCCGTCAATAGGGCTAGTACTTATTTACATTTATCTAACAATAGCAGCGCCCTATGGTTTGACCGCTGACCCTTATAGACCCCCTTAATGCGGTCTTGTCGCAAAATAATTTCTTAGCTGACGTTTCCTACTTACAAGCTACCTGCCTGCCAAATCGCAGTTTCAGAGATCAAATACTTTCGAGTTTTCGTGTTTAATTAGCGAGTGAATGAGTGAGTAACGTTTCTCTTTTATTTTATAACTAGTCTGGCCATAAATATTGTTACAATACAAACTCCTTCGTTTGTTTTTTTCTGCATTTAAATTGAAATGCGTTTATTATGTCGAAAACTACAATCGATTTCCCGCCATTTCACATATATTTTTGGTGATTATTATTAAATTTACAACATGGTATGGGGTGTTAAAAAAAACAGGATTGCAGTGATTGCGTTGCGCAAAGAGGGCACGGAACCGTCGGTCATTTTCAAGACTCTTCAAAATCTTGGTATCAGCCGTATGTTCGTATATCGTAGTATCGACAGATATACCGACACTCCCTATGTTGAAGAGCATAAAAGATCGGGGCACTCTCAACGACACGCCGTCATAGAGTCACATAAGAAATCTTTAAAGCAAGCAGTGGCAAAATTTCCCATGGAAACAGTCCGTAAATCCATAGATTCTTGGCCAGACCGACTAAAGGCCTGTATCAAGGCCAAAGGTGGTCATTTTGAATAATATAATAGTTATATTTTTGTTAAGACTTCAATACATGTGTACATATAACTTTTATTAACATTACATTACTGTATAAAAAAATAAATGCATTTTCATTTGTAACAGAACTTATGGCTAGACTAGGTACATATTTATATATCTACTCGTACCATTTTAGTAAAGTTTCTTGGAGAGGCCAATTCAGCTAACCATAGCCGATGCTTAACTAAACCATTGAAGTTGTGTTACCGTGTCACCGTATTCCAGCTGGCACCTTTGTAAGACTTTAGTGATACTGAGCCGTTCCTCATACAGTTTTGTATGACAAACGTAACGTCAACGGTTCAGTTAAGCATCGGCCATGGTTAGTTGAATTGCCCCATGACAGAGTTATTATTATAAAAAACAAAGAAACATGAAAATGTTACGGGCGCAAACTTAGCGCCCAATTTTCACCAAACTTTGGCTAGTTGATACTTGAAAAGCTGTCCCTTGTCATTTAAAAAAATCCGTTATTCGGTACTGCTAAACATTGGCCTCCCGGTTGACGCAATAGTTGTAGATAAGTTTTTTTTACTTCCAGTACAAGAGCATAACGCCCAGTAGCTCGCTGGACCAGCAATATTGCTTAGTGTGAAGGTTGACGAAGCTTGATACGATGAGTAGGTATTGAAAAGCATATTCCATTAGTCATACAAGGGACAATTTTTAACATGTTCTCCAATGAAGGCCACCACTTGGCCCTCTTTAGTCCGGATGCGTGCTTTGCAGCATTTGTTGCTACACGTCCACGAAACGCGTCCGCTACTTCCGACGTAATTTCTATAAAACTTGCGTTTTTCGTACTTTACACCAATAGCACGTTTAGAGGTTTTGAAAAACTCCGCTTCCCCTGAAACATTCTTCCATAAATCACTACATACTCGTACATTGTGATGATCAACATTCTAGAAGAGCATAGGAGCAAAGGATCTTGACAAGTTTTACGTTTGACATGTTTTATACACTGATATTATTACGAAGAGGTAAATAAATTTGTGAAATTGATAATTTGTATATTTGTTGGTGGTTATCTGTAGAACTGGTAAAGAAGTTGTTTTCTCGGAAGATTAAGTACTCTACGCCCGAGTGCCATAGAATATTTTGCTTATATCACACGTCGGTGATATCTCTGGGGCCCAAGCTACACATTTATTCATCGAAACAACAAGGATTTGTTATTATAGGACTGTCTATTGCAGTCATAATTTTATCATCATCAGTAATAGTTTCTCGCTAGAAAGTTATTGTTTAAGCTTGATGCAACTAGACGCGTGTTGCCCAACCATGAAAACAACCTGTTTTTCCTTGGTCCGGATGCGCGCCTTACAATGTATGCGGTTGGCACATATCCACGACACCAAGCCTGCTCCTCCAACATAGTTCTTAACAAACTTGTGCCCCTGGTACTTTACACCGATTCTGTCTCTCTTGGTTATGTAGAATTCAGCCTCGCCTGGAATCACACCATTTATCGTACACCTATGTACTCGTATGTGTGGGTTTGCAATCTTTTAAGCTTTAATGTTTCTATTTTCAAACAGATAGATCCAACAATGACAAAAAAATAACAAAGTGATTATCTTCTCATTTTTAGTATCTGCCTAACCTTAAGTCATATTACTTATGTCCCTATATGGTTCCCCCTGTATAACTGCATACTACTTCTGCCATATCCATATCGTCACGCCTTTCCCCCGAGGGGACTGGCAGAGGTGTAATACAACACCCACACTTCGCCGGACGATTGTTGGGTTAGATACACCGGGCTCCAGTCATGTAGCAGATGACATACAATTCTAAATATTTTACTAATTTATAGGTACACTGTCACTGAGTACTATAGTCTGAGCGAAGCGGGCAGATGAGCTAGTCCTCTTATATAGCCTCCTGTACATCCCCCTTAGCAATAATCGTGGTATTGCTGGAATAGCTGTACAATGTTTTGTCTTTGTACTTCTTTTAAAGTTTTATCTCGAACGGAAAAGACAAAATACTGCATAACTACTCCGAGGCTATACGTTTATTGCTAAGGGTTTCGGTGACAATTTTTGCGTTTTTCTTACTTTTACAAAAAATACTCGGGGCTAGCTTTTAAAGAAAAACAATTTCGCTATTTAAGCAGAATATATTTGATGTAGATAGGCGTCTATAGTAAAAATAGGATTTTATTTACAACTAACTAAAATATTTAGGAAGTAACATCTTAAGTAGACCTATAATATAACACAATAAAATAAGGCTTAACAATTATTGCCTAGCTAAAAATATCACCATATTACGTATCGCGTTGAGTTATCACCGTAAGCGAAGCTTAAAACTAAAATATGTTAGAGATCGATCAACAAATGTAAGAAACATTTTAACAATAACTTTTTTAAACATAGTTTTGTATTTATTGCTGGACAAGATTATATATAACACTATAACACTAAAATACGAGCGCTACTGAGGCGCGGTACACCGGCGTAGTTTCTGAACTATCATCCTGCCTCAGTGGCGTACTCGAAAACAGAGAGCCGTCCATCTTTTAAAATTACGTTCCGTTAAAGAAATTAAAAGACTTCATACTTTTTTATCCAACTCCTCCAACAAGTTAGCACTCGTACTCACTTGCAAAGGGTTCCTTTCCGTATCCTTTTATGTTATAATACTTTTAAATAAACACAGCCCTAAAATTGCTTTAAAGGCCAAAATATCAAAAATATTATAAATATATCATAAAAATGCAAAATTTTGCAAGATAACCGGCTTTGACTGTGACATACAGAAAGACAGAAGGAAGACAGACGAAAATAAACAATTTTTTTTTATCAGATTTTCGAAGAACTCTCAAAAAAGATTAAGCTGCAGTCCAAGCGTGACAAGATTAGCATCAATGAGCACTTTAGGAATCTTTTTTTACTTCAGGCGTGGGCAGTCTGGACCAAAGGTCTGTTTTAGGCAGTATACGCGGAAAGTTAAGTGCGTGGAGAGCAAGAGCAGCCGGGGTTAGGGTGGAAACAGGAGAAGGAAGCATAGCTGCTAGGTTGGCAATTTGCGAGCGCGGCCTGAGCTGCACGAAGGCGCCGTTGCCGCAGCGCGCGTGCGACGGGGGCGCGTGGTTGTGCGCGTCGCCCGACGGCACCAGCTTGCCGGACAACAAGCGCACGCGAGCTCGGCATCCCATGTGCTTCGACGAACAGTAGAAGAATCGCCCGCCCACTTGGGAGTATGTAAACCCGCGCAGCACTAGGATGTACTTCCCCTTCTCCGTAGGAATGAACTGTACGTCTGGAAGACACTCACTCGTTAATACCTATTGCATCACGTGTTCTCAGTAATAGCTACTGACTCTTGTAGAACGAGGCATTTAGGTAAATTATTAATTTCTAGGTAGAATCACACCATGTACATAGTTCAGATAAGTATGAAATGATGTAAAAAAAACCAACATACAGTCGAATTTATAACCTCCTTCTGTTTGGAAGTCGGTTAAAAACATAAGGTACACATACCTTTAGCATTATGGAATAGGCAGAGAGGGTAATAATAAATTGATTTTGTATTTTATTTTATTTATTTGTCATACACATACTACACATATTAATAACACATAATGCTAACACCGTAACGTTACACAAAGATTTTCCTGTGGTAATACATTGTTTTGAATAATGAGTAGATAAGTAATAGTAAATTATACACCGAGGGGACAAAGCAGTGTCTTACGTCACGGTCGGCTTATTGAACCTTGAGCGTAAAGAGAGACCCTAGAGTTAACTCCCGAGCGCAGCGAGGGAGTTATGAAGATTTCTGAGTGAAGCGAGGGGTGTTCTGTTCGGCCAAGACAAAGTCACTGCTTTATCCCAGAGGAGAATAGTCCTATATACTATACTATAGTCCTAATACCTTCTGCGAGGCAAAAACAAAGGATTTGTAAAAATATGTTACACCAAACACCGTATTTGGTTTTAAGTTCAGTTTTAGTTCAGTTTTAGAATAAACTCTTCTCACAGTGCTCGTATGTCGACTGTTTGCTGAGTTTTCATTCAATTTTAACCTCTTTGCTCGGAAACTCTAATGAGATTCTCATGCAATTTTATCTGCTTATGAGGCAATGCCTTGTTTTACGTTGAGACTACGTGATATGTAATTGGTCATTGTAATGACGAATATCACGTAAAGCAAGGCATTGCCTGCTTAAGAAGAGAGAGTTGTATGAAAATCCCAAGGGAACTTCAGGGGCAAACAGATTAAATGTGACGAAATGCGGGATTGTAAAAAAAAAATTATTCGAAAAAATTGAACTGGCCACCACGAAAAAAAAAGTACCCAATTGTATAAAATTTGAAACAAAAGACGACGATAATGTTACACATTTTCGCAGATCCTTTTTACTGTCTCGCAGATGGTAAAGTAGGGTATTATTTCTAGGATAAAGCAGTGTCTTCGATTTAGGCGGCTTGAACCTCGCTTCGTGTGCGAGTGTGTTGTGCGTTAAATTAAAACTCCTAACCATCGAAATAATATAAGAAAGAAGCGGAACGAGTCTAATTTCTAGTACACATCGCGTGAACCCATTATAACCACAAGCAACCGGACACTACACAGTTTCGTTAACAGTGTTGTTACGTATATCAATAACAAAGATAGAGGACGTACAAGAGACTACAGTGAGAACGAAACAACAATTATTATCACTGGTTGCGTTTGTTTGTGACTACGGTGAATTGTGTGCAGCTCCTAATTTATATGGTCAATTTTTAGGTTCTCGTACCGGATCTCCTTTATAGTTGATCGAAGCTCCTAACTCTAGAATTTATGTTACGTTGCCTTCGTTACGCTCAGAGTTCAATAAGCTACCCGTGACACTGCTTTATCCCGTTTCGATTACACAATTACCCAATTCTTGTAAAGTCCATTAATATATTTTACTTAGTACCTACGTACCCCGATATTAAATGCTATTGGCTACAATAGTACAATATTCAAAGAACATGGTTAGAAAATATTTTACATACTACTAGACGACTACATAAATATGTACTATCTGTCAGATAGATTACACTCATTATCATAATCAATATTGTGATTCAGTATGATCTACATCTACCATTACACCATAATAATATATTAATATTTTAAAGAGGAAAGATTTGTATTTTTGTGTTTGTAACGAATAAACCAAAAACTACCGGTTCGATTTAAAAAAATCTTTTACCATTAGAAAGCTAAATATAAATATAAAATATAAATAAATAAATAAATTCGGGACACTTCCACACACGGTCGCCTGACCCCAAACTAAGCAAAGCTTGTACTATGGCTGCCAGAGACTGATATACATACTTAGATATTTTTAAATACATACTTAAATACATATTAACACCCAGACATAGAACAAACACAAATGTTCATCGCATAAATGTTTGCCCTAGGTGGGAATCGAACCCACGCCCCCAAGCTCAGAAGGCAGGTTCACTACCAACTGAGCCACCGAGGCAGTCACACTAAATTATCTCTGAGTGACATATGCTATGAAACGCGAGTGAAGCCGCGGGCAAAAGAGGTAGTGTTGTTTATAATAACTTGGATTTATAATCTTATAAATAGGGGACTTGTGTAGTACATAGTATTTAGTGTCCTAGGGTGGGCTATTTTTAGGACTTGTCCTTCATCTAATTTTATGAACAAAAGTCCGTAAGTAAGTAAATCTATCCAAGAAAAACATTACTCAGTTAGATTAACAAAGAATGGAGGGTCATCGCACGTTAATATTAAAAACAATATCTTTTTCTGTATACAAGTAGTTAACTCGTTGTTAAGCAATGAAATTGATGCCATTTTGGAAACACTAAAAGGTTACTTTTTAAACATAACAAATTCATTAACTGTGTGTTGTGACATGCTCATTACAATAGTGTGACGATGAGCTTACGTTACAAAATTTCATCGTATCTTCACGTCGAGCCGAATTCTTAGGGCGCTTCTAGACGGGCCATGGTATTACTGCAATATTGGCCCGGCAATGCTGCGGCAATATTGCCGACTGTAACCCAGCCATTATCAGCCATGCTAGAAATGTATGAATAAATGGCAGGGCCATACTCAAAATATTACCGGTCCAGTACTGCAGTACAAATATGACCCGTCTAGGCGCGCCCTAAGAAGCTATTTTACATAATAACATACGATTTTCCAATTATTTGGTTTGATTCCCTAAATCATTTTGTCATAGGTTAGAGGCTTTAAGACGCTTTTGTACAAATACTAGTACATACTAACAAATAATCCTAATATCCGAGGGTTTCTGTTTACTACAGAACACATTTATTGTGTTATTACTACAAAAATATTGTTAAACTAAATTCCCTTAAAATACAGCTAGAAACAGATTGTATATACTATGTGTATACTATTGTGCATACTATGATGAGTTAATAAATACGCTAAGTACATCATTAAGTATTTAATTAATTAGGTTAATAGTAGATGGGCTGTTGTAATAGTGAATATTAATCCAGTAAAAACACCTACTGTAGGCATGTAAATAGACGATAATTATCCATGATGTAAATTATAAACGTCTTGGCTTTATAAAACGAGAACGGCAGTTCCGCTCTGTGCGAGTGAGATTTTACCTCTACTACACAGTAGAGTCAGGTGAGGGCTGAGGCCAGGCGCGATTTATCTCAGCCCAGTCCGGGGATAACGGCGGCGGCGGCGACATCAAAGGGCGAACTTGAATGTTTATCACTTGGCGATGGTTACCTATTTGTAGTGGTGGTAAGCGTAATTGACGTGGCATAACATTTTCTTCGTGAGGCAAGTTTAAGTGCTGTACACGGATGTGAGCTACTAATGGTGGTGATTCTAATGGTCGTCGCTGAATGTTTTCTGCTCTTGGTGGTGAGTTTAATGGCCTTCGCTGTACATGAGCTGGGATTGGCGGTGAATCTAAAGGTTGCTGTGGAATGTTATCTTCCATTTGAGGCAAGTTCACAATTCTTTGCTGAACATTTGGCTGGACGTGAGCCGGGAATAGTCGTTGATGTAATGCTTCCTCTGGCATGTTTTCTACCATTTGAGGCAAATTCGCAATTCTTTGCTGAACATTGGGCTGAATATGAGCCGGGAATGGTCGTTGGTGTAATGCTTCCTCTGGCATGTTTTCTACCATTTGAGGCAAATTCGCAATTCTTTGCTGAACATTGGGCTGAATATGTGCCGGGATTGGTCGTTGGTGTAATGCTTCCTCTGGCATGTTTTCTACCATTTGAGGCAAATTCGCAATTCTTTGCTGAACATTCGGCTGAATATGAGCCGGGATTGGTCGTTGGCGTAATGCTTCCTCTGGCATGATTTCTACCATTTGAGGCAAGTTCATATATCTTTGCTGAACATTGGGTTGAATATGAGCCGGTATTGGTCGTTGGTATAATGCTTCTTCTGGCATGTTTTCTACTATTTGTGGCAAATTCGCAATTCTTTGCTGAACATTGGGCTGAATATGAGCCGGGATTGGTCGTTGGTGTAATGCTTCCTCTGGCATGTTTTCTACCATTTGAGGCAAATTTGCAATTCTTTGCTGAACATTGGGCTGAATATGAGCCGGGATTGGTTGTTGGCGTAAAGCTTCCTCCGGCATATTTTCTTCCATTTGAGCCACATTTGCAATTCTTTGCTGAACATTGGGCTGAATATGAGCCGGGATTGGTTGTTGGCGTAAAGCTTCCTCTGGCATATTTTCTTCCATTTGAGGCACATTTGCAATTCTTTGCTGAACATTGGGCTGAATATGAGCCGGGATTGGTTGTTGGCGTAAAGCTTCCTCTGGCATATTTTCTTCCATTTGAGGCAAATTCGCAATTCTTTGCTGAACATTGGGCTGAATATGAGCTGGGATTGGTTGTTGGCGTAAAGCTTCCTCTGGCATATTTTCTTCCATTTGAGGCAAATTCACAATTCTTTGCTGAGCATTGGGCTGAATATGAGCTGGGATTGGTTGTTGGTGTAAAGCTTCCTCTGGCATATTTTCTTCCATTTGAGGCAAATTTGCAATTCTTTGGTGAACATTGGGCTGAACATGAGCCGGGATTGGTTGGCGTAATGCTTCCTCTAGCATGTTTTCTACCATTTGAGGCACATTCTCAACTATATGCTGAACATTGGCCTGAATTTGAGCCAGAATTAGTCCTTGGTGTAATGCATCCTCTCGCATATTTTCTACCATTTGAGGCAAATTCTGAATTCTTTGCTGAATATTTACTGCTAACGGCGGAGATTGCAGCGGTTGACGACGGGTGTTTTCCGCAACTGGTGGAGAGACCAACTGCCGCATCATCTGTTGCCTCATAGGTCGTTGTGAACATGTAGAACAAGAACATAACGGCCGATGATCATGGTGATGCTGAATACGTAATTCTACATTTCGAGGGTATTTAGCTGGAACTTTTATCCACGGGGGTCCTTGGTTTATCTGTTGTTTCATAGCATTGAACGTGAGGTGCCGCATATTATCGCGTATCATTAAATTTGTTATTCGAATAACTTTGGCTTGGTGTCTTCGTCTTTGAATATTCATGGTTCGTACATCAGTAAATGCTGATCGACGCTCACGTGCATTATTTATAGGCTGTTGGTGGATGTTTTTTGCCTTTTGATTTAAATTTATCCAATATTGTGCGTCATTCAAATTAATGAAGGGTCGAAGTGCATTCATTTGTTGAGGTTGGGCACGACGATTACTGAATGCAAAGGGCGAATCTGAATCAGAAGATTCAGCCTCCCGCATTAATGGATCAAAGCTAGAACGATGCTTTCGAATGCGTGGTCTCGCGTACAATGTTGTAGGATCCTGCACCAAGTAAGTACCGTTGAAAGTCTTTAGTTTTTTAGCATTTACCGGTTTAGGCCGAGTCCGTGCGCAGCTGAAGACGTTTGAAGGCCATTGTGGTTGTGAATCAGAGTCTGTTGAGTCCCATTCAGATGATTCATCGGGGGCTCGAACTGGAATGCAAGCTGATGGTTGAATTTGCCTATTATCATGCGTATGTCCCTGAGGTTGTGAAACTTGGATTTCATTCTCTCGTGAAGTAGAAGCTGCTTGTAAAGTAGAAGCCGCTTGTGAAGTAGAAGCCGCTTGTGAAATATAAGCCGCTTGTGAAGTAGAAGCCGCTTGTGAAGTAGAAGCCGCTTGTGAAGTAGAAGCCGCTTGTGAAGTAGAAGCCGCTTGTGAAGTAGAAGCCGCATGTGAAGTAGAAGCCGCTTGTGAAGTAGAAGCCGCTTGTGAAGTAGAAGCCGCTTGTGAAGTAGAAGCCGATTGTGAAGTTGAAGCCGCTTGTGAAGTAGAAGCCACCGACTTTGGCTCCAACAATAAGTTACTACTCTGACGTCTACCTTGTTCTTGTTCCACGTTTTTAAGCCGTTCATCAATGTTTGTTATTCGTTCTAGATTAAACATAATAGCTTGTACGATATCACTTACCGTGAACTGATTTTGAACATTTGACAACTGTTCCTCTACGGCTAAAGGCGGTTGTTTTCCTGGGGGTCCACAATTGGACTCTAGCGAAATTTCTTCTGCTGACCCGGTGTTCTGCGTAGAAACTGTATTTTGGCCATTTCTAAGACGCAACAAAAATGTCGGTACTTGTAAGATACCTAATTGGTTACTATTAATACTGCTTGTAGGTGCACCATACTGAGCAATACCGCTTGGAGCAATACTGCTTGGAGCAATACAGCCTTGAACAGTTCCTCCAGAAGCAATGCCATCGGAAACAATAGCACCCGGAGGAATACCGCCCGGAGCGTTGCCGCCCAGAGAAATACCGACCGAAGCTATATCGCCTGGAGCAATACCGACCGGAGCAATACCGCCCCAAGCAATACTGCCTGGAGCATTACCACCCGGAGCATGACTGCCTTGAGTAGTACCTCCAGAAGAGTTTTCGCTCGAAAGAAAACCACCTGGAGCAATACTGCCTGGCAGAATACTGGCAGGAAGAATGCAACCTGCAAAATTACTACCCGGAGCGTTACTGCCTTGAGTAGTTCCTCTAGAAGTATTATCGCTCGGAAGAATACCGTCTGGAAGAATAGCGCCTGGAGCAATACCACCTGGAGCAATACTGCCTGGAGCAATACCGCCTGGAGCAATACCGTCTCTTACAATACTGGCTGGAAGAATGCAACCTGCTAAATTACCACCTGGCAAATTGCTTTGTGGGGGCATATTGTCTAAACGTATATTACTGCAAGGATACTGCCACCGATATTGGTAACTACCATCTGGACCTATTTGAGACTCTAGAGCTCGTGCACCTGGTTGTATTTCTAAAAGCGACGAAGAACTAGGACACCAGACCTGATACGATGACATATTAGGCCAAGTGAATAACCTACTTCCATTGCTTTCGATTGTTTCTTGTTGAGTTCTTAATTGTACCTCGTGCGGTATTTTGCCTGATTCTACTTGTGGCAATCCATGTGAGTTTTCCTGTGGCAAACCATGAGGAGCTTCAGAAACCTCTTGTAAAACCTTTTGTGGGATTCTCTGTGGATTCTCTTGCATACCTTCTTCTGACTTTTCTTGAGATTTTCCTGGTGAATTTATTTGATCGTTATTTTTGGAATCGTTCTTTGGAATATGATTTGAATTTAAAGCTGGACTAGTAGCTTGATGTTTTCTATCGGACCTTTTCCTATGTCCGTGATTGGCAATTAAAAGTTTGATGTGCTGCTTCAGTTGGCGGCCTAGAAAACGTCGGACTGTGCCATCTCCGAGATGTTTAATCTTAGTAGGAAATATGGGTTTTCGTGTTCTATTGGGATGATTCCAAAATAAGTTTAACTTTTTTGTGTAAGTCGGAGTGATCAAATTATGTGGATATAATTTGACAGATACGTTACCAGCTTCTATTTCTTCAATTCTAGTTTTTTTGTTATAATTGGGAGTATTAGACTGTCCCGCAGAATTATTAGCTTCACTATCATTTTCTTCCACACGCCGTTTTAATCCTACGACTTCATTATCTGTTTCAGACCCTACAGGTTGTAAGTCAGATTTATGATTTTTTGGTGGATTTTCAAGCAGCTCGTTTTCTGTCTCGTTGTTCTCATTGTTTAAATTTGGACTAGTAGCTTGACCTTTTCTTTCGGGCCTAGTCCTGCGTCCTTGATTTGCAATTAAAAAGTTGATATATTGCGTAAGTTGATGGCTTAGAAAACGTCTTACCGTGCCATCTCCCAGATGTTTAATTTTAGTAGGAAATATAGGTTTACGTGTTCTTTTGGGACAATACCAAAATGAGTTTAACTTGTTTGTGTAAGATGGAATGTCTAAATTTTGTAAATCTAATTCTACAGATTCGTAATCGGCTTCTTGATCCTCAATACCACTCCTAATGTTATAATCAGGTGTTTTGGACTGACCCGTAGAATTATTTGCTTCATCTTCATTTTCTTCTACACGTCTTTTAAAATCTGCGGCTGCATTATCTGTCTCAGAAATCGCAAGTTGTAAGTCAGATTCATAGTCTTCTGGTACAATTTCTGCTAGATATTTTTGTAATGCACAATTTGCAACGCAGTTTTTTGCACCGCCATCTTCTTCAACATCATCTGGCAAAAGCGCAGAGCTTAGATCTTCTTGTCAGATACTCTTCCTGCTTATCTCAACATTAAAAGACGAACCCTGCTCAGCATTATTAATTTCACATAAATCCTCTGTTGTTTTATTGTTCTCAGTGTCTTCACTATTTGTTGAAAATTGCCCTTGTTCCTTAGTTCCTGCAAAAGAGAAGCAAGTGAGTAATGGTCTAACGCTCGGTCTTTCATCATCTACATTCTACACTATTGTTATTATAATAAATCTAAAAAGAATTATTTGATTTATTAGACTGACACTTGTTCCTGGATAAGCCGACATACGCGCTCACATACTAATGTGTCTATCAGTTCCACTATTTTACTCACTCTGACCTAGATGTGCCAGGGAAAGCCCGAATAAAACCAAGAATAAGTTACATTTACGATTGTTATTATGTTTATTAATTAGATTACTCAAAGTAATTTATCAGATTCTAACATATTTTCCATTAACAACAATATACTCCGTCAACGCATGATTGTGGTTAGTTATAAGTCTCTCTATCGTACCGTCGTCGAAACGCTTCACTTTCGCCGGGCAGTTTTTAGATAGTTTTGACGAACAGTACCAAAGATTGCTGTAATTTTTCTGACAATAGGTGTAGTTGTCCAATATTAAGAGCCGTTTCTTGCCTGAACGTGAAGGAATAAGCACACCGTCATCTGCAAAAATATTTCAAGTGTAATAATCTAGACACGCGGTAGCGTGTCATGCTCAACAGCTAACAGTTGCTAACAGAACTGGCGAACAGCTCCGTGTGTAATATTATATTGTATTTTCGCAATACGGTTGACCATTTGTAAAAAAACAGGCGCCTAGTGAAATTAATAATTTATAGTTTGGCTATGGAGCACATTTTTCGGTAAAAAACAAAAACGCATGGTAAAGATAATAGGTATTGCGACAACAATTACGCTTGAATATATTTTCCAGTGCGTATACACAACGACCTTGGCTAATAGTTGTGGCACAGCCGGGCGTGGCAAGCACCGACGCGCAATCGCTAAGCCATCGTAGAACAGCTCCTTTGTCTCTCCAGAGTAGGTTTGCTTCAAAACACGTAGCTACCCCACAAGAGTTAGTAATTGTGACTTCAGGATCAAAGCATCGTTATTTGCAAACGATTCGCTGGAATAAAAAGCGCAGATACAGAAGTAGTCGCGGCATTTTGAGTTATTTTTTTACATTTTTTATTAATAGTTTCAGCTCACGGTTCATTCCGCTGCCCTGGAGGTAAAACTACCGTTAATATTTCAAAATAAAAAATAGCCTTAGTAGGTTGTTACGTACAAACGGCATTAAAAAGATGTTCCATAACATACGAGTACATCCTTATACGAAATACAACTTTTCTCATTCATGCACTCACCCTCCTACAAACTTTTACATTTATAATATAAGGTGTGATTTTGTCATCGATAAATAATATATTTTTGTACTTGAATTCAGCAAAACCTACCTTTTGTTGTGACAGTGAAGTTTTTAAGTACTGTAATGACGCATCGGTTCGTGCGTGTGCGTGACGTATGTTCGAATGAGTTCTCCATTCGGGTACCGTTTGATCCTGGCCGAGCACTTCTTGGACTGCCTGGAGGAGCAGTACCAGCGCACGCTGCTGTGCGCCTGGTGGTACGTGTACCCATCCAGCAGCAGCAGTGGCTTCGTGCCTTTGATCGGTGCTATTAGGGTCCCTGGAAATTATTATTCAATTCAATTAGTTATAATTATCTTTAACAGTTCCATTAAATATGCCAACATACGTTTATTGACCTAAAACGCTTTTGTGTTTTTTTTGGAAATGCTACTTACATGATTTTATTTCCGTCTTTAAAATTGGTTTCATAACATTTTTTTTTACAAAACGTATGAATGAGTCGAGGAATACTTAAACTACATAACAACAATGTAATGGTTAAAAAGTTTAATGTTGAAATTAAATTAAAATTATCACAATTCGAACACTAGAGGTACAAAACACATACCTATGTGTGTCAATATGCCTCTATACGTATTTTACTATAATCGAATCACTATTTTATGAATGTATCCGTATTGATTAGTACAATAGGTCTATACTTTACCTTTATTATAAATACGCTGAGGCACAAGCCGGAAGACAACGTTATACTTAACACAACTACAACAACGTTAACAACGTTATTTTTAATCATTACAATAATGTTGGAATCATTTTCATTTCGTTTTCATCATTTTCCCGGTTTTAGCAACTCTTGAATCATTTAAAAACTGACCTTTACTGATTAACTGATATTTTAAACACCACTTATTAAGAAAAATATTTTAAACTGGCCTTTTTTTCGGGGCGGGGGAAATCTTTGAGAGAGACCCGAAATTAGTTTTTTATTGTAACCTTGATTATTAATTTTGATCAATAAATAATTTATCTATTAAATCTTTAAGCTGACATAATAATACTATGTCTCTTTATATAATATCTTACTTTGTAAATTGAGATACCTAAGTACGTACCTATATTATAAGTACAATTATGACATTTCTTATTTCGGCATAGATATCGGACATTACTTAAAAACCAGTTATTATTAAAATACATAGTTAGTCCATTGAAATGTTACAATTTAAAGACCGAATATAATTTTTTTAGAGGACGCAATTTTTTATTTTTGGGACATGTGTGAGGGCAATAGAAGCTTAACCCCAAGTTTGTGGGGTTGCCACACTTGTCCCCCGGCCGCCATCTTGGAAAAAGGGGTGCAAACACTTTTTTCGCAATATCTCGGAAACTATGCGTCCTACAAAAAATTCGTCAATACATAATTTGTAGCAAATCGCTTTGCCTACAAATATAAATGTTTTTAAACTTTTTGCCTAAATTTAAAATTAAAGAAGTTAGAAGCAAAAAAATGAGAAAATTTGGATAAAAATTTTCTTTTTTGCTCTATAACTTATTTACACATTTTACAAAAAAAATACCTCAGACCAATCTTATAGATGGTCTTTTTTGTTGATGAGAAAATTTTTCTCCATATTTATTTTTTATTTTATTCATTTAAAACGCTGTTACAGAGTTCCAAAGGTGACCGGGTTCGTCAATGCCCATGAGAATCCGGTCAAAACGAAATGTTTAACTTAGTTTTATGATCTTTTTTTTTTACATATTAAAAATGCCAGATTACCGAAATTTGCTTAGTCATTAGAGCAGTTATGCAGGGCTATCTCCAAGTCGTAGAATGAAAACAGCCTGGGCCGCGGTATGGCTGCTTCGTCTGTAAGAGAAACGCATCTTCGCTGATTGTGAAGAGGGACCATCCAGTCTACACATCTAGTCACACGTTTAGAGGTAGATGGTGCTACTACGACGGCAATAGCTGATGACTTTCTAACCCCATACATCTGCGACGTTGGATTTATAATTAATACCTTCTCGGTGTAGCACCTCTGAGCCCTGACGGAGAGTATAAGGATCTTTCAAGGAAGCACGAGTACTCTTTAAGTAAGAATGAAAATTCGATTAAGAGTGTAAAAATATTTTATTTCTCTAATAAATATTGTCAATAAAAATCAAGAAAAACTTGCATTTTAACAAGTATAAATAAAACACCATGTACAGGCCTTGGACATCAATAGGTAATACACTAGGTACGGGAAAGAACATGATTCGAATCTGAAATCAATTATTTTTTCATGTTTTTATGCTACTTTCAACACAAATGTTTAAACCATTTTTCATCTATCCTCGATCTATACTCACTATACTCATACACTATACTCACTATGTAAGATAACTCGTCTATGTTTCTATAAAAATTACACCCAACACCAGAAAATTAACTACCACTAGCGTTCATACTAACCAAAAAACCTCCATACTATTCAGCGAAAAGCACAACATTTTAATAAGTATCCATAATTGATTTCTGTACCTACCTAATATAATTTCTAATAAATAACAATAATTGTATTAATATAATTGCTATAAATATTTAACGAATACCTAGGTAGTTTAAGTTTTACAACGATACATTTTAAAACTAAGTATTTAATAATTATAACTTAATCGATCATTTTAAGATCTATTACATATTTACGAGTATAAGTACTGTTTAAGAGTAATCTTTTGTTTTAAGATACCTGCATCCAACTTACTGACAATAATTATGGAATGTTTACAAAACTTGTAGCTAGACTAGTAAGAACATTTGATCATAAAAGTGATATGGATTATGTTTCTTATTTTGTAACCTAATTCGATGACATTAATTCGTAATATGCGACTGAATGTCGCTGTATTTGTTTTGTGTAGACTGATTTCAAACAAAAAAAGGTTATTAAATTGAAAAAAATATCTTTTCTTTTGTTGGTCTGACCATAGAACAAGAAAGCTCCAGATTTTATTATGACCAAGTGCAATACTCAGTAGAGCCAGGGGCTCTAGATACACTTAACATTAACTAACAGCAAACACACCCAATCCAACTTACCTACCTACTCATTACCGTAACAATTAAATCAAATAATCAGCTAATATATTTTCTTAACAAGTATAAAACAATTTATTTAAGTATAGATTTCTAAGTAAATAACCAGTTGTACTGCTTGTTTTATAAAACAAAAAACGTTTTGGACCAAGAATTTTTTGGGCATCTTTTGATTTCGTTCCAGAGATGTCCAAAATAGTTCCATAATCATAAGTGATTTAGCGTCCTGTGGTTGTGTTCCCCGTAAGTCTTGACGATGACGTGCCCGAGGGTGGTGATGGTGGCATGGCAGTGCATGCGCCGCTTCTTGCCGCAAACCCACCTGGTTTTCTGGCCGTGCGTCTTCTCCCGAATGAAGTTCATACCGCGGTGGAAGATCATGGGGTTGCCGCGACGCGACATCACGTACATTGCAACTGAAATTGGACATTGATGCTTATTATTTAGTAACCAACTTGGTTTTACCAGTATTCTTTTTTTAAACATAAGTACCTACTAATTTTTAAAAGTTCTGCATATTATTGGGTAGCATCGGTAGCATGCATTTTTTAACCAATTGACTAAAACTAGCGGAAACTACTTTTTATGGAGACAAATAGATACTGATATTTCAGAACAAATCAAATGCACATATTCGAAATTCTCATAGTACAAAACAACATCTCCAATCCAAAAAAACTTAATGTGTTATCAAACCCACCATGGCCTGTAGAATACAAGTAGCTCCATCTAGGCGAGGCGTAAACAACTTAATAATTTCTCGAGAGAAACCTTTTTTTATTGTTACTTATGCAAATCTGTACACTTAAACATTATCATACGTTCTTAGCTAGCACAATTTATTAATAAGATATTTTTTACACTTCTAATACCATCATTCTATTTATAACATATATTACAGCATTAGCTTCCACCCTGTAAAATACAACTAGCGTCATCTGTGAGGAGCTTCCAACAATATTTCACAAGCACTTGGGTTCGACTTTCCCTCCGGTCGTAGCTATTTGCTTACCGCTCCGACCGAGGGCGCTGCGAGTCTTTTTTCTTGGTTCCAAGGGCTTATAAATTTTAAGCATCTCCACTACCTATCTTTAGTAGCCTAAAATTAAATATAGTATGCTGTTTGTACGCCAACGCTAGTCCCTAAACCAGTTTCACCTTTTTCACCTTTTCAGTTTCACCTTTGTTGCTCATTTATACATTTTTGTAACTTAAATTTAAGTCAACCTTCTTTGTTATAGACATTTTTGACATTATTACACCCAATTCCCATTTTTTAAGTTGTTAGAAATGGCGGAAGCATAAATCTATTACCTACAATAAGTTGTCGGCGTATTAATTTAGTTACCCAAGTCCTGAATAAATCTAAATATTGTTTAGATAAAAAAGGAAGTTGGTAGCTAGGTACGAAGGTACATTAACATAGTAGGTATAAAATTGACACGTTATAAAAGTATGTAAGTATATAGTATGTTGCTACTAGTAGTAGATAGGTTTAGGACTTATATCTAAAATGCTCCATACACCATCACTAATTTAGTCAATAAAAAAACAATAAAACAAGATAGGTGCAAAGTATAAAAGTAGATATCTATGAAATGAACAAGTTTTGATCCCATCACCTTGCCTACAGTACAGTTAGCGGCTCGTCAAAAATGCAGTTTACCGCTAACTTAAAGATATCGATCGAGGCATAGGACGGGCCTCGGCCCTAACAAAAACCACTCTTAGTAATCAGGTATGCAGACATGCTCGCTCGCCTGCCCTATACGTATAACTTGTTCCCCTTCTCACGGGCACATCGTTCACCGCTTCACCTGCTTTACAATTTAGGGTTAGTATTCGATAAACTCACGTTTGTTGGTTGATTTTAGGTTGATGTTTATTACTGTTTTTACTTAGGTAGGTACGCGGATTGTATTGAAATGTATTTTAACTTCCTTGTTTCATATTTTTCCTTACCTAAACGAAAGTTAAAATATTTATTACTTTTTCCTGTTTTGATAGGTTTACTGTTTAATATTAGATTTCACGGAAGTTTTGAAGTATTTTATGTAATGTTCCTATGTGTTACAAGCTATGTATATTCAAATAAGTATAAAAAACTAATCAATAATAAGTAATTAAGTACTTAGTAGAGTAGTAGAACTACCCGAAAACGACAAGGAAACCACTACCCACAAAGGTTGCAAGTGTTGCAACCGCTACCCTTGCAGGTTTTTAGTCAGCCAGATTGTACCTATAAAGCTAAAAAAGGTCATGTACTTCATGGACTTCCACGACGAAACCAACGCAGGATGGGAGAGCTTTGAAGGTCCCATGGGTGAATGGATAGGGTAGGGTTGCTTGCCTTCAGCCCGGCAGATTTTCTAGGCAGCGACTTGAAGTAAAATACTTGGTTATACCTAAGGTTTTCTGCATCGGGAGCTAATAAGATAATCTAGTAACAGTGTTCTTAAAAAGTTTAAACTCTATGGGCTAATATGTTTAGTTAGACACAGCTACGAGTACTTACTAGCTAAAGTATGGTAAATGTACCTAAGTTCTACGTCATTAAGTCATTATGGTGAATCTGAATTGAGATTCGATCCGCAGCCAAATCTATGTACTGAATAAATAGACGTTCAACTCGTGTCGATCAACATAGAAAAAAAGCAGTGCAAAACAGGAAAACCCACAAGTGAATGCTCAGAGTGGAACAATAAGTAACGGCTCCTCGGTGTGAACGAGCCTCTTCCACTGCTGACGATAATAACCCTAGGTACCCTCGTGGAACGGTACACAGTAGGTACATGTGTCTACACTATCATTAAATAGCATACCTTCTAGTAAATAATCTTTAGATGTACTACTTCCAATTGTACATTTAACATAATGTTGATGACTGATAGCTTTCAAAATACGCTCAGATTTATTCTAGACCAAGCAAATAATTAAATGTTCACTGTAAATGCAATTGTCAGAAACAGCAACAGATCATGTAACAAGTTTATATTAAAGCTTTTCCCAAGTTTTCAAACACCTCTAAAACCGATAGTCGCTATTAGCGCTTAATCATGAACTCCTCATGCCTCAATGACAAAAATTACGATGTAAAATGAAAAACCTCTGAGTATACTTGATATAAACCCCAGAAAGATGAGAGATAGATTACCTTCCCTTTAATTACAGAAAATCCTTATAAAATGATAAATCCATCAAAATAGGATAAATCATATCTTTTACGTACATAGGTAGGTATATGGTGGCCAATGGCTATCGAGAAAAAAATACCCCAAGAATCTCCATTCCCCAGATCTAATGAATCACCATCCTAGGACCACTTTATTTGAAATTTTCTCTGATTTCTATCTTCAAGGTGCAATAACCTAGCTAGATGAGCAAAAACTGCACGAATCATAATACCTATCGACGTCGCTGAGTAGTAACCTACCTACTTATATATACGTTTGTAAGACCAACAGGAAAACTAAAATAAGTACCTATTAAAAAAACTAAAATCAAACAGCTTTGAGAAAAAAATTAAGTATGAATAGGAATTGGTATCTTGTTGTGCTTAGTGTAGTCGCCATACGAATTATTCTTGTTTGAAATTGACTTTTTCGAATTAAAATAAAATAACGAATTAGTAACAAAGATAGAGCATTACAAATTGTTGGTGTAGAGGTTAGTAGGTCCTACCTAGTCAGTAGTGACAGAAATTCAAGAATTCAGTGTTTCTAGAATCGCTAACGCTCGAAAGGTAGCTGCTGATTGGAGGAGTTGACAATATGATCATATAACATTTCTAAAGCTCGTATTTCCAATCAGCAGCCGATGTTCAAGCGTCAGCTATTCTAAAAACGGAATCGTTTGGAAACGTTCGCAACTTGTGTAGCTTGTCTTTTCAACCCCTGCTTTTAAAGTCCTTCAAAAAGACTCGACTGGTTTTTTAACGACCAGACTAGCCCCAAGTTTCAAAGTCAGTCATAACACTGAAGACCAATTTGAATCGCCATCTCTTGCATTTCTAGTGGTTTGTCAGAGTAGAGTAGTGATTAGATCCAGTTGGTCGGCACTCGGCACTCAGCACAGGTAACGGGAACGCTTAGCCGAGTGCACCAGGTGCCTCTGCTTCGTCACGCGGTCGATGGCTGGGCCGGAACTAAAGCTTTCCCTCAGTCTGCCCTTTAAAGACCAGTCTACTTAATAAGTAATTATAACAAGAATATTTTTTCAAATCATCTCAATGTAATACCGATTTTTTAAACGGATAAGTGTTTTAATAGATTACTTGTCTTACTTAACTTAAGTAATTCGTTTTTGTTCAGAATATTTTTGTACGATCATTGTCTGTTAGATTGAAGTAATAAGTAGATAATATAATGAATTCAAAAAAGACCCAACAGTCAACAATCCATTCCGGCTGTTCCTAAGCCGTACCGGTTTCCAGCATTATTCTCTCGGTAACCCTACACTTATTTAAATTATTATTATACAGCAGATGAAAGCACGCTCCCGATGAATAGACTGCCCTCGTACCTACCTACATTTGTAAACTTTATCAACTGTTAGCAACAGGCGTACCTACCTCAGCTCAAGCACAATGGCACGGCATAATAACCCGAGGGTTAGCTCAAAAAAAGTAACCGTTTTCAATGCCTCAGTGAGCTAAAGTAAAAAGGTATCTTAGCTTCAAAAAAATAAAGTAGTATTTGAATGATCGGCCTGTGCTCTACCTGCACCTGGCGCTAGCATTGAAAGCAATCACAATATTCCATAAAAAGTAAAAACGCTTTTAAATAGAAAAAGCATCAAAAGGTAGGACGTCTAGACATTCTTTTTTTTTAGTTCCCAGAATGAGCAGGTAGAAAAGTAGTGACTATGAATGCAAGATTATCGTCTAAAAAGAAATGATCCCATGCATATTTGAAACATTTATATTAATAATAGTATAATATTAGAGATGACGCTTTAGCAAACCTTAAACCTTTTTATTTGTAACATTTTAAATGTATAGTAATATATTCACATTTATATTTCTTTCATTCATTTGTACTCTTATTTACTCTTACATCATAATAATACAACCAATTGACTAGAGCCGATTAACAAAACCTAACTAAAAATTATGTAAACAACATCAATGGCAACTAGATAATAAAATTTTATGCGATAACATTTAAATTACCTACTCTGTTTTTTATAAACTTAGTACACGATAAAATTGGAGATCATGGAATTTATCCCATCTTAAGATTAACATTGCTTTGATTGACTAGAACACCTACTAGCTAAAACGCTAGACTTCATCAAGTAAATTAGTACAAAATAAGTCTGGAATGATGGCCACTACAGTCATGACTAAATCTTAATTGTGGTTTCTTCAAAATAATGAATTCATTTCGGTTACGCGCCGTGATTTACTTAATTATTTACTAAGTGGAACTTTAACTAGTCGTTTGAGACAGATTTCTAATTTCATTTATTACAAAATAGCCCACTATTGTCATAGTGCGCTCTACCAATCCGCTCCATAAAAGTACGAAATGTTTCTTAAATTAATTGGCAATTATTTTCGGATAGAAATCTCTACCAATTTTGGCACGTTTCAAAAGTCTAAATCTTTTAGAATGGTCGATATATACTATTTAGCCGAGCTTACTTTACGCTATTCGAGGCTAATATCTGGAATTTCAATCACAATTCTGTTCAATTTCGACCTGCAAGAAAGCGTGAGCACCCAGCACTTGATCGTCAGGACGATCATTGCAGTATGTGAGCGAGAGCTTGGGCGGATGCGTGTGCAGCGGCGGGAGCCCCAGCACCCGGTCGTTCAGCGTCAGGATGGAGGCTGGACAGCTGCGGGACTTCCGCGAAGAACAGTACCACAGCAGCCGAGCCTTATCCTGCTTCTTTCGCGAATTCATGAAATAAGTGTTCCCTCGATAGTACAAGAGCCTCGCACCTCGCGTCGTCGCCAAGTACCTCGCCTCACCTTTCAACCAACAAATTGCTAATTAAAAGAATAACTATAGAGTAAGGACGTAGGTATAAGAGGTTTTCTACAGCAACATTCAATCAAATACGGATATTAATATTACATACACATGTATTGTTTCTTGTGGACCTTATTGTATACCACGAGTTGATTTGTTACAGTCTCGGTGGAGCTTGGCTCAAATATCATAATTAATAATGCATCTATAATTAATAATACTGTAGAATGAGATCCCTTGTCAAAGCTTAGTAAAGCACTTAAGTAGATAACTAAATGATACTTTCGATACTGACATTTGTGATGAATGTGATAATACGTGTCGTGTCATCGTAAATCCACCTACAGGCACTCACAGAATTGATTTTTTTATAAAATTACACTTTAAATGGAATGTCCCGTAGCTATTCATACTTCTAAAAATAAAGTGAACTACGTGAGGTTTTACAACAATTTGCAAATGACTAGTTAGACTCGACTAGTCTAAGGGCTGCATTAAAAAACGACGCTCATACATCAATCTCGATTTAAAACTAGTTTGCTTTGCTTAAAACCAGTTTTAAGTCAAGATTCCTGACTGAGTGTCGTTTTAGAAATCGGCCCTAAGTATCCATAATTCAAAATCACAATTTATACTAAAGTACAAATCGGTTGATATGGAAATGGTCTCTAAATGTTCTAGGAAAAGTGTTAAAGAAATACAAATCTAAAGTGTTTCAAATCTGCCTGTGCTGGTGCTTAATAGTGTTTAGAAAAAGGTACAGCGCTATCGCCATTTTAGGACAAGTTAAAAATCTAAAGCGGCTTTAAAGTTTAGGGCGGTACCTAAAGTTACAGTGCACTTGTATTCACTAAGGCAGAAATGATCTTGATCGACTCAAAAATTCTACTAATTATCGCGTTCTGGACGGGCTAGGTTGCACTGACAGGCTGATTGTCCTATCATTATCAATAATGGTCAAGAATCTTCATCTTCAGAGGTCACTTGAGTGTCTGTCTCCGCAGCTGGCAGTCGCAGCGGCGTCTCGCGAAGGCTGTGACGCGGCAGGTCGGTGCGTGGACCAGATACTGCGAGCGGTGGTGCTCCGCCACCCACTGGACCACCACCCGGCACGAGCTCGACTCCCAACCTGTCGACCATCCACACCTCCAGCATGATGCTTACGATTGATGATGGATGGATGATGGGTGATGACCACGAATTATTAACTAGGCACAAATAGGGCAAATTGTTGTGTAGGACGTAGGTTGTCAAAGAATCGTGAATAGTAGAAGTTTATATCTGTTTCTAACCTTCACTTACCAAACCATATAGAAAATTCAAAAATATGTGCATATTAGTCGAGATAGGTATTAAAGACATATTTAGATACCTCATCATGAGTGATGGTACATAGATGATCAATATTACTTAAGTTTTTAAGCCACGTTTTTAGGCCACTTAAGTTTTTTTTTTTAATATTATGAAACGGATTTCAAAATTTCTTAATTATAGGAATACATATTAAATTGAATTGAATACCCATATAGTTAAAAAACAAATAAATTAAAGTACCTACCTACCCTTCGTCTTGAAGATTTCTGTGTCTATTTCTGTACAAATCGTTTGTACTTGGTAAGTACATGGTTTTCAATAAAGATATACCTACCTAGTGTAATGTCAGCAATAAAATATCAAAGTACCTACCCAGGATGTACATAATAAACCCTATAACAAATCCGAGAATCTCAACGTTTCCAGACATAAAAGCGCTACAAAGAAACAATGTCTGCATCAAAAAACTTCCTTTATAGCCGCTATTAAGTATGACAGATACATTAGCGGAAGCGGAGATGTAAAAACGACCTTATTACTACAATGGGATGTTATAATTTGACAGGCATGGTAGTGGGTGGATAGAACGGGAGAGCAGGCAGAGGGGCCGGAGAGATTCTGGGGTATTATCGATTGGGGGCACCATCACCAGCATGCGATGGCGCCGCGGCGCGCATGTCCCGTGGCGCGGCGCGCGCGGGCTGGTGCCGCGGCGTGCCGGCGCCGGCCGCCGGGCCCGGGAGCCGGCCCGGCCCCGTGCTACGGCACCATCACAACTCACCACTAATGTAAACACGATTAACATCCGAGAACCTGTTACGCCAATTAAGAACTCCACTCCGATGTCCCTTCGACAAATCGTTTTATGAATGCAATTAAGACATGTCGTGTTACTTACTAATTGTTCTGTACACTTTTCATTAGGCAGGCTATGTTAGTATTTACTAGCTATACAGATTTGCTTATGTTAATACATATTTAGTTACAGGTAGAATGCAGAGTAATAATTAGAATTGACCATGTAATTATGTTGAAACATTCAATTAACAACCTAGTTAAATAGATACTGAATTACCAAACTAAGTTTTTTATCTCATAAAATCTGAAACATATTTATCTTAAAACTAAATGAAGTATCATTCAGGAACATATTTTTTTATTGAGCAATCTGGAGTCGATAATTGTTTGAAAATTTCAAACTTACAAATTAGTTACTAGGTATAAGAGTTCTTTACTAAAACTTGATACTCAAAGCTCAAAACCCTAATGGATGTTTCAGTAATTAAGTAAATAAACCAAGCGACGTATTTGCTATTTAGTCGAATAGAGCAACAAAACTGAGTGATTGAATGAGCACGCTTATAATTTGTTATCGCAAGAAGCTCTATCTAGTTTCCTGAAAGTGTCTATAAATAGGGTCGAGTCGGCGGCGGCGCGGCACCGCTCCACCGCGGGACCGGCATGGCATCGCTCGACGTAAACACGAAAACGTGGAAGCGTAGTAGCAGAGTGCGTAGTACGCTCGTACAACTACGGCGTCTTGTTTGTGTTTGTGTGCACACAGGCGCAGCTAACGCGCGTTGCGTGGAACGGAACGTAGTAGGCACGCCGAAATTAGGGCATTCAGGGCGTAACTAGGCTATAGCGCGAGATGGAGGGAACGCCCATACGATTCCCCGTGCCCTGCCGAAGTTCTTTCATAACTTTGTAGCTGGTATTGATCCGTCACAACTGCGCAATTCATGACCTCTCGAGTCTCGAATAGATACGCGGATGTTACAGCTATGAGAATTGATAACTGTGTTGCGTCGCCGCGTATCGTACGACTTATTTTTTACTGTCTTGGGGATTTTAGCTTTGCTGAAACACTTCACAGCTTTACAGTTTTAAGTACTTTATAGAATGACGATTTCAAAATATCGTAATTAAAATCATAAATCTTCATTAATTTAATTATGATTATCATAAATCATAATTAAAATCATAATTACAATGAATGCATGAATTATTTTACGAAGTAAGTACATACTAATATTCTACTTAGCAAATAAAAAAATAGTCTATTCTCTACATCAGTACTTTAAAAAAAATACTAACCACAATGATACTACGAAAACTTAAAAAAATTACTGAACAAAAAACATTCTTACAAAGTAAAATTTGCATATTTTCATGACTAAGCAATGTATTTAAACAGATTAAGAAAAGATAAGAGCCAATTAACAAGACATAAACATCAGGGACAACTAATTTGTTTACCAAATGACCTATTTAAGACTACCCACTGAGATAGAGCTCTTGTTAAAAAATCAAGTGTTACGTAGTGCTGTAAGTAGCAATCATTGAACATAATCTAGCGCGATATCATTTCGGAATTTAAGTCGTACATATTTACAAACATTTCGTACCACGTGTTATTTACGGAAGGCCTGTAAGTACGTCACAGATTCGTACACACGTGACGTCAGGCTTATATAATCCCCCGCGCCGCCGCGTCCCTTCAGCGGCCCTTGCCCTGGATCACCCCAGTACGCCGTACGCAGCCTACGCAGTACGCACTACGCAGCACCCTCGACTCACCCCCGGGCTACGCGCGCCCTGCCTAGCACAAACTGTTGCCTAAGCAACGCCATTAGCCGATATTCCACCCCCGGTCGAGGAAAACAACCAGCTTCCATTCATATCGTTTAATATTTTAGTTCTACAGAGTATTTTGCCCAAAGCAATAGTAACACGAAGTAAACATAAACCTTTAATGCCCGGTTTCTATACTTATCTAAAACTGATTGTTTAAACCTACCAATAGTTAATTATTGTCTATTTCAAAGACAACTAGTTGCGCTTCCCGGTTTCACCCGCTATCTTACAGAATCTGTTAAGTTTACCACTAGAGCAAGTAGCCTATTGGTTAACAAGAGGCACAAGCTATCTCCCTTTCTAACTTCACTCAAATCCATTTAGCTGTGAAACAGCTGATGCATGCATTAAGGAGTAATAAACATTAAATATACAAACAGACCAATCACACGTAAAATTAGACAAAATTACGCATAACGTGGTGTCATTACATGACATCGATCGGTGTGATATCTTAAAACTTAACTATTAGTAGGTAAAAAGAAAGTTATCCGTTAAGTAACTTGTACCGAATTTAAAAACCGGTCATTACGCGACATATCCGTCGAAATAAAAGAAAACTACATTTTAAGTACATGTCATAAAATTTTGGAATAAAAAAATAAAAATTTAGATTGTCCGTCACACCCATTTTTCTTGAAAACTGATTTCATATTCTAATGAACTATTTGGTAAACAAGTACTTCTATAAAAAAAAGTCACTTAACTTACCACCGGTTAGGCTACGACAACAATCGTCGCATTTGATTTTAGGAACTTTTAAATGTACATTTTCTGCATCCTTTAAACATTGCATGTATACTAATTAACATTATCACATTGCATGTATACTAATTAACATTATCACATATTTTGAATTAAAAAAAAGACTAAAAAAAATATTTAAAAAATTAAAAAAACATAATTGTGGTTTTACGTCATATAGTCTGTACATTAATAGTTTAACGGTAAAAATTGAGAAAATTTCGTTAAAAAAAATTTAAATAATTGAGACTTGATAATAACCCTCAGATCCAGCGCTACAGACGCATATTTCATATGCTACCCGAATTCTGATCAACAACAGATCAGATTTCCTCCTACAAAAACTATAACAAATACGTAATACATACAACATTGTATAAAAAAACTGAACGCTAGCTTATTTATCGACCACATTTGGAAACGTTTTTAATTTTTTTTATAAAAATTATGTAGTGCGTACTTTCATGCTAGGAGTACAGTTCCCAGTGTTTCAGGACTTGATCATTGTCTACCTGTACCTTTGGTATACGTCTTTCTTCCTGACGTACTTGCCGTCCGGCGTGAAGTAGTAGCTAGGCGGCGCGTGGATGTGGCGGCCGCGGACCAGGAAGAGGATGTCTCCTGCGCCGAGGCGCGCAGGCGCAGTTATCACGTCCGCGCGGCAGCCCGCCATGTCTCGCGAGGAGCAGTACCACTGCTTGCGCCCGTGCGCCTGCAGATTCTTCAGGTAGTACGTGTAGCTGTCGTGCACCAGCAGCGACTTGCCCGTCCGCGACGGCACGTATACCGCCGGCACTGCGCCAACCATCAACGATCATCACTACTGAATACGCTGCAACCTTACTGCCCTAACAACGACCACTATCGACAAGTATTCGTATCGTCGCTCTTACCAACTTTTACAGAATACATTGGCGATAGTAACTCATAGAGCTCCAGATCTACTTACTTTCAATACCGAGTCCAGTTTCTTAAGGTTTGAGTTTTAAACTGAGCAGCAAGTGGACTGACTATGTATCTATAGCTACGAGTATATCCAACATCGATCCAAAATGAGAATAAACACATTTTAAACTGTCGAGTCCAAAGTAAAACTTTTTGAAACCCTTCAAGAAATTAAAGACATTGTAAGATTACTGTTACGAACTGGTGAGCTCTACTTATACGTGAAAAGCTATAAGGACATACGAAATATTACACTAAGTATTCAATATATACATCATAATTATTAGTATGTTATGGATGCCATGTCTCTCTCTGCCTTACTGATATGACTATCTAATCCCAAAACTACCGCTGACCTAAGTTCTACTGATTAAAAATCAACCGTCAGCGACTAATCTACTACATTCTAAAATTAGATTATCTCGATTACAATAAAATAAAATTACGTGAAATTAAAAAATATATTAGTATTCATAAATGAAATATACAATTATACAGACTTAGAGCCTTAGGAATCAATCAACAGATTGGAATGATATATTAAAACACAGGCTCTATATAATTTTCCATTTCGAAAATCATATTTATGGCACTTCCCGAGTTTAACAATATAAGTTTGAAAATACAGTACAATAGCAATGTGGTCAAATTACAAAACAATACTATGTACACTTAAATTCGATTACGTCAATTATTTAATTACTATTATAACTAACAATACCATACACTGGTGTCGCATCTCACATAGCACATTTACCTGCTAAGAACGAGCGGTCACGGACGACGAAAAGGAACAATGCGTATAGCAAAAATTACTTTTAAGTAATTTGAAAACAAGCTTTCCAATTTTTTTTTTCCAAAAAAATTACAAAATTTCAGACAAACAACTAGAAGTAAACCTGTACTAAAATAGGAGTTATGTGGCTCGTAATCTGTCTCCGTAGAGTCTAAATAGTTCGCTCAGGTATCTAGTGTTGGCGTGACTTGCAGACTCTTTCGTCAGATCTTGAGTGTTCTCTGGTATCCTGGTTTCGGTGAAAGCGGGGAAAGTTCTAACTGCGCGCCGTGAGGGTTCCGTTTCTGAATTTAAAGTTCTTAAACCAGGCGGTGCTGAAGGATGCCGCGAATCTTCGCAGCCTTTTGACTGTCATGGTTGGTGGTTATGGATTCCTAAATCACCGATGATCTCTCCATTGTAGGTGCGTAGTTTAGCACTGCATCGGTGACGACTGCGGCCCGCGCAGTACCATAGCACGCGGGCCTTGTTGCGGTAAGCGTTATGTGGACGATACAAGTAACCTTGCGACATCAACTTCGGGTACCCATTATTAGAGTATATCACCTCAACTTTATTGGCCTGAATTTCAACTGTAATATTTCGATAGCATTAGTTAAATACTATAATCAAATTGATATTGAACAATGAAACATGGTAGGTACTTGATTTCTTAACGATGTATTGTAAAACTATGTAGGAAAGTAATAAAAGTTTAATGAAACATTTAAAAGTAAAAAAAAAATGAATTTAGGGCCGTATTCAGAAACGACGCTTAGTCATGAATCTCGATTTAAAACTGTTTTTATGTGTGGTAAACCAGTTTTATAACGAGATTCAAGACTGAGCGCCGTTTAAGCATGTGGGCCTTAGATTTCAAACAATAACGGTGGTAATATTAAAACATAATGATCCGCGCTCGAGGTAGTAGTCATCGCCTTCGCCTCTATGCCTCTTGTAGAATACGCTTTTGCCTAAGTATATATTAATATACCTAGAACAAAGATGCACATTGGTGCATCCTTGTTCTACCTTTTTCGTACTCCAGGCGATGACTACCAACTTGTGCGCACTCCGATCAGCGAAGAAAGGATTGCAGACATAAACGGACATCAAATGGTATGGTGGTGAGTATTGCAGCGGTGTCGCAGTTCCGCGAAGACGACCATCTTCCCTTGCGTGTGTAGCCTGGCCGCGCAGCCGCGCGCGCAGGTCCAGCGGCGCCGGCGGCGGTAGCTGCCGTCCAGCCGGTACCAGTGCGCGCCCATGCGCAGTAACTGCCCCGCGCCGCCGCTCGTCGCCTCCGCTACCACCGACACACAATCACTTCACCTACATATGAGCTGCTTCATGATCCCACCGAAGCGGCGCGAACGAATGATAACTAACACTGCCTACGGCGCACCGAAGACAGACTCTATCGGTAGTCCGAGGCATTAATGAATCAAAATCAGACATCAATCGTTTTACGCAAGCGAAAGAAGAGAAAAAAAAATACATTTCTCATCTATCGGTTGATCACTCTTCGCTCTGATTCAGTGGACTTTGTGTGGTACCGTGTGGACCGTACTTCATACGATTAAAGCATGCTGTGAGAGTAAAACCGAAAGCCATGTTGCACTGGTTCAAAATAGCCGTCGGCTGAGTTGCTGAACCAATCGTTTAAAATTACTGTAAATCTACAATTTAGAAAAAAAAAATGAATTGTTACTTGTTAATATTAAAACGGTTGATTAAGCTGCCCTTAGTTAGTTAGGTTAGATGTTTTTAGTTAGTTAGTTAGGTTAGAGGTTTTGGTAGATGCAAGAATTTCCAAGGGTTGAAACTCTGGGCCTCGATTCTGCTAAGCAACTGTTTTTAAATTGCTAATGAATTGCCTATTTTTCATTAACAATTTTGAAACATTTGGTTAGTAGAACTGGCAGGCTGGTCTCCTGGTCAATTAAAACAATTGTTTTCTTCGTATACAGGTTTATAGATCAGGCAAGAAAATAAATAAGTTCACCACGCTATTGACTAAAATAGTTCTGGAGATAAACTGTACGATTACGGTGGGATACTATTATTAAATTAGTAAAATACTAATACATGATTCGAGTATAAGGCAAGGGCAATCGGCCATAGACTATGATGGGAACGGATTACATTTAGAATTTAAATCTCTAAAAATAGCTGCCCAAGTAAAACGGTTCCCAACATACATAATTAGAAGGCCGGGAATGCAGACTGTTACATAATTATAATCGGTTCTACAGAAACCGGGCTATAGTGATCTACATGTTCATTCGCTACTGTACAGTTAGGTCGAGTCTACGTACGATTTACAACTACCATGGTCGTTATGTGTATAAGATCTAATACAAAACTATCGCTCGCTCGTATTACTTTGATTCATAAGCCGGTACGCCGTCGTCTACACAGTACCTACGCTACTCTACCGCTAAATATAAATTAATATATCAGATAATATATTGGAGTATTTAGTATCATCAGCTATCAGTCCTGCCGCATCCTACATCGCGGTCTATAAATAGAATTTTATAAAAAAGCATCAACAAGACGGCTACACTATAATTAAAGCTATACAGTTTGTATACATAATTTCTAAACATTTCTGGTAAGAGAATATTGCACATTCACGTTATACAATGATTTTAGATCAATTTTCTTATTTACTAATAAACAATACTTCATATGAGCCGTTCTGGCTGTACAAGGCGACCATAAAGCGTTCTAGAGCCACCAAATATTCTTAAAGAACCGCGTTGTGTGAAACGCTTCTTTTGGAAATAAAATAACACATCAGTACCTTCTAAATAATGTAAATTCATAACAAAAATCAATTAAAAAAAATCACATTCGGTTATAAAGGCAAGAGAAAGATTACCTAATTTCTTTGGATATTTCATCAATTACAAATAAATTAACGAATAAAAATAACAATGGTGCCCGTCTGTCGTGCCATTTCTAAACTTGTCTGACAAGATTGACATGATCTGCAACTCTCTTCATTTCAATATGCAAGAAAAGGATAGCAACAAATTTAGAGCTGACAAATTTAGAAAACGGTACAACAGAATCGACGCCGATGAGTATCATAAATTGCGACTCGATCTACAATAATAATTGTAACTTCGTCATCGCTAACGAACAACGAGACCGAGGCATTTGACGACCTTGGTCCTCATAATTCGTATCGTCACCAACTACATAGAATGAGTAACATTAAACTAGTCTAAATAAAGGAATCGCGATTGATTTTAGGCGTAACTACATACAAATAAGGCCTTAATTTTCGTAGCGCAGAGCGCGGAGCGGCTGCGTTCTTAAAACGAACGGCATCGCTCCGAGTCTCTGCTGTAGAACCACCGAGAACAAACAGTGGTAGAACAGCACCGGCGGTGGTGTGGTATTGTGCGAGTGGTGCGACGCTCCCCGTGCGCGGTCATCGTCTCCCGTCGAGGAGACCGCGCACGAGGAGGTCGCGCCAGGCCTATATGATGAGCGCGGCGTGCGGCGGCGGCGGCACGAGGGGCGCGGGCGCCGCCTCCGCGGGCAGTCGACGCGCCGCCGCGCCCGGCACGATCTTGTACTTGCCCATGGGGTCGACCTCGAAGCGACGCGTCTCGTGCTTGGCCGGATTGTAAGTGGCGGGGTGGTTGTGCGAGCCGCGGAAGTAGACCAGCCGGCCATCGCGCAAGCACAGCGCCACTTGGCACCGCTCGGCCTTCTGGTAGGAGCGCGCGCAGCGCCACGTGACGCGGCGCGGGTGCGACCCGCCGTCCTCGTAGAATATGTGCCCGTCGGCCACCAGGTGCAGCCCGCCGCGAGCCGACCGGATGTAGAACCAACCTGCAACCGACCACCCGTCAGACGCACGACCCTTCTTACAAACTGTATTATTTGGAATGCACTAGCCTTACTCGTCACAAGTCGCCTGTGATCGAATCAATTTTCAAAATAAAATATGGACAATCGATTCCCGTATTGAGCTTGGCCAGTGCTATTCAAGCTCTGCTAATGGATATATTATAGAAATAGAATACCTGTAATGTTTTCACCCGACGACATCAGCTCACCTCATAACATTATTCTTTTATTTATAATCTCGATGGTCATTATGTACTTCTAGATGGCTCTGAAATGTTGCTATTTCAATACTGAAATAACTTTATCATTCACAGAAGAAGGTTCAATTTCTAAATACAGTTCCCATAGCGAATGAGGCTCGGCGTCGTAATGAAAGGCCGGTGGTATAGTCAGCGCAATATAATCGTTCTTTGTACCTATACATTTCCATCTACCGTAGTTCTACACAGCGTTACATTCTCAGATCGACGACTGTCGCTTATAGCTACCGTTATTTCCATAATACTTTCTGGACTAAACAATAAGAGCAATATAATATCTTATCACAATACGATAAAATAATACTTCAAAAATAATACTTCGAAAGTTAACACAGTAATCGTATACATTCGTTCGGTAAAAACCACTGGTGCTAATACTATAACATACAACCTAGATTATAAAATATGGTAAACAAACATTAAAACAGGTAAACATAATATTGCAATAATATTTTGTGAAAATCAAATCTCAAGCAACTACGATATAATTCCTACTGTTCACAACTTAGTACATGACGCGTAAAACGTACTAGAAAAGATATAAAATGTAAAAAAGAACCACGCAGATTTCAAGAAAAAAATGTAAACACGAAACATATTATAAATCTCACTAAAATAAAGAATTTCTTAAAACTATAACGTATACAATGAGTATTATTATAATAAGAGTCAATCGTTCAATAAATGCAATTTCCTACATTAACAAGTCGTTACATTCCTAATCGTATACATGACATGACTTCGTTTAAATGTTTAAACATTCGTTTGTTAAAGCGTTATCTTGACAACAAAACCGAGGTGTTTCCACCGCACGATGCAACCGAACCCACCCGGAGCCCACCGCCGCGCCGCGCTCCATCCAACAATCGCTTTCTATATTATGTACAACGTTCACGAATAAAATCGTAAAAAAATAATGTAAAAATAATGTATAAAAATACTTAGGATATCATAAGAGAACTATCACTTTGTACAGTAAACTACAACTAACAGGACCGCCGTCAGTGGGAAGAACAAAATTGAGACATATGACACGAAACTACATATTACAAGTATCTAATCGTAATATCTTTTTTGTTTAATAATTTTCTTTATATTTTGTTATCAAATTGGCAGACTTGTCCGATTTCATTCAAGGAATCGTGTTTGGAGAACACGCTTTCTGGCTTTGAATAATTTTAAGTGGTTAGGAAAAAACAAGAACAGAGTGCGCGAGTGTCATGGCGAGTGTAAAGTTTTCTTGATCGAAGGACGAAAGACGTGATTGTAATAAATAGACAAATTAATAAACAAATCTACAAAAGGCCAGAATGCAAACTTAAGAAAAAAATTAAGTATAAGATTTCGGACGAATTTAGTATCCCAAACAGTACCGAAAATTGGAACATAGTGAAACAAGAACAGCACAAATATTCATAAAAACGACTATTAAATATCAAAACTAAACTTGGACTTTAATTATTGGTTTATAATACGCGATAAAAAAAATAACTTTGATGAAAAGTGCTCTGTACCGTACCTATGTATTTGTAAATAGTGTTCAATCGTTGCTAACAGATAGCTGAATGAACTAAACGATTTGCTCTCTACACTTCAATAGAACAATGATTTTATAATAAGTAAATATATAATATATTTTTAAATAGCATTTGACATGTGAAATTAACTATTTTTAATTATTAAATAATAATATGAGTAAACGAAAAAACCCAAAGAAATGTCTCTACAACCCCGAATCACTGACGACGACCTTTTCTAAATCTATGCTATTATTAAATATAATCGTATACTTTTACACAGCGCAAAAATATCTACCATTCGAATGTAGTTATCTACTTAATACGTAATATAGATAGGTATACATCGTTATAATCTCTTTGGAGAAAGACAATAAATGAGCAAACTATAGTTTGCAAAATCTCATTTGTTCGTATACATGAAAAAATCGATAAAAGCGTATACACGTTGCATTATTAGTCGACCACCGGCTGGAAGGCACAAGAGCAAATTTTCACAAACCATCCTAAAGATTTGAATCCATCAAAACTAACTTTTCGTACTACCATCAATCGTAGAGATTCGAATTGAGATCAAAATCCGTGCCGAACACCAACAACATTTCATTAGCCGGTGGTCACTTATGAACATCGACAAAATTGACTCTAAGACTGGCCACTAACTCTGCAAAGGCGCACTCCCGATCGATCGCATCCACAAAACGCACGGGGCAACGTCGTTCGAAAACTTGACATTGTAAAAATCGGAAGCATAGTATCCGCTCCGTGGTGCGCGTGAGTTGCGGAGGTTTAGAACATGGGGCGGAGCGGTGTCGCGCGCACTCCGCACGTGTGTGCGCTGTTCATCTGTACGACGCGCAGTCCGAAGGTGTGCACGGCGGCGCGGCAGCGCGGGTTGCGCGAGCAGCGCCACCACACCTTGCCGCTGGCAGCGCGCCCGTTGAAGCAGAACCGGTGCGCTCCTACTTCAATGGCCGGTTTACCGCGCTTGCTCAGGCAGTAGCGGAACTGGCCCGGGAAGCACGGGAACGGAAACGGCAACCCCAACGTCGGTGGAGTCTCCGTCTGCGGCGTCGGCGCACCTGCAACTGAACATGCAACGTTAATAACCGTGTCATGTATAACACTCGTTATTACGAAGTCACCTTTGAGCCAGGTTCGGGAAACTTACCAAAACTTACAGAACTTACAGAAATACCAGAAAAAAACAAGGAATTTTACACTGGGATCGAAATAACACTTTTAACAAACAATTTTTATTTATAAAAATCAACAAAGACTTTATTGCTCAGACAAATAATATGCCCTGATATAGAACATTCACGTTTAACATGAATGATGAAAACAGTTTTGTCTATGACCGTCAAGTAATATTATATGTAATAATAGGTTGTCTCTGTGAGCCGTTAAGTAGACTAGAGAACCGAACATCCTTAATTTCTACTGATCTGTAAACTTTATAAAGCATATATCTAACATCACACATCACAGCCTCGTTATCGTTACCGTCCACCATCGATCGACACAGTTTGTTTAGTGTCGTCTTTATGTTTCCGATACCGTTTCTTGACGTTGTGCTCGTGCCGGTAGCCTATGGCCACGACGTGTCCGCCGAGGGTGACGACGTAGCACCGGCAGCCGGTGTCGGACTTGATGCAGAGCCAGGAGACTCGCGCGCCGGCGTCGGCGGTGTCACCGCGCCCGATGCGCCGGAACCGCTGCCCGTCCACCACCAGCACTGGGTTGCCAAACCGCGACGCGCTCCAGTACACTGTAATCACACTGTTCGCTACCGTACTAGTGACCTCCCTAATTTAAGGTTACATATTACAAAGAATTCCTAAAATCGTTAGGTTGCCCTTCTATCTGTTCTTGTTTAGGTTCTTAAGTGGAAACCTAGAGGACTAAGATTGTCCTAATAAGATGCATCAAAGTACATGGTTGTGAATTAAACATTATTTGATATACTACAGAACTAACAAAATATGTTTTTCGGCTCTTTTAGCTGAATGAAACAACAGGGTACAAAAATACAGTGTATTATTGAATATCATAGAGACACATAAAATATTGAGTCATGTTGAGACTAAGTAATTCATATTAAAGGGAATTCATAAAATCGATCTCCTCACGGCGACATGATCCGCAGTAAAGTAAGAAAATATTCACATGATAAAACGGATTTGTTCCATTAATATAATCTCATTATCTAATTATTCAATCAGCATCACAAAAATTCTAAAGGTATCAAAGAATGTTCTTACGTTATTTTAAATGTTACAAGTAACCTAATGAGTATCATTCGTACAACAAAATATGTACCTACTTACCTAAATCCATCATTTCATTTTACCTTGTCTGTTCAGTACACATTTTACAATCCGACCACTTAAATGTCTATATATAATTCATACCTGTATGTTAATACATTATAACGGGTAATATTAAGGTGTTATAATGTGACCATTTATTTAGGATCTAGATTCAGGGACCCTATTCGGAGATTTGAGATTTTCATCTCACTTATTTTTGTCCTTGTTGCTCTCGTTTGAAACGTCATAGGTGTGAGAGTGACCAAGATAAAATCTCATCTCATCTCACGCGCAGGAATAGCCCCCCAGATCCTTGATTTTGTGCGAGATTTCAATCACAATTTGTGACGTTGCGCAAAATAAATTCATACGTAGGTACAGAAGCTTATTCCAAATTTAGTTTTTTTGTTATTCGAAAATAGGTCAGTCTTATTTTATCCTAATGAACTCAAAAAAGAATCCATACCCAATGCCTCACTATTATATTTATCATTACTTTTATCCTGTAATTGGTATCTCCGTATCTCATTATTTGCTCTATTTACAAAGCCGTCATCAATATGAACAATATTGTTAGATAAAATAGATATCTACTTAGCTATCATTTGTTAAAAACCGGAATGTATCAGTTTAAAATTATAATTGGAAAATTTATGTAAAAAATAATATATATCCATACCCGCAGTATGATAAGGTTGGTTGGGTTTAAACGCAAAAAAAAAATGATCATTGGTCCTGAAATGCAATGAGTTACACTATAACTAGTAACACATTTAAACAGTCCCCCTTACTAAGGGTGCTGCTAGACGGGACATATTTTTACAGCAATACTGGTCCGGCAATATTGCTTCAATATTTTGAGTGGGCTGGCCATATAGTCATACATTTCTAGCATGGCTAATGATAACTGGGCTACAGAGTGCCGTAATAAAAATATGGGCGGTCTAGGAGCACCCTAATGAACGTGGAATAACCTCGGAACTTAATACCACGTTAATATATATCGTGTTTTTTTTTTTTAAATTTAACTCGATGGAAAAATGCAAAACATGGCGATATTCCGAGGCTATTCCACGTTCTTTTGGTAAAGGGGAACGTCTTTTTCTCACAGCCTTACGACCCCGGAGGATGAGTTTATTAGGTTTTAGCTACTCACTTTCCATCCATCGCTACACCGGATAGATGTATGCCATTTGTTAAGCTTTTTCTCGGAGACTATCGGAGCTTGAAAGTTTTCTGGCGTGAAGTTAGGACGGTGGTTGTGAAAGCCTTTAACCTTTATAAAGCGGCCTTCTAGGCTAGTTTGTACTCTGCACAGACAGCCTCGGACGTCTTTGTCTCTACAAGCCCAGTTCAACTTGTCTCGGTACTGATTGTTGACCCAGAATTTGTTATTTCGAAATATTAAAACGGACTTCCCAGCACGTGACGGCAGAAAGAAGGCCTCTGAAAGAAACAACTTTGTTTAATACAAAATGATGTAGATTAAACTGAAAAGTTTAAATTTGTAGAAAAACCATAAAAAAGCCAAACCGACAAAGGGAAAAAGAAAACAATCTTGTCACTGAAGGTACCTAGATCTAATATTCTGGCAAAAATCAACAATTAAAAACAAAATCTAAAGCTTGCGCTTAATTTAACGGTCGTGTCGCTCCGGATAACATAGAAAAATACGTGCTAAGTTCGCGGAGATATTCATTGTTCTAAGAGTCGTAAACCATTGCCACGAACTCTATTTTAGAGACAAAATGTGTCTTTACGACTACTTGACGACATGTCGTTAATAAGGAAGGTCCAAATGGACCATTTTTTTAATAGTTTTCTGATAGAACTTTGGTTTGTCATGGTTATGGTCGGTGGTGTAGGAGACGAGCTCGCCGCGCTTGTTGGTGCGTGCTTTCGCCTTGCAGCCGGCGCGCTTCCCCTGCGCGCAGCGCCAGTACGTCGCGTACGACTCGTGGAACGCGAACCCGTGAACAACCAGCAACTTCTTACCGGTTAGAGACGGTATGTAAGCTGCTGCTAGCTTGCCTACAAAACCATCATGCACTTACATATAGTAATTAGACTAGCATTTTACCGAAAACATACTAAATAACATTTAACCAAATAACAAATACTAAATAGGTATTTATTAAAGCTACAATAACGTCAAAATCGACATTGGTTAAGTACATTATATTTTAGAAAAATATGATTTAGTATATTTCAAATTCTCTACAAAAAAAAACTAGTTGCTTAGCTTTGACTCATGGAGAGGTAACTCATTAACTTTTCTTATAAAGAAAATAAAACTTATAATACTGTCATATAAATAAAGCTTTGGTATGTCGTTTCCTAAGAACGGACATATTCCTGGATATCATTGTACTCATCATTATGACCCACTTTTACTATGAGGCCAGCCCTGTAAGCGAGAAAACTATCAGCTGTTCCAAACATTTTGTCACACATCAATGAACTTTTTGTATCGAATAGTAGATTTTTTTCGCGATTTCAGTCTTGGCCGAAAGTAAAAGTTGGTCATAATGATGAGTACAACGATATCCTAGAATATGTCTTTCGTTAAAAAATACACCCTATATAAATGCATATTCGGACTCACAATTACAAGAAATGAATGTTCACTTACTTACACACATATATGTATAACACAGCAACAAACTTTTAACATCATGTACTTTGTACTTCAACTTGTACTCTATACTCTATGCTACTGCTACGCCAAAAAAATCTTGAGTTTTTTTGTCTCTTGACCAAAACTTATTAGTTACCTCACTAATTTTGTAGTGAGGCTGATTTTTTTTTCTATAAATGTAAAATAAGTACTTCCCTACTTAACTATAAAAATATTTAAAATTAATATTGCATTATAGCCAACGATATTTAAAAATATTTAGCTTTCATTCTTCCCTGTATTGCCAAACATAGATGTTTTCGCACGCTCCTAGGAGTATTCTTGAGCCTGCAATCTTCTCTGCACTTTTCATCGTGATGTTTGTCATGACTGTTATTGCCGACAGCCTATGACCAATACACACAGAGTTACCTAATACATTTGACTATCCTTGGAATAAATAACTTGTTTATAACACTTAACTAGACAAACATAAAATATAGCTACAAAATATTTCAGCTGAACCTAATTTATATTTCTATCTACCTATGAATAAATTAACTGACTGTTAATTCTAAACACGAAATAAATGCATTTTCATTGACTTAGTCGAGTTGAAACATTAAATTTTAGCTTAAGTAAAATGCTTATCACAAGCCTATGTTTTAAATATTTTTTGATATTCTTTGGTATTATTTGCCTTTTAAAGTTTTGAATACAATAGTTAGATAATTACTTTCCGAGTCCGGTTGATCGTTAACGTTAAATTAACAACATTGTACAGTTTACGTAGAAGGTTGATTTACGGGTGCGTGTGCCTGTCCAGCAGCAAGACCACGTCGCCATCTTCGGTGTACAGGTTGGCGGGGCAGTTCCCCGACTTGTGGTTGCACTTCCACCTGCTCTTTCCATTGATATAATCGCACTCTTTGACGAATGCGAACTTGCCCGAGAATATGAGCGACTCCTGTCGTCGTGACCCGCGCTGAAAGCGGAACGTCATGCCCCCTGTATGCAACTCCTGTTCCTCACCTATCGCAACAACAAACCTTTGTTCACCTTCTGTTATAATAAAAATTACAGTTAAAATCAATAGCGCACGTCATTATCACTCGGACGCGTGTTGCGTGCGAGTGATGATTGGTGCTGAGCTAATGTAATGCAGGCATTTTTATCTGGTCTCGCCTTACTTAGCAACTCTGGCCGTGGGGTAAAGTTAAGTTAAAACGCATCCGGTATAACATATAATATGTTTAATTATACCTCAGGGAGTAATACTCTTTATAAACGTAACTGTCTTTTCAAATCTTACACAATAATTCATTAAAAATGCCATAGTAAAAATATTTGCTCAGCTAAGTAATTTTAAAGGAATGTTCAGTACATCAATTCATTATATTTAATTAATTGACAAAATGGTCCCGTTGTCTCACAGAAGGCACGTTAACATCTTTTATTTACAAAATATCAGCCGAATATCAACATTTAATAAATATCATCATGTTGAGCTCATAACATTAATATCCATATTATAAGTACGCAGTAAAATATTAAAAAAGATATTTTATAAGTAATAAACTTTCATAAAATCTAAAGTAGTATTGTCTCTTATCACAACTCGGCGTTAATTGCAGTGCGTCGATACCTTATATAATACAAGTAAGTATCTTATACCATAAACATAGTAATATTGTACATCAGTAAACATTAGATACATCCTTTTTCCCCAAAAAAGTAATAGCACGAGTCACGAAACTCGATTCACAAGATACCTATGCACATATTTACTACATAATAATTTGTTTAAGTATAAAACTATCACCTGCTACCGTAAGCACCAGTATAATAAGCATTGATCAAAACGACGGTGGTAAGTTCTAAATGGAATGGAAAATTTAAAAACGATAACTTTCCACTGACGCGTTTTACCGCCTAGTAACAATTCATAATACGGTTTAAAATAATACAAACACATTCAACAAGAACAGTGAAAACTTCAATCCAAGTCAGTGTGTTTAGAAATTGGGAGAACTGTTTAACAATATAAATCTATCGTACCTATAGAGTTAAGTAGCCCTATTACGAACCACAACACCAAAATAGTAAGTATCGCCATCCTTACAAGTACGTGCCGCCCCAGCATGATCTATCGGCAGAGTTCATCACCTATACCTTTAGAATACCACACGAGTACTTCTGACGATAGATCGTGCTAGGGCCTGTAAAAGATAGTAAGAAACAAGTAAGCATCGGTCACTCGTATTCGATGGGTGCGGTTAGAGCGTCGAGAGCATTCGGAGGCGTGGAGATCGGAAGCGCGTTGAGTGGTGTCCCGGAGTCGAGCGTCTTCCTGGCGGCGTGCGGGGCGCGCGGCGCGCGCGGCGGCGGCAGGCACAGCGCGCGCGGCGGGTGGTTGTGCATGCCCTTCACCGCCACCACGCTCTGCCCCAGCATGTGAATCCGCGCCTTACAGTTGGTCTTCTTAGACGTGCACCGCCATATCACCTTGTCCCTCAACTTCGACTCCTCGCAGAACGGGAACGTATTCACCATCATTATCACTTTCCCGCGACGCGACTTCAAGAATGTTATACCTGGAGACCAAACAAAAGTCAGATCTATAACTAAATACCTAATAGCGATATATTACCCGTAATACCCAGTTAAATAGCAAGTTCTACAGTGCATATTGTGGGAAAAAATAAAACTATCGGTTAATCATAAGTACAATTTAATGATTTCACAAACGTACCTACCCCATACTCAACTAAAAAACCTTATGACATAGGTATTTAAGTAATGGTTTAAGTAGGTATAAATTACCGTGATTAATTTATATATTTTTAAGACTTGTATAATATGAGTAGTTAACAGCGAATGAGGTAGATAAGTCGAATAGAGTAAAAAGTGGCGTTTGTGCCCATGAAGCCGTGGCGACGAGCGCGCGCGCTTTCCATTGCGCCCGCGCCGCATTCAGTGCTCTACCTACGAGATTCACAATAAGTTAACGACATGAGCAAACACATACACAGTTACTACAACATCATATCAAAATTACATTTAAAATTCAAATACGTTACATGATTCCATTGAAATAATAATCAAAATTTCGTCCACAATAAAATAATCAATATTTACACAGATCATGTAAATCTCTTACATTACTTAATTTCAACTAACAAGTAAATCGTATTTTTATAATTGACGAATATTGTCTTCGCTCAAAATTATATTTTATACAATAACTTACTTAAGTAATATTATGCAACTGTTATTCCAGATATCGCCACGGCTTCATATAAAGGGACGCCCATTTTATTTGGCTTAGATATTCATCAGGTACAATAGAACGTGTCAAACGGTCCTAAATGCAATAATTGTAATTTAGTCAGGTGCGTCAAATTGATGATTGAATCATGCAGCCTTACTTTATAAACGCCTCGTAAGTGACATTGGTATAGGGCATTTCATGTTTGTATTGTGTAGAACTCACATGACGTTCGTTAATTTATGAGACATTTAAAAGTAAGGCCGATACTGATAGGTGTCGTTTCAGAAGGAGCGTCTCAACAGATAGCGTTTAGCCCCAGCTGACACCGACCGGCCCACTGGCCACTGCAAGACGCCACTCCTCTGAAACGACCCTGCGCTCGCGCAACACGCCCGACTCTCCCCGATCCTTACAGTTTGACACGATCTACAAACACACCTAAATAATAAAATACATTCACACGCACACTAGATCTCGAAAGAACTCAACTTAATCTAAATAACAATTAAGTATAGTAGGTAATAAAATTTGTACTTAAATCAGAGTAGGTAGTACATACAAAAGCCGTTCCTCGATCTCCCATCGTCAATTCGGACGAGCAACAAAGTACAGAGACAAACAATTCATAAAATATATTCAGCCAACAGTCTCAAATAGACTATCCGTACTAATTAAAAATTCGTCAACAGCGAACGCTCGTGTATACAAGTGATTTAAAACTAAGTAAAGAGGTAGATGAATTTCGATAATAATTTTAAGAGGTAATGTGCGCACGCGCCGGACCCTGCGCGGCCGCAACCGCCCCGGCGCGCGCCGCCTAGCCTAATTTTTAGCCTAACTTATTTTAACTCCTTACTCGAGTAAAGCTTCTGAGTATTTTTTCTTGTATAAATTGTATAATTTAAACTAATATGTAAAACCCGTATAAAAAGTGAAGAGGTAGATGATTGAGCTTTAAGTACTTAAAACCGATCCTAAAGAGCACAACATCGACTAATGCGTGCGCCTCGATCGAGTCGAGAGCGCGCCGAAGACACCGTGAACTTTGGACAATTTTGTTAACTACTGGTATAATTCTTAAAGATTAAAGAGGCGGACTTCTAAATGTCTAAATAGCAAAAAGTATCCGAAAATTGTAAAGTTAACATTCTCAAAATAAATTAAGTAATTCTAAGTACAGTCCAGAGGGCACCGTATTGCTTATCTCGGAACGAATTTCCTCAATCAGTCACCGACGCGTTGCCGGCGGCGAGCGCGAGCCGGCCGCCGGCCTCTCCTGTGCAATCCGAGTCGAGTGTGACTAGCTCCGACGGCGGCCCGTCTCCGCGGTGGTACTGCACGCAAGATACTAAACCAAACGCCACGAGCGGGCGACTATTCCAGATAATAACCAACTGCCTGAAGCCTGACATCGATACGAGCTGACACCGTTATACATTCAGAAGTTCTTACACAATAACATCCTTACTAATCCTATTCGATTTGATAAATATCCCACACCTATACGGATAACGCGGATCCCGGTGGATCCCTTAGCCTAGCTAGTGCATTACTGGTCTCCGCTTTTCACTGGTCGCCACACATCGATACACGACACCGTCACATTCACATTACTCATATCGAACAACCAACAATAGCCATCATCGAAACCTAACTAAACGACACCACATCCCTCGTTACTTACGCTAATCGTTACACCTAAATAAATTATGCTATAATTTCGCACGCCAAAAGGCTTTCAGAAAATATCGAATACTCGAAAGTTACATCATTGTCATAGTCAAGTCGTTACGGTAGGTACATCGTTAAAATCGTAGAAGCGCGTGTGTATGTTCGCGCGGCGCCGGTGCGTGTCGTGTCTGTCTCAGTTCTCCTCCTTGCAGGGCGTGTCGACAAGCAGCGGCTTGGCCTGGTTGGTGTGCTGCGGCGGCGGCGGCAGCGCGCCGGGCGACAGGTGCGCGGCGGCGGCCGTGGGCGGCGCGGCGGGCGCGCCGCCGGCCGCGCTCGCGTTGGCCGTGGCGGTGGCGTGCGCCGTGGCCGCGTACAGCGCCAGCGCGTGCTGCAGCTGCAGCAGCTGGTGGTGCGGGTCGAGCGGCGCGGGCGCGCGGTGCCCGCTCTGGTGCGGCGTGCGCACCACGTACCGTCCGTCCGCGAACCGGCGCACGTTGGGCGGCGCGTGGTTGTGCGCATACCGCGAGCGCACGATGCGCTCGTGCCCCTCCGGACCCTCGGTGTTCACGTCGGCGAGGCAGCGCGACGTGAGCCGAGACGAGCAGTACCACTGCTTGCGTCCGTGAGCCAGATTGTTCTTCAGCCGAAATGTGTAGCCACGATGCAGAAGGAGCCGCCCCTTGCCGGCGCGGATGAAGCGTGCTGAATCAAAAACGCGATCAGTCAGTACAGTGAATGAAGTCAGTGAAAAGAAAAAGCTCAGACTACCATGCAGTTTATTCACTATCACTAAAGTTAAATACTTACAATGTTATTTAATCATAATGCGACAAGATGCTTATTAGACTTTTTAACTTATAGTCTTATTTCACTTAGGGGAAAGATTATGATATAATAAAACAACAATATTTAAAAACAGTTTATTTGTTAAGGGAAGAAGGTTAATAAAAAGCTGTTTAGAATGGTTAAATTTGTATTTCACTTTGACTTAGACACGATTTCATCAACACGTCTCTCACTCCGTGTGTTTTTGTTTGGAAAACTTTGAAAACATTTTCGACAAGTTTTCTAATTAGGGTCAATAATAATTTGTTCTCCATGAGATCACTCTAACAAATGAGCAAATGACTTGGCACAACACAATTTGGCGAAATGTATATAAGAAGACATTCAATATGAGCAATGTATCTACACTATATTTTATAGAACTAGGACCTAATTTTCATAAAACGACTTCAAAACATCAATTAGGTACACAGATCATAACTACACACAGTATCCTAAAAGTAGTCTAGTGAGATCAAAATTACTCGAAATGGGAAGACACAAAATTTTACTCTACCTAAGTTTTGATCTAAGTAAGCACGTTATCGTAGCTTGAAGTTTTCTTACTAGAGGATTCATTTCCACCACTAAAACTAATAGTTTATCTATGTATACTTAACATAAAAAGGTACTTTTCATCAGCGATCATACAAAACAAAATAAATATTTTAAACAATAAATATAACATTCTAACAAAAAACATCAATAAGAACATTTTCTAATTAGTACTTAAAAGTATTTTGACTAGACCTTTTGGCACATAAACCTTTTTAATACTTAGTTTCACACCTTGATCTTTTGTTAAGTTTTCTTGTAGGAAATACTTAATAATCAATATGTACACATTCATTTATCCCATATTTAACTAATATTTAGACCACAGCTTTGACTGACTAAACTATGAGGTAATTTTCAAATTCTTAACCGTTATCAATGTATCATTCAAACCCGTGCTACCAGAAAACAATACGTTTCAGTATTATTTTGAATTATGGTCAACCGAAGTGTTTACGTTTTTTTATTATTTGTTCAAACAATCGTGTAATAGTGTTGAATTATACGTACTTTTTAAAATAATTAATTACCAACTCCGATTGACCTCCATAAATTCACATTCTCTCAGAGAAAAAGTAAGTTCAGTATCGGACCACCCAAGCACTGGGATCGAAGTTGTCAAAGTCTAGGGTGGTGAGCCTCGGGACTAGGAGCGGCGTGGGCGGAGAATTGTTCGGAGCGGGTAAGGAGAAGGGCTTGGAGGGCTGGCGGCGGCCACAGCGGCCGGAGTGGTTGTGCTCGCCCACCAGCTTATGCAGCTGGCCCTTCTGCGTGTAGGCCTTGCAGCCGCAGCCGCCCATCGTGCAACGCCAGCGCACCACACCCGAGCGCATTGTATGCGCCGCGTAGAAACTGCGGCCGCGCACCCACAGCCGCGGCCGCCCACCGGGACCCACGCACAGCCGAACTACATTGTTCTCTAAAAAGATACACCATATATCACCAACATACAAACATAAAGTTAGCTTCCGAATGTTACCTATTTGCACATGCAGATGACCCCGATAACGATTGCAGACCCATGCTCAACACGATTACAAACTCAAACTACACAAGAATAGACCGTACAATCCGTACATTTTTCATATTCGGTACTCACCAGGCTTCATTATATCATGTACCAGATGTTACCCTAACACAGATTTTAAGGCAAAGATCAACTTAAGTACTGTTTTTTTTTTTGTAATTAACCGAGAGAAGCAAAACGAATAGCGGACAAATCAGCGTTTTTCAGTATATTTGTGCCATAACTTGACTATAGATAACAACGGCAAAAAAATTGTTGCGCTTAATTTTTTTATATTAAACTTTCGTTAATTTTATTTAATGCACCTACAAAAGGCTGAAAATGATAAATGTGGTACCTATTGTAAGATTCCGGCGCTAGGGCCAAGACATCCTATTATGACATTGATAGATTAAATTTTTGCAGATGTTTAAAACTTTAAGGGTTAAAATTTTTTACGTTAAAACCTGTATAAATATAAAAATATTACGTTTTATATAACTGTATTTTTCTTCATATAATAAAATCTATTGAATTAAACTCAATTTACTTATCGGAATTGTACGTAAAATTAATTATTGCATAAATCAAATTCAGTTTCTAAATAAATTTGCTACAGCAGCGCTTAAGTACTAATAGCCTGGCATAATCATGGGATACCTAGCTTATATTCAAAACAAATCAATAAATTTACACAATCAACTAAGTATTATATAGACATTTTACTAACATTCATGAGATCCGTATTGTACTCGTACCTTAATAGTATTTGTGACTAGATCATTTCCCGCCGATTTGCGAACTGTAATACTACGATACTAGTTGCGCTACACACATAAGCGGGCCGGCATAAATCGACTTAGCCGGCCGACAAAACCGAATATTTTGTGTAGCTTTGTTATTTAATAAATAATGCCGAAACGAATGTGCCGACCCCCTTTGAAAGCCCGACTGGACTACCCGATCAGCACTACTTACTTATTTTATTTTTTACTTCATTAGCCGAATAAAGTCAACAACCATCTGTAGTAGTTGCTTCGGGCCGAACTTGCCGATCAACAAATACTGCCGAACGGAATGTGCGGACCCGATTATATCTGTAGCGCCCATTAGTAAAACTAAAAGGAGTTTAAAATAACCGTTACATTATTAGTAAATAATTATTCTATAACATTTTTCAATTGCACACCCAGACATTTTTTATTAAGAACGCTGAATTGTGTGAGCTAGAAGCAATAACGCCTGTTAAAACCTCCTAAGCTTTCGAGATTTATGTTTTTAAGCAATCTGATTTTAATATTACGTAATAAGTCTCGTTAAATCATTTAAAACAATCTAGTAATTATATTAATTCATTTTTTTATATTTTTTTGTGTACTAATAGAATCAGTATTTTTTCACTAAGTTATATAAATTCCTAGTTGATATATTTTCATATTTGTTCATCAATCATTCATGAATCTGGTCTTCGTCCTCTACACGTCCGTTCGTCGTATTATTGACAATTTTACATATATTTTTTATTCAAACATACTTATATGTCGTTTTTAAATAACTATTTTAAATATAGTCTACTTTCTATGTATAATTACGTACCTATTTGTTTAGTACAAACTTACAAATCATCCTTCATTGTCAACGACCATGACTTTTTCCGCTATCTAGCATCCTTATAGCTAATTTAAATAATAAAAATATAGTTTAGTAGTACATATAACGGTACATCTACCCTTTTCATAAGGACTATATTATGGTCCTTCGAGCCATTCTCTCCTTTCGACCGCACTGATATTGCCAACCTAAACCAACTTCTGTACGTAATAGAGTATTGCATACCTAGCACCTTTTATATTGGTAGGGATATGGATTATATTAAGGGCCACTTCGTACTGATTTGCTAATATAATCATTAGTTAAATGTGAGCTAGTTTAACGCTGCCGGACGCTATCGCTTTTAACCCCTGAAGGAAAACTGAAGGGTGTTATAAGTTTAACATGTGCATCTTTATATTTGTGTTTCTTACATCTTTATATGTGTGGCATCGTAAGTCTCAAACGGATAAACTGATTTACATACTTATGATATGGATTGACCCATAAGATCCCATATTTGATCTTACATAACAAGCATTATTTTACAAAACTGTTTCACAAATCACAACACATAGGAGTCTATAATATCTTAATTTCACTTTTGCGGTAGGTTTAGACTAGATTTCAAGAAAAAGTATTAATAATGTCATGCTCCTTTAACAAATTACTATCGTTGAGTATAATTTGCAGTAATCATTGTCTCAATTTATTAAATATACTATCCATGTGATCTTAAATTCATATTTCTCTATATAAAAAAAAAATGTTTTAGTCAGTTGCCTTAACGCTTGCTTATGAGGCGACGAATAAAATTTATGCCTTATGATAATTATTTATTTCTGACTCAACCTCGGAACTACACCATGAGCGCATTACAACACGCACTTGACCAATTCTGGCTGGTATAATTCAAATCGCGTTTGCTTAAAAGCGATAAAACGTTGGTTGGAACTATTACGCATTATTATACTTAACCTGAGTATTAAAAAAATGTATAAAAATTTCTTATTCTATATCCCAGAAATATTTAGAAATTCCATAAAATATCTAAATATTTCCGGGATATAGCGTGGCGTTATTTCGTGCAATTTCTGAGGCACATTTTATTGAGTCGTTCGTGTCGTAATTAAAATCGGATTTTGCATTAATAATTTTTAAATGCAGTTTAAACTCCATAATTAAATAATGTTTAGAATGATATGATTTCAGTTCGTTATTAATTTTGATATTCTAAAGCCTTATCACGTAACAGCTACGTACGTAGCGTACAGTTACGTGCCAATAACTGAACTATAACAATTTATTGTAAAGTTTATACTGCATTTTCTCATCTGTGCAAATTAGGCTGAAAATGTAGTCACAGTATGTTTGGTATTCATATGACTGCTATTACAAACAGGATGTTTGTAATTGCAGTTTGTAAATGACTACTACAAGTATTATAAATATAGTCCGCGCCAAACATATGGTAGGGTACCTATGCATTTCGATGATACCAAACAAATGTTACTGTAACGCCGCAATGCGATTGATAGCACGGACGGATTCTACGTTCTACCTCAGTTAGCGGAATACAAACACGGACTTAAACGGAACTCCGGTGAACTGCGGAGCGTATTAAAATAGAGCTTATGAATGAGTGTTAATCATCGAGCACAGCCTTGACCGAGGCGGCGGCGAAGGCTGCTTGCGCGAGCGAGCGGTGCGCGGCGGCGGCGGGCGCGGTGCCGGGCGGCGCGTGCGAGTGGTTGTTGCTGAGCGCGAAGATGCGGTCGTGCAGCGTGTGCGCATAGGCGCGACACGTGCGCCGCGTGCACCGCCACCGCACCTTGCTCTTCTCCGGGAACACTTTCTCCGCGTAAAACGAGAACCCGCCGAGCCGCATGTGCCTCCGGCCGCGGTTCGATATCACGAACTCCACTGCAAAATAAGCTCCGTCACTATACGCGACCGCACTCAACCTCATGCACCAAGCGTTATTTTATTACAATATTACTATTGATCTTTTTATAATACACTACGAAAGAGCACAGTCCTTGAAAGATTGATAAATTGTGATCGATTTGAGTATGATACAAAAGTAGATGGAAAAGTATTTTTTTTGTAATTTCCTTACTCCGTGAAGCTCTTATTTGTCATCATGCTTTCATCAAGCTTTCAAGGTCTTTGGGACAGTAAAAGCTTAAATATATTTAAAAACATGCATTTATTGTAAATGTACCTACCTATCTCAGATTTTCATAATGCAGAATATAGTTGGTTTAAATACAAAATACATACATATTTGGTTGCTTAAAGCATTTAACCATGGTATAATCTGTCAGATTCACCTGCTGGATATTGTGATTATGTTTTAACTGTAGATATAATCAGACGAATAACAATGAATGTGTGCCCTCTTTAAAGCAATCGTAATATTATAGGAGTCCGATCGTGATTCGTGTATAATTTAGGTAATAGTGTGAATGGTTTCAATGAGGCCTTCAATGCGCGCATGTCGCGAGTGGTCGCCGTCGGCGGCGGTGAGGCGCGCGGGCGGCGCGTGGTTGTGCCGCGCCGAGCGAGCCAGCAGGCGGCCGTCGGCCGTGACCGCGCGCGCCGGGCAGCCCAGGCGGCGCGCGCGGCACGTCCAGTAGACGCGCGAGCCGCGCCGCTTGCGCGCCACGTACCCGAACCCGGCGAGCAGCAGCGCCGGCGCGCCGCGCTGCGTCACACTGTACCGCACCTCCACCTCTACGAACGTAGAGATCGTCTAAACTAAAACTGCATTGGCACCCCTCCATCTTATCACATCTTGTCGTGACCAAAATCGTTGATATGCCACAAATCCCGGGCTGAAGCACCGTGTTATTGTTTTGGTAATTCGTTATGCGGCATGTATCCCTGCCCCGTCCCGCACCAGATCAGTTATAAAAACCTTCTAAAGTTACTAAACGGCTAGCAGACAACAGTCGCACTTACTGCAAATGCACAGTTGAACATGTCACCGAGGGAACAATTTAATCATTAACTGAAATCAAATTATAGTAATAGAATTGGTATAAATTGCATGGTTTATTTTCTATTATTATATCAACATTTTCATTATCTTAATACTATATTTCATCACAAACACTAGGCAGTTCATTTTAATTTAGGTAAAAAACCTATGACACTTTCTGGCACTCTTACTGCTGCCTACGGGTTACCTTTTCATTGGGTATTTTAATACAAAATGCGAATACGGGCATAATTAGATAGCCGATCAAAGTTTGACATGTTTTTCACCTAGGTACTTGGTACATAATTTTTTTTACGAATTAGGTCTAATCAAACATATCCTCAATAAAACCAATTGCAAAATATGAAACTGGAAAACATCTAATCTCCTGTTTCTACATTCCGCAAAAATCAATGATACAGCTTAAAATTTGGTTTTTAATAATCCAAATAATTATATAAATTTCAATACTGTTATCAGTCAGGAGAGATGAATTGATAAATATTATAAAGCGAATTCCTTTTAAGATTTCCAATCGTCATTGACCCTATAAAGTATCTAGTTCTAAACTGTTGGACAAGTGACTACCTCCCCCAGTTCATATTTGCGTGTTATTTTCTTGGCATGGTTGGTGTCATGGTTGTGCACAGGATTTGTCACTTTCAATATGTTATTCTTGGAGGTGATTCTGGCTCGACACCGCCTCCCGTACTCCATACACCTCCAGAACGTCCGTCCGCTCCGCACACTGTCCGTCACGAATATGTACGGTTCGTATATTAATTGTAAGTGGCCACTTTTCGTTTGAATAAAGTGCAGCTCGCCCTTTACGTTTTCTATACGGCCGAAACCTAATAAACAAATATGCAAATGCGTTTAGTTCCATAAATACAATGTGAATTGATGTAATAAAGGTAAGAAATAATGAAACATGGACAGTCATCTGTAAATAATTATTTTATTTTTATTACATTTATAATAGGACCAGGCAGATGCGAAATAGTTAAATGGTTTAACGAAGTATCTAAGTGTCCACCCAAATTCTATGAATAACATTTACAAGTAGGAAATATCTCGATACTTTGAAACCAACATTGTTATCAAAGGTTTTGAATATGTAACAATATTGTATGAGATAAGCCTGTAGGTCGGTAGCTAGGCACATTGATGAGATTTATCTCTATACTCTAATATTTTAATAGAACTTTGGTAGGTATAATAACATTTGTATCTGTAGGTATCCAATATTATTAATGCGAAAGTGAGTTTGTTTGTTTGTTACCCTTTATGCCTTAACTATTACACAGATCATCGTGAAATTTTGCAAACACGTTAGTACAGATAAGGACAGAGAATACCTTTTAATCCTAAAATTAAAAAATTAAAGATCGATGCGGGCCGCGGGTGAAACCGCAGGGCGCAGCTAGGTAGATAAAATATAGCAATAAAAATCGGTCAAGTGTATGTCGTGACACGCTCATTGTAAGGTTACATGATTTTGTGAGAAATTAATTACTATCCTAATCATCGTCTTAAGACAAATTTTGTGTCACAGTGAAAACTTGTTTAGTGTGATTTGTTGTGAACCCATAACCCTCATAAGCTTTCAGTTGGTCGGCTGAACCTTGAAAACTATTAGACTGTACAAAGTAATGATAATTTTTGTTTTTTTTTCTAAATGTTACAGAATGCACTTATGCATTATAAATTCCTGTTATTCACATTAAAAAATAATTAAATGATATTCAGTTAAAAATCTACTTTGTAGACAGAGAAAATGAGAATATAATTCTGAATAATATTTAATAATTTTCTGTATTCTATTTTTAATCACCTATCCAATTTCCACTTTTTTCTTCAATATTTATTTTACTTTACTACATAGTATTTATTATCCTTCTTAGTGTTGGCATGTTCTTCTTATCTCAATTGTATCTATTCGTGAGAACTTACAATTGGCTATCCACAGTTTATTTTTATTGTAAGTAGCTGTTGGTTCTCCTACAAATAAATAAATAATAATGTGTGTTATAAAAAAAAATTGTTTTATTTCCTTTTCAAGAATATTGGGTAAGTTTATATTTTACGCCACAATTTATTCATTAAAAGGAGAACTTACAGCCCAATGGCAATTAAATTGGTATACCTAGAAGTAGCTAGTTTTCAAGGCCAATTAATAATTCCCGCCAATGGAACTCAACTAATAATAGCATAGGAAGATATTAATTTATAAGTTAAGTTTGTGATCTAAAAAACTTGAGGCCAAGCAAGCGTTTTGCATCATGCACACTGTCAAAGAATAATTTTATCAATATTTTTGTTTTGTAGAAATTTATTCATAAATGAGGGAGAATACTATGTAGAAAGGTACCTTTCTTGTAATTTGTTTTAACAATGGGTATACCCATTTCTATACATTTAGAATAAGAATGGGTATTCATTTAGAATAGAGGGATTCATTTAGATCACTACAAATAAGGTCTTTTTAAGGATGCACCTCAAAAACAATTTCTTCATAAAATATGTACTTATAATGTCTCTAGAAATGGCTTAGTGAGTAATATTGTTTATACATGTACCAAATTTCATTTACTTTCTTTATAAAAGTACAGACATAATACAGTAGGTAACTAAAGGACAGTAGGTCAGGCACTATATGTGTATTCATTATAAGAACTGCTTAGTTTACTGCTGAATCCCCCTGGCTGCAGGTAATTATTGTCTACATACTAGTACCATATTTCAAATATTTTCCAAATAAAGTTCAGTGACATACATAATGCATATGGACAGTCAATCTGACAGGCTAAAATTTGACATACAAAAAATTTGATAGACAACACCCAGACCCAGAACAATGTTTAAATGAATCATTCAAACATTTGCCTGGCTGGGAATCAAACCCAGGACTTCTTATCAAGCAATTGCACTCCGACTAGCCTAGGAGTGTTCATTCCACTGCTACCGAGTGAACAAACAAACTAGTTGTGCAGAGTGGAACTTGATGATGTCTTTTCCAGTTCAATTTTATACATGAGGTTCCATAGTAGCTGCATCCTGCGGTGTTACCCATGGTTAACCTATGTGTTAATGAAAGCTACCTTCATAACAAATTTCATCAAAATCTGTCCATCTGGTTGAGTGTGAAGAAGTAAGAAACAAGAAAACACATACAAACTTTCGCCTTTTTAATATGCTACATTTATTCAATTTGTTTTGGAAAAAAGTTTTTGAATTTATACAAACGGAAAGACAGACAGTATAGCCTAAAGGCGGAGACAGACTTAGAACGTTTCGTGATCGCATATCAATTTAACGAGTGGAGCTGATGAATGCGCCTGTCGACTTTTTCGGAAACCCTTGGAAGCGCGCTCACTGCGAGCCTCGACTCAAAGTGCCGTTAGGCTGGCGTGCTCGCTCATTGTATTGATACGGCGAACTGTTACGGCAAAACGATACACGTACTTGATACTTTACGAGGTTCGGCTCCAGTCAGTCTCCACCCTAACAGAAACATCCAGGAATTAACTAAGTTATTTCATGTAAATGTCTGTACCTAACACTATCATAATCATAATGCTGAAGATGATGATGATATGACCATGACTACTGTCAATCCTGTCTTGACATGTTAACCTTACTTTGTGATTTAATAGGTATAGTAAACACAGGCACAGTAAGTATTGTGTATGTTCTGCAAGTCGAATATAGGTTTTTGAGTTCGAATAAAAAGCTTTCGAGCATTAAAGTCATAAAAAACTATGGAAATGGCATCCATGCCTTGAACATGGCAATGTCAAATTAGGTGATCTCCTGATTGAGTCTCAGTCGCAACAGGAGGAAAAAATCATGTGCACATATGTGTGTAATTTTTTTTTTATTGTTTATGTAAATAGCTTGATGTTTGACCACCAACTTGCCTGATGTTAAGCAACATTGTGGTCTAAGATGGAGCACGACAACCTATAAGGTACTTATTCACTCAAGCCTTGAAGTTTACTAGAGTGAAGAAGTACAAAGATGGCAGTTGAGTGAGGCGCTATAAGTGCGCTACTGCTCAGACCCGTTTTCGAAATGGTTACAACGGACTACATCCCGAAACACGACTAGGTCATTTCACGGCATGGCTTGGTCCGGTGGGTGGTAACTAGCCACGGCCGAAGCCTCCCACCAGAGTTTGCTACCCGGTTAGCACTACCCGGGGACCACTTGTAGGGAATCAAGATAGAGTACACTCCTACGGATGTGGGTAGCTCAGCCCCCAATAGTGATATTTAAAGCTATCTCATGTCTTTTGCCTGCTTGTCTTTCAGTTTTTGTCATTCGTTAAAACATATCATACAATAGAATAGAATAGAGATAGCTGTGTGCACATTGCTTGTGTAAAATTTTCTCCACATTATACTATAATGATTTTAGAGTGTACCCTTTCTCCCTTTTTTAGACCAAACACAAATGTTCATCACCTAAGTGGGAATCAAATCAGCTGAGAGAGCAGGTTCACTACCAACTATGCCACCAAGCTAGTCGCTGAGTCACTGAGGCAGTCAAATGCTTTTTCTTTTACATTGAATTTGTGAGTTGGATAGTTTTCTGATGGCCACTTGTACCATTGGCTAGTTCAAAAGCCATTTGTTAGCATCACTAGTACCATTGACTAACATTTGTGTAAAAGGGTACATTTGGAACTGGAGAATACCAACAGTACAAGCAGATGCTACTAGTGCTCTTGTGGGGCTCTTCACTATTATCCAACTTCTTGTAAATGAAGACAAAAATCTTTTGCAAATGATTGTTGACATTAAGTATTTTTGAAGTGCATAGGCACCAACAGCAAGATAATACCTGTGAGGTGCATTTCATCTGTCTACACAATGTACATTCTATTCTAATCACACACAAAGTGTACAAAAGCAAGAATTTGTGAGAGGTTATGCCTATGCATGTAACTTTTTGATGCTGAAATGGATCAATGGATTTATGGTAGATATTTTGTCAATACAAGTAATTTGCCATTTTGAGCAGTACCTACACAAAAGTAGTGCTTATTGATAACCAGATATGCTGCCCTGAACAATGATTACCTAGTTGGATTGTTACTACTACATACTGGATTAAAAGTGCTTTAAAACGATAAAAAGATGAATATAACAAGCACAAGTTCATTGATAACATAAATATACTTATACATAAAATATGCAGTGCTGTCTGTTGTCTGAATGCAGGACATTAATAAGTGTAATACTGATATACCTAACTCATAATAAGAAAAATATTACATAGGATCATTAATAATCCACGTTTGAGTAATAATACTCAAGTTACTCTGCATATTACAAGTAGCTAACTTAGCACACTTAGCAAAACAATCATCACCCTGGGAAATGGCAATCCAAATATTTGTAGGTTATGTTTACAAGCTGCTATGAATTCTCAGTAAATATATGAAAATTTACGATTTTCCATTTCCTTACAAGCATTAAAGACTATTATAAGCATTTTATACAATTACAAGCTGCATGGAAAAAGCATTAGGAGGTACCTGGTACTTTCGTTGTCAACCTGCATTCGTTTGTGTCGTGTTACTTTCCCCAATGCTCGGAACTTGCACTAAGGAAACTCCACATACCTTATGAATAATCACTAGTTATTAACAACACTTTTTATTTAACTATTAAATCAGTATCACTTCAATAACACGAAACAATTTGTAGTAATCACGTAAACAAGATCAAGGATAAATTGTTTGATATCATCACTAATACACCTGATTTTGTAAAACTTTACTGTAACAACACTTTAATTAAATGTTCAACGATGCATTTGCATTATATAAATACAGTACAAAATAAAAACTCTTATTTCCTAAAATAGTAAACAATCACCGATTGACACAAATGCATGGAACCATAGATTCACGGCGGCGGCGTAACGAAGAGACGGATGACCACAAATAACGGAATAACGTTTCGTTTCACGCAGAAACCTAATATTAATTTTACTTGATTTCTCAAGTAAACCGTTCTGAGCTACTGTGCCTGACTGCTATGCCAGAGCCGCGAAGAGCGACACGAGACGAGAATAACATTACGTTTAAATTATAATGTGCTAATGTTACGCGATCTTTATATTAGTGTTGTACCTAAGTACCAAAATACTATAACGTAGTACCTAATTGATATGCACGAAAGCTAAGCTATACCTACCGATAAATAGTAATAGTAATACTGTGTTAGTTATGATGCTTTTGCACCAAACGATGAGTGGTACGAAGATATGTAGCGAGGAAATAATCCACCAATAAGATTAGTAAATGAAATAAATATGTGAAGATGACAAATTAAGTAACCTGTGGACATTTTCATCCATGCACCGATCATCTTTTGATGGAATTGCATCTCTAAGAACTTACAAGATCTTGCAATTACTGAAGTTCCTTCGTTCGTACCCTCGTTACCTACTAGGTACAAGTCGTTTTTAGACCGGAGAAGAAGAGGGGCCGGGTAGGGTTTGCCCTACAGCTACACACTACACGGAATATTAGGTTTACATAAAGCGTCTATTAAAGCGCACTAGATGCAGTGCAGTTGTAGTTATCAACGTTTGATCGCTTGATATACAACGTGTTGTTTTGCATTCCTGCGGAAGGAGATAGTGCGTTAGTTATACCACAGAATAAATAATAATAATAATCTTTATTGCATAGATACAAGCCATAAGGAACATTTATTAAAAAATATTTCACATAAAAAAATAAAAATAACTTACTTAAAATATAATTATACTCTTAAAGAAGGCAGCTTACAGTACCTATGTACATTAAAGTTTCAAAGTACATATTCGGCTTATGGTACCGAGTAGTTTGGTCTACTGTAGACCTTTGCTTGGTGTGGGTTCTGTAACAGAAAAAGTTTATTATACAACACAAGCTTTGCTTGTCTTTGCTTGTGTTGTATATACGTACTACTATTGCAATACTACTACTATTATAATAATAATTTTAATAATCATTATAGTAAATATACAATAGTAGTACGTACAGAAGGTTCACTTGAAAACAAAAGTCAAGTTTAGGTATAAAAATTCACCTAATCTTTTTTGATCGTTACGCGAAACTGAAACTTATCGAGTGACACGGGCATTCCTAATCCGCAGACTCGAAACCAATTTGACGGCAAGAGCACATGGTTCCTACTTGCCGAAATTTAGGTACATAAGAAAATAGTAAGCATTAAATATTTGTATAACAGTGTTTATTAATCAATAAACTACGTTTAGGTACTAAATAAGTAATTGTAGTAAGTAAAAACACTTTTAACTTAGATGATAACCTACTTGTCTACCTTTTACCGATTTTTATATTGGCAAAATATGTCTGTCTGTTCCTAATATTTTTGTTTTTGACCAACAAATTCAATAATTGTATCGCTGGGTAACTACAAACATTCGCAACTAATCAATAGCGCGATACTGCTATCGTGCTGCCAAGAGCCTAGCGGCAACCTCCTGCCATGCTGCTACCGGGTAGGTGCGCAGGCGAAACGTACCTAAACTGCGGAGAGACATCTCCTGGTTATACTCCTTAAATCTATACTTTTGTAATGTATAATTTTATTAACAAAACACGACAAAAAAGCTGTTTCGTGCAAAAAATTCGTTGATTGTCGACAAAATGTACCTATGTACATTTTTATTTCAAGGTTCCTCCATAGTTTATTTGTGCATACTAGTGAGGTAGGTATAACCACCTTTACAAATTCCGCGGAAATGCAAAACAACACGTTGTATAAGTAGTATGTAGCGAAAACACCGCAGTTCCTACTAAGGAGGTTAATTAAATAGACATTCAGTTAGAAAAGGTTAATTAAATAGACATTCATATTATTAGAAATGCATTTATTTCATTTAAATAGTTCAATTACTGATTACAAAAGTAATTATTAATTCAAATTTCTTGATCTAAGCAGTGAATAAACGCCCAACAAAAAAACTAAGTGCCCTATGTAAAAGTATTTTGTGGAAGGTACATTGGCATTACCTAATACATACCTATTACAGAGCCACTGGTATCTCAGGCGTCAGATTACAGGGCTTGATTTGACTTCGTTGGAAATATAAAAAAATCGTAGACCCGTTGACCGGATCACGAAAAATCTAGGTTACCTACAGTTCTTGCTGTTTTGAGCATGGTATACCTAATACTTTATATAGTTCGCCAGGATCTATAGCGTTCCGAATCAAAAATGGTCACCTGGGTAACACGCAGTGACGTCAATATAACAGAAATAAGTCATTTACAACAAGTTCGAAAGAGACGATGACGAGTGGTAGGTGTTGGCTCCCAGGACGCCAGACCTCGTTTTTTCGGATCATGAGTTTGACCTTTTTGCTCAGTTTATTGTCAACTAATATGTATTCAGTAAACTGTTTTAATACTGTTTTAATTTTTTTTTAACTGACAGCTGTTGTGTATTCCTGAATTACTAGTTGACAAGTAGCATTTTTTCTAGTTTATCTATTTTTTAGCTACTGGATTGTTGTACTTAATAATAATTTTATTTGTACTAATTGTGTATCGACCATCAACCATTGTACGTAACTATGTGGTAACCATTCTGTGGTCTTAACCTTTATGAGGAACGGTGGAACAGAGCTGATATTTAAGGCATCAATCAAATGACTACAAACGATTAACGGGCCAAGCATAGTGACAGAAGATGGAGTAAGAAGGTAGATTTTACATAGGTAGGTATATTACCTACAATACGTTGATAGTCGACAAGTCGGACGGAGCAGTTGGACCGGTTGGCTGCCCTGCCCCTTCATTTTTAAATGTTTTTATTTGGCTTCACTCGAAGACTCGATGATTCGAAGCGGGTGAAACCGCGGGGTGCACCCCGCGGTTTCACCCGGGTTAAAAAGTATCAAGTTACTTCTAGTACCTCCCAGAATATGTGTACAAAGTTTCATGATGATTCGTCTAGTAGTTTTTGCGTGAAAGCGTAACAAACATCCACGCTTTTTTCACATTTATAATATTAGTAAGGATATTATATTTATAATGTATTTAAACCTATTAAATAAAAGGGCTGCGTCATTTACCTATTATAGCTATAACATAGCTTGGAAAAGTAGGTAGGCACCACCACTAAGAATTTTAGAAAATTAATGCTTTAGTTAACATTTTTTAATTTCTAGTTTTGTTTAAAAGTATGATGGTGACTCTGTAATTTTCCTCTTTTCTTTGTAAATTTCCAGAAACAGAGGACAAACTTTCCTCTTTCTATCATAACGAAGATGCATCGCTACATTCGCTACTTCTAGCGCCATCTAGTAAAACTGGTCGCGCAGCTCCTACCACGTGTGTGCATGTCGTATCTAGATAAGGAATTACAGGTACTATCTCAACAACCATTTGCATCCACTGATAGAGTATTATAGATCTCCTCAACAGGGGATATAATATATTTTTTAATTATAAAATTAGTACACATCCCAAACAGTACATAATTTAGCAACGGATGTGGGGCAGCCAACTAGCTTAAGAGGTTAAGATGCGCCAATGACATTTGGCATTCGACGCTCAGTTGGTTTTAGCGCCTCTAGTGATCAACGCTCGAAGCTTTTGAACATTGAGCAAGCATTTCTCAAAGACTAAACAAATTCAGACGAAACACCGTGAAAAAAATATTTTTGCCTAAAAATGAATGCCCTCTGTGATGTTATGCTTTATTGTAATGTTTTGTTACAAAATTATTTAAAGCCAACGGCGTTTTAAAGACTTGAGCCTTAAGCAGCATGAGTGCGGTAGTTTGTTTATAAGTCTAGGTAGATTAAGTATGTACGTGCGTGTAAAATCTAAAAAAACAATCGTAGACCACGGACTCTCTGAAGTGTGAGATATTATCTTGGTCCTTCTCACTTTCATGATTTTTCAAACGAGAGAGACATTGACCAAAAAATATCTCGTGCGTAGGAATACGGGGAATAATATAATATCGTAAGAAAATTGCCCTGGAGGGCTATTCTTGACGCGTGAGATGTTTCTTGGTCACTCTCACTATGACTTTTAAAACGAGAGAGACATTGATCAGAAAATATCTTTCGTAAGAATAAGGCTCCTGATGGGCATCCTAAGAACTCCGGTACCAGGGATAAATCACTCAACCTATCCTAAACCAATGCTTACAACATTTCAAAAATCTCATAACAAAAAACATATTTACTAGGACTAGCAGAGCTGTTCAATCGACGGCCCGCTTTAAAAATGTATTCTACGAGTTGGTAGTACTAATCTGTTTTAGATAATCAGTAGGTAGTATAAAAATGACTAAAATTGTTGAAAATATAGTGGACCTAGAACTTACAACCTCATTATTATCTCGATAGTTTCTTGCCTGATTTTGCTGAAATGTTCCTACTTGAAGTTAAAAACGCGTTTGTGTTTAATATCTTTTTCATCACTCTCGCTCGTAAAAAGGACTTTATTACATCAGTTTTAGCTCATAATCCGAGCTATTAAGCACGTGTGCTGTTACTTTACCATTATCGCACTAGTAACTAAACTAGACTTTTTAAAAATAAATCAACAGAAGTTTTTTTTTTACTTTTCTTAAATTCTTGACTTCAAGTATCATAACTACGTAATAACAGTAAATAAACATTATTTTTTTATCAAAATATTGACAATTAATTAGGTATGATAATTTAAACAAAGTATTCGCTATTATTTTGCCTAGGAAAATTTTGATAAGTGATAAGAAAAAGGAAAAGCAGCAAAATGCGCATACATTTTCAGAAAAATGTATTGACTAATGCTAATGACTAATTTAATAATAAGTCTGTGTTTTTTCCCCTCGCATGTGTGATGAAAAACGTCACATGAAACGCGTGTGCGTTAATAATTACACTATTGGCTCCATTAGTGGGCTCGCATACGGCCCGCGCTATAATACCTCCTCGAGTGAATGAGAAATACAAGAAACTAACGGAACGAGCTTTTTTTTATCTACGCGTACGAAATCGTGAGCAACAGCTAGTAGTTAATATAGAAAAAAAATCCTCTATAGCTGGACTAAAGGGGTCTTAGATTGGATATTGAAAAACCTTTTGTAGCTGAAATACATGTATAGTGCTTAGATTTTAGCAAACACCAAAAAAATAATCAAAATAAACCGAGATTCAAAAAATATCAATAAATCAAATGCTTTGAAGGCAGTAATCGCTCAGATTAGCACATCCTTAATCTAACACATGAAACTCAAATGTTGGTTTTATAGATGAAACATAAATTCGAGCGAAGCTTGTAGTTGGGAGTTTCCGAGCAAAGAGGTTAACATTGAATGAAAACTCAGAATAAGCACTGTAAGAAGAGTTTATTTGAAAATTGAACTAGCTACCAAGAAAAAAATACGAGCACGTGCTCCACGAGCTGCACGAAATTTAAAATAAAAGACTGTACCTTACTAGTACCTTTTTATTAGTTATGAGAGAGTATAATATTAGACAGTATTTTTAGAAGAGGATTCGCTAAAGCAGTGTTTTTGTCTTGGGCGGCTTGAACCCCTCGCTGCCCTCAGGACTCATCTTCCCTTGCTGCATTCGGGAGTTAACTCTAGATTCCCTCGTTACGCTCAGGGTACAATAAGCCGCCCGCGACGTAAGGCACTGCTTTGTGCCCTCGGTACATAATCTACTATTGTTACTCTTTATTCACAAAAAGGTGAATTTAGAAGCAAGACCTGTTTGCTTTTCTCCAATCAAGTCTATCGATTGTTTGTCGCAACCAAATCCATTGTGTCTTGATATTTCCTTCAATTTTACGAAGAAGAAGCTAATGTTATAATACGCCAATAACTTTTGTCTTTCTGTTCTTGTTCTGCTCCTTCTTCGACGATGAGATTCGGCAATGAAGACTGATATTGTTGTTCCTAAAAACAATATTAAATGATAATTAATTTGCAACCATACTAAGTCCCAACGCTCGTATCAATAATTTATTTATGTACATTGTGTACACAAAAAAATAAAAAAAGATTACCAGTTTATTCGAAGGTGAAAAAGTCCCTGTTCCTCGGATGCTCTGATACCTTTCGGCTGATTTTGAACTAGGCATCTGTAGATAAAAATATAGGATAAGTTTTTAGTATTTTTATTAACTGAAACGGAAGTTTTTCACTCGCGCTTCGCGCTCGCTGAGTGAATGGTTGTACTGGCGTCACGCATGCCCATAGCAGTTCAGCGCCACTCTGATTACAAGTAGTGGCTCTATGAGCAACGTCTCACAAATTACATATCTCCGCTATTTTAAATAAAACCTAAATTTACAAAATTTCACAAATATCGGTTGAGAAATGCGATCTGTAGAGGAAAACAATCGGACATCCGTGCAATCAGACGCTGGACGCCGGACATACGACAACTTCAGCAATAGCATTTTCATTTGGCATAGCTCTGACTATGCACTATGCTTGTCACCCTAATAATATAAGATGTTAAATGTCTTTTAACTCACCTTAGTTCAGTACTCGCATTTGTTGTTGGCTGAACGCTTGTGTTTAAAATTTGATAATTTCGTTGATCTCTGTTTCTGAAAAAATGAAATAGAGCAATTTAAAGATATTAATTACACAATATTCATATTACTCAAAGCGTCTTGTTTGTCTCTTTCCATGATACCATAAAATATAAAACAATTACCAATCTATAATCCCAGTTTAAAATATATTATTAATCTAGTCTTCATGCAATAGACACTAAGTTAAAATAACTATTAAGACTAGATGCAGGTTGGTATCAGTTACCAAAGAAATTGTTGTATATAATAAATATAAATAAATAACAATACATACAATAGTGACTCTGTGAGCTGGTGATCTCGTCAAAAAGGTTTTTTGAAAATTTTCCAATTATGCGGAGATATATCTTTTTTTAAATCACATCTCTGCCATATTGAAAAATTTCCAATAACCGCCTAGACATGAAAATTCTTTTTAAATATCGGACTTACTCACAAAGTTTCAAGAGAATAGGTTAAGAAATGCGACCTGTAGATTAAGACAGGTCTGGACAGAGATGAGAGTATGCACGCGTTTCACTCCCCCCGAGGGTTCCCGCCTTGTCGTGGCGGGGGGGCTCAGTAGCCGTGGCCTCGGCAACCACGGTGAAGCCAAGAGGAATCCGAGGTGGGGCCGCTTCTTGGGGCTTTTAGCCCAAAGCCCATTTGGAAGCGGCCTAAGTAGGGTGTGGGTCTGTATTGCACATACAGACCCACAACTGAGGTGGGGTGCAGTGTCGCATGGGCGACACTGCAACCGAAGGCTGGGGGCCGCGGCGGGAGAGGACTGTTGGTGTGTCGTTGCCACTTTCCCTACCTTCCGCGGCCCAAACGGGGTCGCTACCGTTCGATGGCGGACGCGGTGGGGCCGCAGAGGAAGAGGCGTGTCGGTGTATCGTTGCCGCTCTCCCTATCCTCTGCGGCCGAAGTGGCAGGCGGCGGGGCCACTCATCTGACCCGTCGCATGGGGATCATGAGCGCCTAGACATGGGTGCTGTCTGGCGCCCACGGGCAAATTGGTCCCCGAGGTGGTGGATGATGACGATGTGTCTGGTGTTCGACACATCGTCATCGAGAGGGAGAGAGCGCAAGCTCGGGGTGGTGCCCGAAGGGGCTGGCGCTGTCGGGGCTGCGGAGGAGTCCGAAAGCGTACCCGTTGCCCCGACATTTTGCGCCGAGGTGGAACACCCTTGGGTTTTTAGTGGGTAGGCCGTCAGTGGCGGGATTCCCACATAACCACTCTGTGCCCGCACCCGGGCTGTTGGTGGTATCCATAAAGGATTTTCCCAAGGTGAAAAAAAAAAAAGAAAAAAAAAAAAAAAAAGGTCTGGACAGAGATCCGGACAGAAATCCAGACGGCATTCGGACATACGAAAGCATTTTCGTCGAATCTGAAGCATAGACGCTTCGCTCGCTAACGATCTCTCGCTCGGTTATTGTTGTAAGAAAATGTAATAACTTTTCTATCGAATTCAATGGCCATGACTCGGAACACTACTTTCTGAATGCAAATGTTTGACTTTTTGTATTAAATACTATTTTTTACTAAAAAATACTTTATTTTGATCAAAGTGACTGATCAGAGTGTTAGTAAGCATATTCTTTCAAATAAAAAATAAATGAGTAAATAACGAAATTATGCTACAACAAACATTTAGTAAAATTTATACAATGTAATTGAGTGCGTCCTAATTTTTCAAGTCGGTTAACAAACCAGGATAAGTTAGAAAAATATGCTCAATACACTGCTAAAAATAATAATGTATTGCGGACCGTGGTTGGTCAGCTATACCAAAAACAAAAATTAGTATTAGTCATTTACACCGTTCGCACGCAACGACCGCTTTCCGATATTGACATCGTAAGTACACATAATAATTATCATTATTTTATTTTTACCCGATTGTTCAAGAAGGATTATTTATTATTATTAACTATAGAATACTCCCCATTTCTATGTTATTAACTAGGTGTTGGGGCATCAGCAAGTATGCCACAGCTTCAATTTGAAATGGCTTAGGTATATTGACCTTAGTATAATTTTTGTGAATAATTGAATCAAATGAAATCACGAGAAAAAAAACAGCTGTTTCATACAAAAAGCTCATCGATCGTCGACAAAATGTAAGCAGATGCTTTTTTCCCCGATTTAATTTACAAATAAAAAAGTTTAAAAAGTAATCGTTGTTTATAATGAAGAGTACAATGACCCCCGTTTGGCTTAGTACACCCTATACCGATAACCCTGTGCAATGTACAAATATGACACATATAGGTACATTTGTACATAACAAAACAAAAACACAGTTCTGACAAGTCTTGCACTTGGATAATTATCATGAGCAACATGTACAATGGGGCCCGTGCCGTGGCGTGATGATTGTAGTACAGCACGACGCTGCGCGACCGCGGCTCGTATCACAGCAAAATAAGGTTCATGGTCGCACAGCGTCGGCGGGTAAATCCAACAATCATCGCAATAAGGTGTAATGGACGGTGAAGCCCTGAGAGTTAACATAGGTCGGAGGACACGTCTGTCGTTTTCTATTATTTTTATTAGGAAAACAAACGTCAGACCGAATCATATGCCACTAAAAACTCAGACACTAGGGTTAGTCACTTCAGTCTACACAATAAGAACAAACGGGTAAAAATATTTATGTGGTAATTAAATATTAATAGGTAGGTAGGTACTTACCACTTAGCTAGTTGGAGTCCAATTTTTTTCTTACGTCTAGCTGCCTTGGTGACATCTCCCATTTTCATCGGATCAACCTTCTGTACCCTCTACTCACAACGCGATCAATTATTGTCCAAATAATTTCACTAGTAGTAAAGTCACTAAAAACTTATCAAATGTCTTGAAAAACTACTTTTTTTTATTGTCTCTGGATAATTAAGCACTGTTTAATTGATGATTTACGTACAAATAGAAAAAAAAATGCGAAAATATTTTTCGGCAAGGCGAGTACGTCCCTCCTTCGTGAGGCGCTAGCGCCGACTGGCCCGTCCCCCGCAAAGGAGCTCGCGGGTGTCAGTGGTCACGTGATCTGACGAAATACTTCAAAATAACACAAAATATTACTAAACTAACTCAATTTTAGCTCTAAAAATATGGTAAAAGGACGATCAATCATATTTTTAATTTCCTATCCGAAGGTGTAAAAATATATAGTAACGTAATCTCCGTAAGCACGGTATTGCACGCCATGAGAACGAAAACAACGTTCATTTAATATTTTTTTACTCGCAATCTAGTAAGTAATATAATATTTTAATCAGACTAATTAATAGGTAACAGAATGATCTTATTGGTGATATTTTTTTCATATCGGTAGGGTCCGTAGCTTCTTCACAACGACGAGTTGAATAGACGCATTTGGCGAATATTCAAGGCTTAATAAGCCGTTCGATGAACGCCTAGCTTTTTTACTAAGCGGCGGTGCCGTTTAACTAGCGGCCTGATAATATTCAGCCATTCAACGAAATAGCTAGGCAAAACGACTTTGATCGACAACATTGCCTAATTGCCTAGCCTAAGGCTAAGGCGGGAGCAAATCGGAACACCCGCCTAATCAATCCATGTCGGATTTGCTTTGAGTGGAGTTGGGCAGAATAAGTTTTGGATTACAATAATATTATCATGTCTATTAGAATTGTGTTGCGTTTTAAATATTTTCGGATTATATTTGTGTCGTAATGAATGCAAAACACTTTTCCTTCAAAAGTTTATTAAGTACCTATTTTTGTCAAATGGCGTCATCTGTGTATGAATGGACTGAGCATCAGCCAGCCAGTTAGTTATAAGTGTTGTAGACGCTTCGGCTAAATTTCATTTAAGAAACTAATTGAATGGCACCATTTAGTACAGGCTATTAATTGAACGGCTTTGAACGGAGTTGGCTGCGACAGATACCTCAGATATCATCGATTTTGAGATATTCTGGCCACACAAGCGAAATCTGGCTATAGTCCAAAACCCTACCTCACTGGTTTGCCTATTTTGCCCTAAATATTGGTGTTTCTCCCTCTCTGTGGGAATTGTTCCCACAACGTCAACTTCCACGACACCGCACCGCGCTTCGCTTGGTATCCCGCCATGCCGCTCCATGCTTCGCGCTGTGTCCAGCTACACCGCTCGATGAAATTCCAGTGTGCGTAACTTCAGCTTCCTCATAGGTGATAGAATAATTTTACCTATGTCAATATTTAAAGCATAATAGCTGCAATCAAATTTCCCAGTCTTAGTTTAGCTGCCACAAGAACCTCGTTAATATGAGCCATTTACCATGTGTCAGCTGGAGTGACATAACCTCAGCTCGCACATCCAGTACAGGCAAACCAGTGAGGTTAGGGTTTGGGACAATAGCTAGAAAATTAAAGCATAATAGCTGCACAAGGTAGGAACAATCTGAACGATGCTACTCAAAACATGTAGAGGCTATGATCAAAAAACTGTGTGTAAGCTGGTGTTGTGTCACTTCAGCTACTCATCTCATATCTTCCAAACGACAGAAGGTATGACTATGCATTTTAGCTCAAATTTCAAAGAATAATTGCTGCCATTGGCAGCAACATTTTCAAGTCTCTGGGTTATATACTTTCCGAGTTATAAGCTAATACCTATGTGTAAGCTGAAGTACGTCACTTCAGCTGACACATGTTGAATCGACGAAACTATCAAACTTAGTTTTCATTTAAAGGGCAAAAATTAAAGCATAATTGCTGCCATAGGCAGCAAAATTTTCAGATTCCTAGACCTCGACGTAATAATCCAAAAAGTTTTCGCGCCCAAAAATTCAAATTTTTGCTCAAAAGCGGCGTTGCCATTCCGTGCGGTACATTATTGCAATTCAATTTGATCTTAGCGCGCATAGTGTTAATTAACTTGTGTTCAAAATTCTTTGTTTTGTTTAGACAGAGCCGCTGAACTATATGAAACTAGGTATGTATAAGATAGATTCTTATGAACTTAGAAGACGAGAAAACTAGACTAGGAGCTCCCTGGTCTTTTGATTCTTCATGGAACAACTGAAATAACACTGAAGATATTATCAAGCTTACGGTGTTACCGTTTTCTACCCGTGTTACTATCAAGCTTACTACCAGTAGTAACATGGGAATCTTTTTTCACCCGTACTACTACTGATCATTGCAGTTGCAATACGGGCAGACGTTTTTACCCGTGTTACTACCTTCTTTTGAAGTTCTACTGGTAGAAATAAAGTTATTTAACCTATAAAAATAAAAAAATGCTAAAGTCAGTACGAAATTGTATTTGAGATACTTTTAATAATAAAATAGAATAAAACTAATAGTTGTCCTAAATCTAACGAAGTTTTTCAAGGGCGTAGCCTACTGAAATGGTTTGGCTTATTAATTCCAATTGAATGTGACTGCCTCGGTGGCTCAGGTGGTAGTGAACCTGCCTTCCGAGCTTGGGGGCGTGGGTTCGATTCCCACCTAGGGCAAACATTTATGTGATGAACATTTGTGTTTGTTCTATGTCTGGGTGTTAATATGTATTTAAGTATGTATTTCAAAAATTTCTAAGTATCATCTGTCGCGCGACGTCTTTTGTTAGCCAAATTACAGAGAATAAGCCACGCCAAAACTAATAACCTTCGTCGTTGTTTAAGTTCACAAGAATCTGCCTTCAAATTTTACAGGTGCATTCTTAGTTCCATATAGTTCAGCGGCTCTCAGTCTAAACAAAACTAAAAGAATTTTGAACACAAGTTAAAATGACTTTTTACACTATGCGCGCTAAGATCAAATTGAATTGCAATAATGTACCGCACGGAACGGCAACGCCGCTTTTAAGCAAAAATTTGAATTTTTGGGCGCGAAAACTGTTTTTTGATTATTACGTGGAAACGGAAACTACGAGGTACGAATCTGAAAATTTTGCTGCCTATGGCAGCAATTATGCTTTAATTTTTGCCCTTTAAATGAAAACTCTACGTTTGATAGTTTCGTCGATTCAACATGTGTCAGCTGAAGTGACGCAACTTCAGCTTACACATAGGTATTAGCTTATAACTCGGAAAGTATATAACCCAGAGACTTGAAAATTTTGCTGCCAATGGCAGCAATTATGCTTTAAAATTTGAGCTAAAATGCAGTCATACCTTTCGTTTGGAAGATACGAGACGAGTAGCTGAAGTGACAACACCAGCTTAGTTTTTTGAGTGTCCGTAACTTCAGCTTCCTCATAGGTGATAGAATAATTTTACCTATGCCAATATTTAAAGCATAATAGCTGCAATCAAATATCCCAGTCTTAGTTTAGCTGCCACAAGAACTTCGTTAATATGAGCCATTTACTATGTGTCAGCTGGAGTGACACAACCTCAGCTCGCACATCCAGTACAGGCAAACCAGTGAGGTTAGGGTTTTGGACAATAGCTAGAAAATTAAAGCATAATAGCTGCACAAGGTAGGAAAAATCTGAACGATGCTACTCAAAACATGTAGAAGCTATGATCAAAAAACTGTGTGTAAGCTGGTGTTGTGTCACTTCAGCTACTCATCTCATATCTTCCAAACGAAAGAAGGTATGATTATGCATTTTAGCTCAAATTTTAAAGCATAATTGCTGCCATTGGCAGCAAAATTTTCAAGTCTCTGGGTTATATACTTTCCGAGTTATAAGCTAATACCTATGTGTAAGCTGAAGTTGCGTCACTTCAGCTGACACATGTTGAATCGACGAAACTATCAAACGTAGAGTTTTCATTTAAAAGGCAAAAATTAAAGCATAATTGCTGCACTAGGCAGCAAAATTTTCAGATTCCTAGACCTCGTAGTTTCCACGTAATAATCAAAAAACAGTTTTCGCGCCAAAAAATTCAAATTTTTGCTTAAAAGCGGCGTTGCCGTTCCGTGCGGTACATTATTGCAATTCAATTTGATCTTAGCGTGCATAGTGTTAAAAGTCATTTTAACTTGTGTTCAAAATTCTTTTAGTTTTGTTTAGACTGAGAGCCCCTGAACCATATGGAACTTAGAATGCACCTGTAAAATTTGAAGGCAGATTCTTATGAACTTAAACAACGACGAAGGTTATTGGTTTTGGCGTGGCTTGTTCTCTGTAATTTGGCTAACAAAAGACGTCGCGCGACAGATAATGGCTGCTTGACGTCACAGGCGCGAGGTAGACAGTGGCATGGCGAACCAGTTTTTTTGCCCCACCACCCCGCTACACCCTTCGCGTGCCATCTAGTACATTTACTAATTTAAAAATTAAAAAATTAAAATAAAGAAGAAAGACAAACCACTGTATAGTAAAGAAGATAAATTTGTTACTTGGACAATATCTAGTGTAAGTAAGTAGTGTAGGTGTTTAACAAGTTTGAAGATGAACTTCCGCAAAGTAACGCCTGATTCAATCAAGAAGATAAATGTTTTATGTGTGGGTAAGAGATAGTAAAATGTATTTTAATAGTCTGTAAGTACTTTGATTTTATGATACGGGAATTACTCGTATTCCGACTATTGTTTCAACCGCATAAGTAAGTGATTCCCGTTACATAAAATCATAATGTGTGAAAACCACGTCAGTTTCCATAGCCTGTAAGTAGGTAAGTATCTGTATTCGATAACTACTTCAGTGTTATTTCAGTTGTTCCATGAAGAATCAGAAGACCAGGGAGCTCCTAGTCTAGTTATCTCGTCTTCTAAGTTCATAAGAATCTTTAAAATAACATACATACCTAGTTTCATATAGTTCAGCGGCTCTCAGTCGTTTTTTGTTAGCCAAATTACAGAGAACAAGCCACGCCAAAACCAATAACCTTCGTCGTTGTTTAAGGTCATAAGAATCTGCCTTCAAATTTTACAGGTGCATTCTTAGTTCCATATGGTTCAGGGGCTCTCAGTCTAAACAAAACTAAAAGAATTTTGAACACAAGTTAAAATGACTTTTTACACTATGCGCGCTAAGATCCAATTGAATTGCAATAATGTACCGCACGGAACGGCAACGCCGCTTTTAAGCAAAAATTTGAATTTTTTGGCGCGAAAACTGTTTTTTGATTATTACGTGGAAACTACGAGGTCTAGGAATCTGAAAATTTTGCTGCCTATGGCAGCAATTATGCTTTAATTTTTGCCCTTTAAATGAAAACTCTACGTTTGATAGTTTCGTCGATTCAACATGTGTCAGCTGATGTGATGTAACTTCAGCTTACACATAGGTATTAGCTTATAACTCGGAAAGTATATAACCCAGAGACTTGAAAATTTTGCTGCCAATGGCAGCAATTATGCTTTAAAATTTGAGCTAAAATGCATAGTCATACCTTCTTTCGTTTGGAAGATATGAGATGAGTAGCTGAAGTGACACAACACCAGCTTACACACAGTTTTTTGATCATAGCTTCTACATGTTTTGAGTAGCATCGTTCAGATTTTTCCTACCTTGTGCAGCTATTATGCTTTAATTTTCTAGCTATTGTCCAAAACCCTAACCTCACTGGTTTGCCTGTACTGGATGTGCGAGCTGAGGTTGTGTCACTCCAGCTGACACATAGTAAATGGCTCATATTAACGAAGTTCTTGTGGCAGCTAAACTAAGACTGGGATATTTGATTGCAGCTATTATGCTTTAAATATTGGCATAGGTAAAATTATTCTATCACCTATGAGGAAGCTGAAGTTACGCACACCCATTATTCCAGTTGCGCTGGATTCAAAAGTAGACCACGAATCCAGTTACTGGACTGGAATGCTTACTGGATTCAGTTCATTCCAGTGCCGGTTTACATTTTTCCAGCAAGCAATCCAGTACTGCACTGAATCGCTGGACTGGAATAATGTAAACTGGCCATTTTTCTATCACCTATGAGGATGCTGTAGTTACGCACACGGCGCCAAGAGACTGCAACAGAACCCTTGTAATACTTACGTTCTCTAAGCTCATACTATTGCTTAAAAACACCTGGAACCAAAATCACCACTACCCTTAACATCCACCCTACCAGGACATTATTTTCCAGATGGTAAAGTCAATTGCTGTATTGGAATAAAAAACCATGTCATAAGATGTCACGGTAGGCCAAACTTACCAGATACCAGAACTGTTACCAACCAAAATTGAGTAGTTCAGATTAAATTTTACTTTTAATTACCTTACCTTCTTAACAATTACCAATACCTTACCATTTAACTTTACCTTCGTACATTACCAGTCTACTTTCGTATTACCATTACCTACAAGTACTTTAACCTTCATTTGACCGATTATCTACGTACATCTACAGCTATCGCTACTTATATACTAACTTACAAATTTCATTCTACTACTAGGTTATTCAACACCCGTGATCACTGTAAAGATCTCAAAAAATCACCGTGATCACAGGAATTGCATGATGGAGACCGTTGGTATGCAAATTGCACCATCGACCTCCACCCGGAACGAGTGTGGTAAACCTACCTTGTGCGTCGCCTACTGCGCCACCTTCCCCTCCAGTAATATTGCCATCTCCGGTAGTAGAGCCATCGAAACCTGCAAATTAGATGTGACAAATTAAGATTTGAGCAATTGTTAGTTTAGCATTTCATATTTATGGTTATGTGTACATACCAGTCATTTCCATATTAGAATCATCTTCGCCGAAATTCGTCTCATCATTGTTAGTATCTCCTTCATCCTCATCCCACATACTCTCATTGACAAACTCTGGTTCCATTTTGGGCGCTACAGCATTGTTTTCGTCTTCGTCTGGTATCGTAACAAATTCTTCTTTAGCAGAGCCAGATGGTCCTGCTTCTAATGGATCTACACATTTTCGTTTTGCGGGTCCACTTTGTGACGATGACGAATTATTTGATGCTATTGATGGCCTATTTGGTCGCTTAACTGCTACTGGAGTTGAGGAGGGCTTAGAATCTAAATCAGTCTCTAACTTAGTCATAACAGATTGCCTTTGTTGTGACGACCTCGGGCCTGGCCTTGAGGTCGGCTTTGGTTTTGATGGCGTGGAACTTTCTTCGTTTTGATTGCCGGTTAAACCTTTCACTTGAAGCTGTTCCGCGGTACTAATAAAGGATGCTAACTCTTCCTGCTTAACATTAACTTCTCCCTGATACATAAACTGTAATAAGTCTCTTAACGCTGAATGACTAACGTCTTTTAAAAATACTGAAACAAACAATAACACAGTTAGTTAAGAGTCATTATAAAAAATTAACGTTAGTAAAGAGTGCAGATAAAACCATACATACCTATAGGATGTTGCGTTGGGTTCATTTTGAACATTTCTTGGAAATAGGGCGAGCATACTGACAGTACTAGTTTGTGTGCTTGTAATAATCTGCCTTCGGCAGCCAACGTTACATCTACGAGATCTCCACGCGACAGCAGGCCGTGAAAGCCTGCCGACATGTTCGCGTGGAAGTTGTTCCAACATAATGAAAACTGTTCGTCCGACGCCATGATGGCGAAGTCCTTTTGAGAAACCTAAAATAATACAAAAAATTATTCACTACACCACAACTATCATTACCAGAAGCAACGGACCTAAACAGACGAAACGTACCTATCCTAATCAGTTTGTACTTAATGATCCGATATTAGAAACATTTAAAAAAATGTATGTTTCTAAAAATAAAAGTTACACAGCACACTTCACCACGACTGCCAGGTTTGAATGCTGATTTTGGTATGATGACACAAACGCGACGTATGCAGTGCGTCACAGCGACCATGTGCGAGAACCAAATTGCACGAGAAAGTTTTTAATTGTTTTTCTACATGTCCTTAGATAAACTATGTAAAAATTTAAATGTAAAGTAGTTGCAAATTGAACTGCACAACGATCACGTATAAAATATTTTTAAAATATAACAAAATAGAAAATATTTAAAATAAGGCCTCAATAATAACGGATCCTAACCAAGGAGTTCCTTACTTGACTTTAAAAGCGTTTTGATCAAGCATCGGATTGACGATTTTAGTGATGAATATTTTATTTTTGCAGTTTCGATGAAGCACACAGAAAATTTATTTGTTTTGGCGGGTGACAAAAAATAAGTAAATTTACTAAGCCTACACTCTGCATTTAGATAATAGCACAACGTTGTTCTATAATCTTTTGACTGCTCAAAATGTGAAAAGTGTTGCCACAAGGTATTTTAATATTTTCCCAACAAATTATCTTTAGGTTTCTTAAGGATCCAGTTTAGCCGATCAGTGGACAAAAATAATTCGCCAAAGTAAAAATGAAAGTTAGTGGAAACTTCGTCACCTTTCAACAATTTGCTCTGTGCACCTTCGCAAGAAAGAAAGATACGTAACAGTGAAATATCGTGACAAGCAGGCGTCAGTTTTATTTTTTGTAAATGTAATGTTATTTTATTGCCGAAAAAAATAACTTAAATGTATGATGTAAATAATCCATCCATCATCCATCCATCAGCCATAGGACGTTCACTGCTGGACAAAGGCCTCCCCCATAGATCTCCAATACGGGTTGGTAGCGGCCTGCATCCAGCGCGATCCTGCGGTCTTGACAAGATCATCTGTCCACCTTGTGGGTAGACGTCCTACGCTGCGCTTGCCGGTACGTGGTCTCCATTCGAGAACCTTTCGACCCCATCGGTCATCAGTCCTTCGTGCTATGGGCCCTGCCCACTGCCATTTCAACTTACCAATCCGCTGGGCTATGTCGGAAACTTTGGTTCGTCTACGGATCTCCTCATTCCTGATTCGATCTCGCAGAGAGACTCCGAGCATAGCCCTCTCCATAGCTCGTTGGGCTACTAAAAGCTTATTTATAAGGCCATAGTGAGAGACCACTGAACACCACCAGTGATCAACAGTACGAATTTGAGTTAAGATCAATAGTAAGTAATCTCTTAAATCTTATTTAGACATTATCGATGTAAAAAATGATAATGTGTAAATAAGATTAAAGAGATTAAGTACTTACTATTGATAGTAACTCAAATTCGTACTCTTGATTTTTACTTAAATTCTTACTTACCTTTTACCTACTCTGATTTTAGTTAAGGTTTACATACAATGTATAATATTCGTTTGTAGTAAGTAAGTATAGTGTCATGAATGGATCTGGGTAAAACTTTGTATTTAGTTTAGCTCTGGCCTAAGCTGGCCTAATACTTTGATTCCGGTCTTGTGATTTCTTTAAACTCTGATCGTTAAGTATATAATTTACCCAACTAAATCGGGTAACCTCTTATAATGACAAGTTCATCACGTGTAGTTAAAAAGGTTTTATTAAGGTACCAAAATAAATTTGACATGTTTCGAAATCGTGTTTTGTATGAAGACTATCCTTCTGGACCTACGTAATAGGGCATATTCTGTGGTACTACCATAGACATAGAGGAAAGACCCCTAATCGGTCAAAAATAATGATTCCAAAAAAAGTAAACCAAACCATTGAAAGTCAACCAATTCACTAGTCAGTCTTCGATGTCATCCAGTAGCGGTTACGTCTCCCCACTAACCAATAAATATGGTGAACTGTGTAGTCCACTCATGCCGAAATTTCAGAATCTCCAAAACAGTAAAAAAAGGCAACGTCACATATCATCCGTAAGACTTAAATATATTTTTATGTGCTTTAAAAAGCTAATAATTGTAATTAATTCTTAATGTCAACAGAGCGAAAAGTTGCTGAAAAAAGTGTTGCCACAAGGAATTTTTACATTTTCCCAATGAATTATCTTTGGGTTTCTTAAGGATCCAGTTTCGCCGATCAATGGACAAAAATAATTCGCCAAAGTAAAAATGAAAATTAGTGGAAACTTCGTCGCCTTTCAACAATTTTGCTCTGTGCACCTTCGCAAGAAAGAAAGATACGTAACAGTGAAATATCGTGACAAGCAGGCGTCAGTTTTATTTTTATGTAAATGTACTTAATGTTATTTTATTGCCGAAAAAATTACTTAAATGTATGATGTAAATAATGATAATGTGTAAATAAGATTAAAGGGATTACTATTGATTTTAATTCAAATTCGTAGGTACTCTTGATTTTTACTTAAATTCTTACCTTTTACCTACTCTGATTTTAGTTAAGGTTTACATGCAATCTATAATATTAGTTTGTAGTATAGTGTCATGAATGGATCTGGGTAATACTTTGTGTGTAGTTCAGCTCTGGCCTAAGCTGGCCTAAATATACTTTGTTTCCGGTCTTGTGAATTCTTTAAACTCTGATCGTTAAATAATTTACCCAACTAAATCAGGTAACCTCTTTTAATGGCAAGTTCATCACGTATAGAAAAAAAGGTTTTACTACGGTACCAAAATAAATTTGACATGTTTCGAAATCGTGTTTTGTATGAAGACTATCCTTCTGGACCTATGTAATAGGGCATATTCTGTGGGTACTACCTACTGTTAATATTTTTTTTCTGAATTTTTATTAAAATGTTTATTTATTTATTTATCAAATATGTATTCGCAAATCGTACTTCTGCCTCAGATCAACTAGAATATCAGATGGCGCACGGCGTATGATGTAGGTGAAGCCACTTCTTGTTGTATGTGTGCTGTGGAAGTGTTGCCATGAAAAAAAAATTACCCTGATTATTGTAGTTTTCCAACGTACGTATCCGCATTCCACTGAATTCATGTAATAGTTCCCAGGTTAATTAATCAAATGTTTGCCAAATATCAATTGCCAAAAAATCATCATCATACCTTAATCATAATACCTAAACTGGACGACAGTTTTGAAATAAAGATTTTTTTTAATTATTCAACGGAAGGCAATATAGTAGACTTAGTATTAGGGTTCTGGTAGCACCCCTTGAGTATGGAACCATAATACGTACCTAATCAGAAAAAAAAATTATACGCGTTGAAAACAACTTTTCGTTGGTAAAAAATTAAAACTTACCCTGATGGGATACGCAGTCCTTTTCAGACGGCGAAGGCCAAGCTTGTTCAGGTAAAAGTCTCTTTCATTAAAATGGTCTGAAAAGACAACATCTCTTTTTGATGGTTGCCATTTTTGATCATTTCGACTTTTTTGTATGGCAACCACCCATTCTTTTAATGTCGCTTTTTCAATCTTAATTGGGAACCTAAAAAAGTCTTAGGATTTAAAATAATATTTTGGAGAAAAAAATGCGATTATGAGAACACTGCACGACATTCCACAAATTCATGTAATGTCATTGTCAAGTCCTAAAATGGCATTAAGGACTTTGTATCCAGTTGCCAATAAAATAAAAAAAAGCACTATGTAAATATAGGTATCCGAAATTATAACCTAAAACAATGCTGTTTATTATATAATGAGATGTTATTAACAATACTTACACATTTCTTTTTCACTTTAGTGCAGTGTTTCACAGCACATGACGGCATCGTTCCAGAATTTTTTTGTATGTTCTCAGCGTGACGTCCAGGTTAGTACTGACGAAGCGAGTAGCGTAGTTTTTTTGCGTCAATGTGTGAGTGTTGTGTACATATACGACAGTAGCGTAGTTTTTGGATGGTTCTTGGCTTCACCTAAATCAAACGCCGTGCGCCATCTGATATTCTAGTTGATCTGAGACTTCTGCCTACAATTTTTTAATATAAGCATTTTTCGACGAAACGTGCGATCGGTGAATAATGTATCCGATAATATTTTTTTCTTAGAACAGTTCTTAAGTGAATCGTTTTTCTAATGATTACTGTTCAAGATTAATGCTATGTACTGTTCTGGACTCTTCAATGCTTCATTCAAAATTTTGAGTTTTGATGACGGAGGGATGTATGGTATACCTTTTGCTTTAGACAGAGTCAGAGTGTGGTAAATCGAGAGAGGTATATTTAAGTTCGATAAATAAATTTTGTCACGCAAAAATAGAACCTAATCCGTTGCAAGAGGATTGTAAATGCCTTGGTAAAAAATAATTTCAATGCTGCCATTCGTAAAAAACCGCACAAAAATTGTGGAGTTTGACGGTCATGTAATGCCCCGTTTAGATCCTAGCGTTTAGATAAACTTTGTATAGTCACATAAATTTGGAAATGTAGATATAAAATCCTTTACAGATCATTTTGTTTGAGGGGTGGGCCCAAAGCGGGCACGTGCTTTGGCCAAAGCTAGGATTCCTAAAACTTATCATAAAACGTATGCGTATCATCTTAGGCGGACGGGTTATGGAATGCGCTTGTTTCGTACTTGCCATTTCATCCGTTCGAGGTTCTTAATTCGGTTGTATTATTTTTAACGTTTGTTGCAACATAGCTCCGTTATCCATGAATCAATTTCGAGAACTCTTTTTTTATTTCAAAGGTCTTTGTTTGTTTGACAGATTGGTTTCATTTTCTTACAAAATCCAACTCGTATGACAAAAAATGGGATTTTTTGTAAAAAATATTTTAAAATACTTGCATGACCAAGTCAGTCGTTATGTAGGTATGTCTTAGCTTTAATGATGATGAGGTGGGAGTCATGATAAATCGTTCCCTCTTCCCTGTTTCAGTAAAGTTGTAGAAATACCTACTAGAAGTGTGTAGAAAACACGAAAAGTCATGTTTAACCTTCTGGAGCTGACGTGGTAGTATGACAGACACCGCATAATCGAAAAACATCTCCAACATCGGTATTTATCAAAAGGGGAACCCCGCACTCACAGTACCTTCCTGTCGCGGTCTCGTGCGTGCATTAGTGAGCCGGGTGCTGTCGCAGCACGCCCACGCATCGTGTACCGAGGGAGAGTGTCTACGAGTCAACCACGTCAGCGTTAAGGTATGTGTCTACTAAACAACCACGTCAGTTTAATTGTTATACATTCATAGTGTTTCCTAAACAACATATCAGTAACTATGTTTATTTTAGTTCAGTTTGTTTTTTGTGTTTTAGATGGCTCACTCAAGTTATAACCAAGAGGCATGTAGCTCTAAAAGATCGTCGTCTGGAGTTTTTAGAAGTCACGACGAGCAAATCTTACAGTGGTTAGAAGAGGAAAGCTAGCATGAGTTCAACGATGTAGACAATGTTGGCGATGACCCGGATTTTATACCTACCAGAAGTTCAGCACACCGAAGATGATGAAATCAATCAAATCAGTTGAGGCAGAGGATCAAGAAGAACCATGTGCAGAAGAGCAACTTGTTACAGACCGGTCTGAATACCATAAAGGTAAAAATGAGTTTATTTGGAATAAACAAGAGTGCCCCAGAACATCACGAATTGCAGCTCACATTATTGTAAATTGCCAGGCCGGCAAAATGCTTAGAATTTTGAAGGCTATTTCGAATTTTGGTCCAAGCTTATTGACGATTCATAGTTGGAAGGTTTAGTGGCATACACAAATCAAAAACTCAATACATATCGAACCCGGTTCAAACAAAATACTAAGGTGGAACTTTTGGATAAAGATGTTACTGAAATGAAGGCGAGAGAGTAGAGAAGGCCTATAATAGGCCTTCTCTACTACTCATCGGTATTCAAGTGTAATGACTCCGATCTGCGCTTATTATTTGCCACTGATGGTACTGGCCATGAAATATCGATCTGTTCCTCCGAGTGGAAGGAAGCTGTGTTCAATCTGTCCACCAAAATAAAAAGAGTATCAAAATATCGTTGCTGTGATTGTTCGAAGCCGATTTGCCTACAATGCTCCAAGCCACTTTGTGAAGATTGCCAAAAAAAGTGTGATTTTGAAGATGTGATTATTTTTTATTGAACCAATGAATGTTTTTCAATTTAAGGAGTCTAATTAGTATAAGCGTTAACTACAATTTAAGTATAGCATTTATAAAAAAAAGTCAATGTTGATTATTTTTTTCACTTTAGAGTATAGATATCTGATTTTGAAGGCTGATTCTAGTAATATGAATAAAAATTATTTAAATCTACGTGCACTTTAATTTTGGTATTCTATTACTTTTAAGATACAAGATAAACCGTCAATAAATAGGTAATAATTAATACTATAGGCCTTGTCTTCAAAATAAAAAAGATATAGGCTGTCAAAATGGTGTCTGGTAGACTACCACGTCAGTGGAATTGTAAAAACTAGCGCACGTCAGTCGCAGAGGGTTAATATACCTACTTACTTAACAAATATTTGTTTACTTACCTACTAAAATTTAGTTTAATATCTTAAAATGTTAACGTGATTTATTTAGTTTTTTTACTAATCCCTAAAACTTAAGTACCTACTTACCTACTTACTACTTATCAGACAATTTAAAAAGATCGATAGAACATGGTTTTTAATCAAACATAAAAATTAAATGTAATACCTACCTACTTACATAAGATATGATTTTGGTGCCCCCTGAAACTGCCGTCTGCCCCGGTTTGCCCCCACCTAGAATCGGAATTGTTGTCATGTCGTGTCGGGCCGTGTCATGTCGGGCCGGGCCGGCAAGTTGAAAATCGCCAACACGAGTAGGTATGTAAACGGCATACCTACCTACTCGGGTGTATTCGATACTCGCTTAGAAATTATTCTTGCGTGCCGTTTACATATTCGGATTAGGTATGCGGCTTATTGTTTTCCTTCCTTTCGAGAGATTACATAGTGTTTTACACATGCAGCACTGCGATCCTGTGGTCACTTTTCATTGAGTCACTATGTAGGTAATCTCTCTTCAAGGAAGTTCAAATTTTTCAAATTAGACGAGTGTTTCGTCGAGTCTCTAAATGAGGCTCTAGGTTCCTAGTGAGGTGACTGCTTAAAAACATAGATGAAATTGACTAAAGTTATTCAGTCCAGTCAGAACTTATATAGAACAGTCAGTCGGAACGGAACATATTTTTATTTATCATGAATCTCTTATGGGCCGTTAATTAATTTAATACGTAAGACGATTTTCTACAGTGACTTCTCCCCTATGTAACAAAGAATATGAATAGCCCAATCCCATCATCTTTACTCCTTCTTTAAGGTACCTACGGACAGATGTGCTCAAAAAAAAAACATGCTCATAGGTATGCTTGCTGAAAATTAGCATGCTCTGCAACTGTTCACATTTGCCAGCAATAGGCATACTCGTATTAACAACGTATTTATACGCATGCTCAAAGCAAACGTACGGACAGATGTGCTACTTGGCACTAGGCACTCGGCCAAAATGCAAAAATGTAGTAAGAACAAAAAAAGTGTCATACCATTTTGGTGAAAAAGAAAAAACAAAAAAAAAACAGAAGATGAGTTCGTAATTGGATAAACAGAAAATAATTATTGGGTGCAAGAAATCGATAGTTGGCAGAGATGCGAAGCGAAGAGCTCGTCAATTAAAAAAAATCATTTGCGCATCATCCCACACTAAGCATGAGCTGCTTTCTAAAATTGAGAGCGTCATACCAAAACGAAACACTTGTATGCAAAATGCTATTCCAGCTAAAGTAAAATTGGAAATTACATTAAGATGGATCGATAATAGCATGCTCACAAGCAAACTTGTTAAGACGTACTCAGCATGCTCGAAAATTAAACGTCGGTTGAGTTTTTAGCCCGCTTAAAAAAAGCATGCTCATTACTAGCAAATCTAGCAATGTTGCGACACACGTGCTACTAATAGGCACTTACTCAATAAAAACATGCTTTCGTGCAAGGGATGAGCACCCGTACCTCCCTATACTCGGCATTCGCCGAGCAACTTGTTTCGATGTTCTATGATAAGACTGCTTTAGTGGCGTTGAGTTTCTTGCCCGTTCTTCTCAACGTCATTGGCTTACTACTACTATTCTACTATTATTCTATGAAAATGTAATTACTGCTTATTAGATGGCGTTGAGTTTCTTGCCCGTTCTTCTCAACGTCATTGGCTTTCTACTCATGGACCACTTTCGGGGTCAATGAGTAGAATTCATGGTTAGTATAGTAGGGGGTCATGATTGATATTCCTTGAGAGTTTCTTTTTTTTTGTTTAGAATCCTTTAAAGACCACAGTTCGGTGAACGGCCAGTTAGGCAGATGTAATGGCCAATATTGAATTGAACCTTATTAGTGCATCCAACTTTATGTCTGTGGCGTCTAAACGCACCACATTTAATAGTTTTAATGTCAATGTCAAAAGTAAAACCGGAAAGGTGAATTTTGCCGCGCCAAGCGCCATCTGTGGGCGCTTGGGGCGAAGCAGACTTCCGCCCACACTTGTTTCACGACCGTCTCGGCTCAATCAATGCAACGCTCACACAAAAATGTATGTTGTAATTACACGTTGTAATTACTTAGTTCTAAAATAACGTGTATTTGTATGTGAAAGTACAACGCTGTGTCCAACAAACCCTCCGTGTGTTTTTATTGGCAAAACCTAACCCATTGCCAAATGTCCAAAGGCCACACAGACTATACATTTCACGTACTTATTTACAATACACATTAAGAAGTACCTATTGGTCCTAAATACATGGCTTCCTCATCAGCGTTTTACGCCCCTCTGCATAGACTTAGACACCGACCTAAGTAGGTATATCCACAAGCTACGTGCCCCGCAGTTAAAATCTATCTTCGTTCCGATTTCCGTCTAAATCCGTCGACACGTCTGAGCATGAAGAAGTATAGGTAACAAACACAAAAAAACTTTCCCATTTATAATCGACCGAGCGAGCGTCAGCGAGCGAAGCGTCTCTGCTTCAGCTTCGACAAAAATGCTTTTGTATGTCCGAGTTCTGTCTGGATCTTCGTCTTCTTCTACAGGTCGCATTTCTCAACCGAATCTCTTGAAATTTTGTGAGCAGGTTGATCATCATAGGACTACCTACACTTGGATTTTTTTTTTTCAAAAGTTTTTTAAAATGTCGGAGATTATTTTTTTTCCAAAATTTCACGACAGTCAGAGAGAGTTGAGGAGTATGTGACCTGTAGAGGAGTACAGACGTCGGTCATGAGGTCTACAACTCAAAGAGCCACTAGTATACTAGCGACCCGTCCCGGCTTCGCACGTGCTGTGACATCCAAATAACATCAGAGGAAAAAAAACAGCAAAATGAATACCTACTTACACGAAGGTTGTCTGGAAGATATTGCTCTAACTAAGCGATAAGACCGCCTTTTGTTCCTGTGTCTAATTATTGAGCAAGCTATTAACTGATGGTGAAAACCTCATCAAAATCCGTTGCGTGGTTGAGGAAGAGTTAGCGGTTATACAGACAGACAGACACGCGGAACCGGTCTTTGTTTTATACTATGTAGAGAAGTTAGAGAGAAGAGATGTAGCGATAGAGAAGAGAAGTAGGATGTCTGGCCACGGCATAACGCGAACAAAGTCACCGGGACACCTAGTTTCGAATAAAATTACATGGGACCGCCTCTGAAATAAGGCCTACCAAACAAAAAAGGAATCATCAAAATCTATTCTTGATCGCGTACCTAATAAACATACAAAAACGATACAGTCGAATTGAGAACCTCCTCCATTTAGGAAATCGGTTAAATGTGTCTAGTCACACATTTATTTTGGTCTAGTAGATATACTTAGTTATAGGAGACGAAATCGTGGCAGACCACCCAGGAGATGGGTAGATGAGATAAAGGCGGTAGCAGGCAGCAGTTGGACAACAACAGCCAACGAAAGAGTCAAATGGAGACAGTTGGAGGAGGCCTTTGCCAAGAAATGGCACACAGACATGGGTGTCAAGCAAAATAAAATTAAATAACTATGTTCTATTCTATTGTGATGTCTGATTAAAGGCTACTATTATTATAGTAGATATCTACATTAGGTAGCTGTACGTACTACGTACATGCTCTCCTACTCTACCTATTAAATTATACAATAATCCACCGGGGGAGCGTTAGCGAGCGAAGGGTCTACGCCTCAGCTTCGACAAAAATGTTTTCATATGTCCGATCATATGTCCGGATCTTTTTCTTCGTCTACAGGTCGCATTTCTTTACTGATTGAGACTTTGTAAGTAAGACGGGTCTGAGCAGTAGCGCACTTGTAGCGCCTCACTCAATTGCCGTCTTTGTACTTCTTCACTCTACAAAACTTCAGGCTAGAGCCTTATAGGTCGTCGTGCTCTATCTTAGACCACAACGTCGCTTAACATCAGGCGAGTTGGTGGTCAAACGCCGACCTATTCTACATAAAAAAAAAGTAGGTTTAATAATTTTCTACAAAAAAAAAATTCTAAAAATATCTTTAAGCATACTTACCTATTTGGTTAAAAATGTTTCTAGCAAGTTTATCTTTCAAACGAAGATCAATCATATTTTTAACCTCCGACGCAAAAACGACGGGGTGTTATAAGAGTTTGACATGTCTATGTGTGTGTGTGTGTGTGTGTCTGTCTGTGGCATCGTAGGTCCTGTCCCATTTTGATTTGTTTGAAAGGTGAATTAGTGGGAAGTGTTCCTATAACTATGTTTGATTAAAATCGGTGTTGATAAAAATCGTTGCCGGGGTTTATTAAATTTATACTTGTTATTATGGCTATAGTTTAAGCGGACGAAGTCGCGGGCAATCGTTAGTGAAGAATAAAGATCCTACTAATATTGTAAACGCGAAAGTTTGTAAGAATGGATGGATGGATGGATGGATGGATGGATGGATGGATGGATGGATGGATGTATGTTTGTTACTCTTTCACGCCAGAACGGCTGGACAGATCTGAATGAAATTTGGCACAGAGATAGATTATAGTCTATAATAGGATAGGATACTTTAAAGCCGCGGGAGAAACCGCGGGGCGCAGCTAGTTACAAATAATTATACTATCCATATTACTAACATTAAAATATTGAAAGGAAATATGTCTGTCTGTCTGTAGGCTTTCACGGCTAAACGGCTGAACAGATCTTAATGAAATTTAAAATTAGTTCCAGCATTTCTTGAAAAAGGTTTTTGGATACTACTTTCTGAATAAACGCGAACAAATTCGCGGGTAACAGGCAGTTGTTCATGATTGTATTGTGGGATGAGAGTTCCGGTGGCGTTCGGCGAGTGGCGCGGGCGCAGGCCCTGGATGGGATAAGTAGATACGAGTTAGTGATGGGTGAGCTGTGTGCTTGGTGCGTTGTCCTCGTGGCTCTAGCGGCGGCGGCGCCGGCGGCCGCGGTGGTGGGCGGCGAGCCGGCCGCGCCGCCCGAGCCCGACGCGGCCGTCGTCTTCGTGCAGCGCCACGGACGCAGCGCGCGCCTCGAAGGTCTTAAAGACGATAAGCTAGGATACTATAGCTTTTATGGAATCAGGTTGGTACTGTCTCTATACTTAAGCCTTGAATATTCGCCAAATGCGTCTATTCAACTCGTAATAGTGAAGAAGCTACGGACCCTACCGATATGAAAAAAATATCACCAATAAGATCATTCTGTTACCTATTAATTAGTCTAATTAAAATATTATATTACTTACTAGATTGCGAGTAAAAAAATATTAAATGAACGTTGTTTTCGTTCTCATGGCGTGCAATACCGTGCTTACGGAGATTACGTTACTATATATTTTTACACCTTCGGATAGGAAATTAAAAATATGATTGATCGTTCTTTTACCATATTTTTAGAGCTAAAATTGAGTTAGTTTAGTAATATTTTGTGTTATTTTGAAGTATTTCGTCAGATCACGTGACCACTGACACCCGCGAGCTCCTTTGCGGGGGACGGGCCAGTCGGCGCCAGCGCCTCACGAAGGAAGGACGTACTCGCCTTGCCGAAAAATATTTTCGCATTTTTTTTCTATTTGTACGTAAATCATCAATTAAACAGTGCTTAATTATCCAGAGCCAATCAAAAAAAGTAGTTTTTCAAGACATTTGATAAGTTTTTAGTGACTTTACTACTAGTGAAAATATTTGGACAATAATTGATCGCGTTGTGAGTAGAGGGTACAGAAGGTTGATCCGATGAAAATGGGAGATGTCACCAAGGCAGCTAGGCGTAACAAAAAAATTGGACTCCAACTAGGTAGCTAAGTGGTAAGTACCTATCTACCTATTAATATTTAATTACCACATAAATATTTTTACCCGTTTGTTCTTATTGTGTAGACTGAAGTGACTAACCCTAGTGTCTGAGTTTTTAGTGGCATATGATTCGGTCTGACGTTTGTTTTCCTGATAAAAATACTTAATAGAAAACTACAGACGTGTCCTCCGACCTATGTTAACTCTCAGGGCTTCACCGTCCATTACACCTTATTGCGATGATTGTTGGATTTACTCGCCGACGCTGTGCGACCATGAACCTTATTTTGCTGTGATACGAGCCGCGGTCGCGCAGCGTCGTGCTGTACTACAATCATCACGCCACGGCACGGGCCCCATTGTACATGTTGCTCATGATAATTATCCAAGTGCAAGACTTGTCAGAACTGTGTTTTTTTTCTTGTTATGTACAAATGTACCTATATGTGTCATATTAGTACATTGCACAGGGTTATCGGTATAGGGTGTACTAAGCCAAACGGGGGTCATTGTACTCTTCATTATAAACAACGATTACTTTTTAAACTTTTTTATTTGTAAATTAAATCGGGGAAAAAAGCATCTGCTTACATTTTGTCGACGATCGATGAGCTTTTTGTATGAAACAGCTGTTTTTTTTCTCGTGATTTCATTTGATTCAATTATTCACAAAAATTATACTAAGGTCAATATACCTAAGCCATTTCAAATTGAAGCTGTGGCATACTTGCTGATGCCCCAACACCTAGTTAATAACATAGAAATGGGGAGTATTCTATAGTTAATAATAATAAATAATCCTTCTTGAACAATCGGGGAAAATAAAATAATGATAATTATTATGTGTACTTACGATGTCAATATCAGAAAGCGGTCGTTGCGTGCGAACGGTGTAAATGACTAATACTATTTTTTGTTTTTGGTATAGCACATTTCCTAAACTAACCTACCTAAACTAGAAACAATCACATTTTTATGTTATAGCTGACCAACCACGGTCCGCAATACATTATTATTTTTAGCAGTGTAGTGAGCATATTTTTCTAACTTATCCTGGTTTGTTAACCGACTTCAAAAATTAGGACGCACTCAATTATTACATTGTATAAATTTTACTAAATGTTTGTTGCAGCATAACTTCGTCATTTATTTTTTATTTGAAAGAATATGCTTACTAACACTCTGATCAGTCACTTTGAATAAAGTATTTTTTTTGTAAAAAATAGTATTTAATACAAAAAGTCAAGCATTTGCATTCAGAAAGTAGTGTTCCGAGTTATGGCCATTGAATTCGAAAGAAAAGTTATTACATTTTCTCACAACAATAACCGAGCGAGAGATCGTTAGCGAGCGAAGCGTCTATGCTTCAGATTCGACGAAAATGCTTTCGTATTTCCGAATTCCGTCTGGATTTCTGTCCGGATCTTTGCCCAGACCTGTCTTAATCTACAGGTCGCATTTCTTAACCTATTCTCTTGAAACTTTGTGAGTAAGTCCGATATTTAAAAAGAATTTTCTTGTCTAGGCGGTTATTGGAAATTTTTCAATATGGCAGAGATGTGATTTAAAAAAGGATATATCTGCATAATTGGAAAATTTCCAAAAAACTTTTTGATCCGAGTCAAAACAAAAATTTATATAATTGTCAAACCTGCTCACAAAATTTCACGAGAATCGGTTGAGGAGTGTGACCTGTAGAGGAGGACAAATACAAATACAAATAATTTATTTGGGTATAAAATACATGTGACAATTTCAAATCGGACAGACATCGGTCACGAGATCTCCAGCTCACAGAGTCACTATTGTATGTATTGTTATTTATTTATATTTATTAAATACAACAATTTCTTTGGTAACTGATACCAACCTGCATCTAGTCTTAATAGTTATTTTAATCTAGTCTCTATTGCATGAAGACTAGAATAGTAATATATTTTAAACTGGGATTATAAATTGGTAATTGTTTTATATTTTATGGTATCATGGAAAGAGACAAACGAGACGCTTTGAGTAATATGAATATTGTGTAATTAATATCTTTAAATTGCTCTATTTCATTTTTTCAGAAACAGAGATCAACGAAATTATCAAAGTTTAAACACAAGCGTTCAGCCAACAAAAAATGCGAGTACTGAACTAAGGTGAGTTAAAAGACATTTAACATCTTATATTATTAGGGTGACAAGCATAGTGCATAGTCAGAGCTATGCCAAGTGGAAATGCTATTGCTAAAGTTATCGTATGTCCGGCGTCCAGCGTCTGATTGCACGGATGTCCGATTGTTTTCCTCTACAGATCGCATTTCTCAACCGATATTTGTGAAATTTTGTAAATTTAGGTTTTATTTAAAATAGCGGAGATATGTAATTTGTGAGACGTTGCTCATAGAGCCACTACTTATAATCAGAGTGGCGCTGAACTGCTATGGGCATGCGTGACATTCACTTAGCGAGCGCGAAGCGCGAGTGAAGAACTTCCGTTTCAGTACTAAAAACTTATCCTATATTTTTATCTACAGATGCCTAGTTCAAAATCATCCGAAGGTTATCAGAGCATCCGAGGAACAGGGACTTTTTCACCTTCGAATAAACTGGTAATCATTTTTTTTTTGTGTACACAATGTACATAAATAAATTATTGATACGAGCGTTGGGACTTAGTATGGTTGCAAATTAATTATCATTTAATATTGTTTTTAGGAACAACAATATCAGTCTTCATTGCCGAATCTCATCGTCGAAGAAGAAGCAGAACAAGAACAGAAAGACAAAAGTTATTGGCGTATTATAACATTAGCTTCTTCTTCGTAAAATTGAAGGAAATATCAAGACACAATGGATTTGGTTGCGCCAAACAATTGATAGACTTGATTGGAGAAAAGCAAACAGGTCTTGCTTCTAAATTCACCTTTTTGTGAATAAAGAGTAACAATAGTAAATTATGTACCGAGGGCACAAAGCAGTGCCTTACGTCGCGGGCGGCTTATTGTACCTTGAGCGTAACGAGGGAATCTAGAGTTAACTCCCGAGCGCAGCAAGGGAAGATGAGTCCTGAGGGCAGCGAGGGGTTCAAGCCGCCCAAGACAAAAACACTGCTTTATCCTAGAAGCGAATCCTCTTCTAAAAATACTGTCTAATATTATACTCTCTCATAACTAATAAAAAGGTACTAGTAAGGTACAGTCTTTTATTTTAAATTTCGTGCAGCTCGTGGAGCACGTGCTCGTATTTTTTTCTTGGTAGCTAGTTCAATTTTCAAATAAACTCTTCTTACAGTGCTTATTTTGAGTTTTCATTCAATGTTAATCTCTTTGCTTGGAAACTCCCAACTGCAAGCTTCGCTCGAATTTATGTTTCATCTATAAAACCAACATTTGATTTTCATGTGTTAGATTAAGGATGTGTTAATATGAGCGATTTCTGCCTTCAAAGCATTTGATTTATTGATATTTTTTGATTCTCGGTTTATTTTGATTATTTTTTTGGTGTTTGCTAAAATCTAAGCACTATACATGTATTTCAGCTACAAAAGGTTTTTCAATATCCAATCTAAGACCCCTTTAGTCAAGCTAGAGAGGATTTTTTTACTATATTAACTACTAGCTGTTGCTCACGATTTCGTACGCGTAGATAAAAAAAAGCTCGTTCCGTTAGTTTCTTGTATTTGTCATTCACAGGTCCCACTTCGAATATTGCCAGACCATGGTACGGGCAACAGTTATCTAGTTGGCATTGGCAATTGTCTTTATACTGGGTCATCATCATATTGCCAGACCATGGTACGGGCAACAGTTATCTAGTTGGCATTGGCAATTGTCTTTATACTGGGTTTGGCTGGCACTGTCCGATTAAAACGTCACGCTCAGACAGGTGTCTATGGCAAGGGTAGCGGGTAGGTAAGCCGTTAACTCGGCCTCCAAGCTAAATCTAATAGGTAGCCAAGTCTAATATGGAGTAGATAGTTACAATTTGTGTAGTAAGTAGGTTATATACTTGTTGGTAATAGGTAGAAGTACTAGGAGTTACTCGTACTATGCCAAATATTTCAGTCTGAATGTTTAGTAGGAATTACCTACTACTCGGAACCAGCCAAGCCAAGTAGGTAGTATATAGATACTATGTATATGTAGTAATTAGGTAGATACTTGTAAGTAGTATCCTTCTTCTTCTACCTATAAGACTTGGCTGGCACCGACTTCAAATAGATGGGTAGCGCTTATAATAATTATATTAATTAATATTAGTGCTTATTTGTGGTTTGGAAGTCGCTTTAATTTTGTTACAATGATCACTTAAAACATCTTCTAACTTGACTTTTATTGAAAATCAGTTTACTAAAAAAATTAAGTAAACAAAATTAAGTCAAAGTGTAGTTTTTTATATCGTAAATTATGACACTTTTGTGCTAAGATCATTACACTCGAGGCGGTATTATAGCGCGAGCCGTATGCGAGCACACTAATGGAGCCAATAGTGTAAATTATTAACGCACACGCGTTTCATGTGACGTTTTTCATCACACATGCGAGGGGAAAAAACACAGACTTGCATTAGTCAATACATTTTTCTGAAAATGTATGCGCATTTTGCTGCTTTTCCACTTATCAAAATTTTACTAGGCATAATAATAAAGCGAGTACTTTGTTTAAATTATCATACCTAATTAATTGTCAATATTTTGATAAAAAAATAATGTTTATTTACTGTTATTACGTAGTTATGATACTTTAAATCAAGAATTTAAGAAAAGTAAAAAAAACTCTTGTTGATTTATTTTAAAAAAAGTCTAGTTTAGTTACTAGTGCGATAATGGTAAAGTAACAGCACACGTGCTTAATAGCTCGGATTATGAGCTAAAACTGATGTAATAAAGTCCTTTTTACGAGTGAGAGTGATGAAAAAGATATTAAACACAAACGCGTTTTTAACTTCGAGTAGGAACATAATTATCAGCAAAATCAGGCAAGAAACTATCGAGATAATAATGAGGTTGTAAGTTCTAGGTCCACTATGTTTTCAATCATTTTAGTCATTTTTATACTACCTGCTGATTATGTAAAACAGATTAGTACTACCAACTCGTAGAATACATTTTTTAAGCGGGCCGTCGATTGAACAGCTCTGCTAGTCCTAGTAAATATGTTTTTTGTTATGAGATTTTTGAAATGTTGTAAGCATTGGTTTAGGATAGGTTGAGTAATTTATCCCTGGTACCGGAGTTCTTAGGATGCCCATCAGGAGCCCTATTCTTACGAAATATATTTTCTGATCAATGTCTCTCTCGTTTTAAAAGTCATAGTGAGAGTGACCAAGAAACATCTCACGCGTCAAGAATAGCCCTCCAGGGCCATTCTTACGATATTATATTATTTCCCCTATTCCTACGCACGAGATATTTTTTGGTCAATGTCTCTCTCGTTTGAAAAATCATAAAAGTGAGAGGGACCAAGATAATATCTCACACTTCAGAGAGTCCGTGGTCTACGATTGTTTTTTTTAGATTTTACACGCACGACAAAAAGAAACAAAACCTTTAGATGCGGGATATTTGTGAGTACATACTTAATCTACCTATACTTATAAACAAACTACCGCGCTCATGCTGCTTATAAGGCTCAACTTTAAAACGCCGTTGGCTTCAAATAATTTAGTAAAAAAACATTACAATAAAGCATAACATCACAGAGGGCTTTCATTTTTAGGCAAAAATATTTTTTTCACGGTGTTTCGTCTGAATTTGTTTGTCTTTGAGAAATGCTAGCTCAATGTTCAAAAGCTTCGAGCGTTGATCACTAGAGGCGCTAAAACCAGCTGAGCGCCGAATGCCAAATGTCATTGGCGCATCTTAACCCCTTAAGCGTGTCACACACTACGCAGATACGGTAAGATATCTGCATCTGCAGCGCGTATCTGTCAATATCGCTCTCTATACTAAACTCAAGGAGCAACGCACACTACGCAGATAACTCGTCAAGTATCTGCAGATACCGACATATATTGAAAGATGGTCACAGATGTTACCTGCAGTTACAAATATATCGGCAGATAACATCTGCCGATCGGCGTATAGTCACTTTGAAGGATTCCGCGTGAATGTATCATTTTATATATTATCGTATCTGCGAAGTGTGTGATACTTTCAGATAAGTTAAGTTTTTATACGCAGATAAAATATTACTGCATCTGCGTAGTGTGTGACACGCTTTACGCGTTTTCTTACACGCCACCCCACAAGACCCAAGCGGTACGTCAGTACTGAAAACGTCGGGAACGTATGTTTTTGTGCGAGTGGCGATTCGTAGGCTTTTGCAAGCGGTATGCATAGATCTCTGACAGCCAAAAAAGCCAGAGGGCCGTTTTTACAAGCACCTGTCGTCCTTCTTTTTTTCTTTTTTCATTAGTTAAATTTTCATCGAGGCTGAGCGGTGTGCCGGGACTTGCGTTAAACGAGGAACCCGTGTACCCGTAAAGCGTGAAGTGGCGTCGTGAAAATCGACGTTATGGAATAGGATCAAACCTTGCTTTCAAATGATTGCTTTCAATTCAACTTATGGGTCTTGGCTTTAGTATAAAGATAAACCCCCTTGTTATTATGACATATTTGACTTAGTTCTTAGGTGTCGATTCCGACGAACGACGTCACTTTAGAGATGATCAAGTTTAGTGAAGGATAAATTCTAGTTGATCCTATAACAACTATCGCCAAGCAGAAGACCCATCGCGCCTCTGCCTGTATTCACCTCTGCTTGTATTCACAGAATACAATACAATACAATATATCTTTATTGCACACCAAAAACTACATGAAAATCTTAAAAACTAAAGTACATTTTTCGGCAGTACAAGGGCAACCTTATCGCCTAAAGCGATTTCTTCCAGGTAACCTTTGGATGGACAGGAACTTACAGAAATACGAAAAGGGTAGGTGGTAGGTAGGTAGGATAGGTGGGTAGAATACGGGAGTGTTCTGATACAGCTTGGGACCCCGCAGGTCTAACAACAAAGGAGCTGGATGTGCTTACAACTAATCAGAGCTTAATAAGTAATATCCCTATTCCTGCGGTGTCCCAAGCTATCTCGGTACCGAACTTCATCAATATTTTTCTCTCTGATTGCTACCAAATTTCAAAGAATCACCCGCTGGGTTTATTAGAAGATTGCTTGAAAATGTCATCAAAATCGGTCTAGCCGTTTTAATGTCAGTAGGGTACTTATTAGTATAACTAGAATAAGTACCTACTGATTATATTCTACATTCGTTATTCATGTTGGCTAATCCTAAATACGAATTTAATACATACTCGTAGGTACCGATTGTGTAGCAAAAATATTTTCAGGGACAGCGAATTTAATCTTTGCGGATGTTGTGATAAAAAGTCCCGCTTGACGGTAAATACTCAGTACTGTTGAAATTAATATATTACCTACTTATATAATTCGTAATTCATACATAAAGATACCCAAATGAAAAGAGTTTTCTACATAATTGCAACCTAACGGGGCTAACGGTAATACTATTGTTTGTCTAAGTATTATTATTACTGGCTAGATACTATACTGTCCATATTACTACCACTAAGCATTTCACTTAGTTACAGGTTCGCTCAGTTTCGAAAGCCTGCAAATTTGAAGTCCAGAATATGTGTAGGTAACTAAGTACCTATGCCTTGTGGTCATTACCAGATATGCAGAGCCTCCAGTGGGCCCCCGGCGGTTCCAGCGCGCCTCCCGACGATACCTCGCCGGGGAGCTGGCCGCCACTAAGCAATGCTTTCCATGCCCTCAACCAGACCCCTACATGCCCAAGAGGATCATTGGCGACGAAGATTGCTTGTGCCTCAACGTCTTTGCACCTAAAATGCCGGGAGATGAAAAGGGTAGGTTCTTAAAATAAACAAAACTTACATTATATAAAATATACCACGTTACAAAAAACTGAGTAAGAACTACTATTTATTAGCGTCCTTTAGAATGTGGACAAGGTATTAGGTAAGGTATTACAAAAATACTTACCCCATCCCTTTTTCAGGTTGGGTGCTAATACTTGAACTTGAATTAGTTCTAATTTTTTTTTTAATATTTTCAGGGTCGCCTGTTGTATTCTTCATCCACGGTGGGAACTACAGAAGTGGATCTACAAGCCCATATGGGGTAAATGTTGCTGCAATTCTATTGACGCGCTTGTTTTAGAATGTGTCTCTCGGCTGACGAGTATGATTTGTTTCAGGGCCAGCATTTCGCTCAGAAGGATACCATCTTGGTAACAGCGCAGTATCGATTAGGAGCGCTGGGATACCTCAGCACAGGTCAAAGAGACGCATCTGGTAATCTTGGGCTCTTCGATTTACACACAGCTATGGTTTGGGTGAGTCGTGTAATTTTTTCTGCTGAATGCACGTCGCTGTCGCATCTTAATAAATTTGCTGTCCATGACTATTTTTAACCCCCGACGCGAATACGACGAGTTTTTAAATTATACTTGCATGACATGAAAAATATTTAGTTAAAATCATACTTACACAAGGAACTTCTCATTGACGATAATGGAGATGGAGAGCAATTGAATGCTGATTTTGAATAAAAAATAAATTGTAATTTAAAGATCAACGAGTACATCGAGTTCTTTGGAGGAGACAAAGATCGCGTAGTGCTGATGGGCCAGGGCTCAGGCGGAAGCGCAGCGTCACTCCTAGCGCTGTCCCCGGAAGGGCGCAGCGCCACGGGCGTGGCGGCCATGTCAGGCACGCCACTGTCACCTGGAGCCGTCAGACCAGATCCTCAGAAGCACGCCAGCGCTCTCGCCAACCAAACCGGGTGCCCCTCCACACCTGCAGAGAGTCTCATCTTGTGTCTGAGAAAGATGCCCGTTGAAAAAGTGGTGTTGGTAAGTTTTAAATCGCATAAAAATGGTTCGTCATGATTAATTGGGTAGTTATATATATTTATCAGTAAGTATTATATATTATTATATTTATTTATATTAGGTACATGATAACTGTAAGGTGTTAAACAAATAATAATTAAAATTTCTTTTTTTTGCACAGGCAGACGCGGAGCTAAATATGGACGCTGTTGATACGACTAAATTCTTAGATGAGATATCAGGACGATCAGGTAATGTTCTAATTTCATTATTTTAAAATGTCTAAATTGACCGAAATATTTTTAACTGTTTAGAATATTAGTAAGTAGTTAAGTATTATGAATAAATTAATCTTAAAAAAGTAAACCAGAGACGTAGACATCAATAATTTTCATGTAAATTGGGTACAGGGACTAAACTAAATAGTATCTCGAAACGCTAATGTCAATGCCAGGGAGCCTACCATGAGATCGTATTGCCATGAATTGACGACTCGACGCTCGACGCGACCATGAACCTTATTGCGCAGCGATACGATTTGCGGTCGCTCAGCGTCGACAACGTAACCATCATGACAAAAAATTGAAAATGAGTATTTTCGTTTGTTTATTTGTTAGTTACGCTTCTTCTCAACTGATCAACATCACCATTTCGCATGAACGTTGTTAGAGTTACAGGAAAGGACATTTTCCTATACAATACATTAGGACAAAGGACCTTTCATCCCGTTTCCCGTGGGACCACGGGGCGCAGCTAGTAAAATCTAAAGATGTAATGAATCAGGTGCGGGAGCTCGAGTGGAAGGCGAGGACGACCTGCGCGCGCTGCCGCCGCTGGTGGTGGAACAGCCCTCAGAGTCGCTAAAGAAAAGGGAGAAAAGAGTGCCGCTGCTGACGGGTGTCACGTCGGCTGAGACCTCCCGGGCTGTATATGGTAAGAAACAAACAGCATCTGTACCTTCCTGAACATTTGCTTTTTGGATCAAATTTGCTCATTTGAAGTTCAAATCCAAATTTTAATTAATTATGAACGACGGACATATTTAGAATATCATTTTACTTATTATTATGACCAACTGTTAACCATAATTAAGGCCAACCCTAAAATCACGAAAAAAATCAACAGTTTATTGATCGTCGACAAACTGTATGGAACAGTAGTTTTTTTCGTGATTTCTGGGTTGGCCCCATGGTAAAAGTTGGCATATTGATGAGGACAATGATATAACTACATTCCTAGAACATGTCCGTGTACTACTACATTCTAACTACTACACACCTAGAACATGTCCGTCGTTTAAAGATACACGATTTATATTCTATTATAATTACGTTTTCAGGCAAATATAACAAGTTCCTCACAAACCAGCTGCAGTCTGTTAAGGACTTCATAAAGAAGGACCTGCTCGGTGGACTGCAGTCGGTGGTGTCCGGAGTGCAGGGCCTGCTGCCGCTGGGCGCCGCCCTCAACCAGCTGCTGCCGCTGCCGGACTACTACCAGGCGGTGTTCGAACAGACCACACAGGCTGTGGACGGACTCTCGCAGATAGCTGAGGCTACGGGTAATGCTCTTATCGACCGCGCGAGCGAAGCATCTCTGCTTTAGCTTCGACAAAAATGCTTTCGTATCTTTGACCTGGCAAAAAAGCTGTTTAATTATCGAACCTGTTCACAAAATTTCACTAGAATCGGTTGAAGAATGCGACCTGTGGAGAAGGACAGACGCCAGTCGGGATGTCTCCTGCCCACAGAGCCACTAGTTAGATTAGACTACTTAAAATCATGGACGTAGAAAAAAAGTCGGACGGAACTTCAGCTAAGACAGAACTGAATTCTGTCATGGCGGTGACTTTCTAAATGTGAGTGAATTTCGGGTGGCCATGTTAACCAAATTTACCCATTTTTTATGGTTTTATTTTTGAGCGATGATAACCTAGTGGGAGAAGAATCGGCTATCAAGCTGAGAGAGCGGATCCGATCCCAGCCAAAGGCACGCACCAATATGTTCATTTGTAAACATTCCTATGCATATTTAATGTCATCTGTTAATATTTCTCTGGAGCACGGTCTATGGCAACAGGCTCGCCTCCTGGCATATTTGGAACCGAATATGATCCGGCGAAGTGTGCGTAAATGTAATACAATAGTATTACATCTCTACCAGCTCCTTCGGGGGAAAGGCGTGATGAAATGGTTATGTAATGTTAGTATGTTTATAAATAAATATGTAAATATGTTTGTTTATAATAATGTTTTTAAATACATACACATGTGTTCACAGTTCACACAATTAGCAGATTGATTAGTGCCTCAAGCAGAATCGAACCCGCTCCATCTTGCTTGAGAGGAGAGCCTTCTCCAACTTGGCTATCATCGTTTCAAAAAGTTTTAGTGAGCTAAATTTTAGATATGGAAAAGTTTCAAAGTTACAAAATTTACATTTCGAGGGACTGCATATGTAACAATACGCCGGAATCCTCCTTTAGTTGTATATAAGTCATTAGCTTTAAAATGTATTTACTACAAATGACACTGTATTGGTTTGGGATCCAACTATTTTAATCGTTACATCGTCTAATTATTTGGATCCAGTCATTCCTCCATGATTAGTTTTTTTTTAGGAAATCTTGTAAACAGAAAATACTTTGTGACTTTAATAAATTGAGTTTCGTAAAAAACATTTTACCATGTTTAGGGAAATTTCCACATGTGAACAATGGTAACACTGGTCTTGACACTGGCCTGTCTACCAGGTGTAGAGCGTTCCAAAACAAAAATGGTCACCTAGGTTACGTCAATCAATGCATAAGAGCAAGACCGAAATAAGTCGTTCACGACAAGGCCGAAAGAGACGATGAGGAGTGATGTAGCGACTGTCAACTCTCGGAACGCTCTAATGATTTAATGAATATTTTTTTTCTGGTGAATAAAAATGTATAAAAATCGGGAATAAGTGATTGAATTATTCATTTACCTATGAAACGTGAGTACAGGATTTTTATTCTTGCGATCACTACGGTTTTTACACCATTTTACCGCACAAGACACGCTGTTTTGTAAAATTGTTTTCCCCGCATAGACGTGTTGTCAGTGTAGACGTTACGCTCAAATGACTAAAGATATCTGTGAATGTGTGCGTCGGCCTGGGGGCTTACCACAACCTCTTAAAACATCATTAATTAAGCCTTACTTCGTAATTTCGTACCATGACCACCCTAAAAGTATTCCTGCTACGTTTTGATATCGCTTAGCAGTTTTGATGACGTCACTCGATTTCGTTCATTCAATCCAAGGAACATTTGTTTAAAAACCGTACCACGACCTCTAAAGTATTCCTGCCGAGCTGTCAAAATAGCAGGAATGATACATATTACAACGATTGTTAAAAAGTTGCTCTCCGTGTAACTTTTTCTATTTATTAATGAGTTTTTGCTGTGTTTCTAAGGTTCTATTTGTAATATTTAGCAAGATGGCCGATGATTTGGAAACTTTCGAGTTTCTCGAAGCAGATATTAGAAGCTCCATACTACAAAGGACGCCTTCAGACGGGCTCCAAAATAAATTTTAACCCTTTTTCACATAGGTATATTTTCTTTTGGCTAAGTCCGCTCCTTTCGATGCACTTGTTTCTTCTTAGAATGAGCCTTCGCCTGCAGACTCCTATTAAAGCCCGCAGCGATTTCACTGTGGGTTTTTAAAAAGTCTCACATGATATCGAACTGCTTCGCTGAGACTCTGCGGCCGCTGTGACAAATTATTCTAAGCATTAAATTCTAGATATCACCAAAATATTTTTCACAAACTTTAATTGTATAAGTACAGCAATTGAATTTTAATTTACCTTAATGATCTTAATAATGTAGATTTAATTTACGTTTTTGAGGGGAACCGAAAAGATGGTGTCATGATTTTGTATTATTTTCTAAAACGAAAACTCGCCTTTACTGAAAGAGGGAAAGAGGAGTGGGATTTATCTCATTTATCATCATCTTCATCAGAGATTTATTGAAAAATGTTATAACAAACATACGGATGACTAGGTGGTATGGCTATGTTGCCTCTAGCCTGCCCTATGGGACAAAACAAAAAAAAAAATTGACATTGTTCATACAACCAAGTGTCGCCAGATGTTTCTTAGGAGCGATTGTACGTCGGTGAGGAAAATAAAAATTCTTAGGGAAGAAAATAATAAGAAATCGTAGTGTTTTTACTTGCAACTTGTAAAAACCGTAAGTGTAATTTCCCTGGATAGATAGGATATTGTAGGCACGATTTCGCTATGCGGTCGTACTATTGTACGACCCCGATTGTCCGATTTTTACACGGCAAAAATCGTATAATTACGATTGACATATATACATCTGGCAACACCATACTCGAAAATACTGGATTTAAGATTGATAGATGACATTCACACTGATAATGACAGTTCGTAACGCAAAAATACCACAGAGTGTGTAGAAGCACTTGTATCGTACATTCTTTTCCCATCACTATAGCAGGAGTAAAAACGTTTTAAAACATTATTGTTTTCAATGCTTGTGGTATGATACAAAACAATACTTATTAAGGAATGTATCAAAACGTTCCTGCGCAATGATGTTTTTGTAAAAGTTCATGGTAAGCCCCCTGTACGTACAAGGAGCTGGCTGACTTTGGGTAGCACAGTTTTGACAAAGATGAAGTTCCATCCGACTTTTTTTCTACATTCATGCTTAAAATTTTTTGATCTTAGTCCAGTCGGGGCAGACATAAAACTAGCCTGAAATAGAAAAAATTCCGGGGAGCGATTTTTTTTTTTTAAACGTCGGGGGAGGTGGTTGGAAGTGTAAATCTCGATTTTCTAACTAATCCCGGTAGAGCATTCGCCGCCATCTTGTTTTAAAGTTCAATTTTTTCGTTTTTCTGAAATAACTCGTTAATTTTCAACTTTAGAGCAAAAATGGCGTTATCCAAAGTTGTTGGAAATTTAAGTTCTCACAAGTTTGGTCATGATCATTTTTACGCTAGGATCAACATTTGCAGAGTTATACTATCAAGTTAATCAAAAAAATCGTAATGGGTGGAATTTTATTTTCTTCAACTTTGGTTGAAAATGACGCAAAATTCCCTTCCCCATTCTATATTACAATTTTTTTTTAAATAAACTAGATAATAAACGAGATATTTGAAAAATCAAAAAAAATTTGGTTCTCGCACTTATTTTTACTCCACGATCAATATTTTCGGATTGATAGTATAACTCTGCAAATATTGATCCTAGCGTAAAAATGATTATTACCAAACTTGTGAGAAATTAAATTTCCAACAACTTTGGATAACGCCATTTTTGCTCTAAAGTTGAAAATTAACGAGTTATTTCAGAAAAACGAAAAAATTGAACTTTAAAACAAGATGGCGGCGAATGCTCTACCGGGATTAGTTAGAAAATCGAGATTTATACTTCCAACCACCCCCCACGACGTTTAAGAAAAAAAAATCGCACCCCGGAATTTTTTCTATTTAAATGTCTACCCCGACTGGACTATCTTTGCAACTTTCAATCGTACTCGTACTTATAATCTGGGTGTCTTCAAGCCTCGAGTGTATCGATTTGTCGTAGGCAAGCGTATCGTATCGTAGTAGTAGAGTAGGCCGCATCAATACTAATTTTTATCAGCAAACGCAAGCCAAAATTAATTATTATTATTCAATAGAGAAAAAAACTGTGTACGATGGATGAAAAAACGCTTAGAATTGAGTGACATGGGAAAAGATGAGTGAAAGGTTATGACTTATGTTAAATTAGACAAGTTACATTACTAAAAGAAAAACAAAAAACACGGCTGCAACATTTTGTACCTTATGTCGAAATTCATCAAGCTGTCTAAGCCATAAGGGCGTGCCAAAGAAACCTCATACATACATACAAACCCACATACATACATACATACATATACATACATACAAACCCACGTACACACATACATACAAAAAAAACCCTCCTTCTTGTGCAGTAGGGTCAAAAAGGAATGAGCAATTGACGAGACAAGATACCGAAAGTAAGATCGCCACGGTGTGTGATTTAACTAATTGTAGCAGGTATGGTGTAGGTGCAGTATCATATTATTATGGCGGTTATGTTTTAGGAGACGCACTGTTCAACTTTCCTGCGTTCCAAACGGTAAATGCGTGGAGCGGCGGCGGCAGTGCCTTCCTTTACAGCTTCGAACACATGGGCAACCTGAGCAAGGGCGCTTACTTCCTGCCCGGCGTCCCGCTTACTGGTTGGTACAACATTATTTATTATGTGGCACTCAGTTCAATTAATAGCACATTTCTTTGCAGCTTTCAATACTTACTTACTTACGTTCTTTTCTCACCAAATGAAGCCGTTTCAAGCTTAAAATCGCTTCTTTCAAAACACTATTCACACTGGCAAGAAAATCAAAACAACAAAGTTAAGAAATAATCACACTAATATTATAAATGCGAAAGTTCTGTCTGGATGTTTGTTACTCCATCACGCCAGAACGGCTGAGCTGAGACGTTTGGCACAGAAATAGATTATAGTCTAGAATAGGATACGGATACGATATTTATTTGTTAACCGCTGGGGCAGCCATAGTATAGTCACAAAAACCCGTTCCTAACTCAACAGATCAATCCAACGGGATGCCGGATGGTGCAAAGATGAAGGGTCCAGCGCATGGAGACGAGTTGGCATATCTGTTCGAGCCGCTGAACGCGGACGGCAAGCCCCTGGGTGGCGAAGTCTCCGGCACGGACGCGCGCGCGCGGGACTCCTTCGTGGGGCTCGTCGCCAAGTTCGCGCACCAGGCCGCCGCCAAGAGCGACAAGAAGACCGGCGGCAGCTTCTTCGACAAACCCTTCTCTAAAGACAACGACCAGTTTTTGAAGATTACTGACCAGGTTAAAGTGGAAAAGGAATTCAGGCAAGTTGCAGTTTGAACATAATGACGTTTTATTAACTATATTTTCCTAATCGAACCTTGAATTTAATTATTAACAAATTGCAAGTAACTTCAAACATGAGGTCATACGAATAATCGCTATCTAATATGTTTTTACAATATTATCTAAATAAGTTTTTTGTTATCTTGATGTACTTACAGGTTTAACTTCATCCTGTTTCAGATTTTGTCAAATGGGCATGTGGGGCAACATTGGGGACCGGCTGACCAGTGCTCTTTGCAAGAATCTCATCACTGACTTACTCGGAACAGTGCCTATCGGTAATCTACCTCTAGTTAACGGAAAGTTACCTCTAGTGGGGGGGCAAGGTTCGCAAGGTCAAAAGCAGCCGGCAGTACCGAATGTGGGAGGACTTTTTGGAGGACCAAGGGCTCCCTCTCGTCCTAAACAACAGCAGGCAACAAGAAAAACTACGCCAAAGAGCAATTTGTTAGATATTCCTTTTGATTTTTAAATAGGTACACTTACCTTGATCTAATTTTAGTGCAATAAATTCTTACTTATTATGAAGTAGACATTGAAGTGCGTGTTTTAATTCTAGCAAGTTAAGGTTTAATTTTTTTCGAAATCGGTTTGACGGCAAGAGCACAGGGCTCCCACTTACCGATATAAAAGTAAGTAAATATGAAAATATAAATCAATAACGATAACAGTGTGTAGTAATTCAATAAACTGCCTTGATAAATAAGTAAGTGTAGTAGGTAAGTAAAAACACTTTAACACACATTAAGTATAACTTTTCCACATTTTATCGATTTTTGTATTGGAAAAACATATCTGTTTGTCTGTTCCTAATATTGTTTCTGACCAACAAATTAAATATTTTTCTAGCTAAGTAAGTAATAAAATAATTAAATTAATTAATTAATTAATTTGGGACACTTCCACACACGGTCGCCTGACCCCAAACTAAGCAAAGCTTGTATTAAAGTAAGTCCAAACATACGCAACTATCAGCTAGCGGCTCGGGGCTATCGCGTGAGTCGAGCGCCGAGCGACATTCTCCTGCCATGCACCTTCCGGAAGGTGCGCCGGCCAAACGTAGGTACCTAAACTGCGGAGTGACACCCCCTGGCCATGGGGAGAATTCTGTAGTTGCCCATTAGTGCTGAACTGCTGAGTGTTGACCACACCACCACTAATGCCGCCTGCACCACACACCATCGGTGTGTAGAGTAAAGTTTCTCTCCGGGAGCGTAGTCAATAGTCATATTATACGTGCGTGACAAAAACAACCATAGATTTTTGTCATATTTCTGCGATCTATTGAAATTGAGGGCGAGCCAGCAGTAACGATGCCTACTGTGTTTACATTGCTCACCGAGTAGAGATTAGATACCAGGTAACCTATTAGGTTAATTGATACCAATGAGATCACTGCTACAGGTTGATGTTGACATCTTTTTGTACCTACTAAAGTTTGTTTACAAAAAAGTACTTACAAATAGAAAAATAATAATACCAAAATAATGGTACCTAATACAAAATGCTGAAAAGTTGTTCACTGTTATACAGGGTTATAGGTAACTCACCAAAAACCTCTTAAGGGTTTATTGTACTCATTAATACGAACAACTTTTGATGAAGCCAATCCTGTAATCGCGAAAAAAAAACAGCTGTTCCATACAAAAAGTACAATCACCTGAGACAAAATGTGTGGTACAGCTGATTTTTTTTTTGCGATTTCGGAGTTCGCCCCATAGTATAAGTTGTTCATATAGATAAGTACAATTAACCCTTAAGAGGTTTTTGGTCAGGTACCTATATCGCTGTATAGTATTAATATTCCGATGAACTACAAACATTTTCTGTTCCTTTAGTTGTCAGGATGATAAAAGTTACCAATGGCTTCATTAGTAAACCTGGTAAGGTTGCCTGGAAGAGATCGCTTTTAGTGATAGGCCGCCAGTTGTTACACTATTTAATAAGTTTTATCATTATTTTTCTCTTGTTGTTTTGTTATCTGTGGTGTGAACAATAAAGAGCTTATCTATCTATCTATCTATCTAAACACTGAAATACCTACTTAAATTAAAACTTCGAGTAGGTATATTATCTTAGCAAGTCACCCTGTATGTGTTGTTTGCCCACAAACGGCCAGAATGCGTTATCTCCCGCGGGGACAGTTTCTCCTTGTTATACGGGCACTCGTTGCATGTAGCTGAAAGTATTGTCTGCTTAAACAACAAATGTACTAGCTTCAAATTTCATCAAAAATTAGTTTTATTTTAAAAGCATGTTTTACACAAAAACATATTTTAGGACATTTCTAATATGCAATGGGTGAGCAAGTCAACAAAGAGCATTGTTCCTCTTGGAGCTCATTTCATAGGACAGGTAGGTAGTAAGGGAACTTCCCTTCCTAGAGAAAACAAGTAGGTAGGTATAAATATTAAATAAAAAAAACCCCGATACAGATTTTCATCAAACAAAGCTAAGAACACTCCCGAAGTCGCGACCAATTTACCTTTCAAACAAAAAAAAAACAAAATCAAAATCGGTTCATCCGGCTTCGGAGCTACGATGGCACAGACACACACATAGGTACACAGACACGTCAAATACACTAAGGATGATGAAGATTGTACACAAGACTAATTTCAGAGATAAGTAAGTGTGTAGGATACTAGGTAATTAATTGCCGGATTAAAAAATCTTTTTTCAAATTGAGGAATCATCTATATTGTTTTCGAAGCGTCGAACTCGATACTAAGCAGTGAGTAATCATTGAGCTATTGTGTGCTACATAATGCGCAATATTTTGTGATGTCGTATTTTATAGTGGCACATTTGACACATAACAATTTAGACACTCGCTAGAAAACACTCGCGAGTTGATTCCATCATCTGACTTCCGCCACAGGTCATCGAGGCAGACATTTCATCAATATGTCGTCAGCTTGAATAAAGCCCGCACGAAGCGCTTTCGAAACTCCTTCTTAATAAAAACTGCCAAGTATTGGAACAATTAAGAAGGAAGTATTGCACCTCATATGGGCAAGCGTGCTCCATCTTAGACCGCATCGTCACATTCCATCAGGTGTGTTGTGGTCAAACGTTGTGGCCATTTAATCATAAAAAAAATAAAAATATTTTCATGAATTTGAATGGGATACGTTTCCGTGTTTCCGCAGTATGCACACCGATAAATTTATGAGAAGAACCAGGTACATTTAAATAGCATATGATCAGAGACAGCGAGCGCTGTCAGAACACAAGAAAGTATTAGGTAGACTTCCAGCGACTGTCAGAATGAAGTTGAGTAAGGTAACATAATTGAAATGGTACATTATGTCGAAATGTGTCGTTATCTCCAGTACGTAGTACATAGTAACTCAAAGTGAGTAATAGCCGAAAGCCAAGTGAATGCCACGGGCGTCCCTATATCAGCCAGTCTGCACAGGATTCCGTTAGTACATTACCATCTTCGTCACGATGACCCGAGCTGTCGTTTTATCGCTCTTTGTTCTGGTCACCTACGTCAGCTGTAACCTGATAAAGACTGATCAGAGTATTGGAACCAAAGATGTCCCGATACCTAGGGAAGACGTGGATAACAATGATCTGAAGCCGGCAGCGCCGCTGGAAATCGACACTGATATCTTACCGCTTGCAATGGATCGCGAACCAAAAAAATGTGCTAAAATTGGAGAATTTGTAAGTATTGTTTTATGTCTAGCCCAAATAATTCACTTTGTCAGGTCTGCCTGTGCTGTGCAGGAAGTATCACCTACAAATATATCCCACTGTCCCACATAATGGTAGAATCACCGCCAGCCTATAAGTCTATTCTATCCTTTGACGTCTAAACCTAACATTCTTTCAAGTTCTTGAGCCGAACTTGCTATTTTTTCATTCTACTTGGTTTAGTTTGATCAATGATACCAAATGTAATTTGTATTAAATTTACCTAATCATGATAGTAATAACTATCTTCATGGAATCAAGGGGCCTAAGAAACATAAACAAACTTACTTATGCCTATTTCTATGATATCGTTTGTTATTTTAACGGATGTTCCGTAAACTACTAGACCATGGTCTTGAACGTAGAATAAAAACTTTTTTTCTACGTTCATGACCATGGTATAATAATAAAATAATATACTCCATATATATAGCTTTCCGGTCACGTAGGCAACTTGTTTGCTTCCGGAATGCTAGATCTAGTTTTTTTGGACCATGTACTAGACTAGGTACCTACTACTAGTTCAGTGCGCTGCGTCAGTGTGCCTATGCACCGAATTTTAATTTTACTCTACCAGAGGTGGACTTTCCTTAAGGCTAACCAGGCCCGTCTAATAGGCCTCAATATTCAGGGTCAGTCAATGAGGAAAAAAAAAAAGACTGGCGTGAACAACTTTGCTGAAGGCACAGTCCTCTGCCTCGTATCTTCCATACAACATGAGAAAGCTGAACACCTGATGGAAAGTGAGGATGCGGTCTAAGATGGAGCACGCTTGCCCATGAGGTGCCTATTCACTCTTGTCTTGAAGAGACCCAACTGACGTATACCTCTAAACATTATCCGATCTAACTTAACACTGATCATTTATACAATATTTCGATGGTACCTTGATTGTTTTTTGTTGTAGTGTACCAATCACAGCGAATGCTGCACTCGGTCTTGCCTGGGCTACGCTAAGAGATGCGTGAGTGGCTCAGGCCTGTACCCGGAATACATTGACCTGGTGGACCCGCCCGCTGCTTGACCTCCTGTACGAGTAGACGTGCTCCATGTGTGATTATTCAAGTGGTATAATCACGCAGTATCGCCTTCACCGACGTCTCAGTTATTTTCAACAACTCCAGGTTTTTTTCAAATCCGTCGTACCATTTTTGTACCTACCTGTAAAATAAATTGTTTTCAGTAAGTATATGCGTGTTTGTTAAAATTTACCATTTTCAAAAAAAAACCAAACTTTTTTAGTAGACATCTCGGACTGCGTGCGAGTTTCAATTTACAGAACTATAAAGTTGGTCAACTGAGTTGGTCGGCAGGTATATATTTTTTTTTAAGTCCTTAGACGATCTTGAGGCAAAATGGACGACATAAAACAATTGATCAGTCATCCATGCGAAAAAAAGGATAGGTAGGTAATTCGGTGAAAAACCTTGACAAGCGCATGGTTCTTAAGGCAAGAGCTAGGCTCTCTCTTAGTTCATGAGCTTGTACTTATGATTCATGATGAAACTTTAATTTAAGTTAACCGCATAATGACATCTTACTATAATGAAATCGTGAAGTACTAAACAACCTGTATTTTTCTTTAACCCTATATAGATAGAGTATAAACTACTAGAGAAAAACTTTTAAATATCGACAATACTTGGACTAGACTCATGATGAAAGTAAGTAGGTAACAAACGCCGCCCGGTTCAGCAGTCAATCAACTACACATTGATTATTAGCGGTATGCACGCGGTGTTTACCTCAAGTCTCAAAATTGTTTGGTTTCTATTTAAGATATATGCTCAAGAAAAATTTATATTAAATATTTAGAAGCAGAATACGATTTTGGGGAAACATGGCCAATGTGTAGACGACATCTCTATCTCTTCTCTACATAGTATAAAACAAAGTCGCTTTCTGCGTCTGTCCCTCTGTCCGTATATCCGCTAACTCTTCCTACAACTGATTTTGAAGCGAAAGGAAAAAAAAGAAAGAAAAGCGATAGATAAATAAATAAGGATAAAGTAAAGCGAGACGAAGCCGCGCACGCGCTCTCCTTGTCAGAGTAACCCACTCAAATCGTACGTGAGTAATTCCCGTTTTATAAAATCATAATTAAAAATGTTTTTGAACTTTCTTGTATTTTTACCTCCTCTAAACTAAACTAATATAGTTTATAGGAATTCGAAGTGACCACAACTGAAAATAGCGTAAATTCTGAGATGACGAATGTTATAGACGAATGAAGAAAGTGCACATACAGTACCGACTCAAGAGCGGAATAGGGAGGGAAGATGATAATAATATTATATTATGATGATAACCATAAATTACTGAACAAAGAAATATGTGCAGAGCAGTGTGCAGGGTTAACAGTTTCTACTTATAACAGTGGAAGTAGGTAAACTTGCAGTTTCGTAACATCCGTGATGTAAAGCTTCCTCTAATGCCACGAATTTGTTATAAATATAAGTAAACAAAGCTGAACACAACTTTTTGCCCTCAGAAAGGTTTCGATTAAGACTATATAAGAATTAAAGTCACCAACGAAATAAACATGAAAATATTATCCGTTAGTCTTTTGATAAATATAATAGTGCATTTAAGTGGTCAGCCAGTGTCGCTGCGCCGGGGGTCGCAGGAGTTGTTTGTGTCGAAGGTGATCCGCGTGAGGCGACAAGCAGGGTACGTGTACAACAAGCCCAGTGTATCATTCGATCTGCCCACGAGGGCCCCGAGCTTGACGGTGACCACTCAAGCTCCTACTGTTGACAGGACTCAGGCGCAAATGATGTATTACGCATATCCAGTACCAGCGACGGGCGGTAGTGCCGGAAATACTGGCGCATCATCTGGGGCTACAGCTGGCAATGGTGGTGGTACGAGTAGCTCGGCAGCAGCATCGGCTGGCAGCTCAGGCGGTTATGGAGCCTCGAACGCAGCATCAGCAAGTGCTCAGTTTGCTCCAACCACGGGTTCCTCACAGACTGGTTCTGCGCAATCATCCAGTGTAGGCTCTTCGGGATATGGTTATAATGCTCCGTCACTGTTGAATACTCCTGTTTCTACTGGATCAACGCAGCAGTCTAATAACGCGGGCTCTTCCGGCTACGGGTACAATGCGCCCTCAGCTGGAGCAATTCAAGTGTCAAACAGTGTTGAGTCTACTCAAACGGGGAGTGCTGGTTCTTCACAAACTGGTTCAATTGCTGGATCCGGCTATGAGTATAATAATCCAATCAATACTGCAAACTCAGGGGTAACGCCGGCGACTGATGTTTCCACTAATGCGCCGAAGTATTTGCCTCCCACACCTGGTGGTGGAAGTTCTAATAACATTTTACCTAGTTCGGGGCTAACTCGAGGTGAAACTAGTGCTGTTTCTGGCAGTTCAGCGATTGTCACTAAACCTTTAGACCAATATCTTCCACCACTTATTAGCCAATCTGAACCGCCATCTGTTCCACTATTAACAGATCAATATCTACCACCTAATGGACCACTCGATTCACCAGCACCAATTAATCCTTCAGTAAATAAAGAAGTACAAGGCTATTCTGGGACTGGCCCAAACTCTAATTACATACCCCCTAATCTCAGCCAATCGCCTCCACCTGTTACTAATGTTACACCCAGACCATTTTCCCCAGCACCTTTATCGGACGGATATCTTCCACCCATTCCAAATTCGCAAGCATCTGGCCCAAATATACCATCAACACCAGCTGCTCCCTACCTACCTCCTGTTCTCTAAATGTAATAAAGGTTACTGCTACAAAGTACTGCATGACTTACTTATCTTTTTGCTTTTCTAGTACCTATTTCTGTAAGTTGTGATCATTCTGTGACCTAAAAAAAGGCACAATCTCTCTCCCGATTGTTGACTACGTGAATGCCTGCTACCTTGATGAAATCTTTAAGCAAACAGACATACAGACACTGAGAGCGGTACGATTTTGGAATGGCAAGTAATGTTCGCGTTATAGGTAGGTACCTTCCTATCATAAAACATGATAGAAATAGAACCCTCTAGCTACCTTCATGATTTTGTAGAAGCCCCGGCTTGGTCATAGCCTTTGATAAATTTTAGGTCAAGATGGACTGAAAAACAACATTTATCATACTTACGTAGAGGGCTATTCCTGCGCGTGAGATGAGATGAGGTTTTATCTTAGTCACTCTCACACTTATGACGTTTCAAACGAGAGCAACAAAGACCAAAAAAGATGAGATGAAATTCTCAAATCTCCGAATAGGACCCCTGATAAGAGTTTGGCGGGAACCGAAAAGTGTTGTTCTATTTTTGTATAATTTTTAAATCTTGTGATTCTTCGAGTGTTAAAGTGTAATAATGGTGGATTATTATCGATTGGTTAAAGTGCACTAGTGTGGGCAAATGATACAAACTTTTTGATTTTTGATTGCGAAACGTGAGTTTTCGTGTTCTCTACAAAACTACACTTAAAGTTTTAGTAAAGTAACCATCACTTTACTGAAATGGGGAAAGGGGAGGTATTTATCATCATCATCCACCTTCTGTAAAAATCTGTATTACTTGGCATTGGCAAATGTACAAGACGTGCGACGCCAAATTCCCTTGAGGGAGCAAGAAAAAAAAACCTGGAGGGCTATTCCGGCGCGTGAGATGAGATGAGATTTTATCTTGGTCACTCTCACACCTATGACGTTTCAAACGAGAGCAACAAGGACGAAAAAAGATGAGATGAAAATCTCCGAATAGATAAATCTCAAATCTCCGAATAGGTCCACTGATCGCTGACATAAATTGAGCTATCTGCACAACCAATCAGCACACTGAAAACATTTGCAGATTTTAATTAATAAAACGTCTAGAGTCAAAACTATCTATAAAAGTTTTTTTTTTATATGCCCACTAACTGTCACTTATGTCGGACTTCAGCTGTCACAATATCTAAACTTCAAATCAAAGTAGTCAACACGTAAACGTCACTACAAAAATAGCATTTATTCGAGATGAAAGTTATTTTTAATATTCTGTAAAAATGTTTTAGTAACTTGCTCCACTTTTTAGGATGAATAATACATTTCACCATAAAATGATACAAGGTCCCTACCTACTTCTTAAAGAATTTGACTTAGAGTGAATAACATGCATACTTGAACACTAGTTCATAAAATTATGATTCTAATAAAGCAAACATTACAATTTTCTCAAATAGGAAGCAAGGTAATTCGAAGGTAACACAATGTTTTTATAGCTACTGTTTCACTTTTGTACCTAGCTCTTCAAAACTTATTGCAGTTGTCCAAGGTTCATGACCTTACTTGGTTCAAAAATATTCTTTGTCCTAGTAGGTGTGTATGAAAGGCTAATGAAATATCAATGATCAACTTACCATTAAATTCATTATATACCAGTGTGTGATCTAGATCTAGTTCATAGTTGGACTTGAATACAGAAATGTCATGTTTGCAGAACCACAGGAGTGCCCTGGGCTGTAGTGCAGAATGGTGCACCTCGAGATGACCGAAGCTCAACTATGTGCGCATGCACTAACGATAAATGACCTGCCAAATGAAATACTTATTTACATCTTTTCGATGATTGATTTCGAGTCACTATTGTCAGTTGCTAAAGTTTGTCTAAGATGGCAACAACTTTGCCTGACTCCGTGCGTCTGGGACAACACTCGTTTGATAGTATGTATGAAGAATTATGTGAGGATAAGTGAAAATATTGTACCTTTTGTTTCAAGGTACTTAAAGAATGTTAAATTACAGTATTTCAAATTGTATTCACAAGTGAGAGCTTCATTGATAAGTTATTGCCCCAATTTGACTCATTTAGAAATTAGCATATCCCAAGTAGACAGTTGTATTTTTGATGACTTAGGGCACTGGCCAAACTTGAAGTTCTTGAGTTTTCGTAACTCTCTCATAGTTCACAGCCCGGAGAATGCCAATGGAAATTTTGTGTACCACTTGCCATTTGAAAACCTGAAGTACCTAGAGACACTAATATTGTCCAATTTTGCACTGACTCATGACAGCCTCTACAGCATGTTGCAGTGCAGCCATTTAGTTAGTATAAACATGGAAAAAATGAAAAACATCCCCGCCGATTTCCTAGAATCTCTTCTAAGGACCAAACAGTCCACTTTGCGAGCTCTTCACATTTATGGAGATACTTTAAATGATGACATAATTTGTTTTATATCTAACTGCAAAGCTTTACAAGTCCTGCACATAATGACCTGTAAAACTCTGTTTGACTCCAGCTTACTGCACTTGTATAGATTAAAAAATTTGCATTCATTGAAGTTACGTCATGGCTATTTCTCAATGAGTGCTCTGCTTGCATATTTTTCTAATAATACATTTCATAACTTGACCTACCTGAGTCTCTCGAGGTGTTTGCATGTGACAATGCAAGTTGCAAAGGCAATCAAATCAAGTGCACCCAATTTGAAAGAGTTGTCATTCTACCTCTGCCCGTTTATCATAGCCAGGGATTTCCAAAGATCAGAACTGGAGAGAATGTTCAAAATACAGCTATTACTTGATTAATTAATGAGTCATAGAGTGATATAAATATTTTTGAAGCAGCTTTTATCCGTCCATCTTATTGATCAGTTTTAGCAATAACAGGAAGATTGTACCCACTTGATATATAAGCATGTTGAATGTTTTCATAAAAATTTACATGGAGTCAAACTGTGTGTTAAACTAAGCTCAACATCTTATTAGTAATATCTATGTAAATAGCTTTACCTCAATGGATCTAAAATGCCTGCATTGACCTGGCTCTAAAATCTTATTATTATTTATTACCAACTAACAAAACTTTTATTATTTTTAACATTTTATATAATAGCAATGTAAAAAAGTAGACTATAAGAGCTGGTTGTGGCATAGCATGCAAAATTGAAACTTGACTAGATGGTATATCAGTATTTAATAAAATATAGTATTATAAAAGTTGTGATCTACAAAGTAGATTGTTGGAGGAAGTTATTATTGCTGGCTGAATGGTCACATTCCTTACAACACAATGTCATAAATCATAAAGATGGTCAATTGAATAAGTGCCTTAGTAAGTTTTCTATCACAATGAACATTACATTAGTATACTGTGTTCAAGTATTGCTCTGATTTATGTAACTTGTTCAGTACTTATGTATGCTTTAGTATCTTTGCAAATTCTTCTCTTGTGTGCTATCAATTTTGAGCTAACTTATTATCACAAAATTATGTATTACAAAGATGTATTATAGGAAACCGATATTGTATAATCTACTTATAGTATAAATGTGATTGATTGTTTATAAAATACTCCTAAGTTAGTTTTGTGCTGTTTTTATTGTGAACACAAATAAATGTATTTCGAAGTATATTGTCGTACCATAATCCCTATTAAAGAAACTATTTGTGTATTCATAATTATCATCATTATTAATCAGTTAAGAGTGTATTGACTGTGATTGTAGTAAGGCTAGACTATGGAATGGGAAGTGATTTGATTTGCTGATAAGAGTGATCGATAATTGATACACAATAGTAAGTAATATAAAAATCTTTTAATAAATTATGATATTACTGATAACAACACAACATTGTTATTGACTATGTTGCGCAGCGTAAAGTGCTAGATAATCCTTTAATAACTTACCGGTCGTATTAGTTACAAAATACAATAACAGTATTTCAAAATTATCGAATTACAATTTATATAATTATATTATAATTTTTAGCTGTTTTTCGTTTTTTATCCTTCTCGCTGCGAACATCGTCAAATATAACGCTAAATGAGCGGCGATTGGTTCATACGAAGGGCTCGATGGTGATCTCGAGCGCGGCGCAGGGGTTGGTGAGGTCGAAGGCGGCCAGCACGGCGGGGTGCAGCGCGCCCACGCGGCCCACGGCGCGCCCGCGCAGACGCACCTCCGCGCAGCGCCCGGGGAAGTACGCGCCGTCTGCGACGATGGACACGTACATTGCCAATAGATCCTCATTACGACGTACAATTGACTTCGTAATAGTTACAGTAAAGATCTAAGCAGTTATAAATAAAATGTCTTGAAAAAGGAGGTGGACTGGACTAAAGTCTGCCCACCTAAGCATCTCCGAAAGAGAATCCTTATTAGAGGCTGTCCAGCAGGCCTACCATGCATGCAGTAAAAAAAATTGTCGACTCTTTCTATCGAGACAGACGTATACACGTGTAGCCTTGTCATGTTTTCACACGACAAAAATTTATTACAAGATTTTGTCGCGGCGCGCGTTATAGGCCTGCTAGAGTTATTTGTCACTTTCACAGACCTACATTTTTTTAGCAAATAGTCAAGGTAATGTACTTAATACAGCCAAGAAATTTTGACTTATTTACTAACAATAAAATTAATATGCAAATAAAATTAACACCTTCAAAGACCCTACACCTAAGAGTACATCATGGAGGTAAATAACTACTTACGAAGTAATATTTTATATTCATTCGACTGCTGCGAGTTTTATTGACAGTAACACGAGGTGTTAATGATTTGCATAATTAGCACAATGTATGCGCATTACAAGACCAGTAGGTGAATAAGTACCTAGCAATAGCAAGGTCGGGTCACTAACAACAATATCTTCAAGAAGTCAATGTAAATTGATCTAATTATTTATTATCCAAATAAAATGATAATAAAATTGTGCAGCATAGTTTTAGTTTCCATTCGCAAACTATGCAATGATGTTTACAGGTGTTATTTGGGGGCGACATGGACTGATGTTCCGTTTGTCTGTTCCCTCGTGAAATTTTGTGAGCAGATTCGATAATCATAGAGATTTTTTTCCGAGCCAGTTTTTTGAATATTACTCTTTTAATACGCTGCACTGACAGGTGTCCGTAACTTCAGCTTCCTCATAGGTGATAGAATAATTTTACCTATGCCAATATTTAAAGCATAATAGCTGCAATCAAATATCCCAGTCTTAGTTTAGCTGCCACAAGAACTTCGTTAATATGAGCCATTTACTATGTGTCAGCTGGAGTGACACAACCTCAGCTCGCACATCCAGTACAGGCAAACCAGTGAGGTTAGGGTTTTGGACAATAGCTAGAAAATTAAAGCATAATAGCTGCACAAGGTAGGAAAAATCTGAACGATGCTACTCAAAACATGTAGAAGCTATGATCAAAAAACTGTGTGTAAGCTGGTGTTGTGTCACTTCAGCTACTCATCTCATATCTTCCAAACGAAAGAAGGTATGACTATGCATTTTAGCTCAAATTTTAAAGCATAATTGCTGCCATTGGCAGCAAAATTTTCAAGTCTCTGGGTTATATACTTTCCGAGTTATAAGCTAATACCTATGTGTAAGCTGAAGTTACATCACATCAGCTGACACATGTTGAATCGACGAAACTATCAAACGTAGAGTTTTCATTTAAAGGGCAAAAATTAAAGCATAATTGCTGCCATAGGCAGCAAAATTTTCAGATTCCTAGACCTCGTAGTTTCCACGTAATAATCAAAAAACAGTTTTCGCGCCAAAAAATTCAAATTTTTGCTTAAAAGCGGCGTTGCCGTTCCGTGCGGTACATTATTGCAATTCAATTTGATCTTAGCGCGCATAGTGTTAAAAGTCATTTTAATTTGTGTTCAAAATTCTTTTAGTTTTGTTTAGACTGAGAGCCCCTGAACCATATGGAACTAAGAATGCACCTGTAAAATTTGAAGGCAGATTCTTATGAACTTAAACATCGACGAAGGTTATTGGTTTTGGCGTGGCTTGTTCTCTGTAATTTGGCTAACAAAAGACGTCGCGCGACAGATAATGGCTGCTTGACGTCACAGGCTCGAGGTAGACAGTGGCATGGCGAACCAGTTTTTTTGCTCCACCACCCCGCTACACCCTTCGCGTGCCATCTAGTACATTTACTAATTTAAAAATTAAAAAATTAAAATAAAGAAGAAAGACAAACCACTGTATAGTAAAGAAGATAAATTTGTTACTTGGACAATATCTAGTGTAAGTAAGTAGTGTAGGTGTTTAACAAGTTTGAAGATGAACTTCCGCAAAGTAACGCCTGATTCAATCAAGAAGATAAATGTTTAATGTGTGGGTAAGAGAGAGTAAAATGTATTTTAATAGTCTGTAAGTACTTTGATTTTATGATACGGGAATTACTCGTATTCCGACTATTGTTTCAACCGCATAAGTAAGTGATTCCCGTTACATAAAATCATAATGTGTGAAAACCACGTCAGTTTCCATAGCCTGTAAGTAGGTAAGTATCTGTATTCGATAACTACTTCAGTGTTATTTCAGTTGTTCCATGAAGAATCAGAAGACCAGGGAGCTCCTAGTCTAGTTATCTCGTCTTCTAAGTTCATAAGAATCTATCTTTAAAATAACATACATACCTAGTTTCATATAGTTCAGCGGCTCTCAGTCGTTTTTTGTTAGCCAAATTACAGAGAACAAGCCACGCCAAAACCAATAACCTTCGTCGTTGTTTAAGTTCATAAGAATCTGCCTTCAAATTTTACAGGTGCATTCTTAGTTCCATATGGTTCAGGGGCTCTCAGTCTAAACAAAACTAAAAGAATTTTGAACACAAGTTAAAATGACTTTTAACACTATGCGCGCTAAGATCAAATTGAATTGCAATAAAGTACCGCACGGAACGGCAACGCCGCTTTTAAGCAAAAATTTGAATTTTTTGGCGCGAAAACTGTTTTTTGATTATTACGTGGAAACTACGAGGTCTAGGAATCTGAAAATTTTGCTGCCTATGGCAGCAATTATGCTTTAATTTTTGCCCTTTAAATGAAAACTCTACGTTTGATAGTTTCGTCGATTCAACATGTGTCAGCTGATGTGATGTAACTTCAGCTTACACATAGGTATTAGCTTATAACTCGGAAAGTATATAACCCAGAGACTTGAAAATTTTGCTGCCAATGGCAGCAATTATGCTTTAAAATTTGAGCTAAAATGCATAGTCATACCTTCTTTCGTTTGGAAGATATGAGATGAGTAGCTGAAGTGACACAACACCAGCTTACACACAGTTTTTTGATCATAGCTTCTACATGTTTTGAGTAGCATCGTTCAGATTTTTCCTACCTTGTGCAGCTATTATGCTTTAATTTTCTAGCTATTGTCCAAAACCCTAACCTCACTGGTTTGCCTGTACTGGATGTGCGAGCTGAGGTTGTGTCACTCCAGCTGACACATAGTAAATGGCTCATATTAACGAAGTTCTTGTGGCAGCTAAACTAAGACTGGGATATTTGATTGCAGCTATTATGCTTTAAATATTGGCATAGGTAAAATTATTCTATCACCTATGAGGAAGCTGAAGTTACGCACACGTGAAAAAGCACATTTAAATACCTAGTACGTATTTATCCAGTACAATATTTACTTCTAAAAACCCCTATAAAAATTGTGGGTACGCCCATGATTAGTCCTCGTTGAAGATGACGAAGATGGACAGCCGTCTCGTCGCTATGAACCTACCTTCAGCCGGTACTAAGTAGTACCCGTGGTCCCGGTGCCAGGGCTCGCGCAGCAGCGCCATGACGCGGTCGAGCAGCCCGTGCACGTGCTGGAAGCCGGCCGCGCGCCCGCAGTGCACCGCGCACAGCCGCCGCTCGTTCACCGCGCCCGTCTCTAGCGCCCGGACAATAACACTCGGTCAATAGCTATACAAACGAAGCGAGTTGCACACACCTGTCACTAGCGGATACTAACACTCGATCAATAACTACATAAGCGAAGGGGGTTGCACGCACCTGTCTCTAGCGGATAATAACACTCGGTCAATAACTACACAAGCGAAGGAGGTTGCACGCACCTGTCTCTAGCGGATAATAAAACTCGGTCAATAACTACACAAGCGAAGGAGGTTGCACGCACCTGTCTCTAGCGGATAATAACACTCGGTCAATAACTACACAAGCGAAGGGGGTTGCACGCACCTGTCTCTAGCGGATAATAACACTCGGTCAATAACTACACAAGCTTTTGCCAAAACCCTAAGGGGCAGAAGCCACTATATAAAAAAAAAAAAAAAAACTACACAAGCGAAGGAGGTTGCACGCACCTGTCTCTAGCGGATAATAACACTCCTTCAATAACTATAGGAGTTATTGGCAGGAACCAAAAAGGTGGCGTCACGATTTTGTATTATTTTTGAATTTGTGATTCTTCGAGTTGAAGTGTAATAATGGTGGATTATTAACCTTTACGGTTCTTTAATTTGCAAGAGTTAGCAAATAGCACAACCATTAGGAAACGCGACTTCTCGTGTTCTTTACATAACCATTTCAATATAAATTAAAAATTTAACCCGACACCGATTTTTATCAAACATAGTTAAGAACACTCCCGAATAATTCGCCATTGAAACAAAAAAAAGGCTTAATCAAAATCGGTTCATCCGTTCGGGAGCTACGATGACACACACACACACTCACATACACACAGACACTTCAAACGTATAACACCCCGTCGTTTTTGCATCGAGGGTTAAAAACTCGACTTGAACACTCAGTAAAACATCAACACAAACAAGGTTTTAATGAAATAGGAAAAGGAGAGAAATTCATCTCATTCATTATTACCATCTCCCTCATCATTTTCGACACAAGAGATTCATAAAATTAATGTTTCCTACTGAAAGACATAATATACCTACTCTACCTATTTTTTAATAAGTACAGACACGGGCGCGGACGTCTACATGAGTTTTAGCGAAGAGATGAAGATAAAGATATTTTTATTTGCAATCACAATGGTAAAGCATGCGTTTGGTGGTATACTATTTGAAAAATGTCCTTCAATGTTATACCTGAAGAGGCGTGCAAATTTATAGAGATCGCCATATAGAGAGATTAAGCGGACGCCCTAAACCCTAATTTAGAATACAAAAAAATCATCTCCACTGAAAAAAACAGTTTTTATTATTTTTTTACTAGATGCGCCCCGCGGTTCCACCTGCGGTTAAAAAGTATCCTATGTGCTATTCTAGACTATAATTTATCTCTATGCTAAATTTCATCCATATCTGTTCAGCCGTTCTGACGTGAAAGAGTAACAAACATCCATTCTTACAAACTTTCGCGTTTATAATATTAGTAGGAAGTAGGATGTAGACAAGTAGGAAAAATCAACTATCCTTTTAAATTAGGATTATTCTAGAACAGCGGTCGGCAACCCGCCGCCCGCGGGCCACATGCGGCCCTCGGCCCCCCTCCGCGAGTGATTGGTAAATAAATAAAAAAATCGGAACATTTTACTCACACGGTCGTCTGGCCCCAAACTTAGCAAGGCCTTTACTATAGCTGCTAGAGACAGAAATACATTGATTTTTAGACATCAGATAATACCTACATAAATAAATAGATACCTATAGTAAAATATTTTGAACAAGTGCGGCCAGTCACTTGCCTATTTTGGCACTTGCCTGCCAAAAGGTTGCCGACCGCTGTTCTAGCAGAAAAGTATACTGCAGTCTTCGGGAAACCTGTAACACTAACGATGCTAGTGGAATATTTACCTGCAGTCTTGTCTTGTAACACGACATCACTGATCTCGAACAGTTTCAGAGGTAGCGGCATTTTCTTATTGGCAGCGAGAGTCTTCAGTAGGCCGGGCAGTAGCAGTGTGCGAACTACTTGGAACTCTAAAGTCTTTGGGTTGGAGATGTGGACAGCGGGGATGTCTTCTATCTTGTAGCCCAGTTTGGTTGAAACATCTTCTCTCGAGCACTGTGAAGGAAGCACAATATATTAGGTAGGTAGGTAAATATATACGTTCCAAACGCTTCCGTTCTACGTTGCTAATCCGTACGGCCAAGGATTGGAAAAAGCCGGCTTCCTTGTTTCCTGAGAACTATAAGCTGGGTCTATTCAAGGCCAGAGTGAATAGGTATCTTCTAAGTCTGCGTGCTTCATTTTAGACCACTTCGTCGCTTACCAACAGGCGAGTTGGTGGTCAAAAGCGGACTAATTCGCGATAAAAGAAAAAAAAATTTTAGTAAAAAATTTAGTTTTTTTTAATGTGCTCACAGTTTCTTGGTCTCGTCTGTTATTCTGGGCAGTGGCTCTTTTTCCAAGCAAGGTGTATAATATAAATGTATCTTCGATACCCAATTTAGTGAAGACATTTCATAAAAATTCGCATTTTTGTCAATGTTCTCGCATAAATTGCGAGAAATTGCTGGAATAAAAAATTGTGTACAGCGTGCCCAAAGTATACTGAGTCCCATGTGTGATACGTACGAGTGTGAACGTAAGCGCCTCGGTGTACCCGGCGTGTGCGCAGCCCTGCCGCAGTTGTGTACAGCATGCACAAAGTATACTGAGTACCATGTGTGATACGTACGAGTGTGAACGTGAGCGCCTCGGTGTACCCGGCGTGTGCGCAGCCCTGCCGCAGTTGTGTACAGCATGCACAAAGTATACTGAGTACCATGTGTGATACGTACGAGTGTGAACGTGAGCGCCTCGGTGTACCCGGCGTGTGCGCAGCCCTACCGCAGTTGTGTACAGCATGCACAAAGTATACTGAGTACCATGTGTGATACGTACGAGTGTGAACGTGAGCGCCTCGGTGTACCCGGCGTGTGCGCAGCCCTGCCGCAGTTGTGTACAGCATGCACAAAGTATACTGAGTACCATGTGTGATACGTACGAGTGTGAACGTGAGCGCCTCGGTGTACCCGGCGTGTGCGCAGCCCTGCCGCAGTTGTGTACAGCATGCACAAAGTATACTGAGTACCATGTGTGATACGTACGAGTGTGAACGTAAGCGCCTCGGTGTACCCGGCGTGTGCGCAGCCCTGCCGCAGTTGTGTACAGCATGCACAAAGTATACTGAGTACCATGTGTGATACGTACGAGTGTGAACGTGAGCGCCTCGGTGTACCCGGCGTGTGCGCAGCCCTGCCGCAGTTGTGTACAGCATGCACAAAGTATACTGAGTACCATGTGTGATACGTACGAGTGTGAACGTGAGCGCCTCGGTGTACCCGGCGTGTGCGCAGCCCTGCCGCAGTTGTGTACAGCATGCACAAAGTATACTGAGTACCATGTGTGATACGTACGAGTGTGAACGTGAGCGCCTCGGTGTACCCGGCGAGTGCGCAGCCCTGCCGCAGTTGCTCCGTGAGCTTGTTGCGCGGCTCCTGCGCGCCCGCCGTGCTCACTGCGCCGCTTCGACGCGTGATGCGGTTGTATCTGACAACAGAAACCAGAACACGTATACTATCACGGTGAACATACTCGTACAAAGCGATGATAGCCACGATGGAGAAGGCTACTCGCCACTCAAGTCAGAGGGAGCGGGTTCGATTCCAGCGGAAGGTACGTTTTTATTACGTCGTACCTATTTATTCATTGTGTGAACATAACACATCTGCTACATAACTGTAGCCCGGTGTATGGCACCTGTCACATTTGAGACCGGCAAGTGTGGGTTTTACACGTGTGGTGTAATACACCTCTGCCAGCCTCTTTAAGGGAAAGGCATGACATTATTATCTTTTACATTTATGTAAATAAATAATAAATAAATATGTCTGGTAAACTTTGCCCAAGCACCACCAATCTATTCACTTGACAGCCTAAATGCCTATTCACGCTTTCATCAAACATCAGTGATTTCTGTATCGAGCGGCATGTCTCAAACTATGGGTCAATATTGGGTGAGCCCTAAAAATCATTCTTGCACCATCTATACATTATCTTTGTCACTGAATACAATGAAATGGCACTTCTACAACGAGGAGTGCCTTTAAGAAGTGAGAGTGAGAATGTATTTGTATTTAAGTATTGTAAGTGAGTTCTGAATTTGAAAGTTTTTATTAGGTCGATCCAGTCAACTTTGGGAATCCCTGCTACACAGGGTAATTAGCGTTTCTAGTATAATTCATTCTAGCGTAAGAGTTCTATTCTAAGAGTTTTGAGTTAGACAGGGTAGGGCAGATGCCTCAGATTGCCCCAACCTGGGTGCGCCCATGGTATAATTATATACTCCGCCAGGTATAGCATTCAGAAGCACCTAGTGACCTGTGACGTCAATCGAAGCTTAAGCAAGACCGAAATAAGTCATTTACAACAAGTTCAAAAGAGACGGATGTTGACGACGTTATGGGTTTGCTGAATGCTAGACCTTGTTTTTCTGGATCATGAGTGCCCCATGAGCCGCGTGTTGTGACATACCCGTACGCGATGGCGATGTCCTCGTACAGGTCGCAGGCGTGTATGACGTCGTGGCGGGAGGGCGGCACGCGCACGCGCAGTGCGCCGCCCGCGCCGCGCCGCGCCGTCAGACACATGCGCGTCAGCAGAGACGCCAGCTCCTCGCCTTCACACCTGGAACGGTGTGCCGACGTTACCGTTACTCTACTACTACGTATACCTTCCTCGTCTAATAAATAACTTTGACGTTCATAAGTGTATCTTTGATACCTAAATTGAATAAAAACAATTTGACTTTGACCGTAACCGACGAGCGTGTATCAAAACACTCATGGAAGTGGAAGAAGCGAAAGATGTATGCTAGGATTGTAGCAAGTGAAGAAAAGTGGTTTCTGGCTACCGCTATGGGAAAGAGGCGTGATTGTATTTACCTAAGAATTGAAAAGAGTTTTCGAGTATGTTAGTCACATTGCCAGATAAACGGAGGTTATTTAGAGAAACTCATGAAACGCAAAATCGTGAAAGAGGAGATAGTGGGAAGTGGTCACGATTAGAATTAAGAAACACGAAGCCAGGAGGACTACGTATAGAGAAGACGCCGCACAATACTACTATGTTCCATTCAAGTGCCACACTTAATTGAGTTGCTTGCTAGCTTTCGAGCTCCCATGTCGCTTTTAATAGAGTAATAAAAAGCTTTCTGGCGCTGCGTGTTTGTACTGTTTGTTTATATGACTAATTATTGTTTCGGCACTGCAGTTAACTTTAGTTCAACTGTTAACAAAATGGAGAATGACCTTTCTTTAGGCCGACCCACCTACAATTCGACACATTCCGGTGGCTTGATTTATTTAAAAATAAATCTGCCAATTTCAAGTCAAGGCTTGGCAAGGCTGTCTTGGCAAGTTGGCGACTTTGGTGTGACTCCTTTAGACGACCCTCTTAGACTCGAGTTCGGCTGCTTTATAAGTATGAGGTTTGATTCTCGGAGTCAAATTTAGGTCACAAAATAGTCCAACAGAATTGATGCCATAAAATAAAATTGGATTACATTGCTATAATAACCATATTGGTAACTACCTGATTCCGACGTAATTATTCGCCTCTTCGATATCAATGACTTCTTCTCTGTAGCTCAGCTTGGGGTAAAGTTCGTAAGTGCCATCGGGAGCATATACCTTGCACGCTTCTACTGTGTAGGGCTGGGCGCAGTACTTTGAAAACATCGATACTATTGTGTCCAGCACTACGATTGCCTGGAATTCAAAAATAGGTCATGTTGAAGGCCTAAGTAAACAATATAAAATAAAATAAAATAAGCCTTTATTGCTGTAACAACTATTTCTATGAGTATGACAACATCCGAATATAAATTGTTTACCTAACTATATATATATATATTTTTAACCATTTAACTTCTAGCTAAGGTCCTTACGTATGAAATTAGCGTTTTGTCGTACTGATCAGTTTGATCTGAAATATCTCCTCTTTGGTTAAGAATTCGAAATTCAAATTAATAAATTCATTAAGCTGGTTTTTTTTTCTTTGGAATACAGTCATTCATTTGTTATTTTCCTCATTATTTTTTCTTTGGCGTGGCATAGTACCGCGCAATGGAAAACATGAAATATCGGTATATTTACGAGTACGAGTTCTACCGTGGCACCAGTGCTGCAAAAACAGCTCGAAGAATTAATGATGTGTACGGCGCTGGTGTCGCTAAAGACAGCACGGTACGTTTTTGGTTTCAACGTTTTCGTTCTGGAAATTTCGACCTTAAGAACCAACCCCGTGGACGGCCGGAGATCTAAGTGAAAAACGAAGAATTAAAGGCTATTGTGGAAGCGGATCCATCACAAAGCACTTCAGAGACAGCAGCAGGCTTCGGGGTATAAGTGACAAAACTGTATTAATCCACATGAAGCAAATCGGGAAAGTAAGAAAACTCAAACGATGGGTACCTCATGAATTGAGTGAATCGAACTTGCAAACACGGCGCCTGCTGTGTTACTTTGCTCAACCGACACAATAATGAAGGGATTTTAAATTGAATCATTACTTGTGATGAAAAGTGGATATTGTACGATAATCGAAAGCGCTCATCGGAATGTCTGAACCCTGGAGACCCAGCCAAATCCTGCCCTAAACGAAAATTGACTCAGAAAAAGTTACTTGTAAGTGTTTGGTGGACTAGCGCCGGTGTCGTTCACTACAGCTTTCTTAAATCTGGCCAAACGATTATGGCAGATATCTATTGTCAGCAACTGCAAACCATGAAGGAAGAACTAGCTGTTAAACAACCGAGATTGGTCAATCGCTCTAGGCCACTGCTGCTTCACGACAACGCAAGACCACACACTGCACAACAAACAACCACTAAGTAAGCTGAGCTACAATTGGAATGTCTGCGACATCCACCGTACTCCCCGGACCTTGCTCTAACAGATTACCATTTCTTCCGGAATTTGGACAACTTCTTACAAGGAAAAAAATTCCACTCCGATGCAGTAGTCCAAACCGCCTTCAAAGAGTTTATTGATTCTCGCCCCCATGGTTTTTATAGTAAAGGGATCAATGAACTACCCATAAGATGGCAAAAGTGCATAGATAACAACGGTGCATACTTTGATTAATTAAATATATTTTACAAAAAAAAATCGACTTTTTATTCCTCCCGTACAAAACGCCAATTTCATACGTAAGGACCTAATATTTACAACGGCAGCCGGTTTTTCTTTTTCAGCTTGTCCTTCGACAAAGGCCTCCTCTAAGTCTTTAGACAATACTGTGGATAAAATCAATCATTCACAAAGTGACTCTTTGATCTTCATCATTGGTGTGCTACTCCAATTAGACAAGTCGACTAGCATAGAAACTCCCTTAGAACCCGCAATCGATTCAAAAGGCATAAATGGCTAATGATAAATGGTATTATATCATACCTTAGTCAAATCAGTTGCTGTGCATTCAATGAAAACGTTTTTAGTGTTCAAAGTAATTTTGGAGTGATCTCCGTTGATGATGGGTGGCATGGACAACACTATTCCATTCTTGTCCTTTATTATGGGATACACTGGACTGCCTTTTATAATCCCCAAGTATTGCTTTAGTTGAGCGTGGCTCTGAAAATAACAACACATGAATTAGTTGAAAATAAATAATAGGCGCCGACATACAGACATTGGAGGCTCACAATAAAGGTTCCTTTTTACCAATTTGATACAATGAATTTCGGTTACAACGGCGTCGTTACGTTTTTATTTCACACTAGCTTCTACCCGCGGTTTCGCTCATGTTTCTTAAGCGATGGTACTTAGTGATTGCATTGCTTTCTATTACTAAAAGAATTTTAAAATTCATACCAGTAGTTCTAGAGAATACCCCCTATATCCCAACTCTAACCTTTTTAAAATACTAAGTATAGACTTAGATATTAACAGTGCCAATTTTACAAGCTTTGTATTAACATCACATGTATGTTACGTGCAAACCTTGTAACCAAGGTTGAAGCACTTCCATGTCCAATTAAACTAAAATTTGTAATTTACACTGTGTACTCGTATTAAATGTACGTAAATTAGATGACAATGCAATAAGGTAGTTTAAAAGTTTGTTTTTGTTTTTTTTTTTGTTGCCTATCGATCCGTAGGTCGTGGGTTCGATCCCGGCCGTGCAGCAATGAAATTTTCTCTCATAGAAAGTTATGCATTAAAATTTCACACATACACCATACACCATAAAAGCTATGGTGAAGGAAAACATCGTGAGGAAGCTGACATGTCCTAGAAGAATAAATTGAAAGACATGTGACATCCACCAACTGCACTGAGCCAGCGTGGTGGATCATGGTTCAATCACCTTCGAAGAAGGGTAGGTCGGTGTCCCTGCAGTCGGGCGTAAAAGACTGTAATGATGAAAAGTCCAAAATATAGATTTGAATTGTCCCAATCCCACTCACAGAGTACAGCTCCATGAGTTCAGGCGCCGTCATTTCCTTCTGTTGGTTGAGCGCCTTGAACTTGATCTGTTGCGGCGGCAGCGCGTCGTACACGAAAGGACCGCTGATCGTCTCCAGGTCATGAGTACCGATCGCCACAAGAGTCCTCTTCCGGGCGATGTTTTGATGCAGTTTGTCCTGCAAATATCAAGGGTATGAATAGAAATTTTGAAACCAATCCGTTCGTAGTTTGATGGAACTTGGCATGAAGGTATGAGATGCATGAGCCATGAGAAGAATGGAAAATGATAATGAATGGTTTCCTCCTGAGAAATTCGGGTGAAATCGCAAGACTCAGCTGAAGTCACTGTCACTTAATCACATAAAAAAAACAAGCTATGCATTATTGAGATGAACATAGGGTTTTTTTTTATATCCTTAAGTCACCGAGTCTGACATCAAAAAAAGATTTTTAAGCCAAAATCAGCTCGAAAATTTTTGCATTGTTTGATGCAAAAATATTTTTCAGAAAAATTGTCTGACGAAGTTAAAGGGTTATAAAGGATTTTCTAAAACCTTAAAATAAAGTTTTTTTTTTATTACTTAATTGGGGCTTGCGTTTAGCCGCTATCATGCCTGATGATAAGCAGTGATGCGGCCCACGATGGAGCATGCTTGCTTAGAAAAAACCAATTCACTTGAGACTTGAAGACACCCAGATTATAAATGTCAGGAAACACACACTCTGGCAGAGTATTCCACACTAATACCTAGTACTACTACATAGTATAACACTGGATAAGTTAACTAAACTTTTTTCGCTTTTGGTTGGTTTCATACATTTCAATAAAACGCCACTGGCCTGGTAGAAATGTTAAGAAACAAATGAATGCAAAGAAAATGATCAAAGTTCACATTAATTACCACTACTACCCAATACTACCTACCACTACTACCTAATTACTGGATGCTTGCCCAAGTAACCAAGCACCCTCTTCAACTGCGGTTTGTCTGCGAACCCCAGTCTACATATTTCTACCCAACTGTAACGCTGAACTCTGAGGCCTCCAGAATGTCCCCTCCAGTATGGTAATCGGACCGCCCAGGTACCTCGTTCTTTCTACACTCCGGGAAGTACCCCTTCGAGTATAATAGCATCTCTTCGAGTATAATCTTTTATAAATTTATTACTATAAATTAGTTAACTCACTTAGCTAAGAACTCGACCAAGCGACACCACCATCTTAAATTATATTTCTAAAATCTATACATTAGACTATAAATATTTAAGTTCTTCTGTAGTGGTTTTCACTTCAGTATTGTAAAATAGCAATTTCAGAGAAATAAACTTTGTGTAGTGGTAAATTTCTCACATTGTTTTATTTAGAACTTAATAAAAGACTACCTAACCCCTCGGGGAGGAAAGAACCCTTACAATATGACTGACTGATTTGACTGCCTCGGTGGCTCAGTTGGTAGTGAACCTGCTTTCTGAGCTTGGGGGCGTGGGTTCGATTCCCACCTAGGGCAAACATTCATGTGATGAACATTTGTGTTTGTTCTATGTCTGGGTGTTAATATGTATTTAAGTATGTATTTAAAAATATCTAAGTATGTACTTATATCAGTCCCTGGCAGCCATAGTATAAGCTTTTCTTAGTTTGGGGTCAGGCGACCGTGTGTGGAAGTGTCCCGAATTTATTTATTTTATTAAATGAAATGAAATGAAATGAAATGAAATGAAAATGAATGAAATGAAAATATATTTATTGCCAAAGAAATACTTAGTTACAATAGTTAGATACATACGGTGACGGTGGCAAAGGGTGTAAGCTCAGCACTGAGCTGCGTAAACCAGATCGGTTTATGCAAGGCTGATTTTCAGCTTACCCCTAGACTCGAATTAAGATGTTCGTCGAGGGTATAGTCATGCGAGTGTTCACTTTATACATTATTTCGAAATTACAGCAAGTTCTTTAATTATGTCATATTGAGTACTTATGTAAATGTTGTCAGCAGTGATGTGTGTGAATTTAGGTATGTGTGCAAATGTGTGTGTGTTTGTTTCTGAGTGTGTGTGTGTGTGTGTGTGTGTGCGTGCATGTGAGAAAGTGTAACTGTGAGGATTGTATGGTGGTATTGTCATGTGAGTTTAAAGGTTGCTTTAAAATTATTTTCAAGCCGATCCAGTAGCAAGATTTTGTATTTTGCTTTGAAGTTATTACTACTTATTTTATTTCTCATAGGTGGAGGAATATTATTCCACACTTTTGCTGCACTGTACTTAAAGCAACCTCTAAAACTAACGGTCTTGTGTTTAGGGAATGAAAGAGTTAGCAAAGACTTGGCGCGGGTGTTAACAGACTTCAAATCTTTTAACCATATTAATTTTTGAAATAAGTATTCCGGTCTTTTATTCCACAATACCCTTTGTGTTGTACATGCAAGGTGGAGCTCTCTTCTTGCTTTCATATTTAAAATTTTGTTTTTAACAAGGTGTGGTGTAATATGATCTATTAACTATCAAAACTCATACTAAGCCGATAATATAATTGTTAGAATAGAACGTAAATAGAGAAATGCATTTTAATACTTGTAGATCTATGAAGCTGTCATATGACTCCTTGGTGAATGTGACGCCTTTGAGCACGGCTGCGACAGCATATGGCCTGATTTGAGCTGTTGCAGGTGTCAAGTGCAGAGAGTGGCAGTCTTCATACTTGGCAAGCTTCAACTGAGGTGGGGCTTTTCTGAAACATTTCACAATAAGATTTATCATTTACAAAAATAGGAAGCCTGTGGTAATAGTTTGGGTCATGTAAAAAGAATGCTGGAAGAAATTGGATGGGGTGTGTTCATGCATGGGTAAACTCACGCATGAAAGCAATAGTTGTAGTTTTATTTTTTAAACCTGTGTTGAACCTGCCTTTCAGGCATATACCTATTATGAGTTGAACTTGCCCGAATGGCAGGTTCATACTCATAAGGTATCATCCTGTACCTCATACCACCAAATAGACTGATAAATCACTTAATTGCAAAGTTTGACCACCAGGGTTCTTTTTATATGATGCAACCTATAAGGTTAGTTTTTTGGTGGTTGGTAAATGGTGAGCAGTCATTACTTACCACTTATTAACAACTGTAACATCTGTTACAGTTGTAACAGATGTTACAGTTGTAACAGATGTTAGTAACAACTGTAATAGATGTTTTAATTGTTAATAAGTGGTAAGTAGGATATTGCCTTTGCTTGTATGTTTATAGTGCTGTAACGAGTTGTTCAAGGCTGGCTTCACATGGTGGTTGAACACCACTTATCCAATGTATAGATTTAGAAAAATGTTTACCAACATTCATTACAACATATGACATGTGCCACATTAGTCATGAGGTCAATGCAATTTTCCAGATACACACATTGGGCTACTGGTGTTGAAACCAATGTGTGGAACTGACATTTTGGTACTTACTTCCCCAGAAACACTAAAAGGCCTTCAACCAAACCTTCTAGACAAAGCAGATCATATCTATTGGCGGGAATGTCTATTTTGTAGAGTATGTCCTCTGATACTCCAGTTCCAGCTTGGTCACCTTGCTCCTTTATCAGCATTTGTTTCTCTGTAGTCTGCAATTTGGTAAACAATAAATATTTTACAAAACTTTACATCCATGATCAATGTTAACTTCATGGATTAGCTAGCTAAATGTAGATTTTAAAACTTCTTTGAGAAACTACCTAGTAAACAATTACTTCAGGTTAGAACCTAACCTATTCCCTTGAAACCCATTATACTGTTTATTAATTTACTTACCACTTCATCGAGTTCTAAGCCGAATTCGAAACATAGGTCCTGGAATTCATCGTCAGCTGAAAAATTCAACGTGGATAAAAGTTTTGAACTTTTTCCATCAAAGTAAGGTAAGTATTAAATATTTGAATTACCAAAATGTACTTACTGTAAGTTTTTTCAAGAGCCGCAAAAAGCGAATCACGTTTAACAGATATCGTAGGCATTGCAAAATTTAGATTTACAAGAAAAACAATTTATTTTCCTTTTTTTTCTACTTTTATTTCATGACGGAAAGTAAGAAATTTCAGTCGGAAATCGGAATGTTTTGCAACCACGGGTACGTTCCTGCGGTTTAGCTAGGATAAGATTTCACCTGGTTAAACGACAAATACTCCGTTTCCGGACATCCATCGGACGAAATTTGACTGGATTACAAAATTATCTGCCATGTTCCCGCGAGACTTCCGGTATAAAATTTGTTCTGCCTCGAATTTATTTTCACCAAGCTTCTAAAACCCCCGTTCCCGGGCGCTCGGATGAAATTTAAGTTTGACTAAATATTATCCACCACGTTCCCTCGAGCATTTCCGGTATGAGATTTGTCTAAAGTGAAACATTTTTCGGCAAAGTAAAAAGGGACCAAGATTTAGATTTGGGAAAGAGTGACGGATTTGATGTCGTTTCTGATGCATGCACTAGGACAATTTTTCACCTGGGACGCTTGGATGTGGAAACCCGGTACGCAGCCCAGGGTACGTTCCTGCGGTTTAAGATGGGATAAGATTTCGCTTGATTAAACGACAAATTCTCCGTTTCTGGGGGGCTATTCCTGGGGACCTATTCGGAGATTTGAAATTTTCATCTCACCTTTTTTCGCCCTTGTTGTTCTCGTTAGAAACGTCATAGGTGAGCGAGTGACCAACATAAAATCTCATCTCATCTCACGAGTAAGAATAGCCCCCCTGTGCATGAGATGTGATGAGATTTTATCTTGGTTACTCTCACACCTATGACGTTTCAAACGAGAGCAACAAGGACAAAAAAAAGTTAGATGAAAATCTCAAATCTCCGAATAGGGCCACTGGAGTCGGACAAAATTTTGACTAGATCAAACATTATCTGGGACCCTATTCGGAGATTTGAGATTTTTCATCTCACCTTTTTTCGTCCTTGTTGCTCTCATTTGAAACGTCATAGGTGTGAGAGTGACCAAGATAAAATCTCATCTCATTTCACGCGCAGGAATAGCCCCCCTGCATCGTTCCCTCCGAACTTTTTCCGTCATAAATTTGTTCTACCTCGAATTTATTTTTCGCCGAGCTTCTAAAACCCCCGTTTCCGGGCGCTACTCGGATTAAATTAAGATCTGACTAAATATTATCCACTACGTTCTCGTAGGCATTTCCGGTATGAGATTTGTCTGAAGTGTAACATTTTTTGGCAAAGTAAAAAGGTAGCAAAATTTTATTTGAGAGAGAGTGAGAGTGAGGTTTGAGTTTCTGTATCTCTCTAAAGTTCTTAGCTGGTTCAGTGTGCCCAGCTGGTTGTGTGAGTTGGAGTATTTGGGATGCTTAATTTTCATTTTTATGATTATTGAAGGCCGCCCGAACCCATAGCTTATTAAACAGCTCGATGCGGTGGCAGTAGATTTTAATACATTTTAAAAAGACTCGAGAAAGCAGAAGCACATAAAATATATACCACAGCCAGCAAAACTTTCGATGTCATTGATCAACTTAATCGACAAACAATAAAAAACAAAAGGGCAATAGCTATTTTTAACTTGGCGCAGGCGTTTTTGTACAAAATATACATAATTATGTTGTGAACACACAACATATATTTACATACACACACAGTTAAATACACACAGGTAAATACCTGTGTGTATTTGTAGGTACATGCCGAAATTATTCTTTAAGTGTGGAGAGCTCTCGAACATTCTAGAACAATTCGAAGGTTCTGGAAAGCTCGGGAAGGTTCTTGAATTCTCTGAAATGTTCTAGACGCTTCTGGTAAGGCTTTTGAAATTAGACTCGAATGTGCCAGAAAACTCTGGGTAGGGAAGATAGTGAGCCTCCGTGGGAAAAGGACAGAGAATAGTTTGCCAATCAGATGCCAGCTCTTAGAGAGGGATTTCGGTAAAAAAGGTTCACAGGATAGCAAAGCCTACTAAAAGTGTATTAGCCAAATAAAAATACCCATGTGCAATATCCTTGTAATAATAATAAAAGTCGAAGTGTGACAATACACAATATAATAAAACCAAAATCTACTATTTTGGGAGTTATCGTTTTCATATTGCAATATCGAATTGTTGTCATTAGCGCCATCTATCACGGATGGGAGAAATCCTACTAATATTATAAACGCGAAAGTTTGTATGTATGGATGGATGGATGGATGGATGTTTGTTACTCTTTCACGTCAGAACGGCTGAACAGATCTGGATGAAATTTGGCACAGAGATAGATTATAGTCTGGAATAGCACATAGGATACTTTTTAACCTCGAGTGAAACCGCAGGGCGCAGCTAGTACTAACATAATTTTTCCAAGCACGTTCATAAGATGTCATATTTGTAACTACTGTCATTTGAATTTGACACTTAAATCAACCGAGTAGCTTAAAATGTCGTTCCTGGGGCCTTATTCGGAGATTTGAAATTTTCATCTCACCTTTTTTCGCCCTTGTTGCTCTCGTTTGAAAAATCATAGATGTGAGAGTGACCAAGATAAAATCTCATCTCATCTCACGAGTAAGAATGTGAGAGTGACCAAGATAAAATCTCATCTCATCTCACGAGTAAGAAAAGCCTCCCTGCCCCATCTTACGGAGTGAGATTCGATCTTACCATGTTTCGTACTTGTTGCTCTCGTTTGAATAGTCATAGGTGTGAGAGTGACCAAGATAAAATCTCATCTAATCTCACGAGTTAGAATTGGCCCCACAGTGCTAGGACAATTTGTCACTTGGGATGTTTGGATGTGGTGCCCGGTACGGACCCCTTCAGGGGAATGGCTTTTCATAGAAAACAAAGTACTCTGTGGGACTGGCGTCGCACGTCTTGTGCGTTTGCCAGTTTCAATTAATACTCATTTTTGCAGACGATGGTGGAATGATGATGATAAGGCGATGATGAATCTCTCCCCTTTCAAATATCAGTAAAGTGATACTTCACAGAAACTTTATGTAAAGTTTTGTACAGAACACAAAAATTCACGTTTCGCAATGTCCCACACTCGTGCAGAGTGTCGACAAATGCGCTAAAGAACCGTTAAAGATTAGAAATCCACCATTATTACACTTTAGCACTTGTATAAACAATAATTAGAAATTAATACAATATTACAACAGCACTTTTCGATTCCCGCCAAAACCCAATAAATTTTTTTTTTTTTTTTTTTTTTTCCCCTCCGGGGAATATGGCGCCGCACGTCTTGTGCATTTGCCAGTGTCTTAGTGTTTCAGTTTCTCTCGGTAGTATTGCCCTTTTCGTCACAAAGTTCTTTGGTTTCTTCTTCTGATTTCTTTTACTTTTGTTCTTCAAAGTTGAGTTTTAAGGAGAGGAGGTTTCGGAATGGGAACATTTGTTTTTGTTTTTTTTTTTTTGTTTTAAAACGGGGAAACGTATGTATAGGAAAATTATGCGGATTTAGACAAGGTGAAAATTTGGATATTGGTCAGAGGAAATGGATTTTTATGGGATTAATGAAAGGAATGGAAATGCATGGAAAAAGTAAAATATAATGAACATTTTATAAAAAATAAAAGTGTAGAATTAAAATTTTACAATTTTATGTCATTAGCTTCAATAAATGAAGCTATGACATTGTAAATAGGCATAGAAAAATTACGAAGCAAGCATTGTATATTAGTAGGAAAGGTAACTTTAAGATTGGATAAGCTATTATAGAAAGGTGAGTGATCATATAACGGACAATTGAAGAAGATGTGGTTTGTATCACCTACATCTTCTCCGCATTCGCATATTTCATCGTCGACTATACGGAAACGAGCAAGGTGAGCTGGACTGCACATGTGACCCAATCGCATTCGAATAATAACTGATGTTGCTCTTTTACTTAGCCTTGATTTAAAGAACCAAGCTTTGTTCGGGATTTCGGGTTGAATACTTTGATAATATTTGCCTTTGACTTGGGAACTGCTAATCCATTCCTCACTCCAAGCTTTTTTGAGGTGAAGTTTTGGAAGAGTAGTCAGGTCTTGAGGGTAATTTTTATAATAAAAGATGTCTCCACACTCTATTGCCTCATTTGCTAGGAGGTCAGCTTTTTCATTACCTCCTATACCACTATGGCTAGGGATCCAGGCAAACGAAACAGAATATCCCTCACTTACACACTTGACAAGCATTTCTCTAGCCATAATGATAACTGGAGAGAAGGCGTTTTTTTTAAACGGAAATTTTATTAACGCTTGTAACGCGCTCTTGGAATCCGAAAATATTACTGTGTTGGAAAGTTTTAACAATAATACATATTCTATAGATTTATAAATACCAAAACACTCGGCTGTAAATATAGAAGTCTCAGGAGGAAACTTAATTTTTTCTACTATGTTGTATTGTAAATGAAAAAGTCCAACACCTACACTGTCGTTTATGGAATGTTTAGATGCATCACAGTATATTTGATGCCAACCGAGCCAACGGTCCTCGATCAAAGCATTAAAATAGGTTTTTGATTTTGGATCACCTTTTAGAATACCAGTATTAAGATGGACATCAGGAGAAATTATAAGGGATTTAAAATTAGTTTCAAAGAGGGAAAGTCGAAACGATCGGTAAGTTGGTGCAGTTATCGTTTTAAATGATCTGTAACTAGCAACTAGATGCGGTAACGTTTTGTGGGTCCAATAGGGAGATGAATCAACCAGATCTGAAAGACGTTGAATTTTAGTAATTAGTAAATTATCAGAGAATTGCAAAATGCGATAGAAAAATCTGTCTGCTAAAAATTGACGACGATGTCTGAGGGGTGGTTCAACACATTCAACCTGTAAGGCGTTTATTGGACTCGATTTCATAGCTCCAGTTATAATTCTAAGGGCTTTTGCTTGAATAGAGTCCAGACTGTTATTTCCGGTTACGCTACATGGCTCCAATAAAAAGGTTCCATAATCCAGAACACTTCTAATCAGAGCATTGTAGACCAATTTTAGTGAAAATGGATGTGCTCCCCACCAGACGCCTGACAGGCACCTAATGATATTTAGAGCACGTTCACATTTATCTGCAACGTATTCACAATGCGGTTTCCCAGTAAGTTTTGAATCCAGAACTAGACCTAAAAATTTGACAGAAGCTTTAACGGGAATAGCCTCTCCATTATATTTTAAAGTCACTGGAGGAGGCAAACGTTTCCTGGAAAACAATACCACACAGCTCTTAGACACAGATAATTCCAAACCATTCTTGTCCAACCAGATTTTAAGGAGGCACAATGAGATTGATAACGAAGAACAGGCATTGTTTATCGATTTTTCTGATATATAAATCACCAAATCGTCAGCATATTGTAGAATCTGACATGTTCTAGCTAAGGAGCTTTCAAGGTCATAGGTGTAGAGATTATAAAGAAGAGGACTGAGAACCGAACCTTGCGGGAGTCCTTTCCACAACTTTCTGCTAGAACCATCTAGCGTTATACGACGGTCAGACATAAAATTAATTATAAAGCGAATAATGTTTATTGGTACTTTTAGCTTTATTAATTTTTGCTTTAAAATCGTTAAAGACACGTTATCGTAAGCTGATTTAATGTCTAAGAACGCAGCTACTAGAGATTCATCGTTTGAGAAAGCCAATCGAATATCCGATATCAGTATACCAGTACTGTCCATGGTACTCCTACCTTTCCGGAATCCGAATTGTGAACCTGCGAGTAAATTATTGTTTTCCAGGTACCACTCTAGTCTATTTTTTACAAGGTGTTCAGTTATTTTTCCAATGACAGGTGAGAGGGCTATAGGACGGTAAGAAGAGACTTTACATGGATCTTTGTTGGGTTTTAGGATGGGCAACACTATTTGTGACTTCCATGCCATTGGAACGTCTCCTGTCAAAAAAATTAAGTTTATAACCTTCAAATAATAATTTAACCCATTTTCGCCAAGATTTGTGAAAAATGAATAGGGAATCCCGTCTTCTCCAGGAGCCGAGTCCCGGACATAAGAAAGAACGCCTTTGAGTTCATCTATTGTAAAAGGAGAATTTAAAAATGAGTCTTTTGAACTTGAAGAAATATGAAAATTATCATCAACTAACACTTGCTCAGGAACGAAAGTGGGAGCTAATTGATTCAAAAAATCATTGGACAAGGACGGCGGGATGTTACTAAATGTGTTGTGAGAGACCCCTAGTCGGAAACGTTTGATGTTGGCCCACATGACTGAAGACGGAGTCCTCGGAGAAAGGGAGCTACAGAACTTTCTCCAACTTATGAATCGTTTTTCTTTTAAAAGTTTTTTAGTTTCAGCTATTATATCCAATAAATTATTGTAATTACTATCTGTCATGTTTAAATTGTATTGAACCTCTGCCCGTTTTCTTTTTCTAATAGCTAATGTACAGTCATTATCCCACCAAGGAGGAGAAGATAATTTACCATTGGAACTGTTTTTAATAGGAAAATAATTATTAGCTGCTTCTATAATTAGGTTAGTGAGCTTTTTAGAACACAGCTCTGTATTAGATATGTTAGGTAAGCTATTGATATTATTTTCAATATGGGTCTTAAAGTTTGGCCAATTATCACCCAGCAATCTATATTTCATTCTAGGTTTTGGAGGAGGGGATTTAACTTTTTTACCTGGAAAAGATATTATTATAGGATAATGATCACTATAATGGGTAGAAGAAAGTGTTTTCCAAGATAGAGAAGAAGCTAAGGTTGGTGTTGTAATGGATAGATCAACAGAACTACGGTGTTGATTAGGACTTGTTCTACGAGTTGGGGAGCCTGTGTTTAGGATGCAAAGATTGTGTTCGTTGATAATGTTTAATAATTCTTCTCCACTAGAGTCAGTTTTAGAGCTCCCAAAGGATCTATGATGTGAATTAAAGTCCCCTAATAATACGAAAGGTTTGGGAAGGGATTGGAGAATGCTTCTTAATTCCAGGAAAATTGAAGAACATGGGTTGGAAATGTAAATTGAAACAAAGCAAATACCTGTAATGAGAGCAGCAACTATGGAAAAGTCATCATGGGATGGAAGAGGAATACTGCTATGTGTAATCTTATTGTCAATAAGTAAGGCTACTCCTGCATACCTGTCTGCTCTGTCTTGTCTGAGGCAGGAGAATCCTTTCATTTTAAAAACAGAGCCTGGCTTAAACCAGGTCTCTGACAAAGCAATCACTGAAGGTTCATGCTTGTTGATTAGGTACATTATTTCTTGTTTCTTGTCATTTGCGCTGCGGCAGTTCCACTGCATTACCACATGTGGGTAGTGCAAAGGAACTATCGGAGCGCGATTACAGTTGCTCATTGTTTGTTGGCGAACATCCATTGTGGGAATGAATGATTTTTTGTAAAGTGTCAATAATATGGGCAGCGTGGTCTGGTTTTAATAAGGTGGACTGCGAAAGGGTGTTTATCAGGCTCAAAATCATGTCTGCAATGGAATGCTCCTCAGTGCCTGAGGTACCAGTTTGGTATCCACATCCATTAGCATGGCATGGCATATTGTATTCTTTAATAATTTCGTGGTGAGCAGAGCGATCATAACCTTGCGTTACATGGTGGGGTGAACGGGCCTGGCGTGTAACTGTTTTTTTGTATGATGTAGAGGATGATGATGGAGGTATGATTTTGTTTGTGGAGGAAACTGGACTACTAGATACTACTTCTGCAAATGATTTGACTACAGGTGGGTGTAATTTAAAGGCTTCCGCATAGGATATACATGACTCTGCCATTGATCGTTTAATGCGTCTCTGTCTGTCAAGCTCTGGGCAGCATTTGCTGGTGGCAAAATGATTTCCAGAGCAGAGACAGCAGGTAGCCTTGTTCTCTTCTACTTTACAGGTGTCAGCTGTGTGTTGAAAACCACATTTGTAACAACGGGGCTTAGACCTACATTGTACTTTCGTGTGACCAAACCTTGCACATGAGTAGCACTGTACAGTTGGGTATGTGTATAGTTCCACTGGAAGTGCATTATAACACATGAAGATGCGTTTAGGGAGTACCTGACCATCAAATGTTAAAACTACTGTTTGTGACGGTTTCCATGTAGGAGAGCCATCTACAGTAGTCCTGTAATTCAGACGTCTAATTTTTAGAATCTTTCCGCAGCCAATAGGGAGATTAACATTGTCCAGAACCTCTTCTGGAGACCATTCAGCTGGTACTCCTCGAACCAGACCCATACGTGTTACATTGAATGTTGGTATAAATGCTTTGAATTGATTTTTGTTTAGACTTTCATGTTTTAAGAATTGGTTGGCTTTATCATGGTGTGTAAAAGCAATTGACATTCTGTTTCGGCCTATTCTCTTCAAACTTCCATTTACTATATTTTGAAAGTTTTGTCTCAGCAAAAATTTACCAAAGGCTATAGGGTGTAGGGTGGTACTGTCAATTGGGTTAGTCTGCTGCCTCTGAATATGAACTATGTATGGAGCCGCATCAGTGGCTTCATACATAGTCCTACCTATAGGTGCATGTTGGGGTTGGGATGTTGGGATTTCTGTATTTGCAGTGGTTATGGTAAGCGGATTTGTGGGGATAGGTGGACTAGCCGTGGTAAATGTACTATTCGTGCTTTCCAATGCGTTACACGTGCAGTCCGTCTCTTTGTAATCGGCTGATGAATTATGCTTGCGTTTCCGTTTATTGCAGTGCCTGCATAGTTTGTTCGGGCGGGCTCGTTTTAAATTTCGACCGGAGGTAGAGGCAACAGAGCCATCAGTCTCCATACCAGATTCATTAGACACAGTAACAAAGTATGCAGGTTGCGGTACAGAAGGAATAGAACCCCCTGGGTCAGGGGGCTCCTCCATCTTAGTAAGAAAAAATCACTTACCAGTAAAAATATGTACACAAATAAATGAAATATATACAAAATAAATGAAAATATGTACAAATTACTTCCGTCTGACCACTATTTACAACAAAATATTATTTTTGAAAAAATTTCAAGAAAAAACGCGCCTACCTAGTTGAACGTTTCCCGCGCTTTTTTCAAGACAAAAATCACCCAATAAATTCTAGACATTTTTTTCTGATCTGACATTGACAGTAACAGTTGTCAGAGATTTGGCAACAGTACAAATTCCAATGACAAATTCATAATAGTCTTGAAATAATCTAGCCTGCTCAATAGAAGAAAAAAAAAACGAAATTGCCAGGACTCGGTTAAAATTTCCCTCAATTACTCAAAAGTCTCAAGTTATCAGCATGTTTTGCTTTTACACGATAGCCTCCAAAATAATTTAAGATCCGTATCCACACCTTGAGCGTGCTATAATCGTGCCGTGTGATACAAAATCTTATTATTTTATACGAAATTATTATTGTATTAGTTTGCATGAGCGTATTCATACATAACGTAACGTGGCCGCACAGAAACTGACAGACTGACGAAAATAATGTTTCACTGGCGCGCTGGTTGAAATTTTTTTTTTTCTAAGTTTACCGTTTGGCGCTGCCTTTTCCTATTTCAACACGTCGTGTTATAGCTTTGGCTTTAAATAGCTTAGCTTAGTCATTGCAGGGAGACAAACATTTGCGATATCGATAGCTAGTTATGTTATGTTTTGTCGAAGATTATTAGGGAGTTTAATAAAACTTACCAAACGTAAAAGTACCAAACTTTTGAATAACTTTTGAGTTTTAGGGAGCAAAGAACCATTATTTTCATTTCAAAAAGTATTTCTTTCTTGAGAAACCCTTTCCTTAGCCTAAAAATTTTTGAAATATCCTTTGTGTGGCTCAATCACATTGAATACATATTTGGTTTTGGTAAAAGATCTTAAAGATGTTTCTAAGGCAACAATATTATCTGAAAGCATAATAAATTACAGCACTACATTAGGTAGGTACCATACATTGAATTGAAAATAGGTTTAAAAAAACAAACTGTTCTGAACAATGGTCATAACAAGGCTTCCTTAGAGCCCTGATAATCGATACAGAGTTTTAAGCCCAGGTATTTTATTTAAATTTCATTTTGGCGAGTGTTTGTTGGATTACACAATTTAATTCATCCAAGTCCATTCCATCATCGGTCGACCAGCCTCGTATTCTTGACGCTTGAGATATTTCTTGGTAACTTTTCCTCCTTTTCAAACGAGAGAGACAATGACCAAAAAGTATCTCGACTGGTAAGAATAGGGCTCCTGACTTTACGTAGTAGTCCCAACCTGCATGCAACGTTTTGTTTAAACATTTATCATACTCTTTGCCAGTGTCTCTTTTCCGATAGGTAGTATGGGTAGTATCATAGGTAGTAACATAACCTCGGGGTCACTCTAAGTTATTGTTGGTAATCAATTACGTAACCGTACATCACGATTGACGAAGTTATCGGCCAGCGCTCCCAAATATAGGTCTGGAATTAATTTACCGATTTGGTTTTACGTAAGCTCTCATAGCTATTAACGAGTGAATTACTGCGTTGTGAGCCTTGTTTGACAAATTTTACTTGTTGTGTTTTTGATGAGATTAATATGATTGCATTTCTAGTAGACATACCAAGGACTCGATGTCGATATTTGACATGATACCTTCGGCGATGTGTCGGTCGGTGTCCGACACGACACGGTCGATGGCTTTAAATTTGAATGCGCCAATAACAGCTTATTTCTAGTATTGACTCCGGATTTTTTTTTTATTTTAGTTCTAAAACCGGACTTATTGATTTGAGTAATTGTGATCAACGAAAAACATAGCCAAGAAAAAAAACAAAGTATTACAATACAAAATAAAATCAAATTGAAGGTAAAAGTTCGTATTTCTGGATTTTCTGGCAATATTGTTGTCGGTCACGTGATTTTAGTCTGGTTTTGCAAACGGTGAGTGGAGTGCCTTGTCATCAATCTATTGAGTTTTTGGATGATTTTCTTTGGAATTTTTATTCAAAGTGAGTAATTTATGAACAAAGTAGCTTTAACTGCATGTCTTAACATTATAGTAGTGCTTGTTTGTGATTGTGAAACGTGTATTGGTATGACGAAATCGTACCTTGTTCCGTGACTAGTGTTAGGACGCCATTTTCTTCGTGAATGCCAATTACTAAATTCTTCAATATTTTCTTTGTTTCCCGAATACTTTGACCCTTTCCTTGTGTTTAAAGCAGTTCAGAGAATGCCATACATGAAGTCTCTGGCTGAGCTTAATTTTTTTACGTAGCGAGAACAAAGTTCGATGAAAATGGCAGGTACGCATTTTGTGCACTTTACCACTATGGAGGCGTTTCATAAAGTTTTCGAAGTTTCTTTGTATCATTATCTGTGACCCCCTTCACAAAAATATAGCTTTGTGTTACTTACTTAAAACCACATTGCATGTATGGAAAAGTAGAAACTTATTCAATTGCTTGTTTGTAGTCATAAGGGTCTACAATAAAATTTACCATAAAAACCATGTCAAAAAACATTGAATGTGGGTGTCGAGTTGTTAACCAAAAAGTCCATGCTATGCTGATACTCCAATTTATGTATGTGGAAGTTCTAGAAAAACTTAGCAAAACACTTATCTAAAGATTGTAAATTACTGATTACTCTTGGATTGTGAAGTCCTTATGATGACATATAGGTATTTCAGATTAATTTGGTAATATTTTTCTGAGTTGATGAGGACAGAAAGTTAAAAATGTAATACTGGTAACATTCCCCACTTTTTTGTCCACTTTTTGATTTCATTTGCTGCAATAAACATATTAATTATCTGTTACAATTGCCTTGCTGACTATACCTACAAAATAATGTAGTTTTTCAATTATGGCTGCATTACACAATATTTGTATTATATTCATAGGTAGTTCTGGTCTGAGTAGAGGCACCTAACCCACTTTATTTGCTAGGTCCATTTGGATACCTAGTGAAGGCGCTGATAATTCAACTGGCTTATTATCAGCTGCGGTTAATGGCAAGATAAATAGTTGAAAATAGATAGCACTCTAACAATAAACCACAATGATATCAACTACGAGAAGAAAGAAGCCAGAATTAATAGTTTGAAAGTAAGTTTAAATTATTTGAAACTCATATGTAGGTGTATATCTTATTGTTTCTAGTCATGTAGATGACTCACAACAAGTTTAAGTTTTGTTTTTAGATATCATTGGCATAAGGGTGATGTATGTTATATTTGTTTATCAAAAACTTGTATACTGTAGATCTAACCTCAATGAAATGTTGTAAATTGTTAATTCCTATAACCTACAAGTTTTGGGTTATACTTAAAAAAAGTGGATTGTGGAGATAAAGGGATTTTGGATCACAATTTGAGACTAATAAATAAACTAATTCATTGCATTTCAGCATCAATATTTTCCTAAATAGATAAATAGACCATTACCATTTATAAATAGATCATTTAGAATTTGACACATTTGCCCAACCCGAGGATGTTTGGCCTAATCAATGATGAGCTATGACTTCTATGAATAGAATTATCATCATTTTCCAAAGTTATAACAAAAAAACCATTGTTTAAATTCTAAAAATTAAACCCATTGTTAACATGTCCTTCTATATTTTACCTAAAATTAATTTTTAACAACAGTACACCTACATAGATGCGCTACATTTTTAGGGCCTTTTAAATGGATAAGCTGAGTGGCTGTCATTTAACTTTGAAACCATTGCCCTCGAAACTTAATCAGGTTGCAATAGTTCCAACTAGGCTCCAATTAATTTTAATTAGGTAGGTACACTCAATTAGTTATTTTTGGTTTTGTGTGTTGTCTGTCTACAATCAGTCGCACTATAAGCAGACCTTATGAGTGTAATCATCTTTGTGTCTTGTAAAGTGTGCCATCCAATGGGTACATCGCATTTTATGTCTCATCCTGTTGACTTTAGTTTAGTCAGAAAACATGCATTTCATTAAATAAACTAAATAAGTATGAATATTTTAAATGTGAATGTTTGTGAAAATGGTGTGTGTATTTTTGTTATTTCTTTATGCTTAAACAACTCAATGGATTTGGATATGATTTAGTATGGAGATGCCTTGGGTGCCTTATTCCCCTGGATTATTACAGGTTATATAAAAAACATGGACAAAGAATGGGTCCCGTAAAATAGTGAGTGAAACCACAATGCAGCAAGTATTAAATAATTAACATTATAGTGCTTTTGGTAGTTTTTTCTATAAAATTGTTTATTCAAAAAATGGCTCATCCTTGTCATTACTGGCACTAACTGCCAAGACAAGGTAGTTAGTTCAAATGTACATATTGCATGCACTTTTTGGTTGACAATGACTACTTCTGTACTTATATTTTCTATGCTTTGTAGTCAGAGAATCTGCCTATACCCATCTTCATCTAAGTTTAAATACATCTTATTGAGTGTAAACTGTTATTCATGCAACCCTGCCAAAACTAGATTAGAGCTCATTTTAGAGCCTGACTTTCATGTCTGTTGAAAAGAGTTTCATGTTGGGTTGTTATTAACAGGTGGTGTAACCATTCATTGTGATGCCGGTGGATGCTGCTCTGAACCGCACAGAGGTGTCGCCTGCTTGTGAGCTGACAGGCCTGCGCACTTGGAAAGACATTTGTTTGGTCCGGAACTCACTTTTCCAACACCAGGTATGTATTATGCATACATACCTGTATTTCAGATGAGCTTCCATATCTGTGTAGATCTAGAGTTGTAGATAACATTGTTAACAGCTAATGTTGCCTCCAAGTTAATCACAAGCATAACCTACTAAAAATATTTTATGCCAACACTCCCCCACTTCTCAAGGTGTGCAAATGCTTGTTTGATATAACAAAATCATCCAAACATTGGATGATTTTGTTATGTCAAACAATATAATATCAAACAAATATTAGCCCCCGAGCCAGGAACAAATTTGATCAATCATTTCCTCCCAGATGAAAACTTGTACAACGTTTAAGATGGATTTATCATGAAGCCTAGTGGTCGTCAGCTGCGGGTCCATTAATGGGTTTAGCAACAGTAGCCTCCCAAATACGAAAAATTATACTATGTAAAGTTAAATTAGTACATGAAATTAGTAATAAAATTAGTTAATAAATTCAGTCATTCAAACTCACCCAAAATTTTATAGAAAACAAAAAGTCAGAGTCTACCAGCGGTGGCCTCCGAAACACGTAGAAATCTTTTTTTTTTTGTTTTTTCCTCCCGATTGAAAATAGTGTCAAGATAAAGTTTAACCAATATCTTAAAAAAAAAATTTGCAGGCTGTAGCGCGGTGGAAAGGTCGTCAGGTGATGCCCTGAAAATGGAAACGCAGTAGCCACGCAAGAGCTTCTATCGCCTATTTAAATGCATTAGCTGACGTATTTTTTTTCCGGCATACTGCTAGCTTTTTACAAGCTTACATTACATTTGTATATACGAGTACCTATGTAACATACAAATATACTACCAAGGCAGGTCAAATGAAATGTTTGTATGAATCAAATTTGAACCACTTCTTAAAGTTCGATTAAAAAAACTTGGTATATTCCCGTATCTTCGGTGCCAATTTAGTAATATGGTACGGTACCATGGAAAATGTATTTATTAACAAAAATAAATATTAAGAGAAATAGAATCGGGAGAAGCTTTTTTGATAATATTTTCAATCGGGAGGAAATGATTATATTTTTTATTTTGCGTTTTTGGGGAGGCTTCTGCTGCTAAACCCACCAACTAGGGTTTCCGGAACCGGTACTGATTTGGAGAACCGGGATTTTCGATACTTTTCTCCAACGGAACCGGGAATTCCTGGTTTTTTCGATTCGGTACTGGCAATTTTTTTGTTTTTAAAAGCGCAAAAGTTAATGAAACACTCAGAAATAGTAACTTTAGAATGAGTTAAACGAGTTCGTAACAAAAACTACAGTAAAAGTTACAAATAAATACATTTTGTGATATTTTTCTTATTGCAAAAACTTGCTGTTCCTGCTATTTGGTTCGCGTAAGCGATCAAGTTGAACATACGAGTAGTAAAGTATAATAAGCAGAACTCTTTACCTTCTTCTTGTACAATTTTGTCGTTGTAGAGCAACAAATATTAAAACTTTTGTGCATTTTAAATTGCACCTATTCATACCCGCGTTAAAAACAAATAAGTATAGCATTTCAGGCTGGCATTCACATCATCTGCTCTCGTGCCTAGTGTCACTACAAAACAATATTCTAATGCGTCTTATCGAATTTTCCTTTCTTGCCCGATCTTTCACCATTCTATTGACTGCAGAAGAAACACATGCCTTCTGCATTTCAGTTGGCCATCGTAAATTCGTTTCATACAGCAATTTTAGAAAGCAATTGCACAACTGGTTTTTGTAATATCTAGGTATTTTAAAAATGGCATATGCAGTTTTACCAGTAGATGATAATGGTAACAATACCGGAGATGCCACAGGTAAAACGATCACCACACCATGGTTCTAAATAATAATATGCATGGATAACTTAGTCAGAAATGAAAATATCTAATGGTATAAGATTATTGATTTTTTTTGATTGTATTTGACTTAATGTGTAGACCTGAATAGCTGACTAGTAAGCTAAGTCAAGTATTTTACGTGTATTTCTACCGCATCTAAGATCATCATCTTCAGTTTTTCTGCCAGACAATAAAATGGTCACTATCCCTGACGTTGCCGCTGCAAGCATTATTTTTTCTTCATTGTGTAGCTGCGCTAAAAGTATTTCAGTAAGACACGTTTTTCCCGTCCTTGCGGAATAAATCCATCAATCAACCGGGAATCAATTTTGGATTTCCCGGTTCTTTCGGCCTCAAAAGAACCGGGATTTCCCGGTTCTGAACCCTACCTTCAACGGATCCGCAGCTGACGACCAACTAGGCTTCGTGATAAATCTATCTTAACCATTGTACAAGTTTTCGTCCGTGAGGAAATGATTGACTAAATTTGTTCCTGGCTCGGGGGCTATAGGGGTAGTTCCAGAACTAACTGACATGACGGATGTCGCAGCCAACTAGCTTAATTAGCCGTTTACTTTAATAGTGTAGCTTTTTTTATTAAACGTTGCCGTTCAATTAGTGGCCTGATGATATTCAGCCATTCAATCAAATAGCAAGGCAAAATGGCTTGGATCCACAATGTTAACTACATGCCTAGCCTAGGTATTTAGGGTAGGTAAGTAGGGAACATTTTCGGACTGGTATAAAAAGAGTAATACAACAGATCCAAGTCGTATTTGCTCTGATAAAGGAGTTGGGCAGGAAATGTATTTGGGTTTTTATTAAATCTTGTCCAATTAGAATTACGTTTCGTTTTATGTGTTGTCAGGTTTTATTTTTATCGTAATCGTAATTAATTCAAAACCGGTCAAAAATAGTACTAATCTTTGTCAAATGGTAACCCTATTGTATGAATGGCCTGAGCATCAGCCAGCTAGTTTATTAAATGTTATATTCGACGCTACAGCTGAGTATCATTCAGGCTGCTAGTTGAACGACGCTGCTCGCGCCGTTTAGTAAAAAGGGTAGGGTGTTAATTGAAGGGCTGATTAAGCAAGATGTCTGCGACATACATAATATGGTAATCCGCATGTATGTCACGAACATACCTCTAAAATATATTATTTTTGGATTTTGAAGGCATGTTTGTTCTAAAGTTTGATTACCTATGTCAAGTTGGGAACTAGAACTAGTACCACTAGACAAGAACTAACCTCGTAGTAATCCAATTTCATGTTTGGAAATTGTTCCTCTATCACTTTTACTTCAGATCTACAAGTAGGGTACCTAGTACATAGGTAGATGTCATAGATATTGCTTTTAGATGTTTCATTGTGTAGCGTAGCTACTTACTTACAATACATTTTTTCGTTGCACGACACTTAAACATTCATTTTTGCATTTTTAGTTGATATTTAATTGTCTTCGACATTAAATAACAAATATGATTTTATTTTTATTTACGGTATTGAGCAATGACTTTGAAGTCATGTAAGTTATTAGACACTGACAGTGACAGTTAGCATGTTGCTGTCATCCGTTTCACATTTCCGTCCGACGGATCAAGTCAAATAATAAAAAAAAAAAGATAGGAGAATGAAATTATCTATTTTCTATCTATTTTTTATCTGGATTATTTCACATAACCTTGTTGGGAAAATGGAACGTAAATAAAAAATAGTTTTGCGTACAAGACGTAGTGGATTTAGTGTGGTGACGTCATACGTGGATGCGTGAGTCGAAACGGTTCCAAAGTGACAGAAATGATTTTGCTTTTTTGAATGGCATTTTCGAAAAGCTACTTGAAACGCGACAAAGATGTCTTTCCTTTTTGACGAGCTTTTGCTGAGAGGCGTGGTGCTCCGGACCTTCTTCTGCCTTAGAGCGGAAGCATTTAAAAAGAGGCGTAAAAGGTTAGTTTTGTGATGGAATGAAACAATCATTTCAAATTGTTGTGATAAAAGTTGATCTCAGAATTTTCCCGATAAAGAAGAAACGTGATTCTGATTCTGTCGTCTTTTTGTCCATAGCCTCTTCTTCCCGGATTGATCAATTCCCCACTGACGAACTGGCAACGACTACGGCTCCCCGATTCCTGCAGATGTAACTGCACTGCATGTCATTTTTTTTCTTCCCACTTGCGGACCCAAGCCACGTTGCTTACCGGCAAGCATACACCATTGTATCCACTTGCGGATGTTAACCTCCAAGCGTACCTGCTGCGTCGTGAAAGCAAGTACCACACGCAACTTATCCATGGATTCACAAGTAACCCCTTTATTTTGTTCAAAAGTCATAGCCACAAGGTTACTTTCTCTATGACAGGTATGGTCATATTATTCTACTAATTTTCACAATTTCAAGCCTTCTGGACAGAGTGTAGACGTATGAGACAGTCCTCGTTTTCACTGTATGATCTGCGCTTTAGTGAACATAAGTTTTGAATAGAAATACCTTTTGTTGTTCTAGTAAATCGCTTAGCTACCGATTTACTAGCATTGATTGTGAATTAACATTTAGAATCACATTAGTTTATATTACTTTAATATTACAGACAGTATTAGCACCAGAGCTGTAATTTCATAACTACATTCTAAGCGATTTGGTTTTAATAGGTTCGCTTCAATTTAAGTGTGTTAAAATATAGTATTAAATAGTATTTAACTCTATAACGATTAAGGTTGTAGAATTTTAAGCTTAAGACCCTTCTGGTCATTACAGAGTAAGAATACTCGCTTTAAATTTAAGAAAATTGCATGTACTTTAAGTAATTATGGTTCCGACCAATAAATAGTTTTGATTTAACCTTAAAAACAAATCTTTTAATTTTGTCCTCACACAGCAACTCACAGATAAACAACAATACGGTCTTTGGTAACAGAGGTCTTTGTTCTTATCGACTTAAGCTTATCCAGGTTTAATTTAGTTTTTGTTCGCTTAGGTAGCTGCGACACCTTCCTCAAAGGTACAGTTAGCTTCAGCTCTTCAAGCTCTTTAATACAGGTGCAAAAGTTTCATTTGCCACCATTTCTCCTTTTGTCCCATCTCCCCCCCCGATAACGTGGACCACTTTTCACCTCAACCTAACTTTTACCTATATTAAATAACCTTTATTAAATATTAACCAATATTAAAGATTAAATATTAAATTAAATAATTTTTTTTTATTTTTTTTTTTTTCCACCACGTTACAATGGCGCCCGAATTTTTTTAGTATTTGGAGTTGTTTTGTGAAGGCAAAATTATTAATTAAAAAAATAATTTTGAAAATTTAGTTTTTAAGCAATTTAACGGTGAATTGTTTTAAGTTTAAGAACGATTTATAGGTTATTACACCTGCTATTGTGTTAAACTACACTCTCTGTCTAAAATTACTCAAATTTAAAACTGAAACATGTCTGTTCATTCTGGAACACTCTCCGATGATGAGGCCACGTTTGTCTCACCCACCCGTTCTCGACATGTGTCTTCAGTTGGTACTCCACATGTACATTTGAGTCCTGCGGGACAACGGGAAGTTCATATTCCAATTGATACGCTTAACACACAACGACGCTTGAATCCAAATTTTATTTCTGAACATTTAGTGACAGCTGTTTCGTTTCCAACACAGGGTCACTCTGCTTATGTGACAATACCACCACTTACGTCTCACGCACACGCCACTACTGACGTTGTCACACTTGCTGCAACGCGTCCGATAGTACATACTAATGTCGAACTTCCACCAACAAAGTTTTTTAAAACTAGTACGTATGGTCATGAACAATCACATCATAACACGTATGAGCCAAGCGCTCACGCTCATGCACAACAAAGTCATTCATTAGCGGACACTCCGCACGGAGCTGCGATATATTACAAATCCTTGAATTTATCGTCGCTTAATATTAAGTTTAACGGAGAAACGGACGTTGACGAATTTTTACTGAGAGTGAATGAAACCCGACTTGCACGACAGATTGATGACGTTACATTAGTACGTGGGTTTTCAGAGCTCTTGTCTGGTACAGCTCTGAAATTTTTCAGAACGGTTAGTCGTCGATTACGGTCGTGGGACGACGTAAAGTTTGAGTTTCAAAAGTACTTTCAAACTAAAGACTATAGCTACAACATAGAGAAACAAATTAGAGAACGCAAGCAATTGCCTGGTCAATCTGTAGCATTTTACATTTTAGATATACAAGATTTAAACGCAAGACTAGCGTATCCTATTTTAGAGGCAAATTTATTAGAAATTGTCAAACACAACATGCTTAGTTCGTACGCACAACTGTTAGCAATCAACGATATAACCTCTTTTGATCAATTGATCAACATTACTAAAAATTTTGAGGCGTACTCTGGCGTTTTAAACTCAAAACCGAAACGCGAGATCAATGCTGTAAACAGTGCACCTGCGACTTCGCACACGAGCAACAATCTTACATGCCTTAAATGTAAGAAGAAAGGTCACAGTTACAAGGTATGTAGGTCGGTGCCAGGCATCTTATGTTTTAAGTGCGGAGCCAAAGATGTGCTAACGAAAAATTGCTCCAAGTGCAATAATGGTTCGCATTCCTCGTCGTTAGATAAAAAAAACTAGTTAAGCCCCAGAGTACAGCTTCCTCTAAACAAACGTTTCCGATTCCGGAAATTTCATCGTTTGTTGGAGATTCACGTTTGTTTGTAAAATTTGAAGTATTAGATAACAGTTTTGAAGCGTTACTTGATCCAGGGGCACATTTATCAGTATTAGGTGCACAAAAGCACAAACATTTTGAGAAATTAGGATTTAGACTCAATCGTACAAAGTCAACGGTTTATTTGGCTGACTTATCACAGATTGATGTGATAGGCACAATGCAGTTGCCAATTACGTGCAACGGCATTACAACTGACTTTACATTTTTGGTATGCCCTGCGATCCATCACAAACTTTTATGCGGCATGGATTTTGCCGATACTTTTGGTTTAATCGATATTTTTAAGTTTGGAGATGTACTTAGGAGAGGTAACTCCGCCGATGTTACTTCACGCACGGAGTTTTGTGAAATTAAGGCGTTAGTTCCGAGAGACGACCTTACGCACGAGCAGTCTGCTTGTTTACAAAAAGTTATTAAGGGTTTTGAATCGATTTCTTCGGATAAAAAGGGTTTAGGTAAAACTCACCTGGTAACTCATAAAATCGTTACTACAGGCGAACCAATTAAACAGCGATATTACCCATTGTCTCCAGCGAAGTTGTCAGCGTTGAATAAAGAGGTTGATGAGATGCTGAAACTTGGTGTCATAGCTCCATCAAGATCCCCATGGTCTAGCCCAGTGGTAATGATACCTAAGAAGGATGGCTCATGGAGATTTTGTTTGGATGCTCGGAAGCTCAATGACGCCACTGTCAAAGATTCTTATCCACTTCCTTATATCAACTCGATTCTTGACAACTTGCGCGGTGTTCATTATTTGTCCTCAATCGATTTATCTTCTTCATTTTGGCAAATTGCTCTGTCAAATCAAGATGGCGGCGATGGAAAAGGCAACTCGTGCGAGAAAACAGCCTTCGTTGTACCGAATCGTGGTTTATTTGAGTTTAGGCGAATGCCTTTTGGACTTTCTAATGCTGGTGCGGAACTTCAGAGATTGGTAGACTCCTTGTTTCAACACAAATTTGACGGTAAGGTCTTTTGTTACGTTGATGACCTTTTAATTGCCACAGAGTCGTTTTCTGATCACGTGACCATTCTTTCTGCTGTTTGCAAAGCACTTAAAGATGCTGGTCTTACCGTCAACCTCAAAAAGTGTGATTTTTGTAAGGGAGAGCTTAAGTATTTGGGCTACATCATCAATACAGAAGGATTGCGCACAGACCCAGAAAAGCTAAGCTGTATTCAAAATTTTCCCCGCCCCAAAACGGCAAAGCAGCTACGAGGTTTCATTGGGCTCTGCTCGTATTATCGGAGATTTGTTCAGGATTTTTCGACAATTATTGCACCGATGACTGCGTTGGTAGGGAAGCGGAAAGGCAGCGATGGCGTCGACTGGTCAGAAGCAGCAGAAGGGTCATTTAACACTCTCAAGCGAGCATTGATAACAGCACCAGTTCTGGCGTCACCAGATTTTACGCAGCCATTTGTTCTTCACTGCGATGCATCTTCTGTAGGTATTGGTAGCGTTCTGACGCAAGACGTTGAGGGAATCGAGCGTCCAGTAGCATTTCATTCGCGCTTGCTGTCGAAAGCCGAAAGAAATTACAGCACGACAGAGCGAGAATTGTTGGCGGTAGTAGATTCGATCAACCATTTTCGTGCGTATATAGAAGGCACTAAGTTTACTGTTATTACCGATCATATGAGCTTAAAGTGGTTAAAATCCCTTAACAATCCATCAGGTCGATTAGCAAGATGGGCGATGCAAATATCGTCATTTAACTTCAATATTTGTCATAAAGCCGGTAAACTCAATGTAGTCCCCGATGCCTTATCGAGAATTTCCATCGATGCAATAACTTATGATGGCGGTATTCAATCAACCAATGACGAGTGGTACAACAAAATTTTTAAGGGTTGTCAGACAACACCCACGAATTTCAAAAATTTTCAAATTAAAGACAATCGTTTGTACAGATTTAGTAAGTCAAACTCAAATCTTCAAAGCGTTAATTGGAAATTGGTTTTGCCAAGGGAGTTAGTGGAATCTTGTGTGAAGGAAAATCATGACTCTTTTTGTTGTGTACATCCAGGAATTCAGAAAACTTATCTTAAAATACGAGACCATTACTACTGGAAAGATATGTTTAATGATGTCAAAGCCTTTGTCACAAAGTGCGAAAAATGTAAAGCTTACAAACATTCTAATTTGGCACCAAATGGGCTCATGACAAATCAGAAAAAAGTTGATTCTCCTTTACACACGCTGTCTATCGACATTATCGGTCCCTTGCCAAAGGCGTACTCCGGCCACGTTTACATCTTGTCGGTGGTTGACGTTTTTTCCAAATACGTTTGGCTCCATCCTCTTCGTACGGCGACCACTCAGACGGTCACGTCATTTTTAGAAAAGGAAATCTTTCTTAAATGGGGTACACCAGCTATTATAATTTGCGACAACGCGTCGATATTTAAAAGTAAACCTTTTAAGAGTTTTTGTGACAGGTTTTCGGTCCCTAAAATATTTTTCAGCGCACATTATGCGCCTCAGTCAAATACAATTGAGCGATATAACAAGACAGTTGAAGTTAGTTTGTCTATTTTAGTGGATCAAGATCAAAGAAACTGGTCCAAATACCTTCAACAAATCCAACTGTCTCTGAACAGTACAGTTAACTTAGCCACGGGATACACCCCTTATTTCCTTGCGACAGGTCGAGAAATTATCATGGACGGTACATTCCATACTATTTTGAAGGATTTACCAGCTTCCGTTGATGATGTCACGATAGGCGATAGGGATAAGGCAGCAGCGGCATTAACTGAGCTAGCAGACATATTTGTTAAGGTAGATGATGCTTTGACACAAGCTTATCAGAAAAATGCGCAACATTATAACTTGAGACGACGATACTTTGATGCAAAGGAAGGCGATATAGTATGGCGCAGAAACTTTGTCCAGTCAAATGCGGCAAAGTTCTTCTCTGCGAAACTAGCTCCTAAATTCGTCAAGTGCAAGGTCGAGAAAAAGTTATCAAGCGTTGTCTATGAGCTTCGTGAATTAGGATCAGGTTCAATTGGTAAATTTCACGCGAAGGATATCCTTCGTGCTTAGTTATTTAGATTTATGTTAGCACAATAGTGTATTACACACTATTTAAAGTCGTGTAACTTAGTATTAGCAAGCCAATTTTCTTAGATTTTAATTTTACTCTACGGCAGATTAGGTTGAATTTAGTGAATGAGGATTTCTTGGTTTGAAGAGATGAATGTGTGAGAATTGTAGTGGACAGAATGAGAGATTGCTATGAAAGTCGTGTGAAAAGGGTATCGGAAGGCGAGAATAAGATGAAATTTGCAGAGTGAAAGGATTTGCGTGGATAACATTAATAAATAGTAACGACTGGTGATGAAAGAACGATAAATACTAGTCTTAAAAAAGTGTTGTCAATCTAATCGATCCGCGAGTTAAATTTGTAACAGAAATTGTCTGCTAACAATTTTTTCTTCGTTTTCGGAAGTATGGCCTTTTGTCATATTTTTGGTTGCGGCAGTGCAGTTAAACGTCTTTCTTTTTTTTTTTCCGGTTACTCCTGCTGTTTTTACGGTTAACTACGTTAACCTCTTTATCCGAAAACGGGGGTATTGTAGCGTAGCTACTTACTTACAATACATTTTTTCGTTGCACGACACTTAAACATTCATTTTTGCATTTTTAGTTGATATTTAATTGTCTTCGACATTAAATAACAAATATGATTTTATTTTTATTTACGGTATTGAGCAATGACTTTGAAGTCATGTAAGTTATTAGACACTGACAGTGACAGTTAGCATGTTGCTGTCATCCGTTTCACATTTCCGTCCGACGGATCAAGTCAAATAATAAAAAAAAAAAGATAGGAGAATGAAATTATCTATTTTCTATCTATTTTTTATCTGGATTATTTCACATAACCTTGTTGGGAAAATGGAACGTAAATAAAAAATAGTTTTGCGTACAAGACGTAGTGGATTTAGTGTGGTGACGTCATACGTGGATGCGTGAGTCGAAACGGTTCCAAAGTGACAGAAATGATTTTGCTTTTTTGAATGGCATTTTCGAAAAGCTACTTGAAACGCGACAAAGATGTCTTTCCTTTTTGACGAGCTTTTGCTGAGAGGCGTGGTGCTCCGGACCTTCTTCTGCCTTAGAGCGGAAGCATTTAAAAAGAGGCGTAAAAGGTTAGTTTTGTGATGGAATGAAACAATCATTTCAAATTGTTGTGATAAAAGTTGATCTCAGAATTTTCCCGATAAAGAAGAAACGTGATTCTGATTCTGTCGTCTTTTTGTCCATAGCCTCTTCTTCCCGGATTGATCAATTCCCCACTGACGAACTGGCAACGACTACGGCTCCCCGATTCCTGCAGATGTAACTGCACTGCATGTCATTTTTTTTCTTCCCACTTGCGGACCCAAGCCACGTTGCTTACCGGCAAGCATACACCATTGTATCCACTTGCGGATGTTAACCTCCAAGCGTACCTGCTGCGTCGTGAAAGCAAGTACCACACGCAACTTATCCATGGATTCACAAGTAACCCCTTTATTTTGTTCAAAAGTCATAGCCACAAGGTTACTTTCTCTATGACAGGTATGGTCATATTATTCTACTAATTTTCACAATTTCAAGCCTTCTGGACAGAGTGTAGACGTATGAGACAGTCCTCGTTTTCACTGTATGATCTGCGCTTTAGTGAACATAAGTTTTGAATAGAAATACCTTTTGTTGTTCTAGTAAATCGCTTAGCTACCGATTTACTAGCATTGATTGTGAATTAACATTTAGAATCACATTAGTTTATATTACTTTAATATTACAGACAGTATTAGCACCAGAGCTGTAATTTCATAACTACATTCTAAGCGATTTGGTTTTAATAGGTTCGCTTCAATTTAAGTGTGTTAAAATATAGTATTAAATAGTATTTAACTCTATAACGATTAAGGTTGTAGAATTTTAAGCTTAAGACCCTTCTGGTCATTACAGGGTAAGAATACTCGCTTTAAATTTAAGAAAATTGCATGTACTTTAAGTAATTATGGTTCCGACCAATAAATAGTTTTGATTTAACCTTAAAAACAAATCTTTTAATTTTGTCCTCACACAGCAACTCACAGATAAACAACAATACGGTCTTTGGTAACAGAGGTCTTTGTTCTTATCGACTTAAGCTTATCCAGGTTTAATTTAGTTTTTGTTCGCTTAGGTAGCTGCGACACCTTCCTCAAAGGTACAGTTAGCTTCAGCTCTTCAAGCTCTTTAATACAGGTGCAAAAGTTTCATTTGCCACCATTTCTCCTTTTGTCCCATCTCCCCCCCCGATAACGTGGACCACTTTTCACCTCAACCTAACTTTTACCTATATTAAATAACCTTTATTAAATATTAACCAATATTAAAGATTAAATATTAAATTAAATAATTTTTTTTTATTTTTTTTTTTTTCCACCACGTTACAATTGCTGAGCAGACCATAAAGAATCTTTTGTTTGACCACATTCAGAAAATATTAAAAAAACATTTGATTAGCTTTTGCATCATTCTCTTTTTGATATGTAAACGAAAAAAAAAACAGCTATTTTACATTGAATTTATTCACAAAAAAACCTTATTGATAGTTAGTAGTGAATTGTTATGAATATTCAGTTTGGCCTTCATCTGGTCGTCACACATTTTATCATAGTCGTCGTATACATGTATGTATTGGCGCGCCTCTGTAACACTACAATGTAGGTACATGTTGAATGTGTTTAAAGGTCGAACACCAACTCGATAACTGATTTTTACGTCCACATCTGTAATTTCGTCGAAAATTTCTGCCTGCTCAAACAAAGTCCATTGTTATTAAAGTATGTTTGCGACTGTTGCGAGACAAACAAAAACTGTTCAAATTAACGGAAATTATAGTTGGTACTACGTTGTTGGTACTAAGGAGACACTGGAAGTGCGTGCCAAATAAACTGGCTGAAGCACTGAAGTGTAGGGCACGTGACGTTTTGCGCCGTCCGCGCCGCACGACCAATACGCTGCTCTTACTCCTGCCACGTGCTCGTATTTCATTGACCTTTACTGCTCAAATTTTCTTCCTTTGGTCTTTGTTTCTTTGTTTCCACTCCTGCGCTCTGTAGAAACAATGAAATTTGAAATTGCTCATAGTCGATTACGTAGCCTCGCAAAGTATTAAAACAACATAGGTGGTCGTTGAGCTTAAAAATACCATTATGCCCCAAAAACAGTATACGTACTTGAACATCCATCTTACAGCTAAGAATGTAGTTTGATCTGGTAACTGTTTTTTTCTTAACAAGCTACGCCGTCGACGTCGACCATTGGTTGTTTCTTAATGATGTCATAGTTTTATGCACGTTCAGAGACATTCCCGTTTAGTTTCTGGGTCAGCATGAGCGACCTTGTTTATGCAAAACATTAACTGCTTATTCCTCCTTCGAATCGTAGCCTTGTCCACATTTTACGTTTACTATTTCCTAAGAAAAATGTATAAACTTTACGTTATTACATGATGCATAACAATGTTAAATTCGTTAGATTTATCTGTAGCGAGATGACTGGCTGAAAATATAAAAAATCCTAAGTAGTAGTAGTACAATTGCAAAAATAGGTAAATTTGTATTTATAAATGTAAAAATAGGTAGTAGGTGGGTCTACAGTGCAAATTAAAGAATTCGTCCTATTACGTAGGGTCAAAGGTCGCTGGTGCAAATTGTATTTAACCTTCAGGTGGCCAATCAATATAATGTCGTACGAGTACGAGTGTACACTTTATCTGGCCAAACCATAGTAACTTCAGAAGTGTTTAAACTTTTGGGTTCTCGAAATTATTATTATCAGTTTTCGCGATAATGGCTACTTCAATAAGTTTCGTGAATTTAGTGTGTGGATGGTGGCGCATGGCGCGGTGAACGCGCGCGGCTCGGTGCGGAGGTCACCGCCCTGGCCCAGGACTAATTCGGGGAGATCGACGACTCGCCTTGTCGCGGCTTTGTCTGTGGACTGCGAGCGCGACTCTCCTCGCTCCTCGCCTCGCCTTCCACGCATCGCACTTCGCATGCCTTTGTTTACACGATACTAACTACATCACGAACTCTTCGTCATTATCATAAAGCTTCAATGACGACGCGCAAATTCGCAAAACTGCGCACCTCTTGATGATAAATATGCGAGTCAACGTATTCTTTGATTGCGTTACTGAAAGCTATTTTTACCAAAATTAACACTAATAAAGTTAGTTGCAAAAAGCGACGGGTGTTCTTGAATGTAGCTTATGCGTCTATTGGCAGGTTGAACAACCGTCGACATTCAAATATTGATTTTAAATGTGGTGTTTTCACTTTCGTCTTGAAAGTACATTGCACCTAAATACATTAAGGAATTGATAATAGTTTCCATTTATAAAACTTGTGTCGTCTCTATTTCGGAAATTACTTGAACAGCTAGTAGAAATTCTAATCAAATTTTGAACAAATTTCCGCAAACTGAGACAATGTAGGTATATCTATTTTGTGTTTTTTTGTATGCCATGAATTAATTGCATCAATTAATTGTGAATCCCCTAAAAAAACTACTATTCGTAATGTAATAATCAACAGGAAATTCGCTCAACAATGAACGAGTTGTTTTCCGTACTTCTGATATATATAGCCAAAAAAAATTGAATGTTTAATAAAGTTTTAACTAGGATGCATCTTTGGTGCGTTAAAAAAACGAAAGCTATTTGTGTCCCAGCCCCAGGTCACAGCATAGTCATAATTTCTTGGCATATCATTATGAGTCAGATCCGGTTGGTCAAAGTATTTACTAGAACAATCTAACAAATATTTCGTCAGATCGTCTTAGAATTCTTTGGGACCTCCATATCTGACCTGGGATTGTTATAGGATAAACACTAATCATTAATTAACTATATTTTTTAATCAAACTACCATGTAGACCAGCGTTAGCTTTCTAGTTGAATCGAAACTGCTATTCGTTACGCGTTACGACATAGCGGGCTAGAGCAGCGAAGCATAGGAGTGAGTGATGTGATTAAAAATGCTTGTGTTGTGCGTTGTGGAGGTGGCTGGTCAGGCCGGAGCGGACCGTCCGCGTCGCAGCCGCCGCCGGCGAGCATGTGTGTTTATCAGCTAGCCACCAGTGGCTTGTTTGTATTGGTGGGTGCGTGCGCGTGTAGAATGGATGACGCGAATAGTTGCAAGCAGGCGCGAGGCGGCCGACCGCTACGCTCGCCAGCCGAGTAGCTCACCCCGATTCAGTTCTCGTCTGCCCGCCGCTCGCGTCGGAGCTCGTGCCACCGAGGCCGACACGTTATACACACGATTACAGTACAGTTCTGTTCATCAGACGCGACTAATACACCTTATCTAGTCAGATAATAGTGCCAATTAGTGACAGTGTCTCTCGCAACCTGGAAAGTGTCTGTGATTGAGGTTATTGTGACTTGGAAGCGCTTTCGAGCGTGGTTTGTACGTGGCCATGGGCTCAAGTTCCCACTTGAAGGTAATGTTGTTAAGTGCGTGGTGTTGTGTGTGTTTCGAGATGTGTCCTAAAGAAGCCAGTGCGCCGGCTAGCCGAGGCTGTTTGAAGGCCGCTGCTCTGACCTTGGTGTCGGAAGGTCAACGTCCGCACGTGTTTAAAGCTTTCATGCAATTTGTAGTCATCTGATGTGAATCCAGACACTTCGATGACAACTATAAAATCCGATCAGGTATTTCGTCCTAAACAGCTCCAAGTAAAACTGTTTCTTTTATATAGAAATGTTTTTGAAGCAAAACAAAATTGGCGTCAATACGAACATTCGTTGTTTTGTGAAAACATGTTTTCGTTGCTGTTCTTTGTGAAGTTCCCACACGATTTCTGATAGAAACATACTAAATAAAATAATCTTATCGATAGTACCGTTTCAGATGTTATCACTCAGGACAAAGTGAGTTATAAAAATGTATTGTTAATGATTATTCATTAAAATAGTCTTCATTAGGCCATCGTTATTTTGACTGGGACTACGCTTACTATATACTTATCACAGTATTAACGGCTTGGTGTACCTAATTAGATAATGAAAACGTCATTACCTATTCTTTGTCTTTTAAAGTTCTTTTGTGTAGTTTCCATAGTTATTCTCTGAGTCAGATTTCAGATGTGTTCAATTTTCAATTTGTTAATAATTTAACGATTATTAAATTACAGTAAAAGGCACGTCTGTTACCAGCACTGGTTCGTGATAATTTCCCCTTTACGTAGCAAGTATGATCTTCGTACTACTCGTAAACAGACATATTCTCACGACATTCTAATCCTCAAATCACGTTTTGTTGGAAAGGCATTTTATTGCAATATACCGACCTATGTGGTTTGGTGATATCATTTGTTTTGTGACTTTATGCTTAATCAATCTTTAAACCATTCGATTGTTTGCTAACGGCTCTTAGAAAGCAAATTTTGATCTACTGGCTTTTTTGAAAAGCACTGGTTACATTCTACCTGTTGATACAATCTGTTGTATCTTTATTGAAATGGTCTTGAAGGTTCTCGCAGAAATATAATCAGTTTGCGAAGAAGTTGTGAGTCGAGCATTGTGTTCAAACAATGAGTGTGCACGTCCATTGTGGCCGGGCGGAGGGACAAAGACGGATATATCGGCTCGTGTGTTGCGGAGATACGAGAGCTTAGTGTCACCGCACAGCACAGCTGCGCTGCGTGAGCGCGATCAGCTGACACTGCGTTGGGCGGCCATCTTGCCGTGCGTGTTGCTCGATTGTTGCCGCGTCACGTCACTGTGTAGGTGACGCAAAATTTTTCCTTCAAATCCTGATGTCATTGTCCTATAGTCGGTGTTGAGTCGCTTCCTGCCGATCTAACTTGATCACACTTAATACCTACTCGATGTGTTCGTTTCCTGCTTGCAAAACCATGCGGAAGGTTAAACCAGAAGACCCTGGCCAGTCTATTTTTGGTGAAGTGACGTTTCCGCCAACATAGACACACGCACTTGTCGGTCTGCGGATAGATGGATGCTCCTTTATTGCCATTTTAAATTATGATAAAAATCTTGGCCAGGAAAAAATAACCTCGATCGGCGTCGTTTACATCGCCGTGGTCGTGAGCCTAGTTCCGTAGTCTTTGTGTTCTGTTGGTAGGCGGCTTTGACTGATTTTCAAGAACATGTATTGTTTATTTCTGTCTGAAATATGAATTTAAAAAAAATCTTGTTTCGGCATTACGAATATTACGATGGATGCGCTGCTCATTGTTTCGTGGTGTGCGATCTACGATTCTACAATTTATTTTTCTTTGTTCGTTTTAAAAGCAGGTATTTTAAAAGAGTTTTCGTATTTGAGTAGGTAGGTAGCGGCCGCAGTAATATAATGCAGTTTTTAGCATCTGCCTCTTCAAAAGTACCAATTTTACTTTAAAATTTGGCATAGTAGAATTCGTTTTGATTCCCTGATAAAGGCTTTCTGGAGTGATTCCCTAAGCAGTGCACGACTTTTTTTGTCTGATACCGTTACGGGTACCGTTCATCGAGTGGTCAGACCTGTATTTTGTCTCAGGCTGGCGAAAATCGAGCACTGCACCTATCTATAGAATTAATTGAATGATGGTTTCCATGCGTCCTATACCCAATACCTACAGCCGCAGTCTCGACCCACATATTCGGATCGTGGGAGGTAGCCTCAATTTTAATTTCTTAAGAGTTAACAGTAATAAGTTTTTGTTGTCGTTTAATTTTTGTTGTCTCATTTTAATCATTTTAAACTGTTTGTTATATTGTAAGTTAGTAAATGTACGTTGAACACTAGTTCATTTGCAATGCATGTTGCAGGTTTTTGTATTCGATGTAGGTATTTCCAACAAGGTTTTCTAAGCGAATACCTATGCTTCAACCCTTTCCAATTTAAAGGCAGGCTTCCTTTTGGTTTGACTGGATCTATTTTTTCAGAATTGCTGGCAGTAATTTTCGACTCTGGGTCTGATGGTGGCTGGTCACTGGCTGGCGATCAGATTCCATCAAGTTCAATTGTACTGCAATGCTAGTGGAGAACGTGACCCAATTTAAGGAGATTAGGATTTTTTTATTTGGATATGCCACAAACAAATTTATACATCGTATCAAGAAATACCTCTGCGGGGGTCTATCTCCGGTGTGCTTCTGAAAGTAGGTGTTTTTTGTTTTCGTTGGGGTGTTTTTGTTTGTAGCGATGTTTCTGTTTGTTAGAGCGATGATAGCCTAGTCGGATAAGACTGAAGCGGGTTCAGACCCAGCCTAAGGCACGCACCACTTTGTTTATTATGTGAACATATTTGAGTGTTTAATGTTATCTGCTACATAACTGGAGCGCGGTGTATGACGACAGGCTCGCCCTCTGTCACATTTGGGACCGAATATCGCCGCGCGGAGTGTGGGTGTTATACACCTCTGCCAGCCCCTTCTGGGAAAAGGCGTGACGATATGTTATGTTTTTTTGTTATAATCTCCTTGGTAAAATACCTGCAAAATGTGAAAGCTCTTCAAATAGGTACTCCGTTTTGTGAGTCGGCCGAGCCAGCCAGCGTTGGCATTCGTAATCGTCGCGTCAGTTTGGCAAGTCGAGCTAGGCGTGACGTCACTTGATTATGACGACATAATTCCGCGCCTAGTCGTCTCAGTGTGAGTGTGAATTTACTCGAGACTATTAGAAACCAAATCGCAGGCTGGCTTCAGTGTGTGTGGATGCAGGCCGAGGCGGCTCGCGCTCGAGTTGCGAAGCGAACTCTGCAAGTGGGTCAGCGGGGCACCGCGGCCGCTCGGGGCGCCCGCCCGCCGCCGCCGCCCGTGTCGCGGTCGCACTGTCATCGCGACGTACCGCTCACTACCGCACCACACCGACGTCGTGCCCCAGCCCGATTTCATGTTTCCCTCGCACGTCGTTGTATCGAATATGTCTATCACCCTGATCGTCTTATCGTCACTGCGCATTCCTGATCTCTTTATCAGTAGTGGAAATTGCGATGCGATACGCTAGAAAACGACGAGCTCTTGTAAATGTCACCACTATTTTTAATCATAAAAACATTCGGTTGTTTTCTGCGATTTCTTTTTACGATAACATGTTTTGCGAATATGCTTCTTCATAGATACGTTAGAAACGCAGCTAGCAAAGGTAATGTTAATTTGGCAGCGCGAGCCAGCCATCGCCATTATCGTAATGCTATAATTGAACATCACGTTTCCGACTGGTTGAATAGGCTGATAGTCGCCTTGGCACACTTATTTTGGTATCAATATTACTCACTTGACTTCAATGTCTGTTGCATGTTGTTCATTTCGAGTTCTTTAAATGGATTTACAAAAGAAAAATAAAACCATAAATGGGTATCTAGGTTACGTAGGTAGGTATAGGTAGAGCAGGTAAATTATAATAATGTTTATTTGTACCAGTTTTTCTGTAAATGCGGTAGCGAAAGCAGTTCAGTCAGCAGCAAATAAAAGCGCTGAATTTGCACAGCTTGCTATTGTAACGAGCTAGAGCGTCCAAGACGTGTCGAATTTCTTTGAATGTGATTCGTGATGCGGCGGCGTGCCTTCCTTTTCCTTATTGCCGCCAACTTGTGAGCGGACTTTGAACTGATTATTGGATTTAAACTAGAAGCTGTTTATCGACATTTCGAGTTGATGCTTAGTGCTTATTGACTGAGGAGGATTTTTTTCACAACATACTTTGTGGAAAACTATATTTACCCTGACACTGCAATTCTGCATGAATCCCTTGTATTAGCTTCAACCACTCATTGTTTCATTTAGACACAGATAACCTTCTATAGATTCTGCACTTATAGCGTTTAATACGCATCTGTCGAAGGCCAAAATACATTTGCAAATATTTACTCTCATTGGCTTATTGCCTGTCGCGGTTGGACGCGGATAACCAAAGATAAAGCTATGTCGCATTCTCTGCAACCCGCGCCTTCCTCAAATATTATTGCATTTTTGTCAGAGCAAAGATTTCATGGTGCGGCATCTATGAGTTAAGTGGGGCTATCTGTGAATTCCATCCTATCACTAATGTGAATTTAGATCAGATGTTTCCAGCTCTTAGGACATTCCTCTTATTTCATTCTAATCCATTGACCATTATGGCTCAGCGATATGTTTGTCGCCGCCAACTAGCTTAGTCAGCCGTTCAGTTAACAGCCTGGCCTTTTTATTAAACTGCGCCGTTCAACTAGCTTGCTAATGATATTCAGTCATTCAGTAAAACGGCTAGGCAAAATGACTTGGATCGACATCGTTGACTACTTGCCTAGCCAAGTAATTTAAGTAGTGAAGGTTACGGGTTGCTTTAAAAAAAAGAACCTCGAAGGCTAACGCGGGGCTTTGCCTTATAACCTAACCACTCCAAGTCGGATTTGCCCTAATGAAATACTCGGGCAGGTGAGGTTTAAGGTTATTAAATTAATTAATTGCGGTTCGTTTCACGGATTTTTGGATTTTATTTTTATCATAATTAATTCAAAACACATTTCTTCGGTCAAAATAGTATTTTTGTCAAACAATTACCCTATTGTATGAATGGCTTGAGCATCAGCCAGCCAATTTATTAAATGTTGTATTAGACTCTGCGGCTAGATATCATTCAAGAAGCTAGTTGAACGGCGCCGTTTAGTAAAACGGCTAGGCTATAGTTGAACGGCTGATTAAGCAAGTTGGCTGCGACACGTGCATCTGATTTATGAGCAAAAGGTCAAGAGCCTGACCCGGGTTCGATTTTCGACAGGGTACCTACCTAAATGGTAAATGATAAAAAAAAAAACACCTGGTCTTGCTTTTTGGTTTTAATTTTGCGTGTGTCTGTAGGTGTGTGTTTCAGAACATCCCTGACATAGTAAATACAAATCTTGTTTTTCTATGTCCCAGACAAAGATACTGCTCCAGTGAAGTATTATGTATTTATTCATTCATTCAAAAGTTCCACTTTTCCCTAGTAAACGTGTTTGGCATAATTTCGCTGGACTTGGTTCAGATAGCAAAGATTTTCAGAAATTGGATGCAAAAGAAATAGAAAGTGTGGCTCAGTTCGCCTCTTTGTTGCTCTTATTGGAGACACAAATTATGTTATGATAATGTACGTACGCCGGCGCGGGCATGGGCGAGACGCGGGCGCATCGCACCCCCTGCGTGCGGCGCGGTCGATGACTCCCCAACTGCGCCCGCGACCGTGCTAACGACCCGCACCGCTATCCACTTCACTTGCACCATTTGTAATGAACGATATAATTATCCCACTCACTGCCTTTTTATGATGTAAATAAAATTCCATTAAATATTAAAGATTTGTGCTGGAGCCAGGTGGGATGTGCGAATATGTATATTTATGCACTGTCGAATGAGTCCGTCAATTTTGTAGTCGAACATAAGTTTAAATGAAACTGAAGAAAAGGCTAATTGTACTAGAGGCTGTCGCACAAAGATATAATTCAGTTCAAGTAATTATTATTCTTGATCCGCTGCATCCTATTCTTGTGCGCTTGAATTGAATTTTTGTTATAGTTCTCAATCTTAAAACATTTCAAACTATTAAACACATAATAGCTAAGATAAACTCGAGCGACCCAGAATGGAGCTTGGCCTGGCTATATTATGTAGTAGTCTCAGATCCGTGCAATTCGTATGCAACTGTCGTAGAATCGCACTAGACTATGCTGGTACAATGTCACCCGTCTATCTGCTTGTGAGTACCGAAGTCCATCTGTCGCGCGCTCTCGTTCGAACGTTTGCTTGCAAATGATGTAACTGCGACCTTCATACGAGATATTTAGTCAGTTCGAGGACAGTGTAAAGGCATCTCGCAATATCAATTTGCTTTTTTGTCGCCAAATATTAGCAAAGTGGTACATAAGCTGCGTTTAGTGTGGAGCTTGACCTTGAGGCGGGGCGCGGGCCGGCGCGGGTGCTGTTTCGCGGGCGCGTTCCACTTAGCTCTATCGCTCTCTCTTGTTACGCAAACTCCTCGTTATGCATATTATGTTCTGCTTCCAGTCCGACGAAATCATATTCTACGCCTAATATCACTTTCTAGTGAAATAATCGCGTTCTGCGCACATTCGAGCACGACACCGACACGCCGCCTACCTCATGTATTATCGCTTTCAAAATACTTTTGTTATTCAACCGTACAATCGAGTCGTTTAATGACTCGCTGTAATCTTCTAACATGATTAATTACAAAAACGTAGATACTCAAGTAGTATCAGACCCACAAAATATTATTGTTGTGTTAGACAGAAACTTTCGATTTTGTCTGATGAGATTTGGTCTTTGTTCCAGGGCCCGCTGCGATCCTGACATACAAGGAACAGTTAGCTCGTTGGCAAGGAAAGCCACTTACCGCAGATACAGCAAGCCAGAAAATAAACCACGTCTAAATTATATTGTTACAAGTGCAACGCGCCGCTCACTGGTCGTTGTGGAACACTCTGTGTTACGAGACAAACAAGTGCAATAACTGTAGTGCAATCGTACTCTCCTAGTGTAAACGTCAAGTGACAGACTCGTTGTGGAACTTTGTGAAATAATAGTGCTGAACAATGGAGCGTGAATCGAATCCAATGGAGGCGCTGTGCCGGTCGGGCTGCGGCTTCTACGGCAACCCTTCCACAGACGGCCTCTGCTCAGTTTGTTTTAAGGTACGTACTTCACACTGCATTGTTTTAATGAACTTTTAACGAGAAAGGATTTTCAATGCATTGATTTCTCTCATGAAGCTGGTACCTTTTCAGAAAGTATTTTAACCTCTAAAAAGCTTAGCCCAATTTAGTTGACCAAATGTTTCAAAATCAATGCTACTCGTATGTATATCGTCATTAGTACAATAAACATGAGCTAGGTAGGAAAGCCAGTATGGTGTAGCACTGATAGTTGGTCGATCAGCGGGCGCCTCGCGCAGTGGGAGCCGGTGACACTGGTCGCCGGCGGCGCGGTGTTGCATGACTCACTGTATCCAGGTGCGCTGTTTGATCTATCTACTGTCGTCAACGTCACTCCGCCGCCCGCCGTCGGCTCGCTGCCACCACTTTTATAGTCATTGAAACAGCCATCAGCTATGTCATTACGGTTTAACTTTCATTCACTGGCTGACTCAGTGAGGTCGTATCAACACCTTGTTATTACTCGTTATTGCTGTTTTGAAGGACTACCATTGACATGTAAGTTTGATACTTCCTTTCTTCGATCGTCATCTAGAACCTAATTACTATAAATCCGTTCAATCTAAATAAATTGTTTTCAGTCGAGTTAGTACTAATAAATGAGGACAGATGGAATGTTTTTCAAGATTACAGACGCCTCGAGCAGACGCTTATAATCAGGTCGAATTATTGCGCAGTGTTGTGTCGACGTTTTAAGTGGAAAGGATTGAAATGGTAACTTTGTATGCGATGACATACACACTAGAGCATCGCTTGCGCCGCTGGACAAGTGCTATTAATTCAAGACCATAACTAGCTGGCGTCAGCGGAGGCAAGCGAGCCTCCGTAGACGTCTCTCTCACACGCGACTCGCCGCCCGACCGCAGCGCAGATTGGCTTAATTTCGTATTCCATTACTCCGCCTCCTCCGTCTATTTTACAAAAGTTTTGTACAGTTGTGAATCCGTGGGAAGGTCTCTATGTTATAGAAAAACTACGATCCAAAAAATCTTTGTTCTTTTTCAATGTAGTACCAATATACACACATATTATGATAATATAGTAATATACTTTGCACTGTTACAAGACATTCCTATAGGATTGTACGTAAAAGGTTTTATCCGTAAACCGAGGCATTGTTAATTGAACAACATATTTAGTTTAGTACGTGTTTTTAGCGTGTAGTTTGCTGTTTTATCAGAACTGAAAACAAACTAAGGAAAACCCCATAGATAAGTTTGTGAATTTGTTATACAGTGGGTCTTATATGGTAACCAGAATTTATTTATTTAAGCATAAACTCACGCGTGACTCGTTAAATTTAATTCTTAACAATGGATAATAGATATCACGCGCGCTTTATACTACATTTTTATTTTCATGCAACATGCAAGGTTTCTGGATTGAAACGTTTTATGCTCATTTTATGCGTTTGATGTGCGCAGACTTCTGACTTCGACCAGGGTTTATCTTTCGACTACCTTCTCTACTTCGCACTGTGTCGATATTCACTTCAAATTGGATCTCATGTTCACTTGTGTTACCTAAATTAAGCTGTCACTGCGTCGGCCAGCTTCGAGGTCTCGCTAGAACCTGGCCCTCGATTCTACCTGTTTTGAAATTGTTAATGAAGTGCCTCAATTTGTTACTTTTAGTATGCCAGAAGTGTCAAAAGTAATTCATTAACGATTTAAAAACAATTGCTTATTAAAATCGAGGTCCTCACAAGATCTAAACAATGATAATCGTCTAATATCTGGTCTGCAAAGTGCGTGGCCCTTGAGCGAATTTCCTGTAACTTGTATGCTTTATCTGTAATTCGAGACTACTGCGTTTATGACGACAGGCAAACTTACACGTGAGCACTGAATTTATGAGGAAAGCGTTATTGAGATGGGTCGTGGTGTGTTTTCAGGAAGCGCTAAAGAAGAAGCAGCAGCCGCCCGCGACGACGCCGTCGCCGGTGTCGACCCCCTTCGTGCCCGTGCCCGCGGCCGCGACGCCGCTCGCCGCCGCCGCGCCCACCGTGCCCAGCCTGCCCGCCTCGCCGCAGCCCCTCACAGACGTGAGCACTTACTTTTAACTTTACACCTACTGTAGGACACTTCATCGTACTTTTTTTGAAACTTTTGTTGCGATAATAAATGTTTATTTCTGAACTCTAGGTATAAGAATACGCTATTTTCCGACTGTTTAATTTCAAGATTAACCAAAGGTCAGCTTCTTAGAAACCCTTTGTTTAGAGTGAGTTTGAACCGGCTGTTTATTATCAAAATATGGCTGAAAGAAAAAGACAAAAGACGAGAAAGTTCTATTTCTAACCGTGTTAATTTTTTTGTCTGTATCTGCGTCTACTTCATCGCACCGTCACACTCTCATGGCCAACATTGTTGCCAACTTTTGGAAAAGGAAATTGCTCCACCCTGATTTGAACAAACCTGTGTAAGAAAGAAATTTGCAACGACAAGGTGCTATGATAATCCCTTGACAAACATTTTATGCAAACACCTGAAACCGTCGCCGCTTGTTCACCGTTTCTCACAGACAGACGTCTCTCCGACACTTGCTATTGCTGTAATAATGCCGTTATATTTGCTGATGTTGCCTCATTTACTTTGGCAATCTTGGCCTTCCTTACACCTTGAAAAGATTCACGCTCGTGCGAAGATCTTGGTCTTGACGAGTGCAAATAAAAATCACAAATAACATCATTACGACAAAGTTAATATGCGTAGGCCTTCGAGTGGCTTTTAACAACTAGGGCTGGTCATTTAAACTATATACGACCTTGCGTACTAAGCTTAGTAGCACAGTAAGTTTAGTAATAAAGTACATACCTTATTGAATATGCCATCATGTTAGCAACCATAAGCGAGCGGACCATTATCATGGTCATAGCTTATCCGAAATTGTTCGAAACACCTTCGTAACATGGCATTGGCCGATGAAATCCACTAACTGTTTACTTGTATCGAGACATAATAATAAAACTCTTTATTGATAAATAATGCAAAAAATAGTAAACAGATATGTCTTTTAACTTATTAATATTTTTAAGTTTTCAACAACCTCAAGAGAAACACGAACTCAAAGCCGGTTATATTTTTATGAGGTAATATTTTATGGCCACATTTTTGGTATCCACCAAAGCTGAAAGGGGATGGACAGTTTTGTGCATAATGAATCAATAACGACTTTGTATCACTTCGTAACCAATTAAACTAACTATCTATTAACTTTCGTGAAATTCTGTCTCGCTCCTGTTGATAGTTTTTGTTTCTCTACTTTGGAAGCGCGTGTAAAAAAGGTCGTAAGTACACCTAATTTGGCAAGTAGTAACAAAAAATCCTTAATTCTGCATCACCCTATGTTTGAGTGAAAAACAATTCTTGTTTATCGGCATTATAACGAAGTGAATGCTCTTAATGAACCCGCTTGAAGGTAAACTGTTTTCAATATGGTTCTGTTGTTTCTAGAATACAACACGACCGTTTGAAAAACAACGTGAATCAACTTGGAATTGAGACTTTCGCTTTGTCAACACCGCTCGGATGTTTCGAAATTATCGCTTCTATCTAAATACGTAAAATTATTTATTTTGATAAGATTTACTAGACTGTAGAGAATTTATAAATGCACTTTAGTTATGCACCTAAATGTTGGTACTTCTGCAAAATAGTGTCAACGAAACGAATACTAGTTTATTATACATATACAATATTATATAATAAGTAAGTATACTTATATCCCCCTTACTGATAAACGTTGAAGAGCCTCGGAATAGTTATACTTACAATAGTTATACATACTTTTGTCTTTTTCGATCAAGTTAAAAATTTGAAAGAATGAGAAAGACAAATATTCCAAAGCTTATTGTTAAAATTATTGTTATAGCTTATTGTTGTATAGCTTTGAAATATTTATGTGGGTTCATTTATTAGTAATGGGATTAATCTCACTCATATTATAAATGCGAAAGTTTGAATGTATGTATGTTTGTTGGTTATTATTTACCGCGGGTTTGTGGTTACACCGCAAGGTGTTTATTATAAAATATTTTTTTACTCTTATTTTACTAATGATTAATTTTCTGATTGTGAACGGTGGTGTTTTGATAAACACGGTGTGAACTACGTTTCAGGTAAGCAGTGAGCTCGTACCTTCCGCTGATTGCTTTTATCTGTTAGGTTTTAATGTAGGTAGTTGTTGAATATAACTCCAGTGTTATTAAAATACATACTGGGTTTGACCCCATGATTATTTTAGACGAGATGCATGCATGGTAATATGGAATACATTTTCCGTAACCGCATCAAAATTATGTTTTAATTGGCTTTGTGATATATATAATAGTCTAGTCCTCCTTACCAGTAAACGTTGTGTAGCCTGAGAATAGTTATTCAGTGTTTTGTCTTCTTCGATCGAGTTAAAAATTTTAAAGAAAGAAAAGACAAAGCACTGTAGAACTATACCGAGGCTATAAAACGTTTATTGGTAAGGGGGAGGTGTGAACTTGAACGATTAACGTTAAAATACTCCAAACTAATATAATGTTAAGCGCCAAAAAAATTTAAAACAGTTGTGAACGCAATGTTTACTTTGCGTATTTAATTTAATTCGTGACGGCAGTCGTTTGGTTGAACGCCCTGGAGACCTCTATGCTAATGACGCACATATATTGCTATAAAGACGAACTAAATTTTAATTTAAAACCCTACCGGCTAACGTTGAGGCTACTTACGATAAAAACCATGTTAACACAGAAAGATATACGCTCACAAGGTTATCTTCAGTTCAATTATTTGATTATTTATATTTAATTTCTCAGAAGTATCATTACATCTTCCTTGTTCAAAAAAGTTTGCGATACTCCGTGAAAGTTTCGAATTCCTGACTGACAGCTCAATATGTCTTTTAAAATAAGAATATTGTCAAACTGACATTTTGGATTTATACAATAAACATCGTTAACAATTTTCTCAGAGTATTTTGTAGCCTATTCGTTTCTATTTAGATATTTTAATCGTAACTTTGTTTGTAGTGAATTTAAAATGTAATATTTTTACGTGTCTTTAGCCTCCAAGTCAGCGACTTGCGATGAGGGGCACCTTTACATAAAAGCCGGTAAAGTGTTTACAAATTCCGATTTCTCGCTATATACAACATATTTCTTATCGCGTATGCGTCATTTTACGCCGCCACGCTATTGTAAAGTAAGCTCTAAACTAAATAAAACAAATTTTAAATTGCAGTCAAAATGTCCAATCTGAAAAACAAACACAAAATCTGAATAATGGAAAATGACCCTAACAAGAAAGAGTCGAAGGGGAAGAGGATTTTCAAAAAAGCACTACGTCGTAACAGTAAAATTAGCAACAGTGGGCAGGGCTCCAGCCTCGAGCAGGGCATAGGCGTGTCTCGCTCCAAGAGCTTCGAGACCGCGGCGCGCGCGCTCGAGATCAACGACAGCGCGCCGCTGCGCAAGCCCGACGGCGCCGAGCCGCCCGCCGCCCCGCCCGGCCTCGGCGATGCCTTCAAATCCAAGAAAGTTGAAATACGCGAAAGCCACAACAAAACTATCGCCGAGGAGCCCGTCTCCACCAAAAATAGCTCTAACGGAAACGAACCGTTCCCGGCCCCTAAAGAACCGGGACTGTCTATACAGGACAGTGCCAAGAGGAGCCTAAAGAGGGTTGGTTTTGATTGGTAGCTGATGATTCACTCGGTATTCACGCGTACTAGCGCTGACGTCACGCGACCGGCGTTTATAGCTGACCTGCTTCCTTGAGGGCGATATGATTCTAGGCGCCGGGCATTTCCCCACACCACAATAATATCGTTCGACATATTTTACCTTATGCGTTACATAACCACTTCTCGTGCAGCATCATCATTCATCGATGACGTATATCAAAAATACTCGTGACGCCGTTTCTTCACACGGTCAACCAGTATTGCAAATGATGAATCCAATAAACATTAATATTAATAACCTAATCGGTTGTGACACTTCGCCTTTTCCGTAAAATCTTGGTCTTAAACATTTAGCGCAGAAAAGTTGAATAACGAAGCCTTTCGTTTCTAAAATCTAAAATCATGTTTTGGTGGGTTGAGCAGACCTCTCTTGTCTTCAAGATCTTTCCAATCAGCTTTTTGTGTAACATGTCAGTCAGTACTTATTGTAGAACATTACTCTATCATAAACTGTGGCAATAGGCGTATGTTTTCAAGTACTTACAGTAGGTGTGATGGTTGTTTTCAGAAATTGGAAGAGGAGAGCGGGGTAGCGAGCACGAGCGGCGCGAGCTCGGGCGCCGGGGCCGAGTCTGACGCGGACGACAAGGACCCCAGCAAGGACAAGAAGAAAAAGAACCGATGCGCCGTCTGCCGCAAGAAGGTCGGACTCACAGGTACGAGTACGTCGCTTTATTTGTCTACTAGCTGTTACCCGCGACTTCGTTCGCGCTCATTCAGAAAATAGTATCCAAGAACCTTCCTCTAGATATACTGTAACTAATTATCAGATTTCATCAAGATCCGTTTTGCCATGAAAATCCTACAAACAGGCAGATTTACTTTCGATTTTATGATATTGGTATGGATGGGGGAGATGGGGAGATACAATACCCGATATACCTAAGCCCACGCAGTCCGCGATTAAAATTTTTGCAGATTGTTAATTGTCATCTTTTTATATCTAAAACCATTTAAAATGAATAGAACTCCTATATTCAATTTATACGGTTTTCGGCGTAATAGTATTACAAAAATTATATGCAATTCAATAAAATCCTCGTTGCATTATGCCTGCTCCCCAATTCTACTAATAAATGGTTTTGAAATTCCTATTTGACACTTTTTGTATGCCGAAGTGTCAAAAATAGTCAGTTCATAAATAATTTAAAACCAATTGGTTAGTGGAATCGGACGGCAGCATTTAAAAAAATGTCTACATTCCTTGAGGGTTATTTTTATTTCGTAGTATCTGGTTCAGGACTGATGCTACAAAATAACTAATAAGAAATGTTCTGGACTGCTTAGTTTCTGAACTTTACTAGCGACCTCGTCGGGTTTAAGAGCATTTTACGATTTTGTCTGTAAAACAACGATACTTTGTTTTGGTCGTGGACTGTTAGGCTAAAATTATTTTTTGATGACGGTAGGTGAGGCACCGATTAGGTATTCGGACAATGTTTTTCTGAAATAGCTACGCCCCTAAATACAAATATTAGTTAATGTTTATGGTTGATCGTGCCTACTCACCGCTAGGCAGTAAAATTATGTAGTTTCTTGATTCGGTGGCTCAGATTAGAACTCTGATGATTAGTCACAATAATTACTTGTTTATTTTTCTGAAAAAATATTTCTTTCTGAATGCCGTATTTTAGTCAAGTTACGTAGGTATGTAAAGCACGGTACGCAGTAAAGCATACGTTTTACTCTTCGTGCATGTAATAATAATATGAAAATAACAAGTTTCCTGTCCTTATTGGAACTGGTTCCGTTTAATAATAAAACGGTATTAATATTGTGTTATTGGAACTAACGTAGTTTCTACTAAACGCGTCATAAAAAAACGTCGGAACACGTATATTGCGTCACATAGAAAATGGAAACTCTTATCCAAATAATCGCGAACCATGACTAACTGGTTATATTCTTCACTCGTATTATTGCGCATTTTTAGCATCTGATTAGATTAGAGTCCCCGATAGTCCTAGTTGTTCTTGCCTCGTGAGCTTCGATCAGATATGTACATAGATGTATGGTCTCGTTCTCATTACGCACACAAATGGCACCTTGAAAACGAGGCTTAGATCAAGTGTAAGCCTTGTTACGCTGTCAGTCGCTTTGTGATCGCGACGGTGTCACGACGCCTAAATGTGCTAAAAAACTTTAGCAAATGTCATCAACGCTATTGCGGAATGATAAGGCTTAGATTCAAATGTAGTTACATGTATGTGATTATTTTTAATAGATCGTTTTGGTGATCGTACATAATCATATACATACAAGTGTCTATATGACCCTGCAGTCAAATAGAGGGCTGACTTTTAACGAGACACTACATCTATGTATGTGTATCGAGTGGAAGCTCTCGGCTCTCGGCAGGCAGTGTAGTGTAGCGAGTCCGCTTGCAGGGTTCGAGTGCCGCTGCGGCGGGCTGTTCTGCGCCGTGCACCGGTACAGCGACAAGCACGAGTGCTCGTTCGACTACCGGGAGCTGGGCGCGCAGGAGATCCGGCGCAACAACCCCGTCGTCGTCTCGCAGAAGATACACAAGATATGAGCCGCCGCCCCCGCACCACCGCTCACTCTCAACAGATGTATCGATCGAGTTTGTGTCTCTCATTTCGAGCCGACGTGCAGTTGACTGGCGCGCGGCCCGCGCCGCTCGCGACTCGATCCCTATCGACCTCACGAAATTCGAAACGCAGACTCGATCCCTAGTTTAGATATCGTTCGTGGCGAGAGTTATACTTTTAAATTACGTTAAAAGTTTGTAGATACGTTCGTTTCGGGTAGGATTCGGGATTATTTTCGAGGATGACGAGTGGAGTCGGAATATCGTCCGTTCGCCTCCGGTGTAAATACTAGATATAATTAACTATAGAGACAAATCCTATATATTGTAAAAAATTAAAACTCCAAAAAAAGCTACATTGTTATCTTTCCACCCGAGAGCAGTGTCGCGCCGGCCAGAAGCGCTCGCGGCGCACTGCTCGCGTGTAACAAAGTTTGCGAGCGCCGTTGCTCGCGTGTAACATGGTTCGCTCGTGGCGTACTGCTGGCGCGTATCATGGTTTGCTCGCGGCGCACTGGCCACGTGTAACATGGTATGCTCGCGGCGCTGCTCGCGCGTAACATTGTTTGGGAGTCGTCGCTTTGTTTTCGTCTAACATTCGGCATAAGTGGCATAGCTAGTAGCGAGCCGCGGCGCGCCGAGACCGGCCCTCCGCGCTCCGCTCTTTGTGTGAAAATTTCAAGTAAGAATATGGATAGTTATATTATTAAGTAGTCGACACTTTATATTATTACACATTGTATAAGTAGGAAAGAATTATTTAGCTTTTTTTCTTTTAATCACAATATAATTCAAAATTGTAAGTTGTATTATGTAACTTGTTCATTTTAGTGGTGAAGTTGAATCGGTAATATCCATGTATCGCTTCGGTTGTTGTCCACGGTAGACTAACTGGTTCATTGGACTCAATTATTTAATGACTTTTGTTGTATATTTTGTTAGGTCATTGATTAATTTCGGTCGTTTTGCTTAAACATAATCAGACGAAGATGTTAATACGAATGATTTTCTTCTATCTTGCTGTTTTAATTTAGTTATCTTCTATTAAAGTCATTAAATTTTCAGGAACATAAACCTCGTTTTATTAATACTCGTCGAACACATTTTCCTCAGCTTGTAGGTACAGAGTAATGATACGCCATTTATAGTAGTGTGTAACTTTTTATTACAATAATTGACTGTTTCAACATTTCGTATGGTGTGTCATCACAGTAATCACAACCACATGTTGTGCACAACACATCGTCTATTTGTACTATTTTGTACTATTGTAAGCAATACTTAATAGGTATTTACCTATTAAGTATTGCTTAACGCCCTACTGCTTTTGATTTATACTTAGTACGTATAAGCCTTACTTCTAAATTATCCTGTGATAGCAACACAAAACAATCATTGTTTCGTGGTCAGTTAAACTGAAAGTTACAGTTTATGATCAACTAAACAAAAGTTACAGCGTAAAATAATGTCTAAACTTCATCGAAAAATACGAAGTACGTATTTGAGTTAAAAAAATTTATCAAAGCTACAGCATCTATTGTCGCTCTATAGGGCCGCTGTCATTTCATAGTTTTCTTACGCGGATTTATTTGTTATAAAAAGTATGTACTTACGTATTTTTCGTAGACAGTTTGTGGTACTACAGTTTAAGTTAAATATAATATTATGATAATAGTTAAATGCTTGATTTAGGCTTACAACATTTTTCAAATAATATAGATAACATACCAACTATTCTTCATCGACATATTCAAGAAAAAAGAAAGACCCAATCTTTTCTCCGCTCTTCGTGCTCTTAAGCCTCACAGGTTAACGTGCGCCATGTCTTTCTAAAGCTTTGGTTTCCTAGGAAAGCGGTGCCGTCATATAGCGGCCGTAATACAGCGGTGAATGACGTCACTAGAACGTTGTCTATGTAAACAAGATGGCGCGGTTTCCTAGAGAGCGGTAACTGACACCGTAACGTCAAAAAGCGGTGCCGCCATTTGCATGACGGCCGTCTTGTCGGTGTCATATAGTTTCGTGAACGTTTCATTGATAGCGGTGAAGCTATTTTAAATACGTATTGTGTTTTTTTTACCGAAACAACGTACAAAATGGGTTCCAACTCTTGGAGCAGCGAGCAAAATCTCAAATGCACCTTCAGTACCACGAGATTTGAATAAATCGTCTTCCGCCATACGACTATTTTCCTCTTCTGATGATAGTTCATCCTCCAAGACTAAGTAAATTACTAAAGCTAAATCAAGGTCGTCCGTTTTCTATCTTGAATCATTTTCGTTTGATGTTTGTTTAAAAAAAAATTACTGGCGGTGCGTTAAAACGGCCGTGGAACTTTCCACATGTCGTCACCGTCAAGACGGCCGCCTTTTTACGTCCGTAATATTAAGGCCGCTATATGACGGCACCGCTTTCCTAGGAAACCATAGCTTTAGGCCACATACGGAGCAGAAAAGATTGTTCCGTCTTTTAAGGTCGGCATAGTGCCTCAAAATAAAACTTTTAACAGAAAAGTACTTAAAATAAAGTAACAGAGTAATCTTCGGTTTGTAGTGTTTGTACCGTACAAAATACTCCAATGCTACCAAGCGTTGGAGTAACTTGAGTAGACACCAGGCCCTGTCATTGGCGCCTGTTCTTGTAGGCCTCGTGCTACATGTATAGTTTGTTGGTTGGTGTGTTATACTTTGGTGACTTGTCTGATCCAGTCGCGCGCGGCGGAGACCCGCGAGAAGACCACGAGAGCTCCGTTGCGGCACTCGTGCGCGTCTCCTTCCACCCACGACGCGATACCCACCAGGCGCCCGCTCGCGTCCACCAGCCCACTGCCGCTATCGCCCTGCGGAACAACCGAATATACTCAATTAATGGACTTAACCGGCTAAACGCAGCGACATGTGCACTTCTGCGGTGTCCACACTCAGATCAACCTAGAGAATAAGATGGCGCACGGCGTATGATTTAGGTGAAGCCATAAACCATCCAAAAACTACGCTACTGTCGTATATGTACACAACTCGTACACATTGACACAAAAAAACTACGCTACTCGCTTGGTCATTCTTACCTCGACATTATTTGCATTGGTTTATGATATAATTTCCAGGAGTGGCTAGGACTATTTTTGAGATTCTTTTTAAAAACTGTGCAGTTCTTTTACAAGTCAATTTTGAAAAAGCCGTAACATGAAACTCTTACAATTTTTAATTTTTTAATGTACATTAGGTCGGCGTTTGACCACCAACTCGCCGGATGTTAAGCGACGTTGTGGTCCAAGATGGAGCACGACGACCTATAACCCTATAAGGTACTTAACCGTCTTCGGAACGGTTACACCGGACTACATCCCGAAACACGACTAGATCATTTCACGGCATGGCTTGGTCCGGTGGGTGGTAACTAGCCACGGCTGAAGCCTCCCACCAGAAATATGTGCAGTTTTAGAATATTAAATCTACTAAGGTTGTAATATTGGAACAGAAATGGCTAACGTAGAGTTTGGGAATTAATAATAGTTTTCGTGCAATTGTAAATGTTTTTCATGGTAACATTACCATGCACACAAGGTTAATAAAAAAGTGGCTTTAGCGAGAATTAACGCAGTGTTCCATCTTTTCCTATAAGTTGATCGGAGTGTACACACGACAGCGACTTGGATGCAGAAACAGTTTGCGTGAAACAATGTCCCGAGTCCCCAGCTCGGCCACACGCTGTGTCTTGCATTCGCAAACAATTTGTTTTAGTTTGTGCAAGCTATTGGTAAGGTAGGTAAACCATTTTGCCGTCTTAGCGCACATGCTTGTGCTTTGTGCAAGTAAGATGGCGCGTATGGCCGGGCTTTTACATGTATTAAACGACATTGGACGACCTTCAACTTGTATCAGTTTCTCACATTTATTACAAGAAAAAATCAGATGTCGAAGAATCGGACTTGAGTACTGAGAGATTAGAGAATACTCGCTAGTGTGGGATTTAGCACCAGTTGGGTAATACTCACGTTGCACGCGGAGTCCAGCCTGGGCGGGCGTCCCTTGGTGCAGAGCATATCCTGTGCGTTGTACTGCTCCAGCGCCGTCTTGCACACGTCGTCGGCCTGTACCGCCAGCTCCATGCCGTGCATCTCGCTGCGCATTGTACCCTGGGGTGATGCGTACAGTGTATTAGTACGACTTTTTAAGATCATAACTACAACGTAATTTTTTTGTTATCGCTTGGCTCCGTAGTGTCGTAACATTTCCGCTCCTTAGTACCTCAACGTTTCCGCCAGGTGCGCTTTATTGAAATGTATGGAGTTAGTAGTTTAATGTGGAGAAAAAAGTTTACGCACTGTGAAAACTCATACTAACGAGACATAGATGACTATGTACCTAGGTATCCAAAGTAAAAGGTTTAAATTAAACGGGCATCATAACGGTACGAGCATCATAAATCGTAGGTACTAAGCGTAATGAATCAGAGTAGGTATGTGGCAAATGAATGTGAACAAAAGGTAAGGTACCAATGAAAAAGCAGTCCCAGAAAGTGGAATAGATTATCCATAGTGCATGTCACACTTTACCAAATAATACAGAATTGACGCCATGATTCTGTATTTAACAAATAAATTATTTACAAAGCCAGCAGCTAAAGGGAGGCAGAGGTAAAGAAACTTACTCCGTGATGGTCGGTGCCGTAGCCGGCGTAGTCGACCTCGAGTCCGGGCGCGAGCTGTTCCTCGTCGTTGAGGGTGGCTGCCACCATGGTCTTGCCGTCCAGAGGCAGAGGCTCTGATAGCTCCGCTAGAAGGAAGTCCCAGCGAGCAGCCACCTGCGACGGAAAGAGATGTTGCTCACTTTGTTGGAAAGCACGTAAATTCAACTTATTTTTTAGGAAAATCAACAGCTTAAAAAACTTATAATTAATAAACTTAGCAGATATCTATTTATCTATTACCAAAGGGTTTGCTCGTGTGGAAAGAGCAGGCAGTAGCCGATATCACTAACCGTAATTTTTAATCAAGGGATTAAAATAATTTGTAGGTGTTTTGATTGAGTTTCGTTTTTATTTTCTATACAAATGCCCTTGTCAATTTTCTTGGAAACCATTTGTCGGATTATCTCCGACTATGATGAAATTTGGCATGTACGATAAAATGAATTACATCTCCGCCCCTACGTTCTTGTTTTCTTTTAAAGACGTTATAAGAGAAAATAGAGCTATGAAAAATACCCGCATTTGTAAGGGGTCACTTTTGACTGATTTATGTAGGTAATAGATAGACAAAAAATCACTTAACATAGGGAGAGGAGAATGTCAACATAATTAAGCCTTTAAATTAATCTATAATACAAGAAAAATATTTTAGTTATTATAGAGTGATTAGAGAAATACAAAATTCATAAAAAATATTGAAATTGCACTCTGTCACTCTTTAGAGGCTCGTCAGTATCTTTACTTCCTCTCTTCGCTCATCGACTTTTTCTAGACGAAATAGGAATAGAAAACTTTAAGCCAATGCTAAGTGGTCGCCGGACCCTTAAGTCGCGGAATGCTTTGTAACTTAATAGTATCTTCATCTCCTCGATCAATCCTATTGAGATTAAAACCAATAAACAAAGCAATTTCGTCAAATCGAGTCGCACTACACTCATATTGCATGTTAGCAGAATTCAAAATTTAAATAAAAGTTGATTAAGCACCTGGTTGAAATGGAACTCGTCGGCATCGAGCCAGTAGGGTCCGACGGTGAAGAGCGGGTGTATGACTAGTCGCTTCACGCGGCGGCGCACGCCCGAACCGTCATCGGTGGTGTTGGTGCCGGCCAGCACGTACCGTCCGCCAGTGAATAGCGTGCTGCAACAACCAAATTAGCAATTTGTTAATAGTAAAAACAGCAACTGCATATGCCATCCTGCAATACCGCACCGGTCGGAGTAATACGGTTAAAAATGGGGGTAAATTCTTTTAAAAAATAAAAGTTTTTTTTTGCCAATCGACCCCAACTCAGCATGATGCCGGCGCTGTAGCTAGCCCTACGTAGACTTGCATCTCTATGTAATCATTATTGACTGAATCGGAATGTATTATATGTCTACGATTCAGTCTGCATTCTCGCATATGATAGTCGAGGATGGCGGGGACGGATTGCTCCACGCGATCTAGGTTTCATTTATCTTTGTAATCGAGGAAGGTAGGTTAGCCTAAAGTCTAGTCTCCATTTCGATAGTGAACTGGATGTAGCCTGATGATGATATACACTCACGCGAAGGTCGCCTGATGACGGTCATATGCTTTGTCGGGTATATTTCGGAGAAGTACTCGTATTAAGGTACTTACTTAACAAACAACCTCTCATGGCTTCATTGTGGAGGATAGCCTAGTCATTCCGGTCAGTAATTTTTGTGGATTCGGTTGGTAGCACATTTAATCTGCCGATTGTGCTATGGGAAATGTTTACCAATACTAACCTTTAGATACGCTGGTGGGTAAGTAGATCACAGAAGATTCAATGTCATCAATCAAAATATGTTTGAGTTTCCCCTAAAATCAAGCGAATAACTAGGTCTGCGAATTCCCGGGTTCTAATACATAAATAATTATACTAATATAATTACCTACCCAAAATCGAAAATCGTTTTAAGAACCTACTATTTAATTATTAATGCATAATAATATACCTATTTATTTTTTAACTTACTATTTGTGTATGAAGTATTTTTCAAAGTTATCAATTTTCATTATCGAACTGCGGTCATCGGTCACTGCCATTGGTGATAAAAAATATAGACTTGAGACGTTTTACTTAACATTACAATGAAGAGCTTAACATTACAACGGAATAAATAATAATGTTACTGAGGCTAGAAAACAATGGCAGAAGGTCAGAAAGACTAATTAGAAAATAGGTGGTGGTCACGCACGATCTTTAGAGATGGGGAATTACGACATATGCATGAAAAACCCGATAGGCAAGGAAGCCACCCTACTAAGTAAGTATTCATGACATGACAAAGCAGACTAACCGTATGCGCATAACTTTACGTAAATATAAGCAAGTAAATACGAGTTGTTTACAAGCTATTTAATTAGATGCGGTCATGTGGATGATGGAATAAATACAGCTAGCATTATAATTAAGTGACCAAAGCACGTCGTAAGTTATCGCAATCATATTCCTATATGTTACAAGTAGATATAACAAGGAAAATCCAGTTAAGTATTATCTTGTAATTGATGCTAATGTTCGGCATTAATTTTAAAACTGCTTTTGTACATTGTGGAGGTGTAAAACCAAGGATAATTCGTTTACCTTAGTTTAATAACGAGTTTTGGCGATACATGTAGATATGCTAAGGCTAAGCAAATATTTTTTTTGCTAAGCTAAAACAGGTTAGTAGGTAGGTAGTGAAAATGAACATACCAGTGACCGGCTGTGAGCACCCAGGTGGGGCTGATGATGGTGCCCCCGCAGGTGCCTCCGAAGAGTAATGCATGAGGGTATTTTTCATTGACTGCTTTCACCAATTCAGCGGGAGCGGGCTTGTCGCTGGTCGGTTTTGGGTCCACAAGCGCTTTGATGCTTTCAGCTTCATCTGGAATTTTAAAATAAAAACATGGTATTAAAACAATCATCTGATCATCATCATTACAGCCTATACGTCCCACTGCAAGGACCTACCCTATGTTGAGAGTAATTGAGCCGTTATCCACCGCACTGACACAGTGCGAGATGCTGAATGTCAAATTTTACTCGGATGTATTCGTACTGCTTACTATGTCTTATCACGTACATATGTCTATCAAATTATTATTTCTAGAACATGCGTTTCCACACAACGTTTTTTTCTATAAAAACACATATTTATTATTATAAATATAGAATTTTATCATTATTTATTTATTTATTTCACTTTTACAATACCTACTCCGACTTCGCACGGTAAGTACCTGTAAACCTTCCGTGAAAATAATTAATAACTAACTGGTCATGGTGGTAACCGCATCAAAATCTGTTGCATATATAGGCAACGGATTTTGTTGCGGTTATCACGGTTATGTGGAGTTAAGAAGGAGTTAGCAGATATACAGACAGACAGACGCGAAAAGCGACTTTGTTTTATACGCTGTAGAGAAGAGAAGTGATAGGTAGAGGTAAGGTTTAGGTATAAACTGACATTGACACTAAGTTTTGCGAAAGAAATATTTTGTAGGCCTGTACTTACCACATAATACTTGCTCGATCTGTAACCATTTTTTGTTTCAACATCATGCCTGTTAGTGAATATTTCTAACGCGATTTCTTCAGGCAAAGCAGTCTAATGAAATAATGTTATTTAAACGGTTTTTTCGTGACCTACTAAAATCACAGCAACACCGTCATTTCTTGTTTTATACCTACTTATTACTACAAATCGACATCATCTAGATTATTTATACGTACAAGAGTTTATTGTTATAAAATTGAAAGAGTTCCTGGTGATACATTAGTTAGTATGGTGCTATTACCAATGCATGAGATTATGAATACATGATGATCACATGTATTCATAATCTCATGCATATTTTTAATCGAGATTGTGGCGATCATGGTAAAAATGAAGGAAAAATTAACATTTTTGTCTCTTTTCTTACATTTATGATTTTGATTTGGAATATAAGTAGGTTCATGGTAAAATAAGATAAGTATTTTGAGATAATCCCTTGGGCCTGGGGTCTTTTGAAAATATGGTTAGAATATCATGATACCATGTACCTATCTACCTATAATTTATTTACAATGAGGTATTCATGTAGGTGTTAAAAGGGTTTTAGGTAGCTATCACGTAGGTATAGTTAGGTAGGTATGTTTAATTTATCAAATAAGTAGTTTTCGCAGTCAGCTACAGGAGTGTGATGTCGTAGCGTAGTAGGTATTACTTAATTACTTAGAACATACTAAGTAGGTACGAGTACCTACATAATTAATAGGTAAACGAATTATGTAGGTAGTTCTAACATGCAGCCCACATACCTACCGTAGTATAGAAACAATACCATGCAAATTACTAGTTAAGTACTCAGTAGAAATGATAGCAAGTTGACAACAGGTGCAATCAGGGCTAATGATACCTCAATTAGCTCAGGAACATGGACACATGCGAATGGAAATCGTTTAGCTATCGTAGAAAAAACTATCGTAGGTATCGACGAGTATTCTTGCAATTACACCACCTATAATTGCTGTTTGCATTATTTAAATGCCTCTTGTAATACAACTAGTTTTAGTGAAGAATAGGAATATTAGTATAGGTAGGTAGGTATTTATCGATTGACGTAGACAGTAGTTTAATTTCCGATAGGCACGTAAAGTACGAATTTTAAGTAAACATTGTTCAAAATTTATCTCATTTTTATCTCTACAATTTATCTAGCCCTTTATCCAATAATTGGACGAATGTCCTTAGCTTTGCGTAAATGGTCAGTGGGTCAGTAGTTCTACAGATAAATTCGATAACTAAGTATCATGGTTTGTTTGGATTACGGGGTCAAGTGCAAATCAGGGTTATCACGGTAACGATAAATAATACCTACCTACTTCCAATAATACGTCCAATGTCCAGTTGCATACTATATAATTGAGATAGGCACCATTATTGCATATAAAAAGTACATAACTAAAGAAAGAGATACAATGAGGGCTCTTAAGTTTTTAAAATGTTTGAGATAAGAATCGAGTTTATGATGAATAACATTATTACTTACGTATGTACGTATGTTATACTCAATTCTCATAACCAGATCTGCTAATGTATTGCAAGTAGAAAAGAAATCGATTTGAACTATGTATACTTCGTCACTGTATTTTAAATAAATAACAATAAATTCTAGAAAAATATAATTATTTCTACCTATATGTTTTACCTTGAATTAAACACACATTTCGAATTAATGCTAGCATGGAATACTTAGCAACACTCAACACCATAAACCATAACGTGCACTTAATAACAAATAATATAATATTTGTATTTACCATTCTATAATTACTTATACTGACTTGGGAAAACCTTCTTACTTATTATCGGCAATTTAGTTCACGTTATCGAATAAAAAACCAGATATGTAAGTAAGCAAATCCAAATAGATTAACAAAATCTGATAAAGTTAGTAAGTAACATAATACATTTCACGAAGAATTCAAATATTGTTTGAGTTAAGTATGTGATTTTTATTTCAATCACAGATCACATCATACCTCGTTTACCAAACATACTTTTTACAAGAAATACAAAATATCACTGCTAAGAAAACGTTTACGTTTCTTTCGACCGTTAACGTTTCGTTTTACCTTCACTGCAACTTTCTTACGGAGAGACTGATAGAACATACTTTCTCATTATTGGAAAAAAGGAAAAAGACTCACTAGGCTTGGCCGCGACCGCGATGTCGTTCTCTCCGCCGGGGCGCGCGCTGACCGTCGCCGCCGCCACGAGCGCCACGAGCGCGCACCACTGAACACTGCGGAATGGAGTCATCTTGCAACTTGCTTACCAACTGTTCCCGCCGCCGCCGCGAACCACTATATATGATACTCATTGTCAGCGACCAGGAAATTACGCTTCATTGATTGCAGGGTAATCTGTTTGACTGTTTTTATTGGTGACCCCATAGGACAGTAGGTACACAAATGTGAGCGGTCTGACTCGGATCATCTTAGATAAGAGCGTTGTTCTCGGTAGCTTAGCCATTAAGGAACTTAGTTGTAAACAAAAACTAAATAAAAATATATTTCCTTAAAATATATTTTAGTTTGATGAATTTTTCAACAGAACCGACGTGTCTTTTTTAAAATATATCACGGAAAGCCTATACAGCCGTCCACCATCTGATATATTTATTAAATAATTCCTAGAAAATAAAAAAGGACGAATGACAATTTCGTAGAGAGTTTGCTACGTCGTAGAGGTATTCCTGTGTTGCTACGAGTATAGATAGCAATGCTACGAGGTTTAGATTTAGATTTGTGTATGACTATAACTGTATACCAGGCGCTAGATTTGACTAAACAATTGGTGTTAAATTGTTAATGAATTGCCTCAAATTGGCACTTTTGTATGGAAGAAGTCTCAAAAGTTGAGAAATCATTAACAATTTAGAAGGTTAATAGAATCGAGGCCCAGGCTAGACGTTTTTCTCTTTCGTTTCGATTTTGAAAATTATTTTACAATATACAAAGCTACATTACATTTTCCCTAGTATAGTGACATAGGTTACGTGGGTATCTACAACTCCCCTCCTCTTTTGACTAAAGCGCTGAATCGGTCTTTGCTTTAGTAATAAAGTTACAGGACTAGAATAAGGCAATTGTGGCTATTCAACAGGTTTCAAACAACTTAACTCATTTTTACGGCGAATTTATGTCTTTGTGGCATGTTGATTCACCGTGTGACTTTATTTTTAGTTTTACCCGTACCTACCTACCAACGAAGGTGCCCACGGTGCCGACGTCGGGCATTGATAACAAAGGTATTAACTTCATGCTACTCCGTATGCGGGCTTTGTCTTACGTCAATCGTCTCCTCAGCGAAGCCACTCTAATATTTATTGAGGTTACATTTTAATAAAAATAAAGTGAAGGTTACATCCAATGCAAAATATGAACACACGTTTTCTAAGTCTATAAAGATAAGTTTAAGGTTTTCGATATCGTAATATACAAGTACTAGCTGCGCTCCGTGGTTTCACCCACGGTCCCACAGGAACCGTTAATTTTTTCGGGATAAAAAGTACCCTATGTCCTTTTCTGTACCCCAGACAACAGTACCTATGCAATATTTCAAGACAATCGGTTGAGTAATTGAGACGTGAAAGCGTTACAAACAAACAAACAAACTCACTTACACATTACAATATTAGTTACGATAGAAATCTAACGTAACGGTTAAAATAATTGTTTTTCTGGGATATAAAGTTTTCCCAGGACAGGGAACACTGGAAAAAAATGGGGGAGACCTTTGCCCAGCAGTTAAACAATAAAGGTAAAATAAAAAAACGTTTTTCAAAATAAAATGTATCTAAACACCTTATCTGATCTGAAATATATGAAATTGAATATTCTATGTGAAATTGAATATAATTTAATATCTGAAATATATGATTATATGAAACACCTAAATCTGATCAACTGTGGAGTTGCGATGATAGGATAGCCACACTCACATTTACCTGTGCACGAGACCACAGAAGATTCACTAGTCCTGAGACTGCGCCACGCGGCCTCAGAAAAAAACGGTGAAAAAAACCTACGTCTATCCGTTTGAGCGTGAAGAATTAAGAAACAAATACACTTACTTACAGACAAACTTTAGTACTTATTTAATCATTTTTTTTAAAGTAAGAAATAGAATTTTATTATCTAATTCTTACTTGACTTAGATACCTATCTAACTTTTGCTTTATATCAATGTTTCAACTTCCACTAAGAAGTTTCTTATTTTGTTTTACTTGGTATTTAGTCAGCTTTGTTTTGCTCGTCGAGTATTTTAAGGAAACCCATTTTTTTGTAAGAAATACTGGGAATATTGCAAATACGTACTTGTTTACATATTTCTAGGATGCAAAATAAAATCGACAGACCTACGTAATACTTTCTTGACTCATGTGCAATATGTTTAATTATTTATTGTGAAACATTTATCAAAATAAAATAAGTTATTCTCCCTGCGCAAAAGCATAAGTAATAAATATTTCACATTCAAAAGTAAATTTTTAATCTTTAAGATGGCTTGTCGTCAACGTGAACATGATCAAAAAGCTTGTTTTGTCATCCAGCGCAATCATTTTTCATGAGACAAAGCGAAGAGAGTCATAGCTTTTGAACGCTTGGTTGGGATGCGGTAACTTTCGCCTTATACCACTTTTTAATTAACAAGCAAGTGAGAACGCGATAACATTGAACGAACATTGTATGCAGAAATTTCATAAAACTTGTTTCAGGAAATACGTGTTTTTGAGTAAGTCTTACAAGCTTGTGAAATAAATTAAAATCTCCACTAAATGTGCGAGGATTCTATCTAATGTTTTTCTTTTATAATTTAAATTTTTTAATATTATTTTTTAATTTTAATAATTTTCGAGTAAGTACATCATGAACGGTCAAAGTTTAGGTAAAGTTTGTGCGAAAAGCAGATTTTTGGCGGTTTACACTAAATTTGAGTCTGAAAGTTTAAATTTTTGCTTCGCTATAAGCCTAGGTATAATACTTTTAGTCCCAAAAAGTCAAGAAAGATGTATTACAACGTCATAACTACGTACGAGCGTTTTTATAAAAAGTATGCCGGGTTGGGCCCTCTTAAATCCTTCAGTTTTCCTCTAAAACACTTACTTACACTTACTCTTACATTAGCCGATTTATGGGTAATGAATAAGGCTAATTTGGCCTGCATATTAGCTACAAACGTAAACAAAACTTTACAAAAGGAATTTTATGGAGGCGTATTGTTCATCCTATTTATAATAATTCATTGCTTTGTCAGGTGATAGTCCAAGGTTAACTGGTTGGATTTATTTAGAGGTACCCTTTTGTTTACGTCATTCATGCAAAAAAGGATTAAAAAAGCAAAACCAATCGATTACAATATTAGTAGACAAGGCAAATAAAGCTATTAATAACAGGATAATAGTTTTGTTTTGCATTCTCAGGAAAGGTTGAAATTAACAGACCTCCTTAACTATGTGTGATAAAATTGTGTCTTTATGCGTGAATTGATTACTTATTACCATTGAAATTATAGACTACATTATTTTCTACGTAGGCAAGACCGGTGCAGGTGAAATCTTCACAAAGTGTGTGGCACACTTTTTTTGAAGGCTCCACCGGTGTTCTTCGTACTGTGTACAATAAAACAAATTAATAATTGATTTCAAATAAACTTTAATAATCCCTTCAACGTCTACATTTGAAAGTTCGATCAATAATCTTCATTACAATATTGCAATACTGACTTTGTATTGCTCTCTTTTATCACTAATGAGATAAAGCTGCATTGACTTTAATGTTCATTATCAGTATTTGCATTTGTATGTAGCGCAGCAAAATTAAGGTTAAAATGATCGAAATAAGATGTCATTTCGTTGATCGATGATAGAAATTAATTAAATAAGTTTTTAAAGGTGTACACTTATAAATGTGACGCTCCATGGTTACCTAATGTTGATATAATTACAAAAATAGTTTTCATAAAGTAGGTTTGTATGCATAAAGCGTGCAACAGACAATGCAATAATATTTTCCGATATCTTTACATTTCAAAAACGCTTCTACAATTTCTTTTTGTAACTTCACACATAGCACAGCAGTTCAAACGATTTATCTTCTGAGGTGAATCAACATAAATTATCACATAGTATGTTGCACGCTTAATCGTCGCTTAAAATACGAGATATTGGTTGAAATAGTGTCAACATTATATCTGTAGGTAGGTGATAGATAATTACTATAATTTCGTTATTATTTTAAATTCGAAGGATGTGTCCGAGTTGTTCACAAAACAGTCATTTTACTGCTGACAGGAGTCACTGGATACCGATCAATAAAGTTGAAAAGCTAAAGAGCTTATGTTAATAATTTTAAGTTAACAAAATCATATAAGTAGGTATCTAGCATCTACGTAGCTTTTAATAATTATCTACCTACTAACGAATTTTTTCATAAACCCTCAACTAGTAATCTGTGCTATAAAGTTTATCTAAATTCATAAGTTTTATTTATGGCCTTGTCAGCAAAAGTAAGAGTTAAAACAGAAATTACATTATAATTAAAAATCTATAAAGTTATACTCTTATTTTTTGTTGACGGGATTGCGTGAACCACACGCAAATACGACGCGCAGAACTTTTTATCTACTTATAGCTTTAGGATTATTGAACGTTTATGAATAAGACATAAGTAAATAATTACAAATGTAATGATGTCACATTTCAACCCTGAGTACGGAACATGTTTGTGACATAAGATTATCGGAAAATAGAGGTGTCATTCGTGCACTCACTTATTCATGCTTTTAACACATGTTTTTATGAGTAAATATTGCAAATCTATGTAAATGTCGAAGAACATCCTATCTTGATCGATCGCCAAATATTCATATGTTATAATAGTTGTCATATATATATTATTTTTATCCACTTGAGTGGTGGAACAAATTTGGTCTCTGTCGTCTTTTTATCTCACACAAAATTAAATACATGTTTTACTTATTGAGAGATAAAGAGCATAGCTAGCATGATAATTTCAGTTTTATTGCAATAACCTTATATCTTGGCTCGTAATAATTGGTTCAAGTAATAATGTCCTCAATCGCAGAACTTTAATAAAATTATACCTACTTTTGACATTATTAAAGCTATCTACTATTAAGATGCATTAAAAACTCTCAAAGATTTATTTCATGTAAAATATTTTGTTAAATTTAATCTAAGTGTTTGACTACCTTTGTCAAATTGTATAACAAACCGTCATCGTCATCTAATTATTGCTCATAAACTATCTAACTACGCGATCTACAAACTAGCTTACTGGTAGTCCTATGGAATGACTAGCGGAGACCTTCTTTAAGTAATTATTATCTAATTATGAGTTTGTGTGTACGTAGAGAAGAGCTAGTTAAAATTCCTCGCGAACGCCTATCAGACCAAGCGGAGAAGCACACGACATCAAGAATATAAAAATATATGAGTACCATCGATTGGTCGCAGATTAGTAATAAACATTATAGATAGGTACATAATTTAAGATGATTCAATTTATAAAATCGCAGAATGGTATTGTGGATATTGTCTAAGTTCAAACCGCGTTATTGCATTTACCTACGCACTATAGGAGGGTGCACAGTTTGAGCTTAGACATCTAGTAATGTGGAGTTTAGCAATGAGGGTGCTTGCTTGCTTATTATATTAACTACTTAGAAGTGCCACGTAGGCGTGTCTATCGGCTGACGTTCAATTTATGGCTTTGCCCAAATCCGTGAAAATGCCTTTTGAAGTGTAATATAATTCAAATTCTACGGTGAAATTTTAATAAACACCTACTGCATACATAGCTATTTGTAAAGTATGCATACATTATGTAGGTGGCTTCAACGGAAAAATTAAAATACTAATACTGGGATGTAATCAGTATAGCTAGATACAAAATAAAAGACGTGCAGATTCTACTTAACAAATTTCTCATTTTATCAACTGTTTTGTATGTAGGTAATTTTAACAATTTTATGCAATGTTATTTTAATAAAGTACATTACTTACAAGCTTATTATTATTTTTTAAAGATTCGTTTGCATTAATAACTTTTCTAATTCGATAACTTATCTCACTAGTCACTTTAACTATTAATTAACGAAGAGCTACCTAAATTGTAACAACCTAGTTATTGTTAGTGGCTCTATAGTAGGATTAAACTAAACCACACGAAGGTGCTACAATCGCGGTGACGAAACAACGTAAAGCACTGACACACTTGCTCATAAAAAGCATGAAATTGAGTTTGGTTAAAAGTACTCGTAGTATGCTCACACAGACATACAACCCTCCAATTAATTTCTAGAAATAAATATGACTTTTTCAGCAGCCTCATTGACTAGACAAGCATTCTCGTTTTAAAGAACCATGTTTAACCGTGGTCAGAGCATATCCCCTTCTACCTGCGTCTCAGATAACATGCTCAAAAATCAAAGTATTCGATTTTTGAGCACACTCGAAATGAGTGGGCTTATTACCATGGGCAATTTTTCCACACTTCCACAGACATGCTACTAAGTAGCGATTGTCTCAATCTGGCAAGCTTTCAGGCTGTGCTGTTTAATGTTAATGTGTTAATGTTAACGTGTTAATGTTAATGTGTTAATGTTAACGTGTTAATGATAATGTGTTTGATGTTAATGTGTTTAATGAGCAGTGTGTCAGTTACCTTTACAGCTAATTTATAGGCCGTGATATTGTCAACTATGCACCTAACAACTCATTTTGGTTTATTCGCGATCCAGTTGAACGCTTCGTCACCCTCTACATCTTAGATATTCTTAGGAATTAAGTATCTAAATATTCATATCACTGGAAATTTTATAATTGCATTATCGGAATGTATCCGTAGATCACAAAGCGCAGAGCTAGATATCTCTAGGTGCCACGTTAGCAGCTGAGCTGATGTCTTCACGACCAAGACCCAACACTAACCCCATAATATATCACACCTAGCAAATTGCTGCAGGATTAAATACCCTTGGCAAAGTACTGAACTGAAGATGAAGTCGCCATCTTTAGCTTCCTGCAGAAATAACGAGACTCCGTACTATTTCTAAAATTTTTGACTAGTTTAACGTTTTGAACTTTGCGTGCTTATCAGTTTTTGAACAACAATTCTGTAGATATGTTAATCACACGTGTTCGGAACGTATGAGAGTGCAAAATTGTCAGTGAGGCGCTATAAGTGTCTATATACTTATCACCGTCAGCGTGGTGGAGACAAGTCACTGTCTTCATGTCGACCCTAAATAATGACCTGGAATTCTACTAGTAAAATGACGTACTAGGCATTTTCGCCTTTATCTTTTTAACCATTATCGAATTGTTTGCGAACCCTTTCGATAAAATGTTTGAACAACTTACTCATAAAGTAGTCGAGTAAACAACACCTAGTTGAGCTATTTGCTTCTTGTTTGACCGCCATTAATATGAAGTGGCAAAAGCGGGTCACGAAACTTTCCTTTATCAGTTCATCAATCTAGAGCAGCATTTCAAGTATCTCGAGGAAAACTGTGTTCGTTTATGTCGTGTACATTTATACTTAGTAGTTCTTAGTAATTATTTGGTTCGACTTGACCTATTAGAAGGAAACCTTACAAGTAGATATGGTGCGGACGAAAGAACGTTTTAGCATACAACTCATGTGTGATATGATATGCCTATGCCAGCGCTACGCTAGCGCAGCGCTATGCCAAGGCACCTATGTAAGGGAGTAAAAAACGCAAGTGGCCAATCGCCGGTTTTTTGCCTCGTGTACCTATAATAGGCATATCACATTTTTAGGAATTAGAAATAGAAAGCTTGTAGCGGAGGGTATCAACCCGGATGACGTCATAGATTACGCAGCGGGGCGTGACAGTCCACGCGTGACATCCACTCCAGGTCGCGCGTCGTCACCTGCAATTACAAAATTGGGCAGTTTGAATTTGTACGTAATAGTAGGGGAGCCCGGTGTGCTAAAGCAGTTACTTAAGCGTTATGGGGACCTATTGGATTGTGAAGATTAGGTTCTAGAACGAAAAAAGTCAACTTTTTTCTCTTTTAGTGTGGAGGAGAGCGTGTTAGAATTCTCAAAAATGTAAAAAAAATCAGCTACATAAAATACTCGAGCGCGTCAGACATTCGTGGTGGGGGTTTACGGGCAATGTCTTTCTGATAACCGATAGATATTAACCTGATAATTAACTAGTGGAGGGCGGCCTTAAAAAAAGGTAAAAAAACAAAGAATAAAAGTTATTCGAGCGTGTCAGCTACTCAAAATTGAATGTTCAGTGAATTCAAAAAAGTGTCCTATATAAATGACTGACGATTTGGACGTGACCAAAACTCATGACTGATATTTGAAAATGTAAAAAAAAAAATAACCTTGAGATACTCGAGCGCGTCAGACTTTTATACAGAGGGTTCAACTTGAAGTCATAGTCGTCATAAATGATAATCTGTCAATTATATGAAGGGGTATTGTTAATCTTACAATTTAAAAAAAAGGGAGTCAAAAGTAACGTAAATTGTTACAAAAGTAACATTCTGGCAATGCTGTTGTATAGCTGGGCGCGTTCAGGGGCAATCCATGACCAGTTTTTTCGTTTTCACCCTAATGTAATAAGCGACCGAGTAGTTTTATAACCTAACCAATACACATTGGTTTTGGATTTTCAAATTATTTCGCTCATAACAGGAAATACTAATTGCATACTTATTACATTTAACAATTCCAATTTCTCATAACCACCCGTATTTTTCAGTTGAAACTATCAAACTATTACAATCAATGAAACTATCAAACTACTACAAAAAAAGTTAGGTTATTTAGATGTAAACAAAACTGCAAAAATATTCCAAACTCAAAAGTCAGATAAACGTCAGAGTGTTTTTGAACCGTCGATTTCGACGGTTGTTCGACGGCAACCCAGGTGTAGGCTCAAATCCTCGGAACGGCCCTGCAGGTCTATTCTTGACGCGTGAGATGAGATCTGGGGGGTTATTCCTGCGCGTGATATGAGATGAGATTTTATCTTGGTCACTTTCACACCTATGACGTTTCAAACGAGAGCAACAAGGACGAAAAAAGGTGAGATGAAAATCTCAAATCTCCGAAAGGGCCACTGGACCCTTTTACTCCTACGACTTTTCAACAAGAGAAACAAAGACCAGAAAATATCTCGAATTGTAGGAATAGGGCTCCAGTTGTGTTACGGTTGTTTTTCACACTAATGTATTGAACGGCAAATTGCACCCTGGGTGCGCTCGCACCATGTACTGAACATACCCTTGAGATGGCATCATGGCGGCAGACGGCGGTGTGGGGACGGTGCGAGAGAGCGAGGGATAAAGAAAGAGTGAAAAGGCAATAGAGGCGCGTAGTGGGGAATACACAGTTCTCAGCATCTGGTGGTTTTGTATCAGCATCAGCTTTATAGCCCCAAAACAGTCAGTTTATATGTTTTTCGTAATCCTGATAAGATATGCTTAAAATAATAAAAAAAAATGCGCTCGAGTATTTCGAAGTGACGTTTTTTTACAACTGTGTGACTCGCCTATTTCCTTATGTCACGCTCAAATTGTCAGATTATTGAATTTACACTTTTCTGGATGTTTTAACTTACCTGCTTTTAATCTGACGCGCTCGAGTTTTACCGACTTTTTCTACTACTCTTACGGGCTGTCCTCTACGGACCCCACTATATTAAGGGTTCATATATGGTAGGGGTGCTTTACAGGATGCAAGGTTTCTCTCCATATGATTTTCTGACGCGCTCGAGTAACTCACAAAATTCCTTCTTAGGCTCCCCTACTTTAATGAACTAATCACAAACCTTTAGATGCACTCAAACATTTGGTTGTTGAAGCGTGAGTTTAATAAATGTTTCACCTATTTCATATATTGATCATGACACCATGACAAGAAAAATTGCAGTGCTAGTTTAGCGCAGAGTGATTAATTGAAATATGTCAGGATTATTTTGGCAAAAAACACAAGACAAAAACAGTAGAAACTACAGTTAAACTCATGTGGTTTATTCGCGTTCTTACAGAAGTTTTCATTTTTATGGGATTGGAGGTTATTTATGGAGTTGTAAAAAATGTTAAAATAGTTGAAGAGGCGGTGAGTAGAGTACCGACCTGGTGCATGGAGTAGACGGCGAGCACGACCAGCACGTGCATGATGTTGTGCGAGTTGAGGCAGCGGTCCACCGTGCCCGGGAACCACTTCTCCGGGATGTGCATCGCGCCGATCACGCCGCCGCCCAGGGACACAGCGTCCTGAAATTAACATTTAGAATCTTAATTGGTCGATAGAACAATCGTTTATTCGACCATGTATCGTGTCAATCGAGTCAAATTTGAACATCGCTAAGCTGTGTGACTTCTCCAACAGACATACTCGCACGTACCTTCTATCTACCTCTGCTGATTGCACTTCAATACTTATTAAGATTTATAAATCTTTTGTTCATTGCATGGAAAACGTTAATATAACTAAGTATTTTATTGGTGTGATATTTATCGCCCAATAAACTACAGTTATTTATCGGGAGTTATGAAGTCAGTATTTAATTAGTATGTATTTGCAGTTTGCATTGCTAGAAGCCTCACAATCACGACTCACATAATGAGCTTACAGTTATAATCCAATTATGTATATCCATGAGGGTAATTTAGTTCTAGCCCAGGTCTGGACTAACCCACAAATACAGTCTGAATTGTCTGTCATAAGCAATCGTTTGCGACAGACAATTATATTACAATTATATTTTTACACTAGCATGGATTTTTAGTATTAATCGCGGGACTTTTGGTTTTGTCCCATCAACGCCTAAAAAATCAGGCGTAATCATATCTACCGAGAGACTATCACATTTGAATAAAAAATGTATAAAATAATATTCATAAATTAAGTGGGGAATTTGTGAAGTAGCAATTAATTAAAAAAAAAATAGAATTTCCCAGTTCTCCAGAGAAAACATTTCCGCAAAGTAACGAAACAATAAAACAAAACGTACAAACGATACCCACCACAGTATATAGAAAGACGCGAATACTTGCCTATCACGTACTTGTTACTATCACCTACATTACCTACGCATAATTCAAAGGGTACGCTTCACTGTCCATTAGTATTCTACGCTTCCGACACAGTTTAAAGTGCAAAACGCGATCGTCTCACATCGATCCAAGGCAAGGGATGGCGAGGGTCAGCACAAAGGGTTCGGCCGTGGCATGTTGAGCCTCAAGAATGATTATGGGTGCCAGCGACGGAGGGGACCATTTGTTACCAGTATTCGACTCGAAGCGGCCCGGTGCCGTACTAAACCCGCGACATAATAATTTCACGAACAAAACAGTCCAGAGTTAGATATGAGAAACAGTCCACTGTTTTATGCAGAAGGTAGACCAGCGCAGTGTATTTTCGCGTATTCTCTACAAGTCTACAAGTGCCTTCCCTACAAGTCTACATTTTATATATTAGATTTTTTTGCGTAATTACAACATGACGATAGCGATAGCGATGACAGTCTGGTTGGAGACGTCTCACCTTTTAAGCCGGCGGGAGCAGGTTCAATCCCAGCAAAATGCATACACTAATTTGTCCATTTGTGTACACAATATGTGCCTGCGGACCTAACTAATGTCATCTGCTACATAACTTGAGCCCGGTGTATGGCGAAAGGCTGGCCTCCTATCACATTTGCGACTGAATATTATCAGGCGAAGTGTGCGTGTACCTCTGCCAGCCCCTTCGGAAGAAAGACGAGACGATATGCTATGTAAATACAACTTAAAAGACCAGGGGGGCTATTCCTGCGCGTGAGATGAGATGAGATTTTATCTTGGTCACTCTCACACCTATGACGTTTCAAACGAGAGCAACAAGGACGAGAAATAGTGAGATGAAAATCTCAAATCTCCGAATAGGGTCCCAGGACCCATTGCATCTCGAAAAACCTTTTAAGATATAATAATTTTAGACGCAAGATAAATCATCGAATAATGTCAAGAAAGTAATTTCACACACAGTATGAGTATCATATTACGTCCCTTGTAACTAGGTTTCGTACGTAATCCTACCTACAACCTCGGAGGTCACAGTGTTATTTGGCAACAGGCCAACGCTGTTCCATTGTGTTCCCACTCAAAGGGAAGCTGGATCCATTCTACACGTTTCACATTCCGACGGGAACTGATGATGTAACTGTACCATAATGCTTATCTTTTAGCTCGGTTCCTTAATGCCGGCTGAACCCCCATAAAGATCGATTAAAGATAATAATTAATCTTTTGTCCGGTCGGCTCTTTTCTAGGCCTTCTTCCCCGACCCTTTCGACTTAAATGTCAGCTTCGTTTGTTTGTTTGTGTTAATTGGTGTCGGAGTAAAGACCGATTAGTTTGGAGCGGACACTTTGCTCAGAGTTTTTTCCTCATATTACATACTATGTATGATGAATGGGAACTACAAATTCTTAAATGCACCGAAACATTAAGGAAAGACGCTTTTTGAGCTTTGTTTTAAATTATGTACTACAAAATGACATTTTAAGGCATGTTTAATTTATTGTTCATTCTGGGAATGGTTTATACTTTTAAAAATGTAAGACACAAGGAAATGCTACTTAGGTTAAACCCATTACGTTTAAAAGTAGCATAAAGAACTTGAGTCATCTAATGCTTCCTCGTAATTTAACAGACAAGTTATCTTGAGCTTGGATATAGGTAATGTGTGCCATGAGCAAGCGTTTAGTCTTTAGATAGGGTTTTACTTTTAAACACTACGCTGTCGTCGTGAGTAAGATTGATGAACCAACCCGAGCCTTGTGCGGGAAATACAAAGGTCGACGTTATCACAGTGGGCATCATAACATTATGGCACTCTTCGCATTCTGTCTGATAGTGCTCCATTTATTATACTGACCACTATTTTACGAAACATTGCTTACCTACATGATCCCATGATAGATTATAACAGATCTTTTATTTCACGCAAGGAATGCCGTAGGATTTCTACGCTTGTAGCGTACAGCGCTTGTACGTCTTGTAGCTTTCTAAGCTTGTATATTGGGTAAGTATGTATTAGGTAGGAATATGTATTTTAACATTGTTTACAAAGCAAATGGCTATAGGTATGGTTGTAGAATACAGGTACGAGTGGACCAATATTAAAATGATTAGTTTCCATTAGATAGAGCGTGATAAAAAGTGACTATTGTCAGTGGCCATCGCACGACATACGAATTAATAAACGATAATAATTGCATCGTATCACGAATGTCTGATTACATGATCTAAATTGCCCGTGGAGCTCACCTGTATGACGTCATTAGGTAGGTTAGGTAGGTTTATAGGTAAAACCTACAAATAAATTACAAAATCGGTATCTCCTAACAACGGGAAAAATACGTTCTTAATATTTTTAATTTACCATAATTGGTTTTTTTTTTCAACGAAAAAACAAGTTTATCTTCGTCTGTTTTCTTAAATTTGGATTGATTTCATTTGACATTGGGAAGCCACAGAACGGAACAATAACAAAATAAAAAGATAAAAATGTTGTTTTGATCGTGCACTTTGTTCAGTGCTGCGCCTGTTACTATAATTAACTTTGTACCGAGCTTGCACTGACTCCAGCTCCACGAGTGAAGTACCGCTTCAATAAAGGACTGGGTTATAAATAACGAGTGTCCACCGCAGCGGCTCTGGATATTTGCCATCGCTGGGGATTGCAGCCGATATTAATCCGCCCTCGGTAGTGCTACCCACCACCCGCTCATTTCCTCCTCCCTAATTATCCCCATCTCATTACTCCCATTAGAAGCTTTTGTTTCTCCCTCGGGTGGTTTTTCTGTACTTCTGTGCCTGTTGGTCATTGTTTTCATGTTCTGATTAGAAACCTTTTAGGCGCGAGTTACCTGATGGAAATAACTGCGCAAATTGGAAAACAAAGACAATTTCCGTGGCGACGTAAAATTGATGAGGTCGTGAAATTCTGCTTTCGCCTTCTAAATATTTTTTATAGAGATGTACAAGTGTCTATGGTATAGTATGACTTTATACACATTAGTGCAGAAAACACTGTTGACTGAAAAGTCGTAACATTCGAAAAGACGCAAGTACCTTGGGCGAACTTTGTTTTGAAATCTGAGAGAAACTTGTAGTATGGTGCAATTTTTGCTCCATGAAAATAACCCAACGATAGTTTCACAAAGTGAGAAGTAGTTTAAAAAACGAAGGAGGGTCTCAAATCGACGCGTATATTTTTTTTAAGTATTACGCATAACTTTTTACAGAGTTGTCCGATTTGATAAAACTATTTTTTTACCAAATTAAAATTAAAAATATTTTATGAGTTTTGTGCAAGTCGGAAACCATTGATTAACTAACCTTATTTCAAAGAGAATATAAATACGGGGGACCTTATATTCTCTTTGAATTAACCCTCACAGGTTCAGAACCAGGTTCATCCAAATATTTATTGACTAAAATATGTTTTGTTTTGCTGTTGCGTGTGACATTTCTTGTGACCGAGAGTTCCAAGAAAACTAAAGAAAAAGAAGCGCTGTAAAAAAAAAATTTGCTTCTCAAACAGTTGCTGAAATAGTAGATTGTTTGCCGAAAGTGCAGACAACTATTTTTAAGGCTAGAGTGTTTTTATTGAATCCAAAGCGGAACGAACGATTTTAAGGTAGAACCCTGAGCGCAAGCGCTGCGGATTCAAAGTATGTCATTCGAGCTTAAAATAGTGTTGCCCCCGAGGTGAACCACTCTACTTTTTATCACCCTCTATGAAAAAATAAGTAAGTGCAACACACAAAATATAGGAACAACAACAGTAAGTACGTTTATAAAAGTAATTCTCACTGCTTGAGAAAGACATGCTCGTTTTATTTAAAACTAATAATAAATAGTATTTTGAAGTAATAAAAAGTATAATGTAGGGTCAACTGGTACCATTGCGTCTGTGGGAAATTGCAGAATTACTAACAAAAAAAATGTAAGTGGCGTATCCGAGCGCGTGTGCCTAAACATCTGGTTTTATTTCAAGTGTTCTTGTAGTTCAAAGCTTTTTCTATAGACGAGTGCACAAAATATGAGTAATTTAACACGTAGACGTAAATATTTGCTTAGAGAATAAAGTTTTTTTAAGCAAAATCGGAGTTTACAATTTTGAGGTTCAGTTTTTTCTGTTGGGGCAATTACGTCTGCTACCATGGGGCAGTTGCGTCTATGTGTCCCTTGACTGCTGAACTGTTGAACAATTGTAAAATAAAGGCCAAAAATATGATGTTTAATTATGATGGACACATCATCATATCAATATATTTCTGGATACGCAATAGCTCATTGACAAAACTAAGTGTAAAAAAATATAACGCAATTACCCCAGTTGACCCTAATCTGAGGCGATGGCAGCATATGTAGTTGGGAGAAGGCCCGCCTCTCAAGCCAGGGGGAGCTGGGTTTGAACCCAGCCGACGGCACGCATAAATTTTATTATGGAAACTGACGTGGTTTTAACACATTATGGTTTATACGGGAATGCGGTTGAAACTATAGTCGGAATAATCGACTGAATCGTACGTGAGTAATTTCCGTGTTATAAATCATCATAACGGACCAACTTGTTTATTGTGTGAACATATGTGCTACATGACTGGAGCCCGGCGTATGGCGACAGGCTCGCCCCCTGTCACATTTGACACTGAATATCGTCAGGCCGTGTGGGTGATGTATTACAGCTCTGGCAGCTCCCTCGGGGGAAAGGCGTAACGATATGTGATGACCGTAATTCTGTAAGCAGAGTGTGTAGACTAGCCTGTAAGAAGACGTGCAGGATGGCGTGCGGGTCCCCGCCGCCGACGCGCGCCGCGCGCGCTCCCGCCAGCAGCAGCCGCATGCAGAACGGCGCCGCGAAGCACAGCCGCCGCTCCCACGGGGACCACGCCCGCATTGCCTACCACAGGACCAGCGCTGCATTACGTGCTACATAACTAGCGGCTCTGGGAGCTCGAGACCTCGCGAGTCTGTAAGTCTTTACGGCGCCATTATGAAAATTAAAAAAAAAATCGACCATAACCTACTTTGTTGGCGAGCCTGCTTACAAAATTTCATGAGAATTGGTTGAGAAATACGACCTGTACAGGACAACCGGATGGACGCCCACCGGAAGGACATACTTGCGAAAGCGTTTCTGCCGAAACTGAAGCAGGGATATTCACTCTCTAACGCTCGCTCGGTAAATTATTCTTAGTTAAAATTTACGTTTTAAGCAAAGGTTCTAGCTAATGAAAGTTGAGGCAGCATAGTCACAGTATATAATAAATGTATCTTACCTTAATACAAACCTTCTATTACCTACGGTTTATCTGTAAGTGATGCTGTCAGTATTTTCAGCATTTTCATAAATAAATTTGATATTTTTATGTAAGTATACCAGTCTATTTATATAGTACTAGCTGTCACCCCGCGACTTCGTTCGCGTTTTAAACTATCCTATCTCTCAAGTTGGATCGAACTGCACATGGTGTGCGAATTTTATTATAATCGGTTAAGTGGTTTAGGAGTTCATTGAGGACAAACATTGTGACACGAGATTTATATATATTAAGATAAGATAAGCTTTGCTTAGTTTGGGGGTCAGATGACCGTGTGTGTAAAAATATCTCGAATATTTATTTACTAAGCTTTAGATTTTGTGTTTTGTTACCTTATAAAGGCCTATCAGACTGCCGAGGCAGTATACCAGGAGAGCAGAATATCGCAGCAGCGTGGGCGCACAGTACACTGTCGCGGTCACCATAGGGATCGCTCCTGAAACAATCAACAACATTAGTATTCGGTTACTGCCAGTATTATATTTTTAATAAGGCTCTGTGTAAAAGCCCTCAGAAAAATGGGGTGGGTCAGATTACTTTATATATATTTTTTACAAGTACCTAGGCATTCTACGGTCAAATCGAGGGTGATAATAAGGCGTTAATAACGAGCGAGGGTCCCCTCGCTTTTCTTTTTATATAGGTACGATTTAATGCATAGACGATCAATCCAACAAAATTGAGCTGCAAAGTGACCAGTTACTTTTAAAATCTGTTAACCTCGGGAAATCCGCCTTAAGAGGAAAACTCCGCATGAAATGTTGCCCGAAACTTTTCCCATTTTTCATGTTTTTATTTTCACAGGGCGCGTCGGCTAACTCCATTTGCGGAGATTGTAACGATATTGTTCAGTATCTGAATCATTAACCACTAGAGCTGCCGATACGGCCGGAACTTTCTGTGATTAATCCGTTTTTAACGACTGCCCTTTCCCTGCACGAACGAATGTTTCTAAAACAAATTCCTATAATTTGTACAACAATGTTAAAATAACATACTCGTACAGTGTCTGAAGCCGGCTCACAGTAACGTGGCCTACTTTTCGAGAGTTCAGGCGGATTTAGTTCACAGATATAAAATATTCATAGCTTCGGTGCTCCGATTTTGCTAGGATTTTCACACCGTCTGTCCACATTGTTTTGGGAATTTCGTTTTATATTTTCTTTTCTGCTGAAATGGGTTTGTATTTTAGCTTGTGTCCTAAGTTTTTCTCTTGAGATCAAATGGTTCTATTCGAATAAAATTAGGAGCTTAGATTAAAACAACGCGTCGGAGCCTTCTTATTTTGAAAAGCTGCTCAAAGTAAAAAGATCAAAGACACATTCTAGTTATACTTGTAATCCTCCCTATGATGGATATGGTGTTTTCAATCGGTAAATGTGTTCCAGTTCCCCAGTTCCCTCGCAAGCCGCCGTAGCCCGACGGGACGTCAGGCACAAAGGCATCCGTCGCGGGCATGTCTCGAGATCCACAGTTATTGCTTTTGTTGTTATTTCAGTACGAGTTTCGCAATAAAACTCTTTCTAAAAAACGGTTTTTGATCTTGAGAATTTTGGGTGACATAAACATGTATCGATTGTATCTTCACCTTGTATCGATTTCCACAGTCTTATTTGTAAAGAATTTTCAAACAATCTTTGTTAGAGCATGAATATTTGCACCAAAAATGCAGTGCACTGACGCAAGTTTTTGCTCTAAGCCAATTGTTCCAGAGATTAGCTCTGTCAGTATCTCTGTCCCACGAGCAGCGATCTAATCTAGGCGGCGCACCTCTACCTCCCATCCTCGGGGCAAAATGTGGAATGGCACATTAGTAGGTATTGTCTGGACCTAACGGGGCGAGGGAACGCCAGCCGCACTCCAAGCCATGTTATACGCGAAAATTACAACATTTGTAACAATATTCATCATTGTTTATTTCATTTTGTGACTCTCGGTCTGTGTATATTCCACATACAATTACTAAAAGGATCTATACATGAAGCACCACACATATCTAGTAAGTATGTGTTTAGCGAATAACATCGTTTGTTTTTTAGGTACAAGTTTAAATCCCTATTTATCCCAGTTTGGTAGGTTTGGTTTTGGTTTTGCAGATCATCGGTATGCCCAAAATCATGAAACACACACTTCGTGTGTGTTTTCATAAGCAATAAAAGAGCAATCCCTTACAATATTGACTCTCAGTGTCAGAAGTAAGATACAGTGCGACGCAAAATAAAAGCCTACTCTTAGAGTATTTTTTTCAAGAGGCGTTAGTCGTTCTCTTTCAAGTATTTGTAACTGAACGATTCCTTAAATAAGGTAATAGCCATTTGTGTCGAAAGTTCGTCCATTACAAGAGTTGTAAGTTGCGTGAATTCTGCCTTTCCCCCCGGTCTCGCCTACACTACTCTAGTGTTTCATAAACTTTACCACATCTATGCGGTTCAAAGTTTTGTTATTACCATAGTTGATATTGCTATTGTGAATGTTAGATGAAAACAACTTCTTTTGTTTTAAGGACTCTGAAAAATAGTCATTTTAAATTGTACATTTAAAAATTGCTTCAGTGGCTAACAATGGGTGCGATGGCAAAGTAAATAAAGTCAGTTATTACGTAAAATCTAAATTGTGGTACTCGTTGATGTCTATTGTTTTGAAAAATTCAAAACTCTTTTGTAAACCGAAATAGAACTCGTTGAATTCTTTTGTTCTCAAAAAAAATAATTTTATTTGAAGTCCACTTTATGAAATAAATTAAAACATTAACAACGAAAGAAAGTAACGATTATGTCAAAGTTTGTCTACCTATCGCTTTGTTAGTTAATAATAAAACCTTGGTCTATCGGGATCATTACCACTTAAGCTATAAGGTGAGGCGCTCAAAGTTTAATTTCAAAGTTCCAATTGGATGGTTAAGCATTAACGGAGGCGTGAATAGTTGAACGAGTGTAGGCCGACCTATCACGAATCTTTACACATCTAGTATTAATTATATTTTCACCGTTAAAACGGTGGGTTTAAAGTAGAACAATCTGTAACAATATATTTGGACATCATTTTACTTTTATTAACAAAATGAGAGCATGTAAATACCTAGCTCTCGGTTGACTTTGTTTAAAATAATTGGAGTAAATTTGTATTATTTTTATTTCCAAGGCAGAAATTAGTTTTTGGTCAAATATTCTGGTGCCCTCACTTTACAGTTTTCCCAACCTATTAGTATGTTTTTGTAGGGCTTCCAATCATTTCTATTTCTAAAATCACAGCCAATCTAATAAATGACGTTGACAGAGTAGCTCGTGGGGTGACCTCTGACGTCATCACCTCGGAGTTCCACGCCCAAATACAAATTAATGACTGTTGGTTACTTTGGGATCCAAAGGTTAGCGATTAAGGTCGACCTAAATGTGTTTTTTTCCAAAATTTTACTCAATTTCTCTTCTTTTTTATGTATCCTTGTTAGGGCTCAATTTAACGATCACAGTGATGTCACGAATGTTTAACAAATCGTTAGGGAGACTTTGGCCTATTTCCTTTTTAACTAGCAAAAACGGCAATGAAATGGAATATTCCATCTCTAAGGCGCCGAAGAGTAGGCGATTTGTATTCAGAGTAAGTAGTTCTCCTTTGACTGGAGGCGTGAAGAAAGCTGTATTAAAACTTTCAGTGAAGTTTAGCAGTCTATTGACAGATGTACAAAGACGAGAGCCATCGAGCCGAGTGGAGAAAGGAAAAATCTCAGGCGTCGATGGGCCTCCAATAAAGTCGGGGATCTCTTGACTGAGCCCCTCTTCGGCCACTTGTCTACGTGCATCTCTGCCTAATTTTACAGCCATGAAGGGTAAGTAAAACTTCTTACTCAAATATCAATATTTAGCTTCTTCTAAACCTGAAGTATTAAAGTTTGATACTTTGTCCAAGTTCAAAACTTTAACGATAATAAAATAGAAAAACGACTTATTAGTTAGGTACATCTAAAATTGAACTGCTAAAAGGATCACTGCTGTTCTTTTGGAACTCAAAAATATTTTTTAAACAGAATATTTTTCATACAAAACTTATCCCTAAATAATCATCGCTGCTTAACCTGAGAAAATATCGCAACAGTTTATATTTTCAAAGGCTAGATTTTAAAATAGAAACAGCGATGCGGTGACGTGCCGTTATTACAATCGTAAACCGCTTGTGAAACAATGAACGAGCCTGCGCCGTGTGATAACTCTGCGTCGCTGGGACGAGCCGGTGCTTACCAAACAGAGAAATTCATATTTTTTTTATCTAACCTCTATTGTCCCAAAAGTGGGCAAAGGGCACCCAATTTCCTCAAGTTTTCCCTTTTGGCCATTACCGTGCAAGTTTTTTACAAACCTCTTGAGTTTGTCGTGCCATTTGGAAAAAAACACGCCTGTTTGTTATATTTATTGATTGTTTGATTTGATTATTGATTTACTAGCTGAACCGCGTTGTTGCAAGTGTTACTGTTATCATACGGGAATAGTTCATTTTACCGGGATAATTAGAAGTTTTAAGTTATATCCATTCCAAATGTTACTCAAACGAACGGATTTAGTTAAAACATGTTTCGATACGTAGATAAGATTACTAGATATTTGCTGGTTCGCAAACTTTTCATTTATAAAGTTCTTGTAGTAAATCACTGTTGCAATCACGAATAATCCGTACTTTGCGGTATTATTCCATCACTCAGTTAGCAGCAAGTAAGTTTTCCCAACGTAATCTTATTAGCCGTGCGGTCTGAAAGTGTTACGGTGAAATGTACATCCCCGGCTACGATTCTTGATAATTCTGATTTCCCTTAATCCCGAACCACCTTCTGCCATTTTCAAAATTTATTCTCGACGTCAAGTATAATCTTTTTGTACTAGATTATCTCATTAAATACCTACGCTGGTTGTAATTACTGAAACTTTCGGATTAACTTTACATAATTTATTTACTCGCCGACGAAATAGCTCGTGTAATATGATTTTGAATTTAGCCAGAAGTTTGTGTTTATTAATAAATAGCGAACCTTAACATCGAGTTGCAAACTTGGCTGCTCATGAAAAGTTAGCTTTTGTTTGGTATTCAACACGATATTGACTGAGAACAAATAAGCGAATGAATTACAGATTTCCAATAATAATAGAAGCTTTCAATTGGCATCACGTTCTTCTGTAAAATAGTAAAGAGGCTGCACGTGAAATTTGGTACAGCCGATAGGTAAGTAAGTATTATTGAAATATCTAAGCAGAATACACATGACTTCATCATCGCGAGGCGGTCACCTCTTGCGGCCGCGTGCTTTGAAAGCGTTTATAATTAGAGGTGGCTCAGCATGAGGCCGAGTCCCGGCAGAAAGTGAAGTGACGCCGCGCTGGCTGCACCGACGCTAACAAGGTGACCCAGATGGAGCCGGCCTACTGACATTTCGTGGACTGCGCCGCGCCGCCCGGGACCACGCGGCGCCGCCCTAGGGCTGCCAACTGATACTGTAATGGTTTACTGCGCTATATTTATCCCCTAAGCACGCAATAACTAATTAATGATCGGTGCCTCTAGGCTTTACATTCTCATGTAAGGTGCCATTAAGTCTAAGATTAACAGCTCTACTTAGTCGATCAGATTTAGTTTAGAGTTAAGAGCAAAACATATAGTAATCTCAAATACAATCTACATCGAAGCCTGTCTTTAATTGGAGGCATAAGGGTACATATAACTACTTACAGAAATACGTACGTGCTAACGAGTTAATGTGCTGCAAATATTCCAATAATCAAGTTGAGTCGTAGTCTGACTGCGAAATTTTTTGGTAAGTCAACAGCGCTGTGTGATTCTTGCTCTTGACCTTTTTTCCAGTTCGAAACATTAGAATAAAGAAGGAAGTGTTGGGTAACCCTATATTGTTTAACGTGGCTCCGGGAAAGCCCACTGACACCATCGTGGGTCGATTGGCTACCTTTCCCCTTCTGTGTAGTTTTATTATTTTATAGTAAACGCTCGCTTGCGGTGGGCGCCGTATAACCACAATAGGAATTTCATAAAGCTGGGAGCTGGCCACGTTTATGATAAGCTCTTTAATATTTTACCTGGAAAGATTTAAGCTAGTAAAGATTACGAGTACTCGTAAAGTCAGCTTTTAAAACCATACCTTATATTCGGAAAATGCTGTTTTAATGTATTTTAGAAAGGCGTTTTGATTTAGAATAAAGCAGCAATGTGTTAATAAATGAGCACGGAAGCGATAGTTTCAATATCAATAAAACATTCTCCCATAAATTATGTAACCACAACCATTACCCAAATAAGCACTTCAACTAATGAAAGTTCTCAAAACAATTTTGTTAAAATCTGATTATTTAGGTTAGACTCGTAATATTTACCATCGACGAAATGACGACTTTCGGTACATTTGTATAGACAGAGTACCAATACCATAATAAATACCTAAAGCTTTCTTCAGCATAAACTACAATCGTTTTATATCGCTGATAATATACCTAACTGTAAACCGATGGATGGGTTCGACTTATAATGGACATAATTTCAGGCTTGTAGTCGCTGAAGCAGGTGAAAACAGTCATTATGTGTAAATGCAGCGAGTGAGCTTGAAATTACCGTTTAAGGTTAAGTTTTATCGTTATAATTATGACGTAGAAACGGTTAGACTGTTCGTAGCTATATTAGTTATAGCTTAATAGGTCTAATAGCTATTGATTGATACTAATAGACCAAGTCAGTGTCAAACAAATATAGTTTTAAATAGGACATTTCATAATTTCCGTTTTGTTCTATTCAGAAGCAACTAGTGGATGAGTGCCTCAATGACTTGGGGTGGTTTGCCAGCGGCACACGCTGGCAAAAGAGAAACCACCTAAGATGTCATATACAAACTTGAAAATAAGAATGTACACTGCTCTTTTTAGTTAAATGTTTAACACTACAACTAAATCTCTCAATCTTTGTTAAGCAAACATATTGCAGTTCAAAACATCGGAGTTTTAGGTAAAAAGTTACATAACAAGGTAAAAACGTCAAAAGCCGGCGCGCGCGGGTCAGAGATACCACCGCTTCCGTCCCTTCACGAGTGGGAAACACGCTACACCGGCGCCCATGACTTTGCACTTGACCTCGCGTGGCTCGCCCTGCTGCACTCTAGATATTGTAGTTGCGCTGTACTATATATAGGTATGCGGTACGGTAGCCTTCCTTCCTTCCTAAGTAATATTACAAATGCGAAAGTGAGTTTGTTCGTTTGTTTGTTTGTTCTCAACTACTCAACCAATCGTCTTGAAATTTTGCATAAACGTTGAATGGAGTCAAGAATATGACATAGGATACTTTTTATCCCGGGACCGCGGGTGAAACCGCGGGGCGCAGCTAGTCATACTATAATAATAAGGCAGCTAATAGTAGATCTAGGAGTATATTTCATTGACGTCTTAGAAATCCCATTGTAATAGTCTTGTTTGCCGACGATTAGATCATTTCATACATTTTATTTTGCCAATCCACCTATGGACCAACACGTAATTTTAATTTAGACCCTGTGGCACGATTGGCTTTATTTTGTGGATAAACCGAATTCGGTCACCGTCTAGACAAGCCAGCAATATAGCTAGGTCAACCGCTAAATTTGTGACAGCAAATAGACATACCGGGATGCTCCGTGAACGATGACGTTTTTGTGAATTTTTAAATGCTATTCAAAATTTTCATATTTTTACAGAGTTGATAAGGTTTTCCAGTATCGCGACGAAATCACGACTGAAAAAGCTTTGTAAAAACTTTGATTCAGACTATTCCGAAAAGTTAAAGTTTTCTTCAATTAGTGTTTCCGCGACTCGGTGAAGGTACACTAAAATGCTTCAAAGTATACTTAGTTAGTAACTTAGTAGAGTTCTCAATCTTGGAGTTAGTTTTATCGCGTAGTATTTACTTAAGCAACAGCTCTATTATTAAAGCTTATTTGATCAGCGAGCTGATCCGCTCAGACCTCACAGGAACTTAGAACTCGGTAAGTACATAAGTTAGTAGTTCCATCCAGAGCGGTTTGTCTTTGAAATGTTTTTTTTTAGATCTCTAGAACTGAAATGGTTATTTACCAAATACATTTTCCGTATTTAAAGATTCGGATAACATGTTTTATGATAGTAACTTAAAGGGCTTTTCGGAAAGAATTGATGACGCAACGAGTTTTCTCCAGAGGTCCATTAAAGGAACTGCCATGTTCCCTGTGCAAGACATAATAATATACTAAATGTCTTCAATAAGAAAGGAACGTGAATATACGGCAGTTTCAAGTATAGATAAATGTAATTTATGTGGCTGTAACAGTTACAAAAAAAAATATTGGTCATAATTAAAAAAGCTAACATGTTCTTATATTTTTACTAGTTATTATTTAATTATTTAATTAATTTAGTCCTACACTGGTAGGTAGGTACGTTAATTTTTTACTCTACATTTTCGAAATATAAAATGTTAGTATGTAGGTGACACCTTAAGTTGATTAAATACCTACCTACTTGAAGCTAAAGCTACAGCTAAAGAATTGTTATAATTAATATCCTAATTACACTGACATGTAAGGAATGGGGTGAAATTCGAGGCGTGCCAGCTGACGCGTACGACGCAGTTGTGAGTTACGATTAGTATGGAGTTATTGAAGAAATAAGGCCCGAACCCCAACTAAGTGGCGAGTGTAGCACGAATCCGTATGATCACTTTGAAAAAATTGAAATGAGACAAAAATATCATATCAATCCGAATGAAAATTTTTTTTTGAGTTTATTGGGGTAAGTTTGAGTAAAAATTGAATGCTTGAAACATAGAGGCCGTTTTGAAAATGTTAAAAAAATGTCGGAAAATGAAGAATCGGTAACATATCAATCTGTCTGAAAACTGTTAGACACGTTAGACATAAAAAAAAGAATCAGAAAAATAAGTGTAGCGCCTTCTTTATCATAAAACTTCGAAAGTCCAAAATTATTCCAAATTCGTATTCAGGCATATCTAAAATCATTTCAAAATGATATTCAGGCAAATTGAAGTCTACGTTACAAGCCAATGAATAAGTTGCGATCCTCAAATTATTACGTGATTAACAAAGGGTTTACCTGAAACCATAAAGCATGATTTCCACCAAACGGCTTTATTTCCTTATACCGTGTTGTTGTATTTTATTATGGAAACTGACGTGCTTTTCACACATTATGATTCATGAAACGGGAATTACTCACGTACGATTTAGTCGATTATTCCGACTAAAGATTCAACCGCATTCGGCGGTCTTCATCAAGGCGAGTGCGCGCGCGAATTCGGTTGAGACTATAGTCAGAATAATACGCAGATAATAGATATAAGACGCAGCCGCGCGCGTGCACTCGCCTTGATGAACCACCGAATGCAGTTGAAACTATAGTCGGAATAATCGACTAAATCGTACGTGAGTAATTCCCGTTTCATAAATCATAAAAATGTCGTGTACTAATTTAAATATATTTATTTTTCCAACCTTTACCTACTCTTCTTCTCAATTTGAAATAACGTGCACGTTAACGAATCTACCAATATTCTACTTTTACACACGAAGAATCACAGGTCAAAGAAAATAATACAAAATCAAGACGCCACCTTTTCGGTTCTTGCAAAAAACTCCGATTGCCAGGTGACTCCGGTCCGGAACGTTTTCTTTTTTATCTGTCTGAATATCGTCCTGCGAAGTGTGGGTGTTATATTACACCTCTGCCAGCCCCCTCGGAGTAAGGCGTGGCGATAAATATCTTAAATTAAATATACTATAAAAAAAATTAACACACATCTCGCTCCACCCTCCTAAAAGCGCGAGCGCAGACACTAATCGCGTCGGTTTTATTTATACAATTTGCGTCGTGCCGCTACTTTCTTAGAATAAAGCCACCAACAAATATGATACCGATTTGTTAACATGTGTTGTTTGTAAGGAAATTTTACAGAAAAAATTTCCTTTTTTTCTTGCGTTCTTAAACCGGTCTGTTATTAACGTAAATATATTAATTCCTGTCCATTAATTGTCCAACAGGGTTTTCGTATGTCTATATACTCTCTGTATGAACCATAATGCGGTTCAACATTAATTTAATAGCTCTAATGGTTTTCTTTGCTTACGCCTTATTATGTATGATATGTATCACGCGACATAGAAACTTTCCGTACCTAAATAACAAAGTACTCATTGTACCGTGAAATCTCGTACGATATTGTCTCAGTGTATTACATATATGTATTTACATATATGTATATTTTGTATTGCATGATATTCGACATTATCCGCAACGTGCGCCCGCACTTTGTGGGTTCTAATTAATGCTCACGTTGGTTGTTCCGTATGATTGCATGTATGGTTGCTATCGGGCAATATGCAAAGCGCATAAATTAGATACATAATACATCTTTACATATGAGTAGGTACTTAAAATTTATTATAGGTACCGTTAGCAAATTAGAATAGGGTGAATTTGTGGTGAAAATAAAATTAGTTAGGTAATATATTTTTCGTAATTAGTGGATTGGATTAAACGAAATTCAAAGTTTCTTTGTTACAAAATTCGTGACGATTTTCATTTGGGAGTAAAACATTTTAACTGATCACTCAAATCAAAGTTATCTACAACTAATGTGATACTAAAACACTTGGATGAGATTAGCGCCAAAGAAGATTGATTGCAGTAAAAGAAAAAGTCGTCAGGGACACAGACTTTTGTTCTTTTCAATGAGCGTATTTATGTGTTCATAATGAACACTTTTATACTACACTTTACATCATGTAAAGCTTAGTTTTGAATTGTTTGATAGTCGCGGCAGATATAAAACAAATGTTATTATAGTTAAGGAACCTATCCAATTTAAAAAATAATATGATGGTTGTTGGTGTTGTACCGTCTGAGCCTGACCGGCATGAACATCATTTATTTAACAAATGCATTCGTTGAGTGTGGATCCCTCAGCCAACGTTTATTTTAAAATGTATACAGCTATGAAAATTGAAAGGTCTCTTGACCCTTGGCGTGGCGCTGCCGCCTCTGCTAATAAATTCATTGCGAGGGTGGATTTTTCTCTCCAACACGGTAGGTAAATAAAAATAGGCACACAAGTTGCCCAGGCATTTATGTTTGGCCATAAATCCTTGTTATTTCATCTACTTATTCAATAGCTAAATTAAATTCCGACCCAGTTCAAACTTAATTACTTCTTAATTCAAAACTCCTATCTACTTAAGTACACCTTTGTGTAATTTCTCGAGAAGCGTAAAAATATCTGCGCACTTAATAACCAAAACAAGCGAAGTATTTTTATCGTGAAATTGTAAGTTAATTTTGGAATAAGACGGCTTTATATTCTGAATTCGTAAATGGAATTCCCCGTGAGTCGTTATAATCGTGTTATTGCGGTCGGGAGCGCCCCGCCCGGCTCGGTCGGCTCGCCGGATGTCAGCCAGTTACCGTGCAATAAATGGCTATCACTTACTAATATGGTTTTACATCGACCATTTTCAAATTGAACGGACCAGAAAGAAAATGTCTTTAAACAGATACCTACTGATAATAAATTAAATTTTGCAATTATTAAATTGCAAATAAATAAAGCAAGCAAGGTAGTTCGTATAGGCCGAGTGGCTAGCCCTGATGTCAGAGTTTCGAGGCCGCCTTAAGGCCTCTGACATGGCTTGATGATCGTTGTTACAGAACAAATAACCGGGGCCTACAGAAATAAAGAAAAAATGAATAGTGAGAGAGGTATCGGATCCTGTGACACCATGTCTTTCCTCTAAAAAGACGCTACGCGCGGCTACGCCGTAGCAAATATTGATCAATCTGCGGTTACGCGCCAAAAGCTATTTATTTTATGAAAGGATGAGAAAACCCAAAAGAACGAAGCCTAAATAACCAATATTTCATCTCGTAGATGCTCTATTTCCGACAGTAAAATGTGAAATTCTCGTTTCATGGAAAATATGCGAGCATGTCGAATTCCTACTTTTAGTGTCGACTTCGCGTGTCGGTGACCGCCACAGCAAAGGTTTGACGTTGATATGAACGTATTTGGCTTTAATCCACGCGAGCTCCATGAAATGTCCCTGAATATTCGAACCATTTTGGAAATTCTGTTATGTAGAATTTCGTGAACCTGTCGCAATGTGACGCGATCCAACTGCTATATAGGTGAGATGCCAGTTCATAAAGCGATTGCGTACATTACTAACAAGTGCTGTGTGTGTGTAAAGGAGAAACTATGTTCTGCAACATTTTAATGAGCTGGTATTTGATGTTTGTGGTATTAGGAGCAAAATGTCTAGCTAGAGTTGAATATCATTAGAATGTTGTAAGTACATAAAATATAATATCAACGTGCGTGTAGAAAAAAAAAACCTTAAAACCAAATTATTATTTTCAATTGCTAGAATCAGAACGTTGTCATTATAGCGACCTCACAACAACAATTATTGGAAGGGTTTCGGTAGCGTGACCTTTATTTCGAATATAAGCTCATTTTGTTATGAAAATTCAATGTCAATTTTGGATATAAAAGCGTACTGAAGTTTAGGTGCCTACATAAACAAATACGACCACATTCAGCCCCACACACGTTTTTACCCTCGATGATTGTTTATTCTGAGAGTTTGCGAATGTTGTTAAAGGGTTGTTTGTTAACTATAGCACTTATAGAACGTATATAGCGGAGCCTGGAGTTTTAAAATTATTTGTTATGAATTTCAGTAAATTGTCGAACGTCTTTCGTCCAAACCTTACGTTGTGGTACTTTGGTCTTCAGCAAAATTTTTGTACAGTGTTTGTGCATTGAGATTGATTATTATAGTATTTTGCTTCCTTCATTTGGTGTAATCCGTTAAATATGCGTTAAAAATTAAGTCTTCGTATTCACCGATTGTAGAGGCTCTACGAGTACCTACTTATTGTCTTTACCTCAGAAGCTATACGGTAGCTATATTGTACGGAAGTACTAATCATTTTAGGTTGTAACCATAATTCATGAATACTTCGAATTTCAATTTCAAACTTCGTATAACAACTGTGCATTTTGCAAACAGTGAAACTGAAAATACTTTTTAAAATCTCTACAAAGCAACGTCGAGCTAAACTGAGCTAGTTGAGCTTATCTTTCTCTGTTGAGCTATCTCATTTCGTTCAATCTCAAACATTTGCTGAAAATGACACTGCGCTAGTTCACTGTCAATACGGCAGACAACCCGACAAAAACATTATTCTCAGTAAATCTACTAAGTCATCTGTAATAGGTAGAGTTTTATGGTTTACCGTTACACACTGAGGTTGGCATATTAAACACAACCACAATGGAACTCAAATTGTCGTTGTGCTTAGTCGGGTTAGTAAGTGCCTGAATATACTCATCTCTATTTTATGCTCTTGAATGTAGTTGTGACTTACCTATGCTCTGGCTGACCCATATGCCCAGCATGTCGAGCTGCAGTAGACGGTGGTAGAGGCTCTCGCCGCTGTAGTGGTTCATGAAGAGGTGGTAGATGAAGGAGCCGCACCAGGGAGCCATGGCGCCCAGCAGGTGGCACAGGGACAGGAACCACGCGCCGCCGCCGCCCCACGGCAGCAGTCCGGGGAGGACCATCACCATGTACACTAAGGACACCCCTGCAAAAGAAGAAAGTTGACAATTGGATTTGAAGATTTTTATACTTTTTCATTTTTCAATAACCCTAAATTCTTAAAATACATTAAATTATTTTTTGATTGGTTTTTAGACAACATTTAAATGATTTAGGTTGATGATGATGGATGATTTTATTTATTTAATACGAGTCAGGAAAAGTCAATTTTAGAAATACAGGCAAAGCAACCGACCGAAGCGGACTTATTAACATTGCAAAATCCAAAACAAACAAAGGTTTGATCATGGATTTATTTATTCAATACGCTTTGCTATTGCGGAGCTTAGAGGTAAACCCTGGTGCGGAACAGAAATGTTCTAGAGTAACTTGGAAGGCTCATTATGTATGGTCATACGCTTTGAAATTCTAAAATAACAGCGTAGTTTTGTTCGGGCGGTGTAGCCACTCGAGTCTGCCGTCTAAAGTTAATGTTTGTAGTCCGCATTGTAAGCCCTTCGCCGAAACGAAAGTAGAAGGCTGAGCTGTATTTTGCTTTCGTTCTACTAAGTGCTATTACGTAAGAGTTGGCTGACCCATATTTTCGCTTCACGCTGCCATTGTTTCTTGATAAAGCTCTACAGCTTAGCGAATTTATTTTATGCTAGAAGTTCTACATTGCACTAGCGTTGAGTGGATTAGCAATAAAAAAAGAATTTGGGATATTTTTACATTTTAGTTCTTAACTGTTACTTACGACCAAGAGAGGCTACGCCCTCTTATCTTGATATCATCTATACATATGTACAGAGTGCAGGCACAGGACGTAGATACTATGAAATACTATTCTATTGGACAGCTGATTTTCAACAAAAAATCATTCATACAAAACCGACCTTCCCATTTGAACTAAATTCGACTGTTTGCTACATAGGGTGACATTTGCTACCCCTGTGCCCTGGGCGTAACAGGTGCTTCTGTACATAGGTATCAAGCATCAATTTCTCACAATAAAACAGGAATAGTGCCTCTACACTATTTTTGTGATTTAAATTAACTGGCTATCTGACAATTTTTGGATTAGATTACATCCTTGCATCCGTTTCTTCGTTCTTTTTAGCTGTAGCTATGCTGATCTTACCCATTTACTTGATAAGTGACGGTAAAAAATCACCAGTGCGCGGCACGAGCTTTGTCTAGACAGATATAGCCGTGGCTTCGCCACGCAGACCACCTACGCGCTACGGCTTCTGAGCTGTGATTACCTATCTAGCGGGATTCCGACTGTTTACTTTTACCTACTTTGCGGTTGTAAATAGACTTTATATTCAGGATTTCAGGCATATTAGAGGCAGGTAAAAAGGCAAATATTTGGAATTCGTTTTAGGATAAAAGGTGTTGTTTTTGTTTGAACTACCACCTTTACTTTGTTCATCGTGAGTTGATCGGCTGATGACAAGTAGTCTGAAGAAGTGCTAGGTATATAACATTTGTGGCAACTAGGGAACATTTCCGTGAGCGCCATCAATGGTAAAAATGGAACAAATCCATCACAGTGGCTGTTACTTACGATCCAATGTAATCAATAGAAAATTGAGTATTCTCACGCCCAAACTTTTGCTAAACAAATAAAAGAAAACAATTCTGTTTGAATTAGTCTGCTTCCTTTATTAACGAACAATTTTAACGCTTCACGTAAATGCTCGTCAACGCCTTCGTAATCACCCGTGACAAGATAATTACACATAATTTGAAGTGAGTGACATATTTTTGAGGGTATGTTACCCGCATCAATGCGCGTACGATGTTTTTAAACATTCAACAGAAGCGTCAACCTGTGTGTAGAGCGGGTGTCAGGGCAACATTTCAATTACATCCTTAATGATAACTTTAAGTACAGTTAGAGCTTTAAGTTCTTAAACCTGAAAGCAATAATTGCTTACTCTACGTGTATGGGTGTGTGTGGATGTGTAGTATATTACCTAAATACTTTTTAATAGCCTTGGTTACATTACGCTACGAAAAATGTGAATGTGGTGAAAATAAAACTTTTGATGTTGGCTATGCAGAAAACGTAAATGTTTATTCGACTTACTAGTTAGTGCCAACAGTTTTATATAAAGCAGAAAGCATAGTGAAACATATACGAATAAATAATCAATGGATAACTGTAACTGTTTATCAACTTGTTTTATATCAAAAATTGACGTAACGTGACTAAAAAGTCACCCATGTTTTCTCTTTAGCGAAAATTCTCACGGAGTATTTTCTCATTTTGTACTACAACAATTTATGGTTTTCTGCGACGCTGAGATAAAAGCTTGCCGCGTTGTTCCTTGTATAATGTGTACTCGTACAGCGTACGTGCAAGAAACTTTGTGTTAAGCGCCTTGTACACATACAAATTGGGCGCAATATGTAACTTTCTGCTGCTACCATTTTCGTCTTTAACGAATCATCTGTTACCCCTTAGAAATGAACGTTGTATTGCCTCGGAATAGTTAGATAGAGTTTGTCTTTTTCTTTCTTTAAAATTTTTGTACTCGATCGAAAAAGACAAAACACTGTAAAACTATTCCGAGGCTATACAACGTTTATTGCTAAGAGTGTAAATCTTTATAAGCAAACAAAGACTTACCAGTTCGATAACGACACAACAGTATGACTTAAATTTCAGAAAATGCATAAATTTCACACATGACATAACACAATATTTCGTCACGCCTTTCCCCCGCAGGGGCTGGCAGAGGTGTACCCTTCACACTTCGCCGGACAATATTCAGTCCCAAATGTGACAGGGAGTGAACTTATCGCTATACACTGGGTTTCAGACAAGTACCAAATGATTTTAGTTTCACTAATTTGGTCATCGATATAATAGGATGTAGGTAACTGTTAATTTAACTAGATGAGAATTAAAAAAAAATGTTCTTCATGATTTCTTCATGATTCTTCATTATATGATACTTCATGTTTGAGCTCGAAGTCACCAGCCAAGCTTCGCGTTATTATAAGGTGAAGGTTACAAGAAACTTCCGCAATAATCTTTTGTCTCTGATGTAGCCATGTGGCGCGAATTCTCGGTGAAAATGTGAAATCATGCGAAGGCGTTGAAAATACGTGTTGTAAGCTTTATTTAGATAGTTCTCTTTCTCGTCATTTCGCGTATTCTGCAACTACAGTACTGTACAGTATTTGTTCTGTGGTTTTCATTCCACTGCAAAATTGAAATGGGTTTTATAGCTATTCATATTTTTATGATAGTTTTAGGTGTTAAATATGCGAATGTTTAAAAAGTTTAATAGTTGTGTGTGTGTGTGTGTGTGAGTTTACTACCCGGCAGTGGCTGACGAAGTTAGGATGTAATATTGCAAAGGATGTAAGTACCTACTTAATACCTACCTATGTAGTTAATTCTTCAGATTTAATCAAGGTCCTCGGGACCGATTGTACATAATTTTTTTCATCGTTAATCCACTAGCAGTCATCTAGTCGAGCTCTTTCAACGAAGCCACTATTTTCTTCTTCTTTATAAATCATTAATCTTTGTCATGCGTCCATTAATCGTACTTATTGACCTTAGATCCACATGATTTTCCGTAGTAGAAGTTAAGTAGGTACCGGGTATCGATCGTTAAGTAACGAATGGATTCTTCTGGATTCGGCACAAGTTAACTAATTTCCGGCATCTATCGAATCGATGATTGCTTTAATCGATGCAATCGGATTTCATTCAGCGCGAGCGTGAAAATCCATTCCATGAATGTCGTTTCAGTTTGCTCGGTTCAGTCAGTTGATATATATTTGTCGTGATTTTTTCAGCGGTAATAAAAAGCGATATAAAAAGCGATGATAGCCTAGTTGGAGAAGGACCGCCTCTCGAGCCAGAAAGAGCGGGTTCGTACCCAGCCGACGGCACGCACCAATTTGTTCATTATTTGAACATACATATGTGCGTATTGTATGTCATCTTGTGTTTCATCATCATTCATCATCATTTTGTGTTTGTTCTATGTCTGGGTGTTAATTATCTATTTAAGTATGTATTTAAAAATATCTAAGTATCTATATCAGTCTCTGGCAACCATAGTACAAGCTTTGCTTAGTTTGGGGTCAGGCGACCGTGCGTGGAAGTGTCCAATAAATATAATATAAATATAAATATCTGCTACATGACTGGAGCCCGGTGTATGGCGACAGGCTCGCCCCCTGTCACATTTGGTACTGAATATCGCCCGGCGAAGTGTGGGTGTTATATTACACCGCTGCCAGCCCCCTCGGGAGAAAGGCGTGAAAAATTTTATGTTATGTTAAGATTTTTTCAGATTGTTAGTATTAGATAAATTATACAAACTTCTTTCGGTTAAGATTATGTAGAGAAAAGCATGCGAAAATGCTCGTGTTGAGTGAAGTAGGATTTGAATAAGAAATTTATGTGGTAGGTACGTATAGAGGTATCTTCAGGAAATGAATTTATCAGTGGCTCTACCGCAATGCGCGCAGAGCTTTCCTTTTTACCAGACTGCAAGGGTACTTTTTTGAGTATACGTACTCGTATGTCACCGTAATGTCACTTTCTACTTTGGATGTGCAATATACTCGTAGAAAATACAATCACTCTTACGAATAACATTAGATAACCTCAGAATAGTTATTCAGTGTTTTGTCAAAATCTTTCTTTACAATTTTTTACTCGATTCAAAACACAAAACACTCAATTACTATTCCGAGTCTATACAACGTTTATTAGTAATAGAGTACAAGTAGGTACAGCGTCAACCAAGCAAAGAGTAACGAGCTTACTTGATGCAGTGCAACTTCAGTATCGGGAAAACTTTACAATAACGTTCTCTCTCTGAGGCTTTCAGCTTAAAGCACTTTAAACTGTACGAATGCTTTAAGTTCGCCGAGAAGCTAATAAATAGAAGTTTGTAAACATTTTCATCCAAGTTATGAATACCTTTTGTTCAAATTAATTGCTATATTTTTTTAATCCAACTTATTTTAAAAAGGTAAAGGTTTGCGTGTGTTTGTTATTTCTTCACGCTCATATGGATGGATGGATTTTAATGAAAGTTGAATTGGTTACTATACATTGTCATCTATGACATAAAAGTGTGTATAACACACAGGCCACTTTTTACCGCGAGTGACACTGCGAGGCACAACTAGTAGGTATATAAACAAATAAGTTAACCAAGACGTTTGACGGTATGACCGATGAAAAGTCTCACGCCTGCATGCAGGTGCAAAAAACCGTCGTTGTTAGTGATAGGTACTCAAGTGACACAGCGTAGTGTGAGTCATATGCAAGTACTGGCTGCACAAAAACTTTACTATTATTTACGTTAGTTTTATATCAAACTAGCTGCGCCCCGCGGTTTCACCCGCGGTTAAAAAGTATCCTATGTGCTATTCTAGACTATAATCTATCTCTGCGCCAAATTTCATACGGATCTTTTCAGCCCTTCTGGCGTGGAAGAGTAACAAACATCCATCCATCCATTCTTAGAAACTTTCACGTTTATAATGTTAGTAGGATTCAGAAAGTACGTATTTTACGTGTCGCCAGACGAAAAGCTATAAATTAACGTAGAGACGCTCAACTACGCCACATAGTATAGCGTAGCCACTATTAAGGGTTCAGAAGCAATAAATTACCTTTCAATGTTCAGTCCCCTGACACATTGTTATGCTAATGGTTTCTTGAACTATTTCATTGATCTACTCATAGGATAGAACTGAATTATGACGTGGCAGTAAAACTAGTGTTTATTGTCGGTAAAAAATAAGTCCCTCAGTTCCTTGTCTGTTCTTTTGGATAGTGGCTTATTTTCCGAATTGAATAAAGACATTTGATTTTTGATTTGGTATCTTGTTGTAAGCTCAGGTAATTAAAGTGTAGACATTACGTCAAATACATGCTATTATTTTCAGTATCGGTAGCTGATCTGTAAACTAGGTAAATTGTAAAATCTATTTTTTTGTCTTAAAACAAAGAAGTCAATAGTGGATTCAGAGAACTCGCATGTAATGTGTGAATTGTGCATGTACTATATATGTATCTATTAAGTAGGTTACCTGCTTGGCACACATGTGACGTAGGTACTCTAGAATAATCGAAATTGTTAGCAAAATGTAGCAATTCCAAAGACATGTACTCGTATGTATAAGTAAGTATATACCCATTGTATTCTGTAAATTTTCCCCAGTTTAATTTTTGTCATGCTAAATGTCTAAACATAGGCTTATCCTCAGGAGTATTAGGGTAGTTCGGTTGCGGGTCAAAAGGCGGCCGATCCCGGGTGACGGCTGGCGCTGCTCAATAATGCAGCCTGAGCAGGGGGTTGGATCTCTCTTTCATTAATGCACGAGCCCGCTTTGATAGTGAGTGTTTGATACATCCATAAATGATAAGCACCTAAGTATCATATAGTCACGCCTTTCCCCGAAGGAGCTGACAGAGGGGTATTACAACACACACTTCGCCGGACGATATTCAGCCCCAAATGTGACAGATGATGTAGCAGATGATACGGACAAATGTTCACACAACGAACCAATTGGTGCGTGCCCTTGGCTGGGATCGAACCCACTACTTCTGGCTTGAGAGTCCAGCCTTCTTTAACTAGGATATCATCGCTAAATACCTAAGTAAGTACATAATACTCGTATATCATCAATTCCATCAAACAAAGCAATCTAACAAAGCTACGTAAATCATATTATTTCATTTTCACAATCGTAAAATATTGCTAGTCCGAGGGAAAGTATTAACGCCGCTCTAAGCAATCTTTTATTATTAAAATCCTAAATTTAGATCTTACGATAAAAGGGAAAATTAAATTAGAAAATCTTTGTGCATAAACCCTATTTATGTTGATCAAATCTGAGAAAAGGTCTCAAATTGCTTTAGCTTAGGTTGTGATTGTTTGTAGAATTTTATTTTGGTTTCCCATGAAAAAAATAATATAAATACATCTGGTTAGAAAAAAGTTCACAATTTTTAGATTACTGCCGATGCGCCCGTTAGAAGAGTGATATATGAAATCTTAAGTAAGATAGTTTGTGTATTTTAAAAATACTATTAAGAAATAAAACGAAATTCTCCAAAGCTCTTAAAAATGTTATCAACTAATATATTTTAGAAATTTACTAGCGCTCATTGATCTATGACGTAATGTCAGCTAATAAAAGCATTTAATTTCATTTATTATAAATAAAGGTATTCAATTTACCAGCCGCATTCAGTTAGAGAGCTTCTCGAGATGGGTTCGCACAGCGTAAACGAGTTTGTATGGGACTGCGGGGGTTGGCCGGCTCCCTTCTGCTATTATATTCCTCCCCACATAAAATTATTGGGCGATCCAGAGAAAACAGAATCTGTTTACATTCCACGGCCTAGATATTTGCGTGCCTTTATGTACGCACTGAGAGGAATGGGTTTTTTGGCATGCGTCCTTGCGATACTTTATTTTATTTTCGACTTTCTGTTTTGGAAAATGTGCCTACGTCGTCGGTCGTCGACTGCTACATATAGCTTGTGGACTTTCAAGAGCAGAAATTTAATAGAACGCAAATACTTAATCAATTTTTATAGCGACAATATAACAATTAGTAATATAATATTTACGCGTACAAAGTTGGTTTCTATAAATCTCAGTAAGAAGGCAAAAATCTTGTGAATTAATAAATTGTAGTAGGTATCTTAGGAAATTAAAAAACGAGGCTCACCATTACCAGTGAGGTTACCGTTAGTTTGTCCACTAGGAAAACTAGTTTAATATTCTTTTGTTTGTTATTCCTAGAGTAAACGATAGAGTTTTTCTGTCTACTTAACTATCTCGTATCTATCTACTTCGGCATAATAACTTTATGCTGTTTTTATTGCTTCTATGCCATAATTGAGTGGTTGTTTCTATTTGAAATGCGTACCTAATATTGTTGATTTATAGAGCTGGGTACGAATGTGGCACTCGAAATTCGCTCAAATCTATATTGTGAAGGGAGGGTAGGGTAACCCCGTGGCACCCTCCCCGTGCCTTCTGCGCCCAGGGGCGACAAATTGATTGTTTTTTTTTCATATTAATGATGCTTTGTTATTGAAGCTACGGTTATATTTCACATAATTATTTTTACAATCATGTGTTTTTCAGCAAAAAATATGATATTCGCCTCCATTGTCAATTTTCGTCTTTTCTCATATTAAAAAAATATTTTTATTCAAAAATTACAAATCGCGGACTCTCTTGTTTTAAATATTTTGATGTTTTAAAAAATGTAATTGTATTTTTCTTCTAAATAACATAGGACGTATTACGTTGTATCTATTTACAATGTAATCCGTTTAAGCGGATTATTGTGATTCGGCGGTTGCACCACCACTTCTCGGTCCGTCGCCGTGCCTACAGTACTGTAGCATGGAGCGAGATCGATCCAACAAAGCAAGCTGCATGAATATTCATTTTTAATTGCGTTTGAATAAATCCTTTCTTCCGGTACTTGTTAATTTAGTACGAATGTTAAATTCATTTGTTAGTAGGAACGAGTAGCTTTCGCTTGTTTTATTTGAGTATGGCAGATTGTAAAAAAATAGGCTTTATCTTCGACTATGTTCAGTTTTTGGATCTTTAGTTTGAGTGGTAACTACGCTAAACTATGTAATAAAGTTGCCGCTACGATTGCGTAGCGAGTGCTACGCTACGGAACGTGGCGTAGCGCGAGTTTTCGCAAGTAAACTACTACTAGCATTGATTACTACTTTCATGACATAAATGTAATCTTTGTCTAGCACAGGGAATGTTACGAGCATGTAGACTTTTAGTTGAGGATTAAAGCATGTAAGAATAAAAGCTTAGAATGAATTTTAGTTCAGGCTCGTACCAAACATCAAGCCACAATGGTCCGCTGCTGCACAACTGAGCCGATACTAGGACTTTTGTTTCCAGTCGCTAGCAATGAATGAAAGGTGGGTTAGGATAACATACCATGTGTGAGGATGTTGATGGTCTCGTTGTGGAAGTAGAAGAGGCTGCGCACACAGCCGGCGGCGGACTGCAGCGGCCGGTAGCCGGTCAGCACGTACGGGTTGAACTGCAGGTGGCGCGGCATGTCCCGCCAGTGGAGCAGCGTGACGCCCGCGCCACCCGGACCCTCCTCGGTTGCCTCCGCCGGCGCGCCATCAGAGGGTAGGCCTTCGCACGCCGCCTCCAGAGACTTTTTTCTCTTCTTAGGCCCTTTCCCATTAACTTCCTGAATTGACATGTCGAACATTTCCGCGCACGGATTGTCGTCCCTCATAACGAGGCGATGCGTCGGTGCGAGGCGGGAGGCTGCGAGGCGGGCCGGCGGGCCGCGGGGTCCGGCCGCATGCCGGTGGCTCGCAGGGCGCAGCGGAGAGCGCGGGGGCGGCGGGGGCGGCGTGCAGCGGGCGGGCTCCTCGGCCGCCGCGGGCGCGCGCGACTGCCGCCCGGGCTGCGAGCGCCGTGCACCGAGCCCCGCCCGCGCCCCGCAGATTTGCGCACTGCGCAATCCCGATCAGCTGATTCCCGCCAGAAGGTCGGCCCGCTCCCATTTGGACACTTTCGCCGAGGAGCTCGCGTTCACCATGTTGACCTGAACAGAGCGGAAGAGTGATTGACTTGCCAGTTCGCTAATGGGATATCAGCACGCTATTGTGACGATGGCTTTCCTTGAACAACGGGCGGTTCCAGCAAGGCAAAAGACTTTAACCTACAATGTAGGTACCTAACGCTAGCCTGTATATAAAGATGTATGACCATAACGAAATAATATATGTATGGTAAAATGCATTAACTTGCCTACTGTCTGCCTACATATTATATGAAACAGGAATATTTACAAGTTTTTTTTAACATAACAATCGCTGCCTACCAGTAATCAATTCAGGAGTCCGTATATTTGCAAATAACATTGCCTGACGGCCATGCGTAAAACATAAATAAAATAGGTTCATTTTTTTAATCTGTTTAAAAATATATGATTTGTATTTATAAAAATTGATGTATGTATGTAACTATTAGCTGTTACCCGCGACTTTGGTCGCGTCTATTTAGAAAATAGTATCCAAAAACCTTCCTCATGATATTCTGAAATTAATTTATCAAATATCATCAAGATCCGTTGAGCCGTTTAGCCGTAAAAAGCCTAATAGACAGCCGTACAGACAAAGTTCCTCTCGATTTTATAATCGGCCGAGCGAACGTTAGCGAGTGAAGCGTCTCTGCTTCAGCTTTGCCAAAAATGCTTTCGTATACCTATCCGATTTCTATCCGGTGGGGCTATTCCTACGCGTGAGATGAGATGAGATTTTATCTTGGTCACTTTCACACCTATGACGTTTCAAACGAGAGCAACAAGGACGAAAAAAAGTGAGATGAAAATCTCAAATCTCAGAATAGGGTCCCAGCTCTCGGTCCGGATCTTAGTCTTCTTCTACAAGTCGCATTTCTTACCGGTTTCTCTTAGAATTTTGTGAATAGGTTTCATAATTATATAGTTTTTTTTGTCGTCGCAGTTTTTGTAAAAATGGCGGAGACATGATTTATTTTTGCTACCAAATTTCACGAGAATCGGTTGTGGAATGCGACCTGTAGAGGAGAACATACGTCGGCTGCGAGATATACAGCTCACAGATCCACTAGTGTTAGTAACGCCTGCACATATTTGTGAGAGTTTAAAGTTACGGTTTTTTCAAAATTGACTTGTAAAAAAACTGCACAGTTTTTAAAAAGAACCTCAAAATGTAGTTCTGGCCACACTTTTATAAATCACTATGTATATTTAAGTACACGAAATTATACCATAAATCAATTCATAATCTCGAGGTAAGACTGACCAAGCGAGTAACGTAGTATTTTTGCGTCAATGTGTGAGTGTTGTGTATCTATACGACAGTAGCGTAGTTTTTGGATGGTATTTGGCTTCACTTAGATCATACGCCGTGCGCCATCTTATTGTCTAGGTTGATCTGAGACCTACACATACACACATACAATCTCGACGGTCAGTTGTACTGTGCGCCCTTTGCAACCGGACCTTTGAAACTAAATTTGGGTTTGCGAGCCACATCCGTGCTCACAACCGTATCTAGCCAGGTTCGCCATTGACGGATACGTCAAGGAGGACTTAATTCATTCATGGCACTAGGACCCCGTGGGTGAAACCGCGGGATCAGCGAGTAATACATATTTACGTTTAATCATTTTATTTTAACTATAGAATGGCTCCGTGAGCTGTAGATATCGCGACCGACGTTTGTCCTCCTCTACATGTCGCATTCCTCAACCCATTCTTGCAAAATTTTGTGAGCAGGTTCGATAATTATACAGATTTTTTTGTCGTGGCAGTTTTTGGGAATTTCTTAAAATCAAGTTGTTCATTTTCTTTGTATTTTTTTTAAATTCAATTACTATCTAACTTAATCTAATCTAACTTAATATGGACTTACTAAATAAAACAAAGAATTATTGTTTACTAATATTATAAAATGGCGGAGATGATTTTTTGTTTGAAAAGAAAAATCGTAGTTCCGCTGTAGAGAAAGATTAAGATCCGGACAGAAATCGGACAAACGAAAGCATTTTTGTCGAAGATGAAGCAGAGACGCTTCGCTTTCTAACGCTCGCTCCGTCGATTAGGCTTTGTAGATATTGGCTGTAAATCTAGCACGGTTTAGGTAGTCGCATTCTTAACAAAATTGTATACTATTCATGTTATCCATACGATACTAATATTATAAAATCGAAAGTAACTCTGTCTGTTTGTATGTTAAAATAATGATATGCTGATAATCAGTTACAGGGTATCACAAGGAAGGTTTTTGGAGACTGTTTTTCTGAATAAACGCGAACGTGGGTAATAGCTAGTAGTTACACATAAACATACATCCTTCGATTTGCATTGAACACGAAAAACAGCATTTCAGTTTGTATCATTTGCCCACACTCGTGCACGTTATCGAACCCGTATAGGTTGATAATCTTCCTTAATTAAACTTTAACACTCGAAGAATCACAATTTTTTTGAAAATAATACAATATTACAACCCCATCTTTTCGGTACCCGCCAAAAACTCCGAAACAATTTTTTTTTGTTTTGTTTTGCCCGTAGGGCACGCTAAAGCCAACATGGCCATACTGCCTTGTCATCCGTTTGATTTTACGTACATGGGTTATTCAATCTAAGATGAAGATAATAGACGAGAGGGTGATGAAATATGAGATGAATTCCTCCCCTTTTCCCATTTTAGTAAAGCCGTGGATACTTTACTGAAAATTTATGTCGAGTTGTGTAGAGAACACGAAAAGTAGCATTTCCTAATTGTAATTGTATCATTTGCCCACACTCGTGCACGTCAACGAACCGGCAAAGGTTATTAATAGTAATTATTATTATTAGTAATCCACAATTATTACGCTTACACGAAGAATCAAAAGTTTTAGAAAATAATACAAAATCACGACACCATCTTTTCGGTTCCCGCCAAAAACTCGAAACAAAAAAAAGGTGGCAGCGGTTGGATATAATATTTGCTAGTTTCTTTAAAAAAGCGTTCGAACCCATACTCAACCTCCTTTGTCATCAGTGTACGCTGTGTATTTTATCTAAGTAGGTAGGTATGTATGTGAATGACCAAATAATGGTAATGATCTCATTATTCATAATTTAAGTTAATACATTTTTAGTTAATAACATTTAATTTATTTATCGCGGACCGGACCGGCTGACTTTGCTGCCTTGGACTTGGCTGACCTTGCTGCCTTGGAACAACGGGCAATGTCTGGATTCATGTCTGGCAAGAGACGCGACTTGAGTCAGTATAAATGTGCTGTGGCCGCCAGTCACCTGGGTCGCACCTTCTAGTCCACTCGCCGGCTATTGCAGCGGATTTGAGACGATGGGCAGTTGAGGCAATGAGGCCAAGAGTTCGGTTGCTGAGCTAGGTCGTAGGCTCAGACTAGAGAAGTAGTAGGTGCTCGCTTTGGGTCGTATCTACCTACCTGATGCAAAGGTTGGTTGACTATCGCCATCAACCAAGGCAATGCTGTCAGCGTTTTGGGCACCTTTGCGGCGGGTACAGCCCGGGGCGAGATAATTATGTGATAATAATATTTACGATATAGTGACTGAGTATAAATATTTTATTTACTTAGGGCTTACCATGAGTTTTGATAGTTACGAAAACTGTTTCCGTTTTTGTTTGGCTCCCTATATTTTTAATAAAGCGCCCCTGGCGGAAACGTTAGAAAACTAGGCCAAATGTATGGAGCCAACTCGTGGCACTTAGGCCTTCAGTACTTTTAAACTTAATTTTATATTGATTTGGTTTAAAACCTGCTTTCAATTACTTCGTCTTCTCCTGTTCCCATTATTTGGGGTCGGGTCTCCCCACTTTCCTGCGCCAAGGAAAGCGATCTTGGGTTGTCGGGTCGGGCAATTGGGCTTTCTTGAGGTCTCTTTCGATATTGGATTTAAAATCTGCTTTCAACAAATTCAAAAATGTATTTATTGTGTTTTGTATATTGTAAATTGTAATCTTATTAAGAAAGAGAAGGAAGTAGAGGAGAGAAAGTAATTAAATAGTTTTTTGATAGTCCATAATTTTAATTAAGTATAATACAGTCACTAATAGTAATTTAATAAATGCTTATCATTATTAGCCGGTTTAAATTTATGTTGTATCATAAAAAATAATTTGTGATCACAGTTTGATTATGCTACGGCTACATTTGCAGCCTTCGGTGATAATACCTGACGAATTATCGCCTATGTCAATTCTGCAGACAGGGGCCCTATTCGGAGATTTGAGATTTTCATCTCACTTATTGACGTCCTTGTTGCTCTCGTTTGAAACGTCATAGGTGTGAGAGTAACAAAGATAAAATCTCATTTCATCTCACGCGCAGGAATAGCCCCCCTGGAGACGAGTTTGAGGCCCCGTATTAAACGAAATCACCGAAAACAAGTATTTTGTTTGCGCCTGGTTTGATATGAAGAATTGTGATGATCAAGTGCAACAAAACACAGCTGGTAGAAGAAACAACCAACTAAAGTTTAACTGACGTACAATTTTGAAAATGATTCTCATTTTGGAAAAAAAATAATAACAAAAAGTATTTTCATAAAAAAACTATCGGAACGTAGTTCTCTAAATTTTCAGCGATCACTCCACATTTTTTTTCCTTTTTAAAATTTCATTATTAAAAAGCCAGATTAGTTTTCGAAAGTTTAACCAAGCAACTTATTCTTACTTGTGTTAATTTTACGATTAATACCAATAAAAACGGCAAAAAATGTATTTCTAGGCACCGATATCATTTTACCATCAAACATGATATTTGATTTTCAACTCTAAATGTAGCGGCTTAAGTAAACGTATGTATGGATAGATAATCGTGGAATGACCGAGCCTTAACGCTTGTGTAGACAAGAACATCGCCGAAAACCGTTAACGATGATTAGCGCGATGCAACTCGACACGAATTATAGCGTGCTAATGTAGCCGCAGAATTAAATGCGGTTCATCCTATGTTCCACGTTTTTTTAGGCAAGAAAATATTGAACAAACTCTTCCATATGCCACATTAACAAATGGTTAAATGTGCTTCCTGTGCAAACCAAATTAGTAAAATAATAATTTCGTACAAGTTATAAACGTGAACGCAACTTTAATTATCTCTATGTTGGTAGTAATAGTTTATCTCTATTCCGCAAGATGTCACTTTTAAAGTTCCGGATTTGAGATTTTTAATGACTTTTAAACGTTATTATATTAAACCTTAATACTTTTGAAAATATTATTTTAGTTTAATTACTTTTTAGAGAAATATTTAATTGTCATACATTTTATTATGCTAAATGACATCACAATGTTGTTTTTTAATGGATACGGTTGAGAAACATAACGTAATCAAGCAAGTGTGTTGCGTTGCGTTCAACCAAAAACCAACCAACCAATGGAGGAGCAAGCAAAGCAAAAGAAAAGCAAGCAAGCAGCATCGTTCTAGGATTCGGATCGATGTTCGGGCCTTTATTGCGAAGCAGCGTTATTCAGGGTTCTGCGTCGCGAACTTGGAACTATCTTACTAATTTTACTCAGTTACTCTGGTGTAAATTGAAATACTTACGTGAATTGAGGGTGAGTTTTTGTATAACTTTCAATCGTATAGGGCTTCAGTGGAGTCTTAGTGAAACCAATATGGCGTCGTATCTAGTAAAATGTAAATAGATTCTGACATTTCTGTTAAGAGCCACATGAACATCAATAAGTACATAAACCTATCTGAAACCACAGAATTCATCAGAAAGTCTTTGAGCGACGTACCTACAGCTTCTTCATAACAATGAGCATTTATAATACAGTTTTAAGTTTATTAAGATCTGTGTAGCTATGGTACAAAATACTATAGAACATTTTGTGTTAAAATCTTTAAATTAACTTGTTCTCGTCAATATAATTTTCTATGTACTTAAGTCCATATTTGACAACGTAATTACCAACAAGCTTATTGTTTGGCATTTCAGTTGATTCCATTCAATTTTCTAGCACACTCCCTTACTGATCATGCAGCATGCATTTAGCAGCATGTAACCTTGTCAACATTTTAGAAGAAATTATAACAAAGTTTTAGGCATATTGTTGACAATTTAGACTATATGTTTGATGTCTAAGAATACTACTGACAACTGTTGTAACAAGTACATAGCGTTTACTATGTACATAGGCTTAGAGCAAAAAAGGAAAGCAACCTGATGCTTAAAATTAGCATATTACCAAATGATGTACCTTATTACTTATCTCTTTTTCTTTAAACTAGATATGTTTTCAAAATTTACAACTTTGTTATGCTCTGTTTAATTCTTAAGTCGATCCCAATTTAATATCAGTTTCAGTTCATCAAGCTTATGCATGTTGGTTTGATATTTTATAGAATGCAAGGCTCTGACCAAATGTTGGAGGTCTAAAAAGTTTATGTTTTTCAGCTTTAACCTCTCGGATACGAGTTTTGGTATCTTTTTATGGTAAGTGGAAGTACTGGAAGTACTTTCCTTGTAACTATGACTGTCAAAAATAATGTATCTATTAAATTAATGGCCCCTTGTGTTGCTAAAGTAGTCTATATGGATTTATTTACTGGTTAAATTAAACTCATACTTAAACTCATATTACTTTATCAGCTTTATCAGGATCACTTTCATTAATTGATCAGTGTAATGAATCCATATGTTTACTTAGCATGTATTTTGTATTAACTGTTACTAGAATCTTCTACCACAAAGCAGTTGTTTTTGGCTCTCATAAATCACAATTAGCATGGTTTTTCAATGGAATGGCTTTCATGCTCTATTTACCATATTTTCTTGGATACTATACTATCAAATCAATTTATTTATACCCATTCAGTTTCCAATAACAAGATTGAAACGTAGACCTGCAATTCATCAAAATCATAATAATTAATAACATGCAGTAAATTATTAAATGTGTATTCTAAACAGTTTCTTTGACTTGTCATGAATATGATTTTTGTATGTGAAACAAGTATTGCGGGGTACAGAATTTTCATTAGTTAATTTTGGTCAACTCTCTTTTTAACCGACTCAGCATTATCAGGAGTAGGTTCTCAATTCCTCGGAATCTTTTTTGTTTTGTTTCTTCTTCTGATGTTCCTTTACTTGATGGCTGGACTAATTTGACAAAAACCTTTTAATGGATATTACTAGTGTCCCAGATATTCTCACTGATTTTGTCGTGAGAGCAACAATCAGAAACAATTTAGTTGTCCCAGATTCAGCCTGCACATCTAATTATTAGCATGCAACCACAATGATGCCATCAGTTCATGTTATTTACTAACTTTAATTATCTACATATTTCAAACAGTATTTGCTGGTATTTACCATGTAGAAATTGTCTGGTATATAAATAGGAACATTCTAAGACCTCTTCTATTTTCATTATAAATACTGTAATACATGTTTTCGTCATGTTGTAATTATATATTTGTGTTGCTATACCTAACTCTTAGCCTAAAGCAGTAAAATAGTTGTTATAAAAAACCAAAAATGTTATATTATGTTATCAAAAGTTGTTAATTTCTATATTGATTAACAACTTCACAAGTTGCTTTCACAGCATACATTACAGCCATATTAATGGTACAGCATACAAAAAGCCCTTTCTTTTAGCATCAATGCTAATTTATTATTAGCTGTGGAAAAGCTGTTTGTCCTACTTTCTGCAGCTTCTTTCTTGAGTTCCCTTTTACAGTGAGTTAGCCAAGCGTTGAGATTTTGTATTTACACCAGAATATGACCATGGAATTAGTAGGTAATAGTAATCTACAAATCTTAAAGCTTAGGAAAGATGACTGAAATCAGTCAAATCACTTTTTCAGTTATATCTAGTGTCCAAGTAAAGCAACAGTTAACAAAATCAATGGCATAATAGGAAAGGCCAGGATGACCAGCAGTGGAACAGCAGGAAGGTTGATGATGATGATGATCTGCCAGCCTTGCTTGCCTCTCATATTAGTCCAAGCTTACGCCATTGTAAATTGAAACATGCGGCACAAAAACCTAAATCAAACCTGCTGAAGTAGACACGAAAATTCTCTGCAGATCGCCGTATCACCATGCTAAAATGCTAACATATCTGCTTCCCAGAACACGGATTGGTGGGGCTTGCTTGGTGCCATGTTAGCTTAATGTATGTATGTGAATGGAATGCTCTGGTTTCAGATGCCGCGCACACGCAGGAGGCACTATGCGTCGCCGTCGCGGTCCCGCTCGCGGTCTTACGAGGTCAAGCGACGGAGGCTCGACGACGGCTCGGCTGAGGGCACCTACAGGAAGCGGAGCCGGTCCAGAGAACGTGAAAGGTAAGACTTTTTGTTTTATCAGCAGTGTAGGATTAATTCATACTGCATGCCCCATGAAATATTTAAGTTTGATGTCGGATTCATTAGCGATGCTGCAAGATATATCAGTATGAATTGATCCTTAGCTAGATCGTACGAGTAAGTTTGGTAGTGAGTGCAAGGTAAGGTGGTAAGAGAGGCGTGACGGTTGACCTCTAGGTCTTTTAAATTGCCAAGTATGTCTCGTTTTCGATACCCTCTTACCCTACGCGGTATCTGGCCTGCTGCGTGGTGAAACTCGTGATGCAAGCAATTCGTCGGAAAAAAATATTCAAAGGAATGCGTAATAGTATCTTAAGTTTAAAGTAGCGCCATCTAGCGGTGACTGGTAGTACTAGACCAATATGCAGCTAACTGCATGGTAGACTGTTCGGTTATGCGTCGAAGTTGTTGATAGTAATTTGAATATCTGCTAGATGGCGCTGCAAGGTTTAACCAATACTAAATTTGCTGCTTACCATTTTTCATTTATTTATGCGATCAATCAGACTTTTTGTCGTATTATATCTACATATTTTTTACTACGTAAGTTTACTTTTTCATAAATTAAAACGTAATTGAACCAACCAAACCGTTACATAATTTTTAAGTAACGTCGTAAGGTCGTTGTCGTTACGTGAATGACGAATATAAAATCTATGATTAGTGTTGTATCGACTTTGCCACGCGAAAACATACTTACGAATTCAAATGAAATATTACCAACAAAACAAATACGCGAAATTCATCAACGACAGTCATCAAATCGAAAAAACTAAACATGTTATTGATGTCCTTTTCTGTTTGCTTGTAGGCGATATAATTTCGTTGTGGTCGGGTTCAAGTTAAACAACTTAAATAATTCAGTTTTTGTTACATTCGAATTCTCTTACGAAATCGCTAATATTTTTACTATCTTCAACATCGTCTAATCGTAAATACATTGTCATAAAACGCAAGCAACAAAGTTGTATCTATTGTAACTAAGTGACGGCTTTGAAACATACTATACTACTAGCTGTCACCCCGCGACTTCGTTCGCGTTTATTATTTATATATATATATGTGAGCTATCCTAGTTATCTGTTAAGTTAGATCGAACTGCACACATTGTGCAAATTTGATTGAAATCGGTTAAGTAGTTTAGGAGTCTATAGCGGACAAACAACGTGACACGTAATTTATATATATTAAGAAGATATATATATAACATACTATATAGAAACTGGTTATAGAAACTTTATAAAGCAAATCCTGATTCTAAGTAACCTACGTTAAAACTTAGAACCTACCTACGTATTGAATACAAGTAGCTAAAATAACGGTGGTCGGTTGCAGGTTGGCCAACGGTATTCGCAGGTTAGGGCTCGCTTCACACCTTTCGGAAGTCGAAACCATGCTCGACCCGTCTTTCTCGCTCGAGGAACCTTTGATAAGGACATAACCTATTCTAGTCATTTATCATCATTACAGAAAAAAAGATCTACCTCGATTATTATAATTATTAGCCAAGTAACAATTCATCATAGTTAACTTTTTGCATGCAAAAAGCCACAAGGGCATTTTATTGCGAATTTGTATCTGAATGTCGAAGATCATCCGAAGAGTGACGCAAGGCCCCGTTGGAATTTATGTAGACAGCCCTACGTACAAATATTAAATAAATATAATTTTCATAAAGTTACCTTAAAAAAAGTACTAGTGTACGCGGCGGCTTTTTGTTGTCTTGTCAAGAGGTGCCAATCAATAATTGTATGATTAAGTAGGTGGGTCTTGTACAAATTGGCAATATAAACTATAGTTACGCTGTCACACATGTCTTATTGAAGCGGCGGCCTTCGGCGTGTTTCACTTCGTGGGAACGCACTTGACTTTTTTCATACATCCACGCTAACATTGACATTCGTATCGCATAATGGTTATTGTTTTACCCCATTAACCAAGTTTTACTTATGAGGAGCCGCGCGTTATTCACCCAAGGCTGTGAATAAATATTTTCATTTCATTGTTTTAAATTAACGTCCGTTATTCTGACTCATTTGCTCTTCATGTAATGAAAGCAGTCTAGAATGTTAAACAGTTACAACTGTATTAAGATTTTTTAATTGTGTTTTACTGTACTTATTTGCCATATTTTGGACCCAGGGTGCTAATTTAGCACAGTACCTGCTCATTAACATAACTGTTGTAAATGAAAACGAACTTTTGACCCAGCCGACACATAAACCGTTGCATTGCATTGTCTAGGTAATTCCTTCTCTTTGTGTTAACGGCCGTTCTTCATGCCAATAACTTTTAAGCTGTTTTAAGTTTGTTCTCTTTTTGATTCATTATTTTGATTCACCTAATTGTAAACATTATAATATACACATATCCACTGATATACAGATACAGTTCTTTATTAGTGAAATTTGTAAAGCCACACGTCATGAAAAAAAAGTGGGTAGTTAAGTCGAGTAGTCTTCTCTCTCGCCAATGTACTCAGTCTAGATTAATTCACAATTGATCGTAATATCATCATTCCATCGATTTTAAGTTTAATCTCACCCGAGTTGTTCTTAACAATTCGCTTGAAACAGTAAAATACCTAAAGTTGCTAGTTAAATTGGCAACTATTATAGGTACAAAATGGCCTGAGCTGTCAGCAGTGGTCTGGAATCCAGTTTCGTTATTGCATTCCCAGTCGGCCGCGAGTGCCTTATACATCCGAAGGCGTAGGTATTATGGACCAGTGCACCGACTACCTATCGGAGTTTTTTCTCCTTCGTTGCACACTTAATGACAGGATGGTCGTATCGTAAGTTAACCCACGATCGGCCACGTACGTGGGTTCTGATCGTCTGATCATCCTCTTTCTGTCTGTCATTAGGATTCAGTTGAACTTTCTCACCTCTAATTTGTTTTTCAATACAATTCTGTCCTTGTCCTTTAAAATGTTTTTAAATTATTTTATCGATCTGGGTTATTTTTATATTTAGCAAGAATCATTTCGAATAGTTTAAAGCTTCGCTGTAGTTCTAAGTTTACAAACAAAATTTCGAAAGACAATAAAAGTCACGTTTGACTTAAAGACTGGTATTGTTAGCTATATTTTATTACTATGCTGTAAAATACATAACATTGCATAAATGGATTTGCTCAAGCGGCCACTGAACTCCATTCAGCCAAGTGCTCTGCATCGCAAAGCTCAAACGCATTTATAATGAAATGAATTCGACACTGAGGGCCATAAATTGATATTTCACAAAGGGCTCGGCTGAGTCGGCTGGCGACAGTAATTGCTACTTGCCTGCAAATTGTACCTAACGCGATGTGGAAGTGGATCCTTTATCCCACTACTAGCACCGCTGACTAAACCCACGGAGGCTCATATCAAACCGTAACTTGTTACAAATAGAATCTCGAATGGCATACATAAGTTTCGGTATCTTATTGAACGTAATCGTGCCTACGTTGCGTTGTATAAGCACGAATACTTTTTGTACGTGCACTGCAATGTCGGCGCATGAACGTGTCGATATATTTTCATTTTCTTGTCTTTCGCAACGATTGTATGCCAAGGACCTCTGAAAGGTCGTTTACTAAAACGGTAATCTTTATTTTATCTGTGAGCGAGCAATACGTGATTTCAGTTTTGGCCATCGGGATACACGTCATCTTCATAAATTGAAGTGCAATTGTTGTACTTACTTCAGGTTTGGCACCTTTTTACGAACCACAAGTATCGCCGTTGTTTGGTTTTGTGGGACGATTGCCAAACTAGGAAGCATCTAGATAGCATTGTTGTTTTGTGAAAAATGCAACATCTGAGACCGCAAGAGCGATTGCGTACCTAGCAATTGTCGCAAGACTGTATTCAGCGTTGCTGTATTCAGGTGACAAATGGTGGGCCGGCGCGCCGCGGGGTGGGGGCGACAGGCGTTGTTCTTGACACAGTAAAACTAGAAGTGCAGTAGGTAGGTGCAGCTGCGACCCACGCCGAGCTTTTTGCAAAACGTACATGCGTCTAATTTACAATTACCCGGTGCCATCATAGAACAATCGCACTCTAGTAATTTGACTGTAAAAATTCAAGAGCTATTTCGTGTCTCGTTAACAAGCGCAACAACTAAACGTAATGAGGATAGACATGTTCAATAATTAAAATATTTTGCAACTTTCACCACTTGTATCTAAGCCACAATCTAATTCGTTGCGCGCAGGTATATTGCGTTAGCATCAGTGCAATTTGCAGAATGTGTATTTTCACTAAGTTCCCGACTGAGCACAGCGCGTATTGCACGTGATTTATCTGCCTCAGCCGGCTTCGATCTCGGCCAGAAACGCTTTCCATGTTGCGAAGCGGAACGCAGCACCGCGGCCGCCACCGCCGCCGCCGCCCGCTTGGGGATTTATGCCTCGAAGCCGTACAAGATGTCCGATATAATCCAATTGAAGATTTATTCCTCCCGCTAGCTTGTTCCTCATTCGACAACTCGTGCCCTCATACACTTCCTACGTTGCTACATGCATTATTTATTATACCTGGTTTTATTAAAACGTGACACGGGATTTGCATACAACGACGTTAACATCACGAAACGCTAATGATTGTACTCTCATCAAAAAAGACGTTCTTCCTCGGCTCATCATGTCACACGACTTCATAATTTTGACACGGGCTCAAGGTGATGATCATTAAGAAAATGATTTCCTCACTAACGTATCGGATTACGATGGGGAGGTCGCCACTCATCATATCCTGTTTAAATAAAGTCGACGTCTCACGTCTGGCCTCGGATGTTGTGGTGCGCTCGCGATGCTCTCCTTCAAAATTCTGCGTACTGCAAACACGATGTCGCATTGTGTTCTGTAATTACTCGTACTTATGCGTTGACATTCAATATCTGTATTCTGATACATCTGTCAGCTTTAATTTTTTTGCCTGTCCATTTCACGTTTATTGCTTAATTCCTGGTGCGATTTTATTTGGTTGCGTTGCATTTGGAATCGATAACGAAGAGAGGTAAACAAATGGATAATGATCTTGAAACGGCAGGTGAATAGTTTCATTACTTATACATAGAGGGAATTTGAAGCATTTACAGTTGAGCAGATTTAGCGAGCCTTAGTGGTTATGTGTGGAAATTGTGGAATCGGTGTCGTGGATGCCTTTATTATGAAGACTTATTTATTTCGGCTGTCTGTGTCGCGGCGGCTATTGTGCACGGATCGGGCACATGTGACGGAATCAACGACCGTTTAGTGAGAGCTGCTGCTAGCCTAGCCGACGATTTATCACGCCACTAAATTGTAGCTTTGACTGCGCAAATTTTACTTTGCTACATACATACTTTTCTAATATTAGATTATTATTCGCTGCCAAATCGTTGCACGTCGTCGGCTTCAATCTGTTCTGCTGCGGCCCTGATTATTGGCAGAGTACTTCGTTCGATATCAACAAGACATAACAGTAATGTCACCATCATACATGGATGAGAGGATTAATAGTAATAAATTAACATTTGATCCAATCGCCTCGTATATTTTATGTGTTGAAGAATGTTATAAATCACTCTCTTCTGGCCCTACTTGGTAGAGTTTATAAATCATTGCAACTATTATGGAATATGTACGATTGTTTATCTATTTGCCGTCTGTATTTGTAGGTCAACTCCTCCAGTTAAATATTGACATCTGCTTCATACTATTAGCAAAGTTCTAGCGTATATAGAAACTACATTTATGTTTGAATTTGGTAATTTATTCTTAGAAAGACAATGTTAAGGCTCTGCCAATTCAAATACGAGGGATGCTTTATCCATGTCCGCGTCAATTGTTACGGCTAATTGCTAATCATAATACGCGTATGAAACAATGGCACCATTGTCACGTCCGCAGAATGGTACTATTAACGTTGACATTTCTATCGATTTGGAGAAAATGTTGGTATTACGAGTGTCCGTCCCCCTTCCGAGCTAAGCGGTCATTACTGTCACATAATTACTTATTAGTTCCCCGGTGGAAAAGATTACACAACGCAGCAAGTCGTAAACTAATACATGCCAGTTAGGAAGTTACGTGAACGCGTTCATATGATTACGAAATAGTTTTCTTCTAACAGGTACACTTTATGCAGCTGCTGGGTAAATAACGTGGAATTGCTTTAATAGTTTCAGCGGATATTTAATTTACTAAGTGGCACAAGTGGTCGCAGTACGGATAAGTCGATTACGAGAACTAAACGTAGAATGTGCTGAGATCGACTTGGGGAATAATTTTACTTTAGTATTCATTAAGCGGAAAAGATTTAGTTCTATTTGGTAAATAACTATATATCTTTGACAAACGAACAGGGATGACATGAGGAATAAAATATGTTTTTAAAATTGTAAAGATTTGTTCTAAATTGATCTGACCTGATTAGTTAAAGTAGCAAGGTTCTTAAAAATAAAAATATTTCTGGTAAGCATAGCATTTATTTTTGCGAAGGGAAATATTTCAATTTTCATTTCAAAGGTCCCGCAGTCCGGGTAAAAAGCGTTAGGCCCTACCCTTGCCTGGCATCTGGCCTCGAAGAAGCCGTTAGCTTTAGATGAGGCTGGGAGCGCGGTCGCGGCTCGGGATCGATTAGCGAACCGGTCGCGCGGGACGTTGACTCCAGACTCCTGCGCCACACGCGATATGCGAACCTTTCTGCTCGACACTCCCCAGACCTTGTCCTAGCAATCAACTACCTACTACGGTATAATACCTTAAGAGGGCCGCGACGTTCTGAAATTTCCATTCAAACGCACTACTGAAATTTCTTGAATACCGTTTGTCAGATTATGATGAAATTTAGCATGTACAATTAAATTAACAATATCTTCGCCCCTATGTTCTTGGTTTTTTTAAAAACGTTCTCAAGCGAAAATAGAGCTATGTAAAATACCCGCATTTTAAGGGGTCACTTTTGACTGATTTATTCAATAGTTAGACAAAGTAAATCAAAAATTCTATTACATAGAGAGGTTGTCTACATCATTAGCTGTTAAATGAATCAATAATACAAGGGAAATTCTTAGTTACTTAAGAATTAATAACAGTAGTGCAAAAGTCATAAAAAAAATTGAAATTGCACTTTGGCAGTCGGACGTCGCGTGTACAACTACTAAAGAAATAATAAATTCAAAAGCTTTTTGGTCCTAATGAAGTATACTAAACTCGTATATTGTGTTTACTTAAACAAAAAGAGAATTAGCGAATGTGTACTTAGTGCAAATTATCATAAATCACAAACATCAGTCATCATGGGCGCAGTAACTCAGGGTTAGTTTCACTGGGCGCGGCAGATGACAGATTCAGTTCTAACTGCTCACATCCGCTCATGTGTAATTGCTAGCAGGTGTTCCTGCATCGCTCCGATCGCTCACTATAACTAGTTTTTTTACCGTAAACAATTTAAAATGACGATCCTGAATGTTTGACACTTTTTTCATACAAAAGACTTCAACGCGCTGCCTCTTGCGATGAGCAACTAACGTTCCGCGTAGACGTGAATAAAAGTAAATGTTCGCTTGTCAGATTATGCACAGTTGAAGCTTTTATAGAAAGTTTAATAGTGGTAATAGATGTGTCTGGGAACGGGGGAGAATGAAAGCTAGGATATAAAACACTTTATAGGTTTGCGTGAATTCTTTTGCAGTGCGATACAATAAATTTACATATTTTATTGCAGATGATTTGCATAATAATTTCAAAACATAGGTATTGTTTGCATCGAAAGGGAAAACAGGACGTAATTAAGGCGAGGATGCGAGCCATCGCATGCATCCTCGTAAATTATATCACTTGATAATGTGATTTATAGGAATGGGTTGAGAAGTGTAAACAAGAAGTCTGTTGTGTTGATTAAACAGTACTGATAAAGGTGTCTGCTAGCGTCCTGGTTGAAAGGGCCAAGGGAGGGTGCGGCGAGGGGGCGGGAGACGCGTGCGGCCGTCGAACCCGCGTGGGTCGGGGGTCAGCAGCGCGACATGCGTTCATTAGCGCATGCTTGCGCCTGCGCATACTTACGATCTATAACATCCATAACAATGATGAGTACAATATGCTTATTGCAGAACACATGACACTTGCATGACTTCAAAGAGTTGTTTTGGTCAAATAAAAAAATGCTGACAATTTTGTTAGGCTGGTTTATTACTGAACTAAACTATTTTTGACAGCCCAAAGAAGCGTAGAAAATTTAGTCCTATTTGGGCAAGTGGTGCAGGATCGGCCAGATCTATTTTATCTTTGGAAATATTATGTACGTTCGTAAAATATTTTGAACTATGACTGTCATAACAGTAACACTAGGAATTAAGAAATATGGATAGGATAGCTGTACCAAGATTTAGACTGACTAAGTCAAATAAGTCATTTTTAGGCAACTGTTCGTTTGTATAATAAAATCCCGAAAAATATAACAGGGCTCACTGAATGAAAATTTCTAATCCCATGTTAAAACTACATTAATGAAAAGAGGATATTATAAAGTTAACAATTATTTAGAAGACAAAGATGCCTGTCTGGAGCCTTCTACTTCCGCCAATTAGCCACTAGTACAATAGATATTACCAAGTTGTAAGCAAAAATTTGTGAGACAGTAACTTGTTTTTTTTTTTGTATAAATAATACCTCTCAGTTTCTTGCCTGTTCTTCTGAGCAGTTCTCTCTTTCCGAATAAGGCGGTCGAGTCTATTAAAAAACGTTGACGTTCATAAGTGTATCTATGATACTCAAATTGAATAAAAACATTTTGACTTTGATCGGTGCATATTATGTCATTCAATCACTGCCATAAACTTGTAAACTATTAGGAATATTTATTTTCATGTGTCTGAAAAATAATCACTAATAGGTACTTGGTTTTCCCTATATGCGTTGGCCTAGAATTTCTGGAATTCATTTGTCCATATAAGATGTAAACAAAGTTATAGTCCAACGTTTCCTTGTTGGGATCGCGTCAATTGTTCAATTTAAGTGCATTGCGCCTTACCAGGGCCATTGCAAGGCTTTTTGTGGTTTGTTTTATTAAGTTAAATCATTGCTTTGTTCGTTGTTACTTATGTTACATCTCCTTGGAGACCAAAGGAATGTCTTTGTTCGACGCCGTCTCGGAACGTCAAAGAGACTTTCGGATCAGGCTCTGTTGACAATATGCTAATGAAAGTGAACCAATTTGTTGTCGTGTCGTATCTATGAGATTCCTAGACTAGTGCCATCAATCTAATTCGTGTAGCTAGACGTATGCAATGCATTAGTGTGAGTCAATCGAGAAAGTAAACCAGTAAGCATTGTTCCGAGTGGATGCGCGCTGTACAGAGCGCGGGCGCGTGGGCGCAGGCAGCGGCGCGAATTAAACCAGCTCTCTATTCATTACTCATCGTTATTGCTATACCCATTTCGGGAGACGAAAGCGAGTGTAGGCTTATTGAACCTACCTACGTACAATATTGCACCATAATCATATTTATAATCATTCAAAGGGGTTATTTTTATATTTTCCCATCCATGGTCACCACTCACCACACACGAGTGCGTCTTTCATAAATCGATTCACGCTCAATGAACACTTATTTGAGCGTAGTACGTTTACTCTAATGGCTACTTTATTTATATACTTGTTTTGTACACGATTAAATGAAAAACTGGCTAGTTGTCTGTGATATGAAGGTTAGTTGCTATTCTTATTTTTAAAGTGTAGAACTTTTTCACGCTTCATCAAGCGAGGGCGCAGCGTCTCGTCGTAGCCGCGTCGCAGCCTTCACTACGATGGAACAATCGATAGATTTTACAAAAACTATAGCTAAGAAGAAAATATAGAGCGAACGGCATTAACTCTTAGTAATAATGGACCTACAGACAAAAAGTATCATGATGTGATTGTTGGTCGTGGAACGCGCCGGGCTCGTAGAAAGTACTAACAGCGCGTGCAAGAACGACAATTAACAGCGGCGGCTTCATCTCCGCTTTGATGTTTATTGCTCTAAAATAGCTCTCAAATATTTTTAACATTAAGTACATTTTTTTTATAAAAATGCAATTTTCTGGCAAAACTGACCTGGAATGATTTGAAATCGTTCCTCTATCATAATGATCGTGTTAATGTTAGTGACATAGAATTTTGCTTGCATAATGTTTCAAAACTGGTTCGTATTGTAATTATTAAATATTTTAGGAATATTAAACAGATGGATAGGATAGGAACTCATGCAGTTACATAGAAGTTTTTCTTTCAATATTTGCTTTACTAAGTAGACTTCTGTCTGGTAATATTTTTAAGTTTTATGTTACAAGTTACGCAGTACATAATATAATTATATATTACAGTAGGTATCAAAAAGAGCCTTTCTCTCAAAATTATAAACCGTGACATCTTTTCACTTTCACTATTGCTAAGTCAATCAAATTGCGAAATACAATTTCATAAATTAGTAGATAATAATTAGGGGTACTCAGATTATAATGTGGGCGTTACTTGGAAGACACCACTTAGTTTTCTTGCAGTAAACCAGTATTGTGGGTTTGAGTTGGGCGGTCAGCCGCGGTAGGCGGCTAGTGAAAGCTACTTGCCATGGACCTGTTTATTAATAAACACATTGCCTAATTAATTAAAACTCTCCATTTCACGGAATCATTCTATCATCTAGATGTCTTCCTCTGTCGATAAATTATGTGACGTAACATAATATTCATATTAATGCAAATGGGCCCGTTTACGATTCCTCATGCTTTCGGAACGGCATAAAAGCCTCTTGCATAATTTGTTGTAATTATTATTAATCATCGATGTTATTTAAATGTTAACGGTCGGGTTAATTTCATTTCGAAATCTGTTAAATGGGAAAACATCAGATAAGCATCGCCATTGTATTCATATGAGCGTTAATCGAATGTACCAAATAAAATATGCGCGTGTAGCCTATGTACGAGTACCTAATCCGTTACATATCTTGCTTCATGGAACCGGTAGATACATACTAATCAGTAATGTCGGTATTGTCTAGTCGAGTGTGTGGGAGGGCTTTGTTTATGGACGCTTTATAGGTCACCACTCGCCCCACAGATTGGTACAACAACAGAAACACTAATACATCGTCGTCACACCGCAAGGAAAGTAAGTGAAAATCTGTCTTCACGTGGTCGCGACCTAGAGTGTAACCCATGTTTAACTTCACAACAATAGCCACAGAAACACAAACAAAGAGTTCACACGAGACATTTGAATGAAATATGATATGAGAGATGTGGGGAATTGGAGCAAGTGCGAACCTAGACCGAATCACAGTTACCGTGCTCTGACTCATCTGTGGAAAATGATCACGTTAACCCAAATGTCAAGAGCACTTTTATTGTCTCAACGACTTTATTTACCTCGATCGAAAATTACTTCTTTGTCCATTTGGAGAAAGTGCGAAATGAGTTCTCGGATTACGCTGATTATGATCTACAATTTAAAAGTTGTTTTTGTTTGATCACCGCCACGTTCAGATATAAAAAACATACACATACGTGTACATGTTTTAAAGAATACCTACGTCTTTGTTAGAGACTTGCGTACCTATATGTTTGCGTGCTAAGGTGCGATGCTATAAACACTGACATTGACCATGCTCAATCATAAGCTTAATAAGCATGAATAAGATAATGCCTCCTTATAATAAAAACATTGATTCTTTCTTCATACTGTAAAGGTATGCATTAATTGCGGATAAATAAAGTTTTAATCTGTTATTTATTCCACAATATGCAAGTTTGCTTCTTGAGACGAGTTTATACTCTAAGCCAGGTTGCTAAATAAAGGAAAACCGTGACGGCACATAGTCGATTATGTTAATCGAATAATTTATTTCCTTTTTTAGCGAGTTATAAACACGAAATGTAGATACATAGTGCGCTGCCTGCACTCATCACTGTGTTTACCCGGGCAGGCGAGGCGGCAGTCGGCACCGGCAGGAGCGGGTCACGATTGCGGAAGTTCAGTACCAACGAATTGAATCATTTTTGTGAAGGACTGAGGAACCGATACGCCGCCGCCGCCGCGCCGGCTCGTGTGTGCTTATTAAAGTGAAAGATAAGATTCCTCGTTTATCGAGAACGAGTATAATGACGGGAGACCTTGTCGACCATCGATATTGGCTATCCTAAAGGGAAGACAAGTAGGTAAACAAGGTTTCCGTTTAAGGATCGGCAATGCATCGGCCGCCCACGATAGCTCGATATCGTCGAAGGCGTCGCACTAAAACACTGCAAACAATCTTTTGGTAAATTGTTCATTCGCGGAAGTATTTAACTGGCGGTCAGTTCATTCGTTGTAAATCGATTTACTTAAGTCGTACTTTATGTATAGCGTGTTCATAATTCCACATCTCTTGTCGTATATTGATATTTTTTTATTGTAGTTTTTTTTTTTACTGAATTCTTAGACCGTGACTTCCATTTCCTGTACGCCTGATGATCGCTATTTGCATTTTTTCTTACTTTGAATAAGTTTACCTAACAATTAGTAATAACATTACAAAAGTTAATCCTAACCTTAACCGTGTGTACGGTTAAGTGTTTTTTAAATATAAAGTTGGCCAGCTTTTCGAAGGCGAAATTGTAAAGAAAAAACTTAGAGTTGTTTGAAAGATTAATATAGTGGCCCACATTTTACAGTCATCCTATTCGAATACGATGAAATACACGGCACTTAAATAATTTTGTGATTGGTTTGTGGGCGTCCGACGTTTATATAAATTTTTGGTGTCAATAAAATATTTAAACCGGTATTTCTAGAGAAAAGATACTTAAACTAATGCTCAAACTTAGTTATGTTCTGTGTTTACTAATACCTTTAAATATGTACCCTTGTATGCATAACAGCTTCATAAAGGCTAGGTGCAAAATTCTCGAAATGGTATGTTGGTCTACTAAAGACTGATACTAATAATGGCAAACTATAAATATGCTAAAAATGACAACACACTGTTCTTAAATTAATAAATTATGTAGCATGACTTTGGTACTTTTGGAACTTACTATATTGTGTTAAGGTATACCAAAGGCATGTGCTGGTATTGACTAAAAGCTAATTGTAAAAACGGCTGTTACGGTTTTGTTCGCAGTTAGCATGTTTAGTTTTCAATTTCACCGCATTAGTACGCAAGACAGCGTGGGCAAACAAAGCTCTGCTTTACGCAATCTCCGCAACCGCGTGAACTGCGATCATCACTTTTGTTTTCGAACCTCTGCAGCTCTGTCGCGGACTCTCGGCAGCCTTGATTGTTATCGCACCCGTGCCGCTGCACACTGTACTGCAACCGTTTCTCTGCACCCGCGGCATGATTTCCCTTTTATCAAAAGAAATATTTAGAAGCGAAAGTTTCCCGCCGATGTGCCCGCGGCGGCCATAGATTTATTTATTGCTAGGTGTTGAACCAGTAATGAAGTGTCGGAAAGCCACGCCGGTTCAACCTTCTTCTCGACGAATTGCCTACGTGCTTCCGTGTTGTACTCGACAAAGTACCCGCATTATGTTTTTTGTCCTGAGTCATTCAAGTTCAGGTGTTAATGACTGTACAATTAATACGTGCCGAGATAATTGCATTGTCTTACTATACATATGCCAATATGTACTATAAATTGAAATAGGTATAATGAAATAAAATACCGTTTTAATAAGGATGAGATTTCGTCTCAATATGTTCAACGTCTATTTTCATCTATTAATTGAAGTTTTCTATTCAATCGTTGCTGCAGAGTTCTTTGCTCCCAAGAACCGTATCTATTAGTAAAACGAAGCTTTAATTTCGCCTCAATCAAATCACGATTTAGTATGTTTATCGCAATACAATTGCAGACTCCTTTCTAATCGCAGATCGTAAGTATGACAGCGACCCCGAATACAAATTATGGGAACAAGCAATTTCTTGTATGAAGGATGGCGAGCGCGATAATGCGGCTGGCGACACCTACGCGCCTCTTCGGCGAATCCAACTGTACAGCGCTGTAAGACCACTTTCTGCCCCAATTGCAGCCCGCGGCTCTCGAACTCGACCACAGTTCTCTTAACTCTTAGCAGTACTCCACTACTGACTGGTGACCGCAGTTTATCACGCATTTTCATTACTCTATATTTCTCTAATAAAATCATTTACTCATTAATTTACCGTTTTATGGGACATAAAATACTCTCTCAATACTCAACTGCTCTCACCTTGCATTCAATTTACTTCAACTCACGGGTTCTACAAATAAAGTTACGAGAAATTGTCCTCCATGTCATGTTATAAGTTACATAACATTATTGGAGTTGTAGCGCTATAGAGCTAGCAGTAAACAAGCCGTTTCTATACTTTCTATGTTAAGGAGCGCTTGTACTTGTGTGTCTACATATTTGAATAAATGATCGTTAGTAGCCGAAAGTGTCACTCGCGGTTGTTATATTATGAGTAAAAGTCTTTACACAATAGGGGAATAGTCTTCTCCAGACATTCTCAAAATAATTATGTCACACTAAAGACTTATAGATGTTTGAAGGCATCATGCATTTATCTTTCATTGCCTTTTGTTAATGAATTTTAGGCGCGTCATGGCATGTAACGTATCGCTTGAAGGCTGTAGAGTCTTGAAACATAACACTCCATGCCTGTAGATTTTCTCCAAGGGCTGGTCAGTAGAATCACAAGTTGTCTTTGTTTTTCACAACAGAGATTCTTTTTATTGTCTGGAGCGAGGCTCTACCAGGTGAGTCACAAACACGTACAGGATCTTTGTTGTGCTTCCGAGAACCTCGACTGGCGACTCTTTGTGGGAAAGGCGCTTTTTACTCGGGTCGACGGACTGATTTCTCCTGTCCCGCTTATCCGTCTGTATTAAAGGTAAAAAAATAATTAAACGTCTCGTGTAATTTTATGCTCGATTCGTTAGATTTTGTTTTATTTGTATTCATAAATCGAAGCTGTTCCCACGAGTCCGTAGCAGTTATTTGAGTCTTTTAGGATCACGTTTATTACGACTATAATTGAGCGGGTCCGGAGCGAGCATTTGTCAGTCGGGGATCTAGCGATAATGACTCCGTGACTTGCCTGTAATAAGAGGAAACATCGGTAATTGTAGGGATTGAGATCGATTCGATCGAAAATTGTCCGCCAGCTACATCTACCTTATATCTATCAAAGTATTCCCTACTTGCTAGAGATGACAATGACTAATTTGATGTTATGTATAGAAATAAGAAATAATGCTAACCCAACATTGGTTTTCATTACCCTCTCACATAATAAGCAACACATCAATTAAAATACGGCTTATTGTGATGCTCTGTTATCAATTTAACCGTTGAAATGAGATTGATGAATGATGATGAATACCCGCATCGCAAGTAGGTTATGGAGCCTAGTGACTAGTGACCCAATGACGAATCAATAACTAATATTGTTCGCCGATGCGATGTAGGTAAATGTACTTTGTGTTTGACCGAAACTGGCCTCGATGATTAATGAGGACCGTTACTTTCGACTCAGTTATGATTGCGCTATTTTTTGAAACACTGAGTAGAGTACTCCCCGCCTCCTGCTAATGTACGTTAATTAGCGAGATCCGAGACAACCTCAATTGATCCATTACCCACATATTTCCATACGTCTTTCGTATTTGATGTGTGCTATTAGCTCGATAATAAGGAGCGCAAAAAGTAGTTTTCTCGTCAGTACGGGCACGCAACTCCATTAAGTGCCGGAGAAGAATCCCATGGCTCTAGGAAGTCTATTTATGGCTGCTATTTTGATAGATTGTTGAGATTGTGTTGAACTCGTGTTCGCCAGATCAGGTTTCCGTGGGAGCACCATTTATGGTATCGGATTAATTCACCATGGCCAGCTTAGAACTGGTCTAAAATGTCTGTTCACGATGTGTCTCTCATTTTTGTTCATGTGATTAAACCTATTGATGAGTTTGGATACGATCGTTTCAGCTACACCGTATAGGGCCTAATGTTTCCTGTTTCATGTTTTTTGTTCCTCTAGAACACATGCTAAACATGCGAAAAAAACGAACGTACTCGTATGTTATTCATGTAAGATGATTACAAAGTTTCTCTTTGTTTGCGGAGCGCACGTGGTTCGAGGAAGTACTAAGTGGCGACCGATTTTTCTTTCGTTAGTACGTCTAGCTGGCGGCCCAGTAATGAACCATTTGGGTCATTGGACCTCTCCGTTTGTCGGTTTCTCGCAGCCGCCTCCGGGGCCATCATTTTTTGCCGTCATTTACGCGCCACCAATTGTACAGACTGACGCAGTCACCTACTATCTCATAGGTCTACTATACTTTTTGTCGATCGAAAAGTACTCACACGTATGTGTAATTGTGTGTAACATCATCAGTAACATGTAACGGATCGAGTTCGAGGGTTTTTACTAACAATTACCAGTGTAGGAGGAAAGGATCGTATCCTAACGGTTGTTTAGGTAAAATAACATTAACACGATGATTCATTCATTATCCTCGTTCTCAGCCGATCGTTGCAAACTTTCCAAATAAAAATCCAATCATTTAAGTGGAATGTCAAACATTTATTGCCATTAGAGTGCAGGTCAGGCAGAAGTAGAGCTTTTAGTCCTAAAGGGGATAGAGTCATACGAGCGCATAATCGTTGGCAGTGACACACATCGCCACTGAATAAGCAATAATGTGCCCTCTAGGCCACGTTTGTTTCACACATAAATAAATATTAAATGAGCCATTTCTCTTTACAGTATTGGAAATGAGCACTTGGACAATTCTTACAATAATATTTACCTTGTCCGTGATTTTTGGGTAAACATACATGCATGCCGTGATACAGATGATGTAGCTGTTAATGTTTCAATTATCCTTCGTGTTTATGTAGGTAGTTACTTCTGAATTATAAATAGAAATATGTTTATTTGTCCTGTATGTTTGTAATTGTGGGATACCGGTGAGATTACTCGTACCAGGTTTGGTGAACCATATAGACTGGGTGATATGTTAGTTCTTGGTGAATAACGCAGACAGAGGAGCTGCAAAATGCTATTAATGACATTTAAACGATTTTACTAAAGTTATTGTTCTAACTAATTTAAGTTAAATTCTAGCTGTTCCTTAAAAGCCTTAAGGAATAGCTAGAATTTAACTTTATCTAATAATAATAATAATATTTATTTAACCTTAACCATTTTAGTAACAGTTGCATTGTTAATAAAAAAATAGTACAAATAGTAATATTTGCGCAACAGTTGCATTTTAACTGTTAAAATAACTGCTAAGTAAAATTTTCACTAATTTGGGAATAAAACAAAAGCAGTACGTTATTGTTTGTTACTTTATGGTTAGAAATAACAGAGGCACAATGGCAGTGGTGTAATACAACACCTACACTTCGCCAGGTGATATTCAGTCCCAAATGTGACAGGGGGCGAGCCTGTCGCCATAAACCGGGCTCCAATCATGTAGCAGATGACATACAATACGCAAATATGCTCACACAATGACCAAATTGGTGCGTGCCGTCGGCTGGGTTCGAACCCGCTCCCTCTGGCTTGAGAGGCGGGCCTTCTCCCAACTAGGCTGCCATCGCTCATCAGAAATATAAAGACATATAAATACACCATACTGCATAAATTGTGAACGAATTGCTTGTATTGACGTAGTTATATCAATTGGTGAATTATTTGGATTTGTCAGTGGCCCAAATGCATACATTATAATGTTCGTTCAGTTAATGCAGTGTTTCGAAACTGTGCCGACCTTCAGTACCTCGGCTGGTTTGAAGTGTACATGACTTCTTTTTTATTTTATGTTTACTTTTTATTTGTCAAGGTTTTGTATCATAATAAGTGTCAATAAATTGTTTTTTTTTTCGTTTCAGGTAAATATAAAATTGACCTGTCTCGCAACAAACGTTCAAGGTGAGGTGTGCTCTCTTTAATCATCGGCTAGGCTTGATCAAATGTTACAAAGCTTAATACTGATTTCAATAAAAACGCAATTTAAACCAAAGATCCCCATTAGCAATTGTGACATGCATTACTGAATTTCTGAAATCAATAAAAAATACTTTTTAGATAAATTTCAATGTTAGATAGGTATAATGTTTAATGTTTGCGCACTGCTGATATTTATGTGCAAATGATGAAATTGATTTCACGACTTACGATAAACAAGTGTTTTGCGGTAAACTTTCATCTTTTTTTTGTGGCTAGCCGTAAATTGCCAAAGATATAGCAAGTCTCCACTACATAATTATATCGAATGATAAACATAAACGTCTAGCTGTTTCAGAGAAATTTTTATTTTTCTACTTACTATAGGATTCTAAATATCTTCAAAACTATTTAATTACTAAGTATATCTTCAAAACAGCTCTTTGTATGCTCTGAGAGTAAGAAGCGCAAGAATTGTTTTCGCATGTTCACCATCCAGTTTATGACATAGGTATCCAAATCATTTTTATACTTGTACAAGATAACTTTACAAATATAGATTAAGTCATTTTAAAGTTAACTTTTTTCATTTTGAAAAATTATAGGGTTGTTTTTCGTCACGACATAAAATTATCCCTTTCTTTTTCTCGAACGGTGGGTGGAATTACAACTCGGCGTTAAACTTTTATTCTTAACAAGATGTGAATCTTTCATGAGCTTTCTCGTTTGGAGCTTAATTGGACGTTGGTTCTCAATTATGTTATTTGTTCTGGCGATCTATGCTAGTAGATTTTTTTCTTTCTATTTATCGAACTGGCGTGATAAAAAGTTGTAAAGTGCAATATAATTGATTGTCTGTATGTGCTACATAATGTAGCCGGAATATTGCACCATGTCGGATGCAGGCGGTGCAGCGTCAGCGCTGGCAGTCGAGTAGTGCGCTCGGCAGTCGGCACGGCACGGCAGCTAGTGTGTCGGCTTTGTCGTAGCGAAGGTCAGTGCTCCTGCGTTTCAACCCGTAGTGGTCTCGCGTAGTCACCGGTGGTGGCAGGAGAGAGGCGGCGGCGGTGGCGGTGGGGTCCTCGCGCTGCCGCGGCCCGCGTTGCTTCCCTTCAGTCAGTTTAGTCGCAGCGGTGCACGCACACCGCACGCAGTTCTCGCGCGCGCTACGAGAAGGTATGCACGACCGGTCCCGCGCCGCGCTCTGACTCGACCACGCACTCGTTTCCGGTGGTTGCTCTCCTTACGCGCCGCATCGCACCGCGATCCCGCTGCATACGTGTTATCACACCTTGTGGTTTCTATTGCCACGGTGCTATAGGCGATTCGGCTATTTAACTCTCTGAAATATTCTTCGTGAACAAAAAAAAAGTTCTCTTTGATCTGAAATTTGAAGTGCTGAAAATGTGTCGAACCGAACGTGTCGTTTAAACGAAATAATAATGTATTGTTCATTCCGTGTTGCTCAATATCTAAACAATAACCCAGTTTTAATACATCCGTAAACATGTCTCGCTATCTGTCTCGTACTGTGCTCGTTAAATGGTCCAACCAGAGCGCATAAATATTGAATAACGTTTACAGTGTTCTTAAGTATTCAAGATAAACTTTGTAAATACCGGTGTCCAATTAAACAGTAGCAATAGCGTGCGCTAAAAATCAAATCGGTGAATATTGGCCCAGAAAACTTGTGTGTGTGTGTGTAGTGGTTATGCTAGTGTGGATGCAGCTGGTGGGACCGCCTAGGATGTATCGGGCGCTGGCCATATGGCAGCTGCCTTACCCATATTTGGGATGTCACCAAGGCGACACTTGTTGCACTTATACGGCGTAACTGCTCCACAAAACGGGCTAACGTACAAGTGACGTCTTATCACTTAGTAACATTTAATAGATTCGTCTATCACCGAGTGACGTTCATCAATATTAATTCGTCGCATTCATTAGGTTTTCATTCGCCGTGGTGTTGATTATGTATGAACGGCCGGGCTGTCGGCGGCGTCGCGATCGGCAGAAAAACTGCATAAGAGATAAGGTAGGGCTCGCGAGCGCGTTATGCAAGTGGTCAGGCTGAGCGGGCCCGCGGCGGCGTGCTGCGAGCCGCCCTGGTTCGTTGACCAGTGCGTTGTCCCGCCGCCGCCGCCGCCCACCGCGAAGGTCGCGGCCCACAGCCGTCGTCGCATATCCATTCCGTGCATCGTTACTGACACACTCAAATAAAGCCTTTTGTTGTTTATCTTGCGTCTAATCGCGAACCCGCGCAACGCTCGGTTCGATATATTTTCGCACTAAACACTTTTTACAGGTAGAGTCGATATGTGTTCTGTGTGCTCCGTGCTGAAATAATTTACAAGTGAATGTTTAAACTTTAAATTGTACGGAGAAATTTTGATCTCAAAATGGTGACTTCGAGAATACCGGCTTATTCTTTGAGTTCGGAGTTCAACAGGGAGTTCAGAAGTTTCCGCATAACGCGAGCTACGCCGCGGTCGACTCTATACGCGCCCGCCATCGTTCCTATACACGAGTACCCGAGGGTTAGCGTGCACGAACGACGGGAAGCGCTCAAGGCAGCCCTCGCGAAAGCTTGGTCATCAAAGAGCAGCGACAAGAAGAAGCACGACACCTGGACCGCCCCGAACGAACAAAGCAGGGCTGGTATCATGACCGCGGATTTCGATGGTAAACCGCAGCGCAAAAACGGTGACGTATCGCGCGTCGCTCTTGTCAAACACGAATTCGAAAGCAAGGATGCAGAACGAACGGACGCGATCGAGCATAGAAATGATAGCGGACAGCCCGCCAGCTTCAGCTACTCTAGAGTGAACGGGAACGGAATTGACATTCAAGAGACTCTCAAAAAAGGCTGTGATAAAGGCTTACATAATAAGGATTTAGGCTATAACGACTATCTAAGCAATGTTCCTAAATGTAAAAATAGCTTCGAAAATAATTTTCTCAAACAGAGTCACGAGGAACGTTATAGCAAACGAAATGGGTACGATCTGGCGTCTAAGCGAGTCGAGAGAGACATCAACCTAAACCACATCGAATACAGCAGCCTTAATGGCGACACTTATGATTCTTTGAAGTATTCGCGAATAGCGAACGGAATAGAATCAGTGCAATATAAAAGTTACGGTAAGACGGATACCGTTAGAAGCAAATTGCTCAGCACAGATAGCCCGAAAAGCGTGACGTCTTCCAACGGAGAGAAAATGAACGGGTACAACGGTTCGGAGGTTCGCAGCGTGAAGGATGCAGGACGGCCGCTGACCGGCGGGCCCAAGGCGACGGAGCAGCGGCTGACCAGCGGGCCCCGCGCGGTGGTGGAGCAGCGCCTGGCCGAGCGGCTCGAGGTGAAGGTGGCCGAGCTGCCCGCTCTCTACCGCGGCGTCGACTCTTGGACGCCCAAGTCTGCCGCCTTCCAGAAGAATATGCGCGACCACGAGTGGAGCGTATCGTATGTACCCCTCAACTACCCCACCCCAACTCCCGCTATATACGACGCGTCAACATTATTTATTTAATAACTAACCTAAAGCATCACCTATCCTTACCAGTGCAACAAACAATTTCTCCGATCTCAAGTGTGCGTTAGTGTAAAATATTACTGGTTAAGAATATAAATAGTGCCCGGTTGCTAGTGCTAACCGACTTGGTGAGCCTATAAATAGAAAAAAACCTAGGGTTCTTTTGATGCAGAGTGCATCGACTTACCGGTGATCCGGTCTGGATGCATCGCGCCCAGGGTTTGGCATTTAGCTATACTTTGTTCATGTAGTAGCTACAGTACACAGTAGTGCCAACGGGCTTAAAATAAAGTACAGATAAATTGACTTTCGTATTTCACCTAATTCCCAGGATAAATGGGCAATAAAACTTTTCTTGTGATTAAATTGCTAAAGCCATTAACGAAACGTATATCAACCGCGCTAATTAAGATAAATTTCTTCATACCGTATTCGTTCTGTATTTGGAAAGATGTTTTACAAGATATTAATATCCTTGTCAATTAGAAATCTTAACGCATGGCCATAGAGTCGAGATATACTCATAAAGTCGTTCCTAATTTTGAAGCGTCGTAACATTAATACCGTTACTTTTGCCCACGACCTGTACCGTACTTTTGAAAGCCTCATCAGAAATCATTGAATAAATTCATTATTACTTTTTGCTGACCCTGACCTCCGAAGTTCGCAATTTTGATAATGGTATTTGTCAAACAATTTGTTTGAAAGATTATTACGTGGCATGACAGTGGCGGCGATAGCCGTGGCTGGTTGTGCAAAAAGGTTGCACAACCTGCCGTGAGTCACCTTTGCGCTGCGCTTTATCCATCCTGCCGCGGGTTGCTTAATGTGTTCGCTCATTATCGCTGTTAGGCTACGAGGCAACAATGGCACTAATTTTTTGCCCAAACAGCTAATAGTGTTTTCGAAATGTCCTTCCTTCATTTTTAATGGTTATGGTATAAGGTCTGCTATGCGGACGTAATCAGAAAGAATTGAAAGTTTATATTGTGTGTTAAAAATTGTAATTTAAAAATATTCAAATAAATATGGAAAACTTTTCACTACGATGCGATGCGACCTTAAGAACTGTACCATTTTGACTTATAACTATTTTTAAGGTTAAGAAGTGGCATTTCCTGTTTTGTCTCTCACTATAAAGCCACAAACTATTCCTGAACTTCTAGTATGACCCGGGGTCCCGTCATTTCCCGAAATGTAGTAATAATTAAATCAACTATGTGGAGTTGTTTATTATTATTTTGGTATCTTAAGTTGTGGGCGCTCGACTCCGCCATAGCTCAAAAGATTCGTCTCGATAGCGTTCTCAGTGAATGTTTCAAGGTCCTGTCCTGGTTAGTGCCTGCAAAGGATTTGTCAACTTGGTAGGCGTCATGACGTAATTATAATTCGCCTATTATCTTTTTGTTTCCATATCTAATAATGTGTTCATTTTAAACCATTAGTAGTAATATCGTTCTCAAAACAAGACGTAAGCCGAAATAAAAACACATTTGTGTTATGGAATACTAAAATACTTTTATTGATGCTTGAATCACTAGAACAATAATATTTCTCCTGAGTAATGAGATGTTGTTAAAGTGTCGATCTTATATTGTAGCACTAGCTGCGCCCCGCGGTTTCACCCGCGGTTAAAAAGTATCCTATGTGCTATTCTAGACTATAATCTTATCTCTGTGCCAAATTTCATCCAGATCTGTTCAGCCGTTCTGGCGTGAAAGAGTAACAAACATCTATCCATCCATCCATTCACGTTTATAATTATAGTAGGATTCATTGTGCGTATTAAAAAAAAAAATGATCCATGAGTTTGGACGTGAATTCTAAAAGGAGCAATATCTATATTTATTGGTCCAATATTTCAGATATGTTTTACTCAACTCATGCTTAAATGTAAAAATGCAAATCCACAACAAAAGGTTGGCTGCCTTCGCAATTTTCTTTATTGTTTATTTATATCGAGAAAATCATGCTTATTCAGAAATCATGCATCACTGCTCTGTTGAATAATAAAGAGACATTTCGTGGGTTTCTAAAATTGAATGTTGCCGCAAATCGTTGTCATTGACCCGACAATAGCGGCGTCAACGTGCGAACGGTCATTAGCGGAGGTTGCAGCTTTGACACGGTTCTTTATAATCGTTCATCCGATACGGCCTTGTCCAACTAGTCCTCGTCGGCTACTCCATTTCTTATTCTTCGGCAGGGTTTAGCTAAGAAAATATTCGATTCGTTCGGTTATAATCGTTCATCCGATACGGCCTTGTCCAACTAGTCCTCGTCGGCTACTCCATTTCTTATTCTTCGGCAGGGTTTAGCTAAGAAAATATTCGATTCGTTCGGTTCATTGAAATTTGTTCCATGGCGCGGTTGATGTAGCTAGTTTGGTGTTTGACCAGAGCTCGTTCACGTCACGTAGCAGTGCAGCCGTCGCTTTCGATTTCGTAACAGCGCCAGCCGGCTGGCAGCGTGCTCATTGCTGCGTCCACAGAACTAGCTATTATAAGTACCTCCCCATTGTGGAAGCAGCAGGGTTTCACTCTCGCTTTGATTTTCTGACCTTTCCAATTGCCTTGTCTTTTGTACCGATTTCCTCATTATTTACACTACACTTTCACTAAATAATAACTAGCACAGATGCAAATATAAAATGGTCAAAATCAACTTGTCTTATAGATAAAGTCGATGAAAGTGAAATTACGAAATGTGGTATATGGAAATGCCTAACAGAGAAATAGAATAAACAAATGAGATGATTCAATCCGACACACGTGTTCGGTTTTTCTAAATATAAAGCACCGTTGTGTGAGTACCATAATACCGTTGTTACTTGATCGCTATGGCCGCATTGCAAAGTAATGTTTTCCTTCATTGCTTTTTCATTAGCCGTATTTGTACTATTTCCTTAATAGCTTGCGCGTTGAGGGTCAATATGTCGAGCGAAACCATTATGCACCTTTAATAATGTGTTGGACCTTACTCCGTAGCTGACGCATATTTCACGTTTTTTAACATTTATGTTGTCAGCTGTACCGGTCTCGATAGTCACATGGCCAAAAATGGTACTCAAATGAACTTTCTCACAGTTTCTACCAATATTGACAAGTGTCATGAGACAGTCGCTGCGTGCAACCGAAAGCGTTCGCTGCGACTACATAAACACACGAGTCGCGAATTACGTCCATGTTCGCTTTCACCTTTAACAACCACCTTGACTTGGCGCAATTAAACTCCTAGACTACCGATCTAACGGTTAATCAAGAAGGAAAGAAAAATTCGACAACATTTTGCAATCTTACGTTAAGTGGTAATGAGGTGACTGTTCATCTGCCCATTTCGTATTTACCAGATATTGATGACGTTTCGTTACCGGTTCCGCTTGTCTGGTGTTTGAGAGCCGGTTCCAATATTGCCTTCTCACATCTACATCACAATTCTATTGCGTACATCCGAGGCTGGCTATCGATAGCGTCGCGTCGTCGATCGTCGAAAGTGAATTTTCCGGTGTTTGTTATGCGCGACCACATCGATGTCGACTGCCGAGTGACGTGTGGCGCTTTGTTGAGCGCCGATACCACTATCGAGTAGCTTCCTTAAATAACACTGACACGCGTTGTGTAATTGTTATACACACTCTGTAATCACACATCCTTTGTGTCATTATGTATGTTACTTATTTCGATGTCACTTTCAAAATGAGAACATTAATAACTATTAGCTTTTTACTTCTGGCCTATTGTTAATTTGTAAAGATTCATGAGTTGCTACTTTCGCTGATGACGACTGCAAACTCATCAGTCTCTCTGTACGCTTAATGATTATGTAGCTTTTGTCAAGTTACAAAGTCCTATTACAAAATATTACACACTATTAGCCCACGCCGCCGTCTCATTGTCGGGTATCCACTGTCTATGATTTCATTTTACAAAATATGCGAACGTAAACAAAACTACGTTAAGAAAAAGTATGATGCACAGTGAATAAAAATCAAACATTATAAGGCAGACGCGTTCCAACTAACCCAGGATGTGGGGGGGTGTGGCAAGTGTCGGTAGACCTACCTCTCCCACATCCTGGAAAATACATTTTAAAATGCAACTTAGACCTTGCAGTTACTAATACTTCAAATTTAGTATCAATATTTTTGGCCAAAGTCGCACATACGAGTAAATAACCTTATTCTTTAATTAAATGACACAGCTATACTAAATATCAATGTCAATTTGTACATTTATTAGTTCCAATACCACATACGAATGATAAATATAATATTTATGCTTATCCAATAAATATGAACACGAAGGTCTAGTCTGAAACAATCACGCGTGTTCAAGTTCAACCTGTCGGCTAGTGCCGCTAAACAATGTGACATTAAGCTTGACACACATCGCGGCCGCCCGCGCACGCGCTGCCTCTCAAGGAGTCGTCCTAGCTAAATGCGCTTTAAGCGGTAAAACTTCAGCCCGGACAATAATGTTGTCACCGAGACATTTTCACGACATACTATTTATGCAAACAGATCTCGGAACTAGGACAAATGTTGAAAAATTATGTTTTATTTCATGGATTTGTTGGTTTTATCATTACTTAATATTCTTATGTTTTCTATAATATTATGTTACATTCAGTATATAATTGACATATTATCAGGAGGTCCTCCTATTTACACAGCCAGGCGACTGTCATCTTTTACACATAGTTTCTCAAACACATATTTATTCGCAACCTTCTTTGTTCCCCCCTGTTAGAGGCGGCCTCTCTCTTGCTATGCCATCCCTCACGTACGAGGGATGGCATAAGTATGTATGTATAACCCAAAAAAATAAATTATAGCATACGCTTGCCAAACAAAACTAGTGAGCTTTTTGTGCTGCCATCTATTTCTGTATATGCAGTCCCAACCACACAGTAAGTATCTGTGGCGCCATCTGTTCAAAGCTTCCGTCCTTTATAGACACCATCAACATTTTTTCATTGCTGTAATCAGCCAATAATAACATTTTTTCCTTGATAGTAGCTTGGTTTTTGTTTCACACAGGGTTCAGTTACTAAGAATGATTTGTGAAGCATTAATTCATATTTGTAGAAAATTGTTCAGACATACATTTCATGTCATTTTCATAACCGTGAGTATACGCGTTATCTCTTTTATTGTGTTTTAAAAGAGACTACAAAAAAAACATTGCACGTTTTGTGTTTGCGAATTGTTTTATGAATTTATTTTATATTCACTCAATACACAACAAGTAAGTAGGTAATTAAATATTCAAAATTATTGTATCATGTCAACGTATATTCGTTAAATCTGGTGCAATTAATAAGACAGTATTGAAAATGGTGGCTGATGTTAGTAAAAATATTATAACATACATACTTATACGTATTTTACTGCGACCAGGTAAACCAATTATGTGAGGTAATTGTATTAGTACCTTGTTACTTTCTTTGGTTCTGTTTTGTCGTTCAGTTCTAGTGTATGTGTGTAATAAACACATTCATGCTTCTTCGTGCAACAGATCCAAAACAACCTTCCCCTATGAAATTACACGTGACGGCAGATAGAGGTGGAAGCCTTTCAAGAATAACAAAATTATCAAACATAAATCATACAATTTTAAGAGAATGCTGGTGAGTACTAATCAAAGAGTGCTCATTATTCCACCAGTGAAACATTTTTGTACTATTATTATGGCAATGACTCACTGCCATTTAAATTATTATCATCAGAGTTTTTCACGGTCCCATCAATGCAAAGTATTACCATATACTAGGAATGACGTGGAGGTTTTGATTGTTCGTTTGTGACGGTGGCTGTTTTGAAACTATTGTTTGATTGTGATGTCGTTTTACTTCACTAAGTATCTCGTGCGCAAGCGGCGAGGCGACGCTGGCAGTGCGTCCGCGACCGCAGTCCGCGGCGGGTCCTCGCGCTGTGCTTACTAGTGACATAATCGCCGCCACATCTTCCGCATCCACGTTTCATAAATTTATCTCTTTTATCTTATCGTCGGTTTACGGTTTACCCACATTAAAAGTGGATGCTAAACGTGGCGAGCGCTTGATTCTCAGTTAACCCTATACATTAAATCGATGTTTTACTTTAAAAAAAGTACCGGCTATCGCCTAAGGCCAATTGCAATATTTTGCAATATACTTAGTCGAATTGTAAGATAGGTATAAGACGGCACCGCACCGTGGGCACGGGGCCACGATGCTGGAGCGCCGTGCGGGCGCTGCTGCGCGCCTGCTGCTTGCCGCCGTCTGATCATCTAGTGCTGCTGGTAGACCCGCATTACGGCTACGAGCGGTCTCCCACGTTAGTAACATGCCTACTAGGGACTAGATCTAGCGCACACTCGAACCAACTGAACGTTTGTTGCAATGTTCACGATTCTCCCTTAGTCACTAACCCTATAGCCTACCGATGACTGATTTCACAGCTCGGAGCACTCGTGGAGGCGGAGAAATGAACGCTCCAAGCGATCGCACCATCGACGCTCGCCCACTTCACATAGGCGGAGGAGGCACCATCGCGAAGAATCTTCTCCACGATCCCCGGAACAGGTCAGTATTCCGTTCCATTTTATACATTTTAGAATGACGTATGAATGATGTTGTGAAGTTTCAATCCAGCACTCGGCGTTAGTTAGGTACAAGTGTCCACCCGAAAACCTGTCTATTGCTCACTTCTGTATTATCGTGTACTTGGCGTACGCAAAGTGCGGAACCAGAATAAAGCATAAACGTCAGCGTGCCTGTTTGGGATAACATGCGGGACGGGTTTGGCTTGTGAATGCGCGTGCGCGTGCGCCTTCGCCCGTGAAGATGTGCGCGAGAGACGGCGACCTCCTCGCGCTTGCGCCCGGTCTATTTGTGTTCGCCTTCGTCACTTCGTACGCCTTCAGTCAGTCGCATAGCTCAGCCGTCGGTCTGGCGCGTCTCTCTTGCTGAAACGAAATTGTAGTCCGCCGAATCGGGCTGCGGGCGGCCGCCGCTTGAGCCATGGCCGCACAGCCGCCCCGTGCTCCGCCCAACAACCTGCTGTTCTGCGGGCCCCCGCCGACGTTACCGCACGTGGTCCTGCTGCCCAGCGACGCCGCACCCGATGTCCCTGCCCTTAGCGCACCGCTCGAAATTCGTATTCAAACAAACGATGAGGATGCGCTATGCGAAATAAACAACGTGGGCGTGCCAACATGTCATGAAGTTTTTGATAGTCAAGTTGAGAATGAAGTGCTAAAAACAGAATCCTTCGAATATCAGGTACCACCGGAAAACTATTTACGCAGGACGCACAGTTTCGATATTTCAGATATTTATACACCAAACTTTGATATCGACATTGACTTGCAAACTGTTCACCATAGACGCTCCGAACCAGATTTATCAAAATATGGCTTGTTTGTCGAAGCGGAAGTGACTGTGGATTGTGCTTCTGTCGAACACCCCCAACTAGTGCTCAACAACCCATTTTATGAAGGTTCTTATGCCGTTGACGCAGCACAAATAAATCCGACAATGGTAATGTTACCCGAAAATTATTTAGCTTTTGAAGATGCATTTGTGCCGACATGGGAATACAAACCAGAGTATTTGATTGACCGTGATTTAAACACCGGTTTATACTATGATGGTTTACCTCTGATCCCCGCAAACGACCCATGGTCTGCTTATTGCGGCGACAACGTCGCTTACTGCAGTGACAACACCGCTTATTGCGTTGACAACGCCGGCTTCCAGTATTACTCTCCGCATTATGAAACTCCAATCGGTGGTCAAGACGGCATCAGCTATATGCCGTTAACAGATTTGGATTATGCTATACCAACTTATATGAGCTTACCTGAAATAGAACAAGCTCAATTAGAAAATACAAATCCGAATGTTGGCCTAACATCGCCCATTAGTTCGTTAGCTAACCATAGTATAGATAGTGATAATAATAGTGAAAATCTTGAAACGAACGAAACATCAGATGTATCTTCTGTTATAGTGAATAATATTGTTAGTGAAAATGAGAAAAATAGTGTTATTGACTCTCCTGTGGTTAAAGAATGTTCCACAAATTCTGAAGAATCATTAAATGCGGATATTTCTAACGATGTTACATCTAGTATGGCTTTTATTCCTGACAGTAAAAGCTTACAAATGCCGGGTGTCGACGATACAAGTGCTGATACGTCTCCATGCTCAACTGATTATCAGGAAGCTTCCGCCCTAGATCTCGTTCAAAGTCTCGATGAACTTTCATGCTGTGATAGTACCGATTATTCTCAAAGTAGAGATGAATTATCGCCTGCACTTCCTCAAGATATACAGGAGACCAAAGCTGAAAACAATAAAGAAGATATAGAAGAAGCTGTAAACAGCAATAAAGAAATAGACGAAGGCTTGTGTAAAACGACATCTAATTTAGCGCTCAGTCAGCTGCCGTCCATTCCGATTCCTGACAGCTTGCCACCACCGTTACCCACTGTGGAATACAAAACGGAAACGACAGACACCGTAGCTGAAAAGAAAGAAGATTCTTTGCAGCCCACTTCAATTAATACAACTCCACAAGATAATGATACAAAGCACCAATTAGAAAAAACAGAAAACCCAAGTAATGAGACGTGCGAGACAAAAACAGCAAAACATGAACCGCATCCACAACCACCTGCAGTGCCGCCTTCGTGGCTGGCTCGCAAACCGCCCACTAGTGACAAACCGATAAATGCAGTCCCTCCACCACAGATTCGGGTGCCGAAAGTGGAAACTAGGCCTGCATTCGAGAAGAGCCAGAAGCCCCCCTCACAAGCGAAAGGAACACTACAAGCCTCTGGGGAACCCCAACCATCATGTTCTTTTGCTCCATCACAAGCAGTGCCAGCCTCTCAGCTTAGACTCGAGAAGCAACCAAAGGAAGTAGAGGTCAGCTAACACCTTATTTTAGCATTTAATTAAGAGTTACATAGAAATTGAATGGGTTCTGTGTTGATGTCAAAACTACGAGCAAAGCGCTGCCAGCGCATCGAGAGCAATGCGCATCTATTTTAGCATGATATTAGGTCAAGGATTGAATTTGTCGCTGCCTCTAGCCTCTTTGCTTAATCCATTTCTAGAAAGAAAGAAAAGAACAACAAACCTACTTCCCTTTATAAATTCAAACTAATAAATTATTATTATCTACTCAAAAATATAACCTTTTCGTGTTTGCGCACTATGGCTACTAACTTTCTAATATGAAATAAAACTGCAAATAATTAATGAGGTATGAAAAATAATAAAAATTTAATACTACTGTGTGAAAATGTAATACACTATAGCTATAGGAAGGACAATATTATAAAACTTATTTTTTAGCATTCTACACTACCGAACCATGCATAAAAATACAACCAAAGACTGAAATAGACTAACGCAGCTGGCATAAATGTTTGCAATTCTATTGGCGAAAACTAGATGGCGCCACGTGTTATGGATTCTTTCTCCCGCTGCCATAAACATACGACGCATGCGCACGGAAATAGTCCCGCGTTGATTACCTTCACCTAGGAGAATTAAACATTCTTCGCTGTTGTATATATAACATGAGACGCGCGATCTACAATTTAACCAAATTTTAGTTTAATTTAATATATTTTTGTGTATTGCAAAAATCAAACTTGCTTGCCAAACGGAGCAGATCTCAAACTGCCGGTGGTCTAGGATGACTGCCTTTGGCAAAATACTACTATCGGCCTTTGGAAATTACTATCGTTGTGGTAGGCAGTTCTAGATGCGTCTGTGTGTGTCAAACGTAGAATAGGACGCCCTGCGTTCAGGGCCCACGACATGCGAAAGGCGATTGGTGGCAAATACTTACGTAAAATAAAAGCTCACATCACGTTACATTCTTCAGGAAATGCTTACGTTCAGCATAGGACAAACTTTAAATAGACTGATGTTGATGATTTTTCTAATGTTTCGTAGTGTACATTTGTCTAATCGAGAGTAATAAAGAGGCGTACGCAGCGACCACGCTTCAATTTCATTGTTGTCATACAGTTGAAGTACCTATCTATTAATTTGACTCATTGAAACCGGCTTACGTTGGTATATACCAGCTTTGCAAAACATTCCGAAGCTGTAGTATGCTTAAAATTAGAATTTAAAGTTCGTATAGTTACATATTTCCATGACGGTCAATTAAAATAACTGTTCCATAACACCAACATCGTTCGACTGTCAAAACAACTTATTGCACCTAAATATCAAGGCTTATTTCGCTTCACAAAATTAATGAACATAGCTGAGTTGGTAACCGTAGGATGTTAGGAATTCTTTGAAATTCAGTGGTTGACATCGCATCTTAGGCATTTGGAGGTCAAGTTCATTGTTTAGAATGTATCGCTATCGCATAACATAAATATCGGGTAGTGTGGCGTGCTTGCGGACGAAGCAGTCAAGATATGGTCTGATAAATGCGGTACGCCCGTGCTTTAGCGCACCTATCTATTTGGTAATGCCTAGTTCCTTCCGGCCGACCTTGCCGATATTGCTCATGTTGCCTCAATCGCCGCATTCTCACTTCACGGTTGGCTAAAAGCCTTTATCGTTATCGAAACCACCTATAATAATAATACCTCTGCAATTTACAAACTAAGCTAAACTTAATTATATATCGTAATGTTTTTATTGCTGATAAAATTAAATCAGCCCCAGAATATTAAAAACTTAAATTTACTACGATAAAGCGGTGATATCTCGATAACTCGCGGAACAAGATCCAAATTATTTTACAAATTAATTCCTTGGATCTTGAACTGCTTCTAAGAAAAATATGAGTTGCATCTAAGAAAAATATGAGAAATGTTCGGCTACAGTCACCAACAGTGATGCTGAGACCGCCGAGACGAATCAGTTGGACGCGGATATATCCTGTTCAAACCGAAAGCTCTGTTACAAGCGTTTGTTCCATTTGTCGCTGTTAATTGAAATGCTACATCGCTGACAATTCTCTTAGTTTTGTCTCAGACTTTGCACGGCGCGGTAACTAACGTTTCTTATCACTGAGTCATTATGATTTTTTATACATTCGTATATTGAAGTAGTTGAAAACATTTTTCATCGCGTCGGGAGTGCCGTTGGTCGTTTAGTAAACAGTCGTGCACTGCACGCTACGGCACGGTGCCGTATCGTTCGCTCGCAGTTGTGTAACAACCGGCCGCGAGCCCGCCCGCCCCTAGCGCGAGGCGGGTGTTTACACACATTCAAAACTGCATATTTAGTGCCATCATAGTTGGATACACTTAGTGCGTTATGACAGAAGTATCGGTGAAGCTCGACCGGCCGCGGCTGCCCCTCCGGCTTACCTCCTTTTATGAGCTTTACAAGCGGTTTCTCAAGGAGCACGGGTGCAAGTGGCACGATGTTTCGAAACTGCTCTCTGTCGTCGCGGAGATCCTTTTCGACGTCGACGGTGCTTGTAGCCGACTCGTGGGCAAGGTCAGTTTCTTTAAAGTGCAATCGAAAAATGTATTAATATTTGCAACCCTCGACAATTAAAGTATCTCACTGGTACCTAAAGTTTAAAGCCTACCTTCATTTATTATGTACACATTTTTACTATCTTGTTTGCTACGTTGATGTCTGCGTGAATAATAATAGTACAATGAACCGGTAGCCGTGCATTTTTTCATTCAAACTGATAGTTATCCATGGCAATTTGTGTCTTTTACTAGTGTACTGCAACAAACAAAAGTTTCTACGCGTTTTTGGATCTCAAAAAAAAAAAAACTACTATTCGAGGTTATGCTTGAACCTTGTCCTGATCATGTGTTATTTTATTATTAGTTTTCCGTATCTATTATTATTGTATTCTTCTCGAGCGGGACTAACATGGCGGCCAATGTGACGAGGGTCTTTACCTGTCTGTGCCCCTTGTCGAGTTACCGAGTCCCTACTTCCCGCCGTAATAACAGCTGTTTCGGCGGTCTCTCTTGTACCTGCTTACTAAACTATTGATATGGAGTCGAATAGTTCTTGTGTCGCACTGGTCCATACCATCATTCATAGTGCTAACGAATCATTAGAAACAGTGTTTCTTAAAGTGCTAACGATTTACTTAATTGTGTATAAAATGAAATCGTTCAATCTGCTAAAAACTATTCAAGAGTTCGTAAATTTCAACTATCCTCTGCCCTTACATGAACACTGTTCGTTTAATGGGGTATGTATTATTATCCTAGTCTATCTTGTTGTTTTTACTGTTCACAAAATTATGTAAAATTAATAATACGAATTAAAATTAATGGTTGTTGTCAATAGTATTAGAAAACATTATACATTCGAGTGCATAATATTTATTTATGTGACGATATCGACTAAAAGCAACTAACACATGGGTTTTTGCATTAACTTGAAGTAGTAAGTGGGTTATTTAATTTTGTTTATGATAAGCATGAGACGTCACGTACAGTGATCGTGTCGTGTCTGATACAAGTTATCAATATATCAGTTGCCTGCGGTAGCGCCCGCATCCGCCTGTTACCACATCCCCGACTCCGCAGAGATAACGCACGGTTGCCCATCAGTGAACAAGATAACAGTTGACCTATGGTGTAACGTAACAAGCACCTAGCGTTCGTTAAAGATGGGCGTCTCGCGTGTCGTCCGTGTGCGCTCGCGACTGTCCGGCATTGTTCACCACTCGCGCTCGCTCCACTGACCCAATTACTCACCTCGTATTGACAGAGCTGTACGTACAGGCTACCTCGCTGCGCGAAGAAAGTAACACCCGACTGAATCACATCACTTGACAGCCATTCCCCCCGTTAATATCTACCTTGCGTAAATTGCAATTCAATAAGTCACAAATATGACGGTTTACAAACGGACAGGATTAGTGAGTTATAAACATACAGCGTGTGCACGTCTGGCGCTGATGTCAGCGGCTACGATAAATAGCAGATGAGAGAAATTATAGGTGTTAGGAATTTTATTTATTCTTGGAACAAAATATAATCGATCAAATTTAAACGTACCTAATAGGAAAGTAGTTCTTTATGAAACGCAGTTTCAACGACGTCAGTTGCAACGAAATCGTCCTTAAATTCTGGCATAATTATATAAAAAAGCAGATAGGTGGGTAATGAAGTGTAATGCGAAGAAATGTGTTCGCGACGGGCACCTCCGGAGTGCGCGGGAGGGCGCTCCCACGGGTTGCCGATATTTTTAGTCTGCGACCATTACTTGGCACCGACGGCCGCACTCGGCTGCGCTAGTGATCTTTCTGAAATTCGCTCGCTCTTAGGTACGCTCTAAATCTCGAGATAGTACCAGTCCAATGTTCTGTGGTTAACCATATTGCCGTGCAAACCTGTGAAATTAGTGAACATGTCCTAGGAGACAGTGTGAATCGTGAAAATACGATGTTTTTGGAATATGTGATAAATCCGGGATAAATTTCCAGTAAACAGTCTTTTTAATCTACGGAATAGTACAATATGGCCAGTATAAACACGACCGGGAACGGTACGACGAGCCCGCGCCGTCAACGTTACAACAGATCGTCGACAGCCAGCGTGACCCAGCTGCTGTCCGACAGCTATTCCAGCTTCATCAATAGATTGACGCGACGAGGTCCCTCCGAAAAGACTGAAACGACTGCCGACACAAAGCTTTCTGCTGTCCGATCGCGATATGATGACAAATTCCTTTCTAATAAAAGTTCCGTCTTGTCAAACGTCCGACGATACGAGAACAATGGTCACATCTCGCCGTACACGTCCCTGACGTCCGGCGTGAGCGCGCCCGCCGCCAGGAAGCTCGCAGAGGAGCGCGCGTATGGTTACCTGGGGGGCGCACCTAAGCCCCGCGTAGACGCATCTCCTTTGCATTCAGCCGCCGGCATTAGCGCTCTCACCCGCACTGACTCATTCCGTAGAGCGCACGTGAAAGATAATAAATCATCACCCTTCACTAAACGATATCCTCTCAAGGAAGCCAATAATAACATTGAAGGTGCCATTTACTTGGGAAGCACTCGCAGTCGTTTAGAGGACAAATATTCATCGGTTTTAGATAGGATAGCGATACAGAAAAAAGAAAGAGCACGCAAAGAAAAGGAAGATCGAGATAAAACTTTGGAACCGGAGCCGTCTCTGCCCAGAGGAGGATTGATGAGAAGTTTAACGACCGCCGTGTTTGGTGAAAACTCGTTCAGAAGAAACAACTATTCTCATGAGAAAACTCGTGATAAAACTCCATTTAGAAATACAGCAGATCGTAGATTATCCTCTCACAAACAAAAGGAAAAAGATGAGTATAAAAATGGATTTGACGTAGCCCTTCGCGACGGCAGAACTTACTACGGAAAAGACAGAGATAGTATCTATAGGCGACATCTGCGCAGGTCACTTAGAGCTGAAAAAAGTGAAAACGAAAGGAAACTGGCGAAGTTGTCTTTACGCCCTATAGACATAACCAGTATGCAACAGGGAAGTCGGGATTTAATTTCACCTCTTCAGTCAGGAAAAGATATAATTTCAAAATTAACGACTAAAACTCCTGCTTCGTCACCCACAAGAGAAAGAGTTGGACAGAAACAGATCTATTTCCCTTCGAGTGACGAAGACGAAGATAAAACACCGGTCGGCGATCGAATGCTCAGCGATCGAGAGACGAAACGGCAAGAGATACAAGGGTTGATAATGAAATACGCCCACCTAGACGAGATGTACGGGCGAATGGGCTGCAAGGACGGCAAAGAAGCGGCGGGCGAAGGGATCGTCGCTCGGAAGCCGGAGCCGCTGGGCGTGGGGGACGTGGTGGTGCTGCCGCCCGAGCTGCGCAGCCGCACGCGGCCGCAGCGGCCGCGCCACCACACGCGGCGCGCGGCCACGCCGCCTGTAAGCACAATGCTAACCGCCTGCGCCTGCGCCTGCGCCTCTGTGTGCCGCTAACAAACACCTGGTCCGTGGTTTGCTATTCGTTACACACTTAAATCGTTACTGAAATATTGTCACAAGCGCTGCTTGTTATATTCTTCATGCATAATACATATAAGATATTTCATAATATAGCAAATAAAAAAAACTATTTAATAGATTGCTGATAAATATAAATTGCACTTCGAACACCAGAGCGTTCTTTCAGCGTAAGCTACGGTTATTGAATATTATTATTATGACATTGACGTACGAACGAATTGCTTAACTTGTTTAAAAAAGAATGAGGGTATGATAAAGAAAAAAACAAAAAGGTGAAACGTACTAACAGTGAGTTATAATTTGTCGAAGCTTAAATTAATTGTTAAATAAGTGTTATGATACTGCATGTAATGAGTTTTGTTGTGCGTGTTATTAACGCTAAAATATCTCTCTTTTATATAAAGATATTTTCTTGTAAGAAATGTAAAAGTTGCTTCAAACCAATATCTGCCAATGTCAGTATCCAAATCGTATGTGAAACATGTAAAGAGAGGTTCGGGTGGACACTTTCCCTTATGATTTGTGTGCGTTTGCGTGAATGGCGTGTCGTGGAGGCGAGTGTTGGTCGTTGATCGGTTCCTACCCGGCGAGTCCCGTCCCGGTCCCGGCGCGGGTGCGGGCGGTCGAGGCTGCTCGGTCGCCCGCGGCCCGGCGCGCCTCCCACCACCCGTCCGCCCTCTTAACAGCATGTACGACACTCCAATACCAAATGTCGCTTGTCTGACGGGCAACCGTTCCATTGTCTGATTGTTGGGTACAACACTACTCGGGTCGTGGCGAACGTGGCGCTCTCCGTGGCATGTGGCGGTCCGTGGTGGTGCGTGTGGCGTGATGGCGCGTGCGGCGACGGCGGCGCTCGCTCCGGCCTGGTCCCGCTCCGGCCCCGCGGTGGACGACGCTTGGCGCGCGCAGAGCTCCCGGGCACGCTCCTCCGTCAAGGACGACAAGGACGGACATCTGGTCTACTGGCCCGGATATGTCATGGGAGCCCGATGTTCGTGTACCATACTATCCCACTCACACTACACATGTACTCCGCACTATACTACAATACACACATACACACACCACTCGCCCGACTAACTACTTAGTCCCATGCACTACACTACACACTACACCACACTCACACACTATACGACGTCCATATTTCTAAAATCTACATCACACCACACCGTACACTTGACGTTATCTCATGCCGATAGAGTGAAGCCCAAGAGCAACTTATTATTCTCTTGCTATTGAGATTTATCCTTTACAGTTTAGTGAATCGTCTTCAAGAAGATTTTCTATTGTTTCAATTTTTATTTGCAATTTTAATTTGTTGTAACAATTATGAGAAATGACGATTTTTATGGATCAAGTCATTGTCATCGAATTCTGCGATGTCACGAGTCATGCTGGAGCTCTGTGCATTGGTCACTGTTAAACAAAAATGCATTTACATCTTTCAATGAATTTGCATAAACCTAATCCTTACCAATGTCGATCGGACTCTATCATGACTCTGTCTAGCATCTCAGTTGAGTAACCGTGTCGGTTTGATTGCAGATAAAATCATCGACACGCTCGGTGAGGGCACCTTCGGCAAAGTGGTCGAGGTGAAGGACTTGGAAATGTAAGTACAGTTGCACACCATCTCTTATAAACTTTCGTTTATTGCACTGACACGACCCCAGCCACAGCGCTGCCGTGATACTTTACTCGCCTTTTTTACATATACTTCTAACATGTCATCGCTGCTTATCTGACTATCTTCCAACTCATTTAATATTATGACTTTGCACGTTAAAATTATCATACCAGGTCCAACAGCACTACAAAAAAAAATAGTTTATTAATATGAATATATTTGTATTAGTTGGGCGGTGTCGTTAACACTTGCGCGGCCCGGCGGATGATGACACACATTGTTTGGCAGTGCGCGCTTTACGTCAATTATTCACCTCTATTTTCATTTGTTTATAGTATCGCGTCCACTTTCTTTGCGTACCTAATTACTGCACTCGAATGCCGATCTTCGACGTTCGTGTCTCATTAACCGTTTAATTGTATGTTTACAGGGAGCACAGAATGGCTCTGAAGATTATTAAAAACGTCGAGAAGTATAGAGAGGCTGCAAAACTCGAGATTAACGTATTAGAAAAGCTAGCAGAGCTAGATCCTGACTGTAAAAAGTAAGTATTATTAAGTGATAGTGCGTGATGCGGCCGCGGCTTCATTGTTGATAAGGGAGGCGGGCTCGCGGCGCGACTGTAACAATATTTGACCTTGCGCGTTTATATGCGACGTTATGGCTCCTGGCTGGCACCCTGCCAACGAACGACTCGATGTCAACTCGAAACTAAAATACCGTCTGCCGCTCGCTTCTTTACTTTTATATAAAATCTATATTGTGCACGAGCGCCCTTGATTACGGAATTCAATCGTGCGAAATTGTAACGTGTATTTTGTTTCTTTTCCAGCTTATGTGTTAAGATGTTAGACTGGTTCGAGTACCACGGGCACATGTGCATCGCGTTCGAGATGCTCGGACAAAGCGTATTCGACTTCCTGGTGAGTCACTTTATTGCTCCCATAATATTGCAGAGTGAGTAAACACGCAGACCTCCGCGTCTTTGAATCGCTCCCGTAATTTCGATACCTTAATAACAGAGCGCTGAAATTAAACAGCATTCGAAAGGAAGTTTGTGTTTCGAAGACACATTCCATTAATTCTACACTTTATTTATCAACACGAAGTGAGATATTGAATATTTATGCCTGTAATGCAAAACGCAAGGCCTCGTCCCTTTTTTTTTTATTGTTCGATTATGCCTTTGAAATGTCGAGTAACAAAACGTATGCACTTAGAAACTGAGGCCTTCCTGAGTAAGCATGGTAAACGTGTGTCCTCGTTAGCGTACCTACAGTATTTTTAAAACTATAAAGCCTCAGACTGTGCGACAGACTCCGATAATACCCGAGAGACCTGAATGTGTGAGACTTTTCGAAGTGTGACCGCTGCACTCAGACGTTTATGATTACTTAAACTATCACTGAGGACTGCATTTCCGTACAAAATCTTTACTTGGTTGAAGTCATCATGAACGTCGCTGAGTGCGGCGGTGAGCCTGGCCTAGACTTGTCGCTGTGAATCTGAAGAGGGTATGACCGTCGTCCCGTGTTGCTGAAGAGGTTATAACCATCGTGCCGTGTTCTGGTGTTGCAGAAAGACAACAACTACCAGCCGTACCCGCTGGAGCAGGTCCGGCACATCGCCTACCAGCTCATCTACTCCGTGCTGTTCCTGCACGACAACAAGCTCACGCACACCGACCTCAAGCCCGAGAACATACTGTTCGTGGACAGCGACTACGAGGTCGTCTCCGTATACAACCCTAACAAAAAGGTAAGAACACCTAATGCTGTACTGTGACTAAACACATCTTCGTCAACTTAACAACTTTGCTTCGGTACTAAAAGTATGCATGTATCATATATCGTACAAAATTGTGGTTCGTGGGAAAATTCTGAAAAATAGTAAATGGAGTTTTTTCAATTGTTTTTGTTTTGTGTGAATGTCTTTTTTCTTTGGGAAGGCTTTTTTTTTTCGTGTTTTGGGTTTTGGATATACTTTTTCGAGCCCGTGGTACCCTGTTTTTAAGTAGCGGTGTGGTTACGCTGGACAGGAATAGAATAGAATTTTACGTTTTCATCTTGACAGTTCACACTGGTGTCTAAATCGAATCGGATACCAGTGTCCGACCAACCAAGCAAGGCGGCAGATGACAATTAGCCTACCACGATAACAACATGCCTTACCTGACATCTCACATTTAGTAGTAGTGCTTGTTTATACATGTTAGTGAATGCATGTCACTATTATAAAATGGCAGATGTTGTTGTTTACAACTGGGCGGTAGTGTTCGCATCACCACTTGTTTACTATGCATGCTCAGAGCATTAGAAAGAACGAAGCTGAAGCTCAATAAAACATGCCCAAAAGTACCATCCTCAATGTAAACACGTGATTGTATCCATAACCCCAATTAATTATATGGTTAAGTACTCATTTACACTAATCAAGATAAGCTATACACATATTTAAACAAAAAGATATCCCATCCATCAACTTCATGTCACTCTGTAGAAAGTCGCTGCCACTTGCTGTGATTAATTTCTAACAGGTAGTAAACCAGTGGTTAGAAAAACTGGTATGGTGGATAACAGGCCCGTTTTCCATCCATTTACCTTGAAACGAGACTTCGCCTTGAAGTCCGGTAGTGACTAACTTATTATTTATCTAATGTAATATATGTATTATCCTTTTTACAGCTACTGCTGTTATCAGTCATTCTCGATGTTGAACCTATACATATTATAAAACTTTGTCTACTATATGAAACAAAAATATCCCGTTATCTATAATGGTTGTTTTATATTTAAAACATACATGTTTTTCCTTTAGTACATGACTCGGTCATATTTACAATGAAATACCTATCTACTGGGACAAAGGACAAAATTAAATACATACGTCCACGAATTTGGGATGTCCACGAATCGTCCCGAGGTCCCTCCTGGTTTATTCCATCACTTGGTGACAAGAGATCGAACTAAAACTAGTGTTTTTACAAATATATTTTTACAATCTTTATGTCCAAAATCAGTCGCAACAAAACACACTTGCCGTTAATTGTAAAGGATTCTAATTAGGGATGGGTTTCTCTTTCCAAATTCTCGATTCGACTACTTTAGTGATGTGCGCCAATACGGATACCTCGCCTTACTAATCTAATATCAGAAATGCGGAAGTTAGTTTGCTTGTTCATTTGTTTGTTTGTTACACTTCACGCCTAAACTACTAGTGCGATTATGATGAAATTTTGCATACACGTCAGGGGTACAGAAAAGGACCTAGGTACCTTTTCATCGCAGGTAATAGCGCAGCTAGTAGACGACGTATGAACTAAAGTTGTCTGGGCCACTAGAGCACTACCTTCTGCGCCACTGGAGCAACTACCAGCGCCACTTCGGTATTTCAAGGAGTTGGGTTTGGCTCGGGTGGGTGCTGGAGGGAAATTCACAATACGCCCCAAGCCGGACGTCAGTTCAATACTTGTCGCCCCCGTCTCGAATAAGATTAAGAAGGAGAGTTGTCTGTGTTGCAGACGCACGACCAACTGCGCGTGAAGCGCACGGACGTGCGACTCATCGACTTCGGCAGCGCCACGTTCGACCACGAGCACCACAGCACCATCGTGTCCACCCGCCACTACCGCGCGCCGGAGGTCATACTAGGTACAGCATGCACTATACAGCACCGTGCATCTTTAAACGCCGGACATATTCTAGATATAGAATGGGTGTATCTTTAAGCGACGAACATGTTTTAGGATTTACTACAAACATAACCTACCTAAGTGCGAAAGTGATTGCGAGTGCGAAGAAGTGCACTTACTTCTCTCACCTTTTTGAACGCTTTAATCCACTGTAAATATCTAGGTAGCTAGTCTTTTGTGTATCTTTAAACGACGGACATATTCGAGGATATCATTGTACTCATCATTATGACCAACTCTTACTATGGAGTCAACTCTGAAATAATAAAAAACAGGTGTTCCATACATTTTGTCGACGATCAATAATTTTTTTGTTAGTTTTTCTCGGTTTCAGAGTTGACCCCATAGTAAAAGTCGGTCATAATTATGTGTTCAATGATATCCTAGAATACGTTCGTCGTTTAAAGATACACTATACATATATACATGCCGAGGAGGCTAACTACCTAGATATTTATTGGATTAAAGCGTTCAAAAAGATGAGAATAACCATTATATTACTTTCGCACACGGCTAGGTTAGTTTTGATTTAAGAGCAATGTCGCTTGAACACAATGATATCCTTCTGACCACTATGTTTGTACTGTACACAATATTGTACACTCGACTATCGTTAGCGAGAAGTGTTACGCGCTAAATCGAGACAGTACATTGTAGCTATTTTCTATATTGACAAAGCATTGTAGTTAGCGAAGCGTATTAGGTCTATTGTTTGTTTCCTGAATTAGAATGTCGTTTTATGCGCCAAATTAAGAACTGTCTTTGTTTGTTGAAACTATCCGATTTGAGGGCTTGCTACACATCGACAAGCACGTCTCTGACAGAGTTGACTTGTTCGGCGACAGATGGAGCAAGTTCTTTCGAAATTTGCTTTAAACCGCCTTCCACGTGGCAGTAAACCACCGAAGACATCTCTGTCGGGACGCGGTTGTCGATCGTGTAAAAGGCCCATTACACTACATTCACATTTTGTTCTTACTAACTTTGACAGGCACTTCACAACGCAAGCAAACCCATAGGAATAAACTAGTATGACAAAAACTGTCTTGCAGGACAAGGTTTTCTTGCTAAAGCAAGAACCGTGACTAAAGGCGTGCTAGTTCTTGGTTTGCTCATGGCCATTCGAAATATCAGTCGCCGAAAACTAGTATTACGCTACCCGTAACTACCGAATAAATAGAAACATGTTCAATTTGAGTTCATCCTACTTTCACACTTTTTTGCTCGAGAGTATCCTGCATCATGGTGCAGGATATTTTGTACCGAAAGCTTACTAAGAATTTGTTCTTTTTTTTATTTCAGTTACTCTAGAATCCCAACATAGTTATTAGAACAATTTCTCACGTGTTAACAGAATGCGCGCTGACGTCTGTAGATTGTTTACGTGCGCGAGCGTTGCACCGATAAACTATCTCTTTGTTAAACGTTCGTACGCGCTACATTAGTTGTTTAGACACAGACCGCCGCCTGTAGCTATCACCCGATGGAATATTTTCCTTCCCCGTACATTGTAGCGCGACCACTGACTGACCCATTAACTACGCGCCTTCCTGTCGATAACACAGCGGTAATTGTATTACATTAATACTATACCTACATACATATGAATTGTGTAAAATATAAGCGCAATTAGTGCTTTATTATGCAATTGGAAATTATATTACATTCTTATTAACTTTATTAATTACATCGCTTGTTAACTTGGTCTTTATTATTTGTTAAATCGTAACAATTACCGAGTATAGAGCGATATAAAGTACACAGTTAAAATTGAGACTCGCCTACGTTCATTTAAAGTTAATTTTAGAATACACGGACGACGTTTATCCGTAACTGCTTAATCGATTCAGTTCGTTGATACTCAAAACTAAATCGGTATCTGAACCAGACAAGCGGTTATTTGCTCCTGTTTGTGTGAAAATATTGGCTTAGAAACAAATTATCTTTGTTTTAGTTATTTTAGCTTGTCTGCCTGAAAAAATATTGGAATGAGCTCGACCTAGATTTTAAAATTACACTTAGAACCTAAAAACACGAATATTTTTTACGCCTACACTGAAACTCTAATTATGAACATTCAGCTTAAAATAATAGGTATTTATATTTTCTTTGACTTGAGGACGATAAGAACTGTTTTGTGATCCACAATGTGTTGTACGCTAAATGTTCTTATCAGCGTCATATTTTAGCGCGAGACACTACTCAAAGTTACTAGCAGTTGTAGCTATCTAGGTTTTTCCTATATCACCGATGTTGTTGAGCAAGACGTTGAGACGACACAGCATATGGATAAGTGACAATACTACGGGTCTACGGGTACGAGAGGCATTTAGATTCTAGACTGTTCTGCAGGCCAAGCATGCACGCCGCGACAAAAGTTTCTGTCGACTCTTTATAGAAACAGAGATTTACGTAGCCTTGTACGTTCTCACACGAAAAAAAATGATGAGAAGATTATGATGCTAGGCCTGCCGGATTAAATGATACATTATTATAGTCCAATAATGATATATATCGGTTGTTTGTCCAATAATATCAACAATCGTAAACCCGTGCGGACTGTAATAGGTATGTTTTAAGTACATATTGTAAGATGGTGTCGTATCGTGTTGCAGAGCTGGGCTGGGCGCAGCCGTGCGACGTGTGGTCGGTGGGCTGCATCATGTTCGAGCTGTTCCTCGGCATCACGCTGTTCCAGACACACGACAACCGCGAGCACCTCGCCATGATGGAGAGGATCCTCGGACCCATCCCCTACAGGTTACTAGCAACACTAATACTAGCTATGTCATTATAAAGACTGCTTTTCTACCAATATGTGTAACGAAATCAAAAAACCCCTAATAAAATTACTGTAGTAAATAAAATAAATAAAGATAATAAATTAAGTGATCCTATTGGTGGATCGTTTTCTGGCTACGCGTCATCGCACACCTCACCTCTTAGTGGAAAGGCAGCCGAACAGAAACACGTTGACAGCCCCTTCCTCGCTAACAGCACTTATGAACAGTGCGACACACGGTGTCATAAAATAAGACTGCAGTTACAATGGGTAAAGGAGGACTGATCCGTCAATTTTCGTTTTAATACATCAATACGTATCTATTCAAAGTTGTTATCAAAGTTTACTATGCCTGCATGTCTTTGACTTATTTAACCGGCCTTCTATAAAAATGTCTATGCTATTTTTTTGTTGGCGTGCGAATAGTTAAGATTCGCTACAAGCCATGAACAATTGGAATTTTAATGCATGACCCACGTTTTGATGTGAGATCATGACGTGATGTTCTTGCATTATTTCGGATGTTTTTCCTTTATGACTGACGATTATACATATAGACATAATATATATGATGGGTCAGTGTAAATTTTTGGACCGCATGCTGTATTTTATCTTAAAATCCCATAAAAGGTGCGACCACCCATTACTCAAACTGTTCTATCCTTGCGGTTAAGGTTTAGTTTTAATCATGACACAGAACAATTATTGCTTAGCCGCCATTTATGGTTATCCATAATACTGACTAGTTTCACGGCCACAAAAACATCAATCACATTAATCATAGACAGAAAACTTCAGTACATTCGTTTGGAATAATAGCATGTCTTTCAATCTGCAAAAACTACAAATAAACTAAGGAACTTTATTCCAAGGTCTTATCATTTGTATCGTGGCAGTTGATTCTAATAATATACTAATTTCACTTCCTCGTGTCTACAGCGCCAAGGCTTGCTACTGATCTGTAAACCATTTATTATAACAAATGCTCATTTAGGTATATATAAATAATTGCGCCCACTTCACGACTCGTGCGTAATTAAACATTATTATTATTACAGAATGGCGCGCAAAACAAGAACGAAATACTTCTATCACGGCAAATTAGACTGGGATGAGAAATCATCAGCTGGCAGATATGTTAGAGAAAACTGCAAGCCATTATTGGTAAGTTATTATAAAATTCTGAAACATGATTACTTTAATGCATGGAAATGGCTACTACCTATTATTATGAACGAGAAAAGTTATCTACTCTGTCATTTTGCCATATATAATCGGGTGGATAGAATCTAACGAGAGATGATTCATGAAAAGGTGCAAGAAAGGTAAAACGTACAAAATCACAGCCCACAACTAGTATTAAAAATGTTTGTACTAATTTTTGGCAAAGGGTTCACAGTTATACTTACCTTGAATTTACATTTACGACGGAGGCGATCGTAAACTTCACTCCGTTATTATAACTTCACTCCGTTATTATGTAAGGCCCCTGTAGCTAACTTAGGTATACTTTCACTTTTCAACGCAGTTAAACTTCAAGACAAGCATAACTATGTAGGTTTATCACGTAGCGTTCATCTGTTTGTTGGTTTCTACTGGTTTCGCAAGCTTTGCATCGCATATACGGAATTGCGTAAATGTGAATCGACCGATAGTTTCGCTACGTGAATTGTTTTAATACGAGCGCTTGCTGATAACTGTTTGTTTTGTATTGTATTATCTTTACTGCCTTTTTTCCTTAATTATTTTACTACCGTTATACCCATGGTTTTATAGTGTTTTATTATATGTTTGTGTACAATAGGGCAAACATTCATGTGATGAACATTAATTAGTGTTTGTTCTATGTCTGGGTGTTAATACCTATTTAAGTATGTTTTTAAAACTATCTAAGTATGTATATCAGTCTCTGGCAGCCATAGTACAAGCTTTGCTTAGTTTGGTGTCAGGTGACCGTGTGTGGAAGTGTCCCGAATTTATTATTTCATGTATTCCCTGATTTCAGTCCTTAATTTCTAAAGTAATTTATGTGGTCTCCCCAACTCATGGATGGACTTGGCTCACATTCTAACTTTCAAATCAACCGTATTAAAGTTATCTACGGACAAACAGATACCGCTTTGCCCCAGTAGATTCTGAGACTATGGTTTTTAGCTCGGTCCAGCAGTAATGATGGTCGTGTGGCATTGCAGAGGTACCTGTCGAGTAACGGCGAGGAGGCGCGGCAACTGTTCGAGCTGGTGGCGCGCATGCTGGAGTACGAGCCCTCGCAGCGCATCACGCTGCGCGACGCGCTGCGACACCCCTTCTTCAACAAGCTGCCGCCGCACCAGAGGCTCGGTCGGTACACCGCACTGCACCACACCACACTACACCACACTGTTCGAGCTGGTGGCGCACTAGACTACACGACACACCGTGCACATTCACACTGTGACGGGGATGAGTCCAGATCCCCAAGCAAACGACATTCTTCAACCAACTGCTGCCGCAGGCTATGTCGATACTCGACTACACCACCCCACATCCCTGCGATGACGTGGGATGAGTAATACAGATTCTCCTGACCTAGTCGAAGTTCGACTGGGTCAGGAGAAGAGACGGGTTCGATTCCCGGCCGGGCAGATGTTTAAATAGTAAATTTCTGTTCTGGGTTGTTGGGTATTAGTTTTCATTGTCTTTGTGTGTGTTCATCCCAATGGCATCCCCGACACAATCCTAGTTGAGAGCTATGACTGTTGATCCTCTACAAACCTCGCAATTTACATGTTTCTTCCAATGGAAAGAGCGGGTACAACATTATGCAATTATGTACAGTAAATGATGGTTGTGTACTTAAGACATGCTTTCATCCGCTAGGCCTTCATCACAGCACATCTTTCATTCTGTGAATAGAGAGGCTCCTGTACTGTATGCTCACGAAGTCACGACCAAAGTAGTGTTAAATTGTCAATAAACACAACAGTTGACCTCTGTGACAATTATGAATGTTACGAGGAGTAATGCCTTTGAACTAGCGAGGCAACTCTGTGTGTGGTCTAGTTCTAGACTCGCTGTCTGATACCGATCTCATTGCTGCGGTGAACCATGATCGATGTCTTATAACGTACCGTGACAATAAATGTTATCTTTTGTTATAGGACACCAGTTTACAAGGCCGGCATTCCTTAGGTCAGGCCTAATTTAAAACGTTAGTCGCTTTTTAAAAGCTTGTTATTTTTCAAATCGTATCTCATAATGCGACATGACGATTATGAACGATTTTGGTTGTGCCATTTCTTTTATTTGGCTTTAATGTTAGCACTTTAATGTTGACCAATTTTTTATTTTACCTTTGTTGTGTAGACTTTTGTTTGTAAATATTCCTGATGCCTGTCAAATCTCGTAAATTGGCATAATTTAAAATGTGATCGTCTGTGTTTTCTTCCACTAACGAGATTTGCTCGCATCACTAATCGTGTTCATCGTTGTTCGTATACTTAAAACGTCAGTAACGCTGTTGGTTCAATGATTGGAGAGTAGATTGTATAAATATTACTGTCTTGATCCGAGGTCACTGATTTACTCCCCACAGATTCCACACTAGAAACCATTTGAAGAAATAATAAAAAGGAGGTTGTTACATCACAACCATAGAAGCGCACTCACTCAGAGACATGTTTAAAAATATTTTATTGGTTCATTGCCAGGCGCTACTAGGTGTATATATAGCCTTGAGATAGACAATGAGAGTGAAGTCTCGTTTTCGCAACCTTCTCACTTTATTCAATATTTCCTTTTTTAACCTCCTCGTAATAGTTAATCAGTATCTAATAGGGAGTAAATCAGTGTCCGAGGCTAACCGGAGTACATAGTCATGTGTCGATCATAACAAGCGCATCATGATTGTAGAGTTCAGGGACGCAGACTGTACGCTAACCGAGTGTGTGTTTGCAGGCAATGACCGCGCGCGGTGCAACGGTGAGAGCTCTGCGTCGCGCGAGCGCTCGCACTCGCTCAGTAGATGAGCGCGCCCGGCCCGGCCCCGGCCCCGGCGCGGCCCGGCCCCGGCCCGGCCCGGCCCGGACCCGGCCCGGCCTCACCCGGCACCACTTGTACAGAAATATGGACATGAATGAAGTGATAAGTGATAATTATTATGTCGAACACTGTAATCTAGGTAATACTTTGTTGTGAATCGGTACTTCTCAATTTGTATTTATAAATATTATTTTGAAATATAGACTGTCAGTCTCTATTATTTTGTTTTGCTTTATTGCTATCCCGGTTTTGCATCATAGTTATAGCAGAGAAATTTATAACATCTTAAATATTATAAGGCTAGTTTTAAGAAATAAACGTTAACACATGCATGATGTGTTTTTATCACAACACTTTAAATAGATAATTAGATAAGCTCTTTATTACACAAGAAATAACTAGATCATAATAACGCTTACTAAGGGTCGGTTGAGACCGAACGAAAAAATGCTCGAGCAATTTTTGACCAACCTACCGTACGTTCCAATTTCACCACACTTTTAACTGTGCGTACTTAACTGAGGCCTGTGCGCACTTTACTGAGTCGTGTGGTAACGAAACGGATCGGCTTAGTTATACGCGCAGGCCTCATTGTTGTCAAAGTCGTCGGTGTCTTCCCCACAACTGCGCCCTTCTTTTAACTGCATAGGCCGGGCTTGCGCGGGCAAGTCTATTTCGCGACCGCCATGCCGTGCGGTTGGCGCGGTGTACAGCAGTACCAACCACACGCTAGGAGTTCCGTGTTCAAGCTTAGCAGGAGCAGTTAAAAGTGGTGAAATTAGAGCGTATAATAATGCTAGGCCTAATAGCCTAGAATATAAAGTCGTATAATATCAACTGAGAATTCAGCTTCGCTTCGATATTATCGTTTGGTCTGCACCAACCCCGTAAAAGTAGTGTATAAATTGGGGGCCTTATTTAAGAGTGATATCATAAACATCCTTTGGATGGAGTACACAACGTGCTGGTTTTGGGTGTAGGGTAACTAGTGTACGTAGGGATGTACTAGTGTACTTAAGGGCAGGATGTTGTTCTACTCGTCAAAGTAAACAACTTTTAGAGAACGATTTTGCAAAATTCGAGCAAAAAATGTCGAGTCTCCATACAAGATTAATCACGTGACTAGAAATTTTGCATGAGAGCTCGATTATTATTTTTCTCTCGAATTTTAAAAACTTAAGAGTCCGGCGACCTAACTAACTTCGACCTAGGCGACCTAGAATAACTTCGCATTGGCTTAAGGTATTCTATATTATTACTATTCTATACATTATTACTATAGCCATTTCGTCTAGAAGAAGAAGACGAGTGAAGAGAGCGAGTAATGAGACTGACGAGCCTCCAAAGTTACCTACAGACTACAAAGTGCAATTTCAATTTTTGCACTTCTGTAATCATTCTTAAGTAACTCAGAATTTCCCTTGTATTATGGATTCATTTGACAGCTAATGATGTAGACAACCTCCCTATGTAATGGAGTTTATGATTTGCTTTGCCTATCAAATCAAATCATTTATTTTGCAAAACATGGGTAAATTTTACAAATTAAAAAAAAAAAATATTCAAAGTAGCTGAGCCATGTCTTAACCTATCGGCATGCGAAAATAACATTGTCAATGTATAATATCCATTGAATAAACCAGTCAAAAGTGACCCCTTAAAAATGCGGATATTTTTCATACCTCTATTTTCGCTTGAGAACGTTTTGTTTGTTAATTTAATTGTACATGCTAAATTTCATCATAATCTGACAAATGGTTTTCAAGAGATTTGAGTAGCGCGTTTGTATGGAAACTTCAGAGCGTCGCGGCCCTCGTTCACTTTGACGGGTACAACAACACCCTATAATATAACTACACCCAAAACCAGCACGTTGTATTATTAGCCCGGTGTATGGCGACAGGCTCGCCCCCTGTATTATTTGGGACTGAATATCGTCCGGCGAAGTGTCGGTGTTGTTTTACACCTCTGTCAGCCTCTTCGGGGGGAAAGGCATGACGATATCATCACACTAATATTATAAAGGCGAAAGTTAGCAAGTGTGTGTGTTAGTGTGTAAGTTCGTTGGTTCTTCACGCTCAATCGGCTGCACCAATTTCATAAAATTTGGTATGAAGGTAGATATTACGCTGGATTAACAAATAGGCTACTTTTTAATCCCGTAAAAATGTAGTGTTCTTGTGGGATAAGCAAAAATCTAAGTATATTAATTTGTTAATCTTTCAAACTCGAACGACTTTGCCAATGCCAATTTTGATGAAATTTGTAACGAGGTAGGTAACACCCTGGATTAACAGAACTTTCTATCCCTAAATATGTAGTGTTCCCGTGGGATGAACGAAAAATCTAAGGAAAGAAAAATCTAATTTGTTACTCTCTCAAACTCAAACAACTAGTGTGCGTAGCTACTTTCCTACTTCCCCTTTAGCTTCCTCATAGGTGATGGAATAATTCTACCTATGCCAATATTTAAGTCGTAATAGCTCAATCCAGATCTTAGTCTTAGTTTAGCTGCCACAAGAACTTTATTACTATGAGCCATTTACTATGTGCTAGCTTACCTCAGCTCGCTCATCCAGTACAGACAAACCAGAGAGGTTAGGGTTATGAACAATAGCTTGAAAATTTAAGCAAAATATCAAAAACAAGGCAGAAAAAATCTGAACGATGCTACTTAAAAAATGTTGAAGCTATGATCAAAAAACTGTGTGGACGCTGGAGTGACATCACTTTAGCTACTCATCTCATATTTTCCAAATGAAAGGAGGTATGACTGGAATATAGCTCAAATTTTAAGGGATAAATGCTGCAGCTAAATTTTCAAATTCCTAGACCTCGTAGCTTGCACATAATAATCAAACAATAATTTTCGCGCCTAAATATTATTATTTTTTGCTTAAAAGCGGCGTTGCCGTACCGTGCAGTAGATGATTGCAATTCAATTTGAACTTAGCAAGCATTAATATGCTCAATATTTATATTTACGCATTACTATACTTAGAAGTTATTTTAACTTGCGCTCAAAATTATTTTAGTTTTGTTTAGACTGAGACCCGCTGAATTGTATGGAACTAGGTATATGATTTAAAAGGTAAATAATTCTGTGAATATATAAACTACACGCTGAGCCCCGCGGTTACACCCGCGGTTAAAAATTATCTTATGTGCTATTCTAGAATATAATCTATCTCTGTGCCAAATTTCATCCATATCTGTTCAGCCGTTCTGGCCTGAAAGAGTAACAAACATGCATCCATACATCCATCCATCATTCTTACAAACTTTCGCGTTTATAATATTAGTAGGATTATCTATAGACGAACGTTTGTGTGAGGGGGTGGTCGTAGGCGGTTTCGCTAATCTATCGCGCAAGTTAGCGTCCGTGAAGTAAACGCAAGCTACGGTGTCGTATCTACCTGAGCTCTCTGACCGAATTACACGCATAAACTTACTAACAAATAATGTACGTGTAACGTATTACGTGTTTTTAGCCGCAGGTAGCACCGCGGGGCGCAGCTTTTTTTTTTCAATGTTATAAAACTGTTTCTCTACCAAATCTCTAGTGTATTTCCGCTCTGGCCTCGCATTAAGTAAACCAAGGAATATGGGTTACAATTACATTGATTTTAAGAGTCAAATATTGATTGTACCTTCTTGTAAAAATAAATTAAAAATTAGAATTAATTGTAATTTTTAAAAATTGTTTCTATAACAAACTTTTTTCCGCAAAGTAACGCCTGATCCAATTGAATAGCCCCCGAGCCGGGAATAAATTTGATTAATCATTTCCTCCCGGACGAAAACTTGTACAATGGTTATGATGGATTTATAATGAAGCCTAGTGGTAGTCAGCTGCGGATCCGTTGGTGGGATTGGCAGCAGTATCCTCCCAAATCAAATTTTATCCATACATACATATACATACAAATAAACTAGCAAGGCAGGTCAAATAAATAATAAGCTAGCAATGCCGAGGAAAAATCATCAGTTTATTCAGAACACTAGCCTTTTCAAACACACTCATGGTAAAAGAACGTCCAAGTACTTACACAAGTAATTTTTTTTTTGTTTTTTAACTCAAATATAATTTACTTAGTTGTAAATCAGAGTAACTTATAATACACACCCTCTCACACTCATTTATGCGCATAAACACATACACATTAAAAACACACACATGTGCCGTCAGCAAAATTTAGACTCATTTGAGCAAAATAAAAATTATGCGTATAAACGAGTAATCGCCTAAAATGAAAGATTCTAATTTCAGCGGCATTTCTATTTCAGCAGGGCTATTCACAACCATTCGGAAACGTTTCCGTTCGGATTTCAAAAACTTTAAGCCTAAATATATGAACTATTTTGCTGGAAGGCTCAGGATAGTGTAGCTTAGTTGTGCAAAAAAAAAAACAGAATGTGTAGGTACCTACCTAGTTTAACAATAAAACAAAAATTATGTACATACAACTTCATTTATTTAAAATTTACATTAATATTACGAGTATATGAGCACATAATTACTAATGTACTAGAACTAAAATTTCAAGGAACTAAGGTATTCGAATGTAATGGATTACAGTTATTGTGATGATGAAGACAAGAAAGACATCGAGATTACAAGTTTTAAGTACCTACCTTACACATAAGCTATCCGAAGAATGTTTGGAATGATGAATAAATATTAATTAATGTGATAATCTAAATCTGGCAAGACGGTAAATGCTTGTCCGATGATAATGATAATTGCAGGGCTGCCACAGCATTCATATCACAAATTAAGGTTTCACAGCATTTACAATGTGCGAACATTAATGTAGCATTTAACGATTATACAATAAAAAAGCTAAGAGTTTAAATCACATTTCGACCATATAAAAAACGACCCATACTTAAATAATTCCTACTTCTTCTAAAATCATTTTGGTCAACAGAATAATCGTACAAAACTTACATGGCTCGTACAACATTTTACAAAACAATAAACGTAAACATGATTAGCAAAAATTGGTGTCGTTGGCTGGATATACTCCTGTATCACTTTCCAAATCACAAATCGAAAGAGGTTTTGGTTCACTCAGAACTTCATGAAATGGACTGTAGGTTTATGTGATATATTGCGTACGGTTACTTACGAGGCCGATTCAAAGTGTTCTGTGAAGTTAGGCGCAAAACGCTGCGCAGTAGCGAAAAGAAAGGTTTGCTCGCGTCAGAGGCAAGACGGCGCAAAGTCTCGCTTGCGGCGCACTTCACAGCCGCCATTAAGTTTGAAGCAGTCTATACGTGGTCTATACCATAGTTCGTCCGTCGTTGTGTATGTAAATGTGTTCTTGTTCATGTTGTACTGCTAAATACTGCGTCTTAGCAAGGCAAAAAGTTATGAACGGCCAGGTGCAGATTTTGAGCACGTTTACGTTTACGGACAGCATATATCATTACATGTATGTGTACATACATGGGTGTGTATATGTACATGTTCATGAAGTTCCAAATGAGTTGAGCCCCGTCACGCCTTCCTGTGTCAGTCGTCCGCAGCGCAGTGGCTAGGCCATGTCGACGCGCGGCGCCTCGAGCGGCCAGCTGTAGACGGGCGGCACGGCGGCCGCGTAGCTGATGTCGTACATCTGCGCGCGGATGAACGCCTCCGTGTCGGGCGGCCGCGGCTGCACCGACGCCTTGCCTGCGGAGCGGCCGGCGGTCAGCTCACGCAGACCTCAAATGACGCAAGACGCGGCAGGCGTAAGGCTCGAATTTCGGATTCGACCCTTACCCCTGCCGCGTCTTGCGTCGAAGTGGCGAGTTTACAGCTAAGGGTCATATTAAGCTTACAGAAATAATAACTTGTAGTGAAGGTAAACATTTTACAGTTTTCTTAAAATGTTTGTTCCCTAAAACAAAAGAGAGGTAGGACCCCTCCAATTTACCCGGTACCTACTAAACCGAAGCTGGAGATTGAAGGAAGGGGTGACCAAAAACTTTGCTAAGAAATACAGTAGAAATACATACTGTACAAATACATGCAGTACCTGTGATTATCTACTTTTTGTAGGATTTACACTTTAATAACTACCCTATACCGGGTAGCTTACACTGAAGAGTGTGAGAACGAAGGTATTGAATCTTACCACAGTCGTACGCGTGGTCGACGACCTTCTTGGCGATCTTGACGGAGCAGTCCTTGATTTTGTCGAGCGGCGGGTACAGGCCGCCGTGCTCCAGGTCGTCGGCGGAGACTATCTCGGCGAGGGCCTGCGAGGGAATATTTGCTTTCAAAACTAGTATAGATATAATACTGGCGTTAAATCCGCAACTCGTAAATGGTTGAACGAATTTATTTAGGTGGATCGACGGATCTGCTGCGGGTCGCGGGAAGCCGCTGGATACGAGCAGCGCAGGACCGGTCGTTGTGGAGATCATTGAGACCTTTATCCAGCAGTGGACGTCTTAAGAGCTGACACTATGATAATTAATAGGCTTGCGTTTAGCCGCCAACATGCCCGATGATAAGCAGTGGTGCGGCCTACGATGGAGCATGCTTGCCTAGAAGAAACCGATTCACTCGAGACTTGAAGACCCAAACCCAGTAAAAGGTAACCAGGTAAAGGTTAAAATTTAATGTTACATTATGTTAAATGTGGATATTGGTAAACACTAAACTATATACTGAGAATATAGAGAAATAGGTAGGTAGGTTATACTTATTTAACCGAGCGAACGCGAAGTCTTAGATTAAATCAGACTCTACGAATCTTTAATTTTCTTTAATCAGTCTTTACTAATACGATAACTTGAGTACCTTCCGTTGATCCAATTTTAATGTAATTTTGCAGACAAGTAGTTCATACAAGTACAATTTTTAAGTTTCAATATGAGCTAAATCGAACGAGGGTTTAATGAGATTAGCGAAGTCTCCGTTTACAGCGACCTAAACTTACTTCTCTTAACGCCTGATTTAGAAATTGGAGCTAGAAGAAGAACAAACTATTTATCACACGAGAAATAACAACAACATCAAACAAAATACACACTAGTATAAAACTGAAAGTAACTGTCTACCTGTCTGTTTGTAGGCTTTTCACGGCTAAACGGCTGAACGGGTCATGTTGAAATTTGATAATTAGGTACAGTTTATCACGAGGAAGGTATACTATTTTCTGAATAAACTCTCACGAAGTCGCGGGTAACAGCTAGTAGGTTCATAACGAAACAGCAACAGTAACCGACTAGTACGAACCTCGGCGGCGAGCAGCATGAAGTCCTCGGAGATGTCGACGATCCCGGCGGAGATGATCCCGAGCGCGAGGCCGGGGAAGATGTAGGAGTTGTTCCCCTGCCCCGGCCGCAGCACGCGCCCGTCCTTCGTGCGGTACTCGGGGAACGGGGAGCCCGACGCGAAGATCGCGCGGTCCTGCGACACCACTTACTGTTTAACATGGTATACTCCGCCAGGTCACGTGGGCAACACGTAGTGACGTCAATCGCTGCTTAAGCAAGACCGAAATAAGTCATTTACAAATAGTGCGGAAGAGACGGATGACGATGAAGAGTGACGTCATACGTGTTTGCTCCTGGAATGATAGACCTTGTTTTTTTGGATCATGCATTTTAATAAGTTTATAAAGCCGCGTTGAACTGATCAGGGGAACTGACATGACATCCTGGGGGGCTATTCCTGCGCGTGAGATGAGATGAGATTTTATCTTGGTCACTCTCACACCCATGCCGTTTCAAGCGAGAGTAACAAGGACGGAAAAAATGAGATGACAATCTCAAATCTCCGAATAGGGTCCCTTATTGCCGTGATGGTTAGGTTTCGTTTTCGACACCGCGCGACTATGAACCTTATTGCGCGGCGATACGATTCGCGGTCGCGCAGCGTCGTAAGCATAACGTAACCATCGTGGCAATGATGTTGACTCAGATAATTTTCTTCAAATAAAAAATTAACAAAATGATCGGAGTAAACTATGTTACTCAGAGCTCTTTATTCACAACAAATGTAGTTAAACGTCCGGTACTTTCTCATTATGAATTTAATTTAAATTTCATTGCAATTCCAATTCATGAAGAAATATAAAAATAAATCAGTACAATTACATACAAATAAATAGTAGTACAATTAAAGTAGTTCTGTTTTTTCTTTTTTAATGTAAACATCAATTATAAAACAGATTAATTAAAGTAAAATTAATAAAATAGAGTAAAATGCATTGTCAGGTCAATAATAAGAAATAATTGACTATGTTTGGGTACTATTTTCAGAATAACGCGTACGAAGTTACTGGTAGCTGCTGATAGTTTTATAAAAAGCAAGTGAATGTGTAACTAGGAACAGTAGGGAACAGGTGTTTTTATAAATACCAAGTGAATGGCTTGCTCCCAGCGACCACCACCAAACCAGCCACCAGTGGTGGTCGTCAGGACAAAATGTGTAGGAGTAGGTATTAGGTGGGTACTCACGTCGGTGTTGGAGTAGGCCTCCTCGGCGGTGCACTCGGCCTTGCTGGTGGGGTTGGAGAGCGCGAAGATGACGGGCCGCGCGTTGTACTCGCCCATCGCGCGCAGGATCGCGGGGGTGAACGCGCCGCCGATCGCCGCCGCGCCTACACGGGCTCACAATGTACACTAGTGCCTCTGTGAGCTGGACACCTCGCGCCCGACGTCTGCCCTCTACAGGTCGCATTCCTCAAGCGATTCTCGTGAAATTTTGTGAGTGGGATCGATAGTTATACTGATTTTTTTGCCGAGTCAGTTTTTGGATTTTTTTTAATTCGGTTCAATTAAATTCGGTTTAGAAATACGACCTGTAGAGGAAGACAAAGCTCCAAACAGAGATCTGGACAGAAATCCAGACAGAATTCGGACATACGAAAGCATTTTTTCAAAATAGAAGCAAAGACGCTTCGCTCGCTAACGCTCGCTCGGTCGATATCAATCAATGCGATATGTATTATACCAGTGGCTCCAATGTTTTTTTCTTTGTATTTGCCCATACGCATAATGGTTACCCTCAGCTGCCAAGCCCTTCAAACCAAAATTTAGCCTACCTTGATAAAGCTTAAACTTTCACCTAAGTATACCCAAACCAAAATCCTGGATCCGGCACTATCCCACTTCACCACCAAGCCAAAGCCATTGAAACCTAGGACGTAAGCCCATAAGTTCCTTACCAATAAGCACGGACGGCTTGGCCGTTTCCACGACTTCCTGCAGCGTGCGAATCGGCGGGTGATCCTTCGCGAACTTCTCCTTGTGCACGGTGAGGCCGCCCTCGGGCCGGTCCTTCACGATGAGTCCCTTCGAGTCCACCATCCAGATGCGGGACTTGGCCTCCGCCTCCGTGGCGCCCTCCGCCACCATGGCCATCACACACAGCTGCGCGATGCCGAGGGATGCCTGCCATGAGAAGGGACGGTTTACACTTCTGCGCGACTAAACACTAGCGTCAAATGTCCTAGCGAAATATTACTACACATAAAGTTAGGAGTCTCCTAAGGAATGGCTTAAGATTCGCGCAAGATGTAGGCGCTAGCTAAAGTCGTTTAAACTAGTTAAGGCAAAACTTAGTCAATTCTTATAGTCAGTGCAATTGGCTATGAGTCTTGATTTAAATGAGGCTGTTTAGCTAATCGTCCTAATCGGCTCATTTTTATATTCTGTCACCGACCAACAGGGCATAGTTTAGACCTCATGCCTCAGATGAGGTTAGTTTCAATAAACGATGACGATGATTTTGGCGCTAGCGTAAGTGATATGTAACAGATCTAAAATCCACAAACTCCTTTTTTTGTTTGTTTTGTTTTCATAAATGCGCAGTGCGCTACTTTTGCAAGACATTAGACCGAAATGACGATCTAAGATAAGAAGAGAGCAGAGACTGATATAATATTTTAATCATGGTCAGATAATCAATAGTTACCTCTCCAGCGCCCTGGAAGACGATGACATTTTCGGAGAGCTTCTTCTCAGTGAGGCGGAGAGAGGCGATCAGGCCGGCTACTGCCACCGACGCCGTTCCTTGGATGTCGTCGTTGAAAGTGCAGTACCTAACACAATACACGTCAGGTGTTATTACACTTAACTACCACTTGGGACACATTTTAATTGTACTATCTAATACACACCACGTACCGAGTTAATAATGATTGTGACTACTCTTTACCAATTAAAAATTAAGCATGCAATGTTTTGCAAGTTTTTACTCGTATTAACTGTCATTTATTTACATCAATTGAACTTCAAACCAGATAAAACTAAAAAAGCTGGTATATTTCTTACCTGCCACGGTACTTCTCGAGCAGCCTGAAAGCGTTGGCGTTCCCGAAGTCCTCGAACTGAATGAGGCAGTTCTGCCCGTAGCGGCGCACCACGGCCTGCATGAACTCGTCGATGAACTCGTCGTACTCCAGCCCGCGCACGCGCTTGTGCCGCAGCCCGATGTACAGCGGGTCGTCCAGCATACTCTGAGTGTTCGTGCCCACGTCTGGAAGGGGATACCAGCTTCGTAAGGCAGTAAGGGAAGCCCTTAGTGAAGTGTTGAATTGTCTTCTGACCAATCAAGCTCCGGGATGAACTAAGCCATTACCTACCATCTCATCTTAGTGGAACAAGTGATTTGTATGGCAAAAACTAGGAATAAGTAGACGCTTTCGAGTTGGTCTTTCTTCAATTCGAATTCCAAATTCTTAACTTTCCACATACATTTCAATACATTGCTTTTAATCAGGTTTATTTTGTTGAGGGATAGTTTTTTACGTACCAAGTGTGATGGGCAGGCACTGATGCGGCTTGATCCCAGCCAACGCCGTGTAGAGCGCCAGCTTGCCCACTGGGATGCCCATCCCGCACGCACCCAGATCGCCCAGCCCCAGGATACGCTCGCCGTCCGTCACCACTATAGCGCGAACGTCTGTTTCAGGCCTAAAAAGGTGTTAAAACTATAGGTACAAAGAAAGGTGAAAGGAACATTGAATAAACATGTTAACACTAAAACTGAAGAAGAATTGGAGACTGCAAATAGGTAAATCTTTACGTATACAATGTAACAAATATCTTAGAATACCCATTCTAAGTTACATTTTTTTGATTTTGGGGGTTGGCGACATGAACAGGCATGCAAAGCGAAAGTAAAGATAAACGCATACATTTTTCACCTTACCAGTTTTTCAAGATATCATAGACGTGTCCTTTATCATGAATGGTGATGAAGAGTCCCCGCGGCCGGCGGTAGACCAGCCCAAACTTCTGGCAGGCGAGCCCCACCGTCGGCGTGTACACTAAGGGCATCATTTCTGCTACGTTCTCACCTACGAAACGGTAGAACAGGTGCTCGTTTCGATCCTGGAACACCATAGTTATTTTAATACTGAATGGTAAATACTACACATAATAAAATATCTACAATGAAGTCAGTTTTCGACAGCCTCCTCTTAAATTATACTTACAAGCTATCTTTCAAACAATGATGGCAGTAAGTAGCTATACTTTCAAGGTCAATATATACCATAAAGACCTACAATAATTTGATTTATTATCGCACCAAAGAGTCTCACCGTCTAAGATTAATAGGCCGATAAAGTCATGGTATCTCCTCTCTAATTGAGGCCAGGTAGGTGTTACCATTAAGTAGGTCCAGATATACACTTGTAGGTCAAAATAACAGCTCGAGTAGCCTTGTATGCAAGGAACCATGCATGAGGGTATCCACTCACCGTGGCTTACCTTCAACTCGCTTCACGCATGTGTTTCATAAGAAAATAAAGGAAACCTACAATTATCCTATCTGCAGGCACAGAATTGAAAGTTGACGCAGTATCTGCTCCGGTATGGGCAACTGATTTTTTTAAGCTAACGTTTGTTTTTTTAAACATGGTTCTATGCTTGAAGTTATAGGAAGCCAACAATTTTACTAACTTTTACAAGTACTTTTTTGCTAAAACTTTTACTAGTAATTAAGTTTCTTAGGTTTAAATATGAACAACTGTTTATAAGACCAATCCAAAGACATAAAAGAAAAAGTTCTAATTGATCCAGAATAATTTAGGAAAAAAAAAAACAAAACACGAGAGCGCAGCCAATCCCATAAGCCATAAGCAGTCGTGAATGACATGACACCGCGGCTTCATTTCCAAGAATAAGCGGAAAACGGTGGATTGCGTATTAAAATCTTAATGAAACTACAATTAAAATTCAACAAACACAGAAATGCACTATCATATACCGCTTCTACGTCCTAAATATTTAATTGTGTTTAAAAGCAAATAAATTTCTTCTATGTCCATGCTGCTGACCCCCTTTAATAATTGTCGATGATTCACGATCCTACGAAAGGTCACCGTTTTTCCTTTTATATTCTTTCCTATCCAAGTTTTCCTTATCTCATGAATCAACACTTACAAAAGTAAACCCTTTACTTGCTATCTCAGAAGACTAAGTCCGAGACTCTTTGCGAAAAACTTTCTGTCTTTGAAGCCGAAACAAAAGTACCCAAATACTTAAGGAACATAAGCGACTTAGTAGTTTCGTTTTAATCTTGATTTTCGACGAAGTTTCCGAGAAAACGTTTCTTAACTATTTATTATCCAAACAAGATGTATGAATAAATATTAGATACAAAGTCTTAATTATGTCAACTGATCTAGAATCTAGATAAACATAATTAGGCATTTATGTATGCGTGACGTTTCAGGAATATCCTAATGTTTTCGGTTCATATGTTAATACCGAAAATTTTATTTTTAGGTCGCCAGCCATCGATTCCACCAAAATGTCACACGCCCGTCTCGGTGTATGACTTTTTTACGTCACTTAAAATCAATAGTAAAGTGCAAGTGTGCACTTACCAGCAGACCCATGAGGTAGATGTATTTGTTGAGCGGGTTCTCGTACCGCTCGATGGAGAGCCTGCACAGCTGGACTTGTTCCTCCTGGGTCTTCACTCGCGCCGGCAGCAGCCCGTGGATGCCCAGCGTCTGCCGCTCCTCGATCGTGAACGCCATACCCTGTTGGATAAACGTTTACCATGTAGGTGTAATGTGTATTTGTAAAAGTTTAGTAATTAAAAACTTTCTGATACTCGTAGTGTAACGGTAACCACCCCAGTAAACGTTAAATAAGTACAGGTGGCCTTTGCGATACAGGTATTCATACCTAGTGCAGGGACCAGAAGCAAAATTAATTTAGCTTATGGTTATTTTAAAATGTATCTTTTTTTGTTTGTGTTGGGTATTTTAACCATACATTTTTTTGGAAATAAATTATTTGTAAGTATATGTATTTGTAGTGGCGATGGTCAACTAGGTATGACGTTATTTCATCAATCAATCCACACAGTCTTTGGGTGGATATTATAAAAATATAAAGAAAATAAAAAAGTAAAATTAATAAGATGCTCATTAAGATATTTTAACCATGCCTAATTATTGACCAGGCAAAAATGGTAAAGGCAAAATTCTGGTAACATAAAATAATGTTAAACGCAAAAAATACATTTTCATATTTGTTTTGCCTGCTAAAATTTCGATTAATTTTCTTCCCGAGATTAAACAGAAAAACAGAATACATTTTTAAGGAGAAGCTTGTCTGAAAATTTAAGATTAGCAAAGACTGGTTTTTTCAACGAGATCGCATCTGCAGTAGTAAGTAGCTTACTTAATCGAAACACTCTACAAAGAGAGCAGTTTATTAATATAACACAAGGGCACTAAATAAATATGACGGTCCTACGAAATCTATTGACAGGCATTAGATGATTAGGCAACATGTTGTAAATATTTGAACAAATGGTCACACCACACATACTACTTAATCAGCATAGGTAATTATTTAGGCATAATTATCAGTTAAACAAGTCTCGGCTATGACTCTCCGCTAGTCAAAGGTCAAAAGGAACCACAAGAATGCTCAAACAATAATAAAGACTTAAAATATTTTGTTTGCTTGTATTCTAGGTCACTGGTAATTTTGAATTAAAAATATATTCGACACAGGCACACAGACAGCGCTACGTTTGGAAAACTCATAAAATAAACCAACCTAGCATAATTGTTAGGTGTAAGTACCTACTCTCTGATACCAACGTTAGTGGTTGAAAATATTTTTCAAACGGTACTCGTACTAGAATAGATTACACACAATACCTACTTTTATACTAAATAATATAAAGATACGCAGCCGATATTTTTTTAATAGAAATAATGCTCTACAACTCTATATACGTGGCTTTACTAGTGCAACGCAAACTGCACACTTCCTCATTGCAATTTGATTCAATCAGAGTACATTGTACGGTTACAACCACAAATTGGACATTGTTGTGTGCCAAATACCAGCCCAGATTGTTCCAGATAGCTTGTTTATAGCATCTTCGAGTAAACAAAAAATAATTAATGCTTATGAAGGATTAACCATACGAGAGAATATTTTTTATCCATTATGGTTCCTCCCCTTCTCCCCAAGGATCCCTACACTTAGTTCTACAAGATAAAGATAAAGAGAGAACGAAGAGATATCAAGAACCCTACAATATTGCTACTTGTGATATTGGTATCTTACTGGTAAGTACAAAGTAAATAAAAAGAGACAATAAAAGGAGACAGAACTCTTAGATACCTTTCAAATTCTAGAGTAGTCTATAAACAGAACGGTAAACGTCAGTTTCGGCCCTTCAGTGAAAAAATTGCAAGAATTTAATAAATACGGCATTCTGTTGAAGAGAGCAACGGTCCATGCAGGAAGCTAGCTGGATGTGACGGGCGTCATCGTCAGCTGGGATGACGCAACGAAGGTGACCGACTAGTGGCCTTGACAACGGTATATTTGCAACTCATTACTACTGTATCGACAACAGATAAGGTTCAAATTTGATTGTACTTTTACTGCGATGATTATGTTTGCATATATTAATTACTATTTTTACTATCACTGCGCTGAATACTGTTATCTCTAAATCGAAGTAGCAATGTGACAAGTTCAAATTAGTATCGCGATCATACTATCATGAGCTTGTAGTTATAATTGTATTTTGTAGGTACAAAGGGTTCCTATCGCTTTAGTCTAAAAACTATGCAGATTTGGGACCGCCGATGAACAAATAAAATGGCTCTCTAAGATCTTAACTGTACCTTTACTACCTTAACTAGAGTATTTTTTAATTTACGATTGTAAATAGTCTCGCATTGGTTGGCTATTTTTGCATTAGTTTGATGACAGTCGGTTAAAAATAATATAAAGATAGTTTTTACTTCCTAGTTATCGATAATACGAATTCAAAATACTAAACCAGGTAAGTACTAATTTCGTCATGTTGGCAAGTCGGGGAAAATTCCGGTGACGCAGTCACAGTTACTCGTACCTTGTGAATATGGAACAGGGTGCGTCATCCTCTAAAATACCAGGGCTCAAATAAAATGAATGATATCCTAATCCTAAAGAACTATTATAAATGCGAAAGTGAGTTTGTTTATTTGTTTGCTTGTAACGCTTTCACGTCTTAACTATTCAACTGATCGCCTTGAAAGTTTGCACACAGGTTGTATGGGGTACAGAAAAGGACATAAATGAAATGAAATGAAATGAAATGAAATGAAATGAAATGAAATGAAATGAAATGAAATGAAATGAAATGAAATGAAATGAAATGAAATGAAATGAAATGAAATAAAATGAAATGAAATGAAATTAAATGAAATGAAATGAAATGAAAATAGCCTTTATTCTACTGCATCGTTTCACAAATAGTTTAGCTTTTTACATTAAGTCAAGAATATGCAGAAGTCGCTTCTGCGGCGTAGGTCTTCCCTAATGTTCTCCACTCTTCACTCTGCGGTCTTCCAGTTTGGTCCGTATTTCTTTGAGAATATGTCCCTCCATCTTTTCATTAGGAACATAAAATACAAAGGACATAGATTTACATACATTTTATATACATTTTTCATACATTTTATCCCGAAAAAAAAACCGTTCCTGTGAGACCGCGTGGCGCAGCTTGTTTAAACATAAAGTGGAAACCGTGTTATTCCTATTTGCTGAAAAGCCTTTGGGACTTTAGGGTTTTAAACTAAAGTCCAATTTCAGCTGTTGCTTCGCCCGTGAAGCATTAACTTGGGAAGTGTCTAGTACACTTTAATGCGGTCTACTTGTCGGACTTTCGTGGAAGAAATAAATATAAACTTTAGATGCGACGCAGAACCGAATTGTGTCAGCAATTCAAATTATTTCAGAAGATTAATTGTAGCTAGCATGGTAGGTATTCTGTTAATTAGAAGAGTAGATATATATAGTTACTTGGGTATACAGTAAATATATCAAGTAGATACTAATATCGAAATTAATATAGTACCATAAAATATATAGGTATCATAGCTATTTTCAAAAAGTAGTTTTAAAAAGTAATATAATAGCAGGTAGGTATATCTACAGGTATTTATCATGTCGTCACGCTTTTCCCCCGAGGGGGCTGGCAGAGGTGTAATAGAACACCCACACTTCCCCGGACGATATTCAGTCCCAAATGTGACAAGGGGCGAGCCTGTCGCCATACACCGAGTTCCAGTCATGTATTAGCAGATGACATACAATGCGCATACTATATGTTCACACAATGAACAAATTGGTGCGTGCTGTCGGTTGGATTCGAACCCGCTCTCCCTGGCTTGAGAGGCTCAAACTAGGCTATCATCGCAGGTATTTCTAAATGGATTTATATTGAGAGCTTTGTTATGAGCATGTGAATAATTATGACGCAAAGCAACGCATAAAAACTAATGAAAATGGCACGCTAACGTAAATGGCAATCAAATTGCTTAATTAAAACATACAACTCTCTTTTAGCTGCTTTTGTTCAAGTACAAATGGGCTAACGAGAAAATAAAATAAATGGGCTGGGCAAAAAGTAACAAAACGAAATATTTGAACGAACCCGTGAATCTGCAGCCAGAAGGCATTCCGGCACTGAATACATTTCCCTCCTCGGCGTCAACTGCCACCAATCCCGCTCCATATCACCACCAACACGAACAAATCACTGATTTCAGCTATTTGTGACCGAGCCTCGAGTTAATCTATTAATTATCAGAACGAATCACACGCCTACCGCCCGAGGGTAAACCTATTCAATTACAACTCGAGAATATTACAGTCTTTTCTTTAATACCACAAGTTTTCCCATCGAGAAAAAGCTCTATCACTCTAATAGCAAAACATTTAGGGTAATCTATAAAATTGCTTCTTCATTTTACGTTGAAGTGGGTCGTTTTTTTAATTTTCAGCGTCGATGGGCGCTGTCGTCGGGGAACTGAAGACTTATGTCCGTACTGTATATAGTCCATGTGCAATAATTAATTGATCGGAAAATGCTAGCGTAGCATCGATCGCGGTTGAAGCTCTATTGCGTAATTTTTAAAAAGGAGTCAACGACCGCTGTATCGCAGTACAAACTAAATATGGGCACTTATCTTATATCTTTAAATGAGCAATTCTTGTATATATATATATAGATATAATTGGAATCTCGGAATCAGCTCCAACGATTTTCATACAATTTAGTATATAGGGGGTTTCGGGGGCGATAAATCGATCTAGCTAGGAATCATTTTTAGAAAATGTCATTTTATTCGTGTTTTCTCTAACAAAAAGGAGGCGTTTGAGTAGTCTCAACTGAAAAATATGACTCTTCCTGACATCTATTGGCGAATAATAATACTATTTTTTGTGAGCAACTAATTGCTTTAACGACACAACAGCAGATGGCGTTGTTAAGTAACACGAAGTCAATGAGTGTGAAAAATATTATTCATATTTCATCATTTTATTAGTAATTCGTACTTAAATATAATTTCCAAAAAACACAATTTAAAAAAAAAAATACCGAGCTAAGCTCGGTCAGCGCAGCTAGTGTACTTAATATAGCTAGAATGGTTAGGTATAGGTATAACCTGCATAACTATAATGGTAAAAATAAGATTCAGTTCCAAAGGAGACCTAGAAACCGAATACAATAGAATGTTATTAAAAAAATGTAACCAAAAAGTAACCTTTATTGTTGAAGAGTTGTTTACGTAGAGGGTCTGACTTTGATGAACGAGAAGTGTCAAATTGCGAAATCTGGGTTAAAGTATCTACTCGCAGGGAAGGGCCACTGTGTTTTCCAGAAGTTTACCTACATCCCGAATAATTCAGATTGACGTATCCTCCGACACGGGTACTCGTAGGTGCCTATGTAGAGTATACGTGTTGCCAATGCCTGAATAAATAATAGGTATATCGATTTCAATATCAACACGACGAATGCGTATACAGAATAACATAGGTAAAAAGTAGTATATTGATCAAACCTTGATTGTGTGTATTGATCACTAAAAAATATTTCAAATCAAGAAAATTTGGCTGCGTATTTTTCAGATCATTTGCCGATTGATCTGCATTTGACACACATAACTGTAACCTGTTCCATTGAACAGTAATGAAGTAGGTGTGTCTGCAATGTAACGTTATGAGTGGTCACACCTAAACCTTCACCTTGACTAACAGAATCGCCAGCGGTCACCGCCGGCGGCCAGAGTCGCCCGATGTAACCGACACTACGAGAGAAGGGGAATCGGAATCGATCAGCGGATTAGGACCGTACTCAATCGGAATCGTATTGGTTGTTCATTTACGTAACCGCTTTTAGGGTAATGAGGTTTTGTTGGTTACATTGAATTAAATATTCAGACACATGTTTGAAACATGTGGAAGATACACGCGAAATGGAAATAGAGTGTTAACTCTATTTCGACAACGCTTTAGTTATAAAGCGTTGTCGCAAGTCAAAACAAAATCAAACTAATCGAGTGAACCTAGATAAACACTAACTTCTTTGTGCTACGATCTGAATCGAAATTTAATTTCTTTATCCGTTTCCCAAAGATCTCTTTGTGCGTGTTTCTCTCTTTCGAAAACTCAACGCAAATAGCTGAAAAACAAAGTAAACACGCTTTGGTTAGAGCGTTGTTGATTTTCCGGGAGGACAATTTTAGCGTCGCGTGAACACGAGAATGTGAGGTGTACTTTATATTTGATTTGTTTGGGAAATAGCGGCATACAAAAGCAGAAAATGTTTACATTAGGTAGTGTATCTTAGTTAGAAAAACATTTATTCAAAGCAATTTTTAAAGCATCGCTAAGTTTCTATATGTTTTAGCCAATAGCTAATTTTAAAGTCCAAATCAGATTTTATTTTCCTTTCTTACTTTAAACATACGAATGTATTGAATGTATTCTTAAACATTTATCTTAGCGGAAAAAGAGTTTTTAACGTTAATGCGAATCCCATTAACGAAATTCACAAGAAAACGTGTTACCTACTTGAAATTAAATTAAGTAAGTAATTACCTACTTTTAATACATTGGAAACTCCTGCTCGCTTTAGCACAAAGACTGTTCAGAAATTTTGTTCAAAGTCGAACGTGCAGAGACAAAGTTTACAGTCTGTTGTAACGACTAAAACATTTAACAGCTACGCAGTAAATCATAGGATGGGGCGCTTCCAAACTGAAAATTTATGACAAGGGGGCTGGCAATTACAGCTTCAAGGGGCTGTAATTAAATTTCAAGAGTTTAACGGTATCAGATCCCACGGAACAATAGCTCCGAACTTCTGAAACGTTTTGCAATAAACTGTGGAAATCATGACCTAGGAATGTAGCGCGCCTGAAAATTCAAGAAGCATGAAACCTAGATATTGTACCATTGACCCGTAAACTGAAAAACAGCGTCGTTGTTTGAGACGATTTGCGATTAGTTTTACTTTTTTAATGATTAAATCTTTAAATACTGTCAATTTTATTAAGTTCGCTCTCAATTAATTTAAATAAAGATAAATTAAGTACTTAATAGGTTTTCTTTAGATTTATCCGACATCGGTTCCAGTTGTACGAGCTCAGGCTCACCTATCTTTGTCTATCTTTTATCTTTTGTAAAGGTTGTCTGGAAGAGATCGCTCTTAAGCGATAAGACTGCCCATTGCGCTTATTTTTTGAGTGTTTGTTTAGATTTATGTTGTATTTGGTGTCAATAAAGAGTTTTTGTATTGTATTGTATCTTTTTATTTTTAGAACATACTCGTAACACGGCAATATTATACCTAAGTTCATTTAGACAGTTACCGATTACTCAAAACCTCGTCAGTTGTATGTACTGAGGTAGGTAGAACTACCGAAATGTCTATGTCAAAACAACTTCGTTATTTTGACATTCAAACAGTCACGACGCCGACGCAAGCTTATAGGTCACACACTGGACTAGGCCAGAGGCGGCTAGCCTAGGGCATAGGACAACTACACTGGACGTATTGAGATCAAGGTACAAGGCCGATATTTGCACACAATCACCTTAATGAGAGGTTAAAACAAATAACGTATACTCGTATGTAGCATGTGATAAAATGTTATTGCATCCGCCGCGGTATAAAAGACTTCTTGTCTCGATTTTTTAATGCGCTCATGCTAATCAAGTCTTTTTTATTGTAATCACAAACTTTAAAAACACGATTCAAACTAAGAACAGAAAAGTAGACTTCAGTAAGGCATAATCAATATTATGAAAATTACAACGCTTAACCAAGAGCAATTTCAAAAACAAATCGAAATTTTTATATACGTTTTGAAAAGACGGAGAAAATTTGTGGAAAGCCAGTTCGCGAAACAATGATCGACAGCGCGCGGAAACAAAGACTGCGTTTTATTGTATCGCAGTAGCAACACTCGTGGTGTTAGTTCTCCCTCCGAAGGTGGCGTGATTATCTGGTGCCCATGGCGACGGTAAGCCGACGAGCAAACGATGACACTCCATCATACTTAATAGTAACAGTAACAACACTTTTACATTTTAGTGTGAGTTTCCACTATTACAAAGTGGTAAGGGGTCAATGGGATTTTTAGAAATGCCTAAGCACATTTTAAGCTACAGTCAAAAAGGATGAGTCGTATGATGATCATTTCGACGAACTGTTAAGATTTGTCCTCAGACCTTGATGTCATTGAGGAGACGTAGTGCAGAAAATAGGAAAATGTGTTAGTTTTGTCACACTAAATATTATAAATACGAAAGTTTGTGCCAATGAGGACTCGTATATTTATATTTTTTTAATTAATTGTATTGTTTTGTTTCTTTTCACTAAAAAGGGTCAAAAGATTTGAATAAAGATTTAAAGTAGATAGTTAAAAGTATGGAAGGAGCCTATATAAACCTATATTAACACTTTTTATTCCCGAAATAAATAACAGTCACTAACGGCTTAAACCGCAGAGCGCTTTTAGTTTAGATAAAAATAGCCTTGATTATCATGTATGAAAGTCTGCTATCTCGTCCTCATGGCGATAGTAATCCCTCCCATACAAGTGCCAATACTAATCACAATATTTACACCGAACGCCCCTCTACGGCTTTAGGGCGATACGACCTAATTGGACCAGCTGTTTGCTCAAAGGATTAATGATTGAGTGAGTGAGTCAGTGTCTAGTATACAACATTTAACAATATAATATTAAAATTATAATACTAGCAGTGCCCCGTAGTTATACCCACTATCAAACAGGTGCAATTTTTTTTTAAATACATAGTTTAATTCAGGTTATATGCTTTCCATCCATATATCCTTGCCATCCAAATTTACTAGGTACCTTTGTCATTCCTATCTTTCGAACGGTTTCAGCGTCGAGACCTTACTGATGCTTCTCTATTTACGCCAAAATGTTTGGATGAAATGTGCTATGGAGATGGCTCATACCCTGGATTAACATATGGAGCTCCTTTTTTATTCTGAAATAAATTGCATCTGCATAAGATAGCGGGCGAAACCATCACAGAACATATGCCTAACCTAATGATAGGACCTAATGATACCCCACCGCATAGAACTAAAATGTCGGTGTCACATGATCGTTTAGAATCTATTGAGCCCATTCCTAATAATTAGTTTAATACTTACTATTAAGTGACAGCTCTACATTTTATCTCTTGTCAGAGTTAAAGAAATTATAAAATATAAGCTTATCTATACCACAAAAGGAAATATAAATAGATAGGAAATATAAATAGGACATAGTACATACATTAGCTTAATGCCGATATTCATCCCACTACTTTCATATATTCTCAATCCGATCCAAACATTTAACAATCAGAGAATTGGGGAATTTTATTACGACATTTGCTCTTCAACGTCAATTTTAACTTCAAGTTAGCGAACAAAATTACGAAAGTTATTGTATTTCGTACAATAAGGCACTTAATATTACTTTTTGATGTTGAATTTATCTTCCAAGCAAAGTTACTCGTCTTCTCTTGAATAACATTGGCGCCGTTGGCTTTGCGTCAGGACGTCCTAGAAATCTGACCTAAATACCGAGAATTACGGAACCTCGTTGAATCTTGCTTACTGTGGGTAAACAGTGCGACTTTTGTTACTTTTCTACAAAATTAAACAGAGATACGGAGAAACACAACATCTTATTTGATCCCATAGTCTTATTTACTTATGTAAGTCCCTATACTCTAACATAACTAAAAAAACAAAGATTGTTTTCATTTTCAATCTTGTTGTCCTATGTACGTAACTCCTGGTATAAATAATGATATAAGAAACAATGACAATCTTATCAGCGCTGAAAAATTACTAGACAAAAAAAGACTGAAACGTACTTTTTAATCATGTGCATCCAGCCTGCAAGTGCTGCAAGCTAAACTGAGCATTGTAGTACCGACATTGAGTTTGAATTTGTCTGTATTTTATCTGTATCTAAAGTATCCTAATTGATAAGCATTTATACCCCGTTTGTTCGTAACCGCATCGGACCGTAACAATTAACCCGGTCACTCCCTAGGGATAAGGAGAAATCCCAAGACCGCGAGGAAATTAATCAAAATTAAATTTACAACACGCTCCAAAGCCGTCTGCCAGAATTCGTATCGATTTTGATTAAGTATGAAAATTTAAGCTTTGAAATTGTAGCGCTATTTTATCATTAATAAAGGGCACAAAGGCGTCTACGTAAAGTGTTTGAACATGAAAGCCTTACCAGCTGGTGTCTTACCTACCTAAAGTGTAAAGGCTGAGACCTTGAGTGATATCACTTATGTATATCAAGGTAAGCAATAAAGGGTGCTCTAGAAATATAGATGGTGAAAGTATATGGCTATTTATTATTTCACGGTGAAAGCCTGAAAGTGGTGCCTACGGTTACCCAGGTAACCGACAAGGGGCGTTGCGTTGGTTATTGACTAAGTTATTTATCGAAGCCATTGACGAAGATATCCTTTTCACAGCCCTGTTTACGCGTCACAACTTCCTGAATTTTTCTATGCGCTACCCTAAATAGGTCAAACATTCGCATTTGAAGTTGTATTTGTTAACCTATGAAAGTTAGCGTAGCTCTACTGACCCAGGAATAACATTCCAAATATATTTAGCAACGTGTTTAACTTTAAGCGTGCTTGAATTTGGAATTTCGATTTATTTCATATACCTACTAGCGGCACATTACGGCTTTACCAGCGCTTTCCCGGGATACAATTATCCTAATGTCTAATTTTCTTACAGAATATTCAGAATTAAAACCGGTTCAGAATTCATCACACTGAAAATAGCGTTGCAAACAGACTAAAACTGATATTGATTTTGGGCTTATTTTTACCCGATTACGAGAAGGAGAGAGTGAGAGAGTACATAAAGAGTGTGTTTTATCTGATTACAATGCATCATAATTTGCGCATTTCAACATAACGTTGTATATGTCGCAGCCATTACAGTCAACTAGCTTAATTAGCCGTAGAACTAGCTTCCTAATGATATTCAGCCATTCAATCAAACGGCTAGGCAAAATGACTAGCATCGACAACGTTGATTACTTGCCCAGCCCAGTCTTGCCCAGCCTAGTCTAGCCCAACGTCTATAGCCCAGTCATTTAAGGTTTCGGCTTGTTATAAAAAAAAAAAACAACCACGAAGGCTGGAGTTCCGCTTTAGCCCTCTAACCTACCTAATTAATCCAAGTCAGATTTGCTCTGATAAAGAAGTCGGGCAGAAGAGGTTTTAGGTTATGATAATTTTATGTCTATCAGAATTGCGATTCATTTCACGGATTTTCGGATTTTAATTTTATCACAATTAATTCAAAACATATTTCATCGGTCAGAAACAGTATTTTTGTCAAATAATCATCCTATTGTATGAGTGGCCTGAGCATCAGCCAGCCAGTTTATTAAATATTGTATTAGACGCTACTGTTGAATATCATTCAGGGAGCTGAACGCCGCTATTTAGTAAAATGTCTAGGCATTAACAATTGAACGGCTGATTAAGCAAGTTGGCTGCGACAAACACTATGTTAACTGATAAGTTTTATTACTTATACTTCGAAAAACCGATCCGTATCGCTACTCAGTAGGTATCCAAGTCAGAATCGATCGCTGCTGACCTGATGTTGACTGACTTAAACAAATAGTACTTTAATAGATTGAAAACCTATGGAGGAAACGTTTAGCGATACGTATGTATAGCGATCGTAAATTTTGTTCAGGTATTGTAAGAAACGCTTAGATAACTTTCTTGTCGATGGTCTCTAAGGGTAGGTATTCCCACTTTTCAGCAACGGTTGTTATTGCAATCGATAATTAGATTTAAACTGTATGATATAGGGACGAATTTAGCAGAGCAAAAACATGGCGGTAAAGCAAGGTCACATCAGGTCAATCTTCGATTTTTGCGATTTTTCTCACATTACTCGAATAGTATGGCTGTGAAGAATACGAATATCTTTTCTTATTAAGCCTTTTTTATTAAGACATCGTTTAATGATAGATATTTTTCCGTTCGCCATTATGAGATTAACAAGCACATTTCTTTATTATATTGATCGAGCGATTGCTTACTAATCGAGTTTCAGTCTAACCTAACCATTTCAATAATTACATCGTTACATTAAATTAGATTTAAACTTATTAATACAATCAAAAGCATTCTAAGCCTGAATATAAGACCTCATGAAGCAGTAAGGAAGGTACGAGTAATGGTTAACAAAGCGGTAAGTCAAGTTAGACGAGTCGGTAACAGTTAACCGCTCGATTGAACTGATTGACTATTGATTTAAGAAAGAGCTGCAAACGCACGTAGGTATAGTTATGTCTAAGTATTGGCCGTTTAATTGTTATTCTACAATCCACAAACAAGTTTTTTTCTTTTAAAAAAAAATTAAACCCAATTTTTTAAACCCAGCATTTTTAACCAATTAAGTACTTACCTACTCATACTTTTTATTTTAAAAAGTAGGTACCTAAACCTCACTTTTTAGTTAGAAAACTAACTTAACTTACGATCTATCTTATTTAGGTACTTAAGATCTATTAAATAATACGACAATTACCTACCTACGAGTTAATCCTTGAAAATACCCAAAATAATGTAATGAAAATGAAATATCAATTTGTCAGTTCATGTTCATCCCTGCTTTCTAGGCGCCACTTTTGTTTCAATGATTACGTCATCTAACCACACTCCCGAAATCCCGAAAACCAATTGTTATCTATATACATCATCCACGGATTTATCGATAATAATTGGTTACGGCGTTTTAAATGTAGGACTGACAAATACAGCGTCTAATAAGGTACTTTTTACTTTTTGGCTTAGTTGTTGTCGAGAAATAATTACCTACCTGCGCACCGAGGTAAAGCCTACGGCTTTCCAAATTTCCTGCAATTTTATTAAATAAAAGTTTCTATGTCATTATAATATATTTTATGTATTAGTACATTTTAATATATTTTATGTACGAGTAGATGATCTCTGCCGTTTAAAATATTTTGATCTAATGATCTGGTAATAAGTCTTTTGATCATGTTCTTTTGATAACTGAGTAAGTATTCAGTATAACTTTGATTTATTGTACAAAGTATCTAAGAATTATGTTTTTTGGAATAATAGTTAAGTGCTTGGTAATATCGTACTTAGATATTCCAATGGTTGTCAAAACAAGATACATCGATAATACTCCAAAACCCCAAGTCATGAAAAACGTGACTTAATTTACCATTATTGACGTCATCATAATGACAGCGATATTCATATCAAACCCATAATAGCTGAGTTCATGGTGGTGAAGTCATAGTTGTACTATAGGTAGGCACGTAGATAACATTTCTTTATGCCCTCCCCTAGCAGAGTAATGGAGCGTTGTCGCGACCCCATCGAGCTTATAGAACCCTTCGTTCATTGTTAGAGTCAGTAAAGCAAAAAAATTGTAAAACCCTAGCGGAAGGCTTACCTCCTGACCATTTCAAAAGAGAAGGAATTGAATAATATTTTATTGCAATTGAACTAAGTTAAGGAAGATAGAGAAACTGTTGATGATGATGAAGTTAGAAAAGAATCTTCTCTCTGTCAGTTTGTCAATTTTTCGGAACTAAATAGCCTAACAGATTTCGATAAGACAAAGAAGCGTTCAGGCTGAAAACGTCTAGTAGAACGTCTAGGTAGTGTAATGTGCCTTACAAATATTAATATACATAATACTTTTATCCAATAAAAATGCGAACGTGCTGAAATATCGTGCATAGCACCAAGACGTAACACTGATGAATATTTCTCATTTCCTTATAACTTATTAAGCAATAATTCATTAGTAAAAAATTACTCATCAACACGAAACTGCAGTATCATTCTGTTTACTATAGTTACGCTAAGTTGTATAACGACAGGTATCAATTCACACCTTTTCAAGAAGGCAAAAGAATCTGTTCCACACGACGTGACGGGTTTATCCATTTGTTTTGCGGAAAACTTCCTCGTAAAATGTCCATATGGGCAGGTTTAGTGATAGGTATTCCGAATGTATTTGCATACGGTGAATTGGTGGCTCGGATCTGATAAGCATTAGATATTTATTGGTTTTACGTAAGCAGTACGGCTATTTTTGAGTTAAAGTAACATGCAAAGTAAGATTAAAATGATTTTGATATCTGTTTAAGTGTTAAGTAGAGTTTACAGAAAACTCTCTTAGAATCGTAGAGTGTTGTTTTGCCTTGTAAGCAGTGCAACATCTTTCCATATCTTGTTTATAAGTATAGATTGTTATCATTTCAATAAGTACGTGTACTATCCACTGCATTAATAAAGTTAGTTAAATCTTTATTATTCGGCTTTATTAAACGATATAGCACAACGTGTTGACAAGTAGCTACAGCTAAATAAATTGTTCTTATATTATGCGGACATCCGACTCTACTGTAATTGCTTAGTTCCTAATTAACATTAAGCATCTACCTTTGCAACTCCAATATTATAAAAACGACATGGGCAACTAACTAGCAAGAATTTATTGCCAATAATTATAATTTATTTCCGGTTTAAAACGATTACAAATAAACAGGCTCGCCTACGTAATCTCTGTCTAATAAACAATTCGTCATACCTACTTAGCTCTAGGCAGTTACTAATAGTTTTATCAGCTCAGTAAACAGTATGCTAACTAACTAACTAAAACAATGTTTCGCAAACAATTTATTCACAAGTTCCGGTGAGAAGTTTGTTGACACCTCGTGAACTTTGCCGCTTGTGTTAAGTTATAAAACAAACATTTGCATCACAATAGCCGCTTTTAAAGTCCTAGGCTGACCTGCACTTTGCATTCGGAACAACTCTGATGCAAACAGATGACTTCCGTAGCACGCGTGCAACCATGACCTAACCGAAATACGCGAGACGATAGGCTAAATAACAAAAGCGTTCGTACCTTATTGAGTCCAGGGTGCTTCAGCCGGTCGAGCCCGGAGACGTTGCTGTTGGCCTGGCCATCGCCGGAGCCCCAAACACCGATGCGGTCGCGTTCCATTTCGTACGCACTCTTCCCTCCGCTGGCGAGGAGCGACTGTTTGGTGACGCCGAGTGTGGCGCCAGTTTTGTCTCGGTGTGCGGGGGGCGGCGGACTCATCGAGTTCTCGCTCCTGGGAAAGCGGAAAATTTTTTCAGTGATAACATAGATATGAACCGCACGTTGCGGTTGCGCGGTAACAGATGGCGCTGGGCATCGAACCCTGACCGTGGGAATATTACACGCTAATTATTCCATTCTGATAACAATAAAATTTATATTTGTTTTCTTTGTGGTAACCAAAAACTGATATGAATCCCTAATAAAATTTATGGCATAAATTTTAACTACCTTTATTTTAACAGCACCTAACATTAATTTTAGATGTATTTAATTTTGAATTTTAAATTTCAATTAGAATCTATTCTTAAATAGAATCAATTTTTAATTCTTATTAAAAATCTATTCTGTATTAAAAATAGATTACCATAGTTAACGTTACTTTATTTAATTTTAGACAAATGCATTAAAATTTTCGATAACACCTTCCCGGAACTTTTGGAAAAAGCGAGCAACTAACTAAATCATAAGTTGAAGATATACTTAGTAGGTACTAAGTATATGTATACCGCACCACTTAATTTTACTTACCTATGTAAAATTAAATTGGGTGGTACGGTCATTCACATCAAGCTTAATTATCTACACCTACACACATTGTGGTTTTGTTTAGACCGATTGCAATAAACTGGTTTAAATATCAAACTTTCAATAGTTGTGTATTCCGATTTATATTTCTATTTCAATCACTATTCAATTTATATTTAAATTGCCTCTTTGCATGCAAACGGGTCTTTTGAAGTGCAAATTTTGCATTTGTGAATAAAATTGTTCTCACAAAGCTTGTCTGCTTCTCATGCAAAATAGGAAACTTACTTTTAGCTGAAATATCACATTTCTTGCTACCGTGTATTATTTTAAAGAAAAAAGTTTGGTTTATTTTCTTAAACTTAAATTTTTTTTCCCTACAGAACAAAAGTAAAACATTTTTTACGTTATATTAATCACACATAAAATAAGCACCAGTAACAATTTCCGTAACAAGAAGTTATTCCAACATTAGCATTTATTTTATTAGGGAGTTGTTTAGACAAGGGTAGCTGTCTTGTCTGGAATGCTCTACATTTCCTAACAAATGCCGAGATTAAAGAAATTCTTCGCAATCCCTACCTATTTACATATGCGATCCGCATTACTTATTCGTTTTTAGATCTACTAATGGTATATATGTACGCTTTGTAGTCTGCATCATGGACTGTCGTTCTACAAATTATACGAATCCAAAAATTAAGAACAACAGACGGGATCCTAATTACTTGAGAAAATCCGGTCTTTGAGGCCTAGGGTACCCCAAGAATCACAATAGCTACGATATTAAGCATGTCAAGAAGAATAGCGTGATCGAGAATATATATAATTCTCATAACATCTTATAGGAATCTGTCTGAGTGTCTGACAAAATGTAAGTGTTTTATTTCTAGAATAACCAAGGACGCTCTAAGTATCGCAGTGACAATAACTCTTGGGTTAACTTGGTTAGGAAAAACCACTTTTTCAGAAGTAAGTGCTACGGAGTAGGGCGTCTATTTTTTGGGCCCTAGTTGGCGCTACAAGCTAGGCTACGCTATTCTGCGCTACGCGGCTACGATAAGAAGTGCTACGCCTAAATAACGCATATGTAGTAGACTAGTGGTAGAGTACTTTTGCGGTCCGTCTGGAGAAACATCACGCCTTTGCGCACTATTAAAGTAAATCTATCAAGCGTACTAGTAAGTTACAAAGCGAAAGGTACAATTTATCTACGAGCAAGATATAACAAGCTCAGTGAAAGGCAGCACAGGATTTCGAACTCTTTGAAACCCCGCGCGGCCTAGTTAAAAAAAATTAACTGGTGTTTAAATTCTGGGTAGCACAGACTACAAATGGGCAAGCGCTACTCGTAATATCCAACTGACGGTAAGTTGGATATTACGAGTTATACTGTTATATACTGATCACTATCTCTAATATCAATGATTAAACTAGGATAACGTCGAAGATCAAATATGCAGAGCTGATCATGTCAACGTGGACTTAAAAAGGCAGCATAAGATTAAGATATCAAAGGTAGGATGAGCTACCGCTACCGCTACAGCTACCTACCTAATCAAAGTCTTTGCAGGACACTGCTGGCCTCCGGTTGAACAGTGTTTTGAATTTGAAACGTCATACATTATATTTTATCTGAAATAAACAATTATATAACAAATAAATACCTGAAATTTTGCAATATCAGATTTATCTACTTATATATACATGACAGCCGTATTTCAAAAATTGCACACAAAATATGCTAACGATTTGCTAATTCTATGTTTTGCTGCTTGGAAGTTTCAATCCTAAGGGGTCTCACAGACAGACGTGACCTGCGGTGGCAGCCAATAAGCCGCCAATGGACTCTAATCGGTGGCCCATTGGCCGCCACCACAAGCCGCGTCTGTCTGTGAGACCCTTAAATAAAATTGGTACGCATACGCCTAAGACTCAGACTAAGATAAGATTTTGTAATAGGTTACTTACTATACGTAACCTCAGATCAACCTAAAAAATTAGATGGCGCACGGCGTATGATCTAAGTGAAGCAAAAAACCATCCAAAAACTACGCTACTGCCGTATATGTACACAACACGACGCAAAAAAACTACGCTACTCGCTTGGTCATTCTTACCTCGACATTATATGTGCATTGGTTTATGGTATGATTTCGTGTACTTAAATATCCATAGTGCATTATAAAAGTGTGGCCAGGACTACATTTTCAGGTTCTTTTTAAAAACTGTGCAGTTTTTTTACAAGTCAATTTTGAAAAAGCTGTAACATAATATTATACTCCTACAAAATAAATATGTGCAGTTTTAAAATATTAAATCTCTTAAGGTTGTATATTGGAACGGAAATGGCTTACGTAGAGTTTGGGAATTAATATTAGTTTTCGTGCAATTGTAAATGTTTTTCATGGCAACATTACCACGCACACACATTGGAAAAGAAGTGGCTTCAGCGAGATATAACGCAGTGTTCCATCTTTTCCTCTAGATTGATCTGAGTTCGTAACATAAAACTATAACTATGGTATCCTGTGCTTCAGCTACACAAGGAGGCCTTTCATGACATCTAATTGCCATGATGGACGTTTTGTTTTCGTATATAATAGACGTTATTGCGTGGCGATACGATTTCCGGTCGCGCAGCGTCGACAAGAAACCGTAATCATCATGACAATAAGATGTCATGTTAGGCCCCCAGGAAGCGCTACAGCTACGCTAGGAATAGATATAGCTACGCTAGGAACTTCTACGACTACGCTAGGAAGCGCTACACCAGGAATCAATCCGTCTAACACAGGCACAGCTTCAAATAAATATTTATTTAGTTTATTTTATGCAATTAGCGCCATTTGAACTAGTTTGTAATCGTGTTAGGCCAATTGGCAAGGCACAGTGCTTAAGTTTTTAGAGTGTCTGCATTGAAATCTACAAAACAGTTTAAAAAAAAATGCAAATAGGTATTCGCGGGGGGTACCAATGACCGTGCCTTAAACCCCTTCAGTATAACTCTGCTGTAATATGCAAATTATGGATTGTACACAGTGATAACGGTAGAGCAACATTGATATTGTTATCTACACGAGTAACTGAACTTTCGTAATTAACCTCTGAATCCGATTCCTTTATTGCTGTGGTATAAATTTTATTTGATTAGTACTAATCAATTGAATTTTATAAACAGTTAAATTGAAGTTTAGGCAAATACAAGCTATAAAAATGTAAAGATGACGCAATGTCACCCGCGGAGCTGGCGATGTCGTGATCACCTACTACCCAATCATGACTTAACAGATTACACAGTAAGTAGGTAGTACCTTCAAACAATTTAATTGGCGGTGAGTGAGCATCTTCACTGTTTACTTATTACTTTACCAATACAGTATTTGACCGGTCTTAGGTGTGTTTACTTTATGCACACGAAGCGACATCTACTTAATGTGGCATACACATTTTTGCAATATGAAGCTGTATTAGAAAATGCTGAATACTACTGTACTGAATATGCTTGTGCCACGGTTTCACAAGCAGGTCTAAAAAAGCGTCAATTGTTCCAAGGTATCTTGTATCTATCACAATTCCATATATCACTCAAATCTGATGTGTCGTTTCGGCGAGAAAAAGTTACTGGCATACTCTTCTTACAAATGTTATAATGTTCTGGTAATAAATAAATTATATGATCTACGATCTTTTTTTGTCCTCGTGTGCATTGTTGATGAATAAAATACAAGACAGAATAGTCAATGACCACCATTATAGTAATTTTAGGAATAATAACAAAGTAGGTATGATAAGCATCAATATAAATAACCACGGTGCTGACTCGGGTTCGGCGTACAGGCTTTGAGAACCTATTTATTTTAAACATGAAAGGATGGATTTTTTTTTTAAATCTCTTTCACGCTGCAGCAGAGGAGAGTAACGTCGATTGTTGCGGTAGCGGTAATCGTTCAAACAGGTATCTTCGCACTAATGCACACAACACTTATTATCAACTCCTAATATTATAAATGCGAAAGTTTGTAAGAATGGATGGATGGATGGATGTCTGTTACTCTTTCACGCCAGAACGGCTGAACAGATCTGGATGAAATTTGGCACAGAGATAAATTATAGTCTAGAATAGCACATATGATACTTTTAAACTGCGGGTGAAACCGCGGGGCGCACCTTGTACTTCATATAAATGCGCAGGTTGAGATGGAGGTCTGTTCCCACTGGTTCCATTGATTGTTCTATGAGGTAGATGTTTTATACGCCAGAACGGCTCAACGGATCTGGGTGGAATTTGGCACAGACATGAATTATACTCGTAGGCTGGAATAGCACATAATTATGTATGTATAGGCAGCTTTTTAACCGCGGGTAACACCGCGAATCGCAGCTAGTTCCAATATATTTTTAGTAGAGACATGACCAATGCTGAACAGTGATGCTCAATGACAATGCAAATAACACGCGTCACTACCAGGAAGTGTTACAAGCTCTACTCTAAGTGCTGCATTTATTTGTTAGTTAGAGGTCACAGATGAGCTAAGATTTCGGTAGGTAGTCATTTCGTGTCATGAAACTTTCAGTACTTAGTTTGAGTTGTAACAGAAAAATAAAAAAAGACATCTTGTTTTCAATACATATTATTTAGAAATAACTAGAGAAATATAACTTACTAGGTACGGACTACAGGCTAATCAAGAACAGAAGAGTAAATCATTGTTTAACGGTTTTTCTTTAATACGTACGTGCTTAACGGACGGCTAACTGCCCTCTAAAGTAAAGTAAAGGAAAGCTTTTTAAACGGTTATCCGAGCAAAGCTACCTATTGCTGAAACGCTAAACTATTGCTGAAACCAATTTTCGAACACAATATTTTGATACTTACAATTTACAGCTTCAACTAGTATATATCTAATATTTTGCATACCTATACCTTTTCTACCAAAGTAGATGAATATTTATATAGAGACTTCGAATAATCGTATATGTACAAGTATATGCATATCACATATTATGCACAGAATACTTCCGTATTACAAATTCCATGTCTATGATATTCACTTTCCAAACAATTTTCGCTATTATTTGAACCTTATTTTTTTACTTACAAAATATACTTACACAATACTTACATTCTAAGCCTACAAAGTAATACTACAAATTGTAGATACTTAACTCTAATTTAAGTGAGTATAGGTAGGTACTTTATAAATCAAATTCACCTGAAACTTATATCCAAAACTGCTTTCAATGATTTGGAGGTGGCTATAAAGAATATGCATCTCGAGTTAAGCAATTCAAAATAAAATAAAAATAATAAACGAAAAATTTGTTTGAAATGATTTGATGATACAATAAAATCTCAGCTAAGGTTCCGCCTTTTCAGCTTCTGCATCAAAAATCGGAAGCACTTGAAGAGAGATAAGAGCGTAAACAACTACAGTAAGTTTAGTTTATTAAACACTGAATACATATGCTACATAAATATTACATTATAATATATGAATAATATTACATTATGCTTTCCAGCCATATTCCTGCTCTTCTTCATTTATATATCGCGAATTATATTTTAAAACTTACCGTTTATTCTTCCGCTGATTATCCTCGCCATTAATTTGACGTGTGTCAAATTGACCGTTTGATTTGACTTTGCGTGTCAGAAATTCCATTTTCAAATCGGGGAATAGAGATCAAAATATATCACAGTTTGGCTTTTTAAATATGGTTAAATGTACTCTTTTCAGAGAAAACAGTTTCTAATGCATTTTATTGCGATGGAATTTACTTGAATCTTTTAAAACTTTTGGAGTGGTTATGGGAGAGGCTGTGAAGCTCCCACGAGCTCTGAAAGTCAACTAAAGGATGCGGAGTCTGCAAAGTCTTCTCATATCGACTTTTACTTATCGATAATGTAAAGAACTAGTGTCACGCGGCTCAAACAAAATAAATGGAATCGAAACGCGTGATCAGTTCTTAGGCGATACCCACACGACCGTGCGCGAGGCGACGAGCCAAAACTACCGTTCGGATCAACGCGCGTGTTTTATGCAAACCAAGATACTTCGGTACTTCGTCGTTAAAAACGCAGAATCGCCAACCGGGAGTCGGCGTCGTGTCGCGTGGTGCGGAGCAGTTTGATAACCGCCTTATCAGACACAGTACAGTTTTTCAGATTGATCTGGTTATCTTCAACTCCCACTATTTTTAGTAATATTAGTTGATGAACCACCATTGACTTACGTAATTTATTTTTGTAAATATGCCATATCACGCTATGTCGCAGTTTAAGCCAAACAAAACATAAGGAGGTATCTAAACACTTAGATATGCCGATGGGGTGACCTGTTATGGGTGAAGTTATCAAAAAAGGTCAAGCAGTGGATTATCAATGGAAATAACCAAACGAACAAGGCCTGTTATTTCTTGCTGTTTTTTTTTCTAGATATATATACTAAGTAGTGGGTATAAAGGTCATTAAGATAACGCATCTTAGATTCTTTATGGGTTCTCTACATCGGAAAGTTTATCATTCGTTTAAGCTGGTGGTAAGTATATATAATATTCTATTCTAGCTGTGAACTCAATATGTCTTTCCACCCACGGATTTAAATTTCGTGATTCTTTGAACTTTGATAAATAACGCGATCTAAGCAATGACACTGCCCTACATCTTACATCGCGAGAGGTCGCGATCAATGGCAATGTCAATGTTGCGCAACCTTCTTTGGAAAAAATCTACCGGCTTCGCATAGGTATTAAATGTTAGCCAAGATACGTATCATTATTTAGTTTGATTAAGTAAGTACCTAGTATCTACATAGGTATACCTAACTATACCTTACTATACTTACTAATATAAAGATTATTTTACCTATGTAGCAGGTTTATGCATAAGCAAGACAAAAAAAGGCTGTTAATGCTGATGATAATAGTTTATAAGCACCTTATACACTTGCCTATAATTTTGCATCATTGTTAAGTTGCAAAAATGTTCAAAGCAACAAGGAAGCTAAAATAAACAACCTACCTATTATCTATTTTTTATTCGGGTTCTTCTTAACGTTAGTTAGGTTATTTCCACTCATTTAGACAAAGTCTGATTAGCCATAGCGGTCTCACGACGCTCGCACGCCCGGGTCGAGTTCAATCCAAGGGCACGAGCGCATCAGAACCCGATACCCTATCAAACTATCACTGCAGTATCACCTACCTACACAGCATATACCTAGGTGGCGTGATTTAAATTACTAGTCAACTAAGTCTAGTTACGAAACCGATACTAATAAGACTAACTCTACGGTTAACTGTGACTTTCAAATTTGTTTTTTTTAGTCTCTAAAGTACCTGAGTTTTAATATCTATGTCTCACCTAAATAATTATTCATCATGAATTATTTGTGCGTGTTTTTTTTTTAATTTTCTTCAAGATCAGTTTAGCCGATAGTAGGTAAAATGTGTTATTCCCAATAGTGGTACCAGAATTCAGATAAATTTAGGTAGCACTATTGTAAATAGCTCGGTAGTGTTCAAAGGCCGTTCAATCCGCAGTTTCACTGGCCAACATATTCTGTAATAACTATTTCAACATCAAATTCCATGTAATTACATTTAACCGTTTTGGTTATTGAGAAAGTAAACTAAGCAATCACTCTAAGCTGCTTACATAGATCGATTCTTAGATCTATCTATCTACCTACAAGGCATGTAATCAGTGTAACACTTTATCCGGTTACTTAGCAAGTAAACATACTAAATCAAATAACATATCATGATAGAGGTTTTAATCTGACTAAAATCTTTACCTAATCCTATCCCCAAACCTAATCGTGCCAGTCAAAGTTAATTTTCGTTTCGCAAGGCAGACAAAACACCGCCTTAATGTCTGTCATCCAACAGTGAGTGATGTCGCAATAACACTGCAAGAACCTTCTTCCAGTCATTAGACATTTTAAACTTTGTTACATGAACATAAAGCTTAAAATCCACGTGGACTAACGCAGTAAGCAGTTTGTTAGAACTATACAGCGTACTAGCAATGCTTCGCAGTCGTTTGTTATTGCACATGATAATCTAAATTTGTGTCGTAATCTCGAGTACTACCATTGTGGGCATATGAGTGTGAAAGCGAATAACGCACGACCATTAGAAAGTCTATTGCAGTTCTGATTCGATCTTGGTGCACTCTTGGACTCAAGCTCCATTGGGACCTGCTACGGAATCTAGAGCATTCTAGAGATTCGAATACAAATTCGAATCGAAGACGTCGAAATCCTACTCCACGGCGCGCCGGCCTCCCTGCAGCTGTAGCGGTTATATTGTAGCTTGTTTAATTCCATTTAATTAGGTCCACTAGAAACATACTTTTGCGAAGCATACTAAATTACCCTATAATCTGAATCTAAGTATTTTACGTGTACGGCGTAGAAGGACAGTTAAAATGTTTGCTATGATGATGAAGGTTACATTTACCTACTTTCTTCTATTAACAAGTACCTACTACTCTATATAGCATACCTACTACTGCAATAGTCAAAGTTACCTAATTTAGGTAAGTAAGTATATAATTAAAACGCTTCACTAATCAACATAATGTCGGTAAGAACTATAGACGTTTTTACGGCTCATAAACAACTAATCCAAGGCTCTACACAACTCTACCTGCAAGGTTTTGTCGGAGTCGACATAAAACATACCTTAATGTTATATGTGCGAATTATAATGGAGGTAGAGCAATAAATTAAGTCGTTACACATGTGTCGTGTGCCTGCATAAGAACTTAGTCATGTGAAATGTCAAGTATAAAATATTATAGGTTCATGTAGAGCATTGTGTATACTTTGCATCATTTTACTTGCTCTTTACATTACCATAAGACTCTTTAATATTTCTAAATGTTTCTGTTTCTCTATCTATTTCCGATCTTCCTAATCTCTATGCTTTTTGCTCAGTCGAGTAAAAAAGGCTATTTTTATAAGTCCTAACACTTTGCTTAGGCTCAAAAATCCGTTGCTCTTCCTTGCCTTGCGCTGCGAAACAAACTAACAAATACCTACGTACCTTAATTTCGTTTATTTGAGGATGTTACTGCGGTTTCAAATTTAAATTTAAATTATATGTACTGTACATTCAGATACTTCCCCGCTATTAAACTACACAAAATATTAAAAACTTCGTTATTTATTTTTGTTTAGGCTTTATTTCCGTCCGGTAGAGTATCCGGTTTCCGGATTGTGTTTACAAAAATATTATTAGATGACAACAGGTGAGCGATAATAAATTAATTACTTTGAGTTGAATTTCCGGTGCAGGTTCGTGTTTAATAATGCCGCACCTTGACTGAGTTACTAATAGGTATCTACAACTATCACTTTCAAATTAGTTAACAAGTGCCGGTACCATATTTCACGGTATTTAGGAGTGTTAGTAAAGAACTCATTTTTTCACCATCATTCCATTTAATGTATAGTCAAAATCAAACCTACCTACTGAATATTTTTAGACACACCCAAAACAAACTAAACTTCACAAAAACCCTCAAATCTGGCACCCTTTACGTAAAGCAATTTAAGAAGGGACTTTCATAATCTTGATAATGAGAAACAATATCAAGAATATGAATGTCATTTCTAGAAATAAAAACAAGCCGCAAAATGCTAAACGATACAATATAATTATGTGAAGTCAACTTGATTCCCTATAAGTCTGGTCATAAATATTAAAGTGAATCAATCGTATCCAGCTGACAACCAACTCGGACATCATTAGCTAAGTTTCACCCATAGTTACCAACTAACGTGAAAATTTAATTTAAAACAAACGACTGCAAATAGAAAAAGTAAAACAGCGGAAGTCACAAAATAAGTACTTACTGCCAACGCCTTTTTTCGTTTAACTTGACAGATGCAGAGTTTCCCATGACGTCTGCGAATTATCACAATCGATTGTGGTATCGGATAGCACTTCCTCCGGCTCTGTAAACAAGGAATGGTAAAGACGCGTGTTGGCCATTCGACGGTGAGCCAGAGTTTAACACAGCTGCACTTTGTTGCCGCTTGCCTGGTGGCCGTGACTTTCCCTCGGTCTGCGATGTTTGCGATACCGTCATTTCCTTTACTAACCTCCGCGGAAAACTCTTGAAGTGATACTGAATTTACATTGAGTAGGCAACTAACACTACTTACGGTTTGGTAGGTATCCCATAGTATGACAGATTTAGTTAGGTTCTTGTAGCCATGTCTATAGGAGTCGTATAGGTTATTATCCCGCTTTACTTATTTTAAAAATAAAAATATTAGCTTGTAATTACTAACTGATATCCGCGACTTCATTTGCTTTTATTCAGAGATGAGTATCCAAAAACCTTTCTCATGATAGAGATCCGTCCGGCCGGGCCGTTCCGTGAAAAGCCTACAAACAGACAGACAGAGGTACTTTTGATTTCATATAGTGTGGATTTTTCCACCTAATAAACACCACAACAGTAAACACGATTGTTGAAGTTGTTGCAGAATCTTCAACTTCGTTTTACCCATCGCATCAGGCAGGTTATAGAATAGATAGATCAGCGCAGCGTTGAAAAAATAGTATTTCATTCAAGTAGGTATCCATACCTACTATCCATTCATGCTTTCATACAAATTTTTAAATTCATTCGATTTTTTAAAATAAAATCGAAAGTAACTCTGTCAGTCTGTCTGTCTGTCTGCTTGTAAGCTTTTTACGGCTAAACGGCTACGGCTGAACGAATCTTTATGAAATTTAATAATTCGTTGCAGTATTTCACGAGGAAGGTTTTTACGCGAACAAAGTCACGGGTAACAGCTGGAATTAAATGAATGTTAAATTGTGTTTAATGTGTGTTTTGACTCACAGGGCGGCCACATCTCCATTTGAGTCCAAACACAGAAAAAAAATTAAAGTTTAACGAATTACAAAGCAATTAAACTAAAACTCTTACTTTTATAAACCTAGATCTTACAAGTTTTTATAGGTATTAATTGGAACACAGAACTCTGTTTGAAATAGGTAAGTAGTTGTAGGTGCAATACCTACTTACTTAGGTATGAGGTACCCTGGGCACGTGGGGACTGTATCCAAAATAAGTATACACGGGAGTTAATGATTTTGGGCTCTGTCTGTCCATCTCTTTGGTCCTATTCTATCTACGTATGTGAACATACGAGTACGTCTTGAAATTAAGACCCACGGAAATACGCAGCATCGAGTATCTAGATGTAGTAAAACATCTAAGTACCTACTTAAGTAGGAACTTAAATTAAAAATGTGGATATTTTTGGACGCTGATAGCACACTGTTAATATTTTTTCCTCTGTTTCTCGCTAAAGCTAATTAAATAAATTTGGGACATTTGTCAAACACGGTCGTCTGACCCCAAACTGAGCAAAGCTTCGACTATGGCTGCCAGAGACTGATATACATGAAAAATATTATAAACATAGAGTTTCATTCATAATGTGTTGCACCAGCATGTATTTCTATGCAGACGGAGGCACACATTTTGACTAGGCGCTGGTTTAATCAATACAACGTTCAAAACCCGCTAAAAGAAAAAACAACAATACGATGCTGTCATTTAAGTCTGACAAGACAATGACATCTTGACTTGTTGACTGTTGACAATAGTTGACATTTGTCTATGTCTAGACTCTAGCATTTTGAGATTTTATAGGTTATGTGCACGTAAACAAAATAATTTATTATTTAATTATCGTGTTAGTTTTTATAAATTAATAAAAGAACATATAATTAGTGGCAAATGAAGAAAGAAGGTAGCCTAATTTTTCTGGACTGTTCATACAATTTGCTCCTAAATTGCATGCTACATAATATATTGCCTTTCCACACATTTTCAGAGGTTCAGGAGATATTCCTCAAGATCTTGAAGGAAGAGGAAGATGTATCGGCTGGAGTGGCTGCTATCAGAACCCTCCTCACAGTTATTGAAAACTATAAAGGTATATTACAGATGGAATGCAACTTACGTCACTATTGCAACATGCACGTCTTGATAATTCAAAATGTAGTAAGATATGGTAATGTGTATACCAGGGCTTCCTAAAGTTGAATGGAAAGTTGAAAGAATCGAACACTATATTTTAACAGTTGCTAGCTCTGTGGTAGGATAACTTGTGTTGCGGTAATTGTAACACAAATTCAATTTTTGGTGCCCACTTCATATTCACTAGAGACCTACCAATGGGTCACGGCCCACACTTAAAGAAATGCTGGTATATACCATCAAGCTATTGTTTTCCAACTATGAGCAAATTAAACTTCTTTCAACTATGTCATAGTGACGAAAATTTGTGACTTACAATTGTTCTAGTGGCCACCGTGAGAGAGCTAGATTTAAACCTGCAGCTAGCCGTAGATGCAATGAAGCACTGCGACCAACCTGTCACTGCTATCTCTTCGGGGTGCCAGCTGTTCATGAGATTTATCACCTTCGCCAAACTAGATACTAAGGTAACACTATCACTGTATATACTTTTTAAATGTCTTTTTTTTTTACTCTTCCACACACTGTGTCTGACACGAAACTAATTCCAATAATACTAACTAACTTTAATTCTCATATATTGAAATGAAGTCATTGCTACAAATTCGCAATCCTAACCAGTAGTAGAGAAGCACAGTATTATTAAACAATGTACTTCCTCATATTCATGTACATAGATATTATATTATGTATTGTGAAGGAAGTAAGTATATTCGTATTTACGCATAAATATTTACTCATTATTTACATTTATTTCAGTCTTTTGAAGAATGTGAGCAGATCATGTTGCAGCGCGGCCGGATATTCCTCGACACCCTGATGGAAGCTCGGACCAAGATAGCCACGCAAGCCAAGTACTTTATTAGGGTCGGATCTGTAAGTTACTACTCCAACATATATGTATATTTAAATGTCAATTTCTATCAGCTTAGTTCAATACAAACAGTCACATTTATTGTCAATGCGAACGTAGAGTTAATGTGTAATTGTGTAAAAGTTGTGTGTTTAAATTTTTTTTACTAAACTGAAATGGATGAAATTTAGTAGACAGATAGCTTATACCAAACATTACTCTCACCCCTGAAACAATAAAAAAAATATCTTTCACAACAATTTTTAGTTCACAAAAATATTTCACTATTAACCTTGTTTATTAAGTTCATAATGCATTTTTTTTAAATTTGATCGTAATTAAACAAGCTACTAACTGCAGTGGTATAACAACTTTTTGTTTTAATCGATGTGTAAAAATTTTTGGTTGTGCAGAAAATCCTGGTACATTCAAGATCAAGAGTGGTTCTTCAAGCATTAATAGAAGCGAGTAAAGCAAATAGGATATTCAAAGTTTTCGTCACAACGTCGGGTCCAGACAACAGTGGGTAAGTTTTGACAGGAACATTACTAAGTTGGAAGTTAAGCCGCTGGCCCACCACAACGTTTGCACGCAAGCCTCGCGTGTACGAGCACGCTACTGTCACGATATACATGAATACAAGATATAATGACGTCATTTCTACACGCGTGGCTTACGTACCAAAGTTGCGCCGCGGTGGGCCAGTGGCTTAATAATTTTCATTACAGTAAGCACACAATGCTGAAAATACGCGACACCATTACTGGGGGAAAAAAAATCGGTTACGCATTGCTGCGCGCCTCCTCCGTGCGTCTCCAGCAATATTGAACTTCCGTCGCGTATAACGTGTTATGTAGAATACGATGCCGCCGAACTTCTGCCCGGTGTACGGTTGTACGGCGAAACGCGACGTAATTTCAGCAAATGCTAGTAGTTTAAATAGCATTGCAGGATTTGCAGGTGCAATCACGCCAAAATTCGATGACGTATTTTCCGCAGTGTGCTTAGGCACTTATTTTTTTAGATAATTAATAAACTTTTATTCATATTAAACAGACTAGAAAGTATGAAATACCGGGTGTAAGGAGACCGTTCTCGAAAACGAAAACTGGGAATAGTGGTGGGGATTACTAATACAAAGCGACTAAAAAAAACGCGAAAAAAAGACTTTTTTTTTAAACTTAAAATCTGATATTTTAACATCGACACAAGTTATACAAGCTTTAAAAAGCTAGTTTAAACACCAATTACCAAAAAAAAAAAAATTTACCCTAACGGCAGTCTAATACTAAATGCCTAACAGCTGACGCTAGAGGTGAACGCCCGCACACAGCTGCGCGCGGTCGCGACCTAGGTGCCGCGCCGCCCGCGCCCTCCGCTGTCTCGGCGCGCGCGCGGCCCGCGGCGGCGCGTCGTCGCACTTTCCGTAGGTACTGGCGCCGACCATTGACCCCCGCGATATAAACGCGTTACATTGCTGGTTTGCAAATTTCTAAAAGTTTAAAATAACAGTTATATGGCTAATAGTTAGTGGTTTCGGGTTGTGTATAGATAGTATAATAACGGCGTTTCGGCTTCGAGAACGGTCTCCTTACACCCGGTATACCGACGCCAAGATAAACATGTGTAAAAAAACCATCAATAAGAAAACCTAATTTATTTATTTTCTTTGGTGATTCTATTGGTGAATTTTTTCCTTGCTACACATTGCACCACTCGTTTTCTTGTAGAAAGGCAGCCTTATTGTGTCCATTTTAGGCCTTGGATTTTTCTTTTGGATCGTTGCCCCAATCCATCTGTTGTGATATTTAGTATTACCATTGCCCGGTATCCTTCGGCCTGCCTGCAGCACACACACTACTGCCGCAAGCGCAGCGACGACGCCTACCCGTAGCCGAGTCGACGTACTGGAGCTGGAACCACGCTTTGGTAACGTGCTTACGCCTGTTTGACGGCGAGGCTAAAGGCGATACGGTTACGATTCCTTTATAAGTTGTTTTTTTTTTGTGCAAAATGTGGCAAACTAGTTTACGGGCCGTCTGATGGTAAGCGGTTACCGTCGCCTATGGCTACCCGTAATACCAGGGGCATCACAGATACGTTGCCAACCCTTATTGACTCTATTGACAGGCTTTTTGAAGAACCCCATTTTGTAGCTCGGAAACAATGCAGGAGGGAGCTTATTCCACAAATTGCAGACCTTAAATGTTAATGGTGGTGGTTGATTGTTCAGCGTCCGCATGCACCGGCAGCTGTTGGAGGCGGGTATCGACGCGACGCTGGTGCTGGACGCGGCCGTGGGCTACATCATGGAGCACATCGACGTCGTGATGCTCGGGGCGGAGGGCGTCACGGAGAACGGCGGGATCATTAATAAGGTATCATTAAACTTCCATAGAACATCCCTTTACAGTTACAATACGCCAGTTGGTTTTCAACTATTCTTTTTTGAAAAAGCCTTTTTTTTTTAATAATGCCTATTCTTCGTAGTAGTGGCTCTTTTTCCGAACAAGGCGGTCAAGTCTATTAAAAACTTTGACGCTTTTATGTGTTTCTTTGATTCCCAATTGAATAAAACATTTTGACTTTGATTTTGACTTACTAAAAAAACACAGTCGAATTGAGAAACTTCTACACTAGACTACTAATTTAAATTTATGATATTAATTTTACTTCGTTGCGCGATTTCTCTAATCTGTCTGCTAACTTATCTCAGACACACCTGTATAGTTTCCTAAAGGTTTTCTCAAGTCGAAAAATAATTAGTTATTAGTTTTTAAATTAGAATATAAACCACATCGCTAACTAAAATCGTTAATTACTCTTAATTATTTTTTTTTTCAGATCGGCACCTACTCAATAGGAATGGCAGCGCTAGAATTAAAAAAACCAGTCTTAGTTCTAACAGAAAGTTTCAAATTCTCCCGGATATACCCGCTCAACCAAAAAGATCTGCCGAACGAGTTCAAATATCTGTCGAGCACTTTGAAGAACAGCAAGGACCTCACTCAAGAACATCCGTTGGTGGACTACACGCCTCCTGTGTACATAACTCTGCTTTTCACTGATATTGGAGTCTTGACGCCTTCAGCTGTTAGCGACGAACTGATCAAGCTGTACCTGTGAGTGAAATGTTATGTATATGGTTGTAAATAAAAGTTTATATAAACAGATCTTTGTCTCGGGTTACATGAAATATAAACCTACTAATCAGTTAGATTCGACATTATTGCTTTACTCAGGCAAGCATTGCATGCATGCACCATTTTCTGAACTAAACAAAATTAGGCAGGTCTGTGATTAGCGCCTATTCTTTACATAGGTTTTTGCAAAAAAAAATCCTAGGGGTGAATCAATTCTTTGTCAAGTTGCAATGTATTTTTTGTCAATTGCATGTCGAGTTGTAATCGCTTCCAAGCAATTCTGTTTCTAAAATCGCCAGCGCTCCAACGCTAACTGCTGATTGGACGAGTTGACAATATGATCACATGACATTTTTAAAGTTCTTTATTCGTCCAATCAGCAGCTGGCGTTCTACGTTCTAGTGTTAGCGATTATATTTTTAGAATTGCTTGAAAACGATTGTCTAGGCTAGACCACCCTGTTTTGCTACTTTTTGTAGCTTCGTTGGGTTCGGCTGAGAAATCGCTCGTGCAGTTTCCTATGCGGGTAGTTTCAAAAGAAAACAAGAAAGTATTTCCAAAAATTGTCTGGCACTTTAATATGTATGAAAAATATTTACAATAACATTTAACGCTACGATTCATTGAACTTATTATATTCTTATTTTAACATTTGATATCTCACTTTGTGTTACATTTATTCAACATATTCATTGATACACACTAGGCAAGAAATATAATTAAGCGATACATAACAATAACATACATTATATAATATTTGATACACATGAATCGGAAGCACAAATATATCACAACATTTAGATTATATTGCCACAATATTCATAATGGAAGCACAAATAACATTCGAGTAGGTACATACACTATACATAATATAAACCTCAATATACATACTTCTAATATAAAATTACTACAAAATACAAACACAATCAAAAAAATATACTAACATTATTATAAGATAAGTCTACAGCAATACTAATAATATCCCTACGTAATTGTACTGAACAATATAAAAAAATCAGTCCAAAACTGGTAAAGTAATATGTACTTCACACCTAAACTCACACCTACTTGCTAAAAAGTACCATTTGAAAGAGATCATTCTCGTTAGTCACGCATTCCAATAATACTAGACAACAAGTTACAACAACTAAATACAATCCATCCTTATTGTTACTTCATTAATGTAAAATACTCTTCAGAAATAATTATAACAAGCTCACAGAAACGAATTAAAAATTATGAGACGTTCCCTGATTTGTCGAAGTCGAGAATTCCTGTACTTCTTCGTTTTTCGCTCTGTACTGATTCGGTATAAGTACTTAGATTATTTTTTCAATTAGTACTCTCTGACTTTAAGCAGCAGGGCAATTTCATTCATTCATTCTTATTCATAAAATAGAATGTATTTTGGATTCATTTTTATTACCAAAGTTAAAATGCCACATTAAGATTCCAGACATTTAAGACCATTCCACATCTGGCACCGACAAATAAGGGAACTGCCTTATCTTAATAACTTCAGGTTGTCATTGCAATAAGGTAATAAGCTGCATAATCTAACATGATAAGAATGATAAGACGTATATAACGCTTCATTGCATTGCTGATGGAGTTTATACTAACTTCTCTCGCTTTTGTTGCACATTTCTTTGATTAAATTGATCTGACCGTGCTAAAACAGGAGTGCTTACAATGAGCGCCTCTTTTCATATCAAGTGTGTGATAAAAATATGCCATTAATTTATAAGCTGTTCAAGTTTAATAAAGAATATGTTACAATAAAATCTACTTAAATCACAATACATTTTACGAAAGAATAGTACAATTCCTCGCACGGTTTTTTTTGGCCTGAACTTTCTAAAGTAAGAAATATTTTTAGCTATAGAAAAACAGACCAATGCGCCGCCGTAGAATGAATCTGGAAAATGGAGAAGCATGGCCAGATCAATGAACGCGCCCGGCGGATGGCACTGAAGACCCATCAAATACACTGGTTACAGAGAAGTATTATCGTACGCATGGTATAATAATATAAGCCGCGATGCCAGCGTTCTGAGCTTCTGATATAAAAAAAGGTCACGTCCGCAAAAAGGACATGCAGTGACGTCAATCGATGCATAAGGAAGACCATAAGTAATTTGCAGCAAGATGAGACACGAGTGACGTAGTTGGGTGTCAACTCCTGGAAAACATCATCCAAAAAACAAGGTCTAGCGTACCTTGTTTTTTGGATGATGCTGGCAAGGATGTTCGACAAAAAGGAAGACGTTAACAGCAAGACAATTTAAGCTGCCAATGTGTCAAACCTGCTTATCAAAGTCAAGGCTTGTCCCTACCGGCACTAGTTCCTCAACCGGTTCGAGCTGGTGCGTGTTACCTACTATACCTATATGCTGTCGATAATGGTACTACGTATCCATGTATGGTCTGATCCACGATCACCGGAAAGGGTGTTCGACTAAAAAGACCTTTACAGCGGCCGATGTCCCAACATTCCTTGACTTGCAAAGGCTTGTCCCTGCCGGCTCTAGTTCATCAGTCGGTTTGAGCTGGTGCGTGTTACCTACTGTATATGTTGTCGATGAGGGTGTAGAGCTGTGTGAAAGGCGGTCGCTTGTCCGGCTCATATTCCCAGCAGCGCAACATGAGACCGTATACGTCTTCTGAGCAGCCTTCCGGCGCCGGCATGCGGTAGCCTGAGGGGAGAAGATAGGAATATGGAGAATTGGAGAAGGAAAACTGAACAAAATGTAAAAAAATATGAAAATATAAATTGTTAACGAACACATATTTAGGACTAATTTTAACTATCTATCGGATTTTAGATCCTATTTATCGTCGAGCGAGCGACAGCGTCTATGCTTATTTCGACAAATATGCTTTGGTATATCCGAATTCTGTCTGGATCTCTGTCCGGGTCTCTAGATTTCGGATATTGTTTAAAAAAAAAAAAAACTCTGCCATTTTGAAGAAAATTCAAAAACTGACTACAAATTTCTACATAATTATTGTACTCACAAAATTTCAAGACAATCGGATAAGAAATGCGACCTGTATAGGAGGACAGAGGTCGGCCGCGAAGTCTAGGTTCGCCTCTACTGGCGTCGCTGTAGCCAGCGATAGGAGAGATGAGATTGAAATTATGACAGCTCTTAGTGTCAAACAATTAAGACCTCTATTTTTATATCTACCAGCAGCCAACACTGTCACAGTCCAATCGCATTGGATTGATGACAAACTTTTTCATTCAAATATCGTCCTTGTAGTCTAAAAATATGGTGGCCTCCCAATTCTTAGCCAAGTTATGGAAATGAGTATTAAATAATCTTACCCGTGTCTATTTTCTCCCGCGCCCTCGAATTGCTCATGCCTGCATAAGGAGTGTCTCCCTTGGAGAATATCTCCCACATCAGCACACCATAGCTCCACACATCGCACAGAGACGTGTATTTACCTGGAAAATATAGCACGATGTGTCAAAAACCAAAATACATTCAGAATACGTACAGGTAGGTGATGAGATTTCAATGGCTCAGCTAGAAATGGAGCATTTTTAAGCTACAAAATTACGGAGAAATAGATATTTGATTTTTTATGGAACAGTCTCTACATGTCAAAGTTCGATATCATCATTAATTGCAGTCTTCAGATTCTAGTTCCTAAAAATCATAACATATCATCACACCTAATCCCTAAGGGGTTAGCTGAGTTATAATTCAACATCCACACTTCACCGCATGATATTAAGTCCCAAATGTGACAGGGTGTGAGCCTGTCGCCATATATCCAGGGGGCCTACCACGACATCATATTGCCATGATGGTTACGTTTTGTTGTCGACGCTGAGCGACCGCGAATCATATTGCTGCGCAATAAAGTTCATGGTCGCGCAGCGTCGAAGACAAAACAAAACCATCATGGCTATAAGAAAATTAAGATGGTAGGCCCCCAGTTATGCTACATATCAAAACATAAACATAACATATCCTCACACCTTTCCCCGAAGGGGCTGGCAGAGGTGTAATACAACGCCCACACTTTGCCGGACGATATTCAGTCCCAAATGTGACAGGGAGCGAGCCTGTCGTCATACACCGGACTCCAGTCATATAGCAAATGATGACGTACAATACGCATAATGTTCACACAATGAACAAATTGGTAAGAGGTGCGTGCCGTCGGCTTGAGAGGCGGGCCTTCTCCAACTAGGCTATCATCGCTGCAAATCAACTCACCGAAATTAAGAGCCTCAGGCGCGGTCCACTTGATGGGGATCTGCTTCATGCCCCCCGACACGATGTACTCCTCCTCCTCCCTCGACATGCCGAAGTCGGATATCTTGACGATGTTGTCGTCCCCGATGAGGCAGTTCCTCGCGGCGAGGTCGCGGTGGATGCAGTTCTTGGACTCGAGGTAGCGCATGCCGGCGGCCGCGTCCCGGCACATGGCCAGCAGCGCGCGCGCGCCCAGCGACGCCGCGCGCGTGCGCAGGAACGTCAGCAGGGACCCGCCTGGATATTAACGACAATTGCTGGTCACCACTTTTTTAACCTTTCTACTTTTCAGCTAGAGGTTTAACCACGTCTGTAAAAGCAACTGCACTATCCCACTCCTGACTAAAGGACTCCCCCCATTTCTACACAAACAACTTTTGTATCCCACTCCTAGCCAAAGGACTCCCCATTTCTACGCAAACAACTATTGTATCCCACTCCTAGCCAAAGGACTCCCCCATATCTACCAAAACAACTGTTGTATCCCACTCCTAGCCAAAGGACTCTCCCAAGTTTACACAAATTGAAGTCAACACGCCACCAGCCGGCCTTGGTTCTTTCGTCTGTTCTTGAACACCACCCACTGTGTGATTCTCTGGCCTATTTAACAGGGTATTGCCCAGGACAAATCAAAATCATAAAGTGATTATGAGAAACCCTAGAACCAAAATCGCTTTCCAGTGTAAGCACGAAGTAGGTAGGTAAAGCACGAGTAAAACGCCCAAGTAATGATGTTCAAATAAATTCTGTAAACGCTTTTAGCTCCAGCATTCAGTGGCTAATAATTTCAGTAGGTAGCACGTGCGCTTCACAGTATTACTCAGCGCACTTTAAAAATCTCAATCACCTTCAGATGTACTTAGGTAGCAACCTAAAAGATAAAAACCAAATAAACGATGCGTCTGTTTTTTTTATACATCGATCTATAAAAACTTCTTCAGCTATTAATAGGTTTTCCATTCATGAGTCCCAGACAAAAATATCCAGTCTTGATCACAAATAAATAAAAGTGCAGAGTTATTTTAACCAGTGTATCATGTCGACTCCCACCCGTCTCCGAAACTAGTGTGTTTAACCAGACCGGTACCTCCCACGTGCTTTCCACATTTATAACGAAACTCGTAAACTTCGTAATGACACACCATATCTGATCGGATTGATGGACTGACGCGCTCTCACCATAAAAATACGTGTTTATCTGCTATGCTTAATTAAGTAAGACAGATTGAACCCTAAAGCCAATTAACCGAATCATTCAATTTACGACAACAAATAGGTATACGTCCGTTTTGCAAAAATCAAATGTACAAAAAATTATTCTCAAAAATTACGAACAACATGGTCTATAAAGATTCTCAGACCCCTAAAACCACAAAACATTGGACTCATACATTACATGTTTATATTTTTACCTACTGTAAGCACATATTATAAAAAAAAAACATATTTATATTAAATCAGAACAGACGCCGATATTCCAAATTCCACAAAATTGCCTAACCAAGGTTAGCCAAGGATTACCATAACATACATAACATATCATCACGCCTTTCCCCCAAAGGGGGCTGGCAGAGGTGTAATAAAACACCCACGCTTCGCCGGATGATGTTCAATCCCAAATGTGACAGGAGGCGAGCCTGTCGCCATACACCGGGCTCCAGTCATGTAGCAGATGACCTACAATACGCACATATGTTCACACAATGAACAAATTGGTGCATGCCGTCGGCTGGGTTTGAACCCGCTTCCTCTGGCTTGAGAGGCGGGCCTTCTTCAACTAGGCTTTCATCGCTTTCCAAGGATTACCCACAGACATATAATACAGTAGCAGACGAAACATAAATTGCTAGTTATTATTATACATATAGATAATCAGTTTATCCTTTTCATTCCTTAGTAACAATTCAGTAATGGTATCTCTTTCACTTACCTATTGCAACATGATCTCACACATACACAAGAGACCATCCGTAGCCATGCCGCCATGTATATCTTAGGATGGTTGTCATGACAACAGCACGTGAAAGTTTGGTTGGTTTGATGACATTTATTTTAGTAACAAAATATAGCTTTTTTGATGATTTTATTGCAAGAAAATCGGTGAACATGGTAGAGTGCAGTGCATACCGATGTGAAAGTGCTTCATACAGCAAAACATCCATTGGATTTTCTTTCTATCGGTGAGTTTGATGGTTGCATTTTTGCTCTTAGAATTCTATTCGTTTTCTCCAAGAAATTTAAATATATGTTCAAACCAAAGGGTTTCTTTCGCGGATAATCTATCTTAAATGCTATTTGTTAGTGTTTTTTTATTTGAATTAGAGTAATAAGAGCGTAATAAGTAAAATTAATGGGGGTGGGACAAAATTTGACAGCTCAAGTACCATTTACAAAAACAGGGAGCGGATTGTGAATCTATAGGAATAAAGTTGATAACATAGACGAATAACGAACGAATGACGAATAACGAATAAATAAAAGGATTGCTTAACTTTTCCTTTGTCCATTGGTCAGTATCAGCCATGCCAGAGGCCACTGGGCGGCCTAGAAACTCTGACATCAGGACTTGCCACTCGGGTTATACGAACTTGCTTGCTTAGTGTCAAACCTTTACCTTGGATAGAGTAAATATAGGTTGAAAGATGTCTAATTGAAAGATATTGACTGAGTCACATACGAGTATAACCTTTGTTCCAGATATTCAACGAATAAAAGTAGTGGAATGCCTGAATAAAAAAAAACATGAAGATCCAGGATTGACAACCCAGTTTGGCTAGTGTACTGTACTCAAAGCACTGGCTTGATTTCAGTAATTTTCGTACAAGATTCCGTCCTGGAACAATTCCTACTTTGTTTGAATTGCCTATAGCTGCAGAAGGAAGTAAGTAACCTTATATAAAAGTATTTAGTCACTCCCCTTTTAAGTAGGTATAACAGTTTTGTCTAATTATGACCTAAGATAATACAATTGTATTATTCCAAAACAAATAAACGAGTGTTGTATGTGTACTTTAAAATTAATTTCTACGTTACCTATAACTAGATCCTGAAGTACTTAAAAATGATCCCAGATAGCCGTGGAGTAAAACGAAACATGAAAACAGCATTTTAAAATAAAATATTTTTAGTAATAATTCTGTGGAGCAATTTGCGAATGAAAGTATGAAAATCTTATCTTTTTTAAACAAAAGAATGGAGTACTTTGAAAATAAGCCATTTAAACCTATAACCGCCTAAAAACCAGTGGGCAATTATTAGACTTAGGCTTACTTGGAGAACATAAAATCTTCACAGATCACCAGTCTTATAATCTGGATTACAAACAAGGAACAACGAACATCCTTAATGCGGCCCCTTCTAAGCTACATGTCTATGTGTGTTTTCATACCACGCTGATAAATACCTAATGTTTAGTCTGCTACTGTATTATATGTCTGTGGGATTACCTAACCACTTTAATTGAGTATTAAATGTCTGCATACCTGAGACAAGTTCCATAACGATCATGATAGGCTGCTTCTGCACGGCGATGCCGATGAGCCGCACGATGTTTGGATGCTGGTACTGCTTCAGTATCCGGCCTTCCTGCAAGAACGTTCGCTTCTGTTCCTCCGGCAGCGCGACCCGGCAAGTCTTTACCGCCACTTCCTGGCCTGTTGTTTTTAGGCGCGCCTTGTAGACGTCGCCGAAGTTACCCTGAGGAGGAAAAAGATTTTCTTTTAGTACCGACCTACTGAGAATCCTCATGAACCCGCACTAAGCTAGCGTAGTTAATAACGCTTCAATCTTCGATATAGGGTAGGCCGTTGTCCATGCAGTGGACGTAAAAGATTGTAAACATGCTGACCTTCCAAGAAAAGTTTTTCCTTGATTTAGAACTGCTGAAATAAAACAGCAGGTGCAGCAGTTAATCATCCAGCAACGACGGCCACATGTGAATATGTTCTGCCACATGCCACCAAGCAAAGACTTTTAACTTGAAAGTCAGAAGTCGAAAGTAGCTAGCGGAGAACAAAAAAATAATTTTCCACTGCAATTTGATCAATCAATCCACTGCTGGACATTGGCTTCCCCTATGATCTTCACAACGACCAATAGAGCTGGGCTGTCATTAAAGAGCTGTCAATAGAGTCCTTAAGGGTCGGCAACACATCTGTGATGCCCCTGGTATTACAGGTATCCATAGACAACGGTGATCGCTTACCATCAGGCGGCCCGTTAGCTAGTTTGCATTTGTTTATGGCATAACAAAAAAAGACCAATCCTGCTTCAAGTTATTGTAATCCGCGTGAAGGCATACCCGTCCAATTTTATCCAAGAGCTGCACGTCGTCGTTGTTGAGCTCCCAGTTCTCGCGCGGCACGGCGCGGCGCAGCAGCGCGCCGGAGCGCGCCGTCACCGGCACGCCGCTGGTGCGCTGCCACGCGATCAGCTCCGCCACCGACGGGAACGCCGCGCCCTCGAACCTGTAGTGGCCCTGGAAGTACGACCAGTAGTCGCAATGTAGGTGGCGTGACGGCAGGAGTCTATACTCAGCAGGGGATGGGATAGAGACGGTGGAATGACATTCTGAAGTAAGCAATGAAATTTAAATCTCCTAGCCTGTGTCCCATAATAATCTTGACACCCGCACAAGCTTCACCACACTTAACTGAGCCGTGAGGTAACGATACGAGCTTTTCGACTTACGTAGGCGAGGCGAAAATCGCGCAAGCCATGCGCGCGATTCCGTGTTCAAGCCTGGCCTGCGCAGTTAAAAGTGTTGTGAAGATACAAGCCTATTTTAGTTTGTCACCTTATAAATTGGATGTTGTTAAATGGAGTGTCCATATAGCGAGTATACTGGACGCAGCTTGTGACATATTAGGCATAGGCTCATTTAGCAGGCGATATATTCGCAGCCAAATTACGCGGAATTTGCTCCGGTAGGTGGCGAAGTCACTTTAGTCTGTGGACTGATGGCACTGAGTTTGATTCTTTATCAAGAGTTTAATCTGCTACAGCTCTCTAATCATTCAACATTGAGTTGATCCAATTTGACACGCATTTACTCAGAGTCATTCAGCAGACAGTCAGCCGCTTACTGTTCACCTAACTAAGTGGACACCGTCTTAGAACAAAATTTGAGGAGGCGCCTCTCTCTATTGCTATACAGCTAGACAAATGAAACACGAATAATACCTCCGGCGTGGTCTGCACGATGAAGTGCTTGTGCTGCCCCCAGCACACGGACAGCACGAGCTGCCGCGCGTGGTTCCTGGTGGTCTCGCGCACCAGGTAGTCTCCGTCCGCGCGCAGCAGCCGCACCACCTCCTCGCGCGGCAGCACGCCGTGGAACCACTCCTGCTCCACCAGCGTGCGCTCCGTCTCGCTCACGCTCACCTGCATCATACGGGGGTGACTGAGAACGAGGATTACATTTCAGAAATTCAATTCCTATTTCATTTCGATCGTCAGAATTCGAATGCTTTATAAGCCGAACGAGAAGGTCTCGGGTACGCGATTCCCGCCGGGAGATATTTGAATGATGAATTTAAATATGTGTTTTGTGTCTAAGTGTTAGTTGACCATGTTTTTGTATGTGTTTCATGGCACTCCCGACAGAGCCAAACCTGGTTTGGGGCTATGCATGTGAAACGTTATTTATTTATTATATTTAACAAGATAAGACCTCTTTTCGCTCACGCGGATGAAACGAGAGATCCTTAATGAGAAGAGATAAAGATTTCAGACGTCTGAGACGCAAAGGAAAATGCTCCCTTTTTCGATTACCTCGGGAGTCAAATTTAATTTTTCTAGTCAGGTAGGTAAGATAGCAGGGTGAATCATTGGACGAAACTTTTGCGTTAGAATATGGGCAAAATTGAGTTTTACTTAATAAAATATTAGTAGCAGTAGTGCCGTTAGAAAAACTACGAACAACACAACTCTAGGCCAACTGAGGCGTACTATTAACAGCACGCTAATTAGAAAGGTATTTACATGCACACACGTTAACTTACATAATTATTAACTAATCACAACAAACGCACATCACACGTAAAGCCGCAACATACGTATTCCTGCTCAAGTTCAAGTTGCAGCTGCTTCAGACGCTTTTTCCTTCGAGGGATCACATACGGAGGTGGCAAATCAGCATTTGTTATGTACATAGCGAATGGATCCATCTTTTCTTCAGCAAAAAGTCTTAAAAGTCCACGGAACACATGATCTCAATTTAATTATCTTTTTATTTCGCCACTGGAAGGAAATATCACAAAAAACAGGATGAACTTGACGTAAATCTCGCGACCGAAGCGTACACAGACGTGGCGTAAACACCGATACATTTCTGGAACGGCTCAAGCGGCGTCACCTTGATTTTGAATTTGAGTTTTAGAAAGAGCCGGTGCTATTTTAATGTTATATGAAAGCTTATTCCCGTCAGAAGTTCGTGCGGTGCGATGATGCCGAAACTTGCGCCACATTGCGCTAAAATTAGCACTGACACGTTCTGAATGACGCCGAGTTCGAACAGTAAACTGTGCTCTATAGTGCCACGTGGTTAGAGCTTCATGCGAGAGTCATGCCATGCGTGGGAGATTTAATCTTCGGTTAGTGGCACTCACCACACTGTTAGAACAACTATCGAGAGCAACATGGGTTTTCCTCCTTTTCTTGAACAACGTTTTATGCGGCACACGACATTTCACATAGACATCCACACGTTTACGCAAGCGTCGCTTCAAGACTCTGATCCGTTTCTTCCGGAGAGTCAGCACTTTTACCGAGTCGGGGGGGCCAACGCTGCTGCTTCTGTACGTCTTTGGAGGCAAGGCTGGGCTAGAAGGGGCTGACTTGCGTCGAAACGGCCTTGTGAAGAATCTGAAGAACGGCTTCGGAGGAATAACTGAATGGAGATGCAACCGCAGCGCGTCCATGGACGCTTTCGAACCAATCGACGAGCGATCCTGATAACGTATTACAGTTTTCATATCCACACCATTTTATGTTTACTTAGCTGATCAGACATAAAAGCCGGTACAAAAGGGTCCACAAATTAAATTGGAACTTGGAACCCGTTAATGAGACTCAATTGGTTTAATCAAGTCATTAAGCTGTTCCCATTTCTCTACACGTACCTGGTGGTCGGGCGAGCTTCCGTCAAGGCTGTCGACGCCGACAGTCTCATTTGAGAGGTCTGGGCACCCGCTGGGCGCTTCTTCACAGCCAAGCTCAGCCAGCGCTGACCTGATCATCTCTGCTTGTTTGGCACATTTCCGTTCTGCTACTCGGAGCTCCAGTAACTTGATCGGTTCAGATGTCGTCACAGGTATCGGTGGCGGTGAATGCCTAGAGAAAAGACGTCTTGATACAAAAAAAAATTGTACAAAACAAGTTCGGACACAGTTTACACATAATTCACCATTCTTCAGATATAAAAATCCTATTTATGTAGTTAAAATTAATTGACTGAATCAGCAGTTATTTTGCGAAATTCATCTTTAAATGGGTCCATACCTACCTACTTCTTTTTTGCCTTTTTTCCTCCACTCCTAAACATAGGCCTTTCCAAATACATATTTGAAACTACTGTTTATTTAATCTATTAATCACAATATTATATGCCGAAGTACACAAATACAAACAAAATATTCCCCATGTGCCTACATTTGTTCTTCAAAAGATCAACAGTGGTATTGCTAAGCGTGTGCTCATTCCCAGACTTTTTGGAACCATTCAATAAACGAGCATTAAACAAAAACAGAATAAATTAGCCTCAAACGATGACTTACCTACAATGACTCACAGTTCTGCGGTTTTTAAGAGGAAATCAATTAAGTAATAAAGAAATTATTTGCGTAAGAATTGTTTACTAATGAAATCCGAGTCTTCACAGTAAGAATGACTACTATTGACCTCGTATATGCTGGCGTGGATTGTGACTTCTATGTAAGATTAAAACTTCCTAAGGACTGAAGCTCTACCGGTATGCGTAGATTGCTACCTACATGATCGTCTGATTTGATCTGATCTGTCTGATCTTGATAATTTTATAAAAGCAAAAGTTTGTGTCTGTCTTCACGCTCAAACGGGTGGATGGATTTTGATGAATTTGGTGTGGACGTAGCTTATGCCCTGGATTAACACATAAGCTTATTTTTAACCGTGGGCAATACCGCGGGGCGCAGCTAGAAGAAGCTATTTACAACTACATATTTACAAACTTTAGGTGTATCTAACTAAACAATCAGAATTAGTTTATCCTCTAGCTAGTTTATCGATTATCCTAAAAAGGACTGGAATGCTATTCCTACAAATCAACATACTTTTTTTGTCATTGTCTCTCTCGTTTCAAACGTCATAGGAGCGAGAGTGACTAAAAAACATTTCGCGCTTCAAGAACATGGGCCTGGTCGTCATTCAGTTTTGCGCAGGTAATCCAAAAGTGTTTCTTACCTGTCGATCCCGTTAACGCCATTCGCAATCCCTGTGTTATTGTTCTTGCAAACACCATTCCCTATGATCTCCGGGCCCTGTAATGCTGTCTGTTTCTCTCTGTTATCTTGTAGCGTTAACTCCAGTTCTGAAAGACGAGAATTGGATGTAGATGCTTGTAGGTTGCTGATCCTACTTCCCACTATTATCACACTGATATTATAAAGGCGAAATTTTGTGAGTGTGTAATTGTGTAAGTTTGTTACTTCTTCACGCTCAAACGGATGCACGGATTTTGATGAAATTTGGTACGAAGATAGGTTATACCCTGGATTAACACATAGGCTACTTTTTAACCGCAGGTAAACCGCAAAGAGCTAGTAATATTATAAATGCTAAAATGTGGATTTATGGATGTATAGATGTTCTTACTCAATCACGCCAGAATGGCTAACCGGATCTGCATGATATTTGGCTAAGACGAAAGTTTGTGTTTGTTTGTTAGGTACTTCTTCACGCTCAAACGGATGGATGGATTTGGATGGAATTTGGGTGTGGATACCATAATGCTGGATTAACACATAGCTACTTTTTAACCGCGGGTACGGGACGCAAATAGTATATTTGTAAAAATACTTTTTGTTACCCAGACATTCTATTTTACAAAATCCAAGCTATTTGAACCCAAGACGAGTATTTTTTATTTTTGTAAATTTTTGCACACCCTGTCTCATACTCTTTCATATGTATCCTGTCCATCCTAAAGTTGCCTGGAAGAGATCGCTCTTAGTGATAAGGCAAGGCCGCCAGTTGTTACACTACAGTTTAAGTTTTTCTGTTCTGTTGTTTTGTTATTTCTGATGTGAACAATAAAGTGTTTATCTATTTATCAAGCCATAGAAATTAGTGATCAGGAATCATCATATTTCTGGGTCGAAAACAGAAGGCAAGTGACGTGACGTATGACGTAGTATACATAAATAACTAGATCGAAGACATGACGGCAAGCGTACCGAGGATGTAAACACAACACGTGTGGGATTATAAGGATAATATTATAGGCAATACTTAGATGGAGCATAACATGAAAACAACGAAGAGATTATGACGAGCATAGCAAATAGGGCAATAGCGATAGACTAGAGGACTAACTATGCTTATTTAGCTCAACTTTAAATACCTAGCTGCGCCCGGCGGTGCCACCCGCGGCTTAAAAGTATCCTATGTCCTTTTCTCGACCCTTGACAACGAGTATGCAAAATTTGATGGTGATCGTTTGAGTAGTTAAGACGTGAAAGCATAACAAGCAAACGAACAAACTCACTTTCGCATTTATTATATTAGCACAGATAGGACTCAGCTTTAATCAGAAGAAAGGTGAATGGATTTATACAGCTGGTTTTTTTTTTTGTCGATTTCAGAGTTGCCCTATTAAAAGTTGGTCATCATAGTGAGTCCAATGACCCTCGTTTATACCCATTCCTGATAACCCTGTTTAATGTGTTTTTGTGAACCCGGTGTATGGCGAGTCTCGACTTCTGTGAACGGACTCGGTCACATTTGGGACTGAATGTAGTCCGGCGAAATGTGGGTGTTGTAAATGTTGTAATACACCTCTGGCAGTCCCGTCGGGGGTAAGGCATAACGATATTATGTGTGTTATCGACCGAGTGAGCGTTAAAGAGCGAAGCATCAATGCTTCAGCTTTGGCAAAAACTTTTCGGATGTCTGCGGTCTGTCCGGCGTCTGTCCGGCCGTCTTTCTCTACAGGTCACATTTCTCAACCGATTCTCATGAAATTTTGTGAGCTCGTGTCTTTTACCAGGCTCTCGTCCAACGTGAACGATATGTGTGTGTGTTAGTGGTTACCAGTGAGTTTCTCCTTGAGCCACTCGACGGTGAGGTTGTCGACGGTGAGCTGGTTGGGCTGCAGCTTGCCGCTCGTGTCTTCTACCAGGCTCTCGTCGAACGTGAAAGTCACTGGTGTTGATGGCGGAGATCTGATGAAGGAAGACCATTTTAACTCTATGAGGAAAAAAATGCACCATAACATAATAATACCGTCATAACCACAGACCCAAAAATGTTTACGATCTGTTTAAGGTCTGTGATTTTTTTCCCCCCGAAGGGCTGGCAAAGGCTGCAACACCCACACTTTCCGGACGGTATCAGTTCCAAATATGAGTGAGCTTGTCGCCATGCACCATATTATTAATTACGCACATATATTTACACAATGAACAAATTAGTGGGTACTTTCGATGCTGGGATCGAACCCTCTGGCTTAAAAAACCAAGCCTTCTCCAACTAGGCTACCATAGTTTTTTTGGAATGCACCAGTATTCGAAATATCCGAAATTAGGCTGTACTGCACAGAGAACAAGGAGTCTTAATGCCGCAGCCTCACATTGGGTAACTTTGGGTCCAATTTAAATTTTAAATGGCCAATACACACATTGGCTTCAATATCCATTTTGTGTCTAAGGACTGATACACACATTAATATCTTGTCCCCAAGGTGAAAATACGACCAATGTGTGGCCGCGACATTGAAGTAATAGAACGAAAAGGAAAAGCTTTCCCTCGATGTAGAGTAACTTACTTGTACTTTTCTATAAATTCTTTGTATTCATCCTGAGGCCTTAAATTCTGAACTGTGGTTTCAATTTTGGTTTGGATTTCTCTAAATTTTTCTGTACTGAAGTCACCTCGTTGCACTACCTCAAGAAGGATGCCTTTCCTGAAAATAAAAGCGTAATTGAAATGAGTATAGGACTTAGTAAATATTATAATAGTTTTTGAAGATACTGAATGCAAAAATTTTGAGATTCAAACCTAAATGATGTAGAGGTGTTATTTATTGTCTATCTATATCGTCATATCGATAAGAGCTTAATTAAAGTATTATGCGTGATTACTTTAACCAGACTAACTTTCTATGGTTTATTATAGTCACTGCAAGAACTGTTACAATCTATTATAGTTAAAAAGCTAAAACAAAAGTTTGCGTTCGAACGCGCGCCCTCTCGGTGACCATGCGGTCTTCTAATAACACTCTCAAGTCTAGGAATAACCTTTTCAATGGCGATTTCAAACCTAGCAGAAACTAAATATAAAATGTGGTAGGAAGTATTCTGTTGATATATCTACTCAGGTAGCTCATACTACACTAAAGCAGTTCGTACAATAAAAGTGGGATCAAACCACAAACCTATTTGGTTTCTTGGAACATCAACTAGGAAATATGGTTTAAAACCTTTCGGGCTGACCACGTTCAGTGTCCTAAAACGTCTAGCTAGCCAAAACGACCAATGTCACATCCAGACAAACAATGTCCACTGTCAAGTATCTCATAATGACTAGTGTCCGAAAATGTCTAGCGTACGATAACGTTCCGCGGTAAAACGGTCTAGAATGCACGCCACCACAAAATTGGTCGACTCTTTTTATCAAGACAGACGTATATTTACACGTAGCCTTGTCACGTTCTCACACGACAAAAATTGATGAAAAGATCTTGATGAGAAGATGCTAGGCCAGCAGCGCTCTAGAATGTCTAAGTAGTGTCTTAAATGACCTAGGTTTCTGTGGAGACATAACACATTAGGTTAGCAATTAGTTCTCACCATGAGGATGCGGTGGCTTCCCCTTGCCGCCTCTGCTGGTCCAAGAGCGCCGGCAGCGCGGCCGTCCTCAGCGCGCGCTCGCACTCAGTCGCCTCAGCCAGCAGCAGCACATATTCGTTGTGCGCCCGGTGAAGCCTCCTGCAAGCCTTGCCATACTTGTCTCGCGTCTCGTCCAGCTTCCGCCCGCCTCTACTCGTTGGACCTGGAAAGGATGACACAATATTTAATTTCGTTTTTGGCATACGTTGTTGTTGTGACTGATTGTTGATTGGTGTTATGATATTGCTGTAGCTTACTGCTATTTGCTCTACTCGTAGTACCAAGTGCAAGGCTTGTTATGGAGAAGTGTTAATATTATGTAAGTCATGATGTAGCAAGTTGTCGTGATCTGACTAACAAGAGCATAGCGTGGCAGTAAATTATTGTCTGTATAGTACTTTTCCTGAAGTTAGTCGTAACTATACTGTATTTTACGTAAATATAACTTTACTTACCTATGTTTTCAAGCAAAGCAAAACTACACTGAAGTAGGCACTTAGATGGCTTCGATCAGCAGTGACGCTTCAGCATAATTTGATAAACAAATATTCTCGATTTGTCTGAATTTACTTTACCAAATCTGTATACCTATGCATGCTTAATAGAAACTCTTAAAACTTACACTTACATTTAAGGTAGTTCTCCTCGAACTTTGTCCGCATCTGCTTGTACGATTCGAGACATTTTTGGTATTCGCTCTGCTTTCTCGTCACTTCTTCAGATAACTGAAAAGAAGAAAACCAACTTCGTTAATTATCACTAATATAAAATCGGTAGATTTGGTAATTCGGTGAGTTTAACCAAATTTTTTTATTTGTGACGCTACCACGCCTCAACTACTAAAACCGACCATCGTGAAATTTGGCCAGGGCATTTTACGTACAGAAAGAGACGGCGATAGGAACCGCGAGGCGCAGCTGCTAAAGAATAAAGACCATAAATCGGTCCCAAAAATGAGACACGTATTAGATAATCATCATTACTACTAAAATTCGTTCTATAATAATAAAACTATATTCTGAATAGATAGTGATTCTGATAGTGTCAGAGTAAACACTTTAGAAAGGCGAACCCTTCCAACGGCAAAACCACTCAATTTTAAACCTATTTAACGTCATGCATTCATCTTGCGTGCGTATCTTGCATACATATATATGTAGATAGTTAATTTAGTGAAACGTATCGAACATTCGACCTATGGCAAAGGAAAACAGATTTAGCCGAACAATAAATTAACAAGCCGGGTTCACACTGGGAGCTATTGGTAGAGCAAAGTTTGTAAAGTATTTTTTAACTCGACTCTGGTAGGTACGTAAAGTAAAATAATAATAATAATAAAAACTAAAAACCAGATTAAAGGAGATTAAACCATATTGTCTTAGATGAAGTTGTTTGTACATGAGTTTCTAAGTAAGAACATACAAGCTGTTGTAAGTGAAAATAGTGTAGGTAGAAGAAACAACTTCCAAGATATTCCTTGCACTATTATTTTATTGCATCAAAATAATCCGATTCTGAGTCCGATCCGAGTTCCGATTGGTAGATAAACAGCAATATTAATGTAAACTTGGCTTTACAGTAGCTACGGACGTGTGGGATTAAATAATCAACGTAACGTTTCCTCTGCTAATACTTTTAAGATCCCCCCGTTAGTTATAATAACACATCTATCTTTAGGAGGAACCCAATTCGATCAAATCTAGGATAAGCTTCTGCCGTGCATGCTGTTTTGTCTTTTCTAACGAAGTAATTATATGGAATTCGAATTAATATTTTACTCTAGTTAAGAAATACATAGAAATCTGTTTATCAACAAACGACACACGAATTTTTTTTAATTCGATAGGTTGACAAGGTAGAACACAAAACTTTTTTTAACAGGGGGGCTATTCCTGCGCGTGAGATGAGATGAGATTTTATCTTGGTCACTCTCTCACCTACGACGTTTCAAACGAGAGCAACAAGGACGAAAAAAAGTGAGATGGAAATCTCAAATCTCCGAATAGGGTCCCAGATCCCTTATCTATAAACCGAGAAATTGTTAAAATATTTGTGAAATCAAGCCAACAGAAACTAGGTGAAAGATCTGCAGAATCCGATAGGAAAGTTTCCCACGATCATCTGCTGATGCATCGTGATAATTAAATGAAGATTTAACGACACCTATAGTGCAGCACGTGAGCCTCTTTGTTCATTTTTCGCCTGCCATTCCTAATCTCAAATAACCGTGTCTTGTATAATTGAAACAAGGCAAAAAAACGTTATAGTCCCTGCAATACTTGATACAAAAAAAAAACAAAGTCAACTTATCGGGTTAGGCAAAATAACATATGCGGACGCAGTATTCGATATTTTACTTGCAATTTTCTTATTGAGGTTCTACAATTCTATATGTTACAGCCTCAGATCAACTAGAATATCAGATGGCGCACGGCGTTTGATTTAGGTGAAGCCAAGAACCATCCAAAAACTACGCTACTGTCGTATATGTACACAACACTCACACATTGACGCAAAAAAACTACGCTACTCGCTTCGTCAGTACTAACCTGGACGTCACGCTGAGAACATACAAAAAAATTCTGGAATGATGCCGTCATGTGCTGTGAAACACTGCACTAACTACACGAAAGTGAAAAAGAATTGTTAATAACATCTCATTATATAGTAAACAGCATTGTTTTAGGTTATAATTTCGGATACCTATTATTTACATAGTGCTTTTTATTTTATTTTATTGGCAACTAGATACAAAGTCCATAATGCCATTTTAGGACTTGACAATGACATTACATGAATTTGTGAAATGTCATGCAGTGTTGTCATAATCGCATTTTAATTCTCCAAAATATTATTTTAAATCCTAAGACTTTTTTAGGTTCCCAATTAAGATTGAAAAAGCGACATTAAAAGAATGGGTGGTTGCCATACAAAAAAGTCGAAATGATAAAAAATGGCAACCATCAAAAAGAGATGTTGTCTGTTCAGATCATTTTAATGAAAGTGACTTTTACCTGACCAAGCTTGGCCTTCGCCGTCTGAAAAGGACTGCGTATCCCATCAGGGTAAGTTTTAATTTTTTACCAACGAAAAGTGGTTTTCAATTCAACGCGTACTTATATATTTTTTTTCTGATTACGTATTATAGTTCCATACTCAAGGGGTGCTACCAGAACCCTAATACTAAGTCTACTATATTGCCTTCCGTTGAGTAATTAAAAAAAATCTTTAATTCAAAACTGTCGTCCAGTTTAGGTATTATGATTAAGGTATGATGATGATTTTTTGGCAATTGATATTTGGCAAACATTTGATTAATTAACCTGGGAACTATTACATGAATTCAGTGGAATGCGGATACATACGTTGGAAAACTACAATACTCAGGGTAATTTTTTTTTTTCATGGCAACACTTCCACAGCACACATGTAACAAGAAGTGGCTTCACCTACATCATACGCCGTGCGCCATCTGATATTCTAGTTGATCTGAGGTTACAGCGTGAACAATCTTCACACTTTAGGTTTTAAAACCGTTAATGTATTATCTATCATAGTGGTTAAAAAAACCCTTCAAAACTGTCATCTATTTATGTTTCGGAACTCAGAATGATAATATCGACTAAACTGGGTTTCGATCATTGACATACATAATATCTTCAACCTCTATTCGGTTTCGAGACTTCTACCTAAATATTGACATCATTTGAATATTTAACTACGCCTACAACAATTTTACAAAAACGTACAGTGTGACGTAATAGCAAACTAAAGCACGAATTACAATAAAATTAACACGCTAAACCAAAATTCAATAACATACCTTTTCTGCTCATCAATAAAGATAAAAATACAAAACAACTGAAACCTAACCGAAGCATTCGACGTGCCGACGCGACGTAGAGCTTGCAAAATGTGACGGACCGGAAATGTTTTGAATTGCAAAGCAGCGCTCTAGATGTGAAGATTAAGTTATTCCATTGCAGATTGTTTTTAAAATATCAATCAAATAATAAAATATGCCTTTATTTATGTGTTAAAATAACGTCACCGATACGGTACCGCTTTTGAGCCAATGCAATGTTCAAGACCAGCCATGAAAGAAAATAGTAAGCATGATAGCCAGAATACATTCAAATAAAGTATTAAAACATGATATGACATGAAACGAACCCATAAAGTTCACAATTCAAAATTAATGTTCTGTAACGGTACTCAAATAGAAACTTATATAACAATAAACATGTTAAAACTTATAAATAACTCACTTCCTAATTGCCTTTAATAATATACAACCATACATACATACAACTTGTTTTACTTTAAGGTAAAGGTAAAGTATTCGTCAATAAAAGCCTACAAAAGCAACAATTCACGTTAATCTTTAAGGTGAATCACAAATTGAGTCAATTTAAGGTGAATTAAAATCACATTAGCAGCCACAGTTTTGGTTTTTACTAAAAGATTATTATATTGATAAAGACCAAAAGTTTATTTCATTTGTAAAAAAGCAATTACTTACGTACAATATTTAATTGATAAACAAATTTTAGTAAATGACTTGACGTAAGGAATATCCAGATTTACGTAGGTAGGATATATCTACCTACGTAAATGTGGATATTCCTTACCATTAGTTTCAATACGAGTAAGTATAGGCACTCGTATATCCGGTAAAACGTATGAGGAAAATTTTATAAATATACAAGCCCGCATGCGATGCTTTCTCGTAAAAGCTGTTTTCAAGCTAAACGTGGTAGTGATGCTGGTCGATTTATGTGTAATTATGTATATACTTATATTACAACAAGGAAAACGTCTCTATTAGATACCTATGCATCTCTTCATTCATTCATTCTCACTGGTATCATAAACATTTATACAAAAAGCTCTGAGAAATATCTCCGAAGACACAACAAAGGAAGTAAGAGCAATTTAACATAAATAATAACAATATTGGATGCATCAAATTATAGTCCAACGTAGGTGAAAAGTTATTTGCAATTAAAATATTATGTGAGTAAGTATCACGGATACAAAATTCAATTTAATAGTGCAGTATTTATGCGGGCCATGAAAATTCATAATGGCATGTTAACGCGAAAAGAGCTTATATATACAAAAGGACCATAAGGCGAAGCCCCCAGTACAAAACCCTGTGGTAAGCCACTAACATATCTCGGTTCATTGACACTACCACTCTCACTTTTATTATATTCTCTAGCTTATCCACTGCGATAATTGTTAAAACTCGTTACTGAAATATTTTGTAATATAATATTTATTTCAATTATGTATTATATATTGTATATAGTATAGAGAACAAAACACAAATAGATCTAAATCAAAAATACAAATAAAATAATCAAAAAACTTACTACAAACCTGCGCAATACGCGTGTTATTTTGGATGCATTGCGTAACAAATGGCACGTTTACCTACCAAGGCTCAGATAGTTTATTTAATAATAACACTGAGTATAAACGACTACCAAATTTAAATAAACATAAATAATATAACTTCTACCATCTACGAATTTTGCATAGTAAGCTGCTATGGAAGCTCAGATAAGTTCTCATATGTGTATGAATGCATTTATTTAATTTTTGTTACACGTTAAATTGCCAATAATAACAGAGAAGAGAGAACGATTTCAACGATAGTTGAAGTTTCGTTGAAATTGTGTAAGGCTAAACAGCAGTAAGTAAAATGATGAAATAGTAACAATTTTATTGACAATCATGGAGAGGTTTTTCAAACAATAGCAGTCAGCAATGTCGCTTATGAAAATTACGGAAGGAGACGAAGTAACGGTATTGCCGAGAACGGTGTTTACAATTTACAATGTAAACGCCTCATTTTTATGTGGGCCGTCACATAGTTCTAGAAAAAATGAACGTGAACCTGTAAGTGTCTGTGTAACTGTTTTGTAGTTAGAAATTTAAAGGTTCTTGACCTTCATAAAATTTGGCTAGCTTGCAATGTGTAAAAACGTCTTTGAAATTTATTTGTTATTATTATCTATAAAATTAACTTTCTCAGCAGTAGGAATATAAAAGAATATCTGTTGCTGGCATAATAAAGATTCTTTGCACAGGTAATAGGTACACGTATTTATAAATTAAATCTACTGTCACCATTGACCCAATCGGTACCAGGCACATGCATTGCGCGAGCTTGCCATTTCCATCATTTGTGTCGAGGATCGGAATCTCATCGACACACCTCACGTCTTGGTATTTATTAACTGGTAGGTATAACATCATCCATTGCGTAACGTCTATAATTCAGTTTACATTTTGATTTAATTAGAGTGCATTTTGATGATGTCATTCGAGGGATTGTTAGCCTATAAAATTTCTTCTACATTGTACGTAGTTGAGTCAATAAAATGCTTAATAATTTTCTGACCGCTTTATCGTGATGTCACTCCGGATAATCGCACCAGGGACCCTATTCGGAGATTTGAGATTCTCATCTCACCTTTTTTCGTCCTTGTTGCTCTCATTTAAAACGTCATAGGTGTGAGAGTGACCAAGATAAAATCTCATCTCATCTCACGCTCAGGAATAGCCCCCCTGCTCTAATCACGAGAGTCAAGTCAACGAACCAAAGTAAGGACTTTGACATCGCTGACCAATAAAAAACAAAGATACGCTTTATGCATATCGTATTGACAAACGCTTAAAGTGCTCAACGGCGAAGTCTAGATAAGCTGTTTCTATATTATAGTATCGGGAAGTCTTAAAAAACTTAATCTTTAATGTCTTCTGGCAAGTCATTTGTGAGCAATTTGTTAATGGTTTACAAACAATGGGGCTCATAAAAAGCACCACATTAGACCACAAAACGTACAGTACGTTTATTCATTAAGTTTCCAGGAAACGTCAGCAAAAGGCGACGGCCGTGAGAAAATATCCAATACAGGTTTATAGCTGGATACAGTCTTCCAAATGGCTTATTGTGCCATCGATCATTCTTTCCCGCGATACAAGTCAGTATGAGATATTGTGGCAAGAGTAAGTCTACCAGTCTCGAGATCGCATCAACGAAGCTCTTTGACGTTGCCGCTGACGAAGAGAAAGCGTTTTTCGTGGAAACGACCATACCGTTTGCTTTGTGACATTTTTTACACTGTTAAGTGCTCTGTAAGAACAAGTTAAGTCAAATTACTGACAAAAAGCGGAGTATTTTATAAATAGTATAGGTACAAAATAAGATACCCGAATTCTCGGCTAAGAATTTGCATTCTAAATTGTACAAATTCTTGCTATCAAAGTTTAAGGTCAAATAAAATCATTTTTCTGAATACAAATTCCGAGCTACAACATTTAAATACCTACCAATAGTAAAACATGACCATCCCAAGCGAAATAATGATATTTTATTCATACAAACCAAAGGAAATGCGTAAGTATTGAGAATGAATATTTTTTAATTGGTTATCGACTATGAGTCACTGAAAGCTTTAATGCAGTCGGATGCAAGAGCTTATGAAGTGTCTTGTTTATTTTGACATGTGTTTCAAAGGAATAAGGTTTATAAAGCTGATATCCTCTGCACCGTTCTTGTGGCAAGTTGCAAGACACGTTCTTGCATAGGTACGAAAGGATATGGTGGAATGGTCCCGGAGCGAGTTGCGTTGCGCATAATGATGTTTTGCACGTGGAATTATGCACAGGTTGAATTATTGTAACTGTCATTCATGTTCAAAAAGATACCTAAGACGTCAAAGAAGATGGCAATAGTAAAAATACAACATATTATGTTGACAAGCTAGGCAAAATCTTTGTAAGTACGAATAGGGATTGAACATAAAAAAAACTGATTATGAAGATATTCATTCCACCAACCAATACTCGTAAAAGCAAAAAGATATTTTAATTAATCTGATATGTCAACTTTTCTCAAGAAGTTCGGGTGTTTATCAATTTTTTTTTGTCTATTACATACCTACATCTACCGGTTAGCCACTTGCAAAACTCGTTTGGCTCGATCTCGTGAGAACTATGCTCAATCTCGTATTTCTACTATCTACGAAACGAACACTTCTGCACAGCTTTCTAGAACTGAACGAATTGAAATGTCAACTTGTGTGTGCAATTTTTTAATGTCAGCATTAAGATTAAAGTTACCTGTTGCTACGGCTATTATGCATATAGCAGCAGGCTCACCTTTTGCGATGGCATATTTTATAATTATATCTTGCTCTAGAATTTCTGGCTCTCTGGATAAGTCAATTAGTTACGCATAACAATTTTGACAGACATTTTTCAATTTTTGAGTTTAAAATAAGACTAATAAGACTGATTTGTTTTGCTAACAAGACTAACACCGTATACATGGCGTAAGCTTTTATCTCATAGAAATCACTGCACACCTATCAGTTGCAATAAACGGACAGATAAGCGTGTGAGCGATGCAAGGTGCGGCCATGCGCTTTCACCAGCCAGCCGGTCGCCAGTCAGAAGTGCCTACGCACGTGTAAGCTGGCTGATCAACTTGACAACTACTGACCCTGACGTTTGCGTAGATAAGGGCCAAGCAGCAAATACTGTCGAACAGAACAGGGGGCTTACCACAACCTCTTAAAACATCATTAATTAAGCCTTACTTCGTAATTTCGTACCATGACCACCCTAAAAGTATTCCTGTTAACGTTTTGATATCGCTTAGCAGTTTTGATGACGTCACTCGATTTCGTTCATTCAATCCAAGGAACATTTGTCTAAAAACCGTACCATGACCTATAAAGTATTCCTGCCGAGCTGTCAAAATAGCAGGAATGATACAAATTACAACGATTGTTAAAAAGTTGCTCTCCGTGTAACTTTTTCTATTTATTATTGAGTTTTTACTGTGTTTCTGAGGTTCTATTTGTAATATTTAGCAAGATGGCCGATGATTTGGAAACTTTTGAGTTTCTCGAAGCAGATAATAGAAGCTCCGTACTACGAAGGACGCCTTCGGACGGGCTCCAGAATAAATTTCAACCCATTTTCACATAGATTTTTTGTTGGCTAAGTCAGCTCCTTTTGATGCACTTGCTTCTTCTTAGAGTGAGCCTTCGCCTGCAGACTCCTATTAAAGCCCGCAGCGATTTCACTGTGGGTTTTTAAAAAGTCTCACATGATATCGAACTGCTTTGATATCGTATAATTACGATTGACATCGTACATCTGGCAACACCATACTCCAAAATACGCAAAAGTACCACAGAGTGTCTAAAGGCACTTGTATCGTACATTCTTTTGACATCACTGTAGCAGGAGTAATAACGTTTTAAAACATTATTGTTTTCAATGCTTGTGGTAGGGTACAAAACAATACTTATTAAGGAATGTAACAAAACGTTCCTGCGCAATGATGTTTTTGTAAAAGTTCATGGTAAGCCCCCAGTTTCTATCGAATTTTAATGTAGATACTCAAAGCAAAAGCCAGCAAGGAAAGCCCTACCTAGTTCGAAGTCGATGAATTAACCATTAATGAGCAAGCCATTTTATTAATGAGCCAGTCAACTTTCTTTGTCGTTGTCAAAAATCCGTTAGTTAGCAAAATTAAATTGTCATGTCATTATCGTCAAATGTCAATACGTTTACAGGTACACACTAAATTGCTCTCATGTAGGATGCTGATTGCCTAAGTAATTATTTGCACAATTATGAGAAGAAATGAGATGTGCTTGATGAGGCATATTTGGCTTATGACATGTATATGTCTTATCTAATCACATTATCTTCATCGCTAGTCTTGATTATCGCCTCAATTTTTTTTAAACTTGGTACTTTATTAACAGGGCAAAATGTCGGCTTTCCATCATTTCCATCAACTTTCTCTATTACCACGGCATTCGTAACTGAGTTAATAGCCGTTGGAACAATGGGTTCATTCATCGGGATCGAGGGTCATTCACTACCTCCCTCGCCGCAGGGCCTAGCCTCTTTCCCACGGACTGCATGCCAATTACAACCACCTCTATTATACACAGGCACATTTGTTGCAATTTCCTGAGGGATCTCATTTTCCTGTTATTCATTGTGTATAGAGGATCTTACAGTTTTGTCTGTACGTGATGTGGAATTTTGACCTATGCCAAATGACATTTGCTTTGGCAATTATGTGGGTCATGGAAGTGACGCCATTTGTCATAAAGCCAATTTGTAATACAAATAAATAGAACTAAAAATATTAAATTCCTTACAAATTAATTCCCAAATATTTCCTTAGCAAGAATTTGTTATTCTATGTCAGGCGTTAGAACCTTATTAATGCTCTCATTCATTTTATTATAGGGTAAACACTACATGACAAATCAACGATTCGTGAACTACGCAATCGTAAAGTAAGTAAGCTAAGTGCAAACATTGATGGCATTGACGCACCAAATCTAAATGAAGTCACTAAATATTGTACCAACTAGGTATGACAACCAAAAGACAAAAACTTAACCAATTGAGTACCACCTACTCATCTCCGTTAGGAATATTCTTTAAGTTAAATGTACACGAAAAAATCGAATAGCAAAAGAATGTTTCATTATTTTCAAAATATTTCCTTTCATACCAACCAACTTGGGCATAAGATGTAAACAAAGTACAGTAAGGAAGGACCCATAATAACCTCAATGCTAAGGACATTGACACACGACATGCCTACACGTTCGCAGCGGGTCCTAATGCGAACGCACTACCAGAGGCCCTTTGTTGCGACTTAGGTGGTCTACCACAGCAATTCTTACCTACTACAACATGGCTTCTTCTATTTCTTGAGGATGTATAGTTAGTTTTTAATTCTTTTTGAGAATGATCATTGCTTCTAATTTGTTTTCAGTACTTCCATTCATCATCTATATTCTAACTTTAAACGGACTTTTATGGGAATCCGCTTTTCTTATTGTTCAGAATCTAGAACCTATATCAGGTAGACCGTTAACTTATCTCGTTAAATAAATCAGTCAACATTATTATCAAACTTCACATCCTCCGGTGACTTAATAGAAATAACAAAGACAAATATAATTTAAGTAAGTACATCAGTGTGTAAACGAGAGAGTTCTTGGTATCGCACGGGCGCTACCAAACGTACCAAACGCCTGTATTTACTCAGCTAAGCAAACTCTATGTTATCGGTAAACCACTACAGCGAGACACTTGAAATGGTAAACCTAATGACAAAAATCGATGTGTAAATGTTAATTTATAGAAACCTCGAGGTTCCAATTAAAATGGTTTGGCTGTATCAAAGTGTGATGACGATAGTCCACAAGGCAAAGAAATAAAGTGATGTTGTATGTATGGTTGGCTTACGGTTCAGAACTAGGTCGATGTTCGCTTCTGTAGCCCCGCACTTGTTTAAGTAGAGCTATTGTTTACTTACCTTTTCCTCTTACAATAACGGAAAGGTCTGTAGGGATGTTTTCTGACTCGATAAAAGAGACTTAATACAGTTTCGGTCTAGGCTATACGTAACTATTTAGTCATTTGTGGCTATATACTCATGGTTAATGTACTCAATAAAATTCTAACGACTTAAAGACATCGCCCAGCCAGCCTAAACCGGTAGGGCTAAAATGATTAAATTTAGCACAAGAGTTTTTTGTTTCTATCTCATTTCTTCTCTTCTTCCCTACCTCTTATCTCCTCTACATACTATAAAAACAAAGACTGTCTCTCTCTGTATATCCGCTAACTCCTCTCACATCAGGCAACGGGTTTTGATGCGGTTTTTAGTTTTTACCATTAGTGATAATTTTTCACGGAGGTACATATCTACTCGTATAAAGATACCTACCGTTCGAAGCCGAGACGATCACAAGTATATTTGTAAATTAGGTTAGCATTAAACATATTTTTTGAAAGCTCATTGCACTTTTTCATCAACTAGTAATTTTGTAAAAAGTTAATTAATGTAAGTTTTGCTAACCTTAAAAATAGAAAATAATTATTCCATATCTACAAATTTACAACAAATCATTAAAGTGTGTGGCTTTCCTTTGGTTTGGTGTGAAAAATAAACACCAAAACGTGCGGTGACGTAGATTCATTGATATGTAAATCGTCAGGTGTAAAAACAAACTTACATGATAGACTCAGTTCAGAAGAGTAGGTTATTAAAGTTTCTTTTCATAAAGTATGATATCTCATCATTATCAACTTATTAGACGGTCTCAGTATATTTTATGTGTAGTCAGCTCAAGTCAGCTGTAATCATGTTATGTGATAAGCAGTTAATGAGATTACCAAAGTAACGCGATTAAGTAATTACTTACTATCCAAGGCAATTAATTTTTAACTGTCTGTTTTATTTGTATTCAATAAGGTACATGTCAACACCTGACGGTTAAACAAATAATCACCATGTTAAATGTTGGTAAACATCATGGGTGAACATAGCCTTTAAGTTTTTAACTTATAAGAAGCAGTATTTTACTTAGCTGAAATAAAAAAAAATCCTACTTAGCTTTTTTCAATAAATATAGGTTTAGAAACTGATTCCACAAAACCACGACTCTTTTTAGAAAAACGGCATTTTGGAATATTTACCCAACAGACGAATTCCCAGACAATTTATGAGTAGAGAGCAGATACTAGTCTTTGAGACGGACGACAAAACAATAACTTTCCTAATTCGATAAAAAAAAAACAAATATTGGTGTTATTCATTTCTCATACAGCTACTATGAGAAATGAATAACAGCAATAACAATAAATATGAAGTTATTAACTTTGAAAGTTAAAGAAAGGAACCAGTGATCGGCGCCGGCTACGAGCTTTACCTTTGGATTAGATAATAACCAAACCAACCAATATAAACCATGACAACGGCACTCACACAGACATACTCGTACGAGTCTGCCCAAAGCTAGATAGATACGTCCCTGCGCGGGCCTAGAAATCCTAGAACTTAGAATTACTCAATAAACAAGACGTGGTCTATAAAACTAAAAGAATGAACAATTTATCAGAAGGGTAAACCAATTGATCTTAAAGTGTCACACTCTCCGTCGCGAATAGTTACAATTATTTCGGTAGATGCGTCATCTAGTTATAGCTTCGTGGCAAAACAAGAAACTAGTTCGTCTACGATGTTCGTCGCTCAGTTTTTCTAATTTATCGTTTTGGTCAGCCCCTGATATAACAATGACACGAACGAATGATTTATTGGTCTTACAACTTTGTAGACGTTATAATAACCGAAAAAAATGTTGTGGGTATTACATAAACAAATTTACAGGAAGATACTAAAAATGTACTAGTCATTAATATTAAAGTTTATTTGTTAAATTTGCAACAAAAGTGTCTACTTTTATATGTGCCTAAACTAAGCCAGATCTTACTAAATTGAATGTTAATGCTTTAATAAATGCCTATTAATAACTATGATCACATGATAACAACACGACTTGGCTTGGCGAAGTCTAACCTATCTAAGCATATTAACGACAAATTTTCCTGACAAAAACTGCTCTGGCGTTAAATTGAACACTTCAAATAGGTAGGTATCTCGCTACATACTGTGGCGTTGCGATCCATAACGTCATTAATCAACGATGCTAATAGTAATATGTATATAGTCCATAAGAGGAGACAGACCTAGTAAAGCTGCGCATTGATATAATATTTACCAGAGAACAAACGACGGGTGGTCTCGCGATTCTACCGCCTGAGGACCGTACCGGCTGGTGTTTCTAGTCGTAAATACAGGCGCGATAAGTATCGGGAGTGAAGCCACCGATGGGTGGTCGACGCAAAATTCGGCAGAGCAGCCCGAGAGGACCGGTTCTGAGAAGGCTCGGCGGCGGCGGCGGCTGCTATTGTGTCTGCCCTGCGCCACACGCGCTTCATTACCGTCCCGAGCCTGCCTCTCCGCCTCCCCTCGCCGCGAGTGGCGAGTAGGCGCCAACACCATCAGCTCGTTATGTTACACGGCTCGCTACTACTGATGGTGATAATAATGTCTTGCACATTTGCGTCGCTTTTCTTGAGACAAGAGCATGAAGAGATTAATTATATGCCGTCGCAAACGTGTACAAATTTTGCAAGTTGTTGAGATAAGCTGTCTGCTACCTTATAGTCTTATCTTCTGTATATTATATTTCAAGTTAGAACTTGGTACCATTACTAAATATTTTAACTAAAGTAGATGTAAATGATAAGATGATTTATTAATAATTTAGCCTTCAATGATTTATCAGTATTCCATATGTCTTAATTTGGAAAACACCTAAAGGACATATTAGGTTGTTACAACAGGTTAACAGTATTCTTGATCTATACAAATCATTCAACCTTCGTCACAACTTAGCTGGTGACTAAAAAAATAACAGAGCAAATGAAACGGCAAACAGTGCCGCCTCGCCGATAGCCACAATAGATGAAGAATAATATCGTCCACCTAATCTCTTTTTCGTTAGCAGCGCGCCATATTTCATTCTGGCAGCCATTGTCAATAAGAACCGAGGTCAGAGGCAAATAGGAGAAAAGAACGACCGCACTTTTGTTTTCTTTTTCGAGCACTCAAACAAAATAAACTCCAGCGCACGGTTGCTTGAACGCGCCGCCTTTTAAAATTCGAATTTCTAATATCTTTTTTTCTATCCCATCTTTTCATTAATATATTACGTTGGACGCTGGCTGTCAATTTCGTTTTATTTTACTTGGAGTTTGAAGGTATCTGAAGTCCAACGTGTTACTGTGGGAGCTTATTGTGATGCGTCGTGTGAAATGCCATAAAACATTGTTAATTGTTAACCGTTGAAAATTGATGTTAAATTGAACAGGCTAGTTTTAGTATAGCTCAGTTTATTGGCATATTGATGCTCATATTCAAAACCTGTTATTCTGTTGTTGTTATGGATTACAACTTGATTGCCTAAAACAAATTCAAATTCAATACTACATATTATAATTGGGATGATATCATTACTGAAGTAAAAACTGTTGATGATGCCAAATTCAGACTTCCTCGTCGTGTATCTGGCTCTAATTTAATTTGTATATTTATGTTCTCTCCATATTTTCTATATCATACCAGAATTCCTACGAGCACTCTACATAAAATTACGAATGATCTCAGAGGCAGCACCGATCTATGGGGATCTCGGTCGAGAATTGTCTCGACTGAGAGCAATTAGGCGATGGCAATCTGGAAGGAAATTGCCAATTGACCCCTCAGTTGAACTCTGAATTGGAACTTGGCTGGTATCTACCGTCCATACAACAACCTCTATGAACTATATTCTTTTCAGATAACAAAAGCTACATCTAAAATCTCAACTAAATTACATGTTTTCTCCTCACACCGCTATTAAACTTTCCTGCGAACTTTTAACATCACAAGTAGTATTCTTAGCAGTGTTTCAACTGTCGTTTATAGAAATTAGATGCTCATTAACATCAACTTCGAGATCTAGGTCGTAAAACTCATCGTGTCGTTGGAACAAAATGTTCCACTTCCACATTTACTAAAATTAATTCATAATTCAGAGTCTTGCACCGGCGCTCTCTCATGGCCTAGATTACAGCTAAAGTTAAAATTATATCACAAGAACCGTAACGAAAATTCACAACATTTGTAACGTTGCATCATTGTTAACAATGGCAGGTTACACTTAGATTAGCATATTAGCATGATGAATTAAAACGAACCTGATTGTAAAATTGCTACTTAGTAATTTTGGGGGTCTAATCTTGAGGTCATCGACATTGTTAAAGCAGACAACGACAATATTACATTTTAACCTACTTATGTTTTGCTTTAGCTATTCAAAATTGCATCGATAAGACATTTATATTTTAAAAGGTAACATCAGTCACAAATGACCCAATAACGTCAGTTTTCGTTCCTAGTGACACAAACACGGGTTGGTGTACCTCGTATAACTCAATTTCTGTTTATACGAGTATGTGTTTGGTGTTCGTGTCAAAACCACAACTAATGGCTGTATGACTATTTTACAATTTACACGTGCTGATTGAATACAAAAATGTTTATTGAAATAAAATAGGTGAATATGACTTCCTTTCTATTTGAGGATCAGCTTGATAATTGCCTATTGCATTTGAGTGCTTAAATAATCGTTTGAATTTTCTTCATACCATTTTCCGGTTCTGTTTGAAACTAAAATCGTTTAAAAAAATTGTTTTTACACCTTAATGTTTTCAGACATTATCAACTAATTATCATTCGTTTGAGATATACACATCTCTTCGAAATAAATGAAGACTTAAGTACTTTGTCTTTGATTTGTTTGTATTTTTTTTTTTTTTAGTTGTCAAGTCTTTGTAGACAGGCATTCGCCTATTTCCGTTTGCATTCCGTTAAAACTTACCATTTCTAAAAACAGTTCATTGTTAGTATTTCTAAGAAAGCCATTTTTATTATTATGTAGAATAGGTCGGCGTTTGACCACCAACTCGCCTGATGATAAGCGACGTTGTGATCTAAGATGGAGCACGACGACCTATAAGGTACTTATTCACGCTAGTCTTGAAGTTTTGTAGAGTGAAGAAGTACAAAGACGGCAGTTGAGTGAGGCGCTACAAGTGCGCCACTGCTCAGACCCGTCTTCGGAACGGTTACACCGGACTACATCCCGAAACACGACTAGGTCATTTCACGGCAAGGCTTGGTCCGGTGGGTGGTAACTAGCCACGGCCGAAGCCTCCCACCAGAGTTTGCTACCCGGTTAGCACTACCCGGGGACCACGTGTAGAGAATCAGAATAGAGTACACTCCTACGGACGTGGGTAGCTCAGCCCCCAAAAGTTGAATAGAGCATATTAATTCAGCTTTTGTTGTTTTGCCAATTTGCAATTCAAATTCTGCATTATGGCCATTTAAGTCATTGTCTTTAGCGTTAAGTAATTGGCAATTTTGCACATTTTGTAATTGAACAAAGAACTTGTTCAAAAACCTTTGTTCAGATGTCATTGAACATTTTATCAATGAAGTGCTGAGCACGCGGAATTGCTTTGACGGCATAGTACTCGTATTATGCTCAAAAACTTTTGTTTTATGACACTGAGAGTTTTATCAATAAAAAAATATGAGCACTTGGAACTGCGGTCTATTACTGATAATATTTATTTAATACACAAAACAGAATACAGTCACATTTGGTAGGTAACAGAAGTAGAATTATCAAGTTCTGTTCTAAACTACATCCATAAATAATTAAATATGTACTTATGTGAGTTAAGTGAAGCCACAGACGTAACATTTTTTATGTCTGGAGATGTCTTCCTCTTCAGGTTCTTAACTGACATCTTGAAATTTTTTGAGTAAGTGCAATAATTATGTAGATTTTTTTTGTCAGTTTTTAGAAATTTTTCAAAACGACGAAGGTTTGATATTTTTTCCATAAAAAAACTGTATTTTTAATTATCGAACCTGCACGCAAAATTTCTTGAGAATCAATTGAGAAATGCGACCTGTATAGAGGGACAGACGTTGGCCGCAAGGACTACAGCTTATAGAGCCACTAGTTATACTAGTTTAGAACAAATTGAGTAGTTTTTGAACAGTGAAGTTGATTCGCGCAATATGATGTTGCATTGTTAACTGCGCGGTTATGTGAACCCCCATCTCCGAGACAGTGCAACGAACTATTTGGAGCGATGCGACATCTAATTCCCAGAAGTGCGCACGCGCATGTTATGCTGGCGCGCCGATTGACCGGACAGTTTTTGCGCGAGCGCCAAATTATGGACGTTTTATTAATTAAGGTTAGTTATAATAAAAATTAGAGTGTAAGTCACTCATCTAAGACTGAATTCACAAGATGTACAATTAATTGTGCGCGCCGTGAAGTAGGCACTATTTGTGATGTTCAGTGGACCGTTCCTTACAATTAAATACTTTTCTTCGACGCTTGCCGCGTCTGTCTGACTTTCTGTCTAAGTATATAATATCCGCAAACTCCCACTAAACTAAGCGAGGGATTTTGATGCACTCTTCACCATCAATTAGATATTTTACACGGAAGGCTTATAATTACCGTGCAAAGCCGGGGGTCACTAGAATGATATTTGATACTATTTCCTTCGATGCATGATTATGTTTAAGAAATCAAAGCTAAAATCGTGCCTAAATTCTCAAGATCACAATCAACAAAAATAGAACTGACTTGAAGAAAACTGTCGATTAACCGATCTCATACGCTTTTTATCATCCCATCGTCATAAAAAATACTGTTCGTGTAATTGATGCAGTGAATAACAATCCAGTTGAGGTAGGTACGTACTTTTATAGCATTTCATTCATCTACATATGTAGGGTAGAGCTGGCATCCGATCACGCTTGCGCCTGCGTCTCTCGCTTAAATCATTTTGAACTAAATATGGTAGGTTTTTAATCAATTATCAACAAAAAAGCTACCAGCACCTCTACCTACTTCTCTACTTGAAATTCAGCAGCTAAAAATTCTCGTTTCTAATGACATTGTTGTGAAGCCATTCAGAAATCTTTATGTGAAATCTATTGAAATCATCCGATAAACAATTAAGTACAGCTTTACTACAACAACTACTACTAGTGCGTATTTGTACCACTACCTATACTGTACTATATCTACTTTAGATAGAGTACATAGAGAAGATTTAGCAGTCCAATTGATGGATGGTATCTGCATACCGAGATGGCCGAGTAATCAAAGGACAACACAGGCGCGTTTAGACGTCTCGGGTGCACGATTGGCACGAGTGAGGTTTATTTCTGTGCATCTCGAATTAATATCGGCAATTGATGCGTTCTGCTGCCGATAAAATATGTTCGAGTAGGGCTGTCTAAACAGCTGTTTACTCGTACAATGTATTAGTACTTTGTAGTTGGATTTAGGTGAATGTTGTACAGATTTATCTTTTGTATTAGGATGTGTGTAACGTTAAATGGATTCATCCACTTCAGTCCCCATGCAGTTCAAATTCAATTTCTTGTAAAAACTTAAGTGCTATACCAGGAACATTTCAACTGCTCACTATCTTTATCGGATAAAATAAAAACAGCCGATATATCTCGGCATAACGACCGTTCACTGTAACTCCGGAAAGCGGGTAGGCGCAAATAACAGGTCCGATCTCTAACTGGCGATTACCACGAAACGCGAAACAAATCGAACCAAAACGACCGGTGTTCGAGACCGAATTAAAATGGCGGCAACGTCAACAAAGAACTTGGTAATTTATGGGGTTTCGCCGCAACAGAAACTGGGCGCGATAAACAGAAAACGATAAAGATTGGCGATCGCGTCGATTCCAATCCAATATGGCTTAATTTTAGGTTCCGATACCGCTTGCAAGTTTATTGGAGCAGCATTTACATAACGCGGATTAGATTGGAGTGGAATAGTACGATTAGTTAATTAGTATTTCCTTATGACCAAGGTACCTATTGCATTTAGAACCTACAGATATGCATCGACAAGATAATACAGAAATATGATCAATAGACGACATGCAATTATTGGGATACTTGTAAATAAATTTAATGTCTACCTATAGTACACGTACGATACAAGTACATTTTCTTGCAATAAATACCTAGTTATAATTAATTATCTCTGCTTAAACAAACCGACACTAACAAAGCATGTAAAGTAATGTAGAGTCAGTTCACGTCTCTCCATGCATTCCAATCATTAAGTAAGTGAAGTTCGATCAGTTTGATGTAATCAATCATATTTCAGTGCTTTATTAGGAATTGCAATTGTGCAACGGCTGTCGGGCGCAGCGCAGGTAACAAAGGATCGTGAGAACACAACAAAATGGAAAAGGTTATTGCAGTTTACTCATTACAAGATCATATCTCTGCCATCGATGTTAACAATGTTGTGTAAATGTGCATTTAGTTCAAGATATTTAATTAAGGCGACCTTGCAGAGAGGTATGTAGGTATTAAATCGCTACCTCGGTCCGCGCAGTTGTTTCGTGCGAAAAGACGAAGCGAGAAAATCCCGCGCCGCGCGCCAGCTGCGGCACAGAATAAATAATAGTGGTACTGTCCACGCATGCCGCCGCCCGCGCCGTCCGCCCGGTACCGTCAGCATAGCAAATTTGCATCGATGCTCGCGAGACTATAATTATTAGGTACTATTCTTTTACTGATTTAGAAACAAGTAGCTTCTGCCCGTTGCTTCGACTGCGTAACCTACAGTAAAAAATATGATATTACAAGTAGTTCGCTTCTAACAAAACCCCTCGTTCAATTTAGCTTTATATTGGACCCTAAAAATGTTATTTGCATAAACTATTTTCCTGAAAAAATCATGACAATCTGATTAAAATATAGAAGTTACAATCGACGAATGTCGAGTGCCGCTTACTAGCACTCAGTCAGTCACATCACTCACATCAGTTTGCTCTTACTCATTCTGTGGCCGCGACATGCGCTACAGCGTAACCATAGTTTATCGTAAATGCAATAAGAGTGAGTAACTGGGGGCACGGTAGTGCCCTCACCAAGTCGAGCTTACAAAGGCACATCCATCCCATCCTTTTCTCGCAACCATTCAGGCAACGAAAAAAGAAATGAGATCCTATCAAAAACAATTACATATAGTATTGTTTTTGTCTCACAAGGTCTAAAAGGGCGAGTCTTTTGTCTAAAAGGGAAAGTCTCGCAATGCAAACTATCGTGAAAAGCTGTGAGATCTAGTGTAAAACCAAGTCAGTTTATTTATTCACTCAGTCTATGAAAGCATCATTATTTTTACATCTAATGTTTGATAGGTCAGATATTTATAAAGGAGATAGTAACAAAAAATAAAATCATTTTTCTATTTAGTAAGAACTTGTAATAATTTTACATGAACTATGTTAGGCACATTTAAATTAATATTTATTACTTGCGCGAGGCAGGTTACGTATCCTAAATTTGACGGTTTTGAAACCTGTTTCACAATAATCAAATTACAATTTACAGTAACACACTTTAAAAATGGTCAAATTCTATTATATTTGTAGTTGCACAAGGGCCATCTTCATCTAAAAATGAGCTGTGTATTGACGAAGATGCAGGAGCTTTATTTTCTTTATCTTCTAAAATAATATTTCTAATAGGCATGCCACGTTCATGTCTTGGGTCGACCAGCTCCGGTAGGAGGCTCTCCAAATAAAATCGAACTAACTTTGGTTCCATTTTATCTCTCCAGAATTGGTCGTCTCTTTCAATATATCTAACGTAAACTTGATCATTGCGGGATACCCATAAACCAAAAATGCACTTTTGCCTCCCTGTTACATGTAACTGCCCTTGTATTTGATAAAACCAATTCGAATTTTTATTAATCGTAAGTGTTTTGTTTTTTTTGCTGTAGCGAATAAGCTGAATTTTGTTATTTTCTAAAGCTTTTTGTAGTCCTTCCCTTGCAGCAATTAGTGAACACTTCACTTCAACAACAGTATCATCTCCCACAAGACCGTCTGGTGTGGCTCCAACGAAAGGATGCTTTTCATCGATAAACAGGCCACATGGTTCAATTTTTATATTTTCCTGCTGTTCAATCTGCTGTAAAGCCTGTCTCTCATTTTCAATGCCATGGGCTATTGAAGCCACTTGTGTCAAATTTTTTTTGTATAGTATATTTTTTACTAGTGTTGATGTGTCACTTGACATTTTTCTTTTGCAAATCGGACCAAAGTTCGAAGCTGTAACAATTTTTTTTCTTATTTCCAACCATTCACTTGAATCACGTTGCAGCACCGTTGACCTTTCGATATGCTCCCTGTCAGCAGTAAGATTTTTCAAATTGTTCAAATATTCTTTTTTTGCTTCTTCCAGTTGAAAATCGAGCATATCTGGTGCAGAACAGGTTTCGCCATAATCGTGCTGTTTTTGATAAGCTCGTATTTTTCTAGTTTTTTTAACTGGGTTCTGCAAGTTTAGTTTTCTCTTTTGAGCTCTTCGGTTTTCAATTTCCAAAATTTTTCCTTTTGGAGTGCTGTTTAAAATTTTTTTTTGGACTGTTGAAATTGCTGCTCCTGTGTTAAAGGAAACAACTGCAGCCGCACATCTTGATTGATAACCACGCCTTTGCGTAAAATTAATCCTTTTCCCTCCCACGAATTTGGCAATGACGTTGTTAAATCTCTCTACAGTGTTCGTATCTACATTCTCGATTAAGCTTCTTGACTTTCCCGCCACAGTTCCCACAATTGCATTGAGTCTAAATAAAAATGATGTGTTTTGAACATGTTTTACATCATTTTTTAACAATCCCTCCTGAGAACAGTTGTATGGTTTACACATTCTATGATCTCCGTAAGCATGCTCTACAGAATTGATTATATCATTATGAAGTAATGCCACTGCGTCGTGCTTAGAGATGTTGGATTGATGATGGTATTTTATGGAATTTACAATTGTTTTCCTCATTGACATTATTTTCTGATCTGTCAAACTTTTCCTATGTACCAGAGCAAATTTTGTATCTTTGGCTAAATTTCGCATCTTCTTACAAAAATTGCGTAGAATGTGATTGCGACACTCAATTTTTTCTACTGTCCAGTTTTGGTCTTTGTACGGATTTGCACTTAAAATTTTTGCGTAAGTAGATGAGTCACCGTCTGCTATCAATCTTTGAAAAATTACTCCGTACATTGGTATGGAAGTTTTGAAGCCCTCTGCTATGATATCAGCTTCCATGGAACTGGATGGGCCTTCAAAGTTTTTGAAGCACCTGTGTTCTGGTGGGGGTATTTTTTTTTTTTCACTTCGACTGCATACTAAGCAGTATTTGTTTTTTACACCTAAATACACCACTTCACCTGTTCTTCTTCCAATTATAGCAGCAGCACCAGAAAGCGCTTTAAAATTGGTGCCATAAGAACGTGCACTCCACGCTCCATCTGCATATACATCAATCGCCGCATATCCATTAATTATGCGACCTTCAGAAAGGGCTATTTCCACTTCCTTGTCAATGGCTACTTGCATGGTTTCAGCTGCAGTCATCTCCCAGTTTTCATATACTTCATTTTGCAATTGCGCGTAAGTATGCGTGGAGAAAACTGGAATGTCCATTGAGGAAAATAGCTCTTCAAACTGGGAATGCCCGATCCCTGTAGCTATGATGCCAGTTGTAGCTGCTAAGTTTAGGCTAATTCGTTTTTTTTCTTCAAGATCAGTAATATTATCTGAACAAATTTTTACAATTTCTTTGCACATGTTGCATTGGAGCTTGAATTTTGATGTAAGTCCTCTTCTTTTTTCTCCTATTACTTTAAAATAACCTTCCCTGCAGTCAAACAGTTTATTGTGACGCCCCTTGTCTTGCAACTGACGCAAAAAATAATTGACATCGATAATTCGCCTACCGACGACAAATTCATTATCTTCGTCTTTTTCTTTTTCATGAATTAGATTACTTTCTCCACTGAGACTGAAACAATAAAAAATTGTGTTATATCAGCATTTAGTATAAAAAGAATTACGTCATCGATTTTTACATTAAAATTAAAACATCTTACTGGTCAAACTCGTTGGCATTATCTTGAAAAGTCATCGATTTTTGTTGATTATTGGAATAATCAGGCAAGCATTCAGTCTGAGCGGGGGCTATACTTTGCAAAGTTGCAAACTTATGCTGAGTATTTTTTAGTTCTCTGAAAGAAAGTAACAAATGATTTATCATTTGATATATTGTAAGCAGGTATTATAAGGGGTATTCATTGGTGTTTAGTTCTTACGCGACACTATCTGAATTTGATAATAGGCTGGATTCTGTTTGGTCATCAATTTGTTGACACCGCTTGTATTTTCCTCCGATCGAGACACTGAAAACAACAAAGTTAAAGTTCATAGATCTCTTTTCTTTTTGTTAGTGGTCGCAGGCACCGTTAGTGGTCGTAGTGGTACAAATACATGTGGGCTAGCACATTAACAATAGCAATCACGCAGCAGGCAGTCGGTATACCTATAATGCTAATTTAACATAATAATTATTTTAATTTCAATTCTTAACCCCAAATACCGTTCTGATACTGAAGCGGGAACTATGTCAAAGCACGTAGGTACAAAGTCGAAACAAGCTTTTAAGAAGTGTACATCTGACTAATGACAATGATGATGTTAACAACAAACAACAAAGTTTCAGAGGGGTTGAAAATGGCTTGAATGGCTTCGAGAAAAGGATGGTAGAAGCTGTACTTTTGTTAGCTAGACTTGGCGGGGGCACTACCGTGCCTTTCAGATATACTTATTTATATTTAAATACATATATGCTAAAAAAACATTTCGATACTTCATTTCATATTGAGGATCAGTAGAATTAAGCTAAGAATGCAGATTTACCTATATAGATACCCAACTAAAAAATCCACACCACCCATGCAAAAATTTTTGTTATACGAAAATAATTGACAGTCTTAAACAAATAACTAGCGAGGTCACTGACCGCTCGCGTTACGCTTTTATGGAATAGAGGCGCAGTCGCAGGCACGGCGCGACTATCGGTACGTGTGACGTCACTTGAACCGGCCGCACTGTGTTATTATAAAATCGCAACGGAAGGATCGATTTCGATGTTTTCAAAACACACTTTAGCCACTCGGAAGAACTTTTTTGCTAACGTTACTCCGTCGCGCGTCGATCTACTTCAATCCTAATTGCGCTGCGCTAGGTACCTACAGGGTTATCAGTTTTTGTACTAAGCCATAAGGGGGTCATTGTACTCATCATAATAAACAATCTTTACTATAGAATCATACCCAAAATCTCAAAAAAAAAAACAGCTGTTCCACACCCGTTCATGAATTCAACTCCTGCTATGGGGTCAACAATGAAATCGAGAAAAAAATAACAGCTGTTCCATACATTTTGTCGACGATCAATGAACTTTTTGTATCCGTTCCGCTTCGGGGCTATAAAGCCCCACCTAAAAATACCGGGTAGATAAAAATAAATAAATAAATAATTGACAATGACTGTCATAATGACAAGTACAATGACCCCCGTTCGGATTGGTAAACCCTTTCCTGATAACCCTATAAATCGTACTCGTATGCGCTTGAGTTTATCGTAGTGCTAGAGCGAGTGGGTATAGTGTCAGTGCCTAAGCCACTGCGTGCCATTTTCAACCGTATTATGACGACTGTAGAGTGTTTCTCATAATAATATATTTGTTACCTACTACACTTATTACTGTAAAATTTAATTGAAACTATGACTAATATTATCATAAAATCTTGAAAAAAAACTTACCCTCTGAGATGTAACATTTTTTTATACGCTTTTCGGCCCAATTTTCTTTTCCGGGATTTATTGCCCATTTTGTGACACTATTAATTAAAATATTTAACCTAACTAAATGTACAACCGAAACTTATCCTACTATATACACAAAATATTTATTTACAATTATAATTATGATTGATAACAACACTGAACAGGGAATCGTACGGAGCGGAGCAAATTACACACGTGTACCCTCCAAGACGTCTCGGCGGGTACTAAACGGCGGGCGGGTATCGGCAGTTCAGCACTCGCAATGCTGTATTTTGGGGTTTTTCCCTTATTATGAAAAACATAGAAAGATATTTAGGAATATTATCAAGCAAATGCCTAGAAAATAATAAATTCTTTCTCTTAGTATAACTTTCAATATGGTTTTACTAAAAATATTCTTAGATCTAGCTCATCAAAAAAACTTGTAAAAAGCAAATTAGTGTCATGTTGGTGATTTATTTCTATCGAGTCAAATATTAGAAATCATGTTTTTGATTAAACGAAGTACTCAAGTATATGGTCAATATTATAGTGACATTTTTTTTTTTTTCGAAATGATGTGTTTTATATTTTTTTCAGAATTTATAAAACAACCGATATTACTACAAGCTTGCCTTAACTCCCAGTGTTGGTTCGCGCTTAATTAATTGAATTTGATAGAGAGTATAGGTCCTTAACCTTAGAGAGGTTAGAAAATAAACTAGCCAATATCCAATGCCAATTCAATCCTTTCTGAATTTCTTATTAACTGGACTTACCTAAGGTACTTTGCTAGGTACACCTAGTACATCTAGGTTCACAATATGAAAGATAATATTGCAAATAACATTGACTAATCTTAACATCTTTTATATGTATAACAAAAAGATAACTCAAAACGGAAATTTTCATTTAACAAATTAATGAAGATGGATATTCGGATTAATCAATAAAAGTTAAATAAATCATATAGCTTATCACTTCGCACCGAATTTTTATCAACATTCAACCCTATAATATCTAATCAAAACAAATTTTGTAGTTACGCGTACATCATACAATTTGACGGGGAATCACCAGAGACTTGTTTTTACCCAGGTGTATTTAAGTATAGGTACAAATACTAAGTCGAACCGATGACTCGTCCATTAACAGTCATATTTCTAAGCAGTCAACATCCTAACGATCCTGTTTACCAAGGACAGATTTTTTTTAGTTTCCCTAAGCCCTAAGATACTCGTAGATAATAATTCTCCGCGATGGCAAAAATAAAGCAGTACCGGGTGGTCGGCAATAATCTTAAGATGGAAATGTCTGAAAACCGGCACAAGCTGAAAATCATCGGTAACAACAATAGCATGAAGATTGAAAAGAATTACGGAAGTGTCATCATGGTTGGGAACAACTGCTACGTTGATATCATTTTCAACTCTGGAAACGTTAAAAATATTAGCAACAGTGACACGGTTAACAGTGGTGATTTTGAAAGTAAAGAAAACCTTGCTTTTAATGATAACAGTGATTTGTGTGAAAATAAAACGTCGAGTGATTCTTGCGTAATTAACATTTCCAATAACGTCGGTCGACGCAGCAATAGTGTTAATATTGTATGTGGAAAAATAATTAGTTTACACAAGAATGCAGGAACGCATAAGAAAAATAAAACGAATGTTTAAAGTAGTAAATTTAGTTACAGTTCGTTATTTGTATGAAATTAATACCATGCATTTATAAATGATTTTTGGAAATTTCGTTTTTTTTTTTCGCCTACAATAGACCACATTGACGACAAATCACATTCAAAACTCTTTTGTTTAACTCAATTATAATGTAAGACGGTAGACTTGTTCAAATAGTTTTTAGTGAACACAAAGTCCTATTGGCAAGAGGCCATGTGACTTCATCACACATTTGTAGCTTACTCCGAACCAACTAATGGCAATCACAATAGAAATAATGGTGAGTCACCGCATCAGCATCTTATCACTTGCAAACATTCTCAATGTGACAAACTAGCCAATTTGGTCAAAAAGAGCAATAATATTAATAAGACTGATTAACTGTACTGTAATAACCTGACTGAAAAGGAAGACTATGAACATTTCGGACATTGGATTAATCAAACGATATCTCTAATTTTAAAATCGGTCGCAGGGATTAGGCTACGGGATGTAACAGACATATTAGAACAGAGACAAACATATAAATAAATAAATTCGGGACACTTCCACACACGGTCGCCTGACCCCAAACTAAGCAAAGCTTGTACTATGGCTGCTAGAGACTGATATACGAGTACATACTTATATATATTTAAATACATACTTAAATACATATTAACACCCAGACAAATGTTCATCACATGTATGTTTGCCCTAGGTGGGAATCGAACCCACGCCCCACACATTGTCTACACATTACACAGATTTAAATCCACGCATATATAAACCAAAACAAAAAAACATTGATCACCTTTTAGACAGTCGGGTAAAACTGGCAAAGAGTAGTGAAAAGATAAGAAGTCAAAAAATACTCGTAGGTACTATAATGGCACGTACATAATCTACTTTTTCCTATACTTACATGAATTACTTGGCCTCACTGTTTGGCCGAGATATTTGCTAAGAATCCCCAAGACAATAATGTTATCGTTAAGTAAGTGGACATACCAACCAATAATCTGCGGGACCTGGGGACATATTGACTCAGCATCGGAATGCGACAGATAACAGTATTGTCGAGTGGAGGGAACAGATAATAGGTAAGAAACCTTCGTTTATATTGTACTTACTTACCGCGTTTTTACGTGGAACAATAAAAAAAATCGTAAGGTTATATTTAAGTTTAATAATAAAGTTATAAGTACTATAAAAAAGGAAAACAACAAAATGTTTTAAGAGTAAGTTTTGATCTTATACCATCTTCCTATAGGTATCTTTAGTTTAGCGTTCTATTAAAAATAATTTCCTCTTGAGCCAAACTGATATAAGTATACTAGCAGCTTTTACAATTTAACTTTATTTATAAATTCTAGTCTCGGTCCCAGACTGGTGATGACCACAACCACCTGTAACCTGCTACTATCGGCGTTAAATTAGATAACTGCCAAGTGCCATGCACTTTCACTGATCGCGCCGGTTTCACTTTCCCCGCGCAGTCGGCCCACTAATGTCGAATCGATTGTTGCGCAACAATACGATACCGACATCGATCGCATTGATTGGTGCGAATGTGGGAAATCGATTAATTTGATCGCCTAAAGGACACGAAGAGGTGACGATGACGAAGGCGTCATCCAAGCAAAGCAAACTCAATAAGCACTTGGGCAGGCAGGTTGAGGAACCTGCGACTGGACTGTGGATACTGTGTGAAGGTATATACCGGTCAAAGAAGATTACCATGGTGTTGTGTAAATAAAAATCTATCATTTTCATTTACTTAATTATTGCTTAATTGTATGAATAAAATAAAAAGAGGTATGTAAATCCAAATACGATGAATGATAGATCAAAAAATGTATATGCCTTACCCACCTCACATAATTGGGAAAAGGGTAAATAAGATGATATCACGCTGGTACTATATTGTGACATCACCGATTGCCTTGCCAGTCAATTCTAGATACTTTGACTGCGCTGACGTGGTGATGGGTGATGATGGCCCCAAAATTAAAGTCTTCGTCTCCGGATGTGTAGGACTAAAAATCAAATCTTTCACAACAATATTTGGGCATTTTGATTTAAATTCCTAATGGATATTCAGCAGCACAAGTTATGCCATATTTTAGACTGTGTGTTTATTTCTTTACATGGGTCTTAATATTGATAATATATGACAGCGTGGAGAAATTATACAAGATTATGTTATCCTATTACTCAATCAACTGTTATCGCTAACACCAGCTCTAGATTTCTCGCCAATAATCGCTGCAGACATGCGGTATTGGCACTAATTCAAATATTTCAGCAGAAAAAAATATTCGTGACACTAATGGAAGGTGACGTAATGGATTTCCGAACGTCGTAAAGGAGAACGTGGTGTTTTTTAATATGTTTATGTCGTCTTCCTTATCATTTACATGAGTAATAATATGTAACAGACTGATAGCAGTTCTAAATTATATTTATAGGTGTAAACATTATATATATTTACCACAATAATAGATTTACTCTAAAATACCTATACTTTGCTGTTTTTTACGCACTATCTATGAGATGTTCGTAACAAAATTGTATTATTTTGGGAATCTTTCCATAACATGATACGAAGGGCTTTTTATTTTTGACTATGTTTATAACTTTACAACTTATTTGTGTTACAAATATTTGTTGCCCCCATTTGGTCACCGCACAGACAGAACGACGATGTAGAAACGGCAATGGCTGATCGAGATTCTTTCGCCCCAGTTACCGCTTTACATTTGCTTAGCAACGCAGACACGAACTATTCTAGATTTACGCGGCAAGCGAAGAAGAAGCTCGCTGGAAAATGTAGGGCATGTAGGTAGCTGCATCTCCGGTTCCGGCCGATCGATGTAAGGATTTTAAGGCAATCAACCTCCATCGGTACAACCGGACTTGGCTTACGTTTAGCTCAGATCTAGAGTTACAACACCGACTCAGTGACTAATAAACTAGTTGAGATAAGTGAGGCGAAGCATTTCGTTACAAATTGTAGGCACTATTCGGCCGTGGAAAATACAACACCCCGAAAAAATAAGGAAAAAAGTTTGTATTTAAGCAGGTATGAAAAGTGAAGGAAATCATATCGATTACGTCAATAATTAGATATGACTGAACGACGATTGACGCTTGGCCGCTTTCACATTTTTTGCATTGATAAAAAATAGCTGGTGGAAATAATGACGATAAAAATGAAGTTAAAGAAAAAAATTACCGTGCACGCGCCACCGGCGCAAGCGCAGGCCAATGAACGGTGACAGGTGCCGCGACCAATCCCCATGTAGAGCTTCGAAGCCTTGCTTTACACGACCACGTTCAAATCACGAAATATATTTTACATCCTTTTCTAAAGCTTTCATGTGACGCAGTAAGAGAACGAGATGCAAGATGGATCGTTTGGCCTTTCACTGCGTCTGATTGCACTCGAGCCTTTGTTTATCGAACACAAGCCAAAAGTACTCAATCTTAACTTTGTTTCTGTTTGAAGACATTCATTAAAAGTGGCAAACGTGTATTAAAGCAGAGATGTTGTCATCATTATTATAATATTATCGAAGCCTTAATGTAGGTTACTACGGAGACCAAAGCGGTAGAACGGCTTTTGGATCAAGAACATTACGTGATTGCCTTTGTTCGAGGACAATGTTACATAAGCTTTGGGTCGGATTGCCTATCAAGTAAAATTTTGTGCCGCCATCGTCTCGACAGTGTCTATTGTAATTCTTTGGACGGCCCACGCATTCCACGAGACGTTGCTGTAGAGCCTAATGTCACTCATTCATTAACCGAAGTGCATTCTCTGGCATACAAATGTCCTTCCTGCCGTCCTACACATACAGACAGAACGCTCTATAAGCAGACATAAAACCTTTCAAACATGTAAACGTTTGAAGCAAAACAACGATCTAATTCTCCGAAAACATAAATACATCATAGAATTGAGAAATAGGGCGTACCCAGATTTTCACTAAACAGATAAAATTTTAACACATGTGTGCATGTCTGAATGGCGCCAATATCGTTTGTTTTATTTACATCATGGGGAAAAAATTGGCACCGAGCCCGCGCGGAGCGAGATATCTGTCCATAACGATATCCAATTTTGAAATCCTAATGTCGGTAAACAGGTTTAGGCTTAACCAGAACTTATCTGCAAAAATGTTCAGAACCGGTCTACTCTCAGCGTCGATAGGCTTCGCGTTTGGGCAATCATGCGACTGTTTGATTGTATTGAGATTTGAGCGCGTTATCTACGATGATGGCCTGTCACTCATCAGCTCGGAGTACCGTAACTCATTTGCTGAGTCGGATAAGATCGATTAGCCCACATCGGTGTTTTATTGGAGTATCGGTCGACTCGCGGCAGTAAACTGGCCTCGACACAGTTGTTACATTTGCACCGTTCGCTCAGACCTAATTATGTATAGCAGGCACTGGCTAGGAGTAGATCTGTGATAGGAAACGGACGAGGAACTGGCGAACCGGTCCTGCCGTAACGGGTCGTGCCGTCGCGGTACGCTTTAGCCGAGAATAGTGAAACAAACACGAAAACAGCGCATTACGAAGGCTCTACTTTCAGGTTACAATCTCTAGAGCTGTACGAACAAAAACAAACCCGCGAGTTATTTTCAAGCTAGCCACTTTAGCCTTTAGCACAAGTGGTCTCGTTTCGAAAGTTATCAGTAAAGTTGTCCAGCTAGACGTGACTTGTGTTCTTACTGCCTACATCGAGCGAAAAGAAAACATGCATCAGTTTGAATGAGTCAGTGGTGTTATCGAAGCAGGACGTGATCGGATACGGTGATGCCGGTGGTGATAAAGTACCAAGGAATTATGACTATGCCTAACATGATTTCTTGCGGGTTCATAAACATGAAATTTTACCAATTGAACGCAAATTTTTAGTGACATTATTTTATCTGAGTCTGTTATTTAATTACGGTTCTCTTGTCTAGAACATAGGCAATTAAGTCCTAGATATTTGTTTAAGCATGGAATTTAGGCAGACTGGTCTTATAAAAGATGTGTGAATGACGATGAGTTATTGTGCTATGCATTGTATTGATTTAAAATGAAAACTGGCATTTGCAACCAAATCTCTGCAAAAAATAAGCAAGTCACATTTCGCAATTATAGATTGACACTGGTTGCCGTGTCTGCTGGTAATGATTTCCAAAGGAAACTGCGTTTACTATAGGAACCATTAATTACTTGACAGCAGAAGGTCATTGCTATCGGCAATAAATGGTGTTCAGACAGTTTTTTAGTGCATCTATGTATTTGGAACCTACTTACCTATACCTATGAGGTATCTCTACACAAGTTTTATTACCTGGGCAGGCAACTATTTATGACGGATTAGAAATATTGTGATTTTTTTTTAATTACCAATAACTAGATTTAAATTTTGAGTTTTCTCCTGTAGACTCTCCCTATCTAAAATGCACTCTAAAATGTTTGTTCTAATGTTTTATTCCATCCAAAGGTTGTCTGGAAGAGATCGCTCTTAAGCGATAAGACCGACAATGCGCCTTTATGTTTGAGTGTTTAGTTTAGATTTATTTGTATTTGGTGTCAATAAAGAGTTTTTGTAATATATCGTAAAATATTTCCTAAAGACCACCGACCTCAAAAGTCTTTGAAAAGAAGCATAAAAACAAAATATTATGATCTAACTAGCACAATACCTGTGTGAACTGCGACGATATCTTGCTGTGGTCTTCCTGGTACGCCTTCCTGGCTTTCCTCCGTTCGCTCATGAGAGTGGTGAGCCGGTCCAGGGCGCGAGACTCCAGCGCCTCCGCGTTAGTCCTGATCAACTTGCTGGTGTTCTCCCACTCTTCGGTCATGGTGCGCCACGCAGACGCTATCAATGACCCTGGACAAAAGATAGTGCCTTATAGTTTGAATTTACCCTGGCAACCTTGTAAGAGTAAACATTTCACTCCCAACATTTATTAATCTTAATGTGGAGAGTTATGTTCTTTTCAGCCAAATGATTGAGGCCATCGATGAGTTCCAAATTCATATTTTTTCAAGTTCTAATAATGGCCACATTCCTAATTTTCAAAATTCATTTTTTTTTTTCAATTTTCCGGATTTGCATTGCTATAATACCACAGTACTAACTTTACAAATTCTTAATATTCCACATTACTTATTCTCCATTTTACTAATTTAATGTTTATGTTAATGATTATACTTCCGTATATTTCCTTTTTCCTAATTTTTTTTCTGATAATATTTATGTGTGTATTTATTTTTGAAATTATTTATTTATTTGAAACTGGCTGCTACCTGCTTGCAAACCAATAAAAAAAATGAAAAGTCTGTTACTTTTGTCAGCTGAAAAGTCTGCTTTGTTTGCCAGCTGCAAAGTATATTATTCTTGTTAGCAATTCAGCATAGACGTAGCTCCTACACACCTATTAAAGCACCTGTCTACGTCTGTGCATGAATCGTGTCAGACTCAAAAAATCAAAATTATCATTCAAAAGCTCATTGCTGACTTGGAACTGGGTATCAAATGCTTGCGAGAACTTTTCAAACTCAACTTTTTCTTTTTTACTTCATTAATAATAGAAAGTTAGTTAAATCATCATCATTTCTGCCGGAAGACGTGCATTTCTTCACAAAGGACTTGGGATCTACATAACAACCGGTCTTAATAAATATAAAAATAATGTTGTCAAATAAAGAAGACACGCTATCCTTGTATTTTAACGTTAAAAATATCACAAAAATTCTAATGAAAGCACTGACTGGCCGGAAATTAGATGTGTTTAGGTAATTTAAATTCACAAGGTGTTTACAGCTCCGTAGAAAAGAAAGGTGATTTTCGAAATGTAAGCTCTTGGTCATCTAGAATTTCTATGAGTCTAAAAACTGAACCTGCCATCAAGGTGCTTACCAGCTATTAGCTACTTGGTGTTACTTATTTACCTGAGCTATTATACTTATCCTAAAAGCTGCACAAATTATTGGTTTCTATTTCATCATTTCTTTAGAGTTCTAATAGGTTCTCATGGTTACTTATTTTTTCTTGAGAAACTGAATCATGATAGTAATGAATGATACACATACAAAGAATATTAAGGTTCCATATTATCGCCATTTGGAAAATAACAGTTCCAAACAATACAAACAATGATATCAACCTTGTTTTTCGAGTCAAATCTTTTACGAGTTACTCTTATCACTTTATCAACAATTGCGGGTAGTTCCCAACTTCGCATTTCAAATTATTACCGTAACCGTTATTGTTGATTAAAATCTTAATTACGGACAACTAAAAAGAGCTTAATGAAGCATGTCGCAGTTTACGATCCTTACCGTTAAGTTCCTCGCACTTGTCCATCTTCTGTCCCTGCGCGGCCGCAGCAGACAGCGCCAGCGCGTACTCTCGGTCGCTCTTCATCTTGGCTTGGAGGCTTCTCTTCATGGCCTCCATGAGGCGAAGCTCCGCGTCCTGCCGCGCCAGGAGAGCCTCGTGCGCCCCGCGCGCCGCTCCGTTCGACGCATACCCCATTATAAACAACCCACGGCTACACAATACACATCGCAAACGTAAACACAACACTAATCACATCGCCGGAACGTACTCCCGTTATCACTGGCACCGTCTTCGATGCGAACACTACTACAGCTTTGCTAGTCTAAATAAAACATGACAAGACGGTCGGATCGGTGTGAACGGCGGCGTGTCGGTATCGCGTGGCGCGTCCGCACGGTGGGTGCTCTCGGGCTGAATGCCATCTATCGCGGCTCGTCACGTCTGGGGCTGCGGGCGGCGGCGGCTCTGGCCCAGTCACCCGCCGCGGTGCCCTCGCCTCCCACAGAATATGTACTAGTTTCATCGGACACCACGAAGCTTGCACCGGGGCCGTAGATTACCTGACAGTTACTACGTACCTGGCCGCTCCGACCACCACCTAGACTTTAGCGGTTCTGCATTCTGAGTTTTTGAATTGATTTACCCTTTGTCTGACATTTGCTGTTATGCCAGGAGTAGAGGTACCTGGCGATATCATACATATAAATTAATGTATGTTCGTGTCCACTCTTTGTAATTTCATTGATAAAAAGGTGAAGATGAGAAGATGATGACAAGTTGTTTTTTTTACTTTTTCTTAAGTTTTTGATTGATTCATGATTAGCGACAAATGGACACAAATGTAAAAGTAACTATCTGCGCCCTGCGGTTTCCACCCGCGGTCCCACAGGAATCGTTATTTTTTTCGGGATAAAGAGTATCCTATGTCCTTTTCTGTACCCAGACAACGTGTATGCAAATTTCATGATGGCCCGGTTGATTAGATAGGGTGTGAAAGCGTTACAAACAAACGAACACACTTTCGCATCCTGATCCTATCCTAATCTTAAAATTATTACATTTTAAAATTATTACATATTAAAATTATTAAATTATAAAATTTTAGGATTAGGATAATAATTAAGGGAAAGTAGGTATACCTACCCATAATAACAACAATGTTAAAAATGCGAAAATTTGGTTTAAATGGATGTAGGTAGGTATGGATTTTTGTTACTCAATCAAGGCAGAACGACTGAACGTATCTGGATTAAAATTGGCCAGTGATAGATTATAGGGTGGAATAGCACTTAAAATACTTTTTTAACTTACTTCCTTTTTTCCTATTTCCGAGGTAGCAAGCACTAAGTTTCTCCTTTGTGTCCCAAAATATAGTTTTCCAAGTTTTCTTAAAAACAAGAGAAAACTATCAAGATTGATAATTTTATTCATTTTCGTATAAGTTTGATATGTTCGAGTTTAGTTATCTATAAAAAAACCTTTGGATAATACCTCGATAAGTACGACTTTTTAACCGACGAAACTGAGGATGTTTACAAGTCTACGCATATTTTTTAAGTAGGTATTATCACGCTCAGGGACCCTATTCGGAGATTTGATATTTTCATCTCACTTTTTTTCGTCCTTGTTGCTCTCGTTTGAAACGTCATAGGTGTGAGAGTGACCAAGATAAAATTTCATCTCATCTCACGCACAGGAATAGCCCCCCAGCCTAGAGAATAAGATGTCGCACGGCGTATGATTTAGGTGAAGCTAAAAATCATCCAAAAACTACGCTACTGTCGTAAATGTACACAACACTCACACATTGACGCAAAAAAACTACGCTACTCGCATTGTCATTCTTACCTCGACATTATCTGCATTCGAATAAGGTATAATTTCGTATATATAAATATGCATAGTGCTTTATACAAGTGTGGCCAGGACTACATTTTGAGGTTCTTTTTAAAAACTGTGCCGTTTTTTTACAAGTCAATTTTGAAAAAGCCGTAACATAAACTCTTACAAATATGTGCAGTTTTGAAATATTAAATCTACTAAGGTTGTAAATTGGAACGGAAATGGCTAACGAATTAATTAGGAATTTAAAGTTTAGAAATTAATATTAGTTTTCGTGCAATTGTAAATGTTTTTCATGGCAACATTACCACGCACACATATTGAAAAAGAAGTGGCTTCAGCGAGATATAGCGCAGTGTTCTATCTTTTCCTCTAGGTTTATCTGAGATTATCACGCATAACTTTTAGGTTATGCTATGCTCGCAGTCACAGGACTAGTTTTGTTTTGCTCGCTAGCAGTAGTTGTAGACTAGGGGACAAAAATGTCAATTTCGTTTTGAGGTCCTTTTCAGCAGCACACTTTTGTAAAAAGACTTTTCAGGAGCTTTCAATGAATCCGTAAGCTTTTTCCCTATTTAGGGGAATTTGGCGTCTCACGTATTGTGCATTCGCCAGTGTCAAATGTAAGGTGTCGGGTTACAAGTTACAATGATGAATGATGATGATAATGAATTTCCCTGAACCCTGAACCCATTTCAGTAAAATAGTTAATACTTACTTTAAACTTCAAGTAGAGTTTTGTAGAGAACTCGAAAAGTCGCGTTTCGCTATTTTTGTATCATTTGCCCACACTCGTGCAAGTTACCGAACCCACAAAAGATAATAATTCAATAATATCACACTATCACAAGTTTTTAGTCCAGTCGGGGCAGACATAAAACTAGCCTGAAATAGAAAAAAATCCGGGGAGCGATTTTTTTTTTAAACGTCGGGGGAGGTGGTTGGAATTATAAATCTCGATTTTTTATCTAATCCCGGTAAAGGGTTCGCCGCCATCTTGTTATAAAGTTCAATTTTTTTGTTTTTCTGAAATAACTCGTTAATTTTCAACTTTAGAGCAAAAATGGCATTACCCGAAGTTGTTGGAAATTTAATTTTTCACAAGTTTGGTCATGATCAATTTTAGGCTAGGATCAATATTTGCAGAGTCATTAAACTTTTTTCGTTTTCGTTTGACTCCATTTCAATAAAGCGCCCTTGGCGGAAACGTTAAAGAACTAGGTCAAGTGTATGGAGCCAAACGAAATGAAAAAAAGTTTTCGTTAACTATCAAAACTCGTGTTATTGAGGCGTTTTCCAGTGAAAAAAAAAAATGTAGTTCCAAAAAATATAATAGATGGCGTTACAGAGTTTGATGAAATTGTTCTGTCAAATCGAATGTCAATTTGAAAAAAATAAATGTTTGACATTGACATCAATTTAAATTTGACATTGACGTACATATTTTCTTTTTTTTTTTTTTTTTATAATTTATTCATGACCATGGATACTCGTCCTTCAGTCGGATTCTTAGTAATAATTTTTCCTTCAGTAACAGATGATGGGATGATGATGATGAGGTGATGATGAAGACGATGAATCCCTCCCCTTTTCCCATTCCAGTAAAGTTATGGATACTTTACTTAAACTTTAAGTGAAGTTTTGTAGAGAACACGAAAAATCGCGTTTCGCGATGTTTGTATCATTTGCCCACACTCGTGCACGTTGACGAACCGGTAAACGTTAATAATCCACCATTATTACAATTTAACACTCGAAGAATCACAAGTTTTAGAAAATAATACAAAAACACGACACCATCTTTTCGGTTCCCGCCAAAACTCCCAACATATTTTCTGACTAGCTAGTGCTACCAGTGGATCAACTAATTTTCCAGCAAATATGATAATTAACCACCTGATTTCCAAATAGTACTACGATCAGTTCCTAATTCAAAATACTCCTAACTACAGTGAAACCTGGTTAATTGGAATCTCAAGGGACCAAGACATGTGTACCAATATTTGAGGGTTTCCAATAATCCAGTTTTCCAATTAAGCAGGTTTAAAATTATAGTTGTCATATTTACAGAGGCCCCCGCATACAGAGGTCGAAATGTGCCGTTAGTCCATTTTTAGAAGTGGAAATAATAATAAAAATGCGTACTTTTGGTGTTATGAATTAAATGTAGGTATGAATGTACAAACAAAATGTATTGCGTCTAAAAAAAGGTAAATTTTATGACTTAAAGTAATCGGTTATGTTTGTTTGTACTTGATTGCTAGGTTTCTCGATAGAATAAAGTTGGTCAAAATTTACGTTTGGATATTTTGTACACTTTTATTCTCTTGTTTTTAGGTCAAACCCTGAGATAGTATTGACAAACAAAGCATGCGCAAAAGATGATGCGAAATGTATGAAAACAAACATGTCAAAACGTGTTAAAACCTGATTAATTTGTCTCACTTATACAGGTAATTGAGCTACAGAGTCTCAATTACAGAGGTAAGTATACATCGAAAAAGTCTTAGAATTCAAATCTCATTTAACAAGGCTCAAAGTCCCATTAACAGAGGTAATTTAATGAAAAAGAACCGGGACCTCATTGCAACTCTCAATAATATATCCAGTTTTTTCATATATCCAGGTCCCACTTTGCCAGGCTTTACTGTATTTCTTACATATTTTTAGCCCAAATTTAGCGAATTCATAGCTTCGATAGGTGACCATACTTTATCGATTTGACAGACCTTTTTTGTGCTTCTCCAACGCCATCTACCAAAATGACGCGAACTATTTTTTTTTTAAATGAAAACGCCTCATTCTCCTCATCATCACTCAATCATTTGTAAAAGGACTATGTTAACTTGGCTGGCAAATGCCAAAGATATGCTACTCAAATTCCCCTGGATGGAGGGAGCAAAAAAACGCTATAATCTATTTGCTAGTGTGAGAGCAGTAGTACGAACTTAGTTGAATGAGAAATAGATTTCACGCTTCCAAAAAATAAAGATCATTTTGATTTGCAAACTTTTTTAGAGGTTTTAGCTTTGCATTTGCGCGTTTTTTGCATTTAACCATCCGTGTTAGCAACCCTTAGATATCGTGAAACAAGTTGTTGTAAAAGTCAAACAAAATAAGTCAAGAACAAAAGTTTGTTACATTTGTAACGTTTCGATATCCACGATACCATCGCGTAGATTTATCGACATTGACACACAAACCTTGAGTTTTGTAGATTACTCTACTTCTCAGTGCTTACTTCAGTGAATGTGCGTCTTTATTTTCATAGACAAAAAACATTTTAATGAGCTGCCAGCTGTCAAAAAGTTACCTTCATTGGAAGGAAAATAACGAGTTTTTGGCGGGAACAGAAAAGGGCATGTCGTATTTTTTTCATTATTTTCTAAATCTTGTGATTCTTAGAGTGCTAAAGTGTAGTAATGGTGGGTTATTTACCTTTAACGGTTCGTTAACGTGCACGAGTGTGGACAAATGATACAAACATTGCAGAACGTCACTTTAGAGTCCGGCGACCATTTTAGACTAACTTAGCATTGGCTTAAGGTTTTCTATAGCCATTTCGTCTAAAAGAAGACTACGAGTGAAGAGAGCCAGTAATGATAGATGACGGAGTTTTGGTGACATTTAAATTCACCAAGTTAGCGTCGCCCCAGTCTGATAGCTTTCAAGGAAGAGTTTAGTCGGGAAAACATAGCCTCTCTCTGTGGTTGGGGATCAACACTGCTGGTTCGGGCACTGGACGTATATCTCTCAACATCAACAACGGTACTGTCATCTGCGTACCCAAAGATTCCGGGTTTTAGTAGATCATTGATGTGCATTTCTGGAATAAACGATTAAAATTAAAAATTAAATAAAAGAGCTATAATCTGTCCATCACATTATCATAAATTGCTTTTTACATATGCAATTGCATACTATCTATCGCAATGAGATAATTAATTGATAGTCTGGCTATCTGCCTCTATTCATGCGCATGAGATGTTTTCTGGTCCTTTTCGCTCTCATTTGAAAAGTCATAGGAGAAAAAGTGACGTCACGCGTTAGAGCACTCCTAGACGGGCCGTATTTTTACTGCAATATGGCCCGTCTAGAAGTGCCCTTAGAATTCGGTTATGCGTGATCATAAATAAAAAATAAAAAGTATAAATGTAATAATAAATAAATACGCTTCGACTTGTAGACCTCCGCCTTTTCGTCGGTTAATAAAAATATCGGACTGCCGGACGGTAAAATTAATTTTAGTGCACAAGCCGATCATCCGTTTTTTTTTCATGCCACCCCGGACCGTTAAAAAACGGACTGCCGGACAGTAAAATTACTTGAAGCATACAAACGCCTTTATAGGCCGTTTATGCATCGTTTATGCCGGGGTGGCATAAAAAAAACGGATGATTGGCTTGTGCATTGCAAGGAATTTTACTGTCTGATATTTTTATTTGGATGAAATGAGCGAGGCGTGCGTCGTGGGCGCACGCCAAAGTCTATTTTGATAATCAAGAAAAGTTACTGAAAACTAAAGAGACAAAGTGCAGTGCATATACCCATTTTGTGATTTTAGATTTAATTGTGTTTGTATCCCGCTGCCAACTTGCATTGTTTATAACTATCAATTTTAGTTAACAATTAACTGTTTGCCTTGGCTTCTTTTTAATGTGAGTGTGTTAAAATAGCCAACAGTAACTGCTAGACGAGTTTCCCCACATTTTATACGCTGGCAATGTCATTTCAAAATGAGCGACGTTTTGCGACGGGGTAATTTAAGTTCTGTCAGTGGCAACACTGACCCCAGCCTTGTAATATGGCCGCTTCAGGTTAGTTCCACGAATTTTGTCATGTGAAAAAATCTTAATTTTTACTGTTATTTCGTATTTATTTTCATATTCTTGCATGCTGTTATCATGATTTATCGATACTGCATTTAACTGCATCAATTAGAAGCTTTTTATTGTTACCTAATAATGCTAACGTGTCATCGTTTCACCCTTGCGGACGTTTGGATTTACCGCGTGGCCACATTTCGGAACTTTTTCAACTCGTTATTTCTTCATGTACTTCTATTTGTACAAGTTTTTAGTGTTTGTAACTTTCCGATGAAGGTAAGACTAGTTAATTTTGGTCATTTCAGCCGCATCTTACAGTATGTAGTTTGGATCTGATCACGAATAACCGCTTTCCAAAATCGGACTAGGTCGTTCACTTGCTATGCGTCATCATTATTCATGAATTCTCTCACTTTTACAATCAAAGTGTTATGTCCTTCAACGTTGTCTGAATACACCACACTCCTTACCAAATCGTCACTGTGGTATTTTACAGGCAAGAAATCAAAGAAGGCAAAATGGATCAAAGCCAACCTAACAGACATTCTTGCGGAGCCGACAACTATCCCAACAACAAATAACTGGGCGGCATCCGTAGATGAAGAAAGTAAGTACAAGATATCCTCTTAGTTTCACCCAAATTGCCATTTATTCACATGCTCATATTGACCCGATGATGATAGAAAGGGTAACGGCTTGCCAATGTTAATCTCGTACTTGGGGTGCACCTACCGAGTGCTTGGTCACTCCCTTCACCCCGGGAAGGTCTGAGAAAAGGTCTAAGTGTTTTAAACTACATTCTAGCCGGATGCTTCTCTCAAAGAGAAGATGGGGGAACCAGAAATGCCAGTGTGGAGTCTAGCTGGTGACACTTGGCCTGTGTGGGCTAGGCCGAGGCGTAGGCGCCGGCACTGTTGGAAACTCCTGTGACCAGCTGTTTTAGCACAATCTACGAGATGGCATCTGCCACAACTCAATTCAGACTAGTCTTTCATTGGCTGGCTCCCTGATTATTCTGAGGGCCATAAGTAATCTTTATAGGAATTTACTAAAGTGCATGACAAAGATTTCTTAAGTGTATCATTTTGTTTACTATTATTGCATAATTATGATTGCAAACATAATTAAGATTTACCAAGCACTTGGAGTAATAAAAGATTAAAATGAAACTTATTATACAACCTGTAATAAAAAATATATTTCATTATTCTGTGTCCATGAAGGAAAAGGCTCTTTTTATAAACTTTGTCTCTGTAATATTATGCCATGATAGTCGCTGTATAAGCAGCGCCATAACTAGACTGTGCCAGCGATGCGCAGGCACAGGGTGCAAACCTCAAAGGGTTGTTAATATGACCAACGCCAAGTTTTGGGTCTAGCATGGAAGTAACACTTAAAGAAGCTCAAACAGGGTGCTTAGAATACTATTTATGACACTGTATGTACATGTCAAGTAGTAACCCTGGTGTGTTCCCAGCGGAGAGCTATGGGTACGGGTCCCGCACTCGTGCGCCGGTGGTGCTCCCATCGGCGTCCCGGGCGGCGCGTGGCGGGCTGGCCGTCGACGACGAGTCCATCCCTCGCCGCCCGCCCTACATCGCACACATATCCAACCTGCCCTACGACGTCGACGAAAGCGCCATCACAGAACTCTTCGAGGGACTTAAGGTAGGCATGCTATTGTTAATCATACTGATTTACAAATTCATCCCCTCATCTTATTTCATTGAAATAGGAAACAGATGAGAGGCGAGTATGAATGGTCAAGGTGGAAAGAGTCAACCTATGTACATTAGCACATATCGCAATCAAATTGAAGATGTTATTAATAATGCTATATGCCTACCCCTACAGAAAAGAGGTGACTGTATGTTGTATATATGTATTATATTCAAAGGCTTGCTATTCAATATTCAAATGGCTTCAAAGGCACTGATACACATAAGTCTCCTGCCATATCACCTGTCTTAGTCAGTTTGTTCAAAGTAACCAGTACAGATAGGTCAAAGTTCAACTAACAGTGGTGCAATGAGATGACCTACATTTTTGACCCATTTAGCTAATGAGGATTGAGGTTACACAAATGAAAAAAAAACATCCTGTAGCTTTATACATGTAAAACAAGCAAGATATCAGAATCAAATATTGTTCTATAATATACTGTCACTTGTTACCATGTCTTGTAAGAAACAAAAAGAAACATTTATGATTTTGACGGCTTGACAAACCCCTAACACATTTGTTCTGAAATTAATGAATGAATATTAAACCCTACAATAATCTTTGTTTCATCCCTCAGATTACCAACTTGAGATTGCCACGTGAGGGTGATCGCCTCAAAGGATTTGGTTATGTGGATTTTGAAGACAGAGAGAGTCTGGTCAGCGCTATGAATATTGCAGATCTGGTGAGTTATTCTTTTACTAACTGCATCTGAGGTTTTGCTTTTGGTCCCTCAGGAATCATTAATTTTTCTGGGATGAAAAGTATCCCATATGACCTTTTCTACATCTCTGACAATGGCAAACAAACACTTTGTCATCTGTAGTATTAGTTAGTATGCTATTTTAACATATTTGCAAAAATAATCTCCCGGAGGGTTGTGGCAACCTGAAAAGGCTGCTAACCTTCTGGGAGCACCTGGGTTGGTTGGAGTGAAGGAAGGGAAAGTAGAGAAAGAGTTCACACATAATGGCCCAATCAAGTGGCTAAGTGCGGAAAAAGCCCTAAACAAACAAACAAACATATTTGCAGTAGTGCATAATTATGTATGGAAATTTAGGTGTTACAGTAGATCAGTTTAGGCATTGAGATACTTTCAAGGCTGACATTTGCTTTGACATGCAGCAGGACATTCCAAACATTGAAGTCAGAGTCAATGCAGATGCTGCATTGCAGGCATATTTTAATTAAGTTCTCACATGCTGCAGTTATTGTTGTGTATTTCAAAGTATGGATACAAAAACAAATTAATAGTTATGATTTAAAACACGGGAAATTACTCACGTACGATTCAGTCGATTATTCCGACTATAGTTATAGACTATAGTCCGACATATATATATATATTCCGACTATAGTCGGAATAATCGACTGAATCGTACGTGAGTAATTTCCCGTGTTTTAAATCATAATGTGTGAAAACCACGTCAGTTTCCATAATAAAATTAATAGTTTGTAGATTTGCTGCTGAATAACAGGTCAGTCTTTTGTGGTTTCAAAACTTCTATTTGGGCTGTAAACATGATGGATTATTGAGAAAAAAAAAACAACCTCTTCTATTACTTTTAATAAGACTAGCAAAGACTAATATTTGTAAATGTTACCGTAATTTAAAATCACAATCATAAAATTAAATAATGAATATCAAACAAAAATTAAGAAAAGATTTATTATATTTGAGTCCATGGAGACTCGCACACGCAATTTTCCACCGTTCTTTGCGAGAAAAATAATTACGTGATATTTGTCAAGTAGATTTCATTAAAAAATGATTAGCCAGTTGGACCAAAAAATTGGTCAGTTTTATTTTGTTCCTAACAAAGTATCCAAGCTATATATAGATGATTTCCCAAAGTGCTACATCGACCCCTGTCGACGACGACCTACAAGGGGTCCATGAATTATCAAAAATGCAATAAAATAGCTAAGCAGGGGTCTACCATAACCGGAAATCCTCTCCCCTCCTGTTTTAAAGAGTCTTTATCTGATATCTTTTGTGGCGGCAGACAATAAGCGGGCGGAGGATAAGAATAGAAGTGGCGACGCAGGACAACGACCGCCGCATGGGCAGGGGAGGCATGGGAAGATCCGACAGGGACAGGTGAGCATGCAATTAAATTAATTAAATAAATAAAAGTTGCCTTTATTTACTGATAATTTACAATTTTAAAATTCGGTTCAGATTGTAACACCAGCACCAGTTTACAAATCAGTGTCCTACCTGGACATTGGCCTCGCCAGTCTTCTGTATCTCTGGCTATTCTGTGCCATCCTTTTGGTTGACATTCATTCCACCTTCTCTTTGGTGGCTCTCCAAGCATTCAGTTATCTTACTATTATTCTGCACAAGCTGCATCCAGCAGTAAAAAAATACCCCATGTCCTATTCTGTACCCCTGACAATGTGAATGCGAAATTTCATCATAAACTTTTTTTTTTTTTTATTTGATCATTTTTGTCATGACCAATGATAATGTCCCGTAAAACTGCTGTGCTAATCGCAGTTTTCTCGTTCTGTACAAAACCTCACTGCATGCGTGTCGAAGAAGATACGCTAACGTAAGGTGTGCGGATTACAGCTCAGTGCAGTGGAAAGTCCATGATTAGGATGGTAAAATCTAGTACCTGATATGATGGCTAACACAGTGTTTCCTCCGTGTGCAGAGAGTACGACCCGGAGCGCACGATGGGCGACTGGCGCTCGGGCCCGCGCGCGGCGCCCGAGCCGCAGGCGCGCGCGCCGCGCACCATGGACCGCGAGGAGCGCCGCGACCGCCCGCCCGACCGCGAGAGGGAATGTGAGTACCACTACTGCCTCCTACTGACAGAGAGTACGACCCGGAGCGCACGATGGGCGACTGGCGCTCGGGCCCGCGCGCGGCGCCCGAGCCGCAGGCGCGCGCGCCGCGCACCATGGACCGCGAGGAGCGCCGCGACCGCCCGCCCGACCGCGAGAGGGAATGTGAGTACCACTACTGCCTCCTACTGACAGAGAGTACGACCCGGAGCGCACGATGGGCGACTGGCGCTCGGGCCCGCGCGCGGCGCCCGAGCCGCAGGCGCGCGCGCCGCGCACCATGGACCGCGAGGAGCGCCGCGACCGCCCGCCCGACCGCGAGAGGGAATGTGAGTACCACTACTGCCTCCTACTGACAGAGAGTACGACCCGGAGCGCACGATGGGCGACTGGCGCTCGGGCCCGCGCGCGGCGCCCGAGCCGCAGGCGCGCGCGCCGCGCACCATGGACCGCGAGGAGCGCCGCGACCGCCCGCCCGACCGCGAGAGGGAATGTGAGTACCACTACTGCCTCCTACTGACAGAGAGTACGACCCGGAGCGCGCGATGGGCGACTGGCGCTCGGGCCCGCGCGCGGCACTTACCTACTACTACCTACTGACAGAGCGGGCCAAACGCCCTATAAAGTGGGAGGGCTAATTTTACTACCTAATACTGAAGTGTATTTACTCCTCATTTTTTGGTTTCATACTCTTTCATAAACTTTGTTAAAAACCCTTTACTTATTTTTCCTCGTCAGCTTAAAAATGGTGAAGACTGGTTTGGAAGTTTGTTTAAAAATTTTGAAGCTGGCTAGGAAAATAAGTAAAGAGTCTTTAACAAAGTGTATGAAGAAGTATGACAATAAACATGGAGGAATAAATAAACTCTAATACCCACCGCAAGCTAATCCAGGAGGCGCTAACGGGCGTAAGCCCTCCGCCCGCATCGTCATTTCATCCTCCCCGTGCCAACCTTACGTTCAAGTTACTCAGCTTTAGCAAACCTCTGTTAAGACCCCGCACAAATTTTTGTGCAAAAGAACAATCTAGATTGTTGCGACGCGAACCTTAACAATGTTAATGGAATCTTTTATTTTTTTATCTCTCAGGGAACTGAAATGATGCATGCCGTATCCATTCCAGTCCACAACCCACAGCCTACTGGCTACATCAGCTTGATAAACATCGCTTCTGTATTTCATAATGTTTTCGAATATTTCATTTCCCAGCTGGGGCCAAGCTATGACACTTATCTTAGTTTTATTTACTAACAAACAATATTTTCGTGTATTTACCACTATTTACTAGATATTTATTACGTCATCATGTGTCTTTGTATCTTTGAGAACTTTGCCCCTTAATCTCCAATACTTATTAAATAGCCTAAAGGTATTGATATTTGTTTGATAGGCACTAAGTATCACAATGATGATAAGTTGTCTGCTTGTAGTTGTGAGCAAGCTCTAATGTCACACTTGGGATGCACCTACAGAGTACATGAATCACTCGCTTTCCAAATCTATTTGTTCAAAATTCGTCTACACATACAATTTTATGTTCTTAAGCAAAAACGTCCAACGGCAGATTGTCTTAGGTAAAACGTGCTTCGTCTCTTTTTCACTCTACACTTTGTCAGCGAAAAATTAACGAATAATTTTTTGGCCTAGATAAATTTGCTTAACGGACGGTTTTTGTATAATATAATAAGTAGACCATTTAACAGCATAGGAAGTTCTGGGTCACGGTATAATCCGTAGATTAGCAATAGATTCTAAAGATTGGTGATTCTAGTTACTCCCTTTATCCCGGGAAGGTCTGAGTAAAGGTCTACTGTGTTAATCACCCTCTAAACGGGGGCGTCGCCTAAAGCGACGGCGGGGGAACCAGAGACGCGAGCCCACGAGGTCTGTCTAGGACTCCCTGCGGACGAGACTCGCCTCCCAAGCTCTTGGAAGCCCCCGCGACCGGCGGTTTTAGTACAATCTGTGACGCGGCGGGGCCGTAACTCAATTCAGACTTGTCTTGGGCCTGCTCCGACTATCAGCAGATACTTTAACTGAGTGAATTTATTAAAGGTCGATTATTAGAAACTAAGCTATGATATGGCAAGTCTTCGTAAATTCAACTTGAAATTAACACAAGTGTTACTAAGGTTAAATGAATCAATCTAATCCTATATTAAACTGTAGTACGATGATAGGCGTACGTTACGGTATGGTACATTGGTAGGTTGCATTTGATGGACGTACCCACGTTGGGGCAATCTAGGACATTGCCTACCCTGGAGGGCTATTCTTACTGAGTGAAATTCAATCTCACCATTTCTCGTTCTTATTGCTCTCGTTTGAATAGTCATAGGTGTGAGAGTGACTAAGATATAATCTCATCTCACGCGTAGGAATAGCCCCCATGGTCCCTAACTCAAAGCACAAATGTTATGTATTTGAATTTAAAAAAGTAGGTACATTTACTACCGCCCCACCCTTACAGAAAGGTACGGCCATAGTAGGTTGAACTGTATGTTGATTGATATAGTAGTGACTTAGGTAAAACTTGTTGTTTCCAGCGAGCGCGGACAACCGGCCGGGCGGCTGGCGCGACGGCGAGCGCGCGGCGCCGCCCGAGCCCGCGCGCACGCCCTACGGCGGCCGAGACTCCTTCGGACGCGATCGATTTGAGGGCGAACGGTAACTTTAACTTTACACCATTTGTTAGCTTCCTCATTATCATTTTGTCCGGGTCCACTGCTGGCCAATAGCCTCCCTGAATAATCTGTACAACGACTGATCTTAGGCCTAGTTATAGATCTTAGGTGGGAGGCCTAGTTTGTTAGCTTCACTTGTAGTACAATGTAAAACTTGTATAGGTAGCGGCACGAAAGTCTAGCGCTGACCGTTATTGCGCAGAAGTAAAAAATTAGGTATCACAGGGGGGCTACAGGGACGAAGGTTGCGCGTGCGTAGCGCCGATTGGCTAGCCAGTCGTATTCCGTCCCCCGCCCCGATACGACGCTCCGCAGACTTCTGACTGTACAGTCGCGTTCTAAAGTGTATTGTTATTGCCGTTCATTGTTATTGTTTTTTTTTTGTTCCTTTCTTATTTAGTGAAAGTTTTTATACTAGTGTATTTTTAGTGATATTGAATATGCCTAAAATAACTTGTGTCTTGAATAGTAAAACAACCTGTTACAAGCTATGCAAAACTTTAACACTAACTATTTATTAATGTTTGTGACAGTAATATCCTCCAGATTTTGCTTAGTGATAGACTTACTATTTATTCAAATGTGTTTTTAATTAAAGTTACAATTGTATTATGTTCACGACTATACCCATGCGCAGATATCCCCTCCACATTACCCTCAGCGCTAAACTCTCGTGCCGCGACTTATAACTAACAATGTAATCAATTCTTGGAAGTCAATTTTAACCTACTACTACTAAAGTGTCGTAGCCAAAAATAAACTTAATGTGGAAACATAGTTACGATGACAAAATTTTAATTAGGTGTTTCGGAGCTAATCTGACTAAGAAGCCAATCGTGTTTTTTAAATTAGCGTCGTTTTTTTTATGGTTTCCTTTGACCGCCATCTCGCCTGGTGATAAAAGACCTACTATGGAGCGCGCTTACCTAGAAGTAACCGCTTCAATCGAGACTTGAAGACATCTAGTACATGAAAACTAGAAACCAGATACTGCAATACAAATTCACCTAAACTTAATAGTTTGGCTGCACACTCAGTATAAATTTAAGATTTAAATGGAATACGGATTTACCAGGGTACAACATAATGCTTTGGTTAAAACATAGGAAAATAAACAGGAAAAAGTGGACTGTATGTTAATATAAATCGTAACATCCGATTGCTGCTTATAATATATCACTAAATCATTTACATTATTATACCGGCGCAGACAAGCCAAGGTCGTCGAAATTATTTATAGATGTCGCCTTCCAAAGGCCGTAGTACTTTACCGCTTAATTCATATGAATGAGACATCGAGGTTACTCCAATTTGTTTAGATCAGTGTGATTGATTTACAGCGGGAGAGAGAACCGTGGCTATGGTGGACGAGACGGTTTCCGCACTGCAGAACGTGAAGGCGGAGGGTATGGGTAAGCTATTCTATAGATAATTTTGATTTCGCGTTGTACCTACTTATGATGCCCTAGTTGGTTGCCTTATGAAGATGCCCTAAAGTTTAACGTGACAAACATAATTGTCTAGATGTGATTGTCATGACTAGGAATGAGGCTGCCTGAATGTTTATTTGGAAAATGTCCCCAGGGTACCAAAACGTCCCTATATCCCAGAATGTCCTGGCTGTACTCCATCTATATTTTCTCCATGCTATAGTTTCTTCACGACACGCTGATTCCGTTCACTGAAAGTTCAAACTCCAAATTACATTTAATATCTCTCGTATCCTACTATCAAGAATCTTATCACTTCATTTTTTTATTCTGGAATTTAATGTTTTCACAGAAGTCGAGAAGGCCGAGGATTCGGCGGAAGAGCTTTCGGTGATCGCGACCGCGACCGCGAACCGCCTAGAGAAGGTAATCCAATCCTAAGATTACTTTAAAGAGTGCTCTTAACTTTGTTCACGTTTAAACAAAATAGTATCCAAAAACCTTCCTCGTGAAATACTTACAGTATTTCTAATTATCAAATTTCATCAAGATCCGTTTAGCCGTGAAAAGCCTTCTAACGGGCAGAGTTAGCTACCTTCGATTTTATAAAATTAGTAAGTATAGATTATTTCTGATGTGAACAAAACGAGTTTTTTTCTATCTGAACATGCAATTTCATACAGCTATAATTGCCAACCTCATGCTGACGAATTAGTATTTTTTGAGTCTAGTCTAGACCCAATCTTGTCTTTTACCTAATGAAACAAGACCAATATTTACATAGTAGCCACTACCTAATCTGTGCCAATGTATGTACACATTAATAATGTTCACTTCATCCACAGAGTCAAAACCTCGCGAGCGACCGAAGCTGAACCTACTCCCGCGCACAGTTCCCCGCGAGTCCGAGGTGCCCACGAAGCCAGCAGATGGAGCCCCCTTAGAAAAAGAAGAGAAAGCTCCTGAGAAACCCAAACCTGTGCCTGCAGAGAAAGTCTTTGGTGCTGCCAAGCCTGTTGATACTGCTGCTAAGTGAGTTGATATTGTCTATGAAAATGCCATAAATATCAAAAATGCATAGGTTAAGGATTTTTGAGGAATAGGATTTTTATAGCTATTTATAGAAAAGTAGTTTTTTTTTATGAAGGTATTTTTGGTAATTATATGTAGATCTAGATAGGCAGGGGGGTATTTGACTTTGGCTCACCTGGTTTTATACCAACATTACGGTGCAGTTGTTGAAGTTGCTAAAACCGTTTAATATATAAAACCTGCAGTTTTCATTACTTACCAACACAGCACAGCAAACAAGAATCAAGACTCAAATTGTCCTGATTGTTGTTGTTACTTAAGTGACAGTGTGCTAGATCAAATGGGGTTAACTAGACACCGTTTCGTGCCAATGCTTGATCCGGTCGCTCTATACCCACATTATTTCTAAACTCGACTAGTTGTATGCCGTGGTTTCATACATGCTTATCCCGTTTTGCTGCAAGCTCGAGAGGATTTTTAAAATAAACGAAAATCCAACCATATCACAATATCTTTACAGCTTTGTATTTTATTATATGACTGAGTGAGTAATGGTGGGCTTTTGGGTGGGCTAATTCTTGTTGTTGTTGAACTCCAGTTCTGGTTGGTCAAAAATTAATAATGCCGAATGGTTGTTACAGAGAGCGAGAAATAGAAGAACGCTTGCGTAAACAAGAGGAGGAAGCGAGAAGAGGCGTCGAAGACAAGGAACGATGGGGATCGCGGCGTGTCAGTATCTTTCTTTACCTACACTTTTTTAATCTGCTTCCTAATTATGGATGTCCATTCATGGTTGAGAACGCGTGCCATTCCTCTTACTCGCATGGTTCCAGTAAATTGGTGCGACCGGGATGCCATGCAATTTGAACCGCAAACGGACACTCATAAAAAAGCGATTATAAACGACTGTTTGCTACATTTTTTGTTTTTCTCTTTTAGAATGACCATTCCGATGACCGTCGCGGCGGTGCCAGACGCGGTAAGCTCCATCTAGTTTTTTTGAAAGTGAGATTTCTTACTTCAAATCGAATATCAATCATTAACCCGCCCACTTTTACAGACGATCGCCCCAGAGAATCGCGAAGCTACAACAGAGATCGACGCGACTATTCCAAGGACGACAAGGATAGACGCAACGACCGAGACAGGCGCGACTCGAAAGACGATAGAGAGAGACGCGACTCTAAGGACGACAGAGAGAGGCGCAGCTCGAAAGACGACAGAGAGAGGCGCAACTCGAAAGACGACAGAGAGAGACGCGACTATTCCAAAGACGACAAGGACAGGCGCGACTACAAGGATGACGACAGAGACAGACGCGACGGCAGCTACCGCGGAGACGAGAAGGGCCGGCGCGAGGAGAGACGGGAGCCGTCGGGCGAGCGGCGCCGCGACGACTCGCGCTCGCGCGGCCGCCCGGAGTCGCGCGAGCGCAGCGACGAGCCGCGCGAGAGCAACGGCGCCGACCGGCCGAGCCGCTCGCGCGACCGGCGCGACGACGAGGACAAGCCGCTGCCTAAGTTGAAAGAACAGGAGAAACCGGTAAGTGACAATCTAAAGGCTCTCCAGACCAGTGGCGCTATTCGGAGATTTGAGATTTTCATCTCACCTTTTTTCGTCCTTGTTGCTCTCGTTTGAAACTTCATAGGTGTGAGAGTGACCGAAATAAAATCTTATCTCATCTCCCGCAGGAATAGCCCCCCTGCTCTTAGTGATAAGGTCGCCAGTTGTTACACTACAAAGTTTTTGTTTTTTTTTATTTTCTGGTGTGTACAATAAAGTGTTTATCTATCTATCACGAGTCTATCCATCCATCTATCCATGAGTTTTGATCGTTACGAAAACTTTATTCGTTTTGGTTTGGCTCCATACATTTCAATAAAGCGCCCCTGGCGGAAACGTTAAGGTACTGGCTCAAATGTATGGAGCTAAACGATAAAAAAAAAAGTTTTCGTTAACTATCTAAACTCGCGGTAAGCCCCCAGACTAGTGTGATGCGTTTGAATCAGACTCAGGTTACTTACCAACAAATTTTATAAGCCTCGGAATAGTTAAATAGTATTTTGTTTTTTCTTTCTTAAACTTTTTTTAACTTATGAGAATAAACATTTATAGATTGACACAGCACACACCTAACTCACTTCACTTTCGAAATTGTAATATTGGTGCGAATTCAGTTGTATCTAATGATCCCAAGGTTACAAAATAATCATCTATCACACCAGATTCCTCAAATACTTCTTATCTGTTTTTAGAATTTCGTGGCATCGAACAAGTTCAGCTTCCTTGAAGACGCCGACGACGACGCTGGCTCCGATTAACACTTGCTAAACTTTGGTGCACACTCAAAAAATACAGTGTTTTACAATAGACTCGAGTGTAAAGTGTAAATTAACGAGTGTCAAGTGTCTAACGTGTAGTAGGACTCGAAAGCACTGAGACGATCTTACATACTGCTATGTAATAGAACTGATTAGTGGTTAGTGCGGTGTGGATATACGTGTATATTAGGGTTGCTATATGCTCACATTGTTCCGAATGAGGCCCCAGTCTTTATTGCTGCTTTAAACGAGTTTCTATTTGCCTACCATCTAGGAAGTTCGCAATAGAGGCTGGGGCTCATAGTTGTGTTGTGACCATTATTGAACTGATTGGTGTAAATTTTTCTATGGGTTTGTTACATAATGATATTGTATGTATGTTTACAAGAATTACTAATTCCTATTGCAGTCTAGTTTGTTCAGGTGCTGCTCACCAGTTTTACTATTTGTTTATACATATTTCATCTACTCCATAGCGTGTCTAATTAAGTCTATAAGAATGTTACATTCAATGCAGTAATGTGGGGAATCTAATTTCTTTATTCTAGAATATTTCTTTGTGTTAAATATTTAGTTGATATAGGTTATTATTAGAATGTTAATTTGTATTATTTATCTTTACACTCAAATTCTTTATAGTAATCTAATACATGTACGATATTATGGCGCAATTCACATTGCCAGTCTACAATTATATTGTCAGTGCCTGCTTGATTCGTAATGAATGCTGGCTTACATCAGTACTCGGCTGTTTTTGCGATCAGGGCTAAGGTCAGAAAATTTTGAAGCGCGTCCATGTCGACGTATTCAAATGTAATAATTTGTATCACGGATTTTGTTTGGTACATTATGTTCTAATTGTGAATTATAAATAAATTATCTTTTTACAGACATGTCTTATTACTTTCACCTACTGTAGTTTGGTTAACTACAAACCCTAAAAAATCATGAAGGATTTTTGTATAAATCCTGTAAGAATACGAATGAAATAGATTTATTGACAGTTACATTAAACTCAGTTACAATAGGACTACAAATAAATACAACTGAAATGATTTTTTTCCATTTCTAAGCTCGTGGAAGCGACACAGATTAGCTAAGCTCAGGCGGGCTATTCCTACGCGTGAGATGAGATGAGATTTTATCTCGGTCGCTCTCACACCTATGACGTTTCAAACTAGAGCGACCCCCGTAGTGCCGAGAGTGGAACGCCTTGTTTTTAATAGATACGGCGCAAGTGGCTACCCTACTTGCCCCGTGGGCCGGCGGTGATTTCCCTATAGCGGCCATTACACCATCCAATTCTAGCACGCCAGCTCACCTAGGATACATACTGCAAATTGGTTAGGTAAACTAAGTAGGATAAAAAAGGTACTATCCAAACAGAATGCTGTCGAAATCATTAGCTTCATGGGCGTACCCAGACTTTTATTGGGGGTGGGGCAAAAGTAAAGATTTTTTAAGGGTTGGGGAGAGATAGGGGAGGGGTACCTGCATTTTTATGTTATCTACAAAACTTGACTTAAAGTTTCATTAACGTAGTATCTACGGCTTTATTAAAATGGGAAAAGGGGCGAGCATCCTCTGATCTATCATCACCTTTTCCTTTATCATCTTCATCATAGATATAACAACTGATTTGTAAATAAATGATTGCTAACATAAGAACTCTTAGATAACGTTATTGTCGGACCTCAGATCAACCTAGAGGAAAAGATGGAACACTACGTAATATCTCGCTGAAGCCACTTCTTTTTAAACTTGTGTGCGTGGTAATGTAGCCATGAAAAACATTTACAATTGCGCGAAAACTAATATTAATTCCCAAACTCTACGTTAGCCAATTCCGTTCCAATAAACAACCTTAACCTTAATTATAATTAATGTATATGAAGTGCAACCAACTTATCTGTAGAGATCAATGTGTTCTATTACTACCTAAATGTAGTGTCCCTACTCTGATCCGTTCAAGTGAGGCCATCCGAATACACTTCACTCAGTCACTTCACAAACCCTCTAGTTATGTTTGTTCTTAAACAAATCTTAAAACACAATAAACATGTCCTTATATGGGCTGCAATACTGTAAGAATAATAATTCTAGTAATACATCAAAGTGCAAAGGAATAGAATTCCATCGTTACATTACTAGATTTTTTATAGTTTTCTAGTGTTGCATGTTTGTACTGTATGGTTAGACCACTAATTATGGTTTTAGCACTGCAGCAAACTTTAGTTTAAAATTTCAACAAAATGGAACATGACCATTCTATAGGACAGCTTCTCTAGTAACAGAATCCCTATGTAGAAATGAGGTAACAATCTTTTCAATTATTTTTTGAACTTAAAAGTAAATAAACTATATTAAACTGTAAATTATAGTATGATAGAAAAAAAAACCAACAAATCCAAAAATACTCCTCTTTTGTAGTCAGTTAAAAACAAGGACAGAAAAACAAGTACATTCATCCTGTTGCTATGCTCTCATCATTCTGGGTGGCTATTAAACTGTTATATTTTACTGCTTACAGGTGGACACCTTCAATTTTACCCCATACACAGTAAGTACCTTCTCATTAATATAATTGAGAATCAATCGAGCTTACCTGTTAAGTGAAGAGTATTTCGAACACCTCAGAGTCTAGAACATTTTCTGACTGTTCATCTGTATTTGAAGTTTAGTAAATGATAAACTTAAGTTTATTTATTTGTATGTATTTGTATAGGTCCGTTTTTTTATCATCTGAAATTATAGTAATTCCTTCGAGAGATGTTTGTACTTACCCATTGCTGATCAGGTAGATATTGGTACATTAGTAATGTATGAAATTATGTTAGCTCTCTGTGTTTACAGGAGTATGCAGCTACCTGATCCTGCTAGGTAATTGGCGTTGTATCCTTATGGGACGCCCTCAATCAGTTCCTGCAAGACTGCAAGTTTATGTGAACTCTCTGTATTTACAGGAGTATGGGTGGATTAGGATTACCTATCCTGCTACATGTAAGGGTATTGGCGTTGTACCCCTCCAGGGCACACTCACGAAACACACTCAATCCCTTGTAGCAACTTGCTTACCAAAGACTTAAGTTTAAGGTTATCTTTGAACACCATTTTCGGTCGAGTGGTTAGCCCCGCCGATCGATTGAGTCCCCGAGGTGGTAAACAATGTATTTTTGTCTTAATGACCTGTATTATCGTCGAATAGGTAGATAAGAATCTCCTTTACCGGCTTAGCGGATAGCACGCGCACGTGTCCCGGCCTCCGGCGTATTTTCTTATTTTCCATTATAGTAATTCTTCAATTCTTCTATTTCTTCAATCTACTATAAAGTGTTTAACTCTATTTTCGATCTCCTGATCTGTCCCTTTTCGTTTTCCCATTGTATTTGATGTAAATATTTTTGTCGCGGAAAAAATGTGTATTTCGTGACGTACAAAAACACAGAATGGCGGAAAAGGAAGGGTTACCAGGTTATGAAAAAAAAAAAACTTTAAAATAGTGTGAAAAGTGACCACAGGATCGCAGTGCTGCATGTGTAAAACACTATGTAATCTCTCGAAAGGAAGGAAAATAATATTACTTATATCCTTCATAGAGCAATACAATGTTAAGTGATGATAGCCTAGTTGGAGAAAGCCTGCCTCTCAAGCCAGAGGGAGCGGGTTCATAGCCAGCTGACAGTACGCACCAATTTGTTCATTGTGTGAATATAATTATGTGCAAATTGTATGTCATCTGCTACATGACTGGAGCCTGGTGTATGGCTACAGGCTCGCCCTCGGGGGAAAGACATGACAATATGTATTGTTATAAGATCAATACTACAAAACCTATATGTAGCACTACTACTATATTCTGCCCCAGAAATTTTGATGAAATATTCAGGGGAAGTTTAGGTTAAATATATGGAGGCAAACAAAACCGAAAAAAGGTTACTTACATAACTCAGTACATTACCTATATCAGGGTCGAATAGATGACTTAATAGGTATTCCTGGCATTATGATTTAAAAACACGGGAATTACTCACGTACGATTCAGTCGATTATTCCGACTATAGTTTCAACCGCATTCGGCGGTCTTCATCAGGGCGAGTGCGCGCGCGCGGCTGCGTCTCGCTTATCATAGCCCTGATGAAGACCACCGAATGCGGTTGAAACTATAGTCGGAATAATCGTGTCCGTAACTTCAGCTTCCTCATAGGTGATAGAATAATTTTACCTATGCCAATATTTAAAGCATAATAGCTGCAATCAAATATCCCAGTCATAGTTTAGCTGCCACAAGAACTTCGTTAATATGAGCCATTTACTATGTGTCAGCTGGAGTGACACAACCTCAGCTCGCACATCCAGTACAGGCAAACCAGTGAGGTTAGGGTTTTGGACAATAGCTAGAAAATTAAAGCATAATAGCTGCACAAGGTAGGAAAAATCTGAACGATGCTACTCAAAACATGTAGAAGCTATGATCAAAAAACTGTGTGTAAGCTGGTGTTGTGTCACTTCAGCTACTCATCTCATATCTTCCAAACGAAAGAAGGTATGACTATGCATTTTAGCTCAAATTTTAAAGCATAATTGCTGCCATTGGCAGCAAAATTTTCAAGTCTCTGGGTTATATACTTTCCGAGTTATAAGCTAATACCTATGTGTAAGCTGAAGTTGCGTCACTTCAGCTGACACATGTTGAATCGACGAAACTATCAAACGTAGAGTTTTCATTTAAAGGGCAAAAATTAAAGCATAATTGCTGCCATAGGCAGCAAAATTTTCAGATTCCTAGACCTCGTAGTTTCCACGTAATAATCAAAAAACAGTTTTCGCGCCAAAAAATTCAAATTTTTGCTTAAAAGCGGCGTTGCCGTTCCGTGCGGTACATTATTGCAATTCAATTTGATCTTAGCGCGCATAGTGTTAAAAGTCATTTTAACTTGTGTTCAAAATTCTTTTAGTTTTGTTTAGACTGAGAGCCCCTGAACCATATGGAACTAAGAATGCACCTGTAAAATTTGAAGGCAGATTCTTATGAACTTAAACAACGACGAAGGTAATTGGTTTTGGCGTGGCTTGTTCTCTGTAATTTGGCTAACAAAAAACGACTGAGAGCCGCTGAACTATATGAAACTAGGTATGTATGTTATTTTAAAGATAGATTCTTATGAACTTAGAAGACGAGATAACTAGACTAGGAGCTCCCTGGTCTTCTGATTCTTCATGGAACAACTGAAATAACACTGAAGTAGATAACGAATACAGATACTTACCTACAAACTCAGGGTATCCTACTGTGGGAGCTAGGGCATCCAACAATGTTATTTTATTTTGATGCTTAATTTTAATTTTTAATGTCTAATTTAAGTACTTTATGTTTAATTTTTAATATACTTTTATTGTGAAATTTTATTATTAATACATAAATATATTTTTATTGTCTTTGCATGCATAAAACTAAAATTAGATAACAATAACATTTGCTGTAATATTTTTAATTCAAATAAATAAATTTTATTATTATTATTATTATTATTACAGGCTATGGAAACTGACGTGGTTTTCACACATTATGATTTTATGTAACGGGAATCACTTACTTATGCGGTTGAAACAATAGTCGGAATACGAGTAATTCCCGTATCATAAAATCAAAGTACTTACAGACTATTAAAATACATTTTACTCTCTCTTACCCACACATTAAACATTTATCTTCTTGATTGAATCAGGCGTTACTTTGCGGAAGTACATCTTCAAACTTGTTAAACACCTACACTACTTACTTACACTAGATATTGTCCAAGTAACAAATTTATCTTCTTTACTATACAGTGGTTTGTCTTTCTTCTTTATTTTATAATTTTTAATTAATAATTAATTAATTTTTAATTTAATTTTTAATTTAATTAGGTAATTTTTAAATTAGTAAATGTACTAGATGGCACGCGAAGGGTGTAGCGGGGTGGTGGAGCAAAAAAACTGGTTCGCCATGCCACTGTCTACCTCGCGCCTGTGACGTCAAGCAACCATTATCTGTCGCGCGACGTCTTTTGTTAGCCAAATTACAGAGAACAAGCCACGTCAAAACCAATAACCTTCGTCGTTGTTTAAGTTCATAAGAATCTGCCTTCAAATTTTACAGGTGCATTCTTAGTTCCATATGGTTCAGGGGCTCTCAGTCTAAACAAAACTAAAAGAATTTTGAACACAAGTTAAAATGACTTTTAACACTATGCGCGCTAAGATCAAATTGAATTGCAATAATGTACCGCACGGAACGGCAACGCCGCTTTTAAGCAAAAATTTGAATTTTTTGGCGCGAAAACTGTTTTTTGATTATTACGTGGAAACTACGAGGTCTAGGAATCTGAAAATTTTGCTGCCTATGGCAGCAATTATGCTTTAATTTTTGCCCTTTAAATGAAAACTCTACGTTTGATAGTTTCGTCGATTCAACATGTGTCAGCTGAAGTGACGCAACTTCAGCTTACACATAGGTATTAGCTTATAACTCGGAAAGTATATAACCCAGAGACTTGAAAATTTTGCTGCCAATGGCAGCAATTATGCTTTAAAATTTGAGCTAAAATGCATAGTCATACCTTCTTTCGTTTGGAAGATATGAGATGAGTAGCTGAAGTGACACAACACCAGCTTACACACAGTTTTTTGATCATAGCTTCTACATGTTTTGAGTAGCATCGTTCAGATTTTTCCTACCTTGTGCAGCTATTATGCTTTAATTTTCTAGCTATTGTCCAAAACCCTAACCTCACTGGTTTGCCTGTACTGGATGTGCGAGCTGAGGTTGTGTCACTCCAGCTGACACATAGTAAATGGCTCATATTAACGAAGTTCTTGTGGCAGCTAAACTAAGACTGGGATATTTGATTGCAGCTATTATGCTTTAAATATTGGCATAGGTAAAATTATTCTATCACCTATGAGGAAGCTGAAGTTACGCACACGAATAATCGACTGAATCGTATGTGAGTAATTCCCGTGTTTTTAAATCTTAAGGTATTCCTGGCCTTTACAAATCTTTTTTTACTCTATATAAAACTTTTATGGTGTTCTATTTCAGTACCTATTCTATGTAAATAAAAATAATAAAACACCTACTACTTTTCCTTTTTTTCCAATTTTTAAATGTTTTTGGTGGAATCTTTTAGTCTCTTTTTTTAAAATTTAAAAGTTTTGTTGTGAAATTTCAGTTACTTACTCTTAGTTAGTCTTTCAGTAATAATATTAATACACTTAGCCTTTTTTCTTTTTTCAAATAATGAAAGTTTTCTACAGCATCTCTATTGTCTATATTTATTAAAAATAAAACAAAGGGTTACCTTAGAACTATTTCAAAACATTTATTTGTTTTTAAATAGAAGAAAACATGAACAATCAATACCATGCAATTACCACATGTATGGAGGTAAAGAATTTAAGTAATATTAATTATAAGATTAGATAATGCAATTTTTTTTTATTTCATTGTTGAATCTTAATTTTTAAGTAACATAATTATCAAATTATATAGACAAAATATAAAATGCAAAAGATGTACCTACGTAACATCGCAAGTACCTAAATAGGTTCTAAGATACAAATTGTATCAAGAAATATACCTATATCTAGTAAATTATAGATGGTAGTTTACACTAATCCTATAAAAGTAGAAGTCAAATCCGTGATTGCATTTAAAACCGTGCTCAACATTGGCATGGCATTCGTATTAGTAACAAACTCATAGAAATATTTGGTTACTCAAATCTTACCTTGTTAGGTTTAAATCTGACCATAACAGGTAAAAAATAGTAATAAATATTAAGCCATAAAACAAATAAAATGGCGTTTCTATGAAAATAGGTCTATTCCATGAGACCCAAATGAGACAAAAAACTCAAGGCACTAGGCTCACTCTTCACAAATGAAAGCTAGATTAAACTATTTCATTTTTGTAAAATAGCTGTCATTAGAGCTTCTTTTAATCGTTTTGTCATATCTTCCAAGATGTCAGCTTTTACTTTTAATTTTTTGTTCTTTTCTTCTAAATCCGTAGCCATTTGTTCCATTTGAAGCTCCTTGAGTTTTCTGTTCATCCTTGATCTTTTTGATGCCTCATTATTTTTATCTCTTAATTCCCTATATTTATTTTCATGTGTAGATGCACATGATGAATTTTCATCTACACTACATACTGATGACACGGTGCTCTCCCTTCGTTTGGGAGGACGTCCTCGTCGCGCCTTCGTCAGCTGCTGTGACCCTTCCAGCGCGAGAATCATCTCCTTAATGGGAACGTTGGGCTTTTTCCTCTTGTACTTCCTAAGTGTTTGTTCAGCGTATGGAGTGTATGTTTCATCAGAATCTTCACTGTCGTCGTGTCTTCTTTTACTTGTGTGAGACTTGGCGTCGTCTTGATCTGATTCGACGTGAGATTCGCTCTTAGGAGTAATAGGTTCGTAATCAATTGGCGATGGGATGTCCATTTTCGTAGTCGGCTCCACGACTTCTAGTGTTGTTTCTTGAACTGGCCACAGTTGTTTAGTTTTCTGTAACAATTAGAATAATTGTTTTAGTACATAAAAAATATTTGTTATAATTTAGTGTTTACACAATTTACATTTAAAAGCTACAATACTAACCATGATTTGTGAGCATTTTTCTTTTTCCAACTGCTCTACATAGGATAGAATTTCAGGTGTGCTGACGATTTCATTAGGCCAGTTCGAAGTTCGCGCCGCCACGTTCACCGATAATCCCCCGTTCTTCCTATGCAAATCTGACTCTAGTAAAACTCCCTCATTGTCCTTGACTACATACTCTGATACTACTACATTATTATTCTCCACTTCCCGCGGCATTACTGACACAAATTTTAAGTCAAGGGAGTCTTCTTGGTCGATGAAGGGCGTAGTGTTGTGTGTGTTAGTGTATGGTTGTGTGTAGTCTGTTTCAATAGAATTGGCCCACCCAACTTGAGAAGTCATTGGCCATGGGTGGGCCTCAGGGACTCGCTCAGGCATTACCTCTCCAATAACGACTGGCAAACTGCTAATATCTAAAAATTGTTCTTGGAACTGAATTTTGTTTTCTTTTTCGTGTAACTCCGATAAACCTAAATATTTGTTTTCAAATTGAGGGAAACCATCTAAGTTTGGTGAAAGTGGATCCACCGGTGTGGTGTTATAGAAGCCAGCTTGAGCGTATGGAGAGATAGGATCGAATGCGTCCCAGCCTTGAGGCGAGAAGGGTGTTTGTGGTGTGTCAATTGTGAGTGCCCTTTTTTCGGTTTCCTTGGAATCTGTAGTAAGGAAAATATTAATTAGTTACGCATTCAATTTTTACGATCGAGAGATCAAGAAAACTCTGTTTTAACTGAGAAATTTTGACAAAAATAAGTTTTGAAACAATAATGGCATAAATAAATTATAAGTAGCAAAGTTCTAACTAATTTAAAACTGGCCTAAGAACCTAAGGCCTTAAGAGAACCTATGTCATTCGAAAAACCATAAACATAACGTTCATTAAAGGTTATATGCTTACCAATGGTTTGTACTAGATCTTCCTTCGCGGGAGTGGAGCACCACTGGACCAGATCTTGGAAGAACTCTGAATCCGAATCGTGGAACATTTTGGTGTCGTACAAAGGCTCCGGTTTCAAATAACCCTGTAAGCAGATTCAAAATGTTAGTTATAGTTCAAATGTGATATCGGAACTAAATTAACTAAGATAATATAAATAAAAATTAGAAATTACATATGTAGTACTCACGTGTGCTGGAACCTGTCTTACCTCTGAAAAGCTGGTGGTGGCCACGGGCGAAGGGGGCGTTGCTTCCACAAACGAATATCCGTCGGTAACCACTCCGGTCGAACCGTTCACCTGCTGACTCTTTTCGGGCTTTAAACGATCTAGTTCTACCACTTTCAAAAGACTTTGAGTCTTGTGACTCGTTTGCGAAAAAACCATATCTTTTGGTGTTTGAATTGGTGTATCGATTTCCGATATCGTCGCTCCGACTCGGACAGGTGATTCTTTGAGCAACCATTTTGAATAGAACTACAAACAAAAATGATACGACGTAACATAATGTGCATATTCGTATGAAGCGAGGTGGGTCGATGGAAGAAGAATTATTGTGTGTTGTAGTTGATTAAAATGACGAGAAACATAGATAACAGCTTTTAACGATAAATGAATCGTCGTTATAAAGTCATTTTCTATTAGTTAAATGTGCATGAGAGTATAAAAATGAAATTAACTGCGAAATATAGATATTCCTACCAAAGAACGCGACAATTATCAAGACACACCTGCTTAAAGGTCAGAACCTTGAGACAAATTAATGCAAATGTATTAACATAGTATAAATATGAAATGGTATATATATGAATATAATACGGAGAAGTCGGAGGAATGATGATTGCATAAATAATAAGATATAATATTTAAATAACATAGATAGATATTTTTAAATGGAATACTCTTCAGGCATTCAGAAATCAGAATTCGTTTATTGCCATACTCAAATCTATTGCCATCTTGTTTGATATTCCGTTATGCAATCAACATGATATAATTGCCTTGTCACCTGCCCTTTTGATGGGATTAGCTTGTTATCATCATCTCAACTCATATCATTTATTCTTTTTATTTTCATTTTTGTCCCACTGAAAATTGCTAGCTAGGAAGAGTAGTTCCCGGTCGGTGGTTACCATAGTTGTGAGTAAAGAGCCCGTACTATTTCTAATAAGTATGCTAATCTCCCTTTCTCTTTACTCTAAATTATACTAGTGATATCTATGTCTAAAAAGCTATAATTACAACTTACATTAGTTGGTAAAATTACTAATAATAAGTCTTATAAATCTAAGTAAAGTAAAAAGTAATTTAATGTACTTAACATGAAATTATCGTTCAAAATAAAATATTAGAAAAAGCATTCAAATAACGAAAAAGTCCAGTGTTTTCAATTGTAATTGTGGACTAATTTAAATCGTTATGCCCATTAAAACAACGAATGTCCTTCTCTGTTATCTTTTAACTAACTATCAGTTAGAGTTTCTACGCATGAAATGTTATCATCGCAGTGTCATAGATATCATTTTATCATTTTTAAATATTTGACGGTGCAAAATTTTTTTAGACATGTTTTGAGATGTTGAATTCGTGCATTGATGACATGAAAGCGTGAAAATGCAAGCAAGGAAAATGTCATTGTTAAATAACATAACGATCTGCGTTAAATATCATCAAAGACTTCAGTCTCGTGATTATCAGATATCTCATTGAATAGAATCTAAATATTGGGACAAAAGGATTCTGTGGAATCAATTTTTTTTTAAAGATCTTGTAGTGAGTAAATTAATGCGCTCTGACAGGGTTATTTTGAAATAAGAAGAGAAATAATGTTGTATCGGACAAGTAAAAAAAAATAAGGGGAAAATCTATGGAATCCCTAATTTTTTTTAAAAGAAATTCTTCTGGCGATGTAGCTTCTTTGTTGATGCATTCTCCAGGACCTGTGAACAGATAACTGTTTGGGCAAGTAGGGTGAACGCTATTACTTACTTGTTTGAACTCTTCTTGAGCTCCCTTAGAAATTGTAGCTCTTTAGGCAGCCAACCAAGTAATTGTCCCAACAGTAGGCCTGAAACAATACAAAACAGATCAAGTAAAAGCAGAACATGATTTTCAAAGACGTACCTAGCAATTTAGTCAAAAATATAAAGGGCTTTGCCTTGAGTGACATCCAATTTACTGGACTTATTGACTTGATATTGAAATGTTATGGATTAGAACCGTGAACACGCAACCTAAGAAACTACTTTTGAATAATCCATACCCTAAACGAGTTAAATTGAGGATTAAAGTTTGTATGGATGGTGGTTATATTATGTTCCTCGCTTTTTCTTTCCAATAATAACGAGGCCGAAGTCCGTCCGTTCGTCCTGAGCCCTAAACCAGCGTAATATTTATTTATCAGTAAATTGAAAAACACGACAAACATTGACGTCAACCGTAATAACACACTTGACTTCTATAAAGCAAACTAATAACTACCTACTGCGTAGTCATCTAGTCATAGCTAGGAACTATTTTAATCACAATAATATGATTATCATCTTTCGATTAACAAGTAAGTAGGTAGGTATGTTGATAATGTAACTACCTACACGACACCCACTTGATACTTCGGTTCTGTTAACCGCCAGAACTCACGGTCGGCTCAATTAGTTAACAAACAAGTTTTTTCGAGATGTTGGCAATTACCCAAAACGTTCAGCAAATTATTTGGCTAGTTGGCCACTTCTAGGAAACAACAATTCTTGGTACAAAAGACTAGAAAAATACATTTTGATTACCTACCAATTTAAAGAAACTTTTTATCAAAATAATCTAACCCCACCATAAAATGAAGTCGGCAAAGCTACAAGTATAACAAGGATTCAATAACTATAAGTACATTCTTTGTAATTTCTAAAAACAAACTTAAAGTGTGAGAGATATGTAAAATACTCTAATTTTTCCCGAAAGCAATCATCAGTGAATAAACACGAACGTAGGTAGGTACGTCACCCAGTGTAAAACGTGAGCGCCGTCGCCGGCCGAGTGCCGACAAAGTCTCAAGGCTAACACAATAAATATCTATACGATTTATATCTATATGTTGCCGTGTTTTCGAGAAGGGTGACGAGACGAGTGCGCAAAGCCGCAAAATGAAGGGGACTTGACGTATTACAATTCTAACAAACTAGTTACGACAGGTTAAAACTCGTATAACTATTAACTTAAAGTTTTAAAGTGACTCGGCAATTAATCGATCAAACCATAGTACGAATAAAATATCCTATTCGTCAGTGAAAGCATTGGATGATATCATATTTCTGAACAAAAAATTTATTATTGCGTAATTTATTAAGTGCCGTGTATTTTTATTATATCATCATGTGTTTTATTACATAATACCTACTTATTTTATTACACAAGTAATCAATGCTGAGATTAAAATTATTTTAAAGACCAAAGTTAAATGTTGTGCAATATAATTTTGTAACTCAAGAGCACTTACCTCGCTACAAGTATATCCTGTAATGCCAGTCGATTTTTGGAACAAACCCAGTTATTCCAAAACAAGAAGTTGAATATTTTCAGTCGCTTTAAAACACGAGTTGTTATTTACGATGGTCCGAGAAAACTATTCGTGATACAAAAATTGTCTAGTCGTACACGAGCACTCCGTGCGAGCTGCGAAAATGTTGTGCAATACCAACGCCGAGCGCCAATGGAAACCTCTACGGTTTTCCTCAATCCCCTCCATTGAACTTTTGCGTTCTAAAAATAATCTTCGCTCGCTCGCTATTGGCTCTCACGACATGACGTTCATTTTTGGACCAATCGGATCGCACTAATGTCGAAAGTCACTACTCACGAGACTAAACCTACGCATACAGTAAGTATATACATAGCTATAGAATTGCTATGGGGATTCACGCAAGTCGGAACTTGTGCCGCGCTGCGGATAATGGTTTGGATGATTCATTCTTCGGGTTGAAAGCAATCGCGATCATATCAAAACAAAATACCTATCTAGTAAGCGAGGTACAAATATTAAATAGGTAAGTAAATGAGAATAATATTTTTTTAGTTTCATACATCTGAGGTACGTACCTAACGAGGCGAACAAGTCGTTCGTCTGATGGATAGCGTCACGAATGAATTTTGAACAGCTAGATGTTTCGAAGTTCAAGGGGTTGCGTTACCCTTCATTTATAATAACACCCTCTTACATCCATTCATGCGCATAAACATACACATTCAAAAACACACACATGTAAGAATCACCGCGAACCCAGCCTGTTAGACAGAAACTGATACCTATTATACCTACCTACTACGATGCCACGCATGTGGGGAGAGCACTGTACGCCGAAACACAGGCGTAAAGCCTAGTTCGGCAACAGTAAAATTAAAGCTAAACTCATTAAGCTAGTCTTAAAATTGTAAAAGATTATTTGAGTACTTTGTAATAAAAATAAATATTTTTATTATTTATTTAAAGTTATTATTGTAGCCCTGAATTAAGTCGACCCATTATGAAAACTGACCAAAAAAGACTTTGATTTACATAAAAAGACTAATACTAATAGGCTTTTGATGACTCGACAATAATAGGTAGGTACTTAGTTAAATTATGTACCTATGTTTAGGGACACTGCTACGGATAGGCGATATTAACCCGATTTGTACGCTGTTCAATTCAAGGCTACATGATGTTTATCCATAAGACATGGCAGAAAATAGAAAAAATACCGAAATGATTCAACCACTAGCCCGCACTAAGCCAGCGTGATGGATAATGGTCAATCACCTTCCGATTTATGGTAGGTAGGTAGATATATCAGTGTCCTTGCAGAGGGGACGTAAAGTCTGTGATGACCTAAATTGACGACAACTCAAGTTGGGACAAAATATGAAACATTATTTTTTGAAAGCGTTAAAAATAATGGCCGAAGCAGGCATTTAATTCACGTTTATGTTTAACTACCTACATTATTTGGCTGAGGGGTAGCCTACCTACTTGACATAATCTAAAATGAGGAAAATTGCTTCGCACTTATTTTAATACGCTAGTAATGGCACACAAGTGCAGGTTATTCACTCCTAGTTCAATGTCAGATGAAAATGAGTCATAAACCCAAATACGGTTTGTTAGCTTATTGTTGAATAGTTACAGAGCTGGGAAAAGCATTGAATAAAATTGTTCAACTTGCTTGGATTTTGCGCACATTTTCTACGTCATGAGTGACGTGGAAAACTGAAACAGCTTGTTATACGAAACATTATAGTGACAAATTGACAATACACGTAAGACTTGACAGTGACTGGGAAAAAAATGTCGTAGATTGGACGAAGTGATATAGTAACATTCTTTGGAAGAGTCCTTTTTCTACCACTGGACTATGAAAGTGGACAAGAAAATGGTGATAACTCGGATAATAATAATTGCTAGATTAACATTAAATACATACATACCCATAATGTATTTTCTAATGTAGATTTAAGACCATTACCTACCATATCAACCCTTCCAAAAGTTCATTTCATACAGCATGCATATGTCTAGTACTTGAAAATATATCATAATACACCTAATGTACCTACGACCTACAAACGAACAATGTGCCTAAATAAGTATTCATGGTATTTGCACAAAATGAGAGAGTCGCCATTTCCGTTCACCCGCCGGGGCCTCTGTGGAGGACACTGCTACTGCCGTCTGCTAACGTCACTGATAAACTAGACTAGATAAAGATGATTTGCAAGTTCCGATAACAGCACCCAGGTGTGTTTTTTGCCACAAGTCAGTACAGCAGTATATGTATATATAAATACCTACTACATACTAGTTAGAAACAAGTTTTACTTTTGACGTATCAAGATTGAAACAAGAACATAGAAATATTATTTTTTACGTAATATTTACTCAAAGAACAAGGACGGTTTTGCGTTTTTCTATATAAATATTCCAGAGTTACACGTGGAAACCAACGTTATCTAAGAGATTAGTAGGACTACAAATAAAAGATACACTGAACAATAAGTTTATCATGAGTGGGAATGATAAAAACAAATGGGCACAATCTAGCGAATATCTAATATAGCTACTTCTGGTACTACATAGTTGTATTGTAGTAGAAGCATATTCGTTAGAATCGATACTTCTTTTTTACACATAAAACTACCTCTATACTTTTTTACAAATTTAAACCGGTTACTTCGTCAATTTTAAAGCCATAAACTTTCTATAAGGAAAAACATGCACTTTCTCCTACAAGGAAAATTGCACGTTGACTTGGTTTCGTATTTCGTTGAAATTCTCGCGGCGAACGGTCTTACGCAAGAAGATTTTTTATTTGGCCAATCGGGTAATTAAACTGGTATTTTTATGTATTTGATTAATCCATAATGATAGAGACGAGTATTACGACAGGATTTATGGACGAAAAATGTTGCATATTGAACTAATAGAACAGGAGTTCTAAAATCTTATTACTCTTAATACTAATTCCTAATCTAATCTAATCTATCTAATTCTAATATACATCAAATAATCTAATCTATTAATATTATACATTTGAAAGTGACTTCGTTCGTTTGTTTGTTTGTAACACTTTCAAGCCTTACTGCTCCACCGATCATAATTAAAATGTTGCATAAACATTGCCAGGAGTACCGAAGAGGACATCGGGTACATTTAATCCCGTAAAATTAAGAGTTTCTGTGGGACCGGGGGTGAAGACGCTGGGCGCAGCTCGTAATATTCCTTGAACTGTTTTTGTAAAACCCTGCTTGAAGCAAAAATGAATTCCTTTTGTAGTAGAACATTGTCTGACCGGACCTGAACCCTTAATGACGCCTTTTCGAAATCTCAATTCATAATCCTGTAAGGCGTAAAAGTACCTAGTCCTAGGTTTGCTATAAGAAAAGACTAGGTAAGTGCTCATCTAAATAATCATTGTATTACAAGATTGTAAAGTAGATAATCCGCGCAATTAGATAAATACTCGGAGATAAATATTAACGGAAGCGGAAAGACAGCTCTCTGAATGAGTGAGTTTAATATAAAAGTAGTTAACCAAAAACATTTCAAACGTAGTAATATTTTTAGGATTCCATATCAAAGTTATGGTAAGACTGAGACTACAGCTTCTATGTGTCTATTTGTATGTTAGCGCTGATTATCTTAGGAACTTCAAAAACTTTGACCTGAAATTTGGCATAAATCTAAATAACCAAAGAATACAAATAAATTAGATAGTAAGTACTTACATCTTAGTATGTCTTGTGGAACTGGTTGTCTTAAACTTCTTTAGCTTGTCTTTTCTTTGACAACAATGGTTAATACGGCGCAAGACGACCTGCTTGCTTGTTAGATGATGCGAAATATTGACGGGCTCGTAATAAACCGTGTTGAATAGATTTAGTTGTTGGTTGTAAACGTAGCTCATGTTAAAAATTCTTCGGAACCCTCGTATGGTCTTTGGATATATTTTTTCCTTTAACCAACACGAAAAAGAACTGACGGAGGTCTTAGTAACGAAGTTATTAAGACCAAAAAATAAAAATAAACTTAAATCTTGGCAACCAGGTTTATGGTAAAACAAAACTTTAGATGGACAAAATTAACAGAATGCAAATAAAACAATGCAAAAAAAAACGTAGCCGGTGTATACACGTTACAATAGAATTTTATCACTTGAGATGAAGCACGAGAAAAATTGCGTATCAACTGTCAGAGATTTAGGTTCAAAGTGCTGGCGCCTACAAAGAATGACGGTGCTTGGAGCATGGGAGGCTGACGCAATACCGAAAACGTTCCATTTCACGCATTCTACCATATGCTGCTAAAACTTTTTAAACTAGTTAGTGACTGCAACTAAATTAAAAAAATCTGCTATAAACTATGACCATTTGTTTTTTTTTTATTATTTTGCCGTATTAAACAAATGGTGATATAGCTGCTGTTTACATTATTCTTTTTATAATAGAAGAACTTTAAGCTTGTCTCTTACAAATCTCATTTTGTTGTCGTAAAATTCTTCGCAAAACGAAACTCTTTACGGGGAGGCGCCAAATGTGTTCGTAGTTTTGTACTTCAAATTGTCTATCCCTCTTGCTTTCATCAGGATGTTACGAGTTACATTTTATCTGTCTCTTGCTCTCGAACTAAAGTAACATCCAGTCAATCCAATGTTAAGTTTTAAACAAATTTTCATTTTGATGATTTCATTTACAATGATTTGCGGTTTTATTGCTTGCGATGAATAAGCAGTTAGTCTACCAGAAATATAATGTCGTGAAAATAGAATTTAGCTAGATTCAGTAAAAAAACATGATTCGACAATCCATAGGCCCCACCTACTGCCGTTTACGTCAGAACCAGAAGATGATGCAATGTGTAAAGATGTTATGTGATAAGCTCTACCGGTATACTAAATACCTACTTATAACTATACTTACGAGTTCATACAAGATCGATTAGTACTACCCATTGTACCTACTAGTTGTATCTGGATTGTTACCTATTTAAGGAGCAAATATGTATTACTAAATCGGGAACTGGCAATTAGTAATTACCTATTGTTAATCTCTGAAAAAGTTAATATAATTTAATTTAAGTACCTACTTAATTCTGGTTACTTATTTACAGATTACCTACTCCAAGAAAAAAATCAATCCAAGATGAATCTAATTTTATTATTTATAAATATTTATTGGATGGGTGAATAAGATATTGTTACGTTTTACCACAAAATAAATAACGTTGTGTAGAAAATAATACATAAAAAAAATTTACCTTAATCTTATAAGTACACGATGAGATTTATTTGTACACAACTTAAAATAATAACAGAAAATTAAAGAAAACTTAAACTATTAACTAAAAACTAGAAATTAAAATAACTAAATAAATCACAAAAATTTAAACTAAAAGACCATGAAAATATAAATATATACCATATAATATACCATATAAATATATTTTGTTATATTTTATAAAACAAAATAATTATTAGATAAGTTAACACAACTGATTTATTTATTACTATTAAGTACTTAAGTACTAGTAAGTGAGTATTGTATTTTAACCAATAGGTAAGTAGTATTATAATTTGATAGGTTAAAATCTATTTAAATTACTCAGAAGGTTGCCTTTTTTTGTTTCCCTCTAATTTTCTTAATAAACATAAATGGGACGTCTGTTTCAATGCATTTGTTATCCCCTCGCCCCTTGCACTATATCTAATTTATTTAGGATTCATGGACATTTTTTATTGGTCTAGAATAGTCTAGATACTCGTATTAGTACCATGATTAATGGAGACTATCTAGTCTCCATTAATCTAAGTACAAAATAGTTAGTATTAAATGGTACCAACTACCAATGATTAAATCTCAGCAGAGAGAGATCGCTGCTAACTATAAATAATCTTTTATGTAAGTAATTATAATTATGTGCTTTAAAAAAAAAACCGACTGTCCATCAATCGAAAAGATTTCGTAAAAACGGTAAAGCATGTCCTTTGAATTTCTTTCTTTTTCTAAATCAGTTGACGAATAACGGAGTTAAGCGTTAGCAAGCAAAAACATTCAACTGAATTGAGAACCTCTTCTTCTATGAAGTCATTTACTAAGTCAGAACATTGAGAAAAAAAGCGTGGGTTTTATTTTGATATAAAATTTATTGTAGTAAGTACTTAAGTACAAAAAAACTGAAATTTACATATTTTATCTACCCATTAATCATAATTACTTAATCATAAACATTTAATTATTCCTGTCAAAAGAAACACCCTTACAAAATTTAAAAGAGCTTATTTGAAGCAAAAAATACATCGAAATAATATGAGGAAGAAGCGGCACGAGTCTAAATTATAGTACGCAGCGCTTGGATAATTTAACTACAAGCCTAAGGCGGGACACTACACAGCTCCGTTGACAGTACTAAATTACGTGTATCAATAACAAAGATAGAGAGACGTACAAGAGACAATAGCGAGAACGAGACAATAATAATGATCACTGTTGCGATTGATTGCGTTTGTTTGTGACTACGTTGAATTGTGTGCAGCACCTAATTTTATGTGGTAAATTTTCAGGTTTTCGTACTGGATTTGCCAAAAATACGACTTATTAATAATCATAGATTTTAGTGTTACTCAATAAGCGTGATGTCCTGTAATATGCAATAAAAATGGCTCTAAATAAATAGAAACCTGTGGCCATTTTCATAGGGACTAATAACCTGAAATTGGCTAAATGCAGAAACCGTGCAATGTAACATTAGTGGAGATGTCAAATGTATTGTAAAGTCAATCTGACAATGACATATCAGATGGCTGACTGACAGTTTGCGACTCGCTTATTGTTTTTCGTGAAAAGAAAATCAAATGCGAGATTTTATTTTTTGGAAATTTTGGTTTATTTCCAGCTCTTACGAATCCATTTAAAGGAAAAATAATTGATTGCTTCTTTAACGGCCATAGAAAGCAAAGGTATAGCGTGTGTATATTAATTAAAGGAGTGTAGACATTCAATTCGTGTGCTGCTCGAGACCTCGCGAAATGTTGTTTTACGGGGCCGTCCACTTGCGTTTCTTGTAAATATTTGCTGATTCTGCTCAACTAACAGCGTCAGTAAAGTAAAGTCTCGCTACGTGGAATCATATTAAGGTAATGGCATTGTTTTTATACTATTTGACCTTGGTATTGGTCCTGAGTCTTAGAAAGTATAAGTACTAGACTAGATGTTTTGCCTAGGTATCTTGGCCATGATTCTACGGACGTAGATACGTAATAACGAATGCTTTCGCTTAATTGTACATTAGATTGTTTTATATAACAATAAGCACCTGTTGTGTCTTTGTTATCACCTAGTTGTCTTGTGTACTTATAACAAATATTTAATGTCTAATTGGATACTCTGAAGTGTTCTTTGAAACCCACCTGAAGCCTACTAATAATGTGTAGATTAAGGAAGTTTATTCAATTTCCTCTTCATACAATTACCTCATAAATTCCCATAAACAGTGTTCCTTAGGTACCTAAAGTATAGCTTCCGGGAGGTTTAGAATTTTTTCTTGAAATCTATTTGGTACCTTAGCACAATTGGCTAAATAATAGTTTAGACATCATAATAGATAACCAACAACACACTACGTTGCTGTACTGGGTGTGAGTATTTTATTTATTTATTACTAGCTGTGCCTCGCGGTTTCTGATGCAGTTAAAAAGTATCCTATGTACTATTCTAGACTATAATCTATCTCTGTGCCAAAATTTCATCCAGATCTGTTCAGCTGTTCTGGTGTGAAAGAGTAACAAACATCCATCCATCCATCCATTCTTACAAACTTTCACGTTTATAATATTAGTAGGATCAGGTACACATAACAGAATATAGTCAACAAATTGTGTGGGTACAAAAACTCTAAAATTTACCATACTCTAAAATTTATTTCATGAATGAGGATGCAAAATTGCAAGTATTAGCAGTACCCCCACAATTACATCTGCTACACTGGTTACTTAAGGAACCATTGACCTTTTTAGGTAAAAAACACAATATAGTAATATAACAGAGAATTAAATTTAGTTTTCTTAGGCAAAAGCCGTCACCATACCTAATTTAGCTGATTTTGGTTCATCTGTTATAAAGGTGTGGACACACACACAAAAACCTTTATATTTTTAAAATTAATGTGTTGGCTGTGCCTGTAATATCCTATTCAGAACACTCAGTTAAATCTAAACTAGTTAAAAGTATTGGTGTTGTTGTTTAATATGCAGCAATAACATGTTAATGTTTAGCTTTTTTTTTATTTCCCAATTTACCATTCTGAATGACTATTGTAGGCTGTTAGATTCCATGCTTATGATCACTTACTGTGTATGTAAATGTAGGCTGTGCTAACAATATAAATAATAGAGTGAACAACACAAAACATAGATCTAAAACAAGTACTAATGTGTATTGTTATCTTTGAATGTTACAGCACAATTCAATAACAATTGATATTACACAACTCACTTGTCACCCTAATTAATATTAAATGTAAGTGACATTAGATAGTATTTAAACAGGTTGAAGGACATAAAAATAAATATATCTTAATATATATAAATCTCGTGTCACAATGTTTGTCCTCAATGAACTCCTAAATCACTTAACCGATTATAATAAAATTCCCACACCATGTGCAATTCGATCCAACTTGAGAGATAGGATAGCTCAAAACGCGAACGAAGTCGCGGGGTGACAGCTAGTTTTTTTATAATATCCTTACTAATATTATAAATGTGAAAGAGTGAATGTTTGTTACGCTTTCACACAAAAACTACTTGATGAATCATCATGAAACTTTGTACATGTATTCTGGGAGGTACTAGAAGTAACATAGGGTACTTTTAATCCCGAAAAAATAAACAGTTCCTATGGGACCGCGGGTGAAACCGTGGGGTGCAGCTAGTATTTCATATATACTACATGTCTGTATATGGACTGGCTTAGTAGAATCAAGGCCCTGTTGATTGGTCCTCATCTTGTAGCATTAAAATAAATTCTAAAGAAGGTTGGAATATAAATGAGTGAAAGTTTGAAGAAAGGAGAGCTACTTCACACCGCTGTTTACATCCGCACCTACCCACATGCATACTAAATAGAACTAAATTATAATCTTGGAAAATTACCACTTGTTTTAGATTAATACTTTTATTATAGAACACTCATACTAACATCTGCACACATTACATAATTTCGATCTCGATAGGACATTAATTTAGTAAAAAAATCTTTGATAATATTGTGCTTCAAGGTTATAATCTATGTTTTTGCATGCTTATTATTTTTTTGTGCTTTATTTGAATATTGACCTACACCTACTTTGAACCAAAATTATATATTATTCATGCACATTTATTTATCTTTTGGTATTCATTAGAATTTAGAGTAGGTACAATATTACTATTTTTAGTTAGTTAATTCTTTTATTGGTTTTATTTAAATATTATCTTTTAAAAAACCTTCAGCAATGCATTTAAAAAACTAGTGTTTAATATCTACTTATGAACAATATATTTTCAATGAACTGAATTAAATGAATTGTGTACAAATTTCGTTTCACGAGTCACACTAGAACATCTGAATGGATCTAGATGAAATTTGACACAGATGTAGATTACAGTCTGATATAGCAAACATGCTACTTTGAAGCCACACATATGCTACTTTTTAACTGCAGGTAACTCAATGAAGCGTGGCTAGTTATGTAAATCCACATATAAATTATTTATAATTACATGTGACAAGAAAATAATAAAAATAAAGAGTGAGGGTTTACAGTTCAACTTCATTATGTCACTATGTACTTAAATATTCGTACTTTGCGCAAAATCAGGTCAAATGCACGTTTAAAAGTCTTTCATTGTTTCCAGAGCGGACATGCCATTGATAATGGGCATCGGCGATGAAGTGGTCCACTTTGCGGCGGCGGTGGTCGTGATGGCGGTCGCGGCGCTGGCCTGGTGGTCGACCAACGCCCGCCCGGACCGCTACCGCGCAGTCATCCTGCGCCCCTTCCGCTACCACTCTGACACGCTGACCGTGCGCTCGGGCGGTGAGTACTCACATCGACCCTACTGTTTGTTGCAATTCACTTGTTGCATGTGTATGCAACATTCTATGGACACAGGGCCGGATTTAGAGGTGTAGAGGCCCTAGGGCAACAGAAAAATGGAGGCCTCTAATTATTACTCGAATAAAATGAAGAAAAAAAAACAGTCAAAAATGCAATTTTATTTTTTGCAAGAAACCAATTAAATTATCAAACAACTTTTATTTGTACAAGTAGGTATTAAAGTAAAAATCTTCCTAAAGTAAATTTCTTCTTTTTAATCTCTCTGCCCTACATTAAATCCAACCCTGTTAATGGACATCCTACTAATATTTAACGCGAAAGTTTGTAAGAATGAATCGATGGATGGATGTTTGTTAGTCTTTCACGCCAGAACGGCTGAACAGATCCGGATGAAATTTGGCACAGAGATAGATTATAGTCTAAAATAGCACGTGGTATACTTTTTAACTGCGGGTGAAACCGCGAGGTGCACCTAGTATTGGATAAATCCACACTATCCATCCATACTACTATATTATAAAATCGAAAGTAACTTGTCTGCCTGTCCGTTTGTAGGCTTTTCACTGCTGAACAGATCTTGATGAAATTTAATAACTATTTTCTGAATAAACGCGAACGAAGTCGCGGGTAACAGCTTGTAAAACATATAGGTACAAACATATCGCATAGTCTGTGGCATTGCACGGATACAAGTTAAAATGTCTATGTTCGTATATTCTTCGTTTCTAATCCGTACAGCCAAGGGTTAGAACAACCTGCCGACTTCCTTGTCTCCTCAGAGTTATAATCTGGGCCCGATTGATAAGGTATCTTTTAAGTCTCCGTGCTTCTTCTTAGAATCACATCGTCGCTTACCAACAGGCGAGTTAGTGATCAAACTCAGACTTTCGCGATAAAAAAACCTTTATATTCTTAGTTCACCAACCGCTTCAATACATCTTACACAAACAGCAGATAATTTCAAATATCTGAATTCTGAACATATTATCGTATCCTAACTAATACTATAAATGCGAAAGTGAGTTTGTTTGTTTGTTTGTAACGCTTTCACGCCTCAACTACTCAATCGATCATCATGAAATTTTGCATACACGTTGTCAGGGGTACAGAAAAAGACATAGGGGATAAAAATTAGCGGTTTAATTAACTGTAGGACCGCGGGTGAAACCGCGGGGCGCAGCTAGTAGTCTATAACGCGCTGCAAACACGGTTGCTGTTTAAGCCACTGTCCTACATAAACCGTTAAATCTTCAATGTCGAATAATCACACTTAATTTTATACCTCTAACTAACTGCGCCCAGCGGTTTCACCCGCGGTTAAAAAGTATCCTAAATGCTATTCTAGACTATCATCTATCTCTGTGCCAAATTTCAAAGTGAAAGAGTAACAAACATCCATTCATCCATCCATCCATTCATTCTTACAAACTTTCGCGTTTATAATATTAGTAGGATAGGTAAAACATTCAAACCATAGACCTCGTTCATAACAATAAATGATTAGTCGTCTAATATTATAGAAAAAACTGTTTTCAAATTTTTGCTCAATATTTAATTTTTTTTTTAAATTACACTCCACGGACTCTGGGGACCGTGACTTTTGTTAACATAAATCTTTAATTATTATTTAAGGGGAATACAGGTAGAGTGGGGTTAGTTATTAATCAATATTTAGGTTTGTCATGCTTTTTTCCAGACACCCCCGTGACCCTTCAGTACACAAATACAGAGTCTGGGATAGAGACATCGAGAACAGGTATTTATTTTATAACTTTATCTGTAACAAGACGTCATCGGTCGTTATATTATAAACAAATGCTTTACCGTGTTTACAAGTAACTAAGTGATGTGCCTATTTAAATAATTTCTTATCGAAATAAATGGAGATAGGCACGTTGTATAATATGCGAAGGTATTATTATCTGATATCGATACTGGACTGTCTATTTATACTTCCAGCCTCATGAAAATATAATTTACTTGCCTCATTTGAATTTTTATGTCTGTCCCGTGCTGAATGTCTTAATATACAATAGTAATAAAATAATAGTAATCTATGGGTAAATGTCTACACTTCATTACCATAAAATCACTAGCTGACTTCATTAATTTAAAATAACTAGATAACTAGTGGTGCAATAATGATGGATACCCAAGTAAACAAGAGAACTTGCATCAGAATCGTGTGTCATGTACCATTTTTATAATCACATAAATAATAAACATATATTTATGTAATTTACGAAGTATCTATCTACATAAGATGGTCAAATGAGAGATATATTTGAGTTCATTTTCCTTATTCTCCAAAGTTAGAATAAGGTCGCGTGGGTAATTAAATCTTTATCATATTTTTATACATTTCGTATAATATATCGGCATATTTGTATATATACCTATTTTTTAAACATCCTGCTAAACTATACCTATTTTATCTTACCACGCTGGTGTAGTACACTTGATAACCTAATTGAGTCATCAGAAATTGACTGTGTACTAATGTGACGCACATGACTGCATGTATGAGTTACACTGTTGTAAGTTATATGATAATTACTTATTGTATTTAAGGTAATTTCTGTATACCTATAACGGGCTGAGGACACGAGTGATAACGGTTAGAGTCACCTGCTTTTACTAAAAAAAAAAAAATTAAAGTATTCGACCTTGGCACTTTGCATGTCTAATGTGTTTGGCAATAACTTTGAGTTTATCAGCATCGAGTATTAGTATTTTAATTAAAGTATTCAAAATACTTTTTTTTTAAAGAAAAACCGATGACAAAAAATATACTAAAATACCCATACAGAATTGTTTACTAAAAACTGCATCTACAATCCAAGAATAAATTGGACTTGCCCATTTGCCAATATTTATTTTCGACCTGTTTGTGCTTTAACCTTAACAATGCAAATGCCTATTGTCCTAATTAATACGCTTAGATAAAATTCAAAAACATGTCGAATGGTTACTCACAGTATAACGTCATGGGAAAATCGGACAATACAAGAGGACGATCTCTGAATTGTCGGATTTTTTGTTCCTGCTTAGTAACAGCGCAACTAGTTTATGTATAGAATGGGCAAATGATTGACCTAACAAAAAAACTATGGGAGGCCACGGTAGGTTGTCGGTTTTGTAAAAAACTAGATAAAAAACATGCAGCGATACCACTCTCAACTCAGTAAAAGAAGTAAGCAAGTTCGAATAGTCAGGGCGGAGCTAGGCTTATTTGTTTTAATCGCACGATAGCCTCCTGCATGGTTTAACGTTTCATGGTCACAGGGCAGACAACCACGAACTACCTATATAATGAATTTGATTATCTGTACAGATAAACTGGTCGCTTTCTTACACTTATTCAAGATGAGGGTGATAAGTTTTGCACTTACGTCCCGCTTGGGGTGTATTGTACATTTCCCTCTACCAGTACCAACCCAACTCCTTGAAATAGAGTGAAGCTTTGGGGCGCTGGCATAGTTGCTCCAGTGGCGTATAGATGGTAGCGTTCATAATGACGATGAAAAGCAGTCTGGTCTAGTCGCATTCTAACGACATGCGAGTATTTCTGGAATGTTTGATCAGGCGCGCTTTTCTTGACGCGCGAGATGTTTCTTGGTCACTCTCGCTCATGTCTTTTGAAAAGAGAGAGACAATTACAAAAAAATATCTCGACTTGTAAGAATAGCACTCGAGTTCAATTCGCAGGCGCTCTAGCGGTGGAGAGCAGACAGAGCACCGCCGGCGCGCGGGACGTGGTGCCGCTGCAGGAGATGGACAGCATAGTGGACGCGCACATGGCGCTGCTCGACAACAACCGGTTGCACTTCTACAGGAGAGTACATAGTAAGGAGCTGTGTTTTTTTTTGTTAAACGTTTCTAGCTCCCCACTAGGATTCCCTGTGCCGAGGATGCCATGGAACACAACAGAAGGACAACTAACACCCAGACCCAAATTCATTATTAAACTTCCTTCCTTCCTGGGGGCTTACCATGAACTTTTACAAAAACATCATTGCGCAGGAACGTTTTGTTACATTCCTTAATAAGTATTGTTTTGTACCCTACCACAAGCATTGAAAACAATAATGTTTTAAAACATTATTACTCCTGCTACAGTGATGTCAAAAGAATGTACGATACAAGTGCTTTTATACACTCTGTGGTACTTTTGCGTATTTTGGAGTGTGGTGTTGCCAGATGTACGATGTCAATCGTAATTATACGATTTTTGCCATGTAAAAATCGTACAATCGGGGTCGTACAATAGTACGACCGCATAGCGAAATCGTGCCTACAGTATCCTATCGATACAGGGAAATTACACTTACGGTTTTTACAAGTTGCAAGTAAAAACACTATGATTTATTATTAGTTTCTTCCCTAAGAATTTTTATTTTCCTCACTCGCGTACAATCTCTCCTAAGAAACATCTGGCGACACTTGGTTGTATGAACAATGTCAGGGTTTTTTGGCGGGAACCGAAAAGATGGTGTCGTGTTTTTGTATTATTTTCTAAAACTTGTGATTCTTCGAGTGTTAAATTGTAATAATGGTGGATTATTAACGTTTACCGGTTCGTCAACATGCACGAGTGTGGGCAAATGATACAAACATCGCGAAACGCGATTTTTCGTGTTCTCTACAAAACTTCACTTAAAGTTTCAGTAAAGTATCCATAACTTTACTGGAATGGGAAAAGGGGAGGGATTCATCGTCTTCATCATCATCACCTCATCATCATCATCCCATCATCTGTTACTGAAGGAAAAATTATTACTAAGAATCCGACTGAAGGACGAGTATCCATGGTCATGAAAAATTATTAAAAAAAAAAAAAAAAAATGAACAATGTCAAAAACGATTTTTTTTTTGTTTTGACTCATAGGGCAGGCTAGAGGCAACATAGCCATACCACCATAGTCTTCCGTATGTTTGTCATAACATTTTTCATTAAATCTCTGATGAAGATGATGATAAATGAGATAAATCTCGCTCCTCTTTCCCTCTTTCAGTAAAGGCGAGTTTTCGTTTTAGAAAATAATACAAAATCATGACACCATCTTTTCGGTTCCCCTCAAAACCGTAAATTAAATCTACCTATGATCATGAAGATAAATTAAAATTCAATTGCTGTATCCAATTAAAGTTTGTGAAAATTATTTTGGTGATATCTAGAATTTAATGCTTAGAATAATTTGTCACAGCGGCCGCAGAGTCTCAGTCTGAGACTTTTTAAAAACCCACAGTGAAATCGCTGCGGGCTTTAATAGGAGTCTGCAGGCGAAGGCTCACTCTAAGAAGAAGCAAGTGCATCAAAAGGAGCTGACTTAGCCAACAAAAAATCTATGTGAAAATGGGTTGAAATTTATTCTGGAGCCCGTCCGAAGGCGTCCTTCGTAGTACGGAGCTTCCATTATCTGCTTCGAGAAACTCGAAAGTTTCCAAATCATCGGCCATCTTGCTAAATATTACAAATAGAACCTCAGAAACACAGCAAAAACTCACATAAAAATAGAAAAAGTTACACGGAGAGCAACTTTTTAACAATCGTTGTCATTTGTATCATTCCTGCTATTTTGACAGCTCGGCAGGAATACTTTATAGGTCATGGTACGGTTTTTAAACAAATGTTCCTTGGATTGAATGAACGAAATCGAGTGACGTCAACAAAACTGCTAAGCGATATCAAAACTTAACAGGAATACTTTTAGGGTGGTCATGGTACGAAATTACGAAGTAAGGCTTAATTAATGATGTTTTAAGAGGTTGTGGTAAGCCCCCTGATCTTAAGGCAGTCGAACTCCGACTAAGCTAGGTCGTCGGGATATGTTTGAATGTTTTTTTTTAAACAGCAGTTTTATCCACTTAACCAGTGATAAAGTTATGCCATATTAAAAGCGTATGCTGGCAGGTATGGGCGTATATGTATGCAGGCGTATCTGAATAACATCCGATTGCACTTCTACTGGAAAGTACAAAGTAAACTGCTTGCATGCTTTACTGGTTGTTTCTGTTCTGTAACAACAGCTGTCGAGCCATGCCAGAGGCCTTCGGGCGGCATAGAATCTGATACTCGGCCTATACGAACTTGCTTGCTTTTACTGGTTTTGTAGAAAGCAGCCAGACGAGTGTTGCCGTTGTAAGAGATGCAGCCACATTATATTATGGCGTTTCTACTCTACATCCGGTAAGAAGCTGAGTGTTTCTACCGTTTTTGTAGAAAGCGGGAAGATATAAAACCACTACCTATTAAGAGTGTTGCCGCTGTAGGAGATCAGGTATTGTATGGCGTATCTGGACTATAACCAGTTGCAGTTCTACTGGAAGGTACAATGGATGGTTGTTTATTTTTATTAAAGCAGAGGATTGTCGACGCTGTAGAAGATGCAGCTACATTTAGCGTGTTTGGACTCTAACGGGCAACACTTCTGTAGAAGAGGGCGATGTAAGATTTATGTATGTTTTTAGTCACGTTTTATAGAAAGCAAACAGACTAACTCCGCTGATAGGGAAGTGGTGTGGTGTAGTTTCAGAGTATGGAAACAGATGGCGTTTCTGCACGGTCATCGGGCTTCTGCACTTCGGCAGGAGATTTCAATGTAAGGAACTGTCTTTTGTACGTTTCTAGCTGTTTATATAAAGCGGCCAAACGCCAGCAGAAAATGGACGCTTGCATGATACTGTGCATGTGGATTATAACCGGTTGTACTTCTACAGGAAAGTTAATAATACGTAAGTTGTAATTTTATTATAAATCCTGATTGTAAGTATTATGCCTATTCTGTGGGATTTAATAAGTATTATTAGGTGCACGATAATGCGAAAACAACAGACCTGTATTCATCGATCGAATGATGAAATTACTTGCGCAAGTGCAATCACTAGTTGTTTATTATAATGACTAGGAATTAATGTATCTCGCATTAATGTCTCCAATACAGATGTTTAACTAAAAGCAGGCAGTTAGGTATATTCCCGATAGTACTAAAGCTATACCTACAGTCTTGTGCTCTTATCGAACTAATTATTATTGCAAATATTAGTCGCTTTAAACAATGTCTTTTTCTTAAATGAACCATAAAACTTAAACGCGAAAGACTAAATTGCAATGCGTAAATTTTAATCCTCCCTTAAAGATCGATCGTTTGGGTTTTTACGTTAACTCTAGGTAGCAGTATTTTTATTTATTTATCAGATTAACCCAATTGTACGGGCATTCTTTATAATATGGTTTGACGTTAGTAGCACAGTCATCACTATATGAAGGTATCTATCATAAAGATATGAAATACTTAATTGTTATCAGTGTAATTGTTAATAGTGCTATAATAATCCTACCAAAACACGTCATGGGTCTTTGGGGTTAGTCCTAAAGCGTAAAATAATGACATTTTAAATATTCAATTCGCGGTCTCGAATAAACTTTTTTAGTAGCGCGCTTATCATTATTCGTCAGAGTATAACGAAGATGTAATATAATAATAAAAATATAATATTCGGGACACTTGCACACGGTCGTCTGACCAAAACTAAGCAAAGCTTGTGCTATGGCGGCCAGAGACTGATATGGTATACATATACATGGTTATTTGTAACTTACCAGAAAACTCTTAAGGGTTCATTGTACTCTTCAATATAAACAACTTTTACTATGGGGCGAACACCGAAATCGCGAAAAAAAAATCAGCTGTTCCATACATTTTGTCAAAGGTGATTGAACTTTTTGTATGGGACAGCTGTTTTTTTTTTTCGCGATTTCGGAGTTCGCCCCATAGTAAAAGTTGTTCGTACTGATGAGTACAATGAACTCTTAAGAGGTTTTTGATTAGGTACAAATTCTTTTCTTTCTTTCTTTCTTTCTAAATATTTTTCAATACATACTTAAATAGATAATTAACACCCAGATATTGTGGGAATTGAACCCACGAAGGCAGGTTCACTACCGACTGAGCCACCTAGGCAGTCTTTTGGGGGTTATAATACACTCGCTGTGCCCCGTGGGTTAACCCGCGGTTAAAAAATATCCTATGTGCTATTCAGCCAAATGTCATCCAGCTCTGTTCAGCCGTTCTGGCGTGAAAGAGTAACGAACATCCATCCATCCATTCATTCTTACAAACTTTCGCGTTTATAATATTAGTAGAATATCTACCAGCCCCTGCGGGGAAAGGCGTGACTGTCCATACTAATATTGTAAAATCAAAAGTAACTCTGTCTGTCTGTTTGTAGGCTTTTCACGGCGTAACGGCTGAACAGATCTTAAAGAAACTTGATAATTAGTTACAGTATATCACGAGGAAAGTTTTTAGATACTATTTTCTGAATAAGCTCGAACGAAGTCGTAGGTAACAGCTAGTATGTTATAGCAACGATAGAAAAGTGGTGAAAGCAGTAAAAAGGGTGAAAAGATAACAAGTATTATTCTGAAAATATCGACGAACATATATTAATAACAAACAGACAAACATAAAACTTCCTCCTTCTTGAAGTCGGTTAAAAAACAAAACCCTGCAAAGTATAGACGACAATCCTAATATAAGGAGAATCTAACGCTCTTTAGATAATGACGTCACATGAAAACAATCATACTGTGTGCTCACCCAAAAATATCCTCTCATTAGGTAGCCGGAAAAGCGGCAGCTAAAATTTCCGTAGAATAACTGTGTGCTTACGTTTAGACACCAAAATGAATGCAAAACAAAAACGCGTATGATGCTTTATCCTTATCAGCTTCAATTAAAACGTGACATCATACTTCCAGCGCTCCGCACCACCCAAATCTCCGCGGAATCAACGACCGACACCGAGACTGACTCGCAAGAAGATCCGGAGCCGGCGAGCAACGCCCAGATACGAGAGATGGACAGCATCGTCAGCGCGATGGAGGCTGACGAGACTAGCAACTGCGACGTGTTTAGCAGGCCGCATGGTGAGCTAAACTTAACCTTACGCTGATGTCAATTGAAGTCATAATGATTAAATGACTGAGCGAAAACAGTGTCTTTACAAGTATCTACAATGTGTGGAGCAGACCATGTTTTGAGCAAGACTTAACCTTATTTAAACACCAATTAAGTAAGCATAAAAACGAATCAAATTGAAAAACATCTTTAATAGCATGTGCAACGTTTTAAGTTTACATACAATGCACAGATTTGTTCATATTATATGCAGGTATATGGACAAATCTCAACTTTGTAACAGTAGCAATGAAAATCTGATTAGCTAGGCGACTTCCTCTTCACTACATCCTGTTGGATGTAAGCTCAATTGTATTGGATGATGTTGTACGAAAAACAAATCTACCCACTCAGCAATAAACCTTGTATTTGTATAGCCTCGGAGTAGTTATACAGTGTTGACTTTTTCTTAATAATTTTAATATGTACAAACTAAAGAGCTAAAAAGTCTGTATAACAATTCCAAGGCTGTACAATATTTATTGCTCAGGGCTAAGGAAGGTCACGTTTTTTTTTTTTTATGTTTAGGACTCTTATTAAATTTCCTATAAAAAATAATACAAATAAACTTAACTCTCCTTCTTGCGCAGTCGGCTAAAAAATCAATGTGTTTTTCCATTTTTCACACTTGCCGGAAAAATTGATAAAAGCAGCTCGAGTATGGAATTTTTTAATCATTAATAGCACCTAATCTATTAAGTACTTTAGTTTTCCTTATTAATTTCAGGAAACGATTCAAATTCCACTTCGTTGATAGCCACGTGTCAGAAAGAGAAGACAGATAAAGACCCACAAACTAACTCTGATGAGACTAACGAGGAAGGCGAGAATACTGCCACAGAGACCAGAATAGAAGCAAGCGAGAGAAAAATTCTTATTAGGCTTAAGTATCTGAACGATACACTGAAGGAAGTTGAAGGGAGCCTCGATGAGCTGCTGAAGGATTTTAAATGGTGAGAACTTTTTTGTACAAAATAGTGGTAAGTACAAGCTATGCTCAACCGAAAATTAGGTGCTACTTAAGGTTTAATTAACGAGGTAGGTTAGATTAGTTATCGAGTTGGTGGTCAAAAAAGTTGTAGCTTAATAACTATAAAAAAACTGTGTATGAATAATTATGCTTTAAAATTAAAAAACAAAAATTATGCGGGTACAAAAAACCAAACTGCTTAATTTTTGAGAAGTCGCTTACCTTTAAGTTTTCGGACTCCATAGTAAAAGACCTTTGTAAGTGAAACGTTGTGGAGGAATCTCTCTCTTTATCACAATTCGCGCAAGACCTAAAACTTCTAGCGAGATTCTTTTAGTTGAGTATAATACAGACTCAACCGAGACCGCGCGACCGAAACTCAACAAGAGTGCCTAGCACACTGTATATCTATCACTCATTTTGCCTCATACCAACCGTTCGCCGACAGTGTGCTACCGGCGTTTAGGTTTTCCTTTTATCTGACCGCGTATGTATGTAATTTAATGATACTACAGATTTAGAATAAGTACCTAAAGAAATCAAGTACACTCTCAAAATCAAAACCGTTGCATTGGTGCCAGAAATAGTACAGTCAGACCGCTACGTTTGAGCAAATCCTTTTTTTAAAACAATAAGTATACGGAACTATTCCTGCGCGTGAGATGAGATAAGATTTTATCTTGGTCACTCTCACACTTATGACGTTTCAAACAAGAGCAACAAGGACAAAACAATTTGAGATGAAAATCTCAAATCTCCGAATAGGGCCACTGATTGTACAACTTCTTTAGTCACCCCTTTCCTTTTCAATATTCGGGGAAGTCAAATTATAAAAGATGTGCCTCGTGGAATGAAGGAAGTCGTCATCTGTTGTCAGGCGTCATTTCTCTAACGAGCTGAGCGGCTCTTTTCGCGTGCGTTTGATCTTCAACGGGCGCGTGCTGGGCGACGAGGCGGCCACGCTCCGGGCGCTCGGGCTGCACCACCGCGCTGTCGTGCACTGTCTGGTGCACCCGCGCCGCACGCCTACACAGGTATAACAACAAGATCAACTTAGAGGAAAAGATGGAACACTGCCTTATTGATATAAATGTAATATATTGTTACGCCAGTCGCAGAAACTATACGCTAATCTGTGGCGATGTTGTTTACGACTACCGATAGGTAACGCAGATTAGACAATAGTAGCCGCTCGAGTCGCGCGCGTCCCATTATTAAAATCCGGAACAAAAGAAATCTTTCTGGAAAGCAATTATTGTGCACCGTTTTTATGATGTTTTTATCTATTGAATAATAGGGTGTTTACTTCAATGTTCTAGATTGAACGCGTGGCTCCGCGTGATAAACAACTTTTTGTGTGTTTGCGCTATTGTTAAATCGAATGTTCTGGATATTTTAAATTGTATAAATACGCGGACGACCGACAACTCGGCAGTCAGTTTTGATTACGCGTTCAAAGTGCTAACATCAAAGTAATTGTACGAGTAGTGTTCAGAGTGTAATAGTGCAAGTGTCTAGTGTAGTGTAACAGTGTTTGTGTTTGTGTACTTGGTGAATAAAGTGAATCTTCGGATACATCGACGTTTCATTCCTTTTATCCAACCCCGCTCGTAACATTTGGTGTCAGAAGTGGGATAAAAGGAAAATGCCGATAACTCCGCACGACGACGATTCGCTTCGCACCAGGAGCCAACGCCGACAAGAGGAGGCACGCCGGTTAGAGGAACAGACACGGCGACAAGAAGACGTTGACCAGAGACGGTTTGGAAACGACTCGTTATTGGTTGATGTGAATGAACCAGCGACCAGCGATCCATCAGAGAATTTGGGAGCGGCTTCAGTAGCAGCTGCGGCACCAACACCATTGGACATGACGGCCTTGATGGCAATGCTTAGGAAGGACATGGAGGAAAATGCTCGTCGTCAAGAGGAATATGCTCGTCGTCGGGATCAAGAAATTACTCGCCAGCTAAAGGAAGGAATGGAAGAAAATGCCCTTCAGTTGAAAGAAGAGATGACTAGCCTGCGAACGGCTTTTGGAATGGAATTTCAAGAGTTAAAAAGTAAAGTTGACCAGCATGAGACTACTGTGAAGCAACATGACATCGCTATAAAGGACTACGCAACCCGCATCTTCGAGGCTGAGACACGGATTGACGATGTAAGAAAATGTTTAAATGTTCTCAAGTCTGGAGATGGAATAGCAGCCCCTGTTTGTTCTGCACCTGTAACACATGGATTCAAGGTGACACCTTTTGACGGAAGTTCCTCGTGGTCAGCTTATAAAATCCAATTTGATGCCATAGTCGAGGCCAATGGATGGAATAAGAAGCAAGCCATGACTGCTCTCACGGTAAGCCTCCGCGACCAGGCTTTGACTGTGCTTGAAGCACTGGGCAAGGACGTCACTTATGAGAAGCTTCTAGAAACTTTGGAAAGTCGTTACGGAGACGAACACCTAGAGCATGTGTTTCGAGCACAAATGAAGAACAGAGTTCAAGGCCGCCGAGAAAATCTGCAAGAGTGGGCTCTTGAGATAGAAAAACTATTTAGGAAGGCTCACCAGTCTTCACCTACACCCAACGACGAGCAGCTGGTTGAAGCATTCGCCGATGGAATACGTGACAGTGAAGTGAGGGTAGCAGTACAGCTTCGACATCACAAATCTCTGAAGGACGCTTTAGCTCACGCTTTAGAAGTAGAAGCTGTACGAAATCCAACGGGAGAAACCCAACGCATCAGGGAAGTGAGCGAAACATCCCAAAATCGTTTCCGGTTTAGCCCTAGATGCTACAACTGCGACGAAAGAGGCCATTTATCACGAAACTGTTCGAAGCCACGGCAAAGGAGGGACCATCGTCAAATTGAGGAAAAAGTGGATAACAACGCCGCCCAGCAGCAGGGAAACGAATAAACGCCAGGACCAAGGGGCGGGTGCTGGCCGGTGATTTAAAAGCCCCGAAGATTTCGATCTCACAAGTTCAAGATGGAAATAGCCTGATCATCAAAGGTGAAATTAACGGAACACCCTGCAAGCTGACTTTGGATACTGGAGCATCTCGAACAGTGATTAGTTCCCGATTTGCTAAACGTTACCTTCAGGATTTTCGGGGCTGCAACAAAGTTCAACTCCTGACAGCGACCGGTCAGCACATACCCGTCCGAGGCGAAGAATCAGTGGTATTGACGCTGGGTGAGGAGACTTTCCAACACAAAGTGATTGTGGCTGATATAGTCGATGATTGCATTTTGGGTCTCGACTTTATGCGAGAACATCACTGTGAGATCGATGTCAATCAAGGAATCTTAAAGTGTAGATCAGAAGAGATCTTTATGGAAGGTGCTACAGCAGGAAAAGTGTACTGTCTGAAGAGGACTATCCTTCCACCCAAGTCGGAAACCGTTGTGGTAGTAAGACTACCACCAAAGCTAAGACACCAACGACGATGTGTGATAATTGAACAATTGGAAAACAACCATCCATGGATAGTGGCACGGACTCTAGTGAAGACAACTAATACTGGCGTAGTGCGTGTATTGAATCCCAGTAATGAGGAGCATCTCATAAAAGGTGGAACTCTAATGGGCACTTGCGAGGAAGTAGATTGGATGCGCAGATGTCAAGAACTACCGAGCAAATGTATACCTCGTGAGAATTTCGACGTGTCCACACTTTTAGAAGATTGTGAGGATCTTACTGGAAAAGAGCGTTCAATGGCAAGGAAGATGTTACTGCATTACGCCGATATTTTTGCTTCAACTGATGCGGACAATGGGAAAACCGGCCTAGTAAAGCACACGATAAATACAGGCGACCAGCAACCGATACGCCAGCGGCCACGAAGAATACCAGTTGCTAAGGAAAAGGAAGTGGAGACCATGATTGAGGATATGGCGAAGAACGAGATCATCGAGCCCTCATCCAGTCCATGGTGTTCTCCTGTGGTGCTAGTAAAGAAGAAAGATGGCAGTATGCGGTTTTGTGTGGACTACCGAAGACTTAACGATGTAACTAAGAAAGACAGTTACCCTCTGCCCAGAATTGATGACACATTGGATACGCTGACGGGAATGAAGTGGTTCACAACCTTGGATTTGAAAAGTGGTTACTGGCAAGTGGAAATTGACCCCAAAGATAAAGAGAAAACTGCATTTTCTACGGGAAAAGGGCTTTGGCAATTCAATGTCATGCCATTCGGATTGTGCAATGCCCCTGCAACTTTTGAAAGATTAATGGAGCTGGTGCTTGCAGGGTTGATTGGAGACGCTTGCCTGGTCTATTTGGATGACATAATAATTGTGGGAAAAACCTTTGAAGACCACCTCAGAAACCTGGAACTAGTGTTGACGAAAATCCGTGCAGCCAACCTCAAGTTGAGCCCGAAGAAATGCTCATTCTTCAAACGACAAGTTAACTTTTTGGGCCATGTAGTTTCTGAAGATGGTGTGCGGACAGATCCGGAGAAAATCAGCGCGGTCAAAGATTGGCCGGTTCCAAAAGACAAGAAGGAAATCAGATCATTTTTGGGTCTATGCTCTTACTACCGACGATTTGTGAAAGGCTTCTCTGATATAGCAAAACCGTTGCATAGACTAACTGAAGAAAAACGAATCTTCCACTGGGATGAAGACTGCGACACCGCTTTCCGAGAACTGAAGAAGCATCTGTGTGAAACACCAATCCTTGGATTCCCAGACACCGAGAATGAATTCATCGTTGACACCGATGCCAGTAATATTGGTATAGGCGGCGTACTATCACAACGAAAAGGAGATCAAGAGGTTGTGATAGCTTACTACAGCAAATCCTTATCCAAACCAGAAAGGAATTACTGCGTGACAAGGAGAGAACTGCTGGCAGTAGTGAAGACTTTGCGGCATTTTAGCAAATACCTGCTAGGAAGAAAATTCCGTCTGAGGACCGATCACGCTGCATTAACTTGGCTGCTTCAATTCAAGGACCCTGAAGGACAAGTAGCAAGATGGATTGAGCAGCTGCAGGAGTTTGATTTTACAGCGGAGCATCGCAGTGGCAAGGCACATGGTAACGCGGACGCATTGTCTAGAAGGCCTTGCCCGGAAGACTGTAAGCATTGTCTAAAGCAAGAGTCTAAGGAAATTGTACCCGTCAGGATGCTCAAAACAGATCTTAGTGATGAATGGAAGCAAACCCTCCAGATAGCACAACAAGATGACACGGACATAAAGCCAATTTTCGAGTGGATGGAGTCTGGTGCCTCTAAGCCAAATTGGAGTGATGTGGCTGGCATGAGCATAACGACGAAGAGTTATTGGGCACAATGGGACAGTCTTCTTTTCCATGAAGGAGTATTGTGCCGCAAATGGGAAAATACACGAGGCAATCGCTGTCATTTACAAATGATTGTGCCTAAAGCTAAGGTACCTGACGTATTGCATCTGTACCATGGATATTCAGGAGGACATCTGGGAGTAAAACGGACGCTGCTAAAGATACGAGAACGATTTTACTGGATCAATTGCAGAGACGACGTAGAAGACTGGGTACGAAAATGTACAAGCTGTGCTGCAGTGAAAGGGCCACACACCCGTAGCAGAGGTGCATTGAAGCTGTATAATGTCGGAGCACCATGGGAACGAATAGCGTTAGACGTGGCGGGCCCATTTCCTGTCACTGATAATGGCAACAAGTACTTCGTGGTTGTTATGGACTATTTTACCAAGTGGCCAGAAGTCTTTGCAATTCCGAATCAAGAGGCTCCTACAATAGCCGACAAATTAGTGCATGAAGTGTTCTGCCGTTTTGGAGTACCACTGGAAATTCACAGCGATCAAGGAAGAAATTTCGAATCTCAACTGTTTAAAGAGGTGTGTCAAGTGATGGGTGCTCACAAAACAAGGACTACGTCATACCATCCACAGTCCGACGGAATGGTGGAACGATACAACCGCACTCTTGTGACCCATCTAGCCAAAGTGGTCGAAAACAATCAGCGAGATTGGGACAAGCACATCCAGCCATTTCTACTGTCGTACCGTAGTGCTGTTCACGAAAGCACCAACGTCACTCCAGCCTTTGCAAACTTCGGAAGAGAGTTACGGCTGCCTGCGGATTTAATAACCGGCATTCCACCAGACTCGCCACAACCAATAAACGAGTACGCCAGGGATCTACGGAATAAGATGAACGACATCTACGAACTTGTTAGAAATTCTAGCCAACAAGCATCGGAAAAGATGAAGACTCGATATGACAGGAAGTTCAATGACCCTGGGTTTGATGAAGGATCGCTAGTATGGCTTCATAATCCTGTACGCAAGAAAGGGAAATCTCCAAAGCTGCAACCCAAATGGGATGGACCATACCGTGTGGTGACCAAAATCAACGACGTCACATATCGCATACAGAAGGGTCAGCGAGGCGCACCTAAGATTGTCCACGTTGATCGACTGGCGCGATATCACGGGACTAACGATGCTCGGGACGAGCATGTCTTAGGAGGGTGTAGTGTTACGCCAGTCGCAGAAACTATACGCTAATCTGTGGCGATGTTGTTTACGACTACCGATAGGTAACGCAGATTAGACAATAGTAGCCGCTCGAGTCGCGCGCGTCCCATTATTAAAATCCGGAACAAAAGAAATCTTTCTGGAAAGCAATTATTGTGCACCGTTTTTATGATGTTTTTATCTATTGAATAATAGGGTGTTTACTTCAATGTTCTAGATTGAACGCGTGGCTCCGCGTGATAAACAACTTTTTGTGTGTTTGCGCTATTGTTAAATCGAATGTTCTGGATATTTTAAATTGTATAAATACGCGGACGACCGACAACTCGGCAGTCAGTTTTGATTACGCGTTCAAAGTGCTAACATCAAAGTAATTGTACGAGTAGTGTTCAGAGTGTAATAGTGCAAGTGTCTAGTGTAGTGTAACAGTGTTTGTGTTTGTGTACTTGGTGAATAAAGTGAATCTTCGGATACATCGACGTTTCATTCCTTTTATCCAACCCCGCTCGTAACAATATCTTACTAACATTATAAACGCGAAAGTTTGTAAGAATGGATGGATGGGTGTTTGTTTGTTACTCTTTCACGCCAGAACGGCTGAACAGATCTGGATGAAATTTGGCACAGAGATAGATTATAGTCTAGAATAGCACATAGGATACTTTTTAACCGCGTGTGAAACCGCGGGGCGCAGCTAGTATGTTTATAAAGTGGCTTCAGTTTGATAGCTGAAGCCACTTTTTTATTAACTTGTGTGCGTGGAAGTGTTGCCATGAAAAACATTTACATAACATATCGTCACGCCTTTCCCTCGAGGAGGCTGGCAGAGGTGTAATCGGACACCCACACTTCGCCGGACGATATTTAGTCCCAAATGTGACAGGGGGCGAGCCTGTCGCCACACATCGGGCTCCAGGCATATAGTAAATGACATACATTTACAATAATTGCACGAAAACATTTATTAATACCTAAACTCTACGTTAGCCATTTCCGTTTCAAGATACAACCTTAGTAGATTTAATATGCTAAAACTGCACATATTTAAAAGAGTTTAATGTTACGTGTTTAACAAAATTGACTTGTAATAAAACTGTAACTAACTTGTAACAACCTGAGCTGGGGGCTGAGCTACCCACGTCCGTAGGAGTGTACTCTATTCTGATTCCCTGCATGTGGTCCCCGGGTAGTGCTAACCGGGTAGCAAACTCTGGTGGGAGGCTTCGGCCGTGGCTAGTTACCACCCACCGGACCAAGCCATGCCGTGAAATGACCTAGTCGTGTTTCGGGATGTAGTCCGGTGTAACCGTTCCGAAGACGGGTCTGAGCTGTAGCGCACTTGTAGTGCCTCGCTTAACTGCCGTCTTTGTACTTCTTCACTCTGCAAAACTTCAAGGATAGAGTGAATAAGTAACTTATAGGTCGTCGTGCTCCATCTTAGACCACAACGTCGCTTAACATCAGGCGAGTTGGTGGTCAAACGCCGACCTATTCTACATAAAAAAAAAAAAAAAAAAAAAAAAAAAACCTCAAAATGTAGTCCTGCATTTTATAATGCAATATGTACATTATGTACACGAAATTATACCCTAAAACAGCGGTCGGCAACCAGCAGGCAAGGGCCGCACAGTGCCAAAATAAGCAAGTGACGGGCCGCACTTGTTCAAAAATTTTACTATAGTTTTCTATACATGGTTAAATGTAACTTACCAAAAACCTCTTAAGGGTTCATTGTACTCATCAATGTGAAAAACTTTTACTATGGATCGAACTCTAAAATCGCGAAAAAAAAATCAGCTGTTCCATACATTTTGTCTCAGGCCAATGAACTGTTTGTATGGAACAGCTGTTTTTTTTTCGCGATTACAGGATTGGCTTCATAGTAAAAGTTGTTCATATTGATGAGTACAATGAACCGTTAAGAGGTTTTTGGTTAGTTACTAACCCTGTATATACATATTTTACCATAGGTATATAAATGTGATATCTGATCTCTAAAAATCAATGTTTATCTGTCGCTGGCAGCTATAGTAAAAGCCTTGCTTAGCTTGGGGCCAGATGACCGTGTGAACGAAATGTCCCGATTTCTTTATTTATTTGTAAAACCCTCGCCGGCCGAGGGCCGCATGGTTGCCGCGGGCCGTGGGTTGCCGACCGCTGCCCTAAAACAATGTTGATAACGTCCAGTTAGGAACTGACCGAGCGAGTAGCATAGTTTCTTTGCGTCAATGTGTGCGTGTTGTGTACTTATACGACAGTAGCGTTTTTTGGATGGTTTTTGGCTTCACCTAAGTCATACGCCGTGCGCCATCTTATCCTCTAGGTTGATTTGAGAACAACACATAAATATAAGGTAAATAAAGACTAATTTGCCGCACAATTAGCTTGTGCCTATTCTATTCAATTCGTTTCTTTAAGTCCTTTCACATATTCAGCATTTAAATGTTTGTTATGTAATTCGCGCGCGGCTGTCATCCAACTATTGCTCGGCGTGCCACGCGCGGCAGTCGCGAATTGTTTGGTGTGTTTGGACACACCTTTAAATGAATTGAAGGTGTCCTACTTTATAATATTATGTTTTAGTGTAATGATTCTTTTTAGCGCGGCACGGGCGATGAAGTGGTTCCCCACGGAGCGTTGGAAGCGGGCGCGGCGCGAGCGGCACCGGAGCGAGCCTGGGACCTCGAGAACATACTCATGACGCTCGTCTCCATCGCGCTCACCATCGTCTGGTTCTTTAGGTATGTACTGTATGTTAGCGAGCCTGGGACCTCGAGACCTGGGTCTTATACCTTATCTCCTACCTACCCATTTTGCCTATATCATATCTTGTCTTACCTTATTTGTCTTTTTGTGCTAGGGGAACTAGTTGTTACACTTTAGTCTGAGTGATATTACTCTCTTTTTATGATTTGTTATTTCTGGTATTTTCGCTCTAACAAATTAAAGCGGAAATAAACTAGAGATTGGACTTTAACCAATCTCTAATGTATTTCCGCTCTAACAAAAGTAACAGTTACTTACTTTAAGTAACTGTTAATTTTGTTACTCTCTGTCTCTTTCTCTCTGTCTCTGTTACTCTTACTATTACTCTTATTTTTACTCTTTCTGTTACTCTTTAACCAACTTATGCTAACTTACTTTAAGTAACTTAACATAAGTTGGTTAAAGTAACAGTTTTGAATATGAACTTCCGCTAAAGAACGCCTGATTCAATCAACTAGTAAATAGTAAATCTATCTATCTGAGACGAAATTCGTTTTGCACAGATGCGAGTACTCGAACATGTTCACCGCGAGCGCGAGCGTGGCGCTGTTCTGCCTCACAGTGTTCTACAGCGTCGCCATCTTCGGCCTCTACCTCTCCGACACATTCCACTTCGACCGCCGCCAGCCGCCGCTGCCCAACAACTAGGCTCACACCACACTTGGAGGTAACACGCGAGACGTGACCTTGACACGCTTACATTTATTTGAGAAAGGAAACTTAGAACCGTATTCTAAAACGACGCTCGGTCAGGAATCTCGATTTGAAACTTGTTTAACCATAGGATCAACTAGGGCAAATGCGTTTAAGGGGCAATTGCGTCTTTCGAGAATTACTGACAAATTCTTCACAAATTAGGCGCCACCTCAATCTTTTTTCTATCTTTAGTTGCAATAATCTGTACAAGATGGCGTTAGTTGCCTAATTTGTGAAGGGTTTGTCAGTAATTCTCGAAAGACGCAATTGCCCCTTAGACCCATTTGCCCTACTTGATCCTATGGTAAAACCAGTTTCAAATCGAGATTCATGATTGAGCGCGTTTTAGCATACGGGCCTTTGGGCCGTATTCCAAACCGACGCTTGGTTAGGAATATCAATTTAAAAAATAATTTAGTAGTAAAACTAGTATTAAGTCGAGATACATGGCTGAGCGTCGTTTTAGAATTTTGCCCTTACAGTACTTATAACTAGCAATCTAACATACTTAAAACGCTTGAAAATGTAATAACTGATTCACACATAAAAGTACAGTAGCGACTTGGCGAGCTAGCGAGTTAAGTTGCTGTAAAGTTGTCGCATCCAAACTTCCAAACATCACGTCTTAACGCGCGTAGTAACTAAACTCGCCGGCAAGTTAACTCGCTTCTATACTTATTGATGTGTAAATCAGCCATAGTATCAAAAAAAAAAACGTGTCGGACTAAAGCCGTATGTATACAGGAGTATTAGATAAAAGCAATTTTCTTAACATGCCTGAAAGTAAGTCGAGGAATCTGTTAAAATTTAGCTTTGGAATTTCGAAAATAATCTACCCAAAACTCAAAAATGTACCGATTTAGCAGAAATGTACCGATCAATCTTCTATATATTTAGTATCAGTCTGTAATGTAAAGAGACGCCAGCATAGGCATATTTGGATACATTGGAGAATGTGAAGCCGGCTTAAGTTTTTGATGTATCATTACATAGTATAAAACAAAGTCGCTTTCTCTGTCTCTATGTCCCTTTGTATGCTTAAATCTTTAAAACTACGCAACGGATTTTGATGCGGTTTTATTTAATAGATAGAGTAACTCAAGAAGAAGGTTTATATGTATAATAACATCCATTAAATAGTGGAGAAGTACTGTTATTTTTGAGGTTTCTAATGTGATGTCGTTAATTATCAATTTTTTTCCGCTCACATTGCAAACGCAGGCTGAACCCTACGAGATTTATCAAAATAAAGTACTAATTACATATTTGTACACATTGAAAAGGTCTACAGAAAACTCCGCGATGATATATGTCTATATCTTATGGATATCCCACAATAACATTTTTTTGTTTATACCCGTGCGAAGCCAGAGCGGGCTGCTATGTTTTTATAAACAACATTCACAGTTTTTCTGTAGTGTATTTAGTATCAGCATTGCACCCGTGCGAAGCCGGGGCGGGTCGCTAGTTTCATCATAACTGGGCCTCGATTCTACTAAGCAATTCTATATTATAACAATTCTAGATACTTCTGTCATACAGAAAATGTCAATTTGAGGCAATTTATTAAGGTGTATGTTAAGGCACGGCAGCTGTCTCCCTCGCTCGCGACACTATTAGATATAAAATTATAGAATGTATTTTTGATAAATTTGCCTCTATCAATGCATTGAAAACAGTGTTACAAAGTATTCAGAATAATTTTCATGTTGATATTTATAATGAGCGTTTAGAGAAATGTAAACACGTTTTTTTAAGTGGTTACGTTTTTTCTAAGTTAAAACTATAAATGTCATCATGAAAATTATTCTGAATACTTTGTTATTATAATACTAAGGGCCGATTTTTCAATCCTTACTTTATTCGCCTAATAACTACCGAGCCAATAACTTTATTAATCTGTTTATTCGACTCATAAACGGTGTTCGGTTTTTCAATACAATTTTAAATTGGGAATAACTATCTGACCATTTATTCAGTGTGTACAAAAGCTAACTTCAGACAGTTGAAACAAAACTATAAAATATCCACGCGTTAGAAAAGGACTTCGAATTTTCACTTTTCGCTTATGTCACTGTCTTGTCAGTTTTAGTCTAAACGTCACTGTACTACTAATATGTGCAAAAGTCGTCGGCTGGTTTGGCTATGGTAAATAGCTCATGTAGTTTGTTCATGGTAGTTTTTTTTTAATTAAAATTAATTTAGTTTCTGCGTGTCGGAAATATCAATCTTTTTTTACAGTGACAACCCATAAGACCATCATTTAGACAGTCTCAACAATTTATTCCATAGAATAAACTGCTATCTGGCCGTTCCACCGACAAATAAAGTTATACCTCAGATAGATGAGTTATTCGTTTAGTAAATGATACCTGACCATTGAAAAACAGAATAATTAGCTATCAGTTCAATAAACACTATTTGTTTGTTTATCTGACCATTGAAAAATCGGCCCTAAGCAAAATTATCAAAAATATATTCTATAACTTTATATCTAATATAATAGTGTCGCGAGCGAGCGACACAGATGCCGCGCCTTACTATAGGTACACCTTGAAAATTTAATAACAATTGGTAGTCGAATTGGGTGGCTGTTTCTTACGTCCCACTGAAGGCACACCGACCTACCTCTAGGGTGTTTGAGCCGTTATCCACCACGCTGGCTGAGGGTTGGTGGATGTCACATGTCTTTCGAATTATTGTTCTAGGACATGTCGGTTTCCTCACGATGTTTTTCCCTCACCGTAAGGACACGTGTCTAATATAAATACACATACATTTATCTACGAGAGAAAAGTTCATTGGTGCACGGCCAGGATCGAACCTACCACCTCCGGACCTGAAGGCGAGGTCCACCCCACTCGGCCAAGACGGCTTGTCGTATAAAGAACTTTTTTTTGCGAAGCAGTGTAAGCTCGGTTCGTAGCTAGGGTAGAGACGACTGAGCCAAAGTGCAGCCAAGTTACAACGCGTGTTCTGTAGTTTATCTCCATGTTAGGTATTGGATTTGTTTTTGATTTTATTGTTTCCACTATTCGCAAGCCTAAGGTGCTCGAGCCATATTTTAACTGCAATACTGTTGCTGGCAATATTGCGAGAATATTTCTGTAGCTGAGAGGTAAAGGGTAATAAGTCAATTTTTTTCGAAAGTGATTACATTACAAAACACTTTCGAAAAAACTTACTTACTTACATATGTTATTATCAATTATAATTATTGACGTGACGTCTAATAAATCGATGAACGCCGGCTGCACGCACGAAAAAGGATGACTCATTGTCCCGTTACGATCGAAACGAGAGCGCTACACGAGCAAGTGAAAAGCACGATCGGCTTGACTATCTCTCTTCCACTCGATTGGCATATGCGATTTCATCAATGATTTCATTTCGATTTCATTTTGTAATGACGTTGTCACGTTAAATTAAACTATGGTCCGTAAACCGACTTTACAGAAAACATTTTTTTTACTAGACATTTTATATTAAAAACATAAAAAGATATAGTTTACCTTCCTGGAGACCTAAATACACTCTGTGCCGAAATTCAGTAATCTAGGAATCATTTTCAAAAACTACTTTGTTGTTATTATGATTGTTTGAAATCCAATTTGAACGTATGTAATTTTTTTCTAGAGGTTTATACATTATATACGTGCATATATGCATACCTGCTTAGAAATACTATAAACCAACCAATTTACTGAGATGTAGCTGACAAATAAAAAATCTAATTATTTCTACGACTTGATAGCTTATAAGGCTTAACACACGCACCACCTTCACCACACTTTTAACTGCTCCGGCCAGGCTTGAACACGGAACACCGCGCGTGTGGTTAGTAAAATTGTACACCGCGCCAACCCCACGGCATGGCTTGCGCGATTTTCGACTTGTCTGCGCAAGTCTAAAAGATCGTGTCGTTACCACACGGCTTAGTTATGTACGTCCAATTAAAAGTGTGGTGAAGCTTGTGCGTGTGGTAAGCCTATTACCTAGTTGAAAATATGTCGCTCCCTCTCCATCTTATGTGACCACTGATCCCTTTTAATTTCAAAGTTATTTGCAAACTAGTGATAATATACCATAGTAATAGGTACTAAAATTGGTACATTGGCCTTACAGTCTGACAGACAAATGACACGTTATCTGTGGCTTATTAAATAGGTACGTATAGTCTATTGCAATAAAACTTAATTAACAATATACAAAATAATATAAGTATCGACATTACTGGTTTAAATATTAACAAGTTTATAATTTTATCATTGCTTTGCTATCATTGATTTATTGGGGTGTGGACGGAAACCTTCTAATATACAAGGCAAGGTATGCAAGGGTCCTATACACTAACCCCCTTAGCTATAAACGTTGTATAGCTTCTGTATAGTTATACAGTCGTTTGGCCTTTTTGTTTATTTAAACTCGATAGAAAAAGACAAAACATTGTATAATTATTCAGAGACTATACAACGTTTATAGCTGAGGGGGTTAGTAGATTGCCGCCTTAGGGACTAACTACACTTATTCAGTTTTAGTCCACGGAAAACACCAGATATGCATAAAGATGCGTTTTCAAGCTTACGGATGCGTACGGATCTCGAACAACACTGGTACAAAACTGGTGTTTTCTACGGACTAAAGCGAAATTGAGCTGAATAAGTGTAGCTAGGTCCTTAGCGACCTGGCGGCTAATGTAGACGAACCATTACATCCGTTTTGTGTGTAATCTCATCATCGTAAAAAAATGTACTTTTATCATTAAAATTTAGTTAGAATAAGGCGCGTTTGTGATTGTTTAATTACTGAGATTAAGGTACCTATGTGATGAAAGGTCTCTTAGTTTCGTTTTATCAGCTAGGCTATAAAATATACTGTACAATACAATATTTATTCAATTATACAAATACTGAAAAATAACCATATTTTATCATTTATCCATATTTTATCATTTATCCATGGCGATCATTTATCCGTCTATTGTTGACATTTGACTTGAATAGTTGCCAAACGGTTGGTTCAATAATTTAACCGCCAAGTTACGGTTACTTTGGTCTTCACAAAAGTCGGTAGTATAATGGGCGGCCTTATAGCTTAAAGCCAGGCAACCATGTAATAAACATACACCTTGCACAAAATATAGTAATATATTATTACTTACCTGTATATAACAGTTACAATCGTCGTCAGCCTACATGTGTTGTCTTCATGCCACAAAAATCGCTTACTATTAGGTGCTCCTAGACGGGCCATTTTAAATGCAACACTGGCCCGGCAATACTGGCAATATTGCCGCCTGTACCCCGACCATCATCAGCCATGCCAGAAATGTATATCTGTATGGCCGGGCCATACTCAAAATATTGTCGCAATATTGCCTCACCCAGTATTGCAGTAGAAATATGGCCCGTCTGGGAGCACCTTTAGGCGAGTCAATGGCCAAAATGCATTAACTGAAAAAACTGTCTAACATTAAGATTTAGTAGAACTATTAGTAATTCCTTACGTAGAATACCTCCTCCGTCTTACACTTTTTAATTTAAGATATTATTTTTTACCTTAATTCCTTCGGCCACTGCCCATGGAAGTTAATGTTTTTCATGGACCTCAATGGCTTGATCGATTTTGAAAAGAAAGATGTTAGATTCGTGTTAATATCTGTAGTACACAGGCTAAATTTTACAGTCGGGTGTTTGATTTTTCATAGAATTATTAAACTCTTCGACCAGATGATATACACACTCGTAGATGTAAAGTCTTAATACGCAAAATGGCACCCTGAAAACGAGGCTTAGATCAACTTTAAGCCTTGTTTCGCTGTCAGTCGCTGCGATCGCGTCCGGGTCACGACGCCTAAATGTGCTAAACACAGCAAATGTCGTTCGGATTGACATTTTCGGTTTAGATTAAAATAAAGCTTTATGTATTGTTCTAGAACGTTGGTGTACATACATAAACAAATATTAGTATTGATGTGGTGCCACTATAGAGGCCTGAATTTGAATAAGGCACATCTTTAACTAGACCTTTTTTTTGAAAATGAATTATAGTACTTTTCTACTAAGTAGGTAAAAAAAATATTAAAAAAGAAGATCAATGTCCAGCAGGCAAACAACCTTGCGCGCCGCGACAAAATCTTCTCATCGATTTTTGTCGCGTGAGAACGTGACAAGGCTACGTGTAACTATACGTCTGTCTCGATAAAAAGAGCCGACAAAAAAGTTGTCGCGACGTGAATGCTAGGCCAGCAACAGTGGTTTGATAATTATATAGAAACGTGCTGCGTCAAAATATAGGGCTTTTATAATTTTGTTCTTAATTTCTGACCGGATTTCTGTCAGCTCGGTCTTTAGCTCTCGTGAACCAAGTCTGAAATCACGAAAAAGTACCAATTCCATTGAAAGATTGCATTCACACTTAACGAAAGTATGGTACTGCTGAATTGATTTTTGTAGTTTCAGGGTTGGTTGGTAGTAGTTGTTCATACTGATGAGTAGAATAAGGCCTTCTTTCGGCTTAATACCATTGTTCCATGTTACCCTGTGTTAGCACTTGCCTACCTACTTAAACTGATTTCAGTTGTAAATGCTGTCTACCAACCGTAGGAAGTTAGGGAGTCCGCTGCGAGGGCGGATGGCCGTCAAATCATCATAGCTGTGGAATCACCCTAATTAGTTATTTTTCTTAATATAGTTATGAATAGCGCCAGTGCATTTAGGCAAGTTGCAATTCGTGTCATGATCGAATCAGGATAACCCCAATACGGATCTGCTATTTTATCCATTAAAAATAAAAAAACATGTAAATTCATATTTAAGTTAGTCACTGGTCTCAAAATGTAAATAATTACTTAGATTTGTATATTTTATATTTAAATTATTTAGATATAATCGCCTATCATATTTGTAATTTAACATTCATTTTATCCTTACGCAATTAAAAACCACTCTTATTTTTGTAATAACACATTCAAATTGCTAGTGTATTCAGTGTTTGTTAACGTTAGTAACAACCTTTATTGTTATTTACTTTTAAGGTCATAGAATTATTTGAATAAAGTCATAATCTTAAGAATTGTTTCTTTTTTTGCCTCGTTAAGTCCTTCCTTGACCGACGCAGCGATACGTGTTAACGTAGTAGCGATACTAAACACAATAAATGCAGTTATATCCAGAAATCATAGACGTACAGATAATATATTCCCGAAATCCCATCAATGGGGCTATTACACCGTGCAATCTGTCGTATGCGATGGAGTCTGGCTATCTTCTATTCTTGCGCATGATGTGTTCTGTTCTGGTCCTTGTCTCTATCTCGTTTGAAAAGTCATAGGAGTGAGAGAGACCACGATAACATCTCACGCGTTAGAATAGGGGCCAGTAGAGACTATCTTTAAGGCGAGGCTTTCCCAGAACTTTAGGTATTTTGCTCTACCTCAGGCCGCACTTTTTGGGAGCGCGACGTATTCATTCACGCGACACAAAAGTTGTGTGCGATGCGCCGCGCGCACGTCTTTCACCCGTCAGTCACGTTATGGTATCGAGTACCTAAACACCCATTTTTAGGAAATCGATAAAATAATCCGTCCGTCATTGTACTCATCCATTTTATGAACATTTTTTATTTGATGCCAAACAAAAAAAAATCTAAAAAATGCCGTTCAAGCCAATATAGGTACAACCAATCTCATGTCCACGAGTTGTTGTATTTTTGATGTGTGAGCAGTCGTGGCATTAGTTTCATTTTACCGGTAGTGTCATATTTCCATTTTATCACACTTCACACTCATAAATACAAAAGATTGCGATTGTGTGTGGAAGTTAGGTACTTACTCGTATTTCACTTATTCACACCTAAACGGCTAGACGGATGAGGATCATTATTTGGAACGGAGTTAGCTTATGCCCTGGATTGACACATAGGCAACTTGTTAACCTTATTAGGACAAATATTTATACAGGGTGTTGGAATGATTGTGTAACTACCGGTATTCATTAAATAATACAACATAGTAAATTTCATTATTTTTGGGTATATTGTATAACAATGGTAATAACAATTTTAATTACCTTACTTTACCATTAGGTGCGTACTAATAATATTGTATGGTTTGTTAAATGTTACAAAGTTAAAAAACTACACGATTCAGATATAATTTTGAACAATAATTATGAAAGAATCGAGTAAACTTATACCGGATATATAGGTATACATACCCTGGGTACGAAGTGGCGGACATTCTGCTAGTACTAACAAAACATCCAATACAAAAATATACATTCACAATATTTACATTTATATATACAATTGAGCTATAGGTACGTAGTATTATTATTTGTTCTGTGATATAGTTGTAGAATCGATGGCAGCCTAGTTGGGAGTGGCAATTTTGCTCTGCTGGGTTCGAACCCAGCCGACGGCACGCACCAATTTGTTCATTGTGTGAACATATGTGCGTATTGTGTGTCATCTGCTACATAACTGGAGCCCGGTGTATGGCGACAGGCTCGCCCCCTGTCACATTTGGGACTGAATATCGTCCGGCGAAATGTGGGTGTTGTATTACACCTCTGCCAGCCCCCTCGGGGAAAAGCGTGACGATATGTATGCATGTCAAGCCATAAGTTCTGTTCCAAATGAAAATGCATTTATTTTTTTATACAGTAATGTAATGTTAATAAAAGTTATATTTACATATGTATTGAAGTCTTAACAAAAATATAACTATTATTTTATTCAAAATTACCACATTTGGCCTTGATAGAGGCCTTTAGTCGGTCTGGCCAAGAATCTATGGATTTACGGACTGTTTCCATTGGAAATTTAGCCACTGCTTGCTTCAAAGATTTTTTAAGTGACTCTATGTCGGCGTGTCGTTTAGAGCAGGCCATGTCCTCTAAACCTGACCATAATTTGTAGTCCAGGGGGTTTTGATCTGGGCTAGAGGAGGGCCAGTCTTCAGCCCTTATAAAGTCCGGAACATTGGCTTCCAGCCAGGCTTGGGTAGTTCGCGCCTTGTGACCATGTGCAGAGTCTAGTTGGAAACTCCACGGTAGATTTTTAAAAAGTGTATTGCTAAGGGGTTGTACAACACCATATAAGACGGTCTCTTGATACACTTTGGCAGAAGTTTTAACCCCCTTTTCACAAAAACTAAGCTTTGTGACGCCGTGATAGGATACTCCCCACCAAACCATGACTGACGCAGGATGATGACCACGCTGAGTGAAACAGGGTCAATGTCATCCACGTGCCTAAAACAAAATAAAAATAAATATTTATAAGTATAATGTCCAAAAGTTAAAATATAAAAATTATAAAAAACCGATCAAGTTCGAGTCGGACTCGCGCACGGAAGCTGTCGTTCAAGCTTGTTGATATGTATGTACATAATTATATAACAACTACATTATAAATAAATGAGCTTTCAAATGACACCTCAAACAACTGATTTGATGAGATAGAACTCGAGATATAAGCAATAATCTACAACGGTCGGCGGCCATCTTTGTGACGTATATACATAGCTTCGCCTGTCCCCGCTATCGCTTCTTAAAACCGGCAGTTTCGAATTTCAAAGGCAACGACGAACACATCCATACCAGTCGTAGGTTTATAAAAGCCGTACTTACAAGATTTACCGAAATGCTCGATTTTCGCTAATCGTTAAAAACGAATATACAACTTTACGAGTTTTCTTCAAAACAGCCAAAATCACGTTGCAGTACTAATCAGGCCTAGATGTGTTCAAATCATACGGCTATAACTCAAACTCTACCAAACACTCGTGTAGTACAGATTGTTCAGTCAAAAATGAAAGTATGAATGACGTCCCCTATCTCACCTAACACCCTATATAATTTACATACATACAGTACAGTCAAAACTTAGCGAAGATCCGCCACCTTGCATGTTACAAAAAGAAGGTAGGTACTTACGTTTCGTCAATTGCAATGTCATCAGAGTTTATTACATTCTCTTGAAGTACTCTTCTGCAAAAAAAAAACGAAGATAAGTATTCATGTAGGTAAGTATAACTACGTAAATATCACTACTAGATATACCACTAGGCTATTTACTCGTTGTGCCGTTTAGATTGCTCAGTAAAAATGAAAGTATGAACGTCGTCCCGTATCTACCTAACATCCTGTATAGTTAAAACTTAGCGAAGATCCGCCGCCCTGCATGTTACAAAAGGTAGGTAGGTACTTACGTTTCGTCAATTCCAATGTCATCGGAGTTTATTACATTTAGTTGTAGTACTCTTCTGAAAAAAAAAACAAAACTGTAAGATAGGTATTCGTGTAAGTAGGTATAACTATATAAATATAAATATCACTGGTATGCCACTAGGTCGGGTATTTACTCGTTGTGCAGTTCAGATTGCTCAGTAAAAATGAAAGTATGAACGTCGTCCCGTATCTCACCTAACATCCTACATACCTATACATATAGTCAAAACTTAGCGAAGATCCGCAGCCCTGCATGTTACAAAAGGTAGGTAGGTACTTACGTTTCGTCAATTCCAAAGTCATTGGAGTTTGTTACGTAGTAGTCTTCTGCAAAAAAAAACTGTAACTGTAGGTAGGTATAACTACATAAATATCACTAGTAGGTATACCACGAGGCCGGGTATTTACATCGTGAATACACGTAACGAGACAAAAAAGTATCTAGGATGATGAGTATGATATTTGAAAACACTAAAACGAATATAAGTAGGTACTAATAGATTTGTTGATACATCATCTGACTACAAAAAGCAATGCAAGAAATGTCGATTCTAGTAAATAAAAACAATGATTACCAATTTAATCTAGTAGCAGACTTAACTACTAATATTAAAACTAATATTGATCAAAAGAAAATAGCTTTGGGAGTCTTTATTGACTTAAAAAAGGCATTTGACACAGTCAGCCATACTATATTACTACAAAAGTTAAATAACCTAGGCGTGACTGGTAACGCCTTAAAAATGTTTGAATCATACCTAGCCAACAGACTTCAAGTAGTTAAGATTGGCGAATATCAAAGTAGTCCACATAAAATATCATTCGGAGTGCCACAGGGCTCCATACTTGGGCCCCTGTTATTTCTTATCTACATCAACTCAATACATGAGCTACCGCTTCACGGAAATGTATCGTTATACGCTGATGATACTTGTCTTTTCTATTTTGGGACCTCTATCGACAATATTATAAGTAAAGCCCAGGAAGATCTAAACATATTAGTACACTGGTACCAAGATGGTCTTCTTACTATTAATGCTGCCAAAACTTGTTACGTCATTTTTAAATCTAAAAATAAAAAAATACCATCACACTCACCCTTGCAAATTGGTCAGGACATACTGCATCAAAAACAGTCTGAAAAATATCTTGGCTTACAACTAGACTGCTACCTGAACTGGAATATACAAATAGGTCACATTCGTTCAAAGCTGTCGTCTTTATTAGGCTCATTGCGCGGAATGGTGCAATGCCTCCCGCGATCGATTCGTCACACTATTTATAATTCACTGGTAAAACCCCACCTCTTATATCTAATCGAGATATGGGGCAACGCTCCAAAAACCAGTCTAAAGGATCTACAAATTACTCAAAATAAACTTATTAAAATGTTATTTAATTACGACTACCTAACACCTACAGACAAAATATACAAAGAAACAAAATACATGAATATCAAACAACTATTTTATTTTCATACTTGCATACTAATTAGAAAAATCCTTAATAAAACAGTACACATTCAAAACATTACATTTACCAAAATTCATCAAATCAGCAACCGAAGTAGTCGAAGAAAAGATCACATCATACTCCCACAAACTCGCACCGTTCACGGCAAACGACATCTAAGCCATGCGGGTGTACAAATTTATAATAATTTACCTAGAGAAGTGAAGAATGCAAGCTCATTTAATATTTTCAAAAGCAAACTAAAACAACATATACTTAATGACATAACACTTTTAAATAAATAAGTGATCTTTCTGCTTGTAGATACACTGTGGCACATTCTTCGCAGCTCGAATTCTATTGTTCATACTCGTAGATAACGCGCGCAGCCGACCGCTGGCCGTACTAGCCGGCCGGCAAGTTTACTGGGTGCGCGCAAATGTAAACAAGCACAGTTAAATATTAGAAGGTAGATAGTTTAGATACATAAAGTAATATAATTAGTGATACACTTATAGACTAAAACAAATGTCGAATTAATGTACGTTAGTTAAGTTCTCGCATAAGTGAAATTTATGTTAATTTCTTGTCGAGAAATAAATTTCTTTAACCCGAATCTAGTAGAAGTTTATCTACTTACCGACGTTTGCTCCTTGACTCGTACGATTTTCTAAAAGCCAGACTTGAGCATTTTTTTCGTTTATTATGTTTGTTACCCATTATGGCAAAACTAAATGCTTGGTTGGTGTTGGTGTGTGCGGCACTGCGGAGATCACAAAAATTTGGCACACGTCCGGCGTCGACGGGGTCTGCGGGCGGACTGGCGGTCACGCAAACGTGCCTTTTTACCATGAATTCGTGATAAAAAAATCATATAAAATTACCATGTTAACTTTTTAACATTTTTAATTATGATTCCATTTTTTTATTGCATTGTAATTCGTAAAAAAAATAAAAAAGCAATATGATTTGTAAAAATTAAGTCTCAAATCGTGTTTAAAATATCAAATAGAGGTGACTTTGGATTTTTTTTCTATCGAGTGAAGTTATTCATTACATGTATCAGATTTATGATTCCACTTAAAAACATGCTCAAGAATAACATATTTTTTTTTACACAGTAAAAACCATGGTTTATCTTAGAGGAAAGTTGATTCTTGCTAGACGATTTCTGGCCAGGCTCGCCTTAATTACACTACGCTACTACGTAGTGCCTAACTGCAGATCGTATGGTGTAATAAATAATAAATATTCGGAACACTTGCACCAAACTAAGCAAAGCTTGTACTATGGCTGCTAGAGACTCGATATACATACTTAGATATTTTTAAATACATACTTAAATAGATATTAACACCCAGACATAGAACAAACACAAATTTTAATGTTCATCACATAAATGTTTGCCCTAGGTGGTAATCGAACCCACGCCCCCAAACTCATAAGGCAGGTTCACTACCAACTGAGCCACCGAGGCAGTCAATGCATTACCTATGCATTATTACACCCAAAACCAGCACCTTGTATAAAATTTGCTGTAGTGGCAAATAGCATAACCACCCACCCTTACGAGGCTTTTTAGTCTGGTACAGGTTATCATGTAGTTCTCTAGTCCTACCTATACCTACAAACTTGTGTAGCTATGGCTGAAATATTGATACAATTTACAAGAAAATCATCCTACTACTCTGACCTTAAGGGAAAAGATCCTACTTAAATAGGTATCTACTAGGCTCTATCTCGTACTCTAAAGTACGATAATGGAAAAACTCAAGAATCTCATCATCAGTGCAGGTAGAAAATAAAAATCAAGTATTTCTCGAATAATATAATCGAAAATAAGAAACAAAAATAATAATATATTTTTGATTGGTATTGTATGTATTCCAAAGCCTAAAGTATCCCAAAAACTTCTTGCAGCAGGACAGTTACTGAAATTAAAAGAAAACAAGTTACAAAATCTGCAACTAAATACTATAGACTACTCTTTGTTGGAAAATTTTGTTTCTTGCCGGATTGAGGTCCATTGACCGTGTTGGTAGTAATCAAGAACCTCACCTAGGCAAGAGATAATTTTCCCAAATTCATGGCCTCGTCAATGATATTACATTATAACAAGAAAACATAAATGAATTTGGATAATATCATCCATCAAGTAGTATTTGCTCAACAAAGTTTCTACAAGATAGGCCTGTAAACCTGGCACCTGTGTTGGTGCTTTTCTATAAACTAATCACCATAGCTAGCTATAAATAAATAAATTAATCCATTTATATGAATAACTTGCACACAATGGAAGTTACAGAGGCCCACAAAAAATAAATACCTTACAGACTAACATACATTTAAATAAAATATAAACATAAATATATGATGCTATAACAGGATGTGGAAATAAATAATTATAATTACCTGCATTTTATTTGAAGAGTACGTCCCCTGTAACCTGTAAGAAACAAAGAAAATTATTAAATAATTGAAAAATTGTTATTTCATTTTTGTTTTTGAATATTTATGGTCAGCCATCCAAGGAAGTTTTAAATGCGTGGTAAACATGGTTTGCGCATATTTCATAAAGCATTATATCATCATTAAAATGTTAGAACTGTTCTTGTTTCACAAAGTGACAGAATCAATTTTGAAAAAACTTGGCAAATAAATAATTAACAATCAAATAAAACTAGCTGCAGTGAGAAAAGAGACACTTGCCTAATGAATAGCGAAGGAGAAGAGTGCACACAGATCGAGCTCTTGTCGATTCTGCCACCAGGACCTGTACATATAAAGAAATTAAGACAAAACCCCACAAAACAATTAAAGCAAAAGAGTTCAATACCATACTTACAGTCCAAAAACTTCTTCCAAAACAGTGCATAAAAAAAAAGAAAATTTGTAGAGTAAAATTTTATTGTCCACTGGCTTTCCATCAGAGAATGAATATACAAAAACCAATAGAAAGTCAATGGCGTAGAAGTCATTGTGTTTATCGCTTGCGACGGAGTTGCAGCGTGTTCTTGCGGAGCCAGGCAGCGCGGCGTGAGCCTCCGGTCGTCTGCGAGTAGCGATGACCCTTGCCGAGACCGCGGGAGCTGCGTCCGGCTGACGTAAGACCACGCATCTCACGATGCTTGTGCACAGCGTTCACTATCCAGTTGATCTTGGGATCCCGACGAATGGCCTGAACAAAAACTTTATGTTGTAGATTCATTCAAAGTAAACTGGTGTGTCTTTGATGAAAGAATGATCAGATAAAATGGTAGGTGAGTATTCAGCATAACCTTTCAGATTGGTGCATGGTAAACAAGAGTTCATCATTTAAATTACATTTTCTTTAACCTTTTGCTCTTGACAGGTAACTTATAAGTAAAATATATAGTACCTTGTGTGAAGGATCAACTAAGATGACCTCGAAGTATTTGTATGAAGAGTCCTGTGCCACCCAGTATGAGTTCAGTACACGGAGTCCACCGCAACGGCGACCGACACGTTCCTAAAAAGATATGATATATACAAAACTACTTTTAAGTTTTGCCACTTTATAGGACTGTTATGCTTTATAATCATCAAACTGAAAACTTGCAGAACATTTAACATCAATAACTTCAACCACTAAAAATTTACCACTCTTTTGGCTATAGATTTCTTCGTTAAAACTAAATAGTTATTGATTTCTCACCTCAGCAATGGACTGCGATCAATAACTTCAACCACTAAAAATGTACCACTCTTTTGGCTATAGATTTCATTGTTAAAACTAAATAATTATTTATTTCTCACCTCAGCAATGGACTGTAGGTTGCGTGTGGGCTTCAGTTGGTTGACACCATGGCTTTTGGGCTTGCCATAAGTGGCTCCCTTGGCCACTGGGCGCTTGCGGCCACCGCGGCGCACGCGGATTCTGAAGATAACGTAACCTAGAACAATAATCGTGTTATTTTCAGAATGCGTGAATATTAATGAAATTATTAAGAAATGGGCTTATTCATTAGTTTTTAAAAATTTTATATTTATTATATAATATATTACATTAAAATTTAATTATGAATAAGCTAAAAAATCTACAACGAACTAATAATTAGTTTATGTAAAAATCGTAATTTAATAAACCGCTGCCAGCTGTAGGCAACGTGCTGGCCGCATTGCCCCCTTGGATTGCGATACTGGTCCTTTGGGCAAAGTACCGGCCAGCATTTAGGAAATTGTACTTGCGTCGGCATTTCGGTTGTTGGTAGTGCAGGTTTTGTTTTACACGTTCGGCGTGGGATAACATAACCTTCAAATATCGAGTACTCACCCTGCTTGGCGCGGTATCCGAGTCTCCTAGCCTTGTCCGGCCTGGTAGGCCTGGGAGCACGGTGCATGCGGGTGAGCTGGCGGTACTGCCATACTCTCACACGCAAAAGAAAACGCATAACATCGCTCAACTTTTTCCTATACAACTCCTGTATATATCTGTAAGCGCCCATCTTGTAGACCCTGTGGCAGACCTAGCAACAAAATCAATACATTGATCAGAAGTCACATCATCGGTCTGGCCACAAATACAACGACTTAAAATGCATCGCGAACATCATGTTCAATCACTGAAAATAAACGATTAATATGAAATACATGGTAGCCTGTCAACTTCACTACCTAATTTCACCAATTTTATTAATAAATAGCTAAAACTTTTAAGGATAACTTAATATTTTTAGGATTAGAATCAACGTACGTCTCGCGTGCCCCACAGATAAACCGGAAAAGACAACTGACAGACTTGAAAGTGTTGAAATGAAAGAGAAAAGATGACAGCAGCAAATATGAAAAAATGGCTGCCTGCCGCGCCTGTCTAAGTGATTTTAGCTAATGTTGCCATTAAGTATAAAAATATGACAGCTAAAAATGGAGTCATGAATGTCATGAACCGACATCATTCTAATTTTTCTTACTGTTTGTTTAGTACAGGGGGCCTATTCCTGCGCGTGAGATGAGATGAGATTTTATCTTGGTCACTCTCACATCTATGAAGTTTCAAACTAGAGCAACAAGGACGACAAAAGGTGAGATGAAAATCTCAAATCTCCGAATAGGGCCACAGGTAGACAAAGGCTATTGTTAGCAACACATACAAAAGAATGCAGTCTATAGTCTGCTGTGTGACGTTTTGCGAGCGAATTGTCAAAGGAATGTATTGAATGAATGAATGAATGAATGTAGCGTAAGGAATGAAGGAGTAGCGCCTGAGTCGCCCGCCCCGTCCAACCGGCACTTCTCGCTGGAGCACGGAAGAGGACGGACCTAGTAGTGTTTTTCTTGGGTGTCTTTCTGTAGTATTGATCTTGGTGTCCATTAGATTCATAGTGGAATTACCTACATATTGTACATGGTTTGGATTATTAGAAGTATTAGTTGTTTACATTTACGTTAAGGTGGTTTTAAATACCGTCTCTTCAGAAATAGTTTACACTATAACCATCAACATTAGTTCGTTAGAAGTCACCTCGTACGGCCAGTCACACAAAATCACACTGACTGACCATTCTTCTGAAAATACCTTGAATAACTATTATTGGCTTAAAATGGCAGCACCTTATAATATTTGACATTTAATTTCATGTGACAGATGATAATGTCTGACATGTGTTAGATCACAATCATTTGACAATGACTTTTTTTTTTTAAGTGGCTTCTGCCCCTTTGGGTTTTGGGGCAATTTTGCCATCAACAGTGAGGGAGGTGATAGTATTATTAATATAAAAAGAAAAGAAGAGAAATAATCCTGGTGGGGTAGATAGTAATGAAAGAAAATGTGTAAATATAGATAGAATAAATGAAAGGAAAAAGAAAGAAAAACTATAGACGTATGTTATTGGACTGAATGAAATTAGCTAATGAAAAAATGATTTTTTTGTTTGGGAATGAGAGCAGAGAAGAAATGTGTATTGGAAGCGGAACTTTACACTTAGTGATGGTAGAATAAAGGGATGATTTACTACGAAGAGGGCAGCTAAAAAATATATGATTTACTGAACCAATATCCAAACCACAAGAGCAATTAGGAGAGTCTGCAATTTTGAATTTAAATAATTTATCAGGACTACAAACATGACCTAGTCTTAAACGAATTAATACTGATGTAACAAATTTAGGAAAAGAACGATATTTAAAAAACCACGGCCGAGAGACAACAAGTGGCTGAAAAGATGAATATTTATATTTATGCACTTCCCAATCTCGGTTCCAGTCTGATTGCAACAAAGTCGATGGAACACAAAGAATATCCTGTCCATGATTAACATAGTGCGTATTGTTACCGGACGAGGTGGCACACTTTGCAAGAGCGTCCACCCTTTCATTACCAACAATACCATTATGACCAGGAATCCAAGCCAGAACAACCTGAATGTTAGAGCAAAAGCATGAATAAAGTACATGTTTTATTTTACAAATTATGTAATTTCTATCGCAATTGCGGAATGGGTTAGATGATATAGCTTTAAGAGCGCTTAAACAATCAGAAAAAATTACAGAATGGTTAATACTATGCTCTGAGATAAAAGAGAGACAACTTAATATAGCAACACATTCACCTGTAAAAGCAGAAGCCTCAACGGGTAATTTGTGCTTCTTATCATGGTCAGAATTGAGATGAACGAAAGCAGCACCAACAAAATCTTCATTGGATTTAGAAGCGTCTGTAAAAAACAGGTTCCAGCCAGGCCACTTTTCGGCCACTATTTTTGAAAACTTTATATTAGCGTCAGAAGTATTTTTATCAAGTCCAATATTCAGAAAAACTGTAGGAGAAAAACAAATAGAATTAAAGGGAATAGAGTATAAAGGCATGAAGTCTAACTGAAGAAGAAGAGCATCAAAATCACACAAACGAGAGAAGCTTTTAACCAAGGTCGGCTTATCCTTTTTCCGCCAATATGGAGTATCTAGAGACTCAGACAAAGCCTGAAGTTTGGGCAATAAGGGATGAGAACTAATTTGAGCTATCCGGAATAGAAAACGATCAGCCAAATATTGCCTCCTCAGATACAAAGGAGGATCAGCACTCTCAACTAAGACAGCAATGACTTATTAGTTTAATAGCCAGTAAAAAATTTGACAGCCGGAATTAAAAAAACTTTCAACGAGTAGTACAAATCTCTTTTTTGCATTATTGTAGTATCGGTAGGTCGTATGTGGCATTAGCGACAGCTTTGGAAATCAATTCTATTTTCCCCCATTCTATGGTTTTCACGTATTCTAAAGTATTTTTAGCATTTCGGCGTTAGTATTCATAAAAAAATTGACTCAAGCTCATTAAGAGATTTTTTTTATTAAAATGTGGCAGCACCGTATATTTGTGTCGTCCGCAGAGTTTTCGGCGGGAATCAAAAAGGTTGCGTCATGAATTTTACAATACAACTTTATTGCACACCAAAATACTAGAAAAAAACTAAAATACATTTTTCTGCAGTACAAGGGCGACCTTATCGCTTAAAGCCATAATATATTTACACAATTTTTTTAATCCATCTCTCGCATCTTTTCGAGTTCTTCACAAAATTTGACTTTAAGTTTCAGTAAAATATCCACTGCTTTACTGAAATAAGAAATGGAGAGGGATAAATCTCATTTACGAGTATCATCGCCATACCCATACTCATCATCATCATAAAAAGAGATTTATCCGACTGAATGATTTAGAATCCATGGTCTTAAAATCATTATGAGGGGGAAAAAAGACAAAAAAGTATCGTCTGCACTCCGCCATCTTGAAAGCTAAATTGTTGTCATGTTTACGTTGTGTGAAATGAAAGGTGAAATTTGTGAATTGTGACTAATTATTCTGGTAAAATACAATAGATTTTATTTAAACCGCCAGACCAAAACCTTTGATTGGACCTTACTTAAATAAAAAATGCGTCTCACTTGTGGTTCTGTTTTAACAACGTTCGATAAAATAGGCGCCAAAGTAGTCGTAGCGAATAACGTATTTTAGCTGCTCCATGGTATTATATTTTAATTTTCATACTTGTTTACAGTCTTTCAGAGGTTTCAAATAAGTTTAACCCTTTTCAGAACAAGTTTTATGAAATTGCGGGCCGGATAAAGTGATCTACCACAATGTTTTACGCACACTTTGTGCTGGCCAAAAAGGGCCCGCTAGCCAAGATTTGGCTGGCGGCTCATTGGGATAAGAAGCTTACAAAGGCCCATGTATTCGAGACCAACATCGAGAAGTCCGTAGATGGTATTTTAAAGCCCAAAGTGAAGATGGCTCTACGAACTTCGGGCCATCTGTTGCTTGGAGTGGTCAGAATCTACTCTAGAAAGGCCAAATATTTACTTCAAGACTGTAATGAGGCGTTCGTAAAGATCAAGGTTTGTATGTCCATACGTTTACCAAGAGATACGTAAGTGTATTAGTGGTATAAGTAGTTAAAAGTGGTAAAAAATTGACTTGAATGATTTATAGGTACTTAGTTCTTACTTGCATACAACGTGATATTATCTTGTGGGAATACCCTAACTAGCATCTATGCCTGCACAGATGCCAGACTTTATTCCACAATTGGGTGTCAATAAACTGCATGAGTGTGATACATAAGTGCCAAATTCTTTATTAGGCAACCAACTGGGAGACGAGCATAATAGACTGACTTAGCTAGTCACATAATATCACATTTTAGTTGTAATAGTTGTTAAACAACATTAGACAACATCTACTGCACTTTAATAGCCCCACCAAAATACTATACTAGCTACACCCTGCAGGGTAACCACTGGTTAAAAAGTAGCCTATGTCTTAGGCCAGGGCATGAAGTAGCTACCCCAATACAGAACTACATCAAAATCCGTCCATCCATTTGAATGTTAAAAATTAAACATACAAACAAACTTTTGTCTATAAGTGCACTAGTTCTTTTGCCTGCGGTGTTGCTTGCATTTAATAGGACTATGTCACTTAGACATAATGTAGCTTTCTAATGGTGAAGGAATTATTGAAATTGGACCAGTACCAGTTTTTGAGTTTATTCATTACAAACACACAAAGATACAAATCATTTTGCATTAGGATATTAAACTAGGAGTAGGATTCTGAACTATCTAAGAAATAAATAATGGTATATTTTCCACTCTTTCAGATGGCTTTTAGGCCTGGGATGGTAGATTTGCCTGAAGAGCATAGAGAGGCTGCCATGAATGCCATTACACTACCAGAGGTGTTCCATGATTTCGACACTGCTATGCCTGAATTGAAGTAAGCCATTGTTTCCCTTAACAATAAAAGTTGAATAGCCTCGAAATAGTTAGACAGTGTTTTATCTTTTTCAACTACATTAAAAATTTGAATGAAAGTAAAATACAATATTCTGAGGCTAAACAATGTTTATTGCTAAAGGGGGATGGAGTGTAAGTTAAAGTGTAAGTTCTAAGACTCTGTTCTTACCTAATTGGAGTAAAGTATTGTTGCTAGTTTTCTATTTTGTTTGTTGGCTGACCCAACATATTACTGGGTAATAATAAGGCATGATGACCCTTAATCATTTAAATTCCGACTAGGCTAGGCCAAGTAGGGATTTAACTGATTTATAAGGAAGAAGCCCCTGGTTTGAATTTCAGTAGGGCAGATGTTTGGATGATGAATTTCAAATCTTTCATAGGTCTGGGTATTAGTTGGCTGTGCTTGTGTGTGTTCAGTGGCATCCCCAACATATGTATCATGTGTTTGTACAGGATGATGTAGTGGGGAGCTATGAGGTATGTATGTAATTTTTATTAAATTTATTTATTTATTCCTACAGCGAGGTAGATATTGAAGCTCAGTTCTCATTGAACCAATCCCGAGCTGAGGAGATCACGATGAGAGAGGATTATGGTTCCCTCAACCTGGTCACCCATGACGATGGTTTTGGAGACATGGGTTTTGATACTGACAACCCTGATATCATGAGAGAGCATATCGGAAACGAAGATGGAATGGAACAGGTATTTATGAATTTGAGCTAACATTTGAACACAATAAAGGTATAATTAATATACAGCTAGCTTTTCTGTCAATATTTTTGCATTATGTGCGATAGTATAAGAGCTTTATCGCGCGTCAAAATAAAACGACTTTATGGTGCAGGGAACACTAAAAGTTATGCCTTTTGCTATGATCACTCAGGCTAAATTCTTATGGATTCTAGCCATAAGCCTGTCTGCTGACTCTTCAAGACACGGCCGCAAATGGCCAACACATGCTGAAAGCAGTTTCTTTTTCGACAACATTTTCAAGAAAATCATAACCACTTTAAATTGATTAAGTCATTCTTTAAGACTAAATCATTTATAGTGGTACCATTACTGAGTTCCGTCTTCATGGTAAAGGGATGCGGAGGTGAGATGTCAAAAATGGCCTGTTGCGCGTCTACCTCGGTTAATTTTGGCGCCTTACCTCACCTCCATGCCCCTGCACATTCAAAATGCTCCACAGCTGTTGAAAGCTCGTTGATAACATGAGTATGTATATGCAGAGCAACCTGCTGTTCGCGGATGGGTCATCTCTCGAGCTGGGCGGCAAGGCGAGCGGCGCCGGCGTCAGCACCGCGCCTGACCTGGACGAGCGGCGCATGGAGCCCGCGCCGCACTCGCATATGGACGACGGGTTCGGGGGGACTATCGGAGACGTGCCTGACTTCGGACGTAAGTAAAAGCAAGCAAGTTCGTTGCTTCGTATAGGCCGAGTGGCTAGTATGTCAGAATTTCTAGCCCTTCTTCTTCCTTCTGAGGGCTTCTGACATGGCTTGGCGGTTGTTGTTAAAGAATAAACAACCGGTAAGTTATCTATGTGGATTGCAGTCAACTGGGTTTTTGTCAATTTTAATCCCCAACTTGTACTATATTTATTCTGTGCACCAATGCAGGGTGCTATAAGTTCGACGTGTCTTAACTCCCAAATGGATAGATCCAGATTTAGTTTTTATCCGAAAGGTGACTCCATTAGTCATTTAACTAATGAGCTGGAGATCGAAATTGACATTGATATTCTTATATCAAGTTAAAACTATAACTAACAAACTAAGCACACAAGAAGTCTAGCTCTGTATAAATAGATAAAAATAACAAAAAAAAGTGTTTCCACAAAAATAGAAATTCAAGGTTTTAAAATCTATTTCTGAATGTAATCTTTGTATCATTTATCTACAAACCATTTGATATAAACTCCCGTTCCCCAGATGCCGGCGGTCTGTTCGAAGGCGATCTGTTCGGCGAGGTGTCGGCGGGCGGCGGCGGCGCGGGCGCCACGCCCGGCCTCGCGGGGCCCTCGCAGCAGCCGCAGTCTCTGCAGGCTAGTGCACACACTCTCACTGATATCTTTTTAATTTACCTTGTTTTCATTGTGACTAGATGTAAAACTACGTAGGTAGGTTAACTAATAGTGGACGCCAAACTAACTCTGCGAGAAGGTCGTGGTTGGAGGCCAAATGCCGAGGGTCTGGCTGATTGGCGTCTTTGAAAGGGTCCATTGGACTATGTACTCAAATTTTTTGACATCTTGTACTGTATGGTTGCAAATAAAATATCTTGAATCTTGAAAGAGGGATGTGTCCATTAGGCTAAACTGTCTCTTTATGGGGCACCAATAATGGGTGTGTGTACCAGAGTAATTGATTATGATGATGATTTTACATTGGTTTAAATAACGAAGGGGCTAAACTGTCTTCACACACATGTGCCTCATAAAGGCACCAATAACATGTGTGTGTACCAGAATTATCGATTATGATGATGATTTTACGTTGGTTAAATAACGAAGGATTTTTCCAAATAATTCGTTCTGCCATTTAATTTTCCATGGATTAAAAATTAGTTAAATTGTGTAGGCTGAAATCGAGGCGGGCGTGAGCGGCGCCGGCGCTGCGGGCGGCGCAGGCGCGGGCGCGGCGCCCGACGCGCCCGACTCCGACGACGACATGGGAGACCACTACGACGCCGGCAACTCTCCGCAGCACAGGTTACACACGCTTGTACACTCAGATATTATATGTATAGAGAGATCGAAGCGGGCGTGAGCGGCGCGGGCGCAAGGTAATGTATTAGAAGTAACAGACCAGCAGTAATTTGAATAGAATTTGTGGACATTTCTTTGTGGTTTGAGTATAATTCTTATCAGAATCTCAAAAGAATAATCCCCACAAAACTGAACCTGTAATTACCACATTTGACTAAAATGACCAAATGTTATTACTAGCGCCATTACTCAATAAATGTTGTAATTCCAGCTGGGGCGGGTCCCCGGCGCACGAGGCGGGCGCCATGGACGCGGAGCCCGAGCTGATGCCGCCGCCCGCCGCGCCCCGCCCGCCCTCCGCCCGCCCCATGGTGAGTGCAGCCGGCGACCTGACAGCGACATCTACCGCCGCCGCCGGAACTATCCGGCATCATCATTACAATTGACACCCTATTAGGTCGCGTCATGCAAAAAGAACGCTGCTCCGCGTTTGGCGATTTATCGGTCTATTTGGTGGTATGAGTCTGTGAGATACCTACCAATGGGAGCAAGCATTTGCATTTATCTGACGTTTCAAATCTAGTAAATTCACAAATATTGTATGAAAACTATCGATTTAGTCGATTTGATACGTCAGTTTAAAAGTCGGTACTCGCGCCCAATAACCGATATACGAATCCCGCGAGCGAAAGGCTGGTTCAAAAATAGTACGATAGGCCTAGTACTTCCGTGCGCGGGAGTACCCATGCGTAAACACACCCCGTCCATTTTCTTCCAGCATTATTTTTACATGACGCGAACTATACGTCCCACTGCAGGGACACCGGCCTACCGTACGTCGAAAGTAATCGAGCCGTTATCCACCACGCTGGCTCAATGCGGGTTGGTGGCTATCCTGCATTCCAAAAACGAAAATTTCGATTAGACCAATAGAAGTCCTAAAGACACACTGTAATTTTGATCTTATCCTATCAACAACAATACTTTTAGGAAGCTTAGATCAGTTGGTATTTGCTTTAGCAAACAATAAATTACACGAATCACTTAATAAAAAAAGTTATAAAACGTGTCATTCATCGTCTAAAATTCCTTTTGTAATATTAGGAAGTGGACGAGCCAGTATCGGGCCCGGCGGAGGCCGCCCCGGCGGCGGAGCCCGAGCCGGCCGCGGCGGACAACACCACGCTGCTGCAGAACGAGGAGGAGTCCTTCGCACTCGCGCCCGTCGACCACACCGTGCTCAAAGGTTAGTAAGAATACTCTGTAGCACGAAGAGATTCACGCAAGTGTGCTCAAAGGTTAGTAAGGATACTCTGTAGCACGAAGATTCACGCAAGTGAGGTTCGTAGACGCTTTGAGGTAGCCGAACGGATGATTCATTTCAGTTCAGATGAGTTCTTGAAACTGAAATACATAGTAACTTGCAAAAGAAATAGTTAATTTAAAACAAAAAACTTCGCAGGCAACGTGAACCGTGTGTCAGAGGGGTGTTATGATAAAATCACCATACGTAGGTATACGAGATTGTACCTACATACCTGACATTGGGGAAATTGCAACCGAAGATGCAAGAAGTGAGAACCAGTAAGGCCATCCTGGAACTCTATTCTTAACGCGTGAGAGATCTGGTTACTTTCACTCCTATGACTAGTCAAACGAGAGAGACAAAGACCACAAAATATCTCGAATTGTAAGAGTAGAGCCAGGTACAGCATTCCGAGACAAAAAAGGTCACGGGGTTGACACGCAATTACGTCAATCCTATGCATAAGCAAAAACAGAATAAGTATTTACAGCGAGTTCGAGTGAGACGCTGACGATAACGAGCGACGTAGTCGGGTGTCAACTCCCGGAACGTTAGACCTTGTTTTTCTTTGGATTATATGGTCGCAATGAGATGACAATTTGTCTCCTCGTCATTCACTAACTAATATACAATGGAGCCGCTAGATCTTTGAATTTGTGCTTAGTTGGTTGTAGAAGTCTTATTTGACACGTCAAAAACCACTTCTTTTAGCCTCTTCCCACTGCAGGGCAAAGGGAAGACGCTAAAAGAAGTGGTTTTTGACGTGGCAAATAAGACTTATACAACCACCTAAGCACAAATTCAAAGATCTAGCAAGCAGAGCAAAGGTCTCTCACGCCTCCTGTGCAAATTGCGTTATACTTTCTTCTATCCTTTGCTACCTGGATCCTAATACTTCAAATTGAGCCAAGTTCATTCCTCCAACTCTTGGGCGGTCCAGAGATTATTATAAAAAAACATACAGCAACTAAAACAACATCACCCCACAGGCATAACCAAGGCGAAACGCAAGCGCAAGCTGATCGTCGACGAAGTGAAGAACATATCCGGTGAAGAAATGAAGAACCAACTGAGCAATACTTCAGACATCGTAACGACGCTTGACCTCGCGCCACCCACGAGACGACTCATGCACTGGAAGGAAACTGGCGGAGTGGAGAAACTGTTCACTTTGCCTGCGAGGCCGATACCGTCTCGTGTGCTGTTCAAGGTAAATTTAAATATTAAATTTATCATCTTTAAAAAATATGTAAATGTAGCCAATTGTCAACATTGTAATAAGCCCCCACCAGGGGGATACTTAGGGTACAACGGAAGTAACCCGTATTTCTTAGAGCTGTTATTCTCCGGTCTTGTATATTGAACGCAAAATAAGATGTCTTATAAATGCTTGCAACTTGCCCCAGTCATAGTTTAAGTAAGTGTATAGTTACCGTTCTGTGCTTATGTACGTACTTGAAATCAGAAAAAGCGTTGTAAAGCATATTTGGTCTAAGTTTCCTATCTAATTGTATGACATCACAAAACTTGTAACGACCACAACAGCTAGGCTAGCATGAGCCGTGAACAATATTTGTCTTTCTAGTTTTTATCCCGCGAGAATAAGACAACTCTTTGCCACATCTTAACGCGTATAAAAATGGTGGAAAGAAAATGTGTCTCCCGTCCGTGCTATCTCTGCACGGGCAGGAGACAAATTGTCTTTCCACTGTTTTTTAGGTTTGCAGGTCTTCTTACATCGGTTTAATACAACTATCCCCCTACTTTCAGAAATACCAGCGTAACATGACCCTCCGCAGCGAGCTAGAGGAGGCAGCGGGCGACGCCGGTCGCTCGCCCGACCCGGAACAACCGAGCGCGCCGCGCCGCGCCAACAGGAAACGGAAACACGACGAGGTACGTTACTGACACCACTGGCAGCCCGCCGGCCTGTATGAACTTACTTTACTGATATCATTGATATTTATTTACTTCAAATTATATATTATAGGCAACTTAATGGTTTTTATGCCGGTAAAATTATTAGTGAATGTCTATCTCTACTTAGTATACCAAAGTCGCTTTCCGCGTCTGTCTGTCTCTGTCTGTATATCTGCTTACTCCTCCCACGCAAAGGATTTTGGTACGGTTTTTACCATCAGTTAGATAATATTACACGGAAGTGTATAAATCAGATTTATTATTGATAACTCCTATAGTTGTACGTCGGTGCAAACATAGCAGTCTCATAGCGGCATATCGTAGTCATCCCGCGGCATAGCGTAGTAGGTGACCTACTTATATTAAAAATGAAAAAGTTTTTTGTGTTTGTTTGTTACTTCCTCACGCTCAAACGGAGCGACGAATTTGGATGAAATTCGGAACGAAGATTGCTTATGCTCTGCATTAACACATAGGTTACTTTTTAACTGCGGAAAACACCGAGGACGCAGCTGGCTTATATTCATCCTACTAATATTATAAACGCGAAAGTTTGTAAGAATGGATGGATGGATGTTTGTTACTCTTTCACGCCAGAACGACTGAAAAGATGTGGATGAAAATTGGCACAGAGATAGATTATAGTCTAGAATAGCACATAGGATACTTTTTAACCGCGGGGCGCAGCTAGTATACTATATATAAAATAAATACATTTATTCATATTTATATATAAACCAGCTGCGTATATTTACGAAAGTAACTGATACTCACTGTTTTTTTCTTTTCATTCTTAGTCGATAATCGCCCCCGAGACTCCCGCTCCCACGCCGGCCATACTCGAACCTCCCACGCCAGTGCCACAGGAATACGAGCCTTCCGTCGGTACGTATAAACAACAAATTGCTCTGCACTGCTATAACTACATGTGCACTACACTTGTAACTTCATCGTGCCAGTTCTTTGGTCATCTCCTAACTTATTTTATGTAACTTCATTTCATGCCGATTCTTTGTTCATCTCTTTACTTGTTCACCATGTAAATATGAATTACTAGACCATTTTCCATGCTACCTAATAATTTCATATAATACCTCATCTTTGCTGTTTAATTTTTTGACATAAACAATGTGTATCTTTAAACGACGGACATATTCTAGGATATAATATAATTGTTCTCATTACTATGACCAACTTTTACAAATGGGGCAAAAAAAAAAAAAAAAAAACAAAAAATGGGGCAAATCCTGAAATCGAGAAAAAAAAACAGCTGTTCCATACATTTTGTCGGCAATCAATGAACTGTATGCAATTTTATATCTATTTTAAAAAAAAACGTTTTAAATGGAACCTCTTTTTTTTATCGATTCAAAGTAACCCCATAATTATGAGTACAATGATATCTTGAATATGTCCATAATTTAAAGATACACCCTATATATATTGTTTTTGGTTATGTTCTGATCCTGGACAATGTATTTTACCCGGTGACTGTAACCATGATCATTAATACTGTTAACACTCAATAATATCCATTTCAAAAGTTTTTGAAACTAAAAATAATTATGACATATTATGTGTGTGTATGTTTTAATATAACACACGCTACAACTCTAATGCCGGCGGTACACTCTCGTCGAGACTAGACGAAAGTGAGTGTCCACACTCACTGAATTTTGCCCGCTCGCGTTTTAGTTTGTGAGAAAAATACCGACAGTATTTTGCATTCGTTTCAATGGAAATACATGATTAAAGAAATAATATATAAGACACTCTAATTACATTATTTTGGGTTTTACTTCCTCGTGTCTTGCCTCAAGTCAAAGGGACTAAAGGATATCTAGGACGAGAGTGTACAGTCAAGGCTTCCGTGCACGCTGACGTGAATCCCGCACGGAAAATCACAACCCGCGATGTGAATCGTTGCGTCTCTGTTCGTCCGTACAAGATGAACAGAGACGCTGCTGTTCGCGCACGCGAACGTGTCGGTTTAAAGTTTCACGCAAATTCATTTACATCACAGTACAGTCCGATTCAAACTTAACGACGGCTGTGAAGTTAGGCGCGAAACGCTGCGCAGTAGAGAAAACGAAGGCGGGCGTCAGAGAGGCAAACGTAGCAGTCTCGCTGGCGGCGACACTTCACAGCCGCCACTAAATTTGAATCAGTCTATCAGTCACGTGTCATGGTTACGGTGTCACCCGGTTGCTTGTACCGTGTCACGAGTCGCGACTAACATTGGTGTGTGGTGCACGGTTAGAGGAGCGCGCGCCGGAGCCCGAGGAGCCGCCGACGCCGAGAATGGACGACCTCGAAGCGCCCAGCACACCAGGTACAACTACTTTTATCATCTGCTGTCTACTGTATTAGTAAATTGGACATTATATTTTTCTAAATTACTATTACGTTACAGTGTGTATAATAACACTCTATGTTTCCGAGTATAAATAAAGAAAATCATTTAATCAATCGGTCTTAAACCTACTTACTCGACTGCCGAAGAGGGGTAAGGCTTTTCGAGCCTATTTGTAAATGTATGTCTAGTTTTTGTTTGATAAATTTTGGTTGCTGATTGGCTTATTGGCTTCTTTAAGACTGGGAGAAATACATATTATAGATTGACGTATTTCTAATAAATACCGAGATACAAACTGAGGTGTAAACATAAACTTATGTAGGTATCCACTTAAAATCTAATGGAACTTAAAAATTACGCTTTGTGTATAAAAACATACTGAAGAACATAGAACCTTACCTCGTTATTTTTAAAGTCTGTTATATAGTGTAATTTTGTATAGGTATGCTGAGTTCGCTCGGGCCGCCGCTGACGCCGGGCGTCCTGGGCCCGCTGACTCCCGGCACGCTGCTACAAGGAGGGTTGACGCCTGGAGTTCTGACGCCAGGTAACGTTACATCTCTAATGCCACCACACATCACTAAAATTAATGCGAATGTTTAAATGGATGTATGGATGTTTGTTACTCAACCACGTCAGAATGGATGAACAGATCTGGATGAAATTTGATAAGGAGATAGATTATAGTCTGCGGTTAAAAATTATCGTATGTGTTAATACGATAATTTTTAAACGCACATGTGTTGGCAACACATACAAAAAGCAGTCTATGCTCTGCTGTGTGACGTTGTCCGAGCGAACTGTCAAAAAAATGTCAGTGGGGTAGCGCCTGAGTCGTCCGCCCCGCCAGAACAGCACTTCTCGCTGGAGCACGGAAGAGGACGCACCTCGTAGTGTTTTTGTTCTTGGGTGTCTTTCTGTAGTATTGATCTTGGTGTCCATTAGATTCATACTGAAATTACCTACATATTGTACATGGTTTGGATTACTAGAAGTATTAGTCGTTTACATTTACATTAAGGTGGTTTTGAATACCGTCCCTTCAGAAATAGTTTACACAAGAAACCGCGGGGCGCAGTTAGTTTGTCAAATTTGCATCAATCTAGGTCTTGGGGACAAGACATCAATGTGTGTATCAGTCTTTGGACACGAAAGTTAGTATTAGAGCCAATGTGTGACACAGTAAAAATGTTAAGATCCAATATTGACCATTTCAAATTGAAGCCAAGTGTGATGTAGGCACATCTGCCTAGATCACAGTGTGATGTAGGCACATCAGCCCTAGGCTGCTCGCCTATAATTAAATAAATAATAAATAATAATAAGTTTGGATCTAAATGTAAACTAATTTGAGGCCATGGCATGACGACGCCGACGCGACGACACACATGATGAACCCACATTCGACCGAGTATGCCGCTCTGGTGCCTTATTTGGAGATTTGACTCATCTCACATTTTTTCGTCCTTGTTGCTCTCGTTTGAAACTTCATAGGTGTGAGAGTGACCAAGATAAAATCTCATCTCATCTCACGCGTAGGAATAGCTAAACTAACCGCACTCTACCCACACGGATACTAAATTATACTTATATAACTTATATATGGACCTTCAAGACCAAACTGAATAAGTACCTTCAAGGTGCTCCATTTTAGGCCACAAAGACCCTTTACATCAGGGAGTTGGTGGTCAAATGACGACCACCTTTTCTATATATTATTTAATATTATTATTATTTTTGCCATAATTATATTACGTGACATCCGTACGTGACGTCACCTGCCGGTTCTAACGGAAGACCAGTGCCGGTTGTCTACAGCAGCCGGCATTATGCTGAGTTGGGACCGGTTTGTGGCAAAAACAATGTTCTTTTTTTTATAATTGTGTAATTTTTATTTTGTTTTTGTATGTTTTTGCTTCAAATAAATATTTATGTATTGTCTATATTGCTAAATTTGATCCTCAAAGGTCGGCCAGTGAACACCCGGCTACTAGCGCAAACGTCACGTATTCCCTCACAGAATGAGATCACACGTTCGGGTCGTGCGATCTCAGTATGTAAGTGCTCACCCCGATATGTTTCGCAGGCGGGCTGCAGCACGGCAGCATGACGCCGGTGGGGCTGCAGCACGGAGAGCACCCCGTGGAGCTCGGCCTGCCGCCCGGCGGGATGACGCCCGCGCACTTACACCACGGAGGTACGGCCTTTACACTGGCTTTAGGCTAGCTTTTAGTGCGATAAGTCGTGCGATGCGAATGTGTTGCAAGCAAGGATAAAGTCTACCATTAAGATCACTAAAGTAAAAAAAAATAGTGCGTGAAGTCCCTCCGCGCGGAAGAAGTGAAACTTCTGTGTATCTTTCTTTCTCTCTCCCTCTTGCGTTGGAATATTGGACGCTACTCGTTGCTAACGCTCGCGCTGGCCTGTAACAGGTATACTACACGCATGCGTTCGAGTGCCACGCATTCACTCTCGCTCTGTCTCTTTCTATTCCCCCTCCCCAGGAGTGTTAAACGTTTAACGCAACCTTGTTGGAAGTCTCATTAGAAGTTCACTTCAAATAAATAAAGTGATCCTATCCTCGTAAGTCTCGTTACACATTATCGCACCGCTAATATTTTGGTGGAAAAGCATTCCAGGCATCCCTTAATGGTACGAAGAAACAGATTACCTCCCATGGATAGTTGGATGCCATTGTTAGATTTTTTTTCAGACAAAAACGCGCCAAAGTTGAAAGAAAGCGTGGGTTGTACGAACTGAGCCAGCTTTTCCATTGGTGGATTGTGGAAAACTAGGAGTGGCAACTTTATGAAATGAATGTGAAATAAATAAAAATAATTCTATTACTATATTCAATTACAAAACTATGGACTTGTATTGTCTGAAATATTGTGTTTGGGGGTAATCTGTGAGCTGTAGGCTGTCTAACATAGACTAAACCAAACTGCTTTGGGAAATTGAGAATCTCTTGACCTGGCTGTATTCTTCTAGCTTAGGCTCTTACTTTTCGCTCCTTTGATTTGGGCATATAGCATACGCGTGCTATTTTCTCGAGTAGTAACCAGATTGCTTCCGCGGCAGGCATGACTCCAGGCGGTATGACTCCTGGACTGGGCCTCGGCAGCGGCATGACTCCCGCTGGCCTCCACCACGGTTCTATGACGCCAGGTAATGCATGTGCTTTTATTACGTTAAATTCTTCTAACCTAGAACCTTCTAACCTGTGCGTTACTCACTAGGAATTAAGTTTAGAATATATACTTGCAGTGGGTTCAAAGAAGTAAGTATATTGTGACTAAACAGTCATGTATCGGACTGTGGCTTTGCGAGAGGCATAATATGTCCAACTGCGGTCAGGTGTGTTCTGATGATGATAGTTCGTAGAATAGTAGTTAAGAGGCGCCCAGTTTTAGCTTGGAATTTTTCTAAAAACCTGTCTAAGTATCTACTACCGATCACACAGGTCTGGTGTACTAATTAGTCTCTTATCTTCTTTAGGCCTTTCTCTTCACTTCCGCCTTTTGCTAGCCAGTCAAAACCTTGCACGACTTAGAATGCTAAATGGCGATTAACTCAACTGAAAATGTATATTTTCAGGCGGCTTAGACCATGGTGGCATGACACCCGTGGGCTTACAACACGGCGGGATGACGCCGGCGGGCTTACAACACGGAGGCATGACGCCTGCGGGTCTGCAGCACGGCGGCATGACGCCTGCCGGCCTGCAACATGGTGGCATGACACCTGCTGGTCTGCAACATGGTGGCATGACGCCAGTGGGTCTACAACACGGTGGCATGACTCCCACGGGCCTACAACACGGTGGAATGACACCGGGCGGCCTACAACACGGTGGCATGACTCCGGCTGGCTTACAACACGGAGGCATGACGCCTGTGGGCTTGCAACACGGAGGCATGACGCCTGCCGGACATCACGGCGGTATGACGCCGACTGGGTTGCAACACGGAGGAATGACACCTGGTGAGTCAGTTCTGGAATTAACAGAGTTTCCTGTAACGCCACATGTTTTTCAAATTAAAGTTATTTCTTTAAGAGACTCTCGTCAACTGATAATAAATATAGTATGCTCAGGCACAGCAATTTGGTTGGTTTCTCGGACATGGGGATTCAAGACGCATGATGCTTCCAGCAACCAGTAGTATCATACAAACCAAGTATAAGAGCCTATACATATTTGGCGGTTTACGCAAGTTCCGGTTCAGTCGTGCGACTGCCGAGATGCATGTCGACTTCCAATGTAAAAGGGCATTCTTAAGAGCTAGCTGGCCACTAAGATATTCCGTTGTATCTGCATTTTCAAAACGTACCCCAGAGCAGTTGCCGTAATATTGGTATTGATTATCAAGGCTCGGCGCACCCGGCGCTGCTGCACGGTGCGGAGCGCACGCCCATGATGCCGCAGGGAGGCGCCACCACACACGACCTCGCGCCGCCACTAGACGACCACTACAGGGTAACGACTAACGAACTAGTATTAATGTTAGAGAATTATATAGTTGTAAACTATGTAGTTCTTCGATCATATAAAAGAGGGAAATGGTACGAGTACCTAAAAATGGACCACATAAATTAGGTGCTGCACACAATTCACCGTAGTTACAAACAAACGCAACTAGTCGTAACAGTGATAATTATTGCTGTTGTATGTCTCTCTATCTTTGTTATTGAAACATAATACTGTCAACTGAGCTGTGTAGTGTTCGTTTGCTTGTAGTTATATTGAGTCCATGCGCTGTGTACTAGGAATAAGACTTGTGCCGCTTCTTCTCCCTTTATAAAGTTATTTAGTTTGTCCTAAATGAATTGAAAAATAACTCTCCTTCCTGTGCTGTTAGGTAAAGAATGACTGTTGTAGTGAATACTATTGTACCCTCTAAATAAGGTAGGTCAGTGTCTTTGCAGTGGGACATAAAAGATTTTAATTGGCATTGCAAAATAAATATAATTCTCACCTCCCGTGACCAGTCAGATGATCATAAAGTCAATGAACTAATTGCCCCCGATAAGGCGTAATGGGACAAAAGCAATGAACTTATCTTTTAATCCATAGGGGATGAACCATAGTTTCTACCTGTGGCTTTGTTTGCTTCGTGGCTACTCACACTGATTAACTATGTTGATGTAATAATGAAATATTTTTTCAAATCAAACTCAGTTGTTCTGGAGATTACCCCGGACATTTGAACTTACAAACTACCTCGTCATAATGCTAGTGTAGACTACAAAGTAGCAGATTGTAAAATGTAGCGCATGAACTCAAAATATTTAAACATTTCTTGTATTTTCCAGGATGGAATGCAGATGACAAACTTAGGGTACGACGATCATCAGGGAGGCCACTCGAGTCCACAGCACGACTACGATTTACCGCAAACGCCTGAAAACGTACGTGAACAATATTTGTCGCAAGAGTCAAATATTTTTTTTGAGAGAACCTTTAATTGCTATGTACTGAACGCAGTAACGCGAGGACTTTTAGCCCTCTTTGTCTTCTTCCGAGGCTTTTGAGGTCAGATACAGCTAAAAAGTCGATCAATCCCCGTTTAGGGACAGGCATGTAAAAGTTAAAGATGTGAAATATTTCTTTTAAAATTGCTGTGAATTGTTTTTAATTTAAAATGTTCATCATTGAAATTTTGTTCGTCTTAGGCTGAGGAGGGTGAACGCGAAGCGGGCGAGACAGACGAGCAGTTTGAAGAGAGAGTGTTAAACAGACGCGCGGCCCAGCTGTTCGCAGCCATGCGGCCCAAGCTTGCGGTCGGCTTACAACTCAACTTCTCAGACCTCGCGCCCCGGCACAATAATAGAAAACAGGTAAAGCCCTTGTAAAATTATATTGTACTCTGCCAGGTTTGGCGTGAAAAACAACAGTGCAGGGTGATATGGCCTACGTCATTGACGTGCATAACGTGGGAATATCCGTCAGATTTTTACATCCGATCGATTTTAAAGCCTTTCGGAAGACGGTAATGCCATAATTATATTTGTTTGAACACTCAATATGCATTCAATGCTAAACCTTTGCTTTCTATACCTATGATAAAAAAAAACACCTACCTATACTTTTACCTATTCGATGAGCTGGTAGGTGGTGGCATGAATTTAAAACCTATAATAAACATTGACCATACTAAGGAAAAATGTATGAATAATACTACCACCCATTTAAAAAGTCACAACAAAATTAAAAAATATATTAAAGTTAAGAAAATCATAAAAAAATGTCAAAAACAACTGAAAAAAAGGTGTTATTTTAGTAAAAATGTAGATTTAATTAAAGATAAATTGTCATTAGAAGAGCAACTAAAAAACTGTATGGAAGAACTAGACATTACTAGGCGATTATATGATAATGATACACTGCAACTTCGCTCTGACCTGCTCCAGAAAGAAAATACATTACAAGATATCTTTTCTGGATACAAGTCTGCTCAAATTCATCTAAGCGAGCACTACAAGACTGCAATTGAGCTAGTAGACCTGGTTAATAGTAATGTAGAGAGTGTGACCCTACACTCTGAGAACAACCTCATGACGGGTTCTAACCACCCTCAAAAAGATACCTCAACCCTTACTACTAGTTCACCTAAATTAATCCTAGAGGCGGAGCAGAGTGAGGTACAGTGTATTAACCAAATCTTAGTTTTTTCAGACAGAATAGGTGTAGGCTTGGGTTCCTTATTGAGCAACAGTGTTAGTTGTTCTGTGGTAAACCACTGCATGCCAGGAGCATCATATGCTCAAATTGAAAAGAAAATATTAAGCTGTAAAATAGATAGTAGTACAATTGTTGTGGTTTACCTGGGGCAAAGTTTAGGTACAGACAGGAAAGAAGTGATTGCAAGAATAACTTGTCTGTTGAAATTAAATGCATTCAAAGTAATGTTATGTGCATTTCCATACTCAGACTCTTTGACTAGAAGTCAAAATAACCACATCCATTCTTTGAATGCATTAATGTTTAACATAGTTTCCCGTCATAGTGATAAGCTGCTATTTTTTGATAGTAATCAATTTATTTATAATTTTAAGTTAACACAGGACAGCATGTATTGTCCTAAGAAATGCAGACACTTGATTGCTACATTGTTAGCCTACAATATTGATTCAGTTATAGGAAATATAACGAAGTACAAAGATAAGGTCACAGTTTTTAGTAAATGTACTAATAACATAACTGTGACCAATAGTTTAAACTTTTAAGTGAGACAACAGAGAAGTGTGTGGACATTTCACTTTTTTATCAAAACATAAACCGCTTCTCTGGCAAAATTTTAGAAATAGAACTTTTATTAGATAAGTATAATTTTGATATTTTATGTTTCACTGAAACTTGGTTAAAATCAAATAAAATGCTATTTAATGTTACAAATTTTCAGGTGGCCAGTGCGTTTAACAGAGTATCCGCTGAAGGAGGAGGCTGTATTATTCTTTTTAAAAATAACATGAAATATAAGGAGCGCTCTGACATAAGGGGCTATTCTGTTGAATGTGTCTGTGAAATTGCTTGTGCGGAAATGGACAGGCACATAATATTATGTGTTTATCGACCACCAGCATCTAACTTCAATCATTTTATGTCAACAATGGAGTGCGTACTAAAGAAACTTTCTAAATCAAATAGATCTATTTTGGTTTGCGGAGACTTCAATATAGATATTTTAGTCAATTCTACGGATAAAATTAATCTAATTTCTTTATTTAAAGCATTTAATTTAAACTATCTTTTCTGCGAGCCAACTAGAGTAACGGAGACCTCATCTACTTGCATAGACAATATTTTCTCAAGTTGTAAAACAAAAGATTTATCACTTTTTAACGGAGTCAGGTCAGATCACAAGGGCCTTGCAATTAAATTTGAAATTGATAAAATAAAGAAACCATCTTTAGTTGAGTGTAGACCATTAACGAAAGGTAGGTTAAAACGACTAAATAATTGCATAGAGTCGAAACTTATTTTAACTGATTTTTCTGTCAATAACCCTAATGACAGTTATGAAAAATTATTTAAAATAGTTAGCAATGAATTTAATGAAATTTGTCCAAAGAAGAAGATTCAATTCAACCAAAAAATACAGTTTAGTGACTGGGCGACCAGAGGTATACGAAAAAGTAGAGATGTTATGTATGATTTATATAACAAGAAATCTCTGACATCTAGTAAGGATTTTCATGACTATGTTAGAAAATACTCGAAAACTTTTAAGTCGGTTTGCATTCGCGCTAAAGCTTTGTTTATAAAAGATAAAATTCAAAAATCCGATAATAAAATAAAAGCTGTCTGGAAGACCATCAACACAGAGACGGGAAAAAGTAAGTCGAGGGATTCAGAATTTACGCTGGTAGTTGAGAATCAGCCGGTTTCTGATGCAAAATCGGTAGCCAACTCTTTTGAACATTTCTTCTCTAGCATACCCTTTGATGCCACCAAAACGCTTAACTCGTCTCCAGATGATGCAGGTGCTTTTCTAAAAGAACACTTCTCGCGGGATATACCAGACTTTCGGTTCAGATACACTTCCATCTCTGAAATTATCAAAACTTTCAAAAGCTTAAGAGTTAAATCTAGTGAAGATTTATGGGGATTATCAGTAAAAGTGTTAGAGTCTTTAATAGAAACTATTGCACCACACCTCATGGTCATATTTAACATGTGTATTGACAGAGGCACATTTCCCGATTTAATGAAAAACAGCAAAATTACCCCTATCTTCAAATCGGGTAGTAAGTCAGATCCCTCGAATTACAGACCCATCTCTGTGCTTCCGGCTTTGAGTAAAATATTTGAAAAGATTATACTTAATCAACTGTTGTGTCACTTTAACATACACAGTATATTAAACGAAAATCAGTTCGGTTTCACGAAAAGTAGATCAACAACAGATGCGGGAGTTCGATTAGTTACGCATGTGATGGAAGCTTGGGAGAGTTCACAGGATGCCATCGGTGTCTTTTGTGATCTTTCCAAAGCGTTTGATTGTGTAGAACACCGCACCTTGATCCGTAAATTACACCACTACGGAATTCGTGGAATCGCTCTAGATCTTGTCGAGTCATATTTAACTGATAGACAACAAAAAGTGGGAATTAATGGCGTCACATCTTCCGGATCTTTAGTTACAATGGGAGTACCACAAGGTTCTATCTTAGGCCCGTTTTTATTTTTGGCGTATATAAATGATTTGCCGTATATGGTTAAGGACCTTACAGACATAGTTCTATTTGCTGATGATACATCTCTTATTTTTAGAACAGATAGGAAAGATAGTGAACTTGTGCATGTGAACAACGTACTGACTATTATTTCGAGATGGTTCGCTGCGAACAATTTGTTACTAAATGCAAAAAAAACTAAGTGTTTAAAGTTTTCCATGCCTAATGTTAGATATATAGAACCAAACGTAATGCTTGAGGGCGATAAACTTAACATAGACAAGGCGACGGTGTTCCTGGGTATAAGCATTGATTCCAAACTGCAATGGGGTCCACATATTAGTGCTCTGTCTGGGAGACTTAGTTCTGCTGCTTATGCGGTTCGCAAGATTAGGCAACTGACGGATATAGCTACAGCTCGGATGGTTTACTTTGCTTACTTCCACAGCATAATGTCATATGGCATTTTGCTGTGGGGATCAGCTGCTGAAGTGGAGGCCATTTTTATTTTGCAAAAGCGAGCGGTCCGCGCTATCTACGGAATGGGTCCCCGTGAATCATTGAGAGATTTATTTAAAGAAATAAATATTTTAACTTTACCTTCTTTATATATCTTTGAAAATATTATGCACGTTCGCAAAAATCTACATAAATTTAAATTGAACAGTGACTATCACAATTATAACACTAGAAATAAGGATAGGATAGCTGTACAGAGATTTAGACTGACTAAGTCAAGAAAGTCATTTTTAGGCAACTGCGTTAGTTTTTACAATAAAATCCCGAAAAATATAACAGGGCTCACCGAGGGAAAATTCAAATCACATGTAAAAACTACATTAATGAAAAGAGGATATTATAAGGTTAAGAATTATTTAGAAGATAAAGATGTCTGGAGCCTTCCACTTCCGCCAAGTAGCCACTAATATTTATAGATATTACCTAGTTGTAAGCCAAAATTTGTGAGACTAATTTATTTATTATTTGAAAAAATAATGCCCCTCAGTTTCTTGCCTGTTCTTCTGAGTAGAGGCTTTTTATCCGAACAAGGCGGTCGAGTCTATTTAAATAACTTTGACGTTCATAAGTGTATCTTTGATACCTAAATTGAATAAAAACATTTTGACTTTGACTTTGACTTTGAAACAAAGTCCGGGTCCGGCTAGTGAGTGTAAAGCTATGCGAGTATTACTTTATTAGTATAGTATAGTATTACTGCAAAATAATATAATTATCTTTTTTTTCCCCCAGGTGGCACAGAAATTCTACAGTTTACTTGTCCTCAAAAAACATCAAGTGTTGAAAATAGAGCAGAGCGAAACATACGGACCTATAATTATTTCTAAGGGCATACAGTTCGAAACTGAAGCCATCTAAATTACATCTAAAGTACTATTTATAAAGAAATACCTGTAATATAATTAAAATATCAGAGTAGTTTTTAAAAGAAGATATAAATCGTGGTGAGATGTTAGACTAGTTGGTAAAGAGATAAATTTGTGAGGTGTGAAGTAATGTAATGACTTGTGGTGAAAATTGTTGAGCCAAAAATATTGTGTAAGAACTTGACTCGAGTCCATGAAACAATTTTGTACTTTAGTAATTTGGACCAAATAATTTTAATGAGTGTTGATCTCGAAAATAATAATCAGTACCCCTAGCACAAATACTACTAATGAAATTGGTTACAAATTCAGTAGAAAATGTATAGACTAGTGCTCATTTTGAGCGCTGGGAAAAATAAAAGTACCATCATTATATTTTCTATTAGATACTTATAGGTTTTTTTTTTCGAAAGTATCTGTGCTAAGGATACGTATTGCAATTCAATATAAATAGTACTTTCAAGGACTCGATTCATCACTGATGTGCAGTTTTCGATGTGAAAATTAGTTGTTTGATTGACATGACTGTAGGAAAAATGCCTTATTTTGTTTTGCTGTAGATTAAGAATATTATGGTGAAGCTGTTTACAATTTGAAGTAAAAAAATAAATTATGCTGCGTAGGACGGACCCTAAATCGAGCGATTTTGATTTCTAAGGTTTGTGGTATGTTTTGTACCACAGCAATTGGGAGATTTTGAATGAGTAATTTTTGTAAGTAAATTATGTACAACTAAAACACCAAATTTTCTCAGTGTTTAAGTATACTAATTTCACAAATTAGGCATGTATCGTATTTTGAATGTGAAAGGAAATTCATTGGTGGTGCAAATTAATATTTTTTTTGTAAGCTTTTTATTCACCGTTTTGTGTATCAGTAGTTTAATGATTGTTGAACCAAACTTCTGATGTGCTAAACATTGAATACTAAGCGTAGATATAGTCCTTGAAAACAAAGTGAGTACAATCCGACCTTTTTGGATTGTATTCATTTTGGCTATCAGACGAAATTCTAAATTACACTAATATTATAATGCAAAAGTTTTAATGTTTGTTACTTCATCAAACTAACGGGTTAACAGATTTGACTGAAATTTGGAATGGAGATAGCTTACCCTGGGTTAACAGGCTACTTGTATTCCAGTAAAGTACCTGCACAGTAGCAGCTGCAACCGTGGAGCTCAGCTAAAAGCATTATAAATGCCTGGCAAAGTTTTAGCATTATATTATTTTTCCAAGTATTAAGTACCTACATACCATGATTAATTAACAGTTTTCCTTTTGATTGTAATAAGCTTATTGAACTTCATGTTTGTATTACAGAACATTTAAGAATAAAAATTGTTGGTTATGTTCTTTGTTTTATTTTATACTCTAGCCTGAATCGTCATTCTACTGTAAGCATGCCAAAGCTGCTTTTGTGGCATTGTGAAGCCACAGAAGAAACTAGAATCGCTACCGAATTTCATGAGGTATCATTGCCTAGACTATCCAGTTTGACCATGAGGAAGCACCCTGTTGGGAAAAAGGCCTCTGCCCCGTGACCCCTGTTGGGTCACCCTACCCTATGAATGTTGGTTCACACTATGTCTATGAACACATAAAGCAGAATATCCATGAGAAACACTTTAATGCAATATTATTAGATATTACATTACAAACAAACACAATAATCACTAAAACTCTTGGAAAAACATTCTAATAAAAATTTTCACTTCTTGACAAGTATACTGCTAATTGTCAACACACAAATTTTTCACAATTTCAAAATCAGTTGTCTTTTTGAATCCTCATTCAAAAAACCAACCAGCCTGTGTTACTGACATGAGGTTACATATTGTGCAGTAGCAACTCTTTGCTTCAACACTCCTCCTTAACCTAATGTCCATTCAAACATCTTGCATGCTTCTCAAACACACATACCCATACTCCTCACACACCACACAAACTTCCCCTTTGGAAGTGGTTTTGTTAAAACATCTGCAACCATGCATGCTGTCTCCTTGTACTTCAGTATCACAAAATTATTCACAATTGCCTCACGCACAAAGTGGTATCTAACGTCTACATGTTTGGTACGTTGGTGGTGTACTGGGTTCTTTGCCATAGCGATGGCAGACTGACTGTCAGAGTAGATGGTTATGGCTTCATCCAACTTATAGACCCGTCGATCTGATACTTCTGCTAAAAATCTTCGCAGAAATATTGCTTCTCTTACAGCTTCTGATACCGATACATATTCAGCCTCTGCTGTGCTAAGAGCAATAGTTCGTTGTTTAGTGCTCTGCCACGAAACAGCTCCTCCCTGAATAAGGAACACTGAGCCAGAATATGAATGACGGTCACTATCTCCTGCATAGTCAGCATCAGCGAAAGCCTCCATCACTTCTTGCGGTTTTCTTCCCGTGTAATATCTCAACCCATGACTTATTGTCCCTTTGAGATATCTCAACACACGTTTGGCGGCGACCCAGTGTTGTTCCTCGTAACACTCATTGAATTGACTCAAGTAGTTAACTACATGAGCTATGTCTGGCCTTGTACAGACTGCTAAGTACATAAGAGACCCCATCAATGCTCTATATGGAATCCTTCCATCTGGTTTTCTGTCATGTGAAGGCTTCTCTAGCCTTTGACCTGGCACTGCAGGTGTGACTACCGGTTTGCAGTCTTCCATATTGTACGCCTTTAAAATCTTATCTACATATTTCCCCTGGTGTAGCTTAATCCCAGTAGCATCTTGCACAATATGAATTCCTAACATTAATTCAGCTTTCCCGAGGTCTTTCATGTCGAAACTGGACATCAATTCGCTCTTGACCTTAAGCATCTCTTGCTTGTTATTCCAGAAGATTAAAATGTCATCTACGTACACAGCAATGATGATTATTTTGCCATCATGTGTGCGCATGTAGACACATGGCTCATTTTCTGATCTCTTAAACTTTAGCCTTGTGAGCTGAGAATGCAGCTTTGCATTCCATGCTCGCGGAGCTTGCTTCAGTCCATACAGTGCTTTATGTAAAAGACAGACGTGATCTTCTTTACCTTTTACTTCCAAACCCTCTGGTTGTTTCATGTACACGACTTCATGTAAATCACCATTTAAGAATGCCGTTTTTACGTCCATTTGGGCAATTTTTAGTTCTTCTCTGGCTGCTAAAGCTATCAGTGCTCTTAAAGAACCATGTCTGATCACTGGTGCAAACGTCTCGAGGTAATCAATGCCTCTACGTTGGCTAAAACCTCTTGCGACCAATCGAGCCTTGTAGCGCGTTATTCCCCCCGCCTCTTCTTTGATTCGAAATAACCATTTCGAATCAACGATATTGCTCGATTTCGGTGGCTTCACCAGCGTCCAAGTTTCATTCTTTCTCAGCGCATTCATCTCCTCCTCAATCGCGATTCTCCACTTCTCTTTATCACTACTTGATAGAGCTTCACTGACAGTTAAGGGCACATCACTTTGAAGTGCTTGATATGTGACGTGATCCGGAAATTCTCTAGGTTTTCTTTCACGCAATGGGTATCGTCTTTCTCTTTGTTGTTCTGGTTCTGGTAACAGTTGTTCGACCTCTTCGGTTGATTCCGACTGCATATCCTCTATTTCCTCTTCATCTCTTCCATCAACAGACTCCCATTCATCATTACTTTCTACTTGATTGTGGTTTGAATTTTCTGCAGCTATTTCTCTTACTGTCTCGTTATGTTCTTCGTCAATTTCCAACTCACGTTGATGTTCGAATCCAGTAACATCTCGCGTATTTTCTCTGTCACTATTTGTTAATCTTTCATTTTCTAAAATAAGAAGAGTCTCATCTCTTCTTGAATCAGAGCCTTTCTCTGCTAAGAGAAATTGGCTTTCGAAGAAAACTACATCTCTTCCTTTGTGAACCATCTTGGTTTCCGGGTCAAATAATCGGTAGGCTTTGGATTCTTCACAGTATCCTATATGTACAAACTCTTTGCTTTTAGGATCCCATTTAGTTCGTTTCTGAATCGGTATATGCTTAAACGCTCGACACCCGAAAACTCTGATACTCTTCAGATTTTGTTTCTTTCCAGTCCATGCTTCTTCAGGAGTTTTATTTCTAACTGCTATCGTTGGAGACCTGTTTTTCAAATATACAGCAGTCTTCACCGCTTCTGCCCAAAGCTTATTGCTTAATCCAGCTTCTTGGATCATGCTCCTTGCTTTTTCAACGATTGTTCTGTTTGCTCTTTCTGCTACACCATTCTGCTCTGGTGTGTACTCGACAGTCAACTGATGCTTAATTCCATACTTCTGCATAAAACCCGTCATCCGAGAGTTTACGTATTCTGTGCCGTTGTCAGACCGTATTGCCTTTAACTTCTTTCCAGTCTGCAACTCTGCAAACTTCTTGAACTCTTCAAGTTTATCAAAAACTTCACTTTTACATTTGAGAAAATAAACGAAGGTTTTTCGGGTAAAATCGTCAATAAACGTAACGAAGTATTTAAATCCGCTGAATGACTCTACATTCATTGGCCCACAAACATCTGTATGCACCAACTCAAGTACATTGTCAGCTCTGCTAGCTGTAGTACCTTTCTTAAAAGGCTGTCTGGTTTGTTTTCCCTTCAAGCAGGCTACACACTCTAGTGTAAATGAACTGTTAGAAAAACTTACCCCTGTCGCCATACGATCACGTAATAATTTTAAGTTACGTACGCCTAGGTGACCCATCCTTTTATGCCATAACTCCATCTCACTACTGACAGAAGTCGCCAGCGCTGTGTGCTCCAAACTTTGTTTCAATTTGTACACACCGTTTTCCTCTACACCTGTAAGTAAAGGTTTAGCAAGTATTTTACAATTTCCACTCTTTACTACGTTAAAACCGCCTTTGAAAAACACAACATTAAGATCTTTCTTTGTAATAGCACTCACGCTTAGCAGATTTGATGCTAGTCCTGGAACATACATAGCATTAATCGTAACATTAGGTTTTCCACTTACCACTGTACCACTACCGACCCCTTTCAGCCTTTCACCATTTGCACACGCTACTAACACTTCCCTATCAAACTTCTTCACATCATGCAACCATTCACGCTTTGATGTCATATGGTTTGAAGCTCCTGAATCTACTATCCAATCAGCTTCTGAGCTTGATGTTGCCAACGCGAATGCAACCGAGGCTTCATCTGTCTGGATCTGTCTGCTTCTGTTCTCTGGACAGTCTATTGCTTTATGAGGTCCCTTGCAGATGAAGCATTCCAACTGTTTCTTCTGTTTCAGTGCATTATTATAATTATTTCTCTTGGAAATAAGAGCTTGATTGTTAGCAGTCTTAGCTGAATGTGTCTCCTCCATTTGATACAGTTTTGTTTTAACATAGTCTGTTGTCAGCTCAATATTTGAATTTTCAATCGCCAATCGCATAGCTTGAAAATTTTCCGTTAATCCTTGTAACATTAGGGCAGCCAATAATTCGTCGTCCATCTCCTTTCCAAGATCACTCAGTTTTTGCGATGTTGTTATCAATGCCGAAATATACTCTCTTATGGTCTGGAACTGCTCCAGTTTCAGACTTACTAGCTTTGATAATAATCTGCAACGATTATTTAGCCCTTTATCTTCATAGGCTTTTTCTAAAGCATGCCAAGCTTCTCGCGCTGTTTTTGCTTGACGCACATGAATAAGGCACTCTGGTTTTACCATCAAGCAAATCTTAGCTCTCGCTTTTTGGTCTCTTTTCTTGCCTGTTCCATCTTCGTGCGTAGTCTGCGTACACTCCCATAGATCTTCATGCGTTAAATACAACTCCATTAAGAATTTCCATGAGTTGTAGTTTGTTACGCCATCCAGTTTTTCAAATGACATCAAACTCATGTTGTCATTTTTATTAGTCACAGTTTCTCCCAAGTGATTAAACTCTCCCGTGTTTATTTGTGCGTGGTGATCCATAACCTTTGTTGGGAAAAAGGCCTCTGCCCCGTGACCCCTGTTGGGTCACCCTACCCTATGAATGTTGGTTCACACTATGTCTATGAACACATAAAGCAGAATATCCATGAGAAACACTTTAATGCAATATTATTAGATATTACATTACAAACAAACACAATAATCACTAAAACTCTTGGAAAAACATTCTAATAAAAATTTTCACTTCTTGACAAGTATACTGCTAATTGTCAACACACAAATTTTTCACAATTTCAAAATCAGTTGTCTTTTTGAATCCTCATTCAAAAAACCAACCAGCCTGTGTTACTGACATGAGGTTACATATTGTGCAGTAGCAACTCTTTGCTTCAACACACCCGCCTTTTTCATCCATCGCAACAGCTAAACTGCTTTTCATCATCATTAGCAGTATCTCTACTGACCGAGCATGCCTCGCGAGGCACGCTTCTATCTGTCTGTCTGGTCCGTGGTAAACTTGGCAGTCAGAGCGAGATAAAAGCGTGCCTCGCGAGGCATGCTCTATCAGTGGAGACCCGGCTATTATGCAAGTTACCATCTGCGCCAACGGAGCAACTATGCCTCGGAACCTCATTCCTGTGTTTCAAGGAGTTGGGTTGGCTCTGGTAGATGCTGGTAGGGGCAATGCACAAAGCGGGACGTCAGTGTAGGACCTTATCGCCCCCATCTCGAATAAGATAGTAGTTCTTGTACTACAAGAATCCTTCGGCTTCCCGTCTGTGAGTGTCTATTTTACTAAAATATCTCCAGAAAATAGCTAATTTCAAACTGCATTGAAGCTTGTTAAAATACACAAGTACCTTACTTATGTTACCTGTACTTAGACGGACGTCTTTCATGAAAATGTCACTTAGCTTCTTCACTATCCTTATGCGGCACAAACGCTCATAAATGCTGGCAAGCTTCGCCCATATATTTTACTAGCTGCACCCACCCCGCGGTTAAAAAGTATCCTGTGTGTTATTCTAGACAATAATCTATCTCTGCCAAATTTCATCCAGATCTGTTCAGCTGTTCTGTCGTAAAATAGTAACAAACATTCATCCATCCATACATTCTTACAAACTTTCGCGTTTATATTAGTAGGATGAGTGGATTAGGGAGTCATCAGTGCTGTTGATATTCTTCCTGTTACTCTATAAAAAGTTTATTTTTGCTACAGACATCAATCGCTTCTTGGGATATCTCTTCCGTTTTATACCCGCTAGTTCAACAGACTTACTAATACACGAATGGGATTGTCATGTTTTGCGTTATATATTTTATAATTACCAGACTTTCCAGAACGGTAATTTTTTGGGGGCTAACCGCATTCTCGAATCAGTAATCGTATAATCAGTCTTGCTTGGTTTCATAAAATCTAAAGTTTGTAACTGAAAACTAGCTACCTACGCGTTGCCATTCGTTGTCTTATTAATAGGACAAAAATAAAAAGAATGTTATCTGCGGCGGCATCATAACATTTCTTTTGGCATGTCTCAACTCAATAAATTGTACATTTATGTAATGGGGCTCAAGATCTCGCATTCCAGTACACACCACCAACAAAACCATTGATAACTACATTGTATGTACTGATGAGGAAGATTCAAAAATGCCAATGATTTTGTTTGTATCATTTATTCGCCCTAAAAATGTACAATACAGATGCCGACATTCTCGAACAGGATAACACTTAGCATTCCAAAAGTCGATGACAATACTCACGCAAAACGCGTTCACTGGCTAATTTATTATCACCGAATCTTGATAATGGTTATAACATGATAGAGAAATAGTTCAGTCTACAAAAAATCAGGAATTGAAATAACAGTAGCATCAAAAGTAATGTTTACGAACAACATTTTATTTGCAGATTTTATATTATACTACATAATTAAATAAATTGCATTCCTGATGATAACACTGGAAAGTGTAACACTTTACACATCAGTCCTTGCATCACTATGAGGAAGAGGTTTCACTTTCGATTCCGCGGTCGTCCACTCCAGATAGTATACACTGAAACCTCATCATGTGGGATGGCAGTAGTGTTCTTAAACGTAAAAGGAGCTTAGAAAGCGAACAGCAAAAGGAACGCCATCATAAGACAGAAGAGACCCATAGCCTCGGACAGAGCGAAGCCCAGGATGGCGTATGAGAACAGCTGCTGCTTGAGGGAGGGGTTCCGTGCGTACCCGATGATCAGCGAGCCGAACACCGTTCCAATACCCGCTCCTGAAACACACCCACACTAGTTATATACTTGTACTGCAAGACAAGGATCTACTACAACTCATTACAACATTTTTATTGTATGTTCTCTGCTGCAGAGCTGCTGCTAGGGTCTCAAGTGTATTTAGAGGAAAGATAATAAGAATACTACATAAATTCTACCCAAAAAGCGTGAGAATTATTGACTTAGCAAGCTAAGAAAAAAAAAATGTCTATTTAACTACCAAGTTACGAAATTCGAACTACAAAACTAACAGAATTCACCTCATCTCCAATTCAATCTTCAAACACGGGGGTGTTATATGAGGTGAGCCTCATGATCATCAACATGGTAGTATCAAGTAAAGCTTATAAAAACAGTCTCATATAAAAGCAAAATAATACCAATTCACAATAATTATCCCCAATATACACATTGCCGCTACCTAAAATTATTACAAGGCGAATAACATTAAGAAAGCAATCATCAAACAAAATAGGCCCATAGCTTCTGACAGTGCAAATCCCAGGATTGCATATGAGAAAATCTGCTGCTTCAGTGAGGGATTGCGTGCATAACCAATAATCAAGCATCCAAACACCACTCCGATACCAATACCTGCAGAGGATGGAAGTGCAAGGGTTAGGAATGTAAGCAGCATCAACATTAGGTAAAAAGCAACTGCAGTATCAAACTGTGATTATTTAAATTTGTTTCAGAGAGGTAAGTACCATATTAGTGTTCTAATGGGACTCCAATTAAAATGTCTAGCTCAATCAAAAAAATATTAGTGAAATACTGCACTTCCTCAAACTGCATTGAACCTTCAACCCTCTAGTAAGTAGGTCAACCCTCCCTTAAGAAAAATCAATGCATGTTATGCAATCACACTATCAACTTTTGTAGAGCACCATCACAACCATGTGACTTTCAATTTTTAGTATTAGATATTGGTTTAAAGTTCTTTCCTGAGGTTAAACATTCAAGCAGTAAAATAATTAACAAACAAGTAGGTATGACTAGTTCTTAAAAGCCAGTGCTTCAAGCGTCAAAAATTGGTGAAAACCAGTTAAACACAGGCTTTGCACTTTTACTTCCGAGGGTTTAAAATGGATTAGTAGTAAGTGGTATTCTCTCTTTTGCAAGACAAATTATGAATGAAAGGACCGAACACTTTAAGGGGCTCTGAAAACGTACCGGATCCGGCGACTCCTACTGTCGCTGCGCCTGCACCAATGAATTTGGCAGCGGAGTCAATATCCTTGCTGACGGTTGTGGTTTGGAAGGAGCGCACCGCTGAGAACTGGGCAGGCGCCGCCGGCACCATCTGTGTCTGTGAGGGGACTGCTGCGAGTGGTCGTAACAACGCTGTGTTGCTAAAGATCTGGAATCATTTATAATTTCTTTTTTAATTCAATTCGATAGTCTTACTTTTGACCACATTCTGCTTGAAAATAAGCAATGATGCAGTTAAGGATAGAGCTCCCAAATCTAGGAGAAACCTACATTCTCTAAGCACATGTTAGTTACTGGTTTAAATACATTGGACTTTAAGCCAAAGACACCAATTGTACTTTTAAGGGGAACATCTGAACCTCCTCTAATCACTGTTCTTAATAAAAAAATGTTGATGTAACATAAAACTAAGTGGGCTACACCCTGAAAATCGATAATGAACTGCACCACTGCAGTGTCAATCAATAGTGGTATGATGACTAGATTGGTGCACTCACTCGATCAGTTGATACAAACAGCTGATTGTGAACCACTGATTCAATACCATACTAAGTAATTATGTAACATCCAAAGTTAAGGTTACTATTTCATTCACAAACCAGTTAATTGAGCTAGAATTAGTTTAACTGGTAAAAGACTTTCGTAATTGTCTCAGTAAATCAATAAAGCAGCAAGAACTACCAAGGTCAATGATGGTAATGTCACTAAAGTTCATACTTTTCATTAAAATTGAAGCCGATATGTTATGTCGTACGTAAGAGGTTCACCAAAAAGTAAAGAAATGATGAGTACTTACGGCAGACCTGGCTGCAGGGGCGATCAGTCTGGCGGCAGACAGCATTTTGTGAATTTTGTGGGTGCGGCGAGCGACAACTGAAAGAAACCGGAGGGCTGAATGAGTGAACTGGTCGCGGAACCGGTGAACACTGCGGGAGTCGGCACAAAACTGCGACTTCGAGACTTGACAGTTTGGCCGACGAACCGCTGAGGTTACGTAATTTACAGGACTACGTAACGGAGAGTCGGGTCGATAAATCAACACTCTTATGTAAAACCTATGTTATGGGGTATCACTGTGCACACAATTTGAGGGCGAAAATGGGCGTATATTAACACCAAAGAGATTATTTAGATCTTGACGGAAAATGGCCGAATCGGCGAATTGACTGAATTATCGTCTCTTTGACAACTTACGAGATCACAACAAAATATTCACACTGTCACACACTATACGGCCAGGGACCTCGGTATTATCACTTTTTATTCAACGAAGGCTTGAGATTCCAACACTTTTTCACGATTTGTTCTATACGTAATTTTTGCCGCACTTACCAAAGAACACCGAAAAGGAGGAGACCGGCCTTTGGAATGTTCAATTTCTGAGTGGAGAAATGAAACAGAGCATAAATGCGGCTTCGCTATTGGTCGATATTTGGCATAGACAAGCAAAGATCCGATCGGCGCCGCCAACTATCGATCAGATGCGCGAAATGTCAAGTCCAAAAGGTACTAAACTTGTCATTAAATAAAAAAAAGGACTTGGGGATTGGAAAGTGCTAAAATAAAATAATGATATTAATTTTTCCTACGTCTTTCGTGCAATACTCTTTAGCATTTTATGCCTTTTGAATTATGATAAGAGATTGCCATTAGAACTTAGTTGTGAAGTTGACTAGTACATCAGCAAATTATCACCATTGTCCGACAACATGGCGCTGTTCATGACGAACATCTGTACTTACAGAGGTTGTGGAATCAAATTTACGGGCTTATTTGATCTGATTGGACATATCGAGGACATTCATATCGGTACGTATGAAATGCTCATCTAATAATCTCACGTAAAAGCTAACCCATATGAGTAATCTTCCATCTTCCTATGTACGCCTTATCAATTTCCTTAGGTTGTCTTCATTGCAATTGATTTTCGCGTGAAATACAAAAGGATGCGCTCAGGTTTTCCTATTTTTATTTGATGCTGGTCTTAAATTTATTTTATTTACCTATGTCGCGTGCCAAGTGGTGATCGCGTGTATTATTTCGAGTTTCGAGCGCATCGCACTTTGTAAACAGTAATGTTTTGGCCGATCAGCTGGTGTGCCAAAACTGCTAACGCCAATAAACCCGATACAATTTAGACGATTATTTTTTAGACGATGACCCTGCGGTGCTGGAGCAAAGCGAGGCCTCTCAGCCGGCTTGCGTGCCTATGAGCTATGTGCTGCGGTTTTTCTCCGAGCAGGCTAGGCGCGAGCTTCAGAATGCACTACGAGCGGCGCCCGAACCGCGCCGCCGTCTGCTCTCGGTGCCGAGAGAGCCTTCGGTCCGGAGTACCACACCCACTGGTAAATCAACTATGCAATGCAATTGTTACATTTTCGCGAATTGGCTACAGTAATCTTGATGTTTGAAAATGATAATCGAACAATAAAACAAGGAAATATCTTATTTCGTAACATGACGCGCATAGTAAAAACCTTAATCCAGTTGAATCTTAAATAGATTACTTAACAATCTCAGTTTGTTTTACCGACCCGTCGTCGCCCCTGCTTAACCACGGAAGACCGTTTTAGGTACAGATCATGAGATGATGTCGAGAAACTTGATAGCACAAGGATAAAATTGTCGAAAAACAAATATGATTGTAAAGAGATGGGATAGGTACCTACATACTTAGCAGTGTCGCAGCTAGGGCGGCATCAGCAGTGCGTCGGCACATGGCATGGTACTGACCTTGTAGGGGACCAGTGGGGCTATTTCTACGCGTGAGATGAGATGAGATTTTATCTTGGTTACTTTCACACGTATGACGTTTCAAACGAGAGCAACCAGGACGAAAAAAGGTGAGATGAAAATCTCAAATCTCCGAATAGGGTCCCCTGATCTGAGCGTGATAATACCTACATAAAAAAATATACGACGGCATAGGTATTCCCAATCATTCGGAAACGTTTCCATTTGGATTCCAAAAAATGTAAACTCAATTTATTCGAATCTCAGTCCGTATTCTTAAGTTTTTAAACGTGGCTAATTTTTTCTATCTCATTTTTACTCAATTCCCTATTTCAAAATTTTTAAAAGTAGACTGAGATTTGAACAATTTGTGTTTGGAATTTGTGGGATCCGATCGGAAACGTTTCCGAATGACTGTGAATAGCACCGCAGAACTCATTAGGCCCATGTTTTCGTGCATGCATGGTAGTAGCTTATTGAACGGGGCAACGGGCGTAAGAAAGGCTATTTACTGTTCTGGTACTTAGGTACTAATGATGTAATTTGTATTTAGGGAGTGAAATGGACGAGGATGAAATGATGAGCCTGTCTGAAGACAGTAACGACTCCTGGACCACTGCAGACGAGTACAGTCCTGACTACATCTTGCGCTATGGAGTCAAGTGAGTTCTCATTTTATTTTAAGGCCTCGTATTGCAGAATATGCTAATGTTGCACGGTTATCTGTGTGGCAGGTGGTAGTGGATCTATTCATTTTTACTAGGTACAAGAAATATCCCTCACAAAAAATTACCTACTACATTAGTACCCGTGACTTTGTTCTTGTTTGTTTCGAAAATAGTATCCAAAAACCTTCCTCGTGAAATACTGTTCACCTAAGTACTAATTATGAATTAAAAACCTACCTAATTATGAGTTTTCATCCAGGTTTCTTCTAGGCAAGCGTGCTTCATCATAGACCGCATCACTGCTTATCATCAGGCATGTTGACGGCCAAACGCAAGCCTATTAAGTTTAAAAAGAAAAAAGATCCGTTCAGTCGTGAAAAGCCTAAACAAACAGACAGCCAGAGATACTTTCGATTTTATAATATTAGTACCTATGGATTAGGCAACCTTAGCTGAGCATCATTTGCAGGGAAGCGCCTGCCGCTCGCTCCTACCTCGATCCCCGTTGACGCCTTCACCCCACGCGTGACGTCAGCACCCCAAGCGGGACGTCATTGCTGGCCGCTATTCTGACGAGCGAGATGTTTTTTGGTCTCTCTTACTCCTAAGACGTTTGAAACGAGAGAGAGAATGACAATACAATATCTCGATCGTCAAGAAAAGCTCTCCACATGTCTTATCGATCGGTGGAAATCCCAGACTGATTTTGTAGTCGTTTGAAGCTATCTTTTTTGCCACACACCTGCATCTGTGGAATGAGTTCCCTTCACTATTTCCGAGTAACTACAACATGGAATTCTTCAAAATGGTTGTCAGTAGAGTCTTCAAGGGTCGGCAACGTATCTGTGATGCCCCTAGTATTACAAGTATCCATAGGCGGCGGTGATCGCTTACCATCAGGCGGCCCGTTAGCTTGTTTGCCTTTGGCTAAAAAAAAGGGAAAACCTTACCGCCGCCACCTCGAATAAGAATACTCCTTACCTCCACGTTCCTGTGCCGCGTGCGATCGGGGTCCTAAGTTACGCTACGACTTTAGATTATAATTTACTAGCTGCACCCTGCGGTTTTACCCGCGGTTAAAATGTAGTCTATGTGCTAATTCAGGGTAAACGCTCCATACCAAATTCCATTGAAATTCATTTATCCGTTTGAGCGTGAAGAAGTATACAAATATAGACACTTACACACTCACAAACTTTCACCTTATAATATTAGTGTGAAATTTATTGTATTTCTAACTAGCTTTACACGCGACTTCGTTCGCGGTTATTCAGAAAATAGTATTCAAAATGCTTCAACTTCAACAAAAATGTTTTCGTATGTCTGAATTCTGTCCGGATTTCTGGCTTTAAGGTCTACAGGGCGCATTTCTTAACAGATTCTCTTGAAATTTTGTGAGTGGGTTCGATAATTATTTGTGGAGTAAATTTTTGGAAATATGTAAAAAATCGAAATTAAAAAAAAAGTGTAATAACCGAAACTGCCCACAAAAATTTTCAAGAATCGGTTGAGAACTGCGACCTGCAGACAGACGTCGGCTTCGAGGTCTCCAGCTCAAAGAGTCTCTAGTCCTGACATTAGTATGGATAGTATGGGGTATAACATTGGTTTGTGGTACAGGATGAACCCAAACGCGGTGTCCGGAGCCCTAGGCCCGGCGGCTCAAGAGAAGCCCTTCGCGTGCCCTGTGCCCGGCTGCAAGAAACGGTACAAGAACGTCAATGGAATCAAGTACCATTCCAAGAACGGACACAAGAAAGATGGCAAGTGAGTATGGACCACTGTATGTCCATCTGTGGGATTTACGTCCTGTTTTTCTAACAGAATGGAGAATTGTCCATTTATTTAATTTTTGTAATCTCAAAACCATTTCGAGGAATAAGGTTACTGATCGCTACCTATTACTTAAAATTAAAAAATATTCTCGGATTATTAATATTTTAGGCTCTAACTGAATAACCTTAATTTGACCTTAGTATGACGTTGTTTATCTGAATGGGAAATAATGTCTGATTCTACAAATAAAAAATTACGCCAAATGTTTATACATGTCAAATGTCATTACATTAAGTGACATTGACATTACTTTTTTTTAATAAAGGCAACGGTCTCAGCTTATTAAGCCAATGATGACGTCAGCACCGCGAAAAATTCTTAAATTTGAATAATTCATTTATAAAATAATTACGACGAAAATAACAACAACCGTCAACTTAGTTTTTTAAATTTCCCTATATTTTCATTTTCTTAAATAAAAATGAAGGTCAAGATATTTTGGACATTCCCAATTGGTAGTCGTTAAAGAATTTTGATAACATCTTTTCGTCTAAAGATAAACTGGTTGCAAATCGAAATGTTATACTTTTCTCAATGGTAGCAAAGCAAGCAACTGTTGTGATGCCCAGTTCAAAAATTTGGACGGAAACCCCAAATTATTAGTTTTTCCGTATCAGTCACGCTCATGAATCATGATATATGAGTCATTGAAAAATGTTTTTTTAACTGCCTTTTAATAGTTGAAAAAATTCAAGTGATACATTCATGCGATTGAAATTAAGCCTGAATCTGCTCAACACTAATCATTTCTTTTTTTAAGGGGTTAATTTTAACTGATTTATTTAATAGATAGACAAAGCAAATCAAAAATCATTTCACATACCTAAGGAGGTTGTCTACATCATTAGCTTTTAAAATTATCCATGAAAGGGTATTTTTTAGTCATTTTTTTTTAATTTATTTATTTCGTAAAAAAAATACTTTTGACCAAGTATAGAGAAACATTTGTAAATTCTTATCAATTTTGGTCTGCGATACTGATTCTATTGAATTTCTGTAGAAAATATCCCGCTTTGGCCGTCGAACATTTTAATAAAAAGTATTACCGCGTCCCCAAGAAACGTTACACGGCCCAGGAATATTTCTGGAAGAAATGGGTACAATTTTATAGTAGTTTACTGTACAGTTGAAATGGAGTCTTATTTTAGTAACTTTTGAGCATCTTAGTAGTTATTCGAATATTATTATATAATATTATATTACTTAAAGAATACTAAGTATTAAATAATAAAATATTAACTATAGTTAAATGTATAATATTATTGCAATGTAAGTATATAGTTATTTTGGAATACTTGAGTCTAGACTTTCTGGGTTATCAAGACCTAATTATTGTAGTTATCTAAAAGCCAATTAATTTGTTGATACAGTTTGTATTAGATGATTAGTTAGTACCTAACAGTAGGTAGGTAATCATGCGTCACGTAATGTGCGTTAGTTAGATAACTAGCTGGTACAAATAAATAGAAACTTTCATGATAAGCGTAACCCACACCCAAATTCATAATCATTCGGAAACTTTTCCGTTCGGATTACAAAAAAAATTAACTCGAATTTTTCGAATTTCCACAATGCAGTCATAAGTTTTTTAAACGTTTCATTTTTCCGATCGGATTTATACTGGATTTCCTATTCCATACATAATATCGTCACGCCTTTCCTCCGAAGGGGCTGGCAGAGGTGTAATACAACACCCATATTTCGCCGGACAATATTCAGTCCCAAATGTGACAGGGGCGAGCCTGTCGCCATACACCAGGCTCTAGTCATGTAGAAGATGACATACAATACGCACCACTTTGTTCATTGTGTGAGCCAGGGGGAGCCAGGGGGAGCGGGTTCGAACCCGCTCTCCCTGGCTTGATAGGCGAGCCTTCTCCCAACTAGGCTGCCATAGCTGTTTTTTCATCTCCTATTCCAAACTGTATAAAAGTAGACTGAGATTCGAAGAAATTGAGTTTTAAATTCTAGGGATCCGATCGGAAACGTTTCCGAAAGATAGTGAATATGGGTACTGTTCATCATCAGCTAACTGAATGTTTCTGCAAATTCCAGGGTAAAAAAAGCCTATAAATGCCAATGCGGCAAAAGTTATAAGACGGCTCAGAGCCTCAAAGCCCACTCCGTCATCCACCACGTCGCTCACAGCGCTCCCGTGGTCACCGTCACGTCAGTACCGCCGGTCCAAGCTGAACGGATCCACGTCAAAATGCCAGGTTTGGTAGTCACAGCCTCCCCCGCCAGGTCCGCCGAGTTCGACGCCAACAAACTTGTCCGACTCTACGACTCTCTGAAGAACAACGGCGCTTTCACCGTCCCGAAACAGAATCTGACCGTCCTCAGTGGAAATCAGATTCGTCACATTACTAACTCGAGCCCTGAGAAGAAGTACGAGCGCTCGCCAAAGGTAACCGTTCAGAATCAGCCGCAGTCTTACATTGAGCACTAAATTATCTGCATTAGAGTCTAAACTAGATTGGATGTCTTTTCTTAGGTTTGTGCTGGTCAAGATGATATAAAGCGGTGTGGTGCAATAGTATGGTCAATTGTTGTTGGATTGACTAACTTGGTCAATTTGAGAGCTTTTGTCATATTTTGCGACGCTGTTTGACCAAGAGTCGTAGTGGAGGCAAAGATGGATTAAACAGGGGAACCCTACATAGCTTAAGCGATGTAGGGTTCCCCCTATGAAGTAGAAAAATTTCGCTATGCCTGGGACGAACGGCAAACACATCTGGCTTTAAAGATTGTTTTTCCTGGGATGTTATAGAATACAAATTTCAATGCTTTTTCTTCACAATGAATTTTGGTCAGTCAGTATTGGGAAGAAGAGTTACTAATCTGTTTAGACTCTACTATTCACGAATTTAATTCACCATGCTAAGCTTAGTTATGAACAGTTCCTATAAAAACCGGTCAAGTGCGTGTCGTGACATGCTCATGGTAGGGTTCCGTAGTTACCATAAAATGAAAAAAAATACGAGTTTTTTTAAGCAAAGTTTGTGGAGATTTTTCGAAAGTATTTTGGGCTCCTCATAAATGAGAGTTAATTTAGTTGGTTATATCTAAAAACTAACGACGTTTGTTATTATTTATCGTAATTCGATTCGATCGATTTTTTATTGTTTTAATATTTTTTTTAGCGGTTATAATTATCTGTAAAGGTACCAAATATCCGCGCTGTAGGTAGTCTACGATCTTTGTCACTAAATTAATGTCTATAAATAAATGCACCGTGACTCACACAGAGACATACAGTTACGGCGAAATTATAAAGGGTAAAAAAAAAATTGTTACTACGGAACCATGAAAAAAAAAAAAATTGGTTTTACGCTGGTTTCTAACGAAGGTGTATTTTCGCTTGAAGCAATGTTTTTTAGTTATTTGCATAAATAATTCCATCGCGCCATCACCTAAAGATATTTTTTTCTCATGTTAATTTAATTTTGTTGCGAGATTTATATTTTATGTTATTTTGTATTAAATATTTAGTTGCGAGCCTGGAAGAAGACGGCTTTGATAGGATTGAGTGATCTGAAATTCTAACATTGGTTAAAGTGCGACCTTATATCTGTGGAGGTGACTAAATGTAAGAACTAACTTTTTTTTCCAAGGTAGCTTGGCGTAAATGCAGTAGTGTCTCCCCCAGTCATCTCTACAAATAGATTGGTCGGACTGTAACTGTTAAGATGATAATGATTTCTAACATAGGGACTTATACATAATGTTATTGTCGGACCTCAGATCAACCTAGAGAAAAAGATGGAACACTGCGTAATATCTCACTGAAGCTACTTCTTTTTAAACTTGTGTACGTGGTAATGTTGCCATGAAAAACATTTACAATTGCACGAAAATATATATTAATTCCCAAACTCTACGTTAGTCATTTTCGTTCCAAAATACAACCTTAGTAGGTTTAATATTCTAAAACTGCCCATATTTGTAAAAGTATTAAACTGTAGTATGTGCAGTTTTAATTACGGCTTTTTCAAAATCGATTTGTAAAAAATCTGCACAGTTTTTAAAAAGAACCTCAAAATGTAGTCCTGGACACGCTTTTATAATGCACTATGTATATTTATGTACACGAAATTATACCATAAACCAATGCTCGTAATGTCGAGGTAAGAACACGGAAAAAAATGGTTTAGTTGTGGCAACTAAATCTGTTTTGCTGCCTATGTCTTAGCTGCTGCACCAAATATCTTCGAAACACTGGCAAAGTTTTGTTGACTACGACGAAGACTGCTTAGCTACTATTCAAAATAAAATTTTGCTAGGAGAATCACACTCAAGTTGCAGTTACTGCAAATTACTTAACTGAGTTTACTAAATTTGTTATCTATATAAACAAAACAAATTCGAATGTTTTTAATTAGCTATCAGAACAAAATATTTTAACTACTTTAGGATAAAATATTTACCTGTTATTGCTAATTGTTAAGATTGTTAGCAACTACTGCTAAGTATTGTTAAGATTGTTAGCTGCAACAGCTAAATTCGTTCAGCTAAAAACAATTTGCTACGCTAACAAAAAACTTAGCTGTCCCTATAGTTTGAAAGGATTTTTGCTACTACAACTAATATTTAGTAACAGCAGCTAATTTTTTTTTTCCGTGAAAGACCAAGCGAGTAGCGTAGTTTTTTTGCGTCAATGTGTGCGTGTTGTGTACATATAGTCGTATATGTACACAACAACGTAGTTTTTGGATGGTTTTTGGCTTCACCTAAATCATACGCCGTGCGCCATCTTATTCTCTAGGTTGATCTGAGTGTCGGACAAAACATGTAATTGACTTTTAAATCTAGATGTCTCATTATTAAGGCTGTTTTTGTATCAGCCTTTACGTAGTATTTTAGGTGTAATATTTATGTGTGTATCGTACGTTACGGCAGTCAGTGTTTAGAACTATTCTCACTTCATGTAGACCTTCTTGTGTAAACTTGGATGTTGATCGAGTAGCTAAGGCTTTCCACATGCGATGTGACGCTTTCGAGCGTTTGAACGAGGATGGTTTATTCCCAATTGCCACATGGATGGATTTTCTGATGGGGGCAGATGGGAATGACTAGGAAACTGTATTTACAAACATCACTTAAGTAAATATATGCTAATCGAAGTTGAGTTACACACAACCTATATGTGTTGTTTATGTGGAACTTGTGGAAGGCCTAATATATTCTATGGATGTAATATCACTGAATTTCCCACTACTCTATGTGCCATTATTACTCTCATACAAAATTATATCGTACTTAACCTCACATAAGAGCTTTAGGGCTATTGTGCTGTATGCAAATGATTTTTTGCGTACAGACTTCAAGCTAACGACCACTGAGTATTGAATCCTTTCAATTTCTTTAACTAAACATATTTTCACGATGTTAGATTTTGTAATTAAGAGAAAAATTAAAAAAAAAAACGCATTCATTATCGTTCGTTAAGTTACAGTAATGATATACTCGTAAATGTGATATAATTAGAAAAAAGTAAAAAAAAAAATTGCTTAGTATTTAAAATACTGTAGTTTTTAAGGCTGGTGACGATATAACTTGTATTTCATGTGTAGATAATGTGTGCCTTCGGTGAATGTTTTATTTATCCTCAAGAATGTATGTGATTTCCTGAGCACGAATTTCTTAGACGCAATAGTAAATTTGCGAGAAACGCTTCTTCACACGACGGTCCTATGGGTCCCAATGAGATAAACACATGTGACAAAGCAGCACACTTCATACTTAAGAAGTAAGCGTTGACATAAAAAAGTGTTGCGTTCAATTTTCAATTCGTATATTTTTTTACCAAAGATGTAATGAAAGCTTTAAGAAATTCGTGCAGTTGCTGTTAAACTTTGCCAAATGTTTGAATTATTTTTTTGCTGAAAAGGCCGTTTTTCGCTTGTTAAATATTACTGAATTGTCATCTTTTGGGATTGAATCCGAATTTTGATGTTAGACTGCGAACGAATTAAGATCAAATTGAATAGGACTGACTGAAGACTTTTGAAAAAAAGGAGTATACTTACGGTGTATGACACTTTTCAAATGATGTGCGTGTTTGCACGATTTAACTTTCTGCTGATAGTATTTATCTATTTGATTTGATCTTATTATGAAGGAAAGGGTGCTAAAATGTTTTGGATAAGAAATGCATGAATGGCAAGGTAAACTAAGAAAATGTTTTTGATATATGAAAAAATGGGGAGCGTGTCTGAAAGAAGCGAAACTATTTATGTACGCGGTTTTTAACGGATAAGTGATGAGTGTGATATTTGGATTAAAGAAAATTGATACTACCAAAGAAAAAAACCTAAGGTCGGAAGAGATTGTAATGCTTAAGTACTTTAATTTAATAAAGTCATCTCACTATAGATGTGTGTGCAATAAATCGAAATTTAAAGGCAAGTACCTAAGTACTGTTCTTCTTTGCTTCTTTTATGTTAAAAAAGGCGCAAATATTGATTATAAATGTATGCCTTCCTATAAATATTAAGCGGCGTTTGAGATCGAGTTTCATTGTTTCTATTGAGGTTGCGCACGGAATCAAGGTTGGTTTATTTCCTTTTGCCCCTGCGTTGTTTATTCATCTTTAAAAAATCGCAGAGTACATATTTTAAGCGCATTTTATATGTATTGGCCGTTATAACTGATTAGATTGTAATTCCAACAACCTTGACAGTCAGTGGCTTCATTAAACTCAATAAACAAAAGCAAATTATATACGCGCTAAATGTCTTACGTTATTGTTTACAAAATTTAAAATAAACAGCAAGATATTTTGAAACCAAAGTCTAAATAATACTTTAGCAGATTTAACTGATTTCTGGTATTAGGGCACTAAATTGACGCCTTGTTAGGATTAATTTTATTAACTAGTCGCTTAGATAAAAAACATCACAATATTTATACTATAAACAAGTCTATATGATTTTCACATTGTTTAATATTAAGTTTACCATTTGGCCTTCTCAACTAATTTTGACGTCCGTCTTTTTGTGTTATATATCTTTAACAGACCTTATTTAATTGAATAGTGAGAACATGCTAAATGCAGCACGTAACTACGTAGCTTGGCATAGTAGGAATGTAAATTAAAAATTGTCTCAGCAAAAGCTTTGGCCTACTTAATGTAAAACATTTAAAAAGTAAAACATGTTAAATTTATTAATATATTTTAATTAATTTATTAACAAAAGTATACTAAATACTTTAAGTACTTATATGGAATAATTTTTACGAATAATTTTAGTATTTTCTTTGCTCACTTGTCTACAATTTGACTCGTATAGAATATTAATTTAAGACTGATCGTTTGAATGTGTGTTAACATTTTAATTTATTTGCATGGAAAGACATTTTAACAATAATATTAAGTATGTTGAAACTGAGCTGACACAGTTGGTTTTTTTCAACATGTCAGGTAGCTTAGGAAAGTAAGGTCCTTCATACATGGTGCGTTGCGCTATGAATTGATTTTCCACTTGGATCGACTCGTCAATCAACAAAACAGGCAAGAAATCAGTACAATGTAAACGCAAACCTGTATACATTTGCAGTGCTCCTAATAAAACCCAAAAACGATGAAGTCCCATATGCTCCCACTGTTAGGTCGGCAGATGGGACTAAACCAACACTCGTTAAGAGTCTGTATAAACGCGCCATAGTATGTGTGAAGGGCCTAATTAAATTCACAGAGATTGAACAAATTACAAAAATGCATTATGTAGGTATGGTTTGTTTACATAATTAGCGGCTGTGATTCTAGTTTCTTTTTATTCTCGTAAGTAAAAATAAAAAAGAGAAAAGTTCATAGTATCCGCACTTATGTGAATTGACTGTACAAGGAATCGCCTGAGACCTAAATGCATACAAATTTCGTATAAAAGATTAAGATCTGTGGCTAGTCAATTAAAAGACCAATTTTGAAATTGTTGATAAAAGAGGAGGGAAAGGTTTTGTAACCCGAGCCTTCCAGGAAAGGAATATAAATCTTATACATGTACGTTATTTTTCATGTCGCATTACGGAACAATTGATGTTCAGGAAAATATGTAGCCGTGATGAAATATGTAGGGGTAGGATGGTACCAAAACATAATTACGAATGCTGTCAAAGCTCAATCGCATTAGATTGAATAGAAACGAAAATTATCCTGGATTTTTATGTAAAATATGGTTTTTAAAAACCAGAGCATGGCGCGAAGATGTTTCCTTCTTGCTCTCCAGCTCAGTTTGGATCTACGATTGTGTATGAAATCGACCTTATTTCTGGGTCGTAAGGTAGCTTTGTTCTCTCATAATACTGTTACCTTAATAAACTAATGCGTTTGTTATTTGACATCATACGTAATTAACTGTGAGTCGTTGGAGATGTGATGTGGATGGTTGGTGATTTCATGACAATATTAATTTTCAAGCGATAATATTTAATTTAATGATTTGTACGCGTATGTATGTGTAGCTGCATATTTCGTGTTTTGTAACCACGCCAAAACCTTGTCACCTGATAGGCGATTTAACCGCTAAGTTCTATTGGTGTGAATATTATTATAATTATACTTATATCGCAAGTATGATATTAGGTTTAAGACAATGACAACTTTATCTCACTTGGGTTCAGAATCAATCAACGGGAATTTAATTAATTAATTTGCGCTGCTAATTTTTTGGTAAATTGCAAAACGTTTGACAAGCCTTTTTCGAATTCTCATTTGTCCTGTATGCAATGTCTTCAATGGATAATATAAATAACTTACTATAGAATATTTACTGTGTGTTTAAAATAAAAGTTTCTATTGATACCCTATAACCGATAATGTATAACTCAATCACAGTAATAAGTTACTTGGAGTTCAATTATGACTAAGGCGTCAGTGCAGGTGAAGCTTAAGCTACACTTGATTGAGTTATACATACTATATGTGTTCTATATAAATGTAATAGCAGTCTCAGTGTCTATCTATTATAGTATTTCTTACATGTACCAGTAAAATTGTTGTTAATTAAAACTATTCATCTTCACAATAAAACAAACAGCAACAATTGATTCGTTTATTTTGTAATGCAGTGTCCTTTATATTTTATATCCTTTTTATATCTTTTTTATATTTTATATCCGCTTAAAGGGGTCCAGTGACCACGATCCTCAGTAATGAGGGAACGATTAAAGAAGAAGTCCTTTATATACATTTTTAGAACATATTTAGATATCACAGTATATAACTATACTTAGCAAGTAATGGATTTTATACATACTAACTTTATACTCGTATATACTAACGTCATAATCGGTAGGAGTTTTAATAGGTGTATAATCCGATTATTTTTTAAAAACATCTACCTTAAATAATTTAGTATAGTTTATAATAGTCGCATACGAATATTACGAGCGACCAAAGTAGTCGTCAGATAGCTCATGCTAGCTCTCACACGAATATCAACTCTAAAATCCCGAGAGTAAGGCTAAGATTGCATCTCCAGGCGTTTAGTGGATATTTCTGTAATGGCTGATGTACACATAAGCCCCTTTAGTAATAAACATCGTATAGCCTCGTAATAGTTATACAGTGTTTCGTCCTTTTCGATCAAGTTCAAAAATTTTAAAAAAAGAAAAATCAAAACACTGACTATTTCGAGGCTTTGCAACATTTATTGCTAAGGAGGCAGAAGTAAGAGCAGTACCGAGTTAACTTGCCGTTTAGTTTAGTTATAATATCGCGTACAAACGCGCGTAACAACTCAACTCGCAAGGACGGTAAGTTAACTGGCTATTGTACTTATTGACGTGTTAAAGTCGCTGCATACATGACGGGATTTTACTCAACCCGGACGGAACGGAGCAATTTTTAAACATCGTTACATACAAAAGTACAGTAGTAAAATATACGCGACGGGATCTCGGACGAGACGAGGCCCGCACCGGACGGAGCGTGAAAAAACATCATCGTGGACGTTACCACGTCCCGGCCAGCCCGTTCGCCCCGGAGAGTGGTGTAGTGAAGTGAGCTCCGTGTTTACGTTGGCTTTGTAGAATTTTCACGGTGCGTAAACGTTACAATCCCGTCCGGGTATTCACACTGTCACGTTCCGTCCCCGTCCCGTCTGAGATATCATCACGTCATGTATGCAGTGACCTGAAATCACCCATAAACAATGCGACGCCGACGATCGCGCGAACATCGCAATGCCATTTTGGCCTTGATATGGTAAAAAGGCATGGCATAATAAAATACTCCGTTCCGACACAAAAAAGGTCACGTGGGAGACACGCTCTTACGTCAATCGATGCAAGATCGAAATAAGTAATTTACAACAAGTTTGAGAGAGATGATGATGACTAGTGACGTAGTTGGGTGTCAACTCCCAGAACGCTGGACCTTGTTTTTTTTGGGTTGAAAAAGTAAGTTGATGCGGAGTAGCTAGCCCTCGAGTGGCATCACATGTTATTTCGGTATCTGAACGTCACTGGAGTTGCACGTATCCAGGCGAAGGCGAAAGCTAACCATCAAGTTCATTTCCTATTATCACTTGTAATTAAGTAGTGCTTATTTTCTTTCCAACTGTGCCAGTAAAGCAGATATTTGCGCGTGCTTCGTCGAATAGTTGAGCGGACACTTGTTTTGGACGAAAAGGAGCGCGCTGTGGTCCTTCTGTTCGAACGCTACCTGCGCTGCTTCATCGTAGAACCTGAGAAAAAAAAAAATGAAATTTAGAGATATCTGCAACATTTCCAATATCCTGTTAATATTATAATCGCGAAAGTTTGTAAGAATGGATGGATGGATGTTTGTTACTCTTTCACGCCAGAACCGCTAAACAGATCTGGATGAAATTTGGCACAGATAGATTATAGTCTAGAAATAGCATATAGGATACTTTTTAACCGCGGGTGAAACCGCGCGGCGCAGCTAGTACAAGATAAAACTTTCGTTGGATGTTCGTTACAACCTTACTTTACGTTTTTATCTGAACGTATTTACATCTAAGAATATGCAAAATGGCAACATGAATTTGCACAAACAAACATCCTCACACGCCAAACGCATATACCGTCGTGGGTGAAAAAGCATTTTGACAGCAATACAAATAACATTAAAATTGAATAAGCTTGAGTTAAATGACTGTTGAATGAGCAAGTATGATATGCAAGCCATAAAACCACCAAATGTAAAGTCAACTCACTCAGCCTTGACGTAGTATTTGACCTTGATCTCATCCCGGCACCGCGGCAGGTACTTGAGCGCCTCGTCGTTCTTGTTGTACTTGAGGCAGGCGTCCACGAACGGCTCGTAGCCCACCGGGGACTTCTTCCACCGCGAGAACTGCTCCAGCTCCTCCCACTTGTCCCGCTCGGCCAGCGTGAGGATGCGGAGCCACCAGTATCTAGGATGTGGCTAGATGTTAGCATCATGTTGGGATCAGACAGGCCCAATCACTGCCCATTTTTAAAAATCTCGTATTTAACCATTATTTCGCTCTTTGCTAATTCGGTACGCATAATAATTAACTATAGATATGTATTGATATATTATTATATTTATTTATAATTATTCATAGATATTATATTTATTTTTGGTTATTTATTTAAGTACTTTTTATTAATATTACTTATTATTATCTTTTAAATTTTAAATTTAGTTTTATGTACACCACCTACCCTTTTCGTATTTCTGCAAGTTCCTGTCCATCCAAAGGTTATCTGAAAGAAATCGCTTTAGGCGATAAGGTCGCCCTTGTACTGCCGAAAAATGTATTTTTAGTTTTTAAGATTTTCATGTAGTTTTTGGTGTGCAATAAAGATATATTGTATTGTATTGTTAGCAGACTATACCTTGCAATAGACTGTTCCTGTTAAGTTTTAATGGTTCGCGAAAAAGTATGATCGCGGCGAGTGACTCAGCTCGGTGAATTGATACGTGAACACGATACGTTATATGAGTTAGTAAAAGTCAAAATGTTTTTATTCAATTGGGTATCGAAAATACACTTAGGAACGTGAAAGGTTTTTAATAGACTAGACCGCCTTGTTCGGAAAAAGAGCCACTACTCAGAAGAACACGCAAGAACCCGAGGGGCATTTTTTAAAAATGTGTTTTACAATTATGTAACATCATATTATATTTATGTACTAGTGGCTACTTAGCGGTAGTGAAAGGCTCCAAACATTTGTGTTCTAAATAATTATTAACTTAATCATATTGTCTTTTTCATTAATGTAAGGTTCATATGTGTTTTGAATTTAAAGTCTCCTCTCTATTACTCAGTCTTCACCATCAAGCAAATGACTGTGTTAGCGCATTAAACTGTAATTTCTAAGGTAATCATAGTGATGTTGGCTGTTTGTGTAAGCAGAGGCCGACGAACCTAGTAGGTACGTCTCTTTCAAGTTAAACAAAGTGAGAAACAACAAGTTGAAAGAAAGTTGACAACCTACCCTATCGCCATCCTACCCTACCTTCTATCAGGCATCCTATACTCCGTGCGCAGTTTGTCCGCGAGCTTCAAGCAACTTGTTGACCGTGTTGTGCAGCGAGCGTCTCTTGCAAGCAAATATCAAGTGAAATTGCTAGTTGGAAGTCAGTTGACTTTCCTACCTTCTATCAGGCATCTTATACTCCGTGCGCAGTTTGTCCGCGAGCTTGGTCTTGCCAACTTCTAGCAACTTGATGACCGAGTTGTACAACGAGCGTCTCTTGCAAGGTAAATATGAAGTGAAATTGCAAGTTGGACGCCAGTTGATTTTCCTACCTTCTATCAGGCATCTTATACTCCGTGCGCAGTTTGTCCGCGAGCTTGGTCTCGCCCTCTTCAAGCAACTTTTTGACCGTGTTGTGCAGCGAGAGGCCGATGAAACTAGAGCCGTACGTCTCTTGCAAACTCGACTGCTGCTTGCACAGCTTGCGTTCGTCTTCGCATATTGATACACCTGCAAGGAAAACATGCGAAAAAATTTAGTTGTAAGCGGTTCTAAATATGAAGAAGTAGCTGCGCCCCGCGGTTTCACCCGCGTTCCTACAGGAACCGTTGATTTTTCGGGACAAAAGGTAGCCTATGTCTTTTCTGTACCACTCTGTACAGAGTGTTTGCCATATTTCATGATGATCGGCTGAGTAGTTAAGGCGTGAAAGCGTAACAAACGGTGCAACTCATCAGAAACTAGTGGCTCTGAGCTGTAGGCCTCGAGGCTGACGTTTGTCTTCTTCCTATATACAGGTCGCATTCCTTACCAGATTCTCGTAAAATTTTGTGAGCAGGTTCGATAATTATATAGTTTTTCTTGCAGAGTCAGTTTTTGGAATATTTTCAAACTTGCGGAGATATTTTTTTTCCTACTTACAAAATTTCAAGAGGATCAGTTAAGAAAGGCAACCTGGAGAGGAAGAAAAAATCCGGACGAGATCCGGAGAGAAATCGGACAGCATTTTTGTCGAAGCATAGGCTCGCTCGGTCGGCAATTTTAGGTTTTTTGACCTGCAGTAGGTTAAAAAACCTAAAATTTTTTGACCTACTGGTTCACTGCAAAATTAGTACTTCATTGCTATCTCGCAATACTGCAAAGGATATAAGTATAAGTGATTTAGTTTCGTATGTTCGGTGACTCGAAAACATTTCTCTTACAAATCGAACTCTACCAACTTTGAAATAAGATTCCAGTTCACAATAAAAACACTGCCCTTGTAAATTCAACACTGCCAGCTTCAAAATAAAGTTCCCAATCATAACATAACATATCGTCACGCCTTTCCCCCGAGGGGGCTGGCGGAGGTGTAATACAATACCCACATTTCGCCGGACGATATTCGATCCCAAATGTGACAGGGGGCGAGCCTGTCGCCATACACCGGTCTCCAGTCATGTAGCAGATGACATACAATACGCACATATGTTCACACAATGAACAAATTGGTGCGTGCCGTCGGCTGGGTTCGAACCCGCTCCCTCTGGCTTGAGAGGCGGACCTTCTCCCAACTAGGCAGCCATCGCTTTTTGTTCCCAATCACTCACCCAAATCGTTCTTCCCTTTCTTGTAGCACTCCCTGGCCGATATGAGCGAAGCCTCGATGCTGCCCGGGTTGGTCTGGTCGATGGCGTCTCGTATGTGCGTGGCGGCCTGGCCCTGGAAGTTGTCCTCCTGGACGTAGACCTGGCGGAGCGCCTCGCGGTTGTGGCTCGCGCAGTACTTGATGTACAGCGCGTGGGCGAGAGGGAAGCTCCGGATGGTTAGCTGGGGAAGTAAGTTTTTTAAAACGTAGCCCATGTGTTAATCTAAGGTGTAAGCGGCCTCTGTGCTAAATGTCAACAGAATCCGTCCATTAGAAGAAGTAACAAACATACACATACAATTTCAAATCACATCATTCTACCACACTCACATTAATATTATACATATGTATAATATTTGTTAAGTTTGTAACATATATTACATAACGTACTTTTTTGAAAAAAAAAGTCCGCTATTAACAAAAATATCCAAAATCTGTCACGACAAAAAAAAAACTGTTGATTATCAAACCTGCTCAGAAAAATTCGCGAGAATCGGTTACGAAATTCTAATAGTAGAGGAGGACAGATGTCAGCAGCGAGGTTTACAGCTCATAGCTACTAGTACTAGTAGGTCACTTCGAATTCGAACTGAGACCTCGTGACCCCCGCTATCCACAACTCCTAGACCAATTTGACCCACATTTGAACTTAAAAATTGTATTAGCATAAACTACGTGACTGCAATCTTTTACAAAGTTCAGATCGACGGTACTAAATATACCGTCGGACAAACAAATGCTGATTTTTCCCAGTATACCGAGAAACTTCGTTTCCACTTGGTCAAAAATACGTTTTTAATTACCTCAAACTCGTTTTTCCCCATCTTCTCTTTGAGATGCAGCAGTACAATGTAGACGAGGTCCGTGTCGCCACTCGCGGTCGCCTTCAGCAGAGCGTTGGATCCTTCGCCTAGCGACAGCAGGAGCGGAACCTGAAGCTTGCTGTGGCTCTCGTATTCTAATATCTGAAAGATAGGAAGACTAGAAGTTTATTGAGTCTGGGGTTTTTTTGTGTAAGCTTTCTGCTGGTAATCACGTCATCTAAACTACATACATTTCGTCACGCCTTTCCCCCCAGGGGGCTGGTAGAAGTGTAATACAACACCCACATTTCGCCGGACGATATTCAGTCCCAAATGTGACAGGGACGAGCCTGTCGCCATACACCGGGCTCCAGTCATGTAGCAGATGACATACAATACGCACATATGATCACACAATGAACAAATTGGTGCGTGCCGTCAGCTGGGTTCGAAACCGCTCCCTCTGGCTTGAGAGGCGGACCTTCTCCCAACTAGCCATAGCTTTTTTTTTCATCTAAACTAGCGCCAGCTTATTGGCGAGCAAGCGAACGAGAGGGCACACTATTGCCATCACTTTTTACCACTAACATAAAACTTAATAATTATGGCTTCTGCATTTAAGCTTTTAAAAAGCAAACTGAAGCAAATTTTTTGATTAGTGCCTTTAGTACAATTTTACACAAATGTTTAGTTTGCGGATGTATTTGTTAACAAAATATATATATCTGTTCGTTTTCAAAATGCAGATCAGTTGGATTCTTTACCAGAGTACTGGATCTTTTGCCCAAAGATACTACTTTTAAACTTTTTACCAAAATGTTTAGTCTTTAATAAAAAAGAAAAATATAGTACAAAATAAAATAGTGCACTTTGAAATCGATCAACAAAAGGCTACTTGGCGGATTGATAATATTTCAATCCTAAATGAATTCTATTCCTGAATTACATTTAACAAATTATATATAAAACTAGCTGTCACCCCGCGACTTCGTTCGCGTTTATTATTTATATATATATATATACATATGTGAGCTATCCTATCTGTTAAGTTAGATCAAACTGCACACGGTGTGCAAATTTGATTGAAATCGGTTGGGTAGTTTAGGAGTCTATAGCGGACAAACAACGTGACACGTAATTTATATATATTAAGATATTGTTAATCAACCTACCTTAATAGCCAACGCCTTCCGTCCTTTCTCAGCGGCTTTCATCGCAATAGTAGTGTACGATATACCGGGAACGTTCCGTAGCTTCTCGCCAATTTCTCGAGCTGCACTCTCGTTGTCTAAATGCGGTTGAGTCACCTGTAAGATACAAGCATTAAAATAATTAAATGTTGAAGTACATATATATTTTATAGAATAGTAGACAAAGAAGATGTAGATTGTATGAGCATAGTTCAGTGGATGTTAACAAAGCGTATATTAAAAGTTACGTCAGTTTAGCTTAACAGAAAAAATATCGAAAGTGGCTTTAACTGGACATTAAACAAAAACTAAAATATGGTATTTAGGCCTGCTGGCCTAATATCCGCAACGCGACAACGGTATGTCGATTCTTTTTATCGAGACAGACGTATGTTTACACTTAGCCTTGTCACGTTCTCACACGAATGTGACGAAAAGAATTTTGGCGCGCGCGCATGCTAGGCCTGCAGGCAGATTAGGCGGCCTTTTTCTTGTAGACTAGGAATCGGAACCGTCTTCATTTTGACATTCAGAGTTTACTTCAATTTTCAAAATGAAGTAAATTTCGATTACCAGCCAGGTAGTTAATAAGGCTGCTGGTAATCACTTCACCTGGTTGAGGCTATGTTCATTGTTCATACGGGTGTTGTACTGCACGTTACAGTCAGAGAAATACAGTGGTGAATGATTTTTGCAGTACAAGGGCCTTTATATTCGATATTCTTCTATTCCTTCTCATTTACTAAATGTAGGTAGGATAAATGATATTATGTCTAGATGGAATGAAAAAACATTGCACGCGTCGAAAAATTGTTAGCCCTTAGGAGCTTAGGGGGGCACTTCTTACACTAGGTCATTCTTTTGTTAATTTACTCGCTCATCGCTGGAGGTCGGAAAACGTCTTAGATAACCAAAAAATATGACGCAATGCTAGAGTAAGACGTACCTGTCTTGCACACTAGTATAAACAAGTAACATTGTTAAAAGAAAAACAAAAAATCCGGCTGTAAAATTCTGTACCATATGTCACTACCACTATCAAAACTATTCAAGTGACACCTCACATGTCGCAATACATCAAGTTGTTTAGGCTCAAGTCAAAGTCAAAGTCAAAATGTTTTTATTCAATTTAGGTATCAAAGATACACTTATGAACGTCAAAGTTATTTAAATAGACTCGACCGCCTTGTTCGGACAAAAAGCCTCTATTCAGAAGAACAGGCAAGAAACTGAGGGGCATTATTTTTTCAAATAATAAATAAATTACAGTCTCACAAATTTTGGCTTACAACTAGGTAATATCTATAAATACTAGTGGCTACTTGGCGGAAGTGGAAGGCTCCAGACATCTTTATCTTCTAAATAATTCTTAACCTTATAATATCCTCTTTTCATTAATGTAGGGCTGTAGGGCGTGCCAAAGAAACCTCATACATACATAAACATAACATATCGTCACGCTTTTCCCCAGAGGGGGCTGGCAGAGTTGTAATAGAACACCTAAACTTCGCCGGACGATTTTCTATCCCAACTGTGACAAGGGGCGAGTCTGTCGCCATACACCGGGCTCCAGTCATGTAGCAGATGACATGCAATACGCACATATGTTTATGTTCACACAATTAACAAATTGGTACGTGCCGTCGGCTGGGTTCCAACCCGCTCCCTCTGGCTTGAGAGGCGGTCCTTCTCCAACTAGGCTATCATCTTCTTCTTAAATACTTCTTCTTAAATACACTAGAAATACACAACCCTCTTCTTCTTACATAAATACACTAGAAAAACACAACCCTCCTTCTTGCGTAGTCGTCGGGTAAAAAGTTGGCCTGTCACTTTTCGTTTACACGTTCATAAACAGTATGAAACTCTCTCAAGACATATAAGTACTCAAAGGTTTCAGTGTTACCTTATAGCAGGCCCAGTGTGCCAGCACGCGGGTCCGGCCGTCCCTCAGCTGCAGGTAGGACGCGATGTGCGTGGCGAGGCAGTGCAGGCGGCGCCAGATCAGCCGGTCCAGCAACACTCGCTCGCCTAGGTTGTTCATTCTGATCGCTTGTTCAGGGAATCACTATCGCACAGAGTCTTAAGTCTGCATGACTGAAATACGTAACTAAAAGTGGCTTACTCCCACGACCAACAATAAAATGGTCACCAGTGGTGGTCCTTGGAACATAATTTTTTTCTCAACAACCACCACCAAACTGCCACCACTGGTGAAAACTACAGCCAAACTGATAAAACTCTAACATAAAAAACCAATTTTTGATATTTTTGTACACTGTAACGCTTAACTATGTATATGATTACATTTTAATGACAAAACGCCTAAAGATTATTTTTCGAGCCCCACTGGTGGTAGTTGGGACAAAAGTGAAAACTTTGTCCTAACGACCATCACTGGTGGCTGTTGGTGGTCGTTGGGAGCAAGCCCTAAGAGCACCACAAAATGCAAAATGAGCCCTTTAACATTTTGTAACTAAGCTGCGCCCGCTATTATTGGTCTGATCCCAACCAAATTTCACACGATCACCCGCTGGTTTCATATGATTAATTTTTTTTAAAATCAAAACCGCTCTAGCCGTTTTGAGTCCATATCCGAACTTTTACATATTTAGATTTCTATAGATTAAGATAGATAGATTTTAAATGTCGCAGTCATTTGTCTCATGTAAAACAAATAGTGAAAAAAGCGCTTAATAACAAGGTTTTTCATAACTTTTAAAAATAATTCGAAAAGGATACTGCTGAGAAGTTAGTGGAATCGCCACTTTGGGGTCCCTAACAGCGTTCAAAACTCTCAGCCACCTGCAAGTCTTCACGTACAGGTCAGTGAGCTCGGGGTCCATAATGAACCCTTTACCGAACTGCGCGGATCTGATGAGCATCTTCTGCACTTCAGGGTCGAACTCGAAGGCGGCGGCTTCGATGCAGTCTTGGACAGCGGTCGGTAGGTCGGGTTTCACTAATCTTATATACTCGTCCGCTCTGTGGCTGCGTTTCTGGAACAAACAAAATGGTATGAGTGAAAATTACACAGCGTTATCGATAATCAAAATAATTATCTGTTGGATAAAGACCAATCCTGTTTCTATTGATGCAGAAGCGATGTAAAAATATCGATATGATGAAGCATGAGATATCTCTTCTAACTTTTTTTGAGTTTTTGCTTGTTTAGGGTAACATCCCAACTTAAGTCTCTCAGGGTGGCAGGGGTGGATGATTAAAATTTCGGTTTTACATACTAAATTAAGAAGGCAGGGAAGACTGAGCGGTGTGTATGTGCGCCGCTGCATTTCGCCTAGCACGTAGCACTATTACATTGTTGCCCACATCGCTATAGAGTGTGAAGTTTTTCGTCTCGAACTATCTGGCTCTTAGCTTCGTAATGGTTGAACGGTTTTCAGCTATGTAATATTGAGACGAAACATTTTTTCACTAAATTTTAATTTTGGAACTACTGAAGAACACCAAAAAAACTTACTTGGAACTGCTCGTGCGTCAGGGTAATTTGCATTCCTAAGTAAAAGAACGCAAAAATTAAAAGATTACCAGTTACTGCCTAGACGCTTCCAAGAGGTACGCTCCAGCAGCCGTGCTATTGATGTTTAAGAAACACTGAAGAAACTCACCTGGAACTGTCTCGAAGCTTCAACGAGGTAGGACCCAGCGGCCGTGCTATTGATCTATACTCTGTCCAACGAAACGAGCTAATATGGCGCCCTCTCCCTTGCACAATCGTATGAAAGTGATAAGGACGCAGCATCGACTTAAATTGCCAGGATTGGTCAGTGGGCGTGACTAATTCTTAAAAATGTAAGGCTGCGTTTACATTGCCGTCTACTAAATCTAACTAAATCGTTCACTAATTTTTTTTATTTTTTTTATGTAACCATAATTGTCCCACTGCTAGGCAATTCTATCATCTAAAAATAATATTTTTACTTAAATAATCTTCAATTGAAACAATAAAATGGAATATAATAATTTTTATTTTGTTTCGTTGTGTACAAAACGAATATAAACATAATAAACATAAAACATAAAATCATTTATGAACAAGGTTATATGCTAGTATTTAATAAATTAAACAAAAATATTTTCCTTTATTCGATTTCTGATGAATCACTTGACTCACTTGAGTCATCCTCCAAGTTTATTAAGAATTTTTCTTGCATTGTTTCCATATTTCTATCCATGACATCCATTCTGGGTTCTACAACTTCTACCACATGTCGGATGCAGTTCTGCCAGTTGCTGCTGTCAACTTTTGTAATAGCTTCGTTTAATAATTTTTTGATTTCATTTAGTTTAAAACTGGTATTTTTTTGTGCCACGTACCCCTTAACTTGAGCCCAAATTAATTCTATTGGGTAATATTATTACGCCAAGTCAACAGGTAAGTAGGAATCAGTCCAGTAAACAAGCAGGGTCAACGTAAAACCGAACACTGTGAACACACTGAGAAGAGCACCAAACAAGACGTATACATCACCGCACGAGATACAGAATCGGACTGATATTTGGTCGCAATGTAAACGCGCCCTAAGTTCCTTATCTCCAACCAATGATGTTCCGCGCTTGATTTCCCTATTAGCTCGTTTCGTTGGACAGAGTATAGAAGAATCACTGAAGAAACTAACCTGGAACTGTCTAGAAGCTTCCACGAAGTATGACCCAGCGGCCCCGCTATTGATCTAGAAGAATCACTGAAGAAACTAACCTGGAACTGTCTAGAAGCTTCCACGAAGTATGACCCAGCGGCCGCGCTATTGATCTTGAAGAATCACTGAAGAAACTCACCTAGAATTGTCTTGAAGCTTGCACGAGGTAAGACCCAGCAGCCATGCTATTGATCCTGAAGAAACACTGAAGAAACTCACCTGGAACTGCCTCGAAGCTTCCACGAGGTACGACCCAGCGGCCGTGCTGTTGATCTTGAATATTTTCTCAACCACATGAGGCACCTTCTGCACCAGCTCGTGAGACAGCTCGGACACGACGCGCACGCAGTCCACTTCTTGTATGAGGTGGAAGGGCCCGTCGTACGGGAAGTTGACGGAGTTGCCCTTCGTTCCGTAGATGCAGAGCATGTCGTCCCAGTGTGCCATTATGGCTTGGGAACCGCACCTGGGAATATATAAATGTTTTTGGGAGGTTGGGGTTTATTTGGACTAAAGGTCATGGCACACTAAAACGCCACTGTAACAGCAGCGCTCCAACCCAGCAATTAACTTGTCTTAATAGAAGACATCCGATTTTTTTTACATTTGGTACGTAGCACCACTCTTCAGTGGGAATCTGCACTCTTTAGCATTATAGCCTATAAATGGACTGTTTGCGAATTGAATATGGAACTGGGATTTTTCGCACTGAATGCATTCTGAGTCCTGCAGTCCGGTCAAAGCAAACGTAGCCCGCTTCATGTGAGAACGTCATTTACAGTTAATTTTTTTTTGCCGTGCGACTACAAGCAAAAGGAATAGGAATGTTAGGAATGCAATGCAGTGGGTGGTCGAGAGAGGACGCGGATGAAATCCAGATGAATACTCCGACCGCCTGCGTTCGCTTTGACCGGACCGTAGAACGCAGAACGCATCCAGTGTAACAAATCCTTTACGAAATGCATTGGCTAGCCTCAAGCAGACCAAACCAAAGACCGTCTCACCAACACATTACTTGGTTTTCTTAAAAAAATATATTAATGAACATTTCTTTACCACATAAGTTCTTTCGGTTGCTTGATGTAACCGGTATCGATTTCGGAGTACTTGGCCTTAAAGTCCGAAGAGCCAATCCACAGCATCCCCGAGTCGGTGAAGAGAGCCACATGCTTGCCGTTCTGAGATGCCACTATTGAAAGGATTTGGGTGTAATGGTTCCTTATTTCTGGACGCTGAAATTGATACAGGAGACATTTAAATAGGCTCTCATCTTTTCTCTTTTCAGGTAAGCATTTTTTGGTAGAATAAAGCAACATTTTGTAACTAGTTTTGGTTCCAGTATTTGCATGTTGATTTTCTTTAAATACTCCACCAGTGTGGTGAAGTTTTTACAACCTCCAAAAATATGGTAAATGGTTTGGTAATTAATTCAAGGTAAAAGTCAATAAGCAGGAAACTTGTAAGTACAGTACAGAAAAGCTATTATACGAGATTTCACACTGGTGAAGTTCAAATGGAGATGAAGAAACCTTGATTGGTAAATCAAAATGTTCATATCCTGGACCATACCATTAGAACAGCTCTCGATTCACCCAGCTGACATTTGAAGATGTCTTTATCTCGGCACACGAGGAATCCAAAACTAAGGACGCACCACGACGATATGGGCTCGTTTGCTCCTGAAATGTTTTTACTTTAAAAATTTGGTTCATCTGCTTATTTGATTGTCCTTCGATATTCTTTCTAATCGCATTTAAGGTGCCCGCGCAGAACGTCCGTCGCATTCGTACGCGCCGTGCCTCCATCGTGCGTGTGAAAATCCGTTGCTGATACAACTTTTCAATAGACGTGACACGTGAGCGGATTTCCGCGCGAGCTTTAGCGGACGCTCTAACTAATCCTACTTTACATAAAAGGATCAAATGGATCGTCGGAGTTTGATGAAATTCTAAATAGAGATAGCCTAAGCCCTGAATTAAGATATACTTTTTAAGTACGGGGTTACCGCGGGCGCAGCTTGTAAAGAAACCCTTGCGAAGATTCCCCAATATTGAGGGTCGTGATTCACCATGGAAACAACATTTGCTTTATTATGTTTCACCATGTGTTCCGCTGTTCTGCGCTCTTCTCAGCATGAACTGTCTCAACAACGTTGATATTGAGAGTGATGCGGATTTGGTCTGTTTAGCATATTCTTCTTGGACTTTTTCCTCTACTTTCCCAGTTAGCTTAGTTTTTGGAGGTTGTCACCAGGTTTACGGGCTATTTGGCCAAAAAAAAATATCCAAAGGCAAGTGCTGGAAAGCCTTGTCTTCCAATTAAATACTTCGACTAAAGCTTACTTGGTAAATCTGGCACAGATCTGACTTTGGGCTCTGACACATTGCTGAGCAGGAACATCCTGTTGGTGGTGGTGATAACTCCAATACCCACTCCATGAGGATTCGTGAAGAGTTGGGCTTTGCAAACCTGAAAAAATTGATACACATGCACATTTTAATGCCACCTCAATAGCTCGCTAACCACCCATAATAAATATTGTATAGTATTTTTAATGTCACCTATGCCAAGCCAGGACGGTTTGGTAGTCCTAGTTCCTATAATATAAGTAGGAAGTCAGACAAACAAACACACACACACATACAAACTTCCACATTTATAAAAAATTTGAAAGTTTGTGTATGTGTTTTTTGTTACCTCTTCACTCTCAAATAGGTTGAAGGATTTTAATGAAATTTGGTAGTTTAGACCTTGGATTAACACGTAGGCTACTTTTGCGGGTAACACTGCGGCACCGCTAGTTGTATGTAAAAATACTACCTTAGTGTCTCTGACTTCTTGGCCCAAGTTGAAGGTCCTCTGGTAAGCCCCGAACATGTCATAAATGAGCACATCACCACTCTCCTGGATGCAGAGCAGTTGCTCGCTGTCCGACCAGCCCATGTGCACCAGGACACCATTGTTCCACTGGAAGATTAATAACAACTCAGTGCCGGATTCAAGATTTTAGTTTGAGAGTTTGGTCGGCTGAGTTCAGGGTAAGCTTTATCAATGTAGGTAAACACAAAAGGACTAAACACATCTTAACAATAAACATTTTTGACTAATGTAGACAGTTAAATTGGACACTTTATAGGGGAATTCAGCTCCTAGCCTTCTACCCTGGATCTGCTACTGCAAAAGCTTGATGAGGTGAACCAAACTAACACATTTTAATTACCAACATAACTTATAAATACCAAACTCAATTTGGTATAGCATAATGTTATTGCCACAATCTACTTACTAAAATCTTAGAAACAACATTTCCAGCACAGTTATAAACAGTTATAACAGGCTTAGTAGTTGTGGAGATTTTCACATACTTCTTCTTGTCCCTCACAACAGCTATTGGCCCTCCGTATGCCGCTCCACTCACTATCATGTTCTCTAGGCCTTCATCCATCAGCCAGTTCATTGTGTAGAGATCAAACTTCCTGTAATATAAATAAAAATTAGTACCTACTTCAAAATTGAAAATAAAATCTGGCCTGATGGCAATTGGCCTAATACAGCTAGTCAAGTTTATATCTAGTCCGGTCAGTAGGCGCTAGGATGAACAGCAATTTAAGCAATCTTTTACACATGATCCTCATTAGGTTACTCTGCTGATGAGATTCAGCAGGTGGGTTGGTTTAATTTTATTATAGCTACCACCTACTTTTATTGTGTTTTTTTATTTTAGTTGAGTTGATTAAGTTCCTGTACCTGTAGTAGGAGTCCAATTGGAACCAATCCGCAGTGAGTAAAGCCGACATTTTCAGTTTTCACTTATCACACACTATTTACTGAAATCACACTGTTATTTATACAATTTATTTTATTATCAGTTTTCCTCCTCCTGTTATTCAAACATTTCACTACTTTTGTGAACCATGTAGGTTTATTTATTTTTTCAGGGTTACAAATAACTCTGATAATTAATTAATGACTAAGTTTTGTTAATAATTGCAGTAATTAAAAAGGTTAATTCTTATTAGTGAATGTAAAATAATGGAAATCAAGAAAAACCTGAAAACTGATTTGATTTGATTACAAAGCAAATCACAAAACAAATGATAAAACTGTAACTACAAACAACAAAATACAACTATTTTATTTTTTCTCTTTCTGTCTTATACAAGTGTATAATTTTGTATCTCTCTTTTATGTTTGAAAATTTCGATTCAAGTTGTTTCGAACAGTTGTTCTAGAGATTTGACAACTTTGACAATGACTGTCTAAAACTTTGACACTGACAAACCACCATAATGTTGAAATCGTTTTTTTTTCAATATTCACATAGTGGGCCGACTAAAATTTATGAACCAAATACCCTGAAAAAAAGTAAAAATAATTAATAGTTTCATGGTTTAAATAATAATATGAGTAAGTCCACATTGTAACTTCACAGCTGGGGTGCATGCTGTGAATAACGTGTTGTTTCTTCGAATCTTTTTAAGATGATTAACTAAGTGGTTAGGTTTCGTTACGAGTTTGTGTAGACTGGTAAATTCATCGGGTTTTATCGCATTAACTATTCTGGTTGTAGGTAAGCTAAGTAAGGTAACTTACAAATACCAGCAGAAAATACAGGGTTCGATTCAGAGAGGGCAGAAGTTTAAATGATGAGTTAAAAAACCTGTTCTGGGTCTGGGTCATAGTTATCCATGTCTTTTTATGTGTTTCATGGCATCCCCGAAGCAAGGAAACTTAGTAGCTATTTAGTTACTTACCTACAACATAAATTTACTGTAGCGCTGCATCTCCGTATCCACATTAATAAATGTAGGTGTACCTGAACTGAGATGCAGCTGCACATTGAAATGGAGGTCGATATATCACGCAAAAAGATTTATTTTTATGGTACTTAACTTATCTACCTAGTTTACCTACGTCCCCAGAGGAAAAGCATATCTAGGTACCAATTAGAAACAGTGATTTTTCAGTCTTAGCTCATTGTTCACTTCTAAATTCTACCGTAGACTAGAGTATGTAAGTAGGTAGGTACTCAGGCAAGAGGTGGGTACTTACGGGTGTTAAAATACCTAAGCGCATTCTGCGTAGCGAGGTGCTTTTGGTAATAAATAATTTTCGCATGAGTGAGTCGTGGTCGCGTCCATTTTCTCACGGCTCGTCTCCGCTCGCGGACTACTAAGTAGCGTCAGGAATTTGCATCCGTAATGACTGCTGTCTCTATCTCTATCTCACAGCGAGACACGCGTGAAAGAAATGCTAAGCGACGCGAAAGCGTACCTCATTAGCAGAATGAGCAGCTGGTGGATAATTTTATAAACAACAGACGCCCTAATGAGTTCCTTTGACTAACCGACAGATGGGGACTTTTTATGGGACAAACTTGGAAGCGGTCGGATTGTTAATGAGATAGTCAGTTTTACTTCTTAGAGTAAGTTGTGGTCAACTTTCATGGGAAGTATTGTACGGGACTCGATTTGGACAGCGTGTAGGTACCTGAGTGCAACAAAACTTTAGTCAGTCACATAAGCGGAGAAAAGAAAACTAATATTATAACTTTAAAATAACCGTTGTAATTTTGGCTAAATATTTATCTTAAACGATTTTCAATTGCTCACCCAATATTTTTTTATTATTAAAAACGCTGAATTGTCTGAGCGAGAAAGCAATAACGCCCGTTCAACGGTCTTAAGTGTAGGTCACTAAACCCTGGTAAAATTAAAAGACTTAGACCTAGCCTAAGCTTAGCTGCCCTTAACCCCTTAACGAGAGTAGTAAGTGATACCTACCTTCTCCCATAACTAGCAGATTTACAGCCTCATTCTGGAACTAATCTGGTGAGCACACAATACGGCGGACCAAGTACCTAGTACCACGAAATTGCCGGGTTTCATTGCCCGTTAATCTCTTAGGCAGAGCGCATACGATGATACGAGTTAGGTATGGCTTTGAAACACTCGAGCAGTTCCTTTACACTATGATTTAGGATAGTGTACCAGTGGATATAGCGCTAATGGTCTCTTCTATTTTCATGTTAGCCGTTATAAGTCTTGTACTAGCATACTTCCATGCTCTTGGTCCTCGTTAGCTTATTAAGTATGTGCTTCTATCTACCCAGTATCTATCCCTCATCATTTTAGACGACAGAAACTGTTTAAGCGTCTTTTACGCGCTCGGTACGCGCATGTAACGCTAGTCGTCACCTGTGTCTAACTCGCTTTGAAATTTGTTGAATTTAATTTGAGTCTTGGGACAACTGAATAAATCTCGAATTGCATTTATCGAACTTCAACTGCACGCGCCTAGCACACGCCACGCGTCCGCCACATGCCTACTGCGCGCCAACCCTGTGCTCACCCCGCACTCTGCAATGCACTAGTTGTATAAGCGGGCAGCTCGAGGCGTGTGCGGGTCCTGTGCGTGGTTGGTATGGGTAACCTGAACTCGCCCTAACTTGTGGTAGACCTACACCTAAGGCCACCTAAGAATAAGAGTTACTTCTTCAACCGGTCAGACAATCCCTGTGTGATATCAGTCTTTTATGCCATTCAATAATCAACACGACTTAAGTATTGTGCCTCTGCCGGGCATTATGGAGAACTTCCATTACCGCTCTATAATAAACTTTACCCACGCCAAGTTTGTTCTCACATTATGGTTCAGTACCCAGCCAGTTCCGGATTTAGCAAGCGCGGGGCCCGTAGCAAATGGGAACAAACGGCCCTTGAAATCTCTCCATTTCTCCTAAAAGTATTGTGGTGTTGCTAAGTATTGTCACTATGCTCAGCGCTATTTTTTCCATTTAGGGGAAATTGGCGCCCTATGTCTACTCTGAAAAATAGATACGTTTTTTAGTTTTTCGCGCGGGGCCCGTAGCTACTGCCTCCTACGTGGCTAATTCGGCACTGTACCCAGCGCGTTATGATTTTAAGTTTTCCTCCTCCACACCAACTTTCCTTCAAATTGAAAGCGCAACTTTAATGTGGGAAACCTGATTGATGCGAAAACTTTTTACCTGGGAATGTACAGCTCAACGGAGCTTGAGGATAATATAAACTAGACTTGGCTTCGTCGCATCGATCTTAGTTGCTGTTTCTTTGAAAAAATAGCGGCCTTGCCTCGACACTATTGAAAAAATAATATAAAAGGTGTCAGAGGCACGTGTGACGGCCGATCCATCACAGGGAATAAACGTAAAGAACAGACAAAGCTATAGCAAGATAGGTAGACAGGTACCTATTTGGCCCGTTCTGATTTACGATCAAAGCTTATTTGCTTGTATTGGAGCATAATAAATCATTATAAGTTTTCAAGAACTTTAGTACTAACACATCTTGCCTTTGAAGTTTATTATACGATAGGTACCTACTACCTACTATAAGTAAAGTTAACTTAGACCTAAACGTGAACGATTAATGCCTTTGTTTAAAATGTCCAAATGATTTACAACAATACTCTCGTCTGCTAATTTATTATTCCTTCAGCCCTTAAATTTTTCTTTAATTTTTCTTCGTAACATGCTCTCGCTGAAATTGAAAAAAAATATAAACAGGCAGCGAACCGTTGCTAGAGGCAAGATAAAGTCCGTTGTATCTTCAATGTTTTTCTGTAATGCTCTTTGTTTCGTTCTTTATTTTCAGAGGAGGAATTCAGTAGTTATGTACCTACCTACTTAGAGCAATCTCAAAGCAAAGTCTAAGCTAATACTGGGAAAGTACTCGGGATAAACGGATTCAACGCTCGGAAAACTACCTCAGGAATATCTTACGAATGACTTTTCTGTATCCCACATAACTTTTTCCTGATTTTTACGTGCGCGTAGGTAGACTTTTATGAGGGAAAGAAGCGTACGAAATCGACTTCCTTTCTTTGATGATAAGATAAAGACTATGTTCTGCACCATTACCTTACCCCCTCTACAATGCTATCAAGTCGACCCGCAAATTGCCACAAACGTGCCCGTAGGCCGAAGGCTTTTGTGTTCTCTATCTACGCAAACAATAACAACAAAAGCGAGTCATGACATCGAAATGAAGTAACAAAATAACTTGGAAATGTCAAAACGTGTATCGACCTCGCTCCCACTCTCGGAGTGGCGGAGCAACGGTACTCGAGGAGAGGCGCCGGCAGTCAGCGGCGGCGCACCACGCTCTGAGGTCTCTGCCCTCCACGCTACCGCGCCACCGCGCATGCCTCACTGCGCTCACGCACGCAGCCATCCCTCCACCAAACCGTTCGAACTTCAACCTAAATAACTCAACCACGAGTACAAATTCCACCATAACTCAGCCCTGAAACTTCTAAAAACTTTTAACGTGACCCATTACGACATTTTGAATTTTGAATTTGAATTTTTACAAGCTCTCAACTCTTCGCGAGTTCAATGTGATTTGTGAAATGTTGCGAATTATGGAGATTTTATGTTTTCATATCGACGAGGTGATTATTTATCGTGTCTGAACGTCAAAGTGGAAGTTTGTGAGTTATAGAAGAGTTGGAACGTTTCGAAGAAGTTAGAAAAGTGTGAGAAAACAGCGTCAAAGTACAGGTAAGTTCGGAACCGACATTTTGAATTTAAAACGAGCACTTTTCGATATGAATAAACGTCTTAACTCGAAAGCTTTTCCGAAGAATATATTTGTTTAAATTTTCACGAGTTGATCGTTACAGCGATTCTGACAGCTGTGGTTGCTTGAATAAATGAATTTGTTTTATGATGATGATGACAAAAATTATGTTGTAAAAGCAATTTGGATTCTACAGCTTTACATATTCAACACGAAGAATTATTAGGATACTTAATTGCTCACAGCATTAATAGGCTTTATTGCCTCTTTGGAGATTTATGGATAAGTCTACCTACCTATTTACTAGTGGCTCTATATAAGCTGTAGACCTCGTGGCCGACGTCTGTGCTCCTGTACAGGTCGCATTCCTCAACTGATTGTCGTGAAATTTTGAAAGCAGGTTCGATAATTACACAGACTTTTTTTGCTGAGTCAGTTTTTGGAAATATTTCAAAATTGCGGTGATTTAATTTTTTTCCAAGAGTAAGGCAGAGATCCGGAGAGAATTCAGACATACGAAAGAACTTTTTTCGAATCAGAAGCAATTAATGACTTTATGGTGGTAGCTGCCCTATTACCCTTCATACTATATCAATAACTCACTAGAATAAACGTATGTAGACGTTTACTCCTATACGGGCCATATTTTTACTGCAATATAGGCAATATTACTGACTGTAGCCCAGCCATCTACGGCAATTCTAGAAATGTACCTATGTCTATTTGACCGGGTCACACTCAAAATATTTTCACAATATTGCCAAGCCAGTCTCAGATAAACCTAGAGGAAATGATGGAACACTGCGTTATGTCTCGCTGAAGCCACTTCTTTTTCAATGTGTGTGCGTGCCATGCAAAACATTTACAATTGCACGAAAACGAATATTAATTCCTAAACTCTCCGTTAGCCATTTCCGTTCCAATTTACAACCTTAGTAGATTGTATTTTAAAACTGCACATATTTGTAAGAGTTTAATGTACCTAACGGGTTTTTTAAAATTGACTTGTAAAAAAACTGCACAGTTGTTAAAAAAGAACCTCAAAATGTAGTCCTGGCCACACTTTTATAAAGCACTAAGCATATTTATGTACACGAAATTAGGTCTCTAGGTTGATCTTTTTTTTTTTTTATAAAGAATAGGTCAACATTTGACCACCAACTCGCCTGATGTGAAGCGACATTGTGGCCTAAGATGAAGCACGAAGACCTAGTAGGTACTTATTCACTCTGGCTTTGAAGATACCTAGGTTGTGGTTAGTCGGAAAAACAGATGATGGCAAACGATTCCAGTCCCTAGCCGTTCGTATTAAGAAGGTGGAGGCGAACCGCTTAGTACGAGTAGGTGGTATATCGACTAAGTAGTATCTGAGCAAGCCAGTATTGTAGTAAAAATATGGAACGTCCAGGAGTACCTTAAGACAATTTTCAGTACTGTAGGGAACTGGCCTAGGTTCCTTGTTATTATTCTGTAATAAGTACGCGACGACATCAAAAGTCTACCGTAGCTGATGCACAGTAGCTCTAGGAGCTCCATTATGAAACTGGGTAATTCCACAAGTTGCATCATATTACGAACCGTAATTTCAGAATGTACCCGACCGCATCAGGCCCTCGTAAAACTTTATTAAAAGCCTTTCCAACTGCATTACCATTTTAATTATGTTCAGACCGACTCATATTTTGCTAACCCATTTCATATGTATGAGACGAGGAGATAGGTAGAGTTAGATAATTAACTGTAAATCTATAAACTACTGGTTGTATCTGTGAGTTTTGCAACTTTTCTGTTTTTTTAAACAAACATTCAGTTTTCGGCAGTCGTGTAAAAACTACACCATCGCAATTCAATCGTGCTCCTTTTAGTTCAGCTAGTCGATTTAGTTTTTCGAGCACTCTTTTAAACATAGTTACTAGATACTTAATTACTACATAGATACTTAAGAGTTCTCTTAAGTATCTCATTTCTATCCAATTGTTAGCTTAGCGACAAAATCGCCATTTGTGGCAAGCACTGGTTTGTATTTTTGCCATATTTATAAGTTCAATTTTGTATTGTAAGTACAAAATTGTTGTTATAGAGTCTAAGTATGTACCTATCGATGTAACATAATACATCTACCACATGCTTCAATAATACATATAACTATACCTGTACATACTACTTCCGTACGTATTATTGTCAGTTTGGATGAAGTGTGTGCTTTTTGCGCTCACTTTCATACTTTCTTCTGGCTATTAATTGCGAATGGCCAATGTCCTCTACCGGTTGCATAGACACTGAACATTAGTTTTTGCTCAAGAGCCCGCCAGTTTTTAATAGTAGGTAGAAACTCTATTATCGATCTACTTAAGCAGGTACCTAGCTAGTCACAGATAGGCAGTATACCTTCACTTTATTGAGTTTCTTTTAATTGTTAGGTTTGAAGGTAGGTAGGTATTGACGGAAATCAACCTTTTCTAATTCCTTATTACTTAATTATGTTGTTTCATATTTTTAGAATACAAGCTATTTAAATTAAACGTTGTGTAACTCTACCAGTTCCTGGGAACTTAACTAACTTGTGTAGTTAGCTAATTAATGTTTTCTTTTCGATACTCAACTACCTATATAATTACGAAACTAGTACGATGACATCATTTAGAGAGACAAAAATGCGAGGATCACCTTATTTAGTGTTTTAGTAGGCCCAATTCATAACGCTAAATTGCGAAACCTAAACAAACCAAAAATATACCTGTCTTTGTTATTGCAATATATTAGACAAGGACATTAATACTTTTATGTTGTTTAGATTTAGCAATGTAAGTCTTACTTAGTAGGTAGGTATCAGTTTTCGTAGTTTCGTAAACTATTTTCATTTTCGCTAGGCTTCAAACATTTCAATAAAGCGAATAAAGCGCCCCTGGCGGAAACGTTAAGTAAATAAGTTAAATGGAGCCAAACGAAAACAAAAAATGTTTACGTTAGTTATAAACAAAAACCCTACCGAACAGGGCCTACCTTACATTTAGGTATGCATGTAATCGAAGGCGCCTACTGTACTTCTGACGAAACTGTACAAGAGTACAGCATGTCTGATGGAACCTCCGTGGTCGGAACGTAGCTAACCGTTAGCCATAGAAATGGTAGTCGACTAATTACAGGTAGATAGCTGTCCACGGCGCGTACAATACTCACCCACTTATCACGGTTAACTGACTGATGACTGGCCGATCAATTAAAGTTTGACCTGTTTTTTTTTAAATTTCAATTTATTTTATTTTAGTATCAACTCGAGCCGTGAAGTATTCTTTGTTTGAAACTCCCTATACTGCAACGCACATTAATCGGAATCCTTTGACGAGGTAAGGCGATAAGGTGAGGATCCCTTTTCGAGTTGATATGTGTGCTACGACTTTTACTGTGTAGTCCATTATATAGTTATAGATAAGCTTAGCCCCCTTACTCATAGTAAACGTTGTATAGCTTCAGAATAGTTATAAGTACTTACAGTGTTTTCCCTTTTATCTTTTATTTTACTGAGCTTGATAAAAAATTCAAATTCAACATTATTTATTTATGAAAAGTACATAATGGTATTGTTGGCACTAACAACCAAACTATGGGTGTGAGAAACCCGTGTTTTTGGAGTTAGTCCTTCCATAGAGTAAATGCTAAAAGATATGTACATTTGTGCTTGTGTTAAAAGTGTAAAATTGTATAATTAGAAACAACAGACAAAAGAACAGACAAAACATTGCAGGTAAAACTATTCCGAGGTTTTACAACGTCTATTAGCAAAGAGGATTACAAGTAGGCCAAAATAAATTTTAAATAAGCATAGGTAGGCAAGGCCAGCATACTTCACTGGCGGTACCTGTACACCACTCATTAAATGGATGCTTTCATCGATGAAAGTGCACACTGGATTTTGTAGGTACCTGTACTCCAATGAAATTGGAAAACGCTGCGGGCAAATATTTAGGTTTGGGTACGTTTCCACATACGCAATTACTAAGCTAACATAACGGAGATAGAGAACCAAAGACCATGTCAATTACAATTAAATTAGAACGTATCACGAACATTAACGTATACGTAATGTTTCTCGGCCAGACTAGCAATTTAGTTATGAGAATGATTTTAATATAACTTAGAACCCACTTGCCTTACCCTCTTACAGAAGATACAGAGTTAATTTTTTAAGCGTAGGGCTAATTTACTCAGACTTAAAATGTTCTAAGTGTCACTCTAATATTGTGATCACTCAAGGTTAGCTTCTCACTCTCGGTGGCACAAAATGAGTTATCAGTTTAACCTCTGATGAGCAGTAAACTCCAAGTTAAAAAGATAACTCGATCTTCTGCAAGTGACCTTCACGTGATCTTTCCCTTTATTTCCGTATATCAGTCCCTGGCAGCCATAGTACAAGCTTTGCTTAGTTTGGGGTCAGGCGACCGTGTGTGGAAGTGTCCCGAATTTATTTGTTTATTTATTTATTTATGGCCGTTATTTGTTACATGTGAAGATTCCAACTACCAGACTCCGTCAATGTTATGTACATGTTGCAGTCAACTTGCTTAATCAGCCGTTGAATTAACAGCCTAGCCATTTTACTAAACAGCGCCGTTCAACTAGCTTCCTGAATGATATTCAGCTGTAGCGTCTAATTTACCATTTAATAGACTGGCTGGCCAATGCTAAGCCCATCCATACAATAGAATGATTATTTAACAAAAATACTATTTTTGGACAAATAAATGTGTTTTGAATGAATCATGATAAAAATAAAATCATAAAAGCCGTGAAACGAACAGCAATTCTGATAGACATGATATTATTATAATAACTTAAATCCTCTCTTACCGGTCTCCTTTCGAGAGCAAATCTGACTTGGATTGGTTAGCTGTAGTGTTTTTTTTAAACAACCCGAAACCTACTTAAATGACTGGGGTAGGCAAGTTACTCAACGTTGTCTATACAAGGCATTTTGGCTATAGCCGTTAGATTGAATTTGAATATCTTCAGGAAGCCAATAGTTGAACGGCGTGTCGTTTAGTAAAAAGGTTATGCTGTTTGAACGGCTTATTAAGCTAGTTGGCAGCGACATAATATAGGCACCCACCTAGTAATACGATTTCGTTTTATTTACAATATAACGCAGATAGACCGTGGATGGATGGATTTACGGTTTCTCACATATAGGTATGGGAGTAGCATGCGCCTATGTTCTTTTAACCGGTAAATAACCAGTGCGTTCACGTTCATCCCATAGTTATTAAATTGTTATTGGTTCATCCAAATGTGATTAGCACTACGTGTGCTAATTTTACAATTGAAACATTTTAGCGACGTAGGATTTTCTTGATGTGCTCGAAGTAATTTTTTTGTTGATTAAATATTTTTGAGTTTATTCGATTGGATTTTCATTCTTCGTATTTGGACTGCGTATATACTGAATTATAAGTAGGTACCTACTTATGTATATTACGGATATTGTTATTGTAATACGTCAAGTAAAAGTAATAATTTCTATTTCATAGAGACTTAGAGACATACTCGTAATTTAATATCACAAAAAAAAAAAACTTAAAATAAAACATAAGGGCCTAATACCAGGGCTTTACAGTTCGTTTATTTAGGCATTGAAAGATCGAAGATCTCGGGTAGGTACAAATATTAGGCTTTGGGTAACAAATAGGTTGGTCAGAACCTACACTATTAAGCAGGGCGTGTGTTGCAGGTTTCAAGTTCCTAGCCTAGTTTACAGAAGCTTTCGTATAGTAAATAACACAGCTATCTTCATCTTAAAGTGGAGAAGTATGCGTCTCTCATTAGCAGTGCGTTAAGATCCGAGCCCATAATCATAATTTACTACATTCCAGAGCCAAGTTCCGCTTTTTAACCATAGTAAGTAAATGCGCACAAATATGTGTGTAGAAGAAAGAAAATATTCAAACAAAGAAAACTATTTTAGTACCCACAGTGAATATTTTTTTAAAGAGTTTCTTCTCGCACATAGGTACATATTATTGAACAAGTATCTTTAATAGGTATAATAAAAAATGTAAAATAAGAGAAATTTAAACTATAAATACTATAATAAAATATTAATTTTGTATATTTACTCAATTTTTTACTCCGAAAGTTTTTTTTTTTTAATTCATGTAAAAATAATTTAGGGATTTTTGCCAATACTGGCATGCTAATCCGAAAGTTTGAATGGATGGATACATGGATGGATGGATGGATGTTTGGTACTGAATCAAGCCAGAACGGCTGAACGAATCCGGATAATTTTTGGCACAGGTATAGATTATAGTCTGGAATAGCACGTAGGATACTTTTGAACTGCCGGTGAAACAGCGGAGCGCAGTGAGGCGGTAATATAAATATAGCCATAGGCAAGTATTTCTTAGGGTCACAAAACACTCTCATATAAGTATATGCCTACCCTGCCTTATAGTTAACAATTAACAATTTCTTTACAAAAGTTTTCTTCATTCATGGGAAGAAAATTAGATCAGAAAAAAATTGATGAAAGTATTTTAACTCTATTTTTAAAACATTTTTGGAGGGCAATTGATGCATTAAAATTTTAAGTTTTTTATTTTTTTTTTATTTAGAATAGGTCGGCGTTTGACCACCAACTCGCCTGATGTTAAGCGACGTTGTGGTCTAAGATGGAGCACGACGACCTATAAAGTACTCATTCACTCTAGCCTTGAAGTTTACTAGAGTGAAGAAGTACAAAGACGGCAGTTGAGTGAGGCGCTACAAGTGCGCCACTGCTCAGACCCGTCCTCGGAACGGCCACACCGGACCACATCCCGAGTACCAAGTACTTGTAGAGATAAAACCTAAACTAAAACGTGACAGCTTGTGGACTGGATAAACTCGATTATATCGCTCTTCTTAACTATGCACTTAGCCCTAAAGTACCCAACCGTTTCATAAAAATACTAAATTTTAAGTGTCAATATGATGTTGCCGAATAGGCGTGTCGAGGGACATCTTCGGAGCGTAAATGGATGTTACTTAGTCCACAGACTTTCGAGAGAGAATATTTAAGCACTTGCAAGAAGGCATTCGACGCCCGTAGAGACTCACTCAAATAATTTGACAGCTTGCTAAAATAATAACTCTGGGCTGCGGGAGAGGGTGGCTAACTAACCTAACTTTGAAATAATAGTATCACTTTGCTAGGCATAGAACTTAGGTAATATGGGTGCTCAGTCTTCGAGACGCAAGTTCAGTTAACTCTAGAAGCATAAGTTGATTTAAGACAGTGCTAGTCAATTTAAACTTGTCTAGAATTAATTTCTAAAAGTAATAGGCTATATAATAAATAAATAACAGTAATAATAAAATACCATACAATGTCTGAAAACAAAAGAGTCTACACTCTGCCTGCACACCAAAGTCGCCGACTCGCCGACACAGCCCGCCAACATGACGTGTGCAGCTTGATTTCTTTTGAAACATGGCCACCGACCGGTAGCCGGACGGTAGCCGACGGTAGCCCTAGCCACCGACATCAAGCCGGTGGTTGTCGGCGACCTAGAAATGTAGACTCCCTTAATGTGTCCGCACGTTGTTAAAGGTAGTGATAAAATGAATGTTTCAAATAACAGTTCTTATCGTTTGTTTGCACAACTTCTGCAACTTCTCGCACTCATAGCGATATCCACCTTCTCAATCCGACTCTAAAAGTAACAAGTCTGAGAAAACTAATTTGATTTTATCAATCTGTATTCAGCAGACTGAGAAGCTTACCGGCGGCGACTTTACTAAACTTAATTTTGTAAAACCTAACAACATCTAGAGTCAGCTAGAGGTCTCCATTAAGGAGTCTTTACACCAAAGTCACCGACAGCCGCCGACATTTTGTTATTAGTTTTATTGCTTGATGTCGACGGCTTTATTGCAATAGAAATTATGCCGCATAGGTCATGCCATAATGTGAGTGGCAAATAACAAAATGTCGGCGGTTGTCGTCGACTTTGGTGTGTAGACTCTCTTAGTTTATTGGAAATCTTATTATTTTGTTTATTGCCTTAACTTTTCTCTTCACGTTGAACCTAAGAGTTGGTTACAACTTGATTAGAACTCGAATTAGGATTATTTGAGCTTAGCTCATTTGTCACGAAGTTTTTTAACCGATTTATTTGCACGATAATTGGAGGTGCACAACACAAATTAACAAAAAGTTTTGTTTTTTTTTACTTTATTGTTTGTTACGATTACGTAGGTCCATTGTTGTCAATGAAGGTTGTCAATATTGTGTACCTACTGAGAAAAATACACTGAGATTATCTATTTTTTGCCGAATAGTTAGCTGGGTAATTATGAAATTTATAGCAATGGAATGGAACTACATATTATAAACAATTCAGTACAAAAATAAACAAAAAGCTATTTGCTGTAAAATTGCCTACTACTCTAACTTGTTTTTTTTTTAATTTCTGTTTCTTTTGTTACTTAACTTTCAACGCAACAGTTACACGTTCGGTTCCGGCAATCTTCCGCGAAATTGATATAACCGACGTTACAGAATCGGCTACTGATTGGGCTATTGAGGTTCTGCAAAATGGAAAATTGGATCGTTGCATTTTGGCATTTCCTACCTTGGTAATAAAAACCAGAACACGTAGTGAAGTAAGTACAAGAAAAAAAAATCCAAAGGGGAAATGAGCAGGAAGCTAACTTGGGGTCAAAATTGTTTGAATTATGTATGATGTTAGTTGAAACTCGAAATTAAATCACAGCTTTAGTTCAACCGAGGGGTTTTAACTTCTGGGACATTCTTGAAAATAAACTCCCATTTTAAAATAAAACAACCATACTTTCGAGTTGTACACTCTTGTCTCTCACGTCATAGTAAAAAATATTTCCTACAAAGATTTGCTCATGGTTCCGGACAATTTACACTGATATATATAACATTTCTGGAACTCTATTCTAACACGGGAGATATTACTTTGATATTGGTAACTTTCATTCTTATGAATTTTCTAACGAGAGAGAGAGAGACAATGACCAAGATCTCACGCATCAGAATAGGGCCCTTTTATATTTTCCTATATATAAGCATTCTGCCAGGCGTTTTAGGATGATGTTCTGTGAGGCAGAGTAATCTGTCAGTCGGCTTACGGACTATATAGAACTCGAATTGAAATCACAACGTGGCCTTTTAACAAACGACAGGTGGTCCTAAGCTAAGTTCGAACTAAAAAGAAGAGTGCCACAATCTACAATTTTGAAAGCATGACTTGGTAACGTGCGTGAACAGTTTCCTACCACTCACCGCCTTGTATAACACTTATAAAAGAGGTTGCATAGTTCTCTTTTTAAGAGGGAAAGTCAGCTTCTGGTGTTAAGAACAATTTGCTGCGTTAGTAAGTACTTACTTGAAAATCTGTTTCAGAAATACTAATAGTTTCGTGACACTTTTATAATAACATAACATATCGTCACACCTTTTCCCCGAGGGAGCTTGCAGAGTTGTCATACAACTTCGCCGGACTATATTCAGTCCCAAATATGACAGGGGGCGAGCCTGTCGCCATACACTGGGCTCAAGTCTTATGACATACAATACGCACATTATGTTCACACAATGAACAAATTAGTGCGTGCCGTCGGCTGGGTTCGAACCCGCTATCTCTGGCTTGAGAGGCGGGCCTTCTCCAACTAGGTTCTCCAACTTAGGTTCCTTATTGAGCAACAGTGTTAGTTGTTCTGTGGTAAACCACTGCATGCCAGGAGCATCATATGCTCAAATTGAAAAGAAAATATTAAGCTGTAAAATAGATAGTAGTACAATTGTTGTGGTTTACCTGGGGCAAAGTTTAGGTACAGACAGGAAAGAAGTGATTGCAAGAATAACGTGTCTGTTGAAATTAAATGCATTCAAAGTAATGTTATGTGCATTTCCATACTCAGACTCTTTGACTAGAAGTCAAAATAACCACATCCATTCTTTGAATGCATTAATGTTTAACATAGTTTCCCGTCATAGTGATAAGCTGCTATTTTTTGATAGTAATCAATTTATTTATAATTTTAAGTTAACACAGGACAGCATGTATTGTCCTAAGAAATGCAGACACTTGATTGCTACATTGTTAGCCTACAATATTGATTCAGTTATAGGAAATATAACGAAGTACAAAGATAAGGTCACAGTTTTTAGTAAATGTACTAATAACATAACTGTGACCAATAGTTTAAACTTTTAAGTGAGACAACAGAGAAGTGTGTGGACATTTCACTTTTTTATCAAAACATAAACCGCTTCTCTGGCAAAATTTTAGAAATAGAACTTTTATTAGATAAGTATAATTTTGATATTTTATGTTTCACTGAAACTTGGTTAAAATCAAATAAAATGCTATTTAATGTTACAAATTTTCAGGTGGCCAGTGCGTTTAACAGAGTATCCGCTGAAGGAGGAGGCTGTATTATTCTTTTTAAAAATAACATGAAATATAAGGAACGCTCTGACATAAGGGGCTATTCTGTTGAACGTGTCTGTGAAATTGCTTGTGCGGAAATGGACAGGCACATAATATTATGTGTTTATCGACCACCAGCATCTAACTTCAATCATTTTATGTCAACAATGGAGTGCGTACTAAAGAAACTTTCTAAATCAAATAGATCTATTTTGGTTTGCGGAGACTTCAATATAGATATTTTAGTCAATTCTACGGATAAAATTAATCTAATTTCTTTATTTAAAGCATTTAATTTAAACTATCTTTTCTGCGAGCCAACTAGAGTAACGGAGACCTCATCTACTTGCATAGACAATATTTTCTCAAGTTGTAAAACAAAAGATTTATCACTTTTTAACGGAGTCAGGTCAGATCACAAGGGCCTTGCAATTAAATTTGAAATTGATAAAATAAAAAAACCATCTTTAGTTGAGTGTAGACCATTAACGAAAGGTAGGTTAAAACGACTAAATAATTGCATAGAGTCGAAACTTATTTTAACTGATTTTTCTGTCAATAACCCTAATGACAGTTATGAAAAATTATTTAAAATAGTTAGCAATGAATTTAATGAAATTTGTCCAAAGAAGAAGATTCAATTCAACCAAAAAATACAGTTTAGTGACTGGGCGACCAGAGGTATACGAAAAAGTAGAGATGTTATGTATGATTTATATAACAAGAAATCTCTGACATCTAGTAAGGATTTTCATGACTATGTTAGAAAATACTCGAAAACTTTTAAGTCGGTTTGCATTCGCGCTAAAGCTTTGTTTATAAAAGATAAAATTCAAAAATCCGATAATAAAATAAAAGCTGTCTGGAAGACCATCAACACAGAGACGGGAAAAAGTAAGTCGAGGGATTCAGAATTTACGCTGGTAGTTGAGAATCAGCCGGTTTCTGATGCAAAATCGGTAGCCAACTCTTTTGAACATTTCTTCTCTAGCATACCCTTTGATGCCACCAAAACGCTTAACTCGTCTCCAGATGATGCAGGTGCTTTTCTAAAAGAACACTTCTCGCGGGATATACCAGACTTTCGGTTCAGATACACTTCCATCTCTGAAATTATCAAAACTTTCAAAAGCTTAAGAGTTAAATCTAGTGAAGATTTATGGGGATTATCAGTAAAAGTGTTAGAGTCTTTAATAGAAACTATTGCACCACACCTCATGGTCATATTTAACATGTGTATTGACAGAGGCACATTTCCCGATTTAATGAAAAACAGCAAAATTACCCCTATCTTCAAATCGGGTAGTAAGTCAGATCCCTCGAATTACAGACCCATCTCTGTGCTTCCGGTGAGTAAAATATTTGAAAAGATTATACTTAATCAACTGTTGTGTCACTTTAACATACACAGTATATTAAACGAAAATCAGTTCGGTTTCACGAAAAGTAGATCAACAACAGATGCGGGAGTTCGATTAGTTACGCATGTGATGGAAGCTTGGGAGAGTTCACAGGATGCCATCGGTGTCTTTTGTGATCTTTCCAAAGCGTTTGATTGTGTAGAACACCGCACCTTGATCCGTAAATTACACCACTACGGAATTCGTGGAATCGCTCTAGATCTTGTCGAGTCATATTTAACTGATAGACAACAAAAAGTGGGAATTAATGGCGTCACATCTTCCGGATCTTTAGTTACAATGGGAGTACCACAAGGTTCTATCTTAGGCCCGTTCTTATTTTTGGCGTATATAAATGATTTGCCGTATATGGTTAAGGACCTTACAGACATAGTTCTATTTGCTGATGATACATCTCTTATTTTTAGAACAGATAGGAAAGATAGTGAACTTGTGCATGTGAACAACGTACTGACTATTATTTCGAGATGGTTCGCTGCGAACAATTTGTTACTAAATGCAAAAAAAACTAAGTGTTTAAAGTTTTCCATGCCTAATGTTAGATATATAGAACCAAACGTAATGCTTGAGGGCGATAAACTTAACATAGACAAGGCGACGGTGTTCCTGGGTATAAGCATTGATTCCAAACTGCAATGGGGTCCACATATTAGTGCTCTGTCTGGGAGACTTAGTTCTGCTGCTTATGCGGTTCGCAAGATTAGGCAACTGACGGATATAGCTACAGCTCGGATGGTTTACTTTGCTTACTTCCACAGCATAATGTCATATGGCATTTTGCTGTGGGGATCAGCTGCTGAAGTGGAGGCCATTTTTATTTTGCAAAAGCGAGCGGTCCGCGCTATCTACGGAATGGGTCCCCGTGAATCATTGAGAGATTTATTTAAAGAAATAAATATTTTAACTTTACCTTCTTTATATATCTTTGAAAATATTATGCACGTTCGCAAAAATCTACATAAATTTAAATTGAACAGTGACTATCACAATTATAACACTAGAAATAAGGATAGGATAGCTGTACAGAGATTTAGACTGACTAAGTCAAGAAAGTCATTTTTAGGCAACTGCGTTAGTTTTTACAATAAAATCCCGAAAAATATAACAGGGCTCACCGAGGGAAAATTCAAATCACATGTAAAAACTACATTAATGAAAAGAGGATATTATAAGGTTAAGAATTATTTAGAAGATAAAGATGTCTGGAGCCTTCCACTTCCGCCAAGTAGCCACTAATATTTATAGATATTACCTAGTTGTAAGCCAAAATTTGTGAGACTAATTTATTTATTATTTGAAAAAATAATGCCCCTCAGTTTCTTGCCTGTTCTTCTGAGTAGAGGCTTTTTATCCGAACAAGGCGGTCGAGTCTATTTAAATAACTTTGACGTTCATAAGTGTATCTTTGATACCTAAATTGAATAAAAACATTTTGACTTTGACTTTGACTTTAGGCTATCATCGTTTATGCTTATTTTTATAATAGAGCAACAAAATAAAACAAGTATTGTGTACTTTTCAAGTACAAGGGTCAAAGTTGTGTAAAAATTAGAGCTGAGCTAGCCCCTTAAGTGGAGAAAACTCGGAAAAGTTCTTGGACTGAACGGATTGCGAGTTTGGAGTTATTTGTTGAAGTCTGAAGCTCTAACTTAGTTATTTTTTTACAATTAAAGTTTACCACGGCAAGTGTCTTGAAGAAAGATTTTCACAAGCAGGTAATTAATTAGGAGCGTTTTCACAACGAAGTTGTTCAAGGGTTAGCTACATTTACTCGAAAATATATAGTAGAGTGAGTACTAAAAATGCTTATGCACATTTTAAGTAAAATTAAAATTAATTGAGCTAAACAGTTAAACAGTAGAAAAGCTTAACAGTTGAATGATCTGGGTGAAATGTAACGTGCATATCATAACATTTATGGTAGATTAATGGCAAATATGGCAACGTCATATTTTCACCTTAAAAATCCCTTACGTGGACCAGAATAGAAAATACTTATTAGAATTTTTTTCCTTTTCTTACTTACCATTACTGCTACGAAACTATACCAAATTGAATAAAACCTGTCCCTACGAAATCACTTAAGTTGTTCCAAAACTACTTATCGAAACGTACGAAGAAGCCGAAAAAGATACTAGAATTACTAACAACCCTGAAAAAGGAAAGCTTCGGTCTCTGTTTGAAATATTTTTGCAAGAAACGAAAGACGCGAGAACAACACTTTTGCCAGCACTCGAATAAGACTGAATTCCGCTGGCAAGTTCTACTTTGTCGAGGAAAACTTATTTTGTAAGTACTTATAATATAAGTGTCTGAAGCCTTGATTCTGAAACAAGTGCTTTTTCAGACCATTGATTTCGGATAATCTTAGCTCTTTGTTCCTCTGTTCTCTGTTTGTAGCTCTGTTAAGATCTGTATGCTTCTGACAGTTCAGATTGAGAAAAGTACAAAGATAATTTACTCCACTTAGAGAAATCAAATTTATATTAGAAAAAATCTAAAACATTGGTGTGATTTTCTGGCTCTCTATCTGTCTATTTACAGTTTTCCCAAACAAGTAGTAAACGTGTCAGGCCGGATGAAGAATGCTTTATAGTTTTACTTATAGCGAAACAAGTGGAGAAAAGTAGTGTTTGCTACCCCTATGGGAAAAAGGTGTGAATATTATGTACATATGTGATGTATGTATCCTGAAGCACTGTGAGAACAACATAGCGCATTTTGCTATTCCAATCTTCAACATTACTTAGCAGAGAATCTCAGTCTAGGATTGCATAAGGTACTGGAACAAAACATGGCATTCATTCACGAAATTCGACGCATTGCAACATATGAGATGCGGTTCAGACGGCGACCTTGACTCGTTACTGCTAAATGCTGGTAAAGACGGCCATTCTTTTCAAGAATATCTATTTTAAGAGCTCGGTCATGTACAAAAACCTCACATAAATATTGATTACAACCTGCCAACAATAATTTTGCGTTTAAAGATTTTATAGCAAAGTGAGGCGTTTGCGTTTACCGGAATCAATCCGCGCTAGATTTTGCCAAATGCGGCGAATAGTTCAAGTAAATTATAAATACATTTGTGCCAACTATCGAGCAAGGAGTTTTTAAGAAATACCGGTTGAAAGGTCTTAGTTCCGAGGGAAATATTTTTCTTAAGAGTCCGGCGACCACTTTAGACTAACTTCGCATTGGCTTAATGTTTTCTATAGCCATTTCGTCTAGAAGAAGACTACGTGCGAAGAGAGCAAGTGATGATACTGAGGAGCCTCTAAAGTTACCTACAGAGTGACAAAGTGCAATTTCAATTTTTTTTAAGACTTTTGCGCTTCAGTAATTATTCTTAAAAAACTAAGAATTTTCCTTGTATTATGGATTTATTTAAAAGCTAATGATGTAGACAATCTTCCTATGTAAAGGGATTTTGATTTGTTTTGTCTATCTATTAAATAAATCAGTCAAAAGTGACCCCTTACAAATGTGGATATTTTTCATAGCTCTATTTTCTCTTGAGGACGTTTTAAAAAAAAAAAACAAGTACACAGAGGCGGACATATAGTTAATTTAATTGTACATGCTAAATTTCATCATAATCTGACAAATGGTTTCCAAGAAATTTGACAAGCGCGTTTGTATGGAAATTTCAGAGCGTCCCGGGACCCTTAATAGAAGTAACATAGGAATAAACAACTTCAAAGGCACTTCTTATAAGAAGATTTCTGTACATTTCCAAACTAGTTTTGTTTATTAAAATTCCGTCTTGTGGTTGTGGTTAGGCTGCTAGTGGTGCTCAACTGTCGTATATCACGGCACTGCTCAAGTCTCTTGTAATGCCAAATAAACTATGATTTATAGTTATTTGTAATAAAAACCACGATTGGGTTGTCTATTCGTTTTGTAAGAATTCTGTTGTAGGTATCTGCGGTATAATGTTAAGAGGGCCGCGACGTTCTGAAATTTCCATACAAACGCGCTACTCAAATTTCTTGAAAACCGTTTGTCAGATTATGATGAAATTTAGCATGTACAATTAAATTAACAATATCTTCGCTCCTATGTTCTTGGCTTTTTCTAAAAAACGTTCTCAAGCAAAATAGAGCTATGAAAAATATCCGCATTTTTAAGGGGTCACTTTTGAATGATTTATTCAATACTTAAGCCAATGCGAAGTTAGTCTAGGTCGCCTAGGTCGCTCCCCCGAGGGTTCCCGCCTTGTCGTGGCGGGGGGGCTCAGTAGCCGTGGCTTCGGCAACCACGGTGAAGCCAAGAGGAATCCGAGGTGGGGCCGCTTCTTGGGGCTTTTAGCTCCAAAGCCCACATGGAAGCGGCCTAAGTAGGGTGTGGTTCTGTATGGGCAGACCCACAACTGAGGCGGGGTGCAGTGTCGTATGGGCGACACTGCAACCGAAGGCTGGGGGCCGCGGCGGGAGAGGACTGTTGGTGTGTCGTTGCCACTTTCCCTACCTTCCGCGGCCCAAACGGGGTTGCCACCGTTTTGATGGCGGACGCGGTGGGGCCGCAGAGGAAGAGGCGTGTCGGTGTGTCGTTGCCGCTCTCCCTATCCTCTGCGGCCGAAGTGGCAGGCGGCGGGGCCACTCATCTGACCCGTCGCATGGGGACCATGGGCGCCTAGGCACGGGTGCTGGTTGGTGCCCACGGGCAAAATTGGTCCCCGAGGAGGTGGATGATGACGATGTGTCTGGTGTTCGACACATCGTCATCGAGAGGGAGAGAGCGCAAGCTCGAGGTGGTGCCCAAAGGGGCTGGCGCTGTCGGGGCTGCGGAGGAGTCCGGAAGCGTACCCGTTGCCCCGACATTTTGCGCCGAGGTGGAACGCCCTTGGGTTTTTAGTGGGTAGGCCGTCAGTGGCGGGATTCCCACATAACCACTCTGTGCCCGCACCCGGGGCTGTTGGTGGTATCCATAAAGGATTTTCCCAAGGTAAAAAAAAAAAAAAAAAAAAAAAAGGTCGCCTAGGTCGAAATCAGTTAGATCGCCGGACTCTTAATCCCAATTTTCAGTTTTATCTACTTAAATTATCTAAGTATTACGGGATATAATTTTTTTTTTTTTTGGTCGGCGTTTGACCACCAACTTGCCTGATGTTAAGCGATGTTGTGGTCTAAGATGGAACACGACGACCTATAAGGTACTTATTCACTCTAGCCTTGAAGTTTTGTAGAGTCAAGATGTACAAAGACGGCAGTTGAGTGAGGCGCTACTGCTCAGACCCGTCTTCGGAACGGTTACACCGGACTACATCCCGAAACACGACTAGGTCATTTCACGGCATGGCTTGGTCCGGTGGGTGGTAACCAGCCACGGCCGAAGCCTCCCACCAGAGTTTGCTACCCGGGGATCACGTGTAGGGAATCAGAATAGAGTACACTCCTACGGACGTGGGTAGCTCAGCCTCCAAAATATACGGGAAATACTGCAAATCACCCGATGTCTTATGGTACGCAACTTTTTTCTACTTGCTTGGTTTTCAAAGATGTGTTTAGACGTTAGGTTGTGAAATTGAGTGTAAATTTCGGTTTTCTTATTTAAATTAAAATTTAAATTAGTGTCAGTTTCTTGTAAGCAGGTAAGCGTGCTTCATTTTAAACGGCATCATTGATCATCATCAGATTATCATAAAACTTTAGTCGGAATAATCGACTAAATCGTACGTGAGTATTTCCCGTTTCACACATCATAATATTTACCACGGCCTACTTACTTATAATACATTCGCGATAAGTATGATAAGCAATATAATGCAGCAATAAAATTAGATCATATCTGTGGATTAAATACCTATTCGCACTACCTAGATCCGGTAACGAATCTCCATCAGTCAGTTTAATTGCACATCTCTAGAGCACATGAGAATTCTAATTGTTTTGAATATTAATTGCACCAATGTACCCATCTTTGTCTAGGAATCCATCGTGGGATTGGAGACAGGCCAACCAACTTATCTGTGCAGCGTGTCAAATTATTGAACTACAATTTTAAATGGATTAGCTATCGGTTATGTGTAAGAAATGCGATCGTGGCGCCTTAATTCTAGTGTAAAGTTAGGTCGGTTGCACAGTAGGTACGGTTAATTTGAACAATTATGTGGATCTAACAAAATTGATGTGTTAATGAAGAGTGGGTGGTAAATAATCGAATGGTTCTTTATTGATATTTATTGATATTTGATGCTTAATCGATTTTACGTGATCGATTAAGCGATTAAAATCATGGCTAAAGAGCTTGCGTTCAGTAACGTAATATTGAATCGAGCTGAGATGAATTTCTAGATGAAACGGAAAAGCTTCGTTTTAGCGTGTCTCCTTTCTAAGCCAATCGGTTAATTTAATTTCTCATCAATTTTAAGGATTTTCTAGATATTTATAATACGACATTAAAATTACGTCAGTAAAATATATTTTTTACACTAAAATTTTAAGCGATCAATTAATTATTTTTGACACAGACACAGCAAGTTTTTAAATTCATAATCATCTCAAACGGAAGACATCCACTGGGGGAAAGGCCTCACAATGATCTACACAACAACCGGTCTTGCGCTGCCCGCATCCAGTGGCTTCCGGCGACCCTCTCCAGTAGGGGAGGCCTTTGTCTACCAGTGGACGTCTTCTGTCTGAGATGATGGTGATGAATTTAAAAACTCGTTGTGCCTGTGCCAAAGATATTGCTCGATTGAAATTTTAGTTTAGTACAAAATTTACACAAAAAAAAACCACATATAACTTACGTTTTTTTTACAGGCACAGATAACCTATTACGTAACGATAACGTATTGATTTAGATACACTTTATAAATATCAATAACTTAAATTTAAACTCTACATTTAAATCTTGCCTACTTAGTTACTTGATGTTCCTAACGGTTTTTTTTTCATTTAAAAACTGCACCTGCATTGAACTGCACCACTGGGTACATGCCCCTGCTGACGATATACCTACCGGTAAAAATCAGACAGCACATTAGATTACTGTTTAGACCAAACAGATTGCTAAGCAGCAGGATACATAAAGAAAAAAAGAAACTAAAAGCTGGTCTGAAGTTCGTAATCAGTAATCCTAATTACGCTAATTATTACGGTGTTACTGCTGGTAACAAAGCAATTAATGATACCAACTTTCGTCTAATTTGTGTGGTTATTTCACACTCCAATCGAGTTTGCCGTTCTGGGCTAATTGGTAAGCAGCATTTCAATGGTCCATACTATTCCGGTGTGGGTAATTTACATGTAATGTAGCAATAAGTGCGCTAAAACATTTTAGGTGTGAACGTTTATTGAGTGTTTTAAACGCATCTATGAACAAAATAAACCATAACTATTTGATATGACTAGTGCTTCTGTTAGCTGTAGAACTCGCGACCGACTTCTATACTCTACCAGTTGCGTTCCTTAAGAGTCCGGCGACCACTTTAGACTAACTTCGCATTGGTTCAAGGTATTCTATAGCCATTTCGTCTAGAAAAAGAAGACGAGCGAAGAGAGCGAGTAATGATACTGACGAGCCTCTAAAGTTACCTACAGAGTGACAAAGTGCTAATTATATTTTTTATGACTTTTGCACTTCTGTAATCATTCTTAAATAACTAAGAATTTCCCTTGTATTATGGATTCATTTAACAGCTAATGATGTAGACAACCTCCCTATGTAATGGAATTTTTGATGTGCTTTGTCTACCTATTGAATAAATCAGTCAAAACTGATCCCTTAAAAATGCGGATATTTTTCATAGCTCTATTTTAGCTTGAGAACGTTTTTAAAAAAACCAAGAACATAGGGGCGGAGATATTGTTAATTTAATTGTACATAGTAAATTTCATCATAATTTGACAAATAGTTTCCAAGAAATTTGAATAGCGCGTTTGCATGAAAATTTCAGAGCGTGGCGGCCCTCTTGACCGATTTTCGTGAAATTTTGTAAGCAGGTTCGATTTACGTACCCACAGATTTTTTTGGCTTAGTCAGTTTTCGGAAGTTTTCTAGTTTTTAGTCGACAAAAAAATCTAGATAATTATTGAACCTACTCACAAAATTTCAACAGAGCCAGTTAAGAAACGCGATCTGTAGAGGAAGACAGAGATCCAGACGGAGATCCAGGACAGAAATCCAGATAGAATCGGACAAACGAAAGCATTTTTGTCGAAGCTGAAGCATAGACGCTTCGCTTGTTAACACTTGTTCGGTTGATAAATGTGAAAGCGAGTTTGTTCGTTTGTTTATTATGCTTTCACGTCTTAACTTCAACCGATCATCATGAAATTTTGCATACACGCTGTCAGGAGTACACAGAAAGACATAAGGTAATTGATACCGGAAAAAAATAGTTTCCTGTGGGTGAGCGGGTGAAACCGCAAGGCTCAGCTAGTAAGTAAATAAACTAAATTAATAAGTAGATAGTTATAATCCAGGAGTTTTCAAATCGCGAGCGTGTTGGTTTCTCTAGGCTAGGCCCGCGTCCATCCTCCATCGTCGACAGCAGTAAGAGGGCCGCGACGATCTGAAATTTCCATACAAACGCGCTACTCAAATTTCTTGAAAACCATTTGTCAGATTATGATAAAATTTAGCAAGTACAATTAAATGAACCATATCTCCGCCCCTATGTTCTTGGTTTTTTTTAATAACGTCTTCAAAAGAAAATAGAACTATGAAAAATATCCACATTTTTAGAAGTCACTTTTGACTGATTTATTCAATAGATAGACAAAGCAAATCAAAAATTCCATTACATAGGTAGGTTGTCTACATCATTAGCTGTTAAATGAATCCATAATACAAGGGAAATTCTTAGTTACTTAAGAATGATTACAGAAGTGCAAAAATCATTAAAAAAATGATATTGAACTTTGTCACTCTGTAGGTAACTTTAGAGGCTCGTCAGTATCATTACTCGCTCTCTTCGCTCGTCTTCTTCTTCTAGACGAAATGGCTATAGAATACCTTAAGCCAATGCGAAGTTAGGCTAAAGTGGTCGCCGGACTCTTAACATTATGAATTAATAAAAAAAACACTTTTCTTTATCTTTTTTTTTGTTCTGAGACTGCGACATTATCAAAAGTACGAGTACGATGTAAGATTGCGCGACATTTATATGAAGGTAGAATCTTATTAACACAAGCCCGTCAACTTTGTTTTACCGTCTTTCTCTATACAAAGGACGGTTGGTTGGCATGGCACTACAATGCTGTTCTCTGAAACGCAATTTAATTAAATGAAAATTGGGGTTGAGAAAGAGTTGTTACAAATACGAGAGCGAAGCAAAGTAACCTTCAAACAAATTGTCCCTTAAGAATATTGAATTATAGTACTTTACTACGTATAGAGAAGCTATCATAAAGAAAGGTGGTGTTTTCAAAAAGTAGGAGGTTCTCAATTCGACTGTATATTTTTTTTTATGTTTGTGACTCATAACTTTTGACTGGGTGAATCGATTTTGGTGATTATTTTTTTGTTTGAGACACCATACTTTAGAGGTCCCATTTGAATTTTGTCGAAATCGTTCAAGCAGTTTTTAAAATATCAACAAAAGTCTAAAAATTGTTTACATGGATGACGAATCACAGGATGGGATCGGTTTTTTGAACTTTGCTTTTTAGATTATTTGAAAGCTTATATAATAAAATTTGCTGCAGCGCTAAAACAATAAATAATCGTCTACCCCAACCGTACGCAGCGCTAGAAAGTTTTCTCGCGACCAAAGGGCCGAAAGCTTTTTGGGCGCTCGAGAGCTAGCAAGTCACTAAGTGAAGTGTAGCCGCATGGCTGCACTTGAACGAAACATTGTGGTGATGTGCCACGTCTTCTCTATACGTAGTACTCAATGCTTGTAAGTAAAATTTTAGTAGAGACTTAGGTACCGGTTTGAAAGTGTCTTGTGTACAGTGTAGGTAATAATTATGTACAACTTCGACCCCTTCATACAGTTCCGAACACCACAAACCAAAATTGTAAAACACTTTGAGTAATTAATATGTTGAGATATTTAATTTGTTTGAGAAATGGGTTGCTTTGACGCAGCAAAGTTTGGTTGTTTGTCGTTCATGTTACTTGAACTTCTCGTAATTGTTAATTACGCTGCTGATCGAAAAGTTCCCACAAAAATATTTAGGGACTTACAGAAATGTAACATCGTAGGTTATATAAAGATACTTATAACGAAATATCACTTTATTTGCACATAATTAGTTAAAAGTGTGTGTGTGTTAAAGGTTTTTTTTGTTTGTCTAGTTTTGTAAAAAAAATAGCTAAGTTACTATTTATTTTTTGTTATTGGATTAATTAGGTTTTTAAGTAGTTAGTAGACTATTAGACGGATTCGGTAATTAAACTGTTTTAGTATTTACCAGAATTTCTTTCGTTTTGATCGTATTGTCGATTTTCTGACTTTTAACTAGCTTAACTTTTAGAAGACAAAGCTGACTTCTAAATATTCGTACCCAAAAAGTCCGACAATTCATCTAAAACGTGCGATAACACTGATTTGAAAGTATTCACGTTTTGGCACAAAGGTTTCAAACAAAGACGTTTTATAAATACAAAAGGTAAAGTCACTGTAAGGTAAAGTCACTGTAAGGTAAATTAAGTTGTATTGTTCATTCAGAGAGAACTTGGGACAATTTGACGTAGATATTTTATTGGAACGGGGAGGGAGCTTTATCAAGATTTTTACCTGGAGATGTTCCAGTGAATTCTTTACGTATTATTTTATACTCCCATTTATCTTAGCATAGCTTATCTTGTCTTAGGCAATTGTCTTTTGTCAAATAAGTAGTCTGTTTTCAAATGCGATTGTCTTTTGTTTGCTTGTTATTCTTGACCACGGCTCGTTTAGGTAAGTACCTCAGATCAGCCTAGAGAATAAGATGGCGCACGGCGTATGATTTAGGTGAAGACAAAAACCATCCAAAAACTACGCTACTGTCGTATTTGTACACAACACGCACACATTGACGCAAAATAACTACGTTACTCGCTTGGTCAGTCTTACTTCGACATTATGTGCATTGGTTTATGGTATAATTTCGTGTACTTACCTACATAATTATACATTATAAAAGTGTGGCCAGGTCTAACTTTTGAGGTTCTTTTTAAAAACTGTGCAGTTTTTTACAAGTAATTTAAAAAAAGCCGTAACATTAAACTCTTACAAATATGTGCAGTTTTAGAATATTAAATCTACTAAGGTTGTAAATTGGAAATAACGCAGTGTGCAATGTTCCATCTTTTCCTCTAGGTTGATCTGAAGTAGGTACTTGAATTTATTTAGCAAGGTCAAGTCTGAGTTTTCACGCAGTGTTAGTAGTATATTGTTCTATTAAATAAGCGTGTCAAAAAAACATCTACGGTTTAATATAGTGAAGAATGATTCACACTAAACTGCGGACGGTATAGCATAATTTTCAATCTTCGTTGCTCGTACGTTCATCCGTGTGAAACAAAAAGCTGTCGAGTTTGCAAAGTTTGTCAATGGGGTTTCTGCTGTTCGTGCGTGACATTAAGCCACAGAATTCTATTACTGCTATAGCGGAACATTGAAGCATGATACACATTTTAATGTCAGGGTATCTGATTCTTAGAGGACCTGTGTTTTTATGAACTATGTCTAACAGAGTAAGAGTACTCCTAGACGGGCAATGTATTTGCTGCAATACTGGCAATATTGCCGACTTTAGCCCGGCCATCATTAGCCATGCTAGAAATGTATGACGATATGACCGAGCGACGCTCAAAATATTACTATAGTATTGAAGTGAAAATTAGGCTCTGGAGGGCTATTCGTACGGAGTGAGATTCAATCTCACTATTTTTAGTCCTTGTGGCTCTCGTTTGAATAGTCATATGTATCAGAGTGACCAAGATAAAATCTCATCTCATCTCACGCATAGGAATGGCCCCCCTGTGACCCTATTCGGAAATTTGATATTTTCATCTCACCTTTTTTCGTCCTTGTTGCTCTCGTTTGAAACGTCGTAGGTGTGAAAGTGACCAAGATAAAATCTCATCATTTCACGCGCAGGAATAGCCCCCCTGGTACCTTAGAAATATCATGTTATCTCACTTAGCAATATCTTGAAATTGATTTGGTTGACAAGCGTGGAGACCTTGACATACCTATCAGATGTAAATACGTAGCCTCATGTTTTACATGTATGTCGTAAAACCAACAAAGACTTGTTCTGAGCGAGTACATAGATTTTTTTAGCAATGCTTTTTATTTATATTCTTTACCTATAATGTAGGAATCGCATTTAAAACAGGTTATAAACTCTTGTGGTTTTAAGCTCTATTACAAGTACTTATCTTCTTAATATATATAAATCTCGTGTCACAATGTTTGTCCTCAATGAACTCCTAAACCACTTAACCGATTATAATAAAATTCGCACACCATGTGCAGTTCGATCCAACTTGAGAGATAGGATAGTTTAAATATATATATTTATATAAATAATAAACGCGAACGAAGTCGCGGGGTGACAGCTAGTATAAATATACTTCTTAAGCCATACTTGGTTAAGTACCCGTTAAAAAATTTCACTTGATTGTCCTAAACATAAAATAACAATGGCTGTAGCTGTAGAGCTTATAAAAACTTTGAAACTAGTAGGTATAGTAAGTAGGTATGGGCTTATTTTTTTACTATGACACTACCAGCCTGTGATGGCAAAACCTTGGAGGAGGCATTCACCTGAGAAGAATTTCCTGATACATGCTATACTTACAAATTAGTTATTTTTTTCATAAAAATAAAAAAAATATTGTACTTGAGTACCAAGAAATAAATTAAGGCTTAAAAAAATACCAGCCTGTACTCGTACCATCATCGAACGTACCACAGAATACTCGCTCATTAAATTCTACTTACTTTCTTGAGTTTTACTATTTTAAGATAATCGCTGTCATTTTCATTAGAAGCCTTTGTCAAATTCCAAGGAAAAAAGTGAGCGAGTCAGGTCAGCAAAGTGACACAGATATAACCATTATAGCACTTATAACTGTATCACTTGCTAACAAGATGCGATATGTGGAGCACGCAGGTCAGTAGTCCACAAACGAACACGCCTTGTAGTACATAAACTAAAAGTTAATGCTTAGGGCACGTTCAGGAGGCCTATACTATGACATCATATAGCCATTAGCCATGATGGTTTTTTTTTTAATTTTTTGGCAACTGGTACAAAGTCCTTAATGCCTAACTTAGTAATTGTCATGTCTTGATAATGATGATGATGAGATGATAAAGGAGAGGGTGGTGAAAGTTAAGATGAATCCCTCCCCTTTTCCAATTTCAGTAAAGCCGTAGATACTTTACTGAAACTTTAAGCCGAGTTTTGTAGAGAACACGAAAAGTAGCATTTCCTAATGTTTGTATCATTTGCCCACACTCCGGTAATCCACAATAAGAATCACAAGTTTTAGAAAATAAAACAAAATCACGACACCATCTTTTCGGTTCCCGCCAAAAACTCGCCATGATGGTTCCGTTTTGTTTTTTTTTTCTCGACGCCGCGCTGTCATGGACCTTACTGTGCCGCAATAAGTTTCGCGGTCGCACAGCGTTGTAAACAAAACGCAACTATCATGGCATTAAAATGTCATGGTAGCCCCCTGGTAAATGAGCCTATCATATTTTATTTAAGCCTTACGATATTATTCAGGCGATTGGTTTAGAACTTGAAATCACAAACTAGTCCGTCTATCCACTGACTATAACACTTGTAGAAGCTCGGTTTATCTTTTTAACTTGGAATTTAATGCTCATCAGAGGTTAAACTGATAAATCGTCCTGCGCCACCAAGAGTTAGTGATATTTATAACATTTTGAGTCAATTATTATTATTATTATTATTAACCCTGCGTTTAAGAATTTACTTCGTATCTTCTGAAAGTAGGCCTTACTGAGATTACTTTAGAGATTATAATTTTTACTTGTTTTACTTTTTGTTAAGACTTATAATTGTTATGTACATATTCCTACTTATCATGGATAAGAAAGACTTTGATTGTAGGCGATACTTAGTTAATAAAATAGCCAACGATCGCTATTAGGTTCAGACGTATATTAACTGAGTAATCTAGTGTTAGGAAGGATTGGTGCGTGCCGTCGGCTGGGTTCGAACCCGCTCCCTCTGGCTCGAGAGGCAGGCCTTCTCCCAACTAGGCAGCCATCGCTTTAACTTACCTATAAACTATATAAACTTAACTTAACTATAACTTAAACTATATACCTAGCATGTAGGTAGTAAGTACAAAAATAACATAATAGTAAAAGTACCATTATGTTATTTTTGTAGTAATGGATTTTTTTTACCCGAAACAATTATATTTCCATAAACCTGTCTTCAATTTAAATTCGATGGCCCTTTTGGCCCACTCCTGGTAACCTCTCGCATGTCCTTTCACACATCTCGGATTTACATCTTCAAACTCGCATTTTAACGGCACTTTCACTGCATTTAAGCTTTATACCTTTGGAATAAGGTTTGGAATAGTGGTTTAATATTTAGGAGAGTAGATAATAGGAGAGGGACGTGTTTCATATAAATCGTCGTTTTTCCTTCTCTGAGGTCGCTCGATTATTATTGGATTTGATTTCGGTGCGTGAACGGTGCTTAAGAGAAACTGCGAAGAGTGCATCGATTAGGACAATGTCTCTTATGACTATGAATGAGCTCAAGACCCTCTCTAGAAGGCTCTCTAGAAGTGACTTAAGGGCTGGATCACAAATCATAAACGAAACGTAAGAAAGACGTGTTAACAAAATGAGTGAACATGATTTATATTTTATATTCAAGTCTGTGTTTCTTGAGTACAGCCGCATTATTTTGCACAGTAAATAAAGATTTATAATATACTTAATTAAGTTTAATTAGGTCAGCACCCTGGCTTCAAAGAAAGGTTAAAATAAAGCGGCGGAGCTTAGCATTCTAATGTTTTACGGCTCCGTCATACCATAATCTCATCTGGAGCAATATAAATCGTGGTCTTCCTTCCCTTCGTCCCACTCCGCCCCTTCCACGCCCTCCAAATAACCTAATGCCGTTTTTACATTCTCCTCATCAAATTAAGAGTCCCAAATATACGAGGCAATCTTAGTAAGTATCTCTTTCTGGGAAATCTTGTATTATTTCGCGGGAATCATCTTTTTCTCTTCCACTTTACACAAAAGCATGTGGCACAATAAGCTGAACGGGTCCTTTGTGGAAGACAATGGACGGAATCGCGGGATCTCGAGTCGTCGTCACTCGGTCCTTCCATTTGGCAACACAATTAATTTAAGTAAGATGTCCTACTTCAGTTTTGAAATTGATATAAGTGGGAATATTAAATTTTGTTTTCGCGATAAACTTGACGAATTTAAGGCTTCTGCCTTCCCGGGGGCTAAATGTAAATCGAAAATTTCTGAGTGGAGCGAAGGAAATGAGTTAGAGAACGCTTCCCTGCGAGAGCTCATAAACTGGTTGGTATTAGTAAGCGAGTGTAATATTTAAAGAAGGCTTTCTACTTAGTTTTCTATTTGTTGAAATGCCTGTGTATTTGTCACACCTAGAAAAATATCGGCATTATGCAGTCCATTAAAATCCGTTACGTGCTTACGACTATGGTTGCTTGGTGCAGACTTCCTGAAGATTGTTTTGTAGGATATACTTGCCTACCTAGTTACACGCATGATCGAACATGCGTAAACTACTGCACATTACTGACGTTACCGAACTGACAGTCATGTAATACAGGAAGGTATACAGCTGACAAATACCTTAGCACCTACCATATCAATTATCAAAGATGCACACTATATATCAACACACAATTTCGTTGTATGTTGTATAAATTACGACTGCAATACTGAATTTCGAAATATGAAATTTCAATATGGAACAACATACGAGTATGTCGAAACAACAAGAGAGATGGATAGGCCCATACAAGTAGGAAAATTATTAGGTAAGTAACGATTATCAGAAACACATTTCAAATTTGAAAAAACAAAAAGAATAATAGAAAAACTTCCTCAACCTTATTGTTTTAGAAAATTAGATAAAACACACAAAAGACAATGTTATTTTTGATTTCTAGAAAATCTCTTCATTGCCTGCTTAGGAAAGGACTGAAAGTACCTCTATAAACCGGCGTCAAACGACATTCAATCTCCGTTAAAACTGTCACTATTTCCATTTATAATCAGCCATGCTGGTGCAAAAACTCGACACCTAGAGTTCCGTATGCTCCGGATATCTGGACTTGTGGACCAGGAATTCTGGTCTGAACTAGATTCTTATTTGAGTTGGCTCTTGTGAGTTCCGTTAGTTCTTTGCTTACATAACATGACTGGCCCTTATCTTGAGAAGTTATCTTGTTGTGGTAATTGTGGTAGCTCTTTAAAAACATAATTAATACGGAACTCTAAAACATACAAACAAATAAGGATAGGCTTTTTGGACGTAAAGTTGCTGGCCGAGGTGTAATACAACACCCACACTTCGCCTGACGATATTCAGTCCCAAATGTGACAGGGGGCGAGCGAAAGGTGAGCCTTCTCCAACTAGGCTATCATCGCTTTTTTTGTAAGCGTAAGCTTTTGACAAAAAATTAAACAGGATGCTTATTTGAAACGTTTTAATGTGTGAGTGTGGCAAAATAATTGAACGATTTTAAATTATTCGAGATGCTCCTTGCAACAACTATTGGACCTATTGTATAGAAAGAGGCAAATGAGCCAAAACACAATATTTTAGTTCAAAATTGTCTTTTCAGACTCTCGACATACAGCTCGTGATTGTGACTGATATCTCAATAGGCATTTACAGATTGCGTTTCCAAAGTTTTCCAATATCGAGCTGAAACGCAAACTCCTCCGAATTCTTTGATAAGCGATTTATAATCATTGAGGTTGGCTTCTCTTCACGAATTAAATTTAATCCTTCAACGTTGACTTTTGGTATGGGTATATCTTTTTATTTACGATTGTTTGTAATCTTTCGAGTGAGATTAGAAAATATAAATTGCTTTTTCTTTGGTTCGCGGTTGACGTTTGCCTTTTCTACCCCAAATAGGTACGCAACCCCGAAGACAAATTAAGTAATCCAAGTTGCTTTTATAAGTATTTACTGACTTAAATTATATAAGTAATGTTGCTCAGCGTAAAATTCAGCGAATTTATTAACAACCTACTTTGAGGCACTTACAGATAACATTTACCGAGTATTTGTATTAACATAGTGTTATAAATTGAAGCAATTTTTCAGTGCCTTTGAAATGAACATTTCAGTGGCTTCAGGCGTTGAATCTTGGCTAGAATTTAAGCGACTGACAAATTGGATTTGAGGTTTATATCATAGACTGTAATAAATTACTTAGTTCTTCGGCCCATCAGGCTTTCAGTTATATTAACTTCGGAATTACGCTTTGATTTTATGAGACTGGTTAGTTTATTGGCTTTGATTTTCCCCACGGATTTAGTCGTAAGTAAATTTTATTTGGTTGTTAATCTAGCCTCAATTTCATTAGAATTTTGGAAGTACGAGAACTTGCGTGCTTGTAACTTGTCGCGTACGTGTTTTTTAGTTTTGAAACGGTAACCTTAACCCTTTTATCCACCTGACATAGATACAGAAGGCCAGGGTCTATATAGCTATAAGTAGGTACCTCTACAACAGGCCGTGTACATAATATAGTCTTGTACACCGGCGGTTACGGAGCCTTGTATACTTATGAACGGCTATAACCATTTCCGTCGTAAACGGGCAAGTAGTTTGCGGTGTACCCGAACACGTACAGAGCAAAAAGTGAGAAAGACGATTATGCACAATGGTGTTGACCGAGCCAACAAGGCGAACACGCTTCGGGGACGCGCCCTCAATCTTTGCTCAGCAAATAATGTTTTGCCTCACCCTGGCCGTAGAATATGCAAGAGTTGGGAACTACCCACGTAGTGAGTGCGGTATAGTTTATTGGTTCAGCTACGTGGCATCTTAAAACATAGATTGGTGATGCAAAGTTTTTAACTGGTGTTATGTTGATGTTAACTTTACATGAAATAATTTTGATTAGTGTGTTCGGGGTATAGCTTAACTACGATGATCTTGATAGATTAGTACAGTTCAGCACTTTTTGGTCCAGTACCTCTTTTTTATAATTAGGCAATCGCTGTTTTGAAGGCACGTTAGTGGGTGAGATATTGATTCTTTGTCTTAGAGACTTAGACATAACCTAGCTTTCAGTCAAGTCTATTAGCTTGCCTGAAAACTTTACTTAGCATGTATAGATGCATTTCTAAGACAAAAGATGGAGAGATTGGCACGTCTTTATTCCAAAATATTCTTAGTCCAGTTCGATTCCGATCTATCGATCAACGTCTAGCGAGCGATGCGATCCAATCTGATATCGGGCTCACATCTACGCGTTTCAAGTGCGAACATACGCCAACAAGATGAATGATTGCTCCAATCGCCTTTGGCTTTTGACGCCAACTTTTTTAGGAAAAATAAAACGAAGCCTTAAAAAATATATATTGCAGGAACAATCATGTCTGCTATTTCTGGAAACGCTGCAAATATCCCATGTACGTCTTATATATTTTTACATGACGTCATAACGATATTCCTACATCCTACTCCCACGAACATTCTAAATACAGAACGAATAATTGCATAACCTTTATCTTCAGTTTTTCCTCATATAAAAAGTGGAACTTTATCCTTGAGATCCATTTAATGAGGGTTAAATGGCATGGTATTTTATGAAAATCAGAGATGATTAATTACCTACCAAAAGTATTTTTTTGAAATAGAAGAAAAAAAACCATCCACATTACCAGTAAGCCTAGAGCGAGCTCAAAACATTGAATGTGAAAAAAATGCGCGAATTTTGTTGCATTTAAAGTGACATGAACTAAAGTTCCAGTGACAATTTTCCAGGTCGTGTTTGTTATTTATTTTACTCGGATCATGTGAGTAGTTTGTCAATGACATTATTCTGCTGTTCTGCAATTTGGCCTGTTCGAATTCACGTCAGCTCGGATCTATCCATTTTGCCTCCTATTTTTACACTTGGGTTTTTACATTTTTACACTTTTCATCATCTGGACCTCCTGTTGTGTGAAACTTCCTGACTAGCACTTTTGTTTATTTTTTGGTTGTTTTTGTATCGGAGTACAAATCACTTACATACTTATTTCTGTTTATTTTGTTGTTGAACACTTTATTTTATGGGATAGACTTCATCGGGGACAGGAAAACCGAGTTACAGCTAGTAGTATCCACCCTAATGCTTTCCTTAGTATTGTGCTTAACCACTTTTCGAAATTGGACATCATTGTTATGTTTTCATCATATTACATAGAATCATAAAGGATAACGACCCACATGGCAGTTTATACAATCTAAGTGCTCCAACGGTTTTAGAAATAATAGGGAAAGGGGCTGTTATCTGCCATAATGGTTGTTTTAGATGTTAAGGTAGAAAGCTGCCAGGATGTTCCAATGTTTTTATTACTCGTTTACTACGTATTGTTGGTAAGAATGCACGTGCAGGAACGATAATTCTGATTACGATGCCAATGTTTCTAGCCTGCGTAACTACGAGTATGTTTCTACGTTGCTATGCTTTCCAGTTAAGTTTATTTAATAGTAGGTATATTATACTTAGTGGAGTGCTAACGTCTTGTAATTTTCATACCGGCTGCCCATTCTCGGGCTTCTCCTGTGCTCAAGCTAGTAAAATTAGCGTAGACACGGGATGCTCTCTGGCCAAGTGGATAAATGAATTGTATAAAATAGTGAGAAGATACTACTTAGATACAGAAGAAATGTCGTAATTTAGGAGAGGTTCTCATTTCATTCAGGACAAAAAAAAATGTAAATAACAAACTACTTATGATAACAATTCATTTATTGTATGATCCAATAAAACCAAATCTGGGAACTCGGATTTTTATATTTTCGCTGCTCCGCGATTCGTTGACAATGCAACTGCAAATTCTATTTCAAATTCACAATTTCACAGATATATTTCTAAAACGATAGTGTCAACGCTGAATTCCCGTATTTCACAGTTATCCGTCTGGCCACAGTTTTATGCGGCGTCCGAGACATTTTATTCAAAACGCTATGCAGATAATGTTGAGATATATCTCCCGTCGGCACCAGATGTGGACAACCAGGGACACCGCTTTTCATTACGAGCTCTCCACTTCTTTATTAGTCAGGAAATGGGTGATAATTCAACGGCATTCGAGCTTTTGGTCAAATAAATTCACGACGTCGTTTAAGAATTGCGTCTGAGAAAGTTTGAATTGAATTAAGCTTAATTGAATTGTTTGAGTTGTGCTGTTTTACAACGTGGTGAAACGTTGCAAAATTGTACAAAAAAATGGTACTTAGTTATTACCTTATTTAGTATGGAAACCTGTTGACCTCGTACCAGACATAACTGTTCGTAATATAACGTCATCGAAAGAATTTATTTTGCCAGTTTTGAATATCCGGTTTTTGTAAAAACAAGTTGGATATTTGCGGAATCATGAAACTACGTTCATTGTGACACAAATAATAGCTACAAGTCTCGTGGTCAATGCACAATGGGGAAATCTAATAGTAAATATGTATTGTGTTACTTACTTTGTCATGTGAAAAGGTATAGGTAAGTAGGTCAAGTTAAGATCGCCAAAAGTTCTAATACAGCCGAAATGTTCCTTGTCTCTATAATTGCTAGGGAAGCCACGATGTTAAGAGTGATAAATTAAATTCCGACTGCGCCGAAATAAGCCAAAATGGCTACACAAATAGTTATTTTTTATCTTTTCCTTATATGACCCGCAAAAGCGACTCCGATCCTGCATGCATGCACCAATGGCAACTTCTGCCGCTCTATAAACAAGCAATACGATAAATAAATCAAAGACGCCGTCAATAGTTCAATTTGTGGGCGAATCGCGAATCCCAAAAAGATACACAAGGTAACAAATTGCCAATAAAAAGCTAACAAAATGCTGTGGGTAAGCATTTCGGTCAAAGCTGTAAATCCCGCGGCCCGGGTAATAAATCCCGGAAAAAATATCGAAAGCCGTGTAATACAGTTGCGACCGGGTTCGTAAGGTCCCGGAGTAGCACCCGGTAGACTGCGAGCTACGGTCCCAAAATGTTACAGAGAATATCATTTTTAGATAATGTTCAATGTATTTCAAATGGTATTCACTTATAGTGCATCACATTAGCGCGCGATAATTCGTGTCGCGTTGTCGCGCTAAAATCTTCGTTATCGGTTATCGGCGATGTTCTTGTCTACATTAGCGATCAACTCGTCGCCTGTCTGCGGTATTGACGAGGGCGACAATTTGCCCGATACATCGCCGAGTGACGAACTAAGTTAACTAACCGGCTACACTTGTCGCGACAGCCCGAATTCTCGCCGAAGGCTGCTAATGTAGCCGCATATTATTTTTTAAAGTACTCGTAAAAGAAAAAAAAAACGGTTACACGTTGGGTTCGTAAAAGACTATTTCAGTTTTGGATAAAGTCAAAGTCTAGTTTTCTTCGTGATCCGAGTGCTTCGGAGTGGCATTAGTACCAGTTTCTTCCCTTATAATTACTATAGTACAGTATTATTTACTCAGGTAACTAGATAGAACCATGCTTTGATAGTAAATAAATGATAAATACTTCTGAGGCATATTTGTAATCGTAGCTAACAGGTAACATTAATAAAAGAAAAACAAGAAACCCAGGTGCAAAATGTTGTACCCTATGCTACTTCCACTATCAAGACGATTCAAATGACACCTCACATTTCGAAATCCATCAAGCTGTTTAGGCTGTTGGCCGTGGCAAATAAATTTTAAACATACAAAGGACATACACACATACATATATACATAGACTCGAACAACGAAACCCTCCTTCTTGCGCAGTCGGGTAAAAAGTAATGTTTTGTTAATTTTTTTTTCAAATGTAATTTTTCGGTCATGGCTCCTCGTCTATAATGTAGGTTCGAAGAGTACGGGCAGCGAGCATATTTGCGAGGCCCGCTCTATTCTGAATATTAAAGGCGCGTTAGATGATAGCTTCTTTCAGCTGTGTTTGGGATTGATATGAGCTTATTCTTTTGTCGTTCCTTTTACCTATTCTTTGAAATCTCTACTTGTGTTTATGAATGAACCTTTACAGAAGAATGGATGAATGAATGATTAAAAGCAATACAAAGAAGCTTTATGTGGCGTACACCACAGCTATATTGGTCTCAAGAATGGTGGTTTTTCATTTTTAAATTTTAGTCTTTTAATTTTAAAGGTTTAGAATTAGTTTTTTACTCTAAGTCAATGGTTTTGCTTTGTTATTAATTTACCTACAGTGTTAGGTTTAAATATTAACAAACATAAGCTTTCGTAGCAGCGAGATGGGTTAATGACTTGGAAAAAGTGCTGACCGAATCTGGTCCCTTGGACGATGCTTATCTGGCAGGACAGCCATCTGCTCGCCGCTTGTTACTGATTATAGCTATTATCTAGCTAAGGTATCAGTTCATACCATACATGTAGGAATTGTAGGATGTAGATGGTCGATTTCATCTGCTACGGTTACTTACCAAGAAGGCAATATTTACGAAGCAACTAGAACTATTAGACTTCATCACACGACTTGTAATATCGATAAAAGCTGTATCGGGATATGATCATACATTATCTTCACTAATATGGCAAGTATCGAAAACTATTTCGCCAAACGAGTCGATACTGACTCAGGAGTCGTCAAGGTCTGCTCGGACCGGTTCTGTATCGATACTTTTATAACAGTACATACTGGCAGTACCTAAGCCCAGTCTTTCTCATCGAGACGACACCCTAGCAGATATGCGTACCAAAGTCTTGAGTCAATCGGTTTCATCTAAGAAAGCTTGTTCCATCGTATGCCGTATCATAGCTGAACACTAGCCGTGACGCAGGCCATACCCAAGTCTATCATCGAAAAAAAAAAACACTTGATTATAAAAATAACAGAAAAAACAGAAAGAGTTAGTTAGTGAGTTAGGTAACCAACAGGCGAGTTGGTGGTCGAACGCGGACTTGACAATTCGCGTTAAAAAAATGGTAAAGATGAAGAAAAAGACTGCCTAATTGTGTTAACCAATTTACGCATAATAATTTAAGTTCGCTTTACATTACCTTGATAACTGCATTCCATGACGCATATGTTTTAAGCTTATAGAACTAGCTGGTAATGAAACCTGGTCGAATTTCATTGCCCGTGGCTGCGCTTAACTGTTATTGAAATTACAATACTTTTCGTTTGGATTTGTGTATGAGGTTTAATCGGCTTGTTGATGAAAGCAAGATGATTGTTGCGGTTTTGGGTGTGGTTAAGGCTTTTGTAGATTTAATCCTACCTATATTACAAAGGCTAGCCACTCGGCCTGGAACATGCTGATGTAATAAAGCAAATCTTTATTATATGACATATGATATTATAATGACAACGCAAAACAAATTATCGCGCGCTAACATAGCCGTACACGTTAGCACGCGATAATTTGTGTTGCGTTTTCATTCTAAAATCATCGTTATCGGTTTTCAGCGATCTTCTTGTCTACATTAGCGGTCAACTCGTTGCCTTTCTACGGTGTTGACGTAGGAGATAATTAGCGCGATACATCGCCGAGTGATGAACTAATCGGCTACACTAATAAAGCAACTCTCTATTATTGACATATGATATTATAATGACAACGCAACGTAGCCGTACACGTTAGCACGCGATAATTTGTGTTGCGTTTTCATTCTAAAATCATCGTTATCGTTTATCGGCGATCTTCTTGTCTACATTAGCGGTCAACTCGTTGCCCTTCTGCGGTGTTGACGTGGGAGATAATTAGCGCGATACATCGCCGAGTGATGAACTAATCGGCTACACTAATAAAGCAAATCTCTATTATTGACATATGATATTATAATGACAACGCAACACAAATTATTGCGCGCTAACGTAGCCGTACACGTTAGCACGCGATAATTTGTGTTGCGTTTTCATTCTAAAATCATCGTTATTGTTTATCGGCGATCTTCTTGTCTACATTAGCGGTCAACTAGTTGCCCTTCTGCGGTGTTGACGTGGGCGATAATTAGTCAGACACATCGCCGAGTGATGAACTAACCCGCCACATATGTCGCGATAGCCCGAATTATCGCCGAAGGCCGCTAATGTAGCCGTTCCATTATAAAGGCTAAAGTTTGTTTGTTTGCGTATGTTAGTGTGCTACTTCTTCACGCTCAAACAGACAGACGGATTTGAATTACATTCGGAATGAAGATCGAATACAGTCGCGCAAATGTCAAAAAAATAAAGATTTTTTATTTTTATAACACGCTTTCGCACTTTGTAATCGCCATATTTTTTACGGAACCATTAATTAGCATTTATCACGTCATGCATTGGACAGATTTATTTGCGTGATAGTTTACTTATTGAATAACGTCTACAGACAAAACTTACTTTTCAGGTCAGTACCGACAGAAGTAAAAACTAAACAATTTTACTTACTTACCTATTTTTATGCTTTGACTTATTGAGGTTTCTCACAAAAAACATTGAAATGTTCGTGAGTTTACTGAACCAAATGATTTACATTGCGGTATTCGAAAATAAAAATGTACTAAGTGAAGTAAGAAAGTTATGGTTTTGAAACAGGGCAAGAGTCCAAAACAGGTGGTTGTATGTTGTTTTTGATGAAGGTAAATCGATTGTGATAATTTTTGTTCGAGTTGATCGAGTTTGATAGCTTGATTGTATCTCACTTGCTAATAAACGTTGTATGTCCTCGGAATAGTTACTTACCTACAGTTTTTGTGTTTGTTCTGTCTTTTATTTTTTTTATAAAGTTTTGAAACAGGACAAGAGTCCGAAACAGGTGGTTATATGTTGTTTTTGGTGAAGGTAAATCGATTGTGATAATTTTTGTTCGAGTTGATCGAGTTTGATAGCTTGATTGTATTCCACTTACCTACCTACTAATAAACGTTGTAGGCATGTCCTCGGAATAGTTACCTACAGTGTTGTGTCTTTGTTCTTTCTTTTAATGTTTTTACCTGAATGAAAAAGACAAAACTCTGTATAACACTAGTGACTCTGTGAGCTGTAGAACTCGCGGCCGGCGCCTGTCTCCTCTACAAGTCGCATTCCTCAACAGATGCTTGTAAATTTGTGTAAGCAGGTTCGATAATTATACAGATTTTTTGTGATGTTTTTTTTATAAAACTTTTTTACTTCTGAACTTATAATTACCGAACCTGTGAATACAATTCACAAGCATCGGTTGAGGAATGCGATCTGTAGAGGAGACAGAGATACAATACTCAATACTCAATAATTTATTGCTTCCATTATGGTACATGCAGTTCTTAAAGGTAAATTACATAAAATTGTATCACATAATGACCCTGATAGGGATGGCAACATTGTTCGGACTGGATTTATTCTATTAAGTACATATTTTTGTCAGTTAAGAATTCGTCTAGAGTATAAAAACATTTTTTGATCAATATATCTTAAATTTTAAATCCGGACAGAATTCGGACATATGACAGCATTTTCGTCGAAGCTGAAGCAGACGCTTAGACGCTTCGCTGGCTAACGCTCGCTCGGTCGATTATTCCGAGGCTAAACAGCATTTATTAGTAAGGGGGTAAATGTTATAAATTATTTTTATTGCTAGAATTTAGGTGTAGCTGCCCTTTGTGATAAGTGTTAGGAGTTACACTATCATTTCACAACTTCCCAATTATTTTAATTTATTTTATTATACTTTAGTAATATTGGAATATTAAAATAAAATAAAAAAGCCTTATATTTCTTGTTAATAAATACAATACATCTTTAACAAAAAAAAAAAAAAGATTTCTTAATTTTAACTTACTAACTGTTTTAGGTATTTTGTAAAATCTTATCGAATGTAACATAGAACCCCTCGTTAGTCAAAGATGAAGGCCTCCTCTAGAGATTTCCAGCTGTCTCGATTGTTTGCTGTAGTCATCAACTGGTCGCCAGCAACTTGAAAATATAATACCTACACAAAAAGTAAGCAAAGGTAGCAAACAAAGAAAAAAAGACACTGAAATCAATATATTTATTTATCTAAAGGTTCCCCCGAAATTTACCTATGAAGCTAGTTAAGCATTTTCTGGTCCAACACCAGTACGAGTGTAATCCGATTATTCGAATGACCCGTTTCTGCAGTTGAACAAATCAGATTCGGACAATCACCGGGCGTCTCTCAGCGAAGTGGTTTGGCCAATTATCACTGCTGGGCTTGGCTCGCTGGTCCGAGAGCTAGCCAGGCTCTGTGGTTACTTCAACAGGATAAAAAAATCTTTCATCCTTGCAATTAACTTTCTCTTTTGATCTCTTTACAGTAGACAGAGCAAGAGATAAAGCTAACTGAAAATAGATAACTGACCGCTTTAAGATATTCAGGATGTTTAATGAGCATTGAATTAGGTTCTTTCCCTAGTCTGAAATGAGATAGATATATGTTGATAGTTAAATAGATAAACACTTTATTGCTCACACTAGAAACAACAAAACAAAAGAACAGAAAAACTTAAACTGTAGTGTAACAACTGGCGGCGTTATCACTAAGAGAAATCTCTTCCAGGCAACCTTATGATGGAGAGGATACGTATGAAAAAGTATGGGACAATGAGAGATAATGAGTTAATGAGCCAAGAAGCTATGAATTTACTTTAAAGAAATAACAACACACATATACCTACTCACAAACTTTGCATTTTAATTTTAGTCTAACCCAAAGTGTCATGAAATCAACCATTTCAAAAGTTCAGGCTGCTCAAAGCTCTCTCGTGAAAAACACGAATAAACCAACAAGAGGGTCGCTACTTAGGACACACTGTATTTCTCTGTTAGATCTCCCACTAACCCGGCAAGGTAAACCTAGTCGTGTTTGTCTAACTGCAGTGCTGTGTGCACTCCGCTTAATGCCTAATGCAATGTCCCAACCAAATGCTTGCGATTCGAAAATGGGCTTTCATTGACCGTTGTTACACGCAATTACACTTTACAGCCTATTCAGTAACGCTGTATTCTAGCGCTGAGCTATTGGGTGCGCTGTTAGGTGTCTTAAAAACAACCATTCACTTTGATCACTTCTGGTTATCTGATTGGCCTTGCATTCTATGATATTAGATGGCAATGACAATGAGTAGGAGGAGAATGTTAAATATTTCCGTATTTCTGTTTCGTACGTCAGCTGCAATGAGTTTTTAATTGATCATTTTCTATTGCAATGTCTGTTTAACATAATTACCTAGTGAAGCGTAGCGGTTTGCTAAAATTTTATAAAGCACATACACAAAGTTTTATTAATGTTTTTATTATTTTTTATAAAGTGTCTATTTGATGAGTTTAAAATGATGAGTAAAATAATAGATTTTAGATTAGTATTCCTCTAATCTTTCTTACTTTAGGGAACGAAGAGCGAGCAGGAACGAGATATAAAATTTACATTTAATAAAATTAACTGCCCGTTCAATGTTCGTACCAGATACCAATGTAATTAAATTTTATTAAGGCTAAATACCGAAATGAAATTAGAGAAAGGGATATACTTAATTACAATTGCTGAAGCCAAAATTTAATTAGCTCACTAGGTTCGTGCGCGCAGATTTATAATTTCATAAATTGCCAAAACTTTGTTCCTTTTAAATATCACTTTGAAAATGAAACGAAGCGCTTTCAGTGCGCTATTTAAATTAAACATTTCAGCCGCTTTGTTCAAAGTTTACGTGCTTCCGAGCTATTTAGCAATCTGGTGGAGACAGGGGAATTAGAGCTTTGGTGAATTTGCAAATTTTGGTGCTAAGGAGTACTAGCCTACTTCATCTATAGGGTAGCTATTATATTGCAACTATGGATTCCATTAGGAAGTTAACATTGTTTAGTTCTTAGTTCGCATGTCTAGTGGAAATTAGCTGGGATTCTTGATTTTATAGCTCGTAAATCCAATAATAGACATCGTTTAGTAACACTTAATTTATTTTTGTTTTGATGTGGCCTGTTTATCTGAAAATTACGAAATTCCATACTAAAGGCCCATTTTTGCAGTGCAAGTTTGATGTCGTTTGTTTGTTTGTTTTAAGAGCAATAATTTACATTCACGAATTATAAGCAGCTGTTGTTTAGACTGTCTAGGCCGACAAGGCTTTAGCCAAAACTTAAAGAAAAAGAATTGAAACGTCAAACGTCATCCGTCGTGCATTCCCGCCACTTTCTACTTACTTTTCGCACGCGACCGGCAACCGGCAATAATAAAATCTCTATTTTTAATGTAAACTTTAAAGTCAAGAAATATACGCAATTGCCAAAGTTGGACTGCTTTTTTTTACACCAAAACGTCCTCCAAAGACGTTACATGGTGGCCCATGAGGGGAACAAAGCAACAGCAGCGAACCATACCGCATCAATCGACTAGACCGATTCGTCTGGAAGCCTAGCAGTGAACAAGCACGGGATCCAGTCCAGAACGAAACGGAACGAGCACGAGCATTTATCCAGGACGAGCCAGGAGCTAAGAATCGAGCGTGTGATCCGTCTTAAAGTTTCACGGCGAGTCGAAACGCCCGCCGCCCAGATAAGTGCCACGCCATACCTATATCCAAACATCCTTTAAAATCCAAAAATATCCATCTGACTATTCAGTTTAGGTCTCCAACTGTGTAGATTAAAGCGTTTTTATGCAAAATATTGCTAAAAACTTCCACTTTTGGCCAAATTGCATCATCTTTTCTTTTTTCATCTACCCTCTCAAACAATCATTTCAGTGAAAAAATTTATTAAATCACGCCAACATTTCGTATCTCATGCTAGCATTAGTCATTCCTTTGTGCCATTTAGGCCTTTCTACCCATTAAGTCCATTCTGCCGACCATTTTCAGGCCCGAAGTGCATCTCGCGGGTCATCCACGGACGATATTTCCCGAATTTCTCACCCGGGCAACGGCGCCGGTCGACGGCCAACCCGGCGAGCATCGGCTCGAGCGACACCAGCTCTCCGGACGGCAGGTGACTCCAAGACGAGGGACGTGAGCTAATTAATTCATTATTAAATTCAATAACTATACAAGCATACCTTTACTACAATGGCTGAGATCAAGCAAAAATATAAAGAGCTTTCAACTAAACGAGCATCTGCAAAAGGTCAAATAACAAAATTTAAGAACTATTTAGCATCTATTTCAAATAAAAGTGAACTAACGACTATTGAGTTGACCGAGTTCAAGTTAAAACTTGCAAAGTTCGAAGCCTTGTCAGTAAAGGTCGATGACTTGCAGAGTGAGATAGAGATTTTGTTTCCGGACAACCTGGAAGCAGAAGTGGATGAGCGAGACATTATTGAACAAGATATAATTTCTAATATTGCTACAGCTAAAACTTTACTTGACAATTTAACCAAGCACAATGAATGTGACCACAGATGTAGCTCTCACAATGCTTCGTGTTGTTCAGATGACCTTCATCATCATCATGGCACAGGTCTGAAGCTACCTCAGATACAAATTGAAAAGTTTTCTGGTGAATATTTCCGTTGGCTAGAATTTCGTGACACCTTCGAAAATCTTATTCACAAAAATGACAGAATTCCAGATATCAACAAATTTCACTATCTGACTTCATATTTGCAAGGTGACGCAGCCAGAATAATCTCTAACCTTGAAATATCGTCTAAAAATTATGCTGAGGCATGGAAGCTGCTCTGCAGCCGCTATAGCAATAAGAGGGTTTTAATAAGCCATCATTTAAACTCTCTACTCAATATCAAACAGCTTCCACGTGAATCCGAGCGGTCATTGCGGTTTTTAGTTGACCATGTAACTAAGAATTTGCGAGCTTTAGCAAGTCTAGGACAGCCGACAGATAAGTGGGATGTGTTAATTATCTTTATGCTCTCCTCTAAGCTAGACGGTCATACATTAATGAAATGGGAAGAGTACTATAACACTCTCACTGCCGAAACCCAGATTGATGCCCCGACTTTAGTGCAATTTTTCAAGTTTCTTACAGACCGTGCTGATGTACTTGAGTCTTTGAATCGCAACAACAAATCAGGTGACAACATTATTGTAAGGCAACAGCTAGCGCCTGCGCGCCCCGCTCAAAACTATAACAATTCTAATCAAAGGCAAGGTCAAAACAATGTTGTCAAATCGTTTGCAAGTAGTACTAGCCATAATCAGGGTAAAAAATCAAAGAGATTTTCTTGCATAATTTGTAATCAAGGACATAGAGTTTATGAATGCCCTACATTTAAGGCGAAAGGCGTGGTTGAGAGGTTAAACGACGTTGTCAAATACAAACTATGTAAAAACTGCTTGAGACAGGGACACAGTCAGAGTGAATGCCGCATGGGTCCCTGCAGAGAGCCAGGGTGCTCGGAGAAGCACAATACCATGCTGCACTCTCCACTGGAGTCATTTAATCACCTTGCTGCCGTCGATGAGCAAGATGAGGTGATAGTCAACTTCTCAAATCAAAACAAAGGTCAGACTTTACTATCAACTGCTATGATCGAGGTGTCTAACCCAGCTGGCCAGCAAAAGGTCACAGTTCGAGCCATGTTAGACTGCGGTAGTACGTCGTCATTTATTACCGAATCATTAAAGTCAAAATTATCGTTAAAGTCCCAGCCCATTGACTGTCTAAAGGTCATAGGCATAGGCAACACTGCAACAAACAATGTCACAGAAAGCTGTAATATCAAAATACAGTCTATAAACAGTGATTTCAATGCACAATTTTCGTGTCTTGTGCTAAAGGAGTTAACAGGTCAAGTGCCAAAGACCCCTATCAATATCAGCGCACTAAAGCTGCCAGACAATGTTAAATTGGCTGATCCAATGTTTCATAAGCCAGCCCCTATAGACGTCCTGATAGGTGCGGATTTGTTTTGGGACATATTAGGCAATGAACAACATTCATTAGGAAGCAATAATCCTAAACTAAGGAATTCTAAGCTAGGCTGGATAATATCTGGTCCGATTCCATCAATGTCAAAACACAACAATAACACTAATAATAGTATACAATGTCATCATGCTGTACTTTCTAACTGCAATGACAACAATGATACCAATATCGAAAAAATACTTACAAAATTTTGGGACTTGGAGGAAGTACCTACAAAGGTACCTACAAGTCTACGCGAACACGACTGCGAAAAACATTTTGTCTCTCACACTACTAGAGATAAACAGGGTAGGTTTTGTGTGAAACTTCCTCTTAAGGAAAGTGCGGATTGCTTAGGCGATACCTACAACTTAGCTAGAAAGCGATTAGTAAATCTCGAAAAAAGGTTCAAACGGAACCCACTAATCAAATCTGATTATACAAAGTTTATTAATGAATATGCAGAACTAGGTCACTTAACCATATCAAGCGACAATGATTATAGGTCGAGACCCTGCTACTATCTTTGTCACCATGCGGTCTTCAAACAGAGCGAGAGCACCTCCTGCCGCGTCGTCTTCGATGCTTCAGCATCTTCTACATCTGGTTACTCACTTAATGACATTTTAATGGTAGGTCCAAACGTGCAGGATTCTTTATTATCAATTTTGATACGCGCCAGACAATACAAGTACCTACTCACTGGTGATATTGAAAAAATGTACCGACAAGTATTGGTGCACGAAGACGACCGGCATTTGCAAATTATCTTGTGGAGGGAGGACGAATCTCAGCCAATTAAGACACTGGTCCTTAACACGCTCACATACGGTACTGCGAATGCTAGCTACCAAAGTACGCGCTGTCTATTTGAGGTAGGGAAGGAGCAGGACGATGAATTAATCCGAACTATTATACAGAGAGATTTTTATGTTGACGATTTAATTACTGGCGCCAATAGTGACCTTGAATTAAAATATATACAAAAATCTGTAGCTAATGCGTTAAAAACAGGGTGTTTCAACTTAAGAAAATATAAAACAAATTGCCCTACAATTTTCGATGATATTAAAATAAATGAGCATGATAATTTAACCATCAGCGAGTCCTCAAGCACGCTCGGGCTTGGCTGGAAACCTTCCAATGACACTTTACACTTTCCTATAAAGGGTCTTACACACAATTCCAATGACAATGTAACAAAACGCATAATCATGTCAAATGCTTTTAGGATATTCGATCCGCTAGGCATCTTAAGTCCAGTGGTGATCCGGCCCAAAATAATGTTACAAAGGCTCTGGCAACAAAAACTGGACTGGGATGAGCCAGTCCCTCAAAACATTAAAAATGATTGGCTTAGATTTGCCAATAGCGTCAAATATCTATCAGACCTACTAGTGCCAAGGTTAGTGTTAGGTGACACGCCTAAGTCAATAGAAATGCATTCATTTAGCGATGCGTCACAACATGCCTACGGTGCATGCGTTTATATGAAAACAATCGGTCCTAACGATGACGTCACAGTTAGGCTATTGTGTGCGAAGTCTAAAGTAGCTCCATTAAAATCGACTAATACTATTCCGCGCTTAGAATTATGCGCGGCCCTACTCGCCGCTAAACTCACCAAGTCCGTCCTGGACTCTCTCCGGTACCGGCCGGGAAGAGTAGTTCACTGGTGCGATTCTAGTGTGGTGCTGGGATGGATTAGAAGTGACGTCATCAAGCTAAAGGTGTTTGTAGCTAATCGTATAAGCGAAATAAAAGAATTGACATCATCTTCAGCATGGCGATACTGCCCCACGGGTGACAATCCTGCTGATCTAGTATCTCGAGGAGTAGATGCTGAGCGTTTTGCGTCCATGACATTGTGGTGGTCAGGTCCTAACTTCCTAACAAAACCCGAATCGGAGTGGCCCGTATTAAACGTGAAAGGTTCAGACGCTTTGCCAGAATTAAAAGTATACGCTGCAGTATTGAGTCAACCAGTCATTGATTTTAAAAAATATTCGTCCCTTACCAAATTGCAAAGGTCTTTTGCATATGTGCAAAGATTTATAAATAATATTAAGAATAAAAATAATAAGCGAATAGGTATACTATCACCTGACGAATTAATTCGATCATTAAATTCGTTATGCGCTTTCGCTCAACGTGAATCGTTTCCCGTTGAGTATGAGTTGCTTGAGAGAGGCAAAGAGTTGAGTAATAAAAGCCGATTGCTAGCTTTATCTCCGTTTTTCGATAAAGACAAACTTATGCGCGTAGGCGGGCGAATCCAAGCGTCTAGCCAACCCTATGACAGGAAACATCCAATATTACTTAGTTCTGAGCATGAGTTAACTAAATTATATTTTCAAAGAGAGCACGTGAACAATATGCACGCGGGTCCACAACTGTTGCTAGCGACTGTAAGAGAAACAGTGTGGGCAATTAATGGTAGGCACTTAGCGCGACGCACAGTCAATAATTGCACTCGATGCAGGCGTCTGCGGGGCCAAACGCTGCAACCCAAAATGGGCAATCTACCAATTCAAAGGGTTTCAGTAGGGTTTGCTTATAATTCCGTCGGTGTAGATATGGCCGGGCCATTCTACATTCTGAATCGCAAGGGTCGTGGATGCCGTTTGATAAAATGCTACCTATGCTTATTTGTCTGCCTGCGTTACAAATGCTTGCATTTAGAATCCGTCAGTGACTTAACTAAAGACGCGTACATAATGGCTCTTAAGCGATTTATCTCTCGCAGAGGCCGGCCTACGGAAATATTCAGCGACAACGGAGGTGGTTTTGTAGCTGCTGCAAAGGAGATAGTAGGAGCTTTCATAAAAGCCAACCACGAATCTCTGTCTGACTTTGCAAGTCAAATATCAGTAAATTTTTTCTTCTTGCCGGCTTACACCCCTCATTTTGGAGGCATTTGGGAGGCTGGTGTCAAATCTGCTAAATATCTCTTAAGGCGCGTTATTGGCAATAGCCACTTAACTTTCGAAGAAATTTCTACTTTGTTTACACAGTCTGAGGCAATTTTGAACAGTCGTCCTTTATGTCCACTCTCTTCATCTCCTAATGACCTTTTGTCCCTCACTCCCGGGCACTTTATCATCGGGAGACCGCTGACTGCGTTACCGACACGAGATCTCACAAATGTGAAGGAGAGTCAGCTGCGACGATACGAGCGCCTCGAGAAAATTCGACAACATTTTTGGCAGAGATGGCAGAAAGAATACTTGTCAGAAATGCAGCAGAGAACTAAATGGAGAACGAATGCAGCCAAGCTGAACGTTGGAGACATGGTGCTATTGGCAGAAGACAACGCACCCCCAATGGCTTGGAGACTAGGACGAGTTCTTCGCCTTATAACCGGACCTGATGGAATATCAAGAGTAGCCGACATTCACACCAACAGAGGCTGCGTCCGACGATCGCTGGTCCGGCTCTGCAAGTTACCAACGGCAGAGGAGCTTCGAGGTTGAAAGTGATCTTTCAACGGCCGGGAATATGTCTAGGCCGACAAGGCTTTAGCCAAAACTTAAAGAAAAAGAATTGAAACGTCAAACGTCATCCGTCGTGCATTCCCGCCACTTTCTACTTACTTTTCGCACGCGACCGGCAACCGGCAATAATAAAATCTCTATTTTTAATGTAAACTTTAAAGTCAAGAAATATACGCAATTGCCAAAGTTGGACTGCTTTTTTTTACACCAAAACGTCCTCCAAAGACGTTACATAGACGATGCAAGTCCTTTGTTGTTTCAACATTAACGTATGCAACAGGCAAGAAAGTTGCAGCGTGTAAATTGAGCTTTATACAAATTTATATTATATTATTAAATTTCCTAAAACGAAGTTTAAAATAGTTTGGTGTAGATATTAGCCCCCTTGGCGTTGTATAGCCTCGGAATAGTTAAATAGTGTTTTGTCTTTTTCTTTCTTTTACATTTTTGTACGAGATCGAAAAAGACAAAAGACTGTGTGGCTTATTCCGAAGCTTTACAACGTTTATTGCTAAGAGGGTAAGTGTGTTCACAATTTGTTTTAGTCCCAAACACCCTAGAAATTCTATAAATAAATAAATAAATAAATAAATATTCAGGACACTTGAACACACGGTCGTCTGACCCCAAACTAAGCAAAGCTTGTACTATGGCGGCCAGGGACTGATATATATACTTATATACTTTTAAATACATATACAATATATTATACATATATATTATACAGGTATATAAATGCTATATATAGAAAGCGTGTAAGCTCCAAAGGCAAATTCTCGGAAAATTATGCAAGCGGCCACGGCCGTCCCTTTCTAATACAAATGCATTGGCCATTTACATGGACCCTAGATAAAAAGAACATTAAAAGACAGATACGTCATCTGCTTCACAGCTACCTTGAAGCTTTATAGCAATAACATTCGGTTTCTCCAACGATTATCTCGAAAAAATGTGAAATTTTTCTCTTGATCACGTTTTAGCTTGATGTAATCACATTTTCGAGTTTTTTTGTATTAGACATCGTAAAATCCAGTCTTCATATTTTGTTGTGACAATAAACAATACTTACATCATTTCCTTTACAAAAATAGCTGTAAAAGTACCTAGTTGGAATAGCTGACTACTAATGCACTTACAAACTTTTTTTTTTTATGTAGAAATTAGGTCGACGTTTGACCACCAACTCGCCTGATGTTAAGCGACGTTGTAGTCTAAGATGGAGCACGACGACCTATAAGGTACTTATTCACTCTAGCCTTGGAGTTTTAGAGAGTAGAGTGAAGAAGTACAAAGACGGCAGTTGAGTGAGGCGCTACAAGTGCGCTACTGCTCAGACCCGTCTTCGGAACGGTTACACCGGACTACATCCCGAAACACAACTAGGTCATTTCACGGCATGGCTTGGTCCGGTGGGGGGTAAAATTTTTTTTTGATCAATGAGTAAGAAAACTCAGTAGGTCATCAGTCATCACACAATAACTTTCAGTTTCAGATTTAGGATCCAGATACGAGAGTTATCTTAAAGCCACAAAGTAGCGTATCTTTAGTTCTATTTTATCACAGGACAGACTTTAATATTTACGAGTTCTGTGCTCCACTTCAGCACTAATTGTATACATTGTCGGATCTTAGTCCGTCGGTGTCTATTATGGTAATGCTTTGAATGCTCAAGAACCGGATGATAGTGAGTCTGGACGTTTAGGGGCTTTAGTAATACCTAAGTAGGTACGTTCATAAGGAATTCAAGATCAAAGAATATCTACTAAGTATTTTATTTGTATAACTTACGAGTACTTTGAATCAGAACTATAGATTGCCTATTCTCATCCTAGCTAATAGTAAAAAAGCGAAAGTTAGTTAGTTTGTTAACCGATCATTATCAAATTTTTCATACACATTGTCAAGGGTACAAAAAAGGACATACCCTACTACTACCCTACTTAAAGGAGATACCCTATCTTTCTTCCCAAAATTAACGGTTCCTGTGAGAACGCGTTATGCAGCTAGTTTCTTGTACGTTCATTGTTTATTTTATGCCTCTTCCTTTTTCATAAGTCATCGTGTCTTGATGCTCTCCGCAAGTCCTGATTGGTCCGTTTAGGATTCGTCCATAAATATATAAATAGAATGTAAGCAATCTTTGTGCATGACGATTACTTTGGCGAAGCAATGTCAAACCAAAATTGTGTAAAAATGTAAGTGCTGGGTTGAGACCTTAGCTAACTTCAAAGATTGTTCATAATTTATAAAGTCAAATCAGAGGGCCTTATGTACCCAATAGGGAGTATTCTGTTAGCCAAAATTGTTCAATAATAAGTTTACAAGTCAAATATAATAATCGTCAACTGTTTTATCGATAAAGCAGAAGTTGGTTGCAATAAAGGTGTTGAGTATTGAAATCATTTGGTTAGCCACAATACCTTGATGTGCTAGCACCTAATTTGCCCAACATTTTGTGAAATAACACAATGTGTTTTAATAACAATATGTGGAATGACAAACGTGAAAATTATTAATGGTAGTGCCGCTGCCGTCGCCGCCGGTGGGACTAACATACCTGTGTCCTTTGCGAAGCACGGTTTTGATTTCTAAAGAGACAGAACTCCCCCTGTTACGTCACAGAATTCTCCCAATAGCATAGGGTCTCTTTGCATAGCATTCTCGTACAAAGGAAAAGGAAATTTCCGAAATCAATGATACATAATTCCGTATTCAGAAAAGGATTGATAAACAAGCTAAAAGTATTGATGCACTCTAATTCGGAGTAATAATAAGAGAGGTACGCTCGTACGTACGTATACGTATATTTATACCATTCGTAAATATGTACGTACATTAATTTACAACTGTACATAATTATATTTTTACATTGTTTAAATTTAGAAATGTATCGTTAAGGACAAATCCTACCTATACTTACCTATCTACTACTACCTATTCTCACCTACCAAAAACTTTCACATTTATAAAATTAGTGTGATTATGATTACCATGTGTTTATTTTATAACATGTATTTGTACAACATGTTTTCTCTCTGATCTTTTCTGTATACATTCTGTATCGGACACTGCTCAAAAGGTAACATTCCTAATTGAAAACTTCACAGTCAGCAGTTCTTTTCATTTTATTTCCTTTTGCAAAAATGTTGTTGCAAACTGTCCGCTGTCGAAACAGCAGCGATATTCCAAAACGACTATTGAAAAATCAACTTCATACTCGTCGTTTCTGTTCAAAAATAGATGAAATAGATCAAGTAAATCTTTGAAATGTTTGGAACATAATCCTTTCATATCCTACTTTCATATATTTTCTAGTTGCTTACTTTTAAACTAATGAACACACTAATTACACTAATGAAATTTATTATGGAGGTAGGTAACTTATTTCTTGGATACACGGGGTACTTTCTACCTACGGGTAACACCGCGAGGCGCAGGTAGTATTAGTATTAGGTGTTGTTAGATACTAGGAATTATGACTAACTAATTAGTTAGTACAGACGGTAGTTAGTAAGTAAACTTATTTAATATTAAAATCTAGTACCTAACCTAAAAATAGTTGTCACTTAGCTCTAACTGAAATGATTGTTTAAAAACACCCCAAGAAACAGTAACCAATAAAAGTTGTACTTATAGCCTTGGAATAGTTATAAGCTATAGTAAAAAAAGAAAAAAAAGAAAAAGAAACAAAACAGTGCACTACTATTCCGATGTTTGCTAAGGGGGGGTCAGTGTTTAGACAACTTTAGCTGCTATGAGCATTGAGCACGTTTTGGGAGAGATTTTCGACGTGACTCTGTTTATCTTCAAAATGTACTTATCTATCTAATTTGGCTTAAGATGTTAATCAGGAAAAGTTTTTGTACTTACTTTTTATTTTTAGGTAGTTTCGAACAAAAGCGAGACGCATTGATGACTTCGTAAATTTTTTTTTAAAACGCAAGTATATTTCCTTGGGCAATAATAATGGTCAGAGGCCATTTAGAGGAGATATATTTTCGTTTTAAAAATCATAAGAGTAATATTGACTAAGATAATATCTCACGCGTCGAAAAAGGAGGACTACGGAGGATAGGCCTAGATAGGTATAGAGGGCTATTCTTACGGAGTGAGATTCAATCTCACAATTTTTTTCCTTGTTGCTCTCATTTGAGTAGTCATAGGTGTGAGAGTAACCAAGATAAAATCTCATCTCATCTCACGCGTAGGAATAGCCCCCCTGGGCCCGTACCATCACCTATTATTTTCACGACGGTTACGTTATGCTTCCGACATTGCGCGACCGTGAATCGTATCGCTACACAATAAGGTTCACGGTCGCGCAGCGTCGGAAACAAAACGTAACTATCATGGCAATAAGATGTCCCCTGATCGCTAAAATAGGTTGTAAAGGTTTCCATATTATACGTACAGCGACTTCTGCAGCCGTGGTATAAATTCCAAAATTATAAATATTCTTTTCTTAAACTTCCCTCATCTATGATGCTTCTATATATTTATCACCCTACATATTTTCCGTCATGGAGTATTTGTAGAAAAATTGAGTAACTGTCACCGTTTATTTTTATTCTCTGGATAATAAAATAAAAAAATAAAATCTCTCAAAATAAAAGTATCATTTTAACCACTCATCTACTTAATATCAGACTTACAGTTACTTCTGCTCTAACTTCGATCAAGCTTCTAATTACGGGGCGTACGCGTGTAATCGAATCTAATCCATTTTAAAAGCCCCTTTCAAATTCTGCTTCTTATGAATATGTCGCAGCCAACTTGCATAATTAGCCGTTGAATTAACAGCCTAGCTATTTTACTAAGCGGCGGCGCAGTGCTGTTCAAGCTTCTTGAATGATATTAAACCGTTAGTGTCTGAATACTACATTTAATAGACTGGCTGGCTGATGCTCAGGTCATTAATTCAATAGGGTGATTATTTGACAAAAATACTATTCTTGACCGAAGAAATGCATTTTGAATTTTTATGATAAAAATAATTCGAAAATCCGTGAGACGAACCGCAATTCTGGAAACATTTAGACATGATATTAAAAGAACCTAAAACCTCTCCAGCCCGACTCCTTTATCAGAGCAAATCCAACTTGGATTGGTTAGGTTAGAAGGCTAAGGCGGAAGCAAAAAAAAGCGGAGCCTTAGTCTAAAGGCATCTGCAAGTAGTGAACTTTGGCGATCTAAGTCATTTTGCCTAGCCATTTGATTGAATGGCTGAATATCATCAGGAATCTAATTGAACGGCGCCGTTTAGTAAAAAGGCTAGACTGTTAATTGAACGGCTAACAAAGCTAGTTAGCTGCGACAAATATATCATCAAATATACGAACTGAGTAATAACAAAAAACGAGTCGCACAACGAACCACGAGCTTAGAGCCACAACGTATGAAGTTTGACCTCTTTACCCGTGATCAAGGCCACACAACGGGACTTGATCTCGGTGCCTTCAGCACAACACGGCTTTTAAGGACGGTCACGTCTCAATTCTTCTCAGAAGTGCAAGTGAACGGTATGAAAGTACAAGCGCCATTTACATCCCTAGCTCAAGGGTATAAGGCTTATAATGATATTGAACTTGGACAAGTTTACACGCATTCCTTTGAACGAGTCAGCTGGTTCTAACTCTTTAAACACATCTTTACTGCTACGAGATAGAGTAGATTTTAGTACATATTATATGATGTACGTGTCAGGTATAATATGCAAGAACCTAGTTCTTGCATAATATAGTCTGTGAAATCAGTGATCAATTGATAATGATCTTTTCTTCAAAAGGATAAGGTTCATTATAGTAATTTAATAAAGAAGCAGGTGCACGTTGAATAGCTTTTTCCCGGACGAATTAGGAAACTAATTGCATCTAGGGCCACTTTTATTTGTTGGTAATAACGGACCTGGATTTATGTCCTCAACAGTTTTTATGGAAGTAATTATTACTACGTAAAAAATGTATGTCTGGGTGTTAAACCTGTTAAATGTATGTTTGACAATTATAATTATGACCAAATGGAATTTGAATTTGTAATTATTGTTGTTATTATTATTTTTTGTTATTATGTTAAATTTGAAATTTGAAATATAATGTGAAATTGAATAATGTAAATACATATAATTTGTAATTAATTAATATAATTGGCATGTGCCGTTTTAATAAATAAATAAATAAATAAATAAGTTAATGAAAATATTTAATTATTATGTATATCAGTTATATTATAGTTCTGTTGTATTTAAATACGTCACTCAGTAATCATCCCAGTCTTCGATCCAACAATCAAATCGGAATCAGATTCGAAACAAATTCGTTTCCAAAACCTGATAGACACCGAAAGTCATTCACACATGTACATTTTGTATATTCGAGTTGCAAATGTATCATAAACTATTCAGCAGCGGGCGGGTGGGTCCGCTTGAATTTTGGAATTTTCCGGCCCAATGCTATAAGCCAAATGAGAGTAACCCGAAGTAATCCGGACCCACATAATCCTGGCCTGCGAATCGAAATGGACTAATCGTGTCTAAGGTAGGCTTTGTGTGCCAAACATGGTAATCCTATTGCCTACCTGTTAACGGTGCTAAACTAATAATAATCTACGAAAATATATTGCGCTATTACATCGTAGGCTTTGATGTCATTTTATTAGTTTGGAAAAAATTGTTGGGAACAGAAAAAGTATTCGGAACAGCGTGGCATTGTGTTGGTAATCATCTGCCTACCTTTATTCCACTTAAGTGAAGTCGGTACTGTGCGTTAAGTGTTGGTAATCAGATACGTAGAACGTCATCATCATGAATATGAAACGTTCTTCACCAAGATTTAATACTGAGTTTTCTATTCGGCGTATAAGACATTTTTACAATTTAATTAGGACAAGTAGGTGAAAAAACAGTAGGTAGGTATTTAGTAATTAGTTAATTAACTATGCCTTAGGTAAGGCCACTTGCAGAAGCTCATGTTATTTTTTAACTCAGGGTTATCTGCTCATCAGAATCGGCTTGCCAAGAGTAAAAATCTAATCTTGAGTTGATATAATATTAAAGTGACACGTAAGTATAACATTTTAATTCCGAGTTAATTAACCTGCAACTAGGCCTTAGAGAAATAAATCTGATAACATTAATTCAATTGACATTTTACTTCAATTGATTTAAGTGTATTAAAATAGGTTATCACAAATTAGAGAAAGCTCCATATTCGATTTACCCCCATTAGCGGTCGATATTCCATTGATAGCGGGTATGAGATTTCAGAGCGTCGCGTCGACTGTCACCAAGGGTGAAAGACTTTTTTTTTTTTTTTTTTTTTATGTAGAATAGGTCGGCGTTTGACCACCAACTCGCCTGATGTTAAGCGACGTTGTGGTCTAAGATGGAGCACGACGACCTATAAGGTACTTATTCACTCTAGCCTTGAAGTTTACTAGAGTGAAGAAGTACAAAGACGGCAGTTGAGTGAGGCGCTACAAGTGCGCTACTGCTCAGACCCGTCTTCGGAACGGTTACACCGGACTACATCCCGAAACACGACTAGGTCATTTCACGGCATGGCTTGGTCCGGTGGGTGGTAACTAGCCACGGCCGAAGCCTCCCACCAGAGTTTGCTACCCGGTTAGCACTACCCGGGGACCACGTGTAGGGAATCAGCATAGAGTACACTCCTACGGACGTGGGTAGCTCAGCCCCCAAAAGATTAACTTAAGGATTTAAAAGCTCTTCGTTATAAACATACTAGCTGCGTCCCCTGGTTTTATCTGCGGTTAAAAGGTAGCCACTGTGTTAATCCAGGGTATAAGCTACTCTTGGCTTCACCAAGAGTACACTCATCTGACCCGTCGCATGGGGACCATGGGCGCCTAGGCACGGGTGCTGGTTGGTGCCCACGGGCAAAATTGGTCCCCGAGGAGGTGGATGATGACGATGTGTCTGGTGTTCGATACATCGTCATCGAGAGGGAGAGAGCGCAAGCTCGAGGTGGTGCCCGAAGGGGCTGGCGCTGTTGGGGCTGCGGAGGAGTCCGGAAGCGTACCCGTTGCCCCGACATTTTGCGCCGAGGTGGAACACCCTTGGGTTTTTAGTGGGTAGGCCGTCAGTGGCGGGATTCCCACATAACCACTCTGTGCCCGCACCCGGGGCTGTTGGTGGTATCCATAAAGGATATTCCCAAGGTGAAAAAAAAAAAAAGGGTATAAGCTACTACCATACCAAATTTCATTAAAATCCGCCCATCCGTTTGAGCTTGAAGGTGTTACAAACAAACACACAAACTCACAAACATTTAGTACTTTTGATAACTTATTAGTGTGAAAACATTAATATTTAACATAATTATTGTCACGCATTTCCCCCGAAGGAGCTGGCAAAGGTAAGTATATTACACCACCCAAACTTTACCAGACGATATTCAGTCCCAAATATGACAGGGGGCGAGCCTGTCGCCATACACCGAATTCAGTTGTATACCGGGCTCTAGTCAGCAGATGACATTAAATACTCATATAATATAATTATGTTCACACAATGAACCAATTGGTGTGTGCCTTCTTGCCTTGGCTGGAATCGAACCCGCTCCATCTGGCTTTAGAGGCGCACTTTCTCCAACTAGGCTCTTCTTAATCTTAGCTAAAAATTACTAACCATCCTACCTAATCAAGAAAAACTTTTTTTAATCGATCCAAAATTGCTGAAAATATCGACAATCACACAAAAAATACACGACCAACACCCAGAACCTTCTCCATTTTGGAAATCGGTTAATAACGCACTGACAACCACAAAGTTTATTTCACTCGTCTAGAGTCAAATTTCATAGAATTTCTAACTAATTTAACTTTTAAATGCTGGTATAACAAATAGAAAGTTGAAGTTTTAATTACTTACCTACCTTTTTTTGTCACACTGTATTTACATTTATTATCTTCTTGTAAGTCGCCGATGTAAATATCAAATTGTTGGTAAAAAAAATTAAAAAAATTCAAAAATTAGGTATTATTTTACTTGCATTTTTCAATAGCAAACTTGTTGAAGTGTTTTAAAAATTTACACAAACGAGTAAATAGAATTTTGTACACTCAGCATTGTTGACTAGGTTACACGTAATCTAGTGTTACTAAAGTTATTGTTTTGTAAATAGTTTTGTAGGCTAGGACTGCCTATTAAATCCTAATTGCTTAACTGAAATCACATCACACTTCACACTATTTTTTTAAAGGCGAAAGTTTGTGAGTGTGTAAGTGTGTATGTTTGTTACTTCTTCACGCTCTAACGGCTGAACCAATTTTAACGAATTTTGGTATAGAGGTAGCTGACATCCTGGATTAACACATAGATACAAAATGCGTCCAAAACGTATGAATATCTAGGGTGGTCGTAGGCAGGGTCGCTTGTATATCGCGCAAAATACCGTATAATGGAATAAAATCCTATCTTAGTGCGCGTCCACATTGAAATGAAAAACTTTTGCCCCAATTTCACGTTTTTAGCTTTGGTGGTTTAGGCTGTGCGTTGATTTGTCATTCAGTCAAGACATTGCCTTAATATGTATGTTGATTGTGCTGCCCGTGCCATTTCCATTGGCAAAGTCAAGATAATTGCGCGTGTAAACACAATAGATGCCCATCTCTATTTGCCATGCAGTTACCTCACAGAGCTTTCGCTCCCAAGGGTTACCATGACTAATATTTTAATTGTCATTTTTGACACGCTTCGATTGTATTACGTAAGCTTTATTGACCATGGGTTTATTGCTTTTACCATTAGATGGGTTTCTCAGGGTTTCTTTGGTTTTAAGATAAGGCAGAATATAAATAAGAAAACAGTTGCAAAACGTGACAATAAATGCTTTACTACGATAATGTACTCACATTTACTAGGATTTTTTTTAACATTATAATTGAATGTTACACATCTTATAATTTAATCAGCGTCGGTCTAGTCGGCGTAGTCCAAATACTAGTATGTATTTCAAAGTCAAAGTGTTCCGAGAAACCCAGACTGAAATACAATCGTAAGAAGTAGTGAAGTGACACCCCTATAAGAGTCAGAAGGCGATAAGTGCGGTGCAAGAGAGTAGAATGTCTGTGACAGTTGTAAACGACCCATTCTTTGTCCCGAACGAAAGTGTCAAGTATCTCATTTGATTTTGATCGTGAATAATGCATTTGTGTGAGTTATGTTTTATTGATGTGCGCTACTTGAAACGAATGAAAGAACCGAGTAGAAATCGTTCGGACGTTTGAATCGGAGTTGAAAACTAGTGTATTTTCTTTATCCACGATTTGACACTCACAATGTAGTGCAAGGACATTATACATAGAAGTGAGTAGCAGTTTAGGCACATAAAGCATAATGTTTAGTAGGTAGCTCTTGTTAGTTATAGCTCACATGAAGCAGATGTTTAGTAACTCTCGTACTTATTTTTGATCTGATCTAGGTACTCTATTTATTAGGTAAGCGTACTCCAATGAAGATCGCAATTATAGGACAATCAAGTGCGGCAGCGGTAAAACGCAAACCCATCTGGAGCCCGATACGGCCTGATATTTTTAATCATAAAAAGTTTACTCAATGCTAATGCTCTTACATTTTACGAGTACATTTGTCTTGAACGTTTAAAGTCTTTAACATGTATCTGATCAGCACTTACCTACTGTTTTATAGCAAAACATCAGATCATATTACAATGACTGATTGTTCTATCCACAAATCGAAAGTTATGGCTCGATTTTCATACAATGGAGGAATATTGTAGCGATGACTCTTTCAATAAAATCTTTGTTGCACAATTACGTGGCATTATACTTTTTTCTCTAACAATGTAACAATTGTATAAATCGACGCTTCCCATCAGGCAAGTCAGTGGTCAAAACCCATGCCTAGTTTGTTGTAAAAAAAAAAACAGAAAATATAGCAGAATTTGTTAGCAAAAGTGCAAAGATTAAATGTATCCTAAAGCTAAATGTTACGTATATTGAAGACTAGCTACGCCCCGCGAGTTCACCCGCGGTTAGTAGTCACAAAAGTATCCTATGTGCTATTCTAGACCATAATCTATCTCTGTGACAAATTTCATTCAGATCTGTTTCGCCGTTCTGGCGTGAAAGAGTAACAAATATCAATCCATCCATCCATTCTTACAAACTTTCGCGTTTATAATATTAGTACGATAATACTTGTTTTTACGACAATATACATACGTTTGTCACGACAATATATAAACATAATATTTTTTGTTAAAAAAAAGGTAAGCCTGCAACAAGCTAAGAACAAACCATTCAAACAAAAAAAAAAAATGAAAATCGGTTCATTCGTTTGGAATCTACGATGCCACTGACACACACACACAAATACATACATACGCGCCAAACTTATAACACTCCGTCGATTAAAACACCTAACAAACCACTATCAATAGGCATTGCCGCGTCAAACTGCAACACTAATTCTTTGGACAGGATTCCGGCCAGCATTTTCGTCACAAGACGCTTCGACCAAACTTTTGATAACAAGTTTCTTCAACTATTGTAACCTCCTTTAAATAAATATAAAATATACAGTTACAATTATGTTTTTTACGTTTAATTGGAACAAGTAATTCGGTATGACTTTATTTTTACGTCGTACAGTCTGAATAACTTATTACATTACCTAAGTACACATTACTTATAAAATGTATTTAAATAATAAATTAGAACACTTTAAATTCTAAAATTCTCTAAATTACACTGACAAAGTTAGTTCTTTTACATTAAAAATGAGTAGTTAAAAGTACGACGCGTCGCTAAATTACTTTGCTAGAGAGAAGGAATTTTTAATAAAGCTTAATTACTGAAACTACTAATTTGAAATGGAATAAGTTTCTACGCTATTATATAAACGCCCTAGCCCTTATTACACATTATTATATTATATACACATTATTTAATCAAGACGAAAGAAAATACACGCCTCAGTTTGTATTTATAGATATTTTTTTTCTGGTTTTTAGCGCTGTCCAATTATGCCAGCTCGTTTTGCAAATGACTAATAAACATGATAAAACATAATTATACTGGGTACGTAAACAATCAAAGCAGCTTTGGAAATATAATTTGCTAAATAGTAAATTTTAAGTAAAATTCGAAAAATAGAAGAGTTATCTGCGTTCGGCGCGAACATTAGATTTTGTAGATCCTGATTTTTAGGCCAAACAACAATTTTTAAGCCATTATGTCTTCAGCGGGGCTATTTCTATGCGTGAGATGAGATGAGATTTTATCTTGGTCACTCCCACACCTATGACGTTTCAAACGAGAGCAACAAAGACGAAAAAAGGTGAGATGAAAATCTCAAATCTCCGAATAGGGCCACTGGTACGAGTAATCTAAACAAAATATCCTGTTGCTGCAACAGTTGACCACTAAGCTTTTACCTACTAATTATTGAGGAAGGTGGTCCTGTCAATCAGAACATTCACAGAACTTAATTGTACGCGTAACTTTGGTAACCTGTTTAGTCGAGTTCAAGTCGTGATTAAGTCGACTTCGCACCACTTCAATGAGAGAAGTTTGGTGCTGTGGTTTCGCGGCGTGAGCGACTAACAGCGTTATCTTGCTTTTCCTTGTTTTAGTGTATCTTGTGAAAACAACACAAGGTTGTAGTAAACGGTTACAAGAGAGCCTTACAAGTGAATCCAGGCTTATCAGAGTTTTGATAGTTAGCGTATCTAAACTTTCTTCGTTTTCGTTTGGCTACATACATTTCACCTAGTTCCTTAACGTTTTCGCCAGGTGCGCTTTATTGAAATGCCAAACAAAACCGATGAGAAGCGACGGCCGATGAGGCAGAAAGATTCTCGAGTGGCGACCATGAACCGGAAGACGCAGCGTGGGAAGACCGCGCAAGGTGGACTGACAATCTAGTGAGGGTCGCAGAAAGCCGCTGGATGCGGGCAGCGTAGGACTGGTCGTTGTGGAGATCATTGGCGGAGGCCTTTGTCCAGCAGGGGACGTCTTACGAGCTGATAATTATGATGATGATGAAACAAAAACGAAAAAAGTTTTCGTAACTATCAAACCTTTGTAAGCGTGCTGGCTTCATATCCACAGGTCTAATTTGATTTTATTTTAATTTACTTGATTAAGAACTTTTTATTTTTTTGGAATGCTGACTTCGTTCAGGCTGACAACGTCCAGTGTCCTAGAACGTCTAGTTTAAAACGTCCAATGTCTTATTACGTCCAGTGCATGCATGCATGATGCATGCACTGGACGCTTACGACGGTCAGGCGGTCAGGTTACGGCTCAGGACAGGTACTGTCACTTGACTGAAAATGTTCATGTCCGTGTCGCCATAACTGCATAACTGCGAATCCAACCAGTTGTTAATAAATGCTGTGATAAGTATATTACCAATAAACAAAGACATATTGAACATAATACAATTAATTATTTAATGAACCATTAACTACATACTAAGGTTACTCAAAGTGGTTTGTTTAATCAGTTATAAGCTGTTGTCACATGCTTTGGCCGTAGAATTTAAGTTGTTGTTTTATCAAAGGTTGTTATATTAAAGGATTTACTCTAATTTAACACACATTATAATTATACATACATTTCGGCAAACAAATTTGCTAGGATCTTGGGAGGTCCTAGCAAATCGAGCTAGGGCAGAAATTTGACGTTAGTACGTCAAATTTCTGCCCTAGCTCGGAAAAATCGTGGCTCCGTGCTGCAAACAGAGAACACCATTGATCGAAAACTGATAGACGTGTTGTATCGCGGAATGAATGGCTATACGTGGAGGCTTCAGATTCCGAAGGATAACTAGAAAGCTTCATCGAAAGAGTCGGTTCAGCACAAGTTTCAATTTATTTTTTCTGTCTAAAAGTCTTGATTGTTTATGATTGGAGCCCGGTGTGTGGCGACGGGCTCGTCCGCTGTCACATCTGGGACTGAATATCGTCCGGCGAAGTGTAGGTTGTATTATACCTCTGCCAGCCCCTTTGGGGAAAGGCGTGACGTTATGTTAAGTCTTTATTAAGTGTAAATAATATTCAAAGTCCTGCCTGATTGACTGCCTGATTGACTAACTGACATTTCAACTCTCAGCTCAAGCTGCAGGTCCTATAAAATGAAATAGTTCTTTACAATCTGCAAATGCGGGTAGCCTGATAATTTTGTTTAATTTCAGATTTATAAGACATATAATACTTTTTGGATACAAAAGTCAATAAGAATTGTTGTGTGTCTAAGTAAAATAACCTATTGTTGGCAAAATTGCCCCAAAACCCAAAAGACAGTAGCCAAGTTATAAAAAATATAAATATAATCGACCGAGCGAGCTTTAGCGAGAAAAGCGTCTATGCTTCAGCTTCGACAAAAATGCTTTCGTACGTCCGTATTATGTCCGGATCTTTGTCTTCGTGTACCGGTTGCATTTCCTAACAGTTGCTCTTGTAATTATGTGAGTAGGTTTAATAATTCTGTATAATTATCAAACCTGCTCACAAAATTCACGAGAACAGATTGAGAAATGCAGCCTGTAGAGGACAGACGCTGGTCGCAAGGTCTCCAGCTTTCAAGCTCACAGAACCACTCCCCCCATATTTATATTCTCTTTGGAGCCACTAGTAATAACGTGGTGCAACACACAAGGCCAATTAAAACTTGATGTAGTAGGTAAGGTCATTTTGGCAGATGGGTAGGTGCCATGGTAAAAAATGCGATTGGCAAAAACCGACTGAAATTGAACAATGCCGTAAAAGCAAACAGAAAACAAACAGAAATATAGACCATTTTCTGGTTAACATTCAGTACGAAATATAAAACATATTTTATTCTTTGTTACAGATTTATCACGCGCTGCAAACACAAAGGTAAGCCGTTTAACAGCTCTATTGAATCGTAACAGTTTCAGTATGTGATTCCGCTTACATCGTTGGAACAGGGTGATATAGGAATTTCAACGCAGTTGCAGCAATATTACATTGCATTTTAGAGCAATAACGGGCGATGAAGCTCGTTTAATATTCTCGGTAGTCTTATCTTTTATTTAGATACTTACGTGTTTTTAAAAAGTTTATTCTGAAACTAGCAGAGTTGTGACGTTAACCAACCAAATTTTTTTAGAAAATTAAGTGGTCTGTGTGCTTCATTCAGATTGTTCGCTGTCACCGAATACAACGAACGAATCTAATTAGTTTTCAATCTTATCAAATGGTAACAAACACGCTTACTTAGTTGCAATGGCTTGCGTTTACTATATTAGTAAGCTCAAGTGCACGTTTCTTGAAAAACTCAGTAGCGAACACGCTAAGCGGGCTCCGTAGCATACTAACTACGATATTACGAGGTCATTCAGTTTTTCCGCCCTGTTTTCCTTCCCTTGTTTCCGTGACAATGCGAAAAACTGGACAAACTAAAAGTTTTGTTACCAAATGGGACAACGCTGTAGAGGTTCAAGTATAAGTTATGAATTTAAAATCCCTGTCAATCAAAACTAAGAAGATTCTCGAAGTCACCTTTCAAATGAAAAAAACTTAACCAAAATCAGTTTATCCATTTATGAGTTACGATGCCACAAACACAAACATAAGTTAAACTTATGACACCCTTCTGTTCTGCGTCGGGGTTAAAAATAGGATAAAACAAAATTTAAAGTTAACTTTTATACCGTTTCCACGGTAGCAGCGTGATCGATTGGACGGTGAACACGCCTCGTGACGTGATGGATGCTCGCTGCTCCCTGATCAAACTGTCACCTGGTTTAAAGTGACACTTTTGTACGAGCACTTTCGGTGTTTAATAAATCTAGGTAGTTTCTAAAACATTTTGCCGCTTAGAAGCTAAGCGATATTTCTTTCGAACAGTAGGTTAAGAAAGTATGGTAAGATCTGTAAGAACGATTTTTATTGAGCGAGTGAAGCGAAGTCTCAGAGTCTCCTGGGACTTTTTGACATTTGTTTGTTTGTTAACTTAAGTCCCGTTTATCAGACCCTCATGAAATCTTGCAGGCAAATAGTTCATACAAAATATTTTTTAAGTTCGAATACGAGCGAAATTGGACAAGCAGTTATGGAGATATTTTGAAAAGTCTCCGTTCGAGGCGAATTTATGGTTAGTTAGTTATTTTTTTTATTAAATTATCAAATGATTAAAATATTAATTTAATCATATTTAATTATTAAGAGGTTTTATGTTTACTAGCACCAGGCTGTACCTACCTAAATATTGATTTGGGTTTACATCCATTGACTGAAAAACTTATTTTTTAGGACTAGACTTGCAACGACTGTAAATGATAATAGTAATGTGATTAGATTAATTGTAGGTTCTGTCTACATCATCACTTTTCTAATATCACCTACTCCTTAGTCAGTTTTCATTTAGGCTTTGGAAAGTGCTGTCCTATTTTCAGTGGCCGATCCAAAGCGCTGAATTGAAAGTGCTCTTTGATGAACGGTCGAGGGACACGGATTTTAACGAAACTATGCCATTGTAGTACTCCAATAGCTTTCATTGGTTGCAATGCTAACATCACGTTGTTAAAGTCTATACTTACATTCGAATTGCGACCGTTTATGTACATATTTAGATAGCAGTGTGGTTTAATAAATGGTTGGATTTTTGGCTCTATCATAAACTGATGACTCGATAACGGATCATCATCATCATTATTGCAGCCGGAAGACGTCCACTGCTGGCTAAATAATCCCCTAATGATCTCCTAACGACCGGTCTTGCGCTGCCCGCATCCAGCGGCTTCCCGCGACTCTCATCAGGGGCCCTATTCGGAGATTTGAGATTTTCATCTCACCATTTTACGTCCTTGTTGCTCTTGTTTGAAACGTCGTAGGTGTGAGAGTGACCAAGATAAAATCTCATCTCATCTCACGTGTAGGAATAGCCCCCCAGGTTGTTGGTCCACCTTGTGGGACGCCGTCCCACGCTGCGTCTTCCGGCTACCACTCCGATAACGGATATATTATTTACTAGCTGCGCCCCGCGGTTTCACCCGCGGTTAAAAAGATTAAATAATAAAATTATCCTATGTGCTATTTTAGACTATGATCTATCTCTGTGCCAAATTTGATCCAGATCTGTTTAGCCGTTCAGGCGTGAAAGAGTAACAAACATCCGTCCATCCATCCATTCTTACAAACTTTCGCGTTTATAATAATAGTAGGATATATCTTTCAGGATATTACTTAAATGTCTTTCAGGCAGAACAATCCTAACAGTGACGTTCTGCTAGCAAAATCGATTTACAAAATATGACATTATGCGATCAGGCGACTTGTGTGACATAAGTGGCAAAGTATGATCTATGTTGATTACACTTTTGATTACGCTACCTACATCTATTTACACAATCTAAAAATCATTATTTTCTCGGAATAAACGGCAATATTTCATCGAAGTTATTACTTCAATTACCCATCCTCCACCTTACAGTAAGTAAACGATAAACATTAAATTTTGATTGTGTTTAGATTTTTCAAGATGGGCCCATGATAGAGCACGGTTGCGCACTTAATGAAAACACTGGTTCAAGAATGTGGGTACCTACAATTTAAGTTATATTTTTTTATAAAGGTACACTTCTTAGCAATATATACATATGTATTATACTTTACTTAAATACACGGAAAAAGGTTTTGGAGAAGGTGGTCAAAAGTTATTCCAAAAATTACAATCAAATATATTTTTTATTCGTTGATTGTGTAGGCTTAATTGGTTTGGCCAAAAAACTCGCCTGATGCAAGTGCAATGATGTGGTCTACGATGGCTCAAAGGAGGTCGACCAATGTCCCCCCTTTTTAATAAACGTTGCATAGCCTTGAAATAGTTTGAACAGTGTTTTGTCAGTTTCGAAAGAGTTAAAAATTAAAAAAAAAAGACTATTTATCCTATCCGAGGCTATTCAACGTTTGAGGATGTATCTGTAAAGCAAGCTATATAAGTTATTATGTAAGTATAATATCTTATGTGTGGTGTGAAACCAGTTTAGAATTTACCGCGCTTTAACGGTAAGTGTTATTAATAGCACCTGTATTAACGTATTTTGGTACCGGTCTAGTCCTGTTTTAAATTAAGAACAAGTTTAGTCAGAGATTCATTAAATTAAAATATGACTGAATACTTATTTTACAAGTTCGGAGTCAAATTTAATGTTGAAATTGTGGATTTGCTGGATTATGTCTTAATCCTCTAACTATGATACTAAAAATGCGGTAGTAGAGTAGAGTTTGTTGTGCCTTCACGTCACCGATATTCGTGATGTTTTGCATACACGTTGTCAGGGGTACACACAGCGTGCTTAAGGAGCATACTAAACCTACCAGAATGACTTTAGCATCGCGTAGGTGTAGGTTCTTGTCTGAGCGAAGTTTTCCTGATCACTCTGTGGATCTTGTCCCACATGCTCTCTTTCTCCTGATTCATACAGAACTCCCTTCGGCCTTCCACTTTAGCTTTTTCGACGTTTTCCTTGTAGTATTGCCTGACAATTTGATATTGTTCGACTACAATCTAGACTCTGTCGGGGGCAGCATTCCTTATCCTTTTATTTCTTCTGAGAACTTCTTACTTCAGATCATTGAGCGTTTTTCTATACCACGGTTACTATACTATCCTACCTTTTTGTACCTACTTTGGTACATTGTTACCAGAATAAATGTAACTACCTAACTTCAGCTCATACTTGTTTGTCCAGATTTATATACAGATGTCTGTCTTTCTCTACAGGTCGAATTTCTTTAGGTTACTAAAGATCGACGCCGGCCGCAAGGTCTTCAGCTCATAGAGCCACTAATTACATTGAACTAAGTAAAAGTACCTTCCTTACTAAAATTCATTCAACTCCGTTTATTTCTTATAGAATTGAGAGGTACTTAATTAACATACTACTACAGATAATAATACTACAGATAATACAACAGATAAATACTAGTTACTTAAACTCATTATAATAGTGTAATAATATAATAATAACACATACTTTTGAATGTGTCAGACATACATAGCGATATTTTAAATTGACAGATATCTTATTTTAATTCAATTGATACCCGCTAAGTAGCAAACGATTCGAACTCACACTTTCTTTTTTTTACCAGCTTTTACATCTAAAGTTAATTTTAAAACGTCAATCTCCTAGAAAGTGCTGACTTTACAAATATTAAATGGAGCGTGGTCACGTCCAAGTGGTCACGTGCCGAGGAGTGCGCTAGGACCTTAACGAGACACGTGTACAAACCCTGGTTGCAGGCTGACCAACTTATCTAAGCAGCTGAGTGACGGAGCTACCATCGTTTTTCCTGAACAAAACTAAAATCCACCTAAGAAAATTTTAGTTTGCCCATTTGGCCAACTGCGAAGTTGCCAGCACTGTACCAATATCTGAAGGTGTTTGTTGAAACTTCAAGCGATTTCTTTACGTATTGTTGTACAATTTGTTTTAGTTTCCTCGGGATTTCTTCGTGTTTCATGTTGAGCTAAGTTTTGATTTGATGAAACAAGACATAAAACTTTTGGCACGTCAAGCGATTTGATTGCAAGGAGTTTTGATACTTGGCCATAAGAACCTTTGTAAATGAGGTTTGTAGCCAAGAATCCTCAATTTAACTAGTAGTTTGCCTTGAACTGAGGCCTTACGACCCTCGACCAATTTTCTCATATTAAAACTTAAAAACTGTATTTGCATGAACTACTTGCCAGCAAAATTTCATGACGATCACATCATCAGTACTCACGTTGTCGTCGTACAAAGAAATGCAGATTTATCCCAGTAGACTCGCTTCACTCGGTCGACCAGCCTCTTTGGTAAGTTAAGCAGCATCTAAACCGCTTAAGTAGCACAGAACATATAATAATACGCAGTAGTAATCAAAGAACGCAATCAGAGTTTTCGTGTAAAACCAAAGCTTTGTCTGCAGTCGGTTGTGGATTTCAGTTTGCTCTCCAGCCTGCAATCTGGCCGTGCACTCTCTCTATAAACCTTTACCTTCTCTTCTGCTTGCTGACGAATGCATTTACTGCGTACGATGCGATATTCTAGCCTATATTCTTGTAATATCTATTGATGTTTCTATGTCTGCCTACTTAAGTTGGTCGTATCGTTGTATCATGTGGTTTAAATGCTATTTCTCCCTTGTATAATTTATAAAAGAACCTTTAGGTAAAATTGATGTGAAATTTTTCACATTTTACTTGTAGATATTATAATTATTACTGTCTTTTATGTCCCACTGTAGGGACACTGCTCTCCCCTCAGCCCTCCTATGTCGCGGGTGATTGAGCCGTTTCTACCACGCTGGCTCAGTGGGGGTTGGTGGATGTCACATGTCTTTCGAATTATTAATTCTAGGACATGTTAGTTCTAGTCTGCGTATGTTAGTTCACTTAGTAAGTATTCATTTAGAAAACATATTATACTCGTAAAAGCTGTACCAATTCCGCATAAGTAGAGTTTGATTAGGAAGATGATGATAAAAGCGATTAGATTATTAATACACGAAAAAGATTTTAAGTGCTTCTAGAAATTTAAAATTCAAGATCAAATATTTAATACAAAAATGTGAACAACATACATATATCTACCCATTTTTTGTTTCTAGTCTGATCGTATCGTATAAATTAATTTCATTCCTGCACGTTCCAGAGACTGACGTGCCATATCTGTCGGATTTAGATTTTTATAGACGCAGCGGTAAATAAAGGCGCTTTGAACCTGTCAAGTGCACAATAGGACCGGTGACAGACACGTGAGGTGCTTAGCTGAAGATCGATGGCACGACGGCGTTACTGCCTCTTCTTTATGCCGTATATTTTTCAAAAGAGTTGAGCGACTAATGACTATGACGTATTGGTGTATTGTTGAATGCAAAGAGTTATTTTTTCCAATGATATATTTGAATTATTTGTAACCTCATCCTTTTTTGATCATTTTGACATGCATTTTTTAATGGAAAAACTAATGAGCTAAGAGATCAAACGCAATACGTTTCTTCAGGGTTCTTTGCAAGGGTTTCTCATTGAAAATGATAATCATAATAATTTATTTCGTAAACCCAATTTATATATCAGCATATGACACTGAATTAGGTAAATTGCATAAAATAAAAATTAAAAACTTTTTTTTTTTAATTAAATTTAACCTCATTTTAATTTCGAATTAAGAACCAGACGTCTATGTATTTTCGCTATTATTCATTAACTGCTCGTCGTTTTATTATTTTCATTTAGCTTAAAATACGCGTAAAATTATCCAAAACCCCTCACCTGAAAATGAAGATGCCTACAATGCAAACCGCTTCTATTAAAACCTATTATCCCATTTTCATAGTACCGCAGGCAATACACAGGCAAAGTAATAAATTCTTTTCATCTTCATACAAATGAAAATAAAAAGTATTTCGTCCGTACATTCATATTTTGCTTAGTGAAATATTCCGCACAAAGGTTTTCGGTACGAGAAACCCAAATACCTACATATTTCACTAGAGGCCTACAGCCCTACATAGATATTTACTTAATTCCACGAGCATCTGAAATATTTGGTTGTTTCTATCTCCGCCAGAAAGGTTTCCATATTTTATCTTATTTATGTTGGAACGAAAAATAAAAGCACCTGTCTGGGTTTCGATACCCTTGAAAATTAATTTGAAATATGGAAATGGGTCATCATTTCGTACTATTTTAAGGTATTCATTGTTCTTGTAGGCTTGCAATGATGTGCCGTGGACAGGACAATACGTGACCATCGGAACTCAGTTCAGTATTTGATATTTATTTGATTTGATAGAATCATTTGTTGGTCCAGAGTAAACTATGTTTATTAGAACTAGTCGCTCTGTGAGGTATAGACCTCGCGACTGACGTTTGTTCTCCTCTGCAGGTCGCATTCCTCAACTGATTCTCGTGAAATTTTGTGCGCAGGTTCAATAATTATACAGATTTTTTTTCCTAATTTTGTTTTTGAAAATTTTTCAAAATGGAGTAGATTTTTTTTCCAAAAACAAATCATATCTCCGTAATTAAGACACTCCGTAAGACGAAAAAAACTTTTTAGTTATCAAACCTACTCATAAAATTTCAAGAGAATCGGTAAAGAAATGCGACAAATTCGACAGTGGCGAATGTCAGAAAGACAAAGGTCTGGACAGAGATTCGGACAAAAATCAGACAGAATTCGGACATATGAAAGCATTTTTGTCGAAGCTGAAGCATAGACGCTTCCTTCGCTATCGCTTGCTCGGTCAACAAAAATGAATGTTTGCATGTTTGCTTATCTTTTAAATAATTCACCCGACTGAGCTAAAATACAATGTAACTTGTAGCGCCGAAGACCGAGTACCACTGCATCGGGAAAGAAGTCCATCAGGCATCACCTAAATTAAAATTACATTTAAGCATTCCACATTTCTTGCGCTTTTACTTGTAAAAAAAAACAAAAAAAAAATATCTATAAAAATTACTTTTAAATTCTTATAAAGTAAAGTAAAGTAAAATTTTATTGCTTAAAACTGTGTACATATAAAGATGAAGTATGTTAAAGTATCTAGTCTCAACAGTTTGTCCTAGCGGACATGCAATACTTGACAGTTTAGAAAATTATGTAATATTTACTAAATTAGATATTTACATCTAATTCACACTTCAATAAAATTAACATCAAACAAAACAATTTAACGAACAAACACTACTTACACTTAATTTATTAAAATGGCTTATTTTTAATTATTATGTAAAATAGTTAATAGTTATAAATTAAATTTAAAGTTAGTTATACATTAAATTGAGATCAGATTTTAGAGTAGAGGCTAATTAGATTAGATTATGACTCAATCAATCGGCATTATAAATCTATGTCCAAATGAATTGACTTGGAAAATAGCGAGTCTACCGGAAATGCAATTCGAGCTGTAATCAGAAAGCGAGAGGGTAAGGGACAGAGTTCCTGAGAAACTCAGCAGATATTTCCTCAAGTCGCCGAATAAAAGTAGAGGAAGAAAGTTTTATTAATTTAATGACTTGCGGTTTCTGAAGGAAATATAGGGTTTTCGTTGTGGCGTGGAAAATAATTGGTTGTAGACGGTTTTGTAGGGGAAGGCTAATGACAAATTTGAAAGTTCAAACCTTGAATCGTTGTCTAAAAAGTAAAGTTAGCGAAAGATTACTAGTGTTAAACTTAACTTAAAAGACGTTTAATAGATTTTTTCCCTAAATATTTTATTTTACCTTGAAGTGATTAAAGAATGTAAAAACAAAGGCGCACTCTATTTCGTCTAACAAAACTTCTTTACAAAACTGCTTTCTCATCCAACCATTCTAATCAGCCTTAAAAAATCCAACGTAAGCGAAAAGGGCATTAAAGTTTCGCCTAATCCGCAGCGCGCATCGTGGAGCGTAATATGAAAATGAGTTTGGAAGCGCCTGCGGGCCGTCACCAACTTTGATGAGGTTCCACTTGATTTACATTCATAGCTTTTCTGATGTCGCCTTCATTGCTTACTTACGCTTTGATGTTAGTTTTCTGTTCGGGTTACGGATTTCGAAAACAATCGAGCTCGGAGCTGATTTGATTAAAGAGATTGCTTTCACGATTGGCACTGATTCTTCCTCTTGGGAAAGACAATGGAGGCCATCTTTATCTTTGATTTGTTTGAGAATTTTGGGTGGCTCGTCTTTTTACTGAACATTTGAGAATTTCTTTAAAGTGCTTTTGTTTCTGCAGTCTAAGTTAACATGTGATTCTTTCCTTTTTTTTGTGAAATTACTGAACATTGAACCCTAAAAATGTCTTTACTAGGAAGGAAGGAGAAAAACAAAGCAGCTTCGTTAAGGCCACCAATTCACAAAGGTATCAGATAAAATTAAACTCCTCATATAAATTCAGCGTAATTCTCACGAAGATTGCAGTACCGGCTACCGTCCTAAGCCGAGAAAAAGTCCGTTTAATTTTTACCTAAAACAGAGTTACCTAACTGATCGGTATCCGCCTAATGAATATTGGAATATCGGCGCCGATACCGCGCCAATCTCGTCCGGAAAATACGAAATATGCAAATAACTTTAAAATTGACTTGGGAATGGCTCGAACTTAGAGCACCTTTAAGCTTGTTCTACTTAATCCGCGGCGTCGAAAACAACGCTCAGATTTACACTGCTGTTGATGTTTTCCGTTGTAGCAGATTTGTTTTGCAATTAATTTGTTGTATAATATTAATGTCTCTAATTATTTTATTAAGCTTTGCGTAAGACTGGTTTGTGGTTACACAATAGCATTATAGAGGCTAATGATAAGTTTAGTATGTAGCAACGAGTAGTTAATTGAACATAGGTAGGTATTTAGGTTCCTTATTTATTCGCATAATATTGTTAGCCATAATTTTGAAAGTCATAAAAAATTACATCCTAATATAACTTGTAACTAATATCAGTACCCCTACTACCCCTTCCTAATCGTCCTAATGTTAAAATTAATATCATTTGAAACCCAAAATCTTTAATGCCCTAACTATTTACAGATATATTATTTCATAACATAAACAAATCATGCCTTACAATTTTTCGCCATAAAGATATAGTCACTAATAACTAATACTAATTTATATGTTTTAAAAACATGTTGCTTTGTGGAAAATAGGTTAATAATATCATGTATTAAATATGATAAAAATACACAACTATGACGAAAAAATATTAAAACAATCTTTACCTAGCAAAACGATGGCAAATTTCATTGCTATAACATGAAAAAAAGCACGATTGACAACTTTTTTTGTCAAAAAAAAAAACCAAGATTATGATATTGTTTTCAACTAATTAACTAGGAACAACAGTGTAGTAGTAATAATAATAAATAGGCTATACAAATATTTTACACAAAAATATAAACTAAAATATTATAACAAGAATAATATACATCATAATAACCATTATACTTATTAATTTTCTCACAAGTTAAAACTATCACAATAAATCATGATGAATACAACATAATATGAGCGTCCAACGCGCGGCTACAAAACATTATGACCAGTATTGTATGTAGAAAAACTTTATAACAAGTAAAATTATGCGAATGAATAGGTCATCAGGTACTTAATGTGTTTATGTTTGAAAAAGTTGAACGTTATGTTTTGTAGGCTGCTTTATATTTGAGACATCGTATTGACAAAAAACTTCACATTACAAAAGTTTCAGAAGCGTAGCGTTATCTTTGAGCTTCGATACTTATTTCGAGAAAAATAAACAACCAAATAATGAAGAAAAAGCCGATGGAGCGCCAAAGAATAATGAATCGAGGGATCGGCATCTTAGGCACTTGGCCCGCGAAAATGCCTCTCTGAATAAAGTATATGTTTGGGGCATATGTCAGCTGGTAGTGTGGGCCGGCCATAGAATAAATTGGCCCATGGGACGCCCGTGTATCTCCATAAAAGCTTTATGTCCCGTGAAGTGGACGCTAGACATTCCACAGTTCATGGGCCACGGACCGCGCGAATGTTAGAATTAGGACGAAAAAATTGAGCGAGTTTTCTCTCCTCGTAAACTGAAGGGGTGGCTGGGTTCGTGACGGGTTAATGTAAAGGTGAAATTATTAGCTTGTTATTCGATTGTTTTGAAACTTCAGTTGTTATTCGGACAAAATAATTGTATTCTACTCATATTTGTCGAAGCTTTTCGGAGTTCAAGGCTGAAATAAATAATCTTCGCTCTTGTCTTAAATCTTCTATGAGAGAAATGTTGAATTTGGTAGTGTTTGTTAGCTTACACGCTAACAAACGACTGTAATTCTCACTATATTGCAACAAAAAACTATTCAGGGTTGATATAGCTTTCGAAAGATCGTAGCAGCCCGTTTACTGATTAGCATAGATTGTTGCATTGAATGAGACATAAAATGAAAATCCAGCGTTAAAGATTTATGCCGATGTGATTCACATATTTTTTCTATGTGCACGGCAATAAAAGGGAATTGCCTGATGTTGTTTCGATACAAACCGAATTTATTTCGATTTGAAAGCACCCTAGCGTATAACTCAGAATGGTGGATTCTTTTTACCCATTCTATAATGTAATACCTACTTTTTATTGGATAATGCCAGACAGCAGATATAATTTCTAGAATTATTGTGTTCAGTGTACTTGTTATTTATAGAGATTTTATTGCGGCTTCAGATTTTTTGGAAGGTTTGTGAAGTATTTGATGATACTACGAGTATATTTAACGTTCTTATGTTGGTTTATGAATTTGTTTGTGACATACGAGTACATATATAGACAGCAATGTGTTTTATTACATTTCTTTTTAATGTTTTACATCTGTCGATCCATCAATTTAGTTACTGAAAGTAACTAAATTAAAATAATAATTCGGTTTAAGATCGATTGGGTGGCTTTGCCTACTGGAAAGTCAAATCGAGTCGGCGCGGCGTCGGGCTTACTCAGTTCATACACATTAATTACCGAGCTTCTACCATGAAAATGATCCCTGTTTCGTTCAAGGCTTACGAAGGCTTCAAACCAACGTCAGAGTTATAACCAATTACCGTCCCAACTTCCTTATTAATCAAATTAAATAATCCAACTCCGACCAAGTTCCAAGTTGCAAATGTCTCGTGCTCTATCATTAAAACCAGCTTAGGTAAACGATGGTTAATTAAGACTCTACTTACTTGTGACTTGAGTTTAACTTGAGACGTTTTGTTAACTCAAGGTGGGTATAAAAGTTGGTTGTAGACGAGTTTTAATCGTGCAATTTGAAGGTAAAGTTCAGTTAAAGTTTGCCGGGAGGGATAGGTACAGCATGTTTTCGGTTATTTTACTTTTTAGATTTCAGGTCAACAATTTGCTGGCATAATTGCTTTGCGCCAGGGTACCAAAGTTTACTTAACCTACGGGAAATATTTTATGCGGCGCAAATAATAATCGACCGAGCGAGCGTTAGGTAGCTAAGCAACTATGCTTTAGCTTCGACAAAATTGCTTAATGCAAAAATGCAAAATACTAAAATGCTTAGCTCGTATGATTTAAACAAACAATAATAATGCCACGAGTTAACACTGTGTGAAGAAAGAAGTAAGAGTATGTATAAACATTTTTCTTTCAATTCTGGATTGTAAGAGTTTCTCCTGCTATTTCAGCCACTCGGAAATTCGATTATTCTTCAAAATCTCTGCAATCGGTCTCAGTAAAGCTTTCATGAACGCGTATTCGTTAGAAGAAAGAATTCACGGCTAAAATAGCTGAAACTTATGGCTAAATTAATCAAATAACCTAGTCGATAAACAGTCAGTAAGTAAGAACTGTGTAAGTACTACGTAGAAATGTATTTCAACAATGTTATTTCATTAAAAAAAAGCTTTTCAAGTTTTCAGTCAATACTCGTACGACACAAAAAAATTAGTACCTACTCCACTTAATCTTGTCCTAATAATATTCAATACGTAAGTTAAAAAAAACGGCCAAACAATATTAGAAAAGTGGAACATGAAATCAATCTTGGTTAAGCATCACGACTACCCCCAACGCTTAAAAATGTTTAAGTGCTTTTATACAGGCCACAAATCGGCCCAATGCGAGCCAGCTACAAAAAAATCGATTTACAACGATTATTGTGTGCTTTTTTCGCCGTTTTCGTTATCGGCTCGTAGTAAATTACCCGAGACGGTGTAGAGTCGCCATCAAGACGTTTGCTACCCTTATCGGGCCGCTCTATTGCCTTCATATTGATTTACTGTTTCAGTAAAGAAACCAAGACGCCTTTTTCTGAGAATGCTCATTCGCATTTTGATTCGCTCTTTGAATTTTTGAATGAAGAATTTTAATGTCTTTTTGAGGTGTTTCTGTCTTTGTAAAGAATAGGTATAAAAGTTCTCTCTGTTAGAATAAAGTTGGAATTGTATAGCCCTAACCGCGTGTGAGTAAAAGTTCTACGAAGGCCCTCATTTCCCTTGGAACGCGAATATTGTTTCTAAAGAAAGATTTCAGCGGAGAACAATTTTCTATCCCTTGTTTTGTCTTACGTTACATTAATACTTATATAGGATCTTCTGTAAACATTTTATAAAAATAGCTCGGTAATTTTACGTTGTGAATTGGTGTATATTGACGTAAGTCGAAGCTGTGGGTATTAGGTATTCTTTAGTGTCTTAATTTTTGCCACCCAAAAATTTTTATTAATTTTTTGTCATTATGGTGGTGTCTAACGTGGTCAAATTTAACATCCAGATTTAGAAGTACCTAGTAGTAGTTTCCAATTATTTTCTTTGAAGCTGTTTTAAAGGCCTATACAAATCAGCACGTATAAGAAATTGATTAACGAAATAATTTGCAAATTTTAATTCGAGTTTCTAAGTTACATGGTATTACTTCGGCTTAGTTCAGATTAAGATTCGTTTGAAAGCAAGGATTAAGCAAACATCGCTTTTAATTGCGATCCCACAAATCTCTAAAATATCTATTGGCATCCATTATTATCATAGAATTATACGTAACGAATTACAGATTTCAAAGGCCCAAACATTAAAACCTTAATTGGAATCATTATAATAAAACACCCCTGACCCTTTCCCATTTATTTCATTCGGAATGATTAATTTTCTCTGACCTATGAAAATGTTGCCATATTTGAAACGAAGTAATTAATTTTACAGAATTATTTTTGCATAAAAATTTAATGAAGATATTCGTATGAAACCTTAGGAAATGTGAAGGGTCATTTAATATGAATAGGATATTTTACAGGGGGCTCCTTTTATTTTTGTTAAGATTTATTTTAGAATTCTATTCGACTTAGGAGGTTTTTTGGTGGGAACCGAAAAGATGATGTCGTGGTTTTGTATTACTTGTGATTCTTCGAGTGTTAAAGTGTAAAAATAGCGGATAACCTCTACCGGTTCGTTAACGTGCACAAGTGTGGGCAAATTATACAAACATTAGGAAATGATAATTTTGGTGTTCTCTACAAATCTCGGCAGTAAAGTATCCACAGGCTTCACTAAAATGGAAAAAAGGGAGGGATTCATCTCGTCTATCATTCCCTTCCCTCTATTATCTTCATCATTATGTTATGTTAACAACTAATGTTGTTAAATCTTGTTGGTAAATATGGAATAAAATCGTGTTGGTATTAAATGGACGACTAGGCAGTATGGCCATGTTGACTTTAGTCTGCCATACGAGGCACAAAAAAATATTAATTCATCTTACGATTAATTTATCTTTATCTATGCCCAATGCTTACCCTATGTTTGCAGAATTTACCACTTGTGTGTTGTACTCTTTAAAACGCTACTTAATAAAGTATTAATTTGAGTTAAATACTGTTTAGAATTCACTAAAATAAGAAAAAAAAATAAAAATTACAAAAAAAAAAAGGTTTATCTTATTCTTTAATTTCAAAACGTTCGTTTTCCTAACACCTAAATCGGCCACGTAAAATGTGAAAATACGCTGCAGTACTTTTGACTAAAACAAGCTTAGACACTATCTCATAACTAAAAATTGTCTTGGCACCACACGAAGTCCTACTACCGCAGTGATATAGAAAAGCCACTGAATAAAGAAGAACGTTGAAGTGAAAAATGAGGATACAGAAGTGTTTTGAAGTAAACTATTTCGCGCTATATCGTTTTTTCCCTATTAAATACACTTGGGGTTTTAAGACGAATATAACGATACCTTAAAGCTCGGTCATTCCACGATTATCTACCGACACATACGTTTACGTAACCCGTTTTATTTAGAGTTGAAAATCGAAAATCATATGTGATGGTAAAATGGGATCGGTTCCTAGATTTTTTTTTGCCGTTTTTATTGGTATCAATCGTAATCAGAATACAAATAAGAATAAATTGCTCGATTGAACTTTCGAGAACTAATCTGGCTATTTAATAATCGAAAAAAAATGTGGTGTAATCGCTGAAAATGTAGAGAACTACGTTTCGATAGTTTTTTTATGAAGATACTTTTGTGTTTTTTTTTTCCAAAATGAGAATGATTTTCAAAATTGTACTTTGGTTCAACTTTAGTTAGTTGTTTCTTCTACCAGCTGTTTTTTTTGAACCTGATCGTCATAATTCTTCATATTAAACTAGACGCAAACAATAAACCTCTTTTTGGTGATTTCGTGTAATACGGGGCATTAACTTTCGAAATCCATTCAGCCATTTGGAAAATACGAGGCTTAAGAAATTTACAAACTAATATGCATAATCACACCACAGACTAAATGATACATACATTTAAGATAATCACGAAAAACATAAACCTTTGGGCAGTCGGGTAATGAAACAGTTTTTTATTAATATAAATAAGCAACATGCCCTTATTCACGTCGAGCATCAACCATTACCGTTATTATTAGTATTAGATAGATAGATAAACACTTTATTGTTCACACCAAAAATAACAAAAAAGCAAGAGAATAATATAGTAATACTTATTCTAATACATAATTATAATAATACTTACTTAGTCTATAGAATAAGTATTATTATAATTATTCTCTTGCTTTTTTTGTTATTTTTGGTGTGAACAATAAAGTGTTTATCTATCAATCTATTTACACTATAGTGTAACAACTGGCGCGGCGGCCTAATCACTAAAAGCGATCTCTTCCAAGCAACGTATACGTATTACAGGTATTACTAGTACGGGTGTTAAATCACATGAAAACTTGTAAATCCGATTAAAATACTTCAAAGTGTCATGCAATCGACTTTGGAACGTATCGCAATATCCGGCTGAAGACTAGCTCAGTATCCAGTACCGAAGTATCGGCATACTTCGTATGGTACGTAATGATACACGCGACAATGAGATTCAATAAGGGTACTATTGCATTAGACTTTACAGCAAGTCTTGTCATCGTATAATTGTCAGTCAGGAACAGAAATTTAACCACATTTTTTTAGCTAAGCTACGCGTGACATCCGTGTGAAAAATACCACAGAAATATATTTTATTGGAAAAAAAAACCATACATCACTCTTTATTTTTCATATTGTTAATTACGTAAGTTCTCCCTAGATAAATAATGCACATCACGCATTATAATATGGAGTATTCTGTGTTATCACGTTATTCCGCTTTTTTTTTTTAAATTTTATTGGCAACTGGATACAAAGTCCTTAATGCCTAGTTATTCTTGTATTCATTTTATCGCAGATGGGTTATTTAAACGAAGATGAAGATGATAGAGAAGAGGGTGATGAAATATGAGATGAATCCCTCCCCTTTTCCCATTTCAGTAAAGCTGTGGATACTTTACTGAAACTTTAAGTCGAGTTTTGTAGAGAACACGAAAAATAGCATTTCCTAATGTTTGTATCATTTGCCCACACTCGTGCACGTTAACGAACCGGTAAAGATTAATAATCCACAATTATTACACTTTAACACTCGAAGAATCACAAGTTTTAGAAAATAATACAAAATCACGACACCATCTTTTCGGTTCCCGCCAAAAACTCTAGGTTAAGGTTATTCCGCTGTTGCTCTGTGTTGACATGCAAAAAGGACAAGTATTTTCTGGCCTGTCGCGCTTACGAGTCGCACAATGCAACCTTTTTTGTGCAACCTAATGCGATGCGACCTTTAACCTTCCAACCCCTTCCAGCCTGCACTCCACACGCTATTTTACGTTTCCAATATGTTCTCCAGATTCAATATGTTCCGTTCTTTACTAGTTTTACATCTGCATATCTGAATCTTGTTTCAATTTTCTTCGCCGAAGCTGAGATATAAGACCAAATCTTTGCCGAATTTATGTTCTAGGATACCTACTAAGTTTACCTATATCACTTACAGAATCGAGCAAGTTTTCATAAAAATCTACTAGCTTTTTCGAATTTAAGTTATTTGACACAATTAATTAATATATTGATTGCGAAAGTGAGTTTTTTCGTTTGTTTGTTTGTAACACTTTCACGTCTCAACTACTCAACCAATCGTTTTGAAATTTTGCATACACGTTGTCTGGGGAACAGAAAAGGACATAGGGTACTTTTTATCCCGAAAAAATAAACGGTTCCCGTGGGACCGCGGGTGAAACCGCGGGGCGCAGCTAGTAATTAACGTTTATTATTATAATTCAGTTCGCTATTTTTCACTGCTTCGTACGTGCTTGCTTATGATCTACAAAAGAGAGTATATAGACTTGTATAATTGGTACTTACATACGCGATATCATCAATTATACTTGTTCCAAATACTTGGTATGTTTATTAGGTTCCTATTTACGTCAGTACTCCCTCCCGCGATCACAACTCAACATGTAGGCCTCGAATACCAATTTGTCTCTCTACGCCCATTAAGAATCTCTAGCGATCTCTCCGTCTTCACCGCGACTTTGCTCGTATCCATAATTTATTAGGCACGACGTTCCTCGACTAGACCGACTTCGCGTAATACGCTTAACTCTCAAGTTCAAGGTCGTACGGAACCCTTTTCAGAATTTTTGTGCGTCAAACATTTAAATCGTACGGCGTCGACTTATTTTTATTAAACTTTTGGTAGGTGTAATTGTTTAGGACTTTGTGTTTTGTGGTTTTCGGAAAATAAACATTTAATTTTTGGTGTTTGCTCTAATTGCAGGTTTTGTTGTGTGTGTAAACAAATGGGAATTACGGATCAGAGGCGTGTTGGCCGCTCGCCAACGTGTGAAAGCTTTTTGGTAAAGCCTGCGTCGCTCTCAGGACCGATGGAGGTGGAGCCATTGAATCAGAACGCTTTTAGACGTAGTTACTTTACTTTCCCTTTATAAGGGATTGTTTTTATGAGATTAATGCTATTATGAACTTTCATTAATACCTATTTAAAGAAGTGGGTATTCATCATAATTATTTCGATTCATTATGACTCTTGTGCATAATGGAATATCGTTATGTAGGTAGATTTAAATATATTAAGACAAGGTCTGGACTAGAGTTTCGTTTTTCCCCGGATTGTTTTCGTCCCGGAGCCGGGAAAAAATATCTCGATTCCTGGGAATTCCCGGGAACAGGGTAATTGAAAAAAATGATCCTATTTTTTATTTTTACTTACTGAAGGTCAAGTAAAACGCGTTTTTTGATTTGTTTCGTTAATTAGTTATAATTAGAAAATCATTTAAAAAATCCAACTAAACCTTAAAAACTCTTTCTTAAACAGAAATACTTACTTTAGAAATACTAAAGAGCTTAGCAATTTATCGCTTAAACCTTCCTAATTTTGATCGCGAAATTCCCCAATACAGAAAATGCACATTCACTTTCGGTGGATGTTGACATGATGATTCGTAGAACATTGTAACGTAGTTCCAAGTTAGGTGTTCGTTAATCAGAAGATATGTATACGTCAAAATCTTTTTTGAGTTTTGTAAATTGAGTTCTTGGTAATGGATCTCGCTTGAAAACGTTATGAATAGAATCTTGAAGCTCTTCAGCGCACCAAGAAAAAGAGAAGTTGATTAAGAAGTAATTCAGACAAAGAGAGGTAGGCATTATTTAGGCATTATCTAGGCACTGCAGCACGCAAAAAGTTCTGAGAAATTACCACGAATAACGTTTTACGAAGTGCTGGCTGGTCGAAGGATATTTTGAATTTTGAATTATTCTAAAAAATTCGAAACGATGGGGTTTTCTATATTTTTTTAACAAAGCTTACAGTGTTTTAGAGAAATAAATGACATAAAAAACTTTCCCGGGTTCCGGAAACGAAACCCTAGTACGGATACGGTACGGATACGGCACGGATACGTCATGGACACGGCGCGTATACGGCACGGATTCGGCACGGATGCGGTACGGATACGGCACAAATGCGGCGCGGATACGGCGCGGTCCCTAGTCTTGACCGGCTTGCCAGTCGATTCCATGGTACAGTAACTATCTTTGCTATTAATTTTACTTAAATTAATATGGCCTTTAGATACTTCTATTGAGCTGAGTGACAGACATATTGTGATACACAAGATCTGCATTAAAATTGATGAAAAGTGGAATGTTATTTGAATCAAAACTTAAATATTCGCCTGCCAAAAACTCCCTCTCGAAATGACTGGGCTGAATGCAGAGTGGCGCTGCCACTTCGGCTTTTGGAAAACGAGCGCAACGAGACGCCTCTATCAAATGCTGCTCTCCTGGTACCACGAATGCGGTAAAAGAATTTTAAATCGCCTTTTCGTGTTATTTTGCGGTTCTCAATGTGTTTGTTTTTCTTATTTCTCTGAAAAAACGCCCGTTGGAAAAGCTACTTTTGATTAGACTTTAGAATTTCAACATTTTCTGTGAAAGCATCACTCTTTTTTTTACAGAAATACCAAGCTTTTAAAAAAAGCGAAGTGACGACGAGGAATTAATAGGGAAAGAAATAGATAAGTACTTATTTGTAGCAAAAATGTTGCGCTATTTCTGTAGAGGTCAAAAACAATCTTTTCTCTTCTAGCGTTAGAGTAACTACATATGTCAGTTCTATTATGTTTGAGCCGTACGCAGAGATGGATCATCAACATCACGTATCTACATTTTTAGCTGTACGAGTTCTCTTTCCTCAGTCTATGGTCCATGATTATTCAACTTGTTGTTGTTATGGATTACTAGCAAACAGCTCGAGTATCTACAAAACAATAGTTTCGATGTGAACTAATTCTATCCATTACCATCTAAAACTTACCTATTAGAAACCTAATTTACTTCACTAGTTACATGACCTACAATCAGACTACAGAGCATATCCAAACTAAACATTACAAACAGTTTACCTAACCTTACTAACCTTGCCTAACTTTAATATAATATAGAAATTAGACTTTTCGAGTTAAGTTTGAATTAGGTCAAAAGATACACAAGCATAACATAATAGTTTTCGGTAAACTAAAACATCTTCAACCTTTCAATCCACCACTGCCTGCAACGCCCAGCATAGCCTAGCCTTTCACGTGCATGATGATAAAGTCCTTTGAAACCGTCACAATCGCAAATGCATCGGGTGTGGGCGTAGGCTGCCTACGAATTGCCTCTACGTACTGTCTACGTATTGCAGGCTACGTATTGCTAGCTACCTATTGCTAGCTACATATTGCTGCCTACGCACATCCGCAGCAGGATTGTAACGCCATAAATGCGATCGATTGAAAATATGTTCAGTTCAACGGGACGAGTATAAATCACTCAATCGAATGAACAGCAAAACCGTTCGACGCCACTCGATTGATGTTTAATAAAAAACGGAATTTTAACTATGTCGATAAATCAAAGCCGATGGAAATACTCCCAAGCGAGTCTATGTCATAGGATAGATGTGTAGTAAAGTAGAGTATTTCACACAATTTTTCTACAACAATATCCTTCAAAAAAAATATTGGTGAAAAGTAGAAGCTCAAACCAGTTTAATTTTTAACTTTTTCTAAATGTATAATAATACTAGCTGCACCCAGCGGTTTCACCTGCGGTCCCACTGAAACTGTAATTATTTTTCGGGATGTAAGGTATATGTACTTTTCTGTACCCAGACAACGTGTCAGGGTACAGAAAATTACAACTTAACGGTCGATTGATTAGTTAGTGTAACAAAACAATAAATAAAAAACAAACTGACATTGGTCTATTTTTTGACATAATGTTCGCTAGGATTAAGATAGTAAAAAAACACGTCATCTCGTCCAACTTTGATACACGAATCGATTCTTATCATTCGCGGCCGGCCGGCTCCACTGGCTAGCGAATGCTGATACAGTTTTCAATTGGCAAGTCTACCTCAGGGATGCATTTCGCTGACGTCCAGAAAACATTGCGATACGTAAGCCCATGGAGAATATCGAGATACTGGCGCTAACACGTGTCTAGTGTCGATTCAATTTTCAATTCGCTATCGACATACTTGTAGTTCTTCAATTCTATTCTGTTTGTAGTTGGCAGCGACTTTGAAGTGTTTCAACTTGATTACATTTAAATTGATGGGACGCTTTTGAAATGTTTTGAGAACATTTTTATGAAGTTGTTATGAGATTTTCGTAGCTTTTTGTGCTAGCTTTGAAGATGAGATGTCTTAGTTTGAATATTGACAAATTATACATTGAGTACAATTAAATAATATAAGGGAGAAGCGAAACGAATCTAATTTGTAGTACATAGCGCATGTACCGAATATAACTACAAGCAAACGGACACTACAGAGCTCCGTTGACAGTATTATGATACGTGTATCAATAACAAAGATAGAGAGACTTACAAGAGACTACAGCGAGAACGAGACAATAGTAATTATCACTGTTGCAACTTTTTGCGTTTGTTTGTTTAATTGTGTGCAGCACCTAATTTATGAGGTCAATATTTAGGGTTTCGTACCGTATCTCCCTTATATAATGATCGAAGAATGAGTGGTCTTACTTTGAGTATTCACAAGTTATACATTGTCAAGCAAGTTGATCAAACGATTTTTCATCTCCGGCCTCTGGCTCTGCTTAATAGAAAATTATTTTTAAGATCAATTGGTATACTAAGTAAATTTGTGTAAATAAAATCTTGTAATTTCGTTTTGAAGTAGAATTTGTATGCAATTTGTAATGCTTTGTCGCTGAGAAAGGCCACATTTGCAACCTATTAATAAACTATTGCATAAACACGATCTACATTACCCACAGCAATTTATACCACTGCAATAGTTTAGAAAGCAATTACCAATTGCTCAACTTTGCCTAACAATTGCCTCTTAGTATACGCAAACTGCAGTTCCAATATAGGTAGGTACGAGTACGGTAGACGATCTAACCTAGGTATACCTATCTATCTACTAGTATATGTACCTATTACGAGGTACGTACGTATGAGCTATCGTGAGCATTTCTCCGGTTCGTTGCTCTAGTGAAAACGTATTGCAGCTCAAATCTACCGTAAATGGATTTATCTCGTGTTGCAGACCGACTATTGTCCTAGGTACTCTGTCTTTATGGCTAAGTAAACTTTTAGTTTGATTAAACTGTTAAAGAAATTGGAATTTAGCAAATAGGTATTCGAAATTTATGAGCTGTTTAGAGCAGAAGTTTTTTAGATCCATTCAGTCTTCATTAGTTAAAGTATTTAGAAATTCTAATGTGTTTTACATTGTTGTTTTTGATTGAGTTTATAATGTTGTTTAATTAATTTTGTAAGTGTTTGTTTATGCGACAACAAAATATAAAGCAGTGAACAAAACTTCATTGTGAATGTTAAGAGCATCCGACATAGCCTCGTTATAGTTTAGTATTTCCAAGTCTACAGGAGGTACCTAAGGTTCCGTCTTCACAAGCAAGTTTAATGAGGATGATGAGAATCTGTCAAGACATTTTATATGCCTTTAATTACGTATTTTGCGGTACATGTGTCCAGCTTTTTATTTCTGAAGCGTTTCGTTTCACTTTCATAGTTCGCTACTAGGATTCCCTGATTTCGGAATACCATGAAATCCACACATAGACATGGCATAACATGAACCAAATCCACAACGGACATTCAAATTCATCGTTCATAAATACATAGTGTATTAAATCGGGTACTTGGCGTAGATATCGTCGTTTTATTTCGCTCGTGGCGATGGCGCTGTTTTAATTAAAATAATAATTGCTAGATGCTAGTTGCTACGTGTGGGTTGAGGCACCTTTCCCAGTACAAAAGTTAAATTAAAAAGTTTTTTCATTAAGTCTACAATGCATCTTGAGATTAGAAAACCTTATGTTGATGGGAGCTCTAGACTTTATCATGAACATTCACCCTACATCCATTTGAAAGTAGATTTTCAAGTATGTTGACTATATTGAATAAAAAAAAAATAGTGACGAACAGAGTTTTAAATTTGTGAGTGTTTACTCAACTTCCATTGATATAAAGGTAAAATAAAATTTGCTTCATTAGTATTTAATAAATACATATGGAGTAGTCTGTACGTTATACAGCTAACTTCATTATAATTATGTATGTAGACTTCAATATTATAGAAGGAGAGTTTTTTTCGACGAATAAAATATAACCGGTAGATGAATGTGTTACCGTTGATAAGTGTAACGGATATTTAACAACGTCACGTTTAGTAGTTTAATAACACGAATGACTAATTGCATTCCAAATTGTCGTTTTAAATTTCATTTCTAATATTCGTAAATTTCAAATTTCTCTTTGTCAACACAACAAGTGTTGCAAATGGGCGGTTAGGTTACCATCAAGCGGATCGTCAGTTTGTTTGTTAATCTTTGCAATTAAAAAAAAATTAAATCAACCATTTACGAAAATTCAAAATTACATTCGCACATCACTTTAATCTAGAGACCGCACATATTCAAATTAGATTATAAGCAACCGCAAACCGTTCACTACACAAATAATACAAGGACACTCGTGTGTATTCAATGATACACATGCATAATTCTAGATGCAAGTACGTATACAAACCGAAACGCAAACTACGTTATACGTGCGGGGAATGACGTTATGTCAATTGAATAGCATGAAACAATACAGCCTGGGTCATAGCTCGATACGCAAGTATTCATGGGCTAGAGTCCGACGTATATTGTGTGCTGAAACTGTGATATAGGAGCGGATTAAGGATGAGTAGTGGGGCTTCAGGTAATAAGAAATCTTAAAGATGAAAGAGAGACAATTTTGTTTAAAAATCATCTACATCACCCGGGGATTTCATCCGCTATCCGGTGACCGTTTTAGCAGCGTATGCTTAGTGTGTCTAGTGTATAAACTATCAAATCAAATTTCATCTAAATTTGTTAAGCCGTTTCAGCGTGAAAATGTAACAAACATGCACTCATTATCTCACAAACTTTCGTATTTATAACATTTATGTGATGATATGGATGCATCTATCCAAGTAACTGTTCAAATTCAGTGCAAAAATGTATTATTTATTTTGTATAATATCCTGTTTATAGTATAATTCTTATTGTTTTTTGCTCCAGGGCAAAATATTGTTTCTCTTAAGTATTCTAACATTCATAAAGGTTTATTTCTGAATTCATTTCTTACAAATAAAGGGCTAATTTTCAGAAAAGTTTTATAATCTGAAAAAAAAAACGTGTTTCATTTTGGAGGTTAACGTTTAGAGGGGGGAAATACTCATCTTATTCTCTTCACTAAGTTTGTCCTCATGTATTCATACTTCCCTCACCTCGATGGTAAAATAGCTGTTCCCATATTGTACCTATGTATGTATTTGCGAATAGCTGCAGTAATTGCCATCTATCGCGTTCATATTTTTGATTGCAATCGCTTTGTGAACGGTGATTTGTTGTGATTACAAAGCAATCAGGCCATGATCGATCATTTCTCTTTTCACAATACAGAACGAATAACAATCGGAGCGCGTGAAAAGTAATGAATGCGTCGAGTACGTTCAATTGTATTCAAATTTTAGAATAACTTTTAGAAAACTGACCAATTCTGCACACAATTTCTAACCCACTTCGGGTTTTTTACTGCCAAAATCCAAAAGGATTTTCAAGTTTTTAAACCACTCAGACAAAGTCAAACAAAGATGAGCTCGAAACTGGTAATAAACTAAAATAAATGTTCATTATATTCAAGAGAGCAGACGTTACAAAAAGTCCACTAAAACTGCAACTATCTGCAAGGTTCATCAGACTAGCTCGTAAAACAAGAAGTTGCAGCTCCAGGTAGCTTCGAAGAATTCTGATAAAACGACGAGCATATCTCCAAATTGCTTATGAGACCCTTGAGTTGTGCCATTTTTCTTAAGGGAAATGGACATTTCAGAGCGGATAGCAAAGTTTTTAATAAGATTAGTCTCCAAGGTCCACTGGAACTGACGCAAACAATTTGTAACGAATTTGCGGATGAAACCGTGTGTTTTATTTTGATTAAAATAGTTTCGATTTACATGTTGAGTGTTGAGTTGGTGGAGTTGTGTTTGTTATAATTTTATGTTTAAATTAATGTTTGGAGACTAGTTTTTATAGTTTACCAAATATTTTGGTAGTACCAGAGAATGATAAACAATTTTATGAGATTTATTCTCATGTAGCTCAATGGCCATAAGAGTGCCGTTGGCAATCGCATGAGGGCAGTTTTTGAGGTAGTCTAAACAAAATGTTCTTCAACCTTTTCCTGTCAACTATAACTTACTCAACTTTATAGGTTACATTAATCAATTTTTTCATACTATGTGAGAAAGTAAGTAAAGCGTATAGTGAGATCACGAGATGCAGGTAGTCAAACACAGGTGTATAATACATAATATATACAGTAATTTTGTTTTTGTTAGGGCTCATTCTAGCGTCATTTTCTAGGTAATTTTAAGGACTATTAATAATGAACATAAAAAAATATGTTAAGCAGCTAGTTTTTATAATAGGTAAATTGAAAAATATAAAAATTATCATATTCTTTTAGTTATGTTTGATAGATTTTTTAACGTCTTAGGCAAAAATTTAACATTGATACTTTTCATTAGAAGACAATAAATTACCTATCGATTGCGCTTTTTTCATAAAAGTAAAGCCTCTACATAAAAAGTTACAGCTTTTTGTAAATTAAGTTTCAGAAAAAAAAACTGAAAAATAAAAATGGCGGTCTTTCCAAAATAGGACGGTTGGGGATCCTGATATGGGGGTGATTTGTCGATAAAATTGACTGATCTATACGCCTTTCAAATATTGCTAGTTCGAACCCAATCACACTGTATATTCAATTAGATCACCGATTCAGTTCAAACGCATCGCTAATGATGTTCAAATATGCATCCGTTACCGCATGTTATTGCAACGGAGCAATGATAACTTTAATTATGATTGAATTATTGGTCGACTATGTCGGTTTGTGGAGCTAAATAAACGGTTATTATTTATTTCAATGGACGTGGTTAATTTTGTAGGTAAATATAAAAATCGATGTTTGTATATATGTATGTTCCCTATGAACAGCTAATTTGTTAATGATTAAAATCTCAGACAATCTTCAGATAATCAGGAAAAGGATAAACCAGGCGATCCTGTAAAATTAAACTAGCTTCGACACAGTATCACTGAACACTGTAAATTTTCTGTCCTGATTATTTTCCGATACACATTAAATTGTACGATTTTATATTACAATAATCTCAGTATAACAACAGCGTCTGTCGTACGAGGATGTGGGCTATAAAACTTTTATTGTGATAGCTTCGAGCCACTCAGATGTGACATAATAGATTGTGGGATGCAACCACGGATTTATAAATATTGTAGTTGGAAAATGTGGTTACTCTAACTCCTAACTTAAAAAAACTAAAAAAAAGAGTCTGTTCGTGTGTTTAATTGTTTTGCTATTGCGCTTCAACTACTCAATCGACCATCATGACATTTTGCATACACGTTGTCAGGGATACTTAAAAGGATATCATAGGCTACCTTTCATTAAAAAAAAAAAAACGGTTTCTGTAGGACCGCGAGTGAAATCGCGACCCGAATGTAGTGGTTATTAAATCAAATTATTAATTCTAGAGCTTCGATCATATATAGTTATATGTAAGAAACGGTACGAAAACCAAAAGATGGACCGTATAAAATAGGTGCTGCACACAATTCACCGTAGTCACAAACAAACGATAAACGTCTCAAGAGTGATAATTATTGTTATCTCGTTCTCGCTATAGTCACTTGTACGAGTACGTCTCTCTATTTTTGTTATTGATACACGTAACGTAAATCTGTCAATGGAGTGTCCGTTTGATAGTAGTTAAATTGGGTCCACGCACTGTGTACTAGGAATTGGACTCGTGCCGCTTCTTCCTTATATAATTTCCATGGTCTAGAGAGATCAGATTTATGGTAAATTGCAGGTTGCAGTAGTTTTGCTGTTTTAGTACATAGTCTGGAAAATAAATGCAATATCGAAAATGTGCCAAACCACGAAGCGATGCTCGTCCTCATTCTTCTATATGTATTTCGGTTAAACTCATGATAGTTTTGGTCCGGAAATGGAAGTATCGTACGTAAGTCGTACATTGTAAGATAATGCTCAACATTGTTATCTAATAGCAGCAAACTGACCGCTGTGCATTTTAATGAATTTTGACTACAATGAGTAGTGAAAGTGTGTTTTAAATAGCAGTTATCATTTAGATGGTTATCATGCTCTGTGAGTAGGTTTTTGGGTTTATTCATAATTTATTCATTTAATCACGAATATTTTTCAGTTAAGTTCATTACGTAATTTGTGATTATATGAGATAAGTATTATGTAAGTGATCAGACTCTGTTAGCACAAGTTGTTTTGGTAGTTTTTGGTTACTGTACATTGTGTATGTGTGTTGGTATTGTACTAACTTGGAGGAAAATGGTCTAGTTAAGAAAAAATAACGGGTTTTTTCTTTATAATCGCTCGCTTTTAGAATCGATGGCTGATGGAATAGGGCAGAATTTTTTTCGAGCGGCGACCACGATCCGGAAGGCGCAACGTAGCAAGAACTCATACAAGGTGCACTGACAATGTAGGGGTCGCGAGTAGCTGCTAGATGTGGCCAGCGCAAAACAGGTGCGGTCGTTGTGGACATCATTGGGGGAGGTCTTTGTTCAGCAAAGAACGTCTTTCGAGGGGAGATGATGAAAAATAAATTTAAAGTTAATAGCTTGGTTCCCACTGACTATCTGGTAATCTTCTTTCTCAGTCTGGAGTGTGATAATCTTAGCGGCTAGAACGAGATAGAAGCGGATCTCGCAAAACAGGCCATATCAGTCGCGATCCGACTACTGAAGGAACCGCAATACACAGCTACTCAGATCATAATCTTTTAGAAATTGCAATTGCGCTAGTCCATTCTGCATGTGAGTGCATTAACGCCGCGTGTTTGTCAAAATATTAGCCTAATGTTGTAATTTGGCCCACGCCCAGCATATTTGGCTCGCTTGTTGGGCGGTTTCACGCGACGTAGTTTATGTTAGGCTCAGAGCAACTGTTGAAAATAGTCTACTGTATTTAGATGGGACGTTTTGGGGTTCTTTGATAAAATATGCAGGCTGTCACATATTTAGAAAGTTAACAAAATGTGATACAGTTAACATATTCTACTGTAAAAAGAAGCTATAATGTAACTATTCACTCTAGGTTTGACTGAATGGTAATCCCCAGGGTAGGTTAGATATAAAAATCAGAACTAAAACTCTAGAAAATTCGAGACATTTTATTCTTGCATAAACGAACTATTTATAAAAATCCCAATATTGTATTTTCAGAATGTAATAATTTCACCCATCGGCTCCTTATCTATTTGTTGCAGCGATGTTGCGATGTGACCGGGCCAGGCGGAAGATTTGTTGCGTGTCTGTTGGACTGAGTTATTGTCTTTGTTTTGTACGTTACTGTGTGGCCACAGACTAAGATATAATTGGTGGTATCTAATGCATCGATGGCAGCTTACTTTGTAGGTACACATTTTGAGGTAAAACAGTCAAGGGTCCGTAGAATGTTCGTTGGAGCTACGGATTATAAGCTTTATACGTACATGTAGTACTGTTGCCGTAGGGTTCAATAGGATCAGACTGCTGTGTGCTGACCATAAATCGGAATACGTAGCGTAGAATAGGATGGATACCTACCAAACTAGGAACACAGCGGTAGAGTAAGGAAATATGAGAGGTAGTTGCAGCAGATTCATGGATCGATCTGAGTAGTGCGTGGGAAGACCTTATCACCAGCCAATTCCATTTTCTAACATGTAGATAATTTTAAGAGTCCGGCGACCACTTTAGACTAACTTCGCATTGGCTTAAGGTATTCTATAGCCATTTCGTCTAGAAGAAGACGAGCGAAGAGAGCGAGTAATGATACTGACGAGCTTCTAAAGTTACCTACAGAGTGACAAAGTGCAATTTTTTTTGTAATGAATTTTGCATTCTCTCATCATTCTTAAATAACTAAGAATGTTCCTTGTATTATGGATTCATTTAAAAGCTAATGATGTAGACAACCTCCCAATGTAAAGGGATTTTTGATTTGCTTTGTCTATCTATTGAATAAATCAGTCAAAAGTGACACCTTACAAATGCGGATATTTTTCATAGCTCTATTTTCGCTTGAGAACGTTTTTAAAAAAAACCAAGAACATAGGGGCGGAGTTATTGTTAATTTAATTGTACATGCTAAATTTCATCATAATCTGACAAATGGTTTTCAAGAAATTTGAGAAGCGCGTTTGTATGGAAATTTCAGAGCGTCGCGGGACTCTTAACTAGTGGCTCTGTGAGCTGTAGACCTGGCGGATGGCATCTGTCTCTCTCTACAGGTTGCATTCCTTAACCGATTCTCTTGAAACTTTCTGAGTGAGTTCAATAATTGTATAGATTTTTTCTAGAGGCAGATCTTGTAAATTTTTCATAATTAAAAAAAAAACAAAAAAGTTCGGCAAAAAAAAAAAGATTGTAATTATCGAACCTACTCACAAAGTTTAGGATCCAGACAGAATTCGGACACAAATCTGGACATTCGACAAAGCATTTTTGTCGAAGCTGAAGCAGAGCGTTTCGGTCGATAAAAGTTCAGAACTTTTACGTTACCTTTTTCTTTTACTTTTACATACAATAAGCACCCATCTACTTCTATTTTCCGAGTTTCATTTTACATAAAGCATTTTCATCGATAAAAATAAAAGTTGTTATAATGTTTACCTTCTACCAACGTTATCACATCTCAGCTCCATAATCTTTGCTGCGGAGCTGTACAACGCCCGCGGCGATACCGAAGAGCTCTCAAGGAAGTGGCTTCGACTCTATCTGGCTGTTTGCACCGCCACTGGAAATTAAACATCGATTAGGTCGAACTCTGCGGTGTTTACAGGAAGGAAACACAGATATGGAATATACTCGTATGTGAGTGCACGGTTATGATTATTCGAACAGCTAAGCACGTTCGCTGATTACGTTAGCAGGAGGTTAGAGGAGCAACGATTGCGTAATGCTTGTTAACTTCTTAGAGTTGGGATATGTAGACAAATAGGCACAGCACGTAGAATTCAAGGGTTTTATTTCCTGAGTTTAGGCACTAAAGCAAAGTGAAAAAGTCAATCAATCAAGTTAAATCTTGACTTGTAAGTTATCTAATGTTACGTCTTGGAAACTTACTTAGGGTGATTTATTATTACGGTAATATTATAGCTGACGAAGTTTGGAAGTGTAAATACTTGTGTGTTAATTTTATTTCCTATTAATTTCTAAGCAGCGGTACGGAGTATGGAATGAACAGTTGACTTCTTAGATTAACAAATCAATTACTTACGCTTAACTTACTAAAAATGGGTTTTCAAGTTAGAGCAAGCGAAAACACGAATTTTAACATAAACTTATTTGAGTCAGCAGACAGAACCGAATAAGAAATAAACCAAAAATACCACCCAAATTGCCAAAATTAACCCAATAAATAACAAGTATCGGAAGCGACCTCGTAATAAATCCATCATCCGTAAAGTAGGTATTCTGACATTACCGAAAGTTCATGGAAAGATTCTGTATTCGGAATCAAAAGTCGGAATAATATGAGAAGTTTGTGATGGTCGAAAGGATGCGAGATGGGAGCAAACCGGACGACAACAGTGAATTACAGTGAAACAACTCTTACCAAACAAAATATTTGAGAAATTTATTGAAACAAAATGATGAAATGAAATTGTTTATTTCACGTTTTGCATCCATCAAATTATTTAAAATTAAATTTCACACAAAATGTACCGTTTAAAATCAAAATTAAAATACAATAGTCATGAATAAAAAGTTAAAACAAGAATCGAATTATATAAAATTAAAAAACAATTAAATAGTCATGAATAAAAAGGCAAAACAAGAATCGAATTATTTAAAATTGAAATAGATCGAACAAAAAAAGTTTAATAAATTAATTTAACTTTAATTGAATTTAATGAATTGAAATTAGATTTTATAAATAAATAATTTAGAATTAATATTGAGATACAATTAGAGATCACTAGTTTGTACTTTAGAGAGTAGTTTGTACTTTATATACTGAATCTATAGTTTCAATGCAAATTGACCTAATTTAATACAAAAACATTATTCATTTAGCAAGATTGAATTTAGAGTTCGTTGATGATATTCGATAGAATATACTTATGCGTTTCAAATGTCGCAAAATGATCGTGGGATGCACTGTTTATATTTATTACGTTAAAGTATTATACCATCGAAGAACGATTTGTATCTATTCTGTTTCACTTCAAGATAAATAATAAGATACTAATTTACTTTTTTTGGTTAAACATTCATTAAGTTTCAAAATCCGAGGATACAAATTATTTTAATTAAAATTTCAAGATTTCAAGAATTTACGAAAATTTAAAATTCTTACAGTGTGTCGAATCTTTAAAGATTCGATACTTATTTCCGATTACACTGTTTAGCTAGTTTCGGACACGACCCACGAAACTTTCCACATAAATCGACCATCGTTAATAATTTACCCATTCGGTATTCGCTCGCCACTCGATTTTGAACTGGGACATGGACTTTTCCCTCTAGAGCTTTTTAAGTAGGGTAGTAAAAAAGTTATAGTACCTATAAACGCTGGCTAAGCAAGAATAGTTGCTGGTTAGACCGCCTTTATGTTCTACGGTATATTGTTACTTATTTTTCTAGAGATTTATGATATTTTTTTTGCGATTCAGTATTTTTAGGTCTTATTTACGGTGTGTAATAACTACTATTGATCTTAGGATAAAATATTTAGATTTCTACTTTTACCTATATCGAACATTATTGTATGTCATCTGCTACATGACTAGAGCCCGGTGTATGGCGACAGCCTCGCCCCCTGTCACATTTGGGACTGAATATCATCTGGCGAAGTGTGGGTGTTGTGTTACACCCCTGCCAGTCCCTTCGGGGGAAAGGCGTGACGATATGTAATGTTATGTTATGCTATATCGAACCAGTTGTATTATTTTTAATAGTCTGACACGAGTGATCGATGTCGTGAAGCACATTCATTTTTTTTTTAAGAATTTGCTATAGTATTCCTTCACAACCTTCGAGATGTCCATAGATGTCGTATTCTCAATACGAAACATGGCACCTTGAAAGCTAGATCAAGTGTAAGCTTTGATTTGCTGTCAGTCGCTTTGTGATCACGTCGGTCGGGTCACAACGCCAAAATGTATTGTGGTGAAAACATTTTAGCAAATGTCATCAACGTTATTGCGCAATGATAAGGCTTAGATTCGAATGGAATTTTTTGTATTTGATTAATTTGAATAGATAGCTAAGTGTCAATGTGGTGCTACTATAGAGGCCTGATTTTCAATGAGACACGACATCTATGTATATCGAAGATCGAAGATCATAACATTGCCTTTCTAGTTTGTAGACGTACTTACCAATGTTGATTACGATATTCTGTCAAGTTTCTCATATGATATGATATCGTATCATATTCTCATATGATATTCTGACAAGTTTCTTAGCTGCAATGAAAATTGACAATGTCAAAAACTTTACAGATTTGAAACTTTATTCGTACATTGAATGCAAAATTCATATCCTTAGCAACTTCTCCGATATTGAAAGAAGGTTTAGAAAATAAATAAAGTAAGTGAAAGTTCAATACATTGTAAAACAAAAGGAAAAATGAATATTTCTTTTCAGAAAAATGTTTTTAGAACGGAGAAGAAAATAGATTTGTATTTTTTATTTTTCACATTTTTATTATTAGGATTGGGGTTTAACTACAACCAAATGGATTTACATTCTTTTAAAGATTAAAGAAACTTGTATGAACAATAATAACCAATAATATTATTCATATCCTAACTAATATTAAGAGATAGTGAGTTTGTTTGCTTGTTTATTTGTTTGTTTGTAACGCTTTCACGTCTCAACAACTCAACCAATCGTCTTAAAAGTGTAAATACATGTTGTCTGGGGTCCAAAAAAGGACATATGGTACTTTTATCCCGAAAGACATTAACGGTTTCTGTGGGACCGCGGGTGAAACCGCGGGGCGCAGCAAGTAGTTGATACATTCTTGCACGGTAATTTGACTTATTCAGAACTAAAATAAAACCGGAAAACACTTTACGCTTTCCTTGAGAGTTGCGCCAAAGTTATTGCAAAAATCCTATTTTATTGAAAACACAATTTCGTAGGTTTCCTATAAGTTTCACTAAACATGTGCAATATGTCGCGTGGCAATAAAACTCGACGTCACGTGAGACATTGTCAGGAGCGGTGTGGAGCAGGCAGGGTTGCGGCATCAATCATGAGATTTTACACTAGAGCGGGTAGATGTTAACGTCAGATCGTTGGGTACCCTACCAAGAACTTAATATAGATGGAGAAGAAACGTAGCTGGAATTTAATTAGGTGATTGTTTGTAAAAAAATATCTATAATGCTGGTCGTTAAAAGTGATTGTCAGTATTTTTTTACAAAATTATAATCGAGGAAAATAATATTATAATATCATCATTTTCGCAGACGAAAAGATCTTGATTGATTTGATTAACGTACTTTGAGTAACGTAGCTGCTGAGTAATATTGACAATGTGCCAAAGACAGTTCATAAGTTTCACTGATGAGTTTACAGAAAATAGTCTAACAGAGCCATTAGATAGTTCTCTCTGCGAGTAACTCAGTCTTGTACTAGACGCGTCTTTGTGTAGAATAAACAAAGGACCGATCGTAAATTTCTGCTTACGACGATCCCGTTTACGAGTCGTCTCGATGTTCTTTGCAGATACATTTATTGTATTGGCTATATTCTTGGCTGCGGAAACAAGGGGTGGTCAAATCACGTGGTTAAAACGTGTTCTTATCGTCCTGACTATTTGTTTATTTCGAGCGCTACATTTCAGTATTTTACGTCACATTACAATAGTGGTCAAACATTTCCTACTTAGAATTTTTGAGGAGAAAACTACGTGTCTTGCAATTTATTTTCTACATGAAACGTTTTTTAATCTCAATCGTTGTGACGTTACGCTAGATGTGTAGTTTCTTACAATATTTAAAAAAGATGTATCATAACACTTCAGTTTTATCTTTTGATTTTTGTTCGTATGTCTCCGGACATACAATTACTATGAAATGTTGAATCAAAACTTGCCTTAGTTAACCACAATGTTTCTACTTGTTACAGATCACGATGTGGCTGTTCCTTCTCCTGTTCACGCTGCCGTGCGTCCTGGGCCAACAGCAGTGGGTTCCGTGCTCAGAGCTGAATGACGACCTCCGATACCCGTGCCGGTGTCGGGTGCAGGTGGACCGCCAGCTGCAGCTCAGGATCCTGATGAACTGTGACCGGGTAGTGTTCCCAGGAGACTTTCCTCCGCTCCCGTATGGAGCGCCAATCATATCGTTCAGCCAGAAATGGGCTGGGCAGCAGGCGTTGCCGACTCAGGTTAGTTCTAAATTCACCTTCCTTTTTTAAATAAATAAAGTTTATTTTGAACTTTTGTCGATAAGGTCTTACCTTGGGTGTGGTTTAGTATGCTAAGGTAGGTATAATTCAGCTGCTAAATCGACCACTGTTGCCTCTGTTTCTTGGCTTGGTCGTTTCGAATTCACTGCAAACCAAGTAAAAAATTGAAGTTGCGATCATCAAAATTTTGTTCCCAATGGCTTGTCATAAACATCAATCAAAGCACTGAATTATTTATAAACAATGCGTTTAATCAGTGCATCGGAACTGCAGATTTCTACTCGACGCACGCGACTTCATGATCTGATAACCGCGCCGGTGGACGGAACGAGCGGAATGATTGCTTTTGTATCGCCTAAATATGTATTGGAGCCGAATTGGACATCCGCGTACCTAAATTTACGAGAAGTGGTTCAGAAAATTAGCTTTGTGCGTGTGTACCTATTGTAACATTAGTGCATTAGTGTCCCCAATACCCATTGGGGACACTAAATTGGAAACCGCTTTTGTATTGGCAGACCGAGAATTTGCTAATTGAAATTGACACAAAACGTTGAAAATGAAAGGCAGTTGCCAGACCGGCAGACCTAACAATGCTATAGGTACTGGAAGTGTCTTTTGGAGAAGTGAATGACCATTAAATAGACTATGATTATCATATCATCGCATTGGGTCACAGTCCAGTAGAATTTAAAGTAAGTAAAAATTGTAAAGTTTGTTTTCAGATTTTTTCTTCTAAGTCCAAGTTCTTCCAAGCCCCTTCCATAACAGTGTCGAATCCCTTTAAATTTTCGCATGAACAAACACCAGATGCTCGTGAAATGTTTACGTAAGTTGTAAAGCGATCGTGTCTGTCGGGAACAGATGCACTCCCAATATTCCATTAGCAATTATCCCGGAAACAACAATAAAATATCGATGTATTTAGCCCTTTGAAATAGGTAATTAATTTTCGAAATTTAGCTCGTAATTCTCAAACATCACGATTGCATCCCAAACAATGAACAGATGTTTACCGAAATGCTGTCATAGTGTTTCGTACTACATTGGGGTAGGATTCGGCAAAATTTGTCGCAATTCGCCGGATTAATGTGTAAACGGAAGCCTACCTAAAAGGTATTTTGTCGCTTCATTTGAAACATCCCACAACTTTATTGTGCTGAAATTTATAGTTTGTTGCATGTTTCGGAGGATTATTGCGAAGCATTGGCACCTCGACGTTCTATATTAAAGACATTACAGTGTAATGTTTTGGATAAAGCTACGTGTCTATTTGTAGGTTGATTTTCGGAATTACAAACGAACAAATCAAAACTAGAAGTGAATTTGGGGGCTGAGCTACCCACGTCCGTAGTAGTGTACTCTATTCTGGTTCCCTACACGTGGTCCCCGGGTAGTGCTAACCGGGTAGCAAACTCTGGTGGGAGGCTTCGGCCGTGGCTAGTTACCACCCACCGGACCAAGCCATGCCGTGAAATGACCTAGTCGTGTTTCGGGATGTAGTCCGGTGTAACCGTTCCGAAGACGGGTCTGAGCAGTAGTGCACTTGTAGCGCCTCACTCAACTGCCGTCTTTGTACTTCTTCACTCTAGTAAACTTCAAGGCTAGAGTGAATAAGTACCTTATAGTTCGTCGTGCTCCATCTTAGACCACAACGTCGCTTAACATCAGGCGAGTTGGTGGTCAAACGTCGACCTATTTTACATAAAAAAAAATGAATCGCCTTAGCAATTTATTTTCTGAAAAGGTTTAGTTCGTGTGACATTTTTTTTAAATTACATTAATTTACATGTAGTAACTTAAAATTATTTGGCAATCTTTGTTCTTAACATACTCCCGTGTTTACGAACAATTTTAGTAAGTAGGTAGGGTCAACTGGGGCTAATGCGTCTGTGGCGCAATTGCGAATTCATCATCACTCGAGAATAACTGACAAACCATTCACAAATTAGGCAACTAACGCCATCTTGTACAGATTATTGCAACTAATAATAGAAAAAATGAGTAGGTGGCGTCTCGAAAGACGCAATTGCCCCACAGACACATTTGTCCCAGTTGACCCTAAATGCTAAGTACGGCCTGTCTTAGTATACAGGTTGTTAAAAAACCCTTTTGTATCCGCGATGTGCGCATCCAGTACCTACTGGAGAATGCAATAATGCTAGTTTAAATTAAATATTGACTCTAAAAATTTTGAACACACATCGCGCTCCGCCATCCTAAAAGCGCGAACGCAGACACTAATTGCGTTGATTGTAATTGTAAACTATTCTCGTTGTGTCGCTACTTTCTTAGAATAAAAGCCGCGAACATATGATACAGATTTGTTAAGATTTTTGTAAAATTGCCTTTTTTTCTTGCTTTCTATAACCGGTCATAACTCTTGCTAATTTTAACGTGTATTTTCTGGTATTTTTGCATGAATCCTTTTTATATATGTGTGTATACATTAATACAATTATTATACAACAGGGTTTTTGTAACATACTGTATACTGAGACAGGCCATTTAGGCATTTAGGTTGATATGACAGCTGCTATACATTTTCAGGCCCACTATTCTCGACTCTCGAGATGTTTCTTGGTCACTCTCACTCCTATAACTTCTCAAACGAGAGAGACAAAGACAAAAAATATCTTTACTTGTAAGAATAGCCGTCCTGTACCCTGTGCGTTCGAGCGCTTAAAGCGTTTTTGCGTTTTTGAATACGGGGGCTAGTTTACTTTGTAAGTAGTTTACGTAAGAATCTGAAAACAACTATCTGAATTAAATACTTTTTTTTAATTACGTAGGTTCTAACGTCTCCTCTACTTCGAGGAAAGTAAGAAAAGTAAATTCCTCTCGCGAGCATGAGGTTCTCGGAGGCAAGCTGCTATATTAAGGCCCGCATCCTAAAACGACGCTCAACCATGAATCTCGATTTAAAACTGGTTTCGCCATACATAAAAACAGCTAAATCGAGATTCATGGTTGAGGGTCGATTAAGCATACGGGCCTAAGTATACGTTTTCCGTTATTCGCTCCACTTAGTAACCACTCAATATTGTATTAGTAAGTAATGATGAAAATATGAAGCTATAAGCAACCACTATATTTCCCTAGGAAGAGGGAATTAGTTTGATTATAAGCTTCGTCTTGGGGATGACTGTTTGAATATTTTATGACCCGTCCCACTTGGGTGCCTTCCCTGTTAAGTAAATCGATATTTTATTTATAACGCTATGATTTAATTCATGACTATATTTATAAGGCTGTAAGTTTTTGATATAAATATCACTTTCAGAGAGGAAAGTTAGAAGTACAGAAATGGAAGGGAGTCAGTTTCTTCACTACTTATTCCTCTCTCACACACACGTCCCAAAAAAGCTTTATTTGAAAACTCCATAGTTCAGTATTATGTTTTATGCCTCTTGACCTTCCTCTATAGCTAAAGTTGAGGAAACTTTTGAGGCAACTCGACCCCCGATTCAAGACCTCTCGATTGACAGAGGTCGCCACTTGCGAAGTTATGATCACGAATACATTAGCTCGTGGATACTTGGAAAGTTTGCTAACAATGGCGTCTTTACGCTGGGCCACTAGATTTTGGTCTCTGGCGATTGTCTTGCAAATCTGATTATGGTAAAGTTTGGACTGCAAAATTGTAGATAAAAGTAGGTAAGATAGGGCGAAATATTCGTAGCATACCAATACATTATGAAAGGCTGGGAACGCATCAATAACACCAGTAGTAATACAGTTGCTTAGGTTCTGGTTTCCTCTTTTTATCCGGTGGACCATCTTTTTATTATAATTCTTTTAATCTTAAAATATTTGTTCATAAAGCAAAATTAAAATACAACATAAGGCTAAGATTTAGTTGTAAACCATTGGCATTTGATTTCTCTGTTAATTGATTCAGACTCATCAAATATTTTATTTTTGTTTTATATTTTCCAGATATTTTCTTCCTACGGCCTACCTCTGAAAGAGCTGGACTTCTCCCACAACAGCCTACGCAGACTACCAGACCGTCTCCTCGCCGGAGTGAAAGGAAACATCACGAAGATAGTTCTGGCTGATAACCTTCTTGGAGACAACCTGAACCCTATATTCTCCACGGCAGAGTTTCACAACCTACCCGCACTTGAAGAGCTGGATTTGAGCGGGAACAGCATTCGGGGCATTGAAGAAGGACTGCTGATTGGCTGTGATGTACTAAAGGTATGATTTCATTGATTATTTTCAGAAAACTAAATTACGTTTTAAACAATGCTTGAATATTGGGACTGGTTTTAGTTAAGGAAATTTTGATTAAGTAGTTCGGCAGTTGAAATTAGTGTAGAAATTAAATTAGTGTTTTGTAGTACTAGTTGTAATAAGTATGTGAGATAGAGATAGAGATGTGAGATATTCGTCTAACATATTCGTAGTTCAGTTTCCATAGTATTCTTTATTAAAATTCTAATAAAGAAGCTATAGCTCACTTAAGTAAAGTTTACCCCGAAACCCGATTCATAGCAAACAAGTTTGACCTAGGGCAACATTGTTACATAGTCTCTCTTTCCTTGCTACCCTCACTTAGAGTACATATTCGCTCCAAAAGAACCCTCGAAAGTTCAATTACTACCGCCGCCGTGTTCCGATGTTCCGGAGTATAACCCAACCGATAAATTTTGATGACTTCCTGTTCCACCACAATTCATCCGTCATTGTAACGTGTATTCCAGATTGTACGACTGGACCGCAATAACATAAACTTGGTGCCTTCGTCGTCGCTGAACGGACCTCAGGCGCTGAGGGTTCTGTCGCTGCGGGAGAACAGGATAGGTATGAGAATTATTTATTTACCTTGCACGATTTTTGTTTGGATTGTTTGAACTAGGAGGGACGTTACGCAAAAAGGCTTGGCACTATGAGTTGGGTTTGATACAGAATGTACTGAAAAAAAAAGAAGAGCTTCAAAATGCAGTTAGATGCTCCTTAATTGAACCATATATTTCATAAAAGCGATGATAGCCTAGTTGGAGAAAGCCTGCCTCTCAAGCCAGAGGGAGCGGGTTCGGACCCAGCCGACGACACGCACCAATTTGTTCATTGTGTGAACATATGTGCGTTGTGGATGTCATATGCTACATGACTGGAGCCCGGTGTATGATGACAGGCTCGCCCCTGTCACATTTGGGACTGAATATCGTCCGGCGAAGTGTGTGTGTTGTATTACACCTCTGCCAGTCCCCTCGGGGAAAAGGCGTGACGATATAATTCTATAAAGGTGTTGTTAAGAAACATTTAGTATGTGCAGATTTATTTGACAGCGAATGTTTTTTTTCAGCGCTAATACGACAGGCATCATTTGTCTCCCAAAAGACTTTAGACGAAATTGACCTCCACGGAAACATGATCTCGGCCATCGAAGGCGGTGCCTTTATTGCTCTGGCAGATTTGCAAACCCTCGATTTGGGCCGCAACAGACTTTCCAAATTCAACAGCGACGTGTTCCAAGGCGCCCAGAATTTGGAAAAGTTGGACCTTTCAGAAAACTTCATTGCGGACTTTCCAACGGTCGCGTTAAAATCATTCGTCGCTTTGAAACACTTGAACCTCTCCAGTAATATGATTACGGTGAGTGTTGAACTTTTTAATTTGGCAGAAGTTTGGAGCTATCGAAAATTTTAAGTGGTCGAGATCGACGTTGATGAAGTAGTTAAGTTCTAGATAGAAGGAAACTTTGCGATTAAATCATCTTTTCGCGAATGGATACGTTTCAGAAGTAAAGTTTTTGGCTTTATTTTCTTGAAAGACCTTAAAAGCCAACAAATGTCTGCTTAAAACTTTTATGTCTCGTTGGAAATAAAGTATCAACATTACTTATATACGTTGTATAGCCTTGAAATAGATATTATGCAGTGTTATTTTTTTTTCTTTTACATCAGAGCACTGTAATCCATTCCGAGGCTATGTAACTATTATTGCTAAAGGACAAGGAGGTTTTGTCTTATTTTTCTTGAAATTTTTAATTTGATTGAAAATAACAAAATACCTCTACTGTAAAACTATTCAGAGACTATACAACATTTATTAGTATGTGTTTTGCTCAATGATTAGTTAAGCTGACAAGTGATTTATAAAATTATTTTGTCTAGTTTTGAAATTTCCCGCAAGAAGTAGGTATCACATTATTTAAATGTGACGTAAACATAATTTATTTTCGCACTTGAGTAGTACTCGTACAAAGTTTCCTTATAAATTCTTTTTCAGAATATCGACAACAGCCACCTGAGTTCTCTAGTAGCGTTGCAAGTGCTAGATTTAAGCAGAAATAACCTCGTAAAGCTGTCGCCTGGCACTTTCGTCGGCCTTACAGAACTACGGTATTTGGATGTGGGAGTTAACTCACTTCGCACGGTAAGTTTTCTGTGATTTTCTGCTCCACTACAAGAAATTTATTTATTTTAAAACTTTAAATTGTGTGCGTTCAGTTGCTGTTTTAACAGGATTTGGTCTCTCTTTCAGGTTGAAGACGACGCATTCGACGGCCTGACAAATCTGAACACGCTGCTTTTAAGAGACAATAACATTCTTCTTATTCCCGCAACTGCGCTGTCCCGACTGCCAAATTTAGTGTCAGTTCATCTAGGTTTTAACCGTGTAACGGCTCTATCTAGCGACATTCTCAGGGCCGTGTCCGAACGAGTTACATCCCTGGTACTCTCGAGAAACGTTATCAGGGAACTCCCACCAGCTGCCTTTAATCACTTTAAAACGCTAAACCACTTGGATCTCTCCGGAAACCTATTAAATTCCATCGCAGCCGAAGTATTCAGCGGACTCGAACAATCGCTCCAATTTTTGTCTTTGAGCCAAAACAGAATATTGGGATTTACTGGAGAACAATTAAAATTCATCAGCCTTTGGTTTTTGGATATCTCGGATAATCAAATTTCGGAAATACCAGTCGACGCGTTCGAGTCTGTACCGAGCTTATCTCACTTGAACATTAGTCGTAACGGGCATATCAACGTTCTCCCGCAAAATGTGTTTCAGCATAATCAGGCATTATTGAGTATTGATTTAAGTCACGTGGGGTTAAAAGCGCTGCCAGTGAATTTATTCTCCAAAAATTATAATCTGGAACGCATTTATTTATCCAACAATCTTTTACAAGAGATTTCCGAGAACTCATTTAAAAATCTAAAGAACTTAACCCATTTAGATCTGTCGTACAACAACATTGTAACTATACGAACTCCCGCCTTTGTTAACGTAATGTCGATCCAATATTTATCGCTTAAGGGTAATCAATTAAGCGCATTTAAAGGAGAGTTCTTCAACACCGGGACGAGCCTCGAAGTAATAGATCTTTCTGACAATCAATTAAGCTACTTATTCCCCTCGTCTTTCAAAATACACCCACGTTTGAGAGAAATTATCTTAACAAATAACAAGTTCAACTTTTTCCCTTCGGAACTTATAAGCACCTTACAGTACTTGGAGCTCGTCGATTTATCTGGTAATGCTTTGAAGAACGTGGACGAACTCGATTTCGCTCGATTGCCAAAATTACGAACGATATTACTAGCTAGAAACGAACTTGAAACAATAAGCGAAATGGCTTTCCACAACTCTTCTCAAATTCAGCACTTAGATTTATCCGATAATAAAATTGATCGCTTGGGAGATAGACTTTTTGAAGGACTCATTAGACTCGAAGTTTTAGATTTAGCAGGAAACTTGCTCAACGAATTACCTGAAAATATTTTCGAACGCTCTCGATTGCACATGCTTGAGAATGTTGTATTGAGTAGAAACTTGTTCGAGCACCCTCCACTTAAAGCATTGCAAAAGCAATACTTTTTCGTATCTTCAGTGGATTTATCGCGGAACAAAATAGTGGATATTCCATCTGAGAACAGCGTAATGGTCAATATTAAAAAGCTTGATCTGTCTTACAACCCACTATCAGAGAAGACGATTAATAATGTTCTCACTGAACCAAAAACCGTCCGAGATCTAAATCTCGCCGGGACAGGTGTGAAGTCTATTGGACAGCTCGAGACTCCTTTCCTTTATAACTTGAACTTGTCTCATAACAACATTACCAAGTTTTCGGAAAAAACTTTTACTCGAACCACTTTACTAGCATCTTTGGATATGTCGGACAATCAGATAACGGATGTATCTGGCTCGCTTGGCATGTCGTGGCCAAAACTTAAGAATCTGCAGATTTTGAATATCTCCGGCAATCCTATAGTAATGGTAATGGACGGAAACTTTGAAGGGTTGACCTCACTTCTAGTTTTAGACATGAGAAATCTAGAAAAATCTACCAGGATAGAGAAAAATGCATTCAGGTCTCTCATGAATTTGGTAGAGATAAGAGCTTATGGTTATCCTAGATTGGGTTACTTTGATGTACAGGGCGCGTTGGAACATTTGCCAGCTCTTGAAAAATTAGACGTTGAATTTAAAGACACGAATATTGGTCCTGATCAATTGCATTCAACTCTTCATCCACGTCTTGAAGAACTTGGTATAAGAGGATTAAGATTAAAAACTGTTTCTTCTGGAGTGTTAGCTGGTTTGAAGGCTCCGGCTATTACAGTGCGATTCCGAAATACCTCTGTTACGAGCCTTCCCCCAGCTCTGCTTTTCCCGCTTCCGAGATCGTCGCAAATAACGATTGACGTCGCAGGCAGTCAGTTGACGACTTTACAGCCCCAACTACTTGTAGCTCTGGATGACAGAAGAGCCGATTTGTCAATGTTCGGCTTAGACAGCAACCCCATTCGTTGCGATTGTAACGCTAGAGCTTTGAGGAGATGGCTTCCTAATGTTGGCGTCAATGACGTACGATGCCAATCGCCGGATCATTTGTCAGGATTTTTATTAGTAGAGATTGGTGACGATGAGTTGACTTGTGAAACAAAGAAAAGAACCACAGTCAGTTCCTCGAGTATGTCGACCACTTTGCCTCCAAGACTCGTTCATCGTACTTCAGCTGAACCTGATATAATCTGGTCAGTTGCTCCCACACACGATAGACCAAAAATACAGGGTGAACCTAAAGGAGCGCCTGTGATAGGTGTAGCATCTACAAACGATGATAACTTAATCATAGGAATAGTTGGAGGAGTGGTTGCCTTTATCGCTATATTGATAGTTGCGATATGCATAGTTCGTTTGAGAATGTCTTCTAACTCGTATAGGGGAGGTCCTTTGGCAAGCAGCCCAGCAGGCGGCGCTCCTCCCATGTGGGGACCTCCGTGGCCGGGTTACGCGGCCACTTTACCACCTGCTTCACTATCCAATGCCACTTTACCTCATAAAATACAACAAGGGCCCGGTTCAGTACGGTATATGGCCCCTCCACCACCTGCACCTTATTTCATAAGCATGCCACCTCACGATGAAAAGATATATCGGTAGAATTTGAACCTACAAAATTATTTAAAGTTAGGATCTGAAATTCTGTAAATATTAGATTTTTGAATGAATGTATCATATCAACGCGAAACGTAATTGTTTCTTGATCATATCGTTGTAGATATTATCTTTGACCCTGATAGAATATTAAGCTGACTGACTATAACACTTACCTCTTATTTTAAAGCACATTTGGACTAGGTTCGGACTCATCTAGTCACGAGTAACATACTTTAATTAATTTTGCGAAATAACTACTGTTGAGTTTCATTAAGCCCTGTAACATGTCAGTTAATGCCAATTTACTGGGCTTGAGCTTATGTAATTTAAGTTTGGACAATCACACTAGTTTTTAACCATTTGGGAAGGTACTATGTTAAATTAAAAATAGTAAATAAATATCAATGTTTTGTAGGTAGGTATTTGTGTAAAATAATGCTCTAATTTATAACATTCCACAATGAAATTATTTTTAACTAACGGAGTAAGTAGTTAATGTAACTGTAGTAAAAGATAATAAAGAAGTTTTAGAATTATTACAGTCGTTTGTTTTACAAAGTATCTAGTGTTTTTCTTTATTAGCCATAACGAAAGACATTACTTATCATTGATTCAAGAAATTAATAACTACATCAAAAGAAGAAACGAACGAGAACGAGAGTCTAAACTACAGTGTTCTATAGTATTGATAAGTTGCCAAGAGCGGAAAATTAATGGTCTGTAACAGAACTTGTACTCGAAATAGCTACTTCGACTTTTGTCTTTTTTTCGAAAGAGTTCAAAATGCTAAAGAGAGAAAAATGCAAAACATAGAGTAACTATATACTCTAAGGCTACTTCGCGTATAAAAGAGAAATATCGACTTGAGCAACAAATACGTGTATTTACTGCGTACGTTTTGGGGGCTGAGCTACCCACGTCCGTAGGAGTGTACTCTATTCTGATTCCCTACACGTGGTCCCCGGGTAGTGCTAACCGGGTAGCAAACTCTGGTGGAAGGCTTCGGCCGTGGCTAGTTACCACCCACCGGACCAAGCCATGCCGTGAAATGACCTAGTCGTGTTTCGGGATGTAGTCCGGTGTAACCGTTCCGAAGACGGGTCTGAGCAGTGGCGCACTTGTAGCGCCTCACTCAACTGCCGTCTTTGTACTTCTTCACTCTAGTAAACTTTAAGGCTAGAGTGAATAAGTACCTTCTAGGTCGTCGTGCTCCATCTTAGACCACAACGTCGCTTAACATCAGGCGAGTTGGTGGTCAAACGCCAACCTATTATACATAAAAAAAAAAAAAAAAAAAAAAAAACGTATCTATCTACTATGTACTTGTCGGATGCATGTAAAACTATCCTAAGCGATTTTATCTAACACATCGCTGATGAATTAGTGCTACACTCTTACCAGCTGGTCCTTTGTATTGTGTCTACCTAGCTCTCTAACGAAACCCTATGGCTGCATTCAAATCAGTCGACAGTACAACGGCTGGCGGAATTCAATTTTGAATACGTGCACAAAGCCCTGTTTGACGTTCACAGCGGTGTTTGCTAGACCTATTTCCATTCACGTTACGTCAAAAAAGTGACGTGTTTCGGGATTTTATGCAAATTCCGTGATCATAAACAAAGGTTTCAACAAACGCAGCGTGTGATATGGCACATACAGCCTTTTGTGCTGGATTTTTCAACACTGCGCTCCTGTCTGTCATCAGTTTTTAGAGCTTCGTAGTAAATACAGAACTCTCATATAGTTTCGTCATTTATTTTTACCATAGGTGGCAAACAAGTTAAGGGCCGCCTGATGGTAAGCTTTCACCGTCGCATTAGGATACCTGTAATACCAAGGACAAAACAGATACGTTGCCAACCCTTAATTAAGGACTCTATTGACAGACCTTGAGAAGAACCCCATGTTGTAGTTACTCGGAAATGCCACTTATTCTACAAATTGCAGGAGTGCAGCAAAAAAGATCGCTTAAAACGCACAGTGTACGATTTCAAACACACACACACACACACACACACACACACACAAACATAACATAACATAACATATCGTCACACCTTTCCACCGAGGGGGCTGGCAGAGGTGTAATGCAACACCACACTTCACCGGACGATATTCAGTCCCAAATGTGACAGGGGGCGAGCCTGTCGCCATGCACTGGGCTCCAGTCATGTAGCAGACTATATTCACATATGTTACACAATGAACAAATTGGTGCGTGCCGTCGGCTGGGTTTGAACCCGCTCCATCTGGCTTGAGAGGCGGGGCCTTCTCCAACTAGGCTATCATTGCTCAAACACACACACACATTTTGCACAGATATTTAATAATACATATTTGTGAATGAGCTTTTGAGGTAGTGGTGGCTGGGCGCTGATAAAACCACGCCGCGACGCTGGCATCAGATCATATCCTTAGCCTGTCTGAATGTTCGTCTGAATGTCATAGTATTTAGTATTGAGAGATAGTTTCTCAAACCGAACTTTGAGAGGCTATCTCTCGATATCTCTCTCGATATCTTTCGGCAACGTACACTAAATCTGCATACTTAGATGATGATGATAAACTAGAGAAGTCAGCAGTTCAGTTATTATTATATAGTATTACTAGCTGCACCCCGCGGTTTCACCCGCGGTTAAAAAGTATCCTATGTGCTATTCTAGACTATAATCTATCTCTGTGCCAAATTTCATCCAGATCTGTTCAGCCGTTCTGGCGTGAAAGAGTAACAAACATCCATCCAGTCTTACAAACTTTTGCGTTTTTAAGATTAGTAGGATTAAGATAAGTAATTATAATTATATATTTATCAATACCGTAATTAATAATTTGGCAATGCGAAGATTTTGTCTTAACTTTTGATTGCCTCGTTTTCGCAAAATAAATGACTATGTTGAGGAAAATAAGTATTTAAATAGGTAGAATACGAGTTAATCAATAACACATACCTACGGACATGGATTAATTTTTATCAAAAAATAAATATTTCGCGAAAACCCATAAAATAAAAACACAGTTACAGAAAATACACCAAAAGCTTAAAAAAATTGTGTTGAAAAGCAAAAATATTTCCAAATCCTAAATGCAGTTCACAAATATATTCTGTACCTACATATCCTAGAAGAATAATTTATAAGGCAAGTAACATCCACCAGCCAGCGTGGTGGACAACGGCTCAATCACTCTCATCGTAGGGTAGGTCGGTGTGACGTAACGTTTTACGGCCTACAGTGGGACGTAAAAGACTGTTATGATGATGATAATGATGAATAATAAAGTCCAAGAGCAGGCCTTAAAAGAATAAAAGCGATAAATAGTCCACCGCACGCACGTGTGTCTAGCTATGCTTTGCAAGAAAATATATGTCATAGTATCCACCGCAACCAACGGACACGCTACGCATGAATATGAGATTCATGACGTCATTGCTACAAGCGTGGCTTGCCCGAATAAGCCATTCACGCATCTCAACGCCATGCACGCTGTTGCGGTACACGGCTATGCGTTGAGCTATGTTGGGAACATATTTCCGCAAGCCACGTGACGTCAATTCAGTGCGCAGCCTCTCCGTGCGCCATGGTGAGCCACGCTACAGGTTTACATAGTCGTCGGTTAATAGCGTGTGCTACGGTGGAAACGTAGACCCACGTTGTCTAACAAACAAAGCAACGCAGCTAAAATGCGCCGCGTGGCCGTGCCAAACGTGCGCCGCAGTGGGTTCGCGCCTTAAGACAAGTGTGGCGTCATCAATGACAGTAGTTAAAGAAATACATGATAAGCTCTCTGTGGCGAGGAGTGAAAAAATGTTTGCCTTGCACATTGAACAATTAACGTAGGCAAAAAGTTTTAAAAATAATGATGATACTGTGGTATTATTACAACGTGCACGGCATAATTTCATCTCATCAGTCACTGTAAAATTAGCGTCACCAGAACTGAATCAACATCAAACGTAACGCCATAAATATTCAGTATGTATCTTGGCGGGACGTATAAATATTTTTTTTGGTCTCACCGACTCGAAAAGGCGGAGGGGCGTTTATTAAAACGTAATAAGTTGGAATGAAGGGGTGCTCTCGGCCAGTGTAATATAACAGCTGGCCCCAGGCCAAATTGCAAGAGCCACCGCCTCAAGTGCCGACACTTTAATACCCGCAAACTTTATGAAAATGAAAGAAAGATCCATTTGAGGGCTAAGAATTCTTGCTCTAACGCTTCAAATACTTGTTCGACCCTGTATTACAGTCTCATTTTTGGGCATCTCGTTTTATATTAATGTCTTAGTCTTTTCAGTTGAGTCTTCATCGTCAGCCTTTGTCTACTGTCAGACGAAAAATATTTCTTATTGCTATTGAGTTTGAAGTCTACCACAAGAAATAACGCGACTTCTAAGAGCACTTCAATTTTACTCTTATTGAACTTAAGAAATCTCATTCAAGGATCTGGATGTTGGTATTCAAAATCAGTATACGAAAACCAGGACAGCCACTGTTAAGGCTGTGCGACAACAGAGTAATAAAAAAGTTACATGAAAACAACAGAATGCGTTAAACATGATTCCCAAACTTTTCTCATAAATATGACTCTGCAACAGTGCATTGAGCTCTCTAGGGCCTCGCTACGGGCAAAAGTTTTTGTAGAAAATTTGTCCGTACCAATTAATTTTGATGGTTATTTTGGCTTCTGGTTAGATTATTAAGTAGATGAATTAAAATGACTTAATTATGACATGTAGTAGGTGCATCATTTTCAAGGTTGGTCGTTTTTCTGTGCCTACTCCATGTTATGCATGATAGAGGGGAAAAAGAGTGGTCAAAGACTATGACAAAAAATCGAAACAGACGAGCTGAAGAGGGTATAATCGAAATGGAATGCCTATTTATAACAGAGGATGAACGTGTTTGAAGGATCCTAAAACCCTACCTACAATAAAAATAATTATACATAATTAAGCTTGAAAATCATCAAGGGTTTCATCTCCAACCCAAAATAAAAATGTAATTTAAACAACCGAGATTCATTTCAATAGAAATGATTCCCATTAACTTCCGAAAACAACCCGAGGGTTTATTTATTGAAGAGCTCTACGAGGCAGGTATTACGCAATCTCTTGTTTATTTGATTTCGATCCCGTTTCAAGTTCCATCGTGACTCACGTTGATATAGACGGCGAGGAATTCATTTATGAAGCTGGGGATTAACGGCGACTTGAAAATAATCCAAGGCAGATGATAGTGCCTAGTTGAAAAAGAAGAGCTCTTTTAAGGCAATTGGTATTTGATATTATTTCTCTTGCCTGCCGTAGATAGGTATCATTTCTAAAAGAGTCTGATAAAGACAGAAGCAACGCAGATCGGACTAGCTAGTTAGAACCACAACAACCGCTAGATTGTCGAGTTCAAAGGTTTAAAAGATTAGAGCAATTTCTTCCACCTTAACTCCCTACTCTCTTCCTCTTTGCACCATCATAATTATATAAGTCTTAGTGATGTCATTGTCATATAGGGAGTCCTTCCAGAGCTTAAAACTTACAGTACTTACCTTTAACTACCTCCCTTCCAACCTCTAATAAAATAAACCTCGACTAAATTTTTAAGAATATTGATAAGCACGTAAACTAAGTGAGTCCTTGTAAGTATTCTTGTAGTCAGATTAATTAAAATGAACTAGATCTACCTACTCATAATAATGAGACCAAGAATGATTTCAAAACATAACGAGTTTACCTTTCCAGGTCAGGGCAAGTTTATTATAAATCTTCCCTTTCACGAAGACCTTAATATACAAACGGACAAAAATGAGATCTTCATTCCTCAGTCCGCCGCGTTTAATGAGATTCCCTCATAAAAGTTTGTTTTTAATTACAGAAATCTGAATGGCTTCAAACAATAATCAGGGCTGAAACTTTAGAAAAGGAATCGGTTCGGAACCATGTGGGTTGGAACTCTTGTTAAGTTGTACGTTCTTCATGAAAAGGCGTAGCTACGTAAGATTTTTTTTTTTAAAGAGTCCGGCGACCACTTTAGACTAACTTCGCATTGGCTTAAGGTTTTCCATAACCATTTCGTCTAGAAGAAGATGACGAGCGAAGAGAGCAAGTAAAGATACTGACGAGCCTTTAAAGTTACCTACAGAGTGACAAAGTGGAATTATTTTTTTAATGACTTTTGCACTTCTCTAATCATTCTTTAATAACTAAGAATGTCCCTTGTATTATGGATTCATTTATAAGCTAATGATATAGACAACCTCCCTATGTGAAGGAATTTTTGATTTGCTTTGTCTATCTATTGAATAAATCAGTCAAAAATTATCCCTTACAAATGCGGAAATGTTTCATAGTTATAAATGTTTCAATATAAAACGTTCTTGAGAACGTTTTTAAAAAAAAACCAAGAACATAGGGGCGGAGATATAGTTCATGTAATTGTACATGCTAAATTTCATCATAATCTGACAAATGGTTTTCAAGAAATTTGAGAAGAGCGTTTGTATGGAAATTTCAGAGCGTCGCGGCCCTCTTAACAGAATAAAATTAATACTTTCAAAAGTCATTAAACTTACACTTTGTCTTGCTTTGGGATGAGCAAGTTTTATGTCAGAGTTTTTAAGTCGTTTAACATGGCTCTTGGTAGACTGGAGACCAACTTGGCATGGTTTACAAATGCTTTTCCAAAGTTGGGAAAAACTTAACCTCTCCAAATTATGTAGAAGCTGTTACCAATGATTTACTAGTACTTGGCTCATACCTTACATGAAGTTTAGTCTTACGACTCATGACAGTATTCAATTATTAGGAAGAGGGCTTTGTTGTCGGTGAAATTACGTGACACGTCGTCTTAATTTGAAATTCTCGACGATCACAAATACAAGGTGCTAGTTTTGGATGTGAATACTACGTAATACTAGGTGTTGAAATAATAGGTGTGGGAATACTTGGTGTGGGAATAACAGGTGGCCGTTATTTTACCCGTCAAAGTGAACGACTGTTAGAACACAGACTTGCAAAATTCTAAAAGTTGTTAGGTTAGGTTAGTTGTTGTTAAGGTAGAATAAAGCGTCTCCCTCCCCCGAGGGTTCCCGCCTTGTCGTGGCGGGGGGGCTCAGTAGCCGTGGTCTGATCAGCCACGGTGAAGCCAAGATGGAATCCGAGGTGGGGCCGCTTTTCTCGGGGCTTTGTCCTTAAAGCCTTTGTAGAAAAAGCGGCCAAGGTAGGTTGCGGCACTGCCGTAACTGAGGCGGGCTGCTTTGTGGATTGGGTGGCACTGCAGCCGAGGGGTGGAGACCGCGGGAGGAAGGGCGTTTTGCTCTGCCTGCCGCGGCCTCGACAGGATGGGGCTGCTGAGGAAGAAGAGCACGGTGTGGTGTTACACCACTCTTACTGTCCTCCGTGGCCGGTGTGAGAGGCGGACGAGACGTGGCCGTTCCTGCATTCGGCGTAAGACTCTGGAGGACCTCGTTGGGGACCTCGTTGGAGTGGCCTGCTTGAGGCTGCTAGCTGAGGGGGGCCCCGGTGTGTCGCCCGCTGGAGTGGCCTAGGACCACTAGCTGTGGAAGACATCCTTTGGGTCGGGAAGTCTCTGCTGGAGTGGCCTAGGACTGCTTGCTGTGGGGTGGCACCTCCCGGTGTCCCCGCTGAGGGCCGCTAGCTGGGTGGGATCCTTCGCAGGTTTTGAAGGAGGCTACGTGAATGTGGTGCGGTCGAGGTGGGGCAGCGGGGGAACTCAAATGTGGTGCAACGCTCCACTCTGAGTGCCCTCTGCAGCCAAAGTGGCAGGCGGCGGGGCCACTTACCTGACCCGTCGCATAGGGACCAAGGGCGTTAGACACGGGTGCTGTTTCGCGCCCATCGGCTGAGTTGGTCCCCGAGGTGGATGATGACGATGTGTTTAGTGTTCGATACATCGTCATGGTGAGGCAGAGCGTAGGCTCGAGGAGGTGCCCGCAAGGGCTGGCGCTGTCAGGGCCGCGGTCGTGTCTGAGAGTTTTCCCGTTGCCCCGACATTCTGCGTCGAGGTGGAACACCCTTGGGTTTTTAGTGGGTAGGCCGTCAGTGGCGGGATTCCCACATAACCACTCTGTGCCCGCCCCGGGGCTGTTGGTGTTATCCATAAAGGATTTTCCCAAGGTGAAAAAAAAAAAAAAATAATAATAATAATAAAGCGTCTCCCAGACAGACGCAGCCTGCGGTGGCGGCTAATGGGCCACCAGTAGCCGCCTATGTAAAAGGCCACTGGTCGCCACCGCAGGCCGCGTCTGCTTGGCAGACGTCTATCACTCTTAAATATTACTAGACCCAAACCAGCACCTTCTTTTTTTTAGAATAGGTCGTCGTTTAACCACCAACTCGCCTGATGTTAAGCGACGTTGTGGTCTAAGATATAGCACGACGACCTATAAGGTACTTATTTACTCTAGCCTTAAAGTTTTGTAGAGTGAAGAAGTACAAAGACGGCAGTTGAGTGAGGCGCTACAAATGCGCTACTGCTCAGACCCGTCTTCGGAACGGTTACACCGGACCACATCCCGAAACACGACTAGGTCATTTCACGGCATGGCTTGGTCCGGTGGGTGTAGGGAATCAGAATAGAGTACACTCCTACGGACGTGGGTAGCTCAGCCCCCAAAACTATGTACAACTATTTGTCACTTCTTGTTTAACTAGGTAAGTATTTATGCTTTACGTGCCACCCGTCACATGCCGTATATAGGTACTTACTATATTTGTATAGCATAATATGTACTGGCACTATGTGTAGAGTATATATGAAGAATTTAATAAACTGCCGTTATGATATTATCCGTAATCTACTATCTAGTTGAAAAGAGATACTAACTTAGGATATGACGCCATGTCCCACACAATACATTAGATACGTTTAACCGTCGTACGTGCGAATAAAATCATATTTACGCCTCCTATATTGACGTAGACAACATTTTTATGATCCCTTATAATAAATTTTCACTCTCTGTTGTTTTATTAGTTCGTAAAGCGTAAAATTTTGATTGCATTTGTTTGTTAGAAATGGCAGATAAACATAACAAGTAAGCGTCCCAGTTAAAACATTGTTATGTTGACTTTTGTTTTACGGCTATAAACTTTTTGCGCATTGATAGAAGCTAAGCTATAAATTTTATTTTGTTAGCAAACAAAGATTAGGGCTTTTGTAGATGTTTTGTTTTTATATTTGGTGCGGTTTGTTGGTTTGGATTAGCTTAGTTTGCAAGTTTTTCTATGTTACTTTATATTCCATTAGCCCTACTCTTTTGCCCGTGGCTTCGCTCGTCTATGTCACTCAAGGATAATTTAGCTTTCTAATGGTGAAATAATTTTCGAAATCGGACCAGTAGTTTTTGAGACTCTCAAAAAAGAAACTCAAAAACTTCGTTACATGTTTGTAACGAAACACAAAACTTTTATCTTTATAATATTAAAGTGTACATAGATAGTGTAGAAGTAAACAGCTCATATTGAGTTTTTTCATAGAGACAGAGATATTTTATTTTTTGAAAGGCTCCTACGAACACTTTAGACTAGTTTCGCGTTACCTTAAGGGTTTCTATTGCCATTTCGTGTTTATAGCAGAAGACGACTAGCGAGGAAGGCAAGTCATAATATTACGGAGCCAAAATTATCTATAGACTGACTAATTAAAATTTTATCCGTTTTTAAACCAGTTGCTAGAGTAGGTTTACTGAATTTATCCTCAAGAAATTTATTTTTTCAAGATAAAAAGTGGCCGAATTAAAGTAGTGACTCATATTTAAAACCCAAATTAATTATCAAAAAAAATTATTATCGAAATTTTAATTTTTTTTCAAGTCACTTCACTGTTCCAGCGTGAAAATGTAATAACCATACATAATAACTTACTCCCAAACTTTCGTGTTTATAATATTATAGTAAGTATGATAATAAAAAATAACAACTATTCTCAACGTTTTATTTTATGCTAACTGCCAGCTCACTAGAATGGTTATGAATATGGCAGGGTATCTTCTACTTGGGTGCTAACACTACTTACTAAATTTTCAAAATGAAAACGTTTATAGTCCGACTTTAACTGAAAACGCTTTTAAAGGATTGCTCTTTGATTGTAACATTTCAAAAGTGTCCTGAAATGTTGCGTAACATGGCATAAAACACAGAAGTAGAGTGCCTTTGATGTCTTTGTGAGTAATTTTAACATTACCTACTTACTTACTTTGTGTAATTTAGGGTAAATGCCAGCGGCTAGGATTGGTCTGGTCTTTCAATTGATTACCCGAGTTAATAGCGTTTTTTTGTCTGTCTATGCTGTCTGTCATTATGCGATACGACAGTCTTTGTTTTACACAAAATGTTAAAAAATGAAAAAAAAAAACTCTTATTTTTATTTGTCTGTTTAGCAGTTTTTCACGACTAACCGGCTTTACGGATTTTTATAAAATAATATTTATCTCAAAGAAGGACAAAGGGTGCTGTTAATCCCGAAAAATGAGGAAACCCGGAAAATAGCAGGTAACATTGGCGGCGCAGTTACTGTTGATAAAAAACATGAAAAAATTTAGAAGTTGTCACTGTTCCTACGCTTCATGTTTTAAGAGACCTCTTCCCGACTTGTGAAAGTTCAACAACATAACATATCGTCACGCCTTTCCCTCGAGGGGGCTGGCAGAGGTGTAATACAACACCCACACTTCGCCGGAAAATATTCAGTCCCAAATGTGACAGGGGTGACAGGCTCGCCCCCGCGAGCCTGTCGCCATACACCGGGCTCCAGTCATGTAGCAGATGACATACAATACGCACATATGTTCACACAATGTACAAATTGTTCTTCTGCCAACTTGCATGGCTGCCACCGCTTTGATACTACTAGTACTTCCTACTACTACTATACTGACTACTTGTGCAAGTTAAACAACAGTATGGCTTAAAAGCTTGTTGTTTCATCCACCGCAGTTTACACCGCACTTCGTATCAGCACAAGACCACGTAAGTAGAGTTCTAATAGTAACGTATTGTTTCAAAAGTTAACAACAGGGCAACAAGGAAAGTTTTCCCGTAAATCGAGTTAGGAAGCTTCAGCGCTGACACTCGCCCGGACATTCGCGCGAAGTGACGTTTTCTGGGTAGGTATGTATGAAATTATAATTTACATTACAAATACGCATTTCTAACTCACTGTTTGCTATTTCTAATTTATTATTTCTATCCGCCATCGTATGCTTATTAAGATTTTCCAATATATTTATAGCAAAATTAAATTCAAAATCTTAGCAAAAGCTTTATTTTGGGATAAAGTAAATGCCTTTGAGAGACATTGAGCTTTATTTCAATGTTGCGTGATCAATTACTTAAAATGACAATTTGTATAAGATAGATGGAATAAAAATAAGATTCTTATTTTAGTGATGTAGTTGAACCTTTGACTCGTTAGTGCGTCTCGTCTCGTCTTCTATTGAAATGTAAATTTATTTATTTTGAACCCAACTTGATGACCAATGAGCTAATAAGCAATTTTTTACGAACGAATAATCAACAGATTTATCAATTGACTTTAATTTTTATATTTTTCAAAACGCCGCATCGCATGGCCTGATTTATAATGCTAAGAAAAGTGAGTTCATGGTTTTTAAGGCCGCTGGTAAATCCCCAGACACTTTCCCATCAATTACCCTAAATGGCATGAACGTAAACCAAGTGTCTCGGTTTAAATACCTCGGGCACATTCTTGCTGACGACCTTAAGGACGAGAACGACATAGAGAGGGAGCGCAGGGCGCTGGCGGTCCGCGGGAACATGCTGGCCCGCAGATTTGCTCGGTGAACTGACCAGGTCAAGATAACGCTTTTTAAAGCATATTGTCAAGGAATGTACACGGGAGGTCTGTGGTTCCGGTATTCTCAAAGGTCTCTAGACTCCTTGCGCATCCAATACAATAATGTGTTCAGGATGATGTTGAAACTCCCTCGATATTGCAGTGCCTCCTTGATGTTTGCACAAACCCACCTCGTAAGAAGATGCCTCGTAAGAACATGACGCATTAAATACCTAGTTTGTTTTATTATATTCTGTAAGTTACTAACATTAGTTTTTAAGCCTATTTTTCGTGTGTACTAACAAAAATGGGTCTATGTTATCCGAAATAAAATAATTTGAATTTGAAAATTTGAAAAACATACAACCTACACAATAACATAGTGAGATATGATAGCTAGGTTCAAACCCAGCCGACGGCACGCACCAATTTGTTCATTGTGTGAACATATGTGTGTATTGTATGTCATCTGCTACATGACTGGAGCCTGGTGTATGGCGACAGGTTCGCCCCTGTCACATTTGGGACTGAAAATCGTCCGGCGAAGTGTGGGTGCTGTATTACACCTCTGCCAGCCCCCTCGGGGGAAAGGCGTGACGATATGTTATGTTATTTTACAACCTACATAATAATAAAAAGAATCCCAGAAAGGTTTTACAGAAATTTAAATTGTTAAAATGTGCAGCAAGCTACAGAGCGCGTTAATCACGATAACGTTAATTAATCTCTAAAAAATCATGGGACTCCCTAAAAGTTAACTTAATTTTCTTAACACCATCCATTCCGCAGCTCGCACGCTGACCTCTGTGTCATTGGCCGCCCTTAACGTAATTGACTTTTAAAACCGTACATTAATTTTCTTTAACCGATAAATTAAATAAACGCCTCTTGCTGGCAATTTAAATTTAAATTCGGCTTTCGATAGCGTTGGCTTTTTATTACGTGTAAAAAAGTAGTAATGTCTTATTTTGTAGTTAATCCGGTACAAATTAACGGTTCATTACGGATTCTGTTTTTTGGACCGCATTTTTTGTTTGCAAAGTTTTGGTATGAGTTGCCTTTGGGGCATTTCGAATAACTGCAAAATTAACATGAGGCTTATCTATCTCATTTCATCTCTACGTACTCTCTCTAGCTGTCTGTATATTCGATAACTCCACTTGAACTACGCAACAGATTTTGATGCGGTATTCACTTTCATTGATTGATTTTTAGGTACCGTGTGAAACGTAACTGGTACCTAGTGAACTATAATTATAGCAAAATGATCCTTAAGATCTGACTATGGAGTCGAGCGTATCCGTGTTCCTCCAGAGAGGGATTATCTTGAGGGGATATCTAGTTAATAATAAAATCTAGTTTTACGGTGCCTACTGATAAATATTGGTTTATTTCTTGTGAAGTAAAAGGATTTAAAATGTTAGACTACGAGTAAGTATGAGTAACTGTTATAAATGTGAATGTACGATTATTGTTGCCACTTCACGATTACTCGCTAGATTCAATCTTGAAGAAATCAATAAATCTTTACGAAAGACAAAAATTTAGATAGAACTATTATACGGGATCTATTGGATACTATCGGGACATTTTTGTACATATAGTCATAAACTAAGCAAAGCTTGTACTATGACTGATATACATAAACAGGTTTATACACACTTTTAAATTCATGTCACCAATTTGTTCATTTGTGAACATATGTGCATATGTATGTGTATTTAATGTCATCTGCTACATATAACTGGAACCCGGTGCATGGCGAGCGGCTCGCCCCCTTTCACATTTGGGACTGAATATCATCCGGCGAAGTGTGGGTGTTGTACACCTCTGCCAGCCCCTGCGGGTGCAAGGCTTGACGGTGTGTTTGCATGTGTTAAATACATCTCTCTATAATATTATAAATGCGAAAGTTTGAATAGATGTATGGATGGATGGATGGTTGGACGCTTGTTAGATACTCAATCACGCCAGAACGGCTGAACGGATCTAGATGAAATTTGGCACAGAGATAGACTGTAGTCTGTAGTAGCACATATATAGTCAACTTTTTATACGCAGGTTACGCCGCGGGGCGCAGTCACTACTAAAATAAATATAGAAATCAACACTCAGACAGAACAAACACAAATGTTCATCACATAAAATATTTGCCCTAGGTGGAAATCGAAATGGAAAAAAAAAACTTTAAATTGAGGAAAAATTGCTGGCCGCAGCTAATTTCACATGAATAGATAACAACAAAACAGCCGCTGCTGCTAGCATCAATTGTTAAGCCTTGAATATTCGCCAAACGCGTCTATTCAACTCGTAATTGTGAAGAAGCTACGGACCCTACCGATATGAAAAAAATATCACCAATAAGATCATTCTGTTACCTATTAATTAGTCTGATTAAAATATTATATTACTTACTAGATTGCGAGTAAAAAAATATTAAATGAACGTTGTTTTCGTTCTCATGGCGTGCAATACCGTGCTTACGGAGATTACGTTACTATATATTTTTACACCTTCGGATAGGAAATTAAAAATATGATTGATCGTCCTTTTACCATATTTTTAGAGCTAAAATTGAGTTAGTTTAGTAATATTTTGTGTTATTTTGAAGTATTTCGTCAGATCACGTGACCACTGACACCCGCGAGCTCCTTTGCGGGGGACGGGCCAGTCGGCGCTAGCGCCTCACGAAGGAGGGACGTACTCGCCTTGCCGAAAAATATTTTCGCATTTTTTTTCTATTTGTACGTAAATCATCAATTAAACAGTGCTTAATTATCCAGAGACAATAAAAAAAAGTACTTTTTCAAGACATTTGATAAGTTTTTAGTGACTTTACTACTAGTGAAATTATTTGGACAATAATTGATCGCGTTGTGAGTAGAGGGTACAGAAGGTTGATCCGATGAAAATGGGAGATGTCACCAAGGCAGCTAGACGTAAGAAAAAAATTGGACTCCAACTAGCTAAGTGGTAAGTACCTACCTACCTATTAATATTTAATTACCACATAAATATTTTTACCCGTTTGTTCTTATTGTGTAGACTGAAGTGACTAACCCTAGTGTCCGAGTTTTTAGTGGCATATGATTCGGTCTGACGTTTGTTTTCCTGATAAAAATAATAGAAAACTACAGACGTGTAATCCGACCTATGTTAACTCTCAGGGCTTCACCGTCCATTACACCTTATTGCCATGATTGTTGGATTTACCCGCCGACGCTGTGCGACCATGAACCTTATTTTGCTGTGATACGAGCCGCGGTCGCGCAGCGTCGTGCTGTACTACAATCATCACGCCACGGCACGGGCCCCATTGTACATGTTGCTCATGATCTCTTGTGTCTCATGATGTCTTGCACTTGGATAATTCCAAGTGCAAGACTTGTCAGAACTGTGTTTTTGTTTTGTTATGTACAAATGTACCTATATGTGTCATATTTGTACATTGCACAGGGTTATCGGTATAGGGTGTACTAAGCCAAACGGGGGTCATTGTACTCTTCATTATAAACAACGATTACTTTTTAAACTTTTTTATTTGTAAATTAAATCGGGGAAAAAAGCATCTGCTTACATTTTGTCGACGATCGATGAGCTTTTTGTATGAAACAGCTGTTTTTTTTTCTCGTGATTTCATTTGATTCAATTATTCACAAAAATTATACTAAGGTCAATATACCTAAGCCATTTCAAATTGAAGCTGTGGCATACTTGCTGATGCCCCAACACCTAGTTAATAACATAGAAATGGGGAGTATTCTATAGTTAATAATAATAAATAATCCTTCTTGAACAATCGGGTAAAAATAAAATAATGATAATTATTATGTGTACTTACGATGTCAATATCGGAAAGCGGTCGTTGCGTGCGAACGGTGTAAATGACTAATACTAATTTTTGTTTTTGGTATAGCACATTTCCTAAACTAACCTACCTAAACTAGAAACAATCACATTTTTATGTTATAGCTGACCAACCACGGTCCGCAATACATTATTATTTTTAGCAGTGTATTGAGCATATTTTTCTAACTTATCCTGGTTTGTTAACCGACTTCTAAAATTAGGACGCACTCAATTACATTGTATAAATTTTACTAAATGTTTGTTGCAGCATAACTTCGTTATTTACTCATTTATTTTTATTTGAAAGAATATGCTTACTAACACTCTGATCAGTCACTTTGCTCAAAATAAAGTATTTTTTAGTAAAAAATAGTATTTAATACAAAAAGTCAAGCATTTGCATTCAGAAAGTAGTGTTCCGAGTCATGGCCATTGAATTCGATAGAAAAGTTATTACATTTTCTTACAACAATAACCGAGCGAGAGATCGTTAGCGAGCGAAGCGTTATGCTTCAGATTCGACGAAAATGCTTTCGTATGTCCGAATTCCGTCTGGATTTCTGTCCGGATCTCTGTCCAGACCTGTCTTAATCTACAGGTCGCATTTCTTAACCTATTCTCTTGAAACTTTGTGAGTAAGTCCGATATTTAAAAAGAATTTTCTTGTCTAGGCGGTTATTGGAAATTTTTCAAAATGGCAGAGATGTGATTTAAAAAAAGATATATCTCCGCATAATTGGAAAATTTCCAAAAAACCTTTTTGACGAGATCACCAGCTCACAGAGTCACTATTGTATGTATTGTTATTTATTTATATTTATTATATACAACGATTTCTTTGGTAACTGATACCAACCTGCATCTAGTCTTAATAGTTATTTTAATTTAGTCTATTGCATGAAGACTAGAATAATAATATATTTTAAACTGGGATTATAGATTGGTAATTGTTTTATATTTTATGGTATCATGGAAAGAGACAAACGAGACGCTTTGAGTAATATGAATATTGTGTAATTAATATCTTTAAATTGCTCTATTTCATTTTTTCAGAAACAGAGATCAACGAAATTATCAAAATTTAAACACAAGCGTTCAGCCAACAACAAATGCGAGTACTGAACTAAGGTGAGTTAAAAGACATTTAACATCTTATATTATTAGGGTGACAAGCATAGTGCATAGTCAGAGCTATGCCAAATGAAAATGCTATTGCTGAAGTTGTCGTATGTCCGGCGTCCAGCGTCTGATTGCACGGATGTCCGATTGTTTTCCTCTACAGATCGCATTTCTCAACCGATATTTGTGAAATTTTGTAAATTTAGGTTTTAAATTAAATTTAGGTTAAATTTAGGTTATTTAAAATAGCGGATATATGTAATTTGTGAGACGTTGCTCATAGAGCCACTACTTGTAATCAGAGTGGCGCTGAACTGCTATGGGCATGCGTGACGCCAGTACAACCATTCACTCAGCGAGCGCGAAGCGCGAGTGAAGAACTTCCGTTTCAGTTAATAAAAATAGTAAAAACTTATCCTATATTTTTATCTACAGATGCCTAGTTCAAAATCAGCCGAAGGGTATCAGAGCATCCGAGGAACAGGGACTTTTTCACCTTCGAATAAACTGGTAATCTTTTTTTATTTTTTTGTGTACACAATGTACATAAATAAATTATTGATATTGATGATAGCGTTCGGACTTGGTATGATTGCAAATTAATTATCATTTAATATTGTTTTTAGGAACAACAATATCAGTCTTCATTGCCGAATCTCATCGTCGAAGAAGAAGCAGAACAAGAACAGAAAGACAAAAGTTATTGGCGTATTATAACATTAGCTTCTTCTTCGTAAAATTGAAGGAAATATCAAGACACAATAGATTTGGTTGCGACAAACAATCGATAGGAGACTGATTGGAGAAAAGCAAACAGGTCTTGCTTCTAAATTCACCTTTTTGTGAATAAAGAGTAACAATAGTAGATTATGTACCGAGGGCACAAAGCAGTGCCTTACGTCGCGGGCGGCTTATTGTATCCTGAGCGTAACGAGGGAATCTAGAGTTAACTCCCGAATGCAGCAAGGGAAGATGAGTCCTGAGGGCAGCGAGGGGTTCAAGCCGCCCAAGACAAAAACACTGCTTTATCCTAGAAGCGAATTCTCTACTAAAAATTCTGTCTAATATTATACTCTCTCATAACTAATAAAAAGGTACTAGTAAGGTACAGTCTTTTATTTTAAATTTCGTGCAGCTCGTGGAGCACGTGCTCGTATTTGCACGTGCTCCGAAGACGGGTCTGAGCAGTAGCGCACTTGTAGCGCCTCACTCAACTGCCGTCTTTGTGTACTTCTTCACTCTACAAAACTTCGAGGCTAGAGTGAATAAGTACCTAGGTCGTCGTGCTCCATCTTAGACCACAACGTCGCTTAACATCAGGCGAGTTAGTGGTCAAACGCCGACCTATTGTCCATAAAAAAAAAAAAAAAAAATTTTTTTTCTTGGTAGCTAGTTCAATTTTCAAATAAACTCTTCTTACAGTGCTTATTCTGAGTTTTCATTCAATGTTAACCTCTTTGCTTGGAAACTCCCAACTACAAGCTTCGCTCGAATTTATGTTTCATCTATAAAACCAACATTTGAGTTTCATGTGTTAGATTAAGGATGTGTTAATCTGAGCGATTACTGCCTTCAAAGCATTTGATTTATTGATATTTTTTGAATCTCGGTTTATTTTGATTATTTTTTTGGTGTTTATTTATTTATTTATTTATTTATTAAGGAATACCAACAGTATACATATTAAACAATTTAAGTTTTCTTACAGCTAATAGGAACAGTTCTGATATGTATACCCATAATAGGTATTCACAACATTCGCAATGAGGAAGGTGGTGAGTATTTTTATTTCTATCTTAACATCATAATTATCTTTGAAAATAAACAAATTTTTTGATCACAGACATGTCAGCAAGAGAAAAAAAAATGAAATAAAATATAAATACATATATGAAATGAAATAAAATATAAATAAATATAAAACATAAATAAATATATATATATACACACTAGCAAGAATAGATAAGATGGTTTAAAATGATAACTATATAATTTTAACTATTGATTGGTGTTTGCTAAAATCTAAGCACAATACATGTATTTCAGCTACAAAAGGTTTTTCAATATCCAATCTAAGACCCCTTTAGTCCAGCTATAGAGGATTTTTTTTCTATATTAACTACTAGCTGTTGCTCACGATTTCGTACGCGTAGATAAAATAAAGCTCGTTCCGTTAGTTTCTTGTATTTGTCATTCACTCGAGGAGGTATTATAGCGCGAGCCGTATGCGAGCCCACTAATGGAGCCAATAGTGTAATTATTAACGCACACGCGTTTCATGTGACGTTTTTCATCACCCATGCGAGGGGAAAAAACACAGACTTGCATTAGTCAATACATTTTTCTGCAAATGTATGCGCATTTTGCTGCTTTTCCACCTATAAAAATTTTCCTAGGCAAAATAATAAAGCGAATACTTTGTTTAAATTATCATACCTAATTAATTGTCAATATTTTGATAAAAAAATAATGTTTATTTACTGTTATTACGTAGTTATGATACTTTAAATCAAGAATTTAAGAAAAGTAAAAAAAAACTCTTGTTGATTTATTTTAAAAAAAGTCTAGTTTAGTTACTAGTGCGATAATGGTAAAGTAACAGCACACGTGCTTAATAGCTCGGATTATGAGCTAAAACTGATGTAATAAAGTCCTTTTTACGAGCGAGAGTGATGAAAAAGATATTAAACACAAACGCGTTTTTAACTTCAAGTAGGAACATTTCAGCAAAATCAGGCAAGAAACTATCGAGAAAATAATGAGGTTGTAAGTTCTGGGTCCACTATATTTTCAACAATTTTAGTCATTTTTATACTACCTACTAATTATATAAAACAGATTAGTACTATCAACTCGTAGAATACATTTTTAAAGCGGGCCGTCGATTGAACAGCTCTGCTAGTCCTAGTCAATATTTTTTTTGTTATGAGATTTTTGAAATGTTGTAAGCATTGGTTTAAGATAGGTTGAGTGATTTATCCCTGGTACCGGAGTTCTTAGAATGCCCATCAGGAGCCCTATTCTTGCTAAAAATATTTTCTGATCAATGTCTCTCTCGTTTTAAAAGTCATAGTGAGAGTGACCAAGAAACATCTCACGCGTCAAGAATAGCCCTCCAGAGCTATTCTTACGATATTATATTATTCCCCCTATTCCTACGCACGAGATATGTTTTGGTCAATGTCTCTCTCGTTTGAAAAATCATAAAAGTGAGAGGGACCAAGATCCGATGAACCAAGATATCTCACACTTCAGAGAGTCCGTGGTCTACGATTGTTTTTTTAGATTTTACACGCACGACCAAAGGGAATCAAAACCTTTAGATGCGGGATATTTGTGAGTACATACTTAATCTACCTATACTTATAATAAAACTACCGCGCTCATGCTGCTTAAAAGGCTCAAGTCTTTAAAACGCCGTTGGCTTCAAATAATTTAGTCACAAAACATTACAATAAAGCATAACATCACAGAGGGCATTCATTTTTAGGCAAACATATTTTTTTCACGGTGTTTCGTCTGAATTTGTTTAGTCTTTGAGAAATGCTAGCTCAATGTTCAAAAGCTTCGAGCGTTGATCACTAGAGGCGCTAAAACCAGCTGAGCGCCGAATGGCAAATGTCATTGGCGTATCTTAACCTCTTAAAACAAAATTAGATTTGTATTTTTAGCCAGCTCTTGTTTTGTTCAATGAACGTTCGCACCGTGTGTTACGACCGCGAACGTTTCACAGATGACGACCGGAATGGAAAATAGAGCCCTGTTATCCCTGTTAAATGTAAATGTGTACATTTTTACACAGCCTTTGAAAAGCGGCCAGCGCTGCCCGTAATGTTGGCATCATTGCGCCCAATGTTCGGTCGAAACATTTTTGTTTTTAGGGTTGGTAAAATGGGTAAACGGGGTGAATAGGAACGGCGGGGTGAGTAGAGACGAAAGTAAGACTATTTTTATCATTAAAGCTCCAGAAAATATGAAAAAATTAAATGCACCAATTTGTAGTTATTTTATTAATCGATATTTTGATAAAAAAAAGTATTTCTAAGCCTAAAAATTTTACGAAAAGTTAACGTTCTTAGTTTCGTCTCTATTCACCCCGCCGTTCCTATTCGCCCATTGTCTTCATGGCTAGACTTGGTATTCGTTTGTCCGTCGGTATTTGATTTCCACGGCACGAATAATTTTTCTTTGTAGTGTAAAAAAAAGACACTTTATCTAAGAAATTGTCTCTGAATTTTCAAGGCAGAAAACATGTTTTCATTTAAATAGTAAGAAACAGCCACCAAGGTTACCTATACTCGTATGAATATTACATTTCCGATAAAGTTTTATAAGAGTTTAATTGAGAAATAACTATTGTAGAGCTTTTATTGTTAGTTTATTGTTAACAAGCAATGAAAGCCTAGTTGGAGAAGGCCTGCCTCACAAACCAGAGGGAGCGGGTTCAAACCCAGCTGACGGCACGCACCAATTTGTTCATTGTGTGAACATATGTGCGTATTGTATGTATGTCATCTGCTACATGATTGGAGCCCGTAGTATGGCGACAGGCTCGCCCCCTGTCACATTTGGGACTGAATATCGCCCGGCGAAGTGTGGGTGTTGTATTACACCTCTGCCAGCCCCCTCGGGTGAAAGGCGTGACGATATGTTATGTTATTGTTAGTATATGCCTAAAAGTATTAAAGAAATCAATGGCATTAATTTTTTAAGTTATTTATAAATTATACAATAACCCCCGTCCTAATAAAATATAAAAAAATGGCCTCGGAATAGTTATAGTGTAGTGTAGTTATAGTCTTTTTTCTTGTTTAAAACTTTTAACTCAATCGTAAAAGACAAACACTATAACTACTACCGAGGCTATACAAAGTATATTAATAGAGGGTTTATTTTTAGTAATGTAGAGGTGTAGTCATAAAAAATACCAGTATTAGCCTAACGGTTAAGCGAAGCTCTGTTTTTTCATACAAACGGCGCTTGTCGAATTTCTTGGAAACTATTGTAAGACATTATAATTTTATGATACGGGAATTACTTACGTACAATTAATTCGGTACAGCGCGCACGTGGCTGCATTTCGCTTAAATAAGACTAAGTCATTTACAAATAGTGCGAAAGAGACAGATGACGATGACGAGTGACGTCATACGTGTTTGCTCCTGGAATGCTAGTTTGCGAACCTTGTTTTTTTGGATCATGATGACAGCTGCTTGGTTAGTATTCGTCAGATTGAGGTGGAATTTGGCTTAGCATCTTGACTTGTTCTCTTCACTCGTCGCCTTCCTCTAGCCAAAATAGTAATAGAAAACCTATAAACGACTCGGAGTTAGTCTTAAATGTTCGTAAGGCCCTTAAACTTTTTTACATTCTGAATATGCAAATTGCAAAGCATGAATGTTCGTAACGTTTTTATCCGGCCGCAAAAAATAATCCCAGAATTCCTAGAATGTAATTTTATTTATATGTGGCGTTCATATTTAATGACGCTAAATAAGGGAAGGGAATATATTATTCATCCAATTCCCAGAACATATCAAATGCCTATTGGCGGTACCTATATTATTAGCTCTGGTAGTAACTTAGTTTCCAAGTTAGGCACAGTGTCATGGAAAACAGAGTTTAAGCTTTGTTTGCTTATTGGTTGAGATAGACTTTTAGTAACGGGTGATATTATAGGCATTAGGTATACTGACTGGGCCTACGTAGTGTACTACTGTAGAGGCACTGACGTCTTAAGGCCTAACTGATCACAAGCGTAGTTTAAAATTAAAAACTGAGTCAATGTACTGTTTGATAAGTATACTGTGTGCCGAGTCCTTCATTTGTGACTGCCAATTAAGTCGGATCTGACTGCGGTTCGGCAAAGTAGATAATTTATTTAGCGATCTCCAACTCGCGTAACGACATCCTACAATCTAACTAGTTATATTGATTTCACGAGGAAGATAGAGTTATAGTAGGATAAAGTTGGATAAGTATACGAACGTGTACTTACAAAGTTATAATTCTTAGAAGGAAGCCGGAAAATCAAGCAACATTCTTACTTTAGAAACTATAAGGCTTCGTCCCGATTACCGCAGCCTTTTTTTTTGGTAACGGGGGGAAATCTTCAAAAAGATGCCCGGATGTATTGGGGTGCATCCGTGTTATGTGGGAATTGACCCACTAAAACCCCCTCGGTGGCCATTTTCTGTGCATAGCAAGCGGGTACCGGGATCTCCATAGGACCGCACCGGCGCCCCCCAAACACGTTGCCTGTAACAACATCTTTCCCAGAGATGACTGACCGCTGCCTAGCTATGAATCGGATTAGGCAAGCTCGGTGTTAAGTAAGCGACATACTCTAGCAAACAGAATACGAATTGGCCGCTCGCTGAATCAGTAAGCTAGCGATACGCTGCAACCTGTGTAAATTACGTGCTGTTCGGAAACTCCATAAACATACTACTGTTTAGGGGTAGCTAACTGCAGAAAAACAGTCAGCGTTTGTTTTTGTATGTTTGGCTAGGTGTTTGACTACAGCTCACTTGATATTAAGTGGTGTCATGGTCGGTCATGATAGACGCACTCAGCCTGGATTACAAATCGATTCTTAGCGACGTAGACCGAATACATCGTTAGCTGATGCTCATTGATGGAATCGTGCCCGGCTTGGAATTGAATCCACCAAAAAAACATTAATATCGAAAACAACTAGGTAAGTAGGTCCAAAATTAATATTAATCAACCAAATTCATCAACTCATACTAAAAGAAAAATTTTTTTCACATGTTGGACAACTCTCTCAATTTTTCTATTTTACACAAGAAAAACTCAATACTTTCACGTCACCTAGAAACAGCAATACCAAAATACTCGTAACCCCTTAATAATCCAGACCTTATTCCCTTTCAATAAGTGCCAAGATTGATTTTAGGGAGCCGTGCGCGTGGTTGTGTGTACCATTTCCCATTTTCTTCGGAGGCGTTCCTATCACACGCAATGGTGTGCAGTGATGCGTAGTATTACTGAAAAATTGCTCCATAAAACTCCCCTCTTATAAATTGCTTACGTTACGCTTTCATTACGCGTTTTTAAATTGCTTAGAATATAAAATGTGAGTGTAACGTTACGTTTAAACGGGGAAAATGGGATTAACGTCAAATCTTCAGCATTATGGCCCGTCTGAATGCTTTACAGGCGTTTTAGGCGTTTTATATCTGATAATAAGAATGCTCAGGTTAAGTTTTGAACGGAATAATTTTAAAAACAAAGGTTTCTAGGAAACAAGGGTTGAATATACCATAGAAATACGATTTCACTTATTAGAAATCTCTAATAGCGCTCCCCGGCTTCACCCGCAATCGCATAGCGGAATGTTACCTTTTTCCAGGATAAAATCTTTCAAGGTCCGAACTATTCTAATGAACTTTCCATATCTAATTCCATCCAAACCTGTGCAGCCGTTACGAAGTTGAATGGGAAGAAACACATTCACACACAAGCTTTCGCATTTTCTCTCTTCGTGTGAGCCCGCTGTTTGTGAGGTAAAGTTTGTATGTGAGGTCGAATAAACCTCACATACACACAAAAACTACGGGTAAGAGGTACATACGATTTCGTACACTCAAGTTAAATTTTGCTATAACATATTACTTGGAAAGTTGTTTTATTTCTTTCTTTAGTAACTCGTTAATCTCAAACCCTGCGTGGTGAAAATGAAATGATGGAAAAATGTGTGAGCAAAACCTTCTCAAGGTAAAAAATAAATTGGTAAGTTCTGGGCAAGCGTATCCAATTTCCGGATCCGTCGGCGTTTCGCAAGCAAGATTCTGTAAGAAAATAGGTATCGAAAATATTGCGGTGATTCTACAGTAAACAAGACGTAGGTATTGAGATTATGAGAGTTAATTAAATCATTGTTTTTTTTCAAAGGCACTTTTATAAATCGTGGAAGTAGGCTAATTATAATTTACCTACGGTAGTTATACTTACTGCCGTAGGCATATATTATTATTTATGCCGTAGGTAGTATATAAAAAAACTTACTTAATTTACTAGTTAATACTTACCTCTTGGCTTGCATTTCTTGTCTTGATAAGGCAAGGCATAAGGCATTGAAAGGCAATGACGAATATTAGAAAATATTTTTTGTTTTTTGTGCTTGCATCCATCATATATATGTTTATCCTTTTATGCATATGTTCTATTTGGCCTATGTATTTACCTAATCAATCGTATACATTTACAACTCTTGACCGCAGGGGCAGGCAGAGAACACTTCTCTGCACTTGCTACGATCCTGATACATATCTGCATTCTATTCCATCATCTGCATCTTCCCTTCCATACACTCTCGTCGGTTAAGGGTACTCTGGATTTGGCCTTTCTTCGAAACGTCTGCAATTTGCCAAAATACTACCTAAACACCTAGTAGGTATATAAATAACTATTAACATAAAGCTCGTGCTAAGGTTTCATGTAAGATATTCAGCGATCAATTTGTTAAGACAGTTTGCACTGCTCTTCACTAAGGCTCGAAACTAGTGCGTATAGAATCAACAGTGATTTAGCTAACAAGGCTCCCTGAGAGGACTGTTCAATATTGAGCACAAATAATATATAACTACATAGGTACCTATTGCTTAAGCTATGTGAATGTGTCAGCCAACGTACCTATGTACACGTAACAAAAAAACAAATATCCTTAAAACTGGAAAACTAACTGGATTTCGTATTGATGTCTTGTCTTGTGGTAATATGTAATGACATTTTATAAAACCTATTTATAATGTAGAAATTATATAATTACAAAAAAAAACAATAATTAGATAAGTTTTAAGAATAAAGTGAAGTTAATATTATAATCTAGATTTTATAATGCCTTTCAAGTCATCTTATCATTGCCTATCAAGTTTCTTAGACGAAACGTGCGCTCTTTAAAATTTTATTTGTTTCTCAACATTAGAAAATGTTCAGCTCTAAAGTCAGTTAAAATGCAACTGAGTATAATCTTTATGGATAATTCCAACAGTAATCAGACAGACATAGTTGCGTTATTGTTAGCGAAATTTTGGCTCTAAAACATTTGAGTTGTACTCGCTTTATTTTAGTTTAGTATGCTATGATGTTGAAATCATTATTGTGACTAAAATGTATTGATCTTCAATACAATACAATACTTACAATATTTAACAATAAAGAAATCCTACTAATATTATAAACGCGAAAGTTAGTAAGAATGGATGGATGGATGGATGGATGAATGTTTGTTACGCCAGAACGGCTGAACAGATCTGGATGAAATTTGGCACAGAGTTATATTATAGTCTAGAATAGCACATAGGATACTTTTTAACCGCGGGTGAAACCGCGGGGTGCAGCTAGTAAATAATAAAATAAATTCGGGACACTTCCACACACGGTCGCCTGACCCCAAACTTAGCAAAGCTTGTACTGTGGCTCCCAGAGACTGATATACGTGTTTAGATATTTTTTTAAATACATATATCTTTATACACATATAACATCCAGACATAGAACAAATATAAATGTTCATAACTTAAATGTTTGCCCTAGGTGGAAATCGAACCCACACCCTAAGCTCAGAAGCCATGTTCACTACCAACTGACCCACCGAGGTAGTTACATGTTTGTGATGACAAATTTTCACTGAATTCCAAAAAAAAAAAATAGTAACAGCTATAAGTAGACCAATTTTGAAAATATTTTTGAAAAAAAAATGTGTTAAAACAAAAATAAAATCTAAATTCCGAAAAATAGTAAAGCATAGAAAGCCGATAAACCAGGGGAGCGTAACTATTGCACGTTAGGAAATTTTCTGGCAGAATATTCCCTTTAAAATTATTAACCACCGCATCACGTCGGTGTAACGACCCTGGATTGCATGGGTCGATTTCATTATGCAAATGAATACGAACCCGATACACCAGAGTTAATTGATGAGCATATTTACATGCTAATAAATACCATGCCCTGTACCGTATTTCGAACCTGATTGCGGCCGACATGATAATGGCATATCGTGAGCTATGGCGCGATCGGGATTTTAATATTGGTTAAATAGCGATATTGTGTTCAGTGTTACAAAGGATTAACCTTAGCCGATGCTTCACTGAACTGTTGATGTCGCATTTGTCATAAAAATGAGAAGGGATACGGTTCAGTGTCACTATTGTCTCAAAAATGTGCCAATTAAACTTACGGTGACATGTTTGTGAAACGTTAGTGCTGCTGAATCGTTGCTCATCCGTTTTTTTTGACAAACAGTACATCAACGGTTCAGTTAAGCATCGGTTATAGTTTGATGGATTTCCTCGCGGTAACTTCAGGTATTTCAATTCACAAACTGCGAAGCTGTAACTACTCGCATACATTTGTAACACAGGAATGTTACAACGCATATGAGTAGCACAATAGCGTTGCAGTTTACTATTAAGAGCTAGCCAGCTAACGTATTTTCGGAGTTATATTCGACTGCGTGTATTTAGTTTCACGGAATGTGACAAGCCAAGAGAAAAAATGTAGGTAAAATGAAATACGACTACGAGTAAGTGAAGACTAGTTTTACCCAAAAAAATGTTTAATAAATAATAAATAAATAAATTCGGGACACTTTCACACACGGTCGCCTGACCCCAAACTAAGCAAAGCTTGTACTATGGTTGCCAAAGACGGATATATAATACATACTTAGATATTTTTAAATACATACTTAAATACATATTAACACCCAGACATAGAAGAAACACAAATGTTCATGGCATAAATGTTTGCCCTAGGTGGGAATCGAACCCACGCCCCCAAGTTCAGAAGGCCGGTTCACTACCAACTGAGCCACCGAGGTAATTTTTAAGTGTAATCTCTCTTGTCAGAATATCTTCGTTGATTTAACAGTCAACTCCTTAAAGTTAGCCGATTCTATTTCCACTAACTACTTACAACCACTTCAGGATTTCCAAAGTATTTTTAGCCTCTTGTTTCCTCGCTCGAAAAGTTTTGAACACTTTTATCTATTTATCGACAGTCATTAAAAAAATCGTCGTTCCGCAAAAAGGGAGAAGGAGGAAAAAGTGACGCAGGTCAAAGTTAAATGGAAGGACATAAAATAAAAGAACCGTTATAAAGTAGCAGCTTAACCCTTCCGATAGGCGTCGGGGGACCGCCTTATAGCCTTTCAGAACATTTCTGGTAGAAAGAGTACGGAAATTCACATTATGTTCAGGCACAACAAGGATTTGGCACATGGCCTTTAATTTTTAGGGGTATTTTTGGCGGGGCTGGTGTCATTATTAAAACGTTATCTTGGGCAGGGTTAAAATTTTGTAAGAGCTTAGCCCTTCAAGGGATTTTTTATTACGTTTACTTTAGGGTGTACGTACATACTTACCTACACAGCTCGTAAAAAATCATATAGTGCTTAAACAACAGGATATTACTAAAAATTAGTTTCAAAGGTAATAAGTGTATTAAATAGTCATATCGTCACGCCTTTTCCCCGAGGGGGCTGGCAGAGGTGTAATATAACACCCACACTTCTCCGGACGATATTTAGTCCCAAATGTGAAAGAGGACGAACCTGTCGCCATACACTGGGCTCCAGTCATGAAGCAGATGACATAATTACGATACGCACATTTAACAATAAACAAATTGGTGCGTGCCGTCGGCTGGGTTTGAACCCGCTCCCTCTGGCTTGAGAGGTGTGGGCCTTCCCCAACTAGGCTATCATTGCTTAAATAATGATTGTGTTTATTTATGGATATTGGTAGATTCTTAAAAACCTTTTTTTTACTCAAATGTAAGTTTCTGTATGGTATCAGAACAGAACAGGAAAACGCGAGGCTATAGTAAAATATTAAACGATAAAAATACAAAACGAAAAAAAAATGCAGAAAGCCTTCATCCATATTTTAGGATTAAGTATTATTTTTTATTTTCATTCAATAGGCGAAAACTGATAAATGGCGTCTAATTATTTAATTTATTAGTAATCTTGTTACATAACACTGTGTGTTATCCGAATAAAGTAAACTAATAATAAACTAAAAAAAAGACAATGTAACTAAATAAAATTTAGTTACATCGTCGCTTTCGTGACAGAATCCGATGGTTATGTGCTGTAAAGCCATTAAAGTAAGTACTTATTTACACGGTGCAGAACACTGCGGTTTCAATATTTACATGGAACAATTCATGTAAACACAATGACAATCTGGTATGTGGTCGGAACTCGATCTGTGTTTACCAAATAATTTTCCGGTTACATACGAGTAAGAGCGATTGTTGTAAATTTTTGTTTACTATTTTTACCACATTGTAATTTTTTACATACTAGCTGCGCCCTGCAGTGTTACTAAGTTTCTGTGGAAATCGGGATAACAATTGGCTTAAATGTTAATCCAGCCGGCCTAGCATGCATGCACAACGCGACTCTTTTTATCGAGACAGACGTATGTACGCACATAGCCTTGTCACGTTCTCGCACGAGAAATTTTTTGTCGCGCAGGCATACTAAGGGTGCAGGGTGTCAGCTACCATACCGTTTTCATCAAAATTGACCCAACCGTTTGAGCGCGAAGCAGTAACAAACATACACACTTATCTTACACACCTCAGAAACTTTCGCCTTAATAATAGTAGTGAGATGTAATGAAGTGTGATTAAGTGAGTCGTGGACACCAACCCGACGATGTAAAAAAAGAGATAAGTAGCGGAAGAACGAGATAAATGGTGTTCTCTGGTGTCAGAGGCCAAGAGCCACTTTGGGTCGCTGTTTATTGGAAGTAAGGGGTAAAACTGTGTCTATTGAGTTTATATTACTTGATCTCAGAAGCTTCCCGAGTAAGGTTTCAAACAAATTTTGTACAGCCATTTAATCTAATAACTATGAGCTTTAATTATTTCCGAAGTATTCCGTCTTCTTGGAATGTAATTAAAATAATTCTATTTAACTAAACGTCGGATCGCATATCCTTCAGCAGTTTTGAAAGGAGTTTGCGCGATTAAAAGTTGTTCGGCAAAGCGTTGGTACGGTCACCATCGGGCTTTGGATATGATGGATTGTTAATAATCGGGAAGTCAATTCTCTTAGTACTTTATTCCGCATAGTTAAAAATAAATTTAACTAATAGTTGAAAGTATAAAAAAGGAAACGGTAGTGAAATATAACTTTATTTCAGAAGATTAACTTAAAAAAAAACATTTCTCTTCAAATTGAAAAAAAAACAGACTGGACAAAATAATATATACAGGGTGTTACAAACACCGCTTGTTGTATCCGCAAGGTACGCATCTAGTATCGACTGGAAGACGCAATTATGCTACTTTCAATTAAATATTGACTCTAAAAAATTCTAATACACGGCACGCTCCGCCCTCCTAAACGCTGGAACGTAGCTACTTATTGCGTCGGTTTTATTTGTAAACTATTCGCGTTGAGCCGCTTCTTTCTTATAATAAAAGCCGCCAACGTATGATATAGATTTTATTTACATTTTTGTAAAAATATTTTTTTTCCTTGCGATCTTATAGCGGTCATAGCTCTTGCTATTTTTAACGTGCAATTTGCACGAATACTTATAAATGTGTGTACATGCCGTTCAATTATACCACATGGTTTTTGTAATATGCTGTATAATTATCGAACCTGCTCTCAAAGTTTTATGAGAATCGGTTGAGAAATGCGACCCCTACCGACGCCGGCCGCGAGATCTTCAGCTCACAGAGCCAAAAGTTAATAACACAAGAATTTAAACAGCCACAAGTTTATACAATACATCTTTATTGCACACCAAAAATACAAAGTAAAACAAACATAAAGAGAATATTAAAAATAAAATATCATTCGGCAGTACAAGGGCGGCCTTATCTATTCTTTACACAAGAATTTAAACAAGAACTTAAAATATTTTTATCCCGAAAATTGCGGACGGATAGTTACAGCAGTCTCTCCTCAAAGTGGAAACTTGTTTTGAACATGGTTAAAACTACCTGCGGGTAATTTGGACTTAAATTCAGGCTAACATGATACCGCAGCCTTTGATAACGGACTGGCCGTGCTTTTGACAAATCTTTAAGAAAAATCCTAGCTTATGTCTTTTGAGCTTTGCGTTAGGAACTGAGACCTACTCATATACCTACTCTACTTACCTGAAATAGAATGAAAACTGTGTCAAATTTGTAAAGGTTTTGTCAGTAATTCTCGAAAGACGTAATTGCCTCACAGACGCATTTGCCCCAGTTGACCCAAATTAATATTTCAGACTTCAGAGTCTTTTGTTTTGTTTTGCCTGCTTCGGTGGATCAGTCAGTAGTGAAGGGTTCGATTCCCACCTAGGGCAAATAATTTTGTGATGAACATTTGTGTTTATTAAATTCTATGTTTGGGTGTTAATATCTATTTAAGAATTTAAAATATAATATATGTCTATGTTGTATGTATATCAGTCTCTGGTAGAATTTATTTATTTATTATATTGGATGTAATAATGGTTTTTACGTACTAATTTAGATGAAATCCCTACTTATTTGTTTACCTATGCCATATCCAGTATAGGTATAACTTAAAAACTATAATTTTCAGTTTTATATCTTATTTAAATTTTGGCGTTGGGTGTCAGTAACGTACATTAATTTTACATTCAATTCAATTCAGGTATCTATTTCAATTGAACATTTCTTGGTATTCTTCGATATCGAGCTTTTGTAACAACTTTGACAGCAGAACTGATTGAAATATTCGGTTCGCATCCGTAGAAAAAGTAGGACTTTTTCTGCTAAAATATCTCGCTTAAATAAATAACACTAATATTATAAATGCGGAAGTCTGGGATTGAGTCAGTGAGTGATGTGTGGTGTATGCTTAATTTATTTTTACGTTGAGCCGGCCCGAGGAATTCGAATGAAATTTTGTACAGATGCCAAAAGTTTTCATAGATACTTTTTTTTTTGGAAATCAATTAAGATTCCTTTTAGGATAGCAGGTGAAGCTGAAAGGCATCGCTAGTCTTATAATAAGGCAACAAATTCGCAAAACTCTGAGAATAAATTGAAAATTCTCATATTTATGAAGAAAGTTTCAATTCCGTGAAGCGGAGTATAATAACCTGAAACATTGAGTTATTTTTTAGAGATTGCGTGTTCTGGATGTTGCATTTCATTACGTTTGCTACTAGCTTGAAATTTCTACTAGCTGAATTGCATTGGAGTGTGCGACCTTCGACACCTCAGTAGGTGCAGCGGAGCTAATAATATTTTTTTATGCGTAGTAGATATTTGTGAGATTCTGTGCGATGCATGACGTCTATGCGCTTAGAGCGGGCTGTCCATGGATAAAATTCACAACGATTTATGTAGTTGCAGAACACTAAAACGCACAAAGGTCTCAGTACCATCATAAATGTAAAAATACCCAGTCCTTATCTAGTAAAATTTAAACGTCATTGATTTAGTTGCAATACACTAAAACGCACAAAAGTCTCAGTACCATCATAAATGTTAAAATGCCCAGTCCTTATCTAGAAAAACTTAAACGTCAATGCAAAAATACCGTTTTTGGTGTGGAACTTCGCAGAAAAGTCGCGAGGACAAAATCAGTTGCGGAATGTTATCTTTCCATTAGAGCAGGCGAGTCCTAAGTAAACTAAACCTTTGTTAGAAGTTAACGTCGGTTTAATAACTATCCTAAGATTGAACGCGCGGTTAGAGGTAAAGCAGCCGATGTAGCGGAAGCGGTTTAAGACTTTTTTTCGGTTTAAGTTGTTTCTTTAGGTCTCTTAAGGGACTCTATTAATTCCCCCGTCTGATTAGAAAATCTTTCATATTTTTGTATATGCCCGTCTTGAGAACTCTATACTTTTAAACTACATAACATAACATATCGTCACGCCTTTCCCACGAGGAGGGTGGCAGAGGTGTAATACAACACTCACACTTCACTGGACGATATTCAGTCCAAAATGTGACAGAGGGCGAGCCTGTCGCCAAACACCGGGCTCCAGTCATGTAGCAGATGACATACAAAACACACATGTGTTCACACAATGAACAAATTGGTGCGTGCCGTCGGCTGGATTTAACCCGGCTTGAGAGGCGGGCCTTCTCCAACTAGGCTATCATCGCTTACTTTTAAAATAAAACTAAGTAAAGTGAATAGGTATCTCCTGTGCAAGCGTGTTACACCTTCGATCACGTCAATGCTTCCCTCAAGCGAGTTAGTGGTCAAATGCACGCCTAGTCTGTTGAAAAAAAAAAGTAAATGGTTGATATCTATAAAAGTATACGGAACTCTAGACGTGCGAGTTCGACTGGCATTTAAACCGGTTATAATTAATTAATGTTGTACTAGTAGTGTCTCGTTTTGTCCTATCACAGAATTGGGATAGTCAGAGTAAGATTATTTAAAAATATAATACTCCTTAACATCTCTCACGCTTTTAAAAAAGTTTGTTGTTATGTGCAGTTACCTTTTAAATTCGAAATTTAGGGTTTTCTGCAAATCTTGTAAAGTCCAAACTTCGTATTTGTAAGATCATTTAATTTTAAATTCATAAAGAGATTTTCCACATTGAATAAAAACTCAAAAGATTGAATTAAACTCAAGAGTTTTTAATTTTTAACAAATTTGTTGTTGTCGCTTTCTTACGTTGGTTTACCCTCTCCCTTACTGGGCCGGAGGCTGTCTTACTTAAACATCTATTAAAGTTTATCTAAGCACGTTTATTAACCAGGTTGATTAATATGAAACAATTTTAAAGTAAGCAGAATGTTTATAATAGTTAAGCAAGTATAATGTTTACAATGTTTTGCTTACCATCCGGTCTAATGTTACGTAATAAAACGTACTTAAAAAGATTAAAGGTATTACTTTGAGTTTTTTTTCACTGATTAGATGCATGACTGAGAATATCACATAAGATTATGGTATTGATACCCTTTTGGCCAGGTATGAAACCGTAGGCTCGTAACCGCAGTTACGGCACAAGAAAAAAATCTTCGTATACGACACTGGTTACCAGGAAATACGAATTTTTCTTTTCACGATACTGACTTTTTGTTTCATTACAAATTTCAGTGAAAGAATATTTTTTACTTGTAAGTAACTAGTGGGAAATAGTAGAGTGAATACGTAGTATATAATCAAAAATTGGTTTTCAGACGAACGGCTACCAAGCACACCATTACCCCCTTAACCTTTATTAACCTTTATTTGTATTATTAACCTTTATTTTATTTATTAAACTTTATTGTATTTATTTACCTTTATTTGTTTATTTGTGTTTTTTCTTTGTTTCAAATTTTAAACTCGATCAAAAAAGACAAAACGCTGAATAACTCTTTCAAAGCTAAGTACGAGTATACTATGTTTATTAGTAACGGTAGGTGTTTAGGACAAACTTTGGTAGGTGTTTAGACTCTAACAAAATATGTTCTACCACATATGTAGTTGTTCACCTATGTGCCATTACCTATGCCATTCAGGGTTAGCTACTCAGCTCATGCTAACTTGATTGCTTTTTATGCCATTGGCGTATGTAAATATGCCAATCGAAATTGGCATATTTATGCCAATTAAAATTGGCATATTTACAGTCTCGTACTTACCGAAGTAATATTTTATCAGACCGTTTAAAAGGATTTCATCAGCGCAAACATCCCTCTAAGCTTACTTCTAAGTTCTTCTAAGCTAACTTTTCTTAGAAGAAAGGATAAAGCCGCGCCTTTAAACATGTGCTTTCTGTCCCTTTGTCTGTCTCACATAGCTAAGTGAGTATACATATTGCGATTACTTATATTCCAATAAAAAAAAAAACTCCCGTCCCATCCATAATAAATCATTTTATCTCGCAAAGTATGACTAATGAAGATGGAGGAATCGCTAAGAACGGAAATAAAAGATTCAAGTAACAATCTGTTTGAAGAGAATTTATGCGTCGGGAAGAAATTTTCATCACTTTTACGGTAATTTTATTTAGTTCGCGCCCAACTTCCGCTGTCTGACCTTTGCGAAATGACCTTAATTACTTTCTTATTAATTGTTCTGTCTATTTAGAAATTATATTTTTGGTGAGCTGTGGGCGAGCTGTGGATGGCTTTATAATTATCATGAAATGAGAAGCAGAATATCACGACATTTGAATGGTAATCACTATTTACTACTCGTAGGACTATTTCATTGAAATGTCTATTTATATTTTGGTCCTTTGGCAACTTTATACTCGTACAGGCTAAGAAAATAAACAATTTAGAGGTTTCTCTAAATTGTTCTCTCTAACTGCACGTCTTTAAAATGACAACAAAATTAATCTTCTAACATTTAAAAAAAATGCTAGTGAACTTACAGTTAGCGAATTCGCGTGAAAATCTATGTAGCTATTTGAAGTGATAAGAGAAATATAAAAGAAATAGTTAAATGCAAGCGGCGACTCCTTTCATTTTCAAATTTTGATCTCGACGATTACAATCAAATTTCCAAAGTTTTTCCTGAACGCTGGATCCGTGGTTATTACCCAGAGCTGCTCCGGGCGCCATCTGCCGGTGGCCCTTCCCGAATAATTGCCGTAAAACTTTGCCCGCCCCTACATCCTAACTACCCGTTATAATTTAAACATCCATGAATATTTGAATTTCACGACGCTACGTGCCTTACGCTTTAAGATTGGATAGTACAAGGTTTCTGATTGCAAAGCTTGTGCAATGCAATTTGAATTAGCAATTCAAAACTGTGAAAAGTTGGTAGGGAAGTATATTACCTACGCCTTACTTACCTACGGGATAAGGTTGCAAGTCACATCCTACTAATATTATAAACGCGAAAGTTGTATGTTTGTATGGATGGATGGATGGATGTTTGTTACTCTTTCACGCCAGAACAGCTGAACAGATCTGGATGAAATTTGGCACAGAGATAGATTATAGTCTAGAATAGCAACATAGGATACTTTTTAACCGCGGGAGAAACCGCGGGGCGCAGCTAGTTTTTATTTAATTATGTTTAACAACATTACGGGCGTTTAACAATCATCCCTGGGCCCTATACTTGACGACCGAAATGTTTTTTGTCACTATCACTCTTAAGACGTTTGAAACGAGGGAGACAATGACAACATAATATCGCGAGCGTCAAGCCTATATTAAAATATTCAAGCCAATATTTAAAGGGCATGTCACGCAGGGCGAGTTTTCCGTCCAATGGCCCAGTCAAAGCGAATGCAGCCGCTTCATGTGTCATGGTTGCATTGGCTTTGACCGGTACTCCGCCAAACCGCCTACTAAAGTACTCTGCCAGGTATAGCATTCCTGTCACGTGGGCAACACCTAGTGACGTCAATCAATGCTTAAGCAAGCCAGAAATATGTCATTTACAAATAGTTCGAAAGAGACGGATGACGATGACGAGTGACGTCATTACGTGTTTGTTCCCGTAATGCTAGCCCTTGTTTTTGTGGATCGTCGGATGCAGAACACATTCAGTGTGATGATGCAGCCTACAATGGAGCACCCTTCACCTTATATTTATTTGCTTGGAAGAAACCGATCAAGTGAATCCGTTTCTTGAGAATTTGTTTCCTGAAAATATGTCTGGTGTTAGATTTAATTGCTTATTATGATTGTGTGTGGCATTATTATGATTGGGTGTAGCAGGTCCACAAAATTAGCAGTTATTAGACTGCTTCCGTGGCTCAGTTGGTAGTGAACCTGCTTTCTGAGCTTGGGGGCGTGGATTCGATTCCCACCTAGGGCAAACATTTATGTGAAGAACATTTGTGTTTGTTCTATTTCTGGGTGTTAATATCTATTTAAGTATGTATTTAAAAATGTATGTAAGTATGTATATCACCGGTGTGAAGTTGGCAGCCAACTTTAGCAGCCAAGTAATCCGACCAAATTAGAGAGACTTTTTTGCCAAAGCAATTAGGACCCTTTGTTCACTGAAATCCGATATAAATTGATTATCTATACCTTAAAAAATATCAAGACTATTCAATAAACACACCTAAAAAATAAAACGTTAGTGAAGAAAAAATTTAGGACAAATGATGGCTGCTGGCGAATCAAGACCGCCCTACGCTTAGTAGGCGAAATTTTCAGGCACGCTAAGCACAATGTCTAGGCTATCGAATAAGTATCATTTCAGCCTGGCTAAATGCCTGCTAGAGCCTCCAACGGTCATACGAAATGAAGTATTTGAAAATTGTCACCAAAATCTGAAGCCGCGGTGGGTTTCGACTAGTGGGACGGCTAGCAAGGGGATGAATGCTATGCCATAGCATCAGTTACCTTCTAAACTATCTGAAAAATCCTGAAAGAACCTGGCTAAATGATTCACTGAACCTGAAATGACTCTATGAAACATTTTCAACTTTTTTTCTAACCAGCATGTTCTCAAATAAAGTACCCTTAGACGAAAAAGTTGGACACAGCCTTTCATTTTTCTGAAACTTTACATATCTGGCTGCAAAATAATATAAAACACAGCCTGGCTGAAGCTCAAAACCAGAAGAAAATCGATACCTGAAATTCCGTAGTAGCAAAAAAAATTCTGACCCAAGTTGGCTGCTGGCGAATCACGGTCGCCCTACGCTTACAGTGGCAGAAAAACTTTTAAGTTCGATAAGCTTAATGTCTAGGCTATCGAATGAATACCATTTCAGCCCGGCTAAACGCCTGCTAGAGCCTCCAACTGTCATACGAAATGAAGTATTTGAAACTTGTTACCAAAAATCAGATACCGCGGTGGATTTCGACCAGTGGGACGGCTAGCAAGGGGATGAATGCTATGCCATAGCATCAGTTACCTTCTAAACTATCTGAAAAATTCTGAAAGAACCTGGCTAAATGATTCACTGAACCTGAAATGACTCTATGAAACATTTTCAACTTTTTTTCTAACCAGCATGTTCTCAAATAAAGTACCCTTAGATGGAAAAGTTGGACACAGCCTTTCATTTTTCTGAAACTTTACATATCTGGCTACAAAATAATATAAAACACAACCTGGCTGAAGCTCAAAACCAGAAGAAAATCGATGCCTGAAATTCCGTAGTAGCAAAAAAAATTCTGACCCAAGTTGGCTGCTGGCGAATCACGGTCGCCCTACGCTTACAGTAGCAACAAAACTTTCAGGTTCGATAAGCTAAATGTTTAGGCTATCGAAGAAATATCATTTCAGCCCGGCTAAACGCCTGCTAGAGCCTCCCACTGTCATACGAAATGAAGTTTTTAAAACTTGTCACCAAAACCAGATACCGCGGTGGATTTCGACCAGTGGGACGGCTAGCAAGGGGATGAATGCTATGCCATAGCATCAGTTACCTTCTAAACTATCTGAAAAATCCTGAAAGAACCTGGCTAAATGATTCACTGAACCTGAAATGACTCTATGAAACATTTTCAACTTTTTTTCTAACCAGCATGTTCTCAAATAAAGTACCCTTAGACGGAAAAGTTGGACACAGCCTTTCATTTTTCTGAAACTTTACATATCTGGCTACAAAATAATATAAAATACAGCCTGGCTGAAGCTCAAAACCAGAAGAAAATCGATACCTGAAATTCCGTAGTAGCAAAAAAAATTCTGACCCAAGTTGGCTGCTGGCGAATCACGGTCGCCCTACGCTTACAGTGGCAGAAAAACTTTTAAGTTCGATAAGCTTAATGTCTAGGCTATCGAATGAATATCATTTCAGCCCGGCTAAACGCCTGCTAGAGCCTCCAACTGTCATACGAAATGAAGTATTTGAAACTTGTCACCAAAATCAGATACCGCGGTGGATTTCGACCAGTGGGACGGCTAGCAAGGGGACGAATGCTATGCCATAGCATCAGTTACCTTCTAATCTATCTGAAAAATCCTGAAAGAACCTGGCTAAATGATTCACTGAACCTGAAATGACTCTATGAAACATTTTCAACTTTTTTTCTAACCAGCATGTTCTCAAATAAAGTACCCTTAGACGGAAAAGTTGGACACAGCCTTTCATTTTTCTGAAACTTTACATATCTGGCTACAAAATAATATAAAACACAGCCTGGCTGAAGCTCAAAACCAGAAGAAAATCAATACCTGAAATTCCGTAGTAGCAAAAAAAATTCTGACCCAAGTTGGCTGCTGGCGAATCACGGTCGCCCTACGCTTACAGTGGCAGAAAAACTTTTAAGTTCGATAAGCTTCATGTCTAGGCTATCGAATGAATACTATTTCAGCCCGGCTAAACGCCTGCTAGAGCCTCCAACTGTCATACGAAATGAAGTATTTGAAACTTGTCACCAAAATCAGATACCGCGGTGGATTTCGACCAGTGGGACGGCTAGCAAGGGGATAAATGCTATGCCATAGCATCAGTTACCTTCTAAACTATCTGAAAAATCCTGAAAGAACCTGGCTAAATGATTCACTGAACCTGAAATGACTCTATGAAACATTTTCAACTTTTTTTCTAACCAGCATGTTCTCAAATAAAGTACCCTTAGACGGAAAATTTGGACACAGCCTTTCATTTTTCTGAAACTTTACATATCTGGCTACAAAATAATATAAAACACAGCCTGGCTGAAGCTCAAAACCAGAAGATAATCGATACCTGAAATTCCGTAGTAGCAAAAAAAATTCTGACCCAAGTTGGCTGCTGGCGAATCACGGTCGCCCTACGCTTACAGTGGCAGAAAAACTTTTAAGTTCGATAAGCTTCATGTCTAGGCTATCGAATGAATACTATTTCAGCCCGGCTAAACGCCTGCTAGAGCCTCCAACTGTCATACGAAATGAAGTATTTGAAACTTGTCACCAAAATCAGATACCGCGGTGGATTTCGACCAGTGGGACGGCTAGCAAGGGGATAAATGCTATGCCATAGCATCAGTTACCTTCTAAACTATCTGAAAAATCCTGAAAGAACCTGGCTAAATGATTCACTGAACCTGAAATGACTCTATGAAACATTTTCAACTTTTTTTCTAACCAGCATGTTCTCAAATAAAGTACCCTTAGACGGAAAATTTGGACACAGCCTTTCATTTTTCTGAAACTTTACATATCTGGCTACAAAATAATATAAAACACAGCCTGGCTGAAGCTCAAAACCAGAAGATAATCGATGCCTGAAATTCCGTAGTAGCAAAAAAAATTCTGACCCAAGTTGGCTGCTGGCGAATCACGGTCGCCCTACGCTTACAGTGGCAGAAAAACTTTTAGGTTCGATAAGCTTAATGTCTAGGCTATCGAATGAATACCATTTCAGCCCGGCTAAACGCCTGCTGGAGCCTCCAACTGTCATACGAAAGGAAGTATTTGAAACTTGTCACCAAAATCAGATACCGCGGTGGATTTCGACCAGTGGGACGGCTAGCAAGGGGATGAATGCTATGCCATAGCATCAGTTACCTTCTAAACTATCTGAAAAATCCTGAAAGAACCTGGCTAAATGATTCACTGAACCTGAAATGACTCTATGAAACATTTTCAACTTTTTTTCTAACCAGCATGTTCTCAAATAAAGTACCCTTAGACGGAAAAGTTGGACACAGCCTTTCATTTTTCTGAAACTTTACATATCTGGCTACAAAATAATATAAAACACAGCCTGGCTGAAGCTCAAAACCAGAAGAAAATCGATGCCTGAAATTCCGTAGTAGCAAAAAAAATTCTGACCCAAGTTGGCTGCTGGCGAATCACGGTCGCCCTACGCCTACAGTGGCAGAAAAACTTTTAAGTTCGATAAGCTTAATGTCTAGGCTATCGAATGAATACCATTTCAGCCCGGCTAAACGCCTGCTGGAGCCTCCAACTGTCATACGAAATGAAGTATTTGAAACTTGTCACCAAAATCAGATACCGCGGTGGATTTCGACCAGTGGGACGGCTAGCAAGGGGATGAATGCTATGCCATAGCATCAGTTACCTTCTAAACTATCTGAAAAATCCTGAAAGAACCTGGCTAAATGATTCACTGAACCTGAAATGACTCTATGAAACATTTTCAACTTTTTTTCTAACCAGCATGTTCTCAAATAAAGTACCCTTAGACGGAAAAGTTGGACACAGCCTTTCATTTTTCTGAAACTTTACATATCTGGCTACAAAATAATATAAAATACAGCCTGGCTGAAGCTCAAAACCAGAAGAAAATCGATGCCTGAAATTCCGTAGTAGCAAAAAAAATTCTGACCCAAGTTGGCTGCTGGCGAATCACGGTCGCCCTACGCTTACAGATGCAGAAAAACTTTTAAGTTCGATAAGCTTAATGTCTAGGCTATCGAATGAATACCATTTCAGCCCGGCTAAACGCCTGCTGGAGCCTCCAACTGTCATACGAAATGAAGTATTTGAAACTTGTCACCAAAATCAGATACCGCGGTGGATTTCGACCAGTGGGACGGCTAGCAAGGGGATGAATGCTATGCCATAGCATCAGTTACCTTCTAAACTATCTGAAAAATCCTGAAAGAACCTGGCTAAATGATTCACTGAACCTGAAATGACTCTATGAAACATTTTCAACTTTTTTTCTAACCAGCATGTTCTCAAATAAAGTACCCTTAGACGGAAAAGTTGGACACAGCCTTTCATTTTTCTGAAACTTTACATATCTGGCTACAAAATAATATAAAACACAGCTTGGCTGAAGCTCAAAACCAGAAGAAAATCGATGCCTGAAATTCCGTAGTAGCAAAAAAAATTCTGACCCAAGTTGGCTGCTGGCGAATCACGGTCGCCCTACGTTTACAGTGGCAGAAAAACTATCAAGTTCGATAAGCTAAATGTCTAGGCTATCGAATGAATTTCATTTCAGCCCGGCTAAACGCCTGCTAGAGCCTCCAACTGTCATACGAAATGAAGTTTTTGAAACTTGTCACCAAAATCAGATACCGCGGTGGATTTCGACCAGTGGGACGGCTAGCAAGGAGATGAATGCTATGCCATAGCATCAGAAACCCTCTAAACTATCTGAAAAATCCATTTCATAATTCCAGCATTTTATAATTTCTATTATAAAATGCCCTAAAATGTTTTGGTCGTTCACGAAATCTATTAAAAAAGGTTCTAATACACAGTTCTAATATCCTCTCTTTCGTATGAAGGTAAAGTGTCAGACTCTGGTAAAGATGCTTGTGACCTCTTTGCAACCTATTTCCAGACAACTTTTCTAACCCCCTCCTCCTCTTCCTCAACAACTTCTACGAGCACTCAATATATGACTCAGAAGCAACGTAGTAATTATACTAATGCCTTAGGTAGCATTGAAATTACACCTGATAAGGTAAACAAGTTAATGAAAACGTTAGATTTAGCTAAGGGAGCAGAGCCAGACCAAATAACGCCTTTATTTGTAACAAAATGTTCAGATGCCTTGAGAAAACCTCTAGTAATACTATTTTCACGCTCGGTAACAGAAGGTATAGTTCCTAACATCTGGAAGTCTGCTTTTATAACGCCTGTTCATAAGAGCGGCGGTAAGAATGACGTTAAAAACTACAGACCAATATCTAAACTATGTATATTTGCTAAAATATTTGAACGTATTGTTTACTCGCAGGTCTACAGTGGTATGTCGGTCTTATTTATTTCTGAACAATATGGGTTTCTTAAAAAGCGCTCAACAACGTCAAATCTATTATCCTTTATAGACTACACTACCTCTCATATGGACTCAGGGGGACAGGTTGATGCCATATTCACGGACTACAGCAAATGTTTTGATCGTATTGACCACACTGTTCTCTTACAGAAGCTTCTCAACGCTGGAATCCATGGAAATTTATACAGATGGTTTAAATCCTACATTGAAAACCGATCCCAGGCTGTTGCTATTAACGGCTTCTCATCAACATGGCAGCTAGTACCGTCAGGAGTGCCCCAGGGTTCCTTATTAGGACCTCTTCCATTTAACATTTTTATCAATGACGTAATTTCTTGTTTTACTAGTTCGAAATTTGTTGTATATGCAGATGACATGAAAATTTTTAAACATATTAATAGTATAACCGATTGCTATCTTTTACAGCAAGACTTAGATAGATTTGATAACTACTGCAAAGTAAATAAATTAGACCTTAATATAGCCAAATGTTATGCTATAACTTTCACACGTAGGACTAAACCAACTAATTTCAAATATAACCTTAGAGGTCAAGTAGTTAAAATAGTAGACGAAATTCGTGATTTAGGTGTGATACATGACTCAAAACTAACTTACGAGAAACACATAGATAACATAGCCAATAGAGCTAACAAGGCCATGGGATTTATTATCAGGTCAAGTTATCAGTTCAGTAGCATTAAAGTAATTAAAATTTTGTATTGTTCATACGTGCGTAGTATACTCGAGTATTGTTCACAAATTTGGAATCCACGGTACGATGTTTATATTAATAGGTTAGAAGCTATTCAAAAAAAACTTATGAGACACCTACAGTACAAATGCAAAATATATGACGACAACTATGAAGCTAGATATAAAAGGCAACATTATGCTACCCCTACGGAAAAGACGTGAGATTGCAGATGTAGTAATGTTAATGAAAATAATGCAGTCTCAAATTGATTCACCAGAACTCCTCTCCAAGATAGATATATTAAAACCCTCACGCTCTCGTAGGCACCAAAAACTTTTAAATGTCCCCCAATGTGCTACCAACTATAGAAGAAATTCTTTCTTTGTCAGATCCACTTCCACTATAATAACATGGACCTGTCTGAATTTGACCTTTTCAACTCACCGGTATACAAAGTTCGCAATTCCTTGAGTAATATTTGGTTTGATTGTAAACAAGTTACATTGATTGTAAACAAGTTGTGTACTTAGATTCTATACCGGGTGTAAGGAGACCGTTCTCGAAAACGAAAACTGGGAATAGTGGTGGGGATTACTAATACAAAGCGACTAAAAAAAACGCGAAAAAAAGACTTTTTTTTTAAACTTAAAATCTGATATTTTAACATCGACACAAGTTATACAAGCTTTAAAAAGCTAGTTTAAACACCAATTACCAAAAAAGAAAAAAATTTACCCTAACGGCAGTCTAATACTAAATGCCTAACAGCTGACGCTAGAGGTGAACGCCCGCACACAGCTGCGCGCGGTCGCGACCTAGGTGCCGCGCCGCCCGCGCCCTCCGCTGTCTCGGCGCGCGCGCGGCCCGCGGCGGCGCGTCGTCGCACTTTCCGTAGGTACTGGCGCCGACCATTGACCCCCGCGATATAAACGCGTTACATTGCTGGTTTGCAAATTTCTAAAAGTTTAAAATAACAGTTATATGGCTAATAGTTAGTGGTTTCGGGTTGTGTATAGATAGTATAATAACGGCGTTTCGGCTTCGAGAACGGTCTCCTTACACCCGGTATGTGAAAACTAATTAATGGTGCGTACTGTAATAGTAAATTAGTCAATCTATTTTTCTAATTTACTATTACAGTATGAATAACACTGTATGTTTTCCAAAAATAAATAAATAAATAGCCTAGACATTAAGCTTATCGAACTTAAAAGTTTTTCTGCCACTGTAAGCGTAGGGCGACCGTGATTCGCCAGCAGCCAACCTGGGTCAGAATTTTTTTTGCTACTACGGAATTTCAGGTATCGATTTTCTTCTGGTTTTGAGCTTCAGCCAGGCTGTGTTTTATATTATTTTGCAGCCAGATATGTAAAGTTTCAGAAAAATGAAAGGCTGTGTCCAACTTTTCCGTCTAAGGGTACTTTATTTGAGAACATGCTGGTTAGAAAAAAAGTTGAAAATGTTTCATAGAGTCATTTCAGGTTCAGTGAATCATTTAGCCAGGTTCTTTCAGGATTTTTCAGATAGTTTAGAAGGTAACTGATGCTATGGCATAGCATTCATCCCCTTGCTAGCCGTCCCACTGGTCGAAATCCACCGCGGTATCTGATTTTGGTGACAAGTTTCAAATACTTCATTTCGTATGACAGTTGGAGGCTCCAGCAGGCGTTTAGCCGGGCTGAAATGGTATTCATTCGATAGCCTAGACATTAAGCTTATCGAACTTAAAAGTTTTACTGCCACTGTAAGCGTAGGGCGACCGTGATTCGCCAGCAGCCAACTTGGGTCAGAATTTTTTTTGCTACTACGGAATTTCAGGCATCGATTTTCTTCTGGTTTTGAGCTTCAGCCAGGCTGTATTTTATATTATTTTGTAGCCAGATATGTAAAGTTTCAGAAAAATGAAAGGCTGTGTCCAACTTTTCCGTCTAAGGGTACTTTATTTGAGAACATGCTGGTTAGAAAAAAAGTTGAAAATGTTTCATAGAGTCATTTCAGGTTCAGTGAATCATTTAGCCAGGTTCTTTCAGGATTTTTCAGATAGTTTAGAAGGTAACTGATGCTATGGCATAGCATTCATCCCCTTGCTAGCCGTCCCACTGGTCGAAATCCACCGCGGTATCTGATTTTGGTGACAAGTTTCAAATACTTCATTTCGTATGACAGTTGGAGGCTCTAGCAGGCGTTTAGCCGGGCTGAAATGGTATTCATTCGATAGCCTAGACATTAAGCTTATCGAACTTAAAAGTTTTTCTGCCACTGTAAGCGTAGGGCGACCGTGATTCGCCAGCAGCCAACTTGGGTCAGAATTTTTTTTGCTACTACGGAATTTCAGGCATCGATTTTCTTCTGGTTTTGAGCTTCAGCCAGGCTGTGTTTTATATTATTTTGTAGCCAGATATGTAAAGTTTCAGAAAAATTAAAGGCTGTGTCCAACTTTTCCGTCTAAGGGAACTTTATTTGAGAACATGCTGGTTAGAAAAAAAGTTGAAAATGTTTCATAGAGTCATTTCAGGTTCAGTGAATCATTTAGCCAGGTTCTTTCAGAATTTTTCAGATAGTTTAGAAGGTAACTGATGCTATGGCATAGCATTCATCCCCTTGCTAGCCGTCCCACTGGTCGAAATCCACCGCGGTATCTGATTTTGGTGACAAGTTTCAAATACTTCATTTCGTATGACAGTTGGAGGCTCCAGCAGGCGTATAGCCGGGCTGAAATGGTATTCATTCGATAGCCTAGACATTAAGCTTATCGAACTTAAAAGTTTTTCTGCCACTGTAAGCGTAGGGCGACCGTGATTCGCCAGCAGCCAACTTGGGTCAGAATTTTTTTTGCTACTACGGAATTTCAGGCATCGATTTTCTTCTGGTTTTGAGCTTCAGCCAGGCTGTGTTTTATATTATTTTGTAGCCAGATATGTAAAGTTTCAGAAAAATGAAAGGCTGTGTCCAACTTTTCCGTCTAAGGGTACTTTAATTGAGAACATGCTGGTTAGAAAAAAAGTTGAAAATGTTTCATAGAGTCATTTCAGGTTCAGTGAATCATTTAGCCAGGTTCTTTCAGGATTTTTCAGATAGTTTAGAAGGTAACTGATGGCATAGCATTCATCTCCTTGCTAGCCGTCCCACTAGTCGAAACCCACCGCGGCTTCAGATTTTGGTGACAATTTTCAAATACTTCATTTCGTATGACCGTTGGAGGCTCTAGCAGGCATTTAGCCAGGCTGAAATGATACTTATTCGATAGCCTAGACATTGTGCTTAGCGTGCCTGAAAATTTCGTTGGCCTACTAAGCGTAGGGCGGTCTTGATTCGCCAGCAGCCATCATTTGTCCTAAATTTTTTCTTCACTAACGTTTTATTTTTTAGGTGTGTTTATTGAATAGTCTTGATATTTTTTAAGGTATAGATAATCAATTTATATCGGATTTCAGTGAACAAAGGGTCCTAATTGCTTTGGCAAAAAAGTCTCTCTAATTTGGTCGGATTACTTGGCTGCTAAAGTTGGCTGCCAACTTCACACCGGTATGTATATCAGTCTCTGGCAGCCATAGTACAAGCTTTGCTCAGTTTGGGGTCAGGCGACCGTGTGTGGAAGTGTCCCGAATTTATTTATTTATTTAGTCATTCACCAGTAGACCTAGAGAAAAAAAAAATAGGTACTCTAGACTAGCAGCTCTATGATTAGAAAACCTCCCGAATTTGTTTTTGCATGTAGCGTTTGGAACATGGCAGAAATGTATATTTTGTACGTTTTCAACCCCTTATTTCTACCATTTTGAAAAATTAGCAAAAACTGAATCGATAAAAAATCCTTATAATTAACGGATCTGGCAACATTATTTCACAAAAATCTGTTGGGAAATGCGATCTGTAGAGGATATTCGCTAGACAGTCGAAAGCATTTTTGCTCAAGCTTAAACAGAGACGCTTCGCTATTATTTACGCTAGCTCGGTCAATCACTTAAATAAAAAACCGGCCAAGTGCGAGTCGAACTCGCGCATGAACAACGAACAGTTCCGTACCATTATCTATAAAAACGGCAAAAATCATGTATGTTATAAGGGAGCCCTCTTAAATAATTATTTAATTCTGTTTTTTGTTGTTACAACGGCAGCAGAAATACTCGTACATCATCTGTAAAAAAAATCAACTGTCTAACTATCACGGTTCATGACATAACAACCTGGTGACAGACTAACAGACAGAGACGGACGGACAGCGGAGTCTTAGTAATAGGTCCCGTTTCACCCTTTGGGTCCGGAACCCTAAAAACTACACCCTGCAGCCAGCAAATGCCCTGACCTTTAATTTTCCAGGCAGATTTATTTAACACAATTCATAAAATTCAGCCCAGTAGGATGCCATTAACGTTATGGACTCGGAACAGGCGCCATCTGTCGCGTGCGTTCGGAACGCTGCCAGGGGTCACGTGGGGGCTATTAATCTGGTAACAGATGCCGCCGCTCTATTACAACCGGCCTACTAGTCGTGGAGCTCAGTAATGCAGATCTCCAGTAAGTGGCTACTTATTGATTTCGTGCTCAGGAAAACGAAAAAGTCTAGCTTTTTTACTTTTTTTTTTTATGTAGAATAGGTCGGCGTTTGGCCATCAACTCGCCTGATGTTAAGCGACGTTGTGGTCTAAGATGGAGCACGACGACCTATAAGGTACTTATTCACTCTAGCCTTGAAGTTTTGTAGAGTGAAGATGTACAAGGACGGCAGTTGAGTGAGGCGCTACAACTGCGCTACTGCTCAGACCCGTCTTCGGAACGGTTACACCGGACTACATCCCGAAACACGACTAGGTCATTTCACGGCATGGCTTGGTCCGGTGGGTGGTAACTAGCCACGGCCGAAGCCTCCCACCAGAGTTTGCTACCCAGTTAGCACTACCCGGGGACCACGTGTAGGGAATCAGAATAGAGTACACTCCTACGGACGTGGGTAGCTCAGCCCCCATAGGTATAAAACCCTCATTAACATCATTTTACGCTGATATGACTTTTTTTACCCGACTGCGCAAGACGGAGAGTTATGGTTTTCGAGTGTATGTACATTTGTAAGTGTGTATAAATGTATGTATGCATGAGGTTTCTTTGGCAGGCTCTACAGCCTAAACAGCTTGATGGATTTCGACATACAGACATGTATAGATGAGGTACGAGTATGTATGTATGAGGTGTCATTTGAATCGTTTTGATAGTGAAAGTGAAATAGGGTACAAAATTTTGCAGATGGCTTTTTGTTTTTCTTTTAATAATGTTACTAATTTAATTGGACCTACTCGTATAGCAATAGAAAGGTCATAACTATAAAAACTGAGGTTGGGCTGGCTGGATAATTTTTTTGGAACATAGAACATTAAGAAAACGGTAATTTTTTTTAGTAGTTTGTACATAATACAGTGGAGCATAGCTATTTAAAAATAAACTAGCCTTTCGCCTACTACTTATTAAACGATAATTGGCTATTATAGTTGGTCTTTGATCGTTAGTTGGCGGCAGGAAGGCAATGGACGAGACTGGCACAGGACCGGAGAAGATGGCATGCTGAAAAGTAGACTTTCCTCAGTAATGGGTGGCAAATAGTAAATAATAGTTCACTAATTGCTCTAGTACCATTTCCGCACCATATCTAGTTATTAACTTATCATTAAACGTAGCCGTCGAGAGTCCTGCGATACAGGTTCGCCTAGTGCAGTACTCTCAAGCACTCTGCTGACCTTATAAACATTCTCTAATGTAGCTCGTTTTTATTCATTTATAAGTTTAGTTTTTAAGGTTTAATATAATATTGATGGTAAATAAATCTATTTCCATTTCTATTTTCTATTATTTTAGTTAGGAAGACGTCCACTGTTGGACAAAGGCCTCCCCCAATTGTCTCCTTAACTACGACAGGTCTTACGCTGCTCGCATCCAGTGGCTTCCCGCGATCATCACCAGATGGTTGGTCACTTTGAGGAGAGGCTTTCCGGTTCGGTTCGTGGTTATGCCTACGAACACAGGCCCTCCAGGTATAGCAGTTCGATGACGTGGGCAACGCGTTGTGACGTCAATCGATGCTTAAGCAAGACCGAAATAAGTAATTTACAAATAGTTCGAAAGAGACTGATAACGATGACAGTGACGTCATTACGTGTTTGCTTCTGGAATGCTTGACATTGCTTTTTTGGATAATGCTAAAACGTTAGTAAAAGAATAAACTTAGCAACTGTAAATAGTAATAGTGCAGCGCGGTACGGAGGGCGTATGTAAATACGCGACACCACCTCATTATGTATGGACGTTCTGTAACGTATGAATGTAGTGGTTTTGCCGCGAAAGAATTCACTGAAGGAGATTTGGGTGAAGATTGATGAACGCGAAAAAAGCTTCTTTTACTTGTCGAAAACACGATCGGGAGAGGGATTTGGAAAATAAATTTACCTAATTCTTAGAAGGAATTCCTATTTATTTGGTTTACGTTGCGGTTTATCTAAAATAATTTGGTAATAAGTGGTTAATTGACTAATGTGAGGTAAGCTTCTACGATAAATAGTGTATTTGTTACTACTTAGATACCTCTAAGGTGTATGTAAATAAATAACGTTTCACACTCATAGCTCCGACAAGGATTCCCAGTATCGGGGATGTGAGGAACACACACAAAGACAAGGACAACTAATAACCAGACCTAGAACAGACATTACAATTCATCATTTAAGCATCTGCCCGGTCGGGAATCGAACTAGGGACCTCCAGCTTATAAAGTAACTGACTAGTCTGACTAGGCTTCTAGGCTAGAGAAGTAGGAACAAGGTGACACATTGCGTCGCTAAAGTACCTAGTACTTACCAGAGAATAAATAATAGTACACCACTTTTATTAAATTAAAAAAAAATCCTCTCTATACCGTTTACTTAAGTAGTTAAATAAGTACCCAATAAATATGATGACCAGCGCGACTATTAATAGAATTTAAAAGTCCCTGACACAATGTTCACCATAATTTAACTTGTCAATTATTTATTTAACCATTTATTTTTAACCCCCGACGTAAAAACGACGGAGTGTTAAAAGTTTGAAAGTCTGTGTGTGTGTGTGTGTGTGTGTGTGTGTTTCTGTGTCTCTGTGGCATCTTAGCTCCCGAACGGATGAACGGATTTTGTTTTTGTGTGTTATTAGTCGGGAGTGTTCGGAGCCCGGTGTATGCTGACAGGCTCGCCTTCAGTTACTTTTTTGGTTAAATATCGTCCGGCAAAGTGTGGGTGTCAAATACACCTCTGCCAGCGTATTTTTTCTTTACTTTTTATCCCGAGCGGCTTATTTCTTATCCTTTTAACATTCTTAAAAACTAATTAGTCTGGGCTGCAGACTGCACGTGCTATTAATAGATTTAATTTCAGGCTAAAACTATTTTTAGACCTGGGGCTGGTGAACCGAGATTCCTAGCTTGGGGCCTGTTTTATTTTATTCTGTGCTTGAGTTCAAAAAACCTTGCGTTCAACTTTTATTTTATGAATGTTATTTTAAAATCATATTTAAGTAAATTTAAAACCAAAAGTTGTGTGTGTTTACTTGTTACTTCTTCACGCTCAAAATAACTGTATAAATGTCTGGGACACTTGCTCACACGGTCGTCTGACCCCAAACTAAGCAAAGCTTGTACTATGGCTGCCAGGGACTGATAAACATACCTAAATCTAATATTTTGAAATACATACTTAATTAGACTTAAAATGATGAACAGATTTTGATAAAGTTTGGTATGGAGATAGTTTATTCATTGAATTAACATAGTCTACTGTTTTAACAGTAAGCGATGGCAGCCTAGTTGGGAGAAGGTCCGCCTCTCAAGCTAGAGGGAGCGGGTTCGAACCCAGCCGACGGCACGCACCAATTTGTTCATTGTGTGATCATATGTGCGTATTGTATATCATCTGCTACATGACTGGAACCCGGTGTATGGCGACAGGCTCGCCCCCTGTCACATTTGGGACTGAATATCGTCCGGCGAAATGTGGGTGTTGTATTACACCTCTGCCAGCCGTGAAGGCGTGACGATATGTTACTTTTTGAGCGCAGGAATCACCACGGGGCGTAGCTAGTAGAGAGTGAGATATTGTTAGCAGACGCATGTAAGTACCTACTTATACATACTTCTGGTAACTGTCACCATAAGTGGGAATAATTTTCTTAAGCTCTACGTTTAATTTGAAAAACTTATTATAAAAGTTGTCGTAGGTTTCTTACCTACCTTCTGAAGTAAATATGACTAGTTTAATATTCACAAGAGTAGCGCCCACAATACTAAAAAATAAAACACATTATAATAAAATTATAACAAAACTTTCTACGTTTACGTTTCGAAAAATCTAAAATTAACTTTCTACGTGTTCTATCTTCTCTTGCCGTCAGCCCTTGAGTTTTTACAACAATATTTTGTGAAGCACCGACTCTTGATAATAAATTAAGTGTAACTTAGAGTAAGCAGGAGTCGGGGACCTTTTGTTTAATCTGCTATGTAAGCTGCAATATTATTTAACTTACTAGTCTATAATATTTATCTACCTACATTGAGTCTAGAATATAAGGTCTACAATCTAAGGCATAATCTAAAATCTCTAGGTCGATCTAATGTAATAAACTAGCTGCGCCCCGCGGTTTTACCCGCGGTTCAAAAGTATCCTACGTGCAATTCTAGACTATAATCTATCTCTGGGCCAATTTTCATCCAGATCTGTTGAGCCGTTCTGGCGTGAAAGAGTAACAAACATCCATCCATCCATCCATTCTTACAAACTTTCGCGTTTATAATATTAAGTAGGAAGGTCTAATAATCTTTACACTGCAAAAAAATATACGTTACCGTCTTTCAGTCTGTCCGTTCAATGTTCTTACTTATTTATTTTTCAATTTACTTTACTAACTTAGGGTTACTAAGATTGAAAAATGTCATTAAGCTTTTACACAGCTAAATTTACTTTTACAGTACTATTATTTCTTATGTGCTTTTACTTAGTTTGGGGTCAGGTGACCGTGCGTGAAAAAGTCTTGAATTTATTCATTTATTAATTCTTGGAGAAACTTGGAACATAAATATTTTGATGCTTCCTTCATCGAAAAATGCTAGTGAATTTTCCGGGTACAGCTAAAAGTCAACGAAAACCTTAAAAGCTCAAAATTCTGCTTATTAGGTAGGTACATGCTAACAATTTATTCTTCACAAATATGTTAATGGTAGACGAATAAAGCCAGATAGGCGATGTCGTAGAGTTCGGTGCCCTTTGAAAAATTTACATTTAGTCTAAATGCGCGATTAAACTTAATTTATCCCTTAAATTTTAAGCATTTAGCCGTAGTTAGGACTTAGGTACTAAGATATAAAATAATTTGTCGCTCAATTTATGTTAAGTGCACAATGGGACCTACTAGGGTAAACCGAGGCGTCTCGGGTAAATCGGATTAAAATAAGAAATCCGTTTATATTTTAAACATCGCGTTGACAAGGAACGCAAGTGACTGACGGCTTACGAACTCCTTCCGCCCTGCACCTCCTGCTATCGGTAGTGTTACGGTCGATTCGACTAGTGCATCACCACGGCTCACCAGCGAATCGGACATTGTGTGCGTTACAATTTTGGCGCTCATACTTACCATTTCTTTGTGTCATTCTAAGGATTTGTGTTAAAACTTTGAATGATATGGCTTAAATTGATTTCGAAGCCTAAATTTTAGAAAACATTTTGTTTGGGGTTATTCGGATCGCGTCATTGGGGGTGAGTTAGATCACTCATAAAATACACACATACCTATAAAATGATTTATTTTATATTTTAGTTGAATGGTTATTTTTATTTCATTGAAGATAGCACGAACAAAAGAAAGACAAACGCGGGAGAAAGGTCCCAAGAAAAAATAATAGAAGCCGCAAATAAAGTTCTGGCCGACCTAAGAGTTAACCTGACTTTGGACTGCTGAGATTTAAGAAAGACCATGCATGAGTTTAGAAACAAAAATCATTTCCTCTAGAGGTGTAATTAAAACATGTGGCAGATTATAGCCTTAGAAAGCTTAAGACTAACAAAAAAGCTGTGGAACAAGAGAAAAAGGCTCATGACAAATTAATATGAAGAAAAAGAAGAATAAAATAACGCCTAGAGTAAAAATTTAAGATTCATCTGCAAAACAGATAGGTTGGTATTATATTTACTGGTCAGAAAAAAAATATCTACTATCAAAGAATTGGATTCAGTGCCATGCATGAGAAGAAAAAAACGCCCGTTAATATGGGTTTTATGTGTTATGAACAGATTTTGATCTCATTATTCATTATTTAAAGTTTGCTAATGATTCCAAAGCTGATAATGTAAAGAAACTTTAATTTAGTTATATTTTACTAACGATCCCATTCACCCCGAGGATTGGCGATTCGGATATTCTGTTTGTCAAGCTTTTCCTACTAATATTATAAACGCGAAAGTTTGTATACTGTATGGATGGATGGATGGATGGATGTTTGTTACTCTTTCACGTCAGAACGGCTGAATAGATCTGGATGAAATTTGGCACAGAGATAGATTATAGTCTAGAATAGCACATAGGATACTTTTTAACCGCGGGTGAAACCGCAGGACGCAGCTAGTAGTTAATATTTTGGACAATTTATAAACAACTTCAGTTTTGAAATGTTTATTGCGGAGCTGGATTGTTAGCGATTACGATTTCTTCATTATAACTTACGTATACACTTTAGCATGACTTTCATTTACTCAAAAAAATGTATCCGATTCGCCTCGGCCTACCCTAACTGAGTTGGACCTACCTACTATTTGTACCTTTTACTCGTAGTTCACAAATTATTTAAGTAAATTTACTTTGAAATAATGACAGCATCGTGTTATGTTGTCACTATAAAGCGGCGATGTAAAGGTGTCCTAATGGTTTTCAAGACTTTAATTTGTAAAGTAAACAAGGCTTGTTTAAAGTATTTAAGTTCGTCGGACGCTCGTACGTTCCTCGGACTAATCTAACTTTGCTTATAACTTCGTAGACAATTGCGGTCGTTCTGCAGTAAAAACTAATGACGTTTATAATAAATTCGAGACTTAATTTAAGAGACGTTATATATTTGATGAGGTAGGTACAATACGCTTTTTTATCGTGTAAAAACTGGTAGGCTGTAGAAATAAATTATCTGTGTACACGCATGGGGAATGATAAAGAGTTTAATGGGTATGTGAGTGGATTGAAAAACTTTCAAGAATGACAAAAATAAAGTACCTACCTACATTAAAACATAATTCATACTAGAACGTTATGATTTCTAAAAGTTGCTTGGAAGAGATCGCTATCTAATTATAGCGATTATAACACCGCAACTTGTAGCTCTACCTAGTAAGTTAAAGCTGTTTGTAACTTCATATTTTCTAGCGTGAACCATGCATGAATCATAAAGTTTCCACCTATCTGTAACTTCATATTCAACCAAATGCCGTCACATGCGGCAGATTACGACGCCACAGCCTCCCATAAGGCTGAGCCTTCCAAAATGCGCCGTAAATTTCCCATAAAAATTACACGGAGACGACACATTATCATCATATAACAGGTGCAATTTGAGCAAAGTCTCGTATCACCGCCTGGCGGGTGTTGCCAACTCCAATAAATCATTTTCCACCATAAAGGCGGAATATTAAATCGAAGGATGCTAGCGAAAATGAAGGGATGTGAAAAATTGGGTCGTAAAAGGCCGAACCCCAATGCGGGACGATGAAAAGCGAGATATTTTCAATTACCTCTTTTGTCTACTATGTTGATATTGATGGGAAGACGGAGGTTAAATTAATATGAATTGGTTGGTTTAACGGTGCTGAGCACTTTATTATGATGTTCCGTGGTTTATGTTGGGAGGATATAATAAAGGTGTCGGTGGTTAAAACAATGTTGCCATTACGATTTTGTAGCCTGCGAAGATCCGAGATTTTGAAATTGTATTGTCGGAAAGGTACGAAAATCGAGATTAGAATCCAATATTCTATATCCGACAAAAGGGGTACTAAAGTAGCAGCATAAAATATACATTCCACGTAAATATAAAAGTCTTTCAGTCAACGTGGGTATTGGAGATGCAGCAATTTGGTTTGGCCGGATACCTACGGGCTTAGATTTTTTTTAAATTTAGAAACGTACAGAGAGAGTACATACGGACTGTCCGTATGATGAAATGGTATACCTATTGGTAACCGGTGAAATTCCAGAGTACTTTGAAGTAGCTTTATTTTAATTTTAAAATATCGCATACGTAAAAACAGTACTTATTGATCAATCAGCATCGAGCTGTGCGGAGAATTTCAAATTGAATTTTTCTTCCCTAAGCCATGAAAAGCCGGATTGTGACCGGAGCAAGCCGTATTTCCATTATCTATCTATTTTTACAGCCCAGTTACTGCGTTTGCCGGTTAAAGTTTTCAATCTAGTCTGCTTAGGATGTATAAATTGAAAATTGTTGCTTTTATATTTATTCGGTTCGGATTTTTCAAAAGATTCCATAATCGGAAAAATACTTTTCGATGTGAACTGTCGAACAGACTAAAATGTATGTACTTACTTACTGGAATGTACTTAGTTTTTTTTTATTATACTTACTGAAGCTCTTGCTGTTAAGATCTTGCTCTTGTTGATTAAGAAGAAAATAAACGTACATTAAAAAAAAAAAACCCGACTCCGATTTTCATCACACATAGCTGAGAACACTCCCGGCTAATTTACCTTTCAAACAAAAAAAAAAAACAATATTGGTTCATCCGTCCGGGTGCTACGATGCCACAGACACAGACACACACACACACACACACACACACGCACACACATACACTAACATACATACATACACGTCCAACTTATAACACCCCGTTACACCCCGATACAAAAATGTTATAAGTTATAAGTGTTATAAGTTTGAGGGGTCTGTGTGTGCGTGTGTGTGTGTGTGTGTGTGTGTGTATGTGTGTCTGTCTGTCTGTCTGTGGCTACGATGCTCCCAACCGGATGAACTGATTTTGATTTAGATTTTTTTGTTTGAAAGGTGAATTAGTCGGGACAGTTCTTGGGCTATGTTTGTTGAAAATCGGTATCGACGGTATTTTACATTTTAATTTATACTTGTACTATTCATGATAAAAACAACTGCAATAAAATTACTGCAAGACTACTAAATAGGTAAGTTGCTCAACTTGCTTCCGTTTCCGTAATAATCCGTACTGCAAGAAACTTTGTGGAACCCATTTACTAGCTAGGATTAATGAATAGTAATAGTGAGAGAGTAACTGCTTATTTTATTTACGTGTTGGTTGTTGCAAAAACCCTACTTTTAGCTAGAACAGCTAGGGAAGCTAATTTGGGGGCTGAGCTACCCATAAGTAGGTCCGTAGGAATGTACTATATTCCGATTCCCTACACGTGGTCCCCGGGTAGTGCTAACCGGGTAGCAAACTCTGGTGGGAGGCTTCGGCAGTGGCTAGTTACCACCCACCGGACCAAGCCATGCCGTGAAATGACTTAGTCGTATTTCAGGATGTAGTCCGGTGTAACTGTTCCGAAGACGGGTCTGAGCAGTAGCGCACATGTAGCGCCTCACTCAACTGCCGTCTTTGTCCTTCTTCACTCTACAAAACTTCAAGGCTAGAGTGAATAAGTGCCTTAAAAGCCGTCGTGCTCCATCTTAGACCACACCGTCGCTTAACATCAGGCGAGTTGGTGGTCAAACGCCGACCTATTCTACATAAAAAAAAAACTGGAACTATGGCTATTTTTACGCAGTTTCTTAAGACAAACTTACATAGTTTGATCTACATATTCGTGTTTGATACAAAATCTTAAATCTTATACTTACCTACCTACTTACTTAGGCAAGCATAACACAAGTATTAGTTAGAGCTTCTGTCTTACTTCTAAAATACGACATAACAAATATGATGGCTTGTTTCAGTTTGAAGAACCGTACTTAAAACATATAAGGTTCCATGTAATCATTGTCGGTAGAGGTGGTTATCATTGTTTTTCAATTCAGTTGAACAATGATAACCACTTCTACCGACCCCCCGACACGACCCTCTCTCTGTCTTCTCTTCGTTTTCATTTTCCTGGCTTTTATTACAATTAAAGGAGGTCATCCCTCCTAGTATTTCTACGCTACACGCGCCCTCACGTACGATTATGGGCTGTCTCTATTGTGGTGTTGCTTGCTATCATGTCCGTTTTAATTATTCGCAACCAGGTTTTTAGTGGTCGTCCACGGCCTCTCTTTCTGTCTTCTAAATTCATGAGTATCTTAGTCATATGGTCATCATCTCGCCTCATTACATGTCCGTACCAGCGCAAACGATTTTCACTAAGCTTTTCCTGTACTTTAGCGACTAAAAACTGTTTGACTAGTCCTTCGGTGTATGGCAGTGGTGTTAGTGGCTTCTGTGGAAACTCCTCATGTTAAGAAGTGTGTCATAGTATTCCTGCCACCTCTTATTTATTTCGTTGTCTGTTTTTAAAATTACAATACAATACAATATTACTTTATTGCACACCAAAAACTACATGAAAATATTAAAAACTAAAATATATTTAAATTACCTGATGAATATTTAATTTACTTGTTGCGTTTGATATCCTTTGTTTGGTTATTTTTAATTTTAGCCAGTTTAAACATCTTCGCGTCTGTTGTTGCATTTTCTAATTCTTGGTCCTTGGACAATGCTCTTGATACGGCAACACATTTCTTAGCTCTATCTGACTATTGTCAATAAAATATATTCAAGTCAAATCAAATATTTTTATTTTGGCACGAACAATAAGTACAACATACGATATGAATCCACTGACTCCGAACTAGTAATAACAGTGTATCGGTAGCCAGTGGCTACTCCCAGTAATAATCCTAAGTTTGTTTGTTAAGGGCCTGGTAAATCAGATGGTATGAGGGTATGTGTGTGTGTGTGTGTGTGTGTGTGTGTGCACACGGGCGAGAGATCGATATGTGTATGTCGATGTAAAAGAAACACATATATGATAAATGATCTTTAATAAATTAAATAAATAAAATATATTTGGATTCTAAATGGACAGATGCATATTATATGTAAATATGTATATTTTAAAAACTTTCAATAGTCAGGTAGCCATCGATTAATGGGGGGTAGAAAAGAGATTCTTTGTATTTTCGTAATCAAAGTTCATTAGAATATCAATTACTTTTAGCTTGCATTGAAAAAAGTAAAGAGCGGGCATTGAATCGTCAGGGCTCAAATTTTGTTGTACAAGAAGGGACCTAGGTAGTTTGTGAAACGTATTGCAAAAACTGTACAGGTTTATACAGTTTACAAATTTTGTAAATATTTTACGCATCAGTGAATCAAATGACCAGAGTCTCTCTGAGTACGTACTAAGATTGTTCTCTAGTAGAGCAGGAAACAGGAATCTTACTTACCAGAGTTACTGGACGTCTCAAAGAGCGCTGAATTCCGCCGGGGAAGGTTATTGAGAGTCTAGCTAAAGAACATAGCTTTTAGTTCTTGAAGACAAGAATTCTGGTCGAATACATTCCATTTGGTGCTTCTTAAAACATAACTAGCTGCGCTCCGCGGAACTACTCGCTCTTAAAAAGTATAAGTGGTAATCTATGTCATAATCTACGTCCGTTCCAAATGTTATTCAAATCCGAGCATCTATTTGAGCGTGGAAAAGTAACAAACAAACAAAAACACCTACACACACACACATTTTCGGATTTTTAATAAAAGTAGTATTAGTATTAATTCAGTTAGTAATAATTAGTAAATTTACTATTTAGTACTACTGAGTTGAGTACTAAACATAAAACCAAGTACATGCCGCTTACATTGCAATTATACAAGAACCATTTCGTCCATTAAAGTTGTATCAACTTATTTACTTTAATTTCGCTAACATTATTCAGCAAAACAGTGGAAAATTCGTTAAACAAACTGAGTGGATTTTTGCATAATACTTTAGACAAACTCGTTTTCTCGGAGATAAGGTGGGATCCGCTTTTAAAACGGCTTTTTGTCAAGGAAAACAATGCTCGGTTAGGCACTCTTTAGAAAGAAAACAAAAGCCGACCAAGGACCTGGATTAAGGATTCCGGAGCCGATGATTGAAAATGTTTCAGGTTGGATAGTGACGCTGCAAAAGGGCAAAGGGTCTCGGACTTTTGACATTTTTATACGAAAACGTACTTACTAGAAAAAAAAAAACCCTTCGAAAACTATTCATGCAATGTATAATGCTTAACTCTTTTTTTTATATTGTCCGAAAAAAAAAGAACTCAAAATAAATTAATCTAGCTGCTCCTCGTGGTGGTACACTTGGTAATCCAGGATATAAAGTTACCTCCATAACAAATTTCATCAATATCGCTCCAGCCGTTTTGAAGTCCATAGAGAAAAATACACATTCACAGATAGGTTTTGAAAGATTAAGATAGAATATTATAGGTCTTCATGATTTTACTTTTTCTTTGCGAATTTCATAAATCTATTTGTCCGTTTAGCTGTGAAAATCACAAGTCTATAGAGAGGGAGACACACACTCACACACAAACACACATAAGGAGAGAGAGAGAGAGAGAGAGAGAAAGCAAATAACTCCTACATACTAGTAGAAATGCGACGAAAGTTTTGACTGTATGTGAAGTTAATATAGATAAATGTTAGGTCAAATCACAGCTGATTGCGATTCCCAGTGCAAGTTTGTGTGCCAAGAACACCTTTTGAAATGGTTAAAGACTATTGAGAATGTACTTAAAACAGAAATACGGTTGTGTGAACTTTATTTCACACAACGTAAATATACTAACGAAATGTACTAACTAATAGTCCATTGGATCATTTGATTTAGGTAAATAAAAATAAATAAATAACATTCGGGACACTTGCACACACGGTCGTCTGACCCCAAACTAAGCAAAGCTTTTACTGTGGCGGCCAGAGACTGATTTAAATACATACTTAGATAGATACTTAACACCAAGACAGAACAAACAAAAATGTTCATCAGATGAATGTTTGCCCTAGGTGGGAATCGAACCCACGCTCCCAAGCTCGGAAGGCAGGTTCACTACCAACTGAGACCGGGATAGTCAATTGAATGAGGCAGATTGATTTGATTTCATTATTCGGGTAAAATCATCTAATACAGCCATCAACATACCTTTCTACAACGTTTCTAGTAAAAAAAATTACTATGATTTTTTTCTATAATGTCCGGGCGCTGTATGTTACAGCCCGGCCCGCAATAATTGACTCTGATTGGTCAGAGTCAATTATTATCATTTTTATATTTCTTAATTATTATAATAATCTTCTTATATCATCTTTTGTAGTTTGTACAATAGTACATAGCAGTTCCAAATACTATTTACTACATATTCTTCGACATACAAGCTTAAAACTCTTCCATGAAATATAGGGTCGCGAGGTAAATAAGCTCATACTCGTATGTATAAATTCACAATGATAGATCTCACAGGACGTGGTAATGTTGAATCTCAGATCCTCAGAGGATGTCCTTCGGGATACCGATTGAATCGGTCGACACACGCAGACGGTCTGTTGGCAAACGATCCCAGGTATTCTTCGGGGAGCACAAAGCTGTATACAGGGTTATAGGCAACTCACCAAAAACTTGAGAGGTTTTTGGTGAGTTGCCTATAACCCTGTTCATTTTACTCATCAAAATGAACAACTTTTGAAGAATTATGAAATGAAATGAAAATGAGAAACTTTTTGAAGCCAATCTTGTCGCGAAAAAAAAAACAGCTGTTCCATAAAAAAAGTTCAATCACCTGAGACAAAATGTATGGAACAGCTGATTTTTTTTTCGCGATTTCAGAGTTCGCTCTATAGTAAAAGTTGTTCATATTGATGAGTACAATGAACCGTTAAAAGGTTTTTTGTGAGGTACCTATAACCCTGTATAAAATATACCTGTGTTTACCCATGTGGAGCAGTAAACAGCAAATACGTTAAATTTGGATTTAACATACTCACCTACATACAAAATAAAAGTGTAATAAAACATCGGGTTTTGGGTCAAGTAGAATAAATGATGTGAATTAGGTACGAGCGGATTATTCAATCTGAAAAGTAAAAGGACAATATCTTATCACATACTTACTAATAAACGAGGCCGGATTTGTTAAAGTATTAATTTTGAAAGTTAGAGATTGAGTTCACAAAACGATTCTAATTATTGCGATAAAACTATGGCGAATTTAAAGAAGAAAATCAATAAAAAAAACTGTCATTAACAAGTGTTAGTATAACATATAGTATATAGTGTTAGTACTTAGTACTTAGTTAGTAAATAGAAACTAATTATGTGCTGGAATGTACTTATTTTGCTACAATATGAATTTGATAGGTACGTGTCGTGGTATACTTATAATGAATAACATAACACTCACAGCTCTCTACTAGGTTTTCCTGTGTCGGGGATGCCACGGAACACACACAAAGACATTGACAACGAACACCCAGACCCAGAACAGATATTAAAATCCATCATTAAAAACCGATGATAGCCTAATTGGAGAAGGGCGGTCTCTCAAGCCAGAGAGAGCGGGTTCGAGCCCAACTGACGGCACGCACCAATTTGTTCATTGTGAACACATGTGTGTCATCTGCACAGAATATGCTCTATAACATAGGTCCAGAAGGATAGTCTTCATACAAAACACGATTTCGAAACGTGTCAAATTTATTTTGGTACCATAATAAAACCTTTTTTTCTATACGTGATGAACTTGCCATTAAAAGAGGTTACCCGATTTAGTTGGGTAAATTATATAACGATCAGAGTTTAAAGAAATCGCAAGACCGGAAACAAAGTATTAGGCCAGCTTAGGCCAGAGCTAAACTACACACAAAGCCTTACCCAGATCCATTCATGACACTATTCTACAAACTAATATTATCGATTGTATGTAAACCTTAACTAAAATCAGAGTAGGTAAAAGGTAAGAATTTAAGTAAAAATCAAAAGTACGAATTTGCGTTAAAATCAATAGTAAAGGGATTACTATTGATTTTAACTATTGATTTTATCTTATTTACACATAAATTTACACACTATCATTATTTACATCATACATTTAAGTTATTTTTTCGGCAATAAAATAACATTACATTTACATAAAAATAAAACTGACGCCAGCTTGTCAGGATATTTCACTATTACGTATATTTCTTTCTTGCGAAGGAGCACAGAGCAAATTGTTATAGGGGCGACGAAGTTTTCACTAATTTTCATTTTTACTTTGCCGAATTATTTTTGTCCACTGATCGGCTAAACTGGATCCTTATGAAACCTAAAGTTTATTAAAGGGAAAATCTAAAAATACCTTGTGGCAACACTTTTTTCAGCAACTTTTCGCTCTGTTGACATTAAGAATTAATTACAATTATAAGCTTTTTAAAGCACATAAAAATATATTTAAGACTTACGGATGGTATGTGACGTTGCCTTTTTTTACTGTTTTGGATATTCTGAAATTTCGGCATGAGCGGACTACACAGTTCACCATATTTATTGGTTAGTGGGGAGACGTAACCGCTACTGGATGACATCGAAAACTGACTAGTGAATTGGTTGACTTTCAATGGTTTGGTTTACTTTTTTTGGAATCATTATTTTTGACCGATTAGGGGTCTTTACTCTATGTCTATGGTCATCTGCTACATGACTGGAGCCCGGTGTATGGCAACAGGCTCGTCCCCTGTCATATTTGGGAATGAATATGATCCGGTGAAGTGTGGGTATTGTATTACACCTTTGCCAGCCCCCTAGGGGGAAAGCCGTGACAATATGTCATTCAAACATGACTTGGCCGGAAATCGAACCCGGGACCTCCTGCTTACAAAGCAGTCACAACTTGACTTAGCTAAAAGGAGTTAAAGCTATTTTGTAGATAGCTAGACGTACAACGTCATCACTTCAAATCAGTTTCCCAACGAGGTTTAGGTTTCTACTAAAAGGCACAGAAGATTGCAAATATCCGATGTCAAGTTTGTTTTCTAAAATACTCTACAATTTGAAGCCGGCGCTCCTTATTTTCTTGATAAGTAACTTGAGCAAAGCTCTGTGAGGTGCGATACTTGGAACTGTTTATTATACTTAGTTGAAAGACCTAGGCTTCAAGTTAGTGACTACGGAAGTATCTCAGGAAAATTGTAAAATATAACGGGAAATAGCAAGCAGAAATTGCTTGCTATTTCCCGTTATATTATATTAAAATTTATATTAGTTAATTTATATTATATTTATAGTTTACAATCATTTGAAGGTTGCGTTTCAAATTGTAAAAAAAAACCAATGTTTATGATTTACTAGCTGCGCCCCGCGGTTTCACCCGCGGTTAATAAGTATCCTATTTTTTTTTATGTACAATAAGTCGGCGTTAATCCTATGTGCTATTCTATACTATAATCTATCTCTGTGCTAAATTTCATCCAGATCTGTTCAGCCGTTCTGGCGTGAAAGAGTAACAAACATCCATCCATCCATCCATTCTTACAAACTTACGCGTTTATAATATTAGTAGGATGAAAATTCACGTGGGAATTATTCACGTACGATTTAGTCGATTATTCCGACTATAGTTTCAACCGCATTCGGCGGTCTTCATCAAGGCGAGTGCGCGCACTATAATAGTGCTATTGTGCTATGCGAGACACAGCCGCGCGCGCGCACTCGCCTTGAATCGACTAAATCGTACGTGAGTAAGTAATTCCCGTTACATAAATCATAATGTGTGAAAACCACGTCAGTTTCCATGATAAAACAATGTTTTGTCAAGATTCAGAATCTTTTATTTTTGAAGGAAGGAAAGCTTAAAAATATAAACAGAACTGAAGTTAAATAAATACAAGCAAGTAAGCAACTGTCTGTAAAATAATGTAAAAAGAATAACATACAATTCAAGGTCTCTACTTTGACGCGTGAGAGATTATTTGGTGATTCTCACTGTTATGATTTTTTACACGAGAAAAACAATGACCAAAATTTTTTTCTCTCATGGAATAGAGCCCGATCTAATTCACGTTTTTGCAAACTTGAGACGAAGATCTTGCCTTTGAAGATCATCTCTATTGTAAAACCCACCACATTAGCATCATTTTATAAAACATCCTACTAATATTATAAGCGCGAAAGTTTGTATGGATGGATGGATGGATGGATGTTTGTTACTCTTTCACGCCAGAACGGCTGAACAGATCTGAATAAAATTTGGCGCAGAGATAGATTATAGTCTAGAATAACACATAGGATACTTTTTAATCGCGGGTGAAACCGCGGGGCGCAGCTAGTTTTCTATAATTTAACTCGTAACTTTTTCATAGTACGTTCATAAAGTTTTTCAGTAGGTACCGTGTCAAAATATTATGAACTTTTAATCAGAAAATAAAGCGTTCCCGAGAGAAAAAAGCATCTCGTACATAACTACGTTTCACAACTTGCCCATAAAGATAGCAAAACACGGATACAAAGTTGATAAACCAACATCGCGCAGTTAAATTTGATGTATGGACTACATTTAGCTTGTATTACTTTCAGAGGATACAATTAGCGATATGGAACTTTATTTCAATAGACAAAGAGCTTCAATATCTTTTCGCTGACGGAAAGTAATGGACGATGGGAAAACATGCCCCAGGGAAGGTCGTCACTCAATTTTTGTGGTATCCCAGTTTACTTTGGCTATGTAAATAGAAGGAAATAAGATACTCAACAGTGTTCTTTATAATTAGTACCAATCGAAATTTTTCCCTAATTTAAAAAAAAAAAAAACTTAGTGTAAACTAAAGTCTAGTGTAGGCAAGTATTGACACCATGCGTCTAAAAAAAAATGTGATGTGGTGACCTTTTGATATTTTTAAATATTTACACTCATGGACTCTTACTGCAATAAATAATTTATTTAGTATACAAAAATGTATAAAACAACTGACTGCCTCGGTGGCTCAGTTAGTAGTGAATCTTCCTGCTGAGCTTGGGGGCGTGAGTTAAGCTCCCGCCTAGGGCAAACATGTATGTGTTGAAAATTTGTGTATGTTTTATGCCTGGGTGTTAATAACTATTTAAGTATGCATTTAAAAATATATATGTATGTATATCAGTCTCTGGCAGCCATAGTACAAGCATTGCTTAGTTTGGGGTCAGGCCACCGTGTGTGAAAACTGTACCGAATTTATTTATTTATATTTAAAGTAGCTTTCTGCGTTTATCTGTCTCTCTGTCTATATATTCGCTGACTTCTCCTATACCACGCAACTAATTTTGATGCGGTTTCACCAACAGCTAGATAATTTTTCTGGGAAAGTTAAAAGGTAAGTCCAAAGCCGGAGCGGGTCGTTAGTCTACATCTACATACTAATATTATAAAGAGAAAAGATTTGTATTTATGTTGACTTTCGACTGCCTCGGTGGCTCAGTTGGTAGTGAACCTGCCTTCTGAGCGTGGGGGCGTGGGTTCGATTCCCACCTAGGGCAAACATTCATGTGATGAACATTAGTGTTTTATGTCTGGGTGTTAATACCTATTAAGTATGTATTTAAAAATATCTAAGTATGTATATCAGTCTCTGGCAGCCATAGTACAAGCTTTGCTTAGTTTGGGGTCAGGCGACCGTGTGTGAAAGTGTATAAAAAAAATGTTTGTACCTAATAAACTCAAAAACCACTGGTCCGATTTCAAAAGCTCCTTCACCATTAGAATGCTACATTATCCTTGAGTGATAGAGGCTATATTTAGTAATAGAAAAACTTAGGGATCCGTACAAAAATTTCAATAATGTAACCCAAGGTGTATAAAAAATTGCCAATGTCTTTCATAGCATGCGCTGTCGTAACTATTAATGATACTTAATGCAAAAAAAAAATTCTAACGTATCAAAAATTAAATCTACAAAAAAACTTTGCGATACCATAATTATTTCCAACTATTGTAACCATTATAATTTCTTTTTTATTTACATTTTAAAATTAATAGAAATTCCAACCAAAATCAGATCATGTTTTCCATTCCTCAAAATTAATATTTTAAAAATATTTCTTACTAGCTGCGCCCCGCGGTTTCACCCGCGTTTAAAAAGTATCCTATGTGCTATTCTGCACTATAATCTATCTCTGTGCCAAATTTCATCTAGATCTGTTCAGCCGTTCTGGCGTGAAAGAGTAACAAACATCCATCCATTCATACATACAAACTTTCGCGTTTATAATATTAGTAGGATTCAACACTGTTTCAATATTGGTTCTCATTTTTCGGTATCCTATAGATACTTTACTTAAGCAAACTTTACTGTTTAAATTTTTAGTATTCTCATACTTTTTCTATAGTAAGTATTTATCCAAAGTTCTTTTGAGAACTACCTACTGACATAATACTCGTAACTGACTTATTTTCTGTTTCCACTTATTTCCTCTAATTAAAAAAAAACTCCCAAACTATATGCCTAGAAAAAAAGGTCGTACTCGTAACTATCTAAACATACCTAATTCTCAAGCGAGATTAGCAAAAATTCGACGTATTGGAGAATCTTCTCCTAAAAATTCAGATCGTCTCGCAGAGTCAGAGAAGTCAGAGAAGTACGCGTTGCAATTTGGAGCGAATCTAGCACCGAACGTTTGCAGCGCCTTGATGACATTAGAAGTAGAAACTCACGAGCACGCGCAAGGGAATGTAGCCCAAACGTTCACTTCGTCTTGCAGAACAAAATGCCAGATCACAGCTACACGAACAACCGTCGAGCGCCGAGAGCTTGCAGCTCCTTGCCGAAAATAAAGCTGGCGAACGCGTGTACGGGAATCTAGCGCTTGCAGTGGCTTATGGCACAGAGAGAAAGACAACAGTCGTTAACAACTTGAACGCGCAATAGAATTTTAGCTCATAGTCATAGGCATTCATCCACAAATTAATTATGATCATTTGCGGTGCTATTCACAATCATTCGGAAACGTTTCCGATCGGATCCCAGAAATTTCAAATTCAAATTGTTCGAATCTCAGTCTATGTACTTTAATACATTTTGGAATAGGAAATCAAGCATAAATCTGATGGGAAGAATTAATCACGTTTAAAAACTTATGAATCACTCAGATTCGAATAATTTAGGTTTAAAATTTTTGAAATCCAAACGGAAACGTTTCCGAATTGTTGTGAACAGCCCTGCAGAACAGTATCCAAATCGGAGCAATGAATACGGTTTGTACTAAATATTTCACAAAGCGTATATGCCGCCAATACGGGAGAGCATGTCATCTTGCCGTCATCATTTACTGGGTCTCCGAGGTATCTCCACGAAAAGACGCAAGAAGCTTTGCCAGCATATGTGCGCAATTATAATGTGCACAAATATGGAAGACTGGATCTTTTTGTAACTCTCACTAGTAATTCTAATTTATCACTACTTTGTAAGTACCTATTTAATTTTGTTCAGCTATTTTCCCAAATCGTTTAAAAAATAAATGTTTACCCGTGCGAAGGTGGGACGGGCCGCTAGCAATATTATATACGCATTATTTACGTCAGATTTCCTCAATGTAACTGCCACAATAGAGTAGCGGAAGTACCAAAACCGTCCCCAACATTCCAACAATGAGTCTGGGGTAAACAAAATCAGTATTCCCTGTACGTGTGGACGTAACAGGAGTAACAGCCGTTCTATCTTCGGAGCTGTGACGTGTGCAGGCATGTTGTTACCTTTGATGGAAAATATTTAGCCGTGGAAACAGTTAAAGATAGAATAGCAATTGATGAATAATTCGAAAAGGTAATTTGTTCATCTTAAAAAAATACTTCTATAAGCAAAGCGTTTGAAGATTAAATGCTTTGTGGAAAATGTAGGATAAATTTGTGATACGTATTAGGCAAATAATGTATTAACAAGACAACTATGTCGTTTTCGTATAACAATCTTTTTTATTTGATTTGAACCTTTTGATCAAGCCAGAGGGAGCGGGTTCGAACCCAGCCGACGGCACCGCACTAATTTCTTCATTGTGTGAGCATATGTGCGTATTGTACACATGTCATCTGCTACATGACTGGAGCCCGGTGTAGGGCGACAGGTTCGCCCCCTGTCACATTTGGGACTGAATATCGTCCGGCGAAGTGTGGCTGTTGTATTACACCTCTGCCAGCCCCCTCGGAGGAGAGGCGTGACGATATGAATGACGATATGATCTAGTTTGAAAAACAAAAATCGAAATGACTTTAAAATTCTCGAAAATAACACTAACCGATACAACAATTATTTTTTTGATAATTGTAAAGCTCAATCTTCTGTTTTGTTCTCATTCCTCAGTAGGCTATGTTTCAGCGTTACCTTCATGGATACGTTTCGCTGGTTCCGAAGGCCTCCGCTCACTCTACGTGACCGGACCTCGACTCCAAAACAAATAAATGTATTCCCCGACCCCGGATTTTTACGGAGCTCGTAAAAAAAAACCACACTGACAGCCCGCGATCTACATCGATACTAATATTTGTTTTATGAAAACGGCTTTTTGCAAGTATCGTGGAAAAATACTGCTTATTTAGGATATTGGTTGGCTGAAATAGCTTCATTTCTGTTTAATATTTGTGTGTAGATTAAAAGTTGATAAAAAGTTGTCAGTTAAACATGTATATGTAGGAATTTGCGTGTCATTTTACTTTGATTTACAATGCTAATTCAGGTTTAATTATATACGAAGTAAAACCCCACAATTATTTTAAGATACTGTGTCGGTTTAATAATAGAAGGAAACAGATGGCACATGCAAAAAAAAAAAAAAAACTTTAAATAGTTACAAAGAGTAATACCGAAATTTTTAATTTTACGAAAGCATACCAAGTATAGTAGTCATTTTATGCCAATTCACTGGCCTACACTCATTTTGGTGCCTAAGATTTTAGACCTGATTTTGGGTATTATACTCGTATTTTGTGAGCAGATACGAGAAAACTAGTCACATTTCTTGTTCATGAGGAAGAAAGTATACAGAATACAAGTGAATTACCGTGTCATTAATAGGATTCCTTTGATTTTTCATTATTTATATACTCACCGCATATGTAACAAAACATATCAGGATCGTTAATGCAACTTCTTGAATAACTTGCCATCATAAATTTATACGATTAATGTCATAAAAGTAGTTATAACATGGACTGATTTTCAATAAAACCATACAAAATTTAAAAAATAATTGTAGGTAAACCAGAGCTATCAGCTGACATCTAGTAGCAGCAATGTAGTTCATACTACCTACTTTACCGACTACAGATGCGAACAGAGCTGCACCAAAACAAATATTTTTTTTTGTAGGCCAGTGATTATGCAGCCAAAAAAATACATAGATAAAAGGTCTAAAGTCACTATTTCTTCTAAACTTAGCGACTGACGTCCCACGCCACGATGGTCAGCTTCACAACTTTTCAGAAGAGTGTTTATAAAACAGTATCAGATTCTCAGGTGTAGTTAACTCCGTCTTAAAGCCATTTGAAACCCTTAGATAACGAAGTTCTCCGACTGGATCGGAGTATATTAATATCAAGTTCGCCAAGTTAAAGTTAGTAGGCACTGAACTTTGCTTCGACTAATCACCCTGCGCTATAGATTGATAATGAGTCGGTGTAGGTACTCTGTTGGTTATTAGTTATTAGGTCTTACAATTTTGGGCTGTAATTTTGTTAGCGATGGCTTAAAGTTTTGATGGAGTACGCAACAGCCTGATAACTTGTTTTAACATTATCCATTATAAATACATGTGTAAAACCGCAAGTAAACACTCGGTTGAGAGTGGGTTGTATGTAAGTTAGGATACTGTAGCTAGTTTGGTAGTATAGTCAGAATAATAATTGAATACCTAGGTTAGTTTTAGCACAATTTATTTTATAAAACCACAATAGTAAAGAGGTAACTTTGACAAATTAAAATGTTAATTCCAATAAATGTATCTCTCTGGCCCTCTATTCGAATTTTTACAAGGAAACGGCTAAACCGACCTTGATATAGGTTGATAAAGAAAACATAGAGTAGGTACTTATTCATCGTGGACATGGACATAACTTACTTTTATCCCCTAAAATGCTTATAAACTGGCTAACTGGTACGAAAAGCTAGTTTTTTAATTACTTAAATAGTACTAGAGGTTAGAAAATTTTACACACCGCATAAAATAAACTCTACATTTTTTTACTAATACAAGAGAACTAAACTTAGAAGCAAACACGAACGCAACAAACGAAAATGATAATATTTTGTCTTCTTCTACATTTTTGCTTGTCTAAACATAACACTTGGGAATCATGGGGGGCAGTCTAAACTCTTTTAGTTTCCCACCAGTTATCTTTCGACGCGGATTAACAAGCTCTATCAGGTATTTCAACTCCGCCAGCGGAACAAATGCCTTCGTTATTATTGATGTTTGCAAACTATGCTTAGGACCAACATTTACTACCAAGAGGAAGCAATCGAGAGAATTATCAATCGGAGATATTGCGAATGTCAATCTTTTTTCTTCATAAGTCCTAGCGTCTCTGCATTTCGTCGATTGTATTGCGTCCATTATTTCGTTAGTTTCGTATCTTGGTACTTCAAAAATGGGCCCAGTAGCTAGAGAATGTTCTTTATCTCCTCTACCCTGACTTACGAATTCGACGGTTCCAATGAAACGAGGTGCGCCATTGACTTTGCAAATGTTTCGTTTCGTCGTTGGTCGAGCGGTAAACCAAGTGCATTCCTCTATACTTTCTCGTGAAGAGCCACGTGAATCTTTTCCCTCGGCAATATCTGCGGCGGCTATGATCCATTTTTCTTTAATCAGTTCAGGGATCAGTTTTTGGGCACTAGTGCTGCGAGTCATCGCTACTGACACAACGGAAGATACGATTATTAAATATCGGAGCATTTTAACTTGTTCTTTTTGTTCTACGTAAAATAAATTCACATCACAGAGTACTACTTATTATTCATTTAAAGTTTATACTTACATTTATTTGGATATTTTGTATCGCAGAAAATAATTCTTACGCTATTTTTCATAATTATCTTTTTTCGCCATTCTGCGCTTGTTTTTTTTAAAGCGACAGAAATAGTATCGCAGACTTTAAATGTAAATGCACCTCCTTAGTTTTATTGGAGAAATCAATGAGGTCATAAGAGACATAAAAAGAAAAAATACTATTGAATACTTTGCTTATGCTGCCTACAGACCAAGCAAACGAAGGCCAACAATATGCTGCGTCTCGTTTTATTTTATTGAAACGAAACGGAACGCAGTGTATTCTTTGGCATTCGTTGGCTTGGGTGCGTACCCAGCATTAGAGAATCGGATATATAAATATGCCATGGAAGCCACTAAAACACCATTTTAGCTTAGCATTTTAGTAAGTAGGTATATTTGTTATAGTCAAAGTCAAAATGTTTTTATTCAATTTGGGTATCAAAGATACACTTCTGAACGTCAAAGTTATTTAAATAGACTCGACCGTCTTGTTCGGATCAAGATCCTCTACTCAGAAGAACAGGCAAGAAACTGAGGGCTTTTTTTTTAAGAATAAATAAATTACAGTCTCACAAATTTTGGCTTACAACTAGACTTCAACTTGACTTACTTACTAGTGGCTACTTGCCGGAAGTGAAAGGCTCCAGACATCTTTGTCTTCTAAATAATTCTTAACCATGGACGTAGAAAAAAAGTCTACGTTCATGTTCTTAACCTTATAATACACAAGCTGCGCCCCGCGGTTTCACCCACGGTTAAAAAGTATTCTATGTGCTATTCTAGACAATAATTTATCTCTGTGCCAAATTTCATCCAGATCTGTTCAGCCGTTCTGGCGTGAAAGAGTAACAAACATCCATCCATCCAGGTATCCTTATAAACTTTCGCGTTTATAATATAAGTAGGATTATTATATAACATACATTTAACCTTATTATACTCGTACATTATGTTGTTTTGTATTCCCGCTATATCTATAGAGTTGATTGTACATCTCAAAAACTACTGATCCGATTTCAAAAATTCCTTTACCATTAGAGTGCTACATTTTCCTTGACGGACATAGGTCATAAACGCGAACGACGCTTTTATCGTATGACGTATCGTCACGCTTTTCCCCCGAGGGGGCTGGCAGAGGTGTAATACAACACCCACACTTTGCCGGACGATATTCCGTTTCCAGTGTACACCGGACTCCAGTCATGTAGCAGATGACATACAATACGCACATATGCTCACATAATGAACAAATTGGTGCGTGCCGTCGGCTGGGTTCGAACCCGCTCCCTCTGGCTTGAGAGGCGGGCGGGCGGGCCTTCTCCCAACTAGGCTGCCATCGCTTAAAAGTTAACCTTAACTTACTCGTATTAGTTTACAGTTTTCTCTTCCCTTCCCTTGAAATTTAAAAAATCCCCCTTGAAATTCCCTTGTAATTTTGTGAGTAAGTTCAATAGTTCAAAATGTTGAAAAAAATCAATTTCTGTATAATTATTGAACACGCTCACAAAATTTCACAAGAGTCGGTTGAAGAATGCGACCTATATACCCTATATATAATACGTGGGCCGCAAGTTCTACAGCTTATAGAGATACTAGTTTAAAAAATTGTGTTTACTATACGGTACTGTACTAGATAATGATCTGATAACATCAAATTCTTAATTTAAAAAAAAAACAATCTGCATCCTAAATATATTTTCCTGTGCCAATAATTTAACCAACTTCCTTTAAAGCTGCGAATATGTTAAACAACAAACCAATATGATGAGTTCATGAATAATTCAGTGCCAGATTATTCAAATGACTCCATTATTATGTTGAAATTCTAAAACATTATTTTCAGAGGTTTTCGCGGGTGAGAGTAAAGTTAGTTAACCTTGTATGGCGGCGATCCGACGCCACACTCCATGGAATGCAATTAAGCTTTTTTGAAAGAATTTTGTTGAATTGCACACCAAAATTCCTACTTTTCATACCAAACGTCCAGTCCTGACTAAAATTGTTTTTGGTAACACCAAATTTACTCACTGAAGAGCCTGCTACACGATCAACAATAACGAACTCGACAGAGTGAATGGTCTGACAGAGTGAGTGAACTTGGTCTGTGACAGATAGAGCTGTATCGAAATTTGTTCTAAACAGCCTTCCTAATCCTCGAAAGACGCAATTGCCCCACAGACGCATTTGCCCCAGTTGACCATAATCTGATTATGAAGGTTTAATAAGGTGTAGATATAATATGATGAGCATTAAACATTTCTGATGTGCAATTACATTTTTACTTTTTAGGAAATGTTGTGCTCATGGTTTATTTAAATATGTAAATGAAGGCATGACAACGTACGTAATCAAGCATCTATTTATAAATTACTTCGTAAAACGCATGGCTAGAAGAGCGAAAATTACAACCATAAACTAATTGATTTCATGATCGCATAAGTACAATCAAGAAATGAATCCCCTAATACGATTGACGTACCTAATACCATTTTGGTTGCAGTGTCTTAATAGTCACGAATAAACACAACTATGTTAACTTTGTCAATAGCATGCGTTAAGTAATAGGTATACGGTACCATTTTCAGTTCATAACTAAAATAATTTTTACTTTCCCTTAAACTTCTTGCAGTGTTCCTAGCTTGAAACACCTTGGTCTAGTTACTATTGTAACAATTAAAGTAACCTACCAATATACAACGTGCTGGTTTTTAGTGTAGTGATACTTATGGATGATGTTCTATCCGTCAAATTAAAAAACTTTGAAAACACAAGTTTGCAAAATTTGAGAAAAAAAAAAAAATCTTCTTACAAAAATCACTTGACTAGCTCATATCAACCTAGAGAATAAGATAGCGCACGGCGTATGATTTAGGTGAAGTCAAAAATCATCCAAAAACTACGCTACTGTCGTATCTGTATACAACACGCACACATTGACGCAAAAAAACTACGCTACTCGCTTGGTCATTCTTACCTCGACATTATGTGCATTAAACATAATTTCGTGTACAAACATAGTCCGTTATAAAAGGTTGAGGTTCTTTTTACAAATTGTGCAGTTTTTTTTACAAGTCAATTTTGAAAAACGCCGTAACATTAAACTCTTACAAATATGTGGAGTTATAGAATGTTAAATCTACTAAAGTTGTATATTGGACCGGAAATGGCTAACGTAGAGTTTGGAAATTAATATTAGTTTTCGTGCAAATGTAAATGTTTTTCATGGCAACATTACCACGCACACAAGTTTAAAAGCGAAGTGGCTTCAGCGAGATATAACGCAGCGTTCCATCTTTTCCTCTAGGTTGATCTGAGAAGACTAGTTCTTTTGTATGAAGACTCGATTACTTATCTATCGAATTTTATGAACTAATTGTACATAAAAACTGTTGACTTTGACTGGTGGAACAACACCCTCAATTATTACTACATCCAAAACCAACACGTTGTAGATATTCACAAACATACATTAAAAAATCGATACCTACCTTCAAATCTCTTACTTGAGTATACCGGTAAAGCACACACTGCCTTTAACCTTGACATTTCTTAGCCAGCGAGTCCCATCAGGAATGTTGTAATGAGTTTCTTGGAATGCGGTTAGGGTAGATTGTTCACGTTTATCACTCCCCATCTTACCTCCCAACCTATTATCCCAAAGTTGGTTGAGAGAAGAAACTCGCGGTCGTACAAGAAATTCAGGTACTCGTAGGTAAAGTTAGGATTGGCTGCGGAAAGATTATTTCAATCAAGCACATTAAAAGATAAGTTAGGCACTTAAGGATCTCACATAGCTTCTTCCATAGCAAAGTTTGTATAGCTATTATTATAGAAGTTCAATAGATCGACTAGAATTGCTGGCGTTATGACTATATTCGTGATTACCGGTATTTGTGATAAAGCCCACGCTGTGTAGTAAGTTTTCCTACGACCATATTATTATATGTTCTGAGCTACGACGAAGAGATTCTTTGTAAAGACTGGCCCCTAGCTTACTATAGAATAAGACATAAGTTTTTGAAAATACTTCTCCGTTATATACCTACCAAGACATACTTTGAAACAATTTTACGAGAGATATACACTTGCACATTCAGTGCAAGTGCATATCTCTAAGTGCATATAGAGGTATATAAGAATTGCCTAAATCCTTGCTTAACTAAAGTTTAATATTGTATGTCATCTGCCACATGACTGGAGCCCGGTGTATGGCGACAGGCTCGCCCCTGTCACATTTGTAACTGAATATCGTCCGGCAAAGTGTGGGTGTTGTATTAGAATTCTTTCAGCCCCCTCGGGGGAAAGGCTACTAAACTTCTTCTAGCTAGATCCTACCTAAGTTTTTGCACGAACCCTAAACTATTCCTCAGGAGACTCTTAACTTTATGTGCCCGATAAGCGAATATTTTGCTAGGAAACTTATGCAATTCTTATATTCAGTGCAAGTGACCGTAAGCCCTTTTGCCGTAAGGCCATCGTCTTTTCATTCCACTAAAATCTCAATCAAGGTTCACTTTTCCATTTCATCCGATCGTATGTGTACCTGTTATACTATTCCATGACAGCATGAACCACTATCAGACACTTGGCACCTCTCTATCCATTCGTACGGAGTAGCAATAGAATTTTAAACCCGCAGTAAAGCGACAAAGGTTGACGAGGTGCCACCTGACACAAATACACTGTAAAATTGAAACTCTTGAGTGCTATCTCGCCGCACAGAGAAAACTGAGCGTAGAAAATATTGCGAAAGAATACCTGTTGTATATTGAACAATATAACTTTGGCTCTGCGTCGGTATTATGATACTCTGCAGCATTTCTGAAAAGAAGTTTGCAGGTGTCGGTACGGTAACATGGTAAGTAAATTTTAAGTTTAGCATACATACTCGTAGTGTCATTATAAACAGAAAATTTTCTAAGTAAGAGTTTTTTTTTCTATAGGTCAAACCGATTAGAATGAAAAAATGGGAGCGGAAATAGTATTAAAATTCAAAAATGTCGTTTCGGATACAGTGTCCCAAAATCATGTGTCCAAAATGGGACCCAGCTAAAAAAAAAAAACAAAATCATTAATCATAGCCAAGGAAACTGACGTCGTTAAATACCCACCCGCTGTACCACCATCAACTATGAATGCACAGACAAATTTATCAGACTAAACAAAGATACCTATGAGATACATTTCGTTGATACATTTGTTTGAAATGATCTTTGGCTTCAAGCATTCTTGACATTAGTGAGCGCAAGCTCTAGACGGCTCAACTTTGAAACTGAGCGGAATGGTCATTCGAACTGAAGTTATTACCAAACTTCGATTGCAGTTGGAAATTCATACGCTTGTTCAGTTGCAGTGCTCACAATCTGTGCTCTATGCATAACTTGGAGCTCTGAAGGCTTTTTGTAATAGTGACAGTCAGTGCTACTCTATCATACATAAAGATACTGACGAGCCTTTAAAGTTACCTACAGAGTGACAAAGTGCAATTTTTTTATGACCTTTGCATTTCTCTAATCATTCTTAAATAACTAAGAAAGTCCTTTGTATAATGTATTAATTTAAAAGCTTATGATATATGTAGATAACTTCCCTATGTAAAGGGATTTTTGATTGGCTTTGTCTATCTATTGAATAAATCAGTCAAAAGTGACCCCTTACAAATGCGGATATTTTTTATAGTTCTATTTTCGCTTGAGAACGTTTTAAAAAAAAACTAAGAACATAGGGGTGGAGATATTGTTAATTAAATTGTACATGCTAGATTTCATCATAATCTGACAATCGGTTTTCAAGAAATTTGAGAAGCACGTTTGTATAGAAATTTCAGAGCGTCGCGGGACTCTTAAGGTGTATTGTTGCATATTGACTTGTCGGCCAGTTAAGACTGTATGCGAAACTAATCTAAGTGATTTCAGAAAAGCCTAAGCCATTGTCCACCTTTACATACTTACAAACTTCAAAGTCTGGATCATCGGCGCAAGGTTGTTAGTCTATCGGTTTTTTATCGGATACATTTCGGGGAGTGTGCATCTGGTTTGTATGACCTTATTCTCTCTAGCCCATTCCTCTATAAGACAACCAAGGGTACAAAAAAGTGGCATCGTTTCATGGACGACACGCACGAAACGCTTTGGTTCCTCATCTCTTATACGGACCGCAAGAGTGTGGAATACTCTGCCAGAGTGTGTGTTCCCTGACACTTATAATCTGGGTGTCTTCAAGTCTCGAGTAAATCGGTTTCTTCTAGGCAAGCGTGCTCCATCGTAGGCCGCGTCACTGCTTGTCATCGGGCATGTTGGCGGCCGAACGCAAGCCTATTAAGTAATAATAATAAAAAACAAACTTGCTGACTTAATAATACCAGAGGCTCTATAAAAACTTAGCTGATATTTTAAAATCCATTAACAAAAGTCTCTGTGGCTCAGTTGGTAGTGAACCTGCCTTCTGAGCTTGGGGGCGTGGGTTCGATTCCCACCTAAGGCAAACATTTATGCGATGAACATTTGTGTTTGTTCTATGTCTGGGTGTAAAAATCTATTTAAGTATGTATTTAAAAATATATATGTATTTATATCAGTCTCTGGCAGCCATAGTACAAGCTTTGCTTAGTTTGGGGTCAGACGACCGTGTGTGTAAGTGTCCTGATATTTATTTATTTTCGAAATTAGGAAACAACTTGGGATGGAACAATAATGTTAAAGTTTCTTGCCACTACGTTCACACGAGGTTTTACATCAACAAAGAACAACAGACAGACTGTAAATTTAAACTAGACTATCCTCCGACGCACCACAAATCCAACATGTCGACAGTAAAGCAGAAGCAACAAAACCGAAGTGCAATCAAAGTTGAGTGACACAGTGTACCCCAAACGGCCACTTCGCGGCTCTACTTGGCTACTTGGAACTATGGCATGAGAGCTACCGGCCATTTTGCCTAAGGATATCTGTAGATTTGTAGAGTAACCAAAAAAAAATGTGTATTGATTTATGTATATGTTTATGTTCCCGGCATTCTTATGCATATTTACTAGCTGCGCCCCGTGGTTGCATCCGCGGTTAAAAAGTATCTTACGTGCCATTCTAGACTATAATCCATCTCTGTGCCAAATTTCATCTATATCTGTTCCGCCGTTCTAGCGTGAAAGAGTAACAAACATCCATCCATCCATTCTTAGAAACTTTTTCACGTTTATCTTCTTAATGTATATAAATTACGTGTCACGTTGTTTGTTCGCTATAGGCTCCTAAACTACTTAATCAAATTTGCACACCGTGTGCAGTTCGATCTAACTTAACAGTTATGATAGCTCACATATATGTATATATATTTAAATAACGCGAACGAAGTCGCGGGGTGACAGCTAGTATTATTATAGGTAGTAGGATAGGATGTAAGAATGGCAAATGACGGAAATACTATCAATGAATATGAATAAGCCCGCTTTAAAGTCGAATTTCTCTAATGAAGAATGTATACCTGATTACCTTTTTTTACGTATGGATACTGCACGTGTACATACGCTTAATTCACTTTCCACTAGTGTTGAGAATATTTTCTAGTTGTCTTATTTTTATTATTGATAAAACTTTCAACATCTGCATCAAATGACTATAATATCACTAAATTTAGTAGGAGTAAAATAATGCAATAAAATTTCGAAAAAAGTTTTGAATATTCGTATTTTACATAATTGAAACAGTGCTCTCAAAATGGCATCCACTCTCTTCCTACATCTTCATTCCTGACATCTGTTCTGCGCATAAAATCACCCCGCCACCGTTTAACGGTCAAAGATGGAGTAGTTCTGCTCTCGCTACTAGTTGGTTAATGTTCTGAGCGTTAAAGTAAAGTGGATCGATGAGTGCTCTTGTATTTCTTTTACTTTTATGCGAAAACTCAACGACTCCAACTTAGTAGAAAAGCTAGACTTCGTTGCTAAGGTAAGTATGTATGTAATTTGTATTTGCTATGGCGCAGGTGTTAAAGAAAGTTAATACCACAAGTATTAACTTTCTTTAACACCTGCGCCATAGCAAGAATTAATTTGAGTGATATGTTCCTTTTATGTAATTTGTACAATTCAAAACTCTTTACTCTCTTTGTGTCTTTGTGTAGGTATGTGTTCAATGACATCTCCGACGCAGGGAAACCTAGTTGGGAGCTACAAGTGTGAAACGTTATGTTATTGCATTTGTACTTAGTATACACTTTTCGATGTGATTGATTGATATAATCGCAGTAGCGTCCATTACGAACAGACTACAAGACTTATATGTAAGTCCGATGAAATTTGAAGCAATGATAGCCTAGTTAGATAAGGCCTGCCTCTCAAGCCAGAGGGAGCGGGTTCGAACCCAGCCGACGGCACGCACCAATTTGTTCATTGTGTGAGCATACTCGTATGATTGTATGTCATCTGCTACATGACTGGAGCCCGGTGTATGGCGACAGGCTCGCCCCTGTCACATTTGAGACTGAATATCGTCCGGCGAAGTCTGGGTGTTGTATTCCACCTCTGCCAGCCCCCTCGGGGGAAAAGCGTGACGATATGTTATGTTATGTAAATGCGAAAAAATATTACTTACATCTTTTTAGAGTTTCGTACCCAGAGGTAGACGTAAAACCTAACTAAGACTCTGCTGTCCGGCTGTCTGTCTTTCCGTCTGTCACCAGGCTGTCTCTCATGAACCATGATACTGAGTTAGAAAGAGAAATTTTCACAGATTATAAATTTATGTTGCCGCTATAACAACAAATACTAAAAAACAGAATAAAATAAATGTTTAAGGGGGCTCCCAACAGATATGAATTTTATGCTATTTTTTTGTATAATGGTACGAAACTCTTGGTGTGCGAGTCCGACTCGCACTTGGCTCTTTTTTATAATCAGTTGCACTAACACGATGCCAAATGGCTACAAAATATTTGTAATTTTACTAGAAATCTATTGTCGACGAAATAAACATGTACGTCGACTAGTAAATTCAGTTCATTGAGCATAATCGCAATGTCGATTCAGGTTCCATTAACCATCGCAATGTGTTAAGTAGTGAACCGTGACATCACAATACCACTGATAATTTACTTTGCTATTTTATTTGTTTTGCTTTTAATGGAACGATTGAAATTTAATCTTGGGTAAATCTTTATGTGGTAATCAATAATCATCATCATCATAAACCATGATGACCTATACTTATAGATGATGGTTTATGATGACCTATACTCATTGATGATGGTTTATGACGACCTATACTCATTGATGATGGTTTATGATGACCTATACTCATATTTGATGGTTTATGATGACCTATACTCATTTACGATGGTTTATGATGACCTACCAATTATGATGGTTTATGATGACATTTAGGTATTTTCTTCAGAGTTCCATCTATTGTACTCCTGCAGGGCTAGCACAGCCCGGAGACAAATTGTCTTCCCACAGTTTTTATCCCGCGAGAAAGAGACAAACATATCCGTATTCTAGCTTTGTCGCGTGGATAAAAACAGTGGAAAGACAATATTATGTCTCTGGCCCGTGCTAGTCGTGTGCCAGTCTCATCACTGTCTTACCACACCTTTACCATAAATAAATAAACTTTCAGACGAATAGCTCTCCGTGTTCACGTGGTGACGAATTCCCTGTGTTGGATGCCATGGAACACACACAAAGACATTAACAGGGCCGTCTTTAACCTATTGGAGGCCCTGGTCGTATTAGGACAATGGGGCCCCTATGACTTTGACAGAACACTATTTTGTTAGAATAGACAAAGAAAGTAGGTTTGCATGCTGAAGTCGGAAAGCCAAATTTTTTGGGCAAGAGTAGAATAGCTTCTCGCATGTAAAAGCTAGTAAGTCGGTATTGTAGTCAGTAATTTAGGTTCGATTTCTTCGAATTATAATATTTTTTTTGGTAATATATCGTTTGGTGATCTGACAGGAACTAGGGATTTTTTATTTGATCTGAGGAGGGCCCTGGGCACTCGCCCAAAGTGCTTACTGGGAAAGAGGGTCTGGACATGAACAACTAACAACCATACCCAGAACAGGTATTTAAATTTGACATTCAAATATCTATCCGGCCGGGAAACAAACCTGGGACATCCTTCTTATAAAGCAGTCAAACTCCGACTAGGCTAGGAGGCTTGTCAACAACGACAATGTTGATAATTTCGTCCGATTTTACAAAAAATAATTAGGTAGGTATGTATCCACAATGCAAGCAATGAAAGCGATGATAGAAAAGCGTCAGAGGGTGCAGGTTCAATCCCAACCGAAGGCACGCATCAGTTTGTTTATTTTGTGAACATGTTTCAGTATTTAATGTCAACTGCTAGATAACTGGAGCCCAGTGTAGGCTCACCCCCTGTCACATTTGGGACTGACTATCGTCCGGAAAAATGTGGTCTGGTCTTGCAATACATTCCAGCACCTTCAGGGAAAAGGCGTGACGATATGTGTGTATGTTTCCAAGCAGTTTACCGCCTAACCTAACCTAAGCAAGCAAGTTCGTATAGGCTGAGAAGCTAGCCCTGCTGTCAGAGCTTATAGTCCGCCTGAGGGCTTCGGACATGACTTGACGAAAGTACCTCTTTGATAATGTATTGAGTTCACGAATTAGGTAAACAGCTACAATATAATTAACAAACCGCCAGCAACTAATGGAACATCACAATGCTCTACCGTGATGGATTTCGAAATGTCAGTACCTAATTGGCTGGTAATTTGAATTAACGTACATGCTACCTATTGTCTATTGTATGGCAGCTGAAAGGTTCTGTACGGGTACTTACCTCATCATTGTATTATTGTTATCTGTCTATGAAGGGTCGGTATCAGTGTTTCTCTATTTCTCTCTATCCGTCGTTATAATAATATAAAATCCCGAAAAATATAACAGGGCTCACTGAGGGAAAATTCAAATCACATGTAAAAACTACATTAATGAAAAGAGGGTATTTTAAGGTTAAGAATTATTTAGAAGACAAAGATGTCTGGAGACTTCCACTTCCGCCAAGTAGCCACTAGTATTTATAGATATTATTTACCTAGTTGTAAGCCAAAATTTGTGAGCAGTCATTTATTTATTATTTGTAAAAATAATGCCCCTCAGTTTCTTGCCTGTTTTTCTGAGTAGAGGCTCTTTATCTGAACGAGGCGGTCGAGTCTATTTAAATAACTTTGACGTTCATAAGTGTATCTCTGATACCTAAATTGAATAAAAACATTTTGACTTGACTTGACTTGTTATCTATAACATATTTTCTTTTTCGATAAGAATTTATGGAAACGGATTCTAATATCCCCGGTTTTTTTATTGAAACGTTTTATTAACTTAAGGTAAAAGCGATTTTCGAAGGTATAAGAAATTCTAAACTAATAATTAATCTACTAAATACTAAATCCATCTTGGAAATGAAAAATAAATCCCGAAAAAAGTGCGCCCCATACTCCATGAAGTTAAGGCAGGTAAATGTGTTTCTGAATTTCTGATATATTTTTTCTTACAATACTACTCATATCACAGCGCTCGTTATGTGGCTATAATAATCTACATAAATTACTCTGTTGAGTTACACAAAATAACAGCAAAGACGATTCGCTCAGTCTTCATTCTCCTTCTTTCTTCTTCTTCTTCCGCAGGCCAGCCTCTTAGTCTTTTGTCAGTTTTCAGGGCGCCGATTTTAGTTCTAAGGCTTAAATTATACAAACCGAACGTAAAACGAGGATGAGAAGCAAACTAAGGTAAAACTAGGTTCAGGCACGGTTTCACGGTAAAACTGGTTTTTATAAAATGTGTGAAAAAGCGACGTGTTTTTAATTGTGCACAACCAATGCGGCGCAGACACGTTACTTCACAGTTTTCACGCCTAAAGCGTGTCCGTGTCGCATCCTCGCCTTACGTCTAGCCTGTATAATTTGGGCCTAAGCCAAATAACTGGGAGTCACTAAATAATATCACGAAAGTGCGCGGTATTAAATGCCACTCACATAGCTAACTGATATAGGCCTAGAGCGTTACTTTACCTTTTCAGTTAGCCATAACGTTTTTTTTTTATTTCTTTCTCTCTTTCCCACTTCTAGACTATGAATCAAACATGGTTGTGGGTTCAGCTTTCCTTACGTTTCTCATCTACTTCGCTTCTTAGGACGAGATTCACAGACCGGACTTCGACTTTGCTTTGACGGAAAGTTCAATCTTGCCCGGTAAGATGAGACTTTTCATCAAAGTAAAGTCGACTTGCGGTCTGTGAATCTCGCCTTTAATTTAAGCGTTGTTCGAAGTATTTTCGAACACTCATGTTGCCTGTTCATGGCTGCCACAATAAGGGTTCCACAATAGTTAGTCGTAATTACCCCCTGTCAGCCACATAGTGGTCAAGATAGCGCTGATGAGCACAGTAAAGGCGTCTGCACACGACTTTGAATATCAAAGAGGGCTATTAACATATCTTGATTACCCACTGGAATAGATGACTGACCAATGGATCTCTACAGAGTTGTTTGTTGAATTTACGGATATAAATATAAATAAATGAATAAATAAATTCGGGACACTTCCACACGCGGTCGCCTGACCCCAGACTAAGCAAAGCTTGTACTATGGCTGCCAGAGACTGATATATTACATACTTAGATATTTTTAAATACATACTTAAATAGATATTAACACCCAGACATAGAACAAACACAAATGTTCATCACATAAATGTTTGCCCTAGGTGGAAATCGAACCCACGCCCCCAAGCTCATAAGGCAGGTTCACCACCAACTGAACCACCGAGGCAGTCAAATAATAGATAGTATGGATTTAAAACCAATCAAACTGTCAACATTTCTTATTGCGACTGTTGTTAATACCTATTATGGGTATATAGATCAAAACTCTACTAGATGTAAGAAAACTCAAAAATTGGATACTGTTGGTGATCCTAAATCCAATAATTTATAATAACAAAATAATTTACAAAAAGTCTACAAAACTTCAAAGCTAGAGTGAATAAGTACCTACCTTATAGGTCGTCGTGCTTCATTTTGACCACAACGTCGCTTAACATCAGGCGAGTTGGTGGTCAAACGCCGACCTATTTCTACACAAAAAAATAAATAATAAGAAACCGCAAAACATATCGGGCCTGAATACCAATCTTTTCAAAAAAGAATTTTAGAAAATATTGACTAAAAATTGATGACTTCCTACGGGAATAATAAATTTTAGTAAATATTGACATAATTATATTCTATTCATATTTGACTATCAAATGAAATATTATTTGCGGTTCTCTTTTTTACTTATATAATGTCAAATGTATGGTCTTATCATCTCTGTATCGTTCCTAATCTCACCAAATGGCACAAGTAGTTAGCGGTGCACACAAACACGATACGAGATTTCAATCTCTTGATTGCAAACATTCTATTAGCGAGCTGTGACGGTACGATTTAATTCCACATTATCGTAAATTGCAAATGATTGTGCGAATTAGCTCCTAATGGTATCATTCTTTTTGGTCTAATTAACTTCAGCGATAGAGCACAGCTCTGCTCGAAAAATATTAATATTAAGTATTTTTTAAGTAGATAAAGAAGGCGATGGACTGGAGCTTACTTCTTGCAGTCCACTTCGCACTTGACCGCTCACAATGGAGACTGATTGTACGCGGTCACGATCCTCAGCAGTACAGGAACGAAAATAAGGGAAGGTAAACGAAGACACGTAAATTGCTGATTAATTGTTGAATCTATTCATTGGCATTCTTCTCCGGTAAAAGTTACTAGGTATATCGATTTTACAGTACCTACAATGTTGGTTACAACACAATGCTTGTTAGAAAAATTGAAAATCAGCGAAACTGTATTAGATTTAAAAAAAAACTTGAAACATAACACCATCAAGTCTTTTCCCTTGAAGAGGCTGGTAGAGGTATATTACCACACCCAAACTTCACCGGACGATATTATGTCCCAAATGTGACAGGTGGCGAATCTGTTGCCATACACACGGCACCATAGTTATCTAGCGGTTGACATTAAATACCCAAACATGTTCACACAATTAAAAAATCGCAGCCGAAGCTGGGATTGAACCTGCACCATCTGATTTAAGAGGCGACCTTTCTCCAACTAGGCTATCATCGCTTTCACTGCTTGCATTGTGGGTACATGCCTACCTACCTAATTATTTTCTGTAAAATCGGACGACATTGTCAACATTGTTGTTGTGGACGACCCTCCTAACCTAGCCGGAGTATGACTGCAGTATAAGCAGGAGGTCCCGGGTTTGATTGCCAGATTGATAGCAGATATCTTATATCTTTAAATGAGCAATTCTTGTATATATATATATATATATATATAATTGGAAACTCGGAATCGGCTCCAACGATTTTCATACAAATTAGTATATAGGGGGTTTCGGGGGCGATAAATCGATCTAGCTAGGAATCATTTTTAGAAAATATCATTTTATTCGTGTTTTATCGATAATCAATCTCAACTGAAAAATATGACTCTTCCTGACATCTATTGGCGAATAATAATACTACTATTTTTTGTGAGCAACTAATTGCTTTAACGACACAACAGCAGATGGCGTTGTTAAGTAACACGAAGTAAATGAGTGTTTGCTTTGAGGTTAGACTAAAATCAATTGTTTATTATCCAAAAAACACAATTAAAAAATAAAAAAAAATACCGAGCAAAGCTCGGTCATCCAGGTACTGACATTAAATACGCACACAATATATTCACAAATGAGCAAATCAGTGCGTGCAATCTCTTGAAACGCTGCGAATTTACTGAAACAACAAATTCTTGCTAGAAACGAGTACCTATTCAATCGTAAAGTTAAGTTATTATTGTATTTCCCCCGTTTGTAAATTCACGAATGCGAGCCAAAAATGAACTGTTTCGCCAGTAGCCGAACCAAAAACCTGCAATATTTACTAAACCGAAAACCGCATAACAATGGAAGAGTTTAAAAGAATCGGAATTGCAATGGACGAGCTCGTTTTAAAAGCAACCGCTGTATTTGTTAGTTTTTGCTGTTTCGATTGCTATGCAAAACCGCATAGTCAGACGTACCGATTGACAATTTGCCAACTATTTGGGCTATAGAGCGTCCGTCTACTTGCAAGCTCAGCTGCTGACCACCTCTTCTTTCAATGGTATTATTGAAAAATGAGCTTAATGTTTTGAAACATAAAACCTTTTTTAGATCGACTCTCTGATTTGCCGGCGAGCGGTGACTGCGCGTGGCCGCCGCCGGCTCTAAAAAAGACGATCTAAAAGAACTGTTTGACATAGAGTATACAGTTCATTTTTCATAAATACCTACCATTGCGAGGCGATTGGGCGCTGAAATCGCAGGTGGATGGACATCCATACACAGATAGAAATGTTGTTCGTACCTTTACAATTGTTCTGGTTTTGTTAGGCTTAACGAATTTCCCAGTTAACAGTGAGAGGTGGTACATTGTGAAAATTAATAAGTAAGTAATTTTGTAAAATTAGTAAAATATGTTTATAAAAAATTAATATAAACAAAATCTAAATAAACTTTCTATTAAACTACAATTTATTTATTTATTTATAAAGATACGCCAACAGTGATCATATTACACTTTCAAAATTAAATTGCTAAACACATGGAGCTGATATGAACACCCTTTATAGGCGTATACAGCATTTGCATTAAACAGTGGTAAAAACAACAACAATTATTTAAAGATTAAAAATAAAAATACTTAATACATAGAAACAAATGTAAAAGAAAGATATATAAAATGTCTAGATTATGTACAATACAGCATTAATTCCCGTTTTCATTTTTATTTAAAACATACGTAAGATTGCCAGCCCTAGTAGAGTAGTCGTACAGTACTCTACTGTAGTCTACCCAACTTAAATGGATGAATGGACCGCACTATGCCCCACCAGGGTGGACAAAGGGAAGTCACGGATATTTGGGGTGGCAAACTGGAAGGATCGAAATTTCCAGCATCAATACCATACAAGCTAGCACCATTGTTCGGTGTAGGTAAGTGAATTACGAGTCGGTCAGAGGTTATCGATCAGTGTCGCTGACGCCCCGACTTCGGACACATGAGTTATTGTAAGTACACGATGAAAGGTAACAAACTAAAAGCGATTTTCTGCTTTTATTTCAAAAATCACTAATGGAAATCTTAAATCACGAACACTTTAGATGATGAGGCGATTTAAATCTTTTCGGCCACAAATTTACTCATACAGTTGATGAACGTACTTTAGAAATAAAAGTTCGAGAACATTTTGCTAAATGTGAGGACAACATTAGAAACTGTAATATACAACACAGCACAACATTTACACTATAGGAACACACTAAACTCACTAAACGATAGGTACGTAATAATACTAACTAATACTTACTTTTAGATGATAGGTAAGTACAGTCTGATCACCATGGATAAAAAAATAAAATATATATTCCGTTTTTACTGTAAATTATTGTCGAGGTATGGTATTTGTAATACTTACATCCATATAATCATACCTCTTTCCCATTGACCTCTATGGGAAAGAGGCGTAGGCAGACACCACTTCTCTCTACTTGCTACGATCCTGGCATACACCTTTCGCTTCTTCGACTTTCATACACGTTCGTTGGTTACGGGTACTCTTGACCAGGGGGGCTATTCCTGCGCGTGAGATGACATAAGATTTTATCTTGGTCACTCTCACACCTATGACGTTTCAACCTAGAGCAACAAGGACGCAAAATGGTGAGATGAGAATCTCAAATCTCCGAATAGGGTCCCTGGCCTTTCTTTAAGACGTCTTCAATTTGGTCGAGATACGTGCGCCTAGGTCGACCCTGACCAACTTGACCATCCACACTCGCCATGTAAACCAATTTCGTCAATCTCTCAATGTGTCCAAACTATCTAAGCATCCCTTTCTTAATCTTTATCACTACATCCTCTACGACACCACAACGTGATGTCGTTGTTTCTCATTTTATCCATCTGAGTCACTTCAGCCATACTTCTCAAACTTCTCATTTCCACAGCATTCACATTACATTCATGCTTCTTCTGCCAGACCCAACATTCACTTCCATACATAAGAGTGGGGACCAGAACCCCTCTATGTACAGCCAGGCGTGCTCTTTCAAAAACATTGTCTGCAGCAATAGAGTAGGTATCTAGATCTAGTTTTAACATATTAAATACTCGTTTCCATTTATAAAGCCAGAATCAAGAACTGTTGAACCCACTTATACATTATTATCCATTATTCCAAGTAATTCGGAATCAGTTTTACTCCCGCTTCAATCTAATAACTTGTACCGAATCGTCCAGCCATTTCTCCTAATTGCCAATTAACGCCGACGAGTGGCCAATCTAATTTTTTAAGTCCTATTAGCTTCCTTTTAGCTACAGTACCGTTTGCTAATCGAGCAATTTATCCACTTTGGAAGCAGCAAGCTAGATAGACGTTGAGAAAATACCTAAGTCTTTTGTAAAGATTTTTAATTGACTTTGAAAAGATAAGTCTATTATTTCTACTAATTTGTCCTTTGTGATATTTTTTGTCCGATTTGGTTTTCAGTCAATCGTTTTGAAATGATATTTCTTATAATTAGTCAATCGGTCTATTACGAGTATACTCGTATCTCTACAATTTCAGGTAAGAAACCTTCGAGAGTTACTCAAAATTAGATCAGCTAAAAAGTTAAGTTTTCGCTTCACAATTATTACAATTTAAAGGTACTCGTTTGTAATATTACAAATTAAATTAATTGATTTCATTACTTGTATAGTTATATTTGTATAAGTAGAACTGTTTTGAGTTAAATGTATAGGCTACACACTAAAATAAAGTTCATATCGAATTTATTTGTGATATAAGTTTTAGAATCATGGATAAACAACATTTTATTTAATTAAGCAAAATATATCTAAGCCTATCCCCCGAAGGGACCGGCAGAGGTGCATTACAACACCCACACTTCGCCGGACGACATTCAGTCCCAAATGTGACAGGGGGCGAGCCTATCGCCACACACCACGGGCTCCAGTTGTGAGCTTAATATGTGCATGTATTTTAAATAAGCACAATGAACAAATTGGGTCGTGCCTTCGGCTGAGATCGAACCTGCATCTTCTGGGTTGAAAGAGCGAACTTTATCTAACTAGGCTATCATTGCTTTTTTTTATAATTAGGTAGAAACTGAACTGAAAAAAACTGAAAACTCACCAGTTTTTTTTAAATTTATTAGTTGACTTGCTCGCGCGTCACACGCGATGGAGCACACTTCTCTAGGAGAAACCGATTCACTTGAGACTTGATGACACCCAGACGTACCTACTATTATTTGTTCTGTGCCCAGACTCTAGACCAGTAGAAAAATTATCAACCAACATTTTGACACTAGTCAAACCTAAAAGCTTACAAGTTAAATGATTCTCGTAGACACCAGAAATGTATGAATCGATCCCTGGTTTTACATATGCGACATAATGTGTAACAGAGGTATTGTACAAGATACATACATTCCGATCACGTATTTCTACGTTTGGCTTTTCCATACATAGCATAGTAATGAATCTAGCCGGGAAACCACGGTTCGTATTTCTTGGTATTCTTTTTCGGAAAATGTGCAGCATTTTTTTAAGGAAAACGTGGCGGATATTATTTCATAGTTCGTGTGAAGAGGATTTTTAGTAAGCGGATTGAGCAAGCTTGTCGCAGGTAATGTCAGCTTCGGGTTTGTTTGTCTGTTTGTAATCTAATCAGATCGGATGATATGATTCGTACGTGTTAGATATTTTCTTTCACGTGGCTTTTATAACGAACCACGTACTTTTTGCTCTTATATTTTACTTTCAGTTTGTAAATTAATTTCAAGCACAAAAGAATAATATAATTAATAAAAACACACTCAAGATACAAAGGCAAGTGACACCTTGTACTACGATATTTGTCAAGCCGCTAGACTACTACAGAGCATCACATAAAAGCACACAAATATACGTCCTTCCTTACAAACATCCGAAAAAGAATTTACCTCTTTCATGGACAGGTTCATTTATTTATATTTTCAAGATAATGTTACTGCAGACGTAGCCGAGTGATTGTCCTAGTTTTAGTAGAATATAAGCCCTAAATAGGCTTTCATAGAAGCTTGACTTCATAGTCTCCACGGATTCGTATTGCTGTGGGTTTAGTAGAAATAAGGAAACCATTTTTGAGATACAATATTATTGTGCTTCTTAGACGTTTATTTTGTTGACTTATAGTGTTGACTGAGTTCAAATGAACTCAGTTCAGATCAGGGGGTCTACCATGACATCTTATTGCCATAATAGTTACGTTTTGTTTTCGATGCCGCGCTACCATGGACCTTATTGTGCGGCGATACGACTCGCGGTCGCACATCGTTGTTAGTAGTATTCCCCTTATCTGTTCAGTTTAGTACATAGGTACATATAAGGTTTTTTAGAGGTATTTTTTTTTTATGTAGAATAAGTCGGCGTTTGACCACCAACTCGCCTGATGTTAAGCGACGTTGTGGTCTAAGATGGAGCACGACGACCTATAAGGTACTTATTCACTCTAGCTTTATAATATTTGTAGAGTAAAGAAGCACAAAGACGGCAGTTGAGAGTGCGCTACTGCTCAGACCCGTCTTCGGAACGGTTACACCGGACTACATCCCGAAACACGACTAGGTATGAAAATATTGTCAGCGATTTCAAGTAATTTTGATACATATCGTTATATCATAGTTTCAGTGTTTACATAAGTAACCATTTCACCGCCCAAGAGAATTTTCTGAAAGATTTTTGTCGCCTAGGTCACAATGTCATCCCAAACGGAATCGGGTCGAAAATCTTAACTTGATATTTCACACTCAGTTAGTTAAAGGGTTCAAACTTATGGACGTCATTCTGATTTAGTTAGCTCATCACCTAAACTACAGTACAGCCATGATTTTTACCCGACCAAAAGAGTCTACTGGGGCAAATCGGCATTTGTTTCTCTGATGGTACCTAACTGAGTATCGTTGAACAGATCTTCATTACATTTTGTATGCAATAGTTCATGCATTTTTTAGTTTTTAATAATAAATATTCGGGGACATTATTGCACACACGGTCGCCTGACCCCAAGCTAAGAAAAGCTTGTACTATGGCTGCCAGAGAATGAAACTTTTAAAAAACATAGTTAAATAGAAAATAACACCCAGACATAGATCAACCACAAATGTTCATCACATGTATGTTTGCCCTGGATGGGAATCACACCCACGCCCCCAAGCTCAGAAGGCAGGTTCACTACCAACTGAGCCATCGAGGCAGTCAGTTTAAATAAAAAAAAATTAACTATGCAAGACGAACGGTTATGAAGATATGCAAGGTCTAACTTCAAGGCGAATTACTAGATTACCTAACTTATTACCTTAAATTACAGTCATGATAAAAAAAATCAACTCTCAAAAACCTTGTCGGAATACAAAGCACCGTGTCCGACTTATTTTCCGATTGTACCTGAAATAATAAACATTCCTGATAAGGTGGGCTGTAAATCAGCTCTTTCGTTTCAAGTTCACGACCCCAATAATCGTCAATCCGACAAAATGCGGCCTTGCAAGCACCCCTTCACCCTTTCGGCGGTAGCTTAGGTACACGACAAGAATGGCCACTAAATATTTACACAATTTAGTACCTTGTCGAAATCAAACATTCAAAAAATTCTGCTGTTACCCGAAGATACTCAGGACGTGTTACTGCGGTAAGGTAAAAAGTAGTTTTGGTAGTCGAGATTCGAATAGGCAGTTCAATCTCGAGGCTCAGGAAGGGACGCGTTATTTTTGAATGAAATGCTTAGATGATGGCATCAGAATGGTACGTGTATAGGGAAAGGCCTCATCGTAAAGACTAATGCTATTGTACTGTGGCAAAAGGACACAGTGCGTAAAATTTTACTGAATTTGGGTAAAATGTAAAAATGTTGAATTTGTGCTACCTATTCTATAAGGCTATCAATATGATTGATTACTTTATAGTTTCGTTATCATCTTTTAAAAGTAAGTAAATGCTTAAAGAATCAATAGTAAGTATACATAATTTATGATTCATGACAGTAAAAGTTGATAGTCATTGATCATTGATTGGAATAAAAACTATTTCTTAGCACGTCGAAGATCTAACGTTGCCATGACTCGGCTCAACACCTAACCTGGTTACTATTTGAAAGCTTACACTTACTTACACTTACATTCACTTAAGATTTTTATTCTTTTATTACTAAAGTATTGTGATTTGAGAGACGATGAAGAGATTACGATCTCATATTTACGGAGTAGATGAAACACAATAGGTTCAAGGATTCGTATTCAATGTACGTATTGTCTGGCTCGGCTTTCTTCCTATGAATGTTATCTTCCGAGCACCGACCCGGCGTTTGGTACATCTGTTGCACGACATAATGGCTTAAATTTTATATTAAGCATGGGATTAACGACTTGTCTTCTGTATTTGGTAAATATTTACCTACTTCGCAAATACATGGATCTTACCTTGCTTTACAAAATAATCCATTCGGTTATAGACTCCCCAACCCTTCTTTCATTATTGAACTTTAACACCCGTTTCAGATCTCGGAACCTCAATTTCAACATATTTAGTTTACAAGTTTTCTCTAATAACACGTCTTATTATAACCCTATTGTCCGAATGAGCCGCCAATACAACGAAATCCTCGTCTCCAACAGACAAATTGATATTTTTTATCTAAAATTGTATCAGTTCCAAAGACAAATAAAGAGTATTTTAGGCTTTAACTTTTAACTACTGTTCTATGTTTATTGTTTTGTTTCTCATATTTCATTTAATTACTTACTGAATATTAATCTATAATAATTTAGCAATCAATGTAAAATCAAAATGTTTAAATTTGAACTCATTACTTAATTTTATTCTGTTGTTTTATGCTCGCTAGTGATTATTTAATTTGTTATTAAAATGCTCCTAGACATACATAATATTGGAAATTAATACAGATCTATTTTAAGTTCACTAAATTTTGTACTATTTTATTAATTTCTGTAATGTGTGTTATGAATAAATAAATAAATAAATACTGCTGGCTGACTTTTTGTTTTATGTTACGCGATTTTCCCACTAGCGGTTAGCCACTGGGGCCTAAGTTCACAACATTTAACATGACATCTATTTAGTTTGGGGTCAGACGACCGTGTGTGCGAGGGTCTCGAATATTTTTTTTTGTTCAACTGTTCATAGTTGAAATGTTACTGTTTGAATAGTTGTCAAAAACAGCATAAACATAAACACATCGTCACGCTTTTCCCCCGAGGGGGCTGGCAGAGGTGTAATACTACACCCACATTTCGCCGGACGATATTCAGTTCCAAATGTGACAGGGGGCGAGCCTGTCGCCATACACCGGGCTCCGGTCATGTAGCAAATGATATACAATATGCAAAAATGTTCACATAATAAACAAATTGGTGCGTGCCGTCGGCTGGGTTAGAACCCGCTCCTTCTGGCTTGAAAGGCGGACTTTCTCCCAACTATAGGATGTTAAAAAACAAAAACAGAAACAGACGGTTAAAAATGTAATCACTTTAAGTTTCGGTGCACTTTACTAAGGCACAGCAAATGCAGGTGCAGTCCGTGTGCATTTCGGTCCGGTTAGCGAAGATCAGTGACACACGGACTGCTCAATGACAACGACAAACTAACGACACGCACGCAGATACTACGGGACGGGTGCGTGCAGTGCATTTACAGCGCGAGTGACGTAGTATTCCAATGACTTTCTTACTTGACGTCACACCAATCCGTGTGCACTGCAGTCCGTGTGATGACACACGGACTACATCCGTACTGCAAACGAACTACACTTGGACCGGATTGAAACTGGATTTAGTGTATTTCAGCCTGACTGACACCTGAAGTTTAAGTATAGGGAGTATTCTGAGGTTATCACTCATTGGAGCCACTCGGGACCGCCTCCACTCGTAGTCAACGAGTTGGTTGCTGCGGACGCCGCGTGGTCAAACAGTGAAACTCGTGTGGGCAACGAGTGAACGTCGCGTGGCCCACAAATTTCCAATTAGACAGTCAGCGATCGTCATTTGTCCTCGCGTGAATCACTCGCGGGCGGCAGTTGTCACCGAAGCGCCCACTCGCGCCGTCCGCGTGGTGACAGCTTACGCCAAGGCGATCCGGAGTTGATGTTGTGGGCGCTCATCCATTGAAGTTCATATAAAGAATACCTAACCGCACGAGGTGAGGTGGTGCGGGTCGGGTTCCGGGTGGCTATAATGAGTGATAACCGAGACCGAGAACTCTTCGCGCGGAATATTCCAGCTGTCGTCCCGCGCACTGTTGCGTGGCACAAAGCAATGTGACAAGCCCTTGGAGCAGAAATTATCAATGCATAATTGTCTTTTGTATCTTCTGTGATATGTTGGTCAATATTAACATTAATTAACATATTTTATGTATTTCATTATGCGATACTGGATCGCTATTTCAAAAGTCCGATTTAAATGAAACAATGAAAAGAAATTATTGTCACAGTCAAATAAATTTGCAGATCCATTGATATCTAAATTCGAAACATTCCCCAATCCAATTCCAAATAATTTTCGTCCAATCTCGATATTCCTCAATATTAATTCGTTAGCGCTTTTCATTATTTCATGTTTTTCTGCCTCTGTTACCATTTCAATTTCGAGTGCTGACCTTTGGAAAACAAAAATTGTCCTCAATTACGTTTATTATTTTCGCTTGAGCTGAAGTTATAAAGTTATAGATAGTTTGTGTTGTATAAATATTTGATCAAAAATGTTGTTAAGCTCTGCTATGACTTACACTCGTGTCTTTGAGTGAGTGACGTGAAAATTTTACACTACTTTTCTGCCCAGCCCACAAAAATGTTTTCCAAAGTTTTGTATGGGCTGAGAAAATGTTACAGAAAGATGGTTGATTGATTCAACTATCTTTTTTATCTTACACCAAGATTAACTTCAATATACCAAATTAACGTATTAGGTATAATTTTAAGCTATTCTAATAAGATAGGTTTTAACTTCCATAAAAGTTAAACCGTTGAGCCAAGCTGTAGTCACAAGGGCTCGCAAAAATAAACTCGTTTCTTTTTAATTTTCGTTCTGGAAATTACTCCAATTCCCCAGTTGCGTTAAAACGAGAACCGTTGCACTACCAAGCTTCTCTTTTTAATTTATTTTATTACCACGTAAGACATCTCGAAAATTCTCAAGAGCTTGATACTACAACGGCAGTATTAACAATGTTATTTGTGTTGAAAAACGTCCTAAACGCAGACGCCAAAGGTTGATTGTTCAGTGGGTATCAATATTTAGTTATGTGCTAACTATTATTATAAGACCCTTAAAGATAGATACCTAAGTACTTAACTATTATCATTAAAATTTTTTAATAGTCCTTATTTTATGGGTTCCGCGACGGTCTGAAATTTCCATTCAAACGCGCTTGGCAATTTTTTTGGAAACCATTTGCCAGATTATGATGAAATTTGGCATGTACAAATAAATGAACTATATCTCCGCTCCTTTAATCTTGTTTTTTTTTAAAGAGAAAATAGTGCTATGAAAAATATCCGCATTTGTAAGGAGTCACTTTTGACTGATTTATTTAATAGATAGACAAAGCAAATCAAAAAATTGTTTACATGTCTAAATTACAGATTACATTTCAGGTCTATATTAACATTTAAATTATTACATAATACAAGGGACAGTTTTAGTTATCTAAGAATGATTACAGAAGTGCAAAAATCATAAAAGTTATGGAAATTGAAATTAGTCACTGTCATCTTTACTTGCTCTCTTCGCTCATCTTCTTCATCTAGACGAAATGGTAATAGAAAACCTTTAGCTAATGCAAAGATAGTCTAAAGTGGTCTTCGGAGCTTTAAGTCAGTATCTGATGGTTAGGATATACGACAACGCTGACAGTTGACACTAATGTCGAGCGACACTGCGCCACTACATTTGAACTAGATGTCCCAAGAGTGGACACACCGTGGACACACCGTAGGTACCAACGTCAATATGTCGCAGCCAATTTGCTTAGTCAGCTGTTCAATTAACAGCCTAGTCTTTTTACTAAAAGGCGTGGCGCCGTTCAAATAGCTTCGTGAGTGATTTCATATCCAGCCGTATTATTATTTATTTATTTATTATTTATTACTTAATAGGTTTGCGTTTGGCCGCCAACGTGCCTGATGATAGCAGTGATGCGGCCTACGATGGAGCAGGCTTGCCTAGAAGAAACCGATTCACTTGAGAATCGGTTTAATCTAATACAACTTTTAATAAACTGGCTGGCTGATGCTCAGGCCATTCATACAAAAGGTAAAGGTGATGATTTGACAAAAGTACTAACATTTTACCGAAAGTAATTTGTTTTTAATTAATTACTATGAAAATATATGTAATTTGAAAACTTGTGAAAAGAAACGCAATTGACATGATACTATAATAACCCGAAACCTCCCTTGCCTGACTCCTCCATCAGAGCAAATACGACTTGCATAGGTTAAGTTAGAAGGCTGAGGCCGGGAGCTCGACTTCGCTTCGCTCCCGCCTTAACCTTCTAATCTAACCAAACCGTCGTGATTATTTTTTATAACACCCCGATACTTGAATGACTAGGCTAGGCAAGTAGTCAACCTTGTCGATCCAACGCATTTTGCCAAGCTATTTGATTGAATAGGCCGCTAGCTGAACGGCACCGTTTAGTAAAAAAGGCTAGGCTGTTAACTGAACGGCTAATATAACTAGTTGGCTGCGACATAATTGTACACTGACTGTCTATATTTTAGTCTAACTTATGCTAACGTCGTCATGTATCGTAACCCTAAATAAGATATCTAAGGTAAGTAGATATTTGTAAGATAGTTGTAGATATCAGTAGTTTTCTGTTCTTCCTTATTACATACCCATGTAATAAGGAAGAATCTGAGGTACCTTTGTACTAGTTCTACCAATTTCTACATTGGCCTATTTCAAAAAATAAACCACAAAATAAAATAAAATCTTTATTCACATAACATTTTTTACTTACCTAAAACACCTAACCTCTTAGGCGTTTTAAAATTCCGTTGGTTCATTCATTAATTTTACTCAAACTCAGAAATATTTTTGCACAAAATTATAATTCCAGTCATCATGCTGAATAAGAAATTAATTTTGTAAAGAACACGAACCTCAATATCTTGTTAAATTCTCGGGCGAAATTATTTTTTTTGTTTCACAGATGACAACCAGTTCGTTGACTGGTTGTTGGAACTCGATTTTGTGGCGATGCGAAATGAAAGCAAGTTTTTGTAGTAGTACCACTGATATCTTCGTTTAGCGCTCATCGCTGCGAGTAACCGCAGTTAATTACTAATAAGGTAGCATTAGCAAAGGAGCCTCTTACTTTTTTATACCTACAGCATTAAATCATAAGGTGTCAATCCTTGTCCATGACTATATAATAAACTCGAAATTGTAACATATGTAAAAGCAAATCCAGACTTATTTACACGGCTGGCAGATGTAAATAAGATGTAAATATACGTAATAGACGGGATAATACTAGACAATGTGTACGAAAATCTAAAACGGCACATATGGCCAAAAGTGTATTTTGTAAGGCCCCCATAATTTTTAATAAATTACCAGAACCGATAATAGTGTTATGTTTAGAAAGAAATTGAAAATATTATAGTATTACTTGACAAGTGTTACTACACAATTACTGACTTTTTAGATGACAGGAAATTTGATGTATTATGTTCAACCTGACTTTTGTAAAATACTTTGATATGAAATACCTACCTTTAACTCAATTATTAATTATTATTATATTCATTAGCTCTGACATTTTAAATTATTATTTGTATGCCGCACCAGGCAAGGACATGTGTACTGCCATATTTTTTAAGATCTGTATGCTATCCTGTATGTTATATACTAAACCATGTTCTCACAAGTAAATGAATTATGAATCTTGAATCCTTAGGAGTCCTGTGAAATAGAAGGCTTGTAATACAGCAACTCTTCGAAGAATCTTGAAAAGTTAGCGTTCGACCCAAACCCTTGCTCTACAAAGCTCATAGGCATGTGAGTCGCCTCATGTGAGTACTTGTGCTTAAAGCAACTGTTGTCTCGCCATTTCGTCAGGTCGGGTCGGTCTATGTGAGTACACGGGACTGGAGTGTTGCTGAAAGATAAATTGAAAAGGTTAATCTGCTTAAGTGGTTTTAAAATCCGCTTGGTAAAAGGGTTTTTAATGTGTGACTTTAAGAGTTACTAAGCCTTGGAATTAATTTCATGTCTGGCCACAACCGCGGCTTCAAAATTAGTTTGGACGATTTGTATTAAAAATCTGAGTGCTCATTTGCAGACAGACATAATTAATCACGTAATAGAAAGTAACTGAGCACATAATTAACTTGGGTATCACGTAGAGGTTAAGGATGCTCTCAATATTTTTATCTTCTTCCAAAAAGATGCATAACATATCGTCACGCCTTTCCCCCGAGAGGGCTGGCAGAGGTGTAATACAACACCCACACTTCGCCGGACGATATTCAGTCCTAAATGTGACAGGGGGCGAGCCTGTCGCCATACACCAGGCTCCAATCATGTAGCAGATGCCATACAATACGCACATATGTTCACACAATGAACAAATTGGTGCGTGCCGTCGGCTGGGTTTGAATCCGCTCCCTCTGGCTTGAGAGGCGGGCCCTCACCAATTATTAATTTTAAAAGGATGCATAAGAATACTTAAACTAATCATGTAGTTACATTGCTATTGAGCCACAAAATAAAGTGCAAATTTCGTTCTTTCATAGCAATTTAGTGTGAAACCTTCTGAATAACCCACCATGACTTTATATGACGTTCTGTAACGACGTTAGGGGCTCCTAATCACTCCTAATAATACCGACTTAAGCGTTTAAAACATTTATAACACGTCATTACATTTACAAGCGAGCAAGATCTCATTACCTACTCGGCATTCAAATTCCACCAGCCGTTTACTTTCATAATACATGAGCGCTTGAGACGGAGTATGCTTGACGATGGAACCGTTGTCAGTGTGCTTGTTTAAAAGCTTTTGCATAATATGTCTCAAGCAATTAGATAGGTGGACTTATGCTTTTTTTTGGTAAGTTTTTAAACTTATATATTCATCACGAGCTTTATAGCTCCTACTAAATATTGGTCTCCGCATAGTTCCATAAAAATAAACTTACAATTTTTAATAAAGATTTGTATTATATTTTGGAATTTAAAGTGTGTTTAAATGCGTTAAAGAGATTGAGTGTGTGTGTACGGGTCCTTAGCCATGTTTGGTGTCCTCATTTTGGATATATTTAAATTCCGTCTTTTCTCTTATTCGCGTACATTTGATTACATTTTGAATTGCGTACGTTGAGCTATTTCGGCCTCAAATGTCGCGCGTCTCCCTAATTTAATTTTGTTTTATTTTTAACGGTGAAATTGACTTTGCAGCTTATTGCTTCCGAGGGTTAATAAGAGTAAAATATTGCAGGATCATTTTTTCATTTGTTTTGTACAAGCTTCAATACCGTTTTATTGTGACAACGAGTGAAGTTATTTTATTCAATACTAGCAGCGCCCCGCGGTTTCACTCGCGGTTAAAAAGTATCCTATGTCCTATTCTAGACTATAATTTATCTCTGTGCCAAATTTAATCCAGATCCGTTTAGCCGTTCTGGCGTGAAAGAGTAACAAACATCCATCCATCTATTCATCCATTCTTACAAACTTTCGCTTTTATAATATTAGTAGGATAGGATAGGAAGTAGGATCCCTATAGTTAAAAAAGACGGATTGCATCATAACTTAAAAAAAAAAAGTATTTTATAAATACGTTTTTGTAAGAAGTACTCGTACTTCTTTTCAAACTTGTCAACAGTGTAAACAAACATGGCGTTTTTCAACCAATTAAAGCTCTAAATTTTCTCGCTTGTGATAATGATTAGTTGACTGGCAGCCATTTTTGTTTACATGTTATTATTTTTGCATTGATGGCCTAGTCAGAGAAGGCTCGCTCCTCAAGCTAGAGGGAGCGTGTTCGAACCCAGACGAAGGCACGCACTAATTTGTTCGTTGTGTGAACGTATGTGCGGATTTAATGCCATCTGCTACATAACTGGAGCCCGGTGTATGGCGACAGACTCGCTCCCTGTCATATTTGGGACTGAATATCGTCCAGCGAAGTGTGGGTGTTGTACACCTCTGCCAGCATGACGATATATAGTGATACTTACCCAGGTTTAACGTTAAAGAAAGCTTGCGGTTGTATAAATTTAACGCCCTCTGCATTGTCACACGCAAGCCTTGCAATGCTTGTTTTTCTGATCTCGTACAGCTGACCTGGAAGTTTATTTTCAATGAAATGTTAAAATAACCGTCCGAATGCAATACGTTTTGAGCTACAGCCACTGCAGTGTGAAAAACGGTTTTGCCTGAAACTTTTGTTACATACGATTGTTTTTCATTTTATAGCCGCGTGAAGTAATTTTTTAGACCTATTGGCTTGCAGACAGGGATTTTTATGTGACGGTATGCGTAATGGTCGGCATAGATATGGTAGAAAAGTTGTGTTTACATAAGTACATTTAGTCATAAAAATCCAGCTGCCGTAAACACTTTCTTATACCGGGAATAGTGCATGTCGTAACGAACCCAAAATACTCGTAATATTTTGCTGCTGTCATCATATTTATTTCTGTGTCGTAATTAAAAAGTTACTAACCTATTGTTTTCGGAGGTTGTTAGAATTTTAACTGTAACATACCTATACTGAAACTATGAAACTGGTCACCCCTCTCGTACCAAAACCTGTCGGAGTATCTGAAGATGGTCAGCTGCTTGGTCATGATGCAGAACAAAGTTGGCCCCACATAAGTCCCTTGCATAGCATTCTCACTGATAATACCAGCTAGCAAATCAATGTCGTCCACATCCTTGTACAGCCTTTTCAGAGCTTCCATTTTCTGGAAAATACATATTTCATGTACATTAGTATCACGAATCCACGATTACTTTAAATGACCCCGTAACGATTATTTAATGCTATGTTAGAGCACTTAAAGAAATTGGTGCGTGTGCTCTATTAGAGACCGATTAAATAAAACACATGCTGAATACAATCTAAAAGAAAAGCGATAATGTGGTTACAGATGACAGAATGTCTGGGAGACTGACACGGCACTTAAGATTTATCTCTCCACTTAGACGTCTAGTTTGTCTTGGCTTCAGGGTCGTATTGGATGGGATAATGCTAAAAGGTTTCCACCCCAGCGAAAGTAGAATGAAAGTGAAAGATATCGTTGTCATTTTTGTGACTACCGATTTCATCGGAGTTACTGAGACATTGTTGAAAGTAATATAATATGATAGCTTTGGTATTTTGACCTTTGCTTACCATAAGATAACATGATTAAAGGTAAAACGGAACGATCGTCCACATTTTGAAAATAAATTACATAGGTAGGTAGGTACCTAGTTTGTAGGTAAGTACTACAACTAAATAAATATTGAGATTTCCATTTTTGGTTCACTAACTCACAGCGACAAACTAAACTTGTTAACACAAAGGTGTATTGCATTTCTTAATAAATGTTATACCTATGTTACATCGCAAACGAATGCGCTAACTAGAAGCTCTAAATGCACTACATTTTCTTCCAAAAATAAACGTACTCCGTGTTCTTGCTCGGCGACGAAAAAACAACATCCCTACCGTAGTTTTACTGAGAAAATAAACACTACCTTACCTAGTTTTACACCTTTGGTAAATATTTTTAACTTAGTATGCAAACGTTGTTAAGCATTTCTGAAGCTTTGAAATTTATAATTATGAGGAATTTTGTCTGAAGAGATGCTCGGCTGTGTGCGTTGCAGGGTTGGACTCTGACTTAACAAACCTGGACTAGGAATCTATCCAATACAATTTTTGAAAAATCTAAGAAGTGCTTGGAAGTGCTTGAAAGAGATCGCTTTTAGTGATGATGCAGCCAGGTGTATAACACTAGTAAGCGTTATTACTTCTTTATAACCGACGAAACGAAGGAGATTTACAAGTCGACGCGTATATATTTTTCTTAATGTTTCATTATTATTGGAGTAAAAAAAGAACAGCTTATATATCTAACTGCTAGCTGCATCCCGCTATCTCACAGAAACCGTTATTTTTTTCGGGATAAAAAGCACCCTATGATCTTGTCTGTACCTCGGACAACGTGTGGATTTGCAAAGTTCATGACGACCGGTTGAGTAGAACGTAACAAACAAAGTCACTTTCGCGTTAATAGTATTAGCTAGGGTAAGGATTAGGATGTATTTTATACTTCTACTTCCATGACATCTATGAGGTCTTCAAATTTCTTAGCCGGTTTCAGACCACACAAGTGCCTGTAGTCGTTGTAGCCTCGGACGCCCAAGTCTCTACCTCTTTGAATGTCTATAGCACCCAAGTCGTGGGCCTTTTGTAAGTCACCAAAGAAGTTTTCTGAAATCTAAAAGAAACGAGTTATTTTTCACGCGACGCAAAATCGTTAGAGTGTTAAAAGTTTGACTTCTCTCTCTCTCTCTCTCTCTGTGTGTGAGCGTGTGTGTGTGTGTCTGTCTGTCTGTAGCATCGGAGCTCCCGAACGGAAGAACCGATTTTGATTTTTTTTAAAAGTGAATTAGTCGGGATTGTTCTTAGCTATTTTTGATGAAAATCGGTGTTGAAGAAATAAGTTTCGTCGTTTTTTTAATTTTAAATTTAAACTTGTTAACAGGCTAGTTACCCTATTCTTGGTTACATATCAAATACAAATAGTCGAAGCGGTAAAAGGTAGCAAATAGATAAAAAAAAGTTTGTTCACATTAGGCCGGGTGCTTAGCCCTGGTGTCAGACTTTTTAGGCCTTTTTAAGGCCTCTAACGTGGGTTAAACACAGATTTAAGAAAAGAGTGATAGAGATACCTAACATGTATAAAAAACGATGAGATTTTTAAACGTATAAATACACACCTACATTAATGAATAGCATTTTTTTTTACAAAAACCTGTCCCTCTTTTAAGTACTTAAATTATTTTCAAGAAAACAAATAAAAAACATAAAACCACTTCCGTTTTTTTTTTCAGTGCTGAAAACCTTAACAAGCTCACTTTCACAAATTTCATTTACTTACTACAATGGGTTATATTAATTTAAAAGAGTATACTTACCTCAGGATCCAGGATGTCATCAATTTTACCAGCTCTCTGGTAAAAAGTGCCACGGTTGATTTCTTCGAAGTTCCTATTTTGCTCGATCAGGTCTTGCCTGTACAGTGTTTCACTGACAGAAAATTCCCCTGAATAGTGATGTTTCTCAGTATATTTTCTGATATGAAAAAAAAAATGTGATACAAAACTTTACTATTAAAAACAATAACCTAAATTAGGATGATGTGTAATAACTTTCAGTTGAGTAGTACCTAGTGTTCTTTTTCAGTAATTTGTTTAGTGTAGTATTTTTTTAGTAGTAAGTATTGATCCTCACGTTTGAGGGTCGGCCTATCTCTGATTTCTTTAGACATTATTATATTTGACTAGCTCGCTACCTTTGCTCGTGTTTAATAGCCTATGACAATCAGGAATAATGTAGCTAATTTTAGTAGGACAGGATTTTTAGAATAGATTCTGTAGTTTCAGAGATTACCCCCAACCAACAAACTTACATTACTCACAAAAATGTTACCTCGTTATAATCGTATTATAATCGTTTAGTATAGATATGTCGCAGCCAACTTGCTTAATTCGCCGTTCAATTAACAGCCTAGCCTTTTTATTAAGTAAAATAAAATATTTTACAGATTTTCGGAATGTTATTGATACAATGATTAATTAAAACACATTTCTTCGGTCAAAAGTAGTAATTTTAGCACAATAATAAGCACCCTATTCTGTAAATGACCTAAGTATCATCCAATTTATTAAATGTTGTATTAGACGCTACAGCTGAATATCATTCAGGAAGCTAGTTGAACGGCGCCATTTAGTAAAATGGCTAGGCTGTTAATTGAACGGCTGATTTTGGCTGAATTTGGCTGCGACAGATAGATAAGGATTGATGATCTTCCGCCAAAGTTGTCAGGCAGCATGAAGAGCTTCGTAAACTGATGTATGTGTAGGGCGAAGTAACATATCATCACGCCTTTCCCCCGAAGGGGCTGGCAGAGGTGTAATACAACACCCACACTTTGTCGGACGATTTTAGTCCCAAATGTGACAGAAAATGAACTAATGAGAACTGAGAAATGAACAAATTGGTGCGTGGCGTCGGCTGGGTTCGATCCCGCTCCCTCTGGTTTGAGAGGCGGGCCTTCTTCTAACTAGGCCGCCATCGCTTCGAAGCTTCGCATTCGCTTTGATTGGGGTGAAGTAGCAGAAAAGAAAGTCATGTACAACTTTAGATATGTATGTATCCAGCAAGTAATAGTTGTTTTAAAACAGTATTAACACTCTTAACCTCTTTCTAATAAAAGTTGTTTATGTATTGTTTTAAAGTGTTTTGTCTTTGAGATAAAAATTAAAAAGAAAGAAAAAAGACCAAGTCAACGTCAAAATGTTTTTATTCAATTTGGGTAGGTATCAAAGATATACTTATGAGCGTCAAAGTTTTTTAAAATAGACTCGACCGCCTTGTTCGGATAAAGAGCCTCTACTCAGAAGAACAGGCAAGAAACTAAGGGGCATTATTATTTCAAAGAATACATAAATTACAGTCTCACAAATTTTGTCTTACGACTAGGTAATATCTATAAATACTAGTGGCTACTTGGCGGAAATGGAAGGCTCCAGACATCTTTGTCTTCTAACTAATTCTAAATCATCAAATAATCTAAATAAAGACAAAACACTGTTTAACTATTTCAAGGCTATATAGCTATTATTACTAGAGGGGTCAGTATAGTTATGGACGTGACGTGTTAATGTTTAAAACTTACTTGATTCTACCGTCCAGCATTGTATGGAAAAATCTTGTGGCTATTTCAAATTCCGCGTATACTAAAGGTTGCAATTCTTCCATATACGTGGAAATTTGTTCCACGTTATTGGAGAGTAGACCGTAGTCTACCATATTTCTATATCCTGCCAAGGACGGAATACGAAATAATAAACAGTTTATGAAAAAGTGAAAACGCATAATAGCAGATGCAATTAACAAATGGATGGTCAATCTTATCTTACTCTTATCTTATCAAACTTGCATATCATGGTCCAAAAACATCCCATCTTTGATCATCAGCCATATTTAATAAAACTTTTCAATACAATAACAACAAACAGGTTAGGTTGTAACAATAACAACATTAAAGGAAGATACGCACTTTTAGTCAGTTAAAAAACTGGCACTCTGACCGTTAACTAAATCCTACTTCCTACTAACATTATAAACGCGAAAGTTTGTAAGAATGGATGGATGGATGGATGGTTGCTTGTTACTCTTTCACGCCAGAACGGCTGAACAGATCTAGATGAAATTTGGCACAGAGATAGATTATAGTCTAGAATAGCACATAGGATACTTTTTAACCGCGGGTGAAACTGCGGGGCGCAGCTAGTTTAAAATAAAGTTACTCTTGGCTGTTATTTTAAGGCCCTTACCCAGTAACGCTGGCAACAGCTCATACATGTAAATGTTGGCAGCAGTGGCTATGTTGATCTGTCGAGCCACCTTGAAGAGCCGGTCATCCTTCCAGCAAGGGTTCATTTTGTGCAGAGCCCTGGCTATCCGGTTGTGTTCCCGCATGAAGAATATTCCTAATGTCGTCGTTCTTAGGTTATAGTTTCCTGCTTCTGGGAATCCTTTAGGCATACGTTAAGTTTATTTGTTAACAGTCAGAAACTAATCAAATAATACAACGTAATTTTACTCATGTTCACAGCTTCCTACTGTGTGTTATTATTGTTAAGCACGCTACGGAATACACAGAATACACAGAGCTTGATATAAGTAAGTAATCAAATCCAAACCTTTAAAATTTGCAAATAAATTCGGCCCGTCCAGATTTGAACTCACAATGTTCAGGGTAAATATGGTTACCGAGCAAGTCATTCCATGCAGATAATGGTAATTATGGTTATAAGTGTATTAAAAAGTACTTACCGAACTGATAGCATATGGATTCGTTTATTTTGTTTTGAATGCAAATTTCCCTATCTGCAGTAACATTACTAACAATAGCTGTAAATGCACCGTCCGTATTCGCATCCACATTAGCAACCACGTTATTTATTGTTAAATTAACATTATTCATCGTTGAATTATCAAATTCTTTAACGTTCTTCTTCTGCATTAGATTTGGTGAGTTAGTTATGTTTAGTGGAACATATCTATCACCTCTCCTTTCAATAATCAACAAACCAAGTTCACCTTTTCTGATTTTTTCTAAGGATTCTTTATTAACTCCATAAACTGTTGACAGATCAAGGAGTGGAGTTTGAAAATTTATCTGAAAATTGCGATTTATATTTAGTCTTTAACAGTTCGGTGGTTTCACTCCAAAATATAGGTAGCATTTATAGTTAAGATTTATTCAGACTGTAGACTGAAAGTTTTGAATGTAAAGGTACAAGCCAAAGGTGAACCGCCCAAATTTCGTTTGAATCGTAATTCGCATCGAATCAATTCAGAACTACTCCTGAGTCAAGCCGACACGCTCAGAGGTCGCTTAGTATTCCAACCACAGTCGTACGAGGATAAAGTCACGATTTAAGTCACCCTCTGAATATTTTAATATCGGAAAATATAATGCGAGTTCAAAGTGGGATCATTTTCACACGTATCATAAAGTTTGTAGCGCCTTAGCAGGCAAGTTGCTAACCTGTTCTGGGGGTATTATTTCGGGTGTGCAACCGGAGTCTTGGAAAGTTTCGGCCCTGGAGAAGTTTAGACAGGTTATATCCGTCACTTTGAGATAGGGGTCGTCTTTAGGAACAGTAATGGGTATGCAGCGAGGGTCTGATTTGCCCGCCTCTTGGCAGCAATACTGCCGCTCCCTGAGGTAATCATCTGAAACGAGACACTTGTTCATTTGATTAATTTTGTTAGCGATGGAAAAAAGTCTAATCGGGGCTTGGGATCGCAGATAAAAAGAAAATGTGAACTTTTTTCTAACAACATTCGTTGTTATTCTGTAGCAGTTACATTATCTGAATGAAAAATAGATTGAAGCTTAATCTCGTATTGTGTCTGTCCCGAGAATTCTATGTACTTTCTGTTAATCCGGTGCAAAGACTAGTCCCAGCCAAATTATTTTTTTTTTCAATTTAAGTCGAAATAAGAGATCGACGTAAAAAAAGCCCTGTAATTATTTAAGATTTTTTTTTCAACTCCAATTCTGCGTAATATTTATATTTTTGTTTTACCAACCAGCCAGTTTTATTTTACAACCTAAAGATGCAACTGGCTGTAGATAAAGACAATTCATTTCTGTGAAAAAATCCCAATGGTAATGACTTTACTTGGTCCATTGAGTAAGCTAACATCCCTGTGAATGAACTCTAGCATGACTCCAGCAGCAGCAGTGAAGGTCTTTCTGTCTTCAACGCGACCTGTCGACTGCAGAGTAGTCCTGACCTCGCGAGCTGAAGGCAGCGGCTCTCCGTGCTTATTCATACGTATATCACGTTCTGTAAACAAAAAATCTTACTAAGTTAAGTAACATCAGAATAATTATTTGAATACTGTTCAATATTAGGAGCAATCATAGTTATTATGTTTAGTCTTTGTTTTACCTTTGGTACGTGCGCTGATATATTACTAGATTTGGATTTGGTCTGGAAAGATTATTGGTAGAGGTATCCACTAATGATCTTTCCAGACCAATAATCTAGTAATTATAATAATATAATAGCAGTAATGGTAATCTAGTAGGTATACTAGATTACCACTTTGCGCTAGCTTTGCAGTATAATGACTGTGTTCATCATCATCCATGATTGATCATTTGTACCCACTACTGGGAATGAGCAGGAGACCCATGACAGTGGTACCAGAAATAATATAGCGCAACTATTTTTTTTTTTTTTTTTTTTTTTATTTAATAAAATTACACTCCACGGACTCCGGGGACCGTGACTTTTTTTAACGAAAATCTTAAATTATTATTTAAAGGAAATACAGGTAGAGGGGGGTTAGTTATTAAGTCTTAATCTAAGGTTAGGTTAAAGGTTTTCAGATTTACTTAATGCATTGTGAGTACACCACGAGCAGACCAGCGACCCGCAAGCAGCACCCGATCACGAGTATGACGCATGTGCCAGCCATCGCTCTCCTCAACCATATTTGAGGGAAGAGAACGACCCGACACACGACGCCGCCGCAAGAAGGTGCCTTCGATAGTGAGCATGAATGCTCGAGATGGACCCACAATTTATATAAAACGATAACAAAATAAAAACTATAACGAGAACAGAAAGTATTACAATTTTTATAACAATTAATATTTTTATAACATCATGGCCTCCTCCCGACTCAGAGCCTCCATCACTACCGCGTTCCGATCTCTGATGGCCATCTGCAGGTTATATTCCTTGATGGTCTTCGGTGATGCAGCCGATGCTCGCCGTAAAAACCGGCTGATGGCATCGTCTTCGATGTCATCGGCGTAGTAGGTGAAAGTCCCGGTGTGCCGTGATATTGCGACGACTGCGTGGGACACGCTCTCATGCAGCTTCATTTTGGGCTTGGTCTTTATGGCGATGACCGACTCGTACGTTAGCCCCTGAGCTTCGTGGATGGTTAGGATGCGTGACCCTGCGCCTCCCCCATACCCTTGACTTTTGAAGGTCTCCTTTTCTTCCTGCGTATGTACTAAGAAAAGGGTGTTGGGGAGGGTGGTGGGAATTTGTGCTCCCTTGTACCTTCTTTGCTCAACGGACTTAATACGAGGCGCCGAGGAATAAATACCCGAGTAAAATTCCCTCAGCGCATACGCGACGTCCATTGGGTTCCTGTGTGTGCAAAGCAACTCCTGGCTGATGTTTGTGACCAGGTTTGGGCGTTGGTACCTCATTTCGAAGAGATTTTCTCTGTCAATAAAAGGTAACTGATTTACATCTCCGATGAGGACAAGCTCACCAGCACCAGACAGCCGTGCAACCATTATTATGGCTCCAAAATGGTTCATGAGCGCTTCGTCTACCAGGAGGCGGTTGAAACTCTCTCTACCAAAACCATTTACGAGAGAGAGCAACTATTTAACATTTTTAATTTAGCCTGTAAGTAAAGTTTACGAACTCCGAAGCTGAAATGAAATAACAAAGTGGAGACAAAGTAAAGTACATACAGTGTAATTTAAGGCGCCGTGAAATAAGGAGCTTATTGATATTTTGGTTGGCACATAATGGAATGTAGTGAACAGCCGAGAGTGACGTCAGGTAAACAGTGTCGTGGAAAATTGCTTCGTAAAATCGCTGGACTTGATGAAATTGGCTATAACAGGAGGAAGGCGGAAAGTTTTAGGTTATTTGTGGTTTGTTATATTTTCACGCCTTAACTACTCAACTGATTATCGTGATACATATTGTCAGGGTAAAATGACATAGGTAGTTACTTTTTATCCCGAACAAAATTAACAGTTCCTGTGGGAGCGCGGGTGAAACCGCGGGGCGCAGCTAGTCCTAATCCTAACTGATATTTTAAATGCGAAAGTGCGTTTGTTCGTTTGTTTGTAACGCTTTCACACCTTAACTATTCAAGCGATCGTCATGCAATTTTGCATATACGTAGACGTATGTCTAGAGAAAGACATATTCATATGGACAAAATTCATCTCAAAAAAAAGTTTGTTCCTTGGGGCAAAAAACTTTTTGACGGTCGACCGGCATGAAAACTCTGCCTACTGACATAATACACATTGCAACGAGATACCTGGAGCGCCAAAAAAGAAAATGAGATATGTGGTGGTACCCGGAATAACTCATATCACGAAAAAATAAATGTTCCCGAGTTATCTTTCTTCTTTGAGTATGCTTAAAATAATTACATTCGGCTAACTCTCTTCGTTCACCACCTCATAGTTGCGCCAACCTCACGTTACAAGTAACTATGCTAAAAATCTGAAAAATATTATATGTAATATTATAGAATTGTCAGGGGTAACGATGCCTAGAGTATAAGAAAAAGGAAATTAGGCCTATGTTGTCCCGAAAGAAAAACGAATACCTCAAAAACAAACCTGTTACTGCTACCTAATTCTGATTGCCGTTCACCACGCTAGGATACTCATGAATACATAACTAAAAATTAATTTCGCATTAGTTGAAGATAATTGTCGATTGTCATTTTAGCTGGGAAAAATACGTTGAGTGAAGTTCTCGTTAAGACAGGACACTGATGATGACCCTCCCTTATTTTTACCGGATCCTTTGCTTACGCGAATTAATTTACAAAGCCAGTTACAATAGCACAATAGCAGCGTCTTACTACTTATAATGCTCTATTCTGTGCCAATTATTACAACAGTCAAGGACAAGTAGAGTTAACAAGGAATATTATTTTTATTAACTGCAGGATAAATTTAAATTAAGTGAGATCTTAATACCAGAACCTATGACCATATAAGAAATGTGGGAGTCATCCCACTTCTTAAACTAACGCGAGCGAAGCTAGTAAGAATATATATATCAAACAGCATTACCTAAGCTGAGAAAAATGTAATGATTACCATTCTTATTTTCTTCATAAAAGTCTCTGTAACTGTCTTTAATACACTTTGTAGAAGAACTTTCGTATTATTTTTCGCAGTATTTTGTATCTATTCAATTCTTGCTAAAGAAATGTATATCGTGAAATATTTCTTGGAAATTATAATAATACGAGATGTTCTTTGTTTCTTTCGTTTGTGTTAGTAATTAGAAGTTATTGTTGTAAAGCTAGATTATTTATCAGCTAGATTATATTGAAGCCTAGATTTTTTGAAAAAGTGTCATCAGTCAATCAATCAGTCAATCAGTCGTGTAATTTTGATAGAAAATATCAAAAGTGGAATCACAATAAAATAAAATAATGGTGTCTAGTAGGTATTAATACCTTATATATATAGTACTTACTTTATTTAAAGTGATTCTTTCAAAAGAAAGTGATATTTTCAAAAGAATATACAAAAACAAAAAAAAAATACTTCTGTGAGAAAAACATACATACTAAAAAGTTTGTCAATCCGCAAGATCCAAAGTCTTTATTATTCCATCGGGTTTGGGCAAGGGGTCGGGGCCTCAGTAGTGCCCTCCCAAATGAGCTATGTTAGTTTTCTGCTGAGCGTTGACCTCAAACTCGGTCATTACATTTTTAAGTATTTAAAGAATCTTCCAGCAAGGACGGACCGACGTTGACAGTTTGTGGCGGCCACGTTATTTTGTTTTTTTTTTTATTACTATTATTTAAGCCTTTATCTTATACGATGTTACTTACTTCTTATACTTCCAACAGATCGTTGGCATGTTCTCAGTTTTTGTATGTTTTTTCTGAGACATTGCCCAAGTCTGACACCCATATGATAAGCAGGGGAGGACGCAAATGTCAAGGAGCTTTTTTTTTTTTTTGTGTTTTGCTTCTATCTGCAATCATGACTATGAGCAGATTTGTTGTTCTACTTCTGTCGTGCAGAGTTGGTCTCCCGTTGGAGACTTCTCTTCTAATGTCTTTGTTATGTGTTGTTGCTTGTCAATTATCAAAGATGTTTCGTTTCTTGAGTCTTTTCGGATATGCTGTCATAACCAGTCGTGCTGCTACTTCATTTGGGTGATTTTTAAGTCTTCCCTTGTAAATTCTAGAATGTTGCCCTATTTCTTCTGCAACTGTTTTAACCTGTAGTATATGGTGCAATTCTGTGTTTTTAATAAACCATGGTGCATGTGATATATTTTTTAATATTCCATTTTGTGCTCTTTCAATTATGTTTTGATTTGATATGCAAGCAGATCCCCATAGTTGGATGCCATATGTCCAAATTGGTTTCAGTATGGTCTTGTATAGCAAAAGTTTGTTGTCAACAGACAGTTTTGAGTTTCTACCTAGTAGCCAGTAGAGCCCTTTGTATTTCAGGTTGAGCTGTTTTCTCTTTGTTTCTATGTGCTTTTTCCATGTCAGACGCCGATCCAAGTAGATGCCCAGGTATTTGACTGTATCGCTGTGAGGTAGTAAAAGGTCAAGGAGCTGTCATTTTTTTCACGACTACTTTCTTCTTTCTTTTTGTTTTTGTTATATCTGTTGTTTTTTATTTAGTCCTTGATGCCATATCACCATGGCATGAGTGTTCGTTAGTGCAAAACAGACGCGGTGGCCCTTCGAAGTTAACTCTGGAGCGTTTGATGGTCAAATTCGAGGCGACCGGTTCAGTAAACAACCAAACAGCACCCTCATGTCAAGGAACGCCAGATCGGCGCTGTCCGTGAGAGTGTGAAGGGGACTCCGAGGCAGTCGATTTCTCACCATGCACAAGAAATTAGACTATCGCTGACTTCAAATTGGCGAATTCTGCGCCAGTACTTGACCGTACCCGTAAAAAATCCTACTGACCCAAGAGCTCAAAGTGAATGACCACAGACAACGCCATTTGTTCGCTAACTAGGCTTCAGAATGTTTGGAAGATAACCCTGATTTTGGCCGAACAATCATATTTAGCGACAAGGCGCATTTTTGGAGGAATGGCTATGTCAACAAGCAAAACTGCCGAATATGGGACGATCAAAATCAACACGAGGTTCACCAGGTGGTGCATCCACAAAAAGTTACTGTTTTGTGCGGATTCTGATCCTGCGTTATTATCGATCCAAAAAGTCCAATTTTAAAGAAGTACCTACTTTGAAATTAGACCTCTCGGATCCGTGCCACTGTTCGAAGCCGCGGCGGACATTTAAACGATGTCATATTCCATAAATAATGGCATTAATAAGCATTTCGAATAAAAAAAATACGTTTATATCTCACACACAGCTTGTTTTATTCAATTTCAACATCGGCCTGTCCTTTTTGAAAGAATCTTTACTTCACAAGTATGAAAGTAAAAGTTTTATTTCAATTACCGTATAAAAGCTCTGCAAACTCTGGTGGGAGGCTTCGGCCGTGGCTAGTTACCACTCACCGGATCAAGCCATGCCGTGAAATGACCTAGTCGTGTTTCGGAATGTAGTCCGGTGTAACCGTTCCGAAGACGGGTCTGAGCAGTAGCGCTCTTGTAGCGCCTCACTCAACTACTGCTGTCTTTGTACTTCTTCACTCTACAAAACTTCAAGGCTAGAGTAAATAAGTACCTTATAGGTCGTCGTGCTCCATCTTAGACTACAACGTCGCTTAACATCAGGCGAGTTGGTGGTCAAACGCCGGCCTGTTCTACATAAAAAAAAAAGAAAACTGGCTTTTTATGAACTATGTAGATTCTTTAAAGAAACACGTATTAGGGAGTCTACACGCCAAAGTCGCCGACAGCCGCTATAGACTTGATGTGTCGTCCATTTGTTTCAGTCTCTGGCAGCCATAGCACAAGCTTTGCTTAGTTTGGGGTCAGGTGACCGTGTGCGGAAGTGTCCCGAATTTATTTTATTTTTGTTTTGATTTATTTTATTTTTAAAAGAACTCGAGCCTCGCACACATCTTGTCATGTCTACGGCTCGATTTATTTTGAAATAAAGCCACCAACATAAAGACCTCATCAAATAATAAAAATAAAATAAGTAGATAGTTTAAGTGTATTCATTTTTGTAATATTTTACAATTTTGATCAAACTATATCGGGCGTTATGATCGTGATTCGCTCCTCATCCGTGGTTTCATTTTACAACACCGAAGCTTTACGTTAAGTTGGTTTAACTTACGTTCAAGTTAACGCTTCAAAGTTGGGTTTAATTAAGGTTTGTTTAATTTAACTTACTGCTAGCGTAGTCCGGCTTGAGGAGCCTCAGATAGGGTCCCTTCGCGGCTCCCTTGCTGGGGTCCTTGTAGCTGTTACACGTGCCGTCTACTCGCCTGTCTTCATGGGGTGTGCAGGCCCTTATCTCAATGGAACAACGCCTGTCAACATGCAGGAGAATCATTTAGAAGCCATGTAAGCCAGTCAATTTAGATTGATTGTGATAATGAGACTTAGACTTTTAAACTACAAAACGTGTGTTAATTTCAACCAAATTGCTCGTACTTTTTGTAGAGCTCATTTTTATTTTAAATGGCATTTATTTTATGGTAAGAGGAGCGTGCGGATAAACCACACTAGCATACAGAAAATTTTAGCGGACGATCCATATGCGCCGTTGTTGAGGCATTTCGTGTGTAAGACGATCAAGTAGTGATCATTAGACTGCAAAGACTGCCTTCACTATTACTTGCTCAGAATCTGATCTAATATAGTTTATCTCAACTAATCTATATAGTTTGGAAGTTTGTACTAAAATCATGGATCATGTAGATAGCAGAGATAAAAATATTTAAATTTGAATTTTAAACATTTAAGTAAAAAAAACAATACTGTCTCATATAATATCGTACCATCTAAATTGTCATGAAGACTGTTATGTTCTCCAAAAGCGAAACAAAATGTTGAAGCAATAAACTTAGGTAAACGTATGTTTCTACCAAAAAAATCTGAATTAAAACAGAATCTGTTTTGTTGAGTTGAAGAAAATTGAACTGCGTTCTTCATTAAAGTTATTCTTCGAGATATTTCACATCCACATGCCATGCGTGCAGCTGCTATCACGTCAACACTACTCACAAACTTTGCCAATCTAAATTATCGAGTTGGCATAAGTTAATTGTTTGCTGAACAAAGTTCTGCTGAACGATAATTTTACCTTCATCTTGTAAGATGAAGGTAAAATTCTGTGGGTAAGGTCTGACGACACTGAATATATATTAACTAATATCTGACGCCACAGAATAAATATCAATTAATATTGATAGCTTAATAATAATAACTAGCTGCGACCCGTGGTTTCACCTACGGTCCCACAGGAACCGTTGATTTTTCGGGATAAAAAGTACCCTATGTCCTTTTCTGTACCCTAAACAACATGTATGCAAAATTTTAAGACGATCGGTTGAGTAGTTCATACGTGAAAGCGTTACAAAGAAACAAAGAAAATGAACAAAGACTCACTTTTTCATATTATATGTAGTACCTTTGATTTTAGTCTAACCTCAAAGCAAACACTCATTGACTTCGTGTTACTTAACAACGCCATCTGCTGTTGTGTCGTTAAAGCAATTAGTTGCTTACAAAAAATAGTATTATTATTCGCCAATAGATGTCAGGAAGAGTCAACGCCTCCTTTTTGTTATTTTTCTACCAACTTTATGTTTAAGTTGATTATCGATAAAACACGAATAAAATGACATTTTCTAAAAATGATTCCTAGCTAGATCGATTTATCGCCCCCGAAACCCCCTATATACTAAATTGTATGAAAATCGTTGGAGCCGTTTCCGAGATTCTAATTATATATATATATATATATACAAGAATTGCTCATTTAAAGATATAAGATAATAATCCATTTATTTCAGGCAATATAACTTGCATACAATGCAAATTACAGAGGCCCATAGAAAATAAATACCTTTCAGACTAACATACATATAAATAACATCAATAGGTAAAATTAATTAAATCTTCTGGGATTTTGCTCCCTGCGCGGCCTCCCAGTAGTGCCGGAACACTAGCCCTTTTGGCCAGAACTCAGGCGAAAGTAGAGCTGCCTTGTGTTTCGCTGGAACCCGTAGTAAGGAAGACTTGAAATAAGTCTTACGGACAGTCAACTCCAGGCGCTGCATCGCTACTATCGGCGCCTCTACTCCTAGTCTTAAGCCTAGCTATTAGCTTAAGCCCGGTGTATGGCGACAGGCTCGCTTCTTGTCACATTTGGGACTGAATATCGTCCGGAGAAGTGTGGGTGTTGTTTTACAACTCTGCCAGCCCCTTCGGGGGAAAGACGTCACGATATGTTATGATAACTTAAGCATTCGCAATTATGATTATACGGGGCTGGTTTGTAATAGTATGATAATACGAATAATTTTCTTAAAAGGATTGACCTCGATATCACAAAAAAATCAGTCGTTCCTTAAACAAAATCTATTTACCTTCTATTCACATTCGACGAAAATGTACTTGTGCTACAACAAGTGATACGTTTTTCGAGATTTCAGGGCTCGTTCTTTAGAAAAAAATAGAATGTAAATGAATATTATGTAAATCCAATAAACATTTTTCTGCAAACGAAAACCAAAAAAAGCCCTCTAAGAACTCTTTTCAGAAAAAATCTCTAACAAAAAAATAATAACTAAATAATAATTCTATATTCGAAATATTTTCGAAGAATTTCACTATCTATCACTATTTTCACAATGAAATATAAATTATAACATCTCAGCGTTGTTCTGTGCATTTTACTTTGAGTTCTGTTATTTTCTAAATATTTTTATAAAAATACTTACTCTGTGGCATTTTTTAATCGCAGCTCCTTTGATATCGCTCCTTCCACTTTCTTTCCACTGAATCTGTCAAAGGAATCTCCCCCGACATTGACTACTGAAATAAGTAGTAAAAAGATAAATAGAGAGTTCATTTTGCACTGTAGCACTGGTATTAATGCAACCGAGCATTTGATACACTTTACTGGACAGAGGTTTGCGGACGAGCAGTTTGGTAACCACTGAGCATATTTCGTCAGTGAATACGAAATTAAGCAGTTCGTATTCACGTTTTGTTTCCTACGATTTGTAATGGTGCGTGAAAAACTTCATTTGTAGAACATGATTGCTTTGTTGCATATTGTTTTTTTGGTATGAATATCATAATCAAAGCCAGACGTATCGATCCTCTGCTGGGTATACCTAGGTTTGCTCTATCTTGTGTCAGTGCTATAATGATTTCGATATTATTTTGCCATTATACGTATGCTTTTTATAAAAGGTAAAGTTCGCGTCATGTACAAATAACGCTGAAAGAAAGTGTGTGTGTTTGTGCATGGGTACATTCGCGCACGAAAGTACTAAGCCTATTGTTTAATTTTTGAACCAGTCTTTCGCTCGCGGGCTTCACATATTGGTTATTGGTAGGTACCTTATATTTCATGCCACCAAATAGACCGACAAATCTTCTAATGCGCAATTTGACCGCCAACATTCTTTTTACATGACGAATAGTGTTTATAGTGTTTATGCATGCATATTCTAAGAATCCTAATCCTAACTTCCAAATTTAAATTAGAAAAAAAATTCAATGCGAATGTTAGTTTGTTAGTAACACTTTCACGCCTTAACTACTTAACCGATCAATTTTTTCTTCCAAAGGTACAGAAAAGGACATAGGATTCCGAAAAAACTAACGGTTCCTGTATGACTGCAAGTGAAACCGCAGGGCGTAGCTAGTTCATAATAAAGTTCATTTACGTAAGTAGTAAATCTACTTTGGCTCGATTCCCACCTAGAGCAAACATTCATCTGATGAACATTTATGTTTGTTCTACGTCCAGACATGTTCATATCTATTTTAGTATGTACTTAAAAATATGACATAACTTCGTGGGCTAAGAACCAGAGTAGCCTAAGGTCAAAAAATTCAAAAATGGTTTTTTTTCACCATTCGCTTTTTTAATCCTCATATTTTTATGTGCCAAAAACTGGAGCGATGTAGTGTGTAGATTGCTTAGTACAAAAATAAAGTTTCAAAAAAAAAAAAAGATTTTTGTTTACTGCCAAAATGAAGTGCTTCTACTTACAATAATCGTGCTATTATTTTGTCAAAAAAGTTACGAGCACAACGATCGAAACTCGATTTACAGAGCGAATAGGACATCGAAGGTGCTTTGATTATAATCGCTCAAATAACGTATCTTGTCATACGTTTCTAACACAGAACTTTTTGATTGTGTAGCCTAAGTTTGTTTCGTGCCACATAAGCGTAAAGTTCTGTTACTGCTTGGGACCTTGTTTCATGCGCTCACGTGTTTTTCTCCCTGCCAAAAATACGATACTGTGGCACTAAATAATTAAAGCAATTTTAACAGCCAAAATGACGCATGTCAACCATTTTTGAAAAATAAACTTTTTTTAATTAAAAACAGTTTTCGATTGTCCAAAAAGTTACACTATTCTGTAGCCCTTATGGGCTACAGAATAGTGTAACTTGCCTGGACGAGGGAGTCGTTGCCAATGAGCTTCTTCGCACGTTCCAATTTTCAATGAGTTTCTTGGCTCCCCAGTAAAGTTGTCATTTTGCCCTTACGCTTCTCTAGTTCTTAACCCACGACTTGTCTTATCGTCACGCATTTCCCCCGAAGGGGCTGGTAGAGGTGTATTCAACACCCCCACTTCTCACATTCGCAAAACGTAAGTAGGTACTTTAAATATTGTAATTTTTAGCTCTAATTTTTTGAACAATAAAATTATTTGTGTTTTTAATTAAAAAAGTACAGCATTGAATGTCGAAAATTTCCATTCCATCTTTGGTTTGTTAGTATCAAAGCGTAGATTTTAAAAAGCCCTACAGGTAAGTAAATCCACTTAACTTCAGCAACGATCCTCTCGCCGCGACCATCAGAAAAAGTCTGCATCTGTAACTTTAATTAAAAGCAAGTTTGTTTATTGAACTGCGGGAAGTAATTGTTTGGCCGGATTTTATTTTACAGAAAAAGGAAGTTAATTATTTTTATTAAACTATATACTTAGGTGTTTTATGACATAATTTTATGAATCTGGAAACGAACCAGGAACAGACAAAAAATTCTAGAAATTTAAATTTGAAATCACTCTATTAAAAATGCGAAAGTTTGGATGGATGGATGTTTGTTACTCAATTACACCGATTCACGCCAAAACGGCTGAACGGATGTTGATGAATTTTGGCAAAGACATTATATTATGGAAACTGACGTGGTTTTCACACATTATGATTTATGAAACGGGAATTACTCACGTACGATTTAGTCGATTATTCCGACTATAGTTTCAACCGCATTCGACGGTCTTTATCAAGGCAAGTGCGCGCGCGCGACTGCAGTTCGCATAGCACTGTATAATCGTACGTGAGTAATTTCCATTTCATAAATCTTAAAGATAGATTATAGTCTGGAAAAGCCCATTAGGCTATTATTTCACCGCGCGGGTAACACCGCGGGACGCAGCTAGTATGTTAATACAAGACTTAAGATTATGAAACAATACATTTTTGATTCCGTTACAGCAACAACAACATTGACTCAAACGCTACTCGGAAAAAAGTCAACATACGTGGCCGGATAAAAAGTACCTTCCGGAAAATACCGCATCCCTATTCGTTACCATTATCGATCCGAAGAACTCCATCTCGCTCTCGTAATAAAAACGTCAATTACGTATTCACCAAGTTTTAAAATGGACAAAGTTTTGTTTACGCTGCAGAAACGTCACGGACCGTCGCAGTGAAGATACATCTACCTATACTGTATACATATACAAGCCTGGTAAAACTTTTAATGAGTTCTTTTTCCATTGCAGGTATACAAGGTAATGAAAAACTTGAATAGAATAGTAGGGAGTTAGACTTTTTGAATGAGTTTTGATGCTCATTTTTATTCGTGTTTTTATTTGTGACTGCGCCCCGCGGCTGCATTCGCTATTCTACAGGAACAGTTTATTTTTTGGTAAGTAAAAAAGCAGCTGGACTTAATCCGGGATAAAAGATATCTCCATTTAAAAATGATGTCAAATCTGTTTAGTCCTTTCAGGGCTAGGAAGTTACAAATAAGCACACACTCCGCACTTACAAAACAAACTTCCGGATTTATAATTATAGTGTGAGTTTCAGTGATGATTCAAGTATAGTTGAAAACTTTCTTCTGTTCTTCAGAAAAAAGTTTCTTCAGAAGAGATCCTTGTTTTTATAGCGTCTCTTGTTACTTGAAAATAAAACATACAGCTTCAAAGGGAAATGTGAAGTGTGGAATGTGTGGAAATGGAAAGTGAGAGAAAGGAAGAGGTGTAATACAACACCCATACTTCGCCGGACGATATTCAGTCCCAAATGTGATAGGGGGCGAGCCTGTCTCTATAACTGTGCTTCGGGCATGTAGCAGATGACACACATTCGCACATAATTATGTTCACACAATTAACAAATTGGTGCGTGCCGTCGGCTAGGATCGAACCCGTTGCCTCTGGCTTGACAAGCGGGCCTTTTCCAACTAGGCTTTTATCGCTTTTCTAAAATGAGAATAAAAATATAGACATATTTAAACTTACATAAAATTTAAATGCAGAACATCGGTGGTTTTAATCTATCTAGCAAATTGAGATTCTTCAATTATATTTATCTTTAATATCGTAGTGTGAAGGTCGCATATTTCAAAAATGTTAACCGGCACGGCGGGGTTAAACAGGCACGTTGCAATTTCCTTCTACATTTAGCGGTTGAAATTTTCTGATTCCCTTCATCAAAGGAAAACACGCACGCTTTTGACAAAACCGCACGTGCTACGAGGAATTTTGCAGATCGGTATCAGATGAGAATTAATACCAAAACGGAAAAAAAAACTCTTTTTGAGGGGTTTTTGCTTAGTTAGTAAAACCAAGGTCTAAAGGCTGTCGGCGACTTTTGTAGACTAGTCCACCTTGCAGGACTGCGATGTAAGATGTAGCTCACAGACCATGCCGCCTAGCATCCTGCACGTACATCCTGCACGTCATTGCCGATTCTTGCAGAATGGTGAATGTTTTCGCACCCTGCATCGCGCCTTGCTACGACGCGTCCATCCTACCCGTGCATACGTGCAAGATGCTAGGCAGGATGGTGTTTAAGCTACATCTTACTGCCGCAGTCCTGCAAGGCGGACCGCGAGACAGGATGGTGTATGGTACCTTTAAAAGAGTCTACGTACAAAAGTTGCCGACAGCCGCCGACATTTTATTATTTTTGGACGTCTTGATGTCGGCGGCAATATTTCAAAAGAAAACAAGACGCACACATGAGAATGGCTTGACTTTGGTGTATGTATTTGGCGAAGAGCTATGTCAGCTATACCATTGATATCTCATTTCACCGCCTGCTGCCTAAAAATACGTCTCAACTCAAGTCTCGTTCCTATGTATCCTACGTATCCTATGTATCCTACGAATGCACACGGAACGAAGAATTCATTACTGCGTTACTGAGTGAAATGAGGACATTTCATTACATTCACGCAGCAATGTAACTTCGCCGTTTCTTAATGAATTTCCTTGTAGAATTATGAGGTATGGAGCTCTCAGCTGTAGAAGCTAGCTGTTCGAAATGACTTTAAACTTAAAATAATGGTTTGTTATAGGGCTTATTGTTGATTCCAAGCGAAAAGCCAAAGTCCGGGCTAAGGGGCTATGTTCAGCAGTGGGCTAAGCTAACGTAGGCTGATTATGGTAATGATGATAGGTACGTGAGATAGCCTGTTTTCCATTTAGAAAAAGTGTATAAAATACCTACTAAGGATAAAATGGAAGGAGGGCGATGTAAGTGCAGATCGATGTAACAGAGCGCTGCCCGGTTTTTAAAAAAGTATTTCACTTTCAAACGGTTAATTGAATTTGTAGGTAGTAATTAACGGGCTAAGTATTCGTATGTAAAGCGATGGCAGCCTAGTTGGGAGAAGGCTCGCCTCTCAAGCCAGAGGCAGCAGGTTCGAACCCAGCTGACGGCACGCACCAATTTGTTCATTGTGTGAGCATATGCGCGTCATGATTGGAGCCCGGTGTATGGCGACAGACTCGACCCCTGTCACATTTGGGACTGAATATCGTCTGGCGAAGTGTGGGTGTTGTATTACACCTCTGCCAGCCCCTTCGGGGGAAAGGCGTGCCGATATGTTATGTTATGTTTTTCGTATGTAAACCTATTGAAAATAGAGATCTAGAATTAACACAAAAGAACCATCTATGGGAACAGCTATTTTACAAACTACTGTGTGACGAAGGTGTTGTTTTGCATTCCCGCGGAATTTGTAGAGGTAATATTTTTATTTGCTCTCCACTAGCAGAAGCAACGAGCATGAAGAAACTATGGGCAACCTTGAAATCGTAAAAAGAAAGCAGGTTTTCCATACATATAGTCGACGATCTACGAATTTTTTTTATGGAACAGCTGTTTTTTCTCGATTTGAAGGTTGCCCCATTTATTCGTGCTCTGCTAGTGGAAAGAAAATACGAATTTTTCTACTACTTTAATTATTTACACATTTTATTATTATTTTAGTAAAAATATCGACAGATTACTCATCAGAATATGTGGTACTAAGGTGATAATTGAATTTTGATTAGCTGAAATTGCAAAATAATATCAGCCTATTTTGTCGACAAACTTTTTATAAGAAACAGCTTTTTTGCGTATTTAGGGTTGGCGCCATAGTAAAAGTCGTTAATAATGATAAGTACAATAACTCACTTTCTAAAACCAAAGTGAGGATAGCAGATATTACTCGCACTAAGGTCAGCAAGTAAACCTAGATTAGACCTAATCTCAGTTGAAAAGTTCTAAATACGAGGGCGCTGTGATACTAAAGCCGCTAATCCAGGATATTTTTAACTCGAACCTGCATTTTAATTCAGCGTAAGCCGGCTGTTTTGTGTACGATTTCGTGGTTTTTTCACGAGCTATAGTGAAATATTTGAGTTTAACATTATTAAACAATAAAAACATTAAAAAATATATTAAAATGCATACTTACTATCAACTTACTACTATCAATATTTAAGTATATGATATTTTTTGCTCTAATTGTCAAAATACCTTATGGTGAAAGGTTACGAAACAGCGGGAAATTTAAATTTCATACGCTTTTTCTTTTCGGTGCTAAACCAGATAAATTAATTAGGTAATGATGGAATTAGCGCCAATAGTATATCATATCTTACGATATTTTGCAGTAAAGTAAAAGGTAATTCACCAGATTGCACTAGTAGGTAATTTAACCAGTACACTGACGATTTAAATCAAAAATCAAAATCAAAATGTTTATTTTTAAGACACAAAGATCCACATATTATTACAAGTATAAAAATTAAAAATTGGAATAATTATAATAGAACAGCACAAACACAGACACAAATGAAATATTCAAATTGGAACATTAAGAAATTCAATTGTCAACTTATCAATTTTATTTTAAAAGTGTTTTTTTGTGATGACGCAGGATATGCATGGCAGTCAAACTTGTCGGTTATGGCATTCAGAATGCTGTTGTTGCTTGCCCGGACTCTGCATAATAAGGAGGATTTAAGTTTTTATAGACCTTTTTGAGTAATCAGGTGCATATTTGTCAAATATCTCTATAAAATAACGAGAGGGAAAGTCTTACAAAACCGCAAATACTATTATCATGTAGTTATCCGATCTGACTACAAAGACAAAAAAACTAAATTATGTTCGAAAATTGTTTAAAATTTAAATTTTGAAAGTGTTGGCTCTCAGCTATGGCTTGAGTATGTACTCGTTGTAGAACTATTAAAATGGCAAAACCCTAAAATGTAACTATTTTGTTGAAATTTGATCTCACGTACTCACAATTAATTTAGGTTAAAATTCAAACCCCTCAAAGAGTAGTGTATCTATTATTTTATTTATTCAAAACTCATCAAACTAACTGGTTGTGTTTTGAAACTATAGTAATTCATGATTAACAGATAAGTAGCTATACAAATAACAATTACTACCTAAATGAATGACTCGCTGGCTACTGTTTTGTGACACAATCACAGTATTTGTTCAATGAACACAGCTTCATTTCAATTATGTTTGCCAATGATGCGATGGAAATATTAGGTTCGGTTTGATATTTTTTTATACACGTACTTTTTTTTATTATTAACATAAATATAACTACAGTTTAAACTAAATATGCCCTTAAAATCAATGCGGTTTGTCTAGGACAAACAGTTCTTTTTTTTTTTTTTTTATGTATAATAGGTCGACGTTTGACCACCAACTCGCCTGATGTTAAGCGACGGTGTGGTCTAAGATGGAGCACGACGACCTATAAGCTACTTATTCACTCTAGCCTTGAAGTTTACTAGAGTGAAGAAGTACAAAGACGGCAGTTGAGTGAGGCGCCACAAGTGCGCTACTGCTCAGACCCGTCTTCGGAACAGTTACACCGGACTACATCCCGAAACACGACTAGGTCATTTCACGGCATGGCTTGGTCCGGTGGGTGGTAACTAGCCACGGCCGAAGCCTCCCACCAGAGTTTGCTACCCGGTTAGCACTACCCGGGGACCACGTGTAGGGAATCAGCATAAAGTACACTCCTACGGACGTGGGTAGCTCAGCCCCCTAAACTCACCCTTATTTTCTCTTTTCCCTTAAGTTCTCACCCTTAATTAGCTTAAGTATGCCATATTATGCCTAAATATAAATACTTAAAGAAACAATGATTAAAACTGTTGTAGGTATCGGCTTACTTACAATACTTAATTAATTTAAAAAATATCGTCACACCTTTCGCCCGAGGGGCCTGACAGAGGTGTAAAATATCACCCATACTTCGCCGGGCGATATTCAGTCCCAAATGTAACAGCGGGCGAGTTTGTCGCCATACACCGGGCTCCAGTTATGTAGCAGATGACATACAATACGCACATTATGTTCACACAATGAACAAATTGGTGCATGCCGTCGGCTGGGTTCGAACCCGCTCCCTCTGGCTTGAGAGGCGGGCCTTCTCCAACTAGGCTATCATTGCTTTTATTTTATACTAGCTGCGTCCCGCGGTTTCACTAGCGATTAAAAAGTATTCTATGTGCTATTCTAAGACTATAATCTATCTCTGTGCCCAATTTCATCCAGATCTGTTCAGCCGTTCTGGCGTGAAAGAGTAACAAACATCCATCCATCCATCCATCCATCCATCCATTCTTACAAACTTATAATATTAGTAGGATCCATACTTACGAAAATTAATTTATTTTATCTACTAAGTATATAGCTCTATGTGTGTACTCTTATCCTTTTCTGTACTCCTGATAAAAAGCATGGAAAAAGCGTAAATAAACAAACGAACTCAAAGTCAAAGTCAAAATGTTTTTATTCAATTTAGATATCACAGATACCTACACTTATGAACGTCAAAGTTATTTAAATAGACTCTACCGCCTCGTTCGGATAAAGAGCCTCTACTCAGAAGAACAGGCAAGAAACTGAGGGGCATTATTTTTCAAATAATAAATAAACTACAGTCTCACAAATTTTGGCTTACAACTAGGTAATATCTATAAATACTAGTGGCTACTTGTCGGAAGTGGAAGGCTCCAGACATCTTTATCTTCTAAATAATTCTTAACCTTATAATGCTCTCTTTGCATTAATGTAGTTTTTACATGTGATTTGAATTTTCCCTCGGTGAGCCCTGATATATTTTTCGGGATTTTATTGTAAAAACGAACACAGTTGCCTAAAAATGACTTAATTGACTTAGTCAGTCTAAATCTCGGTACAGCTATCCTATCCTTATTTCTAGACACGCGCCTACTCACCACGCACTCACACTACTCAATGACCTGCTTGCCCGCCAGCCTGATCTCGATTTGTTCTTCTCGGGAAACCGTATTATGTTGCTAAATTGCGTTAGACACTTACCAGATGTGTGTTTTTATTCATAAGTTTGACACAAAATAGATTTGGTGCAAACTGTTAGTTTTTGTAAGTTAATGTAATAATAAATAAATAAATAAATAGAATTTACTTTCGGATTTATCATTATTATTGTCTCGTGGCTCTGTGAGCTGAACAACTCGCGGCCAACGTCTGTCCTCTCCTACATGTCGTATTCCTAAACCGGTTCTCGTGAAAACCGATTGTTAAAGATAACACTGGCCTACACTCATTTTGGTGCCTAAGATTTTAGACCTTATTTTGGGTAAATTTTGTGAGCAGATAAGAGAAAACTAGTCACATTTTTCATAACAGCTCTTGTTCATGAGGAAGAAAGTATACAGAATACAAGTGAATTACCGTGTCATTAATCGGTTTCCGTTGATTTTTCATTATATACTCACCGCATATGTTACAAAACATATCAGGATCGTTGCCATGTTGAACTTCTTGAATTACTTGCCATCATACATATAAACGATACGACACAATGTCACAAAAGTAGTTATAACATGGACTGATTTTATGGATATGGATTTTATGGAAACCATACAAAATTTAAAAAAGAATTGTAGGTAAACCAGAGCTATTAGCTGACATCTAGTAGCAGCAATGTAGTTCAAACTACCTACTTTACCGACTACAGATGCGAACAGGGCTGCACCAAAACATTTTTTTTTTGTAGGCTAGTGCAATCGGTTAAGAAATGCAACTTGTAGAGGTAGACAGAAATCCGGACAGAATTCGGACAGGCGAAACCATTTTTGTCGAAGCTGAAGCATAGACGCTTCGATGAGCTAGGCCTATACAATACCTACTCTAAAACACTACAAAAAGTAAAGAGAAACACCGAACAAAATTACAGCTAAGAACAAAAAATGGAACCGTGACCGCGTGAAATCGAGCGAAACGCATTACTATTCATTGTGCAACTCCTATGACGTTATTGTGTTTCCATACTATGCATGCAGGTTTTTTTTGTAAAAAACTGGTAAAATGACAAATGGCGCTAGTCTATGCCTAATTTGTGAAGGGTTTGTCAGTAATTCTCGAAAGACGAAATTGCCCCACAAGACGCATTTGCCCCAGTTGACCCTATTTGTATTGAGAATGGCATGTAGCGATGGAATGGGAGAAGGCCCGCCTCTCAAGCCAGAGGGAGCGGGTGCGAACCCAGCCGAGAGCACGCACCAATTTGTTCATTGTGTGAACATTTGTGCGTGTTGTATGTCATCTGCTACATGACTGGAGCCCAGTGTATTTTTTTTTTTTTTTTACAACTGACTAGGCATGCGTTTGACCACTGACTCGCCTGATGGGAAGCGTCGACGTGATCGAAGACACGTGACGTGAAGTGACGTGATGGCGATAGACACGCCGCCTGTCACATTTTGGGACTGAATATCGTCCGGCGAAGTGTGGATGTTGTATTACACCTCTCCCAGCGTGGAAAGGCGTGATGATATGTATTTGTATATTGAGAATCGTATTGATCTGTGGGTTGCAGTTACTCCTTATTAATAAGTAAACAAACGTTTATTAGAAACTATAAGTTTCAAGTAGCAATTAAATTGACAATGTTCACGTCCACCGTTCAGCATAATCACTGCATGGTACGTAATAACACCTGCGTTCACTAGCTAAGGCATGAAAGCATTTACCCACCGAACGCGATCCGTTCCGGCGATACGATCTGACGATGTGATCTGAACAACTGCAGATGTGATCAGTGGGGCTATTCTTATGCGTGAGATGAGATGAGATTTTATCGTGGTCACTTTCACACCTATGACGTTTCAAACGAGAGCAACAAGGACGAAAGAAAGTGAGATGAAAATCTCAAATCTCCGAATAGGGCCCCTGAACATGTTATGTGATCTGGGGGGCTATTCCTGCGCGTGAGATGAGATGAGATTTTATCTTGGTCACTCTCACACCTATGACGTTTCAAACGAGAGCAACAAGGACAAAAAAAAGTGAGATCAAAATCTCAAATCTCCGAATAGGGGGCCACTGGGGGCCTTCCATGACATCTTATTGCAATGAATCAGTACCCGGCGATACACATTGCACATCGACTTTTGGAAACAGACTCGGCTTCGTTGAGCGTTATCTCTTTCGTACGACAGTTTCGTTTAGTGTGCGAAAGAGACAACGCTCTACGAGGGTGAAGTCTCTTTCCAAAGGTCGATGTGCAATATACGAGTATATCGCCGTGTACTGTAATTACGTTTTGTTATTAATTAACAAGCGTTCAGAGGGCCTACCATGGCCCTCGAACGCTTGTTCTTTGTATGAAATGCGTTGCGATGCGATCTACCGCACGCAGTGGGGACGCATACAGGAGCGGCCCTGGAGGGCTAAGCTGATAGCCACAATGTGAATTCTATTGCAATTCATTTCGATGTCTATTTGTATATTTAGAACTTTAGCAATAAAAATATATTTTTTAATTAGCGTCTCAGATCAATCTAGAGAGTAAGCTGGCGCATGGCGTATGATTTAGGTGAAGCCATAAACCATCCAAAAACTACGCTACTGTCGTATATGTACACAACACGCACACATTGACAAAAAACTACGCTACTCGCTTGATCATTCTTATCTCGACATTATGTGCATTGGTTTATGGTATAATTTCGTGTACATAAATATACATACATAGTGCATTATAAAAGTGTGGCCAGGACTACATTTGAGGATCTTTTTAATAACTGTGCAGTTTTGTAACAAGTCTTACAAATTTAACTTACAAATTAAACTTACAAATATGTGTAGTTTTAGAATATTAAATCTACTAAGGTTGTTTAGTGGAACGGAAATGGCTAACGTAGAGTTTCGGAATTAATATTAGTTTTCGTGAATTGTAAATGTTTTTCATGGGAACATTATCAGGCGCACACGTTTAAAAAGAAGTGGCTTCCGCGAAATGTAACAGTGTTACATCTTTACCTCTAGGTAGATCTGAGATTAGCGTATGATTGAAATACCGAATTAATTGACTAGGTATTCTACGAAAATAAGCAGAATTGACAATAATGTAATCTACCGATGAATTATTCACAAAAATTGTTGTCAGAGGAATTGCTAGAAGCCCTATGCTAGCCACGTTGGCCACTGGTTTTAGATCGGATCGGGGGAACGAATCGCACTCTGTCGGTGAAGGCAATAAATGCGTTAATTAACACCAGATTGCAATCAAACGGAATATTACTAGCAGTAAGTAGAATTGAACCGACTGTATGGGTGTGGGAAAGGAAGTAGATATCGGATATGTCATAACTTTGCCACATTATTGTAGCGATCAAATTCATACCTAGGACCCTATCCGGAGATTTGAGATTTTCATCTCACCTTTTTTCGTCCTTGTTGCTCTCGTTTGAAACGTCATAGGTGTGAGAGGGACCAAGATAAAATCTCATCTCATCTTACGAGCAGGAATAGCCCCCCTATATCTGGTTTATTTTTGTAAATTGCAACCCTCAAATAAATACGCAAGAAGTATCGTACAGCAGCTTTATTGTGTAACTGGCTGGTAATCGGTTCAATTCGAGTATCAAAATGAAATAAAACCAATTCCGATCCGTCACTACTAGTAACGGAGAAAATAAAACTATACTAGAAAATACTTTATTTTTACTCATTGCTAAGGAGCGTATTATTTAAGTGAAATTAAGGGTCATCACGTGCTATGCCGCTCGCGACAATTTATTCGCGTCTTATAATTATAACGATTCTGATGATGATATCGCGTGTTGTGAGCATACTCCACTGAGTTTACTCATACACTAAAGCACCGAAGAAAAATCTCAGTAGGTATGCGTGGTATAATAATACTCGTAAACCTACTCCGCCAGGTATAGCATTCAGCAACACGTAGTGACGTCAATCGATGCTTAAGCAAGACCGCAATAAGTCTTTCACAACATGTTGGAAAGAGACGGACGATGATGACGTCAACACGTGTTTGCTGAATGCTAGACCATGTTTTTTTGGAATATGAGTATGCGGTTCATTGTAACGTCCTTGTTTTCTGTTACTTAACGTCGGTATTTGTGAGAGTGCACCACAAGGGAGCGCTTGCAAGTAAATTAAGTCATCCATGCAATCTCGAGAGCCACTCCAGAGAACTATTGTTCATTTTCTTCCGAGGAAAACTAACTCTCTCCTCGAGAGCATCTGGTATCCTTGGGCTAAATTAACATCAGAAATTTATCGCGAAACAAATAGGTCGGGAGTCATTGCCAGATTTTATAACGAATACCTACGCTGAGCAACCACAGCGTAGATTTTTTTTAAGTCTTAGTCAAAATACTCGTTAATAGACACAAAGTAGACATTAATTAATTACTCATGCAATAAACTCATCATTTATGTTGCCTGCTTACTAACTGCTAGTAATCCTAAATTTTCTAAAACTAAATATTGTAGCTTTCTTAAGACTGTAGATATTTCTGTAAAAAAGATCTAAAATCAGCTGTTTTAAACAGAAGTTAGATTATTTAGCCAATTCCTAATTTTCGCTGAGATTGTTTAATGGAAATTGGCCAAAAAAAAACGAATTATTGATAAAATCCATGATTAAGTAAGAAAAAGTGACATTAGCTCCTCACCTAAGAATAGCCAGTGAGGGGAGTGGATTCATTCCTTTTTATTGCAGCTGTGTCGGATAGGACACCTAGGGGACCCCGGGGTAATCGGATGACCTAGCTTTGACGGCCGAATGTGAGTGATGACCAGTTTTTTCCTCGTATCTGGCGCCCTGAATACAAGTGATCTTATTAAGTTTGGCGCAAAATCCACTGAGGATTCTAACTTCGTGTACGATTTGCTATTGTAGCTGCAAACATGTGGATTTTTCTCGATAGTACATTTTTCATTTAAACAATAGAAGTTCTTGGTTCTTCAAAGTGTTAAAAAGTCTCAAAACCGCTAATGCTTCTTTACCCAAAGTGTTGTTTTGGACAGTTAAGTTAAGTCTAACGAATAACAGCACAGAGTTTTAAGAAGGCCGCGACGCTCTGAAATTTCCATACAAACGCGCTACTCAAATTTCTTAAAAACAATTTGTTAGATTATGATGAAATTTAGCATGTACAATTAAATTAACAATATCTCCGCCCCTATGTTTCTGGTTTTTTTTTTAAATCGTTCTCAGCCGAAAATAAGGGAAAATGATATAAAATTTAAGGGGTCACTTTAGACTTATTTATTCAATAGATATACAAAGCAAATCATAAATTCCATTACATAGGGAGGTTGTCTACATCATTAGCTGTTAAATGAATCCATAATACAAGGGAAATTCTTAGTTATTTAAGAATGATTACAGAAGTGCAAAAGTCATAAAAACATTGAAATTGCACTTTGTCACTCTGTAGGTAACTTTAGAGGCTCGTCAGTATCATTACTCGCTCTCTTCGCTCGTCTTCTTCTTCTAGACGAAATACCTTAAGCTTAAGGCTATAGAATACCTTAAGCCAATGCGAAGTTAGTCTAAAGTAGTCGCCGGACTCTCAAGTATCTACCTGAGACATTCACGTGTATAGTTATAATGGTAGGTTTACTGAAATGTCGTTACGAAAATGAGAAAAAAACCCTCCCTCAGCTTCAGAATTTTCTGTTCATACCGCAAAGGCAACATGACAAACATATACGTTAATTAAGTATAACATGTCCTGAAATAGTTACGACGTAAGTAATAAACAAGAACAAATATTTATTGTAGTCCTCGCTCTAATAATTAGTGTATAGCCTCAGTATATGTAGTTAAAATGTTATTTGTCCTTTTCACTCTTTTAAATTTTTAACTCGACCGAATAAGACAAAACATTGAATTACTATTTTGAGGCTATACTAAAATAAATAAATTCGGGATATTTTCTCTGGTGGGATTACCTTAGTTACCACCCACCGGACCAAGCCATGCCGTGAAATGACCTAGTCGTGTTGGGATGTAGTCCGGTGTAACCGTTCCGAAGACGGGTCTGAGCAGTGGCGCACTTGTAGCGCCTCACTCATCTGCCGTCTTTGTACTTCTTCACTCTAGTAAACTTCAAGGCTAGAGTGAATAAGTACCTTCTAGGTCGTCGTGCTCCATCTTAGACCACAACGTCGCTTAACATCAGGCGAGTTGGTGGTCAAACGCCGACCTAACTATGGCTGCCAGAGACTTATATATATACATATACTAGCTGCGCCCCGCGGTTTCACCCGCGGTTAAAAAGTATGCTATGTGTTATTCTAGACTATAATCTATCTCTGTGTCAAATTTCATCCAGATCTGTTCAGCCGTTCTGGCGTGAAAGAGTAACAAACATCCATCCATCCATACATACAAACTTTCGCGTTTATAATATTAGTAAGAAGTTTTTAAACGCATACAAAAATAGATATTAACACCCAGACATAGAGCAAACACAAATGTTCATCACATAAATGTTTGCCCTAGGTGGGAATCGAACCCACGCCCCAAGTTCAGCAAGCAGGTTCACTACTAACTGAGCCACCGAGGCAGTCAGAGCAGAGCAGAGCAAAGGCAGAGAGAATACAACGTTTATTAGTAAAAACCGGCTAAGTGCGAGTCGGGGTCGCACAAGAAGGGTCCGTACCATCCTTACCAACTATAAAATCAAAAGTAACGCTGTCTGCCTGTTTGTTTGTAGGCTTTTCACGGGTAAATGGTTGAACGGACCTTGATGAAATTAGATAAATAGTTACAGTATACAAGGAAGGTTTTTGGATACTTTTTTCTAAATAAATAAACCTTTTTGTAATGAAATTCTGTAAATTAATAGAAAAGTACCTGGATGACCGAGCTTTGCTCGGTTTTTTTTTTAATTGTGTTTTTTGGAAATTAAACAATTGATTTTAGTCTAACCTCAAAGCAAACACTCATTGACTTCATGTTACTTAACAACGCCATCTGCTGTTGTGTCGTTAAAGCAATTAGTTGCTCACAAAAAATAGTATTATTATTCGCCAATAGATGTCAGGAAGAGTCATATTTTTCAGTTGAGACTACTCAAACGCCTCCTTTTTGTTATTTTTCTTCCAAGTTTATGTTTAAGTTGATTATCGATAAAACACGAATAAAATTAAATTTTCTAAAAATGATTCCTAGCTAGATCGATTTATCGCCCCCGAAACCCCCTATATACTAAATTGTATGAAAATCGTTGGAGCCGATTCCGAGATTCCAATTATATATATATATATATATACAAGAATTGCTCATTTAAAGATATAAGATAACGCGCCGCTTAACAAATGCGTCAGATATCATCACATAATAGTACGTTGGTACTAAAATAACAACTGACAACTAAAATTAAAACTTCGCTCAAAACCAGCCAGTATTTGTTTTTTTTATGTTGGACTCTGATCTCTTTGGTAACGGATGATAACGATGATTATTCATAATTTGATAACTAGTAACAGTATATCACGAGGAGGGTTTATGGATACTATTTTCTGAATAAACGCGAACGAAGTTGTGGGCAACAGCTAGCTATCTATAAATACGGCAAAAAGTCATGCTTGTTGTGTGGGAGCCCCCTTAAATATTTATTTTATTTCGTTTTTTAGTATTTGTTGTTATAGCGGCAGAAATACATCATCTGTGTAAATTTCAACTGTCTAACCGTCACGGTTCATGAGAAGCCTAATGACACAGGAAAAGACAGGCAGACAGACGGATGGACAGCTGAGTCTTAGCAATAGGGTCCCTTTACCCTTTGAGTACGGAACCCTAAAAAGAAATTCAAAGATCCAATATCAAAGATACTCCAAGCCAGAAAAGAAAAAATATTCAGCAGTAGATTTTAACTTTGACGCCACATTTTATGCCTTAAAATTTAATTTGTAATATAAATCGTCTGCCTCCAGTAAAAGATGCTATGACTGACGGCAGCTTGCCGGTCATTTTACTCGTAAAAAGTACGGTAGACTCATAAAAAAGCTATAAGTAAATGATAAGACGTACAAGAGGGAATTTATTAAGATAGATGAAGGACTTATGTACTTTTCGGATTACTTTAGCTTCGGATAGTCTTAACTAAGTATGTCTTTATTGTAATTTGAATGTAATGTCTTTTTCGCAACGTGATTGTGATCTGTAATAATGTACCAGATACTTAAATTTCACGCTTCCAAAGTGTTTTACTTCGACCGAATCCTAGAGATGGCCAAAACCATCGAAGGGAACCCAGACGTCGACGCAAGTTGGGAAAGCTGGTCGGTACCAAAGATGCAATGGGTCAATGGGGTGCCAGGGTGTGGCAAGACAACATGGGTGATCCGTCACTTTGATGTTGACAGGGACGCTATCATCACCACAAAAACAGAGTAAGCAAAAGATCTGAGAGAGAAACTATCGCACTGCAACTGGTGAAATCCAGGGTACGAGTCATGGTTTCTTCTCTCGTCAATGCTTTTGGAAGAGAGAGTTTCAACCACCTCCTGGTAGATGAAGCGCTCATGAACCATTTTGGAGCCATAATATTGGTTGCACGGCTGTCTGGTACTGGTGAGCTTGTCGTCATCAGAAAAACTCACCAGCTCCAAACCCACCACCACCATCAGTCCATGGAGTGTCATTTTTAAATAAAAAAAAATAAAGCGTTTTCCTTAAAATTGTAGTTTTATATGAGAGAGCTTAAAAAAACACAATTGAACTACCAAGAGCTTTAATTTTCACCTGTTGAACTGTTTTCGTGAATATATTAGTAAATTTTCATCAAAGACAAAGAAAATGAAGTTACTATTTCCAGGAAATGTCCTTTTAAATATTTCATCAAAGGCTAGCTTTGATCAAAACAAATTCGTTTACAAGATTCATATTTCAAGAAACGACGCTTGACTGATCTCAGGATTACATTTTGGGATTATTTTCTTCTTTTTATGAGTCATTCATCTCTACAAAATGGCTAAAGTTAAAGTAGTGAACACATTCCAATTTCCAATTCCATTCCAACGTCAACAAAAATCGGAATTCAAGATGCATGTTTTAAATACAAATACTTTTTTAACTTAAGTTACAGAAAACAGAACTTTTGAGATTATTTTACCTTTCAATTTTTTTTGCCACAGTTGTAAAGGTAACTTCACTGTATTCAACTTAATTCGTGTGCTGTAATTTCGATGTCAAAAATGAATAAAATTGATAAGTGGGTTATACGAGTATAATGATATTGGGTATAGAATAGAAAACTGAAAAGTACGGAGTAGGTATTGTAGAGAAATATTATTAAAATTTGTGATCGAAAAAAGTATTAACTACTAATGTTAATATTTTCCTTAAATCTTGTACTTAAACTTCCCAAAACGCAAGGCACTCTTTTGCACGCGGCGTTAGAATCGCCAAAAAGAATGATGGTTCCATATTTTTCCTGCACTCTCGAGCTTGGTGTAGATGACACACATCATCACAATTTATTACAGCTTATCTTCCTTGGATTTAACTCAATTTGTGATCGTTTGCTTTATCGTTGTAAAATGTTCTCTAGGATGGTGATGAAGGAAACAATTTAATTTAGAATGTGATAAATATTGTGCTTTCATTTTTGCTCTCATAATACAAACGCTGCTAGTTCTTATTAAAAAATTGCGATAGAATAAAACAATGTAGTGTAAGTTTTAGCGAAAGTAGCTATTTATTATGTATTACATACTAGCTGCGCCCCGCGGTTTCACTCGCGGTTAAAAAGTATCCTATGTGCTATTCTAGACTATAATCTACCTCTGTGATAAATTTCATCCAGATCTGTTCAGCCGTTCTGGCGTGAAAGAGTAACAAACATCCATCCATCCATCCATTCTCACAAACTTTCGCGTTTATAGTATTAGTAGGAAATACAGGAAGTTGCGAAAACCCTGTTGGATAATTGATAGGTATGTACACACACTTATAAGTTTTCAAGTAAAAATAAGTTAGAAAAAATGCACGTTAAAATAGCAAGAGTTATGACCAGTTTAAGAACGCAAGAAAAGAAGGAAATTTCACACATACTATGTTAATAAATCTGTATCATTTATTAGCGGCTTTTATTCTAAGAAAGTAACGGCACAAAACAAATAAAAATTGAACAATAGCTTACAAATAAAACCGACGAGATTAGTGTCTGCCTTTGCGTTGCGCTTTTAGGAGGACGGAGCGCGATGTGTGTAATTTTTATAATCAATGCCTTATTTAAAGTAGCATAAATGTCTCCTTCAGTCAATACTAGATGCACATCTCGCGGATATAACAGGGTTTTTGTAACACCCTGTTTAATATTTCACATAGCCGGTGAGATAAAACCGAGCGAACGTTTGAGTTAAAAAACAATTAATACAATACAATACAAAAACTCTTTATTGACACCAAATACAAATAAATCTAAACTAAACACTAAAAAAAAAGGCGCAATGGGTCTTATCGCTTAAGAGCGATCTCTTCCAGACAACCTTTGGATGGAATAAAAACATTATGATTTAGCATGGACGGTGGTGTGTGCTAAAGAAAAATAATTATAATTAAGGTTAAATAAACTTACTAATTTGAGAATTATAATATACTACATACTAATACCTACATAAATAATTACTAAATAGGTATACAAATAAACTACCCAGTCATAAACATATACAAGTACCTACATCAATAAATATACTAAAATGTATATACGAGTACATTGAAATATGACAAATATTAAAAAAGAAACGAGTCTACTTAATTAATTAAATAATGATTTTAGTTTTGATAAGATGAATCCGACTTTCGTTTTTAATTTCAGTGAGAGGAAACATGATAATAGGTCCTTAAAGATAGAGATTCGCCCCTGTGCGGGTTGCTAAGCTGTTTCAAGCCTCGCTTCCTCTTGAAGCCCGAATATTTACCACAAGCTAACTACGTTATGTCAAAGGCCGTAGACTGAAGTAACCACAAAACGGGTTTCAGCACCGAGGTCACAGATTAGTCGAGAGTGACACAACTTGTACCATAGTTAACCGCCGTGTGTCGAATTTCTTGTCCATGGGAAAGTCCAGCTATTTTAGTCACAGAGAATTTTGCCAAAACTGGTTAACTACTTCCTTTCCTGACCGTAGCTATTTTAATGTAGAAAATTACGGAAACGGAATTCAAAAGTGTATCAAATCACTAAAAGTAAATAAAGCATCGCCATAAGTATGAGCTGATGCTGAAATATGAGCATCTGCTCATATAAGCTTACTAGTGGCTCTGAGAGCTGTAGACCTCGCAGCCAACGTCTGTCCTCCTCTTCAGTGTCCCCTCTTGAAAATTTTTCAAAGTTGCGGAGATATGTTTTAAAAAAAAAACATTTGTCTGTAATTTTGAAACATAATCTATAAAAAAATATGTGTAATTATCGAGCCTGCTCACAAGATTTCAAGAGAATCGGTTTAGAAATGCGACCTGTACAGGAAGATAGAGATCCGGACAGAATTTGGATATACGAAATATTTTATTCGAAACTGAAGCATAGACGCTTCGCTTGGTAGATGAGGATACATTTGTCAAAATACCTAAAACTCTTCAATTTTAAATTCCTTCTACTTAATAAGTTTTGATTTGTGTGAGCAGATGCTCATACTTCAGCATTAGCTTTTTATATTTCAGCCGTGATTATTAGACGTTTGCTCGAAAACAATAAGAACATAACAACTATCATAACTGTCATAATGGAACTATGTAATCCAAAAACGGTTGCATCCGTCTTCTATTTCGAAATGGTTATTCTACATTGTAATGTAGAATGTTGTAATCGTGCAGTCCTGTCCTGGAACCGCAAAGGAAATACCTTGACCGTGGTTCTATCTCTACCTTTGATGGACGTGATGTCGCACACTGGAGAGGGTTCTTTAGCTTTGATGTTGGTAAAACACAGACATACAAACCCTACACGCGTCTTGTAGGCGACATCTAAGTATTCGTAAGCATGTATAATTATGCGGAAAGTATGACCTTTAAATAGTGTCTGTGTGTGATGTACTGTGTTTGATGTTGAAGCGCAAATGTTGCCATGTCGTGGTGGCGGAATCCTTTCACACGAGCAGCTGTACTTTAGTTTGCAAGTGACGGTGTAAAGCAAAGTGTGTAAATAGTTGCATTAGCTTTTTGTGAACTTTGCTTAGCTCACATTGCAGTTAAGGATATTTCTTGGAGAAGGAATAGTTTTAAGCTCTTGTAGAAAAAAAAACTGAAAATTTTTACTCCAATCTCTGGCTGAGATTGTACAGACAAAAGTGATAAAAAAATCAGCCATTTTAAAAGATTGGCTCTAAATAAGTTTCATAAAAAATACTTCCGAAAAAAAGAGTCTGTGTTAAAATTTCCAACATAAAACAACATAATATATCGTCACACCTTTCCTGCGAGAGGGCTGGCAGAGGTGTAATACAACACCAACACTTCGAAAATATATCAAAAATACGAACATCAAAAGAACCACATCAAAGAACTAAATTATTATAGGTACTATCCTAATCCTAGCTAATTTTATAAATACGAAAGTGAGTTTGCGTTTGTTTGTTTGTAACGCTTTCACGCCCCAACTAATCAACCGATCAACGTGAAATTTTGCATACACGTCTTCTGAGAAACAGATAAGGACATAGGGTACTTTTTATCCCGAAAAAATAAACAGTTCCTGTGGGACCGCGGGTGAAACCGCGGGGCGCAGCTAGTTCTCTAATATTTGAGAGTGCAAGACGGCGTCGCGTTCAAAGCCTGTGTGACACTACAAGCCACTCTTGGCGGCGAACACTTAACCTCTTTTACAATAAGCTCCTTAAGCCAGTTTTTAAATGGGTTAGCGTGAACGCCGCTTTCGGTTACGATGGAGAGGGCTTCACCTACTTTGTGAGAATTAGGGATATTATCAGAGAGGTTTTGCTTCTGTCGAGTGTTTTAATGCCTTATTTAAGTATTGTTTTTTTTACAACAGACTAGGAATGCGTTTGATCACTGACTCGCCTGATGGGAAGAGTCGACGTGATCGAAGGTGATTGTTGTGGATTTTAAGATAATCTTGAAAAGTTGTAATTGACTGACAATACAGTCCAGAGAATTTCCATTATGAAAAGCTTATCGTTATTCAGACGAACAGAAATGGTTGTGGAACCACAACTTTTTTGTGTGTTGGTTTTTTTAAGCAATACTGAAGGTATATATCATGAGCCAAAAAAAAACAAGGTCTAGCATTCTAGGAGCAAACATGTATGACGTCACTAGTCATCATCATCCGTCTCTTTCGCACTATTTGTAAATGACTTATTTCGGTCTTGCTTAAGCATCGATTGACGTCACTACGCGTTGCCTACGTGACCGAAATACTATACATGGCGGAGTATTATTATTATACCATGGTATATATAAGGCCCGTATTCAAAAACAACGCTCAGTCATGAATCTTGTTTTTTTTTTTTTTTTTTTTTTTTTGGATGACTCTATGGTGTTGGCCACTGAGGCCTCGACAGCGTACCGGGCATTAGGCAAGCGCAGATGGCGCAGGGCCTCAAAAATGCTTACAAACTATGGGCGACGAGCGCAAGGGCACCTCTGAGGTACGGCCTCGGCTTGGGCTGTCGCCGAGGGAGGGGCGTCGAATTGCCCTGGCAGCCCAGAAGGGGCTTGCTCTAGGGCCCTAACGGGGACGGTTGAAGTTAAGGTTAAAAACAAAATAAATTATTATTAACAATGACTCGACCGCCTTGTTCGGAAAGGGAACCTCACCTCAGAAGAACAGGCAAGAAACTGAGGGGCGTAAAATAAGCGAACACTACGAGCTAACTAACCGATCTTCTAACAGACCTTGTAGGCAGTCTTCGACCTCGCCGGCGAGGTCGGTGTATGACAGTGTACCTTTGGTAACCGACGCCTATACCAAAAACTGAATACTTCCTGTTGCAAGGAGCTGCCGGGTCGGACGACCCCAGCGCCGCCGACGTGACGACGGCGATGGGGTCGTCCGGGTCACCTAGGATGTTCCTAGGGCGCCTACGGAGAGGGGGAGGGTCTGTGGGATCTACGGAGTAGTCCACGGTGCGAGTGACAAGAGGGTTGGGGTGGTGAGGGGCTCTATCAAAGTAGCGCCGGGAGAGAAACTTGATGTACTGACGGATGGAGGGAAGTTCGAGATCGCAATGCAGGTCGGCGTTACGCTGGTACCAGCTAGCTCCGACTGCCTTGCGAATGAACCTATTCTGAAGGACCTGGAGCTTGTCCAGGTCTAGGGAGGAGGCATGAGCGAACACTACTGAAGCGTACGTCATGACGGGGCGGATGCACATTTTGTAAATAGTCACCTTATTCCTAAGGGACAATTTACTCCGTGTGGTGGAGTCGGCCTAGAATGAAGGCCGCTCGGTCCCGGACTATCTGAATGTGTTTCGAGAAGGTGAGTCGTCTATCGAGGGTCACGCCAAGGTATTTGGTGGAGGTAGCCCAAGGGACGGGCTGACCGTGAAGCACGAGTTGCTCCCGGTTGAAGGGCTTGGTGGGGTGAAAGTACATGGCTGCACTTTTGTCGGGATTGACCGTTATGGCCCACTTCTTGAACCAATCGCCAAGCTGGCGAAGGGCTCGCTGAAGTCGGCCACGCAGGTGGAGGGGATTCCAACCTCTGGTGTAGAGGGCAGTGTCGTCCGCGAAAAGCGCGAACTCTACTTTTGGAATCCGAGGGATGTCGTGAGTGTAGAGAGAGAAGAGGATAGGGGCTAGCGCTGAGCCCTGAGGGACGCCGGCGCTGATGGGATGAGGGGAGGAGCGAGTTCCATCGACGCGGTAGCGGAAGCTTCGATGGGTGAGATAGTCTTGGATGATGAGCACAAGACTGTCTGGGAACGCGAGTTGATATAGCTTGTATATCAACCCGTTGTGCCACACCTTATCGAAGGCTTTCGCGACGTCGAGGAAAACCGCTAGGGTCCCCTGGGGCTTGGGAGTGGTGAAGCCACAAGGTCTCTGATTGAAACCTTCTAGGACGTACTCCGTGATGCGGTGTACTTGTTGGACGCAAGAGTGTCTGGACCTAAATCCAAACTGCTCGTCTGGGAGAATGTGATTCTCCCTGACATGGGACCAGATGCGCTTCAGAAGGATGCGCTCGTAAATCTTCCCAATGGAGCTGAGAAGACTGATGGGACGGTAACTAGAAGGCTCGGTAGGTTCTTGCCTGGTTTTCGAATGCCGATAACATCGGCAGTCTTCCAGGGGTCGGGGAAGATGCAGTTGGTCATGGCGGCATTGAAGATGCTTACTAAGAGATGGATAAGGGCAATGGGGAAGAGTTTGAGCACTCTGTTGGTGATACCATCTGCACCTGGGGACTTCTTGGCGTGGAGGTCCTTGATGATCGACTCAACTTCCGAAGCCGTGACCGGCTCGAGGGAAGAGAGGGGAGGGAGGGAGGAGACTTCGTCGACTACCGCGTCCACCGACTCGCGATGAGCGGGGTCGACTTGGTCTAGACTGGGGCTGCACTGCGCCTCGAGGCTGTCGGCCAGGCACTCGGCCTTTTCCACATCCTCGAAGGCGGGTGGGAGATTGGGTCGTGTCAGGGGGGGCATGGATGACGTCTTGTCGGATTTCATAGATCGCACCAACTTCCAGTAAGCCAGATGAGATGGTTCGATCTCTGAAAGAAGTTTCTCCCACCTCTGATTACGGAGTTCACGTATGCGGGTCTTTACGGCACGCTCGTAATACCGCATAGTGACTCTGTTCTCTTCGGTGGGAGTCCAGTCGTAAGCCCTAATGGCAGAGTGTTTTGCTCTCAATAGCTCCCTCACGTCCTCGGGAAGGGCCCAGCGTTGGTCGCCCTCGACTGGGACCTGTCTCGAGGAGCCGCCAATGGCGGTGTGAAGGTGACTATTGAGCGCATCGAGGGAGAGGGAGACATCGTCTGGGGTGACGATGTCGTCGGGGATTCGGTCTAGGTCGGGTGAATTGGTTTCCTTTAGGCTCTCACCTAAAAGCTTCCAATTCACCACAGTCCTAGTCGGGGGGGTACTGATGGCTGAGTCGGGGCCCAGGGACATCAGAACCGGTCGGTGGTCAGAGTCAAGCTCGTGTAGCACTTCTAACGAGCGTAGCTGGAGCGCTATGCCTTTTAGAAGTGCTATGTCGAGTATGTCTGGCCTAAGGTCAATGTTGAAGGAGAAGTGGGTCGGGGAGGACGGGGGAATGACGTCATAGCCCAAGTCGGTGGAGAGGGTGTCCATAAGGGACCCTCTCGTGTTAGTGGCGTTGCAACCCCACATGGTGTGCTTGCTGTTGAAGTCGCCCGCCAGAATGACGGCGCTTCCGAGGGAGAGAAGTGACTCGAGATCACTTCTGAGGAGAGGTTTGTTACCAGAGTGGTAACAAGAAGCAATGATGACGGACTGATGGCCCGTCATCGATAGGCGGCAACAGGATGCCTCCAGGTTCGTGAGAGGAGGGGTGTCGATGGGAATGCAGTGGAGAGATCTTTTGTAATAGATCAGGGTGCCGCCCCCGCGGGCGGTAGTCCTGTCATTACGAACCAGAGCATAGTTTGCGACCCTAGGGTCCCTCATGCTCGGTTTTAGAAAGGTCTCGCACACTAACATGACGTCGACCTGATGGGTCGTGAGGAACTCGTGGATGAGGGGACGTGAGTTCCCCGAGGAGAGGCTGTTGGCATTGTAAAATGCCAACGTCAACGCTCGCGGCTTCACTTTCGTCGTTGTACTATCCATGACAGTTACGACGAAGTGACGCGGGGAGCGAAGTGCTTCAGAGCGCGGAAGAGATCGCAGTGAGCCGCCATGATGCCCAGGAGGTCACCAGGGCGTTCACGGACGAGTTGAGCCACCTCGCGGACCTCGTCGAGGTCGAAACTCGAGGAGATCTCCGTGAGTAGGCGGAAGTCCTCCGTGAGGCTAGAAGAGCCTTGGGCGGGCATGCGGGGTGCAGGAGCCATGGGTGGGGGGATCGGGCGGCTCGGGGTAGCAGCGGGGTAGGGGAGCTGCACTGGGCGAGACACCGGTGTCTGGAGCAGGGATGGGGGTTTCGACCAAGCGTTGGTCGAGGGACGGGGCGCGTCGACGAATTTCGGCGCAGCGGGGGCGGGTGCTACCCGGAGTTTGGCACCGGTGCCTTGGGACCGGGGAGGGTTGCGGGAAGGAGGGGTCCTTTTCGACCCAGCCGCGGCCTTCGGGGCCTTAGGGCAACCGCGATAATTCGCAGTGTGCCCTTTCGTCCCACAGAGGACGCAGCTGGGCGGACTGGGATCCCCCTTCTTGCGGCTGCATGCTGCAGTGGCATGGTCACCCGCGCACTTTACGCAGCGGAAGGCCGCTTCGCAAAAACGCGCGGCGTGGCCATACAACTGGCAGCGGTGGCATTGACCCGGAATGCCTTTGGATCGGGGAGCCTCGACTTTAAGCCCGGAGAGGTTGAGTACCTTCTCGACTGAGAAGATTTTCTTGCCCTCCTGGTTGCGGTCGAGGATGACCAGAACGAGGTCTATGGGGGCCTTGGTGCGACCGTTGGTCATACGGTGTACCTGTTGGACCGGGAAGCCCTGGGACTCGAGGTCAGTACGGATGAGGTCCGTACTGATCTCTTTGGAGAGGCCGCGTATAACTACGCGAAGGACTTTCTCGTCCTCAAGGGGGAAGGCGTGAAACTGTATCTGAGCTTCACGTAGGAGACGGGTAGCGCGACGGTACTCGTCGGAGGAGGGGATGGCGACGGAGATACCGTCCTTGTGGCTCTTACCAGAGCACCTGATGCTCTGGTCGGCGAAGATCTTAGAGATCTCCGGCCAGCGCTGCCTGTCCCTAAGGACAAAGGGTCGGGGGGGTCTCGGCGGTCTGGGCGCGGGAGCCACGTCCATCTCGTCCGAGTCGTCGGAAGACGGAGGAGTGCCTGCAGCGATGCAGGAGGCTTTGGACGGGGGAGGGGGAGAGGAAGCAGCGGCGGGGCGCTTCTTCCCTTTGGGAGCAACGAGGGTGAAGCCCTCGTCGCTTGGGCCGGCCACGTCCATCTCCGTCGAGACGGCAGAGGCCACGGAGGTCGCGCTCTCTGACCTGACGGTCAAGGCGAGACGCGAGCGACTCCTATGACGAGAGAGAGAGCGGCGATTGCCCTCTCGCCCTTTTCGAGACCGTGCCTCGTGCGAGGAACGCTCTCTTACGGGCGAACGGGCCTTCGGGGTCGGGACGGCCGTCGGCTCTCTGAGGGAGGGCGAGGGCTTAGCGGAGGAGGAGGAGGTGCCCGGTAAAGGCTTAGGCGCAGAGCCTGAGGCCTTAGGGGCAGGGTTGGAAGATTTTTTGGCCTTAGGGGCCTTAGCGGGCTTTGCCTGAGGGGCAGGGGCGGGGGAGGGGTAGGCCTGAGGGGCCGCCGCTAGCAGAGAGGCTGCAGCGGCTACCGGGTTGCGTACGAAATCATCGTACGCACTCGGATTGGAAGCGACTAAGGCTCGGAGAGCAGCTTCGACGCGGCTGACGCCGTCGTCGAACCTGGCCTCCGACCCGGCAAGCTCCATAGCGACGGGAGCGAGAGCGAGACAGCCGGTGAGGGATTTTCACCGGCGGGAAAGAGAGGGCATGAGCCTCCCTGCCGGGTATAGGCAGGGAGATGTGTACCTAGGTGTAGCCCTAGTGTGTCCCGGCTGCCGATCTTATTGTGCAGCCGGTTGTGTGCCTACGGCCCTAGCTGCCCCGGGGGAGAGACAGGGACTCCGGGGAAACCGGCCGTCCAAGCCAAACACACACCCGAGGGATAGGAAAAAGGATGGGAAGGGTGGGAGGGAGATGCTTGGTGTCGACGAGGGGCGTCCCCAAGGCCGGTGGTTCCAAGCCCAGCCGGATTCCGTTGTTCCTCAGAAGGAGGAAAAACGAGCGCTCCGGGTCCACGCTCCTAACCACGATCGGCTTCGTTGGCACCGTTATAAGTATCCACCGATCGACCACTAAGCGTGGATTTTGCAATGAAACATTAGGACGCTCTGAAAAGAACGGTTTGATCACGCCGTATCAAGATACGGCGTGCTTTCTTCGTCCGGTGGCGGCGAACACGGCGAGACGGCGATCTCTGCAGTCGGTACCTCAGTACGTTGTATTAACGAAGGACGTGTAACCAACGTTAATGCAACGAAATCGATAGTGTTAGCGAAGATACGTGGCAACGCTAACACCTCGAAGTCGAGGGACCGAAACAGAGGATCGGACGTCGCAGTCTTGCGGCTTCTGTCTTCTCAGGGCTTGCCGTGTTGAGACAGCAACAGCGGCGACAGCAACAGCAGGCTTGAGGGAGACAGCAACAGCAGGCTTGAGCAGGATGGCGATAGCGGGCAGCGGACGGTAGTCGGAGACGTCCGTACGGTGCGACGGATCGGAGCGGAATGCATGAATCTTGTTTTATTTTTAAATAACTTAATAGGCTTGCGTTTGGCCGCCAACATGCCTGATGATAAGCAGTGATGCGACCTACAATGGAGCACGCTTGCCTAGAAGAAACCGATTCACTCGATTACAAACTGATGCGATTTAAAACTGTTTTTATGTACGGTAAACCAGTTTTAAATCGAGATTCAAGACTGAGCCTCGTTTTTTAATACGGGCCTAAAAGGCCTAAAATTTTTACATCAGCTACTTTAGTTCTATGATATAAAAGAGTAAGCATTTTATTTAAATGTGAAACGAATGCCTTATTTTGGTTATGATGAAAAAAATTCGTAGACCCTCTAGGAAAGGATGACCTATTTCAATATTATAATTTCTTGTATATCAAAAGGATGGCTGTTGGGAGGCTGTTGGACATCTGGACACGTTTCTGCCAAAAAGACAGAAGGGTTACCACGTACGGCCTTTGCATATTATATCATACTCGTTTCTTTTAACGAAAAAGCCTTTGGGATGTTGGCACGTCGTATGGTAGGTGTAAATGTACAGAAAATATCAGACCAAGAAACTTTGATAAATACAGCTGCTTATGTACCTCATTACGTGTCTAATTTATGTTTGTCGCCATGTAGCTACATTATTATAATTGGCTTGTTACTAGCACTGATTTAGTATAATTATTTTTTTCCGTACAGTTTCAGGTATTATTTACCTTATGTTTTCGCTTAATGATTTCAGATCATAATTGGTTTTTTTTTTCTTTATAAGTAAATATGACAGATCTAAACAGTAATTAAAAGTAATATTATTAAAAGAAAAACAAAAACCCGTCTACAAAATATTGTACCCTATCCACTCTCAAGATTATTCAAATGACTCCTCACACGTCGAAATCCATGAAGCTGTTTAGACTGTAGGGCGTGCCAAAGAAACCTTATACATATATACCCACATACATACACACATACATACATACATAAATACATACACTCGAAAAACATAACCCTCCTTCTTGCGCAGTCGGGTAAAAATAATTAACATGGTTTAGGCCCATTTGCAATATGTCGAAACTTTAAGTATCGTGTTCACGGTGCAATATGTCGAAATTTAAAATATGTATCGTGTTCATGCTAACAATACCGGCACAGGTAATAAAATAACTATTAAATCACAGAAAAATCTGACACCCATAAAATTGTCTGACATAAAACTCCCAAAGCGTAATACAAACACTGCGGATGCACATTTTCGTCTCGCTTTAAAATTCAATTTTGCGTCCAATTTTCGTGAAATGTTTATAAAATTCAAATTCATCGCGTTTGGCATTCACAATGTGGGGCGCGACAAAAGGAACAATTCATAGAAGCCGGTGGCTACGAGTGGCGACTACTAAAGTGCCGTTTGTTGCTTCGACTTGCCTCAGTGTGTGCTTAGCTTTATGCTACTTAGGAACTTCAATTTTTTCCGTAGCTTTTCCCGTTAGGTAAACAAAAAACATTTTTGTTCCTCTGGGATTGTGATTGTCAATAAAATAATAGACAGAACCCAATTAGTATAATATAATATTAGGTCCTTACGTATGAAATTGGCGTTTTGTACGGGAGGAATAAAAAGTCGATTTTTTTTTTTGTAAAATATATTTAATTAATCAAAGTATGCACCGTTGTTATCTATGCACTTTTGCCATCTTATGGGTAGTTCATTGATCCCTTTACTATAAAAACCATGGGGCGAGAATCAATAAACTCTTTGAAGGCGGTTTGGACTGCTGCATCGGAGTGGATTTTTTTTCCTTGTAAGAAGTTGTCCAAATTCCGGAAGAAATGGTAATCTGTTGGAGCAAGGTCCGGGGAGTACGGTGGATGTCGCAGACATTCCAATTGTAGCTCAGCTAACTTAGTGGTTGTTTGTTATGCAGTGTGTGGTCTTGCGTTGTCGTGAAGCAGCAGTGGCCTAGAGCGATTGACCAATCGTTGTTGTTGAACAGCTAGTTCTTCCTTCATGGTTTGCAGTTGCTGACAATAGATATCTGCCGTAATCGTTTGGCCAGATTTAAGAAAGCTGTAGTGAACGACACCGGCGCTAGTCCACCAAACACTTACAAGTAACTTTTTCTGAGTCAATTTTCGTTTAGGGCAGGATTTGGCTGGGTCTCCAGGGTTCAGCCATTGCGATGAGCGCTTTCGATTATCGTACAATATCCACTTTTCATCACAAGTAATGATTCGATTTAAAATCCCTTCATTATTGTGTCGGTTGAGCAAAGTAACACAGCAGGCGACCCGTGTTTGCAAGTTCGATTCACTCAATTCATGAGGTACCCATCTTTCGAGTTTTTTTACTTTCCCGATTTGCTTCAAGTGGATTAATACAGTTGTGTCACTTACCCCGAAGCCTGCTGCTATCTCTGAAGTGCTTTGTGATGATTCCGCTTCCACAATAGCCTTTAATTCTTCGTTTTTCCCTTTTATCTCCGGCCGTCCACGGGGTTGGTTCTTAAGGTCGAAATTTCCAGAACGACAACGTTGAAACCAAAAACGTACCATGCTGTCTTTAGCGACACCAGCGCCGTACACATCATTAATTCTTCGAGCTGTTTCTGCAGCACTGGTGCCACGGTAGAACTCGTACTCGTAAATATACCGATATTTCATGTTTTCCATTGCGCGGTAATAAGCGACGCCAAAGAAAAAATAATGAGGAAAATAACAAATGAATGACTGTATTCCAAAGAAAAAAAAACCAGCTAAATGAATTTATTAATTTGAATTTCGAATTCTTAAAAGAGGAGATATTTCAGATCAAATTGATCAGTACGACAAAACGCTAATTTCATACGTAAGGACATATTAACGTCTCTTTATTCAATTTTTTTTGTGAACACATTAGTTGAGTTTCAACGTAGATTAGTATTTAGAGTTTTTGATTTTTAGATTTTTTTAGTTTGTAATTTGTGTTGTGTATTTTAATCCATAAAAGTAAAATAAAGTAAGCACTGCCATAAATCTGATTTTCTTCTTGAATACAATCATTTTAAGTCAAGTGTGAACGGTCAAGTCGGTGAGGGTCGACCTAGGCGAATGTATCTCGACAAAATCGAAGACGTTTTGATGAAATACCCGGGCAAGAGCACCCGTAACCGACGAGCGTGTATGTGTATACACAAAGGCGAAAAGACTTACTGAAGTCTAAGAAGCGAAAGATGCTAGAAAGTGGAGAGAAGTGGTCTCTGCTTACTCCTATGGGAAAGAGGCGTGAAAGTCACATTAGATACCTCTTTAAACTTTCCTTTATATAATAGAAACCAAGCAAGGAAAAATAATTAAGCTACTTGGTAGAGTAAAGGTCGCTGCATACATGACGGGATTTTACACTATTAAAGTACAGTAGTAAAATATACGCGATGGGATCTCGGACGAGACGAGGCCCGCACCGGACGGAGCGTGAAAAAACATCGTCGTGGACGACTTTTGCCACGTCCCGGCCGGCGCGGGCCCCCGTTCGCTCCGGAGAGTGGTTTAGTGAAGTGAGCTCCATGTTTACGTTGGCTTTGCGGAATTCTCACGGTGCGTATACGTTACAATCCCGTCCGGGCATTCACATTGTCACGTTCCGTCACCGTCCCGTCCGAGATAAATTATCCGAGTCACGTCTGTAGCGACCTTAAATTGCTATAAGCTAACGAGCAGGTTTTGACGATTGCTGTAAATTTAATGCCACTCTTTGAGCTAATGGCAATCCTCTAAACTTAACCTTGTTCAATCTGCATAATGTAGGTATAAACCATTTAAATATATCAAAATTTCACATAAAATATCCATACTAGTTTTATGACACAAGGGATCACGGAGGGTTGATGTTATCCATCCAAAACGTCACTAAAATATGAAATATATTTTGCTCTTCTCCAAAATGTAACGGCCGGGCATTTGATATCGCTGTGTCGATTTAACTTTTTTATCATAAATTTAGAAACTTGAAATATTTTTATGAGTAGGTACAACTACGAGTATGTACTACGTTGACCTTTGGTTCTGGTTTGACCGTTGATCTAAGCTAGTAGCTCGGTGAGCCGGAGGCCTCGCGGCCAGCATCTGTTTCCTTTACAGGTGACATTGCGCAACCGATTCTCGTGAAATGTCGTATAAAAGTTCGATAATTATAATTGTTATTAGAACAAACAACCGGGGCCTACAATGTAACATGTCAGCCGAGCCACGGTAGCGTTCAGTTATAAATGCCACCCGCGGTCACCCATCCGCAGACTGACGGCGCCGTCCGTTATTTAACATCGGTGATCAGTTACGAACGGTTAGTCGAGCTACGCTGCGAGCGCTACTTTCTTCCTTTATTTTTATTCTGTAAAATTTTATTTATGTTAAGTAGTGATATATTAAAGTAGCATAAAACGCAATTCACTTTTTTTAACAATGATGAAAATGCTTTCATATTTTAAAGAAAACCTGCATAACACAAGCACTACTTCGATATTAGGTGGGTGCTGCTAGAAACTGAAATGACGCTTTTTCCGGAAATTACATTCACGTCGTCAAGAGATACGGAGAGATATAATCGCCATTACCGTTTCTTGTGCGATGGCTTGACAGTACACACGCAAGGCTGATTTAGCGTTTAGTGAAATAGAAAACAAAATTGATCGTTTATTTGTTTTGGTGAGCAAGTAATATGTTTAAAAGCCTATTAAAAGCTAGTTTAGGCGTATGTATGTTGTCAGATGTATGTTCATTAGAATATGGCTGTTTTATAAAATACTAGCTGCGCCCCGCAGTTCACCCGCGGTTAAAAAGTATTCTACGTGCTATTCTAGACTATAATCTATCTCTGTGCCAAATTTCATTAAGATCTGTTTAGCCGTTCTGGCGTGAAAGATTAACAAACATCCATCCAATCTTACAAACTTTGGCCTTTATAATATTATTAAGTAGGAACTTAATACTAATCATCAATCCGCACACTACTGAGTAGTGCCAAGGTCTCCTCTTCAGCGCGCCATCTTATTCGGTTTTCTGCCAGTCTCACTGCCTTCTTACCGTCCAAACCCCGCTGGTCAGTTGGTCCACTTCCTAACTTGGTCAGTTTCCATTATCATCCAACCACCGAGCTATGATCACGTTCCATTCCGCGACCACCGTATGACTGTTTTGTACCATAATACCTAGTACTCACAAAACCAAAGTATCTGCTCAGTTCACTGACTCTGTGTAATTTGGCTGAAGACCAGTGAGAAAATTTAAGTCCGCCTAAAGAGCTCCGAAATATAATTTATTTTTCAAGTGACCACACCAACGTTGCTGACGTTTTGTTGGTTACAGTGAAGTCGTTTAGAGTCGACCGGAGCGAGTGTGTATCACAGAAAGCCACAGCTTCAAATCCTAGTCGACATTTTTGAAAACGTTACGACTTCACTTATCGATTATTTTCTTAATGCTGTTGCTTTGTCGAATGAATGAATGCCATCTTAATGTACATCCAAATAATAATGTTTTCCATTTCTCCCTATTACATAGCTATGACATATTTTCGGGACAACTTGGTTTTATTATTGTTATTATAATACATCTTGGTAAACTGAATATTCACATCATAGTAATGAGCAAAATAACGTACCATGTTGCTTGAGCAAAATCTTTGCATCTGTACCAGACTGCACGTAGCTAAATATAATACACGCTTTCAGCGTAGCTGCAGCGTATCCTCACAGATCGAACTCACGTCGATATCGAAAACAGGGCAGACCGCACTAATTGCCAATTACGGGCAGTAAATGAGAATGGCCCGTTTAGTGCTCAGTTAAACTCAACTAGCGGGAGCGGGGAAATCGTTGACAAGTCTAGAAAAATAGCTTTATTCCTTATCCTATCAAAATTATGCATCCCTACTTACGCTATTTACAGATACAGCCACTACTCGCAGATAAGAAACCTATGTGCTATTCTAGACTATAATCTTTAGTCTGTGTCAAATTTAATTGAAATTCGTCCAGCCGTTCTGCCGTGATTGAGTAACAAACATTGTTTGAAAAAAATTTAATGTACAATTGTACAACTGTGCTGTGTATTTTAATAATCATATTTATTATCTATTCCCTTATTTGACATTGATGGTTTTAATATTATTTTATTGACATTTAATTTGTTTTTTTTTTCAAATGTATGATTTGAAAATTTGGTTTTATTATTTACGAGCATAGTGCCACTCTGACATGTGGACGCCTATCCGGCACAAGTCACAACACGCTTGAGCGTCTTTTTGTTTAATTTTTCCAACGTCTTTTATGAGACCATGTTCTATGCAAATAAATATTCTAAAACATCCATCTGTCTATCCATCCAAACTTTCACATTTGTAACATTGAATATGAAGTGTGATTAAAATACTCATTAAATAAAACAAGTAGGTATGAACGATTCGTTCGATTCTAGCCTCCATTAGTATATTTTTCTTCCTCGTCTTACCAAATTGAGATATCTTACATGAGACCTACCTATATATATATTATACGATATACTTACGTTTACACAAAGAATCCATAAAGAAGGGTACATCGTAGTAATCAGGAAAATCGACTGATCGCTATATTTCATTACTCTAACAGCCCCCGGACCTTCCGATTCAGTTTTTTATCTTCCCATTTTCTAAAGGCGCCACTATACCTATTATGGGACAAAGGATTTCCGTATAAAAGATAAGATGTAAGTTGGGCCGATCGTCATCTGGTGCTAATGATAATAGCCCCGGAGTTCCGGGAAGAATATGACGGTAAAATGCGTCTGTCGTAAAGAAGAATCAGCGTAGTTTTGAACCGCTGCTGTAAGACATTTATGTTTTTCAAAATGAGTGGTTTATCAAATATTAACAGACTTTGTAACATGTTACTAGGAATACTTAAAGCTACTTTTATATGGTTTAGAGTTTTAGACTCTTGGGAATTCTAGGTTCTTTTTTAAAGTGAAACTCCTAATGCGACTTCCAACAAGGTTGCGTTATACGTTTAACGCCCCTGGGGAGGGGGAATAGAAAGAGACAAAGCGAGAGTGAATGCGTGACACTCGAACGCATGCGCGTATTGTACCTGTTACAGGCCAGCGCGAGCTGTAGCAACGAGTAGCGTCCAATATGCCAACGTAAGAGCGAGAGAGAAATAAAGATACACAGAAATTTCACTTCTTCGACGTGACTACGTCTAATAAATCGATAAACGCCGGCACAAAGCACAAAAAAGGATGACTCAGTGTCCCGTTACGCTCATTGTAACGTTACGATTGGAACGAGAGCGCTACACGAGCGAGCGAAAGGCACGATCGGCTTGCGCCGCATCTATCTCTCTTCCACTCTTCTTTTGTTATGTTACGCTTACGTTGTCACGTAAGCCGACTTTACAGACAACCATTTTTTTTTGCTTTAATCTTTTCCATAATTTTCTAATAAAATTGAAGCCGCATTTTTTCAAAAATTATTGATTGAACCCACAAAAAAAAAAATTACCGAAAATATTTGTTTTATCCAAAGATTGTCTCTATCCCACCTTCAAGGAAAAATCTCATCCGAAATCTAGCACAAGGAAAACTTCTGCCTTCAAATTATTCCCTGAGCTAATCTAGAAAAGTAATCGCTACAAATATTTAAGAAACGTCCTTTATTTTCTTTCGTGTCAGATGTCATTTGTGCCTACCGGTCCCAACTACAAAGGCTTAATATTCGCGTTTTCTGAGAAACCCCTAGTCCCCTCAAGGTTTCCTTGGAGATAAAGGCTGCGACGCCATTTGCGTCACCCCCGAATTTAGTAGAGATGGACGGCGAGCAATAAAACTGAATGCTATCTCGCTAATTTTTTCTCTACCCTCAAAACTCGGCCGTTCATTCGCTATAACAGAAATCTTCAAGGATATTACGAACAAAGTTGCCTGGAATTCCATGGAGAAAATCGAAATTCGCCAAGTCACATTTTCATCAGACGAAGACGAAGATATCCGTACAAAATGGTTTATTCGACGTAAGGCTGATTAGACGTTTATCATAATTTTTTATCTCTGAAACCGAGGGATTTATTGATACCGTTTCACGAAATGAAATTAGAGTTCTGAGTTTAAATTGATTTATAATTCAGTTGCGTTAACGCGAACCGGTTTAAAACTAGATAAGTTTACTATTTAAGTCTCTAGTAGGACAATAAACATTCTGTATTGATAGAATCCAATTTTATTTTATTAGATCCCAAGTACCGTCTCTCTTGAAAGTTAATCAAGAGGGACCGTGTTTCGTGCAATTTGTAGGCCTATTTGACCCTTCATAACAGTGAACAGAGTCCTTAATGATGTTTTCGTTTTAAAAACGAGCGTCGTCCAATTTCGCTGGACTAAATATTTTGGTGGAAATAACGTTCCTCTAGATATTGATTAGACAATTTGTCAAGTTTATTGTGAACTCGCCAATTTCGCTAACGAGCTATAGTTTTAGTTTCGCTTATAGCCGTTTTGTATTCAAATAGGGGATCGTTAATTCGTATTATTTATCTGGTCGTAACTTAAACTAAATGGTTGAAGTTATTGCGAGAACACTTGCATAATAATAAAATAGTTATCCACGATTTGTTTTATAAAAATTGTGCTTATACGAGTATGTTCAGTTTCTCTTTACTTAAAACAAGATAAAATAGTGTTTTTTTTAAACAAATTTAATAGAGTATCAAAAGATAATGATAATACTATTAATTATTTTAAACAAAATAATAATTGGATAGGTAAAATAAATAACATGTGAAAACTGCGGTTAAGCTGCGAGGCGCAGCTTATCGCTAAAATTAATAATAACTAACGATGCATAAAATTTAATGTAGATGCATTTACTTACATTGTGTGTAGATGCATTTACTTACGTACAATAACATTCGAATAAAGATAATAATATTTCCATTACACTGCATTCTAAAGCCGGTTTAATTTATAATAAATAGTTTGTTTGAAGCTAAATTTCATAATAATAGAAAGAGATTGTCAAAGCATGTTAATTAACCAAATATTTTCATTGAAATAATTTTATTTGTATATTTTACACATATTGAAATACCTGCTTGAAAATTAGATGGATAGATAAACTTTTTAGTTCTCACACCAGATATGAACAAAACATTCATAATGTTTAAAACTAGTGTAACTGGCTACCTTATTATTAAGAGCGAATGGATGTTTTTTTTTTTTTAATGTAAAATAGGTCGGCGTTTGACCACCAACTCGCCTGATGTTAAGCAACGTTGTGGTCTAAGATGGAGCACGACGACCTATAAGGTACTTATTCACTCTAGCCTTGAAGTTTTCTAGAGTGAAGAAGTACAAAGACGGCAGTCGAGTGAGGCGCTACAAGTGCGCTACTGCTCAGACCCATCTTCGGAACGGTTACACCGGACCACATCCCGAAACACGACTAGGTCATTTCACGGCATGGCTTGGTCCAGTGGGTGGTAACTAGCCACGGCCGAAGCCTCCCACCAGAGTTTGCTACCCGGTCAGCACTACCCGGGGACCACGTGTAGGGAATCAGAATAGAGTACACTCCTACGGACGTGGGTAGCTTAGATGATGTCGTTGAAAAGATAAGTCTAATCAATAAACTTTGAGAACTGTATGATGATGACAAGGTAGGTAGTGCAGAGGCTCAAGTAGCTGAGCGGTAGCGTCATGTCTAGTTTGATGACACCACACAGAGCGTAGCTGAAGTCACTTTCACGAGTCAGCTGGAAGAAAGTCTTCACTTTCCGGCGATTTGATTTGTCTGAAAATAAAAAAAAACATAAACGCTCTAATAGATCTTAAACATAATAGCCTTTGAGATTAAGTGATTGTATGGCTTTCTATAAAGGTGGGCATTCATGATCGCGCCAATTTTAGTGTCTCCAACAAATGGATTGACGCCGATTTTACCCCACCGTATTTACTACTGGGTACTCATTCACGACCATTCCAATTTAAAATCCTTTTTTTTTATTATTTACTTCAAAATGAACGTCAGTTTGTGCATTCACGAGAAGTTTGGCGTGATAGCTCGACGCTGTCTGGAAACCTGTTCTGGAAACTTTACCACTTGTAGTTTCGTTCAGATATGTACATAGATGTCGTGTCTTATTAAAAATCATGCCTCTATAGTGGCACCGCGTCGGCGTTTTATTCAAAATAATCAAATACTTACAAATAACTTTATTTGAATAGATTCAGTAGTTCAGATAGTTTTATTATTCCGCAATAACGTCGATGACATTTCCTAAAGTGTTATAAGCAAACTTAGGCGGCGTAACGCTGACACGATCACAGAGCGACTGACAGCGAAACGAGGCTTACACTTGATCTAAGCCCCATGATATAATAATATACTCTACCAGGTATAGAGTATTTTGAGTCACGTGGGCAACACGTCGTGACGTTAATCGATGCAAGACAAAAAAGTCATTTACAAATAGTTCGAAAGAGACGGATGATGATGACGAGTGACGTCATTACGTGTTTGCTCCCGGAATGCTAGACCTTGACCTTGTTTGTATGGATCATAATCTAAGTTTAGTTTTCAAGGTGACATTTTCGTATTGAGACTTGACAACTATGCTTTATAATATAAGAGTAGATTTGAAAAGACAACTGTCTTACCTAAACGCATAGTAGACCTAGACCTTGTTTGTATGGATCATAATCTAAGTTTAGTTTTCAAGGTGACATTTTCGTATTGAGACTTGACAACTATGCTTTATAATATAAGAGTAGATTTGAAAAGACAACTGTCTTACCTAAACGCATAGTATTGACAGCGTCATGAAGTGTAGTGCGAATAATAGCAGCCTGGGTGTTGGTGACGCTGGAGTAGTAGCATGGAATTATTAAAAATAGCGTGTGTTTTAAACAGCGCAGCACCAAGTAAACGATAGTAGAGTTGGTTTTCTGAAATAAATAAAAAAATCTTGATTTAAAAATAATGTATGTTTTACAAATCCAATGTAATTCAATTCATTTATTCATTACGCTTAATGATAAAATCAAATTGTCAAAATGTTTACATTTACGGACTTACACTTTAATCTGCCTTTTGGCGTGCAACTATTAAATTACACAAAAAATATTAATTACATCCGATACAATACTTATTACAATAATTCCGATACAATATTTGAAATACCGTTGAATATAATTCAACAATGCCAAAATTTATCCAGATCCGTTCAGATCCATCCAAACATTCGCATTTATAGTATGAGTGTGATCCATATGTACAAAATAATTAATATAAGATAATTATCAGTAAAGTATTGATAAATTCTAAGCAGCTTTGAATTAAAAGACAAAAATGCAAAGTTTTTTTGACTACTAAATTATTAACCTATTAACCGACTTTAGGAGCAAGTTTTCAGTCCGTCAGAATCTTTTTTCAAATGACGTTTCCCGATTATTCGTAAACGCTTGGACCGATTGTTTTTACTCACCGGATCTGAGCTCACTTGAAATATGTTTACGAATAACTTGAGCAGCATTATTGTCGATATACCAGATGAGAAAAATATTATCAGCATCTGCAATTTGTAACTTTTTTGTATCATTCAATGTCACTTCACGTCACTATATTTATCTAGTTCAACAAAGTATATATTTACCGGTACGCCCATGACTGCGTTAAGTTCACATGAACAAGCGTGTAGCAGTTCATACACTCTATGCAAAGAACTTATGTCCAGATTAGCTTTCTCTGACAGTGCTTCAACTTCTTTTAATTGTTTGACTTCTTTATCATCCAAATCAAAAACTTTAACAATATGAGCCTTAACAATCAACAACCTGATATATGTGAAGCGCAGAAGAGTCAAAAAAAATATTTGTTCAAAATCGTGAGCCAAAGACTCGATGAGCATATAGATATGACTGAAGCTGAATGTACCGTTATAGAAAAGATTGATTTCTAGATAATATTCACAACAGCTGTAGATCGTGCATAGAGTTATCGAAACTACGTTTCTTTTAGACGAGCTCGTTAAGTTTAAATGTTTTTGTATGTTCAACATTCCGTCTAAGTCATGCAAATTCTCAAAGAACTTAATAAGCTTCATTTTAACTGTGGTCAGCACGAGAATCACTACCGTGGTATACTCAACAATCAACAAATTTTTAACAACAACATGAGTGGTTCCTGCTTTAGCAGAATTCAAAGTGAAGTATATGTTGAAGCCAACTAACATGAGACAATACAATTTACAAATGAAGGATTTGATATTAGTGACCCGGAACAAATAAACTCTGTCGATACCAAGTAGAGCCTCTGCAAATATTAAATACTTGATCTGGCGGGCAACTTGTAAATCTTTAGTGACAAAGTTATTTCTGTTTGGTGGCGGAACATTTTGGGGCGTAACTTTGGATATTGTTTTTACACTTCTCATTTCGTTCAGCTTTGACTATCAAATGACCCTAAATATGATTTCATAAAATGTGTAGGTAAAACTTTTAGAAAATTATCGAAGATAATATCTATGTACCTAATCAAGCAAGTGAATTAGACAGATTAGAAAAATGTGACCTAATGAAATTTGTTTTTGTCCATTACCGAAGAGCATTTGTAAATGTGTTTTTAATATGTTTATAATACATCTTAAACTTTAGAACACGCTTTCGTGTTTTGTTTTCACGTATGTTACTTTCGATGTATGGCACAGATTAATTTTATCGTAGCCACAGATTAGAAAATACCTTTCGTCACCACAATTTTTTTTTCGACTTTAAATAAAAATTAAAAATTAAATTCGGGACACATCCACACACGGTCGCCTGACCCAAACTAAGCTTGTACTATGGCTGCCAGGGACTGATATACATACTTAAATACATACTCGTATTAACACCCAGACATAGAACAAATACAAATGTTCATCACATAAATGTTTGCCCTAGGTCGACCTAATCGAACAGCTTAGACACAAACGATTTCGTATTTTCGAATTTTGTCTGGAGATCTTTCCGGATCTTTGTCTTCTTCTACAGGTTGCATTTTACAACCGATTCTCGTGAACTTTTGTGAGCATTTTCAAGAATTAAATAGATGTTATATTTTTAAAACAGATTTTTTACAACTCACAGCCACTAGTTCAATTAACCATATTCTTTTACTAATCCAGTTATTAATAATTTATTTCAGTAAGTACTATCAACACATAATCGGACTAACACTATAACACTATAACTATTCATCGAAAAATTTCAAAATAATTCTACGAAACTCAACAAATTGGATTTATTCAAGCGATGTCAACTGAGAAACATTATAGATCGGAATAAGCATGCACTGGGACAATAATAAAATAAAAGGTTTTTGGCAGGAACCGAAAAGGTGTTGTCGTGATTTTGTATTGTTTTATAATCTTGTGATTCTTCGAGTGTTAAAGTGATAACGGTGTATTATTAAACTTTATCGGTTCATTTACGTGCACGAGTGTGGGCAAATGATACAAACATTGCGAAACGTCAAAATGTTGTTGCTATGTAGTAAAAAAATGCAAAAAAGGTACCTTGTGACATAACGTCTAGTCTATTTGATCCATCGAACTTTTTTACTTTCAATTCTTATTAATACGAGTAGTTTCATTACTTTCGATTGAATCGTGTTTCCTTGTCTACTTAGACGGTCTAATAGTCTTCCGGGACGCTTGATGTCAGATAAGAACAGTTAATTTGCTTTAAGTGCTTTTAAAATTATAACAGTTTCTTATACTAGTTGGAGCCTACAACTTCTATTACTGTGAATTAGAAATTTATAGATCAAATTTAGTACCTGCCCTCTTATTTTGTGAGCGTAATAGCCATGGTTTTCGAGTCCCTGACGCAAGACGTTGGCATGAGCTCCCGCTTACGCCACGTGACAATCGTCATCGCGTATAAGGGATTGTCATTACGCTTACAAAATAAGGGCTCTTGACGCGATTGACATTGGTCTAAGGAAGATGACATAGTGAGAGAGACCTACTCGCAGCTCGGTAGAGAATACTAGAGATGATAATGAAAATATATTTCATAATAAAAACTGAAGCCAAACGTCAGGCCCGGGCAAGGCTGGTAAGAGTAAGTACAATTATTTACATGCTGCAGTTCTACATTGCTAAGTAGGTATAACAGCTTGCTATGTCAGAAATATTTAAAATTTTGCTGCTAATGGTATACAAACTGGTATATAAAAGTCTGTACTAAATTTCAGTGTCAGTATAAAGTTTGCACTAGACACTGACAAGACAGAACAATGAAAGTTGTATTTTGATAGTCATTCCTACTAACCATGTTATTGTTCTTTAATTAAGTAAAATTGAAACACTTATAAACCTATTGTACATTTAATTTATTTTCGACTGTATAGTTTTGTTTGATAACTCTATTAGTGAGACTGTTCGATGAGTGAGTTAAACGTTATTACTCTGTTGTAGATGAACCGTCTTACATAAACTATAGTTACAGTTTAAAATTGTGCTACATTCATACTATAAAAAAACTTCCAGTTCTACTTACTCCAAAAATTGTGATACATTTATACTATAAACCTTCAGCTCTACTAACTCCAAAAACCAAAATGACCAGAGTCGTCCCAACTTCAAATGGGTCACCAATAAAATTACCATTTTCAAAAATTAATAACTATCTCACTCAAGACTTGAAAGTCATTGAACAGTCTAAATATTTGATATTAGCTCAAGCTTTTTTTGGAATAAATCGACTTTATTTACTTAAGATACCTAATTTTTTTCTGAACGTCATCAAATGGTACAGCGTCGTTTTATTTTTGTTGATCGCTGGTATCACGTATGGGTTTAACCCTTAATTTGATTTTGTGTACTTTTGGATACACTACTTTTAAAAAAATCTACAGATTTGGATAACATTTTTATTCAAAATCGATCAATTCTATATGTGAGGGAATATATTTCACATCGCTATAAAACAATTATCGACTGCATTTTCGATGATTACCCATCCCTAATTACATCAGTCAGCTGAGATGCCGCGTTACGTCCACAACAGAGCAGTAAGTTTGATTGATTTCACCTATTTTTATTAGTGTCGGTAACGGTTTTTTGTTAAATCCTTAGTATATTAAAACAAACTAGCTGGATTGATAAAAATCTAGCTTGAAAAAGTATTTACCAACCGGTGACATGCTTTTTAATCTTGTTGTATCCTTTTGGACACGTTGCCAAAACCCCGGAAATTTACTGTATTTTGAATTCGTATCCAAATAGATACATTGCCAAAGGCTTAGAAAATATTATTTCAAATTTTTGCTTGGTGTTGATACTCAAACCGAGGTCAAGTGTATGTCGTTTTGCTTGTCATTAAGGGTTCTGTATGTCTCATGTATATTTATTCATTTAACATATCGTCACGCCTTTCTCCCGAGGGGGCTGGCAGAGGTGTAATAGAACACTCACACTTCTCCGGACGATATTCAGTCCCAAATGTGACAGGGGGCGAGCCTGTCGCCATATACCGGGCTCCAGTCATGTAGCAGATGACATACATACAATGCGCACATATGTTCACACAATGAACAAAGTGGTGCGTGTCGTCGGTTGGGTTCGAACCCGCTCCCTCTGGCTTGAAAAGGCAGGCCTTCTCCAACTAGGCTTTCATCACTTTTTTCATGTGGCATATATTTTCGTTTTTTTTTTAATAATGTGCCATAAGAGCGTTGTTCATGAGTGCTGATTTTATTTTCGCTTGGGTTTGGTTTTTGGTTAATTGCATGTGGTTTTTTTGTAGTCCGTAGTTGCTTTAGCGTGCTAGAGCTGACCGCATATTAGCATTAGTACCAGAACGAGATGCCCCGTCGGATGACAGTGCCCCATCAGGTGATGATGAAGAATTTTCGTCACCGCCAGATAACTGTTATCTTAGCTCTACTCCACCTACCCTGGATTCTTCCTACGAGAGATTAAATTTGCTCGATAGCGACACCTCCGAAGACGAAACTATCTCTCTAGCTCCAGCTGTGACTTCAACTCAAAAAGAAGGAGGAGGGATGTGTTACCTGGGTATTTTTGCTCAAATCGTGGACTTTTCTATAAACAAAAGCTGGATTCTGTATCGGAGGCATTGTGTGCAGAAAGCCATGAAGTCTATGCCCCTCAAAGAATTTCGCTGTCAGATTTCTCTGTCACTGACAGCGAAAAAAACGGTGGACAGTAATGAGGTGCCAATGCCAGAGACCAGCCAAACAATAAAGAGGCCAACAGTGGCAAGACCGATAGACGACATCAGGTACGATGGAAATTACCGGGAAAAGTCATTTGCCTGTTTGTGAAAAAAAAGGTCGTTGCCATATGTGCAAAACTGGGCAAGGCACCATTAGCTGTGTTAAATGTAAGGTTCGGGTTTGCCTTACGAGAAACAGGAACTGTTTTTGTATGTTTCTTATTAAAAAATAAATATTACAGCATTTTTCGATTATTTATTTCAAAACCCCATTTTGGCAATGTGTCTTTTAGGATACAGTTAGAAAAACCAATACTTCCCTCAGTATTTGGCAATGTGCATTATAGGATACATACGATTTTCGCGAATTTAGAAGATTTATAATTTATTTTTAATTTTTTCCGACTTCTTTACGAATAAATAAATAGGTAGAATATGTTTTTTTGATTACAAAATAAAAAAAAATCTCTGCCAAATTAAGGGTTAATGATCTAAACAGAAGCACAACTCACTTAATAGTGAAACATACGATGACAATCGAATATTTATTTTTGATTTTCATCACTTTGTTAACATGCAAAAAGAAACTAAAAAAGTTTTTTTACAACGTCAACACTCTAGATAAAATGTTAAATATAAAGGATGATTTAAATATCACATCTTCAAGGAGGATAATACTGTTTTGGATTGTATTCTGCTTATTCTACTTGTCATTTGAAACCATAATGTTATCTTTTATGAAAATTCGTAAAGTAGAGCTTATTACTGCGTTCTTTGCATTTGGTGCTCATGAAAGTGAGCAGATTTTTTTCTTCACATTATTACGAATGGTTTACTTGAGGTTGTTAATAATCACAGAACACGTATGTAAAAAAATGCCTATGGAAACGATTACGAGAGAAAACAGAAAGTTAAACCATACAGAAGTTGAGAAGTTAGCGAATAGAGTGGATCTGGATGTCACGGGTTTACATGACGCCTATCAGTTGTTAGGAAAATGTGCTGACCAACTCAATTATTGCTTGAGTTTTCCGGTGAGTTGATTTATCTACATATTCGAGGGATATTCATCTACTTTCTAGTTACCAGTATCGGATAACGAAGAATTTCTGGTTTCTTACGCGGCAGAAGGGCATTTGACATACATTTCAAAAATAATTCGGTTTAGAGTCGTTCTCATGTTTTTTTTTACAGATGGTTTTAATGTTCGTGACATCGGGAGTTGTAACCGTTATACAGATGAAGATGTTGGTACAGCTTGTCCAACTGTTTAAATGGAAGTGTGTGAGTAGAAAAATCTAAATTCAAATTCATTGGTTGAATTAGTTTTATGATTGTGTTTGTAAAGTAATGTGTGTAGTACATTACCATAGTAAGTAAATGAAATGTTAAAGAAGGTACTAATAATGCGAAGCATAACTAGTCATTTATCGACCGCGCGAAGCGTCTTTGCGTCAGTTTCGACAAAAATGCTTTCGCATTTTCAAATTCTGTCCGGTTCTCCGGTCCGGATCTCCGGCCGGTTCTCTGTCTTGCTCTACAGGCCACATTTCTTAGCCGATTCTCTTGAAATTTTGTGAGTAGATTTAACCATCATAAAGATTTTTTTTTGTCGAGACACTTTTTGACAATTTTAAAAAAATGTATGAGTTATAACAATAATAATAACATACCTAACAATATTTAAAAAAATCTTAAACTTGATTCAGCAAAAAAAATCTGTTTAATTATTGAACCTGCTCACATCACGAGAATCTGTTGAGGAATTGTCCGATCGGATTCCACAAATTTCTATCTCAAATTGTTCGAATCTTAGTCTACTTTTATAAATTTTGGAACAGGGAATCGAGTATTAATCCGATCCGAAAAGTGAATCACGTTTAAAAACTCATGAATACGGACTAAGATTTGAATAATTTGAGTTCAAAATAGTTGGAATCCGAACGAAAATATATTTCCGAATGATTTTGAATACCTATGCTATAGAGGAAGACAGAGAACCGGCCAGAGATCCGGACAAAATACGTAAAGGAGGACAGAGACGTCGGACATGAGGTCTATAGCTCACAGAGCCACTACTTTATCAATTTCAAATGCTTGCTGTGCTTACAGCTTATATACCAGACTGCCTCGGTGGCTCAGTCGGTAGTGACCGGGCCCTCTAAGCCTGGGGGCGTGGGTTCGATTCCCACCTAGGGCAAACATTTATGTGATTAACATTTGTGTTTGTTCTATGTCTGGGTGTTAATATCTATTTATGTATGTATTTAAAAATATCTAAGTATCTCGGGCAGCCATAGTACAAGCTTTGCTTAGTTTGGGGTCAGGCGACCGTGTGTGGAAGTGTCCTGAATTTATAATTTATATTCTAAATGTTCCCATTCTCTTGTGAGACATTACCTTTAAATCACCTATCTTTCTTTACTTTGTCTCAAGTGAATCTGTTTCTCGGGACCGGTAAGTAATCGGTAAGTTGGGTATAAACATTAGCTATTTGTTAAACAGTCGCACGTTTTATCTTTTCAGATACAACATCCTGAAGTTATCTACTTAACTTTGCGCTGTTTAAAGTACACTTCTTTACTTTTGATCCAGTGTTACTACTCCAGCGTCACGAAAGTACAGGCGACTGTTATATGCAATCATTTACACAATGCTATCAACTGTAAGCAGTTGGGTAAGTTAATTTTTAAACAACTATTTAGCTAGAATAGACTAGTTATTTTCGTGGAGGTGCTTCCACGAAAATAACTAGTGTTATAACTATAATAACCGCCATGCGGCCCCAGGGGTGTTTTGAGTATAGGAAATAGATAATAGGTACTACAAACACTTAGGCTGCGTTTCCACTTGCTAGAAAACATCCACGGAGTCGTCATGTCGACACGTTGTCGCGCTAAATCATCGTTAACGGTTATCGGCGACGTTCTTGTCTTGTCTTTGCGGAATTGACGTGGGTGATAATTCGTCCGATACATCACCGAGTGACGAACTAACTGGCTACACTTGTTCGCGATAACCTGTATAGTCTCCGTAGGCCGCTAATGTAGCCGCACCATTAGTGAAGTGGCCGAGTCGCCGACCAAGTCATTCAACTTCCAGATTTGACCTAATTTCGGCTAATGATGAATTAGAAAATTAATTGAAAAACGTTTTTTTTTTCAGAAATCATCGAACATCAAAGGGCGAAAGTACTTTACTTATTAACTCGTGCAAGCAATTTTAATTACAAAGTAGGCTGTATCATTGAGTTAAACATGACCTTGCCTCTTAGTTATGTCAGCATCTGTGTTACTTACCTTATTATATGCCAACAGTTTTCGAAATTCATTTTTGACTAAATTATAAAACTATGGCAACAAAAATTAATGAATTAATTAAATTTGTAACTTGAATATTTGTTTTATACAGAACTAATTAATTGCTTAAATTAATTAATAAATTTCATTTAATGAAGTGTGTAAAGTGTAGTGTAAATGACCATAAAAAAAATAAAAATTAAATGTGTTCTTATTTCCTCTGATATAACAAAGATCTGTATTGTTTTAGTGTACGTACTTACCTAATATCAAATCAAAATATTTCGTCATCGGTTAAAATATTTCGTCTGCTGCGTCAATGCAGCTGATGGCTGAGGGCCGCGGCGGGAGAGGACTGTTGGTGTGTATTGTTGCCACTTTCCCTACCTTCCGCGGCCCAAACGGGGTGGCCACCGTCTGGATGGTGGACGCGGTGGGGCCGTTTGAGTGGGGGTTGTGTCGTTGCCGCTCTCCCTATCCTCTGCGGCCGAAGTGGCAGGCGGCGGGGCCACTCATAATATGACCCGTCGCATGGGGACCATGGGTGTTTAGCCTCGGGTGCTGGCTGGTGCCCAGGGGCAAATTGGTCCCCGAGGAGGTGGATGATGACGATGTGTCTGGTGTTCGACACATCGTCATCGAGAGGGAGATAGCGCAAGCTCAGAGAGATGCCCGAAGGGGCTGGCGCTGTCGGGGCCGCGAAAGTGTGCGAAAGCGTTCCCGTAGCCCTGACATTCTGCGCCGAGGTGGAACACCCTTTTGTTTTAAATGGGTAGGCCGTCAGTGTGGGACTCCCACATAACCACTCTGTGCACGCACCCGGGGTGTTGGTGGTATCCATTAAGGATATTCAAAAGTTAAAAAAAAGGTTAAAATATTTTATTTCAAGTAATTAATTAAATGATTTGTAGTCGATACTAATATCAATCTACAAATTAAAACTTTATAATTTTTTGGTCATATTTATTTAATAAAAATAAATAACTCGTTACTTATAATTTGTTTACTTCAGGCAACTTGTATACAATGCAAGTTACAGAGGCCCATAAAAAATAACTACCTTACAGTTTGACAAACAAAATAAATGAATAGATCAAATGATCTAATTATTTTATTATTTAAGTTTATGAATTAAGTCCATCAATCGAATATGAAACTTTTATCATAAAAAAATAATAAATATTATTTTTATTTCAATCAGTAAAATTGGAGAACTGAACAACAAATATCACGTAAGTAAAACAGAGTCTCAAATAAGCTAAAGGAAAAGACATGTCGAGTTTGATAACCCCGCACAAGGCATATGAGAAGTCACACTCCCGAGTCAAGTAGAAAAAAGCTTTTATCTTGCGACGATCTCGAACACCTGAAACGATATTTCAATAACGTAACATATCTTTCTCATTATTTACATACATTATTATAGACCGAGCGAAAGTTGGCGAGCGAAGCGTCTCTGCTTCAGATTTAACAAAAATGCTTTCGTATGTCCGGATAGTCTCTGTTTTCCTCTCCAGGGCGCATGCTTGATTCTCGTAAAATTTGTGTGTTTTCGATAATTTTACAGTTTTTTTTTACTTAAATTTACTTTTAACTTTTTTTTCAGAAGCCTAATTCTACTAAAATAAAGCTTATAATAATAGTTCATAACGCCAAAAACATTAGATCTAAGTAGTAATTTCTTACCTAATGTCATATTTTCCAAAGAATTGGATAGAATTTTATGAATAGTGGTACACTGCGTTTTAGCAATACTAGCGTAATAGCAAGGAGCCGCTACTAAAAATATTGTTTTCAATATTCGGGCAACCACGTATATCATAGCAGAAAGTAGACGGTTATTCTGAAATAGGATATAATAAAGTATTAATTTACTAATTACGTCCCGCGGTATAAAAGTAGCATTATGTGTTAATTTAGCCAAACCACACCAAATTTCCTCAAAATCCATCCACCCGTTTGAGCGTGACGAAGTAACAAACAATTACACTCTCTTCAACTTTCGCCTTTTTAAAATAAGTAGAATAATTATTGTTTGTAGGTACTTGAATTATTATTTGTGTGTATTGTTTTGTTTTTAAGACATTCAAGGCCTCTATTTATATTAATGTTCCTGTCCATACAGGTAGCCTGGAAGAGATCGCTTTGAGCGATAAGGCCGCCCATTGAAAACTTAGTTAAGCCTTATTTAAGTACTATTGTAATTATGTTATGTTTTTAATAAAGAGTTGTTGTTGTTGTAAATAAGTGTGTAATGGGTTTTTCATCATTACTCACAAGGTTCGTCCTATAGATTATTTGACCAATTCGCACCATCCATTTTAAATATGCGATTGTTGAAAATGCTGACGAAATTAATATTACCGTTACCTGTAAGCAAAAAAGTACTTTCGAATCTTGTTGAAGCAGTTTATTTTAGCTTTCCATAAATCTTACCGGAATGTTCATGTAGCTATTAAATTTCCGTGAGCAATCCTCCATCAATGTATAAGTATTGTGCAAAGTTTTTAAATCTAGCTCAGCTTTAAGTGAAAGTTTCTCAATTTTACTTAGTTTCTTCTTCCTATTTTCTTTATCACCAAACATTTTTTCAACGTGTGCCTTCATAACTAATACTCTCAAAAAAATACTTCTGATTTGTAACATCAGAATTATTATTTCAAAGTCATGAGTGAACATGGGAATGAATGCGAAAATAGCATCTGATAAATTGTGATTTAATGATTTGTAAATTAGGTAAATTTCAAATATGTTGTAGAAAGCACAGATAGTCAACCAGACCAAAGCTGTTCTCATGGAAGCCAAGATAATAGAGTTATCGCTAATGTTTAACATCTCAGAAAAAATATTAACTCTTCTTATTTGGGTTTTAAGCATCTCTTTTCCAGTAGTTAATGAAATAATCACTAAAATGATGTACTCGAATACTATATTGCTTTTTGACAGGAAAATGAAAATGTTTGATTCTCTTGCAGTCTGAATAAGAAAGCCGACTGCAACCAAAATAAGACATAATGAATAAATGTAGGACACTATTTTTACAATTTTTGGACAAGGAATTAAGTAGAGACGGTTTATTCCCAACAAAGTTTCCGCATATAATAAATATTTAACTGCATTAAGGAATTTGTCTTCCATAATCATGTAATTGTATTCTCTAGAACTAGATAGCACTGTTGTGTCATGATCTTGTGGATTTTTATTATTTGATATAACACTAATTGTTTTCATTGTTTTAGTCTGTCGTTAGATTAGTTGTGTTGTCAATAATGGAATGAAACACATTTTGAATAAAACCAATACATTAATGCTTAATTATTTTTTTAAATTAATGTTGATAACATGCCTTTGTTATCATTGTCAACATTATGACAGACGTTTTATAAATTATCTTTATTTATCTTAATCTCCATAGATACCAAGACATAATAATATACTCCGTCAGGCGTTCCGAGTCAAAAATGATAATGTGTATGGGCAAGTAATGACGTCAATCGATGCTTAAGCAAGACCGAAATAAGTTATTTACAAATTTCTAGAAAAAGACGGATGACAATGTCGAGTGACGTCACCACGTGTTGGCTCCTGGAATGCTAGATCTGTGTTTTTCGTTCATGATAAATACGTTATGTTGACAAAACATAAGTGAATGAAAAAGTCTTATTGTTTTTGTTTTTATCTTAATCTAGATTAGAAAATAGATAATACTTTGTTAATTGATTGGATTTTCGTAATAACATTAATGTTCAAGAAAATAAGTGCATAATTTTGAAGCTTTTGTTAATTTAGTTAAGTGACTATACAGTGTACTTTATGATCGAGTATATTCAAAAACTCAATCTAGATCAAAGTGTTGATAAATACATTAGTTGATTGAATTTACTAAATTGAAACTCACTCACGCAGACATAAATGCTTTTATTTGTTAAAACAATATACGTCATACATGCCAGCGATAAAAAAAAGTAAATAGGTAGCATCACATTCTAAACAAATTGTGGAATTTGCTAGAATGTCAGCAGATAAACGTAATTGAAAAATAAGAAATCGAAATATTTACTCGGTGCTATTTGATAAAAAGTTACTGATTGCCATGATATTTTTTTACTACGTAGTAAATAAATACGGAATCAAACGAATTAGAAAAAACGTGAGAAGTATTAATTACAAAATAACATTCCATTTTTTTTTTAATGTAGAATAGGTCGGCGTTTGACCACCAACTCGCCTGATATTAAGTGACGTTGTGGTCTTAGATGGAGCACGACGACCTATAAGGTACTTATTCACTCTAGCCTTGAAGTTTTGTAGAGTGAAGAAGTACAAAGACGGCAGTTGAGTGAGACGCTACAAGTGCGCTACTGCTCAGACCCGTCTTCGGAACGATTACACCGGACTACATCCCGAAACACGACTAGGTCATTTCACGGCATGGCTTGGTCCGGTGGGTGGTAACCAGCCACGGCCAAAGCCTCCCACCAGAAAATGCAATTTTCTGAATTTGAAATATAGGCACTTGTTTAAAAAAATATTTTAATATAATGCAATAGTCTGTTTAATATTGGTTTAATTATTAAAATATAAGTCAACTAAAATCCTAGCAAACAAGAGCTATCAAAAACGTTTAAAACTTTTTTCCTGCAGCAAATGTGCGATCAATCTTTCCCTTTCTGCCATAATGGGTGGCAAGGTTAATTCAACACACTGGGTCCGTTATAAATGCCTTCCGAACAAGTCAGGATGTGTTCCATCAATCATAGGTTGAGGTAACCCGAGAATAAATTGCGTGTTGATTGATAGATATAAAGAATGTTTACGTGTCAGTAAGGAAATTCACATTATTCCGTAACTCCTGGGCCTTTTTTTATGATTGAATGGGCCTACGTTTGACCACAACGCTCCTGGTGGAAAGTGACGATGCGGTGTAAGATGAAGTACCATGAGGTGCCTATTCACTCTTCGCTTGAAGAGAATCAGGTTGTAACTATTTCTGGAGAACATTTGCTTAGACAACTTTTTCAATGACACCAACTCAGTGATGCGAGTAAATTCCTCAGCACCAATGTGAACAAAATTGCGTTCTGATTTCGCTGGTGAGAGTGGTCTTGAACATTGGAAGCGTTGCGACGTAGCTAGAGGAAAATATGTGGGTTGCACTCAGTTTTTAACAAATTAGAAATACTGTGACGCAAATGTCCGGATGATCTCACCCTTAATTTAGATATACAATACAATTATATGTATTTGCCCTACAGTCTACCTACAATGAAAGTGTCAAATTATTGTTTCTTCAACTTAAGCAAACACGTCACTTATTAGTAAATGTAGTTATTTTCATCTATTTAACATCGGTTTTATTGGTTTGTCAATCAAATTAAATTAGTGAAACAAGAAACACTTCGTAAGCTAGCGTTCAGTATAGTGGTATTATTCTGTTATATATCAAACGTCTCACTCGAGTGACTGAGTAGTCTTTCAGTTAAAAAACGAAATACAAAATGACCAGAGTGATTCCAATTTCAAATATGTCACCGATAAAATTACTGCCTTTGCAAAAGGATAACTATCTAACGCATGAATCGAAAATCATCAAACAGTCTAAATATTTTATTTTGACACAAGCTTTACTCGGAATAAATCGAGTTTATTTGCTTAAAATGCCTAAGGCTTTTATGCATATCGTCAATTGCTACTGCGTAGTTCTAATGATCTTCGTAGCATGGTATGGGTATGGATTTTTACATTATGAGAGCAGCATAACCCATTTTGTTATAAAACATATATTTGTACTCGAGTATTTACTTCTATCTATCATAACTTTGGTAACGAGCAAAAATAATGTAAAAAAGTTATTTGGCAACATAAATGCTGTCGATCGAATGTTAAATATTCAGGATGATTTAAATATCACGGCTTCCTGGAAGAGACTAGTGTTTTGGATCGTCATTATTTTAACTTACTTGGCGTGCGAATACACAATGTTGCTTTTTATAAGCATACATACAGCTGAGCTAACTTTTTCTTTTTTTGCGGGTATCGTTCATGAAAGTGAACAGGTATTTTTTTTCTCATCATTGCGATTGAATTATTTGAGATTGTTAGTGATCAAAGAACATGTTTCTAAAAAATTACCGATAGAACCAATTACAAAAGAAAACAGAAAATTAGACGTTACGGCAGTTGAGAAGTTAGCGAACAGAGTAGATCTGGATGTCGCTGGTATACATAACGCGTATCAGTTATTAGGAAAATGTGCTGACCAACTCAATTATTGCATGAGTTTTCCGGTGAGTTAATCAATTAGCATCTAGTCATCAATATGGTATGAATTTGTAACAGGTAGTGAATTGAATCAGGCGTTACTTTGCAGTATTAAAATTAAATTTACTAATAATACACCCCAGCTAAATGTGCTCTATGTCTTGGTGCTCATCCAGCAAATTATAAAGGCTGCGAAGTTTATAAAGAAATACTGGCTAGAAAATCAAATAAGCAGATAAACCCTAAACAAAGACGAAACTCTAAAACAGTTGTTACTCCGACTACTCAGCTCCCACCACAGACCAGCAATGAAAGGTCTAGACCGAATGTGAACACCGATACCAACAAACGACAGAGATATGCTGATATCTTGAAAGCTAACAAAAATTATGCTAATGAAGACAAGCAAAACTCGAATAACACAATCGAAGAGATATTCGCTATACAAACCGAAAAAATGGATGTAATCCTTCAACAAATGAGTACACTAATCAGTCTCATAACAACCCTAGTCTCTAAAATGACAAAATGACTTCCCTCAAGATAGCAACCTGGAACTTGGATGGGCTATCACCAAACAAAGATGATGTTGAAATCCTGTTGCACACGCATAGCATCGATATACTATTAGTATCTGAAACACACTTTACGACAAACAGTAGTGTTAAGATAAGAAACTATGAAATCTACGCCACAAATCACCCAGATGGAACTGCGCATGCAGGAGCGGCAATAATAGTGAGATCGAATATTAAACACAGTGAGCAGCCTCAGTTTAAGAAACCTCACATACAAGCAGCCACTATTGCAATAGAAGATCGAATTGGAACATTCAATATTTCCGCTGTTTACTGCCCTCCGAAACACAAAATAGTAGTGGAGCAATACGACGAGCTATTCAACACCCTTGGCTTACGCTTTATAATTGGAGGAGATTGGAATGCTAAGAACCTCCACTGGGGTTCCAGACTAACTAACACCTGAGGTAGACAACTTAAGAAAAGTCTAGACAAGAATAACCTTACTCCAATCTCCACAGCAGAGCCCACTAATTGGCCTAGCGATCCAAACAGGCTACCAGATGTTATAGATTTCTTTATCGTGAAGGGTCTATCAATACCCTTCTTTAACGTTAAAACATGCCTGGAGGCGAACTCTAACCATGTACCTGTAATACTAACAATTGGAACAACAGTAGTTAACACTAGAAGACCCACAAAACTATATAGTAAACGTACAGACTGGTCCTCCTTTCAGGAGCTGTTACACCAAAGGCTCGACCTACGTATAGCTCTAAAAACAGAATCAGACATTGATAAAGCTGCCAAAATAATAACCACAACCATTCAGGAATGTTGTTGGCAGTGCACGCCGGCAGATACCGAACGCCCACCGCAATGCAAAGTTTACTCAGAAAGCATTCGACTGAAAATTCGGGACAAACGGAGACTACGACGAGTGTGGCATACCAGTAGACATCCAAGCGATAAAACTGCCTTCAACAGAGCTGCTAAAGAATTGAAGACCCTAATATCGGAAGCCAATGATATAGCCCTACAAACCTACCTGGAAGGAGTCACAGCGACAAAAGCGACTAATTACTCACTTTGGAGAGCATGCAAAAATTTCGATCGACCATTACACCACAAACCACCACTGCGAACACAAGATGGAGAATGGGCTAGAACCGGACAGAGTAAGGCGGAAGTATTTGCGAAACATCTGAGCCAAGTCTTTATACCAAATAACGCTGTATCTGCAGATGAATCGGATATTGAGTCAGTCCTCAACCAAGACTTCCAGCTAGACCCTCCGCTAAGACTAGTGACGCCCAGTGAAATCGTTAGAAATGTTAAATCTATGGATAACAACAAGGCACCAGGATTTGACCTCATCGACAAAAAAGTTGTTGAAAATCTACCACGCAAAGCTATAGTGTACCTGACGATGCTCTTTAACGCTATCATGAGGGTTGGATACTTCCCCGATCTGTGGAAAGTTTCCCTGGTAATAATGATCCATAAGCCTGGTAAACCTCCGCATGAAGTAACTTCTTATAGACCGATAAGCTTGCTGCCAATTATGTCCAAACTCTTTGAGAAGTGTCTACTATATAGACTTAGCGGTGCCTTAAGGGAAAAATCCATTGTCCCTGATCATCAGTTTGGCTTTCGGAAAAAACACTCCACCATAGAACAGGTCCACAGGGTATGCAGAACAATTAGAAAGTCATTTGAGATGAAAGAATACTGCTCATCGGCTTTTCTCGACATACAGCAAGCTTTCGACCGAGTATGGCATAAAGGGCTGCTGTATAAAATTAAGTCCCTATTACCCCACACGTTCTACGGAATCCTAAAGTCCTACACCTCTAACAGAATATTTCAAGTAAGAGAAGACGATTCCACATCAGGGTTTCACGAAATAACTGCAGGAGTGCCACAGGGTTCTGTACTTGGACCTGTCTTGTACACGTTGTTCACATCTGATTTACCACAACGCTCAGATGTTACAATCGCCACCTTCGCCGACGATACTGCTCTCCTGGCCTCAAATAAATGCCCAGTTAAAGCATCCTGGATGCTACAGAACAGCCTTAATGAAATGGAGAAATGGCTAGCTAAATGGAGAATTGCTGTTAGTGTAACCAAATCAGTACACATTACATTCACACTCCGCAAGGAAGACTGTGCACCTGTCACCTTAAACGGCGTGCAACTCCCACATCAAGACACCGTAAAGTACCTTGGTATGCACTTGGATCGGAGACTAACCTGGCACAAACATGTAAAAACAAAAAGAGATGAGATTAATCTAAAGTACAAATGTCTTCATTGGCTTATGGGAAGAAATTCAAAACTGGCTACGGACAATAAGATTCTTGTCTACAAAACCATGCTAAAGCCAATCTGTACCTATGGCATACAACTATGGGGCGCTGCAAGTACCACCAATCTTATGATTATCCAAAGGGTGCAGAACAATATACTGAGACAGACATCAAATGCACCATGGTTTCTCAAAACAACAGAGCTTCACGAAATCCTCGATATGCCAACAGTTAAAGAAGAAGTCGCTTCTTATGGCCAAGATTATAAAACAAGATTGCTGAAGCATCCAAATCAACTTGCGGGGCAATTAACATTCCCAGAAATTACTCGTCGGCTAAAAAAGAGACGAGACATCTTTGACCAGGATAGCCAGCATACAGACTGACTACAAAATTAAAAGGGCTGTACTCCACTGGGAGTAGCTCCCTACTCATAAACCACCACCATCACATCTGCTTATAGCCAGCAGGGCTGATCGCAAGATTAAAACTAAAAAAAAAAAAAAAAAAAATACTAGATTTTAACTGTACAAAGTTTTTTAGTAAATTTTATTTAATTAATTTAAAATATTCCAAATTAAAACTGGAATGAAAAAACCTTATTTCTTGACGTACTTTATGCGACGCTAGAGCGGAAATACACTAGAGATTGGTTCAAGTAACAGTTTTGTAGCAGATACTTTGTATTTTCCAAATTTCTAACCAATTGTATTTTCAGATGGTGGTAATGTTGATATCATCTGCAGTGATAACGGTTCTACAGTTAAAATTGTTTGTAAAGCTTTTCCAGGTATATAAATGGGACAGTGTAAGTAGAGAAAAGACACAGGCCACTTCAACTTAGTGTTTTATTATTGTTTTGACAACTATAGTACGACTACGACTCACAAAAGGGACACAAAATGAATAACAGAACAACTACAAAGGATTTGACTTTTTTAATAAAACGCATTCCAAGTTTAGTATAGTAGAATTCCTATAGTAGGCTATTGGAATTCTACTATTGCCTAGATATAACCGACGGCCGTTACATAGCAGAAAGGTTCTTTCGAGTGGAGACCACGAACTGGAAGACGCAAGATGTAAAGATGTTTCTATAAGGCTATGTATAAGGTGAACGATCTTGTGAGGGTCGATGCCAGCAGCGTAAGATTTGTCATTACGGAGAGCCCTGGGAATCCTTTGAACATCCTTGGGATTGCATCCATTGGGGATTCCTGGAGATTACTGGAGATCCTTTGACCAGCTTTGGATGTGGATGTTTCATCATCATAGACGGGACTATGATGATGAAATAAAAGTTGCTCAATATTTTCTTTTCAGATGCTGTATCCACCAGTTTATTATTTGATTTTGAGATGTCTCAAATACACTTCTTTACTCTTAGTCCCATGTTACTACTCCAGTATCACGAAAGCGCAGGCAACTGTTATATACAACCATTTACACAATGCTGTCAATTTTAAGCGTTTCGGTATGATAATTTTTACTCTTACTACATAATTATCTACAATTTACTTATAAAATAGTATATTAGTTCAGCATGTACGCTTCAATCTCCATAAGCATCCCTTGAAGATAAGCATCGAGAGGTGCTTAATAAATTCCTGATTGTAAAGAACTTCCTTATCATTGGTTGGGCTGACCTTCAAGTTGGAAATTAATTACTAAGTATTTTGGCAGCTTCACATAGATAGCTAGTTTTCATTTCAAAGCAAGATATGTTAACCGCCGTATATATGTAAATCAAAACTCTTATTTTTAATATATTCTCTATTCTATATTTAAATTTAAAAAAAAATAAGCCATTTATGCCTTGCTTTTTCAAAAAAATGTAGATACATTTTGATCTATTTAAGTAAGATTAAGATTTTTTGTCATCAAGCAAGAAACTCCAAAGGCCTCCTCCAAAGATGCATCTCTATCTTGTGCTACGTGTCTCCTGTTTGGGCCTATTCTATATACTATACTACTATTTACCATTCTATATACTCTTTTTTTAAACAACAGGTAATAAGCTTATGTTATGTTATAGGTATTCACGTATCTATCTATCTGTGTGTAATTTAAATATGTAGGAGTAAAAAACACTTACATTTTGTTTAATTATCTTTGTAAACTTCGTGTTTTAACTTGTTTCAGGCACCATAGAGCATCAAAGGGTGAAGACATTTTTCTATTTAACTCGTGAAAAGAATTTTAGTTATAAACTTGCTAATATCATTGAGTTAAATATGACCTTGCCTTTAAGCTACGCGAGCATTTGCGTTACTTACCTAATTATCTGTCAACAGTTTTCTAAATTCTTTTTTGATTAAATTGTAAGAATATGTCGTTTTTAAAAGGTGAAAAAGGTCGATGGAAAAATGGTTGTTTTTAAAAGGTGAAAAGGTCGTTTTTAAAAGGTGAAAAAGGTCGATGGAAAAACAAAGTGGTGTTCTTATTTTAATATTGTAATGAAAATCAGTGAGTTCTTACATTAGTATAAACAATTCATCAAATGATTCTTCACAATCGACATTAAAATAAACAAGCACGAGGAATAAAGTAGTTTTAATTTAATTTAGTTTTTTTTATTACCTATCAACTTTGATAAATGATATCGATCAGTTCCTTCAAAACATTGCCTGAACATCATGACTGAACTAACTCATCAAAAAGATTTTTCTCAGGCTATTACCCTGTTTCATTCCAGTTTCCTAAATGAGTGTTTTATTATGAAGATCTTGCTTCGCTCGCTTCATTCATAAAAATAACACAATTTTTGCATTATTGTTAAAAAAGATTTATCTCTGGCGCATTCTTGAACGCAATAATGGACGGGAAAAAGCGAATCCTTGTTGCGGAAAGTGTTCAGTGACTGAATATTAAGGGACGGTGAATATATTTAAATATGAATGTAGTTTATTCACTGCGCAGAGAATCGACGCTCATTGTACGTTTCCGATGAGATTGAGATATTTGCTGTGATTTTTTTTTATAGTTTATTTTATTTTCTCTAAGACATAACATATCGTCACGCCTTTCCCCCGAGGTGGCTGGCAGAGGTGTAATGCAACACCCACACTTCGCCGGACGATATTCAGTCCCATATGTGACAGAGGGCGAGCCTGTCGCTATACACCGGGCTCCAGTCATGAAGCAGATGACATACTATACGCATATAGTTATGTTCACACAATGAACAAATTGGTGCGTGCCTTCGGCTGGGTTTGAACCCGCTCCCTCTGGGTTGAGAGGCGGGCCTATTCCAACTAGGCTATCATCGATTGCCTCTTATTTGTCTCTAAGAAAGCTTTGAAATTACGCTGTAGTTGGTACGAGTATCAATCAGTAAGTGCTATTTGTAGTTATTTTTTTGCTGTTATAAATACTAACATAGGGATATTACCAAAAAACAAGGAATAAGAATATATGTATTTATTGTTTAACTGTGTACAAAAAGATGTAAAAAGTTTTAAATTGAGTATAGAGCGTACAATTTTCGTCGTTTTTCGAAATATACATAGTTTCTACTTAGTAGTACAAGGTATATACCTTACTTAATTAAAGATCTAAAATATGAAATGTGATTAATTTCCGATATATTATTTATAAAATATATTAGATATTAAATATGAATAATTATAATCTCAGACATTAAGAACCATAACGTTTGGAGAAAGAGTGGTACTGAGGAAAATCTAATAGGGTTAATAGGAGGCAAAGAGGTTTCTTTTTCGTGCTTTGTTTCTCCACAAGAGATTTCTCAGATCCAAATTTCCTTTTACGAGAAAATTATTATCATAACGAGCTCTCATTAGCCGTGGTTAGCTTTTGTTTTCACGGGGACTAACATTTTCTTCGGATATTTCTTTCTTTCTTTCTCAGTGTTTTTCCTAATTATATAATTATGTTATGCTAATTTTAGTTTTGTTATCTAGGTTAATTGATTTTTTCTTTGAGAGGCTCGACGACTTTCCCCAAAGAGTCGGCCTCAGGAAGACCGCCGTTTACGTGTCTCTCCGTGAGTTAAATGAGGTAGAATGGGAGTATTATTTCAATTATTCCGAAACTCCAAACTAATTGAAATAAAATTCCTTAGAGGGTTTCTCGTTTAACTTTTTGTGTGGGGCGGAATAAGCTATCGTCATCCGCGTTATCCTGCATTACCATTTTAAAGTAGAACACGGAACTGGGATTTAAGTGGGGATTTCATGTAAATCCATTGAAAAGGTAGCTTAGATATACAGCCGACGGGTAAACACTCCTTGCCATCTGTAATTATAATGGTATTTCGTCGGCATAACTCTTAGGTTGAAAGGTTTCCCTTGTAACATCAGTAAGCCTTATGGTGATTTGTGTTTTCTGTAGCTAGGTTTATTTTCTCTCGTTATTTTGTAAATTATATTTTGTTTTGCAATTTATTCATGTTAAGCTGAATGTTTTGTTATTTATGTACCAAATTAATTTTACATTTTGAAATAATTTTAGTTTAGGTTTACTTGAGTAATTTTGTTGAAAAACAAACTTGTTAGTAGAGTTAATTGTTAGTATACAATATACATTATTTAATTACGTACAATTTAAATCAATAAATTATGTTTAAACAAATGCTTGTTTTGTTTATTGCCTAAATATAACAAGTAGTTTTACTAATAACAATTTTCGCGTATGTACAATTTTTATTTTTATTTACAACTAAATTATCATCTGTTCATTAACTTAAACATGTACCAAAATACCATGTATATATTTTTTTTCCAAATATTTCAACACTTGTATTTTTTCTTTGTTCTAATCCCGAAAATATTGAGAAACTACTTCATCAAAGGCCTAACAAACCTTACCAAAATAATAACGCAAACGTTATTATCAGCTTTTCCAGCCCATCAGGGCTACATTTTCGGACAGGGTAATAAATCAAACCTCTCTTTTTATCTGTAAAATATATCTCACTATACGTACGGGAAATAATAGAGGATTTTTCCTGCGGCAAATTTAGTCTCTTAGATAAACTTTGGTCATGTAATGGACAGCGTTTCACCATTATCAAGTATTTATTAGAGATCGTTCGGTAGAAAAAAGGTATCTTGGGTGTGCGTACGTCGGACCTTCTATTATTTTTGTTGTACCTAATATATTTCCCGTCTGGGATGTTTATCTAGTTTGTATCTTAACAGGGTCACAGTTTAGTTTACTATGATTGAATATTGTAGTTTGCCCGGTCGTGTTAGATTTCGTTCTAGATACAGCCAAGAAAAGCATTTGGTCTCTTTCGTAATTACGCTATGATAAATGCGGGAGTTTGTAAGTATGTGCTGTCGCCCTGAAAATGTTAAGACTCTATCGAGTAAAATCAATCACAACTGTAGTCGTGGTGACGACGATACCATCTGTACTACTAAAATAGTTGACATAAAAAAAAATATGGCAAACACAACAAAGAATCTGTTTACCGTTTTTATGTAACACAAAGAAATAATGGTGTATAACTTTATTTTTTAAAAAATCGTAAATTTACACCAAAAAGCTTAAAATGGCATAGTTGCGTTTATCCAAATTTTTACTCGAAACAGTCGAACTTCTATTCAAACTTAAATTAATGTTAATCTGCAATATTGAAAGTTTTGTATGTATTTTTTACATTTGCAAAATAACGTCTGATAATTAAACTATGAACATCCCAAAAACTCATCTCAAATTCTCCATATATTATTTCTATGGACGCGCGATGTTGAATATATATTGATAAAATGTTGTGTATAACTTTTTAAGAATAATAATAATATAGCTTTATTTCAGACACGAGATCCATAATATTTGTTTACATAATAAGTAACAGTTAAACAGTCAAACAAAATAAAATAATTAAAATTTAAATTGGTACAATAATAGTACATGTTCAAGCTGCAATTTGCAGCCATCGTCTGTACACAGGTGTCAAAAAAAATATTTCTGACAGACTTTTAATAATAGAATTTATACACTTGAAAACTCTGGACATAAACTTCGCATGAACTTTATTGACGCAACATAAACTTTATTGACACGGGCTACTTTTGATCTCAAAAAAAAAAAAAAATGTGCAGTTCGAATCCCAAGAAACCGGCTGAGCAGAGTTTTGGGTTCACAGGCTTTACTAAATGTTTTGTCAATATTCACGCTTAAATAAATCATTTGATTATTTTGATGTGAAACCGCAGAGTGTGTGAGTGAAACCGCAGCGCGCAGATAGTATTGTTGTGTCCAGCGGTCACTATTTCATACGCCTTTTACCTTACTGTAGGTAACATGATATGTTAAAATGTTTGCTTTACATACAATGTATGGTATAGCGATGATAGCATAGTTGCCTCTCAAGCCATAGGGATCGGGTTCAAACCCAGCCGACGTCACGCACCACTTTGTTCATTGTGTGAACAATAATGCGTATTGTATGTCATCTGCTACATGACTGGAGCCCGGTATACGGCGACAGGCTCTCCCCCTGTCACATTTGAGACTGAATCGTCCGGCGAAGTGTGGGTGTTGTATTACACCTCTGCCCGCCCCCTCGGGGGAAAGGCGTGACGATATGTTATGTTATTTTTCAATGTATGGTTTGTGCATTTCATTTGTTAATTCAGTTTGTAGCCAAGGCCACGCCAAAGCAAACCCATAATGAGACTTAATGATTTTTTATGAGGAATGGGTCGGCGTTTGACCATCAACTCGCCTGATGTTAAGCGACGTTGTGGTCTAAGATGGAGCACGACGATCTACTTTATGGTATTTATTCACTCTAGCCTTGAAGTTTTCCAGAGTGAAGAAGTACAAAGACGGCAGTTGAGTGAGGCGCTACAAGTGCGCTACTGCTCAGACCCGTCTTCGGAACGGTTACACCGGACTACATCACGAAACACGACTAGGTCATTTCACGGCATGGCTTGGTCCTGTGGGTGGTAACCAGCCACGGCCGAAGCCTCCCACCAGAGTTTGCTACCCGGTTAGCACTACCCGTGGACCACGTGTAGGGAATCAGAATAGAGTACATTCCTTACGGACGTGGGTAGCTCAGCCCCCAAAAATCTGATCCCCCAATGATCTTCTCCATTGGTTGCGACACAATACAAATACAATGCTTTTTGTGCAGTTGCTTTGAACTAGCATTGTGTGTTTTAACTCGCCTAACCTTTAACTCGCCTTCGGAATCCTACCTTTATAATCTGCAAATATTATTTCTCAAACCCGTTTAAAACAATAGTCAAAGGGTTGGCAAATAGAATAAGCAGAGGGCAGTCCTTTAGATGTACTTACTTATCATTTTATTTTATTTTTCTCTTATCGCTTTGTTTACAAAGTTCCCTGTTGGGGACAGAAAGGATAATTCCGTTAGAAAGGTGAAAGCGTTTTTTAAATTGAATGGAATTCATGAATACGCAACAATAAAACCAAAACAATGCTTTTTTGACAAAAATAGAATTGATTTGAAATAAATAGAAAAACGAAGTAAGTGAAAAGAATAATAGCGATTGTTAGAAAGTCTAGATATATTTTAGCAGATTCGTTTAAAAAAAACTGTTATACCAAAATACTAGAACTGATGAAACTGATACAACCTTGACTAAGTTTTAGAAACTTCGAAAGACTTAAGAAATAACTTAGTAAAATGGATTAAGTTAAAACTTTGGTCCGTAAACTTATTAGAATCTTTACACGCCGAGTAAATATTTTTATTTTATATTTTATGTACAATAGGTCGGCGTTTGACAACCAACTCGCCTGATGTTAAGCGACGTTGTAGTCTAAGATGGAGCACGACGACCTATAAGGTACTTATTCACTCTAGCCTTGAAATTTTGTAGAGTGAACAAGTACAAAGACGGCAGTTGAGTGAGGCGCTACAAGTGCGCTACTGCTCAGACCCGTCTTCGGAACGGTTACACCGGACTACATCCCGAAACACGACCAGGTCATTTCACGGCATGGCTTGGTCCGGTGGGTGGTAACTAGCCGCGGCCAAAGCCTTCCACCAGAGTTTGCTACCCGGTTAGCACTACCCGGGGACCACATGTAGGGAATCAGAATAGAGTGCACTCCTACGGACGTGGGTAGCTCAGCCCCCAAATAAATCTTTGTATACACACAAAGTAAAGGAAAGCTAGATATTTTGGGAACAAGGGTTTGTTTCTGTAGTTAGAAAAATACGGAATAGAGTTTTTCATAAAGTTTGAGCGTTCTTGTTTCTGACGTTTAACTAAGTAGGTATGTAGGTATTGTAATGTAGAACAAAGGAAATAAATATAATACAAAGCTTTGACCTAGAATTGTTTTGAATGATAATGACTTGTTGTTTTGATATCTAAGGAATTTCTCGGAAATTCTAGATGCGCAGTAGAGTGTGGAGCTAAGTTTGGGGAACGATAGACCTTGACTCATATACTTACTAACAAATAACATAGTACTAGTATATATTGTATAGTTGGTGTTGAATTGAAATGCTTAAAAATAGAGCAAAGCCATAATCATCATAACAACATTTTTATAACTCATAATAATATGTCAGTATAAGACGATAGCAATATGCCGAACTTATAGCCCGGTGTTGACTGACGTGATGTACCTACTTATCTCTATATTTATATGTAACTACAATTTTTGCTCTATTGATACATACAATATTATCAATATATATTTTAACATTATTTGCTGTAAACTTTAGAATCACGTTTAAATGGATATCGGGTCTAGCCAGTTTTAATAATACTAAATATACTATAATAACTATATATAATAACTATAGATTTCTCACGATAATCTTGAGGTAACAAAATGGGAATAGCGACTTATTGATAAATAACCAATGCTTAGAAATACATGATGAGCCCGTCTCTCAAGCCAGTGGAAGTGGGTTCAAACCCAGCCGACGGCGCGCACCAATTTGTTAATTGTGCAAACATATGTGCGTAGTGTATGTCATCTGGTACATAAATGGAGCCCGGTGTATGGCGACAGGCGCGCTGTAACACGATTAGCTATCTAAATTTAAAATATTAAAAATAAAAGGCTTAATCGGTTATGACCTAAATCTACCTAACTTTGTACTTATCTAATCTACCATATTTTACCTTAAAACTTTGGCCAATAAATGTGATCGTCTAGTTTATTTTATAACCGTCTAGAATTTGATTTAATGGACCCTTTACGTTGTGTCATTTACGTTGTGTTTTAAAGACGAAAACAAATGAATAAATTAAATTATCAAAACAAATAAATAACCGTAACCGTAACCGAAATAAAACCGCAAATGTAATCGAACACAAATAGTCAAAACAAAAGAATCATGCACATGTAAAATAAAACATTGAAATACACACACATGAATAAAATATAGCCGTAAGTATTTGAAAATAAAATAAATCAATAGAAAAAAAACAGAGCAGAACACAAAACAAAGAATAAACAATAAAACAAAACCAATAAATTAATTTCAATAAAACAACGGATTTCGCAAATGTAATGTAATGGCTTAAACATGCAACTTAACTGAACAGCAACCAGCTACTCGGATGAGATGATCCTCCTCTTCTTTCTTCATGGCCATAAACCCATACAAATACATAAATACTTCATTATAATAAGATATAATTATAAAAATATATATAATTTAAATACATAAGGTAAACACATTAAAAGGATTAATATTACAAAAGTATACGCTCAGCTCCACGCTCCAAATAACTCGTCGCTGACAGCAATATCTAGAAGAAAGTAGGGAATGGGAATTTGACCTTTAGGTCCATGAATGGGAATCCTAAGCGAATGGATTAATAATAAGGCTCCCTTCCAACCTAGCACCTTATTCCTTTCCAAACAGATCCTTAGGGTTCAACCTAACACGCCTCAAATAAAACTAACTTACAAACCTTCATATCTCATACCGATCTCATTCTTACATCACCTAATTATCAGAATCATTCATCACAATCATACAGGTAATTTGGATATTATTTTTATTTGATTTTAACTATTCTAATTTACGACCAAGTAATCCAATATGACTCTACTTTCCTATTTCCCTACTGGAATTAAATGGTCTGACGTGTGTGGTGTGTGTACCTAGTGCATGATCGAATACTCAGCCGAAATATAGATCTCGCCAGCTAGACCCAATTCCGACCTAATATTCTGTGTTATCCCTCCCGATCCGGTACGCGCGGTTTCCCTGCTGATAAGCGAGAGACTTCTAGGAGCCCGAGTAATCTCCGCCAGCATTCCCTAGGCAAACGCTAGTGAGTTAAATAGTGTGCACGTGTGTATAGGTTTTACTAGAATTGCAAACAATTCTAATAAAACTTCAATTCAAATCAAAATTCGAAAGCTAGAATATTTTTTGAGTATGGGTTGCAACTTAATGAAGTAAACTTATATGATATCAGAGTTTCCAATAGGATTCAAGTTTCGAGTATGATTTTTCACACTTGGCGCTTGACATCAAGAATAAAATAATAACAGCAGTTGTAATGATAATGAAAGCGTAAAATATGTGTGAGTATAAATCCTTAGAATCTCGTTCAATGAGTCAACATATTTCGATGATGACGATTATTGTAAACTGCAGAAACCACACCTCTCCAAAACATATCAAACTGCTCCAGTAAATGTAGTTGATAAGTGAAACTTGTCACTGTATCTCCACATAGTTGATTTTGTAATAACTTTGGTTGTAAATATCGTTGCAGGCATAAATTATGCATAAAGATGATGTATTATTAGAGTAAAGAAGTTGACTTCATTATGTTCGTAAGTAACGTTCTAAGTTGCACCCAAACTATGAGTTTCTAACAATAAATATATGTCCTAGCTATAAAAAAAGTAGGGTATATCCATTCAAAATTCCACATATGCAACACATACAACACTCACTCCTCCTACAAATGTCCTACAATAATAATAACATAGAAATCTACCCCACAATTAACCCGTGTAGAACAACGTCGTTACTCCCGGCAGCTTCTGAAAAATAATGATTAACACTACCCCCTATTTCCCTAGCACAATTTATGAAAGAAAACAACGATGTCGAAAACGTAGTACCGCTTACCTGAAAACTTGATAAATATAACATATTAACATTATAAAATAAATGCAGATATTAACACTGACTTTAACTCTGGTATCAGAGTCCTTAATTCACTACACTTCACTAACACTATAGAGATATCCTCCGGTATCTCAGAAATATAGGTCGCTTTCACTGATATATTACAATACAACACTTGTACAAATTTCACTCGCGTTTTATGAAAGAAAGTGCGACGATTTCTTTCTGATTTCGACACTTTGATCTTTACTCGCGCGGACTCTTTACTTTTAACGCGGACTCTATAAAACATATCTCACTACAACTCATACAAATTTCACTCGCGTTTTATGAAAGAAAGTAGCGGCGATTTCTTTCTATTTTCGAAATTTGATCTTTACTCGACCATGGCACAACCCGGACTGTCCGACCTTGTTCCCTTTCTTACGTGATTTTTGTTAATAAAAAATTAACATCTTAATGTGTTTCACCACAAAAAATCCCCTTGAAGCTCACTTACGTGGACCTGTCATTTTTTTAAGAGAACACATTAAAATTATATTTATTAGATTTAGTTTTGAACAAGTAAAAAGTTTCGCACTTGAAAAGCACTTATTTTTTGTTAAAATTTCTGGGCCACCGAATATCAGTAAGCAAAGTCTCACGTTATTTTGAAAGTGATCTAAAAGTACTATTACTATGATTAAATTAAGATAAAGATTTATAACGTAATCTGATGACATGTTTAATTACAATTGTTGCCTTAATTTGTTAAAAACTTTGAATGAGAGTTTTATTTTCTTTGGTTCTCAACACCAGTTTGAACTTAAATATCAATATTTTATTATAAGGTATTTATTATTATCATTTTAAAATTAATAAAAGTACTATTAAAATTATAGTTCACATAAAACTATTAATTAAATGTTTAGAATGTTCTAATTTCAAATTAGCCGAAGTTGATATACTGTAACGTATTTATACGTGTATAGTATGCGCCGGCGCCTGCTTGTCGCCAACCCTTAGGGCTGTGTCAAACCGTTAGTCAAATCCAATTTGTTGAAACTAGCGTACATTGTTTATTTATGAATATTGTAATGAGCAATCAAACTATAATAATTATAATATACACGACTTTAAATCATAAAATCATAATTAAAAATATATGATAAGACCAACTGATAGTTAAATTTATGTACTTAACATTTAATCAAATAATATTCAAATTATTTATTAACTTTAAAATTTAATCTTTACTTTTATGAAACTTGATTTATATCAGCAAATTTACATATTTATACAACCCATAAAATGATTGTAGAGTTATTGACAGCCTTAGTAAATTCACTTCTAAATCCACTTGAGATCGTTCATCAACACTGGACACATTAAAATTGTACGTGTAAAATGTTTAGTCAAAATTACCTATTCAAGCACTTGAATTATGGCCCCTTTCTTAAAACCAACAAGATATGCCTTGTTTCTCTCTAGCTTAATAAGTCTACAGCATTTTAATCCTTATTTAACTGTAATTAAGATTCTAACATGAAATAGTAAACTGCAATTAGTCATCTATAGTAATATATCTCTCACGATGCCTTGTCAACAAGTCAGGGTAATATTTGTTTAAAAACCCATTAAAACAGAACAAGGATAGCAAATGCGACTTTCGCTATATCTAAATGAAACAGAAATTCTTATCGTCAATCGAATAGTACTGTGACAACGTTATGTACCTTTTGGATACATAACGGCGGTTACAGATCACCCCTTTGAGTTTTGACGGATTTTAATTTTCTTGAAAAGGAAAAACCCGGAGAAAATCACATTACAACACTGAAGTGTACTCTGTAACAACGTTATATACCTTATGTATACATAACGGCGGTTACAGATCACCCCTTTGAGTTTTGACGGGTTTGAATTTTCTTGAAAAGTAAAAATTCGGAGAAAATCACATCACAAACATCCCACTGGTGTAAATATACACTAAAAAGCTAATTTTATATAATTACCTTTCTCTTAAATTCGTTTCCCACACACACACCCCTTCGAGTTTAAGAACTTAATAAATTTTAGATAGTGTAAGTAATTAATAGAAGAAAAGAAAATCACACACACAACTTAAAAGTAAATATCTTAAACGATTGTGTATTTATCAAAATATATTTCTCAGTAAACCAGTTGGTAGATAAAACAAACGTATTTCTTAAAAAAATAATAATAATAATATTTTCAATGTCGACATGTTCTTGCTGCTCAGCTCTCCGCCATCCGTGATCATAATTTTTTTTTAAGAAAATTCCTAGCGCCCTCACTCCAACATATCTCCATCTCTTCGTGTTATAAATAGGCCTGCTGACTCGACAAAACTGTTGCTACTGCCATCCACATCGTGACCAGTCGTGGGATAGTGGCTATTGATGATCATGCGACCGCTACCGCGATCTAGATGAGCTAACACTTTCGTCTCAGGAAATAAATCTGCAAAACAATTCATCCATGTTCTTCCAGCTCGAGCAATGAATCCACTTTCCACTTGGCATTTTCCATTTTACTTGATTTTGAGCCTCTCGCCTCCGTACTGTTCCAGAAATGCAGAAAACTTCTTTAAAAATCTTCAAATATCTTCCATGTATGGAAACAAATCTCAGATCCAACCACCGCACTTCCAAACAGATACCCCAAAGCTGTGTTCAGTTTATTGAATTGATGTCCATGTTTGATAATATCTCTTATCAATTCTGCCAAGAAAGATCGCCAGATGCACATCACTTCCGTTGAATCTCGGCCCCGTCATTGTCTGCATAACGAAAAACTCGGAAATTTGCCTGATGGTTCCGTCGTATCCAAAGTTCACATTACTGGAAAGTGTCCGAATTCTTTGCTACAACTCATTTAAACACCCGATTACCGAAGTAATGTAATGTAATGTTTTTTTAAATAACAACCTTTCTTTCCTCAGATGCCTTGCGCTTCCGTTTTGAGACACTTCTTTTTCACTTTTTTTTCAAAAAAAAAAAAAACTTTACGAAAATTCACTATTGCACTATTGTAATCCACTTTTTTTTTTTTTAACTGAGTTAAAGATTGCCCTATTCATTCGCATTTGTTTAGTCAAAATTAAATTTAAAATGTTTTATGTTTACGACATACTATTTATTTATTCTTATACTATTTTCAGCCAGCAAGCAGAATTTATATTTTTATTTATTTTAACTACCATTAATATACCTGATGTCATTTTGTATTAGTAAGATTTTAAAAGAGACAATTCTACACTAACAATGATTTATAGAAAATAGAGGGTTATATTTTAGCATTTAATATCCCAAATAATTCCCTTTCAATAATGATGCTTTAACTTCCTTAAATACTCCATTTTATTTCTTTCATTCTATGTAAATATTGTAATGAAGTAATATTTTTACCTATGTATAAAAGTATCATTTCCTATAATCATGAAAATAAGAAAATCCTACTCTACTCTAAACTACATAGAAATGAAAGCTATTTATGAGAAATGTTATGAAATCTAATAAAAGTTTTTAACATTGCTAACTACCATAGTAACTCAAATTCTTTTAATGCGTAATTTAATCAAATTGATTAAATTTTTAATGACGCAAATCCTGGTCATACCGGCACCACTGTAACACGATTAGCTATCTAAATTTAAAATATTAAAAATAAAAGGCTTAATCGGTTATGACCTAAATCTACCTAACTTTGTACTTATCTAATCTACCATATTTTACCTTAAAACTTTGGCCAATAAATGTGATCGTCTAGTTTATTTTATAACCGTCTAGAATTTGATTTAATGGACCCTTTACGTTGTGTCATTTACGTTGTGTTTTAAAGACGAAAACAAATGAATAAATTAAATTATCAAAACAAATAAATAACCGTAACCGTAACCGAAATAAAACCGCAAATGTAATCGAACACAAATAGTCAAAACAAAAGAATCATGCACATGTAAAATAAAACATTGAAATACACACACATGAATAAAATATAGCCGTAAGTATTTGAAAATAAAATAAATCAATAGAAAAAAAACAGAGCAGAACACAAAACAAAGAATAAACAATAAAACAAAACCAATAAATTAATTTCAATAAAACAACGGATTTCGCAAATGTAATGTAATGGCTTAAACATGCAACTTAACTGAACAGCAACCAGCTACTCGGATGAGATGATCCTCCTCTTCTTTCTTCATGGCCATAAACCCATACAAATACATAAATACTTCATTATAATAAGATATAATTATAAAAATATATATAATTTAAATACATAAGGTAAACACATTAAAAGGATTAATATTACAAAAGTATACGCTCAGCTCCACGCTCCAAATAACTCGTCGCTGACAGCAATATCTAGAAGAAAGTAGGGAATGGGAATTTGACCTTTAGGTCCATGAATGGGAATCCTAAGCGAATGGATTAATAATAAGGCTCCCTTCCAACCTAGCACCTTATTCCTTTCCAAACAGATCCTTAGGGTTCAACCTAACACGCCTCAAATAAAACTAACTTACAAACCTTCATATCTCATACCGATCTCATTCTTACATCACCTAATTATCAGAATCATTCATCACAATCATACAGGTAATTTGGATATTATTTTTATTTGATTTTAACTATTCTAATTTACGACCAAGTAATCCAATATGACTCTACTTTCCTATTTCCCTACTGGAATTAAATGGTCTGACGTGTGTGGTGTGTGTACCTAGTGCATGATCGAATACTCAGCCGAAATATAGATCTCGCCAGCTAGACCCAATTCCGACCTAATATTCTGTGTTATCCCTCCCGATCCGGTACGCGCGGTTTCCCTGCTGATAAGCGAGAGACTTCTAGGAGCCCGAGTAATCTCCGCCAGCATTCCCTAGGCAAACGCTAGTGAGTTAAATAGTGTGCACGTGTGTATAGGTTTTACTAGAATTGCAAACAATTCTAATAAAACTTCAATTCAAATCAAAATTCGAAAGCTAGAATATTTTTTGAGTATGGGTTGCAACTTAATGAAGTAAACTTATATGATATCAGAGTTTCCAATAGGATTCAAGTTTCGAGTATGATTTTTCACACTTGGCGCTTGACATCAAGAATAAAATAATAACAGCAGTTGTAATGATAATGAAAGCGTAAAATATGTGTGAGTATAAATCCTTAGAATCTCGTTCAATGAGTCAACATATTTCGATGATGACGATTATTGTAAACTGCAGAAACCACACCTCTCCAAAACATATCAAACTGCTCCAGTAAATGTAGTTGATAAGTGAAACTTGTCACTGTATCTCCACATAGTTGATTTTGTAATAACTTTGGTTGTAAATATCGTTGCAGGCATAAATTATGCATAAAGATGATGTATTATTAGAGTAAAGAAGTTGACTTCATTATGTTCGTAAGTAACGTTCTAAGTTGCACCCAAACTATGAGTTTCTAACAATAAATATATGTCCTAGCTATAAAAAAAGTAGGGTATATCCATTCAAAATTCCACATATGCAACACATACAACACTCACTCCTCCTACAAATGTCCTACAATAATAATAACATAGAAATCTACCCCACAATTAACCCGTGTAGAACAACGTCGTTACTCCCGGCAGCTTCTGAAAAATAATGATTAACACTACCCCCTATTTCCCTAGCACAATTTATGAAAGAAAACAACGATGTCGAAAACGTAGTACCGCTTACCTGAAAACTTGATAAATATAACATATTAACATTATAAAATAAATGCAGATATTAACACTGACTTTAACTCTGGTATCAGAGTCCTTAATTCACTACACTTCACTAACACTATAGAGATATCCTCCGGTATCTCAGAAATATAGGTCGCTTTCACTGATATATTACAATACAACACTTGTACAAATTTCACTCGCGTTTTATGAAAGAAAGTGCGACGATTTCTTTCTGATTTCGACACTTTGATCTTTACTCGCGCGGACTCTTTACTTTTAACGCGGACTCTATAAAACATATCTCACTACAACTCATACAAATTTCACTCGCGTTTTATGAAAGAAAGTAGCGGCGATTTCTTTCTATTTTCGAAATTTGATCTTTACTCGACCATGGCACAACCCGGACTGTCCGACCTTGTTCCCTTTCTTACGTGATTTTTGTTAATAAAAAATTAACATCTTAATGTGTTTCACCACAAAAAATCCCCTTGAAGCTCACTTACGTGGACCTGTCATTTTTTTAAGAGAACACATTAAAATTATATTTATTAGATTTAGTTTTGAACAAGTAAAAAGTTTCGCACTTGAAAAGCACTTATTTTTTGTTAAAATTTCTGGGCCACCGAATATCAGTAAGCAAAGTCTCACGTTATTTTGAAAGTGATCTAAAAGTACTATTACTATGATTAAATTAAGATAAAGATTTATAACGTAATCTGATGACATGTTTAATTACAATTGTTGCCTTAATTTGTTAAAAACTTTGAATGAGAGTTTTATTTTCTTTGGTTCTCAACACCAGTTTGAACTTAAATATCAATATTTTATTATAAGGTATTTATTATTATCATTTTAAAATTAATAAAAGTACTATTAAAATTATAGTTCACATAAAACTATTAATTAAATGTTTAGAATGTTCTAATTTCAAATTAGCCGAAGTTGATATACTGTAACGTATTTATACGTGTATAGTATGCGCCGGCGCCTGCTTGTCGCCAACCCTTAGGGCTGTGTCAAACCGTTAGTCAAATCCAATTTGTTGAAACTAGCGTACATTGTTTATTTATGAATATTGTAATGAGCAATCAAACTATAATAATTATAATATACACGACTTTAAATCATAAAATCATAATTAAAAATATATGATAAGACCAACTGATAGTTAAATTTATGTACTTAACATTTAATCAAATAATATTCAAATTATTTATTAACTTTAAAATTTAATCTTTACTTTTATGAAACTTGATTTATATCAGCAAATTTACATATTTATACAACCCATAAAATGATTGTAGAGTTATTGACAGCCTTAGTAAATTCACTTCTAAATCCACTTGAGATCGTTCATCAACACTGGACACATTAAAATTGTACGTGTAAAATGTTTAGTCAAAATTACCTATTCAAGCATTTGAATTATGGCCCCTTTCTTAAAACCAACAAGATATGCCTTGTTTCTCTCTAGCTTAATAAGTCTACAGCATTTTAATCCTTATTTAACTGTAATTAAGATTCTAACATGAAATAGTAAACTGCAATTAGTCATCTATAGTAATATATCTCTCACGATGCCTTGTCAACAAGTCAGGGTAATATTTGTTTAAAAACCCATTAAAACAGAACAAGGATAGCAAATGCGACTTTCGCTATATCTAAATGAAACAGAAATTCTTATCGTCAATCGAATAGTACTGTGACAACGTTATGTACCTTTTGGATACATAACGGCGGTTACAGCGCCCCCTGTCACATTTGGTACTGTATATATAAAATGTAGTTAAATGAAATAACGCATACCATTCGGGTTTTTAATGATATTGCTCTCCCACTTGCAATATTTTTAAAAAGGTTGTATCAATAAAACTATTAATATATTATACTTACTAGAGAAAAATATTAATATACTGAATAGTGTGGGTTTTGTATTACACCTCTGCCTCCAAGGAAAGGCGTGACGATGTAGAAATACATTTAACCCCCTTGATACTTAAACGAATATTTGCCTCCAAAATATCCATCTTGAATCAACTAGATGGCGTTAGCACGTATCATTGCACCACAACTAATACTCAGGAAAATTTCACTTTACTGCCTTGGTGCTTTAAACGAAAATGTTCCACCGTATTTTCCACACCAGCGCCCATTTATTGGCACTCGGGCTATAGAACCGGAGCGTTAGTGGCCTCGAGTAATACCAGCGTTATAGAAATAGTCTGGCTTATTGAAGTTGAGATCACCATGTAGATGGTGATTTAGTGATGCCGTTTGCCGATGCTGATGAGTTTAAAGGGTTCTCGCCAGCGCGGTAAAGAGATGCACGGGTAGGGACTCCCTACCCGTGCATCTCGAGGTTGGCTGCTGCACGCTCCTACATCGATCCGCTTTGACATATTACCCTACGCTCCTACACCGCACTCGCGACTCATTTAAGTGGCACCAATAATATTTTCTCAAGGGATTATAGACTAATCAATGTTTTCAACAAGTAACACTATTAAAAAGAAAAAAAAACTTGGCTGCAAAATGTTGTACTCCATGTCACTTCCACAACAAGACGATTCAAATGACACCTCACATGTTGAAATCCATCAAACTGTTTAGGCTGTAGGGCTTGCCGAAAAACCTTATACATACATACACTCGAAAAACGTAACCCGTCTTCTTGCGCAGTCGGGTAAAACCTGTCACGGTCCCTGACAATTAAAAATAATAATTTTACAACTAAACGTCTAACAGCCCTTGTATTTTAATTTATTCTCAGTTTATATACTACTCGTAGTTTATAGAATATTCGTACTTATATTTTTATTTAGAAAGTATATTATAAGATATATTGAGCCATCCTTTGAAAAAAATAATGCAAGTGGGAGAGCAATATCATTTAAAAACCGAATGGTGTGTGTAATTTCATTTATATACATTTTATATAAAAGTCACAATGGAAATGGATATCATTCCTGGTGAAAAAGTGTGTGTGTGCGCGTGTGTATGTGTTATGTATGAGTTGCAACCGATCGTTATCATCATTATCAGGCCGCAATCATTGCTGAACATGGACCGGGGCCTCCAACCAATTGAACCAATTTAACTAATTTAACTTATTTAATTTATTTAATTTAACCAATTGAAGTGTCAAAAGTAGACCAATCATTAACAATTTCAAAACAATTGGTTAGTAGAATTGAGGCCCCGGCCCTATGTTTATCTATCTAGACACTTCGGCCCACATTTTTACAATAGTTGTTATACAAAACAGCTTTTATAATAGATGTTATACAAAACAGCTCAATTTGAAATAAGGGCTTTTTCAATTTGAGCTGAAACGTAAAGAGATCTCAAAAAAATGATGCTCAGTGGAGTTGGACCTTTATTGTCGGTTGGCTTGTGAACCGTAACATCATGACCCAACGACATGGCGGCGCGGCGCGATGCCATGGCTAATATGGAAGCAAATTTCATTTTAATGACTCACGCTCCAGGGACGCTGATACCATCTACGCTCGATTTACTCTCCAGGGCTGCCAGGCAGTGCCAACTTTTATCTCCTCCACTAATGTTTGCCAAATACACCAATGTTTATTCATATTATATGTAAATGTATGCAGCTTGGCCTCTCTCGTTCATTCACAGCATTTCCATTCGGAGCTGTAATAATCATTTGGAATGTGTTCTACACTTTATATAGAATTGAATAAACTCGTAGCGTTTTGAATAGTGCATGAAACCAAAGTCATTTGCCAACTTGAGCCAAAGCTGAAATTTTTTGTAGATGGAATTTCATCATAGCCCTAGCGTGTTTGGCTGGTTAAATTCTGAGTCCTGAATGCGTGTGAGCCACTCGACCGTACGACCGCCATCTGCATATCGTCCGCCTTCGATCACGATATCACGATTTTACGACAAGTGGATTGGCGATAACCGCAGTAATGGCCAATTAGTATTATGGCGCAGCGCTTATGGCAACCCTAACAGGGTCCTAGGCGGGGCTTGTTCCGTCGCATTGAATAGCTTTTGTGTGGAACACTTACCTTTTGTTGTAGCGACAGCATCATGACAGATTTTTTTTTTTTTTATTAATTTATTCATGACCATGGATACTCGTCCTTCAGTCGGATTCTTAGTAATATTTTTTCCTTCAGTAACAGATGATGGGATGATGATGATGAGGTGATGATGAAGACGATGAATCCCTCCCTTTTCCCATTCCAGTAAAGTTATGGATACTTTACTGAAACTTTAAGTGAAGTTTTGTAGAGACCACGAAAAATCGCGTTTCGCGATGTTTGTATCATTTGCCCACACTCGTGCACGTTGACGAACCGGTAAACGTTAATAATCCACCATTATTACAATTTAACACTCGAAGAATCACAAGTTTTAGAAAATAATACAAAAACACGACACCATCTTTTCGGTTCCCGCCAAAACTCCCACATCATGACAGAAGGGCCGTGATGTTGCGATTGTTCAGATTTACGGCTCGACCGTCGAAATTGGCCTTTTATTTTGCACAACGCGTCTAAAATTTTACGAGATTGTTTTATTTGTTCCTTTTTGTTTTGCAGTATGTTTATGCGTAACATGCGTTGTCAGTTACCAGTTATAGGCGTTGACTTGGTGCTGTATATATTTTCATAAACTTATTACATTTTACCTACCTTTTTTGCTAGAATTGTACGATTTTTGGTTACATATGCAAAGTGGCACAGTGCTATACTTAGATGCAGCAATTTAAATTGTATTTTCTAGACAAAATTTAAACCGAAAAAATAACGTTATAATGTAAAATGAAGCGAAACTGAAACGAGGGAAGGAAAAGTAGCTCTTTCAAGACAACCAGTGGAAAAGTGAGTTAACTTTATTTACTGGAACAAGATTACACCAATGTTAGGAAAGAAAGAAAACGTGTCTTCAATTCCACACATAGACAGTTACGGAATGAGACTGTAAGCAGACTCGGTCAATATTGTCTTAGACTTTAGACCTTCGGTAGTCGCGTTCTTGGATGTTACAGTGTAAATACTTGTAACATTAAATATTTTTGTTCGCCATACACTATGCCATTTTTGTACAATTTCTTTTTTCTTTTTCTTGTTTCTATATTTGTTTCCCTGTTGAGAATTAGATGTGCTTTTCAATTTCGTCCCAAATACTCAATTAAACAATTTATTTTGTGTAAATCTAAAATTTAAATCAAATTTTGGATATTAAATCTATGTAGGTATGTATGTATGCAGGTAGGTAAAGCTCACAATTGTTAATCTCGCCACTTTATACCGGATTTTTCTAATCTTATTAACTCAGCTAAAATGTAGAGTAGGTCTTATCCTTTTTATACACGCGAAGGGAGGACCGAGGGTGGTTCACGTAAGCCTGTAATTAAAGTTTCGAACATACCTAAGCAATCAGGGAGACTAAAAAATACCGACGTTTTTGTTTAAGATATTTTACTTAGTAGAACCTAATTTTTTTTTTTTTTTTAATATACTATACTTATACTCTAGTTTTAAGTGCAATTTTTTTTACATTATATTTATTAGTGGCTTTGTGAGCTGAAAATCTCGCGGCCGGCGTCTGTTCGGCTGTCCTCCTAAACAGGTTGCATTTCTTGACCGATCCTCGTGAAGTGTTGTGAGTAGGTTCGATAATTATACAGATTTTATTTGTTGATTCGGTTTTAGGTTTTCCAAAATTACAGAGTATTGATATTAAAAAAAAAACTAAATATACGAAAGCGTTTTTGTTGAAGCTGAAACATGGACTCTTTGCTAGCTAACGTTTAAGTTTTAAGACCACTGACTCGCCTGATGGGAAGCGTGGACATGATCGAAGGTGTAACACGCTTGTCTAGGAGATACCTATTCACTTTACTCTTAAACACTCCCGGATTGTATTTAGGTGGAAAGACAGACGCAGACAACGAGTTCCACACCTCTGCAGTTCTTACAAGAAAAGTTGACTTGAAACGCTTAGTGCGTTTTGGCGGAATTTCCACCATAAGAGGGTGTCTCTTCTGGTGCGCCTGGTACAATTATAAAAAAACGGCGATGGCTGGATGAGGTCGTGCAGTTCTTGCGCACACTCGGTCGGTCGGTCTGCAGAGTTTTCCAAACAGCTATTTAGAGTTCATGCCAATTTTTGAAGAAATCTACTCCACCGTTTGGTTGAGTTTATAGTCTACCAGCAAATTGGTTCTAGTTTTGCTAAGCCAGCAAATTGTGGATGTCAATTTCTTACCTATAGTTCAGATGTTTAACTTACTCTAAAAAAATATTGTCTAGAGTGAGATAAGGAGAGACTTTTACCCAGGAGTGGAATAGCTCGGCTAATAACTTAATAGTTAATAATAATAACTTAATAATAATTTAGTAAGCTTAATAACTGCATTTATGACCGATAAACTAAAAAAAAAACCGAACGTGAAAAAAATGCTTCAGTTTCGACAAAAAATGCTTTCGTAAGTCCGAGTCCAAGGGGCTATTCTTACACGTGAGATGAGATGAGATTTTATCTTGGTCACTCTCACACCTATGACGTTTCAAACGAGAGCAACAAGGATGAAAAAAGGTGAGATGAGAATCTCAAATCTCCGAATAGGGCCATTGATCTTTGTCTTACCTATTCTTCTATTGGTCGCATTTCTAAACCGATTCTTTTTTTTTTATGAGTAGGTTCGATAATTAAATAGATTTTTCTTGTCGAGTTAGTTTCTGAATATTTTTCAAAATGGAGGACATATGTTTTTTATTTTTTTCAAAAAAAAAAAAACAACTTGTCCTCTTTATTAATATCAGTGATAACGTCAATTTACTCTTGGAGACGTCTGCCATTAAACTTATCGACTCAAAATTAGAAACAGACCATAATCAGGTATAGCAACTATACAGTAGTCGCACTGCTCGCTTACGTATGAAACTTATAATGTGAAACAAGGGGAAATAAAACACATTCTCACCGAGGTATGTACCCGGCGGCGCGTGTAATTAAAACATCAGTCGGGTACAATCGACTGAAGCAGATACCTACCTCTCTCCGTGTCTCGTGTGTTTGTACAGCGACTCTTCCTGCGAGTGTCACGTTGCGAATTTAGGAATATTGTGTCTACTAGCAAATAATACATAGCTATTCCTAACTCGATTTCTATGACAGGTCTGGAAACGTGAAACCTCTCTCCCGCTGACACCTCAGAGGCTGGTTGACGCAGCAGTGAGCGCTTATTTTGTTTTGAAAATCGTGTTTTGTTTATGATAATCTTTTTGTATTTTCTGCTATAAACTAAATGTGGCTTAGTTAGGAACTTTTGTTGAAATGTTTGCTGAAATAAGATTTTGCCACTCTAGTAACTCGTGATTATAACTATTCTATTCACAAATAAAGCTATGAGCTTCTTACAGATACGGGTTATCGTTTATCATAATTATCCCGCATGTACATTTTTTACTACTTAGCTACAATGAGATTAAAGGAAACAGATTATGCAAAGAAAGAACAAAAGACAATTTTCAGTCAATTTTTTTTTTGTGTTATACTCTCTAATATTTCGTAATCAAATTAAAGAATGAAAACATTCATATATTTTTGTTTCTCATCTTACGGAATTCTCGTTACGGAAAACATCTTCTCATTATATTTTATTTCAAATAATTTCCTCAAACCTAAGGGTGCTTGTAAAGTTGATTTTATGACGTAGGTACTTATTATCGTTGGATGAAAAAAGGCGCTGACGCGTTCTCGAACTATCCTGTGGCGAAGCTGATAACGTGGCCATTTTCTTTTTTGTGGATATCAAACTAATAGCTCACCCGCAAGGCTTATAGATAGTAATAAATTTTGCTTTGTCCTAACGTACATATCTTTTTTTTCTATTAAGTGTCTATATCTATATTTTAGGCCAACAATAGTTATCGACGTACAGCGGAAAAGTTAAAATTGATCGATTAATTAATAGACGTAACACCTGCAGGCCTTTTCCAAACAATTAGATTGCGTTGAATGGTAAAAAGTATATTTTGAATAATTGCTTTATCGATTTTACTTTCCATTAATTCGAAAATAAGTTAGTTTTGTTTCTCAATTCCCAATTCTCCAAATCTAATTACAACTTTGGAGGAGACCTTTGCCCAGCAGTGCAGTGGGATAATATGGTTAAATACAGAAATTACAACTTTACATTAACGGCGTAAATTCAAGTGAATTCTAGCTTTGAATTCGTAACACTGGCTCAGTCTCGGCGAACTTGCTTTGCTCATACGTGAAGTACTTAAGCTTGACAGAAATCATTGAGGTCCAAGCTTCGGTCAACGACTTGCTAATACGAGAACAGTTAGGTACGTGATAAATATTTCAGAATGTATGTCTGTACTATAGTCACGCTACAAGATTTACGAGAACCTGAAGACTATATAACCAGCGTACGCTCACCCAAGCTAATAAGACAATAATTTTAATTACAGCTTCTAACAAAATTATAGCATCATAAAGTTATTGGCATAGGATTTAATATAACCTTAAAATTCACCTGCAAAGACCATAAAATAAGATGACCCACAGCCCTTTCGAAATTATAAATCGTCCAAATAGTCTTGAGCTGGCACGTGCAGAAATTTTAAAGTAACTTAAGAAATTGTTAAAAGTGAACTCTAGATTGAGGGGTCAGTATAAACTGGCGCTTAGAGGTATGTGTGTAAAATTGTAATTGTGAAACGTGGTCATTATCCATGCAGTGACCCTGGAAAAGGACGGGTGGAGACAGCGGTCCCCTGACGCGAGGGCAAGATTAGTCCCACATATAAAGTTTTAAATTAAACGTGTCCCTGTAAAGGGTGAAATAGTGAACAGAATAGGCACTTAGTAACGAGATGGTTGTTGTTTTATCTTTGTGCTTGCGTAATTATTTTAGAGGCTTTTGTTAGGCGACGTTAGTCTATGAGTAGCTGTGGTTGAATAGGACTCTATAGCGGTATTTACGGAAAGTGGGAAGCAAGTTTATTTAAGCGTAGATTGTGGGATGAAAAGGGCTTCAAAGAAACTAAAGTACTAAGCTCTATAATAATAATAGTTTTAAATAAGGTCAAAATTACGTGAACACTAGTTTATAATGGCTGTGACCTTGAACTTTGTCTCACAAAATTTTATTCAAAAACTGTGGTAAATAATGTAAGCACTTTAATCAGTGTGGGCACTGTTAAAATATTTTTTATCATACTACTACTTACCCAATTCAATTTCTCAAGCTTAGCTTAGATTAGCTTAGCCTATATTAGCTAACCTTTAAGCATTTTTTATCCCCTATCTGCTAGTGATAATAATTGCCCCGAAGAATGTTTTACCTAGAAAATTACGTAAATCATTGTTTTTTAACTTTTCTGAATTTTGTGGTAGGCATATTTTTATGTAGAAATAAGGCGTTTCTCAGAAAAACTCCAATTTGTGCTTCTTCGCTCTCAAAGAATAACAAAGGGATTATTATTGAAAAATATTGTTATTAAACATGTTTTTAAAGTACGTATTTTATGAAGCACTGAATTTGTATCTAGGTACCTATCGTAAAACATCCTTTTAAAAAATGTTACGATCTAACACAGTGTCTTCCAACCTTCTCAAGAAGAATGCCACCTCATTTTGATAATAGATTTAGCAGATTCCATACTACTATTAAGCCATAAGCCAGCACTTAAACGTACTGTAAGCACTCCACTTCATTCATAGCTGATCTAACTTGTCATATTCTTAACCGAAAACCCTTTTAAGAAATACATAATTTTCAACCTTATAAAAGAAAACAGCAAACCTTTCTCACTGTCCATTTAGCAGGCACCACTTAGTTCCCCATCGGCGCAGTCCAATAAACATTTGACGAAGGTGTTCTGACAGTATTCGGTGTAGAGAGTACTCATGCCTACTGCCCTTTATGGACCCAATAATGGACCCCGCGACTTCCATGGCTTCCTCGTTTTCTCGCGGGGATTTGTATTTTCCTGAGGCTGTTTTACTATTGATCATTGTTGAAACATACTTACCATGTTACGTGGGTGTTTTGTTGTATCTCACGTGATAGTGTTTCAGGTAAGAATGGCTTGTCCGATAGCGTAATACGTTTGAAATTATTGGTAATTTTGTTGTCATGTTACATTAGCTAGGCAACAACCAACATTACTAATTACTACATGATTGACATTTAAATTGCTGGTTTATAAATTTCAGAAAAGTAACTGTGATCATAAAGTAATGAAAATGTATAATTTCGTAATTAAAAACAATACATTTTTAATTACACTTTTAATTAGAAGTAAAAATGTCCCTTTTCATCACCCAACTCAAAATAGTCTGATTTAGAAAGGGTTTTGTAGGAACCCTTGAATTTAAATGAGTTTTTAAGCACTCAGACACTTGGGGAGACTGTCGAATGTTTACTACAACGTGAATAATTAAAAGTTAAAAGGTACCTACAGGTAGGCTCTTTCGAGTAATAACAAATAACTTAGTTTACTTTTTATGGTGTATTTTTAAAGTTTTATACATACTATAACAAATCGTTTTTTGAATTCGATTAAATTATAATAGGCTTGCGTTTGGCTGTCATGTTGCAAATTTCAATCAATACAATTGCACCATTAGGACGTCGAGTCAATATTATGGGAAATATAAACTAAATGAAAAATGCAACCCATACTTTTAACTTATTTATTCTTATGTGCACAATTAACGAGTAGCATTGTTATTTTTACATCTTATTTAGAAGTTATACAATACCTACTCAGGTTACACATGGGCTTCTATGGCTAATACGGTATGCTAAATAACATTTAAAGATTAAAGTTGAGACAAGAAGTACACAAAATAATATTTTTGTTATTTATTGCTAATGTTATATAATCACAGGATACAACTTAGGCCAAATAAACACAAGATGTTTTCATAAAAAATATATTAAAAGAAATCATATAAGTTATTAATATAAATAATAATTTTCGTATTCTTACTTACATAAAAAAACACAATTTTAAGAAATAAAACCAACATCAGAAATTTTAGAGATTTCAGTTCCACATTTTTAGAAAAAGAAACTGTTTCTTAACTATGCTAGCTATGCAGGAACCAAATAAAAATGGTACTTACTTATTACACTGAACTGAAAAGAATAATAATAAGTATCATCTTATTCTAACATTTTTGCGGTATACCAATACATAGGTACGAATACATTTACCTTTACAATAGCTAATATAAGCCACGTAAGTGAAGAAACGAATATAAGCGAAGCAGCGATAATCATGTCCTCTCACTTGCACTAGCAATTTTGTGCTATTGTGCGAGTGACATAAAACTATTGGTGCAGCTTTATTAAATTCGTTTCTTACGAACGGGCACACTACAAGTTAAAAATGCTAATAAGACGAATATTTACAAAATCATAGCACATTTTGTCAATTAAAGATTTACTGAATCAAACAATTATGTACTTACTACTAGATGTAACCTGGAAGCACACAGAAGTACAAGTATAGAATAGATACAACTATAATTACAAAATGCTATCATACATAATAATTAGATATCTAAATCTTTCCTTGTATATTTTATCTCATACAATAGGAGAGCAAAAATTCGATTATAATACAAAATTATAGCAGTTGATCTTGATGATGCTTGTGGCAAGTTGATTACATTTCAAAGTATGACATGTCTTAAACTCTTATTATTTTTTTGTATTTACAGTACAATGCGATAATTGAAAAACATGACCGATACTTTCTTTTAAGAAAGTCTTTGAATCTTATGTGGTCACAAATATTTTAGTGAATAAACATTTAAGTGAAAATTTAGTAAAAAAAAACTGGCAGCGTGAAAGAATAATTACGTTTGATAGTTTTATTTCAACGATCTATTCTTAATTAGCTAATTAATATTTATTATTCACAGAAATAAAGCTAAACGCAGTTGTCAATGCCAATCGATACCATTTTTTGGTTTCGAGTATGAGAAGATAAATTTGTTAATCATGGAAATCAATCCGTTTTCTAATACTCGTATAAATACAACGACAGCTTAACAATGGATTCATTATTCCATCAAATTTAGATGAAGAGCTGTATGAAAAATTTGTTGCTGTAAAATAAATATTTTAACTAAAATTTTGATGACTTAATGTAAACATTTACCAAGATGAATCTATTATGTAGGTAAAACAAGGAGTTTACAATCCAAACTTCTCGAGAAGTTCAAGTGGGAAATCAAACCTCTGCCATGGTCATGAATAAGTTAAGAAATAACCGTTCATTGTTCGAGCCAACAATAATTACGCTCAAAAACATAACTTTTAGCTTATCGCACAGCTCCACGTATCTTCACAAACAAATTCAGGGTAGAGAATGTAGTGAAATGGGGTTTTAACGAGCGAAATGGCAGCGATGCCGATTTTATCGCGCTCTCTATTGCCGGTACGAACATTAAAATAAAATTTGCCCTTTTCTCAGCGGAAATAAGCATACCAACATCGATAGTACAGTATCGTAATGCTACGTCTCCGATGTCACTTACCATCCCGAAAGAATTATTGTCACACGACGCCGTATCTTCTATGCGAGTCTAAACATCTGGTCCTCTCGTTTTCTACGTTGTCGCGGATATGTTTTGTATTACAAACAACACTATACACATATAATACAGGATTGGGTTTCATGTAGTTCACGTGATCGGCGCACACGCGCCTTCGAAACACTTTAGTCCTGGCTCACAAGTCCCGCTAAATCCGCCGCAGTCTTCACCTAAAGTTCTCGCGCACACTTTGCAGCACCTACAAACAAAAAGTTACAAAACTTAACATTTCAGCGAAAATTAAGCAGCAGAAAGGATTAGCGTAACGGTGCTTAAATTTGTTTTGGTCTATTAGATATTTTCTCGGACGTAGCGTCAACAACGAACTTGGGAGTAACGTTACAGATTTTAATTTTTTCAATAGACTTTTGATATTTTTGTTTACATTAACGTTACGGAGTGGAGCGAGCCGCCAATGGAAGTTCAGTAATTGCATTTTCGTTCGGCTTCCTTATTTTTAAGTTCACGGACAAACTTCACTTAAGTGGATCAGTCCCTTGGCGAATGAAAGTTTTTCGGTAAAACCCGTCGGTAATTACCTGTAGATAGAGATTTCTCCTTATCGTCTAAATTCAAAGTCTTCAATTTATAGACCAATTAAAACTTTGTCACAATTAGGGAGAAAGTAAAATAGGTCACTGCTCATTAGTTTTGTTCTTAAAATGTAAGTTTCATTAAGAATAGGCTGTTTCAAATGTCAACCAGCGCGGTTAGCAAATTGGGTCGCGAGCGAGATATTATGGAAACAAGGTCGGCTAGTCCGATATCGTCGGGGTTAATAGGCACTGCCATTTTCACCGTTGTTAGCATGAGAAAATAGAAAAGGTATAACGAAGTAATTTTTTATAGAAACAGACTTATTGATGAATTTTGTCTGTATTTTTTTATTATCTATCACCATACCATCAAGATCTGAAGAAATGGCCTATTTCTGTTTTTTAAATTTAGATTTCTTAGTCTCTCATCACAACACTCTAGATTAATATCTATAGTCACCGCGTTACCAACTGAGTCGTAGGGCCATAAACGTCGATAGGGATAGGAATGTGCAACGCGTCCTAACATGTTATCGATAATCCGCTACCTGCATTCGACCCTCATTAGCGCTCGCGTATCGCTAGCTTCTGATTGGTCGTAACATTATGCCGCCGCACTGCCGTTGTAGCAAAGTTGTTGAATTGCTATATGTATTTGTGACTTGTGATTATATTTATGTGACAACTCTCGTCAAGTCTCGTCGCTCACAATGAATAATTTATTTTCTAGGCCTACGGCGTAGTCATCTCAAGCGTCACTGGCTACGGTGTAGCTGATTTAGTTTGAAGCCGCTAAGCATCGTGTTATAATGGACTAGTGTGGCTAATCAAAGTGTAATTCCTTACCCGCACGAGTCTAAGACCATGATCCCTAGTCCGGGACAGCCGCTCGGCTCAAGCACCTCGCACTCCCTCGGGTTGCAGACGCAGTGCCACTCTCGCACCGCGCCGGCTAGCGCCACCACCGCCGCCATCGCCACCCACTGGCTAATCCGGATCATAGTTTCGATCACATCACACTGAATATCACCACTAGGGCTTACATTGTCCTTATACTGTCACGCATTTGGCTTGGTTCAGTGAGTTGTCATTCTGAAACAAAAATGTTGATTTAGTTTTTTGGTAAATGATCGGATTGTCGAGACTGGTAGCCTAGAAATTCTGACGTCAGGGCTAGTCTCTTAACTTGTAAGAACTTACTTGCTGACTTTAAAAAAAAATTAGAAACGTAAAAAAGTTTTAATCTAAACAACATGAAAGTAATAACAACCGAGTTTGCAATATAACAGGCGATTATTTCATAAAAAATGAGTAAAAAGATAACCCTTAAATTGATTTCAAAATTATTGAAATCTTGATTCAGTAAACAAGGCCTCTCTAAGAGATTAAAAAGATTGCTTGTTATCTCTAAAAAAGCTTTTATCACAATCAAACTCATACAAGATTCAGTTGAAAATTGATTACTCTTCAAAACGAACATCCCCCGAGTTTCAATTTCAGAGAATTGTGGAGAGCTATTTTCTCGGCTGTTCATCAAGCTTGATTTTTATTAGCGCTAGTGGCGACCGGCATCGATCCACACCTATCTCGTGGTCATTACAGATGGCCGAAGCTCACTTCTTTCAGAATTGAGTCATTTATCTCGTCTCCTCCCGCCACCGACGGATTCACGTACTCTATTGATTCTCGGTTTAGATTCTTCAGCTTATAGAAATTCTCGTCGTTTTAAAGCTCAAGCCGCTATTTACATTAAAGCCAGTTAGCGCATCGAGCATGAAATCGAATTAAGATCGCCGCTTTGTAGCACTCTAAAATGCTTGAGCAATTTCTTGCTATTGTTATGGTTAAGAATAGTAAGGTTCGCTTTGAAGAAATGAGTGAAACGAGAAAATATTTTGTGCCTTTGCGAGTGGCTTTTGTTGAAAATTACGAAGTCTTGAACTTGGTAACTTTTTTATTTGTGAATTTCACGAGCTTTTGAGTATCTGTTTGGTTTCGACCAATACAGTAGATACATTGGTAAAGTAGGCCTTTGAGTTTCCAATTAACCAAACGAAAGGTCGGATCTATAATTGAGTGCAAATGCTCTAATCAAATGGTGGTGGAGGGCTAGCTGTGTGTGTGGTGGCAATGTGTGGAGATAGCTAATCAGCTATTACAGCGTGCAATGGCTGAAAACTGATACTAAGTGGTACTAATAAACTTTAGTTAACTACGTGTAGAGTCAAACAGCTGTGATACTAAAGGGCTACCACTAAGGGCTGCTCGCAGAAGCTCGGGCTATATTTTTAACTCGGAGTTAACTTATCAAAGGCTAACCTAATAAAACGTTTGCGCCACCAAGAATTAGGAGCTAACCTTGAGTTAACACAACACTATTGTGACATTTATAATATAACTTGAACTCTTAAGTCAATTAAACCTGCGTTTAAAAATTTACCTCAGTATCTTTTGCAAATGAACCTTAAAGTATTTCAAACGATTGGCAGAGTAGAGTTAAAAACCAGCCAAGTGCGTGTCAAACTCGCGCACAGAGGATTCCGTATCATTATCTATAAAACGGAAAAAAACCATGTCTGTTGTACGGGAGTCCTCTTAAATATTTATTTTATTCTATTTTTTAGTATTTGTAGTTATAGCGGCAACAGTAATATATCATCGGTGAAAATTTCAACTGTCTAACTATCACGCTTCATGAGATACAGCCTGGTGAAAGACGGACAGACAGCGGAGTCTTAGTTATAGAGGGTCCCTTTTTACCCTTTGGGTACGAAACCCTAAAAACAAAAATGCAATTATCTTATGAAACAAATATACATTATAAAATTAAAAAAATCCCCGACACTGATTTTCATCAACATCGATTTTTGTCAAACTTGACTGCCTCGGTGGCTCAGTTGGTCGTGAACTTGCCTTCTGAGCTTGGGGGCGTGGGTTCGATTCCCACCTAGGGCAAACATTTATGCGATGAACATTTGTGTTTGTTCTATGTCTGGGTGTAAATATCTATTTAAGTATGTATTTAAAAATATATATGTATTTATATCAGTCTCTGGCAGCCATAGTACAAGCTTAGTTTGGGGTCAGACGACCGTGTGTGTAAGTGTCCTGATATTTGATATTTATTTAAACATTGCTAAAAGCACTCCCGAAAAAAAAAAAACAAAAACTGATCATCCGTTCGTCCGTTCGGGAGCTACGGTGCCACACTCACACACACACACACACACACACACACACACACACACACACACACACACGAACACACACGGTTTACTCAAAACACCGTCGTTTTTACGTCCAGGGTTAAAAATATAAGGTTCAATCTGTATTAGCAGCCATGACATACAATCTTAATGGGCACGTAGCGTCACCCACACAGTAAAGCGTACATTGTTGGCTGGAATTGTTTGTGTTAGCAACACACTCTTGACGAGCTTCAGTACAAGCCCGAAACAATCCATGTAAATTAAAGTTTATGTAACAGTTTAACCGGATAGTTAACAAAAAGAGAAACATGCGTGCAAATAAAATGATGTTGTTTTCGTGAATTTGCTGATACTTTAATCCAAAACGCAACCTGCATAATATTGCTAACGTCAACCAAAGGTGTATAGGTGACATAACTTTCAAGTATTCGTTCCACTATCCATATTCCTGCACAACATGATTGCATCTTTTACCTTTAAGACCTTTTTTTTTTTGAGGAAACCATCTAAGGCTCGCATACTGCAACCACGCTTGAATCTCGATTTAACACTGGTTTTACCATTCATAAAAACAGTTTTATATCGAGATTAATGACCAAGCGCCGTTTTTGAATACGGCCCTTTGACGTCTAACCAAAACTTATCTTTAAGCTATCGTCAAGCACAACTAATACAAACTAGACTTTTCCATTTATAATTGTGTAATGTTGGCAACAACCCGCTACTATGAATTTGCTGGAGGCAAGGAAATTAAGCAGAACTTGAATACAGATTTAGAAGCATTGCATAATGTATGCGAATGTTCTTAACTATGTGCATTGAGATGGCAACGGGTGTTGGAAATGGGGTAGTGAATTTCAACAACTATCTAAATCTCAAGACATTGATATAGAGAGGTAGAACAGCAATGTTGGGAGTGGATCACAGTGCATTAGAGCATAAACTGTCACAGAAGTGGAGAGAGAAGGGGATAGGCGAGCTCTCTGAGACAATACGGACTGGATTTCAATCACAACAATATAATTATAGTAAATGCGATTGTGTGTGTATGTGTGTTGCCACTCGCCTCCATAATGGTTAGATAAATAAAAGGCAAGTAGGTAATGTAAGTAAACAGATATGTAGGTTACTATTATTTACTCTGAATTAACATAATTTGCTTCGTTCCTGTACGATATCCGACGAAATCGTGGGCCGCAAATAGTAGCAAATAGAGTTAAAAGGCGCGTATGCAAAAGATTTACTATTCTTCGTAATTTAATTGGGTAGGAAAACAAATGATTTGTGTTGTAACCCGACTAAATGAAAAGAAAAATCCCTAAAATTAAATCTATAGAAAATTAACCGGCCAGTAAATTTCCCATCAAATTCCCAGCAAATTTGCCATTTTAGGTTTTATTTTTATCAGGTGCCTTGTCACTCAATATAACACCACTCTCTTTAAAGCTTTCCATTTTCAACTAAGCTCTAATTCATCGAATTCACAGTTTTATGCTTAGATCTGAAAACGAAACGTTTTGTACAGAATTTTGTGAGTAAACGTAAATTTTATGTGTTATAAAAAAGTTAGCAAAAAACCTCAAAATTGACGACCTAAATAACCCGGAATGTTTGTGTTGTGGAATATTTGAAGATGTAGGTAATACTTATATACCTACTAGCTGTCATCCCGCTACTTCGTTCGCGTTTATTATTTATATATATATATGTGTGTGAGCTATCCTATCTGTTAAGTTAGATCGAACTGCACACGGTGTGCAAATTTGATTGAAATCGGTTAAGTAGTTTAGGAGTCTATAGCGGACAAACAACGTGACACGTAATTTATATAAATAAAGATAGAGGAGTATTTATTTCTTGGTATATCCCGTTAGCTTGTGTGCCTAATTATGTATCTTTGAGGAACAATTTTCGTAATTTCACTATAAATTTTAATAGTTACTTAGATTTTTTTAAATCTACGTGATTAATAATGGTGACGTTAATACTGTGAAACGTATTTTTCAATAAATCGTGTTAAAATCATATCATATGCGACGAAAAATGGTATAAAATCTGAAATATGAAAAAATATGAAATTGAACTCTTACTCGACCAAGCAAGCGCTAGCGAGCCAAGCGTCTCTGCTTCAGTTTTTTTTTTAAATATAGAGAATAGGTCGACGTTTGACCACGAACTCGCCTGATGTTAAGTGACGTTGTGGTTTAAGATGGAGCACGGCAACCTATAAGGTACTTATTCACTCTAGCCTTAAAGTTTTGTAGAGTGAAGAAGTACAAAGACGGCAGTTGAGTGAGGCGCTACAAGTGCGCTACTGCTCAGACCCGTCTTCGGAACGGTTACACCGGACTACATCCCGAAACACGACTAGTATAGGTCAATTCACGGCATGGCTTGGTCCGGTGGGTGGTAACTAGCCACGGCCGAAGCCTCCCACCAGAGTAAACATTTCGACATTTGTTCGGATCTTGTCCAGATTTTTCTCCGGAACTCTGTCTGTTTCTTTGTCTTCATCTACAGGTCGCATTTCTTAACCGATTCTCGCGAAATTTTGTGAGTAGGTTCAATAATTATATAGAATTTAACTGTCGAGGCAGATTTGTTTTTTTTTTTTAAATAGCCTCCATTGTAGAAAAGAAAACTAACTCGGCAAAAATAACCTATATAATTTTCGAACCCACCTCTCAGAGCTACTAGTATATTCCGTGTTTTTGAAAAAAAAAAAACGTAATTGGCCAAGTAATTTTAAATTTACTTTACTACGTACTTAAAATAGTATCATTCCGTTTTTGGAGCCCTTCCAGCGCCCTTTTCAATCACGACAAACAATTTACAAGAAAACTTTACAAAACAACACTTTTAAAACAATTAGACCGTTAATAGCAAAACCGGGAACTTATTAAAAGTTTCGACCAATTTGTAAATTCAAGTGACGTAAGACTCGGAGGGTCCGATCCGGCCGATGGCCAACAAATCGCTACTATTTATTACAGACGAAGTTTCCCTATCAGCAATTTGCCAAAACCATTACGCGGATAACGGGCCCTATAATATATTTTATACCGATAATTTCTACGTATCTCCTCCAGGGCCTCTATTATAAGCGGAGAAATTCATGTCTAAACTAAGCAGCATTTACATGAAATTGAAAGCTCGGCCCAGCTTTTAGGTAAATTTTCTTGAGAATGAAGATAAGATATTTTTAAGATTCAGGTCTTTGTTAGCAGCTAAATCGATTTCAGGGTCGTTTAGCTAGCAAACAGCAAATTTAAAAAATCTAATTATTAATGTGTAAGGTTCATAAATACAGGAAAAAAAGATGAAACTGTTTGCATCAGTTTTATCAAGGAAAGAAATTATCAATTATTAAATGTAGATTTGAAAGATATTTGAAATTCATTCTGAAACTGTGAAAATATTTTTAAATTCATACTCCATAAGTACTTTACTACAAAACAAAAACTAACATTATCAAATCGAAAGTAACTCTTGTCTGTCTGCTTGTTTGTAGGCTTTTCATGGCTAAGCGGCTGAATGGATCTTGATGAAATTTGAAAATTAGTTCCAGTATAATCACAAGGAAGGTTTTTGGATAACATTTTCTGAATAAACGCGAACGAAGTCGCGGGTGATAGCTAGTAACTAAATAAAATACATCCATGCATACATATCGTCACGGCTTTCCCCCGACTGGCTGGCAGAGGTGTATAACACCCACACTTCGCCAGACGATATTCAGTCCCAAATGTGACAGGGGGCGAGCCTGTCGCCATACATCGGGCTCCAGTGATATAGCAGATGACATTAAATAATGACTCTAGCAAAAATCTATTTACTTTTACAAAACGTTTTAAACAGTTAACAGTTTTTAACGTTTTACGTAAAATGACCTAGTCGTGTTCCGGGATGTAGTCCGGTGTAACCGTTCCGAAGACGGGTCTGAGCAGTAGCGCACTTGTAGCGCCTTACCCAACTGCCGTCTTTGTACTTCTTCACTCTACAAAACCTCAAGGCTAGAGTGAATAAGTACCTTATAGGTCGTCGTGCTCCATCTTAGATCACAACGTTGCTTAACATCAGGCGAGCTGGTGGTCAAACGCCGACATTATACATAAAAAAAAAAAAAAAAAAAAACATTTTCTATTGGACCAAAGTCAAAGCCACCAAAGTTCAAAAGAAATCAATCGGAGATCCCTTAGTAACAAAAAAATTAAATTTCTTCCAGTTCCTACAACGTCACGCTCCAAAAATGCCCTCTCATGGCTCGAACTACTTCGTATCCTCGCCACGTAGAAACTGCTAACCACACTTGTTACAATGTGGCTGTTTATTTAATACGAAGTCAGCTCGTTAGCTTGAGCTTACTTGTTAGGTTAGGGAAAATTCCAAGGTAAATTTGGAGGTACAGCTGTACTTTAAAAATATAGCCCTCGAGAAAAAATTGAGGCGTTCGGTATAAGAGAAAAAAGTAAGTGGATTCTTTGTGTTAATATTTTGCCGCGTTTATTTACTTACCTACTATGTTATTTTATGAAATACATACCTATCTCTACAATGAATTATTTGCCAACCTTTTCCTTAAGCAATTAATTCGTTTTAACCAATTTTCAAACCGATTTTTAATATTCGTTTGAGCTTAAACAATATATGTTGTAATACTAAGACTAGGCTTAGCCAAATAATATTAATACATGTTTTCTAATTGTTCCATTATGAGATTTAAATTATTACATAAAGCTTTAATTCAGCGTATATGAATGACACTTCAATTTAGCACAAATAGTTCAAATACTATCCAATTACCGCATATGTACTAATAATATAATATAAAAATAATACAGGGGTAAAGTTATAGCTATAAATAGGTGGTAATATCGAAACTTTTTATCCGAATTAGAAAAATATCAATGAACAATATGTACGTACAAAAAAATCATACAGACGAACATAGACCCTCCTGCCGTTTGTAAGTAGGTTAAAAATCATTTTCTAATAGAATACTAATGAATATAATAATATAATTTTATAATAATGAATTGAGTAAACCGATAATTAGATTGACCAAAGTACAAAACCAAGGCATTTGCAACAAGATCTGCATGTTCAATAAACTGCCACATAGCATTAGTAACTTACACGCTCAACATTTAAAATTTAAAATTAAACGGTTGTTTGAGTTTCACCCTTTTTATTCACTGAATGAATTTATGAATATGCGACTAACTGAATCTTCTTTCTTGAAAATTGATTAAATTAGGATAAATTATATAAATCATTTTATGAATTATGTACACATTTTATAAATCTGTATTATAAATCTGTAATTGACTTGCCCAGTGTAACATTTTGTAATAGGCCAATAAAGCACTCCATTACTCTATTACTCTACTACACTATCTCTGAGTCTCTAAACTACAATTACAATTAAACGCAAGCAAACCCCATGGAGAATAGTAGCAACAAGGTTAGTAATATCCCTAAACAGAATAAGTAGTCACATTTGTAACAGAGACTATTTCTTCATATTGTTTTCTCTCTACGCTGATTCAGTAATTTATGAGGCGGACATAAACTCTATTGGGCAAATAATACGATACTTTCCGCTCTCAATCATAGACACGATAAAAAAGGAACAAAACAGGAAAAGGGAGAGCATCTCGTATCCATAAATAATAATTTGAGGAAGGAAATGTGTTGGTAACATTTTAGCTTCGGTTGTAGGTAGTTAAAATGTTAAGCGATTAATACACAGCTTTGCGTTTCGCAATAATATTGTTAAAATAACAAAACATGACATATCGTCACGCCTTTCCCCCGAGGGTCCTGGCAGAGGTGTAATATAACACCCACACTTCGCCGGACGTTCCAACGACTTCAGTCCCAAATGTGACAGGGAGCGAGTACAATACGCACATATGTTCACACAATGAACAAATTGGTGCGTGCCGTCGGCTGGGTTCGAACCCGCTGCCTCTGGCTTGACAGGCAGGCCTTCTCCAACTAGGCTGTCATCGCTTTTTGAATCGCTTGTTTAAATAAAATGAAACTATTTTCAAAAGTAACGTAAATAACACATCAATGACGAAACTAGTCTTAGATATTGTTTTACGGCTGACAAAATGTTACAGACTGCAATCTAGAATGCATTAAAATTGAAACCCAAGCTTCTATCTTTCAGAGCGTATTAAAATTATAACTATGACGGTAATAACATGCACGTAACGTGTAATAATATTATCATAATATTACTTCGTAAAGACCGAGCGAATTAAAATTTAAAATGTTGCTTTACTATGCATTACTAGCTGCGCCTCGCAGTTTCACTCACGGTTCCATAGAGGCCGTTTCATTTTTCGGAATTAAAAGTACGTCTATATCTTTTTCTGTATTCCTGACAATGAATATGCAAAGTTTCTCGATGATCGGTTGAGTAGTTAGGCGTGAAAGCGTAACAAACAAAGAAATATGTTCACCACGCTTGACAAACATCTTAGCTCAAGCAATGGGGTAGGCTAAAAACCAGCTCTGCGTGGACCTTGTCTACTCAGAACAGTGCTGAGCCTACTCCAATAGCCAAAACAATTTATTTAAATTTTGTAATTATATTCAATTTTTAGGTGTAATGATATAAGTACTTTTCTTAGTGTGTTATTAACTCATAGGTTTTGGCAATAAATACATTTTTTATTATTTTATTTATTTATTTATTTTAATAACCGCACGAACAAGCTCATTTTCGAATTTGTAATATTAATATGAGGATTGTGAAATGAGCGATGATAGTCTAGTTGGAGAATGCTCGCTTGTTAAGGTGTATGGTGAGGCGCGACAGCTACGTCTTACTCGCTCGCGACATTGTATTAGATACAAAATTATAGAATGTATTTTTGAAAAAAATGCTTCTATCAATGCATTGAAAATGCATAATTACAAAGTATTCAGAATAATTTTCATGTTACTGTTGACGGATAGGTATGTTACAATGCAATGCTGTTACTAGTCATTAGTTAGTAGAATTATGCCATTACAAATACAAATACAAATATTTGCACTATTTGTAATGGCAAAATTCTACTAACAAATAATAACAACTAACTAATAAATAATAACTAACTAATACTAACTAACTAACTAACTAATATATTAGTTAGTTGTTATTAGATAAATGCTGTTAAAGTTGCCGTTACAAATACAAATATTTGTATTTGTAACGGCAAAATTCTAAACACAAATATTTTTATTCGTATTTGATAACACACATAAAGCAGTTACAGTTCATTGGCAAAATTATACTGACTAATGACTAGTAACAAATATTTGTATTTGCAATAGAAATGTTAACTAATATAAATATACAAGTATCATAAATGTAAGGGTGCGCATGTGAATAAGTGTAGTATAATGCGACGCAATGTTCATTACCATCTCTAGATAAGTACGTGATGTATCATAACACAACAAATAATAATAACCATTAACGATTAAATACTCCATTTGGCACCATTGCCGGGTTTCGATTGAAATGGCGCAGCGGAGCGTAGCGGAGCCTTTCATTTATGATTATGTACCAGTATACTTATCGTCTTTGTTTACGCTTTGAATCACCCTGTATAGCAGATCAGGGTACTTAACTGCTTAGAATTGTACCCTCTAAGCTTGTGCTTCAGGCACATATATATCAGTTCAGCATGGAATATGTCTAGGATTATTAAACTACTGCGAAATACCAACTTGAAGTTATATAATGAAAGTCAGATCTGTTGGTTTCGTTTCTCTCGCGTCCAAGTCAGTGAGATTATCCAATAATATTTTACCTAAAGTGAATAAACGTTAGCTAGCCCTACGACAAATTATTATGTTATTACCAGCTGCGCACCGCGGTGTTACTTGCGGTTTAAGAGTACCCTGTGCCCTTTTTCTGTACCTATCCCTGATAACGTGTATGCTAAAAAAATCCAATTGGTTCAGCAGATAAGGTGCGAAAGTGTTACATTCAAACAAACTCACTTTCACAAACAAAACAACTCTCACCTCTAATATTAGTTAGAATTAAGACGTTAGAAGTAGGTAATTAATAATATTTTAACACGTGAAAAGCCGGGCGTTGCTTATGTGTAAACGTAAGTAATATCATACATAACGGGTCACGAGAGCAAGCTTAGCTCTCATTCAAATCTCCATAAGTTCCCCGGTCAAGGACCCTTATATAAACCTACAAAGCAACTTTACACCCTCATGGTACATTGATAATTAATTAACGGATATAATATTCTACGTCGTGTAAGCCCAAGCGTCACCTATTTTAGACCGTCATTATCTTTTACGAGGAAGGTTACTCCTTACAACCACACTTAATATAGTTCTCTAACTTTAAGATGCTTATGTACACGAAATCTGGAAGGATTTGATCACTTTGTTTGATCCTCTCCAAATATCATCAAAGGACTAATTTTCTGCGACGTCTTAAGAGCTTTTTAATTAACTACGAAATGTAAATTAGATCCTCGAGTATTATCAAGATTAATTATATTAGATATACATATTAATCTGTGTTTTCCGAGCGCCTCGGTTTGTAATGTAGGTTATAGAAACGAGGGAATGGCTTACTTACGGTAATGCACTTAGCTCTAATGACTAATGGACTATGGCACAATATAATACGAAATACATTACGACAAACAGAGCAAAATGCTGTAGAAAGCACAGTGTAATAAGTAAATAAATACATATTATTTAATCAAAACTGCTATAAGTTTTTTTTTGTTTGTTTCATGTAGTGTAATGTATTGTAGTGTTTTGCTCACTCAAATGTTCTGTAGTTTTTTTTAAGTTATAATTATTTAGCCTATTTTGCGCTGCTGGTACAGTTAGTGTGTTTTTTTGTTCATTAAAAGGCCGATAGCACACGAGGCGATGCAAGTTGAGTCACGACCCTGGGGCCCTATTCGAAGATTAGAGATTTTTTATCTCACCTTTTTTCGTCCTTGTTGCTCTCGTTTGAAACGTCATAGGTGTGAGAGTGACCAAGATAAAATCTCATCTCATCTCACGCGTAGGAATAGCCCTTCCAACCTTGCGCTAGTATACAGCTTGTATGATAGCCTGCCTTATAGATTAAAAAAAAAGTCTCTCAATGGCTTAAAAACGTGTGTGAGTGACTTTTTTAAATCTATGAAGCAGAGAATATGAAAACCTTTTTCCCTATTCTCTATAATGATGAAAAGCCTTATTTAAGTTTTACTTGTGTATTATGTTTGAAAATCTTTGCCGTGCTCTTTCGCCTTTAATTAATTGAAATAAATGAACCGGCGCCTTCTGTAAGTGGCCTAATGTCACGAACCCATAAAGGCAGAAGTTTCGTGCGTTGCGCAGAGGACGGTAAAGGTCTCTAGTCATAATTAATTAAGGAAAAAGCGGTTCATGGTTGGTTGAGTATTTGAAGATGGCGACATAATTACTGTTTACCGAAGGCTTTTTTGAAGTTCTGGAACTAAAAATTAGGTAGTAGAGTCAACTGGTGCAAATGCTTCTGTGAAGCAGTTGCGTCTTTCGAGTATTACTGACTAACACTTCACATCCCACCACTGCAGACGCATTTGCCCCAGTTGACCCTATTTTAAAATACTTTATTATAAAATCACTCATATTAGTGTGATAATGTGAATCAATAGTTTATGATAAACTGGCAGCGTCCCGCGGTGTCACGCGCGGTCTCACAAAATGGGTAATGTTTCGGGATGAAAGGTGCCTATTTTTTTTCTGTACTCCTGGTAACGTGTATGCAAAATTGTTTGATGATCGGTTGAGTAATTAAATCGTGAAAGTGCACCAAACAAATTCACTTTCGCTTTTATATTATTAGCTAGGATTTAGATTCTTTTGTTTATTTTACTCGGTAACGCCCCATCAGAACCCACATCTAAATTACTAATAAGTCGTATTACACAGTCGTTAGACACGAACATAACGTAAATAAAGAAAACTACATATTTTTTTATATCGTCACGATTTTTCTCCGAAGGGGCTGGCAAAGGTATAATACAACACCCACACTTAGCCGGAAGATATTCAGTCCCAAATGTGACAGAGGGTGAGCCTGTCGCCATACACCGGGCTCCAATCATATAGCAGATGACATACAATACGCACATATGCTCACACAATGAACAAATTGGTGCGTGCCGTCCGGCTGGGTTCGAACCCGCTCCCTTTGGCTTGAGAACCAGAGCGGACCTTCTCCCAACTAGGCTGCCATCGCTTGTCTATTTTACTAGGTTTTTTAGTAGGTACCTAACTTAAATTTGAAAAACAAAAAGTTGAATGTACGTAAAAGTAGATGATCGTGCTCTAGCTTTAGTTCCCGTTTTACGTTCATTATTAGCTGCATCATAACTGTTTTTCAGGTATGATGCAGCTATCTCGGAGATACAGTTCATACAGTACAAAACGGGACAAAGGAAGACGTCAAAGCTGCATTCAATCTATGGTGATGTGTACTTTTGCGCAGAGATAATTGGAAGCCTGCAGGCATACGTTGATTTTTTTTAATGAACACTAGCTTATTCTGTAGCAGCTAAAATTGCGGAGCACAGCGACCACCGAATTTTACAAACATTTTACCCAAAAATCCATCCGTGTCGCGTCGAATGAAAATCGAATTCGTTTGGAGTTTGGAACCCTTCATTTGTCGTGTATCTAAAAAAAACAAACTAGGCAGCTTGTTACTGCCTCGTACCAAGAAAAGGTAGGAACAGACGTATATTCGACAATAAATCGACTCTCTGGGAGGAAACAGTGAACAAGTAACACTATATTCTTTGTAGAGAAAACAGACGTAGACAATTATTTGCAGGTAGGTACGTGTACTGCTAATATACTTAGCTTACGGACAGGGCTAATAGTATTTATTGTTAAACATGTAACCCACATTATTAAAGTGCGTAACTTACTAAGGTAGTATGTACCTGTGGTAATTTTCCTGAATACTTTCGCCTAATTTTGTAAAGAATCCAAGTGTCCTAATACCTACGTCATAAGCTTAAAGTATCACCGGAAACTCGTGTTAATTTTAAACGTTCTCGGCCTTATAACATCATAAGGGTCAATACAAATTGTTGACGTAGGTAACTTTTTCGACAAAAAACCTTTTTGTTGACGCAATTCGAGTACGTAGCGCGGTGGCATAAAATTAGACCCTTTTAGGGTAATGTTTTTGTGATGAAAATCGATTTTGTCATAAATAATTTTGTTGATAACCAAATCTAAGTATGATGTAAAAAATATTGGAAAATAAAATGTATGACATACTCGTACTAGTTGCGCCCCGCGGTGTATGCCGCAGTTAAAAAGTTATCTTCTTATGTTATTTCTGGAATAGCATAAGAAGATAACTTTTTAATGCTATGATCTAACTCTGTGCCAAATTTTATCCAGATCCATTCAGCCATTCTGGCGTGATTGAGGAACTAATATTCATCCATACATCCATCCAAACTTTTGCATGATTGACGAATATTTTAAAAAATTGTAAAAAAAATGTGGTATACCTTTAAGTACCTATAAAATATACTGAAACTCTACAAACAAAATTGTCCACTGAAAAATACCACTTTTTTGTCTCGCATTTTAATAAAGAATTTTCAGACAAGAAAGACTCTTTTGTTCCGCAAAGGTAAATACGGTGACAGTAATCGAAACGTTTCTCGTTTCTCTCTGCAATACAAAGCTACACAAATCACATTACATTTGGAGTTCGTTAAACTTTCAGCGGACGAGGTGTGAGCCTGATTGGGATTCTCTCTATAGAGCTGTTCTAACTCTGCGAGGGGAAACAATTTTTCATTGGAAATTAAATAAATTCTTAATCAAGTTGGGGCAAAATACGGCACACTTGAGCTTAACTGTTGTATGAATCGTTTAAGGTTTCTTCATTATCATTACGAATGTAGGACTGGCTGGCCTTAAATTGCGCAAAAAAAGAAACGAATGGTAGGCGCGGCGGAAAGGAATGTAAGGGGAAGTTTTTCCTCTGCATTGGGGCGGTGCAATTATTATTATTTACTACTTTATCAAGCTATGCATTTATTTTATGTCACGAGCTTCATCTCAGTATATACAACAGAAGATGAGAAGCGTTCTCCTACGCCAGAAAGTCTCTAAACAATATCCAACCAGCCATTCTGCCCAAATTTTCCTTACCGTGTACCGAACCGTATCGTGTGTAATATCACCGAAGGTCTTAAGGTAAGTAGACATGTATGAATAATGGATTCATTCTTCAAAAATGTGGTATTTTGTTCACAAGTGTCTTCCTTGATCCTTTATAAATTTCTCAATGTCATATTCCCAGCAAAATTATAACCGCAGCGGCACTCAGCTATAACAAAAGGTCATAACCGATAACGTCTTTGCGCAACTTTTTACAACAACTACGAGCAAAAGAAAGTTGTACACAACGCCTCGGGGTGGTCCTATAAAGATCCGGGCTCGATGACACCACGCAATAAAGGCTTGGTCCGATTCACAACGGGCGACCGCGATGACAATGGCGGCGGTGACAGGAGACAAGAAAAATGACAGCCGAAGCTGTAGCAGCAACGCAGAATTATTTTCTGAAACTCCGTTTTCATAAAATCGTAATTTTTTATTCAGTTCTCCGAGTACCACTCAAAATAACGAGGTGCGAAGCAGAGCCAAAACATTATTTTATTAAATTTATGAATTGCTCTTCTAAATATATAGACGGTTCATGGATTAGTGGTCGGTGGTTACCAGCAAGTTTTTTGTTTCTACTTTGATACTAACCTACCAAAAAAATACTAGTGTGCTAAGTATGCTGTGTGTTAGTGTGTGTTGTATTTTTTTTATGGTTCATAACATTGACAATAAATTATCATCTTTTTTGTATTACAAAAAAATCAAAAACAGTGATGATGGCTGAATCTTTTTGATTGGATTTTGGTAAATAATTAGAAGTAATCTTTTTTTAAGTCGACTGCAGTCGTAATCGCATGTCGTGTCGTTAGTCGGATCGCTAAGAGTGAATTAGGCTGCGTAAGCCCGGGGGACGCCAGGGTTGTGTAGAGATATACGAACCAAAAACTGTCTTAATGGGAAAAAATAATAACATAGGAGAATACGGGTATAAAACGTATGTTGGGAGTTAAACACCGAATTTTGATTTACCGCACACTAGAAACTATCCTATTCTATCCTATGTTAGTGGTAGTAGTAGTGTGGTAGTAGTAGTATCTGAAAGCTGGAGACCTCGCGGCCGGCGTCTGTCTTCCCCTAAAGGTAGTTTGTTCCAAATTGACAATTTTGAAATTCTACATATTTATTGAACCTACTCACAAAATTTCAAGAGAATCACAAAAATGTCACGAAACGCGACCTGTCGAGGAAGACAGACATCCGGACAGAGATCCTGACAGAGATTTGGTCGGAATTCGGACTTACGAGAGCATTTTTGTTCAAGCTGAAGCAAAGAAGCTGAAGAGAGTCTTCGCTCACTGCTGCTCGGTTAATTAAATAGGTAAAGGTTTGTGTATGTGTGTTTATTTATTACTTCTTCACGCTTAAACAGATGGACGGAATTTGATGGAATTGTCAACCGCGGGTAGCACCGTTGGGCACGGCTACTTTCAAAATAAATCAAAGACCAAAGGCCACGAAACTTAGTTCAATGTGTTAATTACAAAATTTTCAATCGATCAGCGACAAACTATCGACGAAACAGTTTTATCGTGCGTGCTAGCACTACTTTCAACAAAGTATGTAAAAATCCTGAACTCGGTATTGATATCTTTTTCTTAAGTATATCTACTATTAGGAAGCGATTAAGCGACAATTTCTTCGATAAATTTAATCTGTGATACAAATAAATCTGAAAAAGTCTGAGCGTATCTAACAAATACAAACCAAAAGTAACTTTGCCACGCAATAGCTTTTAAAGTAAATACAATTGTACTCAGAAAAAATTACTAAATAACAAACTATAAAGGAATTCTGTCGAAGTCTCAAACAATTTGTTTTAACATTTCTTAATTATTTTACATTGTTAGAGTTCTGAGTAATTTTGTCCCAATTTTAAGTAAAACTTTTCATGGAAAAGCTTTTAAACGTTTCACGAAACTTCGTATCGGTTATAATTGTAGCACTGAATTTGATTCGAGTGTGACCCATATTCGATATTAGCTTGCCTGAGGTTTTATCGATTTTTTTTCCTGTGTAACTGTCTAAACCGGGAAATATTAAAGTAGAACAACAGCGAAATAAGAATAGTATTATTCTTAGATGCATCGGTGGCTCAGTCCGTAGTGAACCTACCTTCTGAGCTAGGGGACGTGGGTTCGATTCCCACCTAGGGCAAACCTTCATGTGATAAACATTTGTGTTTGTTCTATGTCTGGGTGTTAATTATCTATTTAAGTAGGTATTGTATATATGTATTTAAAAATATACCTATTTGTATGTAAATATATTACTCTCTGACTGTCATAGTACACATACATACCTTTGCTTAGTTTGGGGTCAGACGACTGTGTGTGTAAGTGTCCTGAATATTATATATTTAGTATTGTTTATTGCACATACCTATAAGTGGACGGGCCGTCTAAAGGATAACAATCACTGTCGCGTATTAACACTTAGTGTGTTTTATGTTTAGTACATGTTATGTGTGCCAAGACGCGTAGAAACGATTTTTGCTGGGGTTTACTTACAATAAAAGTTCTATGAAGTCAAAATAATGTTTTAAGATATTTAGTAAGTTTTACTAAATTCCATTTAAAAATATCTAGCCATTGAGTATTGAGCTAGACACAGATCCATCTGGATACGACATAACTCTAGAAATATGGACTACGTTTTCCCGCAAAACTACGAAAACGTACTTTTTATTATGACATATCATGCGTCTTCGATTGCAAATGTGAAGTGAATGTAATAACTTACTAAATGTGATGATAATGATGTTTTCTTAGCTGATTTCGGCCACAGCGACTATTCTTTTAACTAATACTTACATAGCATATCGTCACGCATTTTCCCAAAGGGGCTGGCAGAGGTGTAACAACACCCACAGTTTGCTGGACGTTATTCCGTCCCAAATGTGACAGAGGACGAGCCTGTCGCCTTACACCAGGTTCCAGTCATGCAGCAGATGACATACATACAATCCGCACAAATGTTCACACAATTAAAAATTGGTGCGTGCCGTCGGCTAGGGTTTTTTTTTTTTTTTTTATTTAAAAAATTACACTCCACGGACTCCGGGGACCGTGACTTTTTTTATCATAAATCTTAAATTATTATTTAAGCGAAATACAGGTAGAGGGGGGTTAGTTATTAAGTCTTAATCTAAGGTTAGGTTAAAGGTTTTCAGATTTACTTAATGCATTGTGAGTACACCACGAGCAGACCAGCGACCCGCAAGCAGCACCCGATCACGAGTATGACGCATGTGCCAGCCATCGCTCTCCTCAACCATATTTGAGGGAAGAGAACGACCCGACACACGACGCCGCCGCAAGAAGGTGCCTTCGATAGTGAGCATGAATGCTCGAGATGGACCCACAATTTATATAAAACGATAACAATAATAAAAACGAGAACAGAAATTATTAAAATTTTTATAACAATTAATATAACATCATGGCCTCCTCCCGACTCAGAGCCTCCATCACTACCGCGTTCCGATCTCTGATGGCCATCTGCAGGTTATATTCCTTGATGGTCTTCGGTGATGCAGCCGATGCTCGCCGTAAAAACCGGCTGATGGCATCGTCTTCGATGTCATCGGCGTAGTAGGTGAAAGTCCCGGTGTGCCGTGATATTGCGACGACTGCGTGGGACACGCTCTCATGCAGCTTCATTTTGGGCTTGGTCTTTATGGCGACAACCGACTCGTACGTTAGCCCCTGAGCTTCGTGGATGGTTAGGATGCGTGACCCTGCGCCTCCCCCATACCCTTGACTTTTGAGGGTCTCCTTTTCTTCCTGCGTATGTACTAAGAAAAGGGTGTTGGGGAGGGTGGTGGGAATTTGTGCTCCCTTGTACCTTCTTTGCTCGACGGACTTAATACGAGGAGCCGAGGAATAAATACCCGAGTAAATTTCCCTCAGCGCATACGCGACGTCCATTGGGTTCCTGTGTGTGCAAAGCAACTCCTGGCTGATGTTTGTGACCAGGTTTGGGCGTTGGTACCTCATTTCGAAGAGATTTTCTCTGTCAATAAAAGGTAACTGATTTACATCTCCGATGAGGACAAGCTCACCAGCACCAGACAGCCGTGCAACCATTATTATGGCTCCAAAATGGTTCATGAGCGCTTCGTCTACCAGGAGGCGGTTGAAACTCTCTCTACCAAAACCATTTACGAGAGAAGAAGCCATTGTTCGTACCCTGGATTTCACCAGGTCTCCGATACGGTGCGATAGTTTCTCTCTCAGATCTTTTGCTGCCTCTGTTGTTGTGGTGATGATGGCGTCCCTGTCCACATCGAAGTGACGGATCACCCATGTTGTCTTGCCACACCCTGGCACCCCATTGACCCATTGTATCTTTGGTACCGACCAACTTTCCCAACTTGCGTCGACGTCTGGGTTCCCTTCGATGGTTTTGGCCATCTCTAGGATTCGGTCGTCCAGCATTATCTTGGTGCACTTGGCGGTGACTACAATTGGATCCTTTGATGGTGTCCCGTATTTCGGCTTACCTATTCGCTCCGCCTCTGTCTCGTCTAGCGCTACAAAACCACTTTCTGCGCTATAGGCTGCCATATACTCTCCTTTCATGGTTCCTTTGATGATCTGGGAAGTGACGTTGTTGTATATGGCGGCTTCCGCTTCCTCAAGCCTCTCGTTTAGAAGACTTTCACTTCCTAGCCTAAAAGACTGCAAGATGTTATCGCAGGTCCTGAGATTAACTTGTTTCGTCGCTCTCAGTATGACTAGGAATTCGAGGAAGGCGTTTCTCGCATGGTTTTGCAGCCCCGAGGCCGAGACATAACGGGGCGAATCGACCTGGCCCATGTCGGCTCTCGTCCTAGCTGCTTGAAGTTGTGGAGCTGCTCTCGACGTCTGTGGAGATGGTGTTTTGGGTGCGATACGGAATAAGCTCTGCGTTATAGCGCTGAATGCTGTTATGAAACCGGTTATGTGGCCATTCCCTCTTTCTCGGTTACTACTTGCATGGGGTGCGGCCTTTTCAGAGACAATTTTTTGTTGTGCCCTTTCGGAACCAGACTGGGTGGTCGAACTTGGAACGGGGTGTCCCCAGCTATCTGTAGCACCTATGTGGTCTAGTGTTTGGGATTTGAGAAAGCTCAAGTTTTCTCCTCTATCCTCGTACACGACAACCTCATGGTGTTCAGAGGCCTTGGTGCAACCTAACCGGTCTACGACTTCCGCTTTCATATATTCGACCATCATCGCGTCCACGCTTATTACCCGGGGAGTGCTGTCAGCATTTTTGCTTAGATAATTAAGCAATGAGCTAGCTTGCGCGAAAGGTGACTGTGCCGCCCATTCCAGCAGTGCGATCGTTTTGTTTTTCGTTCGCACTATTCGGAATCGGTGGCCGTCTGCCGTGCACACTGGCATAGCTTCGTAGGATTTCCGCTTCATAGTTACTTTAGCGGTGCTCCCGTTGAGCAGACATGCTAATCCGGGCGATAGTCGAACACGTTTCTGGTTCCTGACGAGGCAAAAGCTTATTCCGAGTCTTTCTCTATTGCTGTCCATGAAAAGTGCCACACCGCGAATCCGTATTCCCGGGTCTCCTCTTTCTGCGTTTTCCAGAAGATCGTGAATGGATACGCTTTTTGAGGAAGTTTCTCGGGCGGAGATCGTGGCTTCTGTTGCGCAGGTAGACTGTGTGAGTGTGATGGGGGGAAGTGTTCGGATGGGGGGGAGTGTTTGGATGGGGGGGAGTGTTTGGATGGGGGGTAGTGTTCGGCTGGAATCGAGTGTTGAGTTTCTTTTGGATGCTATACGGTCGGCTAGGGTTTAACACGCTCCCTTTGAATAATACTAATGTGAAAACATTTCGTGAACACCTACTACTATAACCAACTATGTACATAATATGTGCTGTATACGAGTATAACCTACTATGTCAACACCCACTGCGTTATTCCACTTCTACTTTCCGCTGAAAAATACTCTGACACCAGACTCGGTAAGCCCCAAATCCGAGCAAACAGAGCCTCTAAAATTATCCCGTTCATTTTGCAAAGTGTTTAAAAATGCTACTAGCTTTGGGCGACCGCTGGCAGTCCGATGAATATTTCACATTCTACCAAATACGTAATTCGGAAGACCGGAACGTGTTATTTCCCTCCCCAGCGTGTTAATATTAAAATGTGCAAATCACAGCATTACCATGTTCCTTCTACGTTGCCTCAACGCAAATGCAGAAAAGATATTCAAATTCTCTCAATAAGTTTTGTGTGTTTGAAATGACTAAGTATAACTCATTGGCTGATAGATAGAGAGACATATATTCTTCAGAATTCTTTCTTAAGCTCAGTTATTGACAAAATATATTAGGACTACAAAACTAGTGCTATATCTGGTGGCATTATCGGTATAAACGATATGTTTCTGATTACTACATTGACATAATACAGTGAGATTAACTTCCAGCTGAATAATCATTCATATACTATGTAATGGCAAGATTAGGATAGAACAGCGTTTCCTAACCATTGGCAGTCCGCGCACGGACCTCTAAAAAATTAAGCATAACTTTAATGAAATACAAAAACACAACAACAGTTTTCGGACCAATTATTTGAGTTCTAAACTCGTATTCAAATACAACATTTTTTTTAAGAAAACTAGCTGTTACCCGTGATTTCGTTCGTGTTTATTCAGAAAATAGTATCCAAATATTCGTGAAATACTGTACTAATATTATAGTATATATACTATAATAATACTAAATACTATACTAATCACCAATTTTAACAAAATCCGCTCAGCCGTTTAGCCGTTAAAAGCCTACAAACAGACAGTGAGACAGAGTAAAAGTTCGATTTTATAAAATTATATGTGGATTAGTATGGATATTGACATACGTTAATGTGAAGGTATGTACTACTTTTTTGCAACTAAATTAGTCAATCTGGGTTGATGTACTCGTAACTACTGAGATGTAATCTCAAATTATTTTCCATTTTTAATCTTTTTTTTGTATTTGCTTTTAAGTATAAACATGAGCAGACAATGCCTTTTCATTGAGGTATGTGGTATGTGGTTCAGAAAATCAGTAAATGACATTTATTTACAATTGATAAATAGTCCTTAGTTGAGATCGCAAACCATTATACATTAAACTGGCGGGCCCTCAGGGGTCCGTGAGCCACAGTTTAAGAAACACTGGTATAGAGTTACACAGATGGCGTAATAAGAGAAACCTCATTAGTACCATAATTATTACACGGCAGTGAGCTAACGAAGTGGTGTTCGAAAACGGTTATGATGTGAAAGAGTAGAGAACGCTATGATACAACTGCTTGGGTATATACAATAGCCTCTTTAAACCGTGGCGTGCAAATTTTATTATATTGCAGTGGAGAAAAGCGCAGTGCAGTACCTACTATACAAGGCCTTGCTGTTTTCAAAAGTTTAATACCCTCAAGATTTTTATTTACCTTATTTAGGTAAGTTATTTTTTTCCTCGGGAAGTAATGCAGAGGTTTTTAATTTTCCGCGCCTGAAGCAACAAGCTAAGATCTAAATCAGTTTTTTTAAATCTGTAGTCAAGTATACCTATTAGCAATGTTCCCCTTAGCAATAAACGTTATATAGCTTTGTAATAGTTCCACAGTCTTTTGTCTTTTTCGTTCGAGTTAAAAAAATCAAAACAAAGAAAAAGACAAAACACTGTATGACTATTCCGAGGGTATATACGAGTATTATTGCTAAGGAGACTGTCTGCAGTCTTATTTACAGTCGAAATATATTTAGTGTATCTAGCTTTCCGTCCGCAGCTTTTCTTGCATTTCACACCCTTTATGGTGCTTAGATGATGGTGTAGCATTTTATTAGTGAAAGACTTTTTAAAAATCAGAGCAGTTATTAGAGCAGACGTGATCCCCTACATTTTAACTTAGAAGCTAACACATTTTCCTTTTACTTTGATCGAGTAAGCGCGAAGCGTCTCTATTTCAGCTTGTCTAGAAATGTTTTCGTATTTCTGGCGAATGTCCGACTGTTCTCCTATACAGGTCGTATTTCTCAATCGAGTCTCGTGAAATTTTGTGAGTAGTTCTGCTGTATTACTTTTTGTTTTTTTCAATATATATCATAACGCATTTCCCACGAAGGGGCTGGCAGAGGTGTAATACAACACCCACTCTTCGCCGGACGATATTCAGTCTCAAATGTGACAGGGGGCGTGCCTGTCGCCATACACCGCGCCCCAATAATGTAGCAGATGACATACATGTATAATACGCACATATGTTCACACAATAAACAAATTGGTGCGTGCCGTCGGCTGGGCTTGAACCCGCTCCCTCTGGCTTGAGAGGCGGGCCTTCTCCAACTAGTCTATCATCGCTTTAAATAATAATATGATAATCATTTTTAAAATGATAATATAATAATAATTTCTAAATATTTTTTAAATGACCAAGATTTGGAGGATAAAAACTCGCAAGGTCTTCAGCTCACAGAGTCATTAGAAGTATCGAAGTATATATTGTGGTATAAACGTAGACATGATATTTTTCAAACAATTTACGTCATAGTAATATCCAAAGCCAAGCTATATTAGTCTCGAAATCAATAAAAACCACTTTAGTGCTCTCAAGCATCCTTTCGTCTCGTCAGCACAAATAGTAATACATCTATGATATGGTATTATTAAGTAAGCTCCATGCTGTATAATAACTTGGTTATAGCTATATCTGTAAGCTTTATTAGCTCTTTTTAAGCTTCTGTAAGGTTAATTTTGTGCGAAATTCTATGTATCGTCTTTATTATGCTTCTATGATAATTTTAATTGTAGAAGCCGTGTTGGCCGAGCGGGATTTACCGCGCCTTCCGATCCGGAGATCGTGGATTCGATTTTGACCGTGCACCAATGAAAATAAACAAAAAAAAACTTTTCTCCCTTATAAAAGTTTATTTTGTGCATTTAAATTTGACACGTGCTCTTACAGTGAAGGAAAACATAACATACATCATATCGTCACGCCTTTCCCCCGAGGAGGCTGGCCGAGGTGTAATACAAAACCCACATTTCGCCGGACGATATTCAGTCCCAAATGTAACAGGGGGCAAGCCTGTCGCCATACATTGGGCTTCAGTCATGTAGTAGATGACATACAATACGCACATATGTTCACACAACGAACAAATTGGTGCGTGTCGTCGGCTGGGTTCAAACCCTGCTCCTTCTGGCTTGAGAGCCAGGCCTGCTCCAACTAGGCTATCATCGCTTGAAAAATTAAAATTAACCTAATTTAAAGTCAGTCGTACCTCGTCGTAGTCGTACTGAGATTTCATTGATTTGATAGATTTGCCTTAGGATTCTGTTCCATGAAATTCTCTTCGTTTATAACGCCGCTAACGTACGTAAATATTACTGAATTTCCTCAACAGAAAATGGGATTTGAACATTTTTGTATGTACACGACATTAAGGATAGCTGGCATCAGCGCGAGCAAATAACTTCCCCTTTGTTTTTATTCCGCTTTTTCTATTGAGTGAAGGTATGGGATTTTTCTCATCTTTCTGATTTGGCAGTTATTTTACTCTGCTTTATTTCTTGAATAAGTCTTTAGACAAAAAAAAAAATACATATTGTCGCTCAGTCGAAATGTTGAAAAAATATCCACAATTAGTTCATTTTTAATGATAGTAGAAAAAACTGCAACCATTATTTTGAACGGGAATATTTTGGTTTGAGTTGAAGCCAACATGTCATTATTTTAACGAGCTTTTCGGTCATGCAATGCAACAAACGCTACTAACCTAGTGTTTTATGTAATGGTACAGTTTTTGAATCGTGACTAATTATTTTTAACCAACTTTAAAAAAAGGTTTTCAATTCGACACGTAGGTACGTAAATGTATGGAAGTACTATTCTCGGGCTTGCAAAATATTCACATTACCCTAACTGATATTATAAATGCAAAAGTGAGTATGTTCGTTTGTTTATTTGTTTGTAACGCTTTCACGCCCTAACTAATCAACCGATCATCATGAAATTTTGCATACACGTTGTTTGGGTACAGAAAAGGACATAGGGTGCTTCTTATCCCGAAAAATAAACGGTTCCTTTGGGACCGCGGGTGAAACCGCAGGGCGCAGCTATGATTATGATAATTTATTAGAGCTTCCAAAAAATAAACATACAAAATTTGCAAAATTGTTACTTGAACTAATATCTAGTGTAATTTCGCTTTAACATCGCATTAAGTACATCAAGGAATATGAATTTTCTATTCTATTCTTAATTTAGAAAATTTTATAAAATTTTGTTAGTTAGTTCAAGTAGCAATTTTGAAGATGAACTTCCGCAAAGTGACGCCTGATTCAATCAACTATACAACATTTTATGAATTGAGTTGTGATGATTTTTATTGTCTGACATTAACTGCAACTTAGGGACTAGTGTAAGTTTCATTAAAATCGGTTCAGTAGTTTTCTAGATATGAACTAATTACGTGAACTTATTATTTATGTAGGTAAGTTTATTATAATTCTCAAATTTGTAAATGTAGTTATTACTTATTTAACCTTAAGAGTCCCGCGACGCTCTGAAATTCCGATACAAACGCGCTTGTCGAATTTCTTGGAAACCATTTGTCAGATTATGATGAAATTTAGCATGTACAATTAAATTAACTATATCTCCGCCTCTATGTTCTTGGTTTTTAAAAAAAAAAACGTCCTCAAGCGAATAGAGCTATGAAAAATATCCGCATTTTTAAGAGGTCACTTTTGACTGATTTATTCAATGGATAGACAAAGCAAATCAAAAATCCCTTTACATAGGGAGGTTGTCTACATCATTAGCTTTTAAATGATGATCCATAATACAAGGGAGTTTCTTAGTTATTTAAGAATGATTAGAGAAGTGCAAATGTCTTTAAATAAATCAAAAAATTAAATTGCACTTTGTCACTCTGTAGGTAACTTCAAAGGCTCGTCAGTATCTTTACTTGCTCTTTTCGCTCGTCGTTTTCTTCTAGACGAAGTGGCAATAGAAAACCTTAAGCCAATGCGAAGTTAGTCTATGGTGGTCGCTGAACTCTTAATTATCATTATTTTTCTTTAGCACACACCACCGTCCATGCTTAATCACAATGTTCTTATTCCATCCAAAGGTTGTCTGGAAGAGATCGCTCTTAAGCGATAAGACCGCCCATTGCGCCTTTATTTTTTTGTATTGTATTGTATTGTGTATTACTTGTTGGCTTGGCTGTTGTTGTGGAAAGGAAAATTGTTGTATGGCTTGTTATGCGACGGGTGTGGCGCCTAAGGGACCACATCTCAAAAACTTGGTAAAATTCTAGTACATGTAAGAAAAATCAACATTTGTAAGTAAAAATCAACATCTATAGGTAGTTAGTTACACTAAACGTTGGGATATTGACTGCCTCGGTGGCTCAGTTGGTAGTGAACCTGCCTTCTGAGCGTGGGGACGTGGGTTCGATTCCCATCTAGGGCAAATATTTGTGTGATGAACATTTGTGTTTGTTCTATGTCTGGGTGTTAATATCTATTTAAGTATGTATTTTAAAATATATAAGTATGTATGTAAATCAGTCTCTGGCAGCCATAGTACAAGCTACTTATCCACTTTCCTATGCTAAGTTGGTGCCAAGTCTAATATACTATATACAAGTAGGTATCCATGTACTTACTGCTTACGTGATATCTATGTACTAACTGGTTTAACACCGAGTTTAAATAGATAAGTGGATAGCGCTCTTGTTATTTTTCGCTTTTTAGTCCCGTTTTGTCGTTTTAATGCCAGTTAAAATTTGTTGAACAATTTTTTTTGCTTATGGTAGGTAATTTATTTACTGTAGATTCATGCTGTATAGTTTTACACTTTGTTTTGCAGGTTCAATAATTCAATTGTATGTTACAGAACTCAGTTTAAAATGTTAATGATGAACGGCATGATATCTTGACATAGACGTTTTTGTTTCATGTTTGACGACCAAAATCAAACTCTCTCTCCCTCTCTCTCTCTCTCTCTGTCTCTCTCTCCTTCGCGTCCCTCTCTTTTCGCCACAACTTTATCCCTCATGGTAATGAGGGCAGCTTTCTCTAATTTTCTCCTCCACTTCTTTAAGCTAAAAACCTATTACGATCAAAACCTTTATTTGATGTTAAAACAGTGTCGTTTTTTATCGTGCTTATAATTAACACATCTATATCCATTTACCTGAATGTAATATAGTTTATAATGTACTAGCTGCGCCCCGCGGTTTCACTCGCGGTTTAAAAGTATGTGCTATTCTAGACCATAATCTATATCTGTGCCAAATTTCATCCAGATCCATCCATCCATTCTTACAAACTTTCGCGTTTATAATATTAATAGGATTTATAGACGATAAAACATTTTGGTAATACAAACATATTGCTTAAATTAACCTATGTTAAGTATAAATGTACATTCTACAACCTTCGTCGAGGGCCTCCCTAATTTAGTTAAGAGCGCTACCTCACGATAAAAGGTGAGGTAGGGTCTACTGCATCACGACAAGCCTTTGAAACTCACCCATGTTTACTTTAAAGGACCTTTGCATTATTTACTAGAACTCAACCACTAGTTATTTACAAAACCATCAACTGAAAAACGGTAATAAAAATGGGTACTCGTACCTTGACGTTCACAAAAATCCGTGTTGATAACTTCTTTCACTAAACAACACAATTATATAACGTAAGTGCGCGGAAGAACTGTCGAAGTATGGAAAGGGCGTCGACGCGACCACCTCGCGAGGTGTCCAGTGGAGTACTGAGGAACGTCAACGGTTCAGCCGGCAACTCAGACCAGCCAAGAACCGTGTGAAATGCGCAAGTCACACTCCGCTTAACTTATCCACCTATATACTTTTGAAATTCAAATTGTCATTTACTCGGTCTTATAATACGGTATACACGCCGGGACCGTTCGGGGATAAATTTCCGGTATGCGGGGACTACGTGTTTTCACGGTTCACGGTCCTCAGAATAGTTGTAGGGGTTATTTGAATAAATCATTCTGCACTCTCCAACTGTAAGACCGTACGTGGACGACTGGGTTTCAAATTGATGATGGGCAACTATTTTCTGTCGTTTAACTTTGAACTTAACTCTCACTGAATTTGTTTTATTCTCACTAAGTTAGTCTTAGATAACTTATTATACAGGGGTACTGGTAATCAATTAGCGTCCTATTAGGGGATATTCTGCACATCATAAAAACATTTTTTCTACGACTTTTAAAAATTCGAAATTATTTCCTTTCATACAAAATTTTCAGAAATAGACTGAACATAATTAAATCTTTTATGTAAGAAACACGCGCATACTTTGATGTGCGTGACGACAAGCCGACAAGTGGTTAGCGGCTCGGGTGCTGTAAAGAGTTATGAAACATAAGAAAAAACAAAAACATTTTTTTTTTTGGATATTTGTCGAATTTAGGAAAAAGCTGTATAACAAAAGTTGTTTGTCTTATTTATTTATTTATTTATTTATTTATTATTACATTACCTTACAAAAACTAACAGTTTGCACCAAATCGTTTTTGTGTCAAATAAAAAAAATTGATGACTAGAAAATGCTCTTAAAAGGATGCTTATTGATTACCAGTAACCCTGTATAACACGTTTTTTATGATTTTATGTTTTTTTATGATTAAAACGCACCAACACGCGTAGTGTTGGTGCGTTTTCCTTAGCACACAAGCAGCTTGAGCTTGAGTGTTAAGCGAGACGTAGCCGCTTGCGCGCACTCGCCTTGAACCGATTATTCCCGTATTATAAAATCATAATGTGCTTAAAACACGTCAGTTTCCATAATACATAGATTTTAGTTGCTATTCTATCTAAATAAAATTATACTGATTGGTAAAAACCGAACTCTCTTTTCATTTAAAGTTAGGACGATTACCGTTACTGCGGTTGCGTAGTACAAAGACATTCGAAGTCTTTCTCGAAGAAGAAGAAGAAGAAGTTCGAAGTCTGGAACCATCTAAGTACATCCCTAATAGAAATAACACGTAAAAAGGCAACGAGAAAATAACATTACTGCCAATGTGTTTCATTTGTGTGATTTAAGTGCCTCGTAGCACATTCGTAGCAACGTCGTAGCAATATCGTAAACGCGCCGTAGCGCGTAGCACGTAGGTAGTAAAATTTTGCGTACCTTCAGTATTTTTATAGGCCGTTAATCCTAACTGCTTGACAGCGGTCGAACTAAGTTATTAGTTACTTTTACAAACAATGTGGTATACTGTGAAGTTAACAAATATATTAGACATTAGTAAAATTATACAAAAATAATCAACCCACCTAGTGTCTTACGCGCCGCAGTTCTACACAAGGAATGACTTGCGAACAGCAACTCTATCCCTGCATCCATAAGGTCAATTATTTTTAATATTTGAAATTCAAGGTCATTTTTGGGACATGCAATAAGCAACGCTGCATTAGATAAGCTAAGGGTGATTTTTGGAAATTCAAGATTCGCTGAACGCTGGCTATCGTGACGCCCCACGGGACTTTGATCCAAAATATAAAGGGATTATCCTGAAAAAGTTTGCTAAATTGTAAAGAGCTTATAAATCGTTTTGAGCAACTCATACTATGCGACTAATTTGTTTATTTCAAAAATCAGCTGTAAGTATCGATTGAGTGCAATTACTACTTAACTACGAGTACGTCCATAGTGATAAAACTATTCTTGTGTTGAACTTTTCGAAGAATATTCACAAGGTCTATTATAATCTATCTATTACGGATTATATATCTATCAAGGATATCTATAATCCATATAAGATCCTTCTTCTGTCTTCTTTTCAATCTGGCTCATAATTTTAAAGAGAGATTAAGAAAAGCAAACATTTTTTAAAATGATATTTCTTCATAAAATTTAATTTCTAATCACACTAAATAAAACTATCAAAAACGAAAAGGTAATTTACGTACTAAAATAACAGTTTTGCCTGAACTAGGATTCCCTGAATTGAATTATAAAAAAAGACATAGCATGAAATAAACACGGAATAATACGCTTTTAATAGAAAATATTATTTCACACGGATTATAATATGCTTTGAAGGAATAATCTGCTTACTATCACACTAATATTATAAATGCGAAAATTTGGATGAATGAATGTTTGTTACTTAATCGCGCCTGAACGGCTGACCGGTTCTGGATGCAATTTGGCAAAAAGATTTATATAGATTATACTCTGGAATAGCACATAGAATACTTTCTAACCGCAAGTAACATTGCGGGGCGCAACTAGTTAATTAATAAAAATAATAATAGAGTAGCAATAGCCTATGTATATTTGTAAAGACGTACACACGGCCCTCCCGCGGGTCTCGGCCGAGTCAACATAAACAAACGGACGGTATTGCCTGTATCCCTGTATCTTATCTTGGGAAATATTGGGCATTGCTTTCGGGATCCCTGTTTCATTTATCAGTATTAGCTATTATAGTTCTTCTAAGGGTGGGGAGTTAGCTGGTTTTTTGTTGTGTTATGTATAGTATACTAGACGCGCCCGGCAGTGTTAACCGCGGTTAAAAAGTAGCCTATGTGCAATTCCAGTCTATACACTGTGCCAAACTGATGATAGTTTAGTCGGAGAAGACTCGCTTCTCAAGCCAGAGGGAGCGGGTTCAGACCCAGCGGAAGGCACGCCCCAATTTATCATTGTGTAAACATTTGTGCGTATTTAATGTCATCTGCTACATAATTGGAGCCCGGTGTAGAGCGACAGGCTCGCACCCTGTCACAATTGGTACTGAATATCGTCCGGCGAAGTGTGGGTGCTGTAAACCTCTGCAAAGTAAATCTGATAACCTTTAACCTAACTTTAGATTAAGACTTAATAACTAACCCCCTCTACCTGTATTCCCCTTAAATAATAATTAAAGATTTATGTTAACAAAAGTCACGGTCCCCGGAGTCCGTGGAGTGATTTAAAAAAAAAAAAAACCTCTGCAAACCCCTTAAGGGGACAGGCGTGACGATATGACATGCTAAGTGCCAAATTTCAGGCAGATCCATTTAGCCGTTCTGGCGTGTGCCGTTTATTATGGTTGAAAATTATGTAATACGAGTGATAAAATTAGTATTATACAAATATGTACTCGTATCAGTCAGTTTTAGTCCAATCAAGATTGATCACTTTATTTCATTAAATGTTAGAAAGCTGGGACCGTAAAATTATATTTTAAAGTTGAAATCCAAAAACATCTAGTGAATAACATTTTAAATATTGGTGGATAACTTTTCGTATCTCAAAAGACATGTTACAAATTATAAATTTAATTTTACTGAATACTTTGACATTTCCTAAAAATTACACAATTTTTGTTTCTTGTTATACAAAATGTGGTTTTATTTTCTGAGATTTCTGAACCAAATTTTGGGTTCCATACCTACGTTCACAGCCACCCTACTCCCAACCCTCGATATAGGGGTGTGAGGCGTTTATCAGCAAAAGCTCCAGTTTCATTAGTTATAGTTAGGCGCAGAACCTCGAACTATGCCCGTGGGACAGCCCTGCTCTGCGGACGGCCTTGGATCACTCGTTAAGGGTCTTGTTTCAAAACACCAATTTGTCTTTAGATCACAGTGAGAGCAGGTACCAACCTACTTACATTGTAGAATTTCACGGCCTCTATAATTCATACAGATTGGTATACTACATACTACAAATTTATTTTACACTTTTACTGTGATTAATTTCGATCCAATCCCACATACTAATATCAATGGTGTTTTTAACCTTCGACGCAAAAACGATGGTGTGTTATAAGTTTGACGTGTAAGTATGGATGCGAGTGAGTATCTGCGTGCGCGCAAGCGCTTGTGTGTGTGTGTGTGTGTGTGTGTGAGTGAGTGAGTGTGTGTGTGTTTGTGGCACCGTAGCTGCCTAACTAATGAACCGATTTTGACTTTGTTTTGTTTTGTTTGAAAGGTGAATTAGTTGGGATTGTTCTTAGCTATATTTGATGAAAATCGTTGTTGACGAAAATTGGTTCAGGGGTTTTAAAAAAAATAATTTATACTTGTACTGTGATTAACTTCGATCCAATCCCATTTACTACGTAATACCAATAGTGTTCGTTTTTGAATTTACATTTATTTTTATATTATATTCCTAACCAATATCACTTTTCAAAACGAATCCCAAACCAATTAATGAGGATTAGGTACAGTATTGACGTGATTTTGATTTTTTTTTAGTTTGTCGTGTCCATAATTGAGTCAAGAACTCCGGCTATGGTTTCGAGTGGTTTTAAGTAGTGTTAGTAAATAATAACAGTTCTTTGGAAATTGTTAAAAATGGAGGGGATATGATTTTTTTTACCTTAAAAAACCATATATCCGCCAAATTTCCAAACGACCTGTAGAGCAGGACACTCGAACAGACGCCGCCGGCCGATCCGCGGCTCACAGAGCCACTAGCTTAAATACTAAATTAATTTGAGATTTGTCAAAACTGTTTCTGACTTATTCTCTGTAATTAACTAACATTCATTTAGTTTCCAAACCTAAAATCATTTTCGAATGAACGTCTAATAGACATCGCTACGACCTATATCACGGCCTCCCTGTCGGCTAGAACCTACATCTGCCAATTATGTGGCGTAGCATGGGCGTAGCTGCCACTTCGGATGGTAGTGACGTCACACGTCACAATATGAATTACCCTCATGCACACTATGTATGGGTATACATAGTGTGTATCTAGCTTAGATTTACCGTTGCTTGTACAAGTAGTAATTTTATTGTAATTAGTAATTTTAATTAGTAAATTGACAGCTCTTACATCATAAGCATTGTGCATTGTGTATCATTAGTATCATAACGAAGACGCCCAATTGTTACTTTTTATCCAACTGCACAAGAAGGAGGATTATGTTTTTATTTATGAAATGTGATAAAAGCCTGCCTTGACTGCCTCGGTGGCTCAGTTGGTAGTGAACCTGCCTTCTGAGTTCGGGGGCGTGGGTTCGATTCCCACCTAGGGCAAACATTTACGTGGTGAACATTTGTGTTTGTTCTATGTCTGGGTGTTAATATGTATTTAAGTATGTATTTAAAAATATCTAAGTATGTTTAACAGTCTCTGGCAGCCATAGTACAATCTTTGCTTAGTTTGGGGTCAGGCGACCGTGTGTGGAAGTGTCCCGAATTTATTTTTATTATTTTATAATTATAATTATATGCGTGGTTGTCTTTTCACGGAAAATGGATCATCACAAAACTAGTTATTGTATACAATAGGGATTATGATCATAAACTTCATCATTCATTTCATCATTGTCAGAGATTGTCAGATCATTAATTTAGCTTTTAAAATAATGCCAAGTACATTGTTACTTGAACTAATATCTAGTGTATTTTCGCTTTAACGTCTTATTAAGTACATCAAGGAATATGATTTTTTCATTAAATTAGGTCTGTTAAATTCGTGAGTTGAAATATAAAATTGTAAAACGTTTAAATTAGATTCAAATTTCTATTAGTATAAAGTTTTTTTAGTAAATTTCATTAAATTAATTTAGAATATTCATAATTAAAAATTTAGTAAAAAAAATCATATTCCTTGATGTACTTAATGCGACGTTAAAGCGTAAATACACTATATATTAGTTCAATTAACAATTTTGAAGATGAACTTCCGCAAAGTAACTGTAACAGTAACCTGATTCAATCAATTGCCAAGTATTTTTCAAAGAACATTCAAGCGACATAATAATTCTCCATCTGATTCTCACTCCGGAGAGTAACAGCAAAATCAGCCAAGCTCCAACCAATATCGACCCATAAACTAGGCATGTCCACCCCAATCAACGGAGACAATAGAATCCCGCAAGTCCCGGCACTAATCCATACGCAAATGGGAGTCATTTCCCAGCTCACGACGGCGCCGGGTTGTTTTTGCGCCGACATCGACAATGCAGGCACACCAGGCAATTTCCTGCCCTGTCTGCGGGCCTACTCGCACGCAATATCCGTCTACGTACGCGAGGAATGCTAATCTCGATAGCTTGCTGTCACATCACTGACAAATTTGACACCTCTGAGAGGCACACGGAGCAACTTTCGCAATAGTTAATCTGAAGGGCTGTATAATCGTGCGACAGCCTCGCTTGCACATTTACAAAGATTTGTACACCAACATTAAGTAGATTCTAAAATTTTGAAATTATTTAATGTTGGTGTACTTTGTTACACTGCTGAGTATAAACTACAGGGTCTGCAAGTCTCAGACACAGACTCTTGCTAACTACCTCGGTCTTGCACCAATCAGGCCGAATTTAAACATAGCGTAAATTTTCAAAGATTTGATAACATCACAATTTTTGTAAAGACTTGTATCTTTAAAGCATTATTAACAAAGTATGTATTAGATGCAATTATTATTATAATATTTGAGTAGAAGAAATTTTTTTTTTTCCAAAAATGTTTAAGCTAGCTAAATTTACTTTTTTCTCTTTCCCTGAAATAATTTTCATACATAGAACCGAAGTCGGTAGGTAGTCAAAGTTTATTTAATCATCTCTCGTTTCGAGGAAAAAAGTTCCATCATGTAATAAGATGAAGTTTTCAAGACATGAGCAGCAATTTCCTCGTATCTGAGACTCATCTATGCACGCAATAACAGTTGAAGAGGAGCAAACCGCTTTTTCCTTTCGACTCGATTCAATCTTTTTTAAATACCTGAGATCAATATTGACCAATTGAACATAAACTAAGGATACGTACTTCACATATTTTACTTAAAACTCTATTATCAACCTAACTTCCTAAAACAAATTTCTAAACTTAGTTTTGATCCAAAATAGTTTTCATTAATTTCAATCGAGTACTTGTTTTGATGGCATAAAAATCGATTTCAAAGTTTTATAAATTTCAGATGTGACAGAGAGCATAATTCAGATTCTTCCTCTTAATATTCCGAGCTTAATCCTGAAATAGCCCACGTGTGCCTGGAAATGGCAGGATATCATGTTACCTTATTATTGAGCAATTTGAGCATGATAAGTGCGCCATGGTAGAGGGTAATGTCCTCTTATCTAAAGTAGGAATCTAGAAGGTGACGTGCTCAGGGTTTTAACAGTATTGACTGGGATGAAAGCAAACGAAAACGAAATCAATCACGTTACAACAAAACTAATGGTCACTTGCATTGAATTTAAGAATTACTGATGTCCTTGCTTAATTAGCTTAATCTACTCCTAGCGACATGTTTGCTTAAGGGGCACATAGAGTTAAGAGTCTCCTAAGGAATGGCTTATGGGTCGCGGAAGAATATTTAGGTCCTACCTAAGGAGCTAGCTAAGGAGTAGTTTAAACTAGTTAAGCAAGGACATAGGCAATTATTATATTCAGTGCAAGTGTCCATAAATGTTGGCGCGGTAATCTGTCGAGCATTTTTCCGCGCGGCAGCCGCGCTGGATCGGAGCGCGCCAATAAGCTGGCGCGCTAGGCAATGAATGGCGCGCGGGGCGACTCCGTCCATGCTTTTTTAATGTAGAATCGACGTTGGACCACTAACTCGCCTGATGTTAAGCGACATTGTGGTCTAAGATGGAGCACGACGACCTAGAAGGTACTCATTCACTTTTTTACCGCGTTTTTGACAGCGTACCGGCCATTAGGCAAGCGCATGGCGCAGGGCCTCAAAATGCTTACAAACTATGGGCGACGAGCGCAAGGGCACCGTACTCATTCACTCAAGCCTTGAAGATACCCAGGATGTAGTTAGTCGGTAATACAGACAAGGTTACCGAGCGAAACGTGTACATAGCTTTATTCTAGCTAACCGAAACTGGCCGAACAGTGATTTTTTGTCAAGCGATCACTAACATTTAAACGTTTGATTAAAATCAATCAATACTACTTTTTAGATGTCATAAATTAAAAAAAAAAATGAAACATAAACTTTTAACAAGGTAGCTTATAATAATAAGGGTTTCAAATGAGATTCAAAGTTAAATCTACCAATTGAATAAAACCGTCTGCATTGAAACCAAAAGGCCAGCAAATTGCTAAACATTTGGCCCGTTTCAATACAATTCAATACATTTCGCAAAGTTTGATTGCGATTCCAATTTGAACTGTTCAAACTCCGCTTGTTATGACGCTTCCGGAGATAAGAATAGATTTCCAAACTACTTTCTGTTTCAATGATTGAAGTTGGAGCATAAAACTGTAAGTTTATGTCTACGACAATGGTTGTTTTTCGGTAGGTATTTATTAAATCAATTTGTCTTTTTTTAATTATTTTGGAATGTTTAATTCAGTCTCTTTTTCCTCTTGTTTTCTTTTTTACCCTTTCGGACTCAAGGCACAAATACTTTACTCAACTGATTGTGCCGTGAGTACTTTTGATTCCCTTCTACACATCTAATTGGTCTGTTCCGGAAAAAAAATGTAACTATGACCCAACTGACGAAAACTCAAATCCCTGGTTGTGCCTTGGGTTCTTTTGAGACACAACTGATGTCGTTGGAAAAAAAATGTACCTTTATAAATAAATAAATTCGGGACACTTCCACACACGGTCGCCTGACCCCAAACTAAGCAAAGCTTGTACTATGGTTGCCAGAGACTGATATACATACTTAGATATTTTTAAATACATACATAAATACATATTAACACCCAGACATAGAACAAACACAAATGTTCATCACATAAATGTTTGCCCTAGGTGGGAATCGAACCCACGCCCCCAAGCTCAGAAGGCAGGCCAACTACCTTCATTTTGACCTTTCCCGGACAAAGCCAGCCTTAATGAAATTAGTATGGAGATGAATATGTGTATGCAGTTAATAATTATGCATCACGACGCAGACAGATTCAAGTAGAAAAGAAAATTGACTATGAAAAACAAAGACAAATGTCCTCCAAAACCTTAGTAAAACTTAATATTATACTTATGTGGCTACTCTGATTATATATTTGCTTTTCCAACAACCTGTTATTTCGATGGGTAATACAGATTAGATTATCATAGGTACTCTGAAATTGAGTTACCTTTAACAAAAGCCATAGCAGACCCCGACACATCCGCTGTGGTGTTCCCTAACATCAGGCGAGCTAAAAATCCAAGCAACTCACCAAGTTTAATTCCTGCACGTTTACCTTGTCGGGATTGTTTCAATTGTTAACAGAAGTTAAACTGCTTTAGTTCGTTACCTACGCCGAAACTATAAATAGAGCAAGCGTTTACTCGTGTCAATGTATCACGTACATGTGATTGTGTATGATATGGATACAGAGCTGGGTATGAAGGCAGTTTAGGGCTCAGGCCCCGGTCGCCAGATTTGGAGGGGCGCCAATAGCGCTCTGAAGAAACGCTTAAGCACCACTTGTGCACTAATCCTTAGAATTTTCATCTTTCGGCGGGAGGCATGCTGTTGGCTCAGGTTAGAAAAAAATATCAGTTTAAAATGTATAAAATAAATATAGATTGTATTGTAAATAGATATATAGACCGAATTCGTTTATCACTTAAGAGAAAACAATTAAGTGCCAAATAAAGTGGTTAGCTTAATAAAATACCAAATATATTATGCTTTAATCAAAAAAACTAAATGTAACTAAACGTGTGAAAATGAATGGACTAAAACAAAAAGGTCTAAGCCAAGGGCATCTTTGTAACGATGATAAATGGTTTCCCGGCTTATAAATCACGCCTACTAGCAACAGCGCTAAGTAAAACTACATATTATATTTACGGCACGTTTTCACTGGTCTAATAATCCTACTAATGTTTTAAAAACGAAACTGTCTGAGTGCGCGCGTGTGTGTGTGTGTGCTTGTTGCTACTTCACATTTAAACGGATAAACGGACTTTGATGAAAATTTGTAGTTTATACGCAGTTAAAAGTAGCCTATGTGTTGCACAATTTAAAAAAATTGGCAAAATCAACACGGAGCTTGTAGGTAGAGTGGAAATTGCTGAACTATTTCTCTAAAATGCACTGCCAACGGCTCAAGTTATTTCTGAATATAGGTCAAATATAAACACCAATCTTTTAGAGCACTCACCGCTCATGAGTTAGTTTTGTTTTGTATTGTTCGTTACGATAATTAAACCAACTTTAAAAAGAAAATAATCGATCCGAGTTTTTTAAATAAATTTGGGAAAGTCCCTAATACGAGAAAGTTTTAAAAAAAGCTGATCTTAAATTACAGAGATAAGCTTTTCCCGGCTTCGCCCTGACTGTACATTTGTCCCTAGTGAATACGAGTAACTCAAGCTATTGGAAACTGTTGCGCAACTTTTTTGTAAAGATACATATGTATGTATACCAAATCGAAAATCGTCTATACTTCAGCTTCGACAAAAATGCTTTCACATGTTCGTATTTCTATTCAAATGGCTGTTTACATTTGCAGGTCGCATTTATTAACCGATTATCGTGAAACTTGAGAGGAGGTTCGATAATTATACAGATTTTTATGATACAGAGAAAGACAGACGCTGGCCGCGAGATCTTTCGCCACAGAACTACTAGTTATGTAGGAATGAGTACATTTTTTGCCGTCTCGAGAATGAAGTGACGTGTGTGTAGAACAGAAGCTAAACTCAGGAGAATATTTGGTTAGTAGAGAGAGCAGTGCGCGAGCGGGCAAGGATGCTTGAACGGCTCGTGCGCGTGTGAAAAAATATATGTATGAAATGCAGACTGCACGTGCGGCGAGTACCTGTAATTGGCCGGCTTAAAAAAATAGGATTGCACAACGAATTAATTGAAAACTTCGTACATTTAGTAAGGTTCGTATGAGTTTGACTTCGCTATTTTCTAACCGATTGTTTTTGTTTAAAAATAAATTCTGTTCCATACGCTTCTACTCCGCTCGCCGATCATACCCAATTTTTTCGAGACGGAAAAGGAATTTAACCGGTATTACCGTATAATTTAATTACTTTTAAGCCATGGCACTTTGTGTAACCATGTCTTCTCATCCGACTAACAGCTAGTCTTCAGACTGACGCGTCCTCGACGTGACCGAGCTACTGCTAGCTTATTAGCATATCATTTGCATAGCTCGCTTCCGCAAGGTAGCATTTGTAGACTTGTAGATTGTTGGAAAGCTTGAGGACGATATAAAACTAACGAACCAGGTGCATAAATATTTACGGGGGAAAGCACAATTGCTAACAGTTTTATTATGTAGATTTTTGTGTTCTCGGGTGTTCGTTTTTAATTTTGAAATGAATCTAGTTTTTTTACTGTAGGAAATATAAAGTAATGCCTTTTTTGTATTTGAATGATTTTTTATCTATTTTTCTTAATGCTATGCTTACAAACGGAGCTTAAAAATATATACTAATAGATTACTAGCTGTTATACCTAAGCGACTTCGTTTGCGTTAATTCAGAAAATAGTAGCGAAAAACCTCGTCGTGATAGACTGTAATATATTTATATTTTTTTTATGAAGAATAGGTCGGCGTTTGACCACCAACTCGCCTGATGTTAAGTGACGTTGTGGTCTAAGATGGAGCACGATGACCTATAAGGTACTTATTCACTCTAGCCTTGAAGATTTGTAGAGTGAAGAAGTACAGAACAGCAGTTGAGTGAGGCGCTACAAGTGCACCACTGCTCAGACCCGTCTTCGGAACGGTTACACCGGACTACATCCCGAAACACGACTAGGTCATTTCACGGCATGGCTTAGTCCGGTGGGTGGTAACTAGCCACGGCCGAAGCCGCCCACCAGAGTTTGCTACCCGGTTAGCACTACCCGGGGACCACGTGTAGGGAATCAGAATAGAGTACACTCCCACGGACGTGGGTAGCTCAGCCCCCAAATCAAATTATCAAATTTCATCAAGAGCCTTTTTGGCCGTAAAAAGCCTACAAGCAGGCGGACAGACATACAGAGTCACTTTCTATTTTATAAAATTACTAGCTGCGCCCCGCGGTTTCACCCGCGTCCCACAAGAACCGTTATTTTTTTCTGGATAATTTCTTAATTTTTTCTTTCATAAGATCCTTCTCCTGGCAAATAATAAACACAACAAAAAAAATTGCGAAAGTATTCCATCTACACGCGTGATGCGATGACCAAGGGAAATAGTGATTCATAGAGATGAATACATATAACCCCGCGACTTCGTTCGCGTTTATTATTTATATATATTAAGATGTGAGCTATCCTATCTGTTAAGTTAGATTGAACTGCACACGGTGGGCAAATTTGATTGAAATCGGCTAAGTACGAGTAGTTTAGGAGTCTATAGCGGACAAACAACGTGACACGCAATTTATATATATTAGGAAAATAAGGACCGGTATACCCAAATCATGGTAGCTTTACGCTTACCATTACAGCATCTAAAAGCATAATAAACCTTGTATATACATAATGCTGTTGTTTAGGTAAGCATTTTGGCTATTTTTGTTATTCCTACTAAGGTTTTTATTTACACAAAACAGATTCTGTAATTAATTTCAACGGATTTCAGCGTCATGTTTCAATAGCGTCGTTTTCATTTATTTGACAGATTTTCAACAATTTGTCCAGAATGTCAGTTTTAATCGAATTCCAGTTCATTTGAATAAAAACCTTCATACTTTTTGTCAATTTCATAATGATTCTTGGACTACAACTGTTGAAAATATATTTTATCTTTAACCATAGACATGACCTATGTAATAGAGCATATTCTGTGTCTTTAACATGGAATATTGAAGGTAAGTAATTATGGCATATTTTTATTAATATAGATTTTGTATTGTCCATCTTTACATAAATCGTCATGCCTTTCCCCCGAGGGGGCTGCCAGAGGTGTAATACAACACCCACATTTCGCCGGACGATATTCAGCAAGTAAGTAGGTAATAGACGTGGTTTTCACACATTATGATTTATGTATCGGGAATTACGTACGATTTAGTCGATTATTCTGACTTTAGTTTCAACGGCATTTGGCGATCTTCATCAAGGCGAGTGCGCGCGCGCTATATAGTGTGCTATGCGAGACGCAACCGTGCATATTTCACCCGAGGATATTCATCAAGCAATTTATTATTTTAAAAAAACCCACTCGTCAACTTAAAAGACCTCTTTGTCTGTATCAAGAAGGTCAAGGTCGGAGGTCAAGAATTAAAAATTAGTAAGTAGTACCTAACTACACTAGTGGCTGTGTAAGCTGGAGACCTCGCGACTGGCGTTTGTTCTCCTATACAGGTCGCATTCCTCAACCGATTCATGTGTGAGCAGGTTTATTAATTATACAGTTTTTTTTTGCCGAGTTAGTTTTTGCAAATTTTTCAAAATGGCGGCGATATGATTTAAATAAATAAATCTCCACAATTTTGAAATCCTACTAATATTATAAACGCGAAAGTTTGTATGTATGGACGGATGGATGTTTGTTACTCTTTCACGCCAGAACGGCTGAACAGATCTGGATGTAATTTGGCACAGAGATAGATTATAGTCCAGAATAGCACATAGGATACTTTTTAACCGCGGGTGAAACCGCGGGGCACAGCTAGTTCTATATATTTCACACACAAAGTTTCAAGAAAATCGGTTAAGAAATGCGACCTGTAGACGAAGACAGAGATCCGGACAAACTAACCCTTTTTGTCGAAGCTGAAGCAGAGACGCTTCACTCGCTAACGCTCGCTCGGTCAATTTCCTACCTATACCCTATTGTAATGGGACAATGGAGAATAAAACATTTTGTAATACCCTAAATCTTTGTTTAAACCTTCTTCAAAATCGTGGTCAAACAATGTACTAGCTTGGCCTAAACGTGGACTAAACAAAAGATTCTTTGTTCTGTTCACGGCAAAAATACGCAAACACTTTTCCCTGCCGCTTAAGGGCATACAGGATATGAGAACCTGTGGGTCCGTAATTATAAAGTCAAATAATTATATCTCGCGTCGACTACGCAAAAACAATGCCAAGCCATGAAAAAACATTTCTGGAGTGTTTTTGTTTTGGGTAATAAAAACTTAACACCCTTTTTTACACTGAAAAAGTTTTGTTAAAATGTTCCGTTGCTTCCATACTAGCTCCGCCCCGTGGTTGTATGTATACCTGCTGTTATTTTACTGAGTTAAAACTTGTTAATCTAGGGTATATCGTCTACTCCCCCGAGGGTTCCCGTCTTGTCGTGGCGGGGGGGCTCAGTGGCCGTGGCTTCGTCAACCACGATGAAGCCAGCAAGAGGAATCCGAGGTGCCTTATCTTATCGAGGAATCTTAGGGCTTTTAGCCCAAAGCCCACATGGAAGCGGCCTAAGTAGGGTGTGGATCTGTATGAGCAGACCCACAACTGAAGCGGGGTGCAGTGTCGCCCATGCGACACTGCAACCGAAGGCATCGCTACCGTTCGATGGCGGACGCGGTGGGGCCTCAGAGGAAGAGGCGTGTCGGTGTATCGTTGCCGCTCTCCCTATCCTCTACGGCCAAATGGGCAGGCGTCCGTCCGTCGGGTTTCTTCTCACCCCTTTCTGGGGTGGGGAGAGGGGATCGGGGCTGTGCCCCCTGCCCCTGGCTTTTCTCCGCCTATAACAATAGGCGGGTCTCTTTATTTACAGGTGGCGTTGTGTACTTCGGCGAACCATTTCTGCTATATGCCTGCGCGATCAAGCCCTGCCGGGTGAGATCCCCGGTTGCCCGGGGAAGGCCCAGCGAGCCGATCAGCGGCCGTGGCAGCAGTCGCGGGTGCCGATGTCCCTACTTCATCATCATCTTCATCGTCATTTACTTTGACGGCAAGCTCTCGGACGTATGGCTTCGTTTTTCTACTTCTCCATCCTCCGGCATCCTTTACTTCTGGAGGTCTTGCGTGGAGGGGTGCGATGGTCCGGATGTGCTCATGTCCGGACTTGTCCGCCCTCTCAAACATCGTGGTCGCCAGCTTTCTCACAAAGGACTCTATGTTTTCGATCTTGAGGTCTCTTTGGATGGTGTGGTTCCTCACGTACCGTGGGGCTCCAACTATCACCCTCAGCGACAGGTTTTCTTGAGCTTGTAGTCGGTGTCTGTTGGTCTGGCTCAGGTACGGGAACCACGCTGGGCAGGCGATGGGGCCACTCATCTGACCCATCGCATGGCGACCATGGGCGCCTAGACACGGGTGTTGGCTGGCGCCCACGGGCAAATTGATCCCCCAGGAGGTGAATGATGACGATGTGTCTGATGTTCGACAATCGTCATCGAGAGGGAGAGAGCGCAAGCTCAGAGAGATGCCCGAAGGGGCTGGCGCTGTCGGGGCCACGGAAGAGTGCGAAATCGTCTCCGTAGCCCCGAGATTTTGCGCCGAAGTGAAACACCCTTGGGTTTTTAGTGAGTAGCCGCCAGTGCCGGGATTCCCACATAACCACTTTGTGCCCGCACCCGGGGCTATTGGTGGTATTCATAAAGGATTCGCCCAAAGCGAAAAGAAAAAAGAAAAAAAGTGTAAGCCGTCTATTCCTTGACCCATTTTGGCGTGAAAACAGCAAACATACAATTTTAAACACTCTTTAACTAATATTACTTATTAGTGTGGCCTAAAAACTTAATTAAAAGGGTGCCTCATATCTAAATCTCTTTAATAAGTCTCAGAGTAGTTTAAAGATAACTTTCATGTTAGAGGAAAATGAACGCTCAAAGCGTTTGTAGGTATCATCCGCTCAGACCCCATTCAGTGAGCAGTACAAAGTAAAAGCCGTCTTGTACCAAAGGATCCGTGAAATTAATTAAAACGGTAAGGAGCCGTACGTTGCAACGCGTTGACACGCGGACAAGGGTCGCCGCACACTGGAAAGGGAAACGAGCATCCGACAAAGTTACTTTTCATTTGCTGTAAGTTGGGAGAGACATTTTGCTTTAATTGCCCTTTGGTTTGTTTTAGTTAAGTGCATTTGTTTTTGTAAATATGTATGTTTTTTTTAAAATATTATTAGGCCTATGCAGAAGATACAGAGTTACATTTTTAAACGCAGGTCTAATTAAGCTTATAACTTTTTAGCTTCTAACTCTTGGTGGCGCAAGACTACCTCTGATAAGTAGATAACTCCGAGTTAAAAAAAATACTCGAACTTCTTTAGTGGACTTTATAATAGTGAACTGAAATGTATAAATGATTTTTACTAAGACCACTAAATTCATCTTCACGCGATCAAGAATATTATTTTTATCGAAGTTGTTGTGTAAAAAGTAGGTAAGTAAATTGTGTTAGTAGTAGTAGTACCTAATAAAAGTAAAAATTAAAAACATAAGTATTTTAACATTACCAAAAACTCTATTCTACTATCCTACTTATATTATAAACGCGAAAGTTTGTATGTATGGATGGATGGATGGATGGATGGATGGATGGATGGATGGATGGATGGATGGATGGATGGATGTTTGTTACTCTTTCACGCCAGAACGGCTGAACAGATCTGGATGAAATTTGGCACAGAGATAGATTTTAGTCAAGAATAGCACAAAGGATACGTTTTAACATTAAATAAAGCACAGCTAGTATTAAATAAAAAAGATCTGAAGTTTAAAATATATCAATAAGGAAGTATTTAAAAACCAAAAAGTGTGCGTTTTCGTCTACGAAGAGCCTTACAAGACATACGTAGTAACGTACGTGCACAAGTGACGGCCTTTTGTGAGCTTAGAAATTACGACACGTTGCTACGTGTTTTCTCGCTCAGTTGCAACTCACAGAGAAAACTCTAGAAGGGATGCTTGTGTATTAAATTTTACCATTCTATGTAAAATTTTACATTACTTTTTACAGTTTCAACTGACTGGGTAAAGCGTGACTAAACAGCAATTTATTGCAGCTTTATAGGCATTAAAGCTTTATGGCATTACTATTACAATTTTATTCCAGTTTCGCTCTCGCTTACTTTCTAGTAGAAAAAGTGGCCGAAAATTCAGTGCCAGTGCTGCAACAAACCAAAGCTACCAAAGATGTCTATTAATTCTCATTTATTTACAGTTACAAGAAAGTTTTACTGAACCTCAATCAACATTAGCCACGAGTAATAAAAACAAGAGAACCGATGATAAATCCACAGGAGTGCCATCTCTAAAATAGGTTACTTAAAAAACGGAGTTAGCCTAGACCAGCTATACTCAAAGTGTGTTCCGCGGAATCCTAGGGTTCCACGAAACCCTCCGTAAGAATTCAATAAATATTAAAAACACCTCTCTTTCCCTCTGGTCAACCGTTCCACGATACGTGCATTCGGGCGACTGTTGACGCGGTTTATCACGAGACACGTAATAATTAACTGTTACATTGTACTCGTATTATGCTTATTAATAAAAATTAGAAATAAATGAATCTTGAATCTTGAATAAATACATGTTTGTTATATTGTAGGGTTCCGTCAAGTATTTCGCTTTCCAAAAGGGTTCCGTCACCAAAAAGTTTGAGTATGGCTGGCCTAGACTATAAATCGTGGGCCATCAATTTGCATGCTAATACAGCGGCCGCGTGGTCGGGACAAGTGACTGACAAGGACAGCATCAGGGGCCTCCTAAACGCTCCCCCGAGTATTAGGACATTTTTCTTCTTTCGCCAATTATATTAAATTCAGAGCTCGCTTCAAAGAATCATCTGACCCTCTTATTAAAAAACTAAGTGAATAAACTCGGTCTGGGGTAAGGACTGAAAAACGCTCAGATTTTTTGGTATTAGTTAGTCGAAGTTCAAAGTTAAGTTTGTAAGCGAAATCTTTTTAGTTTGCCTACTTCGCTTTCACCACAAATGTTTCTATAGAAATGATGAAAAATTTTCATCACCATAGAAAATTGGTGATGAAATGATTAAATGTTTTTTTATTTAGTAGTATAAAGTTCCAACACCTAGCTCCAGCTGTCCGGATGGCATGCAAGGATTGTACAATGTGTGTGTGGAGTGACATATTTGTTGCTGAAAGCTCAAATCCACTTTGGAGTCATTGCAGTTTTCCAGTAGGTAAGACCGATAAATATAAATGTACCTACTCTGTATTTTTAACAGGACAAGCAACATTTGCCTAACGCGGGCCAAGCCAAGCCTGCTCTTGTTAAGCGAACACATTTTTTAACAAAAGTCACGGTCCCCGGAGTCCGTGGAGTGCAAAAAAGCGAATACATTTATTTACTGCATGTAAACGACCCTATTTCGGTTACTTGGTCCCCGAATTATAATCTTGAATTTGTTTTCGTCTGCCTGTTAAAATCTTGATCTTTGCGGTTTCTAGAAATGATTAGAGAATTGTTATTTACCATTAATTTAACAAAGCTAAGATTTTCATGATAAGTTTAATTATGATATTGAATTAAGAATAAACATTAATGCCTATGCGTCTTGTGAACGTTTTTTTTGTATAATATTTTCCAAAAGATACAAAAACTTTAAAGATACGTGATTTTTGTATTTTGAAGCGATGGCAGCCTAGTTGGGAGAAGGTCCGCCTCTCTAGCCAGAGGGAGCGGGTTCGAACCCAGCCGACGGCACGCACCAATTTGTTCATTGTATAAACATATGTGCGTATTGTATATCATCTGCTACATGACTGGAGCCCGGTGTATGACAACAGGCTCGCCCCCTGTCACATTTGGGACTGAATATCGTCCGGCGAAATGTGGGTGTTGTATTACACCTCTGCCAGCCGCCTCGGGGGAAAGGCGTGACGATATGTGGAAAATAATTATGTAATCAAACATGTGGTTGTAATAATGAACTACCTAAATGTACAAACTAGCTGATATAATTATTGTTTTGTAATTTGTTTTAAAATTTTTTTTTTTTTTTTTTTTTTTTTTTTTTTTTTTTTTATGTAGAATAAGTCGGCGTTTGACCACCAACTCGCCTGATGTTAAGCGACGTTGTGGTCTAAGATGGAGCACGACGACCTATAAAGTACTTATTCACTCTAGCCTTAAATATTTGTATAGTAAAAAAGCACAAAGACGGCAGTTGAGTGAGGCGCTACAAGTGCGCTACTGCTCAGACCCGTCTTCGGAACGGTTACACCGGACTACATCCCGAAACACGACTAGGTCATTTCACGGCATGGCTTGGTCCGGTGGGTGGTAACTAGCCACGGCCGAAGCCTCCCACCAGAGTTTGTTTTAAATTGTTTTGGCTCTATTAAAAACCGACAAGGTTATTATTACACATCATTATTAAATTTCAATAAAAAAATAATTACATCAGCTGTTTTGTACATTTAGTCCAATGTGACCTTTAACAACAGGACAACTAATTTTTTTCTCGATTTCAGTGTTGTTCCATTACAAAAATGCCTAGTACATATACTCGTACCAACAACCAGAATCGAATTCGTAGCATACTTTTCGAATAGCCCGCTAAATCTCTGCCACTCTGTCACGAATAACTTTTGTCACGAGTATTGTGTGACTAAAAATCTAATAAGAGGAGTTTTGTTGGAGCGCGCCAACTCTTTGAATCAGAATTTACATTTATATTAGCCTCAGTTTTAAGTAATACTCATAGACTTGTATGTTACGTTGTAAGGATGGGGCAAAGGGAACTTTAACAATAGCGTGCAGGCTTTGAAGCGCATAGGTATTGTCAGTGATATTGTAACAGATGACGCATGGGCGAAGTTTGTAGGCAAGAATTCATTTTACAAAAAAAAAACCCCGACAGCGTTTCTCATCAACAAACGTAGCTAAGGACACTCTCGATTAATTCACTTTCATTTACAAACAAAAAAAAAAAACAAAATCGGTTCATCCCATCGGGAGCTACGATGCCACGGACACGTTAAACTTATTACGTACTAGCAGCGCCCCGCGGTTCCACACGCGGTTAAAAAGTGATCCTATGTGATATTCTAGACTATAATCTATCTCTGTGCCAAATTTCATCCGGATCTGTTCAGCCGTTCTGGCGTGAAAGAGTAACAAACATCCATCCATTCTTACAAGCTTTCGCGTTTATAATAAAAAAAGTAGGAAGTAGGATAAAGTTAGTAGAGATTTTGATAATTGTCAATGTTCGTCGTCGTTTCGCTGGTTGTTGTTTGTACGTTCGCCGCAAATGTTCGAGAGAGCATGTCCTTACTTTTGAGATCGTTGCTATGCTTGTGTTTGCTACTCGCAACGCTATCACGGGGTCTACGTCGCTTTTGAACCAAACTTGGCACAAACACACAACTTAGGGAACTTTGAATAAAACTTTTGGTACGAGTTGCAGCCAAAATTAGTCTTCGTGGTGATAATTGTAACAGATTTTGGTTCTTTTTTCACTGAAAGTTTACTGAAAAACAAGGCCAGTTAACGTAGTAAAAAAACATGCTTACTTACGTACTTATACGTAAACATACTTACTTATGTACAACGTGTTGTGCATTGCTGCGGAATTTGTAGAGTTAGGTGTACTCCACTAGCAGAGCACGAATAAACTATGGGACAACCTTGAAAGCGAGAAACAAAACAACTGTTCCATGCATTTTGTCGATGATCAACGTACTTTTTGTATGCTACAGAGTCGTACTGAGCTGGAAGGGCTCGGGTGGCTCCCCACAAGCCAGGGGCCCAAACCTACTCACCGTCTGGCTTGTGGCAAGCCCCGCAAGCCAAGTCCAAGGGGGCCCGCGCTGGCTAGGGCCCGGGTGGCTTATGCCATCCAGACTGTATGGCCAGTCCGACCCTGGGGATAGCTGTTTTTTTTTCGATTTTAAGGTTGTTCCATAGTTTATTCGTACTCTGTAAGTGCAGTATACCTACCTATACAAATTCCGCGTGAATGCAAAACAACACGTTGTAAAACTACCTATCTAGACCTACTTAAGATTGTGTTCTTAAAGTTTCTTAATACAATAGTCATGGATTTAACGACCTCAGTGTTATCTTAATAGCCCTTCGTAGGGAAATTTTTAATGTGCCATAAAAACAGGGAAGCCGCAGAAAAAAAAATCCTTAAAAGCAAGAACTTAGCCTTATTTTCATTTTATTTTATGATAAATAATCAACCGTCTAAAGATACTGTTTTCCTTGAACTCTCTGAAACATAGTATTTCAAAGCGATCTGCATAAACCAAACCAACCTACTGGCCAAATGCGAACGTAAATAATAGAAATAGGGTTCTGTAGAAGATATATGTTACTGTTGTTGACTTACGCACGCAGGAATCCGTGCAACATTACGGTTATCGCGATATTTTTATGATAATATTTCTGGAATGTCTTTAGTAGCAACACTAGTATTAATCAGTTTTTGGCCTGTTTTCAACAAGGGATTATGATGATAATTCTTGTTTTTTAATCTCATAAAAGTTTACATGTGCAGAGGTCTAATAATTATGTTGATTTGAAACACACCAGACATAAAAAAACTCGCCAGAAAGTACTACTTGTTATTATAAATTTTACTTACCTATTGGTAGGTACATTATGTATTACTGAGTATCTAGCCAGTATTCAAAATTCTAAGTACATAAGTATATTTTTAACCCCGACGCAAAACGACGAGGTGTTATAAGTTTGATGTGTCTGAGTGTGTGTGTGTGTGTGTGTTTGTGTCTGCTGTGGCATCGTAGCGCATTTTTTTTTGTTTGTAATGTGAATTAGTCGAGAGCGTTCTTACTCTGCTGTTTGATGAAAATCGTGTCGAGGGATTTTAAAATTTTTGTTTCATTTACTGGTACAGATTCTAATTATGCGATCGTTAAGCTCAGACTTTATAAATGAAATAAAAAGACTCGTCCGTTAAGCTAAGGAATCCTAAAATAAAACCTACGGCCGTGTAATCTAGAAAGAAACAGCTAGTTTACTACTGAGCTCGACTGTACCCAGTTACATTTCACTTGATTGCCAACGAAACGGACTTTTTTCACGCAAACCATAAGTACCTAACTAGGTTCAGTAGAGCGAATAGAAAACCTTGGGGTTTAATCTGCTTAATCGCTTTCAAAGTACTTTTTTACGAAATATTGGCTAGCGTTTAAATAATTTTACTTTTATCGGAGAAAATGTGTTTATGAAAGTTTATGTGATTAATTATTATTAATTACTTTAAGCACGCAATCAAATACATTTGGCTCACTGCGTTGATCCATTGCTGGTCAAAGGACTCTACATTTTTTTTTGTAAACTTACTCTTTCATTATTTCATTATTTAAAGTCCCAAGCTCGTTGCTTTTTTATTCAAGAATTTTTAACGTTTCTTTACATCTTGAAGCAAGTCGGAATTCTGTAAAGAGCTTTACCAATTTATCCAGATGCATTCAACTTGACCCGTTCATTCCATGCAATCTCATTCATACCAACCAGTGCACAGTTTTGAAGTTCACACAAAACGGGCTTAGGGCTGATTTAGTTGTGGGAAACGCCCGCTTTACAAATGGATAAGAAACACCTGTGAGGGAAGACTGAGGTCTGTAATCGAACGCCACAAGGTCTTTCTGATGTGATCTTATCTCTTGGTTCTGAGAATCTCACGTTCAATTTTATTCCTTGGCAAACCATAAGACGGAGCTTGTGTGCATTAGGTTACTATGTTTGTAGAGGGAAGGTAAGTATAGATAAGATACACAATGTGTATAGACAGAGTACGCATCAGATTTTAGCCGAAAGGTGCTGGCGTATAACAAAAAGGACTGTGTCTGGGTGTATTCAAGTCTCGAGTGAATCGGTTTCTTCTAGGCAAGCGTGCTCCATCGTAGCCCGCATCACTGCTTATCATCAGGCATGTTGACGGCCAAACGCAAGCCTATTAAGTTTAAAAAAAAAAGTCTGTCAGAAAACACATTGTTGATTAATAATATTGATCAAGTCAGAACCGATTATCCATACATATCGTCACGCCTCTCCCCCGAGGGGGCTGGCAGAGGTGTAATAAAACACCCACACTTCGCCGGACGATATTCAGTCCCAAATGTGACAGGGGGCGAGCCTGTCGCCATACACCAGGCTCCAGTTATGTAGCAGATGACATAAAATACGCACATATGCTCACACAATGAACAAATAGATTCGTGTCGTCCGCTGGGTTCGAACCCACTCCCTCTGGCTTGAAAGGCAGCCTTCTCCAAACTAGGCTGCCATCGCTTAGCTTTAACAGAGCTGAATGGATTATATTTGAACTACTAGCTTCTGCCCGCGGCGGTCAATTATGAGTTTGTCTTGAGATTTATTTATGGTCATGGCAAAGCAGACTTTGAGGTCAAACTGCGCTCTTTTTAACTCGAAGGGGTAGTTCGGTGGTGTTAGAGATATTAGAGGAATCCTCAGCATAAACCTTTATACCTTTATACCGGTAGACCTTTAGTTAAGACCTTCAAAAGCAAAGACAACCCGTAGTAGGTTTTGTCTTACTAATACTAAAGCAGCTTCTTCTATTGACTTCGTCTATTTTTGCTAAATACTGCTTCTAAGATCAGACAGACATAATTATAAATTTCATCTCCTAGCTCATCTACCTGATCTTTATTGACAGAAAATCGCTTCACTTGCCGTTTGTGATCTTCTGAGAGGCTTGGACTTAATTCTTGTATTTTTCCCTTACTGATTAAGTAGGTTTGAAATTTGATAGAATGTCAGCAATATAGTTCACACATTTTACACGGAGATTCATATGGAAAAAGCAATGATAGCTTCGTATTTAATGTCATCTGCTACATGACTGGAGCCCGGTGTACGTATGGCGATAGGCTCGCCACTTATTACATTTTGGACTGAATATCGACCGGCGAAGTGAGGGTGTTGTAATACACCTCTTAGGGTAAAGGCGTAACGTTTTACCTACTATACGTAGCTACTACCGTTATCTAGATCTGTGCCAAATTCCAAGTTGCTAGCTATTAGTTTCCAAGATAATCAGCTCACAGACATATAGACAGACAGACATCGGAGTTTCATGATAAAGTTCCTTTCACCATTTTAGTACAGAACCCTAAGAATGATAACAGCGTCGTTTGTAGTGGGTTAATAACTTTCTCAACTAAGTTTTCGGAGTAAAAAGAAGCCCTATTAGACTCTGTCGGTGGATGATGATGATGATGATTTTGGAAAAACTGTGATACACGTGTCTCATAATTTTAATTGAAGAGTATTTGTACCAATTTTTGAGTCAATCGACCCAGAGAATAAAAAGTTTCATAGAAATTTGAACCCCCCATTTCCCCCCCCTTAGGGGTAGTATTTCGAAAAACCCTTTCTTAGTGAATAATAATAATATAATAATAATTATAATAATATAATAATTTAATTGGTATTTTGTATAATAATATCTATAATATACTTTATACTATACTGAACTGTATAATGATGTTTTTTTTTTATTTGACATAATTATCAAATATTATTGTTATCATATTGTTCTGACACTCATTTTTTTAATAAATATTCAACTATGATGTGTAACTATAGGAGTTACCAATAAATTCTGATTTCTGATATCAAGAGGTGGGATGTTTACGTGTTGTACATTTTAGTCTATTTTGAGAAAATATGATAACATCTCAGATCAACTTAGAGGAAAAGATGGAAGACTACGTTATATCTCGCTGAAGCCACTTCTTTTTAAACGTGTGCACGTGGTAATGTTGCCATGAAAAATACTTACAATTGCACGAAAACTAATATTAATTCCTAAACTCTACGCTAGCCATGTCCGTTCCAATATAGAACCTCAGTAGATTTAATATACTGCACATTTGTTAGAGTTTAATGTTACGGCTTTTTCAAAATTGACTTGTAAAAAAACTGCACAATATTTAAAAAGAACCTCAAAATGTAGTCTTGACCACACTTTTATAACGGACTATGTATATTTATGCAAATTAAACCAATGCAAATAATGTCGAGGTAAGAATGACCAAACGAGTAGCGTAGTTTTATTGCGTAAATGTGTGCGTGTTGTGTACATATACGACAGTAGCGTAGTTTTTGGATGGTTTTTGGCTTCACCTAAATCATACGCCGTACGTCATCTTATTCTCTAGGTTGATCTGAGGATAACATGAAAACTTTTACCAAAATCTATCTAATGAGTTTGGGCGTAAGTAAATTCAGCATTAAAATCACCAGCAGTAATTTAATCACAGAATCGATTTAAACTGCTTTGTTGACTCGATTGTGCCGATAATTACGTCTCGGTTCATTCAATCGCTAAGTTAATGGCAATCAATTGATACCTAAGCGACGATCGCAGACACAAATGTGACAAAGACTTGAACTACACATGGTACTCTTGTAATAAACTAGGCTTATTACAATACAATACAACTTTATTGCACACCAAAAAATTAATGAAAATCTTAAAAACTAAAATACATTTTTCGGCAGTATAAGGGCTACCTTATCGCCTAAAGCGATTTCTTCCAGGTAACCTTTGGATGGACAGTAACTTTAAGACATACAAAAAGGGTAGGTGGTGTACATTAAACTAAATTAAAATTAAAAATTAATGAATACTTTTAATACTGACTGGAAATACAGTGTTAATTGTAGTTACTGCTTGAAAACCTAGGAAACACTTGTAGGTAATAACACTGCTGTAAAACAATTCTGTACAATGCATTTTGTCACTTAATAATTTAGTGCATTAGAATGTATGTCACGACTTACTTAATTTAGTGTTGAACAGAAGTTAGTTAGTGTAGTGTTGAACACACGACATAGAAAGTGTCGACTGTGTGTCTGTGTCGAGTGTAAATTTGGATTTTTTTAGGATGTCTATGCTTATTACGTTTTGGCCTATTAAAAAGGCTAGACCCTGTAGTCGTTTAGGTGTGACGGTAATTCGAATGACTATCGAATTACACAATTGTTTCCAGCTGATTGGATATCGGTTTGTTCATTAAGTAAATATAATTTTTGATACAATGATCCCTATTTGAAATAAAATTTACAAGAATTAATTAAAAACGGCCACTTACGGCCACAATATCACTTTTTGGTTACAGCAAATTAAACACAAAATTATTTTCAAAACCGTTATTTTTTTTTAATGTAGAATAGGTCGACGTTTGACCACCAACTCACCTGATGTTAAGCGACTTTGTGGTCTAAGATGGAGCACCTAAAAAGTACTTATTCACTCTAGCATTGAAGATACCCAGGTTTGTAGTTAGTCGGGAATACAGAAAATGGCAAGGGGTTCCATTCCTTTGTTTCTTATATAATATTCGCACAAAATACTATATTAAATACGAGTAACTATTTTTTTAACGAATCTCTAGTGTATTTCCGCTCTAACTTTTTTGTTTTAAAATTCACTGAATTCGTTATTTTATTCAAGTACGTATAATTAATGTTTTATTCAGGTTAGGTTAACAGTAAGTAAAGGTAATTGAACCCATTCATATTCCTTGGTGTACTTAATGCGACATATACTAGAGATTTGTTGAAGAAACAGGTTGAATTTCCGCAAAGTAACGCCTGATTTAATCAACTACTAACATGTTCACTAATTGGTTTAACAGTCAGCGGCAGGTTGCTTCTTCTATTTTGTGCCTAAAAACCTAAAATACATCTTACCAACAGTAATGAACCAGTTTGTGTGTTGTTTTACTTATATAAAGAACGTTTCCATCTTAACGTTAGGATACAGAACAGCATTTATTTGCGTTCACCTGAAAATACTGGAAATGTCGTGTAGGTATAGTTAACTGGGAAGTCTATTCTGGCGCTTGCCATTTCATCTCAACCAGTTCCACTTCTTTCGGCTCTTTTAACGAGAAAGACAATAATCAAGATAATATCGAACGCGCCAGAATCCAGCTACTGTTCTGTCACCTGTCATGCTCTTGATAAGCGACACCTAATACAAGTCGCGTGTCACATTACCACGAACTAGTTGGCGCAATCGTACGGCAGACGCCATCTTTATTTTATTGGGAGCTCACTCGACTCTCGTACATGGCTCTTTCTCATTTCATGAACGTTAAATTCCAGCCTCATTAAGTACATGTTCATTACTTGCTACAACTCAAGTGGATTCCAGGCATTTTCAGCACTTCGCAAGGGAATGCTTATGAGATTTGGAGCTGAAGGTTGCCAAAAAAGAAGCAGACTAAGGGTGGTTCCACATTTTGGCCCCGACGCTGGCGCCAACGTGGGAGCGAGAGTTTTTCTCGACCCACATGTTGGCCGTGTGGCATTGGCGCCAACGTTGAGCCCAATGTGTGGAGTCGGTGTAATGATATTTAACTGTTTTTACTATACTTAGCTGTACAATGACATTAATGAATTATTTTTATAATTCACATAATTATCAATTATTATTGTTCTGACATTCGTTTTTATTATAAATATTCAACTGTGACGTGTAACTATAGGAGTTATCAATAAATTCTGATTTCTAAAGGTAGCAGCGAATACAGATATAATTCTCGTATTTTGTAGATAAACCCCCATACAAGTATATTTTTTATGCATTAAAAACCTCTCGAAAGCGGCTTCCGTCCATCATTTAACACAAATCCACACGACGAAGCTCTACAAAATGTAGGGCAATGTGTAGGTATGATGAGGGTTGAAATAGCTGGTTCCTGCATGATTAGTTTAATTAATAAATTAATTAAAAAATATTCGGGACATTTTGCACATACGGTCATCTGACACCAAACTAAGCAAAGCTTGTACTATGTCTACCAGATACTGATATAAATACATAAACATATGTATGTATATTTTTTTAAATACATACTTAAATAGATATAAACACCCACACACTTGTTGGTATAGTTGTCGCCGTTGGCATATCTAAGTCATAGGCGTGTACCTACTTATACAACGTGCTGGTTTTGGGTGTAGGAATACTTATATTAAAACGGCTATTCTTTTGCCCTGTACTGTATTCGTGCGTCTCAGAAGGTTAGTGCTAAAAACCAGCGCTGCTAAGAAATTAGCAGCACCATGCCAAGCACTAACCTTTTTTGTCGCATTGGACACTACAGCGACAACTGAAACTTTAATCGTCTAAATTTTTGTTTTATGTCTTAATGTAAGTATATAAATTATTAAATTTTTGTCTGTTACTGTTTTATTATGTATTTTGTTTGTTATTATTGTAGTGTTAGTAAATTGTTTCTTACTTTACCCGTGAAAGCTTTTAAAACATCAGTTTTTTAAATTCGAAAGAAAAATAATCGAAACTCGATACAAAATAACTAGTCACGTAATCAATTTTGGATGAAAACGTTAGTTTCTTTTTCTCGAATTTTGCAAATTGATGTTCTGAAAGTTGTTCACTTTGACGTGCAGAACAACGCCCTTAAGTTTTACCACACCGAAAACCAGCACCCTGTATAGTTGTTAAAAATGCACTATCTAGACAATAAACCAAGTATTAACGCTAGAGTTGATCTACAGACCTAATTATTTTCTTTTGCTTTCACAGTATTTGCGTAGAATGCAAGAGATACATATTTAAATTAAACAAAAGAGCATCGCCACCACTCAGCTATGCAAAGCACGAACGAGGACCTCCATGTGTGATTAGATGATTACATTACCATGTATTTTCATACAGAGTGAAGCCACAATTATAAGAGCTGCAAGAACTACACAGTACTTGCCGACAGTAGGTACAGTCGGTGAACGGAAAAAACATAGAAGAATTACTACAAGTAATTTTTAAAGGCATTTTATAGATTTTTCTACAAGTCATGTCAAGACGGCAGCCATGTTTATACTAAACTCGTTCGCAGTGTAGTTTATAACGCCCCGCCCATCGCAGTGTAGTTGGCGTTGGCTTATTATCAAGCGCTAGAAATTCTTCTATGTTTTTTCCGTTCACCGTACAGTACGTTAAGTCAGTGCCAGATTAAGCAAGCGTGGGGGCCGGAGCAAATGTAAAGTTGCATTCACATCCCTTAAGTTATATCCCACTAATATCACTAGTGGCTCTGTGAGATGGAGACCTCGCGGCCAACGTCTGTCTCCTCTACAGGTCGCATTTCTCAACTGATTCTCTTAAATTTTGTGGGCGGCAGCAATTAGACAGGTTATTTTTGGACCAGCTTTGGGAAATTCATCAAAATGGGCGGAGATATGTTTTTTTTTAATCATATTTCCGCCTTAATTTTTGAACCTTCTCATAAAATTTCATAAGAGTCGGTTAAGAAATGTAACCTGTAGCGAAAGACAGAGATGCGGACAAATCCAGACATACGAAAGCATATTGTCAAAGCTGAAGCATAGACGCTTCGCTCACTAACGCACGCTTGGTCGATAAACGCAAAAGTTTGGATGGATATAGGGATGTTTGTTACTTAGTCAAGTTAGAACAGCTGAAAGGACCTGGATGAAATTTGGCACAAGGATAGATTAATGTATTGTAGAGCACATAAATCACCTTTTAACAGCTTGTGAAACTGCGGGGTACAGCTGGTTGTGTTTTAAAATGTAAGATTCAAATTAAGCAAAACTTTTACAAAAAAGTTTTTGTGATTTAACATGAGCAAATTGACAAGACTCGTCAAACCAATATTTCTGAGCTGGCGGCGCATTCGTATAAGAATACTTTGCAAAAAGTTATTAGGTGTAGGACTTTTTTTTTGTTGTTGTTTACTGCGTGTAACCCGGATGTGTAACATTTGCTTCCCTCGTGCTGGCTTGCATTAAGTGTGTATATTCGTATGTTTAGCCAAAACACTGCATGTCTTAATCAACATCATGTCTAGCTCGGTTTTGCTCATTGTTTCCTTCTAGAAAAAACGGAAACGGAAAAACTTATTTAGCTAAAATAAGGTTTTTTACTGTATACTTGGGGGTCCTAAAACAATTCTATACTTGTGAGCTGAAGACCTCGCGAAAACGTAAAGAATTCACATTTCAGCCAAAACAGAACCAACAAAAACAAAACTATATAATTATCTAAACTCGTCACAAAATTTCACGAGAGTGTGTTCAAATGCGACCTGACCTGCAGAGTGCAGACATAGTCGAATGCATTTTTGCCCGAAAAACGAAACTTTTTGAAACAAAGACGCTTTACTCGCGCTTCACGCTCGCTCGGTCAGTTATTCCAAAATTACATTAATATGAATCAGTGGTAACGCTCTTTTGAGCTGAAGATCCAGGGTTCGATTACCGGCTTGCCAGATGTCATATGTGCTGATTTTACAGGCGCTAGATTTTTTTTTTATAAAGAATAGGTCGGCGTTTGACCACCAACTCGCCTGATGTTAAGCGACGTTGTGGTCTAAAATGAAGCACGACGACTTAATAAGGTACTTATTCACTCTAGCCTTGAAATTTTGTAGAGTGAAGAAGTACTAAGACGGCAGTTGAGTGAGGCGCTACAAGTTTGCTACTGCTCAGACCCGTCTTCGGAACTTCGGATTTTCATTTCTTTGTCCCATCCCATCTTGATTCTAAGGAATTATCGTAGAAAGCATAAAAAAAGATATGTACATGGAGAGAGAGAGAGTTTGATAGAGAGGGCTAATATGACTGTAAAGTCCGTTAATTGTAGGCATTCTAGGTAACTGATAATTCTCATCACAATATCAGGTTGCCCCATCCACGTGTTAGTCATCAATTCCACACGTCAATACTTTATCAAATATCACAAAATAAACATTATTTTGGCACAGTCCCCAAAACGGAGTAAATTGATAGCTATAACCATTCGTTGTCATGTTGTGAACGGGCACTGAAATATTACGATATGTCGGTAATGTACACACATTTTGTTTATGCTGCCATCATGAAAAAATGTTAAACTCAGTTGTTTCTATATTTCAATAAAAATCATTTCTTGCTTGTGGAGCTTGCGCAAAGTTCTAATAAGGCCGACTTGCAGAAGATACAGAGTTAAATTCTTAAAGACAGCTTTAATTAACTCAATAATTAAAATGTTAAAAATGTCACTCTAATATTGTGTTAACTCAAGGTTAGCTTTTAACTCTTGGTGGCGCAAGACAATTTGTCAGTTTAAAATCTGGATGAGCCGTTAACTCCGAGTTAACAAGTATACATTAAAAAATTAAAAACCCCTGACATCCGTTTTTCATCAAATATAGCTAAGAACACTCCCGACTAATCCACCTTTCAAACAATAAAACAAAACCAAAATCGGTTCATCCGTTCGGGAGCTATGATACCACAGATACACACACATACACATACACACACACACACACACACACACACACACACACACACACACACATACACGTACATACACATACTCGTCGCACCGCGTACGGACACCGCGCGACACGCGCCTACTAACCACGCACTCACACTACTCAATGACCTGCTTGCCCGTCAGCCTGATCTCGATTTGTTCTTCTCGGGAAACCGTATTATGTTGCTCAATTGCGTTAGACACTTAACAGATGTGTGTTTTTATTCATAAGTTTGACACAAAAACGATTTGGTGCAAACTGTTAGTTTTTGTAAGTTTATGTAATAATAAATAAATAAATAATAAATAAATACACACGTCAAACTTCGTTGTTGCGTAAGATAGCAAGTGGCCCATGGACCATGACACATTAGTTTAGCCCATGTCTCTATTAGTCCAACTAATGCACAAGTAGTATGTATCATTTTGGTAGCAGTATCATCGGAAAATTAAATAACCCTGGTTACTATCAGCAGGACTAAAGAGTAGAGCCACGTGTAATCAATTTAAAAAATATGATGTTTTACCGTGACTTCAGAAAAACCATCAAGAAAATTGTGTTTAATAGATATCTTTAATACATAGCTTTTTCGTAAATTCCCAGAGTTTTTGCGTTCCAAGAAAAACATTTAACTTCTTCTTTTGCCGGCATCTACCTTTTAGCCAAATTTCATACTAAAATGAATTTAGATTAAGTACATACTACAAAAACAGTAAGCAAACAGCGATGCTATTAGTTTTCGTAAATAAACCATTCTCATAAACCTTCACTAAAACTATTTTACTTCCACTATCTTTACAAATTGCTGTAACAAATAAATCGCCAAGCGAACTTCCTTCACAACTATTCTACAGAGATACAAAATTATTTCGTGTTAATTTCTGGCTTTTCTTGCAAAGCCACCGGAAGCACTATGGCTTCCGCACTAGTTGTATATTAAACAGAATTAAGCAAAATTGCGGCCAATGTAAATGGTGTAAGCGACAGAAGCGACACAATAGTCTTGGTACTTGCATTGTGGAGTGTTAGGAAAAATTGTGGTACATAATCACACTATCACACTAAAATTATAAAAGCGAAAGTTTGTGAGTGTGTGTATTTATTACTTCTTCACGCTCAAATAGGTGGACGGATTTTTATGAAATTTGGTATGAAAGTAGGTTATCTTCAGAGTTAACACATCGGCTACTTTTCAACCGCGGTCATATACGCGGGGCGCAGCTAGTTTTACATACAACTTTAGTAGTCATGCCTATGCAACTAAGCTACATACATGGTCTGCTGGCAAATGACAAGTCTTAAACTTTCTTAGTCTGTAAACTTTTGCATACCAAGCGGTTAAACCATTGCTAATTTTATTTGTAAGAACTAGGTATCTGTAACCCATGTTTTGCAAATAAATTTGATTTGATTTGATTTGAAGTCTTGCAATACATGATTTGCTACACGCATGTCACGTGTCATACAATGAAACTAGTTATATGGAACTAGTTGCACCCCGCGGTTTCACTCGCAGTCCCACAGGAGACTATTTTTTCCGGGATGACAGATAACCTCTGCTCATTTCATGATAATCGGTTGAGTAGTTCAGGCATGAACGCGTAACAAACAAATAGACTCATTTTCGCATGAATATTTAGGTTAGGATATGAAAGGATTAGGATTATGAAAAAGTTACGTAGTAGCATGTCACATAAAGCCAACTTTGAACCGCAGCAAACCAAAAAAAGTTTAAACTTTATTAGATAACTTGTATCCTACTATCCTTTCCTACTATTATTATAAACGCGAAAGTGTGTTGAATGGATGGATGGGTGGATGTTTGTTACTCTTTCACGCCAGAAGAGCTGAATAGATCTAGATGAAATTTGGTACAGAGATAGATTATAGTCTAGAACAGCACATAGAATACTTTTTAACCGCAGGTGAAACCTCGGGGCGGAAAATATAAATACTGAAATAAAAAATATCAGCTTGAAAACAAACCGATAAAATGTTTTAGGAAAATTTTATTGCCAAAGGCCGCATCATTGCGAAAACATATTTTGCCGGCACTATTGCCGGCAAATATGTTTTAGCAATAATACGACAAGCCGCAAGCCAGTATATTGTTGACCGGTGTCAAACCAAATTGTAGGTTTAGGACCTACAACGGGTTAAACGTTCAACGTTAGTGTGGGCTCGCAAAAACGGATATTTATTTGCTGACATGCTTTGTACTGGTATATTTGTTTTTGTGTGTAATTGTGCTATGTACATTATTTAAATACCTACAGAAGTCCTACAGAACGGCTAGGTCAGTTTTCGGAATGGTAATCGCTAAGTGCGCAGAGTAGAATATGTAAGTTAAAAATTCAGTAAAAATTATAGTCAATTTATATAAAATGTTTTTATTATTATTATTAAATTTGTGAATATACGCTAGAGCAATTGCATTTAATTATGTAGGTAAAAAAAAGTCAAAACACACATATTATACAGGGTTATAGGTACCTCACCAAAAACCTCTTTAGGGTTTAATGTACTCATCAATATGAACAATTTTTACTATGGGGCAAACACTGAAATCGCAAAAAAATATCAGCTGTTCCATACATTTTGTCTCAGGTGATTGAACTTTTTGTATTGACCAGCTGTTTTTTTTTTCGTGATTACAGGATTGGCTTCATAGTAAAAGTTGTTCAAATTGATGAGTACAATGAACTCTTAAGAGGTTTTTGATGAGTTACCTATAATCTTGTATAGGCAATAAAAAGTCATAATCCAAAAGAACAGTTTAAAAAACATAAACTATTTTTAAAATAAATCCATCATCCAGTCAGATTTGTGATAAACACAACTCCAGTCCTTAACCCTGGACATCACGTTTCGCTCAAAAAACTTCATCCCGCACTGCGGGTGCGGGGCACTGCTTAAAATTCCAGAATTGCGCTCCGTACAATAAATTTAACTCCAGAGACTCCCCGGAGCAGTAAATTTCGTGCTTATTTTCCACAAATTATTTTACTTAAGCGCTTTATACCAACAGGGCACTAGCGCTTGTTGTGTTTAACGGGATAGTGCTGCAAAATACATTTTGGTTTTACTTATCTATGTGTGAAGGTTGAAAATGTGGTTGGAAACGAAGTTTATCATTCTCTGAATGTGTTTTGTTCTCTAATGATCCTAGACTAGGCACCATGACAGAGAACATGCAGTGGAACTGGATGATCTAAACTTTTAACTAGGCTTGAACCATATTATTTTCATTGTTAATTTCAATGATAGCCTGTGATGATAGACAGCGATGAATGCCTAGTTGGAGAAGCCAAAAGCTATAAAGTCTCAAGCCAGATGGAGCGGGTTCAAACCCCGTTGGTCGGCAGGGTTTGAACCCGCTCCCTCGGCTTGAGAGGCTTGAGAGGCACGCACCAATTTGTTCATTGTGTGAACATATGTGCGTATTGTTTGTCATCTGCTACAGGGCTCGTCCCCTGTCACATTTGGGACTGAATATCGTCCGGCCAAGTCGAACCTGGAAGCACAACAAAAAGAGCACCGATTTTTTTTTTTCAAAATGTAAAATCTTTACCTTTCCGACCTCCAAGGTAAAATGTTTTCTGAAATGTCTAAATGAAACTAATTTCACGTTGTGGCTATTTAATAACAACAGCCATTAAAATTGGCCTACATTCAGCTAAGATTTAAACACACATTAAAAATACACTCAAATTGAAAACTTTCTCACGAGTGATTTGAAGTCCTTAAAAAATAGTTAAATGTTTCCTCAAATTTTATTTAAAAGATGTTTCAACAAGCAAAAGAATTCAATATAAAACAAGTGCCCGTTTTTCTAGCCATTTACACGACAGCAGCGGAAAGAATAGGCCATAGAGGCCGCCGTTATACAGCCTATTTTGTACCAGAATGGGGTGCCGTAATCTCCTAAAAACTATTGTTTTACCAAAATAGCACTATATTTTACTGTGAGCTATTTTTAGTTTACGTACTAAAGCTTATTCAGAGTCAGTTGGTATCTGGGGGGATGGCAGTACCCTGACCAAGTCGAGCTAACAAAAGCACAACAATACCAACCTCTCCTCGAAGCCATTCATGCTATTTTTAACCTATCTTTCACTTCCAAGGCATCCGTAGGGATAAGAGAGAAAAAGTTCACTTTTTCACACAAAAGCTCATTGCACTTTCCAATTTGCAGTATGCTAACTAAGCACAGCAGTGTCTGTGCCATAGCAATAAATTGGATTGCTGACTGTCTAACTGCCATTACACCATCCAAATTTAGCACTCTAGCTCAATTAGCGTACTGTAACTTGGATAATGACGTAATGACTTCAGATCCACTGATAGCGGATAGGTGGTAGCTTAAGTTCAATAATACCTCAACATTTTACTAAACCTTTCTAGGTATTAATTAAAATGGAGTTTCTTATCTTTTAAACAAATATTTGTAAACAAGAGAAAATCGTATGTAAATGTAAATTGTATGTAAAGCAAAAACAATTAGGTAAGCAATCTATAAAAATACTAGCTGCACCCCGCGGTTTCACCCGCAGTTAAAAAGTATTCTATGTGCTATAATCTATCTCTGTGCCAAATTTCATCCAGATCTGTTTAGCCGTTCTGGCTTGAAAGAGTAACAAACATCCATCCATCCTTTCTTACAAACTTTCGCGTTTATAATATTAGACTCTTTCTTCTACAGGTGTCCAAAATATTTGAACCATGCTTGAGCTTGGTTTTACTCATTATCATCCATACTTTTTTTTAAATTTAGGAATTAACCAAGCTGAAAAAAAACAATAAATCGGAAACTAAAGAACTTGGCATAATATTTACTTTATCCCTGCTGCATTCCGAGTCTAGAGTAACAACTGATAGATATCCTACTAGTACTCATGCGTGCCAAAGTATCTGTCAACACAAAACGCCATCTCGCTGTCTCAATATTATATTTTGCGGCCGGACCCCACTTGACCTGTCCTCCTTAGACCACTTAGAGGTACTTAAGGGTCGGCTTATTTAACTTGGAATCGAGCGTATTGTGACCCGACCCTTGGACGAAAGGGACGACAAACTTCTGTCGTTGCAAATTGAAACCATATTTTGAACGTTTGCTGATGACCATTATGAAAAAAGTACAGAACTTTAGTAGCTTATTATTTACTAGCTGCGCCCCGTGGTAAAAAAGTATCCTACATATATTATGAAATTTGGCACAGTGATAGATTATAGTCTAGAATAGTAGACTATAATCTATCTCTGTGCCTAATTTCATCCAGATCTGTTCAGCCGTTCTGGCGTGAAAGAGTAACAATCCATCCATCCATTGTTACAAACTTTCGTGTTTATAATATAATAGTAGGATCAGAACTGGCAATAAGTAGGTAAGTTGTTGTGTTAGTTAATCCCTAGAGCTGGCTTTTGCGATTTTTTTCTTATTGCGAAGATCTAAACCTTGTTAGGTTATATTACTTTAATTTGATCAGGTTGCATAGTCAATTTTTGGTTTCGTGATTAGCACTAAGTACAGTACTAAGTTTTATACTTGCTTTGTACCTACAGTGTTGGGAGATTTGCTCGAAAATCGACGAATTATTCAAAAACGTCACTACGCCTGCTAGCTATTCACGCGGTCACCAAAATAGATGGCGCGACTCTTTATAGTTTTGGGATTTGTAATTGTTAATTGGCATTACCGTGACAACCAATACAACAAATTGTACAGTGAACAGTGTTTACCTGATCCTCCGAAAAATAGTTTGAGAGACGATGAGATTCCCCGGGTTGAAGAGGTTTCCCGGGTTAAGGAGATTCCTCGGGTTGAAGAGGTTCCCCGGGTTGACGGGTGGGGTTCAGATAGTTCCCTTCTATCAATAGTATCAGTTAGTAAGTTTTCTTTTAATATTTTTCATTTACAAGACTAGTTAATTTTCGATTGTCTATCTCCCTTACTGTCTCTTTATCTCTACTTACACTAAACTTATACGCATATGAAAAAAATGTATAGAGAGATTTCTAAAGACAGAATCATTAATCCAAGACATGCGGGGTCATTTGACTGCCTCGGTGGCTCAGTTGGTAGTGAACCTGCCTTCTGAACTTGGGGGCGTGGGTTCGATTACCACCTAGGGCAAACATTTATGCGATGAATATTTGTGTTTGTTCTATGTCTGGGTGTTAATATGTATTTAAGTATGTATTTAAAAATATCTAAGCATGGATATCAGTCTCTGGCAGCCATAGTACAAGCTTTGCTTAGTTTGGGGTCAGGCGACCGTGTGTGGAAGTGTCTCGAATTTATTATTTACTATTACTAGCTGTCACCCCGCGACTTCTTTCGCGTTTATTATTTATATATATAAGTGAGCTATCCTATCTGTTAAGTTAGATCGAACTGCACACGGTGTGCAAATTTAATTGAAATCGGTTAAGTAGTTGAGTCTATAGCGGACAAACAACGTGACACGTAATTTATATATATTAAGATTATTAAAATTTCCTAAACTTTCAGTACCTACAATCCTACCTAATTAATAAAAAAATCCATTTTTAAACAGAGTTCAATCACGTAAAATCAATAAAAACACTTCACACTACCAAAATGAAAACCGACAAGCAAATCTAAACAACTCGTATTACAAGTAAACACCTGCTTACGTTTATCAGTTTAATTAAAAACTAAGTTATTGCCAGTAACGCTCGCGCCTTTTATATCGGAATGAAATTAATAATTTCGAAATGTATTTTGCGCACACAACGCTCGCCGCTGCTTGTGTTATATTATTTGTAGAAGGGCATGGCGATCATTATAGCAGTATGTAATTAATACTTACCTACCATATTACATTGTCTTACATTCTAATTAATTTGTATTTTGTTTGTTTTTTTGTAATTGAACTAACTTGTTCTCTCACACAAAGGTATTTAAACCATTCGGAATTTTGAACTTTAGTGTTTCGTCCGTAGGCTAAATAAAAAACATAAAATAAAATAAAAATCGGCCTTCTGATAATTTGTCATCCCAAGGGGATATGAAATCACCAATCCTGAATAATACTCCCTTGGGGGTCGGACACTTTAACCAAATACCTAATAATACTAGTATAACACCCTGTATAGCTACTTTTTTGTGGGTTAATCTATACCTACTATTAGTCTTATCTTCTTCTTAGTCGTGCACTCTTGGCAGAGTGGTCGTGGTTGTGCAAATGGTACAAGGTTCCTCGCTGTCTTCTTCCCTCCCCAGGGCTGCCGCTCTTCTCGCAATTCCTCTCCATAACCGGCGGTTGGCTGCATATTAGTCTTATAACAAGTATTAATTAAAAATGTAAAAACCCCTGACACTAATTTTCATTACACATAGCTAAAACACTCTACTAATTTCGCTGGAATCGACCCTGTTCCCTCTGGCTTAGAGACGATTCTTCTCCAACTAGTCTATTTCATCGCTATAAAAATAAGCTGCTTTGAAATAATGTAATATTTATTATCTTATAACGAATTGAGAATAGTTATTAATGTCTGTCAATCGAAAATAAAGAAAATAATTAATTTCGTACGAATGAATAGTCGAACGAATAATTCATTACAAAAATGATCACATCTCTCTTGCAAGATTTAAAAATTCTGTATAGATAAACAATGATTATAGTGACAGACGAAGGGTACTTACATCTAGTTTTTTTTTTTTATCTGAACACAGTTTTTAAAAACAAAATCCCGATATTTTAATTAACCTATTAAAGGTTAGTGTTTAATTTCAAGGCAATCTCGAAGATAATGGCAGTGATGAAGAACCAGACAACATTAAAAATGGCAACCACACTGTTGTAGTGTTAATAGAGTAAGTTCCTAGTGAGGTCTAAATGTCGCTGTCATATTCCAGAATTAGCTAAATGACATAAAGGCTTGCTTTAAAAAATAGCCGTTTTAAATTACGGACAGAAAAGTACAAAAAAAAGAGTATAATTTCTATTAAAATAACATCGACATGATATAATAATAATAATACTTTATTTCCAAAAAAAAGTAACTAAATTTACAATACATTTTTATTATTTTCTAAGTTTACTTACAGCTAGTACACATTAAAATATATGTAGGGTGGGCTATGATCTCCATACCAGGATGCCCTGTTCAATGAAGATCATTGTCACTTACAAATGTTGAAATAACTGCAAGACGGTACAGTGGTCGGATTACTCAACTTGATATGTTGATATGAGCTCGAAAGACGTCCACTGCACAAAGGCCTCCCAAAATTATTTCTACAGCGGCCGGTTTTGCGCTGCCCGCTTCCATTGGCTTCCCTCGACCCTCACCAGCAGGTCAAGCAGGCGCGTGCGACAAAATTCTTCTCGTCACTTTTTGTGAGAACGTGACAAGGCTATGTGTAATCATACGTCTGTCTCGATAAAAATAATCGACATAACGTTGTCGCTTTGCGCAAGCTAGGCCTGCAGATCATCGATCCACTTTGTCAGCGTGGGGAGGCCTACCCACGCTGCGTCCCCTGGGGCTTAAATTATTTTCGATTAGCGATAACTAATCGAAAATAATTTATGGACTATTTAATTTTTATATAGGGTCAACTGGGGCAAATTCGTCTGTGGGGCAATTGCGTCTTTTGAGAATTACTGATAAACCCTTCACAGATTTGGTGACTAATGCCATCTTGAACACATTATTGCAACTAAAGTTAAAAAAGATGTAAGTGGTACCTAATTTGTGAAGGGTTTGTCAGTTATTATCGAAAGACGCATTTGCCCCAGTTGACCCTACGTAAGTACAATTCTTTCAGCATTGTCTTTTTAGATAATACTAAGAGAACATGCACAGGGGCTATCATACACGATAATGTGGTTATCACAGCTGCACACTGCTTGTAAGTACACAAGTTATTTATTTATTTATTATTATTATCTTCTCAGTGGTAAAAACGTATATATACTGATAAATTTTAATTTAATAGGAGCAATAAAGCGTCACCGTCGTACGCGGTCCTAGAAACCCTGAACACCTTGGCACTGTTTAGTGCTTCGTCCGTGCAAACCACTAAACAGTACCAGAACAGTAATATTTCTCCAAAAAGCACTCAAAAATCGATACAAACTTTCGCACCGCCAACGACCGCTTTTCAAGAAAGCAAGCTATCGTGAAAACTTCCAAACGAAAATTTACACGAAGTATAAATTCCAATTAAAGCAACTTCTCCAGCGAGCAAACCTTTGTCAAGAAGTTTACAAAGCTGAACAACTAGAAAATATGGGCAGTTTAGTTTCAAGTTTGTTAGGTCACTTCGCCGGCCATATCTCTGTGTTTGTGCCATTACTGCTCTCATATTCTCTGGTCGGGTAAATGCTGTAGTAAAACTCGAAGTTTGTGTAACGCCACTCAGCAGAGCATCGTTTTAACTTTCACCATATAACTTTGGTTAAAACTATGAGAATAGAAAATTGACCGTGTTAAGGTGCACGTTTGTCACGGCCACGCGGCGCATTTTAGCTACGTGTCTTAGTTTGTTAGACAACGTGGGTCTACGTTTCTGCCGCAGCACACGCTGTACACGAATATGAACCCACGACTGTGTACAACTGTAGCGCAGCACAGTTTTAAAACATAATAATATGCCAGGCGTCGCTTTCCCGCCCGTCACACTTCCCGCATTGAAGCTACGCCGCTTTCGTGTACCGCGTGCGTAGCGTGGACAGCGTTGAGCTGCGCGGGTGCCATATTCGAACAAGCCACGCGTGTAGCAATGACGTCACTAATCTCATGTTCATGCGTAGCGTGTCCGTGGGTTGCGGTGGATACTATGACAGACATTTTCTTGCAAAGCGAAGCTAGACACACGTGCATAGCCTCTTCGTGCGCCGCGGTGGGCCAGCGCCTTTAGGCCGCGTTCAGACGTCACGCGGTCGCTACGTGTCCGACACGTACCCGCTTCGCGCCAACCCCGCGTTCACCCCGCACTGCACTCTTCACTGTACTAGTTGTATTAGCGGGTGGCGTGAAGCGTGCGCGATGCTTGCACTGACTTAGCGCGTAGCAAGCGTGTGCTGATCCTGCGCGAGGTCGGCGCGGGTCATCTGAACACACCCTTACGAAAAATTAAGAGATAGGCACAATTCGAAATTTTAGTGTAATAGCATTAATATAAAAAGCAAAGTTTAAGAAACCGACTTCCCGCCATCCATTTAAACAATTTTTAGACTTTGAGATTTTATAAACTGTTTGACCGATTTGAATAAAATTTATATGGGACCACCTAGTCTAAAGTTTCGTTTACCAAACGAAAAGAAATCATTAAAATCAATTCATAATCGCGTAACATAGCCACAAAAAAACACATACAGACGAATTGAGAACCTCCTCCTTTTTTTAAGTCGGTTAAAAATATCTAGCACAATATATTGATTAACTTGCTTTTCACCCGCGACTTTGCTCGTTTTTCATAGCCTATGGCACTCAGGGATAATGTAGCTTTTTAGTAGTGAAAAAATTTTAACAGTCGGTTCAGTGTTTTTGGAAAAATCCCGACAAACAACTTATGTAGTTATGTAGGTAACATTTTTAATATGACTAAAGTATTAGAAGATTTCTAATTATTTTATATTTTAAGGGTCAAACCGTTAAACTGACTTATACCTTTAGTAGATACTAACGCTTTTAATGATTTTCTTTCAGCGTCGGAAAAGATAAATTCTCTTGTTCCAAACCTGAAATAACCGCGTCATTCGTCGTGATCGGAACCAAGAAGATGTTCGACACGGGCTACGAGCAGTACCTTCCCATTGAAAGGATCGTGATCCACCCTAAATACGTAGGATGGACCGCAGACTTGGCCTTAGTTTACACGTTTGCAGGCATGACCTTTGATAAGCCAGGGACTGTAATTCCTTTGGCCGAAGAAAAAACAACGGCACATCTGGATGCTAACGTAACAGTATTTAGCTGGGGACATGCTCGTAGTAATGATGTAAGTACTTTTCTCAAATAAAAATAATAATAATAATAATAAATTCGGGACACTTCCACACACGGTCGCCTGACCCCAAACAGCAATGGCTGCCAGAGACTGATATAAATACATATATATATTTAAATACATACTTAAATAGATATTTACACCCAGACATAGAACAAACACAAATGTTCATCGCATAAATGTTTGCCCTAGGTGGGAATCGAACCCACGCCCCCAAGCTCAGAAGGCAGGTTCACTACCAACTGAGCCACCGAGGCAGTCAGTTATGGAAACTTAATATTATTTATCATCCTCCATTTTTTTACATGTACAATAAAATTATGATGACATTTTAATTCAGATCAAAATAACTGCAACGTGCTTTTTTTTTAGCAAAAAATTGCGGCATATTTTTTTTTAAATCTTTCTTTTTTTTATTAATTAATTATTATTTTTAAACACGTCTAGTATATACTGACATTTTCAATGTAGATTCTGAATCGTGCTAACGATATTTTTGAGTCTATACTAACATTTTCCTTCTGTGCCCAAAACATTAATTTGATCATATCTGTAACAAATACTTTGTTCCACATAATTATCTATTATGATTTGGTCAGGTAACGATACCAACAACCTGATTACATATAATAATTATAATGTACTCTCCATTTGGACATTATAATATCTGGATTTCTGTAAATACCTAATTATCTATGTTAACCACGTCTTAGTAAAGGTATTAAACCTAAGGATATCTTACTTGCCTACCTAAGGTATATTGCCTGAACTAAATGGATTCAATAAATAGATGGATTTAGTAACTAAAACAAATTTAATGACTTTTCTATCATTTATTTTCATTTGCTATGTTTCATTTATTAGGTCAATGATTTCCATAAAATTGAATAAATAAATATCTCTGCTCTACATTATGACAATAGTGTGATCTATTTTATAGGGAGAGAGCAGTTTGGAAAAGCCGAAGAAATTTGAAAAATATCAATATAAACCCGTAAAGGCCTCTGAAGAATCCTGTTCATCGGTATGCCTACATTTTCGACCAAAGCAAAATAACTAATTGCCTATAACATAAACATACCTAGGCACATAGATACAAACGTCGATTTATCCCCTCAGACTCTAGGAGCATCGGTTCGCTCAGTAATTCCATGCTCCATGCTAATATTATAAAACCGAAAGTAGCTCTGTCTGTTTGTAGGCTTTTTACGGCTGGACGGGTCCTACTGAAATTAGATTATTAGTTAAAGTATATTTATCACGATGAAGATTTTTAAATACATTTTAAAAATCTACTCTGATAAAATTTTACTCTGGTGGAAGGCTTCGGCCGTGGCTAGTTACCACCCACCGGACCAAGCCATGCCGTGAAATGACCTAGTCGTGTTTCGGGATGTAGTCCGGTGTAACCGTTCCGAAGACGGGTCTGAGCAATAGCGGACTTGTAGCGCCTCACTCAACTGCCGTCTTTGTACTTCTTCACTCTAAAAACTTCAAGGCTATAGTGAATAAGTACCTTAAAGGTCGTCGTGCTCCATCTTAGACCACAATGTCGCTTAACATTAGGCGAGCTGGTGGTCAAACGCCGACCTATTGTACACAAAGAAAAAAAAAATATACGCGAACGAAGTCGCAGGTAACAGCTTGTAAATTATAAAGTATTTATCCACTATTAACTCAACAAATTACGTCATGACATTACTTTTCAGGATGAAGAAAAAAGAAACGCTAAATCCAAGAGAAAAAAGGAAAACACAGCTGCAATTGTAGGAAAACGATTTCGGAACGGGCGCCATACTTTTGTGAGTATCAGTTTGACTACATTTATATTAGACTGTTTATATTTAAACACACTATTAGCCAAGTTTGGGTAAGAAAAACAAAGAGTTAGATAAATATATTAACATTGTAAATTAAAACTAGATGCTTTTCTTTTACTTTTAAGTGTGGCGTTAGTCCATGTTATCTTTACAAAGATTTTACTGGTTCGGACTTAAACAATTCGCTTTTTTTGTTATGCCCAATAAATAAATTAGTTAACTGCCTCGGTGGCTCACTTGGTAGTGAACCTGCCTTCTGTGCTGAGGGGCGTGGGTTCGATTCCCACCTAGAACAAACATTCATGTAATGAACATTTGTGTTTGTTCTATGTCTGGGTGTTCATATCTATTTAAGTATGAATTTAAAAATATATTTGTATGTATATCAGTCTCTGGCAGCCATAGTACAAGCTTTGCTTAGTTTGGGTTCAGGTGACCGTGTGTGCAAATGTCCCAATATTTATATTTTTATTTTATTTAATTGTACAACTAAGTTATTTACATCGATAACCTAACTTTATTTTTATAATATCGGCGAAGCAGACAACTTCACCTATGAAACGTTCCAAGAAAATGTTACTACGAGTAGAAAATAAGTCTGAAAGTGACAAAAGACATGCGCAAGATGAAAACTTAGAGAAATTAACTCTTAAAGATGATGTAAAGGAGACATCAAAGATTAGTCGCTACCTGGCCGATACCGATAGTAATGAGAAGGTAACTATGACCACAGAACAAATAATAGTACTAAACAGGGTACTGCTTTGGGTGTAGTAATACTTAAGGGTATTGCTCTACCCGCCAAAGTAAACAACTTTTAGAACATCAGTTTATTTGTTTACAACACAAAACAAATTACAATCTAAGAGAACTTAGTTAAAGATCCAAATGGATCGCCAGAAACACAGATAAGACCAGGATTGTAACTCAAAACCTGTGTACAATATAGGTTCAGTAAAGGTCTCAAGCTTACAAAACATATTTTAAGTACATACATTATTGAAATAGAATACAATACATGATGACGTTTAGAATACAATATAGGAGAGTACAAATACACGATAAATTATGATAGGTCTGACTATACTTAAATTAAAGCGGAGGAAGAATTTGCTTCAGTTGTGGCACAAGAACATGATTGTAAACTATGAGTATTACTACTCAGAGTCCTCACTCTGAATAGTAACACTCAAAACATTTGCAAAATTCGAGGAAAAAAAATTCTTCATACAAAACTAAGCGACTAGTTATATGCAGTTTGTATGCAGTATTTTTCTTTTGGGATTTTGAAAACTTATGTTCTAAAAGTTGTTCACTTTGACGAGTAGAATAACACCCTTAAGTATTACTACACCCAAAACCAGCACCCTGTATACTGATTCAAACTTGATGGCGGATGTGAAGTGCGCCGCAAGCGAGACTGCGGCGTCTTGTCTCTCTAAAGCCAAATTTATCAAAAATAAATAATTTCAAACTTAAGGCTTCGTCTTAACTAGCTAAATGGCTGACTGAATTTGAGTCAGCCATTTAGCCGTTTTTCACTCTACAAAACTTCAAGGCTAGAGTGAATAAGTACCTTATAGGTCATCGTGCTCCATCTTAGACCACATCGTCGCTTAACATCAGGCGAGTTGGTGGTCAAACGCCGACCTATTTCTACATAATTATATTTAAAAAAAAGAGTTTCCGAACAGCGCGTACTATACGCAGTTTCATCGCTTGCTGACTGGATCAGTGAGCGGCCCGGTTATTCAACATTGAGTTTGTCCAATACGCGACTCGGAGTAAGCCGGCGGAAGTCAGGCGCTCAGTTTGCTTAGTCAGGACGAACCCTAATTATTTATAACCTGGATTGATGAATTGGCGTCTCGAATGTTTATACGAGCAAACAATGGTCGCATGGCATTATCGGCATGAACTCATATCTACTATACATAATATTAAGTATTTTTATTGACGGTCGTGCAATTAGCACAAAATGTTTGAAGCGCCGTTCGCACGAAATCACCTTTTATCATCATCAATAGTAATGCCACTGAAAGCTTTTGACAGCTGCTACAGATAAGATTTTTAATAAGCAAATGTATTCAACCGCACCTGTACATTTTAATTGACGTATGCAATCCATCGATATTTATAAATATACTACGTACTATATGCTGTAATTCTAACTAATATTATAAAAAGTAAAATTGTTTTCAAAAGTTAATTTATTTGTTAATATTTGTTACGCTTTTACGCCTTAACTACTCAACTAATCTTCATCAAAATTTGCAGCATTGGTACATCTTGTTAGGGATACAGAAATTGACACAAGACACTTATTAGCCGCAACTTACTTACTTTTGACATTATAGTTTGACGAGTTTGACCATGTCATTAGATTTTAGTAGGTAAGCCTGTACCCACCTACCCAATATGTTTTTTAGACGAAACTCGAGTACTTCATAGTCATAGTACTTGCTTTAAATTTAGAAAGGAAGAAAAATGCATTTATTATTTACACACAAGACTACAAAGACGTTGACTAAACAAGTTTGCGTTGTAACTAACAATAAACTTTTAAAAAAAAACACAAGTTCTGTCTTCCTGAATTATAGATCGAATCCAGCATAAATCCCTTCGTATTTGGCACAACAGACGATCCATATGAAAATATTGAAAAACTATTGAAAATTCAAGAATCTACTACAACTCGCAAAATATCAACAAAAGGCTTCAAATCTGTAAGTTAATTTATATAAAGTTTTTACTTTATTTTAGGTCTTATAGTTGCAAGTTTTAGCACTCAAAACTATCTGTGGAAGAGATATTAGAACTAAAAATGCGAAAACTTGTGATTACTTAAGTGTAAAGTTGGGCAAACTAACTAAAAAATATTATTGTTCGTTCGTCCGTTTCATTTCTATGAAACACACTAGCAGCGCCTTTCAACGTAAAGCTCTAACCTAACTGTTTAGTAATTTATAAATTGTTGTTGCTGATTTTAAAATATTTTCAGAATGCCAAAACTGTTTTTAAACAAATCTCTAGTGTATTTCCGTTTCAACTTCGCATCTTGCATGCACCAAGGAAAATGGAGTTCAATTACATATATTTAACTATTAACTAACCTAAGTCAAATATTTACGTATTATACCTACACTTGTGAAAATACACACTTTTTTCAAGTTTGTTGCTATGAATTTAGATATTTCTACAATTTGAGATAAAATTATTATATTTTATGCTCACCAGGCCGCGTCTCGAGAAATCTCCCAGGAAGATAATTCTAGCACAACCAAAAAAGATAAGCAATATTTAATGTTCAGCTTTAAATCGAACAAAAACTGGAGGAGAAGTATGGGACCGCAGGTAACAAACGAGGATTTATTACGGATGCAATACAAATAGCCCCAATTAGCGGACTGCTGCTAATTCAGCTTTCCCAACTTTTAACACCTGACATATCCGGCCACGACGCAGTTTTGTAGTAGTTAATTGTATTTTCCAAAAAATATGGATAAACGTACTTACCAATGTTTATTTTGGATCCATCGCAAGTCGCGCAGCCTTCTTGCTCTGTACCTTTGTCATGTTACTAACGCTACCTTTTTTTTATTTCAGCAAAATTGTTTACTTGTCGAGAACTTTGGTTTTGTGAATCTCCGTGCTTGTAGAGAGTTGGTAGAAAGAGTGTTGCCAGACAAATATAATATATGTAGGTACATATGTCATCTTTAATATTTACGTGGACGTCTTCACAGTCCGTTCGTTTAATTGTTATTTGAGATATTTGTGCTAAATTAAAGATACAGATAATTTATTAACAAAATGAAACTTACTCAGGAATGACAAACTAGACTTGACTTGAAACGGTGATTTTTATTTTTATTTTTGTGTCATCAATGTTAAACCAATATGTATTTCGACCATCAAAAGAAAATAAAAATGCAATTTCTACAATACATATGTTTTCTGTAGAGACTGCCACAAGTCATGGTAATTCATATTTTAAGAGTGCATAAATAAATGACAATAAAGATTAAATATTATTTTTTCAGCTGCCCATAACGATGTAATTTGTTACTCAAATATAGATCGATGTGTAAATGAAGTAAGTAAAATAATACACAATTTGACTGCCTCGGTGGCTCAGTTGGTATTGAACCTGCCTTCTGAGCTTGAGGGCGTGGGTTCGATTCCCACCTAGGGCAAACATTCATGTGATGAACATTAGTATTTGTTCTATGTATGAGTGTTAATATCTATTTAAGTATATATTTAAAACTATCTAAGTATGGTATGTATATCAGTCTCCGGCAGCCATAGTACAATTTACTTAGTTTGGTGTCAGGCGACCGTGTGAGAAAGTGTCCCGAATTTATTATTATTATTATGATTACATTAAAAATTAAAAAAACCCTTGACACCGATTTTTATCAAACATAGTTAAGAACACTCCCATTTCGATTTATTAAATTAAGGCTTCGGCCGTGGCTAGTTACCACCCACCGGACCAAGCCATGCCGTGAAATGACCTAGTCGTGTTTCGGGATGTAGTCCGGTGTAACCGTTCCAAAGACGGGTCTGAGCAGTGGCGCACTTGTAGCGCCTCACTCGACTGCCGTCTTTGTACTTCTTCACTGTAGTAAACTTCAAGGCTAGAGTGAATAAGTGCCTTCTAGGTCGTCGTGCTCCATCTTAGATCACAACGTCGCTTAACATCAGGCGAGTTGGTGGTCAAACGCCAACCTATTCTACAAAAAAAAAAAAAAAAAAATTAAAAATCGGTTCATCCGGTCAGGAGCTACGATGCTACAGACAGACAGACACGTCAAACTTATAACACTCCATCGTTTTTGCATCGGGGAAATGCCAATTTCTCAACCACCATTTACATTATTCTATCTCAATATTAAATTTTGAGCTTGAATATTCATTACAATTTTTAACACGTCCTAATGATTCATTTGGCAACCAAATGAAGATGCCACAGGCAAATTGTATAACTTGTCCGTTTACAACTGGCCGGCATATTGTTAAATTACGAAGTTAGTTATCACAAATAATAATTTATATGATTAAAAAAAAACTTAAAAAATCTCGCTTTCAACCTGCTGGCTCCATCATCAGATCAGTTCCGAAATACCAAATTATAGTTTTGTCATCGTAATTACAAAAGCATAACAATACATAATTTTTATCATTTCATTTCGACATTTAAAAGTAGGTTTAAACGTATGAATAGTAGGTTATTTCACTGTTTCATCTATTATTATTAAGTTACAAGTGAAGCTGACATCTGGTCTGGGACCCTATTCGGAGATTTGAAATTCTCATCTCACCTTCTTTCGTCCTTGTTGCTCTCATTTAAAACGTCATAGGTGTGAGAGTGACCAAGATAAAATCTCATCTCATCTCACGCGCAGGAATAGCCCCCCTGGTGGCATAGGCCACTCGGCCTATACGAACTGGCTCGCTTAGTAAAGCTAAAAAATAGCGTGTTGTAAAATTTACCTATTTTCAAGTTTTGAAAGGAATAAATCTTAATTCTTAAATAATATCTTAGTTAAACCATAGCATTTTTCACCATTGTTACACTTCTCAGGATGACTCCGGAGCGCCGGCGGTCCGGCAGGGACAGCTGGTGGCGATAACCTTGGGTGGGGTGGAGTTTGCAGGCGACCACGTCGCCGTCGGTATGAGGATAGCCTGTTACTGCAGCTGGATATCAGACAATCTACCGTAAGTTCACTAAACCATTCGGATATCATTTGGGACGCGCTTGAGTGTGTCATATCTGTGAGAAATCATTTCATATACTAATGCTCTGTTGAGTGGAGTCTCAATGCAGGAGTAACAATAGCCAGTTATGATTCCAAATTGTGATTTACAAAATGAATTAAGTTTTGAAATGGCACCTAATAAGATAGTCAAATTAATTCGTCACTAAATATACATATGTATACTCGTATGATCTGTATATTTGATCGAAGTTTCTTACACGACATACCAGAGATTGGAAATGAACATTTATACTTAGGTCATAATATTCAAGTTACACCCTAAAATAAAAACTCAAATCGAATCAACAAAATCTGTACCTATAGGTATTCGAATCTGATTTCAAAATCCTTACAAAAACTTTAATTAACGTTTCTGTGATTCCAATCCAATCATCTATTTGATCAAATAAAAAACACAATTATAGGCTTTGGTTACAACCATCTCTTGAAATAAAATAAAAGAAAATCTGTAATATAGATCTGCTGATATGTTGCAATTGGAGCTATGTAATTTTAATAGTTGATTAAACCAGGCGTTATTTTTGCGGAAGTACATCTTCAAAGCTGTTACTTTTACCCAATCTCTAGTGTATTTCCGCTCTAACGTCGCATTAAGTACGCCAAGGAACAAAAAAAAATTGTATAAAGTTAAAATTAGCTTCAAATATTACATTGTATAAAGTTTTCTAACAAATTTCATTGAATTAGTTCAGAATTTCCCAAATTAAAAAAACTCAGGTTAGCTTAATAGTAATTGGAACCCTTGGCGTGGGTACTTAATTCGAAGTTAGAGCGGAAATACACTAGAGATGGCTTAAAGTAACAGTTTAATGTAACTTTGCCACGACTTATTTCTACGACAGACGGGGAGCTGCAGACGATTTTACTTAAATTATGTGAACTAGGCCTGTTGAACGAGCATGACTGAAATTATTAAGAAGGCTCAACTAGACTCTCTGACAACCCAGGTCAGAATATTCTGGCGGAGGTTGATTAGAAAAGCCCACATAACGTGGAAATAGAAAAAGAAATTAATGAAAACTCCGAACTACGCCCACGTAAAAATATTGGGTTTAGCAACGCATTTTATTTTTACGTGTTTATTAAAGAGTGTTGTTGTTTTTCTGATCAATTATTAGTGTGAGTGAATTTTTCATAGTTGTTTACATTTTTTTTCTAGATATATTTATTAGATATATTTTTATTTTTCTAATTTTAACTTTTATTGAAATTGTATTTTTTACTCGACTGCTTAAGAAGGAGGGTTATGTTTTTGAGTGTATGCATGTATGTACGTGAGTATGTTGTATGTATGTAAATGTGTGGGTATGTATGTATGTATGTATGTATGTATATGTGTATGTAGGTATGTATGTGTGTATGTATGTGGATATGTATGTATGTATGTATGTATGTATATGGTTTCTTTGGTACGACTTACCAGCCTCGAAAGCATGATGGATTTTGATTATCATTAGATATTCGTAAGGAGTCATTTGATAGTTGGAGTGACTTAGGGTAAAATTTTTTTTGCCGGGTTTCTCGTTTTTCTTAAAATAATGTTACTTGTTTTTAATTAAAACCTAGTGGGTACCTAAGGATAAAGATAATAAAATTGATGGAACTAAATATATAACAGTACCTACTAATAAATACTGGCATCCAAGGTTTTAGGACTCGGAACCGAAATACATAAATGTCATTGATCCTTTTCAAATTGTTTGAAGCAGCTGATTTTTCGTTTCGTTATTACAGCGTTAGAGCCATAGAATGATGAGTATTTATACCTGTTTTCGGCTTAGTACCCTTAATACCGGTAACCCTGTATAAAAAGCTCCAACTCAATAGAAATAGGATTAGCGTACAAAGAAACGTTATTTTTAATTTAGGTTATACAATAATATAGGTTTTACAATTTACTGACGCTGATTTCACATCTTTTACTGGGTTTATCGCTGCAGTAGTTTTCAGTAGAAAATATCGTACAGTGACACCCGACACGGGCGAGCGCTGGATTTTCCCGTGACGGAGGGATGAATCGGCCCGCCCGCCCTGACTAACGCCGATCCGTTCCCAGCCTTATTCTGTACACATAGCTTTAAATTTATTGCTTAAGAGGGCCGCGACGCTCTGATATTTCCATACAAACGCGCTACTCAAATTTCTTGAAAAACCATTTGTTGGATTATGATGAAATTTAGCATGTACAATTAAATTAACAATATCTCCGCCCCTATGTTCTTGGTTTTTTTAAAAACGTTCTCAAGCAAAAATAGAGCTATGAAAAATATCCGCATTTTTAAGGGGTCACTTTGACGGATTTATTCAATACGTAGACAAAGCAAATCAAAGATCCATTACATAGAGAGGTTGTCTACATCATTAGCTGTTAAATGAATCCATAATACAAGGGAAATTCTTAGTTATTTAAGAATGATTACAGAAGTGCAAAAGTCATAAAAAAAAATTGAAATTGCACTTTGTCACTCTGTAGGTAACTTTAGATCGTCAGTATCATTACTCGCTCTCTTCGCTACATATAGTAGAGTTAAACCTTAATATCATAATAAGTTTAAGCTACTCGTGTAAGCAATAATAGTGAAAAAAACGTAGCATTCATTTGATGTATTTTCCAAATTAAAACCGTGCAAAAGTGAAGCTCGTGTTTCGCCGATAATTTCTAGACCATTTCAGCTTATCAAAAAGAAACGCGGTGGTAATATGGCAAGGAAAATATTGAGGACAATTTTCTAGTAGTTCAATAAAGAAATTTCAGAGCGGGAAGCTCAGAATAATCCCTCGCGGCTTATCAGTGTGACGCCGTCAATTACTAGCTGTTTTGTTCACGGCTGCTGCGTCTCGTAGCGCTATTATTTTGAATTTTAAAAACAGCCATTTGGTCCGCTTTTATAGCCAGTGAAATCGTTAAGCCCACGTTTCGTATCAGAGCTATAGCTATATTTTCTGTAACACTTTTTTATATCTAATAAATAAACCATCATGAAGTGGACATTTAAAAAAAACAGTCAGACTAAATTCTGAAGATAAACTTCAGAATTTTTGTTTTAATTTGTTCACAAATATTAAAACAAAAATTATACCTACTTATTGGAAAGAGAAAAAGTAAAAAAGTTATTTGGTCTTTCTTATGCATGAATCCTACTAGTATTATAAACGCGAAAGTTTGGAAGAATGAATTGATGGATGGATGGATGGATGGGTGTTTGGTACTCTTTCACTCCAGAATGGCTGAACAGATCTGGATGAAATTTGGCACAGAGATAGATTATAGTCTAGAATAGCACATAGGATACTTTTTAACTGCGGGTAAAACCGCAGGGTGCAGCTAGTATAACATATTTAAAAATATGCAAAGGATTTTAAAACATTTGCAACAGTGACTATTTCTTTTAACCCAGCAGTGTGTTTTTATCTTTTTTTTTTAATGCGCAATCGACTTTAATCTATGAGGGAGACAGGCTCTTAAATCGTGTATTTTTAGCAAATTGCAGGCTGCGCCGTAGAAAATTTCAAATTGACAGTGAGCTCACGGTTTACTGAAACTGTAATTGTGCATGTGAATTCATTTAGGAATTCATTTCCATTTTTGGATGCGTACAATGTACCTACATAGGTATTCGTGCGAATACCTAATGAACACGTCCATTAACAATGGATTGTTATAGTTTCAAATTGACTCCGCATTTTTTTAAATGTATTTTAGAGAAAAACTTTTTGGTAAACCGTTCCATTTAGTCAGCAAGTGCTGAAATGAATTTGAGTATTATTGCGACATAATAGAATTTCGATTACTGTGGTATTTCTAAAATTTATCAAATTAACATAAAACAGAAAAATATGGGATATTTCTGTTTACATAATTTTTATGTTAATTATGTTATGTAAAGGATTTTCGAGAACTTTTTATCAGAATTGATTTTTAAATTTTTCTTCGTTCAAACTAAAACTAATGTTTTTTTTACAGACCTGGTAGTCCTTCATTGTCATGCTGCAAGAACTGTTGTAGCGTTAAACACAAAGAAGAAAAGAAGAAATTAAGAAGAAGTCGATTTAGATATAAATTAAATTAATTTAATAGACCTTGGACTTTGTTTCAAACTTTATGAAAAAATGGAGGCATTTCTAATGTTTTCAACTCAATACAGAAGCCCTACTCTTAAGCGTGAAATATTTTCTGGTCATTGACTTTCTCGTATGATAAGTCATACGAGTCACTTTTTTTTTAAATACAGTTGAATTGACGACCCTCTCCTTTTTGGAAATCGTTTAATAAAACACTGGCCTATTTCAAATGAAACGAATAAATAAGATATTTATTAAAACTACTTTTCATTTAATTTCCTCATTTTCTATCATTCTCTTTTTTCTTTTAAATAAACAAAGGAAAATAAACAAAAAATTTTGGAGTTAATCAACGACAAAGCTAATTACATTTTTAATTTTTTCGTCCAATTAACGCGGCTGTCAGTGACAAATTTAACGAATTAAATCTGTCAGTTTGTAATAAAGCCGTAATGGCTGCGGTAACAGCGATAAAATTACAAAGTTAATAGCACGAATCGGGCCAGAATTTTAATTTCGCCGAAATGTTCATCTCTCATTCGCCACTGGCCGAAGCCATGCAAATAAGCTTACACTGTCTCGTAATAAGATTTATGGGGACAAGCTAATCCATACTAAATCCGATTTGTCTGTTTAACACCGAATAAAAAGCTTTATCTTCTGAAAAATAAGTCACCCGAAATTGGCAGAAGGATTTTGTAAATGTGGTTGTCATATTTTTCGGTTCAAGATTTAAAATATTCGTTAAGACTTTCTGGAAAATTGCTTACGACAATTTATTTTGCTAGTAGGTATAACTCTTGTGAACAAGACTCTAATAGTAGTAAGACGATTGAGTACCAATTTCTTTGTAGTCCAGCGGTTGCAACAAATGACATACAATAAATTTTCCGAAATCAACACTACAATCATTAGCCTATGTATTAATACAGGATGCACGCTATTTCTACATTAAGTTTTATTCAAATTCATTCAGCAAGATTGTTTGTACCGCCTAAAATCGGTATGTAAAGTCATCAACGCTAAATTTGAGTAGCACAAACACACTCGGCACATTGTATACAAAGAATCGTAATTAAATAATAATTAGTGTGATGGTGATATTTACAGTGATATCCAAAACTAGTACACCTAATTTTATTTATAAAATACTAGCTGTTATCCGCGACAAAAACCTTCCTCGTGAAATACTGCAACTAAATATCAAATTTCATCATTATCCGTTCTACTGTTTAGCTGTGAAAAGCCTACAAACAGAGAGACAGACGGAGAGACAGAGTTGTTTTCGATTTTTTGACTGCCTCGGTGGCTCAGTGGGTAGTGAACCTGCCTTCTGAGCTTGGGTGCGTGGGTTCGACTCCCACCTAGGGCAAACATTTATGTGATGAACATTTGTGTTTGTTCTATGTCTGGGTGTTAATATCTATTTAAGTACGTATTTAAAAATATCTAAGTATGTATGTATATCAGTCCCTGGCAGCCATAGTACAAGCTTTGCTTAGTTTGGGGTCAGGCGACCGTGTGTGGAAATGTCCCGAATTTATTTATTTATTATTTATTTATTTTATAATTTTAAAGCATAAATAAAACACCTTGAAGAACACGAATGCACATGGCAAAAAATTCAACAAAAGACCCATTTAAGAAATTGCATAGCTCTCTCACATTGAATTGAATTGAAATCATTGAAATCTGTTGAGATCGTTTGTTACACGTGTAGTCTTGTGTCTCGGGAGCAATGCTACCTTTGTTCGCGCTCGCTTCCCGTCTAGACGGAGATCAATAGTCAATAGTGTCTGTTTAGGTGCATTACGTTATCCGTAAGTCCTGCATCTTTTGTTGCAAAGTTTTCATTTTGCAACAAAAGATGCAGATGTTTTCTTTTAGCTTATTTTTTTATCTGAATAACGACAAATTGATTTTTGGAAAATAAACCAAATCAGAACGAAAATAGGTACATGTTGTTTGGTGGTTTCGTCTTTTGGATTTTTGTAAATAGTTTCTATGACACACAAATTGACAAATTGACAAAAAAAATTCAAAATTGTATTGTTGGTAAAACAACTGAGACAGAAACCTGGGTACTTACTAGTGTCTTTACAACGGGCAATAGTTTTGTATTCTTTTTATTTTATACTAGCTGCGTCCTACGGTGTTACCCTCAGTTAAAAGTAGTCTATGTGTTAATCCAGGGTATATGCTACCAAACCAATTACGAGTATATCCATACCAAATTTCATCAAAAACCGTCCATCCGTTAGAGCGTGAAGAAGTAACAAACATACACACTTAACACTAACACACACACTCACAAACTTTCGCCTTTATAATATTAGTGTGATTGCTAGCCTACGCTGTTCCATCTCCTGAGCAAAGGTCTCCCCATCTTGTTCAGGAGCGTGCGATCACCCGCCAGATTCAACCAGTCTGCCAGACCATGTACCATCTGTTATAAACATAAACACTTAAAGATGGTTTATCTATTTACCTATTGATAAACGAAACTGATGATAAAAGTTAACACTGCCTGAAAATTAACAGGTAAAATCCCGAATCCATAGATTGCTTCCCTGTCTATGAGATCAGACTCTGAGTGACGTACCTATTTTCCGTATTTACTTTACTATCATCATGATATAGATGTCTATTGCTTAAATTTTCCAATTTTAATAATATCTATGCAGAGTATGCAAGCAGAGCACGAGTTTGAAGGGATGTTAATTAAACTCTTTCTAAAATCATCACGTCCCTACTTCTACACAGATAAGGTTATGCAACAACACACGCGTTTTATCCGACCATTTCCATCGTCCTCGGCCAGCATATTCAAAGCAAACAGCGTCACGGTTCCATGCTGTGTACACAGTAGATTTTCAAGAATTTTGAGCACAGTGTAAAATCATTTTCTCTAATATCTAGTAGCTCATCTTCCACGTAAATATCTTTCTTAGATTAAGGTTTCGATCATGAAGTTCTAATATCAAAAATATTTTAAAATATCATGTCACTTACCTATTCATTTCTAATGTGTTTTCTCATAGTTAACACAAAACGTAGCTAGTAGCTACGACACGTGAGTGTCGTAGCTACTAGCTTCTATGTTTGTGAGTATTGTATGTAATCTGCTAACATGCTATATGATTGCTACTTGACTGGAGCCTTGTGTATGGCGACAGGCTTGCCCCTTCACATTTGGGACTGAATATCGTCCGACAAAGTGTAGGTGTTGTATTACGCCTCTGCCAGCCCCCTCAGGAAAAGGCGTGCCGATATGGTTATGTTAGGATAAAAATAAACACCGAACACTTACTACGAGTAAATGTACTTACATAACAACTGAAAGTCACTGTCAGGACTTTTAGACAACATCAAAGATAGGATTAACGCAAAACATTTTGCACTCAGCGCAGAGAGTCCCTAAAACTTATCACAGTTTGCTCACTTTTCACTTTATACTACGGCTTGAACCAGTTTTACGCAGCGAATATTTTCAGAGTTTCAGCGAGTGCACATGGCGGCCTTTGCCCGAACGCGCTCTAAGTAGATACGGGACTGGACAGGTTATTTGCTGCTATCGTGCTCGGTACACGTTTCATATTTTATCCCCCTATTGAAAAGGATTTCCAGGGAAAGGAGATAAAATCGCAGGGTTTAAGTAGGAGAGCCTCGCTTACTTTTGAAGATGGCTTTGGGCGTAGGTACTCTGCAAGGTGAGATGAGCCTACATTCTGACCAAAATTACTAGCTTCCAAAGTAAGTATTTTAAAAGCTACAGTCCCGAATATTTTTTTTTATTTGTCGTTTTAAATCGTAAGTAAAAAAGGACAAAAATATAAGGACTCTTTTAAAAAAATTAGTTTTGTTTTTTCCGCTAAGTATTTGTGACAAATCGATTCGATCGATTCATCTGATGGCACTTTAGACGGTAAATCTTTCCTACTAATATTATAAACGCGAAAGTTTGTAAGAATGGATGGATGGATGGATGAATGTTTGTTACTCTTTCACGCCAGAACGGCAGAACAGATCTAGATGAAATTTGGCACAGAGATAGACTATGGTCTAGAATAGCACATAGGATACTTTTTAACCGCGGGTGAAACCGCGGGGCACAGCTAGTATTTACATAATAATATAGGTCAGTGATATGCATTAAATATTTGATTTTGCTAGGAAAATACGCTCTTAAGATTCTGCGTAGGAGAGTAACAAAACAAACTATCGTACATAGTATCTAGGACAAAGCCCGTATAGCGGCACTAATACCCCTCATTGTGATCGGATAATAACAGTGCACCGCGGAGAGGCAATGATCTAGGATTACAGGGCGATTGGGATCCACCCGGCGGCTCGCAGCGCTCTGGACAGCTCTACTGGCGCTAGGTCAACATAGAATGGATTTTATCAAACAGTTTGACAAAAGCCAATGTTTTAGCCTGCTCTTACTTTAATTGGATGTTTTAATATAATATGTTATAAAACATTTTAAGCATCCTCGTACCAAACTAACATTGTTAGGTAAGAGCGCATACAACACGTAACTTCAAGTAAATAATAAAATTATGCAATTCGTTAAAGATGACGGTAAGTTGATTGTAGCTAGCAACAGTTATCAAATTGTGAGTAGGTACTATGTACAAGCGCTCAAAAATACTGTCTTCGTGGATCCAATTCCATTATCCGTCAGTAACTTCGTTAAACTACCGTGCCATTCCACGAATCCCACACATTTCACCATATCACATGACAACACAGCTCTTAACTGAATTCGCCGCAAATTCAATTCCGCGATCCGCTCTGATCCGCTAGGCACCATACTGATCCGCTCGGTTTCATGTAACCCCGTATTGATGCTGGTCTGTTAATCTGTTAAGCTGCGATCTTGAGCCCGGTTCCAGACGATACTGTGCCAGTTAATGAGCTGGAGAAGGGTTGCGTCTTAACTAATTGATGGGCTTAGTAACGCGTCGCACGTGATTAGAAATCGCGATTGACGTGGTGTCTATCGACTGCGGATTGTATTTGGCACGTGGTTCCTTAATCTTGTTCCTTCTATGAGTATCAAGTTTATGTGAGAATTTCTTAGTTTCCGTAGCAAGTTTAAATTTAATCGAGCGTTCAGAGCAACACCGTGTAGTTACGTCGGACTCGTTCAGCGTAATCCCCGAGTAGAGATGCTACCAGTACTTAACCCTGGCCAGCCGGACATTTTACTTTCTTAACAGGAAAATCGAAGACGCTTATTCCCCCTAAGTACCCTTCAAGGGGGAACGATTTAAATAAAACCAGACCCCATAACGCAGCGTAAAATCTTTTGAACATTCTGCAGAGACATTTTAACTGAGATTTCAATGCAGGCTTTTAAAGAACGTCCTTATAAAGCCGCAAGCTGTGTCGTGAAATGAAACGTCGAGAAATATTATTTCGCGCATATAATAAACGGAAACTCGTTTTAAGCAGCGCCAGTGGAGTTCCATCACTCTACCTATACAGTTATGGAAATCTCTGCACGGTGAAAAAGCTGAATAGAACATCAAAATTACTTAATGTTCATCTAAATACTCGTATCTTCATCGCTTCAATTATACTATAGTTCTAGATCGAAATCAGATGGACAGCAAAAGGCTGATAGACTCTTCGCCTGCAATTGAGTTTCAACTCAACATACTTTTGCTTCAGACTTTTTTTATTCAGACGAGCATATTTATGTAGGTTAGAAAATTAGTATTTTGTAAGTAAACTTAAAACAGTTCCTTTTTTATTTGTTATAAAATAGGGCAATCTTCAAATGTCGACAACTCTAAAGGAGAGCCGAGATAGTCCGGGGTAGTGCGACTAGTGAGTGAGTTTGCTCGTGGTCAGACCATTAGCTCGTGGGGTGTTTGCACTGCGCCCTCTAATGGCTGTGTACTTGCAATACATCGCTTGGCCAGCTTTTATTGCAGCCGAGATTATTTAAACGGCCGGAGGGAGTCCGGGAGGGTAATAATTTGCGAGAACACTACGGTTCCTTGGAACACATTCAGTGGAGCGTAACTGGATGTTGGGCAGTAACTCTTATCTCGCTGCTTTGAGACTCAAAGCTGTATTTTTAAACAATGCAGTCAGATGGAAAATTTAGTTAGCTGGTACCTATCTACGAAATTACTCTTTATTTCGTTACCTAAACGTTCATGATTATGGTTCAGTCTTCTTTGTGAATGGTTGGTGTTGATGTCAAGTGAGTTATGGTCAAATGCCTAGCTTACTAAAGAGTGAGATCGAAGTGCTCAAATTGTGTCGGTTAGTTTGAACCAACAAAACCATGTTCTCAAGAAGTATATTATTGTATGCTTATTGTCTTATTTGTTTATAGTTTTCGAGTCTGAAATTAAAAGCCTGCTTCGTATAAAGTAGAGGTACAAGCAGCTTTTTATAGTTTTAAATGGAAAAAAATATTATGACATTTTCGCTGCACAAAATCCGTGACGTGTATTCAAGAGCGCTTGGAATGAAATTTAATGAATAACGTTCCTGATACAAAAATTTCACGCTGTGTCACGAAAAAGACAGGCGGTAGAAAAACATCTCATATTAACACAAACTTTTCCTATTTAATACAGCCTCGGGGCGAGTTGTGAACTCTCGCCATTTGCTCCCTCTTGAATTACCATTTGTGAGACTATATCAACTCGGAAATACGGTGAAACTTTTATTTAAACGTCAAAAACATTCGCGAGCTTCGACCTTTGTTACGATGTGCCGTTAACGAAACTAATTTGGCCTCTGATTTTATCTGCTCATTTAAACTTTTGTTCAACGAGGTATACAATAGTTCTAGCAACCACATTTCCAACCTATTAATACATCTTAAGACGGCTTAGAGAGCTAAAAAAATGCTAAAAAGCTGAAATCTTAGTCTTCCAATTTATTGAAAAATATATTAATAAAATTGACAAGAAATATTTTCTAAAATGAGATGTCGCACAAAGCAGACCTAGAAATTCTTATCAGAGCCAAAGAAAAGATCCTACACAAAGATTCCGAACAAAGGCAGTAAGCGGTGAAGCTCTGCGATGTCGAAATAACCTTTTCCCCTCTTATTAATAAATGTGGAGTAGCCTCGAAATAGTTTCTCCGATTTTTCTTCTTCGATCATATTTATAATTTTAAAGAAGCAGCGTTTAATTATACGTCAAAGAATAGGTGTTTACTTAGATGTCAATTATAGGATAAACTGGATATGTTTCGACTCTACAGCTGCTAAAACTGTGTGACTAAGTATCTGTTTGCTAATATTTAATAGCAACTAGACACTAAGAATTAATAGAATTACAATAAAAATAAATTAATGAACGTTAGAATTCAGAATTAGAAATATAATTATAATTAGAAATAATTTCATTTTCTCGAGTACGATATGAAATGGAATTAATTCTATTGTATAAATATTAATTCCACATTATCAACCACTAATCTAGCTTAGCTTAGCTTAACATCAGTTCCAGAACTGCACGTCTATATTTAGCAAAATATTTTAGTATTGTTTATTCATATTAGACGCCTTTTTACTGCCGAGTAATTCATTTTTATTTTATGCTTTTTTTTGTACTTTTTGGTGCGCAATAACTTGGTGGTGCCTTATTCAGAATGCTAAATTGCTAAATCTACACCAGCTAATAGTACAGATGGCCTTGTCTAACACACAGCAATAACTGAGACAGGTATGTTTCAGCTTGTTTGAATTTAGCAATTTAGCGTTCTTTAGCAATAGTACCTTTTGCATTGTATATTTGTCCCAAACCTACCTCTCAAAATGAATTTAACGACTTTTGTATTAAATAGGATTCAATCAGTTATTCGCTTTAATTATTTTTATTCATCGCTTAACAATTTCCTTTTCAGAGCGGGCGAGTTTTTGACTCTGCCAGCCCATTTGCTCATTTCCCTCGTCCAATGAAGCTTGTCATTAATAAATTGCTTAATTGTGTCGGCTTTCATTTTATGCTCGGTTAGGGCGTTCCTAGACGAGCCACATTTTTACTGGAATACTGGCCCGGCAACACTGGCTCGGTAACATTGGGACAATACTTTGAGTGTGGCCCGGCCATTTCATCATGCATTATGCATGGCTGATGATGGCCAGGATACAATCGGCCAGTATTTCCGGGTCAGAATTGCAGTAAAAATATGGCCCGTCTAGAAGCACCCTAACTTAATGTAGCATTAGCACGATGAGATATTTTTGGAAACTTAATTAATTTAATTTATTAGTCCGTGTCTAGCTTTTAACTCCGTCTAGTTATTTTTAACTCGCCGTTGCCGAAATCGGCTAGACAAACCTCATCATCACATCACATCATCATTTTGACTGCATGTTAAATAATAAATAAATAAATTGAAAACTCCCGATGTAAGAAGACTCTCAATCCAGACACTTTCCAAACGAAAAAAACTAAATCAAAACAGGTTTATTTATTTGGGGCAACTATGCCACAATCAAACGTTAAAACGTGTAACACCCTTCGTAAAGTAGGTATTTATTTATTTAAATAAGAATGAAATATACTCACTTACTTATTTCTTATAGGTACGCATTATAGGTACTTACATCTTACGTATAGCAGTAGGTATAATTTAGTAACTTTCCTTAGATCCAACAAAAAAAGTTCAATAAACCACATAAAGTATTATAAAATCAAATATTTCAAAGTAAGCATCTAGGTATCTAATACATAAACCTAAACCCAATACTTTATTGTCATGAATCACTTTTAGCACTTTCATTAGCCGTGACGGTTCGAAACTCGTCCAAATAGAAATGAAAATTTGGTGCAGAATATTATTGAGTAAGAAAATTACGCCTCTAACATTTTTTAAATATTATTGTACAATGTGAATACAACCTTAGTTGCTCAAACGAAAATTCATGCTACGTATTAAATTTAATACGAAAATATTATCAGTTTTTAATTTGACATGAAAAGCGTTTTTAATATATTATTAGCATCATACAGTAAGGTAAAAAACTACAAGTGAAATAAAAACTATGAAGCTGTACCAAAACTACCACTGCTTAAGTTTTAGAATTTTATTGTTAATCTTAAAAGCAGTAATATTTAAATTTTACTGCTTTTAAGATTAACAATTCTGAAACTTTGCCGTTAAGCAGTGGTAGTTTTAAACAGCAATTGGTTTCAGTAGCCTATTATATGATATTCCAGACACAATGGTGATACAAACTATGGACAATAACGATCTGCAGGTTTAGCATGTGCGCCTGACAAAATTCTTTTCGTTACTTTTTGTCGTGTGAGAACGTGACAAGGCTACGTGTAAACATACGTCTGTCTCAATAAAAAGAGTTGACATACCGTTGTCGTGCTGTGCATGTTAGGCCTGCTGGCAATCCAAAACTGGAGGGCAATTCAGCTAACCATAGCCGATGCTACAATAACTAAACCGTTGAAAAAAAAACGGACGGACGGCTCAGTATCACTAATATTTCATAAACGTGTCACCGAAAGACCAGCTTGCACATTTGTAAGTCATTAGTGACACTATGCCGTTTCCAGGACCCTATTACTAAGACTCTGTTGTCCGTCCGTCTATCTTTCTGTATGTCCGTCGTCGTAAAATTTAAACTGTCTAACTATTACGTTTATTTTAAACGTAATAGTTAGACAGTTAACTATTACGGTTCATGAACCGTAATAGTTAGACAGTTTAAATTTAACAGATGATGTATTGTTGTTGCCGCTATAACAACAAATACTAAAAATTAGAAAAAAATAAATATTTAAGGGGGCTCCCATATAACAAACAGATTTTTTTTGCCCGTTTTTGCTCGATATTAATAACGGAAACAGGTAGACGCTTGAAATATTAACAGAATATTTAGTTATACATTCAATATAAATATAAATAATTAAAATAAAATAAAACAAATATTTAAAGGGGGCTCCCATACAATAAACATTTTTTTTTTTGCCGTTTTTATAGACAATGGTACGGAACCCTTCGTGCGCGAGTCCAACTCGCACTTGGCTTATTTGTATATGACAAACAACAGTTCTGTTAAGCATCGGCTATGGTTAATTGCCTCCTGGTCAAACCGTTTAGTCGTACAGGCTTTCAAGGCGTAGACTGTAGAGCGTGCCAAAGAATAAGATACACATACATTCGAAAAACATTACCCTCCTTCAGCATTGGAGCACAAAAGCTACACTTACTCAGTGATGAATGCAGATTAAATGTAAATGCATTGCAATAAAGTAGCTTACCTAGAAGATAAACGTTGCAGTCCTCCGAGGCTTTCCCGTACGTGTAAAAATGGACCAGTTTATGTGAGACCGGCGTGATTAATGAATCAGCTTCATGCTCTGTAGAGATTGTGCGAAGCGTAAAAAGTATTGAATTCATTGGCATAATGAAGTTTATTATGATAATTTTGATCTGCACCAAAAGAAAATGAGATCTAGAACAGATAGAAACAACCCATTATGCCACCTTCACACTGTTTTATTACCCGACTGCGCAAGAAGAAGGGTGATGTTTTTCGAGTGTATGTATGTAAGTATGTACGTATGTATGCATGTATATTTGTATGTATGTACGTATGCATGAGGAAAGGGGTTTCTTTAGCACGCCCTACAGCCTAAACAATTTGATGGATTTCGAAAAGTTAGGTGTCATTTGAATCGTCTTGATAGATAAAGTGACATAGGGTACATGTTTTGCAGCCGGGTTTTTTGTTTTTTTTTTCTTTAATAATGTCATTTTTACCGTTTTATCCATTCAGCTGATGAAGTGTTACGTCATAAAAAACTAGCTGCACCCCGCGATGTTACCGGCGGCTAATAAGGTCCATATATCTTCTTCTGTACTCCTGATAACGTGTACCCATGTAAAATTTCATAACAATTGAATGAAAAGTTAAGGCGTGAAAGCGAATTAAACAAACAAACTCACTTTCACAATTATAATATTATGATTATGACACGGGAATTACCCACGTACGATTTAGTCGATTATTCCGACTATACTTATAGTTTCAACCGCCTCAGTAATTCCCGTGTCATAATCATACTCGTAATGTGTGAAAACCACGTCAGTTTCCATAATAAAATTATAATAATTAGTTAGGATTATAATAAATATATTTTTGTAACAGCGCAACGTTGCCACCCTACTCGAAATCAGCACGGCAGTCAGTACTGCTGCGTGCAACAGAGTTCGGAATCATACCTTAAAACTATGTATATCAAGAAATCTGAGTTTCTACGTTGTGTATTATTTTGGACATTCTAGCTATCGGTAAATTTAATGCTTATAATTACCTGCCTACATAACACTGGTAGCTTATCCTACTTCCTACTAATATTATAAACGCGAAGGTTTGTAAGAATGGATGGAAGGATGGATGGATGTTTGTTACTCTTTCACGCCAGAACGGCTGAACAGATTTTGATGAAATTTGGCACAGAGATAGACTATGTCTAGAATAGCACATAGGATACTCTATAACCGCAGGTGAAACCGCGGGGCGCAGCTAGTAATATTTCTATTTTTATTTGTTATTAACGTGTTTTGTATTATTATTAGATATTGTTGTTCGTTCATTTCGTGTTCCTGAATTTTGGTATTTTGATATTTTGTCTCTATGTATGTATTAAGTTTGGACACTTTGAGAATTTTGTAGTGTATCCTAATCTAATTTTCGATTTTTAAGTGTGAGTATTATTTATTGTTATAAGTACTATTCTTTATATTTTCTAATTTTCACGTGAGCTAGATATAACTGATATTATTATTGAATTATTTATTTAGGTAGAAATACCAACAGTTTACACTTTAGACATTAAAAAAGAAAACACTAAATAACAGAGCTCTGAAGTGAAAACCTATTATAGGTATTTACAACATTCTTTTTCTAATACTTTAACTAAATTATTGTACATGTTCACAAATTATTATTTTTTTTTCATCTAATTATTACAATTTCTACATTTATTTGCTAAAGCTATTGTAAGTATGGTGGGTTTGTTCTTACTTTATGTTCCGAAAGTTGGAGAAACAAAATTAAAAAAATATATATCAATTACAAATGAAACTTAATTAAATTTACACCGAAGATGATAAAACACATTTTATTTATTAGAAATGCCATTCAAATAATTCGTCAATTTATTTAAAACGCGTTAAAAGAGTCATGAAAAATATCAAGATCACTTGAAGAACCATTAATTTCGTTATATAATACATTGTCGTTTTTATCTCAATAAACAAATTTAATTTAATTTAATACCTACGGTGGTATCTGAGTTCTCTATGAACAGTAAAGAAATTTGTATAAACACAAGTAATTTCAACAACGCACTCCAAATGTAGAGCATCCGGCTTGAAACTTTAATTTGGTTTAAAAGTGCATGCAAAACATTAAGAGCGCACGAAACGCGGCCAAATGATGCTTTCAACACCAAACCTAATCCATTTTTGTACTATATGACACAGTTACAGGCTTTATTTCTGGTAATCGTTTCCAATTCATTAATTTTTTTTTTTTTTTTTAATCTTGTATATTTTTGGGGACTTTTGTTTACAACATGTCAGTCCCATTGTATTAACAAAACTATTGATTAAGTAATGGAAACAGAGAAAACATTGCAAATAAAGTAAAACATAAGTAAATACATAAAGAATCACTTGAGATGACTCACACATTTGAGCAGATCTTTGGTTGCATCGGAGCCCGGTTCCGCTAATAATTTATTAAAACGCCCAACATCCAGTCTGTTCAAATGGTAAGTCACCTCAAGGGCCCGCCTCTCCTGCTGAAGGCGCGTACACTCAGTGAGGAGGTGATACACGTCCTCTACTACTCCACATGTTTCACAAATTGGTGACTGAGCTTTACCCATTAGGTAGGCAAATTTTTTCAAAGGCATGTGACCGGTCCGCAGCCTATGCGCAGTTATTATAAGTCTCCGTGGCAGACTTAGATTACAGAACCACGGTATATGAGGAGGCTCACACACTATAGTTCTGTACCATATTCCACTCGCAATCGATCTCTCGTTAAAATGTTCTTTCCAAATGTTATAACAATTCTTTCTATATTTAGGCAGTAGTTCCGAGAAATTTGGTAATAAATTATACTCTACTCCCTCTTAATTCATTAAATACAAACCTAGTTCTGTAAAGTTTTATTTAAACATAAACATATCGTCTCGCCTTTCCCCCGAGGGGGCTAGCAGAGGTGTAATACAACACCCACACTTCGCCGGACGATATTCAGTCCCAAATATGACAGGGGGCGAGCTTGTCGCCATACACCGGGCTCCAGTCATGTAGCAGATGACATACAAAACACACATGTGTTCATACAATGAACAAATTAGTGCGTGCCGTCGGCTCGGTTCGAACTCGCTCCCTCTGGCTTGAGAGGCGGACCTTCTCCCAACTAGGCTGCCATCGCTTCTTAACGAGTCCTTAAAATGTATGTCTAGGGTATTAAATAAAAATTTTGATTGAACACCGTACTCGTTACTTCTTAACTAATCCTAATAATATTATAAACGCAAAAGTTTGTAAGAATGGATGGATGGATGGATGTTTGTTACTCTTTCACGCCAAAATGGCTGATCAGATCTAGATGAAATTTGGCACAGAGATAGATTATAGTTTAGAATAGCACATAGAATACTTTTTAACCGCGGGTGAAACCGTGGGGCGCAGCTAGTAGTTAATATATGAAAGTAAGTTTGTTCCTTTGTTTATTTTCGTGTTTGTTACGCTTTCACGCCATACCTACTCAACGGAACATCATGAAGTTTTGTCAAACACTTTGTCTGAATACAGAAAAGGACATAGAGTAACTGCCCTTTTCAGCCCGAAGTCAAATTTTCCAAAAGTTTAAGTTGTGATAATTTAAATTTTTCGTGTTTATGATAAGGGAACCTTGCGGGTTTCATTCTAAATCAGTCTCGGCATATGCCGTTTCAGTATTACTACACCCAAAACCAGCACGTTGTAGATTACCAAAATCACGTCACGTCTTAGCAACTGTTTGGTGATACTGAAACACTATTCTAGGCAATAATTATAAACCTAACCTATACAAAATACGCTCTATTTCGTAAAGTTTTGCACTAGAAAATAAAATAAAAGGAGTGCTGCTGGTCCTGGCAGTTTAATTAATTCGAGTGAGAATAGCCATTACTACCTATCAAAATCATAATTAAATTTCACCGAACTACTGCCCCATTAAAATCTAAAATTATATGGAACGCTATTTAGCCGTTCAATATTGTAATTTGAAATATTAACTATTTCTAATTAAAATAGTAAATTGCTAATTTAATTTTTTGAACTAAAATCCTTATAATGACTGCCTCAGTGGCTCAGTTGGTGGTGAACCTGCCTTCTGAGCTAGGGGGCGTGGGTTCGATTCCCACCTAGGAAACATACATGTGATGAACATTTGTGTTTGTTTTAGGTCTGGGTGTTAATATCTATATAAGTATGTATTTAAAAGTACCTATGTATCATATCGCAACAGTACAAGCATTGCTCAGTTTGGGGTCAGACGACCGTGTGTGTCAGAATTCCAAATATTATTATTATATTATAGCTTAAAAAACATTTCGGAACCTCAAAACTAATGCTATTAATGTAAATGTATATTTTTCTTTCATAATAATTATCCACAGCCTTTATCCCTCTCTCTCTCTCTCTCTTTCATTCTCTTGCTGTGACCATCTGCAGTGTGAGATACTAAGTACGGTTCTTGTCAATCGATAAAATCATGGTATTAGTAATATGGGGTATATTACAGGTATAGCATTCAGCATCACGTAGTGACGTTAATCAATGCTTAAGCAAGACCGAAATAAGTCATTTACAACAAGTTTGAAAGAGACGGATGACAATGACGTCATTACGTGTTTACTGGATGCTAGACCTTGTTTTTTGGATCATGGATAAAGCCTGCTGACGTTTTTGTTCAGGTCATACACAAAATCCACAATTTCGTCGAGTCAAAGTTTCGTACACGCATTAGATAGATAGATAGTTAAATAAACTCTTTATTGTTCACACCACAGATAACAAAACACTACATTACACATACATTACTGTTTCCATCCATCCATCCATCCATCAGCCATAGGACGTCCACTGCTGGACATAGGCCTCCCCCATAGACCTCCAATAAGACCGGTTGGTAGCGGCCTGCATCCAGCGCGATCCTGCGGTCTTGACAAGGTCATCTGTCCACCTTGTGGGTGGACGTCCTACGCTGCGCTTGCCGGAACGTGGTCTCCATTCATTACTGTTTCGTTTCTCTTTAATAATGTTAGAACTACTCAGGTAGGTACGTAAACATGCGCATGTTACTTCTAATCAATGTCATATTAAGAGAGCCGTTTCAAAAAGTCCCGAGCTCACTGTGTCGTTCAGAAAATCCCTGAACAGTCGTTACGGCCGTCCTAATTGTTTCCAAATAAGGATCGTTTTGTATACAATTTTAAATGGATTTTTGTTTGTTTACCTTGCTTTCTCGTTAACGAATTGTGAAGGTTTAAGAGGATTACTCCGAGTGAAATAAATCAGTGAAAATGAATTCGTGGACGCGAGTTTTTTTGGGGATGACAACGTTTTTGTTGTATAACTTGAAAATAGGTCGTGTTGGAACTATGTACATAGGTACTATAAATATTTTTTTCTTTTAGCTCTTAAATTATGTAATGTTTGTACAATACACAGTTTTATTAAAACAAGTAAGGTTCAGATTCGAAATTTAAATTTTAAAAAGATATAAGTAATCTCATCTGAGTAATAAGTATCCTATTTTTTTTTAAGGTAAAAAACCCAAATTACCCAAATAATACGCAATGTAATAATACCCAAACTTTTAAACATGTACAATGTTTTTTAATAATTTTTATATTATATTTAAATATTTGTGTATTTGAAACCTACTCAAAAGAGATTCAACCTGACACACTGCTTTAGGGCTCTTTAAAAAAAATCAACAAGCTATTATACTTTGAAATCGCCCTTTGGGTTTTGTTTTGATTCCAAATTTGCAGTTTCACAACTTAAACATGATAAAATGACAATAAACAGTAAGTACTTACTTATATTTAATAGTAAGTATAAACGTACGTCATGACAACGACTAGCAATACTAGCAAGCTGAACGCAGAAAATACTATCCAACTATATAGTAAGTACCTCTACTATTATAGTACACTAAATAACCAAAATTCCTCGAAAAGGCTTGAGATTTCCGCAACGAAATATGTTTGTTGGTTCAAGTCGATCCCCGGACGCTAGTTTCATACACTTTAACAACTTGAGGCTGCTAAGAAATGGGCTTTTTATGTCTTCAACTGATGTGACGAAGTGAAGATAATCCGACGAGAGGTGGAACTTCAGGAAACCTTTGATATGTATTAAAAGTTTATGAGGATGTTAGGATTCTGAAAAGGTTTGAAGCCTTTGCTGACTTGTGATTTTTTTGTATTTATACAAAGAATAAAATTGCATGGCCAACAGAAACGATGTTACGATTACGCAGAAGGAAATCTGTCAAGTGCATGTCATGATACGCTCATGGTAAGTTCTGCAGCTATGTAAATAATACATACTATGTAATTATTGTTTTAGAACTGCAGTGTTTAGCGGTTTTACAGTTTTTAGGAAATACCTTGTAAGACTTCTCGCATATCGTCACGCCTTTCCCCGGAGGGGGCTGGCAGACGTGTAATGCAACACCCACACTTTGCCAAAGGATATTCAGTCCCAAATGTGACAAGGGGCCTGTCACCATTTACCGGGCTTCAGTCATGTAGCAGATGACACAATACGCACTCTCACAAGCCTTTTTTTTAATGTGGAATAGATCGGCGTTTGACCACCAACTCGCCTGATGTTAAGCGACGTTGTGGTCTAAGATGGAGCACGACGACCTATAAGGTACTTATTCACTCTAGCCTTGAAGTTTTGTAGAGTGAAGAAGTACAAAGACGGCAGTTGAGTGAGGCGCTACAAGTGCGCTACTGCTCAGACCCGTCTTCGAAACGGTTACACCGGACTACATCCCGAAACACGACTAGGTCATTTCACGGCATGGCTTGGTCCGGTGGGTGGTAACTATCCACGGCCCAAGCCTCCCCACCAGAAAAGCCGTCTCACAAGCTTACTTTACTCGGCTAGAGCTCTATCACGTACCTCTCACTCAGACCCTTATTTTAAACGAATAAGCATTCCGACTGTGTGCTAGAAGCTCATAACTAATTAAGTACCACATTTTCATTAGTAAAGGTCAAATTCCTATAAAAAATAGTACCTATTCTTTGCCAACAAAAGACAGAAAAACACAAAAAAAAAACAATAAGAAATCAACTGATTGACCATCGAAGACCTTCAATTTACCTCTCGAAGAAAGTAACGCTTCACGGTCTCCTCAATGTTAAATTACCGTTTCCGCTGACAAAGCGAAGTGGCCTTCAGCCATCGATTGCGAGGGTTCAAATATATTCGAAAAAGAGCAATAGAATTCAAGTAATTTAGCCGGGTTTTGGTTCACGATGATCGATGAGATGTCAATAGGATAGCAAAATGCCGAGCCCGTTTTAAGGAACCCACTCATAGTTTCGATACGACGACGACTCGATTATGTTGAGCTGAAGTAATGGAATGTGTGCTTAAAATCGTATCGGTTACTGTTGAGTATTGAATGATAAGTTTTGAGTCAACTATACTGTACTGACAAAGCGTTGTGCACTCACAGATCGTCACTAGAAATTTTGCTGTAGGTACTTGACACGAAATAGAGCTCATATTTCAATGCGTTAGTCGCTTTGGCGTCGAGCTGATACAGTTTGAGATGACCCTTAAACGGAAAGCAGTCCACGTCCGATCCCTTTTCAATTGCCCTTCACACGACCTTTTAACTTTTTGCTGCCTCGTCAACGAGTCGACTGTTTGACAGGTAGGCATTCTATTGGGTGAAATTGCCTTATTTTTCGGGAAAATGCTAAAATATCAAATTTTAAAAAAAACTGTATGTTTTAGCATATTTTTTACTTTGTTTCGGTTTGAGGGGTCATCTCGAACTTATTAAAGTCTAGTCTACAGCGCAGCGACTAAAAGAAAACATGGAAATATGAGAACTATTTCGTGTCGAGTCTTCTTCTTCTTATTCGGCATCTTCATTGCTGAAGGTCGTGCCTGGGGGGCTATTCCTGCGCGTGAGATGAGATGAGATTTTGTCTTGGTCACTCTCACACCTATGACGTTTCAAACTAGAGCAACAAGGACGAAAATAGGTAAGATGAGAATCTCAATCTCCGAATAGGGTCCCTGGTTTGAGCGAGTGTTCATTCCTCAATGCGGTATGCTCTTCCACGTGTTTCTGTCTTTGGCGATCTTACTAGCGGTTCGTTACGAGTAGGTAATTTATAGTGACGTGATTTTTGCCTTAGATCAGCGGTCGGCAACCTTTAAGGCAAGGGCCGCACAGTGCCAAAATAAGCAAGTGGCGGGTCGCACTTGTTCAAAAACTTTATCATAGGTATCTATTTATTTATGTAGGTATTATCTGATCTCCAAAAATCAATGTTTATCTGTCTTTGGCTGCTATAGTAAAAGCCTGGCTTAGTTTGGGGCCAGACGACCGTGTAAACAAAATGTCCCGATTATTTTATTTTTTTACAAAACACTTGCGGGCCGCGGGTTGCCGACCGCTGCCTTAGATAGTTGACGGTTTTATGCAACTACTCGTACCTTCTTAACTCCAGTAGTAGTTTATGTCATAGTTGGGATAGGTGCGTATAAGTTATGTTATGTATTAAAAACAATTCTCATAATATTCTCGTGTTTTGAACTGAATGTAATAATAGAAAATAATATACCAATCCATAAATAAATACCTACCGAGAATAGCTCCTGGAATTATCATAAACAAAACTTATAACAGAGAGTGAAATTGCCTCCGCCCCCGTGGAAATATTTGCGGAAAAGGTTAGGTTCGTTTGTAACTTTCAGCAATAAAAAAAGAAAAAGTTTATTTCATAGATCTTCCGTGTATTACCTCAGAGAACACGTCTTCGTACCATTACCCCCCGCTCCATCACGGTAACCATAATTATTCCCAAAAGACCAAGAGCATGTACGAATTCCCTAAAACAACAAAAAGAATATTGCGTCGAAATCCCGCGACTTAAAAAGTAAATTGTTTGTTTGAAACACAATGATAACTTCGTATCCGCGTCAAGGTAAGTCAATAAAGGAGCAAATGAAATAATAATTATTTTTTCCGTCGACGGTAAACGTATTTTTTCAGTGTTTTGCAAAGGAATTGTTCTTATATTCTCGTCAGTTTATAGCAGAAGCAGCAAGTATATATACTAACCTAACTAGGCTAAGTTAATAACTCACTAGGTTAGGTTATAAATAGATTGAATAAAATAAGTTAGAAATCAGAGAAACGTGTCTGAGCATCACCCATAGATGTACACATCCATCATAGATGGCTGGGTCCGAGCTCAGTTGGTAGTGAACCTGCCTTCTGAGCTTGGGGGCGTGGGTTCGATTCCCACCTAGTGCAAACATGAATGTGATGAACATTAGTGTTTGTTCTATGTCTGGGTGTTAATATCTATTTAAGTATGTATTTAAAAATGTAATGTGTATTCAGTCTCTGGCAGCAATAGTACAAGCTTTGCTTAGTTTGGGGTCAGGCGACCGTGTGTGGAAGTGTCCCGAATTTATTAATTATAGATAGGTAGGGAAGTGTACATAAATTACTATTTGTATCACTTTGCCAAATCATAACCATCGTAACCAACAAGTAATCGTAAATCGGCAAGTAAAAAAAATTGTTTGTGTTTCAGTTTACCCGTATTTCCTGATGAGGGCATCAGGAAGTACTGGTAAGCTGTAAGCTGTCGGTTCCAAAAAAAGTACCCGTCACACATCTGGCAATTAAACAATTTAACATGGCTATGTTAAATTGGTTAATTCCCGGATGTGCAACGGGTGTGCCGACACTATTTGCACCTGTATTGGCTAAAACAGGTGCAAATGGTGTCGGCATTCAGCTTCGTCTGTATCTAAAACGTCTCATCACAAAGCACTTGAACACTGTAACACATACATTATTCACCAGACCCCCTTTGTCGTGGTAAAGTGTGTCCAACTATGTTACGTCAGCAGGGAAAGATAGAACCGTTCAATACCATCAGTTCTATCGGCACTTATTACTTACATAGAGGTATAGGTGCTTGTCCTAATTTTCTTCTCTACGTTTATCTAACAGGTAGATAAGGACTATATTTGTAGAAACCACGTTTGTTTGTCTTAACATAAAAAGCTTCAAAGCTTCTTCATGGTAAACAATTAGACTTGCTTTGTTTTCGATTTAAGAGGGCCGCGACGCTGAAATTTCCATACAAACGAGCTTTCAAATTTCTTGTTAACCATTTGTCAGATTATGATGAAATTTGGCATGTACAATTAAATTAACAATATAATATGTTCTTGGTTTTTTTTTTAAGAACGTTCTCAAGCGAAAATAGAGCTATGAAAAATATCCTCATTTTTAAGGGGTCAGTTTTGACTGATTTATTCAATAGGTAGACTAAGCAAATAAAAAAATCCTTTACATAGGGAGGTTGTCTACATCATTAGATGTTAAATGAATCCATAATACAAGGGAAATTCTTAGTTATTTAAGAATGATTACAGAAGTGCAAAAGTCATAAAAAAATTGAAATTGCACTTTGTCACTCTGTAGGTAACTTTACAGGCTCGTCAGTATCATTACTCGCTCTCTTCGCTCGTCATCTTTTTCTAGACGAAATGGCTGTAGAATACCTTAAGCCAATGCGAAGTTAGTCTAAAGTGGTCGCCGGACTCTTAATAGAATGAAAAAGCTGTCAGACTATATGAGCAAAAAAACTTATGGTTGCTACTACAGTTCATAAGCCTTTTTATCACATCAAGGTTATTTCGATTACTGTGCAAAATGCGGAAAATTCCCGTCGACTAGCGCCTAGTTTCACGTGCAAAGCGTTTGCGGGCGACTCAGGTAATATAAATGTAAATTCACTAAAAGAAACGTAGCCTGCCACATCAGATGCTTTTGGACACTTACTTTAATATTTATGAGTTCATATTTCTCGCGTGAAAGTCATTCAAAAGTATCGTTAGATTATTCGAAAAAATATGATGGCAATTTAAATTGGATAACATTTTATTAAGTTAGTAAAACTGCAAATGACTTTGTAAACTGCTCACGTTCCCTTTAGCTATCGGCCTTATTTGACTTGACATCTAAAATAAAATATTTTTCGAAGAAAGTGCGAAAAGGGTTGAGAAATGTAGGGAGCTATTTTTTTCTGAAGAATATAGCGATCGCTTTAAAAGATAAGATTCTCATCCCAGGTCAGACGTGCCCTACTTCGACCACACGTCAGATAACTTCAACTAAATTGTAGACTAGTTTTGATACAATCTAAGTACTAGATGATGGAATAGCTTGGTCTTAAAATCCCCTAGACAAACGTTTGCGAAGGGGATTTCATACAAGTCGGCGATTCGAGCGACTACTTTAGCGTCGCTCGTTGTCGCATCGTTGTCGTTGTCAACAATCATGTCAATTCATTTCATTAATTGTTTACAGATTTAGATTTGATTACTATGTGGACTCCTAATTGGTCCAAACAATAATACTAAAAAAAGTTTACCAATAATCGACCAGTAAACTAATTCAGTAGACAATCTTAGATGTCAAGTAAATTGGTGAATTTTGTAATCAAATCTTTCCGATTTATTACATAATTTCAAACAAAATAAAATAAGTAATATCACATAACACCGTAAATAAAATAAACATTTATAAAAGCACAATCAACAATACTTGACAATTGTTTCGCAATAATTTTGTGAAAAGTACTGAAGGTAAAAAAAGTAAAGTAAGTAAGTAAGTAAAGTAAGTACTTTAAAAGTACTTCTTTTATTATAAAACAATTATAATAAAAGCACAATTATTATAATTGTTTTATAATGTGAACAGAGCGAAACTTTTATCTCTGGTATTTTAGGGATGTCGGTAGAGATCGAATAGTACTCGGTAAAAGCGATTTTAAGGATAAAAATTACTTTTAAATCGGCTGGCTAAAATCTAAAATTATTTGAATTAGGAATTAATGAAATAAAGTCGCAAGATCACAATATGAGCCGAACCATTAGTTTTAGATCGATCTAACAAGATCAAGATGTGCCATTTATTAAACCGGAAGTGGATCGATTTATGATTAGCTTAGAATGTGTTTAACGCTAGTATTTCATTATCATCATCATTCATAGCTGCTCCGATTTTCAGTAAAAGTAAAATGAAATGCTGTGGAAATGAAAAGTTTGCGAAGTATGGGTGTGGTGTGACTCTGATGGATAAAATGAAAAACAGCGTTATTAGAAAACGTTGTGAGGTGAAAGATAATTTAGTAGTAAGGATTGACAAAGGAATGCTTAGATGGTTTGGACACATTGAGAGAATGGATGAAAGGAGATTGACGAAACAGATCTACAAGGCGAGTGTGAACGGCCAAGTTGGTAAGAGCGAACGTATCTTGACCAACTCGAAGATGTTTTAAAGAAAGGCCAGGTCAGGAGTACCCGTAACCGACGAACGTGTATGAAAAGACTCATGAAAGTAGAAGAAGCGAAAGATGTATGCCAGGATCGTAGCAAGTGGAAAGAAGTGGTCTCTTTATTGAAGTATGTATGGAGATTTTTATTTTAACGAGTCAAGATTCGAATCTGTTTAGAAATCGATTTTTTGTTCGATCGGGACCTAGGTATATGTAATTTTTGAAAAGTTTACTCATTCTAAAAAAAGACTTATTTAAAAAAAATATGAAGACCTTTCTTCTGCGCTTTATGAAATAGTAGATATTCAGTAATTGTAACCACAAAACACATTTTGTAAATAGTCTTTTATAACTTGTTGGAAGCTGGAGTTGCGGATTTTCCAAAATAATTATGTTCGGATCCATGTACAGACAGCCTATCTTTGAGTAACAAATATACGAACCGAACGTATTATAGCAACATCAAATTACAATGCTACATGTTCAATATTCACAGACATTAATCTGCTAATGATTTCTGAGTAAATCCAAAGCCTATTAATGCGCAGTGATTACTTGACCGACATAATCCTACACGTGATTTCAAATGTTGGCATAACTGATTAAACGAACAGAGCGACCTAATTGAAATATTGATTGATATAATTTTAGAATCCTATCATATCGTTACGCCTTTTCCCCGATGAGGCTGGCAGAGGTGTAATACCACACCCACACTTCGCCGGACGATATTAAATGTCCAAAACTCCTTATCTAAGTAATTAACACTAATCATAATATTGGATTGATACTCCACCATTACTCGTAATACACCAACGATACTCCATACAATCAAACTGTGGAAAAAAAAACATTTTTCAATGTAAGTAATTCCTCTCAGTTTAGTTGTGATTTCAAGTTTAAATAACTCTTAACATAAGACATGACGTTGTTAGCGCTATGACTTCGTGTATTAAAAACCAGCCAAATGGAAGACTTTTTAAGCAAATTATAAAAGATACTGATAAAAAGTTCAACATTGATCTAGACACTCTAGACAGGTCTCAAAGAGCTTTTAAATTTTTACAAAAAGTGTTTAGTTATGCTGTCAAGTCGTCTAGAGGTTGGGTAAAGTTACAGACGTAGTTACTCGCCAATTAGGTTTAAAACTACGGCTGGCGTTCAATAAAAAAAATTCAGTTAACGTTAAAACTTGTAGCAAACAAAAAGCATTGACCTAAGAATTATTAAGTCAAGCTTTAAATGGTTTAAAAACATAGCTGACACTTTATAAAAGTCAGAATATTTCCGGAACTTACTAAATATAGGGTCAACCAGGGATTTGCCCCAGTTTGCGTCTGTGGGGCAATTGCGTCTTTCGAGAGTTACTGACAAACCCTTCACAAATAAGGTGCCACCTACATCTTCTTTTTTATCTTTACTTGCAATAATCTGTGCAAAATGGCGTTAGTTGCCTAATTTGTAAAAGGCTTGTGAGTTATTCTTTAAAGACGCAATTACCCTACAAACGCATTCGCCCCAGCTGACCCTAAATAATTTTTGACTGTTAAATATTTTGTTCTTAGTGCATTCCGGACACTTTTATTGCGCTACTCAGATTTATTGGTATGGCACTATTATCCCCTCATTGCTATTTAAACATACATACGAGTATATGAATTAATAACCAACCATGAAAACTGTTTTATTACCGTAAAAAGTGATTTATGGTAAAAATATGTGAGTTACGTATCGCATAGAACAAAACATCTCCGGTTCGGAAACTTTTTCATTGTTTCGTACATTTTGCGTACATTACGCTCTCTTGAACAATTTTAATGTATAAAGTTGCGAAAATTCTCAGATATAATTAGAATATTCGTTCGTACCTTTGGCAAATATTTGCGAAATTTGTTATTTTCAGACAGCATTTACATACATGCTAAATTTTTACTGCAGATAATGGAACAAGTTGTTTGACACTATAGTGATAGATCTGTTTTCTTTAAACTGTGTATTGGTATTATGTATTGTCACCGTCTTTGTAGTGTCTTGTGTGTCAAAATAAATGTAGGTATCTTTCTTTCTTTCCAAATACTTGTCTTGTTATGAAAAAATGAAAATTTATTTCCAGTATCCGGTATATGGAGTATGCATCGGCTTTGCATGGCAGCCTAGTTGGGAGAAGACCCGCCTTTCAAGTCAGAGGGAGCGGGTTCGAACCCGGCCGACGGCACGTACCAATTTGTTCATTGTGAGCATATGTGCGTATTGTATGTCATCTGCTACATGACTGGAGCCCTGTGTATGGCGACAGGCTCGCCCCCTGTCACATTTGGAACTGAATACCGTCCGGCGAAGTGTGCGTGTTGTATTACACCTCTGCCAGCCCCTCGGGGGAAACGCGTGACGATATCTTACGCATAAATAAACCGTTAAACTTTTCCAGAAAAATTACCTGTGTTAACTCTTTTTACTAACTCAAATCTGTTGAGGCATTCAGCATGAAAAGGTAACAAACAAACACTCTTTCGCAATTATTGTTACTGAGATGTTCAAATAAACTTGTGCACAAATATAGAATCCTTCCTGTATTTCGATAGAAGTTTCTGGAGCATGGTTGACTGCAGAATAAAGAGAACTCCTCGGGCAATCAACATTGTTTCTATCTCAATCTCTCTCAAGCCCGTATCAATTAGAATGAGAGTAACAGGTATACTATTTTATTTCCGTATAACCGGCTCGTTGGTCCTTAAAAATAATGATGCCTTACAAAATTTAATCAATCCACTTCCATTTTACATTTCCGCCCTCGGCTCCTATTTAAGGTTTTTCCATGGAAACAATGAGGAAGTGATGTGACAAAAATATTCTTAGAAAATACCGTGGAATTAAATTACTTCGGTAAAGAAAAATATAAATAAAATGATCACAGCTAAAAAACGCTGTAGCTTGTTTCAGAATTCGTGATCTTGGTTATCAATTAATTTTGCAGCATCTAAACAGATTTGAGTGGAATGTGGTATGTAACTTATGTTTAATTTTCTGAATAATAAGTTACCTACATAATCGAGCGTGCATTAGGTAGGAAGCGAAGCGTCTATGCTTAGCTTCGACAAAAATACTTTTGTATGTCTGGATTTCTGTCCGACTGTCTTCCAAAGTCCGACAAAGTGTGTTTGCGATAGCTAAAACTTTTCAAATTTTCGCAATGTTGATATTTTGATAATTTTATTTTATTTAATGTGCTACTATTTTGACATTACAGTGACAAGCCCAGATCCATTTAGCTAGCGCTGTTTTTTTTAACCAAAACTTTTATAATAAACGTCTCATTGTATGGGTGTTAGAATCGTAGACGGCGAATGAACAATAGGTATGTTGATAAAATAACAATAATAATATGAATAGGAAAAATAATACAATCAGTAGTAAGCTTGAGCGAGACGTATAATTTTTTTTTATCTTGCTCTGCGTATGCGATTTTATTGCTTTTACCCGATGGCATCGGATCTACGACCAATGGCCGTCACCCGCTGCCAGTTATCTTAGAAAATGTGTTTTGAAAGTTTTATCGTGAAGTGTTAATCTGTGTTAGAACGCTTTATTTCTGGGACAGGAAAATTTGTACCTACATAAATATTACGTGATAATCATGGGGCGTTACGGTGTTCTGACAGGTTCTGACCCTGCAAACAAAATTTCACGAAAATTAGTGGATAAATGCAACCTGTAGATGAGGACAGACGCTGTCCACGATCTCTATTACGTCATCATCCATATCATATTAATATATATCAATAGAATATATATTCTACATAATAATATAAATTTATAATATATCAATAGAATACTCTATTACGCAGCTGAAAGTGGTCTTGCAGAGATCGCTCGTAGCGATAAGATCGTCTTTTGTTCCTATCTCAATTTTTCGTATATTTTTGTTTTTGTGATGCTCACTTAGCCAATTATTATTGACAAGCGAGCGCGAAGCGCAAGCGAAGCTAGTCATTTTCATCTTGGGCAAAAAAAAAATTCAAGGATTCGATTGATTATTCGTGGAACGACGACTACGAACGTCGCTTGCTGTGGCATCATTGTGGCCTGACACAATCATGTCGTTTCCTCGTTGACATTTTGTAGATTTACACTTGTGTACAAAGCTGTAACCATTTATTTATTGTTTTTATGCATTTTGAGAATTTCTTGCTAGTGGCTGCTGGAGTCGCACACTTTCTCATGAAAAACTAGACTGACTTCTCCAAAGCCAAGGTAACTAAAAACCAGATTCAGAACCTATATTCAAACTCATTATTGAAATATCTGCATCACGAAATTGAATTATCTGTGTCAGGTATGTTGACGGCAAACGCAAGCCTATTAAGTTTAAAAAAACTGTAGGAAAGTATCATTTGTATTTTATTGTGCGGTTTTTAAATAATCTTGGATTCAACCTCCCGCTGATATAGACAGATATTCTGACTTATCGCACCATCTCCATCTCCCTATCTTCTTTGTAAAGCACCGTATTATAACCGTATATTGCTCCGAAGACGAAGTGGGATTTACCTATCGCACGCAATCGCGAACTGTAAGCCACTTTAAGTATTTCTTTAAATCCTCCCCAAAGCGTTCAGACTATAAAAGAACAGATAATGTAACTAACTATAGGGTCAACTGGGGCAAATGCGTCTGTGGGGTAATTCCGGCTTTTGAGAATAACTGACTAACCCTTCACAAATTAAGCAACTAATGTCAGCTTGTACAAATAGCAAAAAGATGTAGGTGGCGCCTAATCTGTGAAGGGTTTGTCAGTAATTCTTGAAAGACGTAATTGCCCCACAGACGAATTTGCCCCAGTTGACCCTACCTACATAAAAAATATTCATAGACACAAAGATCCACAGCCAACTTGCAACTTTAATTCCTTCCTTTAACTATAATTCCTTTAAAGTTTAAAAAATATCTTTAAATAATCTTTTAAAACCTTTTGTAGTACCGCACAGAAATTTTGAAAATTTTAAAGCGTTAGATATTTTTTCTTTTTATTAGTGTTTTGTCTTTAAATAATCTTTTAAAACCTTTTGTAGTACCGCACAGAAATTTTGAAAATTTTAAAGCGTTAGATATTTTTTCTTTTTATTAGTGTTTTGTGTAGGTACCTATCAGATTTTAATTAGTAATTATTGCAACGAAAAGTAAAAAGTTATTACCGAACTGCATATTGTATTTACCTTCTAATACGTATTTTTTTAGCCTAGATTTTTATAAATAAATAAATAAAATAGAATTGGAAGAATCCAATCCATATCTTCTTAAGTTACATTTTTCCAAGTTTTTAATTCTTGCTTTTAATAGTCTGTGTTAGTTCTTTGTTGAATTTCAATGAAATTTAATTTCGTTAGGATGTGCACATTTGTTTTTTTCACATCGATTGACTGGTTTTCGGCGCATTGTAAATATCAAATAACTTTAGTAAGTCTAGAAAGTTTTCAATAAACGACCAGATTGTTAACTAGAAATCACAATTGGAACTAAATAGTTAGAAACTTAAACTTTGGTTACAATAATAAACCATAAGGTATAGTTGTAGTTATAAAGTTTAGAAGATTTACTCTATGATTTACCGAGATTTTGCATATAAAAGAGCTGAATTGAACCGTGAAATTGTCGTCATGAATACAGTACTGAAATTTCGCCTTTAAGGAAGTGTCAGTTACCTATTAGTCTTCTTCAATAAACCCAAACGACTCGACACAACCCGCAGATAAACTAAAAGACCGTCGAAGCCTTTGACACCGTAAAGAGGGTCCTTAACTGACGCCGTCGTATGCACCTAGCATTTTTAATCTCTCCCCAGGGCCATGCTGGTTAAAGTGACAAGGGTCAATTTCGACAGGCTAGTTTGTAGTCCACTCGAACGTTGGGTACTGAGAACATGCTCTCAGATGCCGGATGGCGGTTGATGTATCGGGTGACACGCGTCCCACAGGCTACCCAGTGTGTCGGTCACACAAACGTAGCTTTGCAGTATCGTAGCTTAAGAGATAGTGGATAGCACCCCGCACACCCGCACACCCCGCAGTTTTACCTGCGGTAAAAAAAAAAATTATTTATTTATTTATTCGAAATTGAATACAGCACCCTAACAGTCCAAAGACCAAGGCGGTGCCATAGGAACATACAAAATAAATGTTAGTTACAAATATTGATAATTTTAACTAAGTATAGCTACTTATTTAAACATTGTATTCACAGAGTCTGTAAGCAACCACCGTGAATTCTGCCAGATTACACTTAAAAATATCTATATTTCCAGATATCTATATTTAATAACATTAAAGAGTTACAGTAAAATAGCTTATTGTGTTTATAGGATAGGACTAAGACATTGACTAGGATAGGAAAGGAATATTGACTAATTCTATACCATCATCAAAATCTTTCCATCCATTATTTGAGCGTAAAGAAATCACAAACACACAAACACATACAACACAACTTTAAGTAGGATGATGAATTCTTTTCAAATGTTATTCAGATTTTCTCTCGATAAGACGAGTGTATCAAATAGATCGAATGAGAGAATCCTTGCATGTTTTTTCAGTTACACAAAATAATTGACATGTTTTGATGTATAGAGTCACATAGTATGATCAACGATATTTTTTTATCTTCGACATGTGCGGTTAACCTACTAGCGTTATTTGTATGCTAGACTAGATAGATACAACAGTTACTTTAGTAAAACAAGTAAATTATAAGTTCTTCAAAACAAATCTTTGAGAAAGAAAAGTTTTATGGCAGTCCAGTATCATTACCTTCTTCCGTTTAAAGACCGAATATTTCCAAATTTCCATTGAATTATCCTTAATCAACACAGCTTTGTTTAGTCTTTAGTTTCGAGTTTAAAAAAGTTTAGTTGATTTAATTTAACATAAAAACACGAATTAAATGTTACGTGATTTCATATTTTATGGTTTCGCTAAGTCTTAATCACTGTTGTACACCGTCGTCCATTTCAGATCGTGTTGGTCCGGTGAAATGGTCCGTGATGAGGCCATGATGGCTTCGTAAGGTGCCGTAATGTCACCTATACACCCTTTATGACGAGGAAGGAAACGGGGCCGGTCGTTGACATGACCTGGCTATTTTCAACCACCTATAGTGGGCAAGCTACTTTGTCCAAAGTGGTAGATTTGCAAGGTTTAGGTATTCTAAGAGACAAATGACTAAAAGCGCTAAAAGCACGAATTAGTAGACAATGGGGAAAGGTACTTTCTTCCTGATAACGTAAAACATGTAAGGGAGACCGCCCACGATCACTGTTGGTATCGCTACAAATGGTGGTCGTGGGCGATCACTCTAAGTGCTGTCTAAAATAATTATATTTTTGTAGATTAAAAAAACTGCCATACAAAAATGAATCAAAAGGTTTTTTAAACACAATTATTTTATTAAGGTCAGAAATATAATAAAAGCAGGTGTAAACTTGTTATTTGGACAATATCTAGTGTAATTCCGCTTTAACGTCGCATTAAGTACATCGAGGAACATGAATTTTTTATTCTAATTTTGAATTTTTTAGAAAAAACTAATTTAATGAAATTTACTAGAAAATTATACAAATTGACATTTGAATCTAATTTTAAACGTTATACAATGTAATATTTCAACAAACCTGAAAAAAAAAAAAAAAAAAAAAAAAAAAAAAAAATTAATGTATATTAAAAAATTAAAATTTAAAAGAATTAAACAAACCTGAAAAAATAAAAAATAATGAATGTACCTGAAAACATTAAAATTTAAAAAACAATAAAAAATCCCTGTTCTTCGAGCACTTCGTCGACACGTGTTTCGCCTCTCCACGAGGCATCCTCAGGACGTGTTGACTCTCCGAGCGCGTGGCCGAGAATGAGTCCGCTCCTTTTTTTTTTTTTTTTTTTTTTTTTTTTTTTTGGATGACTATATGCTGTTGGCCACTGAGGCCTCGACAGCGTACCGGGCATTAGGCAAGCGCAGATGGCGCAGGGCCTCAAAAATGCTTACAAACTATGGGCGACGAGCGCAAGGGCACCTCTGAGGTACGGCCTCGGCTTGGGCTGTCACCGAGGGAGGGGCGTCGAATTGCCCTGGCAGCCCAGAAGGGGCTTGCTCTAGGGCCCTAACGGGGACGGTTGAAGTTAAGGTTAAAAACAAAATAAATTATTATTAACAATGACTCGACCGCCTTGTTCGGAAAGGGAACCTCACCTCAGAAGAACAGGCAAGAAACTGAGATGAGTCCGCTCCACTGCCACGGGTGCTTATATAGCCACTCGTGTGCGTCATCTCGGGGTGGGGTGACGCGCACCAAAGCATCGTATCAATGGCGATGTAACAGTAGTTTGGTCGTTCAGCAGTGAATAATCCATTCCCTCTTCTTTAAATATCTCCAACTGTTCCAGAACACTCATACGGAACCCTTTTTCACACACATGCAGGACCTTGAATGTGTTGTTATCTTGTAATACGTGACCGGTTTCTAATAGATGTTTTGCGAAATGTGACTTCTCTGGATGGTCATTTCTGTACGCGGAAATATGTTCTTTGTAGCGGGTTTGAAAGTTTCTCCCTGTTTGTCCAACGTAAACACCATTACACTCATCGCAGGTCAACTTGTAAACTCCTGACTTCCACTCTTTGTTGATGGTGTCTTTACCGTTACATAGTCTTCGCATATTATGGCTGGTCCGGAAAGCAACTTGTACGTTGTTCTTCTTTAGAATTTTTGCGACTTTTTCTGACGTTGGCCCCAGATATGTTAAACTACCCACATATTTGTTGATTCTTTCCGGTGGATAGGGGTATAGCATCGATCTTATTTTGATTTCTTGTTTCTTCTTGATTAAGTTATCAACCATTTTTCTGCTATATCCATTAGCTGTCGCAATGTGGTAAATTACATTTAACTCCTTTCTGTAGTTTTCTGGCGAAAGTGGAGTAGTTGTTAACCTGTGCACGTAACTCTTGAATGCTGCCAACTTGTGTTGTATGGGATGGTTGGATGATGCAGGGATTGCTATGTCCGTATGTGTTGGTTTTCTATAAATTTGGAAGTCCAGTCCGTTGTCCGTTCTTGTTATTGACAAGTCCAAAAAATTAAGTGTTTGATTTTCTTCCATTTCTAGCTTAAACTTTATCTTCGGATGGATGTTGTTGATCTTGTTCAAAAAGATGTCTACTTGTCGTTGCGTTCCCTTCCAGCATATAATAATGTCGTCCACGTATCGGTAGTAGAAGTGGATATTTGGCTCGTTGACCATATGTTTGCACTCAAAATCATCCATAAAAACTTCGGCCATTTGTGGGCTTAATGGTGATCCCATCGCAAGACCTTCTTTCTGTGAGTAAAATTGATTATTGAACCGGAAGTAGTTTTGTTTCATACAAATGCTTGTTAACGTCATGAGATCTTCTATTTCTCCTGGGTGTAAACGCTGTTTGTCCAATTTACTACTCAATATTTTCATTGTTTCTTCGATTGGCACGTTGGTGAACAAACTTTCGACATCCAATGACATTAACTTAGCATTTGGTGGGATTCGTACTTCTTTTATCTTCTCTAATAGGTGTTGTGTATTTTTCAAACTATGTTTCGGTCTAAACGATGATTTCTCCTTGAGCAAATTATTCAGTGTTCTAGCGAGGTTGTAAGCAGGGGCTCCAATATAAGACACCACTGGCCGTATAGGAATGTTCTCCTTATGTAACTTAGGCAATCCGTATAAAAGTGGTGGCCTTGGATTCATAGGCACAATATTCTTCAAAGTGTTCGGCGCGATATAGGCAATGTTCTTAATTGCCTGTTTTAGCTCTTGTGTATACTTTTTCGTTGGGTCTGAGCTTATGGGCTGAAAATCTGTTCCATGTATCACGTCGTGTACTTTTCGGAGATATGATTCCTTTTCCAAGACCACGATGGTATTTCCCTTATCTGCCTTTGAAAGGACAAGATCGTTCTGTTCTAACCGGTCTTGTATAGCGCGATGTAATTGCCATTCTGCGTCTGGTCTTCTTGGAGATCGCAAATTTCTCTTTATCTCATTAGCTACTTGATGTTTCACAGCTATGTCTTGTTTTCCTCTGATGCATGCTATTTCCGTGTCAACCGCCAATTCTTGTAAAGCTGTTTGTGTTGTTCCTGGCGTAAAATTGTATTTCAGTCCCTTTTCTAACAGTGTAACTTCCGAGACAGGAAACTGAACATTTGACAAGTTCTTCACTCTTGGATAGAATGCATGTGTGGTTTCTAGACTATCTGAATCTTCTGTTCTTTGTATCCGAGGTCTAGTCAACTGTTCTAACTTCCTAGTTTGTGAAACGTACTTCTCGTGGGCTAATCTTGAGGCCAAATCCCGGGCCTTGCCATCTAACACGTCGAATTCCACATTATGTAGGTTGTAGCTCAGTTCGGAGTGTAATATTTTGAGGTGTAGCTTGAGGTTATCTCTTACTGAAAACCAGTGTTTGCACTCTTCATTCAACCATATTGTCTTTGCCTTTTTCACTGCTACGTCACTGGCGTTGCTGTGTGTGTTGGTACGTATGTTGATGTAATTGGGAATAACTTGTGACTTCTTGCACTGCTGATTGAACCAAACATTCTGTGCTGCTAAACGATGAAGCTTGGTCAACTTGATGTATAGTTTTGCCTGCTCAGCTATACTTGCTGTCTTGAGATAGTTGATTGAATCAGGCGTTACTTTGCGGAAGTTCATTTTTTTTTGCAATGCAATGCAAGTTTGAAGATGAACTTCCGCAAAGTAACGCCTGATTCAATCAAAAGCAGGTGAATTGCGTAACTTTCTATATTTCGTATTCAAAACCAGACAAAACCGTATAAAGAACTTACGAAAGTTCAACTCTTTTCTACTAAACAAAAGTAATCTTAGCAATAATTCAAGGAACCCGTTTTGAGGCAAATAAACGATTTTACCCAGGCGGCGCTAGTTTCAATGACTTACTATTCCATTGTCGCCTGACCAAAGGCACAAGGCGAGTTCTTACAGTCAACACATAAGGGCATCAGCGCTTATGTTTAAATCCCAGCGTTAAAAATTCCAGCCCGCTAATTGCATATCAGTGCTGAGTAGACTACTCAGTGTCTGTTCAATATCTCACCCCACGCATTTCAGTAAATACTTAAACTATTTTTTTTTGCATATCTATCTCACAGATCTTTAAAAACCGTGGTACCTGTGATATGCAATGTAAGACGAAACATTCAAAACAATCTAAATTTAACCGAATGCGTGTCGTCTCTTCTTCAATAAGGTTGCATTTCTTTAAATGTTTGTTAAAGATTATTGTTAAAGATTTAAAAAGATTGTTAAAGATAAACCTCAAAATATATGAGCTGATTCGGAAAAATACTTGTTTATTTGAAAATTTGTTTACAAAGTGCTCCCATTTTAATTAAAATGCAGTTCTTATGACAGGAAGCATTTTTATTTTAGGAGGTGATAATTGATAAAACGAGATGCGGTCAATTCACCCTCATGCACCCGTTTCGGGCAAATTCGCCGCGCATCATTTCATTTAAACTCGAAGAAAAAAAATGCAATGATTTCGTGTATTCGCGTATTTTTTGTGCGCGGCCGATGGCTACAACTTTATTTGTTGTTATGTCTATAAGGTGCCAAGTCGGTGACTTTTGGCGTTTTTATTTAGAGCACCCACATATGCAATTACCAGTTGAGCGCGGGACGACTCGTGTTTATTTGTGAAGCACCGACTTGGGCCTGTTTATAGCTGCAATAAACCGACCAACAATAAAACTTTAGGTTTACGCCGTTTGCTTCGCAGCTTTACAAGCTCTAGTAAAGTAATGAGGGCATTCTTTCAGGCGAAACTACTCCACAAATGTTATTTCTTTTTCCTTGGTTACTCGGTTATATGGCAGATCCCATTATTTTTCGGTAAAATAAATAAAAGACAATACAATTAATCACTACGAAAAAAGTCCACCAGATACTCGTTTTTTTTTTTTTTTATTTTTTTTTTTTTATGTAGAATAGGTCGGCGTTTGACCACCAACTCGCCTGATGTTAAGCGACGTTGTGGTCTAAGGTGGAGCACGACGACCTATAAGGTACTTATTCACTCTAGCCTTGAAGTTTAGAGTGAAGAAGTACAAAGACGGCAGTTGAGTGAGGCGCTACAAGTGCGCTACTGCTCAGACCCGTCTTCGGAACGGTTACACCGGACTACATCCCGAAACACGACTAGGTCATTTCACGACATGGCTTGGTCCGGTGGGTGGTAACTAGCCACGGCCGAAGCCTCCCACCAGAGAAAATCTTCAATGGATGTTTCAATGGATGTTGCAGCTGATTTTCTCACTACATTAAATTATTTCACATCCTTAACGGAAGCTATTTATAATGGTAGTGACCTTTTTTCCCCAGTTTAGGTTTATGTAGAAAGTCACTACACTTTAAAAAATATAAATATATTATATATAATGTTGCATAGAAGCAGGTAAGTAAATTCTGCAAAATATACCGCAACCATACTCCAGAGAGCAGGAAACAGTCTGAAAAGACATCTTATCCGCGGACTGACAATTTATCATATAAATATTCCTGCGGCAAAGTTTTCAGTATAGCCGTATAGCGCTACGTAACGTCTACGACGACGTTTGATAAGCGCTACGTGCTACGTTGCTACGACTGTTGCTACGTGAGGAAACACGACGTGAGATAAGGTGAGCCTATCTTCTAAATATTATATTAGGTAGAAAAGTTAAAACATTAACTAAATACCTTTTTTTGGGAAGTGGAAAATCTACAAGCAGACGCACAAACGCAATTGAAGGTCGCGTTTGGGCGGTGTGGGGCTACCTTGTTGGCAACCCACTAAAAACCACATGTAACTTAAAACCTGTAGTTACTGTACATATCCCGCCTGGAAGAAATCGCTCTTAGCAATAACGCCGCCATTTGTTACATTCATTTTATGCAATATTTATTTTTTGTTTTGTTATTTCTTATATGAACAAAAGAATTTACCTATCGGTCTGTCTATCTAGTAAGTACTCAAATTGTTATCAAAATAAAAAAGAATCATACACAAAACAATATTCTAAAAGCCTTTTAAGTTTTAATAAAATAAATAACGTAACATGAATTTAAAAGCCTTCCAAAATATTTCAAGGGGTATTAAAATAACGATTACATTATAATAAAAGGTTAACAATGTCAACAGGGTATATAATTGTGCGACGCAAGCACGTTATAAATCTTTTTACCCCTAAATGGTTATTTACAGCACTTTTAGCGATAGAGGTCCCTTTTGTAACCCGAGCCTTATTGCTTCATAATGTTATTTTAGCAATATTGTTTCGGCTAAATTCTGCCCAACTGCTGTATTAAATATTTTAATTAATTTTAGGGGAAGTGTTTTATCAAACTGAGATAAATTTTCAATTTATAATTACGCTGTTTGTTACCTTATTGATTTTTACTTGAAATGTAAATGCTTAAATTTCAAATGTCTGAAATAAAAAATATGTACTTCTCTGCTTTTAAATTTCTAAACAATTTTTTTTTTAAGAGATCAGACTAGCAAAAAAGTGCTTGCAACACATTCACTACACGAAGACACATTTCTCGCAATAAAACAAAATTAAGCTTGCAGTTAAAGACATAATATGTAGATAACATATTGAAACCTCAACTGATCCTAATTCTAACTATTCTAACTAAAGGGCTGCTGTAAATAGAGTTCTTAAAGTTCAGCAACGTGTCTGTGATACCCTTGGTATTACGGGTATCCATAGGCAACGGAGATCGCTTACCATCAGCCAAAAAAATATGAAATTCGAAATATCGCTCGTACTCGTAAAAGAAACAACCAACTAAAGTTTAACCGAAGAACAATTTAGAAAATTATTCATTTTTTGGAAAAAAAAAACTACTAAAAATATCATCTTAAAAAACTTATTGAGCGTGCGGTTCTCTAAATTTCCAGCGCATCACATTTTTTTTTTTGATCATAAAATAGCCAGATTTTAGTTCTCTAAAATTAATCCGTGCAACTTATTTTTATTTGTGTCCTTGTGACGATTAATACCAATAAAAATTTCAAAAAATAAAATCCCAGGCGCCTATCTCATTTTACCATCAAATATGATAAACAATTTTCAACTCTAAAGGCCCATTCACATGATACCATTTTCTTGTACATACAAGAGCAATAATTTAATGCAATACATTACGCGCAATAATTGATCTTCAAGCATTGTAAGCAACTATTTACACGCGGGTATAAGTAAAAAAATGGAATGCAACAATTGCATGAAAGTCTTGCTAAGAAATAATTGCAAATATCATTTGTTTACACCAATACAAAAATGTTTGGGCGATTATTGCTAACAAGTTTTGACTTGTCTCAACCAGGGTTGTATGTGCGTGTACCATTTATTAGCGGGTTGCTTCAAGTATTTGCGTATTTGCGTTGGAAAATTTTTCATTCAAGTATTGAACGTGTAGAAGCTACGTTTTGTAGCTCTACTCAAAGATTGTTAGGTACTCCGAGAACCTCTCTTCTTCCTATTCATTTTTTGATCGAAAACCTTGTCTTACGACGTCTTCTCCACAGTTTTTCCCTCAGAAGAGCAGCAACGATTGTATAACCCCACTCACTAAACTCATGTTTGCAAATGAAGAGAGAATCCAGTTGAATACAATAATTGCTTAAGAAATTATAGCATGTGCTATTTACACCAAGAAAAGTTTTGAAGCAAAACTTGTATAAACAGATCAACAATCACGTGTTGTTTAGACCATGCAAGTCTTTTATTGCTTCAATTTAATTGTATGCAATAGGCAAGAAACTTGCATCGTGTAAATGGGCCTTAAATGAAGCGGCTTAAGTATATGTGTGTGTGGGTGAAAAATCGTGCTATGACCGCGTCTTAAATCACAGGTAACATAGCAAATTTCAGCTAGTAATTTATAAGTCGAAAACGACTTGTCGCTGCCGTTTGGCTGCAAGTAAACAAAGTAACGTCGGGAGCAGGGAGCAGTTAAGTTGGTGCATAACTAGCGCGCAGGCAGCCGTGTAACGAGTGGAACAAATGCTGCTAATGAAGCGCCGTGCGAGTAGTGCTGCCCGCAGAAGCTTTTCGTACTTGTTCATAACCGTATTTTGAGACATACATATCGTCACGCCTTTCCCCCGAAGGGGCTGGCAGAGGTGTAATACAACACCACACTTCGCCGGACGATATTCAGTCCCAAATGTGACAGGGGGCGAGCCTGTCGCCATACACCGGGCTCCAATCATGTAGCAGATGACATACAATACGCACTTATGATCACACAATGAACAAATTCGTGCGTGCCGTCGGCTGGGTTCGAACCCGCTCCTCTGGCTTGAGAGGCAGGCCTTTTCCCGACTAGGCTACCATCGCGCTTATATTTTGAGACATGACATAAAAAACATATGTGACGAACCCGTCTGCAAGCCCAGCACGGGCCGGAGACATTGTCTTTCCGCCGTTTTTATACAATACAATACAACTTTATTGCACAGCAAAAAAACTACATGAAAATCTTCAAAAATAAAATACATTTTTCGGCAGTACAAGGGCGACCTTGTCGCCTAAAGTGATTTCTTCCAGGTAACCTTTGAATGGACAGGAACTTAAAGAAACACGAAAAGGGTAGGTGGTATACATAAAATTAATTAAAATTAAAAAAAAGTACCTAAATAAACGTATACGAACATATCCGTAGTCTAGCTTTGTCATATGTAAGCGCGGGTAAAAACAGTGAAAAGGCAATTTGTCTCTGGCCCATGCTATAGCCTTGTTGGATTAGTTATAATGTCTGTTATGAAAGGATATCCTGGGTTGGATTCCCGGTCGGAAGATGTTGTATGAGTTTAAATATAGGTTCTGGGTTTGAATGTCAGTTGTCCTTGTCTTTGCCCATGGCATCCTTAACACAAAAAATGCTAATTAGGAGCTCCTAATAATAACAATATCTAATAATAATAACTATGAATGTTAACCGTTAGATACGAGTATGTATTATACTTTAAAGTCAAAGTCAAAATGTTTTATTCAATGTGGGTATCAAAGATACACTTATGAACGTCAAAGTTTTATAATAGACTCGAACGCCTTGTTCAGGAAAAAAGCCACTTCTCAGAAGAACAGGCAAGAAACTGAGAGTCATTATTTATTTAAAAAAATATAATAATAATCACAGTCTTACAAATTTTTCTTACAACTAGGTAATATCTATTGTAGTAGTGGCTACTTGGCAGAAGTGGTATTAATCCATCGATTCTACTGTAAACTCACACACTACGAGTATATTACTACTACTACTCACTAGTACTCATGTGATGAACATTTGTGTTTGTTCTATGTCTGGGTGTTAATATCTATTTAAGTATGTATTTAAAAGTATATACTCGTATGTATGTATATCAGTCTTTGGCCGCCATAGTACTTTTTTTAGCTTTACTTAGTTTGGGGTCAGACGACCGTGTGTGCAAGTGTCCCGAATATTTATTATAATTTCCCATATATTTATTATTATCCCATACTCATTTGTCGTATCCTCTTCATCCTAAGGTTGCCTGGAAGAGATCGCTTTTAGTGATAAGGCCGCCAGTTGTTACACTATTTAATAAGTTTTATCATTATTTTTCTCTTATTGTTTTGTTATCTGTGGTGTGAACAATAAAGAGTTTATCTATCTATCTATCTTTTGAGCGATATTTTTTGCCTCACACCTGAAATTTGTGGATTGAGCTTATGTGGCATTTCCGCGTAACAACATGGTCCTTAAAAAGGGCTGTCAATAGAGCCATGTTAGAGGTCTTCGGACAGCCTATAAACTTTGACATCAGGGCTAGCCACTCGGCCTATACGAACTTGCTTGCTAATGGACTCATCTTTAGGGGTTGACAACGTACCTGTGATACCCGTGGTGTTACAAATACTCGTAGCTATCGACGACGATGATTGCTTACCATCAGACGTTCTGAAAGCTTGCCATCTATGACATTAAAAACAGACCTTCTATCAGTCTTCTTGTTCTTAAAACTACTTCTAATCTTCACGGTTCTCTCCATAAGGAACAGATACTTTGTAGTTTGTACCAACATTTTTAACTAAGCCTGTCTCATCGTAATAATGTCAGAGGCCTTAGGGCGGCCTAGTAACATTGACACTAGGGCCAATCGTCCTAAACGAACTTGCTTGCTTTGTATCCTAATAATCCTCCTCCTAATAATTTTCTTTAAAACAGTGTCAAGAGCTAGCCTACACTACATCTTCGCCAAACCAAAATGCGTTTTTACAAAAAAATCAGGAAGTCGTTGCAGCGAAAACCAGAATTTTCTTAAAACAATTTCCGGATAATTTTCACGTCACTAGTAGAGCCGAGTACGAAACTACACAAGCAACGGAATGAGAACCGTAAAGCCCTTGTCGGTATCAAACGTCCTCAACAAACGATAGACTGTTTATTTACGGAACGCGATATTTAATTTACGCCTGAGTGTTTTAATTACACTTTATTGACAAGATTTTTCCGTTACAGGTAAGGAGTTTTTCATTAGCTTTTTGTTGTTGAAAAAAACTTTGTGAAAAACTGTGACTAACGAATTTTTCCAAAAACCGGGGATATTGACACGATCTTTGTTTAGTAATTCCATGGAATTTATTACAAATTCGAAAAGAGAATTAAGAGAATCATGTTGTTTTGCTTTAGGAAAAATTCCAAGAACGTTGACGACGAAAATGAACCCACTTGATTTGAAAATACTAATTAAACGAGATAGAAAAACAAGTTTTTATTTATTTATAAGTATTTCGGTTCTTAGTATCGATATCGATGTTTTGCCGGTCCATCCCTAACCTTCCTCGATAGTTTCGAGTCACCGTCACCACCGCAGTGCAACAGCGCGATAATAGTACAGGGCTACTTACCCGCCGTTCCTTCAAGCCTTGCCCGCCGCAAAGATACATATACATAGTGTACTTAAATAAGGCTCGGGTCAGACAGAACAGAAAAAAAATTGCGCACTTTTGATGTCATTGATACATGAACCATAGCACCGTAATCTAGTCAACTGAATAGAGAAGTCAGTGTCTCTTCAATATTATGCAATTTTGTATTTCAGGCTATAGTGAAATGGTTAAATTTTCAAAGACATCAAAAAGTGCAAGAGGAATTTTCCATTCTGTCTGAGCAGAGCCTTAATGTGTCGCAATACTCTTAAAGTATCAGGAAAATGAAACATCAGCTACCTGTATCATTAGACTGTGATTTTGTGAACTTAGATTTTTGTTAGGATATGAAATCCCTAATCCTAATCTAGTATCCCTACTATAGCTGCTGTCAAAAAAATTGTCTCAATTTGTATTTGCAGCTAAAGTTATGCTAAGGGTATAAATATTGCGAATAAATAGAATTAAATAGTTCTTTTGATTTCGTAAATTTTAATAAAACACGCCCACTTGCAGAAGAGACGGAGTTAAATTCTTAAACTCAGGTTAAAGGTTATCACTCATTGGAATGCCTCAGGATCACGTCGAATGGTGGTCCATGGGTGGACCACTGCCGCGTGGTCAACCAGTGAACCCCGTGGGCGGCGGGTGGTCACCGAGTGGGCGACTCGCCGTCCGCGCGTTGATAGCTTACGCCGAGGCAATCCAGAGTTGATGTAGTGAGCGCGCTCATATAAAGAATACCGAACCACACGAGGCGAGGCGGTGCGATTCGGTTCTCAGGTGGCTATAATGAGTGATAACCTTTAACAAACTAAGAGTTAAAATGTTATAAATGTCACTCTAATATTGCGTTAACTCAAGGTTATAGCTTCCAACTCTTTGGTGGCACAAGACGATTTACCTCTGATGGGCAGTTAACTCCGAGTTAAATAGATAACCCGAGCTTCTGCGTATAGCATTTAGTCTGAGTATCACTCTGAATGACGGGTTAGCTAACCTTAATCTGTTGTGTAGTTTAAAGCAAATTTACGTTATTGAACCCCGTAAGTATATTCTACAAGCAGCGCTGAAAGTTCCACCTAATTCTCAGCCGGTAAAACGTGCTTAGTTGCTAAATTAGTTATGAATTATTAGTAAGAAATTGAAGCAACGTACTATTTTGAAACCTGACCTACTTACGTAACCTATTTAGTATTTGAGAAGAGAAGCTTCAACGATATTTTAGGAACAATTGCCCCTTCAATTATAGTAATATTATACTCGTCAGTGATATTAAAATAAAATTTTCTACGAAATACATCAAACAATTTCTCCGAAATTCTTCTTGTTAAATATAATTGGAGTGGAGTTCAAATATAACAATCTCACGGTAAACAGGTTTAATGGAACAAAGCAAATATTTTTGAGCTATTAGTCTCGATCTCAGAAAATAGTTTCTAAATTTAATCTGAGTAATAAGATTAGATCTTTTGCATATAATTTAAAAAGTAAATAAAAGCTTTTTTTCGTTTTTATAGTAAATACTAGATTAGAACAACAAAATAAATAGTATTAGTCAATATAGTTTGTTTAATTGCCATTCTAAAAATAATTGATTCAATATTTTTAATTTATTGTTTGTAATTTTTTAATTTATTTGTTGTTTAGTTTTCGGCAATAAATTATTATTTCATTTTTTTATGTTCATAGCGTAGGCTTCAATTAATAAAAATAAAAACAAAATAACTTATCGAACTATAAAGCGATGCCGTGTAGCCATATGTTTTGCGGAATGGGTTGATCGATCTAGCCGATCAGATTTTCTTCTTGACGCGTAAGATGAGCTCTTATCACTTTCACTCCCATGACTTTCAAATGAGAGAGACAAAGACCAGCAAATATCTCTCGAATTTCTTATAATTGTTAGAATAGCCTTCCTGGAAGAGGTGGGTTCGATCCTGGCACGAATTACCTATTCTCTGGTAGAAAAGTTTATGTGCATTTAAATTTGACACGTGCTCTTACAGCGCGCGGCTAAGGAAAAAATCGTGAGGAGTAGGTCCTAGAAGAATAACTTGAAAGACAAATAACATCCATACAACCCATAATAAGAAGTTAATACAAAAATAATAATAAAGATGTTTTGTACATGTGTGTATTGTAAATTGTATTAAGCCAGAGTGGTGGAGAACGGGCCGTTTGACCCACCCTACGTCAAAGGCTTTCCTCGAAGGGGGGCTGGTAAGTGTGTGTGTATTACAACACCTACACTTCACAATGTGAAATGACCTGTTCAAATGTGACAGAGGACGAGCCTATCAGCATACGCCGAGCTCCAGTTGTGTAGAAAATGACAATATCAAATATGATGCATAAATACATCATAGTGAGGTTGTTTAATGCAGTTTTAATTAGGCACTCGGTTATGAATTTAAAAATCTAATGCATCATGAAAATCATAACGTACGAAAAATTCATTGGCAGTTTCAGTCGTTTGAAATGAAGTTAATAATGAATAAAGATTCATTAAAACTCCGACAACATTTTCCCTGAAGCCTGTCAAAAAAACGCGTCTAAGAAGCCAGCGCCAGAGCCACAATTCAAATTAAAAAGCTTTGACCTAACCCGATCACAATCACGCAGAGGGCGAAGCAAAGAGCATAATGATACGGGAGCAGCCATGGAGCAATGAAACACGCTAGTGATTACGCATATTTCGCCTCAATATCCCAATCTATGAATGCATTAACATTACCAAGCTTCATTCATTGCTGTGCGTTTTAACACACACAGATACACAATAATTTGTGTTTCAACAAATTATTTCAATATATATGAAATGTACTATGTATATGATGAATACTTCTTTATTGCTACTACTTAGTACTACGTGGTTGTGTACTATTAAGAATCTTATTCTATTATTATTTTTATTATTATTTATTCTTATTTATTTTATATAAAAAGTTATAGACATTATTTATTAAAAGTTTTATGTTTCTAGCAAGTGGATAAGTGCAGTATGACAAGTGTGTGACAATTACTGGTAAATAGCGACTTCCCGCTATGTACTACAGTGTAACAAAAAAGTGTTAGGTATGTGAGTGTCACCTCTAGTACGTAGTACGTAATAGTTTAATGGTAGCAGCTGGCATTGTCTGCCGGTGACTCCCGTCGCCGCTCACAATAGCACACCGCAACACAACGACAAACACAATTCAAGCTCAATTAAAATCCACCCGCATTGCACACACTCACAACGCACACACACAAGTATACCCTTCATTCCGCCATCTAAATTTTAACGACAGACAGTTTTATAAGCGGAATAATTTCAGGCTGTCTGGGATCTCACCGTAGCGAGATTCGCGTAATAAAATCTATAATGACGTGGCATCAAACAAATCACGGCTTTAGCTAATCTTATGACCTCTTTGAGTCTGGAAATTTCGTTCTTGCGCGCTTGGAATAGATTGCCAATTTTTATTCAGTGAACGTAAAATGGTCTTGTTTTTGACTTCGTTAGGCTGACGCTACAATTTAGTCGTTCTTTGAAAGTGCTTATGAAGGGGTTCTACGAGTATACACGCGTCTGAAATATCTTATATATTGTGGGACAAACTGAAACATAGTGCCTACTGCAAAATTAATACTGAAATCAAGCTGTGATGCAACATGAAACAAGCTAAGCTGGTAGCGACACGACATTTTGCAAATTTCGGAATGTAATAGTCGGTGACCGCAACTGCTGAGTTCCAAAAGGGTGCTCGTATTCTCGTAGCAAAAATAATTCGCTTGACAGTAGTTGGTTAGCAGTTCCCCAAATCGATATGGTTAATCGAAAATCAGTGATCGCAATGTTTTTTAATTCAACGTATTACAACTATAGAAAACTTTTCTTTTCATTTAATAGAATATACAACTTACATTGGTCATAGCACTAATTTTTCATATTTAATTTTTTGCTAAATCTAGTGATAAGTAGATATAAAAAAAATCTAGGCAGACGTTTGACTGCTAGCGATGAGCGAGTAGAGCTAGAAACTAGTTGGCGAGCAGCGAGCGAGAAACGAGTTTGTAGTCCGATAGTTTTATCGCTGAATGACGGGACGGCGATTATAGCAAGTGTACTTACGCCAAGCGAGTATTATCTACTCACCGGGCGAGACTTGCTCAGCAAAAATTACGGCAAACTAGTCGAGCGAACTTTCGCTGGGTGGTGTGAACAGTTAGTGGCTAACTATTAAGATTTGTGTCTTTTTATTAATACAGGATTCTATTGTAAGTTTCTTAAGCGAGAAAATAGTAAATAGTTCGTCGCTTGCTCGCCGGCGGTCGCACAAGTGTATTCAAATAGAGCACATTTCACAAACAACAATGTATTTTATTTACTTTTATATTGTTACTAACTAATCTTTTGTTTTTATTCTAAGCTTCGTATTATATTCTTCCATTAAGTTTCATAATATTCCTTTTCAGAATCTTGAAAAGTCTTGTCTTTCTATAAAAACGCTTTTCATATTTTTTCAAATAACTATCACTTAGCCTACGTTTTTGTTAGAAAATTCAATTTAGATACCGCGCTCTACGTTTACAGAGCACCTAAGAAAATATGACCCACGCTTAAACTTATAAAGACAATGTAACCTTTTTAAATTGACTAAAGATATACGAAATATAAGAACTTATAATAAGTTGCGCTTCGCTGTTTCGTTACCTTCTAATCTTACAAGATCCGTAATTTTTTCGTGACACAAAATGTCCTAAATGTGTATATTCTGGGGTATGGGTCTCCATACTACATTTTAAAAAAAACAATACTCATCTTAAAGATTCGAAGAAGTTTTTGCGAAATAATTACGCGTTTTTTTTTTTACTTTTAAAAGAAAACAACTGCAACAGTCTAAAATTGTTCCTATTAAAGTTTTATTCTTAAACTTAAAAAAAACCTGCATTGGCATCGTTTATTTTTTATTTCACTGTTTAGAGATGTGTATATTATTATGCTTAAAGATTTAGATATGTTTAAAGAGCCGCTGCTTTTTATCAACTGCAGAACTATTCTAGAGTAGTTCTAGAATAGTTCTGCAGTTATATTATAGTACTTGCATTACCACCGGAGAGCAGTGCCGTAGTTGCAAAACATTCTTGTTTCAGTTTGGAATGTTGAACACACTTCAGAGCTAGAAACTTGAACCCAAACTATCCATTCTACAGACCACTCAAAATAACAATGACGTCAACAGGTATTGTTGACGAGAAAATTCCTTTTATTGCTATTCAGTAGTCATAATTCATTAACACGAGTGCTTAAAACTGTTCCTAATCATCTCACCAAGATAAATACTTGTGAATTGGTGAGCTAAAGACCGCGGTAAATCGTAAAAAATCGTATCTCTACCATTTACAAAAAAATTAAATACATTAACTCGAAAAAAAACTGTATAATTATCAACCAGCACACAAAATTTCACTAGAATCCGTTGAGAAATGCGACCTGAAGAAGAAGACAGCCGAACCGACGCCGGACATTTGAAAGCATTTTTGCCAAAGCTGAAGCAGAGACGCTTCGCTCGCTGCCGCTCGCTCATGGTCGATAACAAAGTATACTTAAAACACAAATGTAGTTGACAGCACAAACACTTTACTGACCAGATTTTATCAAAGTTAGACAACAAAAGCCACTAAAATAATAAAATCCAATAGTTAAAAATACAAGGAAAGCATTGTCGTTTTGAAGCGATTGCTTTAGAATTGGGTCTGCATGTTTCAGTTCAAATAAGAAGTGTGCGCGAGCGGACAACGTGTTTGCTTTGATTCCACCTACGAACCCACCGCGGTAGATAATCTTGTAGAGTGTGTGCTACGACTGCTACGACGTAGCAATGCACGTAGCCCTTGATGACAAACAAAAATACCAAGGAAGAATATTTTTAACAATGTAGTAATAGTAATTGTTTTGCACCCCAGGCTTTTTAGTTATGACTGCCTTGGTGGCTCAGTTGGTAGTGAACCTGCATTTTGAGCTTGGGGGCGTGGGGTTGATTCCCATCTAGGGCAAGCATTTAAGCGATGAACATTTGTGTTTGTTCTATGTCCCAGACATGTTAATATCTATTTAAGTATGTATTTAAAAATAAATATAAATGTTTTTATATTAGTCTCTAGTAGCCATAGTACAAGCTTCGCTTATTTTGGATTCAGACGACATGTGCGCCTGAAAATTATTTTATTTTTTAATAAAAAAATAAAAGAAATAACTTTACTATTAAATAAAACCACTAATATGGCAGATATTAGTGGTTTTATTTGTAATTTAGCGATGGCAGCCTAGTTGGGAGAAGGCCCGCTTTCTCAAGCCAGAGGGAGCGGGTTCGAGACCAGCCGACGGCACGCACCAATTTGTTCATTGTGTGAACATATTATGTACGTATTGTATGTCATCTACTACATGACTGGGTCCCGGTGTATGGCAATAGACTCGCCTCCTGTCACATTTGGGACTGAATATCGTCCGGAGAAGTGTGGGTGTTGTATTATACCTCTGCCAGCCCCCTCGGGGGAAAAGCATGACGATATGGATGTATGTATTTGTAATTTGCTTAAAAGCTAGTGCTGATTTTTCTGTCAACAATTATCTCAATAAAATGACTTTAAAAAGTTAAGAGTGAAATGAAGCCAAAACGTCATGACATTTTGTATCAGTGAGGTCAAGCAGTTACTGGATAAATCAAGAATATAGAATGAAAAACTTCCGCCGGTGACACACACCGGGCACAAAGGAACTATCCCGGTGCTCTAATACTCTTTGCGAAGTAAAGTATTGGTAGAAGTAGAATGTTTAGCTGAAAGATTTTTAGACAAAAATCTGTGAAGATTTTATTTGAAGAAATGACTTGGTAGAAAAAAAAAACTTTCAACAAAACGTCATTAGAATTGGGTAAGTTCTCATAATGATTATTTTATTATATTCATTATTTTATTAACTTCTGGAGCCCGGTGTATGCTCGCCCCTTGTCACATTTGGGACTGAATATCGTCCGGCGAAATGTGGGTGTTGTATTACACCTCTGCCAGCCCTCTCGGGGGAAAGGCGTGACGATATGTATTAACTTACTAGCTGCGCTCCGTGGTTTCACCCACGCATCCACAGGATTCGTTTATTTTTCTGGTTTAAAAGTACCCTACGTCCTTTCTGTATCCCAGACAACGTGTATGCAAAATTTCATGATGATCGGTTAATTGAACAAACAAACGAACAAACTCACTTTCGCATTTATAATATTAGTTAGGATGCTATCTCATCTGTCCCATTCATTCCAAACTGCGTGATCATCCGATAGGTTCGACGCGTCAACCAAAAATGCGTGGAGGTCATGAAGCAATAATGTTAAAGTTAGTCAAGTATTTACTATCACGATTACTAAAATACATTTATTTTTCTTAATTTTCAATTCACTTCATTGCGACCGTTTGCGCAATGTTTCATACAAACATAGGTCTCAATAAATCACTGGCAAGTATTCGAAACTCGGCTGCGATGGAGCCCCCTAGTTTCGGTACAAAGGAACTATTCCAATAGTTCCGAACAGTCATGCTCCAGACAGATTTCATTTGCTCCGTGTTCAGTGCCTTTGTTAAATGCTTTTCGGTTTTATAGCTTTTTCAATTCGAAGTGGTTTCATAAAATATCTACTAACAGTGACTCTACCGTCAGTCTACCATCAGTGATTATCACACTATAAGTATAGGTATATCTATATACTACCTTTTGGTGAAAACCTAAATTAGCTTAAGACTAACTATGAATCTAATGATCTATAATCAATTTATTATATCTCTCATAGAGACGTTTTATTTTGTAAATCTTTTAAAAGTCAATATCGTCTAAATCTATCAACGCTCTACGTATGGTCGTTCAGCATTCTTTCAGTATGAATATTTACTAACTTCAATTTAAAAATTTATTTTATACTATTTAACAGATCCATAGCCTAGTTGGAGAAGGCCCGCCCCTCAAGCTTGAGGGAGCGGGTTCAAACCAAGCTGACGGCACGCACCAGTTTGTTCATTGTATGAACATATGTGCGTATTGCATGTCATCTGCTACATGACTGGAGCCCGGTGTATGGCGACAGGCCGCCCCCTGTCACATTTGGGACTAAATATCGTCCTGCGAAGTGTGGGTGTTGTATTACACCTCTGCCAGCTCCTTCGGGGGAAAGGCGTGACGAAATGTTATGTTTAACAGATCCATTTTAATTTAAAAGTTCGAATACCGCCAGTAAATAAGCACTACCACACTCCGTGTTCTCTTTAAAAAAAATATTTACCCTTTTATCATCCCAAAAACAAACGGAGCGGGCCAGCCGCCATAAATACCGAAGATCGGTATATTACGGGAAGCAAACGCTACATTTTACCTTTTTTCGATTAAAAAAGCCATTTTCACACGGTAAAACAAAAGAAGCCCGAATAAATACGGCGGAATGGTCGTAAACATGATGCAGGAACTCTGAGAGCAATTTGTCTTCCCTAAACAGGGCAAAATAATTACCGTGCGGAGAAAGAGTTAGACGCCACTTTCATTGTATCCATTTAGCTTTTTTCGTGTCATTTTGCTTTGTTGCCGCCTAGGACAGTTTAGTGAATCCTCTTTGTTTTAAGCATTATTTTTAAATGTTTCTAAACGGCACTCGTTTAGTGGTTTGTTTGTGAGTATCCATAAAGTCAGATATACATAAAGAGTAAGTACATAAATGTGTACTGTTTTTTTTTTTAATAAATAAATAAATTCAGGACACATCCACACACGGTCGCCTGGCCCCAAACTAATCAAAGCGTGAACTATGGCTGCCAGAGACTAATATACATACTTAGATATTTTTAAAAACATATTTAGATAGATATTAACACCCAGACATAGAACAAACACAAATATTCATCACATAAATGTTTGCCCTAGGTGAGAATCGAACCCACGCCCCCAAGCTCAGAAGGCAAGTTCACCAACTGAGCCACCGAGGCAGTCATAAATAATTACAAGTCATAAATAGTTACTAGATATATCGTTATACTTCTTCTATATTATAATATTATGAATGTGATTTGTAAGGTTACAGGTACTTATGGTTTGCATGCATAATAAGCCCTATATGTCAAGACATGCCACTAATCTTCGATTTTTATTTGCTTTCAGTCCTTCGATCTTTCAAGCACTGCCTTTCTCGGATCGTCAATTTTTATTAAGTGGCATCACTTGTACACCCTGTATTTAACTATAGAAAAGTTTCCCATCATTCATTTATGTTTATTTCACTCTACTGTCCCTTGTAAATAAAACCAGGCGTCTTTGAACAGATTCCGAACCCACTCATAAATCAAGAGTACAAACATAAAAGTACAGTTATATTTGACACAATTCGATTAAACCTTCAGCGAGGGTCACCGCCTCTTCTTCCGTTTCCTTTTCTGGTGCGTATCAGTGAGCCGTACATCATAGGATTGTCTACATGAGTCTATAAAAATGTCTGCAAAAAGTACGCTTGCGGTAAAAAAATGTACCCACATATTTATTTCAGGAAAGAAAGATGATATGAAATGTATTTAACTTTCAGATGAAGACAAATTCTTCCAAAACATGACTTTAGGTATGTTTTCGGTAAATATTGTTATTTGTCTCATTTTAACGCTTTTGTAAGTTCCGTGAAGCAGGTAGATATACCCGATAGTCGTATATACTCGTAACATGTTGCTTACGTATTTGTTGATTGAAATGTATATAGCCGTGTAGGATCCTCGTTTATTCGGAGGCAAATATCGCCGGGAGCGTGGCATTGTAACTGATATTGTTTTAACGAGTGTCTAGGAAGCTGTAATGATGCTGTGGGCTCGAGTGTATCGATGACGCGGAGACGCGACCGGGCGGGACGAGGGGAAGAGGCGGCCTATTCAAATCCGACATCCCGTCGGGGCCGGGACGGAGCCCGCCGCTTCCGGTCTCCGGCTCCCAGATATTACCGTGAAGACATCTGCGGCCATCCGCAAACCCAATTTAATGCCTCACGAAATCTGGACAAAATAAATGGGAAAGTATAGTAGGTATATATTCTCCACCCCTTCGCCCGGCCAACAATACCGAAACACACCCACTCATAAAATAGTCAGCCGCTTTCGACGACCTTTTTGTATTGCCTCTTACAGAATATGCGAGGTGGAGTTTACTCGAAAACTTCTTTATTTAATATTTAAAACTTACATACAATAGGCGACTTGCTCGGGTACGGTGACAAACATTGTCGGTTGAGTAGCTCATAGAAATGCGGCACAAACACGTAAAGTTAGGTTGGATAGAGGTTTTTAAAATAATACATGCCAAAACCCATTCTTTTCGTGGTACTTTCTCTTTCAAAACAACCGCAAACATATTAGTGCCTACGGCTCACAAAATTAAATTATGAACTGGTATTAAAATTACTCCGAAAGATGAAATAAATCCACGACCCGTAATGTACACCGCTGACTCGAAACCAGAAAACAAATAAAGTCCCTCTCAAGTTTATCAAACAAGTCTCGAACAGATTAACGAGCTAATTTTACCGTGAATGAGATTCTTTCTACGGTTGCCTTATCCTTTATTTCGCGGGAGGTGAAAAAAAATGTTAAATGAAATTCCTGAAACGTAGCGGGACGGCACGCGCGGGCTGATTCCCGCGAAATCCACTCTACTGGAGGATTTCCGCGGCGCGACGCGTATTCAGGGGACTTATGTACGCGAAAAATTTAATTTAAAAAATAACTCGTAAAGAATCTCTGTTTGCGACGCTGCAGCGTGGCTAGAGCCGCTCCCTGCGGCTCCTCGTACTGTTCCCAAATACTCGGGCTATATTAAGAGCTTTCGTATTAAAACAATGCCGAGGATTTATATGCTGATACGTGGATATTCTTTTATTACTTTTTCTTTGCAAAGGTAACTTCAGTACAACTAGGCTAAAAATTTGAATGGTTGCTAAAATAAATCAGCGATTTCTTTATCGATGAGTTCCAAAAGTTTTAAGAAGTGATATTATCTTATACCTTTAAATGAGCAATTCTTGTATATATATATATATATATAATTGGAATCTCGGAATCGGCTCCAACGATTTTCATACAAATTAGTATATAGGGGGTTTCGGGGGCGATAAATCGATCTAGCTAAGAATCATTTTTAGAAAATATCATTTTATTCGTGTTTTATCGATAATCAATCTCAACTGAAAAATATGACTCTTCCTGACATCTATTGGCGAATAATAATACTACTATTTTTTGTGAGCAACTAATTGCTTTAACGACACAACAGCAGATGGCGTTGTTAAGTAACACGAAGTCAATGAGTGTTTGCTTTGAGGTTAGACTAAAATCAATTGTTTATTATCCAAAAAACACAATTAAAAAATAAAAAAAAATACCGAGCAAAGCTCGGCCATCCAGGTACTGAGCAATAATGAGCCATTTTAAGAATAAAGTTTTGTGTAATAGAAGAATATCTATTTTATGGTACTTTTTAGACATGAATATAAAGAAAAGACGAAAGTTACACAAAGCATTAGGTATTAGTATAGCAAAATCATTAGGAACTTGCTCTGCTCTCTTGCTAACATCCCTAATTTCCCGTACTTAATCGTAATCCCTAACAAATGTTTTTGCTCTCTTTTCCCGATAACTATATCGCAACTCATGCGGCTAATCGTTGGTCCGACAGTGTTAGTGTTGGGCCTAATTTACTAGCATATAGATTTAGACCTTAGATATCTTTTGTAGGAAATGTGTTACATCACCTTCATTAATTTCAATACAGGCTGATGGGTAGCATGCCGTGTACAGGCCTGAGTACAATAAGCTAAGTGAGCCAGATGATATATTAGGGGTAAACACAGTTTATTACTTAAGCAGCTAGCTTTCCAATGTACGTAGGGAAAACGTAGGCATATGTTTTATATTTTAACTCCCGACGCTAAAACGACGGGGTGTGTTAAGTTTGACGTGTGTATCTGTCTGTGGAATTATAGCTCTATTAGAACCTTTTTAGATTTGTTTTTTTTTTTTGTTTGAAAGGTGAATTAGTCGGAATTGTTCTTAGCAATGTTTGATGAAAATCGGTGTCGAAGTTTTTTTAATTTATATATGTCAAGTTTTTAACTAGTTCGCCTTGTGTCTGGCATACAGCAAACATGTGGGAACAGTTTGGATATTTTTTTTAAATTTGTATACAAGATGCCAGTTGTACCTTCGTTGGTACTTTAAGGCTTCGTCCAAACTGAATAAACTGTAAGCGGCTGACTGTTTGCCACCCTATTATTATGTACTTTAAATGGAGTGTCGAGTTCGCGTGTACTCGGTTTACGGCGAATCGCTTGCAAACAAGTGGCTGATTCGCTACAGTTTGCTGCTAGCTCAACAGTAACTTTGCCCAATACGTGATATAGAGTCTGCTAGCGGACAGTCAGTAGCTGGCACTTTGCTTAATCAGGACGAAGCCTGAAGTACCTACGTTGTTTAGTTAATAAAGGCACTCACCCTTAAAAATATCTTGTACTTCTTTCAGCATCTAAATATGAACGAGCTACCCTGTTTCTCACAGAGTTTTTGTAAAATGTCGATAGAATAAACGATCAAACTTTTCGCCGTCTAAAAGATTAGTCAAAATCGACGAGCGACAAAGTCGCAAGCTTTCAAAAACTTTTAAGTGTTGCCAGTACTTTTGGAAGGCACTTAGCGCTGTTTTTCGGAACAATAAGCACTAGGTTTGAAAAGAGTTTTCACATTATTTGGCATCTATTCTATATCTTCAGGATGTTCATAATTTTTGTGTGCAAGCGAGAAGTATGCAAGGCGCTTGCCAGTTACTACGCACTGGCTTAGCGAGCGGTAATCTGTATTTAAGATTGGGGCCAATTAGAAAGAAAGTTAAATAAATAGGTTATTTTGATTGATTGAATCAGGCGTTACTTTGCGGAAGTTCATCTTCAAAATTGTTACTTGGACTAATATCTAGTGTAATTCCGCTTTAACGTCGCATTAGGTACATCAAAAAATATGAATTTTCTATTCTATTCTTAATTTAGAATTTAAAAAAATAATTTAATGACATTTACTAGAAAACTTCATACAAATTGATATTTCAACTAACGAATTTAACAGACCTAATTTAATGAAATCTACTAGAAAACTTTTTATAATTTGATATATGAAGCTAATTCAATAAGAAAATTAACAGAAATAATGTTATGAAATTTACAACAAAAATTTTTCGAAAAATTAATACAATTTAAAAATTATACAATAAAAAAGCAATTTAAAAAAAAAACCCCTATTCTTCGAGCACTTCGTCATTAGGTTATTTTGATAAACGGCTGTTTTATTGATGACGGAGCTAGTAACTCCCGGTGTAGCAAACCCTTCCACAATACCTAAAGCAATAGTGAACAGATAGAACAGCAATATTTTAACAGGCCATAGAATAACTTAGCAAGCAGATTCAAACTGTAACTTTTTTTATTTATGGACAGTGGGTTTCGTTTAATGAAGACTGTTTAATTAAGGGACACAACACTTCATTACATTTACGTTTACAGTTTTATTTATTTTTTACCGAGAAAGGCTAATGAAACCGGGGTGCTCTGAATACTTTTACACCCCTTGGGGTCCCAAGTTTTTCTTCTTCATAATACTTAAAATGATTTATATTTCGTCCAGAAATTTATTATTCTCATTACAGTTCCAAATTTTGTTGGGGCACGTGACGGGTCCGGGCGTACACAAAGGTCTTATTAATTTTTACTTTTTCTGATATTCTTATACAAAGGTACCTGCTTATCTAAACAGGAAAATTGAAACGGAATGAGGGAACTTTTAAAAGCCAATAAGTCGAGGATAAATTTATTTTGTAGCAGCGTAATAAATTGTATGGGGATATTGATTAATTTAAATTTTATTGAGGTTAAAATTATTTTTTTATTGGCAGATATTTACATTTTTCCGCAGTGCGCCAATACTCAAGGACCATTTGGTATATTTGCTTATAGTAAAACGGAAGTTTAGTGAAATTGTTTTCTTAACTTTAATCCATAGCAAAATTGACGAAAGTAGAAACTCGTGCATTTAACATTACTATAGTATTAGTATTAGTATTATGTTATTAATAAAAACCATGAAATAAATAAAACAAGCTAGTTGTGAGAAAAGATAAGAGTATTCAAACGTCAGAGCACTTTAATAAAAAATGCATGTATTTAAAATATCTCATAAATATGAGATACGTATGTTGCTTGTATACAAGTGACATACTTACCCTTAATATTCGCTGTGCGTGAAATTGGTGAAAATTTTCGTGAAACGTTATTAATATACAGACTACAATTATACTTTAATTTTTTTCATAAAAAGCAGATTTTGTGAAGATATAATTATTATGTTACTATTGATCATGCAAATGTCAATTTATGGAACAAAGAATTCAACAGCCGCCACATACAAGAATTGTGTTAAAAACTTTATGATTATTACATGAACGCAAAAGTTACATTCTTAAAAGTAGATATATGTTTCACAAGTATTCTATATAATGCCTTCTTGTATTTTATACTAGTAGTCTACCATATTGAGTTATGAACTTTGCCGGTAACATATCGATGCTTTACCAAAAGACAATCCCAAGAAACAGACAATAGGTAGGTACTAGAACACAACGTGGGAGTAGATACTCCCACACAAAGCCTGCATTTGTCACAAGGAAACGTAACACACTGTGTAATTGGAATCATTTGTCACTGGATCCCGTAAAATCCGCAATATGTTCGGAATAAAGCGTCGGAATATTCTATTTGCAGGTGGAAGTACTGAACCGTCAGGCCGTTCGTACACAAGGCGATCAAAATATCGAATGTTCGGTGACATAAGTGGCGTAGCGAACACGCATCTGAACGTACACTAGTTTGGTACACGAATGTGTCAAGTGCACAAGACTGACAATCATACGGGTAGAGATACTCTTTTATAAAGATATTTTGTCCCAGTACGTCTATGCATAATTTGTCCAAATCTCTGCTAAATATGAGATAATCAGTGGAGATTGTGACCACAAGCACTTCAATAACGACTCAGTACAAATTCGAATTTCATTTAAGTATGTCTTTTACTTATTATATTGAAGTCAATGATAGCGACGCTACTTAATTCGTCGTTTTCTGTACAATCAGCTTTATAATACCATTTGTAAGTACTTTGCGATTTGTCCGAATTGCGATGATAGCCTAGTTGGAGAAGGCCTGCCTCTCAAGCCAAAGAGAGGGGGTTCAAACCCAGCCGACGGCACGAACCAATTTGTTCATCGTGTGAACATACTCGTATGTGCGTATTATATGTCTTATGCTACATGACTGGAGCCCGGTGTATGGCGACAGGCTCGCTCCTTGTCACATTTGGGACTGAATGCCGTCCGGTGAAATGTGGGTGTTTATTACACCTCTACCAGCCCCCTCGGGGGAAAGGCGTGACGATATGTTATGTTGTAAGTACTTCAGTAACCTTGTATTCATATGAAAACAGCTAATACAATAGCTATTTTGCGAACTAACCCAGAAATCACGAAATAAAACTGATAAATAATTTCGTTGATCGTGATTACAGCGATGACAGTTTCCATGGAACAGTTTTCTTATCATGAGTTCAAGTTTTCATATTCGGTAAAAGTTATTAATAAGGCTACACATTCGCTACACAAGGCTGTATAGCGAGTAAAAACACCACCAATAGGATTACTTAATTTATCATCCTAATCTTATACCTTTAAATGAGCAATTCTTGTATATATATATATATATGTATATATAATTGGAATCTCGGAATCGGCTCCAACGATTTTCATACAAATTAGTATATAGAGGGTTTCGGGGGCGATAAATCGATCTAGCTAGGAATCATTTTTAGAAAATATCATTTTATTCGTGTTTTATCGATAATCAATCTCAACTGAAAAATATGACTCTTCCTGACATCTATTGGCGAATAATAATACTACTATTTTTTTGAGCAACTAATTGCTTTAACGACACAACAGCAGATGGCGTTGTTAAGTAACACGAAGTCAATGAGTGTTTGCTTTGAGGTTAGACTAAAATCAATTGTTTATTATCCAAAAAACACAATAAAAAAATAATAAAAAATACCGAGCAAAGCTCGGCCATCCAGGTACTTTAATTATTAACCCCCGACGCCAAGCGACGAGGTGTTATAAGTTTGACGTGTCTGCGTGTGTGTGTGAAAATCGGTGTATTTTAAATTTATATTTGTTGTATTTAGTTCAGTGATTATTACTAGTAGGTGAAATTTAGTCCTAGCTACACTCCTCGACGCCAAGCGACGAGGTGTTATAAGTTTGACGTGTCTGCGTGTGTGTGTGTGAAAATCGGTGTATTTTAAATTTATATTTGTTGTATTTAGTTCAGTGATTATTACTAATAGGTGAAATTTAATCCTAGCTCCACATCCTGGCACTGCTCGTCTTTTAGTGGAAAAGCATCCTAATTATGAGTACGTAAAATAAAGTCCTTTTGGCTTGATTGATTTCTACTAAACTAGGGCAAGGAACTTGAAGGTTGAAGAAATAGGTACCTATTAGGTAGGGCCTGTACCCGACCTACATAGGTACCTATAATATTCGTAGGAACATGTAAGCATGAAAATAATGTTTGTCCGGAGGCGATCGTACGAAACATACATCATAATTAATTTAATCAAATAAAATAATTAACCTATCGTGATTTTGATATTGAAATGGAAACATTGAACATCAATTGTGTATTACCGAACATTCATTAATTAATATTGACGTCGCGTCATGTCGCAATAATAAGCCCGAAATTTAATATTTCATTTGAAAGGTAATCATTTTGGTTTTAATCATAAATCACAGCGTCTTGTTGCTTTACACTTTGTCTGCATTTCCCATGACAATTACCCTTATTAGCACTGTTGTCGATTCTGTAGTAACTTACTAACAGTAACTGTATTAGTATAGAATTCCGGTCGCCTGGGCAACACATAGTGACTTCAATCCATGCAGGAGTTTTGGCGGGAACCGAAAAGATGGTGTCGTGTTTTTGTATTATTTTCTAAAACTTGTGATTCTTCGAGTGTTAAAGTGTAATAATGGTGGATTATTAACGTTTACCGGTTCGTCAACGTGCACGAGTGTGGGCAAATGATACAAACATCGCGAAACGCGATTTCTCGTGTTCTCTACAAAACTTCACTTAAAGTTTCAGTAAAGTATCCATAACTTTACTGGAATGGGGAAAGGGGAGGGATTCATCGTCTTCATCATCACCTCATCATCATCATCCCATCATCTGTTACTGAATGAAAAATTATTACTAAGAATCCGACTGAAGGACGAGTATCCATGGTCATGAATAATTAAAAAAAAAAATCAATCCATGCATAAGCAAGACCGAAATAAGTCATTTACAAATAGTTCGAAAGAAATGGATGACGAGTGACGTCATTATGTGTTTGCTCCCGGGATGCTAGAGTTTATTTGGATCATGGTCTGGTAGATCTAAAATTATTTGCGTCTTTTTCCATATCAATAAGTAACAAAACATGGTAACCTAATTTTTCAGATTTAAAACTGTGAAAATTAGTTTAGAAAATAGAAGTGAAGTTGTTACACATACAGTCAAACCTATATCCAAAATGTTAAATATGTTATGTTGTTAGAAAAAACCATACAGTCGAATTTCGAACCTCCTTTTTCGAAGTCTGGTTATAAAATCTTGGAAAAATTAAATCGGAATTGAAATTTTGCACCTTACAATAAATAGGTCAAACTCTCGGATCAGTTATTACTAATGTAGAAATATGAGATCGGCAGTGGGGTCGGATGTATGTGAATATTTCCCTCGGGTCGCGCTGCGCTCTAAATTTGTATGCCCGCTTATCTTCTGTGTACCGACTTGGAAGCTACTCGTACCTACATTATTAAACTCATCCGGAAGTAGCCAAGTCTCTTTGTTGCTGTCTATGACACTAGAGTGGTGACTTTTTTATGTTCTTTACAATTCTGTCTGACATCATCGGTTAATACATTCATCATCATCGTAATTTTCAACCATTTTCCACCCTCTGCTGGTCCTCTAGGTCCTCATCAGTGCTTTTCCATCCACTGCTGAGTGTAGGTCTTCTTCAGTGCGCCATTCTTTCTGTTGTTTTTTTTTATGTAGAATAGGTCGGCGTTTGACCACCAACTCGCCTGTGGGGCTATTCCTACGCGTGAGATGAGATGAGATTTTATCTTGGTCACTCTCACACCTATGACGTTTCAAACGAGAGCAACAAGGACGAACAAAGGTGAAATGAAAATCTCAGATCTCCGAATAGGGCCACTGATGTTAAGCATCGTTGTGGTCTAAGATGGAACACCACGACCTATAAGGTACCTATTCACTCTAGCCTGAAGTTCTGTAGAGTGAAGAAGTACAAAGACGGCAGTTGAGTGAGACGCTACAAGTGATTCTTTGCTAGTATCATCCACTGTCTTCCTGGCGCCTTTACAATAACTTCAGAGCTGAAAAAGACATTGTGCAAACAAGTATTTTTAAATCGCCTTGCGATTGACGCAAGTTTAAAATTAAATAAAATTGCAGTCTAGATGGAAAATTAAAACGAAAGCTTTGGATAATCGACGGAGCGAGCATAAGCGAAAGAAGCGTCTATGCTTCAGCTTCGACAAAAAAGCTTTCGCATGTCCGAATTCTGTCCGGATCTCTGTTCGGATCTTTATCTTCCTCTACAAGTTTTACGCATTTCTTAATTGATTTGATTCTCTTGAAATTTTGTGTATAGTTACAATAATTTTATAGTTTTCTTTATGTCGCGTCAGTTTAAGAAAAAAAAAAAATTGCGGAGATATATTATATTTTTTTTCCGAAAAATAAAGAAAATCAGCTCTTGACTCTTTTTTTTGCATTATTATCAAACTCACTAGGCTCACTAAATTTGCGAGAATCGGTTAAGAAATGCGACGTGTAGAGGAAGCATGGCGTCGGCCGCGAGGTCTAAAGCTTTCAGAGATTCCAGTAATAAATTGAGAAATGTAAAAAAAAACTACAAAGTCATATTACTTATTCGTCAGGGTAAGTGGAGTCAACTATAGACGATTTTAAATTGTAACAGGTGGAAATGAGTAGGTACCTATGGGTACGAGTGTTTACCATCTACCAATGTTAGTAAAAAATTGGTTGTCTTTAAAGTCGGTTTACTGACGATAGTTGAACGTGACAACGTGCTCACTCAAGTAGGAGAGAGACGGATGTCGAACGCTGCCGAACGCAAAGGCCGATTGTGCTTCTTTGTTCCGCGCTCTCGCTTGCACTTCAAGCCTTACATGGAACGCCTCAGAGCGAGGTAACGCCGCATGAGTCATGTTTTTTCGTGCGTGCAGCCGGCTCTATCGAATTATAAGACGTTGTCACGTCAAAAAGTAAAACTGAAAAGTAAAATCTGAAAACACCTTTTCAGTCTACAACTGGAGTATTTCTGAAGATCAAAATCTTCAGGCTTGTAGACTTACAGTACAGCATTTCAAATTTAACTTAAACGTTGCAGAACAATGAACGAGCAAGGAGCTATAGTTTTGCGTTAGCGTGCCTATTTTATTGTGCGCTTACAATTTTAAAAGCGATGATAGCTTAGTTGGAGAAGGCTCGCCTCTCACGCCAGAGGGAGCGGGTTCAAACCCAGCCAACGGCACGCACCAATTTATTAATTGTGTGAACATATTATTATGTGCGTATTGTATGTCATCTGTATAAATATCTGACTGACTGAAGCCCTGTGTATGGCGACAGGCTCGCCCCCTGTCACATTTTGGGATTGGATATCGTCCAGATAAGTGTGGGTGTTGTATTACTCTCTGCCAGCCCCCTCGGGGAAAAGGCGTGACGATAAGTTTATGTATGTATATGTATATATAAATTGTATGTCATAAACAAATCGGCAACAAGACTGGAGCCCGGTGTATGGCGACAGGTTTGCCCCCTGTCACATTTGGGACTAAATATCGTCCAGCGAAGTGTGGGTGTTGTACTACACCTCTGCCAGCCCTCTCGGGGGAAATGCGTAATGTACAATTTTATATCCAAAAAAACATTAATCGAAAATCGCATTCAATTATTTCATTTCCACTTAATACGTTCTTTGTAATAGTTGCAAAACACAAAGTGCAGTAAGAATCCTTAGAAGCCTTAATTGCCAAGCAAAACAAACTTCAACCCGCTCCGGCAGTTATACCAATTCAGCATCTAAATACGTTCAAAATAATACAAGCATAAGCAGAACTTCAAACAAACGCCTTGATTACGAGCCAGGGAAATATTTAACCCGTATAAACTGCAACAATGATACCGGAAGCCAAACCAGGTTTGAAATTTCGAACTTCAACGCATTGCACAGAAACTACTCGCGAATGAAACCACTGTTTTTAATTAATTCACGAAATGGACGTGCGGGCTCATTAAACGTTGATTTTACTTTTATTTGCTTCAGAGTTTGCTGTTTTACTGAAATGTTAGTTTATGTACCACTAGCCGTGCCCCGCGGTTTCACCCGTGGTCCCACAGGAACTGCAATTTTTTTTGAGCTAAAAAATACCTTTTGTCCTTTTCTGTGATCCAGATAACGTATATGCAAAATTTTATGACGATCTGTGAAGTAGCTAGGGCGTGAAAGGGTCACAAACAAACAAACAAACTCACTTTCGCATTTACAGTATTAGTTAGGATTTGGATATGAGTTTATTTTGAGGTCCAACTGAAATTTTCTCACAATTTGGATGAGATAATTTCAGTTTCTCATGTCTCGGTGTTAATTATTTATTAATGTATGTATTTAAAAAATATAGGGTCAATTGGGGCAAATGCGTCTGTAAAGCAATTGCATCTTTCGAGAATTATTGACAAACCCTTCACAAATTTGGTGCCACCGCCATCTTTTTTCTATCTTTAGTTGCAATAATCTGGACAAGATGGCGTTAGTTGCTTAATTTGTGGTCAGACGACCGTGTGTGCCGCGAATGACGACGAATGCCGAGTCCCGAATGTTATTAAGTAAGAATATTATATTATATTATATTATATTATATTATATTATATTATATTATATTATATTATATTATATTATATTATATTATATTATATTATATTATATTATATTATATTATATTATATTATATTATATTATATTATATTATATTATATTATATTATATTATATTATATTATATTATATTATATCTTATATTAATATAAGAATAATAAATTAATATAATAATACTATTAATAGTATGATCCCACTTTTACTTTATTTCTCCTGTGGTTCCAGCTACAACGCGCAACGCATACTGTAACTCTAGAAATAAAATCATCACATCGGGATTTATTTAATACCATATCTGTACACATGGAATAGTAGTATATTTACCTTGTAGTAGATACAATTCAATCAGCCGTTATAAGCTTGTTATTGCCCATAGTACCCATAGTAATATTTTATATTCGTCTATTTGATCTTCTTCAGAACTAGTTTTGAAACTTCATTCATCTTTCATTTTTTGAAGAAATAACTAACTCTTCACATAGCTTTACAAAACTACGAAAAGTCGAAGAGATGAGTTCGATAAGATCCAATCGCTGGTAATAGATACCGAAACTGCTTATGTAAAAACTCCGTTCCCCAAATTGCCAAATAAAATGGCAAGCAAAAAATCCAGGAACATTTCGATTATTAAGAATCAAACGATGTCTATTGAACCAAATTGGTCTTCAAAGACGTTACGTTCAAAGGCGATTGTAATTCGCAAACCTCAGATATTTTCTCGGAAAACGTCGGGAAAGCTAAATAATCAGATTAACCGTGATTCACAAGCTTTTACGACGCTATTAAATTTCCCTGAATACGGCAACACCAAGCCAGATTCTCATTCCAAATAAGACAATAATTAATCACACCCTGCTGGTACTTGCCATATTATACAAACAGTATGGAAAAGTTCATAAAAATATAGCCTCCTAAATTCTCCTAATTATTCATGCAGAGACTATCTCAACAACGCACCACTACTAACCATCATTCAATGTTCCATACGCTGGATGATACTTGTAATCTGACGTTCTTGAATAATTTTCATACATATTTTAGTAATTACTTTTGGTTAGACTTTGTTTCTCCTATCTTGTTTTATTCTGCGGCTTGAAAGCGTCCTCGAGCTCCATTTAGTCACGCAAAACGGCAAGCTTGTATTGTTTTGCGAAATTAATGCTCATGATGTCAGAAAGCGGTATTAATTACCACCTCGTTTAACCAAATATTCACAAGAGAACTGCAGTGCCGCCGTTTTGATAATTACCACATTTATCAGGAACTTTAGCGTATGAGACGAACGGTGGCCAAATAAATTAAACGAAACATTTGTACCAAGAAATTATAATGCCGGTGAGAAATGTAAAGAAACATTACATTTTATGAGACAGTTCAATTACACTTTTGGTAAATTATGCGATTAGATTCAAAATCACGTCTTTGTAAATGTCAGCGCTAAAATAACATTGCGTTCATAAAGATGATTTTAACGCGGTGTTTCAAATAACAGTGAATTTTTAAAGCTCCGCAAATATAGGCCCCAATGAACGAAGGGGTTATTGAATATTAAAAAGTTTAATATCGTAAAACGTAGCTGTAGTAGATTGTAAGAATCTTTTCACACTCTTTGCGTTGCGCTGGCTTAAGCTGCATCCTGACTAAGCATATTGTGAGCGGCTGATTACCAAAGTAAAAAGCAAAAATCTACATAAATTTAAATTGAACTGTGACTATCACAATAATAACACTAGAAATAAGGATAGGATAGCTGTACCGAGATTTAGACTGACTAAGTCAAATAAGTCATTTTTAGGCAACTGCGTTCGATTTTACAATAAAATCTCGAAAAATTTAACAGGGCTCACTGAGGGAAAATTCAAATCACATGTAAAAAGTACATTAATGAAAAAAAGGTATTATAAGGTTAAGAATTATTTAGAAGACAAAGATGTCTGGAGACTTCCACTTCCGCCAAGTAGCCACAAGTATTTATAGATATTACCTAGTTTTAAGCCAAAATTTGTGAAACTGTAATTTATTTATTATTTGAAAAATAATACCCCTCAGTTTCGTGCCTGTTCTTTTGAGTAGAGGCTCTTTATCCGAACAAGGCAGTCGAGTCTATTTAAATAACTTTGACGTTCATAAGTGTATCTTTGATACCTAAATTGAATAAAAACATTTTGACTTTGACTTTGAATTTTTTTTTATTCTAATGAAGCGGCCGCAACTGTAGCAAACAAAATGCAAACGTCCGCTCATTGAACGAGTTAAGTCGATACGCCGCAAGCTGCGTAAATTTCGCACTGTTCGGATACGTTCTCCATTTAAAATTTTATACTTAAGGTGACTAACTGGAGGCAAACAGTCAGCCGCTGACAGTTTCCTTATAATTACGACGAAGCCTACGTGAGTATGCTCTTGTTTGTGATTTTATGAAGTGCGAGACTCACTATGTCCCATAATTACAATTTTCTAAAGATCGACAATGCCATGATTAGTAAAGTTTATAGTTCATTGTTAAGTCATTGTTGGTTTTAGTAAATCATCAACAGGTTCTACTGTACTGTAATAAGTACAAGTGCTCAATAAACTTTAATAAAATGGTATTATTGATCACCGCATCTGTCTAACTAAATAGTATGATTTATTTATAGATCTACTTGGTCCCTTTCATAGCTACTTTAATAAGTAGATACCTGCCTAATTTTTTTTTTTAAATAAAACAGAAAATATGTGTGAAATCAACATTTTGTCAATGTCAACATGAAAACATCGAGTGTGCGAAGTGTGTAAAAGAAAATTATCCCCCAATCCTCTTACCTTGCGTTTTGTTAAATCAAAGACATAATACTCGCAGCACGTAATTGCAATCTCCTAAAACGAGCATCGCTGTAAGAAGGCAATATTAATATCTCGTTCAAATAATCGAGCGATTTTATCGCTAGGCGTTTCCCCGAATTACTAATTCGTAATTCCATTATTGTTAGTGATGATCGTACTCTACGCTCTACTTTGAAAGACTTAAAAGGTCATGAAACACCAAGACTAATACAATTATCAGGTTTATTGGGTACGTACTTGGAATGTTATATTATGAACGACTTATTTGCAGCTAAGTCTAGCGCTATTACGTACTGATAGAATATAGATAGAACTATCACACTAGCGATTTGCGAGCGATTTCAAGCCGATTGCGTGTCGTGATCGCTGCGAGCTCGCAGCGTGCGTATGGCGGTGACGCCGCACGCGAATCGCTATTTCGCGCTCGCGATTTGGTTGCGGCGTCGCCGATCGTCGTCGTCGAAATTTGGGCGTCGCCGATCTCAAGCTTGGATAAGCTTGAGATCGGCGACGCCCAAATTTCGACGACTAAGTTTTACTAACACATTTAACAAAATTAAATGTGAATTACGTATTGTGTGTTTGTAATACAAGTTATACCAGTCAGTTCTCTATTGACTGCTTGAATTTGAATAGAGCTAAGATATACTCGTAGTTTAAATCCTGCTTTTACATATTAGATTGTTTTGTATCGTAAAATGAAATGTAGTGAGTGCTACTACGATAGCGACGATATGTAGTTAAGAGACCACGGGCCTAAATTGTTTTTTTAGTTACGTTTAAAATCTTGCCATGTCTAAATCTTTGATTTAATAAAGTACCTACTTATTACAAGTTAAATTATTTTGAGGAATTAAAAAAAAAACAAACGTTCTTCTTTAACTTTGCAATAATTTAATTTATCTTGGTGAGGTTCGGTCTTAGTGGTATCTCTAGATTCATGTTTATAGCCCTGTCTTTGTGGTCATGACCATTCCGTTTGAATCATGGTCTCTATATCAAAAGGCTGGGAAGTTTCTTATCTATTTCTAAGTTGATTGAGGGCCGTTTGTTCCAGGTTCTCTAACTAGCAACGAATTAAATCTTATAGACATTGCATTAAACTTATTCGCAAGACTGACAGCTGAGACAAGTATCTGATTAGTCATACCAGATATGACTCTTATTTCGCTTTAGGTGACGACTTGGATCCCGGCGTGCTGTTGGTAATGCTTACCATTCATGCTTATGGGTTGGCTGAAGTTTTTGCTTTACGCGAGGTATCTATGGGTTGGAAAGTCGTTGGTAGCAAGAGATTATTTCTATCAAGAAACTGTAAGATACCTACAGCATTCTTGCTACTAAAACTAAATTCCTTTGAGAGTTTTCCTTTGTTGAACACTTAGCGAAGTTACACAAATTCTGTGATGAATTGATTACAGTAATTATTTCAGATATTTATCCTGAATTTTAAGACAAATGCTTAAGACAAATTTTAAACTAATTTCGGGAATGAATAAAACCTATATTATATTTACCGCAATCATAATATTGTTACGTACATACATACTCGTATGTTGGTAGATAATAGTAGAATTATCATATGTAAGTGTAAGTAAATAAATAATATTTCATCACTTATTTGTTAAGCAACGGACGACACGGTCAGTCATAGGATGGGTGACCACAGGTGGAATTTATAATTGAGCGCTACCGTGGCTCGGATGGATCGTTAAATTGTAGCCCCGGTGGTTTGTTCTATAACAACAATCGGCCATGTCAGAGGCCTTCGGGCGGCCTAGACACTCTGACATCAGGGCCAGCCACTCAACCTATTTATACAAATTTGCTAGCCTTCTCTTTTTTTTTGGATTAGCCTCTTTATTAACCAAAAATCTCAGCTATAGGTACTGCCATTTTTGTCTCAAAAACACAAGCTCATCCAAGCCAGTCGTAGACCGCGCTCAGAATTAATAAGGCCCACTCCCACAGTGCTCATTAGTTTTAATGAAACGGTGATCATCTGAGAAAGAATGAGCCGGTAATTCGGAGGAACGCGGCGGGTCTATTACCACCTAGCTCACGTCTGGCGAATTGATACAGGGGACGTGAGCCACTTGAAGCGATGACGCTCATTCCAAGTTCCGTAATGAACGGTATGTGACTCGATGCGAAACCTGTGTCAAAGTATGGTATCCCGTGGGATCATTTTCTTTTGTGATACGCGTCCTACTCATTTTGGTTGCAATATCTCATAGAAAATAACTAACTAGTTCGAAGGTAAGTACAAAGATTTAGTAGATAACTTTTCATAAGTTTAGGGGAAAATATACAACCGAATTGATAACCTCCTTCTTTTTGGAGTCGGTTTTTAAATCTTTGGGATAGTTCAAGAGCATCTCAATCTAATTGAAAAGATTTCTAGTTCTGAGAATAAGCTAGCTCTTTGATTTTGATGACCATTATGTTAAAGTTAAGAGTCCGGTGACCACTTTAGACTAAATTCGCATTGGCCTAAGGTATTCTATAGCCATTTCGTCTAGAAGAAGACTAGGAGAAAAGAGAGTAAGTAATGAAACTGACGAGCTTCTAAAGTTACCTACAGAGTGACAAAGCACAATTCCAGTTTTGTTTTTATAATAACTAAGAATTTTCCTTGTATTAACGATTCATTTAAAGCTAATGATGTAGACAACCTCCCTATGTAAAAGGATTTTTGATTTGTTTTGTCTGTCTATTGAATAAAATCAGTCAATAAATCAATCCCTTAAAATGTGGATATTTTTTATAGCTCTACTTTCTCTTGAGGACGTTTTTTAAAAAAAAAACAAGAACATAGGGGCGGAGATATAGTTAATTTAATTGTACATGCTTAATTTAATTCTAATCTGACAAATGGTTTCCAAGAAATTTGACAAGCGCGTTTGTATGGAAATTTCAGAGGGTCGCGGGACTTTTAAGCATTTGAAATATGAATTTATAAAAATAAATGTATATACTTACTCTAAAAAGTGAAAAAAAATATGTCTAGAAATAAAATAGACGGAATAACGAGAATGTGTGAGTCAAGTAATCTTTTTGACAGGCAGCGCGATTGGCTAAAATAAAAAATTGGTCCATCAATAATCCAATTGACAGGTCGGACGTGGGTGGTTTCGAGAGATATCTGACGTTTCAAGTGTTATTATTGAGAGTACACTAAAGTCACTGAAAGCCACCGACACATGTATAAAGCAGTCAACATGAAGGCCTCATACAAATAACAAAATGTCGGTGACTGTCGGCGACTTCGGTGTGTAGTAACCACCAATCTTGGACCTGTGTGACTTCTATACCATAAAGGGTCAACTGGGGCAAATGCTTCTGTGGAGCAATTTCGTCTTTCGCGAATAACTGACAAACCCTTCACAAATTAGGCGCCACCCACATCTTTTTTTTATCTGTAGGTGCAATAATCTGCACAAGATGGCGTTAGTTGATTTGTGAAGGGTTTGTCAGTAATTCTCGAAAGACTCAATTACCCCACAGACGCATTTGCTTCAGTTGATTCTAAGATACGGTATAGACAACCCTACCGCGTTATCTAGGTGTGGGTTGTAAATTTCTACGGTGGAGGAGCGTGAGCGCGCGGCGGCGAGGAGCTGCCGGCGGCGGCGCGTGCCGCTGCTCGCGCCGCTCGTCGCCCCGCGCACGGACACCGCGCGACGCGCGCCTACTCACCACGCACTCACACTACTCAATGACCGGCTTGCCCGCCAGCCTGATCTCGATTTGTTCTTCTCGGGAAACCGTATTATGTTGCTAAATTGCGTTAGACACTTACCAGATGTGTGTTTTTATTCATAAGTTTGACACAAAAACGATTTGGTGCAAACTGTTAGTTTTTGTAAGTTAATGTAATAATAAATAAATAAATAAGTACTTACTGCCCTGTTTGCAAGTTATCAAAGTTAAGCAGTAACGAACTGCTATTTTTTTCCCCCAAAATAAGTCTTGCTTACAATAAGTACTTAATGCATATGTCTAAATAAAGTAGATATAAAAATATTTTTAAATTTAGGTATTTTACAGTTAGAAAACACACACCCACCACCGTCACCACCTCACCACTATTATACTACACAGTTGTACTACACAGTACTATTATACTACATTGTTATACTACACAGTACTATTTAATAAACATATAGGTATATACCTAAACACTACAGGTAAGACATGTACCTACTTAAGAGTACACGATACATCCTTCCTACTTCCTACTAATATTATCAACGCGAAAGTTTGTAAGAATGGATGGATGAATGGATTGATGGATGGATGTTTGTTACTTTTTCACGGAGAACAGAACAGCTGAATAGATCTGGATGACATTTGGCACAGAGATAGATTATAGTCTAGAATAGCACATTGGATACTTTTTAAGCGAGGGTGAAATCGCGGAGCGCAGCTAGTTTATACATAAGTAGGTATACGTGCGACACATAATAAAATATGAGTCTACTTAAAAGGTGAACGCCTCTGTTGGATACGAGAGGTTAATAACAGCAATGAGTAGGCACAGGCAGTATATCACATTGATACAGGGAACGTGAGCCGTTCAACAGATGACTTTCATTTTGAGGCTAGGAGGTGAGGTTCTTAGTATTTTTGAAATTAAACTAAATGTTAGATTATCCACCTTGTTGTACTCCTTTTTATTTTAAGCAACATTTTCGATTTGATTGTATTAGTCTGTTAAATAGACTTAATTTGACAGGAAATTTAATATTACTCTGTAGAGAACTACTATTTTACTGTAGAGCCCGCAAATATTTAATTACTTTTTTAAAACCACACAACTTACTGAGTATTGCCTCTGTAGTCAGTAATAACATTTAAGACAGTATGATAAAAAAGTTGAAGCGATGACAGCCTAGTCGGAGAAGGCCCGCCTCTCAAGCCAGAGGGAGGGGGTTCGAACCCAGCCGAAGGCACCAATTTCTTTATTGTGTGAACATACGAGTATGTGCGTATTTTACATCATCTGCTACGTAGCTGGAGCCCGGTATATGGCGACAGACTGGCCTCCTGTCACATTTGGGACTGAATATCGTCCGGCGAAGTGTGGGTGTTGTACACCTCTGCCAGCTCCCTCGGGGGAAAGGCGTGACGATATGTTATGATAAAAAAGATTAAAAAAACCATTGTCTAAATATTACTTCCTCTGAAATATAAGTACTTAGGTAGATGTTGCTTAAATGCTTTAAGTTCTTAAGGTAGAGCTACGAATTAATTTCTAAACAAGACTTAATTCTGAAATTGATACTTTTCAGGAGACTCCGATTTTGTTCATAAACAACTATGAAGCCTCTACCATTCCATTCTATAGGTAATTTGGTATTGTATGCCTACCAGTTACGGGTGGTGTTATTGTCAGGCCAATATGCGATGTCGTCCAATCAAGACGCGGCTAATTGCGGTTCCTGCTATCAATACCCTGTAGTTGACCTCGCAATATAATTGAAAACAATAGAACGTGCTCAAAATGATAGGTACCTAGGTGCTTTCTCCACTCGTCGTTCTGCAAACGTATTGTCTTGGAATCACAGCTTCAATCAAGTTTTCACCGAATCTTGTTTTGCTTGGTTTGGATAATTGCCTACATCCTGCAAAAGAAATTGCATTATCGGTCTCGCCTCAATTTTATATTTTTTCTCTGTCTGATTCTGTTTATTGTATTGTATAAAAATAGATAAGGAACTACTGAGTAGCGCCCTGTAGTCTACACTAGTTTCTCTTGCCTTATTTTTTTTTAATTCCGAGATAATAATACTCGGTGTTTTTTCATATAATGCACTCTACTTTTTATATTTCATGCGTGATTGGTTCCATTGTACATGCCCTGTAATGAAAATTTATCAAAGAGATTAAGAGACAAGAGTTATATACGTTCGTATTTCTCGACTCAACAAAGTAAAATTCTTCTTAGTCATGCACTTCTATTAAAGTGGTTGTGGTTGCTTGGACGGTACACGGGGATTCTTCGACATGATCGTCTCCTTCTTGGTAACGTAGATACTAAGAATAAAGTAACATTTACATTAAAAAGCTGCACTTCTCCCAACTTCGATTACCAAAACAGATAGGCCGTTTCAATCAGGATCTGCTACCAATTTGTTCCAATCACCTCGTCTAATTTATCTCGTCTGCCGCAGCAAATTATGACTTTGCGTTGCCCCTCGCCACGAGGCTGAATCCTCTAAATTATCCCGCTGATTAATTAGGAAGGCATTCAGAATTACCGACCTCCTTCGCCGCGACAAGCGGGATATTGGGAAGTCAGCATTATAAATAGGCAGGTGGAACGCAATGGGAAAGATTTACCGTCGTACTTAACTACTTAGACATCTGTACCAATCAGTACGGGTAAGTATATCTATTGATATATTAGCTTTGAATAGGAAGGTAACTTTGCAACTCGCTTTGCTTTTCAGTCAAAGGTTGCTAATGAAACTGTACGTCGAATACAACCTCCAGGACTATTCACGAAATACATATGAGTTTCCGTACCCATTGCATGGAGAGGTTATTTCATTTGATACCTACACATACGTGGAACCTACGTTACAAGTAGAAGTCCTAATAGACTCCTACTCTTTGCTTAATACCTACCTACACATAGGTTAATTAATAACCGTATATGTAAGTAAGTATGGATAAATTCAACTTTTCTAAGAAGCTTACCTTTACTAAAAATGGTTTGTTGTTGTCACCAGTAATTGTATTGACCTTTTATTCGCAATTATTTTCGTACGATTTTTGTTCCGTTGTTAAAATGGGCCTCGACCCAAGCCCACACGCAATCTTAACTTCTTTATTATATTATTTGTGATAAAAGAAAAGGAACTGAGTTCGGCTGCGTGGAATCGGTAGATAGAGCAATATCGTGAGTGCTTGAAATCTGTATCTAATTCCATTCAGTGCGCTCTTGCCTGTCGCTATTGATTTGTTCATGTTTCTTAACACTCGCCTGCAGCATCTGGCAGAAGTCATTTGGAAAAATCAGAAAAAAGATAAATTTTATTCTGTTAATGTAATTAGGTAACAAGGAAACAAATAAATATTCTCAAACGCATTGGCTTAAGGTTTTCCATAGTCATTTTGTCTAGAAGAAGATGACGAGCGAAGAGAGCAAGTAAAGATACTGACGAGCCTTTAAAGTTGCCTACAGAGTGACAAAGTGCAATTTAATTCTGTAATCATTCTCAAATAACTAAGAATGTCCCTTGTATTATGGATTCATTTAAAAGCTAATGATGTAGACAACCTCCCTATGTAAAGGGATTTTTGATTTGCTTTGTCTATCCATTGAATTAATCAGTCAAAAGTGACCCCTTAAAAATGCGGATATTTTTTCATAGCTCTATTTTCTCTTGAGGACGTTTTTAAGAAAACCAAGATCATAGTTCATTTAATTGTACATGCTAAATTTCATCATAATCTGACAAATGGTTTCCAAGAAATTTAACAAGCGCGTTTGTATGGAAATTTCAGACCGTCGCGGGACCCTTGTTATTAATAATAATAATTAATTAATAATTAAATATAAACTTTAGTTAGTTACTTACTTACTTTCTACCAACATTCCGTCGATTAATACCTACTTATCATAATTATCAAATCAAGAATCGAAGATACACTTATGAACGTCAATATTATGAAAATAACTCTTTCTACATCTTGTTCGGAAAAAGAGCCTAGAAGCCTAGAGGATCAGGTAAGAAACTGATATTTTTTTTATTAAATAATTCAACAATCATGTACTTGTGAGAATGGATGTATTATACAAGAAATTAATACTAGTAATAATTATTGAAGCCTCGTTTACCATAGCCTAAAAATAAACAAAATATTAGATAACTCTTCATTGAAAACTACGACACCACAAAACCAAAAAAGACACCCACTTATATAGTTTCCATTAAAATTCAGAAGAATCAAGACGTTTGATAAAATTATTTCAAAAAATTAAGTACTTAAATAATGTAAATAACTAGCGGATTTATCATTTAGATATTCTAAGTAATTTAAAATTAACGGCAAACCAAAGTTAGACGAGCTCAAGTTTACCCGCAGATTCCAATTAAGTACTGCTGCATACCTACTCAAAAGCATAAGGTGGTATCGTAAATTCAAAGCCAAACTTCAAAGTTAATTTCTCGTATTTAAATATATTTTGTTGGAAATTAATAAAAGACGTGAGTGGAGTCCAAACTCGACCGAAGATTTCCCTCAATTCAGCCGCGCAGAAAATTATGTCTTATTAATTATTGCCGTTAAATGAAATCGTGGGGAGTGGGAGAAACTTTGCAAATTACTAGACTTTCTCCTTTTGAAACGAAATAATTATACCTACATCAATTATTTTAATATGATATCCACGCAAAATGGCGGTTGCGGCGGCCATTTTCTTCGAGTTAAGTAAATAATTGAAAGGTTTCATCCAATATCTTTATTAGAGCAACATTGGACGGAAAAGTGGCTTTTTGGCGAGGCGGCTCACGTTCTTAGTATTAATTTTGGGTTTATTGAATAATACGTGACCCACATGGCCAATCTGTACACGGTACACTCGATAGTGGACCCGCAAAATTACGTCCACTCGAGTGGATTGGGGACGCTTATATTTAATAGAAGGTGTTTCTTAAAGTGAACCGCAACCACCTTCGTAGAGTCTATCCTCTCAGAAATCCTCGTGAATTTTCTCCACAACTAAAATATAGAAATTAAATTAAATTGAATTCCATATAACAAAAGACATACTCGTATAGGAAACCCTCTCCTTATACTGTTCTACTCTTGTCTAGAATAGATAAAATTCAATAGTTTGAACACAGTTAACTTTTAAGATACGAAATTGCTGCTTACCTAGGCTATTCATTCATTCATTCAGTGTAGTAGATAATAGTTTTTATACCAAGGTACTAGTTCGTTTACCTATTACTTAATTAATACACATCTTTTCTGTGTTTAGGTTAGTGAAATCATTATAAGATGATAAAAAAGTACCCCATGTAAGTAGTGCTCAGTCAATCTAAAATAGGTAAATCGAGTAACATGTCGTTAAGGCATTTTCTCTTAAACTTGTAACAAAAACCTCATTATTTTAACAAAATAGACCCGCACCTTTCAACAGGTGTGAACATCTAAGCATCAAAGGAAAACATTTTATCCACCGCACACCTTAAAACGTTCGATCACATTTGCATGTTTCAAATACACCGACGAGGGTTAGAACACGCTGTAACATAATGACGTTAAGCGGGCCGGGCGCGACCGGGTTAAAAGCTTGTTTCGGAGCGAACCTGATGTCGAATAACAACGAGAGGACCGTGAGAGATGAAAAAATAAACTGTGATGGTTGGAACTTGGAGCGAAGCCGACAGCGTAGAGTGGCAGCTGCGAAATTTAGAAGCGTTTATAGTTGAACTTAACGAGACTGGATGCCAAGGACAAGTTTTGCAGAAGATTAAAACCCCATGAAAGGAATCCCATCTATAAAAAATGTGAGCGAAATTTAGCAAAGCAGTAGAGTACGTACACATTTTAAATTAGAAAAAAAAAATTGTATTATTTTAATAGGTTGCGTATCGACGTGCGTGATTCAACTGAAGGCTCCACCAAAAGAGCAGCGCTGTTGATTAAACAGCTTATGCTGAGGTGAAGCCTTTTTTGAAACACATACATAATTTTTACATTTATGTATTTGATTTTAATTTTAATTATTTATGATAAAATATGATTATGTACACGACTATGGACTGGTTCCGAAATAAATGATTTTTAATTTAATTTATTTTAATTTAATAATTGTAATTATTGATTATTATTTATAAAAGTATCTACGTTGTTTTAATGCTTTTATTTGTCGTTTATATTGTTAATTGTATGTATGGTTTCAAAATAAATTTATTTCTTTCATTTCTTTCTTACTTTCAATCTCACTTTCTTTAGTCTAGGGCGTACCTATCTTTGATCATTCGTCGGTGAGCCTGGTGAGTTTTCCACATTTGTAGCTAAATATCTATCGAGTCAATGGTAAAAATAACGACACAACAGTTGACTATATAAATCAGTCTTAGAGGGTGTTGCATGAGTAACATAACCAGTCGTCATTTCAACCATTCTTGTATTCCAAATGCAAAATTAACGCCGCATCTAACGAGGCCATTTGATATGCACAACTTCCTTTACTCCTGTAATAGTTGCGAACAAAATTTTCAATTCCACTGAAATCAAATAGCGCTCCCGTTCATTCCGCTTAACTCCAAGAAAGTGGCTCAACGAGTACTCCAAACTTTATAACATTGTCTCAAGACTGAATGTATAAGCGAACAGGGGCAATTTAGCTGCAGTACAGAATACAGCTTATAGAACCGTTGACGTTGCGTTTGTCTAAAAAAAAACGGACAGGCAACGTTTCAGTATCACTAATGTTTCACAAACGTGTCAGCTGGACTGTTAGGTACCTACTACAGTTTTACCTGTAGGTACTCCGCTTAATATTTGCCAATATTATTGAGCCAAATACCCGTCTGTTTTTATGACAAACGGAACATCAAAAGTTCAGTTAAGCATCGGCTTTAGTTAGCTGAATTGTCCCCCTGTTCCGAAAAGCCACGTGTAGCTGCTTCACATAGCATCAATTTATAAGGCAACTTAAGCGTTTACTGACTCAAGACACCTTTAAGCTCAGGAAGCGTTTCCACAGATAAGTAGTTTACAGAAAACTGCAGCATTGCTAGCATAGCTAAAAACAAACCAAAAAAACCACACACACAAAATGAACAAGTAAATCTCTGTCTAGTTTTTTTTTTTTTTCATGAAAGACTTTTGGCTATTATTGTTCCCGATAAAATTTGGCAAGAACGTAGCGCGCATTATCAGATCGAACATTGGATACGTATTTAACTGTGAGAATTCAGAAAACTGGAAAACCGCCAGTTACACGCAGGACTTGGCTACGTTTAGTAAAGCTTGAATACGTGTAAAAAAGGCTTTAATAGTTTCAGATCAGGTTTTAAAAATAGAAATCAATTTGTTATGAACTTATGACGTCCTATTCTGCTGTTGTCAGATTGCCTATTATTTCTGCCCACGGAAGACAGATGTCACAACTTGTGGAGACGGTAACTTTTGTGCCATCTACTTTTCACGTGGATATTTCGACCGAGTATAATTTTCATTCACCAAATATTTTGTAGGAAAAAGAACGCCATGAAACTATTTACGTGTACCTATACTTTCCCGAGAGTGCGATCCCAATAGAAGGGGAAACGACGTTGTTTATTTAAATTTAGGAAGTTTTACTTGAGGTAATGGGTATTGCTTATTTAAAATGTAGTTAGTTTATACTGTGATCATATCGTCACGCCTTTGCCCCGAGGGGACTGGCAGAGGTGTAATATAACACCCACATTTCGCCGGACGATATTCAGTCCCAAATGTGACAGGGGGCGAGCCTGTCGCCATATACCGGGCTTCAGTCATGTAGCAGATGACATACAATACGCACATATGTTCACACACTGAACGAATTGGTGCGTGCCGTCGCCGCGTCGGCTGGGTTCAAACCCGCTTCCTCTGGCTTGAGGGAGCGAGTTACTGTGATCGTGTGTATTTTTTTACTTTACTTACAAGTTATTAATTTTATCCTCCCGGCTGTATTACAAAGAGGAACTTCATATTTTTCTTTTTACTTACACAAAAAGATTGTTAAATTACAGAACTGCACACTGTCCTGACAATCAACAATCTTATCTGAAGAGTTGAGTGAGGGAGCCACTATAAAGTATTGTAAACAGAAGTACGGCTGTCGCATACATTTTTTTCGTTCTTCAATTTGGCCGCGTCTATAAATAGGTTGGTCGGTCAGTACTCAGCTATTCACAAAGAGTACCAATCACTCAAGGTGTTTTTTGTTGGGTAATATTTATTCGCGCATCAAAATGTTTAATTCGAATCAAAATTATCTCTGAAGAGACAGAGTAAGACAGACAGTCGTGAAAGTATCATGCTTTGATATCGTTAGATGCTGTAGAAAAGGACAAAAATTTCAAATTTGGGTCTACAACCCACCGTACGTATCGTAGCAATTAGGAGTGCAGTGACACCCGCATACTTATTTAGTGTTTTGCTTAATTTATTACGGTTATTGATGTATCCGTATTTCAGTGTTAATAAAATAAAATAAAAATTACGCTCCGCGGACTCCGGGGATCGTGCCTTTTGTAAGTATCCTAATTATTATTATTTAAGGATTATACAGGTAGAGGGGGGTTACTCGTAGTTGTTCATTGTTTTAATATTAGTGATATTGAAGATGCTGCCGAAGTAATGATTTGTAAATCGCGGTAACTTTCAAGAGTTTCAAGAGTTCAAAGGAACGATTTGTCTAAATGACACTCGCATCATCCTAAAATTAATATAGTCAAATGTTTATTGGTTTATTGAGATATTTGCTGCGCCCCGTGATTTCACAGGCCGTTAAAAAGAGGAGCTACCATGCTTTTCACCGTCTAATGTTTTCAAAAAAGAAATTTTTAAATTTTGGTCTAGAACTTAGTAACTTTGTTGGGACATTTGACTGTAAAAGTTTTTTGGTGCTCGATTAAATAGCGCCTTTTTCCTTGCGAAAGTGCCGTAGCGGCGGCACTTCCTGCCCACTCTTCGGGAAATTGATGAGAATATCGAGATTTTTTACCGCTATAGTGATTTTTAAACTTGATGAAAGCTTTCTCGGTTTTTGTTCTGTTTAAAATTTGCTTTAGCGACGTCCTTTACTGTAAGAAGAAATGGCAAATTTAATATAGTTAATTCAACAAGTCAGAAGAATACTTATGGCCACTTGCAACGAATATAAGAATTACCTAAGTCCATGCTCAACTAGTTTAATCTTCTGTAGCTGGCTCCTACCTAATTTTTTTAAGCCATTCCTTATCTTAACTTGACGTGCCCGATATGAGAATATTTCGCTAGGAGTAGTTCGAAACTAGTTAAGGAAAAGTCCTTAACTAGTTTTAAACTACTGCTAGGGCAATATTTACATATCGAATATAAATCTAAGTTTTTTAGATTAATAGTTAAAAATATAAAAGTTACCTATGGGTAGCTCTTATCTTTAGGGAAAGGCCATTAGGCCCGTTTGCAAAAGACACAGAGTTAAAGTAGCACTGGGTTATTAACTCGAGAGTTAAAATGTTACAAATGACACCTTAATATTGTGTTAACTCAAGGCTAGCTATTAACTCTTCGTGGCTTTAGACGATTTATCAGTTTAACCTCTGATGAGCAATTAAATCTGAGTAAAAAGATAGCCCGAGCCACTACAAGTGGCCCTTAGAGGATCCTTTAGTTAAGATGATGTCCCTAATTGTGAATAATTGATTGAGGCTTGGAAATCAAAACAACAATTAGGTACGGTTATTTTAAAGTTTATTATCATTTGGATTTTGAAAATGCACACCTACTATAATCTAGATCATAAATACATCATTTTGTTATTTTTCTATTTTGCAAATAATAGAGAAACACAACAAAAAATAACAGTAAATTGTATTAGCTAGAGATCCATTATGCACTCATTCATTAAAAATTTAAGAGCGTTGCTCTTGTCGATGAAGTAATGCCCTACCCTGACAGTCCTCTCCTAGTGTTTTCACCTCCTTGTACAACATGACATCTGCCATCTTCTTTATTTTGTCTGTAAATGTTCTTCTCGGTCTTCCCCGTTCTCTCTTTCCTTCTACCTTTCCCTCTATGATGGTCTTCATTAGTCTTGTCCTGTCGTACAAGGTGGCCAAACATCTTGTCCTCTCTCTTCTAGCTAGTCTCTTATAGCAAACATACGCAGGGTTTACAATGTTTGCTATAAGAGGTTTTTTCTTTCTCTATGTAAGACTTCCTGGTCGGATTTCTTCTCTGTACAGCTTATCCTTTCCATTTGTCTCCAACACCACATTTCAAACACTTCAAGTCTCTCGCTATCTCTCTGGGTCATCTTCCATGTCTCACTTCCATAATATACAGTGCAATACTCCATACGTAAACTTTCATCAGGCATATTCTTAGTTTTATCGAAATTTTGGATTTTAAAAGGTGCTCTTTGTTGTTAAAAGCTTTTTTTTTTGCTTTGGATATCCTGACTTTTAAATCTGAAGTGCATTTTGAATCACTGCTAAAATACATTTACCAAATACTTAAATGATTCTACTTGTTCTATTGGGTTATTGTTTAGTTTAATTTGATTGCTTTTCACACCGAAAAAAATTACCGGTTTCTTGCGACCGCGAGTGAAACCGCGGGGCGCAGCTAGTAGATAATATAGACATAGGTAAATGAAAACCCTTTTTCATGTTTCAAGCATATTCAGTTTACATAACAGATCCCAAAAGTAGTTCTTTCATAAATCGCGCGATGTCACCCTATCGCTTACATCTCTATGATTCATGAGACCATTGTGTACGACTTTATTTTATTTATCAATGAATAATAGACCATCACGACTTATAGTTTCGTACCATTCTGAAATATTTTGAACGACATGATTTCAGTGTCGTGTTTATAAATTTTTTATAAGAGTGTTTGTATAAAATGAACATTAAAATCAAACAAAAAAGAATCATTAAAATCAATTCAGAATTGGTGCAGTAATCGCGAAACAAACATACAAAATATACAAACAGTCGAATTGAGAACTTTTTTCTTTTTGAAAGTCGATTAAAAATAGTTCTTTTTTACATAAAAATTAGAATTTTTTAAATTGAAAAAAAAACGTGACATTAGTAGGTACGTGCAATTTGTTTATTTTCGTTCAAGCGCAGACGCATTGCTGTAGTATAACTAAATAAATAAATAAATATAAACTCGGGACATTTTGCACAGACGTCCATCTGACCCAAAACTAAGCAAAGCTATGGCTGCCTGAGACTGATATACAAACACTGACTGATATATTAGCACCCAGACATAGAACAAACACGAATGTTCAATACATGAATGTTTGTCCTAGGTGGGAATCGAACCTACGCCCCCAAGCGCAGAATCCAGGATCACTACCAACTGAGCCACCGCAGGCAGTCAAAGTTGTAATAATCAATGTACATAGCCAAATGTGTGAAAATAACACAAGGTTTTAATACAATTTTTGTGTTTTTAAAGTTAGGTTGGACAGAGTACGAGTATAAATTTTCTAACATTTATTCTATTTTAACTTTATAACTGGTTATCATTATATTTTCAACAAAAAATTGTGCAATTGCGAAAGACAATAAAAGCAGTTACTTGTACTTAAATTGTAGATATAAGCCAATTAACAAAGTAAAGTAGTTAATTACAATTAATTATTACCTAACAACATTCATCAATGACATTTTTATTCTAATTTGATAGGAGTTTCCACGCTGTTTCCCGCTTCATCGTCCCTGCAACAAAGAAAATTGTTAGTAATTGAAAAATAACTGTTGATAATGTTAATAGGAAAATCTTCGATTTAGATTTAATATACATAGATGTCAAGTCTCAATCCGAAAAATGGCACCTTGAAGACTAAGCTTAGATCATGATCTAAAAAAACAAGGTCTAGCATTAAGCAAACACGTAACGACATCATCATCATCTGTCTCTTTCGAACTTGTATTCTTTATATTGAGGCTAAGGCTCAATTAGCTGCTAAAAAGCTGGGTGTCCTCTCGAAGGTGCGACGGTACTTCACGCCGGAACAGTTGCTTTCATTATATAAGGCACAGGTTCGGTCGTGCATGGAGTACTCTTCGCACCTTTGGGATGGATCAGCCAAGTACCAGCTCGAGGCGTTGGAGTCCATCGAGGAACGTGCGAAGAAGCTCATTGGCAACGACTCCCTTGTCCTGGCCAAACTTCAAAGTTTGGATCATCGGCGCAAGGTTGCTAGTCTATCGGTTTTTTATCGGATACATTTCCGGGAGTGTGCATCTGGTTTGCATGACCTTATTCTCCCTAGCCCGTTCTTCTATAAAACAACCAAGAGTACGAAAAAGCGGCATCGTTTTATGGTTGACATACCTACAACACGCGCGAAACGCTTTGGTTCCTCATTTCTCATACGGACCGCTAGAGTGTGGAATACTCTGCCAGACTGTGTGTTCCCTGACACTTATAATCTGGGTGTCTTCAAGTCTCGAGTGAATCGGTTTCTTCTAGGCAAGCGTGCTCCATCGTAGGCCGCATTGCTTATCATCAGGCATGTTGGCGGCCAAACGCAAGCCTATTATGTAATAAAAAAAAAAAAAAAAAAACTTGTCGTAAATGACTTATTTCGGTCTTGCTTAAGCATCGATTGACGTCACTACGTGTTGCTGACTGTTATACCTGGCGGAGTATGCATATTTTTAAATCATGGCTTAGATCAAGTTTAGTGGAAGCCTTGTTTTGCTTTCAGTCGCTCTGAGACCGCCTTAGTGTCGCGACGTCTAAATGTGGTAAGAATACTTTATCAAATGTCAGCAACATTATTGCGGAGTGATAAGGCTTAGTTTCAAATGAAGTTATATGTATTTGATTATTTTTAATAGAACGGTAAGAGGCGATGCGTTGCCACTATAGAAGCCTGATTTGTAATGAGACACGACATCTATGTATAATTGTATATCTAATCGAAGGTAAAGGTAAAGTAGGTATTTGATGTGGGTGTTTACCTAATGTGCTATCACCGCCTACTTGCCGTAAGGACAATAATGCTTTTCGTTCCTGAAAAATATGAAGAGTAGGATATGTTTTATTCACAAATCATTTTACTTTCATAAATTAAATAAATACAAATTGGTTGTATACTTGTGATAAAGTATTTTTTTTTCCAGAAAAAACTTAGTTATGTTGGTTATTCACCGTCACAAAAATCATTGCATTATGGGTGTGTTAAAACTTTTAGAATAACGAGTTTCAGTGATCCGACTTAGTGGACTTTTTGGAATTTCTGTTTTTTAATGGTTTGGTGGTTAGAATTTTTGATCTTTATCTGCAATCTAGTTGATTGCCTAATAGAAATTGCAATATCACTTGTACTAAATACAAGAATTCCCTAAGTCCTTGCTTAACTAGTTTTAAGCTACTGCTAGCGATATATTCGCATAACGGGCACATAAAGTTAAGATTCTTCTGAGGAATGACTAGGTATGTAAAAATAATTAGGTAGAAGCTAGCTAGAAGTAGATTAAACTAGTTAAACAAGGACTTAGGCAATTCTTGTATTTAGTGTAAGTGGCCAATATTGTACAACAATATTTGTTCGAGATTCTTGATACTAGGTATATACGAGGTACTAAAATGAATTATAAATAATAATAATAAATTCGGGACACTCCCACACTCGGTCGCCTGGCCCCAAACTAAGCAAAGCTTGTACTATGGCTGCCAGAGACACATACATACTTAGATATTTTTAAATACATACTTAAATACACATTAACACCCAGACATAGAACAAACACAAATCATCACATAAATGTTTGCCCTAGGTGGGAATCGAACCCACGCCCCCAAGCTCAGAAGGCAGGTTCACTACCAACTGAGCCACCGAGGCAGTCAATAGATAAATGAACGACTGAATACTTTACAATGTAGGTTTATTTGTTACTGTGGTGGTCTTAAGACAAAGTAACATTTTATAGGTACATACATACTCGTACATACGTTTATACTAGTTTGTTTATTTTTCTAAATAAATTACACTTTCTTTAATCCGGATGTGGGCGTTGTTACTCGCGACACAGTTTTTTAACTACTGCGGGTAGCATCGATACAATTTTATTAATGTACCTTTCCAAATAAAAAATTAGTTCCAAATAAAGAATTTTGTATTCTTATTTGTACATTAAGAACATAATCATATTCTACTTAACTATATTAATTGCTACATATAAGTGAAGTGTTCTCGTAACTTCATAAGTCATGTAACTTCAGATAGGGAGTAGAGACGTACTTACAGAGTAGAGACAGAGTAGACAATGTTGGAACTTATCTAGTATCTAAGCTTCGTTACTTAGTAGTTAGTACATACCGCAGATTTACAGTTACAGATACCGCATCACCAGATCTTTGCTCCCTTCCAAATTCGCTGAAGTTTGAGAAAAGCGCAAGTTGCTGATATTGAGATAATGCGTTCTTAAATGGATGGTGTCAATGGATATGACCTGCGCGCCAGTAATAAATTAACATTTCTAAAAGTGTTTTTTTTTTTTTGTTGTTTGGAACTTTTTGATAAATCGAATCAAATGTCTGTATTCAATTGGGTGTGGAAGATACACTTTAAACGTCAAAGTTATGAAAATGATTCCACCACCTTGTCCGAAAAAAGACCACTACGCAGAAGAACGAGCAAGAAACTGAGGGCATAATTTATTTTTTTCAATAAATTGTTTAGTGATGAGCACGGAATCTATACCTTTATAGCTGGGTAGTACGTATATACCATGAATTATCTTCAGAGTCTATGGCATGTCTGTGGTAAGTACCCGGTTCAGTTGTTGTCACGATAACGGAGTAAAGGCTAAAGTTGTGCTCATCAGCGGCACGATCCACGGATAGATACATTTGCATATACAGCTTACATTTCCCTAGATAGGTGTTATTATATTTACGTAACTAACTCTCTCTTTAGAGACTTCATATCGTATGAGAGCTTAGCGAATTTCAAAGGATAACTTGGTATGTACATACTCGTAAGTAACTAAGCAACTATCCATAACTTAATACTCAAACTTCTCCAAGTTTGATTCTCTATTAGAAATTTGGCTACTTTATAAATCAAACAGACTAGCTACAGCGAGCTCATTCTCTATCAATAGATAAACTCTCTTATTAGTAAACTTTGTATAGGCTCGAAATTTACTTTGATAAATGATATGTCCAGATTGACTAAAAAACATTTCATACGTGAAAAAAAACAGCCAACTGATAAGTTCTAAATGTACGAAATGTATGACGCAACCCTTGTAAAACACGTACCTGTCACGCACACTAGTAAAAAGAAGTTGGCCAAACACTTTTAGGTCTCCCTAGACATATTAGTTCTCATATAGTACAATATGTAGTTATACCTACAGTGTCTTGTCGATCGAGTTAAAATTTAAAAGAAACAAAAGGACCAAATACAAGGCTGTATAGCTATTCTGAGTCTATTCAAAGTTTATTAGTAAAGGGGAAATTATTTAGTAACTGTTGAAAATTTCGATAAAAATAACCTAAATACCGCATGAACAGACAAACTCAATTGTCTCTGCTCTAGAATTCACTAGCAATTTATTATTCTCTTAGTTAACTTACGTGTAGTAAGGATGCTTGCCCTGCATCAGGAAAGACAGCGCAGTCTTCGAGCTCCGTTTACTGGGAGCAGCGCCGTCCCACAGCTCCTTGCTTAGCATGTGATCTGTCAAGTAAATGCGCATTTTATTCCACAGACAAGGCAGCTGTCCCACCAACTACCGACGAGGAGCTAGAAACTAATAACCAGTAACATGCAAATGTTTGTCTGTGCGATGGAAAAATCTTTTGGATGGAAAACTATGAGTTGATTAACTCATAGTTTTCAAGGCAATGAGTTTTCTGACCCACAAGCAAGTGTGGCGTTGTTTTTTTTATTCTTCTTTATTGATGATTAAAGTACTTAAATAAATATAGGGACACTTGCACACACGGTCGTCTGACCCCAAACTAAACAAAGCTTGTACTTTTTTTTATGATTGAATGGACGTTTGACCACAACACACCTGATGGAAAGTGACAATGCGGTCTTAGATGGAGCACGCTTGCCCATGACATGCCTATTCACTCTTGTCTTGAAGAGACCCGGGTTGTATCTATTGCTGGGGAACACCGAGGCAGGAAGTGCGTTCCACTCCTTGGCAGTTCTAATTAGGAAGGAGTATTGAAAGCGCTTCGGGCGGGCTTTATTAAAGCTGACGACATATCGATGGAATGTGCCTATGGCTGCCAGAGACTGATATACACACATTTTTTTTAATACGTACTTAAATAGATATTAACACCCAGACATAGAACAAACACAAATGTTCATCGCATTAATGTTTGTCCTAGGTTGTTAACTCTTGTTATAAAATAGTAGGTAACGCTACAGGTACAGATTGGGTCCCTATCTAAGCGACCAGGGTCGACCCAGACGAAAGTGGCGTGACTAAACTCGCACGACAAAGACTGGGCCACCAAAGACCAAGCAGTCTGTAAGGAGAGAAGAGAAGGGAAGGGAGACCTTTGCCCAGAGTGGGAAAAAGTGGGACAGAGTGAGACGTAGGCTGAAAATAAATATTCATAAACGCCAGTTTTTAACCCCCAACGCAAAAACGACGAGATATTATATGTTTGACGTGTCTGTGTGTGTGTCTGTGCATCGTAGCTCCTGAACGTGATTTTGAACTTGTGATTTGTTTTTTTTGTTCGAAAGGTGAATTAGTCGGGAGTGTTCTTAGCTAAGTTATGAATAATTATAATATTATTTTCTTTTTAGTCTCTTTGCTAAAAGAAAATAAATACATTGTGTACTTACTATTAAGATCATTATAATAATATAGTTACTTATAATATTTAATAATAAGGTTAGCACTCAAAACAATGCTTAGCAGATATGTGAGTATTGTCGTCCACTAGAGAAAAGGTGTGTAAAATCGTAAGATGATTTACAACTGTGTTTTGTTGAACAAAGTCTCCGACTTATGTCGATGGAACAGAAGCTGTATTTACATTATTTAAAAAAAAGTATCTCTGCTAAATTCATCACAATGATTACATGTTTGCTCTACAACAGCTGTCAAAATAACTAAAGGCCCAGCTGTAATAAGCTATAGTAACTGACTGCAGCTGTTGCTAGCTAGTTAATAGCACGTTTACTCGCTGATAGTAGGACAAGTGCTTGAGGAGGAGCTAGTTCGCTCGTACGTGCACTAAAGGAGATTACAACCTCGTAACAACAGTACTTGAAGATGGGACGATAAGGTCATCAACAAAACAGCTACCTACTGGGAAAGCTCGAATGGGGTTCTGCTTTTAAACCTTTGTCTAACATAGTTTCACTAATGAGTTTTTTTTTTTTAGGGGGAAGCAGTTCAATATGAAGTAACTACGTATCGGTACTTCAGCGTTCGTGTCAAATGTGACTTTATTGTAAAAGAGAAAAAATCGACAGAAAATCATCTTACAATGCACAGAAACCAAATTACGAAAACCTCTTCTGATCCCAGGTAAAATATTATACCTTGCCTTTATTCAAAGACATTTCAGTGCTTTAAGTATATTTTCTTACTCTTAAATGCATTTCCAGTTCTCTTCCTGTACTCCTGTTCGAGTGCCGGCAGCAGACTTGGATACATCGATAATGGCGTCCGGTAGAAATCTGTAAGGAATAAAATGTTTGAGTGTTGTGCATTGGAAAAAAAAATACGCGTTGACTTATAAACCTCCTCCGTTTCGTCGGTAAAAAATGTCCATGTGTAAAAAGTATGCAATGTGTTTACGTCCGACGTTTACAATTAGAAGTTATGAGGGAACAGATGAACATACATACATATACAACATGTTGTTTTGCATTCCCGCAGAATTTGTAGAGGTAGGTATACTCCACTAGCAGAGCATGTATGTTTTAACTATAAGAAAACGTTGAAATCGAGAAAAAAAGCATCTGTTCCATACGCTAAAAAGCGATGGCAGCCTAGTTGGGAGAAGGCCCGTCTCTCAAGCCAGGGGGAGCGGGTTCGAACCGAGTAGGACGCCGAGGTTGCCCCATAACTTAGTCGTGCTTTGCTAGTAGAGTATACCTACCTCTACAAATTCTGCGAGAATGCAAAACAACACGTTGTATATTTGTATTGTTACTAACGGCTTAATTAACCGGGCAGTACTAATATGGGCCGGTCATTATAATAAATAATTACAAAGAGCGTCTCTCCTGCCCGAGCCTACCCGAAACCTCCCCTACTTGACTAGGCTAGTCAAGGTTGTCGATCCAAGTCATTCTGCCTATACAAATCGGTCATTATTTAGACTTTTCAAATTGCCCGTAATGTATAGGTATATACAAACTTAAATACCGGTCTAAAAGTTAATGAAAACATTTTCTTGATTAAATAAAAATATTCAAAGTTCGAATTCCGTATGAGTATCGACTACCCCAAATTATTCCGTTATTTGACGCGAATATACTCCCAAGCGAATCGAATGGAAGTTATTTTGTTAGTAAAATATAATTGTAACTCAGTTGCCTGTAAAATATACACGAAATTGTTTACACATTTTGCAAATATAAGTACTTACTTACCTTTTGTTTGTCAATTAATTCAGTGAAATGGATTTTCCCAGAGGCAGATTGGAAAGTAGGTAGGTATACAGTTTTGTGTAAAGCTTTGTTTTGCGGAAGGGGTTTTGGTTATTAATACTGGACATACTTTTCGAACTGGTTGTCACGATTTCATTTTTTTTTAAGTAGGTACATACTCTAGCCAAAATACTCTAGATAAAAGTAAATCAAACAAGTGTCAGTAAGTGCATTAAAAAGTAGCACTTGTACTTAAAGAAGCGTAAAGAGAAACATTGTAACTTGAACTAATCTAAGATCGAAAAGAAGTATTCTCGTCAATGTTTGTACAAAAATCATCGTAAATAAGTGGCTAAACGAAGGAATCGCTTAGTTTTTACCCGACTCCGCAAGGAGGGTTATATTTTTCGAGTGTAAGTATGTACATACATATGTATGAGGTTTCTTTGGCACGCCCTACAGTCTCAACATCTTGATGGATTTCGACATGTGAGGTGTCATTTGAATCGTCTTGATAGTGGAAGTGACATATGCTACAACATTTTGCAGCCGGGATTTCTTCTTTTTCTTTTATAATGTTACTTGTTTACACAAACTTACAGAGCAAGCGATCTTCAGGAGGTCCTTCTGCGATGACGTCGTCTGAACGACCTCTAAGATAATCTGGAACAAAAACAGCAAAGAAAATAATAACAAATAATAATTCAAATTAATATTTCTTTATTTCAGGCATACTCATAGATTTGTAATTTTTAACTTGATACACATTAGTAAATAGTATATTTTTTTTATTTGTGGTAATTAATTAATTGTAAATGTTTAAATATTTTATGTAAGCATGACGAAAGTCACTGTAATAAAAGTAGTAATAACTGGAAGAACTAATCCCCAAGACACAGGTGGTTAATTTTACCTAGTTTGAGGATTAGCGCTCAAAAAAACAAATTTCCTACTACGAGCAAATAAAGAATTTAAATTTGAATTTGAATATCAAAATTAAACTAAATTAAATAATAAGTCCCTAATTAAAACACAAACGATAATAGAGTTAACTGGGGTAAATGCGTCTCTGGGGCAATTGCGTCTTTCGAGAATTACTGACAAACCCATTACAAATTAGGCAACTACCGCCATCTTGTACAGATTATTGCAACTAAAGATAGAAAAAAGATGTAGGTGGCGCCTTATTTGTGAAGCGTTTGTCAGTAATTCTCGAAAGACGCAAATGCCCCACAGACGCATTTGCCCCAGATGATCTTATATGTAATTCTGAATGTCAAATTACAATGAAATTAAACTTAAATTAATTTGAATGTAATAATAATGAACTGAAAGGTATTGGGCATAGATGCCCAATACCTTTCAGTTAATTCAATCATACAGTGTAAATTAGAATTTACACTGTATGATTGAATTAATTTCCACGAACAACAGAAAACGGTATCTATAAATTTGGCACAGGCTTTTCTTCTAAAACATAAACTTACTCTGTGTTAGAAAATAAACTTATTTATTACCTCGTTAGTGGGGTATGAATACGGCAGAGTTAATAGATTTAAAAATACTGAGTTTTTTGGGTTCTTAGGATTTTATTCAGTTCAGACCTCTTTTGTACGAAACCTAACTAAGATTTTATACAGCTTATCTGTATTCAAGTCTATTCATCTAAAATTTATTGGAAAAAGCTATTTTGCTAATAGCCTAAGGATGAGGCATACGAAAAATAACCTTCACTTTCTCAAATCAGAGGTGAAAGTGTTTTTACATTTTGTCAAAGAAAAAGTGTCCTTAATAATATTTAATGGGGTATTACGGCACTTTTTTTATTTGTATTACTAATAGTAATAAGTTCAGTTTGAATACGTACTTATAATGGATAATAAATAATAAAAATATATATAAATCAATCAGAGTCCTAAAGGCAATTCAAATAAACCGAATTCCTAAACTTGAAAACCTTTCCCAATGCAAAAAAATCTCAGTAACCCATTTAATTCCATCGAGAATATTTTCCACGAGATAAATTCCAACTGATTTTTCTGTCTGTAAAATAGGCCAAAAAACCCGAAGGCGAATTCTTGAAAGAGCGATGACCGAAGACATACTCGTATACGCCGGAGATAGCATATTCGCCGCAGAATCGGCGCGCCGATAGCCCATCGCGGACCGTCGTTTCACTTTATGCTCCATCTCGAATCTCCTTTCAACTATCTATACTGGCACGTTATGAAAATATCACCTAGGCCTTTATTACTTACGAAAGAATTTAGTTCAAAGCTGCAGCGGTGGTAGGTTATTTTTATATCTATCGATAAAAAAACTCTTATATGACGTGAACGTTATTCGGACCTACAAAAAAGCCTGAAACTTTTCATCAACAGAGATTTATTTATTTATTGATAGGAAAACAATAAACTAAGTACACAACGTAATAAAACAATTTAGCCTAGATAGTTTTCACTAATAAAGTAAGATAGATAAATAAATTGAAAGAAAGTGTTAGGTACATAAATATCGAAATAACAAGAATGGAAATAAACTAGATACAAACATAAATAGTAGAACATAAAAAACCCAAAGTAAAAGACTGTAATATAAAGCTGTACCATATCAATTTACAAAAAATAGTAATAATTATAAAAATTATAGAATAAATAAAATTTATCGACTCGAAGTCTTTGTCAGTCGGTATCTACATCTCAATGATATTTTATTGCCTAGCTAACTAGCTGCCAAAAGAGGAAGGATACATAACAATAAATTCAATAAATCAGAAGGATTTGTAAAGTAGTCTGTACCTTTATAATAGTTGAATCCATCTTTCCCGATTTCCGAGCATTTGATTGGCGCAGCCACAGCGAGCAGCGCCAGAATTGATACGAGTCCTTCCCTCATTGTTCCTTGGTAGTAAATAAATGAGTCAAGCAAACATGACACTCAGGTACAGCCGGAGAAGAAACACTGAAGGAGTAGTTCGAGCACTCGCATTTTTATAACCTCTACGGTACAAGGATGTGGACAAGTGCGTGGGTCGGAGAAAAGTGCGGGTTCAATTCCGTCAGCATATTTCTGAAAATTAAGTAAATACATACATATCGTCGCGCCTTTCCCCCGAAGGGGCTGGCAGAGGTGTAATGCAACACCCACACTTCGCCGGACGATAGTCAGTCCCAAATGTGACAGGGCTTGTCGCCACACACCGGGCTCCAGTCATGTAGCAGATGACATTAAATATGCACATATGTTCACACACTTAACAAATTGTGCGTGCCGTCGGCTGGGTTCGAACCCGCTCCCTCTGGCTTGAGAGGCAGGCCTCCTCCAACTAGGCTAAGCTAATTTTCACGACTTTATTTACTTAAAAAACGATGATATCGTTTATAAGTAAATAAAGTCGTGAAAATACAATAAGTATAATTGCAAGTAGGCACCTCCTTGTATTATATTATAATTCAAAACACTTTATGATTGGGTACTTGGATATCAGGTTAAGGTTATAATGATTCTACAAGCCCTACACAGTACAACCTACGTGTACCTACTTACCAATTCATATACCTAGCCTGGTGAGTAGGACACCCAAGGGCACCAACTCTAAATAATTCCTAATTTAAAATAACAAAAGTAAAGTTAACCGCCGTCGAAGTGAAGCTACCTAGTTCCCTATTGTAAAACCACGTACTTGCCTACTGTACCTACTTGAAGTCGTAAAGGCCTCAGCCAGTCTTGCAACTGACAGCGCAGCGGGACACTGTACTTATTGTCGAATATACCCACGAGGTTATGGAAATGGCACAAGACAGCCTATTTTTTATACTCGAGTGACTGTTGCGATTTCAATGGGTCGGTTCAGATGGAAATGTCATGTTATGCGGCTAGATGTTTTGTTTCCTTTATATTGGAATGGAATATTTTATGTTAAACGGTAAACTGGTAACAACGTGCGATTTTTCCGCAATTTTTTCAGTGTTTCAGCATTTTTGTGGGATAAAATGTTTATATTCGCCGCGTTTTCTTGGATTTGCTTGTGGTTTTCGTTTTAACATGATTATTTCTAGTATTTTTGTCGGTTAAAGACATGAAACAGACGGACAGATAGACAGACTGGATTACTTTGTCATTTATATACCTATACTTAGTTATAGTTATTTTGTTAATTACAATACCTTATAACAGTGTGATGACTGCGTTTATATGAACATGAAAGTAAGCTTAAAATAATTCAATATTGCTTGCGTAAATGTATGGAGTATTTAGTGGTTATTTATTGAAAGCTGAAATATCAGCTTAAGTTTAGGTAAGGTTGGGTTTGTATTGGGTTTTCTTAGAATCGAATCAAATTCACAAAGAGACTGTCAGACCTAGGTCTATAAAAGATGTAGGTAGGTGTTTCGTATTGGCGTAGTAGGTATTGTTTAACGAACTAAATTTGGCTCTTGTCTAGACTGTTTAATCCTTAAAGAGATACATTTTGATAATTATTTCGGTAACACAAAATAGCTTCATAATGAAAATGGATACGAGTGAGTACTATAATTATGACACCACGTTGGGCGCCAAATCTATATGTACCTTTTACTTACACTTATACCTACATTGTTTACAGCAATAAATACTTAAGGGTCCGGCGACCACTTTAGACAAAGTTCGCATTGCCTAAAGATTTTCCATTGCCATTTCGTCTAGAATGAGACGACGACCAAGGAGAGCAATTAAAGAAACTGACAAGCCTCTAAAGTTATCCACAGAGTGACAAATTGCAATTTCAATCTTTTTTTTTTACGATTTTCACACTTCTCAAATCATTCTTAAATTACTAAAAAAACCTTGTTTTATGAGTATTAATTAATTTAAAAGCTAATAATGTAGACAACCTTCCTATGCAAAGTACTGTTTAATTTGCTTTGTCTTTCTATTTAATGAATCAGTCAAAAGAGACCCCTTAAAAACGCGGATATTTTAGCTTTATTTTCTCTTAAAGACGGTCTTTAAAAAAATGATCATAAGCAAGAAAGCAGATATATGTAGTTCATTTAATTTTACCAGCCAAATTTCATCACAATCGGACGAATAGTTTCCAAAAATTTTCAGATAGAAGAATTTTCTACACAAGCGCGTCTGTATAGAAAATTCAGAGCTTCGCAGAACCCTTAATCACTTGAATATTATTTAAAAGTGACCTATAAGAAACTATTAAAAATAGTAGCAGTATTTTAAATAAGAGTAAAAAACTACCCCAGTCGCAGTAATCACTACTCACAACGCCAAAGTGTCATTTTTAAATGCAGCAGTAAAGAAGTACCAACGTTGCAAATGGCCGGATTTCTGACGACACTTCAGGCCGGGGCTTTCAGCAAATGAGCGACGGCCCCACGACACGGACAAAGAGACCCTTCTGAGGCCTCTCTCGCCCAGTCTGCGTAGACCCCCGCTTGCTCTTATAAAACTACGTAAATAACAATGAGTGACGTACAGCCGCGGCTCTGTTTAAATGAGACGGTTTGAAGGCGACTTCGGCGCTCCGCTGCACACTTCTCCAGTAGAACTGCAGAAATGTACATCGGTTATAAGTTCTAAGTATCGCATTTGCTATGATTGTACGGATCATGCTAATGATTTTATGAATTTTCATTAAATTTCGCAAAGTTTCATAAGATTACCTTTTTGCTCCGATACCGTTTATTCCTATAATTATTATTTTTTCTTAGTTATCGTTTTAGTTTATGCCTCAGATACAATAAATACATGGGTACGTATATGTAGATACACGTTAGTATTATAATTACTAATACTACATACTGTCTTGGGAATACTACCTATGTATTAGGTATAATGTATCTTCTGTGATAGCGCAGTAATAAATGAAAAGCCTCTAAGGGATTCGTATCTACGTAGAATATTGTATAAGATATCTATCTGAAATAAAGTAGGTAGGTAATACTAGTTAATGGCAAAAAATAATTATCATACAAAAATTGCCTGATAACAACTATAGGTAGAAACGGTACGAAAACCAGAAAATGGACCGCATAAATTAGGTGTTGCACACAATTCACCGTAGTCACATACAAACGCAATCAGTCGCAACAGTAATCTTTATTGTTGTCTCGTTCTCGCTCGTCTCTTGCACGTATCTCAATTTTATTTTATTTATACCCTTTACATAATACTGTCAACCGAACTACGCAGGTAGTGTTCTTTTCCTTGTAGTTTTATTGGGTCCACGCGATGTGTACTAGAAATTAGACTCGTGCCTCTTCTTTCTTATATTATTTCGATGCTGATAAAACAATGAATTCGCTTTGTCAACAGCAGCCTTTCAAATTAATTGCGGCTATCACGTTAATAGCTCGTTAACTGATGTCCGCGTCTCCAAATCACCGAACGGCAATGATTTATGTCCTCTGTGACACAGATTGGATTATAGTTCCCGGTTGAGCGTCCTCGATCTTCGTAATTACCATGGAATTTGAGATGTACTGACCTAATTGAAATGGCCCCGTGGCAAAAAGCCACAAGTATGAGCAAAGTAATTTTCTTATTTTCAGGTTAATGCCGTTGTTGACTTATTAGCTCTAAACTGTTGCATAGGTGGGTTTTCTATATATAGGTACCTACTTACCTGTTAACTAGGTAAGTATAGCTCAGAGCAAGAAATGATATTTATTTAGTACTAACTGTGCCCCGCGGTTTCACCCGTAGTCCCACAGGAATCGTTTATTTTATCAGGATAAAAAGTACCCTATGTCCTTTTCTGTACCCCAGGCAACATGTATGCAAAATTTCAAGACGATTGGTTGAGTAGTTGAGACGTGAAAGCATTACAAGCAAACAAACAAATAAACGAACAAACTCACTTTCGCATTTATAATATTAGTTAGGATTAGGATGTAAAGGTAGGTATAGGGATCTACTATAGATATATTTTACTGAAACTAGTTTATATTTATTCTGTGATAAGACGGAGCTATAAATAATTTTAGTGGAGTGATCTTTCCAGTTTCTACTGATGGTCTGTGTACGCACCCTTTGACGCGTCGGCGACGGTCGTTTGTTCGTCTTTCACTTACAAAAGGATATTTATAGCAGCTGATCGATTTTGAGGGTTCTTTTGTCGACGATTTTGCCGCAATAATTCAAAACTTATGAGGGTGGGTAAACTTTTGGCTACAAAAATGATTAATTAGAAAGAAGTTACAAACCTACAAAACAACGTTACAAAATTTAGGTACAAACTAAGGCAACGAGAGACCACCAAATGACTAAAGAGATTATAAAATAGGTTATAAAACCAATCGGACGATACATACATACATAAGGGCGCGTCAGATAACTAAACCTAAATGCTGTACCTACCTAGATTGGCACTTATATTAATAGGCGAATAATAAACAGAATCTTTCAAAACGTGTTCAGTTGGTAAGTAAGTAATTAATATTTTTCGATGATATACTCGTACCTACGTTATTTAGTTTTAGTTAGTTGACGCGCGCTATGCTTTATCATTTCTTGTCTAAATAACTTGGATATTATTAATGACAAAAAAATACTGGGAGCTCAGATCAACCTAGAGAATAGGTTGATTTGAGACTGGCAGCAAAGATTTTCATTTTTAATTTCATTTGCCGACTTTTGAGTCATTCAAATTTCCCATCTGTGGGTAGCTTTATGGTAGCTTTCCTTTCACTACCAGCAAGATTCTTACGTCAAAGTGACGTCAGGAGCGCATTGATGAATGACGCCCACGATACCAGCTAACCTATACGTTTACGACGTAGCTCCTATTTGTTCCGACAGCGGTTTTTGCGTCACATTACATGACGTTGATTCAATATGACATTATCGTAATCGAATGTCCCTGGCACCATGTCCTTTAAGATGACTCAGGTATTTATAGCAAAATTATTTGAAATGAAGGTCTGTCTTTTTTGTAAAGAAAGAAGAATAATAATACTAAGTAAGGTTTTTTTGTAAAGAGTGACAAATAAGCAGACAGCCTGCCTGTAAACTGTAACTGGAGTTTTTTTGGCGGGAACCGAAAAGATGGTTGCGTGATTTTGGATTATTTTTTTAAACTTGTGATTCTTCGAATGTCAAAGTGTATTAAAGGTAGGTATTTAACATTTACTGGTTCGATAAGGTGCACGAGTGTGGGCAAATGACACAAACAAAGACGTGCTAGTTTTCGTCTTCTCTACAAAACTCGACTTAAAGTGTCAGGAAAGTATCCACGACTTTACTGAAATGGGGAAAATCATCTCATCTATCATCACCCTCTCCTCCATCATCTTCATCATAGATGTAACGACTAAAGTACGTAAAATATAGGTACGGATGAAAACAACGCTGCTGCATGCAACGATGCTGATGTGACGATAACCCGGATAGAAATTTCAAGAGACCCTTTTTAAATCGGTTTTTAAGTACCTACCCAGGCGGCAGGGTTATGAATTAACGTAATGAAATATTTTAAGGACAGCAAAACGAACAAGTAGGATAGAAACATTAAATCTATCTATCTCAATGTGATTCAATCGGACCAACGTACGAGTCTATTACTAGCTAGCTTAACGGATATGCCTTTCACCAAAGCTTAGCTAGGATCCAGCTGTGGAGTCGGCGACTAATCGCAGACTGTAGTAGGTACAGTCTACATACATGCGCTACATTATGCTCAGACACGGAGCCACTTCCGTGTGGTACTTACGATGTAAGGCTCACATTTCAAAATTGGATACACTAGCGCCCAGACGGAGTCCGTGTTATAGTAAATCGATACCTTAGAAACAACTAAGTACATAAAACATATAGACACGCCTTTATCCAGAGGGGGCTGGCAGAGGTATAATATACAACACCCACACTTCGCCAGACAATATTCAGTCCCAAATATGACTAGGGGCGAGCCTGTCGCCATATACCGGGCTCCAGTCATGTAGCAGATGACATACAATTCGCTCATATGATCACACAGTAAACAAATTGGTGCGTGCCGTCGTCGGCTGGGTTCGAACCCGCTCCCTCTGACTTGAGCGGCAGGCCCTCTCCAACTAGGCTATCATCACTTATAACAAGTAATACCTATCTACTGCTAAATAGGTTGGTTTTTAGTCTATTTCAGGCATCAGTATGTGCCGCCTTCTCCGCGTTTAACTCACAAATGGGTGTCCGAGTCCATTTACCGAGCTCCTAATAGAAACTAATGCACAATATCTGTCGCTACTATCACTGTTTACGCTGCATACGTGACTCAGCGTCCAACTGCTTTCGACTTTGTAACTGCTGCTCAAATGTATGTTGGAACAAAACATAGAAATATTATACCTAGTGTAGGTAGTAAGTCCATACTAAATATAGATAGATGTCTACCCTAAATACCTACCCTGGGCAGTGACGGATCCAAAAAATCTATAGGCTGAGACAGACTGAAGCCGCACCTCGAGAACGTGTATCGTTTCGCTGTAACAGTTCGCAGTATAAATTCCACGAGCCCTCGCCTCACCTCAACTTGAAGCACGCAGCGAGCTAGCTTCAGAGTTCACGAAAAAGCCGAAGGCGGAAACGATTACCGAAACCTTGCTCGCGGCAAGCGGCTTGGCTGGTTGAATTGATCACGGTGAACTCATACGCGAACACGGTACGTTACGACGCAATGAGAAGGCAATCTTCGCGTTTTAAATAATACCTAAGCAATAGTTATTTAGGTACTTTTGTCCCCTTACTTATTTAGGTACCTACTTTAATTTTCAAAGTCAAAATGTTTTTATTCAATTGGGTATCAAAGATACACTTCTGAACGTCAAATTTCGCTTGGACATCGACTTTTGAGACCGACTCCGACTCGAAAGTTAGTTTTTATATTAGATCTTTCTTTGGAATTCTTGTGTGGGTAGTGTGGTTTCTTGGTGTAGGTATATAAAGTTAGAAATAAAATAAGTTATCAGACTGCATTAACGTATATTGGCATATGTATAAAATAATAATAATCCTATTAAAAATAATATCTACATCTCTATCTTATATTTCTAATTATCAATTACGATACAACAATAAATATGCGCTTTAGTTTTTAATTTTAACAAATTTTCAGCAAATATGCTTAATACTATTTATTAGTTTCAAAAAATCTACCTACTTTTTTAAATAAAATGCCATCAAATTATTCCACAAAAGCATATAATTTTAAAGAATTTACCACAGGATGTACCTTAGGTAAATTCTAGATTCTGGATTTAATTTCATCTCAAATAAAAATTGGTAGTAGTTTAATTCACATAGTTTGAATTAAAGTAACTAAGTATTTAATTAAAGATCACGCAATATTACTACGTATTAATTAATAGGCGTTTTAATATAGCTTTATAGCGTTTTAGTAGCATATATTTTTTTACAAGAAATTCTGGGAAAATTGATAACATTACTTCTCATTAATCGTAATAAGGCAGTGCTATTGTTTTAGCTTACAATGTATTTAGGTTTAAGTAGGAGTGTACTTATTTTTAATAATTAATTAATAGCATTATTTTACAAATAATCAGCTGCAGATCGGCTCGTACTCACGATTTTACCGGTCCTACGGACTCGTTTTTTTTCTTTAATGCTTTTAACCTTTTGATCGCAAAAGTCATTAACGGGCCCTGTACGTAATCACTATCACTAATGTTATAAAGGCGAAAATTTGTGAGTGTGTAAGTGTGTATGTTTGTTAGTTCTTCATGCTCAAACGGCTGGACCAATTTAAATGCAATTTGGTCTATAACACATAGAACACAATAACACATAGACTACTTTTTATCCCTTAAAAATGTAATTATACACCAGTAATGTTTACTTTTTACCCGCGGGTAGCACCGCGGGGCGCAGCTAGTCATTAGAATAAAAATAGAATATTGGCTGTGTGAGCCGAGGACCTTGCAAAAATTTTAATTAGACAATTTTTTTTTTTTCAAACATAAACATAAAAAACATAAAAAAATCGAACCTGCCCACAAAATTTTACGATTATCGGTTGAGAAATCAGATTTACAGAGAACAGCCTGACAGACGCCCGCTGGACGAACATACAAAAGCATTTTTGCCAAAGCTGAAGCAGAGACGCTTCGCTCGCGCAGTAAATTATTTTAATTTTCTAAGCGTACAGGGCACAGAATGAGTTTTACAGGCGCTTACAAGTAGTTTCCGTAAAGTCTTGCAGCCAGCTTAAACCGTGAGTACTACAGGCATAAAAATATAATGCGATTTTGTCGTTACGAATTAATAATCATCGCTAGTTAAAAATATTGATAAAAAAACGGTATTAACCCTAAATAGAAAAGTACACAAAAGTTTTTTTTTTTGCAAATATTACGTAATTTATAAACAACCACCCAAAGCCTGTTACAAAATGCATCGCTTACTCTACATCTATAGAACAAAGGCAGTCATTTATGAACCGAATTTAAGTAAATAATTCTCATAAAATCTCTTCAAAATTTTAACGTTTCAACCAATATATGAGTATTCCTAAATCACTTACTTTATTATGCAACTATTATTATACCGCTAAAATAGTAAGAAGTCATTGAATAAATCAGATAATGTAATCCGTAATTTTTTGTTGAATAATTTGTCTTTTTTTTGGCGAAACTTTTTACATAGATTTTTTACATACTTTTTACATAGATTTTTTTTTACATAGATTTATCAACACTTGGATGACGAGTGTTTTACAAAATTTACGTTAAAAAGGACATATTTGACAACCACATGTTTAGCAATACCGGCAAACTAATATAAATCCTATTTCGTTATTACAATAACTATTATGTAGCTTGAAACTACTTTCCTCTACTTCTAGCGTTTTTGCAAAAACTACAGTCTACAGCTTCAATCTACCCATTAGTTGACCCATTTTTGAGAGCTGGCCCGAAATCCATGTATTTGTGGGTAAATCTATGGTTGTCTGATGCTTAGTGCTTCAAACTCTTAGTTCAAGCTAATACATAGCTGAATAAAATACACCAGAGTCAAACTATTTCTACGTCAGTAAAATAGTTACAATAAATGCATCATGCTACTCAAATAAACTTTTTAAAGGACAAAATTATCAACTCAACAAAAATGTACAGCTTGGCAAAAAAGAGTGGAAACAATGGTACTGCATATGCCACTGTGTTGTTCATATGGCAACATCGTATTTCGACTTATTTGGAGAGCGTTGCCAGCTGCAAAACAATTAGTTCTATTTTTCAAGACGTTTCTGCGAAGCTCTATAAAAAAAATTGATTGTCTGTAAAGTCGGTTTACGGACGATGGTTTAACGTGAGAACGTCATAACAAAACATCGATGAAATCTTCTCCTCGGATGTTTAGGCCAATCGAGTGGAAGAGAGATAGAGCGCGCAATGCGGCGCAAGCCAATCGTGCCTTTCGCTCGCTCGTGTAGCGCTCTCGCTCCGATCGTAACGGGACCATAAGTCATCATTTTTCGTGCGAGCAGCCGGCGTTCATCGATTTATTAGACGTTGTCACGTCAAAAAGTTGATATCGAGAAAATATTATCGTCCTTCGGAACGAGCTGATTTATTCAAAAACTCTATAAAATGTACTGTAAAATGTCTTACTTAAATACAACACTATGTTATGTCTTACAGTACAATATTGTCAGCCATTATTCTCCTGCTACTCTACACACGACCCAAACTATTAGCGCTCAGTTAAGTCGTTAACTTTACTTATAACGTAGTCAATTGGCAAAAATAATATCTCTCACAATACATACATACATGAAATCATTGAACAATATCTTCTTCTGCGTTTTAAAAATCAAAATAGAACAGAAACAGTAAACAAATCTTGTCAATTTGACTAATAACTATGTAGGTACTTGAAAAAGAAATGTGTATATGTAAACATACATCTTGAGACCTTAGATAATACTTTTAATACATCATTGAGCTGGTTCACATGATACCAAGGCATTTTGTGCCTTATTTTCTAAGCGTAATGACAATGGTCATCACGTGTCATCCTGCTCGCGCGAACTACTCGCGTCATACGAGCAAGCGTGAGGGCATACGATGACCATTGCTTTGACGCTTACCAAATGGCTGGACGAATCATACACACGCATAGAAATTGAATTACGAGCCAATCACAAACTTTCACAGCTGTTTTTATTGTTTCGTGGACATATTTTTATTTGAAATTGCTTAAATTTGAAATGTTGCTGTAACTGACAAAACATAGGGCTCATATTTCAATGGCATGGTTCGTCCAGGCCCAGGCAGGGCCTGGTATGATGTGATCCTTTGGTGAACAATCTTATAGTTTTAAAATAGTTCTAAATGTCGTACAACATTCAGAATGGTTGTAAATAGTTTTAATATCCATTATTTAACTCATCTCACAGCTCCCGTTAAGGCTAATTGGCGTTTTGAACACATCTCTTGACGTATCCTTGGCTTCAGACTTCAGTCATTCAAAACCATATTTATGATTCACTTAAATTGTTCCTATAATTTGAGATAAAAAAAATCTGGTTGCTTCTAGACGGGCAATATTTTTACTGCAATCCCGGCTCGGCAATACTGGGCCAGCAATATTACGACAATATTTTGAGTGAGGCCCGGCCATCCTACTAATATTATAAACGCGAAAGTATGTATGTATGGATGGATGTTTGTTACTCTTTCACGCCAGAACGGCTGAACAGATCTGAATGAAAGTTGGCACAGAGATAGATTATAGTCTAGAATAGCACATAGGATACTTTTTAACTACGGGCGCGGGTGAAGCCGCGGGGCGCAGCTGGTATAGTCATACGTTTCTAACATGGCTGATGATGGCCGGACTACAGTGGGCAATATGCCAGTATTGCAGTAAAACTATGGCCCGTCTAGGACCACCCTAATCCAAACAAAACAAACTATTAATTTAACAAAGCCGGTTGCTAGATAACTTTTATCATTTTCCTACATAGTCATAAAAATATGTTTTTTCCAGATTAAAAATTAGAGTAAATGAAAAAAATACCGAAGCCAGGTTTACATCAAACGCTATTATGCATAATCTCTAAGTACTTTAACATTTTCGATAAACTTTACATAGTAGGTACATGAAGTAGAAGATCTGAGAATAGTGGGGGAAGCCAGAGGGAGTGAATAGGTTAGATCGTAGAAAGAGATTCACAGTTTAAACTTGAAAGACAACAATACAACATTATAACTTGACCCATTAAAGAAATTAATCTAAAGAAACCGAGCTATTCATGTCATCTCGCTCACACAATCACACACTATTCCTAATATGAATGAGAGGACACGACTATCACTGTTATGTTTCGATTCGTTTCTTTAATGACGCAGCTTATACTATTTGCACTATTATTTACATAAACAGTCAACAATGCACATTGTTTTGTTACCAATGTTAATCGTGTAAAAAATTACGTCTGTACAAAATACATAGGTATACCATAACGTGAATTTTACATCAATCGTAATTTTACTGCAGCATCTATCTCAGACGTGGGATAGTTTTCAACTCGATAACTTACACAAAGTTTAATGTAAAAACGATGATTACTTGTTTTGGATTTTAAAAAGCTTTGTCTCGTCACGTTATTCGTTCTTCTTTTAACCTTGGACGCAAAAACGAAGGGGTGTTATAAGTTTGACGTGTCTGTGTGTCTGTCTGTGACGTCGTAGCTGCCGAACGGATAACCGATTTTGATTTTGTTTTCGTTTTGTTTGAAAGGTGAATTCGTCGGGAGTGTTTTTAGCTATGTGTGAAAAAATCGGTGTTGAGGGATTTTTAAATTTTTAATTATCGTCAATAAGATGGCAAGGCACTAACCCACTCATTAGTTACCTTATCGAACATATTATGTTAATAGTTTTCTTAGTTCACGTCACGAATACAGATTTTTTTAGTTTGAGTTTTATTAAATTTCTTTGAGATTTTTGTGCGAAAACTTCTTGTTAAATGTATAGTTCTAAAAACTACATTACGAGTATACATCAACAAATTTCATAGTTTGTTCATAAAATTGATAAGTAATATTGTAAAATTAGTAGAATTCAGTAAAAATTTAGGGACCATATTCAATTTTTAAAATAATAATAGATTTCAGTAGCTTTAAAAAATAGTTATAAATAAAAGTCAAGGTTAACTGCCGTCGTTATGTCAATAAACAATCTGGACCAAAAAAAATACATTCTACTCTTACATACTCTTTGAACACCAAAAAATGAGACTCAGGTTCATAATACAAAAAAAAAAAGTAAAAAATGCGGGTAGTATTACAAAATTAAAGCAACAAAGCGGAGTGCGCGGTCAGTTTGGTCGGAGCGCTATTGTCGGGTCGGCGGCGCGACGCGAGTGACGTCACACGGCGGCAGGAGAGGCTGACTGTCAGTGCCACTTCGCCTTTTGAGCGAAAATGTCGGCGCGCAGGTTCTGAGCGAAGCATATTCCGAGAATCTGGAATTGACACAACAAAACAACAATTGTACTAACAATTTATGTGTTTAACCGTTCGAACGCCAATATACCCAATACTTGACAAGCGATAGCGAACTTTGTACGCCAACGATGGTGTACCCTAAAGACAAAGCAAAGCAAATAATTACAGTAATTACACACAAAACACACGCGTACAAATAAAGCGTCATTAGCATTAGGGAGCAATTGAGATGGCCATTGCCGATACTTAATTGAACCGTTAACGTTTCCATAGTTTAAACAACGGATGAGGAACGGCTCAGTATCACTCTCACAAATCACAAATGTGCCAGCTGGATGACCGGGGACACGTTTGTGAAACTTAACGGTTCGCTTAAGTATTTTAAAGTGTGTCGGTTTGCCCTCGCGGGCTCCAGACGAGTTGCGATTGCTTCCAAACGATTATGTTTTTAAAATCGCTAATGAGAATTGAGAATAACATTACAACACATTTTTGAAGCTCGTATTTCGTCAAATCAGCTACTGGCATTCGACAGAATCGCTTGCAACTTGTCAAGGGCCCCAGCACCCATATTCTCAATCATTCATAAACGTTTCATATCCATAATTATTAATTATCTGTTCGGATAAATAATAATTTAACTCTTCGAATTCCTCGAAGCTCAGTCCGCATTCTTAAGTTTTTAAACGTGAATCATTCTTACTATCGGATTTATACTAAAATTCCGATTCCAAAATTTATTAAAGTAGACTGAGGTTCGAACAATTTAAGGGCCCACGACTCACTTATGGCGCGAAATTCGAATTTTAAGCAGTTTTTGTTTTGTTTTTGTAGCTAGATGGACAACATGATATTAGAATTTGCGATTATCTTAAGACAATTTTTTTCGTTATTCTACAGACATATTTGACAAATATGCACCTGATTACTTTATTTTTTTATTTTTTGTAATTCATGTAAAAATAATTAAGGGATTTTTGCCAACACTGGCATGCTAATCCCATCATACCCTAAACTATACACTTCAACGAAATCGAGAAAAAAAAAACTTAAAAGACCTCGCCGCGCCCACGCAGTGACGATCGGCGGAGACGATCACCGATGCCGAATAGATCAGCGCACCTGATTACTTAAAAAAGATCAATAAAAACTTTAGACAATTAGAGCAATCTGGTGCATTGGTTTACTATTTTTTCAAAATATTGTAAGGAATAATTCACGATTGGCGCAAACTCCATTACTAAAGTTACCCGGTGAGGCACCAAAATAAAAAAAAAAGTTTGAAATTTAAATTTCCCGCGATTTTAAGTTTAATTTTTTTGCAATCCGATCGGAAACGTTTCCGGATGTCTGTGAACATGGATGCAGGTGTGTAAACAACAAAGCGTGCAAACTACTTACTTGTGCGAAAGCGGTACAAACGGCCGAGGTGGCCACTATCAACAGGTTGTGATCGAACCACTCCTCGGCCGCCTCGAGGCAACCCTTGTCATATATTATCTTAACAACATCAAATGTCTAGAACAAAAAGAAAATAAACTGTCAATTAAAACGAGACAAACTATTCTACAAACTATACAATATACAGTACATTTTAGAACAGGTACAACCAATATTACTGTTAATACATGTTATGCTGTAATGGAAAATGAAGTTTTAGCAACCTTGAACTTTCTTTTAACATCTTCAATTACAAAACTTCAGTTTTCAGTGCGGCCAATTTATGAGTCGAGTTGACTGGAGAACCATGGCTATTGCTTTGTTGTTAAAAACTTAAAAATAAGAAGTGAAATAAATATCTTGGAATAATAATAATGTTTAATTATCACACCTACAGACTACAGAGTCTTTTGTTCAAAATGTTGGTTTTATCATTGGGCCACATCTGCTGATAAGTCGGTCGCACTGTGCTTAGGATATTTATAATATAGAAACGAAAAGCACCGTCCACATTTTCAAATTATTTTCACGATGTGAAATCGTGAAAATAATTTGTAACTGACAACTCCCATCACATTTTGAGCACATTTCTGATAAAAAAAATATTCATTTATTAGGTGGATGGTAATCTTCGCAAAATGTCCATTTTCTACACACAAATATAAACACAAAGACAACGTAAGAAAATTCAAATCCCGTGTGCTTAGTGTAAAATCGACGGCGAAGAGTGAAGCGGCGGACACGAGGTGTATCTAGTCTAAATACGAACTACACACGAATATGAACTGGAATGAGCGGTGATAAGGTCCATGTTTGGTTTGAACCTTGACAGAGAGCGGGCCGATCAGCGGCAGACAAGGTATCTAGTCTAAAGGCCCGACCACACGCTAAATCTTACTTGCACTTTGCGCGCAGAAATCAACCAAAAAGCGCATTACATGCCCAAAGGAAAGTTGTTCATGCAAATCGCTGTCGTACCGCACAAGTGCATCATGTTATTATGGCCAGGAAATCCCAGCCAAAATATTTTAATTTAATTTTAATTACAATGTAATAAGTATGTTAGTCTGTAAGGTATTTATGATACGGGCCCGTGCTGTTATTTTAACCGGTGCCTGAAATAAACGTTAATTACTTTTATTGACGCCAACTATTGCACAAATCGTTTGCGCACGCAAGTCGCTGCGTGTGCCCGGGCCTTGAATGCGAGCTACACACGAATATAGACTGAATAGAGCGGTGCTAAGGTCCACATTGGTTAGAACCTTGACAGAGAGCGGGGCGAGGAGTACGGCGGCGGCGGGCGCGAAGTGTCTCTGCAGCCAGTCCTCGGCGGCCGCCAGGCAGCCGCGCTCGTGCACCACGCGCTCGCTCACTTGCTACACGTCACATACGTATACATTGAGAAACACTATCTGGTAACATCTTCGACTGACTCGGTGGCTCAGCTGGTTGTGAACCTGCCTTCTGTGCTGCCGGGCGTGGGTTCCATTCCCACTTAAGACAAACATTCATGTGATGTGTTTGTTCTATGTATCTGGGTGTTAATATGTATTTAAGTATGTTTTTAAAAATACATGAGTTATTGTAATATATTTATATCAAGTCTCTGGCAGCCATAGTACAAGCTACGCTTAGTTTGGTGCCAGATGACTGTGTGTGCAAAATGTCCTGAATATTTGTTTATTTATTATTTATCGTCACGCCTTTCCCTCGAAGAGGCTGGCAGAGGTGTAATACAACACCCACACTTCGCCGGACGATATTCAGTCCCAAATGTGACAGGGGCCGAGCCAGTCGGCATACACAGGGCTCCAGTCATGTAGCAGATGATATACGCACATATGTTACAAATTGGTGCGTGCTGGCTCAACAATCAATCGGCTGGGTTTGAACCCGCTGCCTCTGGCTTGAGAAGCGGGCCTTTTCCAAATAGGCTATCATTGCTTTTTTATCTGGTAACAAAAGTCAAAAATTGTCCGAGCGTCGTTATACGAACCTAGTCATTTTTACATCTCATTCACGATCTCATAACGCCGGGCAATGCCAAAGTTCTCGATAACAAATTGCCCAATGATATTTACCTAGAATATGTCCGTCGTTTAAAGATACACGGTGAATAGCCGCAATCACATTTACTCCAATTTAGACGTTATTTCAGTAGTATGATTAGGGCAATTTGTTACCGAGCACTTTGGCATCGCGCGGCGTTGTTATCAGATCGCGGTTAGCTTACTACTAAACAAAAAGTCGGCGCAATGCTTTGCGTGCGCCGAGTTTTGGTGCGGTTTTTTTTTTTGCACGATTGTGACTCTTTAGTATTTTTTCTCAATACTCATATAGTAATAATATATCAGAAGAAAAGATATATTACATGAGTCAGTTTGAGGATGAGGGCATGACTGAGAAGTCCGCGACTGATGCTTACTTCTTGCGCCTGGTCCTAATTGATTATGTTTGACGACGAAATGGGTTACACATAGAGTCACACGTGTTTACGAACACATTTGTGACTCTTGTTTAATTTTATACTAGGAAAAAATGTTGTAAACTGCTGGTAATAAGTTAATTAAACTAATAAACAAAAAAATATATATAAAAATACGCGTCGACTAGAAAACCTCCTCCGATTTGTCGGTTAAAAATGTCAACGCATTCGGTGTGCGAGATGAGGTGAGTATCGTGCCTACCGATCGCTCGTGTAACGTTTTCGCTCCGATCGTAACGTTACAATGAACGTAACGGGACAATGAACGTAACGGGACAATGAGTCATCCTTTTTCGTGCATGCAGCCGACGTTTATTAGACGTTGTCACGTCAAAAATAGTATGTAACGCACACCTTGCGCGACCTTACGGCGCCCGACGACAGTACGCATTGAGTACAGTTATAGTTAGTAATAGTAAGTAGGTAGTGACTGACATAGGTGGTCTTGCGCACGTCGTATCCGCACTGCTTGTTGCGGATGACGTCCTGCGGCTTGCTGCGGCAGCAGCTGAAGGGCACGCCGCACGCCTCGCGCGACCCCACGGCGCCCGACGAGCAGTTGAAGTACGCGTTCAGGTCCCAGTCCTTGGGGCCTTCCACGCCGCAGCACTGCAGCTGGGGGGAAACAAACGTTTAATATACACTTCTTAATGCCCCGTATTACACGAAATCAACAAAAACTAGATTTTTTTTTTTGCGCTTACTTTTATATGTAGAATTATGATGATCAGGTACACAAAAATACAGCTGGTAGAAGAAACAACCAAATCAAGTTTAACCGAAGAACAATCGAAACGAAAGAAAAATCGTGCTATCAAATTCAAATTTTCTTTATTTTAGGCCTTTTACCCATAAACATTGTAATATAGAATATAATTAAATTGAATAAATTAAAATTAAAATGAGGTATTAACAATTAAATTAAAATGAATATGAAATTAAAAATGTCAAAAAAATAAATAAATGAAAAAATTAATCAAATATGGTATGAAATATGCTATAATGGCGCCTTAACTAGTCTGACAGGCTGTAGTACAATTTTGTGATGGTCGCGGGAAGTCGCTGGATGTGAGCAGCGCAGGACCAGTCGTTGTGGAGATCATAGAGGAAGGCTTTTGTCCAACTGTGGACGTCTTCCGACCTGACATGATGATGACGGTGAAGTAGTGATTACTAATGCTTACCCAATCTTCTTGTATCCAGTCGATTAAGTTCTGTTGGTCAGGATCTTCTCTGTAATGTATGATGAAGCTTTGGAAGCCACTCGTCGCTTGTTGTTTAATCTGAAAGATGTTCCATACATTTTATAAACTGTTTGACACAATACACAGATACTCACCACAACCACACTTGCACACACACAAACACATTATGCTTGCAAAGCATCGCCAAGAATCTCGATTGTCCGCTGCAACCTGGGCTACTTAACTGTGTTGGCTTGTACAAGCATATATATAGACAATAATCTATATACTTTTATATATTATATATATGCTTTTGGTAGTTCTAGCTATGTATTATTACATCTTGTTTGTTCTGTTTTATCTATCGTTCGTATATTTTTTCTACTTCAATGTTACTAAATGATATTCAATAGAAATAATAATGTTATCTGGGTTTATAATACCTGAATGAAGGAATGTAAAGTATATGTAGCCAATGTCTTTAATTTATTTACCTTACAATAAAGTGCAGCAAAATGTATTTGGTAACGCTAGACTATCGGCCCGAAGAGACGGGCCAAGCCAAGTTTGGGGCTCGCTACACAAATACTTAAGTATGTGTATTACAACTAAGCTTCTTTTTGTTTTTTGATCTAATGTAAACTTAATCTAATGTTTAATATAGACTGCCTGCCTGTTCTTCTGAGTAGAGGCTCTTTATCTGAACAAGACGGTCGAGTCTATTTAAAAAAAACTTTGACGTTTATAAGTGTATCATTGATACCCAAATTGAATAAAAACATTTTGACTTTGACTTTAATACATTTTTAATTTACTTACTTTTCTAAATAGATAGAGTAGCTAAAGTTATTAAGTTCGACATAATTGAGATTAAGGTCAGATCTATCCCGACACTCGAAATCTCAGTGTTTTAGCAACTTGCAAACCTGTGCTACGACAGAGGACTTTGGGTGACTAAGCTTATGTACTGATTAGTTAACTTAGTGGGCCCACTAATAAACCTTACGTTAACAACTTTAAAAGTACATAATTATGTTACTTATATTATGATATGTGTTCGATAATTGAGTGGACTGTATGTAGGTTTTAATGGCGACACGAAAAATTTGCTAAGAGCCAGGACTTAGATGGTTTGCTTACCTGCCGGGAGCGCTGCTGCTGGCCTTGGACACAGGAGGCGAAGGTTGCTGGGCCCAGTTCTCCACCACCCGGTCACGGTGTAGCGGCCTGACCGGCCTTTGCACGAAAGCGTATTCACCGCCGTGCACTAAACCACTAAAGTCCTGTCTACTACGATTAGACGTATTAACGGCGCGAAAAGGGGTCGATTGGTCGGTACGGGTTGTACTTTCGAAAAGGAAACGAAAAATAATAGGTGTTACGCTTGAGCGATGCGAACACGACGACAGACGGTTGACGACTCAAAAAACGGAAGAAAGATGGCGGGTCTTCCCGCTACTTATTATTGGCAGAACGGAAATCGACGGTCATAGCCAAAGTTGCTCTTGTTTATTTTATATTATGGCAAGACTGAACATTCCGCCCACCTAAATGCAACGTATTTAAAACGAGAAAATTGAATTTACTTATTTATTTTAATGGTAACGATAGCGACAACTAATTCTATGGTTCGATAATAAAAAATATTTTAAGTATATGGTCGAATTTTATTGGTTAATTTGATAGGGTAATGGGCAAAGCTTAACGACAGATCTTTTGTACTCCCCCAGTGCGGTCTTTATTGTAGCCACCCTACAAATAGAGTCAGCTCCAGGATGTAGAGCAACGATTCTACCTAAATTCCAATTAAGTGGAGCTGTTTGCTCGTTAATAATGAGGACTAAGCTACCGACTGTGAGGTTCTCGTGAGTGTGGTTCCATTTGTGGCGTTGTTACAGGGTGTGCAAGTACTCGTTTTGCCACCTCTGCCAGAAGTCTTGGTGCATTTTTTGGATTAATTTCCAACGATGAAGAACACTAATTTTTTGCTCTACAAAATTTTCCTCAGGGACCCCAGTTAAAGGCTCAGTGGTGAGAAAATGACCAGGAGTCAGAGCCGTCAGATCATTTGGATCACAGCTCAATGGAGTAAGAGGACGAGAATTTAGCATAGCCTCGATTTGGGAGAGCACAGTGGAGAACTCTTCATATGTGAGTCGTTGAGTCCCAATCACACGAGTCAGATGAGTCTTAACAGATTTAATTCCTGCCTCTGCCAATCCAGAGAAATGGGGACTTCCTGGAGGATTGAAAGAGAATTTAATGTCCTGAGAAGACGCAGCGCTCTGCATGAGAGAGTTCAAGTAGTTACTGGCTCCGACAAAATTCCGGCCTTGGTCGGACACGAGCTGATGACACCGACCACGACGTGCGACAAATCTTTTCAACGCGGCGAGAAAAGCGTTAGTGGAAAGCTCAGATGCCAGCTCAATATGGACACAATGAGTGCTGGTACAGACGAAAACACAAATCCACGCTTTAAAAGTTTTTACACCGCGACCGCGTCCCAAACAAATGTCGTAGGGGCCACCGTAGTCTACGGCTGACGAAGAAAAGGCTTTGAGCTGGTTAACTCGATAGGAAGGTAAGTTGCCCATGAAAGGTGCAGGAGTGGGTTTTGGATTAGCTCGGAAGCATCGAATGCATCCCGACACGACAGCACGAATGGCTCGTTTAGGCGAAAGGATCCAAAAATCTTGCGCTAGCAAATTATGGAGAGTTTGAGTACCAGGGTGCATGAAGCGATCATGGTAATTTTGGATGATTAGGTGAGTTAACCGGTGATCACGCGACAAAAGCAAAGGATGTTTGACGGCAAACTCTACCTTGGCGTTCGCTAAGCGACCGCCCACCCTCAGAAAACCCGCCTCATCGACGAAAGGAGAAAGCTTGCGCAAGCTTTTGGGAAGTGAATTGAGAGAGCCCTTCTTTACCTTCTCGATTTCCGAAGCGAAAGAAACCTGCTGAGCATGCTTGATTAAAAAATCAAAGCTGCTCTGAGTCTCCGTTACCTCTAGAGGGCCGTCAATTTTTTTGAAACGGTAATCTTGCATTACGGGAAAAACGACGACAGTACGACAATATTCGCTTTAATTTAGGAAGCGATGATATTTTTTCTATTAGAAGATCGACAACATTGACGTCAACAGCGGTCAGGAGGCTGAAGATGCGTTGCTCTTCCTGCACATCAGCATCTGGAACGGACGACAATTCCGCGAAAAAGGTGTTCCGGTGAGCCTCAGGCTCTGCGAGCCACGCGGGACCTTTCCACCACAAGTCGCAGCGCACGAGGTCAGCAGGAAGCATACCACGTGATCCAACATCAGCAGGCATCGACAAAGTACTGGTGTGTCCCCAACAATCAGGAGACACAATTTCCTGGATGTGGCTAACGCGGTTAGCGACAAAAGTTTTCCATTTCGATGGACATGATTTGATCCACGACAGAGCGACAGTAGAGTCGGACCAAGCGAAAATGTTTTCAAAGCGGTGGAAAGGTTCCAGCGCTTGAACGACAGATTTGATAAGGTCAGCCAGTAATACAGCTGCCTGAAGCTCCATTCTGGGAATAGAGAGCTTTCGAAGTGGAGCTACTTTGGTTTTTGCGCAACAAAAGTGCACAGAGCAAGCACCTGCGGCGTTGATGACCCGAAAATAAATGACGGCACAGTAGCCACGCTCCGATGCGTCGCAAAAACCATGAAGTTGTAGCGCGACAAAAGTATCGATAAATCGACGCGGAATTGCAATTGACGAAAGTAACAGTAGCTGATTTTTATAAAGTGACCATTGCGAAGAGATTTCCTCAGGTACCTCCTCGTCCCACGCGACTCCCTTTGCCCAGAGCAGCTGCATGAGGTATTTAGCAAGGAATATCACGGGGCCCAGGAATCCTACCGGGTCATAGATTCGAGCTATTTCCGAGAGTATTGTCCGCTTTGTGCAACGCAGGTCACCCTGATCGGAAACCTTGAAACAGAAAGTATCTGACGTCGGTCGCCACTGCAGACCTAATATTTTCAGAGAGAGGTCCGTCGCCTCATCAAAGCTCTTGAAGCTTTCGTCATAAACATCAGACGAAGCAACACCCTCTAGAAATGCAGGGCAATTGGAAGTCCACTTTCTCAAGTGACGACCCGACGACAAAATCTGGATCAAGTCTGACTTGAGCTGTAGAGCATTCGAAAGCGAATCAGCACCAGAGACAACATCATCAACATAAATATCTCTACCCAATACGGTAGAGGCAGCTGGGTATTCTTCAGCTGCTTCGACAGATAGTTGAGCTATGCTGCGGAGAGCCTGAAACGGAGCAGCAGAAACACCATAGGTGACCGTTCGGAGTCTAAAATCGCGAATAGGGTCAAACGGAGAGGTACGCCATACGATCCGCTGGTAATCTGCATCCTCGACCGGTACCAAAATCTGTCGATACATCTTCTGCACGTCAGAGCTGAAAACGACAACATGCCAGCGAAAACGAAGGAGTAAATCAAAGATGCTAGTCTGCAGTTTCGGGCCAGAGTAGAGAGTACTATTCAGCGATTTACCTTGAGCATCCAGAGCTCCAGCATCAAAGACAACCCGCAAAGGTGTGCTTATAGAGTCCGGCCTCAATATGCCATGATGAGGTATGTAATAAAAAGCACCCTCATTAGTGGTGGGGGGCTCTACTTCCTCCATATGATGGCAGGCCTCATAGTCCTCCATAAATGCAACATATGCCTTTCTGAATGCTGGATTCATTTGTAGTTTGCGTTCAGTTGAGGCAAACCTCTTTAAAGCGATTTCACGAGAATTTTTAAAGGTAGGCTTGTTGTGTATATCGACAAAGGGAAGTGGTACAACAAACCTTCCTTTCTCGACCCTACGGTGATTATCGACAAAGTATTTTTCACACATTTGATCCTCCTTCGACAATAATTTGGAGGTGGGTTTTACTTCTTCAATCTCCCAGAACCTTTTTATAGAATTATCCAAATTAATATTGGAAACGAAAAGACAATTTTTTGGATTAGTACGACAACGAGAAATTTGTGGCAATCTGGGTTCAGCACAAGCGCCCATCAAAATCCATCCAAGAGTGGTATTCAATGCCATAGGTTGCCCCGGTTGACCTTGCTTAACCTCAGGCAGTAAGCATGATGCAAAAATATTTGCATCAAGCAACATGTCAACAGAACCTGGGCTTGCAAATTCTGGATCAGCTAATGTTAAACCATTCAGATGTGGCCATTGGGATGTATCAACAAGACAAGAGGGTTGATCGGCGCAAATGGAGGGCAAGACAAATGCTTCCAAGTCAAAATGCAATAATGAGCCTGGCCTACCTGACTTTATTCGACACGAGAGTGAGCCAAGAGGTTCAGCAACGGCATGCCCAATGCCACTCACTGTTTGCCTATTTCGCCAAGTCCTCAGTCCCAACCGCTTCACACACTTCTCCGAAATGAAGTTACAAGCACTCGCTGAATCTAATAAAGCACGCACTGATTGGAAATTACCAAACTTATCACGAACCAAGACCTTGGCAGTGGCGAAAAGCACTGTACCATTTCCACTCACTGAAGTTAACGCAGTATTCTTGTTAGTATTACTAGTTGGCCCTGCTACCTGTTGAGGCACACGCTGTGTGGTATTGTGGTGGTGAAGTGTAGTAGAGAGTGATGCGAAAAACCACATTGATTACAGCGCGCAGAGTCACAACAATCTTTTAATCTATGACCACTCGACAAGCAGAGTACACAGAGCCCCTTTTGTTTAATAAAATTAAAGCGCGCACCTGGGTCCAAACTCAAGAAATCCTCACAGGCAGTAAGACAGTGTTGTTTTGAGCAATATGTGCACAAGTTATTCGATACTATTAAAGCAGGTTTTGATTTCCATTGATTATTATTATTATTGTTCCTTGATCCACCAGTGTGTTGAGTCGGGCTTGCAATATCCTTTTGTCCTGTAATGTCGGACATTTGAAGAGCTTTGTAATGCTTTTCAATGAAATTGTGAACATCAGAAAACTTGGGTATATCATCATTATTCACATCTAGTTGAAAAGCTTCCCTAGTGGCTTTATCGAGCTTCGACCATAATAAACTAAACATCATAAAGTCTTTATCAGGCAAGGCATATTTTTCCAGCACTGATATGTTTTCAGAAAAGGTCCTGTGTAATTTTTCAAGTTCCTTAGCTGATTTGCTCTTCAAAGGTGCACAATGTACAAGCTTATCATAATAATGTGTGGCAATATACCGTTTATTATCGAAATGTTTATGCAACAAGTTGTACGCGTCGGTATAATTCGCGTCTGTTATTGGGAAATTCTTTATGAGTTCATAAGCCCGACCCGTGACACTTGACAACAGATAGTGAAGCTTTTCTACGTTGCTTATATTACGCTGGTGTATCAAGGAATCAAACAATCCTTTGAACGCGACCCACTGTTCCAACGTGCCATCGAACTTACCTATTTCAATTTTAGGTAAACGCGCTTGCACTAAGGATTCTGTCGCAGTTTGTTTACTATTTGAGTTGGTCTCGCCCTGTGCCAGCCTCTTCTTTATCTGGCGGACCACATCCTCGAAGTGATAAGTAACTTCGAGTTCGTGTTTCTGTTGTGCTTTGCCCTTAAGTCTCGATAACAACTTAATTTGTGCGTCATGAAACTGGGATTGAATTTCAGACACATCCGTTAAACACACGAAATCACTCTGCTCCAGGTATTCTAATCGCAATACTGCATAATCCCGGGCAGTCCTATCCATGTCTGGTTCTTGTTCTACAAATTCACTAGCACTTTCAACACTCATTTTGCAATCAATAATTAAATTGTTATTCACGAAAACTTTTCACCGAAAAAGCCGGTATTTGAATGAGTATTGACAACTGACACTAAGGCACCCGACAATGACAGCCAAGAACGAGCACCAATTCAAACAAACGAAAAAATAAAATCGACCATAGACAAAAAATAATTTATTTCCCACAGAGCTAACTATTTAATATTCCCGAACGAAACTTAAAATTGACCAAAGACAAAAATATTTAAAATAAGTTTTTAAACGAAAAGGTATTTTAACTTTAAAATGTAGGTAGTTAAATATGTAACTTTGATTTGCAAAATTAAATATTATTTCTACGACCACGATATTTCGTCAGACCAAATCGGCCATATTGTCTAATGTAAATTACAAAACGAAAGAATGTATGACGAAATAACGAAAATTAATGCAATTTAATACGACAAAAAGTAATTTTCGACCGACAAATCGACAGATATTACGAAAATAATGCAAATTAGGACTGTTTCATTAACAATCCGGTTCGAATGACCAAAAATGTTCGATAATTGAGTGGACTGTATGTAGGTTTTAATGGCGACACGAAAAATTTGCTAAGAGCCAGGACTTAGATGGTTTGCTTACCTGCCGGGAGCGCTGCTGCTGGCCTTGGACACAGGAGGCGAAGGTTGCTGGGCCCAGTTCTCCACCACCCGGTCACGGTGTAGCGGCCTGACCGGCCTTTGCACGAAAGCGTATTCACCGCCGTGCACTAAACCACTAAAGTCCTGTCTACTACGATTAGACGTATTAACGGCGCGAAAAGGGGTCGATTGGTCGGTACGGGTTGTACTTTCGAAAAGGAAACGAAAAATAATAGGTGTTACGCTTGAGCGATGCGAACACGACGACAGACGGTTGACGACTCAAAAAACGGAAGAAAGATGGCGGGTCTTCCCGCTACTTATTATTGGCAGAACGGAAATCGACGGTCATAGCCAAAGTTGCTCTTGTTTATTTTATATTATGGCAAGACTGAACAATATGATAGATAGATAGATAGATAAACTCTTTATTGTTCACACCACAGATAACAAAACAACAAGAGAAAATAATGATAAAACTTATTAGTGTAACAACTGGCGGCCTTATCACTAAAAGCGATCTCTTCCAGGCAACCTTAGGATGGAGAGGATACGACAAATGAGTATGGGACAGAGTGTGCAAAAATAACTAAAATAAACATAAGATTGATACAAAGAACTTTACTTTTTTGCGATACTTTAACTATTTAATATGCTTCCTTACCCAATCCTTGAAAACAAAGAACAGGATTCCCGTCGTCATTTCAGCCAGCAACAGCAAAGCCAGAAATACTGCATACTGAAAATATGAAAAAAAAGACACATTACAAATTATATTTATACTGACAGTATTTATATTTTATGAATAAACAACATGCACTGGTCTTGTGTTTTTTAATTTTATAACTCTAGTCTAACTGAGTATATATTTTAATATAGTTACAAGGACAATGAAAATTTACTAATACATTCAGTTAATTCAGGAAAAATAGATAAATAATCAACTGAGTGAGTGTTAGCGAGCGAAAAGTCTATGCTTCAGCTTCGACAAATATGCTTTTTTACGTACAAATTCTGTCCAAATCTCTGTATGTGTGTATAATTTTCGAACCTGCTCACAAAATTTTACAAGCATCTGTTCAGAAATGCAACCTGTAAAAGGGACAGACGTCGGCCGCGAGGCCTACAGCCACTAGTTTAGTCATTGAAAATATGTACAAATCGGGAAAGTTTGAGAATTACAATAGCATTGAAAGCATTGTCCTTAGAAACATGAAAGAAAAATGGTATAAAATCATAGTGAAACGACAACCCTTAAACAACCATAGGTGATATCAAATGAAACACTGTCTGTAGAGAAAAAGGATCTGATATATGTAATAGGTGGTGTAAACCCTACACCAGCGAGGCATAATGTTAATGAGACCCTAACAATGCTTGAATGCCACACACAAAGGTTAACAAACCTTTGTGTGAGGCATTCACGGTCAGCGAACAATGATCACTAGCACTAGCTATTAGCACTTAGCTTCATATTTATAATTTGAATGTTTATGTGTACTGTAATTCTAAACTTACATAATGCACCGCTAACATGCAGGTATCACTTTACGCTAGGATTAATTCATCAAAGTAACGAAGGATGTTGGCTACATTTTCAGTACCATAATAAACATTATATTGACAAAATGATGATGTAGTTCTGCCTGTATTACATGCACATGTTTATAGAAACCATGTTGCGTTGCGTTATTTAACTGTATAATATTCTAGCTCTTTTGCCTGTGGCTTTGCTAGCGTTTCATAAGCCTTTGTCACTAAGGGCTAATGGTGAAAGAATTCGTTTTTGAGTTTATTCATTACAAACATACAAAGGTACAAAAATACAAATCTTTCCTCTTTATAATGTTAGTGTAGATGTATTGCAATAATTCAAGATATACTTACACACGCAAGTAGGCAGGTGTTCTCACGCAATGCGCCCACGCAGCCCGTGAAGCCTATTATGAATGTTATTGTTCCTGCAAACAAATTATGGTTTCAACTGTGATTTTGATGGAAAATAGTTAAATGTTTTTCATGAGTATATTACACTAGTTTCAATCTTCTTCATTCTGGCCTTTCTACGGCCGGATGGTATATATGGAAATGGAGAAGATTTGAGGCCTTTGTCACATGGCAAACGGAGAAGCAAAAGTAGAACAAAAGAACAATTTACGAAAAATTAAGAAATATTGCCTTGTCGTAACTAATAATTAAAAAAATATAATTTTACACTAGTTACTATTGACACTTTGACACATTAGTATGATTGACACTTAGTTTTAAGGTAATTGTTATTAAAATAGTCTACATTTGTTGCAGTGATAAAGGAGGAAGAAGAAACGCAGGGTGCTTTGCTCAAGGCCAAAAGAAAACTTTAAAGTACATTTCAATCTCAAACCACCACAAACACCATTTCAACAATTTTCATTTTTTTTTAACAGTTTTTCTAACAACTATAATGAGAAATTATGCAAATAAGTTAACATTTATAAATTTAATAGAACAGGGGTTAGTAGAACATATGTTTGCCAATAAGAATACAAATCAAAATAAGATAAATAAAGATTGTTTTCAGAAACAATACTATGAGCGCTCAAGCACACGGGGTACAGAAAGCAGCTGTCATGTCAGTGTACTGAGAAGGTCGTACTTAGCAATTACTTGCTTAAGTAATATTTGTGAATACAGAGATTAGAATTTTTAGTACAAGGGCCCTTCTGTCCCATCAACATTGAATGGTAAATGGCTCTGGTAAATTTCAAAAATCCCCAAAATTATAAAAAAAACATTACCTTCATGCAAGAAATGCAGACAATAGCAAGGAACTCATCAATTAACTGTCCAGACAATCCAATTGAAATGTTGCATGTTGTACTCACCCACACATATCAATACAAATGCTGGGTCCAGTGCTATGTTTGTCAGTCGGGACAGGTTGTTGAATGTGTCCTTTTCCATCCAAGCCCATATTCCTACTGCTAACACCACTAGCCCTAGTAACTGTAACACAATTTTGTAATAAAGTAATAAATAAACTATGTGCAAATGCTTCTTGGGTAACTAACACATAACACCACTACTGTTTTGTTATTTTAAAAGAGTGATGGCAGCCTAGTTGGGAGAAGGTCCGCCACTCAAGCCAGAGGAAGCGGATTCGAAACCCAGCCGACGGCAAGCACCAATTTGTTCATTGTGTGAACATATGTGCATATTGTATGTCATCTGCTACATGACTGGAGCCCGGTGTGGCGACAGGCTCGCCCCCTGTCACATTTGGGACTGAATATCGTCCGGCGAAATGTGGGTGTTGTATTACACCTCTGCCAGCACCCTCGGGGGAAGGCGTGACAATATGTATGTATGTACTGTTTTGTTTACATTTTCAATTGAGATGCCAAATCTCTGTGCTAAAGTTCCTTGCAATAAAAATAAACTAGGTATGATGGATTTGCTGCTAAGGCACAAAAGGCTTTGAAGAAATTTCACAGCCAATAATTTAACACTTTTATAAGTTTATAAAATTATTGGGTTTGTGGAGAACGATTTGTTTTAATGACAGGTTGTTCTGAATCAGTTGCTTGCTCTGATGTAGTAAAAGTACAGTTAGAAAATTATTAATGTGCTGACCTCGATAAATTGACAAGCCTTTTTAATGAAAGATAGTTCCAGTATTAGCTAGCCAGTAAGTAGATAGCCTTATTAGATGTGTGACGAATTAAATGTCTGTTGAATTAGAGATAAAGTGGAACTATTTCAGCAACTTCTCGTATCGAATAGACACTGACTTGTTACCTTGAATTCATAAAAGACTTTCAAATAGTAATAAAGAGCAGGAGGCACTGTGAACCAAATTGTAGTCAGGCATACATAATTGATATTTTAAAGAAATAAGCATACGTGCACTCACCCAGAACAAAACATTTACACCAAAAATTACATATTTTAGGCAACAGCTGACTTCGCTGGTGTCACGTCGATACTTCCTCATGCTCGGCATTTTTAATAAATATCATCTAACCATGTCAATTATGTTTAGGGGAAACAAATGAACGCGTTACATTTAAAAATAAAGAAACAAATGTTTACAAATTAAACAAAAAACAATAGAACGACACGACAAGTCTTCGTCCGTGCGACGGACGTTTTTTTATTTGTTTTTTTTTTTGCTTTGCCCCATAGTGCAGGCTAGAGCTAACATGACCATACCGCCTTGTCATCCGTATGATATCTGTACTTATCTATGATGAAGATGATAGAAGAGAAGGTGATGAGAGATGAGATGGCCAAAAGTATAATTTAGAGTGAACTGGTACCTAACAAAGGTTTTTAATAAGTGCCGTTTATTGAAAATGCGGCATGCGCCTACCCTGCGGACAAACTTATATATTTTTTGGACCAATTTGCTCATTGTCCTTTCTTCTAATAATAAAATCTTCTGAATACAAATTTCTTCTTCAAGCGCTTCGTATACCTACTCGCTCGATGGGTTCACCCATGGTATGACGTAGTGACGTCAATCGATGCTTAAGCAAGACCAAAATAAGTCATTTTACAACAACTTCGAAAGAGACGGATGACAATGAGGTGATTAGATGATTGCTGAATGCTAGACCTTGTTTTTTTAAACTTTAAACCATTTTTTTTTTCACTTACGAGCGTGATGCTCAAAGAAAGTGTCAAGCTGGCGTCTCCCGTAAATTTCTCCCTTATTTTGTTTTTTGGAATCAATCAATTTTTTTTTCATTTGGGTATCAAAGATACATTCATGAACCTCAAAGATATAAAAAATAATCCACCACCACGTTCGGAAAAAGCCACCACCAAGATGAACAGACAAGAAACAATAGGAGGTAAACAAGAATCAAAGATAAAAAAGTGGGAGGTTCCAAGCATCTAAGTACTACACAAGATGTGGAATCTGGTTGGTCCTGCGTCAAGCCCGAGGTCCTCTGTGGTGGGGCCTCGCTCGACGCACGTACGCCGCTTGCAAAAAGGCGTCGCGCAGAGCTGCCGGCGCGCCAACCGCGCCACTGCAGCGGCCGCGGTCAGTGCTGCGATTTTAGCTAGTGCGCTTTCGGCACTAGATCTAGCGCTCATTTGACCAGCCTAGAGCCCAACTAAAAATTTTTGTGCTTAGCGCGTAATCAAATGCTTTTTGATTTCTAAGATACCTGTAAATAATGTTTTAGTAACAATAATCTACGTATCAATAAATGTCCGATACTTTAGTTTGTCCTCCTATTATTATGAATTAGCGCTTTAGGTCAATTAGATTTGCCTGAGTCGGTGTGATGTTTTAGAGCGTTAGTGTTTTTTTTTTAAACACTTTTTTCAAAATTCAGCGCACAATCAAGTAAATTTCATGAAATCTATCGCTGACAGTGCTATAATGGGTATTTTGATCTGGCAGCACTGGCCACGGTCTCGGCGACTTCGCCTGGGACCCAATTCGGAGATTTGAGATTCTCATCTCACCATTTTGCGTCCTTATTGCTCTAGTTTGAAATGTCATAGGTGTGAGAGTGACCAAGATAAAATCTCATTTCATCTCACGCGCAGGAATAGCCCCCCTGGAGGGCTATATTCTTACGGAGTGAGATTCAATCTCACCCTTTTTCGTCCTTGTTGCTCTCGTTTTAATGGTCAATTTGAATGGAATGGTTGCACCTATGCAAGAGTGATCAAGATAAAATCTCATCTCATCTCACGCACGTAGGAATAGCCCCCCTGAAGGGCTATTCTTACGGAGTGAGATTCAATCTCACCATTTTTTGTCCTTGTTGCTCTCGTTTGGATAGTCACAGGTGTGAGAGTGACCAAAGTTAAATCTCATCTAATCTCACGCGTAGAAATAGCCCCCTTGTTCGCCATCTACGAGCGTATGAGGCGGACTAAGAATTTAAATTTACCTATTTTATTGTTTATCTGTATTTGCTCTCTCTGCCAAGACGAGGCTCCTCGTACGCTACGCCTAGCTTGGCCGCGATCCTTTTCATACTCGTAGCTCTATTTTACAAAAGAAAGTGTGTTTTAAAAAACAACAAGACCGTACATAAGGAGTAGGTAGGTAATAAGCCCGCCAAGTTTCGTCACAACATGATGAATATATAGTTTTGAATGAAATGAAATTCGACAAGTGCGAATTTCATTTCAGCGAAGTTTATGGAAATCTACGAGCTGCGAGACAGTGTTTTAATAGACATGAAATCGTTTTGCTCGGATACTGAACTAATCTGTAAAAATATGTAGGTACCAACCTAGAAAAATCATAAACGATTTAATTATTTATTACATAAATACACACACCTTTATACAATGCCAATAATAATAATAATGTACATATGTCCTGAATTTAGTTTTTTATTATTAATAGGTAAATAAAAATGTCAGTTGTTACACGTTTCAGCATTAGCAGAATGTGTATGTATCCAATCGATGTATTTGCTGACTTTGGTGTAAACGCCTGAAACAAAATAACCGTAAATTACCTAGGTACATACGAGTAGCCAAGTACCTTGTTTAGTGGGATGAAGAAAAATCGTCAAGTAAACTTTTAAAAGAGGTTGGAGGATTTGAAGGTTAATTTTATTTTACATTTGAATTATTTTGAATATTACCTAGATTTCGTATAAAATTTAAAAAATTGTCTAATATAAGTAAGTAGGTAAGTAGTTACTCATATAAATATTCTTACCTGGATATCTTGGATCAGCGCACCCAATGCCCCAGGAAACAATTCCTAAACAAAAGAATACATTATTAAAACACACACGCGCGGCAAGGAACATATTTTTAGACATGGAATACGTGTTGCCGCTATTATTAAGGTATCTCGACTACCATCTAGGTACCAACCTGCTTGAACATATCTCCCCGTGGTTTGAAACACCAGGAAAGGCCCTCCACTATCGCCCTGCAAAAAGGAAAAGAGTAAGCATGAGGTTAAGATGAAACGCCTTTAAAAAACGAATTGCACGATCACAACTTGCGAAAGGGCGAAATTCAGGGCGATATTCATGGACCGCACTTCGACTTTACTTTGATGGAAAGTTCAAGAATGTCGCCCGGAAAATTGAACTTTCCATCAAAGTATCAAAGTCTTTGTGATCAAAGGTTTGTGAACCTCGCGCGTCCTTAGACTGAGTGCGGATTATAAATCTACTTAGGATGGACAGGATCCGATACTAGTAAAGTGGCGAAAAGAAACACTACCTACTACCTACCAAGTTGTACTACCTACCAACTCTACTTGCTTAGTATAGGTAACGGGCAACACAGAAAAATGATGAGCAATCGGTGAACCAAGACGATGATAAATGTTTTTAATTATAAAAGGATAACAATCTTTTAGCTTTTCAAGACTCGGAAGAACAAGCGATCACCGAGAAGCACTAAGCGACATCCTAGAGGCGGGCACTTGAAAGAAACGTAGATCCACGAAGTTACATAACTTCGTGCGTAGATCCATCTATCTATCTACCTTTCGCTCATTCGGAACAAAGTGTCTGCAACCCTCGCGGTCTAGCAGAAGCCCTGACCGCAACATTTGGCTCGTGCAATGTACAATGTAGAGTAGAAAATGATTAAGTACAAAACAAGCAGATAAGTAAGACATATTAACCTGGCAACCATCTTTTCCTTTAGTAAACGCGCACATCATTGTTTCTTTCTTGAGATGTTCTGCTAGCTGCGACTTCATGCATTCCTCGTCCGTCTGTATCCTCAAGCTGGCTTTCAATAGAACCTTTGACGACGATTTCTCGACTCCAATGCGGCCCCATCCGACTATCGTGCCTATTCGATCGGCGAACGATTCTCCTGTAAATTAAACGTGTTTGATAGCATCTATACCTCGTTTTACATACTTCTTCGTGTTATATAACCTTCGTGTTTAAACCTTCGTGTTAGGTATATACTTATTTTAAAAATCGAAAATAACTCTATCTGTTTGTAGGCTTTCCACGGCTAAACGGCTAAACAGAACTTGGTGAAATTTGATAAATAGTTACAGTATATCACAAGTAAGGCTTGTGGTGTGACACCACAAATTCGGAATAATCGGAATAAGAATCGGAGAATGCTTCATAAATAAACAGCTAGTTTATGTAGGTAAATATAATAATTAAGGTACCTACATACGTTGGTAAATAGATAAAGTAAAACATATAGGTAAGGAAATTTTCGCCTTATAGCGGTAAGGCGTCATTCTAATGCGCTATATAGAAGATGCGAACAATAAATATGAGGGCTTCAATCAATAAAGGAAATAAACAAACTACATATGCAAAGCCATGAAGAATCCATTAAAAAAACGTCGTTACCCGGAAGCGGTAAGCAAATCGGCACGATAGTGTCGGAGAACATGACGGGCTCGTCAAGGGTAGCGATGGCGATGTCGTTCTCATCCCGGACCGGTGTGGACTTGAACCCCTCGTGGATGATCACCGACGTTATGTTCCGCTGCTGCACGTTCTGCATTTCGTTCAGGTTGTCCAGCCCAATTAGAACTAGCATGTGTTTGATGTTGTCCCTGAAATATAGACATACCCTAGAGGCTAGGAACATCGAACAAAAGGTAATGGAATCTACCTAGAAAGATAATGGAAGAAAAGATCCAGAATTTCTATTTTTTTATTTTTTTTTCCGTAGAATAGGTCGGTGTTTGACTACCAACTCGCCTGATGTTAAGCGACGTTGTGGTCTAAGATGGAGCAAGACGACCTATAAGGTTTATTCACTCAAGTCTTGAAGTTTACTAGAGTGAAGAAGTACAAAGACGCCAGTTGAGTGAGGCGCTACAAGTGCGCTACTGCTCAGACCCGTCTTTGGAACGGTTACACCGGACTACATCCCGAAACACGACTACTTAGGTCATTTCACGGCATGGCTTTAGGGCTAGAAATAATAGACTAAATCAGAAAGGGCGCAAACAGCGAACAAACATTGGTTCTTTAAAGGTTTCACATTTGTTTCTATTCAAAGTAAAAATAAAAAGTTTTAAGCTCGTATCAAGTGGCAAAAAACTGATATCATACATCCACACTTCCTTATCCTTATACTTATCTTACTTATTATCAAATCGAAAGAAACTTTGTCTGTCGGTCTGTTTGTAGGCTTTTCACGGCTAAACAGCTGAACGGATCCTAATGAAATTTGATAATTAGTACAGTAGGTATATCACGAGAAAGGTTTTTGGATTCTATTTTCTGAATGAACGCGAATGAAGTCGCGGGTAACAGCTAGTATTATCTATGTAGGTAGTAGAACAACCTGTGGTAGCGCAAACCTATCTGTACAGGCAGTGCAGGTGAGTAGGTAAGTGTACAGTGCGTTTACCATTTGAAGCAGTGTCCAGCGCTCAAGACGTGCCTGGTGGTGATGACGGCGCCACCACAGTGCATGCGATCGTTCTTCAGGATGGCCACGGTCCATGGGAAGGAGTGGGGCTCCGCGCGCCTGCCTCCTACGATGCGCATCGACAGAACGGTGTCCGAGTGCTTGCCGCATTCTGAACAGAATCTCTTTTTATCAAACTTGAAAATTATTCTGTCCTTTTTTCGTTTTGTTCGCGTCTTTACTTACAACCTCCTCATAGATGATTCCAAGCTAGCACTACGATACCAAATTCCAAAAAAATCTGCTGGTACATCTGGCGAATTAACAGTCTAGCCTTTTTACTAAATGGCGCCGTTCGGGCTTGTGTAAGTAAAGGCTATGTTAAACCGAAAGGGGCTTGTTTAGGGCTAATTTGAAAGGTTATGTTAAACCGAAAGGGGCTTGTGTAGGGCTAATTTGAAAGGGTATGTTAAACCGAAAGGGGCTTGTGTAGGGATAATTTGAAAGGGTATGCTAAACCGAAAGGGGCTTGTGTAGGGCTAATTTGAACGGGTATGTTAAACCGAAAGGGGCTTGTGTAGGGCTAATTTGAAAGGGTATGCTATACCGAAAGGGGCTTGTGTAGGGCTAATTTGAAAGGGTATGCTATACCGAAAGGGGCTTGTTTAGGGCTAATTTGAAAGGGTATTCTAAATTGAAAAGGGCTTGTGTAGGGCTAATTTGAAAGGGTATGCTAAACCGAAAGGGGCTTGTGTAGGGCTAATTTGAAAGGGTATGCTATACCGAAAGGGGCTTGTGTAGGGATAATTTGAACGGGTATGTTAAACCGAAAGGGGCTTGTGTAGGGCTAATTTGAAAGGGTATGCTAAATTGAAAGGGGCTTTTGTAGGGCTAATTTGAAAGAGTATGTTAAACCGAAAGGGATAATTTGAACAGGTATGTTAAACCGAAAGGGGCTTGTGTAGGGCTAATTTGAACGGTTATGTTAAACCGAAAGGGGCTTGTGTAGGGCTAATTTGAAAGGGTATGCTATACCGAAAGGGGCTTGTGTAGGGCTAATTTGAAAGGGTATGCTATACCGAAAGGGGCTTGTGTAGGGCTAATTTGAAAGGGTATGCTATACCGAAAGGGGCTTGTTTAGGGCTAATTTGAAAGGGTATTCTAAATTGAAAAGGGCTTGTGTAGGGCTAATTTGAAAGGGTATGCTAAACCGAAAGGGGCTTGTGTAGGGCTAATTTGAAAGGGTATGCTATACCGAAAGGGGCTTGTGTAGGGATAATTTGAACGGGTATGTTAAACCGAAAGGGGCTTGTGTAGGGCTAATTTGAAAGGGTATGCTAAATTGAAAGGGGCTTTTGTAGGGCTAATTTGAAAGAGTATGTTAAACCGAAAGGGGCTTGTGTAGGGCTAATTTGAAAGGGTATGCTATACTGAAAGGGGCTTGTGTAGGGATAATTTGAACGGGTATGTTAAACCGAAAGGGGCTTGTGTAGGGCTAATTTGAAAGGGTATGCTAAATCGAAAGGAGCTTGAGTAGGGCTAATTTGAAAGGTATGCTAAATTGAAAGGGGCTTGTGTAGGGCTAATTTGAAAGGGTATGCTAAACCGAAACGGGCTTGTGTAGGGCTAATTTGAAAGGGTATGCTAAACCAAAAGGGGCTTTTGTAGGGATAATTTGAAAGGGTATGTTAAACCGAAAGGGGCTTGTGTAGAGATAATTTGAAAGGGTATGTTAAACCGAAAGGGGCTTGTGTAGGGCTCTTTTGAAAGGGTATGTTAATCCGAAAAGGGCTTGTGTAAGGATAATTTGAAAGGGTATGTTAAACCGAAAGGGGCTTGTGTAATGAGAGATTCGATTTGCTGACGGAACACATTTCAGTTTTTTCACTCTTTCAAAACATTGAATGCTGGAGGAAATTAGAGATGCATGAAAAAAAATCTCAATGTTCTCGGCTCCAAGAAAAACTAACATTTAAAAATAGATTTGAAATTGACGGGGAGGATTATATAATGAATTAAAATTGTTGCCAATATTTTTTCCCAATGCATCAACAAGTACTCCCACTGATATTTTAAGCTATATATATTCTAATAATTTAATCTCCTCATTTCCTAATATCTCAACATCTCTACGTATCCATTTAACACTGCCTGTTACAGTAGCTGAAGGTGAACGATCCTTTTCAAAATTAAAATTAATAAAAAATATCTTCGGTCAACCATGACCCAAGACAGACTGACAAACTTAGCTATTATAAGTATTGAATCCAAAATTGATATAAAAATAAATGATTTAATTAAAATCTTTGCCAACTCAAAAGCAAGAAAAATTGAGTTTTTTGATGTACGAGTATGTACATATAATAAATAGAGTACCTGGATGGCCGAGCTTTGCTCGGTATTTTTTTAATTTTATTTTTGTGTTTTTTGGATAATAAACAATTGATTTTAGTCTAACCTCAAAGCAAACACTCATTGACTTCGTGTTACTTAACAACGCCATCTGCTGTTGTGTCGTTAAAGCAATTACTCGTAGTTGCTCACAAAAAAATGTAATAGTGTTCGCCAATAGATGTCAGGAAGAGTCATATTTTTCAGTTGAGATTGATTATCGATAAAACACGAATAAAATTACATTTTCTAAAATGATTCCTAGCTAGATCGATTTATCGCCCCCGAAATCCCCTATATACTAAATTGTATGAAAATCGTTGGAGCCGATTCCGAGATTCCAATTATATATATATATATATACAAGAATTGCTCATTTAAAGATATAAGATATGTAGCAATAGAATAATGATATTAACGAGAGTTGGATAGCTGGTGTTTTTCGCCATTACAATAACTGTTAATTGTAATTAACTCATAATTCTATTGATTTCTCAACTATGTAATATGTTCCTTTTTTGTTTGTTTTTGCATCACGTTCTTTTACATGTTAAAATAAAAGTATGATATTTAGAAGGATCATCGAAAAATCTTCCCTTTTTTGAAGAAGTAGGTACTTTTTCTAGAGTGTTAATTCTAGAAAATGGACATAATGTCTCGAATGTTTTGTTTTTTATTTGCATAATTGGGTTTAATTTGCATAATTTAAGTTTAATTTTAGTATTGTATTTTAGAGAAGTAAATAAATTATTTTCAAAATTACGTGTTTTGTGTTTTCTTGATTGACTAGGACCCCTTTCATACTGCAGTGTGTCGTCGGTCGCGTGCTACACTGCAGTGTAGAAGAAAACGAGGGCGCAGGCTGAGCCCCGCACCCCGGCGCCGAATAGACTTAAGACGGCACTGGTTCTAACTAAGGGTGCTTTCAGAAGCTCCTGTTATCTTTATAACTCGGAGTAAATAACTCATCAGCGGTTTAGAAGACATATTGTCTGTCGCCTTCGAGAGCTAGGAGCTAACCTTGTGTTGATACAATAATTAAAGTGACATTTATAACATTTCAACTTTGAGTGAATTAACCTTAATTAATTAATCGGTAGATAGACAGGTACGGAGGCGAAATGGAAAAGAAAGTTTACTAACCTTCCTTGTTTTTATAATATACTAATATGTAGGTAATAATAATATTGAGCTAATCAAAGTCAGTGTCTTCTGGATGGACTAATGTAGGTAGAAATGCAGGATATTGGATGGTCTAAGATAATTATTATACACATATCGTCATGACTTTTCCTCGAAGGAGCTGGCAGATGTGTATTGCATGACCACACTTCTCCGCACAATATTTAGTGTCAAATGTGACAGGGGGCGAGCCTGATGCCATACACCGCGTTCCAGTTATGTAGCAGATGTCATCAAATACGCACATAATGTTCACACAATGAACAAATTGATGCATGCCTTCGGCTGGGATCGAACCCGATCCCTCCAGTTTGAGAGGCGAGCCTCCGCCAACTAGGCTATGATCTTATTAATTATTAGGCCGGATGTCGATATTGATGTAGGTTCGCCTCTCAAGCCAGAGGGTCACATTCGGTGCCAGCTGAAGGCACGCACCAATTTGATCATTTGTGAATCTATACGTATTATGAGCGTATTCTGCTATATAACTGGAGCCCGGGAAATGGCAACAGGCTCGGCCCCTGTTACATTTGAGTCTGAATATCATCCGGTGAAGTATGGGTGTTGCATAGAACTTTGAAACCCCCCTTATGTATGTATTTATGTAACTTGTTAGACGTCTACAGATGGTCCTTGTAGGTCCTTAGTGATCACATCATCTATGTCGTAATGACTGACTTTCTGCAAACTAAGAGAATTGAAGGAAAATGGCAATGATAGCCTTTACCTTTATACCTCTACATTAACAATTAGGAGTATAAGGCCTTAAAGCTCATTTTAGTCAGTTAATCAACTCCCTATTTCAAGGATGCTACTTATCATCCTTGAAATAGGCATAGTTTGCTCCGTCTAAAGGCAATTCATTTTCTGATTAATTATTATGTTCTAGGTTGTAGGTACCTATTAAAGCTAACACGTTAAATCCTAAGCAGCTACTAATTGAGTAAACGTCCTTCACGCTGTTATCGCTAAGCAACAAATTCATAAACAGTACTTACGACAGTCTAATCCTAAAGCAGTGAGCACGACCTAAAACACAAACAACTCCTTCAGTTACTTGAAAAAGTGACCACCAAGTTCACAAGTTTATTGTCTAGCTCACTGGTACCTGACTGGCGATGCAGAGGAACAGCACACGGAAAGCAGCCAACATTATCAGGACTGTTGTTTATGTACACTGTGCTTCATAGCCACTGGCAGCTCACTACTCTCTGGACTGAGCCCAGCTTAAGCTACTTCACGCTCCACGCAAATTTCAAACGTAGGAATTATTAAATTTTCCACGCGATAATATTCTTGTAAATTTTACATGTCGCACATGATTCATTCGTTGAGAATAATACTTTTGAAGTGTCATTCGTAAATGCCGTTTCTATTTAGTCTTAAAGAATCATGTTTTTTTAACTTGAAGTAGGTATGTTTGTAAGTAAAACTTGAAGTATTGAACAACACAAAAAACAATTCAATTTGTTTTATCGTTTATTGAAAACCTTATCAAGCTGTTTGGCGGAAAGATGAATGTTAAATTACATAAAATACTAAAGGCTTTATATACCTACACTGCTTAGATTGACAACTGAACTGTGCAGTACTAACTAACGTTATGTTCTAGATCAAGGGAAATCTGAAACCTTAACGAGATTTAGACGTGAATAGAGGATGAGGACAAGGAAGGCTGATCCCAAATAATGGGACAAGGCCTAGGCAGAAGAAGAAGTAACTAATGTCTATTATTTGCATCTAACTATTTAATAATATCTACCTTTACATAGGCAGAGATGATGTCCATCCACATTTTAGATAATAACTTTTTTATTAACAGTATTTAGGTACACCTACTTGTAGAAAAATCGAATGATTTCATAAGATTATAAAAATATTTTTTGAAAACTAAACTAAGATATTTTTATTGGGAAATTTTCTTTGAATCGGCTTTGAGAATCTGTTTGAGAAATAAAGACAAAGTTACAAAAATACCTATTTAATTGGTTATATACTTCACACACAGTACGTTCCATCTTGAGACTGCTTTCGGATCCAATGTGTATATTTTGATACGTTAGTATAAACACCTGCAAAAATATACAAAAGGATGAAGAAGTATGCAGGTAGGTATGATTATCTACATAAGTACACCCAAGGGCCGGATTTAGAGGTCTGGGGGCCCCAAATTATTTTCCGAATAAAATGAACAGAGAACGTTCACATCTTATGATTGATCTGATGATCTTATAGGTAAAGAGAGAAAAAACGGAAAAGTTGGTTGTCCGTCATAATTAGGATATTTTTCCTAATTATCTCTATTTTGGGCCCCTCTTTTGTGCCCGGGGCTTTTGCCCCGCCTGCCCTCCCCTAAATCCGGCTCTGAGTACACCTACAAGTTTATTACTTACCAACTTAAAAAAACCTCAGAAACCATATTCTTATTTCTAATATCATTATTTATTAATATGATTCACTGACGGCTTAATATATATTATTGTGAATACCAAAGTGAAAAGTACACTTTGAAAATTTTTGGAAAATGTTAGACAAGAAATATATTTTAATTCAGTAAACAGGCACATCTCGCCTGGATGAACCGATTCCGGAAATAATGAAAATTAAGTTCCTTACCTGGATAATCCGGCATGGCGCAGTCTATTCCCCAAGAAACAATACCTTAAAATGATACATAATAAGTTCACGCAGAGCATTATGTAGCCATGTGACTGAGGTAATATAGCATTTTTATAGACAAGAGCTTACTGCCGCTGGCCCGCCGTAGCGCACGTTTGGCACGCTAGCCACGCGTGCAGCCATGACGTCATTAATCTTATAGTCATAAGTGTTGTGGCTTGCGCGCCAAACGACGCCGCGGTGGGCAAACGGCTTAAAAGACATTTGATACGTAACTTACCAACTTGATACCATTTTTTGTTAAATGTATCTGGATGCGTTGAGAATAAGGGTCCGCCACTGTCACCCTGAAATATGTTCACCATGAAATAAGTTGTTCATTTTACATGTTCGCGCCCCGGAAGCGGCGGAGGAGCAACATAGTAACATAGTAGTCACAGTATAACGACTTCTCCCGTGGAGGTTTAGTGGGTTGGAGAAACGTACAGTCTCCCCGTAGCAGTGCGGTATGTAAAGTTGAAAGTTTGTGTGTGTGTGTGTTTATTTGCTAGTTCTTCACGCTTAAATGAGTCGGATAGGTTTGCATTAAATTCAAGACGAAGATAACTTCAGCTTTGGATAAACACTTAAACTTACCCTTATACCGGGTGTAAGGAGACCGTTCTCGAAGCCGAAACGCCGTTATTATACTATCTATACACAACCCGAAACCACTAACTATTAGCCATATAACTGTTAGTTTAAACTTTTAGAAATTTGCAAACCAGCAATGTAACGCGTTTATATCGCGGGGGTCAATGGTCGGCGCCAGTACCTACGGAAAGTGCGACGACGCGCCGCCGCGGGCCGCGCGCGCGCCGAGACAGCGGAGGGCGCGGGCGGCGCGGCACCTAGGTCGCGACCGCGCGCAGCTGTGTGCGGGCGTTCACCTCTAGCGTCAGCTGTTAGGCATTTAGTATTAGACTGCCGTTAGGGTACATTTTTTTTTTTTTTGGTAATTGGTGTTTAAACTAGCTTTTTAAAGCTTGTATAACTTGTGTCGATGTTAAAATATCAGATTTTAAGTTTAAAAAAAAAGTCTTTTTTTCGCGTTTTTTTTAGTCGCTTTGTATTAGTAATCCCCACCACTATTCCCAGTTTTCGTTTTCGAGAACGGTCTCCTTACACCCGGTAGGTTACTTTTTAACTGCGGGTTAAACTGCGGGCTTGTAAAAACCCAGCTTGTAAAAAGAGCAAGGTAAAGGCCAGACCTAAACGCTTTTATCACGCCAATTTTATCATGATCTCAGGGATACGGATTAAGGCGTGTAGCTTAGCATAACGAAGAATCATGAAACGGATTACAGCGTAGCCTAGCGTAGGTACCTATAGTTAGATCGTAATGTGAACCGTGGTACGGATAAAATAGTGAGCCTTTTGTTTAAATGGAATTTTACAATCGTATTGTCGTAAATATAATAATACTAGCTGCACCTTGCGGTGTCACCCGCGGTCTCACGCGAACCGTTATTAAATTTCGTCGTTTTTTTCGGAATGTTAAGTATCGTATGTCCTTTTCTGTACCTATGACAACGTGTACCTATGCATAATTGTATGATCATCGGTCGAATAGTTAAGGCGTGAAATCCTAATCCTAACTATAATATTATAAAAGCGAAAGTGAGTTTGTTCGTTTGTTTGTTTGTAACGCTTTCACGCCCTAACTAATCAACCGATCATCATGAAATTTTGCATACACGTTATCTGGAGTACAGAAAAGGTAGACATAGCCCTAAAAATAAACGGTTACTGTGGGACGCAACTAGCAAACAAACGAACAAGTGCACTTTCGCATTTATATGTACATATAGGATGAATGAACAAACTTGAAGACGTCAATTAAAAAAAAATGATACGTTAGGTACTTACTTGGCAAGCGTCCTTTCCGAGATTATAGGCGCACATCATGGTCTTATCCAAAACGAGGTTGTCTTTGTAAATGGACGCCTTTTGACATTTCATGGTTTCAATGATTTGAACTTTAGTTTCAAGCAAGTATCTGGATGAAGTGAGCGCGCCCTGTCTCGTCTTGCCCCAACCAGCCACGGTCAACGGAATTTTTGAGAAATCCATGTCTAAAACAATTAAAATATCGAAGAGAGGAAAGATAGAGATTATAATGAGATTCATTGAGTTTGTTGGCTTTTCACCAGTCAAAAATATGTTTCTCAAAATGGTTGGGGACAGTCAAAGAGATTGCTACCTACTACGGAAGTAAACAAAAAGAGAACCAAGTAATCCTACTGTTCGTGTCTTCTTTTCGTTAAGATTACTAATCCAGGTAAAGAATTAGAACTTACCTATAAATTAGCTTATACTTAGTAATCTTTAGCTAACTCACTTGGTCCCGGCAAGCAAATAGGCCGAACCTTGTCGTTAAAGTTGAGCTTTCTATCGAGCTTCAGTACAGCGATGTCATTTATGTCCCTCACTGCGTTCGAAGTGAACTCAGGATGCATGACTCCTTCCACCAGACGATACGTGGAGTAGGTGCTGTCCAGGCGGTCGTGCATGCCCACATGTACTGACACGTCGCGGTAATGCACCCTGAAAATTATAGCAAAAAGTCAATAAACTTAAAGGGTTTGAACCTTAAATGGTATGTTTATAAAATATCGTTGTGATTGTATCGTATCGATCGTATGTGTTTATAAGTAGTTTTAAGCTGTAGCGCCCATTTTGTTATCTTTTCAGAACTAAAGTTTCTTTCATACAATTAGCATAGCAGTAACGTACACCACCACCGCCGCCACTATCAGGTTGCTTTAAGTAACCTTTTCTTTATGAAAACTTACCCAAAAGTAATACAATGTCCCGCAGTGAGTATGTGTAAGTCGCTGATTATAGCCCCTCCGCAGTGTAGCTTGGGGCCGAGCATCAGTGACACCATCCATGGGTACTGGTGAGGTTGGACCGTAGTTCCTCCGACTATACGTCTGTTGTTACCTTCCACCCCACATTCTAGAAAATTAAAGAAGATGATAGTGAAAGGTAATGGTAGGTGATGGTCGTAGAGGGTGGTAGCAATGTTAGGTAAGCATATCAGAAATCAGAAATCAGAAACGTTTATTTGCTACACTGTGTACATATAGATCTTAAATATAGTGTGAAGTCCCAACAGTGGACCCATACTCATAATAATAATACCCATAATAATAATAATAATTAAAAGGAAAGCTCAAAAAACCGACTTCCCATCCTGTAATTTGTCATCCATGTAAACAAGTTTTAAACTTTTGTTGATATTTTGAAAACTGCGAAACCGATTTCGATAAAATTTGTATGGGAGACCACCTATAAAGTATGATCTAACAAACAAAGAAAGAATCATCCAAATCGATTCATCAACGACGAAGTTATCTACGAACAAACATAAAAAAATAAAGCATAAATACGGTCGAATTGAGAAGTCTTTTGTAAGTCGGTTAAAAGTATTTGGTTATTTATATTTTATTATGTTACTACAAGTAAGTAAGTACTTATTTAGCCTTTTTTCAGGGTTATTCTTAATGTACAGAGCACGCGTCGCTAACACGCGTGAACTGCTAGTGCACTTTTGTCACAGTTAGCTGCATGCTTAATTGCTTACCTATTCAGTACGCTGGATTATGGATTAGGTACCATCTACAAAGAACTAATAAATGGTTTCCATTGCGAAACATTTAATGCCCACTATACCATATGTAAAGCATGTGGTGGTCATGGTGGATTCCTAAGAGTAATCCATGCATCCATCATCCATCCATCCATCATCAATTATTATGTAGGTATAAGTAAGTTTAGGTTTATTTTCTCTTACCACAGGATTTGTTAAAAATTTGTCCATGAATCTGCAAAATTAATTACCTACTTAGCTAATCCTGAATTGTTTTCAAATTTAATTAGTAAAAATTTAAAAATACTTATGGGCAGAATTTAAACTTTAGTTTTTGCGAAAACGGTTGTAGGTAGTTATCAATCTGATCATCATAAGATTTTTATTTCAAACTAGCTGCGTCCCGTAGCTTCACCCTCGGCCCAACAGGAACCGTTACTTTTTTCGGCATGGAAGGTGCTCGTTTCTGTACTCCTGACAGTGTGTATGCAAAATTTCATGATAAGCAGTTGAGTGAGTAAAAGCGTAACAAAGAAACAAACGAACAAATTTTCTTTCGCATTTATAAAATCAGTTACGATTTTAATAATGATCTAGCACTTTTTTAGGAAGATACCTACTCACCAAGGAGATGGCCAAACAAAGCACGATACATAGCTGTTTCATTTCATGGGTGCACTTGCAATCGCGAAAGGAAGAGAAATTCCGTCATCTTTCGCATGAGTGCCGTGATTTATTTGCCTATTAAAAGTTTCTGGCAAGAATTTAATTAAAACGTTTCGTGTAAATCGAATTCAAATCATGCGGAGATTTGTTTGCAGTTGTCGCTAATTCCTAGGAACGAATCAACGAGCTGAAATAATTTGATTGTTTTTATGTCGATCTTCATTTCTACGCATTGCTTTTTAATCAATTCACTCGCTATTCCATAGTATATTCCTAACTCAAAATGTAGGTTTTATCCACGGATCTCAAAAAAAATGATTTTTACCAGAAACCGTACATTTGATCCAATAATTTCGCTAGTCATGCGCAAACTAAGTACATACAACACAAACGCATCGTAGTCTACCCCTAGTTCGCGTATTACAAACGACATTGTAGGACATTTCAGTAAGCTCTATACATATTTTATGTGACCAACTCATTAATATTATAAATTTACCAATAAGCGAAAACTCGATGTTCGAACGAACAAATCAAACTTGCCCAGTCCCTGCGTCACTTACAGGACACACACTTAATCAAGTACAGTTTAGATACATGGTTGGGTACCAAAACATGTACCTGTCAGGACGGGGTATATTTTGAACATTCAGAGGACTTAGTCCTAATTTGGCTAGGGAGCGGTAACGGAGCAAATAATTCGGAAGCCCCACGCATTCGGGAATACTCTCGTTAAATTCTAGGTCTGTTGTTTAGTCTACAACAAGTGACAACCTTGTGGCCTTCAATCGGTTACACTCGGGTATGAGGGCTAACCACAACCTGTACGATCTTAAAACTTTTTAATTGAGGTGATGCGGGTTTGATGTTGTCATTTATAGTCAAAGTCAAAATGTTTTTAATGAATTTGGGTAATCAAAGATACACTTATGAACGCCATAGTTTTATAATAGACTCGTTCGGAAAAAGAGCCACTACTCAGAAGAACAGGCAAGAAACTGAGAGGCATTACTTTTTCAAAAAAAAAATTACTTTCTCACAAATTTTTGCTTACAACTAGGTAAAATCTATTGTACTAGTGGCTACTCGGCGGAAGTGGAAGGCTCCAGACATCTTTGTCTCTAATTAATTGCTAACATAATAATATCCTCTTTTCATTAATGTAGTTTTAACATGGGATTTGAATTTTCCTTCAGTGAGCCCTGTTATATCTTTCTGTGTATACTTCTACTATTTATTTTAGTGCAGGGGCCCTAGATAAGTTGCAAGCGCTTCTGTTAGCTAGTTCCTAGCGATTCTGTTTCTGGAATCGCTAACGCATGAGCGTCAGTTGCTGATTGGACAAAATACAAGCTTTAACAAATGATAAATTATAAAAAATATATTTTTCAAGTTTTTAGTGTTGTTGTCATTCTGAGAATTATTCTACTAATCAAGCCCTTTCATTTGATCCCCAAAATGAGGTAGTTGTGACAAAAAATTGTAATCAGTTTTTTTTGTGGCGGCGCGGCGGCCATCTTGAATTATTTTTATTATAAATAATGTATCATATTGTATTGCCATCAAGATTAAGAGTGTGTACCAAATTTCAGATCGATCTGTCGTTAGGAAAGGGGTAACATTCCAATGACTAAATTTGACCGAAACAAACAGGGCAAGCTAAATAAAAATGTCACGAGATCATACGTCAACTCACACAATCAGCAGCTAGCGTTAGAGCATTAGCGATTCTGGAAACAGAATCGCTTGAAGGCAATTGCAACGTGTCTAGGGCCCCAGGCTAGTAGTACACTAGCTTTAAGTTTTAAGGACAATTTGAAGGAATTACTTACACTAAAAATTAAAACATTTATAAAAATAAATAAATAAATAAATTTGGGACACTTCTACACACGGTCGCCTGACCCCAAACTAAGCAAAGCTTGTACTATGGCTGTCAGAGACTGATATACATACTTAGATATTTTTATAATACATACATATTTAAATAGATATAGGACTCAAGCTACAACTTCATCTAGGATGTTACGCACGTGCAACTTCCCTTACTAGGTAATCGCTCTAGCGTTGATTATGCGTACTAAAAACTTATTAGGTAGCTATTACCTATAGTTTACCTAATAATAGATAAGTATATTGCGCTGTGACACAGAATAGATAATAGTACTACAGGCACATAGTTATTTTCACACTACATTATAATTATTATAAAATATTTTTTTTATACGTAACTAGCTTCGCCTCGTGGTTAAAAAGCCCATGTGCTATTCCAGGTTTCTATCTCTGTGCCAATCTTCAGCCAAATTCATTGAGCCGTTCTTTTTTGATTGATTAAATATCGATCGATTAACAAACGTCTATACATCCAAGCAAAGTATCATGTGATAACTACGACCCGCAGTTTCACTCGCGTGGAAATGTCTTAGGAACCCTCGTTCTTCAAAGACAAAAAATCTTTTGATTGAATAATGTCGATACGTTGTTGTTGCAGCATACCCTAAACAATTTACAACCTAGAAACCTTTGTCGAAAATGTTGAATCTTTGGTATAGTAACCCAAATATAGATTAGATTAACCTAATAGATATTGAACAACATAAAAAATGTAAAATGTTTGTATTACTATTACCGGTAGTTCCAAAATGGCAAAATACTTGCTAACTACTCTTAGCCAGCTCATAAAAAATAATAAATGCATTGTAAGATCCAAAATACGAACATTCTCTAGGACCATCAGTTGCCTTATAACCTGTGGCACTTTAGCACCTATAGCTCAGAAGATTCTCAGCTAGAAGTGATAGTGCACTACTGTCGTCTATTGAAGGATGGATCAAATTCAGCGACCAAAACAAAGCATTTGAAAAGTGAAGTTATCTGAAAAATAACATGCCTTATTTCAAACGCAGTGAATTAATTTAAAGTTCGATTCTTATTGATTTTTCATCACGTTGTGGATGTTATTTTTAGGACGTTAACGTGAAAAATGTCCTAATTTGATTTATGACAATTGTTGTTTCACACTTTCATGTAGGTACCTATATTATTTATACGTTCTACCTATGATATAAAAAAAAAGTCAGCATGTGGGTAACTAAAAATAATAATAAATGCGTAATTATGTAACTGATGACAACTGATGATTTTTTGTGATCTCAACAACTTACAGACAAGCAATAAGTAATTAATATTTAAACGCAATCTCTCAAAATTTGGCACAACAGTAACCAGCAAAAACTATAAAGATGACTGAAACAGATTCAATTTTTCAAAACTGCCCAGAAAAATGTTCTGCAACAAATGAAGAGACCCAAAATCATCGAACTAAACATTGTGACAATAAGACAATAGTTTGCACTCGTAAGGACAGCATAGGCACAGACTACAATTACAAGCATGAGGTGGTCTGGAAAAATGCCATCGGATTTCTGGTTTTGCACATTTTAGCGGTCTACGGATTCCTTTTGGCTTGCACTGGAAAATGCAAGCTCTACTCAATACTATGGGGTGAGTAAAAAATTCTTATCACCCTCCCGATTTTACTATCCAATTGTTTTTAAATTGTTTATGAATGGTCATTGTGTAAGACAATTTTTCTTAACCATGCAGTTGTGTCAAAAATAGACAATAAGTACATTAACAATTTAAAAACAATTGGTTGGTAGAATCGAGAATGTTTTAATTCGTGGGTTTCATTTAGAATAAAATAGCCTTTTTTAAACCAAATAAACTTGTGGTTCTGTTAGCTGGAGACCTCACGACCGGCGTCTATCCCCTTCTACAGCTGGCATTCTTCAACCGATCCTCGTTAAATTTTGTGACCAGTGGCCCTATTCGGAGATTTGAGATTTTCATCTCACCTTTTTCCGTCCTTGTTGCTCTCGTTTGAAACGTCATAGGTGTGAGAGTGACCAAGATAAAATCTCATCTCATCTCACGCGCAGGAATAGCCCCCCAGGTTCGATGATAATAATATAGATTTTTTTACCAGACCTGTAGACAAAGACAGAGATACGAACATACGCTGAAGCAGAGACGCTTCGCTCGCCAACGCTGACTCGGCTTAAAATCATTAAGTATATTTTAATAGATAAACATGTAAACTAATTTATTCTGAGCATTACTGTTTCAAACTCTTAGGAATGTGTTGTCGAAACCATACAAGAAAATCCCTAAAACTAAAAAAAAATCCCAAAATTTAGTAAAAATCTTTTCATTTTAACAAACTTAGAAGTACAAGCTATATTATACTAATATTTTGGTTGTTTTTCTTTTCCAGGATTCTCTGTAGCCTTAGTATCTTCGGAAGGTGTAACCATTGGAGCACACCGATATTACTCGCACAAGTCCTTCAAAGTCAAGCCGTTTCTGCGGGCCCTTTTTTTATTGTTACAAACTGTAGCTGGTCAAGTAAGCCACCTAGAATATTGTTTAAAATGATTTAAGTTGATATATTAAATGCCTATTTATCAAAATATATTGATAGCTACTGCAGCTAACAGATTAATTGCTTCAGTACCCAAGTATGAAAAAATGTTGGTGATTAAATTATATTTCGAAAAACGAAAGAAAGAAAAACACTTGAACTAAATTGCCGCTAATTTCATTCAATAACGGCATTCAATATACTTACGTCCATAATTGTATGTATTTCGTCTAGATTTTTAGAGCTTATACCCCTTTTAGCAATAGTTGTAATATACATTTATTGTACCATGGTTAAAAGTAGTGTTTTGTTTTTTTTTTACTTCTTTTAAATATTCGAACTCGATCGAAGATGACAAAATTGGATTCCGAGTCTATACAACGTTTATTACTAAAGGGGGATGTTTAAATTGCTACTTGTTTATAATTCTAAAACAAACAAAAATGTACATATCTTTGAGCATTAACTTTAAGGAAGGACTAACTACCAAAACACGGGTTTCTTACACCCAGTTTGGTCGTAAATAAATAATTTTGAATTTTGAATTTGAATTGTTTTAGAACTCAATGTTCATCTGGTGCCGCGACCACCGCCTCCACCACCGCTACTCCGACACCGACGGCGACCCCCACAATGCTAAGCGTGGATTCTTCTTCAGCCACATCGGCTGGCTGATGACCAAGAAACACCCCTTAGTTATCAAACTAGGAAAGCAAATCGACTTGAGTGACTTGCAGGCAGACTGGATGGTCATGTTACAAAAAAAGTAAATCAAATACCTACTTATCTTTTTACTACCGACTTACTATTGCTTTTGGGTCTTCAGGCTCGATAAAGTATTGTGATGCAATTTTATTTTTAGCACAGTACCATAAATGGAACTGTCTAATGGTAGTTAATGGCCATTATACAACATACCAGGTGTTAATTATGAGTCTAAAACGTCTGAGTTTGTTTTAATCCTAGGAATTTCATAACAAACGATCGTTTTCTTTTCAGATATTACTACCCATTATACGCAATTTTTGCCGTAGCATTTCCTGTTATTGTGCCAGTGTGTTACTTTGGTGAATCATGGACAAACTCTGTTTTAGTGTGTTATTTCTTTCGCTACATAGTACAACTGAATGGCACTTGGCTTGTGAATAGCGCCGCTCATTTATATGGAACTAGACCTTATGATACGTAAGTTTGACTTGTTTAATATTGTGAGGCTACATACAGATGTTGCCAAATACTAACCGCAGAGCCTGCTTTATTTGTCGTACCTTTCCACCATTCAAATCTTTGCGGTTCTGCATTGCGCAGAAAACCTTGAGCTACAATGTTATCCTAGATGAGGTAGTACAATTGACATTCATTATTTATTTTGTAGCAAGAATGCAATTGCAAGTGTCCATATACTTCTTTACAAATTTATAAGTGAGGCCTGTACAAGAAGGCAAAAGCACTTAGGTCTGGTCGGGTTGAGTCGCACAATGTCAAAATGCAAGAGCAGAACATCTGATCATTTAATACCTGCTTACAGTGCCTACTACGACATTATATTGTGTAATATATCATCGTTTCACCTCTTTCAGAAACATGCAGCCAGTAGAGTCTTGGTTTGTATCTTTTATCAGCTTGGGCGAGGGTTGGCACAACTACCATCACGTCTTCCCTTGGGACTACAAGGCGGCCGAGCTTACTATGCACTTCAACTTCTCAGCAGAAATAATCAGATTCTTGGAGTTCATCGGGCTTGCTTCGGACTTGAAAAGCGCTTCTCCAGAACTGGTAAGTGCATACGTATTTTTAGCCAGAAACTTATTAATCCCAACATACAAAAAGAACTTTTTTTTTTGCTTATATGTATAATTTTACCTATCATCTTTGTTTTAAATTAGTTATTTTCTCTTATTTAGGTAGAGAAACGTATAATCAGAACTGGAGACGGTACACACTACCAATTTGGTAATGATGGAGTCAGGTCAGCTGTCACAGCCATCGGTTTTGTTCACCCACTCAATCCTTCTTACAAAACGGTCATGAAGAATCCTGAAGTGTCTCTAAATTCTGAAGGTCTACCGCTGTTCCATGAAAAAGACATCTTGGAAATTAATAATAATAATAATCTACAATAAACTACTTAGGTAAAGCGTGTATAGGGATAACAAACATTATGACGATTAAGAAATAAATAATGGTATACATAAAACTTAATGATTTATTCGTGTCTACTTTAACTTTAATATTTTAACTGTTTTATAGGATAAACATTCTAAACTTAAATGTACATAAAAAAGTCAGTCCATGCAGAAGCAGCCGGGGCGAGAATTGTGACGGATCCAGTACAAATATTTGGAGACTCTCGTATATACCCCTGGATACCCGGGCCGCCCGCACCCGATCCCCCATGAAACTATACCTGCAAATATAATAAACAGCACTATATAATAGGAAGCATCATTATCACGAGGTACCATCTTGAAGTCTAGAGGTCAGTTAGTTAAAATAGCTCACACTGCGGTTTTTAAATGTTGATGACTTAGTCCAGCCATCTTTACAGTCATTTCTTACTACGGTCCAATTATAACTTCACCTGCTTTTTTAATTTTCTAACCGACTTCCAAAAAGGAGGAGGTGCTATGTTTTTTATATGTATGTATGTATTTTTTTCTCTAATAAAAGCCTTTTATTAAGCTAAGGTAAGGCTAACCTAACCTAACCTTACCCAAAAGTTCATATCGTTTATCGCCCCTCTCAGCCGACAAAGGTCCACCGCTGTCACCCTGGAATTATAAATAGTTTTAAGGAGCTATATTTAAAGATATTACCAATATTTTCTTTGTTTCTTAGGCAATTAGAGACAATATAATTTAGCTTAAAGTAATTCGGTGAACAATAATAACAGAAAACTAATTTATCAGGCGAAACGAAAGTGCTGGTTCATATACTTAGTTTGAAATTATTATTCATATTATTATTTGAAATTATATATATTATTTGAAATTATTATTCATAAGTTCAAAAAACTTAAGCTACTCCTGTTGTATTTTCAGTAAAAAGAATATCGTTCCACGCTTGACAAATTTGATTAGAGGAATGTGATGTGAGTATACCTGGCACGTATCTTTCTGTCCTTTCTCGGGGTATCCAGCGCAGAGCATGTTGTCTCCTATCATCGCAGACTCGTACTTAGTACTCTTACACTTGTTGTTGCTCATAATCGGGAGTTCTACTTCTTGGAGCTTGCAAGAGTGGTTCTTCTGCTCAGATATCGAGCCCCAACCAGCCGCAATGGCCTTCACTCCTTCATAGGTGTTTTCTGAAAATCAATGTGCTCGGTTACTGGGGCACCGCCTTTGATGGCGAGGTGGTTTAAAACAAAATCTAGCTTTGGTTGGGAAAACTGCTTTAGTGTGCAAACTATAGCGGAAATTAAGTATTGATAGGCTCACGTCATAGTATGAGCAGGCTTACATATTTCACGTTAGTTTAAAGGTTTTTCGTTACCTTGCTTGCCACAATTGCAAATGCAAAAAAATATAACACATCGAAAAAATACTATGAAAACCTTTAATAATTAAATAATTTTCAATTTATACGGCAGTACAATCGGCGGTACTAATTCGGTCTTGAAAAAAAATGGTCCATTACTAGTTGTGAGCTCACCATCGTTATGAGGTAAGCAGACCGGCTTGACCGTGTCCATGATGGCCACTCTATCGTTCATCTTCAACACAGCGACGTCGTCTCTGAAGGTGGTGTAGGTGAAGTTGTGAGCGAGCCGCAGCACCACGTGCCTGGTCAGAGGTCGGTGGGTGGTGTTACAGCGGTCGTGCTCTCCTAACGTCACTTTTATCATGAACCACATGAATCTGAAATTTAAGAGTTAGAGTTAAATTGTAATCTATATTTGCAACTTGAGAGAGTCGAGAGGTAAGCTGAATGGCATAGATATGAAGTGGCGTCTACTACTTGACTCTACTACTTTGATGGTCTCGTGATTTTAACCGCTACTAACGCTAACAGACCTGCATGGGGCCTCAGACAAGTTCTAATCGCTTCCAAGCGATTCTGTTTTCATAATTAACAAAATTCGTTCGAGTATTGTTAGACAGCCATTAGCCAGCTGCTGATTGGACAAAATTCGAGCTCAGGTAATCATATTGTCAACTTGTCCAATCAGCAGCTAGCGTTCGAGCGTTAGCGATCGCAACTCATATAGATAGGGCCTCTAAATAACTATATTTTGTTGGCATAATATAGTTATTTGACCTACCCTTTGACACAATGTGCAGCAGTAAGCACGAAGCGGTCATTGATGAGAGTGGCTCCGCAGTAGAACTTGTTGAACAGAGAGAGGCGCGCCACCCAGGGGAACTCGTTCACTGCTGTCTCCACACCTCCCACAATCCTTGAAGCCTCGTTTCGTTCGCCGCATCCTTCAACACAACAATCATTACACGCCTACTATAAGTAGAAATCGTTTCTTTTACTTGCTCAAACTGGTCAAAGCCAGTCATCTTTGCTCTCAGAAATTGTATTGCAGTTTATTAAAATATTAATTAGGCATCGTCTTGAAATAAATTTGTTAGATAACATCATTAAAATGTGATGATACGAGAAAGATTTCACGGTCTGCGGTTTCAAGCTGCAAATAACTGCATAGATCGTGGTAGAGATTACATGGTCATTTGTGGTTTTATTCAATGACAGATATTTTATGGAGATAAAAAAATTATGGAGGTGTCTGTCCGTGCTCATAAAATTCTTAAGAGCTTCATTTGATTTCCTAAATGCATCTCTTAGTGTCACTCCTCAAACCTGATTTTAATCTTAAGTATAGAAAATCATAAAGTGTTCAAAAGATTTGTGTTCAAAGACAGTTATGGAACAAATTCAAAAGTTTATTTGGATACAAAATTCGAACTCGGAATACCTATATTTTTACTTAAATTACGTAGTGTTGCTTAAGTTGGTAGGAATTGGTAATGTCATATAAAGGCAAAATTAAAATAAATTATATAAACTCACGACAATTACACTTCTTTCCATATTCCCCTCGATTATTGTCGTCTACGTCAGCTTCGGCAACGTTCTCCAATCCCACCTTAAACAATTAACGATTCAAGTTTCCAAGTTCACCTTAAATTTACAACATTTAATTTAACAGTTTACTTACAACAATTTCCAAAAAAGCACCAATCAAAATCACAGAAATAATGCACTTTTTCATTTTAAAACCGTTTCTTGTAACTAAACTTGCAGACGACCATCTCCCGTTATGGGAAGCTGCGAACAGGAATGGGGACGTTGCTCCTAGCCGTACCGAACATATAGTAGCCAAGTATTGTCCCATTGAACGGGGGCCTACTATGACATCGTTCTGATTTCGACGCTGCGCGTCCGAGAACCGTTTCATCGTGAAACAAGGTCCATGGTCGCGCAGCGTTGTAAACAAAACGTAACCATCAATAAGATTTCATGGTAGGCCTCTAGACCTCTAGGACCTAGCAACCGGTCCATTGAGTCTCTATCTAGACACTAAGCCAGTCTTGGGATGAATAGGTGTGTAGAGATTGTTTATCTTTTGGGAATGTCATAAAGAACAAATTAGTCATGAAAATTTAAAGTTCTACGATAACTCGAAACAAAATTGTCATTGAAATAGAATAAGCTCTGCTAGCTATAAATACATAATTTACTTACTTTCCTACCTCATGAATATATCTAGCTATAAGTATATTATAAAAATTAAACTAGGGTTACTTAGTTTTAAAATAAGGTTTATTTATGTATAGGCGAGGTTTTACAAAAATAGTGAACGACTTAAAATAACATTTAGTATTTGCAGTAGCAGCCGTTTTCGGTGTTATCTCGGATCCAGTCCAAGTATTTCGTGACCCTGGTGTACACTCCCGGGTAGCCTTTCCTGGCACAGCCGTAGCCCCAGGACACAACACCTAGAAAATATTTAACATTTAAGTAAATAAAATCCTATGAAAATGCCAAAATACGTTAGTTGAGGCACTACATTATATTGTATTTGTGATACGCCAAGCTTTGCACGGTACCTATGAGCATTACGTGAAAAAATATTTAACTTATGGTAAACTGCATCAAAATCTGTTTCGTTGTTTATGAGGAGTTAGATATACAGACAGCCAGAAGGAAAGACGCGAAAAGCGACTTTATAAATACTCTACATAGTATTTATAAAGTCGCTAAAGATGACAACAGAGCACACAATCCGTATAAATTTACTATGTACTTACACACTTTTTCAAACACAGAGAGGTTAATAACATCTGTTCTACACCTCCTAACATTGACTCATACTTACATACTTCATGAATGCGATAAAAATATGACTCATCTTAAATGATAATTATAAATCATTCATAAGCTCACTTGGACGTAATTTAAAAGTTCTGCTCACCTATTAATTCATAAGCTTTATCTGCATTTTCCGCAATCAGTGGACCTCCACTATCACCCTATAAACAAATTTAAAATTTTAGTCAACGTTACTTCAAATGGTTACTTTTTCTTTCGTCGAAAGGTACTTACAGTACAGGCGTCTTTTTCAGCAGTGGCAGGATAGCCAGCGCACATCATGACGTCTTTAATCTTAGAGGCGTTGTACTTTGTGTTTTGACACTCTTCGTTGCTCAGAACCGGCAGCTCGGCTTCCATCAGAGTACAAGACCACTTGCCAGTTTCACCTGTGGCACCCCAACCGGCTACAGTAGCGATAGTACCCTTGTAGAGTTTACCTGGAAAAACACTTTATCTCAAAACATCTTCGGGCCGAATCTTGAATCGTGTAATACAGAAATCAAAATATTTTACGAGGGCAGCCAATATCAATTTAAGTATGAATTCAGATTATGTTATGTTTTTTAGCGAAAACATTTTAAGATGGGTCGAGGAAAATGGAGATATAAAACTTGATTTACAAAGACACATTTTACAACAACAAACAGAGAAGTAAAAGGGTTTAAAGACGATTAATCCCAAAATAACGATAATAAACCTTCTTCGTAAAATAAATTTTGGTGTTGAGATTTATGGAACGGCCCTCAATCGAAGATTAGCATGAATCACGAAACGAAAAGGTATCTCACATTTAAGTAATGATCCAGGTACTTTTTGAGAATCACTGGTCTTTGTCGGTTCGATCGACCAAGGGCGACATTGTAAATAATGTTAACTGGTAAACGAAAAAACCTAACGAACCAGAAGGCAGGTATCGCATTCGCATATCGCAAATTTCCTTGAAAACATTTGGCTACATTGTGTACTGCTTAAACTGCTTACAGTTTTTATTTCATTTAATAAGATAGGCTTGCGATTAACCGCCATATCGGCTGATGCTAAGAAATGATGTGCCTTGCGATGAAGCATGATCTTACTTATATATAACACTAGCTGTCACCCAACTTCGCTCGCGTTTATTATTTATAAATATATTTATGAGCGTTATCCTATCTGTTAAGTTAGATCGAATTGCACACGGTGTGCAAATTTGATTGAAATCGGTTAAGTAGTTTAGGAGTCTATAGCGGACAAACAACGTGACACGTAATTTATATACATAGTCTAGCCATAAATATTGTTACAATACAAACTCCTTCGTTTATTTTTTTTTTCTGCATTTAAATTTGGAATGCGTTTATTGTGTTGAAAACTACAATCAATTTCCCACCATTTCACATATATTTTTCGCGATTATTACTAAATTTACAACATGGAATGGGGTGTCAAAGATAACAGGATTGCAGTGATTGCGTTGCACGAAAGGGGTATGGAACCGTCGGTAATTTTCAAGACTCTTCAAAATCTTGGTATCAGCCGTATGTTCGTATATCGTAGTATCGACAGATATACCGACTTTTCCTCTGTTGAAAACCATAAAAGATCGGGGCGGCCGCGTGCGGTGAGGACTACTAATGCTCTTAAAGTTAGAATTCCAAAAAAACCCCATGAGGAAACAAAACATCTTATCGCGAGAAATGAAGATACCCGCTAGGACTCTATCGCGTATAATAAAACAAGACCTGAAGCTTGGTGCTTATCATCGATATACAGGACATGCCCTTAATCAATCGCTGCAGTTAAAGAGAAAGGATAGATCAAAACGTCATCTATCCCGTTACGCAGGTGAAAGTTACAGAAATATTATTTTTACCGACGAAAAAATTTTCACGATAGAAGAGCACTACAACAAGCAAAACGACAAAGTGTACGCTCACAGCTCTAAAGAAGCTACGGAAGTGGTTGGAAAGGTACAGCGTGGTCATCATCCTGCGTCAGTCATGGTTTGGTAGAGGGTATCCTTTCACGGCGTCACAAAGCTTCATTTTTGTGAAAAAGGGGTGATAACTTTAGCCAAAGTGTATCAAGAGACCGTCTTAGATGGTGTTGTAAAACCCCTTAGCAATACACTTTTTAAAAATCTACCGTGGAGTTTCCAACAAGACTCTGCACCTGGTCACAAGGCGCGAACTACCCAAGCCTGGCTGGAAGCCAATGTTCCAGACTTTATAAGGGCTGAAGACTGGCCCTCCTCTATCCCAGATCTAAACCCCCTGGACTACAAATTATGGTCAGTTTTAGAGGGCATCGCCTGCTCTAAACGACACGCCGACATAGAGTCACTTAAGAAATCTTTGAAGCAAGCAGTGGCTTAATTACCCATGGAAACAGTCCGTGAATCCATAGATTCTTGGCCAGACCGACTAAAGGCCTGTATCAAAGCCAGAGGTGGTAATTTTGAATAAAATAATAGTTATATTTTTGTTAAGACTTCAATACATGTGTACATAATTTTTATTAACATTACATTACTGTATAAAAAAATAAATGCATTTTCATTTGTAACGGAACTTATGGCTAGACTAGGTATATTAAGATATAATATATAAAATATTATTATAAACGCGAAAGTTTGTAAGAATGGATGGATGGATGTATGTTTGTTACTCTTACACGCCGAAACGGATAACAAATCTGGATGAATTTGGCACAGAGATAGATTATATTCTAGAATAGCACATAGGATACTTTTTAACCGCGGGTGAAACCGCGGAGCGCAGCTAGTAGTTTTATAATCCTACAGCTCGATTTTTGCTGATAAATCTATTGATGTAGGCTCTATTAAGACGATAGACGGTCTAACGATCTTATCCTATCCAGCGTTCAGAATCAGCTGCATCTTTTGCGATATTTAGGCTACTAAATAGGTATACTTTTTGTTTCTAGATTTAAGACTCTTTTATTTTACACTTACCATCACCTTGCGGTAAGCAGACAGGCCTAATGGCATGCGAGTACTCGACGGGCTCGTTCAGCTGCAGCAGGGATATGTCGTTAGCCAGCACAGAGAGGTTGAAGTTGTGAACCACCATCTTCACCACCAATCGGGTGACGGGGGTTTGAGTCTTATCGCACCGGTCATGCTCACCGAAAGTCACTCGGAACATGAACCACATGAACCTAGAAGATGATTATTTTCATGTAACAAAATTATAAAGTGCCTGCCTACCTAACTGATATTCAGCTGGCATAGAAAATATTGCTTTACATATTTTCAATATTGTTTTAATTACTTTACTATCATTATTTTTGAGCTGTGCATTTTTTCTCTTCAAGTTATATTAACTATCAAGTGTACAAAAGTATACTGATCTTATCTATGCTTGTACGAGTACTTACATAAACAAAGGTAAACGCCAATTAGCATTTAAAACGTACAATAAAAGATTTAAGAAAATAAGTATACCATATCAGAACTTTTAAGAACTTCATTATCCTTAGCATGAATACGACGCAACATATCATCAGATGGCAAAAAGCTACAAACAGCATAATTATCAAACCCTACTTGCTCTACAATATTTGACCATAAATTGCTCATGAGCAATAATTAAAGGCGTGTCATTTATTTTGAAACTCACCCTTTCACACAATGCGCGGCAGTGACCACGTATTTATTGTTGATGAGGGAGGCTCCGCAGCCGAAGGACTTCTGATAGATGAGCCGCGCAAGCCACGGGAACGCATTGACTTTTGACCCGAAACCGCCCACCACTCGGGGCTCTTCATTGCGTTCGCCACAACCTTACAGATAATGAGAGGAATGTAGTTGATTGAATCAGGAGTTACTTTGCGGAAGTTCATCTTCAAAACTGTTTCTTGAACCAATCTCCAGTGTGTGTGTGTTGGAGCGGAAATACACTAGAGATTGGTTCAAGAAACTATTTTGAGAGGCTATGATATCCTAATTAAACAAAAAGTGTGGAAGGAAAATTCTTGAGGCACAGAAAGTAGAAATACCAACAAAGATAGAGTCGGTCAGTTACCGACTCTATCTTTGTTGGTCACTTTCGCAGATGACGTTAAATTACATAATGGTTTTCAAATTACGTATTAATAATTCTTAGTGGTTAAAATTAATCAGCGACTTTTCAAACAAAGTTAAACTTATTTTAAATGATTATTGAAGATGTAAATTGCTATAGAAGTTTTTAGGATGAAAGAAATAAAATTTACTGCAGTCTTGGCATGCTGGTAAATTTCCGGCGAATCGGAGAGATGCCATCGCCGACACATACGGATCTTCGTAAATACTGCCATCCTAAAACAAACAAAAATTAACTCTATCTGCTACATAAAAAAGTAGGAAATATATATATATTTTTTAAATTAAAAATTGATTAATCTTATGTATTGTTCTTCTTTGTCTTCTCTTGTTCCCATCATTTGGGGTCGGGTCTCTTCACTTTCCTGCGCCAACTCAAACGATTTTGGGTTGTCGGGTCGGGAAATTGGGCTTTCCTGATGTATGTTACAATATTGGATCACCAGGTCAATGGCGGGTGGCCTTTCTTTTGTTATATTAGTAAGTGCTATGTTTTAAAATCTATGTCAATATGCAACCTAGAGTAAACTGTAATGTAGATAGTAGGTATTGTCATGTAGGTAGGGGTTTATTTGTGTCACGTACTTATAGGTAAACCTAGGCTTTTTTTCTGACTATAACACAAATCATCCAACTGAAATAAGTACCATCTTATTTAACAAGTTCACAAGCTATTTTCAATGTAGAGAGCTCTCAAGCCACCGGCCCCATCGACCGAACCACTCGGATGCTAGTCTACAGACATAGCCTAGTTTTGTCCGACTCAAGATCACAGAAAGCTAAAATAAACAAATGAAGAGCCACACACGGATCATTACAAGTCCGTTCCAAAATAAACAACATGAATCACCTCGAACGCTATTTTTCGAAGAAACCGTTGCAAATGTTAATAAGGCTCTATGGAATCGTATACTGTGACAATATTACTTGTAAAGTTTTTTGGTGTCAATTTTGGACCACTTACTATCTGACTATTAATAATAAATAAAATACTTATAGGTATCTGCCTAACCTACTATTTATCAAAACAGAACAATATAGCAATTTATTTAAAAAATAATATAAAATAGGAAGTTTAAGATAGAAGACATATTTAAACATATTAAAATAAATGTTATTCGCAAAAGATAGAGTACAATTTTAAACAACGTAAACTCTATCGAAAGCTGTGACTTCTGGCAAAGCCGCAAGGCCGTTAAACGTACCGGCTCTATTAAAATATAGAGGCGTAGCAAGAGTGTTACTGTTACATAATTAATACAATGCGTACCAGTAAAACGTGTTTTAAATACATAAAATTTACTAAACAGTTATACGTACCGTATTCAAAGTGTGCGGTGCCAAGCCGGCGGACGCGACGCAAAGGACACTACATAACAAATACCACAACATTTTGTCTCTCACTTAACTGAATTTAAATTAAATTAAATTAACTTCAAAGCTCAGTAACTCGGTCTCTGCAAAAAAAGCTCATACGTTTGGGGATCAATGTTTTTGGTACACTAACTCATGTCTCCGATCTCAAGGCACTTTATGGGTATCGGACGTTTAAAACGTAGCATGAGAACTACGAATATTTTTTAGTAATTTTAAATTTTTGGCTGTTTATAAATTTTTAGAGAGACGGGATGTTCGTATCTGAGTCTGCCGGTGAAATGACGAGTCCTCTGCACAAGCAATTAAGGAAATCGCGCGTTTCGTATCATTACTCCGAAATGACAAGCGACACTTTAGCGGCCCGCGAAGGCTTTACGGCTGTGTATTCGGCACTGACCCCGCAGATCATTCACCTCGTTCAGAGCTTCTTCGTATATAATCAAATGCTTTTTTATTTTAGATCTTAAAACTGTAGCATAAAAGTGAAATTGCCGTTGAGGCTGGTGCTGATTTGAAGCCTTTAGAGATCTTTTTGATGTTCCTCATTATTCGGGCCCTATATGTTAGGATCATTATGGGCTGGAGCCCGCTGATTTTTAATTACAGCGATGAAATTTGGGATTAAGTAAAAATATTAATTAGTAATTGATTGGGGTTCGTGGGCGTATGATTAGGGTCGAACTACTTCACGTTTTAGTTTTGTTTTACCGTGAAAAAGTTTTTAAAGATCATCAAGGATCATATGCATTTTAGATGGTAAGCCGCTAATGTTTTTTGATTTAATTTATTCATACTTCTTTTTTTTTCGTTTTACCCTAAATAGTATAACGAATTAGGTTCCTGATTATCTTTATATGCCATTATTATTACCTATTACAATAACTTGCAACAAAACAAGAAAATCACACTCATATTTTAAATGCGTAAGTCTTGGATGGACATTTAATTTTGTTACTCAACGGATCTAGATGGAATTCGGCACAGACGTAATTTTTAGTCTGGAATGGAAACCCATAGGAACAGAACACACTTTTTGCCCACCTACGAGCCCAAATGTCCCCCTTTAGTCGGCTCTTACGACGGGCAGGGGATACCGAAGCCGTATTCTAACACCCCGGCTCCAGGGTGGCCGGGGTTACACCGCGGAGTGTAGCTAGCTAATAATCGACCGAGCGAGCGTCAGCGAGCGCAGCATCTATGCTTCAGCTTCAACAAAAATATTTTCGTATGTCTGAATTGTGTCTGGATTTCTGTCTGTATCTCTTTCCGGATCTCTGTCTTTCTCTACAGTTCGCATTTCTTTACCGATTCTCTTGAAATTTTGTGAAAAAATCATTATTTCGAAGATTTTATTTAAAAAAAACATATATCCGCTATTTTGAAAAAAAAATCCAAAACCTGACTTGAAAAAAAATTATAATTATCGAACCTACTCTCAAAATTTTACGAGAATCGGTTGAGGAATGCGACTTGTAGGGGGAACAGACGTCGGCCGCAAGGTCTACAGCTCACAGATCCCTTAGTAAATAATAAATATTTAAAAAAAACGCAGTAAACAAATTTCAAAGGTCTACTGAAATAGTAGAGCAATTTTGCGGTAGCGTCGTAGCGCCTTCTAAAAGTAGCGCCACTTTGTCACTGCAAGTGCAAAGTGCGTGGAGGATTTAACTTGGAAAAATGATGTTTAGAAAATAAATACTTGTTAGGTACTTGAAATTTTCTTATTTGCCAGATGACGTTAAAGGTAACGCTACGACAGTGCTACGAGCGTAGTACGTGAGCCATATCTCTCCTAATTTAAGAAAGACTTTTTATTTTTTTCTTGAGTTAAGAAATTAGGTATTACCGGCTAGTCAATAGAGTGAATAAAAAAAGTAAAAAGGGTGAGGGAGAGTGAGTGATAATACCCTAACTTAGTAAAATAAAAATTAATAAAAATAATAGAATAGAGTGAGTGCTAGAATATCAATCAAACTATGTCAACAGGCTACATAGGTCTCTTTATCACCGTCTCCATCTGGTAAACTTTCAGTATTAAAGATGGGCCATTAGCAAAATTCAGTTTATCGCGATTCAGTCGGTATCGCGAAAAATCTCTGTTCCATTCAAAAAGTTCATTGGTCTGAGACAAAACGAATGAAATAGCAGATTTTATTTTTTCACGATTTCAGAGTTTGCTCAGCCCTCAGTTGTTCATATTGATTAGCACAATGAATCTCTAAGGTTCTTGGTGAGTTACCTATAAGTCTGTATAAGATAGTGCGAAAAAAATGTTGAACATGGTTTTTTTTTTTTTTGGGTATTAAGTGCACCCCGTGATATCACCCGCGGTTAAAAAGTAGCCTATATGTGATATTTCAGACTATAATATTTCTCTAATCTGTACCTTTCAGATCCTGGTTCTGATTGATTGAGTTACAAGCATTCATCCATCCATTGATCCAAACTTCCGCATTTATAATATTAGTTTGATAGTTGTTTTGCAATTATGACTTATTTCTGGAAGACAACTAAGCCACATCTAATTCATACTAAATTCGAATTAATTCAACTAATATATGTCTATCGTAGCCAACTAGCTTAATCAGCCGTTCAATTAATAGCTTAGCCATTTTACTAAACCGTTCAACTTGCTTCCTGATTGATATTCAGCCATAGCGCTAATATGTACAACATTTAATGAACGGGCTGGCTGTTGCTACGGCTCTACTTACAATAGGGTGATTATTTGCCAAAATTACCAGTTTTGACCAAAGAAATGTGTTTTGAATTAACTACGATAAAAATTAAATCAGAAAATCGGCGAAACGAACCGAAATTATGATAGACATGATATTATAATAACCTAAAACCTCTCCTGCTCTTGGAAACGAAGCGGTGCGGAGCCTTAGGCCTTTGTCGTTATTTTTCAATAACAACCTGTAACCTTCTCTTCTTAAATGGCTTGGCTAGGCCAATGGTCAACGTTGTCGTTCCAAGCGATTTTGCCTAGCCGTTTGCTAAATGGCTGATTATTATCAGAAAGATAGTTGAATGTATAGTTTGGTGAAAGAGCCAGGCTTTTAATTGAACGGCTAATTAAGCTAGTTGGCGGAGACATATTTAAATATTTATTCAAGCTTATTAATAAAACTCCAGTAAATGGAACAGAGGCACTTTAATCGTCAGATGAAATAATAATCTACTTATACAAAATCCTTATTCTAGATGCATCTACCTCTAAATTTCATTATGGCGTTGTAAATATGAATGACTTTTTTTCTTAAACTATATTTAAATGCATTTTTACATTTACATTATTATACCGGCGACCCTCTACTAGGTACATAAACATATTACTGTTAAATAATTATAACTAAAAGCTAAGAAAAATAATTTAGTTCATTATTTTTGGCACAATTTACGAGTAATTTGTCGATCAAAATTTGTCAGAAGGTTAGTGCTGAAAACAAGCGTTGCTAAGAAATTAGCAGCACCATTGCTGAGCACTAAACATGTTTGTCGCATTGGACACTACAGCGACAACTGAAACTTAATCATCTAAATATTTGTTTATGTCTTAATTTAATATGTAGAAGTTATTATTTTTTGTCTGTTAATGTTTTATTGTGTATTTTGTTTGTGGTTGGTGTAGTGTTTTGTGCGGTGAAATAAATGGTTTCTTTCTTTCTTTCTTTAATATTTTTGTCGATTTGTGTTTATCACCTTCAATAATGATGTACTCAAGTAATCGACCGAGCGAGCGCTGGCGGGCGAAGCGTCTAAGCGTCTTCAGCTTCGACAAAAATGCTTCCGAATGTCCGGATGGCAGTTTTTGATGCCAGTTTCTCTACAGGGCGCATTTTCTCAAACGATTCTCATAAAACTTTGTGAGCAGATTCGATAAATCGAAATATGTATTATATTTCCGCAATTTTCAAAAACTGTCTGGACAATTTATGAAAATGAAATGTATCTAAAAGTTACCGGTAGTACCGGTAACTTATAGTATAATGCCACAATGCATTGAATGCCTGAAACCTTTAGGCATTGTTTAAATATAATAATTTATTTCATACTTTTTGTCTTGGTAGACCTTTTTCTAAACGTACTAAATATTTAGCCGGCAAAGTGGAGAATACGAAATACGTATCACTCTAAATGTTAGATTAATTATTTATATTGTAATGGTAAAATGATCTTTTCTATTATCAGCTGAAAATGTAGCGACCCACGATGTTGCGTAAATTGAATTCCAGCATTTAGAACGCAAAGGGGTTTCTTATTTTTTCTCATGATATAAATTCCTATATTACCTACTATTTAGTAGATTATTTTCGTAAGGGGTACGCTAGACGTACAGTTTATAACGTGATCATCAGGATTTAGCAAATCCTGTGGTATTTTACTGATCGTGTAGGCTGGTATGTTGATGGATGTCAGTGTTTATCACTGATTTCTAGATTTCTAAACTTCAGAATGGCAGTAAATGTTTAATACTGACATCTGTCAGTACACTAGATTAGACGACCAGTAAATACTACAGTATGTTGTCAATGCGCATCGCAACAGAGCTAATGTAATAGCCGTGCAAGCTTTAGTTTTAGCCTCTGTATCCATTTCACGTCTAAACTGTGCGAACACGTTACAATAAGCCTGATAAATAAAAATAGTGAGTTACTGAAAGTTTAGCCTTGCCTGTTCAATCAGTCGACGGAATGTGATCCATCGGTATTTATCACATTGATGAAGCACATTGCAAACTGAACGTCTAGCGTACCCCTAAGTCAGAGATCCATATCAGACTGCCACTATTATTTTTTGTTCGTTATTATAATTTCTCCTTATTCATAACTTATTATTTAAATGATGACACTATTATTATCCCTGATTGTAAGTACGATGTACTACACAATATACATCACTCCCTTCCACACTTCGTTTCCTTGTAACATTATATACTTCCTGTAGGTCCCTTAGGTACTAAAATTATTATAAATGATCTTATACTCACGTTGTTACTTAAGAACAATTGGTTAGTAACTCCCATGAGGTTGACAATTTTTGTTTTAAATGTTTTTAAGAATGATATTTTATATATGAGAAGTTTTCTATGCAAATGACATCCGTGCTTTGCATGTGTCTAATAAATACTTGTTCTATGTATGTACTCAAAACACACGTATGCCCACATTTTAAATTTTCCACTATTATGTAGGTTAGGGTATCAATAGGATTATCACACAAATTGGATTTGAATCATGGGATCGTTGTTTGATCTGCTCAGTTTGAGTAACCTAATAAAGTTTGCAGCTTTTTCAATATTGGAAGCACATTAATTGCTTTCCTTGACTCATCTTGATCAGTGTTTTGTTTTAAAATTATCAAAAGTTACAAATACATTGTAAACACATAAAATTATGACATTGATTCGCCAGTAGATTTTGATTGGCATTTATTTTCGTTGTTTTTTTTTATTCTTTAAAAATGTGTTTGTTCAATTTAAGTACGAACTCTATAGTTCTGATCGAATTTTCGAATCTATCCAAGTCATACATCCATCATGATTCGAAGATCTGTGAGCTTATTCTCAGGCAACAAATATTTTTATAATCCAGCTTTTCTCATTAAAACGGTCATAGAATCTAACCCTTTAACGAGTGGTCTAGAATTAGCCCACAGATTATATTAGGGCCAAAATCAGTAACAACCGTGATATCCTATTTACGTTATTTCGCGTTAATCAGTACAATAGCAGCCATCTTGCGTATTCTCCTTGATCCAGTCTATGTAGTTGGTGACTCGCGTGTAGACACCCGGGTAACCCACTCGGGCGCATCCATTGCCCCACGATACTACCCCTGGAAAAACATGTGAATTGTATTAGAAAACTTGAAATTTAAGAAGGAACAAAATGGCAACTTTTTAAGGACCTGTTAGACGATCTACAACCACATCCCCGACAGAGGTGATCTTGGTCGGCCACGGATAAAGCTATTTCGATATTTATCCACCTTTCACTCACTCCATCATCAGTCATCAGTATCATCAGTCGGGGCGCGGTTGTCCATCGTGTAGCAGGCCCATTAGAATCGAAGACCCCAACTGTGAGTCTTGCGCCAACAAATTTAACCAGTGATGGTAGAGAGATAGAAACAAGCTCTGCACTAGGTCACTGCATCGTGAAAAGATTTTATAGAATGGCTCTAAATTCCCAATTTTGTTATAATTTTGTTAAAATTCTTCGTTAAAACATTCTTCACGAAAACTGTAAGAAAATATGCTCAAACTACAAACATACCTGCGTTCTTTCTTTGGCCAGTTAATTTTGGCAAATTGAATTTTGATTTAAGAGATACGTATGTGCATTGACACTAAATGTTAAGTCGAAAAAAAAATTATAGAATGACTAAAATCCCCGATTTCGCGAATATTTTCCATACCAAATCTGTCGAAATTCGTTATTAAACCATTTGTCACGAAAACTGTTAGTTGATACGAGTATACTATCATTTTCTAGTTAAGTTAGGTCAAGTTACACTATAATTTAAGAGAAACATGCGTAGTGAATGTGCATTATCTAGTTAAACATGTGAATATATCTACATCCATTACCTATTAATTCGTATCGCTTGTCGAACTTTCTCTCTGCTATGAGTGGACCGCCGCTGTCGCCCTGGAAAGTAACACGTAAATTATTAACACAAGGATGATCTATTTAAGTTTAAGGTAAATTAGGTAATTAAATACGTAAACGAATGATCTTTTACTAAACTGGAGTAAACTCATAAGGTACGTAGAACTTATATTAAATAGGCCATAAACCAGCATATGTTTTTATATTGGGGCATTCATCGTGTACTATGCTTGTGTCCTATTCCACATCTCATTATTTTTCTACTTATTTTTTTTTATATTTGCACAAATCTTTATATCGCTGATTTTCTACTTATTCCCGTGTTATAAATCATAATAATGTGTGAAAATCACGTCAGTTTCCATAATAAAATTTTGCATTTTTTGTTTGTAATTACGTGTGTAAATAAAATAAATAAATAAAATCAATTCCATTAAATTAAATTTAACACATAAACTGCGACGTTGTATTATTTTGAAGAGCTTTTATTACCAATCCGTTTTTTCAATCACTTCTCACTTCACAGTCATAAAATGCACAGCGTATATCACAACCCTCACCTGGCAAGAGTCTTTCTGCCCCGTCCTCGGGTATCCAGCGCAGAGCATGTTCGCTGTGATCATAGACGATGTGTACTTGGTGTTCCGACAGTCCTGGTTGCTCATGACGGGCACTTCTACCTCCTGCAGGGTGCAAGACACCTTGCCTTCTTCCGTGAGGGTTCCCCACCCGGATGCTACTGCTTTCACACCCACGTACAAGTTAACTGAAATGCAATATTAGCAATTAGTGAAAACATGTTATAAAACATGTACCTACCTACCTATACTTTTTCTCTTATCTTGGTCAAAAATACCATCATTATGGCGTTCCGAGCGAAGATAAAATAGCAAATTTCGCTGTAGGGGAATAAGTATTTTGTTTTTTTTTTTTTAACTGGAACTGAAAGCGGCGACCTCTTCGATAGAATGCGTTATTGCGTTGCGACTACAGAATAAATAAAAAAAGACATTGAAGCGAAATCTTTAGTTTTTTTTTTCTAATTCACTAATTGAACTGTGGGCTGTAATTTATTTTTAATATTGGATTGGATTATTTTATTTTCTCGCAATCGAAGTAAAAAGTAGAGTGTAACACACGGGATAACAACCCATTATACCTCTGCTTCTATTTACTCCTTCATCTAAGCTCTAGAGTAAAACTGTCTCGTAAATAATATGTCATTTTAGCCCCTTGGATAACAATGTACTATTATATCTGTCTTAAGAACTTAGTGCTGCAATACTCAAGCGTTTTGTGTTTTTAGTCCTACGGCGCGGCGTACCCCTTACGGCTGAGTAGTACTATAACAACTCGTATTGCATTCGTTTAAACTTACGTGGGTCAGTAGGTAAGCAAATTGGTTTGATAGCTTCAGAGATGGGAACTTTTTCGTTGAGCCTCAAGAGGGCAATGTCATTGTCGAAGTTGGTCAGGCTGAACTTGTTGGCGATAGCGCGCAGTACGAACCGGGTCTCGGGCCTCGTCGTAGCGTTGCACCGGTTATGCTCCCCAAATGTCACCTTTATCATGAACCACATAAAGCTGGAAATGAAAATGCCAAATGTGAGCTCCAAATTCGGACAAACAACCACATAAATAACAACCTGTCGTGATCAAAATAAAACTTAATCGGGCTTCTAACCTTTGATGCCGAAGCGTTTGTTATTCTTACAGATAGGGGCAGAGAAATTGGACATTTTAATAGCAAAGCGATGGAGTCCGAGGTGCCTATTGTGTAACTGATAGGTGCCTGGCACGATGTCGCTGTTGAACGCGGCGCGGCAACAGCGGTAACAAAGTCAAGTTTGCGTCGCCGGCATTCAGCGAAAGTGACACTGTGTTTTGGCGGACCACGGTCATGAATACTATTAATGCCTCATTTACGCTTTCACTACTTGTATTAGCGTACGTGAGCCTTATTTCACATTCAGCGATCTAACAATACCTATATCGAAATGAGCAGGCAGCTTTGGAATTTTTTTGAAGTCTTCTTCAAATAATTACACATTTTTTCTTATGTTTCGTAAATTAGTACCCACACGTGATTGAGCTGTAGAAGTGACGCAAAAAGAAGACTCACAATGAAGCCTAAAATGGTCATATTTCGTGGAGGATAATGAACTGTCCGGAGCCTGCTCTTGGGCCGGTTTGAAGGTGAACGCACTTCATCGATACCGATTGGAATCCACAAATTCGAACTGCGATTTTATTTTGGACTTGTTTGCCAAATCGTAGGTTATCGGACCCGAATTCGTATGATTTACGATGTCATGTGCTCTGTTTATGTCTGCTAAATTCATTTTATCGAAAATTAGTCACAGAACTAATAAACTTTAAGTATTCGAGGCTCGAGTTTCTTTATTATCATAATCAATAATTCTGTGTCGTAAAATTTAAATTACTTTTCGGAAACTTTATTTATTAGGTACAATGTTACCTCTATATGATCCAGATCATTTTACAAAATGGTTAGTTTGTCATTAACCTGACCTCGTTACAAATGCGTCAAATGCTTATTAAATTACTCGATTATTTTGTTTTAGGAAAACCGATTTTAATTAACCTTAATTGCTTTGTTCAACATGTATAACACCAAAACTTGTCAAAACTAAAATATTGAAATATTTATGACTAAGTAAACACAACCAATGATCTGCGTGACTATAGTCTCTAACCAAACGCAATATCAAAGTATTTGACGAAATCCCAGGCAAAAAGGGTTGCTCCCAACGACCACCACCAAAACAGTCCGGTGGCTGTTTTGGTGGTGGTTGTTAGGACAAAGTTTTAATTTTTGTCCCAACCGCTGCGAGTGAGGCTCGTTGGGTTAGGTAATTATATTAATAGTTAAGCTGTGTTACAGTGTTATAGTTTACCAAAAATTGGTTATCCATGTTAGAGTTCTATCGGTTTGACTGTAGATTTCACCAGCGGTTGCAGTTTAGTTGTCGTCGTTAGCACAAAGGAGTTTTATGTCCCTACGAGCTCCACTGGTGACGGTTGGGATAAAAAATGAAATATTTTTTTAACGACCACCAATTGTGGCCGTTTTGGTGGTCGTTGGGAGTAAGCCGCAGAAGTCATTACCTCAATGCGCGTACAAGCAAAGCAAAATATTTATCACTCCAGTTTTTTTTACGTAGGCAAGAAATTATAATATTTTACCCACGTGTAATTTATTTATTTATTCTTTATAGGTGTTTTTCACCCATTATTTGTTAAGATGTTTACTTGCAACGACGTAGCTTGTTGGCCAAGTCAACATCCTATTGAGAGCTCTATCTAAACACTAGAACACACTTTAACACATTCACGTCTTCTAAGTATGTATATAGCAGTTAGCTTTACTGTAGAAGAAAGTAAACAACTAGCACTTTTTGTGTTGGTAGCACTTGTTAATTTCCTAACAAGCTCGCTGAGACTTGCTTGTACAAATGTACACTTGAGTACGTTAGATAACATTTTGTATGATAAAAAAGCTGTTGATAAAGATAGGAAAGAGAGATCGAAATGATTGGCGAAATCAGAAGGAATGTTTTTGTGAGCTTTTATGAATTCTAAAAGAAATTCATTTTAAGGTTTGTGTCTAATTACTTAGCAGTGAGATTGAGATAATATTAGCTGCGAATTATAGTTATTTAATAATAAACAATAATTATTAATAAGTATTAATATACAATAAATGGTAAAAGAAAATGAAATGTATAAAATCGGGTTAAAGTGTCATTTTCAACTGCAAATCCTCCTCAAGTTCAATTTACTAAAATATTAAAAATACATATAATTGCCCAACTTTGAATTGCGAAAGAAGGATGGTTATTATGCATGTAGATTTACTTATGTAATTTAGATTTTTTTTTATTTCGTGGATGAAAAATTTGTTGTGAATTCCTGAAGTATCCAGACTAAAGTAATAGTTTTACTCTGTCTTTCACTGCTTCCGGAGTCCGGCAAATCTGCAGTAACTGTTCACACCTTTTTTTTTATTAAATTTGTAGAAAAACTATCGTTTTATTTACTAAATAAAATAATAATACTAGCATATAACTCGGTCACCCCAACTAACTATACTCGTAAGTCTTCGTGACCACCGGAGTTATTCGAGGTAAATGAGCGGTGCGTGAAGAAATTTCTACTTACAAATAATATCATTTCACTGTGTATTAATACATGTGACATCCACCAACCCGCACTAAGGCAGCGTGGTGAATAGCGGTTCAATCACCCTCGATGTAGGGTAGGTCGATGTCGATGCAGTGGGACGTAAAAGACTGTCACGATGTACATGAAATGAGCCTATTAGTGATTTTGTTCCTTGCGCACCTTCCTTTTTTTTCCGCATTTTCCTTGTGTAATGCAATTTTGAGTTGTAATCTTTTTTTTACAACAGACTAGGCACGCGTTTGACCACTGACTAACCTGATGGGAAGCGTCGACGTGATCGAAGGTGTAACACGCTTGCCTAGGAGATACCTATTCACTTTACTCTTAAACAATAATCTAAATAAATTAATCGTCATAAAGCCGCGTACCCTTTGACACAATGTGCAGCAGTGAGCACGTATCGGTCGTTGATCATCATACCGCCGCAGTAGAACCGCTTGAAGTACGACAGGCGAGCCATCCAGGGGAATTCGTTGATGGAGGCTTCCTCGCCGCCGACGATTCGGGGCACCTCATTTCTTTCACCACATTCTGAAATTTGGAAAGTGAGTGAAGTTAGTTGAAGTAGTAGAATTGACGAGATAGTCATTGCAATACATGTTTGGCAATCTCAGATCAGCCTAGAGAATAAGATGGCGCACGGCGTATGATTTATGTGAAGCCAAAAACCATCCAAAAACTACGCTACTCGCTTGGTCATTCTTACCTCGACATTATGTGCATTGGTTTATGGTAAAATTTCGTGTACATAAATAAATATACATTGTGCATTATAAAAGTGTGGCCAGGACTATATTTTGAGGTTCTTTTCAAAAACTGTGCAATTTTTTTACAAGCCAATTTTGAAAAAGCCGTAACATTTTACTCTAACAAATATGTGCAGTTTTAGAATATGAAATCTACTAAGGTTGTATATTGGAACGGAAATGGCTAACGTAGAGTTTGGGAATAAATCTTAGTTTCCGTGCAATTGAAAATGTTTTTCATGGTAACATTACCACGCGCACACGTTTAAAAAGAAGTGGCTTCAGCGAGATATAACGCAGTGTTCCATCTTTTCCTCTAGATTGAACTGAGATGGCAATATAATAATGCGAATAAAGATACATTGTAAGTCATTTCCACAGATCTAGGATGTAAAAGATCGACAGTGACAATTCGATAGTGATACAAAAAAACATTTGCGCATGCGTGAGTAAATTAGTGTTGTGAAAAGTACTTATTAATTTATCGATTGACCAAAAATGGTCCTCCGGGTGCTTGTCGATAAATATAATCTTTCGCATACCAATTGAGTTGTTTTTTGTTAAAAGTATAACACCGCTGCTGAGCTAAAATGAATATTAATCACTAAACGGGTGTTAAGCTAGGCGGAAGAGTTAGATATCAGTGTCACCATGTATCTAAATTAACATAAGAAAAGTAAATAATAAGATCAACATAATACTATCCTAGTAATTCGCTTCGAATTGTCACCCTTGACCAAATTTACTCGTATATGGATTAGGATAAGTAATAATACTTATCTCATTGGTTTTGTACATTTATTTATAATTTACATATATATTATTTAATTTAATTAAATATAATTAAATTAGACTTGGATGTAAGACACCCAAAATGTGTAAATTGAATTAAAAATGATGATCAGAAATTGAAGGTACATACTTATATATAATACAAAAATGTTTTACGCCTCATCATTCAGTACAAACTCATAAGAATATCAATTTACTTTTGATGGCATTGATTCAAAAATGTATGCTTTGTTTATGTATTGCACCCATCGCCTACCTAATGAACTTTGATAAAAACTATCGATAATAATGACGTCATCTTTTTATCCATCTCTAGTAAAAATCGAGCGTAAACTAACTAATATTTTAATGCTGAATTTTATCACCAATTCTGCTTTCATCTAGGAAATATAGATGTTACGAAGAAACGACAACAACATACCGCTGGTAAATCGGTTTTTGGATCCAATTTATGTTGTGTTTTAGACAAAATTTAGACAAAAACATCACAACGGAATTTTCATATTTACCCATGAAACGACAAATTTTGTGGGTTGAATCTTGAATTCACATCACAATCGATAAACGCACAAGATGGCATAACTGCATACAATTTTAATTGCTCTCTTTTCATTCAATTTATAATGATACTAGTAAAAAATAATAATCATAGGAATTTTCGCGTGCTCAAAGGTGGCGCGCTGTCATTAATGACAAAAGAAAAATTGACTAAGATTTTATTTGTAGGCGACCTCTTTCTCTCTTGTGGAGTTTACATTTCGATGGAGACTTCTCTGTCCCACGCTTCGTTGGTCTTTTGCGAAGCAAAAAAAATCTTAGGTCTGTGGTCATTTCAGTCAATCAGTAGCGAATCCAAAAAAAAAAAACGAAAGAGGTTGGTCTATAACTAAAGACGACAAAAAACAAGCAATGTTCGAAACACATCCCCTGCACCTTCCAAATATACAACGTGCTGGTTTTGGGTGTAGTAATACTGAAACGGCACATGCCGAGACTGATTTAGAAGTAAACCTGCAAGGTCTCTTTGTCCTGAACACGATAGATTTTAAGTTATCACAACTTAAACTTTTACGTAAATTTGACCTGCAGCAACCCTAATAAGCTCACAAACAGCTGTTCGGTTGATGACCGGTCTTGCCGACAAAGACTACTAAGTGCGCAGAAAGAATATTATCTTTACCTACAAAACACAGAATGGAGTAAATGTCCCTTTTTTTTTAAGAACTATTTTAAACAGAAACAAAAGCAAGATATCTTTTGGATACTTAAATGGTTACATACATATCTAGTCAACGACATGAATAAAGTGAACGTAAACTCGCCGAAAACGAATCGAAAACCCTGAGTTTAGCAGCCATATCATGATGGAGTTTAGAACAGGCTATTACCATTAAAAACATTAGCAAAATTTTGAGCCCGTGCTGTTCCCCGTTGAAGAGTCCCCTTGCCGGAAGTCATCCCTGGGTGTAGCAGCTGTGTCATGATGGCGTTGAGAACAGGCTATTACAATTAAATAGATATACAAAATTTTGAGTCTGTGCTGTTCGCCGTTGAAGAGTTCCTCTACCCACCTCCTGACTCCATCATCTCCATCAGATCATCTCGGTGGCACCAGGTTGTTGCATAGTCACTCAACTTACATAAATACATAAAACATTTAAGTTCAATCGGAAACCAAAGAGTAGGCATTTAACGTGAAAGATTTAATTAAGTACTGACAGACACCATAGGTACATGCGAAAATAAAATAAAAGCTCGTCAAAAGATAAATTGTGCATACTGCATAATAAAATTATTCTTTGCCATTTCGCGAAAACATCAAAACATTTGTCGGCAAAAGACAAAGAGCTTACAGAGAGCCGCCAAAGCGTACCGCGGGACAATTGGCAACAAGCGGTGTTTTAAACAAAATAGGCAAGGAACTACCATGAGTTCGGTATTAAAGTGTATTTATGCAAGTTCGACAAAATTCTTCTCGTCACTTTTTGTCAAGCGAGAACGTGAGAAGACTATGTGTAAACATAATATGTCTGTCTCGATAATAAGAGGCGACATACCTTTGGCGCGTTGCGCATGGTAGGCCAGCAAGACACTTGTTGTATTACGAGTTATTATTGTAATTTTAGTTTTTTTTAATTATCATGGCACACATTTTCCAACGCTCACATGCTTAGAAAACCGGATTCGTCACTTCGCTGTTAGCAAAATTCTTTATTTGGTTTAAGATTTTAACATTTCAAGCACGTTGTGAGTATTAAAAAGTTAAGCCGATTCCGATTTATCAGCCAATATGTCGATGATTGTCCGTTTTTTAACTTTGATGATCATTACGGTTTTCGGAACTCTTTAAACAGAGAGATTTGATTTTTAGAACCAAGACTTTTGATACTTTCCTCCGACGGTCGAAAATAAAACGAGAAAAGAGAAAAAATGAGAAAAGGTTTCGATACTATGTAAACTCATGGTTACTCCTACTAGCCGCAAAAAATAATTTGATAAAATTTTTAAAGTTTCGTCTAGTTGCTCTCTATCCATCCCGGTGTGCAGTCATAAAATTCCTTCTTTATTGTTTGATTGCGTAAATTATAATACGATGTCATATTCAAATGCTGAATATTACGAGATGATATTTTAATGTGTTGGTGCTGCGGTCGGAAACTGCCTTGCGGCGCGTGAGGTCTACCGTAAACGTTTTGTGGACGGAAGGTCGTCTCTGCAACAGTCGTTTGCCTCCTCGATCTCCGGACCTGACGCCTTTGGACTTTTTTCTGTGGGGTTTCGTCAAAAATGCCGTGTATGCCGTGCTATGCAATACCACGGAGGAAATGGTTGCGCGTATTACACCGGCATTCATCACGATTGCTCCCGAAATGCTCCGGAATGTCATGGCTTCAGTGTCTCGTCGAGTGGGGTTGTGCATTGAGAGGGGAGGACAGCACTTCGAACCTCTTCTGTGATCTGTGCGATAAGTGTGTTGTGTTGAGGTAGTTCTTGGATTGTTGTGAATGTTGTAAAACACGCAACTTCGTGTTACCTATGTGAAAAAGTGACCCCAAAAGGGCAGTAATCACAATGTTAACTCACGGACAAGGAAGGATAATAATTAGGTAAGATAAGAACCTACCTACTACGTACATTTTTGTGTAGTACTAATATGTGGTTATTAGCAAAGTAATTAGTGAAACACTAGCGAAATCCAAAAAAACCTTAATACCTATCTAACATCTTATAAATCTACCTACTTCCACTGCAACGTAAACAATAAACATTGTTTCTTAGCGAATTAAGTTTAAGCCAGGTGCGCCGCCGTCGGCGGCGGGGCGCGGGCTGAAGAACGGGGAAGACGATCGCATGCGTGTTGAGTGTTGTTTGACAAACGCCGCGGTCAGCGATCGCTTTAAGGGCTGTCCAAAATAATTGTAAAAAATAGTTTTTTAAACTTAGTATGGAACAATAAAGGTTTGATTTGGATTTTGTTATTCTGGCAAATGATTCAAAATGTCATACAGATACACACCTTTGAATATTACTACACCTCAAACCAGCACGTTGTATTCGCCGCTGCATAAGGGACACTGTAAGTAGCTAGAAACTAATAATAAAGTTACTATCCTAATTACCTAGAATTATTATACTCTGGTGTTTTAAAGAGCAAAGACGGGAGACGCATTCACAGAATATATGCATTCACAGAAAAGTAAGTGAATTCAGTGTATCCTGGCTTAGTTAGGAGTTATTTTGTTATTGATGTTCAACCATTTGAACATCAATAACAATAATAGTGAACCTCCATAGGTTCACTAAGCTGAAGAACTAATTCATTTTCTACCTATACTTAAGAATGCAACTTAATCCTAGTCTTACTAACTGCAGGTGCACGTGGTCCGCGGCTGGTTGGCCTCCATCAGCGGGGGCCGGTTCCCCCATACTCCGCCGAAGAAGTTCTTCGTGAACACCCCGCGAGTGTCGCGCACGACATCGCCCTGTAGATCAAACAGAAGCTTCTAAACTATATAAGCAATCGTCTTGTGACAACAAAGGGTTACTATTTGCGAAACACGTTCACTTTGTTATCAGTTGATTGATCAGTTGATATGTATCAGTTCAGATTTCTTTATAGAAATTGATTTCTTTTTTTTGTAAGTGTATTTCAACTGCATCGCTGTAACTAAAACAAAAGGACACCAATCAATTGCACTAAATTATTTAGTAGCATCCACTGAAGTTTCTAAGTAACATCCCTATATTATTATTCTTTAGATTATCATTTACTTGTACGATTATTGGTTGCTTCCTAGATTAGAAAAATGTTGATCATCAATCAACAAGTTTGACATATTCACAGTTAGATTTTTGTTCTCTCCTTGTATCTTTTTCGGATTGTAACGGTCAGTGCTAACTTTCTAGTGTTCTGTCTGCTATGGGTAGAATGACAAGCCATTCCAGTGTTAAGTGTTCCTAAGATTAGCAGCTATTCGATGACCTAACAAAGAAAGAAGCGTTTAGAATTAAATATACCTACTTTCCTTTGCTGACATTACAAAACTAATCCTGGAAAAGTTTCGAACAATTAAGTTTATGAAATGTTTAGATCCCTTGGGCATGCAATAACTTTGATGGATTAAGTTTCAGGCATATGTCGTTGTAAATATTGTTTTAATAGAAAGAAAAAAAACAAAGAAATCGGACAATAAATGTTCTGAGTACTTGAATATTCAATCAGTATAAGGTTCATATCACATAACTGTTTAATTAATATGTAAATTAAATCTATTATCAAAAACACAATATAACAAACCTCAGAACAAGTGAAAGTCAAAGTCCCAATCACCAAAATAAATGCGCACTTCCACATGCTGACAATCTGGTTTTAGAAAAGAAAACAAACAAAACGATGCGGTTATTCGAATATCGGAATCAGATTTTCGCGGGCATCGTGTTCTGGCTGCCGGAAGGTTGTGGCGCGAACTCGCAGGCGGACACACTGAGATGCGTTTTGTGTGAGCGCCGACAACGGACGTGAGTTGAATACGACGGACCCCTCTAGCCGGCAGCACCTAAGCCTTCCTCCACACGAAACCACTAATCAAACGGCGCCGGCGTGTCATAGCGGTCACGCCTGTTTTCATGCCGTCGTAAAATAGGCGGTCTCTGTGACGGTGTCACGTGCCATTCCTGTTTCTAATTAATTCTTTGTTTATGCGGCTTTCTTGTCTTGTGTATCTGTGTATTAGCATATTAATGAACGAAAGATAATTATGACTCCTCAAAACTGCATTAATATATCAGCGTAGCTACCGGTAGCGTCACACGGTATCGCCACCGCCGTCGACTAAAAGTACTGCAAATTGTTCCTTTCACAATTAACCCATCACAAAGTCGTCCCGGCTTGTGACATGTGGTTCTTCAAAAGGACTGTCGAAAGAGTACTTAAGGGTTGCCAACGTATCTGTGACGCTCTTGGTATTACCAAGGGTATTACCATACCTTGGTATTACCATAGGCGACGATAATCCCTTACCATCAGGCGGCCCGTTACCTTGTTTGCCACCTATGGCATAAAACTAGTTGCTATTTAACTTCACGGGATTACTCGCTGAAGATTACCTAAAAATTTACCAAAATCTTCCCAGCTATTTTGAAGTCCAAAGAGGAACATCCATATCGATATTTATAGATACAGATTTACTCATAGACAGGACAAACATCTGCAATCTTGAATTTACTTAGAAAGTGTGAATTTATTTTGTGTTTAATATTCCCGTCTTGGAAGCTCTGCGACATTGACAAATTGACACTTGGCTAACGGTCCTCGTCAATTGGTAAGTAATTTTGAATCCCAGCCATTCACGATTCCAAACCAAACACGCTCAGACTGTAAATGGGAAACATTTAGATACAAAGTCGTGCAGTTAAAGTTCTTTTCCCCACAAAATATCAGGTATATAACAGGTATATAACACAAATATCAGGTATATCAAATATACTATAACAAGTACAAGTTTAATACAACGTGATGTTTTGCATTCCCGCGGAATTTCTAATGGGGCAACCTTGAAATCCAAAAAAAGGGTTCCATCTATCCATTTAGTCAACGATCAACGATTTTTATATTTGGAACCGCTGTTTTCTTTACTCTTTTTCAAGGTTTCCCCATAGTTCATTCGTGCTCTGCTAGTGGAGTACAAATTCCGCGGGAATGCATAGCAATACGGTGTTTAAGCAGCACCTTCCACAAGAGTATAGATAGATTTACGCCAATATTGAAGTTTTGTACAGGTGGAGTAGACCAGAACAATCCGCAACGGCTGCAACTAAATTTGTAGCTCAACCACAACTATATTTTAAATTACTTCTTAATTACCAGTTTTTTTTACATGGCTGGTATCTTTATACAATGCTATCGATACTCAATACTCAATAATTTATTGCTTCCATTATGGTACATGTAGTTCTTAAAGGTAAATCACATAAAACTGAATCACATAATGACCCTGATGGGGTCATTGGATGGGCAACATTGTTCGGACTGGATTTATTCTATTAAATATTTGTCGGTTAAGAATTCGTCTAGAGTACAAAAATATTTTTTGATCAATATATCTTTTAGCATTTTAATAAATTTGACCATAGCCATTGATTGGGTTTGGCTTACTACAAAGTAACTTTTTGCTCGCTATGAAAAGTTCGCTGGGAAGAAAAGTAATCAACCTACTTTGTTTTTATGACCCAAGAGCTGATCCGTTAAGCGTCCTTCCCTGGCAGTAATTAAAGGAGATGAGGTGCATGTATTGCCTCTCAAGCGACCGGTTTGTAGCGAAAGTGTCACTTTCCAATCCGCACAATGCTAGTCTTTTTGCATGTTGCTGCCGTTTCTTACATTTAATTACGCACTTTGGATGTAGGCGATAAGTGGACGGCTCTTACTCAAATAGATAAATAATGATTTTAATCTTGAAGTCGGAAAGTACCAAGAAATAATAACCTCTAGCGGATCCAGGCCTAGCAATTACCTACCCTCAGCTAAGTCAAGCCCTCAAACCAATATCCTGGATTCGCCACTGATGAAAACCATCACAAACTAAATACTAATAATTAATAATAAAATAATATTAAACTTTTAAAAAATCTATGTAGCTAGTTTAGATTTAGCAATTTAGCGTTCTGCATAAGGCTTATTGTAGTTGTGTGGTCAATCATGCTTATGGCAAAAATGGCCCAAACTTCTGAACTGTTTCCCGGTAAATAGTTTCAGAATTACCGAATATTGAATTGTGTTGTAGACTAGTTGTAGTGGCTCTGCGAGGTGTAGACTACGCGGCCGACGTTTTTCCTCCTCCACAGGTCGCATTCCTCAACCGATTCTCGTGGAAATTTGTGATCAGGTTTTGTTATAGAGATTTTTTTGCGGAGAAAATGGAGGAGATGGATATTTTTTTTTGTAAAATAATCTTTATAATTATCTAACCTACCCTCAAAATTCAAGAGAATCGGTAAAGAAGGCGACTTGTAGAGGAAGACAAAGATATGTGCAGAATTCGGACAAACGAAAGCATTTTTGTCGAAACTGAAGCAGACTCTTCACTCGCTAACTCTCGCTCGGTCGAAAAATTAAGAATACGAATTAGTCCATTTAACAAAAAATATTTTTTTAAATAGAATAGGTCAGCGTTTGACCACCAACTCGCCTGATGTTAAGCGACGTTGTGGTCTAAGATGGAGCACGACGACCTATAAGGTACTTATTCACTCTAGCCTTGAAGAAAACCTACACGGTCAGCTAATCTAAAGTGACCAAAACTAGCAGCAAATGTTTTTATTCGCATCGATCGCGCATCTCTATTTGGTTAGCATTCCGTATTTGATCGACACAAAACGTAGGCAGTTCAGATTTCTTCTTTGTTGGTTTATCCTAATGTTGGTCTTACCTTATCGGAAATGCTTGATTGATAATCAATTTATTGCCGCCATTCAATTTGGCGAGGTTTCTTGATAGCTCACTTTCTCTTTATGTGCAAAAAATTCTGAATACGTTTGTGTCGATTTTGGTGTTTATTTCTGGAGTTCTAAAGAAACGAATTAAGTTTTGCGGTTTTCCTTACGCAGGTAGAGTCAGAAACAAAATCAGTTGCTTAACAATTTTTTTTTGTACCTTGGATTTTCCTCGCATCTACATTTATAAGTTAATGAGTAAGTGCCTACTTACTTTTACATACTTTAGTTAGAAACTAAATCTACCAATGCCCTGTCTAAATATAATTTTGAATGTGTGATCTACTCGAAATCTGGGAATCCCGTGCTGATATTCTAGTTGAATATATTGTGCAACGTGGTGCACGCTTTTTTTTGCAGCTATTTCCCGCTGCCAACATTTATCCGTAAAACTCCAGTGGCCCTATTCGGAGATTTGAGATTTTCATCTCGCTTGTTTTCGTCCTTATTGCTCTCGTTTGAAACGTCATAGGTGTGAGAGTGACCAAGATTAAATCTCATCTCATCTCACTCGCAGGAATAGCCCCGCTGACGTGTTTGAACCCGACCACAAGATTCCTATTCCGCACACCTAGGTCAAAAGTCCAAAAGCTTTCATAACGAGGGGTTTACACGGGTCGATTTTCGACGTGCAGCTGGTGGCTTCACAATTCACTTGCGACCTAGACAAATTGTCATTTAGACTGTCGATTTTAGCCGCGCGCGGCAAAAATCGTGCTGCTTTAGTCACCCTGTACCTAAGCCTCTCAAAATGCTCGCCTTCTACTACGAGCAAAACGGGCTTCGTAAGGACTCCGTTTATTGTAGGCTAAGTGGTCGGTCCTAAAATCAAGACTCTAATGTTAGGGCCAACAACTCAGTCCATAATAAACGGTGTCCGTACAAAGCCTGCTCCGCTCGCAGTGGAAGGAGTGCGTAATGGCCGGTATGTTAACCGACCCTCAGTAAAAGATTAAAAAAAGGAAAAAAAAAAACTAAATACCGCACTATGAGCTACATAAATATTACCTACGCCAGTGGTATACAAGATCAACTGAGGCAAATGTAGGTCAATTGCGTCTTTCGAGAATTACTGACAAACCCTTCACAAATTAGGCAACAAACGCCATCTTGTACATTTTATTGCAACTAAAGATAGCAGTTTGGCAGAATTCTCGAAAGACGCAATTGCCCCAGTTGACCCTAGCTCTACATATCAAATTTCGTGAAAATACTTGAGTACCATATCTGCAGGTATATTTAGCTACCTGTCCCTCGTAAATATAAAACCTGATGATAAACCCTCGTGCTCTTATTTTCGTAACAGGAAAAACAGACACAAACTATGGTTTTGTAAAAAATCAACTTATATTAGCACCTTCGACGAATAAAATGTAGCAAACATACAAACAAAACAAATTAACAAATAGGTTTCCACATAAGGTGAGTTAAAATTCCAATTATTAAATCTATACAAAGTAAGTTAATGTATTTAAATCTATACAAAGTTATTTTAAAACCAAATTTCTCTATTAGGCAGTTTGTCTACAGCTAAATACATTTTTTTTAATTACCCATTGAGTTTCGTAGAGGTTAGAGAACAAAAGTTGTTAGATACAATAAAATGGTGCTTCCTGCTAGAGCTTTTTGATCAATCAAAAGTTACCGTATACGTCAACCTCTACCTCTACCTCTATCTATACTCTACCTCTCCGTCTACCCAGAATATATGAAGGTAAACGATATTTTTACATACTTATAGATAAAGCGAAATCAAAAGATCGTTGTTATAAATTCAGTTAATTAAAAAGTACGCTTCTAAATATCTTTATCAGGTAGGTACGTACATCGTGCCTTTAGATACCTTAATAAGTAATAGGTATTTCATTATTTTTAACCGAATTCCAAAAAGGAGGTGCTATGTTCAATTGCATGTATGTATTTTTAAACACTTTATTTAAGATTTCTTTAACTTTCTGTTTTTTTTTAAGTTGTATACAATTAAATATCCAATTGGTAAGACACTTATAAAAATATGTATGTAGTATCTGAGAATTTGATTTTTTTATAACTTGCCTAAACAATAAAAATTAAAACTTGAACGGTAAAAATCATTCTAAATCCTTATATACATAATTAGGTAAGAGTTGTAGACACCTTATATAGCCATTAAATTAGTTACATTTAAAATAGAACTTGACAATAAAATAACAATTTTATCGTGAGTGATCACAGGTATAGCTTTAAGAGCATTTTTCTTAAAAACTAGGTAATTCGTTCGGTAACAATTTGTTAACTTAACAAGACCGAATACTTAGATTCTAAAAGTAAGTACCTGATTATGTATGATATGTACAAAATTGCTACGTTTGGTTCCTAAAATAATAATCCTGAGTTCAGTATAGGCAAATGTTATAATTTATTATTTATTATGAATTCAATTAATGTAAACAGTATATAGTTGGCTATTTCATTTCAATGACCAGTTGCCAATGGCCACTGATCTATTTTTTTCATGATATTTAAACCATTGCTTCATTAAGGCTTCATACCGTGGTATTAACGTCATATTGATAAAATTTCACCTAGCTAAGAGCATAATATAGTCAGATGACACGCGGCGGAAGACATCACTGAAAACAACTCTGTAGCGTAAGGGTGCTCCTAGACAGGCCATAGTTTTACTGCAATATTGTGCCGACAATACTGGCAATATGAGTGACTAGCCATGCTCGAAATGTATGACCATATGGCCGGGCCACACTCAAAATATTGTCGCAATATTGCCGGGCCAGAATTGCTGTAAAAATGTGGTCTTTAAGCAAACTTTATTAACTTTAACAAGCTTTATTTTGCAATGTTGTTGCTTCGTACAACAAAAAGGTGTAATGGAACAAAAAATGCTTTTTTTGTTGTGATTTTATCGTAATTTTTTTTTTTCGATATTTACGTAATTTTATCGTAAAATAGTGATGGGATTTAGAGTTAACTTAGTAATAGGTAAACCATACAAAGATCTTTGTAATTAATTCAATAAACACTAAGCTTATCAATAAATTATTATTTACATTGAAAAAAAATCAACACAACAATTGATAATCTTACTTACCTTGTATAAATTGCAACAATTATAGAAATTATTTATATTACAAATAGTTTTCAACAATTTTTAAATTATTTACATTAAACCACGTGAACACTCGGGTAGTTCCTCATAATTTCTTAAAATCTAATGGTAATCTGCACCACCGGCCTCTAACAATAATTAAACATTAAAAACTTAACGCGTTATGAGCAGTACTTATACCTACTTAGTAACTTATAATTAATTAATTAAAATAAATTGATTAAAAAAGTTAAATTATTTTAAGAGTGACGACGGCTGCACATAACTACTATCAACAAAATTGAATAGAAAATTTGGTTAGATTTGAATTGGTCAAAAAAATTTGGTGATTGATTAATGATTACCATGAAGGGTTTGAAATGTTAATGTTTCTAAATCCTGGATGGCATATAGAGCTGCTAACGTGACACTTGCCATCAGCCAAGTGACTTGCTCGTCTTGTCACTCAATTGCATAAAATATAAAACAATGCTACACTGTTTTACAAATTTTAAGTACATACTAATACAATAATTACTGTACTAAACAATTACTTACTTACAATTATTTTTTAGTTTTGTTAATAAATTAGTAACCTACTTATAATAAGTTATTGAGACCGTTTACAATGGTTAAGCATTTTTTAATGACAGTCGAAGGTTTATATGTTTAAGAACTTAATTTAACTTACATATTTGTCTAACTTTTCGTTTTGATCAGTTTTAAGCTTATTAAGAGAAACATTCTATGGACTTCTTAGAAAAAAATACTATTTCTGTTTTTGAAATAATGGCATAGGTACTAGATGCACCTGTGGTTGCATCCACTCTACTACAGAACTGTTTATTGTAAAAAAATAAAAAAATAATAAATAAATAAAAAAATTGATAAAAAAAGGCCGATTTCAAAACAGTATTAAAATTCATTGAACCATATCGTGAACAAGTAACAAACATAAGTCTCACATTTGTCGGTAGGTGTGATATTGACCGTCAAACTGTGATCATCTAATCTATTTTACTTAGTTACAGTTACAGTTAACGTCTGTTTTGATCGTGAACTATCGTGGCAAAATTGGAAACTAACGTCTCAAACAAAACAAAATAAATTTTCGTCGATTAAAAAAAGGGATAGGGTACAAAAATATAGGATAGAAGATAAGGAATATACGATAGAAGAAGCACAGCGGCGCTTTCAAGTCCTATAACCGTAATGGCTTAAACTTTTTTCGTTTATGTTTGGCTTCATACATTTCCGTCAGGAGCTCTTTAAAATGCATGGAAGCAAAGGAAAACGAAAAAAGTTTACGTAACTTTCAAAACTCATGGTAAGGGTATCTTTTTGAACAGACTCTAGTTATCGCAAAGGCAGGTGTCTCGTAGGTTGGCTCGCAGCCACGGCAGGTACTTGGTGATCCTGGTGTAGACCCCCGGGTACCCCGGCTTGCCGCATCCCACGCCCCACGATACTATGCCTGAAACATTGTATAATACGTTATTATTAAATTATCCGGATCATTAGTACGGAGCCGTGTTGACTGAGTGCAATGAACCGCGCCTTCTGATCCAGAGGTCGTGGGTTCGTCGGTTCGTTCACCAATGAACTTTTCTCTTGAACTCTCTTATTTTAATTAAATTTGACATATGCAAAAACATGGAGGTGGAGGAAAAACATTGTGAGGAAACCGGCATGTCCTAGAAGAATAATTCGAAGACGTGACATCCATCAACCCGCACTGAGTCAGAGTTGCGGATAACGGCGCAATCACCCTTGACGTAGGGTAAGTCGGTGTCCCTACAGGGACGTAAAGGACTGTTATGATGACTAATTTATCTACTAGATAGTTTAGTTATATAATAGATGCACCTACCTACCGGGTGCAACCCGCGGTTAGAAAGTAACTAGCTTATGTGTCATTCCAGGTTTAAGCTACCTCCATACCAAATTTCATCAAAATATAATCTCCTCTACAGGACGCATTCCCCTACCGATTCTCGTGAATTTGTGAGTAGGTTTGATAACTAGATAGATGATATATTTTTGTTTGCAGAGTCAGTTTTTGGAAATCTTTCAAAATCACGGAGATATGGTATTTTTTCTTCAAAGAACAGTATTTTTGTCGAAGCTGAAGCATAGAAGCCTCGCTCGCTAGGTCGGTTAGCCATTAGAGCGTGAAGAAGTAACATTGTTTTGTTACTTCTTCAGAAGAATAATAAATCGGACACAAAATTATAGAAGACTCTCTTCTCTGACTGTGACTAGAAAACTCAAAGTCTATATGGAATATAAAAGAGTTGACCCAGAACTATTCATCACACTTTACATACCTTGAGCAATCGAAATAGAGTTAAACTCTTTGCTGGGTGTCTATCATACGATATGTCTTCCAATACTTACCTACAATCTGAAACTTGTCTCCCTGCTGAAGCAACAAGGGCCCTCCGCTATCGCCTTGGCACGAATCTTTGGATGCGCGCCCAGCACATAGCTGGAAAATGCAATGTTATGGATGTAATACGTTTCAGAATGTAAATTCTAAGAATGTTTAAGTACTAATTTTTTATTATCCAATACCATTGCTTGAAATACAATGATGTAATTTTTTGAGGGTAGAATAGAAAACTAAGTAACGGTACATTAGGCAACGGCCCGGAATATCGCCCTAATGGTAAGCAACGTTCAAGCTGTCATTAGCTAAGTACCTATCCAATGATAGATCATTATTGATGGAGATTCCAAAGAAAACTATCAGCGATTGATGGATTTAGGTAACAAATAACGTGTTACTTGTTTCGTCTTTGTGTGACTGAAAACTTTTTAGTACACCACTGTCGTCAGTTGTCCGCCTTCAATCGTGCTCCTCCAACCCACCAGCAGGGCTAACATTGGCCGGAGACAAATTGTTTTTCCATCGTTTACCATCCTGTGAGAAAGAGACAAACATATCCGTATTCTAGCTTTGTCACATCTAAGCGCGGATATAAACGGTGGATAGGCAATTTGTCTTCGGCCAGTGTTAGCCCTGCAGGACCTCCAACCTTTCCTTGCCTTCCTTTCTTCCTTGATAGAGATGTGTCCACATACCATGTTGCTAGTGATCCTGGAGGCGCGGTACTTCATGCCGCGGCACTGCGACAGCGACAGTATGGGCACGCGCACCTCCTGCACCACGGCCGGCAGCTGCCCGCCTTCAGACGTGCGGCCCCAACCCACCACTACGCCTTCCTTGCCTGAGGGTTCTATGTCTGGAATTATAATAGTTTTATGTAAAAACATACTGCATAGGTACATTTATCCCACAGAATCTGGAAAAGAACCAATATACTAGTGGCTCTGTGAGCTGAAGAGAACGCGGCCGGTGTCTGCGTTAAAAAAAAAAACATATCTCCGCCATTTAAAAAAAAAACTAAATCCACGAAAAAATCTGTTTATCATATTGAGCCTGCTCACAAATTTCATGAGAATCGGTTTACAAATGTGAGGCCGCGAGGCTCACAGAGCCATTAGTTTTTGAACGATAACAAAATGTTTATAGCATTTACTAGAAGGAGGCAAGCAGACGGGCTTGATGATCTTGGAGAAGTTAACTGGCTTGCGCAGTTTGAGCAGCGCGATGTCATTGTTGTAGGAGTCCGCGTCGAAGCTGCGGTGGCGCACGATGGAGGTGACGGCGCGCATGATGGCCGCGCTCTCGCTCGTGATCGTCTGGTCGTGGTCGCCGAGGATCACGCGGATCTTGGACCGCTTCAGCCTGGAACAGAGAACCAGGTCTTTGTTGATTGGCCAGTTCTATTGATGAACAACTGACTGACGAAGCGACAGAAATCGTCGTGTAATCTGCGATACTAAAAAGCGCCAGTCTTTAAAACAATAATTGACATTGACACTGCATTGTCTTTCTTCACACATCTATAAATATAGATAGTAGGTATACCTACACCATTGCGGTAATATTAGAGTTGCAAATTAATAGTAATAGGACAGTGTAATGCAATATTGCGTGAGAACCTTCAAAGTGCTGCACACGCACGACGCAGTGTCCATGTACCAAATGTCATACTTAATTTATGTGAAATGGTTTTATGCGTGAATAATATTTTGATTATTTATAGCTTACAAGACGGGTGCAACTACTTCTATAATATATGAAGCGATAGTCTGCTTCGTTTGCTTTTTCTATAGAAATAGATACGACTTGTGTCTTACGACGCTGTGGCCACATAAACCTTTGGCACATTTCTTACGGAGTATAAGTATATATACAATCGTTGATGCTACCCCACTCTCATCGATCCAAGCAATGAGCCACGAGGAACGATCATACTTACTTTTTCCTAACCTATCCCGCTGAAACCCAAAACGTAAACAACAAAACGTATTTAGTTGATTCATACTTACTTCCTCACACAATGCGCAGCAGTAAGCACATACTCCTTAGTGAGCAAGGAGGCGCCGCAGTGGAACTGGCCGTCGTAGACCAGGCGCGCCATCCACGGGTACCGGTTGACACCCGCAGGCAAGCCGCCCACGATGCGGTTCTCCTGGTTCGACCCGCCGCACTCTGCAGATATGAAAGCGAACAGTTGAACGAACCGCACTTAGCATGCCTGGTTAGAGATATCCAAAGCTAGTTTCGCTTCCGCTAATACTGGGTGCGAAGGAACCGGGGTGAATGTACATTGGATTAGCAACGACTTAGAAGGTAGGGTTCAATGTTGATTTCATAGAAGATATCTACCGTCTAAGCGGTGGCTTTTAATTGCTCTACTATGTAGGGATTAACTATCTAGGAAGGTGGATATTTACGATGAAAGAGTTATTATTATTATTATAATTACAATAGAATATTAGGGTTTTCTACAGCGAACATCAAGTACTTACTTACCTATTTAATGCATCTAAGGTACCTTTAAAATAATAATAAAAATTACACCATGAATCAAATTTTGGTAAGTAATATAGCATTTCATACTTTTATTTGGTTTTTGGAAATAATTTACGAAACTAATTTATTTACATCTGCACTAACTACGCAGGTAGGTATTATACTAATGGGAATCTAAGGGTAGGTGCTACTTACCATAATTTTATTAAATTACAAAATTCAATAACCTGTCAACACAGATCTTCAAATAATACGGATATTTCCAATTTTGCACAGAAATGTGTAAACCATAATTGGTCCTAAAATAAAAGATAAATGAAATCGTAGGACTATAATTATTCTTGCAATTTTATTTCTCTTCACATAATTGGAACCCAGTTACCTATAACTGTTACAGCTAATAGCTTCATTTATGCCCGAAATTAAGAAGATGCTATTATGTCAATAAATTTAGTGAATTTCTGTGCAATATTTCATCTGTATTTTTAGGAACCGTCCAAGCGTGTCAAAAAAAAGTACTTTTTACCGTTAAAAGTGTAGAGCAAGTTACAGTGCAAGTTACCGGCAGCTACGAGATCGAGGCACTTTCACTATCTGCGCAGTTCATTGCACATGAATTCAGATGATACACGACGCCCGACGCCTCTGGCGTATCTGCGTACAATCGCTAGGAAATCGCACGCGTCTCTCCGCTATGTTTTGTGCTGTTTTCAATCAGTTACAATGTTTAGTTCATTTACCCTTTCATTTAAAGATTACCTTAGTAGGATGCTCTTAGCGATAAAATGGCATTCGTGCCTATTGCCTGTTTTTTTAATGTTAATAAAGAGTTATTGTGGTATTGTATTGTACTATATTGTTATCTTTTGATAAAAGTTGAACCAACTCTACAATGATACATTAGCAATTATAAAAGATTTGTCATAATTATACAAATAAAGGTTGCTAATGTTTTCTAAATACCCGGAGACACGAATAATAATAGCATTTGGAAACTAAATACACAGGATAGATATACACATAAACAAACAATACACTATGACCTACAAATTTGTACATAAGGTTCTAGGGCTTTAAGGATAAATTGCACAAGGTCTAGCACATAAATGCCGTACAAATGCCGTACAAAAGCAAAATACAGGTGATACAGTGGTGCAGTGCATAATTTCTTTATACGTGCGTCGTTGCATGCATAGCAGTGTACTACATAGGTAGCTTACAGGTACATAGGTACGCTAGCAGGGCCTGCAGGTGCCTTTAACTTACCCAACTTTCGAGGTAGAGGATTTGCCCTGCCGCATTCTAAAAGGTGAACGTGAATGAAGATCATTAGGATTGAAAGGGATTCTCAACATTTACTTTCTACATAAGAGTGAAAATAAATGAACTATGTAGGTAACTGAAACATCTAGATATCTACTTAGGCAAATTACAATATGCTTAAGTCGCTAAGAAAATATTAAGAATGCAATTCTGGATTTGTGGTCTTGCAGGCATCCAATAGGTGCAATATACAAGTGCCTTAATGTAGAGAGTGATATTTCGCTGATGTTTCCGTAAGGAATTTTTTTTTTTTTCAAATTAATTTTCCCAAACTTGCAAACATGCCATTTTTTCGGCGCCCAATTAATTCGCTTCAAAAATGAAAACATCATTACTTTAATGAATGCAACCTACATTAAAAGTGCGTTGTTTCATCACGATAAACATGCTAAAAAGTGTCTGTACTTACCACAAGAGCATTTCTGTACATTATTGTCTTCTTCGTCATCTTCTACGCTTTGTTCTTCCAGCAGAGGGACTTCCAAGCCGAAGATGGCGTCGAACAGAAACCGCGATGACCTATTGCCGGATGAGACCTGAAATGTCAAAATAGATGTAAATGAACAAGTGGTTTCTTTCACTATGTCTGCTTATGGACAACCATTACAAAACTAAGTATTATGTAAGTTGACGACGGTCATAAAACAACGGTGTCAATGGAGCCATTATTTGTAGCAGCCGCTGCGTTTTGTTTTATTTACTGCACTGTATAGTATAGTAAAGTCTATCCCCCTTAGCAATAAACGTTGTATAGCCTCGAAATAGTTAAAACAGTGTTTTGTCTCTTTCTTTCTTTTAAATTTTTGAACTCGATAAAAAAGACAAAACACTGTCTTGCTATTCCGAGACTGTGCAACGTTTATTGCCTATAGATAAGCTTTTCTTAATTTTTGCTCTAAATCCTCCAAAAATGTTTGCATGCAAGAGATAGGTTATTTCAAAATCGATAGCGTTTTGCATGCACCTAATTGTTTGAATCGGAAGTAGGTAAGAGTGCTAGATTCGAGGCCCGCGCTGCATTACCTCACAACGTTACATCATATGAGTAAAACGGGTATTTTTGGTGGTTCCGACGGAAATGCACTTACATAAGTTTTGTTTATCGTTTATGCCGTGGGTTGCTTTCGCGAGCCGGAGACGCCATGGTTGCGCAACTTGCCGGCTAATTGGCGAGTAATGTCAATGTTGCTTTCACAATCTCAGCAACCGTGTTCCGGCTATTATCTTTTTTGCTTCAATTTTAGTAACGCTTGCACTTTCTCGCCTCATCATTGTTGTCAGAGAAACAGGCTCTACGTAGAGAGTTAACAATTTTGCGAGCTTGTCACAATGATTGGCCACTAGCGTTTGGTACTTAGATACCTGTCTAGACATCCGTAGCACCTTTATCTATGATATCATCCGCTACCTGAATAAACTATTTCTGAAAAAACATGCACTTCGTTGTTAAATATATGCCTGGGTCATGATTCACGAAATTGTTAAAGTAGACTTGCACCCACGTGTTGCACATTCCAAACAGATGGACCAATACCCTCGAACCGTCCTCAAAACTGCGAGCCCAAGTTGAATACAAAATATTCTCGGATTCCATCGCTTTCCCCGAGTGATGGCCTCACGTAACTGTGTGACGAAATAGTAGGTACCGTTTGTGTTTGTGGTCATATTAAATGAGTTAGCTAACAATGTCACCTGATGATGTGACATAATCATAACCAGGCTAAGGTGCTAAGGTTGCAAGCGCATTATTGTTTATATGCCACTTTAATAAGACTCCAACACAAACGGTAACAGCTCACGCAATTGCAATAAAATGTTATGAGTCGTAAATAGGCAGGTATTGGCATTATTTATATGGCATTTATTTACTTCCAAGCCCCTATTTAAGCAGCACGAATAGAGACATATTTTTGCTAAAATTACTCTGTTCGGTCATTACCAGCAACAGTTTGCTACTGTGTATAAAATACTTGGTAAGTAGGTAGGTATAAATATATTCAAAGCTATCTAGGAGTTAATAATGTCAAGGGAGCTACAATATCTAGAATTTATACAAGATCAAGACCCAGCGCTAAATACCCGTGACCGAGATAATGAATAGATGCGTTTCGCAACTGGTCATGGCTACTAATGCTAGATGCAATCTGGAGTCGGTGCCACTTCACAATGGTGACTTGACCGTCATCGGCGGACCCAAGTTCAAAGCCATGAGTCACGGCTACGTTCTGTCTGACATATTTTGGTACTTTAAGTGGTCGTTAACTAGGTAAGTAGGTAAGTACCTACTTCATTAACTCAACTAGGTGTCCATAGATGTAAACAAGTACCTACATAAGATCGTATTTTTGTGAGGTAGCTTCTGATTATAATAATTTTAAATTTATTCTTTTTTTTTTATACCTAGGCCATACACGCTAGCTAGTTTGGAAACTTCTCATGGTCAAAGTTCTAAAAGGCATTGAGAAATATGGAATAAACTTAACTACATTTGGGCATAGCATGACAATAAAAATTTTCTCTGCGTCTCGTCGTATTAGGCAAGCATAGATTCTTGAGGTTATTAGGTGAGATGCAACAAAGAGCAAAGTAGAGCGCCATACGGTTTTTCCTGTTGTCAAATTTATCTGAAGTGAAGGTACTTGCATAACAAGCGAGCTGATTGATCAACATAGTATGTTACTAAATGTATTATGAAACGATAGAATGAAGAATCTCCGGTAGATAGGTACTCAAAATATGAATGGCGCGTAAATCCCCAAGCTTCAATCAATCGTTGGCTTTTGATACTTAGGTCTAAAGACTTTCCAAAGTGTAATCACGAATGCCTTTCACGCAGTAATTGTTCTGTTGCTCTCGTTTTGTTATCCGAAGTCGTTTATCAGCAGAGTGAAGAAAGTACAGGCTCAGTAGCGCCACCTTTAGTTCAAGTGCCTGATGGTTCGTGAGATGCCTCTAGTAAACTACAGAGGAATTTTCTTTTAAATTGTCACTCATTTTCTGTTTATATTTACATGGAGATATATATTTTTTGTATAGTCTGTATTCTGTGTGTTTTTTGCCACAATTAAATGATTGTCTGTTGTCTATTAAATTTTAATTATAGAATCAAAGTTTTCCTCGTCAGCCTTTTCGTTTTAGTTTAGTTTTAGTTTGGTATCAAAGCTCTATCAGCTTTGAAACCGAACTTGTACCTATTTTCAAATTCAAATCATCAATATTTAAGTTTAATCCATATATTTAGTACTTAAGTAAGGAGCGACTAGCTTAAAGTTTGATGATAAACCATTTTAAAACTGTTAGGTAGGATATTTGTACTGATAAGATTGTAACTACGTAACTTTGAAGTGCATTGACGACTCTGGACCCCGGGTACGCTATTGAATACAGACGGACTTAAGCCCATGTTTACCAAATGAAATTTGAAATGGCGGGTAATGTTTAGAAAAAATATTCTTAAATATCAAAAAATAATTCTAAATAAGCAATTTGTTTAACCGTCCATTGTTGACATGTTACTTATTGAATCGCTGTCAAAAACAAACAGTTAAACACCTTTACTTGTCCAGTTTTAGTGCACTTTGGTCTAAGGTTTCATTGCACCAACTAAATTTAACTAAAACCAAACCTTAAAGCCATAAAACCTCAGGTTTACCAGAGATTTTATGGCTGTTTACATTACTTTGAAGCTTTTGGGTATTGTAAAAAACACTACAAAAGTGGTAACTCTACTTACCAGGTAAGTACTCTGGTAAAGCAGAGATTTTATGGCCGGTTATAGTTAAAGGTAGTTGGTGTAACTCAGCCTAAGTATCCTGTAGTATTTGTCTCTCTTAAAACAAATTCTGGGTCACACTGCAACTTGTATAGGCGCTTACCATTAGGCGAGCAACTTCCTCGGCTTGTCAGTCCATTTGCATAAGAAGCAGAAGTAGGCAAGCTTCCTACATAATATGATAATTTGCGTAGATAATCAACCTAAACCCTACTTCCATAAATTAACTAAATTGATATCAATCTTACATAAGATTAATTCCAACACAGGTAAAGTAGCGTGAGCGAAAGTAGTGCATATCCGGCTTATATGGAAGTTACATAAAACAAATTACACGTATAACCTACTATAATGAGCGTACTTAACCTTGCATTTTTGTTCGCAATGAAAATCAAGATAAAACAAAAAAGGTAAATCTTCGTGCACGTGCCTGCCTATACGAATTTATCTTATTTAAAGGTACCATACTTACCTGGTACAATTGAAGCAGGTACATTAAGTTTAAAACAAAGTACATTTAAGAGCTTTCAATACCTATTATTTTGAAAGCTCATGTTCAAGTCCAACAAGTTGCAAAACAAAAAATAATTTTAACTAATTAAAATAATTAGTTAAAATTAATAATTTACCTAATTTTTTTTAAGACATTTTTCTATACCTATATGTCTCAACGTGTAGGTATGCTGTATACCTACAAGAACAATAAAATTATCTGCTCTAGTGTAAGAAGCCAAAGAATTTAATACAAGTATCTATTAATGGTTTGCGGTAAACATTCTTTCGATATTTACCTATCAAAACAGTAAAATGTATGTTGCTAACTGACGCTAGAAAAATGCTAAATAAATGCCTTGAAGACACGATTTTAACTTTTTCATTAAAATATTTATGTTTTGCGGAAGTGGGTGGCGTTTTGTTGGTAAATATTTAGTCCCATAAAGATTGTCTTAAAGCTAATCCAATATTAGAGGTATCATTGATAAAGTAGAGTAGATATTATGCTTGGTACTAGGTTACTTTTTAATTAATATTAGAGGTACTTCGAATTGAGTTACTCTAAGTTACTATCATGAAAATTAGAGTTTTGTAGCAAAATTGTCGTAGGGATAAATAGGCGTAAGAACGACTGAAATTATCGAAGTTCTCGTTGCCTGATGTACTAACCAATACCAATCAACTAGTCAGTTTTTTTAACCATGGTAAAATGTATGGAACGGTTTCCTACTTAGGGGTCTTACCTTCCCGTACCGATATCTTAGTAGGTATATTAGCACTAAAAAGAAATTACCTAGCTATCAATTTTAGACAAACATATTTCAATTACTAAACCTACCTTACCCAACTTTATCCTGTAAGTCTGCTGTAAGTACCTACTATGTGTAATATTACCTAACTCATGTAAACACATAATTATGTACATATCAACCTGTACGCGTGCATTACTAACAAGAATTGCATAAAATGCACAACGAAAGTAAAAGTGATCGTTCAAGTCATTGCACTTACGCACTAGTTCTATGACCGACACCATAATTACAGGCAATAATTCACTGTTGCTTTCAGTAAGTATTCGTAAGTACCTACCTAAATTACTTCGAAATGTAGACTCTAGATAACTTACATGGTTGTGAAGGGTGGCTGCGAAGGGCGACGTCAAGTCCCTGGCAGACGCTTGTATCGAAAGGACCACGTAAATGATAGTCACAAGTCTCCATTGGCACATTGTGGGGGTCCGGGGTCGAGCGCGTGCTATTATCAGTGCGCACTACTATTTATTTGAGCGGCATCTCCGCGCTCAGCGCGTCCACTGGCGAATTGCCTGTCAGCGATCCGAAGGCATTATTTCGCAAAGGGGCGCCCGTGAATCGCAGGCCGAGTTCGGCCGCGGCGGCGCGGTTGCACCGAGTGCCGCTCCGCTGAGGTCTTCGGCCACCACCTCGCGTACCCACTTTCTCCGCGCGCCAAAATGCTAAGGTCTGGTGCACACTCTGGACCCGACCCCGCTCTGGAGCAGAGCCTTGAGCCGCGTCTTGCTATTGCAAACTTATCATGTAAAAATTTTGGACAGTAGGTAGGTAGGTACTGTTTGCCTGCATTGTATTTATAAATTCTGGATGCTGTAACAGCTGATAAAAAGGAAACGTGCCTGCCTAGTGCCTATCATCAGTGCCTAGTAAGTATAGAAACTAAATACTCAACCACATTATTACACCTAATTAAGGATCTCCCTAACTCTACTATAGTTTTATTGATCTTTATACCAGGGTCCTCTAAGTCATTATTTTATATGTAGGTAGGGTAGGTTAGGGGAAGATTGAACGATTTCTTGATGAGATGAGCAGTGTTGTATTTAAAACTTTGTAGAACAGTACCTCTTGATTTTTTTATGCTATAAATGTATTTACAGATGGCAAAAGCAAAGAGTATATTTAATCCATCATATTAACCTCCCTATTCCAAAGTAGAAATAAAATATTTTACATTATTCAAATCGTAACCCGTTAAATTTTGATGGGGAAAGACGGATAATTCATAATAAATACTAAAATACGAATATAAGCTATACCAAAATGTAATACCGCGACTAATAATTAAAAATAATAGATAAATACTTAAATAAAACACTCGAACCAATTATATCAAAGTTCAAACATCGAGTTTTTATCAAAGTTACAGGACACGAGGTTAGATGAAATCACTTGAGTAGCTTGCGAAAAAATCACTGCTCAGACTTTTAGATTATTTTACACGACCAGGCATCCTAATTGGGAAACTTTGTGTCTGACCGATATATCAGACGTAACAAAGTGACGGTTGAAATCATATTAATAAAGTACTGTAAAAAGAGCTAAAACACCGACGATATCGACTACTTTTTTGTCTAACCTCTTTTTCATTTTGCCCCAACCTACCCTACAATTAATCTTGGTAAGTAATAAAGTTGCTGCAAAAACATTTGTAAAGATTTTCTATTGCTCTATAGTGGATAAGTAAGTAGGTAACTACATAAATATATCGTAGTAAATTTGTTTATGCGATTTTTCGAAACTGCCCTTTCTATTAAATACCTACCACGATAAAAATAGAAAAAACGGTAAATAAATACCTATAGGATATAGATATAGGACAGATAGGATAGGATAAGAAAGTAATAGGTAAGGTACCGGAGGTACTGAAATCAGCGTAATATGTACTTGAATTACCAATATCAGACTTCATCATCATCATCAATCATTCTCCACCCACTGCTGAGTATTACGTCATCTCATTAGCGTCATCTCTTACAGTCAAGTCTCATCTCAAGACTTACTATAATATAATTATTTAAACTTTAGTAATTATTAATTTTGTTCCCTCTTTCGCTGCATGTAAAGCCGCAGAATAGTTATTCTTATTTTCTTCTTTAAGTTAGTCTTGTCTTCTTCTATCTTTTACTCGATCGAAAGAGACAAAACAATGAATAACTATTTCGAAGTTATTCAACGTTTATTAGTATTGAGGATGAACTATGTACTTATAAGTTATGTACCTACTAACCTTTATGACCACCAATTTCCTGATTCAGGTAAGTAGGTACGTAAGGTACTACGTAAGTACTTAGATACACCCGGTGCAGTGTGGATTTTCCACGTTGATAAACGAAAGTGAAATCAGCGGTGGTTTCCGCAACTGGCGTGCTTCACTGACAACGTAATCGTGACGGTAATAGCTGCCGGCTCCGATCTTGTCTCACGAGAAAATTATCATGATTTGGCTGCAGAAGCCCTATTCTTACCAGTCGACATATTTTTGATCATTGCCTCTTTCGTTTGAAAAGTCATAGAAGCGAGAGTGACAAAGCAACATCTCACGCTAATAGCGTAATAAGCGCCAAAAAACTATACAAAGACAAAGTTTATATAGTTACGTTGATTACGTGCTTTCCTTGGTCAGGTAGAGCTAAATCATGTTTGGAAGCCTAGACTAGCGAATTTTGGTTACTTGGTGGATTTTATTCATTTACTTTATGATATTTCTAGTCTCTCCGCATGATTGCACCGCGCCACACTTGAGCTTCTCAAAAGACATCAGGGGTGCTATTCAAGATCATTTGTAATCGTTTCCGACCGTATCCCACAAATTTCAAACTCAAATTGTTCGAATTACAGTCTACTTTTATAAATTTTGGAATAGGGATCGAATCGAGTAATAAATCCGATCGAAAAAATGAAAACTTTAAAATACGGACTGACATTCAGCAAAATTTTATTTTACCCTTGTTTTTTTTCGCATTTGGCCATGCTGGTGCCTTTTGCTACTCGGCGCCTAGATATTATGTCAAGTGATCCTTCCAGTACCAGATATTTTCCTCGCTAGACATGTTATCTTCGCACCGCTCATCTTTTGGTGGAAAAGCCCCAGATCACTGAAGTAAATAAAATAATTAAATGAAGATTATAAACGATGTAATCCCATTGATAATTTATTGATACGTACTTACCTACTATATACTTTTTTAAATGGGTAATTTAAGGGCTTATGACGGAGTATAAGTATTTTATTATTATACCTACTATGACAGTGAGTTACACTTCTTAGTAGATGTTCGTAGCTCAGATAAAAATGGCAGGCGTTATTTATCTCGTGAGTGATTAAGTACATTACCACTATTTAGGTGTGATAATTAAACTTATTTTCTGTCCTAATCCCAATGCCCTAATCAGTAATATTTTTATTTAAGCAAGGATAATGCTCGATAACGACCAGAGAACTAGAAAGATCAAATCAGAAATGACGAAATCCGCAGGCGAACCAAAGTAACCGATGTAGCCCAAAGAATTGCCAAATTGAAGTGGCAGTGGGCAGAGCCCATCGCACATAGAACCGATGGTCAATGCGATGGGGCAGGAAGATTCTCGAGTGGCGACTACGAACCGGGAGACGCAGCGTAGGAAGGCCTCCCACTAGGTGGACTCGGCTCTGGTGAATCTGGCTCGGTTCGCGGGAAACCGCTAGTTGCTGGCAGCGCAAGACCGAAAATCATTTGGGGAGGCCTTTATCGAGCAGTGGAAGTCTTCCGGGCTGACATGATGAATTTCCCTCGGTCCACTAAAATCCTCTAGGAAGATCCATTTGCTAGATTTTTTTGCACCTTTATGTCCACTTAATTCCTTTATCCATGATTTTATTCTCGATAAATATAGATCGATAGGAGTATGAACTTGCTAAGAAAAAGGAAAAAGGCGTTGAACCAATCGGTTGACGGAACTACACTGGGCATAATAATATTATGTGCAACTTGGGCAAGATACCTCTAAAATAGGTATATTTCTCCTTAATGTTTGTTTTGTTTTAGAAAATTTAATATTCTGATTTCTACCAAGCAATACCTGCAAGTCTTTCTTACAAAAGTATTAGGTACAATATGAGACTGAAGAACTGAGATGAACTTTAGACTAACTCGCATTGGCTAAAGGTTTTCTATTGTCATTTCATCTAAAGGAAGACGGCGAGCAAAGAGAGCAAGTAAGACACTGATGAGCTTCTAAAGTTATTTGCAGAGGGACAAAGTGCAATTTCAATATTTTTTAAGACTTCTGCACTTCTCTCTAATCATTCTTATATAATTAAAAAAAATCCTTGTATTATTATTAATTTAGAAGCTTATGATCTAGGCAGACTCCCTATGTAAAGGGATTTTTAATTTGTTTTGTCTATTAGATAAATCCTTAGAGCATTTAGAACTAAATGCTCTAAGGATAAATCAGTCAAAAGTGACCCCTTACAAATGCGAATATTTTTTTTAGCTCTATTTTTTCTTGAAAACCGTTTTTTATAAAAAAATAATAACATAGGGACGGAGATAGGTATAGTTTATTTAATTGTACATGCCCAATTTCCTAATCTGATAAATGGTTTCCAAGAAATTTGACAAGCCCGTTTGTACGGAAAATTCAAAGCGTCACAGTAAGTACCTATTTTGCCTATCTCCTGGATGCTGGATGCACATAGGTAGGTAGGTACTCACTTTACGGGACAATCAAAGGCACTAAAAGCTGTACCTACTTATTTACGTAGGTACATTTTTTTGCACCTTATGTAACCTTGTACTTATAGTGATGAACTGCTCTGCTGCAACTACGTAGTTGAGCATTTTGAGCAGTAGGGAAGCGGGTGAAACCGGGGTATTTGCCACGTGGCACATACATACAGCTGCATGGAATATGAGAACCTTTATTTTTTGGTTGGTGACCATTGTGCCTTTGTGTCAGTAGTACCATTGATGGTACAAGTGACAACTTTGTATTCCGTATTACATACCATTAAATGGTACTAGTGACAATTATTTAGGACCAGTGGCCCTATTCGGAGATTTAAGTTTTTCGTGTCCGTAACTTCAGCTTCCTCATAGGTGATAGAATAATTTTACCTATGCCAATATTTAAAGCATAATAGCTGCAATCAAATATCCCAGTCTTAGTTTAGCTGCCACAAGAACTTCGTTAATATGAGCCATTTACTATGTGTCAGCTGGAGTGACACAACCTCAGCTCGCACATCCAGTACAGGCAAACCAGTGAGGTTAGGGTTTTGGACAATAGCTAGAAAATTAAAGCATAATAGCTGCACAAGGTAGGAAAAATCTGAACGATGCTACTCAAAACATGTAGAAGCTATGATCAAAAAACTGTGTGTAAGCTGGTGTTGTGTCACTTCAGCTACTCATCTCATATCTTCCAAACGAAAGAAGGTATGATTATGCATTTTAGCTCAAATTGTAAAGCATAATTGCTGCCATTGGCAGCAAAATTTTCAAGTCTCTGGGTTATATACTTTCCGAGTTATAAGCTAATACCTATGTGTAAGCTGAAGTTGCGTCACTTCAGCTGACACATGTTGAATCGACGAAACTATCAAACGTAGAGTTTTCATTTAAAGGGCAAAAATTAAAGCATAATTGCTGCCATAGGCAGCAAAATTTTCAGATTCCTAGACCTCGTAGTTTCCACGTAATAATCAAAAAACAGTTTTCGCGCCAAAAAATTCAAATTTTTGCTTAAAAGCGGCGTTGCCGTTCCGTGCGGTACATTATTGCAATTCAATTTGATCTTAGCGCGCATAGTGTTAAAAGTCATTTTAACTTGTGTTCAAAATTCTTTTAGTTTTGTTTAGACTGAGAGCCCCTGAACCATATGGAACTAAGAATGCACCTGTAAAATTTGAAGGCAGATTCTTATGAACTTAAACAACGACGAAGGTTATTGGTTTTGGCGTGGCTTGTTCTCTGTAATTTGGCTAACAAAAGACGTCGCGCGACAGATAATGGCTGCTTGACGTCACAGGCGCGAGGTAGACAGTGGCATGGCGAACCAGTTTTTTTGCCCCACCACCCCGCTACACCCTTCGCGTGCCATCTAGTACATTTACTAATTTAAAAATTAAAATAAAGAAGAAAGACAAACCACTGTATAGTAAAGAAGATAAATTTGTTACTTGGACAATATCTAGTGTAAGTAAGTAGTGTAGGTGTTTAACAAGTTTGAAGATGAACTTCCGCAAAGTAACGCCTGATTCAATCAAGAAGATAAATGTTTAATGTGTGGGTAAGAGATAGTAAAATGTATTTTAATAGTCTGTAAGTACTTTGATTTTATGATACGGGAATTACTCGTATTCCGACTATTGTTTCAACCGCATAAGTAAGTGATTCCCGTTACATAAAATCATAATGTGTGAAAACCACGTCAGTTTCCATAGCCTGTAAGTAGGTAAGTATCTGTATTCGATAACTACTTCAGTGTTATTTCAGTTGTTCCATGAAGAATCAGAAGACCAGGGAGCTCCTAGTCTAGTTATCTCGTCTTCTAAGTTCATAAATAAGAATCTATCTTTATAATAACATACATACCTAGTTTCAAATAGTTCAGCGGCTCTCAGTCGTTTTTTGTTAGCCAAATTACAGAGAACAAGCCACGCCAAAACCAATAACCTTCGTCGTTGTTTAAGGTCATAAGAATCTGCCTTCAAATTTTACAGGTGCATTCTTAGTTCCATATGGTTCAGGGGCTCTCAGTCTAAACAAAACTAAAAGAATTTTGAACACAAGTTAAAATGACTTTTAACACTATGCGCGCTAAGATCAAATTGAATTGCAATAATGTACCGCACGGAACGGCAACGCCGCTTTTAAGCAAAAATTTGAATTTTTTTGGCGCGAAAACTGTTTTTTGATTATTACGTGGAAACTACGAGGTCTAGGAATCTGAAAATTTTGCTGCCTATGGCAGCAATTATGCTTTAATTTTTGCCCTTTAAATGAAAACTCTACGTTTGATAGTTTCGTCGATTCAACATGTGTCAGCTGAAGTGACGCAACTTCAGCTTACACATAGGTATTAGCTTATAACTCGGAAAGTAGAACCCAGAGACTTGAAAATTTTGCTGCCAATGGCAGCAATTATGCTTTAAAATTTGAGCTAAAATGCATAATCATACCTTCTTTCGTTTGGAAGATATGAGATGAGTAGCTGAAGTGACACAACACCAGCTTACACACAGTTTTTTGATCATAGCTTCTACATGTTTTGAGTAGCATCGTTCAGATTTTTCCTACCTTGTGCAGCTATTATGCTTTAATTTTCTAGCTATTGTCCAAAACCCTAACCTCACTGGTTTGCCTGTACTGGATGTGCGAGCTGAGGTTGTGTCACTCCAGCTGACACATAGTAAATGGCTCATATTAACGAAGTTCTTGTGGCAGCTAAACTAAGACTGGGATATTTGATTGCAGCTATTATGCTTTAAATATTGGCATAGGTAAAATTATTCTATCACCTATGAGGAAGCTGAAGTTACGGACAGTTTTTCATCTCACCTTTTTTCATCCTTGTTGCTCTCGTTTGAAACGTCATAGGTGTGAGAGTGACCAAGATAAAATCTCATCGCATCTCACGCGCTGGATTAGCCCTCCAGTAGTAACATTATGAATATATTGATGTATCGCTAGTAGGTACCATGATTGAAACTTGAAGTACCATAAAGTGGTTATAGGGCCCAGGAAGTGTGTCGAAGCGATTGTACCCAATCCTTGAATTGTTATTCTCCCCAGTTAGTTTCTATGGCTGACCAATGTATAGCATGCGATAAAAAAAAATAGTAGGAAGGTATTTCTGTCGAAGGGAAGGTACTTAACACTTTTATTTAGTCTTGATTTTGATGCCAATCTCAACCATCTCCATCTAACTTTTGAGCAGTATCTGTTGTTTTGGTGCGCGTCGGATAACTTGTCGTCCAGCTTTCCAATTAGATTCTAGGCAAGGAGGTTACAAATAATTAAAACCAAGAAATTCTGAGTAGTCATCTTTATTTTCAAAATAAAAACACAGTTGCATTGCAACTAGTGTGATCATTCAAAGTTTGTAGATAAATTATATTTTTATTGGTAGATTTTTGGCCACTTGCACTAAATATTAGAATTGCCCAAGTCCTTGCTTCCGAGCTAGCTCCTACCTTAGTTTTTTAACGATCCTTAAGGTCTAGTCCTTAGGAGTCTTAACTGCATGTGCCCGATGAGCAAGTATTTCGCTAGTGGTAGTTTAAAACTAGTTAACCAAAGACTTAGGCAATTCTTATGTTTAGTGCGTGGCCAATAATGAACAAAACTTACCTGTCGCACTAATAATCGTAGGAACTCAGCAGATCGTTAAAAGAACCCAGCATCCCCGAAGTCCGCCATGAAAATAAAATTTAAAATGTTAGAAATAAAATTAATAACAAAAAATAAATAATTATACAAATGCAATGTTTCGTGATGAATCTTAACCGTCGTTTTGCGCACTGCCGAAGAATGTTGCGCTAACTTGAAGTAAAACCGAATCGCAGAGTGAGTGAATGTGGGTGAACGCAGCTCTTCTTTAGTTATTTTCGAGTTTATCAATTATTACATTTGAAAAGCACCTACCGAAGTCCAATACAGTAGGTATCGATTTTATTCCTGAAGTTCATCAATAACAAGTTACGCCTATTCATGAAATACAAGAAACAAGCCTAAACAACTGCTTCTTGCAGGCTTTTAATACCATCATTAGAGACGGTGAAGAATCTTTTAGTCACCAAATTAAGAGCAAAGACATCTCCATGATACCTCGCGCATTGATACCCAGATAAAATCCAGCTCTTAGGACCGCATTCAAAAACGGCGCTTGGTCATGAATCTCGATTTAAAACTGTTTTTAAGTAGGTACACGGTAAAACCAGTTTTAAATCGAGATTCAAGACTGAGCGTGGTTTTAGCATGCGGCCCTAAGACAGGCTTCATCTGACGACCCATTCAGGTATGTAATACTGTTTGGGGGCTGAGCTACCCACGTCCGTAGGAGTGTACTCTATTCTGATACGTGGCACGTGGCCCCCGGGTAGTGCTAACCGGGTAGCAAACTCTGGTGGGAGGCTTCGGCCGTGGCTAGTTACCACCCATCGGACCAAGCCATTCCGTGAAATGACCTAGTCGTGTTTCGGGATGTAGTTCGGTGTAACCGTTCCGAAGACGGGTCTGAGCAGCGGCGCACTTGTGGCGCCTCACTGAACTGCCGTCTTTGCACTTACTATACAAAACTTCAAGGCTAGAGTGAATAGTACCTTATAGGTCGTCGTGCTCCATCTTAGATCACAACGTCGCTTAACATCAGGCGAGTTGGTGGTCAAACGCCGACCTATTCTACATATAAAAAAAACTTTAGAATATTTTTTTAGACCTGATCCGACGGAGATACATACTCGACGTAAAAATCTGCTTTGATTTTGCCGTTAAATAATTTGCAATGGATTCTCAAAGACGAAGACGATTAGGTATTTATCTGACCGGTTGCAAAAATCTTTCACCATCTGGGGGGCTATTCCTGCGCGTGAGATGAGATGAGATTTTATCTTGGTCACTCTCACACCTATGACGTTTCAAACGAGAGCAACAAGGATGAAAAAAAGTGAGATGAAAATCTCGAATCTCCGAATAGGGTCACTGTTCTCCTACAGCGCTTTACTTAGCAGGACTTATTGATTTCCTTTAAAAAAAACAAAAGAAGATCCAAGGTCCAATGAGCTTTTACGAAAGACGTAAAAGGAAGTGCTTTCAACATGAACATTCAGAATTTATTCTGATTTTTCTCTCATTTATTCATTCATTCAGGTAGGTACTTTTTAAAAAACATAAGAACAAATTTTATTCAAGAAATACGGAGACGAAATAGGATTACATGCATAAAAACATTAATCGCGTTCAAAGAGCGAAACATTTTAGATGCACTATGCACTTAGCATGAAGTTCAAACTAACGAGAGCAAATTGATAAACTTTTATGCTCAACGAAAATGCAGCAATGCAAGGCGGTAGGGTAGTGACTGTGGTGGGTGCAACCTACCCAATTCCTGCATTTATTTTGCAATTTCGAATTCTTGAATAGTACTCAAGTAAAATTTGTGCTTCAAAGTTTTTGTATGACAACTATGTCGGCAGTATTTTGATTCCAATGATTATTTTGCATTAAGTATTATAATTGATAATTATCTATGTTTATATTGATGAAAATAAGACTGCTTACCAAAAATTTTGTGAACCGTGTCACGAGATACGCCGTGACCAAGATGGCCGATATTTGTCAAGGCGACATCTACACGAACGGCTGCAAAACTACATTACGGAAGGAACGGGAAAGTGGCTCATAAAACCGTTACTGTAACGGTAAATATACATCTTTTTCTACAAGGGTAATATAAATACAAACATTCTTGTACTTACTAAAATAATACTCCTATGACTAACTGAACACATTTATTTTTATCTATACAGATGTTGCTCTAGGGTATATCTCAGCAACAGTTGCGCTTTATTTTTTTTACTACAGAAAGTATCAAGCGCAACGCATGTGTTCTCTGCTGACATAGGTAATTAACAAAATAATAAATTAACAAAAAACTAGGTTTATTTACAGATCTAAGAAAACAACCCTACTGATTTTGTATTTAAATTTATTTTACATTTAATTAGCCTATAAGTCATCAATAAATTCTATACCTATTCTATGCTATTTGAGAACTTAATACTGAGTAATATAATCAAGAATAATGTAAAATTTTAAAATTTTCTGGTCTATTTTGACTGTCAACTGTGTACTAAACCTAACATCTACTTCCAGTGAAGATCTTACATGTTATCCTAATCTTGTACTAAATTACTCATCGAAAAATTACAAACTATAAAATCCTTACACGTACGTCACGATAGTACCCAAGTACTACAATAAATAGAAGACCACAAATTACAATCGATACACATAATTCTATCGTCATATTCTTCTAAAAGTTAAAAAATCACTAGCTTCTGCTAAATAAGTATAAGTATCCTGACGGCGTCTCCTAGATGGTCTCGCGTGGAGCATGAGGCGGATCTAGGCTCCGGAGCGTACTGCCTACACTAGCACGGAATACTCTGCTTTACTAGTGTACTTAGCGCGAAACCTAGAGATTGAAAAAACCTGTTATCAGACATGTATAATAAAAATATGCTAACAATAGCGGCTACCTTCATAGCATTAATCATCGAACTAACACCGGACTAGATCGTAGCGTAACTAAATGACTGTCCTACGCTCAATTAATGCTATGTAGTGCTCAGATAATAAACCTAATCAACAGAACTCAACATCTATACCACACGACTTCCTACTCCGGTAGTCAGTAGTGGAAGATTTAACTAGTAGATGATGAATATTGGTGATGTGCTAGGTGGGAGAATGGGTGCGATTGTTTATACTTACGTAGTCTAGAATCGACCTCCTCGGCCCTGGCCGCCGCCATAGTTGCCGCCGCCACCGCCGCCGCCGCCACCACTGCCGCCCCCGTAACCGCCGCCCCCGCTGCCGCCACCACCACCACCACCCTGGTTCATATTGTAAGGTGTGGTTCTGTTATTGCTATACTGTTGGTTTCTGGTGGGGCCTCCACTGTAACTTTGTTGGTTGTAATTGCCAAAATCTTGGTTGCCCCATCCCCCGCGGCCATTCCCACCCCCGTAACCACCACCCCCCTGGTTGCCGCCTCCCCCCCAGCCTCCCTGGTTGTTATCCCAAGGGTTCGAATTGTTCCAGCCACCCTGGTTGCCCCCACTGTATCCACCTGAAATCATAAATGCAAAACCAATCAGTATCTATTAAGTCGACAGACAATAAATTTTGTTTAAATATGATTTTACACACCTGCATTACCCCATCCTCCATCTTGCCTACCGCCGCCCCCTTGCCTACCACCTCCCCTCTGTTCGCCGCCATCTTTGGGAAGAGCTTTCTTGACATCCAATTGTTTTCCGTTAATTTTGTGAGGGGCGTTCACTACAAAAAATATTGGTGTTATAATACATTCAAAACAATATTAACAAAGAAAACTAACAATAGTAGAATACTAGAAATGTATGTTGATTTGCGTACCAGATCTTCCACTAGTTAAGTAGTCAGGTATAGCTTAAATCAATAAGTTAATATCCACAGTTAGAGAAGCCAGAAGTGGACATACAATTCCATTCTGGGGCAAGACTGTGGGTATAAAAACAAAATTAAATGTGAAGATACTTACAACAAACTTTGTCAACTGGGTCATAATCGTCGAACTCAACAAATCCAAATCCTCTTTTCTTTCCAGTGGCCTTGTCAGTAACAATGCTAACGTTCTGTACTGTGCCATAGTTGGAGAAATATTCTCGAAGTTGGTCCTCATCGTGATCGTCTTTTATACCTCCAATAAACAACTTCTTTACTGTTGCACCAGCTTCAGGATTTTTAATATCTTGTCTTGCTACAGCGCGTTTGGTTTCGACAACACTGAGAACGAATAATATAAGTAATTAGAAAACGGAATATAGGTAACCAACTTTTAAAAAAATCTCAAAAAAAGGTGCAGAGAGTAGAAAAATGGAATAATGATAAGCAAATCAATACCAATAAGTAGGAAAGTACTAAATCAGGATTGTTTTCTAAATAGCACTGGGGTCAACTACTACACTACATGAACACTTAAATGCACACTCGTAATTAGGTTAGGCGCCATGTTGCCTCGTCAGAAAATGCCATGCGGATTATAACCATGCGACATTCACCAAGACAAGTCTTTATTATTTGCAGCATAAAACGATGTAAAAACGAAAGCTAATTTTCACATAGCTGGGCTGCAGTTCACTAGTGACCTAGGTAGGTACCTACTCTAAAATAGGTTGTAGAAGTATTTTGCAAAAAATGAAACTCACCGTCCGTCAATACGATGCGGCCTGTTGTTCTGCGCATCGTCAACCATGTGTGCCTTTGAGTATGTGATAAAACCGAAGCCACGAGAGCGCTTGGTTTTTGGATCCTTCATAACGACAACATCTACGATTTCTCCCCATTTTTCAAAATGTGTCTTTAGAGATTCATCGGTTGTACGATAATTCAATCCTCCGATGAAAATTTTGCGGTGTACCTCGGGCTCATCCTGAAAGTGGGACGCTACTATAACAAAATGGCGGCGTGGCGTCGCTTCGCTAAATCGGGGTCAACCATTGTTCGTGGAAATATAGAACGTTGGTACATACGATTCTCAGTATTCGCAGTAAATATACAAAAATCCGTTACATGGGTTTACTCGACTTTCTAAAGGTACATAACTCAAGCAGTTAGCCGCGTTTGTCTCTAAGTATGATGAGTCACAACTTGAAATGGGATTGATAAGGCAAAAATACTCACGTATCCGTCATCACCGTTTTGCTGCGGTCTCATGATTCTCTCTTTTAACACTAAAAGCTTCTAATTAACAGTAACTTACAAACAAATACAACTTTTTGGACTTGGGGCGGTAGACAACTTTCACGTGCACAAGACACGACCTTCTCCGATCGACGCCACGCCAAAAAGAATTAAGAAAATGCTCGAATCGAAAACTACACTTTGACAAGTTTGACGCGAATGAACGAATAAGTTGAACGAATAGAATGAAAATGTAACCGGAAATTGCTAGTGATGTACAAATTTATTTTAAAATCAAAATTTAGTCATTTTATAATTTACCTAGTTTGATTAATTACCTTTTAAATCTGAGTATAATTAGATAAGTTTATTTAAAAAATTTAGTAGTAAAGATGAATGACAGAATTTTTTTTGAAAAAAAATGAAGAGTAAACATAACTGATGGCTACGTTACCACGTCCGTATCGCCGCGTGGGGCGCCGCCCTGCCGCATCGGTCTGAATCAGCAAGCATGAAAATCAAATCGTCATGTTTTTTTTTCTATGGTGGCTTTTATTTTTATCTGTGGTTGAGAGGCGAGTGAGTGCACACGATAAATAGAGATGCCAGCTTGTATATATATTTCCCCAAAGCGCGGAAAATTAAATGCCACGTTTTAAGTTTTACTCCTTTTTTTATGACAAACAAAATTAACTAATTTTCTTTTGTGAACTTGATATTGTTGAAGCAAAGAGTTGCTACTGCACAATATGTAACCTCATGTCAGTAACACAGGCTGGTTGGTTTTTTGAATGAGGATTCAAAAAGACAACTGATTTTGGAATTGTGAAAAATTTGTGTGTTGACAATTAGCAGCATACTTGTCAAGAAGTGAAAATTTTTATTAGAATGTTTTTCTAAGAGTTTTAGTGATTATTGTGTTTGTTTGTAATGTAATATCTAATAATATTGCATTAAACTGTTTCTCATGGATATTCTGCTTTATGTGTTCATAGACATAGTGTGAACCAACATTCATAGGGTAGGGTGACCCAACAGGGGTCACGGGGCAGAGGCCTTTTTCCCAACAAAGGTTATGGATCACCACGCACAAATAAACACGGGAGAGTTTAATCACTTGGGAGAAACTGTGACTAATAAAAATGACAACATGAGTTTGATGTCATTTGAAAAACTGGATGGCGTAACAAACTACAACTCATGGAAATTCTTAATGGAGTTGTATTTAACGCATGAAGATCTATGGGAGTGTACGCAGACTACGCCCGAAGATGGAACAGGCAAGAAAAGAGACCAAAAAGCGAGAGCTAAGATTTGCTTGATGGTAAAACCAGAGTGCCTTATTCATGTGCGTCAAGCAAAAACAGCGCGAGAAGCTTGGCATGCTTTAGAAAAAGCCTATGAAGATAAAGGGCTAAATAATCGTTGCAGATTATTATCAAAGCTAGTAAGTCTGAAACTGGAGCAGTTCCAGACCATAAGAGAGTATATTTCGGCATTGATAACAACATCGCAAAAACTGAGTGATCTTGGAAAGAAGATGGACGACGAATTATTGGCTGCCCTAATGTTACAAGGATTAACGGAAAATTTTCAAGCTATGCGATTGGCGATTGAAAATTCAAATATTGAGCTGACAACAGACTATGTTAAAACAAAACTGTATCAAATGGAGGAGACACATTCAGCTAAGACTGCTAACAATCAAGCTCTTATTTCCAAGAGAAATAATTATATTAATGCACTGAAAAAGAAGAAACAGTTGGAATGCTTCATCTGCAAGGGACCTCATAAAGCAATAGACTGTCCAGAGAACAGAAGCAGACAGATCCAGACAGATGAAGCCTCGGTTGCATTCGCGTTGGCAACATCAAGCTCAGAAGCGGATTGGATAGTAGATTCAGGAGCTTCAAACCATGTGACATCAAAGCGTGAATGGTTGCATGATGTGAAGAAGTTTGACAGGGAAGTGTTAGTAGCGTGTGCAAATGGTGAAAGGCTGAAAGGGGTCGGTAGTGGTACAGTGGTAAGTGGAAAACCTAATGTTACGATTAATGCTATGTATGTTCCAGGACTAGCATCAAATCTGCTAAGCGTGAGTGCTATTACAAAGAAAGATCTTAATGTTGTGTTTTTCAAAGGCGGTTTTAACGTAGTAAAGAGTGGAAATTGTAAGATACTTGCTAAACCTTTACTTACAGGTGTAGAGGAAAACGGTGTGTACAAATTGAAACAAAGTTTGGAGCACACAGCGCTGGCGACTTCTGTCGGTAGTGAGATGGAGTTATGGCATAAAAGGATGGGTCACCTAGGCGTACGTAACCTAAAACTATTACGTGATCGTATGGCGACAGGGGTAAGTTTTTCTAACAGTTCTTTTACACTAGAGTGTGTAGCCTGCTTGAAGGGAAAACAAACCAGACAGCCTTTTAAGAAAGGTACTACAGCTAGCAGAGCTGACAATGTACTTGAGTTGGTGCATACAGATGTTTGTGGGCCAATGAATATAGAGTCATTCAGCGGATTGAAATACTTCGTTACGTTTATTGACGATTTTACCCGAAAAACCTTCGTTTATTTTCTGAAATGTAAAAGTGAAGTTTTTGATAAACTTGAAGAGTTCAAGAAGTTTGCAGAGTTGCAGACTGGAAAGAAGTTAAAGGCAATACGGTCTGACAACGGCACAGAATACGTAAACTCTCGGATGAAGGGTTTTATGCAGAAGTATGGAATTAAGCATCAGTTGACTGTCGAGTACACACCAGAGCAGAATGGTGTAGCAGAAAGAGCAAACAGAACAATCGTTGAAAAAGCAAGGAGCATGATCCAAGAAGCTGGATTAAGCAATAAGCTTTGGGCAGAAGCGGTGAAGACTGCTGTATATTTGAAAAACAGGTCTCCAACGATAGCAGTTAGAAATAAAACTCCTGAAGAAGCATGGACTGGAAAGAAACAAAATCTGAAGAGTATCAGAGTTTTCGGGTGTCGAGCGTTTAAGCATATACCGATTCAGAAACGAACTAAATGGGATCCTAAAAGTAAAGAGTTCGTACATATAGGATACTGTGAAGAATCCAAAGCCTACCGATTGTTTGACCCAGAAACCAAGATGGTTCACAAAGGAAGAGATGTAGTTTTCTTCGAAAGCCAATTTCTCTTAGCAGAGAAAGGCTCTGACTCGAGAAGAGATGAGACTCTTCTTATTTTAGAAAATGAAAGATTAACAAATAGTGACAGAGAAAATACGCGAGATGTTACTGGATTCGAACATCAACGTGAGTTGGATTTTGAAGAAGAACATAACGAGACAGTAAGAGAAATAGCTGCAGAAGATTCAAACCACAATCAAGTAGAAAGTAATGATGAATGGGAGTCTGTTGATGGAAGAGATGAAGAGGAAATAGAGGATATGCAGTCGGAATCAACCGAAGAGGTCGAACAACTGTTACCAGAACCAGAAAAACAAAGAGAAAGACGATACCCATTGCGTGAAAGAAAACCTAGAGGATTTCCGGATCACGTTACATATCAAGCACTTCAAAGTGATGTGCCCATAACTGTCAGTGAAGCTCTATCAAGTAGTGATAAAGAGAATTGGAGAATCGCGATTGAGGAGGAGATGAATGCGCTGAGAAAGAATGAAACTTGGACGCTGGTGAAGCCACCGAAATCGAGCAATATCGTTGATTCGAAATGGTTATTTCGAATCAAAGAAGAGGCGGGGGGAATAACGCGCTACAAGGCTCGACTGGTCGCAAGAGGTTTTAGCCAACGTAGAGGCATTGATTACCTCGAGACGTTTGCACCAGTGATCAGACATGGTTCTTTAAGAGCACTGATAGCTTTAGCAGCCAGAGAAGAACTTAAAATTGACCATATGGACGTTAAAACGGCATTCTTAAATGGTGATTTACATGAAGTCGTGTACATGAAACAACCAGAGGGTTTGGAAGTAAAAGGTAAAGAAGATCACGTCTGTCTTTTACATAAAGCACTGTATGGACTGAAGCAAGCTCCGCGAGCATGGAATGCAAAACTGCATTCTCAGCTCACAAGGCTAAAGTTTAAGAGATCAGAAAATGAGCCATGTGTCTACATGCGCACACATGATGGCAAAATAATCATCATTGCTGTGTACGTAGATGACATTTTAATCTTCTGGAATAACAAGCAAGAGATGCTTAAGGTCAAGAGCGAATTGATGTCCAGTTTCGACATGAAAGACCTCGGGAAAGCTGAATTAATGTTAGGAATTCATATTGTGCAAGATGCTACTGGGATTAAGCTACACCAGGGGAAATATGTAGATAAGATTTTAAAGGCGTACAATATGGAAGACTGCAAACCGGTAGTCACACCTGTAGTGCCAGGTCAAAGGCTAGAGAAGCCTTCACATGACAGAAAACCAGATGGAAGGATTCCATATAGAGCATTGATGGGGTCTCTTATGTACTTAGCAGTTTGTACAAGGCCAGACATAGCTCATGTAGTTAACTACTTGAGTCAATTCAATGAGTGTTACGAGGAACAACACTGGGTCGCCGCCAAACGTGTGTTGAGATATCTCAAAGGGACAATAAATCATGGGTTGAGATATTACACTGGAAGAAAACCGCAAGAAGTGATGGAGGCTTTCGCTGATGCTGACTATGCAGGAGATAGTGACCGTCATTCATATTCTGGCTCAGTGTTCCTTATTCAGGGAGGAGCTGTTTCGTGGCAGAGCACTAAACAACGAACTATTGCTCTTAGCACAGCAGAGGCTGAATATGTATCGGTATCAGAAGCTGTAAGAGAAGCAATATTTCTGCGAAGATTTTTAGCAGAAGTATCAGATCGACGGGTCTATAAGTTGGATGAAGCCATAACCATCTACTCTGACAGTCAGTCTGCCATCGCTATGGCAAAGAACCCAGTACACCACCAACGTACCAAACATGTAGACGTTAGATACCACTTTGTGCGTGAGGCAATTGTGAATAATTTTGTGATACTGAAGTACAAGGAGACAGCATGCATGGTTGCAGATGTTTTAACAAAACCACTTACAAGGGGGAAGTTTGTGTGGTGTGTGAGGGGTACGGGTATGTGTGTTTGAGAAGCATGCAAGATGTTTGAATGGACATTAGGTTAAGGAGGAGTGTTGAAGCAAAGAGTTGCTACTGCACAATATGTAACCTCATGTCAGTAACACAGGCTGGTTGGTTTTTTGAATGAGGATTCAAAAAGACAACTGATTTTGGAATTGTGAAAAATTTGTGTGTTGACAATTAGCAGCATACTTGTCAAGAAGTGAAAATTTTTATTAGAATGTTTTTCTAAGAGTTTTAGTGATTATTGTGTTTGTTTGTAATGTAATATCTAATAATATTGCATTAAACTGTTTCTCATGGATATTCTGCTTTATGTGTTCATAGACATAGTGTGAACCAACATTCATAGGGTAGGGTGACCCAACAGGGGTCACGGGGCAGAGGCCTTTTTCCCAACAGATATGAATACTAAACACTAAAGTACAATGATCAATGAAAACACAAAACATACAATATTAAGTAACCGTAAGGGCATATTCAAGTAGAAAGCAGGCTGCCCGCGGCTGCCGGCTGGTTTACCCACGCTTATCAGCGTAAGTAGTCGGCACGAGCAATTTCCATACTTTGTGCGCGCACCCACGCCGACCTGGGACCTTATTCGGAGATTTTTTGAGATTTTCATCTCACTTTTTCTCGTCCTTGTTGCTCTAGTTTTAAACGTTGTAGGTGTGAGAGTGACCAAGATAAAATCTCATCTCATCTCACTCGCAGGAATAGCCTCCCTGCGCCGTACAGCGCTAATGTAATGGGTTACCACGCCATTTATTACTTTATTTGCAAGGGAACAAGGCACGGCCCCTGCATGGTACCTGCACCGATAAGCGCAAGCAGTCCAGCGCGGTTAACCTGCTTTCTACTTGAATACGCCCTAAATTATGATGCAGTCAATGAAATATTTTCTGTAGGTCTGATCTTCTTTTCATCAGTGAAAAGAAATAACAAAATCATTTTTGTTTTTTCCAAAAAAAATATGTAGACTCGTAGACTGTTGATAAATGTACGGATTGTCTTTAATATCAATTATCAATAACAGAGAGAAATATGACATAGCAAGATGCTTTAATTTTGGGTAATGTTAACTGTTGGGATGGGCATGGTAAAATAATTTTGGATCATTTATGGGTAATAATAAATACGGGTATCGTTGGCAACAACTGGCCGCCCTTTTGACGACGCTGACGTTTCTCGTTTTTCTTTTTTTTCTCAATTTCTGATATTCTCGATTTGCTGCGGATTTAGCCCATTCTCTTGCTTTTTGTGTTTTTCACGAACGATTAGAACAAAAACCAGTCCGCTCCTAGAAGTGAATAGTTGATCAGAGTCAGTGAAATTATTTTTTTAAGCCAACTCGACATGAAACCAAACGGAGGAGGTGATGACTACGTAAGCGTAAAACTGCGATAAAACGGAATACCTATGATAAACCGTTTGATAAAATGACTTACAATTATCTGCTTAATTTATCATTACTTGCAGGAAGAGCCAGAACATCTGCGAAAACTGTTTATCGGAGGCTTAGACTACCGTACAAATGACCAGTCATTGAAACAGTTCTATGAGCAATGGGGGGATATCGTCGATGTTGTGGTCATGAAAGACCCCCAAACCAAAAGGTCCAGGGGTTTCGGCTTCATTACATATTCCAGAGCACACATGGTTGACGATGCCCAGAAAAATAGACCCCATAAAATTGATGGACGGTAAGAATCTGATAGTGCCGACAAATTATTTCAATTATGTGAAGAAAAAAAGGGATAGATAGTTGGATAAACTCTTCACATATAACAAAATAATAGTACGAGAATATTAATGCATAAAATAGGATAACAACTAACAGTTGCATTGTTCAGAGCAGTTAACCATTTTAATTGGGTAGAAAGTAAATTTTACAATTCACAGTAACAAATACCTAACTGTTTGTCAAAATTACCTAAAGGCATTCCTTTAAAATTTCAGAGTTGTTGAACCGAAAAGGGCAGTGCCACGAGAAGAGATAAACAGACCTGACGCAAGTGCCACAGTTAAGAAGCTGTTTGTTGGCGGTCTGAAGCAAGATATTGAAGAGGAGGATCTCAAGGAGTACTTCAGCTCATATGGCCCTATTGTATCAGTGAGCTTGGTCACGGAAAAAGACACTGGCAAAAAGAGAGGCTTTGGATTTGTTGAGTTTGAAGACTATGACCCTGTTGACAAAATATGTGGTAAGTTGTCTTCTATGTAATATCGCTTTTTATCCTTCTGCCAAAACTGAATTAGAATTTTTTTTAGACACTTAAGAAAAAAACAACAATAACATATGAAGCTTGTTATTATCTAGCATGTACAATAATCCACTTTGTTTCCTTTAGACATGACTGATTGCGATAATCCATGCCCATATTACAGGCACACCAAACCACAAGGTGAAGGGCCACCGCCTAGATGTAAAGAAAGCTTTGTCCAAGTCGGAGATGGCCGGTGGCACCGGAGGCGGTAGCGGAGGCGGGCGCGGCGGCGGCGGCGGGCGCGGGGGCCGCGGCGGTGGCGGCGGCTGGGGCCGGTCCAACCAGCAGCAGGACTGGGGTGAGTTCATGCTCATCTATTACTTTTTTTTTGTTAAAAGATTGGGCTATCAAGTTTTTCGCTAACTTGATATCAAGTTTTCTCTTGCTTCAACATCAAAATGTCATTGGATTGTTTATTGTTCCCTTTATTTTTCTTTTAATATTACTAGTCACTAGCACTTTTTAGTACCAGTGCCAAGTACCAACACATACTTCTTAGTCTCGCAATACTTGTTATTAATTAAGTTTTAAAGACAAATTATATTTTGGCGTAAATTTAATTTGTTTATAAGCTCGATCAATGTGAAATTGGGTGAAATCTTGTGGTGGTGGTGAAATCTGATTGATGTCTCTGTGTGGGGTATCAGAATTTTGTAGTCGTAGCTAAGCGTGAGATGAACACAGGTTCCGGCGGCGGCGGTCGTAACGGCGGCGGCGGCTGGAGTGGCAATCAGAGTGCGCAGCAATGGGGTAATATAATAACACCAATCACTACTGCCACAGGAATTGGGGTTGTGCCTTCCACACATGAACATGATAAACTTATTTTGGACTTGAGTAATCTAAAACATTGACCATGATGGGTGAAGAGACTATCTTCTCCTTTTATAGTTAATGCCCTAGTTTTTGCGTTCTTGTTGTGTTTTGAAAAGCCTAATTAACTGAAGTAAATTAATATTCCATCTATGCCGCGGTTGACAGTCACTGTGTGGAGGGTTTATGGTGGCCGGGATAAGGATGGAATGTGGATTCTGCAGCGAGATGAGGACCTGTTTCACCATTTTTGGTTTGAGGTTTTTTATGCTTAACCTTTTGTAATAAACATAACAAATAATATGTATGCTCTTTTTTGGTTTACTAACAGCATGTTGAATGTATTATCTATATTTATATGAATTATAATGAGCACAACATACCTAAATAATATTATACTTCTATGAAATTACAGTATTGTATTGTATGTATATTGTACAATGCAAGGTCAGTAATCCAGCACTGAAATCAATAGGGAAAATTACTTCAGCTTAGTTTTACTTCTATACTTTATGAGACTTTCAATGGATTAATATTATAGTAAATATTTAGTTGGTGTTCTGGTTATCAAGTAAAAGTTTCCTATGTAGTATTTAAAACTGCCAGTTTACAGATCCAAGTAATACAGAGTTTGGTCAAAATAATGTATTATAATTTCCACCATAATACTGTCTTTTTAGAAATGGGCTTAAACCACCTCCAACTGGGTTCCCAAAGTTAAACGGTCGTTAGGCCGACCCAGAAAGAGATGGAAAGACGAGCTTGACGCCTACGAAAAGGATTGGCCCACCAAAGCCAAGAAAGGGACAACTGGAAAGAGGGAAGAGAGGCTTTTGCCCAAGAATGGGATATACCGGGCTGATCTAGATCTAGAATACTGTCTTACAAAAACTACACAAATATCAATAACTAACCAAATTAACTAAAAAGTACCTGGATGTCCGAGCTTTGCTCGGTATTTTTTTTTATTGTGTTTTTTGGAAAATAAACAATTGATTTTAGTCTAACCTCAAAGCAAACACTCATTGACTTCGTGTTACTTAACAACGCCATCTGCTGTTGTGTCGTTAAAGCAATTAGTTGCTCACAAAAAATAGTATTATTATTCGCCAATAGATGTCAGGAAGAGTCATATTTTTGTTATTTTTCTTCCAAGTTTATGTTTAAGTTGATTATCGATAAAACACGAATGAAATGACATTTTCTAAAAATGATTCCTAGCTAGATCGATTTATCGCCCCCGAAACCCCCTATAAACTAAATTGTATGAAAATCGTTGGAGCCGATTCCGAGATTCCAATTATATATATATATATATACAAGAATTGCTCATTTAAAGATATAAGATATATCACTTGCATGTCAACCCTTATTTCAAAACATAGTCATATATCGAGCTTGATTGCATTTTGCGTGTAAGGATGGTATGTGATCTGAAATATCTGCATAACATAAGGCTGCTGGACTTGTGTTATGTGAATATTACACTATCCAATTTACAGTATACTAACTTAGCATAGCTATGCCCGTGCAACACTATCCAATTTGAGTAGATAGCTCACCTAGCATACTGCAAATTGGATAATATAAAGACTGCTAACCTGCACATAAAAACAGGAATGGACAGGTAGGTGGCCTATTTTATTATGTTGAAAATCAGTAACGTAAAGCGTTGTTCCCAGGAGGCAACTACAGCTCTGGGTACAACAGCAACCAGGGAGGCGGGTGGAACAACCAGACCCCCTGGGACGGGGGGAACAGCGCCGGCGCCGGCGGGGGCGGCGGCGGCGGCGGCTGGGGCAACCAGGGCTGGGGGGAGCAGACCGGCGGGGGCGGGGGCGGCGGTGGCTGGCAGCAGGGCGGCGGGAGCAACTTCGGCGCGGGGTACCAGCAGGGGTTCAGTGGGGGGCCCATGCGCGCCAACTACAACACGCAGCGCGCGCAGCCGTACAACCAAGGTCAGTCATTTAATCACACTCTACTATCACATTCCACACTTAAGTTAAAAAGTTATGTGAAAGCAACTCTTCTCTCTGTTCTAATTTGTTTGTTAACTTTTCAATGCAAAACGGTTGAACCTGAATATATAATACCATAAAATAAGGCGATGTCGCCTTATTTTATGCCTTAGCTCAGTTCTTAAAACAACTAATACGCCACCTCACTTTTTATTTACTAGGCTTGCGTTTGTCCATTAGCTCTTCTAAATGGAAGCATCCATGTAATAAAGGTGTAACAAACTAGCCTAGGATTCGCTTCATAACATATTCGTGTAAAAAGTACTCAATGAACCGTATTAGGGTGCTCCTAGACGGACCATATTTTTACTGCAGTACTGGCCCGGCAAAACTGGTAACAAGCTCGACCATCATCTGCCATGCTAGAGCGGTATGACCATATCGCCGAACCACACTCAAAATATTCAAAATCAAATCAAACTAAATGTTTTTATTTTGGCACGAACAATAAGTACATACAACATATGATATGAATCCAAACTAGTGAAAACTGTGTTTCGGTAGCCAGTGGCTACTCCCATTAGTAAACCTAACAACAACAACAACAACTCTTTATTAAAAACATAAAATAATTACAATAGTACTTATATAAGGCTTAACTAAGTTTTTAACCTAAGTTTGTTATGTGCCTGGTGAATCAGATTGTGTGTGTATGCACTCGGTTGAGAGATTGATATGTGTGTGTCGATTGTCACAATACTACCGGGACAGCATTGTAGTGACAATATAGTCAGTGTAGTATAGTCGTGTTGACGCTGTGTTGGTCCTCAGACTACTCGGGCGGGGGCGCGGGTAGCGCGGGCGCCGGGTACTCCAGCAACGCCGCGGGCGCCGCCGCCGGCTACAGCTCGGGCCAGGCCGCCGGCCCGCGCCGCTTCTAAGCGTCGCACTCTTGTGAGTACCGCTGTCTTATTACACTCATTCTTACCTTCGTTAGCTTTAAATACAGGTGCGTCCAAACCGAACTTACTTAGTGTGGAGCAACATTTTTGTAATAAAGAAAAGAAAAGAAAAACAAGTTTATTTATGACCAATAAATTTTAAATTAAAAATGTTAAGACAATTTTACTATCTGCAAGGTCATAAATCGGCCCCAACTCATAACAGCATAATATGATAACATTGTAAAATTAAATCTTGTTATTTACTAGTTGGGTCTGTGAGCTGAAGAACTCGCGGCCTGCGTCTGTTCTCCTGTACAGGTCGTATTTCTCAACCGATTGTCGTGAAACTTTATAGGACAGATAATTATACAGAATTTTTTGAAAAGGTTTTTGGTCAGGTTTTGAAATTTTTTCAAGGTTGAGGAGTTACAATTTTTCACAAATTTCTAGAGCATCGGTTTAGAAATGCGACCTGCAGCGAGCATTTTAGTCGAAGCTGAAGCATAGACACTACGCTCGCTCGATCGATTATACAACTAGTCTTTCGCCTCGAGCGGAGACCTCGTATATCTCCACAGCTTCTCGTCCGATTTCGCTCAAATTTGAACTTAAAAATTGTGTTTGCATGAAATATTTGCCTGCAAATATTCATGGAGATTGCATCAACGATACTCAAGATATAGTTGAACAAACACATACCGAGATGTTCCAGTAGACTCTGAGACCTCGCGTTGCTCGGTCAAAAAGTAACCAAAATAATTTTCTACCTAAGGAAACTTTTATTATGTTATTTATACAATAAATATAGACAATATACAATTTTTATTTGTGAGCAAAAAACAAGTAATTATACAAAAAAACAAATATAAACGAAAAATAACAATAAAAATTAAAAACTATACAAACAATGCTTTTTGCCACAAACCGGTTCTAACTCAGCGTAATGCCGGCTGTAGCAGCCAGCGCTGGTCTTCCGTTGGAACCGGCTGTGACGTCACCCACGGATCAAGTCGATACAAGTAAATGTTGCTTCACAAAAAGTAACTTCGTTGTGGATGCACCTTATAATACTAGGTAGAACGAAAAGGATGTATTAATGCAAAAGAAGATCATTGAACTCGTTATGTACAACTTTTTTTAAAAGACTTGTTGATGTAGCAATATCAGCATTAGCTGTGCTATATAAAAATACTGTCAAAATGAAAATGTTTTTATTCAATTGGGTAAAGACTCGACCGCCTTGTTCGAAAATAGAGCCACCACTCAGAAGAACAGACAAGAAACTGTACTGACTAAGTTCGTGATTTTAAGCACAGTGATCTCCTTCGACTTAGTCCACCCTTTCCGTGCAACCTTTTTGTTCAATTCATGAAGACGCATCCCCCCTTTTATCTTATCTTACCGCTTACCGTCCCAGTGTTCAATGTTCTGTTTGTGTGTGTTCTATATTACATACTGTGTATGTGACAAAAGACACACTAAGATAATTAGACTAGTTCTAAGCATAACACTGTCCACGCAGTAAGAGATTAAGAAAAAGTGTGGAGCGACTTTGTGGGGTATCATGAAACTTCATTCATATACCAATTTCTAATAATATCAAATGATATCATGTAGTTTTTAAATTATTGCTGAACTAATTTCTATTGCAATTCTCACTAGAAAATTAAAATAACACTAAAGTTGTCCCCCAAATTTTATGACTATCTATTGAGCAGTTGGTACACATACATAGTTTTCCATTCTCATTCCACTTTTCACATAACAAAACATTTTAATGACAACACCTACTAATGATAGAGAGAATAAGGTATAGAATTGACTGCTCCATAGATGGCGCTCACATGTATTTGACACTGACATTAGTCGTAAGATTTCGCGGTGACCGATTGACGTAACCACTGTGTACTGATACAGGTATTTTTCAATGCGTAGGTCCCAAGTTGCGCTTAGTTGATGCTAGGCAGGCAGACGGTAGAGTAGAGACCGAAGGTAGGCCAGGCACCAGCTAGCTAGAAAGGGACAAGCGGATTAGTGAAGCGACTATCACTGTAGTCACATTCTCTGTTAATTTTCCCACTAAACAGGAGGTTGGTTCACAAAAGGTACTGTTTAGGCATTAGATTCATTTTTTCTCGATGTTTAATGTTAGTCGTTTAGCACTCAATCACAGCTTTAACATTTTGAAATATCACTCAGTTTCCAGCACTGTGTTAGTCAGGTGTTGACATTGAAAGCTAAACGTCTATATTATGTTATTGTATAGTCTGATTGTTTATGTTACATTCGAGCTGTGGCACTAAGCAATTGATTTGTAGAAGATAAGTTATCCCGTTGTTCTTTCATATATTCACACTTTTTTCCATTTAACATCCATTTATTACTAGAGATAGCTATGACATTCCAAAGTAATAACTATACCATCAGATAACATAAAAATGTATAGAATATTTGAGAAGAAAATAATATAATTATAAGAACACAATACAATATAGCTATCAAAGTAACACATATTTTGAATATATTAAATGTTTATGATGTTAGAATAAGGAATTTACGAATTAAATATTATAATTATCTGTAAATTGACTCTGAACTCAGGGCTCGTCTGGTTTAATAAGGTGACACAATACTTTAAGATACTTTATACGAAACTCATATTGTACGAAGACGCATGTCGTTTCAAAAATCATAATACTTTTGTTCTTGGTTATGTTTAAATGGATTATTATTATATTTTTATGTCATATGTGTAAGTTTTCATGTATTGTAGAGGTTGTACTTCTGTTTATTTCACGTGTGCATAAAATTAAATACCTATGTACTATTTTCCATGGACTCTTCTAAACGTGCTGGAGCTTGCGTGGAAAAGGCCATGGTAAGTTGACTATCGAAATAAAACTATTGGAAAAATTATAAATATCTTTTATTGTAACTTCATAATTATACATACCTTAGCAACGTAATACTTTCTTAAGTAGGTATAATAATTTAGTCTCTATTTACATAAATAATTATTGTACAACATTGTTGGAGCTTACTAAACTGTGTAATTGTTAATAAATATCTAAATACTTACAGTTACATAATTTAGACACTTAATTTTACGCAGGTAACAGTTGTATAAAAGAATTAAAGGTAATTCTGAGCGAAATTGTAGATACTTCTTTGTAAAGGAACCTGTTGATGTAACTTTATCCAAAGAATTCGTTCAAAATAAATTCTGGAATCATAGCTAGACTCAAATAGGCCAAGAAAAATCGTAATGTTCTTTTAGAAAACGTTCATTGCCATAAACCTATGAGATCTGTGTCCTATTCTGAATCATTGTAATTTCTTAATTCTATCCCTTGGCTAAATAATACTGTAGTTTTCCTTAGCGAATGAACCCTTACTTCAGTGTCCTTAAAAAGAGGAAATTCAATATGGTAAAGCTAAAAGCCTAAAATAAAATAAACTCTATTTATCTAGTGTTGAAGGTGGGTGTTGCACTGGCAGGCAGGGGCAGGGCGGCGGGCAGTAGGGCTGGCTCAGCACCGCCGGGAACAGCCCTGATGCTGCGGCCAAGTGCCTGGAAATTTATTATACAAATAACGTACATGTTCAACATATCAACATTAGCGAAATGACACTATCACAAAATGTTAATCCAGGATCTAAATGTCTAATAAACAACTGCTAGACTAGAATTCATGATTGGGATATTCGTGATCTTTTTTTAACCTGATAAAATTCTAATAAATCTCGGAAACCGCTAGTAGTAAAAAATCATTTTTATTTGAAGTGAAACTTCTAATGCTACTTCCAACAAGGTTGCGTTAAACGTTTAACACTCCTGGGGAAGGGGAATAGAAAGAGACAGAGCGAGAGTGAATGCGTGGCACTCGAACGCTTGCGCGTAGTAGGTATACCTGTTACAGGCCAGCGCGAGCGTTAGCAACGAGTAGTGTCCAATATTCCAACGCAAGAGGGAGAGAGAAAGAAAGATACAAAGTACAAGTTTCACTTCTTCCGCGCGGAGGGACTCCACGCACTTTTTTCTTAGGGTAGTTACCTATATTGTTGATCAAGATGAGCCTTCTCGATTCTTTTGTCTTTAGCTCTTCTGTTCTGAAACCATATCTTTACTTGCGTCTCGCTTAGCGACAACGCTGATGCCAGCTCACACCTAAAAGGGAAATGTAGGTGTTGGTAAGTTCGGTCATAGGCGAGCCAAATTTTAACTGCAGTACTGGCAATATTGGCGACTGTAGCCCGGCCAACATCAGCTATGCTAGAAATGTATGACCATATGGCCGGTCTAGTGTTGCAGTAAAAATATGGCCCGTTTAGGAGCACCCTAAGAGCAACAGCAAATTGTTGACTGAGGGAAAGCGAGGTCTCTTAGAGAATACTGGGACAAATCGGCATTTATTTGTTTGACGATTACTAGAGTTATGTTGACCCGATTTTCATGAAATTTTGCAGGCAAGTAGCTCATGTAAATACAAATTTTAAGTTCCAATTTCGAGGCGAACCATTATCCTTACTTATTATCGAATCGAAAGTACCTACCGTAAAACGGGGTGAATAGAGACGAAATTAAGGCTGTTTTTATCATTAAAGATCCAGACAATATGAAAAAAGAAAATGCACCAAATTGAAGTTATTTTATTAGTCAATATTTTGATATAAAAAAAGTATTTTAAAAGCCTAAAAAATTGTATGACAACGTGTATGCAAAATTTCATGATAATCATAGTTGAGTAGTTAAGGCGTGAAACCACAACAAACAAGAGAACAAACTCACTTTCGCATTTATTATATTAGTTAGAATATACCTAAAGATTAGTGTGTTCTGTATTGTGATAAAATAGAGGTCAGCACCCATATCCAAAATATTCTAAAAACTTTCCGATTGGATTTCAAAAATTCTAAACTCAAATTGTTCGAATCTCAGTCTATTTTTATAAATGGTGGAAATAGGCTGCTGTATTGGAAGTCTGTGGAAATAGTACCACTACTCCTACTCCTACTAATATTATAAACGCGAAAGTTTGCATGTATGGATGGATGGATGTTTGTTACTCTTTCACGCCAGAACGGCTGAACAGATCTGCATGAAATTTGGCACAGAGATAGATTATAGTCTAGAATAGCACAAGGATACTTTTTAACCGCGGGTGAAACCACGGGGCGCAGCTAGTCGAGTATAAATCCGATCCGAAGGATAAATCACGTTTAAAGTTATATACTTACTTAAAATTTTATACTATAAAATTTTTGGAATCCGAACGGTAGCCTTTCTGAATTATTGTGAATATTGAAAATGAGTGCTAAAATCATTGAACTTCGGTTTGTAGTGGCCTCTGAAACATTCGTTTCGTTTATACATTGTGTGGAATGTGGGTTTACCTTCTGGCCCGGGCCACGTACTCTCCCCTGGCGTACTCCAGTTCAAGCCTCAAGGTCTGATGCGCTGAGAAGGTGGTCCGCTGCCGGCGCGGACGGCTCTCTTTGCGTCTTCTTCGGGCTACTGAATAGAGAAAAACAAGGTAGAAACTGTTAACTTATTTATGACTTATAATTTTAAACTTCTAAAGCTGATATGCTTTAGTTTAGAATGCATGAATGAATGAATTCTATGTCGTGTTATTTGCTGTAGGTAGGTACTTAATATTTAAGAGCTTATGTTTCATTTTTCTAATTTATGTTATGTTATGATTATAATTATATTCAGGTAGATTTACCATGTTTAGGAATAAGGAACGGGGCACCACGTATACTAAACGCCTTTGCCTTTAAACGTAAAGCATAGCTAGGTACATTTATATAAATAAGTTCTAATATACTTGTAAAGAAAAAAATCCCTAGCCTAAATTAAGTAAGTGTCTAGGTAACGTAAAAATAACCAATATCGCGTAGGTACTACTACTATAGGTTGTACGTAATTTGACCAATAGCAAAAAAACTTCCATCTCGTCCGTACACTGCAAAAACTCTTACAAAAACAAGTTCAAATCATAAGGATTCCGCGTGTGATTGAGCCTGAGAGCGCGGGATGGTGCTTGTAGGGCTCCAGTTCCGCGCCATATTGGCCCGGAAGTGCCGCATCGCCGCGAAACCCTTGAGTTCACGTCCGAACGGTTACCGGCGGAATCATAATAAAATAATTTTGATTTACTCTAAACAGTTCTGATATTTAAGAAAGCAAGTAGTGATATTCTAGTTCGAAAAAGGTGCAGAATTAAACAAGAAAAATCAATTAAATCTATAAAAATCGATTTTACTAATTAACACCAAGTGTTCGCGCGTTGTTGCAACGCGATTTGCGATAGTTACATAACTTATTTGTTTTTGATTGTCTCAAAGTGAAAGGGACGATCAATAAAGGGGTTGACGAATGTAAAGCAATTAATTAATTTATAGAAAGGAACGAGTAACAAATTCGTATAATGTCGCACCCAGCTCTCGTTTGTTAGATTAAAAGGTAGACAAGCTTACAAGGAAGTAGGTAAGTGTAGTTGTATAGGTAGTTAAAATTAATTAACGTTAGTATGCGTTTCCGTACGCTCAATTAACCGGAGGAAGTGAAGGCCTACGGATATCACTGCTGTTGAGATTGAAGCACTTCACGGCGACATATGGCGCATAACGCGTCGGTGTCAGTTACACTGCACGCCGCTCGGTCACTTTGTCACTAATATGATGCGATGTGCATGCAGTAAGTATCCAATTGGAATAACTATCAGTTTGATACTGAAGTACTTAAGAATGATCTCAGATAGCCGTAGAGTAAAATGAAACATAAAAACAGCATTTTAAAATAAATTATTGTTACTTAAGTACTTAGTAATAATTCTGTGGAGCAATTTTTTTTTTTAAATAAATTCGGGACACCCGGTCGCCTGACCCCAAACTAAGCGAAGCTTGTACTATGGCTGCCAGAGACTGATATACCTACATACTTAGATATTTTTAAATACATACTTTGCATACATTATTACATTATTTGTGAATGAAAGTATGAAAATCTTATCTTTTTTAAACAAAAGAATGAAGTAAGTACTTTGAAAATAACCCGTTTGATCACAGCTCAAAAGAAATTATACCTACTAGGTATAAAGTTTATAAGTGCATACTGGATTAATCGGTACTTACCGACCTACTTACATAATTATGTAGGCTTTTTGGCACTAGTGTATGTTTAGTATTTGCTCTTTATCTAGTCCTCAGATCAACCTAGAGAATAAGATAGCGCACGGCGTATGATTTAGGTGAAGCCAAAACCTATCGCACACATTAGACGCAAAAAAACTACGCTACGCGCTTGGTCATTCTTATCTCGACATTAAGTGCATTGGTTTATGGTATAATTTCGTGTACATAAATATGCATAGTGCTTTATAAAAGTGTGGCCAGGACTACATTTTGAAGTTCTTTTTAAAAACTGTGCAGTTTTGTTACAAGTTAATTTTGAAAAAAGCCGTAACATTAAACTCTTACAAATATGTGCAGTTTTAAAATATCAAATCTACTGAGGTTGTCTATTGGAACGGAAATGGCTAACGTAGAGTTTAGGAATTAATATTAGTTTTAGTGCAATCGTAAAAAATGGCAACATTACCACGCACACACATTGAAAAAGAAGTGGCTTCAGCGAGATAGAACGTAGTGTTCCATTTTTTCCTCTAGGTTTATCTAAGATCTAGTCATTGTGTGCTAAGTGTTAACACACAATGGCAACTACTAAAGATTGTGGCACCAAAGTGAAAGTATACATAATTGAAATAGGTAGGTAGGTACGTACTAGTAACTAGACGATGACGCTTTAAAGAAAGCCCGATGCCAGAAGCCAGACTGAAAAACTGTACCTAATCCACCCAAAGCCATAAGCAAGAATAGATTTATGACTCACTAGGTGTTACCCGCGATTTCGTTCGGGTTTATTCAGAAAATAGTAGGTACTTACCCGAAAACCTTCCTCGTGAATCGTGATATACTGTTCCTAACAATAATTATCTCTCATCAAAATCCGTCCAGCCGTTTAGCCCTGAAAAGCCTACAAACAGACAGACAGAGTTACTTTCGATTCTATAATATTAGTGTAGATTATCTTCTATAAATGATAATATTAGTTACTAGGAACTAATACTATCAAAATAGAACATTTGTGAGATTGTAAGTTCGTTTCTCGGGGGAAATCTCCGAAACTACTAAAGCGATTCTAAAAAATATTGCACTACTAGAGAGCTACATTATCCCTGAGTGCAGTAGGCTACGAAATACGGGCGAAGCCGCGGGCGAGAAGCTAGTGATAAATATTCCTTTCTGAAAAAATTTCACTTGCAAACATATAAAAACATATCGTCACGCCTTTTCCCCGAAGGGGCTGACAGAGGTGTAATACAACACCCACACTTCGCCGGACGATATTCAGTCCCAAATAGGACAGGGGGCGAGCCTGTTGCCATACACCGGGCTCCAGTCATGTAGCAAATGACATACAATACGCAGACAATGAACAAATTGATGGTGGTTTCTGAATATGGATGTGCGATACTAAGCGCGAATTCATCATTATCCATCTACCTATTGAAACTGCCAAAAGTGGCAAACTATATACTTTCACCTAAAAAAGTCATTGCTCTACATAAAGAGAGAAAGCGATTCTTTTGTATGTTTTTACTGCGCCAAATTAAGGCTGGGAATTGAACAGCCTACCGTTTAGAAGCTTCTCGCAGTTCGCATGTTTAGAATCGTTAGTCGCGGACGCGTTTGATTGTTCTCTGCCATAGTTTGTACGAGTATGATACGTTTATTGTATTATTCCTATAATGGGATACAATGGGGAGAACATTAGCGAGGTATAGATATATAGCTTTGATGAGGCTTGTATATCTAGATATTATAATCATACCTAACCTAGGTACCTACCTACTTGTAATGTTGTAATTTTGGCAAGAAAAAAAACTCCCTATTTTATGGATGGCCTGAGCATCAGCCAGCCAATTTATTAAATGTTGTTTTAGACGCTACGGCTGAATATAATTCAGGAAGCTAGTTGAACGGCGTCGTTTAGTAAAATGGCTAGACTGTTAATTGAAGCAAGTTGGCTGCGATATATGCATATGTCTACGATGTAGTAGTAGGCGTCTACTTCTTAAAATACACAATTATTTATCCATCGCTCTTCTTGTTAAAAAGATTAATGATAGAGAGATAAACGATAACATTGTTAAACCAAGCACAAACAAATCTCCCGATTCACAATAACGATATTGGCTTAAATTGACAATACAGATGTAAAGGGGTGGTTTGCGGGAAACGTCAGCTGTGGTCACCCCCCTGAACGGTCCGGGAGGCAAGTGCAGTCGGAGATTTTAATAATTCCGATCCTTACTGTGTTGAAATAAAGTCTAGTGATGGTCTGTTCTCTCGATGTTTGCCAGTTTGTAATGATCCCACAATGAAGCTCTGTCTGACTGAGTTGTCACGTTTAATCGTCACGCGGTTAATCGAGTCGAAAGTGTTTTATTAGTGGGTATTAGCGGAGATGTTATGTTTGTGCTTTCTACACGTGCAATCTCCGTCCGTACACTTGTGACAGTGTTTAATATTGTTGAATGTACCTACCTACTGTGTTCTATTAGCTACAATCTAAAATATTTTACAACATACCTACCACCACTCGTGAGTATCACGAGCTTACTTAAGTAGGTAGGTAGAGGCGCAACTATCCAACGACAATAAAGCGAAGAGAAAGGCAGAATGCTGACCTCACCACCATGGACATGAGACCCCATAGTGACAATCACCGTTGCGAAATTAGGTATACCTACCTACTTACCTACATATAATTATACTCCTTTTAATTTTGGTTGAAATAATTTTAGAAACAAAAACCCATTGGATGGTCGGATTGATGGATTCTTAATCGGTATCGATCCGTAGCAAGCACCCTAACATTTCTACAGGCTACTACACCCTAAACAAGATGAGAATGATTAAAAACTTATTGGGCTAAATCAACAATGCCCACTGCCCAGATTGGGGCTGCGACCCCTTAATATTAATTATCGGAGATCCCCTAATTACGATTCTATTCTTTATCCTCGAGATGGGAGCTCACACCTGACTTGTTTGTGGGTAAAAATGTATTGTAGACTTCAGTTTTGTTTTCGATGCCTTTTGAATATCATTGATATTGCAGAGCACGCTTCAGTGAATTTCAATCGCGAGTTGAGCATAATATTCTTACGAACAAGAATATTGCTTCTATAAGTGGAATTGTTTCTTTAATCTGAAGTACATACCTAGGTAGGTCTTTATTGGAAAGAGCCATACAATAAATAATGAAACGTATATTTCTAAACTGCTTAGACGAACTACAAAAAATGTTATTTTACGTACTTATATTTAAACTTAGTGGAATGTAGAGAAATCTCTATTGCGTCATTTTTTACGTAAGTAGGTAACTAAGTAATTTTATATTTTTTATTTTATTTTATTTTTTTACAAAAATGTATTCTAGGTAAATACGAACTGGTACGAGCAAATAGGTATGTTTTAAATAATTAGTAGGTGTAATTTGTAAATTGAATGACTTAAAAACGATTAAGGAAGTAAAGTCAAATATTCAACAATATTGCAGTTTAGCAAGTAGGTAATTATGGTAACGGTGAAATAAAACGGACAGAACCGAAAACAATCTGTGATAACGTGGACGTTAAACAGATCTTAGGTAAAATAATATTCAAGTAATCAGTTAAACGGACCGTTATACCGTAATAGTTATTAGAGTCGAACAATGGGCGGATTTTCCAGCAGAGTAGTATCCACAGTGGCGGCAGTTTTCACATGAGAGCGGGCGCGAATTGAGCTCATTGCGGGCGGCGAAACGAAGGTAATCGCATCACCAGCCGCTAGCGAGCTGTCCTCACACCCCGCCCCACGGCACAGAACATTGACAGAAAGACATCGTCAACAAGAATTGGGAAATTGTTTTAAAAGTTAACTTCGGATTATTAGAGTGAGTGCGCTGTCCTAAATCTGCGTTCGAAAATACGAGTACTAAATAAGTAGGTAGTACAAATTATCAGTTCTAGTGTAAACCACTAATTTCGTTTGCCTTTATCTGCTATCGCATAGGTACGAGTACGTCGGGTAGGATATTAGGCGTTTTATAAAATTTCGTCTAGCTCTCCTAGCCTAGTCAGAGTTCGACTGCTTTATAAGCAGGAGGTCCCGGGTTAGATTCCCAGCCGAGTAGATGTTTGAATGATAAATTTAAATATCTGTTCTGAGTGCTTAGTGTGAGTTTTCTTACTTTTCGATCGCGTAAAAGTAACTCCAATTTGTATGAAAATTAAAAAGCGCCACCTAGTGGGAGTAATGAGAAACCGCAATCGTGAGTGCGAGTTTTTTGTTTACTGCCAACATTGACATAAAATATTTACTTTTTCACGGTGAATTTACGCGAATCGAGTGACAAGCTCGATTGGCACTCACACTCGCTCGTTTTTGATTGTCGATCCGTGTGACGTAAACTCGTTTACGCTGTAGTAAAGTTATTCGATTTACTTTGAGCAACTCACACTAAGCACTCTGGATCTCGGTGCTACCTAGTTGTCTTTTTCTTTGGGATGTTTTCCACGACATGTTATGGCATCGCCGATACAGGGAATCCTTGTGGGGAGCTATGAGGGTGAAACGTTATTTTACTTATTTATTATTCATAAAATTAGTACCTACCTATTTTAAATGTACTCTTCTGCATTTTTTTTCTTCTAAAAGGATGGGAAAGAGTCGGTAGTTGAAGCCAATGCGAGCCACTGAGTTACTCCACTGTGAACATCGACAAGCGAGTCTATCTCCGCCCCTCCACCCCACCCTCCATCCACCACCGACGCGACAAACCATTGTCATTCAATTTTCACAGCAAATAATACTGAAATTATTCTCATTCTAATGAGCTTAACTGAAAACTCCTCGTTATTGTTAGGAAACAATAATTTTATTGTGTTCGCATAGCCGTGCTGAATTGTACGTAAAATGTTTTGTTTGCTTTTGGAAAGTTTGATTCATGATGCTCGACTTTAAAAAAGTAGATAGATAGATAGATAGATAGATAAACTCTTTATTGTTCACACCACAAATAACAAAACAACAAGAGAAAAAATATAACAAAACTTATTATATAGTGTAACAACTGGCGGCCTTATCACTAAAAGCGATCTCTTCCAGGTACTATTTAAGCTGCTAGCTGCGCCCCGCGGTGTTACCCGCGGTTAACATTTTTAATAGTCTGTGCTATTCCAGAATAGTGACTACCTAATATAATCTGTGCCAAATTTCATCTAGATCCGTTTGGCCATTCCGGCATGATTGAGCAACAAACATTCTTATATGCATCCATCAAACTTTCGCGTTTATCGACCAAGTGAGTGTAAAGCTTTGGTTTCCTAGGAAAGCGGTGCCGTCATATAGCGGCCTTAATATTACGGACGTAAAAAGGCGGCCGTCTTGACAGTGACGACATGTGGAAAGTTCCACGGCCGTTTTAACGCACCGCCAGTAATTTTTTTTAAACAAACGTCAAACGAAAAGGATTCAAGATAGAAAACGGACGACCTTGATTTAGCTTTAGTAATTTACTTGGAGGATGAACTATCATCAGAAGAGGAAAATAGTCGTATGGCGGAAGACGATTTATTCAAATCTCGTGGTACTGAAGGTGCATTTGAGATTTTGCTCGCTGCTCCAAGAGTTGGAACCCATTTTGTATGTTGTTTCGGTAAAAAAAACACAAATACGTATTTAAAATAGCTTCACCGCTATCAATAAAACGTTCACGAAACCATATGACACCGACAAGACGGCCGTCATGCAAATGGCGGCACCGCTTTTTGACGTTACGGTGTCAGTTACCGCTCTCTAGGAAACCGCGCCATCTTGTTTACATAGACAACGTTCTAGTGACGTCATTCACCGCTGTATTACGGCCGCTATATGACGGCACCGCTTTCCTAGGAAACCAAAGCTTTAGCGAGCAAAGCGTCTATGCTTAAGCTTTGACAAAAATACTTTCGTATGTCCGAATTCTATCTGGATCTCTCGTCTTCCTCTACTGAGATTTTTTCAATAATGGCGGAAATGTTTTTTTTTTAATATATCATACCTAAACTTTTCCGCCATTTTCAAATTTTCCAAAAACTGACTCGACAAAAAAATCATATAGCTTTATCTACACGAAGTTACAGGGGGGCTTAAAATTTCCTAAATGGCTTCAAGAAAAGGTTCTTGAAGCCATTTAGGCAATTTTCAAGAAAAGGTTCTTGAAGCCATTTAGGCAATTTTAAACCCCCCTGTACCTGTAACTTCGTTGTAGATAAAGCTGTATGATTCTTTTGTCGAGTCAAAAAGTTTGTTGTTTGGTACGGCTGTGCCTTTGTGAGCTCGACTTGGCGAGGTCACTGCCGTAACCCACTCACAAAGTTTATCAAGAATCGGTTGAGAAATGCAAACTTTAGAGGAGGACAGACGTCGGCCGCGAGGACCCACTAGTAGGTAGATAGCCTAACTACCTAATTATTATTTTTTGGCTAAGTATACCTAATGTATAACTTGTCGCTTTACCTACTTTAAATACTTATCTAATGGAACATTAGGGCAAATCTCATCATTTAAAAGAAAGAGCCATAATGCGTACAATAATTTGGTAAGTGTTGCAGGACCTACAATTTTGTACGATGCTTTAGTTGATTGCCGTCCATGGCTTAGCTCAGCTATCAGCTTAGCATCTACTTTATCAGTACTTACCTACCTAGAGCAATGCTTGCGCGATGGATAGGTAAGTTAAGGGTCCGGCGACCACTCTAGACTAACTTAGCATTGGCTAAAGGTTTTCTATTGCCATTTCGTCTAGAAGAAGACGTCGAGCGAAGAATAGTAGAGATACTGACGAGCCTCTAAAGTTACTAACAGAGTGTCAAAGTGCAATTTCAATCTTTTTTTATGACTTTTGCACTTCTCTAATAATTCTTAAATAACTTCGAAAACTCGTATTATGGATTTATTTGAAAGCTAATGATGTAGACAACCTCCCTATGTAAAGGCATTTTTGATCTGCTTTGTCTTTCTATTAAATAAATCAATCAAAAGTGACCCCTTCCTAATGCGGATATTTTTCATAGCTCTATTTTCTTTTGAGGACGTTTTTTTTAAAGAAATTTCAAGATCTTAGGGGCGGAGATACAGTTCATTTCAGTTACATGCTAAATTTCATTATAATCTGACAAATGGTTTCCAAGAAATTTGACAAGCGCGTTTGTTAGGAAAATTCAGAGCGTCGCGGAACCTTTAACATTCAATTATGAAAGTGTAGGTAAGTAAGCTTGTTTTGTGTTAAGTAAAATCGTAAAAGCAGGTAAAAAATCATGTTCAAAATCTTCTAAGAGATCACAGAATGCTTAAATCTACATAAAGACGTTTTCTATTGAATTCCGAAAAGAAATGTCCAGCAAAGAGTTGCGTGAAAGGATTACGGGGGGTATCTCCCGCCGAGGCTTATCGTTGGGCACTCTATTATAAATATTGAAGATTTTTATACTAATATTATATTAAAACGAGAAAGCGCTGGACGATATAAAAATGATGTCTTTGATCTCTGCGTTTCTAAAGAAAAGGGTTCCAGGGAACTGTCGCCGTGTTATTTTTATTAAGCTCCACTGGAAACAGATAGAGCGATAAGTAACTACCCAAAAACAGGTTTGTAGGTACTCTCTTGTGTTTTGTCTCTTTCTGGGAAAATACATATCTAAGTTTAAAAAACTTTTTAAAAACTCGCTGGCCATAGAGGAAAACCACTTTTATCGGCTACCATTCTAATTTGAAACCGGGAATGGTCGACAATAACGCTGGTTTACACCGACGCGATAAAACGCGGTTAACATAACGTAGCGAAACTATACAGATAGAGATACAGTTAGAAAAAACACAGATAGATAGTATAGAACGAGAAACCATATTAAACTCGAATGTCACAACTTCATGCCGCCCCGCGCCGCGTCGATGTGGAAAAGGCGTAATGAATGAAACTCAGCCTTAGGACGTCATGTTAAAAAAAAACGCTAAGTGGCTAACGAAAGTGGTCGAAGTGTGTTTGCGTGGGTGCACTCGCGCACGAAAGGGTTATTTCCAAAGTACTCCATTCTGTTGTTCAAAACAGATAAGAGTTTCATCCATTCTTTAGCTTCAGAGCGTTAAACCGGCGTTATTGCCATCTCGCTCGCACAATTCAACGTTTTTGAAAATAAATAATGGCTGAGTTGGCAATTGAAAAATGTTGCCTGATAACTATTTAGTTTATGATATAACGGTTATTTTAAACTTTATTTTACATACACATTACATACACAAAACATAACATATTGTCACGCCTTACCCCCGAAGGGGCTGACACAGGTGTACAACACCCACACTTCGCCGGACAATATTCAGTCCCAAATCTGATAGGGGGCGAGCCTGTCGCCATACACTGGACTTCAGTTATATAGCAGATAACATTAAATACGCGCTTATGTTCACACAATAAACAAATTGGTGCATGCCTTTGGCTGAGCCCGAATCCGCTACCTCTGGCTTGAGAGACGGGCATTCTCCGACTAGGCTATATTTATTTTAAAATACTTCACGGCTATCTGAGATAATTCTCAAGTACATACCTACTTCAGTTTCTACCCTCAAATTGCTCCATCGAAAACAATAGACATTTTATTTTAATCAAAAATGGTTTTATTTTACTCCATGAAATGTCGAGGGCTACAGTCGGTTACAAATACTCTGTTATTAAAATACGCTGAGTAACAAAATTATTACTTACACTATACCATCCAATTCACACATTTACTGGGAACATAGAACAAACAAAGGCTGCAGTTGTTTTAGTTATCGGCAATATTGACGACCACGTATTGTAGGTCCCACGAGCGCGATACACTATTTTTATATAATTTTTTAATTTTAAAATGTTTAGTTAAAGCTAATCATATGATTAAAATTATTACCTACATCACTTATCAGTTTCTTGTATTTTATTTTAACTTTTCTTCACATACAGATTTATTTATTGCAAAGAATAACTGTACAAGGTGCTGGTTTCGGGTGTAATAATCGTTAACCCAGGTGAACAAGGTAGAATAAACCGTTGTTCTGCTCATCAAAGTGAACAACTTTTAGAACATCAATTTGCTAAATTCGGAAAAAAACACGTGTTCACATATGATAACTAGTGACGTAATTAATTTTGTAGGGTGACTTAATTTTTTTTCTCGAATTTTGAAAACTTGTGTTTCAACAGCTTTGAACGGGTAGAGTACCCTTAGGTTCCCAAAACCAGCAACACAAATACTTACAATTGCCTGACTGTACGGCAGCTCTTTGGAGTAAAATGAAACATTAAAACGCTTTTTGTAAATTAATTAAAAAAGGCGTGGAGTGGATTGAGAATGAACGTATGGCAAATTTAATTTAACGAAACCAGTAGCGTGGAATACTTTGAGAATGCCATGGATTGAAACTAAAATTATCATTGCCAAGCAGATTGAAACTAAAATTATCATTAATTGTAAGTAATTGATATTTTTTTCGTGGAGCATTTTGTCACCTTTTTTCGGAGTACTCTGGAAATAGCCTCACAAAAGTACTAGGCCTTTTGTTTTATTTTTTGAACCAGCCGTTCGCTCGTGGACTTTACATTGATATTGATATTGGGTATTGGTAGCCTAGGTACCTCATACCTTAGTACCACCAAATAAACCGATAAATCGCCTAAGGAGCAACTTGACCTCCAGCGTTCTTTTAAGAGACGACTTGTACCTACTTAAATTATTTCAGAGTATGTGAGTCGGTACGTATTTTGATTGAATCAGGCGTTACTTTAAAACTGTTATTTGAACTAATCTCTAGAGTACGAGTATTTCCGCTCTAACGTCGCATTAAGTACGTCAAGGAATATGATTTTTTTTGGAACATTTTTAATTAATTAAAAAAAAAATACTAGAAAACTTTTTACAATTTGGTTTTTGAAGCTAATTTACACTTTAGACAATTTGATGTTTAAAGTTAACTTAATACAGAATTGAACAGAACTAATGTAATGAAATTTGCAACAAAATTAGATCAAAAATAAATACAATAAAAAAAAATATAAGTATAAGTAATAAGAAACCCCTAATCTTTGACCACTTCGTCGACACGTGTTACGCCCCTCCACAAGGTATCCTCAGGCGTGATGACTCTCTTGCGCGTATTTTATATTTTGGTTTTAGGGTTTCGTAGCAAACTACATACATATAAGATGGTCTTGTAATGTCACGGTGTCGTCGTAGGTATACGTCGGTTTATTTGTGTGTGTGTCTGTGGCTTTATTATTCAGACTATAATAACATTAACAACTTAAGCTATACCTTATCTTTAAGGAAATAAGAACTATAACGCTTAAAATAAACCTTTAAAAATAAATATTGTAAAACAGCTTCTAGGGAAAATATAGAAAAGAATAAAAATGTATTTGGGTTTAGGTGCCTCGCTACATATGGAAACGGGAATAAAAAAATACTTATACAATACAATACGCGAGGATCTCAAAGAACCGGAGTGACCTTGAGCAAATTCAAAGCACTCCTTTTAAGATAGTGTGGAGTAGTGTGGAGTACAAACAAAATTTTAAAAAGAAAGGAAAGAATGTGAGTTTTACGGCGAAGTCGGATAAGTAACCATTTGAGCTTATCATAACTTATCTTATCCGGTCGAGTAAGGACAAAAAAATCTAAGAAATTGAAAAACAATACAGATGATATCTAATTTTTCCTAAATTTTCAATCAATCATGTCATGTTTGATGTTCATTGTCCAATTGCCACTTTATTTGACTCTTAAGTATTTTCTTGTTTTTTCGTTCAGTTCAAAGTAGACAGTTTCTAAAAAACATTTAAATACATTATACGCCCCGCAGTCTCAAAGTAGCATAATGTTAATTAACACAGGATATACATAAGCTACCTCCTTACTAAACAAAAAAAAAGTTTTTGGCGGGAACCGCAAAGATGGTGTCGTGATTTTGTATTATTTTCTGAAACTTGTGATTCTTCGAGTGTTAAAGTGTAGTAATGGTGGATTATTAACCTTTACCGGTTTGATAACTTGCACGAGTGTAGGCAAATGATACAAACATTAGGAAACGCTACTTTTCGTGTTCTGTACAAAACTCGACTTAAAGTTTCAGTAAAGTATTCACAGTTTTACTGAAATGGGAAAAGGGGAGGGATTCATCTCAGCTGTCATCGCCTTCTCCTCTATCATCATCATAGTTTTGAAAACTCATGTACGAAAAAATCATACGGATGACTAGGCGGTATGGCACTGTCAAAACAAAAAAAAAGCACAAAAAATGTTTGGAAATACATAAATTAAGACCTTTCAAATGACACCCACATGACTATATTGCAAAGGTGTATTTTTTTAGACTCTTTTAGACCTCATTTACGTTACAAGATTTTCTGTTTCTAAAAAACTTTTGTCAACTTTCATAACCTAGTAAACACTAACGTTAGCTAGACCGGTGTCAAATTTTCTGAGATAATTGGCGGTGACAGGGTTCCTTTTTACCATTTTGGTATGGAACCCAGAATATTTTTCGTAGACCTAATTTTTGAGTCCACGAACAATATTCTCCAGCCTTATCATATTTCAGCATTAAGAGAAGTTGGCTATAGTTATCTGAGAAAAACTACCGTGACACAGACACGGACAAATAGATACGGCAAAGTTTGTCAGTAGGTATAGGTAGGTATTACCTACTTACTTACTTTTTCACGTTCAATGTTCAAATATGTCGAATTAATGTACGTTAGTTAAGTTCTCGCAAAAGTGAAATTTATGTTAATTTCTTGTCGAGAAATATATTTCTTTAACCCGAAATATATGGGTTGAATTTGTATGAGTCCAGAAGGGATCTGGTTTATAATCTAAATTAAAACAAAAGCAGGCTATTTTTAAGAGCTAACAACACCGGGAGGCGAAGCTAGTTATTTAATAATAAGGATACTAGTCCGTTATGATTGTAACATGTACAATTATTCATCTCTTTTCCTAGCAACATTAGGCAGGTAGAATAGAATAAAATTGATAAAATATACTTGATATTTTCAGACATTAGATTTAATCGGTTAAAATTGTATATTTGTATTTCATAAAATAAGTGTACATTTCTTGTCCTCAGACTGCTAAGCGCCACCCACCGTAGCACTTCTACACCAATTCCGTATAGGCGAATTCGTAGTTGAAGTCATAACTTTCAACTTATTTTTACTGTATTGCCTGTATTGCAGGTACATTTTCCTTAAAGGTTTAGTCCTAAAACTACTACGCGCATCCACCGTAGCACTGCTACATCACTTCTTATCTTATCTGCTTAGTTTGGAGCAGTCGTATGTTGTTCTTTGATAATTGTTATCTTATTGTTTGTACATAAGTAATTTACCGGGCCATAGTATTTTTTTCGTGACGTTGTACTTGCGTACAATATAAAAATCAACTTGTACAGTTGCAAGTTAGGAGTGTTTTAATTAAGAACAAATACACCACTTTTTGTTTAACTTTTATGAAACCTTGTAATATCTCAATCGGCTACCGTTTCTGGTCAAAATAAAAGCAAGTTACTTACGAAAAGCTGCAAGGCCAGCGCCGAACGCGAGCTGTTGATGAGGCAGTAGCATAGGTCGCGGGCACAGCGGCATCGGCGGCGGAGCCCACACAGGTGGCGTTTCCTGCGCTCTGCCTTCATCACCTATCTCCACGTCCGAAGAAGACGACGCGCTCTCCACCTCGCGCTGATGTCTCTCCCCTTGCAAACCATCGAAATCTGCGGGTTTCTCTATTTTTTTAGGTTCTTCGAGATGACCGTATAAACGCGCGAAAAACTTCCTCGGGGAAGACGGACGCGGCGGCGCTTGCACCGTCGTTTCTTCCGGCTTGTCCGTATCACTCATCGTGTGATACGTTCTGCCAGTGCAAGGGTTTCACGTGGATTGAGCCGAGTCGTGTCAGGTGCGTCCCGAGTCCTGTGGGAGCGAGGCCCCGCCCATACCGCGGTCCGATCCAGAATGACGACAGGGTAAACCCAATCCGCCAATGATAGACTGCGAATCGGGGAAAGCCGGCCTTATAGGGGCGTGTTTAGTAAGTTTAAATAAGTAATAAACATTTTGTACTCTGTATGATTGATAATATCCAAGTCTTTGCCGAAAATTCTGAAAGTTTTTAACATGATTAAACCTTATGCATAGTTAAATAAGGTTTAACGACATAAAAACTTTCAGAGGCAACTTCGCTTCAACTTTACAAGTTGACGTTTCAATTAGACATTGTCATGGCCATCGTCTTTCAAATTCCATGGTAAACTTTATTTTATGTCATAATATTTTTAACAACTTGTAAAACAAACTATACTTAATCCTTTTAATATTTTATTGTAGACCACATTTTAATGAGCAACAGATATTTTGATGTCAATAGAGTTATGATAAAAAACGGGGCCGTGCTGACCACAGTCTACTTGATGCTGTGTCTCAGTTTCAACTACACACTTCCTCTGCACAGAGATAACACAACACTAACTACTTCTTTGGACAATAGTAAGTACTGATCAATAGAATGCATCTAGTCGTTTTGGTGGTAGTAGACGAATGAGTTGAGACCCGAATATCCAGCCCAGATGCTGAAGGGTGAAGATAGGTTTTGTACTTGCTATAAGTAGGTACACTAAAAGTCGGTCCGCCCATCTGTTCTTCCGCGCGAATGTCTTAATGCTACTCTATGGGAGGGCTATGTTTTAGGTATTCCCCTTACGCAGTCATAACATTCAATTTGCAGTATGCTAACTTAGCGTGGCAGTGCCCGTGCGTTAGAAGTAAATTGGATTGTTGTCTAACTGTCATTACACCATCAAAATTAAGCACGCTAGCTCACCTAACGTACTGCAAATTGGATAAAATAATGACCACTTTACCTTACTTTTACTAACTGCGCGCCTGCGTTTACTGGCACGCAGTGCCGCTACCACAAAATATCTCTTCCCCTGAAGCCTGCCCAGAAGTCTCGGACTTGGCTACTTCCTGTACGTAACTAAAGAACTGATTTGAGAAATTTACAAACCTATCTATGTTTAGTTATTGTCTTTATATAGATAGCATAACTTAAGGGTCCGGCGACCACTTTAGACTAACTTCGCATTGGCTAAAGGTTTGCTATTGCCATTTCGTCTAGAAGAAGACGAACGAAGGGAGCAAGTAAAGATACCGACGAGCCTTTAAAGTTATCTAGTGCTCTATTTTCTCATGAGGACGTTTTTTTTAAAAACCAAGCACATAGGAACGGTACATACCAAATTTCATCATCATCTGACAAATGGTTTCCAACAAAATTTGACATTAGTACGCAATTGTATAGAAAATTCAGAGCGTCGCAGAACCCTTAAAGATTTATGTAGGCACCTACGCATATCACAAACGTCGCAGTCACATCACAGTCTCATTTATCTAGCTCTTACTTAGAATATTTCTAAGTAGAAGTTGGAATATTTCTAGGTAGGTAGACAGGTATCTATAGACCAAGTCTTACTGACTACTACTCTCTTGTACTGATCTACTACTACTCTTACACAATTTAAGTGTCCAAAATTGTCTACTCCAAAGAAATGTTGTCGTAACTTTCATTGAGCTTATTTCCTTAAGTATGTAAATATGTAAAATAAAATGGTTTAAATCTATGTTTATAGATTCTCAATCTTGCGAACATACGAAACTACAACACAATGACGGTATCATGGACCGCACCAAAAAGATGGCAATGAACCTCGAAAACGCTCTCAGGAAATTTATAGATTCAACACCGAATAAAGTCAAGGGAAAATGTTCTCATTCTAAGCATGGAGCCATAGACAGTGATCTTAGCAACTACGAGCAGCTGGTTATCATGAAAAAATACCCTTTCTTAGACTTGCAAGAGCTGGATTTTACTCTTTCAAAAAATACAGGACAAAACTTGAACTCTGCTCAAGTTTTAATGGCGCAGGATCCTAGTTTCTGTGAATCTATTGATGAAGGACCTAATGTTGAAACAACCAACCGGGGCCTTTCAGGATTCGCTTTACCAACAAAACTTTCAAAGCCTGAAAACGTCGCTAAAGATGAAAAAGTTAAGGTTGATTCTCCTAAAATCATTGAACCAGAATCATACAACACTTCATCTACAAAGGATTCTAGTGACGATTTACGCCTGATAGAGAGTTTGGAAGAAGATATAAAAGTATTCGAGCAACATTTGTAATTACCTACCATAATACCTATCAATTTAATTAGTGCATTTGTATTCTTCTCTAGATAAATATAAAAGCGAAATATCCATTCACTGGCTGATAACTTACGAAATATGGTTAGATTTAGAAAGCTTAATTTAGATTTGATAGATTTGATTTTTAGGTAAGGCGATTAAAATGGATTACATTTTGGCGCAAATAGATCCTTATACTTACTACGAGTACGTAGCACCATACACCGATTCGTAGCAAAATTACGCGTGGAATTTGTCTGGCTCGGCCCGACACGTGTGCGTAACTACAGCTTCCTCATAGGTGATAGAATAATTCTACCTACGCCAATAAGCATAATAGCTGCAATCTAATATCCAAGTCTTAGCTGCCACAAGAACTCCGTTAAAATGAGTCATGTACAATGTGTCAGCTGGAGTGACACAACCTCAGCTCGCACATCCAGTTCAGGAAAACCAGTGAGGTTAGGGTTTTGGACAATAGCTAGAAAATTGAAGCATAATAGCTGCACTAGGTAGGAAAAATCTGAACGATGCTACTCAAAACATGTAGAAGCTATGACCAAAAAACTGTGTGTAAGCTGCTGTGATGTCACTTCAGCTACTCATCTCATATCTTCCAAACGAAATAAGGTATGACTATGCATTATAGCTCAAATTTTAAAGCATAATTGCTGGCATTGGCAGCAAAATTTTCAAGTCTCTGGGATAATACTTTCCGAGTTAAGCTAATACCTATGTGTAAGCTGAAGTTACGTCACTTCAGCTGACACATGTTGAATCGACGAAACTATCAAACGTAGAGTTTTCATTTAAAGGGCAAAAATTAAAGCATAATTGCTGCATTCCTAGACCTCGTAGTTTCCACGTAATAATCAAAAAACAGTTTTCGCGCCCAAAAATTCAAATTTTTGCTTAACGCTTTGAAACGCGTTGCCGTTCCGTGCGGTACATTATTGCAATTCAATTTGATCTGAGCGTGTATAGTGTTAAAAGTCATTTTAACTTGCGTTTAAAATTATTTTCTTCCACTGACACTGTCACTCCAGCTGACACATACTAAATGGCTCATAATCGAAGTGCTTGTGGCAGCTAAACTAAGACTGGGATATTTTATTGCAGCTATTATGCCTTAAATATTGGGATAGGTAGAATTATTTTATCACCTATGTGGAAGCTGTAGTTATGCACAAGTCCGACAGGACACAGCGTAGTCATTTTAAAAATAAACAAGTTTGTTATCTTCTAGCGGTACATCGTGAGACTTGTGTGTGCACGCACCACCGCACGCACACAAATACACATTTCTTGGTGTTCTGGGTGCTGTAGTCGGGGCCGTGCCCGCATTGTAGGTATGTTAAAAAAAAAAAACTATATCGACACATAATAAATACAGTACCTGGATGACCGAGCTTTGCTCGGTATTTTTTTTTTTTTTATTAATTGTGTTTTTTGGAAAATAAACAATTGATTTTAGTCTAACCTCAAAGCAAACACTCATTAACTTCGTGTTACTTAACAACGCCATCTGCTGTTGTGTCGTTAAAGCAATTGGTTGCTCACAAAATATAGTATTATTATTCGCCAATAGATGTCAGGAAGAGTCATATTTTTCAGTTGAGACTACTCAAACGCCTTCTTTTTGTTATTTTTCTTCCAAGTTTATGTTTAAGTTGATTATCGATAAAACACGAATAAAATGACATTTTCAAAAAATGATTCCTAGCTAGATCGATTTATCGCCCCCGAAACCCCCTATATATATACTAAATTGTATGAAAATCGTTGGAGCCGATTCCGAGATTGCTCATAAAGATATAAGATAATCGACCGAGCGAGCGAAGCATCTATGCTTCAGCTTCGACAATAATGCTTTCATTTATGTCCGATTTCTGTCCGGATCTTTGTCTTCCTTCATGGGTCGCATTTCTTAACAGATTCTCTCGAAATTTTGTGAATAGTTCGATTGTGTAACGGTCAGCCGTTCTGCCAAGCCGTATGCCAAGCCAGCCAAGCCAGCCAAGCCAAGCCAGCCAAGCCAAGCCATGCTAAGCCAAGTCATGTGTAACGGTCAGATGTTCTGCCAAGCCGTATGCCAAGCCAGCCAAGCCAAGCCTGCCAAGCCATGCGAAGCAGTGCCAAGTCATGCTAAGTCATGACAGGCCATGCAAAGCCAAGCCCTGCCATGCTGACGCCTAGCCGAGCCCGACAAGCAAGCCCAGCATATTTAATCGATCGCCGTAGTTGATTGTGGCGTCACGTCCGATTGTTATGACGCACCTTAACGATTGCCGCCATTTTGTTACCGCCCTTAATTGCAGTGGGGGTAAGCTAGTTATATAGTGCGAGCAGCGCAGTTAACGGATTATTCTGTAGTGTACCTTAGCCTAAGCTGAAACTCTGTTCGATTTCCTATGTAAAATAAAAATATAATTATCAACACGGGTTTGCAGTTTTACTTCTGTTTTAATTACCTATTCTAAAGAATTATTTTGTCGAGGCAGTTTTTGGAATTATTTAAAAATCATAGCGGGTATAATGTTTATTTAAATTAAAGATAACAACAATACAAGTCTTTATCTATGTATATTTTCGTTAATGATTTACTCATGAATCTAGTTACATTAATTTAGCTTATGTACTTAATTTTAAAGCTCGCTCGTCGCTAACAGTTCCTTCTCCCGGCGTAGTGTCTGCGGAGCCTCCAACTCGTAGCACGGCGAGCTTCGTAGGCGGCCGTCGGAAGATTCCTTCGCGTGTCCTCACGTCGGCGCTGCGCACGTGTTCGTCAGGTCCGGGGTAGCCTGGAGTCAACGACTACACCAGGTCGCCCAGCTGGAGTTCCGTGGTAGCGTGGAGTCAACGACTACACCAAGTCGCCCAGCTGGAGTTCTCGCGTTGGTATGCTGGCGTCTTGTCTCGGCACCAGCGTTGGCAGAATTCGTCGGTGAGGGCTTGACTGGCACGCCACATGCGCCTGTCTCCAAGTTCGCAGGGTTGGCAGTCCGGTTGATGATCCCAGGAGGAAGTGGTTCGGTGTCAAAGCCTCTGGATCATTGGGGTCGACGGGTACGAACGGACGCGCGTTCACTCCGTACTCGGCTCGTCTCGCGAGCTGGTACCCATTCGGCGTAGGGAGCTCGTAGTTCCACGTCGGCCAAAGTTAAAGTCAAAGTCAAAGTATTTATTCACTTAAATAGGGTAAGTACATAAAGTTCTTCAATATATAATTTAGTTCTGCCTATTTGTCAGATAACCTGACATGTGAATATGTTAAAATTAATATAATTATAATCGAAATATTAGTTTATTAAAATTATTAAAGTTATGTCAGTCAATATCAAATTTAAAAATATATAATATTATTGAATTTATTTATTTTATATATAGTATTCTAAATTAAATCTTATATTAGGTAACAATATTATTTTAAAAAGTCTTTAATACAATAGAAGCGTTTGTCTAGTAACCATGTTTTTAATTTCCTCCGGAAGATTCCGTAGGGTAGGTCTTTAAGGGTCGAAGGAAGCTTGTTAAATACAGAGATGCACATCGCGTAACAATTCTTTCTACATACTGCCAATCGAAGCGCATGCTTGTGAACCAATCTTAGTCCGTTCCTAGAATTGGAAGGGTATAAATCCTTGGCAGTGGTAAACAAGTCAGGGTGGTTACGCACAAATATTGCTAATTCAAAAATATACATGCAAGTCAGGGTCATAATTCGCAGTTCTTTAAAAAATGGCTTACACGACTCATGTGGACGAATGCCTACTATAGCTCGTATACATCTTTTTTGTGATAAGAACGCTTTCTGTATTGCCGTTGAGTTACCCCAAAGAAGAAGCCCGTACCGTAACACAGAGCTCACATGGCCATGATATGCCAGTAACACAGTTTGTCGCGATGAAGATTTCCTAAGCTTATTTAGAACATGCACAAATCTATTTACTTTTGTACACACATTACTTATATGCTCCTTCCAATCTATATATTGGTCTACAGTAATACCCAGGAAGCTCATCTTATTTGTCTCTTTAAGTAAAATATCATTATACCGTACATGTCTTGCAATAGGTTTTGATCCTTGCGTTAGAAATTGAAGATAGTTAGTCTTAGTCAAATTCACTTTAAGATTGTTATCATTTAGCCATTCAATAACTGATTTAATAGTATTATTTATTTCAATGTCAAAATTTGTGATTTGTATGTCACTTGTAATTAGTATAGAAATATCATCAGCGAATAATGTACATTTATAACTAGTAATGTCAGGTAAATCATTTATGTATAAAAGAAATAGTAGAGGTCCCAAGACGCTTCCCTGGGGAACTCCGTACTTATTTACGTGGTATTGTGATCGATTATGTCTTATTTCACAATTTTTAGACATATTTGAAATTTCAACACACTGTTCACGATTCGACAAGTAACTTTTTAACCATTCCAAAGTAGGACCACGCACACCATAATTTTCTAATTTCTGTAAAAGAAGAGAATGGGAAACAAAATCAAACGCTTTGGACATATCAAAAAACACCGCCATAGTTTGTAATTTATTATTAAGATTTTCCAGCACATTGGACACTAAATAAAAAGAGGCTAAAGTCGTCGATTTTCCCTTCTGAAAACCATTTTGTTCTCTTTTAATAACTGAAAACTTTTCTAGAAAACTCGTTAATCTTTTGTGCATAGCCTTTTCAAAAATTTTTGAAATTATCGGTATCAATGTGACTGGCCTGTAATTGTTCATATCGGTTCTATCTCCCTTTTTGTAAAGAGGCTTCACGATTGATTTCTTTAGCAAATTTGGAAACTCACCTTGTTCAAAAGAGAGATTTATGAGATATGTGAGTAGGACAATTACATTCATACTTTTTTTCAAAATATCAGTTCTTATTTCATCATACCCTACAGAATGTGTATTATTTAAGGATTTAATTATATTGTGGACTTCTATGCAGCTCAATGGTCTTAAAAACATACTACAATTTAAGCGAGTCTTGTTAGTATTTCTACAAAAATAGTTGTTTGCATTAGTTTGCTTAATAAAATAATCGTTAAATTCATTTGCTATTTCTTGTGAATTGTCTAATAATTTATCCCCTACTTTTATGCTATCGATGAAGTTGCTCTGTACATTCCTATCTGTGTCATCATTTATTACGTCCCACGCCGCTCTACATTTGTTTTTCGAGTGTGAGATGAAGTTGTGATTACAAATCTGTTGCGACTTATATATACATCTTCTCAACATTTTGGCGTAGTTTACATACTCACTCTTACTCTCTATTGTTTTTTGTTTGTAAAACTTACATCGAAGTGTTCTTTTAGTTTGGCAGCTTTTTCGAAGACCTCGAGTAACCCATTTAAGGTCTCGCCTTTTTTGAGTGACTTTAAATCTCAATTTAGGAAAACATAAGTTAAAAAGTAAACTGAAGTCCTCGTGAAAATGGTTGAAGGCTTCGTTTAAGTCAGGAGTGAGAAATATTTCCCCAAAACTCAAGCAATTAAGATAGTTTATGAATCTATTAACATTTTCTGAACAGAAGTCTCGTTTTGTAGTGTAGTAAATATGTACGGGAAGAACCGTCTTTTTACAAGGTATACTAATCATTTGTGCCGTGTCATGATCCGAGAGACCAAGTTTTACAATTTCACTATTACCTTCTTTTGCATTACTTATGATATGGTCCAGACATGAATTCAATCGTGTTGGTTCGTTTATTCGTAAAGTTAATTTATAGTTTTTTAATAATTCTACCAGATTTCTAACCGCAGTACTTTCTCTCAAGGTATTTATATTAATATCTCCTACTAAAACTAAGGTTTTTTTACTTTTGTATAATAATTTAAATAAAAGAGTCTCTAAGTATTCTAAAAACATGTCAACATTTGTTTTTCCTCTTCTATAAATACACACTATTATAAGATTTTGCTTTAGAACTTCAATCCCGCTACATTCAAAAATACCACAGCATGAGTAGTTCTTAATAAACCCTAATTCCTTATATTTTATTCCTTTTCTAATTAGAATACACGAACCTCCTCTAGATTTATTTCTACAGTAGCTTGATCCTAACTCATAACCTCTTATCTTAACCATGCATTGATTCCCCTCTTTAATATTCGATTCCGTAAAACATAGACAGTCAGGTAGTTTATTTTGCAATTTTAAGTCAGTGAGGGCAAGTTCGACATTATCACTTTTACTATTAAGACCCGCTATATTTTGATGAAATATTCTTATAAATGATTGATTAGCTACGAAAAAATGTTCTTGATTTGTTGTTGTTACCATTTTCTTTTGTTGACTTAAAATAATACGGTATAGTACCTCGGCGAGTCGGTGTCGTCGTCGACGGCGTCCCCTGCGACGCTAGCACCACCGTCGGTGACACCTGCTCGCCATCACACACATTGAAAATCCCAGTCTCTACATGTACATTTCTTAAGCATCTGTGCATAACAGCCCTGCCACTTAGTCGCTTATCATTCGCAACGGGAAGCATTGGTATGGTCATAGGCATAGCTGGCCTCAACATTTGCAAATTATATCTAGTTTTATTTCTCAAATTATAAATGGTGATTAGGTCTTGTTCTAACTTGGTGTGATTTTTTAAATCGGATTTTTTACATGTTTTCATCAAATCTATAAAATTACATGTCGGGTATTGAGCACAGATCATTTTTATAGCACTATTTAGCCATTTCTCATTTAAATATCTATTTTGCTTAACACTAAGTACAATAATTTGTCGGCTATGTAGTAGTTTCAATGTAGCGGAAAGTTCTGTTAAAACTTTAGTAGGGTTTTTGTCATGTTCCCCCACTGAAACCACTACAACGTCATCCTTACTTATGCTAAATATATTAAATGTATTCAGTATCTCTTCGGTGTTGGCTTCCGGCTTGACAAATGCGGTCATTTCGAAGCCATGATTACTCTCCTTAATAAGCCTGCTAGCGAGCCCTTGGCACTGCGTACCGCCTATTATGTACAGACGCTTTCTTTGTGGTGATTTAAGAGTCGTAGATGTTCCCAATGACTTAGTTAATTTCTCGGTCTCTTCACACAGTGGTGGATTTTCCGCGATGAGTGATTCGCTATCTGCGTCAGATGTATCATTTGTACTTCTCCCCACGGTCATTGTATAGTCCAACGGTGCTGCAGAATTTCCTTTCTGGTCTGTGCAGGGAGTAGAGATCCGTGAATGTCTTTTCGAGACTTTTCGGCCACTTTGAATACTGCTCCGGCGATTAGAGATCGGGCTTCTGCAGATTTCTTTAAGAGAAGCTATCTGGTGATTTTTTTTCTTAATAATATTTTGAAGTTGATTGTTTTCCAATAACAGATCATCAATTTGATTATTTGCGCTCTCTAATTTAATCTGTAAATTCGAGTTTTCAAGTCTTAAATTTTCAATCACGTCGTTATTTACTTCGCCGGTTGATAAGTCCAGGTAGCCTAGACTTCTCATGTGTATTTCGGACTCTGTTGAGTTCAATGATATATTATGAGCTGAATCTGCAGAAAGTGACTGTAAATGTAGCCTCTTAGGCTTTACTCTTATTGTCACATGGTCTCTAGAGCTGCGACCCGTAGTATTAAGAGCCATAATGCTATTATTTTGCTTGAATGTTTAACGAGTACTTCACCTTCGCAATACAAAATATCCGGGGAGCGCACAAGATAAGTGGCGCCCTCTCTATAACATCCTCGGTTTATTTCGGTGAGGCAGTGAACCGGTGAAGTAATTGTATTCGTTCATACGAAATATGGAAACGACACAAAAATGCAAATTAAAAACTAGCGCGGCCAGGGGGCTTACCATGAACTTTTACAAAAACATCATTGCGCAGGAACGTTTTGTTACATTCCTTAATAAGTATTGTTTTGTACCCTACCACAAGCATTGAAAACAATAATGTTTTAAAACGTTTTTACTCCTGCTACAGTGATGTCAAAAGAATGTACGATACAAGTGCTTTTATACACTCTGTGGTACTTTTGCGTATTTTGGAGTGTGGTGTTGCCAGATGTACGATGTCAATCGTAATTATACGATTTTTGCCATGTAAAAATCGTACAATCGCACAGTGTGCGCTGTAGAACAAGCCAGGTGGACAAAAGTCGTAATCAAATTCCCGGAAATGAGTACTATGTACCTGTAAACAAAACCCCCAAACCCCCAATTCCAAGAACTATTTATGTCTAACATTCCATACTAATGAGTCATTGTTTATCAAAGTGAGCTAATGAGGTAAATGTAATTTAAAATATAGGTCAGTTGCATTTTAGCGACACTTTCACTAGCACCTCATTGTGGCAGTTTTTAATTTTGTGGAAAGTTTAGTGATGGATTTCAATTCTGCAGGTATGTATATCAATATTTTATTATTAGAATCTTTTAATGAGCCTTAAAAATCATTAGAGTAGATTATCAACGAAAACACAAAAAAAAACATATTTTTTCTTTGATTTCAAACTTATCGAGTATGGGAAAAGCATGTATCCTCTTGTATCCAGGCTAATTTTTTTATATGTTTTAGCTGCATGACTATAGATTATTGTGACATATATTTTACGTAGCACAAATGAGTACAACTATTTTTTTTTCTCATTTTTGCAGAAAAGCTTCACTCTATTAATAAAATAGAGTTTTTCGAAGAATGGCTTAGACACAAAAAATACGAAAGAAATGATCGTCTATTTGAATTTATTTCGTCTAAGTTTGAGTTTTCTGAAATTTCTGAAGATAGTCAAAGAAACATTAAGATGAAGTTAGCCAGTATTTCTTCAAAAATCGCTTCCAAATGGGTTTCTTCAGGAAAGTCAAGGGAGCGTTTTCTTATCAAGAATAAGTTGTGGCTAGAAGGCGAAGAGTTAGAGTTCTGCGTGCGGTCAATTCAACCGCAACCTTCTACCTCATCCACTGACCACTCTCGACCCGGAAGACCCAAAAAAGACTTCGAAGATTCGTCTTTCAAAACTAAAAAACGTAGACTTGAAGATTTAGTTTACTCGCGGAGTGTTGGCGAATTGATGACTGCTGCAGAAGTAGCTGCACGATCTACTGGACACAAAAACGTGTCCAAAAAGGACGTTGCCAGGGCTATAAAGGACATTGGCAAAAATCCGAGTTCAACAACCCAGTGCTGTGCAGAATAATAGACCACTAAGTAGTGACGAGGCATTAGCCTACTATATAGACTCGACTCGAAGTCGACCACTCACTCCTATAAACAGACTAGGAAATGGACTATGAAGGTCGGGCACCATGTGTTTCCATCATATAATTGCATTGTTAAATCAAAAAAAGCACAAAAGGAGCACATTGTTGTGACACAATCTCGAGCAGAAATTGAGTTACAAGCTTTACTCAACAAAACAGCGGAACGGTGAATAGAAGCTTAGAAAGAAGTTGTCACAAGTGTGTTCCGCAATTCATCATTTACTCTTTTAAGTAAATGGGGTTGTGACGGGAGTTCCGGTCATAGTGCTTACACACAGAGATTTGAGAACAGCGAAGACACTGATGAGTTCCTTTTTGTTTATTCGTTTGTTCCTCTTAGGTTAATCGACGAAGCTAACAATATCATCTCGCAAAATCCTCGTCCATCATCGACGATGTTATCGACCAAATAAATAAAGATTCAGAGAGCACAACACGAGAAAGTGCTCGCGTCAAGCCACGAAAGAGATTTGCTCAATATGTTGATTATAACATCTGATCCTCTGATCAACAGCCTGCGGGAAGTTCCAAAAAAAGTCGAATAAATTGTGTGCGGAGGTCCTAAAGCTCATTATAGCTCCTACTATAGAGCCTCGACTTCCACAGCAACTAAGACCTCCACAAAGTCAGGAAGACTATCTTGTATCGGAATCATCCGATACAGAATCCGATGATTCCGATATTGACAATTAGTTTTAATGTACCTGTAGTGTATTATATTACCTTTTAGTGTTAGTATTTGTAATTTTTGTAAATAATGTAATAGTCTAAGGTTGTACATATAATTAGCGGTAATATTTGTAGAGATTAAGGTAATTGTATTATTATTTCAGTATTTTTTTCTGTTTTATAATAGTGTAAATATAAAATATTTTTTTCTTATACATAAAACTATGTATTTTTTATTTTTTTTATTTTATATTATTATAATATATTTTCATGGTTCCGAAACAATGAAAATATATTTTTGTCCACCTGGCTTGTTCTACAGAGAACACTGTGAATCGGGGTCGTACAATAGTACGACCGCATAGCGAAATCGTGCCTACAATATCCTATCGCTAAAGGGAAATTACACTTACGGTTTTTACAAGTTGCAAGTAAAAACACTATGATTTATTATTAGTTTCTTCCTTAAGAATTTTTATTTTCCTCACTCGCGTACAATCTCTCCTAAGAAACATCTGGCGACACTTGGTTGTATGAACAATGTCAGGGGAGTTTTGGCGGGAACCGAAAAGATGGTGTCGTGTTTTTGTATTATTTTCTAAAACTTGTGATTCTTCGAGTGTTAAATTGTAATAATGGTGGATTATTAACGTTTACCGGTTCGTCAACGTGCACGAGTGTGGGCAAATGATACAAACGTCGCGAAACGCGATTTTTCGTGTTCTCTACAAAACTTCACTTAAAGTTTCAGTAAAGTATCCATAACTTTACTGGAATGGGAAAAGGGGAGGGATTCATCGTCTTCATCATCATCACCTCATCATCATCATCCCATCATCTGTTACTGAAGGAAAAATTATTACTAAGAATCCGACTGAAGGACGAGTATCCATGGTCATGAAAAATTAATAAAAAAAAAAAATGAACAATGTCAGGGTTTTTTGGCGGGAACCGAAAAGATGGTGTCGTGTTTTTGTATTATTTTCTAAAACTTGTGATTCTTCGAGTGTTAAATTGTAATAATGGTGGATTATTAACGTTTACCGGTTCGTCAACGTGCACGAGTGTGGGCAAATGATACAAACATCGCGAAACGCGATTTTTCGTGTTCTCTACAAAACTTCACTTAAAGTTTCAGTAAAGTATCCATAACTTTACTGGAATGGGAAAAGGGGAGGGATTCATCGTCTTCATCATCATCACCTCATCATCATCATCCCATCATCTGTTACTGAAGGAAAAATTATTACTAAGAATCCGACTGAAGGACGAGTATCCATGGTCATGAATAAATTAATAAAAAAAAAAAATAATATAAATGAACAATGTCAAAAACGTTTTTTTTTTGTTTTGACTCATAGGGCAGGCTAGAGGCAACATAGCCATACCACCATAGTCTTCCGTATGTTTGTCATAACATTTTTCATTAAATCTCTGATGAAGATGATGATAAATGAGATAAATCTCGCTCCTCTTTCCCTCTTTCAGTAAAGGCGAGTTTTCGTTTTAGAAAATAATACAAAATCATGACACCATCTTTTCGGTTCCCCTCAAAACCGTAAATTAAATCTACTTAAGATCATGAAGGTAAATTAAAATTCAATTGCTGTATCCAATTAAAGTTTGTGAAAATTATTTTGGTGATATCTAGAATTTAATGCTTAGAATAATTTGTCACAGCGGCCGCAGAGTCTCAGTCTGAGACTTTTTAAAAACCCACAGTGAAATCGCTGCGGGCTTTAATAGGAGTCTGCAGGCGAAGGCTCACTCTAAGAAGAAGCAAGTGCATCAAAAGGAGCTGACTTAGCCAACAAAAAATCTATGTGAAAATGGGTTGAAATTTATTCTGGAGCCCGTCCGAAGGCGTCCTTCGTAGTACGGAGCTTCCATTATCTGCTTCGAGAAACTCGAAAGTTTCCAAATCATCGGCCATCTTGCTAAATATTACAAATAGAACCTCAGAAACACAGCAAAAACTCACTTAAAAATAGAAAAAGTTACACGGAGAGCAACTTTTTAACAATCGTTGTCATTTGTATCATTCCTGCTATTTTGACAGCTCGGCAGGAATACTTTATAGGTCATGGTACGGTTTTTAAACAAATGTTCCTTGGATTGAATGAACGAAATCGAGTGACGTCAACAAAACTGCTAAGCGATATCAAAACTTAACAGGAATACTTTTAGGGTGGTCATGGTACGAAATTACGAAGTAAGGCTTAATTAATGATGTTTTAAGAAGTTGTGGTAAGCCCCCAGGACCCGAACTCGTCCGCTACGGCATGCAACGCAAGGGCTACTACCCCTGGGCCATACTCTTGCTGATGGTTGCGACGAAACAAGCAACCCGTAGTTACGGCAACCTGTTGAGTCTTAACGAGCGAACGTTATCGATGACTCATACGCTGCCCCTTAGCACTGATTTCGTACACTTCGTTGATTTTTTCTACAAAATGAGGGTGATTGAACAAAATACGTAAATTGAATTGTTTATTTTAATTTTTAGTTTGTGTTTTTCACTGTTCCCTCGTTTAATTCTTACTTTGTTTTTACTTTCTTCATTTTAAACACTACATAGTTTCTAGTATAAGTCTATTTCACAGTTTTACTATTTCACTGATACACTTGTTCACTTATTACTGCTCTTAATTTTTTATTGAATTTATTAAGAAACCGCTATTATTTCAGCTATAAAAACACTTTCACTATGGTTTTGTTTATTTACGCACACGTTAAGTTCATTGGTTAAGCTTTGAATTCTGGTTTAGTATTTTTAATATTTTTTTAACACGGAGACTGTACGTTCGCGACCGTTCCGCCGTATTTTCAATTCATTTTATATTCGGCTCCTCTGAAGTTCGTTCCGCTCCAAGAGGAGCGATAACGGAACGTCAGCCTTCATTGTTGGCCATTGTTTGGGCCCGCATAGTGTGGATCTTGTTGTCAGCGCTCTGGATCCGGAAACGCACGTGTCGACTCGACGGGTCTTGCTTCTTCATGCTGACGCCGCTGATGCTGAGGGGTTTGATCGGTCCCTCTGCTCCAATGTCTCGTGCCAGGTCGTCGTTCATGAGGGAGATCGTAGAGCCTTCATCGAGGAGCGCGTAGGTCTTGAGTTTTCCGCGCGATCTCATGACAGTGACTGGGCAGATCTTCAGCAAGACTTCCCTTGCGGTGGTGGTAGTGGTTGCGGTCACCACGTCGACGTCTTCTGATGCAGATCAAGCTTGCAGCGTTCGATGGTGCTCGTTCGGAGTGTAGCATCGGGTGATGCGGGTGTCGACAGCTGTTGACTCCGCAGGACTTGTTCCAGCAGTTCATGCGATGGCGACTAGCGATGCACTTGAAGCACGACGAGTGCTCCTTCTTGACGAGTTCCCAGCGTTCGTCCAGGTAGTGTTCGCCGGTGCACTTGACGCACTTGTAGCTCCGTTCGGGGGCGTCGTCGGTCGCGTACACCGGTCTCTTCTTCGGTGGCAGTGGACGAGATGGCTGGCGTGGTGTATTCGAACCTCAGGGTCCGCTTCCCTCATGAGGAACCGGGACAGGACGATGATCTCCGGGTCTGCGTAATCTTCCGCGTAGACGCACTATCTGGATCGCAAGTACTGGCTCAGTTTCTCCAGCACGTCCCTGGACAGCATGGGGTTGTTCAGGTAGCCCTTGCGGTCGATCGCCCGGTGTACGCTGACGGTGTTTTGGATCTTCACCGCGAATGTGTTCAGGTCACTCGCGGAAAGACCCAGCTTCGGCGTCAGGCGCAGCTCCTGGATTGTTCAGTCCACCAGGATCTCCGGCCAGCCGAAGCACTGCTCCAGGGTCTTCATGATGATGTTCGGGTCTTCCACGGTGTGAAGGGCAGACACCGTTTCCTTGGCTTCCCCGCGCAGGCAGTTGCGAAGTCTTGCCATGTTCTCAGCCGTTGAGAAGCCGTAGAGCCGCGTCGTTTCCCGCATTGCTGCCTTGAAGGAGAAACTCTGAATTGGCTCCTGAAAAGAGTGGTAAGTAGTAGCGGCGGTCTGGAGCGGTTCATCTTCTCCAGCGCCTCCACCAGTTGTTCGATGCTTTGGATTCGCGAGGTGCTTCGCTGCGGCGTCGGCGATCTTGTCCGGGCGTGGCTGGGTCGGCTGCGTGTCTGCTCCTCCCGTTCGGTGAAGGAGGTCCCGCGTTCTAGGACTGCACGGCGTTCTGCTGGCTCCACTCCGCTGATTGCTGCTGCCATCCACTGCTCGACGATCGCTCTGGCTCGTTCAGCCGGCCGCGCAGTGGTTTCTTCAGATTCCTGAATAAGTTCAATGTCAAGGGCGAGTCTTCTCTTGATTCGTTCGGCTTCAAGTTACAGTTCTTTCTTCCGGAGTAGAGCTAGCCCTTTTTACGCTTCGTACTGCGCCTGCCGGATCCGCGCCGCTCTGTGCTTTCCGTAGATCGTACAGACCGCACCGATGCCACCGATCTTGCAAGCGAAACGTCGCGACGCTGTAGCAGCTCCGTCGTAGTGTCTGCAACAAGAGGGAGATCGCTCTCCTTCCGTGAAGGACCGGGTGGCCCTTCGATCCGGGAGCCCGCCTCCTCCTGTGCGCGGGAGACGGCAGGTATGTTGCGAAGTTTCATAAGGACGGATGGTGAACGCGGTGACTCTTCATCAAAGCGGATGACTGCGAGCTTCCTCGGGGCTTATGTTCGCAGGAGTGTTGAGCGTAGCGTCTTGTTCGGGAACGCTTCCTCCTTGGCTTCGAATCTTCACCATGGTTCAGTGAAGTCTTTAGGCATAGCTCGAAGCACGCCGTGACGTAGAGCCCGTAGCAGCGTAGCACCACTTCGGCACGGGTGCTAGCTGTGCTCGGTGCCGGGGCCGCCAAAGACCCACACAGAATCCTGTTGGATGGACCAAGAACTGTCGGCGTTGGGCCAGCAGGACTGAGGCACCTTCGGTACCATCGCTGTTGTAACTACGGCGGATTCTGAAGCACAGCGGTACCGGAGGCACCACAGCCAAACCAAGCACCGACAGCGGGGATCGGGTCTGATAGTCGAGGTGGATCACTAAGATCGCTTTCGGGTCACCTGAGTGTATTGAGTCGGAGAGCGAGCTCGACTGACTTCCGTTCTTTTTTTTTTTTTTTTTTTTTTTTTTTTTTTTTTTTTTGGATGACTCTATGCTGTTGGCCACTGAGGCCTCGACAGCGTACCGGGCATTAGGCAAGCGCAGATGGCGCAGGGCCTCAAAAATGCTTACAAACTATGGGCGACGAGCGCAAGGGCACCTCTGAGGTACGGCCTCGGCTTGGGCTGTCGCCGAGGGAGGGGCGTCGAATTGCCCTGGCAGCCCAGAAGGGGCTTGCTCTAGGGCCCTAACGGGGACGGTTGAAGTTAAGGTTAAAAACAAAATAAATTATTATTAACAATGACTCGACCGCCTTGTTCGGAAATGGAACCTCACCTCAGAAGAACAGGCAAGAAACTGAGGGGCGTAAAATAAGCGAACACTACGAGCTAACTAACCGATCTTCTAACAGACCTTGTAGGCAGTCTTCGACCTCGCCGGCGAGGTCGGTGTATGACAGTGTACCTTTGGTAACCGACGCCTATACCAAAAACTGAATACTTCCTGTTGCAAGGAGCTGCCGGGTCGGACGACCCCAGCGCCGCCGACGTGACGACGGCGATGGGGTCGTCCGGGTCGCCTAGGACGTTCCTAGGGCGCCTACGGAGAGGGGGAGGGTCTGTGGGATCTACGGAGTAGTCCACGGTGCGAGTGACAAGAGGGTTGGGGTGGTGAGGGGCTCTATCAAAGTAGCGCCGGGAGAGAAACTTGATGTACTGACGGATGGAGGGAAGTTCGAGATCGCAATGCAGGTCGGCGTTACGCTGGTACCAGCTAGCTCCGACTGCCTTGCGAATGAACCTATTCTGAAGGACCTGGAGCTTGTCCAGGTCTAGGGAGGAGGCATGAGCGAACACTACTGAAGCGTACGTCATGACGGGGCGGATGCACATTTTGTAAATAGTCACCTTATTCCTAAGGGACAATTTACTCCGTGCGCCTACGAGGTGGTGGAGTCGGCCTAGAATGAAGGCCGCTCGGTCCCGGACTATCTGGATGTGTTTCGAGAAGGTGAGTCGTCTATCGAGGGTCACGCCAAGGTACTTGGTGGAGGTAGCCCAAGGGACGGGCTGACCGTGAAGCACGAGTTGCTCCCGGTTAAAGGGCTTGGTGGGGTGAAAGTACATAGCTGCACTTTTGTCGGGATTGACCGTTATGGCCCACTTCTTGAACCAATCGCCAAGCTGGCGAAGGGCTCGCTGAAGTCGGCCACGCAGGTGGAGGGGATTCCAACCTCTGGTGTAGAGGGCAGTGTCGTCCGCGAAAAGCGCGAACTCTACTTTTGGAATCCGAGGGATGTCGTGAGTGTAGAGAGAGAAGAGGATAGGGGCTAGCGCTGAGCCCTGAGGGACGCCGGCGCTGATGGGATGAGGGGAGGAGCGAGTTCCATCGACGCGGTAGCGGAAGCTTCGATGGGTGAGATAGTCTTGGATGATGAGCACAAGACTGTCTGGGAACGCGAGTTGATATAGCTTGTATATCAACCCGTTGTGCCACACCTTATCGAAGGCTTTCGCGACGTCGAGGAAAACCGCTAGGGTCCCCTGGGGCTTGGGAGTGGTGAAGCCACAAGGTCTCTGATTGAAACCTTCTAGGACGTACTCCGTGATGCGGTGTACTTGTTGGACGCAAGAGTGTCTGGACCTAAATCCAAACTGCTCGTCTGGGAGAATGTGATTCTCCCTGACATGGGACCAGATGCGCTTCAGAAGGATGCGCTCGTAAATCTTCCCAATGGAGCTGAGAAGACTGATGGGACGGTAACTAGAAGGCTCGGTAGCCTTCTTGCCTGGTTTTCGAATGCCGATAACATCGGCAGTCTTCCAGGGGTCGGGGAAGATGCAGTTGGTCATGGCGGCATTGAAGATGCTTACTAAGAGATGGATAAGGGCAATGGGGAAGAGTTTGAGCACTCTGTTGGTGATACCATCTGCACCTGGGGACTTCTTGGCGTGGAGGTCCTTGATGATCGACTCAACTTCCGAAGCCGTGACCGGCTCGAGGGAAGAGAGGGGAGGGAGGGAGGAGACTTCGTCGACTACCGCGTCCACCGACTCGCGATGAGCGGGGTCGACTTGGTCTAGACTGGGGCTGCACTGCGCCTCGAGGCTGTGGGCCAGGCACTCGGCCTTTTCCACATCCTCGAAGGCGGGTGGGAGATTGGGTCGTGTCAGGGGGGGCATGGATGACGTCTTGTCGGATTTCATAGATCGCACCAACTTCCAGTAAGCCAGATGAGATGGTTCGATCTCTGAAAGAAGTTTCTCCCACCTCTGATTACGGAGTTCACGTATGCGGGTCTTTACGGCACGCTCGTAATACCGCATAGTGACTCTGTTCTCTTCGGTGGGAGTCCAGTCGTAAGCCCTAATGGCAGAGTGTTTTGCTCTCAATAGCTCCCTCACGTCCTCGGGAAGGGCCCAGCGTTGGTCGCCCTCGACTGGGACCTGTCTCGAGGAGCCGCCAATGGCGGTGTGAAGGTGACTATTGAGCGCATCGAGGGAGAGGGAGACATCGTCTGGGGTGACGATGTCGTCGGGGATTCGGTCTAGGTCGGGTGAGTTGGTTTCCTTTAGGCTCTCACCTAAAAGCTTCCAATTCACCACAGTCCTAGTCGGGGGGGTACTGATGGCTGAGTCGGGGCCCAGGGACATCAGAACCGGTCGGTGGTCAGAGTCAAGCTCGTGTAGCACTTCTAACGAGCGTAGCTGAAGCGCTATGCCTTTTAGAAGTGCTATGTCGAGTATGTCTGGCCTAAGGTCAATGTTGAAGGGGAAGTGGGTCGGGGAGGACGGGGGAATGACGTCATAGCCCAAGTCGGTGGAGAGAGTGTCCATAAGGGACCTTCTCGTGTTAGTGGCGTTGCAACCCCACATGGTGTGCTTGCTGTTGAAGTCGCCCGCCAGAATGACGGCGCTTCCGAGGGAGAGAAGTGACTCGAGATCACTTCTGAGGAGAGGTTTGTTACCAGAGTGGTAACAAGACGCAATGATGACGGACTGATGGCCCGTCATCGATAGGCGGCAACAGGATGCCTCCAGGTTCGTGAGAGGAGGAGTGTCGATGGGAATGCAGTGGAGAGATCTTTTGTAATAGATCAGGGTACCACCCCCGCGGGCGGTAGTCCTGTCATTACGAACCAGAGCATAGTTTGCGACCCTAGGGTCCCTTATGCTCGGTTTTAGAAAGGTCTCGCACACTAACATGACATCGACCTGATGGGTCGTGAGGAACTCGTGGATGAGGGGACGTGAGTTCCCCGAGGAGAGGCTGTTGGCATTGTAAAATGCCAACGTCAACGCGCGCGGCTTCACTTTCGTCGTTGTACTATCCATGACAGTTACGACGAAGTGACGCGGGGAGCGAAGTGCTTCAGAGCGCGGAAGAGATCGCTGTGAGTAGCCATGATGACCAGTAGGTCACCAGGGCGTTCACGGACGAGTTGAGCCACCTCGCGGACCTCGTCGAGGTCAAAACTCGAGGAGATCTCAGTGAGAAGGTGGAAATCCGCCGTGAGGCCAGAAGGGCTTTGGGCGGGCATGCGGGGTGCAGGAGCCACGGGTGGGGGGATCGGGCGGCTCGGGGTAGCAGCGGGGTAGGGGAGCTGCACTGGGCGAGACACCGGTGTCTGGAGCAGGGATGGGGGTTTCGACCAAGCGTTGGTCGAGGGACGGGGCGCGTCGACGAATTTCGGCGCAGCGGGGGCGGGTGCTACCCGGAGCTTGGCACCGGTGCCTTGGGACCGGGGAGGGTTGCGGGAAGGAGGGGTCCTTTTCGACCCAGCCGCGGCCTTCGGGGCCTTAGGGCAACCGCGATAATTCGCAGTGTGCCCTTTCGTCCCACAGAGGACGCAGCTGGGCGGACTGGGATCCCCCTTCTTGCGGCTGCATGCTGCAGTGGCATGGTCACCCGCGCACTTTACGCAGCGGAAGGCCGCTTCGCAAAAACGCGCGGCGTGGCCATACAACTGGCAGCGATGGCATTGACCCGGAATGCCTTTGGATCGGGGAGCCTCGACCTTAAGCCCGGAGAGGTTGAGTACCTTCTCGACTGAGAAGATTCTCTTGCCCTCCTGGTTGCGGTCGAGGATGACCAGAACGAGGTCTATGGGGGCCTTGGTGCGACCGTTGGTCATACGGTGCACCTGTTGGACCGGGAAGCCCTGGGACTCGAGGTCAGTACGGATGAGGTCCGTACTGATCTCTTTGGGGAGGCCGCGTATAACTACGCGAAGGACTTTCTCGTCCTCAAGGGGGAAGGCGTGAAACTGGATCTGAGCTTCACGTAGGAGACGGGTAGCGCGACGGTACTCGTCGGAGGAGGGGATGGCGACGGAGATACCGTCCTTGTGGCTCTTACCAGAGCACCTGATGCTCTGGTCGGCGAAGATCTTAGAGATCTCCGGCCAGCGCTGCCTGTCCCTAAGGACAAAGGGTCGGGGGGGTCTCGGCGGTCTGGGCGCGGGAGCCACGTCCATCTCGTCCGAGTCGTCGGAAGACGGAGGAGTGCCTGCAGCGATGCAGGAGGCTTTGGACGGGGGAGGGGGAGAGGAAGCAGCGGCGGGGCGCTTCTTCCCTTTGGGAGCAACGAGGGTGAAGCCCTCGTCGCTTGGGCCGGCCACGTCCATCTCCGTCGAGACGGCAGAGGCCAAGGAGGTCGCGCTCTCTGACCTGACGGTCAGGGCGAGACGCGAGCGACTCCTATGACGGGAGAGAGAGCGGCGATTGCCCTCTCGCCCTTTTCGAGATCGTGCCTCGTGCGAGGAACGCTCTCTTACGGGCGAGCGGGCCTTCGGGGTCGGGACGGCCGTCGGCCCTCTGAGGGAGGGCGAGGGCTTAGCGGAGGAGGAGGAGGTGCCCGGTAAAGGCTTAGGCGCAGAGCCTGAGGCCTTAGGGGCAGGGTTGGAGGATTTTTTGGCCTTAGGGGCCTTAGCGGGCTTTGCCTGAGGGGCAGGGGCGGGGGAGGGGTAGGCCTGAGGGGCCGCCGCTAGCAGAGAGGCTGCAGCGGCTACCGGGTTGCGTACGAAATCCTCGTACGCACTCGGATTGGACGCTAACATGGCTCGGAGAACATTTTCGACGATGGCGTTAGCCGCGCCGAAACTGGCCTCCGACCCGGCAAGCTCCATAGCGACGGGAGCGAGAGCGAGACAGCCGGTGAAGGATTTTCACCGGCGGGAAAGAGAGGGCATGAGCCTCCCTGCCGGGTATAGGCAGGGAGATGTGTACCTAGGTGTAGCCCTAGTGTGTCCCGGCTGCCGATCTTATTGTGCAGCCGGTTGTGTGCCTACGGCCCTAGCTGCCCCGGGGGAGAGACAGGGACTCCGGGGAAACCGGCCGTCCAAGCCAAACACACACCCGAGGGATAGGAAAAAGGATGGGAAGGGTGGGAGGGAGATGCTTGGTGTCGACGAGGGGCGTCCCCAAGGCCGGTGGTTCCAAGCCCAGCCGGATTCCGTTGTTCCTCAGAAGGAGGAAAAACGAGCGCTCCGGGTCCACGCTCCTAACCACGATCGGCTTCGTTGGCACCGTTATAAGTATCCACCGATCGACCACTAAGCGTGGATTTTGCAATGAAACATTAGGACGCTCTGAAAAGAGCGGTTTGATCACGCCGTATCAAGATACGGCGTGCTTTCTTCGTCCGGCGGAGAACACGGCGAGACGACGATCCCTGCAGTCGGTACCCCGGTACGTTGTATTAACAGAGGACGTTTGAAACCAACGTTAATACAACGAAATCGATAGTGTTAGCGAAGATACGTGGCAACGCTAACACCTCGAAGTTGAGGGACCGAAACAGAGGATCGGACGTCGCAGTCTTGCGGCTTCTGTCTTCTCAGGGCTTGCTGTGTTGAGACAGCAACAGCGGCGACAGCAACAGCAGGCTTGAGGGAGACAGCAACAGCAGGCTTGAGCAGGATGGCGATAGCGGGCAGCGGACGGTAGTCGGAGACGTCCGTACGGTGCGACGGATCGGAGCGGAATGTTGTTGACTGTGTTTTGCCCTGTTGTTCACTGACTGACTTCCGTTCAAAAACGTTCGCCTTAAGGGCTGACAATCCCGCCCGCACTTCGTTCACTAGTCTCGCAGCGTGCTCGAGGCGTTCGGCCAATGAGCGGCGCGGCGCGTTGCGCGACCGTCCGATCTATCCCTCTCTCTTGCTCAATTTTACAATCAATCCTAGAGCTTATTTATTCAGATTCCAAATTTACAGAGTCCAAAGTTGTCCAACGTACAAGTCTCGACATGTTTCGGGTGCTATTTGCCCGCATTTAAATGTTCTCTAACATAATACATTATAAGCTCAAGTTAATCGAGACAAATCAGTGCGAATTAAAGTTAACAGTACAAGTCTTATTCTAAGTTTACGTTAATGGTTTACTTATGAATCTAGTTACATTATTTTTAGCTTATGTACTTAAATCTAAAGCTCGCCTGTCGCTAACACAACTATTTATGTAAAAGTTCAGACTCCTAGCTTCGTCCACACGCACACGCATACACACAACTAAGTTACATACAGGCAAAGAGAATATAAATCATTCAGGGAGGCAAGGAGGTTATCGAGAAAAGGACTTACGGCTGCTTGCTTAACTCGACTTAGCACGCAGCAGTGGCCCTATTCGGAGATTTGAGATTTTCATCCCACCTGTTTTCTTCCTTGTTGCTCTCGATTGAAACGTCATAGGTGTGAGAGTGACCAAGATAAAATCTCATCTCATCTCACGCGCTCAAAATCTCAAATCTCCGAATAGGGCCACAGGTCTTGATAAATGGCAATTTAACCAACAAGTAATTTGCTGCCTTTTGCCTAAAGAGCATAATCAATGACTGAATGAAGTCAGAAAAAATAAAAAAACATCAAACATCATTGTCATTGTTTTTGCTATCTCAACTTCAAATTGCTGGAAAATGTCAACGACATTGACATTCGGCTAAATTTCCGAGAAATGTCAAATCTACAAATTGTAGGTAAGGGCCCTCGAGACGGTCGAACAATTAGAATTTGATTTGAGTCAACCAACTTAATCGTGTACAGCTTTCCACGGTTGGTTCTATAGGTTTGTCAAACATTAACGGGTTTGAGGTTTGTTTGATGCTATTTCATATTGTATTTGCATTTGAGACGCCGTTTGTACACAGACGCGTTGGACGAAAGATGGCTCAGTTTAGCGCTGGTTTTTAGATTAGTTTTTTCAATCATCTCGTACGGTAACTTTATAGATGTACATTATATACATTCTTTATAGATGTTCACAATTGATGTGTCACAACTGTTAGCAATTTAGACTAGCTAACGTTTCCTACCTAAAATGGGCAATATTCCATGATAGCAAAAGGTTGGAATTAATATTTATATTCATACGAATATAAAGAATAAAACAAGGTAGGTTACTTACATTTCTGTATTCTGTCGTATATGACTCCCAAATCTTTTGGAGGCAACTTCATCGCTTGAATTTTGAGAGTCAACTGACTTACCTCGTTCTGCTTTTCCCGAGCTCCCCTTCCCAATCAAGGTTGGCAATAATCGGTGAAAGTCCTACCACCGCCCTGATTGGTTGAGGCAACGAGAGTGGGGAGCGAGTCAAAGCACTGTTTATATCTACACAAAATTAAACAGTGCTTTATTAAATAATTTTACTATAATAAATAAAAATTTCAATTTGAAAATATGATTAATAAGATTAGACTTCTATATCTAAAACATTAAATGATGTTACAATTTACTCATAATAAACAGTAAGATTTTAAAAATCAACAACACTACAGCTGAATACGGGGGCAGCGCACAGTACAGAACCAAACTGAGCAGTGGCGTTTGATTGTTAAATAGTTCATAAGTGGTATAATCTAACACTATGCTACAATAAAAGAAGTTAAAATAATAATCTAATTGTATTAGCAACTTCTCACAATTACATCATGATCAAACGTCATTATAAGTCAAAAATCCAAAACATTTGAAATGACATAAGAATCATCTGAAATGTTTTCATTATATTGATGGTCCTTCAAACCGACATCAAACACGTAACGCTTGAAGCAAACTGTTTGACCGTCTAGGGAGGCCTTTAAAGTGTTATCAAAAAGTAAATTAACATGTTTATCATTTTAATAATTGCAAAGAAAAGATAAATAAAATGTGTTATCACACACTTTTTTCTTTTTGAATTTGGATAGCTTTAAAATAATCCACATTCAACAGAAAGAGTGAGCTAGTAGGTATTTAAATAGTGTGATCAAGTTGTAGATCTATTTTATTATTTTTGAGCGAGTTCCCAAAGAGTTTCACAGCGTGTTGAAATTACAAGCTATTAGAAATGGAACTGCAGTGCAAGGTACAAAACTATGAATGGGGGAAGTTGGGTCAAGACAGCACTGTTGCTAAATTACTCAGCAGTGCAGACTCGAACGTAGTAGTCGAAGAATCCAAGCCATACGCAGAATTGTGGATAGGTACACACCCGAATGGAGCCTCACTAATCACCGAGAGAGACTTGCTGCTGTCGGAGTATATCAAAGATAATCAGGATGCCATAGGTCCTACTGTGAAGTCAAAATTTGGAGTCACAGTACCTTTTCTCCTTAAGATTCTGTCAGTGAGAAAAGCTTTATCTGTCCAAGCACATCCTAACAAGGTTAGTATTCTAAATGTTGTTACAATTTACATTCAAGTTATGTGTTGTGATCAAGTATACTTAATTATTATGTTTGGGTAGCTGATGAATAGCATTTATCTATAAAGATAAATGAGATATAGGGAATACCTACCTTTATAAATATGTATGTTCTAGATTCATGCAGAGGAACTCCACAGAAAATTTCCTGATATGTACAAGGACCCTAACCATAAGCCTGAACTTGCCATTGCACTGACTTTATTTGAAGCACTCTGTGGTTTTAGACCACTGGTAGAAATTCAAGACTATTTAAAAAGTAAGCAACTAATGTACTATTTTCATTGTAAGATGATGCAGGTGATATTAGTCAAATACTTTCAATTCACCCTTGAAAGTGGTCGCAATTTACTAATGAAATACAACAGCATCCTAAATATCGCAAAAATGCAGAATCATCCTTAAATTAAATAAATGTTGGTGTCACCTGCACTATGCTACAGTAAATAGAGTATAAAATTACGATTAAGTATCTGAAAAAAAACAATTTGTAAAAACATATTTAACACTTCAATATTAAAATTTAGTTGTTTTAGAACACAATGATGTTATAAGGAAATAAATAATTTTGCCACCTAGTCCACCTGCTTTGTAAACTACATTCTTTATTTATAAATGTTTCGCAAATGGATTGATAAATTAGAGATACAATGCACTTAATTTCTTATGTGACTTATTTAACAGTATTTTTAATATTTCCAGAGTTGCCCGAGCTAGCAGGCATATTGTCAAAAGATGCTATTGACAATCTTCTCTCGCAGGGTGTACAAGGGGAGACTGACAAGACACTGAAGCCTGTGTTTGAGTCTCTTATGACTGCCAACAAGGATTCTATTGCTAATGCCTTGAGTAGTCTTTTGGCAAGACTAGAAAAAGAAGGTATGCAATCTTATCAGTATGGTGTGATTTAATATCTATAGGAATTAATTTAATTATTTATCATAATTAAATTAATTATGATAAATAATAAATCATAGTAAAAAAAATATATTGCATGATTATCCAAACTAATATTATAAAGTTGAAAGTAACTCTGCCTGTCTGTCTGTCTGTTTGTTTGTTTGTAGGCTTTTCATGACTAGGCTCAACAGATCTTGATGAAATTTGATAATTAGGTATGGTACAGTATTTAATGAGGAAGGTCTTTGGATACTATTTTCTGAATAAATGCGAACAAATTCACAGGTAAGTAATAGATCTTACAAATATTAGAAATGCGAAATAGTATTTGTTTGTTACCTTTTCATGCTTGAATAGGGTTTGGATGATATTACTATGATAGCTTCTGCGCTGGATCTAAGCTACTTTTAAACAGCTGGCTGCAGGGCGCAGAGTTAGCCCAAAATTAGTATGTTTTAGTTTGTTGCCAATGAATTCCTAAACCATGCATCTGATTGTTTGATCTTTGTATTTGCAAGGTAGGAGGCTGAGTTTTGGTAATGAGCCCAAACTTACAAAGCACTCAATACTGCACTGAAAAAAGGCAAAAGAAAACTATCAAAGGCACCAGCCAGTATCACCTTCTCTAAATATCATAAAACAAAATCGCTTTCCGCATCTGTCCCCCTGTCTGTCTGTATATCTGCTAACTCCTAAACCATGCGATAGATTATAAATGTGGTTTTCACTACCAGTTATGGTAGGTGTATAGGTACCATGCGAAGCCAGGGCAGGTTGCTAGTATTACATAAGTCGGTCAAAACAATATTGTTCTTCATGTAACATTAAATACTTAGTTGTAGTAGGTACTTGATAAATTGTTATCTTTAGTCAACCTTGAAATGTAATTGTTTAAAAGTATATGCATGTTATTTTATGTTTGCGGTTTTCACTAATTTACCTATAATTTGTTATTGTATGTGGGCATGTGTTAGCAAAAATATCTGTGTTGACTAAGAGGGAATGAGGATATTTAAAAAAAAAAACATTCATTGCTAACAATATTTCTAAAGAGAAGGACCAGTAACCAAGTGTTTAGATAGTTACTTAAACTTTTTTCGTTTTGTTTTGTTACATACATTTTAATAGAGCGCCCCTGGTGCAAACATTAAGACATTAAGTCAAAAGCATGGAGCAAACGAAAACGAAAAAAGTTAATGTCAAGTATCAAAACTTATGGAAAGGGCATTGATGTTTTTTGGTGTTAACAGTAATAATGAAAAAAATACCTATTAACATTTTACAACAAGACATAACAAGAAAATATTTCTCATTTCAGATCTGTCAACACAGTCATCGTTACTATACCCTCTACTACAAAGACTCCACAAGGACTTCCCCGGTGACGTCGGTTGCTGGGCTCCATACTTCATGAATTACATGGTACTCAGCCCCGGCCAGGCCATATTCCTGAAGCCAAACTTACCACACGCCTATTTGAGCGGAGGTAATTTGATTTCCAGTTTGTAAAAATGCACAAAAATACTTATAAAATAAATAAAGGGTGTGTAACCTTTATGGCATATCAACCCGCCAGTTTAGTTTTTTTTTTTTTTAAGTTTTTTCGCTGTTGTTTGTATTATAAATAACAGAATAAAAGACAGATAAACAAACAAAAAATGTCAAGTATGTGGTACCCTTAACCGTGACAGTCTCGATATATTTGGAGTTAAAGGTTGCCATTAGAGAACTAAATCATAACAACAAACAAAAAATTGGAGTTCATTTAATGTTATGAAACTGAGACTATTTTATAATCCTCGTGACCAAGACCACAAGAAGAAATACTTCCTAGTAATATTATAAACGCGAAAGTAAGAATAGATGGATGGATGGATGTTTGTTACTCTTTCACGCCAGAACGGCTGAACAGATCTGGATGAAATTTAGCACAGAGATAGATTATAGTCTAGAATAGCACATAGGATACTTTTCAACCGCGAGTGAAAACGCGGGGCGCAGCTAGTATTTAATAAATTATTTCGTGGATTAGAATCCAAAATAAGCTCAGTTGTCCTAAACGGTGGAAGAAATGAGAAAAACCCTTCACAATGAACCCAGTACTCTCGACCCGCAGACTGCGTGGAATGCATGGCGTGCTCCGACAACGTGGTCCGCGCCGGCCTCACTCCTAAGCACATGGACGTGCCGACGCTGGTGTCGATGCTGGACTACGCGAGCTACGCGCCCGACCAGCTGCTGTTCGCGCCGCAGCTGGAGGATGAGAACAGCTGCATCTGGCGCCCGCCCGTGCCTGACTTCGCTGTCATCAAGATACGGGTACGTTTTAGTACTACAGTCCGTTCACTGTCATTTTTCCTCTGGTAAAATTCCGTTGTCTCCGTCTTGCTACTGTAATTTTTCCTCTGGCAAAATTCCTTTGTCTCTGTCTTGCAACTGTAATTTTTCCTCTGGCAAAATTCTGTTGTCGCTCTCTGTTACTTGGCATCACTTGCTGCCAGAGCGAGAGGGGGTACTGTGGCTAGGATTTATAGTGAGCACTGTGTTCTACTTCTTCTTACTATCTTGATAGAAAACAGTGACTTAGATAGCTACAGTACCGGTAGAGATGACGCAATATAGAGACATACTCGTTAGCAGTAGGTGGAAGTTGGTTGACGATGATGATACTACTACTTTGCTAATACTACGCAGGATTTTATTCGTGATTTTGTCGTTTTTAATTTACTGCGCAGAATTCTTCACGCGATTTTTCAATTTATAACATTTGAAAGGATCATGTTTTCTGGTGCATTCTTCTACATACATATCGTCACGCCTTTCCCCCGAGGGGGCTGGAAGAGGTGTAATGCAACACCCACACTTCTTCATTCTGCATTCTTCTAATCCTGCTAAATGTATACGGTTCAACCGCCTAGTCCTAAAAAGATAAAAATACAGCATAAGCCTACGCTTTTGTAGTGCAAATCAGAAATTAAAATTTATTGAAAATTCCAACAGTTACCAGTACCTTACAATGTCTATTTAGTAAGAAAAACAACCCTCTATAGTTTTTTAACGAATCGCCCAACATGTAAGACACCAGCGTTTCGAAGTTCAAAGAACCCATATAACGCAAGTTATTATCCGCAAATGTTCGCTAACCATTGCTCTCTCTCCCCGCAGGTAGAGAGCGGCGACTCGTACAACACCGCCAACCGTCCCAGCCCGAGCCTGATCGTCATCACGTCCGGCGCCGGGGAGGCTTGCGACACGGAACCCATCACCATCAGGTCCGGGGTGGCCATCTTCTTGAAGGCGAGCCGCCAGCTCACGCTCACGCCCTCTGAGGGAGACCACATAGAGGCCTACCAGGCGATATGCAATGTGTGAACACTTAATAGGGAGCGCCATGTGAGTTTATCCGCTACTTAAGCCTGTACAGGCCGATTTAAACTTAATGACGGCTGTGAAGTTAGGTGCGAAACGCTGCGCAGTAAATCAAATCAAATCGTTTATTTGCTTAATACATTCACATAGGTATAAAGGTCTTAAAATTATTGTCATAGGTATAAGGGAACGTACCCATACTACGTGACTTATTTAGGGGGGGGGGGTACGATTTTTTAAAGTTTTGTTTGCAAAAAACGATTCAAAACTATGAATTATGAATTACTACGTAAAACTAGAGTAGAAGGGAGGAGGTCTTAGAATAGAGTAGTATAGAGTACAGATGTTGACCGAGAGGGAGGGGAAGGGGGTTAAAAATTGTAAGAAATGGTCACGTAGTATGGGTACGTTCCCTAATGTATTCTGCAGACGTGCAAATATTTAATGTAGCAATATTAAATATTTGCACGTGCAAATATTTAATCTTTAAGTAGCGAAAATAAAGGCACGCGTGGGCATTAGAGAGGCAAGACGCCGTAAAGCCTCGCTTGCGGCGCACTTCACAGCCGCTGTTATGTTTGGAACAGTCTATACCAGATTATTGCCGCGAACGCGCGGGAAAGTGTCCTATTGGTTGTTAATGGGTTTTTGTAGCGCGAACAGAGGCTCTACTATGACATTGCCATGATATTTACATTTTGTTTTCGACGCTGCGCGACCATGGACCTTATTGCGCGGCGATACGGTTCGCGGTCGCGCAGCCTCAGTAACAAAACGTAACCATTATGGCAATAGGAGGTCATAGTAGTCCCCCAGGAGTTTTTAACCGATCACCGATGCTAAGCAACGGACGACACGGTCAGTCCTAGAATGGGTAACCATTCTAGGACTGACCGTGTCAGATGATGGCATTTACAACTGAGCGCTACCGTGGCTCAGATGACACGTTAAATTGTGGGCCCCGGTTGTTTGTTCTATAACAACAATCGTCTAGCCATGTCAGAGGACTTCAGGCAGCCTAGAAACTTTGACATGAGGGCTAGGCACTCGGCCTATACGAACTTGTCTAAATGGTTTTTTGACCAATAGGAACGGCGCTTTTGTGGGCGTTCGCGGCAATATTCTGGTACGGGCTTTGGATCATTAAGTGTAAATGTATTGCAATTTTTAAGATTACACATAAATATCAGCAAGACAAAATGGTTTCATCAGGTTAAATTGCGGTCAAAGGCAAGTCCATAATCGCATTAAAAAAAATACTAAAGACATATTTTTTCTCCAGAACTACTTGGTCCGATTTTGAAATCAGTTGCTCCAAAATTTAAATGAAACCAACTTGGAGGTCTAACCATCCAATAAAAAAAATAGTTACCAAAATCGGACTACTCTGTTAAAAGTTATGCGTGGTTATATGTACATTACAATCAGTGAGTGATTAATCAATCATCCCGTTTTCCTATCCAACCCTAAGGGTTGAATTTTTACCAAATTGATATGGGACCAACTTCAAAGTACACATTTTAGTGTACATTTAGTACATATATCCTTTCCAAAAAAAAAAAAAAATTCGGACTGCTCAGTAAAAAGTAATGCGTGATCATACATTAAAAAAATAAAAAAAGTAAATACGCGTCGTCTTGTAAACCTCCGTGTTGGTTAAAAAGATTAAAAATTACAGATACATCTGTCTTGGCTGGGTATGTGTGCATAATGCGGATAAATCATGTAAGATAAGTTTAAAGTTTGTATTTATATTTATTTATTTACTAATGTATTCTAGGACAAAATAATATGTCACGGGGAGTCTGACTCCAAAACGATAAATATGTAGGTTTTTTTGTGATTTTATGTTGTCATCAGTAGTTTCAGACTATCCGGTGGATGCTTTTTGTCATTAAGTGCTCTGACGTAGTTAATTAATAAACAAATCATCACAACATAATTTCGTTTTTAGATTGTTATCATTATCTAATATTAGGTCCTTACGTATGAAATCAGCGTTTTGTCGTACTGATCAATTTGATCTGAAATATCTCCTCTTTGGTTAAGAATTCGAAATTCAAATTAATAAATTCATTTAGCTGGTTTTTTTTTCTTTGGAATACAGTCTTTCATTTGTTATTTTCCTCATTATTTTTTCTTTGGCGTCGCTTATTACCGCGCAATGGAAAACATGAAATATCGGTATATTTACGAGAACGAGTTCTACCGTGGCACCAGTGCTGCAGAAACAGCTCGAAGAATTAATGATGTGTACGGCGCTGGTGTCGCTAAAGACAGCATGGTACGTTTTTGGTTTCAACGTTTTCGTTCTGGAAATTTCGACCTTAAGAACCAACCCCGTGGACGGCCGGAGATCAAAGTGAAAAACGAAGAATTAAAGGCTATTGTGGAAGCGGATCCATCACAAAGCACTTCAGAGATAGCAGCAGTCTTCGGGGTAAGTGACAAAACTGTATTAATCCACTTGAAGCAAATCGGGAAAGTAAAAAAACTCGAACGATGGGTACCTCATGAATTGAGTGAATCGAACTTGCAAACACGGGTCGCCTGCTGTGTTACTTTGCTCAACCGACACAATAATAAAGGGATTTTAAATCGAATCATTACTTGTGATGAAAAGTGGATATTGTACGATAATCGAAAGCGCTCATCGCAATGGCTGAACCCTGGAGACCCAGCCAAATCCTGCCCTAAACGAAAATTGACTCAGAAAAAGTTACTTGTAAGTGTTTGGTGGACTAGCGCCGGTGTCGTTCACTACAGCTTTCTTAAATCTGGCCAAACGATTACGGCAGATATCTATTGTCAGCAACTGCAAACCATGAAGGAAGAACTAGCTGTTAAACAACCGAGATTGGTCAATCGCTCTAGGCCACTGCTGCTTCACGACAACGCAAGACCACACACTGCACAACAAACAACCACTTAGTTAGCTGAGCTACAATTGGAATGTCTGCGACATCCACCGTACTCCCCGGACCTTGCTCCAACAGATTACCATTTCTTCCGGAATTTGGACAACTTCTTACAAGGAAAAAAATTCCACTCCGATGCAGCAGTCCAAACCGCCTTCAAAGAGTTTGTTGATTCTCGCCCCCATGGTTTTTATAGTAAAGGGATCAATGAACTACCCATAAGATGGCAAAAGTGCATAGATAACAACGGTGCATACTTTGATTAATTAAATATATTTTACAAAAAAAAAATCGACTTTTTATTCCTCCCGTAGAAAACGCCAATTTCATACGTAAGGACCTAATATTTAGCCCAATTTAAACATTGCTCAACAGGAAATAATGTTTACTGTTTTTTTTTAATTATTTACTTATGTATGCATGTTTTTTATTATCTTTTGTTTTATTTAAATTAAGTTGTATTTATTCAAGTGAGATATTGTTCCTAAAACGAAGTGCCTTTATAGCGTAAGAAATATTATTATTGAATTAAAAGTATTAAATGTTTACAAGCCAATATTTTTTTTTTTAATGTTATCAACAACAATAGGTATGAAACTACTACTCTATTGACTAACAACCTCAAATTTCGTAACTTTAGGATTAAATGGGTATGCTAGGGTCAGTGTCGGTTTTTGTAAATATTAAATTATCGTTCCAAGAACTCATTAACAGAGCAAATAATTTGTAGGACAAATACTTTTTACTTATACCTATTCGATACTTCATACATTTCAATTGAAATTACCAGAATTAATTATGTCAGCTAACCGACAACAAATTTTCAAACTGTCCCAGTAATTGTGTAACCAAAATCCCATTATAAAATAGCAATTGTCGAAACCGATTGATAAAACCGCCGAAGAATCGTTCCTAAGTCAATCTTGAATGACAAAAGTGCAATTTGCAATGATCTAAAATAAGTAATTTCACGGTGAACAACTAGCGATCAGTTGCAAAAGCATAGCTCCAGTGTTGCAGTGCCCGTGATGACTAATCATCGATTAGCGGTCTAATCAATTGCCGATTCTTTGGATGGTTACCTCTCATTTTTTGTCGCGAGTCGACAATGTAGGTATTTAATATTGAGCGCCCTGTTATTAAGCTTTTGCTCGTAGAGCTATTTCAATGCGAACTGGTATACAGTAGCATAGACAAATATACTACTAGTAGTAGTATTTACCAGTAGTCCTAGTAGTAGGATAGTAGAAATCAATGCCACCAAATCTCAGTTGTGTCTGTTCTCCGCAAAAAAAGGGTTTTTTTTCTATATCGCCTACTTTCCGTGATGTACCGATACCGACGGTTGACTGCCTTGAGCTATTAGGTGTCCGGCTTACGTCTAATTTGAACTTTGGTTCATTCATTGAGTCAAAAGCCAAAGTTGCTGCTAAAGACTTGGTATCCTTTCCAAGGTGAGGCAATACTTCACTCCTGAACAGCTTCTTACCCTTTATCAAGCACAGGTTCGATCTTGTTTGGAGTACTGCTGCCACCTATGGCATGGTTCCGCCAAGTATCAGCTAGACGCTCTGGACTTCATCAAAAAACGCGCCAAAGAATCGTTGGTTGAATCCAAGCTGACTGGCCATTTCACGCTGGTGTGACAAGCTCTGACTGAAGCTTGTCACACCGGCGTGAAATAGCCAGTCTGTCGGTATTCTACAGAATACACTACGGCGAGTGTGCTTGTGCACGGTCGTGCAGTTCTTGTGAACTGCAAGACCTGATGCAGCCATCACCGTTCTTTTATAATTGTACCTGACGCACCAGTAAGAGACACCCTCTTATGGTGGAAAATCCGCCAAAACGCACTAAGCGTTTCAAGTCAACTTTCCTTGTAAGAACTGCAGAGGTGTGGAACTCGTTGCCTGCGTATGTCTTTCCACGTAAATATAATCCGGGGGTGTTTAAAAGTAAAGTAAATAGGTATCTCCTCGGCAAGCGTGTTACACCTTCGCTCACGTCGACGCTTCCCATCAGGCGAGTCAGTGGTCAAACGCATGCCTAGTCTATTGTAAAAAAAAGTAGATAGGTACCGTAGGTAATTAGAGATATACATAGGTTTCTAGGTAGGTTATTTTGAATTTACCTTACCGGATAAAGTTTTTCTGTAAATGCCGAATGGCAAACCTCGCACATGCCTTGAGATATACTTCAAATTCCAATCACATGTTCGATCAAAAAGCTTCCATATATGAAGAAAAATCGAGTAGACATTTATGTACATATTAATCTCGCATCGGATTAATTTTGCAAACCCAATTTAACGGAACTGACCACTGAAAAATCAAGTTGGTTCTCTCCTTTTTGTCGTGTGGACCTATTACCCAAAAGAAGTCATCTTGTGTTAAATAGTTCGGAACGTCTCCGACTCGGTGATTTTTGCAAAGATGTTACCTTACCTCATCGGAACGAATCGTACAGTAACCTAGAATTTAGATTTGCTAAAGTTGGTCGTAGATTTCTTTGGCCTACTGATGATGGTAGGTACGGATATAAATTGTTAGGCTATTTTACATGTTTCAATGTAGTTACGTAGGAGGCAATTACTGATTACAGATTAAATTTTATTAAGTAGGTCTAGGTACTAACTTAAAAACTTGGGTTCAGTCAACATCGAGTGGGTTCTAGGCAAGTACATACCAATCTCTCAATCGATTAACATTAATTAGTGAGCAATTAAAATCAGTCGCACGTGTTACCGCAGCTATTCGGGTGCAGGTGTAGCACATTAACTTGTGTAAAAGAAATTCTTTATTGAGTGCATGCCTAGCACCTATCCTACCTACGGCTAGCTACACAGACCAGATACCTACTATAAATGCCTGCGTTTAAAGCATGTACTTAGTACTGTTATATTTAGTTAGGCGTAGGTTGCCGGCTGCGGTTTCGACATATCGGCATTTATCGAACCATTCGTCTCACAATTCCATAATGAAGGTTTGGTCTAGTTTTTGCTGTCTACTGACACTCACTATTGAGTTCACGCGACGAAGGGACGCAGGATCTAGATTTCTGATCAATATCCAGAGCACGTAAAATAACTTGTTCAAGGTAAGCACACCTATAAAAAAATCTATTGGTTTGTTAATTACAAAGTTTTCGAGTTCTTACTTCATAACTATTGCATGCTATACCTACTCGACGTATACTCGTTACGTTACTCGTATAGTGTTTTGTTAGTAACCAATTTACTCCAATGTTGATTTTGCTAATTAATCTTATTTTATACCCGGAACTCCATAACAAACCTATTGTCCAATATTTTGCTTGTTTGAGAAATTTTTCAATCTTGAACATTGGCTCCCAGCCTTAAAACGTCGTGTCTATTTTGACATCTAAAAAAACATGAAAAACGTGTGCATACATTTGTTTTAATCTACTGTACTTATTACTAAACAGTAGTATTTTTAAGTATTGCTTAACAAATTTGATACGGAAAGTAGTATCGAACAGCCGATCCCAATGTTAGAAGAAGATTAATTTTATCTGGCGTACTCAAATTTTCCCCCTACAAACTATCAGATAGCAACATAAGAAATATATATATTATATCACACTAGTAGTTATAATAACAGCACGCATTAAAATAAATAGGCACCTAATAAAGCACTTTAAACTTGCATTTAACTTAAATTATTCTGGTCGGCAAAATTAAGCTAAACGTTTGAAATTCCGACCCACTTCTACATCTAAGAAAATGTATTCAACATATTAAGTAGCGTATCATACGTTATCAATAATGAAGCACGACATGTGCCGATAATTTAGCGTTGACACTATTTGCGTTAACTGGGCAGACTAGCCTTAGGCTACTTAGAATACCTAACCTGAGAAGTTACTAAGGGAATAACTAAAAAGGGCGCGGTAGCTGAGCTAAAAACCACCTAGGCCTATGTATCGCTGTGTCAAGTATGGCGATTCCTATCTAAATTTTAGCCAGCCAGTAAATTGGCCTGAGGAAAAACATTTTTTTTGGAACGAATTGAAAATCAAACTTATTCCCAATTTCCCAGTTGTCGATAGCGACGAAACCGGTATCGTCAAGTAAATATATGGCCATTTTTCGTATAACTGTTACGCGAATTTATAACAGCTTCCTGTAAATTTAAGGTAAGTACTTATACCTAATAGAACTCACTTTGTTTTTTGTGTAACTTTCAATCAATCTCGTTAATAATCATACGAGTCGTGATTATTTATTGAATGTCCCTTAACGGGCTGTTTAATTTGTGATGTCGAAAGTCTAAATGCTAAAAGTAATAACTATCATTAACCGCTCCGATAATATTATTAATTATTAATCTTAATATCATAGACATCCGGTGCAGGCACATAATTTTTATTGAATGATTGATCCTAATAACGGTTACCTATCCTATAAAATATTAGCCAACGGTCTCTTAAAAATTTACTTAAATATATTATTTATTACAATACCCAATTATAACCGTTTACTTTGTATCCTTCATTTATTTTGTAGACAGAACGAATGGGGAAAAATCCCAGTAGTTCAGTCAACAGAAGTACATAACATACCTTCCTATATAGGTGTGGTGTGTGTTACCATAGAAATGGTATGTTGGTACTAAGAGGCTTATTTTCCGCTTTAAAAATCCTGCCTTATTCGGAAACTTCGTATCATTCAATATGTTAAAGAATGTAAATCGTAAATCGGCTAAGCGTAGAGTAACTGCGCAATTCAATTCACGATCTCGGTAATCTCTGTTTTCGATCACACACTTACTGAAACATTCGTGTCCAGAATTAGGACGTAACATGTGCAATCGACTTTATGTTGAGATAAACCGACAAATTACATAAAGCAACAGGTAATTATTAGGTACCTATATACTTTAAAAATAATGGTGTGTTAATAAAATGACGAGAATTGGCTGTCTGAGATGCAGAAAGTATTTTCCTCTTAGAGCTAAAAATTAGTTCAGAGTACCTAATATGAAAAATGTTTAAATACTGTTTCTTTAACAACTCTCGCATGAGTTACACCAGTAAATATAACATAATAAGTTTATATTCGTGATTACAATCGTGTGTCAAACATGGGTTAAATTACACTGATAAAGTTACTTAACCTGAATTAAAAAGTAAAGTCTGAATCAATCGACTGTGAAAAAAGTTGTTACTCTGAAATGATATGGGTTTAACTATTTACTACTCTATTTAGGAACAATCATAGAACGCTGCGAGTATACTCGACTTCCTGCATACCATACTTTAATCATCTTTGATGAAGAGTTGTTACGGAAATGTAGATCGTGCCTCTTTATCTAAAACGAACAGAAGCTCTAATTACGCCAAGGTAGCTTCCGATGTTATCATAATCATGATTGGTATCAACAATTACACAGGTACGACTACGATTTACTACGATCAGTTACAGTTTCGAATTTTTGAACATGCGTAAGTCTTAATTGCATTCTTTGTGTGTATGTAGATATCATATCATAGTCGTGATTAGTTTATCGCAATCAGATGTGTTTTAAAAAATCAATCGTGACTAGGCAAGGGTTCAAGGTAACACCTATACACTGCGCTGCATGTCTTTGCGTACGCAAATAAACGACATGACCATTTCAACGCAGGCTGTGCATGTAACCCACATTTGGGTGCAGTTTAATTTAGCCAGGGCCTGCAAAACCCGTCGGACCCGCTAATACTCTGTAATTTATTAATTAAATCTAATGTCTCAATTATCTTTATATCTCTGTATCACGCATAGTCTAAACTTGACACCGCGAGATAAGCCGCGGGTGTCTCGGCCCGGTTGTCACCGTATCGCCTTATCGGCATCGCACAGCTCACAAGCGAGTGTGTTGTAATATCACCCTCGGCTATTGTAACTTCAATAACAGATTATGCTAAATAATTGTGGTATTATACATTGTAATGCCTACATGGAGACTGATATGACATGTATCTGACAATCTTTATGATATCGTTTACAAATTCGCGTTGTGGTGGCCTCAGGCCGCGGGACCGTCACCTGGCTGTTGGCGGCATAGTTTTGCTGTTTTGATACTTTCATAATGTGCTCTCATTTAAATGAGTATCAATTTGCATGATTAAATAAACAATTTGTTATTATGCATGATTGTGTCGTGTTTGTATAGAGGTAGTGGTATTTTAACAGAAGCATCGAAAAGCAAGTTTGTATTTTTAGGTCAGCGTCGAATTTCATTAGTTCTCAATTACGCAACGCGTCTAGACTTTAGCCACGTAGTGTACACACGCGCCATTGAGCTGGGAAAGAAAGACATGTGTGATTTATGAACTGCGGACGATAAATTAAATGTTGGCAAGGTCGAGCTTCTACCGTCGGACGTCCCGGGGCTTTCAACAAAAGCTACTAATGATTGAATCTTTGGTTTAGAGAGCGTAGTTTTGTTTGGTCTGTGATTGTACTTGGCGACCATGGTGCAAACACGAAATTGGCAGATAAGATTATCGACCTTAATCAGGGTAGGTAAGTAGGTATGTACACTACGAGCATTCATGTTTTAATGTAGGTATAAGTAATTCATCGTTTCGTTCCAGTTTTTGTATACATCGGGCCAAGCATGCGTTGCGTTTGCTCACTGACTCCTGATGAGAAGCGAGGACCACCAACTACCAGTAAATCCTACTAATATTATAAACGCGAAAGTTTGTAAGAATGGATGGATGGATGGATGGACGGATGGATGTTTGTTACTCTTTCACGCCAGAACGACTGAACAGATCTAGATGAAATTTAGCACAGAGATAGATCATAGTCTAAAATAGCACATAGGATACTTTTTAACCGCGGGGCGCAGCTAGTCGTATATAATCCTGATAGTAGTGCTAGTAGCGTACTAACAACTCGACATTGAAGTATTTAAAGTTAGGTCTACGCCTACTTTCCGACCGTGGACGATTCAAAGGGCACAGTAATATTTAAAAGCATCTGCAACAGTGAATTGTACGATTAGGTAACCACCATCAAAATGGAACTAATGCATACTTACGTGGTAAATGTGTTCACGAATTAAAAATTACCACGCGCTCTGCCAAGCAAAGGTCGATATCCACTTACTTTGAGATTTATTGCACACACATTAAGATTTACACACAGATATGGCAGATTACTACGAGCTCACGAATTGTTGGTAGACTGAAGATAACTCCTACGTGCTCTACTTTTACATTAGAAAAGCGCGAGTTATGTTATTCGTATAGGTCATGTAGAAAACGAAACAGATTTGTTAATTTTATGTTTAAAAATATTAGATGCGTGTCGAGCTATTGTGTCGTCGCAACGCTTTAAAAAGTGATTTTGAATCTCGAAGCTTGTATTATCGGCATTAGACCACGTCATACAGAAATACCTTTTATCGAAGCTTGTTTTGCTGAGCACAATTAATATTATGCTTATTAGTCAATTAGTCAAGATAGTTTGAACACCTGACAAAGTATAGCCCCACGACACGGTTGGTCGTGACCCGATAAGTTACGAAATGTGGTCCTACAGTACCGACATACATTATGTACCTAATGCTTAAAGTACCTCCGTAAAACTTAAGTACCTACCAGACGTGAAATAAATGTATCCGCCCACCGGGCACTGGCGCGCCCTCGCGCTAGGATCTGATACTGCACACATGTGGAACGAGAATTGATGAATTATATTTGTGCTTTAATAATAGGTTAGATTTATTGCTTACAGTCCATATTACCCGTAGGTTTGGTCTAACTAAGACCAAGATCTATATTCGGTACATTTTACTAGCCTAGCCAACATGTATCGTACATTTCACTAAAATAAGTGAGACTTGCAACTTGCGTTAAAGAGGTTTATTTCTATACATTATCATCTACAGTTTACTTAAATTCAGAAGCCTATATCATCTGACCAGACCATCTGTGGGTTTTCTCGTTATGAGTTGGTATAGCCTTAACGATGTAAGATACGAGTATAAGACAGTTCGGGGGTATTCGCATCAATTCGGATTAAGGATTAAATAAATCGTTTGTTTCTTTTCGAAACGGAGTTCAGTGTTTGTATCGACCTAGACAAAAGTAGCAAGTTTCAAAACGAGACGACCTTGTTTAATTAATACGACTGAAAAACACTCATATGCGGCGCAGACGAATTAGTGCCTTCCTAAATAATAAGATTAACTATTGCGCTATAGATCTTGATTAGTTTAAGGATGGTTCGCATCAAAACTGGTACAAGGCAGTACAGATGATATCGTTAATGTGCGCAAATTTCTATGTGATTTAATTACAATAAACAGCCTAAGCCTAGTTCAGTTATTCTATTGCGTAAATGTAATTGAGAAGCGTGAACGGGATCGGCTGGCGATTGCAAATAATTACTGCCAATGGTTTATTGATGTCGTAGCTTAACTGCAGCCTGTCAAGGATGAATCACGAATTCGAGTACAGCCAGCGGCAACATTCGAAAAATGGCTGCAATGTTCTTCCACTTTAGCTTTTTTCAGTTACAATGAGCTGAACTACAAATAGCTCTATGAGGCAACATAACACGCAGACAATAAAAACTGTTGATAATTTAAAAACGTTGGCGGTACTGATGTCACAGCATTTTAGTCTATTGTTTTCTTTTAGTATTGTCTTCTCGATACGATAGGGTATTGTGCAATGACGACCTTTCTAAAATCTAGAATATCACCGCATCGTGATGAAGTCGGTCGAGTTAATTTCACGGATTGCCATACATCTGGGCTGCGTAGGTATCGCAATTGTTGCCGAACGCTTTATCATTCATCCGTTGATTGCTGTCACGACCTAAGTACCTAATCATGAGGAAAATGTTACTCAAATCGTCTTAATTATTGGCTGATAATTGTCGATAGTCGCGATTTCGTTGGTGCTTTAAAATATTTCAGCGAAAGCATTCTGCCGTGACTCAAGGGTTCTGACACAATCTGCGTCTACTTTTATGAACCTATTGATAGCCAAGGATATTGTGCGTAGATTAGATTAGGTAGGTACACTTTCATTCAGTCTTGAAAGTTAGAAAATATGGTCTGATAAAACATCTCATTCATTAAGTCAAATTTATTCGTGCTAACGCATCGAATGCTAACGTCATAAATTACGTAGAAATCCTGTGATTCCATCGGTGTTTATGTATACCGGATGGACGATCCTCATTTAATCGATGAGTAGAAGGCAGTGTAGGCAGTAAAGCCCCTCCAATCGACCTTCGCAGTCACATGACTCGAAGCTTCGTTTAATCCACTTTTCCTAGACTCTGTGAGCACGAAATGATAGCCGTGTAATACGATTAACTACAGTTACTAATCGTGCAGTTTAGTTCTATGGTGCAGTCTCTCATGACGTCATAAGCTACTCGTATGTGGGTAACCTTTGTCAATGTTTCCTAATTTACATTAAGAATATATTTCTTGTCATAAAATAGTCAGATCTACGAGTAAGTTAGGGATGTAGTGATAGGCTTCACAGTTAACAAGTTAAACTTATTTAGAAGCTTCACGACTTGTGAATCTGCTACCTACATGTTATGTGTTTTTGGAAAAATTGAATACCGATATAAACTACTTCTTGTTTAATATCAATATCATCGGTGGGTAATCCTACTAACATACGTGTTTCGAGTTAAGTAACATAATAATTGTTAAATTGGTGCAATGTAAGATGTTCTATCGAAGTATTTCGATACGCAAAGCTTTTCATAATATCTCTTAAAATAAAAATTTACTAGACAAAGCAGCCAAAAATTTAATTTAAGAAATACATCCTTGCTTTTCCTTTTCCTCTTAGATAGTTTTTCTGGCTCACACTGCTCAGAATTTAGTGCAAACATGCCCAAATTTGCTTAATCATATAAATAATATGAAAAATTGATTAATCTTCATAAATATAAAATGTTACCTGTCATAAATATGATTATTAGTCCCTGCTTGTAAGAAGTTGTAACAAAACAGTTATTCGGCCCTGAGAATGACGAAAGAGAATCATCTGTGATATAACAAATTATTGCATAAACATAACTAAGATGCTATTATAATGAGATTTGAGCATAACTCTAATTTTTAACTCTGGTGGATGTTTTTATAGAATGGTTTCCACGGGACGTTATCTTTACATAGTCAGGTTCTGGTTCAGACCACCATTGGCACTTCTCTATTTCTAACCCCCGACGCTATAACAAGAGGGATGGCATAAGTTTAAAGTGTGTATCTGTTAGTCAGTCAGTGTATCTTTGTATGTATGTTTGCCTGGGGCAGAGTAACGGATAAACCGATTTTGATTTACTTAGTTCCTTTTTGTCTGAAAAGTTTTTGATCGAGACTGTTCTAAGCTATGATTGTCGGGGCTTATAAATTTAGTGATGTATTTCTACTTGTCAGAATGTTTGTTTTCAGTTCAGCCTACTGAACTACTACTACTAACCTATACTTTTGTCTGGCAGAAACAAAAGTATAAAATTAAAAATACCCCAAAAATCATCGAAAACTATCTTGATAAAGTCACCTTTTAGAAAAGACTAAAATAAAAACGGTTATTCCTTTTTGCAATTAAGATGCCACAGACAAACACACATGCAAATACACACATTCCTCTGTTTTGTGTCGGAGTTTAAAAAAACATGCCCATTGAAATGGCAGGATGGATAGGATGGATAATATTTACAAGAAGGTATAGTATAGGTTTTATACTTAAAAGTGCCAATGTCTTAGATATTTTTCTATCAAACTCGATTGAAAAACTTGTGTAACAGAATATTTCCTAAGTTATCTACTATACAGCCTAGATCAGACGACTATTGAGCGAGCATTGTTACGAATGTCCTGTCGTGACCTAGTATTAAGCCACTTTTTATCGACCTACAGCTTAGCTTTCGCAACCGAAGGTTACAAAAAGTAGTTGCTTGAAAGGGCTTGTTACTTTGATAACTCCACTTCTAGCTAAGATAATAATATAAAAGTATTAAGATTAGATGATAAAACTACTTTATTACATGGATAAAATCTTAAAAACATTTTTACATGCACATACCTATAACTAAATTCTAATCTAAAAGCCCGTTGGCAGAGGAAAAGGTACCCAGAATGCTAGCAGCATTGCCACGCTGGACTGCGCTGCCATTACCACGCTTTATTACTAAATTAAAAAAGAGCGAATTAAAATAATTCATCTCAAAACCAGTTATGGTAGATACATATTCTTTTGTTTTAGTTCCGACTTTTTAAGACGCCGTGAAAAATGCATCACGCACAAAAAAAAAAAAACAGTTGACTGTACCTCTATATTCTAGCAGAGCCTGGTAAACTAGGATAGACTGACCTTTTTAGCTTTAGCCTGTGAGGTGGTGTCACCTAATGATCAAATTCATATTAGGCTTCAACTACCTATCGTTACTGACGTAATTCTAGACAGTCATTTGTCGTGTACATTAGCAGAGCAGCATCAGCACATTTTCTTACAACACACCTCTACATTTTGGTAAAATTAGTTTTAATGTTTTGATATCTAATTGCCGTGTTCGGAGGTTTTGTATAAGGGGAACCCCAGAGCGTTATACCCCCTTTTGTTTGAATTAAAATTATTTTTTCTGTATCTAGGTCATCGTTTTAAGTTTGTCTATTCACTGTGAAACAAGTGGACCAAAATCATTAGTCTTGCGCAACATCCGTAGCTGACCATAAAACTATTGAAGTGTTATTTTGTTTACTGACCAATTGATTTAGACGTGAAGGTCGCATTCAATGTGTATCACATTTCTATAGCGGATACGTTACGGATATCATAGGCACGTTTGGTTACAAGTGCCTCTACATCCTATGAGGTACTTCAAATTGACACAGGTAAATATTTAGGGCCAAAAAACTGAAAGAGCCTTTCTTGGTAAAAATTTCGCTCCTAAAAACTCAAGTCACGATGTCTCGAATTACTGACTCGTGTACTTGTCTGGTTCGACATAAAAGACCTAACCAAATAAAGTCGTACGACCGTAAGTGCGGTTTAAATTCCTTGCATTGCTACATCCATGTCGTCGTTTAGTCAGAAATCGTACATTTCCATGTCGTGTTGGTTTCGGATGGCTTCATGTTCCGGACAAAAGATCGGATCGGACGGTGGGCAAGGCGGCGCCGTTTGGATCATCTTGCATAACCCCGCCGTCTCTCTGGCTAGGTTTGCACATTACGCGGTTTCACAACTCAGACATGCTCTTACCCAAACTGATTGCGGAAAACAACCCAATAAAATTAAACAAACCGGAAAGAGTTACTCCTCATTAATCTATGAGGTCGCACTCGTTTTGGTAACTTTCTATGCACGATCGTCTTTGTCCTTATATTAATGCAGGCATTATAATATGACATTGAAAACTGTTATGTCATGATCATACTATTTTAAACCTGCCCCATTTTCGATGCGGTTATATACCTAGAATCATGCAATCGGATTATTACATATTCGAGCAAATGTAGTCCAATACAAGCTCCTTGGACATTTGCGTACCTGAATAACATTAACGGTTTAATCAACGATGCAGATTAAAGTTATTAAGAGTTAAACGGTTTGGAATTATCATTTATTTACCTATCAATCAAGAAAGTGATAGTTAATGATAAAGCCACCCACTGTCTGCCAAACAAACAGCTATCTATACAAGGTGGTATAACTGTAGTAAGTCTAATGGTTGATGGCAGCCTAGTTGGGAGAAGGCTCGCCTCTCAAGCCAGAGGGAGCGGGTTCGAACCCAGCCAACGGCACGCACCAATTTGTTCAGTGTGAGCATATGTGCGTATTGTATGTCATCTGTCTGTATTGTGTGTCATACACGACTGGAGCCCGGTGTATGGCGACAGGCTCGCTCCCTGTCACATTTGGGACTAAAAATCGTCCGGCAAAGTAGGGGTGTTGTATCACACCTCTGCCAGCCCCCTCAGGGGAAAGGTGTGACGATATGTTAAGTCTAATGGTTCTAAGATAAAACCCAATTACACATTTTAAGCGGGATTATTTTAGTGTCGTAATTGGGCAATAATAATAAAACTGCCCGCGTGACTTTGAAAACGTTAAATATTACACTTACTTGCCTTCATTATTAAATACCGGCCAAATTATTATGAACACATTGAACACTCCTTGTTTTATAGACGCTTCACGAGTGACTAATTAACTGCCACGCCATTTGTGTTTACTAATTTTGAGTTATCTGATCTCGCTTTTAGTTTCTTGAGTGAAGTTTATGACATGACAACAACACAACCTTTACAGTTTGTTTATTAATTGTGAATAAAGTTGTCAATTAGATTGAATTAAAGGACAGTAAATTTATGAACGTACGTAAAATGTTAGAAGCCTTGATAACCTCTAAAGCTGTAGGTAGGTATAAACATATTTTTATTCATATCTACATACCTATATAAAAATGGGTATTTGTACTAGATAATTGATGTAATAGTTTTAAATGATGCAAGAGTTAATATTGGTCTAAGAAGGTGGACACCAAATAAGCTAAGTTGGGTTGATCCAAATTATCTAAGTCAACCTAAAGATTAGGTACCTATACAAATAAATTGTAATAAGGCAAACACAAATTGATTTCAATTCGTTTTTAAATTAATCAAAGGCAGCTTTCTGACATTTCGACACAGCCTTTACCGTAACTAGTAAATCAATAGGCCTTCTGACAGACTCGTTCGAGAAAAACTTCGCAGTCAACTGCACCAAAAGCAGTTTATCATTCGGAGAACTCCATTTGACCAGTTCCAGTTTTTACCTGACTGCGGCCAAAACGGTAGCATATTTTTTCGGGTATGTTTGTCTGATTCTACATGTAACCTACCGCCTAAACGGCTTTACCGATTTTGTAATGAGTTGACATTAGATTAGTTTTAATTTCTAGAATTATTGACTACATACCTATAATATGCTAATGTTTTTTTTTCCTATACCTTCATCTTTTTATGCAATAGATGGCAAACAACCTAACGGGCCACCTGGTGGTAAGCTTCTACAATTTTTACATAGCTGGATTAAGACATAGGCTACTTTTAAAACAACACAAACTATTCCTTTACAATAGCGCATGCATTCTGGTACCTTCGATCAGATCGAAGCCTGGCACGATGAATTCTTTGCTTACCTTCTGTTAATTAGTGTTAAGTACTTAATTGCTGATGACCAAAGATGCTGCAATCTATGCACACAAGTAAATAAGTTTTTAACGAGCTTGTATTTATACGAGTACACTCGCGAGGAATGTTAATTATTCATTAGCAGTTAAAGAGGCAGTGATTTGATTGATTAATGGTTAGTTACGGGGGTCTGTCCCGGGGCGATTGCGACATGCTCGATAAGACAAATCTACAGTTAGAGACCGACCTCGGACTACTTGCCGTTTCGAATCGTGTGTGAGCTATTTGATTTAACACACGCTTTCGATGAAGGCTAGTCTGAACATATTCCTCACGTGAATTGCTACCAAATAAAATCAAATCACGAGCTAAGTATCTTGATTAATACATATTTAAGGCCCTAATGAAGAAGATCGCTTGTGAATTTCTGGTGTTGAAATAACTGTAACAATGTAATGCTTCTTACGAAAACGAAGACACCTCTACATCTTTGTTACCATTGTATACCTACTAATGTCGAGTTACAAGGTTGTGATTGTGACTGTACCTATTATTTATCATTTCCAATGTAGCCAGAGGATATTTCGAACATGTCAGTAGGTACATGGCGTTTACATTGACAGGGTCTCAAATTACCATTGTATAATGAAACGGATGCAGAATAATATATGCTGGAGCAAGATACATATATAACCATTAAAGGCGGGACATGTTAAACGTGTTAGTATAGTTTTTGAGTCCAATATTGACGTACATACACCAGTATTAGTAAGTAAAGTAGTTTCTAAATGGAACAGACTGGTAAGCATTAAGCATGACTTACCTACCTTATTCGGTCGTTACTTTCCCTATCGTAGATAACTATGTAATAGACAACTAGCTTTTAATAATAATAATATAATAATAATCCATTTATTTCAGGCAATATAACTTGCATACAATGCAAGTTACAGAGCCCCATAGAAAATAAATACCTTACAGACTAACATACATATAAATAACATCAATAAATGCGTTGTTTTATATCATGTCTAAGTAAAGGTATTATTTTTCACCTCTCTATTACCCAGTCGCTACTGAATATATGTATCTACTTATTAGTTGGTCTCTTCGGAGCGCTGCGAGTATCTCGAAGACAGGAAGAAAAATTAAACTACTCTCGGCTATTACTACCGTCTAGACTTCAGGACGTCGTTCGACCAGGGGGGCTATTCCTGCTCGTGAGATGAGATGAGATTTTATCTTGGTCACTCTCACACCTATGACGTTTCAAACGAGAGCAACAAGAACGAAAAAAAGTGAGATGACAATCTCAAATCTCCGAATAGGGTCCCTGATCAGGCCGGTGTGATGCCAGAGATCAGTAGTACACCCGGTAGGTAAGATAGTCTCTTACTATTTCGCAAAGTTACTTAGATCATAATCAAATTCAACGTTGGGCAGCGAATCTAAAAGATCATCCAAATAAAACAATGAGTTCTTATTGCATAACACCGAATAATGATGAGAGCGGTTCTCATAACGTTTTGGTCGCGGACGTAGTGTCTTTGGACTTGACTAGGTAATGCTGCCTTGCATTAAGACCGCGGTCACAGCCAGATATGTCTTTTGCACATTTGTGACATTTACGGAAAAAATATGTTTTATTTTTACACGACTGCGCAAGGAGGGTTAGGTTTTTAAATGTATGTATGCATGTATGAGCATTCTTTGGCACACCCTACAGCCTAAACAGCTTCCTGGATTTCGAAATGTGAGTTGTCATTTGAATCGTCTTGATAGTGGAAGTGACATTAGGTACGAGTAACAATTTGCAGCTGGGTTTTTTCTTCTTCTAATAGTGTTACTTGTTCTTTTGTAAAATTGAAAATATCATTTTGAATATGGCTCAATTTCGTTTAATTTTTTTTAGATTGTACAAATAGTAAGTACTTAAGTGTTTATTTTATTTTAATAATTAATTGATTAATAATAATCTACTGCTTTAAATATCATTAGCTTTTATTTTTCTCAAAATTGGTTAAAATGCACGAGACAACAGTCTCAGTCAGTATGAGGGGAGCAGGCTCTTAAGTCTATTACACAGACTTAGACGGCATTACAGACAACCAAATTGTCAATGTGGTTGTACTTTCACATTGTTGGAAAGCACAGTCGTGTAGGAACTGCAGCACAAACGGTTGCATTTCTACCGGCGAATGCAGCACCTGTGATTATACCTATAGGCAAGGAATGTACTTGCATTAACAATGTGATATTATGTCATTCGACACTACAAACACTTTCCTATCCCTACTGTCTTACTGTTTATTTATACGTAACATATCGTCACACCTTTCCCCCGAGGGGGCTGGCAGAGGTGTAATACAACACCCACACTTCGCCAGACGATATTCAATCCAAAATGCGACGGGAGGTCAGCCTCGCCTTACACCGGGCTCCAGTCATGTAGCAGACAACATGTTTTGTAGTCTTTAATGTTTACCTATTTGTGATGTAATAAACAAATTTTCACACTCGTATTTTTATCATGGCCATAAAATTACATTTACTCGTAGTAAAGGTATCTCTACATACTGGCTTAAATACACTCATACTACCTCCATGTTTATAAGAGCATAATATTATAAGGGGTATTGACTAATAGAAAAGTTTCGTACAGTAACAGTTGCAATAGTCACATGATGAGAGATCACATGACCATGTTGAGTGGATCGCAAAGGTCATCTCTACTAACGGGCGATTAATTCACTTTAACGTCAGTTTCTAGCACTGTGTAGAGCACTGTGTGTAATGTTTGTGTGAGTGAAACATCGTCTAATAGCCTGAGCCTAATTTTAATAGAAATAGAGGTTTATTGCGAGAAGAGACTTAAATCGAACAATTGTTCGATTTAAGTTTTATCCAAATCTTACCAAAGACTACGTACCTACCTAACTTAGTCGGGTCACTATTTGCAAATATATGAAACAATAATTAAAAATTTCCATCATTATATTTGCGGATGAATTTATTTTTATTCAATGGTAGATTTTATTATTCACCTATTATTTATACCTACCTACTACCTAGTAGTACCTATTACTACCTAGTATTTTATTCATACACCTACCCGGAAATAATATCATGTCACTATCCAAAAACGTAATATGTACCTACCTACGTTACAGATTTATTAGGGCATCATAAAATCTTAACCATAGGTATATCATATCGCAATAAACTTAGATTGGTGCCTAGTGCATTTTAGTAGTCTGTGTTTCAAATTAGGATATGCAGGAAATTCAGGAATCTTTATTGATTAATTATGGGAACAACCTGCCGGCTTCCTTGTTTCCTGAAAGCTATAATCTGAGCCTATTCAAGGCCAGAGTGAATAGGTATCATCTAAGTCGGCGTGCTACATCTTCGACCACATCGTCGCTTACCAACAGGCGAGTTGGTGGTCAAACGAGGACTTATTCGCGATAAAAAAAAGACAAATCAAAAGTCCAACATAGTAGCAAGTTACATTCATGTACAGTTTAGTAAGTCGTTGATTTATATTAAACGTCTTATGTATAATTACACACTGAACCTGCTCAAGCCGCTCAAATTTTCGTGGAGGTTTTTAAAAGGGTTCCCAGAGTAATTTCAAAATAATTAATCATAAATTTGGTTTCAATCTGCTTCATGGTATTCTCAAAGTCCTTCACGCTACTGGTTTCGTGAAATTGAATAAGCCAAACATTCATTCTCAATCAACTCCACGCACTTTTTATTTAATTTACAAAACTGTTCTGTTTTATTTTACTCCAAAAAGCTGCTGTACAGTCAGGTGCAAAAAAATTAAGTACTTAAACAAGTTGCTGGTTTTGGGTTTAGTAAACTTTAGGTTTTCTACCGGTTCAAAGTGAACGGTTAGAATACAAGTTTTGAAAATTCGAGAAAAAAAAACCGAATCTGCATACAAAACGAATCACGTGACAAGTTATTATGTTGGACACTAGCGATTATTTTTCTTCCGAATTTCGCGAACTGATGTTCTAAAAGCTATTTACTTTCACGGGCAGAACAACGGTTTATTCCAACTTGTTCACCTGGGTTTAGTATTATTACACCCAAAACCAGCACCTTGAATAGTTATTCTTTGTAATAAATAACTGTATGTTTGGGAAAGCTAAAATAAAATACAAAAAATTGATTAGTATTGTAATTATTTTATTCATATGATTCGCTTTCACTGACCAAAAATAGAAAAATAATAAATATTAATCCTTACAATAAAAATAAAAAAAAATTAGAAAGTATTTTTTACCTAAAGATCGGATATTCGGATACATTTATTAAACAAAATTAACTTTTTTTTGCCAATAGCTAAAAAATATATGGATTCAGCTTCTAACTCCTTTTGTGTTTTTCTTTTTAATTTTTTTTATTAATTTATGATAAATCTGATTTTCACATATATCATACATAAACACATAGCACGCCGTATTGCAACATCCACACTTCAAAGACATTCTGATTTTCAACGGTAACAAATCCTAAGTTGATACTAAATACCACCAGATCCTGGAAACGCGAGGTATTTTGTTGATAGAAGTGTTCTCCATGGGTACAACTATTCTATACAACTTAAATTTACTCAACCCACGAAGTTAAGGTTTTAAATAATAACATCACATTAGGATAAAAAATAGTTTCAACCTAATCTTATATCTTTAAATGAGCAATTCTTGTATATATATATATAATTGGAATCTCGGAATCTGCTCCAACGATTTTCATACAATTCAGTATATAGGGGGTTTCGGGGGCGACAAATCGATCTAGCTAGGAATCATTTTTAGAAAATGTCATTTTATTCGTGTTTTATCGATAATCAACTTAAACATAAACTTGGAAGAAAAATAACAAAAAGGAGTCTCAACTGAAAAATATGACTCTTCCTGACATCTATTGGCGAATAATAATACTATTTTTTGTGAGCAACTAATTGCTTTAACGACACAACAGCAGATGGCGTTGTTAAGTAACACGAAGTCAATGAGTGTTTGCTTTGAGGTTAGACTAAAATCAATTGTTTATTTTCCAAAAAACACAATTAAAAAAAAAAATACCGAGCAAAGCTCGGTCATCCAGGTACTGTGATATAACTAAGAATACATTAAATAAAACATACTTACGTTTTTTACCCGACTGTGCTAGATGGAGGGGCCTACAATTCGTGGTCGTCGATTGCAGATGATAAAAAAACTACAGCTTTATTTTTTCTATGTTACCAGTAAATGTGCTGATTGGGTGGTATAGTGTAAGTTATAATTAGGTTACTCAGCGTATTTTAGTAAGCATTTGTGACTGACTGTACCCCTCGACATCTCATGATGTAAGACGAAACCTTTTTTGACAAAATAAAAATTGTATTGTTTCGTTTGGAGCAGTTTGAGAAAAGATACTGGAGTACTTTGGAAATAACTGTTTTAAAACCTTTTCTTGGAGTCATCATCATCAGCCCGTAATCGCCCACTGCTGAGCAGAGGCCTTTCTTCTCGTACGCCACTCATCCCGGTCCTGTGCCAATCCTGTCCAGAGGGGCTATTCCTATGCGTGAGATGAGATTTTGTCTTGGTCACTCTCACACCTATGACATTTCAAACGAGAGCAACAAGGACGAAAAAAGGTGAGATGAAAATCTCAAATCTCCGAATAGGGCCCCAGGTACGACCCGCGACATTTAAAACATCGTCGACCCAGCGTGCTGGAGGCCGACCAACGCTACGTTTGCTGATATGCGGTCACCAATCCGTCAACATTTTAGTCCACGTGCCATCACTCTGCCTGGCAACATGTCCTGCCCAGCTCCATTTGAGCTTCGTGATCATCATTCCGATGTCACGAACTTCTTTCTTTCTTATTTCTTAGAGTACTCTGAAAATAAACCAGCTTGGTTCCAATCGGTCAGCTTGATTCCAATAAAAAATAACAAGTAGGCCGATACCAATGCGCTCCGGGCTGCATCTTTATAATCACAGATCTGTCATATGTGATATAAATAGGATAACGAGTGTGACGTACAGCGTGTGCATCCGCGGCGGTGCCGGTGTGCAGGGCATCGTGCAAGCGTACAGCACAGTATAATTATATTTAATAGTATAACAGCATTATAATAAAAACATTCATTAGCAATTAGCTTGCAAATTTATGTAAATATTTTTTTTACTTTGTTATTACTGACTGCAATACAAGTGTTTTTCTATTTTATTGCTCACTATTCATAAAAATAATTACAAAACAAATGATGGTGAAATTTGTCATTTTCTGTGTAAGTATTATAAACAAATAAGTACCTAAATAATAAATAATACAACTTACTAGTAAGTGTGTACCGAGTAAATATATTATTATTGTGTATAAGTACCTATTGATCTTTTAAAATAATCACAACAAAATACAGTGAAAGCTAGCTGATTATAAGTATTCATAGTGCTAGAGGTAGGTACTTGATTAGAGGTAGGTATGTCTACATAATATTACTTATCTAATTTTTAATAGGTAAGTATTTCATTTCAATCACTCATGACAATAGTACCTATTGATTCGGTAACAATGAATGAACAAGTTTTTTGTTCCACTATGTGCGCGTGCGAGTATTATGTATCCGCGGTCGTAATGTCATGCATTTACGAGTTTTTTGTATAGGTACTTAGTTGTACAATATCATTGTATGAAACTTACTTCTGTTGTACTTAAATACATCTAAATAATAACCTATTTAGATTAGAATCCATGCTATGACGAGACATCGCGGATTTTGTTGGAAATATACACTAATCATGTAACCATCAATCCTTTGTTAAACGAAATGTTCGGATGGACTAAAAAAACATTGCATGGCCAAAAAAAAGTAACAGCCAACCGTTAGGTTCTAAATTAACAAAATGTATGACGTAACCCTAGTAAAAGACGTACCTGTCACGCACACTAGTATAAAAAGTTGGCCTGTCACGTTTCGTTTTTAGACAGTACGGAACTCTTTCTAGACGTATAAGTACTCATAGCATCAATCTTAAATAAGCTTTAGCGTTTTATTAGTTTGACACTAAAACTCTAAACCTCATCTATGAACTCATCATATCATATTTATTTATTTATTAAATATAGATTTAAGAAATTCCGTTAAGAACATCAGACATTTTTTTTGTCTGACGCTGTTAACGGATTTTTTGGATAGTTGCAGCTGTACATAATTACCTATATCGGGTTTACTAGTCAAGCTAATGAATAAAACATGAAAATAAACTAAATACAAATACCATTAGAAACAGTTAATATTTTTTATGCCTAATTTTAACCAGAAACGTAATTATCTTTTGATGGCCTATTAAAACTGATTGGTTCACCAATGAAGGACCATTTGATGCAAATGAAATAAATATTAAGGCACCGTCTTAATCTAGAGCTTTTCTTTTGAAATTAATCAAAAAAATAATAAGGCTCGTAAAAAATAAGATAAAGCTTCCGATAGTTTAGCAAGTATTTATTTTTATAGCGTCTGTTTCGTAAGAGGCCTAATGTGGCTCGGTCGCGCCTTTCTAGAATGCTAGGCAGGCGGACTGGTTCCATGTATGTCGTCCGTGATCGCATATCAGACACTTGCGAACCCTACTGCGGTTATAGGCCTACACTTGCCGGAACCGAAGAGAATGGTGTTCCGCAAAATAAAATTGAACATGTATGTGTGACAACTTTTAACTAAGTAAATCACTACATAGTATAAAACAAAGTCGCTTTCTGTGTCCCTATGTCCCTTTGAATGCTTAAATCTTTAAAACTGCGCAACGGATTTTGATGCGGTTTTCTTAATAGATAGAGTGATTCAAGAGGAAGGTTTATATGTGTAATAACATCCATTAAATAGTGGAGAAATACTGTTATTTTTGAGGTTTCTAATGTGATGTCGTTAATTATCTTTTTTTTTCCGCTTACATTGCAAACGCAGGACGCGAAAGTTTGTAAGAATGGATGGATGGATGTTTGTTACTCTTTCACGCCAGAACTGCTGAATAGATCTGGCACAGAGATAGATATCTAGGATATATCTAGAATACTTTTTAACCGCGGGTGAAACCGCGTGGCGCAGCTAGTACTATATCAAAATAAGTCGGGTTTTCCTTCCTGACGCTATAACTCCAGAACGCACGAACCGATTTCCACGGTTTTGCATTCGTTGGAAAGGTCTCGGGTTCCGTGAGGTTTATAGCAAAGAAAATTATAAAAAAAATTACGGTTCCTATCGGGACCGCGGGTGAAACCGCGGGGCGCAGTTAGTTAATTTATATTTTTATATCTATACTAATATTATAAAGAGGTTCCATTTGTACGTTTGGATGTAGGGGGTAAACTCTAGAACTACAGGTCAAATACAAAATTGTTTTCTGATTGAAAGCTACAGATTCATGTGCTATAAAACGTAAGTGAAGCTACAGGCAAAAGCTGTCCTTTATAAGCATAAAATATACCAATTTTGTCGACCATGGTATCGTAAATATGAACTACCTAAACATTGGTAAAAATATAGGTAAACAAAGATAATTTTATGTCATTAACCTCTTACATGTCACGATGATTTCTAACTACGCATATTTGACAAGCATCTATCATTACCGTAATTTATTTGGAACCAATCATCGTGTTTACTACCGCATCTTTGTGGACCTATCTCAATTAGATAGAATATACATATACCTTTCACAAAGTTGTGATATACTTGTGCCTGCACCTCGAACGGCAGGTAATGCATCATCATGATGAATTGGAAGCGAGAACGTAGGCTGGAACCAGGTTGGTACTCATATTACGGGTATATGAAGTTCGTAAATATTGCGTGACGTATACATAAGATATGTATATGTATAGGCCACAAGTCAGGATATAGTATGAGACTAGCTATACCCCGCGGTTTCACCCACGGTCAAAGCAAAGCATTCGTTCTGGCGTGATTGAGTAACAAACATTCATACATACATCCATCCAAACTTTCGCTTTTATAATATTAGATAGATCCATATATTGTTATGTATAGGTATAGTAATTAACTGGTATACAACAATTATAGTCCTTAAAAAGTACGCCTACCAAGGTGCTGGATAAAGCAGAGCAATAAATTACTCTTCACAATACAAAAAAATTGTCGATGCTGCATCACACCTACATAGGAGACAAATGAATACACGGGCGCAACCTACTGTAACTGACGTCTTAACTTATAAATCACGTGGCTATAAGTCATTTCATCAGTTATATTCCTCCCATACTAATGATTTATAAAACGGCCGATTAGAGAGGGCAATATGCGTTGCCACGTGACTCGTGAAAGGCATTTTTGCATTCTCATAAATACATAACAGAGAAATCTATATGACAATCCGTTATACGAAAAACGAAACATGATGCTCTATTCACAATTTTTGTCATAACTGATTTTAATAACTTTAGTATGGGGAAACTATCAAAATTCGCTTCTACAACTTTTTACGAAAAACCTAAATAAAGGCCTGATTTCTTTCCCAATTTTAAATTAGGTAGGTATACTTGCTTACCTTTGATATATGTTACTCTGTTTTTACAAGAATTTAACTAATAGTGTGATTTGTCATTTTTACAAAATGAAATGACACGGGCAAAAAGTCTGATTTATTCACCGCAACTCGTTTGGGATTCAACTCAAACAAAAACTGTTGGAAGTTGCATCTCGTTGCGAAACGAGAGTTGCATTCTCAAACTTTATTGTTCAAAATTAATCGTGTCGCTCGTTTCGAAACTCCTAAACAGCCGACAAATACTCGATTTGCTCACATACCTACAGACAGGTATCCCTTTCGATCATGTTGTTTACATCGATTTTAATAAGCAGTGATAGCGTGAGTACGATTTATAAGCTTTTATGATGTTATTTTTATGGACTTATGCATATTTTTTGAATAGTCGAAAGGTCAATAAACTACAACCCATCTGACGCATCTTTAGGAATAGCAACAATCGAGAAGATCAAATATTAACTCGAATAGCTAATATATTTTGTTAGATAACAATCGCTTTATTGCTTTGGCGAAATCTTTCGAAAGTTTGCTAATGGAATTGATACCATCAATGTTAATAAGAAATATTGACGCTCGGTCAAAGTTAAGTAAATGGTGGGCTTGTAATAGTGTCTAACAGTGTCTGTCGTCGAAGCTGTAGTCGGATTGTCGATGTCCTTCTGGGTCGGTGGTGGTCTCAGGGCGGCGCATCGGCACTTTCATAGTTGCGCAGGCTTCGAGGCGCTGGCGCGGCTCTCCACCATCAGTGCTGCGATCGTCGCACCGCAGCCTGCACGCGCACTACCACGAACAGTTCTGCACGGGAATTACTCTAACTCGGTGAACTGAACTCGTTCTGTGAACTTTTGTGCCGATGGTATCAGTGGTCAAGTGGACGGTATATTGTTTTGGACAGTGAGGTGCGGATACTACAATGTTGACACGGTGAGTTTATAATGTTTCTTGTTTTTAAAATATTATTACAATGTAGCTAAGTTTACACAAAAATATTGGTATTAGTCTGGTATAATTAATAAGAAGACTGCCATGTAATTTACGGTAGCTCGTTGAAGTCTTTTGTACGGAACGATCGTAGCCGCTGCGCTACGAACGCAGCGCTACGACTTGCGTAGCGCGTACTGTAACCTGTAACTGCATGAGTTTTTTTTATCAGCTGTTAATAATAACCTATCAGCAATCGTGTGTTAACAAACGAACAATAATGTGTTAATATCTACGAATAATAATAACATCAATACTAATTTCTGAAATTGGACACCGCTGAATAAATTACTCGGCTAATGACTAACTCAAAAATAACAGGCAAGTTTTTAATTGCATCTATAAAATAGAAAATGGTAATCTACATAATATATCTATCAGCCTATATCGATTACTAGTACTTAAGAAAGTGACACCACACTGTCGCTTTCATCATCTCACTTTCCGTTGGATCCGATGTGTCGACGCCTCGTACTGATTTCCTTTCCTTTGAGTTATTATCAAAGTAAATTTATTAATTTGAGATAATATTCAAGGCAATTCATTATGCTAATTAGTAGTTTGTATTAAGTCAAGTTGATTAGTTTTTGCTTTCTAGATATCGATGATCTGTCCTTATCTCATTGAGAAACTAGAGCTAAAAATAAATATTGATTAATAATTTATTAATAAGATGTGTTTTCCCTTAATCAAAAGTTGTTTATTTGTTTGCTTTTGCAATATTTATTTAGTGCACTTATATACCTATAGTTATTTTATTTAAATAAAGTACATTTGTTTAGCTCGTTTTCGTTTAACTATAGCAAAAACAGTTTCATTAGTTAAGTACTCAAAAGTTGGTACAAATAATTGATTTTTACTAGCTGCCCTCAGCGGAGTTACCTGCAGTTAAAAAAATAGGATTTAAGTTTTTATTATTCATTTCTAGATTAACGATATTTATAGCAGGTATTAGAGCTAATTATGAATTTGACTTATAGAAAATTATTGCTCTATGTGCTATTCTAGAATATAATTTATCTATGTACCAAATTTCAGCCCGATGTGTTCAGCCGTTCTGGTGTAATTGAGTAACAAACATCCATACATCCATCTAAACTTTCGCATTTATAAAACACTAGCTGCGCCCTGCGGTTTTACTCGCGGTTAAAAAGTATGTATCAATACAGAGTATAAGCTACCTCCATACCAAATTTCATCAAAATCCGTCTATCCGTTTGAGCGTGAAGAAGTAACAAACATACACACCTACACACTCACAAACTTTCGCCTTTATAAAATTAGTGTGATCAAGAGTCCAGTGACCTAACTAATTTCGACCTAGGCGACCTAGACTAATTTCGCATTGGCTTAAGGTTTTCTACAGCCATTTCGTCCAGAAGAAGAAGACGAGCGAAGAGAGAATGATACTGACGAGCCTCTAAAGTTACCTACAGAGTGACAAAGTGCAATTTCAATTTTTTTTATGACTTTTGCACTTCTGTAATCATTCTTAAGTAACTAAGAATTTCCCTTGTATTATGGACTCATTTAACAGCTAATAATGTGGACAACCTCCCTATGTAAAGGAATTTTTTATTTGCTTTGTCTATCTATCGAATAAATCAGTCAAAAGTGACCCCTTAAAAATGCGAATATTTTTCATACTTCTATTTTAGCTTGAGAACGTTTTAAAAAAAAACAAGAACGTTTGGAACAAACGAACGGGCGGAGATATTGTTAATTTTATTGAACATGCTAAATTTCATCATAATCTGACAAATGGTTTTCAAGAAATTTGAGTAGCGCGTTTGTATGGAAATTTCAAAGCGTCGCGGCCCTCTTAAATTAATAGCACGCCAATTTCATCAAGTATTATAATAGGCAGGTATGTATAATCAATTGAGTAATACATTCCTACAACATTACTAATTTCGTCTTTATCTCAGTTTTGGTTACTCTTTTGCATAATTAACGTTTAATTCTAATATATTAACATAAATTATGACGAACAAAGATTGCTATGAATTATTTACGTTTTATTGGTGTAATTTGGGCTTTACATCTTGGAGAAATAAATTTATGAAAGTGCGGTTGTAAAGTTACATACCCGTGTCAACTTTGACGAGTCATTAGGTAATGAAATTATACTTAAATTAAAATAGCTACATAATTTCCTTTAGATGCAGACAATTGTTTTACCTTCTCCCGGGTTCTGTGAGAGTAAGTAAACTAGAGAAAGGGAAAGGTTCAAATGCCTAAAGGGTAAAATACCCAGTGGTATTATTGGCTCAATAACTAGTCCATAGTTATACAGTGATTTGTCTTTTTCTTTATTTTTACTTTTAAACTCGATGATTATAAGCGATGACAGCCTAGTTGGAGAAGGCCTGCTTCTCAAGCCAGAGCGAGCGTATTCAAAAGAGCCGACGCCGACGGCACGTACCAATTTGTTCCTTGTGTGAACAAATGTGCGTATTGTATGCCATCTGTTACATGACTGGAGCCTTGTGTATGGCAACAGGCTCGCTCCCTGTCACATTTGGGACTGAATAACGTCCGGCGAAGTGTGGGTGTTGTATTACATCTCTGCCAGCCCCCTCGGGGAAAAGGCGTGACGATATATGTTATATTAAACTCGATCGAAAAAGACAAAACACTAGGATAAATATTCTGAGGCTATGCAATGTTTATTACTAAGGGGGTAGTAATCGGTATCATTGTATATACGACGATTGAGTAGAGAAGGGTATTATAATATCATATTTGCATCTTCAAAAAAATAAAACTTTTTTTATTGGACATTTTTAAACTCACCTTCTACATCGACATCAAAATACAAGCATGCTTGACTTACTTCAAGGTGTATGACCGACTCACTCACTCATTTGACTGTATAAAAAGATGAGATATAAATCGGTCACACGCCGAGATTCCAAAAATAACTAGAAGCAAGTAAGACTTGAACTTAGCTGCGGACAACGTTTAAAAATAACCTCTCAAAACCTCTGTCGCGTGGTCGATACCGTTATCGAGAGCGAATACAGGTTCCGATCGATTATTTATTAAATTTCTATAACTGGTTTATAGGCCCAAACTCAGATCGTGAAGCTTAGGTAATCTTTACAACCCCTTGACCAATTTTGCTTACCTATTTTAAACATGACACCAAATTTTATCCTAACCCATCAAACCGTTTTATGGTGAAGAGTAATAAAAGAAAACCGTACGAAAGTTGGTGATACGCACACAAGTCGTGTAATAGTCAGATACTTTCGCAATTATAAATTTATAGTCCTAAAATATGCTGCAATTTTATCTAAACCAATTTGTCAAGAAGTGATAGACAAGGTAGGATGTTGGTTAATAAATAAGGCCATTATTCAATTGAAAACAATAATACATATGTCAGTAGATCGTGACGCCTAGTCAAAAATTTTGAGCTTGGTCAGACTAGCAGGAACCGCGCGGTTCTACTTTCCGGCGGTTGAGAAGCAGCTACCACGCGGTCGTGTCTGAACTATTACGAAGGCGCTCAAGGAAATAAGAACCGCGCGATCTAAAACCGCGCGGTTTCCGTTAGTCTGACCAAGCTCTAACTAACCGCACTGAAAGCGAAAGTACGCAGCCTGTCTTGCAGCGGTTTTGATGGATTATACCTACAGCGAGCAATACGACTGCAGGATACTTATATGGCACATGAGTAATGGAACGTCGGAAAAGCTCATCTATTTTAACTGAGCAACAAGTTAGATAACCTATTAAACGAGTGCGTGAGACGTTACGTATGTGTTTTGCAAAAAAATGTAAGCCACTAGAGTTGTTAAGTGTAGTCTTTCATAGGTTCCTTTATGATTTCTTACCCGCTATTTATTTACTTAGGTACCGACTTTTTTAAGATGTTTATCTATAGTTTCTTATGCTTTAAAATAATTACTACTAATTAGTAACGTTACTGTGATTGTGTTACATGTTCTATCAAAATTAAAATAAGAAATATGAAGATAGCTATTGTTTTGGTTTATATTATTGTGATCCGCTACTATATTTTGTGTTGACCGTTCCAAAACTCAAGGTTAGCGCCGTAAGGTAAACGAATTTAAATCGATAAGATAAGAATATTTGTGGGTTGTGAACAAAATAAATATAATTATATTTTACCTTATTTCTCAATATGGCAATTTACGCAGGTATAAATGTACTTACAATAATTTAAACAATTTAACTTACGAAAAATTAAACCTACGGCGTCAATTAATGTTGGTTTACAAAACATTGAATTCAGACGGGATATGATGAAATTAGGCTCATAATGAATATTAATACAACAAAAAATATCTTTACGCAGACATGTTTAATAATTTGATTAATATTAAAATACATTGATAACTGAGCCAAATTTAAATGTATGCTGATAGCTCTATGGCATAGCTGGAGAAGCGTCATGTGACTCCGTTGGGTGAAAGGGCAGTCTATAAACTAGCACGATTAAACTAAAAGGTTTCTTTTCGTTGAATAACATAATTGGGCGAGTAGTGTGCGGGTCACAGAGAGCGGAGTCGGTGACGTAACAGTAACTGGCTCGGAGCATCCGATGCGAATCTTGTGGAGTTGACCCATTGCACAACTAACGATCTGTAATGTTCAACAGAGAACTCGTCTGCTCAGTGCGCTACTATTCTGATGCGTGGGAAATGAGACCAGCTTATGAAATATATCAATTAACGTTGCTAATGCTACGAGTAGGATCTAAACGCAAACGTCATTGTGGTCTAAACGGAAAAAACGTCTAAAACATCGTGATTTTGATCTCATCTAGAAGCGGGAAAAGAAGTGGCTTCAGAAGACTTGATTTGTGAGAAGTCGCCCCGGGCCGTTATTAAAAACGGTTTATACATAAATTTAATGATTTTGGTTCAACACTCGCTCTGCCTGTTGCTGCCAACGTTGAGGTCGATAACGTGGCCTAATAACCTACCTTTAATATATTGGTACTAAAGTATTATTGCTTTTCACACTAGATTGGTTACCTATTAGTTCTATTAGTAGGTACTCAATAATTTATTAAATTAAATTTTACTAAAGACGGCGCTAAGTTCTTGCAATGTTTTAATTACAGCATTAAGAGCTCTACATAAAGTTTTATCTTCATTTTATTGAGCAGATGAAGCTATAAACATTTTTTATATTATAATCGTAAGTAGTAAAGTTGTGAATATGAATGTGATGGTGTAATAATGTATGCAATGCCTACATGAAAAATATGTATAAATTAGCAACTCATTAGGATCTGTGCTCGCTAACATTATACAATGTTTTTCTTCCTCATGGACTGGGCGAGGGCTATCTTGGTTATATAAGTATTAAAAGTCAGATCAAGGCAGGTACCTACCTACTTATTTCAATTATGTGGTAAATACATAGCGAAATTTTAAAAATTAAAAATATGTAGATTGTTTTTACTTTTTTTTTTAAAGACAATCTTACTTGAACTTTTTTTCCTAAGCCAACATTCCTGTCCTGACCTTTTGTTATTTACTTATTGCTGTAATAACACTTAGTTCGCGTAAGAAATTTGCTGCTAATATTTCATCAGTAGATAGATACATATGCCAACATTTAGCAAGGCTATAATGAAATTGGAAAGAACTTGACGTCACCAAACGGCATATCACTGTTATTTAGGGTGTGATAATCATTTACTTGCACATTGAAGCCACGAAGCTGTCTGTCATTGTTTACGAAGTTTTTTGACCCGCTCGAGCGGTCAAGTAACTTGCAATACAAGGCAGTACAGTATGGACTTTATTAAAAGAGCCATTGAGTTGAAGTTAGAATCGAATAGGATTTAATGTCTCAGCCGCTAATTCTCAAAACAAATCAATTTTGTAAATTGAGTTATTAGAAAACAGTTACGGTTTATTAACGTACGTTCAGTAAAAGAGGTTACTTTAACTACTTTTCCAACCTATTGTAGCAGTCAACCCAAGTCAGTATATAGTTATAGTATAGATTTATATATATTTGAACAATATATATATTTAAACAAGAATGCGTTGTATTTTTCTGAATAATGATATATATTAGATAAGTGTTGAATATGATGGATATAATACTGTGTAAGATTTGATGTTACACTATTTGTAAGATTATAAATATTTAAACCTATTTTGCAGTGCCCTTACAGGGTCTTTGTACTTGTAGTTATTCTAAACACTGTATATTGCGCTGTATATTGGCAAATAAATAAATGTATTCTGTCCGTAGAAATGTATGTTAACCGCATCGCAATATTAAATATTACCAAGTGAATAGATGCATACTGCATGTTTGAATTTGTCATTAAAATTTAACCTCAATTCAAGAATTCACGTCCCAACTGTAAGTTGTTTAACCTATCTAATTAGATGTAGAATAAAATATAGAATAGAATAAAAGTGAACTTAACTAGAGAATCCAAAGAAGTCTCTTTAACATTAAAATTTATAGTTAACCATGATCAAAAATAAAAATCTTTAGTTGCATGAAACAAAACGTGAAGGTGCACAATACTTCTGTAGATGTCAGCAGATTTTTGGGCTTTATGCACATAGTAACAAAGTTTGTCTCACTAAATGACATTTATAGGTTGGTGGAGGCGTCAGGTGTTCAGAGTGCCGGCATTTATTTCGGCCAGAAATTGAGCATTGCCATCCAGCGTGGCAATGCTGCTAGCATTCTGGGCACCTTTCCCTCTGCCAACGGGCTTTTAGATTAGTTCTAGTTTTTAGTTAATAGTTTAAGTTTTCTTTAATTTTCTGATTTTATTTTAAGTTATGTACATATAAATAAATATTTACATTTATAGTATGCAACGTTTTTCTGGTTTTTTTTTTGTACAAGGTCAGTGACTCAAGTATTAATTTAAGATTTACAGTTTTATAATTACATCTCTGAACTTTGAAAATTCTGATAAGATGGTTACTACCACAGGTCATTGTTTCTACTTGCGTTGAAGTAACTTCGAAATCCATAAAACGGAAGAATTTTGAACATTATAGGCTCTGTGAGCATTTTACGAGGACATACGAAAGCATATTTGCTGAAGCTGAAGCAAAGACGCTTCACTCACTAACGCTCGCTCGGTCAATAATATAAGTATTAAATATTTATATTAAATATTTATTTTATTTATTTTTATTATTATTATTTTACTATCTTTATATTCGTCTTATTCTCCTTATTTGTCTTGAATTGAAGTGAGAGGATTTGTTTAAAATTTGTACTTACCTACATGGAATATGATGGAATCAGCAGCAACGAGGCCACCGAGAAGCGACGATCATTATTGAAATAAATGGGAACGATCATTTTATGCAATTTAAATAATTACTTAAATCTGCAACCAAGATATTACCCAACATCGAAGACGTTATTGTAAAAGCAGAGAGAACATAATTGCATGGTTTTCAAAATAGCTTATTAAAGGAAATAATAACGTGACTTATACTTATTTTGCTCAAACGCCATAACTCTACAACTCTGCTGCCAGAATGGTATCTACATGAACTATCGCGTCTAGCCACCCGGATTACTACAAACAAGAATTATAATGTTATGTATATTCGAGGAAATTTAAAAAGCTACAGCCTCAGGGCAGAAAGTTACAACTAGAAAGTAAACCTGTGTGTTTATCGCACACGTGTTTTTATGTTCTTAATTAGATTCATTGCTTATGATCGGTGTAGTGATATTAAAAATCGCATTTTTTAAATGTTTAGCTGATATGACTATAGGAAAACTCCGTAAGAGTTAAAAGTTAAAAATGAATTGCCGTACCTAACGGAAACATACCTTCGAACACAAGTCTTAGAAGCGATCGCTTTTTGTTTTAAGTACAAATTAATCGGTAATAGTTATGTTAACATATTTGAGTGAAGTCCTAGGTGTCGCGGAATTTACATGCGATCCATACTGGGAATTACTCGAATTGACAATAATCTTCATTGTTATTTTATCCAAATGACTTTTTTTTAGAAAGGTTTTTTCGATATTACTACAAAATTATTTCTAAGAAGAAGAGATATTTCTACTGATTATAATAATTACTTGCTTAACTAAGTAGGTATGTACTTTAGGAAACTTTAAATCATTATAATAAAAAAATAGGTCGGTACGAATCAACTAATGGTAACTTAGACCTCACAGGTAGATAAAATCAATCATTGCCATCGCTCACATATCAGACCTCCGCGCCTATATTTTGCGATACCTACCAACATTTTACATCTATCAAAATGCTTTCAATTTAATAAATAGTTTTTGCTAGTTCTTGCACACGATTGAGCAATTCCACTTAATTCACGATCTAGTGCGGATACAAAATAATTGCAAGATTGCAAGCTTTAAAATTTAATAAACTTTTTAGAAGCGTTTGGCGGCTGTTGCAATGCACCAGTTGATATTTGAGATGGAATCTATTATATTTATCATTATGTTGCAAATAATGCAAATTTTACGCTGATTGGAGCAACAAGGCCTTAATAAGTAGATATTATGACTAAGCCCCGGGTACCGAAAGCTGCTTTGTTCTGCTTTAGATATCGCACCTAGGTTTTATCTACCTACTTGTAATAGGGTTGCTCTACTTCGCTAAATTGTAGTTTCTCGGCTGACATTTAGATTCATTAGAATGTTAAATGATAAGTAGTGATTACATAAACCGTGTAGGCTTCAAACTTACTAGTAACGACATAGATTGCTCTACCAGAAAATAAATACAAAACTGACAGTGTCGGAACAAACGTCGGCCAGATCTTGTACTTACAACTTTGCACCTGGCTTACATTGTAATTAAAGCTTCTATCAGAAAAAAATGATTTTAGGAAATGATATTATACTGATCTTATTCCAACAATACTGTTAAATAAATATGAACAGCCAGCGAGTACCTTAGAATTTATATTATCGAGTACAAAAAGTTTTAATTAAAATGTTTTTTTTTTTTTGCAGAGCGCTAATACTAGCGCTGGCGTGCGCTTGCGCTGCTGCGCTGGCGCCGCTCACGGCGGTGGGCGGCGAAGACAGCGATTGCGCCCTCTACCTCACCGGGCCAGGCCGCTCCTCCGCCTACGACTACAGCATCAACCTGCTCAAGGGCAACTTGTAAGTACTTCATGCATTTCAACTTCTAAGAGCCTAACGAATCACTGAAGTGCTTAAATACTTAAGATAAACACATCCTTAATAAGAAAGACATCCTTAGATTCCTTTCCACCATAAGATGAGCAGTGCAAGTATGAGTAGCGAGGAATAAATCTACTAATAGGATCACTTAATTTATTCTTATTTCAATACCATTATCACAATTCTTAATTCGAGACTTACGTAAGTTTTTAGTTCTTGATTTGTGACACATGAGGAACTGAGAATAATAAATATAACGTTATAGGCAGTCTTTAAAATGCTTAATGTTTAAATAAATTTTCTAGAGCTCTGCTATCCCATTATTTATCCCAAATATAATTTACTTGCAATAACTTCACAATACCAATCATAAATCGGAATGCGCTTGGATTACATTACCTATTTCAATGGACACTCAATAATATGAAATATCTATGCGCGGTTTAATGGGATATATAATTTCGCAATAAACCTCTGAAAGCTCAGGTGTTAACCGCATATGGAGGCTGACCTGTATACGTGACCAGATAAATCTGTCAGCGAGTCCGCATTTCAACCTTATGTGATATGGGTGCAATTAGATAAATAACGTATGTGTATTGCTCATAACGAAAGGCAGTACTAAAGCATATTTGATGACTTTATCGAACAACGTAATTGCCCTGCTAGAAGACAACTTCTAGCTCAAACCTTCGCCACAACCTGACAAACCACATTTTTTTGAAACTGTCACCGATCCGAGGCGCATGCACTTGTCTAATTATGAAATTAGGGTCACCGAGTGCACCAATGTCACCGCGTGCGCGGGAGTGCGTCGATCTACATCTCTCTCGCTGCGTTGCGTCACTCAGCCGCAAACTTGACACAGTTTTGCGACACACTTTACACTCACCGAGTCTTTCACCATCTCTTCGAGTCAAGTTTACAGCAAAGCGTGCCAGACTGAGCAGACGTTAGTTCTAAACAAATATTTGGAAACACGCTGCTTTAGTGAGCAAACATTGAAGATCATTTGCTATTCAATGCACATGCATTTTGGGGGCTGAGCTACCCACGTCCGTAGGAGTGTACTCTATTCTGATACCCTACACGTGGTCCCCGGGTAGTGCTAACCGAGTAGCAAACTCTGGTGGAAGGCTTCGGCCGTGGCTAGTTACCACCCACCGGACCAAGCCATGCCGTGAAATGACCTAGTCGTGTTTCGGGATGTAGTCCGGTGTAACCGTTCCGAAGACGGGTCTGAGCAGTAGCGCACTTGTAGCGCCTCACTCAACTGCCGTCTTTGTACTTCTTCACTCTACAACTTCAAGGCGAAAGTGAATAAGTACCTTATAGGTCGTCGTGCTCCATCTTAGACCACAACGTCGCTTAACATCAGGCGAGTTGGTGGTCAAACGCCGACCTATTCTACATAAAAAAAAAAAAAAAAAAAAAAAATGCGTTAAGCATTTAAAAAAACATTGCATTGAGTTGTTTACAATACTAAGAAGCTTAAGTAAATCTTACTAAACACACAAAGCTAGCTATAGAAAATCAACAAAGACAGATTCACTGTTAACAGCATAGATTAAACCTTAATACATGTCATGTTACATTCTCAAACATTCCTCCAAAAATAGACAGCTCTATACAAACTGACCTCTGCTCTCAGTGTCGTAACGGCTCAACACGCGCTACAATGTGCTTCATCTCCAGCACGCACTATAACATTGAGCAACTTAAGAGATCGACACATTCACTTTCAAAATCCTTTCGCTATCAGCGCCTCAGAGTTTGGAAGCCTCTTTCATACCCATTTTGAGATGTCGCAAAGTAGATACATTTTCTTGACTAATATTATCATTGGAATTATCGTGCAACACGGTAAAGATGAGATCTACAGTTGTATAACGGTGCAGCCTATATCGCCGAGCAAGCTCTTGATTGACTAGACTCTCGCAGTCGCACGTCTCGTTTGTCCACGTCAAATACTGACGGAGCGTTTCCTTATCTAACCATAACCATACCTCCCTACATACTAAATTTACTCTAGCTTTCTATTGCCAGTATCCATTCAAATATTACAGCTTAGCTTAAGATGGAAACTACTAAAATGCAATGGAAATTATTAATTTCATAATGTTAAAATCAAACCAGAACTCTTATAAGTATTGTTCAGAAATTAGCATAAATAGACCATAAAATGTTATTTTCATGGTTATAAATTACTAGTTTAGCACTCAAGTGAAGAGCAATAACATTACCCTCATCGACTTTCTACGTCTATAAAATTGAATGAAATGGACAGTGGACACGCCCTTATTTTAACATCTTACAACTAATAGACATTATTGTTACTCGAAATATATGTTTATTGCTATAAAGCGATCCAACAGTAAATCATGCTTTATGTTTTACGGATATAGAGCTCAAATACCAAGAGTAAGACGTCTGAAAACAAAAAGCTTCGAGTCTATTGATAAGATCTTTTGAAAAGTCTGTGGTGGCATATCCGCTGATGGTACGAGTATAGACTGTTACAGAGATTGTATCTTCTCTATTTCTAGTGAAAGGTACGTTTAGAAGATAATAGTGTTAGTCCAAATTCGAGTTTCAGTAAATTATAGTTTACGCAATTTTTAATGACATGTCCTACATAAGAAACAACGTTATTGCTCTATTGTTCCGTATCCTACGTTTTTTGGAATTTCATAACAAAAAGTCTCAAATTGTTCGTGTTTTTACGAGTTTAACACTAGTGCTGTCTACACGTATTTAGTATTTAGATTTACGTATTACGATTGTAGACACTTTCTGTGGGAATAACAGATGCTTCCGCGTCCATTTGAACTCGTTTACTTACCTAACTGTGGGAAAGGTTCTCATTGCGAAAATCAAAACAGTTTAGTTTATTTTTACAAAATGCAAGAGTTGTTTTTAGGTGTATGTTAGTTGCAAAACAAATATCCAAATGCAAAATGAATCTCATAGAAGTAGATAAATTAAAAAATGTTTTGAGAGCTTTGAAAGCAAATCTGATAAATCATATTGTAACCAAATAGCTACATTAATATTAACCGTTATCTCCTATATTAGCTGTCTTAACTCCAAAACAGTAGAGATTCATAATTGGAAGTTAATTTTAAAAGGAAACGTCAATTTGCATCATTATATCGAAGTTTTATGCTAATTCTTAGATCATGTGACTGAGCATCCGGCACGAAAATGAGTTGTTTATGACATTTCCCATGTCTTAAGTAATAAAATTTAGCTTTGAATTTAATTTATACAAAGCTCACACACATTTTAGGCAAACAACATACAATCTCATCGAATCGATTCGCCAATGTGACCAGTATCGATTAGGTTGGAAATTCGTAAATATTTGCTTTAAAAGCAGACAGTTATAAAGTTTGCTAAGAGCTTAACATTCCTTACTATAATTTTCGGGGCCAAGACCATCGACAGAATATTTCTATCATGTGGTAATATCTGGACCCCTACAAAGTGAAGTAATTATTACAATCGCCGGCACCTTTGGCCTAACACCAGCAACTAGTTATTAGGCGCCAGTAGGTCACGAGGCCAATTACTGCATGCAACATCTCAAATGCAAACACTTTACAAGTTCAAACCAAAGACACTGAATTTGGTACAAAGTTGTCTAACTCGTAGCGATCATGTGATTAGGTAAAGCAGTTTGACATACCTATAACTATATGTATGTAGTCGTAAGAACCTAGCTCTGTAAGAACTTGTTGCACCCCATTGTGATTCTTGCAGTTAAAAAGTAGACGATGTGCAATTCCAGATTAGAATCTGTCCCTGTGTCAGATTTCATCCAGATCTGTTCAGCCATTCTGGCGTGATTCAAAGTCAAAGTCAAAATATCTGAATTCAATTGGGTATCGAAGATATCCAATATATAATGATAATATATGTATATGAACAATAATATATGAACGTCAAAGTTAAAAAATAACTCTACCGTCTTGTTCAAAAAAAGAACCACTACTAATAGGAATAGGCAAGAAACTGATAAACATTTTTTTCTTTCGCAAAATTGTGCATCAAGCATCCACACATTCATTCAAACTTTTGAATTTAAAATTTTAGTAAGAATTATTTTATTACCGACTTACGCCGCATAGTTTTACCCGCGTTGATAAACCTTTTAGGCATAGGTATATACCGTTATTTTTTCTGTTAGGATAATAATTGCTCTTCATGCAGTCTTTTAACTATACCCATTCAAAAATGTGTAAGTATCTTCAAAACCAACTCTTACATGCCAATAATCTGTTTTGATTGACGAGTGCTAATCAAGTATTTTTGTTTCAGTGGCTACGAAGGCCAGCACACTTGCATCACCTACGAAGCAGTCAATCAAGCTTATCTCGAAGCTAGACAAAGGATCCGTAAGTTCTAATTTATTTTTATACTGCTAAATTAAAAAGTAGTAAAAGTCATGCTTGGCATCCCATGATTTTAGAAAAAAAATTAGATCTTTGTGCCCGTCATGTTCGTGGTTTAATAATAATCATGTTCAAATCTAATAACTTCTGATCGAAGAAACGCTATACGCAGAACTTATTCTCATTTTAACTCTTTTTTTTTCACAGTTGTATCTCAACCAAAGGGTGATTGGAAGCCAGAAGACTACGCCAGCGTTGGGGAACTTGTGCTTGATATTTCAATTAACTTGGCAAGAAGGTAAGGAGAAAATTAGCATCACATTTAAATTAATAAAATAGGGACAGGGTCGTAAGTTCACGCACGTTTACACGTATAGGTGATGACAATTACTTTCAAGTGAACTTTAATGCGGCATTCACCTGATAATCGCGTGACCTTACGGTTATGCGTGCAAAAATCATTTGCTTTTTGGTTTTTTGCATGTTCTGTATAAAAGGTATTAATTTTATCAAATAACAATACATGCAAGGCTAACTTTTAGGCCACACGAATTGCGATGCAATTTCGTCACGGTCGTAGGTTCTTGGCGCGGAAGAATGTCTTAAATCATTATTTTTCAAAAATCACTAACGCACTCGTTTATAGCTTCCGAATCTGTGACAAGCTCTTTCCTGAATACCTTCCTTATAATGTTACACAAACAAGAATAAAGCTGCTCTGCAACTTCTCGGACTATATTAATTTGTCATTTACACACACACTTTTACTTTGACATTCGGTTAACTTTGACAAACCTGTTTAGGGATTAGCCACCTACGTTATTTTAGAGCCTACAATTCTATCCAGCCAGTATGTCTGGGCTAGGTCCTTGATCTTACCGCCATTGTCACCTACAGGCGCTGAACTGACCTTTACAGTGAACGGGATCTGGTTTAAATGTCATATCGCAATCATTAACGTAACCAGAGCACACAGCTTGACCATGCGTCACCTCCCTAACCGGAAGACAGCCAAGATGGCCACTTCACTAACTCTCAATATGAGCGTTAATGCGATCTCTTTATGCATTAAACCATTGGTCACCGCTCACTTCCTTGTCCTTTCAATACATGTAACACATATGAACACAAGATAAATGGATCTAAATGCGTACGTAACTATCTACGATTAATGTTATGGCTTTCTCAAGGGCGTGCAGTTCACGAACATCGCACTTGCAACAATGTTAAGTGTCTCTAATGTTTGTTTTGTTCACAAAACAATCATGCGCCGGATTGTACGATGTCTGTACTAAATGTATATGTAATGTCTGTACTTCTTCTGCATTTTATCAGCCCCGTTTTTGAATAATTAACTTGTTAATGTCCGAGATTCTAATGCATGCGTATCAACATTATTCAAATTGTATCGATATTTAGCTTTGCAATATAACTTTCTCTCGAAACGTCTATTTCAATATATTTAGTAATAATATTGCGATCGCGCAAACAGAGCATACAAATGGTGAAGGTTTCTAAACGATAGGACTTTGAAACTCGTAGGCAACTATTACATAGCTTCAAATGAATTCAGAGAATCATTTCACGGCTAAATATCACGATTATCTAGGTATACCTACGTACCATCTCGAAGGTTGTTCTTTGTAAATACCTCAAGCACAAGCTCGACTTCAGCTTTGCTTGACTGACAGATCTAGGTTACGATACCCGATAGGTTCTATTGTTTAACCACACGACTAGTTAAACAGCTTCTGAATAAAAACTAATGCATAATTTAATACTCATTGCAAGCTAATCCAGTTACGTTTGATTGAACATGTGTTATTGTCGGCTAATGGTTGGTAATTTGAACCTAGATACAGATCAATAGTGCCTTCGACAATAACTGTTTCGCCTATTTTGGATCTGCTCCACAACTGTTGTTAATAGAGATATTGAATTGCAGTTTTTTATTACCAATTATTTAATTCAGAAAGCTCAGTATGGCTAGGCAATGCTTATGGGAGCTAAATATAGATAACTCTAATTAATAAGTGACACCTACGTATCTAAATGTTAATTTCAAGTCATTATATATCTTAATATATATAAATCTCATGTCACAATGTTTGTCCTCAATGAACTCCTAAACCACTTAACCGATTATAATAAAATTCGCACACCATGTGCAGTTCGATCCAACTTGAGAGATAGGATAGTTTAAATATATATATATACACACCATGTGCAGTTCGATCCAACTTGAGAGATAGGATAGTTTAAATATATATTTATATATAAATAATAAACGCGAACGAAGTCGCGGGGTGACAGCTAGTAGATATATGAAATGGGTAAAGAAAACCCTAATGCTTAGTGGGTGTAAGCTGCGCAAGTAATGTGTGGAGATTCTTTTGTGAAATTTACATAATATGGTCATTTAAATTCATGTTAATAGGAAACAACGGCCAAGAATTTATTTACGCAATTTATATATTCCTATTATTAACATTTCAACCAATATCATGCACAGTTGCGTCCCCACGCAAGCTTTCCATTAGATTAGGTAATATAAGGATAAGATCAAAATTTAAATGTCCACCTACTTTAAAACTTTCTAGTTATTTTAAACCTGTCCAGATATTATTTAATGACTCTTCAGATCACCTTCAGTAATTAGATTTGAACAATACTTGTAACTGTGTGGTAGGTATATCTAGAGCAAGTGCGGGCCTTGAACTACATCGAACGATCTAAGCAATAAGTTAGGTAACTGAATTAAAAGGACAGATATTAAGCACCTAAAGCTATAATTGCTGTTTTAACAGCTGCTGTCCCATAAAGTATCAATTCTATCGTAAATCACGAGTTGTACGTAATAAAAATACAGGATATGTCTCAGGAAACTAATCACTCACAAGGTGGATCGGTTGTAACGTACTCAATTAGAAAAGCTGTATCAGGTACTTACAATATTATTTTGTGTAGTTCAACAAATGTGAAGCAATAATTTATCTTCAATGGCAGACTTATAATTACTGAAGTAAGAACGGACTCTCGTGTTATGACCACAGTAAACCTTGGCATTTTAGATATCCGTTACCTAATTGCATGCAATACTTAGCTCCGCTCAAAGTGTAACAATCGATTAAAACACTGAAGATAAAGATAAAATACATAATGAAATTATTTGTTCAAAATATTTTTATTTGTTTGGAAATAATTGATTTCTATAGGGATTGTATCGTGGGAAATATAATTAGGAGCATCAAAATAACTTATGCAAATAGTTTTAAAAGTGAAATGACGCATGTAACGTAGCATAGATACTTAGTAGGTTATAAAGAACATAAACATGAGAATTTATTTATTTTTCTGCTAGTTAGAAACTTTCTGATAAAACCAAAAAAGGATCTAACTGTTATCTTTACCTAACTAACTAATGATGCTTCTACTTTCTGAACCGGCTTAAAAAAGAAAAAGGTTATCTATGGTCGTCTTTATTTAGGCTTTAAATTTTTTATTTATGCTTACTTTTATTCTGAAGCAGTGGCTGTAGTTCATGTTTATCTGTTGTACTAAATAAAGCTCGTTATTTCCAGATACGGTCTGACATACGAAGAGATTGAGAAAGGCCTGCCTTTGATCGACACATCTCGCACTCTGATCCGCGAGGTGTGCCCGCCCGTGTTCTCGCACGTGGAGTGCCGCGCCGGCAAGTACCGACGTCTCGACGGCCTCTGCAACAATCTGCACCATCCCACCTGGGGCGCTACCAACGCTCCTTTCCAGAGGTGAGACTGCATTTTTTGCTCTAATTTGGAGACGGATTCTAGATCAGTCATGCGAATAGCGCAAGACCGGTCACAGTGAAGATCATTGGGGGAGGCCTTTGTCCAGCAGTGGACGTCTTCCTGCTGATATGATCTAGATCAGTCGACTCTATTCCCGTCTCATAACATAACATCTTCTCATAATATCCGTCCCGAGAATAACAGGAGTAAGAATATCATTATTCGCTGCCAGAAAATAAGCTTACTGAACTGTCATATTTTCAACAGCAGCACACAAGAAGCAGCTATAAAAACTAAAATTGTATCACAGAATTTGGCCTTGGAATAATAATTTGCGAACCTAAAAAGGTCCAAGATCCTTTATTACCTCCGAACCGTTCAATGGTCATTGTTGAACTTTCGTTCTGAAAAGATATTCAATACTTAATTTACAATATTGTAATCCCAAGGTTGTTAAGCCCCTTGTTCTCCGACGGCATCAACGCGCCCCGTATCGCGCACTCTGGCCACGATCTGCCGCTCTCCCGCGTGGTGTCCCGCACCATGCACCCTGACGACGGGTTCCACGACCATGCCGGCACTGTCATGGTCATCGCTTGGGGACAGTTCATGGATCACGACTACACTCTCACTGGAACACCTCTAGGTATGTTACAAGAAATGTGTTTTCTGTGTTGTTTGATAGTCCAATGTTTGTAAACCAATAAAACTGTTTCATGCTTTGATTAAATTGGTATTCGAACATAGAACGCCACTTTTCTTTTTTGTGAAGTATGTCTATGTTCACACTGGTCGTTTTTCATTTAGTCTCTCTTTAACAGCTTAGTCCTCCAGCGAAATTAGTGTTAATTATGTCCATCTTGATCTCCGCAGATCCCATTAACCGTAACGATCCCGAAGAGTGCTGTAAGCGTCCTCCTCATCTCAAACACCCGTACTGCAACGAAATCCGCATTCCTGATGACGACTACTTCTACAGACTGTTCGGAGTCAAGTGCATAGACTTCGTAAGAGGCTTTCCTTCACCGAGACCCGGCTGCCGTCTGGGTAAGTGTTTTTGGAAGTCATGCTTTTCGATGGTCTCTTGAAGAACTCTACGTGGTTGCGTAAATATCGTGAGAAATAGAACACACTAATATTATGCAAAAAAATAAATGTCAAGTCATCATGCGTTGCAAAAAGATTTAATCTTACATGTGTATTTGTTTCGTGAAACATTTTGACTTTGTTTACAGTGCTGCAATCTCTGCAATGTTTACTATAGTTCATGTAATATTTCACGGCGTAATTTCAACAAATGCTCACATAGAATCACAGGGTCAGCCGTTTTGTCAACACACAAAATAGAAACCATATCGAAGAATTTCGAGTATTTGGTTTCGTAACGTTGTTACAGCGTCTTTTGTGTGGCCAATAACAATTTAGTTTAGATCGTCAAAGAAATGAACCACGAAATGTGACCGTTAGTTTAAAATCTTTTTATCCGACGTTTCAGGAAGAATGTAGGTAATGTTTTTCGATTGTATGTGATTATGGAACTACACATGTATATATGTTCACAATGTGGTTTTCTAGCGCCTAAAAAGATCGAGCTATTTCGGATTAAATTGTGCGCCTACGTTAGATTTGTCTATCATGAGATTTGCAGTCAGTTTTTTGTTATTCTTTTTATTTCGTTTCGTTTTACGTGATGAGTTGGTTCGCATAAATATGCGGTGTTTATCTCCTGAGAATGATCTGTATTGTCGTCTCCGCATAATTATAGACCCGATTATAGGCCCGATTATCTAATAACCGGTGTGGTCGAATCATCCGCCACGCCTAGATGAGAAGCGAAAGCTATTCTGATCGTTACGTACTTAGCAGATACAGTCATAGACTAAGAGAGCCTAGAGTACTAGAACAGGCTTCAGTTTAATGGCATCTTATATTTGTTTTGGTATGTACTGATAATTTTATCTGTCGAAATTGAAGAGCAAGACTGTTTTTGACGGTAGGTTATGTAGCCTACTGTACGGTTGAGCTGTTCTTTAGAATTGGAGATCGTTGCCTCTATCTGTTCCCATATTGCGCAATGTGCAATTGTTGAAAGGGAAGTAAAATGATCGCAACAATTAATGAGACTGATTTTGCACTCTCGAAAGTTAGAGGAAGCAGGAGATTATATTATATAACTGTTTAGAGAGGTTTCTGTGTGTTTAAGTAAGAATCTATTTCTATAATATTTTGGAAAGGTATGTGTTTTGAGTAGGTAGGTATGTATTTTAAGAGCTATTTATTTACTTTCCAGAGTTTGTTATAGAGTAGAGCTATCACTTTGTCTCGATGTTTGAAAATTACTCACTAAAGATCCATAACGCCAAGCGGTTGTTTAAACGTATTCTTCATACGGGCATAGCAATCCATCATTGCAGGGTGATCAGATCTTATGCAAACCGAACATTAAGAAATCATTTGCACTGAACGGTCTACCGAATCAGCATCTGCCTGCTAACTTAGTAAACCATTTTATGTGTGTTTAACGGCTCTACCAACGATAAATGGTTATTTGCTCAGTTAATATAGAAATAAACAGCTATTGAGGTAACCGGCATACATTACCCATGCTTGCATTGAAGGCTGACTAGATATTTTCTGATGGCTAAATTGCCCAGATTGCTTGGCATTTCATATTTTAATAGGAGGTATTAGTACGTACTTCATTGCATCTAAAAGTCATTTAGCTTCATGCTTCATGTTCCCTCCCGGGTTAAATTATTCGTGTTCTGGTTCATAAATATGCTGCAATTAATGTGCGCCCTGCCCTAATGACGGTTTAATGTGAATTTTATATCTATGACAGGTTCAAGAGTTCCATTCAACACGCTAACCGGTGCTATTGATGGGAATACAGTATATGGTGTTACTGAAAAGTTTGCAAGGTAAATACTATTTTTCTCAGCTTTGAGATTATTCAATGCTCCGAGCTTAAGGTCTTAATTTTCTTTTCTTTTTTCAGGAAACTGCGAACAGGATTTGGTGGTTTGCTGCGGATGAACCCTGTGTTCAAAGAGTATGGTTTGAAAGATTTGCTGCCGTTGAAACTGGACATTCCCGACGAGGGCTGCACTAGACCCAACAAGAACATGTATTGCTTCGAAGCTGGTAAGTCAATCTTAAATATTTTGATGGAATAGTGCAATGTTATTGTCCAGCTTCAACTAAAATCTCGAGGATAACTGGCATTCTTCAAAGGGCTTTCTTATTTTCCAATATTTTACGTAAATTTTTTACTTGCCAGGTGAAATTCGAGTGAACGAGCAGCTGGTATTGACAGTCATGCACACGCTGATGGCCAGAGAACACAACAGAGTAGCCAATGGTCTTGCTGAGGTCAACCCTCACTGGGACGACGAGACTCTCTACCAAGAGGCCAGGCGTATCAACATCGCTGAAATACAACACATCACATACAACGAATTCCTACCTATCCTGCTAGGAAAAGACGTTATGGAGAAATTCGGACTAGTGCTGGAGAAAGAGGTAAAATGAAAATACAAACAATCACATTCATATTTTAAATTCGAAAGTTTGGATGGATATTATTTGTTACTCAATTACGCCAGAGCGGCTGAAGGGATCTAGATGAAATTAGGAGCAGGGGGCTTACCACAACTTCTTAAAACATCATTAATTAAGCCTTACTTCGTAATTTCGTACCATGACCACCCTAAAAGTATTCCTGTTAAGTTTTGATATCGCTTAGCAGTTTTGTTGACGTCACTCGATTTCGTTCATTCAATCCAAGGAACATTTGTTTAAAAACCGTACCATGACCTTTAAAGTATTCCTGCCGAGCTGTCAAAATAGCAGGAATGATACAAATGACAACGATTGTTAAAAAGTTGCTCTCCGTGTAACTTTTTCTATTTTTAAGTGAGTTTTTGCTGTGTTTCTGAGGTTCTATTTGTAATATTTAGCAAGATGGCCGATGATTTGGAAACTTTCGAGTTTCTCGAAGCAGATAATGGAAGCTCCGTACTACGAAGGACGCCTTCGGACGGGCTCCAGAATAAATTTCAACCCATTTTCACATAGATTTTTTGTTGGCTAAGTCAGCTCCTTTTGATGCACTTGCTTCTTCTTAGAGTGAGCCTTCGCCTGCAGACTCCTATTAAAGCCCGCAGCGATTTCACTGTGGGTTTTTAAAAAGTCTCAGACTGAGACTCTGCGGCCGCTGTGACAAATTATTCTAAGCATTAAATTCTAGATATCACCAAAATAATTTTCACAAACTTTAATTGGATACAGCAATTGAATTTTAATTTACCTTCATGATCTTAAGTAGATTTAATTTACGGTTTTGAGGGGAACCGAAAAGATGGTGTCATGATTTTGTATTATTTTCTAAAACGAAAACTCGCCTTTACTGAAAGAGGGAAAGAGGAGCGAGATTTATCTCATTTATCATCATCTTCATCAGAGATTTAATGAAAAATGTTATGACAAACATACGGAAGACTATGGTGGTATGGCTATGTTGCCTCTAGCCTGCCCTATGAGTCAAAACAAAAAAAAAAACGTTTTTGACATTGTTCATTTATATTATTTTTTTTTTTTATTAATTTATTCATGACCATGGATACTCGTCCTTCAGTCGGATTCTTAGTAATAATTTTTCCTTCAGTAACAGATGATGGGATGATGATGATGAGGTGATGATGATGAAGACGATGAATCCCTCCCCTTTTCCCATTCCAGTAAAGTTATGGATACTTTACTGAAACTTTAAGTGAAGTTTTGTAGAGAACACGAAAAATCGCGTTTCGCGATGTTTGTATCATTTGCCCACACTCGTGCACGTTGACGAACCGGTAAACGTTAATAATCCACCATTATTACAATTTAACACTCGAAGAATCACAAGTTTTAGAAAATAATACAAAAACACGACACCATCTTTTCGGTTCCCGCCAAAAAACCCTGACATTGTTCATTTTTTTTTTTTATTAATTTTTCATGACCATGGATACTCGTCCTTCAGTCGGATTCTTAGTAATAATTTTTCCTTCAGTAACAGATGATGGGATGATGATGATGAGGTGATGATGATGAAGACGATGAATCCCTCCCCTTTTCCCATTCCAGTAAAGTTATGGATACTTTACTGAAACTTTAAGTGAAGTTTTGTAGAGAACACGAAAAATCGCGTTTCGCGACGTTTGTATCATTTGCCCACACTCGTGCACGTTGACGAACCGGTAAACGTTAATAATCCACCATTATTACAATTTAACACTCGAAGAATCACAAGTTTTAGAAAATAATACAAAAACACGACACCATCTTTTCGGTTCCCGCCAAAACTCCCCTGACATTGTTCATACAACCAAGTGTCGCCAGATGTTTCTTAGGAGAGATTGTACGCGAGTGAGGAAAATAAAAATTCTTAAGGAAGAAACTAATAATAAATCATAGTGTTTTTACTTGCAACTTGTAAAAACCGTAAGTGTAATTTCCCTTTAGCGATAGGATATTGTAGGCACGATTTCGCTATGCGGTCGTACTATTGTACGACCCCGATTGTACGATTTTTACATGGCAAAAATCGTATAATTACGATTGACATCGTACATCTGGCAACACCACACTCCAAAATACGCAAAAGTACCACAGAGTGTATAAAAGCACTTGTATCGTACATTCTTTTGACATCACTGTAGCAGGAGTAAAAACGTTTTAAAACATTATTGTTTTCAATGCTTGTGGTAGGGTACAAAACAATACTTATTAAGGAATGTAACAAAACGTTCCTGCGCAATGATGTTTTTGTAAAAGTTCATGGTAAGCCCCCAGGAGTATATTATATTCTGGAATATTATTTATATTTCTGGAACTTTTTAATCGCGGATGAAACTGCGGAGAGCAGCTAGTATTTAGACATACCTAATAATAATAATAATAAAACAATAAGGTTTAAGTTAAACTTAACGAAACTTACCGTTATTATTTGTCTATTTTCAGGGCTATTGGAATGGTTATGATCAAGAAGTAAATCCTGATGTTCTAGCGGCATTTGCTGCTGCTGCTTATCGATTTGGACATTCACTATTGCCAACTGCCGTAGAGAGATGGTCAAAGGCACACAAATTCATTGGTAAGAGATACTTCCAGTCGAAGTTTGAAGCAGCGATAGTCGTACTATTAAATAAATGTACTCATAATTATTTTACTTTCAGCATCGAAGAGATTGTCAGATCTTATTCGTAGACCTTACGACTTATACCGAGCCGGTGTTCTCGATGAATACGTCATGGGATTGATGAACCAAGTAGCCCAAGCCATGGATGACTCCATCACCCAGGAAGTAACGAACCATCTCTTCAAGAAGGTCGGAGCTCGCTTTGGAATGGACTTGGTATCCTTCAACATGCAGAGAGGTCGTGAGTTCGGCTTACCCGGATACATGGAGTTCAGAAAGTTCTGTGGTCTGCCCGGAGCTGACACCTTCCAGGACCTGTTCGGATCTATGACCAACCAAACAGTGCGCAGATACGAATCGATCTTTGAACACCCTATTGATGTCGACTTATGGTCTGGTGGCGTATCTGAAAGACCTTTACTTGGTTCTATGTTGGGACCGACTTTCGCCTGCGTTATTGCCACTCAGTTCTCTTACTCCAGACGAGGAGACAGATTCTGGTATGTTGTTTAAATAATTTTATAGTTTTTTACTATTTTTGGACTGAAATTGAAAAAAAAATCATGATTGTTTAACCTTTCAGGTTTGAGCTCCCCAATCAACCTTCATCGTTCACACCGGAACAACTCGCCGAAATCAGAAAGTCACGTTTAGCTCGTGTAATCTGTGATAACACTGACATCATTGATACCGTTCAGCTGTATCCTATGGTATTGCCGGATCACGAACTGTAAGTACAATATGTAACACCAATTGTCTCTTTATTTAATTTTGGAATTATTTGAGCAGAATTTAATTTAGTAATTTTTTTTTAGAAATCCTCGTGTACCGTGCAGAAGTGGTATCCTCCCTTCAATGGACTTCAGCAAATGGGCCGAACCAGCTCCCTTCCACGGAACAGCGAAGGGATTCGTGAGTAGCTTCTCCTACAACCCGTATCTTGGCAAGAAGTAGACACCAGCACCAGTAACTTAAGTAGAACGTAATAAAGCACAGAATACTGTGGTTATAGTCAATGTAGAGAGTAGAGATATAACACGTTCAAGCTAAACTCGGACTCTTTTATTTGAATTTAGTCATCATGATGTTTGAGTCCCTGGAGTGGGTTTTGAGAGCTTCTGAAGCTCCATTTTATTCTTGCCCTAGTCTTGTCTTAATACTTCTTGTATTAAAGACAGTATACGCGTAATATTGTACATATTTTTATACTTAATTTAACTTTTGGCTTGAATGATATATTTCTACCCTGTGAAATCTGTTGAAATCGCACCGTTGTTAATGTCACTTTGTAGAACTTTTAGCGATACTGGAGTAAGCAACGCATAAAACAAAACGACACGATGGCAGAATGCGAGGTATTTTAGTGTAAATATTACCATGTAAGTTTTTAAATTTCATTTAAATAGTGACGATTTAAACTCCTGTTTGCAGTCTTATGTTATCTTATATTATTTTATCTTGCTTTTGAATATTAACACCTTCAGTATCTACATATTTCAAACTACCTACCGGTTTAGCGTATAACTGAGTAGGTTCCTGCTGTATGTGCTGTATCCTATACAGCGGTGCATGAGGAGTGTGGGGTTTATTGTGTGGTGTGGGAAGAGTGTCCTGCAGTCCTCACATAGTGGCCACTCCTCCCGCAGCTCTTCTCAACTACTGTAACCTACTTTTCAGTTATGCGTTAGGACTGTACCTACACTGTTTAAGTCGTTACCGTTTCAAGTCATAGAATAATAGACCTAAGTAATTGCATGCGTGTTTTAATAGACTTTTTTGTATTATGTTTTTTTTATATTTGTACAAGTTCATTTATTTATAAATTGTTGCCATATTTTTTTTAATATGCGTCTTTATGAGGTTTGCTCATATAATTGCTTTTCGTTTGACATAAACCAGCTGAAAGTATCAAATTTTCTCTGGAGATAATTTTTCGTAAAATTTTCTATAATAATAACATGTACGACAAATAAATTATACTTGAACAAACAAACTTCGATCAGAAAAATATCATCGAACCATCTTCTGATCGAAGACAAAGTAATCCTTAGTTCTTAGAGTTGTTTGCTTGTTGGAGTAGATAGATATGATATTGTTTTTATTTTTATTTAGGGTATATAACTAGTTATAGTATCTGGATGGTTATTGTTATCATCATTAATTTATTTTAGTTAATGTAGAATAGATCATGGTCTAAAATGTAAATATGCATACTTACTATTAAATAGTTATTCACAGTAGAACCTTGTTTTATTTTGATCACATTAAAATTTAAATGGTAATGAAAGCACCCTCTGCTTAATATTAAAATAAAAATCAAAAATTGAAATTCACAGATGACACATGCTTATGCAAGCAGAAACGTAAGTAGTAACAATACGGATACAGCAGCGACTAACCAAGTTAGTGAAGAAAATAACAAAAACAAAACTAACGAAGAAAACTGTTCACCAACTGGTTTAACAACCAATTTAAAATGTACCTGTAATGAAACCAACGACTCTAAAGTAGAAACTCTTATCCAGTCTAACATCACATCAAATCCAAATAATATTTTAACCAATGCAACTGATAATCTTCAAAATAATCAATCTGCAATTGTTGGAGAAACAGATCCTAATACTGTATGGAAATATGTGTACAAGAAAAATGAGAAGAAAAATACCAACACTAAAACTACTGGTCACCCAAAGAATACTTTGAGAAGACGAAAACGTTCTGAAAACTTGCAAAATCTACACGGAACCAAAGCACCGTTAATAGTAAATTATGAAACTTCACATGGCCTACAAAGCCCACAAAGAGATGTAGAAGTATGGTTACCAGCAAAAAATACAGCAAACGTCATTAAACATTCAGCTTTAGCTGACTTCAACATTGAAACATTACATGATAATGAACCTATTAACAAAAATATACATGGACCATCCACAGAAACAATTCCTGAAAATGCTGACGATAGCAATGAAAGTGTTGATAGAGAAAATTATAGAAATAATGGTGCAAAATCTGAAGCAAACTCAGATGAGAGTAATGAACAAAATGAGGACAGTTCAGAAAAAAGCGGCGAAAATGAACATTATCCAAAAAATCATGAAAAATATTCTGATTCGCGGGAAAATTACCGAAATGAAAACACCAACGATGAAAGAGATCAACTTTCATCTAGTGAGATAAAAAATACTAATGCGAAAAATTCCGGAGAAGCCAGTGATAGCAAGGAATATTATGATAAATCTAAATACACCACATCTCCTAACAGAGAAAAAGAAAGCGTGGAATATAGCTCCGAAGAAACAGACAAACTCAACGACAGCTATTCTGCCAAAGATAAAGGACCAAATTCAGATGAAGAATTACATGTAGAACACAAAGCTCAAGAAAAATATCAATATAAACCTGAATACGATAGTAAAACTAGCTCACCAGCCAAAATTCAAGATGTAGATTTAGGTGAATATGAAAGAATACAAGTCAATGAAAAAGGCGAAATCGAAAGTGCAAAGGATACTCATGAAAACACTGCTTTTGATCCTGCTACGGATGTGATTTTGACGACAAAGCCAGATAACAAAATCAAACAGAATGAAAAAATCACTTCATTGTCTAAAGATAATACAGATTCGTCTAGCTTAGAGTCCCATGATCATAATGAACCTACACACATAAATGACGGAGAAGTTAAACCAGTAGTGGAAATTAATTCAGATAGCACTGAATCAAGTGATGAAAACTCTAATGAAACTTTAAAAGCAAAGTTAGAAAATGAAAGTTTAGAAACGTTAACCGGTGTAAACGAAGAGAGCAGTAGCGAAAAAAGCGATAAACTTCAAGAACACAGCAATAAACCTATTCAAGGTGATGTAAAACAACAATTCGAAAGAATTCCGTTAAATTATAATCATGTTGATAAAAATCAAAATAAAGATTCTAATGTCGAACATGTTGCAGCCAAAGAACATACAAATGATAATGGTAACGAAGGTAACGACGAAGGTACCATAGATAAATTAAAACCTCGTTATGACGAAAATTTGAATATCAAATTTGATGATATAAGTATAAAATTACCAGAAATAAAGCTACCTGATGACATTTTATCATATGCTTACGAAAATCCTCCAGTTTACAAAGATGAAGAACGAGAAAAGCCGACCTATTACCAGGACTCATCCAAATACAAAAACAACAAAAAAGAATATAGAGAACACCCGACGTACTACAAAGATTCTTCTATCTATAATAAGAACAAAGAAGAACAAGTAGAAAAGCCTCTTTACTATCGCAAAGATAAAGAAGAAGATCAGAATCCAAGATTTTACCACTACAGCGACGAAGTTGAGGACGAACCACTTACTCGAATAAAGCAGGAAGAAGATGAGGATGAACCTAATTATGACAGAAACGACTACTATGGATACAATGTGGACAGAAAGAAAAAAGAAGATTACAGACAAAAACAAAATAATGACGAAGAAGAAAACGATGACTTGTATGAAAAGTTTGTAAGAGAGAGATTTGGAAAACGAGGAACATTTGAAAAGAGATTAGAAAAATTGACGGATTACAAATCTAAAAATCCACATCTGTATCAAAAAGTGCAAAAAATTCTAAAGAAAACGAAAGATGTGAAATCAGAAGCTGAAAAGAGTGGTGATCCAAATGCTGGGTACATGTGGACCTTGGAGTATGGAGAAAAATTATAAAATTGTGGGCTGTCTACGTATAAGTATGTATTTATACACAACCGCTCAAAAAGGAAGTGTTACGAGTATGTTTTGTTATACTGGTTTATGTTCAAGTCATAATGTTTGCAAACTCTTGAATGTCTGGACGATTATGATTTATGTGAACCCTTGTAGTTTCAGGCTATGTTTTGCAGTCGGATTTTGTGTTTTTCTTTTAAATAATATATATAATGCTTGTATTGCAACAAAGCTACGTAATGTCTGCTGTATTATAAACAGTGTTCTTCTGAATTGATTTTGGTTACAAAACGTATGTAACTAATGAGCTTAATAGGTATAGGTAACCTACCTTTAGTAATATGTAATTTAATTAAGAATGTTATTTAGGTATTTATCGAAAAATTTAAACGAATATAAATATTTTTTTTAAAGTAAGTAAGATAGAGAAATAAGTATAATTATAAAAATGTAAAACTTAGTAATTAGCGAATGATATGAGGGGTTTATGAACCTTTTCCCGTTACATAAAACCTACATGCCACACTTGGCAAAATATTGTGGAACCATAGTGTGGAACAGCTAGATCCAGAAATGATAGCGAAGATATTCTATACTAAACATATTTATGATATTCGACATTGATAGATTGGTATTCTATACCAATGCAAAAATATCTACGAGCGAGCGCATAGATAACTTCGAGCATTACACACAGGCTAAACAGTAACACAATATTGTGGAACCTCAGTGTGGAACAGCTAGAACCAGAAATGATAGCGAAGATATTCTATACTAACCATATTTATGATATTCGACATTGATAGATTGGTATTTTAAACCAATGCAAAAATATCTACGAGCGAGCGCATAGATAACTTCGAGCATTACACACAGGCTAAACAATAACACAATATTGTGGAACCTCAGTGTGGAACAGCTAGATCCAGAAATGATAGCGAAGATATTCTATACTAACCATATTCATGATATTCGACATTGATAGATTGGTATTTTAAACCAATGCAAAAATATCTACGAGCGAGCGCATAGATTCAAGCATTACACACAAGCTAAACAATAACACACTGGACGCTCTGTAGCCAAAAGTGTTACCGGCTACGTGAAAAGTGGTACTATCGGCTTTAGCTTTGCCCACTATGCAAACTACAAAAGAAATATGTAATGCCATCTGTCAATTTCACAAGTTAGAGAACTGTCAAAAATTATAACCTCAAATTTATTTTCCGTTTCTATTCCGTGCTCTTTGTGTTTTCTATCGAAACAAATTCGTTTAGAAAGCTATAAAACCCTCGAATCGCAGTGAATAAATAAAATTTTCATCACAATGGCCGAAGAAATACAAAAGAAACTCCAAAAAGAGTTAGAAGTTTACAGTAATATGCAGAAAGAATACCGTAAGGCCGTATCACAAAAGCAGCAATTAGACACCCAATTGAGTGAAAATAAAACTGTTAAAGAAGAATTGGCATTACTAAAGAAAGATTCTGAAGTATATAAACTGATCGGCCCTGTGTTAGTCAAGCAGGACTTGGAAGAAGCAAGACAAAATGTCTCCAAACGTATAGAGTATATTAGCAAAGAAATTAAGCGGACAGAAGATCACATTTGTGCTTTAGAAAACAAGCAAGAAGCCCAACAAGAGGGCCTAAATAAACTCAAAAATGATCTCAACAAATTGAAAATTAAAGCTTGAAAAAGATAACGACTATAGGTTTAGATAGGTGTTGCCTACTAACGCTTCATATTTTATATGTCAACACTTGTGTACATTATAACATGTTCTAATTTACTAAATAAATGTAAGATATTTAACTAAATATTACTAGTTTTTTCGCATCCCTGAAACCTCATTTATAACATGGTTCGAATACTGTAACAAAAATCTAGCATCAGTTCTAATCATAATGCTATTATGAAAATGTTGTTTAAGCTACTGAAAGTATTGCATTATGTAGAAATTACCATATATAATTTGAAAACTGAATAAAATCTAGCATAAGAATGCATTTTTGTTGTTAATTTTTAATGCTACTCTAACAATGACTATCTGCAATATTTAGATTTTTGGAATAAAAGATTTTCTTTAGTCTGGAATATTTTATTTAAATTCTCAAAAATAATACATTTCTTCCAATACTAATGGCACTTTTGGAATGTCAAACATTTTAGCCAGGATAAATGATACTCTAGCCAAGACAGTGGACATGCATTACTGTTCTGCCCATGCTATCTTGGCATTATTATTAGTCTTAGCCATTCATGGATCAGTCCTACAATACAAATATACATTTCTCATCTCTCTTAAAAATATCTATGTACCTATATCTTGATTAGCACTGTATGGCTCTAGCTAGATTATATAAAATTAGCTATGTTATAATAATAGATCAACAAAATCCCTTTAGACTTTTTAGATACATTTAGTATTGTTACAGGAAATATATGTATATATAAAAAATATACCTACAATAGTTTTGAAACATCATCACAATTCGATATTTATTCCATATGTATAAATATTATTGTGATCAAACAGCAGTAGTTTTCTTCAACAACCTTAATAAATTATCTCATACACATGTACGGCACCATAGCATTAACTTTAGATTTTATCAGTAGTATTTTCCGATGTCTACTACCTTTTGATCACTACATACATTATATCTAGTCTACTCGTACATTCTCTGGTCCCACATTATAAAGTCTTTAAAATCGATAACAGTTTCGTTTCATAATAAAATATAATTGACTCAAAAATACTTGAATATTAATCACACAAGAGACATCTACTTGATTCTACTCTGAACACAAGGCACACTGCAGAATGGCATCTCCTGTTTGACAACAAACCGCCCGCTGAGCAGACTCTTCCCGCACATGCGGCCGGAGCAGATGAAGCAGTCGGCGTGCCAGTGCACGTTCGTCCAGGACACGCCCTGCTGCTCCGGGCCGATGACGCCGCCGCACGCGCGGCACCGCTCCGCGTGGTACTGGTCGTAGCACGTCAGACATATCGGCAGGCCGCTCTTGTCGTCCGGCACGTACATCTGGCCCCCGAGCGGCGCGTCACAGTGGTAGCAGCAGAAGTGTTCCACGTGGAACGCTCGGCCCTCCGCCGCAGTGTAGGGCCGCGTGAAGATCAGCTCGTCGCACCCGGCGCAGCGCGGGATCTCGAGTACGTTCGCTAAATCTCGCGCGCAGTACAGCTCGCCTTTGCAGAAAAAGTAGACGAGATCGGCCAGCAGTTCCCCGCACTTGCTACACGTAAAGCATTGAGGATGCCAGATGGCCTCGGGACCGGCACGGTCCGCTTTTACGGCGACTTCGCCTGCGAACATCGGTTTCGAGCAGCGTTTGCAGGGCACGCCTTCGTTGTACAGTTTCCTGTTGAACTCCAGCTCGGCGGGAGTGATAGCCAACTCGGTCAGTTGATCGATGATCGGGTCGATTAGTTCCCTGCTCGAGCCGTGCGGGGATACGGGGTAGCCGGAGTCGACGGGAGATGCGTTGTCGAGAGTTTTGTTTCCCCACTCGGAAGGTGGATTGGGAGGTTTCTCGCCAGGAAATGTATTGTAGTTGGGCGGCGGTGGCGGAGGTAGATCGTCCTCGGAATGACTTCTGAGGTAGTCGCGCAGAGGCGCGGTTTGCTGGGGCTCCACTTGATTGATCGGTTTCATGGAAGTGGAGTATTGAGGGCTAATTTTCGTAGAACAGATAGTTCCACTGTGCTCTGCCGTGGTGGGTTCGTGTTTCCAGCTCCATATCTCACCATTCGGAGCGAAAATCGTTCCTTTCTGTATTCTGCTGTCCAATAGTTTCGAGCTATTCATGACGTTGTTATTGGGGTTAGACCATAAATCCGGCATGATTTGAGCACCAAGGACCTTAGTCGAGAACTCGTTTGTTTCTTCTCTGAACTGAGGATTACTGTTATACTCTTCCCGGAATTGCTTGATGGGTTGTAGATAAACATCATTTTCGATCGGCACGTTCAAATCGGTCAAGTTCTTCAGTAGTTTGTCATAGATGGGACCGTGTTCGACTGCACTTTTGATTCGATCTGATTCTATATGCATGATGTGCAGCTTGTCTTTCACGAGTCGGCTGAGAATTGGACTGGATTTGTAATCTGGCAAGTTCGCAGTACTGCTCACTACATTACCCTGAGAATCCAGCACGAGCTTTTTGTCGGACGCATTCTTTGGCACGATGTTATACTTGACGCCTCTGGATACATTGGAGATCTTCAGCGGTAGAGCATAAGATTTAGGCGCCGTGTGCAACTTACTGCTTTCTACGGAGTATACGTCGCCGTTCTGGAGGGGCGCGACGCGAACCACGTTACCCATGCCCACGACATTCTCCTTGATGCGAGTTATGTATTCCTGTAAAAAAAAGTAGAAAAAATTTAGCTTACCTTCTTTATAGTATCCTTACACTGATCACAACTTTTGATGAAAATTGTTTCATGGACTTGAAATTTAACTTCCTTCACGAAAATAATGTGTAAAGCCTTGTACGGACGAAGTGCCCCAATATACCTACGCGTAATATAGGTACAGGTAGATACGCGCGTACACTGCACCTTATGCATTGCAGGATTATGAACGCGTGGTCAAATAAAGCGTGCGGGCGTTTGTGCACTACAAGATAGTTTACTGTCCGGCAGTCCCATTTTGTAAAGTCCGGGGTGGCATATAAAAACGGATGATTGGCTTGTGCATTGCAAGGAATTTTACTGACCAACAGTTTGATAATTTTATTTGGATGAAATAAAATGAGCGAGGCGTGCGTCGTGGGCGCAGGAGTAGGAGGTGAGGGAGGGGAGCCCCGCGCCGCCCGCTCATGAAAATCGCGGACGCAGTGTACAAGCTTAGACGCGTTTTTCATTGCTGTCATCTCGGGCCGGAAAAATACGGCCCGGAATGGGGAAAAGTAAAATGTCGGACGGTAAAATTCCTTGTAGTGCACGAACGCCCTACATCCGCCTTGACAAAAGCCAACAAGCGACGAGTCGCCGCGTTAACCCGTTATTCGCGCTAAATTGTATACGCGTCGCTGCAAGTACGGACTAGCGTTCATTGGAACGCTGAATCCGTACAAGGTAATAACTATAAATTTAAGATTCAATGAACCACTTGAAAGTATTAGGTACTTTTTATAGCTAAAACAATACTTTGTCACCATCAGGGAATTTCTTAGCTCTTGAATCACTGAACCGCTAGTCTAGAGAAGTCTAGCAGCATTCATGATCCACACATACAAGGTCTAGCATTCCGGGAGCAAACACGTAATGACGTCACTCGTTATCGTCATCCGTATCTTTCGAACTACTTATAAATGACTTATTTCGGTCTTGCTTAGGCATCGTTTAACGTGTTGCCCACGTGACCGGAATGCTACACCTGGCGGAGTATGTTTAACCATGGCAGCATGTACTCACCGTGTGCTCGGTATTGGACCATGGCAGCATGTACTCACCGTGTGCTCGGTATTGAACCATGGCAGCCTGTACTCACCGTGTGCTCGGTATTTACCATGGCAGCATGTACTCACCGTGTGCTCGGTATTTACCATGGCAGCATGTACTCACCGTGTGCTCGGTATTGAATCATGGCAGCATGTACTCACCGTGTGCTCGGTATTGAACCATGGCAGGCTGTACTCACCGTGTGCTCGGTATTGAACCATGGCAGCCTGTACTCACCGTGTGCTCGGTATTAAACCATGGCAGCCTGTACTCAACGTGTGCTCGGTATTGAACCATGGCAGCCTGTACTCACCGTGTGCTCGGTATTAAACCATGGCAGCCTGTACTCAACGTGTGCTCGGTATTGAACCATGGCAGCCTGTACTCACCGTGTGCTCGGTATTGAACCATGGCAGCCTGTACTCAACGTGTGCTCGGTATTGAACCATGGCAGCCTGTACTCACCGTGTGCTCGGTCTTCTCCTCGTCGTTGGCGTGCAGGCGCGCGGCGAGCGCCACGTCGTGCGGAGGCAGCTGCGTGCGCAGGTTGGCGCGCCGCCGCCGCGCCGCCGCCGAGCCCGACACCGGCGCCAGCGGGCCCAGGCACGACATGTACTCCGACACCTGGATGCAATCACCTACTATAATACCTCCCTCTACTATAATACTCCCTCCTACTTCAATCTTCCTTTTACTATTATAAAAACTTATATGACTGCCTAGGTGGCTGAGTTGGTAGTGAACCTGCCTTCTGAGCTAGAGGGCGTGGGTTCGATTCCCACCTAGGGCAAATATTCATAAACATTTGTGTTTGTCCTGTCTGGGTGTTAATTATCTATTTTCTATTTAAGTATGTATTTAAAAAATATAAACGTTTGTTTATCATTCTCTGGCCGCCATAGCATAAACTTTGTTTAGTTTGGGATCAAACGACCGTGTGTGCAAGCGTCCCGAATTTAAAAAAAAAAATTGTCACGCCTTTCCCTCGAGGGGGCTGGCAGAGGTGTAATACAACACCCACACTTCGCCGGACGATATTCAGTCCCAAATGTGACAGGGGGCGAGCCTATCGTCATACACCGGGCTCCAGTCATGTAGCAGATGACATACAATACACACATATGGTCACACAATGAACAAAGTGGTTGCGAACCGTCGCTACTATGATACTCCCTCTAAATTCATTTTCTCATGATTAATCAGTATCACACTATCATATTACACTAATATTATAAATACAAAACTTTAGATGGATGTATAGATAGGATGTTTGTTATTTGGCATAGGGGTAGAAGATAGTCTGGAATACCACATCATAGGAGACTTTTTAATCACGGTTGGAATGCAGCTAGTACAGTATACAGTTGACACTAGCTGCACCCGGCTGTGCTACCTGCAGGTAAAAAGTACTATAATCAATCTCTGTCCCAAATTTTATCCCAATCCAATCAGCTATTCTGGCATGATTGAATAACAAACATCCATCCAAACTTTTGCATTCCTAATATGAGTGTACAAGCTGCGCCCCCTCGGTACCACAGGAACCGTTAATTTTTTCGGGATAAAAAGTAACCTTTGTCCTTTTTTGTACCCCGGACAATGTTTATGCAAAATTTCAAGACAATCAGTTGAGTAGTTGTGATGTGAAAGCATTTTCGCATTTATAATATTAAGTTAGGATTAGGATTACTATTCCTACCTCTTATCTATCTTTGGTAACAAGAGTCCAGTGCGAGATTGACAAGTATTGTTTAAAAAAAAGTCTACATAGGTACATCTAATCATAAACTTATGATACAACATGAACACCAACAATGATTTCAATGACAGATTCAATATCAGCCAATACAGATAAGGGACGATTAACCATGATTATAAGAGTATGTTTGTTTAAACTTTCTTATCAATGTGGAGTTGACGTCAAATAAATTAACTATTTTCAAACCATGACATTGATTTAATTTCTTGGAAACCAATGTTTAGGTACCAGATTATGGAGATGACATTAAAAATATTAGAGATATTTAGTAGTTTCTTTTCTTACCAATTCTGTAGATGCATTCGGCGGTACCCAGTCAACTTTAACTGGTTTGTCAGTGAGACCTCGAATCTTTATTAGTGGTACTGGAAAACCAAATAAAAATATTTTAGATACAAATTGTAGGAAAGGCTAGGCTAGTAGAAGATGTAGACTATATAGGGAGCTAGGACAATTTTTTAAATTATTTGCTAGTACAACCCCCTAACATTAGGGTAAACAAACAAGACAGCCTAAGCTTAACTTATACCTTTGATACCTTTCTTACTCTCCATAAGGGAGTAAAGTTTAAAAATAGTCAGTTGCAAAGTTACCATATTATTCAATTCAAACTTTACAAACTTACATGAAGCTTTCTTCGGTTTAGTAGTTCCGAGGAGCTCAAACTGTGCCCATCCTGACAAGTCATCATCCTGTACATCGTGGACATCCTTGCTGCAGTGGCATGCTCGGCATACTTTGCGCCAGAAATGTAGGTCTAGACCCGGGCATTTTGTACCTGAAACACAGACATTTGTTGCCAATTCATGGTCCTATTCCTGGCATGTTAGGTTTTACTGATAAAAATTGTTTAATTAGATGTTCAAAAGTTTCAGTTTTTTCAATGGTCTAACTAATAGGTGTCTGAGCTGGTAATCACACAGGTACATTTTCTTTTTGTAGGAAGTACTTCATATAATAAATAATTTCTTTATGTTTAGCAGTCATAATATACAGCGACAAATGTTATGACTAAGATTGTTTGCAGTTATCTGCGAGGGTAAAGCAAACCGTTGTGAATGGATTATGTACCACAAGAGTTGCATGGGGCGCCGGCACCGCTGTCATGTCCCAGACGAGCCTTGCTAAGTTTCTCCCGCTGGCTCTCAAGTTTAGACAACCAAGCGGGCGCCTCCGGCGTCTCCACGCATGATTCACTCATCCTCCACTTCAGTACTCCTTGGTACACCTACAGACACACGAGAAAGATAATGATAAGCGGATTTTGGACTATAGCAGTTGATTTAGAGGTATCGAAACAACAGTAACTTACCTATTGTAAAAAAATATTTTTTATGTTTAACCAAAGACACTTAACGTAAACAAAAGAGTTAAACTTTGTTATATCTTGAAATAAAACAAAACAAAGAATGAATGACGGTGCGTGCTGGCTGATTGTGATTGTTACGATTGCTTCACGATTGCTGTTACTACACGAGTTAGCGGATACTACACGCTCGATAAATATCGTGAATTTTATCGAGTAAAATAGAGGGATGCTACATACGATAAAAATCACCACTGACACCGACCAATGCTTCTAGACCAAAATACCCATTCGGCACTAAAACTGATTCAAAGTGCGCTAAAATTTAAAAAATCAGCGTGTTTATGAAGCGCTAAATCTATCGCAGAAATCGCTAAAATGACAGCACTGATCAATACTAAATCAGGATCTAGATAAATAATGATTCGAAGACTAGATGCTCGAAACTAAACGCGTGATTGAAGATAATTTAAGTATGCCCTGAAAATGTACGCACTGAATTTGAGATAAGTTTGACCTAATTATGATACACCTATTTTCTTATAACATCAACAGCCCGGGCGCGGGCACGGAGTTGTTATATGGGAATCCCGCCACTGATCGTCTATTCACTAAAAACCCAAGGGTGTGCCACCTTGGCGCAAAATGTCGGAGCTACGGGGATGCTTTCGCACTCTTCCGTGGCCTCGACAGCGCCAGCCCCTTCGGGCAACACCTCGAGCTTCGAGAGAGTTGAAGCTCTCTATGACGATGTGTTGAACACCAGACACCTCGGGGAACAATTTGCCCGCGGGCGCCAGCCAGCAGCGGAGGCTAGGCACCCATTGTCTCCATGCAATGGGTCATATGAGTGGCCCCGCCTCCTGCCACTTTGGCCGCAGATAGAGTGGCAACGATACACCGACACGCCTCTTCCTCTGCGGCCCCACCGCGTCCGCCATCAAGGTGGTGTGGTGACCCCGTTAGGGCCGCGGAAGGTAGGGTTTAAGTTTCAGTTGAATTAATTTTATTTAAATTTAACTTGTTTGTGATCCGCTTACCAAACCTCAATGAAATTCAAACTAACAACGACTTGACTTGATTTTTAAAAACTTCAAAATAATTTATCCACAATGACAAACAAAGAACCCACATATTACAAGTAATACAACAAGTATCGCCTACGCTCTAGCTGCTTTAATCGGGCTCAGAAAGTTAGGTATTAACTAAGAGGACTTAAGATTTACTTATGGTTAGTGCAACAAAATGTTTCGTTAGGATTAGTCTAAACTAGGTAAGCAAGGACTTAAGCAATTGACATATACAGTGCAAACAGCCAATAGATTTTTAGATATTCGACGATCAGTATAACGAAATTCACGATCTGTCAAAACAATATACTACACAATCGATAAATATCGTAATCTTGCAAATAACGCGATATTTAACGAGTGTGTAGCATCTGCTATTTACTTGTCATGCTTTTAAAAAACGAAACAAGTGGCGAATGAATAAACGAACAAACCAGAGAAAACTTGAAGAATGCGGTTGTTCAGTTGTAATACGATCGATTCATCGGAAAATCGACTTAATGTTTTTTTTTAAACTTGAAGTAGAGTAATGAAAACAGAATGAACTGGAATGAACACTAAATTGGATGAGGTAAAGTTTTATTTTTAGTCTGTCCTAGACTGTCAAAGTATGAAATAATTTCCATCTTTCAATTCAGTGCGCTTCCGTTTTCAGAATTTTAGGAATCATAGAAATAAGTTTGTATTCTAATTAATTTCATGTTATTTGGATTATTGCAGTACGGTATAGTGTGTGTGATTCACGAGGATCTATATAATCGTTTCAAACGGTATGTAAAATGTATTTTAACTACCATAAGTTTCGTATTTAGAGTGAGTCATAGTTTGCCTTTATTTATCAATATTTTTATGTTCTTTTGTAGATGTCTTCTGGTAGACCTATCAAGTGTGTGGTCGTTGGCGATGGCACCGTAGGAAAAACTTGTATGTTAATATCGTACACGACAGATAGTTTTCCTGGAGAATATGTGCCCACAGTGTAAGTTTAAATCATATATCCAATTATATATCCCATCTACCCATCTATACTTCTCATCCAGTTACAATAATATTAATAATTTAAATACTTCATCCCATAATATTACTGTTATTTAAGTATAAAGTTGCTACATTCATTCTAAGATGTTTTAACAGTAAATACATAGTTTTAATAAAATAAAATTGTAGATTTGACAATTATTCTGCTCCAATGGTGGTGGATGGAGTAGCTGTATCCCTGGGTCTGTGGGATACAGCGGGACAAGAAGACTATGACAGACTCCGGCCGCTGAGCTACCCACAGACTGATGTCTTCCTTATCTGCTTCAGTGTAACAAGGTAACTACCAATTCCAACCCAATTGGACAATTTGCCATGAGTCATTCAGATAGAATTGATGAGAACTAGACCAAATTGAGAGGAATAATTTAAAATTATTTTTGTTCTTGTGTAAATAAATTTGATATTTCAATTTGCTCTGGAAATATTTCTATAAAATATTAGTGTTTTTCTGATCAAATGTTAACTACCTAAGGGTCTTGTAAAATAAAAAAAATAAATTTTATCAGGTGGTCCATTACCTTGTTTGCCACCTATAGCATAAAAAAGGACAAAAAAATGAAAACATCAATAATCAAAATCCAGAATGTCCAGAATAATGTCAGAATAATCCAAATTTGCGTTGATGACCAAAAGATAGTTTGAACTATAGCTGGATAATATTTTTCAAATTACTAACTTTTTTCAATAAATCTTATTTCAATACCGTAACAAAAGATTGTGAGAGACTGATGGCTAAAATGACAATAACAATAGACAATAGTTTATTTATTAAAATTATAGTTTAATAAATATGATGATGATCCTTTGAACATTTTTCCAGCCCATCATCTTATGAAAATGTGACTTCTAAATGGTATCCTGAAATAAAGCACCACTGCCCTGATGCTCCAATAATATTAGTTGGTAAGCATTATTATATTTCGAGTAGGACTATAAATACTGCTTTAATTTAATCTTAAAAATTTAGATCCACAGGTTTTCAATCTACATATAATTAGAATCAATAGTTTGAAATTTTATTGTTTTACATTTTAAATCCATCAGTGGAGACTAACATAATACTACTTTAATACACATAATTTAGTATTTGTTTCCATAATAACAGTTTTAAGTAAAAAATTGCATGAATTGAATGGCATCAAATGACTTGAGGTCCTATTCGAAAGCATGCATAGTAACTTGGTCATTGTCTTTTTCATTTAAAAATTCATAAAATTGAGAGTGACACAATAATATCTCAGGCCTCAAAATGGGCCCTTGGTCATAAAAGATGTGGCTCAACAGGATGACAAAAAGTAATTAGAATTAATTTAAAATGATGACTAATGCTACTTTAGATCCTAATGTTATTTGCAATTAAAGCAATTGCTTGTGTTACGCAACATTTTTGATTAGAAAAACTTTTTAGAGACATTAAAGGACAAATTTTTTAAAGGGCAAAAAATTGTTTTTTTGTTATAATTTTTTGCATAAATTCATGGATTATGAATGTATGTTGTTTGTTGCAATTCCCTGGTGGTATGAAGGTGTATCTATAGGTCGGAGGCATAAATATGACAAGGCCATGTTGAGGATTTGGCGAGGCTTGAGAATAATTTATGCCATTAGTTATGTGGAAGAGCATTTTGTCTGCGTTGCACCCACGACTCGCCTCCAGCCGCCTTGTACTTATCTTGTAACTAGAATACAGAATTCACAGTAGTTGTCACCTTCAATGGCGCGCGTAGTTAAAATAATTCGCATATCGTATTTTAGCTTGTATCAGTAAGTAGGGAATCCAAGAAGGGAGGGGGTTCCAAAGACCTCAACCCCCCTTAAGGTCCACAAACAATAGTCCAACATGTTGTTAACCTTGGTAATGCTCAGTTACCTAGTTGGCTAACTGTGCAAAGCTAAACTCCCTACATTCCAAAATCTTGAACCTGCCACTGGCTTGTTTACCTTTTTTATTTTGTTATTTTTACGTTTGACCTCAATACACCTGATGGAAAGTGACGATGTGGTCTAAGAAAAAGTACACTTGCCCATGAGGTGGCTATTCACTCTTGTCTTAAAGAGACAAGACAACCCACCCAGATAGTACCAGGTACTGGGGACCCAGGAACTATTATCTGTTATGTTCTCGTAGTAAGGTTTCATTTCGTTAATTTCCAGGTACAAAGATCGACTTGCGAGATGACCGCGAGACGCTGAGCCTACTCTCGGAGCAGGGCATGTCTCCGCTGAAGCGCGAACAGGGCCAGAAGCTCGCCAACAAGATCAGGGCCGTCAAATATATGGAATGCTCTGCGTTGACGCAGCGTGGACTCAAACAGGTTAGTCAATATGCGGAATACATTGACTTGTGTTATTATTGTACAGATGTCCTTGTGAAACGTTTGGTTTGCGTTATATTTATGCATTATATTTGCATTGTGGCTTTGTGCTGTAATCTTTGCAATCGAATCATATTAGTACCTACTAGTATGTAGCATAAAAACTAATGTATTGCGAAAAGTTTTACAAGGCTATCGGGAGTACGTAAGTGATGTGACCTACTGATAATGACCTAAACAGATTGTAGCAGTCCGTTTTTTTCTTGTTTTCAAATTAACACTTGATCTAATAGTTTTGATTTTATAGCAGTAAAAATCGGATCTTTTATTTTTAGGTATTCGATGAAGCCGTGCGCGCAGTATTAAGACCAGAACCTCAGAAGAGACATCAGAGGAAGTGTATAATTATGTAATGTAAACCATGACAAACTCCATGACACATAATTAATGAAAAGGCATGATTATGAACAAAGAGCGGCATTTTAACTTCCATTGACATGCCAGGAACAAAATATGAATACTCTAGTCTAGAATATTAACATCACTCGAATAAAGATAGCTGATATTATGATATAAATCGTGATGTGTTTTGGGTCTTCTGTCCACTCAGCATTTTGTGCCTTTTCAAACAAACAGGAATCTCAGGAACAGTAATAATGTGTTTCTATACCTATAGATGCAGCTATTTATACATCGAAATGTATTCTCTGTTAAAACAGCCTAAATTTCGTTACTTTATATTTTATTTGTGCCATATAAAACCGCATTGTTTGTTACTGTTTAAGTTTGAAGAAGACATCACACTAGATAATATGCTAGCGGAAACAGCTTGTTGATAAACTAATAAAAATGCCAAAGATTTTATGAGTAGATGTAAGTAAGTCTCAGTATAGCTTTTTGTACAAACATTTTCCAATGGATAGAAACAAATTGTTACTGTTATGTGAAATAACGATGTTATTTTTGTATAGGGATGCAACTGAACCTCAATATTTAATGTTTCAACATAGTAATACAGCCTGTAGCAGATTGTGAATATGGACTGATGGTAGATGCTAGTGTGTACTAACATACTCAATAATCATTTTAAGTTGCAATTTATATGCATTTTTGTGGGTATTCATGTAAAGGTTACTTTAGATTTCGTATTACTATTATTGGTATGTATGAGAAGGGAATTTACTTATACTGTAACTATAGTCCACGACTGGATGAGAAACATTTTTTTATCATGAATAATGTTAGTTTTTGTAATTAATGACATAAACATAAAACCGACTCATACATTGGCAGCTGATATTAATTGTATTGTATGTATGAGAGTCATACAGGGGACTTCAGGTAAATGAGGATCTTAGTAGTGTTTGTAACTTTTCTTTACTAATCATACTAAAATTTATAATTAGCATGTGATTAAATCAAGTGTGTTTATAGCGATTTAGTAGGGGCAGAATATTTTTGTATGTGAAAATATTAGATGATAAGATTAACATTGCATTTAAAAGTGATTTATTTCAACGAAAGTTTAGCACAACTTCGTGCCTCAACTGGGGGCCTTAGAAACAAGTTATGGATTCACGATGAATGCAGACCGCTGTACTTCTTATATTGTTGCATTTATGTCAGTATATTTTTCCTATTTGTTACAGATCATATTTGTTACCTCTGCCAGCCCCTTCGGGGGAAAGGCGTGACGATATGTTATGTGTTCAGTGAAAAATCTTTGATTCATTGTTTAAATGCATTCATTACAATCAGAACTATGAAAATGAGATTATTTTCGTTGTGATGTTTACATCTTTATTATACTTAATTGCAATTCTTTATGAACCTTTTCATTATATGGTGTTTGGATGAAAGCACTAAGTTGTGAATAGGCCCTGGATAAAACAATAATTATATGTACAAACATGAACAAAATTGTAGTGTGCGTGCAAATTTGTGACGATTTATACAGAATCCTTTTTTTTATATAATTTCGTGAATATTTTATGGACTGCTTTGTTTTACATGTAAAGCTTTGAAAGTAATTTTTTGTATATAATTATTTATATAAGAGCTAAATGCGCAATTTATGAATGAATCTTGTGTATTACTGCACTTTATAAATTATTGAACTTATTTATGACTTTTTCTTTCTAAACTACCTTCCTTAATAGACCTACCACACGCACACACTACACTACATTTAACTGTGGGTACTTAACTGAGCCGTGTGGTAGCGATTAGGGAAGTCAAAAATAGCGCAACATGCCGCGGAGTTTTAGCGGTGTAGTTTTATAAACCACACTCGCGGTCTGCACAGAAAAGTGTGGTGAAGCTTGTGCGTGTGGTAGACCTACAACACAATAAAGGTTTATATTTTCTACATTCAAAATAGTGGTAGGAAGTAAAAAATAGTGCAACCTTCAGTTTACATATTTATTTCTTTTAACACATTTACATGTAATGAAACATTTATTACATTTTTAAATTAAGAAATACCTACACACAGATCAACATTATGGTAGGTTTTACCTGAGCTCATAGAAAGTTTTAAGACAAAAACAGCGACTTATGTCTAAAATGTATTATTAAAGATCAATGATAAATAGGTAGTAGAAAAATCTTTATATTCATAGCACATTAGATCAACACAATATCACTTCGGACAATCTAAAGGCAAAGTATTATTTAAACTTTTTACCGATATACTTACATACAGAATTATTATATGGAATGCTAAAAAAAAATACGACGCGTGTTCAACGCGTTGTTCACGCGTCATGCGCTCAATTGGCAGCACATAGTTTTCACATTTCTACTTGACTTTAGTTTGTTTTGACTAGGTATTAAAGTACCACATGTGAATGGTCAAGTCGGCAATTAACCACTGGCCCCCCGCGGCGCACGTTTGGCCACGCGGCGTATTTTACCTGCGTGGCTTCGTTTGTTTAACAACGTGGGTCTACATTTCCAATACGGCACACGCTACACATGAATATGAGACTATGTACAACTGTAGCGCAGCATAGTTCTGAATCATATGCCAAGCGTCGATTCCCCGCCCGTCCCACTTCCCTCATCGAAGCTACAATCGCTCTCATGTTCCGCGTGCATATCGTGGACAGCGTTGAGCTGCGTGGGCGCAAAGCCACGCGTGTAGCAATGACGTCATTAATCTCATACTCATGCGTAGCATGTTCGTGAGTTGCAGTGGACGTTAAGGCGCTGGCCCACCGCGGCGCATTTTAGCTGTGTGGCTGCGTTTGCGTCACAACGTGGGTCTACGTTCCACTGCAGCACACGCTATATACGAATATGAACCCACGACATGTACAACTGTAGCGCAGCACAGTTTTAAATATGTCAGGCGTCGCTTCCCCGCCTATCCCAGTTCCCGCAGTGAAGCTAAGCCGCTTTCGTGTATCGTGTGCATAGCGTGGATAGCGTAGAGCTGCGTGGGCATCGTATTCGAACAAGCCACGCGTTTAGAAATTACATCACTAATCTCATATTCATGCATAGCGTGTCTGTGGGTTGCAGTGGACACAATCACTTATGTAAATTTTCTTGCAAAGCGAAGCTTAACACACGTGCGTAACCTCGTCGTCGATATACATGCGCCTAGCCGATGGCTCACCACGGTGCACGTATAGCGATCAAATTGAAGACGTTCCAAGAAAGGCCAGAGTACCCGTAACCGACGAGTATGAGAAAGAGGAATGTTTATATGTTCCTAGGTATGTAGTAAATACACGTCAGTACATAATATATAGATAGCTCAATTGCTCAATTTGCTTTCAGTTTGTCTGATGTTGAGTTGCTCTAATGTACTATATACTCTTACTGACAGACCTATCATGGTTACAAATGCATCACGATAGGAGTTTGAGTTTGACTACGTCATTAGGGTCATTCATCAGAGCCACCTGGGCTCTGATGAATACAGGAGCACTTTGTTAGATTTATGTTTCATACAATTAATATTGTAAGAATTTGTCAAGAATATGTTTTACACTGACTAGAAATAGGTAGTTTAGCGAACATAAATCGCCAATCTTCGAACAGAGAAATTACACGAAAGAGTAAGCAAGTTACAAGTTAATCAACATTTTTGAAAGCTGTTACAACAGTACGAGACATTGATAATAGAGGCTTATACAACTTATACAACAAATGCACCTAACTAAAGCCCGCTCTCCTGCTGCAATGTTTTTCGAAACATTACACGAAAACATCGAAACAAAAACTCGACATCATCATCATTTCAGCCGGAAGCCATCCACAACTGGACAAAAGCCTCCCCCAATGACTGGGGATTTTGGAGACCTTCCCAAGCTGCATCTCGTCTTCGCGTTTCGTAAAAACGCGTGGTCATTACACATTTGTGTGGCAAACACGCTGATTTTGTTTTAGAACTGTTTAAAACATTTCCCGTGAGAGTGAAGAGGGAAACGGTTTTTTTTTCAACCGACATCTACCTTCTTGTGTAATCAATCTAAAAATATTTTAATATACAGAAGACAGCTTGTTCGTGAAAACAAAGGTTTTGCTTATGTTTAATGTTTCGAAAAAACATGAGCACGAGAACCGACTTAAAACACATTGAAACATTTTAACTATAGCAGACACTTACTTAATAATAATTAAGAAATAATTTAAATGCCACTGAATAATATAATTAAAACTGCTTAAAATTTTCTATACATCTTACTGGAGGTAAAATCAAATAGGTACATCATATTGCTAAACATATTAAAGATACTACACAATCAATAAAACACTGCAGGCACCTAGATCTACTCTGAATATAATCTTAGTTAAGTAATTAAAAAAAATATAGGTGTGTACAGGACAAGGTTTTTTTTAGTTTTTAACATGGGTCAAAAATTAGAGGTAACTTACTTGGTTAACTTCAGTTTTGTACAGAACCACAGAACATATAATAATACAATGTAATAAAACTCCCAAAAAATGTAAAGGTCTTTGAGAAAGTGCTATACAAATCCCAAATTAACAGAACACCTCTCCAATTCTCCATGTTCTGACTTAATAACTGAAAAAAACCCATACTTGTAGCAACTAATATTATAATAATCATAACTTTTGTGATGTGTGATACAGCATTATTCTACTAATGAGGTTGTGAGATCTAAGCTTCAAAATAGAAAATAATTATAATTATGCAAGTTTAATAACATTGACAATAACAATAAATACTGATTGTGATTTCATAACTTATTAGTGATGTGATGTGAAATGTGATACAGCTACCTAAGCCAATAGAAACTTAATTATTAATTAGTATATGATTTTGATTATATTTGTGACAGCTTTTTAATATAGCATGTGGCTGTACATTTAACCTACTATGACTAATGTTGCATGTTCATCCCTGTGATGCCAAGCTCACTTTTCTGTCAGCCTTCATACACCTATGTTGTTATAAATAACATTATTACAATGATAACAACTCGTCTTTCCTCTTAGTCACAATAATTCCTACCACAATGGGGAAATCAAAATAACATAATTAAATAATTTGGCCATAGAATTCTGCACTCTATTGTTACAATGGAGCTGATTCTGATTGTAAAATGCTTAATTAAATTATACAAACAAATAAATTACCAGAGTTGATTTTCAAACTATTGTCTTTAACACACCAATTTATTGTGCACCTTGTTAATAAATGGGGTTTTACTCATTTATATTCAACTGCAGACATTCAGTGCAGACAGTAATAACATTTATATGTATGATAAATACATGTTTTAACATATTTTTATACCTCTCTCTTATTTTGTGATCAATCAGATATCTAACACAATTATTAAAATTTGTTTCTCATAACATTAACATTGTGGTTTACATTTAATATATATATGTATGTAGTTAGGATTTACAACAAGTGAAATATAATTTTTAAATTATAGTGACTCAAGCTGACACAGTTATTAAATTGGGGGGTTATATATTTCAAAAACAAAAAAAAATTACACTCGGAAACTAATATCAGAAAATAATATTTACAAAAAACTTCTGACTAAAGTCCTAAAATAATAAGCAATGCTACTGTTACAGACAATGATAATAACTAGAGGCAGTAATTAATTACAAGAAAAGCATAGAATTAAATACAATCATTTACTTATATGAGTAAGTAATTTTGGGGCAGATAAAATATTATGCTCTTGTTCTGATACCAACAGCTTAATTCTTCAAACCTTACATTTAATTAATGCATTCTTTTTGTGCTTTGACATTTTATCGACATTGACACTGATGAGGCCTCAAAAGTAGAAGCTGAAGAGATGAAAAGTTCAAATGAACTCATCAATTGCATTCACTCTCTGGCAGGTAAGTAGAATCCTCTTCCTGATATCACATGCCTCTGTAGGGGCCCTGGGACTTCAGGAACTGGATGACGAGCGACGGCCCAGCACCCACCACCTCTGGAGGGAAAGCACTCAAGGGGCAGTTCTCAATGCTCATAATCTGCAGGTTACCACACAATGCCAACTCAAACGGAAGGTTCACTAAGTTAGGGTTGTCATTCAAATAAAGTGTTTCCAGAGCTTCAAGTGAGCCTATCTCCTCAGGCACATATTGCAAATTGTTTTCCCCGGCACTCAAAAATGTTAGATTAGGCAAAGAGCCAATTGATCGAGGAAGAGTTATCAGTTGGTTAGATTGGACTATTAGCTTTTTGAGTTCCTTCAAAGATCCAATTTCAGCTGGCAGAGCATCCAGCTTGTTTTCTTCTAAATCCAAAACTCTGAGCTTCCTCAAGTTTCCAATATTCGGAGGTAGCTTCCTCAAGAGATTGTTGGACAATATCAGAACTTCCAAGTTCTGCAGGCAATGTATGTCATCGGGCAGCTTTGTCAGCTGATTAGTGCCTAAATTAAGCTCCACCATGTTCAGCCAAGTTCCAATGTCCAATGGAAGAGATGTAAGCAAATTCTCCTTCATATTCAGTTTGGTTAAATTCTTAGCCCTCGAAAAGATTCCATAAGGGATTTTATCAATTTGATTGTGTTCGAGATTGATGGAAGAGACATTAGTGAACTGTGCAGGACCTCCTGAAGGATAGCTTGAGAATGAGTTCCGGGATAAAGTGATGCTTGTTAGCGCATTGAGTCTTGCAAGAAGACCTTCAGGTAGTTGAGATATAGAGTTACCCTCAACATTGAACTCATCCATGTGGTGACAGTTGCTCATGGTTGGAGGAATGCCTGACAGCCTGTTGTATCTGAGCCCCAAGCGAGTTAAAGCTTGGAGATTACCAATTGTTTCTGGTATGTCCAATAAGTCATTATGCTGCAAGTCTAGAGATGACAAGTTGACACAGTTACCAATCTCCTTTGGTAAATGTTCTAAATGGTTGTGCGAAACATCAAAATTTACTAAGTTAACCAACTTCCCGATCCCAGATGATAGCTCCTTGATTTTATTTTCTCTCAGGCTTAACATGGTAAGGTTAGTCAAGTTGGCGATACCATCACCTACTACTCTTATTCTGTTGAATCTTAAAAATAGCGTAGCTAATGATGTCAATTTGTACACCACTTCGGGTATATCATTCAGTTTATTATGACGTAAGTCCAAAACTTTTAAGCATTTCAAATTCGCCAGTGAATCTGGTAAACTAGTTAGGGAGTTCTCATTCAATGCAAGAGAATGTAGGTTTGTCAAGCAACCAAACTCAGCAGGCAGAGCAACCAGTTTGTTGCCATACAGGTAAAATTCTAGAAGATGGGTCAAATCTCGTACATTAGGTGGTAAGGAGGTTATTGAACATTTGCTGAGGTCTAACCGTGTAACACCTTCGTCACGACACCTCATGAACTCTTTTATGACATCTAAGTCTGCTTGTATTGGTTTGTTTTTCTTGGCAGTTGGTTTAGGTTTGTTGGATTCTGGGTGTTTCACAGTCACTACTTTAGGCCTTGCACCATCGGCGTTCGTCAAAGAAGCCGTCGATAGCTTCTTTTCTCTCATACTGTGTGTTTTTTCTCTGGGACTTACAGTACCAACGGTATCTAGTGCTTCAGAATTTTCTCGGGAAGAGTTATCCTGATACATTCCGACACTTCACAGAATCGCACTGTTTTCCTTGAGCACTTGATGTTTGGGATAGATTCACAGATTTTGTCGGGACATGCTTCTATTGTTTCTTCTCGGAAAATAAATCGATAGGATGAAAAAGTTATTTTGTTCCTTCGAATAACAGGATGATAAACTCATTTATTGTTACACAAACATGTTCCCTACGTGGTTTTAAGTTTCAACGATACTTTAAATAATTTTAATTACAATCTAAAGCCAAATAAAAATCTATTTCAAAGGATTTTTTCAGAAATAATCAGAAAACGCACAGCACAGAAAAGAATAAGATTGATTGATTTGGTAAATTTAGGAATTTTGTCACAGATAATGCGCAGTCTTGAGAGAAAAAGAATCGTGTTAGTCGATTTTATTTACACAACACTAAGGTTTTTATAATCTATACAACTTGTAAAAGTATTATTCATTCGTTTCATTCGGTCAATCAGCAAGATTGTTTGTTGGCTTGTTTGTTTAACTTCGAGGTTAGAGATAGAGAAGAAAACTAGATTATTTAATTTCTTATTTCTTACATTAGAAAAGACATTAACAATGGATAAAAGCAAAGAAAAAGAAGAGCAGAGTATCATGGATAAATCCATGAGATCTGTTTTCGGTCAGTACCAAATACTACTTACAGAAACTTACTAACCTGCTAAAATTTTGTGAAAATGAAAACTATGTTTTTAATTCTTTTTCAGTCGGTAATATACCATATGAGGCTACTGAAGAGAAACTAAAAGATATCTTCAGTGAAGTAGGTCCAGTTTTGTCGTTCAAACTGGTATTCGACAGAGAAACCGGCAAACCGAAGGGTTATGGCTTCTGCGAGTATAAGGACCAAGAGACTGCCCTCAGTGCCATGAGAAATCTAAACGGCTACGAAATTGGTGGGCGCTCGTTGAGAGTAGACAATGCTTGTACTGAAAAATCTCGGATGGAAATGCAGGCATTAATGCAAGGACCACAGGTAAACATTTGTTTATTTTGGTTAAATGATCACTACACAAGAAAGTATATCGTTAATTTAAGTTCTTAAACTCAACTGTTGAAAGAAACATTAGAATAAGAATATCAAATGTTTTGGATAGTGCTTGATTTAAAGTTACTTTGTAAAATGTTACTACTAAAGTTGTCTACAACTTAGTTGAAAGTCGACTTTAACTGATAGTAGATTAATTACAATTGTACTTACTCTCTGTTTCTTAATTTCAGGTTGAAAACCCATATGGAGAAGCAGTTGAGCCAGAAAAGGCTCCTGAAGCCATCAGTAAAGCTGTAGCTACATTGCCTCCCGAGCAGATGTTTGAACTGATGAAACAAATGAAATTGTGCATACAGGTAATCCTTTGCTTACTGTTTGTATGTTTATTATCTACAAAAAGTCAAGTTCAAGTAAGTTTAGGGATATTACAAACCCCCAAACAGATTTACTTGAACTCAACCTGAAGTCTTGTCAAGCCAGAAGTCAGAGACTTCAAGAAACCTTTCACATTCTGGTTCCTTTTGTGTTTGCGGGTGTCTCACTAAGAGTCTGTAGGGTGGTTAATATTTGCCCAGGAATCATTTTCAAAGAGTAGAGTATGTCACCTTTGCTTTTGTAATCTTATATATTTCCAGAGTAATCATTTGTTTTTGTATATTTCAGAATAATCCTGCTGAAGCAAGAAACATGCTGCTTCAGAACCCTCAACTGGCCTATGCTCTGTTGCAAGCTCAAGTCATTATGAGGATTGTTGACCCAGCTACTGCTGTAGTGAGTTCAAACAGGGATTTATAATAATTGCTAGACAAAAATTTTACAGATTTGAATCTTGCTGCTTATCTAATTTTTACAATGGTTAGTGTATCATATAAGTTTATGTACGTTCATAGCTCTACAACATGTGTACTTCATAGCTTTGTTCAATATATTACTTACATATACATGTTGTAGAGCTATGAACATACATAAACTTATGATACACTAGCCATAGATAAATACATATAATGTAAAAATAACATAAAAGTTCATTCAACTTGCCTGATATTAAGCAACATTGTGTGAGTTTCTTCTACTTGGTGTGGTATTCCAGAGCATGCTGCACCCAAGTAATCCGGTGCCGCCCATCCTGCAGCCGATGCAGCCCGGAGAGAAGCCTCCACAGATGATGCCGTCACAACCCATGACCACCCATTACATGCCTAACAATCAAGGTATAAACATCACTGCCTTGATTCATTTGTTCAACACTCAGCACAATGGTAGCTTTTTATAAACTGACTTACCCATTGAGAGAAAGTGTGTGAAAGATGTCTGATTTTAGAAAAGAAACATCAATTAACACAATTTTTATTTGACAAATGTTGATAAGTAAAAATTTTTCTAATAATTAAGCTAAACCATTATTGTTCTAGGTCCGCAAGGGCCACCGCTGCTTCCTAATCCTGTCCCACCACCAAATCAATACCAACGTAAGTATTGCTTGAAAAGCGCTTTAAAATTGATTATGGAATAAGAATTCGGCGCGCTGTTGTGTCGCTCCGCTCGCGCGTTTCATCATTTTGAAAACCTAAAAATGGTTAAATTGAAAATCAAAATCAATCAGTTAAATTACCTAGAATGCCCCCACAAAAATCCAGCAAAACATTATTTTGATGCAAAAAATTATGGAATGTGCAAAATAGCGGCGCGCTAAAGTCTGGCCCGTAAGAAACCCTAATTGTTTTCACCCACCTGTCAGTCTCGGGCTAACTCTGCATTATACAGTGTTGATATGAGGCATGTATTGTGTAGCCCGCGCGCCGGGCATGGGCGACGTAGACCTGCGCGGGGCGCGCGCGCCCGTGCTGGACCAGGACATGCGCGCGCTGCCGCCCGCCGCGCCGCACCCCGTGCCGCCGCCGCTGCACCACCAGGACCCGTGAGTTACCACACACCGCTAGTTGTAACCCGACGTGGACCTGCGCCCGTGCTGGACCAGGACATGCGCGCGCTGCCGCCCGCCGCGCCGCACCCCGTGCCGCCGCCGCTGCACCACCAGGACCCGTGAGTTACCACACACCGCTAGTTGTAACCCGACGTGGACCTGCGCCCGTGCTGGACCAGGACATGCGCGCGCTGCCGCCCGCCGCGCCGCACCCCGTGCCGCCGCCGCTGCACCACCAGGACCCGTGAGTTACCACACACCGCTGGGCCTTAACTAACAAACCAGACGTAGGCGGCTTCCCTAACGGCTTTAGCTAGAGAAGAAATGCCAAAAATAGCACTAAGAGACGCCATCGACTATTTTTTGGGCTAAAATGTGCAATAGTCGATCGAGCAAGTGTTAGCGAGCGAAGTGTCTATGCTTCTTCAGCTTCGGCAAAAGTGCTTTCGGATGTCTGTCTGTCTGTCCGGGTGTCCTCCTCGACAGGTCACACTTCTCAACCGATTTTCTTGAATGTTTTTTGGGTAGGTTCGAAAATAAATTATAAGTATTAAGGTTTTTGTCTCTAGATAAGCATGTTTTTTAACGTAAAAAATCGTATCTTTGTCATCTAGAAAAAAATCCAAAAACTAAGTCGTTGTTTTCGTTTAAACCCTGTACAGGCAAATAATAATCATTTGATAAGGATCAGAAACCGACACCGTGCCGAAAACGAGCAAATATTTGAGGCGAGTAACGATTACACCCGAGTAGGCCGTTTACATACTCGTGTTGGCCGCTATCGGCCTGTACTCGGCCAATATCTAAACGGGGCATTACAAAATCAGTATAATTATTATCGACCCTGCTCACAAAATCAAATTTCACGAGAATCGGTTCAGTGGCCCTATTCGGAGATTTGAGATTTTCATCTCACCTTTTTTCGTCCTTGTTGCTCTTGTTTGAAATGTCATAGGTGTGAGAGTGACCAAGATAAAATCTCATCTCATCTCACGCGCAGGAATAGCCCCCCAGAACTGCGACCTGTAGAGGAGGACAGCTAGACTGATGTCAGCTGTGAGGTCTTCTACTAGGCTACTAGTATTAAATGAGTAGAAAATTATGAGTTAATTATTGCTGTAAGTAATAATGTATTCAAAAATGAATGACCGATAACATTGTTTTAAATTAAAATATTTTTTGTCAAGTCTTATTCCTACTACGGAGCCAATGGAAATGTAAGTTTCTAAAAATGTCTGATTATTTAATTTGCTGTCGTAAAATCTCACAATAATTTTACAGCATATTTTTATTGTCAACCTGTTTATTGTTTGGATAGATTACTCTGAGTTCGTTACTGATTTTATTTGATTTTTATTTTGAAAACTTTTGGGGCATGCTTTCTTTGGTACTAACAGCTTTTTATGTTGTGTTCACCAGAAGAAAAAATAAATTAAATTCGCATGTTTCATGTTGTAATTATATGTCAAACTCAAATAACTTTTTTTGGTATCAAGCATCGATAAATAATGTACTACGTACTAGATTTCATCACCCGAACACAAACTTTTGTCCACTCCAGTGGTGCACTGATATCCTTGCACGTTGCATTAGTGAGGTCCTGACACGCGTGCAGTGTGGTTGCGTACGGAGCTTTCTAAAGAGAATTAGTAATTCAGTAGTCAAGTCACTAAAATTATTTGTTGTTCAAGTGAACAAATAGGTGATAATATCGTAATACAACATTCTCTTCGCTTCAATGTTGCGTAACGTTTTTCGTTTGGATCAGCTCATCTAGTACGTAGCACATTAATCTCGTTGGTATCAAGGTACGATGAAGCGCTGTGTAGAATCCTACGATAATTAGGTAGTTCGATTCTACACTCTGTTGAACCATTTATGAAAGGGGAGGGCATTCATTTCCTTTACCATCAGCCCTCTCTCATCATCATATTTTAACATATCCGATTGAAGGACATAGTTTATGGTCTATACATGGTCTGTACATGGTACATTCATGGTCTTGAAATCATAATTATAGTTCGCTAAACATAGCTTGATTCGCGGGACAGCCATCATACATCATGTGTCATTTTGACATATTTAAAGTTATAAAAGTGTCATCTGGATGGCTGTATCGCGAATCAAGCTGTTTGTTGATTGAATCAGGCGTTACTTTGCGAAAGTTCATCTTCAACACTGTTTCTTTAACAAATCTCTAGTGTTATGTACAAAATACACTACTGTAATACACTAAAGATTCGTTAAAGAAACAAAGCTTTAAATGGTAATGATTTGCGCAGTGGTTTCCCGCGCGACCCGCGGCTGGCGAGCGCGCCCACGTTCAACGCAGACCCGCGCGTGCGCGCCGACCCGCGGACGCAAACCAAAATGCCGCCGCAACGTACGTATACACATGTCATTATCACCGTTGCATTATTTCTAGCATTGAGAAGAAAATAAGTTGTTTGTTGAAAAATGTTGTTTTTCGAAACCAGCTTCTATTGATATTATGACACAGGAATTACTCACGTACCAAGGCTAAGGTCTTTATCAAGGCGATGCGGTTGCAACTATAGTCGGAATAATCGACTAAATCGTACGTGAGTAATTCCCGTCTCATAAGATCATAATGTGTAAAAACCACGTCAGTTTCCATAATATAAGCTTTCATTGCGCTAAAAAGAATATTTTTGAGCTACTTTTCTCATAAGTACCATTATTGTTACAGCGCCGATGCCCCCAGGCATGCCGAGTATGGCCCAAGCTCGCACTATTCAGGGTATTCCCTCTGGAGCGTCCGATCAAGAAAAGGTAAGCGAAACATTTTTAATTCTGTCCAAAATCTATCAAAGGATTATTGTAGTATAACATAACAAATCACTCAGTGTTTGACTATATAATGTCTTGTTAGCTCAACGTTTTAGAAATCAGGGTCACAACGAACGATACGTTGAGCCGCGCTGAGTTTCAGTCTTGTCTTTTTCGATTAAAGGTCGCTACATACGTGACGGGATAATATCTCGCACGAGTCGGGGACGGAACGTGACAGTGTGAATGCCCGGACGGGATTGTCAACGTAAACACGGAGCTCACTTCACTACACCACTCTCCGGAGCGAACGGGGGCCCGCGCCGGCCGGGACGTGGTAAACATCGTCCACGACGATGTTTTTTCACGCTCCGTCCGGTGCGGGCCTCGTCTCGTCCGAGATCTCGTCGCGTATATTTTACTACTGTACTTTTGTATGTAACGATGTTTAAAAATTGCTCCGTTCCGTCCGGGCTGAGCAAAATTCCGTCGTGTATGCAGCGACCTTAAGTATAAAAGTTTGAAAGAAACACAAAAGACAAAACATTGTATAGCTATTCCGCAAATTTACAACATTTATTGCTAAGTGGGTTTTTGTACACGCAGATATGCATTAGTCAAATATTAAATTCTATGCCGTTTTTGCGAATTAATTTGATTCACGCTTCAGCTGTCTTGAGCTCGCCGAGCCGCGACTTACTCTATTTTTAACTTTGCGTATGATACGCCATATAGTCATATTGTACTTTTTGACATAAATAGCTTCTCTCGGCGTTCTGAGATTCGGCGTCTGTAGCAACCCTTAAGCCCGTACGCTAAAACGAAGCCCAATCTTAAATTTCGATTTAAAACTGGTTTTACTATACACGGGATACCATACCATATTCGGGATTACAGGGTACCGGGTGCTCTTTTCTGTACCATTTTTTTACCACTATTTTAATACTAGTTGCACTCCGCGCTGTAACACGTGGTTATAAAAATTGCCTATGTGTTATTCCAGGGCATAAACAGGGCAGGGTAATATTTGAATAAAAAAAAAACTCAAAAACTTTATTTAGTAAACACTGTTTAATAATGTCCGCAGGCCGCGCTGATAATGCAAGTGCTGCAGCTGTCGGAGGAGCAGATCGCGCTGCTGCCGCCCGAGCAGCGCGCCTCCATACTCATGCTCAAGGAGCAGATCGCCAAGAGCACGCAGCAGCGCTAGTGCTAGTCGCCTAAACAGCGCGCACAAACCGCATGCAGCGCAGCGCAGCACAGCACAGCGCAGCTCAGCTTATGAAGTTGTAATATGCATCACACTTATAACATGTTGTAATAATAGTGTGAAAGTTTTGATGGATGGATAGATGTTTGTTACTCATACACGGCAGAACATAAGCGGGGGCGTGGGTTCGATTCCCACCTAGGGCAAACATTTATGTGATGAACATTTTGTGTTTGTTCTATGTCTGGGTGTATTTATATTTATCTATTTAAGTATGTATTTAAAAATATCTAAGTATGTTTATCAGTCCCTGACAGCCATAGTACAAGCTTTGCTTAGTTTGGGGTCAGGCGACCGAGTGTGGAAGTGTCCCGAATTTATTTATTATTTATATGTATATGGATTAAATTTGGCATAGGGATAGATTATAGCCTGGAATAGCACATATGATACTTTTTTAACCGCGGCAGAAACTGCAGGGCGCAGCTAGTGGAATATAATGGGAAACTAGATGAGCCCGCGGTCTTCCTCTGTGCCAAATTTCACCCAGATCCGTTTAGCCGTTCTAGCGTGATTGAGTAGCAAACATCAATACACCCATCTAAACTTTCGCATTATGATATTAGTGCGATGACACACAACGCACGATGCTGTGCAGCGCTGCGCAATTACGCGCGTCATATATGGTGTGTCATATTTCATACATTACAACGTCAAATCAGCTGCGCTGCGATGTGCTGCGCTGCATGCGGTTTGACCCACGCTTTAACTTTAAAGAAAGTTTTTTTTTAAATACCTGTAATATTCGTATAGACAGTTTTTTAAGTTTCATTCGTATTTTTAAGATAAGTTTGATGGACATATGAAATGTATTTTATGGCGCAAATTACACTGGCCGGGCGTCAGGCGAGGGTACGGCGCTGACACGGTTCAGGCGTGATCGTGAAGTGTGACTGAAGCAGCGCGTCGCTTGTGTGTAATATAAAAATGAATCGCTGAATATGTTGCTAAGCGCAAATCGCGAGAACAGCCGAACCGATTTCGCTAATTCTTTTTTTTTATATTCCTTGAAGTACGAGGATGGTTCTTACACAGAGAAAAATTGAAAAATTGCCTGAAAAAATTAAAGAATCGACTGTTAGGCGGTACGAAGTTCGCGGGGTCAGCTAGTCCTACTAATATTATAAACGCGAAAGTTTGTAAGAATGGATGTATGGATGGATGGATGTTTGTTACTCTTTCACGCCAGAACGGCTGAACAGATCGGGATGAAATTTGGCACAGAGATAGATTATAGTCTAGAATAGAACATATGATACGCTCATAAGCGCAGCTAGTGTATAATGAAATTCATGACACGTCGTATTCATAATGAACACGTTTTAAAGCGGCTTCACGCGCGCTTGAGCCTTGTCCGTGCCGCATCCTCGCCTTACGTGCGGCCTATATAATTTGCGTCTCAGAATAGGTGCAAATATTTATACTTAATCTTCAATTTTTTCTTTAAATTACATTGTGATTAGACCCTCCTCAGGACTCGGATAGGCTTAAAAGTTACTGACAGGCATAGTAATGAGTGTGTATTGAATTTGACGGTTCTGGCGAATGAAAGAACCAAGAAACATTTTGTAGTTCAGAGAATTTGCTCAGAACTAATATTCGCTAGGCGAATTGAAAACTTCCTGAGTCCGCGTTTTTGGGAATTTATAGATAAATTATCGATTATTGCCCACTAAGTGAGTTTCAAAATAGTTTGTTTAAGAGGAAAACAATTGTAAATGTAAATTAACCATTACAGTCAACGTAGAAAGAAAATACGACTTGGACAATAGCCCATCAGCACATTTGCATAAAAGCTAGTGAATTTATTGTATACTAACGTACGTTTGTGAATTGTAAACAAACGCTAATGTTTCTATTAGGGCGCTAAGATCGGCCATATTTTCATTGCATTACTGGCCCGGCAATATTTCGAGTGTGGCCCGGCCATACATTTCTAGCATGGCTGTGGCCCTATTCGGAAATTTGAGATTCTTATCTCACCTTTTTTCGTCCTTGTTGCTCTCGTTTGAAACGTCATAGGTGTGAGAGTGACCAAGATAAAATCTCATCTCATCTCACGTGTAGGAATAGCCCCCCAGATGTTGACCGGGCTAAAGTCGGCAATATTGCCAGTACTGCAAAAATATGGCACGTCAGGAGCACCCTAATAAGAGCAGTGATTACTCTGAGAATAATGTCACCAAAATAGCCTAAAGTAGCCATTTATACAATTAACATTCGTAACAATTGAAATTGTCCGAAATAATCATAAATAAAATAAGTTACTGAACAATATTTAAAAAATTGTACACCGTACATTGTTTTTGATGTGGATTTTTATTTCAACTGTAATAAATCTTCAATTAAAACAATAACATGATTTGTTTGATTTTATGAACATTTTACGTAATACCTAAATTTTAATTACCTACTAATCACATGTATTAGCTCATTGAGCGATAGCGTTATCACGTAACGGGTCAGTGTTTGGGGTTTTTATCGTGTACGTGAGTTCACTATCGTAGCTCGTCACAGAATAGCTAATACTTTGCATTTGGGAGCTAGTTTTGGGGAGCGGTGTCAGGAGCCTCGGCAGACTTGCCATACGCCATTTGGTTGGACGAAGTAGAAGTGAGAACACTGGTTAGTATTTTTTTTTATTTTTTGTGAATTTGAATAGTTAAATGTGTACCTATGTCATATGAAAGCGGCCGAGCTGTTAGACAAAAAGTTTTTGCCTTTTTTCGCCTTTAGATAATTTAGGCAAATTTAGTTTTTTTTTTTTGTTGAGTTCTTCGGTGCTATTCGCAATTATTCGGAAACGTTTCCGAGCGGATCCCACAAATTTCAAACTCAAATTGTTCGAATCTCAATCTAGGTACTTTTATAAAGTTTGGAATAGGAAATCGAGTATAAATGCGATCGGAAGAATAATCATATTTAAAAACTTGTGAATACGACTGATTTTCGAATAATTGAGTTTAAAAATTTGTGAATCCGAACAGAAACGTAATAAAGAAATGATTGAGAATACATACCTATTTACCAGCTTATTTCATTATTTTTTCTGAAATTTTTAATATTCACAAAGGTCATGAGATTACTTACCTGGCATTATATTCAAAATAATAGTAGGTATTTTAAATTAATTACCTTTCCATTTTTGTTTAAAGTCAATGCACTTTTTACACACCTGCTTAAAGTCAGTAATGAAAACTCCGTCTCGACATCGTGTCTGATCATGTAAAGTGCCATAGAACCGGCTCAGAATGCTTCTGTCAAATTTACGGAACTGACCATTGAATAATAAACCTTATTTCTATCAAACTAAAGCGAAACATTGTTTGCTTAAAAAAAGTAAATATCATGAATGTGACTTATTTGGCAGTGAATTTTGTTATGATACATGCCAGTGTAATCTTCACCTTCGATCGGGCATCTTGATAGTATTTTCTTCGAATTTCGCGCTCTCTGTTATTGTTTTTAACAACTTTTAGGTTAGGTTCATTGTTTTACTCATGTATTAAGTTTCCATTCTCGATTTCCTCAATTAATTTCACAGTGGTTATTGCCCGGTGTGAACGTGATTTTTGCGCGTCATTTGTTTTAAACGTGGTTGGTGTTAAAAATAAAGGCACGAGAAAATTTGGCACGGTATTGTGATCTTATCATTTTATTTTTTTATTTTAGATCCCTTTGTTACCAAGACTTTTCCGTTCTGTAATTTCTAAAGCATGTTCCGAGTTTTTTTAAGTAGGTACTTACCTGCAAGTGTACATGGAAAGTAGCACGTAGCCACCACTCTATGTAGATCTGTGTGAATATTTTTGTGCTTGTAATGCTACTTTGTTTTTGCTTTGTTTCGGTAGGTATAAGTTTGATAATTAATTGTATGCTTTGGTAAATTTAGAAATAAAATTTAGTTAATAACTAAGGAACATCATATCATCACCTAATCTTTAATTTAGACGATGTCGTTGCAGGTGAGTACTTCCGGTGTACAATCCGGAAGTTGCTCTCAGTAGGTACTATGCCATGCTAGAATACGCTGGCTCTGCCACCATCAAAATAGGTCCAAACTTACACAAAAAAGATTGAAAACATTTTTGTATTATGTATTTTTTTTATTTACAGGTCCAGAATGCGGTTGCTAAGCTTGTTTCTCGCACTTTGCGTAGTCGGTTATGAATGCAAGTGGAGTAGTTCTAAACGACGGGTGGCGATTCCCGACCCCCCGGATCACACCAAGATCATCCCTATGGCGAGATACGTCCTGCATAATACTGGTAAATTCTTGATTTCTTTTCTTTACATTTTTAGGCGTAGGCACTAAATAATTTAATAGTTTTTTAATAAATGGATATATGTATAAAAGGATTCGTTGAAATCCATCATAGCACGATTTTTCACCCACACACACACGTTTACTTAAGCTGCTGCATTTAGAGTTGAAATCGTATATCATAATTGATGGTAAAATGAGATCGGCGCCTAGAAATACATACATTTTTTTGCCCTTTTCATTGGTATTAGTTAGTCGTAATAAGAACACAAATAAGAATAAGTTGCTAGGTTAAACTTTAGATACCTAATCTGGCTATTTACCTATTAGTCGAAAAAAATGTGGTGTAATCGCTGAAAATTTAGAGAACTAATACCTATGTTCCGATAGTTTTTTTAAGAAGATACTTTTTGTGTTTTTTTTCTTCAAATTAAGAATGATTTTCAAAATTGTTCTTCGGTTAAACTTTAGTTAGTTGTTTCTTCTACCAGCTGTGTTTTTTTGCACCCTGATCATCATAATTCTTCATATCAAACTAGGTGCAAACAAAATACCTACTTGTTTTTGGTGATTTCGTGTAAGACGGGGCCTTAAAAATTATCGCTAAACTGCAGGAATACTTATTTACTGATTCGTTTCATTTTTACAGATTGGGCATCTATTTCGACCATCTCCATTTTGCCAGCCATCGAAGGCTTTCCTTTCACGAATGTGAAATCAATTGTGGATGGATCGATGGCTAACTCTACTGGCATTCCATACTTCTACATGTCGCCGTTGGATTTCACATCCAAGGACTTAACGGTATGAAATATAATAGTTGTCTGTCTGTTTTATTTTGCTGATATGGAAGCTACAGGTGCGTTGAACTATTGGCCGATGTATTGTCGTCAAACTTGCAAAATTTGAAGCTACTACTTCACTTTGTCGGTTCATCGCTAAACCGTGAACAAACAGTTACTTTTGCATGTATAATACAATTAGCTGATCCCAGCGGTCGCACGGGCAATTTACCCGTTAATTTTTTCGAGGTGAAAAGTTTTCTGTACCTACCTACCCCTGACAACGTGTCAACAAAGTCAACATTTTGAATTCAGAACATTTTCACACACGGTCACCTGACCCCAAACTAAGCAAAGCTTGTACTATGGCTGCCAGAGACTGATATATTTGCATTAATGTTTTTAAATGCATACATAGATAGATATTACACACAGACATAGGACAAACAAAAATGTTCATCACATAAATGTTTGCCTAAATATAAAAAGGTAATCGAACCCTTGCCTCCAAGTTCAGCAGGCAGGTTCACTACCAACTGAGCCACCGAGGCAGTCAATCGAGTTATGATGATCGGTTGAGCGTGAAAACGTAACAAACAAACAAATAAACAAACGAACAAATTCACATTTGCAGTTATATTAGTTAGGATAGGGTATGATGTGATAGTACCTAACAATATTCCTTATATTTATGCAGAAAAACAGCCGCGCCACGGTGCTGGTAAGCCTTGAGGAGACGCGCTATTGCGAGCGAGAGAAGTTGGACCCCGAGGACCCGCGCTGCACGCGCCTCATGCTCTCCGGCAAGATGAAGAAGGTATCACACTACACTGCTACACACTCTACTGGTTGTAGGTGTGACACTACGTTACTATGAACGTGGCCGTCAATGGTGCTATTACTCTCCTTTTTATATTCCGGCCACAGCAGCGGGAAACCTCAATACCTATAATCGCTTGAATTATTCCGATAATTAATGCGTTAAAATAATGCCATTGCAATTGCCATTGGGTGTCCACACTTGAACGGTTTACTGAAACGGCAATGCCGTTGTGAAATTAGCGGGACAAGTCGTGGCCACACTAATGTTCAACGTCCATCATCGCTATAATTTTATAGGCGTTCCCGTTAATGTGGCCGGGCCATAAGGGAGCAAATAAGACGAGAGTGTTATTAGTCCCACTTTTGTTGAGTCGTCCTAATCAACGTCACCGTCTCTCAGTGTATAGAGGTACCTTTACACTATAATATATTTACCCAACAATAAAGCGCGCGCAGCAAAATGTTTTTGGTAACGCTAGAATATGGGCCCCAAGAGACAGTCCTAGCTGAGTTTGGGGCTCGCTATACAAATACTCAAGCATGTGTTTTACATCTAAGCGTCTTTTGTTTTAATCTGATGTAAACCGAATCTAATGTTTAATACATTTTTACTTTACTTTACTTATCCATGCATTTGTAGGTAGGTACATGAACAATAATGGTATGTCATTATTGTTTATCAATTAGCTGACCTATGATTATCAGCGATCGTTTTTATTTATAAGCAATGCTAGTGTTTTCTTATTGTTTATTGATAACGCTACTAATACTTACGTTTTATCTATGTCAGGTTAAGGATGGCAGCGCAGAGTACACGTTCGCAAAGGCGGCCTTGTTCGAGAGACATCCGGCGATGGCTAACTTCCCCGCTGGTGTGTACAACCCTTTATTATTCCCTAGCTGTTACCCGCGACTTCGATCACATTTATTTAGAACTTTTATTTTATTTTTATTTGAAATTATGCATACGTATCGTCACGCCTTTCCCCCGAGGGGGCTGGCAGAGGTGTAATACAACACCCACACTTCGCCGAACGATATTCAGTCCCAAATGTGACAGGGGGCGAGCCTGAAATTATTTGTTATTAAAATAATTTTCCAAAACCTTACTTGTGGAATGCTGTACCGATTCTGACCGTTCGATTTTATCAAGATCCGTTCAGCCGTTTAAATGTGAAAAGCTAACAAACAGACAGAAAGAGTTATCTTTGATTTTATAATATTAGTATAGACTAGCATGGATACGTAGGCTGCTAGACAGTACGTAGGTACATCTTATTTGGTAATCGCTTTTTGCTTCTACAGATACAACTGCTCTAAATTAAGCATAATGATGGCAAAAGTAAATAGATACCTATAAGTACCTAAATCTTTATTAGTAGGTATATAAAGATATCAATCAGTCGTCGTAATTGAGTCTTTTACGTATTTTATATAAGATTTAAGGAGTTTTACTCTACAAAAACTAGTTTTAATTTGAGATTCGACTGAGCGTCGTCTTTTTCTTGCTACGGTGATAACATAGATACTTACGCTATTTTATATATAGTGTGTTGAAGTTACATAACTTATAACATATCGTCACGCCAATCCCCCGAGGGGGCTGGTAGAGGTGTAATACAACACCCACGCTTCGCCGGATGATATTCAGTCCAAATTGTGACAGGAGGCGAACCTGTCGCCATACACCGGGATCCAGTCATGTAGCAGATGACATACAGCACATATGTTCACACAATGAACAAATTAGTGCGTGCCGTCGGCTGGGTTTGAACGCGCTCCCTCTGTCTTGAGAGGCGGGCCTTCTGTAACTAGGCTATCATTTTTTACACGGTTACTAAAATCCATGTAAACATATAGGTAATTAATAATTTTACCATTTTTTTTTATTCCAGATCACGACTGGTTCGTCGCCAAGCTGAAGATAGCTCAGATCGCTATGATAGACTGGTTCGGCGGCGCCAAGTACATCCCGGTACGAGACTACCTCGCTTACAACTACACCGGCACCGAGATGCTGGATATACACAACATGCTGAGAATGAACTTGGGAAACTAACTCTAGAAATAAGATAATAAGATCCACAGTAGAAAAAACAGTCGCAAAGTGACAGTCAATTCACACCAAGATGAGCGAGCGTTTCCGATCGGCTCCCACAAATTTCAAACTCAATTTGTTCGAATGTCAGTCTACTTAATACATTTTGTAATAGGGAATCGAGTATAAATCCGATCGGAAGAATGAATCACGTATGAAAACTTACGAATACGGACTAAAATTGTAATATCTTCTTCTTAGCAGATGTTTTTAGATCAAATTAGTGCTCTGTCTACCGAGTAGGCATTTCAGTGCAATCAAGTTTTAAATGATTACTGATGGAACAAAAAGTCATTCAATTAACTAACGTCGTCCAAAATTGTTTACACAGTCATCAGTTCGATAATTTCGCCTTCTTCAAATGTCGTCTACTTTGGTACATGACAACGTGTATTCTAAATTATTTACCTTTGCATAACTTTACATAAGTACTTATATGTAAGTGCAATGTCAAGTACACCATTGCTGATCAATGCTAGCAGCATTGCATTGTAATAGAAGTTATTTTTATTAGGAAATTACTTAGATAAAAATAAAATGTGATATATTTTATAGAAGTCTTTTTTAATCAGTTTTATCAAATAAAACAGTAATTAAACTTTAATATTTTATAATAAGTCTTATTAATTACTTTTAGAAATATTGCTACTATAAAATTTTGCCTGTGAATTAATCAGTAAGTAACATTACACAATTTTAATTATTTATACTTATAACAAGTTAATTTAAAAATAATGTTACCGCAGTATTTATAAAAAAAGAAGTAGTAACACCTATTTATTTATCAGGAAATCATTTAATTAACCCTGAACTTTTTTTACTATATAAAATTCCGGACACCGTAAATGGTCGGTATAAAGACCACAATAATTTGCATAGGTCACAGTTAGATTGTTTGAAAATTAACCACACTACCTATTATAAAGTAGGAAAATAATTTAGTTGTGAAATCTTTTCACCACTAAACAGCCTAATCAATCACGACGAAATTAGGCAAGGAGGTAGAATGCATTTTATGGACGGCCAGTAATATGTGATTTCATAACCACTGGATGTAAGATTTTTCCAAACGGGGACAGAAACTTGATAGTGGCGCCCCTTGCCATAGACCAGTTGGATTTCTGGCGCTACTAGGCACCCCTAATTTATTTTTCTTATTCAATATAAACCTATCCTTGAGTTTCAACTTTATTAATGCTATAACATATTAACATAGTGCATACCTAAAAATCAAAAGATATGATTTTACCGCTTCACTCAGAGTCGATAATGATTACTTGAACTATCCCTAAGGACTACATTTCCATAGGCAAACTATACTCAGTGATAGTTAAAGTAATCATTAACATCTCTGAGTGTAGCGGTTAGCTAGTTATGGTAGCTTACCACTCTTACCAGAGTACCAACGCTAACACGACCGTGTCAAACGGCGTATAAATTAAATAATTTAGCGCCCACTCTTCAGTGCTCTCAATTCTTTGATAGGAAGACAGTCATTCAGGAAATATTTTAACAGCAAATGTGCTTCTAGCAAAGCTTTTTCCCACATACACGGAGGCGGAAGACTGACAAAAGAAGAACGGGTATTACTATTCAGCTAAGCTACAGTTCAATTAAAGAGTACAGAACAGCTATTGGCTATACAAAAACGCTAATTCAGTTGTTCAGAAAATGCGACAGAATATTACTCAACTCTACAAAATAGTTGATTAAACTATAAAAGCGTAAAGGGCCAACGAGATTAATGTAGTGCGTACTAGAGGAGCTGATACAAACAAAAACGTTAAGTAACTTAATGAAGTGGGGGAAGCTTAAGCTGCCCACCGTTGGCTGACCGGAGGCTTGCTGCAGCACTGACTACTGAAATGCTAATTTACATCCGTCCAAGTTTGTACTTTAATTTACTGATTCCAGTAAATTAGCGCCGCTCCGTAGCTCCATACACAACCACACTGCACGCGTGTCGGGACCACGGGAGTGGACGAAAGTTTGTGTTCGGATGATGAAATCTAGTATGTAGTACGAATACATTTATATCGATGTAAGGGCCATTACACCATGCGATGTATCTAGGTAGCATAGTGTAATAAGAGAAATACAGGCACTACCGGCTCCGTATGGATATGCGTTGGCGTTAGATAGTCAGACTATCAATCGCATGCGATAGATTACATGGTGTAATAGCCCCTTTATTTGCAAAAATAGATGTATTTACACTATTTTAAAAGCTTACTTTACCACAAAAAAAAAAGTCAAAATGCGTTTAAATATCCAAATGTGCGTATTTTAGTGAGTCTCCTTTTCATGCTCTAATATCCTTCTGAATATCAGTTTCCTATGAATTAGAATTTTTCTATTTTTATAATACTCTTTCAATGAAAGATCAAAATTCTTAGATAAATTCAGTAAACAATTACAATAATTGGACTTTCCCGTTGCAATGTGCGCAAGAAGCCACTGGTTGTATGATGGAGTTAGATCTGCTATAGGCGTGATTAACTAGCGCGTTCACTGGGCCTTCGGTTAGTTTACTCACTTCTAATGGAGCGGCCATCACCTGGAAATAACAATGAATTATTTATGGAAACTAGCTGTCTCTTGCTAATAGGCAACCTGTTAGCGACGGGCGAGCTTTAGAATTAATTGTACATAAGCTAAGTTAATGTAAATAGATTCAAAAGTAAATCATTAACGTACTCGTAAGCTTAGAATAAGACTTGAACTGTTTACTTTGATTTGCACTGATTTATCTTGATTACGTGAACTTGAACCTAAAATGTATAAAGTTAAAGAACATTTCAATGCGGGCAAAAAGCCCCCGAAACATGTCACGACTTGTCCGTGGACTTTGGACTGTGTAAAAATTGGTATCTGAATAAACAAGCTCTAGGATTGGCTGAGTGGAAAATTGAGCGAGAGAGAGGGGTAGATCGGACGGTCCCGCACGCACGCGCCGCGTCGCTGATTGGCCGAACGCCTCGAGCGCGCTGCGCAAATAGTGAGCTAAGTGCGGGCGGGATCGTCAGCCCTTAAGGCGAACATTTTGGAACGAAAGTCTGTCCATTAAGGTCCTGCGCCCTCCGCGCTTGCCTTACGTCCGGTACGCTGTAGAGGCCTCAGTGGCCAACAGCATTAGTCATTCATAAAAAAAAAAAAAAAAAAAAAAAAAAAAAAAAAAACGAAAGTCAGTCGAGCTCGCTCTCCGACTCAATACACTCAGGTGACCCGAAAGCGATCTTAGTGATCCACCTCGAGTATTAATCAAGACCCGATCCCCGCTGTCGGCGCTTGGTTTGGCTGTGGTGCCTCCGGTACCGCTGTGCCATAGTATCCGCCGTAGTTGCTACGGCGGTGGTGCCGAAGGTGCCTCAGTCCTGCTGGCCTAGCGCCGACACAACCCTAATACCAGTGGCAGCACTAGGGCGGGTCAACGGGGCGACTGCAACGGCGACGACATTGGGGGTCCCGAAATCAGCTATAACGCGACCACCGGGCAAAGTTTTGTACTTAGATTTCTCTAAATACGAGGCGAGAGCTTTTGAGTGTTCGCTCCACCTAAAAATTTTACTAGGGCACTGCCAAAACAGCGTACATAAACGTAAGCTAAAATACAACGGCGTCTTAATTACTATACTACCAGCTGCACCCCGCTGTTTCACCGTATGTTATTTTTTTGGGATAAGAAGTACCCTACCCTATTCTGTACCCAACAGCATATATGCAAAATGTCATGATAATCAATTGAGCAGTTAAGACGTGAAAGCGTTACAAACAAACTCACTTTCGAAACAAACTCACTTTCGATTTTATAGTATTATTTAAGTCTAGGTGCGCCCCGCGGTTTTATCCGCGGACCCACAGGAACTGTCAATTTTTTCGGGATAAAAAGTACCCTATGTTCTTTTCTGTACACCAGACAACATGTATGCAAAATTTCTAGACGATTGGTTTAGTTGAGACGCGAAAGCGTTACAAACAAACTCTATTTCGCATTTATAATATTAGTTAGGATTCACTTGGGCAAATGCGAAATCTACAAGAATAACATTCTGAAAAACTAAAGCAATAGAAAATGGGAAATGAAGTTGTGTTAATTGGATGACAAGTATAAGCATTGATGAAAAATGATCAATTATTTATCTAATTTAAAATTGCAGATCACAATTAGTTTTAAATTTGGCTTAGTATCTTACATCTTCTGCATGTTTTTCCCCATCCGTAGCAGTAGGCAAGCTATCAACATGACTTATATCCTGCTTCTCCACAGAGCTACTGATGTTTTCTGACAATTTTAAATTCACAGATGACAAGTCAATGATATTTGTAGAATGTGGTATTGTTGCATTAAAGTTCAGGTTCCCGATTGGTCGGCTGTACACTTTACTGCTTCCTACATACTCTGATATGGCTATATTTTCAAGCCATTTTTCATGTAAACTGTATAAGTTTTTGTAAGTGCATAGCAGCATGTCTCGGACTCTGCATCTTTCGTCTAGCAACTGTTTCATTGACTGCTGTAGGCTGACAGTTTTATTGTTGAGTAGATTTTTGCATTCGGCCAATTCTTCAACCATTAGGCTGAAAATAAAATGGTTTAGTTATAATTACATACCCCCTTAGCAATAAACATTGTAGAGCCTCCGAATAGTTATTCAGTGTTTTGTCTTGTTTCTTTCTTTTAGATTTATAACATGATTGAAGAACACAAAACTATAAATATTGCAAGGCTATGCAATGTTGTTGCTAAGGGGATAGTGTTTCAAAGTTGTAACTGAGTGAGTGAAAGTTTAACTGCGTAAATATACCTGCTGGCCAAGAATTTGCTTCTCCAGACTTCACACTGTCCGGCCAGCCATTCTGTTTGTTCCTAGAAGAAAAATTTATATTTATTGAAGAAAAGAGACATAAAAGTGACATAATAAATACTGGATTGCTTGTTTATCTATTGTGTGCATTTGCTTGGTTTATTTATTGAGTGTTAGAATTATAATAATCAGCAGATAACAGTTGGCCAGATTTTATGGCCAATAAATAAATAAATGATCATCAGGTTTTACCAGATAAAGCACTAAAATTACCAACAATTTAATATTAAGTTAAAACAAATCATATAAGATATTGAACAAATTACCTGATGTGTAGACAGATGTTGAGCAGAATTGAGCAAAGCATTTGCCAAATATTTCTTATCTTCATTCAGAGACTGGACCTGGGTCTCAAGGTCTTCACCCATAGATGCAACCAACATTGTTTTCAACTCTTTGTTGACCTGCAGATATAAAAAATAATAATACTTCCTTGGAGTAGTGCGTTATCTCATTAAACAGATATAATATTTATTTATCAGTATTTTTAGTTTTGATATTTAATAAATGAATGATAACTTATTATGTGAGTAATGATTATGTGAGTTATGAGTAGATTTTATTGTAATGAATGCTTGGATTAAATTTAATTAGGTATATTGCTTACTTGTACTTGTTGTTTCAGCTGTTCATTTAGTGACTCATTTTCTTTAGTCAATTTTTCAACCTTTTTTTGAATTTCTGCATTTTCAGGATTACCTTTATCCATATCAACAGTGGAACTGGAAGAATTTAACTTTGCCCTGGGCTTGAATTCATTCAGGTCTGTGTTCATTTGAGACATTTGTGATATTAGAGTGTTTATATCCATGTGGTTCTTAGATTTCTTTGCACCTTTTGAAGCTTTCTTGGGAGTCATCGGTTTGACTGCTGCTGCATAAGGCTCGTAAGGGACAAATTTTGGAGTCTTAGCGTTAATAGTATTTCGTTTCTGATTCCTAATAACAGTGGAGGAAGGAAATACTTGGACCAGTCTTCCTGGTAGTAGAGAAGTTTTCCTCTCCATTGGTTTAGTTTCAGTCCTCTTAGGTTCCGACGTGTGTACGACTGATTCCATGCCATCGCCGGCGGTCCTTACTTTACTTGTTATTTCTGTAGTGTAAAGAATTGATTAGTACACTGGAATGTTTGAACACGAATGCATTTCATTGAAATCTAGAACAGGAAAGGCTTACTTACTTGGATAAAAATTTGTAAGTTTCTCCATGATTATTGTAGTATTGAGTGCACGTAATTGAACAAATTGTTCTATTTATTTGTGGTAATTTAATTGCCACTTGTTTATTTAGGTATTGTATAAAAATAAATACCTAAAACTAATGTACACTTTACTTTCCGAGTTTCCGAACTTTAAATTGACATTGACAATACGTGAATTAGGGTGTGTGCGTACCGGGTCCCACATCCAAACATCCCAAATGAAAAATTGTCCTAGCAAGATGCATCAGGAACGGAGCTTTATCCTACTCGGTTGTTTCTAATGTCAAATTCAAATGACAGTCGTTGCAAATGTGACAGTTAAAAAATTATAATTTAAGTCCCTTAAAACGGGGTGAATAGCAATGGCGGGGTGAACAGAGACGAAACTAAGACTATTTTTATCATCAAAGATCCAGACAAAATGAAGATAGAAATCGTACCAAATTGTAGTTATTTTATTAATCGACATTTTGATAAAAAAAAGTATTTCAAAAATGTTACGATAACTTAACGTTCCTAGTTTCGTATCTCTATTCACCCCACGGTTCCTATTCACCCCCTGTCATGGTAAAGTGTTCGAGTTGGAGTATTTAGGATGCTTAATTTCCTTTTTATGATGATCAAGGGCTGCCCGAACCCATAGCTTAGAAAACAGTTCGATGTGGTAGCAGTAGATTTTACTAAATTTTTAGAAGACTCAAGAAGGAAGTACTATCATAGATCAAGTCAATCGCCAAACAATAAGAAACAAAAGGGCAACTATATATCTTAAATTTGGTGCAGGAGTTTTTCACAAAATATGTGTGGACGCCGAGCACATAGGTATTTAGTTGTAGGTTTACGGTGAAATCATGCTCTTAGGGCGCAGACCTCTCGAACATTCTAGAACAATTTGAAGAATCCGGATAGCTCAGAAAGGTTCTTGAAGCCTCTGAAAAGTTCTAGAAGCTTTTGTTATGGCTTTGGAAACTTCACGATTATACTCAAATTTTCCAGAAAACTTGAACTTTGAACTGAAGGGAAAAAGAGAGCCTCCGTGAGGAAGGGCCAAACAATGGTTAGCCAATAAGAGCACAGCTTTTAAAGGGGGAATTTCGGTAAATAAGGCACATAGGACCGCACCAGAGGTGGGTATCATAAGTCAGTCTTAATAATTGGACAGTCGTAACAGTGAATAGTAAACCAACCAAAAGTGTAATATCCAAGTACAATATTAAGTCAAAATGTAATCGAGTGTTTAATTTTACAGTCCACTACAATTAAAACCAAAATCTACTATTTTCGTCATTAGCGCCATCTATCACGGATGGGAGAAATACTAACATTATTTTTCCAAGCACGTTCAAGAGATGTCACCACTTTCCATACATTCTTCTTTTTTAACTGTCACATTGGCAATTACTGTCATTTAATTTGACAGAAAAATAACCCAGTAGCTTTTAATGTCGCTCCTGATAATTTCGCTAGGACAATTTTTCACCTGGGACGTTTGTATGTGGAACCCGGTACGCAACCTAAACAATTCATAATGTTATTGACAGATTACGCAAACTGTCACTGTCTACTCATATTTGATTGCTTTACTTTAGTGATGCACAAAATAGTCGATTAAATTTTATCAATTTCTAAAGGAAGTTAATCGACGCTTTAAGATAATTTTAACATTGTTGCTAACTCCATGGTGAAATGTTTCCCAGAGGGAAGTTCCCACCATTTTGATTTCGAGAATATACTTAAACTCCGAAAGTAGACTTTTGATACTAGACCTTTTAGGACACAACAATAATGGACTAGAAGTAATGCGAGATGGACGTTGTCAGCCTGGGGGGCTATTCCTGCGCGTGAGATGAGATGAGATTTTATCTTGGTCACTCTCACACCTATGACGTTTCAAACAAGAGCAACAAGGACGAGAAAAACTGAGATGAAAATCTCAAATCTCCGAATAGGGTCCCTGAACGGTTTTTAAAATAACGAGAGAAATTGTCTAAGATAACCAAAAATTATATACAATAGTTGCCCACTCTCTACACAAAAAACTGTTTAAAATAAAAATTTCGCGCCAGGTTGACCCATAAGAATTTTGAAATGACTTTTGTAAGATTTATTTTCATTTCTCAATGTAACTTAAGTATCCTAACTTATTCAGTCGATGGTTTCCCTAAAATTAAATGTATCTTAGACATTTTTTTGGGTATTCTACAGATATAGTATTTGACAAATATTCATCTGATTACCGAAGTAACTTTATCGGTTAATTTGCTGTATAACTGTTCAATATCACAAAAAAATAACGTAAGGTAAATATCGTAAATGATCTACTAGGGTCGCTATTGACTATGTCCTAATTAAGTTACCCGGTCTAGCTCCAAAAACACTGTTCGAAATTTAAATTTAATCACCTCTTCATATCTGCAACTCATAACTCGAAATAAAAAAAATAATTATACAAAATCCGAATCCTTTAATGAAATAAATAAATTAGAACACATGCCTACAATATTCTATGACGTTAAAGCATTCAAGCTTCGAGAGTTGACTCCAGTTCTCCATTTGCTTGCAATTCTTTAATGATGTCTAGCCCTCCAATAAGTTCACCCTTGACATAAAGTTGAGGGTAGGTTGGCCAGTCCGAGTACTCCTTTAGACCTTGACGTACCTCATCATCAGTTAATATGTCAAATGTATCATAAGAGACCCTGGAATTAAAAAGAAATAGATTTAAAAAAGTTGATCCTAGAAATGTACCATTCACAACGAAGTACTTAGGTACTTATTTCGTATTTAGAATTATTGTAATTTTATCCTCATAAATAACCATGTCTGGGTTTGAAGTCGATTGATGAAAGGAGATATACCTAGTTTAACCTTGATTGCTTACTGCCAGACGGCCTGTCGGCTTGTATATAACCTATACTTATTGCAAAATATTATAGTTTCCATCTTACCCAGTTCCATTCAGAATTTGAATAATGGTTCTACTGAAGCCACATCTTGGGGTATCCCTATTTCCTTTCATAAACAGCATGACATTGTGCCTGTTGATAAGTGCCTTTAACTTGTCTTCCAGTTTGACTGGAGAGGACTCTACAGTTGCTGCTTTGCCGATACTGTGGATTTTCACCTTAGATGATATTTGAGCAGCATCAGCACCATCAACTCTGTCTACTTGTGAGCCATTCTTGAACAGTATTACTGTTGGAACAGAGTCCACCTGGAATTAGTTAACAGAAACTTAATATCTACTCAGCAAGTAGGGTACTCTTTATTTGAAAATCAGACATGTTTGTTAAATAAAACTAATGACAGCATGGAAAAGTAAACTTAAAAGTCTTGCTTAGGAAACTTTAATAATACCTAAATATACAACATGTAAGTAGCCATTGCTCTATCAAATTTGTGGAGGTGCGGTTCCAAGGAACAAAATTTATCATACCACTGATTTCATTAATCTTATCTGAAACGATAACCTAGAATATATGTAGTAGGTAAACAAAACAATGCCATGCTAATTTAGTTTTTTTTTAAATGCTTACTAACTCATTTATGATTGTGCGCTTGACAGAACTTTTATATGAAAGTTGATTAAATCTATGGTAACTAACTTAATATCTGTGACCAACTGTGTATAATTTAATTCTGTTGTGTTTGTCAATAAATTATTTTTATTCTTTATCCTTTAAAAATAACATACATTACCTTGTACTGCAATGAGATTTCAGATAAATTTTCAGCATCACATACAGCAACTTTACTATTGCTCGACTGAATTTCAGGCAGTTTTATTAACTCTTGTAGTACTTCGGTGACTTGTTTACATTGGTCCGCCCAGTCAGCCGAGAAATGAACTACTGTTAGAGAGAGTGATCTGAAATCATTCAAAGTTCATAGTTTTCAAATGAGAGTAAGCATACCATATTTATGCCTACTATGTTACCCGTAGTCTGTATTATTCAGGTATTGCCTGTGGACATGCAGGTACTGTATACATTCCCTGGGTAATTTATACATTATGTAGGCAAAGTATTTATTGAACAATAATATTCATAGCATTCTATACATTCCCTGGATGCACCAGGTATTCTATACATTGTCTATTATATTGCACAGGCAATGTGTAATCAAAATAGATTTGGTCTATATTTATATCATATATATATTACGTGTCACATTGTTTGTCCGCTATAGACTCCTAAACTACTTAACCGATTTCAATCAAATTTGCACATCATGTGCAGTTCGAATTAACTTAACAGATAGGATAGCTCACATTTATATATATAAATAATAAACGCAAACGAAGTCGCAGGGTGACAGCTCATATCAGTATCATCTAGAAAAACATCTTCAGTAGGTATCATATAAAATAACATCCTACTAATCCTACTAATATTATAAACGCGAAAGTTTGTAAGAATGGATGGATGGATGGATGGATGTTTGTTACTCTTTCACACCAGAATGGCTGAACAGATCTAGATAAAATTTGGCACAGAGATAGATTATAGTCTAGAATAGCACATAGGATACTTTTTAACCGCGGGTGAAACCGCGGGGCGCGGCTAGTATAAAAATAAAATCCAAAAATCCATAAACAAACCGCAATTCTGATAAACAATGTGATATTTTAATAACCTAAAACCCCTCCTGCCCGGCTCCTTTAGCAGAGCAAATCTGACTTGAGTTGGGTAGATTAGAAGCCGTGGTTCTGTTTTTATAACCACCTGAAACCTCCCCTACTCAAATGTACTCTTCCCCATTTTTGTTTTTTTTCAGACATTGCACATTAGGTATTGCATAGAATATCTAGGCAAAGTATAAAATTAATAATATTTCATAAATTTCCTTACTGTTTTAGGTATTCTATACAATGCCTAGGTATTGTATAGAATACTGGATGGATTACCGGTAACATAATATGTATGTAATTATGATAACTGATTTATTTTAATACAATGATTGTAAAGATTTTCTTTCGCATAATATTATGACTGTTATAACAGAGAGCCTTTATTAGATAGCAGAGGTCAAAAGATCATAGTCACAGTGATAATTTTCTTTTGACTGTTTTTGGAATGATTTATGCATTTTAATGAGACATACATGTTGAGATGTAAAAACAAATGTCGAGTAAAACCACCAATTTGGGAATGCAAAAACATTCCAGATTTTTCTTTCTCATGTTAATTACTTTACTTTTTGTGCCTACCTTGTGCAATGATAGTAAGCTCTTATTATCAAATGCAAAATATTTTGAACTCTGTTTGAATGAAGGGTGAGTGATTTGAGTGATGACTGAATGGAATAAATAATGAAATGGACTGTTGTTATGTGTAGTTTTAATTATCCTTGGACTGGTGGAACTGTCCAGGGTAGCGGAAACCGAATCCAGACAAGGCATTTTGACATAGTTGTTTAAAAAAAGTTGGTGAAATGATATCAAGCTTTTTTTGTGCAGGTTCAGAGTGAAATAAATAGCAGTTCCAAAGCTTACCTGATAAAATTCTCAAAGTTTTGGATGGTGTCTATTTTAGTGATCGACATTCTGGATTATAGGTTATGTCCTAATTCAGACTTATTCCACAACTTTAATGAGATTCTTGTTGTAACTTAAAATACAGGCTGACAAATATGCACTACACTTTAATCAAGAAATTTAAAATACTCGTCGAAATAAAAATCTTCAACAATTTATTTTTTTATTGACAAATACCGACTGTTCCGTCCGAGCCGAACGAGATTGCCAAGTCTATGGTATAAAAAAAACAAACCTGGCTTGTTGATGGTCATTTTTAAAATTTTGTTACTGGCAATACAGTAAACCACAGATGTCTGTAAATTCTGTAGTGACGTGCTGAAAATAATCGACTAAATTAACTTTTTTTCAACTTCAAAAATTTTTCCATTCCATTTATTCATTCATTCATTCATTCATTCATTCATTAATTTCTTAGTTTTTGGGGTTATTTGTACATTGTAATTTTTTGGATAAAATTGTGATAAAGTTCACCGGATTTCCTTTGTTATTTCAAGAGTAAAATATTTCTATACAATGGCTACAGTTTCATCAGCACCCGCTCCAGGGATGCAGCAAATAGATCTATCGAAGCTCGCTGTTCCCCAGTTGGCCCAACTGAAACAGCAAATAGATCAGGTATTATTTGATTCATGCCTACTGAAACGAGAAAATTTTATCACTTTAATCGTGTTCATATTTAAATTTGTCATTTTCAGGAGATGAGTGTCATCCAAGAATCTCTTCAAACGCTCAAGATGGCCCAGGGCAAGTTTCATGAATCTGAACAAAGCCTTGAGAGAATCACTCCGGATTCAAAGGGAGAGACTATTCTAGTACCTTTGACAGGCTCTATGTATGTCCCTGGAACTATAGCTGACATTAAAAATGTTTTGATTGATATTGGAACTGGATACTATGCTCAAAAGGTAACTGGAGGTAGATAAATACAGTACAGTCATTCACAGTACTTCTTGAGGGCTTACAGTACTAAATCAACAATTTGGACTAATCTGTCTTTGATAAACCTACCTATTTTTCTATTTTTATAATTCTGCAGTTGAAAACCATTAAACATGCTTCACTCTTTACATTCTGAAAACTAGTAGGGAGTATACATGATTTATTATTTATTTACCATCTGAGAGATGACTAAAAAACTTACCAGTATGTAATTTTACTTATTTTTGTATTGTAGGACATTGAAGATGGCAAAGACTACTTCAATAGAAAAGTAAAGTTCGTCACAGAACAGATGGAAAAAATCCAAATGGTTGGTCGGGAAAAAGCAAACATACAAGACACAATTTGTCAACTCCTCGGGATGAAGCTCCAGGCTCAAAAGGCGGCTGCATCGTGATAGCAAAAACATGTGTCGTTGAAACAATGCTTTTTAACATCAGAAATTGTATTTATTTAAGATGATAAGTAACTATTTTAGCTTTCTATTCTTAACTTTCATTCTAAGATCTTGTAATAAATTGTTAATATTATGGCTTGAATTTTGCCTATTAAGTTAAAGAACATTGCTTTTTTCTTGGTATGTATTTTGTATATGGCTTTTAAGAACATTTTTTTAAACTACAGCAAAGTTTTTAAATTTACATCATTGAAGGGATGTAAAGCTTAGTAAGTTTTTATTCATACAATGATAATGTATGTAATGACTATCAGTAAAAATTAAAAATGCTCTGTAAACTGTTCGTAAAGCAATATTATCCGATTGTTTAGTATAATGTAAATAGTATGTAATGCCAAGCAATAGCTAGTTGTTAAAACACCTAATGTAATTTTGTTAAATTGTAATGCACTTTTATGTAACAAATTTTATGACATCTTTTGTGTGGTTTAGTATTGATTAATGAGCAAATAAATTAATGCCAGTATTTGATAAATCTTTATTCTGATTATTTAAAAGGTTAGTTAAGGAGTAGGCTTCTCTGTATTTTTTTTAGGACAAAGTAAAAATGCGTTATGCTTGTGACACCAAATGATTTATTTTTTCAATAGGCCAAAATGATAGCGCAGATATCTACAATAATAATGACTTACAATATACTAACTTACTGTGTATCTACAATGTCTTACAGTCACAAAACAATTAACTAAATAAGGCAACGACTATCTCTTATTTTTTATACATACTTAAAATAATTTTTAATTAAATTTTAGTACCTATTTTAGTTTACTATCTTTCTGAACATGGTGAAAAGTTCAGTTGGAGAAACATTCACTTTAACTAGGCATGTTTATGAAATTTACAAGAATGCCAGATTTAATTACAAGATTATAAATAATGAATAACAGTAAATAACTATTAGCTTTTATTGAGCTGTATCTTGTTCTTAACTTTGAGTTCATTCTGTTTTCAGTATTAAGACTAGGATACTGTAATATTTTTTTCTAAAATTTATTGTTCAAGTTTGCACTTTATCTGATAGTCATTTCACGGGGAAAAGGTAATAGTACCTAATTACTGTAATTTCTTATTAAAATTATCAGCGTCTAAATACAAATATTTACATTATGTTATAATTATTACATAAGCTATTTCTTATAACTACGTATGTATGACATAATAATAACTTACATCGGTACAAAGAGAGAATTATCAGTTGTATAAGTCGCCTCGGGCGAAAGTTCGGTCGGAAGTACACCGTCACTTCACAGTCGCCGGTCTATACGAACAGATCGCTCGCCTGCTCGGCGAAGTCCTTATCTCAAATAGTGTAGTACTCCGGGGCGAAGTCGTTGGCGAGATTGCTCAGGAAGTGGAAGTCCGACGAGGAGTTGGAGTTGTCGCCGACCGGCGCCGCGTGCGTCGCCTCGTAGAACTGCTGGAAGGAGCCGTAGCCGTCGGCGCAGTCTCCGGCCGCGGCGGCGCCGGCCGGCCCGTACTCGGGCGCGGGCGCGCCGCCGGCCGCGTACGCCGCCGTCGAGGCCGCCGCCTGCTGCGCGCCGTACGCACTCCCGTCGTAGTACGCGTTCTTGGCGTATTCCCCGTGACCCGCCTTCTGACCGTCAGCCCCGTAGTAGCCGTGCACGTGATCGTGCTGCGCTCCATCGTGGTAGTGATACCCGTAGTGGCTGTTGGGATACCCCATGTGCTCCCCGCCGTAACCCTGCGTCTGTTCGTACCCCGGGTGACCGTATCCGACTTGCTCCTTCCCGTAGCCGTACCCGTAGTTCTGGTACATTTCGTGAGGATACGCCTGCCTCGACGCGACGCCGTTCGTCGGCCTCGTGGACGGCGATCCCTCTTGCCTCTGAGAGCGCGAGTACGCGTGTTGATCGTTCTGGATCGTGGGACCGTATCCTTCGTAATTTCTGTTCTGGGGGTACTGAGCGAGCTTTCCGACGAATTGCTTCGAGTCCATGCGGAAGTCCGGGTGCGGGACGAACTGCCCGGGAGGTGCGTTGCCCCTGATGACGTAAGGCGGCATCGAGTTTGGTACAGATTGAGAGTGTGCCGCCCCGGGGGGTGCGTTCGGTGGCGACGGCCTCGGGTAGTGTCCTAGCGGGCTCGGGTGCATACTCGACGGAGTACCAGGCGTGGAGGACGGGGTGAGACTCACAGATGAGTATTTGGCGCCGTCCGGTAAGCCGGCCACGGAGCCTATGCCGTCTTTCGAAGAAGACGGGGAAACTTTACAGTCTATCGATGGCGAGCGCTTCCGTGACTCCTGCTTGATGCGTTTCGCGAGGTTCCTGGGCGCGGGAGCGACCGCGTTGGTGGACGGGTGTCCATCGCGAGAGTCGTCTTCAGCCAGTTTGTCGAGTGAGGAGGAGGAGGCGACGCTGGAGGCGCCGTCGCTGGCGAAGCTGTTGTTGTTGGTGGCGCTTGGAGTGTTGTTGTTCCTGGTGCGGGACGCGAGCTCGGGCAAGTCCTCGGCGGGCGAGCACAGCGCGCCGGGCGGCAGCTCGCAGCCCTGGCAGCTCTTCTTCCCCGACAACGGTCCGTCGTCGTCCAAAAATTTATCGAGACCGGTCTTGGAGCTCTTTCCTCCTTCGGATGTCGTAGAATCTTTATCGTCGCCGTCTTCGCTCTTTGTTAGCGTTTGTCGTTTGTGTTTCATGCGTCGGTTTTGAAACCAGACTTTTACCTGTAATAATAGAAAATAGTTCAATAATTCATTTTTTTAATGTTGGTTTAAATGGCTTGCTTCTATTATACTTTGATTAGTGCGAATTTATACATTTTCTACTTGCGAGTAGAAAATATATGCAGGGCTATTCACAACCATTCGGAAACGTTTCCGTTCGGATTTCAAAAATTTAAGCCTAAACTATTCGAATCTCAGTCTATAGGTATTCATAAGTTTTTAAACGTGATTAATTCTTCCGATCGGAAAAGTAGACTGAGGTTCGAACAATTTGAGTTTGAAATTTCTGGGATCCGATCGGAAACGTTTCATAATGACTGAATAGCCCTGAAGAACTCCAATTCGCAGTAATCAATAACGGCTTTTATAGATGACAATATTATGACGTAGTTTATAGATCGATTGTTCAAATAAGTAGGCAACAAACATGTATACCTTCATCTTTTATGGATGTGGGAAAGGTATGAACAGGGCAAACGCAAACAGCAATGTTTATTTATACTTAATCAACACTATTTGCGTTCGTTTTCCAAAACTACCTAGGTACGTCATTTGTTACTGTTACGCCAGTCGCACTCGATGAAGAAACTAAACGCTAATCTGTGTAGATGTTTACAACTACCAATATGAAATGCAGATTAGGCAATAGTATCAATAGTAGTGTTAAAATTCGGAACAAAAGGGATCTTTCTGGAAGCAATTTTTGTGCACCGTTTTTATGATGTTTTTATCTATTGAAAAAAATAATAGGGTGTTTATTTGAATCTTTTGTACTGTCTGAATATTCTAGATCGAGTGGCTCTGGAAGGTAAACAACTTTTTGTTTCCTTGCGCTATTGTTTAATCGAATGTTCTAGATATCTTAAAATTTTATAAATACGCGGACGACCGACGCCTCGACAGTCAGTTTTGATTACGCGTTCGAAGTGTTAACCTCGAAAGTAATTGTACGAGTAGAGTTCAGAGTGTTATAGTGCAAGTGTATACTGTAGTGTAACAGTGTTTGTGTCCACGGATACATCGACTTTTCATTCCTTTTATCGTAACCCAGGTCGTAACAATACTTTACCTGTCTTTCTGTAAGATCAAGCGAAGCTGCGATTTCGATCCTCCTAGGTCTGCAGAGATACTTGTTAAAGTGAAATTCTTTTTCCAATTCCAATAATTGAGTGTTCGTGTAGGCGGTCCTGAGTCTCCGTGGCAGTCCATTTTCTGAAACAACAGACATTACACAAATTAATACTCCTATCGATGACTTTCTGACTATAGATGTATATCTACTGGGCAAGGGCAGACGGTAAATAACCCATCAGCATAGGCATTCACAATCATTTGGAAACGTTTCCGATCGGATTCCAAATAACTTAAACTCACATTATTTGAATTATCAGTCCGTATTCATAAGTTTTTAAACGTGATTCATTCTTCCTATCAGATTTATACCTACTCGATTCCAACATTTATAAAAGTAGACTTAGATTTGAACATTTTGAGAAATTTGTGAGATCCGATCGGAAACGTATCGAATGATTGTGAATAGCACCGCAGAACTGCTATTTTAAACACACGGTTTAATGGAATGGAATATGAACAGCTCGTTTCAAATTAACGTTATAGTAGAATGGTAGGAGGATTCCTGGAAGCGTTCAATACCGGGGTTGCGAGGCGCTCGCGGCTCGCGGGTGCGCTTTCCTTTAATGTAATAACTTGATCGCATGTCAGAGCGCCGCCCTTGACGCCATTGTGTCGAAACGTTGTTCTTTTTATTTTACCACAAAATACGAATTGGAATTCGAAATTCAAATTACAAAAGGGCGGCGAATAATGGGGCGATCGCGTTCGCGTGATGGCTTGCCCGCGGGGCTCGTGTTCGCGACGACTCGTGAGTCTTATCAAAGAGTATTTTTTTAACTCTTATCTTGACTGCACAAGGGTGGTATTGGCGTGCTTGTGTCGCGACGGGCTGGTGGGGTTGGTGGCTGATTGACGTGGCTCGTCAGTTCTCGCGTTCGCCATTGGGCAAGGGCAGCTGTCAATCAAACTGCGAAGCGGCCCTCGGATACGCACGGCTGGCTCTACAAAGGTCTTTGGCCGATGTGAATTAAGCCCTTTTTTTTCAATGGCCCTCGTTTACATCAATGCGTGGATGCAATTGCTACATAGGTATCTATTTATTGTAGGTAGGTATATAATTATCTACTCCACAATTGTACGTTTATTAAGCACTGCAACTTGCTCTAGTGTTGCTCTATTAAAGCAATAATATTATGCACATGGGAGTAGGTACAAGAACTTGAGTGAATTATCGGCTTACTGGACCCGAAACTCGATAGCCCTTGGTCACTAGAATTATTGTGGGCGTACAATTAGCTACAGAAGTTAATTTATAAATTTACTAAACTTTTATAATTTTAATGTGGACATCGCAATAATTAAAATTTGGCACCGTTACCAAGTCGTTTTTTAATAACATTGTAGATACCCAGGTACAAAAACAGATGAATTATAAACCTATAAGCGAGTAAGTACCTACAGATTTACGATTGTGAAGAATGAAATCAAGCTGGCTAGTAGCTAAGTAGGTAGGGGAAAACGGGGCGGGTTCTAACAAATTTTGTATTTTGGTTAATATTAGGTACCGAATACGTACAAGTTTTTAAAATTATTTTTGTCATACTACAGCTATCATGTATGCAGTAATGATAACTTACGTAAATAACTTTTGAGTTAGAGGCAATTTTCGTCAAAAGTCGGAAGTTAATACTTACCTTGTGTGGGGTAAGTATTAACGGGCCTGACGTACTTGTAAGTATTAACGGAAGGGGTAATTATTAACAACGAAATTTTCTAAAAACAGTCCAAAGAAAACAATACTTGGAAATTAACATAGTACCGATAATTAACTATTCTTGAAACTTTTCCGTTACAAATTCATAAGTATTTCTATGCCTACTAATATAAAAACAACCAAAGTAGGTAGCCAAAATAGAAAGATTTTACCTGGTTTAAAAACAATCAAACCTAACACATATTTTAAATTAAAATCAGTCTATAATAAAAAAAACAGTCAGTATCAATTTAACAAATAAAATCAATAACATTTTCTGGATTTCAATATAACATACCTACATAATATTATAAAATATATGGCACTACAATGTCGCTCATCTTATTGAGCTATTCTTAATATTCATCGTCCGAGTAACAATTAAGTCACACGTAATTTGTGATATCAGCTTTGGCACCAGTGATGTGACCCCATCTCTTTTATTGTAAGCATTGAATAAATCCAATCAACACTAGTCTTGTCTTCTTTGTATAGGTCGCCACAAACTGAACAGAAGCAATATTCTTCTTCTGTATCTTCTTCTTAAATTGATTGGGGTGAATAATAGTAGAAGTGGGGTAAATATTAACGTGTTAATATTGTTAACTTAACTCAGTCAATTTGTAAATTTTAGCCCCATGCTCACTTTTTCAACTTTATAAGTCACAGAAAGAATAGAAAGCATATGAATACGTTTTCTTAGAAATGTATAGCACACAAGCATAACCACCAAAATGATGCTTCATTTTAGGTTAAAATACATTTGAAACAGCAAAAGCTGTAATCAAATTCTTGCAAACCCCAAAAAGTTCGTTTACGTTAATTCTTACCTCCGTTAAGACTAACCCCGGTCTCCCCTACCTACTTATTTTTCTTTACTGCGATAGATCGCCGTTTCCTAAGGTCACAGACAAAAAGACAGGCCAAATACTGCCTCAACACTGGTCACTGGTGGATATTGTAGAGTTGTGTCGGTTCATGGTATGAACATATTATATGTGCGTATTGTATGTCATCGGCTACATGACTGGAGCCCGGTGTATGGCGACAAGCTCGCCCCCAGTCACATTTGGGACTGAATATCGACTGGCGAAGTGTGGGTGTTGTAATACACCTCTGCCAACCCTCTCGGGGGAAACGGCGTGACGATATATTATGTTGAGTTGGTTGAAATGACGTTACAACAGTAAGTTTTGTGCACAAGTGTACGCGATGAAAGATGCAAGCCAGCAAGTTTTTGCAGGAGTATAGGGAGATTATGCGGCGTCGAGAGGCGTCGTATAATGTTCACATTATCGCGGCGATGTACTCTTCCGCTTCGCCGGGCTTCTGTGGCTGCGACTCGCAAATATATCGCTTTGTTACGAGTATGACATTCTACGTCTTGTGGTATCGATAGACGCGGCTAGTAAGACTCGATTACTTAAAGAACAGAACTCCGATTTGACTGGAAGAGATTGTTACTAAAAAATGTCTAACGATATTTCAAGCTGAGCTATCATGAAGTAACCATTGACACGAAGCTACAGATTTGACTTACAGCGGTTTTGCCTTATTGTATTAATTAACCAAATTAATTTAGTAATGACTTTAATTATATTAAGCCACTTTTGCAGCTCTTTTACATTTTGGAAATACTTTGTACATTTACTAAGTCATAAAGACCAAGTATGCAGTTTCACAATTAACTGCTTCAGAAAATATCTATAGCCAAAGTAAAATAAAACATCACAAGTTCAAATAAAGTTATTCAATAAAGCATCGCAGTGATACTATCAAATTAAGCGCGGACAAGGCGACTCTTGACCGATGTAAGTGACCCTTAATCCGCAGTAAATCTTCGGCCAGGGTGTAGGTACCGCGGAGGGTTAAACAACCCACTTCGCGGTCGTTTGTTACCTACACGCTGTAGAACAAGACAGGGGACTGCTAATCTAGGTGTTGGTTTTTTAATCGGTGTATGAAAACTTAAAGAGTGCACGTAGAATGAGTGAGTTTGTTTTTCGTGACGTGAACGTGCGAATGGTCAATTTAAAGCAGTAAAAGCAGTTGTTTTTTTTTTCTCCTAAAAATAATTTGCATGTAAACTCTGGACTGTTTTTGATGAATAGTGTGGGCGAAGATGGTTGTTAAGTTTTGGATGCATTGGCAAAATTTGAAAAATACACTAAGTAATTAAAATTATTTTTTCTTGGGATAAGAATAGCTACTGGAATAAACCGCTTAATTGTTATTAGGTGTTTATCTTGATTCTTAGCTAGCGAGACGGGAACTGGTCGTGGTCCCACTCTTCAGGTTGTGATCCTTTGCATTGTCTTCCCAAAGCGATGGCAGCAAAGTTGGGAGAACGTCCGCCTCTCAAGCCAGAGGGAGCGGGTACGAACCCAGCCGACGGCACGCACCAATTTGTTCATTGTGTGAACATATGTGCGTATTGTATGTCATCTGCTACATGACTGGAGCACGGTGTATGGCTACAGGCTCGCCCCCTGTCACATTTGGGACAGTACCTATATAGTCCGGCGAAATGTGGGTGTTGTATTACACCTCTGCCAGCCCCCTCGGGGGAAAGGCGTGACGATATGTATTGTCTTCCCAAACCTGGAGCTCAAACTTATTCTTATTAGAATTCATGTGAAACTTAATCTTGCAGCTCAAACTCATTTCAGATTGAACCCACATCACGTACCTACCTGCTAAGCTAACGCTACTGGACTCGACACAGTATAAGTAGTTGCAAATTGCAAACAGTTCCCGATATGTTTGGAGCCCTCCAACTTTAAATAATTAATCTTGAGCCGGTAAAGGCTGTAAAGGATTAATGCGGTGGCCAGTGCGCGGTTGGATGCCATTAGAGATCGTTCGATGCCCCTCGGAGGCTCCACTAAATGCTGCGGCGTGTTATTTGTGTCGTGGCCGAGGAGGATGCCATATGGTAGAGGGTTAGCAAGCTTCTAATTAATTTACGTGTGAACGTGGTTTCTAGTGTGGTGAAGTGTAAGAGGCAGGTGGAATAATGTACCTCCTACTAAGGTGACTAGCTTGTTTGTTTTGCTTAGCCATAAACAAGCTCATTGACAATACAATCAGCTGTAGGTATGTACATCTGTCTTGTGTAGGATATAGGTACCTACTCTCTTAAATTTAACTAACGATATGAGTGTCTTTATGTTTAGTAGATTGAGCTTACTTTGGTAAGTTTCACATTTCAATTTCACGTAGGAATATGCTCACGATTGCTTATTCTGAGATGAGAGCTTATTCTGAGTTTGACTGTCATCAAAACAATGTTTGAAATAGCAAGCGTCTCACGTAACATAATTTACAGAAAAAACATTCCGGATAACTTTCACAATAAAGTCGGCTAGTGTAGCCGGTCGTGGCACACACCGACTCGTGTGATAAAGTACCAAACATTTATTTTGAATGTTGCACTGCAACGGAAAAGTTACAAGCGAGGGAGTTCCCGCCCAGAAATATTACGTTATGAGGTGTGAAAGGCATAAATGTAAAAACTCAATATTTCAAACGGCGAAAAAAGTGAATTTTCCGCAATTTTCATGTCGGTAACAATGTCGTTGTGAAAGATGTTGGTTATGTTGTTTTTTTTGTGATTTTTCAGAGAAGACAGGATATAATGTTTATGTGCAATTTTTCTAGTGGTATTAACTTAGGTTTTTATCATAAAAACATAACACAACACACAACCACTCATGGAACACATAGAAACCACTCATGTAATTGCTTTTTGGTAGAGATAAACTTTCAAACAATTTCGGTTTTAGCTTACGCAAGTTCTAATAGATCAAGTATGAAACTATAATACACCTACATTGCTGAAAAAATTATATAAACGGCTCTACAATTTTCAATAGCATTCACTCTCAAGACAACAGAAGAAAACAGACGTCCCAATCATTATACGTAGAAACCTAACAGCGAAACAAATCGCAAACAGTTGACTTGTATCAATTTCCTCCAGTCGCAACAATCGATCATGTTGCGGATTTGTATTTTTCCGATTAGCGGTATCTGGTTTGTTTGACATCGACGCATCAATTATAAGTGGGATTACTACGAGACAGATCTAAGGCGGTTCAATTCCGCGGGACGCCGGAGACGGAGGGGAGCGTATCAGGAAGTGAGTCGAGATCACCTTATCGGCTGATGAAGGCTGCCGACATTATGCACGCTTCGGAGTTTCCCTTCATTTTACACTGTTTACGACGTTCAAGATGTCTCGTCTTGTTATTACGAGTACATAATATGAGGCACTAGCGAGTTACAGTAGCAGTAGGTAGGCTAAAGTACACTTTTAGAGAAAGAGAGAGAATAAAAATCTAAGGTTAGTTAATAATGACCACAGATGTCTGGAAAATCTGCACACGCGTTGATGGTTTTTGTACCATCAAAACTCAATTTTTCACATGGAAGAACTAACATACACGCACTCCTGCCTGTTTCAGATTCTACAACACGTTATTTGTTTTAAGACTCTCCTGTGGATTGTATCGTGTGTGGATAGGTAGTGTAAGAGGTAAAAAGAAAAAATATGTAAGTAACAACCTATAAGTTTTCAAAATGGAAGATTGAAACAAGCATGACTGGAAAATGCGTATACGCGTTGATGTCTTTTGGTTCTAACATAATTGATTTTTACTTTATCTAGTACAAACAACTTAGGGCCGTATTCAGAAACGGTGCTTGCTCATGAATCTCGATTTAAAACTGTATGACCCACATGCTAAAATGACGCTCAGTCTTGAATCTCGATTTAAATCTAGTTTTACCATACATACAAAAATATTTTAAGTGAATGATAGCCTAGTTGGAGAAGGCCCGCCTCTCAATCCAGAGGGAGCAGGTTCAAATCACGGCATGAACCAATTCGTTCATTGTGTGAACATATGTGCGCATTGCATGTCATCCGCTAAATACTGGAGCCCGGTGTATGGCGACAGGCTCGCCCTTTGTAACATTTTGGGACTGAATATAGTCCGGCGAAGTGTGAGTATTGTATTACACCTCTGCCAGCCCCCTCAGGTGACAGGTGTGACGATATGTAAAAAAAAGTTTTAAATCGAGATTCATGACTGAGCGTAGTTTTTGAATACGGGCCTAAGTAAGGTAAAACCAGTTTTAAATCTAGATTTAAGACGCGGAAGGGCGTGGTGGAAGATGCGGGCCTAAAACGCGCGCGCATCTATTGCTATTAATTTAACAAATAATTAAGTTTTGTAATAATATTCGTTCATTTATTAAGAAAGTTCTAGAGTTGAGAGTACCTATGAGTCTAAGCTTATCGTTTTTCGGATAGTAGGGGTTAAATATTAAGGGTGCTTATGAGTATAGGATGTAAGGTATCGGCACATGCACCCCTTTGCGAAACTTCTGTTTTCCAAAACGTAACGAGTCCCAAATCCATTTAGCTGATACAGGAGGTTATTAAAAGTTGTCTTTGAGACAGACGGCGCGAGTTGGGAACTGTTTGACAGCTCGTCCCGGCGTCCCCGGGGCTTCTCGATACCGTCAACTGGGAAATTTCATTAATTCCGTTATTGAGAAGTTGCGTTTTCGTAATTGCAAGAGTGCTTTGTTTTCTGTTTGTAATTTGAGGAGGGTTTGGAGACACCTGTTTGTTTAGATAGATATTAGTTACCTATCTTTGAATATTAGTTACCTATGTTAGTTAGTAGTATAATATGTGATGGATGCATTTCTTGGTCGGTTAGGTACTTAATATTGCAGGTACGAAAGTCAGTCATGCAGGTATCTGTTAAAGTTTCAATTGCTAATGTTTTAGTAGCTTTGTGTTTTTGTTAGAACTTAAGTTTAATTTTGGTGTTTTATATTTACATATCTACTTAATTTATTCTATTATTTAAGTGTTCATATGCATATCTTCGATACCCAATTGAATAAAAACATCTTGACTTTGACTTTGATTTTGATGACTTAGGTACACTAACGTCTCGCTTAGGGAGGATTGTGCTTCCAGTATAATACCTACCTCAAAAATGAATCTAAGCAAGTATCGAGCCAAGAGCCAAACATTGCCCTTATCCGTCGTTCATTACATCTCCGACCTTTGCTATCTTTATTAGCCGTTTCGAGCTGCACTGCGGATATGCAAAGCGGGAAGACTGCCCGTATTTAATTGCCCTTGAAAGGGGCGACAAAAAATAAACGGGACGATGCCAGGACATAAATAATGTTGCACTTTTCATAATCGCAATTGTCGCCCGGAGAATATTTAGTGCGCAGTAAAACTGGCTGATTGCGATCTTGGAGCGAGTGAGGGGATAGTGGGGTGTCGAGTTAACTAGGTTTCTTGATGACAGGATGGTATTCAAATCAGATTTTGCTACTTTTACTGGATACATTATTTGTACTTTATTTGTGATGTATTAGCAAAAAGTGTGTATCTGGTTTAGGTAATGGATATAAACTTATCTGTTCTGCTAGGATATAACATAAGTTTTTTTAATTTTGCCATTAATTATTGTCGTTCTACGAACACCTAAAACAAGCTAAAGAATTTGTATCAACTTCCAATTGTAATCTCACCAGCAAACACAACTTTTCTATAGGAAGTTAAAACCCACAAAGAAGTCGAATGGCTGTGGGGAATAAATTTTATTTATCAAATAAAAAGGATGGCGCAGTCGTTTCTCACGAGCCAGGGACATTATCGCTTCTTTTAATTATTATCCCTCCGATATTTTATGCGAATCCACTATGCCTCTTTTTTCTGGGGTTAAAAATAAAGTAAATAAGGCCGGAGACAAATTTTCTTAATCGCAAATTAATAACAAATGATTTTTTTTTGTTCTATGCACAACAAGTAATACAAGTCAGTAAGTGGGTACGTAGGAACGTAAAAATTTGGTAGGTAGTTGTGCAGTAAAAATTCTTTTTAACATTAGATTTTATTTTTTCTATTTTGTTGACAAACGCTGTCAATGTAGCCACCAGCCATTATTTATTTTTGTACTATATTCCACTATCAATTAAAAAAGAAACAATCCAATCTATTAAAGACCGTATTGCATGCTTATAATTACGTAAAAAAACAAACGAATGTTTTAATTCTGGCGAAGGGCGGCGCGCCCTAGCCACGCGGCCTCAAGGAAATGAAGGAAAAAAGCGGCGGAAGCTGGTTCACCCTCCCTTCCCCCCGCCGGCCCTCTCGCGGCTTTTTAAATGGAAATTTATTGTTAAACACTTCGTCAATTCGCCGTTGCGTTTAAGAATTTTACCTAGTTTCGTCCGCTCGCGGTCGGGAGCTTTTTGTTTGGTTATTTACTGAAGTTATCACGATAACATTTATTGTGTTACAAAACATACATAAAGGTAAATTTTGCATTTAACTTTATATCAACTTTTTTTAATATTGCTATACATTTCTTACCTTGAAAATATTAAGTTGCATGACAAACAACATTAAAGACCCCGTTTTAAGAAGAAAATTACACAATTCAAAGAGAATGAAATGAATCTCAGTTGTGTACCTTTATCTATTTATAAAATGTAGCGTGTTTTTTTTTAAACATTGGTACCTCAAAACTCCTCCGTCAGACTGGATCATAAACTGTAACTAAACTCTTTCAAAAGTCAGAAACTTTCTGTGAGTTCATAAAATTCAGTGGTCGCAAGCGGCTTCCCCACAATTGAAAAGTGCGAGGGAGCGACTGATAGGGCACTTACTGTAAAAGTTAAAGCTAATTGCCCTTAAGACATATTTTTAATTTCATTGCCCATTCCTTCTTTCTTAGTATTTGTCGGAGTTCACTAACTCCGAGACTCGCGACGGTTCTCATTGCAAGGGTAGCGAGTAATTGCCATTTTTACGAGATAAGGTCACAACTTTTGAATGTCGAACATATTTTATGTTTCGTTTTAGGGTGAAGTTAAAATTTTTGGCTGTCTGTTAAAAAATGGAAAAGCTTGTTCGTCAGGATAAAAAGCAGAACATGGAACAAAAAACATGAAAGCATTAACGTATTTAACAGGTCTTCGTTAGATAAATCATCTTACTAGTTAAGCTCTTTGTCTCATTCATAGAAGTTAGCCGGGGCAGTTCAAAGGTGCCCAACATGTTCCGCGCAGTCCCGCGAGACGCGTGGGAGCACGTGGCACAAAGGCCGAGGCCTGCGTCCAGTAGCCGTCTTACCATCCTTTATGCTCGACCATTCATTCAATCTGTCATTTCATTTTCATAAATGAATCATTCTTCATTTGAATTCGGAATTGTGAGGTTTTTTCTTCGGCCGCCGCTGACCTGACCACCGCGGGGGTCGCAGTGACTGATGATATTTTAATGGTTTATTTTTCTTTAACATTCTTATCACCAACTATTGTAGTTGCGGTCGCCGGCGGCAGTCGGGGACGTTCAAAGAGGAATATTTTTTGAGGTTTTTGGGGGCCGTCGTGCTATTAGGTACTTGCCTAGTCGAGTTCAATGTCCTGTAAAATTAGACTGAATTTGTGACAAAGGAGGGCTAAAAGTAATAATAATGTGAGCTACCGAATTCGGTAATGTTGTTAGGAAAATTGCTGGTCATCCTGTCTGTAGCGAGAGGGATCAATATCGATGGGTTGATTTCGCTCGTTGCATGGGTGGATGCGATATGTGCGTATTGTAAAAACGAAAGTCAGACCACATTATTTACATAATTATAACTTCTGGAAAAAAATTTACTGCTTCGGTGGCTCAGCCGGTAGCGAACCTGCCTTCTGAGCTAGAGGGCGTGGGCTCGATTCCCACCTAGGGCAAACATTCATGTGATGAACATTTGTGTTTGTTCTATGTCTGGGTGGTATAGATATCTATTTATGTATGTATTTAAAAATATAAATGTATGTATATCAGTCTCTGGCCGCCATTGTACAAGCTTTGCTTAGTTTGGGGTCAGACAACCGTGTGTGCAAATGTCCAAATATTATTTATTTATTTACAAATACAAATAATCCATTTATTTATTTATTTATCTTTTTAAAAGTTTCCAGTTTTCATTGTAATTTCATCTAAAAGTATTCAATGCTCTTCCGATAAAGCAGGAATTTCGGTATTCAAGCTACTTTTATCTCGAAGAGAGATCTCCACTTCCCTGCAACATTTCCATAGCTCCATCCGCGTGACACAGAAGCTGTCAATGGCTGTCACCGGTTCTGATGAATGAGCGCGACCGTTATGCGCCAGCGCACGTACCGACTTCGCACTAATCTGTGACGAACGCATAGTAACTCCATTCTAATCTACATGCAGTCAGTAGTAGCTACTAGTTAAGCTGTGCCGGCACTCATTAACTCCATTCAAACACGCGGAGATTAAAGGAAACAATCCGGCTGCTGTCCAGGGAGCTCTAAACGGAAGTTCAAAACGTCGGTGTATCTGTGTCTGGGCTTCAAGTCTGCTGTTAGCAGTTTGCCTAAATAAAGACTAGTGAATAGCGAATAAACACATGAGTAAGTATCATTATGCAGGCCATTCGTATTGAAGTTTGGAAGTCAGAAGCCCAACCTTCTAGCGATTCACGTTTGACCACGTTTGATCAATTGATATACGAGTACCTTGACATGTAAATAATACTTACGAAATATATGAATATGAATATGATTCCATGTTGCATTTAGCTTAGTCACGTCCACTTCTTGTCGTCCAGTCATTTCCGTCTCAGACGTCAACGTTCAGGTATAATTTTCATAAAGCGTATTGAGATTCATGAATTGTTTTAACAGTTGCAGAATTTAATAAAAGTTAAATCATTAGGAATGGGCCAAAAATTTAATGTCGATATGAAAGTTTTGATTTTGTTTCTCTATCATTCTTTACAATACAAAAACTCTTTATTGACACCAAATACAAAATAAATCTAAACTAAACATTCAAAAATATAGGCTCAATGGGCGGTCTTATCGCTTAAGAGCGATCTCTTCCAGACAACCTTTGGATGGAATAAAACATTATGATTAAGCATGGACGGTGGCTCTTTATACTATAGTAAACAGTAAAGTTAGTAAATTATTGTTGGTGTTGTCTCAACATCAATGAGATCTATTTACTGTCATCCCTTTGAAATTTTGTATGATTTTTAGAAAAAAATTCGCGATCAACCTGATGTAGTCTATAACTAGTATATTTTTGAGCTGAAAGCTTCGCGAAAATGCATTCGCATGTCCAACGTCTCCTCAACAGGTTGGATTTCTCAACTGATTCTCGCACAATTTCACGAGAATTAGTTGAGAAATGCGAACTGTAGAGGAATGCCGCCGGACGGCATTCAACTTACAAAAGCCTTTTTTCCGAAACTGACGCAGAGACGCTTCACTCGCTGATGCTCGCTCGGTCGGTAAATTCGAAAGTATATCGTTTTTTGACTCTCTGAGTCGCCTCTATGATGTTGCAGTACGAAAATAGCCAAGAATCGGGAAGCTAATTTTATTTTAAACGGTGACATTTGTCTACACTCAAGTGAACTATATCCGATCTTTTGTATTTAAAATTTTTTTCACGCGAGAAGTTATTTTCGTGTCTGTTTCGGCAAAGTGCCGATAGACGTGCCTGATGTGAGGACTTTCCGGTCGCCAGCACGACGTTTCAGTATTTTCTGTTTGGCAAAAGAAGTAAAAATACTTACAAGGGACGACTGATTTTCTATTAGCTTTATTTACTTTCTTTTAAGGGTATAGCATGACTTATTAATTACAGAGATTACCTGATAAGTGTAGTATAAATGGGTATATTTAAAGACAACAATAGGTACCTATAGATGATAGGAAGATTCTTATCAATAAATACCATTTCGATAGATAAAAAATAGTATTTTTACGGTAAAACATTACAATTCTCTACGACAGTGCCAAGTGTCAAGCGTGTTTTGGCTTTTCTACAGAGTAATGAGTCCCAGAGTGGTCCCAGAGAATACGTATTTTCTATATTTCGAAATGTCAATGATTGTTAATAATTTTTTCTGTCTTGTTATTGAAACAATTCTTTGCAAACATAATAGTGGATCATTTGCAACTCTGGCTCACAAAGACTTGTAGGTCATTAACCTTTTTTATTATTACATCCTAGGTATCCGAATTAAAAAATATACCTAACTGTGTCGTATACAGATTTGTCGCATTATAAAGCCATTAGGATCGTCCCATATCACATGCAGCGGTCAAATCAACACCGTGACAACTTTATATTTGTATAGTACACAGTTGAGAACACGATCCGTAGGACATGTCTATCGACAGGGCGACGATTGACGCGGGCTTGCGTCAAACATGACACAACACAACACTGGCCCTGTGAACTCGGTCGCAAACACTATACATAACAAGATAGGTTACAACACTTTTATTAAATTAAAGATATGACTGGGTTTTTGTTTAATGTTCCAAAAAAGTACTTGCACAACATTTGTTAATGCTAACTCCACTGTTATATGCCCTAGATATAGTAGATACAGATAGATCCACGTTTGATCACCAACAATACTGAAGTAAGTACTGTAAGTAACTTTAGTTTATCTTACTTAGCCAAAAGCAGCATTATTTTGAAAATACCTACCTGTTCATGCCGATTTTAAAAACACATTAGTAGTTTTATATTTCAGAAAACAAGTTTCAGGATGGGTAATTTTTTTGGAGTTTAGATAAGTAAATTTTTTCGAAACTCATGAGTTGGGGCATATAAAAAAATCAACAATTTCGCAGTAGGGAAGGAGGGGGTAAATCTCGCGCTCGTTTTTTCTATCTAGGACCGGTGTGAACCTCAGTAACTGTTGTACAGCGCGTCCCGGATTCTCTATTTCCAATGAAAAATAATATCACATGTTGCGTGAGCGTCGATGAAAATTATTTCTGTTTGTATCGTGAAATAGACAGGAGAGTGACAGCTCGCCTGCGGTTGTCGTCGGCGTCAATCCACAGTTTAAAGTTGGCGGGATAGCGGCAAAAACTCAAACAACGTAATGTTTGGATTGTTACTATTTTGACTTCATTTATTATTTTGTTGCTAGCAATCAAGATATTGATTTCTAAATTTTAAAAGAAACGTTCCTCATAAACAAAATTCAGTGGGTTGGGTTTATAAGTTATTGTTGTTGTCGTCTTACGATTTTTTTTCAACTATTACAAACATTTTCTTCTTCTTCTAAGGAAACCCTATAGTTACACCATGTCATGATAATAGTTAATTACAGGCATTGCAGTGATTTTACCCCATTGAGCGCGGTATCGGCAAAATTGATATTTCTTTTTTTTTCCCGATTGTGCCCCGTATAGGACAGAATAGAGCCAACATGGCCATACCGCCTAGTCTTCCATATTTTATGCGTACATTGGCCGTTAAATCTATGATGATGATGATGTAGGAGAGGGTAGTGACAGATGAGATGAATCCCTCCCATTTTCCCATTTCAGTAAAGCCGTGGATACTTTACTGAAACTTTAAGTCGAGTTTTGTAGAGAACACGAAAAGTAGCATTTCCTAATGTTTGTATAATTTGCCCACACTCGTGCACGTTAACAAACCTGTAATGGTTAATAATCCACCATTATAACACATATATCTAACACTTAAAGAATCACAACGCTTTAGAAAATAATACAAAATCGATACTTTCTTATAGGTATGTTTCTGCCAGAAACTCTCTAGGTTTCTTAAATTATTTTTAATTTTTTTTTAAATTTTTGTTTATCCTGACCATGGAACCCTAGAATGTATTTTTCACAATCACTTTTTTTATAAGCTGACCGCGGAACCTTAATCAGCGTGTGTCACGACATGCACTTGACAGTTATTTCTCGATGTGTCGAATACCCAATGTGCGAAAGTTTTATTGTAGCAAATAATAGAATTCATATTCGTAGTTAGATCGTTTTCGAGAAGTTTCTCGGCCGTGGGGGTTAACTCCGGGTGATATAGTTTGAGAAAACTTTTCCGAGTTTCGGAACAACTGTCGCAGTGTCCCGTACTTTTTCCAATATTTGCGTGACTCTATTTTCGTATTTTACTGCAATACTGGAAAAAATAGTTTATTTAAAAAAAAATAACAAAAAAAACTTTACAATTCTATTTATTTTTCACGAACTTTTCAGCCAAACATTCTTAATTTTACACATGCCTAAAGCGTATCATAGTATATGGTAATGAAGCCATGAAAGATAACAAAGATATAGGAAACATGGCGTCTGTTTGTTAACTTAACACCAACCGGAGTATTGAATTTATGAATAATAGCAGCCTAAAAGTTTAAGAGTCCGGCGAACACTTAGACTAACTTTGCATTGGCTGTAGGTTTTCTATTGTCATTTCGTCTAGAAAAAGACGACGAGCGAAGAAAGCAAGTAAAGATACTAAAGAGCCTCAAAAGTTATAGAGTGACAAAGTGCAATTTCAATGATTTTTATGACTTTTACACTCCCTTAATCATTCATAAATAACGAAAAAATCTCTTGTATTATAGATTAATTTAAAAGCTAATAATATAGACAATCTCTCATTGTAAAGGATTTTGTATTTGCTTTGTATATCTATTAAATAAATCAGTCAAAAGTGACTCCTTAAAAAGACTGTTATTTTTCATAGCTCTATTTTTTTTTGAGGAGATTTTAAAAAAAAAAACAAGAACATAGGGGCGTAGATATATGTAGTTCACTTAATTGTACATGCCACATTTTATCATGATCTGACAAATGGTTTCCAAGAAATTTGACAAGCGCGTTTGTATGGAAAATTCAGAGCTTAATAAATACGTATTTAGGTGCCTAAAATGTGCATTTTGTGCACATGTTCCCAAAGATCTACTGCTGCTGTTCACCAAAATCGCCAGTTTATAATGGCAAAAGTTAGAAACTATTAAGTAGAGTGGACATTTAAGTGGCAATCAACCCGTGCTTAGATGGCTAAGTTATCGCATCGCAAGTTGTTAAGGGTCAGCTTCATTAAGGAGACGATGCATGCCGCGTGATGTGGACAAAGGACGAGTTGGAAACTCGGCCCGTTTGGCGCAAGTGTTGCTGCTACATGGACTGGACTTGGGAGTGAACTGGCAGGGCTGTAGCTAGGACTCCTCGTAAAGGGGAAAATAAAATGTTAACAGGTTTTTTTGATAAGCAGCATTATTGCTACTCAGATTTCGGTTAATAATAATAAATAATAAATTCGGGACACTTCCACACACGGTCGCCTGACCCCAAACTAAGCAAAGCTTGTACTATGGCTGCCAGGGACTGATATACATACTTAGATATTTTTAAATACATACTTAAATACATATTAACACCCAGACATAGAACAAACACAAATGTTCATCACATTAATGTTTGCCCTAGGTGGGAATCGAACCCACGCCCCCAAGCTCAGAAGGCAGGTTCACTACCAACTGAACCACCGAGGCAGCACACTGCGAGGTTATTTTTACGTCAAAAATTTATCTACAAAATTATTACAAAATATAAAGAAAGACATGGTTATTTTTGAGTCCTTGAGGCGATATTCGTATTAGTGTGTTGTATAGATTGATTGTGTTTAATTTCAGTTTACTTTAGGAACATTAATTTTGGCACAAAGCGGAGAAATCTGGCATAAGAGGGAGTAATCGTAGAGGCTCTATAGACTATGCAGTATATTATCGTCCAATATAGTAGGCTATAGTAGGTTGAGACGTGATGATAGTGATTATTTAACGCTACATTCACCTTGTTTATAAAATAGTAAAAACTGAGGCGATTTGCCCCTAGGCCTTACCCTTACCCCAATCCCCATCCTAACAAGAACTTTTCTCTTGAATATTCGCAGCGCGCACTTGTTTATGGACATTATGGACGCTGCGGCCGAGTAACTATTATTTATTCTGCGGCTGTGGCGACATTTCCCCGGCGCTGTGGCGAAGTTACCCTACTGTCCCCAAAACTGCGGCTTCGCAAGTTCGTGCGAATGCACACTTACTGTCGCGGGACAAGATTTAGATGGTGCGGTGCGTTGTTAAATTTTACTAGGTGAGCAATTAGAATAATCTGCTGTTTACTGCTAGCGTTAAAAGGGTCCATTTGTTTCTCCTTATTGATTAAATTAGCTGGCAAATCAACGACAGCGTAGGATTAGGTCATCAATAGGGTATTCTGTGGCTTAGGTAGTGCTAGTTTTACAATATTGGACTAAATACACAATTCGTCTTCGAATGGATATTTGTGTTTATCATTGTTGGTTAAAATTACTGATTTTATCTTGATAATTATGTTTCTTGTTATAAATCATTTCTGATTGTCGAATTAATTGTTCGACTAAGCCCAATGGTTCGGTACTAACTACTGACTAATGGTTTGGTGTGTAGACTTTGGTGGGAGTCTACACACTAAAATTGCCGGCAGCCGCCGACATGATGTCGTCAGCTATGATGCTTTGCGTTGGCGATCACATTTCCAAAATAATCATGCAGCACATCATGTTGGCAGGCCGATTTTGGTGTGTTGACTCCTTTCGTACGTACGTACGCGACATCACTGCAAACAAGAATTATAACCAAATTATGAAAGTTCCGAAAAATAAACATTTTTATCGACTGTGGCGTGACAAGTAGCACTCAATACAAAAGCATTATTCCCACACTTAAGTAAGATTACGACGTAAGTTTGTTTGTAACGACAATATTTGTAAAGCAAGCAGGCTCCCCTCCTTGCTAGTTGTCCATAACATCGTGCCTGCGACCCGATTCTCGGTTGCTCGAGATTCTCTCGTCCATTGCGACTTTGGTAAGAAATGTCGTAAGAATAAGAGCGACAGAAATAATCTCGAGTGCGCGAGTACGGAAACCCTGGGACTGGAAGTGCAAGTCACTCATATCAATATCAGGGTCGGGGAACAGAATAAATAATAGTCCCTCAGAGGGCATCACGCCGCTTTGTTCCTAAGGTTTTTGCGTAAATTGCAGCGGAAAGTTCAAGCAACTATGTTGGAAGGAAAAGTTGAACCGTAAAACGCGATGGAAAACTTGCTAAGTCGATATTATGAGGCATGAAATTTTAAAAACAATTTTTAGAAGTCTGCATAAAAACGAAACAGGAACATTTTTTTTTCTATTTTTGATTTTGTAGTGATCCTAACCTTATAATCACCAATTTTAAGCAAGGGATTATCCAATAGATACGTGTTTCGATAAAACTATAAGAGACAGTATTAAAATAAAATAAAGAGATAGTCAAAAAATAATTAAAACAATAAAAATCTAAAAGATAATATCGGCGTCCCTCTTATACTCCCTAGTAAATTCAACAAACCTAAAATAACAATCTTCAAACAATCTTCCAACAATCTTCACATAATTTTCGCTAGCCAATAACCAAAGGGAAAACTGAAGAGTTAATAATTTGCACGATTTTCTAATCGCAACTTTTTACATATGCCACTGCGGTCGACAAAACAACTCGTCGGAGACAGGCTGTAATGAGGTTGTGGCACTTTCACCGATCTCAATATTTGAATGTAATGACTGCCTTAGAAACTGTTCGCGGAATCGTTCTATATGGTGTAGTGCTGGGCGTAAACTAGGTTGCTGTCAGTGAACTCCTTGACTTGTGAAGGGGAAATGCGACCTTTCATACTACAGACAAGATTAGAAATATTCGGTTTGCATGACACAAAGATGAGATTGTATGAAAAGGAATGATGCTTAGCCACTAGACTTGGTAGTCTGACAAATATGAGAAACATCGTCTAAATAATGCCTTTTTAAACCTTTATCTCAAACTCTTTTCTCTTTGTTTGTGCAGAACCGACTAGGAGTAGAGGTGCCGGTGGTAGCGATGCAGCGCCTGGAGTCGACTGTCCGTAAGACTTATTTCAAGTCTTACTTACTACGGGTTCCAGCGAAACACAAGGCAGCACTACTCTCGCCTGAGTTCTGGCCAAAAGGGCTGGTGTTCCGGCGCTACTGGGAGGCCGCACAGGGAGCAAAATCCCAGAAGATTTAGTTAATTTTATTGATGTTATTTATATGTATGTAAGTCTGTAAGGTATTTATTTTCTATGGGCCTCTGTAACTTGCATTGTATGCAAGTTATATTGCCTGAAACAAATGGATTATTATCATTATTATTAGTAAAGTTGTAGGTAAAACTACTTTTTTTTAGTAATTAAAGGAGACTAGAGGGGCAGTAGAAGACCCAAGAACATTAAATAAGTTTCAGGAACTCTGGGAGAGGGGGTATGTGTGTGTTTATTGCTGCATAACGTTAAAACAACTCAACGGATTTGAATTAAATTTGGCATGATGATACCTCATACCCTAAATAAAAATATAGCCTACTTTTTATTTGGCCATTGTTTACAATTCCTGCAAGATGGCGGGTGCAGCCGCGGGGCGCAGAAAGCTTTAGTCTGACACTCGTATAACATTATAGATGGTAGATCGTGCACTACCTTTTAGTACAAGTAACTGCCCCTATTGTGGCGAGCGGCGGCGGCCCGTTACTTTCTGAATTGCATCACGAATACTGTCAGGGAAAAAAGTAAGTATTTTTTTTACTAGAAAACAATAAATAATGCAGGTAGTTTTACGTGTAACAGGTATCTTTATATTAGAATGCTTATCCATAAACGTCAAAATTAGTACGTAAAGACCAAAATCGTGAATGAGGTCCCTGAAATTGGATCACGGTTTTTATAAACGTTAACATTTCTAAATATGTAAGTATATGAAACAAAAAAAAAAACTTTTTAAACGGTTTCATTAAGCATAGCTTGTATCTATGTTTCTTTCTTTGTTTTTTTAAAAACTAGGTACTACCGCCAAAACCGCATTCTCATTGCACACTTGTTTAGTTCCCGTGACAATATGATGCTATAAAAATAAAATCATTGAACTCAAAAGCGACAAGTACTAGTAATATTTTGAATTCAAATATTTTTGTTGCTGACTTTACCCAGTGAGCAGTGATTGTGCATGTTTGCCCCCCTCTGAACACTGAGTCGGGTCCTGTCTGTTTGCGAAATAAAATGAAACGTATCTTACTGCTACTGACGAAGTTCCATGATCATTATTATTGGAACCATGTAATTTAAAAAAAAAAGGTAAATCAGTTTACGCGCCAATTGCAGGGAAGATTGAGGGAGGTCCGACGTGAAAGATACAACGTGCTGTTTTTGGGTGTAGTAATGCTTGAAGGTAATGTTCTACCAATACAAGTAAACAACGAAATGAACACATGTTTGCAAAATTCAAGAAAAATAAAACAAGTTTTCACATAAAATTGATCATGTAACTAGTTATTTTGTATGGAAACTCGATTTCTTTCGAATTTTAAAAACTTCCATATGTGCTCTAATCGTTGGTCACTTTGACGGGTATAGAACAACACCCTTAAGAATTACTAGTTACAAACAAAACCAGCACTTTGTATATGTCGCAGTCAACTATCTCAATTAGCCGTTCAATTAAAAAAAAATGGCTAGGCTAGCCATTTTTTAAACGGCGCCGTTCAACTAGCTTCTTGATGATATTCAGCCATTCAATCAAATAGCTAGGCAAAATGATTTAGATTGCCAACGTTCACTAGCCTAGCCATTTAAGTAGGGGAGGCTTCGGGTTATTATAAAATTAACTATTGTAAAAATAATTTATTATAAACAGCTACAAAGGTTACAGAGGCTAGAAACGAAAAAAAAAATAGGCACGAAGGCTAAGGAACCTTAGCCTTCGTGGTTATTTTTTTTTCCTAATCTAACTTTTTTCCTAGCCTTCTAACGTAACCAATCCCAGTCGAATTTCTTAGAGGAGTCGGGTCGGAGAGGTTTTTAGTTATTTATATCATGTCTACCAGAATTGCAGTTCGTTTCCTATTCTGATCCTCCTAATGTATTTTGAATTTTATGATAAAAGTTAAGTCCGAAAATCTTAACTTTTATCATAAAATTCAAAATACATTTCTTCGGTCAAAAAATGTATTTTTGTAAAATAATCATCCTATTGAATGAATGGCCTGAGCATTAGCCAGCCAGTTTATTAAATGTTGTATTAGACGCCATTGCTGGATTTCATTCAGGAAGCTAGTTGAACGACGTCTTTTAGTGAAATGGCTAGGCTGTTAATTGAACGGCTGACTAAGCAAGTTGGCTGCGACACATGATCAAAGTACTGTGATGATGTACAATTGTATATATTAGTCTTTTATAATAATTAAGTGACCTCGTGTATTTTAACTGAACATTTTATTTATGATAGCGTTAGGAAACAAAATGCAATGCAAACAAAAAAAATAGCTTAAGCATAAACTTAATTAAACTTTAAATGCAAAAACGTGCAAGCTTTTATAATCATTTGCTTCCACCATATTTCCTTTTTATGACTTATGCCTGCGAGTGCCAGCTTTTAATTTCGCCAGTGAACGATTTCGATTTTCCTGCAGTTTAAAAAAGTTACTTATCAGTTAACTAGAGCAAGACAGTTGTAATACTTTGCTTTTGTTAGAGCGAGACAGCGGAGCTCAGAAGAGGGAAATAAAACAGGGGAAGAAAGTTAAGCATCCGTGACTTTTTCAAGATTTTTCGGCGTTTATTTTTTAAAGTTTACGTTTGGTGCCGTGCGAGTGTATAAAAGCAAGCGTTTAAAAATGTTGTTTTCCCCCTTTTTTTTTGCGCGGGTTTTATCTATGTATTTTTGAATCGAGTTTGCTTTTAAGAAAATTTAAAATAAAACCTAAAGCTGGAATTAATGTTGATGTTACTTACTCGTTTGGGTTATTAAAATGTAGGTACATAAGTATAACTAAAACAAAGACAGTAACCATGAATCGTTTTATAATAATGAATTTTGGTTTGGATAATAAAATATATATTTTTTGGGAAATATTTAAGTAAATAAGTACCAACCCGTGCTACACCCAATTAACTTGTTCTATATTTTTTTAATTATTCGTCGTGGGTAGAGCAAATCTACTCACATTGCTATAGGTAGCCAATGAGCAGTCATTGACCCCCCTGACTCACACGTACACTCATATTTTTTGCCTTTAAACCAGCAATTAGCGGTATAACATTCTGTACAAGTTCAAGGCCCCAAGAGAGAGTTACGTCACACACTGTCTCCAAGAAGCCCCACAGAGCTCCTCGGGCCGGTCCCGCCCCGGGCGCCGCGGCCGCTCCACTACGACACTAACAAATGACCCGAACGGATCATAATAAATAAAACAATTTGTTCATAATTAGATTTCGTGAATTTAATTTTCATGGCGGTAATTGGTCCGCGGCCACAAAGCGCCGCTCTCTATATGTGATGGATGATCGAACGGCGCCTCTGCACCGTCGACTGCTCAACTTTTTTACCTTTCTACAACCTTATCGCAATAAAATATCTCAATCAGTGCCTTGAGATTTAAAAATAGAAACTTTTTCTTGTTATGACATAGTACTAAAACAAAAGCGCGTAGATGTTGAGAATTTTACTATTTACCTTCGCTGGCTTCACGGTAATTAGAGGGTTCGGAAGTTTACTTTCATTATTGCTTATGGACCTATTACTATTTGTAATATAGATTTCATTTGCTATTGTTTTAGTTTTGTTCGGGAAGCGTGAGACCAGAATTGGTTTTTGTGAGTTAGTTTTGAATAAAACTGTATGTATAAGCAACTACAATAGGCCTTTTTTCATCCACCTAATTTAATAAACCCGAAAACTTGCAATATTCTTGTTTTAAAAAAGTTTTTCGAATAGGGCCACAGGGGCCATAGGGGGGGCTATTCGGAGATTTGAGATTTTCATCTCAATTTTTTTCGTCCTTGTTGCTCTCGTTTGAAACGTCATAGGTGTGAGAGTGACCAAGATAAAATCTCATTTCATCTCACGCGTAGGAATAGCTCTCCTGTCACGCTGACGGTCAACTCTGGAGTTTAGATCGTGACACTCACTTGACAAGCTAAATTGAGCTTTAACTAAAATCACCTGGTATCACAATTAACTTACAAGTCACTAAGTAAACTCATTAACACACTAAAATGAACCATGTAATGTATATCGATAGACAATAATGAACATTTCCACAGTAGCAAGCGTCCCGCTGTGACGGCGAGTGCGTTCCATCAGCTCATCTATCACGCGGCGACTCGACGCGATAGTCCCTGACCGGTCACGGTGACGGTCAGATCTGGGGTCTGGAGCTTGACATTTACTGACATATGAGATCACCTACTAGAATTTAAAAAAAAATTGAAAAGGGTGAGGTGAATGCGACCAATTGTAAATAGGTACGGTAGGTAGGTTTTTTTGGTAAATAAATATTATTATTATTATGATCTATAGAGTTTAAGGTTTCAGCAACTAACAGCGGTAATAACAGTTAATTTAAGTTAACACGTTCGCAGCCTCACACGCATGTTATCAGAGGTGTGATCGTGTCCCGCTATCCATCATCCGAAGGCCCCGGTCAGCGCCGAGATCCTCAGATACCCTGTCCCGTCCCGTACCCACTGACCTCGCAACAATCGCACTGGAACTGCTCAACAAAAGGGACGAAAATTTCACGTGAAATTAAATCATCTCAATAGCTATTGTTCAAAAGTTCCAAGCAAAAAATCCCATGACCTAATTCAGCATGAAATTATACAAAGATTGAAACAGTGGCTCCCGGCGAATGTCGTCGTGTTCGCGTTCTGCTCCGGACAGTTCATTTTTAATAATAAATGAGACGAAATCAAGACATGACGAATAAATGAATCCAGAACTTGACGAATAAATGAATATGGAATATGATAAATGGAAGGCTCGGATCCCTCGCGAAGATTTTTTCTTTGGCTCCGTCCGAACGGAAGATGCTGGCTTTTTCTTTTGTAGCGGGACAAGTTAAGCGTTTTTTGGACGGCCGTGGCTGGCGGCGGTGTGATATTTATCATTTTGTATAAAAGTTAGATGTCCAATTGTGTTCTCGGTTTGATTGCGGTCACTGGGGTTTGAACTAAGAATTCTTAAATTAAATTCTGTAAGATCCGTGTGTGGTTGGAAGGTAAGCATCGTATTGAAATTGGTTTTGTAAAAGAGAGTTAAAAGTTGAATAGGCGCGTGATTCAAACGGCCTCACTGGTGAAGTGCCGATTTAATCCAGCAGCGCGTAATCCGCGACTGCACTAGTCACTGCCACGTGGTTCTATGATAAAGTACCCGAGCAGATTATGCAAATTCTTAAAATTCAACTGGTGTCCCTTTCTTTCGCGTTGCAAATATTCCCTGTTTCACTCTTGTAGAGTTGCTCACCCCTGATGTTCGCGTCTGATGGATGATGCGTTATTCCAATAACAATTTTGATATCGTATGGAGATCTGCGAGTCGCGAGTCGTATGTGTTGATCAATGAATTTGACATGAGATATTTTCTGCATCTACTTTTCTACGGTCTTTTCATGTTTTCAACTCAACACTAAAACTAAGTTATAGGATAAAAAAACTAAATATTTTACAGAAAACTATCATTCAAGGTAAAACTTAGGTAAGCACTCGTATTGCTGTAAACTGAAACTTAAAATGAAAAGAACCCTATTTTGACTGCCTCGATGGCTCAGTGGCTCTACCTTCTGAGCTTGGGGGTGTGGGTTCGATTCCCTCCTAGGGCAAACATTTATGTGATGGAATTTTATGTTTTTGTTCTTTGTCTGGGTATTAATATCTTTTGAAGTGTGTATTTATGTATGCATATCAGTCCTTGGCAGCCATAGTAGAAGCTTTGCTTAGTTTGGGGTCAAACGACCGTGTGCGCAAGTGTCCCGAATATTTATTTATTTATTATTATTATTCAGTTTTAACGAGTTTTTCTCGCTACTGCCACAATAGTGATTTTCGATTAAGTAGCTACAAATACAACACATTCGAAATTAATATTCAAGACCATTGTATGTACGATGTGTTTTTCTTTATACATACCTACTATATGAAATACATAGGCATGGATACAAAGTCTGAGGTACAGCAATCAACAATCCAGTGGTAATAGAAGTTGCGGACCGTTCTCTGTAATCACCCGCCTGCTTCGGCCCCGGTCGTGCGAACGGATATTTCGAAGCTGTCACACATTTACAGAACTGTGTTGCTTAGTTTTTGTAAGCATGTTTGAAAACTATGTATCTATAGAGTATACTAGTATTATAAACAGGTGACATTAGTGAGTATGTTAGTTTGTTTAAAAGGGATAATCTACGAAACTACTGAAACTCTAAGAATCCTTGAACGAATAGAAAGCTTTATTATCCATGAGTATACCATATACTACTTATACACGAAATAAAAATTGGCTATTGTCAATTGTCTATAAAACCGAAGCAAAGCCGCGGGCAGAATAAGTAGCTATGTAGTTTAATATAAATTAAACAGGGCACATATTTTATGACTGAGACAAAATTGCTCTTTCTTTTCAGAAATGTGTCTTTAGTAAGTAAGTGCGTATGTAGCTATTTCAGCTAAAACCACATAATAATACCAATATATAGGTGGTAGTTTATAGGCTCAGATCAACTTTTATAGGTCTGAAAATAGGCATATTTCTGGGTAACTCTGACTGGGACCAAACTGAAATCGCGATAAAACTTGTAATATTTGTCCAATGATCCAGAGGTTTTTTATCTTTGTTTCGTGCTTTCCTTCATAGTAACCTTCCGTTCACGTTCTCACATTCACGTTAAAACCCAAACTCCACAGTATGAGAATCATCTCCACATGTGCAAAACACCGGGCTGACTTGTGCCCATCGAGATTTGACACAGGGCCCGTGACGCAGCAGTTTGTGTTCTGCTAACTTCCACGCCGACGCCCCACACATGCACATTCGTGACTTGCTGAAAACTGACAGCCATTTTTAATTGCTTACCTAGACGTTTCAATAAGAGTTGACGATTCAATTTCATTTCAAGAAAAACTGTAGAGCTTTTTTACATCTACTTCTTTACTAAATAAAATTTAAATACATTCCTATTTTTCGTATAACTGCAACGGCTTCTTCAAATGGCCCGCCCCAACCCTTTCAAGGAAAGTCAAACTCGATCGTAAATATCATCGAATTAGCCAAACTTCTTCCAAGGTCAGGAAAACCGAAAAATTCGTTTCCCCGAACGCATTAAGAGCGCAAATAAAATAATCCTATTCCTAATTACAAACGTTACCGCTTTTCGTAACGTTTCCATTTAATACCGTCCACATTTTGTGAAACCGGCGAGCGTTTCGTTCCACCGCAAGTTACGCCCGTCGGCGGTCAAAAAGAAAATAGTGCACGTCGGAATAATAACTAAAAAAAACAAACGTTGCCAGCATAGGTGTGTGTGTAACCCACACTCTTGCAGGCAGGCTGCTAAACGCAATATAAAGTGTGGTTGTCGTGGCATGTGTAGATAGGTATAGGTAGGCAGCCTCTCCCCGCGCGGTCATTAGTCCCGCGCGCCCCGCGCTCGCCCGGAGAAAGTATGATTTTACTCCTATAAAGCCGTATTTCTACTCCATACAGGAATTCGAATACGCGCGGAGAAGTTGCCGGGTTCCCAGAAAGGACATGTGGCGTGGCGGTTGCTTGTAAATAATTCCCAAGTTTGAACAATCTCAATACGGCGGAGGGCGTTAATTTTCTTGTTCGAAAGTATATGTAAACGTACGAATACGTATGCCTACGTTCCACACGCAGACTGTGATATTGTTGGAAAATGTCTAAAGAATCATCTAGACTTGATAACATTTTGTTCATTAAAACATGCTACTTCAAAAATATTAGCCGAAATAATTCTACATATTCAAAAGAGTCCACTTAAGCTATCGCGCTGGTAAAGTTCTCAATTATTTTAATAAATGATTTAAAACTTTACTAATTTTAGATAAACTTTCATTTCGAAATGGCCTCATCGGGTACAAAGTAAAAGATATCAGATATTAGTATTATAATGCGTATTTATTTAAGTGGAAGCTCGCATTCGTTAGGGGTGTCCCAGCTGAGCAATTAGTGGCCACCACGTGACCACGTGGCACTGTCGGGGGACAGCCGACCACTACACACCGACGGTTTCCTGTTCACGAAAATTATTTTAAGATTCTAAAACACAAACGTGAACGTAGAACTTTTTTTTGGGTTTTTCTTTTGTAAACTGTTGCGTTTTGCCTAAAACGAAGTCAATAATAAAATAATCATCTTTTGATCACTTTGATAAATAAGTAGTTCTTAAATTTTTACTTTTTTATTGTTTCTGGCTGAACATAAAACAAACAGTTATAAAGATTTCAACAAAAACCTAGATTACACTTTCACACTCTAGTTTCTCTAGTTTTTCAAACTTTCATTTTTGAAATTCGATTTCCATATAGGTACGTATGTAACAAGCTGAATATAATATTGTAACATTTCTAGCAAACTATTCTTTTGAACATTATTTTCCAAAAAAAAAAGTTTAGACAAAGCACAAATCCAGCCTGTTTCTTGTCTGAGGAGATTAGTGTTGTGCCGGCGAGCGCGGGAGTCGCGCCGCATCGCATCGATGGGAGGTCGTTGGCACATCGATTTTCGATTTGCTCCCGTGCATCACAACTGGGTCAAGTGCTGCCCGACAGGGATCAGGGATCTTGCTACTTCAAATGTAAAGCAATATGATGAATGTGTGTTGCTTGAAGAGGTAAAAATACCTACGAATCACGACAAAATGTGACAGAATTAGTTAAACATAACCTATCAGTACATGTTTATACAAAGCACTGGAGCACATACGAATATTCTTCAACTTAGTTAGCCTATCGCAACATGCACGCATGATTTACCCGCAGGCATATGCGTGACCCATCACTACGGCGCCTTCTCATCAACTCATATTAACAAAAGGTAGTAAACAAATTACTGTAATAACAAAGCCGTAAGAAAAGTTTGTTGAAACCAAACAAGAAAATATAGTAATTTCCGTGCCTCTATTTGCACTTAGCGTGTGTCGACGTAAATAGAAAAGTTATTGATACAGAAATGAAGACTTTTCGAGTTTTCATTAGGGTGCGATTGGAGCAGTTAGAGCCCTTTTATTATCTGCTCGCCTCTAAATTGCCGAAAAGAAATTCCTCCCCGAGAAAAAGGGGAACGGGGACAAAAACCTTGTCCTCAACTTAGCTACCAATAGCGCGGCGTTATTTAAAAATCGAACACGATAAGAGTCGAAATGTTTTTATTTTTGTAAATGGAACGAATTTATGTTCTCTTTTTAAAGTTAATATTGGCAGTTTACAATGACGACTGGGTGATAAGGAGTTTTTATTAGATTTGGGGACAGTTGGGTTTCGGACGGTGCGTGCCTAATGTAGCATTCGATTTTCGGTAACGGTCAGCTGATAAGCAAACGATGTCATTATCGAACCTTAGTTTGTATCGGTTCCATTTCGATTCACTCTTTATGAGATGAATGTCACTTTTGGGGTTGATAAATTATTGCTTGTCGAGTTTGACGTTTATTAGAATGACAGTGTCACAAAACGAAGATACGTTCCACTCATGGTCTAAAAAACAAGGTCTATCATACCGGGAGCCAACACGTAATGACGTCACTCGTCATCATCTCTATCGAGCTATTTGTAAATGACATATTTCGGTCATGCTTAAGCATCCATTGACGTCACTATGTGTTGCCAAAGTGACAATTTTTTACTCTGAATGCCATACTTGGTGGAATATATATCTTAATATATATAAATTACGTGTCACGTTGTTTGTCCTCTATAGACACCTAAACTACTTAACCGATTTCAATCAAATTGGCACACCGTGTGCAGTTCGATCTAACTTAACAGATAGGATAGTTCACATATATATATATATATATATATATATATATATATAAATATATATATAAATAATAAACGCGAACGAAGTCGCGGGGTGACAGCTATTATGCCATGCGTTCACTTACCTATTCAATCTAGTCATTTTTTCACGCAAAACGTGCGAAAAGAGTGTTTTTTTAATTTAAAATACTGCGTCAGTGGAGATAATCAGTCGGTTTTCATCGGGCTATACATTAGAGGCGGGGGTGAACGAGGCACCCCGAGCTGATAAAGAATAGAGGGTATTAAACGATTACAAATGCTTCGCGGTTCAATAAACAACCCACTGGAGGATGGCGTTTTAGACGAATTACTTAACGTGTACCGTGAGATTTTACGAAAGGAATTTTCTTTTTTTTTACAGGCTTTCTTTGGATTTTTCATTCCAGCATTGAACTTTCAAGCTTTTTTTCAATCAGATTACAAGCTATATAAAAAGTGATTCAACCTGCTAATCTGTAAATGATCCGAATTGAAATGTCATAATTGTTTGATTATGATTTATTTCATAATAGCTTTCATTTTCGTGGGTAAAATAATAGAAGTATACCTTTTATGATTACCTTAAAAAAGTCGTCAAAAAACCTTACAAAGACAAATACATCGATACTCCAGCATATGAAATCTATGAACTCATTTAGGTTACAGGAGGTTGAAGTCATATAAGAATAGAAGAGAACCCTACCTGAAAAACCACCTTTCCGAAGCAGTTGTCATCTAACCATGATCTCTAAGTTCGAATATTTACCTACGAGTGCTTTCGGCATTCCACAGCCGTGTAAATACAATCATGAAGAGTCAGTAAACTACACGATAAAAACTTTTACAGCCCAAGTTGCGGAGAGGACGCGTGCCGAGAGGCGTTCAAAGTAAGAAGTGAGGCGACAACCTCCGATAAGGACACCTACATCTCTTATTTATGTAGCCTCCATCCGAGAGGACGCCGCATTCACACTCACTTATCTACCCTCGCCTTTATTTCCGTACAACTTACCTTCTCACTGTACCTACTCACCTCTACTCGACTCTACACCTTCATTTCCATCGAGTCAATATCGATAACGCTTACGTAAGACCTCGTTTAATCCGATAAATAAAATAAATGTATCGAGAAAGAGGACAACGGGAACAATAAAATCGAAACAGGGAAATATTTAAAGCAGAATTTTTGAGCGGGAGAGATTCGTAAAGTTAAATGAGTTTGTTGCCACCGAGTAATCGCGCTTTTGTTGCGTTACCGGATCAGATAAAAATTTCCAATACTCTCTCTGTTGGATTATAAGTTTTTTAATGAATTAAACTTTTGAATATTTTAATCATGTTTGCAACTAAAGTCATTCAGGTGAGAGGAAAACTTGTACTTGTGACTTTCCTTTTGAATATTAAGTAAGGTCAACTGCGGCAAATGTGTCTGTGGGGTAATTGCGTCTTCCGAGAATTACTGACAAACCCTTCACAAATTATGCAACTAACGCCATCTTGTACAGATTATTGCAACTAAAGATAAGAAAAAGATGTAGGGTCGTCTTATTTGTGAAGGTTTTGTCAGTAATTCTCGAAAGACGCAATTGCCCCAGTTGACACTATATTACAAAAATATCGACAAAAAGAACATTCAATTGAGAAATACGCAACAAATCTAATAATCTTAAGTGTTCTGCGTGTAACATTGGAAACCCTCGTGTTGGTTTTTTCACGACGATTTTTACACTTCCGTGTTTTCATAGATAAGCAAATACGGGGACGCGTGTGATGGATATTAAGGGCACACCTTACATCATTTGCGTTATTACCCACGCGCAAGGCGGGCGAGGTGCGGGCCTCAAGACGCGCTCCTTATATCTAGATGTTACACCCCCCTTAATATGCTAAAATCAAATTAGTTCCGAAGTGGAGTGATTCCCTCGCGCCGATCGATCGCCCATTGCCAATATTACGATCGAGGGTGCCGGTTTATTCAGATCGTGCGTGTCGCGTTTAATTAAACGGCGGATTTTTAACTATTAGCCGGGATAATAGTATGGAGATGTTATCTCGGCTGCGGGAACAAGTTGGCGTCGGTTGAAAACGCCAATTTCCTGCGGGATTCTTGTGAGAGGTTATCGGGGCGGGGATCGGAGACGTCAGCGGTAAGTCGCAGGTTTCATTAGCGCGGGTCTTAGCAAATTAACACCCTCGTGACGAGACGAACGAGCCCTTCTATACCTATGCGTATGTATTGTGGAGTCGCCCTCACATTATTGCCATTGTTAATGACTATTTGGAAACATTATTTCCGAGGAAACCTTCCTGCATTTCTCGCACCTTTCTTTCATTTGATTCGTTTTTTTGAACTTGTGTGGCTGATCTCATGTTTTACTAAGTAACTGGTTTTAATATACTTACACTAAAAATGACCCTGTGGCACATCTTAGATCGTAAGTTTTTTTTCGCATAATATGGAACTTTTGCTAAAAAAGCGATGTCAGCCTAGTAGGAAGAAGGCTCGCCTCTCAAGCCAGAGGGAGCGGGTTCGAAACCAGCCGACGGCACGCACCAATTTGATCATTGTGTGAACATATGTGCGTATTGTGTTTCATCTGCTACATAACTGGAGCCCGTTGTATGGCGACAGGCTCACCCCCTGTCACATTTAACTGGGACTGAATATCGTCCGGTGAAGTGTGGGTGTTGTATTACAGCGCCAGCCCTCTCGGGGGAAAGGCGTGACGATATGATATGTAAATATGGTACTCTTCACTTAAATCCGTTATGCCTTTGCGGGCTTTGGGACAATCTCTCACGCATGCATACAGACACACAACACACACACACGCACCCACATTTGTAATAGAGAGACCATATACCAGCTCTACTTAAATTTAATTTGTAGACCAGACAGTCATCTTGTTCGATTCCCCATAGTACCGAGACTTGTACGATGTACGCCGTCTACAGGGGCCGCTTCCACCACCGAACTAAACGTTGCGTTGACGTTTGACTAATGACAGATGCACTAATAGTTGTGTCGCATTCGCCGGCGCGTCTCGTCTACCATACATCATGCGAGGGTAATGGGGGGAAAACGTTTCTATCGCCCTCCGACGTGATAAGGTCAACAATCGTTTGTCCGACGGTTAGTTTGTTAAAATGGCCACATTTTTCTTGCGAATTTATTGATAGGTAGTGGAGATAAAGTGTGTTCGGTCGTTTGTCAAACGGATGTTGGTTGGTTATTGAAGTATATTGGCTGTAATGTGGCATTTGACCTTGATTTAGCCTGAAGAGTTACTTAATATATTGATTAACTTATTGATAAGACGTTTTGCTAGCTTTTGACATAGTTAATTAAATCCATGTTCAATTTAATTAAATTCTTCCTTGTTATCGCACAAAATAGGTCACCAATTTTATGAACTCTGCAAGTTTTAAAACCGGTATCTTCTGGTACCGTCTGCTTCGGTGGCTCAGTTGGTAGTAAACCTGCCTTCTGAGCTTGGGGGCGTGGGTTCGATTCCCACCTATGGCAATCATTTATCTGATGAAGATTTATGTTTGTTCTGTGTCTGGGTGTTAATATAATATGTATTTAAGTATGTATTTAAAAATATCTAAGTATGTATATCAGTCCTTGACAGCCATATTACAAGCTTTGCTTAGTTTGGGGTCAGGCGTGTGGAAGTGTCCCAAATTTATTTATTATTTATTCTCACATAGAGTTATTATTCAAAAATAATAAATAAATAAATTCGGGACACTTCCACACACGGTCGCCTGACACCAAACTAAGCAAAGCTTGTAATATGGCTGTCAGAGACTGATATACATACTTAGATATTTTTAAATACATACTTAAATAGATATTAAAAAAATAAAAAATAAATAGAATATAAAAAAAAACTTTTATGTATGTAGGAGTCCTTGTTTGACATTAATGAACAAAATTACTTCATCATTAACATTGTTATGTCATCACTAAATAAACCGCTGTGATTTATTTCGTTTACCAAACAAAATTAATCAGAATCAAACTTGAAATAATGACGTGCATTAAATAAATGACAGTCGTGCCTGAACAAGGCGACGTCACATTAACATTAGCATAAAACAAAATAATGAACAAAAAGTCGCAGTGAACGTTCATTTAAAAAATAGTTTAAGAATATAAATACTCTGAACATCACTTACTCTTCGAAATTACTGACACAACGTACTACATAATAAACATCTTAATATTTATAAATCTCGTGTCACAATGTTTGTCCTCAATGAACTCCTAAACCACTTAACCGATTATAATAAAATTCGCACACCATGTGCAGTTCGATCCAACTTGAGAGATAGGATAGTTTAAATATATATATATATATATATATATAATAAACGCGAACGAAGTCGCGGGGTGACAGCTAGTTTTTTTATAAACCTATGTTAGCGTCTGTTGAATTTAAAAGGAAACTATACTTTTTGCAAAATGCAAATCGATGAAATGTTTTGTTGGCGACCTATTCCGTAGTGTCATACAGTGAGCGTGCACTTTCTTCCCGGCTACGGCGTAGCGCGCTACGAGCTCGTCCCAAGATTAATACATCGCAGAGGCCGTGTTAGTGGTGCAACAATTTGTCTCTATAAATGTTGACTCAGCCGGGACTTACTGCGACGACCCACAAACTAACTCTACTATATTCTGCGCTAACATTCATAGTAACTGCTCAGTATTCTGCAATTCTACCCGTAGTAACTGCTACACAAGCGGTGGTGCCATGTTTGCGGTCTCCGCGCGCGATTAGCCGCGCTGAATTTATTGTTTAATTCCAAAGGCGTTATTAATAACGTACGAGATGATTAAACGAATTTCGCGGCTTAGCTTTAAGACGCAGCTTTTGATTTATAGTGTCGGCTTAATACACGGTGTCGAGTCTTAGAAATGGGTTGTTAATCTTTGATGGATATTTACAGGTTGTTTAACGTACCTACTACGTAAGTCAAAAACGTCGTGATTGATTAAACGAATGTGCTTTGAAGAAGAAATAGTCAAGGCCTTTTGAAAGTGGAGCAGAATAGTCCTATTCTTAATGTCGGGTAGTTCAAAAATATACCAACAGCTAAATGTAAACTAAGCAATAGTTTCAGTTTAATCGATAAACACTTATGTTAAGTGTGGAAACTTAGTTAATTATCCACGGACGGGCAAACGTGTCCGGAAACCGGACAACACGATACATCGACTCCAAGGCGGAGGGTCGTCTCCAGACTCTACTACGAAACGGCACATCCGAACTCAATTCGAACTTTATCGCCGAGTAATAAAGTCGAAACGCGACCATCAAAGATAAGGCAGTTCCGTCGTTTCAGATACGAGGTCGCAGCAGATGATGAAATTTGGACGTTCAAATATGTGCTTCAAGTTTTAGTGCATATTGTCGAGAATGTTTTGTCGCCACGACAATAGTTGCGGTCCGCGATACAAGGGTTTATGCGTGTAAGATGATGCTTGTTTAGAACTGATATGATAAATCAGTTTGCAGGAACGGCTCACTCGAGTCGTAGGGGTGCGAATACGCTAAACAATCTACCGTTAAATGAGCAAATTGAAATTTGGAGTTGTTGTCTGCTTGCGGGCTGAGTTATGGTACTTGATGGTTCAGTGGGGAGATATGCTTTACGTGTCAATTGAAATATTATGAAGGATGTTCCTGAATCTTTTTGAGTCCATTTTCTTTTATGTTTGTCTACTAACAAAAACTTTATCAAATGCGAAAAAACTTATTGCGTTTGCTTTGCACAGTCCTAATTTTTTCGTCATTTAAATAGGGACTTTTAATTGTGATTTACGACACAAATTGACGCTTTTAAGAAGTAGTGTAAGAGGCTGAAATTAGACATGCGTTTTTTAATAGCATAGTGTTTTATTGTTCCTATCTTTTACCAGTCTACTGCCGTTGCCGTATTCTATGTTCAATACAGCATCCTAATCCCTTACAATGGCAACACTTCATTCACTGTCTATTACATTTTTTTTTCTTAAAAATATTTGTTCAAAATTTTTTTTTTACTTTCATCTCAAGTACGTCTTGTAATCACAAAAGATTCGCACTTTCAATTTCACCTTGCAAAAATAAGTCGTAAATCCATCCTGGTTCGTCACGGCTACCATACGTAAAACTCCTCAGGTAGTCCTTTGTTTGTTCCCATTGTGAGATTGACCACAGACATCCGCAAATATAGCCATAAATCTTACAGCCGGCTCTCTTTGATTTATGTGAAAAATGACCCTTAATTTAAGGTTAAACAAGACCCGAGGGCGGTTCTTAGACCTTCGCTCTATGAGAGGATGTTCACCTATTATATGTAGCTTAAGAAATGGCCTGCTAATAAGCATCACATGAGCGTGGTATAATTGGTATACATACAAATATTCTTTGCTAAGATACAGATAATAAACAAAAATCTCAATAAAATTACTTGCTATGTCATATTTTATTTGACTGCCTCGGTGGCTCAGTCGGTAGTGAACTGGCCTTCTGAGTTAGGGGACGTGGGTTCGATTCTTACCTAGGGCAAACATTCATATGATAAACATTTGTGTTTGTTCGATGTCTGGGTGTTAATAATTTATTTAATTACTAGCTGCGCCCCTCGGTTTCACCAGCGATTAAAAAGTCCCATGTGCTATTCTAGACTATAATCTATCTCTGTGCCAAATTTCATCCAGATCTGTTCAGCCGTTCTGACGTGAAAGAGTAACAAACATCCATCCATCCATCCATTCCTATAAACTTTCGCGTTTATAATATTAGTAGGATGTATTTAAAACTTATATGTATGTATATCAGTCTCTGGCCGCCATAGTACAAGCTTTGCTTAGTTTGGGGTCAGACGACCGTGTAGTGCATTCCGAATATTTAAAAAAAAAATAAAAAAATACTTTAATTGCCAGGTGAAGATATTTTTGTAAAAATATAAAAAACAAAGCTTAAAAAACCAATTTACCGTTCTGTGTGGGAACCATACTAGACTTTAGTTGATATTTTAAAAACCGATTTCTATAATATGGATTTGTATGGGACCACCTCGCGGAGTAATCGCGTAACATCACTACATAGTATAAAACAAAGTCGCTTTCTCTGTCCCTATGTTCCTTTGTATGCTTAAATCTTTAAAACTATGCAACGGATTTTGATGCGGTTTTTTTTAATAGATAAAGTGATTCAAGAGGAAGGTTTATATGTATAATAACATCCATTAAATAGTGGAGAAATACTGTTATTTTTGAGGTTTCTAATGTGATGTCGTTAATTATCATTTTTTTTCCGCTTACATTGCAAACGCAGGCTGAACCCTACGTGATTTATCAAAATAATGTACTAATTATTTGTACACATTGAAAAGGTCTACAGAAAACTCTGCGATGGTTATTTCTATCTCTCCCACAATAACATTTTTTTGTCATTTATTTTTTACGACAAATAATGGCTAATTTAACCGCGGGGCGCAGCTAGTATATTATAAAGATGAATTGAGAACCTCCTCCTTTTTTAAAGTCGGTTAAAAATACATCATAATGTTTTGTTTACGGAATACTTATTCAACATTTTCCATAACTCGGCTAAATTTTGTAAACATGAGGCCTGTTTCGCATGCTTACTTATCTTGCTACTATTATTAAACACCAGTAGCAAATTCCAAACACATAATAATAATATTCGTCTGTAATAACGGCATCCATTCATTGGTTGTCAATACATCGTTGGTTATGATTTACGCGCAACCCAGATGGCCAATGCTAACCTTCAGAGCAAAACTTACTTTCAACCTTATTTCTTTTGTAATAAAGCTTCGAAATGATCAGGTTTTTTGGTGTAAAGTTAACACTTTCACTGGTTAAGGGCCGAATCATTCTAGGCACATAAATCAATGCTGTCCCTTTGTGGCTTTTATAGCCGATTCCAAATAATACACCGAAGGTTAGTGTTACTCGATATGTTTACGTGAATTATTGACTTTGAGGATCGATTTTTCACTAGAGATTGGGGATTTTGTGTGATAACTTACTGGAGGATGACTGATACTGATATTTGCCATAATAATTTTCAAGATTAAACGGTTTCAAACAAAGTTAGGTCGACTGGGGCAAATGCGTCTGTGGGGCAATTGCGTCTTTCGAGAATTACTGACAAACCCTTCACAAATTAGACAACTTACGCCATCTTGTACAGGTTATTGCAACTAAAGATTAAAAATAAAAGGCGTTTAATTTGTGAAGGGTTTGTCAGTAATTCTCGAACGATGCAATTGCCTCACAGACGCATTTGCCCCAGTTGACTCTATTTAATTAACTATTCAGTTTCTATGCACTATTGTATTTTTTTTTATTTTGTCTCGTGGTTTGTGCTTTCTCACGTCACACAATGATCAAAATCTTTCATCAGACTAATAAAAAACCTATGCATTATGACTATTTCCTATTCTTCGCTCGCAGAAGCCGGCTCACGTACAAACAAACAAACAAACTAATCCGTGTTCTAAGCCAGAGACTCAATCGATAAATCACACGCGATACAGACCTACAAACTTATTTTTAGAGTGGCCTAAATGCGAGAACTAAAATTGTTCATAGAAGTAGATTGATATTGCTTAGAAAATGTGGCGGTGGCTCTCACATTCAACTCTAGTGATAAGTTGGTCGATCAGTGAGGCTTGCCGCGCACCGGGCGCCAGCATTGTCCCGGGTTTTGTCGGCGCCGATTTTTACAGCAATTAGAGACACTTACCTGCCGCGGCACACTTAATCCTATTAAGTAAAATAGAAATAAGAAGAGAGGAATCCCGGTGGGCGGTCAGGTAGCAGTAGTCGGGGATATGGGCTTCTCTGAATGGACGATGAGTTGATAGTTTTATACAGGTTTGACTGGTTGCGTAATTTATCGGCTGGACAATGGTTGTATGCAGCGTAGGGAGAGTTAGCTTCAGTTTTTTTTTTTTAAATTAGATCTTGGTTTGACCATCAATCTACCTGACTCATAGTGGCATACAGGCACACTCACGCGCAATTATAATATCTAACATCAGATCTTTGTTCATAATATAATTTCCAAGCTCCTAAACAGCGATACCATAAAAATAGCTTTCTATAAACAAAGTCGCAACAGCCGAAGTTCCCATGCCATCATCATTACGGTGCTCTGTAATACGCTCGTATTACACTGAATGTTTCAGTTGTAGTTACAGAACGCGATCTGTCGCACGCGATTCATACCCTATTGTTTGCTGTTGATCGTAGTTGTTTTAGAAAGTATGGGTAGAGCAACGAAATTTTGTTTCTGAAGGATTACATTATTTTAGTTTAGTTAGTTTTCTTGATGAAACTTTAAAAATAGAAACATTGTCTGGTTGCCTTTGCTTTGAAAAATAAACTCGAAGCTTAGAAAAAAAATATTAATCAAAAGTTCTTTAAAATATATTTTCACAATCAGGATGCTATTAAAATTAAAAAATTATGAATCAAATAAACACACTGATGCCAATTTTCATTGAATATAAGAATTGTCTAAATCCTTGCTTACCAATTTTAAACTGCTTCTAGCGTAATACTCGCTTATCGGGCACGTAAAGTTAAGAGTCTCCTAAGGAATGACTTAAGGTTCGTTGCAAGAAAATGTAGGTAAGAGTACTCTAGCTAAGAGTACTTTTAACTACTTGAGCAATGCTTATATTTAGTGCAAGTCTTATTATAAGAATAAGACTTAATAGAAATATACAATTTTGTAACAAGTTTTTCAACAAATCCAATTTCTTTTAGCAACAACCGAGAAATTGAGACTTTGGATTCGTCAGCCAATTTCAAGCAAATTGAGACAGTGCAGAAATAGCAGGGCATTGTATTAAAGAAATCGAGACATTGTATTAAACGAATGAGGATGATCGATCGAGGCAGGGCGTTCGTTTTAATTTCGATCCAGATATACGACCGGAGGCGTGGTTCGCGAACGATTTGTTCCATGTCCCTTCTGTCTGTCTTCCTGTGGAACCGCAGGGGCAGGAATCACCAACGGCTTTTTAGGATAGCTTTTCTGAATTAAAGGAGGATATTTTTAGGCTGTTTCGCCTAAAAAATATCCTCATTTAATTCAGAAAAAAAAAGTTTTTAAAAATTGCTTAGATCAATATTTTTTTATGCTTAAACCGACGTAACGGCGTTTAGTATGAGGAATATGTGTGTAGGGTCAACTGGGGCAAATGCGTCTGTGGGGCAATTGCGCCTTTTGAGAATTACTGACAATCCTAAGGCCTTAAAGGCCTTAAGACTTTAGTTGCCTAATTTGTGAAGGAATCTTGTACAGATTATTGCAACTAAAGATAGAAAAAAGATGTAAGTGGTGCCTAATCTGTGAAGGGTTTGTCAGTAATTCTCGAAAGACGCAATTGCCCCACAGACGCATTTGCCCCAGCTTACCCTATATTGTTCGCCAATGAGATTTTTGATAATTTCTGCCTGCATCAGATTTTTTTGGAATCACGTTTATTGAAGTGTCGATCTTTGAACCTCTATAGTACTTTGTATGGTTTTGGGCAGAGTCTCCGCATACGCTTATTCAAATGTTCCATTTTCGCGATTTGCAATGCAGCGTCACTCCCGCAGCTGGAGCCACAGAATAAATAGCAGTTGGTGCGAAGAGCGGCCGTGAACCAGCGCTGCCGGGCTGCCGGGTAATCCGTCACTGTCACCGCTATCGAGCGATGCACGCCCGCCGCCGCGTCACCCGCGCCTCTATGCAACTTCTCTCGCTAAACTTAGACACTACCTTCACTCAACTCGTCAACTGATTTGAGAGATCTTACGGATTTCCGGGTTTATTTTTGAGTCAGTTTTTTTCTTTACTCTCGGTATCTATTGAGCAACGGAGACATCTTTATGCAGCTTTGTGGGGCTAGACTTGGGTATTGATTTTGCTTTCGGCTTGCCAGATACTCCAAAAACCTATACTTATATTATGGAATTTGGATGCGTAGCTACTTGACAAATACAGAAACCAACAAATTTAGCTTTATTTTCATCACTTACCGAGAGCATAACTAGTAAAGTCCCGAAATGTAGCAATGTTAAAGTAGCGCCACGTCAATCAGTACCAAATAAACGATTTACAGACAAGTACATTTATTTGTACATGGCTGTAGTCTAGGCATCTTTCAGCAGCTTCTTAGTCTGTACGTGTTCACCAATCAGTATCCAGTGTCGGACAGTAAGTGTTAACACGCGTTCCAAGGACCCCCGGAGTGCGCCGTGGGAGGCCGCTTCTGCGCTTTAATACTACTACTCCACCACACAGAATTGCTCTGCTCGTAAAGGTACGCCGACATGGATTTATTTTATTGAAATAGAGAAATGTACAGGCACAAGATAGGTCTAATGTTCTGAAAAGTGTAGCTTAAGGGGGCAGTTATGAACTTAGCAGGAAGTGAGACAAGAGCGACAGTATGTCACAGTGGCTTCCTTTCTATAAACTTAGTACTCTACTATAACACAAAGATATTCTATAATAGGAAGCTGTCGAAATTGCTTTTTAACCCTGTGTTCTGTACAGACAGAGCTTATCAGAATTGCCACAAGCTTTTGATAAAAAGTAACTTATTAAAGGAGCATAGAAACAGCTGTTTAATTTGATCAAATCTCCGAGTAAATATGATGTATCGGGTGCACGAGGTAAGGTTGTTCCCACAGACTCCGGACGGATGATGATGGATCATCCTCGCTTGTATTGTTCTCTACGGCTCAGCATTTTGTCCCGCTGACAAATTCGGGCCACTCCTGTTTTTTTGCTCACCTATTATAATGTTTGCTTTGTTCAATTAAAATGACAGTTATGGTATATTATGATCCCTCAATTAAAAAAGTAAGTAAAAATAAGCAATACAGAATAACGAAACGCTGTTTTTGGGCTGATATTAGAAACGGACCGCTTTTAGAACAAGTATTTATGTTAAAATTGGTCTAGATAGCCAACGCGACGTAAATGGCTAAGTTTTTTTCTGGAGGTTTTTGTGATGAGGCTGTTAAAGTTTCCCAAGCTATGTAAGTTTGCAGACTTGTCAGCATATAAAATTTATGTTCTAAAACGTTCTCACTTATAATTTGTGGTTATAGTGCATGTCGAGTATTCCGTTCCGTTACACGGCACGTTGGAGTCGGTCGGCTGCCGCTGCCACGGATAATGCCATCTACATGCATGCATGCATGTGTGTGTGCTACCTACAAACCACTCCCACACACGCCGGCAACAACAGTTAGAGACACAAAACGTCGTCGCGGCACACAATTCAATATATTTCGGAGTAATTTGATGTTCATTAAAGAAACTCTGGGACCGTGAACCAGAACACAATGGTTGAATGGCCATTTATTGCTGCCGTTGAAAGGCACAATAATAATTCCGAAGTAGTTACTCACGCGGCAGTTAGACGCACTTACGAAACCAAAATGTCGACGTTTTTGATAGAGCAGCGTTCTTATTGGTCAGCTACGCGATGGCGTGACCCGATAAGCACTTGAAGTCGTGTCAAAGTAAAAACGGTAATCAAAATAAACTTGCAAAAAGTACTAACCTTGCTGGCTGTTTTTCCTGGTAGTTTTTTTCTCCTTCATCCAGGGGTATTCGGGTACATTGAGGCCGCCTCCCGGGGAAGGGAGGTCGGGTCCATAGCCTGGCGGCGTGTGCTGCGGACTCAGTTCTCCGCCACCTAGTTGGGGAAGCGCGGTCATGAACTCCGCCATGGAGGGCTGGCTGTTGATGAAGCCGGTTTCCGTGCAAGTGTCGAGCATAGGGTGCGGTGCGCCGGCGGCGGTCACAGCGGCCAGCCAGAACCCGTTGCCGTGCTCCATGCGCGGGTGGTCCGCGCCCGGCGCCGGCCCCATCGGTGGCGTGTTCCTGGCCTTCACCGCGAACTCCTCTTCCATCTCATCGCGGACCCCCATCCCGAGTCTCGTTGGCTGCTTGCCTCTGATCGGAGGGAACTCTTCGCATTTTATTTTGCGCACCAGTGGGTTATTGTCCAGGGCGGCGGTGTTGCATATCTCTTGCATCGCTGCCGGTCTCCACTGTCCGCCGAGTCATTCACGTGAAGATTGTGTTCCCCCCTTTGTAGCGATCGTTAACATTTTCGCTTGGGCATATTATTGCGCGTGAAGAGATATTCCAAGCTTATACTTGGTCGTCTTTGGATCATCGATGTGTCATTGTAACTGAAAAAGAAATTAGCTACTTTTAGTTTTGAAGCTTTTTTTAAAAAAAATATTTTCTAGATCAAGTTTTAGTCTGTGCTTGTGCAAGAATCAATACACTCGTCGACATCTCAATAAGCAACAACGTTTGCATTAAAATCTAAAATTCTGTACATTTTTTAAAGAATCTTGCCCACATTGCACTATAAAGTTTGCCTAATAGTCGTCTATTGCTAAATTGAGAGGCGCCAAATTAAACGGCACAGGAGAAGGCAGCCGCGGTTATTTCGCAATTATTCGGACGTCGGACATTACTGCTGTCGGATAATTTGCGCGTTACGTGGTGATGACTCCCGATGTAATGAGCACACCAAATTGTTTATTGTAATTTAGCCTCCGACATGAACTGTGTTGTACGTGACTACCACTTAGCGAGCTGTCAAAATTGTCATGAACTCTACTTAGTTGTGTTGAATGAGAATTGTTCGTGTCGCTTCGGACATGCTTCACATTCTCGATTTTATTTGAGTTGCCTGCTCTGTGGGGCATAAAATTCCTTTATTAAAGTCTCAAATATCTATCGTTTTATCGTCGTTTAAAAACTTAAGCGGCAAGTTCTCGAGTAGCTGTTATTAGGACATGATTAAATTAATGTTTTTGTTTCATTGCATAAAACCATTGGCAATAATCACGATTAATGTGCCTAAGGTATTTGACCGAATCTACTAACTGCTCCACTTTCACATGATTTAAACAAGATTGCTACACGTATGGTTATGGAAAGTAGCTGTGAACCCCTCAGAATAGCTTCCCAGTAAGTACGTACGGTTATGTTTGCGGTTGTAAAACATTAGTTCCATTGCCCGCAACTGGTGGACGCAACACATTGCACGCATACATCGAGCCACCCTTTCAGACGAAAACTCGAAAATGTTCGCGTTACCGCTCTCGATGACGACTCGGTACTGGCTGAATGTCAATTAAAATTCAAACCGCGTTCGAAATACGATTTTTTCCGCTGGAATTTGCGGCGCGCCCAGGAGAAATGGCGAGAACGCGCCTTTTTGTTTTATTTTATTTTTTTGAAAATGGAACGGCTGGCGGTTAAACCTGTTTTAATGCGTATGGGTTGGTCTGTGTTTTGAATTAAAATGCTCTGTCTGCGGGGAGTGGAGTGTGCAGCGGATGGACAATGAAATGTAATTTCCTTTTGAAGAGTGCTCTGTCTGATGTTGCATGATTGTGTGCAATATAACAGGGTGTGTACCTACGTACAATAAAATGTACGAGTAGGTTACCAGTTGGAACTGCCTGTTGTATGTACGTATGTCATATCGTTATTTGTTATGCGGTGGTGGTAGTGGCTCTTTATCCGGACTAGGTGAGAGGGTCATTTTTAAAAGTTTGACGTTCATAAATGTATCTTTAATACCCAATTGAATCAAGACATTTGATTTGGTTTGAACAAAATATTTTCATCAATAATTAAAAAGATGTCTGATTTAAATACTACAAGTATTGTAACATTAACTTTCATCGTTTATAGTACGTCTTAGGGCCGATTTTTTAATCCTTACTTTTTTCGCCTAATAACTACCAAGCCAATAACTTTATTAATCTGTTTATTCGACTCATAAACGGTGTTCGGTTTTTCAATACAATTTTAAATTGGGAATAACTATCTGACCATTTATTCAGTGTGTACAAAAGCTAACTTCAGACAGTTGAAACAAAACTATAAAATATCCACGCGTTAGAAAAGGACTTCGAATTTTCACTTTTCGCTTATGTCACTGTCTTGTCAGTTTTAGTCTAAACGTCACTGTGCTACTAATCTGTGCAAAAGTCGTCGGCTGGTTTGGCTATGGTAAAATAGCTCATGTAGTTTGTTCATGGTATTTTTTTTTTTTTTATGAAATTAATTTAGTTTCTGCGTGTCGGAAATATCAATCTTTTTTTACAGTGACAACCCATACGACCATCATTTAGACAGTCTCAACTATTTATTCCATATAATAAACTGCTATCTGGCCGTTCCACCGACAAATAAAGTTATACGTCAGATAGATGAGTTATTCGTCTAGTAAATGATACCTGACCATTGAAAAACAGAATAATTAGCTATCAGTTCAATAAACACGATTTGTTTGTTTATCTGGCCATTGAAAAATCGGCCCTTAATGGAGTAAGTAGGTACTATGGATTAATGCTGCTAAAAATAGACCGTTTGCCAACATCTTGCGAGATTAATGAGAATCCTTTAGATCATGCCACAAATTTACACATAACCAGATTCAGATTTTTCTCTATCCTGACTCTCTCAAAAATAAAAAATAAGTAAACAAATCTAAAATGTACGCTTCTTACGACGCACCTCTAAGCTTTGCAGTTGTTTTCCAAATAAAATAAAAAATCCCTGTCAAAGAGCCCGGAGCCCCTCACAGCAGGGCTCCGGTTTTCCGCCGCGTTTCACTTCCCGGCCCTCAAGGGAGCACCCCTTAAAAACGCATAAAACCCCAAACGGCCTACTTATGAATTTGTTTATGGCCCTATTTTTAGGAGACGTCTCAAGCTTAGAAAATAACAATATTCCTAATTTAATGCTCCTAAACCTTTATTGATATGGTATGAATAAATCTGTGGCGCTTAAAATATTGAACGGCAATAACTTATATTGCATGGCTTTAACTCTGCTTACCTAGTTAACGTTTGTATGAAACTTAATCTCAAATAAATGCTCTATGACAGATATAAAATCAACTCGTTCACTTAGTTTTTTTCAAAATGGCAAGGTAGTTTTTTTTTATTTATAGACTAGGTGAGTTTAAAGAAATTCGTGAACGAATATAACATTTTTTTAACATGTTTGAACAAAACTTTATGCTTTGTGTCATTTTTAACAAGCTTTATATTGTTAAGTTCACTTTCGTATGTATGTGTGTGTGTTTAGTATAAAACGTGCCACGAAAGATGAGACTTGACAAACCACGTGATTTGACTTTGGTTAGTTTGATTTTTAGGTTTAGGATTGGATTAAAATATTCCTGAAATATTGGATATATTATGAAATATTTATTGCATTATTTAAATATTTTCCCACCACTGACGCTCATCAAGTGTCATCTTTCGTGGCACGTATTATACAAATCTCTTGCAAGCAAGATTTGATACACTTCCGGGAGTATGACCGAGCTGAAATTTGGTATAGCTACTTATGTAACTTTAATGACAATTAACGTTAATAATATAGCAATAATATGACACATGGTGCTGGTCTGACGATGAAGTCGAAAGGTGGCAGGATTGCATTCAGTAAGTTCATTCATTAATTCACGGCGATGATACAGTCAGTGGCTACAGGAAGTTGCAAAAGCTTCAAAAAAATTTTTTAAATTAAATCTTACTAAATAGGAACTTAAAAATGTCAAAACTTACGATAATTTTCATGAAAGTCATTAAACCAAGTTTCGTGTTACTCTGATGTGATAATAATATTGCACCAAGCGAGCCTCAAGCTAAAGAAATAAAGAATTGAGATTTGTGTGTGGTGACAAAAGGCCTTGACATAAGAATAAGAAGACCTTGGCTTAGCAACGTTGACCCAAATTAACATCATTAAGGATCTTCTTTTTTAAAATTTGAAGGTCAGTTTGAGCTGTAAAGTATGTGTATTTGTATGAACACATTTTTGGAAATCAAATAGATTATGGTAGATGTAACCAAAAAATAGCTACCGCACAGACATCGCAAAGGCCAAAACCGATAGAAGTAGCCTTTGATGAACGAAATGTCCAGAAAAAGAACGGACGGAAGAACGGACTGAAAAAACATTGCACGGGCCAAAAAAAAAATAACAGCCAACTGTTAGGTTCTAAATGTACAAAATGTATGACGCAACCCTAGTAAAAGATGTACCTGTCACGCACACTAGTATAAAAAGTTGGCCTGTCACTTTTCTTTCATAAACAGTACGGAACTCTCTCTAGACATGAATTCTCGTAGAGAGTAGCTACTAGTAGCTGAAGCGTTGTTAGGAAGAATATTATTCCGACTTATTATATTTTAGAGGCGAAAGTTTGTGTGTGTGCTTGTTTATTATTTGTTTATGGTCAATACAGATAAAATATTGTTAAAATTTGGTTTAAAGGAAGTTAGTTACCTTAGCTTTAAAACCGTGGGGCACAGTTAGAATTTTATATTGTAAGCCTAAATGTTTCTGAACGTGCTGTCATATCTACCTTGAATTTACATAGAGCACTTCCCATGTAGAATCACAAAACGAAAGCAAGAAACCCTGGGCAGCTCGAGCGGGCCTATTATCGTCAATTTATGCGTGTACAAGTAAATAAGTTCTGCGTGTCCGGGCCGGGCGGGCCGAAGTAGTGGTTAGGGCCCAATTTGCTCGCTATAACGATTTCCTCTTCGGGGAATCGAATGGCGTGAGCCTGGACATGGAACGCCCACCACACTACTTGTACTTACAGTACACGTATGTTTGTACTAGTGTGCTTACTAAGGTCATTAAACTTTAGGGCTGTATACTTCATTAAAATTCAGATTGATTTTGGAAGGGTTTGTTAGTTTTTAACCTAAAAGGCGGTGATGATTTGTGGACTTTTTTAAAAATTTCGAATTTTGAAAAGTAAGAAGAAAAATTTCAAGTTTGTTCAGACTTAGCATAAACAACTTAAAAATTTTAATGTATTCTACTTCTACAGTCTTGCTAAGTTTCAGGAAATGTTTAATGAGATGTTGAATGAGTTTGATGATCTACTAACTCTCAATTACTTGAGCTCTAGATCTGAAGGGATTGATGTTGATGATGTTGTATGTCACCTATTATACGAACTAATTCAACTTTTTGTAATTGAAATCTGTAAATAGAAACGCAGTAATTGAGTAGGCACCTTTAAATTGACCTAGTAGGTACCTGTTTAAAATTTTAGGTAGGCATTAGGCATATAACGTGGGCAGCACTTTTAAGACGGCAAAGTTTAAAAAATTAAGAAGACCTAAGTCGTGAAGAGCTAAAAAATCTTATTTCTTTAGCAAAAACTTGTTTCAAAAATTATTTCTTGATGTACGTCGCCATAGTGTTAGAAGCACGATACGATCTGTATGAACTCAGAGTTATTCGTGATTAGTCCGCTCTCACGCGACGCCGGCACGCAGATGCAATCATCGGACCACGACACGTAAATTGACCAGTCTCGTTTGTAGGACGTAGGCTACTTTAACAGTGTAGGTATTTCAACGAAAGTATTGTGCGACAGTACATCTAGAGATGTTTTTACTAAGCGTAATCACAAACTTGATCGAATACTTCAAATATGCGTCAGTTTCAACGTTGATGGATCTACAATAAGTATTGTGGCGATGATAGTTCCGTGATTGACTTGTTTGACTTGACAGCAAACTGGTTGTATTTCAAATCTAGCTCCATTCTTGGTGTGTTTATCATCCTCGGGAACATTAGATGAGTTACGGTCCAACGCCAATCAACAAAACAAAAACCAATGAAATTAAGCTTTTTCGACATAGGAACAAGAACGAACCTAATAGAGTTTTGTCAACACTCTTTCTGGCTGTTTCAGTTGAAACTGTAATTGCAATACACATTCTATTACCTCCATGATAAGTGTTGACTCTGTCTATACCCTCATCATTATTATGCATTGTATCTATACCAATAGCTAACAAACCATGAGTTTAATACAATTTAATGTAACTACACAAGATTAACATTATCGATGTGTCACAACTATTTACATACCTACTGCTTTCTATCTAGTATCTAGTAGACTTTCCATTCATTTTGTGCACAAAACAGGAATCTATCTATAAACTAGTTACATAGCTAACTAATTAGCTTGTGTCATAGAATCTCTGATACAAGTACATGCAAATGATGCAGAGCCAAAGCCTAAAGCAGTAGTCCAAAATAAAGCTTCAATTCAACTCTTAAATCATCACAACTCTACCAAATTCAATATGAAACGTATCACAGCAATATGGTGGCAATAAATAAACTTTACAAGGGTTTTCAGCGCGCGTAGTGACAAAGTACTGCCAGGGAATGTGTAGCGGAAGGTATACATCATAATTCTGCTCGTAAACGTCTGGGGTACATCACTAGTGCCGTGATTCGTGATGGATCGCTAAGGGTGCAGGGATCGGCTCGTGAGCTGCTGATGCTTGGTGTTAAGTGAATTGTTTCGTTAGTTCTAATCATTATATGACAGAAAAGCCTTTAAGTGGGAAAGTCAACAATTTTCTTGACTTTCAGATGATAACAATAACTTGCTGACGAGTAAGTAAACGAGTGGCTTTATGAGTACATCTGTGTCTCAATATGAGGGACCAAAATGTTGTTTTTTCCCAACTGCGCAAGAAGGAGAGCTATATTTTTCGAGTGTATATATGTAAGTATGCATGTATGTGGGTATGTATGTATCAGGTTTCTTTAGCACACCCTAAAAAGCCAGCCTTAACAGTTGGTTTAGGCACAATGACAGATTTCGATGTGTGAGGTGTCATTTGAATCGTCTTGATAGTGGAAGTGACACAACATTTTGCAGCCGGATTTTTGTTTTTCTTTTGATAATATTCCTTGTCTTAAAATCGACTTATCTGGTTTGGCATAGTAACATTATAGCAATAATAGCAATACCCCACAGTTCCACTCACGGTTAAAAAGTATCCCATGTGCTATTCCCTAGTAAAATCTATCTCTGTGCCAAATTTCATCTTGGTTCGTTGAGCCGTTCTGGCGTGATTGAGTTACAAACATCCATTTATTCATCCATCCAAACTTTCGCATTTAGAATTTTGGTGATCAATTGAAATTTTCTAAAAAAAATTTGATCATTAGTAAAAAATTACAAATTGTAATGTATTATTATGCTAAAGTAAAAGTTACTTACGTATTATATACTTAACTAAAATCTTCTAGCTTGTAGCTGCTTGTGTAGCTGTTTTAGCTACTACAGATAAGTGAATTCAAGATTCATTGGATTTCGTTGTTTCTGATCTACTTAATATTTTTTTCATCAACTTATATGCATGATAGAAGTAACTCTTATTTATTTGAATAAGCTTTACTTAACTGCATTAAGTTAAAGGGGTTTTCGAGACAATCGGCCATCAGCTCGTGTGATGGATCACGGGGAAAGGGTGATTTCGGAGTGCTTCAAATAAATAACTTTTTACTTACTGAAATAAGGTTAGGGTTGAGCTTGTTAAAACTTAAATTATTCGTCTTTTAAATTTATTGCAATTTTTTAAATTATTATAAAAGCAAAAATTGTATAACGAATTTTATTTTTTTAATGAAACATTTAAAAGTTTTCAGAAAAAAAAAACATGAAGCAAAAGCCAACAAGAAACCTCTTTTGAACGCTTCCATTTGTTTCTGTTGTCCTTGTGGTACGTAGCTGAGAACTAAAATATTATTTACGAGTAATGTTACGTGTATAGATAAATTTTAATCAGCCGTTCAATTAACAGCCTTTTTTAGTAAACTGTGTCATTCATGCAACTAGAGCGGCCTGAATAATATTTCAGCTGTAGAGTGTAATACAACATTTAATAAACTGGCTGGCTGATGCTCAGGCCATTCGTACGAAAGGTGGCCATTTGACAAAAATCTTACTATTTTTTGACCGATGAAATTTGTTTTGTATTAATTAACGATGACAATGAAATCCGAAAATACGTGAAACGAAACGCAATTCTAGACATGATATTATAATACCCCAAAACCTCGCCTGCTCGACTCCTCTATTAAAATACGACTTATTTACTTATTGGATCGGTTAAGTTAGAAGGCTAGGCTAGAGCGAAGCTTAGTAACCATGATAGGCTGGTAATTAAACGGTTGATTAAGTTATATGGGTGTGACATAATATACTGATGAATCTATTATTACATACATTGATGGCTTTCACTGTTTCTTGGAAGAAAATTATAAATAAAGAGCAGTAGTGTATAACTTTTAGGTTTTCATTATTTTTCACCAGCAATTATTTTTTGAAGAGCTTGGATTTTTGTTTATATTCACATAGAGCATATGTGGCAAGAAAACTGATATTTTTATATTTATTAAAATGGCATAACTTAATCTTTTATATTATCTAAAACATTACAAACCATATTTTAGCTGATTTAAAGTTTCTCTGTACTCTATGACAGCAGCTTGTATCTCTAAATAAACAAGTAGACCTCACATAGCCTTAATTTTTACATGTAAATGAATATAAGTAACTAATAAGCTTATATATACCAAGAATTGGTAATTTCTACTCACCTAGCAATAGAAAATACTTCAAACGATCCGTCAAAACACAACACAGTAACAAAACGGTACAAAACACAGCACACAGCAGGAATTATAAACAAGACTCGATCCCACCTAATTCCTGTATTCAAAACACGCTACAGCGACTCGTTTTATGTACTCACACAGTTTATAGGGTACTATGTGGTCCCAGCTTGCAGGATAGCGGATAGAAGCGGATAGGCTACACGTCGCGAGCGGCGGATGGGCGTGTCCCGCACTCGCCGCCCAGCGACGGAGGGCGGGCGCCATCGCCTTTCTAATATATTTACTGCATGAATATTGAAACCTGTGTAGCTGGTTTTACCTGATACTACATATGATTTTGATTTATAAGACAGAGCTGTAATTGGAAACTGAAATACAAACTTCAATGAGAATCTAACAGGCCTACCCTACGACTAGGTTTCACTTGCGTTAAACTATATTAATTATAGCTTTATTTCTCACTCAAAAGAGACTAATCGGTTCATTAAAAATGTGTTTTGTCTATTTCAAAGTACTTATACTCTCACATCCATATCTTTTGCCACCGAACTTAAACGTAATCTTTCTTTGGAAATACTCTACATTTTCGTAAATGTTCTAAATGTTCGTAGATCATAAATATGCTGCTATTTCCTTTATTTAATCTTCTTCTTATTATCTTAGTTTTATTTCTGAAAGACGAGTAGCTTGTTATAAAGACTGGCTCTAGGTATATCTAAGTACTTAGTCCTTAGACTACGTGCTTAGTACTTATCTGTCTTAATAATATATAAAACATTATCCATAGAATGTTCAATGAAATAGGCGTCTCGATTATCGCTTGTATGTACATTGTTACAATTGTACATACCAATTATAATACCTAGCAATTGTTTGTAGTAATTTACTACTTGAATTTTTTTTTTGTTATAAACTAACTTTTTGTATCCTATTGTAAGTATAATATACAAAATTACCTACATTGAAAAGTATGCTTGAAAAGTATGTGTAGATTTTAGTTACTTACTTGGTATTAGACTAGCTTTGTTTTTATTTGTTTGCTGTACCTAATATATTTGCTAGAAAGTAGGTTTTCTTGAGCTGAGATAGATAGTACTTACAAAAGCTGCATAAATTTACTAACCTACATTGGCACTAGGATTCTGTCTGTACTGTGTTTAAACTCAAAACTAATTTTATTTCGTAAGTAGCTATTATTAAAGTACCAATTATTAAAACGAATAGTTATAAAATATTAAATGCCTACCTTAATTTAAAATTTCTATTTATTTGTATAGCAGTTTAGTATATTCCATATTTTTTTACTTATGAGCTAGGCGTAAAAAAATATTGAGATAGGTACCGATATTATAGATAGGATACCTACTACCTACATAAGATTATATAACTCAGCAAAACCTCTTACCATATAATACACTTCAATATGATCCACCTAATTAGTAGGTAAAATTCCAGCTAAACACCTATTTACAGTCGCGGTATAAATTGAACACATGAAAACAAAGTCACAATCCACACAAGTATCAAGTTTTTTCAGTGAAACTTGTCACAGCACTTCACTCACACTACTACCAAAAATAAGATTCATAAAAATAAGCCCATGGTTCTTATCACAAGTTTATTATCGTAACTAGGCACCGAGTAGAGTCAGCAAAAAATATCAATAGAAAAATTGTTATCAGTTCTACTATCGGAATGTCAATGTGGCGTGGCGACTGTCAACTGTCTACTAAACGAATCGTCACTGTTCTCTTGCCGCCATGCCCACTTCCACGCAGACGCGTCACATAAAACGACGTAAGTCTCAAAGTCCACAAAAATATATCCACGCTTACTGTACGGAACAAACGGTTTAGATTCTCACGCTTACTCTACCGTTGCTTACGTTGCGTGCTCCAAGACGCGCCTCTACAAAATAAATGCTCTTCACTCTTCCCACAACCGATCTTGCCAACATCCTGTCTCTTTTCTTTGACGTTTGGTACTAAACTTTTACATTAACATTTTTTAGGGTTAAAATTTTAGTGTTTTCAGTAATTTGATTAATTTATAATTATGACTACGTAAAAATATTTTGAAATTTTTCAGAGCTCTATTACTTGTATTGTAGAACAACGCTTGTAGCCGTGTAGCGCTATCTCATTTACTCTAGCGTTTCTTGTTGTTTCACGTCGTACGATTGGGCCAATAGCGTTTACGGAGCATCCCACCTTACGGCGTATAAACTCCCGCAGAATATTGTGCTCTATCACTTGTAAATAAAGTTTAACTTTTGAACATTTAAATCGAAGTTACCGGCGTTTGTCACGCAAGAGTTCTAATTTTAAATCAAGTGTAGGCGGAGCTCTAGTGTTCGAGCTTTTATATTGAAAAACAAAATGTCTTTAACGAAAACCTGTTTTGAGAAACTTAAGCCTTTTATGCACGGAAGTTTAAAGTTTAGCGTCGGCAGTGACATAGAACCTTTTGCGTCCGGCCGCGACGGTTCGAGCTAGCCTCGATGAAATAAAGTAAAAAAGTTTAGTAACCGGCTTGTCGGTATTTTCCTTTTGTTTGATTTTTGTTTCGTGAACGGGACATCGCATGAGAAATGCAACGCAACAATATGGCGCCCGTGTCGTATTCATTTTACCTAATGCTATTTCATGGATTATTTCAGTTTTCAGCTTCATCAGAAAGGATATATTATAATCTTTGCGTAACCTATTGTTAGTGACCCGTTTTAGTTAAAACAGCCAAATAACAATTTAGTAAAAAATAAAAAGGCTATTTTCTGGCTTAGGTAGATCTTCCTTTTATGACCGATAAAAGATGTCACAAACCCATAAACATACTCGTACTTAGGAATAAAAGTTCTGAGAAACTGCAATCTCACAGCGTCTTTTGAACTCAATACGTTGTCGGCCAAGGTCGAGGTCTCTGCGGTGGGTAACTGCCTTAATTACACCTTTTGTACTTATTTCATTTTCCCTTCTGACCTCTTCTTTTCTTATGTTATTAAGGTACTATACGTACCTAAGTACTCAGTGGATTAATTTACCATGACTAGATTTCGCCCGCAGCAGCGTCCGCCTTAAGTGACGTCCGGCTTGAATAACTCTGAATAAGTTTTTGATTCGATTTTTTTTTTTTTGTATTCACCAACGGGCTTAGTAAAGTCACATATATGGCTTATTATATAAGTAAGTTATCTTACCATGTAGATTTCAATCTGTCACATAAGCAAATTTTTCCAGGAAAAATATAAGAACTTTCGTAAATAAATGGAATGCCTAGTGATGCCTACCTAACGGGTTAGGTAAATACTTAATTTTAGCGAAATTTTAGGTTCAATGTTTTATTGTTTCCATTAGGAAACAGAACGAATCCTTCACTTAAATTAAAAAGTTTGATATAAGTGTGTAAATTTTAAGTTTTGAAATCTGTTCCCACTTCATCACCTAACTGTAAAAAAACGAAATAATTCTTGTCGTTTTAGTCTGATAGACGAAAACAATAGAACTTTTAGTTCTGTTTCAGTCCTTAGTGTAGTTAACTATGCCTTCAAAATCGACATCAAAATGGAGATGCTCGTGGGGTGCACTAAGAGCAGTGTCTGAGCGTCTCGAAGCCATTACGTTGTCGGTCAAGGCCTCGGTCGCTGCGGTGGGTGGCCGCCTTAATTACACCCTGCGTTTAGGACTTCTTTCCGTGGGTAATGTATGACGTTGGATTTGTTCCGAAAGATACTAAGTAACAATTTTATGGTCTTCGGTGTTTGACTATGTAGTTGTTAGTGAACAGTGATGTTTTAGTTTTCTTGCAGTTTTCAGGTTTTTTCAGGAACTTTCCAATTTTCATCAAAATCTGTTCGGCCGTTTAGTTGTGAGAAGGTAATTGACAGATAAACTACTAAAGAACTGGCGTTACGAAATTATAATAATTACTTGGTATGTACCTAGTACATACTTAGTGCATGTGCTGTTGTAAGAGTTGATAATGGAAGGGAGTGATAGGAAAAAATACTTGGATACAGAATATTTTGTACAAATGTGTTAGATTTGGTAGGTACAAAAAATGTTGTAACCTATCAATTACTCTTTGACTAAGTAAACTCTTTAAACTCTTTAAATAGTAAGAATCTTTGCTTTTGAGTAAACCTAAACAATTCAATGATAAAATTTTACCATAAAAGCCAAGTCAACTGGCTTGATTAAAAACATAAAAATATCTAAGGCAGGTTTACGTTCACGACTAGCATAGCAACACGATCGTACGTACACCTATATAAGTACGTAACTACCTAATTATTCTGGAACTCTCAACAATTTTTATGGTAGCTCACGCCATAAAATTAACTTTAATACCCACTTGTAGCCTCCAACCAGCAACTCTGTTGAATATTCAAGCGAAGACTTAAAAGGAATAATTAAATATGGCTAAAACTTATTTACGTATTCCACGAAGCAGCGATCTGCGGCCATCAGCTATTCAAAAGCTGTTTTATCCATTACGACCAGAGTAGCAAATAAAAGAATATGCGATACTGTCGAGGAATAACAATATTTTTCAATTAAGTATAAATAAAACGCGTGGGCACTGACATTTCAAACTTTTTCAAAATTAATTAATTTTCTATAAACATCGTTTCTAAAGCGCAATCTATTGAGGGTAGTTTGTGATTAAAACCAATAATGTTTATCATAAATTGGCTAATCACAGCATAGAAGTATTCAAAATATGATTTACTTTGCCAGTAAGTATTTATTAATTGCATTTAAGTACATACCTATTACGTTTTACCTCCATACCTATTATTATGACAGAAGTAATGCGTAGGTTTAAAACATAGGTTTAAAGGACAATTTTGGAGTTTTGACGGGAACCGAAAAGATAGTGTCGTGATTTTGTATTATTTTCTAAAACTTGTGATTCTTCGAGTGTTAAAGTGTAATAATAGTGGATTATTAACGTTAACCGGTTCGTCAACGTGCACGAGTGTCGGCAAATGATACAAATATTGTGAAACGCGACTTTTCGTGTTCTCTTCAAAACTTCACTTTTAGTTTCAGTAAAGTATCCATAACTTTACTGGAATGGGGAAAGGGGAGGGATTCATCATCTTAATCATCACCTTATCATCATCATCTGTGAAAACGAATGATTAGTACTTGACGCTGGCAAATGCACATGACGTGCGACGCCAAATTCCTCTGAATGGGGGAGAAAGAAAAAAAAAGACAATTTTAAAGCAGAATGTCTAAGTAGGCACCTATGTAGGTACCTACTACACACCTACTACTACATTCTGCTATAAAATTGTATTCCATAGTCTTCAATCTTATTGTTCTTTCCATAAATTAGCAAAAAGTACTGCGTGTGTGAAAGAAAAAAAGCATTAATTTCTCCAGCACTTAATTATAAGCGGTTTGAAAACAATCGCAGACGGAGATTGATGCATGTATCGCGAAGTAATTAATGCGTATCAGCTGCTAATATACTGTAATTATTGTCAAGATCGAGAGATAAACATTTTACGAGCAAAATGAAAAATATTTTTGCCACACGCAAAAGGTTGGTATTTGTGCTATCTCTACCTTTTACTTTAGCTCCATTCGTATATTTGACGGGAAAACTTTTTTGATCTAAATAATTAAGTTGGGTATATTTTCAGCTCTAAAACATCCTAGAAGATTTATACTTGAAGGTTTGTTGGCACATTAACGAGCATCTAAGGCGAGAGAGTTCAAAATGACAAAATTTCTTGGATTTTCCGGTTTTCTATCAAACAATCAAATAGCTGCGCTTTGCTGTTGAACCCGCTGTCCTGCAGAAATTGATATTATTCTTCGATATATATATGGCCAACGTGTTAATTACTTTCCGGGTATAAGCTGGCATACCATATTTTATCCAAAATCCGTCCGTCTGTTTGAGCATGAAGAAGGACAACTAACACACATACAAACTTACAAACTTTCGCATGTATTAGTGTGATTTCTTGTATCTACTCACGTGTTGAAATTAAAAAAAAACATTTATCTATTGATTGTATATGGATTTGTATGTTGAAGTTGCCTATGGACAGACGAAGCAATTTCAATAAAACATCAGGTAAGCCCAATGGGTGATTCTGTGAAGTTTTGTAACGGTTCCGGGCATCCAAAGGTTGCCTGGAAGAGATCGCTCTTAAGCGATGAGACCGCCCATTGCGCCTATATTTTTGAGTGTTTAGTTTAGTTTTTTTTTGTAATTGGTGTCAATGTCAGATCAACCTAGAGAATAAGATGGCGCACGGCGTATGATTTAGATGAAGCCAAAAACAATACAAAAACTACGCTACTGTCGTATATGTATTATGTACACAACACGTACACATTGACGCAAAAAACTACGCTACTCGCTTGGTAATTCTTACCTCGACATTAGGTATTATGTATTTATGGTATAATTTCGTGTATTTAAATGTACATAGTGCGCTATAAAAGTGTGTCTAGGACTACATTTTGAGGTTCTTTTTAAAATCTATGCAGTTTAAAAGCCGTAACATTAAACTCTTACAAATATGTGCAGTTTTAGAATATTAAATCTACTAAGGTTGTATATTGGAACGGAAATGGCTAACGTAGAGTTTGGGAATTAATATTAGTTTTCATGCAATTGTAAATGTTTTTGACGTGACAACGTCTTATAATTCGATAGAGCCGGCTGCACGCACGAAAAAATGCGGCGTTACCTCGCTCTGAGGCGTTCCATGTAAGGCTTGAAGTGCAAGCGAGAGCGCGGAACGAGCGACAAAGAAGCACAATCGACCTTTGCGTTCGGCAGCGTTCGACATCCGTCTCTCTCCTACTTGAGTGAGCACGTTGTCACGTTCAACTATCGTCAGTAAACCGACTTTACAGACAACCAATTTTTCATGGCAACATTACCACGCGCCCACGTTTAGAAAGAAGTGGTTTCAGCGAGATATAACGCAGTGTTCCATCTTTTCCTCTAGGTTGATCTGAGGTGTCAATAAAGAGTTTTTGTTGTTTTTGTATTGTATTGTAACGATCAGTAGCCGGGCGGGTCGCTTGTGTATCGTAAAATATAACATCGTAATTCGTAAGTGCTCAAGATGCGGCCGCTGGTGTCGCCAGTTGACAGACGGTGGCGGCTGACACTAATGAGGGCGAACCCTTCCACATGTTGGCTGGTCACAGCATGCGCTCGATTATACCTTATCACTCCACTACATTTGACATTAACTGCATATGTTTTGTTTTGATCAGAATTGGCTGCGATGATGGCTGTAGATTAATGAAATGGTAGAAACACTGGTTTTGAAATTGTTTTTACAATACTTATTTGTTTAATGAATCGAAGAAAATATTGACTAAAATCACTTTTTGAACCTTCCGCGTCTTATTGTCTTCAGGAACATGCGTGCTGCTACCCGGAACGAAAGATTTTAACCCAGACGTAGGTCAGTAGGTAGGTGGATCGAGGGAAGGCTCAAAACTGATCGGGGATTGGGAGCTCATCTTAACCGAAGTAGCATAGGTTCCTACCAATATACCTGTAACATTTTGAATAGAAACAACTCTAAAGAAAATACATATTTTTGTAAATTAAACCAAGTAAATCTTACCATCCGCTGAAGCGCAGGAAACCAAGTAATTAGTAACAGTTTCGTGTAGATTTGCGCTCACCTGTCGGTGCCGAGACCTGCGGCTGACGCACCTATCGCCGCCTCACAACTAAAATTAATTACACAAATTGATTAATACCCGCTCCCGGACCAAAACTTAATTATGGGGAGAAATTATTTTGCGCGTTTTTGCCGGTTCAGATGTACCCGGTTCGCAAGGTGTTGGTCCGGTTGAGGACTTCACCTTTAGTGAAGTTTTTGTAAACATTTGTACTGAAGAAAGTGGAGTTGTAGGAACATGGTCTAAAACAGTGCTTAATGTAGCCTAAAATTATGAAGTCATATTTCTAAGACTCTACTGCATGCTTTAACTAAAAATTTTGTGTTACCTAAATTGGTAAATAGAGTTATCTCTGATTGAAGTAGAGTATCTACTTGACTAAAGAAGAAACTAAACAAAAAACAACATGGCAAAGTAAGTACTATACTTAATTAACTTGCAGTGTACTGAAATTTTCTTCTTAATCGGGCACTCTTGGCAGAGTGGTCGTGGTCACTAAGATGGTGTGGGTCTTCATTGTCGTCAGTCTTCCCGGCGGCGGTAACTTTCTACTGCTCTGGCAATGCTTCTCCATTTTAGCTGGTACTGAAATAGCACAATTATACAAACGTATTCGCCGATTTATATGCAGACAATGTTATAATTAAAAAAAAAAAGTAATAGTCCGTATCAGTCCCTGGATCTCGTATCCCCAGTTCAGTGCACCGACTGCAACGCATCTTTTTATGGCGACGCGCGCTCACCCGCTTATTTGCTATCATTAATCATTATTTCGGCCCGGAGATGGACAGAGCCACGCCAGACCTTGCAGTCATGCCTTACAATTTGAGAAAATAACCCTTTTTTGTATGTGTGTTCCGTAAAAAGATTTGCAATGCAACGCTTTCCAAGCGTGACAAAATTGTTGAGCGTATCTCGTTCTTGCTCGAGTAAGTATAGAGTTTTTAGATTGAGGTTCTAAGAGCCGCGTTAAAAAACGACGCACAGTCATGAATCTCGATTTAAAACTAGTTTTACGATGCTTAGAACCAGGGACCCTATTCGAAGATTTGAGATTTTCGTCTCACTTTTTTTCGTCCTTGTTGCTCTCGTTTGAAACGTCATAGGTGTGAGAGTGACCAAGATAAAATCTCATCTCATCTCACGCGCAGGAATAGCCTCCCAGTTTTAAATCGAGATTCGTGATTGAGCGTCGTTTTTGAATGCTATTTTCTTCTTCTGCGGCGTGTAGTGGCAAAACTGTAAATCTACCAAATCATCAGCTTAGTCAGCGCTAAACTTCAGTAGGTTACATCTGAAATACTCGTACGAATACTATACTATACAAATACGGTAGGGAATTTACTTTTCGCAGTAGTAAAATCCGAGGGCCAATGTGTATTTTATTAGTCATAGGTTCGCTTCAATCTTCAGGTGTATGACATACGAGTTGCGAGGGGTGACGGGGGGAGGATGTAACAGATGCAGCGCATTGCCCCGCGCCAACTTCTGTCGGGGTACAGGGGTGGACTTGGTAGTTTAAAATTCTGAAATAGCCATAGATTTCGTGTAAAAGCGCAAATACTAAATAATATCAGAGAAACTAATAGCCCCTGAGTCAGGAACAAATTTGGTCAATCATTTCCTCCCGGACGAAAACTTGTAAATAACTTGGAAGATTTATCATGAAGCTTACCGGTCTTCAGCTGTGGATCCCTTGATGGGTTTAGCAGCAGTAGCCTTCCAAACACGTAAAAAAAGCAATATTTTTCAGTCATTTCCTCCCGACTGAAAAGAGTACCAAAATGAAGCTTAGCTTGTTTAATATCTTTAAAAAAAAAGTCAGCTGGTAGTATCGCGGTGGAATTATGTTCAGCTGATGCTCTGAAGATGGCAACGCAGGAGCCACGCAGGAGTTTTGATCGCCTATTTAAATGCATCAACTGATGTATTTTGTCCTCGGCGTACTGCTAGCATTTTACAAGCTTTCATTTAACCTGCCTTGGTAGTATATTTGTACGTATGTATGTTTATGATCAAATTTGAACCACTTTCTGAAGTTTGATTGCACTCAAACTTGGTATACTCCCGTATCTTTGATACCAATTTAATAACATGGTACCATTGAGCTGGTCTGATGATGAAGTCGGAAGATGGTCATAGGAGCTCTTCGATAGTTAATAGCAGGCTAGCCATGTTTGAGCTCATCATGATCAGCTCAAGGTTTTGCTGTTAATTGCAGCATCATCACCAACGGATTAGCAGCTGACTACCACTAGGCTTCACGATAAATCTGTCTTAACCATTTTACAAGTTTTCTTCCCGGAGGAAATGATTGACCAAATTTGTTCCTAGCATGGGGGCTACAAAGACACTTTTGAATAATTTCGAAAACAGTTAAGGAATCTCTTCCAGACCAAGACTGGATAAGTAGGTTACTAAATATACACTACAAAAAAGGGCAGATTTAAAAAAAAAAACCGATGATGCGATGTCAACGACAAACCTACCTCTCCTGGTACTGCATACGAGTAGCTCATGCATTCCAGCTTCTATTCCGTCCCTGCACCAAAACGCGAGGGAGCATCGATGACAAAATACAAATTTTATTTTATTAAATTCAAAAAAGCCTTCAATGATTGATAGGCGGCGCCCTCTTGCGGGGGCGACGGAACTGCATAACTCTTGCTACTCCATGAAACGGCTCGTTGGACTTCGAGAGCTGCGGATCTCTGACTCTTTTATTTATTGATGGACTGACACAATATTCAAATCAAAAAAGTTTTTTTTTAAAGTATTGTTATAACTGTAATATCTGAATTGCGGCATGTTGCTGGTTAAAAAAATTCATGAATTGATTTCTAAAAAAACCTACTAAGCATGCATTTGGCAAATGCACAAAACGTGCGACGCCAAATTCCCCTGAATGGGAAAAAAACGTACAAACACACATTACATAATTATCGTCACGCCTTTCCTGCCAGAGATGTATAACACCCATACTTCGTCGGACGATATTCAGTCTCAAATGTGACAGGGGGCGAGCCTGTCGCCATACAACGGGCTCCAGTTATGTAGCAGACAGACATCAAATACGCACATATGTCTACACAATGAACAAATTGGTGCGTGCCCTGGGTCCGAACCCGCTCCCTCTAGCTTGAGAGGCGGGCCTTCTCCAACTAGGCTATCATCGCATTTTAAATAGAAGACTACCCTTAGTCGTCCTTTTACGACTTTATAACTTGAAAGTTAGAAAAAGTTCCACAAACATTTCACGACAGGAACACTAGTAATATGCATTAGTAGACATAGTAGATAATCTGAAGGTACTTTTTCTCTACAATATCGCGAAAAACTTCCTTAAATATTGCAAATATCTATAGATAACAATTTTCCAAAGTTAAAGGTCATTTCACACTGGGCGAGCGGTTCCCGGTCGAGTAACACGGGTGACCCGGGACGCTGGGTCCAAGGGCCGGCAAGCTGACCGCGCCAAGATATATCGGCGACAAGTGCCGCGACTTGTTTACAAGAACACGGTGTAATGACCGACGTATAAAATATGGAAGGGCTGCGCTTGGCTCTGAAAAATGAAACTAACGCGAAAGTTTGTGTGATGGTGTATTACTTCTTCTACCTTCTACCTTCTACTATCAAATGGATGGACGGATTTGCATATGGTAAGGATGTAGCTTAGACCCGAAATTAAGACGTCACAATAATAGAATACTATTATTCCAGAGAAAAAAAAACGGTTCCTGTAGGAAATTGGGGCGAAACCGCGGGCACAGCTAGTATTTCACATATTTTATTCACATGTTTACTTACTAAGTTTTAAAGAACGATGGCGGATGTCGTAAACTTTTTCTGAATTACGCGTATGAAAAGTTTTTGTCGCAATAGAATTTATGCAAACCACAAATGACTAGAACAACCTTGTAAGTTATAATCAGCTTGAAGGTAAGCACCAGATTTAGACAGACAACTTGAAAGCCACAAGCTTAAAAGCTTTTTTTGTCTTGCTTAAATACAACTTCATCCTAGTTTTGTAAAAATGCCTCAAGTAGGTATTTACAAAATAACTTTTAAAAATATTAAAAAGCTTACATTCTATCTGTTGTTTTTAATGTAGGTATTGTTTCACAATGGAACTTATTAGTGACTGATGGATTGTTCTTCAAACAAAAGCGTTGTCACTTAGATAACAAGGCCCAAGTGAATCGAGCCCTTCACCTCCACTAGCCAGGGCCGCTCGCATTCCCGCTAGGGATGCTTTACACAGTTAATTTAAAATTCTCATTCGTATAAATAAGGAGGGTAGCGTTTGCGTTTTATGGCTTACAACGTGCGAATGCAATGTTTGCGACGCCACTCTGCGGCCGCGGACGTATTTTAATATCGTTAATTAGGTGTGTACGGGCCTTTATGGCCGTAAACGTTCTCGTGTTTTAGGATAATGCGAGTGTTAATTTTGGGCGAAGTAATATTGAGACTGTATTTAGGAAATTGTTTTATGATTGCTGTGGAGGATTTATGCGCTGGTTTGTGAACTAATTCAAGTTTAATATAAGACATCAATCCTTGCTTCGCACTGCCAATTTTTCCTTTTTATATCATTCTAAAATGCTTTTCAATTTAAACCATCATATCATCATCATCAATTTAACGATGAATGGAAATTAAATTATGAAAAGAAATCAAGAAAATTTGTAAGTTTTGGGTAGATTTTTTTTAAGCATTTTTACGAACATAAACATTTTGACTTTGACTTTGAAAGACTAAAATTGAGATTATAGTAATTGTAATTGTGCTGTAACGTAGAATACACTAAATCCACTGTAGTATAATTAAAAAAAATGTTAATTGTGAATTAGATAGAGCGTGTCCTATCGTGTAATCTGGATAATCACACAAATTGACCTAGCGAGCGCATAGCGTCTGCGTTTCAGCTTGAACGAAAATGCATTCGTATACATATGTTCGGCATCCGGCCGGCCTCCGGTTGTGCAAATGTCCGGATGTTCTCCTCTACAGATCGCATTTCTCACTAGATTCTCGTGAAATTGTGAGCAGAATCGATAGTAATAAAATGTATTTTTTTTTGTCAATTCAGTTTTGAAAAATTTTCAAAATGTCGGAGCAAGGGGACACTAGCTAGACTAGTATAGCACTAGTTACTTTTTAACTGCGGGCAACACCAGAGGGCGCAGCTTGTTTCTAATACTAAAAGTAGTAGATTCCAATTACTTAGTACTTTCTTTAAAAAGCTACAGCCCAAGACACGGTGACAAACAAAGGCGAGTTACGAAACGGAACAAAACTTTGTTACTAATTAATTAAATCCCTTTCAGCTCCATCCCATTACCCTAATTGAACTGCGGTGTACATGTCAATTCTTTGGTGTTGGTCTACAAAATCACGCCGACAACTTTCAGCTTTAACCATGTGCAATAAGGTTTGAATTTGTGTGTGGAAATTGATTAAGAGTAGGATGTTAATGAGACGAGGGTCATACTTTGTTCCGTTTTGCATAAGTGTAGGAGTTCTATTAACTTTCTTACGTATTGGGTTGCAAGTACCTTTAAACTTGTATCTCTATACTTTAAGATAGCTATAAATTTTGCTAAAACGTATTCAGACCTTTTTCTGAATATTTACATATTAAGTAAATAGCATGGTATAAGAATATATCCCGCCAGGTAAATTCTCCGCATTCAGAAACACGTAGTGACGTCAATCGATGCTTAAGTAAGACCGAAATAAGTAATTTACAACAAGTTCGAAAGAGACGGATGACGACGACGTCATTATGTGTTTGCTGAATCCTAGACTTTATTTTATTGGATCATGGTAGATAGTTTAAGGAGTGTTGCACTTACCTATGATGTAACGATAATTAAGATATTTTCAAGTGATGCTGCCCAAAAAGTCGTCAGACGTTTGTCAACACATTTTGATTTGATAAAAAAACATATCATAAAATAGCCTATCGCCTTTCCCCAAAAGGAAAGGGGCTGGCAGATGTGTATTAGAACACTCACAGTTTGCTGGACGGTATTCAGTCCGAAATGGTGACGGGGGCGAGCTGTGGCCTTACGCCGTGCTCCAGTCATGTAGCAGATGACATTGAATGCGCACTTACGTTAACACAATGACCAAATTGGTGCGGCTGGGATCGAACATACTCTCCTTTAAATGTTGTCTATGCCAAAAGATCAACCCAGCTAGACGGGTAAGCTCAGCAACATATCCTAACCTATCACCATGTCGTGGTTCCCACATGTTGCTTGACATCACAAAAAGGTCAAGTAACTGTTAAAGTAGGACATAGATAACTAAGATATGAAAGGTAAGCTAATTTATTTCGAAAATTACGAGTAATTTACACTTTTACAAAAATTAATAAATCAGTAAAAATAAAATAAAACTCCCCAGATAATATCTGCGGTCTCACACTAGGCTCAAGGCCCGTAACGTGGAAACCAACAACACGAAATTTAATTACAATAAAATAAGGTGTCCTAGCGAATATCTACAGTCATCACAGTTAAGTTGAAAGTTATGTGTGTGTGTGTGTGCCAACATATTTGCCAATGTTTAGTAATTTGTTACTTCTATTAATTCTAAGGCGCTGTATTTTAGTAGGCCCAAAAAACGACATCAACTTTACGTCGAGTCTAGAAACTTTTGAAAGAAGAAAATGAAGGCATTTTCATAAGTACCACGTTTCAGAACAACAACGAATAAAGAAACAAGTAGGTAAGTGATTATTATAACTCAATTACTGAACACAAACAGAAAAAGCTTTCAAATCATCGAAACTTTTCATTGATTGAGACTTGACTCATAAATTAAGTACAAATGCACAAGTTTGAGGACGTGTAAGTTGGGAAGAGTTGTTTGAAGTAGCTTCATACCTATTCACATCAACTTTGTAATACTTGAATCAATTTGAATATGCTAACAAAGTGGAACATAGCTTCTTCATTTAGAAAACCGTAGGTTTTTTTTTTTTTTTATTACATAATAGGCTTGCGTTTGGCCGCCAACATGCCTGATGATAAGCAGTGATGCGGCCTACGATGGAGCACGCTTGCCTAGAAGAAACCGATTCACTCGAGACTTGAAGACACCCAGATTATAAGTGTCAGGGAACACACAGTCTGGCAGAGTATTCCACACTCTAGCGGTCCGTATGAGAAATGAGGAACCAAAGCGCTTCGTGCGTGTTGTAGGTATGTCAACCATAGGTACGCTTTTTGTGAGTACTGCGTCTATAATTGGGCGAGGAGGATCCTGGCCTTGCTGGTATTAAGTAATTTGAAGATATGGGCGACCAGCAGCAACCCGCATCAGCCAGCGTTCATGGTGAACAACGACTCTGTCACACTCGATGTAGGGTAGGTCGGTGTCCCTGCAGTGGGACGATGAAGACTATTTTGATGTTGATGACCTTAACGTCAGCTAACTTACCCATTTGACTTATTTCATAAAAGGTTTGTAAGAAAATTTATGTTAGTGATCTATTTCCACTGTCTCCGTATTTGCTCTGCGGTGACTATGAAAAGGAAGAGCGTGTCATCGTGTGTCAGCCAGCAAACAAACATGTGTTTACAGAGGACTCGTCGTGGACAGCTTTGATCACTCAATCCGGACCTGCAAGGAAAAAATTGGTTTGAATTTTTTATAGCTTGTAGGTATGGAAGTGTTTGGTATGATTCGATGCATTTGATAATGTTTGTTTTAAGCCTATGCGCTGCTTGGCCTTATTCCCCAGGTGCATCGAGAGCGTACCGGCAGCATATCCCTGAGCGCTTTTTGTAAGTAGTCCCTTAGACTTTCTATTTTTGTGTGTTTATGGCCCAGCAATAAAAAAAAAATCAGGACACTTCCACACACGGTCGCCTGACCCCTAACTAGGCAAAGCTTGTACTATGGCTGCCAGATATTGATATACATACTTAAATATTTTTAAATACATACTTAAATAGATATTAACACCCAGACATAGAACAAACACAAATGTTTATCACATAAAATGTTTGCCCTAGGTGGGAATCGAACCCACGCCCCCCAGCTCAGAAGGTAGGTTCACTACCAACTGAGCCACCGAGGCAGTCAAGGCATTAAGTTACACTATGTTTGCTATGGGCAAACCCAACCTAAAATAAAATCGAAGCGAATTGACAAACGTAACTTTAACTTTAGGGCATAACAAAGTTCCGTGAAATGGGGTAAAACTAAAGTAATTCCGCACTCAGCGCATGTGGCGGTCCGGGGTTCGAGTCCCGTGGGGGTCAGCGGTGCGTTTCTAATGTCACGCCTATTATTCGCCGATATATCTTCCGGACGCGTCAATATTTTCATTTCTGTGGGCTTTCGACATTTGTGAGTTCATTATGACCCCTTCTACTTCATGCGTCAAGCTGTTTCCCTAAAATAAAATACGTTTTTGCCACGCACTGTCACTGCGTTGACCACATTTTATCCATTACTTTACATACAGTAAGTATAGAAAGCACTCAAATAAGCTCTAGATATACTAAACTACAAATAAATCAAGACTCAGTGCAGAAGATAGAGTCCCATTTTATCCATTGAAGTCGAGGTGCAGCATTTATTCCCAGAAATGATGGAGAGGCGAAAGCCCCCGTCATCGCCACTTATTTGTCGAGTGACCAGAGGCCATGCATCACTCCTGAACTCCAAAAGGGTGAAACTAGACAATCTTATAAAGTATCCGAGCGTCACACGTCAGCTCTGGCTCGATCCTCCCATCCTTTATTCAAATAAACTCTATTTTTATGGAAAACTTGCCCTTTCCACATCAATATCAATTTCCCGGCGATTGTTGCAGAAATAAAGGGATGACCCTTCGGGGACCGGCCGGCAGGTTATCTACTCAACTTTATTAGAGGACCCTGACGGAGGTAAAGATTTTGGGCTTCCTCGTGCTTTCTTTTTCAAGAAAAAGAAAATTGAAATCTTATTACGTAGGATGTACAGTAAAAAAACCTCTTTTATTTTTCTCTATAAGGGTTAGGTGGTTCACCTCTCCTTGTAATAAGGATAAAATAAACATTGTTATTAAGTATCTAGTTATTATATCCCGTCAAAGTACCTAAGCATCTGCGATTCAACCTAATAAAACCACAATAACATCGAATGTCATGACCATTTACAAAATGATAGGTAAACGAAACGAGTTGTGGGAATCCACTTCCAGTTTACATGTGCGAGTCGCCTCCACTGTCATTACAGACGATTACGCCGTCACCAGTCCAGTGTTCGGTCCTCACTTAATATAATAAGCATCGCCGAATCGAAATCGATGCTATTACATGTCTGGTCTCATTTATAATCAGTACATTACGACGATCGAGGCTCCTCCAGGCAACCTTCCCCGGTAATCGGTCAATTATCTATAATTTTCAACCATCAGTCTTTACCTCGGCTAGGTTCCAGCCCTAGTAATCGTTCTTGTGGCTATCGATCTAAATTGGTAAATGATGTTCAGCCTGAGGAGATGAGGATCTGCATAAAATATGAATTAACACTGACAGACGCATCAAAATGGTTCCACGAATGTACTAAAGCAAGTTTTAGACGTAGACCTACAGCCCTATGCTGCGTATCGTGTTCAAAACATTATTTTCTGCATAATTTTAGCGATTCAAATGACATACGTCGATGAATGGCCATATTTTTTTTCATGTCCAGTATATTTTATTAAAACCGTTCTCGAAGTAATAACTGTGCATTCGTTCAGGTGCCCACATAATACGCACGTACAAAACACATATTAAAAGTGAGTGGGTACACCTTGATGTATGTTCGTATTAAAATTAAAAACAGTCTGAGTTGAAACCGAGCCGAGGCGAACATTCGATCCGCCCCCTACGCCTGCGTCGATTTTTTATTGCCTTTTTTTTTCAATGCTTAATAAACTTTTTCCTATTGGCCGCAAGGAAATTATAAACTTTTTTGTTTGAGATGGAATCAAATTTATAGCAGGTGGAATTGTGATAATTACGGTAGATATCGATTGATGTCTGTAATTCGTCGCTGTGATTGGTCGATCGAAACCCAATCGGGTTTAAGATCGATAAGTTTGATACATAGGTAGTCACAGATTAGATAAGTTAAATATCTAATTCGATAGGTTTAGAAAGTCATAGTAAAATTTCATTAATTTTTTAAAATTAACAAAGTTCGATTCCGTAGTTAATAGTTATTTATGTATGTGAAAGTTAAGCAATTGATTAAAAAAAAAAAACTTATCTTACTTCAGTTGGTATATATGTAGGTCGGTAAGTCATAGAGATTAAAATAAGATATTTTTAACCCCCGACGCAAAAACTACGGGGAATTATAAGTTTGACCTCTCTCTCTCTCTCTGTGTATGTGTCTATGCGTGTTTTGTTTGTGTGTTTGCGTGCATGTCTGTGGCATCGTAGCTCCCGAACTGATAATTTTGATTTTCCTGATTTAGATTTTTTTTTTTTTTTTTCTGTTGAAAAGGTGAATTAGTCGAAGGTGTTCTAAGCTATATTTGATAATAATCGGTGTCGGAGGTTATTAATTTTGTTAATTTATGTTTGTTCGAGACTTGTTGATAGGATTTTTTTTAGGAATTTAGGTAAATAATACATCTACTACATATTAAAACACAAAGCGATAGTGAAACACGATTCATGCAGTTCGGGACTGGTACGGAGTTAGAAACGCGATCTTGCGTGACCGGGGGCGTGGTCTGTGATCACAATTAAACAGAACTGTGTTCTATGATTCCTTTGGGGCTAAGGAATATGATAAAGCGATATAAGCTTGATCAGTTTTCACTTTTAAACGAAAGGGTATCTATCTGCTTCACCAAATACCTACGTTGTGAGTCGCTGGAGAATTTCAAAATTAAGTCGTAAAATCCTGACAAACATAATACTATATTGGTACATATAATCATATTAAAATGATAGTTATTTGCTATGCAAGGCTTCAAAGTTATTTTTTCGTGAGAGTTATTTTATTACGTTTTATTAGACGTATGTAGATTAACTTTGCTGCCGAGCGTAATACACAACTTTTTACCTCAATACAGCGCGGAAAACCATGTGTTTTTTTTGCAGTGTGCTGGCCAGTGCAATTATTCTAAGGTTCCGATTTAAAAACTCTTTCCACGCTAGCGGATAAAATACACTTTTGCAATCAGATTTTGAACGATAAACAGAATCTTTCCGAGTGTGTAAGGTGAAAAAAATGCGGTTCCGCTTCACACATAATCAACATTGTTTTAACACGTACGCTCCTACCTAACATCCGTGTACAAAGGACATCAAAGCACCATTCACCGCTCCGTTAATTTCCTAACAAAAATATTAATGACGTCATTAGTACACGTCCAAACCAAATGAGATTCGTGACAAAATATTGACACGAAGCGTACGTGTCAAAAAATGAATTAAATGATACAATAAATATAAAAACTCGGGTCTGTCATGCAAGGCATTTGTCTGCGACCGGCACTAACGTGATTGAGGTAATATTCCATACAAGAGTACAATTTTAGGGGCCCGTAATAATAATAAATCAAAGTTTACATCTATCCTGTAAAGATAGATAAATAGACTACTAAATAAATAGTTATTCTTCATCCATAACACGTCTTCTTTTTTACTATGGGCATAAATCCAAACTTCTTACTAAAATGTGGCATGTTCTTTCAACTGTCTTTGACTTATTTAAAAGCGATCCTCTTCCGACGACCTCTTTAGTGATATTGTGTATTAGTAAAAAGCTACGGATCCCTAAGTATTTTCTGAAGACACCAAAACGCGGATGTGAGCGTCATGCCTCTATTAATTCGTTACGATTTCTTGACGTTAATTTATTTCATAAAGCGTAAAATATGTTCATAAAAAAGTGTTACGTGGCATTGTAGGTGGAATATCCTCTAGGTATGTGGTTTTATGGATATATTCAGATACTAGCTGCTCCCCAAGGTAAGTTTCTAAGTAACCGTTATTTTTTTGGGATGGAAGGTACCTGTTCATAGCTGCACCCCTGACAACGTGTATACAAAATTTTATGATGATTGGTTGAGTATTCAAACCGTGAAAGAGTAACAAACACACAAACTCATATTCGCATTTATAATATTAGTCAGTATAGGATTAGGCATTGGGATAGTTAGGAAGATGGAAGATAGGATTTTAAGTTCCATTTATGTGTTTAATTAATTGTAAAAAAATAATGATATTGACAACCAAACAGCTGCAAGAGAGCTTCTTTCACCTGAGCAGAGCTAGTCAAGTTTAAAAGTATTATGTCGAGACAGGTGAAAAATTTGTCGTTGTTCGGTAAAATGCGGTGTGGGTGATAATTAATGTTTAAGAATTGAGATTAGTTCTTCACTTTACCAAACAAATGCAGATACGAGTACGTACCTAAATAATTACAATGGTGTGGCGCACTGGCGTACAGATTTGAGTCGGGAGAAGTGAATTACGATACATAATTATACAAAAATCTACTGACCTAAAATAAAACAAAATGATATACTTACAATAAAATTTAGTTCCTAAATGAAATCTCGTAACCTTCAAGTGTTTCAATCAATTTGGAACCTTTTGCGCCGCATATTAAGTCCATTATTCTGATTTCACACTCATCTCCGATACCTGAATCCGGCGTGGCTGAAGGCAGGGTGATGTGATGACGTATGGTGGTCATAAATACATGTCGAGGCGCGAGCTTTAACCCTTGTTAATGAGGTTAAAGCGTTTTATAGAATTAGACGGTACCATGTTACTTTGTTGGGAATTTGTTTGAATCAATGTACCCATGTTAATTTTAGTCAGAGAGGGTTCATAAAGTTATAATTCCTAAATACTGAAAGCTAGTTTAGATTTTCAGATCCCCTTACTAATAAACGTTGTATAATCTTGAAACAGATTTACAAATTTTGTCCTTTTCTTAGCTTTAAAATTTTTAACGCAATCGAAAAGACAAAACCGAAGTATTCCGAGGCTATGAAATGTTAATTAGGGGGATAGTGTAAGAAGGACGCCACAAGGTGGACCGACGATATGCGATCTGGTGAAGTTCTCGGGAAGCCGCTGGATGCGGGCAGCGCAAGACCGGTCGTTATAGAGATCATTGAGGGAGGCTTTTGTCCAGCAGTGGACGCCTTCTGGCTGAAATGATGATGACGATAATGTAAGAAAATAAATATCTACATGACGAGGAAGTCGGGAAGCCAGGCTGTGGCATGTGATTTCTGATTCGAAAACTGTTCATCACGGGCATCTATGAACGTTAAAATAAGTGGACAGACACTTAAATTACTTAATTAGGTAAGAAGTAAAACAATAGTTAGTGATTTCGAGCCAATGGGTTTGCGAATGATCATTTCGTGCAAAAAAAAAGGTTTTCATTATTTAATTATGTCACGCGCCGTCAACCACGTCAACGGGTTACAATAACTACTAAAGTTAGAATCACTACTGCTCTCTCGTACCTAAGCGCATTATGCAGCAGAAACGAATTTCTGTGTGCATATTTAAGCGCTGGAATATTAGCTATAGTTAGCTTTCTTGAATTGTTGTAAATAATAACACTCACAGTGAAGCGTAAACAATTGTTTATGTCATTATACCACCTAAACAGACAAACAACTAAATTTTCTCACCTGTCTGCCCGCGTAACTAACTCCGTAACTCAATCGTTACCACATCCTATTTTTCCATAGCGGCGGCGTCATTGTTCATACCATAGACAGAGGGGCCTGAGGTCACCTGCGGCTAGGAAGGGGGGTTACAGACTCCTCACGGGCGGTACCATGTTCTCACGCCTCTGAGGTCACGCCTCGCTTTGACCAGCGCCGCTTGCATACTAACTCTTACCTCATCATCGGCACGAAGTAGATCTCCGGAGAATAATGGAATACCTTTAACGGTATGGAGTTTCTATGCAATATTTCATTGCTGCGGTTCCGTGTGATTCGTTTCGTATGATGGAGTTGAATTTCACTGGATTTACACCCAGCTTGAATATGTGTATGTATGTTGATATAAGTAAATATATTTCTACGAGACGCTGGTCTTTATAACCTGGTTAGGTCTATAGTACTCCTATACAATATCCTATACATTATCCTATACAATACTATATAAGTACCTATACTCTTTTAACGTTTACTCACTAAAAGTTAAAAGAGTATAGGTACTTAACATGAAATTAAATTTGATTCGACATCAACCAACTAGATACTGTGTTGCATTCTGCTTTTTTACTTGATATTTTGGTTGGCATTAATCATGTCCAAACACTCACTCTTTCTTTTAGTTAACAAACATTACTTACCTTAGTGAATCTATGAATAAATATATTAAGCAAAACGAAATCTTAAATCGATATCTGATTAAAGTTACTTTGCTAAGTGGATATGCTAGGCACCAACAGCAAAGGAACCTGTGTAATCTGAGAAAGCTCCACACGACTATTTCCCAGAACCGTAGCCAAAACTCAAGCAACGCGGTCGCTGTAATCCGTCAAACATTAGCACATCCCGGCATACGAAATCAACGGCAGCCACAAAGCCGAGTTATCCCACTTGAGCGCACTATTGTGGCTACAGATAAACGTAATGCCGCTTCAGAGGAAATACTCAGCTCTGCACTATCACATACCTACAGTGTTGCTATTGTGGGGAATGTTCGGGGATGTCGGATGAAGGGTATGGAATGAAAATGGTAAACAAGCGTAGCGATTTTAAGTAAAGGACAATGCTGTGTTCAGCTACACATGCGTTACGGAAAAGAAAATGTTCTTGGCATTTTTATAAATTTGAATCTTGTTTAAATTAGTTGTAAGTAATAATATTTTACCAAATATAGGTTTGAACTAATATACTTAAAACGCTTGAAATGGTTTTCGCCATAGCGGTACAATAACAAAATATTGGAAGACGATTGGTGCAATAATCGTCTGCACCACCATTGTATTGCAGGTACGGCACTAGTGGCACACAGTTACATTTTAGTTTGAATAAAGGAATTTATTCGTTTTCAGCATTTAATTCGAGCTAGCCCGCCAGTACCGGGCACCGGCAGCGCCCCGCCGGTCCCGGCGTGACTCGACGGAACCCGCAACACCTTCCCGGCCCCAATTCACACCAAAGCCTCGTTGAAACGATTCAAATCAGAGATTTCAGGACGATACCCGATTGTATTATTCCGGTTTCCTAACCAAAAATCCAATTGTGGTCGGATCCTTTTCGTGAAAATTCGGAGTCCCGCTGAGATTGCCTCAATCGGCCTCGGGAATGAATAACCGCGAATAATACGTTGTCATCCGCCATTATTATCTCACAATGATACGGTGCTTTTGCGATAAAAATCTCGAATAACAATCGGCCGACTAGCCCGAGTTTTGAGAGAAGATATCGTATTATTGTCATCAGAGTCCGCCATTAAAACAATTATCTCAATGTCTTTATTATAATCGGCGCTTATTTTCCTGATGTGATGTCAGCCATGAAAACATTAGCCAAAATAACCGGATTTGATTGTAATTACTTAATACGTGTAGCGATGTGTGTGATACCTATAATGGCTCCATTTGAAATTATATCACAAGGCCTTCCCATGGTCAAGGTCAACTGGTCAGTTTTTGCTGAAATTTGATACATGAAAATAATGAGCTAATTAAAAAATAACAATAAACAATACAGAGGACGATGATTAAGCTAGTTTCATATTTTTTACTTCAAGATTTATTTGTACCGCAAGAAAATTTCCCCCCCTGCATTATGATACACTAGCTGCACCCCGCGGTTTCATTTGCGGTTAAAAAGTTTCCTAAGTGCTATTCTAGACTATAATATATCTCTGTGCCAAATTTCATCCAGATTCAGCCGTTCTGGGGTGAAAGAGTAACAAACATCCATCCATCCATCCATCCATCCATCCATCCATCCATCCATCCATCCATCCATCCATTCTTACAAACTTTTACAATATTAGTAGGAAGGATTTAAACGTGCCAATAAAAATAATACGTGTACTTTTTACAAAATAAGAAAAATGTTCTAGGCGCCGTTTCCAGAATTGTTTTTTTAGCATACTTGCAGGCGTCATCCATTACGCTGACTCAAATAGCAGGCTTGGAGTACTGAGTAGAGCATAGTCTAGGGTAGAGGGTAATAATTAGCGAGACACATAATATTTGCAGGAGTATTGGCGTGTTTCGCTCGCGGCGGCGGATGATGGATGACGCTACACCCTGTGCGATGACAGCGTAGTGGTGCTGCGAGAATTGGACTAAATCTATGAATAAAATATTAATTTAAGTACCAGGTGAAAAAGTTTTGAGAAAACTAAATTAATGCAATATTTGCTAGTAAATACTACTGACCTTGTTTTTATAATAAGACTTTAGTTTTGGACAAAGATTTAGATAAAAACTTTCAATTAACATAATGATATTTTTTCAGATATTTTTGTTTGTTTGGATCATAACTATTTTCTTTGACCGACAACTTGCTGTGACATTTTAGCATGAGCTAAATTGTAGCAGACGTCAAAGTTTAAAGACCGATTCTCTCCATCCCCTTCAAAAGCGTACACATCGCGACGAAGAGCGAAGCATCCGAAACAATGTCAATTGAGATGACAGTGAGATGATGACGTCACTAAATGTCACGACACCCCTCCCTGCCCGTCTCCAGGTACAAAGATAACGAGGACACAGATTCTGCAAAGATTATTCAATATCGTGATGACGCAATGAAGTGGCAGATTTTGCTAAACAGGTGTTTTAAATACTTAGTAAGTAGGGTCAACTGGGTCAAATGCGTCTGTGGGGCAAATGCGTCTTTAGAAAATCACTGTCAAACCCTTCACAAATTTATTTCCCTTTTTAGTACATACTCCCTACTATCCTATCCCTATTCCCTATTTCCCTACTTTTTGAATTTAATTCCCTACTACATATCTATTATTTATACCCATGTCAATATCCATTATTATATTATTAAAAATCAGCGTAATTTTAGATCTAAGCGATGTTGTATAATTGTATTAAATTCTTTAGTATGATATAATTATACCTGTAGACCTTTCTTTTCTACTAAACTGTTTTTACCTCAACTAATTTACTAAGAATGTTTTTAAAACTGTGGTGGTTTTATTTTCTATCAGAGCTTTATAGCTTTACGCCATCTTTCGTTAAGCTTAAAACACATTCAATGAATATCCAATGTTAGTTCAAGACATCATCAACAGATGGCTTTGAAAAGATTTGTATCGAGTGTGGATAGAAGGGCAGAGAATCACCGGACGCTACTCGCCACGAATGTTGACCACTCACGTATTCGTAAACTCTTCGTCGACTGAACCTCGGTATTTCTATTAAATAAAAGTACCTGGATGTCCGAGCTTTGCTCGGTATTTTTTTTTTTATTGTGTTTTTTGGAAAATAAACAATTGATTTTAGTCTAACCTCAAAGCAAACTCTCATTGACTTCGTGTTACTTAACAACGCCATCTGCTGTTGTGTCGTTAAAGCAATTAGTTGCTCACAAAAAATAGTATTATTATTCGCCAATAGATGTCAGGAAGAGTCATATTTTTGTTATTTTTCTTCCAAGTTTATGTTTAAGTTGATTATCGATAATGATTATCGATAACACGAATAAAATGACATTTTCTAGAAATGAGTCCTAGCTAGATCGATTTATCGCCCCCGAAACCCCCGACATACTAAATTGTATGAAAATCGTTGGAGCCGATTCCGAGATTCCAATTATATATATATATATATACAAGAATTGCTCATTTAAAGATATAAGATTTAGAAATTCGTTACCGAGTTTGCAACTTCATCTTACTTTTAAAATCAAAATATTTGATATAGACTTGGAACTCTTGGAAAACCTGTGTATAGTGTGCATGTCTGCAAATTTATATTTACCTCGCTAGAGGGCAAACTCAAGTCAAAGTCAAAATGTTTTTATTCGATTATGGTATCAAAGATACACTTATGAACGTCAAAGTTTTATAACAGACTCGACCGCCTTGTTCGGAAAAAGAGCCTCTACTCAGAAGAACAGGCAAGAAACTGATGGGCATTATTTTTTTCAAACCATAGGCAATAATAGAATAATATGGCAGATAACAAGTTTTTTTTTAAAACTTAATTCTTTTATTGTAACGAAAACAATGATCCGGACTTCAGGCTTGAAATCGGACTGTTCTGCCCGATTTCAAGCCTGAAAAATCTGCAATTCCCATCTGGTCCGTTCCCCCTGCCGCCATGAGTTGCGTGCCTCGTCCTGCCCTAGCCATTGTTTTAATTTCACTCGAATCACTAATTGCCATCCAGCCGCATTCAGAATAACCCCGCAAACGTTTTTAACAACCACCTCATTGCATTTTAAAAGAAAGGATTATAATTTCCTTACCCCTCTCTCGGTAGGCGGAGATCTTTTATTAATTCAGTTAGTTGTTTGGATTTTTTACGTTTCCCTGAATTACTTAAGGGAAGTTTATTTGGTATTTTATTCAACTTTATTTTGCTGGAATTAAGCTGATGGTAGGTTTTCTTTCGACGGTTTGATGATGGTTCGCTTTGTACAGCAAAAATAAAATTAGATCCAAAGGGCAATGAGAACAAAAAAAAATGTTGGCATGAACTGGGTTCTGGATTCGTGGCGTAATTTACGTAGTATCGGAGACCAAAAATTATGATTATTTTTATTGTACTTACTAATGGTCTAGAAACTATTCCGATCAATCTATTGTTAGGTATCTACCTACTTGGTATGAAATTAAATTGCTGAGTAGTTTTTTCTGAACGAGTTATAACTTCAACACTACCAATAACATAGCGTCAGCTTTTATCGATTTTAAGCTCTAAATTGAAATCATAAAGTCAGTTTTAATTTTATTTCCCGATAGTAAAATAAAACTTATTGTGTAGGTAGATTGAATTTCCTCGAAAACCCGTATAAGCGCGCGGGATGAGTGAGTAGAATAGGTATACAGTAGGACTCCACGCTCGAAGGTGCGCGCCGTGTTTTTGCGCCCAAATAGCTAAATAATGACAGACAGACGTACGCTCCTACAGCCTCCCGCATGCTAATAGAAAAACATGAATATTTATGCAACTGAGCCGCAGGGGACAAAAATATAAAAACAATTGTGAAGTAGCAGTGTTTTATTGGAACATGCTGCAAGTGCGCTGAATGGATTGGACGTTTTATACGACAATACAAAATTGGTACATAATGAGTATGAATTTTTGTAACTTTAACTTTTTACACAAGCGTTTGTACTTAATTATTCAATAAACAACCTACTGCAATTGCTACAAGCCAGCACTTAATAAAGGCACCAACGCTTTGCTCTAGTTTGTGGCTGGAGCCATAGGGAAATAAATCTGGAGTGCCTTGCCGGTAAACACCGACATTGACGGGGATTGACGACTACAGATTCTCAATGTCTGGAGCCTTCCACTTCCGCCAAGTAGCCACTAGTATGTATAGATATTACCTAGTTGTAAGCCAAAATTTGTGAGACAATAATTTATTTATTCTTTGAAAAAATAATGCCCCTCAGTTTCTTGCCTGTTCTTCTGAGTAGAGGCTTTTATCCGAACAAGGCGGGGGAGTCTATTTAAAAAAAAATGACGTTCATAAGTGTATCTTTGATACCCAAATTGAATAAAAAACATTTTGGCTTTGACTTTTGACTTCAATGTGTATATGACGCCTGTAAGTAAATGTTACTACTTATAGGTGTTACATAATATACTCTTTTTTGACTTCGGTGTAGAGAAGTATTTTCGTGTACATGGTAAGTATATACTTTGTTTTATTCGTAAAGTAAAATACCCATCTCCTATACACTTCGATTTTTATTGCCAAGTTGCAACGATTGGTATCTATGCGAGTAGTTATAAAGGGGAGAGTGGGCTTACCTAGGATTTAAATTTAAATTGCACCGCTATCTAACAAGTGTCACTCATGCCTCAGCGAGTGATAGATCGACAATATCCAATACATGCATCTGAATGTCATTAAAAACAGGAAACCATGATAGTGCAATACAAATAACACACATGCTACATACGTACACATATTGGAACAATGTAAATGTATTATTATTAGAATATGACGTAGTTTATTTCTATAGAACTCACTTTCTACTCGTACTACTAATACTATTACATTTCACTGATTTGCTATATATAGGGTCGATACTTGCACGATCTTGGGCTAGTTAGCTAACACAAAAATAAAAGTATTAGAAGTTGTTGTGTTTTGAGTTCTAGACCTTCTAGAGTAAAGTCCAACAAGAATTTTAAGATATTCTATTTTCTAAGCTACACTGAATTCTGCAAATTCATTCATCACTTCAAAAACACAAATAAGGTTTTGAACTAACTTTAACAGTTGGCTATATCAAAGGCCACAAGCAAGCATGTGTCGGAATCGCAAATGAGCCCTGACCGCGGATTGCGATGCTGTGACTAAACCGATGATTCAAGGATATTGCCTTGAACGCATCTCTAATCTTATTTTTTATGTAACCATTATTAGCAGTGTGTTTGTACCTCAGCTGTTTAGCAACGCTTTGGTTTAGTTAATAGGTAAGTAGGTTACTTCTAATCCTACTTCCTACTATCCTACTTCCTACTAATATTATAAACGCGAAAGTTTGTAAGAATGGATGTTTGTTACTCTTTCACGCCAGAACGGCTGAACAGATCTGGATGAAATTTGGCATAGATATAGATTATAGTCTAGAATAGCACATAGGATACTTTTTAACCGCGGGTGAAACCGCGGGGCGCAGCTAGTAATATTATAAACGCGAAAGTTTGTAAGTATAGATGGATGTTTGTTACTCTTTCACGCCAGAACAGCTGAACAGATCTGGATGAAATTTGGCACAGAGATAGATTATAGTCTAGAATAGCACATAGGATACTTTTTAACCGGGCGAAACCGCGGGGCACAGCTAGTATGACATAATCGGTTCAGTTAAGAAAACATAAGACGAAGGATGAGTAAGGAACAACCCAAATTAGATTCTGTATCCACTGATGAAATAATCAATATGTTGAGTTAGTTATTTTTTTTTTATTTCAAGCCTTTTTTGTTTGTAATATGAAATAAAATTAAATCACTAACTTACAACTCAAATACACGAAAGTCAAATTACAATAAAATTAAAATGAGATTTAAACTAATAAATCGAAAATAGCATAAAATTAAATTTAAAAAAAAAATTGAGTAAAAAATTAAATATAAATTAGTGACTTCTTGCCTTTCTGTTCATGTTGTCTTTCAGTTTGACTTCAACCCTAATACTACGATCTTTGACTTTAACCTCACTATAAGAGTTGAGTTGAATTGTTAAGTATCTGAATAGCAGTTTAAAAAAAGTTCCAGCGTCGACTGTGGCCTTACAAATCTAAAACAAAAACAGGAATTTAAATGCACATAATTTGAACGTCAGCCCGCGAGATAGCTAACAGACGGAAAATATTAAAGGGAACTTTACCTACATTTTTAAAAGAAGTTTTCTTTATCCGAAGAATAAATCGAAGGTGGGAGGGAAAAGTTTACCGGCGGAAGAAAGAATCTGTTGTTTTATTCATGAAAAAAAAAAAGCAAAAATATTTGCAACAAAATACTTTTTGAAAAACTACTGGAAAGTGTTGAAAGATTTTCAGATTGTATGAAGAGATTCCAACCACTATTTTCTAAAAATGTATGAGGCTATGGTATGGTACTCGAGTGCAGTAAGTACCTAACTTAGTAAATAATAATAATTTATTTACTTCGGGCAACAAAAATCTTTATACCACATTTATCACATTTTATTATTATATATCACCAACATTACACTACAAAAATTATAAACTAAATTTTAAAACATTTCATTTCATATAGGTAAGACATTTTGTGCAGACGAATTCAATTTTCTTAGTTTACTGCTTTCTAATCATCGTTTGCACAAAATGTCTAACCAAGGGCGAAAAGTGGGCCTCTGCTATTATCTTAATTATGGCGTTGGAACTACGCCGCAGTCTAGGCACTTGCCAATTGCATGATGCTAATTTTTTACGGACAACGGCGTGAAAACCATCGGTCTACTGTTTATCGCTAAGCAAGACTTTTCAGCTGGCTGGAACCTAAAACAACATTTTTAACTGTGTTCCCGAAATTAAGATTAGTTTTATTCCAATCCTTATTGATTTATCCGCCTATTACCTATGGAACAGCAGGAAGTTATGACAAAGTTAAAAAAGTCTCTCCTCCGATTCCCGAAAAACAATCAAAACACACGACTTGCCTACAAATAAGTAAGGATTTCGATAAGTCCTCACGCGCAGTTTCCATTAAATAATGCAAATTTGTTGTAATCCTCGCTGTGGCAAGTCTGGCAACACCACCGTCGCCGCCACGAGTGAAATATTTAATTTTCATAAAGTATACATTAGCTGAACAAGTTGTCTTGAGGGGAACTCTCGCTTGCTGACTGAGTACGTCGAGATTTACTTGTGTGCTTGGAAACTTTTCAGTTGTGCTTAATTAAAATGGAACATGTTCTAGGACGATTTCGTCTTTTCATATTAAATGTTAGGTAGAAATAGACAAGTTTTAGTCATTAAATAAAAGAAATGGTTTGAGTAAATATGACAATAACTTCCAGCCAATTTCAGTTAGATTTTTTTTTATCTGTAGCAGCCATGAAAATGGGTAATTTTACTTGTAGGTGACTTTATTTATTAGTCATATTTTTTCACTATTTTTGTTAGTAGTTATTATTAATATTAAAATATGTGTAAAATCGCTTTGCTTTTCATATATACGGTATGTTTGTCAGCATATCTTTTGAATTCAAAGTCCGAAATCCTAATAAACCCAATACGGCGCGACTATTGTTCGATCGCAACAGATAGACGCGTTCCCGCGCTAAAATTTGCATATCACCGATATTATATCGTCACGAAAAACGTATCCCTTAACGCCTGTGTACACACGAATGACGCGTGATGCTGCCGACCTTCCCTGACGTCATCCATCATTCGCCGTGGCGCCTGCAACTAGACTCGTCACACTGCGGCTCAAAAACTTCAAACATTTGAAACCTAGACTCTATTGCTATGAAAATAAGTTGTCGATTCGGCTGTTACGTCGGACGGGAAGGTGGCACTCCACCGCCTCGCTCGCGAGGGAGGATCCCTGTCAAACGCTGGCGAAGAGTTTGACAGACGCGGGGCGCGGAGTATTTGACATGAAGGGGCTTGTTTGATACGGGGGTGAGCTGACAGCGGGGAGGGAGGTCGAATTCTGCCCGGTCATGAATAGGCAATGGGCCCGCTTTATTTATAAAGATTGTTAGCCCAACACGAGCTCAGTGAACTTCTGGGAGAAAATGCCATAGTCAGTGTTCATTCATAGTAAGTTGGGTAGGTATGTCTCTTTTCAGGTTTGGTGAATTGGAAACTAATGTCTAATTAGAACTTCACTAAGTTTCGCTGCCGTATTCCAATAAGTAAGAGGAGAAGACATCCATGCTGGGAAGTTTTAAAAGACTGCGAGTCGTGTTTAACTTTTTCCTTTAGGGGTTGACTTTTTGAGTATAAATAAACAGGAGAGCGCAGTAAAGACTTTATCAACGACAATTTAATTCAAGCAACCGCAGAGTAACCCTCAGCATCTTGTTGGGGGAATAAAATCCATAAATGTGACGGCAGTGGCTGTATGAGCGGTGAGCGCAGCCTCTGCTACCAAATTTGATTATTCCGCGACGTTGGCCTATCGCCAGCGTCTGACTATTTATCAAGAGCTCTCCTCACTCGAGACGGTTTACAAGGATACCTAATAATCATGGCGTGGGATCTATATGGAGTTGTTCAATTCAAAATAATAAAGTTGACGAAGAGTGCTTTTTACCATTAAAACCAGAATGCCTAATAGTCAGTAGTTACCCAACTATCTACGATTTGTGGTCAATCGATTTTACACACACAAACCTTTCAATTTTAACTTTTTCGAAACTAGATTTTTTTAAAAATAATAAATTAAGCATTTTACAACGTGTATTTTTTGAATGCCAAAAACTTCATGGTATTCTGAAAACCTATGTACTTACAAAATTTCAAGAGAAAGATCCGAACTGAGATCCGGGCAGAATTCGGACATTTTTGTCAAAGCTGAAACATAATTTGCTCGCGGTCGCTCTCTCGGTAAAAATAACACCTTGTATTGTAAGCGTATTATTGTTGCAATAATACTAGAAATAAAAACATGATTTTTAATGTTTTATCAACTTCATAACATTTATCGAACAAAGTTTTAGTAAAAAAGTAATAATTATTAACCTCTACTGTTGTGACCACGTCTACGATTCCAATAAGACTTAACTTTCTAGTAATGGTTCCTAGATAATGCTAATCATTAATAGTAAAATCACCAAATTAATCTTAATTATTACACGTATTTAATGACATATCGTAATTATTGCATTCCCAATCCTATTCAGTGGTAAAAAAATGTGCAAAGTACTAAATTAACTAATTTTAGCTTACTTAATCAGTTGTGTAATTGATTATGATTCATAACTTGTACGTAATAGTAAGTAATTTGAAAGCTACTGTCATTAAGTAAAGAGTAATAAGGGCGTTGCATGAAGTATTTATATTTAATTAACTACTATAACTAAAGAACTTAATGATTTCAAAAACTATTTTATTTAAGTATAATTGTTGGTGCTTAGGCTTGTCATTGAGTTAGTATGTATTTAGTTCCTTCAAGTTATACATTTTTCACATCACTAAATAGTAATGCATATTTCTTTTTAATATTTATCGTTTAAACATTTCAAACTTCAAAAAAATAATCTTGCAATCTGTTCCTTGCAAACATTCAGATCGAAATAGATTACTAGAAGGGAAAATCGAAAAAAAAAACTTTAGAAAAACTTTCAATAAATATTCGTAAATTTGTTACTTAATCTATGTTCTTTTCTTATTTGACTATTTTTAGACAAAGAAATTTTAAAGTCAAAAATTGCAATCTTTATTTTTATAATAAGTATCTTTGTTTTTCTGCAAAAATACAGACAACGTAGCGCTACAACTGCTACGAGCCAAACGAATATCTGCATAATAAAATATTAATTTTCCTTTGCATAAGCAATTTTATTTGAAGTATGAGCCAGAAACATTTTAGACAAATACTATGGTTTGATTGTTATTTTGCGATCTAAAGCTGTCAAGCTGTACACTTGCACTTAACAATAAAACTTTAGTACACGATAACACCTATTCTATCACAGTCGAAATAAAACTGTAAACACCTAGATACACAAAACTTCATAGAAGTAAATATTAATAACCCCGCACACACACAGAATAACCTAGCTACTATGAAGTTGGCATAGTTTATAGAATATGGCACAGTTTGCCGCTACATTTGAAACTTGCAGGCTAATTCTCCGTTAAGAGATATTTTTTCTGTCATCTAAGTACCTGTTAAGAAAAAAATTAGAGCGATAGAGACAAAGCAAACGTTGATTGTTGTAGAGTGGTAGAATCAACCCTCTGTTGCAGATTAGCTGTCAGTTAGTACACAACCCTGTCGGAGATGTGGCAAGGCTGTTTCCGCGGCGTTTTTATGATTTATAGCGAGAGAGATTCCGCTTAGGATTTCGCTCAGGGCTCGCGTTTCCTTTTGTCAGCGGAACTGGCTTTGTGGCAGCCCTTAGATCGGTAATAGACAGCCGATGATTTGGTTCTCGGTAATAAATTCTTTACGCGTGAGAATTTAAATCTAAGATTTGAGAGATTTTTTTGGTTTGTAACTAGCAAAAGCTATGAATTTAAGTCAATATTTGCCTAATCCTATGTAGTTTTTCGACGTTGAAGCTTCACAGAAATGTGTTATTCCTAGGGAAAATAAATGTAATCTCCTTTGTTGAAGTTAGCTTTAATTTCACAATTATCTTTTTGTTTTAAAGTTTATCATTATGCTGAGCATTACACTGAGTTGGAGCCGGTTTGTGGCAGGAAGCCTGTTTTTCTTTTTTTTTGTCTTTCTTTTTTGTCATGTGTTTCGTTGTTTCCTGTTGCAACTAAAGTATATTCTATGCTATTAAAGTAAGTTATATTTTATTTTCCTTTTTTAAAACCACTGTGGTTTGCTCTACATCTGATTTTTGGTAATGACATACAAGTATTTTCCTAATTACATACCTCCTACTTAAAGGTTTTTACAAAAAAAGACAAAAAACTAAACATTTTTTTTTTTTTGATCGTGTACAAAAATTTAATAAAAGAAAAAAGACAAAGCACTGTTCTATATCAAGGCTAAATAGACAGGTATATAAATGAGAGAGTTAATCTATATTCGTGACTTCCCTTTGGCACCACTGCTTGGCACAACCAGAAGTGCTAATTTAGGAAAATTACAGAAGAACACAACGTAAAAATAACTTAAAAAAAAGTGCAACATTACCTCAAGCTCGACTTACGACAAAGTAAAACCTCTAAGCTCATAACAAGCAACATTGGCCGCATTATGTTAAGCGATGATCCCTCATAATGTCTACAGGGGTGGGTTTAATAAAACAAAGGACAACAACATGTCGGCTCCGATCGCGTCTGTCAAATAATGATGATCATTTGTCAACCAGAATCGGGACTGAGGAAGGCGGCGGAAGGAGGAAAAAGTATACTATTTTTATCGAGTTCTATAGCGTTAGATAAGGTGTAGAGATTTTGGAAAAATGTAGAGAAATTACTTTTGACTAAACAAGAGTTTAGACAATTAATTCTTGCAAAAGTGACGTTTCATTCAATTACCAATAAATTAGCCCCTTTATTTACAAAAGTTCTAGTATACCTATTTGAAATATATAATACGAAAAGAATTAAGAGTTTCTCTTCTGACGAGATGTATGCGTAATATAAATCTTATTTGAAAAGAACATCATATTTTTTTTTACGAAAAAAATATAAGAACAGTGCAGCTCTAATAAATCCTGCCTGACATAGATAGCTAAATAATCAAGTATCGGTACTGTATAGATCTATAGTTATATAGATTTTGGGTGGATCTTCAAAAAAGTATTTCTCAATTACACAGTAGGCATTGCTAGGCAGTATCCCAGCTGGCACCTAGCTACTTGTCATAGAAAAGACCCAACCCGACATATTCCCGATATAAGGAACTGAAGGGACAGGAATAAGCAGTGGATCGCGAGTCCTCTCAGCGCCGATCCCGTCATTTCTTTTATATTTTTTCATCAATGTCACATGTGACGCCAGAATGTCATTTTCATATGACGAAAAAAAATGTTTATTAAGACGCCGCCGGAGCGTGCCGCGATATTACAATATTTCCACTAGTGAAATATGGAAAGCTATTTTTTACGAGGAAATAACAAGGTGCGTATGATGAGATTAAAATCCGCGGGAGAGGGTTGGGCGTCTTATTAAATACTGAGTCTAATGGCCTTTTTTTGGTGATTTTTTAGAAGAATTGCAAATAAAATTGTTTTGGTTAAAAAAGGCAGGCTGGCCGGATAGATAAAGAAAAAAAAAAACATTGTTCTTCAATCAACTTTCCTATTCAAAGATAACAAAACGAATTGGTGCCAAATACGCAGCGAAAAACACTAAGCACATTAACAAATATTTTAATTGCGAAAGTTTGTATTGGTGTGTCTGGACATGTCAACAATTTTATATGTTTTTAAACAATTTTTGAGTTAATCATTTTTTTTATACAGTAATTGTTTGACATTTTTGTATTTTAATTGTGATTCTAATTGTAGTCTGATTTTTGACCATTTGATTAATATACTATTTATTTTATTGTTGGACATTTTTTTTCTAAAGTTATTTATTTTAATTTGATTTAATTTTTAACTAATGAATTCTATAATTTGACTAGGTACTTATATGTAATTATTATTCTTAATTGCTATGTGTAAATTGATTTAATTATTTTTGTAATCATTAGCTCATCACATGCCTTGCGGCATTGCTGTTAGTGTGATAAGTATTTGTCAATGAATGAAATGAAATGATATGAAATGTCTGTATACCGAACCCGTTAACGACTCCGATATTAAAAGAAATCCTTTTGAATTCAACTTCACACATAACGTGTTAATAACCTATTCTCTTCTCCAAATACCCATAACATTATTCATCATTTCTCCATCCAGCGTACAAAGAATGGTTTTAATCTGAGTTTTATATTAATTAAATAATCTAAACTTAGCGCCAACGCTAAGCTAGCAAACAGTGCATAATATCGGTGCATAGCGCTGCGATGCTGTGACACGATAGCGCGAACGGCAGATGCGCCACCGGTTGTGATTGTCTTGCGCGATGATTGATTATCTTCCGCGGCAGCTGGCGGGCAGGGCTGCCACCGCGCACTCGAATAAAATTTTACTAATATTACTAATATTATATTTTTACTAATACTAATACTACTAATTTTTACTAATACTACTAATATCACTAATATTATATGATATTTTTACTAATATTTTACTAATATTACTAATATTACAAACTAGCTGCGTCCCGCGGTTTCACCCGCGATAAAAAAATCCTATGTGCTATTCTCGACTATAATCTATCTCTGTGCCAAATTTCATCCAGATCTGTTCAGCCGTTCTGGCGTGAAAGAGTAATAAACATCCATCCATCCACCCATCTATTCTTACAAACTTTCGTGTTTATAATATTAGTAGGATGTGAAAATTTGGAAATATAAACCACGTAGAAACGGTTGAACGGGTTTGAATGAAATTTGTTATGGGAGTAGTCATACCCTACTGAATTAAATACACATGCTACAATTAAAATAATATTTTTGATGCTCATTAGACATTTAATTATTGCAACTTATTATTATTAAACAGTGTATTTTATGACTTTGAAAGCATTAATGAATGTAATTAAACTGTATCAAAGATATCCTCATAAATAACTGTAAACATAAAATACAGTAAACAAAGTAATTAGCACAAAATTATCTTCTTTTGTTACAGATAAAGATTTTGTCAAAACACTGTAGATAACTGAACATAACAATAGAAAGAAGTAGCAAACAACATTATGTAGCTACCTACTAGTTCAAATCCACCCTACACAATGTACGATAATCCCTCTTTAGAAAAGTTTGATTGACAGATCCTATAGCTGTCTCTTTCCTTTAATTCAATTTGCTTGTGAGCTCCTCCTTCAATACTGAGAAATAAATATCAAGTACCTACGTATTTATCGCACCCTATTTTATTTAGGTTAATAAGATTTACTAATTTAGGTAGATAGATAGATAGGTACGAGTATGTTATTACAAATAACGTTTAAATTTAAACGTTAAAATAACGTCATACGTATTTGAACGTTACGATTGTAATAATCGTAATTAAAAATTAATGATTTTAAATGGTGTATGTTCTGAACTTTTTTATTGTGTAAGTAAGTATAAACCTGTGATTGACCACCCGCATTGACCAGCAAGTCTGTGTAAAATATTAAAAGTAAGCATTAAAGTTGGTGACAACCCTATAGTTCTATTCAACTCACGTTTATTCAATATAAGCAAACTCAAACGTAGGCCACGGTAAAAGCACTGCGCCCGAATATGTATTCCACATTCGTCAACTGCTACTTGATATAATTTTGTATCCAAGCCAAGGAGAAAACATTTGCCAAGGAGAAACGAATCCATTGATTGACAGAAATCGGCGGCTTTTTTATGTAAGCAGGTTGTGTTTGTTAGGGTAATCTTAAACGGGCCTTATTTTTATTGCAATATTTGCTCGGCAATATTGGCAATATTGCCGACTGTAGCCTATTTATTAGCTATAGCCTATTTATTAGCTGTAGCCTATTTATTAGCCTATGTAGGCTATTTATTATCAGTCATGCTAGAAATGTATGGTCAGACCACACTCAGAATATTGTCGCGATATTGCCGGGTCAGTTAAACATATCGTCACGCCTTTCGCCAGAGGGGGCTGGCAGAGATGTAATACAATACCCACACTTCGCCGGACGATATTCAGTTCCAAATGTGACAGGGGGTTAGTCTGTCGCCATACACCGGGCTCCAATCATGTAACAGATGACATACATAACATAAATATATACATATCGTCACGACTTTCCCCCGAGGGAGCTGGCAGAGGTGTAATACAACACCCACATATCGCCGGACGATATTCAGTTCGAAATGTGACAGGGGGCGAGCCTTTCGCCATACACCGGGCTCCAGTCATGTAGCAGATGACATACAATACGCACATTTATTCACGCAATGAACAAATTGGCTGGGTTCGAACCCGCTTCCTCTGACTTGTGAGGCGGACCTACTCCCAACTAGGCAGCCATCGCTCGACATATATAGATGACATACAATACGAACAAATTGGTGCGTGCTGTCGGCTGGATTTGAACCAGCTCCCTCTGGCTTGAGAGGCGGGCCTTCTCCGATTAGGCTATCATCGCTCCGGTTCAGTATTGCAGTAAAAATATAGCCCATCTATGAGCACCCTTATACAATGATACAATGAATTGCGTAAGTACCATATTGTTCCAATAATTAATCAATATGCAAATACGTCTAATGTTTACGTTTCAATATGAGTAAAATCAGTGAAAGTGGTTTTTTATAAATATTTACTTAAATGTATAAGTACATTTAAATAAATACTTATAAAAAAACACTTTATCACAAAAGCACTTTTGGAGTTGCAGAGTGCTATAGGTAGGTACATACTTTTATTACGAGTATAATTAATGAAGTACCTAGTTAATCTAATGTGTAATAAGAGTCATTACTTACGAGTATTTATGAAATAGTGCAATAGTTAGACTCTCATTTAACGATTAATTTAAATCACCACATTAGCATAGCAAGTGAATCTAATACTATTACGTGACATAAATGTCGTTGAGTCACACATTGATTACTCACTCGTAGGTGTGCATTTGTGCAAATTACTTAATTAAATAGAAGTATGTAAGTCCTTAACTAATTATACATTTTAATTAATTTACTTAATACAGGCAATTATTCGGAAAATGTATCGTCATAGATTCAATTATCTACATCGCAAAAAGCTTTACCTGTCTTTTTATTAATTTTGAACTCAAATTAATCGCTAATACCCTTATGCTGATTACAATAACATTTCTTGGTAAGCAGTATGAAATTATAGATAAGAATAATTAAGTACCTACCCTATTTTTTTTTGAAATTTTATGTCAGTTAAAAAAAAAACTTAATAAGGAAATAATGTGAAATTCAAAAGTATGTAAGTATAATAAGACATAATACGGGCAATTATTAGAATATTTTTACCAAAATTTACAATCAACTATACTACTTTCTATAAACAAGTGGCGCCACCTACACATTTTCAGTAAAGTTTTTGTGGTAACGTTACTTCAAAGGCTACCTAAGAAAAGCTTACCTCCAAAAGTTCAATTTTCTTCTACAAGATAGTGAAAACCCAACTTATTTTATGACTAACGTATTACTTACATTAATATTAATTACATTCAAAAAATATAGTTTAAATAAATAACGAAATCATTAACTATCTAAAGCAATGGAATAAAACATTTAGTAACTGTAATATTGTATTGTACAACAAACCAGGGTAGGATGGTTCAGCGAGTGTTTCAAGTTAGGAGGGATGTAATAAAGCCTCTTTCATCTCTTGGTTTCACGAATATTAGCTAGATGGCGCTTAAAATAAATTTTGAGTTTCACATTTGTTTAGATTATTTTGATACTGAATAAATTATAATTTGATAAAATTTTATTGGATGCTTTCTATTCTTAGCATATTAAAACTTATAACTAATGAAAGACTATTTTGTTTTAAAAGTATTTTAGTATCGTAATAGAAAAGTACCTACAGCTACAATTTTACATAACATAAGATAACATCGAGGGGGCTGGTTGAGGTGTAATACAACACCTACACTTCGCCGGACGATATTTAGTCCCAAATGTGACAGGGGGCGAGTCTGTCGCCCTGTGTCACATTTGGGCGCATACAATGCACTGCAATGCACATACAATGCGCACATATGTTCACACAATGAACAAATTGGTGCGTGCCGTCGGCTGGGCTCGGCCCAACTAGGCTATCATCGCTCATACAATTTTACCTAAAAGACAAAACCAAAAATAGTAAACCTTACTCGTTACTAAACCTGTGTATATACTTAAACATATTCTGTACCAACTTCTTACGATATTTATTTGTAAACACTATGTCATGATATTAAAACCAGTATTTGAACCTACTTACTACCTACTACCTACTTACTTAACAAAAGATGTTATCGACAGAATCTTTCAAAGTTGTCTAATGGCTTGTATTATGTTGTTGTTGCAAAGATAGACTCATTTAAACAAAACCAACACTTCTAACAATATCTTTACTCACCTAATAAAATAAAAACATTTATTACCCATGTTTTAATGTATGTGAATTGATTGGATCTAATTATTCATTAGTTTATTATGTTACATTAGTTTACGTATAAAGTTTAGTGAAAACGAATTATGGATTCAGTATTCGTTTATAATATAGAATGGAATATCTTAACTGATTTTCTTCTGTACCTACCCTATGAAGTGATCCGATATTCGGATAAGTACATTTGTATATTTACATAAACCTTATAAGGTTAGGGTGGCTAGTGTGGAGAGCACTTCTTTGATCAAAAATTTCGCGTTCCTTAGAGCGATGGATTTAGTATTCCTATTCAGTATTCGTTTAGAATTTAGTATGCTGTACCTTTAACAATCGGGTTAGGTAGGTAATGCTCAACTATATGTTTAAATTAAAAAAAAAATCAAAAATTAATTTAAAAAAAACAACAGATTAGACTAAAAGCCGCTTTTATTCATTTTTATTTTTTGGCAGGAGAAAGAGAAATACATATAAATTTCGATATGAGAGACGGTGAGAGACAGATGACTAAAACGGTAGATCGTTTACAGGTTCTACATTGCATTTCCTGGAGGCCCTGGAGCAGTAATTTTTATCCCATTTCGTATACGTTTGGGCGACCTGATACCTGTGACACAAGGATTAAACATAGGTATTAAGTATTTTGTTAATTAATAAATATAGTACTGAACATATTACTTACTCGATTTTATTAGGTACGCTAATTTATCAAAATGTATCCATGTACATTCTACATTTAATGAATATTATAAAATACAGTAAATATACAATAATAATTGAAGAGTGTCCATCATATTAAAATATCTACCTTAATACTTATGTATTTCAACATCATGTTAATTTAACAAAAAAATTAAATTTTTTTTTTCCAAAGTATAAAATAATGTATAGGTCCTTGAAAATACCTAGTTGATTCTTATATCCTACAAAATTGGCACCAAAACAACAAAGCGCCCTAATTAAGGGCCAGGCAGAGTTTACTGGTTTCTTAATCACCGGGTGACACACGACAATGGGACACCATGTATAAATTCGGAATCTAATTGGGGAAAGCATTATTAGCAATCCAGCTTTCACTGAGTACGTTACTTTACCTTTAGAGCTTGCTTACACGTCTTGATATTGTTAACAAGCAAAATGCCAGAGTCAACGACAAGTCAGTCACCGCAAGAAGTTTTTAACACTTCTCAACAATGGAGTCACGAAAATAACCAAGCGAATATTGTCCAAAGCGAAACGGTAATTAAGAGTTTATAATAGTTAGTTGATTTCCATTTGAAAAACATTTTCACGGATTCATCTTAGGTCGATACTTGTCAAATAGAATAGTACTAAGAACAGCAAGATTCTTTAAGCTTATTTTACTAAAATATTTTGTTTGTCTTTCCAGAATTTGGTGTGGAGCACGTTACCGAATCACAACATCGTTCCAGTGCCTCATAGCATCAGCAATCCTGGTTTCATCCCTCACGGAATCAACAGCAACGTTCCAATTGCATATAGTTCAGCTCCAAACTACATCAACGTTCAGAATCCACCACCGTACCAGAGATACACTCATATCCACAATGGGTATCCCATCGTCAGCGTTCCAAGTACACAGAACTTATCAGCGGTACCAGTTTTGGTCCGCCCGCCTTACAGACCAGCACCACTCAACAACACCTTGGCAACCCAACAAAATATCAAGCTTATTCAAACAGGATGGAATAAAACAAATGGCGGAGTAAAGAAACAGAAACGCATCAGAACAGCCTTTACCAGCCATCAAATGATGGAACTTGAACAAGAATACGCCAGGACGAGATACTTGGACCGCACTCGCCGGATCGAACTCGCTGAAATTCTACGCCTGAACGAGAGGACAATCAAAATCTGGTTTCAAAACCGAAGAATGAAAGAGAAGAAAGATCGAGCGGAAAGTCTCGAAGAAGTCGACGATGACGTGACTACGACTCAGTCTCCACCAGAAGTTGGAGTACCGATGTTCCAGGAGCCGTATCAAGCTAATAATGAAGCTTATAATAGAATCGGTGTATTTGTTGAAGAATATCCAGTGTCGTCCACTTCTGCAATGCCTTCAATGCCAGAAACTCTAATGCCTCAGGGAAGTTATCCAGGTTATGCTATACCCGACGGGTGTCCGCCTCCGTACCAGCAAGTCCACCTCCAAGTGCAGCAGTATTCCTCACAGTACAGTGAAGTCCAGTTGTCTCCAGAATCAGCTCCACAGTCAGAGAGCTCAGTTTCAGTTGATACTAGTGCTCCAAATGATATTGCAGACAGGAATTGGGACTTGTCTTGGATAAAAAATATGCAAGCTGAAGAAGAATGATTTTAAAAGTAATTTAGACTGTACATAAAAATGTTCGCAATGTAACTGTTAAGTAAATTGTATAATAGTATTTTATAGTGTTTTAATGTAGTATAATTGTAAATTTAGTGTAATTTACTGAATAAATTAATAATTTAAATTCAAATAGTTTTTTCGATTTTTAAACTGATGTGTACAATTTTTCTTGCTTATTTACTTTATACAACTATTTAGGTACATTTAGTAAATGTATCATTTAGCATAAGTACATACCTACAATAAAAGAGTAAGATGAGTTTAAAACCCAAGTTAATTGTTATTTTACAAAATTATTAGGAAAAAAATGTTGAAGTAACTTTAAACTAATCTGATGGGTGAGATTATTAGGAAAAAAATGTTGAAGTAACTTTAAGCTAATCTGATGGGTGAGAAGGTTTTCATAAGTTCTCTTTGGTTGTGATAAAGAAATTATTAGACACCCAGGTACTAGTTCCAAACTACGAGTATTTAAAATGTTATTTGATTTTACGAGTAAAGTTGCTATGACATTTTTTGTAAAAATATAAGTACGTAAATTTCACACTCAAAAACTATTTTTTGTTTTTTTGTAATTTAGAAATGGAATGCGATTATTTAATAGGCCTACCAAATGCTCCAACTTCCTCACACTTTTAACTACACATAGGCTTGGACACGGAACACCTAGTGTGTGGTTGGTAAAACTGTACAACGCGCCATCCCCACGGCATGGCTTGCGCGACTTCAGCTTGCCTGCGCAGGCCCGGCCTGCGCGTGCCTACTTGTTTGTGCGCGTGGTTGGGCGTTCAGTGTTCAAGCCGGGCCTGCGTTGTTGAATTTATGGGGAAGACGCCGATGACTTCGACAATAATGAGGCCTGCGCGTACTTAGCTAAGCCGATCGTTTCGTTACCTCACAGCTCAGTTTAGTAGGTACGCACATGCCTCTGTTAAGTCCGTTCAGCTATAAATGTGGGGAAGTTGGAGCGTATGGTGGGCCTGTAAGGTTAGATTAGATTTTTATATAGCGTAAGTAAGTAAGCGAGTAAGTTTCTCAAGTACTACTTATTAGAAACTACAGACAGACATATGAAAGGTGATAGACGATAAAGAGAAAACCTCAATAGTGATAAACGTCGCATTCAATAGAAGTTTAAAACGAAAAATTAGGCAATCAGGCTAACAAAAAATGTAAATTAGCTTATGGAAAACAAAGAGTTGATTATGAGGATGAAATAAGAACAACCCTTGGTAATTGTCATTCTGCTTAATCACATTAATTTGCACCAGTAAAAATACCTCCTTGTGTTATTCCAAAGTGTATTTATTACAATTATTCTTGAACTCTGAAGAAAAAAATATACGCTTCGACTTGTATACCTCCTCCGTTTCGTCGGTTGAAAACAAATTAATTCGAGTGACACCTTATCGACCAACAGTCGGTGTTAATGTTGATGGGTACAGTCCGGATATAATCTCTTAAGCTCAGAAAGACATTGAAATTGACACTAAAGAGAATAATGTGTGTTAAATTTCAATAATCAATATTACCAATCCAAATTAATTACAAAGACGTTTGTTCTGTCGGTGTAACAAACTATTCTTCAACCTCGAGCTGAGCAACTAGCTGCACAGAATAGACTTCGATAAATCATTAATTAAATAACTTAAAAACAATAATAATTTAAGTATCGAATCAATTATGATTGTTTATTAAAGCGGTAACAGTTTTTTTAGAACCAACTCAATGATGACATTTTTCGAATGGTTGACTTAACCCTCTTAAAAAAATTACTTAACACTCTTCTCGAGATACTAATGCTCTTTTTATAGTTAAAAAAAACAAGCTTTCCATCTCCTAGCTCTATCATCAGATCTGGGCCCGTACCGTGACATTTTATTTTCATGATAGCTACGTATTGTTTTCGACGCTGCGCGACCGCGAATCGTATCGCCGCGTAACAAGGTTCATGGTCGCGCAGCGTCTGAGTCAAAACGTAACCATCTTGGCATGTCCATGGTCCATGTACCATGTCATGGTACAGGCCTAGCTCCGAAATATCATATTTGACTTGAGTTACAATTAGTGAAGCTAACAAAAACGTGTTAAAAAAATATAATTGCTCTAAGATAATTGATTAATTCCCACACCAAACTTGTGGTAATAATCGATAATGTATAAAGTAAATGGGGGTAGGTATCATATCTTTAACGCTCAGATCGACTAGTTAATTCAACTAGAGGGTAATCAACAAGTGACGCTGACGTTAAACTACATACGTATCGATTCAATATTGCCAAAGGCAATTAGTTAATAGTACGCGATTTAGTAATATTGTAATTAAATAATGCCCATACCTATATAAATGAGACGCGGCTTGCTTGAATCGTTTAGTTTAATATAATTAATTCGGCATCAAATATCACTGCTCTGCGGACGATGAGACAAATAATAATTGGCCAGAGCAGTTCGTCGAAATTAGGAAGTTACAAATTGGTTATTGGTGAAGAAAACTCGAACGCAGTAAGTACAATCATAATAGTAAGAATATTATATTAATGTATTTTATTACGGAATGGACAATAATTTCTACTTTTTTCTTTCTACATAATTATTTTAAAAAAACTATTATTTTAAATAATTATAATATCGTTTATAATCTAAGAAAAAAAAGTGTATCTTATGACATTGACCTAAACAAAGTTAGTTTAATTACCAAGTTATTTTTAAAACATCATTTGACAGAGTTACCTATACATTATTTATTCCTTAAAACGATTTAACTTATAAATCAAGTATTTTCTACAAGAAATTTGACACATATACCTATAAATAGAACAAAAAAGAATTCTATGTACATATTCATTTTAATGTTCTAGTCTTGATCCCAATCTTTTTATAACTGATTGTGACAACAAACGTTAGATCAGAAAAAAAAAGATTTTTATAAAACTGTATGAAAAATTTACAATTCTTGTATTCCAGATGCAGTTCAACCCGGATCAGCGCCGTGTTCTCAAAAAGGCTAAACGATTCAGAAGCGCGTTTACAACTGAACAAACAAATTATTTAGAAGAACAATATAAAAAATTTCAATACATCAACGGAGAACAACGTCAGAAGGTTGCATCAGTACTTAAAATTGGTGAGAGGCCAATTAAAATATGGTTTCAAAATCGTCGAATGAAAGAAAAGAAGGAAAACCACAAAGAATTTGATGATGAAATTTGTGGTAATGCACAAAAACTTGCTAAAGATCAATTAAATAATGTGCCTGCTTTGCCATCAACTAATGACCACCATTTAAACTCATTATCAATGTTGTCGTTCACTGCAGATACCACTGCTTATGCAAATACCAACAGTATAAAATCAAACATAGTTGATAGCAAAGAGAAACTATCGACTAAACCAGAAAGTCCAAACAGCACGACAACAAGTTTTGAACAGAAAGTTTCGCCTTCAAGAGCAAATTTTTACAATGAAGTAAATAGTCAAGAGAACTCGACTTCTTATTTTAATCAACAAGCAATCGTTGACACAACTGTACCATTTACGACCGGGAAAAAAAATAAGATATCACCAACTCCGGATTACAGAAACAACACTTCTGCTGAATTTTCTATAAATTTGTGTAAGAAATACAAACAACAACGTGCTTCAACTGATGCTGCAGTGTCCGGCAATATTTCTAATAAAGATCAGAAAATGAAAACCGAATCACAGCAAGTGCCAAAAGTGGAATCGAATCACTTAAGTGCTCCTAAAGATTTACCACCGAGTAAGAAATGCAAAATATCATATCCGCCGCCACCTAAACTACCTCCGCAAATGAACTTGAACAATGCAATGTATTACCCTGTTATGTCTAGCGTATACTCTCCACCAATATCATCCTTGCCTCCACCTTACGTGTCACCAGATGGCGTACTTTGGAAGCCTGTGAATTATATGCCAGTATTGGCAACGAATCCACCGCCAATGAAAATTGGACATCAAGGACCACCAGCACATGCAACACATGAACAAAACAAGAATTGCATATGTAATTGTCATGGAAACACTCAACATATACCTTTAACTTTTCCACCGAGCTTACAGAATCCGTATGCTCAATATGTGATCACTGTACCGTTCCCACATACCAGTGCTAGCTTTTAGTTTAAGAGATAGTTAAATTTCTATCTAATTGTATTTACTTACTTATTGGTTCTCGTAGTTTAAAAATAAAGCTTTGTTTAATACTTGTACTATATTTATTTTGAAAACTTTCCCACACATATTTTTACAATATATAGTTTCTTAATACAGTCATATAATAAACGTTTACAATAAGTTACTGGTACACTTTTTCTTATATCTAGCATAACAAATTTAAAAAAATAGGTCTAACAAAAAATAAAACAAGTTTTTATAAAAGGACAGAAGATGGCATGAATATATTATAAAGCAGTGTAAAGTTAGATAAATGAAAACAAGAAATTTTTAGGACAAATAAAATTATCAAAAATAAGCAATTATCATGCTTAGAGAAAATAATGGATGTTATTATTAAATACCATTTTAACTAAATTTATCCAAACAATATTTACATTTCTTAGGTTCTAGATATACATTTTAATAAATTAAAATAAATAACATAGTTTATACTCCTTCGTTGTAAAAGTAGCAGGGTGTATTGTTTGAAGTCCAATAACTGTTGTGCATTGAATTTTCTTGCTGATACTGATGGTAATTATAATCATTTATGTAATTCCCACTATTAAATGGATAATACTGAGTTGGATACATATTCCAATCGCTGTAATATTGCATTTCGCCAGCCTGTACTGCGTTGTGATCGCTAGCATGGATATTTTGAATCTGTTCATTTATATTTGAGTAGAAATGTGGGACTGCATACTGACATGACTCAGGAGTAAGATTTGTGTTGGTTATATTTTCACTTTGTTGTGAGCTGTAAGATCCTGTTGGAACGGCAGGAGGAGACTCTTCGCAGCAAGCAATAGTCTCATTTGAGGAATCACTCTCAACTCGACTCGACTCTGAAGATTCTCGCTTCTCTTTCATTCTTCTATTCTGGAACCAGATTTTGACGCTCTTGTCTCCTAAATTCAAAATCTTAGAAATTTCTCGGCGGCGCTCTGGGGTGATGTACTTGTTTTGGACGAACATGAGTTCTAATGTTCGTAGTTGTTTTGTCGTAAACGCAGTTCTGTTTCTTTTGATCTTTTTCTTTATAGGTTTTTTGATGTCTGAAATAAAATAAAATTGTTTTAAATTACATTAGATTTTGTGGCTTTAGAAGTAAGTTGTGAAGTGTGCACACGTTGTGTTGAGGTTGCTTTTCATTGAAAGACAAACTTATTTACTAATACAAATATCGTCACGCCTTTCCCCCGAGAGGGCTGGCAGAGGTGTATCACAACACCCACACTTCGCCGGACGATATTCAGTCCCAAATGTGACAGGGGCGAGTCTGTCGCCATACACCGGGCTTACTACACACTAATTTGTTAATGTGTAGTGTATTTACTAATACACTACACATTAATAAGCGGGAGTAACCAGCGTAAACTACTGTTTATTATCAAGGAATGTTTACTTTATCCGTATTAGATACGATACAAACCGCGTATGCATACATCTGTGGATTTTACCTATGTACAAAATTATTTAGTACGAAAATTGTGTTTTGTTCTCTTTGCTGTTGTTCAATTTCAAAGTCTTATTTCTTTCACTATGATAATAAGAAGACAGTCAGAGGGACAAAAAAAATGCCAATTACGGAATGTAGATAATAAAAACACGCGAATTTGACTTTAGGTCAGGATAAATAAATATTACTTTACCTGGTGTGCCACGTCTTGGCTCAGGCATCACACCACTGAACGGTTTATTTTCCCAATAGCGTATCTGAAAAAATACAAAAATTGCTGAAGTTATTACCTAATATTTATTTTGGTTTGCAAGTGATTAAAATCCATCACGTTTTTTTGCAGAGTAGTACAAATTTATAATATTACGTCGCTGTAGCAGCCATTGCTATTTGACAATAGACAATAATTTATTTGTGGCAAAAAACACACAGAATACAGACAAAAACTTAACTAAAAAAAGGTGGAGCACAATCCTTGCTAATCCGAATGCTCCGTCATCGGATAGGTTCAAAATATTAGAACTATAAACTCTGAACATACCTCGTCCATGTTTTGAAGATGGAGTAACACGTTATGCACCATCGCCGAAAATGTTACCAAGAAATTGTGCTTTTGAGACAATCCAACGGATTCTATTATCAATAAATACTGGACTCACAACGGACAACGAGTGACTGACAGAATGTGACACAAAAACATATCTTATTTTATAACTACCCTCATTATATTTAAGCAACGAGTAAGAAATTAATTTTCATTCCTTTACTCCTTACAATATAACCGAATGATCTATGGAGGTAGTAAAATACTGGAACTAAACAATGGATTGTAACTGCAAGTTCATTTCAGGAAATACGACGGTGGCTCCCCGTGCCGCTCCCAAGTACATTAGTGGCACTATTTAACAAAATAATCGATATATCCATCATATTGATGAATCTATCTCTCCTTAGCTATAGTTTACTACTTTTGCTGCGTATACTATACTAGCTGCGCCCCGCGGTTTCGCCCGCAGTTAAAAAGTATCCTAAGTGCTATTCTAGACTGTAATCTCTGTGCCAAGTTTCATCTAGATCTGTTCAGCCGTTCTGGAATGAAAGAGTGTATGTATGGATGAATGGATGTTTCCATTCATCCATACATACAAACTTTCGCGTTTATAATGTTAAGTAGGACTAGTGGCTCTGTGAGCTGGAAACCTCGCGGCTCGCGACCGGCGTCTGTACTCCTCTACAGGTCGCATTCCTCAACCGAATCTCTTGAAAATTTTGTGAGCAGGTTCGATAATTATAAAGAATATTATTTTTTCCAGTCAAGTTTTTGGAATCTTTTCAAAATTGAGGAGATATGATTTAAAAGAAAAAAAATAAGTATATAAATTTTTGCCATTTTGAAAAAAATCAAAAACTGACTCAACAAAAAAATCTAAGTATATAACTAACGAGCCTACTCACAAAGTTTCAAGAGAATAGGTTAAGAAATTCGACGTGAGATGAGATGAGATTTTATCTTGGTTACTCTCATACCTATATGACATTTCAAACGAGAGCAACAAGGGCGAAAAAAGGTGAGATGAAAATCTCAAATCTCGGAATAGGGCCACTGGTAGAAGAAGACAGGTTCTACATAATTCGGACATACGAAAACATTTTTGTCGAAATTGAAGCAAAGACGCTTCGCTCGCTAACGCTCGCTCGGTCGACATAATTCTGTTCCTAAGAATTTAGATTTAAAAATAACCTAGTGACTGCCAATGATGCTAAAGAAGAATTTTAAAATTAAGAAGCCTGTAAGAAATATAAACAAGAAATAATATTGTTAAAACTTTATTCGTAAGAATTTGCAATAAATTAAATTAACATAGTTAAAAATAATCTTAGGGAACTTAGTTAAATTTCATATCACAAGTACTACTATAATAAATTACTGCATTAAATAAAATAAATATTTAGCCTTTCATTACAAATCACAAGTTTTAAATTCACATTTTACCTATATTTAGTAAATATGACATATTTTACACTATTTAATAAACATTCTAAAGCGCGAAATATTTTTACAGTGCTTTATCTTTTCTTTCTTTTAAATTTTTACCTTGATCGAAAAAGACAACAAAACACTCATTTTAAAGGAGGTTTAACAGAATACACCTATAAGTAAAAAAAAATTAAACAGTAATTATTGATTCTATATCCATCAGTTCTTGAATAATATCGTTGGTCTCATAATGTTGCCATGCTGCTCCATTTTCATCACAGGAATTTTCACTAGTACTGGCTGGTGATATGGGTTCATAAATGGGGCTGTTGTCAATATCTCTCTTAGTTTCTACTGGAGATGCATTGTTCGTAAAATAGTCATCTATAACGTTTACCAAATCATTCATGATTTTGTCATCTAGAGTGACGTAGCCATATTCATCTGTACGTTCCTTAATTTTAGATTCGACCGTGTCGATGCGATCAAATATTGAGCACTGGTTGTCGTCTTGTATCTCTTGGTCGTCTCCTCTTTTGTTCTTCAACCTTCGATTTTGAAACCATATTTTAACAGACTTATCGTTTACTTGTAATTGATGTACCAGTATCTGTCTCTCATCACGTGTAACATACGGTTTCCTAGAATATATTTCTTCTAGAACTTGCAATTGTTCTGTAGTGAAAACAGTCCTTTTGCGCTTTCGTTTCACTATTGCTTTGAAGTTTCCATTTCCAGCCGGTACCACTAAAAATAAATAAATATAAAGTTACACTACTTAAACACATTTTTAGTTTTAAATAAAACAAAACATTAATTATTAAGATTATGATTTAAGGTACATAACATATCGTCACGCCTGTCCTCCGAAGGGGCTGGTAGAGGTGTAATACAATATACACACTTCGCCGGACGACACTCAGTAGCAAAATGTGAGAGGGGGCGAGCCTGTTGCCATACACCGGGCTCCAGTCATGTAGCCGATGACATACAATGCGCACATAATATATGTTCACACAATCAACAAATTTGGCTTGAGAGGCGGACCTTCTCCAACTAGGCTACCATCGCTTATTGCTTATGCTGATTTAAGGTAATGAAAACTAAATAAAATTAAACTTACAATTGATACGAGCTTGCGGCATCTTCCGGTTACAAAAAGAATTTTGTGTCTTGGCATTTGATATATTCCTCACAGGGCCATCGTGCGTTAGAACGTTTTCAAACTGAAAAAAATATTTTAAATGTAAAAACGTTCTCATAACATTGTGCATTGTAAGATGATAAAACTATTTTAATTAACGAAAGTGAATATGCAACAATACTGCTAAATATGAATCACCTGCGACGAAGGGTTGAAAGTTGAAAAGTATGTAGACATATTTGTACAGGATTGCGGAATCTCAAAAGTAGCGTCGACCCATGCTGGTGATATCACTGGCGATGATGATGATTCTTCGTTTTGATAAGCAGAAGTAATCTGCATCTGTGAATGAGTTCTCAGCTATTATCATATCCGAAAAATAGTAAAATAGCAAAAATAAATAAATTTAGCAGCTAATTCATAATGTGTAAAAATAAAACCAGTATGTGCTCGTACCTGATGATCCTGAGAGCTAGGAATAACATTTTTTTCAGAGTAGATTTGATTGGCTGCATCAGAAACCTAAAAGTAAAAAGATCGGTTAGACGTTTGGGTGAAAAATTGAATTACAAATCATTAAACCTTGGTGAAAATGATATTAACCTGAGAATGGTAGGTACTGGTACTGGAGGTATTAGAGCTTGGAGACAACACATTTGCCCACAGGTTTTTTTCCCAGTTTTCACTGAGATTGTTGCCGTAGTTGGCGTCACTGATACTTTGGTAGGAGCACATATTATTGCTTTAATGGACTGGGAACAAGTGTTACTACTCCCGAATGTCATTTGATATTTATATTTTTTTACCAAAGTCATTAATAATCACTTCACCCCTTCCAGGGTTAAACCGTATTCTATTGGCTGATTCCTACATATTTACTAATTAGGGCTACTATTTTGGCACCTGCTAATAATAGAAGGCATTAATTATCGATCTGATCACTAATTACTTTAAGATAAGGTTTATTTTTGAAGGATACGTAAACAAGTCCAGGTAAAAGGTTTTAGTAAACAACCCGTTGGTCGATATCCTGATTTAGGGTTTAGTTAATTGTACCAATTGAATAAAATGAAATTTAAAAAGTAAAAAAACATGAAAAAGAAAAGTAGTTTTGTATATTTTAAAAATAAAGTGAAAAACAAGAAAATAAATGCATTTGAAATCCTTAATCTAATCTTAAGTAGGATAACACTATTTATATTAGTCACATTTGATGTAATAAAAATTGTAATAGATACCAACCAATATTAATAACTTATAATTTAAGTACAAGAATATTATACTCGCAATACAAAGTTAATAATCAAGAAAATAAACAAAAACCAGATGGATTTATAACGTTATGTAAGAAGAGGAGTATTTGTTGGTCGAGGTTGATTGCGGCTGAGAAGTAGTGTCTGCTGCTGGCAGGTAGGAAAAATATGAATCTTGCGGTAGCGACAAACTGGACGGTCTCGTATGCAGGCCACTGTCTTCGTAGGTAGGAGCCGGTACATTTGCCATCGATGAGTTGAACGTATACGCATCAGAAGCTGGAGGATGTATCACAACTCCAGATGACAACGGGTTGTAGTATGGCGAGGCAGTGGAATACCTCACCAAGTCATCGTTTAGCTTCAAAGCGACTCCGTTGGGCACGTAGCTATCCGATGTCAGCGTGGACAGCGTTACATTCTGTGTCAGTGATTCATCGTTGCCGTAGCGATATGTCTCAGACATCGGTGAGTAAGCGGCTCTATTGGGACCACCACTATAGTACGACGAATACGACAAATTGGGAGTGTAAGACGGTAGCTCTAAGTTTTGTGGTCCTTTAATCACGGATTTTATCGGAGTTACTGATGAGTATTCTGGTGGTCTGGCCAGGCTGTCGTTTGGTGTCAAGTAGATTTTATGATGAGAAGCATGGCTATCTGACAGTAGACGTCGGTGTCTATCATGACCTCCACAGCTTCTTCCGTGACTCAATTTGTGATCTTGACTAGGCGAGAGTTCTTTAGAGCTAGATGGGCTATCGTCTACAGAAGATGATGGTTTGTTATGTTTGTTATCTTTTTTGTACTTCATTCTCCGATTTTGAAACCATATCTTGATTTGTCGTTCAGACAGTTGCAAGTAATTGGCAAGTTCGATTCGTCTTGGTCTGCACAGGTAGCGGTTTTGATGAAACTCGTTCTCTAATTCAACAAGTTGAGAACTTGTGTATGCAGTTCTTGCCCTTTTTGTGAAGCTTTTTTGATATGATGCAGATTCCGAAGACATTTCTGTAAAAAAAATGAAATGAAATTAATGAATTGTCAATCAAACTATCGATTTTTTATCAATAATAATTATTTAAAGGACTAAACTTACCGTTTCCTGATAATTCTGCTGAAGTTCTTACATTGAGTGTATTTGCTACAGTTTTATCACTCCACGAAGAACTCTGGAAAAATAGAACATTAAAAAATAAAGATAAAAATATAAAATAACTATTTAACGTCTTCTATTGTCTGTGATCAATATGACAATAAAGTAGATTTGGCCTATTTTTAATTGACGTTGACTGCCGATAACTAAATTGAGTCGTCATTACGAATCCGGTTATTTTGTGGTATTTGAAACTTGTGTTACTTATTCTGATTGGACTAAGGGTCATAATTAAAAAAAAAAACCTTACCTGATTTGGAAAACCCGAATCGTGCAATTCGTTTGCTTCCCTGACTGGATCTTTTGCATCATCGCTATCCAAACCACTTCTTTGGTTGTACCGAACTAGATCGTTAACAGCATAACTTCTATTGTAAATGACTTGATTTGTAACTTGTGGCGTGACAGTAAATATGTTGTCAGTTTTTGCAGCGCTGCCAACTGAAATTACTTCCTCAGTTCCAGAGCCATAAGTATGTGGACTATTGCTTATGCTTTCATAGTTCGGAATTTGGTAATCGTATCTTGGTTCCAACTCTTCTGACGTTGTGGGAACGTATGATTGATGCAGACCTAGTATGTCCTGAATGCTGAAACCAGTCGAGTCCCTTGAGTTGTAATCTTGGACAAACGATTGTGGGACGGATGTTAGTACTTCACCTTTGCAATTTTGGAATGATTGCTCGTTTACATAGTTGACTTCTTCTGTTAATATATCTACAACGCCATGTGAAGTGGATCCAGTTGCTTTCAAATCTGTCTTAAGAATTGCTTCTCCTGCATTTGGATCGTATTTTGTCAACACTGCATTTGAAAACTGAGAATATGAAGAATCTTTAGAATCATCTTGTTCAGAATGTAGACTTGGTGGTGAGGGCGTGGATGATGACATGACACACTAATATTTTTTGAGGCACTTACTATTCTTAGAATCACAAATGTCACAAACAATTGATATTTGAAAACAATTAAAACACTAAATACACACAACTTGACGGACAGAGGCTTGTTTACAAAATGCTTTTTGGTCACCTGTATGTGGTTAATTTGGTAATGACTTTGTGCATTTGTGTGCACTATTCTTACAAGACAGTTTTGTTTGTGTGCAGGAGATAAGACGAAAATACCGGGTCTGCGATAGTGGTCAACGTAGTGTAGATAAAAAGCCTTGTTGGTTTACGGTAGCTAAAATACCTGTCGCACTGACTCTTTATCATCACTTCGTCAATCTTTTATGAGTGTTTCGGAAATGAATAGTGGTACTTGTTTAACAGGTAAAGAAACCTTAAAACGAGAAATTGATTGCATAGTTACAAAATGTTTTTAACAGTAACAACAAAGTAAAATATAATCCATAGAAATACGTTAGCCTAAAAAATATTCATGGGTCGAACGAACATATTGATAATAATTTTAATGAATACTTTGGGTGGTTATTACCATAACCACCCAAAGTATTCATTCTTTTCTAAAAATATGTAGTGCAAAATTCTACTTCAAAGAACGGGTGTGCAGTTTACCACCAAAGTCATTTTCGTCATATTTTCCATTTAGGTATCTATCTAGTCTTATTTTTCTCAAGAATTATGAGTAGGACAACTATCATGGGAAAAAGGCGTGACGATATGTAAAAAAAAATATTACATGTCGTCACGCCTTTCCTCCGAGGATGTTGGTGAGAGGTGTAATACAACACCCACACTTCGCCGGACGATATTGAAAATGAAAATGAAAAAAAAAAGGAAAATGAAAATATTTATTGTAACAACTTATTACCTATAAAAAACATTGTTTACTGGTTGCCCCACGAGGCAAGCCTGTATCGAGGCAACCCATAGTCCTGTTCAGCACATTACTTACTGCCTTTACTTACTTACTTAAGACCAGGATTCACAATATATAATACAAAAAATAATAATAAAATATATATATATAATATACATATATTACAAGTATTTATCCGAATAAATTATCCTAATTTCTAAATACAATTTATTTTACAGTTTTACATTTTTTTTTATATTCAGTCCCAAATGTGACAGGAGGCGAGCCTGTCGCCATACACCGGGCTCCAGTCATGTAGCAGATGACATACAATCGTTATATCGTTTATTTTACAACCTGTCGAAATGGAAACCACAGCTTACGTAGTTAGTCAATGTAGGTCTTTACCTACCTGATGACACCACAATCATTAAGATAGCGGCGCAACCTACTGGTCAGTAGGCATAGATACACAGCAGGTGTAGTGCCTATAGCTAACATTCGATATCAAGGTACATAGGTTTTCCTTATTTGGAAAGCGATGATAGCCTAGCCGGAGAAGGTCCGCCTCTCAGGCCCGAGGGAGCGGGTTCGGATCCAGCCGAAGGCACGCACCAATTTGTTCATTGTGTGAGCATTTGTGCGTATTGTATGTCATCTGCTACAAGACTGGAGCCCGGTATATGGCGACAGGCTCGCCCCCTGTCACATTTTTTAACTGAATATCTTCCGGCGAAGTGTAGGTGTTATATTACACCTCTGCCAGTCCCCTCGGGGGAAAGGCGTGACGACGGTATGGGTAAAGTACATATATGTATTACAATTAGTATGACTTGCAAAGGTACTTACTACAAAAAATATTATTTGACAACTAGCCCATTGATTATGATTTGAAAATACATAGAATAATAATTAAGTATTAATTAGATATTTTGCTAGTTGTTTAGTTGCTAATCCTTTTTAACAACTCGAAATTGCTTGTAATGATTACAAACATTACCGTAACGTGCTAAGTGATCTGTTCAAAATGGATTTATGTTCAGACAATCAGAAACCTATTGGTATAACTTAGGGAGCACTTAACACGCGCTATGTCATTTCGCCTTTTAATTGATCATTTGCTTAGCACATCTACGCTGCGAACTCGGATCAACCTAGAGGAAAAGATGGAACACTGCGTTATATCTCGCTTAAGCCACTTCTTTTTAAACTTGTGTGCGTGGTTATGTTGCCAGGAAAAACATTTACAACTGCACGAAAACTAAATTAATTCCCAAACTCTACGTTAGCCATTGCCGTTCCATTATACAACCTTAATAGATTTAATATTCTAAAACTGCACATATTTGTAAGAGTTTGATGTTACGGCTTTTTCAAAATTGACTTGTAAAAAAACTGCACAGTTTAAAAAAAAAACTCAAAATGTAGTCCTGGCTACACTTTTATAATGCACTATGTATATTTATGTACACAAAATTAATGAAAAAATCGGGACATTTCGCTCACACGTTCGTCTGGCCCCAAACCACAGATCATACAAACAAGGTTGTTTGTATGATCTGTGCCCCAAACTAAGCAAGGCTTTTGCTATAGTAGCTGCCAGAGACAGATTAACATTGATTTTTAGAGATCAGATAATACCTACAAAAATAAATAGATACATATGGTAAAGTATGTATAAATAGAAACCTATAGGAAATTTTTGAACAAGTGCGACCGCTTACTTGCTTATTTTGGCACTGTGCGGCCCTTGCCTGCCAAAAGGTTGCCGACCGCTGACCTAAATCATACGCCGTGTGCCATCTTATTCTCTAGGTTGATCTGAGGCTGCGAAAGCAAAGTAAAAAATGCAACTCATTGTAAAAAGAACCTAAACGGTGTTACGTAGAGTTGAATTTCAGATAACATTACGCATACATTGTAGACGTTGTAGTTAAAACCATGGTAAAAAATAATTTGGCAAAACCAAAATTATTTATCGGAGTAAAATTTTGAATATCATTCTAATATGAGAATAAAAAAATACAAAAATGCAAGCAGTTTATGAAAAATATTCAGCGATTACAACACATTTTTTTAATATTATTAAATGGCCAGATTAGTTCTTTAAACGTTTATAGAATAATTTATTTATATTTGTGTTCTTATTATGATTTTTACCAACAATTTAATGGAAAGAAAATGTAATTCTAGGCGCCGATCTCATTTCACCATCAAATATGGTATACGATTTTCAATTCTAAATGAAGCGGCTTAGGTAATCGTGTGCGCGGGTGAAAAATTGTGGTGAGACCACTATACGAGTAAGTAATATTGTTATTGCTAAATGTGAATCTGGCTTCCGGACATTGATGCGGGCATGATCCAAAAAATCAAGGTCTAGCATTCAGCAAACACATAGTGACGTCATCGTCATCCGCCTCTTTCGAACTTGTCGTAGATGACTTATTTCGGTTTTGCAAAAGCATCGATTGACGTCACTACGTGTTTAGGAATGCTATACGGGCGGAGTATATTATTATACCATGAATGCGGTAACTGCCCTCAGTTAGCGCATCAATATTTGGAAGCATAATAGGTCAAATTTATTACGTTGACACGGTCACGCAGTAATCACGCAGTGACGATCAACAGACGCCCAATCAACGTCGATGACGTCATTCTCGAACGATTTTAATTTAGACATCCGTAAATCGTCAAGAGTGATTGCAACAGTGGGCCTATTTTCCTATTCTGAATTGCTTTGATAAAATTGAGATGATAGCTTGGTCACTCTCACTTTGACGCCTATGACTTTTTAAACGACAGAGACAATGACCAAACAATGTCTCGACTATATGCATAGGGCTCCTGGAGTCTGGAGGCCTAGCATTATAATGTGGGTTATTCCCAAAGTATTCCATTCTTTGGTTAAAAAAAGAAAAGTTTCATTCATTCATTCGCGAAATGCATAACATAACATTGCACAGAATAATTAATAAAAATAATTTATTTTAAAATATTGTTGTCATAAGTTTTTTTTTCTGTACGGCTTTCTTAGTTCACTTTCAAAGTTCTCCAGTATCTATTATCAAACTGCTCCATCGAAAAAAATAGGCATTTTATTTTAATCAAAAATGTTCTATTCTACTCCATCGAGGGGTAGTCAGTCACAGTCACAGTATTAGCTCTGTAAATAAAAAATGCTGAGTAACAAAATCTAGACACGCGATAGCGTGTTAAGCCAAGTTCAAGCTAACAGAACTGGCGAGCAACATCGTGCGTAATATAACACCCATTCACATATAACGAGTAGAATACCATCCTTATTTTTTTTAATCCAACATATAATTTTTAGTGCTTATAACTAAGAGTATAGTCGACTTAGGTATTTTTATTACTTAGCGCACATTAATAATTTAAGATCTTTTTTTATATGAATAACTTACTAATGCTGTTGCCCACTGCGGCTTCTACAGCGTACCGGGCATTAGGCAAGCACAGATGGCGCAGGGCCTTAAGAATGCACTCCTATTGAACTTTGCTAAAAAAACTATCGATAATAATGACGTCATCATTTTATCCATCTCTAGTGAAAATCGAGCGTAAACTAACTAACATTTGTATGCTGAATTTCATCATCAATTCTACTTTCATCTAGGAAATATAGTTAATACGAAGAAACGACAACAACATACCGCTGGTAAATCGGTTTTTGGAAACAATTTATGTTTTTTTTAGACAAAATTCAGACAAAACATCACAATGGAAATATCATATTTACCCATGAAACTACAAATTTTGTGGGTTACATCTTTGATTCACATCACAATCGCTAAACTCACAAGATGACATAACTGCATTTAATTAAAGTTGCTCTCTTTTGAGACCATTTATAATTATTTTAGTAAAAATATAAATCATAGGAATTTCCGCGTGTTCCAAGGTGCTCGCTGTCATTAATGATAAAAGAAAAATTGACTAACATTTTATTTGTAGGCGACCTCTTTCTCTCTCGTGGAGTTTACATTTCGATGGAGACTTCTCTGTCCCACGCTTCGTTGGTCTTTTGCAAAGCAAACAAAATCTTAGGTCTGTGGTATAGACGTAGTGTTTTTATCAAGTACGAGATCTATTCCTGGGTGTAGCAGCCACTTAATGATGTAATTACATACATTTATAAAATTTCGTACCTTGGCTGTTCAGCATTGAGGAGTTTCCTCGCCGGGAGCCACCCCTGGGCGTAGTAGCCATGTCATGAATTTATTTTACCATCTTTAGTGTAGACTAGTTTTAACATAATGAATACATTTATTTAAAAATCGTGTATTTGCTGTGCGCCGTTAAGCAGTTCCACTGTCCACCTCCTGACTCCATCATCAGATCAGATTATCATCAACGGGACCAGATTATAGCATTGTTACTAAACTTGCATAAGTATGCAAAATTTCAGCTCAATCGGAAACCGGGAAGTGGGTCAAAATTGACTTTTTTTAAACTTGTTAGTTAGTTAGTTAGTTTATTCCTCGATTTCTTTGAGATTCCATCATCAGATCCTGACTTGATGATAATGGGACCACCGGGGGTCGGTATACCCTTCGAAATAAAAAAGTTATTTTTCAACCGGTTCACAATAATTGGCGAAAATATCGATGAACACATATGTATAAAGAAAATACATACAAAAGAACATAGAACCTTCTCCTATACTGAAGTAGGTCAAAAATCAGATTAATGTAAAATTAATAAAATATTTCCATATAAATACAGATTCATTGTAAGGAATAATTATACAAGGTGCTGGTTTTGTGTGTAATAATACTTAGCCCAGTGGCATGGGGGGTCTCTCCTTCCGGCTGACCCAGGTACTCTCGGGGCATGGATGCCTCGGGAGATACCTGTTCAGCGTAGCACGGAGGGAAGAGACCCCGGTGTGCCACCAGTGCGGTTGCGCGGAGGAGACTTAGAATGAATGTATGGCTTATTAATTTAATTTTACGAAACCAGTAGCAGGGAGAACTCTGAAAATGCCGTGGATTGAAACCAGAATTATCATTTATTTTTGATGTTTTTTCGTGGAGTATTTTGAAACATTTTATTGGAGTGCTCTGGGAATAACCCTTTAATACCACGCACTGAGAAAAATGGCTTTCGTAATTCCGGACAGTTTTAAAGGAATTTACGAACTTTTATCCGTATTCCCAACAAAAAGGTACCAAGAGTTCTTAATAGTGTTTTGTGCGTAATTCACCAAAAAATATCGTGAATAGTCGTCACCCATAAATATCAAGAAACATCACGACGTTATTATGTGCTTTAAACTTATGTTTTATCGTTTCGCGTCATGACATTTTGTCATGACAAACACTCTAAATACTTAGAACGTCGATGACGAGAAATTATGATCGGAATGATAAATATTGTAGAAAACTGATACAGTACAATTATTTAAATGATGAGTCTTAGTGAACATCATGATAATTTATCGGACTTTCCTAATAATTGTAAGGGAAACCATTGAATGTTTTTCGTAATATCATGACAATTTTTTGAGGTTCCTTGTATTTTATCATTATGAACTAATAAGATTTAATTACCTATTCTAATGGTTTATTGGTATTGGAAGGATAAATACGACCTGAATACCTATAAAATAACAGTTCCGTCATGACAAAGCTGTATGTTTTTTACATATTATCGTTATTTGACTGTCAGCATCTAAATAATATTTCTGATAGCAGGCTGTTTTAACTGACAAGATCACTAGAAATTCCTGATCTATAGGGTTGTGGGTCTCTGAGGGTGGTATAAATGACTTCAACACATAATTCAAAAGGGTATAGTATTTTATTTAACAAAGTTACAGATGGGAAACATGAAACAGTTTTAGCTATAATAATTAAAATACTTGCGCGAGCGCCTTAGCCCACATTACATCCTCCCCCTCTAACCTAGATAAAGCGCCCTCACGACTAAAGAGCTTAAGTCTTCGTTGTTTATGCTTCTCGCATGGAGCGGTACGAGTGGTACTTCCTATTCCTACGAATTGGTCAACTGGAAGAGATGATAACGACCTAAAATCTCACTGGTAGATATCCGTACGTGGTTGCACTCACGGCTTCCCTAATACGGTACGGTCCATCTCTCATTAATTTGGGTGTTTGTCTGCAGGTCGGATCGCTACTGCCTTGTGTTTTTAAAAGTATTATCGCCACAGTAGAATATCGGAGCTGGGCAACGAGCTCCGTTGGCGTAACGCTTTTGATCAGCTTGAGCCTTTTCACGTACTTTACTCGCACCTATTAGCACAGTCGACATCTTCACCAGGTAAGGGATAGGGCAGCGTCATCACTTTCTTTGATTTCGCGAGTATTCTTGTACGCGTCGGCTGGCGCGCATATTTCGCTCCCGAATGTAAGGTACAAGGATGTCTTTCCTGTGTTGTTGTCACTGCGGAGTTCACACGAAGCGAATAGCCGAGACGTTAGAATACCATGCGTTGTAATAATTGTGATCTGCGGCTTCAAGTCTCTGTTCTTATTTTCCACCAGATTTACCTGAGGATGGTACACCGGTGAGAGACACTGGGTAATGTCGAATGTGTTCGTTGTCTCTTAAAATTCGCCTGGGTGTTCCATATCTTAGGATCAGGAATTCAAAGATAGACTCGCCCATCCGCGTCATTATCCCATCAGAATAAGTAAACACGTCATGCGTCTGCCTCTTCTCTTTAGCGCGTTTTCTCGAATTTGAATTTTGGGTTAAGAAAAATGGACTCGCCCAAGTGTTTTGCAAATTCTTATTAACACTATTTGTATTAAGTTCCCACATAAATGCACAATCGGAAAGGGTTCACAAAGTCTATGTTCACGATAGGGATATAGCACATTAAGTCACTTTAGTGTATTGATTCACGTTTTTAGTTTTTCACTTTCGATCGCGCCCGCGGGTGTGCCCCGTCACTATAAGATGAGTTGGTTGCGGGTCTCTGAGGGCGTTATAAATGAGTTCAACACACGATTCAAAACGGCAATGCACTGTAATTAACCAAAATTACAGATAGAAAACGTGAAACAGTCTTTAAACCATAATTATTTATCAAAATAATTGCGCTAGCGCCTTTTGACCGGCGGAATCAGAAGTCTGTCGAGCACTGGTAAAGCCTGCGTTATATTTTTTTGATTTTCATAACAAAAAGTAATTTTTAAACCTATCTAATAAAACTAGGTACATCATGATAAGGTAATTTGACCAAACCCAATAGATGTTTGTGAATTCTTGACGAAGCATCAAGAGATCATGATATTTTCTAAATAATGAATGAGCACCTTGTGCGTCGTAGGTACCTACCATTTTTTTGTCATGCAGTCATGATATTATTTTATTCCGCTTACGGACTATTCCAAGTTACACACCTCTCAATTGTCGTGCCTAAATCTGTATCAGGATAAACTCTCAAATCGTCGTGAACTTCACCATAAAACCTTAGGCTAGTACCAGGAATTTAGAATTACGTACTTAATTTAATATTTTAATGATGAAGCGTAATGAAAACCAATGATTAAAATCCCTGCAATTTATAATAATGTAATGTTAGTTTAATCCGACTGAACTATAATTTACTATGCACATGATAATGTTGAAGGAGCCAGGATTAAATGATGTTATTCATGTTACTTTTTTATGAAGGACGGAAGCCATTTTTCTCCGTGCGAGAGTTCCGTTTTGTTGGGGTTTTTGGCGGGAACCGAAAATGTGGCGTCGTAATTTTGTATTATTTTTTAAAACTTATGATTCTTCGAGTGTTAAAGTGTACTTATTGTGGATTGTTAACCTTTATCGGTTCCTTAACGTGCAAGAGTGTAGGCAAATGATACGAACATAGCGAAACGCGGCTTTTTGTGTTTTCTACAAAACTTCACTGGAAGTTTCAGTATAGTATCCATAACTTTACTGGAATGCGTAAAGGGGAGGGATTCATCATCGTCATCATCACCTCATCATCATCATCATCGGTGAAAACCCATGATTAGTTACTTGACACTGGCAAATGCACATGACGTGCGACGCCAAATTCCCATGAATGGGGGAGAAAAAAATAATATACGTTTTGTTGTCGACGATGAACCGTTGACGAAGCGTTGCGAGACCGTGAACCTTATTCCGCGGTGATACGATTCGGGGTCCCGCAGCGAAAATTGAAGCAGTTGAAAATGGAATGTTAAGTTTAGTCAGTAGTAAGCAAGCAGTTTACTAATTTGTAGTAATTTAGTGGTTTGCTTTTTGCCGAAAGAAATTGTTACGTATCGTATTAGATAAGTTTGACCTTGTACTATGTTAAATCCCTTCCACACGACACAATTTGGTTGCCAATCAGATTGAACAATTGAATTGGCTCAAACTGACTGTCCATCTACATGTACAAAAGACAAACGCCAAATGGAGTTTTTGGCGGGAATCGAAAAGCTGTATGTCGTAATTTTGTATTATTTTCTAAATCTTTTGATTCTTCGAGTGGTAAATGTTATAATGGTGGATTATTAACCTTTATCGGTTCGTTAACATGCACGAGTGTGCGGAACATTGCGGAACGTGAATTTTCGTGTTCTTTACAAAACTCCACTTAAAGTTTCAGCAAAGGATCATCACTTTACTGAAATGGGGAAAGGGGAGGGATTCATCATCGTCATCGTCATCATCATCATGATCATCATCATCACTCCATCATCTGTAAATAACTATTTTAACTTGACACTGGCAAATGCACAAGACGTGCGACGCCAAAATCCCCTGGACAGGGAGCAAAAAAAAAAAGAACGCATATTTTAGTTTGATTAATCACAACCAAATCGAGCGATCCCGACCAATCAACCAACATTGGATTTCAGATTTCTATCCACACGATACAATTTGATTGCCTATTAGTTAGCCAAGTTTATCATAAAATTGTATCGTGTGGAAGGGTTTTATATGATAGACTTCTCTCTTACAGCGCCTGTTGCTAGGTGCTCCCCTATGGCACAAGGGACACCAATACCATCAGCTGCGCGGGGCTGCCATTGTTGATTTTTGATAGATGGGCATGGGCCGTGTGAGCAGCAACATTTAACAGCTTACGGAACTAAAAGCAGATTACTTACCGACTTTATTTCTGTAATTCCAAAAACCTTGCTTAAAAGTAGTTAGGTAACTTTCTCTATTTCTCTGTCTGTCCTTTTAACAGTTTGGTTCGTTTCCTGTTCTGAGCGGACATTATTTTTATTCGTTCATGATAATTTATTCCTTTATCTCAGAGAAACAAGAAAACTGTAAAATTTACGCTATGGTTCAGGAAAGTTAACATCTACCTGCATTTTTAATTTATGAGGTATGGTGCGATTATTAATGATATCCTACTCATATTATAAACGCGAAAGTTTGTATGTATGTATGGATGGATGGATGTTTGTTTGTTACTCTTTCACGCCAGAAGGGCTGAACAGATCTGGATGAAATTTGCCACAGAGATAGATATAGTCTAGAATAGCACATAGGATACTTTTCACCACGGGCGCGCGTGAAACCGCGGGGCGCAGCTAGTTCAGTAGTATTTTATTGGGCTGAGACGGGACGAGTCTTGGTCCCTTATTCTTGACGCGCGAGATGTTTTTCGGTCACTCTCACTTCTATAACGTTTGAAACGAGAGAGACAAAGACAAAAATGGAGATGTAAGATAATGTGACCCTTACAGTAAAGCGCCCCTGGCGAAACGTTTAGAAACTAAACTAAATGTATGGAGCCAGATGAACACGAAAAAAAATTACGATATATCAAAATTTGTGGTAAGAGTACTGTATAATATTGTATGACGTTATATCGCATACGATTTTTATTTGTTATTTTCAAATGCATTTCACGACTCTTATTTAATTTTGTTCACAAATGCTACGTGAGCGTGACTTGGTATGTCATTGGAAATAATACTGTATTGGTTTCATCATAAAGCTCAAATTCTAACGCGCAGACCCGACCTCACCACTGTTTTGTGAATCGAATTTAAAAACACAAAAGTTTTAAGCCGATGACTGTTACATTTTGCTACTTTGTGAACCGTTACGCCAATAAATTTTACTGCTTCTGCATAAAAGCAAACTATCCGGCCGAAGACCCCGCTTATAACGTCAAACCGATGATATATTACGATTTGTTCAAAGGGGACCCTTTTTTGTTCTCACCGTAATGGTTTACTTTAATCGACCCGAGAACGGGACGTAACTATATCCCCAGTGCGAGATAAAGGGAGACAAAAGATGAAATTGTATCTGTTCCCGCCAAACGAAAGTGATCCGTCAATGAGCTGGAGTAACCGGCCGGAGTTACTATCAACAGTTTGTTGTGAGGATCCAGTCGTGTGGGTGAAATTTTGTTCGTAAATCCAATTTAAAATCCTAAAAAATCTAAGAACATTGAAACAGTGGACATTGGACATTGTGACTTTTATTTGGGATTCGAATTATAAGATTGAGGTGCTTCGACATTTTAATCAATACAAGAAGTGACGCAGTTTTATCTGCATCGTCTCGGAAGCAACTAGAATCTCAATTATCCATCATTCGGTAAGTGTTAATCTACATTAGTACATATTTTGCTTATTATTTAGTAATAATTTTAGCTAGAAAATCTAAGTTTTAGTGTTTTTTGGTTAATAAAAATATCCGAAATTATAAAGCGCCATCTCGCCAGCTTTTATGGAAGCTTTTCGTCCCTGAAACATGCAAAGTTCGCTGGATTTTCATCTGAAGCTTGCGTGAAAATAAACCCTCGTTTTCAGGTTGCTTTTCACGTAGCAGTTTTTGTACACCAACAGATGCTAGATGGCGCTAGTTACACCTGAAGGAGATGAAAATATTTGTTTTCATTTTACTAATAATAAAAGCAACTGTCTATCATAATTATTATAGTACAGTTAGTTTACTTCTTATAGATAGTAATTATTGAAACTATTTATTAGTTTTGAACAATAAATACTTCAATGTGTTTTTTTTATGACGACTTAAAAAAAAAAGAGATTATTTAAATATTCTTAATTTTGTTTTCTGTTTGTTTCCTTCATGACCATAACTCCTAAATACCGATTTGTGAAAACCTCTTTTTATTTTATGCCTTACTTTCTAATAATTCTCGTTTTTATCACAACGTCGCTGCGCCTGCCAAATACCATATGTGCACTTTTACAAAAAAAAAGCGATGTGCGCTATGTGCTGAAAACATAATTTTAAAATTCATTCATGGTGAAAAAACACAGTAAAAAAGGTAAATAGGTAGTAAATTTACTTTACAGTTATTGTTTTTTGTAAGTTATCCTCAAACTCTACAAAACTTCAAGGCTACAGTGAATAAGTACCTTATAGTTCGTCGTGCTCCATCTTAGACCACAACGTCGCTTAACATCAGGCGAGTTGGTGGTCAAACGCCGACCTATTCTACATAAAAAAAACTCTTAGTTTTAATTATCATTTAAACTTGCCAATTGAAATAATTAATGGTCTAGGTAATCTAAAACTTGTAAATAGCTTCTTTATGACAACGTTAAATATAAATGTAGTAAATTATCTATCTGTTGATTTATTAACTGAATATTATCACTACAATATAATTTGATAAATGCGTAAGTATGTGAGTGTATGACTTTAAGAATGTTTAATAATTCCTCACGTTTCTGACCTAGCAAATACAAGACTACGAGTATTATGGTATATATATATAATATACCTACATAGACATTCTATGAAATGGATCTGTAATTCTTCAATATTGTTTTATGGTCTTTTTTGAATATGAGCACCATCACACTCCCATGTTCGTGGCATATGACTTTCCAGTATGTTGGGATTAAACAACTTCTGAAAGACCCTAAAGATCGGTGTGTGGTACACCGATCTTTAGGGTCTTTCGAAACACGTTCGAAATAATTACGAAGGAAGAAGACATTCGGGATATTTTTGTGTAGTGTCAGGTTAGATAAGCTTTGGGAGCTCCATCTTGGCTGACAGATAACCGCGTTGTGGTGTACAGCTGCCCGTAGAACTCTTCGATCTCTCCAAAAAGTTCTGACGACGTGACGATTCTGCCATCCTCAGTCTTCAGCTTTGTCAGTTGGCTTTGCCCAATAAACATAATTATCTACTCATGCGAATACTTTGGAGCCTTTGTTCAGCTCGGTAGCCTCTTTAATACGATTATAGTATTAAATTGGTGTGTGTTGCGAGTCAAAGACTTTGAGATATGTCCATTGAGTCATCGGTATCTAGCAGCATCATCTAAAGAAAGAGTTTACCATAAAGAGTCCTTCCCTCTCTATAGTTATTCGATACAGGGGCAATAAGTCTTGCACCGTTATCCTACTTGAGGTGTATTGTCCATTTCCTTCTACCAGCACCTACCCGAGCTGACGCAACTCCTTGAAATGTCGTAGTGAAGCTGTGGGGCGCTGGCAAGTTGCTCAAGTAGCGTAGACGGAAGTGTGTATAATAACAGTGAAACCTGTCTAGCTGTTATGGTAAAGTGTGTGAAAAAGCATTGATGGCTCATGCAGCCCAGTAGCAGTTCTAGTTTCTTCTATGGCTTCACAATGCCACAGTCCAATCACTACAGTTTCATTCTCCTTCATGCAGCCACGGCACAACTTTCAGTTCATCACCGAATCTCTTGCCTCTCTTCGCGTTAAAGTTACCCATGACAAAAGTGTATAATTTTGATTCATCCTCATACGTGACCGCAACCTCATCGTCGGGAGCGTGTGGAAGTTGGTTACCTGTATGACCGTCAACGAATACCATTTGATATTTCTGGGTATGTCTAAGGTACGCCACCCTGGCGCACTCTTGGTTTTCATTACATCGTTCACGAATTATGGACTATGAACTCGACACCACCTTGGGACAGTTGGTTACACTCCCGGAAATAGATTAAGTTACCGGATTTCACGTTCTTGTAGGACTTTAGACAATCTATGACATCCTAGTGTAGCCGGCTCAGTTCTTCTTACATTTCGATGATTTACCCAATGTTATATGCTGCTAGGGCCAGAGGTCGGCGATGCTGATAACAAGAAACCTGCCAGGGATTCTTAGCACCCTATGTCCCATCGGGAAGGGAGGAGGAGGGGTGGCGGAGTGGTGTTGCGGGGGGAGGGGTATCTCATTATAATCGTTATTAAATCACATAATTATATTTCGACTAATCATTACAACAAACGAGTGGCTGATCTAGCCACGATGTTAGCCCCGAAGATCTCTGTTAGGTCTGGTTAGGTTGTTACCGAGGGTTCACGCCTTGTCGTGGCGGGGGGGCTCAGTAGCCGTGGCCTCGGCAACCACGGTGAAGCCAAGAGGAATCCGAGGTGGGGCCGCTTCTTGAGGCTTCTAGCCCAAAGCCCATATGGAAGCGGCCTAAGTAGGGTGTGGGTCTGTATTTTTCATACAGACCCACAACTGAGGCGGGGTGCAGTGTCGTATGGGCGACACTGCAACCGAAGGCTGGGGGCCGCGGCGGGAGAGTTGGAAAAAAAAATGGTTAGGTTGTTACAATCTCTTATTTAATAATAATATGATAATAATTTTTATTTCAGGCAATACCCAAAACGTTTAGCATTTAAAGAACGTTTTAAAAATACTTATATAAAACTTGTTACAATCTCAACTAGCCGTGTTAGTTGGCACTTCATGAGCCATGTTTTGTGTGTATGAGTCAATTCTTGAAAAATAAATTAGAACCACTTCCTGATGTTCGATTTGTTTTAAATTAGGTTTACTTCGGTAAAAATGCATGAAATTGATTATAGAACTGGTCTGATGATGGAGTCAGAATGGCCTCGCCCAAAGGAACTCCTCAATAGTTAATAGTAGACTGGTCGTGTTTGGCCTCGTTTTGATCAGCTCACGGTTCTGCTTCCAACTTAATCATTTAAGCACTTTTTAAGAGCTTGTTTTCAAAATAGATTTTCAACAAAAAAAAACACATGTTTTTATAACGCAATCAACTGCCGCCTGCAACTTAATGTGTTGACTTACTGTAAATGCTACTCGCGGTCACCCATCCGAAGACTGACCGTTTTTTTAAATTTATTATCAAAAACCTTAGTATATATGTGGTACCTATTCTGGGATCTCAATAATAATGTATTGTTAAGTCATTAATTTTAATTGCAAATACTGTTTTTTATGAACAAGTAAAATGTAACAAGTTTAAATTAAAAATTAAAAAAACCGCGACATCGATTTTCATAAGCAGCTATTTTTATCAAATATAGCTAAGAACACTAATTCACCTTTCTAACAAAAAAAAAAACAAAATCTAATTCGGTTCATCCGTCAGGGACCTACAGTGCCACAGATAGACTCACACATACACGTCAAACTTATAACACCCCGTCGTTTTAGCGTCGGGGTTTAAAAATGAAAAAAATGCATCGAGCATGCTCCAACTCAATATACCTCGAAGCTCGATCAAGCCGGTCCAATATCCGCGCAACGGCTTAGTGTTTTCCAGTTCACAGCGCAAAGTACTCAATTTACGAGTTTTCGTATCGCTATACCGTACCAAAAGATTTCCAACTTTAAACCGTGTAAATTGTACAAGTTTCGTCGCCTCTGTAGAGACATAAATCGCGAAAGAAATTCGCAAGTGTTGCAAGCGAAACCGCCTTCCAAAGCTTCCAAATTAATTTTGCAGTTGCAAATTTACGCTGGCCCCTTGCAGTTTCTTGTCGGTCGTCTAGCCAGTAAATGGGGAAAATTTTGTAGTTTAATTTTACTCTGTCTGCGGTTGAAAAGTTCTCACATTTTTAGCTATAACTTTTTGCTGGAGTTAAACTTCGAGAAGCTCTGATAGGTCTCATAAAAATCTTCTTACCCAGCTAGAATAATCCTGCTATTATTTTTAGAAACTTCAAGTGCTAAGCCAGAAACTAAAGAAAATAGCTTTCACGATAGCTTTCACACTAAATCATAAGGACCAGTGCAATATACCAAGCCTTCTTACCAACTTCCTGCACTTTTATTATGACTGTGTGGGGAAAGCTTTATACGCAGAATACTGAAGGATAGAGTCACAACTTTGAATAAATTAATAGTGAAAATAAATAAATAAAATAATAAATTCGGGGCACTTGCATACACGGTCGCCTGACCCCAAACTAAGCAAAGCTTGTACTATGGCTGCCAGAGACTGACATACATACTTAGATATGTTTAAATACATAATTAAATAGATATTAACACCCAGACATAGAACAAGCACAAATGTTCATCACATGAATGTTTGCCCTAGGTGGGAATCGAGCCTACGCTCCCAAGCTCGGAAGGCAGGTTGACTACCAACTGAGCCACCGAGGCAGTCGAAAAGTATCACTATTTATTAGAAGTTGTGTGAAGTTGTGAAGTCAACATTATTAGTCATTTATGAAATTGAATTTATGTTTGAATTGTTTTTACTAATTACTTATTTTGACACAAAGTCACTTAAACTTCTAGTTTAAAACATTTACGCTTGTATTTTATGATACATTTCACATTGTGTGTTTTGTAGAATCTCTGTCACACATAAAAACCGTATCTTTTTGGTCAACAAAAAAATAATTGAATTATTCCTATTGTTACGCGATGGGTAAATATCCCTATGGGTGCCCAACACAAACAATTATTTAAAAACTAGCGGGTGAAACCGCGGGGTGCACCGCGGTTTCACCCGCGGTTAAAAAGTATCCTATGTGCTATTCTAGACTATAATCTATCTCTGTGCCAAATTTCATAGATCTGTTTAGCCGTTTTGGCGTGAAAGAGTAACAAACATCCATCCATCCATTCTCACAAGCTTTCGCATTTATAAAATTAGTAGGAGTAGGATCATTTGCGTTTGGTACTAAATTGACACCGTTATATTTGCCTTGCCACATAACTTTCGCGAATTATACGTGTATACCTACACACGAATACATGCCTACATAAGTATAGTCACACCTGTTTCCCGCAGAGACCACCTTTTTTCACACTTTTTCATACATCTGTCGTTTCTTTTACTTCCATGAGTCTTTACGTCGGTTACGGGTAATATGTACTTTGCCTTTCAGTTACGGTTTCAAAAGTTTAACATCTATTTTTTCTATAATCTGTGCTTTATATTAGAAACGTTTCCATGTCGGCAGATGTTTCGAACGCTCGCGTTAACGCCGCACTTCTGAACTCTTGCCAAACTCTGCCGTATCGACTTTTATGGCTTTAACCAACGCTTGTTCGTTAAATACATAGTTCACTGTGGATACAAATTTTAATAGCTTTTGTAATAGTGACGTATTTTTAATTAATACAGTAAAACAGCGGCAATTTAATTTAATTTAGCATTATAGGAAAAAACTAGCTGCGCCCCGTGGTTTCACTAATAGTCCCACAACAACTGTTCTTTTTTTTTAAATCAAAGTCAAAGTCAAATATGTAGTTTTATTCAATTGAGTGTCAAAGAAACACTTATGAACTTCGGGATAAAAAGTACTATATGGTCGTTTCTGTACCCTGTACTGTAGTACATATACTGATAACGTGCTTGCAAAATTTTATGATAATCGATTGAGTAGTAGGTAATGCCGAGAAAACGAAACAAACAAACAAACTCACTTTCACATTAGTTTTAGTTATTAGGACTTGCAGTCAATAGTCATGTTAAGTAGATTTCAAGTTATAGAGCAACATGCATATTATATTCGTATGTGTGGACATGTGTAATAAGTACATGGCTATATTTTTGTCCATTTCTACATTCCTGCATAATAGCCGTATCTCGACTATAATTATTATAACTTGTAACTAAAATTTAAATCTTATAAATCTTTTAATTACTTAAATTAAGAATAAGCTTCAAATCTGTAACACATTCGTTCTGTGTGTAATATAAAATTGTAATGTAAATGTCGCCATCAACTAGCTTAATAATTAGCCGTTTAATTAATAGCCTAGCCTTTTTACTAAACGACGCCGTTCAACTAGCTTCCTGATGATTTTCAGCCTTTCAATTAAACGGCTATGCAAAATTACTTCTATAGAGGGTAGGACAACGTAGACTACTTGCTTAGCCTAATAATTTAATTAGGGTAGGTTTCAGGTTGTTATAAAAAATAACCACGAAGACTAAGGCGAGAGTTCCGCTTCGCTTCGCGCCCGCCTTAACATTATAACCTAACCAATCCAAGTTGGGTTTGCTCTGGGGCCCTATTCGGAGATTTGAGATTTTCATCTCACCTTTTTTCGTCCTTGTTGCTCTCGTTTGAATCGTCATAGGTGTGAGAGTGACCAAGATAAAATTTCATCTCATCTCACGCGTAGGAATAGCCCCCCTGAGAAAAGAATCGGGCAGGCTCCCTATTCTTGACACGTGAGATGAGATCTGGTTACTTTCACTCTTAAGACTTTTCAAACGTGAGAGACAAAGATACCAAGACCAGAAAATATCTCGAATTGTAAGAATGGAGTTCCGGGGGGGCTCTTGCTACGCGTGAGATGAGATGATATTTTATCTTGGTCGCTCTCACACCTATGACGTTTCAAACGAGTGCAACAAGGACGAAAAAAGGTGAGATGAAAATCTCAAATCTCCAAATAGGGCCCCAGGAGAGGTTTTAGGTTTATTATAATATCATTACCATTAGAATTGCGGTTCAGTTCGGTTTAAAGCAGGAATATTTTACCCACAGAAGAAGAATGTACCTATTACAAATTTAAAGCAATTTTTTATTTACTAAAGAGACTTTAAACATAGGCATTTCAATCTCAGTTTAATAACCATAGTCCAGTCGTCCATTAGGCACATAGTCCATTATAGATTTTGAAAGTAGTTATTTCAACCATTCGGAATTTTGAACATAAGTGTTTCATTGGTAGGCGTTTAGGTGTAAACACACACACACACTGTACAGCTAAACGCCTACCGATGAACCACCTATGTTCAAAATCTTCGAATTTTATTCGGACAATAAAACATCGGGCTTCTGAAATGTAACCATTATAACATACTTAACGTCACGCCTTTCCCCCGAGGGGGCTGCCAGAGGTGTAATACAACACCCACATTTCGCCGGACGATATTCAGTCCCAAATGTGACAGGGGGCGAGCCTGTCGCCATACACCGGGCTCCAGTCATGTAGCAGATGACATACAATAGGCACATATGTTCACACAATGAACAAATTGGTGCTTGCCGTCGGCTGGGTTCGAACCCGCTCCCTCTGGCTTGAGAGGCGGACCTTCTCCCAACTAGGCTGCCATCGCTTTTTTTTAAATATGTAAACATTATAATGTAAGTACATAAATATGTAAGTAAGTAAGTAAAATGTAAGTGTATATGTAGTTTATATGTATCAGTTATATATGTAAGTATCTTATTATATTTTTTATCGTCACGATATAAAAACAATGTCAATTTGGAAAGCTATTTGCAGAGCTTCATGGTAATTTAACGTTCTCTGTAAAATTTAGCATGCAATTAAAAGCAGGATAATTTCCTTTTTATGACTGGGCCAAAAAAAACAGTGCGGTTCAAAATGGATTCCAGTAATTACTTTGACTTAATTTAAACATGACTGGAACAGGAACAATAATAATGAATACAGTAGGAAACGTTTTTTTGAAGCCATAAAATATCTATTAAAAACCCACCCTATATTTTTTTATATAGGTTATTCCCGAAAACATGGATAGGCCATAGGAAACCTACAGATATATACAGAAGGACAGATGCAGGCTGGAAAGTCTAGGGCTCAAAGAGACACTAGTAATACCTATTAATAGAGTGATACCTACAACTGTAAAAATAAATTGAACTGTGACTATCACAATAATAACACTAGAAATAAGGATAGGATAGCTGTACTGAGATTTAGACTGACTAAGCCAAGTAGTCATTTTTAGGCAACTGCGTTCGTTTTTACAATAAAATCCCGAAAAATATAACAGGGCTCACTGAGGGAAAATTCAAATCACATGTAATAACTACATTAATGAAAAGAGGTATTACAAGGTTAAGAATTATTTAGAAGATAAAGATGTCTGGAGCCTTTCACTTCCGCCAAGTAGCCACTAGTATGTATAGATATTACCTAGTTGTAAGCCAACATTTGTGAGACTGTATTTTATTTATTCTAAAAAATAATACCCGCCAGTTTCTTGCCTGTTCTTTTGAGTAGAGGCTCTTTATCCGAACAAGGCGATCGAGTCTATTTAAAAAACTTTGAATGGAATATTTGGGGAAAATTTTTGGGGGCTGAGCTACCCACGTCCGTAGGAGTGTACTCTATTCTGATTCTCTACACGTGGTCCCCGGGTAGTGCTAACCGGGTAGCAAACTCTGGTGGGAGGCTTCGGCCGTGGCTAGTTACCACCCACCGGACCAAGCCATGCCGTGAAATGACCTAGTCGTGTTTCGGGATGTAGTCCGGTGTAACCGTTCCGAAGACGGGTCTGAGCAGTGGCGCACTTGTAGCGCCTCACTCAACTGCCGTCTTTGTACTTCTTCACTCTACAAAACTTCAAGGCTAGAGTGAATGAGTACCTTATAGGTCGTCGTGCTCCATCTTAGACCACAACGTCGCTTAACATCGGTGTCAAGGCGAGTTGGTGGTCAAGCGACGACCTATTCTACATAAAATAAAAATAAAATAATAAAAACATTTTGACTTGACTTTGACTTTGACTTAAAAGTTACACTGCCTAGCTTATTTAAATTTTTCACAAGCAAATATGAACATCTGTCAACAAATCTAAATTTGTTTCTTTGTCTTTTTTGCGACTAAACGGCTGACCCATCTTAATGGAAAGCAAGAAATTGTGTGCATCATGGGGACTGACATACATATTTTTTATGTGGGAAATAGGGGAAAACTGGCATTTCGCGGGTGGACCGCATTTTTTTGCCATTTTAGCCGCCGTATGAAGATACGTGCCTTATTGTGCTACAAAGCCTTATTTAGAACGCTAAATTTTCAAATTTACAAACATATCGTCACGTCTTTCCCCCGAGGGGGCTGACAAAGGTGTAATACAACACCCACATTATCCGGACGATATTCAGTCCCAAATGTGACAGGGGGTGAGCCTGTCGTCATACACCGGGCTCCAGTCATGTAGCAGATGACATACAATACGCACATATGTTTACACAATGAACAAATTGGTGCGTGCCGTCGGCTGGGTTTGAACCCGCTCCCTCTGGATTGAGAGGCGGACCTTCTCCCAAATAGGCTGTCATCGCTTAATTTCTAAATCTAAACTAGCTAAACGTAAAGATAAAGATAATTTAATAAACGAAAATAAATTTACACAGGAATTACAGCTTAAAACTATTTTTGGGATATGACAGAATTTTGTGTAAGACACGACTATGACGGTGAGCCCCAAACTAAGCTCGAGGCTTGTGACTTGGGGCTCAAAAGTATTGATGTCCTTGTCTAATTCGCAGCAATAACAGACCTATTTTTTGTCTCGTTTAGATTTAGCAATTTAGCGCTCTAATAGGGCGGCTAAGCGGTCAGAGAAACAGACATCTTACAGCTATATTCAAATAGGCAAGTTACCGTATCTTTTTACTTCTTCAAGCTTCTTCAAGCAAGACGGATTTCGAAATTTGGAATGCAAATAGGCCGCTTTTTATCCCGAAAAAAAGTATAGTTTCTATGAGGCAGCGACTAAAGCCGCAAGCCGCAGCTAGTTTTAGATATGTATTACCTACTTATAGTTAATATCATGCGTACGTGTATGTACAACGTACGTATGTAACGTACATGTACAATGTTTGTTAATTAGTGGTAGCCATTTACGTCACGTCCTCCCTATCGGCATTATAGGTCGTTTATTAGTGCGTCTAAATCAAGCCTAATTGTAGCACGATATGGATTCGGGAACTGTTATTGGTTATCAGATTTTGTATGCTGATAATGAACGTAATTATAGGATTGTTTATAATGCAGATTCGATACAATGTGAAAATAACAATAATAACTAGCTGTGAATCGCGGTTTCACTCGCTTTAAAAAGTGTGCTATTCAAGGCTATAATCTACCTATGTGCCAAATTTCATCCTGATCTGTTCAGCCGTTCTGGCGTGATTGAGTAACAAACATGATATTAGTGTGATTATTTTACCATGACGTATTCCAATGCTGGGCAGAGGCTAGTTTTCCTTCTCTCATTCCAAACTAACCAGTCATTGGGTTTGGTAGTTCTGTATATCGTCGCTTATGCATACCATCGGGCGAGTTGGTTGTTGAACGCGAACTCATTTCCGATACATAAAATCGCATCAGATAGGCTACGTACCATACGTACGTATGTACGTACATACGTACGTTTGTGCATCAGACAGTTATCTTGTGGTTTTTTGAGCTTTTTCGTTTTAACTCAAATATTTTTTTAGAAAAAGCTATCAACTAACTGCAGAGTACATTCTGCCCAAAACAAAAACTCAGACCAATTGTTCAGTCATATCATTTAATGATGTATTACTTACCAGCAAATTTAAAATGCAAATTCAAGAGTTAAATTATCGAGCCCATAAAAATATCTTACCGCGGCTCAGTCCATTCAAACGTCAATAATATATCCCGCTTCGGAAGCCCATAAAAATAAACTTGTACAAAGTGAAATAGAATTTTCATAAATTTCGCACTCTCGAGGTTGAAAATGTAAAATTGCTGTTCGTGATGCAGAGGCCCCATGGGTCGGCTTCGTGTTCCACATTGATGTCGGCATTATTTTTTATTGGTCTTTATTTGACCCTGTTTCATGTCATTTTGTATTGAAGTGTGTAAATATTGCCTGCTACTACATAAGCAAGTACTTTAAATACTAGGTACGTTTGAAAATGAGTTTGTTTACGGCCTCAATTGAGCAAGCTACTAGTTACCATTTTGAATTACAGCACACTATACACTAATATTTTAATGCAAAAATTTGGAGGGATGGATGGCTGTTAGTTACTCAATCACACCAGAACGGCTTAAAGGTTCTAAATGAATTTTGGCACAGAGATAGATTAAAGTCTGCAATAACACATAGACCCCGGGTATTTTAGTCATGGCGTGCAATGTTTCTACGAGTATAACTGCTTTTACGTACTACTAGTCTAATGAGACGTCGTTCTTTTCGATCTAATTACTTATATGCAGTAGGTAATAGTTTTGCTTTCAGCTAAATCCTTCATAGAGCTAACCATTCCCCTAAACCAAACTTACGTACATAATATATTATTGTTAGTAATGCCAATAGTCATAATAAACGAACCCTTTAATAAAAAGCTCTCATCGAGTCATCAGAAGGCAAGAGACCTCAAAATTGTCAAAATTACCGCAGATTTATAACATCAAGTGAAGCGCAAAGCTCTGGGAGTCTTCATTTTCACCGCATCAAAAATGCTAATTTAGCTACACCAAATTCCACCTCCATTCCCCGTTTTTGTGGAATATTTCATTAAAATACAAAATGACAGGCAAATAAAAGGCTTCCTCTTTTTTCAGGGTGTCGGGTCTGGTGCCTATACATGTGACGCTCTGAGCCAAAATGGCACGAGCTAAAATGGCGGGTGAAAGATCAATATGAGCCACCAAAAGGTGAGGGTGTCCCTTTCTGTCGTGGAAATTTTGAGCAGCTCTCTCTGTCTGTCGCGACAGCAGCGTCCCAGTTCCGATATGTCGTATGCCGATTCAGTTTTCAGAGGAGTTTCGCACGAGCCCTGGATGTGAACATCCTTTGCATTCGACTTTATGTTTGTAAACCGATTAGCGGTTAATGACATTTCGTTGGTTCAAAGGATAAAGCTTGATTATGAAAATTCGGGAGCGCTGGCGTAAAGTTTAATTAATTTATTTGTGCAGCGTACGCTTTCCGTTCGCCATTACAATTATACAAATGTATATGAATATGCGGATACAGTAATAAATATGCCAGGGTACGAAATTAAGTGTGGCTTCATGTTACAACAAAATAAGGGAACTCGTAATTTCTCTGGCTTGTAAAGTAGGCCGCGGAAAATACTCTTAGGGAAGTCATAAAAAGTTTTAAAAGTTATTTTGGACGGATTTTACCGGTAAAAAACATGTTGTTAGGTTTTAAAACCAAGCAAAGTTTATAATTACAATGCTATAAATTAATAAACTTATAAGTAGCTTTTTACAACTAAAGTTTAAAGAAGTAACATTGACAGATAGGTTCATTTGCATTCTTTGTCCGAAATGTGAGTAGAAATAGTATTAAAATTAAAAAGTGTTCTAGACACAGTGTTCGGAAATCTTGTATCCGAAATTTGGAAAAGTCTTATTCAAATTCGAAACGTTCAACGTTGAAAAAACCCTCTGTATCACAAAGAAAACTATAGGTTTTACATGTTCATTACAGCTATACATTAGAGCCTTCTTCCGGGCGGCTGGTAATCGAAGAGTTAGAGGCGGAGCGGCTGGAGCCGCTCGATTTATGGATGGCTCGCGTTTTTAAAACTACCAAGATTTTAAAGAAATTCGAGGGCTTTTTTCCTTTTTTGCAAGTACGGGGAAAAGTTAAGTTTTTTTCTTTACGAAATCTGAATGAGTAAGCACTTTAAAGATAAGATTAGACGAACTTTCATGTATTGTAAGGATAATGTTTTTGTCGAATTAGGGAATCGTCATTTTGATTTAGTAGTTAAAAGGCGCTGAGACCGTCCATATCATTCACTTAGTCACTTATTCTAGTGTAAACTACGAGTATGAAATAACACTATCCCGTGATTTTTTATGGTTAACTAGCGACCCCGCCCGGCTTCGCACGGTACCTATAAACCTTGCGTGAAAAAATGGTGAAAACTGCAAACAACTCTGTTGTTTAGTTCAGGAGAAGCTAGCGAATATACAGACAAACTGAGAGACGCGGATAGCGGTTTGTTTTATAATATTTAATTATATCTTGTAGATAGATAAGAGAAAATATTCTTTCTATTCTTGGTGTGTATTTCTCAGAAAAACACAAAAATTCAACACTATGATGATCCAAGAACGTTCAAATTTAATATTTGATCGGTTTTCATATTCGATGTGTGTCAAATTCATGAAGAAATAGTGACGAAAGGTTTATATTTTATGTATGGTCACGCTCCCGCGTCCAGTTGCTGTAAGCTACGCATAAATCTATATTGATATTGGGTTATCTCAAAAATTGAGCCAGTAGTAAGCGCAATGTACTTTGAAAACAGTTGTCCATATACCTACTTGCGTTTTGGTTAAGGTAACAGTACCTGGATGACCGAGCTTTGCTCGGTATTTTTTTTTTTTAATTGTGTTTTTTGGAAAATAAACAATTGATTTTAGTCTAACCTCAAAGCAAACACTCATTGACTTCGTGTTACTTAACAACGCCATCTGCTGTTGTGTCGTTAAAGCAATTAGTTGCTCACAAAAAATAGTATTATTATTCGCCAATAGATGTCAGGAAGAGTCATATTTTTCAGTTGAGACTACTCAAACGCCTCCTTTCTGTTTTTTTCGTCCAAGTTTATGTTTAAGTTGATTATATTACCGATAAAACACGAATAAAATGACATTTTCTAAAAATGATTCCTAGCTAGATCGATTTATCGCCCCCGAAACCCCCTATATACTAAATTGTATGAAAATCGTTGGAGCCGATTCCGAGATTCCAATTATATATATATACAAGAATTGCTCATTTACTCGTAAAGATATAAGATAAAGCGATCATAATTCCTGGACGTATACGCTGCAAGCAAAATGACAACCAATGATAATAATTATGGTAAATAGTATACTGATATAATGAAGGACATGTGGTATCGCGGTGTAACCGAAATGCTACTTTATTTTAAGTGACTAAGATTTAATTAGCAAAGCAAACCTTTTACCGCCCGTCTTATTAGCAAATTTTGTTTTCTGTTGGAGTGAAGATTCTGTTTCCGATTTATATTGTGTGAGGGGTGGGTCGAGCGATGATTTCTAAGAAAGTTTTGTAAGGGTCGACCAGCCTTGATAAAAAGGGTAAATTCGAAGTGGCCCAATAACGAGAAAGTTGGTGACAGACCCTCTAGTCGGGCTCTGGGAACATTTTTAATTTTTGAACAGTAAATTCTGTGAGTCGCCATTTGCCTTGGATTCGATTACTAGGTAAGTTTATTGGCTTAATTTTTTATATTCTAGTTACGTTTAATTTCTTATCACGGTGTTTTGTTAGAAGGGAAATGTTGTAGTTGTTTTGTTGTGTCCCTATTGGAAAGAAAAGTTAAAAGAACGATTTTTTTCCTGATTTAAATTTGCTGAGTAGTACTTTTTTTTAAAAGCACACAATAAACGTAAATATTTCGTTTTACAAAAAATAAGAAACACTCACAAATGTTTTTTTTTTGATAATTTTAACATAACCTATTCCTGCGAAGGAAATACATTTTCCAATAAGGAAATAGAACAGGGGATAGTTGAAATATTTACACGCGAGCATAATCCTTCACTCGCCGAGAATGTGGACTTTATTCTGGTGTGATCGAGATTCCATCTGTCACTCTCGATCTCATTGAATTTCTAATAAGAAAAGGATTGATTGAGGTGTTCTCGACTGTGATAGAATAAGGGTCGTAAAAGGACAACGAATCAGGAAACCGGACCCGTTGTTATTTACATGGACATTTCGATAAATTAAGGACACAAATATTTTGCCAGAGTGAACAAAACCTGGACTTAATTTAGCAAAAAATAAGCTTTTTTTTAGGTATAAAATTCTTTGCTATAATTCTAACAAAATAAGTATGTTTTTACATAGATCAAAGTAAAACTCAGATACTTACCTAATAAATTTCACATCAATTAAATTTGCTTTCGAATTCCATTAAAAATGCGTTATCTGATGCTTATGTAATTTTACGCTCATGGTTAAAGTACTTTATCTCTTCGAGAATAATACATAAATATTTCAGCAAAGAATATGAAAGAACAACGAATCCGGAATCCGCATCCGATGTTATTTACATCACTGACTCCTGCGTTCAAGTAATGTAAAATGAATGTAAAGAATCTGACGTTCAACCGAAGACGAACAAAATAGACACGACACAATTTATTCTTATCTAGGTTTTGATATAAAATGATAATTGCGTATGCTATAAAAACCACAATATAAGTGCAAACATTCATATTATGTGTATAAGTCTTTCAGCCATGGATAATGATGTGGTTATTTATTTAACACGACACAACTTATTCTTATCTCGGTTTTGATATAAAATGATAATACACACGACAATAAAATAAAATTAAATAGACACAACACAACTTATTCTTATCTCGGTTTTGATATAAAATGATAATTGCGTATGCTATAAAAACCACAATATAAGTGCAAACATTCATATTATGTGTATAAGTCTTTCAGCCATGGATAATGATGTGGTTATTTATTTAACACGACACAACTTATTCTTATCTAGGTTTTGATATAAAATGATAATTGCGTATGCTATAAAAACCACAATATAAGTGCAAACATTCATATTATGTGTATAAGTCTTTCAGCCATGGATAATGATGTGGTTATTTATTTAACACGACACAACTTATTCTTATCTAGGTTTTGATATAAAATGATAATTGCGTATGCTATAAAAACCACAATATAAGTGCAAACATTCATATTATGTGTATAAGTCTTTCAGCCATGGATAATGATGTGGTTATTTATTTAACACGACACAACTTATTCTTATCTAGGTTTTGATATAAAATGATAATTGCGTATGCTATAAAAACCACAATATAAGTGCAAACATTCATATTATGTGTATAAGTCTTTCAGCCATGGGTAATGATGTGGTTATTTATTTAAAGTAGATACGTTAAATAAATAACCACATCATTATCCATGGCTGAAAGATCCAAATTGAGTAGATACTCATATTTAATACTTAATTCCTAATCAAATGGGTTTGTCTCCACCGATCTCGGGAAGAGTTTCCATCAAAGAAACAACAACAACAACAACTCTTTATTAAAAACATAAAAAAATAATTACAATAGTACTTAAATAAGGCTTAACTAAGTTTATAATGGGCGGCCTTAACGCTCAAAGCGATCTCTTCCAGGCAACCTGAACAAATGAATATTTAACCTAACGATCCCGGAATGCGTGAGTATTTCTTGGTTGATAATTATGATCTTGAATCAAAGCCGTCAAACCGTTATTTTCAATGTTTATTTTGGCTATAATTCTTAGTTTGGTTTTTAAGTAAATAGTCCTCTATTGAACAATATGTCTGTGGCAGTGTCGTATACCTTCGTCGAGCCATGATATGCGTAATCTCGTGGAAAAGGGTTCCGCTAGGGCACTACGATGACGTCTGCTCCCGATTCCGGACCCCCATGTAAAGGCACTTCCACACAGACACGACACAGAACTAAACAACGGTGAGCAGTAGCCATTTTCGTTGCTGAAAACAAACAAAAATGAGTCTGACCGACTGTTGCATGACTGTTTTGCGAAAAGCTTACACATTTTACAAGTACAAGCTCCATAGTACAAGCTTTGCTTAGTTTGGGGTCAGGCGACCGTGTGTGGAAGTGTCCCGAATTTATTATTATTATTTTACTAAAAAGATGATATTAGAATCGAAATAACAAAACGTACCTGTCTTCTTAATTGTGTTACTACTTCAATTACATAACAATGTTATGGGTAAATTCCAGAACCGATTATAAGCCAAGAAAGTGGCGTCCGTTATTATTGTCGAAGCGGACGCAGAGGTCGAACAAAGGAGACTTTTTCTAACAGTAAATTTATAAAAGTAAGAGATATCCAGTGAAACCAATAGAGCACCTCCATAAAGTATCAAATAATCCAAAAACATTACCAACAGTAATAAAAACGCTCTTTATTTACACTACAATCCTCTACTATTTACGAATTTATCTATTTAAACCCTCGGCTCCCCAAAAGCGCCCCAACACAAAACTTTGCGCTACCGTATCGCACACTAGGAGAAAGGGTGATGAGATTGAGAAAAGTTAAACACAATACGAATAGGATGGTGTTATGAATAAAGTTTTGCCGATAACCACACGCCATTGTGCGTGGCTGTTTGGATTGTCACGGTTGTAATGGGAAACTTGTAACCTATACTGTATACGAATATTTAGTTCATTATTGACTGAAGTAGCGGTTATGTATTAGCTAGTAGATGCTTAGGTATCGTTTAGGTGATTTTTATTGCATTTGAAATTATTTTTATGGCTTTTGAAAGAGGGATGGCAGCCTAGTTGGGAGAAGGTCCGCCTCTCAAGCTAGAGGGAGCGGGTTCGAACCCAGCCGACGGCACGCAATTTGTTCATTGTGTGAAAACATGTGCGTATTGTATGTCATCTGCTACATGACTGGAGCCCGGTGTATGGCGACAGGCTCGCCACATTTGGGACTGAATATCGTCTGGCGAAATGTGGGTGTTGCCAGCCACCTCTGCTAGCCCCATCGGGGGAAAGGCGTGACGATATGTATGAAATAGTAGAATATAGAACAGGCATTATATGTGGACTTAGTTTTATCCGTCTCAGTGGCCCAGCCACGATGCCGGAGCAGGTAAAAAAAAAATCATTAGGTATCTGCCCCGCTGGCCATTTACATTGATAGCAGCCAAATTAGCCAGTGCAGGGCCAGGGCAGATAACATTTTTTTCCCCGGTAACGGTGCTAGGGTACCATGGCTAAAAGAGCTAAGCCGACTATTATTTTAGTAGGTACTAAATGTAGGTAGGTACCTATTATTATCTCCCTTCTTTTTTTATTTGTAATTTTATTCACAGATTCGCTTTCACCACCTTCACCTTCGACTGACCGCGACAGTACTTATCTAAGTTTGTTTATTGGTGTAAAAAACAATTGATCGCAGGCTTACAGGCATATCAGTTGTAAACACAATTTAAATGATTTAACGGTAATAAAACACGATGAAACTGTTTACAATATTTGTTTGTTCACGCTCTCATATTGGAATAGGAAAGTTCAGATGGGAATTTATGGGGCGGGTTCGATGTTTGCGTATTTTCATTTTATTTTGAGGATTATACGATGAAACAAAGGATTGGTTAAAAGCTCTTAACTTAACTTTCGATTATTTATGGAAAGGCTAATCAAGGCTAATTAAAACAAGTAGAACTGATGCTGAAAGACTACCGATAGAGGCTAAATGGTTTTTGGCCATTACATTAGTCCAATAGATCTATGATGACCAATACCTAACTTATTCATTACACGATTAGACCATTAACATCTTATTTAAATTAAAAACTGGGTACTCTGGGTAAGTTTATTATTTTTACATAAAAGCGAAAGGCCAAATGTATAGGTATATAAGGGTCAACAATGTGTTTCAGGTGCTAATATCGCACCAACATCCATACTACTACATAGTATATATATGCATGGACGTCTGTTATCAGCCTCTGTTTGTCGGCCCTTACGGCTACAAATGGCCGCTGTATAATTATTATCACCCTGATTTATGGCAAGGTACCGTTGGCAGAATATAAACGGTAGCGTTATGAGGTGCTTTTCGCATCGTTCGCGTAATATGCGTGATAATTATGGTGATTATTCACTTAAATCTTATGCTTTTTGGTGACTTACATTCAGTAGAGATTATGAAGAGGTTTTGTTATAATCGAGCTTTTTTCTATTTCTCTTACGCTCTTAGAATAAGTCTTGGTTAGGTTGTTTGCATGTAGACCACTGAAATGAAGCTATCAACAAAGTTATTCATGACTTTTGTCTTTGCCTTAAGTCTGTGTTTCAGAAAAACCTGGCCCCCTATTGAGATCATCACGCGCGATATCATGACGCGTTAGATGTTGCTTGGTCGCACTCACTCCTATGACTATTGAACCGAGAGAGACAATGACAAAATAAATCTCGATTTGTAAGATTAGTCCTCCAGGATCGCGATCTAGGTACGTATAACGTAAAGAGCCTTCCAAATTAAAGGAAAATACGTTAAATGTCCCAAAGGGAGGTCACAAAAGATGGATTTTTTTCTTTTATGTCACAAGATTCACTTGGAAAGAATTGGTGACATTCAGAGGTAGATCGATCTGGGGTCAATAAATGGAGTTGATAGGGTCTCATTTTGAAAAATGTCTACTGGTTTTCAACATCGAGCTTTGTCCTCTGGTCATGTGAAAAAAATGACTTTTAGATTAAAAATAAGCTCTAGCTCTAAACCAAGTCAATCAAGCCCATACCTACTAGGTCAATATTTTTTTATAATTGTCATTAAAATATCTATGATTTTCAAGTACTTTAAATATTTCATTACGTGAAAATTATTATTTCCGACATTTTTGCTAGCCATACAGGCTGTTTGCCATTGCACTATTTCTGCATCAAATTAATGACGTCATAAATTCTCAATTAAATTCAAGCTGCGAGCGTAGATATAGCCAGATGTAGTAAGCATCAATCCAAATATTTGTTGGAGGCTTTGAAGGACTTGACAGTTAATTTGTTTTATGGTACTGCAATTTGGCGGAAATTGAATAGTTCACTTGAACTACATAGGTATAAAATAATAGGAATAGCTATGATATATATGCCTAGTAATAACTACTGCAGCGGCTCGTTGATGAGAAATCAATAGAGGAATGTGACAATACTTATTTGAGGCAAAGCCAAGCACATCTGCGTAATTACAATCATTGTCATTCAGAGTTGCTTCGGGTTATATACTTTCCTTCAGCATCCAATACACGAATCAAATTAGTCATTATTAATATAAATAAATTCATCACTAATTAAAAAATATTAGGTACATTTCAAAACAGGAACAGTTGTCTTGCCACTAAAATCTGACCCTTTCTATTAATAACTTACCGATTTTCATACTACGTAAGGATACATTTCTATTTCAGCCAGCTTATTATAAACAAAGGCAGAAAGTTAAATTATCTGGAAAAAGTTTCGCTAAACAAAGCTCGCATTTTCAAGCAGGTTCGCGAAAAAGTAATTACTACAAACAGAGCAACGATAAGGCTCCAGTGTTTTAGACTCCTCTGGTATCTCGGAACTGGGAATGTTAGCATTAAAAGTGCACTAATGTCCGGAACGTTTCTCTTGCAGGCCCGTAATGGCGCTCGTTGGAATTGCAGATTGTTTCGATGGCAAGTTCTGCGCTTTGTCTCCATAATACAGTGAGTGGTTCAGTTCTGTTTAAACCTGCTTGGTTAAAGAATACTACCTGCAGATGGCCATCAGAGATCGGAACGCGGTGGTGATGGTGGCTCTGGCTCGGGAGGAGGCCATGATGTTATGACAATAAGAATTGTAATAATTTCGCGTTTTATAGAAATTGTGGGTACATCTCGAGCATTCATGCTCACTATCGAAGGCACCTTCTTGAAACGGCGTCGTGTGTCGGGTCGTTCTCTTCCCTTAAATATGGTTGAGGAGAGCGATGGCTGGCACATGCGTCATACTCGTGATTGGGTGCTGGTTGCGGGTCGCTGGTCTGCTCGTGGTGTACTCACAATGTAATAAGTAAATCTGATAACCTTTAACCTAACCTTAGATTAAGACTTAATAACTAACCCCCCTCTACCTGTATTCTCCTTAAATAATAATTTAGATTTTCGTTAACAAAGGTCACGGTCCCCGGAGTCTGTGGAGTGCAAAAAAAATCCTGCTTGGTTTTGAGCTGGTGAGTTCATTTAAATTTAGATGCAAGAGTTTAGTATTCGTAGGTACGAGTAATAAAACTGTTTCATGGCCATTTCAAGAGAAGTACGGTAGATATATGTCGTCGTTCTGTGCTCAACATTCATGTAATTTTAGGTACTTAGGTAGGGTCAACTGGGGTAGATGCGTCTGTAGGGCAATTGCGTCTTTCGAGAATTATGAACTGACAAACCCTTCACAAATTAGGCGTCACCTAGGTACATCTTTTTTCTATCTTTAGTTGCAATACTCTGTATAAGATGGTGTTAGTTGCCTAATTTGTGAAGGGTTTGTCAGTAATTCTCGAAAGACGCAACTGCTCTACAGATTCATTTGTACCAGTTGTCCTTACATTTAAGAAAACTGTATGTTAGGTACATTTAATTATAAATTTTTATTCCATTCTAATAAGATATACATTCTGTAGCTTCCTTCACAAATCTTTTTATTTTACTATTTGAATAGAACCGTCAAAAATAAACATAAGCAGCGGAATAAATCAAATCTCCAATTCAATGGAAAATGGCGTGAAAAATGTGAAACCGCATGAAAAATGCATCCGATATACACCCACCGACAATACTTCATACGCTGTTCCCGACGCATATTCTTCCTGATTCTAAATTTACTGGATGCCAGTTTGCACGATATGCCGATATCCACTGGATGCCGATTTTAAATTCAATTCAGCGGAATTGGATTCCAGAGTTTTGTACTGTGCGACCAACTTATCTGTAAATGTGGTCAAAAAGGTGAACTAAAATATTTCACAAGAAGTTTACTCAGTCTTGCTTAGGAAATGCGATGGTGGCTCCCCGCTCAACTTTACAAATAGGTTGGACGCAGCGTACGTCAATGGTTGCGTCGGCAGCTGCGCCGATGATTGCTTCAAGTTCGTGTCGGGAACGAAGCGAAATGAAACGGACGCGAGGCGAATACAACTGCAAATTGAATCAAACTCAGTATTGTTGAGTCCGTTCACACTTTTACAGAACTCTTTATGGAAAATGTTAGTTAATATATGATTGTATGACATGCGTTGCTACTCGATGGAGTACCTAAACATTTAGCTGTTACTGAAAACTCATATCATTCGGTCTTTGCTGCATGCCTTTGTTACATCGTGTAGCAGTAGATCGATAATAACGACACCAAAACTGGAGTGAGGGTAATTTTCGTTCATATTTAATGACGTTTTGTGTTGCTTGTGGCAGCGTTGTAAATGTTTTAACACTTACCGAAATGACAGTTTGATTTTCGATTTGGTAAAAGTCTTAGACGGAGAATGAACAATCTCCGTCTACGGTAAAAGCATAAAGTACATCATCAAATCTTTGTAAAAATTTAGTAACTTATAAAAAGAGAAAACTCCAACAAGTTTTTCAAAAATATTCCCATTCTCGCTTTGAAAGAAGTTGTAACTAAATATCAAACGCTAGTTAGAAGCAGTTCTTCCGATAAAACTTTTCTTGCGAAGTGTCTGAGAGCAAAAAAGGAATTGCTTGCTTGAAGTTGCGTCTCGTAAGTTGTCTCTGGCTCTCGGCGATTCTTACAACTCTTTATTAGAAACTTGCAGATACGACTTGTTACACTGAGAAAAGATTTCTAAGAATTAATGCTCTATGACACGGGTCGCAAAAGCTTTAGAACATTTTTGACACGTACAGATACTAAAATGATCTGATGGTGTCGCAGTTTTATTTTATTTCTTGGTAGGATGACTAGGAAGTCGGTATGTGTGGAATAAATGTTTTAGTAGAACGGTTTTATGTATTTAGAGAATTTAGGAAACGCTACGGGTTTGTGTGTGTGTATGCAAGGTAGTGCATGATCGTGCGCCCGTGACGCTTGTAAAAGATCGCTGGAAATAGGCAAAACTTTGGTCCGAGTATTCGACTGATATTCGAATACTCGTACGTGAGTTTAGTATAGTTAAACCTAAATTGTAAAGATCCATTAACGCTCGCAAGAAAACCATCCAAAATTAGACCAGGTTAGTCTATGAGTAAAAGTTGTACAGAATAACGAGTTTAATAAAAAAAAATTCCAGCTTCAGCATAGCAAATTGTTTTTCTAGAAATGTATTAAACCCATTTCGAGAGCTGCTAATCCTTACAGCTATTTTAATGTATCAGAAAAATCAAATTCAAATCTAGATGATAACCTAGTCCGAGAAGACTTGCCTCTCAAGCCAGAGGCAGCGGGTTCGGACCCAGCCGAAGGCACGCACCAATTTGTTAATTGTGTGATCATAAATGTGCTTATTTAATGTAATCTGCTACATAACTGGAGTCCGGTGTTTTGCGATTAGCTTGCCCCCTGTCACATTTGGGACTGAATATCGTCCGGCGAATGTTGGGTGTTGTACACCTCGGCCAGCCCCTTCGGGGGAAAGGCGTGACAAAAAAAAGGCGTGAAAAAAATCGAATATGTTTACTTTAGAAAATATCCTGTGGCTGTAGTTACGAGACTTGTTATCTTCTGCAGTGCTAGTCGGATGTAAAAGCAGTGAACGTGCCAAGTCCGCTGCAAGTTACACTGACAACCGACCTATTTACACTGTAAAGGGCTTATTCTGAAATCCTATCGCATTGGCATCGCTGTAACTTCAATATTGAAATTGAAAAACAGAAGATGTGTTATGTAAGATTGTTGGAAGTAATTAATTCTATTAATTTGAGCACTACTAAACAACATTGTTAACCTTCTATTATACTCGTATGTATACAAAAAAATCAACAGATGAACACAGAAATCTCACTAAACTTTAATACTCGAAAAATACGTCGTATAACTTATATTTATTATATTAAATGGACAATTTTTTGCATGTGCATAGCAATACATGACAATAGATGACAAAACGTATCGTTTGGATTAGTGTTGTCTCTTTTGGTGCTTCTCTTTTTCAACTCCACTACATTTTTTATGAAATAGCTTGTTCCAGAATAAGGACTTACTACACTCATTTTGGCCCTGTACCAACTGCCTTCGAGTCCAATTAAGATTTTGATAATACATAAAGCAAAAGAGAGACTTTTATTTTTCCTCATTTTCACACGCAAAAAATAAAATATATTTCGAACTCGTACTTTAAGGAATAAAATCTTAAAGAAACAGGGCTATGCTCACAAGGCTCTGATATAAAATTTTATTGCGTTATCCAATCATATTATTGCCAGATTTTATTGTTTTCAGAAGTGTTTTATTTTTACAGCAAATAATATTTCGATCTGCTATCATTTCCTGATTATGATCGCGTAAAGTTTCTCAAATGTAAGAAAGGCGTGGTGTGAAATAAGCTTGTTTTTGGGTGCGGTAGGTATTTAAACCAACTTTGAAATTTGACAGTGTTTTAACGACAGTGTATTCTGTTTTTCGATTGATGGTAATAATGACTGGTTTTCACTAAATTAATGAAATATTTATGAGATGTTCTTGCTTTCCTACAGAATACGTAACGGCTTCTTAATTTTCAACAGACTTTTAAAAAAGGAGGAGGTTCTCAATTTGACCGTATGTTTTTTTATTACGCGATTACTCCGCTAATTATGAATCGATTTAAACGATTTTCTTTTTGGTTAGTAGATCATACTTTAAAGGTAGTCTCATATAAATTTTATCGAAATCGGTCAAGCAGTTTTTAAAATATCAACAGAAGTCTAAAATTTTTTTACATTAATGACGGGAAGTCAGTTTTTTTGAGTTTTCTTTTTATTTCATACTATTATAATTTTATACATAGGTAAAGAATGAGTCATGAACATCATCACAAAATTGATATTCTAGAACTTCATCACAAGTTATAAACACCAGCAGTCGGCCATAGTTCCCATTCAGCGTTAGATTATGGCTCGCTCGTGCCAAGCAATACATTAAATTGGCCGAAGCCCAAGCGAGTCGCATTTGTGTTCAATTAATGTAGCTTTAGAGGACGCCGTTTGCAATGCAACTTCGTTTGTACTGTTCTTAGGCTATTGTCTGGCCTGAAATTTAGTGCTATTCTTTGGCTGTCTCTTTGTTGGGAATTAAATTTATTCCAAAAAATGGCTGCTATTCAGTTGATTGTTCTTTGTGTGTTTTGAAATCTTTGTAAGCGTGAAAAACTGTTTTTTCGTAGCATCGAAATGTTTATTTTTGATAAGTGTTGCTAAGAAAGTTGAGGTCTGTCCCAGCCATTCCCATACTTATTTCAATGAGTACAATCGGTATGTACCAAACATAAGCATATCAACCTCTTGATTTATCTCACCCTTGTAGAAGTTGTTGCTCATTGTGTGAAAATTTGTGCGTATTGTATGTCATCTGCTACATGACTGGAGCCCGGTTAAGGCGACAGGCTCCTGTCACATTTGGGACTGAATATCGTCCGGCGTGGGTGTTGTATTACACCTCTGGCAGCCCCCTCGGGGGAAAGGCGTGACAATCTATATTTATTGTAGAAGTAAAGATCAAATCTTTTTATGCAAAAAAAAAAACGTTGATTTTTCCAAGGGGTGTTTTTACTTTGCATTACTTAGTAAATCTCAATAATTTTAAAATGTGTGACTATCTCACTTAATTATTTTCATGATTGATTGACTATTCATTCTTGGCTTGGTTGACCACCCATAACTCTTACGTTAAAATTACTTATAGTGCTACTAACTCAGTCTGTACAAGCCTATTTACCGTGGTAGGTACAGCATTGTTTGGTCTGGCAAGGTATTGTTTCGTATCTTTGCATTCTACACGAGTTGGTCGGGGCTTAAGGGATTTACTATGTTGAACTTAATGCAGTTAACTTCCTACCTACATGGCTTCCCATATTTCGGAAGGATACAATCTAGCTTGCTACATTTCAAGAGATTATGCTTTGATTCGTTATTTTGTATTGTATACGGTACTGTCTTTGTTAGCAAAGGTTTCTTTGAGAGTGTTGAGCAGATGACTTCGATAGAAGTTTGGAAAAATATATCATACTCGTACCTATTTAATGAGAAGGATGCGGGGAAGTCTTTTTGGAATCTTAAAACCTAAAGGTTTTTTTTAAATTTAAACAAAATCCACAGCTCACAAAAATGACATGAAAAAACTCACAGATAAACTTACAGCTAATTACGGAAAGGTTAATAATAACCTTAAGGTTATTAAGGATGCTGCACGCGTCGTTATCGATTGAGGAATTTTGTGGTGACGATGATTAAGTTTATTCAAATTTAACTCTTTATTTTCCTGTTGTAAAAGGGCAGTAGGCAACTTAAGTGAAATTTTCGTGATTAGATACATTTTACATAGATTTTAAAGCTTGGTTAAGAATTTATTTCTGAAGACGAAGTCTTAATAAATTTCCACGAAGACGCTTGCTTCGTAGATAATGTAATGAGGTAAATTCAATTACCGACACTTTTGTTTTTCCGCCGCCAAAACCACCTAAAACCTTGATGGAAAGTGCACGTTTAGTGCCCGGTTGTAGGCATTGGTAGGTACGTCGGCGGCACAGAGGACCGACATCATCCGATCCCTCCTCACTGGTAACTATTGTTCAGACTGTGGCACGGCCGCGAGGGAAAGAGCCGGCGAGGTCTATTCAAATATCCCCTGTCTGTTCGCACCCCTCCCCATCCGCCAGCGCCTCGCAGTCTCGTTCATATTTCGGGTTCCTATTTTGCGCAGCATCCCCGGCCACCCAATTGCAGTCGGCAGACTTCATAACGGCACATGCGCGGTTTTCCGCGCTCCAATTTCAACCCTATCACGATCGCTTAAGGTTACATTTTCTTGGAGAAATGTGGATGTATTTAAGCTGTTAAGAGCACGAGTGGTTTCGCCTCCCGAAGCCCGGAGTATAGGGGTAGAGATTCAGTACAAGTAGCGTGTAGGGGCGCGGCTCGCCGCAAAGTTAGACGCAACTGAGCTCTTGTCGATGATGGCATTTTACGTTTATTCAAGCAGACCATTTTAGAACACTGAAAAGGGCTGACGCTTTTAAACTGAAGGTACGTATAGAGTAAACTCTCGCGTCGTGCGTTAGCGTGTTAGGTAAAGTGTTTGTGAATTAATATCGAAACGGGTTCCCTAATACGATTTGCCACCCTTACGTCTAGCGTCGGTCGTGACGGGCACAAACGTTGTTGACTTGTTCTTTCTATTTTCGATCAATTTGTATTTCAAGTGATGCATTTTTTCTTGTTTTTGGAGTATTTTGTTGTTTCCGTATTTCTATTGTATTAATTAATGTATTCCTTATCTTTCAGATGTGTGCCCGCTTGCTGCCGAAAGGAAATGGATTCGGAGGTAAAGTATTTATTCTTTAAATATTTTAACACGCTTATTGATTTAATTTTCGATATGGGTTATTTAATAATCAGAAAGTTTGATTTCTAATTTTTTTATTTGCCAGTTTTCTTTTTTTTAGCAACGATTCTGTAATTTTTTTTCTTTCTTTTATTTAACATCACAAAGAGCACGAAAGTATTATTTACTACATATACATTATATATTTACCATGTACAGTTAGTTGGTTTTGGTTTAATTGTGTAAATTTATTATTTGTAATTCCGATCTATACATGTATTACAATCATTTTGTTTGTTCAAATTTTAGGCAAACGTTACCTTTAACCATTCGACAGTTTTTTTACCTTTTTTGAAATAAAATCCTAAAATAAGTACGTACTGACTCATAAAAATCTAGTCGCTTACGGTTCACGAGCGTACCGTATAACCGTTATTTAAACAGGGCGGCTTCAAGCGACTCATGATTTTACCTTAAAAATTGAAATTCTCCAATATTTTAAAAAACTATGTTGAAAATAACGCTAAAGTTTTAAAACTTTTCTTGGCTCAATCTCAAACGGAGCCCCAAAATCAAAAACTAAACTTGTATTCGTTGCCTTTGTCTTTTAGATGAAAACTAACAACCTACATAAGTCAATTGGCCTTTGTCTTTTAGATGAAAACTAACAACCTACATAAGTCAATTGGGCGGCTTTTGTTGTCTAAACTAAAAAAAAGGTTTTAATTAGCTTAATTCTATGATCTTTCAAATTATCGTCAATGTAAAGCTTCTCTACATTGTTCAATTGTGTTGTGTCAATGTAAAACTTCATTGTCCAATTTTTTTTGGAGTCAGTTAAAAAATGCAATCAGTTTTTTGAAATGAAACGCAGAACAAACATTCATAAAGCTTCAGGTGTGCTCACCCTCGGTATCATTCCGCTGCGAGCGCCCTCTGGGGAGCAATATTTATGCCGACGACACGCACAACGTAATAAGAAGAGCAAATAAGGATTTTGTTATCCCGAACGCGTAGACTTGTTTGTAAAACAAAACAAGTATTTAGTTACAATGGGGTTCGTTATGTTTATGATTTTGTGGAAGATTTCTTTTTTAAATAACGTCACTTCTTTACTGTCTTTGCGCGCATGTTTTTCACCGTACATGCAACCATGGATAGATAGGAGAGGATAGATATTAAACTGTAGGCAATCTTTTTTCTTGTTCATGTTTATCATTCTAAATGGAACAAATACAATTGAAAGATTTCCGGTAGGATACATCGAATATGTTTGCTCACAAAACATATTCTAAGTCATTAATAAATATGACCACACCCAGATTTTTTTTGCAAAACTTTTAGAAAAATTTACTTCATGTTTAAAATAACAAATGAAGGAAATGATTTATTTTAGGATTTTGGATTTCAGAAATTTCTGTATAAGATAAGTCATTGATCACAAACAAAGACACGGACAATTAAAAAACGCCTTTTCAACTTGAATACAAAGAGATACAGAACCGACCACATAAACAAAAGACAAAATACTTTCGCATATCGCAATAGACAAAATATTCCAAAGAAACACCATCGCAACCTAACATTCGAGGTAATATCCCTTCATGTTCAGTGCAAAACAACCTACATTTAATTACGAGAGTTGTTTCCGCGGCGGCATCATGCGGATAGCAAATAGCTCGGCACATTACAGAGGTAGTTTGATCTCTACCCGACCCATTCGTTAGCCTCCCGCTGGGGTGCTTCAAATGCCTTCATGTGTAGTCTCGAGTAACTAAAACTAAACAATAATACATGAAATACAAATAGATCCATAGTCTTTTACTAAATGTTATTTTATGATTATAAAATGAAAAAGCTGTGCCCAACGGCGGCGGCGTCTACAATTTTAATGAAAATGCAATATTTTCTTACTATCTAAATCTAAATACATTGTGCAATGCGTAACTAAAATATGAGTTAAATTGTTAAACCATAAAATTATGTTTTATGAGATTTGAGGTAAAAGGTATTATTTGAATTGCATAGAATATGAGAAAGCAAGGATCTTGTACAAGAAATGAAACTTAAGATTTTTCTAGATGCGTTTTCAAAGCATTTTAAGCACATTTAAGCGCTTTGCAATGCACATACTTAATCTAACCTTTAGTTACCAAAGTCTTACACGGTTTACGAGTAGTAAGAACAAAGGAAACTGTATCGTTTTTAGCTAAACTTTTCCGACGATTGCGTAGCGATTCTCAAGTGGCCACTGATATAATAAATGTCTGAAATATTTGTACTCGGCCCGTTGTTCGCTGAGACAAGTCTCGAAGGAGTTGTTCGTGAATTAGATGTTATTTACGAACAATGTTCTTTACCATTAGAGGCAGTTCTTCCTCGTTTACACAGACGGAAAATTCATTCGCTTGCTTACGGTTTTCTATGCTATTTTCATCAAAAATGGTTTGTCTCATTTTTGAAGCTCATGTTTCCGGCCTAAAAACTGATATGTTTAATTATAAATGGTTTAATTTTTGCTGTTCTGAACATGATAATGATAATATTTGTTTAACAAATTGTTTTAATATTATGCAGATATGAATCGTGTAATTTGTAAATAACCTTTAAATTGTGTTTATAAATTTGAACAGACCAACAGTTGATATAAAATTATTTACTGCAAAACTCAGAACAAATACTCAACCGTCCCGTAATAATCATTAAGTATGAAAACTCTACTCCTTGCAGTAGAACAGGTGCGAACTAAGTAGTTTGCAATAACTTCGTTTATTATTACTTCGTCTACTAAAATTTTATCTCTTCACACCCGTAAATGGCAGTATAAAATTAGAGCTGTAACAACGCAAATGAAAATGAATAACTAATGGGCCTGCTCAACAAGTCTCACAAAGGGATCTTTTATTACAAGCCCCGCGTAAATTCGCCTTATCTTACCCTCATCCTGTTTTAAATATCCCGACACTTTTATTTTATTCTGGAATGGCTAATGAAGTTTCCGTATTGCGAAAATAATATTACTTTGTTTTGGGCCGTTTCCTTGATTCGCTAATTAAAAACCAGCTTAAAACTTTTCTCTTTTTAAAATAAGGGCAGATACAAATTTAGAAAAATGTAAATAAAAAAATCGAAACAAAAACATGCGATATAATTATCATATGCGCTGATCATATAAAATCACACAAAATCTTTACATTCTGCAGGGAATTTGATTATTTGCTCATATATTTTTCACATGAATGTTAAGATTACAGACTTATTTTAGTAAGCTGTAAAGACTGTAAGATGAATGAAATGTTTAAAACTCGGAGAAAATTAGATACCCAAATATGGCTACTGATTAGGGCTTCCATTGAAGGTATATAAAAAGCCACCCATGTTATAACCACAGTAGAGAAAATATATACAACTATGTATCTGTGTAATAAAAAGAACTAACCACCTATGAGAAAACGTACATCACGCAATAATGTAGGTCAGACAAAAGATTTACAAATGACAGCTTTCTTCTGAAATAGAAGCGCTTTATCATAATGTGAGCTGCCCCTTCGAAGGACACATTTGATGGATGTATTCGCGAGAGCCGAGAGAAACGTTCTTTTGCAAAACTGTCTTATTGTGATTCTTTTGTTACACAGTTATTTGGTAAGGAAAATACGGATGTAACTCTTAATTTGTATTTGTTGTGAGATGTTTTTTTTTTATTTCAAGTACATTTAAATTATGAGTTGAACGGAAAAACACCCATTTCTTTTTTAATACAAAATTTGTAATTATCAAATAAATGTTCTAGTTGATATCTTATGATAATCTATTCTAGCTCATTCTAATTTCTACTCTATTAGTCTGCGCAATATCTTTCGTCCTAGTTCTGTAGTAATTTGCCACATAACTAGAAATTAGTATTCGTATTCATAGAATCGTGCTCGGAATCCGGCCTCACCCGCGGGCACACAATCTAATACGTATGCTAATTTATGATGGCTCTCTGGAATTATAGATGTCGCCCTGGGCGCGAAATTACGACTCTCCCCACCCCTTGCCGCCGGCCCTGGCTACACGCTCCGCCATCTTGGTATTCTGTTCAATGGTAGCTCGTAGCACAATTTAATTGCGAAATGCTTACGTGATTATTTATTTATTCTCTTCTTCTAAAAATATACAGTTTTTAGTTTGTGATTTCACGTTTTTGCTTATTCAGTGTGCAAAATCATGCCTAGGCAGTCGTATATTTTTAATAGTGATTCATTGTCTTGTATATTGTATTGTACTTACGATACAAAAATCTAATTTAGTGTTTTTATAGTAAGTCAACATTTTCACTATTATTACAGCGGGTTTTTTCGCCAAACTAACAGTGGTAGTGTTATTAGGTTTAACAGGTCTTGAGAAATTATCGTCAACTCAAAAAACAGAAATCAGAGTTGAAAGATATTTTGAATGTAGGCCTACAAAGAAATGACTATACTGTATGTTTATTTATTAAAATATGCCTACATAGCTAGAAGTAGACATTTTCAATTTTTGTTCTTTAAAAGAAAAGAGAAACTAAAATCATAAACTAGGTACTTTTATCTACGTACTAGCTGAGCCCCGTGGTTTCACCCGCGGTGCTTTGTACCCTATGTGCTATTCTAGACTATAATCTATCTCTGTGCCAAATTTCAACCAGATTTGTTCAGCCGTTCTGGCGTGAAAGAGCAACAAACTTCCATCCATCCATTCTTACAAACTTTCGCGTTTATAATATTAGTAGGATTATTTTTTAAATTAATTACGACTGGTATTTTTTAATATTTCGTTACCAAAGCGAGAACTGCCAACCTTTTCCTTCTCCTTTTTCTCTCTATTATTAAAAGCATTGTAAAATAAAATTCTATACTAGACGGTAAGACCAATAAATTCTCACAACACAGTCTCAAAATAGCATCGCAAAAAAAACTAAAGCACAAAGACGAATACTTCTGAATATCCTTCCCTTTTAAATGGAAATTCGCTCTATAAGAGGAAACAATAAAACTAGAACATTCTACGATATTATATTTTTAATGGCCTCGACTCCCGCCTTAGTCAGTTACAAAGAAATGATGGTTCTCTATGCAAATGCAATTTGAAGTAACAGCACTCCGTAGGGATTTCAGGTTTTAGTTTAGCGGGTACTTGGAAAAATGTAGTTTTCTGAATGAAGCTACAAATATGCATGAGGATAAGCTGCACGATGAAATACAAGGAACTAGATACTGATGAGGCACTCAAACTCTACTTACTTAGTACCTACTTACTTACTTACTTCCATCCATCCATCCATCCATCAGCCATAGGACGTTCACTGCTGGACATAGGCCTCCCCCATAGACCTCCAATAAGACCGGTTGGTAGCGGCCTGCATCCAGCGCGATCCTGCGGTCTTGACAAGGTCATCTGTCCACCTTGTGGGTGGATGTCCTACGCTGCGCTTGCCGGAACGTGGTCTCCATTCGAGGACCTTTCGACCCCATCGGTCATCAGTCCTTCGTGCTATGTGCCCTGCCCACTGCCATTTCAACTTGCCAATCCTCTGGGCTATGTCGGTAACTTTGGTTCGTCTACGGATCTCCTCATTCCTGATTCGATCTCGCAGAGAGACTCCGAGACTCTTACTTACTTACTCTAGTCAAAAAAATTTAAAGGAAGAAAAAGACAATGTATTGTATAAGTATTTTGGGGCTCTACACTCTAACCACGACGAGTAAATCACGATAATGTGTGTTAAGAACCGTAGCACTACTCGTACACTACACTGATTTGATAATTTGTTCATGCTATGTACACATGTTTAGGAATATGGTCTAGAACCAAACTATTATCTATATTTTTTCTAATTATAATATGATTGTATTCTGTTTTGTGTGCTTACATAAATAAATAAATAACCCGTTAAAATTTTTTAATATCAATTAATTTTTCCATTTGGCGATCAACTTGTATAATTTTCTAGGTGGCGGGGTAGATACTATTTTTAACCACTTCGACTTCAAGTAAGATTTTGTATTGATTTAACTTGTTCGCTTGTGTTTCATAATGTTTGTTACCTCTTAGCTTAAGCTGATTTAGAAAAAAACTTTTTTTATTCATTAAAAATATTAAATAGCAGAAAGATCCAATTTTTTTAAACCCTATTTGAGTTGCAGGAAGTTGGTTTTTATTTACAAGAGTATTCTTCAAACTAAAATGCACTAAATGCACCTTCACATTTCTCACCAATTGGTACCGTTTGCATGTAAATTCAAGTCGTTTCCAATTCGCTGCCTTGCGGTAAGCCCACAGTAAATTCACACGACCGTACGCAGAGACAAGTTTATGTGTGCAGCTTAACTGGCTACCATTATGTAAATACGACAGATGCAGTTTCGATATTAGGTAAAACAACACCGGTGGACAACCGACTGTACTGTACCGACTGCCTTGATCAAGGATATTGGAAAAGTTTACTAATGTGTGTGACGTGTGGTGAGAATTTGGTATTTATTTCATGTGACGTTCACTAAGTACATGATAAATAATTCGATTTCTGAATTGGTACTAGTTATTCCTCTAAATATTAAGAGATAAATTGAACTAGGGTTTTTCAGAATTTGACAAAACGGAATTCACGTTTTGATTGGACACTGATATCGAATATAAAAACATTAACGTTTAAATGAGTTTCATTTTATTACGGATAATGTTCTACGTAAAAAATGTTGATCTAAATTTATCCGAACAATTTGGCATAGAATTAAGAAAAAAAAAGAAAGAAGTAAACTCATTATAATTGTTCTTAAATTAAAATAAAGTGCTAAGGGAAATTCCTCTGCCTTCAACCATTTGTAAAGATATAGGATCGTATGTCGTAAAGCCGCACTAAATTCTCACTAGCTTCGCATGCAGGCAAGTTTACAGCAAGAGGAATATTATGCAGCGCTCAAATGGGTTTTCAACCGTTATGCAGATAAGCCAACTGCAGTTTGGCAAATTAAGTGTTCTGGAGTGTCTCGGTCGTGTATTGTAATAGAAGCACGGGTAAGTACAGTCTCCTGCGTTGATTATGTTGTACTACAGTGAACTAAGTATGGTAACTAACACGAAACTTGATAGGCAAGCATACACGAAGCTGAGTGTGCTAATTAGTTGTTGCTATCTTGGTTTGATACAACTCAGAGATGATCTTATTCTAGATGTTTAGAAATTTTTTGATTAGCTCTTCTTCGTTCTATTTGTACTTGCTGATACATTTAATGTTTTATTAATTATAATTGCTAAAGCATGATGATGATATTTTTTAGTCTGTTTTCGATTTCACTGAAGTGGATTTACGTTACGAATTACGATTTACTTTCCTGTTCCTAAATAAATTTAAAGTGAAACGCGACGTGTTACAATTAAACTTTAAGGAACTGAGAAGGAAAACTGGACAGCAAAAACTTCCTATTAAACTTTTATTTGACGTCACGCTAAATTTCCCCGCTGTCGCTTAACTTTTCCCTTTGTTTGAGTTTAAAGAAAAACAGTTTTAAAACTTTGCCTTGAATCAGGTTGTTTTTTCTTGATTGAGTTTTGCTCTTCCTTGGACTCTGACTGAACAAAAACAGTGCTTGAGATAAGACTGGGGTTCTTTTCTTTTTGTTTGTTAATTTTGTTGGGGTTGTGAAAACAGTCGGTATAATTTGCGATTTTATATACGGTATACTCGAGGTAGAAAAAATATAACTTCTTATTTTATTTTAATCTTCAATCTTAAATGTAAGATTACTTCTCGTGCTTTATTTTAATCCTAAATTGTATTTATGGTAGGTACGTTGTGACGCAAAAATGATATAAAATGACTTGATTCTCCGCAGTTAAATTAGGCATTTCTTTAGTTAATATATTGTCATACATGAGCTAAAGCGATAAATTACAATATTTATGACATTAAAATGTTCCTTTACACAATTCTCGTCACTTTTGTCTTGGCAATAGAAGGATAGAATAGCATACTGTATTATAATATTTTTGAGTCTAGTTAAAGGTACATGTCACAATTTGATTCAACAACCAAATCGTGTTATCAAGTATTTTATTTATGTGATACGGGAATTACTCACATATGATTAAAGCCGGTTACTCCAACTGTATTATTGTTTTCGTTTTTATTCTCTCTAGATTCAGGCATCACGTACTGCGTTTGTAGTCTATAAACTATGGAAATCTTTACGCTCGGTAAAGAATTCAAGAGTCAACAAAAGTGGAAGGTCGACCATTCCCCGCGATAGGTTATTGATCGAGTCCCTTTTGATTCTGGGTATGGAAATATGTATGGACAAAAGCCGGGTGTTTTGGGGTGGGATATAAAGAGGATTCTGACTCGATAGCTATCAGAAAGCTCGGAGATTCCTCTAGCTTTTATTTATTTATGTGATCATGTGATTTTCTTTCCATGTTTTGTTTGGTATGATAAACTGATGGAGTCATTTTTGACCGATGAAATAAAATTTTGCGAAACAAAACAAAGTATATAGTAGGTAAAAGTAAATTTCTCGATAAGTACCTACTTATGTAGTTTCTCTCAGTGTCGCTTTTAGTAATTTCAGAATCGGCGTGATGTAGGTATTTAAATCAAGAGCTTACAGAAAGCCGTTAAAGTAAACAGACTTCAGAGCCATTTGTTTTTCAGCTAAGCTTTTACATGGACTAATCTAATTAAAATTTTCCATCCACCCCTCGTTAGTTTTTGTCTGCAGCCCAGACAAGGGGGTTGGCTAGACTAAATGGGTGCAGCGCCCCTTTCACCCCTTTTCTCCCCCTTTTACATCCCTTTGTCCCCTCGCCTATTCAGTGAGTATGCGCTCAGTGGCTATATGGAAATGAAAATACGATAGATAAATCTCCCGCGGTTTTGGCTGCTCGCCAGAGCAAGCGCATGTTTTCCGTCCATTGCTTGATTTAAGTGTTAGTTAATTAAAGCTACTGTTAGTGTACAGTAATGGTTACTGTAACGAGCGTGTGGTTCTCAGTGAAAGGTGGCACTAAAAGTGGGGGTTAATGTTTGATGAGACCATTTGGTAGTGTTACGAGTATGTGGGCAGCCCTTTTAAGGTAGAAAAGTAGGCATGGAAATAGGTACGGGACCGTTGGAAAGTGCTTGAGGGTAGAATGTTTGGCGCCAGCACATTTACTCAATAGGTACTTTGACATACTTTCTAGAACTGTGGTAGATGGCGAAAAATCTGTTTTCATCTCTGATGGCTTAAGCCCGCTCTCATTGCTCAGCTAGGGTCAGAGTTTCATATCCAGTTGTTTTGAAATTAAAACGATCCATCTTGTTCAACTTTGCCGTCGGGTCTATTTCCTTCTATTTTGGCTTTCATTTACCTATTACCGAGAGTTGTATTTTGGTACGCTTGTAAGATATAGTTATATAGGTAGATTACTTTTCAAGTCATTTACTCGTATGACTTTACAACATAATGTTTTAAGTACCACCTAAAAGAAAAGTTGGATTTTGGTACATGTTCATTCAACCAGTCGCAAAGCTGTTCTCATTATCGAATTAAGTTGTAAAACTGTACATTTTCACGCATAACGCATTTTAATAGGTATTCTCCACAGGGTGTGTGTCCGAAGTTAAGTCGTTAGCTAAAATATTAAGAGCAAAGTTTTTGCTAATGGAGCTAAGTTTAATGTGTCGCGTACACGCACGCACTTTTGAGTAGGTACATAGTTACAAACTTCATTATCTGTTTTCATTGCGGATTCCTTCTTATGTTTGAAGATGTTCTTAAAAAATATGCTGCTATTAAATATGCTATATATATGCTGCCTCGGTGGCTCAGTTGGTAGTGAACCTGCCTTCTGAGCTCGAGGGCGTGGGTTCGATTCCCACCTAGGGCAAACATTTATGTGACGAACATTTGTGTTAGAACAAACACAAATGTTCATCACATTGTCTGGGTGTTAGTATCTATTTAAGTATGTATTTAAAAATATTTAAGTACATATGTATATCAGTCTCTGGCAGCCATAGTACAAGCTTTGCTCAGTTTGGGGTCAGGCTACCGTGTGTGGAAGTGTCCCGAATTTATTATTTATTTATTATTATTATTATTAAACTATGTTTCGTTTTGGGAAACATATTTATGTTTGAAGATGTTCTTATAAATATACTAGCTATGTTTTGGGACACATATTTTACAAAGACAAATCCTAAGTGACGTTTTTTTAATGCGAAGTCGCTTTAAGTAGATTAAACGAGCAATTTTAATTTCATTGTGTGGGTAAAAAAAAGAGTACCAAGTTATAGTGCAGGCGAAATTTCGATCTGACAACGTATGAATCCAGGGAGAAGTAGTTTTGATCGATCATTCGTGCAGTCCTTTCTGCTCGCCAACTTTGCGATTAACCCAATACAAATTTAAACTAGCAACCACTTTATCCAATGAAAATATTGATCCTAATTTCGTACCCGTAAACAGATAACATTTATTTACGGCCGTACAAAACTTTTGATACTCACATAAATAACCAGTACCTAAACATCTGAAATGGAAACACATGGCACAAACACGGCCCCAAAGTAAAAGTACCTCATGTTAGTCAGCATATTGAAATGTAGCTCTTGGGACAGAATGTTGCAGAAGTCGCGTCCCCGGGGAAAACAGCCAATATGATGCGGAGGATGGCGGAGTAAACAATGGAACAGTTACCTAGGGGTGAAGTATGGGTTATCTACCTGAGTTAATTAATGTGGAGGCTGGATATATTTGGGGAAGGGTTTCGAATACGTCGCGTAACATAGTTTCGCATTTGAATCGGTGAGCAAGCACAAAGATCGGGTCAGAAGCTGAGAGAAAACTTTGAAATCAAAGGACTAAATTATAACTTAGAAATCAAAGTGATAAATATGTACATACGTTTCAATATTTATAAACTGAACTATGGAATTATTGCCGTCTTTTTCGCACGCTAAAATAAAAGTAGACGCAGATAGTTTTGGCGTTCTGATCGGCGCAACATGATACAAGTAGAAGTATTACTTGTAGAGTTCCAAGAAATTACTAAAATGCAAATCATTTGGTAATACATACCAAATTAAAAGTATTTTTAAGCGGTGCAATATTTGCAAAAGTGGCTTTATTAAAAAAAAAATCTTTTCCCCTTGTAATTATTTACCATCAATAGCAGTTTTTTGGCAAAGCGATTTCGGATGTCACAAAACGGGCGGCTAATCCCGATAATCCATTATCAACTCTGTCGCAAAAAACTCGAGCTCTGAAGTATTTAAAAGGATAATCTTTTGTCCTCTCTTCACAATCGATCTTTTTCACAGATTTACGTTTTTTTTTACTCCCTTAACTAAATGCTATGATCGCCGCAAAGTATATTTGTACTCAATCAGATTATCTCTTAATGAGACTTGAAAAATGTTATTTTTAATCAAAGTAAATAGAATAGTTACTAAGTTTGATATTGAAGATAACAATGCACTAATTTCATAAACTACAAGTACTATAGGTATTTGCTATGTATTCTGCAGGTTTTCGAAAGAATGTCTTTTTTGTCTAATTATACCTGATTGAATTGGTGAGTTTTGTACAACTAGTCTATAGTTACTTGACAGTCCAGCTAAGTCTCTTACATTCTACATTTTATGTAACTAGGTACCGAAGCTATTACCTATCTGAAACCCGCTTGGCAGCCGCTGTTACTCCATCAGGTAACACTTACGAATAGGTAGTCTCATAAAATCCACTTCATCTCTCGCAAGCAAACATTTCATCCTTGCTACTCGCTATTAATTCATCGTAAACTGGAATCGCTGACGTTAACCTGTAGCAAAACTCAATTAATTAGCCTTCCCCTCGGGTCTTCACTTAGTTCGCGATAGCTTGATTACATTATCGGTACCTGCGCTACAGTGATAAAGTACCCGCGAGATACGGCCAGAGTTTACGAGACATCCATCTTATAATCAACAATTTTCAGTAACAAGATCATTATTAACGAAAAAAAAAACTGTTAAATGCAGAAATGCAAACTGTAGCGCAATGAAGATGAATTTTACGATAAATCAACCAACGAAATCGGTTCAGTCTGAGTTAAACTCATGATCCAAAAAAACAAGGTCTAGCATTTAGCAAACACATAATGACGTCATCGTCATCTGTCTTTTTCGAACTTGTTGTAAATGACTTACTTTGGTCTTGCTTAGGCATTGATTGACGTCACTACGTGTTTCGGAATGCTCTACCTGGCGGAGTATATTGTTATACCATGTCGCCGCTGTCAGAAAAAAATGCGAGAAAGCAGTTTCTATTGATAGCATCTGCAGGTTTTGTTTCTTTGTAAATGTCTTCCTCTCCATTTATTTACTTTTCTATCACGAATAATGACCTCCGACACTGCTATTAACGCTACAAGCCGTGGCTTCGACGTTACTTACTTATTAATATTCTAATTCGGCAGCTCAGCTCAAATTTAACTTTGATGAAACTTCGACGGAAAGTTCAGAGTTCTCGATTGTGTGCTATTGAGAGATAATAATTTAAACATTGATCACAACGCTTCACCGTTAAGCTTAGTACAATAGATTCACGCGTCGATTTATATTACATTTTGTTCCTTTACAATCGTATAATTCCACTTTGCGCTCCGATTTCGTGTTCTCTCAATGTTTCAACGAGCACGGAAGCTGTTTGCTCAGCGTGCAAGATTAATGATGGCAGGAGGACAGTACACAGAGCTCGGGGGGCGAACGGGAGGCGGCGGCTGGGATTTCTGCTCTAGCCCCCTCCACCGCGCTAATTCCATCGACGAAATCGCTTGTAGATATTTACTTCAGGCGCCTTGTTAGATTTATAAATGAGCTCCAATTAAGGCTTCTCTTAAGGTAAGGTAGGCGTAGTTTACATAAATGTATTTGCGGTGACATCGAGACTGCGTCGTCGTTTCCTTAGCATCGTCTGTTTAAATGAATTGCTTTTCAGTTCGCAGATTTCTTTAACGAGATTAGTTCGAGATAAGATAGATTAATGACGTCACGTCTCGAAAAACGTTGATGTAGAAGTCTCGTTTTAATGTAGGAATCGTCTCGAATGCGGGAAGTGATGAGTCAGGTTGGAGGCGCTACAAAGGCCTCGTGGGAAACAATACTCGGTCGGCTTTCAGCGTCTTCCCTCGCGCAATTAAGTGAACCTTTTTGTTAGGCCCTTTCCTCCGGTTCCTCCACTACATTATCGAGTGTACAATAGCGGTCGTGAATTGCGGAAATAGCTCGAGATTATTTTTTGCGAATCCCGCGAGAGTCGGTGCCGATTCTACTGATTTGTGGTCCTTCGTCATGCTATCAGATTAGAGGAAAGTGTTGTATTGTTGTCCTAAATTGAATGTTTAGTGGTCGAGAGGCGTGATTGATTGGTTCACTTGTGTTCTTATTTTTTTTAGCAATTAACTTTCTTTTGTTTACGAGTGTGTTTATTTAAATAATACAATTATCTTCAGCTAAGAACATCTAATGTGTGGCAGTATTTTTTTAATTTTAATTAATTTCGAAACTGTTTTAGCCAGCTACTCTCCCAAGATTAGTTAGACGTAGTTGTTAGTTAATTAATATGTAGGTAGAGCATACGGTAGAGTAGATTTCGTGATACGGCCTGTACAACTAGTACACAGCTTGTACAACTAGTACAGCCTGTACTTTTACCGCTCACTTGGCTGAACACTACAAACTTCTGAGACTTCTAATGTTTCTAGAGACGTGTCCTAAGAAGTAATCCTACGTAACTGAGCTAAAGACATGATTTTCCCTATTAAAAGCGAACAATAGCGGGCAATAAATCTGGGCCTAGCTCAAACGGGTGCCGCGTAGGATTTGCCCTGACACGACATGATTGATAGTACACGCATGTGTAACAAGCTTTCCCTATGAAGCTTTGAGCTTGTCACGTTAATTACGTTAAGCTGTTATATCTATGTCTCTTACACACTAGATTTCCACGACAAAACTGTTGAATTGAAATATGAGAAGTTTGGAAAGGTTTACATTATTAGGATTAGGACAGATATACGAGTATGATTTTAGATACTTACTAGGTATTTATACCTAAAACGTAATAAGATACCTAATTGAGGCAACCTTTAGGCATTTGCATTATTTTAAAGAAATTACATATGTTTCGGTGGGTCGATAATATACATCCTTTAAAAGACAGTATAGGTAATAAACCTTCACCTTTTCCTGTCCCTGTCACTGCAAAGGGACGTAAAGTACTGTATTGATGAATGAACCTAACATTCCTTTAATAAGTTTCAGATCCGGTAAGCCGAAGCAAACAGAAAAAAGAAGCTCCAGCAAACAAGGAAGATAGCGACAGAACCCAAGAAAGAAGATTATTATCGGAAAAAGAAAATCTTGGCACATTCGTGATCTACCCTGTAGATCCGGGCTTTTGTAGAGTTATAAGTATCAGAAGCTCGTCTCTACAGGTATCTCACGGCTGGAAGACCTCGCTACTATGCATTGAAGAGTGAAGATTCGAAAAACAAGAGCTTTTATAGAAGAAAGAAGAAGAAGAACGAAAGCAACGAAAAAAAGCGTGCTGCAACTTTGAACACGTCATCGCTTTCCATTAGGCGAGGTGGTCAAATGCATGTCTTGTTAGTAGTAAGAAAATCATTTAGTAATCACGCTAGACATAAATATAAAACAAACGAGAAATAAATATAAACAAGTAACATTATTATAAGAAAAACAAAAACCCGGCTGCAAAATATTGTACCCTATGTCACTTCTACTATCAAGACGATTCTAATGACACCTCACATGACATCCAGGAAGCTGTTTAGGCTGGAGAGCGTGCCAAAGAAACCTCATACATATGTACATACACACCCACATACACACACATATACACACATACACTCGAAAAATATAACCCTCCTTGCACAGTCGGGTAAAAAGACGCTTTCCGCGTTAGTCTGTTTCTCATCTTTATTCTGTAAGTACATTATCCACTAACTCCTCCTTAACCACGCAATAGATTTTGATGCGGTTCACCATCAGTTAGGTAATTTTTCACAGAAGATAAAGTCGTGCAAAGCCAGAGCGTTTTACTAGTTATAATTATATAACGCTTCATACCCATAGCTCCCCACAAGGTTTTACTGTGCCGGGGATGCCATATACCACACACAGATACATAGCTAGATATACCTAATAGCCTAAGTACCTAATAACGAGCATAATTACAGAAAAGAAAATAATGTTGTGTCGACAATTTTGTAACTAAATCGTACGTTTCTAAGCTTCTTATCTGACTGATTTAGACCTAAACTAAGTGCCTTAAAGAAATACGAAGAAGGAGTGCAAGAGCTTTAAGAAATTTAAATAAGTTCCCATCACAACTCAATAAGTATCTTCTTCCCTCTCTTCCTCTTTAAATCGTAATTCTCATGTCTGAGGGTCACCTTTAATCGATTCTCATAGACATAGACAACATTTTTTGCAGCAAAAACCAGTAAAAAATATGTGTAAAATATAGGCATTACAAAAGAGAAAATAAACCTTTTTGCTTAAATCGACCCTACTTAGCATTAAATAGCAATTAATTTACGTAACTTTATCAACTCTCGTATTAAAATTCACAGACCCAGAGTTTATTGCAGGTAGGTACAGTAAATAGGGATCTACTTAGCCAATAGAAAGCGCTCAATTTCTTTATTATCGCAATAGCCGGCTATAAACCTCGCGTTATAGGTGATATATTTCTGCAATGTCGCCACAAAGCTTTTATGGAATTTATGACCAGACTCATAAAGTTACTAGAATGTATCTAAAGCAAAAGAATGCACTTTAGACGTCTACATTACTTAGTAGTAGCTCGGTCATAGCGTACCTATAGCATAGGTACATGCGTTTTCAAGCATTTTCTCAGCTCACAATTCACACATTATTGTTTTCCCCTTAACGCGTGCAAATGAGCGTACCTACCTTTATGCAATGTAAGTTTATCTGTGAAATTTCGTTTCGTTAGGCTACTGATGTAACAAAATCGACTTTATTTAGTTGATCCATTTTCTGTCTACTGCTGAGAATAATAGGTACATTTAATGTCTTATTGCTTATAATTTTGTTGTTATTACCTATACTTACTTATTTAATAAACAATGAAAATAAAACATGCTTCATAACGTTAGAATTAAGAAAATACGTTAACATTGCACTTTGAATATATTTGGTTTCTGGGTTGGAAATGAAATACTTGCAATACATTTTCATCTAGTTGGTATGGAATAGTTAAAAAAAGCAAATATTTAGAAAGAAAACATGGTGAATTAAATCAAGATAGAAAACTGTTTCAGGCACCATAATCTTTTATGTTTCAGGTCGCCACGGCACTTGCATTCGTCGATCGAAAATAAACCGATATAATAAAATAAATCTAGTTATTCCCTACCTATCCCAATTTACTGCTCGCAGGCAGTTACGCGAGCTAACTGCCAGTTAAAAGTAAGTTATGGTCCGGCCTGCAGTTTAATCTGGCACTCTGGCACACATGTGATTGGCTATCGGGAAAGTGCACATAAATATGCTGGATGTAGGCACTTAATGTGCTGTCGGATGGTAATGTTGGCGAAAATTGGCATCAGCGTAGGAATTTATATTACGGAAGTACCTAATATGGAAGTAATATCAATAGCTTTTGAAAACTTAACTTAATTATCTGTCAGTTCAATAACTACTTTGTAATTTTTTTGATAAAAGAGAAAACAACTAGTAACTATACTTACAACTTTAAACTTCTTCTTACGTAAGTAAGCCGGTCAAGTTTTTCACGAAATATCTTCATTTTACTAATGGAACTAACTTCATAGGTACCTACTTAGTATTTATAGATATATGAAATGCACTAGACTCCTCTCGAGCTATCAGTATGCCATAATTAAGTAAGTACAAAAAAAAATTATATGACCAAGAGCTGAGGACGAACACTCGCTCCCCTGTAGATAAGCGTCACGCTTGACCATTAAAAGTTCAGAGTCACCCTAAAAATCCTGAGTGGCAATGCTCTGCGCTAGTCACCGTCAATTTAAAAAAAAATAACCCTTTGGCTGCTGAGGAGTGAGTGTAATAATTTATCCTACTTTACTTTATACAATGCTAAAGTTTGTGAGTAGGTATCTATGTTACTTTGTTACTTCTTAACATTCAAACGGATATGTAGATTGAATTTAAATGTTTGAAACGAAGATTGAATGTCCTGCGGTGCTATTCACAATCATTCAGAAACGTTTCCGATCGAATCCCTCAAACTTCAAACACAAATTGTTCGAGTCTCAGTCTACTTTTATACATTTTGGAATAGGAAGTCGATTACAGATCCGATCGAAAGAATTAATAACATTTAAAAACGTATGTATGCGCACTGAAATTCGAATAGTGTGAGTTTAAAATTTTTGGAATCCAAACGGAAACGTTTCATAATGTTTGTGAATACATAAGCTAGATGGCTAGGTTTAAATCGCTGGTTACACAGCTGGGCGCAGCTTTATTTAGAAATAATATCAGCCTAAGATCCTCCACTGTCGTTAGTCATTCGTTGTTTAAGAATATAATCTAGTGGTTAAAAATGTTTATCTAGGACAAGTAACTCGTTCTATGTTTGATAAAATAAATACATATGTAGTTAGGTATCTAGAATCTAAATAATTGTATTTACAGAATTGAAATACATAAATAAAAAAGGTTTACAATAAAATTTACAAAATGACCTATCTAGTGGTTCTGTGAGCTGAAGATCTCGCGGCCGGTGTAGGTCCAGCTGTACTCCTGTACAGGGGGGCTATTCCTGCGCGTGAGATGAGATGAGATTTTATCTTGGGGCCCTATTCGGAGATTTGAGAATTCCATCTCACTTTTTCTCGTCCTTGTTGCTCTCGTTTGAAACGTCATAAGGTGTGAGAGGGACCAAGATAAAATCTCATCTCATCTCACGCGCAGGAATAGCCCCCTTGGTCACTCTCACACCTATGACGTTTTAAATAAGAGCAACAAGGACGAAAAAAGGTGAGATGAGATTCTCAAATCTCCGAATAGGGGTCCAGGTCGTATTTCTCAATGGATTCACGTGCAATTCTGAGATCGATTCAGTTTTTGGAATTTATTAAAATGGCTGACATATGGCTTTTGAGAAATGCGCACTGTAGAGCAAAGCCCCCTTAACAGGCGCCGCAAATACTATTACATAGACGCCGGACATACGGAAGCATTTTTGCCGATGCTGAAGCATAGACCCTCGGTCGACTAATCAAGCAAGTATAAGTTCTTACTATATTCCATGTTACAAATTACCAATTCATTAAAATTGATAATAAATGAACTCATAGTCCACCCTACAGCCATAAATATGTGTAAAATGTAAACCCAAAGTTATTAAATCAATCACATCAAATCAAATATTTTTATTTTGGCACGAACAATAAGTACAACAAATGATATGAATCCACTGACTCCGAACTAGTGAAAACTGTGTTTCGGTAGCCAGTGGCTACTCCCATTAAGTATTGTATAAAATCTAGTAAAATATAAATACTAAGAAATCGTTTTACCTATCCACTATTACGTATCACCAAAACAAAAAAACATTACATACTTCATTAAAGGCAACATTGCTGAGAAGTTAGAAATTTTAAGGACTGTCTGGTTGGGTTGGTATAATAGCTGTACACACTCATACATCCTTATCCTTATCATTACTAATTATAAAATCGAAAGTAACAATGTTTGTCTGTCTGTTTGTAGGCTTTTCACGGCTATACGGCTGAACGTATCTTGATGAAATTCGATAAATAGTTGCAGTATGCCATAATTATAAGAAAAGTTTTCGGATACTTTTTTTCTGAATAAATAAATCTTTTTGTATGAAATTCTGTAAATTAATTTAAAAAAAAGCGCGCCGCTTACCAAATGCGTCAGACAACATCCGCTCAAAACCAGCCAGTATTTTTTTAAATGTTTGACTCTGATCTCTTTGGTAATTCATAATTTGATAATTAATTACAGTAAATCACGAGGAGGGTTTATGGATACTAGTTTCTGAATAAACGTCGCGAATAAACGTCTGAATAAACGAAGTTGCGAGCAACAGCTAGTAGTTTAATAAATTAAACGCTTTAATAGTTGCATCTTTTACCAATACATTAAAATGAAAAGAGAAGCATTATTGTCTACTACTAGTATTTATTATGCTAGAATAATCTTACATAACAATGAAGGGCGGGTTGTTTTAAATGGTTGGTTAACGTAGCATACGTATAGATGCTCATATCTATATTTAATCGGTCGCAGTTGCAGTTCTAAACCGATTCTCTTGAAATTTTAAATTTAATTATGAAATGTCCGAAAAACTGACCCGGCAAAAAATGTCTGTAAAATTATCGAACCAGCTCACCAAAACTTCATGAGAATCAGTTAGTAAATGGGACCTCTAGAGGTAAATAGACCCCGGCCGCGAGGTTTCCGGCTCACAGAACCGCTAGTAATGCGTAAGTATTATAAAGAAATAGAAACTTGAGGCAGTTTTATGTAGATATATTATTGGAATACTTTACAATGTATCTTTGTAGGATGCGCTATTTTACAGAAGTGCTGTTTAATAGACATGTCCAACATGACAGTGTCATACTTGAATGAGAAGGTTTTACACTATTCAAGTAGATAGTATTTCTATACTTCACAAGTATAAGTATGATCTTCAACATCCGTTAAATTTATAACGTTGCTTCATGACAAAAAAAATCGGTTGTCAAAGGATAAAGTCAAAGCTGCTCGAGAATAAAATGTCGCTTAACACCAAGGCAAGGCACCATTTATATATCGATGACGGAAATTTCAATTGGCGTAAGGGACATTTGGTCGAAAATGAGTTATGAATGCCACTATACTCAGTTTTTTCCGCTCTTTCGAATGGTATATTTGAAATCTCTCTATCTCAAAAAAAATATCTGTTACGCCCCAACTTTTTTTAGGCTTAGATCAAATATTTACTCAAAAAAATGCTTTAAGTAACATTTTGGTTTTAATGTGTGACGTAAGGGCTTTCCAAAAAATATTTAGTGGTGAATTTTTAACAGTTTTGTCATTTTGACCTTTACGACTTTCGGAAAAATTGTGCTGGATTTATTGCTCATGGTTTTAAGGGACACACTTTTCTTTGATGTCCTTTATGACCTCAAATAAAATCCAAACTGTACAAATCACAGTAGCTTAAAGTAAGTCTGAAGACTTAAAAAAATCATCTAATAAAAAACTAAGTCCCCAGTATGTCCTTATAACGAGACTTGGGTCTACAAACGTCATTTCGATTTAAAATTACCGCGCACGCATCAATTTTGATACAGCGGAAGTAGTAGCCACGCTATTTGTTGCTTGTCCTTGAACAAGTAACGTGAAGTTCGCCAGTCATCGACTCGAAGCCGCCCGCTGCCGCCACGACTACTAGATGGACTTGCCATCTAATAAAAAAGAAAAAAAATATCATACTTAGCCACGAACTCCTTGTTTGGAAAACCAGCACACACAATTCAGGTAAATCTTCTACATAAAAAATACCCATAGCGACAAAGTCCAGGTTACAACAACCAGCACATTCATTTGATTCATCTGGTGAAAAAGAAAAGGTCCTCACTGGAAAATTATAAGCTGCCGGGCTATCCAACTACAAGAAAGAACGTGAAAACCGCAAAGCAAAGAAAAATAAATCATTCATCGATTTTGTTTCCGAGGGGGAAGGAGATTTTTCCGGCGGAAGTTCAGGTCTGTGAAGTGGAAAATCAGAATCAGAGTCTGCTGATTCAGAAAAAGATACAAGTGAAGAAGATGAGAGAAGGAAGAAACGAAAGAAAGTAAAGAAAACTACAGAAAAAACTTCGGTCCAACAACGAATTAAGCATAAGAACCAAAGTAAGTTTAGAAAAGGTAAAGAATATAGATATATAATTTAATAAATATAGATATAACTAGTCTGGCCATAAATATTGTTACAGTACGAACTCCTTCGTTTATTTATTTTTCTGCATTTAAATTAGGAATGCGTTTATTATGGCGAAAACTACAATCAATTTCCCGCCATTTCACATATATTTTTCGTGATTATTACTAAATTTACAACATGAAATGGGGTGTTAAAGAAAACAGGATTGCAGTGATTGCATTGCGCAAAGTAGGTATGGAACCGTCGGTAATTTTTAAGACTGTTCAAAATCTTGGTATCAGTCGTATGTTCGTATATCGTAGTATCGACAGATATACCGACACTTCCTCTGTTGAAGACCATAAAAGATAGGGGCGGCCGCGTGCGATGAGAACTACTAAGGCTGGTAATGCTGTTAAAGCCAGAACTTGCCGAAACCCAATGAGGAAACAAAAAATCTTGGTGCAAATCGCCGATATACAGGACATGCCCTTAATCAATCGCTGCAGTTAAAGAGAGTGGATAGATCAAAACGTCTTCTATCCCGTTACGCAGGTGAAAGTTACAGAAATATCCTTTTTACCGACGAAAAAAAAATCACGATAGAAGAGCACTACAATAAGCAAAACGACAAAGTGTACGCTCACAGCTGTAAAGAAGCTACGGAAGTGGTCGGAAAGTTACAGCGTGGTCATCATCCTGCGTCAGTCATGGTTTGGTAGGGGGTATCCTATCACGGCGTCACAAAGCTTCATTTTTGGGAAAAAGGGGTGAAAACTTCAGCCAAAGTGTATCAATAGACCGTCTTAGACGGTGTTGTAAAACCCCTTAGCAATACACTTTTTAAAAATCTGCCGTGGAATTTCCAACAAGACTGCACCTGGTCACAAGGCGCGAACTACCCAAGCTTGGCTGGACGCCAACGTTCCGGACTTTATAAGGGCTGAAGACTGGCCCTCCTCTAGCCCAGATCTAAACGCCCTGGACTACAAATTATTATCAGTTTTAGAGGGCATGGCCTGCTCTAAACGACACGCCGACATATAGAGTCACTTAAGAAATCTTTGAAGCAAGCAGTGGCTAAATTTCCCATGGAAACAGTCCGTAAATCCATAGATTCTCGGCCAGACCGACTAAAATCCTATAAATAATAGTTATATTTTTGTTAGGACTTCAATGCATGTGTAGTGTGTACTTATAACTTTTATTAACATTACATTACTGTATTAAAATAAATGCATTTTCATTTGTAACAGAACTTATGGCTAGACTAGGTATGAAAACACATAAAGATAGCGGAAAAATGCTACACAACTCGATCGGGAAACCCTAAAGTAGAGAAAACGATAAATAAAAATTCCTGTGAGAAAGGCAAATGTACTAGGGGATGTTACGATATACCTGAAGCAAGACGAGAACAATTATTTAAATATTTTTGGGAGCTAGATACTCTAAGAAGGCGTGATTGGGTGCGAAGTATTCAAACAGTATAATAATATATGTTAATATAATATAAATATTATTATATGATATCCATAAATAATATAATATATTATATTAATAAAATATAAATATCTATAATAGTGTGTATACACTATAATATAATGTATATACACACAAAATACGCGTTTCGTGAGGAAGAGTCACAATTAATTCAAAATTTTACAATAAACCTGTACTAGATACTACCCAAAATTTTAAACATAATTTACTTTACGCCTCACATAAATCGAATTTCTTGAATATAAAAACGCATATACGACTGCTTTGGAGTAAAACACAAAGGACTTACGACCTCTTGATTTTGCAAATCCAATTATTTTGTTGAGTCGTAAGGGAAAAAGTTGGTAAAATTGATAGGGCGTAAGGAGCAAAATCTCCTAAACTATTCGTTATAGCTCATTTTAACTAAAACCATTATAAAGATCATTAAAAATTAAGACTAAGCTTCTCAGACGAAATCACCGTAGACCAAAGACAACAAAAGTTAGAACTGATTAAAAAAAAAAATGTCATAAAAAAATCGTTTTTTGGCTCTCCTGAAAAGTCGTACTTTGTCCCTTACGCCAATTGAAATTTCCGTCATCGATATGTACCTACCATAGCATTTTGTGAAACTACGCTTTTTTTGGTTTGATGTGGAGGTGAAGTAACCCCCATTCTAACTTCACAAGAGCTGAGTTAAAGTTGAGGTTTTTTGGTGATGTAGGAAGGGGGGGGGGGGGCTTCAAACGATGCCTGACTGCATTGGGAGGCATACCGGGTTGTGTGGGGTGTCACCCTCTAAAACCCCCTCGGTGGCCAGCCTCTGTGCTTGACATCTTGACAAAGTGCACTGCGATCTCACTTAGGAACGTCTCCCTCTAGCACACTGCCTGAGGCACTATTTCCGTGGACTATAGTCTCTCCTATACCTAGATGGAAGGATCTACACTACAGTCTAAGCTATTTTTTCACATGGTGGTTCTGCTGCACATTCAGATAATGCTATTCACATTTTAGCGCGTGATGCTAGGCATGAGTAAGTATTAGAATAAGTAAAAGAAGTAGAAAGAGTAAAAAATATGTATTGATAAACAGAATTACCTACTTAGTACAAAAACAAATAGGTACTTGGGTATATAACAGATCAGCCTCCAACAACAAACAAAAACGCTTTTTTTATACTAAGTACATAAGTGTTATCGCTACGAGCCTTCTCTTCCAGGCAAACTCTGGTGAGAGGCTTCGGCCGTGGCTAGTTACCACCCACCGGACCAAACCATGCCGTGAAATGACCTAGTCGTGTTTCGGGATGTGGTCCAGTGTAACCGTTCCGAAGACGGGTCTGAGCAGTAGCGCACTTGTAGCACCTCACTCAACTGCCGTCTTTGTACTTCTTCACTCTAGAAAACTTCAAGGCTAGAGTGAATAAGACCTTATAGGTCGTCGTGCTCCATTTTAGACCACAACGTCGCTTAACATCAGGCGAGTTGGTGGTCAAACGCCGACCTATTCTACATTTAAAAAAAGGCCAACCTTTGTATGAGTATCTAAGCGACCCGGGAGGATATTAATAAAGGTGTGGGCTTAGACAATTTGCTACATAATCAAAGTGTGTGGGCTGCAAAAAATAATGCTGTCAGTACCATTCAAACGGCGCGCTTGTAATTTCATTTCAAGGAGTGTGACCATTTATTGCTTCTTAATTTAGAAATATCTTCTCTCTTTGGATTTAAGTGAAATTTGGTTGCGGCTAGGTTATGTCCTGGAGAATTAATTAGGTAAGTGTATCCTAGATAAAAGTAATTTACTAGTGGCTCTCCGAGCTGTAGACCTCGCAGCCGACGTTTAAGAATAGAAATAGAATAGAATAGAATATACTTTATTTGCAACAGGAAAAACAAAGAAACACATAACAAAAAATAAAGAAAAAAACAGGTTTCCTGCCACAAACCGGCTCCAACTCTCTCAGCATAATGCTGGCTAATGGTGGTTAACCAGCGTTAACGTTTGTCCTTCTGTCAGGTCGCATTCCTCAAGCGACTCTCGTGAAATTTTGTGAGCAAGATCGATAATTTTTAAAAATTGCGTAGATATGATTCGGAAGACAAAGATTCGGACAGAGACCCGGACAGAAATCCAGACAGAATTTGGATATACGAAAGCATTTTTACTCGTAGCTAACCACTTTAATGGGATAACCGTGAGGTGTAGGAAATGCTGGTGTGGCGGGGTGTAGGTAGGTAGTAGGGATGAAAAATTCCAATTCAAAATTTTAATCTCTATTAAAGAGTAAAGGTCCATTCTGCGCCCGACCGCAATCGGCAGCAGCAGACGACGACACTTCTGGTTTGTATGTATTTGTATGAGATGCGTTACGCAGCGAGCGACATCAAGCTAGCTGCATCTGCCGCTGGCTTTATGCTTTATGTGAAACGTATCTCATACAACCCAAAAGTGTCGTCTGCTGCTGCCGTCTGCGGTTGGGCGCAGAATGGTACCTTTACAAAGCATGATTATGTGTCGATGATTTGCGACTAAAATAAAGTAGTATACATAGGTAATAATGATAAGAAAATGTTTCGAAAATTTGGAAATTATACGCATTACCGAATTACACATTTATGTTAAGCACATATTTTGTGCTTCTCACAATTATTACATTACATAGTGCTCTCTCTATATACGTAAAGGTAATCTTTATCTTGCTCCGTCGGTAAAACGGTACCATAATTAAAATTTAAATGCTCGGTCACGACGTCTACTGAAAATCGGGTAAAACTTTTTCAAAGAAAGAGCCTTGTTTCAGACATGGAGCCACGTTAGCTACTCAACACTAGATGGCGGTAAAAACCACTAAAATAGTAACAGTTGTATTGTACTTTGTAGTCCTGAAGATTCACAAAAGACGCTAGATGTCGCTGCCTATTTTTAAGCACTGGGAAAATTTAAAATTATTGAAAAAGTTATGACCGCTGTAAACGATGAATTACTTATAATCTACCTGTAATAGGTGTCAGCCTTTTCGTTAAATTCTATCAACATAGTTATGTAGGCAGGTCTCTAATGATTATTAAATTACTACCATTTAAATTATAATAGTTGGGCAATTAAAGTTGTTTCGTTTATTAAATCGATAGTACATGGATGATAGACTTAACCTTAAGTGTGAAACGTTATTTTTGGATTTTGGATATAGTCTTCCGATAGATATCTATAGGTACGTGGTAAGTAACAGATACAATAAATAATATTGTAAGTCGAAGGTCCAAGTACAAAGCCACAATAACAATGATCAAAATTGTATCTCGAAGCCTACACAGAGCATCACAGTGATGTACCGATAAACGTATTGCCCATTGTCCGTAAGACGTTGTCAATACATTGGTTCCTATCACCAATCGCCAATATACAGCCACCAGCTACATTGACCTCTCCCGCCGCTCCCGTAACTTCGCCATCAGATGAACAAAGAGAAACTACGAAGATGACTAAGGATCTTTTACAACTGGTCAAGATAGTCTTCCAATAGCATTTGTAGTTATGAAACAAATCACCTGGCTCAGACCGCAGACCGCCCATTTTGAGCCTTATCGAGCATTGATTGATAGTGTATGAAGGGCTATTTTTTAATAGTTGACTAAAAGTGGCCGATATGGACCTACATGAAAGCTCTGTAGGTAGTTGGTGGTTTAGTTTTTCAGTGTTACTAGTTGGAAAAAAAAAGAAATTAATTAGCGATAGTGATCGGCAAAATAAAAAGGATATTATGGAGAGAAATGTTGCTGTTGAAGAAAAAACTTACATTGAACGTGGAATAATTTATCTTTATCTAACAAAGAGCTATTTAGCTCTCTGATGTTACAAGTTAGTAGTAAGATATTTTAGCTGTTGATTTTCCTTAATATAAATAAATAAATAAAGAGCCTGAAAAATCGTCCATCAGTGAAATGACGTCATTCTCCAAGTTATTTGCTGGGCTCTCTGCATGTGGGTACAGAAATTACTTATTCAGTGCCTAGTAATAAGATAAGATATCAAATCCAGACCATAATTAAATTTGGCAACGCAGCAGTAGTACATAAAATACAGTGATTGATAACGTTATTTTAGGAGGGTTATATTATTACTGAAATATTGGCCCGGCAATGTTGCGACAATATTTTGAGTTTGTCTCGGCCATAAAATTCATACATTTCTAGCATTGCTAATAATAGCCGGGCTACAATCGGCAATTTTGCCAGCATTGCCGGATTAGTATTGAAGTAAAAATATGGTTCGTCTAGGAGCACCCTTAAGTTTTATTTTTATTTTTTATTTATAATAGGTCGGCATTTGACCACCAACTCGCCTAATGTTAAGCGACGTTGTGGTCTAAGATGGAGCACGACGACCTAGAAGGTACTTATTCACTCTAGCCTTGAAGTTTACTAGAGTGAAGAAGTACAAAGACGGCAGTTGAGTGAAGTAAGTATTCGCAGAGTGCAGCTATAGTGGTCTAAAATCTTGTCTTGTCTTTCCACCTAAATACAATCCGGGGGTGTTTAAGAGTAAAGTGAATAGGTATCTCCTAGGCAAGCGTGTTACACCTTCGATCACGTCGACGCTTCCCATCAGGCGAGTCAGTGGTCAAACGCATGCCTAGTCTGTTGTAAAAAAAAAATGATTTCTATTTTTTTTAATATTGTGAAATATTTTTTTCAATTGTCTGAAAACACCTTAAATCAAATTTTTCTCCAGCACTTTGCTGTGTTGATGAGATATTATAATATCATCTAGATATTTCCAAGAAAGGTTGACATTGGCAGTGAGAACTGTCCCCGGTAGCTGGCGGGTGACAGCTGATAACGGATTATTAATGTGGCCACGGCCTTCAATTTATGTCCTAATCTATTGACACGAGCCTATTATTATCTTACTCGTTCTTTTATTAAGATTAGGCCAGTCTATCTGTTAGCGTTGTGTTACTAGCGTTGCTCCGCGGTTGCACTCGCTATATTATAGAAATCAGGGATTAAAACTCAGATCAACCTAGAGAATAAGATGGCGCACGGCGAATGATTTAGATGAAGCCAAAAACCATCAAAAACTACTGTAATACTGTAATATAACTACTGTATGTACACAACACGCACACATTGACGCAAACAAAACTACGCTTCTCGCTTGGTCATTCTTACCTTGACATTATGTGCATTGGTTTATATGGTATAATTTTGTGTACATAGTCCATTATAAAAGTGTGGCGAGGACAACATTTTGAGCTTCTTTTTAAAAACTGTGCAGTTTTTTACAAGTCAATTTTGAAAAAGCCGTAATATAGAACTCTTAAAAATATGTGCAGTTTTAGAATATTAAGTCTACTAAGGTTGTATATTGGAACGGAAATGGCTGACGTAGAGTTCGGGAATTAATATTAGTTTTCGTGCAATGGTAAATGTTTTGTCATGGCAACATTACCACGCATACAAGTTTAAAAGCAAAGTGGCTTCAGCGAGATATAACGCAGTGTTCCATCTTTTCCTCTTGATTGATCTGAGGATTAAAAGTAGGTACTTAGCTTTTGTGTTAAATCCAGGGCAAGCTGTTGGCGGCCTAAAACCTCTGACACAAGGGTGGCCACTCTGCCTGTACGAACTTTCCTACTTTCTATACCGGTAGTTAAATACCAAATTTTAATCAAAATCGGTATATTGGTGAGATTTGACTTTAACGCATTCGAAATTTGAAAACAAAAAAACAATAAAAAAACCTTACTTGGTCACAAACTTTCTCATTTAGGTTACTTAACTGTGTGAAGCTGTGCTTTACAGTCAAAGCTTTTTGAGCAATGTTACTTCATGATTAACAATAATCCTATCCGACTAATAGTATAAACGGGAAAGTTTGTAGGAATGGATGGATAGATGGATGGATGTTTGTTACTCTTTCACACCAGATCTGGATGAAATTTGGCACATAGATAGATTATAGTCTAGAATAGCACATAGGATACTTTTTAACCGCGGGTGAAACCGCGGGGCGCAGCTAGTTTAGTTACATATTTATACAACAACATTATTTCGCTCACAAAATAGAATCGAAATGGAATGATCTCTAAATTTCCCCCCACTTTAGAATCGGCGACTCACTTAAAAGTTTCCGATTAAATTGCTTTGTTTGCGAGCTGAAGACAGTCGATATTGGATGGAGTGACTTTGATTAAATTACTCGGGAATAAAGATGTTTACTGTATTTCGAAAGGAATTTTATTTGCTGATGTAAGGTACCTATTACGTACTCATGGTAAAATGTTAATGGCGACAGGCTCGCCCCCTGTTATATTTGAACATCGTCCAGCGAAATATGGGTGTTGTATAACACCTCTGTCAGCCCCTTCGAAGGAAGGTCCCTTGGAAGGTGTGATGATATGATACAAATGTAGGGTCAACTGGGGTAAATGCGTCAGTGGGGCAAATTTGTGAAGGGTTTGTTAGTAATTCCCGATAGACGCAATTGCCCCACAGACGCGTTTACCCCAGTTGACCCTATATTAAAATGTTCTATTTAGTAACAACTAGGGAGCCACTTCGGCTTCACACGATACCTTTTAGTCTGTTGTGAAAAATTATCTAACTAGGTAACTATTAATAATAATAAAATTCGCGACATTTGCACACACGGTCGTCTGACCCCAAACTAAGCAAAGCTTGCACTATGGCCAGAGACTGATTTACTATAATTTCAAATACATACTTATATGGAAGTAGATGTATGATTCCGAACTCCGCTGCACGCAGCAGTGCTGCCCTGCCGTGCTGATTCTGAGTTGGCAAGATGTCGATTGAATGGGTAATTGTTGACTGATTGCTAATACCTGGTCGGGGAGGCTTTTGAGGAGCGCCTTCTGCCCGAGTGACATCTCCGGCCACCACTAGGGCCACCACTAGATGGCTCGTCTGTTGTTGTGTAGGCCACAACGTAGAGAGGCTATCAGAGGTTGGTCAGACCTTTTCTGGGTATGGGTCTCATTTGCTGATCGGGCATCTTTTTTGGTACCCTTAACGGGTATCCCGATTGCAATTACAACAATACAAGCCTTACCTTTGCGTCCATTTTGGCTATCATGGTCACGTAATATACTTGGTGCCTCTAGCACTAGGTTGTGGCCTACACAACAACAGACGACCCATCTAGTGGTGGCTCTAGTGGTGGCCGGGGATGTCGCTCGGGCAGAAGACGCTCTTCAAGAGCGTCCCCGACCAGGTATTAGCAATCAGTCAACAATTACAATACAATACAATATATCTTTATTGCACACCAAAAACTACATGAAAAACTTAAAAACTTAAATACATTTTTCGGCAGTACAAGGGCGACCTTATCGCCTAAAGCGATTTCTTCCAGGTAACCTTTGGATGGACAGGAACTTACAGAAATACGAAAAGGGTAGGTGGTGTACATAAAACTAAATTTAAATTTAAAAGATAATAAAAAGTAATATTAATAATAAGTACCTACTTAAATAAATAACCAAAAATAAATATAATATATATGAATAATTATAAATATTATAAATAAATATAATAAAATATCAATACATATATATAAATTAGTATTATGCGTACCGAATTAGCAAAGAGCTAAATAATAGTTAAAAACGAGATTTTTAAAAATGGGCAGTGATTGGGCCTGTCTTATTCCAACAGGCAGCTCATTCCATAGCTTGACAGCTTGCACAGTAAACCCTTTACTATAAGATAGATTGATGTGGGATGATGTGTAGAGCTTTACCCATCGAGGGAAATTGTTAACTGATCCCCACTGGGTGCACTACGTGGAGGTTACTTGGCCCCCGCATCACAACGCAGTTCTAACATAACCTAGCCACAGTTTTTTAGCCATGTGCGATGAAAATCGGTGTCACGGGGTTTTTTTTTTTATTTATACTTGTATACTAGGTGCTTATAAACGATGGTGATATTCATGGATTTCATTTTACCCGTCATTATTACTAGTATAAACTTTTATAATATACACTGACATGCGAATAAAAGAGCTGCTGTTCCATTGAAACAATAAATGCAATCTCGACGAGTAAATATATAGAACATGGAGCTGTTTGTTGATGTCGAGGTTTTGTTTTGGCGATTTTAGTGTTGGTCCTAAACATGAGTACAATGATATTCTTGAATATGACCTTTGTCTAAAGAAACACCTAATATAATTAATGATTTCATAAAAAAAACTTATTGATATCATATCTATAATTGTTTATTTTCAAATTTGTCTAACCACTATTATAGATTATAGTACCTACTTATATATCATATCGTCACGCCTTTCCCTCGAAGGGGCTGACAAAGGTGTACAACACCCCTACTTATAGAGTACAAGAACCATAGTTTATTGGAGTACTGAGCATACCCTTTCCAGCTAGCCCAGCACTAATCGACAGCTTCAATGCAAGTAAAACTAAGGAACCAAGCCCGAGAGGCAGTCATGATCTTCGAACATCCGCAGTCAAAATTAATTCAATTTATTTTATTTTAATCTCGCACCAGCGCACTCAATCATTTTATTCAAAACAACCGGATTCCTGAGATATCGCGATGCGGCCGAAAATTTGCAACACTTAAATACAACTGATTGATGTTCTTCATTTATCACTCCCCTCGTTGCCTTCTTACTGTTAGAGATGCAGGTTTAGGGATGGAGTGTCATATCATTTCGATTAATGTCGAATCGATAGTTTTATTTATTTATAAAGATACGCCAACAGTGATCATATTACACTTTCAAAATTAAATTGCTAGACACATGGAGCTGATATGAACACCCTTTATAGGCGTATACAGCATTTGCATTATTCAGTGGTAAAAATCAACAACAATTCTTTAAAGATTAAAAATAAAAAAGTTTTAAAATTTCTCATATCTAATACTTTTACAAATTTGATTTAGACTTTTTTGAATCAGAATAAGGTACATTTAAAATAAAAAAAATATAACACGATAACGATGTTTTCGAAAATTGTTTAAAAAAACAATACGAAAAAAGATCTCAGTTTTTGCGTTTAGTAAGGACATAGTTTAGATTCTCTGAATATTAATTATTATTATTCAGCCATGAAAAAACATGGACCAACTATAGTTAGTTTACACGACAAGACGTAAACGCAACTCATCTTATTCTCAACTAACTACTGTACAGGCGACTTCGTTCACAATTGCCTTTCCTGAAAACTGTCTGTTTACCTTCAAGCTCAGCGCCCGACCGCCTCACATTGGTATTCATGAAAAGTAAACTTAAAGCTTTGTAAGATAAAGTATCAATTTCAATCGACTATGAAACAGACGATTATATACGAGTCGATATTTGCTGTAAATGCCGACATTTGGTCGATATTTTCAGAACATCCCTACTTTTCGTCTTTCTCTGAGATGAAACTTTTAAAATGGGTCACAGGGTCTCTCCTTGATTGCTCCGAGTTTACTGTTTGAGTAATTAAAATTTCAAAATCGATGTGCAGTCGCTTCGTGAAAGGAAGAAATGAATACGAAAGGCTCATTGTTCCTTTTTCATAACTTTTTTCACGATTGTACAGAACTTGATAAAATTGGAACAAAAAAATTGCTTTACTTTTACTATAAGGACAAATTTAATATAAGATAGTTTTTCCTGAAAATTGTTAAAAATTGTCATTGAGTAGATCCCTGGCGTAAGTTAATTAAGATCCATATTCACCGAACTTTAATTGGGCGATTATTATTTGACTATGTCCATTGTTGACATTTAACCTGTTGAAAAGCTGTCAAAAACAGCCGGTTAAAATTGTATCGTTCGTTTTTTTATGCCAACGGTGGCAAACAAGCAAACGGACCGCCTGATAGTAAGCATGATATATAGAGAGATAGTAATGGTCGTTTAAGTTTTTATGAACTTTGACCTCATGAGATGAGGGAGCACGATTAAAAAATACGATAAGTTAGATAATAGTTAGTGAACTCAATTCAATGTAGTTATTTTCTACAAAATCAATATCTGGATAAAGCATATTTATATTTATATCAGAAAAAACAAAAACCAAAATACATTGAGTCAAATTTTGTTTCCATGATTAAACATTTTTTTTACAATTTTAAAGCTATATTGCCTCTATTTTTTAACATTGTTGTCCACTAAACGATTCTCAACAAAGGAGTTAAACGGCGAATCTAATGGGTTTGTTCAAGGTTGTTAAATTCGGCTTGTCACAGTTCTATTATGAAACTTTAAGACAATTATTATAGTAGTTATACTCATTTATATTACGTGATCCAAAAATACCTGTTTAGTAATAATTTAACTAGATTTGCGGGCTTTTTCATTTTTATTTTGTGATGGAGTACCTACCTAAGTGCTTATAGTAGTTACGAAAAATTTAATAGAAGGATAATAATTAATAATTGATTAATAGAAGGGTAGATAGTAGGTACATAGTTTTCAGTTTTAGATTAGGAAGATAAAGACTCCATTACATGTTTCAGCATTTGTCATACTCTACTTAACAGTAGCTTAACGACCTACATGTATGTCTGCTACATGTAGTTCTAGAACTACTCAATCCGCTTCACACCACAAAACAATAGTTCTAATACCTACCCAGTACCACATAGAATTCAGTAGGAATCAACTAAATCGGAACAAAGACCATGAGCTCGTACCGTACCTAAGCCGATCCTTCGAGAAAAATAGTAGGAAGTCCATTAATAACTGTCGCCGAGGCTCCTTGTTAAATGCATACAATACGGACTCTTTAAAAGACTCACAAAGACTTGGCTAAATTAAAAGTTTTTCGATACGCGAGCGCGACACTGCGCGGAACTGGAGAACTGGTAATTATTGTAAGCTAGTATGGTTTGCAAGGTAGAAATACCTTCGTTTTAACATAAATAAACTCATTCCTTGTACCTTGCAAAGTGAATAGCATGAAGCAGAAAGTTTGACTTAGGTTTTGAGAAAATAATATTAGGGTCGTTTTTTGCACACACAGTCAACTGATCCCAAATTAAGCAAAGCTTGGACTATGGCTGATAAGGACTGATATACATAGATACCTCACCACTTAGTTCATAGGGAATTAAGGCCTTTCGGATGTTCTATACAAGGTGTTGGTTTTGGGTGTAAACTTAAAACACAAACTAAACAACAAAAAACAACAAACTAATAACACTTAAAGCACATACTCGTATGTACTTAGCATTCTGCCCGTCAAAATGAGCAACTGTCAAAACATAAGTTTGCAAAATTCGATAAAAAATAAGTATAAAGTCTTTCTACACCTAAAACCAGCACTTTGTACGGTGCCTCTGCTCTGACTTAAATGAGCAATTTAGGAGTCGTTGAATCTATAAGGGATGTATTGATTGAATATGTCTAGTTTTAATATTTTACTGGGTTTTTATTGTTTGTTTGTTATTATTGATCTTAATGCCGAAACCGGTAACGCAGAGAACACCTATGAAGTAAAAAACTAATATCAAACATATTTTACTAAAAAAAATCTTGCAAATATTAAAAAGCACAACAAGATGAAGACACTTTCCTTCAAAAGATATACTCAGTTAAAAATGAAATGGAGATATTAAACACGCGCTTACAGTGCTTTTTCTTGTTTTGCAAACCATACTACACCAGTTTGTGACTTCGTACGTCAACTGCCACAGGTCTGTAAAGACACATTTAAGCGGAAAAAAATCAAAATTAATGATATCGCTGGCAGCTAGTAGGGCACATAGTTGAATACTCTCTTTCATGGCACTAACACGCTTCACTTCGTTTTGTGATTTGCTTTATGCCAGCTTTTTATCCGGAATTTGTTAGTTATATTCAATTTCAACTTATTAATCTACCTACAGAATTACACACATGACATAAAGTGTTGTGTCGGATCCTCCCTCTACGAGTATAGTTAATCACATTCGGTGACCTTTTTCAAAAAAGAGGAACTACTATTACTTGTAGGTACTTACTTTCTGAAATTGGAAACAAAATGCGATATGAAAATATGTAATTAAATTTAATTAAATAAATATGTAATTTAATAATAAGTTACCAACGCTCGTTTCGGATCTAATAGAACCTAAATCTTCGCTACCAACGCTTGGCGTACAAGTCAAGTTTGTTTCCGATCTCAGGGGCCGGATCGCACCTTGATTGACTTATCTGATCGTCCTGAGTTTACGCAGGCGATCCCGTAACTTGGCGCGCATCAGCGTCAGATAACATCTCCAACGCTGACGTGACGTCGGTATCGCTGACGTCGCTGTTTTGACGTGAACTTTCTGATTGTGTACGATGAAATTGGAGAACCTCAGAAAATTTGATGCAACTAGAAACGAAACAGTTGGAAAGTTTCAAGTTATTTTTTGTTTTCTTTTTTTAATGATCAATTTTTACTTTTTTGTGAGTAACAGTCATATGGATGGCTGTTGGCCACTGAGGCCTCTGAAGTGTACCGAGTGTTAGGCAAGCGCTGATGACGCAGAGCCTTACATGTTATATTTTTGACAAACACTGAGGTATTTGATTGAAGTTAGATAAATTATACTTAGAACGTTAAGGTTAGGTAGTTAAGGTACTAAAACAAATGTCCATCTATTTTGTAGGCACTAACAGGCGCCGTCTCCACACGTTGGCTCCAATGTTGGCGCCAACTTCACTCCGCCAACGTGTAGATGGACAAAAATACTAACGCCAACGTAAGCTCCACACGTTGGAACGATAATTTTTGTCGATCCATACGTTGGTCGAGTGGCTTTGGCGCAAACGTCGGGGCTAACATGAAGCCGGGGCTAGCCCCGGCTACTACTACTAGTATCTAGGTGCTTTATAAGTCCTATAGACAAAGAATAGTCATCCAGAGTCATCCAAACTAAATTTTCTTATTCTATAATTCTGGCATCAACATCATTTGTTTTTGGAGCAAAATGCAAACTTTTTGCTAGTCTTTTGCCATAAAAACAATGGCGCAATCTTTTGAAAATACCAAAAATATCGGTAATTTCTAAAGGATCCGAGTATTTTTTCAATCGTCTTTTTCGGTGTTTCAAATTCTCACTTCATTAGTCATCACGGAGCAACCGAGCGAGAAGGTGCTTTTTGTAAAAAAAAAAACTGGTAAGTATATGGAAGCCTAATGAATATTTTTCATAGCCCCTCAAAGTTTTTATACTTACGAATAACTATATATACTCAACCTTTCTTCAGAATACAAAAAATCTAGAGCCTTAGTTTTAATAATAGAATATCCCAATTTACAAACCTAAAGCAGCCATCAGAAGGAGTATGATTAGCAAACAGTTTTGTTTACTGGGAGTAATAGATGCTATCCCTGATTTCCATTCAGACATTTCCCAATCTTATCAGGTCCCGAATGGCGCAGTTGTCTCTGTATCGAGCCATTGTGATGCACAGCCGAGCGGCTACCGGAACTCCCCCGAGATCGATCTATCAAACGTCCAACTCTTATATTAAGTTCTAAGCCCCTCACAAAAGGAAGTCGACTTCGAATAACTCCAAACCGATTGTTTCGTCATACGGAGCTCGGCTAGCGTCAAAATATTTACAGTGAATCAGTGCAATTTTCCGGGCAATCGATCAGAGGTATTAGAAAGCTGAGACATAGTGGGAGCGTAAAATTGAAGTTTATTTAAGAATAATGTAACAGTCAGCGGTTTGATCGATTAGGTGCGATGCAGATTGTGGTTTGCGCTTTCATGACGACGCATGTGCGGTGATTAAGCGATTTATTATAATTTAAAATTCACGTGCAATGTTTCGGTTGGTCGCGAGTGCGTAGTTACGAGTAGATACTATTTGTATTAAAAATGTTATAATGTGGTTTCACTTATAACATTTTAGGAAATGAGATTTTGACAGTAGGTGTGTATTTTTTATAAAATCGCTTACTTATATTTTCTATACTTACGTAAAAATGGATTATGTTGATTTTCGGAGAGTTAGAGAGTTCCCAAATAGTTACTGATTATGCTACCCAGATATTTTGTTAATCAGTAGTTCTGAAGACCTTCAACTATACGTAGTCGGGAAGAGGAGTTCTGAGAATTTTTCAAACGCCGAGTAAAGCGTATAGTTGCACAACTATGTATTCACTTGTGTGTCGTAGCAAAAGTAGAAAAGATTGCTCATCGTTACACAACATAACTAACAAATATAGGAACTATAGGTACCTACGTAAATAAATTGGCAACCCTCTACAGTTTAAATAAAAAATAACAATAGAACCCCATTTCGAACGTTTTATCCGCGGAGGGACAATTCGCGGGATAGAGTGCAGAGTGACTGAGGGGAGAAAAAATAAACAGTGGCCTCCCACCACTTTACGAAGACCTTGCCAGCTTTTAGAACTATTAAAAATTCCATGAAAACACCACAGAATAAATTTCAGCATATACGCAATGGTAGCGTAGAAAGATTTCAACATAAAATGGTCAATGTATCTGAAGATTGTAAGATATTCTCAACCGCTCGTGTGTAAGTATGTAATGCTAAATTATGCATTGAAATGTAAATTTGCGCTCATGCTCTTTGATGGAAATGAGGGGAGAGTGGATAAGGGTCTTGACGAGAAGCCTTTTAGGGTTGGGCGTTTATATTGGGTAGTTTAAAAATGAAGAAAAAAAAGTTTTTTATTAACAGTTAACGAGTATTTTTAGTAACTGTGAAGAATACTTATTATACCGGTTGAAAGTCAGCTAAAGTTAATAAGGTTGTTTAAAAAAACCTAAATCCTCAATGCTATAAATACTATCTGTTGCTTACTGGTTTTATTATCATATACTATTGAAGTCATTTTCATAGCAGAAGACGAAAGACAAACTTCCCAAAGATGAGACTTCCCTAAACCTTTTTTTGCCCATGAAAATTGTACGTTTCCAAAATCGTAAGAATAAAATTATTTAATGAAATGTGATTTTTTTTTTGTGTCCAGGACCATCAATGGTCCTGGTCACAAAAAAAAACAGGTATTGGGAAATTTTATGAATGTTACCTGCTTAATAGTATTTAAAATAAATAAATAAATTCGGGACACTTTCACATACGGTCGCCTGACCCCAAACTAAGCAAAGCTCGTACTATAGTTGCTAGAAGCTGATATAAATACTAAGATATTTTTAAATACATACCTTAATAGATATTAACATCCAGACATAGAACAAACACTAATGTTCATCACATGAATGTTTGCCCTAGGTGGGAATCGAACCCACGCCCCCACGCCAGGAGTTTCATCACCAACTGAGCCACCAAGGCAGTCAATCTATCTTGGTACGTTAAACAAATTGATAATCCAAAGAGGTTCATAGCCGTAGCTCGACTAGGTGTTCGTAACCAAGCAACGGACGACAGAGTCAGTCTTTTGATGGGTGACCGCGGGTGGCATCTGAGCGCTACCGTGGCTCGGATGACATGTTAAATTGTAGGCCCCGGTTGTTTGTTCTAAAACAAAAATCGTCTAGCCATATCAGAGGCCCTCGGGCGGCCTAGAAACTCTGACAGCAGGGCTAGCTACTCGGCCTAAATGAACCTACTTGCTTGCTAGAGTTTCATTAATTGAGTATTTTTCACACAAGAAATTATAAACAAAGAATAGTCAGATATGAAAAACTAGACTAACAACAACTGAACAGAAGCGTTTGAGTCTCCGTTCTATATTGATTAGCGCACCGACCACCCAGTCTCAGCCAAGTTTCCAAGGAAATCGTGTCCAATATCCAATCTAAGGGCGAAAGAGGAAAAAAATTGTACCACGACGCCGGGACTGCAATGTCGCGACTGTTCACTGATTAATGAAAGACTTGCTCACTCAACTGTACACTCTCTTATCTGCCATCTACTTACCAAGCCAAACGAAACCTTTTGTTGGGAACATTTGGGTTCATTTCAGCTTATAGAAAATGACTGGATATGGTCCTTCGAGCCGATGATGTTAAGAATACCAAACGTTTTCCCCCGGCACTGTAACATTTGACGTTTTTGTAAGACATACATACACATAAAGATGGCAAAATATGAAGCCGAGATGATAATATAGTGAAGGCAGATGTTGTACTAGGTACTAGGTACTTTCGTAGACTTACTTCTGTGCGAATGTATATAAGACTAGCTGTGCACCGTGGTTTCACCCGCGTTTCAGGAATCATTTGTTTTTTTAAGACAAAAAGTATCCTATGTCCTTTCCTGTACTATTGACAACGTGTATCCAAAATTTCATGATGATCGGGATAGTAGTTAAGGCATGAAAGCGAAACCAACATACAAGTAAAAAAACGAACAAACTTTCGGATTTTTAATATTATAGTTAGGCAAGATGACGTCACCAACGTCACGCAAGTAGCTGAGGTGTCAGCTGTCAAAATTCTGACGTACGATGACGCGCCAAAACTCGCGTGATTCTGACAACGCGTCGGCGGCGCCTTGTGGGTGTTTCGTTAAAATTGGGCCACATCTTTTGTAATACCAAGATAAATAGCATTAAAGACTGCGTAACAATGGTAGATTTGTATGTAAACACGTAATGAAGTATTGATTTAATGTAGCACGAGCTCAACAAAATGTTTGTCTCGGGAAGTATGGTGGCGGTTGAAGCTGATTGTGGTTTATTGTGGAAGTATTGTATTGAAAACAAGCTCTTCGCACTCTTCACAAGATTAGGGTGTAAAATATCATAAATAAAATATTATGTAGTAAATCATGAATTTCTAAGAGCTGCAGAGGTGTGGAACTCGTTGCCTGCGTCTGTCTTTAAAATAAAGGCGGATATTCCCGGTTATCTAAGCAAAAAAATTCATAGCGAAATATCAAATTTCAATATTCAAAAAATATTCAAATTATTTTAGAACTATTACGAGAACATAACTTCAGGTCTTAGACCGTCTTCAAAGGTCTAAGCTTCAGGTACTAAGATTCTTACTAACAATAAAATCAATTAATTATAAAAAATATGACACAAAAAACTGAAAAAAATATGAATTGATGAGGTATATACATTCTAATACAGTCCGGGGTGTGCAAGAGTAAGGTGAATAGGTATCTCCTATGCAAGCGTGTTACACCTTCGATCACATCGACGCTTCCCATAGGGCGAGTCAGTGGTCAAATGCATTTCTAGTCTGGTATAAAAAAATCTTAATATATATAAATCTCGTGTCACAATGTTTGTCCTCAATGAACTCCTAAACCACTTAACCGATTATAATAAAATTCGCACACCATGTGCAGTTCGATCCAACTTGAGAGATAGGATAGTTTAAATATATATTATATGTATATATATAAATAATAAACGCGAACGAAGTCGCGGGGTGACAGCTAGTATATTATAGTTTTCTCCATGAAATAATAATATACTCCGCCAGTTATGGCATTCCGGTCACCTGGGCAACACGTAGTGATGTCAATCGATGCTGTAGCAAGACCGAAATAAGTCATTTACAAATAGTGCGAAAGATACGGATGACGAGGTCGAGTGACGTCATACGTGTTTGCTCCTGGAGTGCTAGACCTTGTTTGGCTCATGGTTTCCTCCATGTTGCTGATTGGCTGATATAGCACTAACTACATAAAAGTATATTAATGTGAGATTGCAAACAAAATACAAGGTGTAACGTAAGATAAGAAATGAAACTGGCATTAGCAAGGATCTAAAGAGGAAACATTGCAACATTACAACATTTAACATCTTAGCGGAGTTTTGGCGGGAACCGAAAAGATGGTGTCGTGTTTTTGTATTATTTTCTAAAACTTGTGATTCTTCGAGTGTTAAAGTGTAATAATGGTGGATTATTATCGTTTACCGGTTCGTCAACGTGCACGAGTGTGGGCAAATGATACAAACATCGCGAAACGCGATTTTTCGTGTTCTCTACAAAACTTCACTTAAAGTTTCAGTAAAGTATCCATAACTTTACTGGAATGGGGAAAGGGGAGGGATTCATCGTCTTCATCATCACCTCATCATCATCATCCCATCATCTGTTACTGAAGGAAAAATTATTACTAAGAATCCGACTGAAGGACGAGTATCCATGGTCATGAATAATTTAATAAAAAAAAAATAACATCTTAGCTCAAGCTATGGGGTAGGCTGAAAACCAGCTCTGCGTGGACCTCGTCTACTCAGAACAGTGCTGAGCCTACTCCAATTGCCAAAACAATTTATTTAAATTATATATACTCAGTTTAGGTGTAATGATATAAGTACTTTTCTTTAATGTGTTATTAACTCATAGGTTTTGGCTATAAATACATTTTTTATTTATTTAATAGGTGGCAAATGTCTGATGTTGATAAAGAAGATAAGATAACTACATACATATATTAACAGCAATAATTACGCCAGGAAATCAGATATGCTGTGAAGTTTTATGCCAATATGCAGCAATGCAAGTAAATACTCGTAGATAAAAACACTTTTACATACCTACTCTATATAACTATAGCATCTCAGCTCACTGGGAGGGGCGAGGTTGCAAAAAAACGTCGGCTCTCGACCCGACAAAGATAGGAAACGAAACCCGCCATTAAAGAAAATTGGGTATCCGATCCCCTTCCCATCAAGATACCGGGAACGGAGCGAAATTTTAAATTATACGTTCTTAGCAAAGAATCCGCTGGGTTTATTATTGGGCGTCCATTTTCGGTTTTCTAATTTTTTAGGGAATGGTAAAAGGAATAAATGTACCTATAGGAATGGTATACGTCTACAACCGCAAGCCCACGGGGATTCTATTGAGATAATTTAAATGTCAAGGTACTTTCTTACCCACTAATTAATTTTTTTTGTCGGTTAAGTAATACCTAGGTCTGGAAGTCCTCTGCTAGTGATGTCACCTACTTGTACCTCATGACAACTGCCTTCTCCTTCATTTGGTCTATAAATTTTCTGCTCGGTCTTCCCCGTCCACTCTTTCTTTCTACCTTTCCCTCTATGATGGTCTTCATTAGTTTGTCATGTCATACAAAGCAGCTACTTAGACTTACTAAAATTAGGAAAAAAACTTTATCTTAGCTTTTTTTGTAAATCATAAATCATTTATATCAGAATTTATTGATAAATCCTATAGTTACACGTCATAATAACGTAAGCCTCTAGTATAGCCTGTGTCTGAGTCCTATAATCGATTCCTTGGACCGTCGTCTGGACCGTTTTGGATCTTTGAATAATTTTAAATTTAAATACCTCTCAGTAACCAAAGAAAACAAACAAATAACACGATCAAAGTCAGCTAAATAGGTTTTTCTCCAGCTGGGAAACAAAACTCTAAACGACAGATGTGCATCTACCAGATCTGGGTAAAATATTTCTTGTTGCTTAAACATTACGGTGTTGATTGGTTTGTAAGGAAAGTTAGTAAATCCAAAGTTTGATTAAGGGCCTGTCGTATTGTTCATTAAACTTGGATTAAGTTTGCTCTGGATGAAACGAGCTGGCAGGCAGTTGGAGTTGAGAAAAAACAAGGGAACGCGGAACTTCGGCGAAGAAAGTTTGTTGTTTGAAACGTCTTCATTGGAAGTATCTATTGAAATAAGTTTGATAATTTCTTCTCTAGTTTATTGTCTTCCGAGAGAAATTGACTTTGCAAATATGACTACGAATTGTTTCAAAATTTAAGGTGCATTAATGTAAAAGTCTGAGTTAATCAATCCAGTATCCATTGGAAATCCGAATTTGGGTATACTGGCAGAAAAAGACTATAACATAGTAAAGTAATTTTTTTGTTGTCTTGGGATACTTGCTAGATGTATTCTAATATATGTATGAGAGCTTGATGTATAAACTTTTTAAAGTCTGATGAAAATATAATAGTGAATACCTTAAAACTGATGCAACCACTACGGATAGTAAATTCTTCCAGAGTACTTTGGTGTAACGAAACAAGTCGAAATAGCTGAAGTTAGTCGCCAATCTCTATGACCAATATTTCCAAACCAGTTCCAAAACCTCCAAGAAACCAAATAAAACGGATCCCCAAGTCCCGCATAGCTCACCGAAAAGAAACACGTCTATTTATTGATCAAACAGCCATTGACGGCGTGTTACCACCTTTTGTCGGCGCAGCCGGTTGGGAGCCGTGACTCAGCAGACCAGCTCCGATGACCGCCATCCGACCATTGTGATCGCCTAATTCAATAAAATCACCGAACATTTTTGTTTATTTGTCGGCTTCCTTGTCGGGTGCTGTGAGTAGTATTAGCGACTTACGCTCCATGATACGCTGTATCGTGACTTGTAAGTATCAGCTTTGTTTTTATTGCGTTAGTTAGTACTGTTTGTATGGTGAAGATGTCAGGATTAGGTGGGATTAGGCTGGTTGCATTGTTTTCTGAATTTGTCAGTTGATTGATCGTTTTGACAATCATTTTCGGTCTTATTCCAAGACATTCCATTAGTACCAGGTTTAAACCAGGACTAACAGATCCACGATTATTTAGTGAAAAACTTTGTTTTATAATAACGTTTATGTTAGTCCATGGCTTAAACCTGGTACTAAACCAGTAGTACAAACCGTTTAAGTTTAATTTCTATATAGTTCACCCACCTAGTTTTGTGCATATTTCAAGAAAGCTTAGTGTGATGGTACGAGTATCATAGGCCTCCTGTGTTGTTTTTACCTTTTTTTACCCGAATGCACAAGAAGGAGGGCCATGTTTTTCTTTAATCACAATTCTGTAACATAAAATTTAAACTTAATAAAATTAACATCCTTGAAATTTTTTTAAGACACGGTATTAACATGGTCTGTCTATATGATACACTATTAATTTCAGTCTAATTATATCGCACTTGATGTCCATTACAATAATGGACTACATTAAAATGTAAAAATAAAAGGAAATTGCATATTAAATATTTAGAGCACCCGTGCCGCTACGCGCAGAGACCATGTTCATTCTGTATTATTACTAAAACAGCTTCTTAATCTCTACAATAAAATAAGCTCTGTTTGAAATTCGCGCTCGCCTACTCTGTTGTAAAAGCTCATAAGAAAGAAAGAGATCAATATAGTAAAATGGCGTTCACTTTTCGTTATACCAGTCGTTTCCATTTCGTTCACTCTTACGGGGTTCTAGGCTGGTGTGAGGGGGAATAACGTTGTTACGGCTTATTGCTTCTGAAATCAGATGCAAGCCAATTCAAGCTTTAACTTGTGTAGAACAAAGTTGTTGTTTGTTTGAGAGCTTGTGAATAAGACAGCCAAAGAACAGCTCCGCCTTAAAAATGGAAGGTGGTATGTAAAAATTGATGAACATGTATAGGAGTCCTTAAAGTGACAGAGTGCGCTGGCTTGTTGGGCAGTGTATATTGTCTCAAAATGTCGTTGCCGGATAGCGCGCCTTTACCTTTATTATTTATGATTAAAAAGTGATAAATCAAATGACTTTGCAATATCACTTTTACAAAACTTTGAGTGGATTAAAAGTGTAATAAAGATGAAACTTGCTGTATAAGTGAGTGATATCAAAACTGAGAGTGATATTGAAGTGAGTGTTTGTTAGAAATAAAGTAAATGAAAACCTTGGAAGACTAGTGAATGTGAAGTAGATGTAGATTCCTTGTGTTGATCTCAGGACTTAAAGCCGTACAGATAAGTATAGACTGAACTCTTAACCCAAACAATTTTTTTTACAAGCCAACTTTTGTCTCAATATATGACAAAAGTCGACTTATACAGTTTTTGTAGCTGATGAACAGTGATTTGAAGATGCTTGACAAGAGAACTTTTTTACTTCAATGAAATAAGATATTCTAACTCGAAATTATAATTGTTTCATCTTTTATCGTCTATCAGACTTGAATGCTTTATTCTATTTCCCATAAAGCAAACGCATTAAAATTCAACCAGACAAGATAATTCAGATGACAAAGAGATAAAGCCCGATAATGCTACACATCTGAATGGCGGCCATGATACCAGGCGTATAGCGTACAAGGTGATGCGCCAACTCGACCACGCCCACCATGAGTTCCTTCCTCATGAACGGTGGGTACCAGCCGCAGCCAGACCCCAAGTTCCCACCTTCAGAAGAATACAGCCAAGCGGACTACATACCGCCAGGCGAATACTACCAACATCAGCACTTACAATATGGTTATCAGCATCAATATGCCCCAGTTCAGATCGGAACAGGCTATGGATATGGCGGGTATTATCACCCGTTACCGCAGCACCCACCAGTTGCACCACCACCTCGTCCTCCAGAGCCCTCACATCCTTCTGACGCTGACCACGGCTATGTGCCTCACAATGAACCTGCGCCAGGCTTAGCAGAATTAGGCTTGAGGCTTGAAAGACATATAGAAGAAGCAGCACCGGCTGGTCGGAAGCTCCATGCGTTAGGGCGAGAAGGCTCGCCGGGTTCAGAGATGGACGATGAAAGATTGCTGCTAGAGAGTCCACCCATTGAAGACGATGATTCTTCAATATGTTCAGACAATACAGACAGGGTCATTTATCCGTGGATGAAGAAAATTCATGTCGCTGGTGCTTGTAAGTATATTCTCTACTTTCAGAAATACCAATTGTCCATACATAATATTGGCTAATATTTATCGATACTTGAAAGACAAGAGCCAGTAAATATTATTATGACTAGATACAAGCAAAATTAATGTAGGACAACATTTAAAGCTCAATAGTTACTAAGTCTATTTTAATCTCTAGTTAGCGAAATAAATCATTCTGTTCGTTGGTATTTAATTTGTTAAAAAAACCTAACACAACACAACTATCAATTTATTATTACCCGACTACGGCGAAGCAAAAAGGAGGGTTATGTTCTGTGCCATTCGTGATCTTGCATAACTTTTCAAGTATCCAAAACACTATCAGAACAAGAAGCTTCGGTCTCCAAAGGTTAATCTGATCAAAAAATATATTGCATTGTAATTGAGCCTCTTCTTTCTTCAGCATATTTTAACATTTCAAATTCTCCTTAAGACTAATGCAACCACATTAATATCCCTCTCACCCATACGGTTCGCCATTGTGTTGCCACAAGCCGTCGCCGTCGCTACAAAATGAATTTTAAAATACTCTATAATGTTAGCGGCATGTTAAATAAAAGAATTAACAAATTGCCAGTAATCAATATCCCTTGAAATCTTTGCGGGTACTCGAAATTTTTGAGGCGTGTGTCCTTTGATATGTTTTGACATTTAATAATGTGATGTCATTAAGAAGTCCTGTAGACGCCAGGTTTGCATTGTTAGATAGCTCAGGATCCCATTGTTGGTGAAAAAGATCTGTGCGTGTTGCTCTCATGTTAATGAGTGTCATTTATTTTATAGCTTTTAAATGGGAGTTTGTGGTTGTGAATTTTCTTGGGAGATTATCGATGCTTTTTGTCTGTTTGGATTTGTGTGTCTCTTGGTGCGTGATGCAATTTATCAACTTCTTTTTGAGGTGAACTCTTTTGGTGCATTTTTGATTTGTTTAAAGACAATGCGATATTCTCAGTTACATGGTTTTCGTCATATAAACTATTTCGTCTATATTTAGCTAGCTATATTGAGGATTTGCTTAGCCTTTGCGGTTCACACCTTATTATAAGAGTTACTGAAATACAGTTTCCTTCGAATGGGATTATAGAATCAAAATCCACGAAAACTTCTAAATTACTTTTAATTAACGTACAACATCTAAGTTACAACAACATATAGATATTTACAACGCGTTAGGTACTCATATCGTTTCTTAGAATAATTATTCTACGCTACTGACAGGTTAGTCATCAAATTATTAGAAGGAATTTACCTCAGTATGCAGTTGTAGATACATGTTGTATTCACTGACTGGAACCAATTATTTTAATACCAGCATGTTTTCCATTGTTTATACCTATCTAGCTACTTTGTTCACAATCTTATAATTATCTACTTAAGTAAATTTAATATAATGTACATTGTGGAAATTGAATGAAATGTGTTGGGAATAATTATTTTACGGCAGTACTTCCGGTTTCCGTGGGAAATTTTCATTAAGGTAATTCGTTTTGCTAATTGGGTGAAATTTAAATTTCAAGTTTTTGCAGTTTTAGTCACTCAGTATGCTTAGAGAGATTTATCTGTCGGTCGATTTCGAAATTAGACGAGCAATTCGTAGAAAATAGTGCGATTTTTTATTTTTGGATTTTATTGTTCTTTTAGGTATATTACAATCTTCCAAACAATTATTTTTGGTTTTCAATTTTAGACACAATCTATTCTTTTTTTATTCCTATTGCAAACATGGTCAATTTGTTTGTAAATGTATTTCTGATTGTTCTGTTTTTGTTAAGTATGAAATAGTTTAAACCGTATTGTGTAGTAACACCAACTTACATTGAATCTTAAAATTTCAAGTGGACAGAAGTATAAATTTTAAGCGTCATTGAATTCAACGTATTAATTTATCACAGTGACCGAATCACAATAAGCAATCAATACAAAAATGTCCAGTGACACAAAAACTGCGCCAACAAATTCTTCTCCGGCTAAACAATAGCAAATTATCTTGTATTCAAAATCAAAACACGAAAGGTCAGTGACAGATCCAGAAGGTTATGAGGCAAGCGCCGTGCTCTTCAACCGATTTTATGTCAAAAAGAACTAAATAAATTTAGAAGTAAAGCTTGATTCACATTACACCAGCTCAAATTTATGCGCCTTAGAGAGCCCTTAAAATTGAAATGTGACCATTTGTTTTACCCAGGGAAAATCCTTTATGGATACCACCATCGCCCCAGGGGCGGCTAGGGTGGTTATGTGGAAGTCCCGCCTCTGGCAGCCTATCTACTAAAAGCTCTAGGGTGTACAACTTGGCGCTAAATGTCGGGGTTACGAAGACGCAGATATGTGACCAATAACAGCAGGCCTTCCACCAACGTTAATTCTTGCTGGACTTCATTCAAGGCTAAAACCCTGCATGGCAGTTCATGCAAAAATAATCAGCTAATACACACAACATTCATATGTCAATGCTTGAACCATCTGGGCATAAACGGGACCGTTGTGATGTAAATCGAGCTAATTAATAGAGTAACTTGAAACGCTTTAGAACAAATAGAGCTATAGAGCCACAAAGTGTTAAATTGGTACAAGTGGCATTTCAAAAACGACTCTCAACAATGCTAAAACTTTACAGTATTAAAAGCACATTCTATTTTTATGAACATGACGGATTATCAATATATTCGCATCGATCAGGTCAAGAGAAGAAACCGGTTTGATCGATTATTAAGGAAATTTTTGACATTGGCCTCTTACGTCTTTTAGATTGAGAGAAACTTGGCCAGATAAATTACTCTACCTTAGCAAAAGTGATTTACTGAGAAGAGTTCTGCTACTACGACTATACTTTTAATGAAGAGAGTAACTATGTGTAAAATATTTTTACTGTGTAGCCTATCAAGTAAAAAAATGACCAAAAATAATTTTATTGTCAAAGAAGAGAATTAGAACCAGCCTTCCCCTAGTAACGAAAAACACCCGAAGCTCACGACCTAGAGTTCAAAATCGAATTTTCTGTGAGATATCTCAGAGTTTTCTTATCGTCACCTGTCAATGGGACAACATTTTTCACCGGGACACAATAGTGGGAGCTTAGATCGCTGGTAATGAGGCGGGACCACCAGGCGGGACCGATAGCGCATGCGCGAGATGGGACCGAGACACGACGAGATGAGGCAAAGATTACGAGCACAGATGAAGGCGAGTACAGATTGACAACTCTATAGAGCTCACAGGAATTATGCCTAGGTATGTAGGAAAACAATACATTGGCTCACATATCTTAGGAAAGTTCATTCATGGACATGGTTTGGTAGCCATAATAGGAGTAGGCGCTTCTGCAACTGTATAAATACTAATTTTAACTTAAGCTCACTATTCACACGCGTACCAATTCCTGGGCGAATATGCGTGTGAATGCTATCGGCGAGCGAGTCAATCCGCTGCTCGCCGTCGAAGACGCGAGCGACATGTGCCTGAGCGCACATGAAGTGTATTGGTGATGATAGATTTGTATAATGAATTTAGGGTGGTTAAAGTTAAAAATTAGTGATGTAGGTGAGCAAGGTGATAGGGAACTTTTTTGTACATTGCTGGGTTACTGTCACTGCTGAAAATCTACCGCACGTAACATAGTATTCCGACAGAATTCGAGTCTAAGTAGGTATTATAATTATCTTCGTTAACCACTTCGACTCATTTTCTCTAAAAGAAAGAATAGGTCGAGTACTTCGTATGCATGGCGTTATCGTTTTTAAACAAACAGCGGAGAGAAGGTGAAGCGAGGCGTGCTTATTTGGGATTACGTGAAGGCACATAAGAAAAGAAAAAGCGATTAATGGACACCAACAAGTCACATTATAGACAAAAAAAAAACAAACAAAAAAAAGAGTGTGTGTACTTATGTATACGCGTTAGAAGTCATACTTCTTTGACGTATGGAAAAAACTAAAATGTAGTAGTGATTAACGATAAATATTAAAATTAATCAAAAAGATTCTATTTAAATAAAAAACACCAAAATAATATTTATTTATTCACTGTTTAATTGTACTCTTAAGAAACACGTGTTTTCTAAATATAAAAATACTAGAATATACAACTTGAACATAGTTATCAATTTTCATGCCACTAACTTCTTACCTAGAACCTAGAACTAGCACCTAGCACCTAGAACTGACTTCACGATACATCGTGAAGTTAGTTAAGTTAGTTCTAGGTGCTAGGTTCTAGGTCGACGCGCGCGCACACCGACACAGAATTCTACAGAATTTAGGTGTCGGTGTGCGCGCGCATCGTAAAAATTCACTCTCATCATTTTTCTCTATCGCGCCAAAAGAAGTATAACTTCAAAAATTCGGCTGCAAAATGTTGTACCCTATGTCACTTTCGTTATCAAGACGATTCAAATGACACCTCAAATGTCGAAATTCATTAAGCTGTTTAGGCTGTAGGGCGTGCCAAAGAAACTTGATACACACACTTATACATCCACATACATACATACGATAAGAACACTTCGCTTCGCCGTATGTATGATAAGGCTTTTAGGAGTTGTGTGTGTGTGTGTGTTAGTTTGGTTGTTTGGTATCTGTCTTTCATAATTTGTGCTCCCTGATCGCTCATGAGGTACTGTAGGCCACACGTAAGTCGCAGGTAGCCGGTAATTCAATTCAGATTGTCATCGTCCTGATGACGTGATAGTGGCTAACGAAGCGAAGATCGAGCTGCGTCGCCAGTAGCACTTGAGTAACGGGTTCCGCTGTTTTGCATCACATAATGAATTATGAGCTGTTGTTCTTCGAATGTTCATTAGGTTTATTGTGTTGTTCTTCTTAAATTTTTTATTGTTTTTAAATGACGAGTTGGTTTTTAAAGATGAATAGGTTAGTATTGATGTGATGTCAAGCAGTGTAGCAGATGGTTTTATCATCCTTCTCTAGATTGTGTTTTGAAGTGGAAATTAGTTAATCTGAAAATTCGTTAGAATAAATAACATTTCACACGCCCACACAGCTACACACATTGCCCATATTACTTTTCACTGAGTTTTCAAATATATCTATTTCCCTTTATTGTTTCATATTGAGTCTCGTCCAATTATCATACTAATCTGAAGAAAATGTAGAGTTATCATTCGGTATAATTATTTATTTTAATACGGTTAGGTACATTTATTTTCGTGCTTTCTTAGTTTAAGTTCTATTTAAATTTTTTAAGTAATTTTCTCGACTTTTCAAACATGACAAAAGATCTATCCTCTAAAACCCCGACTCAATGTCAGACTGACCACTCTGAAATCTCGGGTCTGACCGCACATACCAGCGCCTCGCGGAGATTCTCAAAGAATTCCTGGGCGGTGCCGCAGGCTCCATGGGAAATTATTCCAGGAGAGTGTCGTCTCTTTCTAGCTAAGGCTTTAGTGTCGTTGGGTAGTTTGGTTGCTTATGTTTTGCGCTACACACGCAGTCTTTGGTCGGAATCATTTCTTATGATTGCTTTTGTTTTAATAACGCTTCATTCGCGTTCTAAGTCACTTTTTTTGGACTCTAATTTTTATTACAAAAATTCGGTAAAGCACTTGTTGTGTAAAATAAGCGCTTTAAGCAACTCAAAAGCCTCTGACAACAACAACGTTATAAAACTATTCTTCCTCCAACCTAATTTATTTTAGTAATCCAACAAAGTAAGTTGTAAAACGTCAAGTTTTCCCTTTGATATGAAGTATAAAGGCAATTTCCTCGGAAGGAAATTAAAGGCATTGCTAGATTTTGTCGAACAATAGCTCCATTCTGTGACAAGTACGCGTGTTAGGTCTATCGAAGTTGCTATTCAATTTTGATGAAACCTTTGTTGGAAAAGTCTAGTTTTTTTGATGACTTGAGGTTTCCTTTAGAAGCGTTGATTAAAGCTTGTAGCAAATGGTTTTAGCTCTAATTTATCACTAGAATATATTCAGTCTGCCCACTGCTAGGTACTATTAATTTAAACGTGGTTTTGAAAATATTATGCACGTTCGCAAAAATCTACATAAATTTAAATTGAACAGTGACTATCACAATTATAACACTAGAAATAAGGATAGGATAGCTGTACAGAGATTTAGACTGACTAAGTCAAGAAAGTCATTTTTAGGCAACTGCGTTAGTTTTTACAATAAAATCCCGAAAAATATAACAGGGCTCACCGAGGGAAAATTCAAATCACATGTAAAAACTACATTAATGAAAAGAGGATATTATAAGGTTAAGAATTATTTAGAAGATAAAGATGTCTGGAGCCTTCCACTTCCGCCAAGTAGCCACTAATATTTATAGATATTACCTAGTTGTAAGCCAAAATTTGTGAGACTAATTTATTTATTATTTGAAAAAATAATGCCCCTCAGTTTCTTGCCTGTTCTTCTGAGTAGAGGCTTTTTATCCGAACAAGGCGGTCGAGTCTATTTAAATAACTTTGACGTTCATAAGTGTATCTTTGATACCTAAATTGAATAAAAACATTTTGACTTTGACTTTGACTTTAAGGGTTTGACTCGAGGCAGCTCATACTAATATTTAACATCAAATAAAAAAAAAAACATTTATTTTTCATTAAGGGTTCCGTGACGCTATGAATTTTCCATACAACGTGTTGTCAAATTTATTGAAAACCATTTGTCTGATTATGATGAAATTTAGCATGTACAATTACATAAACTACATCTCTGCCCCTATGTCCTTGGTTTTTTTTAAATGTCCTTAAGAGAAAATAGAGCTATGAAAAATATCCGCATTTGTAACAAATAAAAAATCTCTTTACATAAGGAGGTTGTCTACGTCATTAGCTTTTTAATTAATCCATAATACAAGGGATTTTTTTAGTTATTTAAGAATGATGAGAGTACTGCAAAAGTCATAAAATAATATTGAAATTGCACTTTGTTACTCTATAGATAACTTTAGAGGCTCATCAGTATCTTTACTTGCTCTCTTTGCTCGTAGTCTTCTGTAGACGAAATGGCAATAGAAAACATTTAGCCAATGCGAAGTTAGTCTTAAGTGGTCGCCGGACCCTTAAAGACTTAAGTACAATAAATTCTGCAGACATGGCTACTAAACTAGACGTAAAAAGACAATAAATAAATAAATAAATAAATTCGGGACACTTCCACACACGGTCGCCTGACCCCAAACTAAGCAAAGCTTGTACTATGGCTGCCAGAGACTGATATGCATACTTAGATATTTTTTAAATACATACTTAAATACATATTAACACCCAGACATAGAACAAACACAAATGTTCATCACATAAATGTTTGCTCTAGACCTTTATTTTGGTAGGTAGTTTACCGTCGTGATTACTAAAATCACATCACTGACAATAGTAAAAATTACTTAGTTGGGTACGATATGATAGGTACAAAATTTAAATGTTAGTTAATGTAATAATAAATAAATAAATAAATAAATCTTACTTACTTATAATTTGGTGTCGTACAAGTTACATGCCTTGAACAAACTTTATAAGCATGGTTAAGTAATGGGAGAAAACAATGCAATCGATATTAAAACTAATCAATTATCAATTTGTCAAAACGATGTAAGTAGATACATATTTCAAAGGGTTGATTACTGTACCCATTAGCAAAGATAATGCAACCACAAGTAAAGATAAATGTCCATTGCCAACAAACCACTAATTTACCCGTCAAGAGTCTATCTACAGGCTTATAACTTTGACGACTTCATTTGCTTATCTAGCCAGACTTGTTCAAACTAATAATGAAACCACACAAGCGGTAATCACCAATCCACCTGTAGACTACGCCATTAGCGGCTATAACGGTACAATCATAATGTTTGCACATATTTTTGAGTTACAGCGAATGTCGGTACCGGTTTTTCCTCCCTAGCACAAACTTGGGTACCAAAAATATTATAATTATCTATGTTCACGTTTTTTTTAAACAGAAACGCTTATTGTTTGTAGTTCATACTATTTTTTTTTTATTTTTTTTACACTTTACGGACTCCGGGGACCGTGACTTTTGTTAACATAAATCTTCAATTATTATTTAAGGGGAATACAGGTAGAGGGGGGTTAGTTATTAAGTCTTAATCTAAGGTTAGGTTAAAGGTTTTCACTTATTGCATTGTGAGTACACCACGAGCAGACCAGCGACCCACAAGCAGCACCCGTTCATACTATTGAAAGTTAAGCTTGTCGTTTTGTGTGTTATAATCTCTGCTTTTTTAATATAACTGTGAACAGACGAGCAGTGGCACCGATGGCTACAGATGGACTTATAATATGGAACTTCTATAGTTAAAAAAAATGTGCTGCAATATGTACTTTGCTAGTCACCCTTTCATAAAGCTTATTCACAGCATTTTTTTCAATATTTTAATACAATGATTTTTAATCCAAGCTTCAGAGCTTGTCACACCGGCGTGAAGTGGCCAGTCTGTCGGTATTCTACAGAATACACTACGGCGAGTGTGCACAAGAACTGCACGACTTGATCTAGCCATCACCATTCTTCTATAATTGTACCAGGCACATCAGTAAGAGACACCCTCTTATGGTGGAAATTCCGCCAAAACGCACTAAGGGTTTCAAGTTAACTTTTTTCTTGTAAGAACTGCAGAGGTGTAGAACTCTTTGCCTGCGTCTGTCTTTCCACCTAAATACAATCCGGGGGTGTTTAAGAGTAAAGTGAATAGGTATCTCCTAGACAAGCGTGTTACACCTTCGATCACGTCGACGCTCCCATCAGGCGAGTCAGTGGTCAAACGCATGATAGTCTGTTGTAAAAAAAAACTCGGCTACTGTTCTGTTAGTTTTTCAAATTTCATTCAAAGACTTTTTGTATTGCTAGTTACTTTGAGTAGATACTCGTACCTTGTAGTTCAGTCATTACCTTACATTATCCGATCAATAACTCTGATTGTTCTGTCAAGCGCGCCCATTTCCCTTATAGTGTCTGAAAACGAACTAATTTACCAACAATAATTAATCAAAGCAAAAAAGGAAGCTCATGTTCATGCAAGTGTAATTATTATGCACATTAATTAACGCGAGCTAGCCTGTATTTACGCAGAAAGCATTTTGCTAGACCCTATACCAACGGCACAAGGTTCAATATAGACGTTTTTCTGAATGTAACCGACATGTATTATTCAGGGACGCATAGTGCGGCACGCAACTGGCTGCCTTTTAGTAGAATAGCAAATACATAGTTCTAGCTATTTCTGGAGCGGTTTATATGAATTTATTATGAACATAGTTAGCAAGGGCACCCATAATGGATAAAAAATTTAAAAATAATATCCAAATTCTTTATCAATAGCTGCGTGGATCCAATTTCATAGACACTTTAGTGGGGTCAAATCAATAGCCTAATGAGTAGGTATAATTAATACTAAAAATAGTATTCCTGCAGAGCAAAAGCAATAGTTACCATTGATTTTTTTTCTTTTTAAATAATTAACGGAAGGTTTCTTTTTCACAGCTAATGGAACTTACCAACCCGGGATGGAGCCGAAACGCCAGCGAACAGCATACACGAGACACCAAATACTAGAACTCGAGAAAGAATTCCACTACAACAGATATCTAACGAGAAGAAGAAGAATAGAAATAGCACACACTCTAGTCCTATCCGAGAGACAAATCAAAATCTGGTTCCAGAATAGGCGAATGAAATGGAAGAAAGACAACAAACTACCGAACACCAAAAACGTTAGAAGAAAAACGAATCCAGCGGGAGTCACAACGACGGCTAAAGGTACACCAAAGAGTAGATCAAATAAGAATACAAATAACAATGATAAGAAGAAATCTAATAACAACGGCCGACCGGATAGCATAGAGAATGTGACGGATAACATCATGAATGACTTGCATTTGGGAGCGCAGAATCTGTCGCACGATCCGTCAATGAGTCCGATGTCGCATCCGGGGAACCAGATGAACGCCAGCCATGCGATGACGGCCCACCACTTACACATGATGGGAATGCATGGGATGGACCCGGGCTTGGTCACCAACCTGTCGACCCACGGCTCTCCTGTGAACTCTGGCTGCGGCACGGGCATCAACCCCAGCAATCAACCTCTCATCAAGTCCGACTACGGTCTAACCGCCTTATAATCTTTAGACGTGTAAAGCAAATCTATATTTTCAATATTGGACCCTCGAATACATACCATTCCTTCGTGTTGATAAGGTGTAATAAAGTGATGATTTAAATTTAATTTAGGATTTACCTCTAAGTTGTGTAAGTATTTTTAGATTTACCAGTCATAATCGGATGTTTGGATAGTTAAGTCGAAAACTCTACAATGTCAAAAGTGTGATTATTCATAATTTAGTAAGTATAGTTGGAAACATCTCTTGATTGTGGGGTTTGTACAATTCTCTGTAAGTCATTGTCCTGAATTGTTGTATTCTTGTATTCAAACAACATGAATTGAAGTTAAAATGTAATGTAATGGGACTGTATAGAGTGTATAGTTACCAAATATATTTAAAAATATATTTAAAAATACACAATCATAAAAATACATTCTCGAACTACAAAAACTATTTATTGTGGTTAAAGTTTATTTTTCTAGATTGAATTGCTTTAACTGTTGTAGATTATAAAAGAATATACTTCATTGTCAACACTACAATAATTTGTTATAAATACTTAATTGATTACTTAAAATATTTATTCAATAATCTGATTTAATGAAACTAAATAGATAAACCTGTAAGATGTTGATAATTATGTAAAAGCCATATAAATAACTATAGATTAAAATATATTCATAATACTGTTCATATACGAGACTTATGTGATGTAGACAATGACTTAGGTTTAGGTACAAAATGTGGATTATAATTTTAAAACGAGTATTGTTTTTTAACTAAAATAGGAAAATCTGTGAATAAAAACCAATAAATATAGTAACAATATTCTTTACTTATTTATTTAAAACCTTGCTTGCTAAGCAATTTAGATAAAGTAAATCTAGAAATATCTAGGTAAATTCAAGACTGATCTAGTACTTAAAAAAAAGAAACAGGTTCTAAAAACTCAATAATTAAATCTTTAGCATAGATAGATTAGATACTTTCAGACAAGACTTTTAGAATAACAAATAAAATATGTAGCTATTTACCTAGAAGAATCATGTGGATCATAGTATAGATTGTAAAATAACTGTACCAGTACTACTAATGGTTTGTGTATGTACATTGTAGAGCACTAAAATGGTGGCACACAATATAGAACACAACATACTTACAAACATGCCTATATAAAAAGTAGATTGAGCCTTTTTCGCTTCACCGATTCCAGTAAACCATCACACATTCAGTCATGCTCATAACACATCGATATCATAACCTCATGACATTCGTATATCGTATCGAATGAAACGAAAGCAAAAATCGTAATGTATTCGTTGGATGGTTGGATGGTTGGATGTGCGATCATCGATCAACGTCGGCGGCTCATTGTGTGGCCGCACGCAACACGTCCCGACACTGGCTATGGAGGACTTTCTGAGTTTTGTACGCTCTTTATGGGTCTAGTACTTAGGTACATGTTTTGTAGGGTCTAGCTTGATTTATAACTAGAGAGTTGGAAACTTATTTTGTGTAATATGCCCAATAACGTCAAAACACAAAGTGAATTGGTATGTTATTTTTTGTCCTTTTCATAGTTGGTTCAGGTTTTAAGAAAAAGATAATTTAATTAAAGTACATTGTTCTTTTTTTAATATACTTTTTTCAGAAAGATTTTAAAGTAAATATTTCAAATCGTTGAAAGGGGTTTCGAAACAGTACGAGTATATACCTATCGAAAATATGCCTAAAAAACTAAGATCGCATAAGATAAGAACACATAAGTATCTTTTTGCGTAATGTTTTAAACGAGTGTGTGCAAACGCAAAAAAGTAATTTCGAAACCTAATTAGTGCTGCAGAATAAAAAAATCTCAGCTGACATAGTACGTGAAACTCAAAATAAGACAAAAGCTAAAATCCTGCAATTAATTAGACATGTCAAGCCTAAGAAATCATTAAGTAAAAAGACGTAAAAACGAAGAGAATCATTAGAAAAGTCATGACATGAAACTATTTGTCTCCAAGGATTTATTGCAAAAAACCAACAAACAGCTTTTAGAAATACTCGCAAAAACTTACAAATTGGTTTTTAGGCAGTCATTGTTCATTTGAAAGAGATTTGGGACTTACGAAATGCAGTTTTTGTAACGGCGCGTCAAAGGGTTAAAGATTTTACAGATTTAAATTTTAGCAGACAAATAATGCGATTGTTGCAGATTTTGTATGCAAATAACAAGATTATGCTACCGTAACTTTGGGCAGAGAAAAAGTGGTCGTAAATTTTGTGTAACTGTCCTTTAAAGGATTCAACAATAAGATTAGACAGTAGCTGGTCTTTGTGCCGCGCAAGGGCTTAAAATTAAGATGTACATATTTTTTCTAATGCACTGTAGTCAGTGCAGTTACTGATTCTAGCGAGTTTTTATAAGCTCTTACCACCCCACTTCTGGGCAAAGGTCTCTTCAATCTCATTTCAGATCAGCGAATTTAGTAAACCTTGTTGCATTTTATAGTATAACTTGGTGGACTAGTTGGACTTTTTGCCTAGTACAACACGTTTTTACCTTAGTATATCTCTACACAGATAAACTGTGAATCAGAGTCAAATAATATCTAAAGCAAATTTGTTTAGGGTCAACTGGGGCAAATGCGTCTGTGGGGCAATCGTGTCTTTCGCGAATTACTAACAAACCCTTCACAAGTTAGGCACCACCTATGTCGAATCTTTAGTTGCAATAATCTGTACAAAATGGCGTTAGTTGCCTAATTTGTGAAGGGTTTGTCAGTAATTCTCGAAAGAAGCAACTGCCGCACAGACGCATTTGCCCCAGTTGACCCTACTAGTTTTTTATTCAGAAACCTTTTGGTACGCCGACATATTCCCAGTCGGATCCAAATCGCTCGGTAGCTCACTGAAATACCGCAGGGAAAAGACAAAGTAATTCTAGGACGATAGACAAAGGCGGCGAGTAAAAGGTGGTTCAATCTCGAGATCATTCGGCAGGTGAGCCCCGGGGACGTCCCGAGGGATGGTTTACGGAAGGCTGGACCCCGTGACTTGCGGAACTCTGAAATGCCGGCGCACGATTATGGTATGTTATGCACCTATGGTAAGTTTTCGGAATGAGTTGAGAAAGTGCTACTTTTTGGATAAAGATTTTGAAACTAAAGCTTGATTTACACGCTACAAGTGTCTCGCTTGTTGCATACAATAATCTTGAATCATGAAATAACTTGCGTCGTCTAAACAAACAGTAGCTGACAATTTGGAGGTAAATCATTGCGTGCAATCTATTGCATTCAATTATTGCTCTTGAATGTACAAGAAACTTGGACTGTGTAAATGGGCCTTAAGTAAACAATTATTATAAAGGCATGTTACAATACTTGCTTACATGGAACAATGCATGGGATCGACTTATCTTCTGGGAACGCTATGCTGTGATGTTACGCTACGTTCGTTGAACACTATCAAAGAACAGTTAACTAGAGCTTTAGATGGGTTCAAATAAAAATAGCTTTTACAAGTTTCTTACTAACGTCACTTTCGTACGTATATGTATGTGTGTAGTACAAATCTTGTACGCAAGATTTTAACTCCTTTCTGTTGTCTTTCTATTACCTATACCTCCATAACTTTGATGAAAATTGATAATACAATAATATAGTACCCGGAACTGCTTTGATGATGCTGTTGGAAAGTGGCCATAGAGTCTTCCAAAGCTTAATTGTTTTAATAACTGTTTTCAAATTATATCTTATTTTTAAATTAAAGCAAGATAATAGAACAAGTAGTATCTATTATTTTCATAACGTAGGAAAAATGTAAACATACCTACCTAGTAACTAATTCTAAACGCTAAATTAAGACGCGGTCTTACCTCGATTTTCCAGCGTTTACTTACACACGTTTACTTAAACCGTTTCATATAGAGTTGAAAATCGTAAATCATATTTGATGGTAAAATAAAATCGGTGCTTAGAATTACATTTTCTTGCCGTTTTTATTGGTATTTAGCATAAAAGAACACAAATAAAAATAAGTTATTCGATTAAACTTTAGAGAACTAATCTGGCTATTTAGTAATCGAAAAAAATGTGTTGTAATTGATAAAAATTTTGAGAACCACGCTCAAACTTAAGTAAATACTTTTTGCGATATTTTTTTCTAAAATCAGAATGATTTTCAAAATTCTACTCCGGTTAAACTGTTTTTCGTTATTTTTTCCACCAGCTTTTTTTTTTCCACCTAATCAACACGTTTCTTAATATGAGCTACTAGGAGGAGATACTAGGCGTACTTGCTTTCGTTGATTTCGTTAAAATACCGGGCCTTAACTATGAATATAGTTGAAATATTAAATAGAAATTGTTTATTGGACACCTCAGGTTTATCAATTCTAATATTGTAGTTCTGCTAAAGTTTTTGTAAATGACATTTTTTCATTTTAGGTATTTAACCGATAGATATATATATTTGAAATAACTTTGGGGCTAGGGATAGGTGCGTTACCTAGATTAATGAGAAAAAAACACAGAACAGTTAGTTTCAACATAGAAAGTTGGAATAACAGCTGATGCAGATTCCATGTTCGAAAAGGGCGAGTCAGCAAGTTTGTTGCCCCAAAGACGGAGGGCTGAATTTTGTATTTTGAAGGCGCGTCGTCGAGACGACAAATTTCAATACATCTCCACCGAGTGATAGGGAGGGTAAGCCCCTATATAAATATAGCGGATTATTTTGCAAATGGTACAAGGTAGAAAAGCAGGATTTGCATGACAGAATTTCTGTGACACAGGACCTTGTATTCATAATTCTCGTATCTGTTTGGTTGCGGTTAGAGCTATCTGAATAATTAGCGTAACACTAAGTAATTAGCGTTCGGTGGTCGTTGTCAGTAAATAGAGTGTTTCACTCTATACTTCTATTCAATACATACACACTACTATTACCATCCATACCTCACTACCATACATATCACTATACACGCTCTAGAACTACGTTACGGTATTTGCCCAGTTACGGTTACGGCCCGCTAGTGGGCACGCGGCTTTATCGGCGGATAGCTTCATGATGCGAGCTTTGTTGCTAACTAAATACATTGGTACAATATTAAACTAACATCATCAACAATTTTGAGTGTCTCGGTAGCTCAGTTGGTAGTGAACCTGCCTGCTGAGCTTGGGGGCGTGGGTGCGATTCCCACCTAAGGCAAACATTTATGTGATGAACATTTGTGTTTGCTCTATGCCTGGGTGTTAATAAATAAATAAATAATAAATAAATTCGGGACACTTCCACACACGGTCGCCTGACCCTAAACTAAGCAAAGCTTGTACTATGGCTGCCAGAGACTGATATACATACTTAGATATTTTTAAATACATACATAAATACATATTAACACCCAGACATAGAACAAACACAAATGTTCATCACATTAATGTTTGCTCTAGGTGGGAATCGAACCCACGCCCCCAAGCTCAGAAGGTAGGTTCACTACCAACTCGGCCACCGAGGCCTAATACCTATTTAAGCATGCATTTAAAAATAAGTATGTCTCTGGCAGCCATAGTACAAGCTTTGCTTAGTTTGGGGTCAGGCGACCGTGTTTGGAAATGTCCTAAATTTATTTATTTATTATTTTCCACCAACGCTGCTGAGCAGATATTTTATGCATAGGTCTCCATTTTGACTCGACGGTCTGTAGTTTCGGTGTTGTGCCACTCTCGTCCACGATAGCAACTGCTTTCCTACCATCTAATCTGTAAACTGGTGTTCAGGTTCAGATTTTATTACAACAAAGACGTTTTTCCAGTACTTTTGTTCATGTCGATGTTTTCGTTTTCAGTGTGGAGTCTGTCTCATCATCTCATCATCATGTCATAGATTATTTGTGTAAATTAATATCTCGCTACCTCTCATAGCTTGGAGTTTTCTCCTTTGCCAGAGTACAGTGGGGTGGCTTTAGTCTTCGAGCGAATGTAATCCATACTCAACTCTCTGAGAGCTGAAGAAACGTACGTGAGATGACGGAATGTAGCGACTCATATTTATTTTTAGAATTAAACTGAAAGGCTGAAAAAAGCCTATTTGTGTTTCTATTTGTTTTTGTAAACAAGAGTTCAATTTTGCTGAAGGAATGAATGAAAAGAATGATGTAACATCTTTGTATATTACTTTGTATGTACTTTGTTACAAATTTTTGAAGCAAATAAACAATTATTAGTTTACTTAGTTACTACTGGAGCAAGTTGTTTAGAAGATAGTAAACTTTAAGCTTAACCATAAATCTTTTTGTCCATAATTTAAGGTTCAAAATTCTGTGCGATATCTTTTCTAAGCTTTAGGGATTTTATTGTGGAAAATTGTACAGGTACTATTATTTCTTCCCAAGCAACATTTGCCTGTCAAATCTGTACCGTATTTTTTCAATACAAAATGTAGACAATGATTGCTCTCTATTAGCACTCTATTTTTACCCAATGGCACAGTTCTAGACTTCTCCAGACTCCAAAGAAGAAGTCTAGAATATGTACGAGTATGTGTGAATTTGCGAATTAGGATATTAATTATTAATACTCATACAATACTTTGAATGAATGAATTCAGAACAGACAGACTTAAAATATTTTGAATAATCTAGAGAGTTGTCTAAATTTTGAATTGAAAAGATAAGGTACGAGTACAGGTTTGAAAGGCAAATGCGTTGCTTGGGAAGAAAATAGTACTTAGATACCCAATGGCACAGTTCCAGACAGACTTGATTAACTTTAAAAACCGCAAGTAAGGTTTTTTCCAAATCAGCCCTCTTTATTTTATTCACTCTAATATTATAAAAGGGACCATTCACCATCCTACCTTACGGTAGGTTTTTCTTGCAGGACTGCAAAGCAGGATGTAGCTCACACACCACATGTAGGATGGAAGGCAGAATGGACGCGTCGTTGCCGGACGAGATGCAGAATGTGGCAACATTCACCATCCTGCATGAAGCGGCAATGACGTGCAGGATGTACGTACAAGATGCTATATACAGGAGGATAGTGAATGAAACCTTAAATGCGAAAAGGATGATTGTATTGATGGATAGATGTTTGCCACTCAATCACGCCAGAACGGCTGAACAAAGATAAAATTTGGCACAGAGATAGATTAAAGCTTGGAATAGCAAATGCAATACTTTTTGACCAAAGGTAAAATTGTGACTTTTAGCGATGGCAGCCTAGTTGGGAGAAGGCCTGCCTCTCAAGCCAGAGGGAGCGGGTTTGAACCCAGCAAACGGCACGCACCAATTTGTTAATTGTGTGAGCATATGTGCGTATTGCATCTGCTACGTGACTGGTGCCCGGTTTATAGCGACAGGCTCGCCCCCTGTCACATTTGGGACTGAATATCATCCGGCGAAGTTTGGGTGTTGTATTACACCTCTGCCAGCCTCCTCGGAGGAAAGGCGTGACGATATGTATTTGTAAAATTGTGAGGCGCATTTAATTATACAAGTTACTTGGACACTACTTTTTCACTATTAAATTCAGTAATAAAAAAACCTTCACTATTTTATTTCCAAATAAATTGACCTATCTGACCTTCATTGATATTACCTAACATATTATTAGGTACTAAATATAAGAACTCAAATATAAATCTACGAATTTCAGGCAAACTACGACAGAACACAAGAACCCCGTATAGCACATATCTCGGTAGTCAGTCGGGCGAGCTTTGTGCCCTCTGTCTGTAGCTATACATATATATATATACATGAATATATACGTACGCTATATACATGTGGTGACGTGTGCGTATACGTTGATGTGTGTGTTGATTTCCCGACAGCCGACAGCGCCCGCCGGGTACGGTTCTGAGGGTACGGGTGGCGGAAAGTACGATTGTATATATTTTTTCTTTGTAATAATAGTAATATACACAAAACAACATTCGTGATACAAACGAACAGACGTATAAAACACACACACAGGGTGCAAATTTTGCTCGTTAGTATTCACTTGTGATTTTTCTTATCTGTCTTATCTTTTACTTGTGTCGAAATATTAGTTGACACAATTTGGTAGATGTGAGGGGGGATAGAAAACGATAGTAATAATCATTAATTAACACTGATTTCTTATTACTGATTATGTCTTGGTTTGATCTTCTTGCAATTTTCGATGCTTTTGCATAATTCTACTAATATAATAAACGCGAAAGTTTGTAAGAATGGATGGATGGATCGATGTTTGTTACTCTTTCACGTCAGAACGGCTAAACAGATCTGGATGAAATTTGGCACAGAGATAGATTATAGTTTAGAATAGCACATAGGATACTGAAACCGCGGGGCACAGCTAGTTCGATATACATTACAGTTGCGCTTTAAAAAAAATGTCCAAGCTTGAGCTGTATTTATTGTTGTATGTAGTCTTATTGCTACAAACGCTTGTAGACAAATTTTATCGAACATGTTTTATTTCTAAAATTCCGTTATCGGCTTTAGTCTCGCGAAAGCCCCGGAAGGATTATGATTTTATGATTGAATTACTTGCGTAAGATTGAGTAGATTATGCTGTCAATAGTTTTAGCCGCATTCGGCGGTCTTTATTACAAGTGCATGCGTGGCTGCGTCTCGCTTACCACTGAATATTATCATCTTAGAATCGACTTTATCGCACATGAGTAATTCCCTTATCATTAAATCATAATGTGTGAAAACCACGTCACTTTCCACAATAAAATTCCGGAAACATATTTACGAAAATGCAACGACAAAAAAACCCTCTCTACCCGAGCATGTTTGACAAAAACGTAATTTTCCTCCTAACACTATCTTGCGCCCGTACCCAGCTGTCAGCCGCTCCGTTCCGAGCACCCGCACACAGCCATAATACAATACTACGCAGACATGCACACCGAGGGGTGCGCCGGGAGAGTGGGGACTGTATTAAGATCCTTTCTTTTCACTAAAATAATTTTAGGGGTTGGTTTTAGTTCGATATTTTTTCTAAGCACCCTCTGCGCTTCTGAATGCGTTTTGAGAAATGGCTGCCGTTTTATGGGGAAAATTGTATATTAGTTGAGATGTTACACGATACCTATATAGTATATCTAATTCACAACATAGACGAATTCAATTGTTTTTTATTATTATTGTATTTACAAAAAAAAAAAAAAACTATCCCTTTGTTTGTATTTTCTAGTGTGAACAATTACTTACTTACAAAAGTAATCATTTTTCAAAAAAAAAAAAAGAAAAAAACTATGGTATTCTATACTTTACACGTTTGACATAGTTTCATCTACAATTTATGGAATCTACATTTATTTATTTTTTATCATCCAAAATACTTCAGATGAAATTCTAAAACCATCTAGATCTAGATCCTATTCTACGAAAGTACCTAGTATTTCGATCATCGACAAAATAATAAAAAAAATTGTCGTTAATTTTGGAAGAGATTAACCCCCTTAGCAATAAACGTTGTTTAGCCTCGTAATACATAAAAAGTGCTTTGTCTTTCTTTAAAATTTTTGAACTCGATCGAAAAAGACAAAAGACTGTGTAACTAAACTGAGGCTTACAGAACGTTAATTTATTGCTAAGGAAGCTAGAGTTAAGTAGGTAGGTATCATTTCTAGCTGAATAACCACATAAATTCACAAGGTATTCATATACTTCCTGTCCTACTATAATATTATAAACGCGAAAGTTTGTAAGCATGGATGGATGAATGGATGTTTTTTACTCTTTCACGCCAGAACGGCTGAACAGATCTGGATGAAATTTGGCACAGAGATAGATTTTAGTCTAGAATAGCACATAGGATACTTTTTAACCGCGTGTGAAATCGCGGGGCGCAGCTAGTTCTTTATAACCTTTCTTCTAAATTTTCAAGCCATCAAAGCAACGAACATAGCAGCTGCTACTTACAAAATTAAATTTATTCCAAGATAAAAGAGGCGCAGACCGATAACATCTACGACCTTTTGCTATATTTTAATCAAAGTTTCTACCTGATCTCTTAAGGGGCGGCGGTTACCTACCTGTCAATCTCTCAAACGTTAGATTAAAAGGATCTTCTTTATTTTTTTGGGATCAAAAAATTATGTTTCTTAAAAAGTTTTGAGCCATGATTATAATGCTGTAGATAAGTTTTGACGAAGGTCTGTGGGATTCGTTGGGATGTGTTTGTGACCTTAAGAATATTTTAGTCGTGTTTAATAATAACCGGATTTCGTTTATGTAGTACATAGCAAGGCCACCCTGCTCGATTCAATTTTGAGAGCATGGATTTCTTCTATTGACTTTAGATTAAAAAGTCCCATAAAGAACAATCGATTTTACTGAAATCCTCGTTGCTTTCAAGGCCTATGCCTATTCTAAAGTCATGCAAAGGAAATAATATTTATTGCTTAAAAATAAACTTGCAATCTGTTTTCCTTCTTTACTCTAACTAGCTGCAGTAAAAAATACGTATGCTATGCATGTAAGCATATCCATTTTTGACGAATGGCGACGACTTGTGAAGCGAGCCACCACCCTGACCGATGACCACGACCACTCTGACAAGAGTGTAAACGACTAAGAAGAAGAAGATATCCATTTTAAATAATTAAAAGCCAAATGAAACTGTTTTAACAAAACATTTTTCTAAACACGGCCAAGGCTATTTTTTTGCAGCTTTGTTACTAAAAAAATCTTTCAAAATGCTAATAAAACTTTGCATAAATTGTCTTAGCTAATTGACGATTAAACAAACGATTAAAAAACTTAACCAATTGTTTAACTCAGCCGTTAGTAATGCCGTGACGACTTCGTCCCCAAAATTTATTGATACTCTAATTAGCCATACCTACTTTAAACTAAAACATCCCTATTGTCTCTTCAGTCACAGCAAAATGAAGCTTGATTCGTCAAAATTGAGGTCTAAAATTCTACTTTGTAATTATTTAATAAAGTTCGAACGGCAAGGCAGGTGTGTAGAAATGCTGAGTCAGCGCAGTGGCACCGGTAGTCGTGGTAGCGGGTTCTAGTCCCGGTCGATCACGATTTACATGTCAGTCGCACCGCTCGATACTACTAGTCATTGGCATCATTGTGTTTCTACATCATTCCACGTAAAAGAGATTATGGTAATTCGGATTTGTCGGCTTATGGTGACATGTACGGACTGGGGTAGTGATTCTTTATTTGTGTTATCTTTATCGGTTGGAATTTGAATTAAACAAGAGCTTGATGCAATGATGTTCAATACCCGCAGACTTACGCACAGCAGGTGTGCGAACGACATGCGAAAACCAACTCTAAAATTGCGATTATAAGATTGAAATTTTTTTGATTTTTTTTGCAATTGATGGTAATTTTCCCGACATGCTATTAGCAACACTGCATAGCGTAAGCGCATGGTCGTTTTTTGAAAATTCAATTTACGCGGACCGCGCGCTATAGCGCCCCTCGACGGGTTAGACAGTTATTTGGACTGTCTTATATATCAAATCGTCAAGCCTATCTCCCGAGGGGGCTGGTAGAGGTGTACAAAACACCCACATTTCGCCGGACGATATTCAGTCCCAAACGTGACAGGGGCGAGCCGGTCGCCATACACTGGGCTCCAGTTACGTAGCAGATGACATACAATACGCACATATGTTCACACAATGAACAAATTGATGCATGCCGTCGGCTGGGTTTGAACCCGCTCCCTCTGGCTTGAACTAGGCTCCAACTAGGCTATCATCGTTTTTCACTTCAAATGAAAGCAAAATAAAACCCTGTCGCGCTCTTTTACTTTTCTTTAGTCACGGATATCTGAATATTTTAGTCCTAAAGCTGTAAAATTTTCTACTTATTGTTTTCTACGTTTCTACGGTTAAAGTCCACCGATCCTTAAACATTTTATAGGATTTTATCAGTCATTATTTTGTATTATTTAACTTCAAGCTTCGAAATGCAAACATAATTCATTGTACGATCAAACGCCTCTCTTTCTGATTCCATGACTGTACAATCTGTACATCTTAATTTGATTTGATACTCTCAATGCTCACCCAGCTATTGGCAAACAAACATAGTACGAGTAGATACTTATCCTAACCACAAAACAGCATACAAAAGGGACGTCTAAAGGAAGGCACTGCGTTGTAGATTGGATCGAATGTAATCCACCAGTTTCCTTTATGAAGACGGACATGTCAATTGGAGGCAATAACATGACGAGCGTAATGTGTGATCATGGGCGAGCCAGACATTATTATAACTCGTACAATGGCCAAACGGGAGGCCAAAACTCTGTCACAAGGACTGGCCACACAGTTTAAACACTTACTTTTGTTTCATCTTTTCAAAACAAAACCACCCATTTTGTCAGTTTACGGGATACTGATAAAATGGGTGGCCTAAATATTCTAACATCAGTACGAAGTTATAGAAATCTGTTGACTTTCACGAATTATTTATGCGAATTCTAGATTTAAAGACAGTAGTTTTACTGAAAATCCATTGGCCGTTTTTCTTTTATTTCCTTTGGCGAATACCAGACCTTATCTTTTAAACATTAGTTTTTAATTGTAACTTCATTTTAAAAACTTTCGCTAGAAAAATATTTTTTTTTTTTTTTTTAATGTAGAATAGGTCAGGGTTTGACCACCAACTCGCCTGATGTTAAGCGACGTTGTGGTCTAAGATGGAGCACGACGACCTATAAGGTACTTATTCACTCTAGCCTTGAAGTTTTGTAGAGTGAAGAAGTACAAAGACGGCAGTTGAGTGAGGCGCTACAAGTGCGCTACTGCTCAGACCCGTCTTCGGAACGGTTACGCCGGACTACATCCCGAAACACGACTAGGTCATTTCACGGCATGGCTTGGTCCGGTGGGTGGTAACTAGCCACGGCCGAAGCCTCCCACCAGAGTTTGCTACCCGGTTAGCACTACCCGGGGACCACGTGTAGGGAATCAGAATAGAGTACACTCCTACGAACGTGGGTAGCTCAGCCCCCAAAAATTTATTTAATTCGCCAATCATTAGGGTGTGTCTCTAGTACTTACATGGTAGCATGTATTTAATTTGCGTTTACTTTCATTTTGAAAGTCATGCTTTGATGTATCTGTCTTCATTTATTTGACATCTCAATGGTGGTTGGTGTGAGACTGCCCAGAAATCTGACGTTTAAAATCATCAGGCATTTAAAATAAGCCAATGTTTCAAATTAAAAACAATAAAAAACTGACCTTACTGTCGGTTTCATGATGATAAATTACACTAGCTATAATTATGTAATATCTGATATGTGTCAGTAAACCAACGTTAGAATTGTACACTTGTCCAGATTTCGTTACAGATGATAACGGTTGGAAGGTGGGACGCCCCTAAGTGTGGGATGCCACTTGTGTGGACACACTAGCTCCGTCACACCTCCCGAGGACCACTGTCCAAGCCGGCACCGCCGCTGCTAAGGCCGAGAACCTCAAACGGCACAAATATACGCGGTTAGACCGCGTCTACATGTTTGTGACGTTTGCGGTGGAAACTTTAAGTCCGTGGGGCCCAGCTGCCCTATCTCTCTACAGGGGACCTGGCTAAACGGTTGGTGGAGGCGTCATGTGTTCAGAATGCTGGCATTTATTTCGGCCAGAAATTGAACATTGCCATCCAGCGTGGCAATGCTGCTAGCATTCTAGGCACCTTTCCCTCTGCCAACGGCCTTTTATAATAAAATATAGTTATATGTTTATGCACGTAAATTTTTTTATTCAATAATTACATAGTAAACTTCTGATAACGGTTTTCCTATCTTTAAAAGGTTTTAAAAGGCTAATAATGATCAAAGCTTGTTGCAAAAAGAACTTAACCATACGACCGGAACTGAATTTAAACTGAAATTAACACCAGCTTTGAACATCTGTGGGCCTACCACGAGTGTTGGTAGTTAACGAAAACTTCTTTCGTTTTCGTTTGGCTTCATACATTTAGCCTAGTTACTTAACGTTTCCATCAGAGGTGCTTTGTTGAAAGTATGGAGCTAAACGAAAACGAAAAAAGTTTTTGTAATTATTAAAACTCATGGTAAGCCACTTGAGTGTAAGAAAAACAAAACTATAACACTATCAACTTTACATGGCGTCTTTACAGAATTGATCTTTGTATAGGGAGTGTATGGCTTTTCACTAGAAACGCAAATAACCAGAAAAACTTCAATACTTTGGAGAAAGTTTCAAATATTTCTACTTAGAAGCTTTATAGCTTAAGTCACTTTGCAATAACCTGTAGGCAAACTCTGTGTTTCCAGTCTTTTAACGTTCGCAGATATAAAGAAGCTTCAACCAAACTTTTCCCACCTTTATTCACCCCAAAGCCCGTCATCTGCCCCAGTCCCACCAGTATCCAGTATACCGTTGTACGCACGTGCCCACTTGCAACGTCATCGGCGAGTCATTACCAGGGGTCATCGGCCCACTGATTACCTTTGAGCACGCCCTGTCGTTCATCATTAGCCTAGGTTAGGATGTTTGTAAACATTCGACCATTCAGCTTTTTTGGGCACGGGTCATCTCGCGTGTAATTGGGTCAAGAAGTGTTGTGTCAAGAATGATGTCGCTTGCTTGTTTGGGAATGTCGTTTGGCGTGATTTTTGTCTTCCTACTGTCATTTTAGCACGTTTTTTGCTCATTATGATGTGTTTGAATATTTTACTTTGTGACTTTTTGAATAGGTACCTTATCACGTGAAATTCTTTCAACGAGGACAGTCTTTCTTTACTGTATGGCTTTTTGCATCTTCTCAAGTGAAATTCTTTCAACTAGGACAGTCATTCTAATTATAAATGCTCTGATGCTACTTCTTTAATAGAACATAGAATTTTAAATTGTGCATATTGGAATTAACTCTTAAAACACAAGATCATGAAACACTAACCGACGTCAAAAAGCAGTTTCCCAATCGCTACATTTTGCTCACAGATCAATCAATCAAACCGTGATTTCACAACAAAGAATTTATAGCCTGTCATTACTTCGATACAACTAATCAATTTACCGAAAATATTTAGATTTTCTACAAATACCTATAGAATGAGGCGGGATCACGGTGTCTATAGAGATTCTATTTATATGTTTGTAAGTACATTTTCTACGTTCGTTTCTTGCATTGATGGGTAATAAATCAAAATGTAGAGACCGACGTGCCCACGATTCTGCAGTACTGAATATATCAAATCAGCTTGATGCCTCACGAGGTATGTACTTGGGAAACCTTTTGTTTTGTTCTTGAAGGAATGACTTCATATCCGCTAACCTAGATTTCTGCGGGAGATTAATTGAAAACTGTGTTCATAACTTTTCACATTTGGACATTTGGACTTATATTTTCTCAATTTAACATTATTAGACATAGTACAAGTAACCTTAACTTATAATCTGCATCAAAAAAGTGAATTAAACTAAATACACAACTGCATACATTTTGTCATAAATACAAAAAGTCGTTTAATCAGATTTTTGGTTTCAAAAATTCGGTTTGCCAACATTTTGGACACAATCGGCTCTACTCTCTATTTTTGAAAGCTTTACGTTTCTTTCTCAAGCCATGCAAGACAATTTAATGCTAATAAATATCATCAGTAAATGACAAATAGTTCCTATAGCGAAGTTATTCTAAAAATCCGCACTATCACTTCATCTCCACTTGTCATCAGGCAATACCTTATTTTCACGCGATCGGCGCGACGCGTATCATAATTTACATTCACGTTGCGCATGAGTCGTCGGCTGCTTTGATCTCCGTTACAATCGCTGGTAATTGATGATTGCCTGTAAGACACAGTGAAGTAGTAGTAAGTATGCGAACAAGACCACAGATGGTGTAGCAGTTGCCGTGTAACGAGGCCGTGCAGAAACGCCTACCGAACATAAACAATTGTATAAATCCTTTACTGCCTCTGAGGAGACTAAGACATACACACATACATATAGTCACGCCTGTTTCCCAAAGGGTAGGCATCCTGGCATACTTCTTTCGCTTCTTCTACTTCCATGGGTCTTTACATACACGCTCGTCGGTTACGAGTACTCCTGACCTGGCCTTTCTTTAAAACGTCTTCGAGTTGGTCTAGATACGTTCGCCTAGGTCGACCCTTACTAACTTGGCCGTTCATATTCGCTTTGTAGATCTGTTTCGTCAATCTCCTTTCATTCATTCGCTCAATGTGTCCAAACCACCTAAGCATCCCTTTCTCAATCCTTAACACTACATCAGACTAAGACATGGATATTTAAAATGACAATAAAAAGAATGAATACTGTTTTACATACATAATTCACGCTTAGAAAAATTGTAGTGCTGTTAGGATGCTCCTACGCGGGCCATATTTTGACTGCAATACTGGCCGGGCAATACAATACAATACAAAAACTCTTTATTGACACCAAATACAAATAAATCTAAACTAAACACTCAAAAATAAAGGCGCAATGGGCGGTCTTATCGCTTAAGAGCGACAATATTAAGCGGCAATATTAGGACAATATTTTGGATGCGATGAGAGCCTAGTTGGAGAAGGCCTGCCTCTCAAGCCAGAGGGAGCGGGTTCCAACCCAGCCGACGGCATGCACCAATTTGTTCATTGTGTGAACAAATTGGTGCATGCCTGAATGAATGTGCGTATTGTATGTCATGCCATGAATGAATGTGCGTATTGTATGTCATCTGCTACAGGCTCGCCCCCTGTCACATTTGGGACTGAATATCGTCCGGCGAAGTGTGGGTGTAATATTACACCTCTGCCAGCCCCCTCGGGGGAATGGCGTGACGATATGACGATATGTGGTCCGGCCATACAGCAAACATTTGTAGTATAGCTGATGATGGCCGGGCTATAGTCGGCAATATTGATAATATTGCCTGGCCAGTATTGCATTAAAAATATGGCCCGTCTAGGAGCACTATTAGCAATCTTTGGTTGGAATTCTTTAGGACATAATTGTAAAAGTAGGTAACTCATTTGTTATCCTATTAGACATGGTACAGTCTGCTATCTCATGATAATACCTTAGAAATGTTCAAGGTATAATTGCTCAATGGCCTGCCTCTTGAGACATTTTCTGCGTTGTATCAAGAACAAAACTTAAACCAACTACTTAGGCGTCATCCATGTAAACAAATTTAAGACTTTTTTGATATTTTAAAAACTGCTTGACTGATTTTGATAAAACTTATATGGAACCACCTTTAGAACCACCTTTAATAACCATCTACCAAACAAAAAAAATCATTAAAATCGATTCTTCATTGCAGGAGTAATCACCTAATATACTCGTAAATATTAAAAAAAAAACGCCGACGAATTGGGAACCTCCTCCTTTTTTGAAGTCGATTAAAAACAAGGAAATACACAAGTTCATAAACCATTGTACAAGTACATAATATGTACTTACATATAGGTACCTATTACGTATGCAACTTCATTTTAAAATCAATTTTGTCAAGAAGAACGTGCCAAAGTGATTGCTGATAGTGATTACTGCATATTAAATGGCCATAATGAAGTCACAACACACGATCATTATGGTAATGGATAAATGCTCTTAAAACTAATCGATCAAGCCATCCCATGTTTTTCTGCCATTTTGAAATTTTCAATTGCTCTTCTAAGTTAATAAAGACCACCTAACATTTAATAAGCTGACACAAAACCTAGCTTTTCGACGTAATGACTGGCTCTTAGGAAACTATGATTTATGTCTTATTGAAATATTGTGTGGAATTCGGAATAGATTTTTGTTCACGTTACTGCTTCACTCAGTCAGAATATCTAATTTACTAAGTTAGAATACCTACTTTACTAAGATGGAATACCTACGTTACTAAGTTAGAATACCTACGTTACTAAGTTAGAATACTTACGTTACTAAGTTAGAATATCTACGTTACTGTATATACAGCCATAGTACAAGCTTTGCTTAGTTTGGAGTCAGGCGACCGTGTGTGGAAGTGTCCCGAATTTATTTATTTACTAAGTTAGAATATCTACGTTACTAAATTAGAATATTTACGTTACTAAGTTAGAATATCTACGTTACTGTATATACAGCCATAGTACAAGCTTTGCTTAGTTTGGAGTCAGGCGACCGTGTGTGGAAGTGTCCCGAATTTATTTATTTACTAAGTTAGAATATTTACTTTACAAAGTTAGAATATTTACGTTACTAAGTTAGAATATCTACGTTACTGTATATACAGCCATAGTACAAACTTTGCTTAGTTTGGAGTCAGGCGACCGTGTGTGGAAGTGTCCCGAATTTATTTATTTACTAAGTTAGAATATCTACGTTACTGTATATACAGCCAAAGTACAAGCTTTGCTTACTTTGGAGTCAGGCGACCGTGTGTGGAAGTGTCCCGAATTTATTTATTTACTAAGTTAGAATATTTACTTTACTAAGTTGGAATATTAGCAGGTGACCATTTTGCCAAGCGATTGGCCTGGCTAGGGATTCACTCTCCAAATACGTTCCGTTTTCTTTTTACTGGTTGTATATAGATGTCTTGTATAATTAGTTCAGTCCTATAAATAGCAAGGGGGCGTACCGTGACTTTTGAGCGCGATTCATTTTAAGCACTATACAGAATTGTTTGTTAAATTCGTACCGTGACGTCGTCCAGTTTCTGTTGCCACTATTTTCTCCCGGCAACATCCTAAAGGTCTCTCCTAGGTCCTCAATAGCTCACAGCTAGTCACTATCCTGCGTTGCAGTCCGCTGTGCAGAACTGCGAAGAAGAATGTGGCTCACACACCATCCTGCCTAGCATTCTGCGCGTACGTCCAACACATAGATGCTGGACGCAATGCAGGCTACGACAACATTCATCTTCTAGGACGAAGCGGTAGTCCTGCACGGCGGACTGCAAGGCAGGATAGTGAGTGGTTACCTTAATGTTTATTTTCTTAACAAAATTTTAATTTGACAGTTCTACTAATAGCACCCACCTTCTTCTCATACTTTCTGCAAAAATAAGAGATGCAGAATAATTTATTGCTGTTAGGTGTTGTGTTTGACGTCCTGTTGTAACATTTTTAAACAAAGGTTTGTTTAAAAAATGTTACAACAGGACGTCAATGTTTCACCAAAATGGAAACTACATTGTTTCACAGTCGTAATGAAATAGATCGGTTTTACAACCGACGTAACTAAAGTCGAGCACCAAAAATGTAATAGCTGTCACTGGCAGTGATTAATGCAATTAATCCCACAATAGCCGCACTGGATCGAACGTACAGTGCATGCCGAGCTTTTCTGGACATTCAGGGTGTTTGCACTCGTTAGTTTCAATACACAAACTCGCCCTATCAGATGACGTTTTGCCGAATAATCGTAAGCTCTATATTTTCTTCAATAGTTAATTAAGTGTCTAGCTGTAAGATTGTAGGTAGGTATTGTTATTTTGCCAACTACGAGTTGCGTGTTTTCAAAAGTTAGGTACATAGAAAGGATTTTTTTCATATCCAATTTTATTCTGTATCTAATCGTATCATATTACCCCGCCTTACCCGCAAACTGTAATTAAAAAATAAAACGAAAAAAAAGTACTCTATGTCCTTTTCTGAATCCCTGACAATGTAAACCTATGTATATGTAACTATGCACTAACTCCCTTTCGCATTTATAAAATTTGTAAGGATCTAAGATGAAACTTCGCAATAGGCTCTATATAGATTTATTTTGATTTATATGTACTTGCTAGTGTATGTATGTTTGAAGCGATTATAGCCTAGTTGGATAAGGCCCGTCTCTCAAGCCAGAGGGAACAGGTTCAAACCCAGCTGACGCCGACGGCACAAACCAATTTGTTCATTGCGTGCGTATCGTATGGCATCTGCTACATTGGTTGGAGCCCGCTTATGGCGTGCATGGCGACATGCTCGCCCCTTGTCACATTTGAGTCTGCATTTAGTCCGGCGAAATGTGGGTGTTGTATTACACCTCTGACAGCCCCCTCGGAAGAAAGGCGTGACGATTATGTACTAGTGCAGGTCAGTATAAGAAGATACATAAAATTCGGCCAGCACTACACGCCGATAGATCCGACCGGCTATCCGTCAGATAGATTTCATAAATAACGTGTAGAATTTTTGTACATAGATTTATTACGTTCGCCGAGCGAAAATGGTGGGAGATTGTTTTTTCAATTTAACCGGGGGACTCCCGCTGTTTGACATGCCGCCGCCGCCGTCAGACGGGCGCGGACCCACCAAATTAACTGTACATAGCGTAGAGTGAGGGACCCACTATCGGATTTTCTGACCGAAAGTGATAGCATCCCATCACTGAATAAAAAAACCAATACAGTATTTAACAATAACTGTAGTAGAAAATTAAATTTACAAATTAGTAGATCAATCTGAAAATTTAGTCTAAAAATTCTAGTGAAAACTAGAAGTAGACAGTTTGTTTTTATAATCACGATTAGTTCCAATTTTGTCCGCACGTAAAGTTATCTGGCACAGACTTGCACGGTTTTCCGACGATGGGCCGGCATGGCTTCACAATCTACCTACCTCCCTACACTGGTGTATAAAGCATTTGAAGGTATTTATGTAGTAAATAGAAATATTTAAATATTTAGGTGTAGAAAAGTGCACGTAGCGAAGCTTGAACAAATAATCATTGTTGTAAAGAAATTAAATCGACATTCCACATCTATTTGCTGCTTCTATTGCAGTTTTATCTTAAAACCTCATCGGATTCAGTACTTTTTTTCGTAAACATTGAGAAAAAAGGCGTAATTATTTTAAATCTATCAATTATCCTAACTAATATTGTAAATGCGATAGTGAGTTTGTTCGTTTGTCTCAACTACTTAACCAATCGTCTTGAAATACGCACATATGCTCACACAATAAACAAATTGGTGCAAGCCGTCGGCTGGGTTCGAACCCACTCCCTCTGGCTTGAGAGGCGGGCCTTCTCCCAGCTAGGCTGCCATCGTTAAAAATAATAACATGTAGATAACTAGGCAAGTATGTATCATTTCAAGTTTATACAGCTCTTGACATTGAGCTCTACGCCGTCGTCACATCAACGTCGGTAGCCACAAAGGTCTTCGTGATAGCACGTCAACCTTCTACATCCAATAATAGTGACTGACAGACACCTTGCCATGTTATGAACTTATTTCGACATAGACATCACATTCACTATTATTACCCACTTTATTGAAGAGAAAAACTGCACATATTAGTAAGAGTTTAATGTTACTTCATTTTAAAAATTGGACAGTTTTTTTACAAATCAATTTTGAAAAAGCCGTAACATTAAACTCTTACTAATATGTGCAGTTTTGTAGTTGTATTTTGAACGGAAATGGTTAACGTAGAGTTTGGGAATTAATATTAGTTTTCGTGCAATTGTAAATGTTTTTCATGGCAACATTACCACGCACACACTTTGAAAAAGAAGTGGCTTCATCGAGATATAACGCAGTGTTCCATCTTTTCCTCTAGATTGATCTGAGCTTGAGATATAAAAGTTTTAAACACTATCTTGTCCGCGTATTTACAAATTATACCTTGTGGTATCCTAATTACAAACTATACGCCGATGATGTCACATACCTCATTGAAATTACCAATTCTAGAAACATTATATCTATGGCTTAAAAAGATAAACGTCGGCTTCATCGAAAATATCTTCACGCTTTTTCCCCGAAGGGGCTGGCAGAGATGTACAACATCCACACTTCGTCGGACGATATTCAGTCCCAAATGTGTCAGGGGGCGAGCTTATCGCCAACATCGGGCTCAAGTCATGTAGCAGATGACATAAAATACGCACATATGTTTACACAATGAACAAATTGGTGCGTGCCGTCGGCTGGATTTGTACCCGCTCCCTCTGGCTTGAGAGGCGGGCTTTCTCCAACTAGGCTATCATTGCTATTTCACTGAGATTATTCCAGAAATTAAATTTCTTCGGCTTAAAAAGACTAAAAGTTCTCCTTCATTGAAAATAGTCTAAATAAAATTTGAAACTATTTTATTTTTACGACCTTTATTATTTAATATCGAAGTTCTCTGCTTCAGGTTCAACCAAAATACTTTCGTATGTCTGAATTCCGTCTGCATTTCATTGACTGCCTCGGTGGCTCAGTTGGTAGTGAACCTGCCTTCTGAGCTTGAGGGCGTGGGTTCGATTCCCACCTAGGGCAAACATTTATGTGATGAACATCTGTGTTTGTTCTATGTCTGGGTGTTAATATCTATTTAAGTATGGATTTAAAAATATCTAAGTATGTATATCAGTCTCTGGCAGCCATAGTACAAGCTCTGCTTAGTTTGGGGTCAGGCGACCGTGTGTGGATGTGGCCCGAATTTATTATTATTATTATTTCTGTGTGAATTTTGTCCGGATCTCTGTCTTCCTCTACAGATCTCATCTCTTAACCGATTCTCTTGAATTTTTGTGAGTAGGTCCAATAATTATATACCTACTCATACTTAAGCTTTTTTCAAAAACTCGAAAAAGAAATGTATAGATATCGAATTTGTTCACAAAATTTCTCCAACAAAGAGGTCTCCAGCTCATAGAGCCTCACTACTCTTTCATACGTATCCTCCCCATCCTAAGGTTGCCTGGAAAAGATCGCTCTTAGTGAAATGGCTGCCAGTTTTTACAATCCAGCTTAAGTTTTTTTTGTTCTTTTGTTTTGTTATTTCTGGTGTGAACAATCAAGTGTTTTTCTATCTATCTATCTAAATTTAGAGCCACTAATTTATCAGCTTTAACTTAAAAATGATTTTCACTCAAATATTAGACTTTCTACTGTTTATAATAGAAGTCCAAACATCCATCATTATCTTGTAATCAAATTATAGCAGTAGTCTCGGCGTAAGCGTACGCTAAAGTGTTTGCAAAACAAATCACTTCCAACCCGTTGATTTATAACATTCTAACTGGCTAAACGCGTATTTAAGCGAAACTGAACTGGTTGTTGTTGTCGGTTTCTCTTGTGAATATTTGGATTTGAGAAGACTTTACAGCCTAACTTTTAAACGAATATTCTATACTAGCTGCGCCCCGCGGTTTCTCCCGCGGTCCCACAGGAACCGTTCATTTTTTCTGGATAAAAAGTAGAGAATAAATATTAGAAGAAATACACCGATAATCATGAAATTTTGCATCCACGTTCTCAGGAGTACAGGAAAGGACATGGGGTACCTTTCAACATGCAAAACTAACGTTCCCGTGCGGCCACGGGTGAAACCGCGGGGCGTAGCTAGTAGTCTATGATTTTCTATTTACAAATATAAATTTATAACAGTTTATCATATTTTTCTTTAAGCAATATTAATTTTTCTGTATAATAAGTTTTATAGTTTCATCGCAATCTTTTCTACCGCTGATAGAAAAATATGGCGTTGCGAAAGTGTTTTTTGTGGAAATGACATCGCTTTATTTTAAGAAACCTCGTTTTGATTTGACGTTAAATTGTGACCAATCAAATGAATAATAGCAACACCAATATCACTAGCGCTGTAAACAGACAAACTGAGTTTGCGATTGTATTGTGAGTATTTAAATACTTAGAACGTGTTTACGCTTGGTCATTTAAATTTGTTCACGACCGTAAACTAAATCGTCGATAAGTTTCGCCATGATCATTCGACTGATAAAGGTCAAACTTTCATACTTAATATGGAGCTGATCATTTATTAAAATCAAAGCAAGTCAATAATACATTTTATTAAAAAGTTACGTACTTAGCCATGAGACTAATAAATACGGACGGACTGAAAATTAACTTACTAATATCAAGTAACATTATTAAAAGAAAAACAAAAAACTCGGCTGCAAAATGTTGTACCCTATGTCTCTTTCACTATCAAGACAATTCAAATGACTCACATGAATCACATGTCGAAATACATCCAGCTGTTTTGGCTGTAGGGCGTGCCAAAGAAAACTCATACATACGCACCCCCATATATACAAACACTCGAAAAACATAATCTTTCTTCTTGTGCAGTCGGGTAAAAAGGCTGCACGTTGCTGCTGACTGGACGTTTGCCTATGAATGCCTTAGATTTAATAATTAAAAACTATGTCATAGTAAAAAAACGTTTTCATAGAGTAGATAATTATTATTAATCTACTGCGTATAAAGTAACTACTTTTGTCAATTTATAATATCACAATAAACAAACAAATCAATTTTTTTACATAGTTTTCAAAACCAAAAATCTCTAATTCTTTTCGTTGATCAACAGAACCACAACTAAGTACTTGATAAAGAAACCCCATTTTTATATTTATGTATTTCGAATATTTACTTAGAGTCACCAATATTTGTGAACCATAATAAACGAAGGAAAACATTCCACCAAACCACATAGCAACCACCAATAGCGTGCGAGGAGCCAAAAATCGATAGCCATCCCTTAATGAAATGTCGCCGCTACCGACCGCCTCGCTGCTTACATTAAAAGCCTTTTATCAACAATCTTTAATCCAATTAAAGGCACCTCTCACCAGGTAAAGTCTCTATGAATAAAACAAAAGTCGCGGTGAAACTCATCCATTAAACCCAGACCCTTAATTCTAAAAGCATTTCAAACCATTCTCATCGTAATTTCAGCAAATCAAAGAGGGGTGGTAGATCATTCACCGGTGGTCAGTGGTCAGCACTCTACTGGACTTTAGGGATTACGGTCGAAGGGTCATGGAGAAACAACAGTAATGCTAAGCCAGGGTTTTAGGCTTAATGGACTGTGGTCGAATAGTCTCCGGATACTTTTAATTAATAACCCTCGCGAAGGGCGGGTACCTGCTGAAACTGTGATTAAAATTTTTGGTGGAGTGGGTTAAAAGCTAAGTTTTTAAAGTGCTTTTAGTTTTAAAATTATACTGGACCTTTGGTTAAGTAAAAGCTTCAAAATAAATCAGTAATTAGTATTTTTATAGTTATTCACAATAATTAGATACGTTGTAGGTATCTGAATTACATATACCTAACAGCAAAATAGATTTTCAATTTATGAAAAATATTTAGTTATATAAAATAATAATATATGATATTTAGTAAGTTATAAAGTATGCAGCAGATATTATCGGAAACTAAGAACCTTTACAAGTAGTTACGTAATTTTGCTAGAATATTGGTTCTGCTCTAAATGAAATATGCAATTATGTTCTTTCTGATACATGTACTCGTATGTCTTTCATAATTATAATACACTAGCTGCGCCCCACAGTTTCACCCGCGGTAAAAAAGTATCCTATAATTTATCTCTGTGCCAAATTTCATCCAGATCTGTTCAGCCGTACTGGCGTGAAAGAGTAACATACATACATCCATCCATCTATCTATTCTTACAAACTTTCGCGTTTATAATATTAGTAGAATAATAATCCAATTTGTAATTTGACTCTACGTTTTCAGTAAAAACATTCGTAAAAACAAAATATTTTGGAACAAAAGCAATAATTTGTAGCGGTGCTTTTCCAGCCCCGATTTCCCCTTGCGATTCGGCATGCGTCCATTTTGACACACAATTTCTTGATACCCCTTAGTCCCTCTGGTCCACTGGACCCTCGGTCCATGTCCCCATCTCTAGGGTGTCCCTGCTAGGGTTGTTGATTGGCACTGCTCTTGTGGATTAGGGCTGTGATGACCACTCGGTCCTTTGGGATCACTGGAATTAACACTCCGACGATATATGCTTTTAGAAAATTAAAGGGTAACTATTACTAATTGTTGAGGCAGGTATAATGGGCACTGCAATGTCTCAACTAGTCATATGTAGGTACTAGCTGTCACCCCGCGACTTCGTTCGCGTTTATTATTTATATATATATGTGAGCTATCCTATCTGTTAAGTTAGATCGAACTGCACACGGTGTGCAAATTTGATTGAAATCGGTTAAGTAGTTTAGGAGTCTATAGCGGACAAACAACGTGACAGGTAATTTATATATATATTAAGATAAGATATACATGTGACTAGACTGTCACAGATATATATTACATAAGAAGGTTAAAAAAACATTTCAGAAATAAAATCTCAAACAAGAACATCAAAGAAAAAACCATGTCATTTCCAATATTTTTTAGCAAAAAAATATAACCGTCTGTCATCGGCGCCCTTCAATCCCACGTCAAGGAATAATGACATCGTTTTTGAAAACAAATCGATTTATTTCATTCGATTCGGACGCCAGCGGCTCGATCCCGAGATATTCGATTTCGGGAAGGAATTTTCGAATTCGAATTCTACAGAAGTGTTTTATGATGCATGAAATTGTTTTGTTGAATGCATTCGGATTCGCGGGCCGTCGATTTTTCCATTTTCGCGTCTACAATACAATTCGGATACGTGTTGTAAATGATGCTGTTGACGCGCCGCTTCTCACGATTTATTGCATTTAAATTTTGTTCTTTTTTTTATAAAGCATTTTAAAAATAACTTAGAAATTTAGAATTCTACACAATTCATTCAAAAATGGTTTTCGATACAAAAGTGGTTGTCACCCAGCCGAATCGTTGAAAGTGGCTAACCGCCAAACAAATGTTGTGTATTTCTTGTATTTTAATTTTTTACCGCCAACAACAGATGATAAGCAGTGATGCGGCCTACGATGGATCGTAGGCCGCATCATTGCTAGCACGCTTGCCTAGGAGAAACCGATTCACTCAAGACTTGAAGACACCCAGATTATAAGTGTCAGGAACACACACTCTGGCAGAGTATTCCACACTCTAGCGGTCCGTATGAGAAATGAGGAACCAAAGTGTTTCGTGCGTGTTGTAGGTAAAAATAAATAGCTATACATAAATGCATACATCAGTCACTCGAACATTAATTTCCCCCTCAAATTGCTCATGTTATGGTTAAGTAAATATTATGCAGGAAGAAGGTAAGAACAATCGACTTATTTGAACAGTAATTAAAAAACGAAACGATTTGCGAAAGCTTCCCATCAACACAATTTCTTGGCAAATCATCTTACCAAAAATAAGATTTTATTTTTACTCTCAGGTAAATAAAACTAGCGCTAATGATTCGTAATGTAACATTTTCAAATGCTATTTCAGTTAGGACCGGAACACGCGGGTTGCAAATGATTAATAGTGCTGGATGTCATATGGCAACGTCGCGGAGTTCCTTAGACGTCAGCCGCGTACGTTGCTTATTATTTCAAGAGATTCCATGTGGAAACTGCTGGATATTGTGGAAGAAATTACATGTCTTAAAGTTGCAAGGTGCACAGAAAAACGATTCCAAAATACTTACGCATTTCTACAAGATGCTAATTTTGATTAGAATATCCGATAACTCTCTTTGAGGCTTTTTCGTGACTTGGCCAGGCGATTGGTGGAAGCGTCGGGTGTCCAGAATGCTGGCTTTACTTCGCACAGAAGCTGAGCATTGCCTTTCAACGTAGCAATGCCGCCAGCATTCTGGGGACCTTTTCTTCCACCAATGGTATTTTAGTTTAAACTTTGGTGAATTATTTAGTTATTTTAAGTTCTGTTTTTTAGTTAATAGTTTAAGTTTTCTTTAATTTTCTGTTTTTATTTTAAGTTGTGTACAAATAGTAGAATATAAATACATATTTGATCACTCAAATTTAAAAAGAATGTTAAATGAATATAAGGCACTATTCGCAATGTGATGAATTATGACATTTAAATAAGGTAATTAATACATTTGGTATAGTTGTAAAATATTACCATCTAATAATAATAAAAAACTGCTAAGTGCGAGTACGTGGGACGGGACCCTTCGTAGTCTGCTACGACGGGTCCCGTACCATTATCTAAAAATGTTTTTGTTTTTAGTATTTGTTGTCACGGCCACAGAAATACATCATCTATGAAAATTTCAACTGTCTAACTATACAGCCTGGTGACAGACGGACTGACAGACAAACAGCGGACACACAGCAGTGTACACAACACAACAGTGTAGTACTGTAGTGTAGCACAACAGTGGGCGGACAGCGGAATCTTATTAACAGGGTTCCGTTTTACCCTTTGGGTACGGAACCCTAAAAATGGAATAAGAATAGAGCGAAACACTGTCAGTAAAACTTTAATGCCCCCTAAAATGAAATACGAAATATCCACGGAACCGTTTCTTGAAAAAGTTACGAACTTAGAACTTCCATAATTATTTAACTTGGTAAGTAAGTGCGGATTTATAGTTACTTCGCGTGTTCTACTAATTAGCCGGTAGCAAAACAATAACGAGTAAGGCCCATGAACCGATCACCTCTTTTAAAAGCTTGTCGTAAGCTATTCAGCTGCAACCCGTGACCTAAATCCTTCAATCATTTCTTGGCGATTTTTAACAGGAACAGTGTAATAACGTCGACAGAGGCTAAAGTTGCGCGATTGATGCAGGATGATGCACTTTCTTTGTTAAAAATCGTTGTTATCAAGTTCTTAATGTTTCTTAAACATATGTAACAATACGTTGTGCTTTTTAATATTCATTAACTGTTTTAGGGGTTTACCCATGGCAATTATGCTCGTTCGATGGTTTGTACAGACAAAACCGAAAATGCTACTTTCCTTTTTACTCTACTTTCCTACTTTGTAGCTACTACCGTTTAACACTACAGTACACGCGCGGCCTACTATAGTAGACCAGGGTAACATTATTCTCAATATCTTATAAGTTTTGAGAGTTAGAGAGTCCCGATTCCAGGTAAGCCTCGTTCATTAAATTTGTCAACAGGTCAGAGACACGCGTGACGTATGCGCATACACACGTTTGTGCAATTAGGCTCTAAAATCGCGGGCCTACCATAGTAGTCCGCGCGAGTATTGGCGTACCAAATTTAGGTAAGTAACTTTTATTTTATTTTTAGGTTTATTAGGTTTTTATACTAAATTTACTATTATTTTAATGTATATTTAAATGTGTAAACACATTGAAATAAGTATTAGGTTTTTATTTACATGTTTTTTGCAGATTTATCCCCAATTTCATCATGAATGAATAACAAGTAGCACAAGTGGAGAGATGGCTGATGGAAACAGAACTGGTGTTGGTGATGATGAAGGTATCGAGAGGGAAGAGAGAGATGCAGAAACTAAACCTTGTAAGTCTGTTTGACAGACCTACAGGGTTTAGTTCATGAATCAAATACCCAATCAGTAGAAACAGAAGAATTTGACGACTCGGAAGATATTTCAGATAGTGAAATTCCAGTCTCAGAACTTTCAAGTGGAAATGTCAAAGTGGAACTCATAAATCTGTCAATGGTACCACTTGGAGCAAAAAATCGCCTCCGTCAACGCGTACTCGAATTCAAAATGTTCGTATAAGACCAACAGACCCAAAAGGTTCGCAAGATTCGCATAAAAATGCGAAGGACACGTTGAGCACAATAGAAACAGTTCCGGGACAGCTGACATTGAGAATAGAAACGCTTTTCGATACACCTCAAGCCGTACAGCATGATACCACACAAAAAATGGGAAAAGCTGGTCCATGCGCACTCTGCCCAAGAGCCCGAAATCGGTCAACTAAAAAGTGGTGAAAAATGTGCAACAAATGGATTTGCCCTGATCATCAGGCTGTAATATGTCCTGAATACTACGAAACATAAAAAAATAATCATGTAAATATAAGAAGAAAAAAAAATTCTGAACATTGACCTCAGCGGTGTCATTTATCTTAAATTTTCTTATAAGTTTGTTTAGTTGCATATATTTTACAGTTCCTACTATCTAAGGTATTTAAAGTGTGCTATATGTTTAGAATAAACAATAACTATTTCACTTCAATTGTGTTTTTATTCATACATTCAATAAAAAAAAAAAAAACAGCCATTTTAAAATGGTCTACTATAGTAGGCCACGCGTGTATTCGTGTAAAAAAAATGGGCGCGTGTACTGTAGTGTTAATAAACGATAATGAAATGAAATGAAATGATTTACTGTCCAGATTTGCATCCATCGAATTATAACATTTTTTTTTAATTAATATTTACTTATTAAAATTATAACACAATAGTCATTAATTAATGGTTAAAACATAAAACTGAATTAAACAAAATAGTAACATAAAATTAACTTAAATTGAATTAAATTAAATAGTCTGAAAAATTAAAACAATTTTTTTAGTTTTACGTGATTACGATCTTTTTTTATTAGGGTAAAAATCCTTCCTGTCTCACTCAAGCTCAGTAACTGCGTCGCACGGAGATATCGTGCTGCTTGAAAAATAGCTAGGCGAATGAAAAACGCGTAGTTTTCGGAGACAAAAGGAGAGCGTGGGCGATTTGAATGTTAAGACCATCATTAGTGGGCTATTGTCGGGAATGCCACGATGTTCGGGGCTGTGGTGCTCAAAGTTTCACCAAACTAACCAGGTACCTTTCAAATTGATATTCTTCCATACATTATTATTAGGTAAGCAACTGTACCAGAAAACTCCAAGATTTGGAAATCAGAATAACTATTCACTCGTTACTCCATAATTAGGTTTTATGTCAATAATGACGTATGGTGTAGGGCGACAGGCTCACCCTCTGTCACATTTGGGACTGAATATCGTCCGGTGAAATGTGGTTGTTGTATTACACATCTGCCAGCCCCCTCGGGGGAAAGGCGTGACGATATGTTATGTTATGTTAATAATGAAGTAACGGTAATAGGTATTTTAAATCGTAAAATATTTTCAAATTAAAAGGTTTTTAAAAGCACAAAGGAGATGAACTCAATTGCGATTAAACTCAATTTTTAATTTGACTAAATAAGTTTTGTCGGGGTGTGCGCTTATAAATTATTCTAAAACCCATCCAGTTTTAACAATATGACTTCGACAATTATTGTGATACTCACTCTTTCTATACTTACTCATCAACACTATATGACTTCAAACCATTTTATCAAGTAAAAAAATTAGTTGTCTGTATTTAAAGTTGGTTTACGAACGATAGTTTAACGTGACAACGTCATAACAAAACATTGATGAAATCTTCTCCTCGGACGCATAGGCCAATCAAGTGGAAGAGAGATAGACAAAGCGCAAGCCGAACGTTCAAGCCGATCGTGCCTTTCGCTCGCTCGTGTAGCGCTCTCGGTCCAATCGTAAGCGTAACAGGACAATGAGTCATCCTTTTTCGTGCATATTTATTCTAATAAATCTATGAACGCTGGCTGTCACATCAAAATAATTAAAACAACTACAAATGGGTACGACAGTTTTGTGTGAAAAAAAAATGGAATAATAGGAATAATAATAATAAATTTATTTGATATCTGTACAGACGAGTTGGTAACATTATTTTCTTTTCTTAGAAGTGTGTTAATATGGGTACCATATGAGTCGCTGTATCCTGCACTAGGTCTCGTCAGAGCAATATTGCAGGGTACAGTTGCTTTTGGCCCTCTGGCCACTTTATATAATTAAAAACAATTATAAGCATGCAAATTACTTTAATTTATTTAAAAATAAAAAAATACTTAAATAACTATAACTATAATAACATTGGCAGACAATTTGAGATCCGCAGCCGAAGTGATATCATTACAGTTCCCGCTCGAGCTACCTAGTAACTGACCTACAAAACCCTGTGACTTGCAAAATCCACCCCATTGTACAGACCACCTATATGCTACCATAAATTACTCAAACGAACAAAAATTGGAACAACGCCAACGGTAGTTGCAAAAATCAAGAAAGGGTTGCCATTGTTTAGTCTAACAAAGTGTTTATATTGGCAATAAATCATTTACTACTGGTTTCTTTTGTGGGTGTCAGACTGAGGTGGTAGAATCGCAAATTATTTGGATTTGTGCGAAGATACTCGTAGCTCAAAAATGGTTAGCACATAATTCAAAAAGTAGGATAAGATTCAATATAATATTTAGCCACTGGCTACCGAAACACAGTTTTCACTAGTTCGGAGTCAGTGGATTCATATCAACTGTTGTAGGTACTTATTGTTCGCGCCAAAATAATTTTTTTTGGTTTGATTTGATTTGAGTATACGAAATACAAACAGATGTTAAGTGAGAAATTCCAGTCTTTCTGTACAGTTTTTAAGATCTAATGATCTAATTAAAATATTTAAGATTTAAATCCATAACATTTTTAAGATTGGAATGTTGAACCGATATCATTTTGAAAGGATGAATTATTTGGCTTAGTATCAACTTAAAAGATGATGATCATGAATAATATTTGTGTCAACATAATTTATGTGATGTGGTAGAGTGCACGTAGCAAAAATCCCATTGCACATAAAAAATCTACGGAAAAAGCCGTTAGCGATATAAATATCTCAGGCCTAAAACATAGCTAATTCAATGCAATGGTCTGAAATAATAACGTAATTTTTATTTAATTTCAGTGCTAAACAGATCATTTCCTAACCCATTTTTAGTTGCGTAAAAAGCTATCAACGAACTTTCCCGTGCAGTAACAAGGTGATAATTTATTTTTTCCCATAAACTGAGCCCCATATGGCGCTGTGATCGGACGTTGACTACTGTTCGATAAGTCTCCCTTGCGATAATGAGTCAGCAGTAAAGTAAATTTCATATTGTTATACACGGGGCAAATTGGACGACTATATATACACTAAAAAATGCCAATTGAATATCTATAAAAGTATGCACATATTTAAAATTATATAATTATGTATGTACTCGTATATCAGTCTCTGGCCGCCATAGTACAAGCTTTGCTTAGTTTGGGGTCAGACGACTGTGTTTGTAAGTGTCCCGAATATTATTATTATAAAGGTAAGCTGTAGAAGATTTGTAGAACTCTCACGAAAATCTAGATTTTGACAGAACTTGCAAATTCTAAGCATAGAATCTAGGATCAGCGTAGCTCGAACGTAGCACAGTTTTCGTAGCATAGCTACGTGTAGAGCAATAATAGGGTGTTTATAAGAATACGGTTGACTATAATTATTATTGTATCATTCCAGATCGCCTACCATATCTACCTACTACATTTTGGATCAAAAATAGTACAACATATTCCTGGTGAGACATCAGTCACTGTCCGTATACCGCGATAGTTTTCTAAGAAACTATAAAATCAAGAGATAGACTAAAAATGTTTACTTACGTTTTGACAATCTTCATACCTATCTTTAGCTCTCACCAACATTGGCATCGGACTGCACCAAGCGAATTTCGAGCAAGATGTATTTGGCATCCCCCACATCTAGGAAATCGAGCAGATATACTTAAAAAACATATTATGTAGTTACTTACCTTTATTACATGCATTTTACATAGCCTGTCAGTTCTTAACAAAAAAGCTGACAGCGGACTGCATCAAAATAGGTATAGAGCGAAATGTGTTTCGTTTTATCCGCATCTAGCGATGTGTGCGGAGCGTGCAGCTAAAAGTTGTGATTAATGGTGGGCTGCCTGCGGCGGGCGCCGGTCGACGTCTGCGACCGCGCCGACTCGAGACTAGCTGCGGAAGATGGGTTGGATGTTGACTGCCTAAAGGATGATTGCTTCTGAGAGGATTTGGCGCAGATATACTACTCGCACTTTTTTTTTTTTTTAAATTTATAAAGGAACAACAGACAGCCGTATTATATAAATAGACTTATTAATAATCTTTTGACGTCTGGAAAGTTAGGTGCGGCTAAGGGCGCGAGTCACGTGAGGCTGTAACTGCGACAGTTGCGTAGTTTCGCCATCACCATACATAAAAATGAATCACTATTTCCCTTGGTTATCGCATCACGCTTGAACAGATGGAACATTTTCGTTTTTTTTTTGAAGTTATACTTCTTTTGGCGCGATAGAGAAAAATGATAAGAGTGAATTTTTACGATGCGCGCGCACACCGACACCTAAATTCTACATCGTGAAGTTAGTTCTAGGTGGCATGAAAATTGATAACTATGTTCAAGTTGTATATTCTAGTATTTTTAAATTTAGAACACGTGTTTCGTAAGAGTACAATTAAACAGTGAATAAATAAATATTATTTTGGTGTTTTTATTAAATCAATTTCATATACGACGGTGATAGTATTTACTAATAATTTATTATTTCCATACGCCAAAGAAGTATAACTTCTGACGCGTGTACATAAGTAAACACACTCTTTTTTTGTTGTGTTTATTATTGCCAGGAGAAGGATCTTATAAAAGAACAAATTAAGATATTATCCCGAAAAAAATAACGGTTTCTGTGGGACGCACGTGGGAACGGGCACAGCTAATTCAAAATATAAGTACTGTGGAGCCTTTCTCACTAACTTGTGATTTGAGCCTTTGAAAATATATGCGCGTACTATAGTTATACTCGTATGGGCAGTGGATAGTTCCAGTTGGATCTTAGTCAAATGATTAAAATTTTTGCCCGTTAACCAATTCAGGTTCACTGGATGCGAGCAAAATTGGAAGTAGGAATATATTGTGTAACGCAATGTACTTCGTAGCTTCTGTAGAGCTTCGGGTAAAAAGTTAGAAATCGACGGAGCGAGCGTTAACAAGCAAAGCGTCTCAGCTTTGACAGATATGTTTTTGTATGTTCGGATCTCTGTCTTCCTCTACAGGCTGCATGCCTCAACCGATTCTTGTGAATTTGTGAGCAGGTTCGATAATTATAAAGATTTTTTTTATCAAGTTCTATTTCGGATTTTTTTGAAAATTGGGGAGATATATTTTTTCCTCCAGCTCACAGAGTCACTAGTAATAATTGGTTGAACAATTATCATTCAAATTGGTTATTAAATAGTGCCCTATGACATCCAACAGATCATCCATCCATCATCATCATCCATCCATCAGCCATAGGACGTCCACTGCTGGACATAGGCCTCCCCCATAGACCTCCAATAAGACCGGTTGGTAGCGGCCTGCATCCAGCGCGATCCTGCGGTCTTGACAAGGTCATCTGGCAACCTTGTGGGTGGACGTCCTACGCTGCGCTTGCCGGAACGTGGTCTCCATTCGAGGACCTTTCGACCCCATCGGTCATCAGTACAACAAATACATCGATATAATTAAAATATTACTGCGCCACGCGGTTTCACCCACGGTTAAAAGTATCCTATGTGCTATTCTAGACTATAATCTATCTCTATTTTGGGGGCTGAGCTACCCACGTCCCTAGGAGTTTACTCTATTCTGATTCCCTACACGTGGTCCCCGGGTAGTGCTAACCGGGTAGCAAACTCTGGTGGGAGGCTTGGGCCGTGGCTAGTTACCACCCTCCGGACCAAGCCATGCCGTGAAATGACCTAGTCGTGTTTCGGGATGTAGTCCGGTGTAACCGTTCCGAAGACGGGTCTGAGCAGTAGCGCACTTGTAGCGCCTCACTTAACTGCCGTCTTTGTACTTCTTCACTCTACAAAACTTCAAGGCTTTATAGAGTGAATAAGTACCTTATAGGTCGTCGTGCTCCATCTTAGACCACAACGTCGCTTAACATCAGGCGAGTTGGTGGTCAAAAGCCGACCTATTGTACATAAAAAAAAATGCAAAATTTCATCCGGATCTGTTCAGCCGTTTTTTTTTTTATTTTTTATTTTTATGCAGAATATGTCGTCGTTTGACCACCAACTCGCCTGATGTTAAGCGACGTTGTGGTCTAAGATGGAGCACTACGACCTATAAGGTACTTATTCACTCTAGCCTTGAAGTTTTGTAGAGTGAAGAAGTACAAAGACGGCAGTTGAGTGAGGCGCTACAAGTGCGCCACTGCTCAGACCCGTCTTCGGAACGGTTACACCGGACTACATCCCGAAACACGACTAGGTCATTTCACGGCATGGCTTGGCTTGTTCTAGCGTTAAAGAGTAACAAACATCCATCCATCCATCCATTCTTACAAACTTTCACGTTTATACCTAATATTAGTAGGATTATGGACTGCTTACTAGATTTTATCATCTAAATTCTCACTTTCTTCGACAGTACTAACCTAGGCTGCAATCCGTACACCTTACATTACTGTGGCTTTAACACGCATGTACTGTAAGGCTATTCCTACGCGTTAGATGAGATGAGATATTATCTTGGTCACTCTCACACCTATGACGTATTAAACGAGAGCAACAAGGACGAAAGAATATGAAAATCTCAAATCTCCGAATGTGGTTGTGTACGGAGCGAGAAAACTATCTTCTTTAAGCGATGTAGTGCATGTTTTAATAGTTTAGTTAGACTACATAACTAATATTTTAGCGCTGCAGCAAACTTTGTAGTCAGTCCAAGACGGGCAGGCCCCATTGTCATCAAGTTGTGTGATGTTTTTTTTTTGTGATGTTATGTTTTAATGTTTTTTTTAATAGCTTCTCTAGTAGTACTCATATCTAAATATCTTCAAACCTATTTTCTCTTCGCGCCGTACCAATAGAGTTCGCTTCTGCGCACGTCCACAGTAACATATTCTATGATCATAGCATATAAATGGTTTCTCCAGGACTTGATTAAAAGTTTGCTGTGCAATGTTGCAATGGGATTTCGATATGGAAACTGCAATATTATAGGTCTCCGCAGAGCACTCGGGGAAATTATTGCTATTCTTTTTACAGTGGACTTACTCAATTGACTTAGAAGACCATGTTTTTTCGACCGAGTGAGCATTAGCGAGCGAAGCATCTTTGCTTCAGTTTCGACTAAAATGCTTTCGTGTGTCCGAATTCTGTCTCTATTGTTGTCCGGATCTTTGTTTTCTTATACAGGTTGCATTTTTTAACCGATTCTTTTATAATTGTACCGGGCGCACCAGTAAGAGACACCCTCTCATGGTGGAAATTCCGCCAAAACGCACTAAGCGTTTCAAGTCAACTTTTCTTGTAAGAACTGCAGAGGTGTGGAACTCGTTGCCTAGTCAAGTCAAGTCAAGTCAAGTCAAAATGTTTTTATTCAATTTAGGTACCAAAGATACACTTATGAACGTCAAAGTTATTTAAATAGACTCGACCGCCTTGTTCGGATAAAAAGCCTCTACTCAGAAGAACAGGCAAGAAACTGAGGGGCATTATTTTTTCAAATAATAAATAAATTAGTCTCACAAATTTTGGCTTACAACTAGGTAATATCTTTAAATATTAGTGGCTACTTGGCGGAAGTGGAAGGCTCCAGACATCTTTATCTTCTAAATAATTCTTAACCTTATAATATCCTCTTTTCATTAATGTAGTTTTTACATGTGATTTGAATTTTCCCTCGGTGAGCCCTGTTATATTTTTCGGGATTTTATTGTAAAAACTAACGCAGTTGCCTAAAAATGACTTTCTTGACTTAGTCAGTCTAAATCTCTGTACAGCTATCCTATCCTTATTTCTAGTGTTATAATTGTGATAGTCACTGTTCAATTTAAATTTATGTAGATTTTTGCGAACGTGCATAATATTTTCAAAGATATATAAAGAAGGTAAAGTTAAAATATTTATTTCTTTAAATAAATCTCTCAATGATTCACGGGGACCCATTCCGTAGATAGCGCGGACCGCTCGCTTTTGCAAAATAAAAATGGCCTCCACTTCAGCAGCTGATCCCCACAGCAAAATGCCATATGACATTATGCTGTGGAAGTAAGCAAAGTAAACCATCCGAGCTGTAGCTATATCCGTCAGTTGCCTAATCTTGCGAACCGCATAAGCAGCAGAACTAAGTCTCCCAGACAGAGCACTAATATGTGGACCCCATTGCAGTTTGGAATCAATGCTTATACCCAGGAACACCGTCGCCTTGTCTATGTTAAGTTTATCGCCCTCAAGCATTACGTTTGGTTCTATATATCTAACATTAGGCATGGAAAACTTTAAACACTTAGTTTTTTTTGCATTTAGTAACAAATTGTTCGCAGCGAACCATCTCGAAATAATAGTCAGTACGTTGTTCACATGCACAAGTTCACTATCTTTCCTATCTGTTCTAAAAATAAGAGATGTATCATCAGCAAATAGAACTATGTCTGTAAGGTCCTTAACCATATACGGCAAATCATTTATATACGCCAAAAATAAGAACGGGCCTAAGATAGAACCTTGTGGTACTCCCATTGTAACTAAAGATCCGGAAGATGTGACGCCATTAATTCCCACTTTTTGTTGTCTATCAGTTAAATATGACTCGACAAGATCTAGAGCGATTCCACGAATTCCGTAGTGGTGTAATTTACGGATCAAGGTGCGGTGTTCTACACAATCAAACGCTTTGGAAAGATCACAAAAGACACCGATGGCATCCTGTGAACTCTCCCAAGCTTCCATCACATGCGTAACTAATCGAACTCCCGCATCTGTTGTTGATCTACTTTTCGTGAAACCGAACTGATTTTCGTTTAATATACTGTGTATGTTAAAGTGACACAACAGTTGATTAAGTATAATCTTTTCAAATATTTTACTCAAAGCCGGAAGCACAGAGATGGGTCTGTAATTCGAGGGATCTGACTTACTACCCGATTTGAAGATAGGGGTAATTTTGCTGTTTTTCATTAAATCGGGAAATGTGCCTCTGTCAATACACATGTTAAATATGACCATGAGGTGTGGTGCAATAGTTTCTATTAAAGACTCTAACACTTTTACTGATAATCCCCATAAATCTTCACTAGATTTAACTCTTAAGCTTTTGAAAGTTTTGATAATTTCAGAGATGGAAGTGTATCTGAACCGAAAGTCTGGTATATCCCGCGAGAAGTGTTCTTTTAGAAAAGCACCTGCATCATCTGGAGACGAGTTAAGCGTTTTGGTGGCATCAAAGGGTATGCGTCTGTAGGTATCTCCTAGGCAAGCGTGTTACAGCTTCGATCACGGCAACGCTTCCCATCAGGCGAGTCAGTGGTCAAAAGCATGCCTTGTTTGTTATAAAAAATAATAATCTCGTGAAAACTTATGTGCATGTTCGTTAATTATACAGTTTTTTTTTTGTAAAAAAACTGTATAATTAAAAACTCAAACTCTGTAAAAACTCAGAAAGAAGAAACTTAACTGTAAGGACTTGGCGAAAAATTGTGTAATTATCGAACCTGCTCACAAAATTTCACGAGATTTGGTTGAGGAATGGTACCTGTGGAGGAGGACAGACGGCGGCAGCGTGGTTTACGGCTTACATATAACATAACATATCGGCACGCCTTTCCCCCGAGGGGGCTGGCAGAGGTATAATGCAACATCCACACTTCGCCGGACGATATTCAGTCCCAAATGTGACAGGGGGCGAGAGTGTCGCCATTCACCGGGTTCCAGTTACGTAGCAGATGACATACAATACGTACATATGTTCACACAATGAACAAATTGGTGCGTGCCGTCGGCTGGGTTCGAACCCGCTCTCTGGCTTGAGAGGCGGGCCTTCTCCAACTAGGCTATCATCGCTTTTTATAGATATTGTAGATATAATTAACAAAATAAATCTATAGCTAAGTTAATAATAAGTAAAAGCCCCAGTTATTTTCCCGAAGATTTACTGAAATAATAAGAATTTCGACAGCGAGGAAAATATCATAAGAGAGAAGAAACGCACGAAAAAACAGAATCCAGGAAAATCTTACGCAACCATTACAGCTTGATCCATTCACTTGTACGGCGTTTCATCTCGTGGTCTATTCTTATGAACCATAAGGAAAGTAAGGGAGGTCTTAGTGTTGTGGCTGGATTTCTATTTGTATCAAAGCGAAAGGCGCAAAACATTTTTCCTCGAGGAAATTTCGCGCAGAACGTTTTTGTCGTCGCAGCTTTGATAAAAAGTATGTGACGTCATTAGATACCAAACAAAAAATATGTTAGATAAGTAATCACTATTGTTGAACGAATTAATTATCGAACACCTTATGAAAATGAAATAGAAACGAATCCTACTAATATTATAAACGCGAAAGTTTGTAAGAATGGATGCATGGATGGATGGATGAATGTTTGTAACTCTTTCACGCCAGAACGGCCGAACAGATCTGGATGAAATTTGGCACAGAGATAGGTTATAGTCTAGAATAGCACATAGGATACTTTTTAACCGCGGGTGAAACCGCGGGGCGCAGCTAGTATTAAATAATATTATAAATGCGAAACAGAGTTTGTTTGTTTATTTGTAACGCTTTCACGTCTCAACTACTCAACCGAATGTCTTGAAATTTTGCATACATGTTGTTTGGGTTACAGAAAAGGACATAGAGTACTTTTTATCCCGAAAAAAAAAAAGGTTCCTGTGCTACCGCGGGTGAAACCGCGGGGCACAGCAAGTAATATATTTATGTAAATAATATACAACATATCCTACATGGATCATAGGATCATACAATTATATTGTTTTAGTAACAAACAAATACACACATACAAACACAATTATAATTTAAACACAGTTTATAATAAAAATTAGAAAGGCGAAAGTTTGCGTGTGATTGTCTGTTACTTCTTCACGCTCAAATATATGGATGGATTTTGATAAAATTTGGTATGGTGGTAGCTTATAATAGGTACTGAATAAATATTCAGTTATGTCTATAGTTGTCTGTCTAATTATTCCATAAACATTGAATGACTTGGAAATCACACACGGCAATAAAGTTTACATGCTACAAAATCAGCCACACATAGTATGTTTAAGTTATATTTTTTAGGGTTATTTTATAAAGTATATTATATAATATACGATATGTGATTAAGTTTTTTTTTAAACTTAATAGGCTTGCGTTTAGCCGCCAACATGCCTGATGATAAGCAGTGATGCGGCCTACGATGGAGCACGCTTGCCTAGAAGAAACCGATTCACTCGAGACTTGAAGACACCCTGATTAAAAGTGTGTGTTATGGTGCTGTGTGCGATTGACAAGTCATTTAATGTATTGTAGAATAATTTGATAGATATTTCTAAAGACAGGTAGTGAATAAATTAACTGACTTGGTTTTACTTTAGATCTCACAGCTTTTTACGATAGTTTGCGATGCGAGACTTGAGCTTTTTACATGTTATGTTTTTGATAGGATATATTTTCTGCAATTAAAATCATAATGACAGCCTAGTTGGAGAAGGCCTGCCCCTCAAGCCAGAGGGAGCGGGTTCGAACCCAGCCGGCGGCACGTTTTTTCATTGTTTTCAATTTATTCATTGTGTAAACATAAGTGCGTATTGGATGTTATCTGCTACATGACCGGAGCCCGGTGTATGGCGACAGGTTTCGCATGTCACATTTGGGACTGAATATCGTTCGGCGAAGTGTGGGTGTTGTATTACACCTCTGTCAGCCCCCTCGGGAGAAAGGGTGACGATATGTTATGTTAAAATCATAACGAATTAACTTGTACCAACACATAGAAACATTTGTACATACCTACTTATTTCTAGATAGATGTGTTTAGTTTTTATTTTGGTTTGTTTGAGACTGCCAATTTTAACATAATGTTTTTACTTCTCTGTACTTACCATACTCAGCATACCAAATTATATTTATTGATGTTAAGCACTTATATTAAAAGTGAATTGAACATAATTACCAGCCATTGTCGACAAAAAAATATTTACCCTCAAGATTCGTTCCGCTCAAATCGAAACTATTTGAAAATCGCAAAAGGCAGCTTTTTCTAATTAATAACATATAGAGTCCTTTCAAAGAAATAGTCGGAACATTTCAAACGTAAACGGTATGAATAATAGTTTTAAATGTATTTGAATAAGCAGTTCATTAATTATGTCGGGGTATAATAGTGATTTTTGACGGGCCCTTCCTGGTTTCAATGCGTTCAGTTACACAATTCTAGAAGGGGCAGGTTTCAGTTTTTTCTAATACCAAATGTTAATTTAAGTCTACTTAGCAGATGCTTGTTTGAGAGAATGGCAGAGACGAGCTATTGTGAGCTGTTAAGATAGGTCAGATCCATTAGAGGGCTTAAAGTAAACTTTTTGCTAAAATTAAAATGTTGTAAAAGGGCCTGACGCTTTGTAAATGAAATGAAAAACTTATGGTAAGTAGAAGCTTTTTTTCAGTGAGACAAATGTTAAAACTGTAAACTGAGATTGAATTTTCATTGTAGAGCAGGTTTTCTAGGTTGAGTTTAGATTAAAACATTTTGGCTCTTAAGGTGGTTGATAACTTTAATGAAAACTTTTAAATATAATCATTTACTTCGATCAGAATATAATATTTCCCAAGGAGGGTTGGTGTCAGGCAGGCGGTCGGCCGAAAACCTAAGTCAATTCTTTTAGAGTAAGGATGATGACAGTCAGTGAATTAAATTGAAAAAGCTAAGACGCTGATAACATACGTATTGTACTGACCCCACCGCAGCGGAATAAGGAAGTAGGAAGAAGAAGAGGAATAATAATTGTGAATACATTGGATAAAAAAATAAAAACCACTTCGAAAATTTCGGGAAAAGTAGGTATCACACTTTACGTTTGTACTTTCTAGCTACACAAACTCGACATAAACTAAAGCCAAAAGAAACGTAAGTTTAATACTTACGTTATAAGGGATATATTTACTTAGCATAAGCTGCACATCACTTAAGTAGGGTTCTCACATGATTGATAACTCAGGTAAGGTGGAAAGGTTAGCATCAGATTGTCTTGTCCTTACTCGTACATGTGACAGCCCTACCCTAGTGCTTAGGAATTAGTGCAGCTGAGGAGGGTTTGGGTTGGATTAAAAGGATAGTTGTGATAAATTAGGTAAGTAAATAAGTAGCACTAAGATACACAACGTTTTGGAAAATAGATAGGTTGTTGTACCATACATAGTTGAGAGAAATTGGTCGTTTTCGGTCACGTTACCATGTAAATGTGAGCAGACCTAAATGTACGTGAGACAACTAACAATCTACTTTATTCTTTGCCTAATTTTTACAGCAATTATAGCCTAGTTGGAGAAGGCTCGCCTCTCAAGCCAGAGGGAGCGGATTCAAACCCAGCTGACGGCACGCACCAATTTGTTCATCGGTAAACATAATTATGTGCGGATATTTAGGTAATTTTTACAACACCCGTGTTTAGGTGCCCATGGCCCTATGGTCCTGGTCAGATGGTCCACCGTCTGCCACTTCGGCCGCAGAGGATAGGGAGAGGGGCAATGATACACCGATACGCTCTTCCCCTGCGGTCTACCGCGTCTGCCATCATGACTGTGGCGACCTTGTTTGGGCCATGGAAGGTAGGGAAAGTGGCAACGACACACCAACAGTCCTCTCCTTCCGCGGCTTCCAGCCTTCGGTTGCATTGTCTTTCATAAGGCTCTGCAGCCAGGTTCAGTTGTGGGTCTGCCCATACAGACGCACACCCTACTTAGGCCGCTGCGGCTTCGTCCGAAAAGCCCCAAGAAGCGGCCCCACCTCAGATTCCTCTTCGCTTCACCGTGGTTGCCGAAGCCACGGCAACTGAGCACGATAAGGCTCGGGGATGGAACTTATCTAACCTATATTAGGAGCCAGTTTTCAAATGAAGTCTTTTTTTTTCTTTTTATAAATAAATAAATAAATAAATTCGGGACAATTCTACACACGGTCGCCTGACCCCAAACTAAGCAAAGCTTGTACTATGGCTGCCAGAGACTGATATACATACTTAGATATTTTTAAATACATACTTAAATAGATATTAACACCCAGACATAGAACAAACACAAATGTTCGTCACATAAATGTTTGCTCTAGGTGGGAATCGAACCCATGCCCCCAAACTCAGAAGGCAGGTTCACTACTAAACTACTTTTTGGGTTTATACCCAAAAAGTTTGCATGCAACTTTCACGATATAAAATCACTGTAAAAATCTGTAATTTCATAAGTAGATAATATTATTATATTATTTTATTCGGACATTTTATGTTAGTAAATTTTAGAATTCGCTTTTTTAATTAATTTTTATTCTATTCCACCAAATACCTAGTAAAGACTAGGTATTTGGTAATATTATGATTTGTTTGAATTGTTTTATCTTATGTTTTTGCAATGTATGAGTTACAATCAAATTATATAAATGTACCTACCTACTTTTTTTAAATAAATCTTGGTAGGTAACTCATTGAAGTCTAATTAATTGAAAATACTTAACTTACTAAGTACTCGCATCTGTTTCGAGTTATCTACATACAAAGTACTAACAAACAAACAAAACGAATCCTTTATCTAGAATCCAGGACGGTCGGCGGTACCAGGAATGTATAAGCTGCAGGAGAAGATTAATGATAGGCCAGCAGACAGCGCGGCCAGGTTTGACAGGCGCAGGTGCGCTATTTTCATAATTGGCCCGACCTGCGCCCTTTCAGCTTTCAGGGAACTGAAGAGAAACCGGCCAGGCTTGTGGTTAATATCGATATTGATAATAAATATTAAGCATTGATATTGGTGGTATGGACTAAGTAAAAATATGCAGATTTGAATTATCAACAATTTTAATACTTAATATTTAGTAGGTAGATAAGTAAGTATAGAAAGTTGAAGATTATTGTTATTTATTTACAAAATGTCTATAAATGGACCTCTAAATAATCCCTATTCTTATAATTTGATTTTCCAACTTTAATTATATGATCTTGTCTTTGGTATATAATTTTATATGTAAGTATCTCCTGCTTGAATTTTAATTGCGATAAATATTATCATTTAGTTTTAGATTATCTATAAAAGGTGAGAGGCTCAAGTCAAGATGACTAGAGCTAGTGTTGAAGCTACGTAAAATAAATTTTATAGCTAAAATTTCTGTTCGTAGCGCCATCTAGTAATGAGTAGGCTTCGAGAGTGTAACGATGCTTTCAGCTAAAGTAGCTCGATACTACTGCCATCTGTTGTCGGGTAGCAGAACAACTTCAAATGTTCCAGCATGCATTTTCGTGAAAAAAGCAAATGAGTGCGTGCCCAAAGCTAGTTATTGATTTTGTGAAAAGGGTGATTTTATGAATTATTCATGTTGTAGTCAATCGGCCATTATTTTTCTAACTATAAATTCAGAGTCTGTTACGCCTATTATAATATTTATACCTACCCTTACGATACGTCCTAATCTACTCGAGAACAATACTTAGTGTATATAGATGCTTACTAAATAAAAAATTAGACCCTCCTCTTTCGAATTTTATTTACGTAACTAGTATTTACTTAGTTGTTTTATATCTAGGAATATTAACAACATTAATTCCAACCTCGTAAAAATATTCACAGCCAAATTTTCCGCCTTTTCAAAAGTAAAAATGATTGAGTACGTGTGTAATTTTAGCCATTGTCAGATTAAAACCTAGATACTTTTATCTTAAGTAGATATTTACCAACCTACCTTAGATTGCTCCTAGATGGGCTAGATTTCTACTGCAACCCTAGCCCGGCAATACTGACTCGGCAATTAATATTGCAACAACATTTTGAGTGTGGCCCGGCCATATTATAGCCATACATTTCTAGCATGGCTGATGATGGCCGGGCCACAATCGGCAATATTTCCAGCAAGTTCTTATTACCGAGTCAGTATTGCAGTAAAAATAGGGCCTGTCTAGGAGCACACTTATAAGAATTAATCAAAAACTGAAAAATTTAGTAGTAGCAGTAGTAACTTAGAAACTTTAGTAGTAGTAACTTAGTAGTAGTATGTACCTAGGTACTTACTTATTGTAAGTATTTTTTATTTACTTTATAAGCAGCAACTTTGTTGTAGGAATGCTGAAATTTAAATCCAATTCTATGGTCCTAAGTAAGTAGTACCTACCTGATTTTATAAAGTCGATTTGTGCTAATTCAAGTAAAAAAGTTGAAAGGAGGTAAAAGAAAAAAACATGATCTAAAGTATTTTATTTTTATATTATACTTATGTACTTATGTATTTACAAGGTATTATATTAAATACACAGTCTTTGTGACTAACTTAATAGGTAGAAAGATACAAAATACAATTCAAATAGATTTGTTAGCTTTATAAAGAAAGTAGGTATACTTTAAAATTTGGCTTTAAAATTTAAAGAATTCTGATATAAATTCCACTGAAATGAAACTTAAATTTGAAACGAAACTGAAACCACAATGCTCTTCGTATTAAACGGAGCCAGCTCCAAGAATTGCATGTAAATTGAAAATTACGATCGTTTCGAGAACCTGAAACGTTTTGCGACACGACAATGCAGCTCAGTAAACTCTATCTTCTAATGCCTTTATTCAAGAACGTTTATTTTGTATCTTTTCTGATAACACAATAGAATTTGTGTAGGAAATTGTCTAGCCTCGTATTTTTGTACCAATCTTGTCTTGAAATAGGATAGAAAGAAAAACAATACCTTTGTAATACTGTTCGTAGCCTCTGCTACGAATTCGTACAGTCTACAAGACTATAAATATTAGGGTCAATTTCACAAAACTAAATACCTAGCACTTTACCCCATTTTGGGTATTTGTTAGAGAATTTGGATCAAAGGAAGTTCGATTTCAAAACAATTTCAGTAGTCAATAAAAGTATTGTCTTCTGTTCATAGAGAAGCTTATTGTATTAGTAGATTTATTATTATTATTATTAGTATTACTAGATGGATCTCATGAAACTAACTTTGTGTTATTGAATCCATCCTAAAAAAAAATATCACTTAAGGTTCTATTCATTATTAATACGTATAACTGTATTAAAATGTATTTAGTTTAGTTTCTAAACAGATATCCAAAGGTACTAACAAAATTATTAAGGCTCATTAATCTCTGATTCAGTTATTTTTGGCAAGCGTTCCCGGTAAATTTTTTGGATTTTGGTGAAACTCACATCTTAGTGATGTGACTTTTACGGTACCTTAAGAAGCAATAACGAACACTGGTATGGAAACGTCCATAATAATTGTGAGCTAGCTAAGCCATCACATAAAGTCCTCTAGTTAAATAAAAATTAGTTATTAGTTATCATTATGAGATTTAATTGTGTTTTTATGTGTCACATACATAACAGCTGCTTATCTAAATTAGTACTTATTAGATTAGTGTATTAGAGCTTAAATATGAATAATTATATATTTCTCTTGGTTCTTCTCCATGGGCTTGAGTGGACGCTGTGTGTGCACCACACAAACCTCTCTAGAACCGAATTTGTCGCCTCACTTCAAACAAATTCGGATCTACAGGGTAGATGTAGGGCACTAATAGTGATGCCGACGAACACCTTGTTCTATCTTCTTGTTTGATTCCATTTTGATTTTCTTTCTTACATTTCGATTAAGTCTGCAACAGAGAAAAAAAATCTATTAAATTTTGCAAGTTTAAGGCAGATTTGCTTAGCAAGGGCCTCAAGAGACAATTCAGCTAACCAAAGCCGATACTTACAGTAACAGAACAGTTGACGTTGTGTCAGCCTTAAAATGGTTGGTGAATGGCTCAGTATCACTAATGTTTCACAAACTTGTCACCGGTAGTCCAACTGGCACGCTTGTGAGACATTAGTGGTACCGAACTGTTCCCCGTCCGTTTTAAGGTTGACGCTACGTAAACAGCTCGGGTAAATATCAGCTATGGATAGCTGAAGCTGAATGCCCCTGATTGGTTATGTTGGGTCAATAATTGAAGCTTTGGTAGCTACATCAGATTTTCTGTAGACCACTGAAATAAAACGTTATTTTTTCAATATTTCACTGCAGCAGGTATATCAAGTACCTACCAGCTATCATTTGTGCCTAAGAACAAAATTGACAAATTGATTAGAACTATTGGAACTATTGCTATACATACTTAGGTATACCTTATAACATTACCCTCTCTAAGTCGGTAGCAAGGTAACAAACAGGATTAAAAATAAATTAAATAAAAAAAACTTCTCTATAATCCTTGATTCTTCTCTTGTTTTCAGCAGTAGTTTTCGTTTTCACCAAAGCCCAACGTGTACGTCTGAAAAAAAAAACAGAACAAAACTTAGTTATTTTTAACTTTCCGTGGCGCCACTGTTGAAGCAAACTATCAAAACACAGATCGATCACAATTAATAGTGTTGTCACGCGTCGACATTTTTTATCGATATTTAACTGCTCGATAAACCGTGTCCACGATCGAATTCCATAACAAGCGCATAATGTCGACAGTAGCTGCCTGTCACGATCGATCATCGTACCGCGGTGGGTTATCTACTAAAATAAACTTTACGACAAGTGAGGACGTCAATGTTTAAACAGTCTTACACAAGCCTTGTGAATTTAAAATAAGCATGAAAGCAGACCGAGGACGAAGCAATTTTTGATACTTGAGATCTCATCAAAAATAAATGAAGTGCTTCCTGAAAACTTTGAGACAAACATCTTTTTTTAAACTGGAATAACAGTACAGTAGGTATCTACAGTAAAAACACTTTGTCACTACGAATTATTACAGTAAAAATGACTTCCAAATAACCTTTTAAAAAGTAAAGATGTAAAGTACTATCAAGCATGACATTTAAATTACCAACTATGGTTTGCCAAAGTACTTTTAATGAGCAAGTTCAGTAAAAAAAATGGGAATGAGAATAAAAAATATAATTATGGATATACATATATGTATTAGAAGAAGAATATCGATATATGAGATGGAATGTGTTGGTCGGAAAATTTGCAAAAAGATTGATTCTCGAAATGTCATTATGACAAAATATGAACAAAGAACGACAAGCTTTTCCAAAACCATAATGTTAAGTGAACTCTCACTGACTTGCCCATATATGCCCATCGGTACTTTATCTATGGGAATGAGGTTAGAAGCGACACAAAGGAAAGTTGAGTTAAGCAATACCAAGCATCACGTGCGTACTTATCGGAAGGAAATTGTTAACAAGCCCAAGAATGTGTTTTAGACAGTGTATGCTAATCAATCAGAAACAATGTTTGTTGGACGAACACGTAATGCTTTGTTATTTTTCAATTGTTGCACAACTTAGTCACTGGTTTTTTCTCTCTAAGTATTGATAAAGTATTGGAATTATAATGGAAGAAGAAGAGAAGAACAAATAGAAAGTAGAATAACTGACTGAAAATGTTAAATGCTAAAACAGATAAACGTTATACGCAACTAAATAAAAATTATTGAAAAAAAAAACTCGCGGATTTATAACAGCTTAATTTTTGTTACAGGGTTTGGGTGGTTAGAAAAGAGTTACACAGTACACTATTAAATTCTAAAACATGACGCAAGAGACAGCCTACGCGTATGATCCTTAAATTCAGACAACAGCCTCAACGATCGACGCGGCAATAACACTGTCTAATTTTATCCGATCTGTTCATCGAACTATCGCGTCGCGTCACTACGTCTGCTCGGGCAATTCGCCGCTGATTCGCCAACCTTGGTTTAACGAGGACGCAAGACCCGCGGCGACGCGACCGGCAACTATGAACTAGGTCAGGACGCATGCGCGCCCGGACGCAGCCAATGAGCACCGCCCTCGGCCTGCCAGCCGGGACAATGAATGGCCCCCCACTGAACCAGCTAACCAAGACCTCCCCTATCCTACACCTATTTATCGGAACGCGTTTGAATACTTCCCGCTCCCTCAGCAGTTAAAGAGCTCCTTTGTTTGGTCTTAAGCAGCTGTTGAGCAAATCTGTTGAGTTGTCCTTGCCCACTAGTTGCTAAGCGAATCTCCTGATTCAACTTCGCGGAGGCATTGATTGGATATTTTGAGAACGAAAGATTGACAGTCATTAATGAGTATATTGACAGGAATAACAACTTAGAGAATCACTAATACATTCTAATGCCGAGCAGAAAAAATATTAATAAATTTATTGTCATACTCATGTCAATTAAAAAAAACCTTAATTTCTATCTTAATCTTGTTAGTACGTGTTTATTATTACCACTTTTAATGATTGTTCCGTTTACTGTAAAAATTACAAGAGATTCTGATAGCAGTTTTTATTACCGTCTGTGGAATAATTTAAATTGGGAAACGAAAATAAGAGTGAGCAAGTTTTACAACAAATAAAAATCTATGCCGACGAGTCCGCATCCATTAATGTTAAGGTAGGTAACAAGGAACCGGATTTTGGAAGCCAACGGTCACGATACCGTTTTTAAAATCGACCACATTGAGAGTTTGCAAACTAAAGCTTTATTAAAAGCGAACAACGTTAAAAATTGTGCGAGTATTATTAATAACCAGGTTAAGTTCAAACCTTATTCTAGAAAATGCAAACCAAAACACAATACAAGTAAAATAAAAGGATTTGTGTTTATTCCTGAAGCAATTTCAATAAATTTCACACGCTCCGCTACGCTAACATTTCGTTTCCACCCTAGAAGCCTGCAACGGTGACCTATTTCTGCCAAATAAATCTTTACTCCGCGAACGGTTAACTTGATCTAACAATTTATGGATTCAACAAGAAAAATAAAATACTAGAAACATTTTATAATACGATTATCTACATCTAATAATCGAAAATTACTTTAAATTTACTAACATAATGTTTGCTAAATATCAAACTCAGACATAGATAAAAACATTTCATGGCATGAAATAAGCAAACTAAAATTAATCTAACTCACCAAGACGTATAACGAGCAGATCCATTTATAGACAAGACTATACTGGAAGCGAATAAAAATAGACACAAAAATGGTAAAAACAAAAAAAAAATATCACAACAAAAAACTGATGTGATCACCGCGAGAGACGCTCTCGATATGATGTGTTCCCACACGGCGTATCGCTTGGAACTATTGGTGATGAAAACTATTAGTAAGCCACTAATTGCACGGTAGCCTACATAGGCGGCGGTAATTGCCCCATTTACACATTTCGTTAGTTCGCCCTGCATAATTGTTGCCTGTTTGCACGGGAGATGATAGAATGTGTCAGCCACGAGCAAAATGAAATTAGGAAATGAAACGATAATTAAAACAGACAATTCCACTCTGCTATTACTAATTGGGATCATTATAGCAGACAAATAAAATCTTGCGTCATTGAAAAAAATAAAAAAATGAATCAGATTATAACAACTCGTCGCTATAGCACAAAAATATTCGTGCTAATACAATTATCACCCAAAGCAATATTTTGAGTACATGTGATTGACAAATTACATATTTTGGGCGTGTCATGTTTATTCCGCAACCTTCAACAGTCTAAACGCTAAAACTTTAGAGAACAGTAATAGAAATCCATGAACTAGGGTCAAAAAATTTACTACAAAAATAATACAACATTTACAAATATTTCATAAGTAAGTCTGGTTACATGTGAGAAACTGGTTATGAAGGCACAAATTGTAATTGCTATTGAATATGTTTACGGCGAGACAATGGGTAGGAGTTAGATCATTCAAGATGTTTGTACAGATGTGATACGATGACGGACAGAAGCGATAGGTAGCATTACAATTGATAGATGCAAATAAAGATACTGCTGTTGTTATATTTTGATTTGATGATGTCAGGTTCACTACTTTTGAATGAAGTAGTTGATATACATACCGAGTGACAAAACTATGAAGCAAAATATGATCGCAATGTAAGAGATGCAAAAAAAATATACTGAACATTGAGTAAATGATTTTGTAATAAAAGACTTAGAGACTGTTAAGAGTACAAAAAATAATAGAAACGATGAGTAACGCAGGAACCTTCGTTGAAGCGCTAATAAACACCGACCCAGAAAGTTTGTTCAAACAACAATTAACGAGAACGCTTTGTTACTACTTTTAACGCCGAACACATAGAAACTATTGTCTATGAATCTATACTATTTTATGGCTCTTGTTCATAAAACGTTTGAAGAAAAAGATACGGCGAAAGAAAGTTTTATGGTGGAACATTTGAAGAATTTCAGACATAAAACAGAGTTGGACAAACATAAAAATGAAGTAAAATGTGGACGAATGGAAAAACACGACTTTGTGAGGAATTTATAGTTCTATAGAAAATAAATTGCGTATGCCGGCTCTAAACGAAATTGAAAACTAAAATTAAAATGAATAAATATTTGGAAATATTTTTATGATTGCTAACATTACTCACCTAATCAATAATGAAGCTGCCGTCTTCTCAGGAATCCAAAACAGCCGATCGCCTCCTGAAATGAGTAACACATCATACATTACTAAACGGAATTAATGATGCCTAATGATAGACAATTAAATTATCATAGTTCAATGTTGCAAATTCCACAGAGCTTCAACTGATAGAGACCGACCTCGTTCATCCTGCTTGAAACGCGCCAAACTGGCGTTGACTTGACGTCCCGCCAAACATGGCTGCCTTCCTTCGTGTGGGAAGCGGAAATACACGAATTGCTACGAGTCAGAAAGGATAGAACGGTCTCTGCGCGTGTGCAAAAAAGAGACAGACGACAGGTCCTGGCAGTTGAAACTTTTAGACAGAGATAACGATATCCGACTTGACAAGGGTGTGAAGGAATAGGAGTATAGTCTAAACGGTTTTTAGGGTGGAGCTGTCTGGACTTTTGGGTCGAGTCGCGCAGATGGTAACAAAAAGGGAAGCCAGGACTAAATTTTTGGGAATAAATTGAACGACATTTTTGCCACATTGCTGAGAGCTCGTCCGTCTCGGGTCAGCTAGGTAGAACTCGGTGCAGGAATGGAAAAGGAATTCCAATACTTATAAGTAGCTATAAGAATAAGAGTATTCTTATACTCAGAATACTTGGGTAGGTATTTCGTGAAAATCAGAAAATGGTAGATAAAGCTTTATGTAAATTTCAGAATAAAACGAACAGCATAAGTTGTAATTGAATAAACAAAAGTTTATGATCGAGTAGGTGCGGGGTTACTGACATGAGCTTTATTATAAACTTCCTGTCGGGCAGCAATGTTCATTACTCATGTATGTATTACGCATATTCAACGGAGTGTCAAAACCTAACTTCCGGGCTTTTTATCTGTGCTTTTTACATAATGTTAGACAAACCAAAATACTTAAAAACTTTTTTTTATTCTCATCAAAACTATACAGATGACGTTACTTATAATATGTGGGCCAACGCCACAGAAAAGGAATCTGCCTTTAAAGCCCAAAAAAATGCATTAGAGCAATTTGTGGGCTAAATCAAAGAGACTCGTGTAAGCCGCACTTTCGTGAACTAAAAATAATGACACTCCCTTCGATATACATCTACGAATCAATCCTTCTTGTCCGGAAGCATTTAAATAATTACGAGACCTCAACGTCCAAAAGACATGAACAAGTCTTACGTGTACGGAATGGCAGATTAGCTGCCTTCAGGAGAAGCATATTTGTGATGAGGATTGAAATTTACAATAAACTACCACAACTTTTAAAAGATACGCAAACTTATAATATTTTTAAATTGAAACTTAAAAAATATCTTATTGACAAGGCATACTATTCTATTGACGAATATTTGAAGGACACTGACATTGATTTTATATAATATTTTTACTTTGACATTAATCCAATATAATTATTTTTTCTGTATTCTGTAAACTTTTGCATACCAAGCGGTTAAACCATGGCGAAATAATTTTATTTATAAGAACTATCTGTAACCCATGTTTTGCAAAATAAATTATTTGATTTGATTTGATTTGATTTGAATATTTCCCTTTTAAAATTCAACGACGTTAACGCTTTCGTCTAGTTATACTCGTATTACGCAGTATTCATTAGTGATGATTAATTATGCATCATATTTAAAATTTCAGCTAAAATTATATGTTTATAAAAAATTTAGTAAAACTTCATCATGATTATTATCGGCCCTAGATCACTTATTGCAAAATACGATAAAATCTATCATTGTCTTCTCAATATGATTCAGCTTCCCTACGTCCCCTAAATCCCAATACCACCTACGTTCTCATCCGTAATCTAATCTCAAATTACTTAATATCAATTTAACCTGCTTTTGGTTAAGTATCACGCGGATAGATTATAGGAACGGAAGCTGCCACATCAAATGTTTGCTTTAGATTACATCGTATCAACGGAGATTAAGCCGGGGTATTGTTTGTCACCTGTTCTACCTGATAACAATATATTTGAGGTAGATAATGCGGCTTCTGCTAAGAAATATGGTTCGAGACGTAGCTCTCAAGGTAATCTTATAGGTAGTTTATGTTTCCCATTAGGAAAATAACGTTTTTTTTATACAAAACTTCTACAGGTTGACATCAATGCAAGTTATGATTAGTGTAATTTACTTGTGTATTAGCTGCGCTCTAAAATGTTACTCGCGGTCAAAAAGTAGCCTATGCGCTATTCTAGACTGATCTTATCTACTTATCTGGCAAATTTCAACCAAATCCGTTTAGCCGTTCTGGTGTGATTGAGTAACACACATCAATACATCCATTTAAACTTTTGCATTTATAATATTAGTAGGATTGGAGCTTAGGTCTAGCTAGATGCTCTAATCTCAGGTATATTTCTATTAACAGCAAGACAACAAGAACAACAAAAAAAGTCAATTTTGCAAAAATACGACAGTTTTGTAGAATAAGGATAATGGATAATTTGATGAAAAAATGTATGTATAAGTATGCATAAAATGTTAATAACCACTTAACAAAACACCCTCCTATAATTATAAACGCACCAGTAAATTTCATTAATGAGTACAGAGTCGGAAGTTAAAATTGTACCACTAGAGACAGGAAGCAATAAATCCAGACAACAGACGTAAAATATAATCTATTCAAAAGTATCGGAGAAATACAAAAATTGCATGAACACAGCAAATAAAATACTGTATAATATAAAAGTATAGTAAAACTTAGTCATGATAAGTCAAACGAAAGTATCTATAAGGACACGCAACGAATACTGAATTATTTATTTACAGAGCTGTTTACGAACTTTGGAAAATTTAATGAAAATAACTTAGGTAAGGTAATAAAATACATTAATTCTTATATAACTTTGTCACGCGAATTCACCCTAAGGATGAAAGCCTCTTGAGTTTAGCTATCTCTTTTTGAAAATAATAAAGTGTAGCACGAATTGGGTTGAATCTTATTTATGCCTTTGTATTTAACATTTCTTGTACCTCTTCTTGTCTTTCAAGAAAAAAAAAATGGAAACGACTACGAGTAAGTTTCCATTATTATACTAAATATAGAGGCTCTAAAAAACTGTATTCTTTAATATCAAAAAACTTTAGTTGATGCGCCTCTTTAAAAATAATTTAAAAATATAGAAGAATAGGATACAAAAACTGTTAAATGAAGAAAAGAGTAACAAGAAGAAATGACAATAAGAGTTATACAGATATTTGAAAAATGTGATAAGAAGATAGTGTAGGGCAAGGTTTATAGATTAATAGTTTTAAAACTCAGAGTAACATTACAAATTTCCATGCATCGACCATAAAAAAACAATCGGAATAGTCTAAAAACACTTTCCTAATCCTTGCCATCCATTTTATTGCATCAAGCCTTCAAAGGAAGTCAGTACAAAACCCTTGTTCCTTGAAGTACCTACCAGCACATTATTATTTCAAAAGTTCCGCCATTTTATGTTCCTTTCCATGACACAGTCGTAAAAGCGGCCCATTCCCATCACGTACCTTCTGGGTACCAGTTTGAGCGATCGAATGTAGCAGCGTGTTCGCGAGAACTTGAACATGGCTTCCTTGTTCCGGATTTGATGACGAGTGGAATTGAAATAGTAAACATTTTATATCCAGAAAGAGATGATTGTTATAACATTGAGAAATCTCGTCTCACTTCTCACTAATATTATAAGTGCGAAAGTTTGGGTGGATGTATGGATGTTTGTTACTGAATCACGCTAGAACGGCTGAACAGATCTGTATCAATTTATGAAAGGCCCAGAGATAGATATTTTTTATTTTTTTATTTTATAGGATATTTTTTAAGTAAGTTAGTAAGCGCAGCTAGTGAGTTATACATATAACTCCTAGAGATTTTATTTTCAAATAGTGGTACTGGTAACTGATTTTTATCGATCGATAAACTTGACATTTGATGTTGACAAAATCAGCAAAGTCGATCCTAATTGCCATATCTGGCATTTTTCGACGACCGGAAATCAAGTTTATCGATTCAAAATTAAAAATTTATCTAGCGATAACTACTTTAGTCCTAAGTATAGTTCGGTGTTAGTTATGAAGTATTGGACTTTATGATGCACACTCGCTTGTCAAATTTTATCTAGATCGATTTAACAGGCCATGAAGATGGCTAAAGTAAACACTGGCTTTATCTAAAGGCAAGGTAACATTTTTATTTTTACTGAAGATGAAGATCATTTCAAAAAGTACTCAGTTGGGATTGAAAATATTTTACCTTTTTTTTTTAAATCTAGAATAGGTCAACGTTTGACCACCAACTCGCCTGATGTTAAGCGACATTGTGGTCTAAGATGGAGCCGACGACCTAGAAGGTACTTATTCACTCTAGCCTTGAAGATACCCAGGTTATAGTTAGTCGGGAATACAGACGATGGCAAGGTGTTCCATACCCTAGCGGTTCGTATTAGGAAGGTGGAGGCAAACCGTTTAGTACGAGTTGGTGAAATGTCGACTAAGTAGGGATGGTACGTATGCGTTTTCCGACTTGTTCTGTTGTAAAAAGGGGAAGAAGGGATTAGGTCATGCAGTTCCAACGCACACTCACCGAAATGCAGCCTGTAAAAAATAGCCAAACACGCCACTTTACGCCGATGTTCAAGGCTCAGAAGTCTCGTAGCGATTAACTTTTCGTCACCTATGAGCCTCCTAGCCCGCCGCTCAACAGACTCTAGAGCCTCAAGCTGATAATTAGCCGAACCGTCGAAAAGGTGGCAGCAGTACTCCATACACGACCGTACCTGAGCTTGATATAGGTTAAGAAGCTGACTCGGTGTGAAGTACCGCCTGACCTTACACAGAATTCCAAGCTTTTTCGCGGCCAGCTTGGCTTTGGACTCCAGGTGTGCACCAAAATTAAGCGTGAGAGAGAGGGTACCTAAATGAAGTTGAATAAAAAAAGAGCAAAATTTAAATAAGCAAAATAGCTTCTTTAATTTCAGTTACAGTGAACCTTTTAGCTTTTGATTTTTCCAATGAAAGCTCATAAATAGAAATTAAATTTTATCAAATTTCTCCCATTAAAAATAACTGAATGGAATTGTGTTTGCAATACAACATTCTAAAAATATTTATATCAATCAATCAATATATGATACTTACTTATCAACCATATTATACCATATTATACCATATATTGACTGCCTCGGTGGCTCAGTTGGTAGTGAACCTGCCTTCTGAGCTTGGGGGCGTGGGTTCGATTCCCACCTAAGGACAAACATTCATGTGATGAACATATGTGTTTGTTCTATGTCTGGGTGTTAATATGTATTTAAGTATGTATTTAAAAATATCTAAGTATGTATATCAGTCTCTGGCAGCCATAGTACAAGCTTTGCTTAGTTTGGGGTCAGGCGACCGTGTGTGGAAGTGTCCCGAATTTATTTATTTATTTATATTATAACCCATGAAAAGAAAATATATATTATTTGTTAAACCTTTAGCTGACTATATAATTTCAGATTTACCACGTAAAAGCCATACTGGTACAGAGCAGTTCTTTTTAACTCCAGCTGCACAAAATTATGCACCCACAGCAAAAAACTAAACTACCCTAATTTGTATGCAGATTAGACTATTATGCAAAGTTTTAAAAGTTTTAAATAAGTAAATATGATAAAGTCTTAAATTTAAATGCAAAAACTTTAACATCAAACGAATGTAGCAGGAATAAAACCATCTAGGCTGCATCTCTTTCCACTTCAGTTTGTGAGAAACGAATGGCAATCATTAAGAGCTTCTTTTAAAACTGGTTTAAAATGTCTTTTATTTTAATTGATCTAAAAGCAAAATATTAAAAGTAGGTGTAAGTAAGTAGGTGTTCGATTTGCTTCATTTATCACTAAGTTGCATTAAAAAAATATCTCTTTAAGTACCAAAAGCAAATTCAAAATGAAGACAGTCCCCCAAAATAAATTTATCGAAGAAGAGGAAATACACACCATAAATTGTCAAATTTTCACCGTAATGAAAACCCTTGAAGATAAGGGTGCTTGTCAAGATCCTCCGAAAGGGGAGGCAGAAAGGTCGGAGAGCCTCAAGTCTTGCACAGTAGACTTTATTCCCATCTCTTTCTTTCTCACAACCTTTAGTAGTCATGCTAACAATAGAGATGAGAGAGAAATAGCAAAAAAGCTAACGAGTTCTTGCAACTTTAGTATAAAACTTGGTTTAATGAGAAATAATGAAAAATAATTATTAAACGATAAAATATTACGACGATACAGTTATGAACAATTATTGTGACTTGAATTGATGTGATTAATTTCAAAATTTGAAATACAATTCCAAAAGCAACTTTCAATATTCTAATCAGTATTTAAGGCGAACTAGATAAATAGACAAGATGTTTGAAGCCAAACCGTTTTCAAAGAAAAATAATTCCCAATGCTCCGCCAAGGGTGCTGATATCGAACATTAGCATGCATAAAGGAGAAATCAGAATACTATCAGGCCCGGGCTCGCACATGCGTACTACAGACCTAAGTATCGACTTGAACCGCGGAAGCTTCGCGCAGACTCCGGCCCCTAAATAATACAATAAAAATAATACAATCCTATTTCAATGCCTACTCGAGACAATTTCATTTCCACTGTAGCGTAAGCTAAGTGAAATGATGTCTCTAATGTCACAGAATGAATAGCAGTTTGTTAGAGAGATTGCTTGAGTACCATAAAAATAAAAGTAGAAAAGGTTTTATAATATTATTATTTGGTTGTGTATCCCAAAATGTTGCAGAATAAGAAATATTTTTTTAACTTGTATTTATTTTGCAATTTTAAATTGCTGAATGAAATGTCAAAGAATAATTAAGATCAGAAGCACACACCACTGCTAAATTAGCTATTTCGAATAACGCGACTAATATGACATAATGGTCGTCGACATCGATATCAGGTTGACAATGATAATGACAGCAATAATCTTAACAAAAAAAAGTTAAGTTCTGGAAACGAAACCATTTTATTTCAGTGCTAACAATTCAAATTCAGAAAGTACTAAAACAATACAAAAATGTCAAAGAATACATACAGTAAGAAGCGCAGAATATCACAGACGAATAAATACACTAGTAACAAACAAGTACCTAATATAAAAGGGATACAGGATAAGGAGTACAGATTCAATCCAAATAGTACAAACGAGTAAGGACGCGACCAAAATAAAGTTGACAAAGGATCAGTCCTCGAAGTATACGATTCTTTTACGACACCCAATGTAATTGATGTGCTGACCTCGCTGCTAGGACCAATATTGACAAGGAGTAGATTCGTACCGAAAATGGTCTGACAGAGATATTGATGGATTTAGAAACGTTACTCAATGGACGGATCATAGACATATGAATAGCGTCATGGAATTATTCATTAGGCGTTTACGTCGCGGCAATTTGGTACAGTTGAAATGGAATAGAAAGGTAAGGTAATAAAAGTACTGACATGAAAATGAAATTTCGAAAAACATTGAGTTGATGGCAATAAAAATACTATTACACGACTTGATGCTTAGCTGACCTAAAATACTCTTTAAAAAATACTGACAATGAAATGCCTGTCAAACAATATTGGATTATAGCAGTTAGAACCAAATTACACGGGGCTAGATGCTTAACCATCCTAAATAATCGAGAATAGGTCAATATGTAGACAATGACATAAAGCCTTAGTGGATCACACCTCAATCTCAAAATGGTGGTAAAGAAATACAATTTTGGTATCAGAATACTGCAAAATTAACATACATCGAAACATTTATGCGCCTGGCTGCAGACATGTCAATTTTTATGGCGTGAACATGTCAATACCAAAAACGGCAAAGTTGATATTGCTTGATCAATAATGTATCTATTCTAGCTAGGTAAAAATATTTCAATAACAAAAGCTATGAGTACATTTAAAATAATTGAAAATGCAGCACACAAAAAAAAACAGACGAAAAGAAAGATAGTAACATAAAAGTAGCAGCTAACATTACTTTCTAAATTAACAAAACAAAAGAAGATCAAAACGTCGCCCCTAAAAATTATAAATCGCGTTCAATACATAGAATATTCTAAATGTGAAATGTAATATGGCGCTGAAATGCTTACCGCGTGCGGAGCGGCTCGGGGCGGCTGCGCCAAGCGACGAGCGGCGGACGACAGGGCCGCGACGTCACACCCCCTCCCACCCTCCCACCGCACCCCGCCTCGCCCTCACTTCCCCCAGATTTGCTTAGCTACCCCTCGCTACCGAGCAACGGGCAAAAACTAATATTTTTAATTGGTTTTAATTTAGATGTCGACTGATATTTTCAAGCAGGATTAGGCAAGAGCGGTGAATAGTTTTTAGTATTCATAAAGTTAGGTTATATCTCTATAGTTTTTTGCGAAAGAGAAACTTTGTTGCTCTTCTCATGTTATAGTTTTTAAAACAACATTGAAACCTCTAGAGCATTTGTTTGAATTTTTTTCGCTACAACTAATTTATGGCGAAAAAATAATAGAAAGTCGCAATCTTAACGGTTTTTAGCTACTATTAAGGTTCGAATATAGAAAAAAAAAACATCTTAAATAAGAAAACAATCTGTCAATAGCACAAATAAAATGGTTCAGATAAACTAAGCTAATAACGACTTAATACTAAAACAATTAAAAATAAAAAGATCTATGCCAAAAACAAATAAACGTTCCAAAAATGTATCGTACTTTTGACAGTGGAAACCGTTATGGAGCCGTTCGAGTGACGTAACCGACGCTGCCTGCGACGTTACTTAGGGTGCGTTCTCAATAACAAGTTGCGCGGTAACGATTTTGTTGAACTATACCACCGATGCGACGCAACCCGAAAAGACGATTAGCACGACATTACATGATGTCATGTCATGGTGAAAACCTTCAAGTTTTTGAGTTACAGTCATTCTAAGTTTTTGTTATCTCCCCCTAAGTCTAAGCTAATATTAACCTAATAAAATAATGAATACTCACGATAAAATATCAGATTAATCCCAAGAAAAGCAATGGTTTTTACTCAAAACCTCTAATCTTAGTAGCTACAATATTCATGCACACAGCTTTGATCACAACCCAGCAAGTGACAAATTAAACCATACACATAAGTTTTGATATTGCTGTTTTAATTTTTTAAGTCATAACTAGTAGTTCGCCTTGCACAGACACCTCGCATGTCTCTACTACCTTTTGTCCGATTTAGTAAATATTGGACTTAAAAATTGTGTTTGCTAACTGGCCTGCACAATTCCATGAAGATGCGTTTACGGCACTTGTGTTACCGTTAGACAAAAATGACGATTTGTCCCTGTAGACTCTCGAGACCTCGCTTTCTCTTAGTTGATAAAAAACGTAAATTACAAAAACATTAACATTTATCATAAAAACAATATCACATCACATAATTTTTAAAATAAAAATCGCATCAAAAATTTAAGTCCATTGTGATCACCACTTTACTTCAGACATGTTTTCCAGTGACGAAGACTGTGTCTACATATCTATATAGCATCTATAGTTATGTAGCGTAGACTAACCGACGTTTAAGACAAATTTGCACGTTTTGTCGAAATAGAAAATATTTCCACGGTAAACGTGGCCTTAGCATGTCGTCACCGCTCGTCCGGTGTCCAACACCATATGGCATCTCAACGCTCTATGACTCAATACATTTCAAATGTAATTCTTATTGTAGAAGCCAGTGAGGCATGCTAAATATATTACGATTAGGCAACTACGAAACTACAAACCGCGCTTCTGTACTTTTCATTGCTTGCTATTCTTTGGTAACGTGTATCTTATAACCATGGCAATAAAGGTGAATTTCTAATCTAATAGCTGTATTTTTTCAACTGCTCAGCTAAAATGGTTTGTTGGTTAATATTATTCACTTTATGCTAACGTATGTAAAATCGATTTTGCTGTGGCTTTTGTTTAAGTAGTATCTATTACAATGCAATATTTATTGCAGTTGTCTGTGCTTCAAGGATATAAATTTATTAAGTTTGTTTGTTTTGTCAAAGAATATTAGTTTCAGCACGGAAACTACTTTCATTTTCTTGAAACTGTACCTAAGTTTTTCATATCATTCATAATATAGACAGACTCAGGCAGGAACTTTATATGTCATCCTAGTTCGTTTATAGAAGTCAAAGAAGTTGTAATACATAGGTTTTTGTAATGTACGTAAAAAAAACTATCTTGCAAAATAATATTAGTCGAATTCAAACGGCGAGCGTAATACGAGTGCCCCACGTCAATCAACCGCCGGATTATTTCGCTCGGACGCTGGCAGCCAATCCCGCGCCACCCCTCCCCTATTGGTGAATTTAAAAAAGGAATTTCAATTTAATCCGCTCCCCTTCGATTTAGCTGACAACCGACTCTCTGCTAACTTTTAGAACGTTGTTGAGTTCGATTTTTAAAATTTTTGATGCACTCTATCAATTTTGTTTCTTGTTTAGTTTTGTATTATCATTTATTATATATGAACATTTTGGTAGATTTATTTATTTTAAATTGAGTGTGTTATCAACCGAGCTTCAGGTTTGACAAAAATGCTTTCGTATGTCCGAATCCCGCATCTTTGTCTTCCTCTACAGGTCGAATTTCTTACCCGATTCTCGTGAAATTTTGTGAGCAGATTCGATAATTGTATAGTTTTTCTTGCCGAGTCAGTTTTTGTTTTTTTTTTCCGTCGGCTGCGAGTTCTACAGCTCAGAGAGCCCTAGTGGCTCTCTGAGCTGTAGAACTCGCAAATATACCTATGTGTTTTTTGATTTAAAACCTTTCATTAAAATTTGTCAAGTAAAAAGTGGAAAGGATTATATTAACGTCGTAGACATATTTGTACCCTGGTTAAGATACCTACGACTTACTAGTCAACACTGTAAAATAAACCTAAAATCATAAAAATATGTATTCAAACATTTAAATGTACTAGCTGCACGCCGCGGTTTCACCCGCAGTTAAAAAGTATCCTATGTGCTATTCTAGACTATAATCTATCTCTGTGCCAAATTTCATCCAGATCGGTTCAGCCGTTCTAGCGTGAAAGAGTAACAAACATCCATCCATCCATCCATCCATTCTTACAAACTTTCGCGTTTATAATATTAGTAGGATGTATATCAGTATTTTGCAACCATAGTACAAGCTTTACTTAGTTTGGGGTCAGACGACCGCGTGTGCAAAAAAATCCACAATATTTATTATTATTATAAGCAAACTGCACAGCTCCATTATGATTAGACCCAAATACGCAAGACCGAAATCGGCGCAGGCGCATCAAAACCCTGTCGGCCATTTTATTGCCGTTTTTAAATAAAACAAGAATACCAATAATAGCTGCAGGTATCGGGAGTCGCTTTTTGTTACATATTTTAAGATGCAACAGGACGCTACCAGAATGAGTTTTGGTAAAAGGATTATACGGTTAAAAGTTAAGTTGAACGGGAAGTTGAGACTTAGAAACATCTGTTATGATCAATAGTTATTATGTTAAGCTATTTTATGTAACTATGTAAGCACCCAGTAGTACCGACTTACTTTTTTTTTTGGAAATGTTGAGGAGTGATTAACTCTCAAATTATTGAAGTCAATTTAATCTATACTTATTATCCTACTAACGCGAAAGTTTGTAAGAATGGATGGATGGATGGATGGATGTTTGTTACTCTTTCACACCAGAACGGCTGAACAGATCTGGATGAAATTTAGCGCAGAGATAGATTATAGTCTAGAATAGCACATAGGATACTTTTTAACCGAGGTTGAAAACGCGGGGCGCAGCTAGTAATATTATAAAGAGGAAAGATTTGTATCTAAGTATGTTTGTAAGGAGTTAACTCAAAAACTACTAGTCCGATTTCAAAAATGATTTCATCTTTAGAAAGCTACATTATTCCTGATTGACATAGGATATAACAGCAAGTTAATTATAGCTGAATTTAATCGTGAGATTGCGAATGCGAAGGGTGTGCAAAGAAAAAGTGAATTACTAAATATTTTTGGTTCTAAAATGTTAGTTTAGTAATAAGTTTACTAAATTATTTATGGGCAAGCATTGTACTTGTGCTATCTGCTTTTATAGACTATGACGAGTTACACATTTTACACATTGTTGGTTTTATTAAGCAGTTAAGTACTGTCACTTTATTCCCTATATCATCATCATTTATTTCGAAATCTTACTACATTATCGAAGAGAATACTACATTAGGATGAAAGATATCTATTGGCCTACCACAGAGCTTGTTCCTGCCTACTAAGGGGAAAATATTGATAAAATATTGAGGAACATAACCTAGGTTACCTCTTTTTAACTGACAAAAGAAATCAACTTAAGTACTTCTATAATACATTATTTTGCTCAAATTAGCATTTGACGCCTAGTTCACAGATTGTCTAATGACACTTTAGCAAAATCAGTTTAAAATCGATTTTGATTTTACAAAAATCAGTTAGTTTTTTACTTACGTACAAGATTACATTTTGGAATAAACATTAGTAATTACATACCTACATACATTTTGAACTGAAATTAGAATATAATAGTAATAATGATAAAGCACTTACCAAAGGCTTCTATGTAGGGTGTAGATACTACAAATTACATCTTCATTCACCTACTCCCGGGATATATTAAAATCAAAATTAAAAGTATTAAACGAACCAAAAACTCATTGATTTAAAGTAAATAATGAAGAAAGCTCTGCCAGCCACCGCCTCACGCCGCGCTGCGCCGATTCCAAAGCTTTAAAGCTTTTGAAATTTGAAAGATTGACGCGTGCTGCTTTACCGTCGGAGGTAATAAGAACGTTAGGAATTGTGCACCATCTAGCGTTGAGTAGAAAAACTTCTATTAGAAGATGATAGACTTATGGTGGATTTTCGTTGTCGGTAAAAGGTAAAATTAGAGCTTTGTTTTAGAAGGTGAAATTTGATGAACAAGTATATATTGGACTATTAGTTAATGTAATAATATTAAAATGTTTTCAATCTAGTCATGGTATAATAATAATAATGAAATTATCTTGCAAGCTTGAAAGCTTTAGAAGTAGATGTAAAATTATTACGATTTATTTTACAGCAACAACAGCGCCATTGGAATCAACGGAAAACAGTGGAACCTACATAATTATGTCAGTTCTTTTTCCAGTTTACATTGTTGTTTAAATGTGAAGCGCTAGGTGGCGCTATACAAGCAAAAGCCTGAAAATCAGCAGTGGAAGAAAACCTTTTCATTGTTACGTTATATTTACTCACGTAGTTTTAGACTTTTTGGATAGATGTCGCTGTTTCAAATTCATAATTAAATTGGGATAAATTCTTGCAGGTTTAAAGAATGAAGTACAGTCATATGTAAAATATTGTTAAGTCGTTTATTTTTACAAATTTGAAGTAATCGTCATGTAGGTAATTTTTATAGCATTATTGGTATTTTTTATTAAATATGCGTGTCTTAAAAAGACAAGGTGCACTAAACTTGATGCTATAGTAATGAAGTCATAGTGATTGATGGACATCCTCTTTTGCGATTGTATTCAATTCCTTCGCTTGATAAGTTCCATCGCTGGCATGGTATTTGAGTGGGAGCCGTCACACTTTGTAATGCTAACGAATATCATCGAATATGCAGAATAGGGCATTGTACTGCTTCAACTTAGATGTATTTGCCTAGTTAAGAGGGCCGCGACACTCTGAAATTTCCATACAAACGCGCTTCTCAAATTTCTTGAAAACCATTTGTCAAATTATGATGAAATTTAGCATGTACAATTAAATTAACAATATCTCCGCCCCTACGTTCTTGTTTTTTCTAAAAAAACGTTCTCAAGTGAAAATAGAGCTATGAAAAATTTCATTTTTGACTAATTTATTCAATAGATAGACAAAGCAAATCAAAAATCCCTTTACATAGGGAGGTTGTCTACATCATTAGCTTTCAAATGAATTCATAATACAAGGGACATTCTTAGTTATTTAAGAATGATTACAGAAGTGCATAAGACATAAAAAAAATTGAAATTGCACTTTGTCATTCTGTAGGTATACTATAAAGGCTCGTCAGTATCTTTACTTGCTCTCTTCGCTCGTCATCTTCTTCTAGACGAAATGGTTATGGAATTCCTTAAGCCAATGCGAAGTTAGTTTAAAGTGGTCGCCAGACACTTAACAAGAGAAGTTGTAAGTAGGTTGTCGGGAACAACGTGTATGAAACATTTTTATATTAGTTTGGATTAGTTTGTATTTTAGATTAGAAAGTTGTGTATTCGGCGGTTGGGCCTGGGGGTGGCGCTGCATAAGTCCGAGGCCATATGTTTTCATGGTACTCGGAGGGCGCCACCTGCACGCTCATTGATTGTGGTGGGTGGAACTTCGATTGCTGTGGGGTCGACGTAGAGGTATCTCGGCGTCGTACTCGACAAATGGTTGAGGTTCGGGGCCCACATCGAGGGGTTGACCCCGAGGCTCGTGGAGACGGTGGTTGTACTAAGCCGCCACCTCCCGAACCTTGCTGGTGGTGGTGAGAGCTGCCGTCGCCTCTACATGGAGTTGGTGCGCTCTATAGCCCTCTACGGGGCCCCAATATGGGCCGGTACCCTGGACTCCAGGGGGAATGCCAGGGCTTTGCAGGGCTCAGAGAGTCATGGTGGTAAGAGTGTGCAGGGGATACCGCACACTCTCACACGAGGTGGCTTGCGTTATTGCAGTCTCCCTCCCGTGGGACGACGTCGACGTATATTGGCACAGGGAGCGGGCACGCGAAGAGGGGCTACAGCCTGCTCCACGAGAGGTGGAGCAGTAGAAGCGGGACTCCAAAGATTCCGTTCTGGAGTACAAGAGCAAGCGGCTCGCGTTGGACCGGAGGAGAGGAACAGGGGCCGTCCGATTTCTGGAGGCGGTCCGGCCAGTTCTTAAAGAGTGGGTCCATCGCGAGAATGTGGGCCTCTCCTTCCGGCTAACGTAGGTACTCTTGGGGCTTGGTTGCTTCGGGAGATACCTGTGCAACGTGGCACGGAGGGAGGAGACCCCTGTGTGCCACCAGTGCGGTTTTGATCATTCCTTGAATGCTACAAAAAAATATAAGATATCTAATTCTAGCAGAAATCAGAATTCCAAAGTTATGACACATAAAAATAAAACGAGACAACTATCAAACCTTACCCAAGAACGCGAAACGGAATCTTATCGTACCTGTCATACCAACTTCATACCACCATCGCGAAGCTCAGCGATGAAAAATGAATTCTTACATTGAACGCACCTTAATGTAATGTATCTCGCAGTTCGATGTCCACAATCGGACGGACAGGACAACATTAATAATGTTAGTCATTGTGATGCGGCACTTAGATACATATCTGAGGTTGGAGGAGTATTGGAGCAAAAGTGTTTTAACCAATACATTCTTAATGACAATTCTCAAGACGTGATAGTTCGCAGTGATGATGATTCACCATGTCAGAAATGAATAACTATAAATAGCCCTCAGATCAACTGATGATCAGCGTATGATTTAGGTGAAGCCAAAAACCATCCAAAAACTACGCTACTGTCGTATATGTACACAACACGCACACATTGCAATTTGTGTACATAAATATATATAATAGTGGATTATAAAGCTGCTAAAGTTGTATATTGGAACGGAAATGGCTAACGTAGAGTTTGGGAATTAATATTAGTTTTCATGCAATTGTAAATGTTTTTCATGGCAACATTACCACGCACACAAGTTTAAAAGCGAAGTGGCTCCAACGAGATATAACGCAGTGTTCCATCTTTGACTCAAAATATTGCTGGCCCTGTATTGCAGTGAAAATATGGCCCATCTGGCGGAACCCTTAGCTTTGTCAAACTGATGACGATATTGGCAGAGTTGCGAGTAATCTTCACAATACAACTTTCTTACACACCAAATCATATCATACATGAAAATCTTAAAAACTAACATACATTTTTCGGCAATACAAGGGCGACCTTATCGCCTAAAGCGATTTCCTCCAGGTAACCGTCACAAAAATTACATTTTAGGGTTCACTTTACGGTTCACAAAAGCTTTGAACCCAGAGGCGAAGTTGATTTTGCCACAGTTGCTAATAGGGTGTTAAAAACATACAGATGAAACATTTCCGCTAATTATTTTTTTGTTGTATGTATTATTGCCAGGAGAAGGATCTTATGAAAGAAAAAATTAAGATGTTATCCCGAAAAAAAGTACGGTTCCTGTGGGACGCGGGTGAAACCGCGGGGCATAGCTAGTGTATTCATCATCCATCAGCCATAGGACGTCCACTGCTGGACATAGGCCTCCCCCATAGACCTCCAATAAGACCGGTTGGTAGCGGCCTGCATCCAGCGCGATCCTGCGGTCTTGACAAGGTCATCTGTCCACCTTGTGGGTGGACAGCTAGTGTATTATACTGGTCTTATTAGTTATAAATTATGTATTATACTGGTCTTACTAGTTATAAATTACGGCTTACTTTTGACCTAGGTCTAAGTATTCTTCCTGAATTTATCTTTATAATCTAAGATCCGATAAGTATCGATTTTCACCCATCTAAGTGTACGCGATGAAAAGTATCATCAAATGAAATTAATTAAGTATGTTAAAAAAATATTGCGTTTTGGATTGTCTGAGAAAATTCTAATTTCAATTATTATTTACTAGCTGCGACCCGCGATTTCACCCGCGGCTCCACGTTCATTTTTTCGGGATATCTGTATCCCAGACACCGTGTATGCAAAATTTCATCATGATCGGTTGAGTAGTTAGGGCGTGAAAGCGTTACAAACTCACTTTCGCATTTATATAATATTAGTTAGGATCTCTTTTTTTTATGTAGAATAGGTCGGCGTTTGACCACCAACTCGCCTGATGTTAAGCGACGATGTGGTCTAAGATGGAGCACGACGACCTATAAGGTACTTATTCACTCTAGCCTTAAAGTTTTGTGGAGTGAAGAAGTACAAAGACGGCAGTTGAGTGAGGCGCTACAAGTGCGCCTCAGACCCGTCTTCGGAACGGTTACTTAGGATTAACGGTTAGGATCTCAATCAAAACTTTAAAAAACCACGGTAAAACCTACTTAAGTTAACGTAAATTCATTTGCTATGACATCAGCTTTCTTTTGTAAACTCCTACACGATATATCCACACATTACATTATAGCTAACTATACATCCTAGCTATACCAGCAGTCTCCATTCATACGAGCGCTCAGCCAAAACAGTACACCGTACAGAATGATTTATAGGTCCAGCCTCCGATATTCGCGACCTACAAACTAAACCTTCGCATTTTTCGACACTCCTTTGTTGGCACGTGGTACCCCAGGTTCGGCTGTCATGTTGACGAATCATTTATCATCTCTCAATACTCGCAGTCGGCGTCTCGGTGGCGCTACTCGATAGACTTTCGCTGGGTATAGGAGGAATGTGTTGATAGAGACTGGGCGAGCTTGATGGAAACGTCGACTTGCTGTGAATTGGAGTAAAAGATAGTACTTAAAACAAGAAATAGGGAAACTTAGAAGTAGGGTAGTATCAAGATCAGGGTCTGCACAGGGTTAGAATAATTATTGATCAATTGAATTATAAGGTATCACACATAAAAAGATTGACGGATAATTTGTTAAATAATTAGCGTCATGTTATTTTTTTTCTAATATATTTTTAATAAAATTTCCATCAATCTTTTATGATATTAATTGAATTCAAGTTCAAGGAAACAATTTGTGAATTTAAAATCACACCAAAACGCCAAGTAGAGCGTAAGTAGAACAATGTTGTAAGTATTCATACAAGCAATAAGTCTTAGAAAGTATTTTTGGCATTTTGATCTTTACTGTTTGTGTTTGATATCCAAACCATCATTATTCAGACCTAACATTTTTTTAGGCTTTTACTTGCTATAAGTAAATAGTTTATCTCATCGTCTTCTAGCGGTGACCCTAATAATCAAGACAGACATCCAAAGTGTTTAAATAAAACTTGCCATTATCATCATAATTTATTTTATCATTTTCATCAATTTCTCAAATTTAATACACTTTATTATTACAATACAATAATTTAAATGATCAAGTAGCATACTTCACTAGAGTCCTCATTTAAATTGGAATGACGTTTAACATTACTGTATTAGTAAAAAAAAATAACGTAATTAAAATATAGATACAGAAAAATTTACTTTACAAATTGATAAAAACTGAAAGTCAGTAGGCCACTTCCTATTGCACAGTAAACTTTACACTAAAATATCATCGTGAAATTTTGTAAAAATTTGAACATGTCAATTACACCTTAGAATCTATTATTTACAAACAATAAATAAAATAACAAAATGAACCAGTCAATGAAATCAATATAAGCGTTTACAAAATGTATCTGAATGAAAAACTAAATCAAACTGAGCGCACTGCTTCACTTAAGAATAAAATTTAACAAAATATTATCACAGCTGACCACGACATTCAAAAATGGGACAACAACAATAAAATAAACGATGTCGTCGTCATAAAAGATATAATAAATGATTTTATAATTTTTGAAAATATTACAAAGGAAAAACTTACTTATTCTTTAAAGATTTAAGTACATTTTACAATACGACATTTAAGATTTTAGAAATACGCAAGAGAGGTTCCAGAATACTTAAATAGTACCGTACCTCTTATGGAATCTTCAGAACATCCTATAGCATAGGTAGGTACATAATTAGACATACCTTATATTGAATAGCATATATAACTATTTTGTTATTTACAAACTAAGAACAGGAACATAAAACAGTTCGTGGGAAGTACCTTTAATGATGAAATATATTAAAAACTTTATTGAAATAATCTATGAAGACCAAACTATTTACAAGGAGAATACTATCTATTCACATAAACTTAAAATTACTGAGCTTATTAACGTCTAATTAAGTTCACAGCGCTTTTTCAAGCAGTATTAAATTAAAATTATTTTCTTTTTTTAGCGATTAAAGGTTTACTTGTATCCACTTCCTAAATTTTGATGAAGAGTAGATACTCAACTATTAAAATTGAGTATAAACTCATTGCATTATGACAAGGAATATTATGTCAAAATCAATAATTAGGTACCCATTTTGTAAATAGTCGATCGAGAAAGAAGAAATCTTCTCATGTACACAGTACAACATGCCCAAATGTTTGTGAAATTCGTTATGCTAGTGTTTAGTTAGAATCAGATTTTTTGACATACATATGTAGATAATGCTCAGTTATAACAAGTAAATGTTGACTTTACTGATTTTTGTGATAATCATCTACTCGTATATCCCTGTACAATTCCGAATTTGTTTCTTGTACGATGGCTACTATATTTACTGATATTCAATAGCTAATTATTTACCCCCTTGCTCATAAACGTTGTTTAGTCTCAGAATAGTTATTCAATGTTTTGTCTTCTTCTTTCTTTTAAATTTTTAACTCGAACGAACAAGGCCAAACACTTGTTAGTGTATAGCTATTCCGAAGCTATAAAACGTTTATTAGTAAGAGAGTTGATGTTTTAAAAACAACCACCATAACGTACGTCATTCGGTTCCAATTGCTTCTAACTTTACAACATTAGGAATAATTAGGTAATTCGAGTCAAATTACAACTTATGACTAGGTAAAATTCTTTTCTACAATTAATTTTAACATCATTCTGAGTTGAAACTAATAAACGTACACTTTGATAGTGTGTACAATACACAAAATCAATCATTTAAGGGGACGCCTACAAGTACCCAACCTATTATTATTAATATTTATTTTAATACTTAATTTTCCGTGTATAGTTTTCACCAATCACACACAACTAATTTTCAAAGGTTTCTCCCGTTTGCAGCACTAACACTTTAGTCTTTAACGTCACTCGTCACGTGATAACAATTCAACAAAATTTAACTAAAAACTGTTCCTCAAATTTTTCGAACAGCGAATAACTGACCAGTCTGGTTGCTGTATCACCTCGGTCACTCCCAGTGGCTCGAGATGCTACACGCAACCTCGTATTTCACGAACGACTGTCTACTTTAAAAAATCAGTTATCCGCTGTTCGAAAAATTCCACTGATCCTATGCGGAGAGGTGCGCGAACTGACTGGGGTGAAGGTCGAACTGGTACGGGTGGCCGTACGGGTTCATGTGGTACGGGACGATGTTCATCGAAGCCATCTTGTGCTCCTTCTTCCACTTCATGCGTCGGTTCTGGAACCAGATCTTGATCTGCCTCTCCGTGAGGCAGAGCGCGTGCGCGATCTCGATCCTCCGTCTCCGCGTCAGGTACCGGTTGAAGTGGAACTCCTTCTCCAGCTCGAGCGTCTGGTATCGCGTGTATGATGTCCTCTGACGCTTTGTTTCGCCGTTTGCGTTCACTGTACCTGAAATAGTCAAAACGTACTTCGTGAGTGGCGTGTCAAAATAAATAATGGTATGGCATATTCATTGCATAAGTTTGTTAAGTATTATTCTGGTCACAAAACGCGAGGCACGTTAATATTTAGAACTGAATGTTCGTTTGAGCGCCAATGAATAGTTGGCTCGATCGACTTCGTGCCTTGCCACGCTTGCTCGATTGTGATGTACAGCTCGCGGCACCGCGTTCACGACGAGGTTTCTATTCAGAAATACAAATACTATTGCACAATTAATTTAAATTTATTTCTTGGAGCTGTCACATTTTTCTTAATTTACAGCTTGTAGCTAGCTATTGCAACAAGTTTTCTTGTGATTGTTTTGGCACATGCGTGTTCCTGTTTATAACAGCAGACCGAGGGCCAACACAAACTTTTGGTATGATTCCTGTAGCATTATCTATCAACGTAAGTGGAATGAGTCGAATTAATCGTTATTATTTTAGCGAGGAGCAGTTGAGGCGTGACCGTTGATGGTTATGAAAACATGTGCCGTTTGTAACGTATGACCGTACATCAAAATCAAAGGAGGGAGCGGTATGAAGGTACGGCATCTCTCGAGTCATGGGTTGCATGCCGCACCTGTCACGGCATGTCGCCGGTGCGGCCCACCACTTGCTCGCTTGGAACCTCGCCAGTGTTCTCGTGATAGATACGCTCGTGTCTCGGGTGTGTCTACCAAATTAAACTGTACCATTTGTTACGATTCTTTAAGCAGCCGGTACCACTAATGAGCTGGACTCATCATTACTACTGACCTGAACCAACGTGATGAGACCTATAAATTAAACTGGATTAAACGTTTTGTACCACAGTCGTATCGGATTAATTTTGAAAAAGTATTAAAAAAACTCTAAGAGGTCGATTCCCGTTATTCATTGAGTTGTCAAAGCTCGTGTCGATAAAGATGTTTGAGGAACTTTATAAATATTTGATAGCGTGTAGTACAAAAGTGGAAGAGCAAAGCCGCAGCAAAAACTGTACAAGATTGAAATGTTAGTGACAGCTTGATGCACAAGCATCATACAGACGGCAATATTTTACCATAATCCTTGTAAAGAAATGAAACAAATGGGCACAATCATTTGAATTTCAAAACGAACACTCGAACAGTTCATGTTGATTAAGCGTTTATATCAATAATGTAATTTTGGTATGATTGATGTGATGATGTATTCAGGAAGTGCACAGGCTGTTTCTGCGAAGTCAAATGTGGCGAATATCAAAAGCTTGGAGACGATATTATTGCTGCGTGGTTGCGATTGCAAACTCTTTTTGATTTCCTTTCCAGCTCATCAATAAATATCTGAATGCTATCAAACATTCAGATATTTATTAACAATTAAGATTCTCAATTAAGAGAACACATAGCCAGATAAATAATCTACGAGGTGGACTAAATGCTAACTCAAAGAAGGTCGCGGAAAGCCACTGGATACCGGTGAGGTATGATCGGCCATAGTGGAGATCTTTAGTTTGTCCAGCAGTGGACATCTTTCGGCTTGACAAATATAAAAACAAGTTAATCAAACACCACCATATATTGCTAAACTTAGGTCAACAGGACTGGTCGTCTGCATTCATTTTGTGCTCTTTGCTTTTGCAGGTTACCGTCCTATTTGGTTGGTTACTAGGCATACTACTTTTGTGCTCTAAAACATATCATCATTATCTCATTAGGAAGACGTTAATTTTCGAACAAACGCCTTCTCTAATGATCTCCACAATGACTGGTCTTGCGCGCTGCTTGCATTCAGTGGTTTCTCGTGGCCCTCAATAATCTTATATGGAGCATATTTTTTCTAGCAGTTCTCTAAAAGTTGTATGGGACAAAATTAAATAGCCAGCCACTTCTACTAATGCCAGTGTACTAATTCTTTAGGCATCATCAGTGATTTCATTCAGCTCTTATCCAAATTGATCCAAACACTTGCAGTGGGTTTTAATAGATAAACTGTCAAGTTTCTTTTATCCGCAGTAAGTAATTCTAGGTCACAGACCATTTATATTCCGTCTAGACATATTGCATGGTCGAATTTAAAACGAATGGCATCACATTACTTATGGATGAGACTTTTCAAATTTGAAATCTAAAATAGGCAACGTCTGGAATCATGAGACGAAAAAACCTGATAAAATATATAATAGGAAGTGTTACCTAGGTATTATAAATAGGTAAGTATTTGAAACCGTTAGGTATTGGTCAGACAGGAAAGACGTAGGACGAGCACTAGATCTGACATGACACCTTCGTACTATACGAGAAGTGTCGCGTCTGCGCCCGTTTTGTGTTGTTTGTTGTCGTTTTGTTGTTTGTATGTTTTGTGTTGCATCGCGTCCCTTCTAGTCATTTTGTATGAAAGTACATTGAAGGGAAGCTGCGTCTGCGTCCCGTCCGTGACTCGTCCTCGTCTTACGTCATTTCTATCTGGCTTGTCGTTTAGAATAGAGTTCATAAGAAGAGACAGATGTGATGAGTCGTTTCAGTTAAATATTAATAAAAAAACGTATCTCTCACACAGGATTAAGAGAGACTTATTAAGAGATTAAAATAACATTTTGGCCATTCAAAAAATTGCTGCCAAACCTTTTTTAATATTATAATGTTCCAAATGTTCAGGTTCAAACCTACAAAGTTTCAGACAATAAAAAAAAATCGGGACACTTCCACACACGGTCCCCTGACCCCAAACTAAGCAAAGCTTATACTATGGCTGCCAGAGATTGATATTCATACTTAAATGTTTGTAAATACATACTTAAATAGAAATTAACACCCAGACATAGAATAGAACAAATACAAATGTTCATCACACAAATGTTTGCCCTAGGTGGGAATCGAACCCACGCCCCCACGCTCAGAATGAGTGAGCAAACGGTATATCTATAACAGTAAATAAGTAGATATTAGATTACTAAACACCTAATCAAAACAGTAGGACTCATTTTATATTGTCGTGAAAGTAAAAAATTTGAGAAATTCGAAATAAACAGTTAGTACGCAAAAATTTAATCTAGTGTTTTATGTCTCAAATCTAGTGTTCAAATTTATTATACAATTCCAATGTCGCTTGGATTTCAAGGTATCCTGAATCCAGGTTTATTTCCTAATAAAAAAGCAGATACTGTTTGGAAAAAACCAATGTCAGGACAGAAATTGCATCACACAATGCGTCGTAGTTTAGGCTAGGTGGGTTAGGTACCTGTGTGTTTTAATAGCGATTGTAAAGAAATTTGATTATTATCTGATTGATTATTTTAGACTTCAAATCATTGATGTTTTCACTTATGATTGACACGTAATGATTTTTACGCTATCAGATAATCTTTTAGATATTAGAAAGACACTTTTACACACGGTTGCCTGACCCCAAACTAAGCAAAGCTTGTACTAGGTATGGCTGCCGGAGACTGATATACATACTTAGATATTTTTAAATACATACTTAACTAGATATTAACACCCAGACATAGAACGAACACTAATGTTCATCACATGAATGTTTGCCCTAGGTGGGAATCGAACCCACGCCCCCACGCTAAGAAGGCAGGTTCACTACCTACTGAGCCACCGAGGCAGTCTCGGTCTCTTTTAAGCGTGTTGTTATGATTTTTGGACCTCAGAGTTAAAAATGTACATCAGACGTTAATTTGAACAATTGGTAGTTTAGCAACAGCCCTGGATATCATAACACAATAAGAACATGGAAAGTTGAAAACTCAGGTGTCAAAAACGGTTTAACTTTGTACTCGTAATATTATTTTGTTCTGTAGTCTTTTGACTACTAAGTGAATATCGTACTAATCTCGAGCGCGGTAGATCAAAAGACTTGTCCTAGCCTAAGTAGACGAGTACCGCACTGAAATATAACTCCCATCAATTATTTAAATCTTTCCATCAACACGCTACTTAAATAACTGTACGCTACTTTAGATACGGTGGCATAAAAATGTTTAGCGATAAAATATCAAAGAGAACAAGACTAATGATATCGAGATGAAACCTATTACACGTGTAATAAAAATGTCGCATAGACTCATATAGGTTTAATTTGTGGCATATTCCACGTTGTTACTGAGTTTTGTTACTGAGATGATCAGTAGAATCTTTGGCGACGTTTAATTGACGTTTCATTATTTTTTATAACTTTGCACGGATTAATTTGATATTGACTTCAAAGATACGCTTACGCTAGGTTAACGTTTTTGTTGTCGATTGACGTGTCTAATTAAATGTCAGGAAAATATTTAGAGCATTTTTATGATGTCACAAAAAAAAAAAACATTTGTTTGTTGGTATAAAATTCTAAAAATTTGATGATCTATAAACTTTATTTGTGGTTTATTCTTGTTAATTTCACTCTACATTCGTTTTTAGGGTTCCATACTCAAAGAGTAAAACGGGACCCTATTACTAAGATTTCGCTGTCCGTCCGCCTGTCTGCCTGTCTGTCTGTCACCAGGCTGTATCTGATGTCTTTGTAATCAGATGTCTGGAGCCTTCCACTTCCGCCAAGTAGCCACTAGTATTTATAGATATTACCTATTAGTTGTAAGCCAAAATTTGTGAGACTGTAATTTATTTATTCTTTAAAAAATAATGCCCCTCAGTTTCTTGCCTGTTCTTCTGAGTAGAGGCTCTTTATCCAAACAAGGCGGTTGAGTCTATTTAAAAAAAAACTTTGACGTCATATCTTTGATACCTAAATTGAATAAAAACATTTTGACTTTGACTTCGACTTTATCCTATGAACCGTGACAGTTATGCAGTTGATTTTTTTACAAATGATGTATTTTTGTTGCCGCTATAAGAAAAAATGTTGGCATTTTTTGCTAAAAAAGAATGAAATAAGTACTTATTTAAAGGGGCTCCCATACAACAAACGTCATTTTTTTGCCGTATTTATAGATAATGGTACGGAACCCTTCATGTGCGAGTCCGACACACTTGACCGTTTTTTTAAACAGAAAGGTAACAAAAACTCTTTCAAGATTTTTTTTAATGATATATTTCTTTTCCAAGTTATAAATAATGCCAAATACGAATTAATGAGTAATTATGCAATATTTCAACGTGTTCTAAGTTCTAAAAGAATTCCAAAATCAAGGTTATAAAATGGAAAGTCGTAAATCTAATTACATAACGCTACCGATAAACATTTCTTCGCCATATTAATCAATCTGTATCGGAGAGTTATTTACGTTTAAGAGTTTGTATTATTATTCATCAGACCAATATTAATCTTTTTTATTTATTCACTTTTAATCTGTTTTATATGTAACATTTCTTTCACTTAGGTGCTTTGAATACCTATTTAAATTAGCGAAAATTTGGCAAAATTCTGTGGGCCGCAGAAAAAAGAAAAGAAAAGAAAAGACTTTTCTATGTTGCGACTTTTTTTTATAAATTTAGGGTTAGGTTGTACTTAGTCAACGTTTTTTGTGATGATAAGTGTCATGGTTCTTAAGGCTCGGTCATTTCATGATTATCTACCCACACATGCGTTTACAAAACCCGCTTTATTTAGAGTTGAAAATCGTAAATCATTCTTGATAGCAAAATGAGATCGGGGCCTAGAAATATAGTTTTTGCCATTTTAATTGGTATTAATCGTAATAAGAACACAAATAAGAATAAGTTGCTCGGTTAAACTTTAGAGAACTAATCTGGCTAATTTGAAAACTACGTTCCGATATTGTTTTTTTTAGGAAGATACTTTTCGTGATTTTTTTTCCAAAATGAGAATGATTTGCAAAATTGTACCCCGGTTAAACTTTAGTTTGTTGTTTCTACTACCAGCTTAATTTTTATGCATCTGATCATCATAATTCTTCAATTCAAACGGCGCAAAAACTGTTCTTGTTTTTGGTGATTTCGTGTAATACGGGGCCTTAAGCTGGTTTTATCTTAATTCAGGTAACATACGCGTCTAGTCGTTTTGACCATGTTGCAATGACTGTAGTCAGTCTCGAACTGGGGACTGACTGGCTGGCTGGCAGGCTGGCTAGTTTTATGCAGGGTGTACTATGCCAAAAGAAATTCACTGCACTCGTCTTTAATGATTTATCAAAATTTCAAAAAAACCAACTACATCAGAGTTGGATTTTATATCAATTTTTAGATTTTTGATCATTTAATCAAAACCGCTTGACCGATTTCGATGTGAAATTTAAATTTAAATATCTTAGAAATTTAAATATAAATTTATAACAAAGAAGAACTATTCAAATCGGTTCCGGCGTCTTCGAGTAATCGGGGAAAATACATAAAAAATGATTCCGGCGAATTGAGAACTTCCTCCTCTTTTTAAGTCGGTTACTAAACAACGTCAGCACACATCAATAATTTACAGCCTTGTGTAAATAAACAGGATGATTCTATCAGGTGTAACGGAGGTCAAATTGAATAAACATTTTAGTGTGACAATATCCATCAATGCCTAGATGGACGCTTGCACATTTTCGCTCTTCCTGTATTTAGGAACATCTATTCAAAAATCCCAATATATTAAAACGAAGTGACGGAATAGGTTGCCATGGAAATACAATTTTCTGTACAAGCAGTATGGAAGATCTGATAAAAATAAATTTGGCTAAAAATGCACATTTTAAAAAGTTACGGGATATTTTACACCAGGTGGTCAGTCGCTATCTGTTAGTGGGCAGCTAGTAGAAAAGTCTAGTGCAGCAGCTTGTCACGGTACGGTGTCTAGATGTCAAGATCAAGATACTAATGTCAAGATAAAATGCTTGTACAGTGTACATCGACATACCTTCCTCGATCAACGTGTACGTTGATCCATCTGGGGTTAGAAGGTTCCAAACTAAATCATCGTAAATCTGCTTAAGAGTCCCGTGACCCTCTGAAATTTGCATACAAACGCGCTTCTCAAATTTCTTGAAAACCATTTGTCAGATTATGATGAAATTTAGCATGTACAATTAAGTGAGCCATTTCTCCGCCCCTATGTTCTTGGGTTTTTTTTAAAAAAGTCTTCAAGAGAAAATAGAGCTATTAAAAATATTCGCATTTTTAAGGGGTCACTTTTGACTGATTTATTCAATAGGTAGACAAAGCAAATTAAAAATTCCTTTACATGGGAGGTTGTCTACATCATTAGCTGTTAAATGAATCCATAATACAAGGGAAATTCTTAGTTATTTAAGAAATTGAAATTGCACTTTATCACTCTGTAGGTAACTTTAAAGGCTCGTCAGTATCTTTACTTGCTCTCTTCGCTCGTCATCTTCTTCTAGACGAAATGGTTATGGAAAACCTTAAGCCAATGCGAAGTTAGTCTAAACTGGTGACTTAACAAAACGGGACTTAGATTATATGTTCCAAGGTTCCATCTACAAAGTATAGCGGTAGCACATTTCAAGTGCTCTTCCTTACTGTTTTTTATTTTATTTTAGCAATGAATGAATAACATCTGCTCATAACTTAGTAGTCGGTGCATTGTCAAACAGGTCTAGTCATCTCATTATATTCAATTCAAGCGAGTAGACCTATCAATCTCGAGAAGCGGGTGAATTTTTGTATGAAGTAGCACAGACTGGCCTATTTTGAATTTCTAGAAGCATTTTAATAGAAAAAAAGCTTATCATCTAATAGATTAGTAGCCGTTTTGTGTAAAGGAGTAGTACTTATTACAGATCATTTTCCAGCCAAATTTAGGGATGTATGTCTGGAAATTGGTGCATACAAATTGTATGAAAGATTTTTGATCAAATAAAAAAAATGTTGCTGTTCGAGAATTGATTGAAAGCTTGTGGCGATTTTTCTAAGTTTACTCATATCTTACAGTCTCGATCGAATAAATAAATAAATAAATTCGGGACACTTCCACACACGGTCGCCAGACCCCAAACTATGCAAAGCTTGTACTATGGCTGCCAGAGACTGATATACATACTTAAATATTTTTAAATACATACTTAAATAAATACTAACACTCAGACATAGAACAAACACCATCAACATATCAATGTTCATCACATAAATGTTTGCCCTAGGTGGGAATCGAACCCATGCCCCCCAGCTCAGAAGGCAGGTTCACTACCAACTGAGCCACCGAGGCAGTCAAAATAGTGTTTTAAGAAATATATCCACCTATATTCATCAACACCTAGATGGGAAGTTTACTTCATTAATATCGGAGGCATTTACATTTAGGTAAATGCCACTTGTGACCACAAAGATTAGTCTGGTCACGCTATAGGGCGCTCCTAGACGGACCAGATTTTTACTGCAATACTTGGCCCGCTAAAACTGGCGATATTGCCGACTGTAGCCCGGCCATCATCATCCATGCTAGAAATTTATGACTACATGGCCGCGGGCCACACTCAAAATATTGTCGCAATACTATTGGCTAATATTCCCGTGCCAGCATTGCGTAAAATATGGCCCTTTTAGGAGCAAACACCCTTTGCTAGAGTGGGCAATGCTAATGCAGAGGTACAAATGTCAAAACCATTTAGCTATCAGAAGCTATCTCAAGTTAGTATAAGGTATCTTAATATTTACCGTATTAGGGAAAAGCATTAGCTGCCTCAAGTTTTACCATAGAATAGATTGGCTTACCCAGTAAGGGCTACCAACATCCAGTTTCAACGGTATCTTCAGTATACTATCAGAGCGATGTGTCTGTCTGTCCCGCGGTGGCACTTACGGAACTTTTGATTTACTTTAACTCGACTTAAAACACGGCTTTCTCGTTTAATGGAATCGCTTGAGAGTTGTGCCATATTGAATTTGAGTGTCGGTTGGTCCGACGAGCGGAGATAATTTTGATGTCGGATGAGTAAAGTTCAGGGGGTCACACAGTCCGTGAGCTTTCTTAGACCTTTCCTTTATTCAAATAAGTAAGTAAATACTTTGTGAGAAAGTGTATTTACATGCAATGAATATTTCGGATAAAGTTACTTTAGCCATTTTAAACAAGTAACATTATTAAGAGATAAACAAAAGAACCCGACTGCAACATGAATACTCCGGGTATAATTAAAATGTTGCACCCTATGTCACTTCCACTATCAAGACGATTCAAATGACACGTCGCATGTCGAAACCCATCAAGCTGTTTAGCCTGTAAGGTGTGCCAAAGAAACCTCATATACACACTCACATATATACAAACATACATATTACATACCCATGTGGGTATGTGTGTATGTATGGATGTCCATACATACACACATACTTACATACATATTTACACTCGAAATAGATAACCCTCCTTCTTGCGCAGTTGAGTAAAAAAATTAGAAGAAAAATTTACTATGGAATGGAAGTGAATAAATTGAATTTTTCATTTTTATTTTACTAAATATTTTTTGCTAAGTTACACGTGTCAAATTAACAGAAACTTTAAAATTGATGATTAAATTAGGTAGGTACAAGTGTTCTTTGTGATATCATGAAAATACATATATATAAATGTATATGTTTTTACTTGATTTATTAAAAAATATTTCAGGTATTCTACATGCAAATTGAAAAAGATTTGAAGTATGTTATATATAGTTGTTCCTTTACCTTATTCATATTATTCTTAAGACGCCACACACGACTTAAAACTCGTGGTAGCTTACAAGATGAATTATAGCGACGAAGTCTGCGCGCACGCATGTTTCAAATTATGTCATCAACCAACGCGAGATCGTGTTATGTTACTCCAAATGTCACTGGCTCCTAGTCTAGGTTAGTTATTATTTGGCTCGTTGCCTCGTGATTATTAACTTTAACATCCAGAAGTTAAATACACTAGAAATATATTAGAATGACGACATTTAGCGCATCCTGTTATTAAAGACAAGTCACAATTATAATGTATATACCTCTCCATAAAAACTCTTACCTACTACATAACAAAAAATGATTGTGTATAATTTCTTGAAGTTGCTGTAGTTTGAAATTTTCTATCTCTGTTTAGCGTCATATATACATATTTTATAAACAAATTACACGCAAAAAAATATTACACACAATGATGCATTATATGATATTCAGAGGCCCAGTTCGACCCTGTAGGTATCCTTTTCTAGGCTTTAGCTTCGACAAAAAAGCTTTCGTATGTCAAAGTCAAAGTCAAAGTCAAAATGTTTTTATTCAATTTAGGTATCAAAGATACACTTATGAACGTCAAAGTTATTTAAATAGACTCGACCGCCTTGTTCGGATAAAAAGCCTCTACTCAGAAGAACAGGCAAGAAACTGAGGGGCATTATTTTTTCAAATAATAAATAAATTAGTCTCACAAATTTTGGCTTACAACTAGGTAATATCTATAAATATTAGTGGCTACTTGGCGGAAGTGGAAGGCTCCAGACATCTTTATCTTCTAAATAATTCTTAACCTTATAATATCCTCTTTTCATTAATGTAGTTTTTACATGTGATTTGAATTTTCCCTCGGTGAGCCCTGTTATATTTTTCGGGATTTTATTGTAAAAACTAACGCAGTTGCCTAAAAATGACTTTCTTGACTTAGTCAGTCTAAATCTCTGTACAGCTATCCTATCCTTATTTCTAGTGTTATAATTGTGATAGTCACTGTTCAATTTAAATTTATGTAGAACGTGGAATTGTGTACACATTGTGGAAACGTGTCCGAATTCTATCTGGATTTCTATCCGAATCTCTGTCTTCCTCTACAGGTCGCATTCCTGAACCGATTCTCTTGATATTTTATGAGTAGGTTCAATAATTGTACAGTTTTTTTTATTGCCTAGTCAGTTTTAGGAAATTTGTCAAAATGGCATGTTTTTTTAGGAAAAAACCTACCCACAAAATTTCACGAGAACCGGTTGAGGAATGCAACCTGTACAGGAGAACAGACGTTAACATTGAGGTCTATAGCTCACAGAACCGCTAATTTAAAACAAGCATCACAATATTCGATATAATATGTATTTTTTTTACTCTACGTACCGTGAATGTAGATACAATCAAAAGGGATCAAATAAATACTCGAATACACAACAAGAACAGTGGCCCTATTCGGAGATTTCAGATTTTCGTCTCACTATTTTTCGTCCTTGTTGCTCTCGTTTGAAACGTCATAAGTGTGAGAGTGACCAAGATAAAATCTCATCTCATTTCACGCGTAGGAATAGCCCCCATGATCAGAGATTCCCAGGAGCGTGTAAATGGATCAGATGATTGCCCGATCGGTCGTGGCTGATCACGAGCGCTGCCGCATTAAAAGCGGATATCTCACGCTCAGAGGCAATCGCGACGTAGAAATATTAAGGACACTAATATCTTGTACACATTTACATAACACGCTATAAATCTGCGTGGCCGCAGTCGACGCTGCTGATATATTCTTGTTGGCGATTTTTAGAAGGATTCTGCCGGTAGCTGTCTAGAATCTATTATCGTTTACAGATTATAATTTGCTCTACTGATTTATGACTATGAATCCTGTTTGAAAGTCAGAAAACAATTTTCCAGTGAATTCATTAGCGACGAGCGTTCAAATTCCACTTTTACTTGATCGCTTCAATTTGGTGGCAGTTAAAAAAATAGTCGCTATTAGCTAGTCTTACAAAGCAAGATTCTATAAAAACGGCATTGCAATGGCATTTGTCATACTTGAAAATGTCAATGGCGCTAACTACACAAACATTGACAAAATATCGTCGTACAAACCAAAGCAAACAGTCATTTATACCGATAGCTCCACATTGATACCAATCGCTTCTGACAATTTGTCATTTGTGTGAACAACAACCTATTCAGTTTATAGTCTGGTATATCGTTTATGGTAGGTTACTATCTTGGAGTAATCGTTCATCTATCTTTGATGGAGAAACCGGTATGCCTCCGTAGCCATTTGAGGAAGTACAAAACCTTGGTAGGTATGGCAATGTTACGTATGGTTATTTCTGATTTATTGTCTTGCGTCCTGGTGAGCGAACATTAGTCATAATTATGGACGCAAGCAAAAAGTGTCTTTTCTCTTTGCAAAGATATTAATCTTGGTGGGTTTATCGATGTTGGATTAAGGACAATGTTGTTATGCGTCTTCGTCAGATGCTTAAAATTTTAGACATTATTTGGTTAGGAACCTTTCATATTACATCATGACGGTTAAGATATAAAGGAGTTACGCAAAAAATCTCAGCTGCACTATAAACCTAGAACTGTCACATCAGATGATGAGTGGCGTAGCTGTTCTTTATCAAAATGAAAGCTAAGGATGCATGAGGTCACTTCAAAGAACGTTTTACAAAAAATGCTAGCGATGTTCCGTTACGTCCACTTCCTAAAATTGATCGCTGCACAATTACCGCAGACGCCGTGAGACCGGTAATAATTTAAAAAATATCGCCCAGTAAATGATGCTATAAATTAAATTTAATAATACGTACGCCCAACGCAAAGCCATCATGTGCGGAAAGCTAATTGAATATTAATTTCATAATAAATCTGGTCGAACGAGTCTCTGCTTGTATCGCCTTTATTTATAACTTAACTTTGTAACGTTTGGCAAGAGTTGATCATTAATAGTTTTAAATAGTTCTCGATTTATTGTTTGGCGGTGTCGTTTTAAATTAAAGCCGTTTGTAGGTTTAGTTTTTTGTTTGGACACAGTCGCCTAATGTTGCGAGCCACACCTCTAGCGGGGACCATTACAAACACCTTCCGTTTCAGTTAATTTATTACTTTTATCTCGAACACAGTCGCGGTCAGTGCACACAAACACACGACGTCTCAGACAATAAGACAAATCGACCGATTACGAGACACTACCTGCGCGCGGGCGGTCTCATGCAAATTTTCACAAAAACTTTTCTCAAAAACAATATCTCCATCACACGCTTCAGAAAGTAAAAGTAGAATAGAAATTCGACAATAGATGCATTAGTAGATTAATTACTCAGACTCTCCAATGAAAGTCTTTCAAACTCTCTTTCGATGCACAATGGTTGAAATGACAAAAAAAGTGAACCAAATTCCGACCTTGGAAATTTTGCGACATTTGCTAATTTTGCACAGATTGTGATTTATATCTTCTGGGTGGTTATCATTGTTGTCGCACAGCTTTAGTTTAGGCCATGTTGGTTCCTTCAAGACCACTTGCGGTGTCGTGCCTTAGAGTAAAAACTAAAGAGTCACATTGACAACAGCCAACAATAGATGGTAATAATGAATGCATTAACAACTAACACTATTGTATCTACAAACAATGATGACGCGAATGTATAGAGTATAAAGACCTCGGCGTGAGCGCGGATGGATATATACCTACGCTATAATGGGCCAGGAATAGATCGTGATATCACAATATCTACCAGGCAATTTGGCTATGATCACAAACGAATGTGAAGCGACAAAACTGCATATAAATACCATAGACTAAACATAAACACTACCCGGCTAGATTATCCGTCGACTATAAAAAGAAGCAGCGTTTATCAATTTCAAACATTAATCTAAGACTAGATAAAGGCCACAACACGGTATTGTCGAAAGAAATCTCCATACAAAACATTACTCTGCAGTGTTGAGCGATTTATGCGACGGGCTGAGGCCTCCGCACCACTGTGCACTCTTTATTGTATATTATTGTAGTGACACCGACTAATTTGTTGGTCGACTGATGAGCCGACTGCGGGGAAAGAGATTGTTTATGTTTTAGTAACTGTTTTACTTTATTAACTCTAAACGCGGCGCGGGTTGTGTCGGCGCCTACTCACGGTGCAGAGCGTTGGATATACACAGGCATAGCAATCTTGGTCAGCTGCTGATTACGGTTTAAAAAAATCGAAATTCTAAACGTCTAAAAACACAAAGGATCGATAAGCTAAACTATGCCATAAAATGCTTTGATAACTTCTTGTTGACAAGAATTATCTAAAGCGACAACAACACAGCACATTAATTTAGATTAAAAATATGTAATAAGTTTGAGAAAACGTTTATGAAATGAAGTAACAAATGAACATTGCTACTCGGCTTCTATTTTCGTTCCTTATCAATGTACTCAGAAAATTATAAACTTCTCTAATATTGAGCTACTCGATATATAATAAGATCAATTCAATTCCAATGAATATCCCAGGGATCGAACCCACTTTATACGAGCTCTTAATATTAGCCAGTGGATTTATTTCGTATCCTCCATCCTGGCGTAGTTTTCAATATGATCATTCGAAAACCAACCTTATGTCTAAACGTTATGGTTTGCTAAGAGATCATTCGGGACCTGTCAAAGATGACAGCAGAACTCGGCGCACGCGCGTCTCTTTTCAACTGGACAGTGGTAACATGTCGACGTGTTAGGGACAAAATTATTTAAAACTATGCTAGATGATATTTTGATAGCGTGCAATTAATTTCTGTAGCTGTTTTGGTAATATTAGACATGACGTTGGTGGCGTTAACATGTGGGTGTTTAGGTTTATGCAAATATTCTTAGTGTTTGTTGTTAGAAGATACCTCAAAGGAATTCTATGAATTATCAAAGTGTGTATGCTGAAGCTAACTGAATCCTTGGGTGCCTGACTGGTCTATTTTTTGTTTTGTATGAAATGGATTTCAGATTTATTTTAATCTCGAATTTTTTATCTCTAATACATAAATAGTAGTAGGTAGTAGTATGTAGTAGGTAATAGTAGTAGGTAGTAGGGATTAGGTATGATATTTTTTTTAACAAACACGTATAATCACTGTAAACTACCAGACAAACAACAACAACAAAAAGATTATTAGTAGACAATGCCTTGATTAAAATAAAATCGGTAAAACAAATTAAACATTTCCGAAATTCAAGGAATAGCAACTCTCTAATTGCACTGAAATTCTCATAAACAAAATGTATTCATCGTGACATGAAACGAGTGGCTGAAGATAGCAACACACGACGACGTTTCAAAACAAACCGATCTTTCAAAGCGCTCCAGCCTAACCAACTTATACGTAAAGCTGAACGAGAGAACCACCGTCGCATCTCCTGAATATAGCCAAAACTTTACCTCGGAAAACTTAGTTTCATTATTTGACCAACTGTAGAGATAAGTTGGTCGGTTCGTACATCGGCACTCGGGCGCACGTTGGTCGGTGTCTTGATACTGTTTGTACATATTTTGACTACTGAGATCGACGTGTAAACCACTGTCCGCATAAAACGTGCATTTTCGTTTTATAAGGAACACGTTTCGTAAACAAATTTATGTTTTATCGGATGATAAGTCGGAGATCGTACAAAAGTACTTTCTTAGAAATTAATTAATTGTTGGTAAGTTAAACTAATTAAAAACTTAAGAACTTAAACTTAGGACGAATTGAAAATTTTGTTGCCTAGACATATACTCTACTCATTTTAAAATTTAGCGCATTCAATAAATAAAAGTTCGAGAAGATCATAAAGCTTTTTGAGCTTTCAAAGAAGTTGTGGTTATCTTTTATTGTGGTGTTACAGTTCAAATCAAAATTAAAATTAAAATTATTTGCTGGATAGTTGTAGTGTACCTATAATAAATCAAAACGGTTCGCTAAACTTAAAGAATAATACTCTGCGTTCTAGTGTAGTTTCTAGTACGAGTAAGTACATAATTATTATTTCGTTAGTATCTCTACGTTTGAATTTTTTTAGAGATACCTAATGTACCAGTTCAGACCTATGTATGAAAACTAGAACGATTAGTGGTCAAAATTACCCAGTAAGTAATTATAGAAAAATATTAATTATGATCACCTCATCACCGTATTTCCCCCGGTGAAAGCAGCTGTCACGAGGGACTACGGTATAATTTTATTAAGCGCATATTCATGACAGCACTGGCAAGTGTTATTGTAAAAAATGAATAATAAAAGCGTAATTATGAATTGAATGGACATTAACATCGCCACCTAGCTGAGTTCCCTGGGCTGTCAGTAACATTAATCATAACCTAATGATGTGTTTAGAGCTTTAGCGTTGGGTATTACGAATGTGGGTGATACGTGACGATTACTTAATGGATCATTTTTAAAATTATAAGCGATATTTATTAGATATTTGTATCGATCAAAGAGGTATTGATTATGGCAATGTTTTAATGTTTGAAAAGTTTTTGTTACATGCTAACTGAAGTACTTGTTTGACTCTACCTACGTTACGCTAATCATTACAAAAGCTTTTTACCTAACTTTTAATGTGTACATTTAATCATAGAATAGATGTATTTGCCATAGTTAAAGGGTCCGGCGACTACTTTGGACTAGCTTCGCATTGGCTAAAGGTTTTCTGTAGTCATTTCGTCTAGAAAAAGATGACGTGCGAAAAGTGCAAGTAAAGATACTGACGAGCCTTTAAAGTTATTCGCAGAGGGACAAAGTGTAATTTCAATATTTTTTTATGACATTTGCACTTCCATAACTAATCTAATTAAAAATTTACCTTGTATTTTGGATGAATTTAAAATGTAATTATAAAGACAATCTCCCTATGTAAAGCTATGCTATTAAATAAACCAGTCAAAAGTAACCCTTAACAACTGCGGATATTTTTCATAGCTCTATTTTCTTTTGAGGACGTTTTTTTTAAAAAGTCAAGAACACAGGGTTGGAGATCACCCTTTGTTCATCTAAGTGCACAAGCCAAATTTCATCATAATCTGACAACTGGTTTCCTAAATATTTGGGAAGCGCGATTGTATGGGAAATTCAGAGCGTCGCGGAACCCCTATATAGTTATATTTACAGCAGCCTTTAAAATTTCTAGCATCCCTTTCACATGTATTCACATTATACGTCCACAAGGACTTTCTAGAGCACTCACGCTCAAAGCAGAAAAACCAAACACAGGATCCACAGCTGCGACTACTTACACCACAAGCAAACCCTACAATTTTGAATACAGAAGCTCCAATACCGGTTATTTATACCTCGAAGCACAAACCTCAGACCAACCATGCAACATACCTATGCACAAATGCACTGACCACGCCCAGTCAGCCTGAATAATAATTAACCAATTACGGTGTGACAAGCCATCGCCGCCATTTTAATTGGCTCGCCATTCGCGGCAACGATATAGTAAAATCAGATAACACCTTATCGAGCTGTTGAAATCGATTGTAAAGCCATGACCATTTACTGTAGGTATTGATAGTATTTATATAAACTACGCGATTTTTATTTAGTTGATCTGAACAGTGACTTTTATCACTTGCTGGTATTTTGTTATTGAACTGAATTCGACTGAGCAATGGAACTTATTTGTTTTGCTTAATTGACAATACTAATCTTACAGATTTCCACCATAGGCAGTTACAACCCAACCGCGTTCCATCTTTAACAGTTATAACCTGGCTACTATTAATCTTTGACAGATATAACTCAGCCATTTTCAACCTTTGACTGTTATAACTCAGCCACTTTCAACCTGTAACAGTTATAACTCAGCCATTTCAACCTTTGACAGTTTTAACTCAGCCACTTTCCACCCTTGACATCTATGACTTTAACCTACCCATTTTTTACGCTTGGTAGTCAAATATCAGCCACTTTCCCAATTTGACAGTTATAAGTAGCCTAACCACTATCTGCAGTAAGCCAGTAATTTTTTGAAGTTAGCCCGCACCTTTAAATAGTAAACCAGCCAGTTTTAGTAGTATGCCAGCCACTTTTAGGAGTAAGCCAGCCACTTTTAGCCCAATTACTCCCTCCGTGCCCTGCGCCCGACACGTATTGTATAAACATTCCAACAGCGGGTCAGGACATGTCTCCAGTCAGTCCGACAGCGACAGGGGTCGACGTGTTCACTTCATTAATTCTAGCCGATCAATGGGCGTAAGTTCGGTGACGGATAGATTGTACAGCGAAACTTTTGAAGGAAAATCATTCAGTTATTTGTATGAAAAAGTAAAATAAGTAGGTCTTGAGGTAATTCAAATTGGACACCATAGTTTAAAAAAATATTTTTCTAAAGTTTGAAGGTAAATTCAAATGAATCTGATAGGCTCGATAAGATTTGCACCACCACCGTTGATACCTCATAAGACGATGCGTTCGTTTCACTGAGGAGGGAATAGACGACAGTGGTTAAAAAACATTAAGAAGGCTGATCCCTTCAAGATCATTTTCAGGCTAAAGAACTAAGACTACATTAATGAGGATTAAAAAAAAATCTGTCAAAATTGATAACAAAATTTTAATTCATATTTTAAATGCGAAAGTCAATTTGTTCGTTTGTTTGTTACGCATTCACGTCACCTGGATCATCATGAAATTTTACACACACGTTATCAGGGGTAAAAAAAACATTGGGCACTTTTTATCCTAAAATTAACGGTTCTGTGGGACCGCAGGTAAAACCGCGGGGCGTAGCTAGTATTCTAATTTCACGAACCTGATGTTTAAAACATATTTTCGAGAATTATATACAGGGAATTATAAGAAGTTTATTAACGTAGCTACTTGAGAGTCCCGCGACGCTCTGAAATTTCCATACAAACGCGCTTCTCAAATTTCTTGAAAACCATTCGTCAGATTGTGATGAAATTTAGCATGTACAATTAAATTAACAATATCTCCACCCCTATGTTATTGGTTTTTTTTTAAACGTTCTCAAGCGAAAATATAGCTATGAAAAATATCCGCATTTGTAAGGGGTCACTTTTGACTGATTTATTCAATAGATAGACAAAGCAAATCACAAATCCCTTGACATATGGAGGTTATACATCAATAGCTTTTAAATGAATCCAAGGGACATTCTTAGTTATTTAAGAAAGATTAGAGAAGTGCAGAGGCGTCATAAAAAAAATTGCACTTTGTCACTCTGTAGGTAACTTTAGAGGCTCGTCAGTATTATTACTCTCTCTCTCTCTCTCTCTCTCGTCTCGGCTCTTGGCTCTCTTCGCTCGTCTTCTACTTCTAGACGAAATGGCTATAGAATACCTTAAGCCAATGCTAAGTTAGTCTAAAGTAATCGCCGGACTCTTAAGTATCTTGTGAGAGCTTTTATGTAGTACCAACTACTACAGTTCTTTAGGCGTGGCACCTAGTTCCACGCACAGTGGGGCAAACACGCCCGCAGAGGAAACAAAACCGACAGATATTAATGATTTTATGGAAAAAATATTGTTGCGTTTTCCTTTCCCCAGCTTTTAAAGCGCAATAAACTGTGCGCAATTAAAACGCCAATACCAGATTGATGGATTGATTAATGGGAGAAAACCGAATTTTCTGATGGTTCGTATTTGGTGGTCTGATATTTCGTGGTGAGACTGCTTGCAAGTATTTCTGGCGAAATTAAAAATAGGCAACTTATAACATTTGTTGTGTGAAATTTTTGTTTTGTAAAAGCACTTTAAAACAGATTTTAAAAATCTGGCGGAAAGGAAAATCTATATTGGTAATGAGTAGGTACATTGTGCGGTGGTTCGTGATTCTACCAGATCACCGAAGTTACCTAAATTCTGGTCATAGTAGAATTTCCATGGTCGTAAAATATTAAATTAAGCTCTGTAAACTTAAGATTTCGCAAAAACGTAAAAAAGTAGGTTTATCTTAAAACAAACATTTTGAAAAAAAAAAAACCAAGAACTGAATCGACAAAAAAGCTGTATAATTATCGAACCTGCCAGAACCAGAAAGTTTCATGAGAATCGGTTAAGAAATACGACCTGGGGGGCTATTCCTGCGCGTGAGATGAGATGAGATTTTATCTTGGTCACTCTCACACCTACGACGTTTCAAACGAGAGCAACAAGGACGAAAAAAAGTGAGATGAAAATCTTAAATCTCCGAATAGGGCCACTGCAGAGGAGAGCAGTCGGACAGACGCCGGGCATACGAAAGCCTTTTTGCGAAAGCTAAAGCTTCCCACTCGCCCGGAAAGATTCAAAATGATTTTAAAATGTTTCAAAATGGCTATCAAAGATACTAAGGCCTGCATGCTAAAATGACGCTCAGTCATGAGTCTCGATTTAAAACAGTTTTGATGTATGATAAAACCAGTTTTAAAACGAGATTCATGACTGAGCGTCGTTTCAGAATACAGCCCTAAGCCAATTGAATTGAACGTCAAAGTTTTATAGTAGACTTGACCGCCTTATTCGGAAAAAGAGCCACTACTCAGAAGAACAGGCAAAAAAACATGAACAGTGAGCTATATTATCTGTAGATATGTACATATTATCTGTAATGTAATGTAACTTGCGTGACTACAATGTATTTGTTTATTGAATGTCGATGTGGTGTGAGTGACATCCATTTAGTTGGACTATTTTTTTTGCAAAGCAGACATCTTTTATTTTTTTGTGTGACATTGTTTAAATTTGATGAAAATTGTGTTCAAATTCCAATTAGCCATTTGTAGTATTTGTAGTATTAGTATAGCCGTTTGTAATTTAGTACGTAGTTGCATGCCGAAAGGCGGATTATGGCGTTCAATGTATTATTTTTAACATCTGTATTTTACCCGTAAACGAAATGAATAAATGAATTAAATTGAATTGAATTGAAAACTGAGAGGCATTATTATTAATAATAATTATACGAGTAGATCCTGGTTGGTCTGCTTGGTTGTTGTTCCAGACCTTCAGGAAGCCTAAAAACTGATACCAGCTGAGTGGCCACTCAGCATAAAAACTACTTTCATATAAAAGTTAACGTAAGCAGAAACCGATAGAAATACTGCAAGCTGCAATACATCGATCAAAACATGTTTAACAAGACAAACAGTACTAAAACCCATTTAAACCCGCCGTGGCCGCCTGCAAAGGTCATAGCACCGTTGAGGCTAGACTAACCGAGTAGTTAATTTTTAATCCCTTCTCCACATAGCTTGTTTCCAATCTTAGTGCATCGTACACTTTACAACAAACTAATGAAGCTAATTTGAACCTTATGCTCACGTTATAAGACTGTGTATCTTTATACTTAGTCTGCCGATATTTGTGTTCGCGAGTGTACAGCAACGCAGATTATTGGTTTTCAATTTAGCAATTTAGTTATTTATATAAAATTCAATTTCATACTTCCAGAGCCTGTTTCTTGAGTAACGGTCTGGTTAACTGGCTCATTATTGTGCTAGTAATTTGATGTTATCCAAAGTCATTCTAGTTGCGAAGTGAGTGATCCTGTTGATCTATAAAAGTTACAAATTAAGGTAAAACGTTTCAGAATCGCGGGAAATTTAAATTTCGAACAATTTTTTTGGCGCTGGACCGGGTGACTAAATGAAGTAATAATGGATTATGCGTCAATCGCAAATCATTCCTAACGAAAGTTTGCTGAGATAGTAAAACAGATTGCTTAAATCATTTAACCGATATACTGACGATTAAAGTTTTTATTGACCTGTTTGAGTTATTAGGTGTGTATGTGGCAAATTACGAGAGAAACAGTCTAAGATAATCGCAATTCTATTATCATGTGCAATAGATATCTGGTCTAGCTACAAAAACAAAAAAAACTGCATCAAATTCAAATTTCACGCCATAAGTAAAATAAGCTTAAACAATGAAAAAACAATGCTGTTGTTCCAAAATTTGATTAAAGCTAAGTTTTCTCTTTGTCTGTCTACCTATTTCTAGGAAAAGTTACTTCCCAAACAACAATATTGACGTAAATGTTAGATTCTGTGATTTTTCTCGAAGTGGAAACTAAAGAAAGGACTTAAAAGCTTTTCAAGTCCGTCTTAAGTCCTGTCAGACTAAAATTATTCAAAACTATTCCCGCAGACGGACGTCCGCAAACTTCTAATGATTTTTCTGCAGCAGTATTGGAAAATTCACTTTAGCGAATCCATTACAATTCAGACTCTACCACCTTGACCGTAAACTTTAGTTTCGTGTGATCAGATTTTAACTTAGATCCTTTTGATGTCGATAGGTAGTGGTAAAGGCGTCTTCAGACTATTTAAATTCCAGTACGGTTCGTTGCTTCGATGGTTTATACGGAGCCGTTAATTTCAGACAAAATTAGGGATGGTATCGATTTTATAGAAGGACACTTTTCTTTTTAGATAAAATTTGTTTGAAAACTTTGATAAAAAATATGGTTTAGCTAGTTAAAAATTACTATTGATAAAAAAAAAACCAGTTGAGATGAGAGCGCAAAACGACATTGTAGCGGGTTGAAATAATAACAAAAGTGGGATGGGAGCGGACGTGGGATCAGAGAGGAACAGATGCATTTACTCTGTAAACAAAAGTAACGAGTAAGTACATTTTATTTTATTTTTTTATAGGTATTTCACACTACCTGCGCTCCGCAGTTTCACCGCGGTCTCACACAAAACGTTTTTTTTTTTGGGGTAAAAGTACCTACCCTATGTCCATTTCCGTATCCCCGACAATGTGTATGCAAAATTTCAAGATGATCGGTTGAGTAGTTGATATGAAACAAACAAACTAACAAACTCACTTTCGCATTTATACTCGCACTATTAGTCAGGAAGTCAGGATTAGAATAGTTAGGATGGTATAAAACACTAGCTGCACCCCGCGGTCTCACCCGCAGTTAAAAAGTACGCTATGTGCTATTCTAGACTATAATCTATCTCTGTGCCAAAATTCATCCAGATCTGTTCAGCCGTTCTGGCGTGAAAGAGTAACAAACATCCATCCATCCATCCATCCATCCATTCTAACAAACTTTCGCGTTTATAATATTAGTAGGATTATTATGACACCTGGGCACAAGAACACATTAAAAAATAAGTACTCGTACCTATTTAAAAATAAGTTCAATAGGTACTTAATTACTTATGTTACGTTTATTTTAGACTTTTATTTCAATCAAAAGCCTTAAAAGTCTTTAAATAAATTTCTACACGCACAAAAAAAGTAAGTACATACCTACTATTAGAAATTAAAATAATAACAAAGATTAGAGCATCGTTGTAGGTTTAACCTGAATAGACATGGACTTATTGTGAATAGTGTTCGTGCAATAAAGAACAAAACTTTTCTTAGTAATCTTAACAATGAATGCCGGAGGCTAGGAACACTGGATTGAGCTAGGACTCGTGCCCACTTCAAACCTTGATATCAAAACGCATAATTCATTCATTGTTTGTTTGTATTGGAATCGTATTCATAATAATGAGAACATGTAGCATATAATTAATATCACTTTTCAGTAGCAATACGCTTTTATGCAATTCAGTCGTTGTGCCATCATTAAAACTGCAAAATATTTTTCAGGATTTTTTCTTAATAAATAATAATTTAATAATAATATTTGGGACACTTACATACACAGTCGTTTGAACCCAAACTAAGCATAAACATACTTGTATATTGTTAAATAAATACTTAAATAGATTATTAACACCCAGACATAGAACAAACACAAATGTTCATCACATGAATGTTTGCCCTATTAGGGAATCGAACTCACGCCCCCTAGCTCAGAAGGCAGGTTAAATTACTCCTCTCTACCTGTAAAATAAGTACGACAAAAACGAAATGCTGCCACCTTATACCACGCCATTACTTAAAGTCAGATGTCAGAAAGAAATCAAGAAAACTAGTATAGATCTAACTAAGTATAGACAGTGACATTTACGAGTAGATCAGCGTGAGACAATAATAGCGTACAAAATTAGGCCACTCAAATAATATAGTCACATTACAATTAGACAAACAATTTAAGGAGACTAATTAAAATAACGACGAATGAAAATAGAACGCGGCTCTCAGCCTCTCACACTGCGCTTGAAACAATGTAGAGACGGAAAGAATGACAATAAGACTTACACGAAAGAGATGACCACAGTAACAAAGATGAAAGACCAGCCACATAACTACAAAGCACTGCAATGCATTGCATACCTAGGTGCGCTAAATCACATTGAATTACGAACCCAATGAAAAGCAAGCACCGTACACCCGTCGACAGATGTTATGACAGCTCGGATATTAATAATTGTGACGTCACGCTGTCGTTAGACCCAGACCGTTCTTCCGCTTCCACGTTATTAATAAAATGAGCAATAGTCGAAATATTTATCAATGGCATAATCGATACAGAAACAATTATAACCACATCCATCAAAATTCTAAGCTCTCCGGACTTTTGAATTCCCGAATTCATGCAACGAACAATCAACTCTAAAGAGATACTCGATAGAGTTTTAAATCAGTTGATGAGCTTTGAACAAATGGATGAACTCACAATGCAGCGTAACTGATTAGACATAAGGTGTAAATTGCATCGGCAGTTGTTGCCGATGGAGTTCAGAAGTATCGGGCAACATTAAAATTCTTATCTCTGGTCTGTCACACAGCGAGAACGTCAAAGTTCGAAGTGAAGAACGCATGATAATTAATAGTCGATGATACGCGAGCATCGTAAACAAAAGCGGTGATAAATGGATTAAAGTCCGATACTAGATAGTAAGAATTGTGGGTTGTAAATCGTGATTTCGTAAGCGGTGGTCAGTTTTTTGACGTTCAAAACGGCGTGCTATTCCACGGATAGGTACAAAAGTGAAGTATGTTTCTTAAAACAAGGGACACCACGTTTACCGTGTTGTTATTTTGAAATTTCAGTAGATGATTTCGTAATAAAATTGTTCAAAATTAATAAAAATAGGTAGGTTAGATATTTAAAACCTCTCAAGAGGGCTATTCCTACGCGTGAGATGAGATGAGATTTTATCTTGGTCACTCTCACACCTATGACGTTTCAAACGAGAGCAACAAGGGCGAAAAAATGTGAGATGAAAATCTCAAATCTCCGAATAGGGTCGAAAGCTTTGCCTTAAATGTCATAGCGAACTAACAGTCTTTATGTATCAATGTATTTTAATTTGAAAATTATAGCTTTCATAGTAACGCTGCTGTTCCGAAGTATTTTGTTAGTACTTTTAATAGACACCAAATACTATAGTTTGTGTTTGGCCATTTTTATCGACGCATTTTATCATCATAATATCGTATTTTAACTAACCAGAGCGCGACCAAATAGTTTGGTATGTTACAATACGGTGTAATAGGCAGTCCAACTGTTATATCACAGAGTTTAGAATTTAATGACATATCGCTGTCAGATATACCTCGATTTATTTAGGCAACACATTGTATGAAAACCTATCATTAGAGTCGATTTAGGTTTTTGCTGTTTTCAATTGCGTTTGACAATAATAAATAATTGACGTTTAATTTTGTAAGCACTATGAGTAAAGAACGTTTACAAAGCTTTTTAAATGGTTTGATTATCGACTTAAACAAAAATCTAGAACACCACCGTAAATTCTTCATACAAACTTAATAAGTGATTTAGTAAAATCAATCTTTATTTAGAATTAAAAGTGAATTAAATCTTATAGAAACTCTGACATCAGGGTTAGCCACTCGGCCCATACGAACTTGCTTGCTTAAGTTTTAAGTGATTATTGCTTAAGAAAACTTAGTTTATTTAAGAAATATTCTGGAAAGTACAAGTAGGTACTTGTGCTTTCTAGAATATTTCTTAAATAAACTAAACTTAAACTTGTGCTATCTAAAATATTAATATATTTACCTATGTTTAATTCCTAAATGTAGGGAAAGCTATCTGTTTTCAACCGACTTCGAAGAAGAAGGAGGTTCTCAATTCGACTACAAGTTGTTTCATTTTTCCTTTCAGAAAGCCCGTTTAAAACGTTCACTCTAACGTAAGTACAAGAAATGATAAAAAAAGCATTTTAAACGATATTTCTTAAAAGCTTTCTTTAGCCATGAGTCGCACCACTTATAATACTTTACATACAAAATTGACGAGTATACCTACTGCCATAACTCGCTTCCAAAACGGCCTCAACACGTGTGGCTCCAAAATCAAATTAAAACCATGTTTGATAACATCGTGTGGCGGTTATGGAAATTTATGACTATATTACCTGCGCGGGCGCACATCCACCGACAAAAACTGGGGTCGGACTGCGCAATTATTTATGGACTCCGCGAATGATTATAGTTTACGACCGGTCTGGATCCGCCTCTGGCCTTTTGAGGCTGGTAGTGCCTAGCTAATGTGCTGCAAAATTGTTGCAGCTACCTTTCGTTATAGGTTCTTGTACAAAAGGGACATTTTAAACTCAGAGTAGGTTTCACAGCGAGTTCGTTTGACTGAGAAGCGAAAGAACAGACATAGCTCGTAGAATTAGTAAAAGTAAGTGGTTAATTATGGATAGCTTTAGTCTAAATAACCGAAGTATAGGATACCTAAAACTGGTGTGACAAATTTAGAAAGGCCATGTAGAAATTGAAGAGCAGAGAGAGACTAAAGATATTGAAATTTGGCGTTCAGAGTTGTATTCGTTAGTGCGTTGGAGTAGGTACTAATTCGAAATTTAGGTAGGTTAGTATACTGATATAAAAAAGTGCGAATTTCACAGTTCAAAAACTATGGCGGGGCGCGCGCACACCTACCTAACTCCGGAAAAATACTGAAAAAAATCTATTGTCAAAAACGGACCCAAGAAAAAATGGCAAAGTTACAAATTTTGAAAAGTGTTTTTTAAAGTTTTCCAAAAATTTTAAGCTGACGATAATTAGATCAACTTCTAAAAGAACCTCAATAAATAAAATAAAATAAATAAATTCGGGACACTTCCACACACGGTCGCCTGACACCAAACTAAGCAAAGCTTGTACTATGGCTGCCAGAGACTGATATACATACATAGATATTTTTAAATATAATACATACTTAAATAGATATTAACACCCAGACATAGAACAAACACAAATGTTCATCACATTAATGTTTGCCCTAGGTGGGAATCGAACCCACGCCCCCAAGCTCAGAAGGCAGGTCCACTACCAACTGAGCCACCGAGGCAGTCAATAGTTTACAACGGATTTTATGAACACTCCGATTTGTACAGAGCTAATGGAATGTGTTATTTATTTGAGAAGCTTTTCCCTTTTCAAAGCTTAAAATGTGCAAGTCGATGTAGTTATGACGCATTTGAAATGTGGATTCTAAAATCGTCCATCATGTCAGGGACTCACATTTTTTAATAGGTAAAGAGTTGTGTAAAAAATATTTAATCGCCGAGTAAAACTAAAGAACAGTAGAAAAAAATTGTTGAACGCAAAAGAAAAAGAAATAAATCAGTTGGATGACAATTTAAAGTGGTTAACCCACTAACTGTGACCATTTTAGATGCTTTGATCAGATCTTGTGGAATTACAACCTGTCGTTTTGAAGCGACCTTATGAACCTTATGATTCAGGTATTAAAGTCTTATTTTATCTATTTCATTGATTATTTAGTGGGTGTTTGCTCAACAGTTTTAGAGATTTATGTTTTTATTTAGGATTTAATGGTGTGCGAGCATTCGATTTTATTTTAATTTTACGCATTAATGATGCTTAAAAATTTTTAATGCGAAATAAATGCTCGCGTGGGATTAATTTTATTAATTATCATGTGTGAAACATCGTCTATGAATACATAAACAAGCACAATAGATACTTAATTACATGGAAGATTAATATTTATTTCTTTTGTGAATTAAAATAGACTTCTTAATTGTATGAAAGTAAACCAGCGTTCTGTTGGCTAATTGTAGAACAGTTCTTATTGTTCCTATCTCCATCCCATCACTACCATGAACTTAGTTGTATGATATTCTAGCTCCGCCTCGCGGTTTCAGCCGCGTTAAAATGTATCCCATGTGCTTTTCAACACTATAATCTATCTCTGTGCCAAATTTCATCCCGATCCATTTAGCCGTCCTGGCGTGATTGAGGAACAAACATTCATCCATCCATACATCCATCCAAAATTTCGCATTTATAATGTTAGTGTGATGCAGACTTTAAACACTAGACATTTGTTAAAGAAACACTTTTGAAGATTATTTTCCTTCAAGTAACGCATGAATTCTGATTGATTGAATCAGGATTCATGCGTTACTATAATGACAAATGACAAAAATAAAAGCTTTCGTAATTTTTTAATCTTTTTTGAGTGAATTTATTCTCAAACAACCTGTATGTGAGTAGCTGCGCCATTTATATGAAATAGGTACGTACAAAATTTAAGAAAGGTTCCTAGTTTCCCGTTCAAGCTATCATATTTTTTACATGTCTGTTACATTGTTTAAAATAAGTAAAGCCTATCATAGTAGTAAAGTAATCGTATCCTATGATAATATTATTGTCTCTTGAATTACTTACTTGCAACAAAAATAAAATACAGTCAAAAACTGGTACCCCACAAAAAAGCTAGGTATATTGACGTCCTCTCAAAACCGAGGGTTACAATTTCATTCAATATTCCCCTTATATTCCCGAAAACCCCAAAATTATTCCACCATCACCTGGCGCCAGGCCTTCCTTATACTTTACGATCTGCTAAAAGACCGAATTCGCTGTCCAAATTAACACGAAATAAAAACGGTATCGATACCACAAAAAAAAAAAAAGCGAACGCTAAGATAAAAGCTTAAAAAAGGGCCACGTCAAAACATTTGATTGTATTAATATTTATTGGCTTCGTACCGCCGCAGGAAAGCTCCGCTCACGGAGAAAAAAAAATGTTATCAGACAGTTTAGCTTTTAAGGAAATCGCTGATCTTTTGTAAAAAGATATTTATGGTCACGAAAACAATTGTAGTGTTACCATTATTTCGCATTTGACAGCAATAACTGTATTATTTCGGTTTTTGTAGTTTGATGAAGACGTTGTGTTCGTTTGGGTTGATTCAACAGTTGGGTATTGTGTTGTATTGTCAGGGCAATGTCTCGATTGATACGGTTTTTATTAACTTTGGTTCTGTGTTTTTGTAACTGCATCTCCATGAATGAGCAGTATAATGATACACGAGATTTCTCTACATTTTACGTGTAAGAAGAGCTAAACAAAAAAGTTTAAATTAATTTAGCAAAAATAGCTTTAAAAAAATTTAAATTGCTACTAAGCCATTATTCACATTACTGTTAATTATTGCATATTCGTATTTTATTCAACAAAAGGTTGTTCTGGAAAAATGGCTTACAGCAACAAAGTCGCCCCCTATTTTTTCCATGTCATTATGTAGTGATGGCTATTTAAGTGTGTAATGTACTGTTTTTGATACAATACATCTTAAAACTCACCAACAATCCAAATTAAAAAAAGCAAAGAAAAAATATATCACAAGGGCGGCTTATAGCGATTTATTCCAGGTAACGTTTAGATAGACAGGACAGAACGAAACATTAAAATAAAAATGATAGGTTCCCATTACATAAAACAACTAACACACGATAGAGCTTTCTGAATGTATTGATTTATACAACCAATGCTGGAACTTGTTTGAAAATGACAAGCAAAGTAATAGACAATTACTTTAGCAACACTTGCAAAATGCGCAGATAGTCCTCGTATGCTAATACAGTATGCATATTGTAAAATACATCTGTATGCAACAAGGATGGTAAGCAATATTATGCATATCATAAAAGTCTTCTCAGAGTATGCTATAATAATACAGGGTAGCTATGAAGGTATTACGAAAACAAGTAGCATTTATTATTTTAGAAATTTCATTGTCACTTAATGAAGTGTATGGAATAGCTAATTTGTTCTCGCGTTTTAGAGTTACATTAACATTTTATCACTAGGAGAAAACCGTCAATGCTGGGACGCTAGTTCGCCGAGAAAAATAACAATTTTAAATTGTAAATTAAGAGCATGTACTTTTGTCAAGAGTAGCCCTTTCGTAGCCAACCCTATCAAAATAATTGAGTATATTTTGTAACGCAGTCTGAAGCAGCCAGAGTTGTCTTCAACGTGAAGGCTTATGCAGTTATATACAGGATCAGTGCAGCTCTTATGAGAGGCTTAATCAGTGTCAGCCGGCGACACGGGTTATTGAAATGAAATTAAAACAGCTTAGTGCTCCTCTGTTGGGTTTTAATTAAAACGAATACGAGATCCTACTACAAATACATATATACATTTATACATATGTATATCTGTGGTAGGTACATCTGTGGTACAAAGATACATAACATCTTTTTGAATAGGTACTACCACAGATCATACAAACAAGGGAGATTTGGTAAGGGGGCGTGGCCCTTGCGAACGCATCAAGCACAAAACAGGCTTGATAGCAGTAGCGTCTCTGCAGTCGAATGCTGTCTTGCGTGGCTTCATAAATTACGATTTTAACAAAATGCCGAGTTGTTCAGTGATTGTATGTAAGAATACCAGCAGCAAAGTGAATTACGTGAAGGATGGAATCTCATTTCACACGTAAGTACTGAATAATATTATATTTTTAATAAAAATAAGTAAAACATAACCTCGTTGCATCAAACACGAGTTGGAGTACCAAGTTCGTTATTTCTATTAAAACCAAACACCATTGCTTGCTTAGTACAAATCGATCAAAAATGTGTTGCATTGACCGCGCAATGGATAATTATTTTACTGTTTCTGTCGCTCACAAAATAGTTTCGTGGTGCGGCCGCTGCTGACTTCCGTGAAATAGAGATAAGATGCGATGTGCATGGATGTCGATATTTTTATATAATGGACCTCACTTTATTATTTTTACATTATGGACCTACATTCCGGATGATATATTTGCTAATAAATAATCTTAATATAATATAAAATTATATGATTATGTATAATTAATTTAAATAAAATTAGTAAATCATCGGGAATGTAGGAGTCTACATTGCGGATGATTTATTTGTTGGTACTAAGTTAAGTATTTGGTGCGGAGATAGCAGAGACCCTAGATGAACTGATAAGTTACTTTTCATCATCATCATCATGAGGGTGTTATTGTGTATGTGAAAGTGTGTGTCAATTGCATCACCGACACAGGAGAAATCCTAGTGGGGAGCCATGAGTGTGAAAGCGTTTGTTGTCATGTCATGTCACGTATGATTAATTAATTATGTTGCTTGTTTCTTAAATTGCAGCTATCCAAAGGAACCAAAATTGAAAGAAAAGTGGATAAATGCGACGGGACGAGGCCCAAACTGGTTTCCAACCAAAAACAGCACAATATGCTCGTCTCACTTTGAGCCAAAGTGCTTTCAACCATTAAAGAAAGTTCATCGGCTGTTCGAATGGTCAGAGCCGACATTGAAAATACGTATGGTGTTGACGAATTGTACGGAACCTTCCAAGGCGTGCGAAGATTTGGTAAGTTAGACCATTTTAAGTCACCTTTGTTCAATTTGCACTAACCATCTCTTGTAAACCGTATTTATTGTGGTTTTTATAGAGATACTCGTGATCATCACATTACGTGATGTAATGTTAGTTTGATGTAAAATATGTTTTTTTTGTTTTTTGCAGACTGTTGTTTCGGAACCTGCTCCATTATCTCCCATAGATCGTGTCGACACAAACTTAGATGTTCGACAAAACTGCACTATGGAACCACAAGTAGAAACACCTCGAAAGCGTAAATTACGTCGATTAATTTGCGTACAGGAGAATTTAATAAAAAAACAAAAAACTCAAATTAAAAGACTTCAAAAAAGGACTAGTCGGTACACGAAAAAAATTGCTGACTTAAAAGAAATTTTGGGAAATTTAAAAGAAAAAAACTATATTGGCGCTGATCACATAACGCAATTAGAGAACATTGGAGTGACAGACCTTATGCAGCGTTACGAGAAGAACTTGTCATCGGGTCAGACCACAAATCAAAAGTATTCTCCTGCTTTGAGAATTTTTGCGAGCACTCTCCACTTTTACTCGCCAAAGGCGTACGCGTATGTTAGGAAAAAATTCCAAACAGCCTTGCCTCATGTCCGAACAATAAAAAAGTGGTACCAGTCTATCGATGCTCAGCCTGGATTCACTCAAGAATCATTAAAAGCAATAAAACTAAGAGCTGCCTGCAGTCCACATAAATTGTTGTGTAATTTAGTCATAGACGAAATGGCAATCAAACAACGCGTAGAGTGGGATGGGAAACAAATGCACGGGTATGTCGATATTTCGAATTCAGCAGCACAGGGGGATTGTTTGCCTGAAGCCAAAGAAGCTCTTGTATTTTTAGTAACAGCAGTTAATGGGTCTTGGAAAATACCAGTAGGGTATTTTCTCGTTGATGGTGTCACAGGAGAACAACGATCAAATTTAGTGACACAATGTTTGGAATTATTAGAAGACACGGGTATCCAAATAACCTCGATGACTTTTGATGGCTGTCCAGCTAACGTCACCATGGCTAAAGAACTAGGATGTTCTTTTAATATCGAAAACTTAAAAACATATTTTGCACACCCCATTACACGTCAACCGGTGTATATATTCCTTGATCCTTGTCATATGCTCAAATTATTGAGGAATGCTTTCGAAGCATATGGGTGCTTTATAGATTTTTCAAATAGGTACATAAAATGGAATCATTTAAAAAACCTGAATGACATTCAGGATAAAGAAAAATTACACTTGGCAAACAAACTACGAAAGGGTCATATCTACTTCAAGAACCAAAAAATGAAAGTTCGCTTGGCGTCACAATTATTTAGTAACAGTGTTGCAGATGCTCTGAATTTTTGCTGTGTCCTTAAAATGCCTGGTTTCGATGATGTAGAGGGTACCGCTGAATATTTAAAAACTGTCAATAATTTGTTTGACGTTTTTAACTCAAGACATATGGCCCAGCTTCACTTTAAAAAACCAGTTTGTCCAGCTAATAAAGACAAAGTATTTAAGGTATTAGAGGAAGCAAAAATGTACCTTTCATCTCTGAAGCTTCCAGATGGTACAAAAGCCATTAATACACCAAGAAAGACCGGCTTTGTTGGGTTTTTAGTGTGCATCGAAAGCCTCAAAGCGTTATACATGCTGCTTGTAGAAAAGGACCAAAAACTGAAGTAAGTATATTAAAAAATATTTTTGTCCGATTTAAAACCATCGCTACAAATGTTTGGCCAAAACACGCGCAAACTTAGAACATTAGATGCATGGAGTACTTTGTTATTTAAATATTTTGAAGAGTCTACCTTGTCCAGTATAATATTTATAAACATTTGTAGCGATGGTTCTAAATAGTAAAAAAATAATATTAAATAAAATTGGTATAAAATTCCGGATTTTTTGCTCTGACACTGAATCTTTACCATTTTTATTGAAGCAATCTCCCATTCTCTTACCACTTGTTCTTAAAAATTTGGCGTTATTTTCAACTTTCAGTGTAAATATCTCGACTAGTTTATAGTTTATAGTTTATAGTTTATAGTTGTTTACCAAAAACTTTAACAAATTATTTGATGTTTTTTTTTCACCTTTATTGATTTAAGTAATAATACCTTTAGAAAAGAGCATACTATATATGGATTTTATCGATTTTATTTACATCGATCATCACTTTTCATCTCTAGTTGCATATGTGTGTTTATGCAGAATCCGTAGCTTTAATGAAATAGTCACAGCACAGCTTACAAACAAAGTTCTTTATATTTTGAAAGATACGCAAATACTTCACAATCTCATAGATCCACAATAATTGCTAAAATGTACATACCTATAGCTAACAGAAACCTGTCATCGCGATATAAATCACTACATTCTTCATACATACAAACATAATGCTGCCCATACAACATTATGTAACTCTATACCCAATAAATAATAAGTAACACATTTCTGCAAAATCACCAGCCGCCATTGCTGCGCGGGCCAACCAACCGCACCTCACAAACTAATCCCTTTACAAGACTTGATTTTTTTACCCTTGCATATTTAAAACTTTTAACTCCTTTTATTTTGACCGCATTAAAGATGCCGGTTGCGCCGGGCGGTACAGGAATCCTGCAATGTGATTTTATCGCGATACTGATTCTTAGTCGGAGCTATGCAATTAATACGTGTCTTGTTTTGTTTAGATATCATTTGTTTGTGATTTAGGTTGTGATTAAAAGTGGAGGGTTTTGGGATTTGTCGTTTCTTTAGGAGTTGCTTGGTAGTCCAGTTTCATACACATAGACTAGTCTTTTACTATTACTAGAACTATGTAGTAGCTAGTATTCATTCTAGTAGGTGATCTGATCGTCATATCTCAAAAATGCATCTGATATTCCAATATCTATTTAAAAACAATATTTTATAATGTTTTTTTTAATACGCGTCTCTTGATGCTTTGGCAGTTGATTGAGTTGAAACCAACTTGAAGTAAAACCTGCATGTTAAAAAATAATCCTTTGAGTATTGTAATTATTACCCGAACGGTTAATAATTCTTTAAAATACCCACTAACTGACCTTTACCATAACATTTATGTATGCATGTGTGTCCTTATGTAAATGACATAACCTACCACATGCAGAACGAAACATCTTTACAATTCGAAAAACCGAGACAACAATTACAAAAGGTTTGTACAACAAAATGTAAGCACTCTTCGACGTGTTTAAAGTTGCGAGTACACTGAGTCTTTAGCATAATATTATTTGAGTCATAATTTACCCGCGTGGCCGAACCCGGTGCGACTTGATTTATTTATGAGCGAACACTGACTCGGCCACTAATCTTTAGTGGAATTTAATTCGATATTTATTTACTAATCGCTCTTAGGGCGAGATCTATGGACAGATTAGATTACGCTTTACAAGGCGTTTTATACTAAGTGCTACTTACTGCCAATAAACTGTTTTTTTCAAACTTTTTATCGAATGATCATGCAATTGCCGACAGCCTCGGTGGCTCAGTTGGTAGTGAACCTGCCTTCTGAGCTTGGGGGCGTGGGTTCGATTCCCACCTAGGGCAAACATTTATGTGATGAACATTTGTGTTTGTTATGTCTGGGTGTTAATATCTATTTAAGTAGCTTTATAATAATATTATATAATTTTATATATCTATTTAGGTAATACATATTTAAGTAGCTTTGCTTAGTTTGGGGTCAGGCGACCGTGTGTGGAAGTGTGTATACCAAACATGTTTCGTCAAAAATCGTCCATCCGTGTGAGCGTGAAGAAGTAACAAACACACACTCTTACATACTAACTTTACACACAAACTTTCGTCTTTATTATATTAGTGTGACGTGATCATTAGGCCATGTTCAAAGAGTTTAAACAGTACCACCTAAATAGTAAAGTATAGAAAGCTAGCAAGGAGTACGTTGTATCCGTTTGTGTATGTGTTTGAGTATTTTTAGTTTATAGATCACAGCCTTACTGTGCCTCTTTCTTACGTTCCAAGCAGGTAGGGTTCGCATCTGATTTCAAAATCTGAGACAAATTATGTTGATTTAATGTGCATTCCTCATTATAAGGGCGTGCTTATATCAGGATTGGATGCTTCTCTAAAAGGTTAGGAATTTCTGTAATAGTGCGTACATGCAAGCTTTTTCAAGTAGGCATAATAATCCTTTGCCTATTAACTATTTTGGAGGATCTTTCTAGTGCATTAGCTGTTTTCTCTATTTGGTATCGATTGACCATTTTTAATTTGAAATGATAATTGTAATTAGTTAGACATTAAGTAGAGTTTTGACATTTGTTGCGAAAAGTAATTACTTATAGCGCTATGACAAGGATAAGTCGTAGCATTTAAAATTTAAATATTATAAATGTATGATAACTAGGTACTTTTTTATAGTCTGTTTTGTTAAAGAGCAATTTACTAAAACAATAATGGTTATTTGCTCTGAATACAAGATTTGCTTAGGTCTTTGCTTAGCTAGTTTCTAGCGAAATATTCGCTTAACGGGCACATAAACTTAGCAATCTCTTAAGGAATGGCTTAAAGTTCGTGTAAGAAAATTTAGGTAGGAGCTAGCAAGGACTAGTTTAAACTATGGTTACCTAAGTACTTAGGCGATTCTTAAATTCAGTGAATGTGGCTATTATAGTTACACGTTTTTGCTAAATCAAAGTAGTACTAGCTACGCCCTGCGGTTTTACCCGCTATTAAGAAGTAGCTATGTGTATAAGTTACCTCCATACCCAGTTTCACCAAAAGCCGTCAAAGTCAATATCAAAGTCAAAGTGTTTATTCAATTTGGGTATCAAAGATACACTTATGAACGTCAATCTGTTTGAGAAGACGTAACAAACATACACACTTACATACTCACAAACTTTCGCCTTTGTTAGTGTGATCTTACAGAATTGTTCAAGTTAGTACAATAAACGAACAATCCTTTTGCTTATCTAAGCATTCTAAGCTTTTGCATAGTTCTGTGTTCGCGTGCACTCGTTATCGCCTGCTTTTGGAAGTCAAGGTTTAAAAGGAATGGCGTTGGTTACCTCTGGCTCTTTGTTGTTGGTATAATTTATGCCTTTGTAATTAGAACGACCTCTAAATAGGTGCTCTACATTTTGTTGCCATAGGTTTGGTTTCCTTGAGTTGATATGTTGCTAGAGTTTGTAATAAGTTAAAAGGTTTGTGATATCATACTTTGATATAACCATACCAGTTGAATAAAGAGTTTTATCTAACGATTGGTAGTTCTGCCGAAGTTGGGAAGCGGACCAAACCGAACGGAGGGTGATAAAATTTCGACCAAAACAAATTTTATTGAGTACACTTAATAAAATTAAAAACAAAATACAACAAATAGAACTATTTCGTAGAGATAATAGTAATCGTATTATGCGAAAAAAGCTGTGCTTGTCAAATAATCGGTTTTTATTTTATTATCGTCTGCTTTTTATTGTCGCTTACCATCCGTTGTTTGCCAGCTATTTGCATTACATAAAATTAAAGAGAATATTGTTCATCATGTGAACAGATTAAGGATACCTATTATCTCGAAAAATAGCTAGAAAATTCGAAAAATTGCACCCAATGCGACGCAAGTTTTTTATTAAAAACCATACTTGGTCACAATCATCATTTTAATTTCCTGATCCCGCTTATCCATATAAGCAAAATCAGTAAAAAATCACAAATTACTAGTAGGTAGTTATAAAATTAGCCTCTCAAGCCCTATTTCCAGCACACGTCTCAATCCAGCTCCTACCCCTATCTTCGAACAGCTTTATATCCATATTGCCACTAACTACTTCTAATAGCACTATTGAATTCTTATAAGTCGCCGTGCACGCACGGGGGTGAAGCAACCACTTGAATAATGGCGACTAAACATGTAAGGGTTGGCGGTTGGGCGGCTATTTGCATTTAGGCTGGTTGCAGTACAGCGACAAATGATTTGAAAATTTTAAGGCGTTAGGAATGTAGTTGGAAGTACTGGCACTTACAACAATCGACACAAGTCCAAGAGTACAAGTCCTGTACCTATAACACAGAGAAATACTGTAAGCGGAAACTTGTCCCCTGTTAGAGCTCTAAAAACTTTTAGTTTCATGTAAACTAAGTCCCATCTTATGTACCTATTGTCTAGGGCCGATGATTAGACCCGTGAGTTCGTATAAACTGAATAGTTTTCCTAACAATTATTTAAAAACTAATTTTGACAGATGTGGTATGTTAGGTAATGTTATCAAAACCATGAATGAAGTTTGGATATAGAAGGTCTAAAACTAAAGTAAATAAAATTCAAATTTTTCATAACTGTCTTATGTTTGTCAGTTTTAGTAGGTATGCTAGGTATAGCAAAAATTTGTAAAAGTCTTTGACTTAAATTTTGCAATTAAGTTCTAATTTTAGTTGTTTGGTCGCCACGTAATTATATCCTATGTCTTATACCATATTTTCTTCAAGTAAAATTTATTCATCGTTGCATAATGACGAAACCGATTCATAACTATGCTAAATGTATTATAGTCTAGTATAATATTCATGAAGGTTCATTTCTAGAAAATCGCACACCTACAAAAACCCTAACGACTACAATTCTACATTTTAATAATTCTACGTCACACTAACATTCTTGTTTGGTAAATGATAGAGTTCCAACACGACGTGAATGAACTATCATACGTTAATTTGGTTCTAAACCGATTTGATTAAACGAATAGGTGCGATGATCTAAAGAATACATCAATATTGCAAATCGATTTTATCTTGACAAGATTGATTTCAGTGACGCAATTCTTCACATAATTTGTTAGTGTTCATGAGTAATTAAAATAAGTAAAGAATGTGCAAGTGTGCGTTGGTGCGACTATATTTCTAAAACACACGCAGCATATTCATGTTTTCTACGACGTGATGACAATGCTTCCAGCACACCTGCGTTTTCCATCTGAACTACAAACACAAAACCACCTAAAACTTTTAAAAGCTTTTTATTAAAAAAAAAAACTGATTTAAAATTAGAATTCTGAAACCAATTAAACACTTGTAACTCATGTAAGGTCGCATGGGATTAGTGTTGTGAAAACAATTGGCTGAAGTTTTCTACGAAGCGGTGGCACACATCTGCGTGTGTCTTTATCTCAGGACATCTCGTGTGACAGTTGTGACCGGAGCTTCACGCCTGTCTCTTGTTTATTATTAAAACTGTATTTTTAAAATTAACGTGTATTTTTAAAGTATTTTTAAAGTTTGACCTTAAAAAGTTATTGTTAGACATTGAAGACTGCAATTTTATGAAGTGCTGCTTTGCCAAAAGAACACCAGAAAAAAACCAGATAACTGTTTTGGATTGCCGGTTTTAATTTAGTTATTGATCTACACTATTGAGTATAATAAGGTTTTAATTGCAAATTTAAGGCAATAAATTGAAAATTTAAGGTTGTAATTTTAATGTTAATTACCAATTGGAATGCAATTTTCACACGAGTACGAACGCCTGTAAGCTGACAGGTGTTCCAAATAAAACTTAACTACATACTAAACGTAGCGGTTAATAAAAAAAGCAAATAGACCGCAGCAGAAACTCTTAAATTCCAATTTAAAATAGATTAACACCCAAACACGGCAGTTCACGCCTAACTCAGTAACACCAGAAGGTTAGGATCCGTCAAATCAAGAATCACGGTGACGCCGCGTTTTCCCCATCATTAGGATACCAGAAGAAAAAACACTCTTGGAAGTTTAGCTGCAAGCGCCCGCCAACAAAGCCATTATGCCTTATTATGAACATCATCCATCAGCCAACCATATCGATCCAACATTAATGCATGTTAACGCTTTATAAATAGTTATATAATTTGTTTTATCTCCACCTCGGCAACCAATTGATGAATTGTTTCATTCTCTATTACACCAAACGGACTGTTTTCGAAGGCGTGGTCGCGATACCGCTGTTTGTTTTAAGGAAGTCAAATCATTTGTAATTTCACGCTTGCCGTCGAAAAAGAGCGGATCGTGAAGCATCGAAATTGATAATTCTCGCAGCTGAGAATTTAGTTATGAGAACGGATGTGCCGATACGATCTTAAGCCTACGCAAATAGCAATAGAAGGTACTTACTTTGTCCTAGATGTACTCGCTTCATCCAAGGATATATTTGCGGGGGATTCGCTGAGGTGGTCGACGACTTTGAATTCTTCGCATTAGAACTAGAGTTGTTAGCCTCGTTGCTTTCGTTGCTCGATGTGCTCGACGCTGGACTGGAAATGTTCTGGTTTACGGTAGCTTTGTGCTCTACGGGCGACGCGATTGGAGTCGTTAGGCCTAATTTCGTACTAGTAGTTCCGGCGGGATTCTGTCCGACGCCAAAACCGGGCGAGGTTCTTCCTGGTCCCGAAGATGTGGATAAATCCTGCGGCGATGCTACTCCAGTCGTAGAAGTTGAGTCGGCAAATTTACAACTAGCTCCAGCCGCTTGGCTGGGCGGTGTAGACATTAGGTTCGGTGATAGCGCTCCAGGGCTCGGGTTGGAGTGTTGGTGCATGTGACTCGCTGCGCTGCTCAATCTTTGTGGGTGCAGCTGAGTGTAGTCTATCATACTCTGCGGTTGCATGTGAGCCCCGGTAGCCGGCGTGCCGTACGGGTGCTGCGGATAATGATGCCCCACTTGCGGTGGCGAGTAACAAGCATTTGGATATGCCGAGGCAGCCGCGTTTGGATTGTAATAGTCTGCTCCGGGAGTGGGCAGTCCAGGGTGCCCAGTTTGGTCGACAGGCGTGCCGGTGCGACCCGGCGCCTGGTTCCCATAGCACGAGGCCAGAGAGTTCACGAACTGGTAGGAGCTCATCCCGGCGTTATAGTTTAGGTCGTTCATTGATAACAGATTGTGGTGTCCGTTCCTCTCAAGATCACTCGACACTTGTCATCGTTTAGACGAGGACTGAATAGTCTAGTTGGACATGTTAAGTGCTACTGATGCGAGTCCGCTTCAATTGTCCCGTGGAGCGGAGCTTGATTGATGGACCTGTGATAAAATGAGACACATTAGCTGGTCAAGTGTAGTCTCGTTATTAGTGATGAATGTTGTATAGCACGATACCATCTAAAGTGTTTGATTTAAAATGCTGTGTCGGTGTTTAAGATCAAAGTTATAGTCACTGATTTCGTCTAGCATTTTGAATTTTAATGGCCCAAATTGTTATGGTAAGTGATTAAATTGTGGAAGTATTATATTTCAACAAGCTAAGATTTTTTAATAAGATTTGAAATAATTCACATTTTTCATTACTCAAGCCAAACGAATTTCAACGAAAGTGATTGCAAAAACGAATCTATTGTCTCTAAAAATCTACCGAACACTTGTATCACGCAGGAGGTCTATTCAAAAACAATAAATTAATAGAAGGTCGCGACATCTGAAGCTTCGTACACATGTCAAGTCAAGTGAGGAAAAAATCTTTCGCCACGTGGTCGGGCCATAAAAGTGTCGGCCGAGGTTTATGAGTGTAAGCGGTAGGCCGAATGTGACTTCTCCAAATTTATGTACTCCGCACAGTGCATACATCTTTACGAGCAAATTAGCAGTCATTGTGCACTCGATTTATTCGTAGCGTTTACTCGCCGAAAGATAAATGTGTGAATTTTTGTGCATTGCGTGATGTTGCATCTTGCAATGATAAATAACGGTTTTATAATGTGCCATTTATTATACTTTCAGCAGAACATCATTGTTTGCTAAATTGACAAAGACAAATAAGCGTTGTTTACTGAAATGAGATTTAAAACGCAAAGAATATATTTTGAAATGCACAAATCTGAAATATTACATTTACAGGCAAAGTTTTTGAATTATTCCTATGGCACATTCAGATGTTGTAGTAACTATACTATATATAGTTCGTACATTTTTTATTATTAATTCATGATGTAGCAGTTAACGTTACTTAATGTCTTTTAGTTTTAAAAAACATGTAAAAATATTGTCATTTTACCAAATTAATTTCACCTTATAAAAAAAAGAAGATGAAAAATAATTATGGCCATTTAATATCATATCTCATGATGTTGTCGTAACCGTGAAATATTCCTTGTCATAAAAACTCCTTGACATTCATAATTATGCTCTTGCATTTATGAAGAAAATAAAACTTCTGCAAAATGGGCAAAAATGAATATGCATTAATCGGTGTGTGCCATATTTTATAATAGTGTAAGATATTATGAAATGAAAGTTTTTGCTAAAATACTTTTATTGATAATTGTTTGACTAATAATTTTGTGATTTTATCATTCGCGTGGGTTTCACAAGGATGTTCCCTCACTAAATATCAATGTGACACTAGCTTTTCCCGCCGATTGTAATGTACCATTGTCTACTTATTCATCTTATTGTTTCAACTGACACGAAGACACATGTGTTCAGTTTATTTCAGTTTAGAATTTTTGTCACTCCCGTCCGGTCCACATTAAATGGGCCGAAGAATTTTGTTGTTTTTTGTTGGTTTTCTTGTTTTTTCTCCAGTGGTGTTTATTCCAAGACATCCTTTGATGAGGCAACATGGTTTGGATGACTGCTTTAATTTTAATTCGGTTGTTTGATGAGTTTTATTGTGCAGCTTTTGATCTAGTTTCTTTAAGTTTTATTGCCATTTTATGGGTTGTAGGTAATTAAGTTTCTGCTTCTTATGAAGGTGTATTGGATGTTACAGCGTGGTGTTATGTTACAGTAACATTGCTAATAGTGTTGTAATAACTGGACGATTAAATTTGAGTTACGAGATATTAAAGTTTCTGCCTTCCTGTTATAATTACAGGAACATAGCAAGCGGCAAATATAAAACTTTTTAAATTGCCTATAGATGATTTGTCTTTCTTAATTTAATTCTTAGTAAAAATATTTAATTGCAACTTAAATGGCTAAGAATTAAAGTTCCATCTAGTAAATATTTGGAACAATTTCCCTTATTTTAAATAGAATGTAATATTTTGGTCAACTCTAAAAGGGCTTTAAACACTTACGACAAAACCATAGTACATTTATTGACCACCAACAATCTTGTTTTACTATTAATTTTATTTTGTCCACAACAAGTAAAATAATCACCGACTCTGAAAATCGTTTGATCATACCGGATACTTCAGACGGCGCAAATTTAGCTCTAAAGCAAATTTAATAGCCGCTAATGCCCAAAGATCCCGGGATATAATAACTTTTAATGCCCCGTAACAAGTGGACACTTCGAATCACAAAGTCCGAGGAGATTTAGTGCGACACGCTTTGATTTTACGACTACCCGCCTCTTTGATTTATGTCAAATCAATTGGATTAATTGTAAACACATTATGAATTATTAAGAGAAAAATGTACGAGAAATGTTTCAGAAATGTCGATACTTACTCCAATTAATTTCAGTAATTAATTACGGGAACCGAAGCGAAAATAAGTCATGAAATCACAACTGTCAAAGTTGCGAAAAAATCACAAACATTTCACAAGTCAATCCGTCACTTTTCACAAACAAAATAAAAACTTTTCAACTAAAACTGGCTAGTTCGATAAACTTTATTTTTTGAATTAACGTTCCAAAGTTGAAAAACGAACGATTTGAGTTTCGAAGTTTTTCTGGTCGCGGCGGAAAACGGTCGGTGTTTTCCCGGCGTTCTTGCGTGAGTGCAGAGCGCGTCTGACGATTAGGTGAGCGGCTGTGACGCGGCGTGAAGCGCGGCGGGCGGGGCGGCGGCGAGCGGGGCGGGGCACACCTGAGCCCGCTCGTGTGTTCTCCCGCTCCACGCCACGTGTCCGCTGCCCGCTCCCGCTCCCGCTCATGCCTGTGTCATTAGCGTAATTACGCCACAACACGTATAGGATTTCAATGGGCCGATTGACGGTGATCATGTGGGATGCTAAACGATTGCAGGTGATTTTATGAGCTTAGCAGGTTCGAGAGGGTTTATAAAAATGTATGTGAGAAAGGATTTTCTTCAGGATTTTATTTTTTGGCTTTTTTGCTGGTATCTGCTACAACAGTGTTTATTACAGGAATCTAGAACTGGGAAAAAATAAAAATGAATAGTTAGGTAGACATAAATTACAGACGAAATCAAAAATGATGTTTTTAAAGAAAATGTTTAGTTGAAACTTGTGTAGCAGCTTCGTAGCATGTGCTACGCAAAAAATCTGCTAACTGCTTGTAACTGCTAAGAATTGTTTCACTCTATGGCTTAAATGGTGGTTCTTTGAATTTAAAATTGAATAATAGAATGTGTTTTCAAAATCAATAAAAATGCTATTATGGGCTTATTTCATTTTACCATTCAGAACACTAAGATAATAAAAGACAGCTCAAAATTGGATTTCGATTGAGTACTTTATTTATTACTTTCTGTACCTTCTTATTAAACAGTTATTAACAATTTATTTGCTAATTGTGTTTAATTGTGTGTTAGTACTTTTTGTATAGTTTTGAAAGAGTAATTGAAAAACTTAAATACATCATACTCTCTTTACTGAATACCTAATACAACAGCTTCTAACCAAAATTAGCAACTACCTAACCTAACCTATCAGAAACTCAGTTCCAACCAACTAGTAAAAATTCAAAGATTACCACACCGTTCGTCGCAGATAGCTCTACCTACATAGAGTCACGACACGACCCAAATCTACATTTACACAATGACGTATAAATAAACAGAAATGTCAAAAGCATTGCACTATATTTCTCCAAACACTGTACTTAGTACAAGTCCGGACGAACGGACATATCGTATGTATCAAGTGACGTTTGCCGTCTTGTTGAAGAATAAAAATTACCTACAACGTGTAGTTTTACTTCTGTTTTATTATAATTATATGCAAATGCAAGACGGTGCGTTTTAATTACATATTACGGACACGTTTATTAATTTATTTGTTTTTAATTGAAGTTAAAATATGTGAAGGTAAGTTTTGTTTATTTTTGCTTTCTCTACGATTAGTATCTCGAAATTACAATTTAATTTAATTAATAGACAATAGTACAGTAGAGGTTTGTGTATCACATGATATCCTTTGTGTACATAATTATTTTCTTATACGGACCGCTAGAGTGTGGAATACTCTGCCAGAGTGTGTGTTCCCTGACACTTATAATCTGGGTGTCTTCAAGTCTCCAGTGAATCGGTTTCTTCTAGGGAAGCGTGCTCCATCGTAGGCTGCGTCACTGCTTTTCATCAGGCTTGTTGACGGCCAAACGCAACCCTATTAAGTTTAAAAAAAAAACAGCCAGATGCAATTAATTACGAATTAGAAATTCAAAATTATGTTTAATTGCAACTGTTGGAGTTTTAGGTACTTCCATAAATTGATTACCTAAATTAACAGCATAAGTTAATCGAACACGAAAAATACCTGTAACATTTTGTCATGATTTCTAATAACAACAATTGATAATAATCAGGCCACCTGAGCACTGTGTTCTGATGGCTAAACCCTCTTCAACGGCATTTAGCTTAATCTTACAGATTTCGCACTATCAGCCAGCTTAAACGAAACTGAAATAGACTGCTAGACTACCGAAAAATCATACTTATCTTCATTGTCATTAAAATCCTACCATAACATTATAAACGCGAAAGTTTGTAAGAATGGATGAATGGATAGATGGATGTTTGTTCCTCTTTCGCGCCAGAACGGGTGAACAGATCTGCATACAATTTGGCACAGAGATAAATTCAGAGACTGAATCTATCTCTGTGACTGAATCTATCACTGAATCTATCCCTTTACCTTTTATCCTGATCGTCTAGAATAGCACATAGGATACTTTTTAACCACGAGCAAAACCGCGGGGCACAGCAAGTTTCAAATAAATCTATATATAGGTATTCTAATATACGTCAATATTTTATAATTAGGTTACATTTGTGAGTTTGCACGGGGATAATCTCCGAAACTACTGAACCTATTCTAAAAATGTTTTACTATTAAAAAGCTACATTATCCTTTTGCGACACATGTTATGAAAAGCGTGCGAAGCCGTGGGCAAAAGAGCTAGCCTCTTATAAATAATACAATAATTTTAGGGAACTAAATCACAGTTCACACTAATATTATAAAGGCGAAAGTTTGTGAGTGTGTATGTTTGTTACTACTTCACGCTCAAACGGATCGACGGATTCTGATGAAATTTGGTATGAAGGTAGCATATACCCTGGATTAACACAAAAGTTACTTTTTAACCGCGGGTAAAACCGCGGGGCGCAGCTAGTATTACATAATACATAAATGTAAAAAAAAACTATATTAAATAAATAAATAAATAAATTCGGGACACTTCCACACACGGTCGCCTGACCCCAAACTAAGCAAAGCTTGTACTATGGCTGCCAGAGACTGATATACATACTTAGATATTTTTAAATACATACTTAAATAGATATTAACACCCAGACATAGAACAAACACAAATGTCTATCACACAAATGTTTGCCCTAGGCGGGAATCGAACCCATGCCCCCAAGCTCAGAAGGCAGGTTCACTACCAACTGAGCCACCGAGGCAGTCCAACTACAGGCAGTTAGAGGACAACTTTACCTAGTTCGTATTTAACGTTATGGTCACAGCTTCTAACCAACCCCAAAACCCTAACCTACCCAAAATGATGGACAGGACAATTCGCAGCTCATCACTATAAAAGTCTTGCAATGAAAAGAATCGGCCTCATAAGGAGACGCATTTGTCTTACACGCGTTTCGAGCTTTAATTATAATTAAGTGTTAATTATGGTGATGTTATGCTACTATTAAAGAGATTGAAGCTTGTAGTTTGAACTTACTTCTTTTATGCGTAAAGACTAGAATTGCTAATTGCGTGTTATTATTTTAGTAAGTACATAACTGTAAGTAACCTTGTTAATAAAATTGTTACCTGATATTTTAGTTTAATTTTTAGGTGTTAGTTCAACTTAAGATTAGCTAAAAACTTTAGAGTTTTTTACAACGACGTTGATCTTAAAAATCTTGATCCTTGGGGTTACTACTCATTCTAATGTCTTAATTAATAGGAAAAGGAGAACTCTATTCAGGCCCTCTATTCTTGACGCGTGAGATGTTTCTTGGTTTTTACCATGACTTTTCAGACGAGAGAGACAATTACCAAAAAATATCTCGATTGGTAAGAATAGGGCTCCTGATGCGTTAGATATTATTTTGGTCACTCTCACTCTTATGACTTTTAAACTAGAGAGACAATAACCATGTTAGTATCTTACTCTTCAGAACAGGGTTAACTTCAACTTCAGCTTTTCTTTATGGCTTCAGTAGTGTTGCCAAGAGCAAGGTCTAAAAAGGCTATTCTTACAATTCGAGATATTTTTTTGTCATTGTCTCTCTCGTTTAAAAAGTCATAGCAGTGATAGTGACAAAGAAACATCACACCTGTCTTGAATAGAGCGCCAGAGATAGTGGTCAAGGTAATATTGTGATATTGCTTTTGCCAGAATAGAACTCCAGTATTGCTATGTAAGCGATAGTGCCTTCGTCTGTAGATTCCAGGGTCTGGCGTCAGTCAGTCATCAAAATAGAACGCTATTTTCGTGGAAGAAGCGGCGGAAATTCAGCTAACATTAGCCGATGCTTAACTGAACCGTTGATGTTGGGTTTGTCAAAAAAAATCGGACGGGGAACGATTCAGTAACACTAATGTCTCACAAACATGCCAGATTGGCCTTGATTCTACCAAGCATTTGTTTTTAAATTGTTAACTAATTGTCTATTTTTGACACTTCAGGCTTTCTACAAAAAGTATCAATTTGAGGCAATTCATTAACAATTTGAAAACAATTGGTTAATAGCATTGGAGAGGCTGGACTACCGGTGACACGTTTGTGAAACGTTAGTGATACTGAGCCGTTGTACGTTAATTTATTTTAAGACAAACGCAACGATAACGGGCATGTTAAGCATCGGCTATGGTTAGCTCAATTGTCTTGCTAAGTATTTAGCGTTCTTTTGCAGGTAAGCATCATCTTGTAACATTAAAAAGTGACAGTTTACATGCCCAAATGAACTTATTAGTTTTACGCCTTCAAAACTAACAAACCATAGTTAGTTAATCAGTCAAAATACACCTTGTATATCCCATGGGCAATATAATTTATTGTAAGTTAATAAAGAACGACCACGCGAACACATGTCGCTAACACATAGCTCAACTATGTCACCTCTCACTCCGTAATAATTTACGACTATAGGGGACATCCGCTGTCCTACTCTATTTAGAAACTGAAGAGTAGGATGGACCGATATGTTTATTTAAAATTCGTTTATTGGTATTTAATTATGTTGGTTAGGGTTTGGGAATTAAAGATGTTAATAGTTTTTTTGGTTGGGAAGGGGATTTTGAGAATGTGGTTAAAATTTGTAAATGGAGGTTTGTAACGGAATTATATTCTTTTTTTTTCAATTCTTTAAAATAAACTTTACAAATATTTATTTCTATTGAATATACCTAATTATTACTTAAGTAATAGTAGGTAGGTACTATTTACTTAACCTACTTACTTAATTGTGATTTGTTTTAAGCCAGCATCGGGGATTTTTATTAACCAAAAATATAAAAATACTCAGAGTTAAGATCTTTCAAAAAATCTTTTTATATGACTATTAGGATATATTATAGTTAGATCCAAATAGTTATTATAAATAAAAAATACAAAAAATAGATAATAAAATACATTTATTTATTCCCATTATTTAACACGTTGACTGCCATGTAAATAAAAAATTACTGCCAGGTAAAACATCAAATTACAAAAAATTTAAATGCAAGATCTAATAAGCTTGAGTTCTTGTAAGATAATAATAGAGCAGTAATGCATAGCATAATTGTTTTACCCAATTAAAACATACCTTGAAGACACGTTCTATGAAAAGCCAAGTATACTTACAGTGGTATATTTATGTACATACCTTTTGTAATTAGCAATCATTAAACATAATTGTTTATAAAGAAGCAAAATTATCCGCCTTTATTCCTCACCACACTAACTCCCGTGTCACGCATTCTTTTCTTACCTAACCGTGTAAATCGTGATGCCACATAATAATACATAATTGCAATACTTAATTTGCAATTGAATAAAAAATTTGCATGTAATCATAATGGCAAGTGTTGCCGTCTCTATCGTGCAGAGTTGATAAGTATACGCGGAAAGGAGACGGCGCGAAGTTCCCGTAGTCTGAAGTTCGTTTTGCATTGAGGCATGCGTATTGCAGTGGCCGTGGGCGCGGCTGGTTGCGTGATTTCCCGCCCAGCGATTGGTTGAAATAACACGTTCAGGGTGTGAAGAAACTTCGAGTTGAAAACTTTTTGAAATTATACAAAATTTTCTTTTATCCCACGTTGTTTGAGTACGTGATTGGAATGAGCGCGAGCTTGAGACAATAGCGCGAAAGTTTGTTTTGCTTGAGAATGGTGAGTTTATAGACATTTTATGGTTGAGATAAAAAAAAAACGACTTCAAAATAGAAAAAAAAAAATAAGTAAGTAAGTTAATTTTCATTCCCAAATCAAAACGATTTTTAGTGATATCAATCCAATTTGTCTTCGGTATTTTTAGAATAGGTATATTGGTATTTAATTTATTATGGATTGTGTTAGGTATCCTTTCAAAAACAATCTAGATGAATCATACGACTTTACGCTATTCTACAGTAAACATATGTATGTATTTCTTCAAGTATCTAAGTATTTCCTAAATTAAAGTATTATAATGCTGTATTTTCGATACTCACAATTTTTTCAGGTCTAACATTAATACGATCGGTTCAACCTTTTTATCGTGAAATGCATGGTATAATAATAATATATTCGTACTTCGCCAAGTATAGTATTCCGGTCACCTGAACAACACGTAGTGACGTCAATCGATGCTAAAGCAAGACCGAATTAATTCATTTACAACAAGTTCGAAAGAGACGGATGACGATGACCAGTGACGTCATTGTGTGTTTGTTCCCAGAATGCTAGACCTTGTTTTTTGGATCACGGTGAAAAGTAATAACATGGGAGTGAGAGAAAGTTGAAGTGAGAGTATGGAAGCGTTTAATAGATTTATACTTACTTACTTCTTCATTAACACCATACGTAGCCTTCTTTAACCCCTCGCACCTACTTCTAGATCGTGCTAGACTAATTTCAATTCAGTAATATTATTTTCATACTTTAAAAGCAAAATGACAAGCAAGCCTTCTTAGCAATAAACGTTGAATAGCCTAGGAATAGCTACACAGTGTTTTGTCTTTTTCGATTGAGTTAAAAAATTTAAAAGAAAGCAAAAAAACTGTATAGCTATTTCGAGACTGTACAACGTTTATTGCTAAGGAGAATCACACTAACGTTTTAATGCGAAAGTTTAGAAGGATGTATGGATGGATAGACGGACCTGTATTTATATAGTTTGTTACTCAATCACGCAAGAAAGGCTAAACGGATCAGGATGAAACTTGGTATAGAGATAAATTATAGTCTGGAATAGTACATAGGATACTTTTTAACCGCGGATGAAACCGCGGGGCACTGATAGTGTGTAAATAAAAAAATAATAACCGCCATTATCAGCCCATAATGACTTACTGATGGGTATTTTACATTCTATTCTTTAAAAAAAAACTGGTAATATTTTAACAGTAAAAGATCTTGTTGGATTAACTACCTATTTATATTAACTGTTAAAATTCTTATTAGAGTTTATATTAAATTTGTCCAATACTTAACTGAAGTATTAGATACCAAAGTAATGTTGCACAGATAATACGTGATTTCTATTTTACTCATAGGTTCTACAAATTCGTTTATCATTTGCGAGTTATAATACCATCGCGATGTACCAATTTGTATGCGTGTGATAGCCTAGTTGGAAAAGGCACGCCTTTTAAACTAGAAGGTGCGGGTTCCATACCAGCCGAAGGCACGCGTCAATTTGTTCATTGTTTGAACATTATGTGCGTATTTAATGTCAGCTGTTACATAACTTTTGCCCGGTGTATGGCGACAGGCTTGCTCCCTATTAGATTTGGAACGGAATATCTTCCGAAGTATGGGTGTTGTAATACACCTCTGCCAATCCCTTCGGGAGAAAGGCGTGATGATATTTGTAATGTATGTAGTAGTAAAAAAAGCGACATTTTAGGACCAAGGTTTTACACATGCTCTGGGCAAAATCACATTATTTTCCTCTCCTATCAATAAAATAATATTCAATACTTAGGATGAAGCAGGTACATTATAATTATTTGAAAATCTTGATAAGGGATAGGTATTATCACTATTAATAATTGGCCATAATTGGACTATAGGTTCAAATTGTATGCATAAAATTTGAGTTGTTACCTGTATGTGTCTGTATGTGTCATAGTTTCTAGTCTGACACCGAGCCATTTCCAATTCAGTTCCAAATTCAAATTCAATTCCGAAATTCCAATTACAATTTAAAAAAAATCACACTGAACGCTATGGTCAACTATCCCCACGGGGTCGGATAGCCATAAGTGTTACCGTTTGCCACCGCGTGAGGGCAGACCGTGGGGGCAGACGGTAACAGATCGTATCTAATCATCTACTGCTGAACGTAAGACTCTTTTCTCATCCTTTACTCATCCCAGTCCACTTCCAACCTCGTCTAGAATACAGAATTTTTATATCTGCCTACCTGTTACGGGAAAGGTCACATTTCTCTCTTTTTCTAAGTCTATTCCGAAAAGTGAATGAAAAGTACGATTCTTTCAAAATGTTAATAGATTATTACTAATCCTAATGATGATTACTATTATTACCTATAGTCTTTTGTATTATGTTTATGGTTATCTTAGAAAAGTGAATATTCTAAGATGCTTACTCTATATCCATTGGTAAAGTATTTTAAGTACAGCGCCTATTATACACTTGGCAGAATTTTGTCAACTGAATTCAGTTGTTACTGACTTTAGTCCAGTCTGTACTCATCATTCACCATTCAGGAAGCTGGCATCCTAAATTCAAAAGCAAGGATGGCTTGTGACTGACTAAATCATTTAGAAGCATCTAAATTTACATGACTAAGTTCAGCCCTTTAGTTCCATTTTTCTTCAAGAAGTAGCCAGGGGCACCACTGTGTACTCTGCAAACGTACTTTTGGCAAGATTTTGAAATCTTCGATAGATGGCGCTTATTAGAATTTTACCTAAAAAGTTTCTAAGTTATTTCAAACATTTTAGAACTGTATTGCTATCTAATAGTTGTTTGTTACCTATCTATCATAGTAATATTATAAATGCGAAAGTTTGGATGGATGTTACTCAATTGTCAGAACTGTCAGGATGTTTGTCAGAACGGCTGAACGGATATGAACGAAATTTGACATAAAGATAGAGTTTAGTCTCAAATAGCGCTTAGGCAACTTTTTTTACCGTAGGTAACCTCGAGGGGCGCATCTTGTATTATATAATTTAGTACTTGTTTACTGTTTTTTCCCCATTTCTCTTTTAAAATACTTCCGGTTAGTTGTATACCATGTTAGGCCCTTCTTCCATAGCGGACTGCACCGTTATTTATTAATATTAATATTTATCAGGTAAATGGTAAAAACGAGTCTAACATAAAAGATAAAAACTAAGATAAAAACGAATCTAAGATAAAAACTAGACTATTTTAAGAAAGAGGGTTATGTTTTTCGAGTGTACTCGTATGTTTGTATGTATGTGGATATGTATGAGGTTTCTTTGGTACGCCCTACAGCCTAAACAGTTTGATGGATTTCGACAATACATGTGAGGTGTCATTTAAATTGTCTTGATAGTGGAAGTGACATAGCGTAGGTACAATATTTTGCAGCCGGGTTTTTGCATTAAACGAACCTATCAGTATTTAAAATTGATCCGTAAAGGTGTCAACACACTAGAGTCGCCAACAGCGGGTGACATTTCGTTATTTGTATGAAGCCTTCGATGGAAGCGACTTTATTTCAAAAGGTGACTTTGGTTTGTACTCTTTTAGTCGCACCCATCTCCAAGTGATTACTAAGCAGGCAGGTACATTGTTTAACGTTTATGTATAGGACCTGGAGGCCTACCATGAAATCTTATTGCACCTTATTGGACATGGACCTTATTGCGCGGCGATACGACTCGCGGTCGTGCAGCGTCGAAAACAGAACGTAGCTATCATGGCAGCAATAAGATGTAAATGGGCCTCTAGTTTTCAGAAATCATAATATCTGCCTCTTTCCTCATGTATATCCTACTAATATTATAAACGCGAAAGTTTGTTAGAATGGATGGATGGATGGATGGATATTTGTTACTCTTTCACGCCATAAACAGATCTAGATGAAATTTGGCACAGAGATAGATTATAGTCTAGAATAGCACATAGGATACTTATTAACCGCGGGTGAAATCGCGGGGCGCAGCTAGTGATAATATATGGCTGATGATGCAGCGTCTCTAATGTATTTCTTTCATTTCCCTCTACTTTATTTACCTACATTTTTATAACTGCACACTTTTATAGTCCAGTGAAAGGAATATTAATTATAAATAAGCTTTTTTATGATATCGCAGACCTTTAAGGCACAACGTTTCGCTCATGGCAGGAAATTTAAATTTAAAACTTTTTGGTTTTTGTAGCTAGACCAGGTAGCTGAAATCAGTAACAACAAATTTGCGGCTATCGTAGATCATCTACTAAATTTAATTTCCGATATTTTGTAGACACATTGTAGCTTGTGCAATACTAATCGTATTGCACCAGCTAGTCAAATAAGCAAATTAACCGATAAACTGACGAGCCTAGCTTAAATGATCATTTAGGTGCATTTTTGTCAAAAATATCTGTGAAATAACGAGAATAATTGTCTAATCTAAGGTCTAAAACCGCAAATTCAGTTATCACATACAATAGTTTCCCGATATAGCTCCAAAACACAACTGTTTAAATTTAAATTTCGCACCATGACCGAAACGTATCACCTTAAGTAAACCATACATGTCATCATGGCGCTAGAATTCTGTCCTCTCGGTCTAAACACATTTTTACTTTGAAGCAATAAACGTTGCATATCCTCTTAATAGTTACACAGTATTTTGTCTTTTTCCATCGAGTTAAAAATTTAAAGGGAAGAAAAAGGAAAAACACTATCATAACTATTCTGAAGCTATACAACGTGTATAGCTTAGAGGGCATAAGTTGAACCGTGCCAAAACTTACCCTGTTGTCTTTAAAATTTGATCAGCGAACGATTCAGGCAGCTCCTCAATGCATCGAGAGTAAAAGAGCTGCAACCATTAGTCAAGCCGTCGCCCCTCGTCAGGCCCCTTCGTCGACCTTACACTAATACAGCTAAACATCGTCCTGGTTGACAGCGTGTGATGTTATTGACATTCCGCACCGAGAGGAAAAGTTAAAGACTGCCTTTCCGATGAACCTGTTTTTGTTGAAATGTGTTTTGTCTTTTTAACCTCCGACGCAAAAACGATAGGGTGTTATAAGTTTGACGTGTCTATGTTTTTGTGTGACAGACACATCGTAGTGTGGCATCGTAGCTCCCAAACGGATGAACAGATTTTGATTTTGTTTGTCCTTTGTTTGAAAGATGAAGTCGGGAGTGTTCTCAGCTGTTTTATGAAAATCCGTGTTGGTAAAAATCGGTGTAGGGGACTTTTAAAATTGTTCATCTACACCTTGTTTACATAAGTAAGTGGAATATTTCGTAGTAATGCAGTAGGTACGACATGTTTCTCATCAATGAATTGATCTGTCACGATGATAAGAACGATAGCAGCCTAGTTGGGAGAAGGTCCGCCTCTCAAGCCAGAGGGGGTGGGTTCGAACCCAGCCGACGGCACGCACCAATTCGTTCATTGTGTGAGCATGTGTGCGCATTGTATGTCATCTGCTACATGACTGGAGCCCGGTGTATGGCGACAGGCGACAGGGGTGTCACATTTGGGACTGAATATCGTTCGGCGAAGAGTGGGTGTTGTATTACATCTCTGCCAGCCCCCTCGGGGGAAGAGGCGTGACGATATGTTTTGTCATGCTTTATTTTAATGGAAGCCTGATCTAGTAGGTACATCGTAGATTGTATTGGTACATTTTATTGTTGATTGTAAATAGGTGATTGGGTTCAAATTAAACTACATAATCAGAAAGCTAGTAAATTAATAGGTATATTTTTAGTCAAATAAAATGCTTTTGCGGCCTGTTTGATGAAACTCTTTCCTCTTCCTTAACGCCAGTATACCTGAAAAGATAAAAGAAATTGTATTTAGTTTAGATACATACTCGTAACTCTGCTTACGGCTTTTTAGGAGATAATACATTAGTGTTGATTTCGTTTAGGCAAGCAAGATCCATCGTAGGTCACATCAATAGCGCCACTAATTGATGTGGCCTACGATGGATCTCGCTTGCCTAAAACGTAAACTTTACGTCAAACGTAAGCCGTGGCGTAGGCATCAATGAAGAAACAGTTAAATTATATTAACTCTAATGTGTGTCATCTGCTCCATCACTGGAGCCCGGTGTATGGCGACAGGCTCAACCCCTGTCACATTTGGGACTGAATATCGTTCGGCGAAGTGTGGGTGTTGTATTACACCTCTGCCAGCCCCCTCGGGGTAAAGGCGTGACTGTGTGAAAAAACCAGACCGTGGTACAAACATTCTTATACCCAGTGACACTCTCAAGACAGACCAATCTAACGACATACATACATAAATAATTTGTCGAAATCAGTTCAGCCGTTTAGAGAAACAATACTTATAAACTAAAACAATTACTTGGTAGAATCTAAATAGTAGAAAGAAATAATATTGTTTATTATTTACATAAGTACTTTGTTCACATATTGTACGAGTTTCAAAATATATGTATTTCTTTCTTTCTTCTTTCTTTTAGAATAGACACCCTGGTCATGCAAACTTGTAACCCTCTTTTCTCGCTTCACCGCAGTCGGGTAAAAAGAAACTATATTTCACAGTAATTTCCGAAAATTGTGTCAAAGTTACACAACAAAAAGTTACCCGAGACCTTCGTATAGCTGAAACAAAAATAATTACAGGGAGAGGTCGAGATGTGCGTCGCTCAAACAATGCTAACTTACATTTAGCTGTCAGTCAAAAACAATTTGGAATTTGGTGAGCGCGAGGGTCGGGAGTATGCTGGGAAAATTGGATGGATACAGAGTGGATGAAACTTCATTATATTTACTTGGTTATAATTTTTTGCAAAGTTTAAATTATTTTAGTGTATTTTTTTAATAATCATAATACTAGGATAATTATGATGATAACAAGTATACAAAAGAAAAACAAAAAATCCGGCTGCAAAATATTGTACTCTACTTATGTCACTCACTACTATCAAGACGATTCAAATGACACCTCGCATGTCGAAATCCATCAAGCTGATTAGGCTGTAGGCCGTGCCGAAGAAACCTCACATATACATACCCACATACATACGAGTACATACATACACATTAGAAAAACATAACTCTCCTTGTTGCGCAGTCGGTTATAAAAGACCTCTAATTGTGTCAAACGGCTAAGATTTTTCGGATCGAAGTTTAACCTGAACGTGTCCTCGGCGTGACTCGGAAAGCCACGAAAGTAATCGACTTTCACAGATAATGACAAAGTTCGTGCTAGTTCCTTTTTTATTATCAAGTAAATAAACTGACTTGGCTAGTTACTCAATTCACAGGCTAAATAGTACGAGTAAGTAAAAAATATCTGCGCGTTTGAATTTGTAACTTGCTATTTTTCCATCCCTTTTTATCTTCTTAAAAACGTTTTAGCAACTCCATAGGTATCTTTTCAAGTTCCGCGCCGTTACAGCAATGGGCCGCTCGCTACACCATCGATCATTTCCTCCTTCCTCTCGGCGGGTTAAGCACATAAGTGACATTGACGCCGATACCGACCACCCTTACTTGCACCCTGAGTACTGCTAGCTGGTCTTAACACATCGGTGAAGTTAGCGAACATCTTCTGACCGCTGGTCTTTGAATAAGTGACTGCAAGTAGCATAGAACTGTTTAAAATTTGGTGACGTAACGTAAGTGACATTACGAAATATAACTATGTATTGAATTGTTGTTAGCAATAATTTTCTATTATTTTTTTTCTGACTGTCATTGGCACATTATTAAATTAAATTTAGTGTTGGTAAATAATTCATTTTTCTCATAATTTCAGCTGTGTCTAAAAAAAAATACAAACTAAAGAAAAATGCACAATACAGTAGCGCTAAACCGATTTCACCTTACTTGAGGGTCTACCTTAATTGGGCGGTCACTCCACAATTCTCCGCTTAGACGTCAATTTACGTTACGCTCAGGTAAATGACGTTACGTTTTGATGTGAACTGTGACTGGCGTTCAAACGCTAAATATAGCCGACTGCACTGAGCCGATTCCTTTATACCTTGTGATTCAATTATAAATAAAAAGTTTGGTTAAATATAAATAATCGTTAATACTCGACCAAACAAGCATTGGCGAGCGAAGCGTCTATGCTTCAGCTTTAAGAGTCCGGCGACCTAACTAATTTCGACCTAGGCGACCTAGACTAACTTCGCATTGGCTTAAGGTATTCTATCGCCATTTCGTCTAGAAGAAGAAGACGAGTGAAGAGAGCGAGTAATGATACCTGACGAGCCTCTAAACTTACCTTAAGTGACAAAGTGCAATTTTTTTTTTAATGAATTTTGCACTACTGTAATCATTCTTCAGTAACTAATAATTTCCCTTGTATTATTGATTCATTTAACAGCTAATGATGTAGACAACCTCCCTATGTAATGGAATTCATGATTTGCTTTGTCTACCTATTGAATAAATCAGTCAAAAGTGACCCCTTAAAATGCGGATATTTTTCATAGCTCTATTTTAGCTTAAGAACGTTTTTTAAAAAAAACCAAGAACATAGGGGCGAAGATATTGTTAATTTAATTGTACATGCTAAATTTCATCATAATCTGACAAACGGTTTTCAAGAAATTTGAGTAGCGCGTTTGTATGGAAATTTCAGAACGTCGCGGCCCTCTTAACGAAAATGCTTTCGTATGTCCGAATTCTGTCCCAATCTCTGTCTTACTCTACATGTTGTATTTCTTAACCTCCGTTTTTTTAACACAGTAAATCCTACTAATATTATAAACACGAAAGTTTGTATGTATGGATGGATGGATGGATGTTTGTTACTCTTTCACGTCAGAACGGCTGAACAGATCTGGATGAAATTTGGAACAAAGATAGATTATAGTCTAGAATAGCACATAGGATACTTTTTAACCGCGGGTGAAACCGCAGGGCGCAGCTAGTTTTTCATAATTTTTTCAAAATTTTGAAGAAATTAAAAAAATCTCGGCCATTTTTTGTTTTTTTTTTTAAACTTACTCGACAAAAAAATCTATTTACAAAATTACCAAACATACTAACGAAATTTCACGAGAACCGGTTGAGGTATGCGACCTCTATAGAAGGACAGCCGCCAGGTCTCCAGCTTACATATTATTATACTAGTCTCAAAATGGTTGATTGTAAAGATGTATTTTGTTTGTCTTATGCCATTACCACACAACTTTTTATTTAATGGTAATGTCAATACAAGCCAGAGGGAGCGGGTTCGAACCCAGCCGACGGCACGCACCAATTTGTTCATTGTGTGAACATATGTGCGTATTGTATGTCATCTGCTACATGGCTGTAGCCCGGTGTATGGCGACAGACTCGCCCCCTGTCACATTTGGGACTGAATATCGTCCGGCGAAGTGTGGGTGTTGTATTACACCTCTGTCAGCCTCCTCGGGGGAAAGGCGTGACGATATGCTTATGTCAATCCAATGAACGTTACTGTGACCAAAATAGTAGATACAAACTTCTACGCTAATAAATGTGATTAACGTAGTACCTGAAACCCCCGAATAGAATACTAAATGTTAGTTGTATGTATTTAGTTTAAAATATCCTAATTTAAATGAGCCACTTACTTTAACAACTTCATGTAATTTAAGCGATCGAACTTGAATTATAATAATGAGGCAATTTTGCAGTTAAAAAAAACTTGATACTCTTAAATTGAGTTATTAAGAATTTCTCAAAGGCGTCAAATTGCAAAATTACATAAACTGCTTTTAAACGGTGGCCGGTAAATGTTCGTTGTAATAGTGATGTAAAATATTTTGAATAAAAAATAAATACCGTAACAGATGTTCCTAAAGATAGCATAACAAATATATATTTCATTTCAAGTGTTTCACAATTCATTTTATAAACTATTATCTAAGCTTCAGAGCTTGTCGCACCGACGTGAAGTGGCCAGTCTGTCAGTATTCTACAGAATACGCTACGGCGAGTGTGCACAAGAACTGCACGACCTGATCCAGCCATCGCCGTTTTTTTTATAATTGTACCAGGAGCACCAGGAAGAGACACCCTCTTATGGTGGAAATTCCGCCAAAACGCACCAAGCGTTTCAAGTCAACTTTTCTTGTAAGAACTGCAGAGGTGTGGAACTCGTTGCCTGCGTCTGTCTTTCCACCTAAATACAATCCGGGGGTGTTTAAGAGTTAAGTAAATAGGTATCTCCTACGCAAGCGTGTTACACCTTCAATCACGTCGACGCTTCCCATCAGGCGAGTCAGTGGTCAAGCGCATGCCTAGTTTGTTGTAAAAAAAAACCTTTGATCAATTACCTATCTAATTAGTACTTGAGATTATCTAATTACTACATAAATTAAAGAGTTATGTAGTAAATCAAAGTCATCCATTTATGGTCACTTACCTGCAGAAGCTAGAATGCAAAGACGAAAAAAAGCAGGTTATGTATTTAGCTCGGTATTAACTGCTCGTCAAAGGTTAAAACTGATAAACCGTCTTGCGCCACCAAGAGTTAGAATCTAAGCTAACCTTGCATTTATAGCATTTTAAAATTGTACTCCGTATCTTCTCTAAGTGCGCCTAAGTTATAAAATATCTTTAGAGTCCCACGACGCCCTGAAATTTCCACACAAACGCGCTTCTCAAATTTCTTGAAAACCATTTGTCAGATTACGATGAAATTTAGCATGTACAATTAAATTAACAATATCTCCACTCATACGTTCTTGGTTTATTTAAAAAAAAAACGTTTTCAAGCGAAAATAGAGCTATGAAAAATATCCGCATTTGTAAGGGGTCACTTTTGACTGATTTATTTAATAGATAGACAAAGCAAATCAAAAATCCCTTTAAATAGGGAGGTTGTCTACATCATTAGCTTTTAAATGAATCCATAATACAAGGGACATTCTTAGTTATTTAAGAATGATTAGAGAAGTGCAAAAGTCATTAAAAAATTTAAATTGCACTTTGTCACTCTGTAGGTAACTTTAAAGGCTCGTCAGTATCTTTACTCTCTTCGCTCGTCATCTTCTTCTAGACGAAATGGCTATGGAAAACCAGCCAATGCGAAGTTAGTCTAAAGTGGTCGCCGGACTCGTAACCCTTCGAAAGTACCAACCAACCATAAACTAAGATTTATGGTCATAAAATAACCAACTGTTTTTTGGCTGCCTTTAACTGCCTGCTTATCAAAGAAATACTCAAATATAAACTTCCTTATGTATCTCTTACTAATTCATACCTACTATATTGTCCCATTCATGTTTTAGTTGTCCACAACACCCCTGCAACTAGAAAAACAATCACTCTGAATCTGACTCTTGTTGACAATTTTGGGGGCTGAGCTACCCACGTCCGTAGGAGTGTACTCTATTCTGATTCCCTACACGTGGTCCCCGGGTAGTGCTAACCGGGTAGCAAAACTCTGGTGGAAGGCTTCGGCCGTGGCTAGTTACCACCCACCGGACCAAGCCATGCCGTGAAATGACCTAGTCGTGTTTCGGGATGTAGTCCGGTGTAACCGTTCCGAAGACGGGTCTGAGCAGTGGCGCACTTGTAGCGCCTCACTCAACTGCCGTCTTTGTACTTCTTCACTCTAGTAAACTTCAAGGCTAGAGTGAATAAGTACCTTCTAGGTCGTCGTGCTCCATCTTAGACCACAACGTCGCTTAACATCAGGCGAGTTAGTGGTCAAACGCCGACCTATTATACATAAAGGCACGGCCGAAGCCTCCCACCAGAATTTTGCTACCCGGTTAGCACTACCCGGGGACCACGTGTAGGGAATCAGAATAGAGTACACTTCTACGGACGTGGGTAGTTCAGCCCCCAAATATTATATTATTATAATATTATTATAATTATTATTATAATTAATCAATCCTAACTAATATTATAAAGGCGAAAGTGAGTTTGTTCGTTTGTTTGTAACGCTTGAACGCCCTACCTAATCAACACATCATTATGAAATTTTGCATACACGTTGTCTGGGGTACAGAAAAGAACATAATGTACATACCTACTTTTTATCCCGAAAAAATGAAAGGTTCCTGTGGGACCGCGGGTAAAACCGCGGGGCACAGCTAGTACATTATAAATTTGACTGCCTCAGTGGCTCAGTTGGTAGTAAACCTGCCTTCTGAGCTTGGGGGCGTGGGTTCGATTCCCACCTAGGGCAAACATTTATGTGGTGAACATTTGTATTTGTGCTATGTCTGGGTGTTAAATATCTATTTAAGTGTGTATCAAATTAACATTTTATATTTGTAAGTATATCAGTCTCTGTCAACCATTGTACAAGCTTTGCTTAAATTGGGGTCAGGCGACAGTGTGTGGAAAAACAAAAATAATCCTACTAATATTATAAACGCGAAAGTTTGTATGGATGGATGGATGTTTCCTACTCTTTCACGCCAGAACGGCTGAACAGATCTGGATGAAATTTGGCACAGAGATAGATTATAGTTTAGAATAGCACATATATAGAATACTTTTTAACCGCGGGTGAAACCGCCCTAGTAAATAATAAAATACAAATAATAATTGTTTTTTTTTAAACTGATTTTTATTACAAAATAGTTTTGGAAATAGAACTTGAGAAATCAAATTCAGAGACGCAAATTACTCGTATACAGGCATACGGGGTCAGGCTTGGTGTAGTTTTAAAACTTGTTCATATAAAATGTATGAAAGTGACGTGCTTTGAGTTTTACACAAACGGCGCGGCGCAAGACACGTTCGTTTACAGTTTTTATACCTAGGGGTTGTTCTAATTGCCATCATGGTTCATTATTACCATAATGGTTCAGTTTAGTTTTCGACTCTGCGCGATCATGAACCTTAATGCGCGGCGATACGATTGCGGTCGCGCAGCGTCGGTAAAAACGTAACCATGATGGAAATAAAATGTTATGGTAGGCCCTCTAAACTAAACCGTGTCCGTGCAGCATCCTCGTCTTACGTCCGGCCTGTATAGTTCGAGCCTAAGACTTGATTGTCTGAAGATCAATGTCTGCTTGTCTAGTCTAAGAAGTCAATAAAGATACGACAAAGTTTCTGGAGTGTTAGCTACTCACCATTTTTAACACCTGACGCGAAAACGACTGGGTATTAAAAGTTTGTGTAACGTGTCTGTGTCTGTTTGTGTGTGTGTGTGTGTGTGTGTCTCTCTCTCTGTAGCATCGTAGCTCCCGAACGGATGAACCGATATTTTTTTTTGAATGGTGAATTAGTCGGGAGTGTTCTTAGCTATGTTTGTGAAAATCGGTGTCGGGGCTTTTGAAGATTATAATTTAAACTTGTTAAACAGAATATATTTTTCACACCACCTGCTCGACAATGACCAATTACATAGTTATAACGTAGACTCAAAATAAACCTCCCAAGGGAGATAATGTTGTATGAAACTCCCCAGGGAGTGTTCGAGGAAAGATGTTAAAATTTAGTAAAAACTCATCAAAGGGACGAGTTATTCGAAAATCGAAAAAGAACAAAAAAAGAACGCAAATGCATGAAATTTTAAAACAAAAAAACGCTGTTTTTTTCTACTAATTTTTGGCGCCGCACATCGTGTGTATTTGCCAGTATCTAGTAAATTACGTATTTCATAGTTGTAATGATAACCAAGTGATTGCAACGATAAATCACTCACCTCGCAGAATGTGTGAAAAGTAGAGTATTCACCTCTAGGATAAAGCAGTGTCTTCGTCTTGGGCGGCTTAAACCCCTCGCTTCACTCAGGACTCTACATAACTCCCTTGCTGTGCTCGAGAGTTCACTCTAGAGTCCCTCGTTACGCTTAGGGTTCAATAAGCTGCCCGTGACGTAAGACACTGCTTAACTCCCTCGGTGAGTAATCTACTATATCTGACCTATAGTGAATAAACTAGGTAGGTCTGTATTCCCGCTACGTAAATACATAAATTAGTCATTCAACTTCGTGATCTAAATTACGTACAATAATTAATGCCTCATCTAAACCATCATTTTTCATACATCAAACAACATAGTAATTTTAGCAAGTAGGACCAACTTTTTTGTCGTTCACTAATGACTGCACTGTCCTAAAAAGTGGACAAAGGCACCCACCATTTCAAATTGTATCGTATGAGTCAGTGACTCAATGGTAATATCTAAGGCGCTGACCCGGCGATGAAAAGGTAAATATACGATAATGCATTCAAATACCCATTAGTGGCTTCTTTTGATCTGGCTTCAATGAAACCTTCTAGTTCGACGTAAGATTAATTAGAGGTGCCATTCAAGCATAGACTCTACGTACAATCACAAAGCGCGGACGCGAACGACTAAGTTCAACTGGAACTCAAACGGGCTATTGTGAAATTGTGAGAGCAGAAGTTGCTCTTAATACTGGGTTTGGTTCATGTAGCCTTGATTGTAGAATGTGTGTCTGAGTAAAATGTTAGGACTGTAATTTTTATATTATTTTTTAATAAGACTGCCCATTGCGCCTTTATTTTTGAGTGTTTAGTTTAGATTTATTTGTATTTGGTGTCAATAAAAAGTTTTTATATTGTATTGTATTGTAATTTTCAATTTCAATGTTTTGAATTCGATGAAATCGATTTGCGTTACATGGTAAGTGCCTACGATTAAACCAATATCTATTGTTTCGTGTCGATGATTTAGAGAGAGACTTTGATTTACCTACTAGATTTAAACTTCCATAGATGTTTTAACTAGCTGCGCCTCGCGGTTTCAGTCGTAGTTAAAAACTATCATATGTGCTATTCTAGACTATAATCTATCTCTGTGCCAAATTTCATCCAGATCTGTTGAGCCGTTCTGGCGTGAAAGAGTAACAAACATCCATTCATCCATCCATTCTTACAAACTTTCACGTTTATAATATTAGTAGGATATGATAATCGTAGATTAGCCTCAGAATAGCTATGTTAGTGTTTTGTCTTTTTCGACAAAAATTTAAAGACTGGAAAAGACAAAACACTGTACAACTGTTCCGAGGCAATACAAACAACGTCTATTAGTGCTAGGATTTTTTTTTCTATCAGTTGCAGGCAATTTATACGACATAAATAAAGAAACAGACACCGACATAATTATTTACATCCACCTAAATTATTTACTTTAGAAGCGATGATAGCCTAGTTGGGAGAAGGCCCGCCTCTCAAGCCAGAGGGAGCGGGTTCAAACCCAGCCGACTGCACGCACCAATTTGTTCTTTGTGTGAATTGTATGTCATCTGCTACATGACTGGAGTCCGGTGTATGGTGACAGGCTCGCCCTCTGTCACATTTGGGACTGAATAACGTCCGGCGAAATGTAGGCGTTGTACCACATCTGCCAGGCTCCACGGGGGAAAGGCGTGACTTTATATTAATTATTTTTTCTCCTTTTGGAAAATCAGGTAAAACATCAAAATATTATTTTCTCAGACCAAATCAAAAAAATATGTGAATGTTTATTTAGTCTGAGGTCATTTCAATAATTATTTTAAGAAATATACTCAGACCTTATTTTTGATTTGCTTCCGTAGAAATAGTTCTTTAAAAAAACTTTAGCAAAATTTAAATTACAACCTTAAAAAAATTTAAAGATTCAACCAATTGAGAACCGCTTCCTTTCTCTTTTGAAGTCGGTTAAAAACACAAGAGTAAGCTGTCGTATAACAGTTTCGCAGTAGCCTGTCTAAAATCATCAGACCGTTATTTGAAGGTAGGTGGTCAAAGATTAGAGAAAAAAAAGTTGACATAATGATTTAAGTAAGAAAGAGTGTGAAAAAAAATTTCCTAATTCAAAAACATTCGATTAATTTACTGAATACGTACTTAGGTAAAGAAGTAAAAAATAGGCACCAATAATGTAAATGGTAAAATAGGGATATTTAGTGAGAAATTGAAAGAAAATGACAGAAAAATGCAGATGAAAACCAATTAAGTACATAATTATAAATCAGGACTAATTAATTATTATTCTCTAAAAAATATCACTTTTATTAAAATACTGGTGACTACAACAAACTGAAAAAACGATGACAGCCTAGTTGGAGAAGGCGTGCCTCTCAAGCCACAGGAAGCGGGTTCGAACCCAGTCGACGGCACGCACCAATTTGTTCATTATGTGAACATAAGTGCGTATTGTATGTCATCTGCTACATGAATGGAGCCTGGTGTATGGCGACTGGCTCTCCCCCTGTCACATTTGGGACTGAATATCGTCCGGCGAAGTGTGGGTGTTGTATTACACCTCTGCCAGCCTCTTCGGGAGAAAGGCGATATGTATGTATGTGCAACAAACTGATGGCTGCAATATTGTCGATTCTGCTGTCACATTGATTTAAATAAACAAAATTAGGCACATCCACAATTATTGATCCCATCCATTTCTCACATGATTAAAATTAAAAGAGAATATGTCATTGACTGATAAGTTTAGTTTAGAGAAGTATAGATGGTACAAGAAGACAACACCAATGTCAACCATAATTTTTTACAGCTTGCTAAACTTAGAATTTAAATAGGTCTTACCAAGTCGAAAAGTTGATGACATGAATTGACACATTCACTGCAATTTTCAAGCTTCTTTATGATGTCTGATATCTTTTTCTATCAAAAACAACAAAATCTCAACCAAACGCAAGCAGCCATATTTGTTAAATGCCCACAGAGCATGCGCAGTTTAGACTTACCCTTGGACAAAGGGAAGAACGCAGCTAGCTCCTTCTCTCATTCATTTTGACCGTATACTCCATCTCGTTCACTATTGTGATTCTTTATTGAAAAGGACGGAGGGTCGACTTTCTAAATGGGGTACTTTAGGTGTGAAGTTAGTTGTGAATCTGCGAAGAGGAATATTTTGAACGTCGTATCATGTAATTAAACGGGATTAAAATAAATGAGAAAAGAAATCTCGATTAGATTTTTAAAAAAAACTTGGTTACAACATACTTACTATTATTATTGCCGAAGCAATCGGTATCAGGTGAGGTTTGACTACGTTCTGTGAATTTTCGTAATTGATCTGTGTATTCATACTGAAAGTAAATGTCTGAATGAATAGGTATCTATGACCTATTTTTTTTAAAAAAAAGGACTTGAATTTTATAAGAAAAAAAACAAGCACATTTAAAACGATACGAAACTTTTCACATTTAACATGACACAAAACTTTGGTATTTTTATTAATAAGTCGAATCACAATACTAATACTTATTATTATATTTCTTAATATATATAAATCTCGTGTCACAATGTTTGTCCTCAATGAACTCCTAAACCACTTAACCGATTATAATAAAATTCGCACACCATGTGCAGTTCGATCCAACTTGAGAGATAGGATAGTTTAAATCTCAAATAATAGTCGCAATTTTAATTTATTGCTAATTAAACGCGAACGAAGTCGCGGGGTGACAGCTAGTATACATAAGTATATATTAATCATGTTTATCACAACTTATTTGTATGACATACTTACAGATAAAAAATAAATATAAAAATCGATGTTAGCCTAGTTGGGAGAAGGCCCGCCTCTCAAGCAAGAGGGAGCGGGTTCGAACCCAGCCGACGCGACGGCACGCACCAATTAGTTCATCATATGTGCGTATTGTACGTCATCTGCTACATGACTGGAGCCTGGTGTATGGCAACAGGCTCGGCCCCTGTCACATTTGGGACTGAATATCGTCCGGCGATGTGTGGGTGTTGTATTACACCTCTGCCAGCCTCCTTGGGGAAAGACGTGACGATATGTCATGTTATACATATACAATATACACCATCAGCAACCGAACAAAAAACTACGTAACACAGGTAGCGGCATTACCAAGCACTTTTACTAAGCTTTCCAAATCCAATAACCAGTCAAAACACATCAAAATCGCCGACAAGGTTTGCAAAACAACAATTCCCTTGACAGCAATCCGCATATTGACAGTATTTAACGGTACACCGACCAACTTATCGGCGAAGTTGGTGAAATGATGGAACTAAAGCCTTCCACGAGCGACGCTAGAAGTTTTACTCAAAAATACGCTGGTGGCTCTCAAAACGACTGCATAGATGATTTGGTCCGACTGTAAGACCCTTTGTGAAAGGGTAGCTAAAGGTACGTTGTTAAGGCATTGTTTGGTGTTAATTTTAAACGGATCAACGCCAGTTTTGACATTTGGAATGCGGTGATGGGTGATGCAAAGAGTAATTGTGTATTGAAAAGGTGATCTTGTGACAGTTGTTTTTTGTAACAAAATAATAAAAAATAGGACTAGCCGCTAACATCTTCTTACTCAAGCTAGCGTGCTATATGCACTTCTTTATTTTTATTAGCATAGACATGCTACCTTGGAAGCTAAAGAAAAATGCAAAATTTATGAAGAATGCCTACATTTTTAAAATATTTGTTTTGTAGTTTCTGTAATTCGTTCATTTATGTAATTACAGTTCAGCAAGTTTAAATGTACGAAGGGACCAAATGATGGAACTGGCATTATCCATGAGAGACTACGAATTTGATTTAGAAGATACGATTATGTAGGTAGCTCCTTCACTTAACTCTTTTAATAAGTTGGTCACTCTCTTTGTGCCGTTTAGAGTATATCAATATCCAAATATTGTATCTTATGTTCAAAGTAATCGGTAAAAATAAAACATACATTTTTGATTCGGAATTCAACCTCCTCTGCATTTATTAGCGCCTTTGTTAATTGACTAGAGAAGTACAAAATACTCTTTTATAAATAATCAACCTTAAATAATAAATCGATAGTGAATAGGAACTACATATTTCTTACAACTACTATTTACAATCACGTATTTTACCTCGTAATTATGCTAAAATAATTCAAGTATGTAAATGAATGATATTAGTAAGAAAATGATTTAGATAGATAATTATACAAAATTGACGTAAAATCAATTAAGGAACGTCTTCATTACAATTCGCTAGGTACAGAATAAGAAAAAAACATATATCACCTTTTATTGATATTAATAGTGAATCATTAAATTAATGGAGCTACTTATTAAAATAAAATATCACTATAAATATTTACCAACCGAAGTAATTTTAAAATAAACTGTATCAGCAGACCAATGGTCAAATTTTTGGTACCGTACTTCCGTAAGGAGAAATCATGTAGTTATGTGGCATGTGGCCAACATGTCCCATATTAGGAATAGCAGTACTCTGGTAGCTTTGATACTCTTCCAAACCTAAGCCTGGCAACTGTCTATTGTCCACATAGTCTGTCATGTTGCCTAATTTAGTAGCACCTACATCTTCAACGCCGTAAGGGTCAGGCGACGCATTCAGCTTACCATCTTTTTTTGCTTTCATCCGCCGATTCTGGAACCAGATCTTTATCTGCCTCTCTGTCAGCCCCAAAGCATGTGAGACTTCTATTCTTCTTCTTCTCGACAAATACTTGTTGAAGTGAAACTCTTTTTCTAGCTCAAGCGTTTGAAATCTGGTGTACGTTTGTCTAGTGCGTTTTGAGCCTTCCTTTCTTTCGTCTCCTATAAAACAAAATACATACCGTTAGTTTTCTTTTTATATTTCTAAAACAACAATGCAAAATTGGTAGTTTGATATAAATTAAATAAAAGCTTACCATTAACACTCTTCATCCACGGATAGAATCCTTGTGCCTCTGTTGTAGCGGCCATCTTGTTCTCAGCGTAATCCGCTGTGTCCCCGCCTGTTTCGACCCTTGTCACGTCCTGACAGCGTTCCGTCGGCTCCCGCGATGACGGTGCGACTTCGCCTTGAGCCGGAGCCCCACCCACGGCAACTTCTTTGACTGACGTTTGACCCTCACCGTCGAATCTACCATGAAATTGCGTCAAATTGCATTCCTTCTTCGCCGTTGTTTTATCACTTTTTTCCCATTCGCTAATCTCTCTAGAATTCATCATCTGTTGAAGCATTTCTTGGGAGTACGGTTTGTCAGTTTTAGCAAAATAGGATGGTGGTTTCTTGGTTTGTGGTTTTGTTAGTAACGCTCTCAAATTTGGTGAATCATCTGCTTCTGGAGTCTTTACGTTACTAGATGCACTTTGGGGAGAACCATAGCTGGTGTCTGGAATACTACATTGTCCTGGAGAGTTTATCGATCTAGCGTCATCTGAGCACTGTTGAGTCATTAGATTCACGCTTTGGTCGTATGAATAATCTCCATAAGAATGTTGGGAGTAATAATTTATTTCTCTCCATTTGTTAATCATCTCAGCATTCATGTGACTATTCATCTGATTAGGGTAACCTTGCCAATTACCTGGTTCAGTCTTCACAAACGCCTCACTTGGATGCTGTCCGTACATTTTAGCTTGGTACCCAGCATTTGAAACTGTATAATCACTGTTTTGGGGATAACTATTGTTTTGATAATTGTAGTAGCTGTTCATCGATTGATATTGTTTATAGTTGTAATGTTTGGCTGCACTCAAATTGTTCACTTCGACATTGTTCCACATTTCACTAGCACGATTTGTAGTCGCAGCTGAAGACATGACGTTATATTGATATTTGTGGCACTGTCACTGGCATAGATTTTTTCACTGATCCTAAACTGCGTGGGCGACGGTGTTCCGTCTCCTAGGTTGACTGCGAAACGAATGCAGTAAGTGCATACAGGCGGCACGACCCTAACAAATGTAATACTTTTATGTGACCTAAAAAAAGTTTAGGGGTACATTCAACAATAGCGTCGCCATTGTCCCTCTGCGAAGTTGTAAAACTGGATGTTTCGTCCCTTTCTTTTTGTGTTCCGATTCGTTTATTGTTGTGTGTTGGAAAAGGAGAGGTATAGTCAGACATTTTTGGGGGATACTTTGCAAATATTCCGTCAATGTTTACAATGCCAATATTTCCAATATGTTAGGTAGTGTGAGTGCACTGTAGATACGTTCGATCATTGATTGCGTGTATAGGTGTGGGTAAGAGAGGGTGGTATAGATTGATTTGATTCTATTATTGGTTTTAGTGTAAAGCCACGTATGTGTGTCACTGTGCTGCATTGGCGACTTTACTTTATACAGCAGGATTAATTTTTTTTAATTGAAATTTTCATTTAATTTTGTTAATAGGTAAAATAAAGATAAAGTTATTAATCGCAAGTATGCCCTAAAATAGCTTTATTTCAATAAAAATACATGTCAGTTTGAATAAAAAAATAGGTTAATGGAAAATTTATGAAATAATTAGTGGAAAATAATCTCATTAGTATCACTTAAATCCATTTAAGGGCCAACATTTCACTTATTAAAATATGAAAATTTTCGCGAAATTTGAATTTTAAACAGTTTTTTAAGTTTTTGTAGCTAGATCGGGTAAGTTATTTATAGACAAATATGCAAAAAATCTACGATTGGCGCGAATTTCATTTTGACTTAATTTAGTTATCCGGTCTTGTGCCAAAAACAATAAAAAACAGTTTGAAATTTCAATTTTCCGCCATTTCGAAACGTTTCACCATAAGCATTTCAGCGTTAAGGTTATCTTAAAGCTTATTTGAGTTTTAAAGAGAGGCCAGGTCAGGAGTATCCGTAACCGACGAGCGTGTATGAAAAGACTCATGGAAGTAGAAGAAGCGAAAGATGTATGCCAGGATCGTAGCAAGTGGAGCGAGGTTTTCTCTGCCTACCCCTATAGGAAACAGGCGTGAGGTATTCTTTCTAATGAACTTCTATGTATATGCACTAACTACATCAACTTTGGATCGCCTCGGCGTAAGCTATCAACGCGCCGACGGCGAGTGGCCCGTTCGGTGGCCACTGGCCTCCGATAACCCTAAAGAAGTGATTCTTGCATTTAAAATATTAGTGTCAATAAAGTAAGTTTTGTTGTATTCATGTCACTATAATGCTGACCAAAATAAATTTCAATGGTTTATATGGTTATCAATTTATTTTATTTGGCGACAATTTTAACCAGCCAATTCATTTTAGTGGCATGTTTTAAGGTCTGAAATGAGTAAATATTTATATTATCATTGTTGCCATTGCTTTGTAATATTACAGCACCTTGTATAAGGGCGAGTGCACATTGCACATAACTCATCGCGGCGTAACAGTTCAATCGGGGGACGCACAATAGCGCCGCGTGAGCGCGTGCGTCGCTCCAGAGTCATCTCGCATTTAGTAATTAACTTTAGTTGATAAATATTGGATAAGCGTAATGATTTTTCTAGACAATGTTGTCGATGTATAAAGAAACGTCCAAAACGTTTTTGTAAGTAAAATTCCAAACACGCCATTAACAAAAATGTGGTTCAAAACGATATTAATGCCAACGCATATTTTAATTGATTTTAGTTGATAGAAACGTCTTCGAAAGTCGGCACAACAGAAGTCTGCAGAACTTCAAAGAACTTATCCTAAAGAAGGATTGTACACGCTTGAAAGCGCCTCGCTATGCGTTGCAAAATAAAACTGTTTATAAGAGTAAATATAAGTTAACGTACGGCAAGACCTAACATGAGACCTAACTACATGCATCTGAATTTTTAATTATTAGATTAGAAATCTTCCTTATAGAGCTAATAGTGCGCTGTAGAATTACTAAGTTAAACCAAAAAAAATACTTCTAATTTATGAACAAACTTTATACCTACATCAAAATAGAAAAAGAGACGTAATGTACAAAATGATATAGGTTTAACATGCAAGCTCATGCTACGTTGACACTATTGCCTGCCCAATAGAGTACGTGCGCGTACATTCGCTGTGAGTGTGACATATGCATCTATTGTCAAGCACACCTCCTAACCGAATCGGGGCTCACATCTGTTGGATCAGCGCACACCCACATACCGCGTCTATTGTGCACTGAGCTTTACAATAAAAATCTCTGTTCCGAAATTGGGTCGTATGGATGCTTAAAATTCGTTCTATAGATAAACTGGGCAAAAGGTTTAATAATTTTTGATTTAAAGTTTTAGCTAGAGTTTAGCTAGAGTGCAAAAATAATAACTCAGTGGTTGTAATCACTCGTACGCAATCACAACCATTAAATTTGTAATCGATATAAATTATTTACCCGACTGCCCAAGGACGGTTAGGTTTTTGAGTAAGTATGAATGTGGGTAATTGAAATTAATTTATTTGTAATTGTACACAGACCTAAGATTTTTTTTGTGGGCATGTGTGGATGACGTTTCTTTGGCGCGCCCTGCCTAAACAACCTAAACAGCTGCTTGGATTTCGACATGTGAGGTTTCATTTAAATCGTCTTGATAGTGGAAGTAACATAAGGTACAACATTTTCCAGCTGAGTTTTTGGTTTTTCTTTTAATAATGTTACTTGTTTAATAATTTGTATTTTATGTCCATTTATTAAATGAAATTTACTCTGTGACCATGTCATACGTAGTATTTCCTTTTGCCAACTTATTTCATTCTAAAGTTTGATTAGAAAAGACAATAAAGGAAACAAAACCATAAAAGTTTATGGTGTCAAAGCAAGAAAGATTTATGACTCTTCTATGAGTAATATTCCTATAAATAAAAATTTTAACCCATTACTTTGTAATCGGCCTTTAATAGGTAACAAATAAAAATATTGGTTTACTATTAAAAACCAAACAAATAAATATTTAATCGTTTGATTAGGCGTGCAGCCGATCACTACACCAAAATCACTACGATTAAAAAAAAACTTTTATTTAAATTTCACACTGAATTCCAGACGCAATTTCTATCGGACCCTAACTTTGACGAAGTTTAGTCCAAAAGGTTTTAAAGACAAACTTATCGTCCAACAAAATAAGACCCAATGGACTCGCGATATAAATTTCAGATTTGATTGTATTTACTAAAGTCATTCATTGCTTCAACAGCTCAAAAACTTTAAAAGTAGAACACCATAGCTCTTATTCTAATGCCATAAAACTCACTTTCGTTGCCCAATTTCATGTGAAACTTCATCATAATCATAGCATGGAGCTGACAATGTGGAACCATTTATCTTGCGAAATCAATCGATGGCTTATTCAGAATATTGTATTTGGTTTTGCCGCGGAGCTTTTGGTTGTATTTACTTTGGATCTTTTTCTCTAATTTATGGTTTTCGCGAAAAAATAGTGACATCTGTCGTTTTCTGTTATGCTGTAGGCGAAAAAAATACAAAGGTGTTCGTATCATCATAGTTGCGTCAGTTCCTCTCTAAACCTTCCTAGAAAATCTTCTGACTTAACCTCTTATAGCTATAATACTATAGTTGGGATCTTCAATTAGCCGTTTAAATAATCTGATTAAGTACTAACTTACACCCGTTAATTGAATACCCACACAAACACACAACACCGCACACATTCAGCTTAACACACACTCTCACACACATACACATAGAGACAACTACCGTCGTCACCTCAGTCGGTTGAACGACGGATTTTAATTTTAACTGTAGTAATAATTGTTATTTTTATTGGTTTGTTTTTGTGAATGTAGTATTTTGGAAATTGATTGAAATATGCTCATTTATTTATTACTAATTCACCATCAGCAAATTGAATTAATTATTCTAAAATTATAAAATATGTAAATTAATGTAAATCTGTAAATTAATGTAATTGTTAAAAAATTGTTCCCAGGAAGATTACTAGCTACCGCCACTCAGGGCGCCTACCACTACAGGGGTATCCTACCGCGGTGGCTAGTGACACTAATTCAAATTTCCTTTCTATTTGTAAAATTTTTAAAATGATGTGTATGTAAAGTAGCCAGAAATAAAATTTATCTTCATTTATCTTATCTAAAATTAAAACTAGTGTCTCTGTGAGCTGTAGACCTCATGGAAATTTTGTGAGCAGGTTCACTAATTTTATAAAACTTTTTTGTCAACCAACTAACCTTGTAAAACTTTTGGAAATTTTTCAAAGTGGCAGAGCTATGATTTCTTTCCCAAAAAAAAAACATATCTCCTGTAGCGGAAGACGAGAAAGAAGAGATCTGGACAGAATTCTTTTTTTTTACTCTAGGTATGCTGTTGGCCACTGAGGCCTCGACAGCGTAACTGGCATTAGGCAAGCGCAGATGACGCAGGGCCTCATTCGGACAGAATTCGGACATACGAAAGCATTTATAGCCATAGACGCTTCGCTCACTAATGTGCGCTCGGTCGATTAGCAATCGACTCTAGAGCCAAATTTTGGAGTTTCATTTAGGTAGGAGTAAAAAAAAATAAAGCTGACATCTATAAAAAAAAAACTAAATTAGGAATAACAGCTAAATAGAAAAATACCATCCGTATTAGAATGTGTTATTAATTTACTATAGCTACATAACTATAAATTTAAATAAAAAAACAAGAATAGTATTATTATGGAAACTGACGTGGTTTTCACACATTATGATTTATAAAACGGGAATTACTCACGTACGACTTAGTCGATTATTCCGAATAAAGCGTCATAGCTATGCGAGACGTAGCTGCACGCGCGCACTCGCCTTGATGAAGACCGCCGAATGCGGTTGAAACTATAGTCAGAATAATCGACTAAATCGTACGTGAGTAATTCCCGTTTTATAAATCATAACAAGACTAGTAGTTAGTAGTTTACCTACTGTCTTAAAGAACCTATGCCTGCTTTATTTTCTCACCGACTCTTTCATAACTTTGTCGGCGTCACAGAATAAACAGAACGATCCTCCGCGTTCCACAGAAGGCGGCTTCTTGAAATACAAACAACTATTGTTAAATCTATTGGGGTGGTAAAACAATAAAGTATTTTCTACTCTAATAATGCCCTGCGAGCCTTCTGAGGGACCGAACACCGGGTGTCGTAAAACTGGCAACTTTCTACCTGCTTTTGCGAATTTCTGGATTGTTCAAAGATAAGCTTCTTAGGTAGATGGAGATATGCTTATTGACAGTGTTTTCAATGTGACTGATAAGGTGTATGTTTTCGTTTGAACTATGTACATCGCATTCGGTAAAAATGAAAGAGTTGTAAAGTACAATAGGTTCAAGTAGAATAATAATTGGACGTAGTTTCTGAAAAACGTTCCAATCCACATGGGTTAAGTTTTTGGGAAATCGCGTTTAAAGTTCAATCCGGTATTACTCAGCGTAAACGTGTAATTATCTAATATTTAACTTTAATTATCGAAACATATCGTAACACACTTTAAATTAATGTTTGCTTTAATTTTACAACCTAGGTAGTTTTTTTGATATAACTAAATTAATTTCTTTGGAACGTTTTTGAGAAATTGCTATACACATGGCATAGTAAAAATGTAAGATTCACTAAAACGTTTCAAGTAAAAAGAGTATAAAAAAAAACAATCCAGCAACTTGGAACGTTTTATATAAACGAGTTAAATTCTTTATAAAACTAATTTAAAAAAAATAATAGGATTCAGGTTGTTTGGAACGATTTAGAGAAAGAGATATTGGTTCATATTTAATAAATTAAAAACGATCCAAGTGGCTTGAAACGTTTTAGATAATAGGTATGTCATATTCCTCCATTTTTATTTAATGAAAACGTTCCAAGTGGATTGGATCATTTTAGTGATTTTAATTTTGAGTGTTTTAGTAATGTAAATAAATAAGGGAAAACGTTTCAAGATACTTGGGCTGTTTTTGCTATATAAATATTTGCGCGTTTCATACATGTGGGTTGGGCTACTATGTCTTGATTTCATATTTAGAATGAGGAGAGGGTTGCCATATTTTAAGAGGTAATAAATATGAATGACATGAGAAGATTGGCATATTTAACTCAATTTTGACTGGTTTGTGGGTTGGAACGTTTTTCAGAAACTACGTCCAATTATGCTTGTGAGACTTACAAATGCGATCTGTTTAATTTATGTTATGGTTATGTTAGTCGCATTTTTTAGCATTTTCATTTTCACAAATGATGTAGTTCTGTTGCTGCTATAACAACGAATACTAAAAAACGGAATAAAATAAATATTTAAGAGTCCCGCGACGCTCTGAAATTTCCATACAAACGGGCTTGTCGAATTTCTTGAAAACCATTTGTCTCATTATGATGAAACTTAGCAGCTACAATTAAATGAACTATGTATATCTTCACCTCTACATTTTTGGTTTTTTTAAAAAACGTCCTCAAGAAAAAATAGAGCTATGAAAAATATCTGCATTTGTAAAGAGTCACTTTTGACTAATTTATTCAATAGATAGACAGAGCAAATCAAAAATCCATCTAAAGGGATGGATTTTTGATTTGCTTTGATTAGGGATCTAAAGGAAGGTTGTCAATATCATTAGCTTTTAAATGAGTCCATAATACAAGAGAAATTCTTAGTTATTTAAGAATGATTACAGAAGTGTAAAAGTCATAAATAAAATTGAAATTGCACTTTGTCACTCTGTAGGTAACTTTAGAGGCTCGTCAGTATCATTACTTGCTCTCTTCGCTCGTAGTCTTCTTCTTGACGTAATGGATATAGAAAAAAAAACCTTAAGCCAGTACGAAGTTAGTCTAAAGTGGTCGCCGGACTCTTAAGGGAGCTCCCATTATAACAAACGTGATTTTTTTACCGTTTTTATAGATGGTACGGAACCCTTCATGTGCGAGTCCGACTCGCACGTTGCCGGTTTTTTATAATATTCTGTCTCATATTGATTCCGTTTGACAAGTCTTAACAAATAAAGTTATCTAACTCAGAAGCCCATGAAGTTGGAGTTTATAGACTGAGGTAGGGGCGCGTGTACCTTTATGTACGGTATACGGACGTAACAAACCCTTGTTGACGTTCACTGTATTCGGTATACTTCAAGTAACTCACATTTTTTCGAGATAATGGTTTTTAAAAACAAATTTTGACAGTTTGGTATGTATAATTAACTAACTGCGCTCCGTGATGTTACCCACCGTCAAAAACTAACTTTAGTGCTAGTTTAGACTACATTTTCTCTGTACTAAATTTCATTCAGATCCGTTCAGCCCTTCTGGCGTGATTAAGTAACAAACACAATCCATCCATCCTATCCAAACTCTCACATTAAAAAAAAACCAGTTGTAACAAACATTTTTTACTATAAATTAAACAGTTACGAAAAAATTTGAACCTGTCTAAAACTCGTCATGATGCTTAATGCGATTCTACGTGTACACAATACAATCGAAAGCTGTCTATCAGACAAATACACAAAGCTCATGTACCTATGTCGAAAGTCTAAAAAGCTAAAACAGTAAACTTAGTCCCGCTTCACGCTGAATTAGCCTAGCATTATCTCATTCCATTATTTTGTCAACTGCGTTACTGTTGACAGTTACAGTGGTAAAATTAGAGATTTATGACGTACACGCTGAACGGGATCTGAGGAACGTACCGTTCGGAAGTACAATAAAATTGTTTGAGAAACAAGTAGGCTCTTTCCACAATAATTGTCTGGCTAGGTAGCTAGAGTAAGTATTGAGTACTTCCAGCTCGGGAACTCCCGATCATGAACACTGTTTCACTTAAAAACGAAACCTATACTTAAGTAAGTAATCTAAGTAAGTAAGTAAGTAAGTAATCTTAAATACTACAGTGTACTCGTGTGATTAGATAGATGATGTTTTCGATGTTTTTAAAATTAATTGTACAAACTTAACTTTATAGATAAAAAACTGATAACATTTTTCAACTTAGTAGGTATAGTTCTAAAATGTTGATGAAATAACTAACACTAAATTAATATTACACATTAAAATGTGAGCCTTATTTAGTATTAGCTAGAGTATAATTTCCGAAACAAAAAAACACCCGTGACTAAGAAAACGAATGTGGCGTTAAGCAAACTTTGTCGTTGCATTGGACATTTAACTTTGCAGCGAGCACAATAGAACTCAGATTTCAACCTTGAAGTATTTTTTTAACTTAGATAAACCTTAAATCATGCTTCATCGATAGTGTTTCGCGGAAAAATCAAACTTTCTCCAAATAAAACACGACTTGCAAAAAACTTGTAATTTTATGGTACACCCTTCTTATTCGCAAAACTGAGCCATTTCATTGTTTTGTGTGCCCTTGACCAATATTTTACTCAATAGATAATAAACAATGGTTTTTTTACCAGCAATTATAGGTGTTTAAAAAATATAAAAGACATCTGACGACACCGTCTTTTTAGAAAAAGGAAACAATGCTTATGTAGAGAAGGGGAGACGAAATGAGAGACAAGGTGTGTAAAGATAGATAACTGTACACACTGTAAGGCTGATAGATAACTACACAAGTTTTTGTTAAATAGTTAGTTACACTTTACAAGGGTTGGTCTTTATCAAAATTTTCAAGCAAATTGCATTTTTAACAATATTTTATCCCACTAAACTCCCAAGTAACAATTTTCATGTTTGAATTTGGACTTGGCAATTAAAGACACTCGCGCGCGGATATCGGTGATTTACATATAAAAGTCCTAATAAGTACGAGTAAGTAGGATTTTTCTATTAACTTATTATGATTAACTTTAATGGCTCAATAAGGCGGTAAATATTTTTTAAGTAAGTAAGAAGTCTTATTTATTTTATTAGCTTTTACTCGTATAGGTTATATTGTAGAAATTATGGTTATTTTCAATAATTACAGCGCTGGGCTCTCCTAAAGCTCTACAAAAGTGTTTTTTTGACCGAGCCCTCGGCTGTCCAGCTGATCATTAATCAAGGCTTCGATCCTGGCTTCCACAATAGGGAATGTTCGCATACGATCCATTACAATGCAATAATTACTCTTCGTACCTCGTCATACATATTTTTACGTTAAGTAAGTGGAATAGCAAAATTGTACTTTTAAGTTTACAAACCACAATTTTCTTCATTTCGTTCTCATCACACAAAATGCTAAAAAGTAAGCTCTTCGTCTCTACTGCTTTTTAGACCTAAACGCAAAAACGACGGGATGCTATAAGTTTGACGTGTGTGTGTGTGTGTGTGTGTGTGTGTGCGCGCGCGAGTGTGAGAGTGAGTGTGTGTGTGCGTGTGTGAGAGTGAGTGTGTGCGTGGGTATGTGTGGGTGTGTGTTTGTGTCTCTGTCTGTCTGTGGCATTTTGTTTTTTTTTTTGAAAGGTGAATTAGTCGGTGTTTTTAGCTATGTTTGATGATAATTAGTGTCGGGGTTTTTCAATTTTTATTTAATACTGCGGTACTACGGCTGTTCCGGTCTTAATTCAGTTTAACTCGAAAGTATTTATTTCACTATTAGGACTGGTAAGTATTAATGTCAATTCCGGAAAAAGAAATATTTATGTAGCTAAAAGCCCAATTTCGACCCCTATTTAATTATTATGGGCTCCAGACTTAACAACCACGATCAATTGAGCCGAAAAACTATCTTCAATCATACCCCAGATGATTTCAAAAAGCTCTGAAAATAACACTTCTCAAAGTTCTGAAATATAATTTCAAACATCTAAAACTAGTGCTAAAACAATTCCAGCTGCATAAATCACAATAGCAACACCAAAGCGGACAGGGTGTGCGTGATTCTAAACAAAACACGGACCGGCTCCAAGAAAAACACCGGACGACTGATTTACGAGACAATATCATTCGAGAAATGTGGCCAGAAATAAAATTAAACGTGAAAATGTGGGATTAACATAGATTTGCATAGAATTGTTGGAAATAGTTAAGGATGTTTTCGATTCCGTAGGTTTGTAAGTAAATCTCTGTCAGGAGGTGGTTTTGAAATTTTAATATCGATGGTCGTAAATAACTGTGGCATTGTAAGTCGTCGAATGATAATGAACAAGGCTGACAAAATATTAGGTAAGTATAATTATGAAAGAACGATCTATGATGAAGGATAGAGAAAAGTAGCAGAAACAGAACGATACATTTTTGAGGTGCTTTTGGCATAAAAATGTTGAGGTTTGAAATATTTTTTTCTGTATTTCAGCCCATGCAGGTATGTATAGCACACCAATAGCTTACGTAGTACTTATTATAAACTATCTCAATGGTACGTTTAAAATTTTTCGTGAGCTGTATTTGAGAAAAGCTCATTCAAATGTAACGGCTAAAAAACATTTCAAAACATTGTCAGACTTTTTTAAGGTAGAAAAAGAAACCAAACACAAGCGCTGCGATTCGCAAAAGTAACTTTTGTGAAACGCTCCTGAAGTTGAAGATTTGACGAAGACTGATGAAGAGAAGTCAATTGAAACGTTCTGTTTTTTCCTTCGCCTTCCCATAGCGTGGGCATTTCAGGCGGTCGGACAAAAAAGTTAAGGAGTAGACAAAATATTGATAGTTTGTATTTTTTGGAATTGTTTTTATGAAAGCCAAATATGTCATTACGTAAGTATTGATATTACATCATACCCCTCAAGTTATGAAATTGTGATGATTGTTACTAGGTTACGTTTTCTGCGATAAAGTTTTTTTTAGTATTGTTTAATACAATCTGCAATATTGTACCCGATTGCGCAAAGAACAGGGTTATGTTTTTCGAGTGTTTGTATGTATGTATGTTTCTTTGGCACGCCGTACAGCCTAAACAGCTTGATGGATTTCGACATGTGATGTATCATTGGAATCGTCTTGATAGAGCAAGTGACATATGGTACAATATTTTGCAGTCGGTTTTAGTTTTTCTTTTACTTGTTTACTTAAATCAAAAACTTGTTTGAATTCTAAAGATGATGGTAATTTAAAATTACAAACATAATTTAAAAAATAATAATTCAGTTTGACAATTTTTGCACTAGGTCGATTCCCACTACCAAAAATGTGTTGCAGTATATTTTTTTTACAATGAGAATCTCAAAAACTGACTGAAATAAGGAAACTCCACACCTATCTCTGTTCCTCCATTCAAGGGTAGGGCTGCAGTATCGTTGCTCGGTGGCCTATGAAAATGATATCACTGACATAGGAATACACTTAATGTTATTTTCCTCGACTGTATCTTCATTTAGATACGTCGAAGGGAAGATCAATCATAGATAGAGACAGCTCAGTTTCACTGAAGCTACAGACAGATATTAAGATAAGGTAGGTATACATTATAGGTTTTTTTCTTTTCAGAAAAAATAATGAATTTGACCACATCTTGTTCGTCTTGACACGTTTAACCACATTGTGATCAAAAATGGTCACTTGCTTTCGAGTATACTGAAGCAGAAGAAACTAACGGCAAATAGGTACGTAAAATGTAAAAAAAATGATGCTACTTCCGAGTACAACTTTTTTGCATCTAAGTAAGAAACTTACAACGATTTAAAATAAATTGTTATACATTTCCTCGTAATTAGATATTAAATAATTTTAATTAACGCATAATATTCAATACTAATAGTATAAAGAGGTAGCAATTGTAATTTTTTAAGTTTGATTGTCGGGGATAATCTCCGAAATCATTGAATTGATTTTTTAAATTATTTCACCACTAGGAAGCTACACTATCCGGGAGTCCCTTAAGATATGAAAAAAGAGCGAAAAAGACAGAAGAGCTAGTTAGTTATAAAGATCTAGTTACCTTTAAACAATACGATTACTATTTAATATAATACAATTGTTACATGACTTCTATAGATTAAAGCGTAAGATACAGAATAATAAATAATAATACATAATAATAAATTCGGGACACTTCCACATACGGTCGCCTGACCCCAAACTAAGCAAAGCTTATACTATGGCTGCCAGAGACTGATATACGAGTACATACTTAGATATTTTTAAATACTTACTCAAATAGATATTAACACCCAGACATAGAACAAACACAAATATTCATCACATAAATGAACCTAAATGTCCTAAGTGGGAATCGAACCCACGGCCCCAAGCTCAGAAGGCAGTTTCACTACTAACTGAGCCACCGAGGCAGTCAGAAATTAGATACTAAAAATTATTACATAGAATGTAAATACCATAATAATAGAAGGTATACTATTAAGTGTGATAATGATTTCTGTATTTTACGCTTTTATGATTGTATGTCATCTGCTACGTGACTGGAGCCCGATGTATGGCGACAGGATTGCCCTGTCACATTTGAGACTGCATATCGTCCGGCGAAGTGTGGGCGTTGTATTACACCTCCACCAGCGCCTTCGAGGGATAGGCGTGACGATATGTATTATACAGACGAACATATTAAAGGCTACTTCTTTTTTTGTATGCGGTTAAAAATTATAGTGACTCTGCCCAAACATAGACTTAAAAAAATGTTTTGTCGGCTTCAAAGCACGACACGGATGATTCACGAAGCCAATACTTTCAGGGTATTTTTCGTTTCTATTCCGACTAACGGGTCTAACTCAAAACGTAACACCAAGTTTGAATACCAACCCATCATCACTCAGAGCTCCACATTGAGTGCACTTGAGTAACGACCTGCCAATCAGTCGCCAGCTTAATTGGAAATCCGTGTTTGCGGTGCCACTCGCCTCGGAGGCTTTGTTAGCTAAAAATTAAACGTTTGTTATTGATTTTGAACGAGTTTCGGGTCTTGTGATGTAACTGTATTGGTATTGTGCTTGTACAAAGAGAAATGTAAGTTGATTTCCCTTAAAATTACTGTTTTTCCTAAATTATAATTTTCTGACTCTCTTATTATTAAACGTTGTACAGCCTCGGAATTTAGTTAGTTATAAAGTGTTCTGACTTTTCTTTCTTTTAAATTTTCAAATTCAATTGTTTTTTTTTTTGTGAATGACTAGAGTTGTTGGCGACTGAGGTCTCTACAGCGTACCGGACGTAAGGCAAGCGCGGAGGGCGCAGGGCCTTGAAAGTCAATTGAAAAAGTCAAAACACTGTATATAACTATGTCGAGGCTATACCTACAAAGTTTATTTTTAAGGGGATAACCTTTTAAATTATGTAGATTTCACTTCTCAGATAGCCTAGTCGGAGAAGGCTCGCCTGTCAAACCAGAGGGAGCGGGTTCGATCCCAGCGAAAGGCATGCACTAATTTGTTCATTGTTTGGACATATTATGCGCGTATTTAATGTCATCTGCTACATAATTGGAGCCCGTTGTTTGACGGCAGGCTCGCTCCTTCACATTTGTAACTGAACATCGTCCGGCGAAATATGGGTGTTGTACACCTCTGCCAGCCCCTTCGGGGGAAAGGCGTGACGATGTGTTTTGTTCTGTGTTGATTTCTCTTCTGGTTAAGCCAAGCAACCCTCAAACCCCTGAAACAATATTATCGTTGACAAGTGCAAGACTCGCGCGTGTACCTACTTGTATGCTAATTTAAGCCGCGACGAGAATTGTAGCCGTCAGACTTGCGCAGAGTAATGTTCTTTATGCGACAGCTTTGTGTGGATATGATTAGCAAGTATCTGTTTAAAATATAGTAAAAAAATTAAAAATATATATTTCGAATCCATTGATTTCCATCGCTAATAACAAAACGTTGAATTATTCAGTAGAAAAATTTACAGTTCACGTTTTTTTTTAATCTTAGAACATCGCAGTGTTTTTTTTTTATATTTTACAAATGATTAATTATCTGTCAAACCTCATACTCAAAACTTTAATTTCGAGAGTTTTTAGCAAGAAACCCAAAAGGTGGCGTAATAACAGTCATGTTTTATTTTCTAAAACTTGTGATTCATTGAGTGTTAAAGTGGAATGATGGTAGATTGGTAACCTTTATACCAGATTTTTTTTTTACTTTTATTTTTATTGCCCTAGTGTGTGTTCTTATACATTATGTGTGACATTTATAATCTGGGTGTCTTCAAGCAGTGAATCGGTTTCTTCTAGACAATCGGGCTCCATCGTAGGCCGCATCACTGCGTATGATTAGGCATGTTGGCTGCCAAACGCAAGTCCATTAAGCAATAAATAAATAAATAATAACCTTTATCGCTTCGTTAACGTGCACAAGTGTGGGCAAATGATACAAACTTTTTCTCTACAAAACTCCACTTGAAGTTTTAGTGAGATGTCAACCACTTTACAGGAATAAGGAAAGGCGTGGGACTCAACATCATTGTCATCACCATCACCTCATCACCATCATCACATTATCACACAAAGTGATCACACAACCAAAATAAAGACATGGTCAAAAGGTCTCAGTTGCCACACTACAGAACCTCAAATAAAAATATATTTCGACCTTAACTTGTGTGCCAAATTTGATAGCTTATACCTACTTTGCATTAACGATACTTAGTAAACCATACTACCATCCATGTGCCCTATATAATAATAGGAAGTATTCTGTGCATCCATGCTATTCGAGCGCTTGATCGTGTCGCCTTTCTTGTTTGGGGATATTAAAAAATTGTTCCGGCTAGCGTGTCTAATCTTCAACAGCCGGTGCCCCCGACCTCAACCAAAAGTCACGTTGACAAAAAAAAAAAAAAAGAAATTCCAAATTTCGAAAATGAGAGGATTCATCAATTTAAAATAGCAACAGTTTTGTGGGATCGGACTGAAGCTGTCTATTAAAAGCGGTTTGCATTTTTAAAAAATTGAATGTTGTTTTCAGAACTCTGATTTTATATTTTTATTTTTCACTTCCACTCTGTTATTTTTTTTATTGGTACCTATTGGAATAATAGAAATAAAAAGAATCGTTTTTTCTGTCTTGTCCAAATTATAAGTTATTATTATGCTTAAGGTAGGTAGGTAAAAAATAACTTGCCAAAGTATTAGAAATAAATACTTTTATTTTTAATATAGTTTTAATAGACATTAAAATCAGAAACGTTTTTACTGCCATCTTCTTGAATTTTCAGGAAATAAATAAATCCGCCCGTAACGCCATCTCTAAAAGGTCAGTAGAACTAAATACATCCCTTGGCAAGTAAGGGTTGCAAAAGAAAATCTGCGAATGGGCGCCACTTTCGTTACAAATAAGTTGAGTGAAGGAAAATACAAGCGAACCGGTTTATTTGAACTGAAAATAGAAGTATGTACTTACTAATAATATCTTGACAAAATTATTGTAATACAAAACAAAGAATGATTCTGGTTAAAAGTTAAAAGAGTTTAAGTAAAGAGTTTAAAACCTTTGTAAAAAAAATTATGGAACTGTTTGTTGGTTGATAAAAAATTTAGAAACCCGAGTAAAAAAATAAATACGTACGATGAAAACATTACTAATGGGTCGGTTACATTGAGTTTTTTACTCGCTACGAGCTACGTGAGTAACAATAAGCCTTACAAAAGCACAAACGAGTACTTAAGTAACATCAGTCGCGAAACCATTAAGTATTTAATTGCGATGATAGACTGGAGAAGGCTAGCCCCTCAAGCCAGAGGGAGCTGGTCCAAACCCAGCCGACGGCAAGCACCACTTTGTTTATTGTGTGAACATTTGTGCGTTATGTATGTCATCTGCTACATGACTGGAGCCCAGTGTATGGCGACAAACTCCCCCTGACACATTTGGGACTGAATATCGTCCGGCGAAGTGTGGGTGTTGTTTTACACCTCTGCCAGCCCCTTCGGGGGAAAGGTGTGACGATATATGTATATACGAGTAAGTACCTAATTTTTAACTAAAATACACTTGTGGCAGGCCGTGTATTTTTAGTTTATTATTAGGAAACATTTAAATTACAGGTAATTTAAATGTTTTCTAACAGTACCTATGTCGCCACAGAATCTGTATCTTTTATTTCTAAAGTTCTCCATCAAAATAGCCAGGCTAAACTTCCAGCACGCCAGCCGAATTTTAATCGCAGCTATGATGTAGCAAAGTTTCTATTTCACTAAATGGCGAACGTAGCAAACTTTAAGAGTTTTAATACGTTGTAATGTCTCAGATTTGTGGCGGTAACGACATCTCGTTAAGCCAACTGAAGGCATGACTTAGGAAATTGTTTTTGAAAAACTTAGAAGTAGAAGGTTGAGCGTTTGATAAAATGATAGCTTAGATGGTGTTGCTGAATTCAACAACTAGCTTTTGGTAGATTTGGTAGAAATATTGAGATGATCTGGTAGCTTTTGCAATCCGACTAGCTATTACGTGCTCGTACTTTAATACTTACCTACTTACGCACTTGGACTTACTTGTAAAGATAATTATTTAAATTCGTTTTTTTACATACACATAACATTTTTGACACACTGGCACTGCGGATTTGAATAATGTAGTCAACCTGTACACTTGTGTGAACATTTTTTTATGACTCTAATAAACTGATCTAATAATTGTAAGATCATAAGATTTCAAAATGGGATCGTAAGGGTTTTAATTTCAAAGCAGTAAATATATACATACCTATAATAATAACTTCGAATCAAACTAATATTATAAAAATAAAATACTAGTTGCATCCCGAGGTGTTATTTACAGTTAAAAACAAGACTACAATCTGTCTCTGCGCCAAATGTCATCTAGATCCATTCAGCCATTCTGGCGTGATTGAGTAACGAACATTCATCCATCCATCCAAACTTTCGCATTAATAAAAAACTAGCTGCACCCCGCGGTTTCACCCGCTGTCCCACAAGAACGGTTAATTTTTTCGGGATAAAATTACCCTATGTCCTTTCCTGTGCTCCAGACGTGTATGCAAAATTTCAAGACGATCGGTTGAGTAGTTGTGACGTGAAAGCGTTACAAACAAACAAAAAAAAACTTACTTTCGCATTTACAATATTAGTTAGGATAGTTTTTATAAATGCGAAAGTATGGATAGAAAGTGGAGATAGGTTGTACTCTCGTTTTTGACCGCGGGCAACATCACAGGACGCAGCTAGTATTTCGTATTTGGGAATAAGTTTAATGCTCTAAATACCCATTTTTCAATAGTTTATTGAACCGCTTCAATGTTAGTCTTAAAGATGACCAAGAAATGTCACATCAAATGGCAAACATAGAGTTTATTAATCCTTACTATAAAAGTACTTGTTAATCCAATAAATCTACATAAGCCTATGAATGAGTGCCAACTCCAAGCGAAGCTTCCTACCTAATGGCAATCAATCGACGCCTACGACAACCAAAACGACAGCCGACTCAAAGTGATTAATTCGTATTATAAGTTTTTCAGGGCTTTGCTTGACTTTTATGTTTTTCTGGTAGGTAAAAAACTGTTCCAATCTTTTGAATATGTATTTAATAGACGAAACCGAAGAGGTTGGTATGTATGTAGGTATATCTTTAAGTACCTATATGTTTTCTCTTATTTTTTAATTGTCTTTAATTTTATAATTTTAAATTTCCTTTTTTAATTGCTGGACCTGCCAAATCTCATCGCTATATGAAGCTTTATCAGTAAAGTGAGCAAGTTAATTTCTGAATGTTTAGTCCAGGATTGGATTCTGCAAAAAAACTTTTTCTCTAACTCTAAAATAATATTATGCGTAAAAAAATACTGTACACTTGTAATAATAATCTAAATTCTGTGAAAACAACAAGGAATTTTCGTTTGAAACAAAATTAACATACAAACCAAAAAAATTGCCGACTCTCCAACTCTAATCCCCCGACAGGCCGCTTCTACAAAAAATATTTTATCTTCAATAATAACCTCATGATAATATTTTATACAATGAATAATGTAACAGGCTATAACGTGAAACTAAAATTATGCTAAAACTTTACCCACCTACGCTGATTCTTTGCGAATTTCGTCAACTTGCCCGAATTTTAGATACCTATCTACATACAAATAAATACTTTTTATAGATTTACTGTTTCAAAATTAAGTTGTCGTCTAATTGTGTTTGATATGAGTGGCGTGAGAGAAGTTAACATACTTCCGTTTTTTCGTAGGTATTTGTAATTTTTCTGGCTAGGACATAATGATCACAATGCAAAGTTCTATCTTTTCAGAAATCAAACGAAAGGCAGATCCAGTCAGTCAGTGATCAATCAGGACTTTGACTTTACGTAATTACTAGTAGCGCTGTGGGTTTAAGACTTTCATCATATTATTCATATTTCCGCCTTTAACTTCCTTTGACTGCCTCGGTGGCTCAGTTGGTAGTGAACCTGCCTTCTGAGCGTGGGGGCGTGGGTTCGATTCCCATCTAGGACAAACATTCATGTGATGAACATTAGTGTTTGTTCTATGTCTGGGTGTTAATATCTATCTAAGTATGTATTTAAAAATATCTAAGTATGTATATCAGTCTCTGGCAGCCATAGTACAAGCTTTGCTTAATAGTTTGGTGTCAGGCGACTGTGTGTGGAAGTGTCCCGAATTTATTTATTAATTATTCATTTATAAAAAAATGAATCTAAATAATTATCAAACCCGGTCATAAAACTTCATGAGAATTGGTTGAGAAATGCGACCTGTGGAAGAAAACAACTGGAAATGCAATACATTTTTACTCAAGCTAAACGGAGAAGCTTTTCACTCGGACAAATTTTCGAAAATGGTTTAAAAGGAAACATTTAAGCATATTTATATCCAAACAATACGACACGACACAAATGACAAAACTAAGCTCAACATAGTCCTGGGAATGCCAAACAAAAGTTGCGCAAACTGACCTACTCGCACTCACCGCAAGCATTGCACACAGAGCATTACCTAACACCGAGGTAAATAGGTGAGTACATAACAGCAAACATACAGAACACGTAATCATCCACAGAGGTGAGGAATTAAAACCTCCTGAGGGCAGCGGTACACCACAAATCGCTTAGCGTTCGCCCCGGTCTAATGGCACGCCAATTAAAAGTTCGGGAGCTCCCTCGACGATCCTCGTCTGATCTCTGCTGTAAAACTGAACATCTGAACAGCATAATGTAGTTTATTCGAGCGATTAACGTTTTGATGTCGGTGCAAGATGGTGAGCGGTGCCAAGTTGGGATGGTTTGTTTTCGGCTGATTTTGGATTTGCATAAAATTTGTGATGAGTAACGAAGAGATGATATACTTATCTACCTAGTTTTGTTGTAGCGTGATAGGATGCCATGTTGGAAGGAAAGTTTAAAGCTGCTTACTATCTAAGGTTATCTCAGACTTCATTTTCGTATTTCATGTCTACGGTGCAGAGAAACATTTTCGGGAAATAGATACTTATAATGGTATTAAGAATAATTTTTAACTGATTAAATTGACAAGCCATAGCAAAAGTACAAATAGTTCAAAATAGTGATAGACAAGTTATCAAATAGCAAAAGACATGCTTTCTCCAGTTTTAAAGAAAGGTAAAGTTGCTAAAAATAAAATAAAAACCTGCTTAATCTACTATCCATCTAAACTTCGTAGCGTTTGTAAAGCGTAGCACTGTACGTACTACGTAGCCTTTGAATCTAGTTGGACAGAACTTAATTACTAACTCTACTTAGATTTGACTTGGATTTTCAAGTAGATAGTTACTCAGTCAATTTTTGCAAGTCTGTACCAATTCATTTAAAATAGAAATAAACTGGAAACCAATTACGAAGAGTCCAGGAAATACATTTAAATTAATGTTGCTTGAATCGTTTTCTAAACCGCACACTACCTGGTACCTACTGAACGCAACGGAGCTGATGGTGTAGGTATCTAACAATAATGTACTCAATAGTTGTGGTACAAGCGATAGAAGACCGTTTTAAAGTTGTGACAATACTCATCTATGTTTAATAATTTGATGATCAAATGAACATTTCTGAGCCACCTAAAATAGTCAAATAATTTGAGTTAAGTTTTGATGCGTTTTCTGGGGATTCTCATTGTAGCGATTGACTTCACCTATATCTCTCAATCAGTAAGAGTTTGTATTAGAAAAACAAAACTGATAGAATATTTTAGTTTGCATGTTTAAATTAGCACTAGTTATAAAAAATGTAATTGACTGTTTTCAAGTCTCGAGTGAATCGATTTTTTCTTGAAAAGCATGCCACTTACAGTACCTTTAGATGTACGAGTATCATTGTTTGACAGCAGGCAAATGCCATGGTAATGCCCAGCGTAAGTCCGATTTATTTAATTTTATCAGTACAATATAATACAATACAATACGATACAATACAAAAATCTCTTTAGTTTTTTTTTTTTTTTTTTTTATGTACAATAAGTCGGCGTTTGACCACCAACTCGCCTGATGTTAAGCGTTGTGGTCTAAGATGGAGCACGACGACCTATAAGATACTTATTCACTCCAGCCTTGAAGTTTACTAGAGTGAAGAAGTACAAAGACAAAAAAAAAGTAAAACTCCAAGTAAAAACTCCCACTGCTCATTGTAAAATGTTCTATGGTAAGTCGTTTGCATTTCAGGCAGTCCAACTGTGGAACAAGCTGCCCGTTGCTACTAGACATGCTCCCTCACTTGCTATTTTTAAGGACGCCGTAAAAAAGCTGTATTTATCAAAATTGTCTTGATTGTTTTATTTATCAGTGTTGTATGTATGTAATAGTTATATGTATATAGTGATATATATGTATGTAATATTTAGTATATTTTATTAACTATAAGTATTTTAAGTACTAGAATGTATTATATTTGTATGATGTAATTTTATGTAAGTTTTATTTAAATAGTTTATGTAGGTGTATAGGTATAATACTCGATGTTTTGTTGTTTCTCAATCTTATGTTTATTTTTGTTATTTTCGCACACCCTGTCCCATACTCATTTGTCGTATCCTCTCCATCCTAAGGTTGCCTGGAAGAGATCGCTTTTAGTGATAAGGCCGCCAGTTGTTACACTATATACTTAATAAGTTTTATCATAATTTTTCTCTTGTTATTTTTGTTATCTGTGGTGTGAACAATAAAGAGTTTATCTATCTATCTAAAGACGGCAGTTGAGTGAGGCGCTACAAGTGCGCTACTGCTCAGACCCGTCTTCGGAACGGTTACACCGGACTACATCCCGAAACACGACTAGGTCATTCCACGGCATGGCTTGGTCCGGTGACACCAAACACAAAATAAATCTAAACTAAACACACAAAAATATAGGCGCAATGGGTGGTCTTATCCCTTAACAGCGATCTCTTCCAGACAAACTTTGACCAATTGACTTCGTCAATGACCAAACGTAAGCGTTAGCCTTTTATATTTAATAATTGTATCCAATAGTTTTATTTTTTAATTCATATATAATCCGCTAAAGCTATTGTTTGCGCCCAAGCCACCTGACTGAAAGCGTGGCCACAAAACGGTTCGTTTCTACACCTCATTGCGATCGGACAGTGCCATTACAAATCGCCCCATCATTACAAGACATTACGGTAATGACACCGCGTAATTATAACAATCGGCTTCGTAGTAGTGTCGCAAAAACTGCACTCAAATGATTGCGATGATGATTACAATTATTATTCTTTATTGTAAAAATTGCTTGAGAAACGGAGAAATGCGGTGGGAATGGTTTTGTAGGGCTCAATGGTGTGTGACCGTTTCGTTTGGAAAAATTGACGTTCCTTTTTTAAAAGTTAATTGTCACTGGCAGTCTAGAAAAAATGAGATATATATAACTTTTAAAAAGTCTCGTAGTTTAGAGGCTTGGAGTAAGTACGTAAGTATTTACCTACTTTATTTTTCATCCGAGTACAGCATTTTTTTTGTTTTAATATAAAAGAACCAGACACTGCTAACCTTTTATTCAGACAATATTTCCAGAAAAACATCTTTATTAGGTACGTTATTCATCGACATTCATACTAATAATACAAAATTGGTTCTTTACCATAAATTATGTAAATGTACATTTTTCATGAATTTATATTGAGACGTAATAAGCTTTCGGTAGTAAAAATAGAATCGTACACTTTTTTAAATGAATTGATGACTTTATTATTCTGCTCGCAATTACTACTGATCAATCACTAATGATGTTTTACGCTGAATAATACAACGTATTTTGGAAGAAAACCTGTTTCAAGATATTGTAATACCTAAAGAATAGAGCTTACTACCTTCATACATATTTCTTATTGCTTTGTTTCGCGTTAAACTATTTTATCAAAGAGTAGCCACTCCCTGCGGTTTCACCCGTGGTCCTACAGGAACCGTTAATATTTTCGGGATAAAAAGTACCCTATATCCTTTTCTGTACCCCTGACAACGTGTATGCAAAATTTCATGATGACAGTAGAGTAGTTGAGTCGTGAAAGCCTAACAAACAAAGAAACAAATGCTCAAACAAATTTTCGGTTTTATAATATTACTAGCTGCACTTGCGGTTTTACCGGCGATTAAAAAGTAGGCCATGAGTTAATCCTGAGTACAAGCTACTTCCACACCAAATTTTATCAAACTCCGTCCATCAGTATGAGCGTAAAGATGTAACAAACATACAGACTCACAAACTTTCGCCTTTAAAATATAATCGTAGGTGTGATTTAGGATAGGATATAATAAAACGAAATGAACAAGCAAATTCAACTATTCGTAATTTTGACAAAACATCAGATGTCATAGAGGTATAAAAAAGCCTGGACTGACCTATGGTGTAATATATACTCTGCCAGGTATAACATTCCGGTCACCTGAGCAACACGTAGTGACGTCAATCGATGCTTAAGCAAGACTGAATTATGTCATTAAAAAGTTCGAAAGAGACGGATGACGATGACGAGTGACGTCATTATGTGTTTGCTCCCGGAATGCTAAACCTTGTTTTTTTGGATCATGGACTTACCCATGTGTTCACAAACTATCCTAAATACTAAGTACGGCCTTTCTTAGTACATTGACATGACATCTGCCATACATTTTCTCTACCCTGTGTGTTCGAGCACTCATAGTAATGTTCGTGAACACGGGACACGGGTATACTTATAGCAATAAGAAAGATATGAAACGAAACTCACTTTCTTTTCAAAAATACCAAAATCCCACACTTTCTTTTTATGTACATAATTATATCTAACTTTAGTAGATATCCCACAATAAGTACATAAGTAAATGTTAGTGTAGTATTATACATACTCGCTAGTGATGTGTTCTACCTCAAATTACGGTAAAAGTTGATGCTAATGACTTTTAGGTAACGACCATTGGCTCTCACTAATGATCTGACGGACCGGCCCACTTTTTTACTGACAATCCGTTTCGGTAATTTATGTTTTTTACTACTCAACTACCGCTTCGCGTGTAAAGTTAGGTTAGGGATGTGAATGAGATTTGACGAAATGAAATTGCTTCCTGCCTGTTATAATATTGAGCAGGTGTCTAGGAAAAAAAAGTGTAATTCAATTTAGATGTCCTTTTCGAGTACTCATAAGTCAATACTAGAGATTTTTCCAACAAAATCAACCTATTTTTTGTCTTTTCTTGAAAACTAATCTTGATAAAGGAAAATCTTGATTAAGGGCAAAGTTCACCAAAACTTACACAAACTATTAAAATTTTAAGATACTGTGACAGCTCAGCATTAAGTTAAATGTCAACAATTAACAGTTACAAAAATAATCGCCAAATGAATGTTCAGTGAACATGGGCCTTAAGAAGATTCTTCATAAAAGTTTTTAAAGTTACAGTTTTCAAAGGTTAGTTTTACATTATTCATAAATATTTTCCTACAGAACCCTTCGAGCCCGCTACATCGAATCGGCACCCGAGCTACCTTGACAGCGTTATAACCGATTGTTTCAACGTCATTCCGATTGGACACGCATGCCGTTTGATTTGTCACTGTCGCCCGCTACTACTGCCTTTCTAATATTTAACGGTGAGTAAATACCTATTGTGAAACACGACCCTTTGACATAGGTAAATAGGTATTGGTTGATTGATATTGACATAAAACTGATTCGACTTTGGTTAATATTTTGTAATCGTTGATTTTAACGATCTTTAGGGTTATTTTGTGCTAATCACGATATGAGATGAAGTCACTAATCTAACACTTATTTTCTAACTCAGTTTATGTACAATATATCAATTTATAAAAAAAAAAAGTAACGAACAGTATGATACGTGCTAGGAAAGATCAGACTTGACGAGCTTCAGTACTGAGGAAATGTTTTAATACTATTTTCAAAATTTCAAATATGTCAAGAATATTTCAATCCAAACCAAAAAAAGATAATATTATAAAGTTAACAATTATTTAGAAGACAAAGATGTCTGAACCTTCCACTGCCGCCAAGTAGCTACTAGTACATAGATATAATTTGAAATTTTCTAGTTGTAAGCCAAAATTTGTGATACAGTTATTTATTTATATTTAAAATAATAATAATAATGCCCCTCAGTTGCCTTTTTTCGAGTCTATTAAAAAACTTTGATTCATAAGTGTATCTTTGATACCCAATTGGGATAAAAACATTTTGTCTTTGAATTTGACTTTGACTTTGAGAAACTTAAACCTAAACCAGGCCCATCTCGGTCGCCTTCAAACTCTGCAAGACTATGGAGCGTGTCCTCAACAGCAGGCTCCTGGCGTACCTTGAAGTTAATGATCTTACGGATCATACGGATTTTGCCGAAACCGGTTTGCTGGTGATCAGCAGCAGAAGTGCCTAAGTGACGTACGCTAGGAGATCACCTAGCGTACGTCACTTAGGTCTGGTGAAGTCATTGAGAAACATGGGAAGCATCCGTTGTTTCCCTTGTCACCTCAAAAGTTTTTGACAGGGTTTGACATATCGGCCGACGGCCTTATCCTTATTCGCTGGGTTCGTTGCATGGATTTCGGATTTTATAAGGGGTTGATCCATTCGAGTTGTCGTTGATGGCTGCTTGTCTGATGGATATGAATGCCAGGGTTCCTCAGGGGTCGGTACTTTCTGCGACACTCTTCCTACTGCACATTAATGATCTGCTTAAGCCAGGTATCCTCGGGTATGCAGAAGACAGCACTGTTGTGGAAAGGTTTATATCTAGTGCACAGTCTAGCGGACCTCAAATCCAGTTCCTGAGGCCTGACATGGTCAAACGCATGAACTTGTCCTTCTAGACAGTCTCCAATTAAGGTGATACCAACCTGATCAATGCGGCTAAGACCCAGGCGTGTCTGCTTTCTGCAAAAAGGAGGCCATTCGAGCTGGTTCCTACTTTCCGTAGTGTGTCCATCTCAATTAATGACAACCTTGAGCCTTTAGGAGTTCCTCTGACTTCCACCCTCAACTTCGGTCCCAATATTGAGTCTAAGGCTTCTATAAAAACAACCAAAGGTACAAAAATCGGCATCCTTTTATGGTCGATATACGAACAACACGCACGAAACGCTTTGGTTCCTCATTCCTTATACGGACCGCTAGACTGTGGAATACTCTGCCACATTATGTTTTCCCTGACACTTATAGTCTGGGTGTCTTCAAGTCTCAACCAACCAATTAACCAAAGTCATACCCCGTGGTTTGTCAAGTCTCATCTCTCGTGGCACGTCCTATACTGTTAAATTGTAGGCCCGGTTGTTTGTTCTGTTACAACAATCACCAAGCCATGCCAAAGACTTTCAGGCGGCGTAGAAATTTTGATATCAGGGCTTTCCCTGCGGCTTATATGAACTTGCTTGTTTTTTTACTGTTTTGACTGTACGATACCATTCTAAAAACAAATTCTTCATTGTGAAAACTATATTGTAAATGCTTTGCCAATTGCTCTTAGAAATCGCAAAGCTGTCATAAAATACGTTTTTCATCTACACAGCTTACAGCACTTTCGCGCAATCAGCGTCAAGGCATCTTAAACAAAATTAAGCTTAATGCCTCAAGAGTAAACACATCACAAAAAGCAGTAATACCAACCACTAGGAGGCAAATTTTATTATAATAACGCCTAATGCTACGTACATCTTGCTACGCCGATGATTTCATTTCCTTGTAATCTGTTTCTTGCGGAGTTTGAACCGAGTTTTAGACCTAACATTGAACGCCCATTTACTCTCAAGCCAACTCTCTGACGTTTAGGTGCTCATATTTACGTCATAGAGTATGGACTATTCTTGTGATCCAGAAGGGTAACGAATCGTAATACAAAGTTTACACAACGTCAGATAGAACTAAACTAACTAGAGAAAACGAAAATTGCGTGCATTCGGAGAAATTAATAAAAAGTAGGGACTTAAACCTAGTGACGTTGATAACACATTCCTGTGGAAATTTTGTTACGAACTAAATAGTAATGTGTTGTTTCCAGTGTTGGGTAGAGAGATATTTTAGACCAACAATAATCTTTTAATTAATAAATATTACTTTTAAAGGTTTCTGAGCTCAGTGTAGAACTGCAGGGTTTTAAGCCGCTAAGTTCAGAATTTGGGTAGCACTCCTATTGCTAGCGTAGCCCTTAAGACCGCTATTTAGAGTCTATTTTGTCACAAAAAGTTGTGTAAAAGAGAGGCTGCTATTTTATCTCGAATTTTAAATCAGAGTCTAGTACCTATCTCCCCTACATTATTCTGTGCCCGCGTCAACATACCCTCTCCGTTCAACTCCTATACATCAACGCTTACCCACGGCCTGATGAGAAGATGATTACCGTCATTTGCGACGCACCAAGACGTCTATGTCTCGTGTTTTTTCACTGAGCTCAGGTATCACCCGAGTACGAAATTACGAGTAATTTATCGCGAGAGACGATGTTTTCAGTGTATATTTTTACGGCATGAATGTTTGATAATCTTTGATGGGGCGATATTGTAGCGCAGTTAAGTAATGGTGCTATCAGCATTTTTAGAAAATTGAGTTTTAATGATATTTGATTTGAATTATAAAACGATATGGGTGTAACGCGTGTGTTTCGTGGAACGTTTGGCAAGCGTCATAATTTTGATCATAAAATTGTAGAGTTACTGCTTAGGTGTTTTTGAAATCAGCAAATGCAAATAGCGGAGCGATGCACGATGAGAGCGATGGATTACATGTTAATTATTGTGTATTGAATTAGATTATTGCCACTCCCTGCTTCTGCTAAACTATACCACTACGTCCTAAAAAGCCTAAAAGTAAACAGACCTGCCAGTTCTCTACTTTTGTCACCCTGTGACATCTAACTCTGTAACTACCAATAAAATCTTGTTCTGCTTCGATTTCAAAGTGACCTGTCCCTGATATTAAGTACGCCGGCACCCACAAACCTACCGCAACGCTGCTGTCTCTTTGATCTCAACCTGATACATATTTAATGGCGGCCTTACATTATCCAAGCGTCATGTCCCGCATGGCTCTACCAACTGTTTATTTTACCTTTATTTCGATTCCGACACGCCGATTTCGTGGTTTTATACTATACTGCATTTACCATAATGACCGATGCAAGGTAAAAATTTACGCATTCGAAAATGATGCTTATTGGATCGTGCACAAAGTTGTTTTTACTTTTGTTTTTCTGCATTAACGATATTTTAATTGAGTCGATCCTGACGTAGAGTAATGATTGGATGTTACATCGATTTATTTCGAGTTCTCGTTTGTGATTGGCGGTCGTGATAAGTTTGTGTCTATCTGGTAATGTTTTTATAATAGCAGGGTACATGGATTTTCGTGGTATACAAGATAAACTACTGGCCTATAACTTTCTCCGATTGTTAGGTCTAACAAAATGATGAAAAATCTGTAAAATTTGTGGTTTCGGAGTTATTTAAATTGAAAAGAAACACACTAAAACGTGGGATACAATAATATCGTACAATCGGTACAATAATACAATCGTTATTTTCCGGAAAATTTTCATGATTTGTAAGGTCACTTATAGCTAGCATGGTTTTTCAAAACAAACAATAATAATTTCGAAAATCCACATTAATTGTCTTTATTGGCACATTTTGAAACTCAGTAGGTATCTACTACTTTCTTTACAAATTGATAGGTGAGTAAATTCCTAAACTATTACGCGAATAGTGAAAGACCGAGCGGGGTCGTGTTTGGACCCTTAATCCCCAGAGATTCGACCAGATTCGACCCTAATGAGCCTTTCCTGACAAATGGGTGTTCAGGACCCGCCCTCTATCGGTGATCAGCGAACTATCTTAACTTTACTTAGACGACTTCGTAGTACTTGCTCTAGTTTTTTTACTTTTTTAAATGAGAAACGTGAGGTGAAAATTCTTAACGTGATGGTAAGATTTTGTGAACTACTACACAACAGTACTTTGTATATGTACAGTAACAGTATTTTGTATATGTGTACTGTACGCACTGACACATTTTACAATTTGTACAATATAAACCTTCTTAAATACACATTGTCGGTAAATTGCATTGTCGTTTAAAGTTTCGAACTATGAAAATACTTACTGCATGTTAATGCAATACGTTCAGATTAAGACTTACATTATTTCGTTATACAAGCCTCTGATTTTGATAAAAATATAACCCTCTACTTACTCGTATATACTTTTAGAGACACGAAAACGGTAAGGTCAAAAACCAACATCCTGATATTCCATTTACGAAATTTTAAGCAAGATATTGTTTTGTAAAGAAGAATCGTTGTAAAAAACCAAATCGTCACCTGCAAAACTCCTTCACAATAAAATTAATAAACAATCTCATTTCGTCAAACATCAGAGTTCCAAAACTGAAGTTAAATTGCAAGCATCTGTTAACACGTGAGGTGCCGCGAAAATCTTAATTAACAGATAGACGGAGACATCCGTCTTTCTGCTATATGATAAGGACTTCTCCACTCGGGGTACGTAGGTCCTAGGCATTGTGGAGACAGTAGGTAAGCTTTTTATTTTATATTAGCTGCGCCCCACGGTTTCACCCGCGGTTAAAAAGTATCGTATGTGCTATTCTAGACTATAATCTATCTCTGTGCCAAATTTCATCCCGATCTGATCAGCCGTTCTGGCGTGAAAGAGTAACAAACATCCATCCATCCATTCTTACTAACTTTCACGTTTATAATATTAGTAGGAAGAAGGATTTAACATAGGTTGAGTTTGAACAAACCCTCCTGTGCCTGCGATCAACTTAGACAAGATTCACAAGATTTTTTTATTTTTTGTAGAACTCGAAGCTACTGCAGAACTACTGAGAACAGCGTAAACATCTTCTAACTAAACGAACGTGTTATAGATTTTTGCAGTAGCAAATATTTTTGGGAAAATTTATTTAAAAAATATAATATTATTTATAGTGTATTGTGTGTCAATGGTTCACTATGTAATATATAAATTGACTACGCATGGATATTAGCAGAGTGTTTTCGAAGTTGTGTAACTGATTCCCACATAAAGTGATACCTAGTATTGTGTTTATAGCCAACATAAGTAATTTACCAATTTGCTACAAATATGTACTCTTAAAAACAAGTACTTACCTATATATATATATAATTATGATAAAAGAAAGAGATGCTCATAATAACACCAATCACAAAAAAAAAAATATTTTTACCAAAAATTACGAACTCAAAACCATTTAATCAGAATCACCCATCCATAAAAATAGTTAACACCAAACAAAAATGAAAAATTGTAACAATAACACTGCGCGCCAAAATTAGCTGAGTTACATTAGGAGCACTATAATTAAACATCAATACCGTTACAAAAAGTAAATAAACAGGGTGTGTGAGGGGTATGGGAGGGGACTAAGGGGGATCCGACTATGACTAATGTGGGCCGATTCGTCAGTGTCACTCGCGGAGTGGGGCGCTTTCCACCAGGGCCGGAGTTGGTTATCCTTCGGTATTACAATTTTGGTATAGAATGTATAGTTATAGAAGATATAAGCTATGTGTAGCGTGAAAATTGGTTTTAGGTGGTAATGGATTGGGTTGAAGGCTGCTTGGATAAATATTAAGCTTGCTTTTAAAAGTTTTTATTCATACGAATGGTTAGGTGGAATGGAAAAACACGCTTTCCAGTGAATACTTTGTAATATACTAATTTGCAGAACAGAAAGCCTTAAGACTGTTAGTGGTTTACGCTGCTTACGAACATTTAGAAAAACAGTCATTGTTGCCGTGTACCTACTTTTCGTAAATCTGTGTTTGGTAAATCTGTAAATCGGTAAATAAATCAAAATGAAGTCGCTAGATCCAAAATATTAGGAGAAATACCTCTCTGCAACCTTTCTGAGTCTTTCGAAATTGGTTTCCGCGAGATGGGTACCGATAAAGTTTGTGCCAAATTTATTGACCGCTCTGAACAAACATTGTTTATAAACCATTGCGTCTAACTGACACAAAAAATGCAACAAAAAACACAACATTATTGCAACATTAGAAAAATACTATACACTTGAGTGCATTAACTTTAGTCGCACATTAAACTACAGCTTACAGGCGAATTGTCGACGAAACTATACACATGCTTAAAATACGTACGCACGGTAAGCACGCTTAATCTGGAATGTGAACAAGCTCTCAAATGAGATTGTCATAGTACCTTCAAACTTCTAGGCAAATGACGTTAGATTGTCCATTGAGGATGTTAGGCATCGAAATACTATGTTCTCATTTTTTTTACTTTAAGCTCACTTAATAATCACAATCACTAAGTAAGTAAGTATACATTAAAAATGCGAAAGTTAGTGTGGATGGATGTATGTCATCTAAATGAAGCCAGAAAGGCCGAACGGATCAGAATAAAATTTGGTACAGAGATAGTTTATTGTAGTCTAATAACCGTAGATTTTACAAATAAAGTATAATGCAGATGTTGTATAGAGCACAGATTGTGGGTTATAACGATTTTAGTGAATATGGTCAGAGGTGCCATAAAATTTAGAGCGAATTTCAATTGATGAGATTTCCGACGCGTCACCCCATCTCTTGGGTATACCGCGGGTACAATTAGATAAAATACAAAAAGAAACGGATTAAGCCGGAGTGCTTAAAAAAGGCTGGGGCTGAAAGTGCAACGAAAAATTACACGTCAGAAGCAATTGGTTTTAATTTCGAAAAATGTGTAATTTTTGAGAAGAAAATATTGGGGTTGGCCCATTATTTCGCTGCGAACTAAATCTTTCAGTTGGAATATTTTAGCTTTAAATGGTACCAAAAGTTTTGTGTATCGAATAATCATGAACATTAATGAGATAAATAATGAAATTAATTAGTAAGCGTTACGCAAATACTGAAGTTTTAATTCAATGCTCATTCAAAGAAAACTTGGTCGATCAAAAATCGACCAACAAACATTCTCTTAAGTCTCATTTTTCATTGTGAAAATAATTTCGGAAGCTCACAAAATGAGATTTTGAGTGGACAAGCGTTAATGGACTTTAGTGAGGGAAATTTAAAGACTGATATTGTGTAATTTGGTTGTGGCAGAAGTTTTTGGAATCTGATCAGTAGAGGAAATTTTAAATTGAATCGAGTTTGTATGGTACTAAGGATCAATTTTGTAGATGAAAGCGAGGGGTTTTCCTTCCCCGCTTCCCACTTCAGCCCCCCAGACAAATGACGTAGCATTTGTCCAAATGATGGCGCGGGCGGCGAAGAGAATGAATTTAAATTATCATTCAGTGTTACCAACATACACAGAATATACTTACTAATACGGGTATGTGTGGGAGCACCTTTCTTGACTAAAAATAGCAAACAAATTAGTGCTTAGAAAGTAAATTACAGTAACAAAGTCTAAGTTGTAGCAATTAAGTACAACCAAGGCAAGGAAACGATAATTTATCAAATTGGAAAATCGGAAGACTTTTTTTAGTACATGCCATGATCATGGCTATTAAAAACACTGGCCGCTAAAAACTAGAAAAAAAAAAACAACTAGAAACGACAAAAAAATGTGCAACACAAACGCATAAAAAAGTTCTACACACAATCGGAATTCTTTTTTCAAACTCACAGGTTCTTTTGGCGCGAAAGGAAATTGAGTAATGCGTGCGTCACAGATGGCATCACGGCGGATTGATAACGGGAATGAATCGTACGGTTCTATTGTGTGCCTTGGAGAACGAGGCGTGGGTAGGAAAGTCTTTTAAATCCGCTTCCTTCCATCTGGGGATGCTTTGAATAGGTATTACGTAGGTAGGTTCATTTTAACTTCAAAGAAAATTGGAAACTTCAAGAAACAAGACAGAGAAACGTTTCTTGTTTTGAATTGTAGGCTTAAGTTACTAAAAAAAACTTGAACAATATCTGAAGAGAACACTTTTTTAACCGACTGCATAAGAAGGAGGGTTCTGCTTATCGAGTATGTATGTACGCATGTATGAGGTTTCTTTGGCACGCCCTACAGCCTCAATGAATTTCGACTTATGAATGAACTTCCTACTTCATGAATTTCGACATGACATGTGAGGTGTAATTTAAATAGTCTTGATAGTGGAAGTAACATAGGATACAACATTTTGCTGCCGGTTTTTTTCTTTAAATAATGTTACTTGTTTCTAAAAATTTAGATTTTAATTAGTAAGAATGATATAGTTAATATTTATGTAGGTACTTACTTAACTTTTACATTTTGGTCTAGGTTCAAGCTTCCAAGTTCACATTGTTTATCACTTAGATTATCAGAAACAGGCCTTCAGGCGTTAAAAATGCCTATACACTTCCCTCCTATTTCTCCTAAGTGAGAATAATATTTACTCTCAACATCAAAGCTATTTTTATCGCCAGCCAGCACGATCGAAACGCAAACAAATGACCATAGAGACAGAACAAGTTTCTATACGCATGTAACAGAATAGAATGATAACGTAAGAACGAACACTAACAGAAAACAATCCCTGTGATGTGCACAGAAAAAAAAACAATAGGGCTTCGTGATGAAGACGTGGCCATTGTGAAGAGAGCGGGTCATAATTCACCGCTTTGTGCCTTCAGTGCTCGATTAATACTAGATATCTCCATTTGAACGTGAATAGTGTGATGAAACCTTTTTGATTCGATGTTAACAACGGAGTGTGGGCCGGTGTATGAAATATCGCGGACTTTCTAGTGCCTACTTTTGGGTTGCGATATGTCTGTGACAGTGTTGTAACTCGCTGAAATGGAGCCTGAATGGTGTCATGAAGATGCATTAGGAATAAAATAGAGACGAAAATAGTGATAGGTACTTCGTTATGTTTTTATTTATAGATAGATATACCTACTTACTTATGTGTAATAATTGCTAAGCTTTCATGATATTATTACAACGTAATAATATGACGAGTTTAGGTGCACCTTTATTTAAAAAATAGACTTTAAATTATTCAGTTATATACGTACAGATTTTATAATTATAGGTACTATAAGATCAAACAGTAAGCTATATCACTATATATGTACCTAGTCCTGCATCAAATTTTACCTCTCGTCTTGTCGAGATGGTGGGTACGCTTGAGCTAAAATAGTTTTATTAAATGAAGAAGTAAAAACAAACTAACCATTACATCACAACAGATATGCTAATCTTGTGATATGAAAACGAAATCTCAATCCATAAAAGTCAAAGTTCACAAACAAAATACAATTTCATTCCCAGCATCATTACCATGCTCACCTACTTTAGAAAGCAAGCGACATTATGCTAATAGACTAAATTGAATTACCGGAGTTAAATGTCGTATAAGATAAAAACGACGCGGCAATCTACAACCCAATGAGGAGACGGCGTATTAACATATCCAAACCCCTATTGAATATTTATATTATGTAGGATGCTCCCTGACAACTGGCTGGGCTCTTTATTCAACCTTGTAGCACTAATGGAACCCACTATCTCTCCCTGTACGCGTCAAAACAAAAGCAAAAAATTAGATTAGCTTAGCGGTCCACCTTTTGAGGGTCGTATCTCATATGGGCTTGTACGTTTGCCGTGTTGTAATGAATAGAAAAACAAACGACTATCAAGATGGTAGACTTATTATTCTTTCCCGTTGTCATGACGAAGAACTTAACTAACCAATCGAGAAATAATTTTGGAGCATTGTCCAATAATAGTCAATTAAACAAGTCAATAGAATTACATTTTTTTTCTAGATTTAATGGAATTGGTATACTACACTTCTTTTTTTTTTTGTTTTATTAAGAAAAAGACAAACATATATAATTGGTTAATAAACTATATAGTTAATAAACTAAACAACATTATTGGTTTGTGAAGTTAAAACCAATAGGTGCACATTTTATGAGATACTCGTATTTGGACTGTTATCGATAAGGAGATCGGGATGGCTGCATAATTTTGGGGAGATTATCAACTACCTGCCTATACCTATCTGTAAACGACCAGTTCAAAATAAACATGCCCTTTGGTTTGGTCTTTCTTTAAACAAATTTTATTTTTACCATATTTTTTAGCAAAATTATTAATTGCTTTCCATTAAGTTTGCAAGCAATTAAGGCTTTTCGCTAAGTGCATTTCCATCGAGGCTCGCGCCTACTACACCTCCAAATGGGCATTCAATTAAATTTCAAGCCTACCATATATGGGGACTTATTAAAAACCCATCCAATCTGTTACTGCCTTAAGGCATCTTGGCTTCGAAAGGTTTTCGGTCGTTCCTGTTGGAACGGCAAATAAATTTTCTTATAAGACAAAGGCAGGATAGCTTAATAAGATTTCGTAGAGTAAGCAATACTAATTAGTAAATTAGATCTCGTTAGAAAATATTTTACTAGATTCAGACATTTAGAGTAATCTTTTTTAGATTTAGTAAAAAGATTTTGATAGAAAAAATACCAGATTAAGATTAGTTAATAAAGTATGCGCTAGAAGATTTAATTTTTTTATTATTTATGATTTTTTTTTTTGCGCAATTTTACTCCACTTAGGTCCACTTGCGGAAGATACAGGGATAAATTCTTAAATGCATGGTTATTTAACTTAAGAGTTACAATGTTATCAATGTCACTCGAATGTTGCGTAAAAGTAGCTTTTTAACTTTTAACGTTAGCTTTTTTTTTTGGTAGCGCAAGTTGATTTATCAGTTCAACCTCTCAAGGCGTTATGTTATGTGTATTTGCAAAGTTGTTCAGATGAGCAGATCTGAACAGCTCTGATGAGCAGTTAACTTCGAGTTAATAAGATCCGAGCTTCTGTAAAGGCTGAAGCACACCAAATACAGGTACAGTCAGTATGTATTTCGATTCGGTTCGCGAATGCCAGGAAAGTATTAAATTCTTTGAAAGACGTCACACCGAAGCAGTCCGTGTCTAGTTCGTTACAGCAGCTGCGTGAAGCACGGACTGCTCACTGATAACGACAAACTTTCAGCACGCGCGCAGAACAGACTGCAACTGTATTTAGTGTGTTTCAGCTAGGGACGACAGCCTAAGCCGAGGCCGTACCTCAGAGGTGCCCTTGCGCTCGTCGCCCATAGTTTTAAGCATTTTGAGGCCCAGCGCCATCTGCGCTTGCCTAATGCCCGGTACGCTGTCGAGGCCTCAGTGGCCAACAACATAGTGTCATCCATAAAAAAAAAGTGTTTTAGCTAGGAATTAGTTAGTAGTAATTAGTAAGTAGTAGTAGCTAGTAAGATTGGTTTTCTCAACAGTGCCTGTTTTAACTCACAGGTGGAAATATCAGCTAATACAGTGAATCTGTGATAACGTTAGTATTGTTTGCAGTAATTTTGTGTAACATTTTTAAAAATCTTGATTGAATAAACTTACCACAGTGAAAACGTAGTGCCAAATGAAACGCGCCCTTCGCCGCAGTATACTCGAGAATATCGGATACTCTCAGCCCCAGGCGCTTGCAATCACCGGGAACCTGCAGTTAATACATCCAATTTTAACATCATTATTTCCTGTACAATGCTCATTATATTACTTTGACAATACGTAGCCGTTAGGTTATTTCTTCGCAAATAAATTACTTAATACAAGTTGGTGAAGATCGTCGAAGATTATTAATTTGTCGTAATTTTTCATTGAAGCTGCATCAAAAATTACTTTAACGTTTTTTATTTAGGAAATTGATGATGTCGGTTTTATTTTTCATAGAAGTTTTCGTTGCCGTATAAAAATGAGGAGAGTTAGTTTTTTTGGCGTCCAAATAAATTAATAGGTAATCAGTTTGATAAGTAATCATTAATTTTACATCAATTGCTAAGACTATGACATACAACAACAAAAAATACCCACTCATACGCAGATAGCAGATTAAAAAAACAATACAGTTAAGCAATACTTTCTAATTAAATTTATAAACAAACGTGACTAAGATATTCATGAATAAACAAACAAGTGCTTGTGTCCGTTAGTCCCGGATTAAAATTCAAATATTCTGACAAGTCAATCTAGTGTCCCGGGCGGTCCCTTTACCCCGCGCGGACAGAAAACAGTCCTGCTACGCAGTATACGTAAAAACGCAGACAAATGTTTTAGTTTCCTTGGTCGTAGCAATAAAAAAACCAATGACTTATTTGTAGTGACAAATTTTTATCAGGTAATATTTATTTGATGATTATACAATGACTGCCTTAATCTGTAACAACTTTTTTTGCGTTTTGCGATATTTCTTAATTAAGAAAAAGCAACGATTGTTTGTCAGATGGATATTTTTTAGGAAAGTGATAATTTTTGGATTTTTTTCGGTGATGAATTTGTTTAGTTGGACAACAGTACAAAATTCAATAGTAAGTTGTGGCATAAAGAAGTAATTTATTTACATATTTTTTTGATAAGTCACGGAGATATATCCATACTATAAAATGTTCTCTATAATATCTATGATTAATGAATAATTATGAATAATAGTTAATCAATTTCTAAGTTCATACCATTAGATTATTTACTAACGTCGTAAAATATAAAAACATTTTTTATTTTTGTTTAATTTCTAAGTATTTGCATATACTGCAATTATAAACACATACAGTGCATTTGCATACGTATCCACCCCGGCGAACCTCTGACTGCTGGATTAATATTACTAATCTAGACCTGTCTCGGAGGATAGAGATTAATCTAGGTTTTATTACTGATTGAAAACAACAAAAACTAACCAGTAACGAAATGTTATCATATCTGACCATTAAAGTTACAAGTTTTATATTAAAAAATAAATAGGAAAAAAAAACCCACAACAAAAAAATTCGCTTACCTAACCAGTCCAACGGATATGTTAATAATAAAATACAACAAAAGAATTTTAATTACAAAAGGAACCACTTTATTAACAGAAATTAAAACGTCAAAATCAAACACAAAGACGCCATATTTGGTCGGCAGGCACGTAGTGGTACACGCACCGCTAACAGAAAATAAGGGACACACAGAAAGACAGGAAGGGCACGTGCGAGCGAGAGAGAAATAAAACATCACCAGGAGAAAGCGAGAGAGAAGTAGTGACGCGATGATTGAACGCGGCACAAGAAAAATGATCACCCGTCAAGCGGCGACTGAGAGAAACTACCCCTAGCGGGCGAGACAAGGAAAGATACGGCGTAAGTTGAAGTGTCGGAGAGGGACGGGGCGAACCAAAATAGGGGTGACGTACAGTGATGGATTATGCTTTTCTCTCTAAAGAAGGGAGGGGCTCACAGGTCGTTATGGAAAAAGCTGAGGGTAGTGGGGACCGACATGTGTCGGAGACTGACGAAACCGATGGTACCCTTAATTGATTTCTGCATGAATCAAAATTTAAAAACATTAATTAACGGCCCTAGAGTTATGTTATCGTATGTAACCATCTCAATAACATTTCATGCGAAAAAAAATAATTATAATGTCACATGGAAAATTACCGTCTGGGGAATATTGGAATTGAAAACAGACACTTGTATTACTACTAAACTTAACCAATTAGTATTCAAATGTGCCGTTTGGCACTGCGAAAGATAGGACACAAAATAGGTTAAACTTTTTTTTTTCGTTTTATGGCCAGTCAGTACGTCCAGAGAATAATAATGCATTATAATATTATTATGAAGATCGATTCAATCCGTGACCTTTTAAAACTTAACCCGTAATATTTGAACAAGCTTTTGTGAATAATATTTAATTGTTTGAAGATGATAAATAAAATTACTTTGCCCAATTGAAGTACAAAAATACAATACAAAATTCTTTATTTGGAACTATTAACAAGGTACATTAGTTAAAAGTGTATCGATGCTACCCGTAGTACTTAAAAAAACTGTATCGCGGGTAACAACGTCCACTTTCGGATTTAGATTACTACGACAGTGGAGTCAATGAGATTTCTTTGCCTAGAACGTGTACTACTCGTGTCCTCAGATCAATCTAGAGGAAAAGATGGAACACTGCGTTATATCTCGCTGAAGTCACTTCTTTTTAAACGTGTCGCGTGGTAATGTTGCCATGAAAAACATTTACAATTGCACGAAAACTAATTTTAATTCCCAAACTCTACGTTAGCCATTTCCGTTCCAATATATGTACAACCTTAGTAGATTTAATTTTCTAAAACTGCACACATTTGTAAGAGTTTAATGTTACGGCTTTTTCAAAACTGACTTGTAAAATAACTGCACATTTTTTCAAAAGAACCTCAAAATGTAGGCCCGGCCACACTTTTCTATTGCACTAATGTATATCTAGGTACACGAAATTATACCATAAACCAATGCTGATAATGCCGAGATAAGAATGACCAAGCAAGTAGCGTAGTTTTTTGCGTCAATGTGTGCGTGTTGTGTACATATACGACAGTAGCGTAGTTTTTGGATGGTTTTTGGCTTCACCTAAATCATCCGCCGTGCGCCATCTCATTCTCTAGGTTGATCTGAGCTCGTGTCTAGTTCGTGTTAATGTTACATTTAAGAATCTGACCTCGGTCAGTGATCACCTCAACCCTCATGTTAAGCTCCACAAGGGGCTCCTAAAATGCCACTGACAGAAATGCCTTTGTCCACTTCGAAGGGCGTTTATTGTTTTATGCCTTTGTTGTGTTAAAATTTAAATCCTTAATTATTCATAGGATTGTTTTGGCCGACAATATTTTCACAATAGGCCCGGCTTTTGCAAGGGAGGTAATCGGTTTGATTAATAAATTGTCAAGTTGAAGCCAGAACCTTCTGGACGTATTAAGGGCGGGGGCATGTTCGGACTACATACATAACCCATAAAATTAAAAACTTTTTATATTGAACTAAAAATCCGATAACTGAGCTATATGTATATTTTGAACTAAATGTAATATCGTTTACGGTTTTCGACATTTGAACATGTTGAAATCAAAATGTTACCTCTACTTGTTTTTTTACCGAGTGCTTCTGTAAGCTGGTAAATTACAAAGGAGTTTACGGTCTTACTAATACCGATATGGAGCTTTCGTGATCTTGATTATCGTAATGTTTGGAGCCCCCTAAATCACACCCTGACTGCCCTTACACAGAGCTAGAATATAAATTGTTACCACAGATATTTCATCCCATTATTACAGCGAGATCCCGCTTCATTGTTTTACGAAATGTCATCCCTCATCCTGTCACCTGATTGTTTCTGTTCGCAGGTTCCAATGGTGTCTTCGGTCTAGTTTACGTTTCAAACTCGCGGCTGGGTGGTAAGTAATTTATTAGAGAACTGCTGATGTTAGCGTTGGGGTTGGAAATCACGATTGTTTCGTTTATTTTGTGGGAAAGAATTCAAAGAAGTTGTTAGTAACTTGTGATTAGTTTTGATGCTATGGAAATTTTATTCGTCTAGCTATCACCATACAATATGATCAGATCATTTACCTCTATCTAAGGCCAACGCGTCAGCCCCGGCAAGAAAAATAATGTTTTAATGTGGACTGATGTGTAAAAGAGTAAAATTAAGAATGTGAAAAGATCAAAAATAATTATAATTTGATCTTAAAAAAATTGTCTTACTGATCCAATTCTTGAACTTGAACATTAAAATTTAAGTGGGGTTATATTACGATCTGCCACCGTTCGCTCAAACAAATTAATTTAGACAAGAGGAAGATGTAAAAACTTCGAAACAGCAATTACGTTTTATTGTACGCCATTAAATTAATCATTGGCGAAATAAATTTTTCATTTGAACAAATCGCCGAGTGGTAGCTGCAGATGTATTTTGGTGTTGATTGATCACTCCACTTTGTGGATTGAGAAATTTCTTGTATTATCTAGTCGAAGATAAAAGATGAAATTAATTGGCATTAAATGTTAACCAGACAATACGTCCAAAAGCTGTGAAAGTTGTTGGTGTCAACTTATATTTTTGGTTTCTTTTTTACGGTCTGAAACAAACTCTGCTCATGTAGATTGTCTCTTCAAAAGCTTTTGGCTTAGATACGCATAGGTATTTATACATGTGACTACGTCGAACGTCAAAACATATTGCTAAGAACTCACTTCCTTTAAAGATTTCACACAAAAACTTGAAACTCGTTGCCAATACTATTTTCGGCTTCGTGAATTCATTATTCATATTCACTTGTCAAAAGCGTGAAAAATACAGTGAACGTATTGCATAATTGATTTACCGCTCATTGTGCACTGAGTATGAGCACGGCTCATTACCGATTCAAGAGAGCAAATTATGCTACCTAATTACAACTGAATGAGTTAAGACAAAACAGTATTTATGTTCACCGATTTATCAAACAATGCCCCGATGTTTCGGCCAGACAAGCACGTTGCTGAAGAAAGAACCTCAAAATTCGAGCATAGAACTTAAGCTAATAACACCGAGTCATATGTTAGACAGACGCAACTGTGACACAGCATCGCTCACGGTCCTCAGAAAAATAAAGACTGCACTCAAAAATATAAAGAAACAATTGGCTTTTATGCGATTTCTGATGTATCTATGCATAAATATGCGTTAATATACATAATCTTTATGCTCGAGTGCATGAAGATAACTGTCAAGGCGTGCGCCGTTTCAATTAAAGGAAATTGACTTATTTCGTCCAATTAAGGCGACGCCCCTAAACGGGATGCAGTTCTCCTCCAGTCGTTAATTTTTTTAAAGTCATTAATCTCAATGTTTTGATGTTGAAAATAGTATAGCACTCGATTTTCAATGTATGACAATACTTAATGATCCGAAAGTTCGCCGACACCACGATCCATTATACATGAGTGCGATTATTTTGATGAATTCCATGAGAATATAAGCATCAGCACTCCCCTAAAATCTCGAAATCGAACAAAGGGAACATGTGAGACTCCCTTGCGAGGCTAATGCTCACCCCAAGGAAGGAGATGTAGAGAAAAATGCGTATTTATAGCAAATACTCGTACTCAAACAGACCTACAATGTGTACGAGTCAAATAAATGACTCTCATTTTTCGTGATGTCAAAAAAATCTGAATGGAAAAGAAAACGCGCCGGCGAAAAAACCGGCAGGCTGCGGGGTTTTATTTCGTTTTTAATGTAATACTGATTTGGGATGTTTCAGATTAATTGCGTTTTACCTGAGGTGGCGGCAAGGGTGACGCGACTGAAAGAGTTCCTCGCGACGCTGATCGATCGCCCACTGCGGATTGAAAGGAGCGACGTGAAAGGTAATTATTCATCCTGGGACTAGAATAGAGCACTTTTGTACCTTTATCTCGGGTTTTTTTCAAGAGTTTTGCACGAAATTTGCAAGTAAATGGGTAGAGTGACACGGTGATTTGTCTGGACGCGTTCGACTTCCCATGAATTCGATTTGAGATACGTTTTATGTGTTATTGAAATGCTAATCCTCATATTCTTGGAACAGATGCCTCGTTGCATGCTGGAGTTTCTCATGAAGAAATTAAAGTAGTAGCACTTAGTAAAAAAATAAACAGCTTTTTTTAAATTAGTCGAATCTAAAATGGTCAGGTAAAAATGGGTACGATAACATAAACCTAACCAGTTTTAATATACTCCTAAAAGTTTCAACATACGTACTATATAAAAACAGGTTTGCAGGTCAAATACCTCATACATAAAATCAACAATCAGTTTAAAATTTGATTGTTCAACAATTTTTTTCTGGTAATTAACCCACCACGCCAGTTACTAGAAACAAAATCAAAAGTGGCTACTGTTCTATTGATCTCTGCGAAATGCGCAAAAAGAACATAGCAAAGAAATAGCTGCAAAAAATTGCATGCAAATCTCTCAATAGGCGCCACAAAACCCGGAAGATTGCACAATGCCGGACAAAGAAGTAGATTCTAAAAGGAGCACATGTGATCCTGACCTGGTTTCGTTTCCAAGACTCGCTGATAGCCTGTGGTCCTTTTGTCTCAATATCCTTTATGATTTATGTGACGTTTTTGACATTTTATGACGCATGCCTCATTTGAATACTTCGTGTGCCTGCGCATTTTACCGCCTAACCATTTTTTTCGAAATGAAATAGCCAGCTCCTTTGCATCAAAATGAACATTTGGTTACCATATTAAGTTTCTATGAGCTGAGACTTTACGTGTGTAAACAAAACGACAAAAATGAGTCATTACTATCATCCTTAAACTCAAAAATTAACATCACAATATAAAGCAACTTTTCAAAAACACGAGCGTAATTTCAAGGCAAAAATTACGTAACCAAAAGCCAATCATTATGGTTGGTCCGAATCAAAAAGGAAGGTTTAAATATCAAAATAAAGTCTTCAAGATGTTGGTTGTTTTTGTTAAATTACAGGCAGCTAGGCGGCGAAAACTGGCAAATTACAGTCCGGGACCGCAGAGATTGGCCGCGGTTGTGTTTACGGACCAAGCGATAGTATCGCGATGATTGCGACTATTGTAGAGGACCCATTACGGTGACTATGACTTGTCGCAATCATAAACCAGCGCGGAAAAATTGTTAAACAAAACCATTCTTACAGTCTTCCAACACTATCCAACTTTTTCATTTACAGCGACGCTACTTTTGATGCAGTTTCAAATATGCGTCAAAATATCGTTAAAAGCTCGTTTGCGCTTTGAAAATGATACTGAAGGTTAGTTTGTGTAATTTTAGACGCTCGCAATTTTGCAATTTTCGTCATTTATATAGGCGTACTTATAAACTAGCGGATTTCAAATCTTTCAAGCATATTCTTCTAACCTATAATTTCATTTATGTATGAGTTTTAGACTTAATTAATACTTAACTACTGACAAAAGTATTGATTGATAATTCTTATATTTACTCACTGTGCCTCTTTTAAAACGTTATTGTTTTATAAGTTTGTCACAGTAAAAAGTTTAATAATTACCTACATTATTATTAATTTTAGACTGCGTTAGGTAGAAGTAACATTTAAAGAAAATTGAACGTTATTTTCTATCATCACACTTTCCAAAATAAAATAAGACTTTCTAACTAAGCACGATCCTCTCATCTCGTTGGTAAAATGGTGTCCAGATAAAATACTTTCACAAAAAAAAAACTTCTCTCACCAGTCTCGCGTCAACCACAAAGCTCCACAAAAACATGTACAGACCTACCAACTTATCTGCAGTTTGGTGACTGAGCCAGCATCACTTTTCCGAACGAAACTGGAAAACATTCGCTAGAATTTTTTAGTTTTCTCGTTTTGCCGACTACAAATATAAGTTGGTGGCTTTGTAGGCATTTTGTGGCCGAAACCCATCGGCAAAAGCGGTCATTTACGAACCTTATTTTTAAAACTGGTAGCTTTATTTAATGCGTCGATTTTATTATGTATTTTACTTTTTGTGATCGTGACTTGGTTTTACGTTTTCGCAGTTACATTACTCACCTTTGGCGCTAAAATATTGATATTTATCTAAACGTCTTTAAGGTTTTTCTTGTAAATGGACCATACATTAACCAACACAGAAGAATCAGCTGCATAAATATAATTATAAATACTTACTTACCTATCTATTTTTATGACGACTTTTGGCAGTTTTTTAAATCCTATACTTTAGCGTCATTCTTTCTTATTCTGGTTTCCGTAGCACAGTTTTTTTACCAGTTCGGAAACCAGTGATTTCAATATTTTTTGTTGTAAAATTTGTTTTTATGTCAAATAAATAAATTATTGATTGATTGATTGATTGATTTAGGAAAAAAAAACAGGCCACAAACTAATTAGAGCTAATTTTTTTGCTTTTTAAACGTTTTTATATTTGATCTTGTAATTTATCCATCATTCATTTCTTAAACATCGGAACCTTAATCAGGTTTGTGATCCCAAAACATCTCAATACTCCAGTAACGAGTTGGCCATTAATATAGGGATGTATCGTCTGATAACTTTATTTTGGTAGCCGACTTTGTATGCCGTCCTTACCGTCCGTCATTACCCACCTACCAACCTTTCAACGCTGAAAAAACAGTCTACTTTCTACCTTACTTGCTCAAACATAAAGACTCTACTAAAGGTAAAGTTTTCGTGGTAATCTTATCCCTCTCGCTTTTATCTTATTGGTCAACCATTACTCCTAAATTTAAACTCTTCATTATACTGTAGTGAGAAAACTTGCGATAAAGGACAGGTACGTGAATGAAATAAAGGTAATGAATTTTGGAAGAGTTTCAGTGTGGGTAGATAATGAGATAACACTAAGTAATGAGTTTGTTTTTCATGGGTTAGAGTAGGATTTTTAAAGTTTATGGTGTGGAAATATTCTCTGCGATAACCCATTTTTCCTATGGTATTACTTAAGATACCGTAAACATAAAGATTATACTTGATTAAAATACCTACTTAATTTAATCTCTAGATAATATCGTAATGAAGTCATAAAAATCAGCCGAATGAGCTCACCCCTCTCACACGCAGCTACACCACTTTTATTAATCGAGTCCAATCCACCTATAAAGAAAACTCAGCTTTCCCAAACCACTTTCCAACCCAAACGAACATTTAATTAAAATTAAACAATCGATAGTTTTCACCGCGCGAACCGAAATCGATTACCAGCAATCGATACCACCCGAGGGGAGGTTGGGGGGAGTTTGTCTCTGCAACCGGCGTTGACTAATCGAGGCGCGTCCGCGCGGAATAAGACTGATTGCAGCGGAGCTCGCCTATGCCTGCCGCCTGCCTCCGCCTGCCTGCCGCCTGCTATGTGGTTCTGGCTGAACCCACCGACATTATTTAAGAAATCAGCCCGCTCAACCGGCAACAAAGGGAGTTTTTGCTGCCCACGCAACGTGTTTTTGAAAGACTTATTGCGTAAACTAAGTGCGGTAATGTTTTGGTTAAATGTAGGAATACTAATTTGGATTTTTGTTTTGTATGATTCGTTTAAGCTTATTTTAGATTAACTTTGCAAAGAGGACAGCGATTTAGAGATTCCAAGTTAAGTAGTACTTATAATAATAAAAAAAGTTTTTTTTTTCTTCAAAAGCTATAAAATGTAAACGGAACATGCCTCCCTAGATTTATCCGAAGAAAATAGTATACGTGCGCGTGTAAAATAGCATTCTTATAGTTCATATACTGATAAAACTACTCTTGATCAGATTATTTTAATTTCATTCATACACAAGCAACAACATAATCTAGTACAACATAATCTGGTCAGTGATTACTCAAATGAAACGCCGCGCCGATAAAAAGTAGCAACAAATTAATTGCAACAACTATGTGTAATTAATAAGCGTAACATATAAGCGTAATTAATATCAAAAGTGAAGTGATCGAGTCTTAAAAATGATTGAGTGTATCAATCAATAATTTCTATTCATTGAGTATGGACCGCATCCGCCCACTTTACTCGGTTGAGTACTTCGAAAATTTAAAGATTTATTCGTATTTTTCTTTTATAAAATTACGTTTTTTTTTTGTTTTAGCGAAGCGATGATAGCCTAGTTGGAGAAGACCCGCCTCTTAAGCCAGAGGGAGCAGGTTCCAATCCAGCCGACGGCACGCACCAAATTGTTCATTGTGTGAACATAAATGTGCGTATTGTATGACATCTGCTTACACGTCTGAAACCCGTTGTGTGGAGCCCGACAGGCGCGCCCCCTATCACATTTGAGACTTAGTATCGTCCAGCGAAGTGTGGGTGTTGTATTACACCTCTGCCAGCCCCTCGTGGAAAGGCGTGACGATTTTTTTTTAATAAGAGCAAAAGTAAGAGTAATTTATCGATTAACTAGCTGCGCCCCGCGGTTTCACCCGCGGTTAAAAAGTATCCTATTTGCTATTCTAGACTATAATCTATCTCTGCGCCAAATTTCATCCAGATCTGTTCAGCCAATCTGGCGTGCAAGAGTAACAAATATCCATCCATCCATCCGACAAACTTTTGCGTTTATAATATTAGTAGGATAGCTAGCTAATCGGGCCAGCAATTCAATTTAGCACAGATACAGATAACTTTTACCTGCTAAATAGTTTGATGATTTCGTTTCTACGAAAGATCTGCACAGAACAAAGCATCGGCTTCACTACAATGTAGAGCCGAGTCGGACTGCAAAGCGATCGATGGTGACAAATAGATTTCAACACTAGAATGGTAAGTAACAGACTTGCGACTAAAATTTAATTTTTGGAGGGTCTTGTCTGATGCGCTTGAGTCAAAGTTTGCCTCTCAAAGACAAAACAAATGCTGTCACATAAAATTTTACTTACATCATTATAATTAAATTATACACATATGTACTGTAAATTATCTGAAGCGATGATAGCCTAGTTGGAGAAGGCCCGCTTCTCAAGCCAGAGGGAGTGGGTTCGATCCCAGCCGACGGCACGCACCAATTTGCTCTTTATGGGAACATATATGCGTATTGTATGTCATCTGCTAGATGACTGGAGCCCGGTGTATGGCGACAGGCTCACCCCCTGTCACATTTGGAACTGAATATCGTCCGGCGAAGTGTGGGTGTTGTATTACACCTCTACCAGCTCCTTCGGGGGAAAGGCGTGACGATATGTTTATGTAAATTATCTGTGACCTCAAAAGCATCTCACGACAATAATGTTGTGTCCAAAATACCTAATGATGAAAACTTATGAGGTAGTTACTACAGATTCGAAAGTGCTACAATATTTTTCAAACGTTTTGTCGCAAGCCTGTATCAAGCTTATATCAGATCTGAACACGGCATCGGCATGCGGCATGCAATAGCAACAAAACGCGATCCCAACTCAATGCACATAAAACAACACAACAATCCATACCTTACGTCTAGTATCATAAAGTTGAAGTTCGAATCTCGTGTGATCTAAGATGGCCCGCATGCATAGCCCGTAGGGCGGACTCCCCCTATTATTGGACAAAATTATTCCTGTCATGACCGACAAGTGGAGTTGATGCTAATCTTACTTCCTGGGAGTGATTTGGGTATACTACAGAGTAACTATGTATGTTTAAGGAATCCTACTAAAATCTTTACGAAACCTGAGCACAAGACATACTGAAATTTAAATCCATGGTTATAATTTTAGCTGACCGCAGTTCGTAGTTCGTGGACGGGCATAGCACTCGATAAGTCAGCCGAAAAAAAAACGAGGTAACCGTGAGGTCGATACATACTTAGTACGATCTGCGAACGATGTCGGATCCTAAACCTAAGTATGTAAATAGTTAGTAAAATATTAAGTATATTTATCATGCAAAACCATACTCTCAAAGATCATACTCTCGTATCGATGTAAACTAAGTAATACACCCAAAAAATTCATTTCATTCCACGCAAATTGTTCAATCGTTCAGTTCACCAGCCGATGGCAAACGAGCAAATCGCTGGCAAACTAATGCCGTGCATTTCAGAAAGCATTAAACGGAGTGTCTGAACATAAAACTGATAGGTATGCAATAAATATTTGTTCGGCACATCAATACGGTTCGCGCGGCGATACTAGTTAGCTAATTTTATCGAAACTAGTCTAGTGTAGAGTTGTGACGTAGAATGGATTAAATTAGACTGTCACTGTCTATAAAGACATAAAATAACACTAGGCTTGCCTACTTTGCCCTTTAAGACTCAGTTATAAATGTTATAAGTAAACGCCAATGCTTTAGTTTGGTTCTATAAATTTCATTTTTTTTGCTGAAGCTAAATGGATTTTGGACTTCTAGCTGTAAGGTCAACTAAAATAGCTAAATATGTTCTGTCAAAATTACTAGTTGAAAATTGAACCCCATTGCCTACTCAAAGCATATTTCAAAGCCAAGAGAGTGACCCACATCTAGCAGGTTTTTGATGATTAACATGATAAGAGAAAGATTTTCTCGGCAGTGGAATAAAGAAAACTGTAGGTCATGATAATGGTGACGAATTTAACTAAAAATAGCAACGTCGATCTTTACTGAGCATTATTTATCTCTTCACTACTCACGCTAACAGTTTTCAGCTATTTTACTTACAAAACCTCCAAGTCATTTGCGCTGCTTGTTTTGATACTATCTATGACTCACCCGCAACCAAAAAACCTTCCAAAATTCGATACACAAGTGTCGGCATAATATTTATAGATGCTGATTAATGATGTGGAAGTGAGACGGGAACGTGTTCCGCCATGCTTGTGATTGATGCTCTATCCAGTTATTAGATAAGAGTGTCTGGAAAAAGAACCTACTTACTCTAGAAGATCCTATACGACGAGTGATCAGCTTGTGTCAGAGTTTTGAGACCGCCTGGAAACTTCTGACAATGCTTGGTGGCTGGGACAAACAACTCGGTCTCACTCACTATACCAGTAATAAGCTGTTAAAAAGGTAAATATGCATAAAATAAAGTAAAGAAAAAATGTATTGCTTTAAACCGTGTACATGTAGAATATAATAATGTAGTCTTAACAATGACAACTAGACAGCTGAACCTACATACGTAATTACTTTAGTGCATCTGAAAATTAGTATTTCCTATTTTCGGTCATAAAAGTTCTATTCTTACTCTAATCGCGTGATAGATGCTTATTATTTTTTAAACACTCAATAAAACAGCTAACAGTTAACATTTTGTAGGTAAATTATGCGAGTTTATTAAATAACAGTGAGGCCCGCATGCTAAAACGACGCTCAGTCTTGAATCTCGATTTAAAACTGGTACTATATTTAAAAAAACAGTTTTAAATAGAGATTCAAGACTGAGCGTCGTTTTTGAATACGGCCCTAAGAATCTTTAAATCGGAATCATGGCTGTTTATTTCAAGACTGATTCATTTAAAAAACTTACAGTAAAAGCTCTAAAAACGTACTTATTAAAAAAAATTGGTCTTCGTTTTATTTTGATCCAAATTTTTATAGTCAACGAAAATTCTATGTTGCTTCTAGTTGAAGACAAACATAATGGTGTTTCAATAGAATTTAGACGCTTTGTTCTTTTGCCCCGAGCGCGGGTCAAATGTAACGCAACGGTCGGTTGAACTTAGCGGTGGAAACGATCGCTCTGCATGTGCATGTGGAAAAAAAAATGGTTGTCTGTAAAGTCGGTTTACGAACGTGCCAACCTCTTAACAAAACATTGATGAAATCTTCTCCTCGGACGCATAGGCCAATCGGGTGGAAGAGAAATAGATGCGGCGCAAGCCGAACGCTCAAGCCAATCATGTGTTTCGCTCGCTCGTGTAGCGTTCTGGCTCTCGCGTAACGGGACAATGAGTCATCCTATTTTCGTGCGTGCAGCCGGCGTTCATCGATTTATTAGACGTTGTCACGTCAAAAACTAAAACTTAAAAAAACAATAAAATAAAATTGAGTGCATTGATTAGTCTTGACGTCATAAGTTTCAACAGTTTTTTAGTTACAGAGCAAAGTTTTTTCAGCAAATTTTTTATCCAAAAAATACTGTTACTGTACTAATCTTGGGCTTTCGATATACTGAATATCTCGCTTGCACGGGATAAACGTATGTAACGTTTATTTTTCTGATACTTGCTTAATTGTATCAAGGTACGAGTAAGTTTAACCTTCAAAGTACCACAAACCTCACGATAAAGCTTTAAAATCATAGCATTACTGACGTTTTATCTGCTCTAGTGTAATTATTTAAAAAGCCTATGAAAAGTATACAACTTTTAACTAGCTCGCAACTTATCTTACGTTTAATACACCTACCAACACGTTTTCCTTAAACTAAACGCTACCGACGACGTCGACGATGTTGTAAACGTCACGTGTCAAACCTGGACAAGATTGGCACAGGACCGGGATGGGTAGCGAAAGAGAAAAGAGAGAAGACCTCTCTTCTCTTGCTCAGCAGTGGGTGAGTGGGTGAGCAGTGGTGGAGTGACTGATGATGATGATGAACCGCTTAAAGATTTCTAAATTAAACGCAAGAAAATACTGAACTAAACGCTTAAAGATTACTGAAATAAACGCTAAAATTTTCTGAACTAAACGCTTAAAGATTACTGAAATAAACGATAAACATTTCTGAACTAAACGCTTAAAGATTTCTGAACTAAACGCGTACCAGCTACTGTTCCAACCACCAATCTAATAGCACCTCATCTCGTCAATGCAGTATAATTCATAGACCTCACAAACGCTTTATTTAAAACACCGGGCTATAAATAGGCTATTCGTATCGTATTAATAACGCGGCGAACATCTGTTATTGCAGGCGGGCACGATAATGAGTTGCAACTTGGGAACTGACTCCAGTGGTAGCTAACATATTTCAGTACTGGCCTTTGTTAGCTTTTTTATTTTACAAGTAATTCTGATTCAAAAAAAACCTGAGATGAAAATCAAAAATCTGAAATCAAAGACACCACCCTATGGAAAGACACTTGGATATTTAAAAATCCGGCGACCACCTAACTTCGCATTGGTTTTCCATAACCATTTCGTCTAGATTAAGATGGCGAGCGATGAGAGCAAGTAAAGATACTGACGAGCCTTTAAAGTTACCTACAGAGTGACAAAGTGCATTTTTTTTATGACTTTTGCACTTCTCTAATCATTCTCAAATAGCTAAGAATGTCCCTTGTATTATGGATTCATTTAAAAGCTAATGATGTAGTTTTGTGATTTGATTTTTCTATCTATTGAATAAATTAGTCAAAAGTGACCCCTAACAAATGCGGATATTTTTCATAGCTCTATTTTTCCTTGAGAACGTTTTTTAAAAAAAGAACATAGGGGCGGAGATATAGATAATTTAATTGTACATGCAAAATTTCACCATAATCTGAAAAATGCTTTTCAAAAAATTTGAGAAGCGCGTTTTTATGGAAATTTCAGAGCGTCGCGGGACTCTTAAGACGAATATAAGGTTACCTTAACTGTCGAAATCCATCCAGCTGCCGATTGCAAGATACAAGGTAGCAAAGTTAACAAACAAAATACATAATCAAGCGGCAAATTAACAAAAAGTGGTCTCTTTTACGATTTTGTAGTAACCTCTTCTATACACTGACAACTGGCATGGATGTGTTCGTCGTTGGCTCTACATCATACATACTTACCATACATTCAAAAACATATTTACAAGATACGCGCTTCAAACATAACCCTCTCGGCAGTCGGGTAAAAATAGTCTTATGCCTTTGGCCGAAATCTCGCCTGATATGGCATATGATGATAGAGCACGCTTGCTCAAAACGAGAGTATTACGCGACTTCCAAAGTACGCTAGTTCGTAAACAATCCAATTCAGTCAAGACACCTAGATTACAACTATTCCTCTCTGCTCTATTAAAAACTCTCTGCGCCCGCGGCATTACCCGCAGTCAAAAAGTAGCCTACGTAGTCCAGGATATAAGTTATCTGTAATCCAAATTACCTCAAAATCCGTTCATCCATGTGAGCGTGAAGAAGTAACAATCAAAAACATCTTTTGCTCTTTAGAAAGTAAGACTAGCCTCACAAAGTGGGGGCCAACAGAAACTGATGTCTTCAACTTTTAATTAGTAGGGGATAAGAGGGACAACCCTAATATGCTCGATATGTTATTCCGTTTCACAGCTTTTATGGCACTTAGAGATCACGTAGCTTTCTATTGGTGAAAGATATTTTTTAAATCAGACCAATACGAGTAGTAGTTCAGGATTAGGATGTAGAGATTTCCCTCTACATCCTAATCCCAACGAATGCTATAATCACAAAAAAGGGAGTTTGTTCGTTTGCTTGCTACATATTCACGTCTTATCTACTGAACCGATTGTCATAAAATTTTGCATACCTACAACAACAACAACAACAACAACAACTCTTTATTAAAAACATAAAATAATTACAATAGTACTTAAATTAGGCTTAACTAAGTTTTTAATGGGCGGCCTTATCGCTCAAAGCGATCTCTTCCAGGCAACCTGAGACCTACACGTTGTCAAGAGCACAGATAATGGCACAGAGTACTTTTAATCCCGGGACCGCAGGTGAAACCGCAGGGCGCTACTAGTACTACATAATTTACAAACAGAAATAAAAAAAATTAGCTATGCCCCGTGCTTTGTACGCTATCGTACAGAAACCATTTTTTGGAATAAAATGACAAATTATTTGTCAATCCAGGGTATACCAGCTACCTTTATGCTAAACTTCATACAAATCCGTTCAGCCGTTTTTGAGTAAAGAAGCAACAAACTAACACACAAATAAAGCTTAGCTTTGACTACGTTCAAGGCTTTAGTTAGCCTAACAGATGCAACTTTTATGAAAGAGATATTGTTCCAAGACGGAACTGAAGTTATCAACAGTGTGTTCATTGATTTAATAATATGTACCTAAGTACTCAGTACATACAAAAGTAATAAATATAGGTGTATATTAAAATAGTTCATTAAACAAGTGAATTCAATTTAATTAAAATTAATTTAATTTTAGGATATTAGTACATTCTGTGTTAGGTATGATTACCATTTACTACACTAAGTTAATTTGACAAGACCAAAACAATGCGTCTCTTTTTAATTTTAATAATTAAGAAAAGAATGACCACCATTATAGAGCTTTCAAATTCTGTTTAGGTTACAAAATTATAGAAACAAAAATGACACACCAGTATCATACTGACACCACACACATGAAATAATAATTTGATCCAGTAGTTTACAAATTACTCACGGTGAAATAAATGAAGAAACTCGAGCATAATAAAATTTTGAACCCTAAATCGACTTCTATAATGGACAGTCACGTAAAAAAATCTCAGATTATTTTTGGTCAATTTAGCAAAACCTTGAAGGTCACCTTACCCATAAAATTTGAATGAAACTGTGCAAATTTCTACAGGTACTTTCACGTCTAATTCAAAGGAAAGTGTTTACTGATTTACAACCACATTTAGACTATGAAGGCCACAAACATTTAACGCAATGCTTATAAAAAAATTGGACAGATTGTCTCAAAACTGACCCGACGTACAAACGAAAGCGCTAGGAAACATTTTGCAATAAACAATTCAAAATAGTAAAAAAACAATTGAATTCAGAACTTTGTCACGTCTGTTTATGTTTGCGACAAGCAAAAAAAATTGAAAGTAAAGGTGTGAGCATATTTGCAAGAATGCTAGCGAAAGTGTCGGCTATTGTAGTAATTGAATGGAACAATACCATTGTATGAACAATGGTCACCACCTGCTGATTAAAAGGCTAGTTTTGCATATTATTCGCAATAACAAAAGTTCGGTTTCATTTTAGTAATGTTTGTACTCAGTTGTGTTGTGAACTTTGGTGTGCTCGTAGCTTTATTTAAGGACTGGTTTTGTTGAAATATTTTTGTGAAAAGTGAATTTGTATGTATTTCTAACGGTAAGTGGTCAACATAACCAACAACATAATTTTACTATTGTTAAGGAACTTTTCTAAAATTAGGCAATTCTTTTTTTTTTTTAATTTCTAACTCTCAGTATTTTTAAAAAAGTTAAATGATCTTTGAAAATGTGTTTTTTCCTAGAAAACTCCTCTTTACTATTTCTGTATTTAACATGCTAGAGAATAAATTCAAGTAAGTATAAAACTTAATATCCACTCTAAAGACATGCAAACCGTTGAAATAAATAATGAAAACAAATAGTTTTCTCGTAATACCCGGCAATAATTTAGAAAGTTAACCTGATAAAAATATACTGTCACACCTAGTCACATATAAATAACCTGAGAGAGATGTCAACACGCGGTATCCACTTACCATTTTTTTTTTTTTCTTATATTGTGGCTTCGGCAGGTAAGCATATAAGGCTTATTTATAAGGTGCGTCCTCAATAATGGAATGCTGCGCTCGCGAGCGGGGACCGGCTCGTGTATAGGGTGATTTTTAATGTTAGCTGTGTTAGATTGGTGTGTACCTGGCTTTAGGCTTGAAGTAGAAGATACTGTAATATTTTATTGCGAAAATAAATGTTACATATTTTTTTTATTCATAACTAGCTGTTATCCGCGACTTCGTTCGCGTTTATTCAGAAAATAGTATACGAAAACCTTCCTCGTGTTGTACTGGAACTATTTGTTAAATTTCATCATGATCTGTCCAGCAGTTTAGCCAGACAGTTACAGTTACTTTCGATTTTATAAAAAGTATAAAGAATTACTCACATAAATAATTATAGATGCTTTTATAATGATTACTTAGTTAAAAATCAAAAATCTTTGCTGATGATCTTACTTTAGCGTTAGTTATAATCATACAATATAAAAAAAAAAACTTAAAATAATAACACTTACCTGAGATACAACGCGTAGTAAACCAAAAACTCGTCGACCAAATATACCTAAAACCACTCACACACGTCCTGTATAAACGAGAGTATGATATCAAGGTTAGGCTTAGCGGAACACTCCACATGTGGTCAACCTTAATAAAGTGCGATAGCCGTATATAAACCCCACACGAACGACAGAGAGGGACATAGGAGCTTAGCGGCCATGTTGTATTATGGATGCCTATCATATTTTGGACCCGCTCTCTGGACCGGATTATTCTTTTTTTTTTACGCCTCCATCTCTGAAACCGGTCTCGGAGCGACGACCACCATTTATTGTAGATTAAAGAGGCTTGTTGTCTTAATTTTAAGCCACGCTTTAATTTATGATCACGTATTAATGTACACTCTCCGCCATTTTTTCTCTCATAAGATAGATACGTCACTGATTCCTTTATTTGGTTCCAAGCGAACATTAATTCAGAGTTAATAGTGCCGACTAATATTTACGTGCTTAACTTAATGATTTGGCAATTAAATTAAATTGTTCTCATTGTGGTAGCTAAATTAAAATTTACAGCGGTGAGAGATTTTAAGCGTTGAACCATCGCTTCCACAGTCGGCGGTGCATTTGTCATGAAGGCGATGAAAGAACAAGCCTTTGCTTATTGCTGTCACTGTGAACGATAATTAAGTAATTTATTAACACATCGTTAATTAGGAAGCTATTTTTAGAAGCCTACAATCAGATACAATTAATGCAAAGGTCGTTCAACTCGACGAACTAGCGAATTAATCAGGACATGTACACAACAGGAGCAAAATGAGTGAGTGCAAAACTCGAATGTCCCAGTGAAAAAAATGACAGTACAGTGAACGGTCGGGCAAACCGAAAGGACGCGAGCGCAAAAAGCGTTGCCGGTGAAAAAATATGATTTATAGCGTGAAAAATGTGGAAACACACGCAAAAAGGGAGGACGGTGAAAGCGCGTTTCCACTAGACAAATTTATTAATCCTATCGGCTCGCTGGCGTTGGATGTTGTATCAACTGTTGTTGGATTTGTTAATAAATAAATTGTAACGATAAATCGAAATCTATCTTCAGCTTTCGACTAATGCCAAATAATAAACGGGGTAAAATTGTGCCTTGTGTGTTTTAAAAAGTATTGAATTTAAAAATGTTCTTCATTCATTTAAGTACAATATAATCTTAGGGTGTTAAATGTAATGAACACATTAGTTGAACAATTACTTAGAGGAAAAAGTAAACAGCTTATGCTAAGAAGTTGTGTACCTAAAAATAACAGTTATGAACCTAAAAAATAATAGTTGTGAACCTAAAAATAACCTAAGTAAGTATATAATAAGTAAGCTTTTCCATATTTAAATAATTTTGTATTTAATTTTGAATTATTCACTGCTGCGCTCAGGTTTTTGTTACTTTGTTGTGAGTAATTTCTGTGTTAATTGCATCAATCGTCCTCTTTGTAAAACAACATTTAATCACATTAAAACACAAGTTTATAGCGCAAGAGCGTTAAAAACTTTAAAAATTGCGGCCATAAGGAGGCCCGCATGCTAAAACCGAGGTCCGTACTCAGAAACGGCGCTTGGTCATGATTCTCGATTTAAAACTGTTTTTATATATGGTAAAACCAGTTTCGAATCGAGAATTAAGACTGGTCGTCTTTTTAGCATGCGAGCCCTAGATCATAAACATTCGCAGTTCAGGGATAAATCTAGAAACAGAAACCGCTCGGAAGCGATTGCAATTGAAATTGCATTGAGCTAAGGCCCAGATTTCTCATACCTTTTACTTCTATCTCTTACAAACTTATTCAACCAACTCCTCCAAGATCACGTATCAGACATTCGATCTCAATACAAAATCCACATCATCTGCCGGTGGCGATCTCACTATATAATTACTACCATTCAGTAATACCGGCCTTAATAGAGTGCTAAGAATGCTGCAGATCTGATACGGGAATTATGATGTTTATGCAATTGTAGAGCTTAAGGCTTTATTGGAACGGGTTTCAGTTCTGATGCGTTTCTGGTTTTGAATTTTCTTTTTGTGTTAGAGTTTGAATATTGATAGTTTATAAATGGTTAGAGGCATACCTCTTTCACTTAAAATTTGTGCTACAAGCGATTCGTCTACTTTTAGAAATGGTTAGGTAACATTTTCTCAAAACAAAATTGGCATGAATTAGTCTGCATAAATTTTAAATAATTAAACAAAATAAACCATCTAAAATGTTGGTACAAAATATCCTACTAAACATTGATATAATAACTTAATAATAATTCGTTGAAATTGTAGGCCAAAATAGTCACAACAAATAAATTTATTTCCTTTTTTTCTTCTTTACGTTTTTAATTTATTTACAGTCATTTTACAACAGTCGGTAACTTTACCACAATACTATTATCCTATTTAATACAATATCTTTTAAAACCATACCTTAGTTAATAAAATAATACCCAGCTGGATGATTTAATCTAGTTACGAGACATTCCGGAAATGAATATAGTTATGTTGACAGATGCGGGTAGATACGACGACAAACTTGCACGGAAATTGGAAAGCAAGTTAGTCAAGTTGGCACTACTTACTTTATGGAGATTACAGCGTCATTGTTTTGATCAATAGACTTACTGTTTAAACCAAAATACACCTTTATTAATTAATAATAATAAAAAATTAAATGAACATATCGAAAATTAAGATAGAAAAAATAAAATAAATTTGTTCGGGAAAACAATACTATTTTGTAAAATTTGATTGTTTTTGAATATTGACTCTTAATAAATATACTTCATTTAGCTTGCGAAATAAATACCTACATTTTAATATAACAACTATAACTAGTCATTATTTCTTTTGTACCTCATTGACAATTAAATAAACCGTTAATTGACTCATCCATCAATTTTGAACATGGAATCAAACACATCCACAATTCCACGAGCGTGTACCCTCATATATGTGCTGACAGATACGGGGACGCGCAGCGGATCTTAGGCGGAAATTAAAACTAATAATTCAAAAAGTTTCCGCGCGACCGAGCCGCCGACTCAGATTTATGTTTCAACCAGTCTTGTGAGTGCTTCCTCTGTAGTTTTAGCTGATCTAAAACCGTTTTCCTAGAAGGGTTAGGTTAGGTTATCTGTGAGGCCTTTGGGTTGGGTTACTTGTGGTGAAAACAATTTTTCGTATGTCAGCTTGATGTCTGCTTAATTTCAGAAACGATAGAAAGCGAAAGAATTAGGGTGCTTTTCCAACAAAAGATAAGTTGCGAGTGTCTAAAGGAAAGAAATAAAAATAAAAAATATTGTAAAAAAACAATTATTAAAATACTTAAATACTTTATAAAACTAGCTGTTACCCGCGACTTCGTTCGCGTTTATTCAGAAAATAGTATCCATAAACCTTCTTTGTGATATACTGTAACTAACTATCAAATTTCATGAACATCCGTTTATTTTCGATTTTTTAATGAGTGATATCATAAAGATTTGTTTATTTTATTTACTTCCGGAATAATTACTGATTTTATTTATTTATAAAGAAGATACTAAAATAAGTGATCCTGTTAGTGATATTTAACCGACTTCCAAAAAAGTTTTTATGTATATTACGCGAATACTCGGCCAATTGAGAATCGATTTTAATGATTCTTTTTTCGTTTGGTAGATCTTACTTTAGAGGTGGTCCCACATGTATTTTATTGAAATCGATGTATCAGTTTTTAAAATATCAACAAAAATCTAATAATATCCAGGTCTTCATGGATGGGAAGTCGGTTTTTTAATCTTTTTTATTCATTTACATTAAATTAAAATGTATTGTGATGATAGTAAGATGTGGTCTAAAATGCTACACCATGTTGTAGTATCTCTATCGTATCTAACACCTTTACTGTTTTGTTTACTAAAATGTAACATTATTAAAACAAAAACAACAGCAAAAAAAAAAACGGAAACGAAAAAAAACGAAAAAAAACGAAACAAAAATGACTGCAAAATATAAAAATCTGTGATACTCCGAATTCAATTAAAATGTTGTATACTATGTCACTTCCACTATTAAAAACGATTAAAATGACACCTCGAACCACATGTCGAAATCCGTGAAGCGGTTTAGGCTGTAGGCTCAGACTGGATGGCTAAAAAGCGTGCCAAAGGACCCTCGTACATACACACGCAAACATAACTCTGCTTATTTCGCAGTCGGGTAAAAACAAAAGCGATTTGAAAAAATGGTATAGAGCTTGGTTGTTGTAATTTTTTTATGATTAATGAGGTTTTGGAGTAAAGGCTAGAAAAGTCTTCGTTTCAGTCAATTTATGAAAATTAAACAACTGTTCCAAACCAACTACACCTTCCATGTGCTGTTTATTTCTTCGTTTTCTGCCCCCTGTTAAGACCCTACCAGAAAACTTTGGTTTTTGTTTCTTAAACACCAAACGAGCAACTTGTTGGCTGCGGTTAGCTTCCTTTCTAACTGTTTTAGATTGTTTCTCGGTTCCTATAAGATTTATAACCACAAATTAATAAGCAAACATAATTTTATTTTAATTTATATTCTCAACTAGTGGCGCCCAGTGATTTCATCCGCGGTGACACAGGAACTGCTGTTTTTTTCAGCATGAAAGGTACCCTTTGTCCTTTTCTGGACTCCTGGAAACGTGTATGAAAAATCATGATGATCGGTGGTGTATTTGAGGCGTGATAGCGTACAAAACAAACGAACAGATTCACTTTCACTTTAATAATATTAGTTAGGATGTTAACATTGTGTGAACATATGTGCGTATTTTATGTCATCTGCTACATGACTGGAGCCCGGAGTATGGCGACAGGTTCGTCCCCTATCACATTAGGGACTCAATATCGTCTGGCGAAGTGTGGGTGTTGTACTACACCTCTGCCAGCCCCCTTGGAGGAAAGGCGTGACGATATGTTTTGTTATGTTAAATAGGTATTTACAAAACTTGAGGCTTTTGCCTGTTTTTCATTATTTTAAAAATTTATTGATATGTTTTATAAATTACAAGCTGCGCCCCGCGGTTTCACCCGCGGTTAAAAAGTATCTTATGTGCTATTCTAGACTATAATATATCTCTGTGGCAAATTTCATCCAGATCTGACATCCATCCATTCTTACAAACTTTCGCGTTTATAATATTAGTTGAAAGTAGAAGGTATGTAAGTAGGATAGGCGGACACTACCTTACAAGGGCTTCTTGTTTTACTACGATACGAACCCCTAAAATCGTTCAAAATGTTTGAGCAACTTCCTTACCTTTTGTAGCCTTTTTTTATTTTCAAGTATTTCAGAAGAGTTATTTTTATAGGACTTACCTATTCGTGTATAAGGTTTTCTATCAATTACTCGTGTTTAGGTATTTTTTAGTCCGAGTGGGGACTTTTCTTTTAAGCCAGTTACAGATAGTCGCAAACTCCCAGTGCATTGATGCATTAGCTCGGGGCCCCTGCGCGCGCGATGGATGCTCTCCCGACTGTCGACGTATTGCAATCGTTATGCACCTAATGTCAATACGATCCGGTTCCGTTTCTCTGCTCTCGTATGTCCAAGGCATTTTATTTTATCTGAATTGATGGAAGCTGTTGTTTCAACAGTTTGTCTCTGGTTCGGATTTAGAGCAGATGGTACTATGTCATTAGTATTATTTGCTAGGCTAAACCGTTTGTGTTTTGTAGCTCTTTCGTTAGTTTTTTTAGGTTAAAATAGAATTAAGAAGTACATCAACCTATTCTTAAAAAAAAGGTATTTAAAACTATTGTTCAATATATATATTGTTATTGTTTAGTATATATTGTTGTAACAACAATATATAGTTAGTATATATTGTTGTTGTTTAGTGTAAGTCATTGAACTAAAATGTTATTGCGTAATGTAAGCTGCGTGTATGTCAGATTTAAGGTGTATTTAAAATCACACTGTGAGTATGTTTGCCGGTAAAAATGAAAAATACTTCCTTGAAAGATATACCGTTTGATTCCACTTACAGCGGAAATAATTCGTACTTATACTCACTTTACCAAGAGACAGTAAAATTGAGTAATTAATTTCTACTATCTTTATCTAAGTAATTTGTACAAAGAATGATCTACATATTTATATGACTGTATGTTGTCAGTTATTACGCTATCGGCCATATTTATGTAATTAATTAACTGCGTTCAGTTTAGCTTTATTAATTTGAGATTAATTGGTTTTGTTTTACATTTGCATGTTTTACAGTTTAAATTAATATCCAGTACAAAAGGAAATCTGACATAAAAATACATAGTACCTCCTAGACACCAACCTAATTTAAAAGTTTATTTACATACCTATTCAATATTAATTATTCGTACGAGTATGTCTGCATTCTGTCCTGACCTCTGTTTTCCTCTACAGGCAAAAAATCATTGTAAAAAATTCTGTATAAGATTATCGAACCTGCTCACAAAATTTCATGAGAATCGGTGGAAGAATGCGACTTATATAGAAGAACACACGTTAGCCGCGAGATTTACAGCTCACAACGCCACTAAGTATGTAATAAGTGCCTTTAAATATATTTTCGTTGCAATGATTTTACCTAAAGCGTTAAATAATGGTGCAAATATTCCAATAGCTCGCGCGCATTGCCCAGAAATATGGCGTTGTAAGTAAATTATCAGTCTCAGCATCTATGGCAAATTACCCCATAATGCAAAGTGGGGTTTGCTATAGGGTCAACGTTCTGCACTTTATCTTAAACTGCGAAGATAATATAGTTATTATCTGTAGCTACGATGAGATGTACGTCGGGAATCTTGCGCAGGCTTTGTAAGGTTGTTTACACACTTGCTCAGAGCAAAAACAAAGCAATGTGGTTCCGTAAACAAGGCTGAATATTATTTAACTGTCTACCATAGCATAACATAATGTATAAGGCAGAAAAAATACTTTAAATCATCGAAATAATGTAAAGAAGAAGCGACACGAGTCTAATTTCTAGTACACAGCGCGTTGACCCAATATAACTACAAACAAACAGACACTACACAGCTCCGTTGACAGTATTATAATTGTACCAATAACAAAGATAGAGAGAAGTACAAGAGACTAAAGCAAGAACAAGACAACAATAATTATCACTGTTGCGACTGGTTGCATTTTTTGTGACTACGGTGAATTGTGTGCAGCACCTAATTTATGCGCTCCATTTTTAGGTTCTCATAACGTGTCTTTCTTATCAAAGCATTATATTGGTAAAATTACAACAAGTTTTCATGAAACTTATTTACTATTTCAATCTGTTTCTAATTTTTTATATTAAGCTTGATTTTGAATTTGCCCTGGATCTTATTCAGGGTTTTTTCTATTGATGTTTTAATTGTTAAGGATGCTTCCATGATCGCAAAGTCTTGAGTATCGACTGTTCCTACGTACACATAAATACTGGTCGTATATACTCGTAGATATAGGTATATAAATATAGGTATATAGGAAAAGTCCTGTTTATTATTTAGAATGTGTAGCGGTGGGGCGACGCGAGTTGATGCTCGCTTCAAGTGGAAATCTTTTGGGATTACGCCCGCCGTCAACCCAAGAGCGTTTGGGGTCTACTGAGAGCAAGAAAATTAAAATTATAAAACTTAGTTAAGTTCCAGGATAGGGTACAAAAGGGTGGTAGACTTCATGGTTTTTTGTCTAATACTAAACTGTTAGGATCTTATACATGGTGTATTTTACAAGCTTGGGTACTTTATTGTCAAGGTATATACAAGGTATGTAGTTGATTCGCAAAAGCTCTCTCATATTCCTTGAAAGTCAGATTCTGGTAAATTTAATAATGTTGCTGGTAATTAGTTACAGCACGCCTTACATGAGTAGCATCATGTAATGCGTGCTTTTATCACAATACCTAGTCTCTTTCTCGAAAATTTCAAATCGGTCTGTCTTATTAGTTCCAATTATAATGCAGTGTACCGTGTGAACTTCTCTGTTTTGTTAGTTCTAATTCTGTCTTGTTAGTTGTAATTATAATACCGTGCCCAGTGTATTCCCAGCGCTAGCACCTCGAGCGTGGCGCGCTATGATGTACGAGAAGACGACGCCCGCCGAAACCTTAACCGGGGTAAAGCCTCCATCACGTCAAATGAATACTAAATCACGGGCAGCCATTTGAATTTCAATATCTATCCGTCCTGATACCCTAGACTGAGCGCTGGGTTTGGGGCTTAGGGAGATGAGCTGTAAAAACGCGAATTTACTGAAATCAAAAAGTAAGCTTTTACTTTTACAGGTATGCTGTTTAATCTGACAGACGTCATTGATAACATTTAAGGGCCTCATCTGCTATTATAGAGAGTTTCCGAATCGATAGTACAGTAGTAGCAACGACTTCAAAAAAGTGGGTCTGATAAAAAAACAAAAACTCGACTGCACTATATCTAAGGACAGCTGGGGTTTAAGACGAATATGCCTAACGATACCTGGAGGGCAATGCAGCTAAACTCAGCCGATGCTAAACTGAACCGTTGATGTTGCGTTTGTCATTAAAAATCGGACGGAGAACGGCTCAGTATCACTAATGTGACACAAACGTACCAGCTAGGAAGAGATCGCTTTTAGTGATTTAGTGATAAGGCCGCCAGTTGTTACACTATATAATAAGTTTTATTATAATTTTTCTCTTGTTGTTTTATTTGTGGTGTGAACAATGAAGAGTTTATCTATCTATCTATCTAGACGACCGGTGACACGTTTGTGAAACATTAGTGATACTGAGTCGTTCCTCGTCCTATTTATGACAAACGCAACATCAAAGTTTCAGTTAAGCATCGGCTGAGCTTCGCTGAATTGCCCTTTTAAACAGTCGAAATTCATTCAGTCGTTTGAAAGATACGAGGGAATCAAGTTTAAAAATATACAAAATACGCGCGAAAATCAAAACACTTCCTGGCAGTCGGGTAAAAAGGTTGCATAATGTATTTCAGTTTACAACATATCGTCACGCTTTTCCCTAAGGGGCTGGCAGAGGTGTAATACAACACCCACACTTCGCCGGACGATATTCAGTCCCAAATGTGACAGGGGGCGAGCCTGTCGCCATACACCGGGCTTCAGTTATGTAGCAGATGACATACAATACGCACATATGTTCACACAATGAACAAATTGTTGCGTGCCGTCGGCTGGCTTTGAACACGCTCCCTCTGGCTTGAGAGGCGGATCTTCTCCAACTAGGCTATCATCGTTTTTCATTTATGTTTTTTATTTAAGTTTTTAAACAGAACATATTTTAATATTTTCTTTCTCATTCTCTATGATTGCTCTAAAGAAACATTATTTTTACCCAAATCACTTAATGAAACAAAAAAAAACCGAAACGCTGCCGAATGTCTAGTAACATCTTCCAGCCATTTGTCAGTGAAAAAGCCTTCGCCGATTCGGCAAATATTTTTTCTAGACGATTAGCGGAAATTCTCCCAAAATACCTACACTCTTGCTAACTTATCTCTGCAGTTGGTTTAACTTTCCATGACCTCTAGCGCTTTGAAAATAAATGCCATTCCATTAGAAAGTTCCGTTACTGAGGTGAAAGTACAAGTTGGGAAGAAGTAGTAGGTTTGCCGTGGGAACCACCAGGTCGCATTGACCCCTCCAATGCTTAGACAAATGATTTCCAAGTATTTTCTTGCAAATGCGTGTTTTTGTGTTCTTTGTTCTCATAATTTAGAACTTTTGATATTCATATTGTGATGTAAAAATAGTTTAGTCGTGCTATCTTGTTATTGAAGGGTTGTTAATTTAATCTCTCCTCTAGTATGAAACTAAGTCAATTTCCGCGTCTGTATGTTCCTCTGTCTGTCTGTACATTGGCTAACTGCTTCTAAACCACGAAAAAGATTTGATACCGCTTTTACCATCAGTCAGATACTTATATGGAAGGTACCTGGCGAAGCCGAGGCGGGTTGCTAGTTATTAGCCATGGGTAACTCAACAGATTTGCTTGAGCCATGACTCCGGTTCAGGTCAGCCACTTGAACCGGAACCGTGAACCGGCTCACAGGTCAGCTCAAAAATCACTCCTTTCTACCTATTATGCGTCCTGACTCGAGTGAGTCATCTAGTGAGTAACGAAGTAAACTTCGAACTCAGCTCAGTTTGGCTCACACACATGCTATAATTATGGTTACCATTCAAATAATGTTTTCCCGCGATGCGAGTCGGTGAGACGTATATCTCTTTCTCTCTTTTCCCCGATATAGGTTTGTCTCGTTCTCGTATACGTTGGTCAAAAATCGACTGTTCCTACGTACAGTATCGAAACAAAAAACTGCTTATTTACAGGAGAGCAATTTAATATCAAAAGACTTAATTAAAAGTTAAAATATGTGGTAAGTATCAATTTTAGTACATTCAAACCATGATAAAAATTTATGTTTTTTTTAGAACTACTTATTCGTTTTCTTAAAATTATATTTAATATTCATATAGGTAGGTAATTGGTACAATGAAAAAAGTCATCAGTCAGATTTTGAAAAGAGGAATTGTTTTTTTTAGCATTCAATTTAAATAACTGTGATTAAATATCTACCTACTACCTAGTTGTTGGTTTAATTTAATTTCTAAATTTTGACTTGTAACTAAACTTACGTACACACTCTAGTAGGTATATATTAATAGATATAAGCTTGTATTTCCAACTTTAATTATATGAGAACATTATTATATTAAAATATAGCATTACATTTTAGTACGTCAATAGTTTATTTTCGCATTCCGCTATCACTGCGCGTGCAGGCATAGCTTTTCTTAAGAATTTGTCTCCTTCTCTTTCTGTGGTATAGCTTTGTTTCGTCCATGCTCACACTACAATACATTTCGTATTCGGACTTGGAACACATTGCGTCAAATCGGCTCTCTTCGTTCTCGCGTTCGTTTTGATGAATGACAAAATCGTTTGAGTCGTTCGACTTGAGCCGCCTGTTTCAGAGTTGAGCCGCGGCTCAAGCGAGCCAAACCAAGTGATCTGAATTTTTGAACCGGTTCCGGTTCGAGTTACCCACGACTACTAGTTATAGATTTGTAAAGCTTTGCTGAAAATACTGAACGATACTTACTAGGGCATCCCGTGCAATGCTCTTTCAACACTTAAAAATAAATTATACAATACAAAACAATACAATACATCTTTATTGCACACCAAAAATACAAAGTAGAACAAACATAAAGAAAAAAATTAAACAATAAAATATCATTCGGCAGTACAAGGGCGGCCTTATCGCCTAAAGCGATTTCTTCCAGGCAACCTTTGAATGGACAGGACAGAACGAAATATGACAAACGGTCAGTGGCATACATACAATAGTAATAATCTTAATATATATAAATCTCGTGTCACAATGTTTGTCCTCAATGAACTCCTAAACCACTTAACCGATTATAATAAAATTCGCACACCATGTGCAGTTCGATCCAACTTGAGAGATAGGATAGTTTAAATCTCAAATTATAGTCGCAATTTTAATTTATTGCTAATTAAACGCGAACAATGTCGCGGGGTGACAGCTAGTATATATATAAAAGAAAATTAAAAAAATAAAAGTAAAGAGGTAGGTACCGACTAAAATCCAGTCAACAAGTATCATTACAAGATAATCAACAAAACCCGACTGTAAAACGTAGTCCGACAATCAAGATAATTATAATTAGAATGTTGTATGTACCCTAAGTCACTCCCACTATCAAGACGATTCAAATGACACCTCACATGTCAAAATCCATCAAGTGGTTTAGGTTGTAGGGCGTGCCAAAGAAACCTCATACACACATATCCACAAACATACATACACACATGCTTACATACATACACTAGAAACATAACCCTCCTTCTAGTGCAGTCGGGTAAAAAAATATCAAATCCGTGCATAGTTTAGACAATAGTTCAGAGCCAGCGAATTCAACTATTTGCACAGACACAGAGATCTTGGAAATATTGAAAACACTCTCCTAATCGACAATCCACTAAAAAAATTGAATATCGACCATTATTTATTTAAGCTACCCTTTCCACTATATAAGCGTGTTTACTGTGGGGGTTCTTCGGACGCATCCTGACAATTTTTCTCATAAACCTAACATGACAGATTCGTACATTGATTGATCGGGGGAACTGATCTGAGGGGAGAATTATAATTCCGGGGGTGCTCGTCTTCTGTTTGTGTTGGTAGGAATTTTTTGAAGTGATTTAGACTTTGGTGATGATTTTTGTTTTGGTCTGGAAATTATATTATTATTATTATTATTGTTTCCAAAATTGCTGAGCAAGTCAGATGATAGAAGAAAATATGTACTAGTGAATTCGAAAAAAGGATACCGATGCTTGATTGATTGAGGCTTCGTTTAGGCCAGTACCTAAATAACTATAGAAGATCAAGTAATCGCTCGAAATGGGCAGGCTGTTGATACTTATTTACAACTTGGAACATCTTTTGTACACAGTTATTCAATAAATATATTCTTATTCTTATATTCAGTATGAGAAATACTAAAATAGCGAAAAGGTGCCGAGGAGAAAATTACGCAATTATTTCGTTACTTACCTACTAGAGTTGTATTGTCATGGTGAGATTACTTTAAGTTTACCTACTTCCAAAGAATGCCCATTTCTTAATTGTGCTGGCATTAAACTTTACTCAGACAAATTGCATTTTAAGCTTCTTCCAATTTTTTCCCTCGAGCGTTCAGATGAAAATCTTCATTCGGAGGGCGAGCTACCCTTGAAATAAAAAATATAAAAAGTATTATTAAAGAAGGAGACAGTTCGGGCCGCATTTGTAACTGTCACGGGCCCTATGATGAAAAATTAGTTCAGTCCGCCTGACAAAGGCGAGTTAAACCCACTACATAACTTCGTCCCCCTCTCGCTTGCGATTCGCGAGGTGTTAGATAGAGATGGATGTCTCCTGCGTTTCCAATACCAAATGACACAGATAGCTTAGGGATGACCGTAGGAGCGAACAGCAAGTTTTTGACAGCTCCCATTTATTGTGTATTGAATATCAATATAATTTCCGTGAGAGTCGATTTTTGTCGCGTAGTGTGTGTCCCTCGGAGGAGTTGGCATACCAGATTATGGTGGAAGCCAAATATTGGCGATTGGCGGAGATGGATGGAGGAGAGAAGCCCCTACTCTGTGTTGGTCTCTACAAATATTGATTGTAAGTAGTAACAGATGGAAGAAATCGCTTTAAGCGATAAGGTCGCCCTTGTATTGCCGAAAAATGTATTTTAGTTTTTTAAATTTTTTAAGGAGTTTTTGGTGTGCAATAAAGATATATTGTATTGTATTGTATTGTAAGGGCGTCTTTAATTGATCCATGTCGACCACGCATAGGACCTGCACACGGTCGCCACGCGAAAAGTCAGCGTCTGCATCGGGCATGCTTCGCGCCGTCCGCTCATACAACTGCAGTACAGTTTTCGAGGTGAGCATGGAGCTGGCGAAGCAGGCACGTGGTGGGTGCGTGGCGTTATGAGGCGTGTGCGGCTGGACTTCTATGAATGCAATTTGAGAATTATTAATGTGTCATAAGTATTTATCTCAATCGGTTTTTATTTTCTTTGTTTTAGAAGTTGTCTTTTTTTGAAATCTTGGTAGGTACTTACTAATTTTGACCACAGAGAATTTTAATCTAATTTGTAATCATTTAACATTACTAACTCTCGAGGAGGCTCTGGGACGGGAGGAGGCTATGATGTTATGATAATAAGAATTGTAATATTGTCGCGTTTTATGGAAATTGTGGGTACATCTCGAGCATTCATACTCACTATCGGAGGCACCTTCTTGCGGCGGCGTCGTGTGTCGGGTCGTACTTCTTTCTCACTGGTCGTACTCACAATGGAATAAGTAAATCTGATAACCTTTAACCTAACCTTAGATTAAACCTTAGATTTAACCCCTTAAATAATAATTAAGATTTATCAAATTTTATTTTACAAAGATCACGGTCCTCGGAGTCTGTGGAGTGTAATTCATAAATAAAAAAATACTTCCTCAACTGCTAACTTATCTAAAGTATCATAGTATCTGTTCATCATACAAAAACGCACGAAAATATGTCATACAAAAATAAAAGCTCGTACATCAACTATCAGTTACTGTTGAAGAATCACAGGTACGTTTTCCCTACTAAAATCATAGCACAGTAACAGGAGCAAGACAATTGATGAGTCGGCACTCCGTGTGTATCTCCGGCACATTATTTGGAATAGTCGCGCCATTACTGGATAATCCCGTCCATTTGCGTGCGGCCAGAGGAGCTGGTGCCCAAGAATGTAAGACGGGGATGAGACTATGCAGAATGTAACCAGTAAATAGGGCTATTGGACTTTTTGAAAGGAAACTAATTCTAGAATGTGAGAGTTGATTTATTATTTTAGATACATCTGTCTGATAAAATATGTATATTTTCCTCTTTTTCTAGGTATGTAATTTTTTTGCAAATTTAATTCAATATTGTATACTAGCTACGCCCCGCGGTTTCACCCGCGGTTAAAAAGTATCCTATGTGCTATTCTGGACTATAATCAATCTCTGTACCAAATTTCATCCAGATCTGTTCAGCTGTTCTGGCGTGAAAGAGTAACAAATATACATCCATCCATCCATCCATTCTTATAAACTTTCGCGTTTATAATATTAGTAGGATAGGGTCAACTGGGGCAAATGCGTCTGTGGGGCAAATGCATCTTTCGAGAATAACTGACAAACCCTTCACACATTAGGCGCCACTTACAATCTTCAGTTGCAATAATCTGTACAAAATGGCGTTGGTTGCCTAATTCTCCGTATTTCGTAGGGACTTACATACTTACTTGACACTAAAATAACTAGTGGCTCTGAGCTGTCCGGCTGTCCTCTTTTACAGGTCGCATTCTCGTGAAGTTTAGTGAGTAGGATGAACCTGTACATGAAGACAACCGGCAGACGCCGGACATACGAAAGCATTTTTGGCGAAGCTGAAGCATAGATGCTTCGCTTGTTAACGCTCGCTCGGTCGATTAGAGCCGATTTCATAATTTAAAGGTTAGACAAAAATTCAACGGGTATTTGTGATCTTTAAGTGTTTAATTTGTTAGAACCCTCCTTGTTATTTAAAGTTGATCGTTAGGTTCTACATAATTTGGATCATCACCAACATCACCCAGACCCATCTCTATCTCACTGCTGGTCATATAGTAAATATGCCTCTCTCACACTGTGCTATCTGCTGTAAGAACACCAAGCATTCAGTCAAAGAGAAAAGAACAGAAAACAGGAACTCCTTGCCTCAACCGCAGCTACGCAGTTTCCCTCAACCCTCGAATCTGCACATCAGCAGCTGACCAAGCTATCATTACCTACATGTAACTCGTCATCAAAGCGAAATCACAGCGCATAGCCGGTAAGCCGGACCGTATGACCGTCGCTCGAGGCGGCCACAGGCAAATGACGTGAAATTAGTTGGTAATGGCGAGACCATTCCACCTAACTGCCTCGGTGGCCTCACATACCCATACATAATTGATTAGAACCCTTCCATGTTTGTATTAGCGTCTCGGAAGCTGTGCTACATTCCTTGCTGAACGTTTGAGTGACTTGTTTTTATTATTTGGTTTATTTTTTACCCTCTTAATAATTAATAATCGGTGTAAGAGTTTTGAAATAGTTTTGTCTTTTAAATTGAAATCATTAATGTATAAAAGAAAATAACAAAACACTGGCAAAGTATTCCGTGGCTATTCAGCATTTATAACCATGGGAGTAAATATATAAAGCATTAAATATGCAAAGACAAATGAAGTGTTATATAAACGGAGTTCCTTAATTAGCTACTAACACTAATGTCAGTACGAAATACGAATACTAATCATACCCACACGTCATACACTCAATTTCTAAGATTACATTTACCTTTTACTTATTTACTCGTTTATAAAGAAAAAAAATGAAAAGAATAAGCATACATTCATTACATATCGTCACGCCTCTCCCCCAAAGGAGCTGGCAGAGGTGTACAACACCCACACTTCGCCGGATGATATTCAGTCCTGTCACATTTATGTGACAGGGGGCGAGCCAGGAGCTACCTAACTGGAACTGGAGCACCAGGCTCCAGTTACGTAGCAGATGACTTTTGAAACACACATATGTTCACACAATTAGGAAATTGGTGCATGCCTTAGGCCGGGTCCGAACCCGCTCCTTCTGGCTTGAGAGGCAAGTCTTCTCCGACTAGGCTATCATTGCTGAAAAAAATGAAACACAAAATTAAAAAAAACATTTTAAAGCTTGAACCTTACCTACGAATATCACATTCAAATCAAATAGCGCACAAAGCTCACGACACACATTGTGAGAAACCAGGTAATTAAAACAGGAACCGAAAACTTTGAAAAAACTGCTATGTAATCTTATTTATCCACGTCAAGCGTCGGCTTTTTTACTAAGATGGATCCGTCACAGATTATCTTTGGCCATTACTCATTCCTTTGGTAGACGACCAATCTGACAGTTGTCTTAACCCTTTTTATCCAGCGATGTCATAGGCACATTTACATTGAGTTTTTTTCTTGCTAAGGAATTATTAAGCGGTTTTTTATTGCTTTTTAATATCTGTTTGAAACGTATAGGTATGTTAAAGGTTAGTTTTGTTGCTAGTTTCCGTTCTATGTTGACATTCCCATTTTAGTGTCGATAACCTGTGATACAACTTATTGAGTTTAAAAATAATATATGAAGTGTCAAATTACACTTTTATTAATAACTTGTTAATAGTCTAACATTATTCTTCAACTCCTCGCAGTTATTTTTCAAAATTAAAAAGTAATAGAATATCAAATTTCAATTAAGCTTATCTATTCACGATCGTTTAATTAATGATAGTCATAAAATTAAAACTGAGATACGAAATAAAACAATCCCAAAACAAAAGTAACTAAGAATATAAACGAGTTTAATAATACATCATTGGTGTAACTATCAATAAGGCGGTTGAATCTTAACATCTTCTTTACATCTCAATTTCTCGTATTGGAAACAACAACAATATTTCCTGAAACAGGATATTTATTTAAAACAAGGCGTTGATAAAGTAATTTTCTTTTAACCTTAACCATGTCTTTATGGAGTGGTCATTACTTAGCAATGGTACACGGCCCGCTCTGAGCAATGTCTGTGTATTAATCAAAATGCCATATTTTTATCTCGCTCTTTTGTGTTGCTGTTCCTTTTCAACTACTCACGGATATCTCGTTTTTCAAGCTCGCAGTATCTTCAAGTAACTACAAGCAGCACCAAAGAAAATTGTCCTCTATCAGCAGATCAAAAAGTTCAGAATTCGCTGCAACTGAGAGTCCCTTGAAACCTTTGTGTTCGGATTTGGTAGCTCAGGTCCTGCAGTCTTACTCTCCTGAGACGAAATTCGGTCTTTTTTTCGTCTCTCCATCACGTTACCTTTTTTCGCTTTTTCAGAATAGACTTAGGAAAGCGTTCGTTCCTTTCGTCCATTTCTTACGCATTATCTCGTAATCATTAGTTTCACCATTTCCTTGATAGAGCAAAAGGTTTTTTGGACCACTCTATTAAGTTGATAGATTGTTTTAGCGCACGGATATAGAATAACATTCTACTCAGCTTATACCTTTGAGCAAAAACTCCTTTGTCAACTGGATCTTTCTGGATCTAAACCAACGTTAAATCCTAATTTTCCATTTAAAAAGTTAGCACTATGTCTACAGTCTATTGTCAATTTCTAAACCAGCAAGCAAGTTCAAATAGGCCAAGTGGCTCAAGCCAAGAGGCCAGGAAGGCCTCTGATGTGGCTTGACGATTGTTTATAACGAACAAACAACAAGGGAATACAATTTAACTTGCCATCCGAGCCACGACAACGCTCAGTTATATAATGCCACCCGAGGTCACACTTCTAATAATGCACATCTTAGAACTGACCGTGTCGTTCGTTGCTTAACATCAGTGATCGGTTACGAACACCTAGTCGAGCTACGCTGTGAGCGTGAATTTCTGCTTTTTTACCAATGTAGCTAATAGTAGCTAGAGTATGTAAGTAGGGAACTTACATACTCTACAAGAAATTAGTACCAACCTTTAAGTTTAATTCCATTATACAGATCCTTAGTAACTATTAAAGCTTTATTATGTAAATCTTAATCCAACTAAATATTATAAATGCAGAAGTTAGTCTGTTAGTTTGTATCTTACACATTTACGCCTTAACTACTTTACCGATCATCATGCAATTTTACGTACACGTTTTCATAAGTACAGAAAGGAAGATAGGGTACTTTTATCCTAAAAAATCGAGGGTTCCTGTAGGACCGCAGGTGAAACCGCGGGGTGCAGTCCGTTAATATTTGGTTTATGTTCTAGCGTATCTCAGAAATGTTATTATCATTTTCAACGATTCCTAGCCTTACCTCACAATACACTACATGTACAGCTGTAGGTACCTTCCACGCACATATTACATGTATACGTAACTGTAGGTATACAGGGTGATTGGAATGTCGACCGTTTCCTTTCAAGGGTTTCGACTCATTCTGGTTCATATTTTAGGAGTTACATTAATAATAACAATTTTTTTTATTAAAAAGCCTTTATTGCTGCTCTAGATTGACATGGTGTTAACGTTGATGCCTGAAATTTATTGTACATTCTTAAATATGTATCGGCAAACGGTCATTTATCTGGTACAGCTTGTCTTCCGACAAAGGCCTCCTCTAAATATTAACATTCTATCTTGCCCTTTGCTGTACGAGTGCAGAGTACCTGCTAATTTTCTGATATCGTCCTACCATCTCTTTGACTGTCTACCTCTGTTCCTTTTGCTCTCTCCTAGGTAATCCCATTATGTCATAAGTCTTGTCCAGTTCTCCGTTTTCTCTCTGATCTCATGTCCTGCCCAGCTCCACAAAAAAAACTACTAAAATGGAGGTGGAGCCGCATTCTTGAAATTTGTTGTACTTTTAATGTCTTTCAATATTACTCGGTCTTTTCTTGTAACTCCCATTGTGAGAAGCACGTTTTGACATCATTCCGTTTTGACAAATCTTCAATTGGTTTACTAGTAGTTTTGTCAAGGTCTAGGTTTGACACCCGTATAATAAACATGGTAGAATACATACATAATATATATTTTAGATTTTTTTTTTTCATAGGCATTTTTTTATTCTTCGCAGCTTCACTAAGTGACCAAAATCGTTTCCAAATATTAGTTATTCTTTTTTCTATTTCTCTTTGCTCTCTTTGCACTATTCTTCGATGGATATTAGCTGCCCTAAATATATTGAACGTATTCTATTTTCTCGTTGTTTACTTTTATTAATCTCTGTTTGGAAAGAATTTGACGTTATTTTTGTGTTTTATTTAAGTTTATTGACAGACCTGCCTTGTCACTTTCATTTGCTAGCTGTTGCAAAGTGTTTCTAGGGATTTTCAACTGTCAGAAAACAAGATTAACTCGTCTGCGAAACGTAGGTGACGTAGGTGATTTGCCATTATATTTAGTTCGCTATTTGCCCATTGCAGTTTTCTAAATAATATCAATTCTGAGAATAATTTTGGTAAGATTGGGCCCCCTTGGCGTACACCTCTTTTAATAGAAAATTCTATGCCTGTAGATTCTAATTTTACTTGCGCAATACTCTTTGCGTACACGTTTTTTAGTATTCGTATGTATTTTGTATGTTTACCTTTCGTTTTTTGGGTTACATTAGTTCAGCGAAAATTTGTAGTTTTCAAGTAATTTTATATTTTGTGTCATATTTTGTTTTAAATTTTTCACAAAATTGATAAGTTATTCAAAAATAAAATTGTATACTCCTAAGCTTAGTAAACGAACTAAACTGAATTAATGTAACGCTTTAAAGGTAGCCCAGCATGAGTAGAAACACCCCTTAAAGGATACGGGCTTGATTCCAATCACCCTGTACATATACCTCACGCATACCCACGGAACTTTATCGGATTGGCCATTCATCATGTTTGTTTGTCTTCGCAGTGTCACCACCGTCTCTGCGCGCGAGAGACGACGTGCCATGTGTGACCCATCACGCGCCCCTCCTCGACTTCTGTACTACGTGTGGAGAAAAATCGCCTGGAGCGCTAACTGGAGATGATATGCTGAAATATTCGGTAGTAAAATCTAATTGATGTTGTTATTATAGCCTAAAGGGATATAGTTGGACTATTGAAATTAAAACACTTGTCTTGTTGTTTGAAACAAATAGTCGTGAAAAGGAAAAGTAATTCTTATTTTTAATAGACAAAAAGCCAGCTGCGACCCGCGGTTTGGCCCGTGATTAAAAAGTAGTTTATGTGTTAATCCAGGGAATCTACCTTTACACTAAATTTTATCAAAATCCGTCCATCCATTTGAGCGTGAAGACTAAGGGACGATTTCACCAGTGAATATAAACGCGATTAGCTCATTTTAAACTTGGTTTACGTGAAAAACTGAGGTTAAACAGTCATTTTGCATATCACTAAACCTAGTTTAATAAATCTCGATTAGTAGCATAAATGGTGAAATCGGCCCTTAATAAACATACACACTTACATACTCACAAACTTTGGCCTTTAATCTTATTATTAGTGCTATATTCGTTTTTTTTTTAACGATTGCTTACCAAAATATTTATAGAAATCGATCCAGTACATACAAAACTATTTCTTACAGGTTAAAATACACAGTTTACTAAGTTACTAAGTTTTACACCAAGTTACCTAGTTATAGCACAGTAAGTATAATAATAACTTATGAGCCTATAACTCATGACTATATCATGTCACCACCATATCCAGCCGTTGACAAGAAACACGCCGCGTGCGAGTCTTCAAGATTAGTTCTTGTTTGAACAAGGCCACTGTCTTGTGTGTGAAAAGTGCTGACAAGCAGACGTGGTGATGATAGCGCTACCGATGATTTTAGCTGCGATGATTGATAAGTCAAGGCTGATAAGTCTATAATGTAGTCAGATCATTTTATTCATTAAAATATTGGGCCTTAAGAGGAAACACAAGGGCCGTTTTTCCATACAAGCATAGTCACCTGTTTTCTAACTGGATAATACCGGTAGAGTCATGTATTTTTTTCTGACAATCTATGGTTACTATAAGCATGTTCCTATGATTTCCTTTTTTTCATAAATTAATTATAAAATATATACAAACGTTCAAAAACTTAAAAAATGGCCGGTTTTTCCGCTGAATTCAAACACCCAGAAAACAAATTTGACTAGACTAAATCAAAAAATTAAAACATAGGGACACAGTTCAAGCCCTATTTTAATTTTAAATAAAAAAAAGTATTTAAATCGGTTAAGTTTTGGAGAAGGAAACAGGGGACTACGAATCAATGATTTTTTGTTATTTTAATAGGTATTTTCAGTCCAAGCTGCAGTTGGCTCTATCGCACTTGTTCGAGCACTGCGCGACAGCAATAGATTTTAGAAATACCAATTTTTCATTTCTCTACACCTTGATGTTTCCTCTTAATTAGAATGCTAAAGTGCTAAATCTAAACTAGCTGGAGACTTTGCGGCCTCCTTAACAGTTCGCATTCCACATTCGTTTTCCTCAAAATGGCGAAGTTTTTTTTGGAAAAAAAAGTTCTCCGCTATATCGAAAAAAAATCTGACTCGGCTAACAAAAATCTGTATAACGCTCTGTATAGTGGTTAAGAAATGCGACCTTTAATGGAAGACAGAGACCTAGACAGAAATCCGACACACAAAAGCAATTTTGTCGAAACTGAAGCATATACGCTTCGCTCACTCGGTCGATATTTGTTAATCGATTAAGTATCGATTAAGTATTTGTTAATAATAATAATATCTTTATTTGAGCAAAAAATGGTACAGAGCTTAAATGTGAACCCTGAGTCCCACACTAGGAGGTCCTGTGCTGTGGAACTCAGTCCTTTCCCATCTTGGCTACTTAGTTTAGCTGAGCTGTAGGTAGACATTATAATAATTACTAAACCTTATTTGAAGTTTACACTAAAAGTAAGCACATAAGTATGGATATAAAATGGGATATAAAAAGAAATAAAAGGCAATGGATTTAACTATTAAGCGTTTTGAATATTGAGTTAGTGTGGTTTTTTTTTAATGCAATTTTTAACAACTTAATAACGGTGTCTGAATCAAGTGTAGGAATGAGATTTTTGTCTGAAATATTTTGCAATCTTTGCTAAACAAAATAGTGTCTCTCACAATACGACATACTAATAAGTATATCATAGTGTAGAATAAATTATAACCACATCTTTAAATGTCTATTGGTTCGTTACATAGACTATTTTATAGAAACATTGGCAACCATGCACAAACTAGCTTAATATTATATCTTTTTTTTTTTTGATGACTCTATGCTGTTGGCCATTTAGGCCTCGACAGCGTACCGGGCATTAGGCAAGCGCAGATGGCGCAGGGCCTCAAAAATGCTTACAAACTATGGGCGACGAGCGCAAGGGCACCTCTGAGGTACGGCCTCGGCTTGGGCGGTCGCCGAGGGAGGGGCGTCGAATTGCCCTGGCAGCCCAGAAGGGGCTTGCTCTAGGACCCTAACGGGGACGGTTGAAGTTAAGGTTAAAAACAAAATTAATTATTATTAACAATGACTCGACCGTCTTGTTCGGAAAGGGAACCTCACCTCAGAAGAACAGGCAAGAAACTGAGGGGCGCTTAATATTATATCGGTGTACCTTACTCAATTATAGGTAAGTCTGGTAGGTGTAATCTACAACACAATCCTTCAAATCTGAAATGGGAATCGTCCATACGATCCAGCTACTGCATACCACATACCGCAGTTGATGAATGCCACAATTTAGATCAATCAATCGGAATTTATCAGCAGGATCGGTTGTAACCTTCTGGTTACATGAGGGAGAACATTTGCATAGAATGGGACGAAGCTTTGGGGTCATTTGTCACGAGACAGGATACTTGTCACGGAATACAGGATGCTATCCTTACCAATACCTACTTTTAACTACATACTGACTGCCTCGGTGGCTCAGTTGGTAGTGAACCTGCCTGCTGAACTTAGGGATGTGGGTTCGATTCCCAGCTAGGGCAAACATTTGTGTTTGTTCTATGTCTGGGTATTAATATCTATTTATGTGTGCATTTAAAAACATATATGTATACATATATATCAGTCTCTGGCAGCCATAGTACAAGCTTTGCTTAGTTTGGGGTCAGGCGATCGTGTGTGAAAATGTCCCGATTTTTTATTTATTTATAATATACCTACCTATAAAATACCTATAACTATAAGTTTCCAAATCTGTCCAAATTCCAAATTACGCCTTAGCGAATTAGCAGGCGAATTAAAATTTGCCCACAGTTACAAAGTTAAAGTTAAGATACAAAATGTGCTATATAAGACAAAAATCAACCTCTCTGCCAAATTTTATCCAGATCCGTTCAGCGGTTCTGGTGGGATTGAGTAACCAACATCCATCCATTCAAACTTATAAAATTAGTCAGATACACAGGGATTGTGCATTTTGTCGAGGTTCAAAATTAGTTTATGCGCTAAAACATGATACCAATAAACTAATTTCATTCAAAAATATTTAAAACCTGATTTGGAACTAACCTATTTCAGTTACTAGCGTGCAATCGAACTTGGGTGTATCGCAGTTCAGATAGGTCGCACTAGCGTTATTCGCTCAGCGATTTGTCGCGCTTACGTAACGGGCTCTACTAATTTACAGCTGGTAATACAAATATAGTTTTGATTTCAATGTTAGTTAGTAAGTTTCCTTCAGCAGTTATTTTTACTAAAAATAATTTAATGTTTCTCATTTTTTTTTTGGTTTGTTCAAGTTCAAGGAAATTTAGATTACCTTATTGTACAGGAATTTCCTGAATACGTTAGGTCGTAAATCGTAAAAACGTTATTCCTACATAAATAAGAGAAACAACCAATATTAACCATCATTTTTTTATTTCTACAGATCACGTCGACGTCACAGCACTCCATCAGTCACCTGCGAAAATAAAAAGCAACATTAACCAACTGTCAATCAAGACACCATGTGAACAGGAACTAGGGTTGTAATAAAGCCTATAGGCAGGACGCATTACGAAGCTCTGGCAAGACGCCATTGTTGTCATATCGGTAGATAAACTATGGTATTAATCAATCGGTGGTGACAATAGACCCCTTACCTCTCGGGGAACGTACGTGACCAGCTTTGAAAGACCCCTGAAAATTACGGCCAAGACACAGATAGTACAATAGTTTGTGGGAAAGGTAAACTGAACTTTGAAGGAGCTAGGGGTTGAAAGGATCAAGTTGAATTGGTGGAGTGTATTGAATGAATCGATATAATTATGGTTGACGATAATGGTGGTTTTGAATAAAAATATTCATCAAAATGTTATTATTTGTTTAAGGACTTCATTTTCATACTCAAATCATTAATCATACCGAACGTAACGTTTATAATTATAAAAATAAATGATAAATATAAGTAGGTAAAACTTCATGACAATGTAAACTCTTGTGATAAAATTGATTAATTTTAAACCAGTTACTTGATCAAATTTAATTTGTACCTACTTTCTTCGCTAGTTTGATTAAAAAGTTAACCTTCAAACACATCTATTATTTCTCTCTTTCTAGTTAGCTTTTACCAATTCATTTTTCTGTTGTTGTGTCTCTAATTATTTCTGTTCTAGAATTAACAATTTCATTACCCAGTCCGAAATTATCATACAAATTAATCCGTATGCAAAGTCAAATCCAGTCCGTTGAAATTCTCCTCGATTAAATTCCTTCCCCACCGTTTGAATGCGTTAATCACGACCCTCGCTACTGAAAGCAAATAATTTCATTACATGATACGTAGATCCGCACCTACTGTCATGTTATAAAGGAAGAGGCGTCATTTGAATTGAAATTCGTAACAAAAATCATAAAAGTAACTTAAGGCCCCGTATTACACGATATCACCAGAAACATTTTTTTTTTGCGCCTTCTTTGACATGAAGAATTATGTTGATCAGGTGCAAGAAAATACAGCTGATAGAAGAAACAACCAACTAAAGTTTGACCGAAGAACAATTTTGAAAATAATTTTTTATTTTGGAAATAAAAAATACAAAAAGTATCTCCTTAAAAAAACTATCGGAACGTAGTTCTCAAAATTTTCATCGATTAAATCACATTTTTTAGATTACTAAATAGCCAGATTATTTCTCTAAAGTTTAACCAAGCAACTTATTCTTATTTGTTTTTCTATTACCTACGATTAATACCAAAAAAAAACGGCAAAAAATGTATTTTTAAGCACCGATCTCATTTTACCATCAAATATGATTTACGATTTTCAACTCTAAATAAAGCGGGTTACGTAAACGTATGTGTTGGTAGATAGTCGTGGAATGACCGATCCTTAAATAATAGGCATTGCTTTTCGTGCAAATACTCTATTCGTACAGCTCAAGCTTTTTTAGTGGTTTGTTAAGAATTATTTTAATTAGTCACCTAGCTTGTTCCAAAATTATTCTTCAAAATCATCAAATTTTTATGCACTAGTTGCTACCGGTGGTTTCACCCGCGTTACCAAAGGAACCGTTACTTTGTCGGGATAAAAATACTCTATGTCCTTTTCTGTACCCCTGAAGTGTATGCAAAATTTCATGACGACCGGTTGCTTGGCGTGATAGAATATCAAACAAACGAACAAACTCACTTTCGCAGTCATGATATTAGTTAGGATTAGTAGTTAAGATGCTCTTTATACAATGTCATTATGGAACATGAAGTAGAAATTTGCAGCAGACTGTCACATAGTGCCTTGTCCTTTTTTGTCGGGCCAGAGTATACCTGCCCCAGTGCAATTTTTTCCCGAATCTACGTTGATCGTTGCGAAAGTTAATTTCGATGTATCGATGGATAGATTTTGGTAATTGATATAAGACAGATAGTAAGCACTAAGCTGCACTGTATATTGGCAAAAAATAAATAAATAGATGTATTTTGATCTTATTACGTAGGATACGTACATCCATGGTATAATAATATACTCCGCCAGGTATAGCATTCAGCAACACGTAGTGACTTTAATCGATGCTTGAGCGAGAACGAAATAATTCATTTACAACAAGTTCGAAAGAGACGGATGACAATGATGTCATTACGTGGTTACTGAATGCTAGACCCATTGTATAATAATAAAATACTCCGCAAGGTATAGCATCCCGGTCTCGTGGGCAACACGCAGTGACGTCAATCGATGCACAAGCAAGACGGAAATAAGCCACATAGAAATAGTTCGAGAGAGACGCATGACGATGAAGAGTGACGTCATTACGTGCTGCTAGACCTTGTTTCTTTGGATCATACATACACCCTAATAGCTTACTACAACACGACGATACAAATAATTCTAAGAAAATGTACTACTGCTACAATAGTGGGTTGAGTACTAATGGGTAGAGCTATAATGTTTTCAAGTAAGTACGAGTAACCTACTCTTAATGCCAGAATTCGCAGAGAGTCGTCGTTAATCATATATCAAGACCCTTTGTCTAGAAGCACGTCACTGGGTTTTGTACACACTGCTAAGATACTACTATTCGTTCTCTAAATTAACCAAAATACACTCACTGTATTTTACTGTTCTCCTATTTTGCTAACGCCGAATACATAGAAAGGTGTCACTAAGGCCACACTTTCAAAAATGTTCTTTGTAATTGTTTTCTTATTCAAAAAATAGTAGGTTGATACCTAATTAATAAAACACAGGTTTCATTTTCAACTTAAATAGTACTTTCTTATTAAAAAGGTGAACTTTTGATAGAAACCTATTATCTGTTTTGAATTTGTGAAAGATAGCATACAACAACAACAACTTTTTATTAAAAACATAAAATAATTACAATAGTACTTAAATAAGGCTTTACTAAGTTTTTAATGGGCGGCCTTATCGCTCAAAGCGATCTCTTCCAGGCAACCTGAAAGGACAGGAACATTAAACTTACATTCTCACACTCAAATACTACCCAGCGACAAAATGTCGCATTTCCCTTCACTGCTATTTGGTTTCGACTCAACAACAGACACATTGGTAACCCCTAACAGAACCCCCGTCCCCCAACTTGGAGTGAAAGTCAGGAAACAAGTGACAGACGAAAAACTTACCTCCTATTGTGGCGCTCTTACGCTCTACGAGATTGGTTTCCGTTGTTATACACACATAGCTATTGTTTGGGAATTCAGGCATGTGGATGAAATTGTAAGGGCTGATGGAAGGCGGTCTTTGTTTGCTTTCTATCGGTTGATCAAAGGTGAGTCTAGAGATTCAGTTGATACATGAGACGGTGATTTTTAAAGGCTTGACTGGACAGATAAGTAAGTAGGTAAGTATTTTGAGCTAAAAGAAAAATTGTTACCAGAAGGAATAATTATTCAACTGCTAAGTTCAACATTCTTATCTTGAACTTTCAACATGTTCTTATTTTCAACATTTTTGTGTTGAACTTGTAGCAGCTTCTTTAGTTTTTCGTACTTTCTGATATAGCAACAAAATCAATTTGAAGTAATAGTCGTTTGAAATAAAGCGGCAGTAGGACAAACTTTCAGTCTTTCTGGTTCCGTCGTATTGAAATAGAATGTAAATACGTACGAGTATGTTGTCAGTTCTGCTCAATTACGGGTCCAGAGACCACTTTGAACTAACTTCGCATTGGCTGAGGTTTTCTAAAAACTAAAATTGGGTAAAAAAGAAGACGACGAGCGAAGCGAGCAAGTTAAGACATTGACGAGCCTCTAAAGTTATCTACAGAGTGACTAAGTACAATTTCAATCTTTTTATGGCTTTTTCACTTCTCTAATCTATTTTAAAAACAAATAATTACCCTTGTTTTATGTATTAATTTAAAAACTAATGATGTAGACAACTAAAGAGCGTCAGAAAAAAATCTGAGCGTACCCTTAAATATGCTCTGTTCTTAGGGTACCCAAGAAGCAGGCCTAGCCTAGTTCGGGGCCCACCATTTTTCTGGTGTCTTCTCTGTGTACCTGTATTACGAATCGAACGAGCGTTCGCGAGCGAAGCATCTCTGCTTCAGCTTCGACAAAAATGCCTTCGTATGTCTGATTTCTATTCGGATGTCTGTCTGGATCTCTGTCCGGGTCTCTACAATTCGCATTTCTTAACGGATTCTCTTGAAATTTTGTCAATAGGTTCGATGAATATATTTAGACTTTTTCGTCAAGGCAGTTTTTGGATTTTTTCAAAATGACGGATTTTAATTTTAAAAAAAACACACACCAAAATCTCCGCTCACAGAATTTCATGAGAGTCGGTTGAGAAATGCGACATGTAGAGAAGGACGAACATTGTGTTGTATAGTGTTGTGTTGTACAGAAGGACAACAGGCCGCGAGGTTACAGCTCAAAGAGCCACTAGTTTATTTGTTCATGTGTGCTGTATTTTTGGAAATAAATGTATTATTATTATTTTCGTCGTTTATCTGACCAAGTGACCTACATTACTTTGTAATCATAATCGAAACACCATAGCTTTATACAAACAAACAATATAGCTGCAGAACAGAGTAAAGTAATTTTCATGTTTACCTACGAGTACTATTACACGTGATTTTATTCATGATCCAAAAAAACAAGGTCTAGTATTTAGCAAACACGTAATGACGTCATCCTCATCCGTCTCTTTCGAACTTTTTGTAAATGACTTATTTCGGTTTTGCTTAAACATCGATTGACGTCACTATGTGTTGCTGAATGCTATACCTGGCGGAGCATATCATTATAGCATGATTTTATTCTAAATCTCCGTACTTACTTGCCCTTTCTAGCCCTAGCTATACAAGCAACGTGTATACGCGGGTTATCTCCCGGATTATCTTTATTGAATTACCACACGCTGGTCTCAGCACGAGACTGCATAGCTGGAGAACTCTCACCGGAGCGGCGGCGGCCACGCTACGTGCCATGATACAATTCCGAAGAGAGAATCTTGGTGGGTGAGTGTTGGTTATCGAAAGATAAGATTTAAAGGTTAGAAAAAATTACGGTAAAGTTTGACGAAGGCCGGTTGATCATGAAGGCTACCATAGGAATAAATATCGGCATCTAAAGTATCGTATAAAATTTGACGTCGTAACTATTATACGCGGAGTTAAGAGGAAGTAAATTAACGATTACGTATAAGTATATTAAGTATACATTAACGATTTAAGAGGAAGTGCGAATGAATTAATGCGTGTTGTTTTGTGTACAATTTTTTAATTACATTTTTGAAAGTTTAAAACTTGTCATATTTTTTTTACCCTAAAGTATTTAATAACAACAAAACAGCAGAATAGTTTCTTAAATCATCTGCTGGTTTGGCCTTAATGATTAATAACTTAGATGAAATAAAACCTCTACAAGGGGTAATAGTCCAATTATCGCGCTCATGTAGTGAACTCTGCATATATTATAGGCATTCACAATCATTCGGCAACGTTTCCGTTCGAAATCCAAAAGATTTAAACTCAAATTATTCGAAATACAGTCTGTATAATCTGTATGATAAGTCTGTATAATAAGTTTTTCATCACGATTCATTCTTCAGAACGTATTTTTTCTCGGCTTCTTATTTCAAAATGTATAAAAGTAGACTGAGGTTCGAATAATTTGAGTTTGAAATTTATGAGACCCAATCGGAAACGTTTCCGAATGATTGTAAATAGCACCGCCGTTCATGTAGCCATTGGTCAGCTTTATGACAGTGCGCAAGGTGCCTTAGATCGTAAGCAAACATTAGAAAGTAAAACATTTTACTGACATCAAAAAAACGAAGTAACAAATTCGTGATCGCTTAATTTTACTTTAGCAACCATTAGGCCATGCAAATCTTGTAAATGTTACCTTTGAGCATTAGAAAAAATAAAGTACTAGCTGCACTCCGCAGAGTTACCCGTGGTTAAAAAATAGCCTATGGTAGCCAGAGCAAAATCTAACTCCATACCAAATCTCATCAAAATCCGCCCACTCCTTTGAGTAAAGAAGTAACAAACAAACAAGAAGCGCACATAAACTTTCGCCTTTTCAAATAGGGTAATTGTTTTATATCTATGCTATTTTTGTTGCAGTTTTTAAATAGTTAACGTTATCAAAAAAATTATATTGACAACCAAATATAAATACCTACAGTTACGTAAGATAAGATTATAAGATACCGTTAGCTAATATTTCATCCGAATCATATTTATAAACGGCGCTAGCGCAGAATATGATTTATGGAACAATTATACAGTTTTAATTTTGTATTTTGTAATGTTTACAATATTATGATCGTACTGGTGCTGATTATACAGATTAAAAAGTAAGTTGGGATATGCAGATAAGATGGTAGATTATAAAATATTGTAACGTAATTTAATGTATAACGATATATTTTGAGCGTAATACTTTTGAACACGTTTTTTGAAGTAACTCTATAGTTTTTTTTTTTTTATGTAGAATAGGTCCAACTCGCCTGATGTAAAGCGACGGTGTGATCTAAGATGTAATACGACGACCTATAAGGTACTTATTCACTCTAGCCTTGAAGTTTTGTAGAGTGAAGAAGTACAAAGACGGCAGTTGAGCGAGGCGCTACAAGTGCGCTACTGCTCAGACCCGTCTTCGGAACGGTTAGACTCTATAGTTATTTTACCTGGGTTTCATTTCGACGCCCGACGGCAATGGTCTGTATTCCCGTCGGAAATTTCAACCATAGAATTTTAGTAGGATTCCTTTGAAATAGTAAGTAAATAATTGTTAAATCTTATGAGCATTATGTGTTCTATTTTATTTACTTAAGATTTCAGTCTTCTATATTTCTGCTGAAGTACTTTCTTAAAGACGATACGGTCCATCACATCTGACACTTGACCACTTGGCACAGTTTCAAAGGAATTGACGTGGTACAGTCATCTTTCCGACACTTAACGTCTTTGTCGCAGTATGTGTTTTGACACTACATTTAAATTTTAAAAGAAAGTAGGTATGTTCTTTAACGGGACAAGGTTCTACGGAGGCGACCGCGGGAAGTGACATTACTGAAGTAAATATGTGTGAGTTAACTAATTAAAACGCTTGTAGTGATAGCTTGTCACTTCAATCAAGTTTGTCATATGAGAAGCAGATTAAAGTAGAGTATAGTGAGGTTAATTAATTGTTATTATTCATCTGGATGGCAAATAAGTAAGTATGTAGATAAGTTGGAACATAAGAAGACTCGTTACAATTTGTGAGTCATTTACGAAATAATATATCGTTCATTTAGCTGTACCATTGAAAAAGATCCTTAAGATAAGCTTTTGAAGTTTCTATGAACAGTTTTTATGCAATGTTTTAAGTCAAAGTCAAAGTAAATATTCATTCATACGTCAAATGGCATGAAAAGCCCCTGTATGTTTACGATAGTATACTATAGTAGTGTATTATGTTCTGTTGTTTTTACAAAAGGCTCAAAGTCGCACTAGGCCCAAAAACGTTAATTATTACTACATTCTAGGGCTACATTCCCATGGCAAATCTTTATTATTTTATTAGGGCGGTTTCGTGTTTACCTAAATACACAAAATAGGTACTTATATTCATACATACATTTACTTAAAAACTGACAAAATACCGTAAGCGCAAGGTCTCTATAGAGCACCGAGCGATTGCGAAGATCAGAAAAACCGAAAACAAAAATAATATACTTACTTTATGATTATCATCATCATCTTCTTCAGCCCATTTTATCCTAATACTGGGAAATGGCCACTCTAATAATAATAACATGATCGTATTACAAGCACCTTACGAATGATTTACTATTTTATTATCGTAAAGATAAAAGGAATTATGCCATTACTCCACGGAAAGATAAAAGACAATCATTACTGTAGACACGTTAACTCCACTTTGATGAAGTTATAATTGAGCGAATTATCGTAAATCATCACGTAATAGCATGCTAAAATAACTCTTAGCACCGCTAAATTATATTATTGCGTTAAAAATTGCAACTTTGAAAATAGAATATCAGGTAATGAAAAATAATGTCGGTGATAAAAAAATAGTGACTAATTCTTTGGAAAACGACTGATGATTCTGTAACTATCAATGGAGATGACTCTATTTTGTGTAATAAGATATTTTAACTTCTTTTTGTTCTTAAAATGTGAAAGTTATTATTATTATTATTTATAATTTATTGGTTTTTGACAAACCCATTCGTATGTAACCTCATGATGCTGCGTTGTTACTACAATATAATGTAAATATGAAATGAGAGTATATTTCTGCCTACAAACTGCTACGCAGTTAGGCAGAGTTGTATATTAATGCATATGTATGTTAGTAACTTAGATAAATAAAAATAAAAAAAACTAATAATTTGTACAGTTTAATTCATAGTTATAGCGACACTTACGTAAAAAACTCACCTTTTACACACAAACTCGCCTCTTAACTTTTTTACATAATCAGCAGGTTTCCCCGATATGTAGTAAGCTAGTAAGTGATCACCGCCCATAGACAATGCAACACACGAAACAAAGACCTTGCATTATTTTAGAGTAAGGAGTTTCAAATGAATCTTAAGCCATCTGTTAACTTTGAGACTCAGATCAAACACTTTTTTTAAATTTTATACTTGGTAAAAACTCCTTAAGGTAAATTGAATTTTAAAAAGTGAGAAATAAGTATGTTAGTCCATGATTGCTCATTTGGATAGGGGTTTTTAAAATACTTTTATATCAACAAGGTAATAAGGTGTTATTTCTTAGCTAGTATTTTATTGAATCTACCTACATTAGGTACCTAAGACGTTAGTATAAGGCATACTATACCTACCTACCTTTGTACTTAATTTTACTTCTTGCTCAACCTACTACGAAACAAAAAACAATCGCTCTCTTTCGCTACGAAGCTAACCTATTTTCTACAACTTTCTCGTCTTATACCTAGTGCTACGAGAATTCGTAGAGCGTCTACGACGGCACAAAATACTGTATTTTTAAGGCCTCACCACTAACGGCATCTGGCGCAGCATTTTCATCTTTACCACTTAAAAAATTCAGGAGCAAGACATCTGTAGACATCCATACCTACCTATAACTTTTTCTATGCATAGCTACCCTCAGACCTTTTGCTACGTGACGTAACAATTCCCTCTACGCCAAACCGTTCAATTTGAAGATGGACTGATAAAAACGCTGATTAAAAAGGATAGATAGATGTAGATTACCATATATGGGATAAGGACGGTTATAGTTCAAACGATGTCATCTTCGAAGGCGACGCCTGAAGTGTACCCGATGACAACAGGTTTCTCCGCTGCGTTCCCTTGAGATTTAATTTTGTGAGTGATGGTTTTAAGTAATCAAAGTATAGATTTTGACATTAACATTTGTCATTTACCTAGCAGAAAATTTGTGTTCAATTCTGTTGAAAAGTTTTGTTCGCTGAAGGTTTAGGACGAAATAAAATTATTATGAAATGTTTAGTCTCACTTAACTACTCGTAACTCCATTTTTTTAAATACTTTTGTAAGTTTATAATTACACATACTTTATTGAATTATTTTACTATTTTCTTGATTGGTAAATTATAAGCCATTAAATTGTTGTCATGCTAAAATTAAATATTGAGTCAATCAAGTATAAGTAAAAAATACGTATTTTCATTTATCATCAGCAGCATAATTAGTCATAAGTAAGTGCCTACTGTTAAGAATTTAAAAATATTCTGTATTATTGAGTTAAGTGAAGGGTTGAAGTCAGATTTGTTTCAAGTCAATTTAAGTAAACATTTTCAGTTTTAATTAGAAATTGTTTGGGTCGTTTCATGTGAAAACTAAATAATTACTTAATTTCCATTTTTTGTTAGATACGTATGGTGCATTTAAATAGTTATGTTATGTTAAAGTTACTGAGATATTGCAATGACAAAATTAGTACACATACCTACTTACAAATCATTTTTTGATTCAGTCAAACATTACATTCAAATCAAACATAAACTTCATGCTTAATAGCAAACAGAAGCTGCGCGGTCGACTGTACAATATAACAAATGAGTTGGGCTGCGTCCGAGTGGTTTGCGCGTGGGAGTCGCCGCCGGGGGCGGGCGTGCGGGGAGCTACGCCCTAAACAAAATGGCGGCGGTTTGCGCGCCAAATTCGAATTTCGAATTTGGAATTGAAATTAATTTCTTCTTTTTATTTAATTTTTGAAGTAGGAATACAATTGGTTGCTGCTCTATTTAGGTACTTAATCGTAAAAACTAGGTTCGTTAATTGCTCTTTCCGTTATTTTAGCGTAAAAATAATTTTGATTGAGAATCAATTTAAATAATTATGTAGTTATACCTTTAAAAACCACTGGGAAGTAATAGCACTTTACAATTGGAATACATTAAATCTGCTATACTTGGAGATCAAATTAAAAATATTATGTCGGTTTCATGTTCTAATTTTCATTATTATTAGTAAGTAAGTACTTAAAGTCATTATTGTTACATATCAAGACACCTCTTACCTAATTAAAATCTAAATATTTTTTAATCAAAATAACATTGCTACAGACAAATTAGAAGGCTGGACCAAACAAATTAATCAAATTAAGTTTATATAAAAAGATATTTTTCTTATCAGCAATTGTTTTACCCCAGTTATAAAGATAACACGTTACACGCCACGCCAAACCTTATCAAATGTCATAACATGTAATAAAATTAAAATAATAACACACCATAACTCAGCCAGAGGTAATAAATTAATTTTATTCCTACAAAGGAACGCCGACATTACATGAATCTATAAACAAATCGTTATTGCAATTTAAGGACCCATTTAAAAGCTATAAATTTAACCCAACACGCAATTTCGACCTAAATCACTAAGCTGTAGAGTTCATAATTGATTGAAATGATGGAGAGACTTAGCTATCATAAACTATTTTCAGTAACAGCTAAATGAAGCGCTGTTTCTTCTGTTTCGTTCGCGTCAGTAGGTTTTGCTCTGCGAGTGAAAGAGAGGTATAATATTTAAGAGGTGTCTGTATCGATACATCGGCGTTGATTTAACCATTGCTTTGCTTTATGGCAGTCAATAAAATTGAACGTTATGAGGCAAGGTCGCGAGTGAAAAATTGAAGTGATTTACGTCTTTATCTCAGGACAGTCGGTTTTAATGCGGCGTTTGGTACCGGTTTTCTTTACACTGTTATATTTGGATGTCTTGTACTATGCATGGTATAATAATATACTCCGCCAGGTATAACATTCCGGTCACGTTGGCAACACGTAGTGACGTCACGATGCTTAAAGTGAGACCGAAATAAGTCATTAACAAATAATTCGAAAGAGACGGATGACGATGACGAGTGACGTCATTACGTGTTTGCTCCCGGAATGGTGGGCCTTGTTTTTTTGGATCATGGTACTATTGGACGTTGGATAAAAAAGGAAAAAATTGTTTCCAAACTTGCCTACATGATCTGACAAAGACTCTTTACAGCTGCAAAATTGACAAGGCCCTTTTTACAGATATCCTGTATTGTATTGTTTCATTAAAATTTAAATTATTATCTAATCTGTAAATGACGTTGTTAAGTGTATAGCAGGTTTACCTATGACCCGAATAAATGACAGATAGATGACAAGACAGATGATAAATGACTAAATGAGACACAGGACTTTAATAACATTACCAAATGCTTTTGTAATTTTTTGTGATTACCTTTTGACGAGTCCATTATAGGAGCATTCTTAATTCATGTTTTAGCTGAAATTGTTAAGAAACTGTTACTTAATGACAATAAAAATTATTCTATTCTAATGAATTGAATTGAATTTCCTACCGTAATTTATTAAATATTTAAGAAGTTAGTACTTACTATTATTTCTAAACAAAATTACTATATTAGTTTTGATTTGTGAGCAGAGATGTTTTTTTAACTAATATTTTAATTTCATTAATAATATTTTGTTTGTAGAAAAAAGCTTGTAGTTGGTGAAAGATTCTTCATAACTTCCTTCATGAAAGCAATTAAGTAGTAGTACAGTCAGATAAGAAGTACCCAGTAGCATAAGGTACATAGTAATTATAAACATTTTATCTACACTAATATTAAAAAAGGAAAGATTTGTATATTTGCATACATATTTGTAACGAATATACTCAAAAAGTAATGGTCCAATTTCAAAAATTATTTTACCATTAAAAAGCTACATTATCTCTGAGTGACATAAGCTATGAAACGCGAGCAAAACTGGTAGTATCTCATAAAATAGTGATTGATTGTTTTGAATGGTGTACCCATTCAATTAATTAATTATTTAATCTTCATTAAAAAAAAGGCTAACTAGAACTAAATTTTTATGATGTACCATTACGAACAGCAATTTTTTTTTATCAATACTGTCACATACGTAGTCTTATTAGACTTCTGACCTGTCTAGAATCTTGTTAAAAAATTAATTAGATCATACTGGATATTGGGTAATTAGAATTAATTTATCTTTTTTAAGTACTTAGGTAGATACTGCAGAGAACAACGACATTTATATGGAGAATTTTAAATAAAAAGTTGTAAAAATGCATTTAATTGATCCAATTGTAACCAATACAGACGTTGAGACTTATTCTCTTTCAATAGATACAATATAAAGAGATACTCTCATTGAGATGAACAAGAAAGTAGCAAAAACAGATATAAAGTCGATTGCTCTAGAATCAGTACAGTTGTCTTGCCACGGCCATGAACCCAATCTGTACCAAGTGCAATGGCACATTGACGAAGCACATAAATAACACTTATCAGATATGACAGACCAGCATATGAAGACCCCACACGTCTCCTATTTTTATCATTCAGAGAGTTCGAAAAGCCAACGAAATTGGCTGAGACAATGATAAGTACCTACTCGATTGTTTACATCCTCTATCCAATCATATTAAATAATAAAATACCAGACAGAATGCCAAAATTTCTTGGAAACAACAACATCAATATTAAATTATATTTACCTAAAACATATTACTTAAAACAATGTAAGAGAGAAGTGACCTCGTAACTGTAAAATAATTTAAATTATTTACAAAAAATGTTTTTACAATAAAAATAAAACATAAATCGCTTCCGGAGCGGAACGACAAAGCAAAATATGAGGCTATTTAAAACCAAGCAAAACCATAATTGCCTCAATTTCGAACTTGTCAAAATCGCATTAGTTCACCTCGCGTCGGAGAATAATGATTCGCCTTCAGCGTTCATTGGATGCTAGGGGATTATTAAAAAGTCATTAGCGGGAATATAGGTAGTTATGTAGGTAGAAAAAAGTAATTTCGAGATTTGTGCCGCGGGTGGGGCCGACCAATCAGTCGAGCCAGACACGGAAGGAACGCAGCCTTTATCACGCAAATCATTATTTTGTCGTTAGGGCGAGGCAAAATGACGATATCTGCTGCCGCGATCGGCCAAAGCCTTTTGTTTTGTACGTGGAAAAAGTGGATGGATGTGAGGTATTAACTCGGGTGAAATGGGCGGCCTTGGCCTTCTAGACTTTTCTTTGTACGATCACCTATTCATAGCCTAAGGTTTCTTTGGAGGCTTTTGGGAAATACACGCTTTTGTAAGAAATAGAAGTGAGATGTAACTAACACGAAATTATTTTTGAGATGTCTTACCTAGTTTATGTCTATCTATAATTTCTTAGTACTAATTACATTCGCTTTTTGTTTTAAATTTAAAATTAGTTCGTATGGGTTTCCTGTACTAAAATCTGTGGAATCTTATGACGAGGATGTTCTTAGTAAAAATCAAAAGTTACAATCATTATGCTTTATTAATTTCATGTATTTATATAGGTATTTATGACAATATCGTCTCGCCTAACCTTATTAAGTTACTAATTATTTCATAAACTTGAATCGATAGGACATAAATTGGTAAATAAAATCGTTCAAATTAGGTTCCAAAGTTCTCTCTACATACCTAATTTTCGAAATTTCGAGGATAGCTCTAATAGACCCAATAAATCGAAACTTAATTTTAGTATATAAACCTAATTTTTACTCAATTCAAAATTTTACAGCTCAACTTAATTTGAGATTCTATCTGGCGGGGCTAACGTAGTTTTATTTTCAAAAATTGCACTTAACCTGTTAATTATAAAGTAATGTTAAATTTAGTACATCTAATATCAAACGTACAAACATTTTCAAAATTTACAAGAGACAAGGCAATGCTTACTGCTACAAATAAATTTACAACAAAACATGTGTTGATTGAGCAAACCTTTAAAATAATTTCAACAAAAATGCATCCCTGCCAGACAGCTAAATAGTAAAGTAACATCACCCAATACAGAAGTAAAAAGCGAACCTATTCAAGCGAATCAATAAATAAATATTGAATATATCGACAATATACAATTATTACAATTTACACTTTAAATTTACGAACACAGCACAAAACAAAAATATTTATAAAAACTGAAACCGGCTCACTGAGTACTGTGTAAAAACATTCACTAGTTACAACTACATAATTATATTATGAAAAATAATTTACATATAGTTTACATTATTACGAAACGTATAACATGTTTCCTGACAGCAACCGTTCTGGTTCACTCCAATTTCCTTCATAATATTATTAAACTATCGCGTTACGAGTAAATATAATATCAATGATCGATATTTTTACGTATATCGGTTTCCTTATGCAATGATTTTATAAAAATACGTTTTTTTATAATGATGCTTTGTTGATACTTAAATTAGATACAGATGCCGGCAACGTAACAACGAGTTGTTGTGATATTTTTGTTTAAACAATATTGTTAATTAAACAGTGTACAATATTACAATTATGTAAAAATTATTATAACCAAGAGTTGCTATTTATAACTTAATTACTGAGTGTTTTAGAAATAACTGCTAGTTACAATATATTGTGAGCAAAAAATGCTATCCAGCCTGTAATCTTAAAGGTGTATGACACCGAACAAAAAACCATGTAACAATTTGAATAAGCACTCCAATCAGAGATCTCTACGGTTGTGTACCTACAAATTGCTCTTGTACATTTCAACACGTGTACTACTTTTTGTCAGAAGTGAATATTATATCCCAACAACTCACAGGCTACGTTACAAAGATACCATTTTATACAGACGTTAAACAACCAGTAGTTTATTTTCTAACTTTGGTATACTGTGTACAGTTAAGTACCTACATTCCACTAAAGGCTCAGTATCATTGAAAAATTAACTTTCAACTTTCGCTGCATTTACAAGACTGAAGGTAACTTTTGTTTTATTACAGTAAACAACAATAGTATTAAATTTTAATCACATCAAGTTCAAGATGTCTTTTAATTTCGTATCTCCATTGAATGGCACTACACCAATTAGATAGAAGTAGTAATTTATCAAAGGTATACTTTTTTTCACGATTTCGATAAGACTCGCTCATCTAAACCATAAGCTTCATTCTCGTAACATTTTACAATAATAATAGATTTCCTATGACGATTATTATCAGTATTAATTTTACGTATATTGTGTCTTCAAAAATCGTATACATTGCACTGGTAGTAACTGGCCTCACCACGCTTACAACTATGCGCAGACTTATCAAAACCAGACGATGAAAACTATAAAAGTTCCTTGGTTTTCTACGGAACCTTAAAAACGCAAATCAACACTCATAAGCGGCCTCAATACACAAAATCCAAAACACGAAAATATCGTTGTTTACCAAATTAATCTCAATTATAATTATTATTCACACTAAAACAATTGTACATTATACATTCTAAAAATTATATTGTAGGTGTATGTACAGAATAGTAAAAAATAGCTTAATTAAAAATAAAACATCAAATATATTAAATAATAACAATATGGATACTAATTGCCTTCTTATCAATGGTTAATTATAAGAGGTCCTTATGGTTTTGTGATTTAAAATAATGAAGGTTTTTAAATAAATTTCTTACAGTGCTTGACATACAACTTTGATTAAATCTTAAAAGCACTGGACGTCATGTAGATTTACATGTTAGGAAATAAATTAATTTTGTAATGTAAAACTAAATAAATACAAATCAACACATCAAGCACTGTGACAAGAATGGTTACCGAAACATTTTTTACCGATTGATATTAGGTTTTTCTAATTTTCACGAGACAAAAAACAACTATTGAATCACATAAACATCGACGCAGTTTACTAATCATACATTACTGCTTTTTTGGTAATTATTGGTATTGAGATTGTTTCTATAAATTAATTTATACTTAACAACTGTAAAAATCTCTTCATCACACTATCATTACTCTTTATTCGAAATCACTAGGTTACGTATTAGTTATAATATAATATTATCATGAAAAGTCCAACATACAATTTATACAAATTAAACTGTTCTAGTAACTTAGGCCTCCGAATGTACTGTTTCAGATTTTTCATGTTCACCGAACAGATCGAACGTAAAATTCGAAAGGAACCGAACTGAGTGAAAGAATCAATGAGAGAATGGTCGATTGAGTCTGAAACAATACGTTCGATGCTTGCGCCCGCGGGACTAAATCTAGAGGCCTTTATTGCGGCGAGGTCGGGGGACTCATGTTGTCCGGCTCGTCTCCGGAGCCGGGCTCGCCTTTGGTCTTGTTCTCCTTCTTCCACTTCATGCGTCGGTTCTGGAACCAGATCTTGATCTGCCTCTCTGTCAGGCAGAGTGCGTGCGCGATCTCGATCCTCCGTCTCCGCGTCAGGTACCGGTTGAAGTGGAACTCCTTCTCCAGCTCGAGCGTCTGGTATCGCGTGTACGTTTGCCGTCCCCGCTTCCGTTCTGAAATGATATAATGCGGCCGATTAATATAATCCGATACAAAAAAGTTTTAATTTAAAACGGGAGGCAGCCCTGACCGATGCCAGACGTTAAAAACTGCATAGGCATTTCTGACAAATGGCGGTTATTTGTAAACGGCGAACACTCCCGGTGGAGTTAATTGAAAATTGTTTTGAGCTTATCAATTTGTTAATTGTTTTTGCTTGTTGGACATTTCTCTCGGCTGTCGCGGGTAGCGAAGTTTCATCGAAAACAATGCTGAGGGCTTTGTTTCATGGATATAATCTTGATAAAGAGATTGTGCCAAAAACGAAAGTGATCAATCAAAATCAGTATCCAATTAATAAAGGCAAATCTTCCAACGAGTTTATTGTTACGGTTTGGGACGTCGATGATAAATGGGAGTCGAGCATGCAAGTATGAATAATTTTAAACGGCTTAAAACAGCATTTTTCTCATTAAAAAGGTGTAATACCACCAGTCATACCAAAACTACGGGAGTTAACTATTATTTAAACGTACAATATGTTTTATTTTATTCTACTCCATTTCCATAAAACAGCAATAAATTAGTCATAAGTAGACGCCAGCCATAAATAAATGGATTAAACAAAATATGGATTAATTCTCGTGTAAGATCGACGACTTAAATATGTGTGCGATATATGGTACTTCATAAAATACATTATACACTAACTACTACATGTATAGGTATGGACGTGATCCGAAGCGCTACCGAAACCAATTAAAATAATTTAAGACGCCGCAAGCCTTTTTCATTTTGTAATCATTATTCTTCGAGGAAGATGCGAGCCTATTATACGCAGTTTAGATGATGCCCTCAACTGTAATTTATTTGATTAAAAAACAACCAAATCTGATGGTGAAACTGCACGACCAAACGTTTGATTAAAACGAAATAATAGATCATACGAGTAACAGAAAAAGTTAATAGCAAAATTGTACCTGTAATTACAGAAAATTACAATTCTAAATTGGATTAAGCTAAAGTAATCAACAAAAATTACAAACCGAACTAGAACAAAGTTAGACATGTAACTAAGTGAAATTCCATTAACCCCAAAACGGAAAATCATGAAGCAAATATGAACCAAGCACGAATTGAAATTGTTACAGTCAAAGTTGCGCAAGTTCAAACAAAGGCGAAGTTGCTTGATTATTTTCGGTCGAACAACACGCAAAACAACTGTACAGGATAAACACGCGACTTCGAGGAATTCGAGCAACTGGAAATGTAAAGACATTGCGAATGACGCCTCGGCTTCCACGAATATAAAAACAGAAAAAAGGACAAATCAAATCAAATCAAATAATTTATTTTGCAAAACATGGGTTACAGATAGTTCTTATAAATAAAATTAGTTCGCCATGGTTTAACCGCTTGGTATGCAAAAGTTTACAGAATACAGAAAAAATAATTATATCGGATTAATGTCAAAGTAAAAATATTATATAAAATCAACCACAAAAACAAAGACCTGTATATCATCAATAAAGATAACCTTTGACCGTATGCATTTATCTCTTGAGATTATAGCTCAACTGAAGTCGACAGAACAATGTAAAAGAGTGGTTAGAGCTAGGGTTGGTGCAGCGGTTCCAAAATTATCGCCCACTTGTTGCACAGGAAATTGATAACAGCCTCATCGCACCGTTTTGGGACGCATTCAAGAATGCAGATGTTACTGGCCAGTGCCTTTGAGAATATTTGATACTCATACCAGATGTTCCTTACATTTTAATAAAGATAGTAGACATTACGTATAAATATTGATTGATAGCAGTTTTACTAGAACTAACTACAATTCTGAATGAGTGAAATATGAATGAAAGTAATGATATTTAACCCAGAGTCATTGCTTGGTGAAATGGATTTGCTTACATTTCATAAAAGTTAAAAATTGGGGGTAAAATTTTGAGATTCAAGAAATCAAGACTCAGCACCAAATGACCCGAAAAGTCCCGTCAAGTCAAGTACATGGAAAAAGCGTCATATGTAATCATCCTAACAATATGTTTACTCCACTTACACAATTCTAAAAGCATCATGAATTTCTCATTCCCCAAAATTCCCAAAACAAAATCGTTGCTAGCAATATAGCTCATGAAATTCCCTTCGCGAGCTTCATATATTACACTAGCGGTTTCATCGCACACTCAGATGCATAAAACATGATCCCGACGTCAGATTTAAACCGTACGTAATAATAACATTAAGGACATGTCTGTGAAGCGGTAGAGACGCCTAGATATGCCTAGAGATGCCTCTAGCGTAATAGTGTCTCTATTATTGGACATCTTAAATGTTTGTGAACTAATTTGAGAATTAAACTGAAGAGACAAATGACTGTCTTTGATTAAGTGACGCATTTGTATTCGTAGCAGGCGTTTGTTTTAGTTTGATCTAATTGAATGTTATAATGTCATAACATTCTTAACACTCTTTTTTCGGTAGTCATGTTTAAATATGAGTGCAACAAGAAATGAAACCAATATCATGAGACAACAACTCACCAAAAAGTTTGTCTTTGACATAGAATACTCCTTATTACATGTCTTTGCACAATGTTTTCGTTTAGGATTTAATCAAATGTTTTGCTGTTTTGGGAACGTGTCATTATTACAGATCTAACTAGATACCAAATTTCCAGAAAATCATTTGGAACAATTAAAAAAACGTGACAATAACAGCGTAAAGTTTTTGCTTCAAAAACATCAATATCGATATCGATCAAAGATTTTTTTAAATAATTACAAACGAGCGTCAGAACCGTCGCGTTTGATTCGCTCGTTTATTTTCCAGCAAATCGCAGCTTGAAGCGTCGAGCGCAGCGCTGCATGTGTCGTCGGAAGCCCATAAATCATCGCTGCGAGAGGGGAGCAACAAAATCAGGGTCCCGGCTTACTTTCACGACGATACGTGTGGACACACGCGCGGTGAGGCCATCGTGTGGATAGGGCTTTAGTTTGTTAAGATAAGTTGTGGGAATTGTTACTGATATCGAACCGAGAAAGATTAGTCTACGACAACTTTTACGAAACTCTCCTAGAGAAACAAAGACATTATACATGTGTTTAATGACTTTTCGTCTGTCATATAACTGAAACTGAAATGTTTTTACAAGTTAAAACGTTTAACAAGGCGTTTAATACGCCACTAATATTAATAATCGTTGATGTAATACATTTCCATCTCAACGAAATGAGACCAGATGCAGTTTATAATAAAATTGTGACCACCGGTTTAGTTGTGGTTTAAAAATATATTTGGCAAATCAAAATAGCTCTAATGTCCTTAAAAATACAATCTACTGCATTTATAATAGACAACCAAGACGATTTCTGAGTATGAACTTACCCACATCTGACTACTTTGACATTACAACTGCAAATGCATCAAACGAGGCAATACTAATCCTCGGATCTTAAAGGTCGGACCCCATTTGTCTAGATAGGTAAGTGCTTGCTAAAATATTGACCGACATCACTATTACGTAGCGCATTTGTACTGATTACAGGCATTGTGATTGTACAAGTGCGAGAGGTGAGAGGCCGAAAAGTTTTAAATCGATCAAGATTAAAACTGAGATGAGAATTAAATTTCAAAATACGCAATGTATATTTAGTATATTTTATTATCTATAGGTATTTTAAGTATTAGAATGTATTATATTATTATTACATGTATGTTTATGTAAGTATAATTCAAATTGTTTAAGTGTCTTCAACACTCTTATTTTTGTTAATTTTTGCACACCCATGTCCCATACTCTTTCATAAGTATCCTCTCCATCCTAAGGTTGCCTGGAAGAGATCGCTCTTAGTGATAAGGCAGGCAGTTGTTACCCAGTTTGTTGCAGTTTAAGTTTTCCTGTTCTGTTGTTTTGTTATTTCTGGTGTGAACAATAAAGTGTTTATCTACTTATCTATTTATCTATTTATCTATGTATCTATTTATCTATCTATCAATGAGTATTGTTGTTGCACTGTTGGTCTTTTTCTTTAATCGCGAATAAGTGCACGTTGACCACCAGCTCGCTTGATGTTAGTAAGCGGCGATGTGGTCGAAGATGAAGCACGTAGACTTAGAAGATACCTATTCAGGCTGTTGTTCGATATATAATGATTTAAAAGCAGGGCATTTTTGCCTAGCAAGTATTTTTCTAGCTTTTTCTAAGTCTGATAGTGCTTTGGATAACTGGGAAAGTCACAAAAAGTTATATTATACTGAAAAGGTTCTTTAGTCAAATTATATAATGTTTCTGCAACGAACCGAAAGATGAGTGCCTATCATGTGCCAATCTACACGCGACACTCGACACTACAGCTTGTTACCTACTGTGCCTGAAAATGTTACAATTCCAGTTCTCAAATCAGTATGCGGCTTAAAAAATAATAACATCCAGCAGCCGCGCAGCCTAAATACCAAATTCATCAAGGGATGACAAGTGAAAAGAGCTTTTAATTTAATTCGTTGCGGTATCGCGCCAGAGGAACAAAAAAATAGCAACAGCTTGAAGCGATATCGACAATCCATAATTCATGTCGTACAATTTCATACATATCCTGCCGCTTCAATCGTCATGTTTTCCTCCGATTTATCATTCGAATCGTGACTTTGTGCCTTTTCGTATTGGGTATATTTTGCTTTGTTGGTAGGGTTGAAATGTGACCTTAGGACGCGGGATGACCACTCAGTGTATTGCAACATCGTACACGATATCAAACTGGTATTCAGATTAATGCAATTTCTCTTAAACGCTTACACGTCGTAAATAAAATTGCTGGTTCTCGACGAACTCCGAGAGCGAAGGTCGATGTTAAAAAAACATTAATTGATATTGCAATTACGAAAATACAAGAGTCGGCGTTTTTATCGTTGCGAGTTTTCAGAAGAGGAATTACTAATTTGTTTTGATAACGTAATGACGTAGTAACTATTTACTCGATACGAGGTGGTCAAACAACACGCTTCTTTGATGGATGATCTTTTTGCCCTATGATAACTATTTCATTTGTTATGTGTTATGGTGCTTGACAAACATATCTCTAACAAGTCGAAGACGTTTTAAATAGTCCAAGCCAAGAGTAGCCGTAGCCGACAAGTACGAGTATGTATGAAAATACTCATGGAAATAGAAGAAACAAAGATAATAATAAATAAAAAAAAATCGAGACACTTCCACACACAGTCGCCTGACCCCAAACTAAGCAAAGCTTGTACTATGGCATACTAAGATGTATGCTAGGATCGTAGCAAGTGGAGAGAAGTGGTTTCTGCCTACCCCTATGGAAAAGAGGCGTGAATATAATATACTAGCGATCCGCCCAGCTTCACACGGCTTCTATAAACCTTCCGAGAAAAATATCTAACGGATTATGAAAACCGCATTGAAATCAGTTGTGTGGTTTAGGAGGAGTTAGCGGATATGCAGACAGACAGAGAGACAGGCCCAGAAAGCGACTTTGTTTTATGCTATGTAGAGATAGAGAAGAGAAGAGAAGATGTATAATTATATAATGTGTATGTAGGTATGTGCTATGACTTTCTTGATTTTTTTTATTATTTTGAAAGCATTCATAGTCACATAGTAACTATAGTAAAGTAAACTTAATAGCAGCAGACCTCGCTAGGAGACTCTATTATCGATTTTCTATCGTAAATGTCTCATTTTCCTAATACAACTGAATGAGAAGACAAACAAGTAGCTCAGCCTTAGCTAATCTATTTCTAAGGTCTTCCCACTAAAAATGTATACCTCTATACATATCAAAGGGTAGCTTTGTTAACAAAAAAAATACCCGAATTTTCCAACGACATAAACCATCATTAGTCCATAATGACGCAAAGCAATTTGTGTATACCATTGATAACATCCAGCGAGCCAAACACGATGGATGACAGAACACGCAACACCATAATTATGGCTACCTCATACATGATTAATGGGGAAATGCGTTAGACGTTTTTAATATACCACCCACTAATACTTATAGCATTAGGATAAAAATATAGGTTGATAAAAATAGGTACAGGTTTTAATATAGGTTGGTATCGGTACTTCGAGTGTTACCCATTATTGATAGACACGTCTTGGTTGGATTTTTCTTTTTTTAATTTTGAATTCGATAGAAGAGTGAAAACAGAGCTACGTTTTAAAAGCTCATAATGACACTAGAGACGTTTTGTACGATTACTGGGTTTATTAAAGTTTTGCGGTTTTATCTGCTATTGTAATATTTATTATATTAGAAGTTGTATTTTTTTCAGGGGTTAAGACATAAGCTTATAAGTTTTTTACATTACATTTTGAAGAAGCTATATGGTATCGAGATGTTTAGTTTTCTTTTGTCATAATGGGACAGATTAAGGACAGATAATAAAAATCCCTTTAAGTTAAGCAAATTAATTAAGTAACTGTATTTAAAAAATATTAATGTATGTTTATCAGTCTCTGGCCGCCATAGTACAAGCTTTGCTTAGTTTGGGGTCAGACGACTATGGGTGCAAGTGTCCCGAATATTATTTATTTATTATTACAGTATCTTACTCTATGTAACCTGTCACAATATTGATAATTATAACTTAACAGACTTCATACGATTTCATGTAAAATTAAGTTAATTTAATTTTTAATTTTTTTTTTAAATTAAGTTCTTTTTTTTACTAAGGTTAAAGGACAAACCAATTATGTTTTTAAAAAAAAGTAAACGAAAAATCATGGCCGACTAAAGTTCTGGAACTCATTAATCATAGCAGGGCTTGGGCCTTGGGCGGGCATTTGCCTTTATATGACTCGTATGTATTCGAACTATAAAAACTATGTACTACTAATGATTATGGTATCTGATAGGCACGAGCGTAATGTTTTTTTAATGATAGCCGTAGATATAATGCTTGAAAACAAAATAGCAATTCAATATTAGTTGCAGGTTCATGGTAAAATTATGTACGTACGCGCCGCAGAATACAGCCTTTTATAAAGGTAAGTATATGTCTATTGTTAAAAAATACTTCTGGCTTTACTTTTTACAACAATAAAATCGCTCGAATTCGAGTCGTTGGTAAAATGTAATACATTTTGCTTGGATATTTTGAATTTGACTATCGACTACAGAGGTGGTTAAGATTGTCAGGTGTGTGTGGAGGTTAGCAATTATAAGGCTCCAATGCTTCGATAGATTTAGAGCGTGTTTTCGTTATATTCGTCTTATTTTGGAAATATCGTAAGCTAAATTTTGCAGTCAAATACGCGGTTATGTAGGTAAGTATTTGCAGGTTACGAATGGTTCCAACAGCAATTTTTCAACTAGCAAGAATACCGCTTGGTTTCACAATGAAAAAGTAGAAAGGAAAGCCCCACATAACATCAGGCAAATCAAAACAGTCAGATTTCAAAGAGAATTTCCATCGCAAGCGGCGGACGAGCCATCACTCAGTGTTTTGTTGACGGTGATTTCCGTCCTGTTCCGCATCCGAAATGGAATGTTATTCACAAAAATTCCGCTTTGGCGCTACGCTAAAAATTACTCGGCCCCACGCGGGATTGAACCGAATTCCGCCGCAAAAAAGGTGTCAAATGAAAATATTCAAATATATTTTAATATAATTCATGCGGCGGGCGTTTCATTTCTCTCCCTCGTAATGGAATGCTAAATTTTCGGGCGAACAAAAAATATATATTAATGCGCGTACCTAATAGCTTATACAAACTCGTTTGTTGGGGTATTGTTGCTCACAATGGGTGCCATAACTCCGCGTCGCAACCACGGCCGGTGACGTCTTTGTTAGGCCCTGGAAGCTTTGTTCTGGGCCCGGCTCCGCCTGTCAACACGACTACCTCTACCCGAGCTCGCTCCAGAACATCTATACGCTCGCCGCTACAAATTGCTGCTGCCACGGAAACAATAGGAAACTTTTGAGACTGAATGATCTCATAGTGCGAAGCCCAAAGCTTGTCAGGTTCTGTTATTACCATAAAAAATCAATCCTTTTTATTCAACTTCACGTTCAATTAATTAAAAAGGATATTTCAGCTTTCAACCACGTCAGAAAGCATTCGACTCTTCCGACCAATTTTTCCATTTCGAAATTAACCATCATTTAAAACTCATCAAATTTCCGAAACACGAAGCGTTTTCGAAGCCTTCCCTACACGTTAAGGCTAATTACAGTTTTGTTAGGCCATTACTATAATTTGCAGCAGGAAAAGCACGAATGAATATTTGAGAAGGCGATAGAAAGTGAGTAATTGCGTTGGATCACGAAGTGAAAAGTTATGAAAGGTGCCAGGCCGGGTGATTTTTCAACGCCTGCCGGGCGAACGCGAAAATCTTAATGAAAAAGAAAATATTCAATCAAGTCGGGCTTTCGTCGATATTAATCTACGTATGGAGCTTTGCGTCACAGTAATGATATATCTGCTATTAGTCATTAATGTCTTGAACCTGTCTGAGGTACCAGACATTCTAAATGGGTGCTTTTAGTTAAATAATGAAAGTTTTTTTTAAATCATTTTGAAACAGAATATCGTCAAATTTTCTAAATAGATACAGACCTAATAATGGATCATTTTTTAATGTGACATTAAGAACCAATTTTAAAGTTCGAAGTAAAAAATAAGAAGCGGCTTTCAAGAAATAGGTCCAGGGAAAATAAGCAAGTAGCCGCTCAGACACCTAAAGATTCATCCCAACATAATACCGAGCGAGAAACGCATTACGGCTCCAAGATGAGCTTCGCCGCGGGACAGTTAGCCCCAGGGGGCTGCCCCCCCCAAACAGGGGGCGATCTCCGCTCCAGAGAATATTTGACACGGGTCTGGCAGATAGACAGGCCGGTCATGTGTGATCCCCTGCCAGGAAACGGGGGCTTTTTTCCGCTCCACCATCGATGGCTACTCCCCTAGTACCAAGATATGAGTATGATTTATGTCTTTACTCGCACATGTGCATCGTGTGACGTTTTTTGTCCGCATCCACCAATGATATGACTTTAATGACTTGCCCGATGATAGCGGCCACATTCCAACTGCTACCGATCACAAATTACCAATGTAATTCGCTTTTTCTATAATTATAGAAGCGATACTATTACGGTGTAGCTGTAATAACATCCATTTATCGAATTAGCGGTTATCTTTTTATGTATCCGTTTCAATTTAGGGCTATTAGCGAACGAAAATGGAAATTTAATACCACATAATAAGTTCGGCTTCATCGGCTTATAGGTGGTCATAGTTTGATTGGCGTGCTATCCCTACGTTTAATTAATGTGGGACAAGCTGAACATGGGTTAGACAAGGAAAAGCGACACGAGTGGAAAGAGAAAGGTGATCAGTCAGTGTTGCCAGTTAATTGAACACGAGTTACTTGCGAAGTTAAAAGACGTAGATCGGGAAATTATTGGACTGAACTTGGAAAGTTTGAAGGAGGGTTCAAACGAATTGGGATCTTTGTTATTTAGCTAACTTTCTTAAGTTTGTTAACAACAGTTAATCAATTGTTCTGGAAGAGGTATCATGTACCTTCTACTATCACTATAGATAGAAAAGTATTTTAAGCTACACCGATTGGGAATACTTTTACAATACAATAGCAAATTTATAATCTTCGGTAGTTAGACTAAGTAAGTACAAAAAGACCTTCAAACTTACGTTTTGACCTTTCTAAACTATACTAAGTACCTTTATTAAATGATTAAATATTTCCACAAAAGTTAGGAGAACTTAATAACCTGGCCACTCAGAAACACTACCAGGGGCATATCAATGTGTGAGTAATATCCTTTTCGAAATAAGAGTCGTGAGCTGAGTTTGTGCCTGTGTGAGTGTGCTGCGTTGGACACATATTAATGGCACTGGAGCACACAGATGTGGGAGTATGTAATTATAGTATGGTAATGATTTTTTAATAAGCTTACTAAGTTTTGATACGTTATTGCTCTGTAGGCTAAATAACAGATTTATTGAATGAAAGCCTACTTTCGTCTTTATTATACGATTTGAGACCAGAAAGTGTCCTGCCAATTCATTTTACAAAATGCAATTGTTAAAACTTTAAAATGAAATTGCATAGCTACTCAAAAAAAAAAAACCTATGTGTGAGTATTTTATATAAACTAAAAATGTTATGTTTTTTTGTTACCCATGTAAGAATTGAGATTACTGCCATCTGTGTGCTAACTTTAGAATTAAAATAGCTTACAACATGCTACGAAACCATACCTGTGCTCTGTGCTTGTAGTAAAGACAGTATAACATTTTTTTTTTCAGAGAAATGTATCGAACACGCCATAATAATTAATAATATCATATTTAGCAACCTCCAAGTCAAAGTCAAAGTCAAAATGTTTTTATTCAATTTAGGTATCAAAGATACACTTATGAACGTCAAAGTTATTTAAATAGACTCGACCGCCTCGTTCGGATAAAGAGCCTCTACTCAGAAGAACAGGCAAGAAACTGAGGGGCATTATTTTTCCTTGCTATCAATATCTACAAATAATTATCAACAAATGTGATAACAGGCTGAATCCACAAACCTCGCGAAGAGGAACCCGAAACAAAGATACAAATATAGCCAGACAAAATACCGTCAATCCAATATTTTTTGTACAAGCTCAAGTATCTCAAAACAAACTTCTTTGCGCGTACCAATATGAAAAGAAGCGAAAATTCATCCGTCAACGTCCGGGAACCGGAAAGTCTGTGGAGGACCGAATTAGAAATATATTTTTATACGTCACACCCGGCACCCCACTGAATGAAAAAAATCTTCATGCAAATAATAGCACGTGTAAATACAAGGGGTGGTGAGAAACGATCTGGATTGTCTTGTAACTTAGAAATACATTTTAGGAATTTCTGTAAGTTAAAGTAGTTACGTTTTTTTTGTTATTGTAGTTAATTGGTTGTATAGATTTATCATTTATATTGGTTTATATTTCGGTGAGTTTTAGTAGTTACGATTTTTTATTAGTGTAGTAGTTTGTTTAGGTTAACGTCGAATTATTATTATCGTTTTTAAAATTGTTTTAGTCCCTGTTACTCCAATTGTAATCCATTTTAATAAGAAAACTGACAAGTGATAAAATGTGTCCATTACTTGTTCACTACGATTTGATTTTTATCTTTAAATTAAAAACAGATTCAATTCAAATACTCAATTGACTATAATATATTGTCTATCCCAGCTATCAGAAGCTTCAGCAGAGCGAAAGATTCCCATTTCAATGCTTACGCCGAGTCACGTTTTTTCCCCGAAATACTACTTCTACAAGCATTACCCTAACATAAACAAAACAGCCGAAAATTCAACAGAAACTCATTCACAATACGCGCTTAATACTCTGCGATTCGAGCTTTCAGCGGCAAACGAAGGAAAATCAGCGGAAGGCAACAGAACAAATACTTGTATTCAATCATCGGGCTTCCACAAAGGCCTTGGGGCTGATATCTGAACAATGAAATGTAACCAGTCGTCTATCCACCATTGTGTGCCGAGGGATGGGAGGCAGGTGCGGGGCGGGGGGAGATTTCCATTATATTTCCATTTCCACCTCGATTCCCGCCGACTTATCGCTGCTACCTCGGACTAGCGAGTCTATCTTTCTATACCGTTAGTCAACGACGCCCATTCGTCATAGAATAATAGCAAATACCGCCTTTGTGCTCGATCATAACCTTTGTAAGTATTTAATAACTCTAATAAATGCCAATCGTTTTCTAACTACATTTACGAAACCTTTGGAACTGGTTAGAAAGTCGAAGTCCGCTTACCGGAAGTACCTACAACAAGACAAAAACTCGGTCTCATTATGATGAAAAAACTTTTATATCGTTCAAAAAATGTCTTAATAACGTTGGAAAATAAATTTTGGTATTTTATCACTTTGTCGTTTAAATTAATGGGTACAAGAGTATGTCGTCAAACACGTGGTTTTTCACACATTTTCATTAGTTATACAGGCAGCTGAACACGCGGGAACTTTGTCTATTTGAAGATAACTCAAAGATACTTTAAAAGCGTTTAATAAACGATACTCAGACAATCCTATTTATAATCTAACTGATATTATTAGTACATAATGATTTCAGTCTGCGCTTCTCAATGATTAATGATTCGTCTGCTCAGTTCCTTACGCGTTCTATTTTCAAACAGCGTGTTCCCATTGGTCGTTTTTTGTTTCAAAATGGCAGCCGATTTTTGAAGATAATTAATGATCGAACGATTTTGTATCGATAACATGAGAACGTTCAACGAGAGTAAAGCTTAAGTGCAACTTGCTACTGAACGCTCTAAAGTGGACAAAGTGGAGTGAATTTTTCATACAGTAAATAGGTCTGGGTATCGTGACTTTTTTTGCTGAAGTTTTTAAACCTACCTTATTAACTGGCTGACTGACGATGGTACTTGATACTTGAACATGGCAATCAATTCATCGACAAACTGATGCGAAGATTGTACTAGTTTTTTGTTGATTGTTAGTTACAAAGCCTAGAGGCGTAGTCGAATTACGGATGAGTTATTTGGCTCAGGTTTTCTTGTATTTGTTGGCAGATATTTTTTCTCATACATCAGCCGTAGGTCCCTGCTTTTAATGCGCAACCAAATTAATTATTCTCTATCAATTTCATACACCCACTCAAGCTAAAATGCCAAGTGACGTCCTTAATACCAAAGTTAATCTAGTGCTGCCATCTATCTCTGTCCCATCAAAACGGAACTGTATCGAAGTTTCAAATTAATTAAGTTCACGGACCGAGTCTGGCCGGACTTCGACTCAGAAGTGAGGCTTGGATTATAATTGATATTTGGATTATTATTAGATCGGTAAATGTACTCACAGATAATTATAACAGAACAAAGAAACTTTATTTCTTCTCGTCTACCTTGCAAAAATAACAGATGGAAAACATTTGAAAATTTAAAAACAAAAGAAGAAAAATATTTTCTCGCCGTATCAATTAATCGAATTATATTGATGACAGTCACGATCCATTGACAAATAATTAAAGCTAAAAGCAACACAATCCAATAAACTCGTTATTACAAACGATTAGTATATTGTATTAAGTAGCGGACTAGTGGTACAACCAATTGATCCACCAGTTGCACAACAAGAATAATCGCTACACCTATTTCGTTTAAGGAAGCAAAAGCTCCTTCAGATATAAGATCAGAATCCCCGGTGAAGCTCGAAGAGTTAAACTGACGTCGAGACAATGGAGACATCGGAAGTTACAGAGGAAGACTCAATAAAACAATGAACAAGATTAAATGAAGTTAAATGTTGTCGGCATAAATCTTGATATTGCCTTACCATTGATACTAGAAGCGTGGACAATCGTATGAATATGCCTTAGATAGTATCTATGTAAACGATACCATCTACCTTATCTAAAATCTTGCTCTATTCAAAACAATTGAACTGAATAAATGGGCATGGTCACTTTTACCTTCACAGATGAGGTCAATTACAAATTTGAAACGCTGAAACTTTTCTAAAAACTGACCTATGTTACTTGACTTTGACTTTGAACAAAATAAATAAAACTGATATAAATGCTGACCTAGCAATAAAAGACATTAAAGTGCCATACGTTTTCATTTCGTTGACTTACAAATTGAATATACAGCTCTGCACAAAATATTACGAAACACAGATTCAAAATACGCCCAACTAAACGTACATGATATTGATACCAAACACAACACAAATGAAACTGCACTAAGTCATTAAAATGAAAACTTTAACAAGAACCGCGGTGCGACAGCAGCCGCACTGCCTCGCGCAAATTGCATGCAAAACTGAATTCCGAACTCAAAATACCAGTAGCTGAAGAATGACCTCGCCAATTACAATGGAATCTCTAAATCGGGCAACACGACCATAAATTAGATCGCAGACAAATTCAAAAACAGTAGGAGACGGGAGCACAAACTTGAAGGCTCATTGTTCCCTATTGGCGTCAGCTAAACAGAAGGTGAGGCTTTTGTCCCGGGAGTTGTAAATTTTATGAAAAGTGAAATTCCTTTGAACGCCTCTTCGGCCAATAAATAATCCGGGAACAGTGAAGGGTATTGTTTCTGACACTCATTGTTTCTCGTCAATGCGTGGAGCGAAAGTGTTTTTGCAAATTATCGAATCTGTTTCGAGCTACCTGTGTATTGTGCAAATGACGATGAAAAGTTTGCAAATCAGTTTCAGTTTCTATCTTAATACTTTTATCGTTGGAGTAAATGCACACCAGGTTTCTTTTAATAAGTTATTTCTCAATATTAAACAGATGATCATTCTAACTTAAGTAAAAATGTATACTTACATTTTTATTTTAGAAAACTGTTGTTTGCTATGAAAGGCGTACCTATACCTAAATATTTGAAGAGTATGTAAAAAAGTATTATAGGAGAGCAATGTGTGAAACTCCTACGGTACTAACAAAAATGTTGAGCTGAATGAGAGAACGTTGATGATCGTAGTGGGTAAAACATGCTTATTATGCATACGTAAACCAATTGTATTGGTAAGGAGTAAGTACTAGTGGATATGTATTAATGAAAATTGGGTGATTGAAACTTACCAAATTGACTTCGCATCCAAGGGTAAAGTGGACTGGGCAACGATGCGTTGGTGTTTGGCGGGGGCTGCTGCGGCGGCGGCTGCTGCGCATGCATGTTCTGCTGGTGCATCGGCGGCATCTGCGTCTGGTGCTGCATGTCGTCCACCGGGTACATGAGGTGTTGCTGGTGTGGCACGCCGTGCGGCACCATGTGCTGCTGTGGGTGCATATGGTGGGGCATCTGCTGCGCCTGCTCAAGCGGCGGGCTGCCCGGTACGCCACCCGCCGTCGCTGCCGCCGCTTGAAGCTTGCAAGAGGTATATACCGCAGGCGCCGGTGCCTGGTGCCCGTTTGGACCATATCCATCCGTCTTCCCTGCCATATGCGCCATCTGCGACGGACTGTCCGGCCGGTAACCATTTTGGTCCATCTGCTGGTAGTACCCCAACCTATCGTAGGGTGGAAACCTCGGGTAGGGCATGCCTGGCGCCGGCTGCGCGGGGTAATGATGCTGCGCCGGCCTGAGCTGCTGATCGCAGCCGTCCATCTCGTGCCCCTGTTGCGGCACCGCGCCATAATGCGCGTGGGCCTGTTGGTGTTCATGACCGCCTCCGTTCCTCATATCTGGCATGTAGGCGTTAGAGAAATATGTCATGCTGTCGCAATTGTTGGCGCTCATCGCGGGCCCGCAGCCCGCGCGGCTCGCGTCCGTATCTTCCGTCGCAGCTTTTCGGCCCTCAGGGCCGACACTATATCACAGTTCTTTCACAACACACACACCTCGGATTCCATTCACCACGCGACGTGCGACGTTATCACTGGCTCACGCTTTGCCAACGGACGGTGTCTCCTCATCGGATCCTCGGCGAATCTGTAAAGGAGAGGTTGATGCACTTAGTTGATCTATAAATATTTTCGTGTGGTCAGGTGTAAAAAGGGGTATCGATCTATCGATTGTTTGTGTTGGCATGCTCGCGGTTACTCCGCCGCGGCGGAGTCATCGTGGGACTCCGAGCTGACACTGACTGACACGTGGCCTAAAATAGGAACACACACGAAGCCATAAAACCTCATGCTCTGTGTAAACGCCTATTAGCGACAACCTGTCTGCGATATGGGCTCCCGTTCGGTGTAGATAAGTGCGGCGTATTCAAACGCGAGTCAAGATCGAGATCTGTCTTTGTCTGGCTGAAGGCATCAAGTCCTCATAAGCGAGACGGGAGATGAAATAGTGTCACGTCTCGAGATCGACATGTGGCTGACCCGCCGTCATACCCTACACGTTCCCAGCAGTTGATGGAGCATGAGTGACAACCGCCCGACGACATAACTTTACACCGACGTTAATTTGTGCGGCGAGGGCAAGTGTCACCGCGACCACCGCGTTATCGCTAGATCTCGATCTACTGGTTTAAACCCGAGGATTTATTACGCACTTAATACGACAGCTACTAGAATTTACCAAGTGTATACGTGAAAGAACAAAAAATACAATTAACCTGAGAACGCGAGAAATATTTTCGCAACTAGACAAGATCGGGCAGCTACTTACATACGTATCGTTTTTCACGTTTTGTCTGTGTAGACGTTCTAAATGGAATGCTCTACGTCTTTGCAAAGTCATGTCAGCATATTTTCGACATGCTTTGTTGAATTTGTAAAGTAAAAAATCCATATGCTACTAATGTAGCCGCCCCTCTGAGCTGGAGTTATTTAAAACTGAAAACCTCAAGGCTCATTAGTGACACTTAATGATGGCGGTGTCTCAAAACAATGCGCCCCACACAGATGCTACTGTTTCATGTGACTACACTAAAATGGGAATAAAGGGAATAATAAGTCGGTACTTTTTATGTTAAGTTTGATATAAATAATTAAATATTTGCGAGAAATAGTCACTGTCTACTTACCTACAATACCTTTTCTTTTTCTAACTATTTATCAGCATTTATTTAACCAATTATTTTTCAGCGCTCATCGTGAAATTAGGATTTGAAACTTGAATGTTTATGAATATCTAGATTTCAACTCGATAATTTTCAATTGATACCTACCTTGATAGACAGAGCCTATACGAACTTATTTTAATTGGTAAGCCGCATAATACCATAAGCTAAAGATGTCAAAGCAAATTTAATTAAATTTAAAATGAATTCTGAACAGAGATACAACAATTGAAAGGAATGCTCGGAAAATTTGCATGTACAGGGATGGACAATTTAAATTTACGATTTCGTCGCCCCCTAGCGGCGCGACCCTCGCTTTTTTTAAATTTTCAATTTCCATTTGCATTCTGAACTAGCTCTATACAACGTAAAGGTATGTCTACATCTGTATTTCAGATTTATGAGGTCATTGCTTTGGTCAATTTTATCGTAATAATAGGTTACTCGGTATACCACTGGTTATTTATTTTCCCGATACAAGTGCACTATCATACCTAATCAAAGCAAGTCGTTGTCAGTTTATTGAAGAAAAAACACTGTAGAGTAGTGTAGAGTAGTAGTAGTCTTGTGTGTAGAGTGTGTGTTTGTAGAGGGCGATCATTCTAAGTTTATTGTTAAGGTTTTCCACGTTCGGTTTTTTTTAACTAAACAATTAACCCCCTTAGCAATAAACATTGTATAGCCTCGCAATAGTTACACAGTCTTCTGTCTTTTTCGATCAAGTTCAAAAATGTTAAAAAAGAAAAAGACAAAACACTGTAGAACGATTCCGACTATTCCGAGGCTATACGACGTTTATTGCTAAGGGGGTAATTGTGCACTTTTTCTTTTACGTTACGCAAAGGACTGAACGCAAAATAGTCATAATTTAGACTCTAGGTTTAGACAATCTCTTCCTTTCTTGCGTGAAAGAACAAGCGCCAAATACATTTCGTTGAATACTCAAAAGAATTTCCTGCTAGAAATATGCATTAGAGATCGTTATCACATAAGAGTGCGCTAATTAAAAAGTATGAAACACGTTTAACAAAATTGTAATCTCATAGTTACAGTTTAAATCTGTTGAACACGTACCGGGCTAATGTTCTAGCTAGCAATTACTGCGGAGATAAAAATCTAGGAGATATCTCGGTTCAAGGAACATGTCTTTATAGTGACCGACCGCGACTTGGAAATTAACAGTCTCACGTGCCTTTGATAATTTGATAACGGAGTTTAACAGTTGATTTATTTCGTGGGCATGTAACCGGTTGCTGACTCACTGGCCCGTGTAGAGATGGCCGTAATGGATAATTCCATTCGAAGAACTTTGTAGTTGGCAATTCGATTTATTCGATTGTAGAATTGTAACCATTTTATTTCAACTTTTATCATCGTTGCAATAGCCTTATTGCTCTGCTGAATATTGTTATGGAAAGTGTAATAATAAAAATATTATAGAACCACTACTACCAATAATTATGTAACTACTAGTATAGTTCGGGGACTAAAACTAAACTTTATCGAATAATTATTTATCTACCTAGTCATGTCATTTGCTACATAACTGGAGCCCGGTGTATGGCGACAGGCTCACCCCCTGTTTTGGGACTTAATATCGTCCGGCGAAGTGTGGGTGTTGGATGACGCATCTGCCAGCCCCTTCGGGGGAAAGGCTATTGATATTCTTATTTACCTACACATCGATAATTATTTGTTTAATATAATCACTCGATTATACATCATTCGAATCCATTGGTATTTTTTAAAACAATCGTCCATCCCTACGGTTCTCGGTTCTCATGCTCTCTCGGCCCTAGTCCTGGCAATTAAGTGTGTTCTATGTAATGAGAGCGCAGCTTAACGCTTCTCTCGACGGGTTAAGGTGCAGGTTGGTTGTGGATGAATAGATTACCTACTAAAGATTACTTACTATGTAGTTGTAGGGTCGAAGTTCGGGGTTAGCTTAGTTGAAACGTGATTTTTTAAATGTTTGTTGGTACAAAAATATTTGTTGCACCTCGTGGTGTTTCCAGTTTCCCAAAGATTTCAAGGTAAAAATCATCTAAGGACATAATTTCTTTGAAAGCAACCCGTTTTACAATTTAAGTGAATAGTACCTGGATGGCCGAGCTTTGCTCGGTATATTTTTTTTTTTTTAATTGTGTTTTTTGGATAATAAACAATTGATTTTAGTCTAACCTCAAAGCAAACACTCATTGACTTCGTGTTACTTAACAACGCCATCTGCTGTTGTGTCGTTAAAGCAATTAGTTGCTCACAAAAAATAGTATTATTATTCGCCAATAGATGTCAGGAAGAGTCATATTTTTCAGTTGAGATTGATTATCGATAAAACACGAATAAAATGACATTTTCTAAAAATGATTCTTAGCTAGATCGATTTATCGCCCCAGAAACCCCCTATATACTAAATTGTATGAAAATCGTTGGAGCCGATTCCGAGATTCCAATTATATATATACAGTAGATTTCATTTATTACGACCTTGGTTGTAGCGACCATTTACCTATAGCGACGTTAAATCAAAGTCCCTTAAATTTAAAGCATACTTTAGTACAAAATTCATGTGGCTATAGCGACTTTGGATGTAACGCCGAGTTCGGGTGTAGCGACTGTTTTTAATGAATCATTTGTAACAATTCCTAGACATCCCATGCAGATATTGCGACCGGAGTCGGCCGCCAAAGACACAAAGATTTTTTTCTTTCACAAACATTTCTTATCTTTTGTTTACATCCATTGCACACAGATGGTCAGCAAGTGTGGAGACCTTTACCTTTTGTTTATAGATATCAACTAAGTAGGTAGTGAAGCGTGTACCTTTCGGAGCTTTTAGGGTTTAGTTACAAAGTGATATTCTGAGTAGCAACTGGGTTTAGTAAACTTTTGAATAAGTATGGCTGCGAGACGCTAAACTACACATGTGTACGTGTCTGTATCTCTTTACCTTTGCCTGTAACGACTTCCGGATATAACGTCGAAAATAGAGTGGTCCCTTCATTGTCGTTATACCCGAAATCCACTGTATATATATATACAAGAATTGCTCATTTAAAGATATAAGATATGTCATTTGAGTTCTTGGAATCCTCATTTTTGTACTGAAATCAAACGGAGCAAATTTTGACATAATAATTTATTAACTTTCTTCTTTTACGAACAATTACTAGTATGTTACTTTTTACTTTTTATTTTTAACTGTTTAGCTAATTTTTAAGATATTTTTGTAAAAATGACTTGCCAGTGACATTGAATGTTTATTATGGTCAATAAATATTTCATAATTAATTTTGATAATTAAGGTTAGGATTTGACCATTAGATCATAACCTTTGACCATTTTCATTATGCTAACTGCTGTTTTTGACTTCTGAAAACATTTCATCAAACTAGCTGTTTGTCATAAAAAGTAACAAGCAGGAAGAGAAATAGAGAGGCATAGTTATTTTTGTTTATATCACTCAACCTACCCATTAGTGACTTTTTGATTATCTGAATTCATTACATTGTTCTTTACAATATTTTCATTACATACTTCCTCGTGCCTACATATCAAACTTTTCATAGTACTACATAAATCATAATTATGACATGCCTAGTTTTTACAATATTTTACAGTGGCCGAAGTAAGTAGGTACATTAACATTTATTTACGCTAATATTTCTATCAAACTTTCACGAACACCATTTGATCAAGCACCACCAGTAAATCAAGTGCAAACAGTTTTCAGACGTGAAGATTGCTAAAAATTCACCAAACGGCCTCCCTGTTACTATTTTACTCTAGAAGCCATATAAATCATACTAAAATACTACGTAGCATAAATGTAGCACTATGGTCCACAAGAAACCAAATTAAAAAGAAAATTAATATCATTTCGCGGCCCGCGGTCGGCAGCTGTTAATCAAATGATGATCAAAGAGGGTTATTTTGGGAAATTCCCAGCGTTTATTTATCATTTTCACTATTTGTCAATTAGATTTCTATTTTGAGAACAAAGTAGCATGAGTTATAGCTCTATATCGGCTCAGCACAGATGACGTTGATACAAGAAGCGGGAGAATTTTATCCGGAAAATTGATGATAAATGACTCAATGAAATTTTATGCTCGCGATAAATTCAACTAATAATTGGGCATGTAAGTACCCGTGTAGATGTATAAACGATGCAGATCGGATGTTTCTCGGCTAGTACATTAAATAGGAAAATATATGGAGACTACAAATAACTGAGATACTCATTCGTTAATTCTTTTCGTGTGGGTTTTTGGGATGGCGTAATAAATATTGAAAATTGCACGTGTAAAGTTTGTCATTATCAACATCAGCCTGTGAACACCTACTACTGAGCATTGGGCTCTCGTCTCCTTTTCGTACGTCACCCCGGTCCTTTGCTAATCTTGTCCAGGGGGCCACCATGACATCTTTTTTTTTCAGGCCTTTTACCCATAAACATTGTAATATAGAATATAATTAAATTGAATAAATTAAAATGAGGTATTAACAATTAAATTAAAATTAACATGAAATTAAAAAAGTCAAAAAAAATAATTTAAATAAAATAATAATAGTAAAATGTCACAACACATAACATCACAAGCGACACATTAGTAGCCTCTCTCCGGCACGGGCACGGAGACATGTCTCTCGCAACAATGCCGGAGAAAAGGACAGCCATGCCATTATATTATATTATATGCTCATTATTGCCATGACGTTTAGTTTACGACGTTTAGTTTACGATACGACGCGAACGCGGATCGTATCGCTGCGCAATTAGGTCAAGGTTTCGAAATCAAAACGAAACCATCGTGGCCATAAGATGTCTTGGTAGGCCCCCAGGTTGACATATCGTCACGCCTTTCCCCCGAGGGGGCTGGCAGAGGTGTTATACAGCACCCTCACTTCGCCAGACGATATTCAGTCCCAAATGAGACAGGGGCGAGCCTGTCGCCATACACCGGGCTTCAGTCATGTAGCAGATGACACACAATACGCACATATGCTCACACAATGAACAAATTGGTGCGTGCCGTCGGCTGGTTTCAAAACCGCTCCCTCTGGCTTGAGAGGCGGACCTTCTCCCAACTAGGCTGCCATCGCTTGAACCCGCTATAGTTAGCCAGGTTGAACCCGCGACATTTACAACATCGTCAACCCAACGTACTGGTGGTCGACCAACACTTCGTTTGCCTATACTAGGCTACAAATCCGTCAACACTATAGTCCACCTACCTTTACTATGCCTGACAACATTGTCCTGCCCAACTCCATTTGAGTCTTACTTACGAGTACATAATATGTACTTTCAACTATTCAATTCAATTTCAAAGAATTGATTATCACAAAGACATTATGTCACTTACGCGATAACATTACTACTTATAATGCCATTGAGTCGTCGCCGTACCGACTAAGTACAAATGGAAAAATAGCATTTTTTTTAAATCCTTATTTCACGCCTTAAAATAATTAAACTAATGATTGATCTGCTATGATGTAACTATCATTACAATTTCTACTTTCTTTAGATTGTAAGCAGTTATCAGACTTTACTTCTACATGTACTCGTATAAGTCTATACCGAGTACCTACCTACCTACCTTATTATCTGTGAAAGTAGTGTAGTGTTACAGCTATGAGCGTACCCACGATGGAGCAATGTTCCATCTGCCACACCGTGGTCCCTAACTCTGAGCTCAAAATTTTGATTTATCAAGTAAAAAACGTAGGTAAGTAAATGATTTCTCTAATTTTATTTTTCTCTACTTTAATTTTTTTTTTTACTTCTCCCTAACCATCTAACAAAAGTCTGGGTACGCTCATCCCTGGTTACAGCTATTAGTATTAATTAATTCTATTAAAACGAATGACAAGTACCTAGTACCTCTGCTCATATAAAATATCTGTTATTAGTAATGTCATGTCATAATAATATTAAAATGTCTTGTCTCACCTCGATCTTTAACCAGACCGAAGCAAATATGACATGATGCATCAATTACTGCAGGGATCGTAATTTATCTCCTTCCCTCCTTCTGATCTCCTGATTATTGCAATCGTTTGTTGTTTGACCAAGCAGGTGATCATTCCACTCGTATATCAGCAGATACTTATTTATTAAGTCATATTTATTGCTTGTAGTTTTAAAGAAGGTATATGATTATCAACGGCACTGCGTTATTTATTTTTCCACGCTATAATTTTATGAAATCGAAAGTAGCTGTCTGTCGGTCTGTTTATAGGCTTTTCACGGCTAAACGGCTGAACAGATCTTGATCAAATGTGACAATTAGTTACAGTTTATCACGAAAGAGGTTTTCGGATACTATTTTCTGAATAAACGGGAACGAAGTCGCGGGAAACAGCTAGTATCTGATAAAAACTTAGTGTGTGAGAGCTGAAAAATTTACTAAACGACAGAAACCGCAAATCTAACTGAAATTGTTAAGCAGGAAATGCTAGAGCAAATGACAAACTTGTACGCGCATATTTACCTGTCTTCTGAGCTTGGGGGCGTGGGTTCGATTCCCACCTAGGGCAAACATTTATGTGGTGAACATTTGTGTTTGTTCTACGAGTATGTCTGGATTTTAAACATCTATTTAAGTATATTTAAAAAATATATATGTATGTATATCAGTCCCTGGCAGCCATAGTACAAGCTTTGCTTAGTTTGGGGTCAGGCGACCGTGTGTGGAAAAGTCCTGAATTTATTTTTTTATTTTTTTAATCAGTACAAAATGAGAGTAATATTCAATAGAAATAAAGAAAGCGTTCAATCAAATAAGTTAAGACGCAACCAGACTAAACCACAGAACCAAATTAAAGTCAACTCTCAAAACAAGTTCTCAACTAAAATTGAAAAATGCCACACATTTTTCGAGGACACCTGCAACTTTCCCAAAAAGCGACACACGCGCTAAAATCGAAAAACACTGCAACATTTTTCGTGTCTAAAAACTCTAACGACCCTCTCGGTGCAAATCCCGGGCCGCTAAGCGGGCCCTGAGTGAAATGCGATGTTTGCTCTAATTACGCGAACCAACTTCTAAATTTAATCAGACAAGTTGGTAATTTTCGCTGCGGGCCCATAATTTTTCATGAGGGGTTCGTGTCTTTCTGCCGTCATTTTCGTGTACGGCCTTATTTGTGTCACTGGAAGTAAGATCGCGTGTTGCATTTAGTCCTAATTATGAGTTTAATGGAGTATGTGTGTATGTGAAGAGCTTAGAACTTTGCCTTGTGTGTCTAGTGTGGAAGGGAATGAGGAAAAATTAAAGCTCATCTCACCTGACTAATATTTTCTCTAACATTAGCACATGGGGACATTAGCACACAGAGACTATTCATGTATGTAAGGCTTTTTTTTATTAGCTACCCAGCTGCATACCTGTGATGGTACCCAACATACAACTACCCTGTGATGGTATCTGAGGTTAAAAAGTAGCCTATGTATTATTGCCGCTCGGCAATAATACATAGGCACGGACTAGGGCATAGGATTCAGAACGGAGATAGCTTTTGCCCAAAAGCTATCTCCGTTCTGAATTTCATCAATATTCTTCAATCTGTTTGTTTGTTGTTTCTTCTTCACTGAGCGTGAAGAAGAAACAACAAACAAACACACACACACAAACTCAAACAAACAAAAATTCGCCTATAAAATTTAACTAGGATTCGCTTTTTCAGATCACGGTATGTAATGATTTCAGTTCAGCTACCTAACCTAATCAGCCTACTTACTACTACTATAATAAATTACTACCTACTAATATTAGGCCTACTATAGTATTCAAGATTTTATGCTAGATAAATGGTAAATAAATATAACACAAACTATGTTTAAATACAGATACATAATTTAAATTAATATAGTTATAGTATAGATTTATATAAAAGATTTATTTATATAAACAAGAATGCGTTGTATTTTTCCAAATAATGTTATATACTAAATAAGTGTTGAGTATGATAGGTATAATACTGTGTTAGAATGATGTTATACTATTTGTAAGATTTTAATACTTAAACCTATTTTGCAGCGCCCTTACAGGGTCTTTGTACTTGCACTTAGTCTAAGCACTATGCAGCACTGTATTTTGGCAAATAATAAATAAATAAATGTTTACCTACTTTATTTACCTACTACAATAAAGGTGGCAAAGTGACGAGTAGTATAAAAAAATTGCGCATGATGCCCTTATGCTTTTTCTCGTCTAGTAGCTTTACAACCAACCTACACACACAATGCACTCAAACCCGTGTAAAACCCGTGTTAAACATTTTTTTGTCTCGAAAAATAGTTACATAGTCATTTGTCTTTTTCGATCGAGTTAAATTTTTATAAGAAAGACAAAAAAACACACTATAACTGTAACGAGGCTTTACAACGGTTATTGCTTGAGAGACTGCCTCGGTGGCTCAGTTGGTAGTGAACCTGCCATCTGAGCTCGGGGGCGTGGGTTCGATTCCCACCTTGGGCAAACATTTATAAACATTTGTGTTTGTTCTGTCTGGGTGTTAAATATCTATGTAAGTATGTATTTAAAAATTTATATGTATGTATATCAGTCTCTGGCAGCCATAGTACAAGCTTTGCTTAGTTTGGGGTCAGACGAGCAAGTGACCAGATATTTATTATTTATTATTTATTAAGTGAGAAAATGTATAAGCCTAAGTAAGTAAATTATAAACAGCACAAAAATGCATCGAGCGATGGAATCCAGTACATTCCGTGAAAACTACGTCACTTCTCAAGAAATCCGTTTTGAGGAAGCAATCAATCTCTCAAACAAAATGGATGTTTATTTGCGTTTTAAAAGTGAATGAAACGAAAATTATGAAAGCTTTTGAAGTAAAATAATAAATTGGGCTATTCGAAAACTAGTATTTTAATAACACATTCTAGACATAAGACTTACTAGAATTTTTTTTTTTTTGCTTGCCGATGAATAGTTGCGCTTTACAAAACGCTGATCAAAAAGTTTTGGGAACTTAGGTCCGTATTTATATTCAAAAACGATATTCAGTCATGAATTTCGATTTAAAACCCGGCGCCGTTTCTGAATACCGCCCTTAGGCCCGCATGCTAAAACGACACTCACGTCATGCTAAAACGACACACATGACGTCTTGAATCTCGATTTAAAACTGGTTTTACCGTACCTAAAACAGCTTTAAATAAAAATCGAGATTCACGACTGAGCGTCGTTTTGGCAAGCGAGCCTTAGGGTCGTATTCTGTCTCGTTAGGGTTCGTTAGGGTCGTAGTCTCGATTTAAAACTGATTTCACAAAACATAAAAACAGCTCTAAATCGAGATTCATGACTGAGCGTCGTTTTAGCATACAGCCTTAGGGCCGTATTTAAAAAATCCGTATTTGACTTTGACTTTCACCATTAAAAACAGCTACAGATTAAGATCCAAGGCTGAGCGTCTTTTTAGCAAGCGAGCCTTAGGGTCGTATTCTGTATCGTTAGAGTTCGTTAGGGTCGGAGTCTCGATTTAAAACTGATTTCACCAAACATAAAAACAGCTCTAAATCGAGATTCATGACTGAGCGTTGTTTTAGCATACAGCCTTAGGGCCGTATTTAAAAAATCCGTATTTGACTTTGACTTTAACCATTAAAAACAGCTACAGATTAAGATCCAAGTCAGAGCGTCATTTTAGCAGGCGAGCCTTAGGGTCGTATCCTGTCTCGTTAGGGTTCGTTAGGGTCGTAGTCTCGATTTAAAACTGATTTCACCAAACATAAAAACAGCTCTAAATCGAGATTCATGACTGAGCGTCGTTTTAGCAGCATGCAGGCCTTAGCGTACTAAATAAAATTTTACGCAAAACCTAATCACCGCCGGTTTTTAAACGCATTTCAAGAAAACTACGCAAAACTGATGGGCTTTTTCAGTTTTACAAACGTAAAACGTCCAACACCCTCTCAGCTCCACACTACGCTGTACAACACAGGTACAGTGATGGCCCAGGAATCTGTTAATCAAAGCGAGCGCAATCAATTACTGGCACTGCAATCAAAATGGCTGGCATTCCCCGGCCTTCAGGGCAGAGGGCAACTTCAAAGCTGAGGCCATATCGGTACAACAAACTATACAGATACGAACCTATTTTTGTAAATTAAAAAAAAAAAGTTAAGAGCAGAGTGATTGCTGTTTTGTTTAGGTTCAGTTTTTACCGAAATTAAAGATTTTTTTTTTTTTAATGAAAGAAAATGAAATGGATAACCGTGGTAAGGGTGAATCGTAATAGGGGTGTGTAAATGGTCCTGGTATTTTTTTAAAATTTGCAATGTTTATTAAATTTATTTTTTTAGATTGTGCGAGAGTGCGGGCATTTAAAAGCAGAACAAGTAACATTATTAAAAGAACAAAAAACCCGGCTATAAAATTCTGTACTCTACGTCACTTCCACTATCAAGACGATTCAAATGACACCTCACATGTCGAAATCCATCAAGCTGTTTAGGCTTTAGGACGTGCCAAAGAAACCTCATACACACATACATCCATAAATACGCTCGAAAAACATAACCCGCCTTCTTGCGCAGTCGGGCAAAAACAGAAAAATACTATTGGCATTGGGTTGATTTATTTTCAAAATAATCTTTTAATAGTCGAATCAAACCAACCTACTTCTTTTTATAATTTGCTCACCTAACTCTTATGCAAGATTACCCTTCAATAAAACAAATTGAAGCTGCATTCTAGCTACTTACAAAAAACAAAACAGTTTTTTTCGACTCAAACTAATTACCACCTCGGCGTTATCGCGTGATATTATTCAAATAGAAATGCTAATTGAATCACTAATAACATTCATTAGGCCCGATTTTAATTTGCACTATAATTACAGAGCAATCAAAGAATTATATATTTCTTCAGAACGCGTTTCGTACCATAGAATAATAAATAGCTACTATGTTACGCCACAGCTTGAGCAATAGTTACTACGTGCATGCGCTCACACATTGCTTAGTTCGGGTTTCAGCCGTAGCGGCGCTGTGGTCGCGTTTACAATATAGGCATTTAATTAACACATACCAGCTAATTGTTATATCGTGCAGAGCTGATTTATGGCGAGATAGAAACGCCGACACCTTTGTAATTGCCACGCGTGATTTGTACATTGCATGCGTGGAACAATAGATGTGGGTGGAGGCGGCTTGCAATAAGTAGGTGGGTGGTATCTACGCAACTTGCTATTGGTAGGAATGCGAAATTAATAATTATTTATGAGCATGGAATAGAGATCTTGACTGTGTGAATCAAATTTAAAATCATTGATTATTCAATTATGCGAATTTTCTTTTGGACTAAATCATTAATTAGTGTAGTGTTTATTAATTTAAGCGCCACCTATCAATGAGAGTTTGAACTTATGTGTAGCGCCATCTGTAATTTTTGAGTTAAACTATTTAGAATGCTGGCTTACTCAATCCAACAACTTGACAGAATAAAGTTGAACGAAGGTTGGGCGTTTGTACAGTCGGGTGCTAAATTTTTAAGGTGTTTTTTTTTCTGGATGTGATACTAATGAAAATATAGTTGAAATAATAATTATAGTAAAGGGAAGTTTGTGGGTTTTGTTTATTTAAGTTATTTTTTAATAGAAGAAGAAAATAATTAGTGATTCGATTATGATTATTTTTGTTAAAATGACTATCTATGTAAATGCCTGGATTTAATTTTGTATTCTAATAATTTTTAAGAATTAATAATAATATCTTTTCAGGTTGAAAATTTGACTTTAATGAGCTGTCAAAGCAGTTGATAGATACATCAAATGATCAGAGAATAATAATTAATGCTATAAAATGAGCTAACGTTGCAAGCCTTTTGGGTACTTTTCACTTTATCTTTTTTTTTACTTTTTTTTTCGGTACTTTACTTTATTTTACTTTATACTTTTTACTTGACCGCTGTATATAATTTATAATGTGCTATGCTTATGTTATAAATAAATATTTTAAGACGCTTATTTAAAAAAATAGTAAATTCTTGCTAAAGTGCGATTCACTATTAGACTTTCTCAATTAAAAATTTCACGATAACTTTCTACCTGTACCAAGTAAAATGTAATACCTAATAAAGATCAGAATAGAAAAGCGAATCGCCTATTCTGATTAAAATTCCGTGCACATACGTTTTCCCGCTACATTGAATAATTTTGAGACGCATACTGAATATCCAGTACACCATTTCCCTTTCTCTTGGACCTACTGTTAGCTGAAACTGCATTTGGTAAGTATTAGAAACACTACTATTATCTATAATTTCATAAACCACAGAGAAAGTACCAAATACTTTGAAAGCTTAACGTTTTCAACGGATTGCTGAATAAAATAATAGTTTATGACTGTAAAATACTGTGAGCATATTATTAAGCTCAATCAAATATGTGCATAGCGAATTTAATGTTAATTTTAATACTCAAGTACAAGTACTTGAATGAAGAAAAAGTAAAATTTTAAATAATAGCGTTGCTTCAACTTTAATTAAACAGACATTTCGTGGTTTTACCAACAACAAACTAAATCAGACATATTATTTCAATTTCGAAAACTGTACAACTAAAATTTTATGCACAAAAAATCAATAAGTAAATCCTAGATTTGAAGTAAAACGGAAGAGAAATGTAAACCGGAAGCGCGACATGGCATGGGTTAATTTACGCGCGGCGACTGGGCGGGCGGTATCTGAGAGCTTCCGGTTCGTACCGGTAGTGCCGCGATGAAAGTCATTCATCACAGTTTGGTCACAACATGCTCCTATCGGTGAGCACCGCTTTCAACGAGGGTTTGACGTTTGAACACTGAAGTCATAATTTTAGGGGAGGTTGGTTTTAGTTTCAGGATACGATTGTTTTTGTACATGTCAGAGTTAAATCATGTATGAAGTTGTTCTAAAGCCTGCATTTTGAGTTTTGTACCAGGCAAAACAGTGCAATTCAGCGGTTTAAGTTATGCAATGTTTACATGTTTCAATTTAATGTTTTGAACTTTATTAATAACTTTATCTATCTTGAAATCACAGATTTATCGACCGAGCGAGCGTTTGCGAGCGCAGTTTGCTTTATATTTGACAAAAATGTTTTCGTATGTCTTCATCTACAGGTTGCATTTCTTAACCAATTCTCGTAAAATATTGTGAGCAGGTTCGATAATTTTTTTGGAAACTCTTCCAAAATGTGCGGAGACAAAAACAAATTTAAAATAACTGCTTTGACAAAAAATCTGTGTGTAATTATCGAACCTTCTTACAAAATTTCTCGAGAATCGGTTGAGGAATGCGACCTGTACAGGCGACAGACGTCGGCCGACAAGTCTACAGTTTACAGAGCCTCTAGTTCACCTCGATTTGTTTACCAGGTACTGTTAGGTATAAACAATGTAGGTATTTTTAGAACACAGTCACCAAAGTTTTAGTAAGTAGTGTAACATTCTAAGTTACCTTACCTACTCATAAGTTAGTTATGTTAACATTCTACTTTACTTTTTGCACGAGCCATTTGAGATACCAAATTTGAGGATGGTAAGTAATAAATCTTTCTTCGCCAAAACCTTGCTACGTATTTTGTTAAATACCTCCGTACACTATTAATTTAAATATGTCAAACAAAACTGACAAGGGTTAAGCTCACGATTATGGAATTTAGATTTTCGTGCCTACCTACTTTATATAACCTTTGTGAGTATACATTTAATATTATTTATTTTTTGTGTTTAGTTTTGTTAAGTTTAGCCAGAAAAATAAATTGATTAAAGCAGTTTTTTTTGCATTTTCTTTCTGAATGTACTTAGCCTACTTTTTTTTCAAACTCGTTGAATACTGGAATATTTTATACAGTGTTAGATTATTATTGTTATTTCAAAAGTAGATGATAATTCGTTAGGAATTATCATTATTTTATTTATCGTAAAAGAATAAACAAAATCAAATAAAATTATTGTTTGTAAACGGATATAACTTTGAGTTTAGCACCATCTGTCAAACTTACCCCGAACTACCACAACGGGACCCTAACTACCTGTCAAGTCAAACTGTTTAGTTTTAACTCGCAGTCCCGGCCTCTAGTGATGAGTAGCAGAATTAAAACTTTTCCAAGTTTTTGACCCATACCCTGCTCGATGACAGATGGCACATTTTTACTTACAACTTTTTATTCATTCTTTTTTTTTTAATTTAATAGTTTTAGTTGAGTTGAATATTTATCTTATTTTTATAAAATTGTTAATAAGTAGGTATGTAGAAAATATTGTTTCCCATACTTTTTTCTTTATATCTTCGTAGAAATTATTTCTAAAACATTTTTTTTTTGTATTCATTATTCTTTATTATTCACCTTGACTCAATTTCTAATTGGTAATCGTTACCAACTGGAATTACCGTCTGCAGGTACAAAGTGAGTGATAATAATCCAATAAGACTATTTGCTTTCTTTTGTTAAGAACACCTGCGACCACCGAGGCGACCTTCTGTTGTTATTTTATCGTTGCCAACTCTTAATTGATTAAGCATTTCGTTAAAACAAGTAATTTAATAAGGCATGGCTGAAGATGGATAAACTGATATAATGTAAACCTACCGAGTTGTTTTAGTAAATATTTCTAAAGTCCTTTTTATGCCTACTTACATACTTTTAGATAGATAGGTAAATAAAGTGACCAAAAGTTATAAATTAATAAAATTACCAACTGTTATTATAACGCTAAAAAGTAGTAGGTACCTACAGCAACTTTACAACAACTTTATGGCTAAGATCAATCCATGCTAGGCAATCTTATGGCGCTCATAGACAGGCTATATTTTCACTGCAATTCTGACCCGGCAATAGGTCTAGCAATATTGATACAATTTTTTTAGTGTCGCCCAAAAATTTTAAGTGTCGCCCACCCATTACTCAAAATGTTTCTAGGACCGGCGATTTAGTCTTAGAGTTGATATTTCAGTCAGTCAGCTAGTCAGGGCTTTGAATTTTAAATTACCTAGCATGGTTGATGACGGCCGGACTACTGGTACAGTCGACGATATTGCCAGTTTTTAATTTCTAGGCCAGATTACAGCAAAAATGTGCCCCGTCTAGGAGCGCCCTTAGAAAACTAAACTAACTATAGCGAAGTATCAAAACGAATTTTAAATCATAACTAGTCAGACACCATTTAAAACTGAATGCTAAAACTTAAAAGCTTTGTGGTGGTTTGTGGTTTCGTTATTTTTAATTTTCCTAGAACAAACCTAAACTTAACTGTGGATAAAACGTTTTGAAACAAAATACGAGCTCTAGTAAAATAAAATGTAGCCATGCGGATCCATTTTTTTTTCTTTTTGGCCAGTAGATCCGTAATAAAAACCTAATCTGCGAGCATCTTCAAATTTGGAATTCCATCGATTCGAAAAAGGAGCGCGATAGGGATGGGACGAGGTCGCGTCTGTCGAGATTTTTTGTGCGATTTTTTCGACGTTATTATTATGAGAAAAAAATGCGAAGTCAGTAAAGCGGAACGTGGGGTGGGGGACTGACGAGGGTTCCCCGGTTTGATTGAAGGAGGTGGGGGGCGGGGCGGTGACGTCATGCTCTCATAATAGGCCGTGGCGTGCAGTGATGGCCGCCGTTTATCAAGAATGAGTGTTGGCTCCATGCACTTGGACTATTTGTGATTGTAATTTGTATTGCGCTGAAGAAACTTTGTGTTGTGACTTCTTAGTTCAAACTAAGTTAAGTTGGTTATTGTTCTATACTACTTATAAACTTACTACATCAGTAAGAACATCGTACCTAATAAACAATGTTGTAGATACATATTTCAAATAACTAAATGGTGTAATCTAATTTATTGGATTTCTTCTAGCTCATGTTCCGCTACAAAAACCTTAAACATCGTAACTATATTCGAATCATCTAAAAATTAAGTCATAACTAGGTAATTAATTCAAAACTAGGTAATTAATTCAAAATTAATTTATATAATTCATGTAACTAATTCAAATTTGGTAACTATTTTTTGTGTAGATAGATATACTTAGGTAGTTATTAATTTTGTACCTTTTGAATTGCAGGTCTGCAGATATGCAAATATAGGTACATACACTATCACACCGTAAGCAACGATACTATAAGCGTCAAAACAAACATAAATAACTTCTAGGTTTTACCACAAATTATTTTTATTTATGAAAATAATTCAAATTCCTTGTCACCGCACTCGTCAGAGGTGCGTGCGGATGGGCGGAGCGGCTCGCGTGACACCGCGCAGTTACCGCGCTTCACCTCGCGCTGGCACATCACTAGCAACGCCTCCGAACGGTTTCAAATCTAACGTTCCAAGTTTGAATTTTTAAAAGAACAAAAGAATGCTGCTTTACAAAAAACACCTATAGTTGGTTAGGTATCTCAGCGTCTGGTAGTGACATCACATTGCTACACCGTCGACTTGGCACATCACTAATTTGAAGCGGTGTAGGTACACAAAATATTGAAACGTTTAATGTTTGAAACGAAATTGTAAAACAAAAGTATGCTATTCTATTAAACCGATAACCATTTTGATTATAAATAACTAGCTGCTACCCGCGATTTTGTTCGTGTTTATTCAGAAAATAGTATAAGTACATAAACCTTCCTCGTGAAATACTTACTGTAACTAATTATCAAATTTCATCAAAATCCGTTCAGCAATTTGACCACGAAAAGCCTATACACAGAAAGACTTTTTATTTAAAAATACTCAGTATAAAGTATGGATTTATCGATCATTTGTATTTTCTTCGATTTTGGTTTTCCACGAATAATGCATTAATTTGGTCCATGTTATCTATTCTTTACAAATCTCAGATCAACCTAGAGGAAAAGATGGAACACTGCGTTATATCTCGCTGAAGCCACTTCACTTTTAAACTTGTGTGCGTGGTTATGTTGCCATGAAAAACATTTACAATTGCATGAAAACTAATATTAATTCCCAAACTCTACGTTAGCCATTTCCGTTCCAATATACAACCTTAGTAGATTTAATATTCTAAAACTGCACATATTTGTAAGAGCTTAATGTTACAGTTTTCAAAATTTACTTGTAATAGAACTGCACAGTCTTTATAAAGAAGCTCAAAATGTTATACTTTACCTGGACACACTTTTATAATGGACTATACATATTTATGTAAACGAAATTATACCATAAACCAATGCAAATAATATCGAGGTAAGAATGACCAAGCGAGTAGCGTAGTTTTTTTGCGTCAATGTGTGCGTGTTGTGTACATATACGACAGTAGCGTAGTTTACGGATGGTTTTTGGCTTCACCTAAATCATACGCTAGGTTGATCTGAGTTACACATTATGTAGATAATTAACTATTGTTCTAAGACCACCATAGCTCATAGCAGGCGTCATAGTAAGCACTGTTAGGTAGGTAAATGTATCTAGTACTGCGAGAAACAATTAGGTAGTTAACGAGTAAGTTTGTATGCAGCCTATGTAACTTCCACAAAACATTTCCTACTTCCATGGAGCACTTAAAAACAATAAGTAAGCAAAACACATTATTATTGTATTACATTATTATTGTAGACTAGCTGCGCCCCGCGGTTTCACTCGCGGATACCGTAATTTTTTTCGGAATGAACAGCACTTATTCACCCCCATGCGCCCTTGTCTTGTTGTATTCCTGACAAAATGTATGCAAAATTTTATAATGATCGGATGAGCATAGTATAAGTTGTTCTTCTACGTTTCTTAAACTAGTAGTTAAGGCGTGAAACAACGGAACGAACAAACTAACTTTTCATTTATAGACCGAGTTAGCATTAGCGAGCGAAGCGTCTATGCTTCAGCTTTGACAAAAATGCTTTCGTATGTACAAATTCTGTCTGGATTTCTGTCCGGATCTATATCTTCGTCGTCACATTTCTTAACCGATTCTCTTGATATTTTGTGAGTTGTTCAATAATTTTATTATACCCCCTTAGCAATAAACGTTATAATTAAAAGCCTCGGAATAGTTACACAGTGTTTTGTCTTTTTCTTTCTTTTACATTTTTGAACACGATCGAATAAGACAAAAGACTGTGTAACTATTCCGAAGCTATACAACGTTTATTGCTAAGGGGGATAGTATTTTATTTAGTCAAAACTTTGCAGTTTTTAAAAAAAATCCAAAAATTTACTCGGCAAGATATTACATACTTATCTGTACATAATCTTATCCTACAAATATTATAAACGCGAAAGTTTGTAAGAATGGATGGACGGATGGATAGATGGATGTTTGTTACTCTATCACGCCAGAACGGCTGAACAGATCTGGATGAAATTAGGCACAGAGATAGATTATAGTCTAGAACAGCACATAGGATACTTTTTAACTGCTGGTGAAACCACGGGGCGCAGCTTGTAAATACATATTATTGTACTAATACTGTATTGCATCCTTAGCTATTTCGGCCACATTATAAGACGCCCAGACGAGAATTTGGAGAAGCTGATCATCTGCGCAAACGTAGAGGGCAAGAGATCACGCGGTAGATCTTCGATGAGGTGGTCAGATCAGCTCAAACAAAGTAGCTCGTCCAGGTTTGAGGAAGTGGTGCGAATGGCTACAGACCGGAATAAGTGGAGGATACTGACAAATCGCTGGGTGAAGCAAAAAGGTCGCGATCTTCAGCCATGAAGGATCGACCAGAGAGAGAGAGTACTAATATTGTATGATTATAGAACCTGCTTACAAAATTTCACGAGAACCGGTCGAGGAGTGCGACCTGTAGAGGCGACAGACGTCGGTCGCGAGGTCTCCAGCTCACAGAGCGACTGGTAATATTAGTAAGGAAGTGAGGAAATACTTAAGTATAGGTACACAGAATTACGACCTATTTTGCCTAGAACTTTACAATGTAACAGACACTTACCTAAGTCACAGAATAAATACTAGTGCACGTACTTAGTAAATTATATACTCGTACTATTTAGGCAATTCTGTAAGTATTTCAGTCTGAGTAGCTAGGTATAGTTTGGGTTAGACTGCCTACGTGGCTACGCCTACAAGCCGCCGACAAAAAGCCTTCTACTATTATAGCTACCTACTTGGGTAACTATGACGTAATAGGTTTAAAAAGCTAGCCTACTTGGTAGATTTGGATAGTCTGGTTTCTTTGCAAGTGAGTGTTGGGGAATTCTAGTTTGGTAATCTAAATATTTTTGTAACATATCGTCACGCCTTTGAAGGGGGTTGAAGGGTATTGAAGAGAACTTGAAGGGGCTGACGGAGGTGTATTATAACACCCACATTTCGCTGGACGACATTCAGTACAAAATGTGACAGGGAGCGAGCCTGTCGCTAAACACCAGGCTCCAGTTATGTAGCAGATGCATCGAAATAATTTAAGGAAGAAGCGGCATGAGTCGAATTTCTAGTACACAGCGCGTGGACCCAATATAACCACGCAAACACTACACAGCTTCGTTAACAGTATTATCTTACGTGTAGCAATAACAAAGATAGATAGACGTACAAGATACTATAGCGAGAACGAGACAACAATAATTATCTATCACTTTTGTGACTGGTTGCGTTAGTTTGTAACTACGGTAAGTTGTGTGCATGCACCTAATTTAAGCGGTCCATTTTTATGTTTTCGTACCGTATCTCCCTTATATATTATCAAAGAGCAGATGACATTAAATACGCTGAACAAATTGGTCAACCCAAATCGTGCTTTTGGCTAGGATAGAACCCGCCCCTTCTGGCTTAAGAGGCGAGCCTTTCCAACTAGGCTATCATCGCTCTATCTTGCTTTTTAAGAACTAATTCAAAATGTTTAAAGAAGTGAATTTTTTTTCTAGATTTTTGTTTAAGAACCATGCTTAACTATCCAGTATTAATAATGGAAGTACTTACATGAACTAAAGACAAGAGAGAATTAAAGATCTTTAAGAAATCCAGAGCAAGAAAACCCGTTGGAAAACTCAAGCATGTAACAAGTATTTTTATAACAGGTACTTATTGCACAGGGCTGCATTCAGAGATACAACGCAGCCGATCTCTGCGCAACATCTCACAAAAATAATAAACACAAACGACTCTTGGGAAAGCCAACATAAGTATTATTGAGTAAGAACGCATACAGGGTTATAAGATACTAGCTGTTACCCGCGATTTTGTTCGCGTTTATTCAGAAAATAGTATCTAAAAACCTTACTCGTGATACACTGTAAATAATTATCAAATTTCATTAAAATCCGTTCAGCTATTTAGCCGTAAAAAGCCTACAAACAGACAGACAAACAGAGTTACTTTCGATTTCATAAAACTAATTTGATATTAGTTTTATTTTATTTAGAGTAAAATATTACAGCATTAATAAGTATTACAGCAAGTGTGCTATTTAGCCAAAATTATGAAAGCATAAGAGTGTTCCTAGACGGGCTATGTTTTCTTTTTACTGCATATACTGGCACGGAAATCCTGGCCAACCAATATTGCAATAGTACCAATTTTGAGTGTGGCTCGGACATAAAGTCATACTATGTATACTATGTATACATAGTATGACTATAAGTCATAGTCGACAATATTGCCAGTATTGCAGTAGAAATATGGCCAGTCTAGAAGCACTGGATACCCTTAGTAAACTCATAATTCTAAACAGTTATTACTATTTAAACTATTCTATATAAGTTAAACTATTGCAACAATATACTACAAAATCTAAAGAAGGAATACGACTGTAACAGAATCCAATCTAATATAGGCAATAGCAAAGAACTCTGGAGCTCGATCAAAGACGTCTGCAATATCAGATCCACAGTCACAAAAAGTACCGATCTACTTAAAATAGCCCCCACACCAACTCAAGCCCTGAATAGTGTGAATCACTACTTTGCCACAGTAGGTGAAACACTAGCAACAGAGATCCTTCATCGAACTCATTATACTGAACAGGAATTAGCTCATTCTACTTTAATTGCTAATTCTCCCGCAAACTCCCTGTTTCTGGCTCCTACAGACCCTACTCAAATTCGAAAAATTGTCACTGCTCTGAAATTAAAATCTGCTCCTGGCGGAGATAACATTTCAAACCGTCTACTGAAGTCCGCCAGTCATGTTCTAGCAGCTCCAATTGCGTTCTTGTGCAACCTAAGTCTCAACTCCGGCATCTTTCCAGACCTTTTCAAAGAAGCCAACGTTTGTCCTATTCACAAAGCGGGTGACACAATCCAACCATCCAATTACCGCCCAATATCACTTTTGCCATCTATCTCCAAGATCCTCGAAAGAGTGGCAAACAGAAGCTTGATGAGCTTCCTAGAAAGAGAGGGCATTCTTTCACCAAATCAATTTGGCTTTCGCACGGGCAGGTCAACAGAGGACGCCGTAACGTCCCTAATCGATTTTGTTGCTGACAAACTTGACACGGGACAGAAATGCATCGGCGTCTTCCTTGACCTTGCCAAAGCCTTCGACACTGTCTCGAGACCTATACTTCTGAAGAAACTAGAACAGCTTGGAGTGCGCGGTGTTGCTCTTGAATGGTTCCGTTCTTATCTATATAATCGCAGGCAACGGGTTAAAGTAAATGAGCAACACAGTGACTTTGAGGAGGTATGCTTCGGAGTCCCACAGGGCAGCGTGCTTGGTCCAACCCTCTTCATAGCATACATTAATGACCTCTGCCAACTCAAGGTCCCACACGCCAATCTGTTTGCCTTCGCTGACGACACGGCCATTATCTTCCACGAGAAAACCTGGGATGCAGTAACAAGAGCAGCCAATGAAGGTCTTCGAAGTGTAGCAAACTGGCTTCAACAAAATCTCCTGACACTCAATGCCACCAAAACCAAAACAGTGTTTTTCCGCCCATCAAGTAGATCTGCACCCAGACATTCCCTAGGTATTAAAATACATACATGCAGCTCACAAACCAATGATCAAGCTACATGTGATTGCCCAGCATTGGGGCAGGTCACAGATATTAGGTACTTGGGCATCCAAATTGATGAGTTGCTAAACTGGACCAAGCAAATCGAAACCATCAGTAGCAGGCTCAGAAAACTACTTTTTATTTTCAAAAAACTGAGAGCGGTGGCAGACTCCAAGACAATTGCAATGGTTTACTCTGCTTTATGTAAACCTATTCTGACCTATTGCATAACTTCTTGGGGCGCTGCCTGTGGTACTAAATTAATGTGAGCGGAACGTGCCCAGCGACTAGTCTTAAAAGTCGCACACAAAAAGCCCTACCGACACCCAACGGACGACCTTTATAAAGATACGAAAGAACTCAGGGTCCGGCAGCTCTTTATTAAGTGGTGTGCCCTCAGATTCCACAAAACAGCTCATCATACATTCAACTGCCCCCGCCCAAACACAAGGTCCTCGAGGACACTCACGTGGAAACTCCCCAGCAGAAAAACCAGGCTAGGACAGAGATGTTTCGGCTACCTGGGACCGTTAATTTACAAAAAACTAAATAACACTCTTAATATAGTACACTGTAAAAGAAGTGAAAGCAAAAAGAAAATTAAAGAATTTCTACTTACATTGGACTACCACGGCACCGAATCTCTTATTAAACCCGCGAGGTAAGAACAAGGCAAACAATACCAATAAAAACAACATTCCACTAAAATACACCCAGAACACCTACAATTAACACTTAAAATATATTATACGAGACAACACATACCTATTCATTACCCTTGTCACATAAAAAGGACACAGCATGCACGTGCATCCTCACATACATAGATACCCAAGAAGTGAACTAGCTCCCGCAAACTCAGGGTATCCTACTGTGGGAGCTAGGGCATCCAACAATGTTATTTTATTTTGATGCTTAATTTTAATTTTTAATGTCTAATTTAAGTACTTTATGTTTAATTTTTAATATACTTTTATTGTGAAATTTTATTATTAATACATAAATATATTTTTATTGTCTTTGCATGCATAAAACTAAAATTAGATAACAATAACATTTGCTGTAATATTTTTAATTCAAATAAATAAATTTTATTATTATTATTATTATTATTACTTACTATATTTATATATGTAATCACATTTAAAAATCTGTAATCAAAATATGTAATCTGTAATTGACTCACATTTAATGTAAGTCAATTACAGATTATTAAATGTGATTACATTTTAAAAATCTGTATTTGACTTGCCCAGTGTAACGTTTTGTTATAAGGCCAATAAAGCACTCTACATATGTACTCTCTTTATGTACTCTATAACTTACTAACCATAAAAATCGCGGTAACAATCATTGCTTATAGTTGTTCTCATACATTTTGGTGAATTTTTATGACATTTGTTATATCTGACCGCTGATTTCTTTATAGAGTTTCAATTTCAGTTTGGAAATTTGTTAAACAAATTTTTAAGGATTTGCATAATTTAAGGGTCAAACGAAATAAAGTTTTTAAAGGTAAATTAGGTACAGAAGACGTTAATTATGAGTAAATCACTAAATGCAGCCCCTAACTGATATTCTTTACTTTCTAAAAGCCTCAACCAAAAAAACGATCATGCACACACTTTTTCTCTCTAACTTTTTCTTACTAACCTAAATCAAGATCGATTAAGCCATTTTGTCGTGCAAAATTAAAAAAAAATTACATGTAACCGTTAACAAGTAATTTGTGGCTCTTACCAACAAACATACGTGTATTAATCCACTTGTCTTATAGTACCACTGCCGTCACACATCTGTTCAAACATTGGCCCACTGTCTGTACCTAATGTAATGAGCAGCTTTGGCGATTACTCATTTAATTATAATTAATTTAACGCTTAATTTACGGCTTTAGGTTTGTCAAAAAGTAACGCGACAATTATTTATACAATACCCATCTAACTGGTGTTACATAGATAAATACATAAAATTAAGAATGTTGGACCCTATAGATTATCCACCTACCTCTAAATTTTTTGTTTGTTGTTGTAAAATACATTTGTTGTTGTAAAATACATAAAGATAAGAATGTGGGACCCAGAGTCTATCTAACCTATAGATTATCCACCCACCACTAAATAATAACTTCGGTGTTGTTAGATACACAAATATAATAATGTTGGACCCAAAGTCTATCTAACTTACAGATTAACCACCTACCCTAATTAATAACTTTGTTGTTGTAAAATACATAAAAATAAGAATGTTGGACCCAGAGTCTATCTAACCTATAGATTAACCTAACGGACCTCACCTAATACATCGGTTAACGTAACATTACTATAGGTTCTAAAATTGATCTGGTAAATGTTTAACCTCAGGAAACTGTGCTAATAAACATAAAACTGTAAGGTACAAGGTGCTACCACAGCCTACAAATTATTGACCGAGAGAGCGTTGGCGAAGCGTCTCTGCTTCAGTTTCGACCAAAATGCTTTTGTATGTCCAAATTCTGTCCGTATCTTCCGGATCTTTGTCTTCATCTACAGTTTCCATTTCTTAACCGATTCTGTTGAAATTTTCAAAAATGGCGGAGATATGTATTTTACAAATCATATCTCCGCCATTTTAAAAACTGCCTCAACAAAATAAAAATAAAATTATCGAAACTGCTCTCAAAATTTCACGAGAATCGGTTGAGGAATGCGACCTGTAGAGGAAAACCAACGTCGGCCGCGAGGTCTACAGGCTCTACAGACCACAAGGTCACTAGTATATTTACAGTGGTACTATATACTTAGTGTGGCAGAGCAAAGTGCAACTATGCATCATAATTGTCAACGATTAACTCCTATTTATTGCAACAATGTATCCCAGCCTCCACTCAGGCAAGCTTGAATCGACGCAACGATTTTAATTGAGCATCAAATCGATCCCTAATTTATATCGATCATAAATCATCACATCACGGTTAAATTCCAAGGATCATTCGAATAAGATCGGACAGATAAAAAATGGAAAAGCCACAATGATTATAGAGTGGAGTGAGCACCGATCGGGGCCTTAGGCGCAGTCGATGTTAGGTTCTGTCCTCTCATTATAGTGGGTTTTGTTGTGAAGGTATGTCTACGTAATTATTATTTTGTTTTAATAACATAAGTCTACTTATTTCACGCTTCCAATCTCAGGTTTTAAACCAACGCTTTTAAAGAAATCTCAGGATGTGAACGAAGCTATTGTCGGAGTACCTATACCTATCCTAGAAAAATGTACCTAATGTATGTAGTCAACAAAATTAGTTAAAGCTGCGTTTTCTTAGTAGGGTCAAAGGTATGATTTAAACATAATACGGGCTTTTCAGTTCTTTATGTACTCCATAGCCAGCCAATAACTTAATTATGTGATTAGTGACAATCACAACAAAAAAAAAATAGAAACCTAAGTAGGTATTTTATGGTAATATTTTTAAATATGTACATGTTTTTAAAATAAAATGGTTACTACCGCAAACAATAAATTATGTTTAAAATGTTAATTAAGAAAATACTTACATTAAGTCTTTTTCAAAACTTTTTTTAAGGCACATTCCTTCAAATTCGTATTCAAGACATGAAAAGATTGTTTACCTTTTAGGATACCTAAAAGAAGCATAAATACCTAACTATTAATATAAAAAAATGGTTAATTTAGTTATAACTACATTTATGTAATAGTTAAACTGATGACTAATGTCATCTGCTATAACAATTTAGCTTGAGCCCGGTGTATGGCAACAATAAGCTCTTGCGCTCCCGTGTCACATTTGAGACTGAATAACATCCAGCGAAGTGTAGGTGTTGCAATACACCTTTGCCGACCCCTTTAAGGAAAATGCGTGGTGATATATATGTGTATATATAGATATATATATATATACACTAACTACTAGAAAGATTTAATTCTTAAATATGTGTTCTAAATAATAACAATTACAAAAAAGTCTATTAAGCATTTCCGATGCAGCAATAAATCGAAATAAAATATCAAATTACACGATGTAGAGAATGAATATTCAAAATACAGTAAATATTAAATTATATAAGTTGGCCATTAAAACTGAGATAAAATTTCAAGTAGCCAACAAAATCGATAACAGGTTTTATTTGCATTTGATGTCGATTAATTGATTTAGGAACCTGTTTTCAACATCCGATCGGGGTTTCTTATAGAATTAACTTTTTATAAATTAAACTAGCTGTACCCTGCTGTTTTTTCTGTCACTTTCCCGGTATTTCAGTGGCAAATTTAAGATACATAATACCTATGTTAAGTATAGAAAGACGAGCGAAATTGATTTTAGTATACCTGAGTACCTAGCTTGTGTGCTGCATGATGGTATTGGCTGAAGTTTTCACAATAAAAAAAATACTTTCATAAAAAGAAAACTATTTTTTCTTTCGAAGACAAAATACTTTTTTCGAAATTTTAAATAGTGGAATTTTAAAATTAGAATTTCATCAAAACTGTTTTAGAAAGATAAATAAAACAAACAGAGAGAAGCATTTTCTTTTTTGTGTTATTTGGATTTCTAAATTTAGTTTTATTTCAATACTTAATTAATAATGTATTCCATGATTGAAATATTTTATTAATTAATATATTGCTAATTTGCGAAAAGTAAGGAAATGAATCGAGTAAATTAATTACTGTTCCATAACTTAATTTGATAGATAAGTGAATATTAAAACATAGTAAACCAATGTTTGAAAAATATACCTTTATTTGGGAAGTATATTTTCACCTCAGACGGTGTTCTGTGTATCATTCGAAATCTTTTTCGAATTTAGATGCAAAAATGCATTTTATTGTCTTGCGTAGCAAGTTTTTAAAATTCGAACCTCTTTAATAATTTTCTAAGCTACCTGTCCTCTGAAAATGCATATTATGACAGGTTGCCAACCTCATTTTTAGAATAATCGTACTGGCCAGCATGACGACTGCATTAAAAAAAACTTTTTAAGATTCTTTTTCGCACCTTACTCGCTGTAGTGAGGTGAAAAGTTGTGTGTTTTGCCGGTAGCAAAGATATTCTGTGTCTCGTACTTTTGAAACCCTCGCTACGCTCAGAATTCTATATTTGAACCAACCCTACCCTACCAACCCTACTCTAACTACCCTACCCTAGAATCCTTTGCTTGCGCTGATGGGTTTCAATATTAAGACTCGCGCCATAGACCAACATTACACCCTTGAACAACAAATAACTATTATCTAATTACGCACTCTTCAAAAATTTTAATATTATTTGAACATTACTAAAATTTATTTACCTTTAAACATTTTTAACTTTAGGAAGTACAAAGTTTAAAATCAAATTAACTTCTACATGACATCAAAAACTTCGCAAAACAAAAAGTAATGCGAAAACATCGATAAGCATGAGAAGGGTTCCAAACATTTGAATTTATAAGCACACTGTTTATAATTCCGTACAGTGCGCGGTGACCCTAACAGTCCTTGTCTTACCCAACTCAAAGTTGAGGAGACGGTTGGACGTTGTGTCTAATTAGTATTAGTTATACAGACTAAGTATAGGCAAGTTTGCGCTTAGATTAACTTACTTCGTGAAAATTACATTAACTTGTGCGAGTTTCGGCTGATTCTAGAAAGTTGGGTGTAAACACGATCAATTCGATAGTTAGTTTGTGAGTACAGTTTATTAACTCGAATTAAGGTTCGATATTGGTATATACTGATTTATGTACTTCCAATACATAACAGTTGATTAGGCGGAGTAAGGTTTTGATGGAGTATCAGGATTAATTAATCAAAGCGCTAATTATCCAGCTACGAGATGGGTCGACGATAATTGCTGGTCAACCATGCATCGTAAGAGACTTGTAGTTCTCGATCGACCAATTTGACAACTAGAACAGAAAAAAAAAAATTGCGGAAGAAACTGTGGTTATTTATACATTTAACAAATAGAGTATTATGTTTAGAATTCACAGAACAGACCGATGTTGTCGACGGCAAATGTTAATGTCGGCAAATAGCTTTGTCTCTCGATAAAGTACCATACTTGCACTTGTGACATTCATAATCATACGGAAACGTTTCCGATCAGATAGCAAAAATGTAACTCAAATTATTGGAATCTCAGTCCGTATGCACAAGTTTTTAGACGTGATTCATTCGTCTGATCGGATTTACACTCGATTCCCTATTCCAAAATGTATAAACGTAGACTGAGATTCAAACAATTTGAGTTTGAAATTTGTGGGATCCGATCGGAAACGTTTCCGAATTATTGTGAATAGCACCGCTTATTAGCGCAGGATTGAGCAGCTGTGAATGATGGTGATAATGATAATTATTATTTATTAAGACAGAAGGCGTTTTTACTATTGGTACATAGGTATATTAACGTTACAAAGATAAAACTAGTAAAACCATGAAAAATTATTTATCAAGAAATATATAATATATAATAACAATATCTCATATTCGACAGGATCGATAACATAATTCGAAAAATCGAATAAAAACATAGGATAAAGGTCATAATCTAACGAGTTGCACCGACCGGCCCGCGTGAGCGCATCTCCAAGATTTAGTATCGAATGCAAAGACAGTATCAAAGCTTCACAAAATTCCATAACTCGCTTGATCTGGACAATGCTTAGAAAAGTAGTTGCATGAAGTAATTACCTATGCAAAGCAATACACACAAACATCAAGCGAAGACCTCTAAAATACTGGCAGGTAACTTCCGTAAACATAACAACCTTACAAATTTTGCCGTAGGTAAACTAAGTTCATAAACAATATCGCGACTTCCATAAAATTCAAATATTTTGAAAATCTTAGTGCAATGATGACATCAAAATATTATGCCGTACCATGTTGTTTCAGTTAAAATACTCGAATGTGATCAGTTAGATACACGATAACTGTATCGATACATTGAATTACCAAGTCATCTCCGCCACTTCCTTTTAGTGATAAGGCCGCCAGTTGTTACACTACATGATAAGTTTTATTATAATTTTTCTCTTGTTGTTTTGTTATTTGTGGTGTGAACAATAAAGAGTTTATCTATCTATCTAACAGCTTGACACAACTAATACTGCTGCTTCGGCGAAATGCCATTCTCCTAAAGAACCAACCGGTTGTGCCGTATTTTGATACCTCAATCTACGAATTAGATCAATGTCTTAGCTTCAATCATCATCGAACCACTTCTTTGGTTCTGGAATTATTTTAACTCGCATGTCTAACCTACTCAAGTCGCGTGCTCAGATCATGCCTACAGAAAGCAACCTCCATCACTGCTTTCCACAGCAAGATTAATATTCAAAATCGTTCGATCGATAATTTTACAAATTCGCCTCACAAACGAGCGGGTGTTCCGCGCCCTATAATACACATTAATAACGCCGACTTCACATGTCAAACTGGCAATTCACTTGTGATTATCTTCATTTAGCCGTCATTTATCAACGTAAGGAAAACTGGACGTTTTAATAAAATGTGGAAGCTGAAATTGAAGTAAACGTGCGTTTACTTCGATTCGATGGGGTTTGATTAGGGATTCGACTACATTTTGTTTAAATTGAGACTTGACTGACATTTAGTAAATATAGAATTTTTAATTTAATTAGCTAAATAAATTCGGCATTAAATGTCAAACTTTTCTTTTGAGACGCTTTTGTTAGAGTTCTGGCAGCTTTCAACTTCAGTTGAATGTAGAGCGAATATGCAAATAATACACCCATAATCCCTTAATAAGTTGAAATAGGCATTTCAACCTTTGTATTTTTTTAAGTTTATCTACTTCTATATAGAACCACACCTACAACCATTTCGATAAGCCTTAATTAATTACCTAATTGAGCAACACAACTACTCATGTAAATAATTAAACTAATTACAACTCGATCATAAAAGGCAATGTCAAAATATTACTCATGTGACCACGCGTCCGACAGGACATATTTCTAATTTTGACATTTACATGAACGACGAAAGTTAATTAAAATATTTAATGAGATGCCAGTTTTGTAGTGGAAGCCGATGACAACAACAAATGATATTAAATTAACCGTACACAAAGGTGGGCGTAATCATTTCGTTCATAAATGTTTAGGAGATTATGGCGAATTAAATATGAACGGATTAATGTTTTACATAATTTCGTGTTATTAATGTTTGTTTAGTGGTATTGTTAAAGGTCAGATTGATTCCATATACTTATCAAAGCGATAATACAATTAAAAAATTGATTTTGTGCTTAGTATCTATGTTACGAATTCATATGTTAACAAGTGATGAGCTGGTGAGATAAGTTTGTTTGCCATAATACTTATATAAGGTCCTGTCAAAGTGTTTGGGAGTCGCAATGACCTTTTATTGAAATAATTATCGGACAACGTTGGATTTTTATTTTAATATCTAAAGTTTCACTCAATACCTATATTATAGTGGGTAAATCATGTTATCTAGCACTAAACCGGAAACACTAGATCATCATTTAGATACAGGTATTAGTGTAAATCTATCGCTGCAACTATGTACGATTCGACTCGCGCAATCCGCTACCATTGGCCAAACATTCCACCACAGGCAGACCACTCCAAATTGTACAAAATAAAGTGCCATGCGCCATGAGATTTCTCTACTTGTCCGCGCATAGAAAGTCGTGCGCGCTCAGTCATGCCGCATTATCACATCAACCAAATCTCCGCGTCCACTGCACATTAAAATCTTACATGCTGCCCGCTTTATTAAGGCATTTTAAAAAAAGCAGTTCGTCAGATGGTCAAAAGATAAAGCGGTGAAAGGGACCGTTAGAATAATAGCCACTAGAACTCTCCGCCTAGTTTCAAACTCAGCACTGTGGTGACCATATATCTGGATCAATTTATCGAGCCAGTTTTTGACAGCTCAATTTTGTCATTGACCTTTCCGCTGATTTATTTGTGGATTGCAATTGTATGCTTTTAGTGGTGTAATTAATAAGTGGTTAAGTTTGAGATTAATCTTCTGGGATTAGTTTCTATTTCAACATGAAGTTTATTTATTTTGGTGCTGTCGACATTTGTAATAAAACTCGTCGATATTTTTATAATTGTTATGTTTTATACAAACTGTTGAACGTGGATTAGCGAGTAATCGTGATGTCAATTTATTTAAGTGCCAAATAAATGACCTAATGTACTGACTTTAGCAAGATTGTTAAAGCATTTGATTGGTAGAAATTAATTGCTTAATATTGCGTTTTTTATTTTATGAAACTAAGCTCATTCGTGCATATATTTTTACATTTCCTATTTAGCATAATAGTGTGTTAAGAAATCGTTCAATCATGCTAATACGATTCTACAAATTATAGATTAATTTTTGTTATTTGCATTCAAACGATTTGGCAGTAATGCAGTACTCTCTAAGATTTTAATTTGCTTAAAAATAATATTTGTTAGTATAAATCGATTCTGTGGATTGGTAAAAGATAATAATAAAGTACTAATCGAAACTAAAAGTATAATATAAAAAATAGCTGCCAAATGTAGAAAAACCACATTATTCGTACAATGAATTTTAAAAATAAGCAAAACATAGTTGTCATTATTTAAGGTGACCAGAGCTGTTACAATACCCGAATTCGAGCATGACATCGTGTTATACTTCGGTAGACAATAACTAAATGTGTGTACGTTAAACTAGAATAATATGAAAATTCATTTTTATTATTATAACAGCGCTAGAGTTTTTATTCTTTACATTAAGTCATAATAAATCTTATTTTACTTTAACTACCTATAACTATATTATTTTTCGCACTTGAAATGTTTATACAGTTGGTTAAACCTTTGAAACTAAATAAAAATGAAAAAATAATAAAACCAGTTAAAGTTTTAATATTCATAGTTACCTAAATATCTCATTTAAAATAATTATATAGAAGCGTTAACTGTTTAAATAGGTACTACTTCATTATTTTAACCATTGTCTAATTAAAGTAAATACATATTTGCATATCAAACTAGCTCATGAATAACCAAAAACCCATGAGATTATTTAAATTTAGTACGAAAATGTAGACATGTGAATAAATAAAAAACTCGACATGGATATATAAATGAGGAATGGCCGTCCTTCGGGCGGTGCTAGAGTTCATCAGTCCTATGAAATGTCTCTATTTCGCTCTTTCCTTAGTCATTTATAAGGATAACACGAAGATTTTGATTAACGATCTCAAAGCCCTTCGGTACCTGCTTTCGGCGACTCCTACAAAAGGATCAGTAGATATTAAAGGAAACTTAGTAACTTATTTGTTAACGTCTCTATTAATCTTAGTGACATGTGCACCTTTTTATTTATAAATTTTTGGAAACGCCGACACAGCTGTTTTGTTTCATTTGCATTTTATATTTCCGTTTGTTACATATTTCAAATTGGAACTTTAGAACCTGTTCTGTGACAGTGTTATTAATGAAATACTTTTACTTTATCCGATTGGTTTTGAAAGTAAAACTTAAATGCTTTTTGAAATTGATTCAAAGGAAGTAATAAATTTAACTGATTACTTAGTATTTTTGCTAAATTGTTTAAGTTTCTTCTTTCTTTAATTCTTGTTTATTTTTTTAATAGTAAATTATAGTTATTTAAAAGTTTGTTATTTTTTTAAACGATTTATAAGAATGTTTGTACTGTAGTAATAAAACTTACCAATGATAAATTTATAATTTTTCATCCAAAACGAGTAATCCAATCCATGTGATACATTCAGAACTCGATATTTCGTCACACAAAAATTAGTTCACTTTTTAAAATGTCATAAATTTTATTTACTGTCACTGCATAAAAATAAATGTTTGTAATATAAAATATCACATTTTAATCATTATTTATTTACATCATTGTCTTACAATGAATTAAAATGTTCGTCATAATAAATCGCATCTACAAAACATTCTATTTTAAATCCGTCTAATTGGGACCATAGAGCAAAACGCACTTTTTTATTCACTCTCTTGCCCCTCGAACTAATTTCAAACGACGCGTATCTAATTGTGAACATCATAAAAGATCCTTGAGATAGAGCATGTCACAAATCAATCGTTGAATTGGGCAGGATCCAATATAACAACACAAGTTCAAGTTCGCGCGAAAATTTAAGTTCATTTCAAATCACTGTCACAAATCCGCGGTATTGTCACAACACTAATGTCACTGCCGAACGTACTTAGCTGTCAGGTATTTCACTGAAATTACGTCGATCTGCGTTTAATGAACGTCTGAACCCGCATTGAGCTAGCTGTCAAATCTACGAGCCGTCATAGTCCGCTGCCATGAGTGAGGGTCGCACACAGGCGCACGTGCTCGTGTCGACATGGGCACTAACACACTGCCAGTTTCCAGCGGAGCGCGAACGTACGGGCACTCGCACATTCAAAGATCATGATTCATACATGAATCGCATTTGTGTTGTGGCGGGTGGGAGTGCGAACATGCAGCGTGCTTTTAACGCGGCCAGACGAAATGATGCCTAACTGCAGAGCGGAACGTGGACTGTATATGTTTTAAAAATGGCTGGTTATGCGAGTCTATGTGGCGATCACAATGAGAGATTAGCCGAATGCGTGTGAATGCATGTAACATGGTACTAAAGACCTGCGGGAAGAAGAGAATTGTTTCTTACGAATTCAACTGACTTGAAACATATTTAAAATACATAATTATGTGATGAAAATAAAATTTTTTTTTCTTTCATTTGTAACGATACTCAATTAAGAATAAGTAAAGTAAATAGGTAGAACCGAAATTATTTTACATTAAATAAAATCAGCTTAAAAAATATGAAAAACAATTCAAACACGCCATAATTATTACCCAATTATTGAAATCATGGTCACTCTAAATTTTTTACAACTCCTACTTCTACCTACGCGGTGTCTATATTTTATTGTTATTATTTATTTTTACGATCTATCAACTGTTCCTTCAGTTTTACGATCAGGTGGTGCGAAAAGCGAAAAATTGTTTGCAATAAAACGTAAATTGAGCAGTTAAAATTATCCATTCACGACTTGCTACAGTTAATAAATTAGACCGTATCGTTGAATAAAGCAGTTTTTCATTTGACTTTAGAACAACGACGTATTTATTCAAAAACGGCAAAATCAAAATAAACCGTTCATCAGATTTTCAGCTGTCGCTTACCAACACAACCAAACGCTCACGAGCGTTTAGGGTCCTTCCTTTAGGGACGGCGCGAAGTTGAATTACGACTTTATGCTAATTACGATTGAGCCGCAAATCGCGTGGCAAGCACGTGTCAACACAAACAATCACTACACACACAAGGATGGTTTTGCAATTTGAATTTCGAACTCATTTCCGTTGGTCCCGAATTCCCGATTCACCAGGAATTTTGCCTTACCTGAAACAAAAGAAGAATCATTAAAAAAAGCGTAATGAGAACCAAAACAGATTATTATCTTGATAGGCGCGAATCGTATCATAGGCATAATAAAAATTTACGATCAAGCAATTTAAATTTAATAAAATAGAATTTTCAATTAATTAATTAAAAAATGATTTATTAACGTCATTAAGTTTTATAACGTAAACAACGTCTAACAGAAGCCATTCATCTCGTTATCACGGATCAGGAAAAATAATGTTTTCAAAAAGTCGTTGGCATCTTGTGCGGTTGAACTGGCTTGCATTATCAGAAAGATAGGAGCCAGGGTCAGGAGTGTGATAACTGTGTCAGTCAGTGCAGCTATGAATAAAGATGTTGTTAAATGGTCAAGTTCGTTCCGCTCCGGGTCTCAATGGAGAGTTGAGAGTTCGCATTCAAACGAATGATTGGAGCAGCCGGGAATTTTTCCTGTCCTCAATTTGTGAATGCTGATTGAATTAGGAATATGTGAGATTTCTTTAAATGGTTTTTAAGTAAGATTATGGAGGATAAGTAGGTAGGTAGGTAGGGTAGAAATACTTTAACAATAAATTTGTAAAAAAAAACATTTTTTTTTCTATTTTTCTTTTTTTATGACTTGTTTTTTTTAATCGCTTGCAAGAATGTAATTAATTACTATGGACTGCTACTGAACTTAGCCAATGAAGTATGGGTAATTAATTTAATTATTCGATAAGTAGGTCCAGAAAATACTAATTAATATGATAAGCTATGCGAAAAATCCAACTTTTATGTAAACAAAACAAAAAATGTTTTTTTTTAATCACTCAAGAAGTGTAGTAATTGTAAAAAAAAAGTAGATAAAATGGCGCAAACAAAAAGGTGAACGCTTCCAAAGGAATGGAGGGAAGTTGGCAGTATAAACAGATTAAGTAATGCCAATATTTTGAGAAACAATATTTTGTTTTTCTAAAATTATATACATATAAGTAACTAGCTCGCCCTCTGGTTTTACCCGCGCTTAAACAGTAACATATTCCTAACTCAGAGTGTAAAGGCTACCTCCATACAATATTTCATTAAAATCCATCTATCCGTTTGTGAGTGAAGAAGTAACAAACATACACACTAAGCACACACTCACAAACTTTCTCCTTTATAATATTAGTGTGAAATGACTAGCTGTTACCCGCGACTTCGTTCGCGTTTATTCAGAAAATAGTATCCAGAAACCTTCCTCGTGAAATACTGTAAATAGCTATCCAATTTCGTCAAGATCCTTTCAGCTGTTTAGCCGTGAAAAGCCTACATACAGACAGACAGAGCTACTTTCGATTTTTTAATAATATAGTATAGATTTTATTGTCCATGAATATCTTTATACATTCTCAGTGACATTTGGTCAATAGCTTCATTTGCTAGTAGACCACTTCATTTTATTATGAGGCATTTGCATTTCACGCTTTAAAATGCCACTTGGCAACATAATGAAGATGTTACAATTTTCCACGAGTGCCGGATGATGTATCTACCGTGAAATTTTAGAAAAATAACGCCCGACAACTTTCTGAACGCCCTCAGAGAATTATTACATTAATATATTTACCAAACACGCTCCTATTATTACGTTTTCATGTACTCGCTTGGGCATAAATTAAAAAAGTTGTCAGTTTTTCTTTTGTCCCAACCCTTATTTGGTATTCATATTTGATACTTTGATAATACAAAGGGATGGAGCGTTGTGAAGCGCTGTTTTGAACTGAAAACACAAAACGTCGGGAACATAGAGAAAAACCTGTTTCGCGAACACGTAAAAGAAACAAATTGTGAAAGAGGCAATTGTTCATTCGTTTTCGAATTTCACGTACGAACTATTCTGGACCCTTGCACTAAGCAATAAGCCTTTCATTGTAACGGAGGCGGTTCCATCACTTCAATTATGGTCATATTGAATGAAATATGAGTTAAGTGAGGGATATCAAAGGGCGACGCGGGATTGTTTGTGAAATGTGAACTTTGAAATATGTACTCTAATAGTGCACCCTTTTTTAATTTGTACTAAGCTGCACACCGTAGCGAAATGGGGTCTCGAAAAAGGCGAGGCGTAGCCAGTTTTTTGTCGATCGATATTTTTGTTCGCAATAGTTTGTCTACCAACGCGTTAGTTTCGATAATTTGTATTTCGTAGAATTTCCGTGTTTCTTATTGCTTCCTCCACAAATTTCTTGTGACCCAAAAATCGAAATGATCGAACCTATCGGGCATTCGCCGGCAGCGGCCGACTCCAATTTAGTTTTTCGTATTAGATACGGCGAACATAATAACATAATTGCTCTAATAACAGACCGAGCCGCTGTGCCCGTCGTGCCTTACAATTCACTTTCCAAATTGGTTTATTTTTTTACCTATCCTCTGTCTAAAACTATTATGATTTATTATCAAATTTTCGTGCAGGCAAATTACGGCCTCGTTTTTCGTGAATGCGTCTGTGAAAGGTTTCTCTCTCTGGCACGTATAAAAGCCTTCTATTAGACAAGGACAGGTGTATCCATTGTTGTTTCCTTGAGAGCCTCGCGGCTCCACATAATACATAGTCGAGAACAGCGGATGAATTGATTTACGAGCTTTTTTCTAATTTCCTTCAACAATTAGTTGGATTAACATGTTTGGCACGACTGCATTATTTTTCAACGTCGCTAAGCTTATTAAAACTTCGACGTTATAATTAAAAAGTTAAAGCTACCCCGGAAGCTTTATAATTATGTATTATTTATGACACTTAAATACGTTCGAGCAGACAATAACCGCATCAAATTGAGAAAATCAGTTTTGTAATGACAAGGAACAATAAAGGTTTTAAGCACGTGAGCTAAGTGAATGATCAAACTGAAAACATTTTGAAGTAAATTAAATGATCTAGTAAATATTTACTTAGGTATCTTTACCGTACGACATGACAACTAACATATTATTCCAACAAACCATTTTAATTTCTTGTAGTTTATTATTTTAAAACAAAATAAATTAATGTGAAGCTAATTTTATTGTTTGACATTTTTTGTAATCTTTTCTAATAAATGCCAATTCTTTAATCGGGCTTGATCATTACAATTGAAGCATAAAAAAAAACATTTATAAAATAAGTTTTACGCGTGCTAAAATCTCTTCCCCAAAAATGCAGTTTTATTCAAATATTTGCACGTTCCAAAATACCTACAGTGACTAGCACAACCGACAAATGTTCATGACAGCGGTTGCATAAACATGAGACCTGCCACAGAGCCGCATTTACATTATAAAAACTATTTTACTTACTATTTTCACATTTCTCCATACAACTCCGTGAATAGTAAAGTTTGTTATTTTATAACCGGTCCTAACCGTTAGATCATTAAAAATAATTATGAACTTTTGACGTCAAATAAAATTAATCATAATTCATGACGGGGACTTGAATCATGGTCACAGCACAGGGGCCCTATTCGGAGATTTGAAATTTTCATCTCACTTTTTTTTCTCCTTGTTGCTCTCGTTTGAAACGTCATAAGTGTGAGAGTGACCAAGATAAAATCTCATCTCATCTCACGCGCAGGAATAGCCCCCCTGATTTATGGAAATTGTTAGGGATGTGCTTTTGAGGTAATCAACAATCATGACGGAATTGAGTGATGTTATCGAGTAGTCTACACACGTAGGTACCAATAAAAACTTATATAAATCACACTAATATTATAAATGCTAAAATTTGGTAAATAGATGGAGTGTTTGTTACCCAATAACGTCAGAACGGATCGGGATGAAAATTAGCACAAAAATAGATTACTCGTAGAGTCTGGAATAGCACTTACGCTAATTTTCAACAGCGGGTGAAACACAGGTTGCAGCGAGTGTATACTAAATCAATGCGGTGTTAATCAATGTGAACTATGTGTTATATCCGCTAAAAATTCTTGTCTATCTCTATCTATATCTGTCTAATGCCTTATAAGCACTTTTCACTCTTTAGCGAAACACTTGTGACAATGTTAACTACAAGCTCGAGTTAAGCATGTTTTTTTAAAGCAATTTTTGGTAGTAAGGCTCAAATAAGTAGTTTCATTAACAGGGTTGTCACGTACAAAAACTACAAAAAACAAACTCAAACTCTGTTTTACAAAGTACAGCTTGGTCGAGCGGACTTGAGCGGTTTCTCATTATTTACCTCAGCCGGTTGAACGTAAGTTCGCACACAGTTAAGCTAGGAATATGTAAATATAATATCATGAATATTCGCATGAGAGGGCGTCACCTCACAGATATCGCGTCTGGTGAAGCGGAAGAGACCTCCGACAAAGGACTACACGACAATGAGCCCAGTAGGGCTGCTACTAGCATACAGCATTGAATTTTCTCTTCATTATTTCTGAGATTTAATCATCAATTCTAATAAAAGAAAAGAAAAGAATTATAGAAAAAGGTAGTCGAATGCGATTGAAACTTAATTCGAAATAACATATTTAATTGTACGTAAGTAATTCCTGTATTATAAAATCCTTATTACATTAAATATTACTACAATGAATTAATTATTTAATTGCTTTTTTTTAATTTTTAATTACAAAAGTACCTTATTTTACGCAACATGTCGCACCAACTCCTTCGGGGGAAAAGCTAATGTTTTGACTTGATGTTCGTTACCAGTTGTAAAATATTAAATTGCATTACGCAGTAACTATGGGACTTATTGGTCATCTAAACCGAACTTTCTTTCGTTTGGACTACGATTAGTTGGCAGTTTCAAACTCTGTCCGCCTATCAAGTTTATTTTTAAATAAAAAAATCAGCATAATACATTACAAAACTTGAATAAAATTATTCAACTGAGTAGAAAAAAATGGCAGTTAATAATTTTTACATGTAAATATTTGCATTGTTTTTTTTTCTACAATGATGTATGGTTATTTTATGACGGTAGGCTCAGACATAGACATGCCGCTTCTATTATTATGTTTTTTTTTAGTTTATGGTATTTTAATGACGTATATTTGGCTTTTGTAATGTCCATTGTGCAATATAAAGTAGGTAATATGTTTCAAAAATAAACGATAGAAATGAACGTGTATATATATGTACGTATGAGAGTAGAGTGTTCTCATTTTCTACATTTAGAAATACAAGTAAGTAAACGATAGTTATATTGGCACTCTTTTTAAACTTTGTACTCAAAATAAATACAATAAAACGAAGGCGCAAAGATATTTATATCTAACAACCCAAAAATATTTTATCACCACAAACCGTCAGTCGCAGAAACCGCACACAACAAACTTCCGAATTCTAAAACTACATTTCCCTGTTAACACAGCAGTAAACAAAAATAAAAGCCGGCGCTGGCAACCCTACCGCGCGTCCGACACAGCCGCCCGGACACGTTTCAGCTCCATGAATTATTGCCCGGCCCGATGTGACTTTTCAATTTGAAATCATCAACCTGGAATTAATTTCATTTTTGAACCCCATTATTTCTCCTATCTACAAACGAATCGGCCAATATGCGAGTTTACGTATATTGCTGCATTCGCGAAAATATGAGCATTACGCGGTGACGATTGGCCCGATATTGGTGATTTAAATCAATGCTCTTTTGTTTTTGTTCCGATTTGGTTGGATTCCAAATTCGAATAGTGAATTTGTGGAAAGTGTCGGAATGGTGAACTAGATTTAATTATACTGTAATTACGTTTTCAATTATTGTTAAAATTTACGCAACCATCTGCTGACATTCGTATGTAATTACGCTATACAAAAATTGTGTAACGTTATTTAACTTCAAGAGAATGTACTAAGTATGTCACAATTATAATATTGTTCTAACGTCCACCACTGGTGATCGTTTTGGTGGTGGCCGTTGGGAGTAAGCCTTTTTGAAAAATCTACCCTTCTGTAGTTTTGATCTGAAACCTGAAGCTAATGAAGCTATCATAAATGTTTTTTTGGGTATTTGGGGTCAATATAATTTCAATCAACCAATAAAAACCAAACAATGCATTCAATTCCTATCAATTTCAGTCTCCATACTTACATGAAGCAATACTACATTTTAAAAATAAATTGGCTTGTGTTACCTCGTTACCAGTCTCTGGAACATAAATCATTCAACATTCTGTCCAAATCAGCCTGTTATGAAAACTTCATTTAACATCGAACCTTACCTCCCGATAAAATTATAAATCGTTAAACTTTAGAGGCCATTCACTCAACAGATAAAAATAAAAAACTTTACAAGCGGAATAGAAACTAAATCTATCACTGATTCAAGAAATAGTCATCCAAAACATTCATTTGTATCACACAAATCTTTCACAGTAGAATATTCGACGATACCTATTCACAGACCACCGGCCACTCAAGCTCAACGAAATCAAGAAATAGAAGTAACGCCAATAAATTTCGAATTTAAATCCATCGCTTTATTTCAGTTAGTAATTCTCGTGAAACTCTACTCGTTTAAATTTTTTCTCTGCATTATCGGGGTTTTTTCCTAGCCAGTTCGTCGACCTGAAATTCCTTCGTGAAATATACCGATCTCTGTTTTTAAATATCGAAGGAGTGAGTCAACGAAAATCAGCGGTACATTTTTTGTCTACCGTCATTTTGATTTTATCTAACGAGTTTGCTGTTTATTTTTACTGAGACGTAAGAGCGATGTAATATAAAAAAAATAATTACAAGCTTGTGAACATAATTCCTATTGTCAAATGTAATCCTCATGATTAAAAAGTTATCTACTGCGAAAAATCTTCGCTGTTTTATAGCTTTTAAAGCTTTAGAGAGTGCCAATTTCATTTAGGGCCAATTGCAGAAGCTCTGTTTATTTTATTAGCTTGAAGTTAGCTGCTCATCAGAGGTTAAGCTGATAAATAGTCTTACGCCACCAAGAGTTAGAAGCTAACATTCAGTTAAGGCAATACTAGAGTGACATTTATAGCAATTTAACTCTTCGTTAATTTAGCCTGGGTTTAAGAATTTAACTCCTTATATTCTGCAAGTGGGCCTTAGTGACTTACTACTTTTCACTCAGCATTCTCCTTAAAAACAAATGACTACCTCGTTTAGAAAGATACACAAGACGCTCCAAAAAGGCACGCTCAAATCCCCGAAGAGGGACCTTATAACAAAGCTAATATTAGACAATCATTTCCTGTCAAAAGGGAGGTCTCACCCCCTCCCTGACGGATCGAGGGGGCGGAATACCTCCTCGTCTCTCCAGATTTCAGTCTCCCTGTTCGAGTGTGAATCTGAATTCTTATTTTTTGCCCCGACGTTCCGTGATGAATGGATTTTTAATATCCACTTGCATCTGTCTGCTTCATGAAAAATGCTGATGCTTTTTGTTACGAGGCGCCACGTATAAATCGGTTTTCTTACGTGTTAGGTTTTAGTTCTGATAAATGAAAAATAAATGTCGATGTCATGTCGAAAGTACAGTGAGGACAAGCAACAAGACAGCAGCATCCAAGACGTCTCAATACTCGTCCGGAGTAAAAAACTCGGCGGTCGCTTCTCACGACTCTATTACCAGTCCGCTGGGAATAAATAAAACATGATGAGCCCTTCTCGCGTACATGCACATATTGCTTATGTATGTGTTGCGGATGTTAACATCTCTCGGTTCGGTTTTGTGTGATTTGAAAAGCTTTCTATCCGAGCGGTGCATTCGCAAGTAGAGCAACCCATATGAAATTATAAATGCCGAAGTTTTCTCGCTTTTTAAATCTTTGTGTAACAACCTTTAGTATGGAAAAGATGTGCAATATGACACAATATTATAAATGCAAAAATTTGGATGGATATAAGGTTGGATGTTTGTTACTCAACCACGCCAGAACGCCTCAACAAAACTGTACCAAATTTTTAGAGGCAGATTTTAGTTTAGAGTAGCACATTAACTACTTTTTAACCGCGGGTAGCACTCGGGTCACAGCTAGTATAGATATGCTTTTAATTATCGGAAAATTAAATAAACAAAAAAATGTAAGGTACAGAGGAAATGTGCGCAGCTTTTAAAGTATTTTCTTCATTGCAGACAAAATTCGTGAAACTAGGAAGTATAGTCGCCAGTTCCTAGAATTTAATCACACTTAATTAGAAACAATTGACGATGTCATTGGATGAAAATAAGCCGCGATGAGACAAGCGCAAAGGTATTGCTCTCATCCAAAAAGGTAAAAGAAAGATTGACAGCTCCTTAACTTGGCGCGGGTAGTTCTCATTTTTTAAATGCTCGTGTCAATCTTTGCCGGCAGCAAGCGATTCCGCATGAATCTTCCGATGTCTAGACATTTAGCAGACATAGTATCTTATTGTAAACGCTTCAAATACTTACTTTTGCAATGTCATCTCTGCCAGGATGAGCAACCACTTTCCATTAGCCTAGTAACGTAAACTCAATTACCTTTATTGAAATTTATTTTCACTGTGTGTGGCATGAGCGTTGAACACAGAGATGTAATAGCCAGCGACTCTTGCGCAGAGTGATACAATAAAAACGCGTGAGCACGGACGGTACATTAACGCGCTCGCCATAGTTGGCACCATACAAGCCCCGCCCGCTGGCAGCCGTCGCACATCACTAAATATCACTAGTGATGGATAGCGCACGTCAATCTATCGATAAAACGTTTTGTCGGTATCGATTACAGACAAACAGCGTGCTATGACCTCATCTGATGAAACTCGTGAGACATTTCAGTTTGGCAACACAGTCCGGGTCAAAGGCAATGACCAGTCTCTAAAGATGAAAACCTATTTCAGCTTTTCTATTGTTTAGCAGAAGATAAGTCAGGGCACAAATAACTGGTAATAATGATGTCACAATCTGAACAGAAACTAAAAATTTTGTATTAACGATCCGTGGAAAATGGCTCGGAAAATTAATTACCTACTCATTTTTCATTGTTTGTTCACGCAAATTACTTAATTAAGGGAAATCAATCAATGTCTCGTTACGCGATGATAAGATTTATGATCAAAGACTGTATTTTGTTGTGTTACAGCTAGTTAAATAGTTACAACCTGTCATTCAAAATTTAAGTACAATTTTTCACATCGTTTGAAAGCTAATAGAATCGAATAAAAAGTTATACATTGCTGGTTTTTACTTAATTAATGTAATGTTACAGCAAATAACGTTTGACAAAGTGAAATAACGCTATTACAACAGGCTTTTTAGAGTTTTAAATGGTCGCAGGTGTGAATAAATAAGCAATGAAATACGCATCACGACTTTGTTCTAGCTCTAGGGTAGTCGCGGAATTTACTCGATAAAAACTTATTAGGAATCAATAATCGACACGTCACTACTGGAGACGAGATGCTTCAGAATTTTTAGTTGCGCCTCGCGATTTTACTCGCAAATTTTCCAATAATTAAACATATAAAAAGTTACATTACCTGTCCGTCCGTATAGTAAGACTAGAGACTAATTATTTATGACCTCCGACGCAAAAGACGGACTGTTGTGTTAAGGAGAGTGTTAGCGTTTGCGTCTTTGTATCCGTGTGTTTGCTGTAGCATCATAACTCCCAGACGGATAGACTGATCTTGATGTAGTTTTATTTTATCTCTAAGGTGACTCGATAGTGTTCTTGATAGATAGACAGATAGATAAACTCTTAATTGTTCACACCACAAATAAAAAAAAACAAGGGAATAATTATAATAAAACTTATTCTATAGTGTAACAACTGGCAGCCTGTTCTTAATAATTGTAAGAAGTTTTTTAAATGTTATAAAATAATTATTAACATACTTACTTGTTATTTTATTGCCGTAAGCAGTATAGTCGTGAATATTAAACAACTGGTAAATCAGAGGCAGAAAGGCAGAGACAGAATAACATTCTTATTTATAATATCATTGTAATAGTTTTTCGATTTTCGACTTCGAGACAGATGGTAACAGCGGTGCGGAATTTGCTATACAATGGCTGCCACAATCCCAACAGTGATCCCTGGCACAGAGCTATGGCGGCTGTTCCTTTGCTTCACTCCACTTGGCACTCGATAACTTTCATTCGGTACTGACGGCGCAAGTGGAAGAATAATTTCTGTACTCTCTACAATGTTCGTGATTGATTGGATTTTCAAACGAAACTCAGTGACGGGATTAACAGAAGTCCACGTGAGAAAGATGTATGGTCGTGTCATAAATCTTTCCAAAAGATGCATAATTAGGTAGGTGGTATGGATAACTGATTAATAACTAGCCGTTTCTGAAGTTCTGGTACCTTTTCTTCTAAAACAAGTTTTGTGGTGATTATAATAAAATATTTTTCTTATTATGAAACTCCTATTTTAAAAAAGAACTTTATTTTATTGTAGAACTCTGTAAAGGTTTAAAAAAAATAGGTTTATTCTTCGCACTTTATTTTATTGTAGAACTCTGTAAAGGTTTAAAAAAATGGGTTTATTCTTCGATCGGTATTAAAAGTACTAGGAGAGAAGTTAAGGTAGGAGGTTAATGGCAATCCATTAACTTTCACATGAAGGATCTGTTATGACAGCACCGTGCACGGTGGCAGTGTGTGTTGATACAAGACGTTCGTAAGTGTATGGAGTGGCGCATATTTATTTATTTATAACATTGAGGGCTGTAAATTAGCAGAGAATTTACGACGCGACGGAGGAGTGATCTTGCGTAGTTTATTTTCAGTTCATGCGCGTAATTTAAACACTTCCCGAACTCGACTTTCAGAAATTAGAACTAAACGTATGCGCACACGCAGTACTTTGTCATTCTAAACCAATTAGAACATGAAAAATGTACAGCTAATTTGAGATATTCGAGTCCACGTCTCCATAGGTGGTCCTCATTACGTCGCCATAGAATTTATTTCTAACGCACATTGCTTTTAATTTACGATTACTTTAGCTAAAATATGAGCGTGAATATGTAGATTTTTCTGGTTCGAGCTGAGATTTCCTGTCTACTGAGATTTTATCTGGCATCCGCTAAGTGTAGGTGAGCCAGCTTTGAGATAACTTTATTCGTACTTAACCTTCGCGATGGATGTTGTTTAGATTTTGTTTCGTTGCTTCCTGTGAAACTTTAGCCTGCGGGTTTTACAGATCATTTTTAATGATTGTGTATGAATCATTTTTAACGGCTTAGCAAAATATGCGAACTATTTCTGAGAAAACCTTTTATGCCAAACTTGAATAATTTTATTTTCGAAAAGGTAAGCGTTTGTTTTACGCGAATGTAATAAAAGTAGATTATTTAGTAGCGGCCCGCCCCGTCTTCGTACGTTACGTATAAGCCTTTCGTGCAAAATGATCTAACCTAACAGATAGTGAAAACCGCATCAAAATCCGTTGCGGAGTTTATAGAGGGGGTATTCGCGAATATACTGACAGGCAGATATACAGACAGATAGACACGGAAATATACTTTTCTAAGCATAGCTTTTGTTTTATAACTGTACCTGTTTTGTAAACTTATAAGTTCTGTCACACTGCTGGGCACACACCTAATTTCTCATACATATCGTCACGCCCTTCCCCCGAAGGAGGCTGGCATATGCGTAATACAACACCCAATAATTTCTCTTCTCTTTTAAATATAACTAAACCTAAAACATCTAAAATATTCTACTCTGCTCTCATTTTACTCTCTAAGGATTCAAACCGTCTTCAAAATCTTAAGTTATTTCTAGCAAGCTATTTATATGAATTCTATACCTATATAACGCTATCCAAGTAGGTGTAAGTCACGAATACAACATAGTTGTGCCCGTTTTAATATTATCTACTGTACGTGATCACAATCCTTTGCCCCTCTTAGCTTTTCTTGGATATGTCTGAACTCTACTGTATTAACAGATGTAGGTAGAGCCGGTAGAGCTATTCATATTTCAACGATATCTGCTCTAGGTGTTATAAATAGGAAGTAAATTAAAATCAGATAAGGTTTTATAAGATTTTAATCTGAAATCTGAGAATAGAATTCTAAAAATGACTTAGCTTACACAAAATTATATTCTATAGAAGTAAAAAGAGAAAGAAACAAAAATATACTTTTACAGACATGACACTACAATGATAGTAACAAGGCTAACCACATCGTTGCTTGGTATTGAAATTGTATCCATTTTTATCTAGCTGACTAGATATTTATGTCCATATTCATTTTTATGACTTTATTATCAAGACAAAATAAACAACAGCACATTAAGTTTCCATTTCCGTCAGCAAAGTGCCTTAAGTTCCAACTAGCGCAACTTGAAAATGGTTTACATACTTCCTCGTAATAAATACTTGGGGATACCATTGAGTCTTTGTTAAACGCCTCCTTAACCTTTCTTAACAACCCCATTAGTTCTGACTTACGATAGTCATCGACTGAATTTAAAGGCAAGCTGCAAAAGCAAAAAGAGCGAAAAAAGCGAAATGAGCTAAAAGTAAGCCAAAAAAATCAGCCATCTATAAAACTATAAGACCAAATATTGCAGTTGTTTAGCCGTTACAAGCAAATAAGAACTCAATCGTGATGCCAAACTCGTTAATGATGACAAATGATCAAAGAAAATGGCTAATTGACGCTCAAACGTGTAAATTAGTAGTGAGGTATGTCAATATCGATCAATTGGCGAGTATTTGACGAATGGATAATCGTAACAGCAGTTATGATAATCGAACACCTGCTTATTAGTACAGCCAGCAATATAAGGCACTTATCTATTGCCGATGAAAAATGAGTTTTAAATTGGACATGCGATCGCTAAGTAAATAATACTTTGTAAGTAAATTCCTTCGATTTTTTTTAATTATTGGTGTTTATCAAAACAAAATATGGCAAGGATAAGGAATAAATAATAAGGATAAATAACACAACATTTTTGTGTTATTTTACTTTTTTTTTACTACAGACTAGGCATGCGTTTGACCACTGACTCGCCTGATGGGAAACGACGTGATCAAAGGTATAACACGCTTGGCTAGGAGATACCTATTCACTTTACTCTTGAACACATTAGAAAATACATACTTTTCTATAGCTATAATGAATGTAGAAAGAAATCGTCTCGCGTTTTTTGCGTTAAATTTAACCCATGAAATAAGAAAAACAGATAATTATTATGTGTTATGGTCTATGGTTATTTATTTAATTTTTTATTATAAGCTATTTTGACATAGAAATAGTATTAATGTAAAGTTAGAACTTAGACAGTTAGTTAAATTAAGTGCATAGATTCTAATCGCTCGATACACCTGTTCTGTAAAGGTCAGGATGATCAATGTACAGGGTTAGTGGTTATTTTTCTAACGTGTTTAGCTAGTTTTAACTTTTGGTTTTTGAATAAACTTTGTATAAAAAAAAGTGCACCAAAAACACATTGCACTAGATAATTACTTTACTTATTTGGCAGAAGATTTTAGAAACTTTAATTCGAAAGCAATTAATTGATTGTTTATGGGCAAATAAAAGGCCTGAAATAAAGAAATTTGAATTTGAATTTGAACTTACAAACAGAATATTTGAAAACTCTGTTTATAGGTAAACCTCATGAAAATGAACTAGGTACTTTCTGAATTTTCTATCTGGAATTAAATTGGTCCTCTAATTAAAATGTCATTGACTAATTGTTCTACACAGACAGGCCCGTAGACACTTTAAACTATGACCGATAACTTTAGACATGCAACAATACGGGCACACTCCTAAACTACGTAGCCCAATAAAATGATTCGACGAAAAGTCATTGTACTTGTAAACACAAAAGAATATTCTAGCAAATTCTAGAGCGAGGCGCGAACACGCCGGGCCGGTGACACGCTATCGTTGGGCCACGTTCGGAGGACATAAATCACCGGCGCCGCTTGTTTTACCAATAAAATTGATTCTTTCGCGAATCACGAGCGAGATGAGCGTAAATATTTTCCAATTTCGAGATTTTGTTTCGAATGCATTCTAAATTTGAAATCCTTGAGTGTATTTTGTTTATATGAACTATAACTTTACTACGAGTATATATCTGACCCGTGGTAAAATTAAAACAGTGTGCAAACTTATCCACTAAAGTAACTTGAACAATTTTGATATTTTGTATCGCGAATGCATTCTAAATTTGAAATCTTTAAGTGTGTTTTGCTTATTATGAACTATTACTACGAGTATAACTTACCCGTGGTAAAATTAAAACAGTGTGCTAACTTATCCAGTAAGTAAATTGAACAATTTGGTATTTTATTTCGAATGCATTCCAAATTTGAAATTTTTAAGTGACCTGTTCTTTGCTTATATGAGCTACCCATGGTAAAATAAAAACAGTGTACTAACTTTTCCAGTACAGTAGAACAATTTTGAATTTTTGTTTCTAATGCATTCTAAATTTGAAATCTTTAAGTGAACTGTTCTTTATAAGAACTACCCATAGTAAAATTAAAACAGTGTGCTAACTTACGATTCAGTAAATTAAATTAGACTACTTATCATTGACACGTACGTACCTTCTACAAGAGATTACATAAATTTATGTGCAAATTACAAATTAGATTAACCAATTTTGTCAACCGAGCGAGCGTTAGCAAGAGAAACGTAGCTTCAATTTCGAGAAAAATACTTTCGCAAGTCCGAATTCTGTCTGGATCGTCGCTTTTCTAAACCGATTCTCGTGAAATTTTGTGAGTAGGTTGTTTTTCTATTAAAAAAACTCAGATAATTATTGAACCTGCTTACAAAATTTCACGAGAATCGATTGAGGAATACGACTTGTGGCGGAGGACAGACGCAAGTCACGAGATCTCCAGCTTACATAGTCACTAGTTTTTAAGAATCTCAGTAAGTTTGTACACGCTCGAAAATAAAGAAGCAAAGTTTTTCAAACTAATTCTTATCAAAATAATTAAATGACAATTTCGTTTTACGGTTGATTGATTACATGGATGTCAACTGAAAAATATATCTCCAACGGATCATCAAATTTATCGGCAAACGCACGATTAAAAAAAACTTGTTTTGTCAAACGAATTACGTGGAAACGAATAAATCACTCGATTCACAATCGATATCAATGGTATCGCAGCACTAAATGGGCTATTTATCAGATATACATAAAACTATACGCGTGCCAAGCCCAACACTGATCATTGAAAAATCTATTGACAGGACTACCCTCATTTCCGATAATGATTTATCTATCGATACATAAAAATGTAGCGCAATAAGCTTTAAAAGTCACTCGCATAATAAATGGTTTGGTATCGGTTAATAGAATATTAAATTGCTATTTATCAAGTAGGACCGTGTTCGCATTTTATCTGCATACATAATGATCATAATCTGTGGTTACTATTTTTTTGGTTGCTTAAACATATTGTTAATTTATAGTCATCAACCTTACTGTTAACGTCTGTTAAGCTGTTAACCCTTAAATCGATACACGTGGTCGATTATGTCAACTCTATGTCAATTATGATTATGTCAATTATATCCCATTAGCTTGTGTTATCGTAACTTTTTGCAGAAGTAACGTTTTATGTGGTCCATGTTACAGAGAAACGGTATTTTATTATTTATTATACGGAAAACAGAGCAAACTAACCAAAAGTGTCCGCGGTACGGAAGCAGCGGGACGTAGCAAAACAAAGCAAAATAAAGAAAATAGAATGACGTGTGTTTGGCGCTACACTGGAACTGTGGAGTTTGCTATTTATATTTACGTAAGTGAATAAACACACATAAATGTAACTAGATATTGTGTTGCTGAAGGTAATCTACGTTGTCAGCTTGAACGCTTGAATCGTTGTTTGAATTTAGGACTAAATACGGAAATAGGTATGTACTTTAAATACTCAGACATAAATGTTAGTGCCAAGAATGTTGTTTACTATATTTAAAAATCAATTTTAAAATTAGCACAGAAACCTTGAACTATATTTTAAATGGTTTGATTAAGTGTACCTATCCTTTCTTTAAAAAAAAATACAAAGTTCAAATTATGTTTACTGGTAACATTCAAATGACTTATTTTAAAACTCATCGACACGCTAAATGAATAGAGTGCATCTCTAAGCCTTTCATACGACAAAGGGGACGGAAACATCCGAAATGGAAAGCGTGACAGGAAAATGGGACAAAAAGACCGATGTGTACTCGCGTCGCCCCAACCTCTGGGGGGTTGACTGGACGCGGACTGTGACGTTTTGTACCGACCGACGTTAGACTGAAATGATTATATAAATGTAGACTGTATGCGATCTTTTAATAAGGACACAATTTGAGTGTGTATCTGTGTCGCTAACAAAAGTTGGTTCAAGAACGAAATACTCTTAGGTATTTCTATTTGAAATAATACATTTTCTTGTTTCATTTTTTGTAAAAAGATTTTGTTGCTCACGTCATAAACATTAAAATAAAATAAAAAACATTTTTAACCGACAAAACGGAGGAGGTTTACAAGTCAACGCGTAATTTTTTTTGTGTGCTAAACATAAAAAAAAAACAAAAAATGCATAACTTTTTACAGTGTAGCGCGATTTTGATAATTCTTTTTTTATGAAATATAATGTTGGAGATGTTAAAGAAAACTACGTCATCGGTAATTAAGTATCTTTAAAAAAGTCCTTACACCACACTTGTAAACAATATTTGTATATTATATAAAAGGTAAAATATATAAGGTAGTATACATAAGGGCAAGCTCAAACATAAAAGCAAAATTGCGAAAGCACTCCGGCCATCATACAAAGTTACTCGTAACGTAACACATGCGGTCTTTTCTTTTATTTCCCCTCCATTTTCCATTTCCACTAAAACGAAAGCGACTTTCCACGGCGACTTTTTTGAACTGAAAAGCTGCGAGGAATTGTGGAAAAATAATAATAAAAAACAATGAACGAAGAGAAATGGAAATAAAAATTTGCTTTGTCATAAATCATGAAACGCTTCCGACGGCTTGCTTTATTACAAAGAAAGTTTGTATCAATGCCGCGATGCTTTTAGAGACGACAAAGTAATGAGAGTGACAGCTAATTAAGAAAATACTTAAGAAGTTTTTTCGTGAACGTGTTTCATTTATTGATGCGGGACTTTGGCACGTTTTCACTTCTGCTGCGTTACAATGATGTTCAAAGGAAACTCTGCCAAGAAAAATACAAAAAATAGGCTTATACAAATCTGACGCTACGGGGTATTGCGACTAAAACGAAGAGCTTAAACCATCGCTCGACACAAATCCCAAGCGGAAAGATTCCATTAAGAAAATCAAAAAAGGTCTGCTCACTTCACGGGCTCGACTATTTTCATTTAGCAAAAACAAGCCATAAATTGTCATCTTAACGAGATTTCTGTTTTTGCAGCATTCGCACCCTAGAGTGTTTGGTTACTAGCAGTTTGGTGACGTATTCGTTTCGCATAGCCCGGGCTATGTCAGCGGCTTTTTGGAATGGAAATTAGACTCCCTTATCTACGTCATGGATTTCGTACCTTCCTTGTAAGTCGGTTTAGGACGTTTGTCATATCTACCGTCACGAGGTAGACATTCAAACTTCAAAATTTAGCGTTTAGCTTCTGTAAGTAGCTTTTGTATCTGATGTTTTGTATTGAGATTGTTTAGTAATATCGTCACTATCATTGTGGCTTACTAGTTTTCAGCTGTATCTCTCCAGACACGTCTCGTATAATAAAGTCAAATCTTTGACTTTTTCTTCAGTTAATGTAATCTCTCTTATAACATATTTCATAGCTGCATCGACTAGTAGGGCATCTTATTCAATAACACTCTATTGTCGGACTCCTTTTTAATCTTTTTGGCTTATAGGTATCAAATTCTGAAACATCTCACAAATATTGGAAATCTGAAAGTTTGGAAGTAAGGACGTTTGTTACTCAATCACACCAGGACGACTGAACGGATCTGCATAAAATTTGGCACAAAGATAGATTATGGTCTGTATTCGCACTTAAGACATTGTTTAACCGCGGAGCACAGAAAGTATTCTATACAAACTAATACCACAGGCATAAGCCATAGTCATTTAGAATTTACTATATTTTAGTATTGTGAGGCAATCTTCCAAAGTTTTTAACAACAGAAATAACATTTTACCGTTGAACTTGTTCAGAACATTGAAGACAGTACTGTTATAAGATTGGTAGATCTTAGAAATAGATTAATAACGATTTAGTATACTATTTGCGATCCAAAAAGTAAATAAAAAGACGAAACTGGAACTGCATAGACGTGTATTCTTTGGCACGGAGAGCGCATGCGTGTCAGACATCAGACGGTGCGCGCGAGTGCGTGCAACCGCCGGGATATTTATGATCCCGACGATGAATTAGCTTTGTTTATACAGGGCTCTTCTGAAAGAGTATACCTACTAATTTAAAAAAAAACTTTTTTTATGATATACCTACTAATTGAAAAAGAAAAAAAAAACTTATTTTATGAATCAGTCTTGAAATTACAAAAAATGGCTGTCAGTTTGAGGATCATAAAGCTTTAGCCAGTATAACATTCTGTTCAGTTCGAATGTTTGCATTGTTTTATTTTACTGTTGTTTAAACTCGTAACAACATCTAAAAACTTAGTGTGATAGTTTTTTTTTAAATTTATGAACATTTTTATGTCTATTTTATCTTTACGTACCCTTTCAGAATAACCCTACACGCCACCACCTTTTGAGGGTTAACTACAAAAACCCAATGAATATGTTATTGCCTCTTTATTGGTTTTTATTTCTCAGCAGCAAATAAACTAGTTTACATCGATAATTGCACTATTTTAAATAAAATACTCGTAATTATTTATTACTGAGGTGACAGTTTGACAAATTACACGCCATTATTATGGAGTAAATGACATTAAGGCTTTTTACATAATGGATCTGAACGTTGCACACTGAGGTTAGAAGAAGAAAAAAGCTGTGAAGTAAATTAACATTCTAACTCCTATTCAAGAATTTACATTCCGTCACTATGTAACTTTAGTTACTTTTTTTTTTTTTTTTTAATTATACTCCACGGACTCCGGGGACCGTGACTTTTGTTAACATAAATCTTAAATTATTATTTAAGGGGAATACAGGTAGAGGGGGGTTAGTTATTAAGTCTTAATCTAAGGTTAGGTTAAAGGTTTTCACTTATTGCATTGTGAGTACACCGTGGACTTTCACTTTGTCCGAACAAATGTGTCTTTTTTGTAGGAACTTGACAGCTGTCAAGTTATCAGAGATGAATTTGAGCAGTAGTGTCGGAAAGTATTAGTTAATCTTTTCAGATTTCCGTGGCGGTATGTATGTATGTGTATATGTATGTAAGTATGAATATAAAATTACAAGCTGCAAATGCGGTCTCAAAGAAATTCCTACTTTTTTTTGGAATTAAAAGAAACTTATGTCTTTTTCAATACACCGTGTCTGACAACATGACACTCAACGTATATTATGCAAAATTTCATGATGATCGATTCAGTAGGTAGTTAGGGCGTGAAGGCGTAACAAATAAACAAGCAACGAAACAAACTCACCTTTATATCTATCAATATATTAATATCATAAATGCGAAAGTTTGGATGGATGGATGGATAGATAGATGGATATATAGATAGATGGTAACTCAGTCACGCCACAACGGCTAAACAGATCTGGATGAAATTTAGCACAGAAATAAACAGTCTGGAATAGCACATGGGGTACTTTTTAACCGCTTAACTCCGGTGAACCCGCGGGCCACAGCTAGTTTTTAAAATGAGTTAGAATATGTTCAAAATTCAAATTCACAACTATAACATAATATTAACTCCGTATCATAATTAAAGTGACGTTCCGTCAAAATCCAAATTCACAACTATAATATACTCGTAACATTAACTCCGTATCATAATTAAAGTGACGTTCCGTCAAAATTCAAATTTACAACTTTAATACAAAATGAACTCCGTATCAATTAAAGTGGCGTCCCGTCAAAATTAAAATTCACAACTATAATACAAGATGATCTACGTCTCATAATTAAAGTACGAGTAGCGTCTCGTCAAAATTCAAATTCACAACTATGTATAATAAATACAACATGAACTCCGTATCATAATTAAAGTGGCGTCCCGTTCGGGCGTCATAGCCACCGTTGCCCAAATTATCCAAGCGTCGTGTCATCTTGTCCCAATCCAATATGGCGCCATAAATCCTGCCGGGGGAGACTCGGCGTGGAGGGGGCACGTCACTCAAACTTTCTCTGTGCCGTCTTACGGTTAGGGTGGGTAAGGACAACCCGGGTGAATGTTTATTTTGATTTTTGTAGCGTGTTGCGTTTTAAGGGTTAAATACGTTTGTATGTTAGTTTTTGTACGTTTTATTGACGGTGGTTTAATGTTCTTAATTTAAGTTTATTTGCGAGAGTTGATTGGACTTATCATTTAACTATTTATCAGTGTTAATGTTATTAAGTTATTGTTCTACCTAGGTAGTAAGTATGTACATGAACATTTAAAAAGAGAAGTTAATATTTCGTCCGCATTTTTAATGGTTTACAATATATTTCCAAATTGTAAATCTAATTTAATAATAATAATGTTCACTTTATTTTCAAATGTTCAATTTTCACTTATTAGAATATGTTTTATGAAAATTGTGAACGGAAACATATCACTTCATCAGATGAAACGCTTGGACTCAAATGCGCTATTTTTGTGTGAAAATAAATATGTCTATGACATTTGTTGCTGACGCTACATACATCAAGGCGCGGTTCGCTCGGAGGAATTCTCAGATAGAGTTCGAGCTTTGGGATGAGTAATCTCTTTTGTTTTTCAAAGAGGAGACGGCCGCCCACTATTATCGGTTTTATACACAACTTTTCAAATACTGTGAGTATATTTACCTTACCAACATATTTTTTCTTGGACTGTCTTTTCTGAAGTCTTATCATTACGACTATTCGAATTTTTCATCCTGCTTTTTGCTTAGGTTTCAACTTTGAACCACGTCTGAATTTTTTTCAGTTCCCAGTGTGTTTCTTTTCCCCAGATGATAGGTTTACCTAAATTTCCCCTTGTACACATCTAGTTGACTTTTATGGCATTTTGATTAATAATCAACCGGTACATAGAACTGTAATTATTAAAAACGGTGATACTGTCCTATGTAATCCGGTAAACACCTAAATATCCGTACAATTTTACTTCCAATCAATCACTTAACCATTAATCCCAATAATTTAATCAAACCGCCCCCCACACAGGGCAATCTTATTAATACTCGCGTGACCAAACATCGTAGAGCAGGTGAGTCTAGAACATTCTACTGTATATCAGTACCAAGCGAACAACTTGTTCATAAAAGTGCCCAAATGAAGGAACTAACCATTTCCACGAGGTTTGTTCAGAAAATTCGATAGTGGCTCCTTTACATGACTCTGGAGAAAAGTTGGTAGTGCTACCTATATGTATTGATGTTCAATATAAAGTGACCATCGATCAAGGAGTCTTAGCTCAGCAGGGGACGACTATATTAGAAAGCCTTCGTCAGATGTGTCTACACCTTGCTTTAGAGGTTGTATGTGGGACATACAAGGTGTTAGTTTAAAAATAAACTTGCTTTTCTGTACACATTTTTTTTTAAAATAAAGAAATGTTTTATGATAAACCTATGAACAGAAATCCCAACCCCTGATCACCTGAGCGAACAAAGAATCCGGGTGAACAAAGTTTACTTAAACTGCACTTAATGCACCCAAGTGATTAAACTCAGGTGAATTAAGTAAACTACGGGAAAAATTGAAGCTAAAATAAACAATGTCCTCAAAAGAATCTACAAGTTGTTTGTAGAAGTTTTTTTTTTTTAATTTCACTAGTTCAACGCATTAGTATAATCCACACACAAAATTTTTAAATCACTTAGCAAGTCAGATCGCAGTTGATAACATGTTAAAGCAGCTCTTCCTAATTGTAGCAATTTTTAGTTCACTACAATTTAGCGTGCTAATTAATTCTTTAACAGTAAAATCGTATAATTGCACTTGTATCTCCTATTGTAATGTACCAGCCATAAAAATTCAGTGCTCATAAATTATAAAAATAACGAATTAATTTTACAAAACGCAAAATACAATACATTTTTAACCACGGCAAACATTTTTGAATAATATGTGAAAAAGCGTTTGAAATTAGAATGCATAGAACAAAGAAGCGTAGTTTTTTTGCAAACTTGCATAACGCTGTTGTGAAATCAAAAAGTCTTCTCTATGTCTTTGGTAATAAGAGCGATCAACATCTTTTTTTACGAAGAACAGTATTTTATTTGCAAATATATGGAGCTCTGCTATGAAAACACAAATTAATCTCTATGCCGTTGTGATAAGAACTTTAGAAGCTTTTTTATAAACTTGTACGTCCGTATTCTGGATACCGCTGCGTTTATGACGTAACGGTCCGGTCGTGCGGTCGAACTTTTCGGACTCTGAAGAATTAATTATGCAAACAAAAGGGCCCGGTTATTGTTTTCTCTCTCTGAACTGTTTGGACGTTTTGCGTAATATCAGACAAAACATGATAATAAGCCACATGTTCGAGAATACTGTTTTTTTTTTGCTTAGAGACAATGAACTTGAGCATTTGCTAATCGTTTCTAAATTTGAAAATGTCTACTGCTGTGACATTGATGTTGGTCGTAAAGGTTTTAGCTTACTCAGTAGAATTTAACTACGTAAAAAAAATGTGGATCTTTTTCATAAGAAAAGATGGAAATACATTGGTAAAAAACCGTTGTTACTTTCATGTGCAGACTATTAACTGCAGATAGCAAATTTTACTTTTTAGACTTAGATGAATTTAGTATAATATGTAGAATTCTTATTTTCAAACATATTTTCACTTACTACTCCAGCCTTTTAATTCGGGAACTCTGCTGAGATAAAATATTGGGCCTTGAAAAAACTTAGGTATAAGTTGCGAAGTCTAAAAGTAAGGGGAACTTTCTGCTAATGCCCTGTTGGCAATTTTCCAGATCAGTAATAGGAAAAGTTGGCTTCGTTAGAATTGGTTCGCAGTTCGCACAGTATTTGATTTGAGCTTTAGTTTTTAGACGTTGCTGAAAATCACGTTACAGAATAACTCCGTTTTTAGCAGTTATTTGAAGAGCTAATCAATGCTTGAAAAGTACTTGTACTTGGTAACGTTTTTTAATGAGTGAGCAAAATTACCAAAATTAAAATGACCTTAAGCGTGAAAACGTTGCTTTTACAGTTAAGTCGGCTTTTGTTGCTTTCAAATAATTTATGGGTGCACTAAAAATATGATTAGCGCAACAGTCCGTATTGAGACGTCACTCTGTGGGACTTTTATGGCCTCATTTGGACAATTCGAGAGCGATTCCTTGAACCATGACCAACCATTTATTCCAGACCTCTGTCGAATTAAATTAAATTCCTGCAATGACATAATTCTTCTCAATTTAAGAGCTCTACCTATGCTGGATGATGGTAACTTTTAAATTCTATTCCACTAAAGGCCGCGTCTACTTTGTTCCGTTGTGTTCAAAATTTAAAATTGGGAGCGACTACGAAATCGTAAACTTTATGGGTGTTGTGATGAGCCGTGTGAATTCTTAATGGCCAGTTAAATTTACGACATTGGTGCGAATTGTCTTTCGAATTTCAAATAAGTAATATGAAGTTTTCACTTCGATAATTATTATGTGCGGCCAGTGTTGTAATAAAAACGTATTGTTCTGTTAATGTTTTGGCTTGTCACGCGTATTGTATTTATTTAACCGATGTCTGTTTAAGGTTTTGTGATCCGGAGATTACTTGATTTTGTTGACATAAGTATAGTCAACGTAATCAAGTATTTAAATATTTTAATAGAAAAAAAGGCTTAATTTTTTTTAACTATTCGCCAAAAATATTAGTAAAAATATTAGGAAAGTATAGAAAAATACTGCCATAATCACGAATGTGGCGATATCTAATAAAGAGATGGCGGCGTTATAGAAAAAAAGACCTAATATCTCAAATGTCAAAATGTGACATTGAGTGATTTGTAGCTAAGCTCCGCCTGTCCCGTGTTTCAAACATCACCCCAGACAGCTGAGCTCTAAGCTTTGTACAGCCGCAACTGAGTGCATACGCTTGTCTCTTTCGCACTTGAGGAGTTAGTCTATTTGTGTCTCATTACGGATAAGTCTACGATTGTATAGGCGGTAACTACCTATTCCTGTACTTACCTGAGAGCTTTTGTGTGAAAGTTCAGCGTATTTTTTTGCAGTTTGGGATTTTGGTATAGTTCGCACCTAGCGTTAAAATTGTAACGTTTTCGTTGTATTTATTCTTTTAATAACATTTTTCCTTAGGAAAAGCATTGAAATTAAATTATTTGTTAAGTTTTTTTACGTAGCCAATAGACAATAGTGAAATATCAAATAACCTTTGAAGAGTTGCGGGTATGTGTAAGTCTCTGGCGAATTACCTGAAAAAGAAAAAAAATATTTTGAATACATTTTTTACTTGCAAGTATCTAACATATTTCCTAAATGCTTGTAAGTTAATAAGTTATAAGTCCTACGGTAAGTTAACGTACCTAAGGTAATGTTAAAAGTCCTACTAATTAAATAATAAGTTTGTAAGAATGGATGGATGAATGTTTGTTACTCTTTCACGCCAGAGCGGCTGAACAGATCTGGATGAAATTTGGCACAGAGATAGATTATAGTTTAGAATAGCACATAGGATACGTTTTAACCGCGGGTGAAACCGCAGGGCGCAGCTAGTATACAATAAACGATTTACGAATAGGTATATTAGAATCCGTAGCTTTATTCAACGGCAAAAGAGCCATTGAACAAATCGAACCGGACGTCGTATCCGGATTAGTTTTTATGGTAAGTATCTACCTACCTGGGTTTTTAAACACAAGTTAGTCATAAGCCTATACTTAACACCTACTTTTATGCATGCTAAGTGATCTAGGTATATGTACACATATTTAATAGCTACATCAACATACATTAGTGACTATACAATACAATACAATACACCTTTATTGCACACCAAAAATACAAAGTAAAACGAACATAAAGAAAATATTAAACAATAAAGTATCAGTCGCCAGTACAAGGGCGGCCTTATCGCCTAAAGCGATTTCTTCCTATGTGACTATGTGATCTGTAGACCTAGCGGTCGACATCTGTCTTCCTCTACAGGGATCATTCCTCAAACGATTCTCGTGAAATTTTGTGAGCAGGAGGGCTATTCCTGCGCGTGAGATGAGATGAGATTTTATCTTGGTCACTCTCACACCTATGACGTTTTAAACGAGAGCAACAAGGACGAAAAAAGGTGAGATGTAAATCTCAAATCTCCGAATAGGGCCACTGGTTCAATAATTATACAGAAATTTTTGTCGAGTCAGTTTTTGGAAGTTTTTCAAAATTATTTTAGTTACAGAACTTACAAAATTTCTAGAGAGTCGGTTAAGAAATGCGGCTTGCAGAGGAAGACAAAGATCCGGACAGAATTCAGACATTGACTGCCTCGGTGGCTCAGTTGGTAGTGAACCTGCCTTCTGAGCTTGGGGGCGTGGGTTCGATTCTCACCTAGAGCAAATTTTTGTAATGAACCTTTGTGTTTGTTCTACGTCTGGGTGTTAATTAAGTATGTATTTAAAAATATCTAAGTATGTAAATCAGTCTCTGGCAGCCATAGTACAAGCTTCGCTTAGTTTGGGGTTGCATGCTCACTATCGAAGGCACCTTCTTGCGGTGGCGTCGTGTGTCGGGTCGTTCTCTTCCCTCAAATATGGTTGAGGAGAGCGATGGCTGGCACATGCGTCATACTCGTGATCGGGTGCTGCTTGCGGGTCGCTGGTCTACTCGTGGTGTACTCACAATGCAATAAGTAAATCTGATAACCTTTAACCTAACTTTAGATTAAGACTTAATAACTAACCCCCCTCTACCTGTATTCCCCTTAAATAAAAATTAAAGATTTATGTTAACAAAAGTCACGGTCCCCGGAGTCCGTGGAGAGTATTTTTTTTAAATATTAAAAAATCAGCATTTTCTGTCGAAGCTGAACATGAACGATTGTCGTCAACACATTCTATGAAGTATCTATGAAGCAGTATAAGTAAAGCATGCTTCTAATTGCTTAGACATCTGGTTCTTCAGAAGAACTGACCTTTGTAGCTGCTTCGTATGAATGAACCGAGTGTTTGAGACCATTCTAACATATGGTTCGTAAGTACCTTTGTAAGTAACGTTTATAAAGTATTAATGTCAACTGCTTCAGATCAATGATAATAGTTATGTACTCGTATTGTAATAGAGCACGGTCAAAACTGCCAATGTCGTCTGATGTCTCACTCACTAAACTAAACTGAGATGACTGAAATTATCCTGTCTTTTTTTTAAATACAAGAATTGCCTAAGTCCTTACTTACGAGTATCTAGTTTAATCTACTCCTACCTACTTTTTTTTACACGAACCATAAGAAGAAGAAAGTTCTTTAGAAGAATCTTAACTATACGTGTCTGATAAGCAAATATTAGAATTAGAGAATTAAATTCATTACATTTCATGCAATTTTTTAAATAATTTTAAATTTTATATAATTTAGTTAGTTCATGTTATTTTTATTATCATGCAATAAAATTTTATCTACAACAACAACAACAACAACAACTCTTTATTAAAAACATAAAATAATTACAATAGTACTTAAATAAGGCTTAACTAAGTTTTTAATGGGCGGCCTTATCGCTCAAAGCGATCTCTTCCAGGCAACCTGAATGGACAGGAACATTTATAAAAGTTGAGGCCTTGAAAATTCTAATACTACATTTACATTTAACTAAATCTATTTTTAAACATTTTTTTTATTTATATAATTATGTAGGTACATTAATTCTTGTATTTATTTATTAAGGACCTCCATGGAGAGTTAGCCTCCCTTCCTTTTTCCTCCCTTAGCTTTTTCTCTCTAATCTATTCCTGCTGTTTTATTAAATCATCGAGCCATTTTTCTGGCTAGGCTATACAAAATTTATTATTAAGGGGTCTGTTCGCATTTAAGGCCACGTGTGCGTTGACCATCCTTGATCACTCACACAGTAGCAGAAAAAAATCTTCCCAACATCTTTAAAAGTGAAATCAAAAGTTCAAAAGACAGATGCTAAAGTTAAGGCCCCAGTGGATATAAATAGCATCGCTTTAAGTGGCAAAGCGCGCCGCTTCCCTTATACTGATAACATCGCATTAGGGTACTGTGGAAAGGATAAAAAACCGCTACTGGTTTTTGTCACGAGGAGGCACCTACGCCACCTACATAAATTAAGTTATTAGTTAAATTCAATATTTTTGTGAATGTTTTAATTAGACTGTCTAAATTATGATTCACAATATTTTGGTCCTTGTAAAGGCTGCGCTGATGTTTGAGTGCGTGCTGTAAAATAAAATGTAAGTAATTAACAATTTCTATTAAAAAAACAGCATCACAAACATTTAAAAACTTTGATAAATTTTGAATGTTTGTGTTTAGAAATCTTTCTGTAAAGAACACAACAACATAGAACCTTACATCTTATAACCGACTTCAAAATAGGAGGAGGTTCCCAATTGTCCTGTATGTTTTTTTTAAAGTTTTTTTTAATGTTTACTACGCGATCTTTTTTTGTTTGGTAGCTTGTCGATAATCATTCACAATACTTCAGAGATGATCCCATATAAATTTTATGGAAATCTGTCAAGTGATTTTTAAATATCAATACTGGTCTAAAATAAAAAAAAAACCTATTTGGATGACGAGATCAGTTTGAAAACTGATCTCGTCATCCAAATAGGTTTTTTTATGTCACATATTTAAAATCAAGTTTGAGTCTATGTGGGCCAGTTCTATATCGTTCAAGTTTTAATTAGACAATAATTTCCCTAATTAGACAATATTCTACTTCAATGAAAGTATAGGACGTGAAAAAGTTTAAATGGAACATAGATGTGCTATTTCATTTTTAATCGCTGCGCTTCGCAGTGTTACCTTAGTTAAAAAAATATTGAAAATTTAAAAATAACCCTTACACTATATGAACACCAGGGTATAAGCCGTATATAACCGTTTGAGTGCGAAAAAGTAACAAAGACACACAAATATACTTTCGCATTTATAATATACTAATTTTTTTACGGGTTTTTCCACAAACAATAACATTTTGTAGAGTCACAAAAAAAAACAAGTTCATTCGCTACATTTTTAAAGTTAGGCACTAGAACTTCCACGAAATTCGTCTAGACTTATAAAATACCTTCATTCTAGTCGATTACACGTGTGACTCACAATATTTTGTGCAGTCATTTTTTTCAATAATAAATGTTATTTCCTAACCTTGATTATTCATATTTCTTTGGTTCTACCGGTTCATTATTCAAGCTAGTAGGTATGAACTTAATTAGCCTAGCCTACTGTTAACATATTAAATTATTGTTGGAATATTTTGGGTTAATTTGGCTTATTATGAAAAATATATATTCGATGTAGTGATGAGAAGGTAAGTGTACCTACTCGTAATTTAGACTTTGTTTTCAGATCAGTCACAGCTACCCTCAATTCATATAATGGGGTACACTAAATAATTAATAAATTCGGGTCATTTTTCACGCCTGATCCCAAACTAAGCAAAACTTGAACTATGGCTGTCAGAGGCTGATAAAAATACATACATATTTTTAAATGCATACTTAAATATGTAGTTATTAATACCCAGACATAAAACAAACACAAATATTTATTACATAAATGTTTGCCCTGTGTGAGAATCGAATCGAAATCGGAATCGGGATGTACGAGTAGTACGGGATGTTTGTAAGTATTAGGTTTCTTTGGCAGGACCTACAACTTAAACAGCTTGATGGATTTCGACATATGAGGTGTCATTAGAATCGTCTTGATAGTGAAAGTGACATACGGTACAAATTTTTGCAGCCGGCTTTTTTGTTTTTCTTTTAAAAATGTTACTTGTTCTTTAAAGATTTTATTTTTACTTTACTTTTGTATATCGTCACTTCCTTGAGTCGCAGGACGTCGTAGAGTTTTTTATATAATTTGCTGCAACCCGCAGTGTTACCTGAGGTTACAAAGAGGCTTGTGCGTCAATCCAGGATATAAGCTACCTCCTTACCAAATTTCATCAAAATCCGACCACCTGTTTGACCGTGAAGAAATAACAAACAAACACAGACAAACGCACAAACTTTTACATATTTAATAGGTAGGATATGTAGGAAAAGGTCAATAAATTATTTTATAAAAATATCTATTGTATCTGGAATCGTTTGCCACCATCTATTTTTCCCACTAACTACAACCTAGGTATCTTCAAGGCCAGAGTGAATAAGTACCTACTACAGGTCTTCGAGCTTCATCTTAAGACACAATGTCGCTTTACATCAGGCGAGTTGGTGGTCAAATTTTGACCTATTCTTTAAAAAAAAAAAGTAACACTTTTTCAAAAGCCCACTTCATAATCTTTATTCTTAAAGTAACTGAGTCTTCGCTAGATTCTCGGCAAGGTAAGCTCAGTATAAGGCGTGGCGCACACTCGCATCTCATTTCCTCGCGCCACTTCCGACGCCGTCACTCGATACTAGTCGATACACCGACGCTAGGGGCTAACCCGATACGGTGTAATACACTACCGTGAACCGGCTGGTATATTTCTGGGCTTACTTTTAAAATATGTTAAATGAACGGTTGCCAAAATTTGTTTAGGTTTTGTGTGGGTTTGTTTTGGACCTCATAATTATGACAGATTTTGAAACTTGTTGCACACATGAAAATTATTTGACTTTAGGCATCTTCAGGGGTGACTCCTATACTCTTTTTTTCAATATTTTCCCTTTAGAGAAGGGATTTTTAGGGAAGAATGGTGAAATTAACCAACCGCAATGATATAAGGTTAGTGTAACAACTTTTTACACTATTTTTCAAAAGTATTTTTATTTGCTCAGCTAATATGGTTAAACAAGTTTTCTTTTAATTCTTTCTGATTCTGTATTTCATGGTACATAATATTATCATTTCTGGTCCATGTTATAGGGACAGCTAGTAAATTTATTCTCAAGTAAGTACTAACCTGACTATAAAGTATCCATCTTTTCACTACAGCAAGTACTACACATGTATCTAAGCAAAACCTAATGCACCGTCTACACGGACCGACGTACCCGACTACAGGCCGATTACATCGCAAACGCGATAAGACAATCGCATCCTGGATCTAACGAGTTTCACTCGTGGGCGTGCTCCTGCGGACGTACGATTTGGCTGGACGATTTTTTGCTGTCAATTAACATTGGATCCGTTGTTTGTAACGGGCACACGCGTGGGGAAGGATGCTCTTGCGTAATAGGGAGGTGTAAAGGATGCATAACATTTAAGGAGCCTTAAGCGACTTTGTGGCATTCTTTCAATACTGAGTAAGCAAATGTGATCGTTAATCACTATAAAATAAAGTCGAAATAACCCTTGGAGGCAATTAAGCTTTAATGAACTCACGTCATTTACTTTATGCCTCGGTTTTGTCTTGGCCATTTTTTTTTCGTTTGTCTATTAATAACGACTTTGTTGCCTAACGTTTCAAAATGTACTTAATAAGTATTGTTTTTCTTTACCTACATATTTCTTTAATAACAACCTAAATTATTGCTACAGATATGCTCGCAAAAAACTTACAACCAATTATTTTCTTTTGTGGTTAACCAATATTTATAAAGTTCATAACGCAGGGCTATCATAAACAACAGAGGTCTTAATAAACCATCAGTAAAATGTAAGACCTTTTTTACTGTACGCATTAATTTGTATGAAAACGATGTCCATATCGGCCACCCATCAAGTTGACGAGCAATTTAGTTGCTAATGTCTTCGTATGGATAATTTAATAACATTGTCAACGCATAAATTCGATCATAATCAACTGAATTGTCTTTTACAACTGTGTAAGAACTTTATCGCAATAAAAGCATGGAATAAGTTGCTTTACAAGCAGGAGACTTGCTTTTGGTTTTCGTTGTGATAAGGTACGTAGTAGATGCAGTATTTTATTAAAGTTTAAGAAAACTAAGTATAAACCATCAGCAGGTGTGTTACAAAGTGCTCACAGCATGGTGTGCCATATCAACTATGACTAGATCAAGATCAAACAGAAACTCAATTTCAGTCAAGGAAATGAATTTCAGTTTTTTAAACCCTTTTTTGGAATTAAACGCCTTAAGGCTGATACTACACTGCCGCTGCATCCCGCTACGGTGTGCAAAGTGATGGTTATTCGAATGCGCATCTACGCACGGAGAAGTGTCAGTGTGTAGTGTGTAGTGTGTGTGTGCCGTCAGTTTTTGTATACAGTTCGAGATTTTACAGTCAAAGTTAAATTTCGCATCACCGCACACCGGAGCGGTGTCCGGTGCAGTGTGTCGTGCTTGTAGTCGGGACAAATAAGAGCTTTCTCCTACCAAAACAGCCACTAGTGGCGGTGGCTAGGACAAAAATTTAGAAGACAGAGAGAGAGAATAAAGTTATTTAGTTCTCAATACTTTGGCAGAATGCACGCACTAATTTGTTCATTGAGTGAACATTGTACGTTATTAATGCCATCTGCTACGTTACTAGAGCCCGATGTTTAGCGACAAGCTCGCCCCCTGTCACATTTGGGACTGAATATCGTCCGGCAAAGTGTGGGTATTGTACAACTCTGCTAGTCTCTTTTGAGTAGAAGCGTGACGATATGTTATGTTACATTTATTTATTCATTTACTAGCCAGATACTCGTAACACATTAAGTAATAGGAACTGCACGTATTGTTGCCTGCATGCCGACACTATTTGAATTAAATGGTGAACAGTTATAGGTGTTGTCTTATTGCTTGATAAAACCTAATACCAGTGAACAGTTAAGTGATTTGTACCTACTATCTATTTTGTTTAAATAGTAGAACTTGCTAACTAAAGTCTAAAACATCCGTAAGATCGACTACTGTTAGTACTTAGAGTTTCATGTTTGCGGTTCCATACTACTGTTTAATTTTTTTTGTAGCAACCGCACTATCTATAGTATGGTAAAATCAGCAAAGGGCAAAGCAACAGTGTAAAATTAATTTCCTTTATGGTTTCGATTTCATCTTTATAAGTATAGGCATTGATAAGGTATAACTTACGAATATGATGGATATCAAAATGTCTTGAACAAAGAAAATTACAAGTTTTTTGTCGATTAAATGTGTTTAAAAAACTAATAAATACTCGTATTAATGAGAAGGTTTGCAGATTGCCAGTAATTAGTTTGTTAGTAATAAATTGTAGACATTATCTTTCGGTTAATCTTATAAAAGAGCACGCACCCTTTCTAATATTTGAACTATAATATTTGTGCGGTGTTACAAGGCGGTCAAGTCTATTTAAAAAAAAAACTTTGACGTTCATAAGTGTATCTTTGATACCCAAATTGAATAAAAACATTTTGACTTTGACTTTGACTTTTGTACGCTTTGTTTTTTTATTGTTTAGTAATGAGCTAGCACTTGGTCGGCATCGCGTCTGATATTAATCAATACTTACTTAAGCAAAAAGAAATTATGAAGAATTTAAAAAAAATATGTGCTAAACAAATGTAATAATATTTTCAAAATTGTACTTGTCAAAGTTTATAAATATTTTGGCAAAATATAAAACTATCGTTTGCAAAGGTAAAGACCTTTGCAAACGATAGTTTGATAGCAAAGTAAACAAGTAGATTGCAATCCGAAAGCACCGTGATTAAATTAAAACTCATTAAAAACAATACTTAAACTCAAAAGGATTAAAAATTAAATTCACTAAACTTAAATTCACTAAAACGAACTCGAATCTTGAACTTAATCAATCCGGCCGGACCCGACCAGGGGGGCTATTCCTGGCCGTGAGATGAGATGAGATTTTATCTTGGTCACTCTCACACCTATGATGTTTCAAACGAGAGCAACAAGGACGAAAAATGGTGAGATGAAAGTCTCAAATCTCCGAATAGGGTCCCAGGGGGGCTATTCCTGGCCGTGAGATGAGATGAGATTTTATCTTGGTCACTCTCACACCTATCACGATTCAAACGAGAGCAACAAGGACGAAAAAAGGTGAGATGAAAATCTCAAATCTCCGAATGGGGCCCCAGATCCGGTCTACCCAAATTGAAAATGACACCGGATTGCAATCCCTATTTACAAGTCAATCATCATAAATTTCATTCAATTCTTTCTATGGTGACTCCTTAATTTACAATACTCAATACACGTACTCGTATATAAACTGTTTACCCAATTTCGTTGTGCGTGCTGCACCAACCCGCCTGTTCCTTGTATTAAGTTAAACAATAAAGGAAATTGCATCTGATATTAGGCCCCCTTGGAGTGATTAGGGAGCCAATCTATTTTAATGTACTCAGCTGATTATGTTTTTGAAATACATAGGAACGTTGGGCACATAGTCACGCATAGCAGAATATTCCCCTTTAGGAAACAGAATTTGTAATGATAAAAATGGATGAATTTGCATTGGGCATGATTTTACTGTTTTAGTCTTTTCGTTTGAGATTTTTAAATAATATCTTTAAGATTTAATTTACAGGGTTATAGGTAACTTACCATAAAAACCTCTTAAGGGCTTATTGTACTCATCAATATGAACAACTTTTACTATGAAGCCAATACCGTAATCGCGAACCGCGAAAAAAAAACAGCTGTTCCATATAAAAGTTCAATCACCTGAGACAAAATGTATGGAACAGGTTTTTTTTTAGCTTTCAGAGTTCGCCCCATAGTAAAAGTTGTTCATATTGATGAGTACATTAAACCCTTAAGAGATTTTTGGTGAGGTACCAATAACCCTGTACTTAGGATTCAAATCTATAACTTTAACTATCTCTACATTATTTAAAACAAAATCTTTTTCCGCGTCTGTCTGTTTCTCAGTCCGCTAACTCCTCCTAAAATACGAATTTTGACACAGATTCCACAATCACTTAGATATTTTTTCACAGAAGGCTTATAAGCACCGATCAAAGCCGGGGCGGGTCGCCAGTTTTCTATAAAATGTTTTTTTTTAAACAACTAAGTATAAAGCTGGTCTAGATACTCATGGACGGCGTTAGAGAAGGTGTCTTAAACAAATGATCCATCACTTTACAACAATTCCTTTCTAACCCATCCCACTTTACTATCTTAAGCTACACACTCATATGTAAAGTGTAAATCGGAGAGTAAGAACTCCAATCTCAAGTGAAATAACATTTCCTCAGGCTGCTTGCTATGCAGGGCGGCGAGGCTCGCTCTGATTTTTGCCCTGTGTCGACACTCCAGCCGAAATGTATTAGTGGATTTAACGCAAACGGAATAAGGCCGGAATCGAGGCCTCTGTGACGAGAATTTGCTATTAGTCGGTCTAATTCTGGACTGAAAGTGGACTTAGGAAGGATTTGGGTGGGCTTGTGATTTGGGTAAGGCTTGGTAGAATTTAGCGGAGGTTGACCGGAGAATATCAAATTAGGACCTCTGCTATTATAGAAAGAAAGTGGCTGTAGGTTTTTTGTTATTGTCAGAAAGAATTGCTTACCGAAAAAAATTGACTGTCTTGATTACAGAGGTCAACGAAAAATGGTTCTTACAGTATATCCAAATCAAAACTCAAAGCGTGAATATCTTATCTTATCTTAATATATATAAATCTCGTGTCACAATGTTTGTCCTCAATGAACTCCTAAACCACTTAACCGATTATAATAAAATTCGCACACCATGTGCAGTTCGATCCAACTTGAGAGATAGGATAGTTTAAATATATAATTATATATATGTATATATATATGTATATATATATATATATATATATATATATAAATAATAAACGCGAACGAAGTCGCGGGGTGACAGCTAGTATGTATATATTTTTTACTTACTTCTCATTCTTTGATTATGTTGTTCGTATATTCTAGTGCTTAATACAGAATGTTTTTATTTCTTCTTCTAAATAGACGGGTTTTGGTATTACAACGCCATAAAATCCATTAAGTACATTGTTACATTGTTATTGTTTATTGTTTAATTCCGTGCTATAAATTTACGTGCATTTGTAACGCTTCACGAATTAATACGACTTCTCAACTATAATACACGTAATTAGTTTTCGACCGCATCTGATTAGTTTAAATACAAGTTCATTTTAAGTTATAGACAGGTAAAGTAATTTAATTCGTTCGCAGAATTAATTTTACGGAATGGGTCATTATGTCTATAAATTGTTAAAATGGTAGATGATATCTAAGAATCAAGAACACATAATATACCAGAAACTTGCTGCGTCTCGCGACTTCACGCGCACTCCCAGAGAAACCGTTATTTTTGACGTGACAACGTCTTATAATTCGATAGAGCCGGCTGTACGCACGAAAAACGGCGTTAACTCTCTCTGAGGCGTTCCATGTAAGGCTTGAAGTGCAAGCGAGAGCGCGGAACGAGCGACAAAGAAGCACAATCGGCCTTTGCGTTCGGCAGCGTTCGACATCCGTCTCTCTCCTACGTGAGTGAGCACGTTGTCACGTTCAACTATCGTCAGTAAACCGACTTTACAGACAACCAATTTTTTTTTTCGGGTTGAAAAGTACCCTATGTCCTTTCCTTTGCCCCTGATCCCTCTGGCCTGACGCCTCTCAAGCCAAAGGGAGTGGGTTCGAACCCAGCCGATGGCACGCACCAATTTGTTCATTGTGTGAACATATTATGTGCGCATTGTATGTCATCTCCTACATGACTGGAGCCCGGTGTACGGCGATAGGCTCGCCCCCTGTCACATTTGGGATAGAATATCGTCCGGTAAAGTGTGGGTGTTGTATTACTGCCAGCCCCCTCGGGGGAAAGGCGTGACGATATGTTATGTTATGATGCCGAGTATGCAAAACTTTATTAGGATCGGTTGCGTAGTTGAAACGTGTAATCACGTGTCAAACTCATTTTCGTTTGTATAACAATTAGACTAGATGCGCCCTACGATGTTAAAAAGTAGCCTATATGGAGCCTAGTATGGAGGCAATCTTTATCCACGATTAACATGTGTTAATCCTGGATACTAAATAGTAAACAATACTAAATTATCATTCAAATCCATTAATCCGTTTGAGCGTGAAGAAGTAACAAAAAGACACATAAACATCACATAGGTGTTCAAAATATTGTGATAAGCATGTCATCTGCCGCTTAACAGTGGCGTGGACAGTAAATGAAAATAACGACCGTTTAGTAACAAATGTAGGAGTAACAATAAAGTTGACAGTTAAGAGTCCCGCGACGCTCTAAAATTTCCATACAAACGCGCTTCTCAAATTTCTTGAAAACTGTTTGTCAGATTATGATGAAATTTAGCATGTACAATAAAATTAACAATATCTCCGCCCCTATGTTCTTGGTTTTTTTTAAAAACGTTCTCAAACGAAAATTGAGCTATGAAAAATATCCGCTTTTGTAAGGGGTCACTTTTAACTAATTTATTCAATAGATAGGTAGACAAAGCAAATCAAAAATCTCTTTACAAAGGGAGGTTCTCTACATCATTAGTTTTTAAATGAATCCATAATACAAGGACATTTTTAGTTATTTAAGAATGATTAGAGAAGTGCAGAAGTCAATCATTTCAAAATTGTCATTCTGTAGGTAACTTTAAAGGCTCGTATGTATATTTACTTGCTTCTTCGCTCGTCATCTTCTTCTAGACGAAATGGCTATGGAAAACCTTAAGCCAATGCGAAGTTAGTCTAAAGTGGTCGCCGGACTCTTAATTGCACTGGATAAGGACTTAAATAACGTTAGCATAATCATTGTAAGCCTTTAGACATCCCTCCAGATGATTTATCTATCTATCTGTCTATGATAATTTATATTTAGCTTATGACTGTTTTAAAAAAACACTGCTGCAATTTCTACATATTACAGAATTGATGTCAAATGTTAATGCTTTGCCTATTCTTCAACTGAAGTTTCATGAATCATAAATGTCTAGGTATCTGTGAAAAAGACATACGAATTGCGAATAGCATACGTAAAATAGTTGGCGTGTCTGACGATCAGAATTTCTGTTTAGAGTCACGCGACGAATTCCAAGTTGTCTACATACAAATAACATTATTGCAAGACAGTAAGTAAACTTTGTTAGTAATTTGCCCTACTTTAGGTACCGCTGAATGGCAAGTAGAGTTTACATTAACTCTATTACTGAACAGTTTACTAATTGTGCTTAAATGAACAATTGTAATCAGTTAGTAGGTAATTTTTCATCAGGAGGTAAGCTTTAATTATTGCGAAAAATGTACGTTTTACATTTGGTGTGATTGGATTGCTCTTTGAATAATTATGAATTGTTCAAATTAGCTTAATTTACGCTATCTATCTCTTTTCTTATTGTTATGTGAGAAAAGGACGGGAATATTATTGCAGAGAGATATAGAGGAGTCTAGGTTAGTTAAGATAGGATCTAATGCCCGGTACGCTGTAGAGACCTCAGTGGCCAACATTACAGTAGTCATAATAAAAATTAAGATAATAAATAAATAAATTCGGGACAATTCCACACACGGTCGCCTGACCCCAAACTAAGCAAAGCTTGTACTATGGCTGCCAGAGACTGATATACATACTTAAATATTTTTAAATACATACTTAAATAGATACTAACACCCAGGCATAGAACAAACACAAATGTTCATCACATAAATGTTTGCCCTAGGTGGGAATCGAACCCACGCCCCCCAGCTCAGAATGCAGGTTCACTACCAACTGAGCCACCGAGGCAGTCATAATGGTAAAATTATCGACAAATTAAATTTATAAGCGCATGATGAAGAACAAATGACCGAACGTCAAAAAATTAAAAAGAAGACCAAATTGCTCATAAAATTTGAACGTACTCAGACAGATATAACAATGTTCTCCGAGTTCCAAGAGGGAATCCCTCGGCATTCGGTAGGCCATTAAATCCTACTTTACGACGCAGTAACTGCCGTCCTACAGAAGACCGTTTATGCAGCGTAATACTAACCTTAATTGGTGTATTGAGATTATGGCACTATAATTGCTTGCTTACAAGCGCGTTACACGATCTGTATCGAATATTGACGTTTAATAAGCTATAAAAGATCATTTGCATTAATTGAATGGTGATTTGTTGATTATGTTGAATGTGTGTGATATTATCTGGTAGCATCGTTTGTGGAGTCGCATTGGCTCTTGTGTACCTTTTTGAAGCGTTGTTTAGAAGCACGGAAATAAAGGATGGGCTGACCAAGAGAGGATGAGTAAGGAACAATCCAAATCACAATAATGACAATAGAGAAGACGTTTGATTTTTTTAAAGTTTTTGGACTGCCTCGGTGGCTCAGTTGGTAGTGAACCTGCCTTCTGAGCTTGGGGGCGTGGGTTCGATTCCCACCTAGGGCAAACATTTATGTGGTGAACATTTGGGTTTGTTCCATGTCTGGGTGTTATTATCTATTTAAGTATGTATTAAAAATATCTAAGTATGTATATCAGTCTCTGGCAGCCATAGTACAAGCTTTGCTTAGTTTGGGGTCAGGCGACCGTGTGTGACAATGTCCCGAATTTATTTATTTATTTAATACACACTACACATGTAAATATTGTAGTGTTTGCACCGATGATTGAGATATTCTTGGTCACAACCGCGTTCACTCGGGGGTGTTACGAATCAAATGTTTTAGTTTTTGCCGTTTTCACAGCTTTATAATAATAATAAAATAAATAATTTATTCATGAAGTATCAGACTCATACAAGCTTAAATTAAATAATAAGAGTAACAGTCACATTATAATCATCATAAATTGCACTACATTAATAATTAATTAATAGACATAAATTAAATTAATAAACTAGAATGGACTTAGTTATGATAAGTTAGTTATGCACTTAGAGTAAGAGGACAGTGTAAAGATACCTAAAGTCAGGCATAGAATTCTTCAAAACTTCAAAAATAGATTTGGGCCCGTGAAAATGTTTTGTAAAGGTGGTAGTATTACTTGTAGGACTAATGTACCTTACAAGCAACCCAAGTAAAACATAATTGCGATAATTATTGATGATCAACGATCCGGTATTACTATTTATGGCGATGTCTTTATCTTAAAACTTTACAAGGTGTTGACAAAGTGTAAAAAAGATTAAGATAAAAACGTAAAACTATGTGGTATCGTAATTTACACTTAAGATAATCAGCTGTTGCTATTAAAAGATCATTTAAGTTAAATTTCTTAACCGATGGCATCTTGGTGTTATCTACAAAGACGGTAGTCATGAATTTACAAAATTGAATGAAAAATTACTGAACTCACTAATAAAACCCTTCTTTACCTATTTGACTGCTTCTCAACAATGACGTTTGACGTCTAGCTGTAACTTGCATTATTATGTACCTACAGGATTCAAAAAAACAAGGTCTAGCATTCAGCAAACACATAATGACGTCATCGTTATCAGTCTCTTTCGAACTAGTTGTAAATGACTTATTTCGGTCTTGCTTAGGCATTGATTGACGTCACTACGTGTTTCGGAATGCTGTACCTGGCGGATCATATTGTTTTACCATGACTTTATTAGAGATTAATTATTATTATCAACAATGGTGATGATTGAGGCCTACCCGCAAAGTTGATAGTAATGTAAAAGTTAAAATTATATATGAGTTTAATCGACCCATTCTGATACTATTAAAATATTAACTCTTTGTTTAGGCTAAAAAAGCTTAAAACAGCACCAAATCCATCTGAAAATCAGTACTTCCACAAAACAATTTTCATTCACAATAACCATGCGTACAGTAAAATTGTCGTACATTGGATCTGTCCGATTCCGTACAGCAGTGTTTTAATTACTTGTTTGGCGAATGATTTATGTAACTTCACAGACGGGATACGGGATGCGGTTGACGGTTTTATTTTAGTGTTTTTTGTAGAAAATGTGGTGATGCACCAGTACTGTAGCTCAGATAGTTTTCAGAGTGATTTAAAAATTAGTTATGAAATGAACTAAAAATGGTATAGTTATGATTTATAACACGGGAATTATTCACGTACGATTTAGCGATTATTACGACTATAGTTTCAACCGCATTCGGCGGTCTTTATCAAGGCGAGTGCGCGCGCGCGGCTGCGTCTCGCATAGCACTGATTATCATAGTGCGTGAAAACCACGTCAGTTTTCATAATTAAAATGATATAATTTTTAACTAGTCACTTAGGTTGTAAAGTGTTAAGATTTTCTTCTCTGTAATTTTCCTGAAAAAATATTTGTGGAAATGCGATTTCTCGTCAATTATAACTGCTTCGTGCAAGAAAACGTGCAAGGTTGTCTGAAAGAGGTTGCTCTTAAGCGATAAGACCGCCCATTGCGCCTATATTTTTGAGTGTTTAGTTTAGATTTATTTTGCATTTGGTGTCAATGAAGAGTTTTTATATTGTATTGTATTGTATTGAAAACTGTGAGGCAGTTTGTACAGACTACTAAAACTTATCACACCCAATCCCCACCCAACACTGTCAGCCACTCAAAATAATCGACAGTGAATTGAAATCTTACTTGATACGATTAAAAACATGGACCAATTTAAACTGGCGTACCAAAACGCACTATGCAGAATAACAGATCTAGTTTAACGTAAAAGCGTGCGAAATTCGTGATCGTTTCGAAAGTGTTTTGAAACTGCTTTGGAATATGGAAGTGTACCTAAAGTTTATTAAGTTGAGACACGGTCCGAAAGGAAATTGGACTAGAAAATAAAAATAAAACGAGGTCATGGCTCTAACGTTCTCAGGCGGAGGCTGTAAAGGTTGCCCAACACGTTTGATACGTACTCGTACGACCAACTTACATGTAAAGTTGAAAGATAGAGCCACCATCGAATTCACAAAACAAAACCGACACACAACATTTAGAACTCTTAGTTCTCTCATTTGGCCACATCTACGGATAAGCTGGTCGTACTGACTACTTATAGAACTACTATACACATGTTTACGATTTATGATGACTGCATAAAAATGCGTCATTAGTTATAGTCAAAATATGTTTTGGCAGCGACAATTTACGCCGTAATTAATACATATATATACGTAGTGGAAGTATGTGTAAGCAAATAAGCTGAAAAGTTGTAATATCGGGTTCTAGCCATGTTATTAAATATTAAAATCAAATGCTTAGTTTTCGTAATGGTGTAAGCATAACATGAACTACTACGCCAACTTTGTTGCTTTCGTATTGGATTTAACACAACATAACATATCGTCACGCCTTTCCCCCGAGGGGGCTGGCAGAGGAATAACACCCACATTTCGCCGGACGATATTTAGTCCTAAATGTGACAGGGGGCGAGCCTGTCGCCATACACCGGGCTCCAGTCATGTAGCAGATGACTTACAACACAATACAAGAAGAAAGAGCTGCAAGAGCCACTTTTGACATTTTCAAAAATACCAAAGACAAACGATGAAGTAGCTATTAAAATTTTAAGCCAGTCTCCACTTGGTCTACTTAACTTTAACCATACATAAGTTAGTGCCTGAGGCACCTGTTCCATCGCTATCGAGTGGGGAGAAGCGATAAGCTACTAATATAGTCTGTTTGAAGCGAGTTATTGTTTTGGTCTAAGGTTTTGTTAGCTATTATGTGCGTGAGTGAGTGGTCATTAGAGTAGGATTAGTAGGAATATCGCTCAGACCGATCACCGACAGACAGCTCTGTAAAAATCACTCAGTGAGCTTAATGCTCAGAGTTGAGCGTGCGTTGATAGCCAATAAATTAATAAGTATATTTTTGAGCATAAACTTTTACGATACTTTAGAATGTTCACGATTTATTAACATGTACTTGTGTATTATTAATTAATAATCATTAAAAATACACAAGTAAATGTTAATACACATTATAACCTCATTGGATAACCAACGAGGTTATCGTGTGTGTTAAATAAGTCGCATAAAATAAATTGATCTTCATGATTTTGTTTCATATTGGTACACGGACCTACAGAAGCTCTGCTAGAGAATAGCAGAGCTTCAGCTATAATATGAGTGATAATTTTTGTTTAATAATTAAAAAATATAAAATCTGATTAATTTTTTTTTTCTTGTTGAGCACCTGCCTATCAAAAAAAGTTTAATCTATACAGATTTAAAGGAAAGCTGTATATTGCCTTCAACTGGAAAACAGTAATTATTTTAACTTATTAATTAGCAACGGTTTGAACGCTGGTGGTGAGACAAGTGCCTTAAATACGGTCTGTGAGAAACGTCATGTCATTTGCATCGAGTTTGGAAATGAGATCATCGTATTAACATAACTAGAAATAAAACAGAAACAAAATATATTTGAGAGATAAAATTTAATGGCCCCAAAATTGTGAATGAACGGGCAGCGATAATAATGAGCGAAACAAGCTTTAATGAGCATTAAATTTATAAATCATAAAACCGTTAATGTTTTATGTAAAATATGAGCAGTTTTATGAATCAAAACATGCTGTGTTCATTTCGTTAAAGACTTTCACGAAAAACTTATTTTAGATTTTTTTTTTGGGATTTTTTTGATATCTATAATTATTTTTATGTCTCTTTGCTGGAATAATTTTTGCTCGACTTCTTACATTAATCCCGTATAAAAATAATTAATATAGATTTCTTCATAGTTTTAGAAAAATTCAGTCATCTTCAAAAACTAAATCATAAACTTAACACTGAGTTAACTCTACCTAAAACGGAAACGGCAAAGAGACAACAAAAATGACCACGAAACCCCAAACACAAGGTGAACCGTAAAGGTGAAATCTAACATCGCGCCAAAGTATTGTAAAAAGTCAATAAGTCCCGCTTTCACCGACCACCCCGCAACAATGACTCAAATGCCAGCACATCACATTCCTCACGAAAAATCGTGAACAAAAACAAAAATATAAAAGTCTTGCGCAAGACCATTCACGTATCTCCATTGTGAAGGTTTTTGGGCTTTCGTAATATTGTAATTCTGCGTACCGTTAGACCCACGCGCCCGAAGATAAAAACTAGACTAGTTTCTATTCTTTTGTGACGCCCGAACAAAGGGCGAATATGATTTAGTGGTTTCCTATTCTTCCTGCAAAAAGAAACATCTTTTTAAACTAATTTGTTAAGAACCCTGCAGTGTTTTTAACTTTGAACGCTTTGATGCAACTTTTGTGACAAGTCTCTTTTTTCTTTAACACATTTTAATGTGGCGCTTTAGAGAAAAACAATAGAAGCGCTAATTTTGTGTGTCGACCAAACAATTCTGAATTTTTTATAGATATGGATCTAAAAAAACAATTGCCTACGATGAGATTATTTCCCGTTTAATGCATGTTCTCTACGTTAAACTGTTTCGGATTTCTGAAACTGTTGTTTATTTGTTAGAGATGCTGTAGCATTCGTTTTTTCAACGCTTTTAGAATTCCCATGGGCATAGCAAAGCTAATGTTACATTAAGCTGCAAATTAAGCAATGTGTATGTGAGAATTTGAATATAAATACAATATCCAAGCTCAAACCGTGTGACGTCTTTTTATTGTTCTAGACTGCTGTTAATTTATTGCTATTTAATGATGCGGCATTTGTATTAGTCACGGTCGCGCTTATCGGAAACCGTTACTAATTTTAGCGAGTGTTTGGCTTTGACAACAGTGGCAGGTTCATGAAACACTTCATAAACATACGAGAGTAAAACGCGTAATGCAAACCAAAAGCATTAATCAAACTTTCCACGCGAGAACACTGCATTTGAATCCATGTTCAAGTTTCGCGGGTGTATTCAAAACAATTGCGGAGCGTTCGATTTACGATCGGCATTTGTTCGCGCTATATTTAAATTGTTAGGCTCGGGACAAACAATTTGCGGATTGCGAGCAACGGAGTCTTGTCCGACACTCGCCTCTGCCACCTAGCGTGATTTAGGAGTTTGCTGTTGGACTTAAATCATAATTGTGTCGTCTTTGAGACCGGAATACGTATGCTTTTTGCATTTACCAAGCTTGAATGTAGCCACCGTTGCACTGGCGTCACTTAGCGCGCGGCGAGTAAAGAATTATGGTTTGTTTTGGTTTTGTTACGACGTCGGTAATTCCACGATATCGGCCGCTTAATTTATACTTACGCGGAGTTAGTAGTCAATAATTCCCTGATAATTTGCAGTTTAGACGATTATGAGCGTTATTAGGTAGCAGTTTAATTTGGTTAATAGCACATGACCACCTTGACTTGATTTATGGTCATAGCGTGAGTAATAGACACGTTATATTCGGCCGCGAGACACAAACTTTATTGATACAAGTGTAGGTGTAAAAAGAATTTGTTATTTTAGTCGCGATGTGAAAATTATAGTCTACATCTCTGTTAACTACGAACTTACCTATGAATCACTGTGGGTATTCTAAAAGCGGTATGCACAGCTTGTATCGGCGTCTTAAACTACAATCACATTGAATTCATACAAAACTGACCCTGTATAATTATGTAAACTACTGTGCCGACTAAATTTACATTATATTTTGTACTTTAAAAAATACTATCTGTCTACGAGAGATATAGAATTTTGTACTAGTAAAAGAAAATGTAAATGATGTAAATCACTGTGCGTCACTGTGTCTATATAGTGGTCCAGGTAAGAGAAGGATTTGTCGAACTTATTCAGTTTCGGTGTATTGGTCGCGCCGGGGTTAGAGCGCGGGCGGGCGCGGCGCGGTCGGTGTCGCGGGTTCGCGCGGCATGGCGGCTGGCGACTGGGCGGGCGGGCGAGTCGCGTTGCCCGCGCGGCCGACACTGCCGCGAGCGCGCCGCCGCGACGCCCCTCACGCCCGCTCTCCGCCCGCAGACGACGCCTGATTAAAAATTCTTACCAAACTTTGTCGGGATAGCCCCCTGGAAATGCTTTCTGGACGCTTTCCTTCAGGCCTATAGGTTAGCACTACTTCACTTCCTAGCGCTTTGGGACAGCCCAAAGATATTTAATAGGTTTAAATTATCTTCGGGAGGGTATTTCAGTTTAGATTAAGTTTGTTATGTTAAAGTATCATTGCAAGTCTTTCATGAGTCTGGAAAGTTTGGTAGATATTTATAGAACTGTTCGATTGAACACGAGAATATTTCTGTTAACTTTTTTCCTCACTATTTTGTCGGGATAGCCTTTTAGAAATATTTTCTTAAAGGTTTTTCATAGGTTAACACGACCGTGCGTCGTCTTTCTCAATTTTTAGAAAAGCTACTTACTACTATAACTGCTTTGGTTTAGTTCAGTTTATTTCAGTTCAGTTCAGTATAATTTGAAGTGATTGGAAATATTTTTAGTAAATGAGCATAACGAAAACAGGCGTACAGTTAGTAGTATTAAAAACCATAAAAATCTTTTCTTTGCACAATTTTAGATATTAATTCATAATATTTTTAAAAATCAAAAACAAATTATGCATTAAATCTAACTTTCAAACAATGCAAGTGAATTATACAAACTTTAACATCAATAAAAATCATTCCCAGCCAACGAAATAACTAAACGTACATATTAATTTACTCGCTTGCTCTTTACATTTTCATTAACGCATTCGTTACACCCCCAAATTCCTCGCCTTCCAAAACAATAACAATTATAACAAAAAACCTGTTTTCCTTGTTTTTACTTCCGTAAACAGACCAGAGTACTTCATACTGCGTTATAATAGTACCTACTAACTATTTTAATAAATTTGTTAACATTGTTCAGTACATTTTCGGTGCACGTAAACGTTAATTCATTGAAAGCCCGTCCCACGTCAAAATGAAACGTAAAACTACATTTTAAACGTAAAACTGCGTATTTTCTGAAAACGCGAATCGCCCCCCGCCACCCCCACAACTTAAGTGCTGGCTGGATTAGAAATGACCCTTATGTGTAGAACGGGCAGTGCTCCAAATTATGATTAATGGCTTCATAGTAGAAGCAACTGTTTTAATATTATATTGTATTCACTTTTTAAAGTGCACTTTCACAGATTACAACATTTGGAAAAGCAAAGTAAGTGCTGTGATAACGATATTATTCATACTACTATTATAAAATCGAAAGTAACTCTCTGTCTATCTGTTTGTAGACTTTTCATTGCTGAACGGATCGTGATGAAATTTGATAGTTATTTACTGTATATCACGAGAAAGGTTTGGACACTATTTTCTAAGCGCTATCGAAGTCGCGGGTAACAGCTATATAGTATTATGTATGTGATATTTGTAATATTAACGATATTTCGTAGGCACACTTAGTTAAGTACCTACTAAGCATCTTCCTTATCCATAAACATTGTATAGGCTTAGTAAACTGTCTTACTATATAGAGGTTAAACAACGTTTATTGGTAAAGGGGTATATGTTTAACGGTGATAATTTTTTCTAGAGAACGTTATTGACCGTGTAACTTTATTTACTTATTTAGTGCAACTACTTTATCGTTCAAGTATTTATTTTATAGAAATACTAAAAAGTTCATTCACTTTTATAAAATACCGGCATTATTTCCCAATAATAGTGAAAACTTTGCAAATCATGTCTTCCAACGACTATTTTTTTTTTCACAAAACATATCGTCACGCCTTTCCCCCGAAGGGGCTGGTAGAGCTGTAATACAACACCCACACTTCGCCGGACGATATTCAGTCCCAAATGTGACAGGGGGCGAGCCTGTCGTCATACATCGGATACCAATCATGTAGCAGATGTCATACAAAACGCACATATGCTCACACAATGAACAAATGGGTGCGTGCTGTCCGGCTGGGTTCGAACCCGCTCCCTCTGACCTCTCTGACATGATCGCTCTGACCTCCGCGGACCTTCTTCCAACTAGGCTGCCATCACTCTTTTTTTCATGTACATGAAAATTCGAACTCGTCATTCGATGAAAATCTATCGCCAAGAAACCCAGCTATAAATACCGGCCGGCCCACCTACGGCACAATGCTACCCTCTAATCGCCACCCTCACCCCCGGAAAAGCGTGACGACCCACAAATATAATTTTAGGTAAAACTTTCCCCCAATTGTTACGGATGCCCAGCAATTTGCATTATGGACAAGAACAAAATATTTCTTTAGTTAAGTAAGTACATATTTTTTAATAAATGAAAATTGGGAATTAATGAATATTGTGATTTATGTTTTGGCAGAAGGTAAAATTAGAAAGAGAAACTAATTGATTTTTAAATTTGCGTTTATGTGGAGAGCATTCTTATTCTTTTTTTTAGAAGATAATATGGTAGGTCACTGTCAATATTTTGATTGCAATACATTTTTAAAACAACTTAATTTTTTTTCAATAAACATCGTGTTTATGAAAAAAAGAATTATCCCCTCAAAATCGTTTCAAAGATGAAATGTTATAGATAGAAATATACTCGTAGTACCTAAATTAAAACAAGCCATTGTTTTTAAGATAATAACATAGTCAAATGAAAACATCTCATCTCATGATTTATAGACAGTAAGGTTACTTAATCGTAAGATAACCTGTCACAGTGTAAGAACATCCGTCAGTTTTGACACTTCACTGTAGGTGTGCGCTAACGGCCCACGACCTGACAGCTAAGATCGTAAAAATGTCAACAAACCAACGCTATCAATTTTACAAAACAATTAATTGTAGACACCAGTTTTTAACAAAATAAACACGATGTATGATCCCATTCAGTTTATAAGAAATTGATGATTTTGTTTTTCTCGATGCGGTGTCTTGGCATTAAATACCATTTAACAAATGTAAGTACCTCAATAAAACAAACGAATTGCACAGATATTAAAAATTTATAATCTCATTTAAGTGTTTTTTAGTTGTTTTGAATTACCCATCAATTTGACATACTGCATTTTTATCTTCTATGCACTCTGGAGAAAGTATACTTACGTATTTTTAAAATTTGTAATTCTATGAGCGCTACCTGAATTAAGTACACGCTCTTAGCATTTGATAACGTGTTATTAACGCACCAAATGGTCAGTATAGGATCTTATAAGCCATAAATAACGCACATGATAGTCATAGACGGGAACGCCACTCGCCGACTCGCTCACAAAATCGCGACTTTTTAATTTATTTCGTCCACAAAAAGCTTTTTGCTGTTTTATTTTCATTTCAACGGAGACTTGCGCTGTAGCGGGATCTCTATTTTTATTTATTCCACTCGGCGATTTTTTCTTTTTTTCAATTTCGCCCCGATCGACGCGGGACCGAGCGGAACGTAGACTGATCTCATTTTAAATTGAATTCGTCTCTTCTTTGCATTATTCTTTGGCGTTTCTGTAACGGGTCTAATTGGTTTGGTGTTTGCATAGGCCATTGTGTTGGAAAAGTTCCGTCAAGGAGAAATGCGACGGAGTGTGATCGATATCGTTGCGTGATACTATCGCCTCTAAGTAGCTGAAAAGCTTTTTGCAAATTAAGTTTTTCCTTCCGTGCGGCGTTGTGGCCTACTTAGATTATTCTTGATTAGAATGATTGCAACTGATATCTAGATAGTTAAAGATAAGAGCATAATATAACTAGTGATACTTGAGGTTTATTGTTATTTTAGTCAAATCTTTTTATGGAGTTTAGTCTACACTTTTTTGTTTATACTTTTTAAAACTATCGCCATTTTAGATTAAGAGAATATTATAATTAGGCATTTTAATTATTTAAAGTTATGATTTAGGGGAAGTTACTACCTATCAAGTTATTACGCAAATTAAAGTTTTACAAAGCACAAAAGTTGATTGTAAAAGTAATAATAATAATAGTAATAATAAATTTATTTGACACGAAAAAAAATTTGTACAGTGTTTGATAGCCCCTAGCTACCACGGTAGGATACCCTGTGTTGTGGTAGCTAGTACTCTTTCAGTTGTTTGCACTATATTTGCAATTTTACATCATTTGGACACTATACTACACTTAATATGATTAACACATGAATTTATTAAATTATTACAATCGTATTATGAAATTTTATAACGTTAGGAGTTGGGTAAGAAAGTGTAATGTGTTAGAACCAATGTGAGTATGTATGTATGTATGTGTAATGGTATATATACATGTATATGTATGTTAGTTCGCTGTTTTTAATAATTCCTCAGTTTCCTTATAACTCAAGCTACTCAAATAGTGTTTCACTTTCTTTTTACAGTTAAATTTGGTGTCGTGGAGTATGTTCAGCTTGCCATTTAACTTGTTATAAAAGTAACTTCCTCTGACACTGAAGCTTCTTTTACCTATCAATGTCTTTATTCTTGGCACTGGCCAGAGAGGTTTCCTTCGTTTACCGAGATTTTCTGAACCAGCCTGAGTGTGGAGTGCTGACCGTTGAAATCGGAGTGTTGTGGACATGATGTATGTTTGCCTAACTGTCAATTGTTTGGTTTCTGCGTAAAGTGTTTCAGTTGGATACCTAAAAGTCTTAAAGATACGTAAAATGTGACTTCTACATTTTTTGATTGGAAAAGATTTTTTTTTGAGTACCTCTGTTTGATAAATTCGTATTACATAAACTACCTAGCTACTCCCGATCATTCTTTTTTAACCGACTTCCAAGAAGGAGGAGGTTCGCCATTCGACTGTATGTTTTTTATTTTCTTTTATTTATATATATGTTTATTAAGTTACGGGATTACTCCGCCAATTGTGAATCGATTTTGATAATTCTTTTTTTGGTTGGTAGATCATACTTTAGGGGTTTACATTTAATTGTAGCGAAGTCGGTCAAGCAGTTTTTAATACATAAACCAAAATCTAAACATTGTTTACATGGATGACGGGAAGTCGGTTTTTAGGCTTTGCTGTTTATATTATTTGTTTTATGAGGAGCAATGATAGCCTCGTTGGAGAAGGCCCGCCTCTCAAGCCAGAGGTAGCGGGTTCAAACTCAGCCGACGGCACGCACCAATTTGTTCATTGTGTGAGCATATGTGCGTATCTGCTACATGACTGGAGCCCGGTGTATGGCGACAGGCTGTCCCCCTGTCACATTTAGGACTGGATATCATCTGACGAAGTGTGGGTGTTGTGTGGGTGGTGCCAGCCCCCTTTGGAGAAAGGTGTGACGATGTGTATGTGTTTAAGTATGTTTGATGAAGAACCAAAAATTGTTTGACAAATCGAGTTAGCTAATGTTGTCAAAATAGTGTTCCAAGCTTACCATTTAAAATTAACTCCAAGCTTAATTCAATAATCAACTGAGTTCTGTTACACACGCTGATGGAAACGCTGCAAGCAATCAAGCGACGTGTGCATTTTGCATACGGACATGTCGCGGTGTCGCGACGCGACCAATACAGAGTTAGTATTACTGTGGGTTATTTTATGGCTAATGCACACGAAAGACTTATTTCGAGCGACAAAAATTTTAGAATTTTAGTAGTCAGAAAGAAATGACAGCGGGCAGAATTAATTAAAAATGTTGAGCCGGTTTTTTTTTTTAAATTATACGGTTATTTATATTATTTTATTCTAATTATAGTATAGTATATTTTTATAAGATTATAGAGCGATGGCAGCCTAGTTAGGAAAATGGCCGCCTCTCAAGTCAGCAGGAGCGGGTTCGAACCCAGCCGACGGCACGCACTTATTTGTACATTGTGTGAAGATATGTGCGTATTGTATGTCATCTGCTACATGACTGGAGCCCGGTGTATGGCGACAGGCTCGCCCCCTGTCACATTTGGGTCTTTACGGTTTTTAAACCGTCCGGCGAAGTGTGGGTGTTGTATTACACCTTTGCCAGCCCCCTCGGGGGAAAGGCGTGACGATATGTTATGTTATGTCCAAGTAACAAGTTTGAAGATGAACTTCCGCAAAGTAACGCCTGATTCAATCAACTATGTTATGTTATATTTGTAAGTAATGTTAATTTGTTTAACTTATTTTAATTTACTTTCTCATTTTTTTTAAATAGAAAGGTCATTTGTAGGTATGTACATTGTATCTACTTGCATTTTTTAATCGATATCAGATTAAGCAGTCAGTTTCATCTGAACACACAGTGTCAAAACATGCGACGCCACGTCCTCGGCACGAACTCGACCATCGAATCGACCTCATGAATATGTATGCAGCAGGTGCGCCGAACATGATTAAATAGATGCCGCCGACGATTTTTGTATCGATACATCGGCCGGTTTATCGATAGACGTTTTATCGATAGAACGTGCCTGATGTCGATATCGATAGCGGGTAATAACAAACTGTTACATCCTATCCTACTATCCTACTAATATTATAAACGCGAAAGTTTGTAAGAATGGATGGGTGGATGGATGTTTGTTACTTTTTCACGCCAGAACGGTTGAACAGATCTGGATGAAATTTGGCACAGAGATAGATTATAGTCTAGAAAAGCACATAGGATACTTTTTAACTGCGGGTGAAACAGCGGGGCGCAGCTAGTTACATATAAAATACAAAAGAGGAAAAGCATCTCTTTATTGAAGACTAGCTGCACCCCGCGGTTTTACTCGCGGTTTAGAAGTATCCTACGTGCTATTCTAGACTATTATCTATCTCTGTGCCAAATTTCATCCAGATCTGTTCAGCCGTTCAGGCGTGAAAGAGTAACAAACATCTATTCTTACAAACTTTCGCGTTTATAATATTAGTAGGATTAGTAGGATTGTATCGCTCTAATGTGAGTGATTTTATGGGTATTACTATCTGTACCTACATTTATTTATAAATAGCAGAATGAAGTAGAATTATCCAATTTATGTTGTTACTTAGGTGCGTCTTGCGGTTTAACCCGCGATCTTACAAAACCGTTATTTTCGGGATAAAAAGTATCCATATCCTTTTCTGTAGTCCTGACGTGTTTGCGATTGTGATAAAATTTCATGATGATCAGTTGAGTAGTTATGGCCGGAAAGAGTAACAAACAAAAAACTCGCTTTTTTTATCGGCCGGGCAAGCGTTAGCGAGTGAATAAGTGTCCATACTTTAGTTTCTACAAAAATGCTTTCGTATGTCTGGATTCTGTCCAGTGGCCCTATTCGGAGATTTGAGATTTTCATATCACCTTTTTTCGTCCTTGTTGCTCTCGTTTGAAACGTCATAGGTGTGAGAGTGACCAAGATAAAATCACATCTCATCTCACGCGCTGGAATACCCCCCCTGATCTGTCTCTACTCCCTCTTTTTTTTTCTAATGCGATTTTTTTTTCTGCCATTTTGAAAAACTTCCAAAAACTGACTTTACAAGAAAAATATCTGTATACTAGCTGTCACCCCGCGACTTCGTTCGCGTTTATTATTTATATATATATGTGAGCTATCCTATCTGTTAAGTTAGATCGAACTGCACACGGTGTGCAAATTTGATTGAAATCAGTTAAGTCGTTTAGGAGTCTATAGCGGACAAACAACGTGACACGTAATTTATTTATATTAAGATTTATCAAACCTGCCTACAAAATATCACAAGAATCTATTGAGGAAAGCGACCTATAGAGAAAGACAGACGCTGACCGCGAGATCTCCAACCTCACAGATCCATTAGTAATATTAGTTACGAATAAGATTACTATCATTAGGGACCTACCTACTAACGTACTTAAAAATGTTAAGCAAAATACACTATTTACTCAATTACCGCATTACAAAAAAAAGTATATACAAATTACCCACACGCCATTTAATTTTTTTGTTTTGGGCTTTTATATCAATCGATTGATTTGACTCAGACCTTTGACGTCTTATATACAAGTACACCCAGTGCAAAAAGCAACTACCAAACAAAAAAAAAAAGTTCTAAAGGTGATACTACAGACCACATTATAGTTGCATTTTTAACGTGTTGTTAACTTTAATGTTCATTAATTAGTATTGTTGCTCTCTAAACATTTCAATAAGAGCGTGTTTATTTCCACAAAAAAGGAAACTTCTAGTTTATAGGTTCATTTCTATTGTGTAACTGGCTCGGTTATTTATTAAGAGATATTACAAGCACTATCTATTTAAGTATCTAGTTACATAAATATGAGACGCTAATTTGTAAATACTTGAAGTGATCGTGAAAAATGGTATTGAAATATGAACCTTCTAACTGTGTACCCGTAGCGTAGCGTTTCAAATGACAAAATACGAACGCAAGAACCGCTAAATTTTGCCGTAAGCATTTCGTCTGCCATTCGAAATTGAGCTGTACGAAACATGAAATATGGTTTAGATTTCAATGCTTTCGTTTCGCCATCGCCACGTCTCATCAATTAGTAGATACACTATTAAAGTAATGTTAGTTGCTTCATTATTTTCTATGGGGATTCCTTTGTGACTGTTGAGTAGGTTTTCTAGACCTTACTTGGTGATAACAAAAGAAGTTATAAAAGTGATAAATAAACATTGATGGCTTCAATGGCTTTAGTACGCGATTTATCGACAATTAACTACACCCTGGGAGTTTTACTTGATAAATAATAAGAGCCGTTTTTTGATAAACACAATCGTAAAGCAAACTAAGCTTTAATACCTGCAACTAAACTTTAATTCACATTACGTTAAAAGCCCTGAAAGATTTGCCATTGGTACTTCATTATGAAAAGTCTATGGAGTACTTTTACTCGTATAAGTCTAGAGACATTTCCGTACTGTTTATGAACGAAAAGTGACAGGCCAACATTTTTATACTAGTGTGCGTGACAGGTATGTCTTTTACTAGGGTTGCGTCATACATTTTGTTGATTTAGAACCTAACAGTTGAGTGTTATTTTTTCGACGCGTGAAATGTTTTTTCAGTCCATCTGGACATATCATTTAACAAAACGAAAAGTTTCATTCACAAATGGTAACAAAGTATGTACGCCTACAAAATGTGAAGAGCCAAAAATTTAAAAATAAATTGACTGCAGTCCATGGTTATATTGATTAATTAGTATTGATTTAGTAAAAATGTTTTAAAAACTGGTGGCTAAGTATAACGTAATCAATATAAATAAATAATTATATGCTTTACTGCGAAAGCAAGTTTCTAAAAGACTTAAGTACATTAAAAAAAAAGCTTGACTGCATGGTTGCTGATAGTAATTACGAGTATTTTCAAGCTAGTAAAAATGTTCTAAAAAATTGGTGTGTAAAAAAGTTAACGTAATCAAGAGATATAATTATATCCTTCACTCTGAAAGCAAGTAACTCAAGTAACTTTCTAAAAGACTGTTATGTTTGCAGTACTAAACCTTATCAATGACGTCACAAACCACAGCATAAACAAATCAACACCAGAAACCTGGCGTGAAACCCAGATCGCAAACTGATCAATGCTTGTTTTCTTAACCTGTAGCATGCGGGCGCGTTGAAATTTATTTATGTATCAGTTTAAGAGACTAATTACATCGGTGAGTCAACTTACTGTAGCGATAAGTGGGCGCATAAAAACGTGATAATGTCAGGTTCACTTAATGTCAAAATGAATATTGTACCACACAAGTTGATATACTTATCAATTTATTGGCTGTGTACTGTTTTTACTAGCAATTTTTCTGGAGCAAAAATTTCGTATGGCTATCCTCGTGACGTCAGGACGTAGGTCTGTCTAAATCACACTAATATTGTAAAGGCGAAAGTTTGTGAATGTGTGTGTTAGTGTGTAAATGTGCATGTTTGTTAGTCTTTAATAGAACAAAGCTCAGTTATCGATAAAAGAAATTCGTCAAATTTTATCCAAATCCGTGTAGGCGTTGAGTCGTAAAATGTAAAAAAAAACAGGTTGTATGTGTTTTGTTTTCCAGTAAGTAACACAACAAACACCTCTTTGATACCGATTTGTATTTTTCTTTCGCACAGTTTAATTCTCACGTGTAACTGGCAGTTTAAACATTCCAAATTTAAAATACTATTCGAGACGTTATCAGAGTGGAGTATAACTAGAGCGCACAAGGTGGTGTGGCGCCGAGCTAGTGCGTTCCGAATCCCGCGCGGCGAACCATAAATTTGCATTAATTATTTTAACCCGATGAGTATCTCGCGCCAACGTTCGCATTGATCGTGACGCTGATAATTAAGAAATTAACGTCTATGAGTCGTCTACTCTGTGATTTAAACTTGAATTTGAAACGATAATAGCAGAGCACGAGGCAGCGACACGAAACAAAATTAATTCCATTTTCGAAACTTGAAGTTTTGACGCGCGTTGTCTACAAAAATAATAAAGTACTGGGACAAAAAGAAATTTTAATGTTGTTCATAAATATGGTAACACAATTAGTATTTTTTCTTTATGTATTTTGAAACGTAACAAAAAAAAAACAATAGAGCACGGCGCAAAGAAATGCAACAAAATTCATTCCATTTTCGGAATTTTAAAATTTAACGCGATGCAGTATTTTTTCTTTTTTTAATTGAAAGTTATGTGCAAGGTGACATGTTATTCGGATTATTTAAGATTTTTCGGTAGAGATTGCTTAAATAGACTTGAATTTATGGACGGGCAGAGTGCTATTTCCGTAGGACGAGTTGGAAGAGATTTATTTGAATTTGAAACATGTTTCAGGACTAGAGAGAAAGGAAATTTAATTGGATTATGAACTTATTGTTAAGTGGATTGGAATGGATCTTTGAAGCGTAATTTACTTTGTTCTTAAGGCGTTGTGAAGTCAGTGAGCCCAGAAAGCTTTTAGAAAATGTACCTTTAATCCTTCTTATATTAATCCTACTATTTAAGTATTTATTTTTACTTCTTTTTTATATATTCAATGCGACAGTTTGTGAATGTGTGTGTGTGTTTGTGTGTGTGTGTGTGTGTGTGTGTGTGTTTGTTGTTACTCTTCACGCTTAAACGGTTGCATGGATTTTGATGAAATTTGGTGTGGACGTAGCATATATTCTGTTTGTACTTTTAACACATAGGCTACTTTTTAACCGTGGAAAATACCTCAGGGCGCAGCTAGTTAAAATAATAATAAAAACAAAAAAACTAATAGTATAACAATAATATTATAAAATGCGAAATTAACACTGGTCTCACAAACAATTGGTAGGTCTATGCTTCAAAAGGTAAATGCCTGTAAATACAAATCACGAATAGTTACAAGCTAAAGTTACCTGAAAACTGTGAAGAATGATTAAATACCACATTGAGATATGCAACTGAAATCTACCTTCCTACCTTACCAAAATATTTCTTTTTATCAATTTTCACTACTTACTCTAATGATATTATTCTAATATATTATTTTACTAAGTATTATTACCATCAAGACTTTCACCGTCATCGCTACCACCGCCACCATATAATCTGTGGCAGTTCGCAGCAAACTTTCGAGAATGTTCTTTGAGCTTCACTTGTTTTTCTCATTTCCTCACCTACCGCACCTGACTATTTCGCTACCTAAGTATATCAAAGGTACACCAGTAGGTATAGAACCAAAGGCCAGACGTAAATCTCTTGTTCGTTTTGGTCCGGAAAAGTGCAAGGGAGCGAAAACTAACAGGAAAAGAGTTTCTTTTCTCTAACACTTGAGGTAGATAACTAATTGTTTTTCGGTTTGGAATTTGTTGAGGTTTTAGTTCACTAGTATATATATTATTATTAGTATTGGTATAAAGGTGAGACCGTAAGTTAGTAGGTGCGTGACGAGTAACTTGAACTAAATGACGGATTTAAAATATGAATGACTCATGACAGATTTAACAAAACGTTTCACAACATTAGTAGTGTTTAACGTATATGCTTATTGTTGAAACTGATACTTACGTGTAATTAATATTTTCAATAACTGCGTAAATTAGTTCATGTCAGTTAGCGCGCACTATAGATAGTTAAGTACTAAAACAAGTAGGTAAACTCACTTTAAAAAATAAATTAGTTAAAGGATTTTAATGTTATAATGTGTTGTGTGCAATGTTTCTTAAGAATCAGTAAAGTAAAAAATAGTTACAAAACCATTGCGAGATTTGAATAAAACATTATTTGACAAACAAACATACGAGTTAATCTAAATAAAACCGTTCAAAAACATCGGTTTGTCTTTTGTTTTTTTGGTTGAGAATTTAACTTTGTCGCAATTAATTGCATGCAACTTCCGGCCACCAAAATTACCGCACTGAAATTTTTATATAACTGAAACCAAGCTTAAGCTCCCTCCATAACCCCTGTCTAGAAAAAAAAGCACAACAAAACAAAAATAAAGTTCTAAAATAATAGACACAACGCTTAAACTTCGTTGAGACCGGAATAAATTTTTGTCGTACCACATAAAGCTTTCAACAGTTCCAACGCACCGACATTCACAGAATCCGACATCCACAAGATCCGACTTTAGACAGAAGTGACGTAAATCACGGAGTTTAGAAAAAAAACCGTCGAAATAAAGAGCTCACGTGAACTCGTGAAAGTTCGAAAATATCAGTGAATATAATTATGGGACGCCCGCTGATTTCCGGAACACTAGCCCCTACTTCTGGTTCAACTCATTTTCATTTCTCGCAAGCTACACGGAGTGGTAACATTTTTAACAGTGAACACGAAATTTAGTGTTCACTTTCGAGATGAAAGTAGATCTGTGATAACAGTTTTATAAATTTTATATTTAAAAGAATATTCTAAGCCGAATATTGATTTGACTTAGGATACGCTTTCAAAAAAAAAGTACTGCTTATCTTTCAAAGTATTTTTTTTTAATGAACTATTATTGCTTCAAAATGTAGAGATTCCCAGACTATCAGTTGTATTATAGAGTCAGGTGTTCAATGATATTCCACAAAGATTCCGGACTCGAATCCAAAATCAAAGCTCGGACTTTAAACGGTCTAAATTAAGTTTTTTTTCAACTAAGTGTAAAAAAAAAAAAAATGACAGAAAAAAAAAACATTAAAAGACAGAATCCACAGAAATCGCGGCGTCCCTCCCAGGTTTTTGTGTAAAAAAAAAAAGGTTACACAAACTCAAACATCACAAAAAATTAAATTCCATTCCGGATTGCAAAACCTTTCCGATGGCAACTGCTTCTGTGGGTTCTGACCTCAAAACTCGATCGCAAACCAGTAGTACGCGATAGCAGAGGGTCTTTACACTGTTATAAATAAAAGATAGCTCATGAGTCCCGCTGAGCGTCTTCACTCCGTGAATTGCAAATACCAACTGTCTAAAGTGTATAAAGTTAAACGTTTAAACGTAAAAGTTTGCTTTGCCGAGGTTTTGGAAGGTAGCCTGTCTGTTCGGCCTAAGACTCTCCCCACCTTGACGTCACTCGCTTGTGATTTGCAAACCACTTATAATAGTAAGGGAATGGAACACCTTGCCATCTTCTGTATTCCCGACTAACTACAACCTGGGTATCTTCAAGGCTAGAGTGAATAAGTACCTTCTAGGTCGTCGTGCTCCATCTTAGACCACAACGTCGGTTAACATCAGGCTAGTTGGTGGTCAAACGTCGACCTAATTTACATAATTTTTTTTTTTTTAGGTAGCTATCTAGCTACCACAGCTACCATGATGTCAAATAGCGATAGGGTCAAAGATAATCATAAAAAACGCTTATTTCTTACGTCCTACGTGAGTGACCAACGCGATAATACGAAGCGACGCGTTGCGATGCGGAAATATCAAACAATATCTGTATCTACACCATATTCTGCGTGGTCGCGTAAATCAATCCGCGGCGAGATGCGACGAAGTGCGAATTTGTTTTTTTTTTTATGTCATAGGAAATACGTCGCGTTAAGTATTGGTCGCGTCGCGTCGCATCGCTTTGGTCGCTCATCTAGAACAAAACGGATTAGTAATTTTGGTACCTTCGATAAATAATATGTCCAGATGAACTGAAAAAACATTGCATGGGCCAAAAAAAAAACAGCCAACTGTTAGGTTTTAAATGAATAAAATGTATGACGCAACCCTAGTAAAAGACGTAGCTGTCACGCACACTAGTATAAAAAGTTGGCTTGACACCTTTCGTTCATAAACAGAACAGAACTCTCTCTAGACATATATGTACTCATAGCTTGGTACATTTTTACATTTTGCGTATCGAGGATGTAACAAAGAATTTTGACAGGTATATTAGACAAAACTGTGAAAATGAAAGCTCTAAGAAAGAATTCTGAAATAAAAACTAGAAACTGGTTCTATAATAGTTTCTAAAAAAGTTGATTATGAAACGCAACCTTTTTTAAAGAGCTGGCTGTTTGCACAAAAAGAAAAAAAAAACAATTAAACTTTTACTGCAAACTTTTTTCTTTTTAACGCGTTAAGATGTTTATCACTGGCCATATAGCAATCGAAATGGTAATTAAAATAAGTAGGAAGCACACACAAAACCGGGTGTAAAACGTAGGCGCGGGCATCGCCGCTACAACCATAAAATTCTTTATGTCTGTACAGAGTAAGCGAGTTGTCAGAGAATTCTTTTTGATAGAGTTTGGTACTTTTAATTGCTTCGTACTATTTTTTCGGTATTTTTCAAATACAACTTAACTAATGGATCTGTGAGCTGTCGACCTCGCGGCCAATGTCTGCACACCTCTATAGGTGGCATTCTTCAACCGATTCTTGTGAAATTTTTGGAGCAGGTTCGTAATTGTACAGATTTTTTTGTCGTGTCAGTTTTTGGAAATTTATCAATATTGCCGAGATATTATTATTTTTTCCAACAAAAATCGCAGACAGAGATCCAGACACAATTTGGACATACGGAAGCATTTTTGTTAAAGCTGAAGCATAGACGCTAGCGCTTGCTCGGTCTATCAGTTAAATTTATGAAAGTAGTATCATAAGCATGAAGATTTTGAAAAAAAAAAAAAAAACTCACTCACTGATAAAAAAATTGGTTGCCTGTAAAGTCGGTATACGGGCGAAAGTTTTACGTGACAACGACTTTTTATGTCTGTCTCTCTCGCTCTTAGGCGGGCTAACCTCGCGGGCGTGCCTCTCACTCGCTCTCATTGTGAGCGCATAACGTGAGCGGAGCGTAACGCAGTTTCTTGAAGTGTCACCCGGCAAACCAATTTATAAGACGTTGTCACGTCAAAAAAAAAGCAACACCTCAATATTTGCAAACCTTATTGCTAACATTGCTAGGCGTAGCAATTTTAAACCTACGGCGTAGCCTTTCAATATCTCGTAAATAAAAACGCTAAATCTTGGATGGCTTGAGCAACGAAGTGGTCCAATTCTCTGTTTCACGCTACTCTACTATAAGCTCTTATGTTGCACTAATAAGGTTGTATCGAGTTCACCAAACCACCTACGAGTGGTAACCTAATAAAATGTAGATCAGAGACGAGTTAGTATGTGTAAGCATTACGTACTGGGGATGGCGACAAACTTTGCTGCAACGTTCTATTTCAATTGAGTAACCTTACTCAACTTCAATCAGACACTTACTAGGCTGTGGCTTGTTGCGTTAGCTATGTATTTCTTGAACTATCCTAATCCTTATCTTAACCAATATGATAAATGCTAAAGTGAATTTGTTTGTGTATTGGTTTGTGACGCTTTCACGTCTCTCAATATATCATCATGAAACTTTGCATACACATTGCCAGGGGTACAGAAAAGGACATGGGGTACCTTTTATAGAATCTTTCATAAGGACCCCAGGTAACCCAAGAAACCACAGGGCGCAGCTAGTCAAAAAATATATCAGGTTACCTGTAATTCCTAGGTACTTATATACTATTTACTAAATACATGCCTAATTCCATCAGGATGCGTTTAACATTCAATTGAGAAAACAACACAAACAAACCGACATTAGAGACTTTCACATTTACACTAAACATAACAAAATGTGATACTTAAAACTGACAGCTTTAAACAAAGACAAAAAGTACAAAAACGAAACGTTTCGCAAGTTTTAAACAGAGCTTGTTCCAGACAGTTTTAAGCCATTTGCTAAAAGCCCAAGTTTTTTAAAGCCTTCTGTCCGAGGACGGTCGAGGCAATAGACTTTGGGTTCCTTGAGACTGAAGTTAAATATCCATTTAAATCCTCCAAGCTTGGCCTCTTGGGAAACAGCGCTGCAGCGGCGGAAAGCGCTTTATTGGCGTTTGCACTAGAATTTCTAGGTGTAAGACGAGGCTACGTAGGTGGTAGGTAGATAATGTAGTAGGTGCATATATGTAGATAAATTTTACTAACTGCGCCACGCGGTCTTGCGTTAAAAAATATTATATTTTCTGTACTAATATTATAGAACAGAAAGTTATTCTATTTGTCAGTCTGTCTGTCTGTTTGTAGGCTTATTATGGCTAAACAGCTTGAAGGATCCTGGTGAAATTTGATAATTAGATAGAGTAGTTCATGAGGAAGATTTTTGGGTGCTATTTTCTGAAACGTGATTCTGAAACGCGAAAGTAGTCGCGGGTATCAGCTAGTGTATTTATTATTAAATAGATAGTAACTCTGTCTGTCTGTCCGTTTGTAGTCTTTTCAGCTGAACGGATCTTGATGAAATTTGGTAACTAGGTACAGTATTTCACGAGGATGGTTTTTGGGTTTTATTTTCTGAATAAACGCGAGCGAAGTCGTGGGCAACAGTTCGTATATAATAAACAAAAAAGTCGTGGGTAACAGCTAGTTATATTTTACAAAAAATAGTACCCTATGTTCTTTTCTGAAGCTCTGACAACGTGTATGCAAAAAATCATGATAATCGGTTGAGTAGTTGAGGCGTTACAGCGTAGCAACAAATAAACAAAAAACAAACAAACTCATTTTCACATTTTATAATATTAGTTAGGATACCTAGCTAGGTATAGATGCATAAGTGGGCGTTAGTCTAGCATTTTAGTTTCGGTTGAAATATTATTTTATTTTAGTAAAAGTTTAGATTGGCCAAAGTAACATGATAGGTGCAGGTTAAATCCTGTATTGGAATAAAGACGAATACGTATGATTGACAACGGCTATGAAGAATTGGTAGGTGTTAGACATACCTAAAAGTTATCAATAGTTATAAGATATGAATCAGGTTGTGAGTTTGTTAGGTTAGGATTTTAAACAAATAGTAATTTTTTGGTAAAAAATTAAGACAGCTTCACAAGCATCTAGACTATGTTTTAGTCCTAAGTATCCATTGCTAATGTTAACTATCTATCTGTCTAAAATCTTAAACACTTAAAACCACTTTAATAAACGTATCGAACATTCTAGAGCAGTATCCACCACCGTCTTTTGTTTCGCATCATACTCCATCGCTCGCTGTATCGGCAAGAAAAAGCGCATCAAGCGATATTCACCTAGCTACAGTACGTAGCGCCGTCGACGACGGCACTAAATCAATACGAGCCATCACGCCCCACCCCCCACCCCGCGGGGAGAAGCCGCTGCTTTTCCCGCCGAAAGCAACCACCCTTGAAAAGCTCGTGAGCTGAGCTCCTACTTCTGTTCGGCTTTGTGGAGGTGTAGCTCGCGCGAGACCTCTTGGGATTTGTTTCTCCTCCAATTGACAGTTCTAAATTTGAAATTGCCTTTTTAAAGGCTGGCCCCGGCCGGTGAGAATGGTAGTTTTGTTCTGGAGGACTTTTATAGCGTTTGTAAAATGGATTAGGTTGTACTAGAACTTAGTAGTCTAACAATAACTCAAGTTACACAATTTAGTAACATTTTCTATTGTTTAGTCCTTTTAAAAAAAATAACCATCATACTTGCTTATATAGTCATAGAAGTGTAAGTATGTAACTGCCAGCTTAAATAAAAAAAAAAACTAAACGCAATCTGTCTAAAAGTTTCATACGTTTTAAATATTTCGAAATGTTTCAAATGTTGTTTGATCTTATCGCACCAATACCAATCGATTAATAATCGAATCGACATAAAGTTATGACAAACCTCCGCACCTCCTACTCGAATGTCATTTGAATGAATTGTTTTTTTTTTTACATAGTGCTATAAAGCACTAACTCCATTCGGTCGCAGTATAATTACCAGTAAATGCTCCTGCTAAGCGAGTGTATAAATCAAACATGCGACGCTATTGTTCGATTCGTGTTAGATTGATAAGGCCATAGCCGAGTGTGAACGAGACAGATATTCATTCAATGCTTTCTATTCATAAGTGATTGTATATGCAAAGTTTTTAGATCATTCACCTGATCATGCAGTGAGAGGTGCATTTGTGAGAATACTGGTAATGATTTCTGTTGGTTATTTTATTTTTGTAAATTTAGAGAGCAAGATCTTGTTGGATATCCAAGGGCAATTTAAGGCATGATGATAGTTACTTTACGTAACTATATTTTACTTTGTGTCAATTTAATACGTTTTTTCTAAAACGTCTTTACACCTCTTTAGAGAGTCAGATAGAATTCACTAGATAGGATCACTTTAATCTAAACCTCTTAAGATTCATGTATTTAGATTGATAATCTTTTTTTCCATTAGAAATTTAAAAAAGTCGAACTATAAATCTAGATTTCAAGCTGTTGATTACATACAATATGACATACAATTGCATCTTCAATAACGTAATCTTTTTTGCAAGCAGTAGAAATAGTTTTAAGTATTTCTGCAGTTGTGTCTTAAAATTTCGCATATACTATGCAACTTACCAGGAGAGACCATCAAAAAGTTTTTGCGCGTTCCCAGTTCAGTTAGAAAGCGATTTTACATCTATTTACATAGCGTTTTAACCCCAACAGTCTTGTTGCGTTTTCGGACCATTTATTTTATGGATTCGTGTTTTTTTTTAAGTTGATAAAAGTTCACGAGCGGTTTACAAGTTGTTTCTTATATGAGTTCAGTGGGATATTTACCTGAAACAAAAAATATTGTAATTAATAAAATGTTTGCAAAATGGACATTTTCTGCTTGAGGCGCCATCTCCTACCGGAGGTCGGCTATCATGATGGCTATCCTAATCTTGGACACAACAGCGCGGAACAGGGATCCAGTGCTCAGGTTGAACCAAGGACTACCAAAATGGACATGTTATAATTAATTGATGATCGCTGAGAAAAAAAATTAGATCAATTCGTATACCTAACTTATGTATAAACTAACATAGGTAGATATCCTTACTAATATTATAAATGTAAAAGCGTGGATGTTTGTTACGCTTTCACGCAAAAACTACTTGACGAATCATCATGAAACTTTGTAAACTTGCCTGTTCTTCTGAGTAGTGGCTTTTTATCCGAACAAGGCGGTCGAGTCTATTTAAATAACTTTGACGTTCATAAGTGTATCTTTAATACCTAAATTGAATAAAAACATTTTGACTTTGACTTTGACTTTAAACATATTCTGGAAGGTACTAGAAGTAACATAGGATACTTTTTAACCGCGGGGTGTTGCTAGTACCAAATAATCTGTCTGTATACTACTACTCTACTAAACTAAGCTCTATGTTCAAAATTGAATTGAACTGTACTTACTTTACTTACTTACTTGTAGTTTCAGTACCTTACTTTTCTTTTTTTACTTTTTTTACCTACTTAAGGTATAGGTCAGTACCTATACTTACAGTATCTTACTATTCTGACTTTTTTGCGAGTAGACGAAACATTCAATGCGGTTTCGTCTCAGTTTCTTTCAGACTTTTATTGACAATTCATATTTAAGAAAGCTTAACAGACCGCCTTTAATTGTTTTTATTTTTCTCTTTTTCCCCCCATCATTCATCAGTTTTAAAGTCAAGCGCGCAAACAATCATCAGTGAAAACTATTCAAAATGTTAACAGGCCGAAATCGGAAGAGCAATAATGAAATAAGCGCACGACAAATATAATAAATCTTCAGGAGACGCGGGGGCGGCGTCGACTTCCTCTTTCGATATTTGAATTTAATTTAGCGTTTGCATTGTTCTTTTTGTCAATTTTAAAAAGGAAAAGCGGTTCGCTTTTGTTTTCTGGACGAGACAATTTAATGATTGTGCCGTACATTTGCTGCGTCGTTTAAATTTCAAACTTTGACAATTATCATTTGGTATTTTTTTTTCTAAAGTTAAGTATTTTGTTGGGCACTAAATGACTTTAGTTCGTCAAAAATAGATTGATACTAAAATGACAATTTTTGAAATAAATATATAATAACAGCATTTTTTTTTTGTATGCATGGTTAATGCTTACTACCTACCCCTGATCAGACGATCAAATAGGCAATGAACTATTAACAAAAAAAGACCCCAAAGAGCAGGAATGGAACGAAAGTCAACGAACTTTTCCCCTAACCCATTTGGCGGTGGGCACTAACCTACCTATAATCCCTAAAGATTATTATTAAGGCCTTACAGGAATCAACACAGACTTCATAAAAAAAAAAACACAAAAAGAACTCAGCAAAGTTGTAATTCATCTTAAACGTTATACCCCACCCGTATTTTAGTATTCCATCAGTGTCAGAGAAAACGATGCATGAAATACGGTCCTAAATTGTGGTTGTCTGTAATCAAAAGCGCTTTACCTTCAATCAGCGTAATGGAGTGAAGCTCGCGGCTTTTCCTAAAGAAATAATTATTTAAAATCTTCAAAAGGCCTGTCAATAAGTCCTTAAGGGTTGGCAACGTACATGTGAAGCCATTGTATTACCACAGATTACATAAGAGAGTAAAAAAATCAGATAAGAAATTATTATTTAATTTTATACCTCCTAAGTATTAGGGTCTAGATAATATATTTTCGAAGTAGTTGACCTGACTTTGGAAGGCGATCGTGTTTCGCGTGTTTACATCCAGGTTTATCTACGAGCTTAACTCACGGTCTGAGAATTAGGGTCTATTCACACAAATATACGTAGTCGATTGAAAATGTTTTAATTAAACCATTAATTGATAAAACTCTAAGTGGAGATTGCTAATCCTATTTTGAGGCAAGGATGTAGGTACGTTTCTTACCCCTTTACCTTACCAATAAAAGTTGTGTTGTTTCGGTATACTTATGTAGGGTTATTCCTAGAGTACTCCAAGAAAAGGTTTCAAAATACTCCACGACAAATACATGAAAATAATTAATGATAATTTAGGTTTCAATACAGTGTTTTTGGTTTTTTACAATGTTTTGTCTTTTTCTTGTTCTGTAATGTTTAACTCTATCGAAAAGGACAATAGACTGTATACCTATTTTGAGGCTATACAACGTTTATTAATAAGGAAGTTACGGTAAAAACTGTTGAGGCTGGTGTTATCAACATTAGAATGAGGTGTCATAAATTGTTGTGCTGTAATTTCTTTGGAAAGAACGTGAATATAAATAAATTCGTCAGTATTTGACCATTAGAAGACTGGGTAATTTAACGATGAATTTTATTCAATTCTATATCTGGTAAATATTTTATAGGTATTTACGTAGGTCGTTATTAAAAGTGATTTTATTTGATAAGTCCTCGTTTGACCAACAACTCGCCTGTTGGTAAGCGACGATGAGGTGGAAGATGGAACACATAGACTTAGAAGATACCTATTCACTCCAGCCTTGAAGAGGCCCAGATTCTATCTCTCATTAAACGAGCAAGCCGGCAGGTTTTAGTATTTTTTCGTAGTAGTTTGCCTACAGCCTAACATTCGGCCGCGATGATTTTATCAGATCCCACAGTCAACATCTACATTCTATACCTACGTACCTATACAACTCAACAAAGTTTTACGTAGTTTTACCACCACGGAAGTGGTATAGGTTAACCACGTTGAGACGAACCTCAAGTACCGATATTTCACAATAAAAAAATCAATAAAAATTTAAAACAATATCAAACTGCTGAATGTCGTCTTTGCGTCAGTCTCGTCCTCTACTTTTCGGTCGCCCGATCCCTTGCGTGTCCTTTTTCTGTCCCACGGTCCTATTCTAAGACATGTTTGGTTTACTATACGTTATCCAATGTAATAAATTAGGTGCCTAAAATTAGATCCCTAGTTATAATGAAATCGAATGTAACTCTCTGTGTCTGTCTGTCTGTTTGACTGTTTGTAGGCTTTTCACGGCTGAGCGTATCTTGATGAAATTTGATAATTAGTTACAACACGAGGAAGGTTATTGGATACTATTTTCTGAAACAACGCGAACGAAGCGCGAATCGATTAAGCGGGTAACAGCTAGTATCTGAATAAATCTTGCAATACAATAGGGTTATTTATTTCGATTGTGATGAACGCTAACATGACATCTTTAAAGTCGAAGTTTGAATGATTCAGTGCTTACTGCTTAAGAAATTAGTCTCTTCAGACACTAGAAAAGCTTTAGTAAATGATATGTACAGATGGACTGGTTCATTGGTTAACTCTTGGTCCAACTGTTAAGCCCTAAATGAACAATACATATAAATGACGCAACCCTAGTAAAAGACGTACCTGTCAAGCACACTAGTATAAAAAATTTGGCCTGCCACTTTTCGTTCTTAAACAGTACGGCACTCTCTCTAGACATATTTATGTACGTATAGTAGAAAATATTACCTTCTTCAGTAGTAAGTACTGAACCAATATCTGCGTGATCAACTTTGTACGTGCATGTGTAGATAGGCCAAATCGTGACTTACACCAGCACAGGCATGTTATAATTAAGTTAGATTACACGCTAGATTCGTCTCGCCCTAGTAATGATAGGACTAGGGATGTACCGCGATCCGTGAAAAAACGATGATCGGTTACAAGTAGACTTTTAACCATCGGTTGAATTGGCACGAACATTCTGGAACTGTTTTTTGTATGGATCGGTAAGGAATTAAAAAAAATATAACCATATTTTTCACAAACATCTTCTCTCTTCTTATAAACTTTATCGATGATAACACGTGTTTTGTCAACTTTTCGCTAAAGAGAAGTGTCAATGCATGTATGAGACAAAAATACTTTCGACCAGAAATGTAAATAAATCTAGCTGCAAGTATTTAAGCAGTTTCTAAGAAACAACATAACCTAACACAACCGACCTAACTATAAAACTTACCGTAAATTGTCATAGCATTAACGCAGTTTCATTCAGTGTCCTAAATATCATAGAAATAGTAATTAAAAACAAAACTGTCGTATCATACACAGTATCCCAAAATCTTGTGTCAGAAATGACATCAAGCTGTAATTTGCAAACAGCACATGATAAAGTCTAAACAATATGACGTTCCGAAACTGTCTCATCCAAAATGGTTCTCAGTCCTCCCAGCGACGGCCGGGTGGAGACGGGCTACCGCAGTGATGGGGTGACACACACGTTGTTATTATTAGTTTTTTGTCCCCACTCCTCTCATCTCCCCTCCGTTAAATTTCGGCCGCCATTCCGCTCTCAGCACTTTTTGTACGCTTTTTCGGTCCCACTTTTTGTATCACCAGACTAGTGATGGCATGATTGCAAAATTATTTAAATGTTAATTTATTTCGATTTCAAAATTTGGTTTGATTCAAAATATTGCCATGCTGATTATGAAATGTAGTCGGATAACATTTTAAAATTATTTCTGTTATCGCGTTAGTTTCGAAACTAGAGTGCAATGTGCTACAAAAATCGTCATGTGTACTTAATTAAATTTTTAGTAATGGTTGAAAATAATCTAGTTTTTTTTTCACAGAAAGCATCTTAAAGCAGTCATTTACATTTTAGCACTTTTATGGATGCCCAAAGCTACACTTTTCTGTCTTACACGATATTTATATGCCAGAACTAATTAATCCATCAGAGAGCTAAGTTCCAGAAAAATAATCACTCAAATTTACCTTAAGAAACCGAATGATTAAACGTCGTCACATAATAAATTAAACACTGAATAATTATTCACTCCATCATCTTTGATCGTATCACTCACACGTCGTAAATTCAAAGTAAATTCGGCTCATAAACTTGAGATAGATCGTGGAAATCCCAGGTTATTGACCGATGCGGTGCGTTACATAATTTATTGTTTATTTACAACCCATCCGTTTTTATGACCACTTCATTCTTAAATAACGCGATATATCGACCAGCTGGTAATGACGCGGAGTGCCCGATGAATTTTAATCGCGTTTATTGAATGAAAATGCAGTCGCTCTCACGGAAGAGAAGCGGACACTAAATTCAAAAGTGAGAAAAAGACGTCGTCAAGGTAGCTGGGACCTTGAAATCGTTTTGTTTATAAACAAAGGGTGTTATGCAAGAGGTTGTAAAGCTTGTAAAGTCTGTAAAGTCGCGTTTTATGGTCGCATTATATGGGCGAGGAGATAAAGCGTTTGTTTTGGGTCGTAAATAAGACTGCAACAGGTACTGCCAACGGGACTCCACAATCACGCGTACACTTTCACTTTCGGTTATTATCTTCATGCATTGATCTTTTTGGGGAAATGTATCGTTGAAGGACGCTGTGAATATTATATTTGAAAATACTACCAACTTTTACTAAGCTTTAAAACTGAAATAAAACAGCCTGATTTTTAGTACGTCAGTTTTACGGTCTACTGGTGACCTTCTTGCGTACGTCACTTACATCTGGAGTGAGGTCATTGAGAAACATGGGGAAGCACTCGCAGTTTCCCTTGACATCTCAAAGGCTTTCGACAGGGTTTGGCATGACAGCCTTATCAGCAAGCTCACTTCATTTGGCTTGTCCGCTGGGTTTGTTGCGTGGATTTCGGATTTTCTGAAGGGTCGATCCATTCGAGTTGTCGTTGATGGCTGCTCGTCTGATCTGTCTGGTCTGGTCTGACGCACGAAACGCTTTGGTTCCTCATTTCTCATACGGACCGCTATAGTGTGGAATACTCTGCCAGACTGTGTGTTCCCTGACACTTATAATCTGGGTGTCTTCAAGTCTCGAGTGAATCGGTTTCTTCTAGGCAAGCGTGCTCCATCGTAGGCCGCATCACTGCTTATCATCAGGTATGTTGGCGGCCAAACGCAAGCCTATTATGTAATAAAATAAAATAAAATGAAATAGTTTTTGCAGTACGACTAGTGAGTTTTCTTTGCAGTGTTTTGTCTAACTTAAAAGTATGAATAAGGTACATAAGCTACATTACTTAGTAGATATTTTTATATGCAGCTATGTGTTATAAACATAGACTATAGCACCAGTCCTGTTTAGCTTCGTGTTGATACAGCAAACGCCTATCCTACAAAAAGCGTTCCACCGTGACCCGTCGCGCTATCCGGCCCACTAGATTGAAGAGGTCATAGCATGAATACTACAAATGGATCTCTAATATAATATATTTGGGCGTAGTGAACCGGGCCATCGAATCGATCGTTGGTAATTATAGAGTGAAAATGTACCCCTCATAAATATTATATCCTTGGTCGAGGGCGCGGCCGGAATCGCCCATGGCGTGCCTTGTAGAGTACCTAGTCTATGGTTACGTGAATAATTTAGTTTTGTGAAGCAAAAACGTAATAATGGTGTACTGCATGTTTTGTGCTACTTCAACTGGAGTATAATCAAATAGCAGGTAATGGTGACAATGCTGTTGTAGTATAATGCAAACTAAGCTTACAAAGATGAAAAGTTGAACTAAAGTGGCGTTTTTGTCTAAATACAATCCGGATGTGTTTAAGAGTAAAGTGAATAGGTATCTCCTAGGTAAGCGTGTTACACCTTCGATCCCGTCGACGCTGCCCATCAGGCGAGTCAGTGGTCAAACCTAAGTCTGTTGTAAAGAAAAAACACGATACGAACAAAGATTTGTATCAGGTGTTTAGATGTGTATCTTTGCTCTAAGATTACAACAAATTATTCTTAAAGCAGAGCTGAAAATTGTAATTAAATAACTTGACCGTAACTGGAAGCTATATATATGAGAGTGCATTTCCGTTTCCGTCGAAAGTACCAGCGTTTTCGTACTTTTAATGCCTTCTAACCGGAAGTCCTAGGTGGCGCCACCTCTGCATTCGCGCTTTGTGAAAATATCGCGCGCCATTTTTTATCATCGGCGTTTTAAGTTTCGTCGAAGTAACATCGCCGCAGCCCTAGCAGCTTGCGTCGTGTTGCATAATTAGTTAATACAAAGTGATAATTTGTTAATAATTATGTGGTAAAATACTGAAATGTAGTTATTTTCCTAAAATAACTCGGTGTTAAGTATACATTTTACGCAGTAAGTACCTACCCACATTATATTTCATTTCTTCATTTCATTTGTTCAAAATGAGTGAGTAGAATTTGTTTTAACGGTTTTACCGTTCGATTAATTTGATATTTAAAATTTTTTGTGTGCCTAAATGTTTTTAACCATATGTGGCTTACAATATGGGGGTCAAACGATGCCTCATACCAGTGTTTTGTCATTATTGAAGTGTTTTTAGGTAATATTTAAGATTATTCATCATATCGTCACGCTTTTCCCCCGAGGGGGCTGGCAGACGTGTTATACAACACCCACATCGCCGGACGATATTCGGTCCCAAATGAGCCTGTCACCATACACCGGGCTCCAGTCATGTAGCAGATGACATACAATACGCACATATGTTCACACAATGAACAAATTGGTGCGTGCCGTCGGCTGGGTTCGACCCCGCTCCCTCTGGCTTGAGAGGCAGGCCTTCTCCAACTAGGCTGTCATCGCCTTTAAGATTATCACCAGTTTTTAACATAGTTTTGCTTCCAGAAACGTATAAATGTTTGCCGCCCAAACGCCCAAGCTACAGAGCACGGGCCGTGGCGGTGGTTCAGTGAAAGGTGCGTAACAGCGTGCTTTTACGATTCTACTAATTCATCGGTATTGGTTGACGTGCTGGCCGATAATTGAAGAAAGTTGGTGAGTGAAAAAATCCTTTTTATAAAAATAATGGTTTTCAAATGTTGCAACAGTGTATCAATTGCTTAACTACGAGTCATACAAACGACTCGACCATATCTAGCGATCTATCAGTTCGTTCACTTTATAGCTTTAGTTACTATAAATTTTTGATACATCATGGCAAATTATTTGAATACATGTATTTTAGAGGCTAGGTAATGCCTATTATTTTGGACGTAAGAAATAATCATAATCTAGGTATCACAGACCTAGGAACAAACAATAGTGGGGGAGAAAATATCTTACGTCACCTAGCCGTATGCTGAAAACTTTTCATTAAATAAATGCATATAAAGGCTTTCTTAACCTTTTTTTTTTTTTTTTTTTTGAAATTATTTCTAAATTAATTTTCTTTTGTGGATATATTACTCAAAATGTCACTTGATCTTTTGACATTGCGTTTAAGTTTAGAGGAACAAGTATTTCATTTTGAATTTATTCCTTTTTACTATATTGTTATGCAAACAATCAGTTCAACGTGCATTCGCATGGTTTTAATAGGGAGATACAGGAGTACTGTTTTTGTACCTCCTTACATTGAATTATGCAATCAATACAAAATACTCTGAAATGCTTGAAACGATACGCCCTCGCAGGGTGAATCTCTTTACAAATATCATATTACATTGCCTTAAGCAATCAATACATCATACATCATTATAAGCTTGTAATAGACCACCCTCGCAGGGTAGGTAATCTTTTGCAAAAGCCACCCTCGCAGGGAGGCTACCTATTTGCAATTGAATCATTGCTTTAAGCAATCAATACATCATACATCATTGTATGCTTGTAATAAACCACCCTCGCAGGGTAGGTAATCTTTGCAAAAGCCACCCTCGCAGGGAGGCTACCTATTTGCAATTGAATCAAGCGATCCATACATACACTATTCTTTAGTACGCTTGTAACGATACGCCCTCGCAGGGTGAATCTCTTGACAGATATTACATTGCTATAAGCGTTTAACAGAACGTATTTTAATATTTTTTATGGTTATAATAAACCACCATTGCAGGTGAGTACCTTTTTTGCAAATATCATATTTCATAGTATTAAGCAGTTAATACAACAGACAATGTATGCTTGTAATAAATAAAGCAAAACTCTATAGTTGTGCAAATGTATTTGCAAAATATCAATTTCATGATAAACATAGTACAAACTTGTTTGGTTGTAACAAACCATCTTCACCCGATGAGCATCTCTTTGAAAAATACAATATTTCATTGTATCAAGTAAGTATCGTAGGCTTATTACAAACCATCCAGCAGGGTGATTTTTTGATCTTAATAATGTTGTATGTTCATAACAAAACCTAGTTTTATGCTGGATCAAATATTTCAAACGTATTTTATTGTTGTTGTAATGCCTAATCTGTCTTTTATTCTTCATGAAACTATTAACATAGATACTCTAGCTTGCTTGTAATAAACTACCTTTTCAAGGTAAAATAAATGTATACCTTTGCAAAAACTACCCTCGCGGGAATGTCTTATATAAGAATAAAATTGTAATGAAACAGGTTCCAAATCAATAAATTAACAGACCGTGAAAATATTCTATGTTACAGCTAGACAGTCTTAAACGTAGTTTTTACTATTACTGCTGAATCCAGATTCAATCTTTTAAGTTTTTAGAAACTGATAAATTAAACGCTCCAAGCGAGGCTTCAGGCCAGTTTGTTGCAGTCTGATCAAGAAGTTTTCGATATGAACTTATTATGTTCCCTGTGTAACGTTAATTTAATTAGAAGTAAGTCACCACCTCGAGGTGGGTTGCATAGTATTGAATCAACTGCAAAGTGAAACATGTTCTTTCAAAATTTCGAAGTGAGTCTTACCCCTTACTTGATTATTTATTGAACAAAAGTGCTCGATGAGCACAATAACCTTAAGAGTTCGTGCAGTATTTCCTGCGACTCCAATCACAACGGAGATACCTGCTATTTGGTTTAAAACGATGTCTTATCTTGTCGATTCTTGCAATTTAGGTCGTTTTTAAAACGACATTATGTTACGGATAATGTGACGAGAACGAATGTTGTACTAATTATGTTAAAAATCTCATTTTCTCATTTAACTCGAGGCAAAGTAAGGTCACACGCGTGTCCCCTTTTTCATATGAATATAAATACATAATTATATACTTATATATATATTTTTTTTTTTTAACTACTTAAATAATTTTGTTTGGAACAGCCTCGTAATACCTGAATGTGTGGCCTATTGTCTGTCATACTCAGTGCGCTATCGCATTGACACTAGCAACCTCTCGTTCACAATGAACGATTTGAATTACACAATTATAATTTAAAATTTGAAATTAGTTAAATATTTTTACGACTCTGAGAGAAAAAATAGTAGGGCGTGGGTGCTTATATCAATTATTTTTCGCACGACTGTGACTTAATCATTAGAAAATTGTATGTTTCAAATTGCCATAAAAGCTACCTACCGCTATAAGATATAATGTGTTTGCAGTAAGTTAAGATAGTAGCTCGCAACTACCATCGCCCATTCCTTTTAATTACCTACCTTCTTCCAAAGGTGTTTCTTATCTTATCTTACAATGTAAAGACTTGCACTGCGAACTGTGACGTGTAACTGTTAGTTATAAATAAATCCTGATTACTGGCTTATCGTAAGTTGCTTAACTAAACTACCAACAATTTTCTTAGGGCAATAGGTATCGGAGCCGAAATCCTTCCTATATTGCATTTGATAACGATAATTATATAATAAACGAAATAGTGTTATTAAAGTGATAGATTATTTATGAGACTACGCTCATGATAAAATTACGTTATCTTTGAAAGTCTAGCGTGATTTTCATGTTTTACATATATTTTACAAAATCATCACAAACACTGATGATTAATGCATTGACTTGGAAACTCACTATCAAAAATTCAGTACATGCCTATTGAAGTTAAGAGATGTGAAAGTAAACCTAATTTTCGCTATAAACATTAATATTGGCATAAGCTGCCTAAAACTTGATGTAATTGATTTTTTGGTATATTATTTCATATTAGCTGTCTCCCACGTATAACTGATTTGTCAAGTCAGTAAAGTTTTTAGAATTATAAATATTCTTGGTTTTCGTTAAATTTACTGAACTGTTAAAATACATATATTGAACTGGCTTTACGGATTCATCTTTTTTACTCACATGATTTACGATTGTTGTTATTGCCATTTTAAAACAATTGCCGATTACCAGAGTCGGTCTGGTTGAAAAATATTTCTATCGATCTGGACATTAACCTGTCACTTAAATTGTCACACCACTTAGTTATAGTTGACTATTTAAACACTATCTACAGAAAAAATGGTATCACTGCTTGTCCAAGAAGTTGTTTGTTGGTCACCTGCGATAGTAGACTACAAAATCTTTTGGATCAACGACCTGTTGTTGATTTTTAAAACAATTTTAACCACCAACATATTATGTATGGTTCTGTATACAAACTTAATGCAAAGGGAAAGTATGACATAAATAATTATTTATATATTGCCTGAACGTGTCAGACATTCTATGGAATGTATTCCCAAAGCATTCTATACAATACGGCATTATACAGATGCTGGTGACATACATTTTACAGATGGAAAATGTACTATTTAATGGTAATATACGTAATTGTTTCAGACCAATAGAGAGAAAACATAATGCCTTGTTTCCGGTTTCATTATTATTATGTAAACCCTTTTATTTAAGTTGTTTTTCCAACAACATTTTTGAAGATTTGAAATAATTTTTAATATTATTTACAGCTCACATTGGCGTTTCTTTTAACAATAAGTTTTAATAGCCCTACTATAGGTGGCACCACCAGGCAATACCAAACAGGCTCTCATATATATAGCTTCCAGTTACGGTCAAGTTATTTAATAGCAGCGTTTTACCTGAAATAAAACGCATATTAAAATACTTACCTAACTGGAAGCTATCACTTTAATTTCTGCCTGGTGGAAATTCGGAAAATTAAGCCAATGATAAAAAATGGCGCGCGATATTTTCACAAAGCGCGAATGCAGAGGTGGCGCCACCTAGGACTTCCGGTTAGAAGGCATTAAAAGTACGAAAACGCTGGTACTTTCGACGGAAACGGAAATGCACTCTCATATATATAGCTTCCAGTTAGGTAAGTATTTTAATATGCGTTTTATTTCAGGTAAAACGCTGCTATTAATTTAGAAAACTATACTAATAAACACTAGCCTAAATGGTTATAATGTTAAGCGCTATACAGGGTGCGGGTTTTGGCTGTAGTAATACTTAAGAGGATTAATCTACCCGTCAAAGTGAACAACTTTTAGAACATCAGTTTGCAAAATTCGAGAAAAAAAAACTAAAGTCTTCATACAGAATTGATCACGTGACTAGCTATTTTGTATGGAGACTCGATTATTTTTCTTTCGAATTTTAAAAACTTATTTTTAAAAATTGTTTACTTTCGCGGGTGCAACAATACCCTGAAGTATTACCACATCCAAAACCTGCACGTTGTATGGCAGATTTTTTCGTAAAAAAATATTAATTTAAAAACAAAAGCTAAAATTATGTTAAATTGTTTATGGAACTATAAAAAACCATTAACCAAAACGTTTGACACCTCGTTAGCAGTTCATTACTTTACAAATTGGCGTTTTAATAGCTCATCATAATTAATTTACCTCGTTATGATTCTTAACTGTTTTATTTTGCAAATTTTGTTTTATTTAAGTCAGATTAACATCTCCAGAGGCGGTCCCTTTATTTTTGAGCACTTTTTGATGTTGAAATCTGAATTTTGAATCTGAATCTGATTTTTAAACGTATCTGTTTTGTACACAATAAAAAAATCTTTAGTGTAGGCAATTATCCTAACTTATTTATTCTTTAAAAAAAAAACTCCTCAGTTTCTTGCCTGTTCTTCTGAGTAGAGGCTCTTTATCCGAACAAGGCGGTCGAATCTATTTAAAAAAAATTTGACGTTCATAAGTGTATCTTTGATACCTAAACTGAATAACATTTTGACTTTGACTTTAACTAATATTATAAATGCGAAAGTGAGTTTGTTTGTTTGTTTGTAACGCTTTCACGCCCTAACTGCACAACTGATCCTCATGAAATTTTGCATACACGTTGTCTGAGTTACAGAGAAGGACGTAGTGTACTTTTTATCCCGAAATAAATTACGGTTCCTGTGGGAGCGCGGGTGAAACCGCGGGGCGCAGCTAGTATTATTATAAAGTTAGGTCGTACTTTTTTATAGATTAAGTTCCTTACAATTAAACTTTGTATATTGGAATAGTAAGGCAGTGTTTTGTCTTTTTCCATCGAGTTAAGAATGTAGAAGAAAGAACAAGACAAAACACAGTACAACAGTTCTGAGGCTACACAACGTTTCTTAGTAAAAGGGTAAGTGTCAAAGTGCTTGAGCTTTTAAAAAGCCCAAAAGCCAAACAAGCTTATAAACTTTCGTGATAAATTAGGAACGAAAAGTGATCTGAAAATGGTTCCTAATCCTGAAAGTCACAAAGTTCTTTTGCTAAGTAATTTACAACTCTATCTTATGAAATTTATAACTCTGTTTCCTGTAAACTTTTCATTTTACTCTCTCGGTGCCTACCGACTGCGTCGGTGGGTCAGTTGGTAGTGAACCTGCCTGCTGAGCGTGGGGGTGTGGGTTCGATTCCCACGTAGGGCAAACATTTATGTGATGAACATTTGTGTTTGTTCTATGTCTGGGTGTTAGTATCTATTTATGTACGAGTATGTGTTCAAAAATATATGTATGCGTATATCAGTCTCTGGCAGCCATAGTACAAGCTTTGCTTAGTTTGGGGTCAGGCGACCGTGTATGATAATGTCCTGAAATTATTTATTTATTATTTATTTATTTATGCTGTGTGAACATATATGCGTATTGTATGTCATCTGCTACATGACTGGAACCCGGTGTATGGCGACAGCCTCGCCCCCTGTCACATTTGGGACTGAATATCGTCCGATAAAGTGTGGGTATTGTATAACACCTCCGCCAGCCCCTTCTGAGGAAATGCGTGACGATATGTTATTTATTTGATAGACCACCACAAACCACCAAAACTCAACTCACACCAAAAATTTCAACAATTCGAATTTGATACAGCTTCAAAATTCCTAAAACGGTGGAAAATAGTTACAAAACTCTTGTCTAATTTAACCACGCAACGCTTGCGTGTCCACCGACAGTTAAACCCTGGTTTAAATTAAACCAGTGCCAACTTCCACGAATCATATAAAAATTGACCATGAAATTTCACTTTTGCTACGGGAATTCAACAAAATCTTGTAACAGTTCGTTAGAATATTTTTTGTAATATTCCAACGATGAAATACCATTGTTTATCGGTTTATATTTACAATCGTCTATAACCGATTTCTGTGTTTTTATGGTTCTGTTAAAATTGTTAACTTTACGAGCGCGTTGGACGAAACTTTATCCGTTTTTAACTGTCTTTTGTAATCGATTTCAATCATGCATATTTATGAATGTTGCGGAGTCAACGGCGAAATAGGTCAAAACAGTTGAACAAATAGTACTTATTGCCTAATAAAATAGCAGCTTCAAAGTTCACAAGCGCAACAAGTGTTCCAATTACAAACAATTTTCATATCAAACATCAGTAATCAGCAATGACAAAAGACGATACGAATTATTAAGCTATCTCGCCCGCATATCTCAAAGAGGGTCAAACCATTTAAGGGACAATATTGTCCGCAAGCCACAAAAACAAAGGAATTGTCCAGTTTAATCTATGAGGGTATTTAATAAACAGCTGCTGGCTGGAATCCGACATGTCGCATCTGTTGGTTCTTTTTTCAAAATTTCCAATGCGCGCGAGCCGCCTTTCCGACTAACGGCAGATGTTCCAATTTCTCAACCGTCGCATGCAATCGATTTAATGCATTAAAACTAGAGAATAGAGCTTTATTTTGTATACAACAACATAGATACAACATAAAAAGTTTTTTAGTTTTTTAAAGAAAAAAGGTCAGATTATGACGTTCGAGTTTCAAATTTGGCGGCAATTGAGGGTTTACCTTCGAGGTCATTACCGCGACCCTTCCAAATTCGAGTTTTTAAAATAATGCTACGCATTTATCAAACGCGCCGAGGGAATTGTTTGAAATGTTTTCGTCGTTTATTTTATTGCTTTCAATTACTTAATAACTTCATTCATTTAAATATGTACTTAGAATAAATGAGACAGGAAAAGAATAATTTGAACCCCGCCCTTGAACGAACAATACGAGACAATTTAGGAATAGAGCGGGAAGCCCCTAGGGGTTACCACTAAGCTCTTTTCCCATAAATACAAAATCGACCACTTATATGCGGAAAAAGCGAAAAAAGTTAACAGTGATTAGCGAAAAGACACCGTAAATCAACTAGGTAAGATACTTTTTTGTTTACTGGCTTTATACAATTATTTCAAAACAAGGGGAAATTCGGCAAAGTCAATCAAAGCGAGCGTGGCGTTTAAAAAATCCGAACCATTTTAATCGAATTCGTTGAAAGTGTTTCGGAAAGTTTTATCGAATGTAGTTATTTATTTAATTTGATATTGTGATAGTAGCAAGCAATAATAGCTTTTGAAACATTTCCAACAGAGTCTACAACAATTGTGTTTCAAAAAAATCTAGAAATAACTAAGGTTCCTTTCATTGAGCTATTTTTAACAGTAAACAGTAATCATAATAATTATGATCTGACATGCGTAATTTTCGTACACGCGAAACAGACTTGTATAAAGTTAAATTAATGATTGCCTTATTTTTACCCGACTGCGCAAGAAGGAGGGTTATGAGTTTTGAGTTTATGTACTCGTATGTCTTTATGTTGGTATGTATGTATGAGGTTTCTTTGGCACTCCCCATAGCCTAAACAGCTTGATGGATTTCGACATGTGAGGTGTGATAATGGACCACGATGTACAGAATTTTGCAGCCGGGTTTTTCGTTTTTCTTTTAATAATGTCACTTGTTTTTAGTTACACTACTGACAGCCTAGTTGGAGAAGGCCTGCCTCTCAAGCCAGAGGAAGCGGGTTCGAACCCAGCCGACGGCACGCACCAATTTGTTCATTGTGTGAACATATGTGCATATTGTATGTCATCTGCTACATGAATGGAGCCCGGTGTATGGCGACAGTTTCTCCCCCTGTCACATTTGGGACTGAAAATCGTCCGGCGAAGTGTGGGTGTTGTATTACACCTCTGCCAGCCCCCTCGGGGGAAAGGCGTGACGATATGTTTTTATTCACATAATGATAGGTGTCATCCTACCTATCTGTTATACCTACTAACTTTACCTATTTTTCTGCATACATACATACACTAGAAAAACAGCCCACCTTCTTGGGTCGGGTTCCAGTTCAAACAAAGTAAGCCATCAAATGTTCACAGCTCCAGTCCAAAACAAACGTTTTAAATCAAGCCGCTGAGCTCCAATAGGCGTATATCGCGCATGTCCAGGAAGACTTATATCTTTTGACCCTCAAATTCAGTAATTTAACTTTTCCCCTCCGGATAGCATTTCATTTACCTCTTCTCGATACGCAGCGTGGGACGAACTAATCTGGCACAGGAGTGGCGGTGGAGATGCCTTGCCTTGATATAAATTTGCGAGCAAGCGTTTTGTGGAGAGGCTTGAACTGTTTTGCGAATTGTGAAATTAATTTGAGATTTTGGTTTATTGAAACTTCATTTAACAGATCATTATTTTTTAGTAACACTTTTACCCCCTAATTCTAATTACTAATTCTAACTAATAAACATTTTTATTGACTAGGAAAAGTTATACCCACAGTGTTTTGTCTTTTAATTTTTTTTTTAAAGTGTCGATTAGAAAAGACAAGACACTGTTCCGAGGTCGTACAATATTTTTTAGTAAACGGTAAATGTTTGTTTTCTATACCTACTAGTGTAGTTTCTCATCACCTTTTTCTTTTCTTATAGGTTACACGTCAGCATCAGTCACGAAAAATGGAACGAAGAAAAAGAAAGCTGGATTCTTATTTGCTAATTTCAAGCGTTTTAAAAACAATTATGCACGGAAAATACGAAATCGACGAAATATTATAATACGAAATATTTGTCGTTACGAAAGACAAAAAATTCAATTAGAAAATCGAACCTACTCACACAATCAACATTATCAAGAGAATTAGTTGAGAAATACGACTTGTAGAGAAAGACAGCCGGATACATACCGGATAGACGCAGGCAATGACTATGAAACCTTTTATTATCTGTGAAACGGTTTATTATCTGTGGACGCAGGACATACCACAGCATTTTTGCCGATGCTGAAGCACAGACATTTCGCTCGCTGACGCTCGACTAATCAATAAATTACCAGAAGCCCTAATACACATGAACTCAATAAACTCAGACAACAGTTCTGCTTAACCAATACGAACTGGAACTATAATCCTTTATTTAACAACAATCTCCACAGCAACCCAGTGCCGATAATTCCCTCCATTGATTCGTAACGCCTCCCGCGCCACGGTACAATGCTCGCGAGTCAGCCCGACATTTGCCATTGTTGTTCTCGGCAAGCTTTCAGCTATGTGTTATTTATGCCTCTATGCTCTGTTCTAGGGTAAGGTCGATTGCAGTATGAACGTACCGATGTCAAGACGAAGTAAGGAGTAGGGGAAAATGAACTTTGAATTTTGGAATGGATATCAGGTTGTTGATTTATTGTTGCTGGCATTGACGGTGTTGTTTTGTGTAAGTATGTTTTATGTAAAAGTTGTTGGTGCAAAGTGCTAACCTCGAAAGGACTTGTGGGTAAGTTGGGCAAAAATACAGTCCGAGACAAAAATATTTGGTGAAGTCGCGTGTAATGAACGTATAGGTTGACGTTATAGTTTTCTCTAAGAGGCGGAGCTGTAATAATTTAGTATCTTTGATAAAGACCTTGTTTATATTTTTTTCTATTATAAATAAATAAACAAATTCGGGACACTTCCACACACGGTCGCCTGACCCCAAACTAAGCAAAGCTTGTACTATGGCTGCCAGAGACTGAAATAAATACTTAGATATTTTTAAATACATACTTAAATAGATATTAACCCCCAGACATAAAACAAACACAAATGTTCATCACATTAATGTTTGCCTTAGGTGGGAATCGAACCCACGCCCCCATGTTCAGAAGGCAGGTTCACTACCAACTGAGCCACCGAGGCAGTCAGTATTATTAAACAAAGTACTTGCTTACTTATAAACTAATCCTACGAAGATGACTTAGAGATTTCAGACACAACTACAAATGTCTGAAGGGCTATCTTAACATTACATTCTAAGTCAATTCAATAAATGTTCATTGAAAACAGCTATTCCATTACGTTTAAAACCCGAATCACATCCATGCCAATATACCAGCAAAATAACTGCCTGTTTTTCGAAATGCCAATTTAACTTTCTTTCTCCACCAAACACGTGATGACACCCACAACTCCTCAGCTAGGTACTAACAACCCATGAATCTAAATAATTGATTCGCTAACCGAGAGGGTGACCAGACTACATGATCGTTAGTGCCGGACGCAAGTGCGGCTGTCGAAAATAAACAATTATTTCTTGGGGAGCGGACTTCTGCGGAATTGTGGGGAGTTGGCGATGTAACGGTAGGAGGATGGATTTGCTAATTGGGAAGTTTTAAGAAGAGAAGTTTTTGGACATAATTATACAACGCTTTGAATATATGTATATTATTGAGAAATCAAAGTATGAATATATACGGTTTTTCCCTAAATTGGCGTTTGGAATTTTATACCGAAATCACAATATGTCAAGTTACGAAGACTGATATTCTGCTGCTAAGGTGTAGTAGCCAATGAATTAAGGCAAAATTTATTAGTTTTATTTAGGACTAGCTGCGTCTTGTGGTTTCACCCGCGGTTAAATAGTATCCTATGTGCTATTCTAGACTATAATCTATCTCTGTGCCAAATTTCATCCAGATCTGTTCAGACGTTCTGGCGTGAAAGAGTAACAAACATCCATCCATACATACAAACTTTCGCGTTTATAATATTAGTATGAAGTAGGATATTCAACTATTTGAAATATTGCTACCCAACCAACGGAGCGCATCAATTTGTTCATTGTGTGAACATACTCGTATGTGCGTATTGATGTATCATCTGCTACATCACTAGAGCTCGGTGAATGGCGACAGACTTTCCTCCAGTCACATTTGAGACTGAATATCGTCCGGTGAAGTGAGGGTGTTGTAGGTATCACACCTCTGCCAGCCCCCACGGGGGAAAGTCATGACGAAATGTATAAAATATTGCTATCAAAAAATATCTATTATTTTTATTTGGCTAACCACGATAGATTAATAAAAATTATTAAATTAGCTTAAAGCAACTGTAAAACTTTTAAGCAAGCAATAGCAGCTACTACCTTGTTCACCAGGCCAGACCAAGCACCCTGGTGCGCTAGTACCTACCCACTGACCCATGAAGCGCACAGAAAGGAAATTTTCTTTCCAAAGGAAAATACGACAATATAAATAACTCCATCGGCCCCTACCACCATCGCACAATGACAAAAGAGTTATCGGTGCGTTGAAAACAAAAATGGTTTGGTGATTTATAACAATGCCAGTGAATTAGCTGCTTGTGATTGGGCTTGGACTGTGGAAAAATGGGTGTGCATAGGTGTACCTACGTACTATGTAAGTGGGTATACTGGTATTCAATGGCATTGTTACGTTTTTGTATGTGGCTGTTGGACTGTGAACAGCTATTGTATGTGAATATGCTTCTTAAACCGATTTTGACAAAGCTCGATCATAATAATTGTAATAAAAGGAGCAGTTACCAGTAAAAGCAGAAGGTATAGACTACAAATAGATAAAACGACGAAGATTATCGCTTTACCATTTTAGCTTTTCAAGGCACGTCTTTTCCTAGTAGCAACAGCACCTCAAAATATGCTCTGGAAGCAATTACCTGTATTGCAAGTGTGCGATATAATTACTACGTTACTAACCATGATTAGCTAATTAATTACTAGGTATAGTCATAATTACCTTAATGTGCTTGCGCTCACGTAGGTACAGTAATAATTAGACCGCCCTTTGCACCTATACTTACATATTTAGGTTTAGTTTAGTATTAATTTGTGTCAATAAAGAGTTTTGTTATGTATTTGTTGTACCATAACGTAAAACGGGCTGAATAGAGACGAAACTAAGACTAATTTTATCATTAAACATCCAAACAATATAAAAAAGAAAATATATCAAATTGTAGTTATTTTATTTAATGATATTTTGACAAAAAAAAAGTATTTCAAAAGCATACAATTTTTACGAAAAATTATCGTTCTTAGTTTCGTCTCTGATCACCCCGCTGCTGCGCTGTTCCTATTCACCCCTTGTCATGGTATTGTATAATATTCCACTTTAATCCAGAAAAGTCTAAAATCAAACGTAAGCTTTTTAAAATGATCTGTTAAGTTCTTGTTTTAAAAAAGTCACGAGTGGAAAAGAGCTTTTTTGTACTAAAGTCGGTTATTAAGCTTTTGTGTAAGAGTGATAGCTACTCTATAATAACTTTTTCATTTTTTGTAGAAGTATTACCTAGTTACATACTAGTGGCTCTGTGAGTTGTAGACCTCGCGATTGACGTCTCGCCTCCTCTACAAGACGCATTCCTCAACCGATTCTCGTGAAATTTTATGCGCAGGTTCGATGATTATACAAATTTTTACAATTCTAAATAATTATTACAAATTATTATTGGCTTTTAGATTAGTTCTAGTTTTTAGTTAATATTTTAAGTTTTTTTTTTTTTTATAAACATAAATGTGTTATATGGCATACATATTGATAAATAAATCTTTGCACTTAGCCAATTATTACAAATATATATATATTTTTTTTTTTGACGTGACAACGTCTTATAATTCGATAGAGCCGGCTGCACGCACGAAACCGATTCACTCGAGACTTGAAGACACCCAGATTGTAAGTGTCAGGGAACACACAGTCTGGCAGAGTATTCCATACTCTAGCGGTCCGTATGAGAAATGAGGAACCAAAGCGTTTCGTGCGTGTTGTAGGTATGTCAACCACAAAACGATGCCGCTTTTTTGTACTCTTGGTTCCTTCATAGAAGAACGGATAAATAACTAACTAAATTCGTATTAAACCTACTCACAAAATTTCAAGAGAATCGGTTAAGAAATGGGACCTGTAGACAACGACAGAGATACGGACAGAATTTGGACATACATACGTAAGCACTTTTGTCGAAGGTGAAGCATAGGCATAAGTTTCTAGAACACCAAGCCTTCAGCCTTATGTCACTTGATTAAGGTCGCGTCTAGACCGACGGCAGTCGAAGGGTACATTGTTTACCCCGAGACCGAACGAACGCCCTAATGAGAACAGACATTGATTTAGGGCTTATTCTTATTCGCGTGAAAGCTTTTAGCAATTACGTCATAATTCGGTTCGACTCTGCGCCGAATTGAAAGTGGCGTGCTAGAAATTTCTACGGAGTGCCGGATTTCGAGATTTTCGAGGCACTTAGAGTAGTACTCAATTATATTGTTTCCTTTGAGGTAAGCAATTAGTGTGTAAATTATTGGAAGATGATTTATGTTCGTGGTGTCACGTTCTATCTAAGATTTACATTTTAGTTGTAAAATGAAAATTCCTGTAAATTAATTTAAGACTATATAGCTGCGCTCCATGGCTTTACACATGGTTAAACAGTATGTAATGTGCTATTTCAGAATCTATCCCTGTCACAAATTTCATCCAGATCTGTTCAGCCGTTTTGGCACGATTGGGTAACAAGCACCCATCCATCGTTATGATTCGCGATAACAACCGCCACCTACTTGCACGAAACTGCCTTAAAACCTACATTACAAAACATACAAACCCAAATGTCTTGCACCATCAACGTTTATAAACACAAGAGCACAAACCATCGAAGCATGCACCAAGAAAGACGTATCATGCAGCGAGCAAACATATATGATATACGCCCAAACACCGGGCCCTATGACATTTCCACGCCATAAATCGCGTCCCTCAAGGCAACTTGGTGCTTTATGAAGAGATCGACGACAGTACGGAAGCTGCGGTTGTGATGTGGTTTTAGTGCACTGTGGAGGCTTGCTAATGTAAACTATGAGTTTAGAATAAGACCAGCCCATAATTCTACTAACCAATCATTTTTAAATTGTTAAAGAATTGCCTCAAATTTAAACACAGCAGAAGCGTCAAAAATAGAAAATTCAACTGGTTAGTAGAAACGAGACCCTGGACTTCAAGTTATAGCTTGGGGATGATAATATTTTGATCTTGAAAATTGTGTCCAAAAACGAAATTTGGTCTGTTTGAAAGCTTTTTCTGCATGGTCACAGGTCACCTAAGTCACAGAGATGCTACTAAATTATGTTGGAAAAGCTTTCCTTCTATCTCCAAAACTCTGGACACTTTGATCACACAACTTAATATTTGAAAGACTGGGGTTATTCTTTTTTATGCTAGTCCGGCGAAGTGTGGGTGTTTTATTACACCTCGCCAGCCTCCTCGGGGGAAAGGCGTGACGATATGTATGTAGTTCGCTTACTCATACTTCCTTGATCCAGATGAGAGGTCTTTTACGTCCAGTTTTCTACTGGGTTATTACTGGTACATTATCAAGCTGCAGACATGCCCAGCATGTCACCTCTATACTAAGAGTAAAAATGCTTGTTTGTAAGGTTGTTTCTTTTATAGGAGGTAAATTCGAACTACAGTATCGGTCTTAAAAGTTCTTTCATTAGAAGAAATCTACACAAACACTGAATGCCAAAAGTTGGGAAACTAGAACTAAATCGCCGGCAAACGAGTTTACAGATAGATAGTTAACACTTTATTGTTCACACTAGAAATAACAAAACAAAAAAACAGAAAAAAAATTAAGCTGTAGTGTAACAGCTGGCAGCCGATCATCATTAAGAGCGATCTCTTCCAGGCATATAAAAATGTTGGTATCAATTCTGTACCCCAAAAACTTTCAGATATGATTCTGGTCAGTAAATAGACGCCGGCTCCCCACACTGGTCATACCCGGGTACCTCGTACAGCCGGGTACAGCCGAGTATAAATCTGGCGCATCCGGGCGGCCACCACGCCGGTAGTGGCAACGATTATTCACCCAATATCGAGTTTTGGCTTCACTTGCTACCTAATCTTCGCTTTCGTCGATGTGAATTTATGGCAGGAATAGTCATTTTGGATCTTTTTGTGATGTTCTTTGAATTGTTTTCTGAAATTATTTTAAGCTTTGTTGTAAGGTGAATTTGGTCACTTTTGCAATTTGATTTCGGCATTAAAAGTTAAGTACTACTATCTGTGACCCGTGGTGTTACCCGCACTTAAAAAGTAGCCTATGTGGTATTCCAGACTATCCTACTAATCCTACTTCCTACTACATATATATATTATATTATATAAAATATTATAAACGCGAAAGTTTGTAAGAATGGATGGATGGATGGATGTTTACTCTTTCACGCCAGAACGGCTGAACAGATCTGGATGAAATTTGGCACAGAGTCAGAGAGAGAAAGATTATAGTTTAGAATGGCACATAGGATACTTTTTAATCGCAGGCGAAACCGCGGGGCGCAGCTAGTATTCTATATCTGTGCTAAATTTCATCCAGATCCGACTTATAGCAACAATTGTAATTGAATTGTAATTGTATTGTATCAGAATGGTTTTTCCTAAAAAAAATGTAGAAACGGGCCTCAGGCGTGATTGAGTAACAAACATTCGCTAGCATCTATAATATTAGAGTGATTCTGGACTGTTAGACATTAGGTTACAAAATTGCGCTCTTTATTAGAGCTCTTTATTGTTAGATTGATTATCATGAATTTTTGATCTGAAATAATATTTGATTTGATTTTTGATTTATTGCAAAGTAAGTAGATATATAGATAAACTATTTATTGTTCGCACCACAAATAACAAAACAACAAGGGAAAAAATCTAATAAAACTTATTAAATAGTGTAACAACTGGCGGCTTTATCACTAAAAGCGATCTCGTCCAGGTAACCTTAGGATGGAGAGGATACGACAATATAAATATTGTAGAAATATTTATATTGTAAAATTTTTTCGGCACTGGATATGTAAGTAGGTCTTGAATGTCTACCTAACTATGTTCCTATAGCTTATAAACACCAGGTAAACAAGATTACTCGCTACAAGTATGTCTGGCTAGCATCCCAAACAGGCGCTTTGACCGCACCGGGCCCAGCCTTCAGATAGATAAAGAAGCACGCAGACACACTATCTTCACGGACGGTCGCCGGCACGATTCGTGAGCACGCAATTACTACACTCGCTGCTGTTTGTGACTGTACTTGCGAACACTGACAACAAAAAGCAGAATTTTGACCGAATAAAGGAGCTTCCAATGTCATGTAAAATATCTACGTATGTATATCAGTCCCTGGCAGCCATAGTACAAGCTTTGCTTAGTTTGGGGTCAGGCGACCGTGTGTGGAAGTGTCCCGAATTTATTTATTTATTTATGTTAGCTCGTCAGGCACCAGAATACATTTCAACTACTTCAGATATTCTGCCCATTCTATTAGATAAATTGTGTTACTGGGATGGACTAAGTAATAGGATTAGAATCAATGTCGTCTGCTGCGCAAATTCTCACTTAATGAACATAAATTGTACCCAATTCTTTAGATTTTAATAAAAGGGAATTTTATTGATTAAAAGTTTATCCAGAATTAATAATAGAGAAGGTAAACAGTAAAATTGGTACAGTTCTGACAAATACTAACATATCGACAAACTAAACCAATCCGCTATAGGTACATAATACTTTTGTATTCAGATGTAAGTAGTGTCGAAATGTGTTTTATAATAAAGAGAGCTTATTACTGCACGTAATGATTAAGTATTTGACCTAGATCTCATTTTAAGATCGACTGGAACGTGAAACGTGTTAAATATAAATTAGGCGATAATTTGTATGAAAGCCTTGAAAAGAAGTGTAACCGATTATTAGCGACCTACACATCGATTATTTTTGAATGTTATTGTTTTGTTTGGTAATAACGTTATTGTTGGACGCTTAATTATTGTGAAATTAGTTGTGATACGTAGTGCGAGTAATAAAATCTATAAATTGACGTTTATTTTCTTGTATTATTTGTTAATAATACTAGAAAATAAACGTACCGCACGTACGTAGGTATTTATATACCTCAAAATTGTGGGTAAATTAACAAATAGATATAGATCAACAAACATATCGTCACGCCTCTCCTCCGACCGGGATGGAAGAGGTTTAATAAAACACCTACACTTCGCCGGACGATATGCAGTCCCAAATTTGATGGGGGGCGAGCCCATCAAGTTAAGTTAGCCTTATAGTCAAGTTAGTCTAAATAAAGAGCTTAGAAACTTTGTGACATACTTGTATACACTTTGTATAATTGTAGACATTTTGTACACTTGTATAGTTGTAACATTTTGTTGACTACCCGCCGCCTGCCACCTTGATTTTTTTCATCAGTTTCCGCGCTCTATAAAAGTAGTATGTATATTATATGGGTAGGTGGCACTTTTACAAACAAAAATTGTAGCGTCAAAAGCGTCACATTTTCAATATATTTGGCGATAAAGATCGCGAGATATTGACTTCATGTGTTTGTATAAGTGTACTCTACGTAAGCGATGATAGCCTAGTTGGAGTGGGCCTGCCTCGCAAGCGAGAGGGAGCGGGTTCAAACCCAGCCGACGGCATTCACCACTTTGTTCATTGTGTGAACGGATGTGCGTAATGTATGTCATCTGCATCAACAAGATCTGCATTTTCAATAAACTGCCACATTAGTAATTTACACGCTCAACATTTCAAAATTAAAATTAAACAGTTCTTTGAGTCCAACCCTTTTTATTCACTCAATGATTTTATGAATATGCGACTAACTGAATCTTCATTCTTAAAAATTGATTAAATTAGATTAAATTATATTAAACATTTTAAAAATATTATGTACACATTTAAAAATCTGTAATTGACTTGCCCAGTGTAACGTTTTGTTATAAGCCCAATTAAGCACTCTCTATTACTCTTTATTAGTCTCATCTGCTACATGACTGAAGCCCGGTGTATGGCGACAAGCTCGTCCCCTGTCACTTTTCGGACTGAATACCGGCGAAGTGTGGGTGTTGTTTTAAACCTCTGCCAGCCTCATCGAGGGAAAGGCGTGACGATATGTTATGTTATAAGTGTCATCTATCTCCTTACATCCTGCGCGAAAAATGTAACCATGCATGTGAATATGACCAGCTATCTTAGGAAAATGTTCGAACTCTTTTGCAATTGGCAGCTAAATCTTGACAGGTAACTGAAGCAACATTAAAAAGTCACAAGTAGGAAGCAATGACAAAGGGAATTGGGTCAATCCTCTCAAAGCTTATAAATAGAAGAAAAGGACTAATGTAAGATTTACAACCCCATTGTTGTATAATTCTTATGCAATTTTGAAGGACAATGAAGCGACAAAAGTCAGGTAGCTGCAACTATTGCGAATTTTAATACAATTTGCATGTTTGACTTTCACTTTCTTTGTTTACGATTAGAATAAAAGGGATGTTTGTAAACGGATCCTTTTAGGAATAATTGGCTTAAAGGCGTGCCAATTTCATTGTAGTTTTCAGGTAAGGGTAGTTAGTAAAGGTAGAGATGTTGGTGTCAAAAAAAAAAAAGTGTCAAACATTTCAAAGATCGCTGTCATAGTACAGGTTGGAAATTAGAATTATTTAGTAGGTATTATTGCATTTTTCTTACATTGATCTGTTAAATCTATGTTATTAGCAAACGATGATGGCCTAGTTGGAGCAGGCCCGCCTCTCAAGCCAGAGGGAGCGGGTTCAAACCCAGCCGACGGCGCGCTCCAATGTCAGGTGTCATTTGAATTGTCTTGATAGTGAAAGTGACAAAGATTACAATACTTTTCAGCCAGGTTCATGGTTTTTTAAAAATAATGTTACTTATTTTTATAATTAAAGCATTTAGTTTTTATCCGATTGCGCAAAAAGGAGGGTTATTTTTAATATCAACCGAAAGCTCCAAAAGCTCTTCTTTGAATACGCAGCGCCATCTCTCTAAATTAATTCAAAACATTTCATCCCCTACCTTCCTACCCTTGCGGAAAAAACGAGCACTATTTCAACCCCTGGACGAACCTTTTCAAAACCCCGACGAAATTTTTGCACCCTCCGCTTGTAGCGCCATCTCTGGGATGGTGGCCGAACTTCGTAAAAGCTTGGTAGTTCCGGGTAATTCCGTAACATTTCTGGAGCAGCACCGTCGTGAAAGCTTTTGAATGAACTAGAGCAGTTTTGTTAAAAAACTGTTTTAAGCAGTTAGAGATAAGGTTTGGTTTAGAATGGTAAGTTCCGATTGTCTGCTAGAGTATGCAAATTAACGCACCATTACATGGTAATTTATTTGAATGGAATGACCACTTTGCGGCGTGGTGCATCCATCGAACTGAACATTTATGGGGACCCTGACCTTATATTGTGTCAATTTATAGCAAAGCCGTTACTATGCCTTACGTAACAACAGCTGTTATTCCCTGCCCTGTAATGTTTTGCATAGAACTTTCGCACGGCACTTCAGTTATTTAGTAACTGCGAAGCAAACTGTGACCCCTTAGAAAGTTAACCAACTAGTAATGAGTTCATTAGCTTTGGTACAGGTCAGGTTATAGTGGATTAGAAAATTTTGCAGACTCGAAACTTCTTGGTAAAAGTTCGATAATTTTCATGTAAGTAACTATAACTCTATTTAATGTAGCACGGTGCGAATGTTGGCAATGGGCTGTTTTGGCGGAACCAAAAAGTGTTGTCATAATTTTGTATTATTTTCTAAATCTTGTTATTTAAAGTCAAAGTGTAATAATGGTGGATTTATACCTTTATCGGTTAATTCCATAATCTGTAAAATACCATATTAACTTGACACGGGCAAATGCACAAGACGTGCGACGCCAAATTCCCCTGGAAAGAGAAGCAAAAAAAACAAAAAAGGTGCGAGTGACACCATTTATTTATTTTGCCCGCGTAATTAACTAGAGTAATCTGTTGTTGATGATTCCATAATTGGACTGCGTTATGTAAGAACCGATTAAGCGCCATTTAACGAATCCTGAGAAAATGAGCTTCAAAAATTTCAAACTTAAAATGGTCGCTGTGCATACATTTAATATGTCAAGAGTATAATTTTTATTCTGAACATATAAAATATGTATAAGTTCACATTTGTTAAAAAAATATAAGGCTAAACTATACAGTTTTGTAGTTATAGCAATTTTTCCGCTTAATTTGTTAATGTGTTTTAAGCCATATTCAGACCATTTTATTTATCAATAACGTACTATACGGCATTATTGTCGTTTGATACTTTATTGCGATTTTTTTCGGGTGAAATAAATTGGAACATAAGATTAAATCCAGTTATTTTAATAAAATTTACTTAAACAAAACAAATGTTGTAACACTTCTACATCTTATTAATACTTTTATTCCTTTTTTTTCTTTTATTAATTACCTATACACTGTACCATATTATTTTTTATTCTTCATCTTCTACTTCAAAATCAATGGATCCATCAAAACCTTCAACATCATCTTCTAAATCACGAGATCCAGTTAAATTTTCGTAATATTTTCTCGCATCAGATGGTATGAGATGAAGGAGGGATTTTATATCATCTAGCTTCGGTTGAGAAATAGGTTTTCCTTGTGGCCAAAGTTGCTCATAATGCCTTGATAATGTCAATGGGTTATTTATTGCCCCTCTTTTTGGTCTTTTATTAAGATCTACTTCATGGGTTTGACCGCCATGACAGGTTGAAAGAAATATCCGACCAGGTCTATCCTTAAAAATGTTTATTTCTTTAGTTTTCAACCAGCTTATAGGATTTCCTTCTATATCTTTTTTTCTATTCACTATTGTCTTCAGCATTTTAGAAACTCCGACAAAGTCTAAACTTTCCATTTTATTAGCTATTAACTTGTTTCTCTTACGACAACTGGTCATCACATCAATGTAGTCTTGTGGAGTGTAAAGCCGAGTATGGGTTTTTAACGCTGATTCGATATCACTAAACTCGCTATCATTTTCTAAGAAGCTATGCCCAGGGACCATAAATCGTAGGGTGATTTTTTCTAGGTTGTCATTTTCTTCTAGTACTGCAAATAGTAGCAGAGTCAACTTAATATTTCGGTTCTGGCCACCACAGGAGTCTGACCATAGGATTAGTTCTTTGACTTTTGAGTCTAGATTTAAAGATATATGTTTACGTAAAGTGGAGCCTACTTCTTGTGCTCCCCTGCCTGCTATTCCTTCCACCCAGACGTAACAAAACCCTTTACCGGTTTTTCCTGAATGCACACCGCAGTTGTAAAGCCACAGTTGGCGTTTGTAAAATACGATGTTGGTTGGAATTCTTGGCAGTGGCAGTGTTTTTTCCATATCAAATGTCAGGGTTTCAATATGATCATAAGTCTTAGCCAAAGTTATATCTTGTCTTTTCATTGCACGTGCGTCTTCGGCTTCTTTATGGTGCTGCTCTCTTTCCTTCTCTAAATTTAATTTGGTTTCTTGTGAAGTGGTATCTCTGATTTTTACAGCAAATAGGTCGCACTTATTACACGTGTCTTTCTGTGGCTTTTTCCTTTGTAGATTAAATTTGGTATAAAATATTCTTTTATACGATGCAAATGAAACTGTCTTTCTTGATTCATCAAAGCTTGCTTCCGATAAATATAAGTCGTACATTTTCGACAAAGTCATATCCGGTGGTAAATACATCCTGTCTGTTTGCGCTCTACAGTAATGGGACTTATATTTTGGGAATTTATCAATGTGTTCGATAATACTTTGTTCAACATCCTGAGGCATCTTACGAGTGTTTCCTGATACCTTTCCCCTTTTGTCTTCAATTTTTTCCGGACGTGAGCATTTTTTTAAGTATCTGTCAATCCTTGCAGATGAAATTCTTAAAGTATCGATAAACATTTTGGCACAAACAACTATGTTTTTTAAAGAATAGACACGAGTGTTATTTCTTTTATTTGAATTCTTGTTTCTTTTCCTTTTTATTGATGTCACTTTCACGTTGGAAGATATATACAAGCACTTTCCTTCAAAACATAACTCCCAAAATTTTGAAAATTCTTCTTGGCGCTCTTTTACCGATATTTTTTCATGACAACCATCATTACAGCGAACATCGATAAACTTTCGTTGATTGACTACTTCTCCCTTTTGATTTATGTATTGATTGTTAGTTTCACATAACTTTTTACGAATTTCACGTGTTTGATCAGGATATTTCCGTTTTCTGCCCTTCTTTGGTCGTCCAGTTCTATTTTCATTTATTATTGGTTCAGATATCATCGGGTTCTGTAGATCACCTTCACTATGATTGCCAGTTGATATTTCTGATATAGTTATAAGTGAATTTTCTTCAGCTAAAACACTAACTTGAGATGTAGTCATATTATTGTCTAGTATACTGGGGCTATTGTCACATAGATTGACTGTTGATATAGATAAATCGATGTTTGTAAGATCTGCATTTTCTTGCTGAGAACATTCAATGTTGTTGTAACTTTTTTCTTGTGGTTCTTGTTGTAACTCATGGTTTGAATTTGCTGTAGTATTGAATTCTATGGAATCTAAATACCTTGAGCCTAAGTCATCATTTTCCATCTGAATTAAATTTTGGTACGCATCATCTACTTCGGTACAGACGCTTATATTATTTTCGTCAATTTCTGTCGTTGTATGAACAAGATTTATGGAGTTAGATATATCTAGTAATACTCTTTGTTCATTAGCTTCCAATAACTCATCTTCAGGTAAAACATTGTAATGGGTAGCCTCAGATACTTTGGTTATCTAAAAATATAAAACAAGTAATGGTAATATTGAGCGAACCATCTACTGCAGGTTATACGTATATTATTGTACAAAAATATACAGGGAGTAACAGAATAAACGCAATACCTCTTAAGGGGTCATTGTACATAACTTTATTTTAACGAGTAAAGAGGCAAGGCAAGTCTTATCGAATACAAGAAAAATCTTTAAATCGGTACAAGTCACACATTCATACTCTCCACATGCTAGGCAAAACCTCACATACTAACACCAAACCCACAAATCACTAACATGCAAGATTTGAAAACATAAAAAAGTATTTGACAGATAAGTACCTCATCATGCAGCTGGGTGTATTTATTTTGTATCCGGGTTTTGTCGTAAATCTGAGTAGTGTCCTTAAAACAATAAAATCATGTCAATTATGATTTAGGTATTCGTTGTCGTTCGTTGATGTGTGTAATTCACCACTTAATGTTTAAGTTGGATTTCATCAAGGATTTTATTTAGTAATGTCAAAAAGCGCGCGACGATTTCGTCATTTTATACCTATTACATTAGTAGGTATAGATAGTGCAATCCACGAAGACGCGCCCCACTCTTCTCCCTAGTCGCGTACAAGTGTGTTACAGTCTGTTAGTGCTTTAGTTTTGTCGATACACACTAATTACCTATATTATGTAATTACTTATACAGTAATTAGCGCGTACACTTGTACTGTAAGCGATTATAATAGGAAGAAGAGTGGGGCGCGTCTTCGTAGATTGCACTATCTGTATGTAGATAAATAAATGAATAGCTATTTATCTTTAATAGGATATGTATAGATAAATAGGTAAACAGAATTACTAGACAACATAATGTAATGTAGGTAATAAACGAGTAGTAAGTAGGTATACGATACATACCTGTAGAGAATTACTTTGCATTGCATCACTGCTTGTTAATGAAGCAATGAAACGGTAACCACGAGTATTCTTATTAAATTTATCCATTTTAACGCTGTTTTTCAATAAATTCACTTATGAACAACAAAAATGATGGATAAGTAAACAAAACATCCTTCCGTTATTACGTTAGATGCGTAATGAGACCACCCGCTGCCGCCCCACCCCGTCCCGTACGCAAAAACCCGCGAAAATAGAATGCAATAACGAATGAAACGCCAGAAGCTGGCGCTTCATTCACGAACGGATGAAAGATTGCGCGTGTGGTGATACGCATTAACGAATTAAATACCATTTTAGGTGGTTAATTCGATGCTGCGGTTTAAAAACGGTTAAATCAAAAGGCAAAACTGAATTATCTTCATCGTGGACGTGTTTAATTCGTTTATGCAATTTGAAAACTGTTTGTAACTGTAACTTTGACGCATAATTCTTTAATACAAAACGAATGTGTGCACAAATTCTAGCAAAGTTCGAAATGTCGCTTGATTCAACCCCTTATTATAAGGCCGTAAGAGTGATTTTTGAACACAAAAATAGCTGAATACATAGTTTATCATACCTATAGTCGATCTGCATTCATAACTCTTTTTTTTCGATTTCGTCGCTTAATTCGTTATTACATAACGCAGTCCAATTTAGTGTTGCAATATTTAAAAGTGCTGTTAAAGTTTTAAGTCATTCTTTGGAATTTGCGGCAAGTTTTATTACTTTCAAGGTTAAAAAGGAGCGTTTTGTTTAATGTCACCCGCACCATCCTGCAACGAAAATAGTACAGAAAAATATTCATTCTATTTTGACGTCTTCGGCGTCTCCCAGACAGATGCGGCCTGCGGTGGCGGCCAATGGACTTTTGTATTGGCCGCCACCGCAAGCCGCGTCTGTCTGGGAGACGCCACGAATGTTTATGTCTGTTAAAAATTTCTTGTCAACTGGAATACCGTCCTTTAAATTATTTTCCTTTTCATAAAAGCTCGGCAGATTGTGTATCTTTTTATTGTAATGGTAAACGTTATTAGAATTATGGTAGGATTAGTCTAGTAGGAACTTCTACTTGGTTTATGATGATGCATTTTAATTGAAACGGATATAAAAACTAAATAGCATTTTTTAACTCTACGCATTTTTCATAATACGTACAACAATTTGCTTCAATCATATTATTATTAAGCTGAAAAAAAATGGGTCGTTTTTCACTCACGGTCGCCCGACCCCAAACTAAGCAAGGCTTGTACTATGGCTGCCAGAGACTGATATACACACATCATCATGTGACCCTCACCAAATCCACACACAAATTGATACATAAATATAAATACATACTAAAATAGATTTAACACCCGGACATATTCAAATACTATAATAAAGCCAACACATATTCAAATAAATGTTTGCCCTAGGTGGGAATCGAACCCTGTGTTAGTGAACCTGCCTTCTAAGGTTCACTAACACTAAGCCACCAAGGCAGTCAATCAATCAAATTATAATTATAATTTCTGCCAATTTTGTAGAGCGAAAAGGAACGCTTCTTATGTCAATCTCGCCAACTCATGATGAAAGATGTGTACTACTGAATTTTCCTAGCCTCTAAAATGTTACAACTTTTACTGGGATTTTTTTTACCTATATCACTGACACATATCAAAATCTAAACAAGGTCCAATCAGCGTTAATAATTCAAAAAGATGTATCAAGCAACAAGCCCACAAGGCGCCGATTGAGATGCGTCTCTTATCAGCCGTTCCTCCCGCGAATAAGACATGAGGCAATACAGAGCTTATAAAACATAAAATGATATATCTCCAACTGATGTGATTTATTAACACAGCGGCATTTCGAACACGCCCGAGCCTGTTCACGATAAAAAGAGATGTTATCAGTTTAATACTTTTAATGGTTAAGCTCATAAAGATATTTCGCGCAACAACCTTCGAATCCATATTAAAATTGCTCAACAAAAATTTAATCAGACATCTAGATAATAAGCCACTGAATTTTATTAAGGAACACCAATTTGTCAATGTAAAGCCGCGCACACACGACACTAATTGAATTGATAAGAATCGGACGAATTATCCAATTACAATATCGAAACGGTAATGACTATGGGAGCTGACGGGTTGCTGTTTAAAATCGCCGTCATAAAGTATAAACGTTTGGCTTAACTCCATGACGTGTTCCAATAACGGAGTGACACAAAAAAAGCTCTGTACCAACAAACAAACCAAATTAACTTTTTACAGCGAATGTCACCTGCCGACTACGTGTTGACGCGACCGCCACTTAAATTGGACAACTCCGGCTACAATACAACCACTTCTTACTTCTCGGAATTGTCCCAGCGTAATAACTTTTAATTACTGCAACTAAAAAAGTGACAATTACTAAATCTGTCATAATTAAGCGTTGAAAGCAAACATGGTATAAGTACGGGTATAATGTCGCTAGTTTTTTTGCGAATAGCGAAACAATGAGGCTCGTAGTCGTCGGAGAAAAGGAACAATAGTGCGAATGTTACACTCGATATTACAATAATGGTATCGATTATAATTTGCGTGCGATGCGGTCTGAGATAAGAGAGGGAGGCGACGTGTAAGCGACAGGCGTTCGCAATCGGCGTCACGATCGACTCTGGCGCAGCACACAATGCTATCGAGGCGCTGCGATCGCAGACATGGGCTCTCGCGCCATTACGATTGGCGCACTCGACGTGTACGCACCTTTATGGTAGAGTGATTAGCTGCTTTCAATAGCTTTTTAATAAAAAAAAAATGCAGAATCTAAACATCTTCAGTCCGCCGCGCCGGCTAGTCTATTTTATGAAACGAGATTGTTTAAGAATTTCTTAGTTATTAGCAGAGCTACTTTGAGAGCGGATACTTTAGTTAGTTGTTGGTTCAAACCCCGCTACGTGTTTTCTTTTTGAATAAAGTTTTCTATTAAACTTCGTAAGTAATTCGTTTACTTATTTGTATCTGTTTTAAGCACCGGTCATTTACAATAGCTTTTTTGCAACCAGGGGCCTACACTGATGGTTATTGGTTACGTTTTGTTTCAGACGCTGTACGACCGCGAATCGTATCGCCGCGCAATAAGGTCCATGGTCGCGGAGTGTCGAAATCAAGTAACCATCATGGCAATGAGATTTCATGGTAGGCCCCCAGCCCTTACTTAACCTTACTCTCACAGTAAATATAACCTAAGTGATGTGAGTACCTTCACATCAAATGTCGTCAACCCTGTCACGACCGAGGCCGAAATTAGGCAAGTTATGTCCCTTGACAAACGCTGAACTTTGATATTCAGAGAGTAGACAAAAGGTTGTACTTACTAGTTAATGCTAATAAACTTTTATAAGACGTAAAGATTTTATGCAGGAATATGAAAGAGGCAGTAAAATCTAAGGGTATCTAGTCCAAGTCAGCACAATATAGAGATATAAAAAGTTACATCCAATTTCTATCGTAATTTCGGCTGTAAAACCCAAAATTGATTTTGACATAAAACGTAGCAAGTAGGAAATGTAAACAGTTTTATTGAGGCAGTAAAATTGATCGCATTGAGATATCAGCGTAAAGCAAATTCGATTCAATTCCAATCATATTCCAAAGAGAAGCCGCTAATACGAAATTACCAATAAATCTGTGGTGGCCAACTGAAGGAACTAAGTTTTTGGCGAGAAAAAGTCTATGTGGCTCAGAAAATGCGATTGTGGCTCCAGCATTCAACTCTTAACATAGCTGTGTCGCCTTGTAGAATCGTATTCCCATGGTTCATTTTCTATTTAGTATTCGTAATTCAATAGCCATAAACGAAGTTTTTAGTAGCGCTTAATTCATAAGCGACAGCGATTTAGTTTTTTGTTGCTATTAATTGCAGCCGTTTAAGAAAATTATAGGCTTTGGTGTTATTTGCACTTAACTACGAGCGAATTATGTGTCATCAAAGTCATTTGTACTTAAGTGAGATGAATACTGTGAAGAAGTTACGTGTTTTTATATTTGATTTGATAACTATAGATAAATGTATGTAGAGCCGTCCCTAACTTTTTTGAAATGTAACCCTAAGCATAATATGCTTAGGGTTGCTCTCCTGAAAAGTCGTACTTTGTCCCTTACGCCAATTGAAATTTCCGTCATCGATATAATATTGTAAAAACTGAAAATCGAGCTAAACAGCGATATTTAGAAGAGACCTGTGCCTAGCAGTGAACCAATATAGGCAGATGTTGACGAAATACCACTATTTGACCGAACGAAGCGAGATCTCATGGTGTACTGGGGTAACTCAGCATTTGTTTGTCCGATAATATCTTAAGTATCGTTGATCCGATGTTCATAGAATTTGACAGACAAATGGCTTACCCCAATACAATTTTTGTTTTTTTTTGTATATACATATATCGTATATATATCGTATATACATATATGACCTAAATCGGGCGAGGGGTTTCGGAGGAATTTGTGGCTTGCGTTTTGGTAAGGCATTGTTTGCAAACCTACTTTCTATAGAAGAGTTATTCATAGCCTCCCAAATAGAAACTTATTTACTGATTATAATAAACTAGCTGTTGTCTGCAACTTCGTTCGCGTTTATTCAGAAAATAGTATCCATAAACCCTCCTCGTGAAATACTTTATGAATAATAATCCGTGACCAAAGAGATCACAGTCCAACATAAAAAAAAAATACTGGCTGGTTTTGAGCGGAGTTTTAATTTTAGTTGTCAGTTGTTATTTTAGTACCAACTACGTACTATTCTGTGATGTTGTCTGACGCATTTGGTAAGCGGCGCGTTTTTATTAATTAATTTACAGAATTTCATGACAAAAAGATTTATTTATTCAGAAAAAAGTACCCAAAAACCTCCTTTGTGACATACTGCAACTATTTATCAAATTTCATCAAGAAACGTTCAGTAAAAAAGACTACAAACAGACAGACAGAGTTACTTTCGATTTTAAAATTAGTAAAGTACGTAGAACCCATCTACTTTTCTCTCAAACCTTGCACCAAAATCCAAAGCAAGGTGAAACTGACACTTCCTAACCCGAAGATGGTAACTCCGCGCCCAGTGGGCAAGTCTGAGTAATAAACGCGTGTCTGTCAATAAAAGTCGTGGCCCCACTATACACATGTCCGGGACTAGCCAGCAGGTGGACTGCTTAGAATACCTGGGACGCAGGGTTGACCGGGGCATGAAATACTAATATAATATAAAAAGCTTAAAAATCGACTTCCCATCCTGTAATTCGTCATTCATGTCAACAAGTTTTAAACTTTTGTTGATATTTTAAAAACTGCTTGACCGATTTCCATAATGTTTGTAAGGGACCACCTATAAAGTATGATATACCATACAAAAAATAATCACCAAAATGGATTAACCCAGTCAAGAGTTATGAGGTAACAAACATAAAAAAGAAACATACACACGAATTGAGAACCTTTTTTGAAGTCGGTTAAAAAAATATAGTTACGTAACATAATATAACATATCGTCACGCCTTTCCCCCGAGGGGGCTGGCAGAGGTGTAATACAACACCTGCACTTTGTTGGACGATTTTTGTCCCAAATGTGACCGGGCGCGAGCCTGTCGCCATACAACCGGCTCCAGTCATGTAGCAGATGACATACAATACGCACAAATGCTCACACAATGAACAAATTGGTGCGTGCTGTCGGCTGAGTTCGAACCCGCTCCCTCTGGCTTGAGAAGCGGGCCTTCTCCCAACTAGGCTGCCCTCACTTTACGCTAATCGTCGTATAGCCTCGGAATAGTTATAAAGTGTTTTGTCTTTTTATCGATCGATCGAATTGAATTAAAAAATAAATAAATAAACATTGTTTTTTTATGTGTTAAATATATTTATAATAGGTCAGCGTTTGACCATCAACTCGCCTGATGTTAAGCGACGTTGTGGTCTAAGATGGAGCACGACGATCTATAAGGTACGTATTCACTCTAGCCTTGAAGTTTTGCAGAGTGGAGAAGTACAAAGACGGCAATTGAGTGAGGTGCTACAAGTGCGCTACTGCTCAGACCCGTCTTCGGAACGGTTACACCAGACTACATCCCGAAACACGACTAGGTCATTTCGTGGTATGTATTATTATTCCGAAACTATACAACATTTATTAGTGAGAAGCGAGTGGCTAGCGAGTTCTTAGGATGCCAAAAGGCATCAACCTCCACTACACATATTTTCATGTACGGCGATTTGGGCAAATGACATTAAAACATTTCTGAGAAGCGTAACTGTTCAATTTGGTAACTGACTGCTTCGGTGGCTCAGTTGGTAGTGAGCCTGCCTTCTGAGCTTGAGGGCGTGGGTTCGATTCCCACCTAGGACAAACATTTATGTGGTCAACATTTGTGTTTGTTCTGTCTGTGTGAATATCTATTTAAGTATGTTTTTAAAAATATCTAAGCATGTAAATCAGTCTCTGGCAGCGACAGTACAAGCTTTGCTTAGTTTGGGGTCAGGCGACCGTACGTGCAAGTGTCCAGAGTTTATTTATTTAAATTTGACATAATCCTAAACCACAAACGAAATTTACTTTTACCTTTATTTCCTTCATCCGTTTTACTTGCGTGTTTCACTTTGGTTACTAACATCGTGTCAAATTAATACCTTCATTTCCTTCTGTTAATCAAAGTGAGGACCTCAAAAAAAGTTAAGCAAATGAAATTCTAGAAAATCTAATCGTGATAGCCCTAGACCGGATGGTAACACGCACTATGCAAATACCTCACCAGACGGATCCCTTCAACATTTTCATACCACAGTACTGAAGCTGCCCATTTATATACTGTTTAGCCGAGAATTCATTCCAGACGAATAAAGAAATAAACAAACTAGAGAAAATTACTGGACGTAATGAGACTTAAAAGGTCTCAAGCGAGGTTCTAGTAGACTAAAGTACAAAAAGTTGACGTGGTTTTGCCAGCCAAAGTTGTTAGTGAAATTTTAACATCACTTTATGCTAAAATTCGAATAAATTACTTATAAGAGAACTGTTCAAAAAATTATGACATATCTTTACGCCTTTCCCCCGAGGGGGCTGGCAGAGGTGTAATACAACACCCACACTTCGCCGGACGATATTCAGTCCCAAATGTGACGGGGGCGAGCCTGTCGCCATACACCGGGCTCCAAAAAATATCAAAATCAAAAAATTTAAATAGCAAAAATAATAAATGTGTCTTTTATTATTTAAGACTCAGTTTTTTTTACAGGAAAAATAAGCAAGATGCATCATGCTAAGACTAGGTAAGTAAGTAGTCTGTCCAAAAAGTATCCAACCTACCTTCAGACCTATCTCCGTACAGGCGTATTTTTTCGACATTGAGCAAGTATGGCACCCTGTATGTCGTGTATGAACAACACGCTCGCAGCGGTGTTTCTACTTTCAGAAGCAATCATTGAAGTCAGTTTTTGAAATAGCCTTAAGCGCCTTCCACGCGTTATCTTCAATCATCTTTTGGTCACTTTTGAGAGATTTTTTCAAATTCGGGAGCAACCAAAAGTTACAGGACTGTGCAAAAGTTAGCAAAGCAGTAGGATATATAGCAAAAGTCTTCCATGTTCCTTATTCTAGAACTAACTTAGCTCATAACTCTCCTATATTGAGAAAATGTCGAATGTAGAACGAAATCAATGGTACTTTAAGTGATCTTGATATTTTTCATGACTCTTTGAACGTGTTTAAAAGTGAATTAACGAATTATTTGAACAGCATTTCTAATAAGTAAAATGTGTTTTATCATCTTCGGTGTGAATTTGATTAAATTTCATTTGTAATAAATATTTTGTTAATTTTGTTTCTCCAACTTACTAAAAACAAACCCACCATACTTACAATAACTTTAGCAAATAAATGTAGAAATTGTAATAACTAGATGAAAAATTTGTGAACATGTACAATAATTAGTTAAAGTATTAGAAAAAGAATGTTGTAAATACCTATAATAGGTTTTCATTTCAGAACTCTATTATTAAGTAAGTGTTTTCTTTATTAATGTCTAAAGTGTAAACTGTTGGTATTTCTACCTAAATAAATAAATAAAATAAAATAAATAAGATATTGTGTTGATTTTAAAACTGTTGCACAAGATTCAACAAATGCGCTGGCGTATTATCATGATGGAATACTGGCGAAATGCGGGCGTTTGCGCCTAACCGCTTTACGCAATTGTTTACCTACTCCTACACGAAAATAGCCCTAAAGAATTACAACGTAATATTTATTCCTTATTAGTCATTTGACCTGTAGGTGCATAACACTGATACTGTCCGATATTGTTATCGTCCAAGGTCGGCTAAAACCAGAATCACTATCAACAATAACAAAATCCGACGAACGCAAAAAGGCTTTGTAAACAAATACACGCTGCGCATAAACTATACATCCTGTAGGTGTCGGCAAGCAACCGATGAGTTCCTAAGACTGTACTGCTGACGTTCATGCTTTACAGAGGTCGCTTGATCAGCTTGGTGCAAAGACATAAAAGCAAGTCGGATTGTTTTCGGACAGACCTCGTATGCAGTAATAAGTGTGAATTTTGTACAATTCACGCTTGCCAGTCCAGTTCAATATCTACGCCTATGTCTATAATTACACCTAAAGGTTCACGATACTATCTTGATGTGATGTTCTTATTAGGATTTCTGTACAGTTCTTCTTAATAAGAACTAAACGCTATAAAATTGATGTCGTTTCATTCAATTTAGTTTCGATCAATTTGCGTTGACCTGTAGCAGCAGCGTGTTGGCGCAATAAAGAGCCTAATTTACGATCGCTTACTCATCTGATTAACTCTTCACAAAGCGAAATAGGTGTGACTCAATAATCGATGTGACTTTTATTGTAATTTCATTCAAATACTGCCAAAATATTGTGGAAGGTGTCACCACTAAACATACTGTTATGGAAGAAGGAAACACAAATTTTGAGAGCCGACATTAATTGCTTGAAACGGTGAAGGTCTTTTACCGATGAAAACTTGATTGTCCGCTATTTATGATTTAAGAAATTTATAAGAAGGCAGATAAATTGTACCAGCAAGTTTAATGTAAACGACATGTTCGCGATCGGAATGGCACGCGAAGAAACCTAGAGCTGGCTAATGTCACCAGAGTCAGAAGATGAAAAGCGGGTAAAGCTTTAACAAATTTAAAACCTTGATTGAAAATCGAGTTAAAATAGTTACTACCAAGTATTCTCATCTAAATACGTTCATGAAAGCAGTTCCAATTTCCAATGCGCTGATCAAAACAAACCAAGAAGTCCATAATAATTGACCAGACGCCAATCAAGTGCTTCCGCTTAGCTAACGTCACTCTGACACGAAGCTTCAGTCTACAAGCCTACGAGGTGTTTAATGACAAGATGATTTGCATACGCCGTTGTGAAGCGGGCCATTCTCACGTCTGTCTCTTATAAACGCCATTTGTGGGTAGCTGTTGTCAAGGAAGCTCAGAACTGTGTTGCTAAAAGCTAAAATCGCTAAAATCTACGAGAGCTTCGATCAAATATGCCCTATTTGATATATCATTGAGTATATTTGATAGAAGTACGAGGGCATCAAAATTTAACTAATCAGTACGTTAATTGTAATTACTAACATTGGAAGCAAGTAGGACGGTATTTGAAGCGAAATGTAGTTTTGTTTTTGTACGATTGTTTTTGAAATGTACTACTGTTTTTTTAAAATAAATATACTTACGTATTATTTTGATTAAATTAATTGAGGCAATCTGATTTGATATTAACAATAAAAATGCATGGTAACACTGACTTTTCAGTTAAATATCAACACCATTTCCTTTCCGCAGCCATTACTCAACGGCTAAACATTCAGTCTGTCAACTTACCATTTAATGACGCCTTATTGTTTATGGACTGTTGAACAGGAGAAATGGTTACCTGAAATGGCAAAGAAATCGCTTTATTATACAGTAGTAAACATAAAAAGGTACACAAATTGAGAAATGAATCGAATCAATTAAAGATCGGTGCAAGAGAATCGGATGGCTTTATACAGAGCCGGAGTTCGCGCAGGACGGCTAAACCCCGGGCGCGCAATCTGACATTTATGAGTGCCATAAAAACGCTCAAGTAGTGACTTTTACTACTTGTTTAGTGAACATAAATGTCTTTGCCTTGCCCGCGCTGAACGTCGTCCGTATTTAAAAGCGCACAGTTTCGTGCACAGTTTTGCTCCTTTTGCGTCTTTTTGTATACTGTTATGCAACTGTATAATGCTTTGGTTACTTTTCAGCGGCAATTTATTGGTGTCGTCTTTTGTCTCTATTTTAGTGCCGCGAGAACATGTTGCTGTTTTGTTTTGTTTGCTAGTTTTTGGGAACGCTATTGTCAAGAGATATGTTTTTCTTAAACTGCTCTACGAGTAGTGCGTCATGCTATACTTGTGCTACACTGTTATTCTGTTCAGTATACTTACGAGTAGGTATATTGCTGCTTTTAAGCATATTTTAAGTGCATTTGGCTTATGCTCGTTTGTATTTTTTTCTTTACAAACTTTTAAATAAAATTATCACACAAGCACAGTTTCAACACAATTATGATATTTTTTACAAAGAAAACATATCATAAATCAAAACAGTAACGATGCAAACGACACCGACAGCTTTTCTTATCTTGATAATTTTCGAAACGTAAAGCTAACAAGTACACATTTTCATTATATTGTATATGATACATTGCAGGTGTATTGCGATGTTTTTATTGCAATTAAGTGAGTATTCGTTTCAAAATATGTACTTCTGATGAATTTCAATAATTAAATTTAAATATGGTGGTAGTAATCATCTATAAATGTATGATTTACAACACCTGAGTCTATAAATCTTGCTAAGAAAACACTTTATGAATTTTAATTGATGACTAAATCCTCTAAGAAAACCAATAAAATGCCATCCTGTCAAGACCCAAGACCGCCGTGATAGCACAAGTTTTACTGCTCGCAAAAGAAAAGACAAAATCCTGATTGAATACTAAGTACATATTGGAAACCTAAAGTCTATGTCAGCGGTTCAGACCTCCTTAGCTAGGACCATAACTTTAGGACATACAATATTATCGCCGTCACTCTCACACTTTTGTTTTTCTTCACGCGAGAGACTGTGACATAGATGTTATTGCACTCGACAGAATAAGGTTCTAGGTCCTTTTCGTATGCAATCTTCGTCGGTACCAAGCCGAAGTATCGATAGTTTAGCATAGGCCACCCACAGGCCTTGCCTACATACCTTCAGGTTTGTTATGGTGGCCTGTAGAAGAATAATAATGTTGCACCTATGCGCCAAGGCCAGTAGACAATAGCTGAGCTTGATTGCTTTTTGCCCTTTCTAGTTTCGGGCTGTGATGTCTGGTGGTTAGAAATTGCACAGTGTTATGAAGGTTTGTTTGAGAACTAGAAGAGGGCATGGTATAATAATATACTCCGCCAGGTATGGCATTCAGCAACACGTAGTGACGTCAATTGATACATAAGCAACACCGAAATAAGTTTTTATTTACAATTAACAAGTTCGAAAGAGACGTCATTACGTGTTTGCTGGAAGCTAGACATTGTTTTTTTGGATGATGGAAGAGCTCTTGCAATTCGAGATCATCCAAACGTTACTGTGGATAGGTCAGAGAATAATTTGTAAGGTGTACCGTACTACCTAAAATTCATTTATTTTCGATCCGTAGTGTCCTACTGGGCAAAGTCCTCCTTAACCTTCTTCCAGACTTCCCTACTTTGACTAGTAACTACTATTGCCTTAGAAGCTAGGTCGTCCAGTATTCTTTATTCAAAAAGAGTACTGGCTATAAATTTTAAAACAATGAACGTTGGTAGAGTACCTCATTTAATTATACCATGGGTAGTACCCAGTAAACAATTCACCAAAAAAGTATTAATTAGTATTGATTAAGACGTGGTGGCACTGGCTTATACTCCATCTTAGCCGACTGAAAATTTAACAACCAGGCCTCTCTTAAGTCCTATTGGCTAAAACGACTATTAATTCACAATAATGATACATACAATAATACCATTAATAGTTAGTAAATCGAATTCTATCACGAACGTTGATCGCATTGTCAACAAGTCTAAAAGAAAACGTTAGTAATAATAACAAGACTTGGCGCTCGCAAGACTTAGTGTTTACGTTCTCGCACTTTAGTAATTCGAAGTGCTACGCATTACGTGCAAATATTTTCATTTTCCCTTTAAATGTCACACTCGCAAAGTTCACTAACTCATTTATCGTATTTCACGCACAATAGCAACCTACATCGCTCCTACTTGCTATTCAAAGTTCATTGTTTATAATCGGACCAAAAGAAAGTCCATCTAGATCCCTAGCAATATATTCGTTGAAGTTTTCGCTTCAAATTAGACAATTAAGAGTCTGTGGATGACGCTGGATCTATTCAATTAAAGCTGGGTACGCAACGGTCACCTACCGCCGCGTTTTTTAATCGTATGTATGCGGTGTGCGAAACGCGCCGTCATTTCGCATATCAATGCGGTCGATGGATGGATGAAAAAATGCTTGCGCGTGTGCTACAGATTATGTGGGTGTGCCGGGGAATTTTGAAATAATTGCTGCTGCTGTTTTTATTGTTTGTTTTTATTAATTTATCTTTTCAGAGCTGTTGAAGCTTATGTACAAAACGTCAAGGCCTATTTAGTAATTATTTATGTAGGTATTAGTATGTAGCTTATTATAATTCTGAAATTAGTAAGTCAATATCATTCAGGACAGTATCATTCGAGACACTTCCTCACACGGTCGCCTGATCCCAAACTAAGCAAAGCTTGTACTATGGCTGCCAGAGACTGATATAGGTACATACTTAGATAGATATTAACACCCAGACATAGAACAAACACTAATATTCATCACATGAATGTTTGCCCTAAGTGGAAATCGAACCCACGCCCCCAAGCTCAGAAGGCAGGTTCACTACCGACTGAGCCACCGAGGCAGTCAAATTAAATAAAAGTCAAAAGTAAATCTAATATTTATTTAACCTTAATAATTATTATGTTTCTTCAGCTCACACCACCGTCCATGCTCAATCATAATGTTTTTATTCCATCCAAAGGTTGTTTGGAAGAGATCGCTCTTTAGCGATAAGACCGCCCATTGCGCCTTTATTTTTGAGTGTTTAGTTTAGATTTATTTGTATTTGTTGTCAATAAAGAGTTTTTGTATTGTATTGTCAAGGTGACTATGGTTAGTAAAACCTGACATTCAGTAAAGTGATTGAAATCGTACAAATTAAACTATGAACCAGCCGATAGAAAACCGAGCAAACACAATATTAAGTAAGCTAGTACTTTACTGACAGGTTTCAATTAAAGTGATAAAAAAGATAGGTACCTAGGTTCTCAATAATTTTTGACAAATAGATTTGTCTTACAGGTTAGCACAAAGATTGAACTGACAACCTTATAAGTACTCACTATAATTATAGTAGGTGCCATTACTGGATATTGCATCCATACCTATAACATATTTGGTCTGCAAACCATTGAAAACAGAAAGGACAAAATGCAATTTCAATTGAAATCTTTATCACTATGTACTTACTATGGTTATAGTTATAAATAGCCCAGTCAAGTTAAACCAATTTGTCTTGTTATCAGGACCAAGCAGGCGCTGGCTCCACTGTCAGTCGCCATTTATCTATCAACCTATAATAGCATCGTGCTAATTGTACATTGATAGATTAGATCCTACTTTGTAACTAGGCCATTGCGGTCAAAGTAAAACAAACTCTCGTGTGGTTGGTTTAGAATTTCGATTATTTTTCCGTTGAACTAGTGTTTAAACGCAGGTCTTTCCGATTAAACAAATATTAATAAAAGCCTGTGTTAAAGCTCCTGTTGACAATCTAAGCCTTTGATGTAAACTTTTTTAGCTTATCAGGTGTAGGTTGGTGGTATAGTCGTAGATGAACACATACTTACTTAGGTTGGATAAGAAAACGGCACTAAAGTTATACTTTCGGATTCCATATTTAACTCGACGATGACAAACACGATAATGCGTTCTGCTCTCTGCCACCGCATTCTTTCTAATATTTCGCTGTTCCAAAAAGCTGTTTTTACTAATTGTTAGGATTTGAACCTATTTCCTACATCGTAGCGTGTAAATGCGTGACTACTGAACTTTGACTAGAAAAGCTTTAAAATAATGTAAGTGTCTGCTGCAGTACGCTCCACGCCAAACGAGTTTGGACTAACAAGCCTGTTTCATTTATACTACCTACTATTATTCTGTGTCATGACCTAATTTAAAAATCCATCTCTTCACAATAAATAACACATTTCAGCAAACAAATAAATCAATCACTCGTCCTCACACCACACGACACGACACACGACCACGCCCGACACGATACGCCGATCCGACCAATCCTGACACTGATTTAAATGTTAATCACACAGTGTCGAAATTATTAATTGCATACGGACATCGCGGGGCGTTACGCATGCAGATTGCAATGCTAACAAGTGATAAACTATTCATGGTTCGAGCGCATTTAGATTTTGTCATATTATGAGTTACTACGACTGTTTGCATTATATCTCGGCTTGCTTTTGAAGAGACTAGAGCATTTAAAAGATAAATTTTGGTTATAGAAAAAGATTGGCAATAAATTACATAGTTGTTCTATAACAGTTCTTCAGTGGATAGATTGATGACTGTCCTTTGGCGAGCAGTCACAGGTGTTTAGTAGCAGCCCATCTATCCTACTCTATGTTGGTGTTATAATAAACACGAGAATAACATGTTCGTTATCTGACCATATAAATCATATACTTATACCTATTATGAGTGCGAAAGTTTGTATGTGTTTCAGTTTATTACTTCTTCACGCTTGAATGGAAGAAAGGATATGAAACAAAAAAGTAAGTAAGCTATTACGATTAGTATTTTATTGTACAAATACATCCTCTTTCATTTCACCTCTTTCGTCTAACTTTATTACCCCATTGTCTTATCTGTTTTTCTCTTGATGCTATATTTTTATGTTATACCTAACAAACGATCCATCACTTAAAATTCACCTGCCCATTCCCGTGACGTCAATATCACGCTTCACTCCGAACACTTCAAACAGCGCCATTTGCAATTCGTCCAAACAGAATCTGATTCGCTCGCGATGATTTGTGTCCCCGCCCAGTGCTGAAAGCGCGAACTATCAATTACATAGATTTATAGTGCTGCCATAGTAATTATAAATCGATTCTGCTGTAGGCATTTTTTGTAATCGATTTTGGGTTATCGATAAAAAATATAATTACTTTTAATTAAGCGATAGAGAGTCAAACAAAATTAATTATTGGCTCGACTTGAGTGTGATGTGTTTTAAGTGCTTACTTCTGTCTGTCTTGAATAGAGTGTGTGTTTAAAAATGTAATTACTTCGAATAACAATACTACGAATAAGAATATTTCCAGGAGTTGACATAAAAGTCGCTTCACTGAATTCACGGTCGTAAAATAAGAAAAAATGATTTATTACAAGCCAATGTATCGTATTAAAAATTTATTACGATATCTCCATTCAACATTGTATTTTATTAAAGCTATTCAACTTCGCACGTGGTCCAACTAATTAAATATTTAAGGCACGTCGACACAGCACTGTGATAACTTTTAAATCGACAGATAACTGGATAAATAAAAATGTACAAATATTTACATAGATCTTTGGAAATGTTACCCATTAAAGTCTTCATTTGCGTAATAGAATCGGGCTGGTCAAAGATTTACTTGCCGATGCGATAAGTGATGGGGAAAATATGGGGAAAATATGCTAACAATCGACTTAATTGTTCTAATGTAGACTACATTAGAACACTTAGCAACATAAACTAAAATCAATTAAAATAAAACTCGTGAGTCAATACCTCGATACCTAGTTTCTAAGGTTATTCTTACGAATATCGGTAGAAAGACAACGAGTAAGCAAATACGTGACGTCACTTAATCGATTGTAAGTTTGACCATCATGTCAGCCCGTACGACGGCCACTGCTGGACAAAGCCCCCCCCCCCCCCCCCCCCCCAATGATGTCCACAGCGACCGTTCCTGCGCTGCCTGCATCCAGCTGTCTCCTGCGACCCTCACCAGATCGTCAGTCCACCTTGTAGAGGCCTTTCCACGCTGCGTGTTCCGGTTCGTAGTCGCCACTCGAGAATCTTTCTGCCCCATCGGCCATCGGTTCTACGAGCAATGTGCCCTGCCCAATGCAAGCATGATCGATTTAAATCAATTCCCAACTCGTATCGATCGACAAAAAGACGGACCGAAACCTGGGAATCGCCAATCCACTTCCCGGAAGTTTAAGTCGTAGTCGTAGTAGGCCAGCCCTACATTATTATGCACCGAACACTTGATCCAGGAGTTATCACGTATCGAATAGAATAGAGTCATAATATTTTATGATCCCTTGTGCGCCTTACTAGGCAACGTCGGTGTTCGAATTTTAAACAAAACACGATCTGCCACCGATTGGTCTAATCGATGAAGTCGGAAATTGTTTTGACGGTGCGTCACCCGAGTCGATAGGTATGGACATCACTATTTTTGTGATCTTTCGAATAGTCTGACTTTGCGTCTGCTGTTGGTGAAGTGCGAATATTTAAGCATGCTTAAATATTCGCACCAAGACCACGTACGTACCTGCAGGTACGTACGTGGTCTTGGTCACGTACGTAATTATTTGCACTGCGGCCTCTTAACGTTTTTTCACTATCACTTGGATGAGACGCCAAAGCTCGATTAATATTGTAGACTGGCAGTTTCCGGTGTTATAGTCGCCGAAATATTTCGTAGCTTTAAACCAACTTCACCTACCTAGTACGTATGTTTTTTTATTTGTATGCAAATTAAGAATGGTAAAATCGAAATATGTATATGTAAATCTCTTTTTGTAATATTACTTTTACCTATATACTACACTCTGCTAAAGTATGGCACAATGATACCATTGACATCCCAACGAACCTTAAGATTACATTGATATTTTAAGTAAATAAGTTCAAATTCACACTGATATTAAATATGACGGATGGCCGACACCTGGGAGGCTATTACTGCGCGTGAGATGAGATGAGATTTTATCTTGGTCACTCTCACACCTATGACGTTTCAAACGAGAGCAACAAGTACGAAAAAAGGAAGGTAAGATGAAAATCTCAAATCTCCGAATAGGGTCATTGATTGTTTTTTAAAAACGTGACGTGTCTGGTTGTGCGTACCCTAACTCGAGTTTTATAACTAGGTTTAACAAATCAATATTTAAAAGTTTTAAAAGTTACTTCAACAGTTAAATAATTGTAAGTCTTGGTTCTCGCGCCGACATATAAAATCGAAAGTAACTCTGTCTGTCTGTTTGTAGGCTTTTCACGGCTAAACGGCTGAACGGGTTTTGATGGAATTTGGTTATTAGTTACAGTATTTCACGAGGAAGGTTTTTAGATACTATTTTCTGAGTAAACGCGAACGAAGTCGCGGATAACAGCTAGTCCTTAATAAGGCTAATTTAGGTTTTAGCTTAATTTTTTACATCAACTTGACTTAGATACGATCCCTCTGGTCTCTAGCTCATGATTTTTTAAAATATCGATATCGAATAAAAGATCGAATATCGAGTCTATTTATAAAACTTGACGTTTATAAGTGTATCTTTTGATACCTAAATTGAATAAAAACATTTTGACTTTGACTTTATCTCGACACAAAGTTGCAAACAATTCCCAGCGTAAAATGATAAGTAGGCAATGTTGAGCGGAACCAAAAAACCTTGAAATAGAAAGGAAGCAGTACAATCAGTGCCACAGTTACATAGCCTCGCGTGCTTTACCAAATGCTCGTTCACGTTATTGTTCATATGTAAGGACAGCAAAATAAAGCTATTCTTACTTTGGAAACATTGTAAGAAAGATTGTAGAGAACTTTTTTGTCGCTTTATGGAAAGTTAAAAAGGATTTCTGCAACATGTTGTTTTAGTCGTAAAATTACATTTAAACGTGTTCAATAAAATTATAAGTAAGATTTACGCTAATAAGAAAGCATTAGTTATAAAAGTGTGACGTTTTAATTTCTAAAGAGGTTTTTTTTTTAAGAAGGTTTCAAAAGAGCTTTTAAAACTTTTTCAGAATCATAGAGCACTTTCTACGTAGAGACATTCATCGTTTATTTTGCTAACACTCCAGCGGATTAGAACGTTGCCAGGCCACTGGCAGGCAGCTTGCATATGTTCAAGTGATTTTTCACGGCTACGGAACCCATGTAACAAAGGGCACGCAGAACCGTGTCGTAATCACGATCCCCGATCACGACTGCCCGCTCTAGTATTTACTTACACTGCGTTTGCTCACACCACCCCCAATTTTCAACTTTGCTACCAAGACATTAAAGTGCAATTTAATTGCAAAATAATTTGGTATCGCTCGATTTAAGAGTAATGCGGTTAAGAAAGGTGGAAATAGGTTTTATTACCGCACTATTAAAGTTCAATTGAGCGTAGATAACAGCTGTTATGTAGTTAAAACGTCTTGAGACCGTGTCGCTACCAGCCTTAAATGCATTAAGTTTGTCCGGGAGATAATAATCGTTGCGAATGCTTTGTTGTTTCAGAGATAGAGTTGTTGTGGTTGATTTACTTTTGGTCAGCTCGTGTTGGACTTAATGGGCAAAGGAGTCATAAATTTTGCGGCTCCGCCGATATCTTGCTTGTCAAAATGTTATCGGTTATATCAGTTGCAGTTTGGATTTAATGCTCAGTTGAAATGTAGGTTTATGATTTATAAGTTCGTTCGTTGATTATAGTAAATGAGCAGGGTGAAAGTGGAAGTTAGCTAGCTATATTACGATACAATCGTTTCAAATCGTGTATGAAATTCCTAACATGATGAACAGGCGTGGGATGGCGTGTTAGGAAAGAAAGACCTTAACAAATCGTCACGCCGTTCCCCCGAAGGCGCTGGCAGAAGTGTAATACAACAGCCAGACTTCTCTGAACGATATTCAGTCCCAAATGTGAATGGGGGCGAGCCTGTCGCCATTCACCGGGCACCATGCAATCATGTAGCAAATGATATACGAGCACAATACGCACATATACTCACACAATGAACAAATTAGTGCGTGCCGTCGGCTGGGTTCGAACCCGCTCCCAGCCAGAGCTTGTGAGGCGGGTCTTCTCCCAACTAGGCTGCCATCGCTTCCAAAAAGACCATACCTAATATTATTATATTACCTAAGGCTTTGTTCTGGCAGAAGCGGAGCGTTTAGCGGCGCGTGTAGCGGCAAATCAAAAGCTCTGATATATAGAGACTGGGCGTAAGACGAAGATGTGGTACGGACTAGCTTCGGGTGTAGTGCCGTTTCAAGAGTTGTTTATATAAAAATATAAGCAGTTTTATTTAAGTCATACACAAGTGACGCGGCGCAGGCACGCCGCTTGACAGTTCTCACGCCTGAATTGTGTCCGCGCCGTATTTTCGCATTACGTCCGGTCTCTTTAGTTCAGGCCTAAGACAGCGTTCAGGAAGACGCATGTGCGTCCTCTAGAGTGCGTTCTCTATTCGTGTCGCGCTCGACCTATGCTACGCTGGACGCTCTGCGCATCGCCTAGCGTCTCCCTAAACGAGGCCTAATAGTGCGATAGGTATGGATGACATTTTTTTATTACCATCACCCGTTCATACGGGTACACAATAAGAGGTGTTATTTATACTTACTTCCTAAGTCTTTTCGGATATAATTATGTATCACTATTTAGTGTTTATTTTGATTTACTACATAACAAATTGTTAGAAACGTTACCTAAAGGTATGTAATAGTCCTACTAATATTATAAACGCGAAAGTTTGTAAGAATGGATGGATGGATGAGTGGATGTTTGTTACTCATTCACGCCAGGACGGCTGAAGAGATCTGGATGAAATTTGACACAGAGATAGATTATAGTCTAGAGTAGCATATAGGATACTTTTTAACCGTGTGTGAAACCGCGGGGCGAAGGTAGTGTTTCATGATAATATTAGTTTCTAATTTGTAAAGCGGTTGAAGCGTACTTACTTAGCACTTCTTTGGTAGAAACTACTACCGCTTTCCGTTGTAACCTAAATATTACAGATAGGTAACGTCCTACTTAATATTATAAATGCGAAAGTTTGTAAGAATGGATGGATGGATGTTTGTTACTCTTTCACGCCAGAACGGATGAACAGATCTGGATGATTTTGGCACAGAGATAGATTATAGTCTAGAATAGCACATAGGATACTCTTTAACCACGGGTGCAACCGCGGGCGCAGCTTGTAAAGTATAAATAATTCGTTTAAAATAGCAAAATTATTAAACGCACAACAATGCAAAGCTCTTTTCGTTTCTACTTTATAAGGAAAAAATATCAAAACATTCAACTAACCTGGTTTTATTAAAATAATTTCGAAAGAAGTGCGTGAGGTGCGTTCCCAAACTGCCTTTTATCACGCAACTTTTAGGAAAAGTACAAAGTTTTCTATACCTTTACTTACAAAAAAGTTTCATTCGAAACTCTACCTTATTTTTTTCCGGGTAGCAACTACTTTTGAAGTAATTCTTGGATAGAAAAAACTGATTTTATCATTGTAAAGCTTTTCAGAAACCTAATCAGTGTTAGAAGCTGTCCCTCTAACTAACTTATAGCTAGTTATACCTATACGTAAAGTAAAATATATTAGATAAGGATACGTTACGTTTAGTCAACATGAAAAAGCTAATTAAGAATAAATATTTAATTTTATCTGATCAGTGTTACCACCTACACAAAAATTTGGGTGTCGGTAGCCAGCAATCGTTATTCGATTTTAATTTTAATTCTACCGATTTTAAATACTACCAGACATTTTATCTGTTCTCTATAATTTCGAATAGCTGCATAAGTAGTGTTTTATAATGATATTGGATACAAATTAAAATAATAGGAATACGGAGTTCTGTTCTAAGAATTAATTATCAGACATCAAGGGACACTTATTTTAAGATATTTTTATCTATTTGTTACTACTTTCTACCTTAATTGATCGAAGATAGAGGATAGTCGGGTTGTTTCACCTTGTAAGTAGATATCAGTGTTGTCTTAACGCACTTTTAAGCAACGAAGATTTTTGGTTGATAGTGTAATTTGGTAAATTGTGTTAAATTATTAGTAATGGACAGGTAAGTTACCTAAGGAATTGATTTGTGTTTTTTGATGTACGAAAATGTTTGAGTTGTATAAACTTATGTGGTTTTCTACTCTAAAAGAGTTATAAAAGTTTTTGTAGCGAGCTTACAAAATTACAGAATAAAGCTCGTTTCGTTTTATGCTGCGGTCACAATGATCAAAGCACCAATCTACGTCTTGGAGCCAATACACTAATTTGTAGATCAGTCTTTGGACACAATGCGAACGTGACGTTGACGTGACGTTCGTTGTTGAACTTCACGACCGTTGAAGGTTGTTGGTGCAGTAGTTCGGTTCAATTTTGACATTTTTATCTTGGAGCCAAGCTTGGACGCATAATTAACACCAATGTGTGGCCGTGGCACTACTTTATTGTTTTGGAACGCCTTATTATTTTTGACATTGTCGGCCAAATACAAAGCATTTATTATTATCACAAAACAATATTTCGATTCAAGAACAAAAAGATACAAAGCATTGTCACGAGCATCCCCTCGCATCTTCCGAATAGATATTTCTCCGGGGGGTCAGAGGGGGTCGGTGGGGTTTGGGGGGTTGACATTGACAAATGGCTCGTAGCTGGCGCCCCCTAGCGGCGGAGCAATGAGTTATTGCCACCAATCGAGAGCGTTCGCGCCAGCGGCCATTTTTAATTTTAGGGGTAAGTTTACCCCTATTCGGGTATTATTATTGAGTGTTGCCATACGATGATGGCAGACGTGATGGTGACAGATGGCAATTAGAAGTGTCGAAGTGGCGCATAAATTATGCACTCTTTTTAATAGGATAATCGTTTCTAATAGTACTTATCATATTATTATTATATGGCGGATATTTATTTAATATATAGAACTACGTTCAATTTCAGTTATAAACTGGTGCTTCTTGTAAAGTTTTTGTAAGTGTAGAGCTGAGTAGAGATTGACTTGTCAAGAAACAATAAGAAATTTAGCTTATGGCATTTCTCATATTTTTTATCTATGGGTTTTTAACCTTACCGCTGATACAAAAAGGCAAAGGCTCTTTCATAGTTAGTATCGAAAGTAAAACTATGGATAGGGTAAATCAAAGTGATTGATTTCGAGTAGAGAAAATTAGATATGTACTTAACAGCATAGACAAAAAAAATTACATACATTTAAAACAAAATTTACACTTTTTTATTATAAAAATAAGTAATAATACAATTAAATTTATTTTAGAAATCAAAATGTCATCGTGAAATTGATGGTCTCAATGAAAATTACCTAACAGAATAAAGAATTTAAACGCTTTCCGAGTCACTTTATGGCGTTCATAAATCCATTTTACTTTATTAAATACTTATTACCGTTCAACACCATGTAAATATTTGAAGAACCGACCATTAAAATCACGTTTAAATGCGCCGTAAAAACTAATGCTCCCATAATCGTCGATTAAACCGAATCGAGCGGCCGTCAATGTTACCATAAATCACGCCCTCTAACGTTTCAATACTAAACTAGCGTTTGTCGCTCTCCTATCGTCTCAATCTCTCTCAGATGATGAACGAGCACTTTTATTGCGGTAACACGCTTGTTTATTTACTGCTTTGTAATAGAATGTCAATAAACAACGTTGATAACCGAGCCGAGCAATAAAATAATAATAAAACTCGACAGTTATTACGGGTTGAAGAGGCGCTCCCGTGCGGACGTTTACTAAACTAACAAATTTAATAAAGCGACATCTACCGCCGGCGGGACGAACTACGAGCGAACATCCGAAAATTGTTGGGCAAGGCTCACATGGCTGCGAAATCGAGATGAAAAAGCTGATCGTTGAGCTAGCCGTATTCCAGGTACGAACCGTAAATGCTCAACACCAACGGCAAAAAATACAATTATTGTCTAGTTAACAAGCGGAGATCGTTTATCACACGCTACAGCCCATCAATAATTCATTACTAATAACACAGAGGCACTGACGTAATTAGTGCAATTACTCGCCCACCCAGCATTTCCCCCCCACTTCGAAGCTATAATTGAATTATTTATCTACGCTAAATTAGGAAATGCTAGATAATATGCTGATATGCGGTCTTCGCGTTTATCAGAGGTGATAATAAAGTCAAACCTCGCGTAATGAAGTGTGCGTTAAACGGAGCCACGACAATGGGTGCGTGACCTAGCCCTCAGATTATAGACCCGATAACTCGTTTAATTTAATATATCTGCAAAAGGGTGATATAATACGGGTAACGCATCTAGATCTAGTGAAAAACTTAGCAGTATAAGAGATACTGTCAGAAAAAAATCAAAGATCGAATTTGTCTGATTGATTTTTATGAAAAATTGCACTCTGTATACTTATTAAAAATAACAAAACTGTTTCATTAAATTAATAATAAATTTTATGATTATAATTAATGAAGAACTGCAAGCAAAAGAAATCGGTACATAATATTAATTTAGTTATTATCAGGTCTGAACTCATTTGAATAATAATTTATTGTTTTCATGTTTATTGACCCAGTAGAATTCTAGTTGTGTCGTCTAATATCTTGAAGTTTAAATGATTTGGTTCTGTCAACAATTTAAATTGAATTTAAGAGACACATATACAAGAACAATTACAAGGACATTAGTTAGAGAAACAATTCGTGAGTTCATTATAAACCATCGGGTCTGAATACCCTTGGACCCGCTCGTAGTTCAGGAATGTCGGATATTAATGGGGTTAAAAATATTTAGAGTTTGGGTCCTGGCGAAATTGACGTAAGTTTATGTTGTGGAACTGAACATGTAATGTAGAGAGATTGTATGCAATCTTTTACTTAAATCAGGTAGGTATATTGTAACGTACGCATGTTTTGAACAACCCTTAATTTTACTAAAGCAGTATTTTAAAATCTACATTACTTTAACAAAGAAGGTAAAAGGAATGAAAGCTTAATAGCGTATAGCATTTATTAAACTAGAGCAATTTTTTTCGCATCATTTATCAAATTGTTCTAAATTCACACCCAAATACAGCAGCTGAGCGTTTGTCTATGCCAGTTATTGTACATTATGTGGGAACAATTACACATCCATTAATCAGAGGGCGCTCCGACAGTTTATTGCGCCTCTGGCCCTGCGGCAACCCTTCCCTGTTGAATTACGCCCTTTTCGGGCCTTAGCACCGAACTCGATTAGAGAAGGGATGCTTGGAAATATCGATAATAGATTAGTGTTCATATTGAGAAGTATCGATCGACTCTTCTTATATTTATTCGGGTTTTACCTAAATACAATGGTTTTAAGTAAATAAAAATTACAAAACTTTACAAAATAAATTACTCGTCATTTAAATCAGTCAGATAAAATGGTAATAATAAAAATATAGGTAAACGATTTTTGATGTCGGTTAAAAAAAGGTTTTTATGAGATTTTTAACAGAAATTTGCTGGTGAAAGCGATTCGAAAGACAAGATTACATTCAGTTAATTACGTCTCTCAAACTAAGCGAAGATTCTTAAAATACCACAATCGCAACTTCAAGGCTAACACATCCGCAAAATCTATAGAAACAAAACACACAAAGTTAACTATTAGTTTCTACTTTTTATCGACTAACGTAACGTCACTATATTTCAGTCCTCCACCGAACTTAGTTACAAGTTTACACTTGATTAGCCACGGTGACTTTCGACGAGAACTCGTATGTGCGCCTGACTTTTCGGGATAAGTGCATGATTTATGATACAAGTACGATGCGTGAATATTTATGGCTTTTATTATGAATTATTGTTAGATTTGGCTTTTTCCTTGTTGTGTTACGAAATTATTTAAAAAGTCTATGTAGTTTTGTAGCTTTATATGATTTGTAATTTTAATTAAACGTTATATAAGCTTGCAGTGCAAATTCTGCAGTTATATAACTGCAGAATTACAATTATATTACACAAGCTGCGTCCCGTGGTTTCACCCGCGGTTAAAAAGTATCCTATGTGCTATTCTAGACTATAATCTATCTCTGTGCCAAATTTCATCCAGATCTGTTCAGCCGTTCTGGCGTGAAAGAGTAACAAACATCCATCCATCCATCCATCCATTCTTATAAACTTTCGCGTTTATAATAATAGTAGGATTATTGTGTGTCTCCAAAATTTGCACGCCTCTTCAGGCATAACATGAAGCTCGTCTATAATTTACTATGACAACAGTATTATGTATTACTCGTGTTTAAAGCTAATAAATGTATCTTTATCTTTATCTTTGTCTGCTATGATTAGCAGATATTAGATAGCAGATATTATAATAATGTAATATAACTAACAACACAATCCAAACTTTGACATTATAAATGTTAAAAATGTTATAAATGGTGTATGGATGTTTGTTTACTCAATCACGCCAGAACAGCTGAACGGATCTGGATGAAATTTGGCACAAGGGTAGATTATAGTCTGGAATAGTACATAGGATACTTTTTAACTGCGGATAAAATCGCAAGGTGCAGCTAGAACTATCTACCTATTTCAAAAAAAAATAATTCAACCAAAATTAATTTGACAAATTCAAATATAAGTCATAGTAATAAAGCTTCGTCAAGTTGAAGTCAAATAAGCGTAGAGGGTTTTTAAGGAACGGCTTGAAAATAAATTTCCAAATTGAAAATTAAGTAGTGGCAGTAGTTATTAGTTATATTCCAGCCAACGAAAAGCTTACCCTTGCCATTAAGCCCGTTTTAAAGAGGCGACTAGCGACGCAAGTGGCAACACCGCCAGCGTGGACATTAATAATTTTGGCGCGAACAAATGACGTGGCTGATTAATGATTTACGCACCCAATTCCGTGTTGTCCGGCCGCTGGATGTGCGGCCGTGACTGCATTAACACATACGCATCTGCGTCAACTGTGTTGCCATGCTACATTGTGACCAAAGCACATAGTCTGGCAACACAGTCTATGATACGGTTTTGCTGGAGTTTTGGCGGGAACCGAAAAGATGGTGTCGTGTTTTTGTATTCTTTTCTAAAACTTGTGATTCTTCGAGTGTTAAATTGTAATAATGGTGGATTATTAACGTTTACCGGTTCGTTAACGTGCACGAGTGTGGGCAAATGATACAAACATCGCGAAACGCGATTTTTCGTGTTCTCTACAAAACTTCACTTAAAGTTTCAGTAAAGTATCCATAACTTTACTGGAATGGGAAAAGGGGAGGGATTCATCGTCTTCATCATCATCACCTCATCATCATCATCCCATCATCTGTTACTGAAGGAAAAATTATTACTAAGAATCCGACTGAAGGACGAGTATCCATGGTCATGAAAAATTAATAAAAAAAAAAAAAAAAAATACGGTTTTGCTGATACAGCATTGCTGCTCTCGAAATTGTGTCGCTAGCATTTTGTTCACTAGCTAGCTAGCACTTCAACACAGTAAGTTTTACTATTATTTCTACTAATGATTTATTCAATTGGGTACCTCTTACTTTTATTTAACTTTGTATTAAAAAATGATCTGAGTATTATAAATACCAAGAAATTCATAAAAAATACTTATTCCAAAACAGCTCCATGTAAACCTTTTTTTTACTTAAGGTGCGGCCATGAACCACTTTGCCCGGTGATGAAAAAGATCCAAGACATGACCTAATCTCCTACTAATCTATAATAGAAATGGACACTATATTTTTTTTAAACAAATTTTTGAACTATATATTTTTCGATAAGTTACGCCAGGCGTGCCGTTGAGATCTTCTTTAACGTATTTCTTTCTAAGCAAAGTGACTTGTAAATACAAATTCAGCTTATCGATATGTATGTCTTAAAATCCGACCAAATAATACCACAAAATACCGATCGGTTTAAAATGTACCCAACAGTATAAAATATACGTAGGTACCGAATGGTATGCAACTGTGGCGGTCAGGTGTCCCCTAAGGGTCCACTCCGGAGGGATGCCAGCTAGACGCTTTTACATGATTTAGTGCGCCCTTATTGGTGTCCATTTTAATTTGGTGCCATACGTGCACGCATGCTACTGACATGCTGGTATGAAGTATGGTATGATATGACTGAAGAAAGCATAATGCTTAACTGTAGGTATTTACTTATACTTATACTTAGTTACTTACTGCATAACTATATGTATGATAAATTGATGGTAGTGTTTGAACAATGATGTTTGAATGGATTGGACTGCCTATGCAGTGAATGGTGGATTTAATTAGATAGTTTAGGTACTTATCTGTAATGTTTTTGGCCTGGTTGTTAGTTATGCTGTCTTTGTGTGCTCATGGCATCCCTGACACAGGACGTCCTTGCAAGGAGTTGTTATGACTGAAGTGTTATTTATTATAAGTATTTATTTATTGCTAACTACCTATTGATACTCCTCGCGGCCGACGTCTATCTGCCTCTTTTTTTCATTTTTTTTTCAAAGTGGCGAAGAAAAATATTTTATGGAAAAAAAAAAAATTGGTTGTCTGTAAAGTCGGTTTACTGACGATAGTTGAACGTGACAACGTGCTCACTCAAGTAGGAGAGAGACAGATGTCGAACGCAAAGGCCGATTGTGCTTCTTTGTCGCTCGTTCTGCGCTCTCGCTTGCACTTCAAGTTTTACATGGAACGCCTCAGAGCGAGGTAACGCCGCATTTTCGTGCGTGCAGCCGGCTTTATCGAATTATAAGACGTTGTCACGTCAAAAAATCATAGCACCGCAATTTTGAAAAAAATCCAAAAACTGTCTCGGCAAAAAAAAAAAACAGTATAATTATCGAATTTGCTCACAAAATTTCACGAGAATCAGTCGAGGAATTCGATCTGTAAAGAAGGCTCGGAAGATAGGGATCCGGGCAGAGATCAAGACTAAATTCGGACATACGAAAGCATTTTTGTCAAAGCTGAAGCATAGAAGCTTCGCGCGCTAATGCTCACTCGGTCAAATATACTGAAGTAGGTATAGATGCGTATTTAGACACCTAAATACCTAAATATTGATAAGATTTTAGAGGTGGTTTGATAATGAAACAAAGCGGATTACAACAGAAATACTGTAATTCAGAATATAATACGTATCGATCGCGTGAGTACATCGGTGGGAAGAGAGAGTGACACATGACTGTCATTCATACGTCAATGTCTACTAGGGTTGCGTTCACAATTTACAAATAAACTACATATTGTTAACATCCTCTCCTGAACGCAGACCCATTTTACAAGTACAATATACATGTTTATCGATTGAAGTGCCTTTTGTTAAAATATCAGCGACCATCTCTGCACTCGTTACAAATGAAAATTTTACATAGGCTTTGTTTACATAGTCTTTGATAAAGTGAAATCTGATATCTATATGCTTAGTTCTAGGTTTATAGTTATCACTCAAAGACAGTCTGATCGCACTTTGATTATCGCAATATATGGAGATTGTGTCACCGACGGAGTCCTGTTGCCCGAGCTCGATCTGCAGCTGCCGGAACCACAGGGCCTCCTGCACAGCTGAACTCATTGCCATGTACTCCGATTCTGTCGTCGACAACGCTGTAGTTGGCTGTCGGCGCGAATTCCAGGATATCCCTCCGCCCTGAAACATAAAAATATAACCAGAGCAACTTTTCCTGGTTTCTAGGTCGCCTCCCCAGTCGGCGTCACAGTATGCAGTTATGTTGTGAATACCATCTTGGTGATATCTCAATTTCAATCCTCGGGTCCCTTGTAGATATCTCAAGACTCTTTTTACACCGAGCCAGTGATCAGGATGTGGATTATTATTATATCTGCTCAATGTATTCACAGCAAATGCGATATCAGGTCGTGTAGCTTGTGCCAAGTATATCAAGCACCCGATTGCCTGTTGATAAGGGAAATCTACCTTTGCCCTTTCAGTATTTTTCACAAATTTCATACCAACTTCTATTGGAGTTTTAACTGGTTTGCATTCTGACATACCAAATTTATCTAAAATCTCTTTGATGTACTTTTCTTGATCTATAAATAGCTCCCCTGTGCCTCTGTTCCTTGTTATATTTAAGCCAATACATTGCTTAATTTCTCCAAGATCTTTCATACAAAAATTTAACTTCAGTTTATCTTTTATCATAATTGTTGTCTCTTTCTTGGGAGTTAGAATTATGAGGTCATCGACCCATACAGCAACATAAATCATTTCTTTCTTGTTGTAGTACACACAAGGATCTACCTGTGAGCGTTCCAAGCCAATTTCTTGTAGAACATTGTCCAACTTTAAATTCCAGAGCCTGCTTGCTTGTCTAAGTCCATAAATAGACTTGTTTAGTTTACATACTTTTGATCCTTTCTCATACGCTGATGGCTGCTCCATGTATATCTCCCTGTCAATATCTCCTTGCAGGAAAGCAGATACAGCATCCATTTGGTCGATTTCCAGATTGTATTTCACTGCCAGTGCTAGTAGGTATCTCATAGATGTATAACGTACCACAGGTGAGTATACTTCATCATATTCTAGACCTTTCTTCTGTATACAGCCTTTTATCACCAATCTTGCCTTATATCGTATTATGTTACCTTTCTGATCTGTCTTAGTCTTAAAAACCCACTTACATGGAATGACTCTTTTGTCTGAAGGCCTCTGTGTCAAGTCCCAAGTTTCATTTTTGACTAAAGACTCATACTCTTCATCCATTGCCTTTTTCCAGTTTATTGCATTCTCTGAAGAAAGAGCCTCTTCCACTGTCTGCGGATCATTCAGATTACTGTAACATAGGTAACTTGCCGGACCAATATCTTCATCATCATCATCCTCCTCAGGTAGATGTTGTATTTTTGAACGTAATGTCACCTTATCTTGTGAAGCTGGTGATATCAGAGGCTTATGTGAGGTTTTTGGGATATAGTCGTCACTATCTCCTGTGTCATACTCACTGCCATCATCATTAGGCTCAGCTGCTTCTTCCCTGGTCAGGAGAGGCACTTGTGTCGCTGGTCCTCTCCAATACTCTGAACCAGGTGATAGGGTCTGTTCTAGTCTGCAGATGCCGCTGTCATTCTGCTCAGAAGATGTCCGGTGGCCTGAAACTCTAGCCGGTACATTAATATCTAGTTCCTGCTTTTTCTCTAAAAAAGTGACATCTCTGCTCACTACTACTTTATGTGATCTGTGGTCCATTAATCTGTATGCCTTTGAGTTTTCACAGTACCCTGTAAATATGAATTTACTGGACTTAGCATCCCATTTTCGTCGCTGCTCTTTAGGCTTATGTACCATGGCTTCACAACCGAAAATTCTGAGGTGTGACAGGTTTGGCTTTTTACCACTCCACATTTCATATGGTGTTTTGCCATCTAATGACTGTGTCGGAGATCTGTTGATTATATATGCAGCTGCAGCAGTCGCTTCAGCCCAGTAGCCTTTACTCAAACTAGCATCAAAGATCATACACCTTGCACGTTCTACTAAAGTCCTATTCATTCTTTCAGAAAGGCCATTTTGTTTTTGTGTGAATGGGGCAGTTGTCTGATGGACTATTCCACAATCTTTTAGATATTTCTCAAAATATTTATTACAATACTCAGTGCCCCTATCAGTTCGAACACATTTAATTTTATAACTCAGTTCATTTTCTACTTTCCTTTTAAAATCTTTAAAAATCTCAGTTATATCCAGCTTGTTTGTAAGAAAGTAGACAAACACTTTTCTAGTGAAATCGTCAATGAATGTTATAAAATATTTCTTACCTCCCAATGACGGGGTTTCCATTGGTCCACACAAGTCTGAGTGTATTACTTCTAGAGGCTGAGTGGCTCTGGAACCTTCTTTTGGGAATGACATTCTGGCATGCTTTCCTTTAAGGCATGTCTCACATGTTATATTGTGTTTTTCTTTACTTACAGGCAGAGATAGACCTTCAGCACACTGGGGGAGCTTCTGTACATCAGTAAAGTTCAAATGGCCCATGCGTCGGTGCCATAGGACGGAGTCATCTGTAATACCAGTAGAAATCATATTAGCGGTGATTTTGGCATCAACATTTAACCTGTATAGGTTATTTATCATCGTTGCTGAACATATGTGTGTACCCTGAGCATTGTAAATATCACATCCTTGGTTGTTGAACACTAATTTACAACCATTTTTGCTCATAGCACTTACTGAAAGCAAATTTACAGCAATGCTTGGTACAAATAATACATCTCTTACCTGTATTTTATTGGAGCCATTCAGGGTTATGTTTACTTTACCAGCGCTTTCAACAGGCATCGGGGACTTGTTTGCTACTGTGATGTTTGTAACCGGAGCTCTCTGGACATCATACAGCCAATCACTTCTCATTGTCATGTGCATGGCTGCGCCGGAATCCAGATACCACTGGTCATCAGTGATTCCTGTGAAAGCTGAAAATGCTGCAATAAAACCAGAGTTATCTTTGGCTTCTTTTGTTTTCTTCGGAGCCTTACAATATTTGGCTATGTGGCCATGTTGGTTACAGTTGAAGCATCGGGGACCCGAGGACTGCGCAGACTTGTGTGGGGTTTTCTGTGGCTTTGTTCTCTTATTTGTATAAAAGGCGGAGGGGTGTTCACTCTTAACTTCTTGTATAAGCTTCGTCTTGATAGCATCTGCAGTAATTTCTATTCCAGAACTTTCTAATCCCATTATCATGGGTTTATATATGTCTGGGAGACCAGCAAGCATCAACACTCCTATCCACTGTTCCTGTACTTCAAATCCAATGCCCCTTAACTTGTGAGCCGTGCTCATTATCTTATTCACATATTCTTCTATAGAGCTGCAACTATCGAGTGTAGTTGTAACGAGGTCTCGCAGCAGTCCTACTTTTCTCGTTAGTCCACTATCGTCGAAGACCTTCTCGAGCTTTTCCCATGTCTCACGCGCGGTCTTCGCCTCCTGAATATGAACGTAGTTCACCGGATCCAGGAGCAGGACGATTTTCGCTCTCGCTTTTGTGTCTTTGGCGGGATCTATGGCGGTGCCGGTCGCGGGCTTGACGCACTGCCATAAATCTTCATGCTCCAAATATGTCTTCACCGCAAACTTCCAAGTTGTGTAGTTGGATCGGCCGACTAATTTTTCAATGTTGAACGCCGAATTCTGTGCAGTCGTCGTCATTTTTCTTCTTGACAAAGAACGATAAAAATGGCTTCTACAAGCGCTCACGCCCGCGTGGCGCCGGCCGGTCACGTTTTCGGTTCTCTTGAAATACACTTTGTCCGATCGAATCTATTATCACAAACCACGCTCTGCTACCATGATAAGATTTTAGAGGTGGTTTGATAATGAAACAAAGCGGATTACAACAGAAATACTGTAATTCAGAATATAATACGTATCGATCGCGTGAGTACATCGGTGGGAAGAGAGAGTGACACATGACTGTCATTCATACGTCAATGTCTACTAGGGTTGCGTTCACAATTTACAAATAAACTACATATTGTTAACAAATCCGGGGAAGTTTAAGAGTAAAGTGAATAGGTATCTCCTAGGCAAGCGTGTTACACCTTCGATCACGTCGACGCTTCCCATCAGGCGAGTCAGTGGTCAAACGCATGCCTAGTCCTATATATATCTTTGTAATCGTGGTAGAAAATTCCAAGATCTTAACGATTCTAGAATCTTTGCTCAGTTATATCTTAGTGCTACTAAACTTAAGCTATTACTTATTTTGCATATCTAATACAGGGGTGCGTTATTAAATATTAGACTCGTTGTAATAAAAAATAAGACTTAATATCGATAACCGAATCTGTTTTTTAATAAATTGTTCATTACGTCGTTGCGAACTTCCGTATATACATCCAGGTAAACAAACGCCATCATCCTTGTTCACGAATAACATCCAGAACGCCCAAACAAATTCAGTTACAACACAGTGTAGGCAAAACAATTTTTCTAAGCGTTCTTTAGAAGATTTACTTGTGGGATAAAATTGGCTCCCATTTAGCATACGGACCGATATCACAATACCGGACTGCCAGCCGATTTAAATTTATTTCGGACGTCGGTAACTTCCAATTTAAACCTCTTAATCCTCTATGATGTATGTCGGTATTCGGCGGGATTAAAAGTTCCACGGAAAATAACCGGGAAAACCTTTCCGGGGTCGGATTGACCCGGCCCAGAAGTGGGATTAGGACGCCGGGATTGGATATACATAAATCTTGGGCCAGGCTTTACGGGGGCGACGCAATTAAGCCTCCCAGCGCTGATACGTCATTTTGGCTGTAATACTAATCACGTTGCAGAAAATATCGCCAACTTGAGGGTCACCTACAACTGATAATAGCTACCACGTTCATAATCTGTCTTCAAAATCTAACAATGTATTTCAGGGGCCTAAATTGACACTTACTATTCCAGGCAAACCTATCGTCTTCTACAACCCCCAAAATTACAACCAGAGCTGTGTTAAAACGCCTAGACGGCTACCCATAAAAAATATAATATGAAGGTACTTATTAAAATTCAGCTACTGACGCACAATGGTCGCGTTGTCGCCATAAATAATTCAATTTCATAGTAATAAAATACGCGTGACCACGGCCCGGCGTGAAAACTTTTCAGCAATTACGGGTTGAATGTAACGAAAAGCGTCGGTCGATCCGACACGGGGTCTGTGAGGCCCGGCGTCGTTATTCATGCATCAGCTTGCGGGAAAGAGCTGCGACTGCACGCCGTCCATGAGTTACTATTGTATTAAACGAATTTCGGGTTAATTAATCCAATGTTATTCGTTGAAAATTAGCTAATAGTTAGATTCAACAGCAAAAAAACATTGATAATTCCGTCCTATCTGTGACTCATTGATATCACAAAACTGAATCAATAGATAGTTTCGAGGGCTTAGGAAAATACACCAAAAAATTTAACACCTCTTTTAACTCTTACAGAACTTTCGTTCTACTAGGATTTTACTTCTAATAGTTTTGTTTAAAAAAATAGCATTATTAAAATTGGACTACTTTGTAAAAAGTTATGATGCGCGATAAAAAAAATACGCGTCGACTTGTAAACCTCCTCCGTTTCGTCGGTTAATAATGAAGTATTTTTAAGCTTTCCATAATCAGTCATGTTTTCGTTTTGAATAATAAATAACGCGTACGTACGAAGTAAAACTTTAAACTTAAATTAGCAATGTATCAGGTATTTATTTTAGGTACCTACATTTCGTAAATAATTCCACAGGTCCGGCCCGTACCAGATGGGTCTAAAAGGCCCTGGGTCGTTACTCATGCATCAGCTTGCAGGGAAGGGTTGTGCACAGATGACGTATAGTTTGTATTAATACGCTTCCGACATGGAAACCCAATCCCACTCGGAATAATTAATTTATGGGTAAAAGTGTTTTGATTCGTTCATATCGGTGATGGGGTATATTATATCTACTTGCGATCTTTAAAGTATGTATGGTGGTGCTGTTCTTTTTTGTTTTAAGTTTTTTTCTCAGATCAACCTAGAGAATAAGATGGCGCACGGCGTATGATCTATGTGAAGCCAAAAACCATCCAATAACTACGCTACTGTCGTATATGTACACAACACGCACACATTGACGCAAAAAAACTACGCTACTCGCTTGGTCATTCTTACCTCGACATTATGTACATTGGTTTATGGTATGATTTAGTGTACATAAATATACAGAGTGCATTATAAAAGTGTGGCCAGGACTACATTTTGAGGTTCTTTTTAAAAACTGCAGTTTTTTTGCAAGTCAATTTTGAAAAAGCCGTAACATTAAACTCTAACAAATATGTGCAGTTTTAGAATATTAAATCGAATAAGGATGTATATTGAAACGGAAATGGCTAACGTAGAGTTTGGGAATAAATCTTAGTTTCCGTGCAATTGTAAATGTTTTTCATGGCAACATTACCACGCGCACAAGTTTAAAAAGAAATGGCTTCAGCGAGATATAAAGCAGTGTTCCATCTTTTCCTCTATAGATTGATCTGAGGTTTTTTTCATTCACAAAATATACCAGACCCCTCAGTCCTTATACCTTAAACACTTCAGCTGATAATGAATGGCAAGTGTGAAGGGTGGCAAACGGATGGTTTCAGCAAAATTAGTTTCAAGTAGAAAGTGTAAATGGCGCGTAAGATTAAATTTTTGTTTTAATTCTTTAAGTGAGCATGGCAACAAATTTATAAGTTTCTTTAAAAGAATTTTCATGTCATACAAGTATAATTTTAAATCATCTTCTCTTCTCTGTATATCCGAAGACTCAAAAAATACCACAACATTTAAAATCAAATTAAATTTAAAATATCAAAGCAAAAAAATACAAATTGCCCGATCTTTTTCCACACTTTGTTACCCGGATGTTATACTGAGCAGCCATTAAAATTAGGGATGGGCTACACTGACTAGGGCAGGGCCGGCGCGCCCGAAAAAAAAAAGAATAAATAACCGTTGGCCGATACAGATGAGATGAAAGATTTCTCAAAGTCCGAATGCTGTTCTTGTTTGTGTAACTCAATGTACTTATTGTTTTAGTTTTGATAATAACTTTTTGTGTATGCAAGTTAAGAAATTGCAAAAAAAATATTAAGATTGTGGTTGAATGTTATTTACTGTTATCAAAAGATATTTTTTTATTATTTCTTGAAATATTTAATAAAAATAAATAATTAAAATATTTAATACATTTATGAAATATTAAATAAATCATTAGATACTTCTTGTTTTTAATTTTTATTTTTATAATAAATCAAAATCAATAATAAACCGCAAAACCTTGGTCTTCCATAACTTATTAGACAATCACAAAGATTCTTCGCATCCCACGTAAAAAGCGCACGAATTTCCGAAAATACCTACCTACTTAATAACGGACACGAAATTAAAAAGCAATTTGGTAACCGTTACTAATTTAGCCGGCGCGGCATGAAGCTCTCAATTTGGGTGGGGCGAACCCCGCGGGGTACGAAGGGGGAAGGGGGGCTAATCTAAAAACTGTCAGTTGAGACCAGCTGCACACGCACCGTGTAGGCCCAGCCTTATATCCGAAAGTGGACCGATAACCTTATTTACAACGTGAAAACATCCACAATAACATTTTCTACTAACTACTTCGCAATTTATTGGAATGCTAAAATTATTAATGTTGCAATGTCAGCTTTTAAGATAAAGTAAAATATTTTTGACAAATGCGATTTTAGTTGCCAAAAAGCACCCAATTATATTTTATTTGAAGTTCGTTGCCCGCCTATTTGCCTATTAAATAATTTTAATTGACACAGCGATAAATAACATCGTATTAAATCCAACTGTGCGCTCAAAGCGTGAAGTCCTAGTAATTATGTACGCACCGCGTCATTTTGATTTACCGATTTCTTAGTAGATTAGACCTTAGGAAACCGAGTTTCCATACTCATTAAGTGATATATTCGTCTCAGAAAGCAGAATAAATAAAAAACAGTCATAAGTCACTGCCCACATTCGAGAAAGATTAAAATCTTTTTACACACGTCTAATTCTCGTGCCCACGCAGTCTAAGTCCAAAATATGAACTTGGTCTGTCTTAGATACCTCTACAGTTTCTTTACTAAGAGTCTTCATAATTAGCATAAGGTGAATTCGGTTTTTCCATTTGCGGCGACACTTATTCGACAAGTCTATTTTATGATACGTATTTTTGTCGATTTGGTAGTCAGTCGCCCATAATTTCGTGTGGTTTATGTTTGTATAGTAACATAAACTTAAGCAACGGATCTTAAGGTATCTGATGTCCGAATAGATATTTACTTAACCATAGATTTCATGTTAACATTACGCTTTATGTGGGTACATTAGAGAACGACTACAAATCGTTTGTTTTTACTTTTCGGGTGCTTCAAGGGTAATTTAAGTGTTGTAGAGCTGATAATGATCTTGTACTACTGTATATTACCATAGTTTAATTATTGTGATATATTATTAAAACTTCAGTTTAATTATTACTTTAAAAATACAGGATGTTAGGCTTATGATCATTGGGCATAAAATTAAGTTATTACCAGAGTAGGTAGAAACCTAATTTCTATATTCATTAATAAAATAGATAATATCGTTTAATACATACTTACACCTGTGTATAATTTAAACAGAGGTTGCTTTGTAATAAGATATGGTCAATTAAAATATGGTAATTGAAGAATGTAGGAGAGTAATTTATAGGAAGCAGAGATTACATTCTGTCTGTCTCTCTCTCTCTCTCTCACACACACACACACACACACATGCACGCACACACGCACTCATACACACACACACACACACACACACACGCACGTACACACACTCACACACTATGCCTGTATAAATTCTGGAATCCTTGATTCTTATTTTAATTTAATGTTTATTGTCGTAAAATAGAATTTATAATATATATTTATTTTTTTAACATAATTATAATCAGTTTTGGCCATATTTCTAAATATTATTATCATTGTATCAAATATTACTATGTAACGCTGTCGATTACACAAATAAATAAAATAAAAATGAAAGATAGCTACTCTTTTTTTATTTGTTGAAGTCATAAAAAACTAGCACTTACTTAAAGAATCAAATTTTAGCATATATTTTTGCATTATATTGCAACTTACGAACCTTACTGATTCGATTTCAACCGACAATTTTAACAAGAGTCAGCAGGTAGTGGTTTTTAACCGACTACTAAAAATTAAGTTCTCAATTCGACTGTATTTTTTTTGTATATTACACGATTGCTCTGCAAACTGTAAATCGATTTTAATGATTAATTTTTTGTTTGGTAGATCTTACTCTAGACAATTATTATGGTCCCATATACTCGTAGAACAGCGCCGGCTAACAGCCGGCATTATGCTGAGTTGGGGCCGATTTGTGACCTTGTAGATTGTGCTATTGCCTTAATGTTTTTAATTTTATATGTAGTGGCCACAAATAAACTTTTTTTTTTCTTTATAAACTTTATCGAAATCGGTCAAGCAGTTTTTAAAATGTCAAGGAAAGTCTAAAAATTGATGATAAATCACAGAAATGGAAGTTGGTTTTTTAATCTTTACTTTTTAAATTATTGATGAATCCTCCATTATATTGATTATGTTGTAGCTTCTTTAACATTTAGGAAACATGTATTACTCAGTCTGGTGTATATCTGTGGCCCTATTCGGAGATTTGAGATTTTCATCTCACCTCTTTTCGTCCTTGTTGCTCTCGTTTGAAACGTCATAGGTGTGAGAGTGACCAAGATAATTCCTCATCTCATCTCACGCGCAGGAATAGCCCCCCTGGTCTCTCAGTATTATTTCAGAACGGCAGTTTTTAACAGCCTCAGCTCAGATTCGTTTTTTAGAACACGCTTCTCTATTTTTAATGCGGTCTAGTACACTGTGCTGCGCTTCATCAGTCATTGCAAACAAAAAAACTCAATGAATTCTGTTCTTTATATTAATCTTATTAGAATCGAGCATAATATATACCTAATGTTTATCGATTGCAGAGATGTATAATAAATAATATTACGTGATTAAAAAAACCGGCCAAGTGCGTGTTGGACTTTCGCACCGATTGTTCCGTACAAACCTAATTAGTAACAAATCCTACTAATATTATAAACGCGAAAGTTTGTATGAATGGATGGATAGATGTTTGTTACTCTTTCACTCCAGAACGGCTGAACAGATCTGGATGAAATTTGGCACAGATATAGATTATAGTCTAGAATAGCACATAGGATTCTTTTCAACCGCGGGTGAAACTGCAGGGTGCAGTGTGTGCATCTAGCAGTGTGCGGGGTGTTTTAATAAAAATAATTAAAAAAAATATTTTGTATGAAGTAATTAAAAATTTATGTTTTTCGCAATGTTTCCTTCATCTGTGTTTTAAGACGTTGCTCCTTACCAAATTTCAAGATTCTGAGTTCACGAGAAGTACCCTGTAGGTTTTCATTCCCTTGCGTGTGTCAAAAATTTGCAGCATAAACGACTGTATATTTTGATTGCGTTTGCTTAGAAGTTTGATTTTTTCACAGCTCCAAAAAAGAGAGTCGACATGAGCGTTTGATATGAATTTCAGGTTGATACCTTCACGTGTTCCTAAGAAAAACGGCCTTGAAAGACAGACAGACGGACAAAAAGTGATCCTATAAGGGTTCCGTTCTTTCCTTTTGAGGTACGGAACCCTAAAAACTAAATCATCGGCCGGTTTGGACGACCGCGCTCAAAGAAACTGAAGGGACTGTGGATTAAACCGATTATGCAAAACTTGCCTCTTGCTGTGATAAAATAAATAATGTGTGAATTATTTCGATTCCTTTGACATTCAGTAAGAATGAATACCTAGTTAATAAGTAGGTAAACTAAACACAACTTATGAATACGATATTTGCCAATACGATTAATTTTTAATTTTATTTGTAATTTTTTGCTCTGCAATGTTAGTTTATCATGTACTCGGTGCCCATAATTGTGTTAGCACTTAGTTTTTGGATATTGTTTTCTCTATGTTTTATGTGAATGTGTTAATGTATAACATGTTGGTACCCTAATAAATAAATAAATCAATAAAATTGATTCTATTTTTCATTGCTAGTAAAAAATATCTAATTCAATGCGTCGAGTAAAACGGTATATCTAATACGAATCTTTAGCATCTTTTTTGGAATTTATAAGCACAATTATCATTTAATATTCACCAATTAATTAAAACCATCGAACAGAAATTCAGTCGAACTATAAGTTATTGTATCGGATTGAAAGAGAATAAATTCTTGTTTCTATTTTAATATTTCATTTGCACAAACATCTTTTGTTCCAATACTTAAAATGCGAAGCCAAAAAAAACTTCTAAACGGTGACAGGCCGACTTTCAAAGGCTGGTTTAAAGGAAAGAAATTTCATTGCCCCATACTGTGTCCAGTTTTTAGGGCCGTTGTCCAAAATCCTTTGACCGGACGTTTCAATAGAGGCCAAAAAATAAACAATATAACTGAAATAAAAACTGGCAAGGCTAAAGAGGAAGGACGGGGCTAAATGAAAGAAGTTCGTAAAAAAGTTTGACACATTTTTAGAAACGTCAGGCACGCAATGTTCTCTCGCGGGGTACGACAATAAATTTTGGAACAGCGTCAGAATGAGAAAGGGGACATCATTGTTGAAAATTTCGAACGCGTTTTGTGATTTTGCATTCGAGAGTAATAAGTCTGGGGAATGTTTATTAGTGTTTTGCGATCTTTTTTTGTTTCGATCAGAGAAAATAAACGCTGACGTTGTCACTAGATGACTATTCAAAGAAAGATATTCAAGTCAACGATCGTTTATAAACAGTTCATTAATGACACTGCCTTTTAAACAAGTTTGGAAGATTTGACCATAAATAATTAGATAGTATTTATATCACTATAATTATAAAGCCCGCACCAAGCGCTTCCAAAACTCCTTCCTAATAAGAACTGCTAAGGAGCGGAACGCACTTCCTGCCTTGGTGTTCCCCAGTAATAGATACATCCTGGGCCTCTTCAAGACAAGAGTGAATAGGCACCTCATGGGCAAGCGTGCTCTATCTTAGACCAAATCGTTCCATCAGGTGTGTTGTGATCAAAGGGCCCATTCAATCATAAAAAAGAAAAAAAAAACACCATGTAGTAACTAAATTTTGAGAGAAATCAAGCTGGTGACGCCTATTCAGTAATGGAGATATAAATGCCAACTCTATAAGCCAATCTTTCCACATCAAAAATATCCTTTTTAATCTCCCTAAACACTTGCGCAATCATCATCAGCAATCTAAATCTAGAAGCCACCCCAAATTGCAGTATCATTTTTGCAAACCGCGAGATTTGCTCGATTCCATTTAGCAATCAGATGTCGGTTATTCCCATCCCCCCGATATATTTCCTTTACGGATAACAGAAAGAAGTAAGCTTCATTCTACTGGAGCACGATAAGAATTTCATTTCCTCGACGTTGAGAGCCCCGCTATCTGAGGAAGTCGCTGACAAAAATACCTAAGTGATAAAAGCGCCTTGCGCAGGTGCCGCGACGCGTGAGGTGTTTAAATTTTTATTTGTTAAAGCATAACGGGATTAGTTTAGAAACTGTTTGTGTAACTTTTTAATACAAACTTTTACTTTTATCCTTTTATTTTAGACTGTTAACGTTTCTAAACTCAAACTGAAAAGACCTTTAGTGAAATAAGCAAATTTTGGAAGTAATTGAGAAAAGCTTATCGAAACTACTTCGCAGCAAAAGGGAACGAAATGAATCGAAATGGTAATGAAAAATGTGATACAATAAGAAAAGTAAACGAATTCGTGGAATAACAAAACGGTTCGGAGTGAGCTTTGATTTTATGAATTCCCAAAGCTAGGTCTGAAGTTTTGTCTCGGTCCTTTGGGGCAAAAAGTCTTTTGCCTTCGAAGCGTAGTAAGCTTTAAGTCGGTGGAGGTAAAGATGTTTTTTGATTGTGGAAAAGTTCCCACACATGGTTTCGTTTCATCCTAAGGTTTTGGGATCCGGATGACATCTTTTATCGCGATGCATTCCTCCTTTCGGTCTTTAGAAGAATTCTGCTGAGCCTAATACTGTATTCGATGGTATGAAATTACAATGCAATAGTTTTTGCGATGGGAATATACTAAAGCAAATTTAGGTGACCAAAACCTGTACTAATAAGACATCCATCCATGTCAGAACCAAAAAGTATCTAAGCTGTAATTAAATTTTCATCGCAGTTAGAAAAATATAGAGAACTTCATTATTTAACGAATACAACAAAAACATAAGTAAGCCCAACTGTTTGCTTTAAAAGAAGAAGCGAAAATGAAAATCTCGAGACTACTACACACTTATTTTACATTTGAAATAATATGTTACTATAAAATAACGTAAGTTGAGTAAAATCAAACTAAAGCTCGGGAAAGTAAAAAAACAGCACAACATTTAAATAAGTAAAACTTATAAAACTTCAATTACTTACAGTCGGCAAAAATCCTTGAAAACAACCAGCGTATCACTAAAATAAATGACGACACAAACACATCAATAAACAAACTTCAAATCACTATGCAAAACACCAATAATTCTTCCAAGTTTCTTGTTGGATCACTGGATTGAAGTAATATCGCTTGTAAATAAAATTATTGACGGTATTATCTAAAACAAAGACGATTATGATCCCATTAAATTAGTTGTAGGCAATAAAGTTCGAGCCGGTGTCCACTACAACGATACGTATGGACTATACAAATCCTTATTTACAACTGACAACGCTGTCCATACTATAGCACAATCGTGTTCTGAGCTCGCATAGAGCGGAGAAGGCATCTGCCCGACATCGCACAAAAACCTAACGCTACAATCAACGCCACATCTAAACTTGATCCACTATTTTTTAACACTACTTCACGACCCCAGCATGTAAAGTCGACTGTAAAAAAAAGTCACGAGGTAGGGGAAAAATTTCGTAAGCCATTACCCGACTCTACACAAAACTTTTGACACGAACACTTTGCGCTTGGGCACAGTCTATTTTAGTGACGGACGAGACGGCGATAGTCGACCGGCGAGCGATCTCTATGCGTGCAAACGGGACAGCTAGACGAAAGTGTGTCGCATTTGAATAAAATTTAGGGGGACCACAGAATTGTGAGCCGCGGGACGTCGAGTAGGTGGTGATAAAACATTCGTAGCGAGCTCGTTCCCAAATCGAATACGATGAGTAATAATATTTAAAAAGCAAGATTTGTTACCTGTCGACCGCCGGGAGATAATGCCCGACGGTTTTTTGGGAGAAAAATACAATTAACTAGACCGATGGCATAAATCATTTGCGCACAGTGCACGGGCTCAGGTTGTACAATTATACTTCTTTCGTAAAAAAGAAAGGTGACGCTAATAGAAAATTGTGGCCCTTTTTTGTGGACTGTTCGTGAATAGCAGATAATTAGATTATTATGGCCCCTAAAAAGTGCACTTTTAATTCACTTCCTGTTTTTAATAAAAACATATTTAGACGCATCCACAACCCTTAGTCATCCTGTCTGATTTCCTTGACATAAAACTTTTAAACTACATTTTATTACGTAGAACTGAACTGCACTCGAAGCCTAAATGATATAATCAGCCCACCTCATTGTTTTAAACAACATTTTAATGGAACTCCCACGAAAATTACAGGCATCATCCGCAAACCCGAGAGCTTTTAATTTTCGTCGAAATAAGTACACAACGAGAAGTGAACACTCAATCGAGGTAATTTTGAAATTACGACCTGCCCTGCCCCAAGCCAAGCGGCCCGCGAGGACCGAGACTCAATTATTATACCTGGGCACCTAAAGAGTATGCCCATCGCTTGACTTCGAAAATTGCCCGACAAGACCTCTTGGAAATTGGCGAGCGGTTTTTGAATTGCGGACTCCAACCGACAAATCGAGACTTGGACGCGCAAATTACGACTCGTGGTTGTACCTCGACTCGAAAATTGCACCGAGACGATCCGGAGGTCGTGCGCACCTTAATGAAGACGTTAAGCTAAAGCGCCGCCTTTATACAATGTTATGCCGTTCATATTGAATTTTATGTGAATATAATTTTATTATCGCACCGCAGGGCATCTAATGGATATGACGAATTTATAATGACCATTAAGGGAAGGTAGAATATAAAAAAACAGAAACATTGACAGACCAAATAAAGCAAAATATCTGAAAAAAATGTAAAAGTGTACTAAAATATCAAAACGCTCGCAGAGAGACAGATAGGAGCTGCTCCATTGACACGAGCTCAAGAAGAGCATTTTGTATAAATCAAGGCATGACAAATAGTTCACTTAAAGCTTAAGACGAATAAAAGTGGAAGGAATAAATTTAACACATACAAAACTGGGTGTCAGAATAATCAACACTGGCGATTTAATTCAAGCGACATAAACACGCTCGTATCTGGTGCTGGCATCGATATTAAGGGTGTGTTAAATGACAAACTGCGGCTAAGAGAGAAATGCTTTAAGCCGATGTAATTTTTACTGTTTATCCTGGGATCTGAAGGGAGAATTTCCGAGTTTAAAATGTCTACGATGAGTGTTTAACGTGCCGCGGATTTTGGAACAAAATTTGGTGGACTAATTTATGTTTTTGAGAGTGTGTTAATGCTTGAAATAGGTCTTGTTTTTTGTTTACTGTGTACTAAGAAAAGTCTAAAGAATGTTCAAATTTAAGTTATGTTACAGCTTTACAAGACAAGTTTCTGGAAAATGATAACCTAAAACACAGAGAAGAATATCACGCGGTACTAGAACAATTTGTTTCGTTTGTGTATAATTAAATCGATATTATAATAAATATCCTAATTGTAATCCTAACTAATATTATAAATGCGAAAGTGAGTTACTTTGTTTGTTTATTTGTTTGTATTTTTGTAACGCTTTCACGCCTTAACCAATCAACCGATCATCATGAAATATTGCATACACGTTGTCTGAGATACAGAAAAGGACATACGGTACTTTTTATCCCGAAAAAATAAACGGTTCCTGTAGGACTGCGGGTGAAACCGCGAGGCATAGCTAGTACAAGTATAAATTGCAAATGAATCCAATCATAATATGTATCTACAAAAAAATACTTTGAACTATTACTGTCATGTAGTAGCTTTTCGATTAATTTTTTACACAGTTTCTCATAGACTTTAATTAGCATGGTCGCACGAAATCGTTCAGAATCTATAAAAAAAATTAGTTTAGCAATTCGTTTCGCACTCACGAGTAGAGCACCTTGATTAAAAATAGCCTTTCAACGTACACGCTCCAAATATTCGCTTTTTAATTAATAACACTGTACTGTATCAATTCCGATTCTTGTGTATAATTTTGGTGAAACGCAGACATACGAGACCGCCAAATTAAAACGCATGATGATAGGTTGCCGGCGATTGCGGAAGCTCCACCGCAGTTCACCGCAATGAAAAATATAATACTAAGAGTCAATAATTTGGTTAATATCAACATACATGGAAGTTTTTAATTCAATTTGCAGAACAAATTGTGAGGTTAGCCACCTATTTGTTTAATGTTAGATTGTGGTTTGATTGTAATCAAACTATAGTCGGATGAAGTTGCAGGTGTAATTAACGCCAATACGAATATGTAATTGCATATATCAAAGCCCAAATGTGTTAGAGAAAGTATTTTAAATGCCACTGTGGTGAGTAAAAGTGATAAGTTTCTAATCTAAAACACAGTAATGTTTGCACATAACTGCTTCGATGAATATTTGGTAAATGCATCCTCCTTTCCCCTGGAATTGCCTAAATTGATAGGATTTATATTTTTTTAGTACCGTACCGAAACAAATGAAGAGCTCTTCATTTGTTTAAAATGGAGATCTTCATTTGTTCCATTTCAGCTTCATTTGTTCCAAAGTATATCCGATCTCAGTGAGGTATGGGGAAGTTTTTGGCGGAAACCGAAAACATGGTAGCGTGATTTTGTATTATTTTCTAAAACTTGTGATTCTTCGAGTGTTAAAATGTTATAATTGTGGATTATTAACCTCTACCGGTTTGTTGACGTGCACGAGTGTGGGCAAATGATACAAACATTAGGAAATGCTACTTTTCGTATTCTCTACAAAACTCGACATAAAGTTTCAGTAAAGTATCCACGGCTTTACTGAATTGGGAAAAGGGGAGGGATTCATCTCATCTTTCATCACCCTCTCCTCTATCATCATCATCAACTCATGTTTAACTGATACGGATGACAAGGAAGTATGGCCATGTTGGCTTTAGCCTGCCCTACGGCCAAAACAAAAAAAAAAACAGTGAGGTATGGGACGTCACCGCCGTCCCTACAGGTATAGTTTGTAAATACGCCACGAAAATGTTCCAGATTTGTTGCATTACGAAAATGTTGCAAACACATAAAATTACTTTTAAGTAAATAAGGAAACAGTATCCACTTGAAATACATTATATCCCATAAATACCTACTTAATACTCGGTTATAATAAGAAGCTGGCGCGGTATAATCGATCGAACACACCTCTCGATGAAGATATTACATCGGGCCCGGTTTTAAGTTTATTTCTGGACCGACCGTGCATATCTTGTACGTTTTGTTTAGATGCCTCTTGCAATATGTGTTAAGGCAGTAACTCAACTTAGTATAAGAACAGCGCACTACATTTTCTCTCTATTTACCTTTTCTACAATGTCTTGGAGATTTCTTAAATCCTAACTTCCTAATCCTAACTACTAATTTAAATAAGAAAGTGAGTTAGCGCGTTTGTTTGTTACGCTTTCACGCCTCAACTGCTCAACCAATCATCATGAAATTTCAATCATCATCATCATCATCAAAAAACAAAATACATTCCAATTCTTTTCTATTTTTTAAAATACATTCCAATTCTTTTCTATTTTTCCCAACATATGGTTTAGTACTTAATCAATTCATCACATTTGACCCATATCTTCTCGCCTTCCCCCGAAGGGGCTGGCAGAGGTATAATACAACACCCATACTTCGCCGGACGGCATTCAGTCCCAAATGTGACAGGGGCGAGCCTGTCGCCATACAACCGGCTCCAGGCATGTAGCAGAAGACATACAATACGCACAAATGTTCACACAATGAATAATTTGCGCGTGCCGTCGTCGGCTGGGTTCGAACCCGCTCCTTCTGGCTCGACAGGCGGGTCTTCTCCAACTAGGCTATCAATGCTTTACATGAAATAAATTTATATCGAATGCAAGATTAATCGCATGTTATAATAACATGTCAGTCAAAAGAAAAATCAGATTGCAGTAAAGTTGGCCTACTGTTTTACTCAGAATGCACTTACGGTAGAGGGAGAGTAATTCAATTTTCATCATTGATCTACTCGTATGTATTTGTACTTATTTATAAAACCCCTTACTATAAGGTCTACATATTAGACATTTATAGGAATAGTACAAAAAAATTAATTACTTACCTAAATAATTATATGAAAACATAACATATTGTCACGCCTTTCCCCCGAGGGGGCTGGCAGAGTTGCAATTAACACCCACATTTAGCCGGACGATTTTTAGTCCCAAATGTGACAAGGAGCGAGCCTGTGCCATACACCATACAATACTCACATTTGTTCACACAATGAAGAAATTGGTGCGTGCTGTCGGTTGGGTTTGAACCCGCTCCCTCTGGCTTGAGAGGCGGACCTTCTCCAACTAGGCTTTTTTCGCCTACAATTATATGATACCTTGTCTTAATATAGTTACTAGGTAAACGAAGTGTGGGTATTGTATTACACCCCTGCCAGCCCCTTCAGGGGAAAGACGTGACGGCATGTTGTTGTTTGTAAACTTAAAAATATCTGCACCATAAAAATTTATGATTAGAAAAAAAACTAGTTTCAATTTTTTTTTTTTTTATGTAGAATAGGTCGGCGTTTGACCACCAACTCGCCTGATGTTAAGCGACGTTGTGGTCTAAGATGGAGCACGACGACCTATAAGGTACTTATTCACTCTAGCCTTGAAGTTTTGTAGAGTGAAGAAGTACAAAGACGCTAATTCTAGCAGATTTCAAAACATGATTTGTTGTTACTAACTAATGTTGCATTTTTTTTCTTTTAATTTAAGTATGGAAAAGGTCAAAGAACCCCACTTATCTGCCATCAACTGGCTTGCCGAACATTTTCACTACGAGCTACCAAAAAGCGATACTTCATACCGACACAATATTTCTTTCAAGTACCATTAATCGGACTCAATATTTCATGTGGCAATAAGCCACCCTCAAACGCCTGCGTAATCTAAACGACCGTTTTTAAACTAATAAAAGAGATCGTTCAAAATAGCTACCGAAATTTTTCGAGAGTTTAAAGATGTATATTCACAGGCGAGCAAAGTTGTTAGATGGATCATCGCGCATTATAATCGCCGAGCATAGTTTACTTGTGTTATCTAAAATTGATCATTCACGACATGTTTCAAGTTTTCAACAAGATCATTACCAATAATTTCAGATAGCATCGAACTGGTTCAATCGCTGTTCTGGTTATGTTGACGAGAAATTACTGGTATAAACGAAAAACATGATTTTTTTAATAACTTATCATTAAAGTAATAACATATATATTATACGTATAGGTATTTAAGTTCTTTCTTTCTTATTTTATTCTTGTAGGTGTAATAAATGTTTAATAGCTTCGGAATAATTATACAGTGTTTTGTTTTTTCTGTTTTAATTCAACAATATAAAAGACAGAAACGTTAATTAGTAAGAGAGTTGCCTTCTTACATCTCGTATACTAATATTAAGTATATGTCGTTGAAAAGCCCTGGAACAGTTTTACACTGTTTTGTCTTTTAAATTTATGAACTCGACCGGAAAAGACAAAACACTGTTAAACTATTTGTAGGCTATACAATATGTATTAGCAAGGAGGTATGTAAATATAAATATTTTGTATTTACATGTATAAAAATCTGTATTAACATTTAACTCAGTTACCTACATATTTTGAAGAGTCAACTTGTTATCCATGCGTCACATGACTAAATGAACATTAAGATTTTGTTAAATATAGAGTTATCTACGAGTATACTAATATTATAATGAGGAAAGATTTGTATGTAAGTATGTTTGTAACGAACTAGCTCAAAAACTACTGCTCCGATTTAAAATATTCTTTCACCATTAGATAGCTACATTATTCTTGATTGACATAGGCTAAAAAACGTAAGCAAAGCCGCGGGCAAATCAGATAGTACATAATATATTCATAAACTAACTTCCATACTGAGCCTACCGCATTTCTCTTGCGTTTGACCATGCATGCTCGTCTTTAAATAGCTTTCAAAATTCAAGAGCTAAAGCTTTCATATCTTCGGCATACAAGAGCAGTGTTTTACCGGTCGGTATAATGATTAACATCAATCAAGACCATGCATTTTGAGATACTTATTTGTACATATTTTGGTGTTCTAGACAGTATGGTCACGTAAATTTGCAAGGTTTTACAGAATTAAATATTTTAATCTCTCTCTTTTTATCTTTCTTAATTTTGTTTGTACTTTTTTTTAAATGAGTGTCTCTGTGAGCTAAAGACGCCCCGAGTATCATTTCTTCATATTTTTTTTTAATTTTCAAAAACTGAGTCGACAAATAAAATCTATAAAATTATTGTACCTGCTCACATTTTTGTACGAGAATCGGTTGAAAAATGCGACCTGTAAGGACAGTCGGACAGACGCCAGACAAACGAAAACATTTTTGCTGAAGCTACAACATAAACGTTTTGATCTCGCTTTGCACTCGGTGCTTTTGCTCGGTCAAAAAGAAAGGTTTCATTTATATTTTTATTAATAAGACTGCTATGAGTATGCTGACGAGTATGAGTATGTATGAGTGAATCGGTTTCTTCTAGGCAAGCGTAGGCCGCATCACTGCTTATCATCAGGCATGTTGGCGGCTAAACGCAATGCAAAAAATATATATACTCGTAAAATGATAATCGCATTTTCAACGATAGTTTTCAATTTCATTTTTATTGATTGTCTAACCGTTAAATTCTTATGCTTTTTAATTATTTTTTTCATATACCTACACTTACACCTCATATACCTACACATACACCTCATAGGTACACTGCTACAGATCATACTCAAACATATTTGTCACTAGTATAACTTTCACATCTTTTACTCAGTATACTTAATTTAAAAAGCCGATTTCGAATGTACCGACCATTGAACTTTTCGAACCTGAAGATTCAATAGTAGGCACCCACATTGAGATACAACTTTTATAATACACAAGGTACAGCCCGCGGTGTTGCAATGGCCTTATAATTTTGCACTGATTACAAAGGGAAGCCGGCCGTAGCAATTTCGTCTTGTACCGATCGTGCTGTACATAAATTATCGGTTATTGATGAAGACATTAAGCTTAGTACCGTAACCGTACCGACAATTATAATACCGATTTTCGGTAAACACAGGGCTGACTAGGGCTGAATGATATATGCAAGAAAAAATTACAAAGAAATCTTAATCAAATCGCTTGTCGTACCTATGTGTAATCATTGTGTATTGATAAATAGATCAAAAAAATTAGACTCATTCACGTTCTAAAAAACTTTGTATACCTACCTGTATTTAAAATAACTACAGAGTATATTTTTAGTACTCCATAGACCAAAATTGTACGAAATGTATACTTTCAGAGCACACCATATTTATATTTTCTTGAATTTCGATGGTGTTAAATTAGACACTATTAAATACTAAGTGAGTTCCTATATAAATATGTAGGTATAGGCTAACAAGTTTAAAAGCCACTGAAATCTTTCTATTAATCATTTGATTTAGTATGTCGATTGTTGATTTGGAATATTTTAGACCAAACTTGAAAGATCAACCAAGCCACATGCACCACACATCCACTACAGTTGGGGCCATTTATCAAATTTTACAGCAGTATAGTACAAAAATACTCTAAATGTATCTATCATACAGCGACAATGAAAAAATCGTAGTTATTTCACGTCGAAACCGCAATCACGTGGAAAAAGCGGACTCTCGTATAAATTACCAAGTTGGCAGCCCTACGAGCGGTTACCGGTAAAAGCAGTACAATTCTCGAGCCCGGTTTATATTCGTACGTGTCCCTAATGCACTATAAGGACAATCCACGGTTCCGATTTATTCTGGTTGTTTTACTGACAATATTAATCAGCGATTGTTTTCGCGTCAGCTTTTGCACTTCGCTGTCTTTAATGAGCACCAATTTTTTCGGTACCCCAATTTCTTTTGACGACTTCATTTTAAAACCGGTATTACCTAATTCCAATGTTAATTACGCCGGAACAAATAAGATTAATTGGGAGCCGCTTTCGTCCACGTAATTAGTGAACACTTGATGGAATACTCGCAGTCACAGCTTAATTCAAACAGCTTATTGAACTCTACAGAACTGACAGAATCGAAGGAATAATGCAATTAAGTGTACATTCTGTTATATTTTGTTCTTTAATCGAATCGTATTGAGAGGCTGTACATGATTTATGGAAGTCGCGCCTTACGTTTAAATAAAACATCGCCGTGAGCTTTCAACGTCTACGAATGAGAGTCACGATTGTAATTTTAAAACGATACGGATGTTTGAGAATTTTATTTGCTATGGTGTTATTTATTGTTACACGCCTTGACGCGTGTGTGTAACAATCTCGTAACACAATAACCTGATTTTTGTGCGTCACGTCTTGCAAAAATGTCACACACGCACGACCTATATTCGTCAGTATTGAATTCGATTTCTCCTTTTTGAAATTGAAGTATAACATACATAACATGTCGTCACGCCTTTCCCCCGAGGGGGCTGGTGGAAGTGTAATGCAACATCCTCACTTCGCCGGACGATATTCAGTCTCAAATGTGACGGGCATCCTTATACTAATTATAAAATCGAAAATAATTCTGTCTCTCTTTCTGTTTGTAGGCTTTTCACGGCTAAACGGCTGAACGTATATAATGAAATTTGATAAATAATTTGCAGTATGTCACAAGGAAGGTTTTTGAATGCTTTTTTTTGAATAAACAAATCTTTTTGTCACAAAATTCTGTAAATTAATGAAAAATAACGTGCCCCTTACCAAACGCGTCAGAAAACATCACAGAATAGTACGTAGTTGGTACTAAGATAACAACTGACAACTAAAATTAAAAATTAAAATTAAATTCCGCTCAAAACCAGCCTGTTTTTTTTTATGTAGGACTCTGATCTCTTTGGATATCACGAGGAGGGTTTATGAATACTATTTTCTGAATAACGCGAACGAAGTTACGGGCAACAGCTAGTAGTACATATTCGACAGAAAATATACAAAATATGAAACAGCACATTATTGACCTTAAAGAGAAACTAATTTTCATAAATTTCTCAATCGATTACATCTAATTAGTATTTTTGTATAGCTACAGTACTTAATTACCTACCTACGCTCTTGAAGATTTTTTCATGCAACTTCAAAGCCTTTTTTTTTATTACTTGTGTAAGCCTTGTGTTCAATCATGTTCCAGTTCAATGAATGAACTTAACACAAAAGTGGATTGACGCAGGCCTCTTGATGCGAAGACATTTTTCAAGTGCTAGCCAGTCTGGTAGCAGACAGGCTTGGGAAGTAATAGATACATGTGTCTGTTTGTCTGTGATCTCAATAGCGCGGTTTCATTCATGTGTTGGATAGTAAGAAGGCCGAAGACAGGGGAATAGATACTTCAATTGAAAAATACGCATACCGACTGTCATTTTGTTTGGGAGCATACTTTGTGGTGTTTCGAGAATGAAATTGAAATTTAATGTTTAGATAGATAGATAACTCTTTAGAAGTTATAGACAAACAGATGCAGTCTGCAAATCACTGTCGGAAAAATATTTAATCGTACTACTTTTACTAATTCAACTTAATTTTTGGATCTATACTATTTTAATGTTGATGCGAGTTAGCGCAATCTTTGAATGTCAGTATCATTTCAAAAGCATTGTTCTTAATTTCAAAATGTACTAACTTTTTTTTTTATTTCTAGCCATGTGTACTTACCTAAACATAATTATATTTCGTTTCTGCATCAAACTGTAAAGTATCTATGCTTCGGCTTCGACGAAAATTCTTTCGTATGTCCGAATTCTGTCCGGATCTCAGTCTTTCTCTGCAGGACACATTTTTTAACCGATTCTCTTGAAATTTTGTGAGTAGATTCAATAATGTTAGATTTTTTTTTGTTGTAGTCATTTTTTGTATGGTTTTCAAAATGGCGGAGATATTATTGTTATTTGAAAAAATGAAGAGAATCGGTTGAGAAACGCAACCAGTATAGGAGAGAGACGACTGCCGTGAGGTCTACAGCTAACATAGTAGTTAGTAAAAAATGACCTATTTATTTTTATTTTTCATGTGATATAAACGAAGTTGCAGAGATATATGTATTTACATACAGTAGCGTTTGTTTGTCACCGGTCTGTGGGACCGTAAGATTGTTTACGAGCGTCATTGTTCTGCGCACCGTACCTATTGTGGTCCGGCGGATCCATGCTATTATTTTATTGACTTCCTACCAACTGGACTGTTTATTGTACTCGGTACGTTCAAATTGTTTATAAGCTTGTTAGAATGAGCACATAATTGTTTTATACTAGTACGAGTACTTTGTTAGGTTATTTTTAGTTTGTTGGTTGTAGTTTTTAGACGTTTCACGTCAAAAAAACTACAACTACAACTATTAATAAAGGCAAGAAAGAGCCTTTATTTAATAGTTTGTTTTTAATGGTAACACAAATTTCATTAATTTGACTAATAACTATCATGGCAAAATGACAATTATCTACACTAAATATACTACACCAAAAAACCTAAAACAGACTACATAACACTATTTCTTCGTCAACAATACTTCTAAAACTTCTAAAAGATTTTGTGGTATATTCCCTTTTTTCTCAGCTACTAAAACTACTAACACACCAAATTAATAAAATACCCGTTTTATCTCACATTTAAAACAAAATTAGTAACTTAAACAACAGTTAGCTTACATACTTAAAAGGTAAAGATATTCATTTCATACTATGAGAACGGAAACTCGTTTTTTTCTAATTTGGTTTACAAATCAGAACCTCTAAATGGAAGTTTATTTTATTGTTATAAAGTAGATAACAAATTAGTCACAAATCATTAGGTATTATCGTATTATTGACAACTAGTAATATACGCCTACGCAAGAATCTTCTTACAAAAACCACAATGGGCTACATACATTCTGCCTACGGTTATATGGTCAGATAAAAACCATAAGGTATGGTATTACTGATTCATTTAAAGCAATGTCCACAAACGTAGGTCTACCTACAAAATGAAAATCTATATAAAACTCACCGGATCCGATGTTATACTCGTAATGCGCGGTAACGGTGAGGTTCACAGCTGTTTTTAAACATGTGAGTGATGAAGAATTAATATTTGTGATATCAGTATAATTTTATCATTGTGAATATTAAGCAGCTACTAACTATGTAGGTGGTACTATTGAATAGGTGGCCGTGATAAAACTCATTGATAGGAACCTTTTTTTTGAGTCTTTTAACATTATAAGAAAGTAGAATTGGAAATACTGGTAAAATAGATGTTATACTGAAATACTGTTAAAAACTTTAAACTACGTGAAAAGATGCATGACGATGGCAGCCTAGTTGGGAGAAGGCCCGCTTCTCAAGCCAGAGGGAGCGGGTTCGAACCGAGCCGACAGCTCGCACCTATTTGTTCATTGTGTGAACATATGTGCGTATTGTATGTCATCTGCTACATGACTGGAGCCCGGTGTATGGCGACAGGCTCTCCCCCTGTCACATTGGGGACTGAATATCGTCTGGCGAAGTGTGGGTGTTGTCACGTCTGCCAGCCCCCTCAGAAGAAAGGCGTGACGATATGTTATGTGAAAAGATGCAAAATTTACAGTTTGGTATCTTAGTCAGTTTATTCATAAATGAGTTCTACTGTAATGTGAATCCTCTTCTGTGAGTATTTAGTACTTACGCCAAGTTATATTCAACTTGCATTTTTAGGATGATACAGAGATCTTTTTAGCCCGTACAGTGAAGATTAAAACTGAATTTCAGTATGTATAGGTACCTAACCAATTCACTGCACTACCTACATCAAATTTAAATTTTTAACTTAAATTGATGGTAAATAGAACGTTTTTTGATCAAAATCCATAATAAAGCCGAGCGCACATCAATTGGCATCAACTCGAAGTCGCACTTTCAGTGCAATGCAGTAATGAAGGTTCATACAATTTTACCAACTACCTATTAATTAAATAGCTATTAATTTATAAACACACCTGAGTGCAACTACAATCGCAAACGCTCGAACGATACTCGTAGCTGGTGATCAAAACTGGTGACAAAGATCACGTGATATTTCTTCAGCTCGTAACTCGACCAATAAGCAGTTAAGCTTCGGGCATCACTGATTGTAGAAAGAAAATCGCTACTCAATGTCTAACTGAACATTGGTTTAACAAATGTTCATGTATTTTTTGATTTCTAAGGCTGAAAGTGTTGATTTGACACAATGCAATGTTAGCAAAAAATATTGTCACGCTTTTCCCCCGAAGGAGCTGGCAGAAGTGTAGAGCACACACACTTCACACCAGACGTTATTCAGTCCCAAATGTAACAGGGGCCGAGGCTGTCGCCAAACACCGGTCGCCAGTTACTTAACAGATGATATTAAATACACACATATGTTCACACAATGAACAAATTGGTGCGTGCCTTTGGCTGGGTCCGAACCCGCTCCCTGTAGCTTGAGAGGCAAGTCTTTTCTGACTAGGCTATTATCGCTTTTTTAATGCTATGTTAGATATGCCATTAATCAAGCTGTGCGTTGATGATGCGTCGGTGTTGTATTTGCAGATCCATGTATCAAATGAATTAATTTTCTAAATATAGGTAAATACACAGACCTAAGATTTTTTTTGCTTCGCAAAAGACCAACGAAGCGTGGGACAGAGAAGTCTCCATCGAAATGTAAACTCCACAAGAGAGAAAGAGGTCGCCTACAAATAAAATCTTAGTCAATTTTTCTTTTGTCATTAATGACAGCGCGCCACCTTTGAGCACGCGAAAATTCCTATGATTATTATTTTTTACTAGTATCATTATAAATTGAATGAAAAGAGAGCAATTAAAATTGTATGCAGTTATGCCATCTTGTGCGTTTAGCGATTGTGATGTGAATTCAAGATTCAACCCACAAAATTTGTCGTTTCATGGGTAAATATGAAAATTCCATTGTGATGTTTTTGTCTAAATTTTGTCTAAAACACAACATAAATTGGTTCCAAAAACCGATTTACCAGCGGTATGTTGTTGTCGTTTCTTCGTAACATCTATATTTCCTAGATGAAAGCAGAATTGGTGATAAAATTCAGCATTAAAATATTAGTTAGTTTAAGCTCGATTTTCACTAGAGATGGATAAAAAGATGACGTCATTATTATCGATAGTTTTTATCAAAGTTCATTAGGTAGGCGATGGGTGCAATACATAAACAAAGCATACATTTTTGAATCAATGCCATCAAAAGTAAATTGATATTCTTATGAGTTTGTACTGAATGATGAGGCGTAAAACATTTTTGTATTATATATAACTATGTACCTTCAATTTCTGATCATCATTTTTATTTCAATTTACACATTTTGGGTGTCTTACATCCAAGTCTAATTTGATTATATTTGATTATATTATATTTATATTTGATTAAATTAAATAATATATATGTAAATTATAAATAAATGTACAAAACCAATGAGATAAGTATTATTACTTATCCTAATCCATATACGAGTAAATTTGGTCAAGGGTCACAATTCGAAGCGAATTACTAGGATAGTAATATGATGATCTTATTACTTACTTTTCTTATGTTAATTTAGATACATGGTGACACTGATATCTAACTCTTCCGCCTAGCTTAACACCCGTTTAGTGATTAATATTCATTTTAGCTCAGCAGCGGTGTTATACTTGGAACAAAAAACAACTCAATTGGTATGCGAAAGATTATATTTATCGACAAGCACCCGAAGGACCATTTTTGGTCAATCGATAAATTAATAAGTACTTTTCACAACACTAATTTACTCACGCATGCGCAAATGTTTTTTTGTATCACTATCGAATTGTCACTGTCGATCTTTTACATCCTAGATCTGTGGGTAAATATCACTAGGTGTTCTTTGAAAAGTGTCGACATAAACATGGTTTAGATATACGATGTGTTTGATCATGGAATGTTAAAATAGGGTTTTCATTATCACAATCATCTCTTTCAATCTTTTAGTCTCATAATTATTAATTATTATTGTTTTGACATTTATTATTAATTGCAAACATTCAACTGTGACGTGTTCATTTATTATAATTGTATCCTTTTATAGACCAAAATTTAATGGTAATTATCTATCTACCTATATAGGTGCGTTTGGAAACTCTAGATTTATTATGCTGCGTATTTAGATATTTCTGACACTAGAGTAAATTTATTGTTTGTCGATCACAAAATATGAACTCTGGGTTTATGGTCTTGCTCTAGGTCGTACTTTTTTGTATGTTGTACTTACCAATGTTTACGGGTGAATTAGTGGCCAAATGAAAATTATTGGCAACATTTTTGTGAAATTTCACATTGGTTGGTTAAATAACGTTTTATGCACACTCACCATACTCGTTGTCTAACTTAAAATATCAAGAAAAGTGGCTTGTTACGTTAATAGAAACTTTAAAGTTATTAGAATTTAATCTCCGTCCCACTAAACGTTGTATAGCTTCTGAATAGTTATACAGTGCTTTGTCTTTTTGTTTCTTCTAATAAGAAATCCATTTGAGAAAAGTCAAATAACTACAAATATTGCTGACTGACAAAATTTCTCTCTTCGAAATTCTAGCGCATGGCACCCCTACCACGAGCACAAGTACTGTTCAGATGAATGTACTGTGCAGTGACGGTGCGTGCGCGAGAATTCCCCACATTGAGCATTCGCTGTATGCGCGCGATGTCAACTCGATGTGTTCTAGTGAATAACAATCGAGGTGAGTTGGCAGTCCGCCGCGGTGATGAGATGGAGTCTTACTGTTGAAACTCGAATCGGAATTGTGACTTATTTTCTCGGTGGACAGCCAAATTTAAAACTCTAGCAGTCAATGATTTATTGGATTTATTGCATGTACCTACTATATTTTTGACATCACAATTCGAGAAACCTACATCTCTTTCACAAAAGCTTTCACACACAAAGCTTTCAAAAAGAACTACTACGATTTTACATTTTTGATAATTATGATGTAGGTAGTTACGCTACTGAAGTTCATGTCATTAGTCATTTCTATCGACTAAATAAAGGACAGTTTTCAGAACATTCGCAAACATTGTAAAAAAGTTTTACATATCGTCACGCCTTTCCCCCGAGGGGGCTGGCAAAAGTGTGATACAACTCCCACACTTCGCCGGATGATATTCAGTCCCAAATGTGACAGGGGGCGAGCCTGTCGCCGTACACCAGGCTCCAGTCATGTAGCAGATGACATACAATAACCACTTATGTTCACACAATGAACAAAAAAGTGCATGCCGTTGGCTGGGTTGCTCTGGCTTGAGAGGCGGGCTTTCTTCAACTAAGCTATCATCGCTAAAAAGGTTTATCCCATAAAGTAAGTACTATTTCCAATTCAGAACCAATAGTAGGAGCTCAAAGTAACAGCAGTCTTGGAGCAAGAGTACCGGACAGTGATGTCGGCAATGACACGTCCGGTTACGGACATGGGAACCTGCTGATATCATTCTTACTGGTTTTAAAATTATTCAAAATATGAAAATGTACATAAAACATTTCCGTTTAAAAATAAAATTTGTAAATTTTAAAGGTCCACAATTTTACGGTATTTCTAGGTAGGGAACAATTAACACGAACAGAGTAGGTAAGTATTTAGCATTAGGTTTATTTCCGTTAGCTTGATGCTTTTATTTGTAGATTAGCTACCTAAAAAAACGAGTCTAAACATCACTTGAATACAAACTGTCTGAACTGACCTACAAAAACAAGAAACATTTTGGCAATTCTTGCAACACAACAAAAACTTGCAACTTTTGCGTAAATCCCCAAGTGCATGATGATTTATTTCTATATATAAGATTTTTTAGGTATTTACATTAAAACAAATAACATTATTGAAGAAAAACAACATTCCTGGCTGCAAAATATTGTTATCTATATCATTTTAACTATCAAGACGATTCAAATGACACCTCACATGTCGAAATCCATCAAGCTGTTTAGGCTGTAGGGCGTGCCAAAGAAACCTCATACATACACTCGAAAAATATTATCCTCATTTTTGCGCAGTCGGGTAAAAATAAATACACCATCAGTTCATCGCACTATAACAATAAAAGTGATCCATAATCAGTATCAACAGGCAATCTTCTTTTTCTACTGTCATTGATTTCGGTCTTTCACCTTAGACCCAATAACCAACGAAAACTGTTAACTGTTACTGTATCTATTTACAAATTCCAATAAAAAAATCCATCATCACCTGTCTACAGTTCTCTATCCCTGCTTAAAGGCCTCTCTTGCTATATCATTGATCTCAGTCACACACTAATCGAGTCCAAGTTCGATTCAATTAGCACAATTCCTCGACTAATTCATTGTAAATAAATCTACACGTACGAGTAAGTACTGCATTGTCAGGTGTATACAAGTATTAAGTACCCAGCTCACAAATGACATCGGACAATCACATCACGTTCGATCTGATAAAAAACTAATCGATGCCTGCATATTATATTAAGTGAGAAATGAACAACAACCGAGAAGCCAAAATACCGAAGCACTTGCTTTGAACAGCACTGCACTTAAATGGCCTTTTGGCACCGTTTACCATCTTTTACAGCAACAGGAGTACTAATTACTTAATTTTTGTTCATCAATGTAATTTTTCAAACTGCCCAATAATAGGGCTTAAGTTACCACAAGCCTCGCGTATTTTTCATTCAAGACAGGTAATTTTAATGCATATTTAATGGGCAATTCTTGGCTTCAAATTCGCTAAGATAAGGTACCGCTATAATGCATGCAGTTTGCTCTCTCGCGTTATTTATTGTGTGATTTTTGGCAACAGTACCTACGCTATGCGTGGGGCCATATAAACTGCGGCCACACATACTCTACCGCGTTAACTCAAAGCGCAGTTGCACGTCCGCGATTGTAGGTCGATGCGCTTGCATTTGGACGTGTTTTTGTTTCCGAGCGCATTGAAACGCTACCGCTTGAAGCTGCTTATCGCTATCCGCGCTTTTAGTGGCTTCATCTGCTGCTTGGCTTGGCTAGATGTGCAATCTTCATAATGCATGTTTTGTGCAGAGCATCGCTCCCGGGCTTTTGACGTATTCGCAGTGACGTAAGGATGATCAAGTGGTTTTATGTCAAGGCAAATATAGAATTTACTTTGTCGGTATCTTTGTTTGATGTAGAATGTGGGAATATCCTTGCCAAGTGCTTAGATGGGGTAGAATGTTATCAATTTTAGTGTTTAAGCCTACTCTACACATTTCTTGATGTTTTAGACTTGATAGTTTTGTGTTTTTTCTTCACTTATTTTGGATAAGAAATCGAGTGTTCAAATATGGCTTTAAAGCCCTTTTATGTTTTAGTTAACTTAAAAATAGATTAAGATTTTCTTCAAGCACTTAATTTTAATCTATCAAAAAATCTTTGACAAAATACATGCTACAATACAATACAAAAACTTTTTATTGACACCAAATACAAATAAATCTGAACTAAACACTCAAAAATAAAGGCGCAATGGGCGGTCTTATCGCTTAAGAGCGATCTCTTCCAGACAACCTTTGGATGGAATAAAAACATACATCTGCTACGCGACTTGCTACGAAACGTAGCAACGTCTCAATTTTATTTTTAAAACAAATCAATAACGTTTATTTTTAACTGCCTGCGTCACTATAATCTGCTATATATTCTATGGCGTCGCCTAGTTTTGTCCCGGGAACTTTATTTGACAGCTTACGTCAAAGATCCCAAATTTAATAGCTGCGATAGGGAACTAACATGCCCTTTGACATAAATTTATCTACGCGGATAGTGTATAAATATATTTTAACGCAAATATATAAAAAATACAGACATAATGTAAAGATCACGTCACATTAACCTTTATAACTTTTTAGCTGACATGTTTATAGGAATAATAAATATACTCACATTGAAACTGAGGAAAATATAAACGTAGATGAAGTTAACATTAGTTGATAGGTACCTGGAACAATAATATTTGATTTTTAGTAAAACTTGTCAATTTATAGAATTAGCATAAGCAGACACTTTAAAGGCGAAAAATGTCGTAGTAGGTCTTAATTCAAGTAAATTAGGTATTTATATGATTATTCCTACAAAAAATACATTAATAGGCCAATTATAATAATAATTAAAGATATTAAAATAGACGCTAGGTTATGCATACCTAACCTACCTACCCAACAATTCATATCTATTTTTATAAAAAAGGACTTAAAAATAGAAAAGGAATTGTTGGGTTTTACATATATTATGTATATGGAATTGTTAGGTTATACATATAAAGCCTCAGCAGATGTATTTATTTATCTAAAATTGGTGATGTACTTAAAAAATTTTGTAACAGGTGTTTCTTATTACTCCCATTAATAATTATACAAGCAGGTTTTATGAGATGATATCATTTACATCGTAATTAAATTATCAAAATGGCTTGTCAACTATGCTTATCATTTCCATCAACAATAATAATTAAGGTTTGCTTAATTAGTCTCTCAGAGTTCTGTCGAGCTACTGTTGAAACAGGCACACGTAGATTAAAAGGTATTTCTACGTAACTGAATAAGCGCTTCGTGATTTTACCTGCGGTTTTCCATTTACCTCGTATGTTTTAGAATAAAAGTTTTTTTTATCCTATCTCATTAGCTACACCTTTTCTATCAAGTTTGATGAAGAATAACGTTTCTTTACCAAACTTGATACTACTCTAAAATAAATTACATTTATTAAAAATTCTGTGGAGCATTTTGCGAATGACTGTATGAAACTCTTATCTTTTTTAAACAAAATAATTGAGTACTTTGGGATTAGGCCCTTATAAGGATCTTTGAAAATACCACACAAGAAAGGTCCCAAAGGTTTATCCGCTGAGATCGACGACGGAGACATGTCTACAAATTTACTTCCGGGTTGGCAGCGCATCTATCGCTAGTTCTGCAGGTGTCGAATCGACGGTTACCGTTTACCATCAGCTGGGCCGTCTGCTAGTTTTTCACTCATATTATTTAAAAAACTCAGGATTAGACAGACTAGTTTAGTTTAACATAAAACTGACACCGCGTCCGATATTTAAAATCATTATTCAATGTAGCGATGATGGCCTGGTTGGAGAAAGCCCGCCACTCATCCAGAGGGAGCGGGCTCAAACCCAGACGACGGCACACACCAATTTTTTCATTGTGTGAACATTTGTATGTGCGTTTTGTATGTCATCTGCTACAGGACTGGAGACCGGTGTATGGCGACAGGCTCGCCCCCTGTCAGTTTTGGTACTGAATATCGTCCGGCGAAGTGTAGGTGTTGTATTACGCTTCTGCCAGCCCTCTCGGGGGAAAGGCGTGACGATATGTTATGTTATTCAATATCTGCCTAGTCAGAAATCCTACCTGGAATCTCATGAAGTAGAAACGCATACTCATAACAAGACATACGCCACCAACTAAACTAAGCCAGGAGCGTCATCATATGATATGAAATATTTAATCACATTTTTATTAAAATGCAATTTGGTCGTGGAACTTGCTGTCATGAATTATTCCGTGCAAACGTGCAACCTTGGTCCAAGCATGTCCGGTCAACAGAGACAGCTAATTGAGAGAGAGACTTTGAAATTATTTCAACGAGACATGTTTGTCGAATCGTGTGAACTTTTTTCTGAATTTTAACATCCAAGTTACGAAATCGACACTTGGTTTATGCGTTTTACGATGTCCGCTTTTTATGGGACATTTGTGGAGTTATGAATGTCTTCCGTTGGTTAGGAACAGCACGGTTCGGGGAAACGAGACTTGCTAGACTAGTCAAGACTTTCTCACGTACTTTCAAGTATGTTTTTTAATAACTCAATGTCAATCGCGAACAGAAAGATTAACTAAAGTTTGGATAGTTTCATTTGCCAAAATTGATATTCTGAAATTTTTGAAACGAGTTAGTAAAATCGATACTGGGTTGGCAAGTTCTATGGTTTGGGTAATCACTTACACGATTGGTTTTAGGTTTTAGTTAACCAAACATTTTTATCCATTACGAGAGACATACAGAGTTAAGGGCCTAACATTTTTAGATACTCATCAAACCCGAAAACCTTTAAAATCGACATCAACATCAGCTGCCGTAGTTAAAACCTGTAAAAATCTACCTAACAGAACAAAATCCCGAAATTTTCGCCTCGTAAATAACGCACAATATTGAGAGGACACATTTACCGTGTGATTTATTTATTCCACATGATTAATGTTATGTTAAGCCGAAAATACCGATCGGACTAAGCAGTGAGTACGCCTACACGAGAGTTCACAATAAATCATATTGTGACATCTCAAAAAATGCCAACTCCAAAAACATACCCCGGGGCCAGTACCGCACGCACCGATGGTAAGACAAGAAAAACAAACGTAAAAAATAAATTACTTTTGTATATTTTGTATACCTTCTTTCTTCCCCGTTGTTGGACGCCGAACAAGCCATAAATCACAGAAAGATAAGCATAAAAAGATTGTATGTGGGTACGTACACAGTAGAAGTGTAGTTTTCGTATCTTGTCTCAAGCGGAGCTCACTAAAACTCAACGCCTACTCATTTCCTCGAATTTTACAAGTAGGTACATGCAAGTGAGTCAAGAATTCGGACTTTGTTCTGAATACCTACTAATACCTGCCTCCAGCTGGAATGTAGCAAGATTTCGTTACAAAGTAAGGGAATTGAACAGCTTGAGTCTTAGAGTCAAGAATTTTTAAGCTGTCTAAAAGCCTCCGGACATGGCCTGGCGATTGTTGTTTGTTTCATTGTGGCCGTTCAATGCCATTTGTTGCATTAGTATGACTGTATCTTTTGCACGTACGTTTACATATTTTTATAACTTCAAATAAGTAAGTATAAGAAATACAATATGCCTGATATTACGTATCAGAATACTCTCATTATATTTTTACAGATTATTTTTTACTTAGAAACTTTAAAATGTAGAGAATTAAAAGTTATTTTATTATTTACGATTGGGAAATGTTTCTACGCACATGATTCTTAGTATATACTGGCTGCACCCCGCGGTTTCACCCGCGGTTAAAAAGTATTCTATGTGCTATTCTACTATAATCTATCTTTGTGCCAAATTTCATCCAGATCTGTTCAGCCATTCTGGCATGAAAGAGTAACAAACATCTATCCATCCATCCATCCATTCATACAAACTTTCGCGTTTATGATATTAGTAGGATGTTGTGTATAGTATGCTGACGCATCAAATTGTTTTTGCTTTGTTTAAATATTCAAGAACATCAATTTGAAGCTTCTAACACAGTTATTTTTTGTTTCAAAATGTTTACCTTATTAGGAAGAGCAGAGTAGCCACTAGTTTATCAACGTTGGAATCTTTAAGTTCCCAGAATTGTTACATTTCTAGTTGCCGACGTTGATGGTCAGCGGTCACCTTATAACCTTGTTAAAACGACAATGTTGTACTAAACTTGTTATTACATAATTATGTACTTGTAAACAAGTCACGATAGAGCAGCTCTATATTTTGAAACTATATACTTTACTCTACTCTTCGTTTTATTACTAAATTTAATTATTTTTATTATGACGGTTTTTTTTTATTTTTTTTTACATATTACGTAGGTAAAATATTTTTTCTTATATTCAATTGAAATTAAATACAAACTTATAATATAAAAAAATAAGCGTTTGTGTAAATAAAATAAGCCTTTGTGTATTTTGTTAAAGTTACAAGTGGCTGTACATACATATATGAAAAGCCAGCATTGCCGGCAGCATGGCCCGAAAGAACGCTCCTTTAGCGTCCCAGCAGAGGATTGATACGGGTTATTGGTGTCTAACTACTGAGCACTTCTAATGCTTCAATTAAACACTCCTGAAACTGAAACTATAATACGCTGTATCTAGTATTTACTAAGGCCACAGCAGACTTAAAGAGCCACATATCAGATCACGACGTGAAACCACACCAATCACCTGACCTCAACAAATTGCCCCACGCCGCGATACCCATTTTGTCATTACTCGGACGCCTACTGAGCAATTAGATTTGTTAGCTTGTACCTACCGGGGTTCCATCACGCCCCCGACTCAACAACAGATGCTTGGACTAATAACCTCTCGAAGTTTCCCTCCCTCGCCCTTCCTACCCGCCCCAAAACCTCCCTTACCCAACTAAGATAGATTGCGCCACCATTCTTGCAATTTTCCTGTCGTATCTTGCCTCGTAAATTCCTAGTGATATATTGCTTTGGATCTCTCGCGATGCGACCAGGAGCATACTCGAAATATGATAAGAGTTATTTATTATTGTTCTTATTGGTTTTCTTAGGGGTGGTTGTATTGTTATGTTTTGTTATGTAATGGTCTCGAATGGAATGTTCTATTACGTCTTTAAAAATAATACTCTCCGTGTATTAATTATGATGCTAAGATTTTAAAACTAGGTCTTGTTTTCAAGTACATCATTATTTTTCAGTCACACTTACTCTCGTGATATTTGTAAAGTGAGAGACAGTACAAAAGTAATAGCATACGCCATAACAGAACCTCTGTGTACAGCTAATGTCAAAACAAAATATTTTGGTAAATTGATTTAGGAATTTTTTGTCAACCTTTAGTATCTGCACTCAGTTTAGGTTTGGTAAAGACCGACAATTCAAATGATAAACCATCTCAAATATCCAAATGAAAGTTTCCTAATCCATGTTTTTTAAACCATAATGATAATATGGTGGTTCTCATTATTTTGTGACGAAATAGTTTGTCGATAAAAATTAAAATATTATTCACATAAAAAACCAAGTTGTCTAAAGTTAATAGAAACAAAAACCATTTTTACTACTTCAATTTTATATTCACCCCTTTCACAGTCCATAAAAACTAAACAGCCCGAACAGCTTAAATTTCTAACTCCTAATAAAATGAGACCTATTTCTCAATTACTATTTGTCGAAGGTAGAAACAAATGGGAGGAAGCTACCCTCGCAGACGCCGGAAGTCAGTCGAGTGTCGCTACCGGAAGCGTTATTGCCGGAACGACTACTTCCGGTAGTGACTTCAGAGTCGTGATGGCGAGTGTCTTCGCGATTTTTGAGATTATGTACCTGTTAGACTATATAAGGATGTTGCTAAACATTTGTTGGAATACTTCCAGTGTCTTTACTGTTTGTTTTGATAGTAAAAACTTTGAGCAATAATTTGATACTTTCAACAAGATTCTTAACCAAATCATTATGTTGTATGTATCAGACAACTTTTTCGGCCCGTGACTTCCGACAAGGATGTCTAACTTTTTTTTAAATAACATAGCAAACAAGCCATGGCTCATATTAAGCCAAAACCGGGTCTAGAGTCATCAATTTAATAAACGTCAAACACCTATCAAAAAGAATTAATTTCCTTCCCATCTTCAAGTCCCAGCAATAGGTTGAACGCACTTAAACGCATAACCTTAAGAATGCAAGAACTCGAACGATTTTTAATACACCCGGCACCCCATAATGGGCGTTTTCGCACCCCACCGTCTGCGGTGACATTTGAAACCCACCGCTGTATGAAAAAACAATACTCGAAACTGCTCGAAACATTATGCAAATGGCATTATGTCCGTATTTTTGTACGTTTCGCCAAGTTTATGAGCCGAACAGAAAGGGTTGTAGGGTTAAGACAATTTCTCTATTGAATAAAAGCGGTTTGATATCACATTGTTATGTATTTTATGTGATGAGTTGAGTTAGGGGTCCAGTTGAAGGGTACATAAATCAGTTTTGAATAAAATAGTATATAATAGTATAGTAACTCTTCTATTGTTGACTGATTATATTCTGCATGGACTATTAGTTCAACAATAGTAACAGGGAAAGTGGAAGGAAAGAGAAGTAGAGGTCGAAGCCCTAAACGATGGTCGGAACAGGTATCTAAGCAGCTTGACACCAAAATTTATAACGCCATTCATGAGGCCGCTGATCGACATAAATGGCGACAAATTGTCCGGAAAAATATCGGTCGGGATCATCACGACGCTCAGCAGTGAGCAGTACGACTCGAGGAGGAGGATCAGTTCAACAGAAGTTGACAAAAAAGTCATCAGACTTTTTAAATAAAAATTATACTACGCATATTAAAACAACGTACAATAAAAGAACGTAATATTATAGCACGCGTTGGCAATTAACCTAAGACGTTCCTGTTATGTACGTGTGTACACTTGTGATACATGACACGTATACATACGTGTTATAAAAAATTCCACTTACATCAAGACATAACAAATATCTACTGACGTCAGAGTGTAAACAATAAAATCTGGAAAGGTGCATTTTCGAGAATTGAGCTGACTAATAAACTAGTTAAGTTGTCTTTTAACTCTACGAGAAAAAGTTTTGAATGAGTTCATGCATGTAGTATAAAATGTTTTTCTCCATATACCTATCTATATGGTGTCTTTAGTATTCATCTCAGGTTTCTTTATGAACTAATTTAGTCCGATCAAGATGGCACAATTCTTTGCATTTCGACGGGCTATCGCAAAGAGCTAGATTCCATCAGGATCGGTCAAGTAGTCTTGATATGTGGGTTCCTCAATTTGGCCTCATTGACGTTGGGAGTGATTGCATCAGTCTGCATGTCAATCAATTTACCTACTTTCGGGTCAGTCAACTTTGAGATGGGTATGAGCTAAGCAAGGCCTATCCATATAAAATCCAAATACATCTATCCATCTTGTGACATCACCAAACAGATCCAACGGAAGGTTAGGCAGGGTTGGGGCCGATTTATGACATTATAACCTTTAGTTGTCTGGTAGTGATTTTTAAAACGTAGGTAGTTGTCCACAACTGAACATTTATACGAAGACGATTATAACTATTTTGACGACATGGTCAGCAAAAGTGACCAGCATACTTGCCAATAACAAGGCCTGATGTAATGACGTGATGACATTTTGACTCAAGTTGGGCACCTTAAGTCAATCACAAGCGCTAACTTCCGATTCGTTCAGTATTGACACACTGTCAGTTCATTACTATGAATATCGTAAAGTGAAACATAGATATTATGGTTCGTTCACTTACAACACATCTAATAAAAAGATATTTTTCCTAAAACGACTTGTTGTCTACTTTTTCTGTGATTATGAGTCTGTATAAAAAGTATGGAAAATGTAAACTAACATTTGAGAAAATTTAGAGTTGCAAGTTTTCTGAGACAATTTACATAAAATTTTAAAAACAACAGCCCATTAAATACTCAAATCTCAATAATTCATAATAAAAACACTAAACAAGGTACAATTTGTAAGTTGGTAGTTATCCAAACTCTCAACGTAAATCCGAGGACAGCATTACATTACAAACTGGTATACAAGGCAATATTTTTGCATCTGTCATCGCACGCCCGTCGTACTGTAGTCTAAAATCAAAATGATCATGCAATTTCAGTTAAACCCAAACGCATTTAGTTGACAGAATGAGATATTCGCGAACCATAAATATATTCCGCGCGCTTACCTAATGACAAAATGATATTTCAGATGTATTTCAGCGTTTTAAAGCTGGACGCGTATTTTCGAAAGTAAACAGACACATTTGTTTCGAGTCGACGGGGAGGAAGCCGTCTGACGCTGGTATCTCGGATTGTCAGAATTTTAAGTGGTTCTAAAAGGATCGCGCGGAGCTGCTGCATTATTTCAGTTTGTTTTGGTTTTCAGTTCCATTTGGGAAAGCGATGAGAATTCTTTCACCAATATTTACTAGACACAAAGGAAATGGCGTAGCAGAAGTGAGAAAAAGTACCTAATTTCTGGAAGTTTTACGAGTCATTTTTGAAGAAAAAAATCTGCGGAGATAATTGGAAAATTCTTTAGAATATAATTAAGAAAAGATATTTTCATGTAAAAATCTTTTAAAAAACTAACATACATTATGACATACATAAGCTTATTGTTGTATCTATTAAACGTAAACTTTTCGAAATAATTAAAATATTATTAGACAATTTGGTTAAATATTTAGTGCATAATTTCTGTTGAGCTTGAAAAATGGTGCACCATTTTTCAACAAAAATTAAGCAATCCAACACCATTCTAATCAAGCAGGCATTGTACCAGACCCAATACATCATTCCCATAACCCAAGCACATGTTCTCATAGACAAAAGGGTAGCCTCACCCTGTATTTAATTTTCATAAAACGAGTACCGTTCTAATATTTCCATCGAAGAATTATTATCATCCCTTCTGTTTCAGAATTGGGCTTAGTTGAAACCGCAAAAGTCGTTATTAATAGTTTTAAGTTCTTACATAAAGTCGATTTAGATTTCGTTTTTGACTATGTGTATAATAGTTTACTGTTATTTAGATAGTTTTTTTTTATAACTTAATAGGCTTGCGTTTGGCCGCCAACATGCCTGATGATAAGCAGTGATGCGGCCTACGATGGAGCACGCTTGCCTAGAAGAAACCGATTCACTCGAGACTTGAAGACACCCAGATTATAAGTGTCAGGGAACACACACTCTGGCAGAGTATTCCATAGTGTGTTGTATGCAAAAAAGTAATCCCTAATCCAAACTCTAACTAATATTAGAGTTGCGAAAGTGAGTTTAATAATTTGTTTGTTTAACGCTTTCACGGCTCAACTACTCAACCAATCATCATGAAACTTTGCATACACGTTTTCAGGGATAAAGAAAAGGACATAGGGAACCGTTAATCCAAAAAAAATACGGGTACTATGAAACCGCGGATGGAATCGCGGACCTCAGCTGGTAAGTTGCAAGCGCTTAGTAATCTAAGAAAACATTTATTGTAGTTTTATTGCAATTATTTTTGTCCATCGATTAAGCGCAATATGATGAAGAAAATTAAGTATTCAACAGTGATTAGGCTATTATAAGAACCCAAAAATCTTGACAAAAACTGTAGCAAAAATCGAGCGTCAAGGGAAGTGTTGTCAAGCCATCCTTGTTAGAAATTCTGTAGAAGCCCCAACTAAAATAAGTTATCAGAGCAGACCATTAAACAACAGTACATTTACTCATGTTAGGTATAAAATAAAGGCCAGATACAGCGGTTATCGTTTATCTAAACCTAGATTATCGCCGTCTGGCATCCGCGCGCCGCTTGATTTATGCAATACTAATATTATGATACATTTCCATTTTGGCCACAAAGGGTTAACGTTGTTCCGAATTAGCCACCTGTGGTAGTATACGGTAAAAATCCTATTATATATTGTAAAGGCGAAAGTTTGTGTGTGTGTGTTTGTTTGTTTGTTAAATCTTCACGCTTAATATTATAATTATAATTTAGGCTGGATTTTGAGAAAATTTGGAACTGAGATAGCTTATGCCCCGGATTAACACATAGGCTTTTTAACTGCAGGTAACACCGTAGGACGCAGCTAGTATCCTAATCCTAACTAATATTATAAATGTGAATGTGAGTTTGTTTGTAACGCTTTCACGTCTCAACTACTTAATCGATCGTCCTGAAATTTTGCAAACATGTTGTCTGGGATACAAAAAAGGACATAGGCTACTTTTTATTCAAAAACTTAACTGCAGAATGTAGTCTATGACACTTCTGATACAAAGATGAATCTAAGGCCTCATTTCCACCTGCAAGAAAATTTCCACGAGAAATGTCTGACAGACTGTTCAGACTGACATCAGCTTGCAAGTGTGAAATCCATTGTCACGCTGTCGGACAGACTGTTGGACGTGTCTCACGGGAGTTTTCTCGCAGGTGGAAAGGCGGTCTACAACAACAACTATAGCAATTCAAAATCGATCAAGCCGTTTACAACCAAAATTCATAGTAAATGCTAGACTTTGGTCAGTCAGATTAGGAAAAAAAAAATGTTTTGTCTACTGCTGTGTTAATGTACTACCTACTAAAATCTCTGCTAACATTACGTAATAATACAAACATAATAATAGAATAAGCCAGATAATACAGACTTCAAAACCTAGACATGGTTTCTATTGTTCTAACAAGGCAAAGGTGAATAAGTGATTAGCAATGCAAAGTTATTTCTAGTTTAGTCAACACGAGTCGTAATACCGTGGCTTTTGTACTCATATCCATTATTGTGTACTGTATTTGGGTCCTACAGTGCCCACCTACGCTATTTCCCACGGCATCTAATTGGTGACAATGGTCGAGTTTAAAACCTGACGTCCAACTAAGCAACAAACATAAAGTCAATCCTATGTTGAAGGCTTTGAAATATAGCTGAGATCGACACCAAGACTACGTGCCTTTTTTTCGGCGAACATTTATCTACACGCCATGTAGAAGCTACAGGTGAAAGTTTTTCACCTTTCAATTTAAAAGAAAACAAAAAATATAGGTCACTGCTATGATATCAATGTTCCTATAACATAATCTACTTTCCATTACCTACGATAGTGAGCTTTCAGCGCACGCGTCCACAAAATACTGTTCCGTCAAACACTATCTTATCTTCAAGCCTGAAAGCTTAAAATTCTTTGTATAAACGACAAATGCATTTCGTCGGAATTGCAACGGACGTGTATTATTCCAAAGTTATAAAAACAGTTTACTTAGCAGTAAAACCGCCAGTATAAGAGTCAATTTTGTGCAAATTTTGCGTTGGTAACTTTGCAAGCCTGCGTTGCATCTTTATCTTCAAGCCAGTCAGCCAATGCGTCCGTTAAATTTATTAACTGCGATACGCATTCAGTGTCGCGAGCTAAAAGGTGACTTTAATTAATATTAATTATGGCCACACCTCTAATTAATGTAACTCTCAAGATAAGCATACCGCGAGTTTTGGGTTGACATTCTGTCAGAGGGTTTCAGATACATCTTATCGAAGAAAACCTTAAGTATCGATTTCACTCCCTCATTTATTCTCTTTTTCTGATTACTAACTCATTTCAATTTATATCGATTTTATTTTACTTGCATTACATTTAACGTCTCCCTTTAGAATAGAGCTCCAAAAGCACAACACAGTAACCAGTAACCCAGTTATCCGAATCTCGACGAAGTTTTAATCAAACCACTACGTAGCTTGTTCATCAACTGACAACAAGGTAATACGAGCGCGTCGGCAAGGAATTAATCAAAGTTTAAAACAAAGCCTTGTACTGGACGGGCGGAGCGGGAGAGAGTAGGATGGCTAGGATATGAGTGGACTCAGGACTCAGACAGCTTTACTATATCCGATAACAGCCACATTTATCCACCCATTTATAAATTTATCACCCAGTTTGTTTAAGTTAACTATTTACGACATACCCCTTACCAATAAACGTAAAAATTAAACAGAGTAGTTAAACAGTGTCTTGTTTTTTCTTTCTTTTAATTTATTGAACTTAAATGAAAAATCAAAAAACTTTAGACCTACTCGGAGGCAACGTTTATTGCTAAGGAGGGCTCTTGTTTTTATTTTACATGACTTGTACGTTTCAGGCACGAATTTTCAAATTTAAACGACCTTTGATGAGAGGTATCAAAGGTCATTTAAATTTGAAAATTCGTGTAAATTATAAGGAATACAAGGTGGCAGTTAATTGTGTTGTGAGTGTATTAATGCTACTGGGGGCTAACCACGAGATTTGATAGTTAACGAAAACTTGTTTCGTTTTCGATTGGCTCCGTACGTTTAATCTAGTTAAAGTTTCCGCCAGGTGCGCTTTATTGAAACGTATGGAGCCAAACGAAAACGAGAAAAGTTTTCGTAATTGTCAAAAATCATGGTAATGGTGCTCTTTGTGAGTGAGTGAATGGGCATCAATTTTTGGTACCGATTCCGCCTAGAATGATAATATTCTAATGTCAGTTGAATCTTTTTAGGCGATTAAAGAAATTAAACTCAAAGTTTATTATAATTTACGGGAATCTCAAACGTTTGTATTAAAATTATGAATGAACTAGCTGCGCCCCGTGGTTTCACCCGCGGTTTAAACGTATCCTATGTGCTATTCTAGACTATAATCTATTTTTGTGCCAAATTTCATCCAGATCTGTTCAGCCGTTCTGGCGTGAAAGAGTAACAAGCATCCATCCATCCATCCACCCATTACAAACTTTCGCGTTTATAATATTAATATGATAATGGATGTGTGGCGCACTTACTATACTTCATCCCTAGACCAAATAAACAGTTATAATTAATACATTAAATTAAACAACATAAATTGGCCTTAGAATGACCATCATCATGCAAATCACACAGAAGCTGCTCCTACACATTTCGTTCTACGCAAACAATGTTTTATTCTGCAATAACATGGAGAATGGACGCCCTACCCGCGGCAAGGCGAAGCGTGCAAGCACCGCAACACATGAACACTCGAACGAGTTTGTGTGGGTAGGATGCGTAGATAGCATAGCTAGAGATACACATTTCGAGATCTTTTGTTTTGCTTTCAAATAGAAAAACCTGAAACAAAACGAACAAGCAACATTATTAAAAGAAAAGCCAAAAACCCGGATGCAAAATGTTGTATCCTATGTCACTTCCACTATCAAGATGATTCAAATGACACCTCACATGTCGAAATCTATCAAGCTGTTTAGGCTGTAGGGCGTGCCAAAGAAACCTCATACATTCATGCAAACATATCCATATACATTACATGTATACATACATACACTCAAAAACATAGACCTCCTGCTTGCGCAGTCGGGTAAAAAGAAAAGCTGCTTTAACTGAAGTCATAGTTAAAATTATCTGTGAAACATTTTATTTAATATTTTTTTTATATTACAATCTGTTGTTCCAGACCATAAACAGATAGGTGGTGCTTTTTTTCATTTAGGGCGCTACTCTCATCGGAGCTAGCCTTTTCTTTGTCAGGATAACTAAACTAGTTGTCGAATATTCGAATATGTCCCGCTGCTTTTTATGTGAAACAATTTAAACTTTTTATTTATCTTATAGGCAGAATTTAACAGAATAATGAAGAAGTTTGATAGGAGCTTGAGCGTTCTCATAAGTCTCTCATGAGTCTGAAATAAATATCAATCAATACAATCTACTTTAGTTTCACACATAGATCCATCGTCGGCTAGCTACGGGTGTCACTTAGAACATGCCCTATATTTTCAACACGTGGTCCCTAACTACGCGACTACGTCATCATTAGTACATGTTATTAATGCACAGAGTGTAGTGTTACGTCATCACATATGCTTGCCAGCAAACGAATAAACGACATTAATCAAATCATTCACCATTCATTAGCAAATGAGAATTATTGATTAAGTTGAAGAGACTGGCTGGAACCGAGTAGACATTAGAAAGAGCTGATACCAAATAACGTATAAAGGTGTTCAATACCCGCAAATAATATGATTAAAAAAAAGTAAATTCAGGACTTTTACACACACGGTAGCTTGACCCCAAACTAAGCAAATCTTGTACTATGGCTGGCAGAGACTGATATACATACTAAGATATTTTTAAATACATACTTAGATATTTAACACCCAGACATAGAACAAACACAAATGTTCAGCACATAAATGTTTGCCCTAGGTGTAATCGAATCCACGCCCCGAGCTCAGAAGGCAGGTTCACTACCAACTGAGCCACCGAGGCAGTCAGCAAAAGCTGTTTAGACTGCCTCGGTAGCTCAGTTGCTAATAATGCATCTGTCTACTACGCTACGGGGTGTGGGTTCGATTCCCACCTATAGGTGTGTGCAAAAATGTCCTGAATATTTATAATGAAAGTAAGTATCCAAAATATCCTAATAAGCTGAGTGAAAAACCTTAACATCAAAGTTTTCAGGCCACCTGGAAGTTTTATACATTCTTAAAGATTCTCCTGATAACCAACCAATTTCTAAAGACCCCAACCAAGTGTGAAATCTTGTCACTTTGATCAAGCAGAGCTTGACACTGCCTTTACTGTAACTGCATAACCCTTAAATCAAGCACTCTTACCGGTTCCACCAACTCCGTTGTGCATTTCTGTAGAGATAATGTAAGCAACAACTTCATCTAGTCGGTCTTGCACTATCAAATGTCCGCTGTAGAGCTCGCACCTTTCTGAATGATTTACCTGCGCCCCACCTTGTAGCGTTCAGTGTTGGGTGTCTTTATAAACGATATGGCTGCAACTTTGTAGGGTGTACAGTACAATAGCGTGTGCATGCATTGCGCTTGAGGCTTGACTCACTAGACTGACAATCGTGTGGTAACGGTTGATTCTCATTTTTTTGTAGGAACAGTCATATTGAGGTTCGGAATGAAGGCGCGCTAAAGGGACAACCTATGCTCAGCAGGAGATGGAAAATTGCTGTTGATGATGATGATGATGATGTAATCTCAGCACAAACATCATTTACATTTTTGATGAAAACATGAAAACTTAAGTCACAAGTCCCATGTAAATTAGAAAATGACAACGCAACTTGCTTTAAAATACTAAATCAATATTATCCAGGCTCTACTTACTAGAGCTTACTCGTATTTCAATGTGTTCAGATCGTCTGATTTTCTGTAAATCAACGTTTAATCTAAACAATAACAAAACGAAACAATGAAATCAATCTTACATCATTGACTTACAAAGCACATTTAAAACAAAACACAACTGCGTACAACTTTATAAAGGCACAAACGCACATAAATATTACGCACTCGGCACGCTCAAATTTCGCCACCGTCTGTTTTATATTGATATATTGTATTGTTTATGGTACGGCCAAATCAAAACGTGATATATAGGTGGCGCGCGCGTTGTACGCGACTAACTTTCGTATTTGGTAGGGTTATGGAACTAGAGAGGCTAGATACGGCAGAGCTTGATTGATCGATTCGGATGTTGTGGATTTAACTGACTGCAGTGAGCGACAAACAGATAATTCTTGCGATGATGTAGCTTGATTGTCAGTGTTGCTGCAGAGCAATAGTGTAGAAAATATAAATATACTCCTCTTAATTATATGAACATTTCAATAAAAAAAAAACAATTTGGGCATTCAATCTTTCTTGAAATTACATAGTCCTTCTAAAAGGACATTATCTAGTAACAACTCAGTTTAAAGTTTACATTGTAATAAATTACTTCATTATGTATCTAGTGTATTAACATTAAAATTTCATAAGCTAATACAATATGAGCAGTCGAGCGCCACCCACACATTCTCCAATAACCGCGCAAGCATTAATCACTCCAAGTACGCTGGTGTCTTTTCCATCGTCTCTACATCCGTTATTAGGATACATAGAGCCGGGTGTATAGGGATGCGAATAAGTTATTGCTTTCTCCGACTATACGTCGGCACCATGTGTTAAGTTATACGTTTTAACTTACATATATGGGGGTAAACAAATGGGTTGTTTAGCGAAAACTTGGTTACAAATTATTGGTATTTTTGGAACTTAAATACTTACCTTTTTTTTAATGAAGTGAGAAGATAAGTTGTGAGCTTAATGACAAGCACTATGCCTGATTCTATAAGTACTTGTATGTCTAGAGTTCTGTACTGTTTATGAACGAAAAGTGTCAGGCCAACTTTTTTATACTACAGTGTCAGGCACGTCGTTTACTAGGATTCATTCATACATTTTGTTCATTTAGAACCTAACAGTTGACTGTTATTTTTATCTGAACATGTCATTTATCAAAGGTCTGACTATAGTAGTAATCTATATATATAAAATTCAAAGTCCTGACTGACTGACTGACTGACTGACTGACTGATATATCAACGCACAGCCTAAACCGCTGGTCCTAGAAACATGAAATTTGGAGAATATGTTCTTTGTATTGTTATGTAGTGTAGGCATCCACTAAGAAAGGGTTTTTCGAAATACTACCCCTGAGGGGGGGAAATGGGGGGTTCAAATTTCTATGAAACTTTTTATTCTCTGGGTCGATTGACTCAAAAATTGGTACAAATACTCTTCAATTAAAATTATGAGACACGTGTATCACAGTTTTTCCAAAATCATCATCATTATCATCCACCGACAGAGTCAAATAAGGCTTCTTTTTACTCCGAAAACTTTGTTGAGAAAGTTATTAACCCACTACAAACGACGCTGTTTTCATTCTTAGGGTTCTGTACTAAAATGGTAAAAGGAACTTTATCATGAAACTCCAATGTCTGTCTGTCTGTATGTTTGTGAGCTGATTATCTTGGAAACTAATAGCCAGCAACTTGGAATTTGGCACAGATCTAGATAACGGTAGTAGCTACGTATAGTAGGTAAAACGTCACGCATTTACCCTAAGAGGTGTATTACAACACCCTCACTTCGCCGGACGATATTCAGTTCAAAATGTAATAAGTAACGAGCCTATCGCCATACACCGGGCTCCAGTCATGTAGCAGATGACATTAAATACGAAGCTATCATTGCTTTTTCCATATGAATCTCCGTGTAAAATGTGTAAACTATATTGCTGACATTCAATCAGATTTCAAACCTACTTTATCAGTAAGGGAAAAATACAAGAATTAAGTCCAAGCTTGTCAGAAGGTTACAAACGGCAAGAGAAGAGATTTTCTGCCAATAAAGATCAGGTGGATGAGCTAGGAGATGAAATTTATAATTATGTCTTTCTGATCTTAGAAGCAGTATTTAGTAAAAATAGACGAAATCAATAGAAGAAGCTGCTTTAGTATTAGGAAGACAAAACCTACTTTTTTTTTAATGTAGAATAGGTCGGCGTTTGACCACCAACTCGCCTGATGTTAAGCGACGTTGTGGTCTAAGATGGAGCACGACGACCTATAAGGTACTTATTCACTCTAGCCTTGAAGTTTTGTAGAGTGAAGAAGTACAAAGACGGCAGTTGAGTGAGGCGCTACAAGTGCGCTTTTGCTCAGACCCAGGTTGTCTTTGCTTCGAATGTCTTAACTGCACACTGACTGGTGTAGTTTCCGAATGAGTCTGTGTTTATGCTGAGGATTCCTCTAATATCTCTAACACCACCGAACTACCCTTTCGAGTTAAAAAGAGTGCAGTTTCCCCTCAAAGTCGGCTTTGCCATGACCATAAATAAATCTCAAGCCAAACTCATAATTGACTAAAATGCTTTTCACACGGTTAGTTATACGTGGCCTACTACAGAGTGAGCTCATGGAGCAGCCAAGTGTTTCTAAAAAAAATAAAAATTATAATTAGGTTTTCGTTGTAAATATTATTAATGGTCAATTATCTACTTTCGGTTGTCTTCTAATTTTATCATTTCACACACGCTTAAAGTTCTGTTGATACCATACTACTACTACTACTACTTTTCTCATTCCAGAGATAGTTTAGTTAACTAAAGAACTTCGTCCATATTGCTCTGCTTGGGATATTGTCAGTTTGTGTATTCAATTGAGAGCGAGTGTGACCGCTTATAATATTTATTTCTGAAGATAAAAACGTCATACATTTTCTGTAAGCCACGCGGGCGAAGCCGCGGGCAGAAGCTAGTAATACATAAAATGTTGAATTTGGAACCTCAAAATGGTTACAAGTTATTGGTATTTTTAGGACTTACCTACCTTTTTTACAAGTTCACAAGTGACGAGAAAAGTTGTGTGCCTAATGGTAAGCACTATGCCTATACCTAGCAATTAGGTACACTAAATAACATCTTGAATTTTTAACCTCAAAATTTAGCGCAGTACTGCACTGCGCTCATCGCTATCTATATTTTTAATTAAAAAACTGAAGCAAATCTTAAGCACACTTCAGTTTTTTGTTAAATAAATTATTGAAAAAACATGTGTTATTCGTGTGTATCACACGCGATTTTCGATCGATAAGTGCTTGTGCATGTATTTCAATTTTTTACTTTCCAAGTCTTAGTATAAACTAGTTTTTATTTATTTTTATTTCAAATGAAGTGTGGTCAAACGCCTAGCCTGCTAACCAAAACAAAAAATTCAAACTTCTAAACAAATTTTGTTATTGTTATTAATTACATTTTTTGTTTACCTAATGCAGATGCCTTGTCCGCAGGGCTGCTGGGATGAACTTTATTCTCAAACAGAGAAAGTTTTAATGCATAAGTAACTCTCCAGCTAGGGTTGCCACTCACAAGTTCAACTTTTTGTGAGACGATAAAATTAGCACTTGGATGAGTATTTACTACTTAGGAGTAGAGAGCTCAGAAATTTCTTGCATTTAGTTAGTTTATGAAAAAATTAATTAATGTTATTGAAGAAAAAAGACATGATCAAATAAATTATGCAGCATTGAATAGAATAACGATAACAGCCTAGTTGGAGAAGAAAAGAAGAGCCTAGTTGGAGAAGAGAAGAAGAGCCTAGTTGGCTCGCCTCTCAAGCCAGAGAGCGAGTTCGGTTCTAGTCAAAAGAACGCACCTATTTGTTCATTTTGTAAACGTAATTGATGTGATGTCATCTGCTATATTATTGGAGTCCGGTGTATGGAGACAGGCTTGCCACATCGCTCGACGACACACTCATCTAAGGAGTCTTGGATTTTTAAGACGTATAGGTACTATAACGAAATACAACAGCCGTTTGGAAGATACGAGGTATTAAAAAAATTACAAACATACATACATACACACAATACAAGATAAGCGCAAAAACATAACCCTCTCGGTAGTCGGATAAAAACAATAGAAAACTGCTGAAACAAGTAACATTACTAAAAAAAACAAAAACCCGACTACAAAATATTGTACCCTATGTCACTTCCACTATCAAGACAATTCAAATGACACCTCACATGTCGAAATCCATTAAGCTGTTTAGGCTGTAGGGCATGCCAAAGAAATCTCATACACACCCACATACATACATACATACATACACTCGAAAAATATACTTAACTCTCTTTCTTATGCAAACGGGTAAAAACTTGAATGGATCGTTTTAGTTTCCATGACGATCAGACGTTTAGTACCATTTCAACAAGAAAACCATCCCAAAAATGCAATAACCAATAACAAAATAAAATCGTATACCCCACACAAATACGATAGGTACTATATTTATAGATACAACCAACACATATATCAGGAGGGCGTTGATTCGTAACGCGGAAGAGCCACGAAAATTTTCGACAAAAATAATTTTGTGTCACATTTTCCGAGCCATTTGTCGCATCACTGGAACATGGCGCAAATGAGCTTTCATGAGGTAAGAATATTACTGTGACATGAAAACTTTACGAGAGGCTAAGCAATAGTAAAATAGGTAAGTGCAAAAATGGTTAATTAAAATTCCGATTGCGAATATTGTCGCTTAACTTAATTTACGTCATAATTAAGTAGATACTAAACGTTATTTAAAAAAAGCCGATTCCCTAAAAATTACTTCACAGTTTGATCACTGTAAAATAGTTATTAGGTAGGTCTATAATATTTTGCACTGAGTAAAACTGTTTGCTTATAAAATAAGTAAAACAGACTAAGGTAGTTTCCTACAATTCAGCTAAAGATTTTCAAACGTGTCACTAGTTAAGTATCAGCCATGGCTAGATGAATTTTATTGCCGCTCTGTGTCAATATGTAAGAACCTATATTTCAGCTACACACTCATGTAGCTGTTTTAGAAAATGTTCTAAAACTCCATCGCCATACTTTGTTTACTTCAAACTTTTCTGCGCTTCAATAACTCATCAACTAAAAGCCGATTTTAATTGCCGATTAACTTTACATCCATTATAAGTACAGGGTGTCCCGTCCCCTTTGCACCTCCATATTTCTTAGGGGTCAGACGGGATCCAAACTTGGAGGGCTCTCGATACGCCCCTGTCCCGAACACTCGCAACAGGGAGGCGCCGATAGTGTCAAAAAAAGATAAAAATAATATTTATATTGCATTTTTCTTCCCTCTTGATTCTTATTTATCTAGATTTGAGTATAAGTTAAGTAGTAATATATTATACAAGTGGGCAACTAAATTGCTGTGTTTGTTTATGATGTAAGTACCTATCTACGAATAGATACGTAGGTAACAATGGTAAAAGATGTGGAAATAACAGTTTTATCAAACCCTGTTATATGACTTTTCCAACACAAAATTTACAGTTCTCAAATTTAGTGACCAAGCCATCGATTTTTTGAGACGCTGACGATATAAACAATCCCGAAATAAAATTTTCATTTTAATTTCAACATAATTTTTATACCTTTATATTTCATGCAAATGAATAACAAAACAGATTACACAAACATAGGTAAGTAGACGTTTCAGTACATTAAAATCACATTAGTAAAAACATCTCGCGGAGGGGACAGCAAAATTATCACCAACAGAAGAGAAAATAAATTAATAAAATACATTTTACGTTCCATATCTCATTTAGAGGTGTCAGAAAAAAAGTAAATTGTACGGAAGCCGTGATAAGCAGATGAAATTGAGTTGATGTAATTTAAGGAACAAGAAAATATAGCAGCGAGCTTCTTTGAAGTTCTCCTCGATTGCGTAGAATTATTTTTGATTTGAATCTACAACGAATACAAAATTACATATCCATGTAAAAATATCTTTCTTTTTTTCGCGAGCGAGTAAGAAAGAGCCTGAGTCGTAGCTGAGTTAAGGTAAGTGGATCATTGGCTATCTATAAGCGAGATGAATCCAATTGAATCGGTTAACTTAATAGGCTCTATTAAGTTAACCGATTAACTAAATATTTAGCAAGTTTAGCACTTGAATAAATCATTTTTACGGAGATATTTTTTAACACACAAATATTAGGTCCTTTAATCGTTTAAGTTAGAAATACAGCCTAGTCTACACTTAATTTTTAATTGTAATTGACTTATTAAAAGCTACCCACCTCGCGCCAAGTTTCGTCCGTACACCGTGGCACCCTATTAATCTACGGAAGTGAATTAGTGCGATGCACACGCGTTTGTAGTGTGGAGACACTTCATTACGTGGCCAGGCATAAATCAGGACTTCTAATATTAAACATGCCTTGGCAAATTGCGGACGGCGGTGGTAACTGGTAAGGGTAACAGCGGCTGCAAGAGATTACAGGCTGTTTTGGTAGTTGACTGGTGTCACATTTTACTAAAGAAGACCTTAGACAAGTTCAATTAGAAAAGCATAAACATGCTTTACAAGCTCGAGAAAGATCAGAACGGATGAGCGTTATCAATAAAAAGCAAGGTTTCTGAATTAAAAGAAAACCGTGATCAGGCAATATGGATGCGAATTTACTCATATTCGTTTAGGCACGGGTATTTTTACATTTAAATTTTTATATAAACAAGTGAATTGAATTTTGAAATTTTACACTTTGAGATATAACTATTTTTATCACATACATTTAAAATACATAAATTGTTTTAAACATTCAATGTGTAGATAAACTCAAATTATGGATCCAGATTATAAATATTAGATTATAATTAACTACGAGTAATTACAACTTTTTTGAACAGTAATCGTACAACCACGAAGACCATGATAGACAAATCTAGGACCTCGATTCCATTAACCAATTGTTTTTAAATTGTTGATATGTGAATGTCATAATTCAAAACTTTCAATTACACCAATGATAAATAAACAAAGAAAATCAAGCAGTGAAGATAAAGAACTGCTCTGTTTTCAGTGCAAGTAGAATTTAAAGTCCAGCCAAAAATATAGCTCACTTTACCCGAGATTGATAGCCTCACTGCACCGTCAAGTCCATTAATGAAGCTTACATTGAAAGCTAAATATTTTATCTTGAAAGGCAAAACAATGTCGTATATAATTCCTAATTTATGTTCAGACAGGGATGTCCACACAGCGTTAGTTAGAGCTAGCTTCACGCGTTAATCTGGTCGCGAAGCTTTAACCAAACTGGACATTGTGATTCTAATTAGTTTATGCTCTTACTAAATCAATTCCTTCAAGCTTCCTTCAGTGACAGTAATATACGATGATCCTTTAGTGTCCTGGATCCTTTGTTTTCGATGGCTGAAATCCAAACTATTTGTTTTTGTACAAAGACGCATCGTAAGCCTGCTTTAAAGTGAATTGTGTTTGCGGAGTTTGAGCTTACATTAACAATTGTTTTATGAAAACGCTTAGTTTGTGTAGATACCATTATTAATTTGGTTTTGTTTTAGGTTTAGGTTTAAAGACATTTATTCTCACTAAAGATTATTACATCACTTACATGAGAATACATCGTATAAGTAAGTTAGGTAGTTCGACGTCACACAAAATCTTAGATATAGGTAAAAACAATTTAGTAAACAAAACAACACAATACTATTCTTAACAATAACAAGAACAGTGTATGAACACCAACTTATAGTTTAAGATACGAAAAACTAGGAGATACGCTTTTAACTTCCTGGCTACCATCATCAAGTCAGCTCCTAAATATGAACTACATAATAACATAATAATATTCATTAAACAAGCACACAAACTTTCATTTTTAATAAGTTGTATCGTAATTTTCCCTCTTTTATTTTTCTTTCTCTCATTACACGAATAAGGCGTATAATATTGTATACGCCTAGTTACATTTTCTTTTGTTTTTTATTTTTAAAACATAATAATGTTCATAAATATACCTAATTAAATTTTAATTTTACTTGATTACTTTTATGAATTGTATACATTGCCGTTTAGCACTCTATGATAAATATATTAATTTTTGTAACGAACTAAGAAATAAGTAAACGAACAACTGCCCTCTGAAATACAGTGTTTTACTAGTTCCGAGGGCAGGGTTAATAGGATTATTGTACTTAATAATTTTAATGTTTCAGTTCTATGCTCTAAAACCAAATAAATGTAAGTAGGTATTTTTAATATTATAATTTTTAGATCTAATTTATTGAGCAATAAAGTATTTTGTATTTTTTATTTAATTCTAGGTGAAGTAGTAACTGCTATAATTATTTTTTTTATTCCTTACGCAGTCGTGAGGAATGAACAGTTAAAAATCATGCTACTTTTATTATGTATTACCTACTCAAACGCAGGTATAGTACTAAAGCCTAGGGTATTCAAGTAATTGCACTATTTTAATATATAAAAAAAATGCAGCTCCTAATACTCGCAAAAAATCTTAATCGCTACAAACGCTTCACCTTAATACCAGCAGAAATTAACCAAAAATTCCCGAGCACTAATTACCTCGAACTGGCGAACATGTTAATCCAGAAATATATTTCTCATTCCGGCATATCCGATACAAAGGCCGCTAGCCGTTGGAGGAGCTATAAATTAGAAGGAAAGCTGCGAGCCAGGATTTCCCCTGGGTTTATTCTCACTCAAGAGCGCTCTACCTAATCCAGCAAGCCTTATTATGCTACCCTTAATACGGCGCTCAAGACTACTTGAAAATTTTCTCGGGAGTAAACGCTTAAGTCGAACTTTCCATCTTTCGGGTCGTGAGGATTCTTTCATTTTGGGTCGTGACAATTTTTTCTTTGGGTTACTTAATTTTAGACTAAAACTTTGTTAAACTGGGTGATAAACGTTTAGATACATAATGAGATATATTTTTAAGATCAACTCGATCGAAACCGATTGTGACTGTTTTTTCGTGTTACTAATTTTATATTTAAAAAAAAACGAAGGTATGTTTACGATAAAATACAATAAGCAAATTGGTGCGTGCCGTCGGCTGGGTTTGAACCCGCTCCCTCTAGCTTTAGAGGCGGGCCTTCTCTAACTAGGCTATCATCGCTTCATATGTGCGTATTGAATGTCATCTGCTATATGAGTGGAGCCCAGTGTCACATTTTGGGACTGATATCGCCTGGCGAAGTGTGGGTGTTGTATTACACCTCTGCCAGGCCCTCAGGGGAAAGACGTGAAATTAAGTAAAATACCAATAACTTAAGTATTACTTACCTACTGCATTCATAATAACGATTTATCTAAAGACAAATATTTGACCGTTACAACACGAGCACAAAGTACTCGACTACCAATTTCTCCAATTTAAATTGTCTATGAACGCCGCTCGTCTGAAGTCAGCCGGCGCATTCCGAACTTATCGAAAGCGCGGGCGCATAGTTAGAAAGAGATCGGTGCTTAGCCGAATTTCACGTGCGACAAAGACAAAAACTAACACAACGGGCGTTCGTTTTTTAAATAATTGAGCCCGGAATGACGATAGGCACCCGACAATTCAAAGCATTTTATCAAGCTGGCAACCCTCGCGCGGACAGTGGCCATTTAATTTGTTTCCTCACAAGACCTTTTTAATAAAGATTGCTTGCTGTGGGAATTAAATGCAAACGTGATCTAAATACAAATTCGCTTTAATTGCTATTTATGGCCATATTTCATAATCAATTAATACAAAATTGCTAAGCTATCTGTGGTGATAGACGCCAGGGAAATATCTCATTATGTCATACCTCATATCAAAAACAATGAGCAAAGGCTTCCGACGACGGTGCGATATAAATCAGTGAATTCTATTTTCAATTAGCGTTGCGCGAGCGACGTTCCTAATTCGAACGCAACCTATAATTACGAGAAGGCCGCTGATTGGCTCGCGCAAGCGGCGCAAGCGCATAGCTTTATTTGCTTGCACTATCTAAGCACTTGCGAGTCTATCTTTAAAGTGAAACTGTAGGGTTGCCAGTTGTTATTTTTATTTTTTAACTAGATCAAGCTAGTTTTTTTTTGTCATCTTAAGCGGAGCCAGAAATTAGTTGTGCTTTGACTTAAAACTTGTTTCAATGTGGCAGCACCGTTGTCTAGAGCACAGGGGCCCTATTCGGAGATTTCAAATTTTCATCTCACCTTTTTTCGTCCTTGTTGCTCTAGTTTGAAACGTCATAAGTGTGAGAGTGACTAAAATAATATCTCATCTTATCTCACGCGTAGGAATAGCCCTCCAGATGTAGACAAACGTCTACGTTCTACTGTCAGGCGATATCTACATAGGTATTTTTTTATATTAACTGTTTCCCGCAACTTCGTTCAGAAGATAGTATCCATAAGCCCTCCTCGTGATTTACTGTAACTAATCATCAAATTAATAAACCAAAGAGATCACTCTTAACATAAAAAAAATACTGGCTGGTTTTGAGCGGAGTTTTAACTTTAGCTGTCAGTTGTTATTTTAGTACCAACTACGTAGTATTCTGTGATTTTGTCTGACGCATTTGGTAAGCAGCGCGTTATTTTTGATAAATTTACAGAATTTCATGACAGAAAGATTTATTTATACAGAAAAAAGTATCCAAAAACCTTCCTTGTGACATACTGCAACTATTTATCAATTTTCATCAAGGTACGTTCAGCCGTTTAGCCGTGAAAAGCCTAAAAACTGACAGACAGACAGAGTTACTTTCGATTTTTTATTAAGTAAGGATTATGAAATGCGGAGCTTCAACAATATGGTTAGTAATTTAACATCAAAACTTAATAATTTGATAGAAACTACTATTAAACTCATATAAACAGTTTTTATTTAAATCAATGGAAACTACACACTTAGCGTTTGATAGAAACTACAAAATAAATTTTTGTTAGGTAATGTGGGTAGATGTGTTTTTTTTCCCACGCGAGGAGTGCGTTGAAATGGAGTGGCAATGTTACACTCGCGACTAGACAAGCGCCCGGCGACATCTTTTATCGCGCGCTGTTTTCGTTTTGCGAGTTTGTTTTCAAACTGCGGGGCCATATTGCGCCCGTAAATTATTACCGCGGGAGATTTGTTTCCATCGCGCGGCGGCGGTAGATCAGCGTTTCCCGGATGCTAGTTCATGCTGAATGCTTTGTTGTCGGTTTGATAGGTTTTATTTCTTATTGATGGATCGCGATAGGCTCAGCTGAGTTGAGCTGAACTCTGGATTGATAGATGATCTCATCACAGGCACTGAAATTAGTATTTTTTTGTTTACTTATAGGTTTGCTTATGACCGCCTGGTGTTAAGCAATGGTGCTGTCAACGTTCGAGCTAAGTTGCCTAGAAAAAGCTGGTTTAGTTTAAACACTGCAGTGCTTTTAACACATAGTTAATGCGTCACAACAAATAAGACCTGCTTGAACTCATAGTGCAGGGGAAAATTCCAGGGTAAACTACCACTTGGAAGAAAGTGTAGTTCCTGTTTTAGAATCTCCAGACATGGTCGAGCCTGAGTTCTAGATTAGGTTCCTGTTCCGCGCTGCTATCTCCAAGATCCAAAAGCCCTAATGCGATACCCGCTGTCCGGTAGAAGATAGGACCCCACGAAGAAAAAAGAAGATTTATATCAAAGTAATCTGTGTCATAGTAGTGTATACTACCAGGATACTGCGATATACGACAATATTTTTGTGACTCTATGAAAAAATCATGATAATATTGAACATCAATGTGATTCGAACTTTCTATTGAATATCCTACAAGGAAAACAATATTCCCTAAGTAAACCTCAAGAAGTCCCGACATCTTGCCAGAACCCTCCCATCAACCACTTCATCTCAACAAACTAAATTATTCCAATTGAATAAAACTTATTGATAACTCTTTTATTCCCTTGAGGTCGCACCGTCTTTACGTACAAGACGATCTTAAGCGCCTCTACCGAAAATATACAGAGCTGTTAAAACGCGTATATAGGTGTTGATTTTTTTTAATCGCAGGTTGTTTAACATTTTTTTATGATAAATGTACTAACGAAAAATACTAAATGTACATCTAGGTAACTAAGTTAAAAAATTGAAATGTTCAAGATTTGACAATAATAAATAAAGAAAGCAAAAGAAAAGAGAATCAAGTCATATCTTATACCTTTAACCTAACCTACTATACTTTTATATTTATAAATTAAAATTAAACTAAATTATAAAGTGTACTATTACCTACCTACTAAATAGAAATCTTTTGATGCACATTAAATACCTACTTCTGTTGTAAGTGTCATTAATACCTAAACTTAAAAAATGACAGTTACACATGTTCACGAATTGTGTATTTATTACACACTTTATTGTCGCTTCCTGCTGCCCAATTAATTTATTAGGTCAGTTAACAAATTAACGAACGAACAGGAAGAACTTAACATGTTCAGATTTATGACTCAAATTGCTGGAAATGTAACATTACAACTTTAAATATTACGGGTGACGGCCGCCCGCAAATGTAAGTGATATTTCATAGCTAATTAAATAATAAAAATAGGCAAATTAAGTATATTTCTGAGATCTGAAAACCTGACGTGACAAATTGTGTGAATTAGTATGAAAAATGTTTCCATGTTGATTTATAATAGTGATATTTTTGTGGGGGTTTTGACAGCTCCAAAGATATATTCTGAGGTCGGTACGACTGCGTAATGTTTTACGGTATGGGGCGAGACAATAATGGCTTGCTCATAACATTACTCGTCCACCCCCGCACCACGGTAGCGATGTCTCCAAGCTCTTTGGATATCCGACGGGATTATCGCTAAATTCAACCGGCTACATCTGCCAGCGATTTGAAGTTGGGTGTCGTAGTAGGGGGAATTCAAGAGCAGTCTTTTGCTGAACGTGCTGTTTATTTTGTTTGAAAGTGTACTAAAATTACACAGAATTAATTTCTGGATGTGAACATTCTCGCACGTTGGAAACAGTCTTGGAAGGACGGTTGTGTTAATGTTCTTGTAATAGAGGAGCAATGCCAAAATGACATTTTTAACACATTATTAGAATATAGACACCTACATTGGTTCTGTGCAGTTTACTGGATATTATTGACTGTTTGATACTAAGATAACAAACTGATACAAGTAATGCTGACATGTCAAGTTTTAGCAGTTTGAAGTTATGGTGCAGTTGTAAAAAAAATTGGCACTGAGTTAGACGTTAATTCGTTAGAAAATGAACTGCGTAACAAACATAACTTTTTACATAATGTCATTAGATTAGATATTGCTTAAGTTGGATACATTCTTATATTCCAAAAAATCAACTAATATTAAATAATAATTAATTATTGATAGAGACATTGCAAAGTTAGCTATTTGAAAATCTGCTTAAACTTGACTGTGAAATAATAGTTTTTTAAAATATTAAATAAATTTTCAACATCGGCTCAAAAACAACGGCGTTATGCGGTAACAAACATTAAAGTTAAAATACATAATATGTAGAAGTAATAAACCCAATTATTAATTTTTAGATTCGAGAGCTGTGTGATTTACTGGTCTGATTGCTCTAGTATTCACACTATTGCAATAGCAATCTGCATAAACTCCCCAAGAATCTACGCACAAAATGTTGCCAATCAAAATATTTACCCCAAAACCGGGCACATTCTCTGCCTTAATTTTAATGGAAGTCCGAAAAAAATTCACTGCATTGAATAACGCTACATACGTTTTGGGTATTTTAATTGGACCGACAACAATGTTCTTAATAGAGCGGCCATGTTTATTAATAATGACCTTTATTACCACTAAAATCTAACTATTTCTCCTTCCATTCCGGACATTTTTCGTACAATGGTTGGTACATAAAAACATGGGTACAGTACAGTTACATAGCTAAAAGAATGTTAATTATACCGTATATCAAAAAAATTCACGCTGCCTTGATTTTACGTGTATTTAACGTTTTCTATGAATGGATCATAAAGTTTCAAGACTTTTTTGTACGTTACGTCTTTATCAGCATTAATTTTTGAGCTTAACCTGTTGCTTAGTAACCAAAAGTTACAAATATAATTTTAATTATCTCACTTAATAAACCCTTAAAAAAAGATTATAGAGTAAAGTTAAAGACCGTGAACTTCAACATCTCGTTTACAAAATATTAGTACCGGGTATAAAAGGACATTGGCTGGTATCAAAGTCAAAGTCAAAATGTTTTTATTCAATTGGGTATCAAAGATACACTTATGAACGTCAAAGTTTTTTAATAGACTCGACCGCCTTGTTCGTAAAAAGAGCCACTGTTCAAAAGAACAGGCAAAAAATTGAGGGCCATTAATAAAAATAAAAAATAAAATTACAGCCTAACAAATTTTGGTAACAACTAGGCTACTTGTACTAGTGGCTACTTGGCGGAAATTGAAGGCTCCAGGCATTACCTATATTTTACCTCTATAATCTTTGTATAAACTCTTATCAACCTCTTTACTAATAAACGTTGGCGTATAACGAGTATAGGTTCAGAATAGTTTTAGTGTTTTGTTTTTTCTTTCTTTTAAATATCGAAAAAGACAAAGCTTCAAACAACTGTTCCGAAGCTATACTCGAACAACGTTTCTTAAAAGAGGGAAAGTGGTTAAATTAAGTTAATTATCTTGTACAGATTTTCCTTCCGTCAGCAAAAAAGCAAACCTAGAGAAAAGTAATGCAACTTTCTGCCAACCGCAACTAGCCTGTCATCAACTTTTCTCTCCAACCAATTGAATTACTAATACTAAAGTGCATTTAATTGAAAACTTCACTTTTCTAAAGCAGCGTTGTTTTTTAATTTGTGCACGGCGTCCTTTTAGCTATCAATCAAGCTTGTTCAATGGTCGATCGACTTACAGTGCCCATTGAGGAGCTAGGAGGTCAGAGGAGCTCTTATTGTATTAAATCAGGCTGTATAAGGGCATTTTTAATGAAGATAGTGATACAATGACGTTCGTGTTGCTGGCTGTCATTGACTTTGATGTCCTTGCAAAGTAATGACATGTTACTGATTTGAAGGCTTGGGAATAGATCAGAATGCAGAAAGTATAGCAGTTTTACTCTTTACCTTTCAGGACCATTATGTCGACGTAAAGCAATAAAACTTTAAAACAAATGTAAAGTTCTAATGTATCCTAACTAATAGAAAAAGTGAGTTTATTCGTTTGATTATTTGCTTTTTTGTCACGGTCACGCCATTACTACTTGACCTATCATCATGATTTTTTGTATCCACACAACATAACAGGACAAGGTTTTTTTGATCCCGGGAATGCGGGTGAAACCGCGGGTGCAGCTAGTCTAGTCTAGTACTTTATAAATCACTGTGGGTAAAAGAAAAAAAAATATTGATAAATATATCGCTTGGTGATCATTTAACAGACTCAATAGGTTTTTTTTCTTAGGTGTATAACATCCGAAAATGTTATACACCTAAGAAAACCAGACCAGTAAGAAAAGACAACATTGTATAATACATATACCTAACTACTTATTAGTTACAACAGGTAATCCGTAAGCTCAGATACCTAGAAAGATAACGAGTTCTGAACCGGTCTCTGGTGAATCGCCATACAACCTAATTGATTTCAATTGTATGCTGGCTTTTTAGAGATATTGAATCAGTTTATAGATTGGACGTTGTTGCATTGAAATTGAATTGAACTATTGAACAAAATTAACCAAATCGTTTTTGATATTAATAACATTATAAAAATATTCAAAAGGTGTGATTTTAAGATACTTTAAACTGTACTAAACTGAACTGTAAATAAACACATATATCTAAATACATATTTAAAAATTACGTGTCACGTTGTTTGTCCGCTATAGACTCCTAAACTACTTAACCGATTTCAATCAAATTTGCACACCGTGTGCAGTTCGATCTAACTTAACAGATAGGATAGCTCACATACTCGTATATCTTAATATATATAAATTACGTGTCACGTTGTTTGTTCGCTATAGACTCCTAAACTACTTAACCGATTTCAATCAAATTTGCACACCGTGTGCAGTTCGATCTAACTTAACAGATAGGATAGCTCACACACATATATATATATACCTATATATATAATCGCGAATGAAGTCGCGGGGTGACAGCTAGTAACTGTATATAAAACAGTTCAGTATTGACGGATAAATAATATCAGATAAATAATATAATCTTTTACGCAACCAATCGTGATTCTAAAAAAATATCTATTTATTACATATCTTCAAGCATAATAGCTAGTTTTGTCAACTTTTTTAATGGTCAGTTATTTTCCCGTGATTTCAGAATAAGTACTTTATTAAAAATTCTTAGAGTGATGCGTTTAGTAAAACTTTATCTGGGTTGCAGTTAGGTAATCGAAAATCAAATAGTTTTTTTTTTTTAAATAACCTTCTAATATAATTTATCTTAAAATTGTTTATAATTATAAACTATTAAAATAATAGTTTATAATGTTTAATCTTTACAATGTTTCTTATCAAAAACAATTAACAACGTTATCGTATACCATTTCAAATTATTCTTTGACTACATACAAATTAAAATTAACTACTCGTCACATTAATAAAACAGTTTATGAGCAATAAAGTAAGCGATTGCCTAATAACAGTGTTTTAACGTTTAGCGAGCGAAAGGAAAGGGTTAGGAAAACACTTTATAATATATACAGTTTATTAATTGCGGCAATAATTACTCGCTGACCGTTTTTTTATTCCGGTATAATATGTCGTTTATCTGATGGCAAGTGATACCGGAAATGTGATGATACCCTCTTCGAACTTCAAAGCTCTATGTTATAATGTCATCCGAAAGGCAGTTGCTTATGTATTGTACTCGTTTCGGTTTCTAAAAATTATTGACTTGAATTTTGAAAATTGGTGAGTATTTATGTTACTTAAGTTTTATGGAGAAGATTAAAAAATAATAAAGTAAGTGATAAAAAAAAAATTGGTTGACCTGATGACTGGCATCACCTCTTTGCTTACAAAAGTCACGAAGTCGTTTAGAGTTTTCAAAATTTGCACTACGACGCACTACGGAAATCAGCTTAACATCGACATTGAAGTATTTTATTTTACATTGCTGGTTCAGTATTACTTCATCGTACTGGCATTTCTTTAAAGAAAATAATGAGATACACGGATTGTACTTTGATACCTATTTGTTAATATGGAGTTTCAGTGACTCGACTCATTGTACGACATGCGTTTGCATTCTAGTCGACGACTAGAGGCTACGATAGGCTACTTCAAATGTGTACAAAATGTATGAGAAAAGTCGACGACCAGAGGCAACGATAGGCTGCGTCATATGTATGTCGCAGCCAACTAGCTTAATTCGCCGTTCAATTAACAGCCTAGCCTTTTACTAAACGGCGCCGTTCAACTAGCTTCCTGATATCTTCAGCCGAAGCGTCTAATACAACATTTAATAAACTGGCTGGCTGATGCTGAGACCATTTATAGAATATGGTAATTATTTGCCAAATTTACTATTTGTGATCGAAGAAATGTGACTTGAAATAAATTATGATATAAGTATGAGAAAAGTGGACGACTAGAGGCAGTTATAGGCTACGTCAAATGTATACAATATGTATGAGAATTCTCATATATTTCCCATGTTCCCGCAGCTGCAAGCGCAACTCGAACGTCAAAAACTCCGCACACTTAGTACCGGATGTAGTCCTGTGTAACCGTTCCGAAGGCGGGTCTGAGCAGTAGCGCACTTGTATCGCCTCTCTCAACTGCCGTCTTACTACTTGTTCACTCTACAAAATTTCAAGGCTAGAGTGAATAAGTACCTTATAGGTCGTCGTGCTCTATCTTAGACCACAACGTCGCTTAACATCAGGCGAGTTGGTGGTCAAACGCCGACCTATTGTACATAAAAAAAAAACACTTGACATGCAACTTGGAACTGCGACACGCAGTCGCAAAGGTCCGGCTCCGCACACTTGACGTTCGAGTTTTGTCTGCAAAAGTCGTCGAGCTATCACAGGCATGATGCACGATGTGCGCAGTCACTTAATCATATGTGAAGACAAACATTCAGGTAACCAACGGCTATTATTTCTACTGTGATTTCGGTAAGATAGTCGTTCTCAATTCTATTGTGCTCTCAGTCCGGGTGTTAGTTATCCGTGTTTTTGTCTGTGTTAAATGGCATCCATGACAATGAAAATCCTTGTTGGGAGTTATGAGTGCGAAGCGGTATTTATTTTATTTAGACTCTTTGTCATATAGTTTTCGTTCAATTTAGTAATGATTGCAATAGTGACCTTCGGTTTGGCTGAGTAAGTATATAATTAGACTATAGTAGATTTTGCACCGAGGCGAGGGGACAAAGCAGTGTCTTACGTCGGCGGCTTATTGAACCCTGAGCGTAAGGAGGGACTCTGGAATCATGTAGAGTCCTGAGTGAAGCGAGGGATTCAAGCCACCTAAGACAAAGACACTGCTCTATCCTAGAGGTGAATACTCTACTTTTCACACCTTCTACTGTTACACCAAACACCGTTTTTTGTTTTAAACTTCGTGGAGTTTATAGTCCAGCTGTGTTCTATTATTTTCTTGGTGGCTAGTTCAATTTTTGAATGAACTCTTCTTACAGTGCCCGTGTGCTAAGTCTTCATTCAATTTAACCTCTTTGTTCGAAAACTCCTTTGGGATTTACATACAACTTTATCTCTCTAGGTAGGCAATGCTATGCTTTACGTTGAGACTACGTGACATGTAGTTAGTCATTATCGAGCAGGTGGTGAAAGCAGAAAAGATTCTTACTAACCCCCTTATATTTTAAATTAGCTTTGTATACCTCGATACTTATAGTTATTCAGTGTTTTGTCTTTTTCTTTCTGTTAAAACATTTTTCAATTAATAAAAAAAAAAATACTAACTATTTTGACAATTTAAAAATCACTGTTAAATTGATTTGTAAATATATGTATTTGTAGTATGTAAAACGTTTATTTGTAAGGGAGTGAAAACTTAGCTGGGAGATGATTCCAATTCAAAGCAGGGACATTGCATATTCTAACAATCTTCTTAAATTATCAGCATTGTCACATCACATGGAAAGTTAGTCACTTAACATCAAGTATTTTTTCAGATTTACTTTGACTAAGTAGGTACCATTTTTTATTATTTTCAATTAAGCTAATTCTATCTATTTTTTCATAATGCGATAGTTTAGATAGATGTATGGAAGTTTGTTTCTTAATCACGCCAGAATGGCTGATGGGATCTGAATGAAATTTGGCAGAGAGATAGATTATAGTCTGGAATAGCATTTATAATACTTTTTAACCGCGGTTGAAATCGTGGAGCGCATCTAGTTTAGTAAAACGATTTGACCTTTTAAAAAAACTAGCTGCACCTCACGGTTACAAGTTAGCTTATGTGTTAATCCTGGGTATAAGCTACCTACATACCAAATTTGACCACCCGAGAGCGTGAAGAAGTAACAAACATACACACTTACACACTCACACTCACAAACTTTCCCTTTTAAAGTAATTTTAGTGTGATTGCTTTACTTTTAATGGTAATATTACTTCTTACGAACAAGGCGGTCGAGTCTATTTAAATAACTTTGACGTTCATAAGTGTATCTTTGATACCTAAATTGAATAAAAACATTTTGACTTTGACTTTTTGACTTTACGTACCTCAACTTCAAACTTGGGAAACTAAAAAGTGTTACAATTGAAATACACATAAACCTAACAACTCTCAATCAAACCAATCTCTACACTTAAGTATCTACAAAAAATTATAGCTAAAACTAAAACAGTAGTGAAAGCCGCAAATGGAATAAAGTATGAACATAAATAAGAGGAGGTTTTGCGGTGGAAGCTAACGAGACGCCTCCTCGCTCCCAGTAAGAGTTGGGATTCTTCAAGTTCTGGAACTCTGCAAGTTTCGCAGGTGCGGTTTCACTAAAGTTATATGGTAACTGAGCGTTTTCAGTTAAACTGTTAAAACAATTATCGGGTCTTAGCTTCTAGTAGGTATGCTTCAGAGGAGGCAGAATGAGTACGGAGCATATGTTTTTATGAGCAATTACGATTTGCAGAATAAACTAGAGCTGGATGTTAGCTGTTAACTTGATTGGTTTTTATTAAAGTCTATGATTACTTTCTTAAGGTTTTAATTTTAAACTGAGCATGGTTTACTTTAAAAAAAGTGATGACTGCCGAGTTGGAAAAGGCCCGCCTCTCAAGCCAGTGGGAGCGGGTTCAAACCCAGCCGACGGCACGCACCAATTTGTTCATTCAATTTATATCATCTGCTACATGACTGGAGCCCGGTGTATGGCGACAGGCTCGCCCCCTGTCACATTTGGGACTGAATATAGTCCAGCAAAGTGCGGGTGTTGTATTCCACCTCTGCCAGCCCCCTCGGGGGAAAAGGCGTGACGATATGTTAATGTGTTTACTTTTAGTACCAATTCTATGATCTTAAGCTCTAAAAAAATAAGATTCTAACTGCAGTTAGTAAAATAGCTTTATTTTCGTCAATGTTGAAAGAAAAAACGTAAATCAACAACGAAGTTGCATTGAGCTGTATTGTAATATTATATATAAATATAAATTATATTATACCTTTTGACTGAATGCACTCATACATAGATGATGTTAAATAAATTATGATCATAATTATTATAGCCCACTAAAGATTCTGAGTAAGTAGGGTACAAAGAGAATGTCAGAAATGTAGAAACTTCTACAAGAACCGGTTCCAAAAACGCAAAAACACATCTCCACATCTAGATATTGCACTAATAAATGTCATTAAAAATGTTGATACCGATATAGCTTTCTAGAATTCGAATCATGCAATTGTAAGGTGTCGGAAAAACGCGACCGATTCCATGAAAATGCATCGACGCAAAGAAACCCGCCGGAATGCTACATGTGGTCTTATAATCGAAAACGATATTGCTACAGACGAACTTAATCTTTCTCAACAGCAGATTAACATCAACAATCGATTGGCAGCTAATTGGTATCTACGACTTTATAGTACGATCCTATAATTGTTTCAAGTTTTTATTTAAGCAAGGTGCAGATATAAAATGCGAGTAGTAGCTAAACGTTATCGATTATAATATAGATAGTGAACAGTTACGTATTGAATATTATTCCTTGTTTATGGGTTTATTCAATACATGACTTTATAAAAGAAGCATTTCAAGAATTTTGAATTATGCATTGCACGTGTTTGTCATATTCGTGTATTAATATTATCTTGGCTTTGCAATTTATGGCTTTTGTTTGGCTTTGTCATATTTATATTTGGTGTTAGTGGTAATAGTAACTTTGGAAATATGACTCATTAAGAATTACAACTTTCATTGGGATAGAGACTTTAAAAATGTACCCATAAAAGTTGACAATTGAAGTAGCGTACCAATTTTAATAGCAGGTACATTTTAAGGGATACATCATACAGGATACAGTAAAATTAATGTACACACGGTATGTACAGGATACAGTAAAGTAAAATGGTGGAATGACGTGTGTGAACTTAGTCTTACAACTCCATACACTATCGCCGAAAAAAACTTATGCGCTAAAAATAATCGTTGTGAAACGGACTCTACTTACTTGTGTTATAAAATTCTAGCCTTTCCGTTCGACTTTGTCCGTATGAACAAACCACATCTATTATTACTTACTGTAGTTACAGTAAGTAATAATAGATAGCTTCCAAAAATGTACTAACTGATGAATAAATAAAAAAAATAGAGAACGGTAATTCTATATTATTACCTGCTATTATTGCAAGGTTGCAAATGTTTACCTCTTCACAAACTAACTTTAAGTCAAACGAATGTTTTTCCAACACTAAGCGCTGCAGTCTAAAACCACGGTTAGTCATGAGTCTCGAATAAGTCGTTTTAAAATACGGCCCTAATAGACTGACCTTAAGAATTAAACGCTAACCCACTCCTAACATCTGTAGGTCGTGTTCATTTACATAACTGTCATCGGCATTAACCGATAGCATTAGATTTATTAACATTACGAATAGAATAATTAATTCATGATTAAATTCTAAAAATATCTGACTTTAGCAATATTAAATATATTTATTTAAAGAAATGAATAAATTTTCATTGCATTGTTGCGTTTATAATCTCTAAGAATAACATGAATACATCAGTGATGTATTTGACAACTTTACTAAAATAGTAATAGATGACGAAAAGCCATAGTAAATGAAACACTTTTAAACGCACTTACATTCAAAGAACATTTTGCCTAATTTAATCCAGTCAAGTGCGTGCCATAATAAATTTAATGATAGGGTTCCGTAGCTATGATAGAAATAAATCTCCATTAGCCGAATTTTTAGAATGCATCGTTTTTAGCGCAGATTTTTCGAAACAGGTTGTTTGATAAGCGTCTAACTTGGTCAGCTCTATCTCTAAGAAGAATAAAGAGCAAGCCAGACAGAAAATACATAAGACGTAAGACGAGGACGAGACACGGGTAGGCGCAAACGAGGCGTCTTTTCATGCAAAGTATGTACTTTCATACAAAATAAACCAAGATGCAACGCAACACAACACAGGGAAGAAGGGGCACAGACGGGACACGGATGCGACGCTTCTTTTTTTAACCCCCGACGCAAAAACGATGGGGTGTTATAAGTTTGACGTGTCTCTGTGAGTGTATGAACCGATTTTGATTTTGTTTTTGTCGTTTGAAAGGTTAGTGTTCTTAGCTATGTTTGATGGAACTCGGTGGTGTCGGGGGTTCCGTACGTTGTGTCTCATTCTTGTCCTACGTCTTCTCTGTCTGACCAGCACCTAAGAAACTTCCGTAAGTCGTATTATTTTTTTAAGAGACTAATTAAGTTGACCACAAAAGCTGTATTCAGTCAAATTTTTTAACAATCAAAGACACCATCCTAGGCATCATCTTCACTATAAGGGCCAGCACAGACTACGCAACTTCAGTCACTGGGCATCAACATGCATTCACGTCGAACTTACTATTTGTAACCACATTTGTAGTTGTATGTGCAACATTTTGGAACACGACTTTAAATAACATTTTTTTAAATAATAATAATCCTTATTATATCTGTTAAAAACAATCACTAAATGTAAAAGAAAACTTCCCGACATCCGAATTGTTTTTTTTAATGGAACCAAATTGCAAGTAAGTATTCTTTGAGATAAAAAAATATTTTTTAAAGTGGTTTTAAATAACGGAGTTATGCGGTTATTTAAAAAAATCCACCGAATTGAAAACCTCCTCCTTTTGAAGTCGATTAAAAAGCAACTTCGTTGTAAATGCAACATGATAGAGATAGATAGATAGATACATACATTTTTACCCGACTGCGCCAGAAGGAGGGTTATGTTTTTCGAGAATATGTATTTAAGAATGTACGTATGTATGTATGAGTTTTGTTTGGCACGGTCTACAGCCTATGAAGTTTTAATGGATTTCGACATCTGAGGTGTCATTTGAATCGCCATAATAGTGGAAGTGACATACGGTACAATGTTTTTCTTTTAAAAATGTTACTTGTTTGAAGTAAAAATCCAAATTAAAGCTAAAAAACAATCAAAGGCTTTTATTTAGTCTGTAGGCCCTTAGAATGATTAAAAGCGCGAATCGGCGAAGCTCACTGCGTCAGGAGGTTACTAGGGCCAGCGCAACCGGTTTGTCACATGGCGACGGCCACGTGCGACCTCCACTACACATCATTATGTGAATATATTTCGAGTTAGAGACGAACGCTGGGATACAAACTCTAGTGCAATATTATAAGTTAACTGTACTATGTTATTTACCATGGTATAATAATCCGCTAGGTATAGCTTTCTTGTCACGACAGGGTACTTTTTAACCGCGGGGTGCAACTATTGAGTTACTGACATAATTATTTTTTAATAAAGTTTGGCACGTTTTCTAAAGCTTGCTGTTTTCAAAAGATATTTTTTTGTAAAATTATTTTGAAATAATAATAATAAGTTCGGGACACTTCCACACACGGTCGCCTAACCCCAAACTAAGCAAAGCTTGTACTATGGCGGCCAGAGACTGATTTACATACTTAGATATTATTAAATACATATTAACACCAACAAATACAGGTAGTCTTTTTTTTGTTTCGCGTTAAAAAAATGATCACTAAAGGCAAAAGTAAAGATTAACTCTTATTTCATGGCTTAATAAAGTGGTTACCACTCGTTCTTGTAACACTTCAAAGATATGTTTGTAGTACGTTTTTCTATCTAGTAACTGATTTGACTAAACAAAACATTGTTCTATGATTGTAACGTCTTATGTGTACATAATTATCATCCTAAGACTAAAACCATTTTAACCATTTGAATCATTGAAACATACGATAGTAACATTTAATAATATTCAAATGAAACTGAAGAGTAGTATTTTAATAAGCACCAAAATCAATTGTACATCAAACTGATGCACCTCCAACGAAAAAGCTCGCTAATTTTCACAAAAATGTTTGCTAAGAATTTCTTACAAAGGTCAAATAGTTAACACGTTAATAGTCGAAGAACTGCAAACCTTTCATTATTATAATGGTGGTGTGAAAATAATACACTGCGTAAGGCGAGCCGTGGTGTAGAGGTCAAACACGTCCGTACGCTTAATTGTCCTACATTTGCACTGCCTTGTGTTACTTTACCAAGCCTGGCTTCGGTAAGCTTAGTAACTTAGAGAAGCTTTCAAATTGTGCGCCTTTCGTATGAAAATTCAGTAACTTTATTAGGCGTAAGTGTTTTGGGTTGCTTAAAAAAATTGTTAAGTGTAGGTAATGTTGGTCTTTGGTGGTTATAATGGCATTTTTTTTACTTCGCATAATTTTACTAATGCACAATTTGACAGTAATTTGAAAAATAGTTCGATCTGAAGTTACACACCTTTCTATTTTTTTGTAAAAGTTCGGATGAATTCGTTGAATGAATGAATGCTAAGTACTAACAAAAATTATGGAAATTCTTGAGAATGCAAAGATGATGCTTACAAGTTTTGATAGTGTCCTTTAAAAAAAAATGTCTCGCAATTCGAAATACGGCAATTTAAATTATATTACTCTATATTTAAGTAAGAGGAGGCCTTTGCCGACTGACAAACATATCATCCCTAGGGGATGATAACCAAGGAACAGATATTAGTTTAAAATAGTTTTTATAGTTTATGAGTTCAGCACTAGTTTCATAAGTTTAAATTCATTGCAATCTAGATCTGAATAAAAGGCTAAATAAAGAACTTAACATAACTTACCTAAATATTAATGCTTTGACTAAAACGGTAAATTATGTTAAACTCCACCAATCAGTCAAAACTTACCAAAACATTTTATATCGAGCTTCTGAATAAGGTTTCAAGCAACTAGAGCAAGTGCTCTTCATTTTCAACTTAACCCCGATTCAGTATTAAAACGGGCGTTTGAAACGATTCCGAGAGTATATTTTGATCAAACTCAGGAACAGAAGTTCAAAAACAAGTCTCAGGGTGGGTTGGCACGCACGAGGGGGTGGCAACCCCACCCCTGTTCCAAAGTTATCGCATTATTCAAGCCGACGCGACTCTTGAGTAATTTTGAAATATTACAATTTTCAAGCCCAAGTCTACCACTACCGCCACAGACCATGTAACCAGTAGATGTCTTGTACTAAATATCTCACCAAATAATACGCTTTTTAAAGCACGCGTTATTTCGTGTATCATTATATATATTTATGTATATATATCATAATATATATTTATGTATATATATATTTATGTTTTATGTTTTATATTTTATGTGATGTGCGACTGAATTTCTTTTTGTAATTATGGACATGCTTTCTGAATTAAAATTATTATTATTATATTAGCCGGCACTTTGAACGACTATTTCTAAGCAGCTAAACTAAGCTACATAAATAAATTAACTCATATAAGGAAGAATTTTGAACCGCTAAACCATAAGACGTGCGATTGTATTAGGTACCCCGTCCCACGCCTATACATCGCAAAAGTTGTACATATTTTCAAGAATATTTTCTGCATGCGATGCATTTTCTGCAACCTACTAGTTCTATTATCTTTGACTTCCACTGACTTCGATAGACCGGTTACTAACTTTGTTGCCGTGGTTTTGCTACATTTTATCTTTGGTAGGTTTGGTATTGCATTCCATAGAAAGCGGTGAAATTCTTTGAAGTTGAACCAACAGACTCGAAAAAATAGGCAAGTCATTGAAATAGCAAAATTACTTTAAGTAAAGATAATGAACCAACTTTGAGAAGTGTTTTTTTACTAAATAAATGGCTTAAGAAAAGGCACACTTATTAATTGGATTATTTTATCCCACTTTTTTAATCATAAGGAGTAAAGATTGTTTGTGTGATTGATTTGTTTCTTATTCACGCTAGGGATAGACATATTTTGATGAAACTTGGTATATATGTAGGTAGCTAAGTAGCTTATATTCTGGACATAGGCTTTTTAAACACTGCGAAGCTAGTAATACTATTTAAAATAACATGAACCATAGGAAATTTGATAAAATTATTATGCAAGTATCTACATAATTTACTCAAGCTCTAATTTCTCAATAGTAAAAAACTAAAATCACATTAAATAAATCACATTTAAATCGTGATTTAGTTTATATGAGAAATCTTTGTCGCTCACCTAATTAACAAATTAATTAGCAACCAACGGATATTTCAACTGTTCATTTCCTTTCAAAGAGAGGAAGCTCATAAAATATTAGTCAATTAAAATATTTGACATAGAAGCAGGCTTACAAATTGATATTATAGTTATACATTAATATAGTATTTATAATCACACTAATATTATAAATGCGACAGTTTGTGTGTGGTTGTGTTTGTTTGTTAGGGGCAATATACATAATTGGGCCGGCATTAATGGACACTACCGCAAGCCGAATACGTGTATAGTTATTTTGGTCTGGCCTTGCCATTTAACACAAGTATAAATAAAAAAATTAAAAAATAACCCTTACTCATGTTTTCATCAAACATGGCTAAGCACAAATAATTTAAATTTAATTTAATAATTTAAATTTAATAATTCACCTTTCAAACAAAAAAAAAAACAAAATCGGTTCATCCGTTCGGGAGCTACGATGCCACAGACACACACACACACACACAGACATGCCAACCTTATAACACCCCGTTATTTTTGCGTTGGGGGTTAAAACAATACTGTCGAAGCGAATGTGCCGACTCAATTATGTGTGTAGCGCCCCTTACTTTATCATGCTGAACAGATTAATATAAAACTAGCGAGCAGCCCATACCTATAAACTTTGAAAATTTAAATCTAACTGATTGCGAAAACCGCATCAAAATCCGTTGTGTGCTTTAAGAGGAGCTAGAGGATACACAGACAGACAGACGTGAAAAGCAAGTTTGTTTTATACTATTTAAAGATGGAAATATAGCTAATTCCCCGAATTATCATGGACCTAATTAAATGAATAGTCCCTTTACTTACTAGAACTAATTCAAACAAGTGTCGAGGCGACAGATTGGCCCAGATGTTTCAAAAAGCAGAATAGACGACTCCAATTTTGTTATGCAAAACGACAAATACACAAAGCAAAATTTCCAAAACAGTAGCAGATTCTAACAACCAAACAAAAACTGATATTGTCTCAGAATAACAGTAGTCAAAACAAGAACATGTGCTAGCTCATAAAATTAAATAACAGCTATCAAAAACGGCAATTTCCAAAAACAAGTAACTTAAAAAAACCTATTGTAGCCTTTGTAATGCAAAACCGTTGAGTTGCAAATAAGAATAGACCCGTTATATTTACGAATTTCTTTGGAGTTCCGTTACGCTATTTCGAAAAGAAAAAACAAAACGCAACAATATAGATATATTGCACAATCTTACAATAGATTTCAAACAAAAGCTCACCTGCGAAGTGTTCAGTAAAACGATTGTTATGGTAATGTTTTACAATGAGAGTCTAGTTAAACTAATGTTTTGGAGAATTGTGGGCAAAAGTGTCTAATTCCTTGTAAGTCTTGTAACACCTTGAGGTAATTTATTGTTCTATTTGTGGAGTTCATAACAAAAGTTCGTTTCCGTGTTCTTTATCGACAATGGCTTATCATTTGACACTGGAATTTACTGCCCTTTTTTGGGTTCCGTAGGTTCTTTGGTAACAAAGAGGCCGCAATTCGAAAATCGATTTGGCTGTTTATTTTTGAAAGCGTTGTTAATTATGTACGTAATTAGTCATTACGAAATTGTAATCTTTGTATTAAGTAAAAACTTATTTAAACATTTAAAGCTTTCTTATGCTCTAAAATTGTTGTTGGGAATCGCTAAATCGCTAAAATGAAGTTTACGACGAATTATGTAGCAAGAACTTCTTGCAACACTAATATTATTTGTGATTTTTCTAGAAACATTCATTATATAAATATGACATGTTCACCACAAGCTTCTCTTTAAATAAATGAGTATGTACAAGACCATGTCGTCGTTACGAAAAAAATAGGCACATCCACCTTCTAAATTTTTCTCGAAAGTTAGAACTTTAGACACGTCTAGATTAGATCACATCCAGAAGCTGCAAGCTGATATCCAACAAAAAAACTTATTGAGCCATAAACGACAAACAAAATTTTAATTATTCAATTAACACTATTTGTAGGAACGAGTTATTGAACAGATGCGGTGAAGTTTATGACGGCTAATAGACTTTACGGCTTTTTTATTGACATTAATGTTCTCTTGAGTTGGCCGTTTACGACCACCTCATTCATTATCGAACTGTTGAGGTTGTAACTTTGTTGTAAATCATGGGGTAGGGTTGCACGGTTTCTTAAGTTTGTGATGTAGGAGGCTTTATGAGTCTTTTGTTTTTGAACAAATAGAATAAAAATCAACTTTTCTTATTTATTTTTTTTAATAATGTTTGTAATGTTGTCTTGTGAATTAGATCTTTGGTTTTGCGATGTCATATCACGATTTCAGATTTTTTTTAAATCAAAATTCAAATAAGAATGTACTTAGTCACTCTTTTATAGGCAACTAGTTACATAGGTTAATTAATTATCATAAATATTTACTACGCTAGTTATTTAGTCAAGTTAAAATTTTATGTTTTGTTTGTACGTGTGTAAATAAATAAATTATATAATAAATATTTCCAGAAATTACACACTTGTATGTTGGGATTTCTTAACTAATTAAATCACAAAATGAAAGCTAGCAACCCTATTTGTATAGGGATAAGAGAGCGCAACCGTTTGCTTTACATATTGGACTGTCTTGGACGTTACTACTTACAGCCAATTTGAGTTCATTGAAATATGTATACACTATTTTTGGTCAGACAGTTTGGTCATACTTATTTCTGTTCACTGTCCAAATGCAGCGGCAGCAAGCGGTTGCTGATTAACAAACTGAAGTTGAAAAATAAAACTTGTTAGTATTTTCATAGGATTCATAATTCAAAAAAAGGAGAAAAAGGAGCCCTAAAACATAGACCCATTTTCCAAATTTTGTATTGTTTGATCTGAATTCGGTGTTAAAAATAATAAGTTTTCATAATAGGTATTGTTCATTCTAATACCACATGGGATAAAAGACTTTTAAAAGCAACTGAAGTCAACTTTTTATTTTTATTCCTTATACACCGTGTTACACATGAATAAAACAGATATCTCTTGATAAGTGTAGTAAGAAGATTCTTTCAATAAATTATACAGTACACAAACCATAATTAATCGACATCCAGTTTTTATCACTGTGCGTCAAGAAACATGAATTTTCGCGATTGCTAATGTCTTGTACAACGCGTATAACACTTTTAGATTTAAAGCCAGGTTTTGTTGAAGGTAATAAAATTACTGTAAATGTAGAGTTGTGAACTCTATGCAAGTAATATGAATGGTTTTTTTTTAATTTGTTACATAGAATCAAAAAGGGTAGTCACGACAAATCACGTCACATAATACTAATGTATAACAATGTAAAACATGTGCGCTCTTATTTACCTAAGTACTAACTTTTCGATGATCACCCCACGCCCAGCCACCGCCATTCAAGACACCAAAATGCTTTTTAAAAAGAAAGAAGCTTTAGAAGTCTAGCATAGTTTTTTATACGATAATACCCTTGGCGCCCTGGATTAACAAACAGATTAGACAGACAGAGAGAGACAAAGACCAGAAAACATCTTAAATTGTCGGAATAAGGCTGCAGATATTTGATTACGCTAAGAAACTTGCATGCTGCAAAGGGAATAAGTTTATCAGCTGTTCAAAGTTTTTTTTAGTAATTAAAATGATAGTGAAAAAAAAACTTCTACTGGCAGAAAATACTGCATGAAATTAGTAACTTGCTAATTTTTAAAGTTGGTACTACAAGCGCAACGGATTCGCTTCGCAATCGCTTCGTACCCCGATTCACCTGTTTGAAGTGACAACAATTTGTCTCATGCGACACACATCAAGTAGATATGATCGTACAACCCATGCTTGCATTAATTTCTCAAACAGACGCTGTTTTTTATTGTGCGGGAGGTAAGCAATTCACCTGTTACTTGTAAACGTTGACGCGTCAACGATTTTTTGCTAAAATTAAATATTCAATAGCATTGATCGATGGCGAATAGGTACGTGCAAAAATTGATCGAGTCCGATCGATGGGATCAGGACTAGTTTTTGACTACTGCCTTCGCTAACGTATACAAAATCATGTAGGTATAATTAGAATAACCTATTGTTGTTTTTTTTTTTATTTACGATCCATCAGAATGTTTCCTTTGTAAATGTAATGAAGACCAGAGCTATAGAAATTTCTGTTTGTAATGAAAACAATCACAGAGCAAAAAGTCAGAAGCTTTTTGTGAACTGACATGATCAGTTTCCGCAAGCTTGCGTAGCGTAGCAAACGCAGCGATTAACGGGAACTGTGTTTCCAACCTTTTTTTACTTGCACTTAGCTTATAAAATAATCCAATTTATTTAATGAGTTGGAAGTGTAGTGATAATATTGGATAGATGTATTAGATTGATAGTATTGATTGTGCAGTGCGTATTGCAACTCAGAAGACTAGAGTGAAGTGGAGAGAAAATTAAGGAAGACTGATCTTACCATTCTATGACATACATGACTATGTAGAGAAGGATATATAGTCATATCCTTCTCTACATATGGGAGTGTTTATGAAAGAGGGAAAGTGAGTCTTGAAACTTACAAAAATACGTAAGAACTACCAATATGACACGCGACTCTTAAAATAAAATAAATAAAAAAAGGTTTCAATGTTATCGCAATAACTCTAAATGGCTCTGAAATATACAGTCCTTAAAGTAAATACGTAATAAATAAACATGAGGTTTTAATCAAATTCGATGCAGGCAGATGCGTGAGCGTCTTTTTAAGGCAAAAACGGGTTGTTACCATTGGCACTTGAGAGCGTACTCATTGTGAAGTTAACAAAAACAAAGGTATTGTGGATTCACTCTATGACTTATTAAGATGATAATTTATTGGTGTGAGGACAATTTCATGGCACAGTTTGGAAAGCCGCTGCCTTTGAGAACAGGAAAGGTGTGGAGGCGGATTCTTCTTTTTAATTTTGGGCACTCACTTTAGAGAATGTACTGTTGAACATACCCACTTAAAAAGTTGCTTTGCTAAAACATAACTTTGACGTGTTTAATTAAAAATTATAGTGATTTTCTATTAACATCATTTTTATTTTTAATGAATTTTCTACTCAGTAAAATGTTTCTCAAAGAAGTTTCTTTTACGTTTATTTCATTTTTAACCTAGGAAACGGAGGAGGTTTACAGACTGTAGGTACAAGTCAACGCGTATTAATATTATTCTTTTTGTGTAAGTACCTATATGATCACGCATAACTTTTTACAGAGTAGTCCGATTTTAATAATTCTTTTTAAAAGTTTTAATTTAGAAATCATGAGCAAAGATCTTAAGAATAAAAATAAACAAATAAACAATCTTCTCATTTTCGAATCGGAACAACAGCGAACAGTGATACCGCTTATCAATTCAATATTTATACAAATCAATTCATTATTAATGATATGATAAGCAGTAGGTATAATTTATTTAACTGACCACTGACCCCAGATTAAGCATCAGTTAATAATGAGTTAGTGTGTCAGTCAGCTGGTTAATTTGTGAAGCTGATTATATTGCTCAACGGAGCGCTCCGAGACATTGCTTGCCATCGCACTGGACGTAATCAGACCAGGAAAAGGGGCAAGTTTAATGTTTCCATAATCAATTTTAATGCACATCTCTTACATATAATTTTATTTAATAAAGCAATAAATAATTGTTAATTAATTACTGTTGTTAATATTATTTTTTATAATATCAAGGCGGAAGCTTGTTTCTGATGTGTGTGTGTGTGTTTGTCACTTCTTCATGCTTAAAAGATTGAACGGATTTTTTATGAAATTTGATTTAGGTGTAGGTTATATCCTGGATTAAAATACTTTATAACTACGGGTAACACTGCAGCTAGTGATGAATAAGAATATGTGATAGATAGTTAGGGGAAAAAATCAATCTCTATAGATAGGCATTGACGGCTCTAGGGACGTTAGTATTGAGCTAGTTGGGTTATAAAACAGTAAAAAATATTAAAACTATGCAGTTATTTTTTAAACCCTAATTTTATGGTGGACATAAGACAACGGTCCACCCCTAAATCTGTGTTAGAAAAACACATCAAATTGTCTAACCATACCTTATGACCTTATACACCTTATTCACCTTGAGAATACAGAGTTTGAAAATATTTTCTTCTCTACTTTTCCCTTGGCAACAAGTCAGAAATAGAAAGCGCCCCACTCTACTCATCCTAATTACATCCTTGATATTTGCAAATAATGAATGCAATAAATAGTTAGATATTAAGTTTAACGCGATAATTACGGGAAGTAGAGAGGAATGTTTCCATCAATCAATTAAGTTTATGGGGTCTAGACTCAAAGAAACTGCTGTTATGTTAATATTATTGGATTTTAGATACTTTAACTGTTTTGTATTAGAGATACTTTCTTTCTATGAGTGTTATTACTATTTGGATTCTGAACTCTATGTCCTTTAATCTGAAGCTGAATATAAAAACTTCTGTGACAAGTGACGTCCGAAAATTTTCATTCGAAGTTTTGCTCTATCGTTAAAAAAAATAGAGTTCATATTTTAATGTAAGTTTTTAGTTAAACAAAACCTAGGTACATGGTACCTAGTATACCTAATATACCTAGGTATGTCTATATTTACTATGATGTCCTTTTTAGCGATGACCCGAAGAGCACAGAAGCAGATTTAATTAAACTCACCATCATTATCATTGGTTGCAATTTAAAGCTATTATCGGTTCGAATTTATCAATGTAAAGAGTTAGTGAGATACTGTTGGAATGAATTCTTACTGTAAAAGAAACTTAAACATTTTTTTCAACACGAATTTTATGTGAATAAGTTTTTAAAATAGACATGAAATCTCAATTTTGGTGGAGAAATTTGTATGTTGCAATTGTCATACAAATTCAGTAGTAATTTCAGACAATAAATGATGAAATAAAAGGTTACGTTTTTTATAAAATTAGTAGCTAATAAAGTAAACTCCTTTGGTCCAAATGGCCAGCTCTGAAGTCAGAATAGGTAATTGATGAGTACCTAATTAGTATTAGATACTTGTACAACTAGGAAATAGTGTATGCATTAAGAATTATTTAAGAATGGAGTATAGAGGACAACAGTTCAACAGTTCAAAAATATGGTGCACTGAAGAGAAAATGTATACTTTATTACTTTGTAGATGTAGATGGTGATGATGAGACAATTAGGGATGTTAAAAAAAATGTTAATTATAAATATATTTTAATATAATTATAAAGGTATAAAATTAATTATTTTCTACTTTCAGATAATGGTATTTTAAATTTAATTTACTGTTAGTATGTAATTTCTTTACATATGAAATTCTCGTGGGTTGTCCTCCACCAATAACATTTATTTTTTGGACAAAATTTAATTTGTAAATAAGACATTAAAAAAAAAAACTAGAAATACCCTAAAAATATTTTTTATGGCAAAACAACGTTTGCCGTGTCTGCTAGTTTATGTTAATAAAAATGTGTGTATGGAGTGATACTTCGTGAAATGAATGAATGATATCTTTTTTAACTTACCTATGTTCAGAAAAGTAGGTTATATGATTTTAAAAAATTGACTAAAGGAGTTCGCACACCAAAATGCCAACCTGCCGACACAGCCCGCCGTCATGAAGAGTGTGGCCTGATTTCTTTTGAAATATGGCCGCTGACGTCCAGAAACATACTTGTATACCCGCATGTCGGCCACTGTAAGAGACTATGGTGTGTACAATGTGTAGATTCTTTTACAAATTCATTTACTTGCTCGTAGTTCATAAAAGTTCTCTTAAAGTAAGAGACCGCTACAATATTCCTTGAACAACTTTTTGCGTTTTACTTTTCTTAAAGGAAATGATATAAACCTGACAAGATTTTCAACTAGCATAGAACTGGTTCCAGCATTCTTAGAATGAGTTGTCATAGTTCTTGTATACTTACATTTTGGTCAGTTTGCTTGATAGAACCATGTTGAGACATTTATCAAGATTTTGTGACATAAAAACAAGTTGATTGAACTTTAATGTGAGATAATGTTTATTAATTATATTATAAGTCAATAAATGTAAGATGTATCGAATTAATCATGGTCTGCAGAAAATATTTATTCATGAAATTTTATTTTCTGTAGAGTCCATTCATTTGAAATCGATTTTTATTTTATTTAATCTAGTAAGTATCAAATTTCAGATTTTGCTATCAAAAATCAAATGTTTTTAATTTTACATAATGAATATCAAATTTCAGATTTATCGTTTTCAAAATTATATACAGTTGATAAATGATTTTTAAAAATCATTTGGACAAACGTTCATTGATGTTTGTCCAATGAAATTAAATTGGAATGTTTAGTTCAATGAAAGAAATATGAAACCTGCTCTTAATTTTATATCTTTGAAATATTAACCTCAAAATGAATATTTTATATTTAGCTTAGATTAAGAACAAGTAGGTATTTTAATCTACTTTCTAAATATGTAAAAGGAATTTCATTATATTTTCATCAATATACCTGTAAAAAAAATCATAAGAATTTAAAAAATATTGTAGATCACATGTACCTAGTTAATGACCATACTTTTCTTAATATTCATCAAAGTTATAAACTATTTCAGTAGGAAATAAATTATTGACTAGTTATTATTTTAAAGTTTGTTCTTGTCAAACAATATTCGTTCTTATTCGTAGTACGGTAAAGATTAAATAATGTATGAAGGAATGATGGAAATAAAAATTTGAGCGCCATTTTTAGATTTTCGTTAGGAATATACCTGTTTACCTGGATAGAGAAGGGTGCTAGGTAGCTTTTTCAGTATTTGAGTCGGTCTAAACACTGAAACTAATTAATACATGTCTTATTAAACCTTATCGCTAATTTATTTTTGGATATGAAACTGTTACAATGAATCCTATTAGATTGAAAATGCATTTATGAATCTACCGTGCTCTACTTTTAAAAAATCGTATACTTACTTAATAGATACTTTTGTTACTTGTATGTTTTACTAAAAACCTACCTATCGTGGGATGTACTCAAAAAGAGCTAAATATATAGTTGTTAGGTACTTATTCATAGCAAGTAAAGAGAATTTTATTACGTGTAGTTGTATATAGACTGTAGAGGCACTAAGTAAATTCCAAAACATTTCCTCGTAGAAAGCCGGCGCAAGAGTGAATGAAACCCCTTCCGCCGACGTTTAAGCCATTGATATCAATTCATTCTCCCTCGTGTTTGAGCCAAACGGTTTCCAAACGACGTTTATAAAGTGTAAACAGTGTTGGCAAAGTTTGTTCGGCAAACAGGGGCCGCGCGGGACCCTCGGGCCGGCCGGGCCGCTCGGGCCCGTAAACCGGCAATAAACTCACCTTAGGCCGGCCGCGGCAGCCCGCCGGCTGACGCTCGCGCCATCCCGCTAACAACTTCGTCACAAAACTCACAGTTCTAGTTCGAAAAGAGTTCCGAGAGTTTCACTCCGTCGAGTCACGTGTCAGCGTTTTAGATGTGGCATGAGCGCAATACGTAATGTGGCGCACGTGGGCAAGGCGAGTCAGGTGCGGGCCCGAGCACGTCGTGTTGTTTATGGCGCGGTGTTACGCAACGCGTTGTCGCCGAGGCGCGCGTCAGTAGAATGTGGCGGCCGATGGTTTACGAGCGACGTCGCCCCCCGCCGCCGACGCCGCACGCCGCGGCGCCGCACTAAATCTGCGACCAACAGAAAAGGACACCACCACCCTCCGTTAATCCGGCAACGTTGATGTCCGGGAGACAACGTTAATCGAGGCGATTAATCGGACGGTCCGGTTGCAAGTCGCGATAGAATTGTACCGGTCGCCCGTGCCGCGGCCGATCCGGGCAAGTGCGCCCTCGTAAAGTTTCTTGGTGTATCGTTCGATGCACCAGACGTTGATGCCGGCATGCCCGACCTGAAAGTAGCTCTACTTCAATATTTTCTATAATATTTTATCTCTATATGTTAGTTTAAATATTGTACCTAATCTATACACTTGTAAATAGGCTATACTAGTAATAGAATAAATAGTTTAAGACTAACCTGAAAACACAAACCTGACAAAACGAACGCACCGCCTCATGAGCAAAGTCTGAATAATTTACAAGGGTTTTCTGACTGACGCATTTCAGAATAAAACATAAAACTGCTCTACTATATTAATACCTTGAAAACTGTTTTAATAACTTGTTGGCTTAGCACTAAAACTGACTGATTTACCTATGATTGAACTATTCAATCATAGGTAAATCGGTCTTGAAGCACTCATTTGGCAACTGCTAGACCTACATCTTCGGTAGGTACTTGCTCAATAAACAGGGAAGGAATAAAATTCGTTAGAAATACTATTCCACTTAGGTACCTAGGTATATAATACGAATGTACTCCTATTACATTAGGAAACAACTTGATATTCATAATTACAACTGAGAAGTTTCTAAAAGCTATGAGCCCGACCTTTAATTTTGGGCACAGTTGAAACTCCAAGGTCATTTTATGCTATTTAGACCAATTAATTAATCAAATTATCTAAAAAAAAACAATAGAAATATTAAGTTCTTCTACGTAAAGAAAAGACACCGCATCTTATTCTACTATGTTCCGTTCAAGTGCAGCCATCCAGCCATATTTCACTTAGTTGCTCGCTAGCTCTCGGGCGCCCAAGACGTGTTTGTGCCTTACGAAAGAACGTTCAAATGCAATAAATATCCCTCACATTAAGTAGCTCTCGTCTGTGCTACGATATCACACTAGTAGTAAAATTCAAGTAATCATTGTTTCAGCGCTGCAGCAAGCTTTAGTTTAATTTAAACTCTTAACAAAACGAAGTATGACCTTTCCTTAGGGTAGCTTCTATATACGTAGCAATATAACTCAATGAATTGAAGAAGGTTTTTATTTTTATATTTTCACAAAAGGAATTCTGATCATACTAATGTTGTATTCATTTAAAACAATTACTTCTAATAATTAATTAATACTGTTTCGAGTTTCAACAAATATTTTTTTAAGTTTTTGTGATTATTATTATTTAATAAAGTTAGATAAATGAAATTCCATTTAAACAATTACGCATCAACTTCCATCAAAATGTGACAAGAAGTTTTTCAAATATAGGCCTAGTGCCATTGTACTCGTGTAACTAGTGTATTTAAAAATGACCGCAGCAACGGGAAAATGTTAATTTATTAACATGTAGGATTGTATACAATCCTAACTTCCTAACTGTCTACAAGTATTAGGTATAAATGCAAAAGTGAGTTTGTAAGTTTTTTTTGGTTTGTTTGTTACGCTTTCACGCCACAACTACTCAACCGATCATCATGAAATGTTGGATACACGTTGTCAGGCGTACAAAAAAAGACATAGAGTACCTTTATCCTGAAATAATTAACGGTTACTGTGAGACTGCGGGTGAAACCGCGGGGCGCAGCAAGTAGGTATACAAAAAACCCATTTCAACTAAGTCCAATGTATCACATGGTTATCTAGTACCATGTTCATGAATTCGTAGTCTCTACTCAACGAAGTAAAAGTAAACAAAAGAATTGGTTGAATAGAAGAATTACTTCAAATACCTAATTGACTAAGCGAAGTGACGTTTCAGAGTACTGTAACAACTCGGCATGTTCTCGTACGTCGACAACATGAATTTTGCTGTCCCAATTTTCATGAATTCAAATTTCATTGTTCTCAATAGAATCTTTAAGTTCGTACATGAGCTAAATCAAGAGACGGGCTGTGAAGCCGTGGTGGTCTACGTTTGTGACGAACCACAAATGTTTTTGGGTACTGTGAATCTTGGGAACATAAAAAAGAGAAAAAGACATTAAAGATCATTAAAGAGAAAAGTATAGAAAGGAAAAGAGGACGGGAAAGACCAAAGAAAACTTAAGTATAAGAACGAAAGGCAAAGAAAGACAGTAAAGTAGATGTGGTGTCTAACAAGGAGATTAAAAAGATAACAGAAGCCCACTAGGCCTAGGCATTACTCCACGGATAATGGCAGTGGTCTTAAATTACAATTAATTAATTAGTTACTCTAAAACACTAAAATTTGTCAAAATTTACTAGTAGTAGTTGTTTACTTTCTTATAAAACATAGTGGTATATGATTGGATAGATGGACCGGAATTTTGTGTTATCATTTTACCCGTATGACTATTCTTTAACTACTAGCTGTGTTACCCACTGTTAGAAAGTAGTCTATGAGTAAGCTACCCTCATACCAAATTTCATCAAAATCAGTCCATCTGTTTGAAGACAAATAAACGCACACACATACACACAAACAAACTTGCAAAACTAGAAACTTACAAAAGTAGAATTCATTTAAATGTCATAACAATAAGTATAAATAAGTCATAATAAAGTCGTAGTAGTAGGCAATTACAGGCCGATGATAATAACAAAGACGACCGAAAACGACACCGAAGACGGGTCTGAGCAGTAGTGCACTTGTAGCGCCTCACTCAACTGCCGTCTTTGTACTTGTTCACTCTACAAAACTTCAAGGCTAGTGTGAATAAGTACCATAAAGGTCGTCGTGCTCCATCTTAGACCACAACGTCGCTTAACATCAGGCGAGTTGGTGGTCAAACGCCGACCTATTCTACATAAAAAAAAAACAAACTGTGAATAAACCAATTTTTAGAAATATTTTGACCAAAAAAAAATACCTACAAAAAGTTAATCATTTTGGTTAATTATAACTATTGGAAAAAACTACTAAAAAAACAAAAACAGCTGAATATAATTGACTTTTAAATAAACAATACCAGGATAACAAAGATTTAGAGAACTTAAAAATATTCACAACAAAAATCACAATCACCAAGAAGAGGCAAGTAACAATAACGCCAGAAATGACCGTTCAACAAAGATTCTTTTGAAAGATGCAAAGGGAGTTTTGACATGACAGTCGACCAATAGGAAGCGTTTTTACGGCGGCCATATTGTTTCCCCCACCAATCATTTCAAATTGAGAACGGAGAGCGTGACTCATGCCAGTCTCATCTGTCAACGTCTAGACGCTGTACCTATTTATAATTGTATATTCATATTTATGTAGGAATTGTTAACTGCGTTTGGTAAGTTTGATTAATATTTTTTTTGTATTAGTGATATTTTGATTCTTTTTGTGAAATTATAAGAAGGTATTAATCTTAATTTATATTTCTAATATATTATAATAATATTTTATTTTTCTAATTTCTAATATATATGTCTATTTTGTTTCTAATTATATTTCGATGATTGATTATTGTATGAAATTCCCTACAAACTTTTTTTAAAACTAGGTATTCGAAGTCAAAGTCTAAACGTTTTTATTTAATTGGGTATCGAAGATACACATAAAAACGTCGAACAATATAAAATAAACTTAAGCGCCTTGTTCCAAAATAGAGCCTCTACTCGGACAAACAGGAAAAAAACATTGTTTTTTAAACAAGGAACATTATTAAAAGAAAAACATTAATCCTGGCAGCAAAATGATGTAACCTAAATGTCACTATCTACTACTACTATATATTAAGGCTGTAGAGCGTGCCAAAGAAACCTTATACATAGATACATACATACATATATACATACATACATACATACATATATACATACATACCTACATACATACATACATATACACTCGAAAAACATAAATCTTGCGCAGTCGTGTAAATAAAATGTGTTAAAAATTGTGGCTTAGAACAAGGTTTTATCATAATTATTGTATCCATATACTAGTGGCTACTTGGAGGAAGTGAAAGGCTCCAAACATCCTTGTCTTCTAAACAATTTTTAACCTTATCATATCAAGTACCTACTGAAACCAAATATTATTGAAATAATATTTGGTTTCAGTGGTCAAATATTTATGAAAACAATACCTAAGAAGACCTCACGATACATGTGTTTTTCACGCGTTAAGTACTTACTGACTTTAATGAAACATTTTTGTTTATTAGATTAGAAAATGAGTTGAATGGCAGTTGCGCACGTTTATAACAAACATTATCAACGGAAACATAAAGTCGAAACGTCAGTTAATCAAAAATATATCCAAAATCGTCATTTTAAAACAACTCACCAAAACTCAAGTAGAGCAACTTCCCGACCGTTCGAGCATCACATTTCGCTCGCCACATTCCACTGAGCGTTTAAAGCATGCCCCAAAACAGCTGATTTCCCCGGGATACTCCGATCTCCTTTATCGTGCCCTAAAACACGTAATAAAACAGAGAAAACAATACTTTATGCGCTCCCTCCGGTACACCGAGGACGGCGTGCGTAACCTACATGCGGCCATTTCGAGATTTACGATCTGGGAATTGTGTGTTAGAAAGGGATAAAAACATTAAACTCTCCGCCGACGCTGAGTTTGAACGTTGCCGGTCCGTTGATACTCCGAGAACAAGGCTCTTACAGTATACGCAAAAACTACCGATAGTACAATTCCTCCACTATACAAAAAACAACTTAATACAACACACTCTATAAAAGCTAAATGTTTTGTAAAAAATACTAGAAAATTCAATAATTTCAAAGATATTTCCTCGTTAGTCACCGAAGAATATTCTTAAAATCACACATATACACGCCGAACAAATCGCATACTACCTCATTTCTGTTTACATGTGTGCGTAAATTAAACTATCCGCATGGGACCGTTGAGCGTTATAGCTTTCCCTTTTGTTAGGCTGAGTTATGGGAACGTTAGAGCGAGAGGTCGTAAATTGCGACGTGCGCCGCTGACATGTTTATGGGCGGAGTGCGCCGCGCGGCGCGGGGTGTGGGCGCGCGGCAGTCGAGAGCATGGCGTCTGGAGACGAGCAGGGACGTACGGACCGATGTTACAATTTGTTTATACACATTTACGGAAAAAAAATGTCCCTAAAAAAATATTGGGAGTTACTTTGCTTATTATACACTAGTTCTAAAAATTTTATTAAAAAAAAAAAAAAAAAAATTTTCGAATACAATTACCAACCTTCTTATATCTTAATATGCTGTTTCTTTATAGTCATGAGCAAAAATTACAAAAAGACTAAAGTTTTTTTTTCCATTAATATAGAATCTATCTAGTACAGTCAAGTAGTCAGAAGTATCTTTTTGCTAAATAACTAAGCAACAATAATTATTATAAAAACACAGTAACATTAATTAATAAATCTATTCCTGGATCCTACAGGTGGCGAGACCGCGCCTTAATGAGAGCTGCCCTGCGGACGATAAATTAAGCTCCATACTTCAGTTCGCGCCGAATTCTGTCAAATGTTGCTACGACAAGGTCCCGCGGCATGACGGAGCTTAGGCGTACCGTTGAGTATAAAACAGACAGATGTGGTAGTTTAAAAACTCTACCTTTGGTATGATCTGAATCTGATCTGATAAGGAACCTCTTTAAAAAATAAAACATTATTAAAATCTAAAGAAAACTAAAACTTCAATAAGGTGTAAAATTAAATGCTTTAGATACATTTTTTATGGATACATCACAACTTTTTTATAACATAACACATTAAATACTACTAGTATTTAAACGCTATGTTACTAGTCAAACTATGAAATACTTAAAAATTAAGACTTTCTTAATTCTTTGTGAATTTAGAATAAATTAAAAAAAATAAAGCTAGGTTAAAGTATGTAAAAATACACAAATTTGTGTATAGTTTATATTCTACGAAAACCACAATAATGATTCACTAATTACAGCAGACGATGCTACGCCTACGCTGCTGCTACGAAAAACAACCACGTAGTCTCGTAGCACATAGGTACCTGTCAAAAATCAATAAAAAGACATCAACGGATCCACTTTTTGACATTTCCTTTGCTAAGTTAATAATATAAAAGTTTACTTTTAGTTAGCAATATAAATATCACGTTAAAACAATTATTTCAAACTACTAGGAATAAAAAGTGCAGGCACTCATTGAGGCACTCAATTTAATAAATAAAAAAAAGTTGTTGTTATCTCGCGATACTTTTCGAAACTATTGAGAACACTATGGTCTCATTTTGTAAAATTTTCATTGAACGTTGCAGAGACCTATCTAACAGATTATGTAGGTATGTAAGTACCTACACTCCGACATACTTAAAAGATTAGATAATAACGCTATTAATAATATCGTTGTTGTTCTATAAGCATTTTATAAATATTATGGTCGTTTATGACACGTCCAAAACTAATCATAATAAAGTATGTCACAAAATAAAATTGTTATTAGTGTCATAAATACCTACACGAGTAAAAATTAAAATAAATTTTAAACAAATAATATGACGTGCTCGTGCCTTTCGATGGTTCGTGCTCATTAATTTCCTCTGCTCCTATTCAAGACTACTACCGAAAACAATTCAAGGGTCAACCGAAAACGAGAACAATCAAACCAAATTAAACTTTACCACCTCAACTTAAGGTCCACAAGTTTAATATCCCGTCAATGTGACACAAATGTTCCAACATCCCAAATCGAAGCAAGCCCAAACTAGTTTGAGCTGTACGCCATTGTAATAAAGTCTATAAAAGTTGTAGCTTGCGTTTGTTTTGACGGCTAATTCGTGTATTAGTAAAGAAGGGACGTAGCTCCTACTAATAGGGCAGGTATAAGTGAACAATTCCTCGTCAAGTCACGGCGCACGCGCATTTCACTAACCGCTAGAGTTACGCCGCCAGAGTGGCGACAAACGTTTGTAGGCTAATTTTTAGAATGCTATTTTGATTTATGACTTTATTATACTTATTGACAGGATGCGTGATAGACATGTTTAGTGAAAGTTGTTAAGTTGGCGGTGCCAAAAAAAATTTTATACTTACTTACCTAAACATTTATACTTACTCGTAACATGATAATATTATTATAATACTCGTAATATACTCCGCCAGGTTGTATTTTGCTGTTGTTTTTGAGGCAAGAGAGGTCACGTGGGTGACAATTTTAATAACAAACAACATTTAAATAACATATCGTCCCCCTTTCCCTCAAAAGGACTGACAGAGGTGAACAACACCCACACTTCGCCGGACGATATTCAGTTCCAAATATGACGGGGGCGAGCCTGTCGCCATACACCAGGCTCTAGTTATGTAGCAGATGACATTTAAACACGCACTTTAGTTCACACAATGAAAAAATTAGTGCGTTCCTTCAGCTGGGTCCGAACCCACTCCCTCTGACCGCATTGTTTTTTTGCATAAAAAACTAAGTAACACTTGTACTCTGACTGATATACATACAAATACATAAATGCATACTTAAATAGATAATTATTATTAACACCTAGACATAGAACCAACACAAATGTTCATCACATAAATGTTTGCCCTAGATGGGAAATGAACCCACGCTCCCAAGCTTAGCAGGCAGGTTCACTACAAACTGAACCACCGAGGCAGGCAATATAGTCAGTAATTTGCTGACAACAAATTCGATGGAGATGATGACGATGAGGCTATGACGACGATAATTTCCGTAGTTGGATGTCAACTCTCGGAGCACTAGATCTCGTTTTTTTTTATCATGATACTGGCTAACTTAAATTAAGTACTATAGCAATTCCATCCATCCATCCATCCATCAGCCATAGGACGTCCACTGCTGGACATAGGCCTCCTCCATAGACCTCCAATAAGACCGGTTGGTAGCGGCCTGCATCCAGCGTGATCCTGCGGTCTTGACAAGGTCATCTGTCCACCTTGTGGGTGGACGTCCTACGCTGCGCTTGCCGGAACGTGGTCTCCATTCGAGGACCTTTCGACCCCATCGGTCATCAGTCCTTCGTGCTATGTGCCCTGCCCACTGCTATTTCAACTTGCCAATCCTCTGGGCTATGTCGGTAACTTTGGTTCGTCTACGGATCTCCTCATTCCTGATTCGATCTCGCAGAGAGACTATAGCAATTACTTATTAATAAATAATTGCTTAACGGTTTATCATCATTCCAGTCTTTCTACGTCCCACTGCAGGGACACCGACCTGACATGACCCTACATTAAGGGTGATTGAGACGTTATCCGCCACGCTGGCTCAATGCGGGCTGGTCAATGCCACAAATAGTTCAAATAATTAATTCTTAAAACATATTAGTTTCCCCACGATGATTTTCCTGGATTTTAAGTGCACGCGTCATATTTAAATGCACATAAACTTTTCTACGAGAAAAAAGATCATTGGTGCACAGGATCGAACTCACGACCGCCGGATCGGACGGCGCGGTTCAACCCCACTCGGCCAACACGGCTCGCAATTTAACTGTTACTCTACTATTCAAGCTCTCTATCGAGACAAAATTGAGACATTATCATTTTATGAGACGAGAATTACTCACGTACGATTTAGTCGATTATCCCAGCTATAGTTTCAACAGCATTCTGCGATCTTTATCAAGGCGAGTGCGCATAGACACACAGCACAAAGCAGTGTGCGAGATGTAGCCGCGCGTGCGCACTCGCTTTGATTTAGACCGCCGAAAGAGGTTGAAACCATAGGACCCACCGAACCAAGCCATGCCGTGAAATGACCTAGTTGTGTTTCGGGATGTAGTCTGGTGTAACCGTTCCGAAGATGGCTCTGAGCAGTAGCGCACTTGTAGCGCCTCACTCAACTGCCGTCTTTGTACTTCTTCACTCTACAAAACTTCAAGGCTAGAGTGAATAAGTACCTTATAGATCGTCGTGCTCCATCTTAGACCACACCGTCGCTTAACATCAGACGAGTTGGTGGTCAAACGCTGACTTATTCTACATTAAAAAAAAGACGGAATAAAAGACTAAATCGTACGTGAGTAATTCCCGTCTCATAAAATCATAATGCGTGAAAACTACGTCAGTTTCCATATAAAAAAAGATTGGGGCAGATGGCACATTTAGAAAGAGAGAGGCATATACTCAGAAGTAGGATAAAGAAGACTGGAAGAAGTTGAACTGTTTTCTACTTCCGGAGACTGTTTTAAATTGCTAAATAAATGCTGGTGTAAGAACATCTTGAGTAGGTAATTAAATCTATCAAGAGTTCAAGACGCATTTACTCGTATCTGTTTGCAATGCAAGTGTGTAATTTATACAAGTGTGTTACAGTGTTTACACACTTAGGTTACCCATGTACCAGCAAGCTTACCAAGATAAATTGGGTGATCGCTAAAATACTGTTACACTTACACTTTAATTAGACGAAATAATGTAAGTAAATTTTCTTAGATTGTCTTTCTATAAGAGCCTATTTGTATTTGATCTCGTGGTTCTTTTTATAAAACATATTACATATCGTCACGCCTTTCCCCTGAGAGGGCTGGCAGAGGTGTAATACAACACCCACACTTCGCGGGACGATATTCAGTCCCAAATGTGACAGGGGGCGAGCCTGTCACCATACACCGGGCACCAGTCATGTAGCAGATGACATACAATACGCATATTTGTTCACACAATGAACGAATTGGTGCGTGCCGTCGGCTGGGTTCGAACCCGCTCCCTCTGGCTTGAGAGGCAGGCCTTCTCCAACCAGGCTGTCAGCGCTCACCGGCTGTCTTTCCACAGTTAGTTATAAGTAACATTATTAAAAGAAAAACAAAAACTCTACGGCAAAATACGTCGGTAATAGTCTGCACTCTGGATATACTTACCTAATTATAAATGACTAGCTGTTTTGCCCGCGGCTTCGCTCAAGGTCTATAGCCTTTGTCAATCAGGAATAATGTAGCTATCTAATGGTGAAAGAATTTTTGTAATCTGACCAGTAGTTTTTGAGTTAATTCGTTACAAACAAAGTTACATACAAATCTTTCCTCTTTATAATTTTAGTACAGATGTACCCTATATCACTATCAAGACGATTCAAATGATACCTCACATTTCGAAATCCATCAAGCTGATTAGGCTGTAGGGCTTGCAAAGGAAATTTATGCTTACAAACAAACACTTGAAAAACATAATCCTCCTTCTTGCGCAGTCGGGTAAAAATACAGTCTAAAGTTGTGTTTTGAACTGAACCGTGATTTCTCGATAAGTGTATTAATCCCCTTATTTTTGTTTTCTTACTAGAAATTGTTTCCAGAATTCTAAACCATGTGCCACTAGCCATAAGATTCATTTTAAGAATCCAAGAAGACTTGGTTAGAAGTTAGAGCTTTCAGGCATTTAGGTAATAGACTATTTTAAGCGATTTTTTCATCTCCTAAAAACAGCATTAGTTTAGATGTAAACAAAATATAAATCATGAATGCTACTCAATGGAAATAATTCATGAATTTATTGTTATAGGACGTCCGCAATCATCAATTTCAAATTCTAATGTAGTTTTACGAACGGTATTATTGGACGGATACGATTTGAATTTGGAATACGAAAATAATATTAATGTTGTTTAAACTAGTCATCGTGGATAGCGGGTCTTCAATGCATTCTGCATGGAGTTTTTTTTTAAACTTGGTTTATATTGGATGCACTGGCCTGCACGGCTACTGGCGCTCAGATTAGAGCCCTATTTCAAATACGAGACAGTTGGATTTACAGCGACAGACGTTTAGCAACTTGCGTTATTCATTTGTTTTACAAAAGCAAATTAAGTGTAAAAATATTAAAAGAAAAACTAAAAACATAACATAACACCCTGTCCCATACTCATTTGTCGTATCCTCTCCATCCTAAGGTTACCTGGAAAAGATCGCTTTTAGTGATAAGGCCGCCAGTTGTTACACTATTTATTAAATTTAATTATAATTTTTATCTTGTTGTTTTGTTATTTGTGGTGTGAACAATAAAGAGTTTATCTATCTATCTATCTATCTATCGTCACGCCTCCTCCCCGAGGGGACTGGCAGAGGTGTAATACAACAACCACACTTCGCCGGACGATATTCAGTCCCAAATGTGACAGGAGCCGCCTGTCGCCATACACCGGGCTCCAGTCATGTAGCATATGACATACAATACGCACATATGCTCAAACAATGAAAAATTGGTGCGTGCTGTCTGGCTTGGCTGGCTGGGTTCGAACCCGTTCCCTCTGGCTTGAGAGGCGGACCTAAAACTAAAAACCTGCAAAATACTAGTCTGACACTCCGGACATACCTAATTAATAAAATGTTGTACCCTATGTCACTTTAACTATCAATACAATACAATACAATACAATACAAAAACTCTTTATTGACACCAAATCCTACTTCCTATCCTACTAATATTATAAACGCGAAAGTTTGTATGTATGTATGGATGGATGGATGGATGGATGGATGTTTGTTACTCTTTCACGCCAGAACGGCTGAACAGATCTGGATGAAATTTGGCACAGAGATAGATTATAATCTAGAATAGCACATAGGATGCTTTTAAACCGCGGGTGAAACCGCGGGGCGCAGCTAGTACAAAATAAATCTAAACTAAACATTCAAAAAATATAGGCAATTCAAATTACATTTCACATGTCAAAATCCATCAAGCTGTTTAGTTTGTTGGCAGAGCCAAACAAACCTCATACATACACACATACACAATACATACACTCGAAAAACATAACCCTCCTTCGTGCGCAGTCGGGTAAAAATATGGTACATTAAAAATGTAGTCTTGTGATTTTTTACAGTTCCGGATCAAAATAGGTTAAAGGAACCCCTATTTAAATCAGTTAAAACTTCAACAAGTACCTAGAATACTCATTGACTAAGATCTAGCTTAGTATCCTAATACATAGTACCTGAAAATAGTGACCCTCCTTCGCACGACTTTGTTTACCGTCTCAACTGAATAATGCGATATAAATTAAGTGGTTTACGTCCAAACAATGAAGTATTGTCAACTTTATGAATCACCAATCTTAATATCGCTTACTCTCGTCCACATTTGCAAGTTTGTCTGCTGCACACACCAATATTGCCTAACTAGTTCAAATAACAAATGACCTGAGAATCCTAACTTTAGAAACCGATATTAAACTATATTACTTTACTACATTAAGTTCAAGACCCACTGACAAATTGAAAGCAGTTAAACCCTTTTCGTTCTACGTCTCATGGTTCCCACAATTGGTAACTTCGAATGAAATGGTCCTAAAAGCAGCTCGGATATCTCTTAAAAACCGAACTAATACGATGAAAAACTCGAGCGCATTTCCATTGCACGTCCAACGTGATTTATCCGGAAGGATATAGGAGCAAAACTGGCAATGTATAAAACATTAGTGAATACAGAAAAGTAGCGAAGCGTAGTGACTGGCGTCTATGTTTGCCATAGATTGTCAATTATAGATTCCGCAGTCGGCACAATCAAATCGCATTCGCATATTTTTCTAGTTTAATGTTAAATACGGTTAGGTGTACTTTGAGATTGGCAATGGGATAGCTTTTGTCTCTGCCACCAGGACCCACGTCGCTTTTTCTGCCAACTGTGGCGCGTTTTTATTTTACGACAGGCAGTGGTTCTTCTTTAGTCCTGGACTCTTGTTTGAGAGGGACTTGAAACAGCTGAGCGCAGGCTTCGTTAATGAAATACTTAAATACATTTCAGACAATTTTGGACCCAGACGCTTTTGGCTTTGAGGGCTTGAGCCTCTTAGACTTCCCTCCTCACAGGACTAGCACAAGCAGTGCTATTCACAATAATTCGGAAACGTTTCCGATCGAATCTCACAAATTTCAAACTCAAATTGTTAGAACCTCAGTTTACTTTTATAAAAATATTGGAATAGGTAATCCAGTATAAATCTGATCAGAAGAATGAATCACGTTTAAAAACTTTTAAATACAGACTGAAATTCGAATATATTGAGTTTCACACTTTTCAAATCCGAACGGAAACTTTTTCGTATGATTGTGACTAGCAAAGATCTCGTAATGAGGTATCTATAGGGGGCAATCTGTGACGTGTACCCTGCACCGCAGTGGGCAAAACGAAAATATATTACTTTTCCGAAGATTTAGGAGTGTTTGGACCGAACAATAATGTCCAGCTTTTGTGGAAAAAGATAGATGGCAATGCATAGGTTACATGTAGCAGTGGTTTTTCCTTTGTGAGCGGATAAAACTTTAGCATGGAACGTTGCGGCTGTTATTAATATTATTTATGTTTTCTCTACATTAGGCAGCCTATTGTTGAGTGGAAGAAAAGATTTTCCGTAATTTGTGTTTAGATTCTCGTAGGATACAAGATACTTTGTTCTTTACATGAATATTCCTGGCTTATGTTCCAAATAATTGATATAGCCCAATATTCAGTTTATTTTATCATTACTCAGTTATTTTTATCATTAAGTAGGTAAGTAGTCAGTTCTCTTGATCAAAAACAAACTAATAATTCTTCCGTCTTGTTACGCTTTTTTTTTTCAAAATCTCGTATCTACTTATGATTTGATCTCTAAAATTACACAGATACACAACATATCGTCACGCCTTTCCCCTGAGAGGGCTGGCAGAGGTGTAATACAGCACCCACACTCCGCCGGACGATGTTCAGTCACAAATGTGATAGAGAGCGAGCCTGTCGCCATACACCGGGCTCCAGTCATGTAGCAAATGACATTATATTTATACGCACATACAAAATTATCTCTAAAATTTAATACGAAAAATCCTAGGACTACTTTAGATTTTTTTGTAATCGATACATTTATTCACTTGTCAGTATGACAAATATGTTTTTACAGAACATTCATAGAAAAAGTGTAGGTACAATCGCTCACAAAATCTTACACTAAAATTCGGTCACTAAACTAACTAGCCGAAAGCCTCGCCTGTGTCAAAAGCTGTTCCCGGTATTATGTAATGGGCTCGAGTAATTTGAGAATAAGCCCCGTAAAGCAGCGTCAAAATATGTAAAGATTTTTATCTTTTCCGTAAAATGGCTTGGGAAAAAACATAAAGAAGGTGGTGTCACCTGATCCCGACAGCTAAGATTTATTGCGCTCGGTGTGGCCGCGGCCTAAGGTCGAGCCGAGTTATGACGCTCGCTTATAATTTACCTACACGTAGGGTTGCCATGTGGAAGTAAAATTTTGGATCAAGACTTTTTATTAAGACTGTACTTGCAAATAAAAATCGCGTGAATTTGAACTGTTTTTATTCAACTAGTATCTTTCTTAATCTTTTACCTTGTTGAAGTTACAAAGCAAGGTCACGAAAAAAAATGCGTTTCAAGTCCGCGAAACGTTAAGAACAGGTCTAGTTTTGTCAAATTCTTAGAAAACGTTTGTCCACGCCGCAACCACAAATGGGTGACTGCAGAAGTAAAAAAACCAGTTTCATTTTTCCAAAACAAGTCTACAAATAAACGGACCTTGTCACCCTAAAGATCGTGTGACAAGAATTAGTTTCTCGAATGCACGGCTGAGTCACTTCTTACTTCACTAAATTCCTTTATAACAAGCTTTTTATTTAGATCAAACGCGATTATTCATAGAATTATGTCAAAATAAAGCCACATTAAAAAAAGGTTTCAGAAAGCACTCCATTAAATAAGGCCATTTATTTAAGACAAAAGCCCCGCATCTGCCAAGTATCAAATTAAAAATGAAACCACTACTAAATTCTTCTCATTACAACCAAAAGACATTAGTAAAGGCGGGAAAAGAAATGCCTAGGCCTACAAATATACCCCGAAATACCCGTAAAGCCTTTTAAATTTAACAGCTTAAGACTGAAGTCTGTGCAGGGGAAAATGTGCTTTAATTTGTGGGTCGTAAAAGATATTTTAAATCGGCGGGTAAGTGAAAATAAATCGTTTTGCTTGGTGGATGTGGAAGCTCAAGTAAAGTGGAAGGAGTCTCCGAGAAAATTGGCACAAGTGGTTTTAGCCGGGAACGGGGACCGAGGCGAAGCGGGGGAAAAATGTGACTGAACAGAATATAGAGGTGACATTCTATTCGCGAGGGAAAAATGATGCCTCTGTGAGGCTCTCTATCGTATTTATTCTGTTATGTAATCAAATTAAAGAGGGTTGGTGTCAGGCAGGATGCCGGCCGTAAACCCTAAGCTAAATCTTTTACAGTAAGAATAATCTCTGATGATGATGAATGATGATGTCTTTTTTTCTCTCACTGGCATCAGCCAGTGAGAGAAAAAAAAAGACACTAGTAACGTACGTGCTGTACGGACCCTTGCTGATATATGGGTAGGAAGAAGAAGAATAAAGTTAAATAATAATTAATACAAATAAAAAATATATCATCATCATATCGTCAGCTCGGAATACGTCCACCGCTAGACAAAGGCCTCTCACGCTCCACAACGACCGATCTTGCGTTGTCCGCCTCTAGCGGCTTTCTGCGACCCTCGCCAGATCGTCGGTCCACCTTGTAGGAGGCCATCCCATCTGTGTCTTCCGGTGTCGGTTCTACGCGTGATAGGCCCTGTCCACTACCGGTTCAATTTGGCAATTCTTCGGGCCATGTCGGTTGCTTTGGTCTGTTACAAACTAGAAATAGTTGCAGTAGCCGAGACACCCTGGTAGTGGTTAAGTCAAAAACAAAATTATTTGCGATCATACTCTGTCGTTGCATCTGATTTGCTACAAGCAGTTTTGGCCTAGAAACTTTCAATAGAAAAGGACGCCTGGAGAACGTAGGTACAATAAGCTTTATATTTTAAGTGGAACATAATCATAACAAATTGTAAAATACTTACTTTTCACAATTTGCTTTTGTAGGTACGAATTTATTTTTAATCTGTCAAAAAAAATCAACTTGTTAGGACAAAAGTTACACCTAGCTTTTGCTTAGCGCCTTATAAGCATTTTCAACACCACATTAAATTCGTATACCTTATATGTGTACACCTTAGTGCTTCCTACTAATATTATAAACGCGAAAGTTTGTAAGAATGGATGGATGGATGGATGTTTGTTACTCTTTCACGCCAGAACGGCTGAATAGATCTTGATGAAATTTGACACAGATATAGATAATAGTCTAGAATAGCACATAGGATACTTTTTAACCGCGGGTAAAACCGCAGGGAGCAGCTAGTACTTCATAAAAAAGAGACATGTACATTTTTCTTGAGTTGTAGGTACAAATAAAAAAGTCCAATCTGACTTTCACTTCTGAGACGTCTACTCTTTGAGCTTAGTATAGGGGCGGCCGTCGAATGTTCGCCCAGAGATAGCACTCGCGGCAAGATGTATGGCTGCTTACGAAAAATTTTCAAACAGTCTATCGGATTGGCTCCGAACGGAAAATAAGAGGGGACAGACAAATAAATGAGGGCAGTAAATAACATATATCTCCCTATGACAATAATACAGGTCAGCAGGAGATATCTCTTGAGATAGTAACGCATTATTGATGTAGCAAAAACACGGGAAAGAGGCGATTGATAGGTAGAAGATAGAATAATGGGATTGTGTAAGTTTGCGCGTTTTCACGATTGTTTGAATTTTTTTCTGAGACATGATTCGATCAATCAGCGTTGGTGGTAATGGGCCTTTGTGGGATGTGATTGATGATGGTAAACAACCTATCGTGTTGATAGATGTTTCAATTCAACATCAACGACTGTGATAAGAAAATATTAATAAGTAAGTAACTGTATTCGTGTCAATGCAAAGTAGAGACTGCAAGAGTTAAGATAGAAGTTTTTAACGACGTTTCCTGTCTTTTTTTGTTTTTTTTTGACGTTTCCTGTCTATTGCTACATACTTTTTTTAGCTACATACTTTTTTTTGTTACGCTTTCACGCTTCAACTATTCAACCAATCATTATGAAATTTTGCATGTAGGTACACGTTGTCAGGAGTACAGAAAAGGTCATAGGTCACCTTTCATCCTCAAACAAATAACGGCTCCTTTGTGGCCGCGGGTGAAACGACAGGGCGCAGCTAGTTGTGCTATATTATTAAACAAAATAAGAAATGTTTATTTATCTACTGAATTTATTTTTAAAACTCTTAGTTTTCGGTAGGTACGTTTCAGAAAAATAATGTGAAATATTCCATTGTAAATGCTTAAGGGTCTAGCGACCACTTTAGACTACGTCGCTAAACGATCTATTGCCATTTCATCTAGAAGGAAACGACCAGCAAAGAGAGCCAGTAAAGGTACTGACGATCCTCTGACTAAAGTTATCTACAAAGTGAAAAATTGCAATTTCAAATTTTTTTATGACTTTCGTACTTTTCTAATCATTTATAAATAACCTAAGAATACCTAACCCTTGTAGTATGTATTAATTAATTAAAAAGCTAATGACGTAACAATTTCGTTATGCCAAGGGGTTTTGATTTCCTTTGTCTATCAATTAAATAAATCAGTCAAAAGTGACCCCTTACAAATGCGGATATTTTTCATTGCTCTATTTTCTCTTCAGAACGTTTTTTTTTTAAAACCAAGAACACAGGGAAAAAGACATAGTTCATTTAATTGTACATGCCAATTTTCATCATATAATCTGACGAATAGTTTCCAAGAAATTTTACAAGCTCGTTTGTATCGAAAATTCAGAGCGTCGCGGAACCCTTAAGCAATTTTCTTAAGTCACTATATTTTTGAAATACAAAAACCAATTCAATTAAAAATCCAAATCACACATTCGCAGAGAACGTCGTGGATTTTTCTTTCAAAATTTATGTTCGCTCCGCGCCACCAGAGGGCGTATTGCGGGAGGGGGTGGGGGGTGCGACTTCATTTCGCTTGCGTCGTTTATCTTGAGAAACATAATTCAGGGGTAAAGTCACTGTCAACTTATTCCTATTCTTTCGACTAAGCGTAAAATTGCTATGTTTTACTTTTTATGGGACGTATCTTTTGGTTTTGCACAGTGGTAGTTTTGTTTTTGTAGAGCATAACTCCTATCAGAACATACTAGGGCCTGCACTTGACGGTGTGTTCCAGCAACTTTCTTTGAACGAAATTCCAACACATGGTTCATATTGCCAAAAGTAATTTGACATTTCCAAAAAACTATTTGTATTTCTAAAAACTGATATATTCTTCCTAAGTTCCTGGTCTATACGCAACGGTCGCTACCGATATACGATACGATACCGCTACGATACCGATATACGTATACGATCGCTTACCATCAGGCAGCTTCACTTACCTTACCTTACTTACCAAATATGACATAAAAAAATAGGTTTCTTAATTTGAAATCCGATTTCAAATGTACGGATTTATTTTAGGCGTTTACCAATCAAGTTTATTTTTTCTTTGACGTTAGTAAAATTCGCGACATTCAAAGGCTGTGAGCGGCTGACCCTTAGCTGGCTGACTTTAATGTCGTGTATTAGGCAAATTCGTCAAATCAGCCGCTCGTCAGCAAGAGCGCTAATTAAGCCGCAAACTGAGTGAGTACGCATTAAAAATAGTCTAGAACGGTGAACTGGTCGGTTTATATCATAAAGTTAGGAATGTTGAAGTTGAAATTTTAAGAATACCCTTTTAAATTAAGATTAAGCTAGTTTTTTTTTAGGACACTTCCACACACGGTCGCCTGACCCCAAACTAAGCAGAGTTTGTACTATGGCTGCCAGAGACTGATATACATACTTAGATATTTTTAAATACATACTTAAATACATATTAACACCCAGACATAGAACAAACACAAATGTTCATCACATAAATGTTTGCCCTAGGTGGGAATCGAACCCACGCCCCCAAGCTCAAAAGGCAGGCTCACTACCAACTAAGCCACCGAGGCAGTCGTAGTCACAGTCGCAGTAAGTTAAATTTAAAATGTAAACCCTAATGTAAATAATATAAACATAGTTTTCAAGAACTTCATAAAACTTCATAAAATTTATGAACCACTAAATTAAGAACACTCTATGGACACCCATATACACGATAGATTTATGCAATAAAAATATTCTATTCTATAGTTAGGACCAAGCTTAAGACAAGTGAACTTTATTGTAAGGTGAGAATGCAATTAGTCTTAATAAAAGTGTAAGCCATCCAAAATACTCGTGACTTTGGAACTTAACTAACTTGAAAATCATTCCTCCAGAGACTACTTTTTTTATGAGTCCCGCTTTGAGGTTGAAGTTTTTATAAACTGTAGAATCTTTTTTCAGTCTCCTAATATGTTTTATGTAGGTACTTAACATATTTTTTGGTTTAACTAAAATCGAATCTATGGTTCTATGGAAATTTTATATTTGGACCCAGAATGTAGACAATAGTACTTAAGTAGAGTTCCAGGTCAGTAACCTTACAACTTGAAAGCCAGCTTCGAGCTCTGTACCATTTCAGCCACCTAGCCATAAAACCAAAGAGTATCCAACAAAAATTTTGCAGATGATGAACAAAAAGGAAGAGATCTGAAACACTGACAAGAAACGCAAGCTGCAGGACTACATACATAATGCGGAACAACCAATACAACCTGCTCCAACTCATAATGCAGAGGAAATTTCAGAGAAAAAGATCACCGGGAAGAAGGCGTACTTCATGGCTGAAGAATCTGGGGACATGATTCAACTTGAGGACTAGATTCCTACCCCCCAATTCTACTAACAAATTGTTTTGAAATTGTTAATGGATTACCTCAAATTGACGCGTTTGTAAGACTGAAGTGTCAAAAATTGACAATTCATTAACAATTTTAAAACAATGGCTTAGTGGAATCGAGGCCCGGTTTATACACCGGTCTAGGCATATGTTTGACCACTGACTCGCCTGATGGGAAGCGACGACGTGATCGAAGGTGTAATCAACCTCGGGTAGAAGAGGGCATCTCAAGATGAAGAAGAAGTCTTTTAACACCTAATCATTTTTAGATACTCATCAGCCGCTCTCATTAGTCATTCTCAAAGTACGCGACCTATCACCAACAAATCCTTGTTTTGTACGTCGCTCTACGTCACGCACACACCATACTTTACGTATCCGTTATTACGCACCAATACGTCATTCGCCGCAATAACGGTCAAACAATAAATATCGCTTTGCGCAGACAACACGCGCAAAGTAATATATGAAGTAAAGAATAAATAGGCAATTTAGTGCAATACGCACGTTCGGCCGAATATTGCCGAATGGACGGCGACGAACGGCGAATTTCCATATCGTATCGCGATTCGTGGGGTGCCTTTATGGGCTAAAAATTAAGTCGACGTAAGTTGTTACGTGTTGATTTTCAATTGGATAGTGAAGTTTGGGTAATTGGACGGTCGGGATTACGTCAGTTTGACGTATGACATTGACAATGCTGGAGAAATTGACGTGTCTCGTTCCTAGGGTTAATGTTATTTTCTTCCATTGTACCTACTTACTTATGTTTTCGATTAAGAGTAGATTTAAAAGTACTTGGATGCAGAATCTTACGTTACCGTTTGTTGTATGTTTATCTTACAGTCAGTTGCAAAATAAGTCATTAATTTTGACACCTTATGATTTTTACAACAGAACGAATAATCTAGATGATATTTTTTTTAAATGTGAAAACCATTATGATAATGTTAGTAATCACATAGGTATTATAAATTCGAAGACGATGAATATAGTAAATAAGTTAAACGATGATAGCCTAGTTGGAGAACGCCCGCCTCTCAAGCCATAGAGAGCGGGTTCAATCCCAGCCGACGGCACGCACCATTTTTTTCATTGTGTGAACATTTATGCGTATTGCATGTCAGCTGCTACATTATTGGAGTCCGGTGTTTGGCGACTCTATTACATTTGGGACTAAATATCGTCCGGCAAAGTGTGGGTGTTGTATTACAAGTCTGCCAGTCTCTTGGGGGAAAAGGCGTGATGATATGTTAGGTCATGTTATAGTTTACTTCTGATCCAGTGTGTTCAAAACCTGCAGTTACATTTTAGCATATTACTCTTAATAAAAGTTTGATGATGCACTGTTAGATGTAAAATATTTATTACCCATTATGTTTAAAATTAAAATCTAAATATGTATGTACTTAGCTTATATTACGTAGCGTACACGTAACTATCAAAGTCACAAAAAACATGAATAAAACATTTTCCTCAAATTACTTTTAGCTCTACAAGATTCGAATAAATCTTTCTAAAGTAAGTACAATCGTATGGAAAAAAGATCCGCTGAAAGTATAAATTTCCCTCTAAGACTCGATAGAAATGAGAGAATTCCACATTAAATCTCTGTAACAATCCGATAGGTGGCGCTGCGGAACCGGAAGCTTGAAAACACATTTTAATAAGGGATAAACCTACTTCTGGCGTACAATTAGGTACAAGTTGCTTTGAGAACATTGCCTTTAGTTTTACTATATTACATAATGATATAATCAGATTACTCACCTATAATTTTTTTTAAATAACGAGAACGGTTTAATTATGAGTTTTGATACTGTTGACTTAAGTACTAAAAACTGTAAAAACGTTGTTGGCATTATTTTTATTAATACGAGCCTAACAAAGTTTCCTAAATGATAGAAAAGATAAGCATTGTCCTAATTTTGTCATGTTAATGCCAACTTTTTGATCCTAGAGTTTCAGAATCACACGCACAAATTAAATAGTAGGTAGGTATGTGAAAAATGAAAATAATAGGCTTATTGCATCTGTCGTAGGTATACTTTTAAATCTAGGGAGTAAATAAATAAATACATTTTAAAGCTGAAATGACCACATAATTATTTGGGAAAGTTCATTTGATCATTGTAATTTTATTTTAGACTATGATGAAAAAAGGTATAGTGTAAAGAGTTTCAGTTATCAAGCTATAATTTTATGTGAGATGTTTAAACTGGCCTATGTAACGTAAAAAGCGAGTAATGACACAAATAGCACTGTTCAAATGATGTAGTCTTTCTTTACCTTTTGATTCCCACTAAGCACAGATGATTAGCCATGATCTTCAAAACGGCTGTTTTATTAAACGATCAACGTACCCTGGGCATCCCCAGCATCAAGACACCCTACACCCTATAAGGCATTACCTCCACGAGGGAGAGCAAGCGAAACGAAATGTGGCTTTAAAAATTTGGAACACAATCCTGCTATTTGTCTTTCGAACGTCTCTTATAAATCAAGGAATAAAGCAGCCAACAATGGTTTATGGACGAAAAAAAGTACGTATATAAGGCGGGAAATAGCATACAGCCTTCTCACATATATTATGGATGTTAGTGTTGCGTAAGAGATAGGTTGGAGTGACGAACAGGTAGCACGTGAGAGGCTCAACGTCTCTGATACATTCATTGAGAAGACAGGAAGGACAGCATCGGGAAGTAATTTCTGATTGAAGAATTGAACTTCCTAGCCGATTATAACATCAGGTTAGCCTTTTTAAAAGTACTTAACGACATATACATGTCAATAACTAATGTTATTTAATTAAAGCTCACGTGTTTAAGCAGGCATTTTTTTCACTTAACGTAATCTTATATAGAGCTTATGTAAACACATTGTGTAGCAATCGACCGAACCAGCTGACAACTACAGCGATGCGCTATTTTGATAATGTTTACTCCAAATAAATTATCTAATATGAAACAGTACAAACTAACTATACATAGTTAAAAACGCGCTTCATCGTCGGCCATTTTAATATCCAGTGTCGTTATTTAAAACGCGTCACTCCCGTCCGCACTATGCGACGCACTCGCAAAATTATTACCTTGTAAACCCACTATATCACGTTAAATTTACGACTACCTGAATATGATAGATTTTCAATCCACCCGCCATAATATACGGCGAAAAACCTCTGTCAAAATAGAGAAATAAATAAACCTGTGACAACCAATTAATAACTCGTAAAACGTTAGTGACGAAAAAAAGGGATAAAAAGGTACAGAAAAGTGGTCACACAAAGCCTCGAGAGAGACGCTTGTAAAAAGCGACGAGGCTGTCCATAAATTAGGACGTATTCAAAACAAATCGACGTTATTCATTACACATATGACTTATTGCAACGAAAGTCTATTTATAACCCACTTGTGTTATGTAAAGGACACAAAGAATTCTATAAAAACAAGTTGAGTCGAACAATGTTCGCTTCATTAGTCACGTTAGGGATCGAATGATACACAAATATAATTCGTTTGAAATTCGTTTTTGGACGTTAATAGAGCGTGAATAAAAATTCGTAAAATGGAAACGATTTATTGGTTCGCATATTTTCGATTTTTTTAGTTACTCAAAAGAACTTAACATTGCCGCATCATTTAAGTTCTCCTATTTAAATACAAATCTGACGTTTTTAAGTGTCAACATGACGCATGACACATCTCTAATAAAGCGACTAGTAATTTGTATGTCAACACATGCATCACATAAAAATAACTTGATCACAAAGTTGTCTTAATAAATGGAGCGTCATTAAAACGGCTGATAAATTACATTTTGATGACACAAGATTAAACTAAACCCACACACAAATCTTTTTCCAAGCAAATAAATATCGTATTCATCAAAGTATTAAAAACTAAATATATCCACCGTTGCGCTATATTTTGCTATCTTGCGTAATATTTCCAAACATACCTAAATCATACAAAGAAGTAAGAAATACGAACCACTTTTCCAAGAGATAGCAGCCCTAAACACATGCAAATCGAATCAACCAACTCGAGCATTTTATTATCAGATAGCACATAACGATACCTTCATCAGGACTGCGAAACGTTATGGAACGTCGAACCGCGAAATAAATGGCTTTTAAAAGTGTGATCCAAGATGTACAAAAAGTGGGGAGGAAAAAAGGGGAAAAAAGTCGAACGAAATGATAAATTTCCCTTGAAAAGTGAGCGTTTATTTATGACGCGGCAGTGTGGTTATCAGATCTTGTTCGGGCGCGCATTCTAAATGCGAGTATGGCTGCGCATTGACGTGAGATCTTTGCGGAATTTGCTGACATGAAGCGAGTGCATGTTTCTTTGTCTCGCAGTGTATTCATATTGCGCGTACAAAATGCACATTCCTTTGTTATCTGTGGATTTCGTTTGTTTTCGTATTTATAATGGTTATAAGAATAAGCATTTTTCTTGTTCTAAGCATTAGTCGTAACTATTATTACTCGTTTGACACAGTTACTACTTACAATTATAACTTGTATTTTCTGTAAAATGCCTTTTACCTAAAATATAGAGACACAATAAATTATTAGGCGACTATTACGTGTAGGTATATAATACCTAGTAAGATAGTAAAAAGAATAAGTTAGTAGTTATTTTAAGTGTGGCCAGTATTACCTATAACATGTCCGCGTAGTTTTCCATGACCATGTTTTTCCATGTTCAGTTCATGTCACAGACTGCAACCACGGAAATCTCGAAACAGGTGTCTCTAACACGGCAACTTTAAATTAGGCAATAAGAATTATGCTCCAATCTCCTTCATTCACCACAAATCACGCAGCTCCTTTGGAAGTAATTGAAAATACATTACGTAACCAAATTAAAGTGGGAAAGTGGTACAAGTTGAGATGGGTTGGGCGTCAGGTGGAACCGCGACACCCCCCTTACCCGAGGAATGTTTTGGCATAAAATATTACTTCAATTATTTACGTGAGAGATTTATGGCACTTAGAAAACTGCGCCGCGAAAAAAGCCGAGAGACGTGTGCACGAAAAGTGTTTTTCTTTGGAAACTTATAATGGGTATGAGTAGGAGAAGTTTTTTTTGAATCTCTTTCCTATGGTAATTTGTTTTGGGTTTGTTTATAAGGATATTAGTGGAGTTATTGACGTAATGAGGCGAGGAGAATTGATGATGCATTGTGTAGTAGATGAATTTGAGTCTAATGAAATCAAACAAATGGCTTTGTGGTTTTAGCGCTGTAGGAAACACCTACAGAAAGAAGAAAATAATGTTGGTTTGTTAATTGAACGCCACCGAAATCACACTGACTAATAAAAAACTCAACGGTCGATGATTTAGCATGTCAAAATCTAATAGCTAAACTTCACTGCTAACAAAAAGTACTTCCCAGTAATTAAAGCCCAAAACAAAAGACGAATTTAATGACCAAACACCAAACACATTCCCTCATAAAGTCAGTTATTAAGTGTTTGTAGCACGTCGCGTAAACCTCTACGCGTGTTTATTTTTCATTTACTTCGCGCCTGCAAACGGGAGCGCAGTCTGACGCAAATTACATAAGACGCGGCGCAAAAAGTAACTAACATACTTACGTACTTATCTTTAGCTACTTCTCATTGGAAAAAGTAACGTATGCCCAAAATCATTGTGTGTTTGCAGTTTTTAAGGCTAATTAATTTTACCCATGTTGCGTAATGTGAAAACTGTTATTTTGAACAAATCCAATCGTAAGTTTAATTGTGTAAAACAAACTAAATCAGAAATCGGAACTTATTGAAAACTCCTATAGTTGCACGTCACAATCTTATTATCTGATTTCGGTGTCACGAAGTAAAATAACACCAAAAAATGTTAATAATTATAATATATTCAAAAAAGTATTAACTAAAAAATACTTTTTAGAACCACTTAGGCCAAGATGAATTGTAAAGGATTATTATTATTAGGTGTTTTGCCAGTCTAATTTTAGGGCCAATTCCCATTCTAGACTAAGTTTATTCACGGTCTTTGATCACTGAGTCAGTTAACTACATTCTATAAACTGTAGATAAATAAGATGAGAAGATTTATCGACTCGTAGCGCCTCCGAATTCAGAGCCGTTTCTTATTTGCGACAGCAGTAACTTATCGCTCCATGGACGGATATCTATGATAATTACGAGGTTTTTATTCAATTAGAAGGGAAAAGGGAGTTTGTAGCAAAAATGTTCCTTATCTTGAGATCGATAGATATGATAATGAAATGCGCAGCTAATTTTGGTTGTATTTAAAGAATAAAGCTTTAGGTAACTGAACCTTTTATTTAAAATTAAGATTTAATTTAAATCTGACGATTAGACAACATTTTTTTAGTCTTTAGATACGACATAAAGTCAATGTGACTTTGAAATGCATATCGTCACGCCTTTCCCCCGAGGGGACTGGCAGAGGTGTAATACAACACACACACTTGGCCGGACGATAGTTAGGTCCAAATGTGACAGGGAGCGAGCCTGTCGCCATACACAGGGCTCCAGTCATGTAGCAGATGACATACAATACGCACATATGTCCACACAATGAACAAATTGGTGCGTGCCGTTGGCTGGGTTAAAACCCGCTCCCTCTGGCTTGAGGGGCGGGCCTTCTCCAACTAGGTTATCATCGCTTTTTTTAGGACTTTGAAATCCATATGATCTTAATGCTGTTGAGTTACTCTTTACGGAAATATGTTACCAAACGATTAAGAAAAAAACTCTAGTTAAAATTTTTTTGACTAAACAGTGACGAAACAAAACCTAATTTCATAGAAAGAATAGCATCAGCTCAGCTTCACTGAATTTCCGTCCAAATTCTTTGGTAATCTACAAAATGACAGTTACTTGCGCTTATTCTTTGAAATCTCAAATAATATATTCTAGACGACACATAAACTTACCACATTCTATTCTACCTCTGCGTGATAATCTTCAGTAAAAATTTAATTGAATCTCGGAAGCGGGACCAGATGGTCCCAGCATTGTTTGGCCCTTAACGGGGCCCCAGTATTGCGGGCCCCAGTATTGCGGGCCCCAGTATTGCCTTGGATATTCTCGCGTATTCCCCTGAAGGCTCTTTTTCACTTTTTCGGGAAATATGCTTCAGTTTCTGAAGATTGCTCGCCTTTGTTTGGGTTGATTAGAATTTGTTGATGGGAAAAGTAATGTGTTCAGTTGATTTGATGGTGTTCTTGCTTATTTTCATGGAAACATACAAAAATGCATTAAAAATAACTACCTACTAAACGCTTGGGAAAGACATTAAGTAATACTTAAAAGCAATTTTTTTTTAAATACCTACCATAATAATAAAAAATTGGTTGTCTGTAAAGTCGGTTTCAGGACGATAGTTTTACGTGACAATGTCATAACAAAATATTGATGAAATCTTCTCCTCGGACGCATAGGCCAATCGAGTGGAAGAGAGATAGATGCGGCGCAAGCCGATCGTGCCTTTCGATCGCTCGTGTAACGCTCTCGCTCCGGTCGATCTAGCGTAACGGGACAATAAGTCATCCTTTTTCGTGCATGCAGCCGGCGTTCATCGATTTGTTAGACATTGTCACGTCAAAATGTTGAAAGAAAATATACAACAGTTAATGAAATCGTAAACAAAACACTGTCTACATTTCAAGCTAAATAAACGAACTCAGTACAAAGCACCAGCTAGATCAAAACTACTGTTAAGCTTTTAATCCCCTCATTTATTAACCAGAAGGCCTAACGCACACTTTCATGTAACCTAAACGGTCTCATTGTAACAATTACGATAAGCATCAAAAACGTAACAGTTTACAGCTACAGCGCTAAATTCGCTTAAAGAGCGCTACAAAAAACTGTGCTCCCCTGAGCTTTAATATAATTTGTTAATGATAAATAAACTCATAAATTGGGACGGAGCGCGAGAGAATTTGTTTACAGCAGATTCGCATTTAAGATATCGCAGCCGCTTTGTCGCTAATCTCCTAACAACTTTGAAGCGAAAAATTTAAATCCACGAAACGTTGTGTACCTACGTAATGAAGAAAAATGCGCTTTTGTCGCTTGCTCTGACTTTAGTTTATCTGCTATGATTTGTGGGAGAGTGCGAGCGAGAATAGTTAAGGACTCGAGATGCGACTACGTTGCGGTTTGTGTCGGCTATATTTTTGTGGTATGTATGTGCTAAAAACGCTGTGAAACATCGCTAGATACGACTGCAGTGTTTAATACGACGGTGTTAATAAACAAAATGTGCTAAGAATTAAAAAAATGTTAATATAGAAATCTAAAAGGCGATTTCTTAACGCGATTACACGTTGGTGGGAGGAAAATGCATGTTTAAATGTTCATAATGTTGAATAGTTATTTACTATTATGTTCATTTAGCTCCTATCGACTAAGTGTCGTCCTTCCGTGTAAATCTGTACTTTTATCATAAATCATAATTACAACCTTAATAACAACCGGGTACTATGATAAAAAGTGGCTGGAAGTCAGCTATACGTTATTATAAGTCACTTTGTTTATTTCAGAGAAGACATTCATCAGATATTTATACCCTAGACTTTAATCTTAACAATTTTGAAAGCCCTCCACATTTCAAATTAGAGATTCCTGCAAGACGAATTGCGGAAGCTGTCCTCATCGCCCTTAGAAAGGCATTATGCGAAAGCACGTACACGAATGTTTTCACGTATACCCTCCCCCCTCATCTTGGGACCAACCCCGAAATATAATATATCCAGCAAACTTTACATATATTTGTACCGTAAATCCTTTTAATATATAGCATTATTTTTGCCAGTTCCGCTGTAAATTTAAGCCAGGACGTAGGTATTTAATGAATGTTAATGTCAACTTGCATTTGCGGTTCGCAATTGGTGTAATGTCGGCCGGAATTCGTGTTGTGCGCGAGAAAGGTTTATGGGCGAAAAATAGAAGTGCCGTGAAAGTGATGGTCGAATTTGTTTCCGTTTGCGACTGGATGGAAAGGGGTAAAACAAGCAAAGGGTTGATTTACGTCTCATGTGTTTAATTAACTCAGCGTACCTTTGGTATACGCCCTTTGAGTAGATATGTCTATTTAAGCATACACCAATAGCTAACTAACGGCTCTACATGAAAAAAATCTTATTGTGCATTGCATCAAAATATACCTATCTATCAAAAACGTCGACTGCCATTAAATAGCGAAGTGTTGATCAAGAGTAAATATATTCCCATTATCTGAAGTGTTACTATTTCTATAAAATAATTGGCTCTTTGTGTACATTACATATTTACAAAAATATCCAAGCATATAACGACTAGGAATTGCGCGCGATACACTAGAGGTACATAATATAAAAACTGCCGCCCGAATTTGACATCGCGGATAAATTGATATTTATAAGTCGAAGGGCCAAGGATACGTTTAAAGGGATTCCCTTTATTGCTACAGCCTGAAGGGCGGACTGGTTCCTGTCCTTAGGTTATTATGATATATACCTACTTGAAGAACGCCGAAGGTATATTTATGAGTCGCGCAAGAAGGAATTATCGGCATGAACGGATGTAGGGGAGGCATTATTATCCTTTTTATTGGTATAATATTTAATTTTGGACCCTTACCTAGTCCGCAATGTCGGTAGTCACATATAAATCGGGAAATTATTTAGTGGGACGCTGTAATGAAGGTTTTCTTAAGCATTACGTTGTCAAGATGGTCGGAGATTTGTGGGGAATTCGGCTCCTTTTTACTTATGTTAGAGTTATCTGTTAAACGGATTTTTCTTCGAATCTTTCAGTTTCTTAGTATTTAGAAACATACTATAGCATAGGTATATAAGCAAGCTGTTTTTTGTTACAGTAAAATTGGTCTTATAAAACTTTAAACTGGATCTAAGTGTACCATAACCAACAAGCCAAATAGAAAAACTATGTCTGGATTTTTTCTCAATTATTTTTATAAAAGAACCTAAAACAGCTATTTCATAACCAATATTATAAATAAATATAATAAGTAAAATATAAATAAAATTGATTTATTTACAAATACATAGAATTTTATTTTTATTTAAATAAAATTACAACTCATCTAATTTGCCTCCCATCATGCCACACCCTTCAACCCCATTCTCCATTATTTTTTCTCCAGGCACTTTTCTTCAGTCCTAAGTAAGTTCTATCCTAATCAATGCCTACCTAAACCTTGTTTATCTCAACCTAGTTCCTCATTCGTGGGAGCACTTAATTTTATTACACAATATGTGTATACTGATACACTAAGCAAGTGGAAGGCGGTCATCCTAATCTGGGATAAGGGTTGGTGCATAAATCTTCCCGGGTGACGTTGCCCCGGGCCTTACTTTATCTACAGTGCGGGTGACGCTACAGGACGAGGAGTTACAGGGACTGGATACGACAAAAAGTTGAGTGGGTTGAGTTGTCTTTAGAAGCTTCTTTAAAACCTATTCAATCTTAACAATCAAGACAGTTTAGTATAGTTAATAAAAAATATAAGTTATTTATAATAAAGAATAAATAATAAAATAAAGTTTGTTGAAAAAATAACCAGACAAGGCACGAGTGTGGGGTGGTATGGGTATTTGTGAGCGGTATAATACCCCCTTTGCCATATTTCCATAATCAAATCAAACCTGCCTAGCTTGATAATTTTTTTTTATTGTTATAAACTAAAAAAAAAAACATTTCCAAAATTGCTATAACACTAACTTTAATTAAAATGAAGTAGGTACATAATTATGGGTAAAATAACAGGAGGCCTTAAATTTTTAAGATTGATTTAAAATGCCCTTACTGAGAATGTTAACTCATTTTGCCTGTCAATAAACAGCTGACAAGAATCTGATTATTTGCAGAAAAAAAAAACCGAAAAATTTGATGAAAGAAAAAGAATAGTAATAGTAGAACCTTGTTAAACAACTACGCTTACGCCACATCGAGTACCTCTACATCCGTGTTCCCGATAATTGCCGCCCGCCCGCCCTGCGCACCTCTGACCCGTCCTGAAACTTGCAGCCGATCACAATAATTTATCGGCGCCTTTTAGCCAATGGAATATGCTGAAATGCACGAAATATTCATTAGTTTCAGCTAAACTATTAAACAACTTCCTTGTTGTTTAATGAGTATGGTCTTAGAAGTTTACGTTTGTATTTAAATGGTAGAGACAGCGTTTAGGAAAGTTTCTTTTCTACCTAATTGAGAAAATATAAAGATTACTAAAAATTTCAATGTTTATTATGCAAAATTTCATTGTTACTGTAATTATTTACATATTGAGGATGTCAAAATATTGCAAGGTTATCATTTCACTCTTTATTAGAAAATACATTTAATAATTAATATTAAAATAATTTGATGAATGCAAATCTGGAAATTAAACAATTTCATTTCATTATTTATTTTTTGATATTAATATGTAGCTAAATTAGGATTTTTTTTTTAATTTATAGGGAAAATATTCCGCAGTAAAAAAATAGCCTGTGTCGATCCCGGGTACGAGTTGCGTTGGTTTTCAACACCAAATGTCATCTAAATTCGTCTTTGACCAAGAAGAAATATCAAACAAACACACACACAAACTTTCGCCTTCAAAATATAAGTAGGGTATTTTATGATGCTCGCGGATTAGTGAAGGAGTGTTTCTATGAAACCGATGAATTATTAAATAAATGACTTGTCGCTAACATTTTAATAATTGGGCTTGCAAATGAATATAACTATAATGACATTAATTGGAATGATATATTATTGTTTGTCATACTACTAGAATCATAATTATGTCAGTAAAATTATGTACGACTAGTGTTGTTAAGGGCTGAACATTAATTTTAAATCATGTAACCTTATTTAACCCATTAACATGCAAATAAAATGATTTGAGTTGATTTCATTGATTTGTTTTCGTCCGCTTGAAAATCACTTACGCCAGCTGAAGACCTTTTTTTTTCTTTTGCTAATTTTATAACGAATGTAGCAAGTAGATATAATGTAGTTAATTTTTAGTAGAATTTAGCATTTGTAGAAACATGTAGTGCTAAAGGGCATGAGAGTAATGTATAAGAGACGTATCAGAAGACGATGTCGAGAATAAAGTGGAGGAAAAAAGTAGAGTAGGCTGATCCTACCACCAAGTGCAGTGTTTAGGAAATTACTACAATAATTATTCAGCCAATTTCAGCGCTGGACAAATGCGTACGCAGCTCCATACAAAACTGTTTTTTTTTGGACTAGAACTGAATTGAGCTGAATATCCTTACTTCCTTAGCAAGCAGTTAACTTTGTATAGCTTCACACTAGTTATACAGTGTTCTGTCTTTTTTCTCTTTTATTTACAGCGATGATAGCCTAGTCGGAGAACGGTCGGTCCGGACCCAGCCGAAGGCATGCACCAATTTATTCATTGTGTGAGCATATGTGCGTATTTAATGTCATCTGCTATATGGCTGGAGCCCGATGAATAGCGACAGGCTCGCCCCTTGTCACATTTGGAACTGAATATAGTCCAGCGAAGTGTGGGTGTTGTACACCTCTGCCAGCTCCTTCGTGGAAAAAGGCGCGACGATATGAGTGTTAATTTTTTGAACTCGATCGGTTTGAGTCGATTTTGAATGATCGATAATGTCAGAACACTATGCATAACTATTCCGAGGATATGTTCACAATATTTATCGCTAGGGGGTGAGACGGAAAGAGAGAAATAGATGACACTATAATCCGAAGCGCATAACTCTGTCCCCTACCAATACCTATGCTATACCTACTTACTTTAACTTACTTTGCATGGCAACTTAACCAAGAGAGAAAAGTACAAGAAACACTTCATGTACTTAAGGAAATTGCAACTGAAGCAGGACCAAAAACAAACCAAAACCGGATTCGAAATGCAAAATAAGAGTTGTTTGAGTTTGATTACAAAGATCCTAGTGGATTTATTCACGGAGCGCTTCAAAGGGTGTGTGTATTTATTAAAATGCTAATTTTCTCTCCTCCGCTCGGGGTTAGATACCCGCTATCGGGACTCCGCACGCTTTGTGTACAGCCTGTAGATTTATACCATACGCTAGAGGAGTAATTGTGGAACTCGAAACTGCTTGGTGAGAACGTAGTCTAAATACTAGAAGATATACTTTTGGTAAAAATGTAGATAAGTAATAATAATAATACATTTATTTCCAAAAAATACAGCACATAAGCAAATTTTCAATAGATGTTTACAGAGAAGAACCCAGAAAAACATCGGTGGGCCCCAAACTAGGCTAGGCCTGTATCTTGGGTACCCTGAGAACAGAAAACAGAAAGTAGGCATTTAGCTAAAGTAAATTGTTCTTAGTTAATTTACACCAAATAGTGTATTTAGTGTTTTTGGGTTTTTGACGTGTCATAAATAGGTAGATATTAAAATCAAATTAATCATTATTTGTAGGGACAAAGAATTGATGTTAGGTATATTCTAGAACTCGATTTTGGATAACACAAATTAATGGTATAGTTATCTTTCCTGGCAATTATGGCAGTTTTAAAATAATTATGATTTTTTAGAAGGAAGAAATGTATTTTAGATCTGTGGTAGATTTTTGGAACAAGGAAACACTTATGTACGTTTACTACAATCTATTCATTTTTCGAATCTACTTTCGAATTACAATCGAGTTCTAATAGTAGCCCGATGATACATCACATTCGGGTTAGGGCGTGCGCACACAGGGGCACGGAAACGCAAATTCAATCATGGCAGATTAGAGGGCCCTTAATATTTTAATGCCTGACCACTGCCCGCTAACCGGGAATCGATCCCGCACCCCCTTACTTTATATACTTTGTAACCATATATCTCATCTTGGCTAATTGGGGGTCGCTTAATATGGCTTACCGAAGTAAGTACGTAATTTATTTCGTTCTCGGTGGAGAGTTATGTTCGGGAGGTAGGTTATTAATGTTGGTTGGCGATCAACTTTGGAACAGCGGTTTTGGTTTGAAGTGTGAAACTCACACCTGAAATCCTGAACCAATAACTCTCATTAAAAACACGGACATTATTTTACTCGGAGTTGGTAATCTAAGCTTTTTTTGCTTGCTTTTCCGCTTTGGTTACAAAAAGCTCTTTTTAGGTATTCTTATAAGTATCCTTAGCAATTATAAAATCGAAAGTAAGTCTGTCTGTCTGTTTGTAGGCTTTTCACTAAACGAATTTTTATGATACTAGATAAATAGTTACAGTATCTCACAAGGAAGGTTTGTGGATACTTTTTTCTGAATAAATAAATCTTTTTGTCACAAAATTCTGTAAATTAATAAAAAATTACGCGCCGCTTACCAAATGCATCAGACACCACCACAGAATAGTACGTAGTTTGTACTAAAATAACAACTGACAACTAAAATTACAACTCCGCTCAAAAGCAGACAGTATTTTTTTTTAATGTTGGACTCTGATCTCTTTGGTAACGGATTATTTTTCATAATTTAATAATTCGTTACAAGGAGGGTTTATGGATATTATTTTCAAAAACGCGAACGAAGTTGCGGACAACAGCTAGTACGAGTAAGTAATAAAATAATGTAGGAAAATAATTTCAACACCATTATTGCAGGCCTTATTCAAAACGCTACATTGTTCAATAACTAAAAATATTCACTAGCTAGCTAGTTCACTAGCAAAAAAATTACCTGTCTTAGGCCCGCATGCTAAAACGACAAACAACTCTCTGTCATGAATCTCGATTTAAAACTGGTTTTACCAAAAAACAGCTTTAAATCGAGATTCATGACTGGGCGTCGTATTAGCATGCAAACCTTAGTTATTCCTGCGTAGTAGACAAGGACTGACAATACTTTAGGCAAGTTTAAATTTAGCAATTTAGCGTTCTCAATAGGGCCATAATGTATGTTACTTATACCTCTACTTACCTACGTTTCTTAATTTACCAAATGTAAGTTAATTCCTAGTTCTCGTATAAACTATCCGATTCGAACGCAAACCGAATCGACCACACAATCTGAGCAAGCGATCTCTACGCCTTAACGCTGACATTAACAATACAATTAAAAAGTCCATCAATACTAACCACACCAATTCAATCTCATTAAGTCCATTCCCAACTTTATCCAGTCGGCATAAGATTTGTGCTAGTAGAAATAATACGTTGGTATTTCCAAGTTGTCCTTAAGGCACGCGAACACGAAGCAGAGAAGCATCTCAATAAGGGATGTAAAACAAAAAGCAAGGTTAAACTTCGTTTAACATGCAAATTTGAGAGTCGCCGGGACAGAATGAGCGTCGATACTTAATTACTTGTTTAATCGCTCAATCTTCTCGTGGGTGTAGGGTGAAATTTGGTCCAGACGCAATATTGGCACGGACAGTAGCATATCTTCAAGCAAGCATTTCCATGCTCCATTTCTGAGTTCTTGTTTGCAAGTTCGATTTTCCAATCGAACTTGCAAACAAGAACTCAGAAAATGTACCCTGCACACGTGTTTTGGCCATGCTTATATAGTTGTTTCGAAATTAAAATTACCAATTACTTATACCATAAAAAAAAAAAAACAGGAAAAAAGGCTGTACCTTTTATTAATTATTTTGAATATTGAAAACATTTTAAAAGCTTCAGATATTTAATAAGCCAAACTTATCCCTGTATGTATAACTCACCCCGGACTGTATCTAGCGCAAAACGCCAGCGCGTCTCAAACACTAGCATTGCCCCGCTGGAATTTTTAGTTCTCAATCAAAATATTTCAATTGCAAAAAACAACAACAAAGTTCTGAATGATTTTACTAATTGACTTACTAACTGTCTTGATTCATAATACTTGGGTACATCGTTCTCACATAATGTCATCGTGGGACGTGTGACGTCAGCATCAATATCACGTCGCGATTGTCTTTTGTTTTACACAGACCATCCAAAATTGTTTAACACTGAAATTTACAACTCACTTTCCATGATATAGAGCTGATATTTCATTGTCATGTCCTGTGTCTGAAATACAAATTATGCTCTAAATGTAACTGTAACTTGAGCTACTGCACTGTTTCAGTAGTGTGTTGCGGGTCGTGTCCGGTCGCGTGTGAGTCGGTAGCAAGCTTTATACGATGCTGATACTGAGTTTCGGTAATGATAGGTTTGAATTATTAAGAAAGGGTTGCTTAAATGGTTGTTTAATTAGTTCGTTTAGGACTTCTAATCAATTTAAGATTAAGTACATATATAAAAGCTTTAATTGCCACTCTAGTTTAGGCTAAAATTGATATACCTATACTTACTTCATTACATAATAGTAAATGACTCATTTTTCTTTCTTGTAGTTCTTAAGCCGCGGTCTGGACTCAGTGAGGTGCCAGCGGCAGAAAATGCGGTTGCATGAGTTTATATGAAACTGCTCATGGTGGCGGGTGATAATTAACATTAAGGACTCCCGCCGCCTAAATCGGAGATTTTATAATACAGTGGTCAATTCGATAGTCTATATAGGAAATATAGATAGTGATGATAGCCTAGTTGGAGAAGGCCCGCCTCGCAAGTCAAAGGGAGCGGGTTCAAGCCCAGCCGGCACGCCGGCACGGCACGCACCAATGTGTTCATTGTGTGTACATATGTGCGTGTTGGATATCATCTGCTACATGACTGGAGCCAGGTGTATGGCGACAGGATCGCCCCCTGTCACATTTGTAAATGAATATCGTCCGGCGAAATGTGAGTGTTGTAACCTCTGCCAGCCCCTTCGGGGGAAAGGCGTGACGATATATTATGTTAATATGGTCAATTCGATATCAAAGTGACACAATGGTTTATTTTATAGGTACTCAAATAATTTTCTTCATGATAAAATAAATTTAAAAATATCACTAGATACGCCAATATTTTTGGGAATATCTTAAACTATTTTTGCAATCTCTACAGAGCTTCGCAAAAAGACTTATCTATGTATCTCCGTATAAAAACACGGCCTACGTTTATGTTACATGTTGGAATCGTGAACATCGAGATCGCGTGAGTGTTTATCAGATTTGTACGTACGTGGAACGAGCTACTGAACAAATAAACAGACGGACGTACTCGAGCACCGTTTGATTTATGTTAGTTTTAAAAGTGAAGTATTTGTGACTAAATGTCACTTGTTTCGTATTTGTACTTTGCTGCATGGCTTTTCTTTGCTTTAGCCTCTTATAAGTTTATATGCTCCTGGTACCTACCTGCTTAATAGACTTCAAGTGATTACAGTAACAGTCTGATAATAGTTGCCCTTATATTTCTTAGATTGCCTTGGTGGCTCAGTTGGTAGTGACCCTGCTTTCCGAGCTTGGGGGTGTGGGTTCGATTCCCACCTAGGGCAAGCATTCATAACATAACACACATATCGTCACACTTTTCCCCGAGGAGGCTGGCAGAGGTGTAATACAACACCCACAAACATTTGGCCGGACGATATTCAGTCCCAAATATGACAGGAGGCGAGCCTATCGCCACACACCGGGCTCCAGTCATGTAAGAGATAACATACAATACGCACATTCGGTCACAAAATGAACAAATTGGGCGTGCCGTCGGCTGGGTTCGAACCCGCTCCCTTTGGCTTGAGAGGCGGACCTTCTCCCAACTAGACTGCCATCGCTTCATTTATATGATGAACAATGTTTGGGTGTAAATTATCTATCTAAGTATGTATTTATAAATATATAATTATGTATGTTTATCAGTCTCTGGCAGCCATAGTACAAGCTTTGCTTAGTTTGGGGTCAAATGACCGTGTGTGCAAAGTGTCCCGTATTTATCTATTCCGTACTGTATATAAACATGAAGTCTATTTATGTATTTGTTAATAAAAAATACATAAATAGACCTAATTTACAATAATTATACTAATTTCTAAAGAGTTTAAATAATAACATACTGTATCTGGGATACAGCATACAACAAAATGAAACATGTTGAGCACTTTCCCCCTAATAAACATCGGACAACTTTTGTTAGCAGTTCCGCGTTTATTTTGTCTGGCCTTACAGCTTTTACTCATACATCCCTACCTTCGGTACCGAACTGAAAATAATCAAAACTTTGCTCATAAAAATCTAAAACAAAAATACATTATTCATACTCGCCTCTCCGCGTAACAAAACCGTTGTAACATGACCTCTTAAACAATAAAACAATAGAAATATTGTAGCTCAGATAATACTGGATATGTGTAGTAACTCAAGCGGACATCGCGAGCTAGTATGGAAGTCTGGATACATAAATATTGCGTTTAGGAGACTTGTGTTAGGAGCCCTAATGATCAATAGCAAGATATCCATTGAAAAATGGTTGTAAAAAAGAAATTCATTATCGATGAACCTATACTACCTATAAACCGAAGACTTCCATGACTTAACTAGAGCTTAACTTCATTTAACTGTGAATATAATTATGTAAGCAAGTAGGTAAATGTAGTACTTAGATGCTTATGCAATCCATACGCTTACTCTTTGAGTAATATTGTAAAGGAAGAAAATTGAATAAAAACTTAGTTGAATTAATAAAAATGCCTAAATAGTTCCTAAAAGATGAATAAATTAAAATGATAATAAATAAATTATAAATAATATTTTGGGACATCATGCACACACGGTCATCTAACCCCAAACTAAACAAAGCTTGTACTATGGCTGCCAGAGTCTGATATACATACATTTATACTTTTAAATACTTTTAGATAGATATTAACACCCAGACATAGAACAAACACAAATATTCGTCACATGAATGTTTGTTCTTGGTGGGAATCGAACATACGCCCCCTAGCACAGAAGGCAGGTTCACTACCAACTGAGCCACCGAGGCAGGCATGTGCCATATTAAAATTTCACATACTGAACCGCGAATATCATAAATGCTCACATCGCGTGCCGCAAAACAATTTAAGGCGTGAAATTCACACATATTTTGCAGCATTTGAAGTGGGTCCTTGTTGAAATAAATGGCTGGTTGTCAACTGTATAAAATGAGGCATTTTCATTAGCATCTGTCAAGCATTCACGTGCGAGGCGCGTTCATGAATACGTAAGGTGAGGCAGAAAAGTTTGGGACTGCCTTTAGTTTAGTAATGGGCTGTTAGGACCATGGTCGATAGATAAAAAAACCGGCTTACTCCCAACGACCACCACCAAAACGGCTACCAGTGGTGGTCGTTAGAACATTTTTTTTTCTAGCTGGCGCCAGTGTTCTCTTTGAGACATAAAACTAATGGGTGCCAACGACCACCACCAAACTCCCACCACTGGTGAAAACCGATAGAATTCTAACATGGAAAACCAATTTTTGATATTTTTTTACATTGTAACACAGCTTAACTATACAGTTACATTATAATGCCCAACGAGCCCCATGGTGACATTTGGCACAGAAATTAAAACTTTGTGCTAACGGCCACCACTGGTGGCTATTTTGGTGGTCTTTGGGAGCAAGCCAAAAAACTGACAAATTTTTGACATATTAGCTGTGCTTTACCTTGACCACGAATGTATACTAATCATGTGTTTTTTGGTATTCAATGTATGCTATGTAGGAACAAGTTTACTTCACTGATAGTGTGTATCATGAGGTAATTCTCATAACGGAAACCATCTCCAAAGCCATATCAGAGGTTCATTGCCAGGTGCCCAGTTCAGGTGGCACAAACTCTCACACCAGTGCTAACTACCTACTCAGCCATCAAAAATATACTTACGCAATTTCCTCCACCACTTTTCATGAAGATCGCTTTCGCCACTTTGCCTTATAAGGTAACAATAAGACTATAATTAGTCAATGATTAATTTATTGTATTTTCTTTAAAATATACTTTAAAAGCCCTGAGTTTTTATCAATCCAGTTTTAATTTCATTTATTTTTTTTAATTTTTAAGTTTTTAATCAATGCTAATTTTGGGCATAGTAGGTGTCTACTCATCAAAGTGAACCACTTTCATAACATCAGTTTACAAAATTCGGAAGAAATTAATCAAGTCCCCTAACAAAATAATTAGTAATTTTGTATGGACACTCAATATTCTTCTTCTCGCGTTTGTATATAACAGTTAGTCACTTTGACGGGTAAAACAATACCCATAAGTGTTAATACATCCAAAACCAGCTATTTGTAAAAAAAAAGACAGCCGAAGGATTTACGCACATCACTAGCAGACCACGTAGTAGCAACAAAGCAATCCTTTGAAAAGTGCAGCGAATTCGATATTCCCGTAGCACACCCCTACTGCAGCGTCTGCAGCGGAGAGTTGGCGCAGATTTATTCGAACTCTATCAAAGAAAAAGTTGTAGCTGGCAACCTGCAAAGCGCCGCCACACACCCGTCCTCGGGTAAAGAGGCTTACAGATTGGAACTGTGGAATTTGAACTCGTCACTTTGCAGTAGATCTAAACTCAAGACGCTAAACTCAAATGGTGAAATAAGGGTATAGGGTCAATTGAGGCAAATGCGTCTGTAGGGCAATTGCGTCTTTTGAGAATAACTAACTAATGCCATCTTGTACAGATTATTCAAATTCAAAATTCAAAATGTATTTATTTCTTAAACTGGTAAATTACAGGGGTTGGTCTCTCCTGTTAAGTTTGGAAAACCTGTGTTAGGAGAGACCGTTATTTATAAAAGAATGTTATACCTATAAATTTTTTTCAAAATTTTGTACTTATCTAATTAAAATCTATTTCATTTAGTTTTACATCTTCTGTTTCACTTTTTTTTTTGCAACTTTTTTGCAAATTATTGCAACTAAAGATAGAAAAAAGGTGTAGGTAGCGCCTAATTTGTGTAGGGTTTGTCAGTAATTCTCGAAAGACGCAATTGCCCCACAGACGTATTTGCCCCAGTTGACCCTAATAAAAACTAAAAATCAAAACTAAAGAAGTAAGAGACTGAAAAACTGTTTAGGTAGGTACTTGATTACCCAATTAATAGGTACTCACCCAATATTTTTTTTATTTAATGTTTATGTATCACATAGCTTTTTTTCTTCCAAAAATATACAAATATAAATCTATTTTAGTACAAAAAAAGAACTCAGCATAACTGTTAATAATGTTGTCGAAAAAGTGTCACATGAGAAACTCAAGTTAGTACGTAGTTCTTTTTTTTTATGTAGAATAGGTCGGCGTTTGACCATCAACTCGCCTGCTGTTAAGCGACGTTGTGGTCTAAGATGGAGCACGACGACCTATAAGGTACTTATTCACTCTAGCCTAAGTTCGTAATAACTTAGTAGATGTTACAAAACGCTACCACCAAAATACTCGTAGCAACTCTGTCAACACTAAAAGAATAGAAAAAACTAAGTCGACTCACCATCTAACTAACTATCTAATCGCTAAAGATGATGTCGTGATTTTGTATTATTTTCTGAAACTTGTGATTTTCGAGTACTAAAGTGTAATAATGGTAGATTATTAACGTTTACCGGTTCGTCAACGTGCACGAGTGTGGGCAAATGATACAAATATTGCGAAACGCGACTTTTTGTGTTCTCTAAAAAACTTTACTTAAAGTTTCAGTAAATTATTCATAACTTTACTGGAATGGGGAAAGAGGAAGGATTCATCATCTTTATCATCACCTCATCATCATCATCCCATCATCTGTGAAAACGAATGATTAGTACTTATATATGATTAGACTTGCGACGCCAAATGAACACCTGAATGGGGAGAAAGAAAAAAAAAACTATCTAACTTTTTCTCATCTTACGATTTACTCGACGAGTGAAAAACTCCTTTATCTTCTCCTAGCACTATTCTGGCATGCAAGCAACTGTTTAATACACTGTCAATTGCAACGTAGCCATTTGTCTAATTTAAGTGCCTGCCTCATATTTTGCCTCTAAAATATGGAGTATCTTTGGTAAGTGCGTTATCTGTTTAGTAAGAAAGTTTTAGAGCGAATTGCTATTGGATTACTTTGAAAATACTAACTTTTTTCAACTGGAATTTGTCCCCGAGTTTTACATAATTTACATAAATCATACATTTATGCGCTATCCTTATGTTAATTCTAACTAGGTGATATTACTTAAATAGTAAACTAGCTACGCCCTGCGGTTTCACCCGCAGTCTCAAAGGAACCGTTATTTTTTCGGGATAAAAAGTACCCTTTGTCCTTTTCCGTACTCCAGACAAGGTGTATGCAAAATTTCAAGACGATCGGTTGAGTAGTTGGGGCGTGAAAGCATTACAAACAAACAAATAAACTCACTTCCGCATCCTAACTAATATAATAAATGCGAAAGTGAGTTTGTTTGTCTGTTTGTAACGCTTTCACGCCTCAACTACTCAACCGATCGTCTTGAAATTTTGCATACACGTTGTTTGGGGTACGTCATCATGAATTTTTGTATACAAAATGTTAAGAGTACAGCAAAGGACATTATGATTATTTCATCCCGAAAATATAACCGTTCCTGTGGGACCGTGAACAAAGCCGCGAGGCGGAGCTAGTAATACAAAATATGTATAATTTTTTTAATTTAACCTTCATTAGTATCTAATTGTATTTGTGCTCTAGCTGTATCCTGCTGTGTACCCTCGGTTAAAAAGTAGCCTAATAGTGTTAATCCAGACTAATCTATCTCCGTGCGAAATTTGATCCAGATTAGTTCAGCCGTTCCTGCGTAATTGAATCACAAACTTCCATCTACCTATCCACACTTTCTTATTTTTTTTTCTTACTTTCTTTCTTATTTATAATATTGGTGTTATTAAAATGGCTATAATGGCATCATGTCTACACGGATTTATCAATAAAAAAGTCAACTTCACTATCTAGTATTAATTAACAAATCCCACACGATTATCCTTACTTAAAACTATTTAATCTGAGCAAAACTGGCCGCTGCGCCGCAATAAATTATTATGTACGAAGAATCTTAATCAACCCGCTCTCTAGCTATTTGTAATAAATGACGAAACAAAAATAAGGACTGAATACTTAATGCTGCGGCTTTTATTATGTGTTTACTGGCAATTTTACTACTGGTAACTAATGGTGTTTTTATTTGGAAGATTTTGCTAGAAGTGTTGTTTTATGATCAAAATGTATGAAAGCTGGGCTGGGGGCTGGGCTATACCCACGTCCGTAGGAGTGTACTCTATTCTGATTCCCTACACGTGGTCCCCGGGTAGTGCTAACCGGGTAGCAATTCTGGTGGGAGGCTTCGGCCGTGGCTAGTTACCACCCACCGGACCAAGCCATGCCGTGAAATGACCTAGTCGTGTTTCGGGATGTAGTCCGGTGTAACCGTTCCGAAGACGGGTCTGAGCAGTAGCGCACTTGTAGCGCCTCACTCAACTGCCGTCTTTGTACTTCTACACTCTACAAAACTTTAAGGCTAGAGTGAAGAAGTAACTTATAGGTCGTCGTGCTCCATCTTAGACCACAACATCGCTTAACATCAGGGGAGTTGGTGGTCAAACGCCGACCTATTGTACATAAAAAAAAAAAGCTTGCTAGAAAATGTGGAAAAGATCTTATAAGTACAAATACTACAGCGGCAGGAAAGATTTGCCTATTTAGAGGTATTAGTATTTAGAGATTATTTCAATGTTTTTGTTTTGTGCAACGTGCAAGTGTCACGGATATTTTTTTGTTTTGTGCAACGTGCAAGTGTCACGGATATTTTTTTGTTTTGTGCAACGTGCAAGTGTCACGGATATTTTTTTATTGATACTTATTTAAAATGAGACTCACAACTTATGTACTTATTATTAATTCTGAGCTTGCTTGCAAATTTAGCTTATGAATAAAGTTTTCTTAAATAAATGTTAAATGTTATAGCAATGATAGCCTAGCCGGAGAAGGCCCGCCTCTCAAGCCAGAGTGAGCGGGATCGAATCCAGCCGATGGCAGGCACCAATTTGTTCATTGTGTGAGCATATGTGCGTATTGTATGTCATCTGCTACATGATTGGAGTCCGGTGTTTGGCGACAGGCTCGCCTCCTGTCACATTTGGGACTGAATAACGTCCGGCGAAGTGTGGGTGTTGTACACCTCCGGCAGCCCCTCGGGGGAAAGGCGTGACGATATGTAGTTTCAGTTTACTATAAGACAAACTCAAGCAACATTGTACAAAACGATTGTTCGGCATTCACGACCGCAGAATAGGTGCCGTAACCGAGAAATTAAAGTGCAGTTGAAAACAGAAGGATAACTCTGTATCTACTCTAGCAAATATTTTTTTAATTAGGAAATTTATAAAATAATCTAGAAAAAAATTAGGTGAGACCTTTGCCTAGCAGTGTGCAGTGGGACAATGAAAGTTAAAAAAAAAACATAAAATGTCCTTAAAATATCTTCAAAATAATATTTCCCAAAAAGAACGCGCTTTTCGATGTTAAACCTGAGAGCAACGGTTTCGAATTCTTTGATTTGACTTTTCTATTATCAAACTTAATTAAAAAGGTACAACAAAGTTATTAATTTAGGGCTAATACACAGACATTAAGACTTTAAAATCAAATCACCGCGTCCGCGGTGATACCCACAATTAAAATGTAGCCAAAAGTGAACGAATTTCATCAAATTCGTCCAAAGTAACAAACAAACTCACACAGGCAAACTTTAGCCTTTATAATTAAAGTAGGATTGCTAAAGGTGACTTTTTGAAAGCTATTAATCTGCATCGTTCTAATCTGCGAAGGCACATTAAAGTGCAGTAAGGAAACCGCCTCGGTGTCTGCCGCGATACAACTAAACGGACTTATTTGCTCTACCGTCTGTTTGTGTGGTGACTGTAATAGCTCTTTGAGTTGCTTCGAATTATCTTGGAGTGTATCTTCTTAGAATGTAGTTTGTTCTTTTCGACTATGTTTTGAGCATGCTTGATGACTACGTGCTATCTTTCAAACAAAATATTGTTTAGTAAATGTTAAAAAAGTGATCAAGCAGACTAGAGTGGACAACTTTGGAAATGGGCCGATTTAGAAAGTGGACTTAGACTTACTTATAGGTAATAGGGAACCTTAATAGGTTCCCTAAGTCTAAGTTGTTTTTGTGTGCTTACGTATGAGCACATTGTACATTAACTAACTATTTATTTATCCCCTGCGGTCAGTGTGGTCCACTTATAAACTCGGCCCATTTCCAAAGTTGTCTACTCTGGTCTGCTTGACCACTTTTTTTAACATTTTCAAAACAATATTTTAAATGTGTCGGATGGCACATATTCATCAAGCATGTCCAAAATATAGTATTCTGCTGCTTAGATTTTGCCTAATGAGAATTTTTCACTTAGGTACATAGTTTATTAGTCACAGCTGTTAACTATTTTGACAGTAGGTAAATCTTGAACGTCAAAAATGAGATACGAGTAAGTAACGAAAGTTTTGTAAGAAATTAAGCTGACTACCAAAACAAAATGTTAGTCAGTGCAGACATCACATTTTTTCAAAAAGAAGTAGACGTCAACACGTATAAATCCAGTCAAACCGAATCTGTAAATCAGACGATTCAATACTCCGCTATTTATCCAAATACAGTTGGGGCAAATATAATCCGCGTTAAATCCACATAAAAATCCTCTGGCTGCGGTGCAGAATGAATAGACCAGCCCACATTCAGCTTGGCTCATGAAAAGAGCGACCAAAAACGTATATATTCTAAGAGAAACGGCTGAAATACGTCGCGCGTGGCCTTAACTTGGATAGAGTTTTACTGGATGGAACTTGGCCGGACTTGGTCCATTTTCTTATATCGGGCTCCAGTTACGTAGCATACAATACGCACATATGTTCACACAATGAATAAATTGGTGAATTCACCTCCCTCTGGCTTGAGAGACGGGCCTTCTCCGACTAGGCTGTCATCGCTTCAAGAGCCAGCAAGAGCAACAATCTAAAATTGATTGATGTATTCTTGTAGATGCCAGTTTGCTTTTTAATTTGCAAGACAGGACACAATCAACTGCGTTTTTTTTATATTATAAAAGTATCTACCTTGTATCTACCAGTCTATTTATAATGGTTCCCAATAACTAGCTTACAGGTTATTGGGAACAATTAATATAAAAGATAGATCGTTCAAAAATAATGATACCGAAAAGGTATGATAAACCGTGGACAGTCAGCTAATTCAGTAGACAGTCTAATACAAATCGCGGTGACGATTCCAAGAAAACAACGAAATATGGTGAATTTTGTTTTCAAGTCACACCAAAACTACCTACATCATTACAAAATAAATAAAATAGGGCAATGTCACATAAGGCAAGGTCCCGAATATCTTTTAAGTGCTACTAAAGCACATTTATTGTAAGTATTTAAAAATGAAGCAGAGCAAAACAATTCTCTATGGTATTTTAGGGATGTCAATATGAGATCGAATTGATACTAGCTTAAGGGCTTTCTTAGGCTTTCTTAGCTAAAGGCTTTCTTAGTTATGCCCTCGCCAAGGGAGGGGAGTTGAGTTGTCCTGGCAGCACAGAAGGGGGTTACTCTAGGGCCTTCAGTGGGACGATTGAAGTTTGAGTTAAAGTTAGATTTTAACAATGACTCTACCAGCCTTCTTTGGATGGATTTCTGTCCAAATTCCGTACAGACCTCTGCGTCTACAGGTCTACAGAAAAATACGAATTCCAATAATACAAAATCAAAAATTTGCAATACAAATAATTTTCAGTAAATTTTAAGTCATGTTCGTTTTCTTTTTTAATACTTAAGTTGAGTTTTGGTGATGCAAAACCAAGCTGAGAGCTTGGTTACTAAAAATATGTTTTATGACATTAAAGCTTATTTTAAAATAAGAGATTTTTGAACTATTATTATTTTTTATAATAATAGCTATAGGTACAGAATATTTAACTATTTTTACTATACTTAACTGCATAAATGCATGATGTAAATATTCATTGTACATCAATGAATTATTTTTATATTTGACATAATTATCAATTATTATTGCTCTGACATTATAAATATTCAACTGTGACGTGTAACTACAGGAGTTATCAATAAATTGTGATTTCTGATTTTTTTAGTGATGCTCTCTCTGTCAGTGAAATATACCTACTTCTATAAATTCTGCGGGAATGCAAAACAACAGCTTGTATTTTAAATGGTATGTCCGAACAGCGCATACTGAGTAGGTGCGTACTCTTTTTACGGTGTATTTGCTCACGAGCGGCTGATTAGCATTAATTTTGTTTGCCACAGTTTGCCGCATTGCTCAAACTGAGTTTGCCCAATACGCAACTCAGAGTGAGCCAGCAGACTGTCAACAGCTCAGTTTGCTAATAAGCAAACTGAGCTTCGGCTCATCATTATCACTTACTTGAAGCAACCCAAATTATATTTGTTTTGTAATCAGGATAAACCCTAAATGAAAGTTGGGACATATCTAGCCGACTCTATTTCCGGAAAAGCTGAGCTACAACGCAGCGAGAATACCTCGAGTAGAAAATAAAAATATAGCCTGAATATGGAGCGTAAACATGTTTACCGAGTCTGCGACACGATTAAAAATTGACAGGTAGTAACATGTATTGTTGCATTAAGCTTAGCACAAAACATCATAGAGTCAAATTGTTCTGATAGGATTTTGGAAAGCCTTAAAGGTATCGTTCCGCGTCTGACTGCATCTATTTGTACGAGGTGCGTTTCGCAGCGAGCGACATGAAGCTAGCTGCGAAACGTATCTCATACAAATATGTACATACAATCCAGAAGTGTCATCGTCTGCTGCTGCCGTCTGCGGTCGCCCGCATGGTTAGTTAGCCTGTATATTAAAAAGCACAGAACAAGACAAACTGTTCTTTTAGCAAAAGCTTAATACCAAAAACTAAACTAAGAACAATATTTTCCCAGCTTTCGCAGGAAAAATTCAGTAGGCTTCCTAAATCCATAGAGAGTACAGCAAAGTAAGCAATATTGCAAATTAAAAACCGTCGAAATATATCACATCTGTACGTAGTTAATCACCGAAATGGGCCACCGGCGATTCGCTAAAAAATTAACATTACATTTGCCTCTAAATAAATTTTAAATTCGTCCCGTGATTTATGGTACGAATCCCTTTGCTTTTAGTTCGGGAGCTATGTGCATGTTTTATAATTTGTGAATACCGTCGATAGTTACTGCATGTGCCTACATGAAGGTGGAGGGAAACTGACTGCGTCCAAGCCAAGACGCTCGCCGCGAGAACGTAAACCTGTCATCTTTTCACAAACCCTTCGAAACGCGGTCGCTGCAATCCTCGAGTCAATGTGGTCACGGCAAGCCGTTCGCTGTAAGCGCCGTGTCGTCCTTGCGTATTAAGAAAGGTCGTCGCGACTGCCGAATTGTTACACATATCTAAACGATACGCTAACACGATACGTTACGGCGAAATAACAGTCAGTCATACACATTACAAAATGTAAATATGTTTTTTTTTATATACATACCGACGAACATAGAACCTTCTTTTCGGAAGTTAGTTAAAAAAAGTCAAATATTTGTAAACCACAAATTACTGATTCTGATTACTGGGTTCATAGAGTAATTTTAAAAAAATGCTAGTAAATGACTAGGCACTTCCCGTTTCTACAACGAGTAAATGGCTCTTGAATGTTGCAAAATACTCATTTTGTACATATTTTTTTTATTTCATGAATAACTTTTAGAACATTTAAAGTAAACTAATATCCCAGCGTCTCTCCGCCTATTTGTAATTGTATCTCTTTCTGAACAAAGAGAACAAAGAACATCGGTAAATGTGATTAAAATATGTAAGCAGGATGCGTGCTTATTGTATTTCTGGTTACATGTGTATTTTCTTAACCTGAATGAAAATTCTTTATGTAATACTAACAAACTTTGAGAAAAGCTTCTGGTAAATGTAACTTTTGTGATTTGAGATGGTATCTTATGTATCTTACTTCCTATTATATTATAAAGGCGAAAATTTGTGTGTGTGTGTGTGCGCGCGTTTGTTTGTTAAATCTTCATGGTGAACGCTACACGACAAGTATCGTTAAATAACTCAAAACTGAAAATAGTTAAATTTTAAACATTCCTACTAAAGTTAGTGCCATATCGCACCACTTGCTGAGTTCAAAATTATGGTCGAAATCAAAATAAAAAAAGAACATTTCTACAGCAAACATTTTTAGTCAAACTTTTTGCCCAGACCATTGAAAGCAATTAGAAAGAAACTAAACCTGAAAAGCCTAAGTATGTATAACCTTTTAAAAATACAATTTTCTCATTTAGCTCTAACACTGACTCGTCACCTCAAGGGAATCCTCGAAAGCATATAAATTCACTCTACTGTTTTAATTAACTACCCAGACACCATAAATATGTTTTTCAGAGAATAATTTTCAAAGCACATCATCTCTGAAACGGGACATGCAAATTTCGTGAAAATAAAAGATTATAACGTTTTTATACACTTCCGACGGACGAGGGATGGAAAGCTTTTCAGTAGAGAAAGAAAATTACACGTACGTTACGACTTTTTTAGTTTTTACGCGTTTTGTGAAACGATTTGGTAGAGATATGAAAGCAATGTATCAGGTACTATTAAATTATTAATAGAATTGCAGGCTATTGTTTTAATACCTATACGTAAATTATAAAACAAAGCGTCGCTAAATTTCATACACGTTAATAAAATAATGGTTAAATAATAATATTTATTATGAAAACATCTTTCTCAAAATAATGTACACTAGGAAACCTAATAACACTACAATTACTAAAATTGTACCATATCAATTATTTAAAAATTCAACATAACAGTACAAAAAAATTGAGAATATTTCAAAAGACATTGAAGTTTAATTTAATTGAATTCTGGCTAAACGTAATCAGTAAGCACATTATATATAGTTGCCCTTATATTATACTAGCTGCACCCCGCGGTTTCACCCGCGGTCCCACAGGATCCGTTATTTTTTTCGGTAAGTACCTGCCTCTCAAGCCAGAGGGAGCGGATTCGAACCTAGTCGACGGCACGCACCAACTTGTTCATTGTGTGAACATTTGTGCGTGTTGTATGTCATCTGCTACATGAATTGAGCCCGGTGTATGGCGATAGGCTCGCCCCCTGTCACATTTGGGACTGAAAATCGTCCGAAGAAGTGTGGGTGTTGTATTATACCTCTGCCAGTCCCTTCTGAGGAAAGGCGTGACGATATGTTAAAAAGTACCCTATGTCCTTTTCTGTATCCCAGACAATATGTATGCAAAATTGCAAGACGGTGGGTTGAGTAGTTAAGACGTGAAAGCGTTACAAACAAACAAGCTCACTTTCGCATTTATAATATTAGTTAAGATTAGGATAGTTCTCAGAAATCTAAAATTACGAATGTGTGTAAAATAGCAGATTATCAACACTAAGAAGATCGGATCATGTAAGTTGTTCCAAAATTTAGCATTCGGACGTGAACCCAGCGAAGAAGCGACGATGAGCGCGTGAAACACCAGATGATGAATAACGAGTTAAAAATGTAGCGAGAGCCTCGGACGGACATTTGTTTGCATAAAGTATGACGAGGAGATGACAAAGGAATTATGAGGGATGTTCTGTTTAAAACTAGAACGTCTAACCATGATACGTTACGAACGTCAGTGTAAATTAATTACAATTATTTGTGTTCAGTTCCTTAAGTACTTGACGCATCGCAATCATGTCCTAATCTTAACCAATATTATACATGCGATAGAGAGCTTGTTCGTTTGTTTGCGCGTTTGGTACGCTTTTACGCCTTAACTACTCAACCGATCATCATGAAATTTTGCGCACATGTTGTCAGGGGTCCAATAAAGAACATGGGGTACTTTTTATCTCGAATAAAAAAACAATTCCTGTGAGACCGCGGGTAAAACCGCGGGGCGCGACTAGTAATATTGTAAATGCGGAAGGTTGTGAGTTATTGTGTGTATAAATGCGGTAGGTTGTGAGTAATTGTGTGTATAAATGCGGAAGGTTGTGAGTAATTGTGTGTATAAATGCGGAAGGTTGTGAGTAATTGTGTGTGTATGTTTGTTGCTTTTTCATGATAAAACGGCTAAACAAGGCTTCAATAAAATGTGGAATGAAGTAAACGGATACCTATCTTCTCTAATACTAAACCTATAATGATTTTGAATGCACATTACGACTATATACTTCAGTTTTCTATTGCTTAACCTTGTACAAAAATTATTGATTAAATCGAATCATCATCATTACAGTCATTTAGTTAGTCTTTTAGGTCTACGTCGAGGATGAATGAGCTGTTTACCCACTACGCTAGCTCAGTGCGGGTTGGTGCATGTCACATGTCATTCGAATTGTTAAGAGGAAACACAAGGGCCGTTTTTCCATACAAACATAGTCCCCTGTTTTCTCACTGGATAATACCGGTAGAGTATTTTTTTCGGAGTATCTATGGTTACTATTAGCATGTTCCTATGATTTCTTTTTTTTCATAAATTTTCATTCAAAAAATGGCCGGTTTTTCCGATGAATTCAAACACCCAGAAAACAAATTAGACCAGACTAAATCAAAAAATTAAAACATAGGAACACAGTGCAAGCCCTAATTTAACTTTAAAAAAAAAATATTTAAATCGGTTAAGTTTTGAAGAAGGAATCAGGGGAATGATTTACGAATCAATGATTTTTTGTAATTTTAATAGGTATTTTCAGTCGAAGCTGCAGTTGGCTCTATCGCACTTGTTCGGACACTGCGCGACAGCAATAGATTTTAGAAATCCCAATTTTTCATTTCTCTACGCCTTGATGTTTCCTCTTAATTCTAGAACTTGTCGGTTTCCTCACGATGTTTTCCTACACCGTAATTAAATCCGATGAAATCGAAAACTTCACTGTTATTCTACAGTTTATTTAAAAATTCGATTTTAGACCTCGAACCACAAGACATCAATATTCAGCGTACAATTCTCGAGCGACTTTTCAGTGCTGTTAAAAAACGGCCATCCCAGTAAGTCCACAAGATGCATAGCTCCGAACGCGTCCTCTCGTAATTAGTGAAGATACTAATTTACATTTGTATTCAAAATTCGAGCTCTCTCGCCATTCCTCGTCTGTTTATTCTCATCTTTTTTACAGCGTACCGCATTGCTGTTTTTCGCGTAAAAAATTAGACAGCCCCTAACAAATGTTTGGGGACAGCCTAACAAACATCGGCCGGTAAACAACTTAAAACGTAATAAATAGATTGTTTGGTTTCGACGTGGTTAAGCTGTTTGGTGCTATTTATCTTTTATGTCAAAATATCTAAAAAAATTAGGAGCCATCTCTTTGAATCGATACTAGAATTAAAACCCTTAGATCTAAAAGTAAAAATTACGATTATCAGAAAATTTATTCCATCTTAGTTAGTTCTTTTACAAATATTTTATTTTGATTCGATTATTTTATGAGTCATCTAAATTGCTAGAACTCTGAGCAGTTGCAAAAATTAAATACTTTTTACATGGATACGTTGAAAACAAGGTCTGCGTTTGGAACTTTATTGATTCTATGAGCTTTTTTAAATCGATTTATATGAACGCTATTCCTAAATTTATTTTCACAACTCAAAAGCCTAAATATTCATAAAGATGGCAAAAGAGAAAATCCATGTAAAACCGACCGGTTTAACCCACAGTTAGTGCAACTGGGTGAATATTTGAGTTGAATTTAAATCTCTGTGCGAGCGTATTCAGGGCAGGGCAAACATGCCCCAGAAATAGCTTAAATGTGGATCAATAAACAGAGCATAAAAATTGAAAAAAAAAATTGACTAACTGAAATTATTAATTTTATTATTATTAGATGCGTTTCTTAATTTCGTGGAAAAAACCTTTGTTTTGTGTACTTATCTCCTAAACTTAATAAATATCCTTAATGAGGACGTGTGGACTGTATTTTATGAATTGAAACGACGGTTGTAAATTAAAATTGTATTATACAAGATCAGTGGAACAGGACTTAATACAATTTTAATTTACCACCATCGTTTCATTTCATAAAAATACAGTCCACGCGTCCTCAATAATTCTTGTCCTCAAGGTAACTGTGAACTGTGTGTAACGTGAACCGCTCACAAAATCTCTATATTATCAGTTCAGCTCTTTAGTTTTAAAACTTATCAAATAAACATTGAGAAAGAAGTTTACTAATTTTTACATAATTTAGCAATGTTGACCGTTTCAAGGAATTTTAAAATTTACTCCAACGAACTTTACCCCCAAATTGCATTCCTACTTGCGTCCACCCATCTCGACCTGCTTAACCATTCCACACATTTACTTATTTTTAGTCATTATGCTATCCGTGACTAGGCTGCGTGTTTTTCCATAGCATTACGAATGACAACCACGATTTGTGAGTTAATAAGAACGCTTAAATTTTCACTGTTACCTAAGATTTATTGCGCTTGACCGGCAGTCAGATGTAAAGCGAATGTGCCAAGTTTACGGTATTAAAGGTCGATTTCCTAGTAGAAAACGTACAGGTTTAGCATAATCATTATGTTATCTGCCTACTATATCTTGGTAATGCCTGAGGAAAAGATTTGCATCGATTGAGGATGTCAGAGTGTTTGATCTTCTCTGGTGAAACGAAGAATTTCAATTAGTTAGCTTTGCAATTCCGGCTAGTCTATGTCGTACTTGTTTTCTTTAAGTTAAGTATGTTTTTAAACATAAATTTCGAATGTACTTACAAAATTTGCTCAACTACTGTTTTCGTTTTGAAACATATCAATAATAATTCCTATTCCATCTTAAAATCATCCATCATTTAATGTAAGCCATTTTAAGACTGTTTCTCCAGCTGCGTTTGAAGGAAAGTCATGATTTTGAATTCTAAGACACTTCAGATAAATTGTGGTCCACACCAACTTAGCAATAAAAAATAAATTCGCACGCATCTACATGCAAAATATTTTCTTCTAACTTTGTCACCATGACAAAACAAAAATATATTATTAAACAGAACGCAAAACAACGTCAACATGGTAAAACGAATGTAAAATAAATGAGTATTGTGTATGTAATCCAATGTAAAAATTTCACAACCAAATTCAACATCACAATTAATCAGACGGACGCACTTAATAACACGTGGACTGTGGCACCATAAAACCTATTTGTACGACCACTGAGTTCAACCGAAACTAAAATGCAATACAATATTAGCGATGCCACCGTAATGAAAACATGTTGTTTTTAAACCAGCTTATTAAAGCATAACATGAATAATGATTCGAGCATTACACGAATCGACATGATAAAAGTGTGATAGCGGTGTCTGTATAAAGTCTGTCAAAAGCTATACCTAAGTACTCACTTAGGTATAGCTTTTTTAAGGCTACGTAAATATAACACAATTAAATCGTAACGTGCTACTGGTTTTTCTTCGTTATTTTTTCAAAATTCGCAGACAGACTTGGCATATTGAACTTGCGTACTCGTTTCTTGTAATTGTTTATTTATTTTGTCTACCTCTAACCTAACCTCTGCAATTTGCATCATATTGCAATTGATGACGAGAGTTTATACATTTTTGAGATATTTATGATAAATTCAGATTGAGAGTCGTTATAGTCTTCGTGGACAAAGTCACGGGCAGTGCCGAGTGTTATAATATACGTCCGAAAATAATACCAAACGTACATTAACGAAAGCACGTAAAATCCATTTGGCGTTTTCATTTCAATTTTATTTAATTAAGGCCAGCCAGCTCGATTTCGCGATATATGGCCGTTAATATCAAGTAGTTAGATTCGAAATGCTAAAATTACTACTTGGTGATTGAATTCGTGATAACTGTGTGTGGTAGACCGTTTACTGTCTGCCGCTGAATTATAATGAGTTTTAGTTCATTTATTGATTAACATTTTTAGGTATGATTAAAGTTAAGCGTTAAAATAATTGTTTTATTACGAATAAATAGTGATGAAATATATATATATCCAAATAACTTTCTACAACCAGCAGTGCTATTCACAATTATTCGGCCATACGTTTCCGATCGGATCCCACATAGTTCAAACTCAAATTGTTCGAACCTCTGTCTACTTTTATGAATATTGGAATTGAAATTGGGAATCGGGTATAAATCCGATCGGAAGAATTAATCACGTTTATGACAACGGACCGAGATTCAAATAATTTGCGTTTTAATTTTTTGAAATCCGAACGGAAACGTTTCCGAATTATTGTGAATACCTATGCTGATAGTTGACAAATATACCTAGACGCGACCCCCCCTTTTTGAGAAGTCGGTAACAAAGGTGAGATTGCTCTAGATAACATATCATATAACATATCGTCACGCCTTTCCCCCGAGGGGGCTGGCAGAGGTGTAATACAACACCCACACTTCGCCGGACGGCATTCAGTCCCAAATGTGACAGTGGGCGAGCCTGTCGCCATACACCGGGCTACACAATAATACAATACGCACATATGATCACACAATGAACAAATTGGTGCGTTCCGTCGGCTGGGTTCGAATCCGCTCCCTCGGGCTTGAGAGGCGGACCTTCTCTTAACTAGGCTGCCATCGCTCTCTGCTCTATATAAGGTACACAATACCATTGATGATGTTGATAGGATATTGAAATCCTACTAATATTATAAGCGCGAAAGTTTGTAAGAATGGATGGATGGATGTTTGTTACTCTTTCACGCCAGAACGGCTGAACAGATCTGGATGAAATTTGGCACAGAGATAGATTAAAGCCTAGAATAGCACATATGATTCTTTTTAACCGCGGGTGAAACCGCGGGGCGCAGCTAGTATACAATATAGGTAATTATATTGTACCTTGCAAAATAATCTCCAAACTTACGTACATTTTTCATCTGCCAAGATTACCGTCAATATATCTTATCGTACCTGATCGATAGGTGCCTGCGGTAGGTACGGTAGCACAGATTTAGATTGCCGATTGATATTGTGCCTGATCGGTCACGTTTGACTGGCTCATACTGACTTTTAATTAAGAGTACATACCAGCGAGACCAACAACCAACTTATCTGTAGAGTTGGCCAAGCGATGGTACTAAAGATTTTGTGGATAAACAGATAGAAGATGCGATGGTGGCTCCATCAGGCAAGTGTTCAGGTTGGTGGTGCTGTTGGTGCAGGTAGGTATTTTGCTCGGGCGCCGTCAGGTGATGTCATTATACTATTGTGTGTAGACTAGACGGTGTGGCATGCTTGCGAATTCGCATCGATTGTAAACGTGGCCGCTAAAAATAGTAGGACAACTTATTTGGTGTTGTTTATCAAAGAGGAAGTTGTTGTGAATTGTATTATTTGATTCATTCGTTTTAACGGTAAATGTAAAAGTATGTTTATGTACAATAATTATGTATTTTTTTGTTGTAACACAAGATCTCGTCGTAAGTTGGCTAAACACGAGTCTGTTAATAAATAAAAATGAAATGAACTTTTATAAAACTTTAATTAAATATAAGAATTTATCCGCATGTAGGTTATCAGATAACTCGTGGGACTTACATACGATCAGACTGAACCACTTGTTATGTTTAGTGAAATGAAAATTAGAGAAATTTTCTCATACTAGTAATTGAACTTCATGCCTCTGTTAATGCCATAATTCAATCATACTCAGACACACACACACACACACACACACACACAACACCCACACACATTCTTATTACATGTATTGTATAATTGTGGATATCACATATTCTTATTTTGAATAAGTAATAACAATTTCGAACTTACATTTTAAATTTTCATATTACAATTATTATTATACCTAGTTATATTACCGTTTTTGCTAAATAATGTACAAAATTATATAAATAGCCGAATGCGTAAATGTGTCTACTAACAAGCACGGAAATTGTATTTGGCGAACAGGATCAGGAACAGGGTGCCCAAAATACAAGCATCGCCTAGTTAGGGACCAACTGTTTTCCATTTTGAGTGCTTAAACTGAGTGTAAAGTGTAATGTCTTTTGAATATTGTGATTTTGTTTGTATACTTTCATTATTTTCAATAAATATATTATTATTATACTACCGTTGTGTCAAGATTTTGTTTGGTTTTATCTTCTTTAAAGACATAATAAGTACTATACAAAAAAAACTGCGATATGCCATGTGCGTTGCAGGCTTACATTAGCACGCAAGATTTAATAATTGTCTTACAATCTTAAGACACCGATGACGCCTGAAGAAGAAAGAAGCTGGTGGCTAGTTACCACCCACCGGACCAAGCCATGCTGTGAAATGACCCAGTCGTGTTTCGGGATGTAGTCCGGTGTAACCGTTCCGAAGACGGATCTGAGCAGTAGCGCACTTGTAGCGCCTCACTCAACTGCCGTCTTTGTACTTCTTCACTCTAGTAAATTTCAAGGCTAGAGTGAATAAGTACCTTATAGGTCGTCGTGCTCCATCTTAGACCACAACGTCTTACTGGTAAATATTACCATAAACTTCAAACCGGTGTTGTCGGCTGAGTTAAGTTAGGCATGAGAGTTGACCGTAATCGAGACACCTAGAATACGATGCGGCCGCCGGCGCAAGCGGGCCCGGCGCTCGCACTCACCAAATTCCCTGGGGACTGCGTCCCCCAGCGTCCAGCCGCGGTAAAGAGGACGATTCTCGAGGCCGCTACCTTACTCCCCCATAAAGGGAGGGAGAAGAACCCTAGAACTGAACCTAGAATAGACCAAATACGACAACAAATTTGTTCTTAACAACTGCACCATCTGCACTTGCGTAATGCCCGGTACGCTGTCGAGGCCTCCGTGGTCCAACAGCATAATTATAAGCATTTAGTCAAAGTAATTCCGAAAAAAAGTTCTGAGCAACAAACAAGTTAGTAGTTTTCAAATGCTCACCTATTTACTCGTAAAAACATGCCTATTAACAGCACATTATTTGAATATCTTCAATCATTCACCGATTTTTATCTGCACGTAGATCTACAACCGCTCTACCTGACGCATCGTACGAATCAGTATGCTATATTAGGAGCCGTACAAAAAACGGTTTTGTCATTCTAACCACATGCTTGTGGAGTAAGAATGATTGACAAGGCATTAGGAAGGCTTTTGGAGCTCGCTGTTTGCTTATGCGCCGTCTGATGTATCGTGTTGGTCATACTGTATAGAGAATATTGATTAGGTGTGCGAATCGGTGTGCAAAATGTATGAGCCTACTTAAACAATAAACAACAACGAAAAATTTGGACTGCCATACATTTTATTTGCGCTTGATGTCAAATGATAGCCTAGTTGGAGAAGGCCCGCATCTCAAGCCAGAGGGAGCGGGTTCAAACCCAGCCGACGGCACACACGAATTTGTTTATTGCGTGAAAATTATATTTTTGCGTATTGTATGTCATCTGCTACATGACTGGAGACCCTGTCACATTTGGGATTGAATATCGTCCGGCGAAGAGGGGGTGTTGTATTACACCGCTGCCAGCCCCCTCGAGGAAAGGCGTGGCGATATGTTATGCAATGTTGATGTTAAATGAAAGTAAGTTTCTTTACGCTGAGTGGCAGGCTCTAGTGTTGGAGTTTTTTGTCCAAAGATCTAAAATGTGACATGGCTTGGCAGTTGTTGTTGATCATCCATTTATATCCATACTTCCATACTAATATTATAAAATCGAAAGTTGCTCTGTCTGTCGGTCTGTTTGTAGGCTTTTCACGGCCAAACGGTTGAACGGATCTTGAAATTTGATAATCAGTAACAGTATTTTACGAGGAAGATTTTTGGATACAAAATTTCCATATAATTTAAGGGGTTCAAATTTGCGGGTAACAGCTAGTAAGACATACAACTTTGGGAGATTTGTCATCCGAACCACGGTAGCGCTTATTTTGCAGATGCCACTCCCGGTCACCCATCCGAAGACTGATCGTGGCGTTCGTTGCTTAGTTCGGTGATCGGGTACGAACAAGTCGAACTACCCCATACGAGCATTAGCAAAGAATTAAATACATAGATTATGGTAACATGCTTAAGTTTAAACAAAAACTGTTTTCAAGCTCGTTTCCAGCGTGTTACAGAACGATATAGTACAAACCCAGTTTTTTTTTTCATGTCGATGGCGTTACACCTTTCGATCACGTCCTCGCTTCATAACAGGCGAGTCTGTGGTCAAACACATGCCTAGTCCGTTGTAAAAAAACTTCTATGTGATAAAAGTTCTGTATTTACGAGTACGTACTCGTATCCTACCTAAAGTTCAAACTGTAAAGTGGTTTTTTCTATGATTACGCGTAATTTTTTTTAACTGCATATAAACACGTTTTTATTCCATCACCTGGTACCTTAAATAATACATAATGCAATTTCTAAAAATAAAATGAGGAATTTCATTTGCGTCACCTCAAGTTAGCGGGTGGTAATACTCCACAATAATATCTGTGAATAATCAGGGTTTAAAATTACCAAGTAATTGTACCATCGGCAATTCTGTAACACCTTACTACACGTTCCAATTGTTTAAGAAATAGAGTTCAAAATCAACGACTCATCAATTTCAGGTGAGGTAAATAAAAGTGGTAAAATTGTTGTAGTAAAGGAACAGTAATTTATCGTCATCTTTGAACTGAAATTGCGTAAATCATGCATTTATGACGCTTGAGGTAAAAACTGCTTTGTCTACCTTTAACTGTGACATTGTGACGGCAAAAACCGCATTGTTTACCTTCTCTAGTAACATTACTGGTCATTGTCGTTATGGAGACTGTAAACAAATAATTTTGGGTCTTATTGTTAATGAAATAGAGCAATGCAGGTGATTTAAAATAATTGTTAACCATTTTTTCAGTATGCTAATTTGTTGTGCAAGTCGTACAAAAGGCAAGCTTGGTAATTTTTTGAGCAAATAGTTTGCAAATTATTTGTTACGTTTATGATCTGACAAAAGTGGTTTTCAGTTATTGATTTTTGGTATATCTATCGAAGTTAAGGTATCAATTAGATAAGCTTTACATTAATGAAGTCAATCAACTTCAGCAAGTTTGGTACACCATTTCTAACAGACCCTTAATAAACTTAATCAAAACAGCTCGCTCTGAATCTCGTTCGTGTAACTATCTATTAACAAATAAACTAAATCATACTGAAGTTAAAGACTTAATTAGTGGTCGCGGCGGGGCACCGCGCACGCGCTGTCCTTTATCTTATCTCGCATGCGCCGGCGCACGGCTGCGAGAGACTTGCGCGATTATGTCAGTGCAGTGATTTCGCTAACTTAGTAAGCTTGGTTGATAGACTACTTGGAGTTGTCGAAGGCTGTCGAAGTTGAAAGCTAGCTGTAGCTAGCTGGTGTCAGATCTCACACAGCTCTAAAGCTGGAAGTTGTGTCGAGACAGAAACAGGAGACCGGGACCAAAGAACGAGTCTGAAGACCGAGACCGTTCTTTTGATTAGGGTTTTTTACTTGTGTGGAAACTGGCATACACACAACAGCCTTACAGGCTTACCACACACACAAGCTCTACAACAAATTTTGACTGCGCAGGCCATGCTTAAACACGGAACACCGTGTGGTTGGTAAAACTGTACACCGCCCCAACCACCACCACACATACCACATGGCTCAGTTAAGTATCCACAGGCCACAAGTTAAGTTCGCGCAGTTAAAAGCGTTGTGAAGATTTTGCGTTTGGTAAGCCTTATAAGTCAAGTGACATCTCTCGTCTCATCCGTCGGTCTCAGTTTCCTGTCTCTTTCCGGACGCGAACTTTCACCTTATTGAGATATTGTCAATACAGTTTTCTCTTGAACAAATTGCAAGCTTTCAGTAAATTTACTTGATTCTGCACTCACTTGTTTCATGAAGAAAAAAAAACTGCGGAACCCTAGAAGATGTACTAATAATAAATTTAGGTATCTACGTATTGTGTCTCATCCTAACCACGAAGTTTCATTGTTATGTAAGTACCTACCAAACTGACAAATTCATTTGAAAATCCATAGTTACTTTTTTGAAACTCGTTATGTAAAAAAACAATTCTTCCTAACAGAGAAAAAATCATGTGCACTTGTTCTAACAGAATTTCAGTATAAACCTTAACCAAGTTTCCCGTTTCCTTAGTAGATCTCCAACTGCGCAAGAGTCGGTGTACTGGTACCGCGGACACGAAGATTTATGCGCGCGCAGCACGGTCTTGAATATTATAATCACTTATAGGTATCTACACTTTATGTCTTTTAGGTATTACTTAGGTAGGTACTAGTAAGTGCATATAACTGCGCTCCGCGGTGTCACTTCCGATCAATAAAGTAGCCTAAGTATTAATCCTGGGTAAAAGCTTAGTAGATACTTACCACATTTCATGAAAATCCGTCCATTCGTTTGAGCGTGAAAAAGTACACATCCTACTATATATAATATTATAAACGCGAAAGTTTGTAAGAATGGATGGATGGATGTTTGTTACTCATTCACGCCAGAATGGCTGAACAGATCTGGATGAAATTTGGCACAGAGATAGACTATAATCTAGAATAGCACGTAGGATACTTTCAAACCGCAGGGCGCTGCTAGTCTTTTTATAATTTACTAGCTTTTCTTTGGTTTTGCTCCCATTTCACAGTCTATGGCACTCTGGGATAATGTAGCTTTCACATTCCTAGTAAAAGAATTTTTAGGCCCAGAATCTCGATTTGACTGTTTTTGTGTTTGGTAAAATCAGTTTTAAATCGAGATTTATGACTGAGCGGCGTTTTAGCATACTGGCCTTAGAATAGGTTCAGTGGTTTGAAAGATTACCTACTCCCGACAAACAATCTCACAAACTCACAAATAGGTAGTTTTTAAATATTGGTATAAGTAAGATTGTTTTTTTAGTAATATAAGATTGTAAATCCTCCTCAACCTGATGAGGGGGATTTTGAATCTTATTTTATACTATACATAGCCGTTACTAGGCTTTGCAGTAGAGCTTCCTAACTGCTAAAACCATGCATGGTTACAAAACTTGGTTCCTATATTTATTTAGTATAAATATATATATATATAGCTTAAATATATATACATATATTTACTATATATCACATATATATATTTAAACTATATATATATATCGGCGCAACTGCAATGTGCAAACAACTGGCCACTTGCCGCGTGACTCACACCGACCGGTCGACAGCTCCCCACCACGCGCCGCCTATAAAAGCAACCGGCGCGGTCACCAGAGCTCATTCCCTTGCGAGCGCTCTGTCAGTGAGGACCGAACTTTGAGCATTTATTTTCATTGAAAGTGAATTGAAGTAATTATGTTGATTGGAAAGATTTATTAATTACGTAATTTAATCATTTGTTCATTTTATTTGTAATATTGTATTGATTGTTTAAAAGTGAAGTGAATTAAGTAAAAGAAATTAATATGAGCGAACGTGATTTTATTACACACAGAACCCCTCCTCTTTCATCAGAAGAGGGGACGAGCCAACGCCAACCACCATCGGCCCCCGCTGGAAATTCTGCAACCATGGCTCATTTAGCAAATACCTTGAAAGACACCATGTGCGAGATGATGATGCAGATGACCCAGGAAAATCGTGCAGCTCTCACTAAAATGATGACAATGCTTCGACCCGCCAATGAGAGTAGAGTACGCATTTCTGATGTGTACTTCCCTACTTTTCATCCAGATAAAGGTGCAGATGTAAGGGAATGGGTGCAACTTATTACACGGACTCAGGAAGAATATAAGTTAAAAGATCATGAGGTGCGACTTAAGGCAGCTGGTGTCCTCAAAGGTAGGGCGCAGACCTGGGCTGACGATTGCCTGCTCAGAACGACTACATGGGCCCAGATGAAAGAAGACATGCTGCAAACTTTTGAACCAGAGTAGAGGTACTTTTCAAATGTTCTTCGTTTCCGACGTTACAACATTGATGATGCAATCAACATGCCTGAATACATATCCAATGTTTGGAAAATGTTTAAAAAAAATTGTCAAACCAGACCCGACGGAAGAATATGCTGTCGAGTTTGTCACTGACAGCATTACTGACGCCACTTTGCGCACCGAACTACTTAACAGTAAGTCTAAAACTGTTCCCGAGTTAATTGCAATTGCAAAAACTATGCGAAAACGAATTGGGTCAAAGAGCACAATGGTGTAATCAAAACGCAATTACACAACACAGGTCTGAACAGAACAACCCTTCAACATCTAAGGAACTATCAAAAGTTGCTGACAAAAGGAAAAAAGAGTGCTCGTTTTGTTCAATACCTGGCCATACGTATGAAACCTGTTTCAAAAGATAAATACTGAAAAGAACGTCAACCCGTGCCAAAAGGATATGGGTATTATTCCTCATTCTATTTTAGTAACAATAAGTGATAGGACTGTCAGTGCGACTGGTCAAACGCCAATCCAATTGCTAACAGGCAAGAGGGAGTGTCCCCCCAGACCTATTGAACATTATTGACGAAGGGAAAGAAAGGGTAGACCCACAGTCATTGAGGAACGCTGTATTGGGGAGGATGACCGATCAGGCTGAAAAAGATAAAATACGATATGATAAAGGAAGAGCCAGAGTCAAGAGGTTTGATAAGGGTGAATACGTTTTACTAAGAGAAGCACCACGATTAGGCACCAAACTAAGCTAAAAATATGACGGACCTTGTTTGTTTGTTTAGCAGGGCGTTTTCTGCACTTAGCCACTTGATTGGGCCATTGTGCGTGGTTTACTTCTCTTCCCTCCCCTCACTCCAACCACCACAGGTGCTCCCAGAAGTCCAGCAGCCTTTTCAGGCTGCTGCAGGCCTCCGGGAGTGACGATGGGGATTTAAGAATTTGAGCCCGGTGTTCTGCGACGCTCCTGCACTCCATGAGCACGTGCCGTGGCGTTTCTTCTGCCTCCATGCATCCCCTGCACAGAGGGCTGTCGGTCACACCAATGTTAAAAAGGTGTTTGTTTAGGGAGCAGTGACCCGTTATAGTGCCTATAACTTTGTGGGTTTGGTCCCTGTTGAGTCGGATGAGGTTGCGTGCAAATCTTTTTGATGTCACCGGAACGGCATCTTTGGTTTGCCTGCAGCCCTCAGTGTTTGTCCATTCTGTATAGTGGTTCACTTCGGATTTGTGGCGCAGCCATGTTTTTGCCTGGGCCAGGGGTATAGGCATTAGTGGTTCCGGTCCGTACACTATTTTGTCCGATCCCCTTCTGGCCAGCTCATCTGCTGCGTCGTTGCCTGTTGAGTTACTGTGCCCTTTTATCCATTGCAAAGTTACTTTATTCTTATTTGCAATAATAAGTGCAGAGTTAATGGTGTTGTTTTGTAGAGCTTGCAGTACGGATGCACTGTCTGAGATAATCCTTATATCAAGGTCCCCGACATCTCTGGTTGCAACTGACTGTGCTGCTCTGGTGATGCCAATGCATTCTGCTTGGAAGATTGTATTTAGTTTATCTAACGTGGTTGATATTTTGATGTTTAAGTCATTTGAGAAGACACCCGCTCCGGTCCCTTGTGGGGTTTTGGAGCCGTCTGTTTATACCCTAACTTCTTTGATACCAGAGCTATCGTTTGCTTCTGCATTAAGTCGGATATTGTATCTTCTGTCGAAGACATGCTGACATGGGATTCTGTCCATGGGTGCCCCAAGGAGTGGTATTTCCTTTAGGATCTCCTTCATGGATACTGTGTGTGTTGTTACTGGTTCGTGTTTCCATAGCCCATTTGTTTTTAGTCTTAGGGCGGCTGCCCTGGCCTCCTCCTGAATGACCAGATGTAGAGGTCTCAGGTTTAGGAGGTACTCGAGCGCTGCTGATGGAGTGGTTCTCATGCATCCAGTGGCTGCTATGCTCGCTAGGCGTTGTAGGCTCTGGAGTTTTGATTTTACAGTGGTCAGCTGAGTCCTGGGCCACCATACAACCGATCCATAGGTTAGAGACGGTCTAATTACTGACGTGTACAGCCACAGTGTGATTTTTGGATTTAGACCCCATCTTTTACCAACGAGTCTTCTACACTGATAGAACGATATACACGCCTTTTTGCTTTTGTTTTCTATGTGGCTCGCCCAATTCAGTTTGTTGTCAAGTATTACGCCCAGGTATTTGACTTCTGTTGATAGGGTGAGTTTGGTGTTGAATAATTTTGGTAGTTGTAGTTCTGGTAGCTTCCTTTTGTTGGTGAAAAGGATGAGCTCTGTCTTTTTCGGATTTACTGATAAGTTATGTTCGTCACACCATTCTTCTACAATCTGAAGTGCTGAACGCATTACTTTACATAGCACGTTTTCCGCGTTCCCGTTTATCAGTATTGCGAGGTCGTCTGCATATCCAATAGTAGTGTATCCACTTGCGTTTAGTCTCTTTAGGAGGCTATGTACTACTATGTTCCATAGGAGTGGTGACAGGACACCCTCTTGAGGGCATCCTCTAATTACCTTTGCCCTAATGGTAGTATTATGACGGACCTTATGAAATAGAAAGTGTTACCGCATGATAGATATGAGGTTCGACGAATAAATGGTCGAGGTAGATGCCGACAAGTTTGCCATGAACATCTGAGAAGCACGCAACAGTTTGGGATTCAACGTGAAGTGTCCGTATCGGCGATGTGTAGAGATATTGAAGGAGAGAATGTTATTGTGATCAGTAGTAAAATTTGTTTTATATTATTATTTTAATGAGATGTGTGAGGCACAGTTATAGTACTTCGTGCTCGACGTATTTGTAAAGGAGATGCCAATAATGAGCGCTGAGGCTTGACCAATACTAGCGCTGAGGCTATGAGGTTACATCGTGAAAAAATATCTGACCAATACTAGCGCTGAGGCTATGAGGTTACACCGTGAAAAAAAAAATCTGACCAATTGTAACAGTTCGTTACTCTTTTTATTTAAAAACACTCACTGCGTAAACGCAACCGGTACTTAAGGCCGCGCGGCTTAGCCAATGAGCGAGCGTCGTAAGGACGACGCGGGGCGGAGGGTTGACTGACCCGCGTCGACCTCTGACTGAGGCAGAGCGACAAAAGCAATACGGTGAATCGCATGTCACGCTCGGCCGCGATCCGCACCTTACTTTTTGCATTATAATTATTTTAACTATTTTTCTAATTAACTAAGTGTTGTGTTACCCCGAATTGGGGTTCCTCCACCTGACTTCCCGGCTGTTACGGACTGACCTGCTCGGACCTGCTGTCCTGCCGCTGAAGTCTCCAGTGCAGAGCCGCACCTGCTACCTGTGGCACTACCTACTACCTACGGCACACCGTGGACTCCGTGCGCTGAGAACTCGAGGCCAGTGTGTCGTCATAGTCGTGTAGCGTGATTCGACTCAAGACAGTAACCTTACCCCGACCCTATTCTTTATTACTCTTCTATTTACGACTACCCTCATTTTTCTGTATTAAATATAACTTTGTATAACTACCTAGTTGTTCTTATTGCTACCTACTACACCTAAATAGGTAGGACAACTAGGAACGTTACATTGGCGCCCAACTTCTTGTTACTGTCTTGACCGAATTGCGCTGCACTTCTTGTACTTGCTATCAATAGTGTCTTGGGTGTTGGCTACATTATTAGTCTGTAAGATTTATTTTGTTACTATATCGACTAGTGTGTGGCATTATTACCACGGTCTGTTTGTTGTTTTTAAAATTATTATTATTGTGGCACTTGGGTTCCTTGGGATGCAAAATACCACACATTGGTCGATAGCTGTTTTTAAATTTCATATCTGTATTTAGTTTTATGTCATTAATTTGATTGTCATTTCTTTTATCTATTGTTGGAACACTCACCCAAACTTCGTCATGGCTTACGATATCAAGTTCCTTTCTCTTCAAAAAGCGGAATTAGAGTATGAAGTTGAACTCCGTGGTGGTACTGGAGAATCGGTACAAGAGCTTAGGAAACAGATTATTAAACTGTCTCAATTACTGCCATCGGAAGATATCTTAGAATCGTATCTAGGTCCTTCCGATGATTTGAAGGGCGTAAAGGAATCCTTGATAAAGTCACAGGGTAATCTCGCTACTCTAAAATCAAAATTTGATAAAAACTTGTTCGCCCGATCTGAAAATTTACTGAACCACGTTCACCATCGGCTTGCTAGGATAGATGTAGTCCCAGAGATTGCTGATGTGCATAAGGTATGCATCTCGAACTTTCACTCGCAATATAAAGAACTAACTTCTTTAAGACCTCAAACTCCTCAATCTCAGCAAAGAACGTCAACCACTATTAACACGCCTGTTCCTGAGACCACTGCTATAGCCGTTACTTGTGAGCGCAGCCTAACTGCTGATATTAGTAAATTAAAGTACTCGGGTAAGTCATGTGTACGCTCATTTATACAGAAAGTGGATGAATTTGTTCAAGCTAGGGGAATTTCCTACGAAAAAATCTTGTCATTAGGTTACGAAATTTTTGTAGACGACGCTTTACATTGGTACAGGTGTAATAGGGATGCGGTTCACTCTTGGCAAGAATTATGCAGATTGCTCAAGGAAGATTTCAGCAGTAGCGATTACGACTACAGACTTTCTGCTGAAATCCGTTTACGTACACAAGGGGATGGTGAAAACATCACCATTTACCTGTCAATAATGCATGGTATGTTCGCTCGCCTTAGCAAGCCCTTTTCCGAAGAGGAAAAACTAGAAATTCTACTCCACAACATTCGTCCTTGTTACGCTAACTCATTGGCTGCCTCACCCGAAATTAGAAGTATCGATGCCTTAAAATCACTGTGTCGAAACTACGAGAACATACGGTCACGTTTTGCTCATTTCCAAGAACCGCCCAAAGTAACTAATTCTACACTAGCTCCTGATTTTGCTTACAAACAATCGGTGCTTGCATCAGGTACTTCTACCAATAAGTTCCGACAATACAACTACGTTAATAGCAATAGAAACAATATGTACTCTAATTCTAACCAAACATCACTTACTAAAACCAACCCAAATATTAATTGCTTAAATGAGAATAACGAATCATTCCTAAACCAGAACCCCGAGGTAGCGGTTTTGACTCCTGGTTCGTCTAACCAGTCTAGACCAATGCCGTACTGCCCTAGGTGCAGAACGGATGGTCACTCACTCAAGGCCTGTAAGGAGGAGCGTTTCCTCATTTGCTTTAGATGCGGTAAGAAGGGGGTTCGTTCTTTGGAATGCAATTGCAACCCTTCAGGTGACAATAATCCAAAAAACTAATAAGCCAGGATTGCGGAGACAGTATCATAAAGCCAACTGACCTAAATAAAACTAGCTTAACTGAGTGGAAGGCATGGTTGAGTTTCGTTTCGAAATTCTCAACTCTGAATACTGTCTCGTCAATCCGTGATAACAGTAATAACAATTGCAAGTCCAGACTATACGTCTCTATTAACGTAAAACATGAACTTATAACCGGACTCCTAGACACAGGTTCATCTGCAACCATATTAGGTAATGGGAGTCATGAAAATCTACTCAAAGCAGGATTTGAACTAGAAAACAGCGGCTTCAATCGGTTCGTTGCCGCAGGAGGCGAAAAACTTGATTGCATTGGAATAATTCACCTCCCGGTAACCTTTCAAAGTCAGACACATATCCTCGACGCCTACGTAGTCCCTAATGTGCAACATGGTCTTATACTAGGAATAGATTTTTGGCGGTTGTTCGGGCTACTTCCTAAAAACTTGGACAGCATCGCTTTCTATAAGGAATCGGAAGTATCTTTGACTGAGGTGGTAGACAGTAAATCTACCCTACTGTGCTCATATGACCACCTTTCTGAAGATCAAAGGTCTGTTGCTGATGACATTATATCACAGTTCCACGATATTTCCTACGAAAAGCGGGGACTGGGTCGTACCTCACTGACTACTCATACCATAGACACTGGGGATGCTACGCCCATCCGTCAAAGGTACTACAGAATGTCGCCTGAAAAACAGCGTCTTCTCGTGGAACAATTAGATGAGATGCTCAAAGAAGATATTGTTGAACCTTGTGAAAGCCCGTGGTCTTCTCCAGTCCTTCTGACACCGAAAAAAAACGGAGAGCTTAGATTTTGTCTGGATAGTAGAAAGTTGAATGCAATTACTAAAAAAGATGCGTACAGTTTGCCTTACATGTCAGAAATTCTTGACAATTTACGCGATTCTAAGTACCTATCGAGCGTAGACCTTTCCAAAAGTTTTTGGCAGATCTTAATACAACCAGAGGACCGCCAGAAGACCGCTTTCTATATTCCTACACGCGGCACCTTCCAATTTAAGTCTATGCCCTTTGGACTCACTAACGCACCTGCTACCCAACAAAGGCTGGTAGATACCTTGTTCTACGGACCTGAGTTTGAACATCGGGTCTTCGTGTTTATCGATGACGTCATTATTGTATCTGAAAGCTACGAACAACACATTTCGCTACTAAGGCGTGTCTTAAAAAAATTGAAAATGGCCAATCTTACGATAAATTACGAGAAAAGCCAATTTTTCCGGTCGCAACTTAAGTACCTCGGGTATATTGTAGATTCTGATGGCCTACACGCTGACCCTGAAAAAATTGAGTCTATAACAAACTACCCCACTCCTTCCAATCGCAAAGAAGTTAGACGATTTCTAGGAACCGCGTCGTGGTATCGCAGGTTCATCCCTAACTTTAGCAATTTGTCTTCTCCTTTGAACAAACTGACGTCCCAAGGCAAGAATGCTCCACCCTTTGTTTGGTCCCCTGAAGCTGATCAGGCATTCAAGGAACTTAAAAAGTGCCTTGTCTCTGCACCTATACTTTCTTGCCCAGATTACTCCAAACCCTTTCAAGTGCACACCGATGCCAGCGACTATGGGATCGGAGCAGTGCTTACACAGACAATTGATGGGCAGGAAAAAGTCATAGCGTACATGAGCAAATCCTTGTCCCACCCAGAGCGTAACTACAGTGCCACTGAACGCGAGGCGTTAGCCGTGCTCATAGCTATCGAGCACTGGCGTTGCTACCTAGAAAACGGCCTCAAATTCACTATCTACACTGATCATTCGTCTCTTAAGTGGTTTCTAAACCTAAATAATCCAACGGGAAGACTTGCGCGATGGGGTGTGCGACTATCTGCATACAACTTTGAGATTAAGCACAGGAAAGGTACCGAAAATGTTGTACCAGATAGCTTAAGTCGCGCAGTCCCAGTTGCTGCAATCAACATTACACCGGTTATGCCTGCACATAAGACCAACGATTCGTGGTACTCAAACATTTATGACGGATGTCAAAATTCCCCTACATCTTTCGTAAACTATCGTGTTGCCCATGGAAAGCTATTCCGTTACATGAAATCCTTGAATCCGTTAACGAGGGAATTCGAGTGGAAGGAGGTGATTCCAGTGGAGTACCGAAAAGAAATAATTGCTCAAAACCATTCGCAACCTACATCTGGACACTTTGGCATTTTCAAAACACATAAGCGTCTGAGTTTAAAGTACTTCTGGCCTAATCTACACAAAGATGTCATAGATTTCGTTACTAGTTGCGAAACTTGTCTCTCCTACAAGTACCCTAACCACACAACTCTAGGAACAATGGGAAGGCCTAAGGATTGCTGCCGCCCATTTCAAATGTTAAGCGCTGATTTGGTTGGTCCCATGCCGGCGACTAGAAAACAGAATACATTCTTGCTAGTGATAACCTGTTGCTTCTCAAAATACTGTTTGCTCTTCCCTATCAGACGTGCCACATCGGACATTATATGCCGAATTTTGGAGGAAAATGTTTTCCTTGTTCATGGAATCCCCAGCACAATTATCATGGATAATGGCAAGCAGTTTACAAGTAACATGATGCGTGATTTACTTGCTCATTACAGCATTCCCAACGTCTACTACACTCCACTATATACACCCCAGATTAATACAGTAGAACGCTACAATAGGACTATTATGACCGCTGTGTCTACCTTCGTTGAGAACGACCATAGATCCTGGGACACTAATATTCCCAAGATACAGTTCGCTTTAAACAGTGCAGTCAATGAAGTAACTGGCTACACTCCATCATTTCTTGTATTCGGGCGCGAACTACCAAGTGACGGTTCTCACTATACGGATCCGGACTTGGGGGACCACATGGTATTTAGCCCACGGGACAGTTACGCCGAAAATTTAGGAGCGCTCCAGAAAATCTTTGACAGAGTGCAACTTTCGCTCATTAAGGCACACTCCCGTAATGCCACAAATTATGATTTGCGACGTAAAAACGTTGATTTTAACGTAGGTGATATTGTTTGGAAACGAACTTTCTACCAAAGTGACAAGGACAGTAGATTTAGTAAAAAATTAGCTCCTAAATTTATAAAGTGTCGCATAACAGCTAAAAAGTCGAAACTAGTTTACGATCTCGAAGACATGACAGGTCGTAACCTAGGGACCTGGCATGTCAAAGACTTCAAGCTCACCTAGCACCTAGTATTCTACTGGATTTTTCTTAGGAAAAACCCCAACCTAAAAAAGGGGGTATGTAACAGTTCGTTACTCTTTTTATTTAAAAACACTCACTGCGTAAACGCAACCGGTACTTAAGGCCGCGCGGCTTAGCCAATGAGCGAGCGTCGTAAGGACGACGCGGGGCGGAGGGTTGACTGACCCGCGTCGACCTCTGACTGAGGCAGAGCGACAAAAGCAATACGGTGAATCGCATGTCACGCTCGGCCGCGATCCGCACCTTACTTTTTGCATTATAATTATTTTAACTATTTTTCTAATTAACTAAGTGTTGTGTTACCCCGAATTGGGGTTCCTCCACCTGACTTCCCGGCTGTTACGGACTGACCTGCTCGGACCTGCTGTCCTGCCGCTGAAGTCTCCAGTGCAGAGCCGCACCTGCTACCTGTGGCACTACCTACTACCTACGGCACACCGTGGACTCCGTGCGCTGAGAACTCGAGGCCAGTGTGTCGTCATAGTCGTGTAGCGTGATTCGACTCAAGACAGTAACCTTACCCCGACCCTATTCTTTATTACTCTTCTATTTACGACTACCCTCATTTTTCTGTATTAAATATAACTTTGTATAACTACCTAGTTGTTCTTATTGCTACCTACTACACCTAAATAGGTAGGACAACTAGGAACGTTACACAATACTAGCGCTGAGGCTATGAGGTCCAATGCGTTCGCTATTCTTCTTTTCTCTTGTAACTAATCCGCTGTTTCTAATGTTTACAGAAAGAACTACAAAATAGGCGCAGGGACGCACCTGCGTCAGTATGGCCGTATCGGCGCAACTGCAATGTGCAAACAACTGGCCACTTGCCGCGTGACTCACACCGACCGGTCGACAGCTCCCCACCACGCGCCGCCTATAAAAGCAACCGGCGCGGTCACCAGAGCTCATTCCCTTGCGAGCGCTCTGTCAGTGGGGACCGAACTTTGAGCATTTATTTTCATTGAAAGTGAATTGAAGTAATTATGTTGATTGGAAAGATTTATTAATTACGTAATTTAATCATTTGTTCATTTTATTTGTAATATTGTATTGATTGTTTAAAAGTGAAGTGAATTAAGTAAAAGAAATTAATATGAGCGAACGTGATTTTATTACACACAGAACCCCTCCTCTTTCATATATATACTATATATATATATAAATTATAAACGCGAACGAAGTCGCGGGGTGACAGCTAGTATTTTACTATATTTAGCCGTTCCTAGGTTATGCAGTTGAGCTTCCTAACTGCTACAACCATGCATGGTTACAAAACTTGGGTCCTATAAAATATAGTATAATATAAGATTCAAAATCCCCCTCAACCTGATGAGGGGGGTTTTGAATCTTATATTATACTATATATAGCCGTTACTAGGCTATGCAGTAGAGATTCCTAACTGCTACAACCACAGATCATACAAACAAGGTTGATGAAACCTTGTTTGTATGATCTGTGGCTACAACCATGCATGGTTACAAAACTTGGTTGCTAGTAATTTTGACATCCCTCCAAACTCTACAAAAACTCTGCACCCTGTGTCTGGACATCAGAGGCACTGTCCTAGTTAGAACGCTGCATAAAATTCTTCATCAGATAAAAATTAAGAGCTACAAATAATTTTGCCTAATTAAGTAGAAGGTACGACTCTTCAGTAAGCACTTACCAAATGTCTTCGTATCAACGGAAGTATGTAGAATCCAAATACAAAGGTCCTATTACATACAATATGTATAGTCCTATACATCATCCAACAATTTGCTAAATCATACGATCTCCACGCAGGGTTATCTTGCGTGCGCGCAGCCATATTTCGCGTCTAGACATATTGAGTTATCTTAATTAGTCGGGGACCACCGCCCGGCGATCCAGTTCCGATAGGTTGTTAGCATAGTACGGTTCAATGGGGGAGTCACTATCGCAGTTCCTAAGCAAAACTGTTAGCTGGCTAAAGAAACATTTTAGTTCCATAATTTGGCTACAAGCTGTAGAGATAGTTGGTCGGGATGTAAGTTTGTTGTTTATGTTCACTTGTAGTTGTAAGATGGTAGGACATGCGAACTTGTGGATGTGTATCTATCGGCCCTTCGTGATTCCTTGTACTTGTAGAACGTATAGCGTACCTAGTGTGGTATGGGAAGACTGAAAAAAGCTATTATTCTGTAAACAGCAAAAGGTTTTCTACATTAGTTTAATTACCATTCTTTTTCTTACTAATACGGAGTCATTAATGTTTATTTTATTCCATTTTGAAAACAGTTGATGCGCTGCAACAATACTCTCTTACACACATCCGTGCATGTTGTTTTAATCAAACATGAGCAGCCTAAGCAGAACTTTTGGTTTCCCCCAAAACTACGGCCCATAAATTTCCAATGCTCATAAATATTACTAAAATGTCTTTAACATGAAAATGCCTAATTAAACTACAAGTAGCACCAAAATCCGATATCGCGACCATCTTGCCGTCACGAAGACTCGAGCTACAGTATTTTGAAAGACAGTATCTTGGTCAACTTAACTAGAGCGCTGGTGTTAACCAATTTGTGTTTTTAATCTATCTAACTTTATTGTAAAGTATTTTTTTTTGCTTTTCAGATGCGCCGGGGCGAAGGCTGAGCAAATTTTCGTATGCAGAAGAAGACTTATTCAAAATCAAGAATACAATAATGCAAAGAAAAAACTTAATTCGATTACACCTTCGATCACGTCGGCGCTTCCCATCAGGCGAACCGGTGGTCAAACGAAGGCTGCTGTAGACTGTTGTAAAAAAATGTTTATTATGAAAAATTCACAGTTTTTACTAAGATTTAGTGTTTTATTATTAAATTATGTGTTAGTTTAAATCTTTTCGATTATTACGAAATCACAGTACAAAAAAGATCGCAGCCAAAAAAAAGTTTTAAAAATTGTCATTTAGAATCGTCATCGAAGAAACTAAACTTTAATTTAAGTTTAACCAAGATAAGATAAGTTTTTAAGAATACTTTCCTACTACAAAATAAACCAAATTTATGACTTCCGACTGATCTTTATTTTTGTGACCCAGGCCTTTGCAGTGAAAATCTGATGGTAAAAAAGATTCATCATCAACCATTTTCCACCCAATGCTCAGTGTTGTAGTCTCCTCTTTAGCACGCCAACCTTATAACTTTGCCTTTTAACTTTGACACTTGTTATATACGAGTAACTTACAGACCTACTGTACCAGGATCTTTTAGCACGTGGACAAAATCGGAACTAACGACCGAAATTAAAAATGTTGATGTAACTTAAAAGTATAATGCATAATACTGATCATCATTTACATAATACTGATCTGGTAGGTAGATACCTTCTGGTCCCTCATTAAATAAGGAGATTATCCTACCAAAAAGACACAGGCGCCCTCACTCAAGTGCTAAAAGATCATTGTCGCACAGTACACTTTGAAAGATTATGTACTGTTGAAAGTTACATCGCGTCCCAGGGTGGAGGCACCTAATAAAGTGAAGTCTCACGTTCCTAATTAGAGCGTTAATTTTAAGCCTTCCACGGGAGCCTTATTTTCCACATAAAAGACTATCCAACTCTGTAATTTTTGACCGGATTTTGTTACTGGTATAATTACGAGTTACTACGGCTGGTTTTGTGAGGTTAACTAGAAAATGATATCGATTTGTGGGGCAGTACGTTTTGTAAACTGCACGACTAGCTCACTAAAAATATGAACAGCTAACTGCCTACCTGAGAGCTATTTTAGCTTATCAGTTAGTTTCAATATTCGAAATCGATACGATTTTGCACTTTACTTGACTTTCGAAGTGAAAAATCATATCGATTTTTAAGGTTATACTATTTTCTATATTTAACGCCCTTTTTATATTGAAGGTATGTTTTAACTTGAAATAGATTAATTACTGCACCTTTAGAAACATTTGTTAGTGTTTTTATATTTTTCCAAAGCCCAGAATTTTTTTAGAGATTGCTTTGTGATTACAAAAATTACCTATATTTTCAGATAGGTCTTAAAAGCCTACATTAACTTATCTATTCATTACCAACATAAGAGTCCAATAATCCACTTCAGGAGACAAGAACCAAGACCCAGGCGAGACGCTCGAGCGGACACCTAAATAATGGTTGTCCCTCACCAGGTGGACTGCAGTCATTACTCTTACGGTAATCCTCGAATACACCCAGATTTATGGCAGCCCTGCAGACGGACCGCCAAATTTAGGCGTTTTATAAAAAATGAAGCTTAGTTTCTTGGCAATAAATAATGGTAAGCCTAGCGGTAACGGAATGGGGTGGGAGTTTGGATCTTGATGTTGGGGAAGTGTTTTCTGAAGTTTGCTTGGGTACTAGTATGCACCTACCTAGTTACTAGTGTAGGTGTCTAATGAGTTGAAGAAAGGAATTAGGTATAAAAGTGTCTATAGGTACTTGTTACGGAAGTAATGCTAGCTATCTGTCAAGTTTTGCTTTATTTGTGTAATTTAATAGGTAGGTGTTTGATGTTGTCTTGTTCTTGGTCTTGTGCATGTTTTAAAATTTTGCTGGATTATAACACTATGTTGTATGGAATCTAAGTAATAAGGCAGTGTTGGTAGATAGAGTATTTAGGAATTATGGAGGCTTAACATTGAAAAAATCTGTGGTACTCAACTAATTATCATTTGGCGCTGATGAGTTTAAAAATGTCAGAGAACTACATGACCGAATTCAATAAGAGATTTTTAATGAGAATTGAGAGATGTTATTAAAGTTTTAATAAAAACAGGTTTAAAAAGTTATTAGGTCACTATTTATTGCAAAATGCCATAATTCTCAAGCACCTCCAAAATTTCAAAGCCTTACGTCATTGCATAGTCTAGCCAAGCCAAATACAGCCTTACATTTTTACATAGGTATTATCAGATTTCAAATAAATAAAGTCGAGAATAGCATGGCAAGGGAATCGAAGCACACATCCCGGGGCGACCTCGCATGCACACTTCCTGTTTGGCACGACAACACGGCTACTTTTCTCAATACTCCAGCTATTTTATTCCATTGTAGGTAGAGACTAGAGACATGTCGTGACCTTAGGTTCTGTTTAGTAAGACCTAAGAGTCAGGAATTATTCCTATGGATATAGGGTCAATTGGGACAAATGCGTCTTTGGGGCAATTGCGTCTTTCGAGAATTACTGACAACTTTACAAATTAGGTGCCACCTACATCTTTTTTCTATCTTTAGTTGCAATAATCTGTACAAGATGGCGTTAGTTGCTCTGTAGTGTTTTGTGAAAGGTTTTTCGGTAATTCTCGAAAGCCGCCATTACCCCACAGTCGCATTTGCCCCAGTTGACCTTACTTATCCTTATAATCAATCGCAGCTATATTATCAATGCGTAATAGACGTGATAGACTCTACTTGGCAACTTAGACTGTTTTTATTAGTGATTTAACGTCGCTAGATGAAATTTTTCAAAAACTTTTGTTTAACATAAAGAGTGATAAAAGATCCTGAAAGACTTTATAAAATCCCATCTTTTTTATATAAAAGAAAAAAAAACGTACGTATCAGAACGCGTCAATGTACCTTTAGGCAAGTCCAAGTATTTCACAAGTACAGATAAAATGATAAATGTATTTCTAAGTTTCTGTAAAAGGACTTAGTGAAGATATCAAAAAATCGATTTTAGAAAATACTAGTCTGTAAGAATAAAGAATTCAGTACATTATTATATCCGCCTTGAAACTACGGCGTCACGATTACTGTACTATTACGTATCAAGACTAAGGACCAACGCTCAGTCTTGAATTTCGATTCAAAACTGGTATGACCATACGCAAAAATATTTTAAATCGAGATTCATGACCAAGCGCCGTCTCTGAATACGGCCTTAAGACGCTAGCTGGTAAATTGAGACGTTCCTACAAACACTTGTTTAAAGATAAAGATAAAGATAAAGATAAAGATACATTTATTTGCTTTAAACACGAGTAATAAATATTGTTGTTACAGTAAATTAGAGCTTCATGTTATGCCTAAAGAGGCGTGCAAAAATTGGAGAGATGGCTAATTATAGAAAAAATATATATTAAATTGTCAAGGCTAATTGAATTTAAATGAATCTATATTACAATTAAATGTCAATATTAAAGTTGAAATGTCAGCGTTTGAAATAATAGCTTACCTAAATATAATGTCAGATGAAAGAGAACCGCAAGTCATATTTCATTTGATATTTAATTGTGAATAGAATGTATGTCAATATTTATTAAAATGTATCCCGGAGGAAGTCATCAATTTTATAATAGCATTTGGCGGTCAATATTTTCTTAAATTCTTTTTTGAAAAGATTTGTATTAAGGCCCCTTATGTTTTGCGGTATCTTATTATAAATTATTGGGCCCATCCCAAAAACACTTTTCCTGAAAAGTTTCGTATTACCTTGTCGGTTTAATAATTTATTATTGTCACGGCGGTTACGAATGGAATGTGCTGAGAGGTTTGGAAACATTTTGGGATTAGCCCTTACAAATACTGACAACTCATATATATACATCGATGGAAGTGTGAGTAATTTATATTGTCTAAAATAAGGTTTACAGCTATCAGTTGTCCGAAGCCTAAACATGGATCTTATACAGCGCTTCTGATGTTTAAAGGCCTGGGTTTTTTCAGTAGAGTTTCCCCAAAATATAATACCATATCTCAAAACCGCTGCAACCAGTCCATGATAAGCCGTTAAAATAGCATCAGTGCTAGTGGTCGGAGCTAGTTTATATAGAGCATAGGAAGAGCTACTTATTTTTTTATTAAGTTCAGTAACGTGTGCTTTCCAATCTAGTTTCTGGTCAATAGTTAAGCCTAAAAATTTTGTTGCTGTCACATTATTTAATTGATTGTCTTTGTAGATAATATTAATGTTGGTTATATTTTTTGGTCTCTGAGAGAAATGCATTATTTGTGTCTTAGTTAAATTGATTTTTAAATTATTATTTTCTAGCCAATGTATAATCGAAGCTAAAGCTTTATTTATGTCTTCGGTAAATTGTAGTTTATGCTTACATGCCACTGATGTTTAATCTCTTGATTTCATAGATTTCTTTGACACTTGACATTTCACAGTTCCACATAGATCTTAACGCCAATTAACTGAACTGTGGCCAGATTTAGCTCTACATTATAAATGGCCGTCGCACCTCATACATCGAGAAACATAAATTATTTCCACTAACACGGAAGAAACCTATGCGGTAAATTTCTCAGATCTCGACTGGCCCAGAAGCCTATTGAAGTTTCTTTTTGTAACACTTATTAGTGAAATACTTGGAATCCATCTTATCTATCTTATGGGTATGGAATATTACTAAATATATACCTAGTAGGTAGGATTCTGTGCTTAGGAGTAAGGGTCAGTCTGAGAGATAGCCCTCGCAGTAAATGAAAGATTATAATACAGTAACAGAATTTTATTTAATGCAGATCCATCTCGCACTATAGCCGATATTGTACAAAAAATTATAGGTAATATCGCTTTCGTTCAATACAAGGTAATGATAGGTTCGAGTAATATAGTAATAATATTACACTTTCCACACAGATACAATCATGAAACACAAACATTTAAATCATTTTTCTCTACACTAGTTTCCCTTGAGTTCTTTTTTTAAGTAAACTTTTCGATAGTTACTAATAATTAATTTACATTATAATAAATTGGGCCTACCTATTTACGTATGACAAATGCTTTCGTTAAGGACAAAATTTACGTATAACATTCATGAGCACGATTCGAATTAAAATAAATTAACAATATTATATCGTTGGTAAACTTATAATTCACAATTATAAACCAAAATATTGCGTGAAATAAGAAAACGAGTGTTCTGATTTGGAATTTTGCGTACGATAACAAAAAATATTGCATTCAAGAAGCCATATAAATAAGTTTTATATACTATTTACATTATGTAACAAAAGTTTGATAAGAATATGGATGATGATCCTTTCTATTTCGACAATAATTATATATTGTTGTAGTTTTATTATAAAGCAGTAAAACATTACAAATTACAAAGGAACTTCATAGAGGTACTAAGATGAGTCAATGATTGAAAATCAAAAATAATTTGGCACTTCGAAAGGCAATTAAATATGCATAGAAAGGATCAAAATCACACGCTCGATTTACACCTACATTACAGAAGAAAAATTACGTATATGTTTATAGGAATCCAAAAATATTACCACTACTTGTATCTTAAAATAAATTATATTATTACTTAAGTTTAATTAGCTATTCGTATACTGGGCACAACTAGTTTTGATTCATGTCATTTTTAAGTGACTATTAGGTAAACTATTTTACTAAGAATAAGTTAAGCTATCGACTAAAGAAATGGAATATTTTCTTCAAAATACTAAAGCCTTTGAAATTACGTATTTAGGATTTCCGGCATGATGCATGGATACGACATATCGCAGACGACTAATAATCGGTGAACGACTTTTCATAGAGATTATTCATATAACGTATACATTGATGTGTGGTAACCGACACCTCCCAACATTAAGACTAAGCTTATCCAATCCTATATTTATGCAAATAATGACTTTTCGTTCACCGACTTTTAATAAAAAGTAAGTTGTCTGCGTTAGGCCCTTATTCTACAACAAGTGCTTGTCCTATTTGCATCACACTAGTAAAGTATACCTTATGTAACTGCGAACTAAGGGCGTATATTTATCACTTTCGTATGTTAAGACGTATACAGACGTTGTACATCAGATTTCTGTTATAAATACGTACATGCTAATTCTTAACTATTTACAAAGTTTGTTTGATACTGCTACTGCGATGAAAGCACTAAAAACGGTTTTTGTATGTACCTATTATAGTTTAATAGCAATAAAATTAGAGTAGAATATTGTAAGGAATTCTGTTTTAGGTAGGTAAATAGCTACCTAATCAAAAGTACCAACGCTATTTGAAAAGTAATATTAAAGTAAGCAAAATGTACTTGTCATCGCAGTGTCTCACATTTAATAATTGCAAGAATGTATCCTAGTTGAATACTAAGAATGAAATGAACTTCTAAACTACACCTAAATCTGTAACTACTGTTGACTCTTGTGGCAAGCTAGTTAACTTTACATTTCAAGGTTACATATAAATTACAGTTTCTTCTGTCGACCGACCAATAATCTGATAAGCTCTAGCTTCCAACTTTTATCTTAATTGCAGATACGAGTAGGTTACAGTAAATACAGAAAAATCTTTCATGATTTTTTCTAACATTTCCCATGTGTTTTGTATGGGTTTTACACGCAGTAGAATATAATTGTAGCATGGTTATATAGCGACGACCAAGAAACTGCTGTGAAATAATCGAACGTCTTTTAGCTTTAAGGTGCTATTCTCTATAAACGACTACCGAATTCTAAAGTATTAGTCGGTCGACTACAAGAAACGATTTAAAATACGATGTGTGAGAGCGAGGTGTGGGCGTAAAACAAACAAGTTACTGCTAGCAAAACCCACCTCGATACGAGACGCCGCGTTTCGGCAGATAAAGCGATTTCGAGTGAGCGATACCGAGGACGATTCGCACGATAAATAAAAACACAATTCCATTTGAAGCTCAGTGTTGCAGCGGCGGCCGCGAGCGTGTACCTCAGCAGGCGTCCGAGATTTATACACAGAGATGCGGAACAATATATCACGGACCAGAACAACGCGGGAACTCGACCTATCCTAGCGCAAGCCACCGACCCGATCCGACCCGATAGCAGATCAGCCGATAGCTGCCCGACTATGTCGCTCGATGCTTCTTCTCTTTTCTATCCAACATCATCACGACTTCAACGCATACTTCTAACGCAATTAAACTGTTTGCTTATTTAGGTCATGTAAGCCCGATAAATAATCGAAGAGAGAAGCACATTTTTCATCCGAGCTTTAATTTATAGTCGGCGATGATATCGCGACTGGTTCTTTTTGTGAAATAGTGATACGCGGTGCCCGGTAAGCGTTACTAACGGGAAATTTTGACAATAAATCTCCGGCAGTCGATTGCCTAAGCGTCGTGTGGGCCGGTATAAAAAATATTCGACGCTCGATTTGATAACTTGATCTCGCGACGTCAAACCGAGAGCATGTGGATAGGGCGATGTGCGAAGCGACAATACGGCTATCGGATGCCGATAACCATGTGTCAAAGGCTCAGGAGTGCGCTTAAACCTCGTGTGGCCTATTCAGACTACGCTATTAGTTTGGCGTTATAGTTTGCCCCACGGCCTGCTGTGCCGAAGCGAATAACAAAAGCTTCGTTAATTTTTCTGTGGTATACATAACTATGTTTAAAAGATTGTAGTATACATCTGTTGTTGACATGATAAGTTGATTTCCCACTTACGTTTATTCCCACCAGAATGTATTATTGTATATACCGTATGGATGGATCAGCCCATGGTATAATAATATACTCCGCCAGGTATAGCATTACGGTCACGTGGGCAACACGTAGTGACGTCAATCGATGCTTAAGCAAGACCGAAATAAGTCATTTACAAATAGCTTGAAAGAGGCGGATGACGATGACGAGTGACGTCATTACGTGTTTGCTCCCAGAATGCTAGACCTTGTTTTTTTGGATCATGGAGCAGCGTTATTCTCGTCATTGAATAGGTGATCAAAGGCGTGTTAGCCTTGTGCGGATGTTACATTTGTTTGTATTGTTTAGAATCCGACAGGAATGAAAGTGAGTGCATTACACGCTATTGTCGAGACATGAGGGTTGAAGCTATTGCAAGGCAGGCAGCTGTGTGGGGTAAGCTATGATGCTATATGTTATAGCGTAGTCTGAAGCACCTTGTACTCCTTCCCTAGACCTACCAAAGTATCGAATTTACTCGACGGCCACCTGAAACAAAAGGAAAGCGAAATTAATGAAAATGCCAATCATAAAAATAAAATGCAAACAGCGTATTTAATTTGGGGCGGGCAAAGCAAAATTATTTGTGCTGAAAAATCTTTATAATATTATAATGCAATGCTGGCCTAGTGGTTTCCTGTAAACAGATCGACAAGTAAACTACTTTTGTTTCAACTATGTTTATCACACGTGGCGCTATACAAAAATAAATTGCACAATAATAAGTTACGTCGATTTACTTAAAGCAGCGACTGTAGACCCTAAAAATTCAAGATTTAAATCTCATTTACAGATTTCAGCCTACGACCCTTAATCATAAAGTCGAAATGCGTTCTCGCAAACAAGGACGGACTTTAAAATGCAAATAATTCGCTCTCGCCCCATGGGCATGTTAAAACAAACTCAGCATTCTAACAGCTTTACATTATTTATAGCTCACAAGCACGGAAGGTTCCTTTTTTAAACTTTTTTTTCTTAATTTCTAGCGTAATGCGTATTTGATAAAAGGCTGTATCTCTTGCGAGCAGGCTCCGGCGAGCCGGCTTCGAAATTAAGATGTAACATGATGCGAGAACGAGCAAGAGCTGCTAGATTTATTGCTATACCACTTTGCATATGCTGATTTACAAAGACGGAGGATCTTATACGGAGCTGTTGCTGGTGTGACAACTGTTATTTAGCTGTGATAAGGAAATTTGCTTTGGTGAAGTATGATGACATTTAAAGATAATACAAAGTGTTAATTTAATAGCTGTAGAATGCATGGACACCCAGTTCGAAGTAATAACAAGCTTTAGGCTTTGCAGAAATCTGAATAGATTAACAAAATTAAATTTGTTGTTTACACATGTTTCCTGCAAAACAGCATCAAAATAATGACTCTGTTCACCATGTGGACCTGATTATGTGTACAAGTTTACGTACCTTTTTGGGTTTAATCGAAAACTATGATCGATATTTTAAGATGGTTAGTTCCTCAGAAAAAACTATACCTACCATAATGAAAAAATAATTTTGTAATACCCCCTCACCTCATACATACTCGTAATTAAAAAGTCAAATGTTTTACCTGTGACATGAAGAATATGTTATTATTTAATTTTTCTTGCATAATACGCAGGTACAAGGTTTAAGTAAAATGTCATGTTTAGCTTTAGTAGTTAAACATGACATTTGACCGATTGTCATGATCGTGAATTTAGGGTTCCATTATTCGATACAAGAATTTGAAACAATAAATAAATAAATATTCGGGACACTCGACACACGCGGTCGTCTGACCCCAAACTAGTAAAAGAAGGAAAAGAAAGAGACCTTGTCGTCTGTTTGTCTGTTATCAGTCGATTTCCTTACTACTCGAGCTATGATTTTGATACGAGTTTTATAAGGTAGAGGTCCTGACAGCTCTATAAAGTTCCTCGGATGCTGATATAGCCCATTCGCGAGGCGGGCGCGAGAGGGACGACTGTCTGGCGGTCCGCAGTCAGCAGAAAGGAACACATAACTGAAACGCTGCTGCGTCTTGGGTCAGCTCTTGTATAACGCCATTCTGCTTCACTATGGCTTTAAATTAATTGTGTTCTTTGAAGTTTGAAAAGTTATGTTGATTAGATTGGTCCTTCGGTACGGTTTGAAAGTCTTGGTGGTCATTTCAAATAGGTACTTAATTTTTTTTTATTTGTTTGTGATTACCGTAACGGGTTAGAAGCGTCTGTGTTACGGGTAATTTATATGCGCTGCTACCAGTAGTCAATCACAGAGCTCCCCATAAACAACTTTGTGAACTGATATTTTAAGTGTTCTTGAAGATGTGTGTGGTCTACGGGAGGAAATGTTTACACACTTTTTTGACGAACCGGTTGGAAAGATCGCCGAAACATTACGCCCCTTACGTGGTATAGTTACAAAATGGTTAACCAGTGTTTTGATTTTTTTCTTTTTTTTTTAAATTTTATAACTCAATCAAAAAAGGCAAAACACTGTAATACTATTGTTAGGCTACACAACGTTTAATAGAAAGGGGGGATGATTCTAACATTGGTAATATTAATCAAAAACGAAACGAAAAAAAAAACAACGTATTCTCAGTACATCCAAAAGACATCTAAAATATACGAAGAAAACGCTTTTTCCTCATTACGACATTAACAAAGAAAACCCCCACAGAACGGTCCAGCAGCCACCCTATTTATAGAAACGCAAAAACTCTTACAGAAACGCAAAAAGTCAAAGTAGAGTATTCATCTACTCCCCTGTCCGACGAAGTAATAAAGAAGAGAGACGCTCGCCGAATAATTGATACGGTTATGTGTGCAGGGTCTACGTGCACTGGGAAAGTAGAAAATTGTAGAAAGCTTGCCGAGTCCTGTGGTAATTGTAACAGGATATGTTCGGATGTACGAGAGTAAGGAGCTGTTGACGTTGAAAGTGGTTTAGGAGGTCTTTGTTTAGCATTACATTATGGCGACGACAGATTGGAAATGAAGGTACTCAAGACAGAAAAGAGTAAGCTTAATAGTAAGTAATGGAGGCTAGTACACAGTTTGCGTTTGCTGCTCTAACAAAATTAGTTAGATAAAAAATTATAATGACGATGAAATTTTTATTGATTTTTCAAAGTTATCCTATTGAAACAAGAGCAAAGGATATGAAATTTGCTTAAACGCTTTGTTGGACCACAGCTCACTTTCTAGCATTTTAATTTTTTGTTAGTCTAACAAGCTAATATTTAACATGTTTACCCTTTCAAGCTTATGTTAAGCTACTAAGCACACAGTGGATTATTGGCTACAGACTCAACAGACTTTTGACTTAAGTTGGATAGGGTAGCATAAAAGTGCTATCCACCTGGAACTGACGTACAACTGTTCGATTCCCTCCATCACGTTAGCAGTTTATTAAGAATATTATTATTTTATAACTATCTAAGTAGGCATTCCAAAAACAATAACTACAAAGGGCCCTTTGTGTTGTCTAATAAACTAACACGATAGCTGCTCGTATCACGATGAAAGTGATGCTAAAATTAGAACACAAAACCTGTCCTCAACTTTAACCGTTGCCAGTCAACGACCTGCCTATTTGTGGACGGTCATTTGTTTCCTGAACTACGTGCGTCTTCTGGCTTTGTCTGGAGTGTTAGTTTAATTAAGAGAAGAGAACATTTTCTTGTTCCAGCTGAATCTCTACTGTAAGAAGCTTTGTATAAATTGACTAAGTACATTTTTACAGTAAGTACAGTACAGTTAACAAATGGCTATTATTAGTATGAAACATGGTAAAATGCATGATGTAAAAAAGAAGATTGTTGCATAAAGAAAATAATTCGAGAAACTTAAAAAGTGTAAGCTAAAGTTGACCACTCAAAGTTTTCTGATGTGTCTTTGGTAGACCAAAGAGTTGTAGGTACCAAAGGTAGCTAGAGTTGTAAAGACTTATGATGTGTCTTATAAAGTCTTTTAGAACGTTGATCAAATTTAAAATTTAGCCAGCCGTAGCTAATAACCTAGAAACACACACACTAACATTCACGCTGACCTACAGTCCAAACGAAAGAGTACGTACCGCAAGAACAATACACACAATGGAAGAAGGGCCCGTCAAGTGCGAACCCCATAAATCGCACCAGGAGTCGCAATTTGCTGAATTACAGCATGCGCCAGCCAGCCACCGGGCCGACGCGAAATTAGCTCGCACAGAGATAAATTGACGGCGGCCCGCTAAATAAATTATTTGGGAAAACCGAGAAAAAACGAGCGTCTTCTTGATAAGGGTTGTGGCTTGTAATGAATATCGACCACAGTTGCTTGGTACTTATGTTTTAGGGACTATGAGTATGTATGTATGTACATGTTACGGGAAACTTGTTTTTTTTTTAAATGTAGAATTGGTCGGCGTTTGACCATCGCCTGATGTTAAGCGACGTTGTGGTCTAAGATAGAGCACGATGACCTATAAGGTTTTCACTCTAGCCTTGAAGTTTTGTAGAGTGAAGAAGTACAAAGACGGCAGTTGAGTGAGGCGCTACAAGTGCGCTACTGCTCAGACCCGTTTTCGGAACGGTTGCACCGGACTACATCCCATTGATTAGCTAAAACTAAAAATAATGACTAATAGTGTCTCTCCGGACCGACTCCTCTATCAGAGCGAATTCGGTTTGGATCGGTTAGGTTAGAAGGCTAAGGCGGGAGCGAAGCGGAGCGTGGTTATTTTTTTATAGGAACCCGAAACCTACTTTAATGATTGGGCTAGGCCAGAACGTTGTTGATCCAAGTCATTTGGCCAAAACAGACCGGTCATTATTCATAGTAACCAGACTTTTCAAATTGTCCATAACATATATTACATTATGTACACATGTAGCAAGACAGTGGACAGTGTGGTTGATTAAGGGCCGCCAAGTACAAAAAAATTTCGATCGAAGGAGTAGTTTTATAAAATGGTCTAATACGATTTTATGAACATATTATGTAAGTTTATTTATACTTACTATTGTTTTTTTTTTTTGGTTGAACTAACGCCTGGAATATTTTTAAGACTTTTATGAGCAATTATCATTTGAAGGCAAGCGTCTTTTGTTTTAGGATTTTTTTTATCAACTATAGGTAAGTCTTTATGTCTATGATACTTTCTTGAATACTAATGTCAGATTGAAATGGTACAGAGGCAAAAAATTGCTAAATAGATCCATATATCTTTCTTTAATCGTTAATATTATTAATTGTATGTATGGTTTCAAAATAAATTTCTTTCTTTCTTTCTTTCTTTCTTTCTTTCTTTAGATTGTGTATGGTGATTTTTCTAGTTTCTGTAAGTATTATAGCCTAGTTGGAGAAGGCCCGCCTCTCAAGCCAGAGGGAGCGGGTTCAAACCCAGCCGACGGCACACACCAATTTGTTCATTGTTAGAACATAATTATGTGCGTATTGTACAGAAATTTTGTGCATCTGCTACATGATTGGAGCCCGGTGTATGGCGACAGGCTCGCCCCCTGTCACATTTGGGACTGACTAGCGTCTGAAGTGTGGGTGTTGTAACACCTCTGCCAGCCTCCTCGGGGGAATGGCGTGACGATATGTTATGTCATATGTAAGTATTAAACATAAGTAGGTACCTATGCCATGAAAGCTGCGTATTTTTAATTACTAGCAACCAATCCATCGTAGGCCGCATCCCTGCTTGTCATCACGTGTGATGGCGACCAAACCCAAGCCTATCAAAAAGCCGTTTCTATTTGTGTCATTTAGTTATAACGTAAATCAGACACAAATCTTATCACTCAATGCAATCAAATTACCCGTAATTATAACTGATTATTCATCAATTGACGGGACAATAAGCAATGAATTTGCAATTCAATGATTCCAATTTGAATGTCCGAATAATCATGTCATTCATCATCTTTAGGTATTCCTCTGTTCTTGCTATTATAAAAGTGTAAAAAATCGTAATTAGCGTTTTATTTGTTACGATTTTAAATACTTGCGGGTTAATTCATATAGGTTGAAAAATGCGCCAAAAGCTCGCCAAAAGTCTTCAACGTCGATTTTATTATTACAAATTAACTCAGATCAACCTAGAGGAAAAGATGGAACACTGCGATATATCTCGCTGAAGCCACTTCTTTTTTTACCTTGTGTGCGTGGTAATGTTGCCGTGAAAAACATCTACAATTGCACGAAAATTAATATTAATTCCCTAACTCTACGTTAGCCATTTCTGTTGCAATATAAAACCTTCGTAGATTTAATTTTCTAAAACTGCACATATTTGTAAAAGTTTAATGTTCCAGCTTTTTCAAAATTGACTCGTAAAAAAACTGCACAGTTTTTTAAAAGAACCTCAAAATGTAGTCCTGGCCACACTTTTATAACGCACTATGTACATTTATTTACACGAAATTATACCATAAACCAATGCAGGTAATGTCGAGGTAAGAATAACCAAGCGAGTAGCGTAGTTTATTTGGGACAATGTGTGCGTGTTGTGTAAGCGTACCCAGCCAGTAGCCTAGTTTTTAGATGGTTTTTGGCTTCATCTCAATCATACGCCGTGCGCCATCTTATTCTCTAGGTTGATCTGAGCAAATTAATAACTTGATGGCATGACCTATTGGCTGTTTATTAATGACAAGGATTTATCAATTTTATTCTTTATAAATACAAGTATATTGATACAGTTGCAAAGCTAAGTTTTTGTTTAAAAAAGGAAAAGTTTATCGGTAAACCAACATTGTTTATATTTCGTAAGCTTTCTTCTACAAAATGTTATTTGCTAGTAGCTCTGAAAGCTGGACCTTGTGACAGATATAAAAAAAATATATAATTATCCAACCTGCTCCCAAAATTTCACGAGAATCGGTTTAGAAATGCGACCTGTAGTGGAAGACAGAGATCCGAAAAGAATATAACATACGAAAGTATTTTTGTCGAAGCTGAAGCATAGACCGTTCGCTTGGTCGATTATTTTTCATCTTCAAAAATATATTTGAATAGGTAAGGTAGGCATGATAGTATATTTTCTCGAAACAAATAAACACATACGCTGTTCAAAACGGTACGCTTAAACTTTAGAGCTTTCAGAGCTTTTACGAACAATAATTTCATTAGTACAATTCCGTATGACCATTTGAGCGAGAGCCATTTCATCCGCGACGTCATCTTGCATGTCCTTGCATATTTTATAGGACAATCCCTCAAAGGGTTGCACCCTTTCTTTCAACGGGATTAATCTTAGTTGTATATGCGAGATTTAGGCGGCAATAAGAAAGACGCATAGGTGGGCTTAGGAGGGTAGCAGAGGCAAATTGTCTCGGCCTCCAGCCCCTCAGGATTTTATTACATTCGTTAACGTATAAAAGATTAATGTGCTAGAGTTATCTGCAAGTTTTGATTCGGTTTCGACGTTGACGAGAAAACCTTGTGGTTTCATGGTGGTCAAGCTATCAACAGACTAGGGGCCCTAATTAGGGGCCGGAGGTTTGAGATTTTCATCTCACCTTTTTTCGTCCTTGTTGCTCTCGTTTGATACGTCATAAGTGTGAGAGTGACCAAGATACAATTTCTTCTCATCTCACGCGTAGGAATAGCCGTCTTGTACTTATATAGTTTACCGAAAAATAAAGCTTGATTTGGTCATCTTTACATTTTGTTACAACTTTACTTTGACAGGCTCGCCCCCTGTCTCATTTGAGACTGATTATCGTCCGGTGAAGCGTGGGTGTTGTATCACAACTCTGCGAGTCTCCTCGGGGGAAAGGCGTGACGATGTGTTTTGTTGTTTCATTTAGTTACTCAGTCGTTATAATGATCCAAAAAAACAAGGTCTAGCAATTAGCAAACACATAATGACGTCATAGTGATCCGTCTCTTTTGAACTTGTTGTAAATGACTTATTTCGGTCTTGCTTAAACATCGATTGACTTCACTGCGTGATGCTGAAAGTTTTACCTGGACTATATTATTATATCATGGTCGTTATGATTAACCAAATTAACATTACATTTTTTTTTTAATGTGCCGGTATCAAACTAATTAGGCAGTATAACCGAGGTAAGTAATATATGGCCCTGAATTGTTAAAAAAATTGGTTTAAAAGTCCAATTTTTAAATCCATTATATCCATATCCATTCATGATACATAAGGAATCAAATTAAGCAAGTCAATATTTTATTTTCAAATCGAATAAGGGTTCCATTTTTAAAACCTCGAGGGGTGTACCGCGTACCTGCGCGGAGTGGCCATCTATCGTCCCCTCCCGACCGTGACGTGTGTTCGATCCCAAATGCGCGCCATTACCGTTGTCTTGCTTTGCTTGTCTATTATTCGATTTGTAGGACTGTTTTTTTTTTAATTTAGGCTTAGTTTGGCTTGACAGGTCGTTGGGATAGTGTAAAGATGGCGCTAGGAGCATTTGGCGGAAACTGAAAAGATGTTGTCGTAATTTTGTATTATTTTCTTTGTATTATTCTTTGATTGTTAAAGTGTAATAACGGTATTAAAAAATTAAATAATCAGCCTTCATCGGATCGATAACGTGCATGAATCTGGAGAAATAATATAAACGTGGCTTTTTAGTTCTCTACAAAACTCAACTTAAAGTTTCAGTAAAGTATCCATCACTTTACTGAAATAGGGAAAGGGGATGGATTCATCATGGTCATCATCGCCTTATAATCATCATTCCTTCATTTGTAAATAACTATATTAATTTGACACTGGCAAATGCACAAGACGTGCGACGCCAAATTCCCCTGGATAGGGAGGCAAAAAAAAGATGGTTCTTGACAGGTTCTGTTTCGTCTCTGTGTGTTTTCTTTGTTTATCTTTAATGATACTTTAAAACTCAAATTAGTGAGTACGCTTTAAATCAAAAACACACGCAATAATAAATTTAATATATATACATATTTTTTAATTTGACTAATTTTTTCACTATAACCTACGAAGAAACTTACTCAGGTATTTAGAAATGAGTATTATCAAAAACAAATTGAGTTTATTTTCTTACCAGTTTTTTTTTACCACAACAAACACAATCTCATAGCTAAACAATATTAATATTAAAAAGGGTATATAGAAAAGATTTTTTCCGCGCCGTTCCACCCCCTGTTCCAGGACATTTATCAGGATTTTGGACGGCACAAGCTAAAATTTTGGACGCTTTAAGCTGGGCGTAAATTTCGCAAAACATGACACCCGGGAAAAAACGAGTGGAAGTTATTCTAAAACATTTAAATAATGTTAAGTACAAAAAAGATTGCTTGGTAAAAGTCACAAGTGGAAGGCACAAGTAGACAGACTATAAGCACCTATATTTTTCAAGGACATGTCCAATTGTCCATGTATCAAGCCTAAAAAAAGTTCTACTAGATACGCTTGTCTTACAAAAAGCTGCCAGTATTTAAACAATAACAAACAAAAAACATAACACGAACGTATGACACGAATCCGCCTTCATTACAGATTCCAAATTCAAATTAGCCCGCGTGAATTTCAATAAATTGTAAAAAGAAAAACATTTTACATAACGGTGAAAAACCGGCAGCGGGCGTGTTCATTATTCAGCATGCATTATTCAAACTTTCTTCTAACCTACTCGCGTAGGGCCCTCGTAAATTCCCATATCTCTTAGCGGGACCAATTACATGGAAGTTTTTACTTTTTAAAAGCTAGCCGTTAGTTGGCGCATGCGTAGTCTTTTGTCGCCATATTGAACTTTCACACTACGCAATATATTAATCTTATTTTTAGAGTTAATGCGAGCTACGTGCTCAGACCGTCTTTCTTTTTCTCACTATGTATTTATTTCTGGATCAGTTTGTAACGCGGTGCCATTAGGTCGCTATTCGTGGGCTGGCTGCTGCTGTTGTTCCCAGTTTGACTATCTATCTTCTATTAATTGACAGTGTCAATTATAATGCTTTAATGCTAGTCAAATTCGAATACATTGCTGTTTTGAAAGTTACTACGCTGTTGAAATCAATTATGAGACGCAAACATCCACTTGCGAGTTTTAATAATTAGTGAGTTGAAAATGTGTTAGCGTGTGTGTAAGACATTTTCTAACAACTTTTGTTTTAAATTAAATAAAAATACACTTACTATACCTATTTTACTGATAGCTGATTCTTTTTTTCAAATTTTCTAGCATGTAATGTAAGGCGACATAAATAAATAAATATAATAAATAAATTCGGGACACTTTCTTGTGGCAACACTCCAGAAATAAGTGTATCTCGTACGAAGTTGACAATGGCAGTTGGAGATGATAAAAATCTATCGTTTATTTACAAAATAATAATATAATAATTATTTTAATGATAATGATATAATTTACTTCAAACCATGTCCAAATAACGAAGGACATTATAACTTCACTCAACACTTTAGGAGACTAATTTGAACGTATCATATTAGAGCAGCTTAAAAATCAACCTACAAACTTAAAACTCGTATTAAAAGATTTAAAAAAACATAACAAAACCGACATACGACCTACACAGCAATAAATTAAAACTCTTACGAAATAACACTGGCAGCAAAAAATCTGGCAAATATTGCATTGTGAAAAAAATCGTGTAAAGTTTTGTAGGTTGGTACTGTGGCATAAATCAGAGTCGTCGGATTCGATGCCAAGGAAATAAGATGAGATCGAGATGCCAACACCGTATACTTATTGTATATTCTGTATAAATTCACTATGTTTGTAAAATACATGAATAATTAAAACTCGTTACAGAAACATTCTGAAAATATGTATGCTGAAAACAGAACATTTTACTTTTACTTCCTGAAAATAGCGAGAACGGTAATAATATATGAGTTACTCGATTTGTTACTCTAGGAATAATAAACAATATGGTACCTACTTACCTACTTTTTATTTAAAATCATTCAAGTATTTTTATATCGAAAGTCGCACTACAAGTATGCTTGAAAAAAGCGCTAAGTTTTAAAGAACGGTTTTTTGTTATAATCTTTTGCAGACCATCTGATTTAATGGACTCATATCTACACCCTCGTGATAAACGTTGTACTCGTACCTATAGCTTTGTTTACAGTATTTTCTGTTTCGATCGAGTTAAAAAATGTAAGAGAAAGGAAAATACCAAACACTGCATAACGATTTCCAAGCTATACAACGCTTATTGCTAAGGTAAGGGGCTAATGTGTATCAGCCACTTATTTGCAAGCTAAAATAATGCAGTAATGTCTTGATAACCTTGATGATTGAAGACAATGGAAAATTAGCAGTTTAGCAAAAGTGAGTATATTCCATCTTTCATCTTTAACTGCCACACTCAGAGTCGCTAAAAATTACTTACCTACTATTATAACCTAGTTTGAGCTAAACTATCTATAAGTAAAGCAAGTTCGTTTAGGCCACGTGGCGAGCCCTAATGTCAGAGTTTCTAGGCCGCCCGAGGGCCTCTAACATGGCTTACGGTTGTTAGAGATCAAACAACCGGGGCCTACAATTTTATGTGTCATCCGATTCACGGTAGCGGTTAATGAATAGTTAAGATTTACTTTGGAAATACATATAAACTTTAGTATTTAATTAAGTAATCGTTAACGTCTCTGAATCCGACGGTAAGTCTACAAAGACTTTCTCTCCCAATAAATAAATAAAATACATAAATTCGGGACACACTTCACACGGTCGCCTGACCCCAAACTAAGCAAAGCTTGTACTATGGCTGCCAGAGACTGAAATGCATACTTAGATATTTTTAAATACATACTTAAATAAATATTAACACCCAGACAAAGTTCATCACATAAATGTTTGCCCTAGGTGGGAATCGAACCCACACCCCCAAGCTCAGAAGGCAGGTTCACTACCAACTGAGCCACAGAAGCAGGCGATAGAAACAAAACAAATGCCAACGTTCAACTGAAGCAGCTATCGTGTTTGTTACATTGAGTCTCTCCTCACTCGTATTGAAATCTCATATTTCAGTGCAGTTACAAGTCCTTAGTCGGTTGCACACACGCCGTAAATCTCGCTATGATTTGTAATAAAACTCTCAGACGCCTCGCCGCAGGCCGTTTTACTTCGAGAGGTCTTCTTTATAGAAAGTATTTTATTTATGAACTAGCTTAGACTTGGAGAGACCTGGCCGATTTGCTGCCGTGAAATTGTTTTAATGTTTGAGTGGTACTTACCTTTTTTTGCCGACTTCCAAAAGGAGGTTAAATGTTCGTGAGTATAAACCTGTTTTTGGTGAACGATCATCAAGATTTACGTCAATTGTGAACCGATTTAAAAAAAATATTTTTTTTTAACACTGCTTGTGACAAATTCTTATTCTTATATTAGCTACAGCGGTCATAGCATTCTCCAATTTGTAGTACGCTAGGTGAGCTAGCGTGCTAAAATTGGATAGTGTAATGTTTGTTAGACAGTTAACAATCCAGTTTTTTCTATTACCCGGGCTTAGCCGCACGCTAAATTAGCGTAAATTGCAAATTGGATAGTGTGGCGGCCGCTTTACCCTACCTAAGAACAGGACCTAGTTTTTACGCCCAACGTCCAACGCCCCTAGTTGTTAGGGTTATGACAGACGTCGATACAAGGTGATGATGAAGTACTTAAATCGGGAACGTATCAATGCATATTTCTACTCTCTCACTGTGTTCCGGACTTCGTATCCTATATAGTGTTGGGGTCACTCTGTAATTTTTATTCATTTTTCTCCTTCAGTTCGCAATAACCTCGACATTGTCTTCAGGAAACCAAGATACCCATTCAGTTTCAGTTTCAGTTTATTGTTTCAAATGATTATAATTACAATAATTGATAATTACACTTATGAATGTCAAAAAAAATACTACTAGATTATCAACACAAGTTGCCAAAAATATGTCTTATAAAACTAAGAAAAAATTATAAATGTTACAATGCACGATAGCTGGTCAACATTTGATAAGCAGGGTCAAAATGTAATTCTTCCTTATAAGACTGCGGTACAATTGTCTACAGATTCTACAGTTACCAATACGTTTTTAAGCAGAGATTGATTGGTTCTTCTATAAAGGAACCAAGAGTACAAAAAAGCGGCATCGTTTTATGGTCGACATATCTACAACACGCACGAAACGCTTTGGTTCCTCATGTCTCATAAGGACCGCTAGAGTGTGGAATACTCTGCCAGAGTGTGTGTTCCCTGACACTTATAATCTGGGTATCTTCAAGTCTCGAGTGAATCGGTTTCTTCTAGGCAAGCGTGCTCCATCGTAGGCCGCATCACTGCTTATCATCAGGCATGTTGGCGGCCAAACGCAAGCCTATTAAGTAATAAAAAAAAAAAGACTTTTATGACACTTTACTGCATTTGTATCGATTTACACGTCATCTTATTAGCAATATAGTCAACATCAATCTATATAAATATGTAGTTGTAAAATTGATGCCTATCAGAACTCAACTTAAGCCATAAAAAGTTGATGGATTGGACTGACGCGATCTCAAATATAATATTATGATAGAGAAATAAGATGATCACAAAGTGTGATACATGCCTAATTTGTTATGATTAATAGTGTGTATCACATGTAATACCCAGAACGTCAACAAATTACATTCCTCATCTCATAACAAAGGAGTAAGAAAACTATTTTCCCAGCAAAAGATTACTCCGAGACGTCCTATTACGTCTTATCACGAGATCTGACAATAAACTATTTTTCACGTATTATTTATTAGGGTACTCTTTTCACACTTTCTTTTTTTTTTCCTATTACTTAGAAAAATAACAGGTCGTGACCATAGATCAATGTCCACGATCCTCGTTACCAAAATCACGTTTATCATAGATCACATTTGTCTAAGGTTTTACCTTTTTGAACTACTAAAAGGTCATAAAAGTAGCATTGGCATTAATCAAACTTCAACTCTTTTTTCAGGCAATAAAAGTTGTTTTTTCATTGTTCGAGTTGGGATATTACGATCGTGTTATGTACAGGGTGTTGTAGAGAAGAGTCGCGAGCCACACACGACGAATTACGAGCGAACCCAGGACGCGGGTTGAGTTATGTGACCGCGATATATAATATTTATGATATATGTATTGTATTTGGTAAAATCTAGTTAAGTTTCGGAGGTAAGTTTTGTTGTGGCAGAACTTGGGTAGAGGAAACGTTGCAACAACAATTTTGATTTATGGAACCGTAGATAGACGCTTCTATGAAATCCTGCTGCTTCTATGAAGACTTTATAAAATAGCTAAATATCCTATCCTACTTTTATTAATATTATAAACGCGAAAGTTTGTAAGAATGGATGGATGGATGGATGGATGGAAGTTTGTGACTCTTTCACGCCAGAACGGCTGAACAGATCTGGATGAAATTTGGCACAGAGATACATTATAGTCTAGAATAGCATATAGGATACTTTTTAACCGCGCGTGAAACCGCGGGGCGCAGCTCGTTTATACATATTTATGAGCTAACGAGTAAAATATGTTCCACAAATCACTCATCTCAAACATAAAAAAATCGAATTAATGACAAAAAAGAAAATACCTCACAAAAGACGTAAGAATGTCAAAAATTAGGCAACTAACGAAACTACAAATAGACAATTATTAAAGACGCTATTCTCAATGTTTTACAAACTTAAATACAGAATACAATTCTCTCTGGAATGCCACAAGATGGCGCCGCGACGCGATTTGTCAAAAGGAAAACAAACAGTCTAGGAATAGTAGCAGTTGACAAGTTTACTGCTCGCCTACATCTTGGTAGCTTTCGTCTGTTACGAAATTATACTAAGGAGGAATTTTATTCAACACTCGAGGCTTTTCCGCTCTTACCGTAGATCTATGCTTCTATTTTGTAAATGTACTACGTTCAAATGGATTGGTTGAAATACTTGAAATGCTAACGTTTTATTTTGCTTTGAGTAAGTTGTAGAGGGACTATATATACTCGTACGTATTATAGATTGTTATTTTGCGGGTAAGGCTACGTCTTAGCTCAGCAAACTGTGAGCGGCTGACTGTTTGCCTACAGTTCTCCAGCTAACGCTTGCTCGGTCAAATATATACATGACGGCGCGAGATATCATTGGATAAAGAAAATCAGTTTATTTTGAGAGTTGTTAATCGATAGTATTATTGTTCTGTTATTTTTGACGATTAATCGATTTGTTTATGGTCATTTAGAGCGGTTAACACCGAATGGAGTTGCGTTTGGGATTTCGGGCGAACGTCATGTCTGTCAGTCAGTGGTTGACAGGACTGGGCTGAAAGCGGTCGCACGCAATGGTCATTCGTAAACCCATTACTCTAAATCGCCAATTATCTTTGTGATCATTCATTAACTAAGTAGTCTAAGTGACTGTATAATTAAAATAGTGAAAAGTCTACACTGCTGTCCCCTTATTTCAACGTTCCTGAAGTTTGACGCCCACCATAGATACCCGTGATGAGAAGTTCATGGCTCAGAAATTAGACACAACACCTCGGCCTACTAGATTTTCCCCGTCATCAAAAGTGGAAGGTCACAGCGCAGCGGCCTTTCCTATGTTTCTCCGACATCAATGGGATCAGATGTGAAAACTCGGCTTCCTATTTCTCTATGTTTCCCCGACATCAGAATTGGGATAAGACTAATGCCCACAGTTAACAAGATGAGTGCTGAAGATGATGACGAGGACCACCGCTCTCTTTCCCCGATATCAGAATTGGGATAAGAATAACGTCCACAGCAACAAGATATGGCTCCGTCTTTGGCTACAATTGTGCAATGATCTGGAAGCGAAGTGGCATAGCAACAGATGGCTGATAGGGTCGCCCCTACGTGTTATTATTGTGGAGTGTGCGGACTGTTTCTTCGTGGTGCATGAAGGGCAGCAGAGCGGCAATGAGAGAGTGAGCATCGAGTAGACGTCTGCATTATCTCGACGGCGTTTGATTACACCTAGTCTATGCTATGTGACGCAACTAACAAACAACGAGAGACGAAGGATAGCAGTGTACCGAACAAAACGTCGACGCCTACGTGTTACTACTGCAACGAGGTTACATCGCCACTCGTTGATCGAAAAAGGGCATCAAAAGTAGCAGCAGCAACGTGCGAGATCCGGTCAATGCCTGGAGGGCTATTCTTACAACTCGAGATACCATCATAACTCAAAAAAAAAAAATCCTAAATTCGAGATGCCTTATTCATGTTGCTCGAGATCGAGATAACCTCGATGGCTGGGGCGCGAGATGTCTAGAGTAGTCGGAGGCAGTCGAGACTTCCAGTGAGGCTATTCCTACGCGTGAGATGAGATGAGATTTTACCTGGGTCACTTTCACACCTATGACGTTTTAAACGAGGGCAATAAAGACGAAAAAAGCTGAGATGAAAATCTCAAATCTCCGAATAGGGCCAAAGGAATCGAGATCGAGATGAGATGAAAATCTCCTATCTCCGAATTGGGCCCCTGCACTATGAAGCAGCCATTGATCACCTACGAGTAGCAATTGAATCCGGTGAGAAGTTTTCATTTTGTTTGATATTCGTAAACGATGTATGTCAGAGTGCTATTTTCTATTAGAGTTGTTTAAAGTTTAGAAATACCCACAAACAGTTTAGTCAAACTGTCGCTTGCGGCACATGTGAGTCATGCAGTTAATAGATAACTTACTAAGTGTCAATGCTTTTGGTAAAACTAAGCCTGGAGGGCAGTAGCCGGTAGGACAGTAGCCTGTGTAGTAATAGCCTGTGTGGCAATAGCCTGTGTGGCACTCGCCTGTGTGGCACTAATCTACATGGTACTATCCTATGTGGCTCTAGCCTGTGTGGCAAGCCGGTGTAGCAAGCCTGTGTGGCAAGCCTGTGTGGCCAGCCTGTGTGGCAAGCGTATGTAGTTCTAGCCTGTGTGGCAAGCCTGTGTGGCCAGCCTGTGTGGCAAGCGTATGTGGTTCTAGCCTGTGTGGCAAGCATGTGTGGCAACCCTGTGTGGCAAGTCAGTGTGGCAAGTCTTTGTTACAACCTTACTTTTGTTGCATTATAGTCTGAGTGACGACCTAGCCTGTGTGGTCAGCCTATGTAGTAAACTCCTCCCGGTGTAACATTAAAGTACGAGTAAAATTAAGAATCTCGTAAAATGTTGACTTTCGTACTATTTAAAGTTATAGTTGCACTACACAAATCCCTATTAGCACATCTCCATACAGTTGTGTTGTTATTGTTGAATTTCATGAAATTGTATTTGTACTCATTACATAACGTACAGTCTTTCCCTTTTTGTGATTTTATGAAATTAATTATTATTTAATGAAAGAAATCAACACTATTTGCATTTTAGGATTGTCAAGCTGACGTACTTTAAATATGCCAGTAAGATCAAGGAGTTTAAGAATGCAATAGCACCTTTATCATAGAGTTTCAATGAGGCAATTGAGAAAGTAGCATTTCGAGAAAAGTAAAGTGCACTACATGTGTGATGTGATATGAATTGTTTGTTAGTTTGTTGATATACTACACACTAATGAAGTGGTACAAAGGACAAAAACGAATGAAAGTACAGTCTGCAGCAGTTATTTAAAAAAGGGTCGAGAATACGCGTTGTCGTTTCAGGAAGATCTCAATTTTGGCGGTTGTCAATTTAGGTAGATGACGATTTAGGATGTTGTCACTTTCGAAAGTTGTCGTTTCGGAAGTTGTCAATCTGGGAAGTTTCACCCTGGGAAGTTGTCGTTGTCACCCTGAGGGACCTAGCCTGTGTGGCAAGTCTAAGTGACAACTTTAATGGCATGTTATTCGTTTGAAATTGGACACAGCAGTTTTCATAAGTCCAAACCGCGTATGTGTATCGTCATTGGATTTTCAATGTGGCTTGATTAAATTCTTGGAATATTGGATGTATGATTAATAATTTAGTTTTAGCCTCGATTATTCGATTGGTCCCAATACAATTTATTTCACTAAAAGTCAAGTTGCTTATTTCAATTATCATGACAATTTATGGGGATAGGTAACGAATATGAAGTTACTGTTGGAAGAGTCGATTATACTCTGGTACGATGTTTATGGTTGGTAGAATTGGGTTTAACTGTGTTTTGTGTTATCCCATAACTGTGTTCGCTTTCTGTGAAATTGTGGAGGTAGATTTGAGACGGTCAGAATGGCCGAGCGTTAAGTGGTTACTTGAGCACTTTTATGATTGTCCACAGATGATGAGATGAACTATTCACCCGAGGACGTGTGAAAATGCAGGATGGCCGTGACGGCGCGAGATATCATTGGATAAAGAAAATCAGTTTATTTTGAGAGTTGTTAATCGATAGTATTATTGTTCTGTTATTTTTGACGATTAATCGATTTGTTTATGGTCATTTAGAGCGGTTAACACCGAATGGAGTTGCGTTTGGGATTTCGGGCGAACGTCATGTCTGTCAGTCAGTGGTTGACAGGACTGGGCTGAAAGCGGTCGCACGCAATGGTCATTCGTAAACCCATTACTCTAAATCGCCAATTATCTTTGTGATCATTCATTAACTAAGTAGTCTAAGTGACTGTATAATTAAAATAGTGAAAAGTCTACACTGCTGTCCCCTTATTTCAACGTTCCTGAAGTTTGACGCCCACCATAGATACCCGTGATGAGAAGTTCATGGCTCAGAAATTAGACACAACACCTCGGCCTACTAGATTTTCCCCGTCATCAAAAGTGGAAGGTCACAGCGCAGCGGCCTTTCCTATGTTTCTCCGACATCAATGGGATCAGATGTGAAAACTCGGCTTCCTATTTCTCTATGTTTCCCCGACATACATATTTGACCGAGCAAGCGTTAGCGAGCGAAAAAAATGCTTTTGTATGTCCGAATTCTGTCTGGATCTCTGTGTTCTTCTAAAGATTTCTTAACCAATTTTCATGAAATTTGAACAGGTGTTTAACGAGAATAGGTTGATGAATGCGACCTGTAGACCTGGACAGACGTCGGCCGCGAATTTTACAGCTCACAGAGCTGCTAGTGTAAATATAGTGTCCGAACAGCCCCTACTCTGTTTCGGCGTATCGCTTGCTGACGAGCGGCTCATTCGCATTTTTAACTCCTAACGCAAACACGACGGGGTGTTATAAGTTTGACGTGTCTGTATATGTGTGCGTGTGTGTCTGCTGTGTGTGTGTGCGTCTGCCTGTGTGTGCGTGTGTGTATGATTATGTGTGCGTGTGTGTCTGTCTGTGTGTGTGTGCGTCTGTATGTGTGTGCGTGTGTGTATGTATGTGTGCGTGTGTGTCTGTTTGTGTGTGTGTGTGCGTCTGTATGTGTGTGCGTGTGTGTATGAATGTGTGTGCGTGTGTGTCTGTTAGTGTGTGTGTGTGCGTCTGTATGTGTGTGCGTGTGTGTATGTATGTGTGTGCGTGTGTGTCTGTTGGTGTGTGTGTGCGTCTGTCTGTGTGTGTGTGTGTGTGTATGTGTAGCTGCCGAACGGATGAACCGATTTTGATTTTGTTTTTTTTGTTTGAAAGCTGTGTTTGATGAAAAACAGTGATGGGATTTTTTAAATTTTTAATTGATACTGGTGTTTGCTACACTTCAACACCTGCTCAACGTTGAGTTTGCCAAATACGCGACTCACAGTCAGCCTGCGGACAGTCCTGCTGGCTTAACTTTTTTAAGTTTGCTTCATAAAGTTAAAGTCAAATTGTACGAGTACATAGTAAGGACATATTACTATGTACTCGTACATGTATGTATGTATATAACAAGTACATATTAGGTTAGTGTAGATTGCAGAATAATAGAATCGACACCAGTTTTAGTGCGGCGTCTTTATTTATGAGTCCACGTTGAGAGCTAACTTTTAAATATCATCCACCAAAATGGAAAGTAGATAACACTAAATCAAGTTTTTAAAATATTTTGTCAATACTAAAATAAATAAAACTCATGAATATGCTTGAGCAGAAATTAATTATACATTCGTAAAACACGGCAATATTTTAAGCGAGTTAATTATATCGACTTTGAATTAATAAAAAGGCAAGATTTAATCTTGAGTACATAATTTAATTTATGTACTTACTAGCTGTGATTCTCGCGGCTAAAAAGTAGCCAATGTGCTATTTCAGACTATAATCCATCTTTGTGCCAAATTTCATTCAGACCTGTTCAGTCGTTCTGGCGTGATTGAGTAACAAAGAACCTTCTATCGAAATTTTCGCAAGTATAATATTCCTAGCTGCACCCCGCGGTTTCATTCACTCACCCACAGGAACATTTAAGTTCTCGGGATGAAAGGTGTTGTAGCGTAGCTACTTACTTACAATACATTTTTTCGTTGCACGACACTTAGACATTCATTTTTGCATTTTTAGTTGATATTTAATTGTCTTCGACATTAAATAACAAATATGATTTTATTTTTATTTACGGTATTGAGCAATGACTTTGAAGTCATGTAAGTTATTAGACACTGACAGTGACAGTTAGCATGTTGCTGTCATCCGTTTCACATTTCCGTCCGACGGATCAAGTCAAATAATAAAAAAAAAAAGATAGGAGAATAAAATTATCTATTTTCTATCTATTTTTTATCTGGATTATTTTACATAACCTTGTTGGGAAAATGGAACGTAAATAAAAATAGTTTTGCGTACAAGACGTATTGGATTAAGTGTGGTGACGTCATACGTGGATGCGTGAGTCGAAACGGTTCCAAAGTGACAGAATGATTTTGCTTTTTTGAAGGGCATTCTATTGTGATAGCTCGAGTTGAGTTTTCTGGTCTTTTCTGGTCGAGACAGACAAGGTGAAAGACATGGTGCTCCGGAACTTCGTCTGCCTTAGGGCAGAAGCATTTAGAAAGAGGCGTAAAAGGTTAGTTTTGTGATGGAATGAAACAATCATTTCAAATTGTTGTGATAAAAGTTGATCTCAGAATTTTCCCGGTGAAGAAGAAACGTGATTCTGATTCTGTCGTCTTTTTTGTCCATAGCCTCTTCTGCCCGGATTGATCAATTCCCCACTGACGAACTGGCAATGACTACGGCACCCCGATTCCTGCAGATGTAACTGCACTGCATGTCATTTTTTTTCTTCCCACTTGCGGACCCAAGCCACGTTGCTTACCGGCAAGCATACACCATTGTATCCACTTGCGGATGTTAACCTCCAAGCGTACCTGCTGCGTCGTGAAAGCAAGTACCACACGCAACTTATCCATGGATTCACAAGTAACCCCTTTATTTTGTTCAAAAGTCATAGCCACAAGGTTACTTTCTCTATGACAGGTATGGTCATATTATTCTACTAATTTTCACAATTTCAAGCCTTCTGGACAGAGTGTAGACGTATGAGACAGTCCTCGTTTTCACTGTATGATCTGCGCTTTAGTGAACATAAGTTTTGAATAGAAATACCTTTTGTTGTTCTAGTAAATCGCTTAGCTACCGATTTACTAGCATTGATTGTGAATTAACATTTAGAATCACATTAGTTTATATTACTTTAATATTACAGACAGTATTAGCACCAGAGCTGTAATTTCATAACTACATTCTAAGCGATTTGGTTTTAATAGGTTCGCTTCAATTTAAGTGTGTTAAAATATAGTATTAAATAGTATTTAACTCTATAACGATTAAGGTTGTAGAATTTTAAGCTTAAGACCCTTCTGGTCATTACAGGGTAAGAATACTCGCTTTAAATTTAAGAAAATTGCATGTACTTTAAGTAATTATGGTTCCGACCAATAAATAGTTTTGATTTAACCTTAAAAACAAATCTTTTAATTTTGTCCTCACACAGCAACTCACAGATAAACAACAATACGGTCTTTGGTAACAGAGGTCTTTGTTCTTATCGACTTAAGCTTATCCAGGTTTAATTTTGTTTTTGTTCGCTTAGGTAGCTGCGACACCTTCCTCAAAGGTACAGTTAGCTTCAGCTCTTCAAGCTCTTTAATACAGGTGCAAAAGTTTCATTTGCCACCATTTCTCCTTTTGTCCCATCTCCCCCCCGATAACGTGGACCACTTTTCACCTCAACCTAACTTTAACCTTTATTAAATATTAAATATTAAATATTAAATATTAAATATTAAATAATAAATATAATATTAAATTTTTATTTTTTTTTTCCACCACGTTACAATGGCGCCCGAATTTTTTTTAGTATTTGGAGTTGTTTTGTGAAGGCAAAATTATTAATTAAAAAATCATTTTGAAAATTTAGTTTTTAAGCAATTTAACGGTGAATTGTTTTAAGTTTAAGAACGATTTATAGATTATTACACCTGCTATTGTGTTAAACTACACTCTCTGTCTAAAAATTTCTCAAATTTAAAACTGAAACATGTCGGTTCATTCGGGAACACTCTCCGATGATGATGCCACGTTTGTCTCACCCACCCGTTCTCGACATGTGTCTTCAGTTGGTACTCCACATGTACATTTGAGTCCTGCGGGACAACGGGAAGTTCATATTCCAATTGATACGCTTAACACACAACGACGCTTGAATCCAAATTATATTTCTGAACATTTAGTGACAGCTGTTTCGTTTCCAACACAGGGTCACTCTACTTATGCGACAACCACGTCTCACGCACACGCCACTACACATAATCCGCAACGCAAATTTAATAATTATTATTTAGTTGTTAATTACCTTTAGCAAATCCAACTTTTTCTAAACAGTATCGTTAATTTAGCCACGGAATATACCCATTATTTCCTTGCAACAGGTCGAGAAATTATCATGGACGGTACATTCCATGCTATTTTGAAGGATTTACTCGCTTCCATTGATGATGTCACGATAGGCAATAGGGATAAGGTTCAATTGGTGAATTCCACGCGAAGGATTTTCTTCGTATTTAGCTATATATCTTAAATTTTTTGGACATTAGTAGCACATTGTTTGAAGTGGTGTAACTTGGTATTAGCAAGCCAATTTTCTTAGATTTTAATTTAACTTTACGGCGGATTAGTTTGAATTTCGTGAATGAGGATTTTTTTGAGATGAATGTGTGGAAATAGTAGTGGACAGGATGAGAGATTGTTATGAAAGTGGTATGAAAGTTGCAGAGTGAAAGGATCTGCATAGTATTTGTCACTCTAATCGATCCGCGAGTTAGATTTATAACAGAAATTGTCTGCTAACAATTTTTTCTTCGTTTTCGGAGGTATGGCTTTTTGCCATATTTTTTGTTGCGGCAGTGCAGTTAATCGTCTTTCTTTTTTTTCCGGTTGCTCCTGCTGTTTTTTACGGTTAACTACGTTAACCTCTTTATCCGAAAACGGGGGTATTGTAGCGTAGCTACTTACTTACAATACATTTTTTCGTTGCACGACACTTAGACATTCATTTTTGCATTTTTAGTTGATATTTAATTGTCTTCGACATTAAATAACAAATATGATTTTATTTTTATTTACGGTATTGAGCAATGACTTTGAAGTCATGTAAGTTATTAGACACTGACAGTGACAGTTAGCATGTTGCTGTCATCCGTTTCACATTTCCGTCCGACGGATCAAGTCAAATAATAAAAAAAAAAAGATAGGAGAATAAAATTATCTATTTTCTATCTATTTTTTATCTGGATTATTTTACATAACCTTGTTGGGAAAATGGAACGTAAATAAAAATAGTTTTGCGTACAAGACGTATTGGATTAAGTGTGGTGACGTCATACGTGGATGCGTGAGTCGAAACGGTTCCAAAGTGACAGAATGATTTTGCTTTTTTGAAGGGCATTCTATTGTGATAGCTCGAGTTGAGTTTTCTGGTCTTTTCTGGTCGAGACAGACAAGGTGAAAGACATGGTGCTCCGGAACTTCGTCTGCCTTAGGGCAGAAGCATTTAGAAAGAGGCGTAAAAGGTTAGTTTTGTGATGGAATGAAACAATCATTTCAAATTGTTGTGATAAAAGTTGATCTCAGAATTTTCCCGGTGAAGAAGAAACGTGATTCTGATTCTGTCGTCTTTTTTGTCCATAGCCTCTTCTGCCCGGATTGATCAATTCCCCACTGACGAACTGGCAATGACTACGGCACCCCGATTCCTGCAGATGTAACTGCACTGCATGTCATTTTTTTTCTTCCCACTTGCGGACCCAAGCCACGTTGCTTACCGGCAAGCATACACCATTGTATCCACTTGCGGATGTTAACCTCCAAGCGTACCTGCTGCGTCGTGAAAGCAAGTACCACACGCAACTTATCCATGGATTCACAAGTAACCCCTTTATTTTGTTCAAAAGTCATAGCCACAAGGTTACTTTCTCTATGACAGGTATGGTCATATTATTCTACTAATTTTCACAATTTCAAGCCTTCTGGACAGAGTGTAGACGTATGAGACAGTCCTCGTTTTCACTGTATGATCTGCGCTTTAGTGAACATAAGTTTTGAATAGAAATACCTTTTGTTGTTCTAGTAAATCGCTTAGCTACCGATTTACTAGCATTGATTGTGAATTAACATTTAGAATCACATTAGTTTATATTACTTTAATATTACAGACAGTATTAGCACCAGAGCTGTAATTTCATAACTACATTCTAAGCGATTTGGTTTTAATAGGTTCGCTTCAATTTAAGTGTGTTAAAATATAGTATTAAATAGTATTTAACTCTATAACGATTAAGGTTGTAGAATTTTAAGCTTAAGACCCTTCTGGTCATTACAGGGTAAGAATACTCGCTTTAAATTTAAGAAAATTGCATGTACTTTAAGTAATTATGGTTCCGACCAATAAATAGTTTTGATTTAACCTTAAAAACAAATCTTTTAATTTTGTCCTCACACAGCAACTCACAGATAAACAACAATACGGTCTTTGGTAACAGAGGTCTTTGTTCTTATCGACTTAAGCTTATCCAGGTTTAATTTTGTTTTTGTTCGCTTAGGTAGCTGCGACACCTTCCTCAAAGGTACAGTTAGCTTCAGCTCTTCAAGCTCTTTAATACAGGTGCAAAAGTTTCATTTGCCACCATTTCTCCTTTTGTCCCATCTCCCCCCCGATAACGTGGACCACTTTTCACCTCAACCTAACTTTAACCTTTATTAAATATTAAATATTAAATATTAAATATTAAATATTAAATAATAAATATAATATTAAATTTTTATTTTTTTTTTCCACCACGTTACAGTGTACAATGTATTTTTGTACCCCTGACAACGTGTATGCAAAATTTCACGATGTTCGGTTATGTAGTCCAACTACATAACCGAACATCGTGAAATTTTGTTTGAAAAGCGTTTAAAAGCGTAACAAACAAACGAACAACGAAACTTACTTTCGCTATTATAATATTTGTTAAGGCTCGGTCATACCACTGTTTTCTACACACACACACACACACACACACACAAACACACACGTTTACTTAAGCCGCTTCATATAGAGTTGAAATTCGTATATCAAATTTGATGGTAAAATGAGATCGGCGCGTAGAATTTTTTGGCCGTTTTTATTGGTATTAATCGTAATAAGAACTCAAATAAGAATAAGTTACTTGCTTAATCTTTAGAGAACTAATCTAGCTATTTAATCATTGGAAAAACAATGTGTAAAAAAGGTTGTAATCGCTGAAAATGTAGAGAACTATGCTCAAACAGTTTTTTTAAGACGAAATTAAAACTCTTATTACTTATACGACGACTTTGTTTTATTAATAATAAACAATATTTATGTTTATAAATAAATCACAAAAATGTGATTTATTTTTCCAGAATGATAGTGATTTTCAAAATTCTACTTCAACTGATGAAACTGATTTTAGTGGTTTTTTCTACCAGCTGTATTTTTTTTGCATCTGATCATCAAAACTCTTCATATCAAACTATATAGGCGCAAAAAAACTTGTTTTCGTCGATTTCGTATAATATCGGCCTTAAGATAAGGATAGTGTGATGTATTTATGTTTAAAATAACGTATGTATGGAATAGACAATAAATATCACGAGAACGTGTGTAAGTCCAAACACGTAACTAGTTTGTACGGATATTTGTCTAAGCAGAACCGTTGGCAACTGAGGGAAAAGTTTTAGGCTCGGTACAGTTTTGCGACAAAACTAGATTTATTCTTTACCCAATTTGAAAGTCACTTTATTACACATTAAAAGTTAGTAAATGGTGAACTAACTGTACATTACTAGCTAGTTATTTAGGCAACAATTTTTAGTAGTAATTTTACAAATGAAGAATGAAATACAAACTCACTTGCAAAAATATTTAGTACGTTTCTTCTTACGTTTGTAAGACCATTTATAAGACGAGTAAACACTAGTATTGTGGTCAATTTCACAGCCAAGATTAATACATAAATAGAGGACCTTTATTGATTATACGACGACTTTGTTTTATTAATAGAATTTTAAGGGTTGTTGTCAACGTAGAAAGCTATGTTAGTCGATATCTTCAAGTGAACAAGTGAACACGACAAGAATGTAGGTATGTTGTATGTGCTAGTTTACTATTTTCACCGCACGTGGTACTATATAAGCGCAAAGAAATAGGTTCTCAAATGTTTAAAGTTAGATTTTTCATCATTTCACAATTTTTCGAAATCAGAACAGCAGCTTGTTTGTAACAAACCATCCCTAATACTTAAAATTATAAACGCGAAAGTTTGTAAGAATGGATGGATGAATGGATGTTTGTTATTCTTTCACGCCAGAACAGCTGAACAGATCTGGATGAAATTTGGCAAAGAGATAGATTATAGTCTTGAATAGCACATAGGATACTTTTTAACAGCGTGTGAAACCGCGGGGCGCAGCTAGTACTAAATAGAACCGTCATAGCTACGACATACGACAATCCGCAACTCTACCACCTGCCTACGGAGGGTTCGTACAACTTACCCGCGCAAGAGCGCAACAAGAATAATACAAAATGTTTTTCATTTTCTTTATGTCACCCCTGGCAGTCGTAAAGGCATTAAGCGTGACCAAACTTTTGTTTGATACGAAAGATATAAGTATGAGCGCGATGCTCGTTGCTACACTTCAACGTTTTTAAGTTTGAGACAGAGTGGGTGGCTAGACAGAAAGGTAATGTACAATAAAATAGCAAAGATGTCGTGTTGCGCTGCCGAGATGGAGTGATGAATACGTAAGGGAGTTGGCAGTGACTGCCGTACAATGTAACTTTTGGTAATCAGAAATCAGGCCTCATTAGCCTTAGTATCTAGCAGCTACTGTACCTAATCAGGCTTTAAAAGCATTATCAGTCTTTGGCAGCCATTGTACATGCTTTGCTTAGTTTGGTATCTGACGGCCGTGTGTGCAAAATGTCCCGAATATTTATTTATTTTAATCATATTTTTACTATCTACGCTCTGCGGTCTAACCCGTGGCTAGAAAGTACCATATACCTTTTTTGTACCTACCACTAAGAACGTGTATGCAAAATTGTATGATGATCGGTTGAGTTAAGGCATGAATACGTGACAAACAAACAAACGAAATAGCTTACTTTCGCATTTACAATATTAGCTAGGATTGATAACTTCCCTGTAACTATTGCGTCATCATTAAAAAAAAAAGAATTTATAAGTACATTTAAAAAAGAAGATCTATTTTGACTGACTGGTGTATATTGGGAAGTTTTGAAAAGAGGCCCTGTCTATTTTGCAGTGAAGAAAAAATATTTTTGGTGCATTTGTTTTATAAGTAAAATATCTAACGTAATAGTATAAGATACAGACAGGATACATGAATACGAATTGTACCAAAACATGTTGGTACAAATTAAGTAAATTTAAAATGCTATTTTTTTTTAATCATCTTATTTGCAGTAGTTTAGGCTGTGCGTTGACTGTCAGTCAGTAAGGTCTTCGATTCTTGAAAAAAAAACTTAATCATTTTTTTTTGTAAATAAAAAGTATCTCTATCTATCTTTTTACTAACCAAAAACATCTGGAGGTACGGAACACTAAAAATAGCGATATACAGTGGCATTGTAGTATAATTGTACTAACATAAGTAAATAAAATAAATTTGCATTTTTATTTTCAAGTTTCTCTACCTCAAACTCTAAAAGATACTTGTAGAGTAATTTTCACGGTGACTCTACCTCCTCTGCTGGGAGGGAGAGGGTGTAATTACTTTATTAGGCGATACCGGAACAGGTTTCTAAGGAAAATATGCTACGTAACTTTGTGGGACAACGTTTTGTTGTCACTGAAGTTTGAATTCGTTGCTAGTCATTGTAGCGTGAAAATTGACTACTTACGGTCTTATGTCAGTTAAAAAAACTAGCCACTTGCGAATCGGACTCGAGACTCGAGACTCGGGACTGGGACGAGGGTTCCGTACAAATCTGTAGGTATTAATGAGGAAAGGGGTAGAAAGTTGTAAGTTTTATGTAACTAAATATGTACGCTTTTCGTAATTTTTCCTTTATCTGTGCTATAAGACGTTGCTTCGTCACAAATTTCATGAGTCTGAGTTCACGGAAAGCACCCTGTAGGTTTTGATTTTTGGTAGGTGTCAAAAATGTATCTTTTGATTCTGTTGGCTTAGAAGTTTGATTTTATCACAGCTCTAAGGGACAGTAGACTTGAGTATTTGTTATGAATTTTAGCTTGACACCTCCACGCGTTCCTGTCAAAATAGGGTCTTGACAGACAGACCGTGCGACGGACAATAAAGTGATCCTATAGGTTTCCGTTTTTCTTTTTGAGGTACGGAACCCTAAAAACATTAAATGACTTTGATAACACTTAGCTACCAGAAGGAGAAGGAGGGACGTACTCGACTCCTATTTAAGGAGATTGGACCCGAGTTGCAAAAAATAGAGAGGAATGGAAAGGGGGAAGAGAGAGGCCTTTGCACAGCAGTGAGACAGTGCTGGCTAATAAATTATTATTAGCCAGCACTGTCTCACTGCTGTGAGCTACTTACTAGGCCTTAAGTTGGTCATCACAGGTAGGTAAATAAGTGTTTAATTTCTTGAGAAGTAGAGTTTTTAAATAATTTAAATGTTTCTTTAAACCTGTCTAGTCTTATACATATAAGCCAAAACAAATAAGTACTGTTTACCAACATACCTAGGCCTATCACTTTTTTTCATTCGATTCTTAAAAACTGATATTAGAAAAGTGTGTCTCGTAAATTCTTTGGGATAGGTAGACAATGGATAGATAACACAAGTTGGACAGACTGAGGTCTTTCCAACCAGTCAAGTCAGTAACTCAATGAATACGTCTAAAATGGAAATAAAATAATTTTACCTACCCACAGCATAAATAAATACCTACCTAGTTTGTTTAAATCGAAGCAAATAAAGTTGTCGTAAAAAACTGATTTATTAGCAAACTAATAAGAAGTACCTTATCGCGTTAATAAAAGTAACATGACCATAGATTACCGCTTGCTTCCGACCAATGCTTCATTAACCATCATAACCCTCAATGTAAGTGCTGCAACAAAACGCTCTTATGCATGTAACGGGATATGACCTGAAATTAGCTATGTACCGAATCACGTGCGAACTTCACAAAATCACGTAAACACTTAAACGCGAAATTAACAGCCACAATTACTTACAACTACCCGCACGGTGCACCGGCAATGTACTAAACTGAGTACCTACCTGTGGCTCTTTCCTAATAGCCTGGTAATAATATTTTATGGCCGTTTACCTTTGTAAACACGGATAAAAAGCCCGTACGCGACCTTACGCTGTAAAAAAGCGGTCGACAATTGCGTTAACGGTGTTTCCTTTGAAAATGGAACAAAACGTTCGATCGCTTTTTAAAAATTTGTCTCGGTACGTTCCGAGTTTGAAGCGAACCGTTCTTTATGAAGGATTTATTTTCTTTTCTTTTGTTAGTTCAAACTTTTTTTATTACCAGCCAGCGTTAAGCACAAAAGTTTTTTTGTTGTTAATTTTTAAGGAGAAAGCTTGATGCAAGGAGTATCGTTCTAAGAATCCGGGGACGGGACGGGGGATGTGCCAAAAAGAGATAAAGTAGTTTTATTGATCTACACGGACGTTTGGGACCGAGTGTGAGTTGAATGGAACGAAGATAACTTTCCGCCCCAAGTTTTACGTCCTTTTTTGTCCGGTGTAATTTTTTGTATCGCCGTCCTTGTCGGGCCACGTGACCTAAGCAGGGTGTAACTCACCCTCGCGGCCATAACTTACTCATAGCGATAGGCGGTACTGTCGCGAATAGCGTGCTTTCTATTTTTTCTATCATCATTTTAAATGTCTGGGCTGTTTCAGAAATTTCAAGGTAAGCATTCTGTTTTCAAAAATTCTTGACAACAAAGTATAGGAACGGTACAGAGGTGCTCACCTAGTAAGGAGACAGATATCCTTACCTAGGTATTTTTCCTAGACTTTTTAAAGTTAATTAGTTACTAAAAGTTAATTTTTAGTAAAGCATGGCGACTTACAGTCACGAAAGTAAAACTAATTTCTACCTAAACTATCTAGACATACACTAATGACTCGGAATGAACTGTAATACTAATTGATTTTATGTTATTTTTTTACCCCCGACGCAAAAACGATGGGGTGTTATAAGTCCTCGTTTTGTTTTACGTGTCTCTGTGCGCGTGTGTGTGTGTGTGTGTGTGTGTGTGTGTCTGTGGCATCTCATTAATTTTTTTTCCGAATAAGTCAATTTTGTTTTTTTTTTTTCTTTTTTTTTTCTTTGTTTGAAAGGAGAATTGGTCGGGAGTGTTCTTAGCTATGTTTGATTAAAATAAGTGTTATTAAAAATATGTGTCGGAGGTATTTTAAACATTTCATTAAAAACCAAAAGTAAGATTACTTAGAGAAGAAAACCTGAGAGACAAGAAAACCTCCAAAAAGAATGTCACAGAAGTTGAGTTGCCGCTCTTTTTTTTTCGACACGTAAAGTTTAAAAAAAAAAACTTTAACAAGCCCGTTCAGAAACCTGAACGCGAATTAAACGAAACAAGGCCCGACATTAATATAATAACCTACCAGGAAATAACATTTTTTTATCTGTATTTTGTTCTTATTTTGTTTTTATACAGGGCCGTTCATCCCAAATGTGCATCCATAAATAACCGGCGTTTCTCCACTGTTCTGGGACTTGATTTATTTTTTGTCTTGCTCCTACTCAATTATATTAATGTCTTTTGTCTCGCTCCCGCCTGGTTTATTAACTAATACCCTCTGGCGATGCTAGTTTGAAATTGATTGCTATTAATGTAATGTTGGTAGATACCTTTGTGTTTGTTCACACTTGGAAGAAATAAAACTTAATGAGCGCGTAAGAATCTACTTAGCTCGACGTTAAAATAATTATGAGAATAAACATTTTTTATACCGAAGAATTAATAATTATTCGTTAATTATTAATTCTTAATTATTCGTTAATTAATAATTATTCGTTAATTATTAATTCTTCGTATACTTATTATAATTGTTAATTATTAATTTAAAAAAAAGTAACAAAAATAATTTGTTTGTAAAGGTTTTTAAATAAAGCTTAGGTACGCACAATATACCTACTCAGTACGAGTTAAGTACATTAGTAAATTACGTACTAATTGAAGACAAGCTGCGCCCCGCGGTTTCACCCGCGGTCAAAAAGTATCCTATGTGCTATTTTAGACTATACTCTATCTCTGTGCCAAATTTCATCCAGATCTGTTCAGCCGTTCTGGCGAGAAAGTGTAACAAACATTCCATCCATTCTTACAAACATTCGTGTTCATAATATTAGTAGGATGTCTTAACTAGAGAACGAGCTGATGAGTTATTTAAATTTTAAAGACAAAACCGACTCAGAGAGAATTAAATTAAATTTCTATCCAATAAATAAAAAAAGTGCAATCAATTTTCTCTAAACTAAAGCTTTACAAAAGGAGTGATTAAAAAAAAACTACCTGACACCAAATATAAATAAAAAACATTTTGTGTTTACCTTCATCCGGTCATATTTTAGTATTTAGGTACAAGTAATGTACACTGTGCAGTAAATACCGTATTGTAAAACACTTATACAAGTAGGTAGGTAAAAGTAGGTAGGTACCTACTTATACAAAAGCTAAAAGCTAAAGCCTTTTATACAGAAGCTAAAACGAATCACTTAGCAGTTACAATTAGCGTACATCAAGGAAGCCGACACATAAAAAATTTGTTTATAAAATCAATTCAACCAGTTGTAAAGTCACCGACAATCACGGTCGGGTGTTAACCGATCGTAAACGTCAAAGTTAACGAGACGTTGATCGTAAAAATGTCGTTAAACAAACAATTAACTGGCGGTTAACTTTACAGCACTACACTATCTGAGATAATGTTATAAACACTTGAGTAAATCGTTTGGATTTTTTTGGGCTGCAGATTTAGACGAATTACATTGTTTATTTAATTTAATATTAAATTTAATGTACACTGTAGTAAATTTAATGTGTAATTTAATGTACTAATTTTGGGTGATTTCTTTTCTTTAAAAAAGGAAAAAATTAATAACTTACTTTTTAATAATTTTGATTAATACTAACCAAAAGTAGGTAGGTAAGTATTTAGTTATTTACGGTCAATAGAAGTAGGGAAATAGGTAAAAAAAATGAGCACATATCTTCTCTTGCGAATATTCAGGAGCGTAGGCAATTTTTAAACAAATAAGTAGTTAGTACTTAATTTTTATTCTCATGTAGGTAACTAATTAAAGCTCAAGTGTTTCTGAAAGGATTCGTAACGCCATCTGTGATGGAGTAGCGGAACGATATCGATCTATTTCAGAAGAAAATTAAAGTGTGCGAATAATTATTAAATCAATATTTTTTTAGAATGAAAACATTTAATAATAACAACACAAACCTATTTAATAATAGACGGGTTATTTAAAATTTGAACTCGTTAAAACCGCTTTTAAACGACAGCGTTCACTACCAGGAATACCAAATTGGGGTCATTAGAGTTCTATTGCCGTACTCGTTCCTATCTATCAATCTTTTCCTAAATTGCGTCCAATAAATCTATGAGGGCAATAAAAAAAGTCAGTTAGACACATTAGCACATCGGCACCGCAGACGCTTCGACGCCAATTCAAATGAATCTTTATAGTCTCATAAACCACCACTCGCGGTAATAAAGTGATTTATCCCCATCAAACCAGCTGATCGCCGTGATTGCGCACAATACGACCAAACTCATAATTTTACAGCCAATTTACAAACAATAAAAGTCGTTTTCTTGTCTTACACGCCCATTCGCCCTCCGATATCTCCATATTCGACGGTCGCAGTCGTAACTCGTAACTTATATAACCCAATAAAAGCATAACCTCAGAGTCCCGAGCCCGAAAGCTTGAAGTTGGCGCGAAAAGGTGTTCAACACAACTCAAAACAGCCCGTAGAGGGCGCACAGAGCGCCTAACTTTTTGCTTGTAATGTTGGCCAACTAATGAAACTAAAAAAAGATACGGATGACTGTCAGTTTTGTTCGAAAAATACGATGGTAACTCCACCACTCAAGCCTATTAGAAATGTTGGTCGTGCTGCAACTCCTGTGAAGCGACTCGTGCTGCCATCTGTGAGTGAGGAGACGAAGCTTTTTATGAGTCATTTGAGGTCGGTCGTCAGAGTCGTCACGTCGTAAAATTGATACTTTATTGCTTCGTTTGATGACGCTAGTGCTGCGTTGCAGTGGTTTGTGACGTAAACTTGCAACGGCATTAAAAAGCGTCACACAATAATCAAAGGACGTAATTAATAACCTTATTATTATTTGTCATTCATACTAATAGCCTATAATAACAACAAAAAACAATAAGCTTTTGGTGCAAAAACTCTTCCATAACAGCATCCACAGGTACATAAACTAAAGAGGTGTTTTAAAAACTGAACAAGAAATTCACAAAAGGAAAATTAAATAAACTCAAACAACAAAAATGAGGATTCTCCGAGTGTATTGTCGTGTTATATGAAGTGCCTCGCAATATACGAACCGTAAATTGCATCGTAAACATTCACTGAACGCCCGCGCCCGCCCGACTGCGAGCTCTGTTTCTACTTTCTGCCGCAGGTTGACAGTGGCGCTTTCGAAAGTTTATTACCAGCGCCATCTGTCAACATACGCTTGTACTAACATGTGGCACGCCTAAGTAATGGTTGTTTTCGGAGACTAATATTTTGTATCGTTTTTTTTTACTGTGATGAATTTTATCATTTTGCCTAAAAATATTTTAATAGATGCGAAAAAAACTGTTGTTATATTTTTGTCATGTAAAATAATTATAATGAAAAGGGTTCAATACTTTTTAAGACGATACCTAGTCGCATTGACATTATTTAGGTAGGAGTAAGCAAAACGCACCGTTGACTAGATGGCGCCACTTAGTATTTTGAAGTCATTTATTTTCCAACTTTAAAGTTTGTCGTACCTAGTTAGAATAATTTTGTATTTTATTACAATTAGATAGATAAAAAATGATGGAAAAAATCAGGTTAGGTAGCTAATTTTACAATATCTGTCTTGAAAGGGATAATATGGAATTTTAATTATTTTTAGGAACTTATGGTAAGGTACAAAAAAGAAATGGCAGTGGGCGTTTACATTAAGTTATAAAATAAATCTACCAAAATGTAAAGCTATAGGTATAAGTTATTCATATCTTACTACAGGGCGGTCCTGGCGGGCCATTAGGCAATATTGCGACTATAATTTGAGTGTGCAGCCATTTATTCAAACATATCTATCATGGCTGATGATGGCCGGACTACGTCGGAAATATTGCCAGCATTGCAGTAAAAATATGGTCCATCTAGGAGCGCCTCAAAAAAAAGTAAGTTATGTAAAGTAAGGTATCTTTATTAACTTATTAAATTAATTTAAACAAGAACCTTAGTTTAACGTACCTCTATCAAATGAAAACAACTCCACGGATTCAGACAAGAGAAGCTAATCAAAAAGACTACTTCCTCTAAGTCCTCCAACATAAATTCAAACTAGAAAAGTAACTCTATATCTGGGGGTAATTATAAAAGCGGGGGTGAGTGACAAATCCCCGAATAAAACAACAAGGAAATAATTCCGGACATAAATCGCCCTCTCGGTGTGAATAGAATAGCAATTATTTGGTTGAGTTGGTGCCTCCTCCCGAAAAGGGCGGTACTAGAAGTTCTCAGAGTCGACAATGGAAGTGAGTTTGTTTGGGAATCTAAGTAGATTGTGAGTGAGTTTATCAAGTAGAATTGATAAACAAGGAACAAAAACGCAAATAGGATTGAGTCGGAAAAGCTGGATTTGTGAGTACTTAAGTTTATAGATCATACTACATTTTCGAAATGGATTGAAAAAAACAAATCTAAGTATGGATATAAAATAATTATCATAAACTAATACTTACTTATAAGAACGTAGAAAAAAAACTAGGATTATTAGAAATTTGGTTTAGAAAGCAGAGAAAAGTGATTTAGTAAGTACATATCTTATGAAACAATTTAATTTACCTATACCTACCCACTTTACAGTCATATTGTGAAATTAACCTGCGGCTAAACCGGTCTTAAAAATAAGCGACAACTAAATGAGTATGTGTAAACGTTTATCAACCAATGGTAGGTAACATCTCATAGGGAACTTCTAAAACCAGCCTTCCGGGAGCTGCCCCACAATTCTTCCTCCACACTCTTACTGGCTCCAAAAGGGGGTTCGGAGGTCTTCAATAAATGGTTTATCATGCTTGTGTGTGTATGTGAGGGAAACCGTTATTTTGTTTAATTAAGATTGTCACGTATTTTCTAAGGTCCGGTAACATTAATTCTATAGAACATAGTTTGGGTGACTACAGCTTGAATATTTGAATATATAAACATACAAATGAAGTTATCAATGCTAGTTTTACTTTACTTAATTAACACGTGAACTGGTATTAATCAATTAATAAATAAAGCACATTGAATATGTAATTGAACTTAATAACCTTTGCTAGTGGGAGAGTACAAGCTGGGCATCTCAATTAAATTGTACCGGCCGGCCTGGCAGGCCCGATGACCGGCCCCTTGTCATATTTGGGACTGAATATCGTCCGGCTATGCGTAGGTGTTGTAATACAGCTCTGCCAACCCTTTTTGGGCGTTTTAAGGCGTGTCGATGTACTAGGTATACCTACCAATTATATTTCCATAAATACTTATATATGTTTTTATGAAGTCATTTATTTAATTATTAGCTAAGGTGGAGGCGTAGATATATCATAAAGGTACCTACTTACAACTTTTTTCTATTTGCATGTTTATTCTGCGCGATAAGTGAATTGTGAAGTGAGTGAAACCTCCAAAATGTCGTGCTTCAAAAGCCTATCAACATTAAATTGCATTTGGAAATGTAGATAGGTTGGTATACCTACTGTTGTTTAGCCTTTTCATTATTCATTACCTAGAAATGTAGACGTACCGCATTCTCCTATATAGGAGTTTGCGCTTTGCACTGATGGAAGCCTAACCTAGAGCTTCTTAATTGGCTTTTCTCTTGCGTTATTAACACTATAAGTACTTAGGATAGAAAATGTGTAGTAAAATTAAAATTAAAATGCTGATGTTTAGATGTTTGTTACTCGATCATGCAAAAACGGCTGAACGGAAAGAGCGAAATTTAGTACAGATGTAGCTTATACCCTGAATTAACACATACATAGGCTACCTACTTCTTAGCTTAAAAATTAACGGTTATACATTTGGGTATATAATAAGCGGATAATAAGGGGCCTATAGGTGTTATATAAAACACCAACCAAATTATACTTATAGCAAAATGAACTCAGAATGATATGATAATACCTACTGATAAGCTATAAGTACAGCTTCATTCATCTATCTATCTAATCTAATAATTATAAAATCTATTTGTATGTGTGTTCCCAATGAACGGAACGGCTGGAGCGATTTTGATGAAATTTTCATGCCATTTTCAGATGCAGGTAATCCTGTTAAATTTTGTAGCGATCTGATCAACAGCGCAGGCGCAGCTAGTCCTACTTCCTACTCATATGAAAGTATATGCATATGTGTGTGACTGTGTGTTTCTTTGTTACTTCTTCATGCTCAAACAGATACACGGATTTTTATGACACTTAACTTTTTAGCTTACATCCTGTTTCAACTAAAACATAGGCTACTCTTTAGCCGCGAGCGGCATTACGGGGCGCTGCTACTAGTATATAAAAAAGCAACAATTTTAAACCCCTGATACCTAAATAAAAACAGCGGATTCCATCCCGTGCGCAACCGCGCCCGATCGAGAGTGGCTCCGAAGGGTTAACCCTCAACTTTTTCCTCCCCATTCGTCTCTGGAGATAGGCTAATTTATCTCTATCTCAAGCACTTTATTGCTCTCCAACATTCCCTTTTCCGCGGTATTGTTTCGGTTTGATTAAACTGGGTCGCGGAACGATTTTTCGCTTAGAAAAGGATTTTTGCTTTTGCTGCTCTAATATTAATGCTTTTGAAGAATGTTAGGAGTTTTTTGGTTGGATTTTAAAATATGCATAATAGGAAAGCGATGGCAGCCTAGTTGGGAGAAGGTCCGCCTCTCAAGCCAGATGGAGCGGGTTCGAACCCAGCCGACGGCATGCACCAATTTGTTCATTGTGTGAGCATATGTGCGTATTGTATGTCATCTGCTACATGATTTGAGCCCGGTGTATGGCTGTCACATTTGGGACTGAATATCGTCCGGCGAAGTGTGGGTATTGTATTACACGTCTGCCAGCCCCTTCGGGTAAGAGGCGTGACGATATGTTAAGTTTTATGAAAAAAAATGTTTCTAACAGTTTATAAACATATTATTATCGTCACGCCTAATAGTTTCTATACCTATAGGTATAGAAACTAAAATTAGTTCAAAATAACCGTTATATTATAAACTAAATAGTTATCAGGCAACATTTTTCAATTGCCAACTCAGGCATTATTTATTTTCAAAAACGTTGTTGTGCGAGCGAGATAGCAATAACGCCGGTTAAACACTCTTAATGATTTACTTAATCGATATTTAATTTGTAGATACTTGTCGTCGTAATGACATGAAGTATTTTTCTTCAGCATAGAATAAAATATTCAGAAATTCTAAGAATATACCTACTAATAACAAAATGATAACTATTTCACAGCATAAATTCTCAAACTCAACTAAAGTACTCAATCTTATCAGCAACTGCAGGTTACCTATGCATTCCAACTAGGATTTATTTTAATCAAAAGTAATATTTCATGTGAACGCAATTTATGGGCCAAGAATGCAGGTGTACGAAACGTGGTCAGACTATATTATAAATATTACGTGAAAATTGAATAAGTACTGAAAAGCGCATGCGCAGAACCAGATTAAACGTTGGTTTTCAATTAAAACGTCTTGGAAGATTTACTGTTAATTCCTTATTGATATGTCTGTGAGGGAGGTAGGTAACCGATGGTGGTCAGAAGCCTATAGCTTTATGTACAGATTCAACAACATTTCATTTTGGAATGTTTTTTTTTTTTAAATTATATAAGCGAAGGTCTAGAATATAGTCTAGATTGTCAACCACTTCTCAACAGACACAAAAAAATATATTTTGATTATGATTTTTTTTTTGGGATACTACCCCACAAGGTCGCCTGATCCCAAACTAAGCAAGGCTTGTATTATGGCTGCCAGAGACTGATATACATACTTAGATATTTCTTAAATACATATTTAAATACATATTAACACCCAGACATAGAACAATCACAAATGTTCATCACATAAATGTTCGCCCTAGGCGGGAATCGAACCCACGCCCCCAAGCTCAGAAGGCAGGTTCACTACCAACAGAGCCACCGAGGCAGTCAATTAATGATTATGATTATTAATGTATAATTAATATAAGACAATTTTTATCCTATGAAACTACTGCTGAGAACTGAATAAGTACCTACTGGCCTACCTCTATTTCAATATGTACTCTAATTTCTTCAGCAGAAGCTTTGCTTTATGTTTAAGTTTTGTGCCGACTGAGGAGCCAAAAGCTGAAGATGATGCACTTGAATTGCAGAAAACTCAGCTCTATGTTAGAAACATAAGAGGTTTAAAATAAACAATTACAATACATAATTATATCTTCATGCAGCTCAAAATAAAAGGCATTGCTGTTCGTTCAGCAATGAAGGAAGTTATATAGTACATACTAGCTGCTCCGCGGTTTCACCCGCGGTCCCATAGGAACCGTAATTTTTTTTTTTAAATAATTTTCTTTGCTATAAACCTCACGGAGCTTGAGACCTTTCCAACGAATGCAAATCGTGGAAATCGGTTCGTGCGTTCTGGAGTTATAGCGTCAGGAAGGAAAACCCGACTTATTTTTATATAATAGATAACCAAGATAGTAGGTATCTTCTTTCATACATGTACTGACAATTCATAAGAAAATCATTAAAAAGACCTCAAAGGTAAAGGTGAGCCAGTAGCCATTAAAGGGTCATATTGCGCCACTCCATCCTTCATCGAGGTAAATACCTTGTTTCAAAATGGCGGCCATAATTTATTCGTCGGACAGGTAACAGAAATAAACAGGCTCGCATCCCGACATCCAGGTATACTGACTGGCTAATTAATCACGAACATAACCGTACTCGGTGAACTGACCAATCATAATCATTGACTCTTAACACCGCTTTCATACGTTACTTTGAACGTTAGTCCAACTGAAATAAAGTCGAAGCACCGCTTGACAAATATTAGAATTTTTATTTGGCGGCCATTTAGTTTGGCCTTGAGCTGATCGGGTCCAGATTTGACGCAAATGTGACAATATTGAGGCCTCATCTCGTTACTCAACCAAGCATCTACTGTTGTTGATTTTTTTGTTGCAATTGGTATTTCAAAAAAAATGTAGTTATTGCCAAAACCTATGAGTTAATAACACATTCAAGAAAAGTACTTATATCATTACACCTAAACTGAGTATAATTAAAAAATTTACCTCTAAATAAATTGTTTTGGCAATTGGAGTAGGCTCAGCACTGTTCTGAGTAGACGAGGTCCACGCAGAGCTGGTTTTCAGCCTACCCCATTGCTTAGATGTTTGTCAAGCGTGGTGAACATGTGGCTAAAGCGGATTTTTTTCATCAACATAGTTGCAGGTGCCTATTTTTAAACATCTAAATTATTTAACAAATTGTTTTTTTTTATAATACATTTCAAGATTTGCGTTGTGTGTATTTGCGTGTAAAGGGTGTGTGCGTGTATGGTACAAATGGTAACATGGCGCCCAAGCGCAAGTCTCTAATAAGATTTAAAAAAAACCACTTCTTAAAAACAGGCTATAGAGGAAATCCCAACTCAGCGGTGGGTGGAAAATGGTTGATGATGATGAATGACATAATCTTATTTTTTAAATATCCTGATAATACCTACGTCTAAGAACTGAACCTACATTATAATATCACCCACGTGAAAGCAGCGTAAAGCAATTAGGTAAGTAGCGGTCAGAGCTGACCACCGTTCAGGGTTGTCACTGAGTGCCAATCGGTCGCTGGGGGCAAGTCCACTTTGCATAAACTGCAACACGCCCATCAAATGTCAAACCGACATCACGCATTTATTTTCACCGGGTTTTTAATAAATAGTAATTTAACATTTAATGCCCTGATACTCGACCATCAGTCAATGAGTTCTGAGAGGCTGAGCGTATTAATATTTATTAGGATATTGATACTCGTTCGTGAGAAAATGCGGAAAATTATAGCTTGTAAGTATTTAATTTGCATCTATCGGAATATACGAGTTAATTGTTCGGAAAGCGCGAACGTGGGACGTAAATCTTTCTACGTCACTTGATACAACCTACTCTATCAATTTCATCCTAACTATTTACTAATTAGTGAATCTAGTTGTACCACAAATTATAAGAGAACAAACGTTTTAAGGATAAAATAATATTAAATCTGTGTTGTGCACTTTATTAACCAGAAATCAAACTAAGTCTTAAAAACGCAATTAACTCTGATTTTTTGTTTAACCATATCGTAGTATCAGAGCTAAGTAAAATTAAGTGAAACAAGAAATGTAGCATGCGCATTAAAATGAACCTAACATTTTGAAACATAACCCTATTCATTATATTGATCATAAAAAGTAGCAGAAGATACAAGACGTCATGTAAATCTATTTCATACTTTATTTTTATGATCATTTTATTAAAATAATGTTCTAGTAGCAAATTCTAATTGCAAATCTCGATGAATTCTATCAATGAGTTATTGTAAATATGCTGAGATTTACAGCTTCATTTAAAACCCATTCAACATAAATAAGCTAGCAAAGCGATAAAATCCATCAAACACCAATAAACACATGAACATAAACGTCAAACCGTACAGTAAAGCCATCAAACTTTACAAGCTCGTCGACACATCACAAATTCATAATCACACGAACTAGTTACATTTTACACCCGTCGTAAACTAATCAAATAATCAAATAAAAGTTGGGACCGCGAACAAGCCAATAATGAACTTTTATTGGTCAGTTTTACGACGTCCCATAGAGATTGTAAAACGTGCCACCCGTGTTGTGTGGCAGCTACGTACCTACGCGCTACCGCCCCTCATTGTATCTGTGAGAACAATTCGTGATTGGCAACCAACATTGAATGGGATGCGAAGTTTTTTTGGAGTTACTGTATTTAGAAAATTGTTTGATTTACAAGTAAGATTGAGTGCTTGTTAGTTGTTTGTTTGTGTTTGTGTGTGTGTGTGTGTGTGTGTGTGTCTGTGTGTGTGTCTGTGGCATCGTAGCTACCTAACAGATGAACTGATTTGAATTTGTTTTTTTTTGTTTGAAAGGTGAATTAGTCTGGAGAGCTGATGTTTGATGGAAATCGGTGTAAGGGGTTCTTAAAAATGTTAAAAATGTTTTTGTTATTGCACTTATCTTTGCACACACACAGTCATTTACGTACTATTTAATAAATAAATAAATAAATTCGGGACGCTTCCACCCACGGTCGCCTGACCCCAAACTAAGCAAAGCTTGTACTAGGGCTGCCAGAGACTGATATACATACTTAGATATTTTTAAATACATACTTAAATACATAATAACACCCAGACAGAACAAACACAAATATTCATCACATAAATGTTTGCCCTAGGTGGGAATCGAGCCCACGCCCCCAAGCTCAGAAGGCAGGTTCACTACCAACTGAGCCACCGAAGTGATTTTTGTACGTAGTTTGGAGTAGGTAGATTATTATAGGTAGGTATTAGGTAGGTTATACCTACTTTGTTAAAAAGCATGGGTTACGTTAGCGTGGCATTTAACAAAACTGAACCAACCCTCCATAATTCGAAAACAAGTTGAATTGGAGATTCGGGTTACTTGTTTTCGAACTACAATACAGCATTCTCCAAAAGTAGAATACCTTCAATGCCAAAAGTGCAGCACACAGCTTTCAGCTTATAAAATTTTTGTACCGAACGCAGAAAATTTGAGTCTTTCAATTGGATTGAGTACAAAATAGATCGTTCTCTTACGGTGAAGGAAGATGTGAGGAAACCGACATGTCCTAGAATTAATGTCACTACAGACTTCTGACATCCAGCCCGCACTGAGCCAGCGTGGTGGGTAACGGCTCAATCACCCTCGATATAGGATAGGCAGAGCCGGATTTAGGGGCCGGCAGGCGGGGCTACAGCAGGGAGCATCCACAAAAGAGGGGCCCCCACAATGGAGATTCTTAAAAGAAAAAAATCCAAATTGTAACGGATCTAGTTTTCCGTTTTTTTCCCCATTTTCATCTGTAAAAACCTACCATAAGAAGTGAACGTTACCTGTTCATTTTATTCGGAATATAGTTAGGGGCCTCCACTCCTCTTTCGCCCTAGGGCCTCCAGACCTCTAGGCTCTCCCAGACTCTCCGGCCCTGAGGGTAGGCCGGTGTCCAGTGGGATGTAAAATACTGTAATGATGATGATCACGAAATAGATAGCTATGTAAGTACAAACACAAGCTCTTATGCTTATATACTTCCCATGTAAAAAGTTGGTTACGAGTACATAAAGATGATTACTAGGTACCACGTAAAATCGTAGTTTTTGTTACTACATAAATTAATGATTATTGTGAAGTAGGTAAATATTGCACCCGTGTGAAATTCTCGCTCATTGTTTTGTGATTTTTTATTTAGATACCTGTTAGTGGCAATGCGCTCATTTTTCATGATATTAAAATGTATGTAAATGTAAATAAAATATGGCGAATGTGTTCTAATACACAAAAAAGTAAATTGCAAACCATTTTAATTGCTAATTACATAAATGTTCTAAAGTCTACTTATACATGGTTATTTGTAACTTACCAGAAACCTCTTAAGGGTTCATTGTACTCATCAATATGAACAACTTTTACTATGGGGCGAACTCATCAGCTGTTTCATACATTTTGTCAAAGGTGATTGAACTTTTTGTATGGAACAGCTGTTTTTTTTTGCGATTTCGGTGTTCGCCCCATAGTAAAAGTTGTTCGTACTGATGAGTACAATGAACCTTTAAGAGGTTTTTGATTAGGTACAAATAACCCTGTATTATATTATTTTATTCATTAAACTTGCTTGTTAGTTTTTCATTATTATACTAGCTGTGCCCCGTGGTGCTACCCGCGATAAAAAAAAAGTTTATGTGTTAGGTACTCCAGGGTCTAAGCTACCCCCATACCAATTTTCAACAAAATCTGTCCATCCGTTTGAGCGCTAGAGAGCGAAACGTCTACGCTTTAACTTCAGAAAAAAAACTTTCGTATTTCCGTCTGTCCGGATTTCTGTCCGGCTTTCTTCCTCTACAAGTCAAAATTGCAGAGATACGATTTTAATTTTCAAAAAATTCATGTATCCACACTTTCTTAAAAATCCGAAAAGTGACTCGACCTCCTCACAAAATTTCAAGAGAATCGGTTAAGAAGAGGTCTTCAGCTCAGAGAGTCACTAGTAATATAAACAAGTAGGATAGGACATGGTAAAATTAAATACTCCGCCAAATAAGCATTCAGAAACACGTAGTGACGTTGATCGATGCTTAAGCAAGACCGAAGGAAGTATCCTACTAATATTATAAACGCGAAAGTTTGTAAGAATGGATGGATGGATGGATGTTTGTTACTCTTTCACGCCAGAACGGCTGAACAGATATGAATGAAATTGGCACAGAGATAGATTATAGTCTAGAATAGCACATAGGATACTTTTTAACCGCGGGTGAAACCGCTTGGCGCAGCTTGTATCACATAAAACAAGTTCGAAAAAGACTGACGACGATGACTTCATAATGTGTTTGCTGAAATCTAGACCTAGTTTTTTTGGATTATGAGATAGAATTAGATCTAAACAAACACCAGCCTAATCACTAATAGGTAGGTACCTACTTATCAGGTTTCATTAAACAGACAGGTCTATATCAAAGCTACACATAACCAATAATTTTAACCAGTACATTAACGGCAGCAATTATAAAGCGGTGTTACATAGCTTCGGGTAGCAATAGTGGTTAGTTTATTGCATCTAGTGTACTCCTGGCTTTATTGCTGTATCCGTGACAACGTGGCCACATTAAGGGTTAAGCTAAAAGAGGTAGAGGGTAGTGATCGACTTCTGATTTGATGCGATGGGCTTATCCAACAACGAGTAAATTGCAACAATTATTATTTATAACTCTAAAATTATGTGTAGTATGAAGTAAGAATAAGTTAAAAATGATGAAAACTTATGCTCTTTTGAGCAAGGCACATTTTGCAGCGGCGTTTTATTTTCGTAATGTTTGTTTATAAAATAATAAATAAATTCGGGACACTTCCACACACGGTCGCCTGACCCCAAACTAAGCGAAGCTTGTACTATGACTGCCAGGGACTGATATACATACTTAGATATTTTTAAATACATACTTAAATACATATTAACACCCAGACATGTAGAACAAACACATAAATGTTTGCCCTAGGTGGGAATCGAACCCACGACCCCATGTTTTGCGTTTTCATTAATTAACTAATTAATCCACTGTTGCCCAGATTATTAATCATCGAGTAGGAACCCACCTACTATTTGATTCATGTAATAAAAAAAATTAATCTGAAAACAGTTTTTACGTAGAAACGAGTAAATTTGAAATTTTGCATGACCATTAACCAGTCGTCCTTAGTCCGTCCCCCTAGTTGACAATTAATAACTGTTGGCGAGCGAATAATTCGTTAAACTCGTAAATATCGAATCGAACTAAGGGTTAACTCGATTAACTGATAGTATTGGGTTAGTTTATTGTGTGGCCAGATTATAATCATGTGTGGTAACACTGGCTGGTGTTAGCTGATGTCATTATGTACCCAGCACTATTAGTAATACAAGTATTGCTGGGTATTTAGTATAGCGCAGTAACTATATTTAATATTTACCACGTTGATTGGTAATTAGGCGTTAACTTTGTAATGTGATCATTTCAAAATGTAACGTTATTTGCGTTTAGGGATTTTGTCAGATTACCCATATTTTTTATCTTGTAGTTTCGTAATTTCTTTGTCAAGATTAATCAATACGTATGCATTAAAACACTCAGTTTTCGTACTTAACCTTACCTTATACTTAACCTTTGACAAGTAATTAAGAACTTAAATGAAATTATCTATTATTACTAGCTGTCAGCCCGCGACTTCGTTCGCGTTTTGAGCTATCCTATCTCTCAAGTTGGATCGAACTGCACATGGTGTGCGAATTTTATTATAATCGGTTATGTGGTTTAGGAGTTCATTGAGGACAAACATTGTGACACGAGATTTATATATATTAAGAAGATTATTATAATCCTTCTATACAAGTCACTTAAGTTCACTTTACCAAACACGCATTCATCGCTCATATTTCATTTATCAAATTACTTACTAAACAACTGAGTACATCAAGAGATTTTCAAGAACTACGTCTCTCGTAATCGACGATAAAATCACAAGATTACGAGCCAAAGGTCATCTGATGTTAAAACTCTCAATCTACTCCTTTAGACCAGATAGTCTAGATAAGCCATACTCAAAGTGTGTTCCGCGGAACCCTAGGGTTCCACGAAACCCCTGTAGGGCTCCGTTAGAATTTAATAGATATTAAAAACACCTCTCTCTCTGGTCAACCGTTCCACGATACGTGCATTCGGGCGACTGTTGACACGGCTTATCACAGAGACGCTGTTGAGACGCTTAATGATTAACTGTTACATTGTACTCGTATTATGCTTATTAATAAAGAATACACATAAAAACATGTTTGTTATATTGTAGGGTTCCGTCAAGTATTTCGCTTTCCAAAAGGATTCCGTCACCAAAAAAATTTGAGAACAGCTGGTCCAGATACACCTCACGTCTCATAAAGGTACTAGATACTCGTACTAGCTACTTCAATACTAGTTACTTAGGTACTAGGTAATTTCGTACTAGGTATCCTTGTCGTGCAGTGATCGTATCGGGGCTAGCCTGTCCCGTTCCTTAGCCGTTCGGGTAACCTCCGCCCGTTCTTGAAAACTATGGGAGCTTTTGTGTGGTCCATTGTACAGACATTGATTAACTCAAGAAGGTAAGTAATTTAGAGCTCTGGTTGGTTGGCCACTGACTAGTCACTGGTTTTATGAAAACTAAACCAATTGATCGGGTAATTAAATTAATTTTTGTATGAAATCAAGTAAATTGAACTGAACTAATACTCTGCCAGAGTGTGTGTTCCCTGACACTTGTGATTTGAGTGTCTTCAAGTCTCGAGTGAATCGGTTTCTTCTAGGCAAGCGTGCTCCATCGTAGGCCGCATCACTGCTTATCATCAAACGTGTGGCGGCCAAACGCAAGCCTATTAAGTTATAAAAAAAAGCTTCTTTTTAATTCAGTATTAGGTTTGCGCTTGGCCGACAGCGCGTCTGATGTTAAACACAAATGCGGTATATGATGGAGCGCGCTTGCCTAGAAGAAACAGATTCACTCGAGACTTGAAGACAATTACATTCTCATTGAAATTAAGTTAGGATCATGCTTACTATGATGCACTATACTATACCTACTACATAGCTACTTAAGTAACATGATTGACCAAGCGTAACGCGAGCGAAGCGTCTATAATTTGACAAAAATGTATGTATGTACGAGTATGATAGAGATTCGGACATACGAATTTGTCGAACAAACAAATTTGTAAGTCCGAATCTCTGTCTTCCTCTGCAGGTCGAATTTCTTAACTGAGTGTCGTGAAATTTTGTAAGCAGGTTCGTTAATTATATAATTACACTGTTTTTTTCTTTAATCAGTTTTTTTTTAATAAAAAGATATCTCAGCCATTTCGAACGAATTGCTTGAGGAGCGCGACGTGTACAGGAGGACACACATCGGCCGCGAAGTTTACAGCTCACAGTTCACTAGTTACAAATTCTATAGTCAAGTCGTACAAAGCTTTCGCACGCACACCGCAGTAATTTTACCTTTAAATTGCTATTTTATACTAAAAAACTTATTTAAAGCGTGTTCATTAAACTGACCGCCATTATAAAGAAGCTACAGATAGATAGAACTGTTAGTACATACCTAGATAGGGACGTTTTTCAGCGCAATAAACTCTAAGTTCATATAAAATTCAGCATTCAAGCCTTAGTTGCTATGCGCAGCAAGGAAGCTCGTGCTTCGTGCTTAATAGCCTCCATACCAGATCTTTCATCTCGCCTCAAGACTCACAAAACCTACCCAACCATTATAAGCCTTAAGTTTACGGCTATAAAGTTTAATATAAGACAACAAGCCCTGACGTATTGCACAACACAACATATTCTGTTTCTACTTGCTATACATACAAGGTTATAAGCTTGGAGGGTGTACAGCTGAAATTTTGTAAAAGTAAACATAATTCTGAACAAATTTCACTATGGACTAACCCTAAAATCATAAAAAAACAGCTGCGCCATAGAAATAACAACACAACAAGTGCTGCAAGTCAACGAAATTGTTGGAACAGCTAATATCTTTGTTCAGTTTTTAGGCAACTGCGTTCGTTTTATTTAAAAAAATCCGAAAAATATAACAGGGCTCACTGAAGGAGAATTCAAATCTCATGTTAAAACTACATTTATGAAAAGAGGATATTATTATAAAATTAACAATTATTCAGAAGACAAAGATGTCTGGAGCCTTCCACTTCCGCCAAGTAGCCACTAGTACAATAGATTTTACCTAGTTGTAAGCAAAAGTTTGTGAGTAATTTATTTATTTTTTTTAAAAATATTATGCTTCAGTTTCTTGCCTGTTCTTCTGAGTGGTTTTTTTTTCCGAACAAGGCAGTCGAGTCTATTATAAATCTTTGACGTTCATTAGTGTATCTTTGTTACCCAACTAGAATAAAAACATTTTGACTTTGACTGTAAAGTTATAAAGTTGATTATAAAGTTAACAATTATTTAGAAGACAAAGATGTTTGGAGCGTTCCACTTCCGCCAAGTAGCCGCTAGTACAATATATATTACCTAGTTGTATGCAAAAAATTGTAAATAATTTATTAATTTTTTTTGAATAAAATAATGCCTCTCAGTTTCTTGCCTGTTCTTCTGAGTAGAGGCTCTTTTTCCGAACAAGGCGGTCGAGTCTATTATAAATCTTTGACGTTCATTAGTGTATCTTTGTTACCCAACTAGAATAAAAACATTTTGACTTTGACTGTAAAGTTATAAAGTTAACAATTATTTAGAAGACAAAGATGTTTGGAGCCTTCCACTTCCGCCAAGTATATAGCCACTAGTACAATACATATAATACCTAGTTGTAAGCACAAAATTGTAAATATATATTTTTTTTTTAAATAATGCCTCTCAGTTTCTTGCCTGTTCTTCTGAGTAGTGGCTTTTTTTCCGAACAAGGCGGTCGAGTCTATTATAAAACTTTGATGTTCATAAGGTGTATCTTTGATACTTAAATCGAATAAAAACATTTTGACTATGACTTTGAGTTTCAATAGCGGCCATCCAGTTTCCATAGTTTTGGTGGCTCAGAATTATGTGTTTAGAACTCATAATTCTTGGCAACTTTACTAAGGAATTAACCCTGAAATATACTAAGTATCCATCTTTCCCGCTCTCTCTCAAGTACCTCCAATCTTATAGCCGTATATATGTATGCGAGACACCATTCGCCGCATCCATGTAACAGCAGTCGTTTTATTCCAAAACAGGTCTACAAAAGCTTTAGGAAATTGTAATATTTTAATAAGAAGCCGCTGGTGAATATCAATTAATTAAAATAAGAATGAAAACGTCGAGGGTCGTGTATTGATTAATCGATCATGAATTATTCAGATTGGTCTAATTAAGATCCTGAATGGTCGATGCAATCGATAAGTTTGAGATGAAGGTGCTTATTATGAGCCCATATCTGCCTACCTACTTTTGACCAGACACATAAGTATATCCATGATAAAAAAAACAAGGTACAACACGTAATGACGTCATCGTCATCCGTCTCTTTCTAACTTGTTCTAGAGAACCTATTTCTGTCTTGCTTAAGCGTAGATTGACGTCACTACGTGTTTGCTTATAGCTAGGCCTTGTTTTATGGATCATGCCTGTGACCATCTGACCATTCCTGTCAGCGACGAGAACCATTGCAAGCAGAAATGGTTGAATATAGTAAGGTTTTTACAGTTTTTGTTGTAGCATCTGCCTTTTATAACATTTTATATACTGGAGGCATGTTTTAATTAAGTGAGAAATCTTGCTTTCAAGCCAACTTTATTCTTAATTCAATGTATGTATTTATTATTATTTATTTTATAGTACATATATTGTACATATATGTATAGGTTAATTTACTTGCTTAATGTATGTGTAGTACCTTTAATATCTTTGCTAACAGCGTAAAATTACGCTTATTTATATGAATTTATTTTATTTATTATATTATTTTACTAATTTTATGAATTTTATAGGGGATAGCTCGAAGATAAGTGTTTTTTTTTTCACTTATGCAGGTAATAACCTGATGATGGTTCTCGACTTCTAGCGATTTCAGTTATTCTTAACGTTTAGGTAGGTACACATTTATTTTTTTACTTCAGACTGAAAATATATACTTAGTCAGTAATATCGAAAGTTTAATTATCTAATAATCCTATTTTAAATTAATCAAAATAAAATATCAAATCAAAACGTATTATTATTATTTTATTAAAAATGCGAAAATTTGTATGTGTGTGATGTGTTTGTTTTTTGTTAGGTACTTCTTCACGCTCAAACGGATGGACAGATTTTGATAATATTTGGTATGGAGGTAATTTAAATTCCCTGGATTAACACACAGGTTACTTTTTAACCACAGGCAAAATTGCGGGTCGCAGCGAGTATACGAATGCTTTTAAAAGTCCAAAAAAAAAACGTACCTAGATGTTAATGATCCATAATTTATAAGCATACAATAAGTACACTTAAATCACAGCTACTTTAATATGACCATAATATTATCACCTCATTTGTTTTCCCAAAAATGAACAAGCATTTAGGTAGATACGCAATTTTGCGGTAAAATTGAGTTGTTTAAAATACGAGGTCCGATTCGTCGGCGCTTGGGCAACCAATAATTTTTCGTATCGGCTAAATAATTATCTGCTATCGCAATTTTGGCAGGCAGGTCGTGGACCGCAAATATGGCCGACTGATTACACAGTCAGCAAAACAAGTACCTCAGTAAATGTAGCCACCGATAAATCAAAATATGATTTAAGTATATGGTCAGCTGGGGCAAATGTGTCTGAGGGGCCATTGCGTTTTAATTGCAATACTTTAATTGCAATAATCTGTACAGGATGGCGTTAGTTGCCTAATTTGTGAAGGGTTTGTCAGTAATTCTCGAAAGACGCAATTGCCCCACAGACGCATTTTCCTCCAGTTGACCCCACCTACTTATTACAAAACGTATTTACTAAACTAATTACAAAACGTATAAACTAAACTAAACTATAATATATAATTCTTGAAATTGTGGTCATGTCATACCGTCACGCCTTTCCCTCGAAGGGCCTGGCAGAGTTGTATAACAACACCCATACCGCGCCGGACGATATTCAGTCCAGGATGTGACATGTGCCAGTTCCTGGAGTGAGCCTATCGTCATACATCGGGCTCCAGTTATGCAGATGACACTAAAATATGCACATTACGTTCACACCAGCCAGTTTGATAGAACCTGATTCTTTTAGCTTGAAAGGCGAGCCTTCTCCAACTAGGCTATCATCGCATCGAAATTGTTGTCATAAAATCACGATGTAAAATAATAGTAGACGTATCTACTACGTTGATACGTAATGTACCTCTTAAATTCGAAGTATCTAATATTTACCTTTACCGATTTTTTTTTGTTTTATCAAAATTAGTTTTATTGGACTGAGCACTTACAATTGTGTTCTGTTGACACTTAATTATTGTACCATAATTTAAAAGTCAGTTATTTAACCAACAAACAAGCAATTTAAAAATAAGTACATATGTAAAATAATAAAAAAGGTAGCGCGCAATCCAAATAGAGCAAACTGATGCGGCTTCCACGCTAGGATGTGAACCTTATAAGATTGAGTGTTTATACCGGTTTTTACTTTAACAACCGCAGGATACCTCCGCCCATACTGTCAAAGAAAAACACTCACGACTTTGTTTCTCATTTGTAAAATTCTACAGCATCTTTTCCCTCACATACGTGCTCTAGTTTTTATTTCTATGAAAAGAAATAAATCGCAATTTAAGTGTCAAGTAATGTGTGCGAATCTCGTTGATATTTTTTAGTGATTAGCGACTTTTTTGCTGTCTGTATGTTGGGAATTCAGTTTTTAAGTTGTTTGACTCTGGATGCCATATTTGGTCTTCGAGATCAAGTCGAGTTGAGTACTCAATATGATTATTAATAGTCTTCACTGGTCTTTTCTTGTTTGATAGAGTTATTATTATTAATCACCATGATTAATAGTAAGACGTTTAGGAATTTGTGTGCAATTAATGTTACTTTCTTTATTTTTTTACTAGGTGTTTACTCACTTCTTATATACCTAATTAATGTAGATAATTATGGTGGTAATAGCATAGTGCTAATTTATAATTGGTTAGCAACAACGGAAGCATTAAACAACAAGATACGTCAAACAGTCAAGGGAAGTAATACATTATGAAAGTTTTTTAAATTTTCCTTTAAAATAATGTTATTTCATAATTACAGTTCAAGTTCGAGACGGCCGCAATAAAAAACATTACGAAAATAACTTATGCTGCTGAGTAAATTAAAACATTGAAAAACGGTTACGCGCCGTAGATGTCTCGGGACTTCAAAAATGGCATAGCTGTCGACCGGTGATGGAGCAAGTCAGTTTTTCGCGGCCGTCTCCACTCGATAAATAATGGCGGTGGCTTTGACAAAAACTCACCTAGTCTTGTTTGGTGGCCGGCAGCGCGCACTCCCCATGCCCTTCGCTCTGGTCGGCACGGAGTCGCCTCGCTATCGGCTCTCAGTCGCAACGTAGTCGTTCCTCATTGCTCATTTACACCGCACAATCCTTTACGCGTTCTCTGCCCACCCCGCGGCGACCATTCGCGAACCGTACACTTCCTATAACCCTAACTATTTACACGACTACTCCCTAAATAATAACTACTTATATTTATGGCAATTTGTTTAACTTCACCGACTATTAAAACTGCAGGAACACGATCACGTTTACACTATACTTATGCGAGAGTATTGAGAGATTAGATGGCGCGGAAAGTCATTCTGTTTCACTGTCCGATATTACATTTAGCGGATAATTAATTTAACTTACGACTCTTTATTTACTTAGCTTTAAGGGTACGAGACCGGGTCTCTTTGGTAGGCATATTAAATTTGTACAATGTAATTATAGTTCGTATCGACGACGCATCCGATTTGGAGCGCTGCGATCGCCCATTATGTAAACGCACTACGATACACCTACGCTATGTTACACGGAAGAGATTTCTACAAATTGCACTGGTTTCCGAACGCGAACATTCATTACGCGCATAAAAATATACAAATATAAAAATCAATAAATCAACAAAAACAAAAACCCGAAACACAAAAATAATACGACCCGTTTCTATTCTAGCATTCAACAGTTTATTGTTTTCTCGTTACAAAACTTCGTCTAATTAATAAAAAAAAATAATCACAACAACCGAACAACACTTAAATAACGAGAAAAAAATACAAACAATTTACAAACTCAAAGCTAGGGAGTGTTCGGCGGACTGCGATAGTATCACTGACTGTTCAACGATGTCTCGCGAGAGTGTACCGAGCTTTTTAACGATAGTTTAATGTTCAGGATGCCCTTGCGCAGCGGCCGCGGCCGCCGCCGCCGCCGCCGCCTTCTGCGCCTGCGCCTGCTTCTCTTGCTCATTCAACTCTTTTATAGCCTGTATTTCTTTCTTTAACTTCATCCTTCGATTCTGAAACCATATTTTTATTTGCCGCTCCGTTAGACAGAGCGCGTGCGCCATCTCGATGCGTCTCCTCCGCGTAAGGTAGTGATTCGTGTGGAACTCTTTCTCTAACTCTAGCGTTTGATATCTAGTGTACGTTTGTCGTCCTCGTCTTCTCAGACCGTTCGCTCCTGAAACAAAGAGAAGAAAATACAATTAATAAAAAAAAATTGCTCACCATCTTTGATTGAAATCGGGTTGGTAGACAGAATGTCATAAGGTTCCGAAGGCTTATTTTCTGAACGCAGAATTTGTATCATATAATCGGTTTGCAAATTTTGCTGCTTTATGCTGCTTTTTGCAGTTGCTTTATTATATGAATCAATTTAATTAGGAACTTAAATATCATGAAAACATTTAAAATAACTAAACATATGAATCTAAACTAAATCGAATTAAATACCTAATCTAAAAGACCGTGCAAAGGGAAAAATGCCCAGAATGCTAGCAGCATTGCCACGCTGGATGGCAATGCTCAATTTCTGGCCGAAATTAAAACCAGCATTCGGCGTTAGTATTAATTTCAAAGTGGATTTTTAGAGGACGCGATTAAAAAGAATCCAATATTCATGACCGGAAGCTAAAAAGTCGGGTAGTTAGAGCTTTGCTTGCATGGTGCATCTGCAGTTGAGGTTTGAATGGGATGGGTTGTCTTAGTTCAAATGACATTACAATTGGCGGTGACGACAGCTTCATTTCGTTCAAACGTCGAAGTTGATAAATGGTAGAGTTACCCTTTGAGCGCTCTGCCCGCGACCGCCCGAGGGATTAACATGACAGGCTGATTAAGAAACATGGACATGAGCAAGTATTGGGCACGATACAAAACTCTGTAACACGATACACTCGTATATCGAATTTGATCACGATTTTTGGACAAGATAAATGGATGCGTAGACTAACATAAAATATAAATAACTAGCTGTTACACGCGACTTCGTTTACGTTTATTCAGGAAAAAGTATCCAAAAACTTTCCTCGTGATATTCTGTAACTAATTTTCAAATTTTAGCAAGATCCGTTCAGACATTTAGCCGTGAAAAGCCTACAAACAGACATTTTCGATTTTATAATATTAGTATAGATTATGAAGACTTTCCATCAAATCAACGATTTTTTGTTTTGCTTATTATAACACGATTGCGTTTTTTCTTCTTCATCACTACATAGTATAAGACAAAGTCGCTTTCTCTGTCCCTATGTCCCTTTGTATGCTTAAATCTTTAAAACTACGCAACGGATTTTGATGCGGTTTTTTATAATAGATATAGTGATTCAAGAGAAAGGTTTATATGTATAATAACATCCATTAAATAGTGGAGAAATACTGTTATTTTTGAGGTTTCTAATGTGATGTTAGTAGGCTATATATATGTTTTACCCGTGCGAAGCCAGAGCGGGCCGCTATGTTTTAAAATACAACGTTCACAGTTTTTCTGTAGTGTATTTAGTATCAGCATCGCACCCGTGCGAAGCCGGGGCGGGTCGCTAGTCAAGTATATATAACGTAAGATCTGACTATAGAAAACTGTAAAACGAAATTATTTGGTAGCAAATAAATGTTGAACAATCTTGTGGTAAACAAAACCGAACTTATCGCAATTACCTCAAATGACTTGATGATAGATTCGAGTATGTCTACCCACAGCGACATGTATTCGTGCCAGGTCAACGTCCAAACCAGTCAGTCAAAAGAATTCAGTACCTTAATTTATTTTAGATTGGTTACTGAGAAGTCGATGAGCGAGACTGATAGCTGAGGGCAACAGCCGGGAGTCGCGAAAACTCGATCGAATTTAGGGTTGCGAATGCAAAAATTTCAACAATTTCACGATAGCTTTTAGCAGAATCAACAATTAATGCGATTTTGTGGCATTGTAGGGTTATGAACTGAGCAATTCGCAATTTTTACCATACATTAATGAATAAATATATCCTTAAGCCGCCATTACACTATCCAATTAGCTGTATGCTAACTTAGCGTGGCAATGCCCGTGCAATAGAAATAAATTGGATTTCTAACTGTCTTGTCCAACAGCCATTACAGCACTATCTAATTTTAGCGCGCTAGCTCAACTAGCGTACTGCAAATTGCATAATGTAATGACTACTTTAAGTAGAAAGGAAAGACAGGAAAAACAAGTGTTATCAATAGGTTTTGTTTGGCTGTATTATAATTGTACTAGCTGCGCCCCGCGGTTTCACCCGCGGTTAAAAAGTATTCTATGTGCTGTTCTAAACTATATCTATCTCTGTGCCAAATTTCATCTAGATCTGCTCAGCCGTTCTGGCGTGAAAAAGTAACAAACCTCCATCTGTCCATCCATTCTTACAAACGTTTGCGTTTATAATATTAGTAGGATATGAATTTTATTTCTGCCCTGGACACCAGTTTACTAAAGATTACACTGATAGGAAATGTATTAAGTGACGGCTGAAAATTGATTCCAAAGATTCTTAAGGGACTTTTTAGTATTTAGATTTACTTTAAAAACTTACATAGACAACCCTGTTTAAGTAATTAAACTCAGTGGCTGTGTATTTTAAAGGTTTCGTTGCATGCCAGTACATTGCGTGCTCTTGTAGGTTGTCGAATGCACACTGAGTTAACACGGATAATTTCTATTGGTAGTTTTATAAGAGCTATATAAACTTTTAAGTGCTCACAGGCTTGCAGATTGGTTGCAACCGTCTAATAGGTACGGGAAAGAAGTTATTATTTATTTTTTCATTGTGGAAAATTAAAAAGTGTCATTTCGGACAGTGTCCCAAAATCTTGTGTCCAAATGGTGTCTATAATATTTTTGTTTGCATGTTTTTCAGCCATTGGTTGGACGTAGCTATTTCGGCTTTTCAGCTCAGCACGACAAACAAATCTTAATTATTTTTTATAGATATGTCATATGATATGTCGACGTTTGACCACCAACTCGCCAAGTAAAATTATACATTTTGTTCTATCTAGTCATGATAACAGTCGCTGATTTGTAAGATACAAGAAATCGATTCTCACCTATGACAAACATTCATGTGATGAACATTTGTCTTTGTTCCATGTCTGGGTGTTAGTTATCTATTTAAGTATGTATTTAAGAAATATATATGTATGTACATCAGTCTCTGGCCACCATAGTACAAGCTTTGCTTAATTTGGGGTCAGACGACCGTCGTGCGTAAGTGTCCCGATTTAAAAAAAAATATTAGGAAAGAAAGTCTGTAGATTTTTTTTTAAAATCTTATTCCTAGTAGTCTTCTGCAACCATTACCTATGGTGGATCTATTCACAAAAATAATAAATAGAAACTAAAAATACACGACAATAATTATGTAGTAATTATCGACAACAACAAAATATACTCGTATCTCAATTTTCAAGTATTAACACATTGCGTGCTTCGAAAAAGGAGCTACAAGAAAAAAAATCATTTGAGCGTCGCTCCCATACAGCTCTTTGGGATTAATAGCTTAATTATCTCAAGTACTCACTCCGATCGAGACTTTAAGGGCCACCATGTTCTCTGTAACCTTATCTGGCCTTAACGGTCCGTATGACAACCGTGAGAAAGGCTGAAACAAGTATTGTTCCAAGACTCTGAACTTTCTTAGAGAACTTCTTAGAGAAGAGAGAAGTAAAATTTTCCTCACAATAAATTGATGGTAAATTATAATGCAGTTAATATAGGTTACCTATTAAGGTTTTGACAATAGTTTTCTGTCTGACATGTTAACAAAACCCTGACAATGTGCTGTACCTGATTTTTGCTACAAACACAATAAATTAAAACAGAGAGGTACTTCAGTTAAATACCTCAAGTTTAAGTAATTAAAGGTCACTTTAAAATTCATTGTCTAGACTATTCTTAAGTGTAGTTTACGTATTTAAAAGAGTTCACTTCTGAACGGCTACCTATTCTATTCTTAGAACCAAACAAAATAAATAGCTAGAGGAAATGTACCCCACTTTCCACGAATGTAGTAAATCGCCACGGAAGTTAAGTGCAACCTTTTTAATAATTAACAAAAATTCTTCGCCGTAGGTAGTGCTTGGTTAATTGAGTGACGCTAATTGCCTAAACCGTAAAAGCCTCTGAGAGGGCGGCCGCGATAAATATTGAGGGACCTTGCTTTTCTTTATGTATTGGGCTGTTTAGAAAATTACTCCGTGTCGTTATTTATGGTGATTAAGCACTATACCTTTTCAATCTAGTAAATTAATTATATCGCCATTTTCGAGAGCTGTTTCTGTATTAAATATACCTTACATTGGTTGTTAAAACGTTGATAAGGAGAATGTATCCAAAATATATTTATCATGTGTAAGTACTTCATTAAAAGTAACATTGACGAATGTTACGTGTTGCTGATAAGCAAATGGCTTTTAACTGATTATAGGGAATGAATTTACGAAACGTTTTGTAAGCAGCTTTCACTTCTGATGCACTTCTGTACAATTTTAATTTCTTTGCTGTAAATGAAGAATTTTCTCAGAGATAAATTTAGTAGCAGTCATATGAAAGAATGCAGTAAATTTTACAGGCGACATTTAAAATAATGAAAAGCAAAAGTACAAAGTCAGTTTTTCTGATAAAATGACATGAGTGCGCGGTAATTTGGATAACATGAAGTGGACTCTGAAGAATATCAAAACGCACGTGTAGCCACTAATTAAGACTTCCACAATTTCGGTGTCAATTTGCTCCTTATAAATTCACCTAAAAATCCTGAGTGCGTCGTAAAAGCAATAAACATGACACAAATGGCTTCATTAAGGCTCTGGGCGGGGTTTGCGGCCTAGCAAAAAAGATGTGTAGTGTGCCACGGGCCTTAATATGTAAATAATGGTGTTTAAGGTTTCCGTTATGCACAAATCTTAGGGTGACATCTGCGTCAACGCATTATGTGTTCCGGTTCAAAAGGGCGTGACTGAGTTTTAAAAGTATCCTATTACAAAAAAAATATATTCAAAAACACTGATATTTTTGACTCTAGGTATACATTTTTAAAGGAGGTTATGCGGCTTTAGCGTAATTAAGGCCCGGCATTACACGAAATCAACGAAAACAAATTTTTGTGTGTGCCTAGTTTGATATGAAGAACTTTATCATGATGCAAGGTTATCAGGTGCAAAAATGCAGCTAGTAGAAACAAAAACAATTTAACTGCAGTAGTAGAATTTTAAAAATCATTCTCATTTTGAAAAAAAATAATCACAAAGAGTGTCTTCTTAAAAAGAACTGTTTGAGCGAGGTTCTCTACATTTACATTTTCAGCGATTACAACACATTTTTTATTATTGAACAGCTAGATTAGTTCTCTAAAGTTTAACCGAGTAACTTTTTCTTATTTGTGTTATTTTTACGATTATTACCAATAAAATCTGTAATTTTATATACCCACCAAAATGTAATTCTAGGCGTCGATCTAATTTTACCGTCAAATTTGACGTACGATTTTCAACTCTAAATGAAGCTACTTAAGTAAACGTGTGTGTGGATGGAAAAACGTGGTATAACCGCGCCATAAGTCGTTTAAAAAATGCACTGAGAAAACACTGAAGTGACAATAATAAAGCCATAACTGTATGGTCTGAATCCAATCATGATTGCACTGGAGACCGGCCCGCGGCAGCCGAAAACGGTTCCGACATTCACAAGCATTAACTAAAAGAATTTTCGACGAAAAGGGACCACAGAAAATTACAATAATCTGACTCGAAAAAATTCGAAAAGAAAAAAGACGTTCAACGTGCACCGCTCCGAGGAAATCGTATCGGAACCGTTCCCAAGATTCTCTTACAAGTGTCGGGCACAACTCGTTTTGCAACACGTGTCGCAAACAAAAGAAACTTGTCCAACTTCCCCCCTTCTCCCCCATCCAGCGACAAAAGGATTGCACAAGTTATATTAGTCGTAAAGAATTTTGGACAAGGATCTATAGGTTGTAAACCGTCCGTAAATTACAATGGGCCCGCAATTGCGTAGGGCATTTGCAACAACTGTTGTTTGCTTCGATGTTTTAATTGTTTCTAATTCGGAAAACTTTTTAACTGTGATTTACTGCTTTTGTTCAAGATCGGGTTGCCTTAGAACCGTTTCTTTTTTTGAGAGAACACATGGCTGGACTTAATAACGAAGTATTTACGCTTGTGGGATCGTTAAGGGTTTTAATGATAAAAACAGTGTTTTTCTGTCGTCAACTTCTGTTAAACAGCTGGGGACCAGGATTTATGGAATCTAGTGGACGTTGACGAGAATGTCGCTTCAGTCTGCGTTTGCATATTTCAAGGGAAGGGTCACATTAAAGCGGATCACGTCGGCAACAGTGCCCACGCGCACAATTTTCTTCGATAAAATTATGCAAAGTAGATATTTGCGCGTCGAGTCTAATGAGTCGAATTAAGATAACGTGGTGTGTTTGAGTGGGCTTAACTTGTTAAACTGGTCAATAAATGTGTCTAGGACTTGTCCAGACAAGGCTGCGTCTATGTCTTAGTATAGCTGTACCTATATAGGTACCCTATGGTAGAGACTGTAATTTTTCGTTTATTATATGGCTTGACGAGGTCACGTCATTATGTATTATTATGTATTGAGCGTAATTACATCTGAGGGAGGTGCAATTACGTATTTACAGTGGTGTCATTATCATTATCCCTCGGTTGACAATCGCTTTGACAATTACCTGTTTAGAAATTGATAATAGGTAAGTGAGTGTGGTAGGTGTGGTATTGACATGGAGGAGAAATAATTATGCTTACCAACATTCGTTTAAAAACAAGGCCTGTTGATTTATTTTCATTATAAATTAGCATTATAATGTCTTTCGTTTTTGTTATAAAAAGTACAAAACCATCCCAATTCTTCGAGATTATGGTCTGGATTACAGACACGTAATTTCGCAAAACAAAAAGGCTTCCACAGCCGCGCCTCCCCGACCCCATTCGTCTTGAACCTGCCTCAAACATGTCCAATTTTTCTTAAATTATCATATCATTACGGATTTGGGTGTTTCAAGCAAAAAATCGCAACCGCTAATTTCAGTAAGTCATGTACCTTTCTTCAACGGTCCCAAATGTAATCACTGAAATTGTTAACTCGAATTGCAAATTACGAAATTGGTACCGAAATGTTCGAGGCGGTGCCGGTACAGAATACCTACTCCGCTCATAAGGTACCTAAAACAGGTATGAGGAGGTACCCGCTACCTGGGTGGTCCACGGCAAGAGACTGACCGATTACAGAGTATATAAACACATTGGTCGTCCCATGTATCTATGTGTGAGTTATTATTTAAAACGAAAGCTCGAATGAGTTACTGTTTCTGGGTTTTCTGAGCAATTATAGCAGTAGCGTTCGCGGAAAAATGCTAAAGATTTTTAGCATGAAATTGATGTAAGATGTTTCTAATTATGATGGGATGAAATAATATTTAATTTTCCATTCTTCCTGAAACTTGTGCTTAATTTTTGAAGTGTATTTAAATTTATGTAATTACTACCTACGTCTCGCGGTTCAAAAGTTTCTTAAGCGCTTTTCCAGACTATAATCTACGAGTATATCTGTGCTATTAAATTTAATCCAGATTCGTTTTGCCGTTCTAGCGTTCCGACGCATTTATAACTAATATTTATTAAGAAGTGAGATGAGATTTTCATGTAGATGTGTCAGATTGAGTAAGTATAGAATAGATCGAGATAAATTGGGAGGTTTAAAAAAATACTTTACCTATAATTTTCAAGTGTATTTTTCCGCTTTGCGAACACAGTCCTACATATTTCCAAGGCACGCATAGACTGCAAAATCTTCTCCCAGACCTAGTTTCACGGTTTACCTATGCAAGCGGTTACTGCAAACGTCAGGAAAAGCCAAGAAATCCGTCACCATAACAACAGTGCTGTAATTTTAATGGAGTTTCTAAGCCACCGCAAAACTTTCCCGCTATCTCAGCCTCCCCAATCAGTCCACTAGATGTGTATCGACTCAACCCAGCTTGTTATCTCAAATGCACAATATGAATAATACATTAGTGGCCGAGTGCACTCAACTGCACCCGCTTAAATCGGCAAACCTTAATTGACTCGAGTTGCAAAGGCTCAAAATAAATGCCCGAGAATCGATACCAGTTTTTATGTAATCGGTACATGGTGCAATCGATTTGATTCGGTTATCTCGAATTAAGACACAATCAAAATAGAAGACCACCTGGCTACTGGCGGGATGTTTAAATTGAGTTGAATTCAGTTTCCGGTATTCGGCTCCAAATTAAAGCTAACACCTATTTAGATTGGTTTGGTTTCTTTCATATTTTTTTGAAACTGCCTCGTTATAGCTAAATTTTGATAAATAAAATGTCCAGATGGACTGAAAAAACAAAGCACGGGCCAAAAAAAATTACAGCCAACAGTTAAGTTCTAAATGAACAAAATGTATGACGCAACCCTAGTAAAAGACGTACCTGTCACGTACACTAGTATAAAAATGTTAGCCTGTCACTTTTCGTTAATAAACAGTGTGTAACTCTCTCTAGACATATAAGCACTCGTAGAGCTAAACATATTTCCATATAGTCTCTTTTCTCTCGTCACGATGCAAACAATTTTTTATCCAGCATCATTAGGTAAAGTGAAAAAATCCTGTATAAGGTTGATTATTGCCTACTAGTTAGATAAATAACCAATTGCCTTCATTGGCATGCGATCTAAGCAAAGTGGGAGCACTATTTTGGCACTAAGCCAGTGTAACAATCACAAAGTAACTGCTAGTACTTCGTGGCAAGAATAGTGTATCGGCTTGACAACCCTTGTCAAGGCAGACCGACCACAATATGTACATTTCAAAGTTAGAGGCTATAAAAATGTTAATAGCTGTTTGTTTTAGGGTTGTGACTAATAATAGCCTTAAAAAGTCTTTTGAGACTTGAAAAGGTTCTAGCATTTCTTGCGGTGACTTTTGATAAAGTTGGGGCGTTCGTACACAAAGTGACGAGAGTAAACGATTCAAGTTGCGTGGAGTCACGGTAATTTTATCGATTCGTGTAAGAAGCTCCATTCATCCATCACTGGTCCAGTCACGCTATACGATTATGTACTTTGAATGCTTTATGTACGAACTAACTGCGTCCCGCAGTTTCACCGCCAACCTACGGGAATCGCTATTTATTTCCGGGTAAGAAGTACCTTAAACCCTTTTTTTGTATCCTCCGGCAACGTGTATGCAAATCATGTGATGATCGGTTGAGTAGTTAAGGCGTGAAAGCATAACAAAGAAACTCACTTTCGGATTCATAATATTAAGTTAGGATGGCTTGAGGGTAAGGTCACAGAAGATGAAATAGTCGTAAGTACTTAGGTATTATAGCTAATATTTTTATTTCCATTCATAATAATGCTAATGAAATCTATAAAGTTTTCTACGACATAAAAATTTGTCGAGTCAAAAGTTCTCATAAAAAAAAAACTTAAAATTTGACAATTTTGATAGTAGACGCAAAATCCAATTCCTAAAGCTTGTGCAGTTTTTATACAATCGGTATGCAAAGTAGGGAAAGGCAAGTGTGCGTGTGTTTTCAAATAAGGGTTGGTAAGGTCAGCAAAACAATTAAAAGGGTAACAATTACATTATTTTAATTTAATTGCCTCTACGTCAGGAACGTTTAAGTCGATTGCTTTGGAATATTTATTGCTAACTTTATACTTCCGACTAAATTGAATAGAGACGTTTCTAGAGTAAAATTAACAGTGCTGTTATTTTTTAATGTGAATTAGAATAAGCAATGAACTTATACAATTTAATTTTTATCTAATTGATATATTATAAACATTGTTAGGAATGTTTTATCTTCAACCATATCTAAAGAATAGGATTTATGGTTAGAATAAAAGCAATCCGACGGAAATTTGCATAATTATCCAATAAAAAATGTATTGAGCTATTAATGGATCCCATCAAATTAAGTGATTTTAAATTTCTGCATAAGCGTTTGTTTTAATCTGGTCTAATGGCATGACCTGCATATTCAATTATATGAGAAAAAAACACGTTTTACTATGCCGCCCGTTCGGATTTTTATTAAAAATTGAGGTGGTCTTCTGACTTTACTTTTGACTTAAGCGTCAAATTAATAACTAACTGTAGTCTGTTAATTTTAAAAGATGATAATTGCTTCTTTACGGTTAATTCATGACATTTATTTTACTCAAGTCTTTGTTCAATTTATAGGTCAAAATAAAATAAAAATGCCATCAGAATTATAGTAAAACGGATGCTTTAAAATTGACATACCTAAAAGACATGTCAAGATCTTATAAATAATTACATACCCTGTTCAGTATTGAAAGGCAAATAACTTGATACATAAACGATTGACAGATTGTCATCGCTATAAATTAATAAATAATTAATCATCCATAATAGCACATAATAGTCGAATAGGATGCAATAAAGGTAAACGATTGATACGAGTACGAGGACGCATTTAATATGAGATGTTAAGATGTCACGGCCTGCTTTCGTGATCCGAAACCTTCAATACTTAATGTACTGATTACATTACCCCAAGACACCCATTAAAATAATTACACACATACGAAAAACGAAGCTTGCGCGATGCCGTTTTACCAAGAAAATTATCATTTTTGAACAAAAATGGCGTTGTCAAGTGCATTTTTGCTGGAGCCCCGGCCCAGCCCTAGACGATAATTTCACGTAAATGTTAAATTGCAAAATGATGGTGTTCGAGATCTGAGAGATAACTTTATCGGGAATCGAAAAACTTGTAGTCGATTGAATAAAACCTTGTCACCGACTAAATACCTCGTGCCCTTCTCGACTCGATCACACTAAAGCCTCATGTATTTAATATGAACTTTATGTGCTTACGAAAGGCGACTCAACAATCGAACCCTTTTGATAAAATCGCTTTTCCATCCGATATTGGCTCGTAGATCAGGGTTGAACGCAATAAAAATTGTACGTCCCGAGAGGATTAGACCAAACCCTGACGTATGTGACATTAGGAAGCCTTACGCCATTCCTTGCAAAGGGAGACCATACGATGTTATTTAAAAATCAATTTAGACGTGCACTCAAAATATTAAAGCTATAGAGAGTCCTGTGATGCATCGATGGCCGATATGAGGCTCGCATTATGATGAATACATCAGCTGTTACTCAAAATAAATGGCTCAATAAATCAATTAGACTGATATTAAATACGAGGTCATGCGTATAATTTGCACAATGGTCGAATTCAATAACGTCTATATCAATGGGCGTTTGTAGTTAGGAGTACATACAAGCCAAAAGTACAAGTATGCATTCACGCAAATAATTTTGAAGCACCGCTAACAAGACGCAGCTGTTGCGATCTCTCAGAGACCATTTTGAAAAAGTCGTTGGTTTTCGAAAATAGATTATAAAATGTGTCACTCCTTCCCGTATAAATCAGGGGTGATTAATGCGCCCGCGTCGAGCCCGAGCCGTGACGGCCGGGCTCTCATTGGGTGGTACCGTCGCCATATTGCTCAGTGCTTGTCGCTGTCAAAGTTTGATTTACGAATGCTCGCTTTCTCTAGTGCACGCCTTGTCTTATATTACCCGGTCGAATTAAACACTCGCCATCGCTAAATTGTGATCCGCCTACAACAGAATAGGGATTTCACGGGGTATTCTTGTAAAAAGCGACGTTTTGTTCTCGACGTGTTAAATTATCAAAGCTGACTACCGAGAAATAAAGCTTTTGATTTATATTTTGACACTTTCAGCCAAAACATTCGTATTTTTATTGTGGCTAATCGAAAATTTATTGTCATAATAAAAATGACAGATATTCATCTCAAGGGCAACCAGAGATTAATTTTTAATTTATTTTCAGTTTTTTATCTTTGTGTGAAAAAAAAACACAAGTAAAAAAATTTGTTATACTTACTATTATAGCAACCTACTAATTTGTTTGAGATTTTGGAATAGTTTGAGGGTCAAAAGATAAACCTTAAAAAGGCTACAAAATAGGCTATTACTTACAACTTAAGCGTTAAACTACAGGCCTTAAAAGTACGAGCGCAAACTTACAATTACGTAAACTACTTTCCCAATTTCCGATTCAAGGTAATTTAATCCGTAATGCAAAGATCATAAGATCTAAGAGGATAGCAAAAATGAAAAGGTTTCGAGTTCTGCAAACCGACAATTTGCCATTTAGCGCGCATAGGCGAATGATACACGAAGGAAATATCACTTGATATCATGTTATTACTACAATTCGATTACGTTGTACCGCCAGCAAAAACAACTAAGTAGACAAATAAAACAGCGAAAATAACATCTAAACTACATATCGTCACGTATTTCCCCCGTGGGGGCTGGCAGAGGTGTAATACAACACCCACACTTCGCCTCACGATATTCAGTCCCAAATGTGATAGGGGGCGAGGCTGTCGCCATACACCATTAAAATTGTTTGACATTAATAATTATTGACATTTTATGACATACTTCTAAAAATAAATAAAATAAAATTGCATGTCCGTTGCCCAAATGACATTATTGTTATATGTACTCGTAATACTCAGTTGCCCTCTCTATACATTGACAATGTTATTTTCGCATGCCGATAGGTTAAGACATGGCTCAGCTACTTTGAATATTTATTTTTTTAAAATTTTTAAAATTTACCCATGTTTTGCGAAATAAATGATTTGATTTGATTTGATTTGATTTAGAAAATCGAAAGTAATTCTGTCTGCCTGTTTGTCTGTCTGTTTGTAGGACGGTATGCAAAAAGCATACCGTTTTCTGAATAAACTCGAAAAAAGTCGCAGGTAACAGCTAGTACTAAAAAAAAACGAAATGAATTAACAGAAAGAAAAAAATTGCGATTCAAAATCGCTAGACTATTTATGATGTGCCTATTTTAATTTAAACACTTTAATTTGTTTTTGTGAATCACATTTAAAATTACGGTTAAATTTTACTATTGTCCACGTTACTGGTGGCAATAAGAATTATTGGATGTATTTTTATTTCAGTTCTCAATTACGATTCGGCCTTGCCTTTTGAACAATATAAAATTATAGTAATAACAACTTCACCATATAATTTAGCACCTTGTATAACTTTTATTACGTCCCATAAAATTCCATTTAATATTTAACTATCCATTGAAATTATAAACGGTTGGATGAAATTTACGGTAGCTACTGTTCCAGAGTTTTTCCTTTTGGGAATTATCAAAAAGTCATTTATTTAATTTTGTCTTTTATTTCATTTTGAATGATTGCAAAGTTTATTTTCTGTTTTTAAATTATTATTTACTATTTAGCTGTTGTGTCCAGCGGTGTTACTCCCGGTTAAAAAGTGGCCTATGTACTATTCCAGACTTCAGACTAATATCTATCCCTATGTCACGTTCAAGTCTGTTCAGCCATTCTGTCGTGTTTGAGTAACAAACATCATACATCCATCCAAACTTTTGCATTTATCATAATAAAATAATAGTGTAAAGTAATAGTTTTTTTTTTCGGCAATAAATACTTTTTCTTTATTTATTTTAGAATTAGAGATTTAAGAAAAGTAAAGAGGTTTATCCTAAAGTGCATTATTTGTTAGAACGTTGAGCAATTGAGTTTTTTTTTTTGTTTGTTTTTTTTTGTGAGTGTTTGTTGCGTGAGATTTCGTATTTTTTCAAACTTGTTATTTATTATATTTTATATAACTTTTTTTGCAGACTCTACTCAACGAGAGTAATAAAGCAGTTGGAATAAAATCGCAGACGTGCGTTACTTGGCCTGTGGCTAGGCGGTTACTAAATTGATAGTCGGCCAATGCAATCCATTACGGGGAAAGAAAACGATTGTTGACACAAGATATCATTTTAGCCCGCCTTGGACTTGAAACTTATCGTAAGAACTGTTTAGTTTGGAGACAGTAGATTAGATTGGGTTATTAATCAGAAGGGTCGCGAAGTCAACTATGGGATGGATTTAGTTGAGATGTTGTTTGGTGAAAGAATAAGTAGGATGAAATAATTATGTATATACTCGTAAGTACTCATTTCAATTGTCGCTAGAAAAATTTAGAACATAATTTTCTTAGTAAGTGTGTATTTATTTATTGTTGGGTGTTATAAGTCTGACGTGTCTGTGTGTGTGTGTGAATTAGTCGAGAATGTTCTTAGCTACCTCTATATTTGATAAAAATCGGTGTCGGTTTTTTTTTTAATTTTAAATTTATAAACCTGCCTCAATCAGATAAACTCAACCTAAGACATTATCTTTACTCTCTATTAACTAAAAAAGCTTAACGTGGTTGTACTTAAATTCAAACTTTAGATGCTCCTCGATAACACTTTAAATACTTAGGCATGTAAAATGATATAATCTCTCACATAAAATTTCAAGTCGTATACAAACAATACATTCTCAAAGTCGCGAATCGTAAGCATAACTTACTCGTTACTTATCCGCCTATCCGAATTTCAAATTCCGAAACTTTAAATCCGAGCTCCCGAAATCGTTGGAAAATTTTAAACAACACAAAGTCACCTGCAAAGGAGGCAAGTTGGTATTCAGGAGCTTCGGTAAACCAAGTTGGGCGTAGCTCTGTAAGTTAAGTTAGACTTAAGTAAAGAAACCGCAGCGCCTCGCTGTCTGACGACTGACTTAAATCTTAGCTGTGCTCGGGTTCTGGTACAGTTTTCCTATTTTAAAAGAGTAAGGCAGATGCTTTTTTATTTCTTTTAGACTCGAATAAAGTACCTAAGTTAGAAAACAGAAGAGAAAATATAGTTTTTCTGTCCCTGCTTATAAAAAATGTGTTCCGAAATAACTGCATCGATTTTTGTTGTATTTTCAAAGTCAAAGTCAAAATGTTTTTATTCAAATTGGGTTTCAAAGATACACTTATGAACGTCAGGTTTATTATAGACTCGACCGCCTTTTTCGGAAAGAGAGCCACTACTCAGAAGAACAGGCAAGAAACCAAGAGGCATTATTTAAAAAAAAAATACTGTCTCACAAATTTTTGCTTACAACTAGGTAATATCTATTGTACTAGTGGCTACTTGGCGGAAGTTTTAATACATACATTTTAAATTTTAGACGTTATTTAGTTTTAGTAAAAAATTAACAAGGTAAGGTATCAAAGCAAGTGGTGGTAACAAGAGAGGATCATAAGATTTACGAACTATCTTACTCCCGTAACATCCTGACTAATCTTATAAATGCGAAAATAAGTTTGCTTGTTTCCTTGGTAAGCTTTCACGCCTTAACAAACGATCATCATGAAATTTTGCATACACGTTGTCAAGGGTACAGAAAAGGACTCTTCATCACTAGATAATGAACAGTTTCTTTGGGACCGCGGGTGCAACTAGAAATATACCTACCTTACCTATAAACCTGTTCTTCTGAGTAGTGGCTCTCTTTTTCTGAACAAGGCGGTAGATCCTACTAAGTAAGCGATAATAAGTAATCCTACTAGGTAAACGCGAAAGTTTGTAAGAATGGATGGATGGATGTTTGTTACTCCTTCACGCCAGAACGGCTGAACAGATCTGTATGAAATTTGGCACAGAGATAGATTATAGTCTAGAATAGCACATAGGATATTTTTTAACCGCGGGGATCAGCTTGTCTATTATAAAACTTTGACGTTGAAGTGTATCTTTGATACCCAAATTGAATAAAAACATTTTGACATTGACTTTGAACTAATGCTTAAAAAAACATGAAAACTACTTATGAAAAATAAATAAAATACGAACATCCTTTGAGCTAGAGGTGCGCTGAGATTTTAACCGTATTTTACATAAATATCCTAGATTTGCGGCTAGAGTTTGCCTTAAGACGTGTCTCAACGTTACAACTGAACTTCTATAGAACAAAGGAAATACTTGTAAACTGAGAAGTTCTGATATGAAGAATAACTACAGGAACAGAGATATTACAAAAGAAACTACAATTTTGGTCTGTTTCAAATGAAAGTTCTATACTTGAAATTGAACTTTGAATTGTATAAGGCAAGAAAGGTATATGTACGAGTATATTGTATCTACTGAATTTATTGTTACTGACTGCCTCGGTGGCTCAGTTGGTAGTGAACCTGCCTTCTGAGCTTGGGGGCGTGGGTTCGATTCCCACTTAGGGCAAACATTAGTGTTTGTTCTATGTCTGGGTGTTAATATCTATTTAAATATGTTTTTAAAAATATCTATGTATACCAGTCTTGGCAGCCATAGTACATAGCTTTGCTTAGTTTGGGGTCAGGCGACCATGTGTGTAAGTATCCCGAATTTATTATTATTAGTAACCCCCGAGACAAAAACAACGGAGTGTTAGAGAGTGTGTCTGTCTGTGGTATCGTATCTACTAGACGGTAAACCGATTCTGATTTTGTTGTGTATGATATCAAGTGTGTAGTGTGTCAAATTAGCTATGTTTGTTGAAAATCGGTGTTGATGAAAGTTGGTGCCAGAAGCTTTTTTTTTTTAACTTTTAATTAATACTTGTGGCGGAGATAAATTTAATAGAACATGAAGCTTTTCGTTGACTTAGCGAAGTGATGTTTTCCATGGATAACTCCTCGTATGGTGAAATTGGGATTCATTACATGACAGCTAAACCTAACTAAAACGCTACAAGATAAATTAAGTCAAAATGAGGCCATGAGTAGGTACCTAAAAATGTTAGTGGAACTAAGCATATCGTCACGCCTTTCACCCGAGGGGGCTCGCAGAGATGTAATACAACACCCACACTTCGCCAGACGATATTCAGTCCTAAATGTAACCAGGGGCCAGCCTTTCGCCATACACCGGGCTCCAGTCATGTAGCAGATGACATGCAATACGCACATATATTATGTTCACACAATGAACAAATTGGTGCATGCCGATGGCTGGGTTCGAACCCGCTCCCTCTGGCTTGAGAGGCGAGGCCTTCTCCAACTAGGCTGTCATCGCGAAACTAAGCAGTGAGTCCAAAAGTCCGTAACCATAACTTCGATTAGAAAAAATGCACAAATTCTTCCTTACCTAACAAACGTATTACCTCGGAATAATCACACAGTGTTTTGTCTTTTTCAATCGAGTTAGAAATTTAAAAGAAAGAAAAAGACAAAACACTACATAACTTTAGAACTATTCCGAAGCTATACACCGTTCATTAGTAAGGAGAAATTTGTGCCTTCATACAACAAAACTCTATTTTCCCTTTTGAAATATCTTTTGCCAAATCACAGCAAAGTTTTCCCTATCAAGTGATCGCGTCAACAATAACACCAACAGGATCCCCGAAACCTGTGTCAATAAAGATAAAGGGAAACTAATATCAAAACAGGAATAGGTACGTGATAAGAAAACATTTATTCCCCATGTTTAATGCATGATTTGTCATAATTCCCGGCCACCCCCGCTTGTCCGTTGTTTTGTTGTACCGAGGAAATGGGCACACATGATTTATATGTTATCTTAGTTATCTTGGAGAAAAATTGTTTAGGGTGAGCGGGTATCGCCAGGTTATTGATGCTGAGATTACGAAAATACGTAAAGAGAATTAGTTTTTTTTTAAATCTTTAATGAGACATCAGCGTAATTTTAGATTGATTTTTAGACATATAAAGGAGACTAAGAAGATTTTCAATTCCAACGTCTTTTTCTTTATTTATTTATTTATAAAGATACGCCAACTGTGATCATATTACACTTTCAAAATTAAATTGCTAAATCATAGAGTTGATATGAACACCCTTAATTGGCGTATACAGCATTTGCATATTATTCAGTGGTAAAAAAAAAACAATTATTTATAGATTAAAAATTAAAATACTTAATACAAACTTAATAGAAACAAATGTAAAAAAGATAAACAAAATAATTGCGACATTATGAAAAAGGATCTAACGGAACTTGAATTTTGAATTTTCTAAAATTGTTGGATGCTTTATTTACTTTTGAGGACCTACTTAAAATTGATTTCGTTGGTTTTTTTTTTTCATTGATGTGTCATTTAGGTGTATGTAAATCTGATAGTAGGTTACGAAGTTACTCATACGTCGTGATAAAGGTAAGATCTAAGAAAATCCAAAAATTCGACTGTGTTGTTTTAGTTTCAGTATCAGTATACCTTTGCATATTGCTACTCTAATTTCTATTTTGCTTATGGCAAAATTATTATCAAGCTATCTTAAATTTATAACAAACTAAGTAGTTTAAACTAGTACGTAACATTATTTATTCTGTGGTAGTACTGAAAAGGTTCTCGAAAAATCCACTCCATTCCAGAAGGCCAATGCCTTCTGTTTCAGGTTTAATAACAAACACGGTGCAGAGATTGCGCGGTATAATTGCGATTTATTCTCCCTGTTCGCTCTCAGTCATAGTCGGTGCGTTGAATGCTGAACATGCACTGTTCCTTGTTGTATTACTTTTAATCTTTGTATTCATTAATGGTTTCATGATAGGGTAGAGAAGGTATAGGAAGCAAGCCCGCGTGATAAAGATTGGTTGATAAAGCTCCGAAGATGAAGATGATGATTTCATTATTAAGTAAAATGTAATAACTGAAATATGATGGAAATGTTTCTAAGGTTTAATTGGAGGCTTTAGGGATCTGATTACAGATATACTAGTCACATAAGCTTTCTATATTTATAACTAATGTTTGTTAGATAAATAACGTTTTCAGATCGTATGTCATCCATCACAATTACGAGTACATACGAGTAAATAATAATTACTACCAATTGTTTTTTGTATCAAATACAGATTGTTAGGTAAAGCAGTTTTATTATTTTTAAAAGCCTGCATGGCGCGTAATAAAGCGAAATATTTTTGCAATAATTTATGCACGCTTCACTGCATAAAAGCTTTCTTTTCAACCTGTTATTGAACGGATTTATTTAATCTTGATTTACAATACTGCAATCCGGACATTGTAACTCGAAATTCAAAATATATTTTGGCACGTGTCGTGCAACTTTTGATTCGAGTTTCAAGGCTCGATTTGACCCTCTGCTGCAGTTTTGCAACGATAAAGCGGGGAATCAAAAGTTGGCTGTAAATCACAATATGGCGCACGCCGGCCCGTGTTTGCTCTCGCCCACATAATCCGTTCATACGGCGGTAAATCCATCCTGCACTGTCCCGTCGGTACTAAATCATCATAAGAGAACCCACCTATATGTGTAGTAGCTATAGGTATAAGTATGTATTGCTCAGTCGGTTTGGCAACATCGCTAAACAGACGAAAGGGCTGGCCAAGCCCTATAATAGGCCATGTTGTGATTGTAATTTTTCCGCAAATTAATGATTCCAAAATGAATGATTTATTCGAACAGTTGTAATCCATACTAAGGTAAAACTTCTATACAAATTACTTATTTTTCCTATTGCGCGCATTTACAGCTATTCAATCGAACATACTTCATTCGGAAATATCGGCCCCAATACGCGAGTAACTTGGGATTCATTTATATTCACACAACTTTCTGAAAACTGGTATTACCTGCACTCAGATTCATTATCGAGTCGTCGAATACCGAATGGAGCCGCTGAAAAAACCCGTCGATTTATTCGAATCTTTTTTATTCGATTTACGCCGAGCGCGCCAGTTACTGAAAAAGTTTGCATCGTAATGCAATCCTGTGGCATTAGTTTTGCCGTTTATCAGCGCGCACGCTGCTGCAAAGCTTTGAGGGATTAATCCAGCACTGCGGAGGATCGATTTGACCAAGTCCTGGAAACTTTAGTTTCCTTGGAAGTCTGCGCTGAACCTTATTGTCTAAGTAGAGCGATACATTTGTTTTCAACTGAATTTAGATAAGCACCTAATCCATAATGCATTATTAAGCTGCCATTTCGTTTGGCGTCTACCCAACTTCAGAAGTTGCAAGCGAGGTTTTCTACGTAGGCTTTTCTGTTCTAGAATTGAGCAATTATTTCATAGTATGGAAAAGTTGAACAACAAGCGATGTTTGTTTGTGAAACATCGCAATTTTTAGTTGAGTGGTGTGCGTGTACCGTGTCCTGCAATTTGGCTTTTCCGCTCGATTTATGCGAATATCGTCGACCTGCGAAAAGCGGACAAACATGTGGAATTTGTTGTTTGTACAACGCAATTTTTTAGTTCAGCCGGTGTTTATATCAGTCAGTTGTCTAGCCGAGAGGGAATTCGCTGTTGTTTACACTGGAACAATAATTGTTGTTTGGGAAACTCGCGTTGATGATGAAAACTTCGATGTTTTTGGATACGTGATACACGAGCTCACAATGCAGTATTGTGAGGACTGCTGTGTTCGATTTTTTCGTGTAAATCTTTTAGGATGTTACACTTAGAACTGTGACTTCAAGGTACTTTAAGTTCAAGGTACTTTAGTAGTTTCAATAAAAACGCTATTGGTATATGATACCTTGGAAATGCAACGAGATATCATAGAACTCAAAAAAATTTAGGACCACGAAAATAGCTAAATATGTACTAAAGTCAAATCACAAGATTTTTTGCACCAATGAGTCTTGAAAAACTTCAAATATATAAATTATTAATTTGATCCAATACTCAATACACAAATATTTTTTGCTCATATTAATTACGTAGTCATGCAGGTCTTATAAACATGTAATATGTAAGTAAACATAATTATATAACCCTGTTAGGGTATGACAACAATTTTTACGGAACGATTTATGCTATGTCATCAAAATTATCTGCAAAAAATTCGTCAAGATTTTAAATCAAAAAAGATTTAAGTTTTTATGAAGGAGTCATACTTTATGAAGTCTTTAAATTTATTAGGCAACTAGCTGCGCCCCGCGGTTTCACCCGCGGTTAAAAAGTCCTATCCTATCCTATGTGCTATTCTAGACTATAATCTATCTCTGTGCCAAATTTCATCCAGATCTGTTCAGCCGTTCTGGCGTGAAAGAGAAACATCCATCCATCCATCCATCCATCCATCAGTCCATCCATCCATCCATCCGTACATACAAACTTTCGCGTTTATAATATTAGTAGGATTTGTTATATATTTTTATGGCCATTGAGTAAGGGTCCAAACTGTGCATCACTAGATTTGATGATTGTCTGTACTGGGACCTAACTTTTCGCGCTTATCACTAGCTTTTTCAAAATATTCTGGGTATTTTCGTACAAATTTGCATATTTCTAAAATATAAAAATCCAAAATGGAAAATGAATTTATTTCAACAAACCCTCAGGATTATTCATCATTCGGACATGAAAAAAGCCTGTCGCACACTAAAAACATAGCTGGCCGGCCATCACTTCACCTCGCTCGTCTGGCTGCACAATGGCACAGATCGTTTACGTTTGTTAAGCCATGTCTGTCTGTACGTCAGCGGTTTATTGGACATACGGAGATGGGAGATAGTCGGCGCACGACCGCCAACGAAGCGAATTAGGAGACAGTGTGCGCGGGCCTTTATAATGGCTTCGTGTATACTTGTATGGGCAGAATTTCAGATAAAATTTCATTGAATTAGAAAACTTAAGAAAGTACATACGTAGCTTATCACAAAAAAAAGCTTTATTCCTTTTTAATGTGGTTTTAAGCCTCATAAGTATTTTTTCCACAGTAACACGTTTGCTGACTAATTTAATAGATTCATTTCGATAGGTATTAAAAAGAGTACACTATGAGTTATGTTGCTGCGCTACGAATGAGTCAAAACAGTATTGATTATTATATTTACTGCATAATTAAATATAGATAACTACATAAATCAATAAATTTTCTTGCTAAGAATCTAGCGATTTTTCTTTATTAAATCAAGAAGTTGTATCTTCAAGTCCCAGCCCGTCATAAAGATCTGATTTATCAACGATTCAAATTATAAATAGAGCAATAAAGCTTACTTATTATTTATTATTTCCCAGTAAAATTAATACGGAATAAGGCAGTGTAGACTGTGGACTAGCTACGTGATTCAGCGGGGAGGCTTGTAAACAATGCCGATATGAAATATTGGCTTCAACCGCGCCATAAATACGACCGCCCGACCTTAGTACACAGTTTAATTTATTTACTTACATAGGCTTATTGGTATTGTGAGAGGTGCAAACGGTTATTATGTGCTTTCAGTTTACATAGAGTAGTCTGTGGCTTTGTTACGAGTAATGTTGCTGGATTGAATAAGAATTAGGAAAAGGTGACCCAATTGTAGTGTCTGAAAACTTCGAAGAACTATTTTCAATTTATGGTAAACTAGAATGTACTACTTTCGATTTTATACTAATGGTATGTATATTCCAAATTAATAGTTAAGTTTTATTATATTTCATTACCTGTCTATTTTAAATTTGCCTTTGGTAAATTACCGACTTCTCCAATTCCTTTCTTTTTTTATTTCAGGTTCTCTTTAGGTTAGTTAGTACCTATATTTCTCGTAATGCAGAGGTCATGAGAAATATGAATGTACTTAGTTAAAGAACATAGAGAGAAGTAATTTGTTCAGGGTATATAGAACGACAGCCTAGTTGGAAGAACGACAGCCTAGTTGGAGGCCTGTCTCTCAAGCCAGAGGGAGCAGGTTCAAACCCAGCCGACGGCACGCACCAATTTGTTCATTGTGTAAACATATGTGCATATTGTATGTCATCTGCCACATGACCGGAACCCAATATGGCGACAGGCTCGCCCCCTGTCACATTTGGGACTGAATATCGTCCGGCGAAGTGTGGGTGTTGTATTGCTGCCAGCCTCCTCGGGGGAAAGGTGTGACGATATTTTATGTTATATAGAACGACTGTAATTTTTTTCAAGTACTTATCTCAAAATGACATCTTCGAATTGGTTGCTTGAATTTGTGACTTACCCTAAACGTACATTTACTTACCTACTTAGGTACTTACTTTACTCAAATAAAATCGCTATACTCGTAATATCTTTTAAAAGGTTAAAGACAAATTACAACAATGAACAAGGATGTCCATAAAGCACACGGGATTTGGCTTGAGGATGTCTAAAATCCAAACACTACACCCATTGTTGCAGCTAAATCCCGTCTGGGGTATTATAGGGCCCAGACAGGAATAGAATATCTATTACTGCACCCGGTCGCTATACCGGATACCTATCCGCTAGCAGCTTTGAAACTGGTGCGTTGTGACATGAATCAAATATGAAGTCTGGCTTGAAGGAATCATGCAGACATTAAAAGAGCTTGGACTGATGGAGTCATAGAAAAGCTAGCAGAGATCATGACCGGTTAGTAGGGTATTGTAGGGTCCGGAAAGCTAGCTACCACCATTTTATTGAAAATATGACGCCAAGCACCTACCGTAAGGTGTTTAGGTAGCATCAGTTGGGAGTCAATTCCGATTCCAAGCTAAATGTGTCTGTACCATCTTTAATCACACTGTCATTGAATGTTTAAGCTATGGTCAACCTAGCCGTGAATCAAATATTATTGCAAAGTAACTCTACCCTAACTTGTCCTGCTCAGTAGGTACGCGGCGTTCATGACTAAAGGGCAAATAGCAATCTTTGTAAAATTTAGCGAGAAATTACTTACATCCATTACTTGTAAAGATAGACAATCGCTTTTTAAGATAATGGAAAAAATCTTAAGTAAAATCTGTTTGATAATAACTTGTAACACTCAAGCAAAACCGACGGGGTGTTATAAGTTTGACGTGTCTGTGTGTGTGTGTGCTTGTCTGTCTGTGGCATCGTAGCACCTGAACGGATGAACCGATTTTGACTTTTTTTTAAATTTGAAAATTGAATTAGTCCGGAGTCTTCTTAGCTATATTTCATGAAAATCGGTTTCGGGGGTTTTTAAATGTTTAATTTATATATTATACTATTGTGAAAACATATTATGTTTGTACTATGTAAAGAAGTTTATCAAGCATACCTACAGATGCACAACTAGACACAAGCAGTTAATCGTCCAAGGGACATTTACGAGCATATTGGCGTAGCGCAGGGTGCAACATGCGAACGCTATCAGTTACCCCCGTCCGTGGCTAATTCACTGTGACAAATTAACAACGGCTAAATTCAGACCCCTGGTTTACTACCTACTTGCTGTGTTTGCACTGTGTTAATTATAGTTCAGCATTTGATAAGGTAGGTTGAGGGTGTAATATAAATTCCGCAAATTTTAGTGTTACATTATTCGTACATACGAGTAGATTTACAGCATTTGCTACATAGCTATGTATGTATGAGTTATTTATTACCAATTCAGAGTAAAATTTTGTATAATATTTTACTCAAGAATGCAACAACTTAGAACTCAGAGGTGTATGTGATGAATATAAATCAGTACATCAAATAATTATTTTTTGTTACAAAAAAAACTCGACTGGAAAATGTGTGATCGTGAAATCTTGTCTCTATTTTCTCTCTGCATAACATACATAGTTTAAAACGAAATCGCTTCCCGCGACTGCATGTCTGTTTATCCGCTATACGAAATTCCTCCTAAACTCAAAAAAACCTCACTAAACCTAAAAGCCTCACTCAACTGCCGTCTTTGTACTTGTTCACTCTACAAAACTCCAGCTAGAGTTAATAAGTGTCTTATGGGTTGTCGTGCTCCATCTTGGACCACAGCGTCGCTTAGCATCAGGCGAGTTGGTGGTCAAACGCCGACCTATACTACATAAAAAAAAAAAACCACGCAGCGGATTTTGATGCGATTTTCACCATAACTTAGATAACTTTGCACGGAAAGTTTAAAGGTACCGTTGTGAAGTTGGGGCAATATTCTCGTTAGGAACAATGCAAAGATTTTACCGATATCACCTTCTTAATAAAATCATTGAAGGCTTTAAAGAGTTATGTTATATTAAATAACAAACTTAAATAACTATGAACCCTCGTAACCATACTTCTATTTTTATCAGTCGTGCAAAATGACATCAGCTGAGTCAAAGTCATAGTCAAAATGATTCTATTCAATTTGGATTTCAAAGATACACTTATGAACGTCAAAGTTTTTTTTAAATAGACTCGACCGCCTTGTTCGGATAAAGAGCCTCTACTCAGAAGAACAGGCAAGAAACTGAGGGGCATTATTTTTTCAAAGAATGAAGCTGAAGAAAATGATGAAACCAATTAAACATTCATACTGATAATAATAACCACATTAGTATTCGGTCTTTTACACAACCGTCATAAGAAGCGTGGGTGAAGACGCGAAGCACAGCTAGTTAGTAGATAACACTTCTAAAAGAAAAACATGCTATATAATAATATACATTGAAACAGCTTTTATAGGTGTTTGGGTAAAACGTAATTACCACTTCCAATCAAGTCTCCAATTACAATTAATTTCAAGCTTATCCAAACTCAAACCCAAATAATACATGGATTCATCATAAGACTCCCCTTAGCATCCAATGATACCAAAAGAAATGAACATAACAATTATTTTCGACCAAGTCAAAGCACTATCTACGAAAGCAAACCAATTCGTCACCAGAGATTAGAATCAAAAGACGCGACGTCAATGAAACCATAAAACTACTTCGTCTCAGCAAAATCAGAACCCAAACAAACTCTGTTGTAAAGGATGGCATTCAGAACGATATATTTAAGTAAAAAATTGTTAGAAACGGTACAAAATGTTTTAACTTTTGTCGGGAGATAAAAGGAGAAAGTTGCGCAACGGTCAGCTTTCTAAACCCGATATTGTTGGTCTATTGTTCGATAAAAATGTTAGAAGAAAGTTAGCTTTTTGAGGAATAGCTTTGCGGGAGGCAAAGGGCTTTGAGAGAATTGAGAATTGCAGATCTGTGGCCGAAGTATGGTCAAAAGCTCTCGAAAGTTTTTGGAACAATGAACTAGCGGAGTATTAATGCGAAAAATCATTGTTACTGTTAATTTGAAACAGATGTAAACTAACAAAGCTAAGCTAAAAAACTACGCAATTAATGCCGTCATAACTCAAAGACATATTTATGACAATTTATCAACCATACAACACAGCTTTCGTAGTAATTGCAAGAGTTAAAATAAATTTAACCATACAAGTAGAATAAGCCATACTAGCTAAAAACACTTATAAATGGGACAATCATTTTCCAGCCCCACATTTTGCCTGTCCTAAGATAATGACTACCTGCATATAGCTGAGTACATAATTATGCAATACCAATACAAATTTAATAGCGAAAATCTAATAACGAAACAATTATGCCCTCATGTTTTTCATACATGTAGCTGGTAGATACTCGTACGTAAGGGTATAGTGCCTGTCGTGCCTGGGCGCGGTTAGACGGGCTTGTTAGTGCACAATGCTGGAGACAACGTTCACATCTAGATAATATACGTATTTATATACTAAGCAAAACTACATGTAGGTTGAAGAACGATCAAGCCTTTCTCAAGCAAATAAAGGAACAAACCTTAGAGTTTGAAAAGGTTGACGACTTGCGCAAGTTGATTAACGTGAGACTGATACGTGAACGTGAGAGATATGTATAAGGTTAAAATGTACACAAAACATCAGGTATAAAAGCAATATTTTTACTAATTATGCATGTCGTTTTGTTAATCATGTATGTACACATGTCGTGCTCGTGACGGGTCTTAACAACTGTTTCTTAAGGATTCATGAATACTTGGTGCAATATAAATTATGAAAAAGTGTTGCATCTGCTTCTGCACTATAAATTCCAAGATTCCAGGTGCGATGAAGTTATAACAATAAACATAATTAAAACTAATGAGACCTTACATGCCAATAAGGATTTATTAGAAGGTGTTCAAGTTAACAATTAATATGGAAGACATTAATAAGGGGTTCATCAATCAACTATCAAACGTTGGCATGTTTTAAAAAGTCATAACCATAAGTAATGTTAAGGCAAATATGCGCTAATAGACCATAAACAATGATATTCTGTTAATGGAGACATTTACGACTGTTATATAGCTCGACAATAACACATCAACTGTAGCAAGCCTCATTGACTCGAGCGCAGTAGTACTATCAACTTGATAAATATTCGATTAACATACATACGTACCACTTTGTCACAATAAACTTCCAAGATTATCTTTATGATCTCAAACAGACGACAGATAGTCGCATTATGAAAAGGTTTTATTTTTATCAACTTTCCGATTGAATACGATTCGAGAATCAGTGGAAACGGCTTGTAAAGACATATAGCATTCGGTACACTAAACTAAAATATTCATTCATGTAAATTTTATACATCTCGAGAAATTTTATGGACTCTGTAACCGTTCCTGTTTTCACATTTATATGACGGTTCTCTCACAAGAGTTCGGGTTTCGAGAACTATTATGAAGTCACTTGAATCTAGTTCATAAGTTTCCACTCGAAACTGGCGTACACAGAATTTCCACCTAATAAAAGGCCATGTTACGTGTAGGGAACGTTAGACACGCAATTACTGCCTGCCCAACTTAATCAGGTCTCTGGCTCCCTTCATTGAGGCTCTGGTAAGGAAGAAGCAGGGGAAGAGCTATGAAGTGCCGCAGGTCAGCTATGATTGGTGATGGTACACGGAGTTTCACGTTCAACGTTAATTAGTGCGTGCTTCACGTTCCCGAGAAAGTATGGATGTATGTTCTGGAGATTATGTCTCAGTACCTTGAAAATGGGTGCGGCAACACTAACGTTAGTACTTGGGATCCAATTTGTCAATATTGATCTAACATTGGATACAGTAGTAGGCACGTTAATGTAAGAGGCAATTTGACGTAGAGATTAATGCGCGGAACAATTTATGGACAATTATCGTAACCAACAACGCCCCGGGATCAATTAACACAAAGGCCTTATTGCAAATTAGACTAACTGAACGCCTATCTAGGCGCCTATTAGATATTCTAGATTGCGCCGTCGGCTACTGGCTACAGCAATTTATAGCTGGAGCTTATCTGGAATTATATGTTTTGATTGTTGCTGATAAAATCGACGCGATTGCGTATAATTTTAATGACGTATTAAAAAGGCTTAAGAACAATGCACTAAATGAATGCAATGGTACTAAAGAATTCATTGTGTTGGTTGTTGGGCCGAAAATTGTTGCATTGCAAGTGCCTTGGGTTTGGCTCGTGGCGTGAAGCCTCGCGGAGTTCCAGAACTGCCAACACGATACTGGGTGAATGACTGCGACACGGAAACTAAGAATGCGAAATTAATATAACAACCATAACTTAGGGATATAAAGTAACTTAATTGAGTAGATTTGCACAGTTCATGAATGTGGTACGCAATCGACAATAAATGACTCATCATGAATGAATGAATCAGTTCGCTAATGTCAGCTCATAAAAATGCAGGTAGTTTAACAAACTGCCACTCAAATACTTCAAAACAAACAAAACGACCTAAGATAGGAATCGACAAACGCATTTAACACTTAGTAATTGGCAGGGCAGCGTGTGTAAACAAGCCTAAACCGAGTGTAGTGTGCAATCCATCTACGTCTATCCCTGGAGGCGAGCCGTCGTAAACACACGCCCGTCCGTGCTCCTCCTTGCGAGGCATTGGAAAAGGGAGATATGGTGAACTTGCTTCATAATGTTTATATGTATTAGAAAAATTTGGTTCGATTTTCAAGTTTTAAAAATCATATCTTATTAGGTGGAGAGGTATTTAAAGTACAATGAATAAGGATTGAAATGGCATCTGACCAAATTAAAGGTGTGAGCGAGCTATGTTCAAAATAAAATAAAAATAATGATAAGATAGATATGATTATTTAATAGACGTTTTTGCAAAAAAAGGTTAAATTTAGAAAAGGGTTAAGTAACTAAGTTGACACTATTTTGCACAATACGAAATTTAAGTAAAAATAAATAAATAAATAAATAAAAATAAGAATTGTTTATAGAAATAATATGATATTACCTAATTGTAAGCCAAAATGTGTGAGACAGTTATTTATTTAATTCATTGTTTGAACATATTATGTGCGTGTTTTATGTCATCTGCTACATGCCTGGAGCCCGGTGTATGGCGACAGGCTCACCCCCTGTCACATTTGAGGCTGAATATCGTCCGGCGAAGTGTGAGTGTTGTATGACACTTCTGCCAGCCCCCTCGGGGGAAAGGAGTGAAGAAATGTTTATATATTTTTTTAAAATGCCCCTCAGTTTCTTGCCTGTTCTTTTAAGTAGTGTCTTTTTTTCCGAACAAGGCAGTCGAGTCTATTATAAAACTTTGACGTTCATAAGTGTATCTTTGATACCCAATTGAATTAAATATTTTAAATTTGACTTTGACTTTTAACCATGCTTTTCTAGATAATACGCGAAAAACAAATAAAAATCTTTTCCGATAGCAAAAACGGAAATGAATAATAATCAGGATTAGCATAATGACAAGCAACTATTTTAATTCAAGATTTATCATGCGAAAATACCAAGAATTCGCTTCGGGTCCAGCGACTTTAATTAATTGTTGTTCTGCATTGCAATTGTCTGAATAACTTAATAGCATTCCCTGGACTAGCTGAACCAGATATCTTGGCAACTGTCACTTCATTAAAAAGATCAGCGCATTTTATGGCGCACATGGCATCTGATCCTATTGTTAAGTCGTAGAGCAGGTGATTTTTATTGAGTGAGGATAATAATATACTACGAGCATGGAATCTTAATGAGAACTCTGAATACTACAAGTATTCTACTAGTAATACTACTATGCCTACTTAGTACTTACCTATCTTTATTTAAATAAAAAGGCAATTATTAGCCTAAAAACGCTTTTTGCCAACATAAGACAGTATGGGGACGATGGCAGAATTGAGCCGACGTAGATACGCAAAAAAACTTTTAAAAATATAAATGATCTACCACTGAAAATAATGATCTTGAACATCATTAAAAGACGTTACCAATCAAAGAATTGAAAATTCTAATCAGCAATGCTACCTAATACCAAACCGGGAGAAGTTCACGCAAACATTTAAATTCAAGTGGAGAATTAATAAAGAGATAAATAAATTTAAGAGCAGCGGGAATGTGGGTCTGCCGTTACGGAGCCGGTTCGCTTTATGTGCATATCGAAGATGGATGGCGGTAGCGCAGCGAGCAAGGCGGCGGCGGGCCGCGGGGGCACCGCACCCCGCCTCCCGCCGCCGCCATTATGGCCGCGGCCACTCCAGCCCCGTCAGACGACAAAAATGCCATAATAATGGCCCCTGAATAGTTTTTGCTGCACCCGCTCCAAATACTCCAAGCCCCCGTACGTGACGACTCGCCGGTCATCTCTCTCTTATTGAGAAATTCGTCAGTTTTATTCCCTCAAAAAGAACATGTCGAAAGGCACGGAATCCAGTTGTGTCATTTCAAACACTTGATAAGTATCGCTTGGGAGGTTTTTCTGTTGGATTTCAGCGGAGTCCGCTTTCGTTTATTATTCGGCGAATGTCCAGTTTTTATTTGAGTTTGAGGATGCACGGTCACCTTCAGGATGCTCTTAATTGTGAACCAATAAGAAGTTCTCTTTGCAAAAGTATGGATGGTCTCCGTGGCTGCTGACAATGCCTTATTAATGACGATCCAGTTTAAGCCAAAAAATATCGTTTAATTCCGCTCGAGCTTTTGGCAAAGAATGCTGGCAAAACCTTCGAGATCATTTCTCTGCCTCGAACTAGTTTGATCTGAATTCAATTGCTGAATATGAATATGGATGGTAATTCTTGTAGGTGATATTTTGTTTAGCATCACAAAAGAAGTTTAGTAACATAAAGCTATTAAATTAGCATTAGAATTGGGTACGATAAAAGTTAACAGATGGATGAATTCTAAAAAGTGTTAAAGATTCAAACAAACACCTTCAACCCTTTATCAGGTACAATAATCAAAATGATATCGACCCATCAAACAGCTAATTAAAACCAACGATCTGCCAATTATTGGCCAGTGTTATTATCGAAGCGGCATTATTAAACGTCACAAAAGCTGCACCAATTAAAAGTTTCCCCGAATGTCCGAACGAAAAGTTCAGAATGATAGCACCGTCAATTATGGCTGCCTGCCCGCAGCCGCTCGCCCAATTACCAGCCAGCCCACCGATTGATAAAAACAGTTCCGAAAAATTCGCCCAAACAAATTCGGGTTATCTCAGAGGCAGAACCCAGCGCCCAAGCCGGGCAACCGGACTACTTTCCCAAAGACCAATTTCAACCGCACCACTTAACCGCCGATAATGTTAATTATTATAAACAGCACGAAATTCGTGGACCCGATTCGGAGACGTAAAAAAATGAGCGACGCGAAAATTGAACATTTCACGAACCGTATTTACGAGCCGAGGACGAGAGGAACTTCGAAAAACTAGTTCGCGCTTCATGTATGAACCATGACGCGGCAGCAAGAACAATCACTGCGAATAATTCATATTCCGAGCGCGCTGCAAATATCGAGCGTCGATTTATGGTCGCTTCTGTGCTTCTCCCGACTGGCATTAGTAACTTGAAATAATTGGATTTCGATTGTGCGAGAAAAAGGCATCCGCGTGGTACGTCATTACCGGTGCCCTTTTAGAGAATGTATAAATCGTAATTGGGGATGTGTTGCGAGCGCTATCGCCGCATCGGTCGTGTCTAACGCTTCGGTGGCAGAGCTTAAGGAGCCCCTCGCCTATTTAAGTTCCCATTCCGCGGCCATTTGAAGGGGCGCCGAGCCACGCGACACCTGTATGCGTTATTTTGTCGCATAAATTCTCGTCGATTCAGTCGCGAGCGGTCGGGTCTCTTGGTTTATTGAACCCCGCATCCAGATAAGGCGCTGCTCCGGAGTAGCGGTGAAAATATCCAATAACCTCTCGTGATTTTTCCTTTGCTCGTTTGCATTTCCTGGTGAAGTTCGTGAGCGAGTCCCCCGTTTCTCATAATTAATTCAATTCAAATCAAATCGCCCACGAGTCGCCCAATTAACTGGTTCTCCTTATACGGCCCTGGTTTCCTCTCACAGGCATGTAGGTATGTTGTGTACAAAACGAACTGCGTATGGCCGATGCTGCGATGTAACTAGATAGTGAATTAGCACACAATAAAGTTTATCTGAAGAATCTTGTGTGTTTGCAGCCGCTCTCCTAAAATGTCTATTTCCGTGCAGGGAATGGAAATGTCGTCGGGTCAGATAAACGGGTGCGCGGGCGCATGTGAGGCGGGGAACGCGAGAGGGGCAGGAAAGCTCCTTGTCCTGGGGAAGGCGAAGCTCGCGAGCAGTGCTCTCACCACCCGCGCACACATTTTGTTCTTAGATACGGATGAATGTAAAAGCATACCAACGCTCGTTTCAATTACAGCAACAACCACATCTCTCAAATTAGAAATCGTTTTTCAAATTTATAGGCTGTAGGGAGGTTTGTTTTAAATAAACACCGCGACAAGCATAAATCAAGATTACAGAGGGTTTCCAAACATCAGAGATGCACAACCGACCGAAATAGACCTAATGACATTTCATAAGGACTTCTGACTCATCTAAGTTAATCATCAAAAGCTTTCCGATCCCACTTCGAAAAGAAACAGTGAGTTATTTAAGTACCCACTCTCATAAACACCACATCACTTTTTTCGAAAGAAACCCTCGAAGGTACTGTGGGGTTAATAAATATTAGCAAATAGGCACTTCGTATGTACTACCGTAACGCACTAGCTTTTAAACGAATTGCTTCGCATAACAATAAAACCAGTATAGGCCCTTTCACACATTCTAATGTGCCCAATGCTCCTTCATTTGTCGGGGGCAAGCACGCAGAGGAAATATTTTTCCAAATCCATACAGCCTTAAGGATCTCATAAAGCAGTCGTTTTCCCCACGCGAAAGTATGGAAGTGAGATTTATGTGGGGGACTTCGGTCTAGAGCTCGGGGCTTTGCTATGATGAATTGACACTTTTTCAGCGGTACGCCTACAAATTTCAACTCCAATATACGCACTCGGAATGAACAATGAGCGGAGACTTTCCGCAGTTATGGCTCGGAAACTTTTAATGTCTCCAATGAGGTAAGGCGATCGTAAATATAACCATTTGAGAGATTAGTGGCTCTTTTAGAAAGTTGCGTAACGTGCAACAGCTCTAAGTACAGTTAATTAAGCTGAAATATTATTCCCGGGTTATTTTTTATCAGTACGAGGCTCATTAACTTCCAGATTTTGAAGCGAGGCCGCGCTATAAATAAAACTCCGGCTATTTATATTTTAATTTCACCTCATTATACGGTTAGAAGAGGCATGCTCACGTGTAGACAGGGCGGGCAAAAAGTATAAACACATTATAAACATGGCACCACCATGGCTTCGCGTCACGGAATCTTCGCCTGCATTTTTGCATAACAAACACAAGCTCTGATTTGCTGTGTGTTTTATCGCATTGCCAGCAACAAAAACTTTATAAAACTTAATTTGGTCACATTCAAAAGAATAAACTTCTACCAAAGAAACAACTAAAACATTTATTCTATCAAAGCAATCGTAAGTCGATAAAAACTATACCTAAATATTACACTGATGACTTCATTCAAAAGCTTTAGGCAGACGTCTAAATTATAATAATAAGCGGGCGTGAGCTCAGAGCGGATGGCTTGTCTTAATAAAGCCATTATAAATATCTGATACCTCAATGTACGTCCACCCGCTTCGACGCCAAATGCCAAAGGGTTACTGGTCTTAATATAAATCAACCTTATATTCTTTTACTTATCGACGGCCGCACTTATATTCGTCAGATAATTGTATACAGGTTTAGTTTTATTAATTCTTACCTCATTTTCCACCCTCAAAAAGATTTTCAAAACGTCCGAATAAAATATCGGTATGTTTCTTTCCTCGGGCAAATGTTGACCTTGCATTGTTTCACTTTTAACATTTATCAAGGTTTGTTTTCATCGTCGATACTCGATCAATTCGAAACTGAGAATTGCGAAACCTTTATTGTAGCTATAAATTTAGTTTCTTTCATAAAGTGATGATTCATATTTATGGCTTCTTTAAAATTAAAGATAGTTGGAAGGAGCTATTCAATTGCTGATTTTTCGCAAACAAACACAAAAGGCGTTCTCATGATACTCGCGGTCGTAACTATTGATTTAAATGGACCGGCAGCTAACAATAGTGGTCTCGGCCGTATGAATAAAACGTATACAAATTTAATCAAAGAGAAATCTATTAGTAAAATGAGAAGTAAGGAAGGGAGCGTACCTATACATATTCAACGAGGTACTGCATCACGAACGAGCCAATTTATGCGGCAACTCCTGAGAGTATCTTACTTTTACCTCGGCCATATGTAAAACTGGAGTATTTCTTTAGTTCGATCATATCGTCACCTGGTTGAAATGGATTGCATTAACGAGTTTGTTACATAAATGTAGTTTTGTTTTATTTTGAAGGAGATTCCATCATACCAGTTTGTTTACCTCTTATTGCTGAATAATAATAAGTAGGTTACTTATTAACAGTAAAATCAAGGACTTTTGATAAAACTGTACAATATAAACATTTATATAAAATTACAAGACCTAAAAACTATATTTGTGTGTATTCGATTAGTTAATTGTTAAGTAAAAACTTAATTTGTATTTTTAGTTGCAATAAAATAACTAAAACTTAAATACACTTATAAATATTAAAGAGAAATTTAAACGGCTGCTGTTCCAACGTTTCTGTTTGTACATGAGTGCATATTTCATATGTGCAGGTCTGTATAAAGCACTTGCCGACTGCGGACTGCCTAGTTCGGTCGGCGCAAGTTTCCTTTAAAGTATTAATCAAGAGGCATGTCCACTTTTGCAATTTCTTTTTTATTTCGCAAGTGCATCTGCCCTTCTCCACCTATAAGCATACTGCTTTAAAAATAAACTCCAGCTACAGCGATAGTTTTAACACTATTTCACGAATAAATTAGTATTTATGGAGATTTAAAAAAAACGTTTGACAGACTATAGGTTCATAAATGTTACTGTTTATTAATGTTTATCTGGTATAAATTATGTAACGATTATTAAATATTGAATTAATTGCTTGTGAGAAATAAAAACCTGCTGTGATGATATTCATTAGCTGTGTCGAATACCTATGTTATATTGGAGTACCGCAAGGACCACCCATAGGTCACAAATTGTATAACTTATACACATCAAAGGACTTCATTATAAAAATGTATGTAACGTATCGTTAGTTGCACCATAAAAGGCACTTGGACAGATGCTATCGGGTTGAAACGACTTTATCTAGTCACGTTGCAATGTATAGTACAGTTACGTCGGGAAAACCGTCCGATCTGAAAGGGTTCCAATTTAGTTATTTTGTGCTTTCTATGCAGTGTGCGGATTTGGACCAGTTTAAGTATGAAGGTGAAGGTACCGTATGATGAACCTACTATTGTGGCTAGGTTGCATTAAGCATGCAGTTCAAGTAGTATATAAAGTAAGTTCATCTTTGCCAGTAATTAATTCCTCAGTAATATAATTTTACCAGAAGCTGGAACATCAAATTCAAAAGCTAGCGACAATATTAAAAGCACTGCATTTATTTCCAGTGGCTTTTCAACAACTTGTCAATAAGTTTTCCTTCATATTTTTATGATTCATAGATCTCTCAATATACACAATACTCACATGTTGATGACAAATCCCTTCCTAAAACCACAAAAAATCTTTTTAACTGTTGCCAAATGAGCTTTTTAAAATTCTTCCTTTGACTGGGGTGGAAGTGGCGTGTAGCCAGACGGTGAACCAGGATCGATGTCCCATTTGGGAACCAACTTCGTAGTGGTGACGACAGAGATACTGTTGTGCCTTATGAAATATACATTCTAGTTAAGGAGCAAAGTTATGAGCTTAGAGATAAAGTTTTTGAAACTGATGTGTGTGCCTGAACAAAATATTATGACCGGTTAAATATTTAAAAGTTTGGTATGATTGAATAATGGAAATAATATAATAACTGAGAGGGAAAACAATAAATAATCATAAGATCTTCTTAAGTAAAAGTGAAACGGCGAAAAGAATAAGGTAGCAAAAGTAGGTAAGATTTGTATAACTTTAAAACCTTAATCATGATGATCTGGAAATACATTTGGAACTATGTATATAACTGGTATAATAATTTTATAATAAGCAAGTTAACTAATCTATTTATGAATCTATTTTTTTAATTCTATTTTAAAATATTTTTGTTTTTGTTTTAGTCTCTGGCAGTATTAGTACATACTTTGCTTAGTTTGGGGTCAACCGACCGTGAGTGCCAAAATGTCCCGAATATTTATTTATTTATTATTTATGTACTTGAATATACGAGTGAATAGTCTAATTTTAATGAAACCATATTTTTAACTTACTTAAGTTTGTATTTACAAAGAAACTGTATTCAACGAGCTTTTTTAAGTTCCCACATATTTTTAGCGCAAAAACGCTTGCGTTGCTTAGTCTATAGACTGTAAAAGCCATCCCTTCAACTCCAGCGATATTAACAACAAAGTAAGCTAATAAACTCCTTATAGACCCTCCAATTCAGTATTCAACACCTCCCGAGCTCCAATAATCTCTCCTATTCGGGCCATCTTCTAAATACCTGTAGATCTTCACCGTCCCGTTTAATTAACTCCATACTGGGAGTCTCGGAGACACCAACAATGGCCGCTGGTCGATCCTCCGCGAGATATTCAAATATGTCTAAAGCCAGTATTATATTGGACGCATTTATCGTTACAATTTCTGTTCTATGTAAAAGTGATTTAGGTTCGTATTGATTTGCGGAGTTTGTGAATTTGTTGCGTTGTAGTTTTCGTGTTGATTTAAGGATATATATTTTTTTGGTTTTGCTTCTTATTTTAATTCTGATTCTTTTATGTTTACAGGGCTCTGAATATACTGAAACCGTTTTTGACATAGCTACATACCTAAAATTAAATGTGTATTTTTATTCTGTACTTATAGGTTACATTTTAATAACACCAAAATAGAAATATAAAATTGTTTGTGGTCTACTTTTTACTATAAACCATTTTAACTTAATGCAAATTTTCGTCCTGAGTTGACAAAAATTTAAATTTCTTTGCATACACTGAGTATTCACTCAGTGTATGCAAAGAAATTACTAGTTCGTACTAGTTCATAAATTCAGTATTTTAATATAATCCCTTATTTTAAAGCTCTCTCAAACCGTGGCTACAATTTCAAGATTCATTCCATTGCTATTTCACAAGAGCCAAATGTTTATGAGCTTTCAAATTTGACTTTAGGGAAATCAAGATGCTTAACTTGCAGGACTCGGTAGTGGTCACAACTACTACCATTGGGGATAACAAACAATTATTTAGAAACTCCGTGCTTTACTCTCTTCTTCAGAGTTGAGTTTCTTGTCTAATCAAAATACATAATAGTAAAAATATAAATTCGAAAATTATGGCAAGAAATTACGCAAGTAGTGTGTATCATAAATTATAACATATTACATACATAAGTTATACATGTATTCACATACCTATGATATATTTTGTAATAAAAAATACTACTAACCTAATCATAATCACAGAAAAACATAACCAGTATTTTGTACTTTCACGGTAACTTCTAATGTTTTTTATTGGATTAAAAAATCTACTAGCGTTTATTGTATTATTTCCAATTTTGAAGTATCTAAGTAGAATCTAAGTATGTACCTACTAATTATGACAAACCCAACATCAAGGTAAGTAATCATATCATAGAGGTACTGATCACATTTATAAATAATATGTTAAAGTATTGATAATTTCAATACTAATTAATATACCTACCAATTAATTGCATTACTCGGTGTTAATGATAAAATAGAGTTAAATTATTTCGTTAAAATAAACGAACCCGAATTTTGTTTGACCCACCCACTTCATTTAAATCGTATCAAAGTATTATAACAAAAAAATAGCCATACAATTTTTGATATTTACTTGTACAGATATCTTTTATTGACTCGAGCAAAAAAACTAACCAATTAACAAGATAATTTATAGTTAAGCCAATGGTAAGAGTAACTCGTAATTAAAATACTTTATTCTAATCCGGCCCTCAACAAAGGCGAGTTTTTCCTCGGATATACAAGGAAACTTGTGTGGTTTTTGTGAGAAGCTTTGAGCGTTTTAAGCATTGAAACATAATTATTAACTATACCTAACTATAAAAAATAGATGATTTAATTTAGAATAGACTTAATTTAGCTACGATACGCACAAATTGAAGTGCTACGAAATTGCTACGACGACGGTTACGCGCTCTTTGCTACGCGCCATCGCTAGCAAGCTTCGCGTTCACGCACCTGTTTCGTGCAGCTTGACAACTTTATTACTTGTCAGTTTGTATTTTTGGTAACTAAAATTTCGTTTTGAGCTTCAAAAAATAGGTCACAAATCACACACAAATAATAAGCTACAAAACCGTCGAAAATGTAACGTAAACTTATTTTTTTTACGTATAATATGCCACATTTACACTAAAAATATTTAAAGGAATGTCACCAATTTTACTACTGAATTTACTTCATACTAAATGCTACGATGAGTTTAAATATTTCGGGTCATGCGCAATAAGTAAGTTCAAGTATTAGCCGCTCCGCTTATAGTCTTGTGGCAGCACAGAAGTGGCCGCGGAGTTTACTGCAGGCATATAAATTAAATGCTTACGTTTCGCCCGCTCAGCTAGTTTAATTAAGCGTCTTTGTCTGTGCGTACACATCCAACATGTTCTGTTGTTCTTGCAAACCGCTGGAGACGCATTGTCTTGCCCAGATATGAGACCGCAGCTCCTTGCTATCTTTGTTTTGTTGGTAGGCAGCCCAAGCAGGCTAGAGTTCCTGTTTTTTTTTTTTTTTATTTCAGCCAGTATTCGCTGATAATTGCTTGAAGCTTATGGGAAAGCTGACGAAAACAGGTGGTTGAATATTGCAGGTGGTAGAGTTTTGGTAAAGTTTGGCGTTAGTAATTTTTATAGTCGTAGTGATCATTGCTTATAACATATTTTGCGTATAAAAATTTAAACTATCGGCTCGTTGTTGGCAAGAGTTAAAGAATCTTAACTCAATATTTTTTATCGTACAAAAATCGAACTCGATCAGCGCCTAGCAACATAAATTCACGGAACTTTAATTAACATTGTCGGAGGCACAATGAATTTGAACATGAATAATTTACAGCTTTGTCCTACAACACCGTATCACATAAATTGGCTAAAACAAATTGCCTAAAAAAGCTGCTACGTTAATTTTCGCAAACACTGTACACGGAGTACCAACATGACCGTGAGATTAAATTTTCAAACGTGTCAGGCTCAATTACTTTTTTTTCGGAGAAAACTCCATTTCATCATGCCCATGTCACCGACTTTAATCTGATATAGCATTAGTGACAAACGAATACCTGGGTACTGGAGGTGAAGCGGTTGGGCGTAACTCGTATCTCCTATTACGTCACTACACTTTCTGACTCCACACACGCGATCTATAACGGGACTTTTGGGACACTAAAATGCTCCGCCGTTTACCGCTCCGCTCTTTCGCAGGTATAAAGCTTTTTTAAAGCCAACAATAGCTACTTTCTCCCGGACAATAACTCAAAAAACTTTGTTTTTTGTCCGACCGATGCAACAAAACAAACTTTCTCTGCACTTGCGTAATAAACCGTAACTTTAAGATAACAATAATTATTTAGAAAAATTGTTTGTACTTTAGTCGTAGTCGCGCCGCGGATCGAGCTATCCGAACCTCGTCACAATCGTGATGGTACTGAAAAACGGTATTCTTTTATCCAGATATCTCTTAACGAGGTTAGTTTAGGCAAACTTTTGTGACGTGAGTTTTTTGTATGGTTTTATTGTGGGTCCATATGAGATATAGCATATTGGCCGGGGCGAGGGCCTTAAAGGGTTGCGCCGTTCTTTCGCGATGGATATGCGCAGGAGTGAGGGCGATGAAACGATTTTGTTAACGGTCTCCGTGTTAGAACGGAGAACACGTTTGGAGAATAATTTGAATACCGAAATGCAGATGGCTTCTTTTATCCGAGGGCTTTTGGGACCGCCGCCGAACTACAAGTTAATTAAGGTTTGCCCATCAATTAAATATTGGTTTTGATTGTTTTCATTTTGCAGATGAAGTCGTACGCGAGATTTATATTTTAATTGTGTTTTGTTAATTAAGAGATCCATTGCGAACGAGCGGTTGGTTCGGCAGAGTCTTATTGAAATGGTTGGTAATAAAGCTTTCAGATTTCATGTCGAGATTCTCAAGTTGTTTATTCCTCAATACAACATATACTGGTTTTATTAATAGATAGTTTCCACAAGTGAACATTGAACAACAGTTGAGTTTCATTATCCATCATCATCATGGGCATTTTACTTCACTACAAGGTATTAAGAAACTTCTCTCTGTTTAACAAAATTTCTTATAATTTGTTACTTACCTACATCATTGTGTTCCTATAAGATAAGATAAATTTATTTTCTGGCTACATTAGTATATACACAATACTATCATTTAAAAAAATTGCAAATAGAAAGGAAATTTTAATTAGGGTCACTAGCCACCGCGGTAGGATACCCTGAGTGGCGGTAGCTAGTAATCTTCCTGGGAACAATTTTTATCAATTACATTAATTTACAGATTTACATTAATTTACATATTCAATTTTATAATTTTAAAGTAATTATTTCAATTTGCTGATGGTGAATTAGTAATAAATAAATAAGCATATTTCAATCAATGTACCTAGTACCTACCTAAATTATTTTATTTCCGATTCTGTACTTCATTTATCATCATCATATTCCTTTTACATTTATTAGCCTTCTGCTGAGCATATTCCAGGTTTTACTTCTCTATCAGGTAAAGACAAAAAATACTGTACTTACCTTCCTATTCATTGATAACAAAACCGACTCAATCGCCCAACCCCTACCGTGATCGTGTGACCAAATATGGAAAATAAGCAATACCAACGATTCATAACTCCTTATCAATTCTACTTCCCTATAGACAAATACCCACAATTGCTTTCAGACTTTCAGCACTCATAAATCTGCTCAGTCAAATCCCGCAATCGTATCTGGGACGATGCATTCGTTCGACGAACGGATTCACTGAACGAAACACCGAAATTTATTAGGTTAGTAGTAGCCGTAGGTCGATAAAAATACACAGCAGCTCCGAAAGGTCGTAACTCAATAAATCCGATTGAAAAATTACGACCATGCGTCGAGATACCAAAGTTAAGTTTGCAACGATGTCGACTGAAGGCTGTATGACTGAAAAGAGTATCGTACTGCGCAGTGCAATTCGCGATATCTTTTTCGCTCTTTCGATGGCGACATAAGGGCGTTATAGTGTTGAATTACCATATTTATTGCTAGTACACGAGTAAATGAATTTATCTAAGCCTTAACGGACTGAGGCGTGTGAGAATTTTTCGGGGTGACGTATTTTGCTTTCGCTTCCTCGGACACTTTAGAGATGAACTGTTGTTGAAAATTAGACCAAAATCTGATGCAGAGCTTATTTTTATTATAAACTTTATTCATTTAGCCGTGGGTCTCGATTAGCATAGCACCTATATTGTAACATCCCACTTCTTATCATCCTAACTTCGTGACTAATATTAGAAGATAATGCGAAAGTTGTTAGGTTTTCACGCCTCAACTACTCAATTGATCATCATGAAATTTACAAAACTTTGTAATGGGTACAGAATAGGACAAAGGGCATTTTTCATCTCGAATAAAATAGCAGTTCCACAGGACCGCGGGCGAAGACGCGGGGCGCAGTTAGTTGATAATAAATACTCGTAACTGTAAAAAAATTGGTTACATTGCATTTTGGAGTATAATTTTTTTATTTGGACCTTGTTATAGGTAGGTATATGGCTCAAATTTAAATAAAATCGAGCGTAGGCGAGCGAAGGTTCAGCTACGACAAAAATGCTTTCGTATGTCCGACTTCTGTCCGGATTTCTGTCCGGATCAGTCTTCCTATACAGGTCGCATTTCTTAAACGATTCCCTTGAAATTTTCTGAGTAGGATTAATGATTAAATTTAAAAAACAATGTAGAAGACTAAGTAGGTCCTAATTAAGGAAAAGTACACCGGGGAAAGTAGGTACATACTCGTAAGTATGTTTTATTTTTTTGTTGAGTAGGCATATTAGATTTTCTAAAAAAAAAAAAAACATCCGTCTGTTGTCATTTGATTTTTCTGATCATCATTTGTCATTTGATCAACTTGATTTAGAATAGTCCGCGACCACTTCAGACTAATTTTGCATTGGCTAAAGCTTTTCTATTGCCATTTCGTCCAAAAGAAGACTCCGAGCAAAGAGAGCAAGTAAAGATACTGACGAGCCACTTAAGAGTCCGGCGACCTAACTAATTTCGACCTAGGCGACCTAGACTAACTTCGCATTGGCTTAAGGTATTCTATCGCCATTTCGTCTAGAAGAAGAAGACGAGTGAAGAGAGCGAGTAATGATACCTGACGAGCCTCTAAACTTCTAAACTTACCTACAGAGTGACAAAGTGCAATTTAATTTTTTTTTATGACTTTTGCACTACGCAATCATTCTTAAGTAACTAAGAATTTCCCTTGTATTATTGATTCATTTAACAGCTAATGATGTAGACAACCTCCCTATGTAATGGAATTTTTGATTTGCTTTGTCTACCTATTGAATAAATCAGTCAAAAGCGACCCCTTAAAATGCGGATATTTTTCATAGCTCTATTTTCGCTTGAGAACGTTTTTAGGAAAAACCAAGAACATATAGTTAATTTAATTGTACATGCTAAATTTCATCATAATCTGACAAACGGTTTTCAAGAAATTTCAGTAGTGCGTTTGTATGGAAATTTCAGAACGTCGCGGCCCTCTTAAGTTATCTACAGAGTGACAAAGAGCAATTTTAATATTTTTTTCTAATTTTTACACTTTTTTAATAAAAAAAAACCAAATATTTCCCTTGTATTATGGATTAATTAAAAAGTTAATGATGTAGACAACCTATTAAGGGATTTTTTATTTGATGATGTAGACAACCTCCCTATGTAAAGGAATTTTTTATTTGCTTTGTCTATCTATTAAATAAATCAGTCAATAGCGACCCCTTACAAATGCGGATATTTTTCATAGCTCTATTTTCACTTTAGGTCTTTAAAAAAAAACAATGACATAGAGGCGGAGATATAGTTCATTTAATTGTAGGGACATGCCAAATTTCATCATAATTTGAATGGTTTCTAAGAAATTTAACAAGCGCGTTTGTATGGAAATTTCAGAGCGTCGTAGAACCCTTAAATTGGAAGAAAGGAATTAAGAAAAATAAGAATAAAGATAGTCTCAGATCATACGAAGCTCGAAAGCTCACGTTTGCTTTGTTACTAATAAATAAACTGTGGTGTCATCCGAGGGAGGGCATGACAGGGTCACGCAGCTGTTGAAAGCTTTTGCTGTTTGAAACTAGACCTTATTCCGTGTACCGTATAACTTATTCTCGTATTCATTGTCATCTGAACGGTTGCTCATGCTTCCAAAATACTTACGTTTTTATACGATTTTGCTACTAGTATTCTGTACGGGGCTGTGTTCTGCAACTCATTTCTTACCTGAAAAAAAACAAAAAAAACAAATTAGAAATGTTCTAATCAGTAGTCACTTACTTAATTACCTACATAAATATGCCTACTGACTAGACAAAAAAATATAAAAAATGTATTTTTAAAACATTGCATTAAAAAGAAAATCTTGCAATAGTTATTAAAACATCTTCAAAGCGAGCAAATCTCGGTCCGGCGCGGGCAGCGCGCCCCTACCGGACCGGCACATAGCCAGCATATACGCACGCTCAGTAAACGCCTCTGACAAACCGGTCCCCGACGCCGACAGCATACAAAATACTCCCGTTCCAACACATTCTCCGTCTTTCATCGACGCCAAAACATCACATAAATCCTCCTCGCTCGCTCAATCGAGCCAACTTCACGACGCTCGTGCGACCGACCAATCACAGAGCGGTTCGCCATCGCCATATTGAATGACGCGGCCACAGCGCCCTCTGTCTGAACGAATGCGCATCTTAGCATCATGTTTTCCCATTGTTTTTGCGTGATTTTCCACTGTTTTCTATGGTTTTAAACGTTTATTTTGCATTGAATCAGTGAATTATCGTGTGCTTTTGAGTTCTCAGATGTGTTTTTAATGTTTTAGAGCGTATTTTGTGTTAAAATTATGAGTTATGGTCAAAGGACGCAGCCGCCGAATGCCTAAAGCTAAGTTCAGGTTGTGTTTGGAACATAATTTGTTTATTTTCATAGGAAAACGACTGTAAATTTGTATATTTATTTTCTTATTCATTTAATTTATACTACATTTACTTTTGTTGCTTTTTTTAACTATAGGAAAAGATAAATGCAAACTAAACCCCATTCTTATTAGGAGAAAATAAAGTTCCCTTTGTTGTTGTAGAGGAGAATGTATGATTCCGAAATTTAACATTGTTTTATACATTTAACCGTAGTGAAAGCGCTACAAGCATTAAAATACCTGTTTACTATAATTTTAATTTGGGATAGGTCTAAAATGTTTGATGAATTTTGACATAAAGCTTTTGTAGCATTTTTACATACCTACTCACCTACTGAAGTTAATGAAATGAGCTAGTCTAAATTTACACATACCTATTATCTGTCGATTAGGTAATAATAATAAAACTATTTGAATCCTATAAAATACGTAAATAAGTTTATTAAAGATGAATAAATAATTTGCTACATTAAAATTGGTCCGACGGATAATAAAGCCGACGGCGCATGCGCTATATAATGGGAATGGGGAATATCCAAATTCAAAATGGTTGTATAAAAGTAGGTAAGTAAGTAATAACTTACAGAGTCGAATTTAAATAGTTAAGTACCGTGTACTTTTTGTAAGTAGGTAAATAAGTAGGTATTGACTGTAAATTTTAATTTTAAAAAATTGATGTGTATTTTGTAGGATAATAAAAGTAAGTACCTACCTACTTACTTACGGTTGTTTTATTAGAAATTAATTATGAAAATAGTGACACAATCTCAAATAAATAGTTGGTTGCTTACATATTAGTTTTAAAAAAAGATTTGGGTGGGAATTTAAGAATTTATTCATAGAAATAGTTATTGTTATCTAATACTTAATTAGATAGGTGCGAAATAAATATTGGGATTAACTGAGTAACGAATAATTACTTATAACTCTTAAATTAATATTAACTGGGAACTGAAACTACGAACAACCTACAATGCAGACGAAACAACGCACTGTACTTATACCTACTAATTTGGCCATTTCAATGATAACTTTTTTTGCTAATAAGTAAGTACCTAATACCTAGTTACTGTCTCAATTTAAAGACGCGTCTTTCAAAATATCTACTAACCTAATAGTATGAGTGTGACCTGTGCCAGCATAATTACCTATATGGTCTTACTGACACACTAGCAAAAAACACGCGCAACATACAAAAACAAACATACTGACGAATTGAGAACCTCCTCCTTTTTTGAAGTCGGCTAAAAGTAGAAAAGAATTTAAAATCTTCTCATTGATTACCCTTTGCAATTTCCATTTGGCAGATATTCTCGTAAGCTTTCTCTTATTCTATCCCATCATATTCTTGAATACAAGAACAGTCAAAGATTTCAGATTAAACTTCAAGAAACTTGCTCTAGGACGGTGCGATATTATGAAAGTTGAAAACAGCTATTGTAGCACTATTCTGAATTCTAAATACTTCTCTGATGAATAAGTAAACGCATCTGTAATGAAAGTACGCCACAAATTGTAGATAACAATGTGGAAAGCTATGCTTTTTTCTTTTGTGTACATAATTTATAGCTTGTTTTCATTACATTGGCTCAATGCTTCACTCTCGAATTTATTTTCAAGCCGTTTGCCAAAACTTTTCATTGTTCAAGATCAAAATAGCAATATTTGCTTCTAATATCAAGTTCGTGAATAAAGTAATGTTTATTAAGTAGGTATCTTGTTTAAATTAATTTGCAAGCACATTGAAACATTTATTTAAATGACTTAAGAAAGACTTGCAGATTTGGTAGGTATCGATTTTTTATATTTCCAAAAAAAATTACCTATTTGTGAATATTATAATTATTCTATGATTATTACATTGATAGGTACTTGTGGTACGAACTCCTTTTTAAGTAGTAGGACTTTGTTGTACATACTTTGTTCGTATTTGCAACATGTGTTTACCTGAACAGTAGCATATCCGTTATCCGTCATTAATCCTGAAATTATTACTACACGATTAAAAATAATCCTAAATGTAAGTTTCAAGGCTTTATAAAATAGCAGCTATAAGTACAGCTTCCTCGTCTGTTTAAGAACAGCGTTATGTTCCGTATTTACCGAGCTACAGTGCAACGCTTGCGTTACAGAGATAATATACGGTGCCAAGTCTTCCCCGGGCGAAAGAAACGCAGCGAAAAGGAAGATTTACTGGGAAAATTTTGGAAGTCAGCCGGGACTATGTGGTAGCATTCATTAATCACGCCATGGAAAAATACCACCGACTTCCGACAAAGTTCCGGACTGGACATTATTTAGGTAACAGTTTAAAACATTTTCTCCCTCCAACTTTTCTTTTAAAATAAAAAAAGGCAAATTAATCAAATTAGCTTAATGCATGTTTCATTCTAATTTAAACAAACGGGCCGGACCTAAGCCTACTTAAACAAATTTACAGCGATCGTTTCTTCTAAAGGTGACCCAAATTACCATGAAAAAAGTTTAACAGCCCTTTATTTCAGAACAAACAGAGGCTGTTGGTGGGAATCCCGTGTAATCCGGCCCACTTATCACGCGTGCAAAATGCAAATTCAAGCCGGGCCGGGCGTACGCAGAATTAACGAAAACGCAGACCGGACCGGGATAGCTACGTCACTAAAATTGTCAAAGTTTGCAAGCAGCATTATCAAGGGATAAACAAGGTAATCTACGTCACGGAGTTCGGAGCCGTTTACGAGCACAGACTATAAATTCAAAAACGTAATTCGCCTGTTTTAAGGCGAGACACGTTTCGCAATTTATTTTTGGGGTTATTTATCATCCCTCTCCTGATCACGGGAGTTGGAAAAAGTTGAAAATTGTCCCTGAAGCGCCATAAAAATAATGACGTAAACTTTGTCCAATTAAAACGACAAATTGGAAACATTTCTCGCATTAATAAATAAAAACATGGCCATAAAATCTGATAATTTTATCCAACTAATTATCTGAACGTGAAAAGATACACGTAGGTACGTTAGATAGACGTACATAAAAAATTAAAACACCTAATAATCGAGCATATGATAGTAAAACGCAAAAACCTTAAATCAATACTAAAGGAGTCTCTTCTAGTTAAAAAAGAGGCGTACCTAGAAATGATATATCATATACAATTAAACTCTACCTAAGTACAACCCAGCAATTATAGTTGCGTGCGAGAATTCTAGTTTATAATAATAACATTTGGGCGATCAACTGCCTCTTTGCATTATTGATTAACTTCAGAGAAAAACTTGGCACGCCACTCTATCTCACATGAAGAAAATGTGAAGCTATATGAAGATGGGACAGCGCCCATAATTCTATACTAATTTTTTACTATAGTGTGAATACCACTGCGCAACAATGTAAAAAAATAGCGCGCGAAAGAAGTAAAACTTCTGTGTATCTTTCTTTCTCTCTCCCTCTTGAGTTGGAATATTGGACGCTACTCGTTGGCCTGTAACAGGTACTACGCGCATGCGTTCGAGTGCCACGCATTCACTCTCGCTCTGTCTCTTTCTATTCCCCCTCCCCAGGAGCGTTAAACGTTTAACGCAACCTTGCTGGAAGTCGCATTAGAAATTTTACTTCAAGTAACTACATATTTTAGTATATTGTCTAAAACAGCCGATGAATCAGGTATGAAATACCTACATACATATGTTGTTGTCCCTATCCTCATCGATGGATCATTTACAAGTAGCACCTATTTATCTTTCTGAATATCAATAAACCAAATGTTATGTTATAATGTAAACTATTAATATAAAAGTATATTATTGTCTTCGCCCAGTAGCGTTTGCATCCTGCTTGTAAGTTCTATACTGGCAGCAGGATCAGATTTTCATAAAAAATGCAATAACCATTTAAATACGATAGATAGCACCATTATCAAATCAATTACTGGACTACAATATTCAATTTCACTAAACCTACATTATTAACGCCGATTTGTACCGCATCTAAAAGTGCTTCCATTACAAGTATTACAACCACACTGTTATGCAAATTTTAGAACCCAATTACTGTGTAATGATGACGTAGGTTCAGCATTTGATATTTAGCCCGCAGCATTAATATCGCCAAGTCCTCTGGCTAATCTTCAACCATTTTAACCGAGCTATGGTCTGCCGAAATGCCGAAGCTTAACTCTTGTTTGTACGGCATAATACGGTTTTAACACCTGCGTTTTGGAAGTTGTGTAAATAGCCGAGTTGTGTTACTTGCCGAGTAATGCCGAGCTATGTTACTCGCCGAGTTGTGTAACTCGTTGTGATGTGTATGGCTGGTATGGTGTAGTGTTGACAGGTTTGTAGGCGCCGTCTAAATTGGTTCGGTCGATCGATGGACGATTATTTATTATTCAATTCAATGTGGTAGGTATTTTAGTAAATTAGAATTAGGTGTCTAGGTTACATATGTTTAGTGGTTTGTATATTGTTCAATGGTTTTAAATAGGTTCACGTGTACAAGTCATGTTTAAATAGTTGTAGGCTAGTTTCTAATTTTATTTATTCTGTAATAATTTTAACACAGATGCTAGCTTAAAATTTAAAGAAAAGTTAATGAAAATGTGTTGGTCTTGTGCTGGATAGTATCTTAGGTAAGTAATTGGTTAACTATTTATGTGTTTTATTATGTCACAAATTAACTAAATAAGTCTAGAAAATAATAAAACATATTGGTGCTCTATACACTCTATGTACCTACTTTTGTGTTTCTAATGTTATAGTCACTCGATCGGATTTTTTTATTACTTCGATGAACATAAATCATATTTATAACTTTGCACTATCAAAATTTAACACAATATAAATTCTTGTCACAACAAAACTGACTTTGCGTTATTATCGAAATGTCATTCATAATATTATTGATTTGACTAGACTCTGACGTCACTGCTGACCAAAACATTAATTATTAATCTAATTGTGTTTATATTAAACTCTGGAAATATTTAAAAATAATTGAATACAATAAATCAAAGGCTTTTGTCAAGAAAAACTTCATTAACGGTCGACAATAAATCTCGTAAAGGCCTGCGTACACAAGCGGCAAGAGCACTGCTTATGCGAAAGCACGCGACGAATAAGCTCGCGCGAATTTAACCTATTTACAATATTTCTATTGCTCACGATAAATTGGATGCGGTAAATTTGGTGGATTTAACCCAGGTGAGGGCATATCTGCATATTTATGATAGCCTCCTTAGAGGGAGCGCCTTAAAATGGCGGAAAACGTAAGAGTTTTTTTACCCCGCAAGTTTTAACAAGATCCACCTTATTTATGCGCAACTAGGGCGGGTATCTGATGAGATTTATTGGAGGGAAGCGTGACTGATCGGAGAAAGCCGAGGATACCGTTTTTGTCGAATTTAAATTGGATCTTTTGCATTTACCTAACTCCCGAGAATTCGAAAGTCATGGCACAAAAATAACTTGCGACAAAATATTTCCTAATGAAAAAGCATTCGGCATATTTTAGTGAATAAAATCCAGCGTATGCAGTCTCAAATAATTTATTTGTAAAGAACGCAAGCGCCGTTAGCTGCAGTGAAATAGGTGTGCACATACCTTTAATTAACTTCGAGTTACAACACCAGTCAAGTCTTGCTAATTAAACTAATAATTGGGCAAATATTTGCGCAATAAAATGTTAATTATCAACAAATAAACACCTAATTAGAATTAGTCATTAGACAATAATTGTGCCTGTAAATAAGTTATTTAAGGTATGCCACGGCAATTAGACATGCAGTTAATAATTATATGCAATGGCTGGACAGTTATCGGTACATTAGAATCTCGATTGATTTGTACAAAACTATATATCAAATTGAGCCGTTATTCTGTATCATTGATTTTAGATTTGCCATTAATTTGTTTCCGCTGAAATACACTAATTGCTGCATACCTAGGTACATAATAGACCGGGATACTGTTTCTGATTTATATTGTCCAATGAGGAACTCTATTGGCCAGTGTTAACTAATTATCTAATTTTATTAAGTAAGGCAGGCAATGGTATTTTTCTTACCTTAGAAAGGTACATAATTATATTGATTCGCTTAGTACGTGTATTTTGGCAAGGTCAATACTTTGCAAGAGAGAAAATGCTACACATCCCTAAACGTAAATTGTGACAGTAGAAATTGAAATGTCATTTGTCATTATAAAGAGATTTTTTATGGCACAGATAAGTTAATTACTCTTAAGATAGTTGTAAAAAGGTTTTTATCTTTTTTCGGTATAAATGAATAAAAAAGCTTATTTTTATTTTGAATTACATCAAAGTAGACCGACTTAGTGTATACATTTGTTTGAATAGACATTATCAGGTTATTACGTAACATGCAATTAAGTTTCTAAAATTAATGCGTAAACATTGCATAAATCACGACAATTAACGAAACAATAAAATGTCAGTTGCGATATGTCAGTCACTGCATTTGAACTGTCACTATATCTGCCGCCGTCTAATTTAGGCAGACCCCCGCACACCACTCTCCTGTACTTAAATAATGAAAGACGAGGAAGCAGGATGGAGCTCACGTTAGACTGGTGTTGTTATCAAAGCGCAAATCAGTCAAAGTTCAAAATGCCAGCAGAGTTATTCGATAAGAGAATGCGTTGACAAAGCATTTGCTGATATGAAAGTATTCGTATAATTATCGTCTTGTATCTAAGAGAAATACGCGACACGTTCGTCTAAAAATAAGTGGCTCATAAATTATTAAACCCATTTTTTTTTTTTATATTTAAACTTCAACACAAGAAAAGTTGTACTTAGAAAAACATGCGTTTAAGTTTGATGGCTACATCAATGTATATTTCGTTTTTTATATATTTAAACTGTATATAACGAATATAAAGAAGTATACATAATACGTATAAAGGACTCATGTTAATATCTATTTATGTGTGTATTTAAAAATATATGTGTACGTATATCAGTCTCTGGCAGCCATAGTACAAGCTTTGCTTAGTTTGGAGTCAGGCGACCGTGTGTGAAAATGTCCCGAATTTATTGTTATTATTATGTAAGTGCCTCTGACATAGCCTTTTTTTACAACGGCCTAGGCATACTTTTGACCACAGACTCGCCTGATGGGAAGCGACGACGTGATCGAAGGTGTAATACGTTTACCTAAGAGATACCTATTTACTTTTCTCTTGAACATCCCAGGATTAAAATTGGGTGGGAAAATAAACGCTAGCAATGAGTTCCACACCTTGCAGTTCTCAGCCTGACAGTTGTTGCCAAATTACAAACAACTTAACCTACAATTTTACGTGCTAAATTTAGCACCATAAACTATCAGTACAAAAATCACCTAACTAGGCAGGTGCTAAACCTAATTAGGAAGGTACTGATTCCATCACATTACTAAACAAAACAAATGACGGCGAAACGCGTGCAGAATCCGTAAAATAAACTGTACAATACAAAATGCAACACATGTCACCTGTGTCGATATGCTAAACAGATTATGTATGAATTATGTAAAGAATAACCCAACCGGTGCTGGGACACATTGAGAATGCACCAGTTTTGTAAAATAACACGCGACAAGCCTTTTTAGCTCGTTACAAGATTTTAAATGGGTTTCTGCTTATATTTTGGACTTTGGTGGTCTTTTATTGCTTTTTTTGCTAATGAGACTACTTTAGGAATTTGTTTTTGCCTATTTATTTGTAGTTGTTTATCAATGTACAGAATACTACAAACAGCAAAGCTTGAAATACCGACTTCTCTCTCGGCATCCATGTAAACAATTTTTAGACTTTTGTTGAAATTTTAAAAACGGTTTGACCGATTTCAATAAAATTTATATGGGACCACACGGAAAACGCCAGCTTTCTAATAAAAAAAGAATCATCAAAATCTATCAACCCAGTCAAAAGTTATGAGTTAACAAACATTAAATTTAATTTAATTTTCTTTTAGTTGAGGCGAGTGGTGGATGTGAGCACCAAGACAAACTATTTGGTTTTTTGGTGCAACACCTAAATATTTTTTGTACAAAAATTTTAAGAGACAATAAATAAATAAAATAATAAAAAAAAACACAGTCGAATTGAGAACCTCCTCCTTTTTTTTAAGTCTGTTAAAAATACTAAATTATATACGAGCCCATAACTCAAACCTAACTGTTTGATAAATAAAATAGAACCGAGTTTATTTTGTTCCATGATCAAGCATTTGTTTTTACTTTTTTTTTATCGCATATGTAGAGTATTTGGATGATAGAACACCATTACCAATTAAAAGGCTACCTTTATCAAGCACCTAATTCGCAATCGTGTTTCATTTAGCAAGGTTAGAAATTCCATTCTAAATTTAAATTTTTAATACAGCACCGGCGTGTTTTCGTATTCATACGTCACATCAATGCTTGTTTCCACGGGTTCGCAATTTACGTCTCTCCCGGGAGACGAAGAGTAATGTCGGCGTAGGGAGAAAAAGTACGAAAAAACCGGCCACGAGCTGGTCGACAAGTTCAGCCAATTATATCTGACAAGCGGCGCAGGCGCGGCCGCCCGCTTAATTTCAAGCCTTCAAGCAACGTACTTTAGTATTTCATGGCAAGATACATATTTTTAACCCCCGACGTAAAAACGACGGGGTGTTAAAAGTTTGAATGTATCTCTCTCTCTCTCTCTCTGTCTGTGGCATTGTAGTTCGATTAGAGGTTTATATACATATTTTTTTTATTATCTACTGAGAGACAGAATAACAGCGCTGATTCAACACCGAGAAACTTTAGTTCGATTTACAATTTCTAAACTATTCGTTAACTATAAGTAGCTATAGCTGAATGAGTAGAATATTCTGTTCGTTCAAAAAACAAAAACGATTCGAATTCTAATTTCAAAATCGCAATCTAATCTTCATTCGTTCCAAAAATAAAACACTCCGAATTCTATTTTACGTTCCAAATTCGTATTTTAAAATTTTATCAACGGTCCGCGTTCATTACACGCAGGTACGTTTGAAAAGTTAAAAAGTGGTCCGGAATGATACACGGCGTGCGATCCCCATGAAATATTACACCAAAGCTGGCACCATAAAGCAAACGCCGTGGCAGAGCCGATACAACGATAGCGACACCGGGAACAGACAGACACAAGAACTCGCTTTGGTTACATACAGGCTGCTCTGCAATGCGACGACATATTAAGATAAACATTTAAAACCTTCGTTTGTTTCAAAAGTTTAAAAACACATATATATTATTGACTACGTGCGCCCCGAGGTTTTACCCGCGGTTAAAAAGTATCCTATGTGCTATTCTAGACTATAATCTATCTCCGTGCCAAATTTCCTCCAGATCTATGTTCAGCCGTTCTGGCGTGAAAGAGTAACAAACATCCATCCATCCTTACAAACTTTCGCGTTTATAATATTAGTAGGATTACAATGTAAGGGTGAGGCCAGGATGATGACGAATATAATGAAGTACCACAAAACCGTCACAACATTGTGCATGATCTTTTTATGTGACATAAACATTAATTATCGTATTACCATGTCAAAAATAATAAACGAGATATTTACTCAGCCCACGGTTTTATCTACCATTTTATAATACCTACCTAAAAACTTAAAAATATTGACTACATGTTTTGAAAAAAGTAAATGTTTACGTATTAACTACCTACGAATACGAACACACTACGGTAAAAATACTCTCGTGTAATTGCAATGAAGTACAGTTCTATGTAAACTCTACCTGGCATTCTTACTAAAGCTCAGTGTTACATCTCATTAACATTCATCAAGTTTAGTGGTTAAACGATAATGATAATGTTTAATCAATCTCATCTCCATCCAACAAATCACTAACTGTAATGTTGCTTTACTGAAGATACCTAGGTATTCTAGATAATTAGATTTACACGGCACATTGCCAAGTCCATGATAAACACAGCGGTCGCTCGCAAAGACAGCGTGATATAATTAGACGATTAGTAATGACTCATAAAAGAATAATCTCGTAGAATATTCTCATAAAAACATATAAACATAATTAGCGAAGAAATCTCGCGAATAGCGCGCGCTCGGGTAAGCGAATATGCAACCACCTGTGTATAACTCCCACATATTTTACTCGCCAACACAGGGACGTAATGAAGCAATTATATATCGATATTTTTATGCATAAAATCCTTGGCGGGCATCGCCGGCCGTGGAACGCTAAATAAAACAAAAGAGGAGGTTATTGTTGGAGCGGGTAGGTGTGTGTCTCGGTTATCGAGCTTTTAACCCGACGCGCGACACGTCGCGACACTACGATTTATCGCCTTACTAGCCCACTACTCATTCCAATATCCACAGCGGAATAAATTTTGAATAAACAACCGAAATGATCGAATACGAGATTCGGTGATACCTATCTTTTTAACATCGATCCTGTTCGTAAATGTCTCGCACCGCACTTTCGTAGTGACGCGCTTTTATCGATTTCCGAGTGTCGATTTATTTGCGCGCTCCATTGTCGCCGTGACATTAAAATGTGCTTTAGTTTCAAGTGTGTGTTATTTGCCGCATACAATAAGTATTGCCAGATTATATTTTTGAGCTTAAACTAACTGTTGAGATTTCACCTATAAGAACCTTACCACAAAATCTGAAACACTTAAAAATCGGTGCAATATTTAAGGTCAAATGTTTTTATTTATTTTTGTTGCTCACCGGTATTAGACAGCGTGAGACCGGACCGGTGCCATGCTGAAGTCGAGATCCACTGTGGGTCGCTTTGCTGCTCTATCAAAGTAAAATTTTGTTACCATATCCTCCTAAACGCCTTCGTTAAAAAGTTTCACGCGGGCACAACTAACATGCACAAAGTCTGGGAAAGCCCTCAATCTGGCAACACCGCATACAATTACTGTTTCCCCGTCTTTTTCAGCGCCAAGTCGTGATAACAAGTGAGATAAGGACAGAGTGTGTTGGATGGAGACGTTTCACAGAGTGGTTTATGCTTGTCGCGGAACACTGACGTATGCGATGAGCGCTTTGCTCTGTCGTTCTAGCTACATGTTGCTACACTTTGGTGTGAGTTATTTTAGCACGTTTTAATGCTATCTCTCTTCCTCATTATGTATCATGTTGGTGGATTGACTATTCTTTTCTTTTTCCTCTGCTTCACTATATCTGTTCTTTATCATCATTTAGTTTGTCACATCCTTTAGCACTGGGCTGAGCAATTCATTTTTGTGGCACTATGTATGGATGTAGGTATGTATTTGCGTTTTATTTATGTCCCACTAGCTGCGCCCCGTGGTGCTACTCGCAATTTTCCTGTTTGCCGTATTTTGGAGTAAATTTTATTCGTTCTTCTTCACGATCGGAAAAATTTGTAAGATCAGCTTGATCGTGAAAACATTCAAACAGATATAATGACTGAGAAAAATGTATCAAGTGTTTTACTGTCATGTCAACTCTAACAACCCAAAAATCATTTCACATCATTGCGTAACGCGTAATCGTGAAGGCTGCATTTGCTCCATAGATATATAAATCAACACCTACTGAAGCCCCTACACCCACTTTTAAAAGGAACTTGGGTAAAAAACGCCCGGCATGTGTGCGTGCTACTTGGCCGAGTTTGTTCAACTCGCCGGGACTTCAGTTAACTCGTTCCCTCGGATTTATGTTCAGAACTTTCGACTCGCAGTTCCTAGCGACACTGACTTCCTTTTTGCGACGTGCGATTGTTTCTTGAAAATAGAACTTTCTTTTCTTTTTTAATTACCCCCCCCCCCATTTTGCATTTTTCTTTTTATGGCTTGTCTGGAAAGTCTGCAGGTATTGCAGGGAGTTATTTTGTTGATAAAGTCAATGTAGCCTTGGTAAAATGACTGTGAAACCCTAAAAAAGTTTATCAGTGGATTTAATCAACATGGATTAGTTTTATAAAAAAAACCCTATTTATTCCCTCTTAAAAATTTGTCCGTGCTTAGTTGTTTACGTAAATGTTGCCATGGTAGAAAATGTATTCCAATGGATTGATTTATAAGTTGAAATGTCGGCTTTATCAGTACAGCACATAAATAATTGATGAGCTGAGTTACGAGTACTGTACATTCTTTGCATTCCGAGCCAGTCCGGGGTCTACATGTACGTATAAAATGGACCTATACCTACCTAAGTTTTTATCGTCTGTCTTCTTATCAAATAAAGTAATTCCGAAAGTAGAATTGCCGCTAAAGCACTCATAGCTATTAGCTATAAACCGGTCAAAAACGTTAGCTGTAATTCGAAGAATAAAAAATTCTTTAGGCCATATCTATCTATATCCACACTTCCATTTATTCTGCTCTGATAAGATGGGCCGAATAGTGGCTGGACATTTATCTTAAAGATTAATGAGCCAATTTTCTTAGTTGGCTATAAAAAGAATCGCTAGGCCGACCTCGAAAGCCATCATGGCCACTTACGGGTTAACTTTTCGTATAGCGTTGTTCGAATCCTTTGCGAATATCGAAAATGCGTAATCTATAGGATAGATGGGGGCATTATCGGTAGTTTGCTTGTGCAACTAAGCAATAGTTCCAGCCTTAATGTCTCAACGGAGGAAGTTGTTATTTTTATTACAGTCTCCAACAGTAAATACGAAGGAATAGTCTCAAGTCAAATGTGTGTTGTTCGCACGCTGAGTTAAAAACGTCAAATATTTATGACAAACAAAATCTCCCTTGAGGTACGGTCCTTCCGATAAACAAGGCAGGAAATTTAAAATTCCAAATAACAATTATTTGGACAAAATTTCCTTCCCCCATCCCAGGGGCGGGATATAAGAAAACAAATTGGATTAAAGTGTCAAAGGTGAAATAAAAAACGCGTAAGTATATATTTTATATCTTCGTTGTCTGCGTAGAGTCAGTCTAGCTACGAGTGAAATTACAAAAGAACCTTTTTGTATCTTAAATTTGTTGGAACAAGGTTTACAATTGCTCAAAGTGTCGTTTTGCGAACAGAAACTGTCATACAAGCGTTGTGTAATCGTATTTGCATTTAAAACGGTAAGTAAACATAGAGTCGAGTATTTTGTGAATGGACGAGTCGGTGTTTATGACTCGTTTTATGACCTGTTAAGCGTAAGGATCGCTCGTAAAATAAATTGTTTGATGGCTAGTGTCGGTCTAGTCGTTTTGGACTTTGTAAACGAGAATTTCATTCACTGTGCAAGAGACGCCTTTATTATCCGACTACCAAGAAGAAGGGGATTTAAGGGTGTACGAAAGTTTGTCAGTTTATAATTATGCAACACATAAACCGACTAGGGCTTGATCGATTTTGGATCGCAAAATGTCGCAATACTCATACCGATAAACTTTACTAAAAAGTATATTAAATGACAGAAGTCGAAAACTTACGTTGTTTTTAAGAACTGCGGCAAACAAGAAAAACGTGATTTTCAAAGCGGTCTAGTTTTAAAAGTCTTAAATCTAGAGCAAAAGAATTATTGTGGAGCCTAAGCAAGTATTACACGGAAAAAAAAAATTTGCTGCTGTTACTAAATTTTAGTTGTAGTAGCAAATATCCTTTCAAACTATAGGGACAGCTAAGTTTTTTGTTAGCGTAGCAAATTGTTTTTAGCTGAACGAATTTAGCTGTTGCAGCTAACAATCTTAACAATACTTAGCAGTAGTTGCTAACAATCTTAACAATTAGCAATAGCAGGTAAATATTTTATCCTAAAGTAGTTAAAATATTTTGCTCTGATAGCTAATTGAAACATTCGAATTTGTTTTGTTTATATAAATAACAAATTTAGTAAGCTCAGATAAGTAATTTGCAGTAACTGCAACTTGAGTGTGTATCTCCTAGCAAAATTTTATTTTGAATAGTAGCTAAGCAGTCTTCGTCGTAGTCAACAAAACTTTGCCAGTGTTTCGAAGATATTTGGTGTAGCAGCTAAGACATAGGCAGCAAAACAGATTTAGTTGCCACAGCTAAACCATTTTTTTCCGTGTACTTTGAACGAAATCTTATGAGGTAACTTTTATTCGCAAGATCTAGGCAAACTCGAAGACCCAAACATCCAACAACATATAGATAGGTATATAAGAACATATTCGCCAAAATTGTTGGTTGACTGTGTTAGATTTTGTTAGATCGTACACATTTTGTTTCAGTTAATAAAGTATAGTTGCCTCTAAAAATATGCAAGCGTAATTTTTACGCCAGTTTCAAGAGACAAAAAGCTTGTACAGTATAATAAACCAGTCTTTGTTTTCGGCCACATAAATTGTGCGTACAACACGGCCCGCTAACTTATTTTTGTTCGGAGGTTGGCGCGGCCAGGATAGATGGGTCCAATTCCAAATTATGTCTATCTTGGGAATTAACAGGGGATTCCGGTTTATCCAAAAAAGAGCCGGGGGTAGGAGAGAGGGGAGGGTGGTTATTTTGGAATTATGATTCCGGATGCGTCGGAACGCCACGTTTCACGCCTCGTTTTGGTTATATCGGGTGCAGTTTAGTTGCATTCTTTATTTTAAAGAATGTTTGGTTTAAATTGGACGAAAAATGTTTCTACCTTCTGTAGTTTTTGATGTTGTTTTGAGCTAATGAAAAAGTTAGTACATAAATGTTGTACTTAATAAATCTAATTCAAAAAAAAAAGGTACCTACCTCATTGAAAATAAAATACAACTTACTTAGGTATATAACATGAAAAATTTAGACCCAAACCTATTTTTTTGCAAAGTTCAGTACTGGGTTGGCGAATTCAGGTCAACCAAGTTTGAGATAATCCAAACTCCGATGGCATTAGAAGGCTGCTAGATGATAGATGAGACTGATAAGTAACTAAGGAAAATAGCGTAGTGGGTATAATCGACGGGAGGTCTACATATGTACAGTTTGCACAGTGATGGATGAGTTGTTCAAGGGCAAGGTGATAATACTAAATGTTGCTATAAATCCATAATTAAAAATATAGCTTTACAGTCCTTTTCATGACACAACCATGCAGTCATAATAACTTCATAAACCAACATTAAAAACTTCTTTCCATTACTGTATAAAACGCACCCTCCCAATACAGAGAGGCACATTTTTTTCCCAAGTTATGACTACCAAAACAGACCCTTAAGCAAATTTAAATTAACCCTACCCAATTTAAAAACGCCGCCTCACCTCATCCAGTTGGCAAAATTAAAATGTCTCGCCAAAAAATTCTGTATATGTTCCTTAATGGGGTGTCGCCTGGTGCTTAAGTATTCCACCCTAATACCAAGTCTCCTTAGGCTGGCACGTCCTCCCCGTGATATATTGGTCCCAGTTCGTCGTACATAATTTTGCCTGGGGGTGGTTGGAACCACCCCGCGTCCCCCTTTGTTGCGAAGCGATCTTTACAATCCTGGGTTTTGTTTATAAGGTTTTAAGGGGTTTACAAATTAACTTCCGATTTTTGTGATCGCGGGGATAATTTCCTACTTTTCTCCCAAATCATCATCCATAGCTTTCTTTAGCCCACTTGGGGTCATACACAAGACTCTAGAATAGCTAAAGAATAGGTAATAAACTGAGAGAAGGCTTAAGAGGGTATTTTTGCTGCATCTAAGGTTGCCTGGAAGAGATCGCTTTTAGTGATAAGGCCGCCAGTTGTTACACTATAGAATAAGACGTATTATTAAAATTATTCTCTTGTTTTTTTGTTGTTGTTTGTGGTGTGAACAATAGAGTTTATCAATCTATCTATCTATGTTGGTCATGTGCTAAATGAACCCGCTTAAGCACTTAAGGCTCGGTCATTCCACGATTATCTACCAACACAAACGTTTACGTAACCCGCTTTATTTAGAGTTGAAAATCGTAAATTATATTAGATGGTAAAATGAGATCGGGGCCTAGAAATACGTTTTCTTGCCGTTTTTATTGGTATTAATAATCATAATAAGAACACGAATAAGATGTAGTTGCTCGGTTAAACTTTAGAGAACTAATCTGGCCAATCTGTTAATAATCTGTTAATAATTGAAAAAAAACGTGGTGTAGGTAATTCCTGAAAATTTAGAGAGATTTCCAATAGTTTTTTTTTTAAATGATATTTTTTGTGATGTTTTTTTCCAAAATGAGAATGATTTTCAAAATTATACTTCGGTTAAACTTTAATTGGTCGTTTCTTCTACCAGCTGTATTTTTTTTCACCTGATCATTATAATTCTTCATATCAAATTACATACATACGCCTTTCCTCCGAGGGGGCTGGCAGAGGTGTAATACAACACCCACACTTCGCTGGACGATATTCAGTTCCAAATGTGACAGGGGGCGAGCCTGTCGCCATACACCGGGCTCCAGTAATGTAGCAGAAGACATACAATACCCACATACGAGTATGATCACACAACACAATTGGTGCGTGCCGTCCGGCTGAGTTCGAACCTGCTCCCTCTGGCTTAAGAGGCGGGCCTTCTCCCAACTAGGTTGCCATCGCTGTTTCATATCAAATTAGGCGCAAAAAATATTTGTTTTTGGTGATTTCGTGTAATACGGGGCCTTAACACGTTATTTCAATGTTTTCTAAGCATTTTTCGTATCATCATCTTGTCATTAGTGCAGGGTGAATGATGGTGATCATAGTATGGCATTGTAAAGCACATCTATGCCTCAATCGATAAACTTATCTTAGTTTATTCTAGTTTAGCTTTTAATTTTTCGTATATTGGTAATTATTATTAAAATGCTCTTTATTTACTTACTTACCTATTTACTATTATTTTTTGTTTTATATATACTATTATTGATTATTATTTATTGAAATACTTTATGTGTATTTCAATAAATAATACGCTGCAAATGTTTTCTCCAAATCTAGCAATAAAAATCGATCGAATCGAAAATCGAAGTTATTAATTATAAAATGCATTTTAGTACTTAGTACTAAATTTAATTCAAGTTCTTACTTCGCTACCAATTTATATAAATATTCGAAAAAATGCTCCCTATAGAAGGTCTACTTTTTTATCCAATATCTAATAAATACTTTTATTTTTTGATGCCCACAATGTCCTAAGCAGATGTGGGCATCAAAAAATATATAGGATTTATAACATTTGCAAATAAAAAGTTCACCGCATTCTTGTTTCATGGCATCATCACTTTGTTGCATAGATTTATGAAGATACTAGAAACTGTTACACACCAATATACTTAGTTCTTCGATTTAGAAGAAATTTAAAAAATGTTTTATTAAGCATTACTGTTTTTATGTATTACTGTACTAGCTACCGCCCTGCGGTATCACTTGTGGTTAAAAAGTATCCTATGTGCTATTCTATACTATAATCTATCTCTGTGCCAAATTTCATCCAGATCTGTTTAGCCGTTCTGGCGTGAAAGAGTAACAAACATCCATCCATCCATTCTTACAAACTTTCGCGTTTATAATATTAGTAGGGTTTGGTGTACTGACTTTAATAAATAGTTTAAGTTAACACACTTACAAATACAAAACTAAACTTGGATCCACATAATTAAGTTCGAACTCATACACATAAAGTGCTAATCAAATTTAAATACTCAGATTTATTTAAATATTTATTCAGTTTACAATTTTGGGTTATCTACGTGTGCTGCGTGTGCCAACAAATGTTGTCAAAAATGTCCCCACAAGTTATGGGTCTAGTTACTTATTTATTGTACCTAAGGTACAAAAACGTATAGAATATAAGACGTAGGCGCACATTAATCAGTTACACCCAAGAGACCGATAGATCTCACGGCACGTGACCTTCAAATATTGAGTTAGGTGCACAGTGGTGCGAAACCCAAACAATTTGGTCGAAACCCAGAACCCAAATTGAAAAATATTACCGGCAAACAGGCGTGCTTTATTGCCAATTTCCCGCAAAATTTTCAAAATAATTTCACATGGTTTTTGTTTTATTAACACGTGAGCGAATTTTCTGATGAGAAAAAGTTATCTGAAGCGCAGTTAAGAGAACTTTGAAACAATTTGAACTTTCAGTAATTTTGTTGCTTCATATTAACTTGGAAGTTATTTTAGCTACACAAAGGGCGTTTTACATTAGACGAAATATTACATAGTCCATTAGTTAAATTAGCCAAGATTTCTCATCTCGCCCTATCTTGGTGGGATATTTATCATGTGTGTACTTGCTTTAGGGAGCCGTAACGTATACTGCAATACATTGTGGTTAGAGCATTTAATTTTGTGTTGGTTGTAAATTACAATTTCAGAAATGTTAAGGTAATATGTGAATAATTGCTTAGGGAAGCATAATCTGCTAGTGTATAAGCGACTAATTTAAATTTAGTGACTACAGCATCGATTCTGTTGTACCGTTATCTGAACTTAATATACTAAATTCAACCAGATTAAAAGTGTTCTAAAGTAAGAAAACGATGACGTCAATGTAGAAAAGAAGTTTGAGGCAACGTGTATAATTTTAATTTTTGAAAAATAATAACGTGAAATAGTTTTTAATTTTGTTTTAGTCATCTTAATTATGACTATGCTAAGTTAACACCAATTGATTGCTACGAGTAAGTCTTGAAGTTAAATGGATTTATGAAAAAAACATTAAAAGCGAAAACATAAAATTTGAGGTTAAGCCAATTCGCGTTCCGAATTCAAAAATCTCTTCACAGACTATTGAGTCATTAGAAAACAATATGGCGTCCGCATTGTAGATCAGCGCCCACGCGCCGTCACCGCAGCCCTGCTTAGTTTATGGAGACTCAGCAGAATAGAATTTACCTTTGATAGTCCTGTTGGTACATTCTGTAACCTTTTGTAAATAGAGTACCTTATAGAAGTGATCACTCGAGAGGTTGGTTGAATGAACGAATAAACCCGAATCCGAATGATCTTAAATAGGTCTTAATGATCTACTTTTTTGTTGGAATCTTTTTAATCTGCATAAGCCTACACCAGGTTCTTGACGCATGAGATGAGATCTGGTCACTTTCACTCCTATGATTTTTCGAACGAGAGAGACAAAGACCAGAAAATATGTCGGATTGTAAGGAGGCTCCAGTCCACTGATAGACTTATGCCTTTCCTAGCGCACACTATTCGACTCGATTTTATTCGCATTTGTTTTTAAATCATTGCCCAGTTTTCTGCGAGTATCGTCAATCGTCACTGTATCGAATCGCAAACCGCTATATTGCACTCCCCATTATAATAATCATTGTATAGTTCTGAATCGTTTTAGAGTGTGTTGTTTTTTTCGATCGAGTTACTAATTAAATAAAAAGACAAAACACTGTGTAACTTTTCCGACTTTCTAACCTATACAACGTTTATAATCTTCTAATTTTAATTTGGTTACATCTAAGTGTAACCAAATTAGAATTCCAAAAACGACTCAAACGTTTTGTAAAATTTAACTTTTTGCACATTTTCTTTACCTATTTTTGCAATTTTATTAGTAACAAACAAAATTAACACCAGGATGATTAATAACTAAACCCACTGAACATTTTGTTCAACACACTACCTAATCTGGCCCTAGCTCTATGATTGCACAATGTCCCTTATATTTTTTGGAAATGATAAATCAACTCCAACGTTTTATTAACTGCGAGTTGCTCAGACCAAGTTGGAGTACCAATTTGCAACGTAATTACCCCGAGACAAGACGAACTTTAGCTTCTATTATTATTATGCATAGCAGTAGTAGAAGGGCTGGCTGCTAATTTATGAATTAGTAGTTATTTATTGATTTAGGTTTCTCAGTTTTTCACATTTTCATTTGTGACTTTTTTGGGGTAAAATAGATTTTACGTCCGTCGTCTTTCTTACTAATATTTTAAAATCAAAAGTTACTTTATCTGTCTGTCTGTTTGTAGGCTTTTCACGGCTGAACGGATGAACGGATATTAATGGAATTTGATAATTAATGTTTTTCTGAATAAACACGAACGAAGTCGCGGGTGTGTGTTGTTATAAATTAATTATTTAGCATGAATACCACATGGCGATGAATATAAAACCCTAGCTATTATAGTAATTTTATTAGATACCTAATTAGCTGCACCTCGCGTTGTTTTCCGTGTACTTGTAAAAACTTTCGCCTGTGCAGTATAAGTAGAAAGTTCGATAAGTAATCCCTTTTTAATTTGCAAAATATTATCAAAATCAGTTGAGCCGTGAACATGTGTCTAATAGGCTGTAAGAGTAGCTTTTGATTTGGCTTACTTTCAGCATAAGTTTTACAGCGCTTTTTTGTTTCAGAGTTAGAATTCGAAGAATGCGGATCAAAAGAAAGACGATAATTATTTTTTCAATGAAATAAAACTTCTCTGCATATGGAGCTCGTCACTAGATCGTATAAATAGATACACACTAATTTACTCTTAGTAAGTTAAAATCCTATGCTACTCACTCACTTACTTAGTACAAAACGGGTTCTTGGTGCGTGCGTGCATAAACCATCCAGACATCCGATTAAATTATTTAACGTCTTCATTCCCCGTGGTGCACGCAGGTTGCATGCTGGCACGCGGATGCTCAGAACATGGTCTTGGTTTGTATGTACCTACCCTTATATGCCCAGAAATCCTAACGACCATAAGTACTTAGCACTATGGGTCAGATTTGCTTGGTAAATAGTGCTGCGATACTGTGGGTGAGTTTACATAGGTATAGGCGAAGATAGAAGCCTTCTGTTGAAGGTTAGTCTGATAAGACCGACCTTTGCTGCTGGGAACCTTTCTCCGGTATATGATAAGTTCGAGATAAGCTCTTTTCAAGAGTGGAGTTAAGCTTCTAGACTGTATTAGATACATTTTGTACTTGAATTTCGTATTGTATTTAATGTTTCCATACACTGATGTGTTAGGATTCTAATTGTATGCTTTAAAACTAGAGTGAAATTCGAATAAAATGATCTAAATAAGTACCTAAAACTTTTCTGAAATTCTTTGGAACCGGAACGATATTTAACCAAGTAGTGATGTGAAAACGATCGATTACATTATGATCGATAATCAAACTAAAGAGGTCGTAATTAATTTTAATGTCCAAGCGATAGATAAAGCATCGCCAGACTCCATTTAAGACGGCTTTAACTGTAGTATATTATTTAATATTAAAGATCTTAAGGTAAACGGGCGGAGTGCCTGCAGTTCCGCGATAAGGCTTCCCCCTCCCCCTCGCCTTTTGGGGGTGGAAGACTTAAGAGGCGGCCATACTTCAAATTGCGTTTAAGTTAGATAGCTAGTTTGATAAATTGCCCCCCATTATTGCATATCAAATGGGACCCGATAAAATTGTCTTGGTGATAAAGTAAGGAGTTTTTATTGAGGGTTCAACTTCTTTACTTACTTTTAAATTGATGAGGTTTGCGGTGGAAAAGAATGAGCGTGCTTACCTGGAAGGAAACGAAAATGTAATTAGTTTTTTTTTCCGGTAAATAAATTGAATTGGCGAGTAATTGTGCTTGTTTAGCTCTAGAAGTTGGAAACAGATGCTAATTTTGATGGTTTTAGATGACAGCTAAACAGTGTTGCTGTCCTTCAATAAATCTACAATGAAGATAATTGTTTTGAATGCAAACAAAAACTCTTATGAAAATAAACTACAACATTTATTTTTGAGTTGTAGGTAAAGCCAAAATTTTAAAAATAGCTCTTCAAGATAATGTTAGTACCTAGATTTCACAACTAAGATAAAGACCTTTAGCGAACCAGAACACCGATATAACTCAGAAAATATGCTCTCATAGGAAGTATGAGCACGAAATGAAATACACACATAAACAACGGACGGAACGAATTGCGGACTCAGCACTACATCAGGCCGACGCGACGTGGAGGAAAACATAGTGTGCACGAGCTTTACATCGATATTACTCGATGCCGTTCGTCGACACTACTCGATACTCGCTCGTATGTATCGATGTCGATACTTACGTGTGACGAGTAGGTGACCGGCTCTCGACTTAATTAGTTGATGATTTTCATTTTTGAATTATGTATTGAATTATATTTAATTTAGATTCACTTAGTACTTAAATTTGCAATCATAAAAATATTTGAATGGAATCACAAGAAAAGATGGACCATTTACCCAACATGAAAGGACAGTACCTACTATCTGTTTATCTCTATTAGATAGATAATGCTAGTGCCCCACAATACAAACTAAAGGATAAGAATGCATTAGAATTTTATAATGCTAGGTTTTTTTTAACACGAGAGAATCACAATAGAACTTGATTTCCTACTTTACTCAAATAAAAACAAAAAGAAATAAGTAACATTGTTAAAAGCTAGACAAAAACAACCCGACTGTAAAATGTAGTCCGAGACTCCTGATTTTGTACCCAATATGTCACTTCCACTATCAAGACGATTCGAATGACACCTCACATGCCGAAATCCATCCAGCTGCTTAGGCTGTAGAGCGTGCCAAAGAAACCTCATACATACATACACTTGAAAAACATAACCCTCTTCCTTGCGCAGACGGGTAAAAAGGTCAAAAAAGTATGGATAAAAAGAAAAAAATGTTTTACAGAGATGAGACAACATAGACCCGCTAAAGAAAAATGCAAATGTCATAAAGAATGAATGCAATGAACACAACTTCTCCTCCTCCACACATACGCGTTTTGGCATCTGAAACTAAGCCAGAGCGATAATATTTATCCACCTTGATTACGATTACGCAAACGATATGACGATTCAAAACGCACAATAGCCTCGAGCCACAGTATCGTAGATTAACCATCGTACGCCAAATGAACGCCCGATAATTTATCGAACGTGCCCCCGTGTGTATTAGCTGTATCCGACTAATGCTGGCATTCGATATTCGGCGGCCGGTCGCGATTCGATATTTACGAGCCAGCGAGCCGCATTAGACTGTCCGTAGGTAAATTAGCACAGATGCTAGCTACTGTGATTCATTCCAAATTGGCTTTCACCGGAAAAAAGGGGATGCGGTAGGGGCTTTTCAAACGGTTGCTTGTTGCCTTTTAAATATGGATTGGGAGTGTTCTGTGGATTATTATTGGGATAGATTTATTGTGTGCAAATGGGTTTGGTTATTCTAGATTTCTTCAGAGTTGACAAACTTTTAGAAATCCATAGCTTTTAACTTTTATATTTCTGCATACTTAGATCTTTTCATAGAGGCACCTACGCTCATCAGTGGGTTATTCAAGATTCTTTTTGGTCGCTATGCTCTTGACAGAATGGTCGTCATGCGGTATTGTTATCGACAGGGACTGATGTAATGTGGCTCACAATATCTCGCCATGTCTCTTTGCTTGAGGTCATTCTTGTGCACTCATGCACGAGACCGCCCACAGCAGATTTGACCTGATCGGTCCATCGCATAGGTGATCTGCCGCTATTCAAGATTAATAAATGTTAATTATTGAGACTCATCAGAAACAGTATAATATATTAGGGATGACTTTACTACTGAAATTAGAATGTTTTTGGAGGAATAGGCTGTAGCTGTGACGTATTTATTAAAAGTAGGTCCATAGATATAAGATTTTGTATTTCGTTTCACCATCAAACACAAAGACTAATTATTTTCCTATTCAGATAATATGTAGGTACAGTAATAACTGCCCCCAGTCACATTACGAAGCAATTACAGTAAATTAACCAAATATCTTTATTAGCCATCTTATTGCTTTGCATAAACCTTCTGACACGTTCATTCAAAAGTCCGAGTTTAAACGAGGTGTTAAAATCTTGGTAACAATCACCGACTACGATTAATTAATTCTAAGTAGTGAATATAAATCAGAATGTGCAATTAAACGATGGTTTAATGGTAAGGGCGTCACCCAAGATCGGTAGTATGGTACGCCTAAAGATCCTATCGTAGAGTGCTTCATACTGTAGACCGTTTAAGCGCGTGATTCCGAAACGCAATGCAGTGTTAATTTTGTTAGGAAGGTTTATAAAGCAATATTTACATTTGCAGCTATGATTAAGCATAGCCTTATACGAAGTGTTTTAAGATTACCGTTACGTAACGTTAATCCTAACTAATATTATAAATGTGAAAGTGAGTTTGTTCGTTTGTTTGTTTGTAACACTTTCACGCCCTAACTAATCAACCGATCATCATGAAATTTTGCATACACGTTGTCTGGGGTACAGAAAAGGACATAGGGTACTTTTTATCCCGAAAAATAGAAGGTTCCTGTGGGACCCCGGGTGAAACCGCGGGGCGCAACTAAATAAATTTGAATTTGACTCTACACCACTGAATAGTTAGACGATAATGTTTAGTTGAGGAATATCTATTTTGGGCTAGCTGCACTTCGCAGTTGAATCCCACAGGAATCGTTTTTTTTTTTTTTGGGATTAAAGGTACCCTAAGTCCTTTTCTGTATCCCTGACAACAAATATGCAAAATATCATTATGATTGGTTGAGTAGTTAAGCCGTCAAAACTTAACAAACAAACAAACGAACGAACAAACTCACTTTCGTATTTTTAATATTATCATGGTTAGGATTAGAACAAGGGTTTGTTTAAAAAACTTTTATGAATAAGTAATCATAGACATTTTTGTCGGGTAGATTTGCTACATAACGGCTCAAACTGAATAATACAATGTTGTTGACATAATGAACACAATTTATGCAATACTTACATTACATTATAAGATGTGCAAGGTCTAGGCAAGTAATGTTGGCCACTGTCCACACGTATTATTTTTATTACATATCCGGTACAGGTAGTTAAGCCTTCTTAAGGTAGTTAAAGTTCTTTGCCATACAATGGAAAGGACATTCTAGAACAATCTAATTCTTTACATGTGAAGATTATTTCAAGGTTTGGTTAATAACATCAATATTTTGTTGCAGATGATGACAATGCAGAAAATGGTTGAAAAGATGAAGATATAGAAGATGCTGAATTCTAAACTGAAACAAGAGTGGAATACTTAATTGAAGTTGAATCAAACCATAATATCTACTTCTGAAGTAAGTATGGGTGTGTGTGTGATACGTGTTTTTTTTTTTTGTTTATAACTTAATAGGCTTGCGTTTGGCCGCCAACATGCCTGATGATAAGCAGTGATGCGGCCTACGATGGCGCACGCTTGCTTAGAAGAAACCGATTCACTCGAGACTTGAAGACACCCAGATTATAAGTGTCAGGGAACACACAGAGTATTCCACACTCTAGCGATCCTAGACTAGCAACCTTGCGCGGATGATCCAAACTTTGAAGTTTGGTCTGGACAAGGGAGTCATTACCAATAAATTAATTGTGTTTACTTTGAATAATTAGCGCAATTAAATTAAATAGAAATATACTCAATTAAAAAACCTGCAAAGTAATAAAAATAAGACTGAAAACCGTAAAATCTTGATTATTTTAAAATTATAAAGCCCATGCAGCATTTAATAAGATAAGTGCATATTTCGCTATTCGAATAATATAAATTGCGGCTGTAATTTATTTTTAATGAACTGCAAATGATAGTCCGTGATATACACAAATGCAACATTTCCCAATAATGAACCGGTGGAATTACCTTTAGTATAAATAATCCGCGGCACAGGGTGGCATCGATGCGCTACTACTGCAAATCAACCCCCAACCCCCTACCACACCGTGGCCTGTCGACGATAAATAAAATTCACGTTTTAACAATAAAATGCATTTTCCGCAAATGCTTCCAGTGAATTATTGTTCGGGCTTTACGAGCTTAAAATTATATGGCCACGTGAAATTTTCGATCTCGATAATGCATCGGCCAACACTATTTTCAGTTACGGTTTCGTTCCGTTTTTAAATTGTATCGATTAAGTATTCGTTAGAGTTTCGATTTTGAATCTGATTCAGTTTTGTCGGTCATTGCGTATCGACTCTTCCTTTTTTTCTTTAAGGCGTAGGGGTGTCGTGGTCTCTATGGGTAATATTTCGTATGAGGGTTGCATTTTTTATGCATTTTTCCATTTACCGTCAACCAATGCACCCCAAAGTAACAGTCACGTATCAGCCATAAAAAAAATATTTACAAAACATTTCCCAACGGGAAAAACTTGGGTGGAAACAATGTTTTATTCGAAACAAAAATAGATCACAGACCACTTGATGGAGAACCAATGGCGTCCCTGCGGCACAGATGGCGACACGAGCGCAGAGATAGCAGAAAAATATGAATTGTAGCATTCGATATTTGTCACTTGAATTACAACTCCCGGCGGACGACCGGAATGGCCGAATTGCTACTCGCACCTCGTTCGGCCAATGATCTATTTTTTCGGGAGCCTGCCGTTTTTGGGCAGTGAAGAATGGGCTGTGGTATAAGTTACCCCACGCGGTATAGCTTTGCTATCTCTTGACAGTTGGCCTGTACGATAACGTCGAGTATATAGGCCGAAGAGTATACCAACCGACAATGTTTACTTTGTTCCACTGTTACCAGATCTGTCAAACAACAATTTAGGTTTTTTTCACCTTCTAATTTTAACATGTGAGTAAAAAAAGGGAAACATGTTTAAGCTACCGCGATAAGTTTCTTTAAAAAAATTTAAAACAAAATAAGTAAACATGTACATTCATGATTTTATCCACAACATCGTAGGCGAAGCTTTACGTATTACAACTGATCAGTCTCCCAATTCTTCTAAGCAATGTCTTTAAATTGTTAATGAATTGCCTCAAATTGACACTTTTTATATGCCAGAAGTGTAAAAATAGACAATATTTAAACAGTTGCTTAGTACAATCGAGGCCCAGTTGAAAAAATTACGTCACAATAGTTCCGGTCACAGCCTACGCTCATGTTAGCACCCGAGAGCAAATCTTCCGTCACTATTATACAATTTCCTTCCGTTTGGGAGTAAGCAATAAGCAAACAAAACTCGTGTAATAACGGCCAGTCACGCCAAGGAAACCAATTTGGGAGGTATTTGTAAACGTCAAATATGTTTGTGCGCACCTATTTATTGCCAGCATCCCTCACGTACGAGTAAATAACGGAGACACTGCGATAAAGTGAAAAGAGATACCAGAAACGTACGACCAACTTCGCCTTAAATCTCTTCCGGTCGCAACCCAAACCGCGCTTTAATAGTACGCAATAAAGTTTGTTTTTGTTTGCGCTATTTACGATCCAAGCTCGGTTTTAAGGGTGATGCGTATACAAGTGGAAAACTCCGTGCGCCACGTGCGAATGATTCACGATCGTCCCTTAATTAAAGAAGATTTTAATTGTATCGGATGTCTGTGAAAGCGAAAATAATGCACTCCTAAATTGGGGTTGGAGTTCGGAAATTTATTTTTGTTGGACGCTGAAAATATTGCTTTGCGTGTTTTAGCCGAAACCAATCTTTGGGATATTCCACAGTGGAAAGTCCGAACGAATACATGGTCTAATTGACTGCATTTTTTAAATATTCCTATACGTACCTCACTAAATAAAATTGGATGAGTTTGAAACTAGATAGCAATTTAAAAGTAATTTTCTAAAGAAAAACGTGCGGGTACCTCGCTATTTTTGCTCATGTAATTTAATTCAATGCCTTTTAAGTCTACTATTACAAATCAGATATAAATAATTATTGCTTCTTCTCTAAAACGTGCTGAACTACAGCTCCCGTGCTTATCACCGATTTAAACCTAAAGGATTGATTGAATGATTTTTACCTATTTATTATATTTTCTAAGTAAAGGAATACTTTTATAAAACAATGGTTAATACATTATGAATTCTCTTGTTTTTTTTTATTGTTTGTGTTGATAACTGTTGCTGAATTTAAAAAAACTATTTGATTAGGTTGTCTAATTTACTAAATATTTGCTTAAGAAAATAGTCGATACTACTACGAACTAAATATGTATTTGACTAAGAAAATAGTCGATACTACTACGAACTAAATATTTGATTAAGAAAATAATCAATACGGTAATCGGACATAAACTAACATTTCAAACAGCCCTCTAAACACAATAAATAAAACCGTCCAAAGTAGAAACACCATTAAATTAAGTAAATTCATTTTGCGTATATAAAGTCAAGCTGCCGCCGACTTTAAAATATCTTTCTTAATTACAGAATCCTTTGTTGAACGTATCTGATCTATGTAAGTCGGGGCGAATGTTTTAAATAGCAACCCAACAAATACGTTCCGGTCGGGAAGTAGCGCCTTAATGAAAGAACGACTTAAGGTTGTCGACAATTTAAGTTAAAAAAAAAACAAGTAAAAAAGCTGTCGTTCATTGTTTTTAAATAAAGCATAGCTACTGTGTAAGTCTAAGTATCGTCAAGGTAAATATTTATTGATAAGAGAACTACATTAAAAAAAATACGTTCATGCCTTAATGAAAGAACGACTTAAGGTTGTCAATGGATTGATTTTTTTTTAACTGTCGGTCATTGTTTTTGCTCGACTGTGCAAGAAGAAGGATTATGTTTTTCGAGTGTATGTGTATGTGGGTATATATGTATGTATGAGTTTCTTTGGCACGCCCTACAGCCTAAACAGCTTGATGTATTTCGACATGTGAGGTGTCATTTAAATCGCCTTGATAGTGGAAGTGACATAGGGTACAATATTTTGCAGCCGGGTTTTTCGTTTTTCTTTAATAATGTTACTTGTTAAACAAAGCATAGCTGCTGTGTAAGTCTAAGTTTCGTCAAGGCATTTTTTTATAGAAGTGAACTATATACAAAAACATATACCTACCTATATACATTTTCATTATAGGTCGTAGGTATCGTAAATATTAATTTTGTAACAAAATAAAAGCAACAGTTTAAACCTATTCGTAACAAAATTTCATTCCACATAAATGATTTTACACCAATTTAAAACCATCTTGGGTTTGTAAATCGAATTCACCGACCGTGAAAATATGACGGAAGCTGTGTAACAATCCTGTAAGCTGGAACCCTGGAATACTCTGGAATCAGTACGTGAAGTTCATGAAAATATGACGGAGTTAATTTTTTTTTGTCAGAACTTTCATTGCACAGTAAAAATAGACAGAAATTCCTGTCGATCCTTTTTTGTTTTGAAGTTCAATATGATAAATGTCAGATAAAGAATAAACATTTGCACACCCCTGTTAAGGCGATGCAGTTCCTAAAAACGCAACAGTGTATGTCTCGAATTCAGTTGCTTATTCGAATCCCGTACTCTGTACTGTAGTCTAGTCTGCTCTTGGAGCGTACTTCATTTGGCGAACAATGGAGCGCCCCGGTCCCGGCGCCCCACCGGATAAATTGACTCGCCTTAACTCGCGCCCGCCCGCGGAAAATTGGGGAAAATCGATTTAAATATCTCGAATGTGATGGCTTATCTCGATCGGGAGTAAGCCCTTAACAGACATTCACGCCCGATTCCTTATACAATCGAAATGTTTGTAAAGCACTCCGTTTTAAGAACTTGTAATTTATCATGAAAACATCTGCTTTATACAAATGCTCTTTTAATGAAGAAACAAAACATTCCTGTAGTTTTATCCGAGAACCATCATGTAAGGAATGATAATTTTGAGCTGCAATTAGGTACAGTTTTGTCCGGCCAACAATTAAAGCAAGCAGACATAATTAACGAAAACTATTCCAAAGTTCAGAAGCATGCATGTAAGGATAATGTAGAGATGCCAATTAAGGGTAGGGCTGGCAAAGCGAGATCTAGATAGGTGGCTGTCCCGGGGTCTGATGAATCTCGACTTGCACGCGAGCTGGTTGCCTTGATTGGCTGCGCCTTTCACTGAATTAAAATTGAAGGAATAATGAAGCGATCGATCAATTTTACCGAACTTTAAATTGGCTCTCAAGATGATCATTAAAACAACGTCTGTTACGAAAATTTTTATGCGGTAATACGAACATAACTGCCCTAATAAATTAAAAAAAAAACTGCTTCGTATGCTAAAATATGCATGTTAAATGTCTACAATAAAATGTTGTACTTTTCACTTACATGAATATAAACCGCCCTCTGATAATCCTACAGACCTCAAAATAAAGTCAGGACCACTTAACTAAATCTAATAGAATCACCTCGGCCCGCTTTCCAATATTTACCGTTTCGTTTTTCCCCTCGTGTAGTGATTTTCCGAAGATTCGTGCTTTGTAGAGGCGTGTTGCTATGGACGAGGGTCGCAGGTACATAACCTTTAATTAATCTACGGAGATATGAGGTGAGAGTTTATTGTTTTACGACTTCCGCCTTTAGCGAGGAGGGGTTTAGGGGCTGCTTATTTTGTGGAGACTAGCCTTTAAATAAGCGTTTTTATAAGACAAAAATGCTTGGTAAAACCAGGAAAGGATTTTTTATTCTTCTGAATTCAAAAACACGATAAATGTTTTTAGACTGTAAGAATTAGTTGGTGCTAAAGCCTACCATATATTAACTATTTTGTGTTTTTGTACCTTTGCCAAATTTTTATCAAAATAACCTTTTTGCGTTTCCGAACCAAGGCCCTTCCGTACCAATAAAACGTTAGACATCTTTAGTGACAATTACCGAAAAACTTCTGGCAACTCTCAGACCAATCTATGAAGAACCAAATTCGATTTCGCAGTCAGTTTATTGAATTGATCATGCGCAAATATTTATTGATAGGGACGTAACAAGATAGGGTCACAATTTATTGTAAAGCAAGTGTATACATATACTCATATGTATACATAGGTAACTGACATAAATTGACATTGGTAGCAATCAGACAAATTGGCTCCGGCCAAACCCCTCTAACGAAATTAATCTGATGCGTAGGTTTTCTTAGAGCAACCACTTAGTAGGGGGACTTATGGGCAGAGGGAGGAGGTAATCTAAATTATATTGTTTATTGATACCTCTAGACGTTATCGAGTTAGCAGTTCGCAGTATGGCATTAGCTTTTCTTTGTAACTACTTTCATAATATACTCAAGAGTTTGGATCCATCTCAGAGTTGGCAAGATCACTTAATACCTTTTTAATGATTCTTAAACGTACTAACAGCGAACAGTGGAAACAGCGATGATAGCCTAGTCGGAGAAGACTCGTCTCTCAAGCCAGAGGGAGCGGGTTCGGACCCAGCCGAAGGCACGCACCAATTTGTTAATTGTGTGAACATTTGAGCGAATTTAATGTCATCTGCTACGCAACTGGACCACGATGTATGACGACAGGCTCACCTGTAACATTTGGGACTGAATATCGTCCGGCGAAGTGTGGGTGTTGAACACCTCTGCCAGCACCTTCAGGGGAAAGACGTGACGATATGTTATTTTAAACGTACTATACTATTTATTTAAGACATGCAGTATTAGTTTCATTGAGTTTTAGTTATGTAAGTCTAAGCAAAAAGTACCCAGTAAATAAATCTTCGAACGTATAACAATGATATTGGTTTCGGTCAAGAATAGCAGAACAAAGACGGGCTTCCACTTCTCGCAAGCTCCGCTCGATCAAGTATATTGCTGTCTAGAGAATCGTCTGCATTATTGCACCAAAAGCTTATCAGGGAGTCGTTGCTGGGTTTTACTATCCCAAACTGTACCTTCCAATATTGCTCTCTTCTTTATTCCAGTGTTTTTTAAAAAGGACCGCAACACTTTTAGGAAGTTAGTTTATATAAATAAAAAAGCATTTATTGCCTGAAACTAAAAATGTATCCTAACTAATATTATAAATGTGAAAGTGAGTTTGTTCCTTTGTTTGTAACGCTTTCACGCCCTATCTAATCAACCGATCATCATGAAATTTTGCATACACGTTGTCTGGGTACAGAAAAGGACATATGGTACTTTTATCCCGAAAAAATAAACAGATGATGTGGGACCGCGGGGCGCAACTAGTTAGGTTTATAACAAAAAATAAAACCAATTGCATACTTTTAGTTTGGCAATTGGGATATTCTCAACGTTTACTTAGTTTTTAGTTGTTTATCTATGATTTTTGATGTCGACATCTCTGTGCCCTTGTGAAGTACAAGGACCTTTTGCCACACGACACTTTTGACATGACAAAATGCCACGTGGTTTCCTAAAATAGCGTTTTTTCTGAATTATCTTTAACCAGCAGCTGCGTTCTCGAAGATTTTTGTTCAAGACCCCTGTTTACATACATGCCTGTAGTGGGTGCGTGAATAAATATCAAACAAATCCACCTTTAAATAAACAGTACAGGGGGAATAACGTTTTTGCCTCATTCCGAGTAAACGATGCTTGAAATATTTATTAGGGGATGAATAGAGTTTTAGATATTGCAACGTTTGTGTCTCAATTTTTCACAGAGAAATACGTCGTGAGCATTCTGTCGCTAGTACTGATTTGTTAGCACGGTCAGCTTAAAAAAACGTTTACTTTCAGTGAAACCTTTTTGCTATTTTTAAGAAAGAAAATGTTTTTATGATTAAATTTGCAGTCGGGCGCAAAATTTTGTCATTATCGTTTAGAATGTTTTCTAACTTGTCACATTTTAAGTTAGCGCAGATGATTTACGGTCGATCTGTTTTATTCCTTTAAAAATAATATGCTTACTCATACAGCCATTTTACACAGTTGGAGATTTATGTACTTCACTGATTCACTCTTATTATTAAAAAAACATCTAATAGTAAAAATAGTTTAGCTAAATTAAAACCTTAGCAAAATCTTTATTTTCGCATGACTGTCATAGAAAAATGATTAAATCAAAGTTCAGAGATTAGTTTATCAACAGTTTGATAATTTGAACTCAACTCAAATTTCCTCACAAATTACAAAACCACGAGCATCTAGCCAGATTAAAGATCAAACAAAACCGTATTCGAACCATTAAGATTCAAACGCCAAAAAATAACCCCCAACCCCGCGCAAAGCTCTACATTAGCCCTACGAAACATTAATTACATCTGCTCAAGACGCTCAAATGCTTGGAAAAACTGATTATCTAATTAGAAGAAAGCCTCTGTAAGAGTCTCTTGGAGGGCTAATCACAAATTAATGGGAGATAGTACTGTGGTGCTACCATACACTATTTAGGCAGTATGGTAGGTTCACACACTACTCTACTACACAGCTTGAGAAGGCCGCCCACAAGGAGGAGCGACGATCTGGTGACGGTCGCAGGAAGCCGCTGGATGCGGGCAGCGCAAGACCGGACTTTCTGGAGATCATTGGGATAGGCCTATGTCCAGCAATAGACGACTTTTGGCTGAAATGATGATGGCACGCTACTTTTTGTCTCACTGATAATGACAAGTAGGGTCGACTGAGGCAAATGCGCCTGTGGTTCAATTGCGTCTTTCTAGAATTACTGACAAACCCTTCACAAATTAGGCGCCTCTTACATCTGTTTTTATCTTTAGTCTCAATAATCTGTACAAGATGCCTAATTTGTAAAGGGTTTGTCAGTAATTTTCGAAAGACGCAATAACCCCACAGACACATTTTCCATTGCTTAAAAAACTTTTTTTTATTTTTTTCATTCAAAACTTACTCTCTACGGACTTGACTCCATGACTTTTGTTAACATAAATCTTTAATTTTTATTTAACGGTAATGCAGGTAGAGGGGGGTTAGTTAGTAAAAAAATTTTTAATAGCTTTAACCTTCCAATGTTGTATTTTCACGAGAACTAAAATATCTATGCAAAGTTTCATAAGGATCGGTTTAGTTAAAGCAAATGAGAAAACTATTGCAAGATTTGAAAGAGACAAGAAATAAACATTCAAGTAATGCTAAATAAAACCGTTTAGTAATAAATGTCAAGTAAAACTATCAGAATTCAGTACTTTTGGGCCAATGCTCTTTTCAAGTGGAAGTATACCCATTAATTCGGTTTATCTCAATTATTGTTTGTGTTTAAAGCCAAAACAAAAACTGAAGTTTATGCAGGTGGGTAATTAGGCGTCATTTTATTTACATAACACCGGAAATGTTTGTACCTAATAGCAAACTCTACAAGTTAATCAATCATTGCTTTTATGTATTTAAAAACAAACTGCTACAGTTAGGAAACTAACGGTATAAAGAGCCTTTATTGAAAAGAAGTAAGTAGGTACATTATTTTTCTGACATTTAGCACTATGTAAAATTTCAAGAGCGTGAAGTTGCTCTACTGCTTCTATATTTATTCATTGCGCATGTACCGTGGTGTCGCGGCGTGATGATAATTTCGCCTGCTGCGTTAAGATCCTCATCAATTATGGCGCAGCCACCCTCACGCTCCCCTTTGTCAGGGCATGCCTAGGTTTTGGCAAGCGGGACTGTTGGCTGTATATTTAGCACCTATGAAAGAATAGGGGTTTTTAGGGTTCTATTTTAATTTGAAACTGATTTCAAAGAAGATGTAGAACTAAATTCGTCTATGTATTTTTTTTTAATTCTATAGTTATTGCATGCATTTTAAAGTAAAAGACGTTTCTTATGTTGGATGATATGAAATAGAGAAAAATAATCTTGTAGTGAAATCGAGTCCTTCTTATAGGTTAGAGTACTTTCTATTCCTACCTATTTGGAATTAATATGTGCTATTGAATTTACGACTAAGGTTAAATAAATTTATATTCAAAAAAATTAACTAGACATAAAGCAGTAGCAGATAAGCACTTTTTTTTAATGTCTGAGTTTTTCTTCCAAAATAAATCACAAACTTAACAAAACTAGACCAATTAATATGAAACACTCATTGATACGCAGCTCGCAACACGCGATATAACTCCAAATTAGCATAATGAAAATATTAAATCTATTGTTTAAATTATTTTATACTAACCCTTATAAATAACTAATGGGCTGGCTATGCTGGCAAGTAACGCTTCCGTTTGTTGAGGCGTCTTCAGACTAAGCTATAACATAGCATCGGATATAGCTAAGAATTAAAATGTAAGTACTTACCTAAAAACAACTTTAAAATGCATTTTAAGGCATTTTGGATGGCATTTGCAGATTTTGAAAATTTTGGACATTCGGTATGGGTAATCAAAATTTATATTTTTGTCGGTGATCCTATTTACAATATAGCTGGAAAATCTCATCCCACTAATATTATAAATGCGAAAGTTTGTATGGATGGATGGATGTTTGGGTGTTTGTTACTCAATCACGCCAGAACTGCTGATCGGATCTGGATGAAATTTGGCACAGGAATAGATTTTAATCTGGAATAGCACGTAGATACTTTTTAACAAAGTCTAAGTCAAAATGTGTAACTGCAAGTAAAACCGCGGGGCGACACGGGTACTTAATAATTATGAACATCAGCACTGACAATATATGCTTTGTTGTGTTATACGTATACAGCAACAGATAATTAAGTTCACATAACAAACAAAAAGCATGAAAAATAAAAAATAGTACAAGGCATGGGGTAAGCCTTATGATGTACGAATTAACACTATCCGCATAGTATTATGCTAAACTGTAAAGCGTAGTCTGAAAAGCCCTTAACCGCACTTGATTTGTAGTTCCGCTACGGCGTCCCTACAAGAGTTAGAGCCGATGTTCGTAACATTTGGAACCGCCATATGGCCCCGAACCCGACTTTAAATTTAGAATGACTTATTTGAATCCAGAACGACATTAGACGCAAGAAAAACCACAGATTAGGGGACATTTTGGCCAATGACAGAAATTACTGAACTATCAAAAAGAAATAAACAAATGAAAAGGTTTCGAATTTAGAAGACTAAAATATTATGACACAAGATTAGAGTCATGCAATAGATGCTAAAGTTAATCTGGAATTAAATTAAACCACAATGAATGTGATAAAAATCACATTCATATGTTTGTATATAGCTCTGGAGTTTTACTGTTACTGTTCTTTTTACAGCTATTAAAATGAAAAAGACTTTAAAAAATGTTAAATGTTGTACGTATCACAAATCTTCAAAGTTATTTAATGGTTAGAAACTGCATTTTTTATTTTTTAAATTTAGATATGTGTACCAGTTTGAAAGTAAGCTTTAACACAGAGGTAGAGCTAAAATGTAAACAAATCAGTGATACTGGTAACACAGGTAAAACTGCTAAATGTCGGCAATATTGGGATCACCCTAAACGTGGCTCTTGTTGTTATGCCATGAATATAAATCGTGATAAATTCCGTGGGAGGGCCCTCGCGGGAGACAACCTCAAGGGCTTTTTTCTTAAAAATAACTTTTGTCAGAGTAATTCGGAGCAGCCCCGAGATTTACGGAAAGGTGGTGTCACTCCCGTAATTAGTTTTTAACTAGTTGTGATAAGGGTCCGCAGTGTTTTACCGGCTTTGTAATAAGTTTAAACTTATGACTTTGAGTGTACCAAAGTTAAAACAACTGCATCTGGAAGGAATTTGAAAAAACACGTCCTTTTGCGCTTAAAAAACTTTCACCGAAACAAAAGAGTCCCAAAAAATCTATTGCCGTCTATGGACTCGAGTTCCTATTGTTTAAAACGTCAAAATATTTTTATTGTTTTCATATTTCGCGCCGATCATAGAGCACGCATACACTTTGATTTATGTCCAGAACAAGAAAAAAAAAAGAAAGTTGTTCCACGAAACTTCTTTTATTCCCCGTAAAAGTTGCGTAAAAAACTGGAGGCGCTTAGAAAAAAGCAATTTTCTAGCTCAGGTGTGTGAGATGTTCTTTATCTAACTTTGCATCCGAAACGCTTTGTTTATGGCGGCATATTTTTTCCAAGTTTTGAACATTTTATTACTTGTACCGTGAACTCGTACCTTTTTACCTTTTTAAACGCCGACAATGGTCTAACAATAGTTGCTTTGTAAGACGTTGGAAACTAAAGCCGTCGTATCCGGCGCTACCTGTTTTGATATGCATAAAAGTTTAAAACAGGAGCATTAAAAAATAAAAAGTACATCGCCTTTTAATGGACACGGAAAATATAATTTGAAATACTCTTTATGGTCGGCATAATGTAGCCAAGTGGGCCAAAAAATGGTTGTCACCGTCTGGCGCAGTACATTAGCATGAAGGGTGTGGGGAAGGAGGCTTTATCAGGAGGGCCTTTCCTGAGGGAGGGCCAAATAATGCGATATTGCTCGTTTGTGCGAGGCCCTATTTATCTATTAAAAAACTGGAGATTTATGGCGGCGTATAGGAAACTTCGGGAAGTTTTTATGTTGTTGCTGTGAGCGAGCAGCTAATATAAGAGATTGATGCGTGTTATTTTGGCTCTGTATGGCTCTATTATTTTTGTTTGCTGTGGAATGTTCTTAGGGGTTTTTGGGTGCAAATATTAGGCTATTTTTTACATTCCCCTACTATAGAGATTGAAAATTATCACTCTTAATGGAGGAAAAAGTTACGGTGTGAAGATACGTATTACAAACTGTCTCATACAAAATATCTTGTGGATGTTATTCAATCAAATATACTTACTTACCACAAAGTACCAAGGAATGCTAAGTAAATGTTATGATATTTAAATACAAAGACAAAGTATAACTACATTTTTCTAAGTATATTTTTTTAAATAAAAACGGGCGAGAAACAAGCGGAACATTCGTCCTATTAGTAAGGAAATAGCTTCAACAATAGTACAATGGTCTAGACTAAAAGATGGTCAGCCCAAAATTTGAAAACACTTTAAAAACGACCGTAAAACTAAACTCCTGCGTTACTTTACTTAATCGCTCTAAAATTCAAAACAAGAGACTGCCAGTTAAGTTTGGTCTGATTACTTCCGATATCTTAATATTCAATACCCCATTACAGGAAGGCGAAACAATTAAAGCAATTATTCCAGTACAGATAACCGTTTTATGAACGAGTAACGATCACAGTTCAATACGGTAACGTTATTCCGTTGGGCGTTCACGGAAAGTCGTGACTTTCGTGATACTAAAGCGGGCATGAAGCGAGCCCTTAAAGGCTCTTCATACTACGCTATATTTTTATCACATTACAGCATCAGCTTCAAACATTGCCAACCAGCCAGCTTAATAACATCCCAATTACTCATAAAGATTTTGTTAGAAGAATAAATAAACCATGCTTGAAATGGTTTCACTTATTAATCAAGCTTCAACATGTAATTAATCGTGATTTGTAGGACAAACCAGAGCTGCGAAAAACCAATGATACTATGATTTTGTATTTTTTTTCTACAACAAACTAGGCATGCGTTTGACCACTGACTCGCCTGATGGGAAGCGTCGACGTGATCGAAGGTGTAACACGCTTGCCTAGGAGATACCTATTCACTTTACTCTTAAACACCCCCAGATTGTATTTAGGTGGAAAGACAGACGCAGGCAACGAGTTCCACACCTCTGCAGTTCTTACAAGAAAAGTAGACTTGAAACGCTTTGTGCGTTTTGGAGGAATTTCCACCATAAGAGGGTGTCTCTTACTGGTGTGCCTGGTACAATTATAAAAGAACGGTTGATGGCTGGATCAGGTCGTGCAGTTCTTGTGCACTCGCCGTAGTGTATTCTGTAGAGTACCGATATACTGTTTCGTTGTCTGAAGAGACCCCGAATCTGAACGCGTCATTATGACGCTTATGGACCGAGGATAGGCATTGATTGGTAATGGGCGACTTGTCTGGTCTGCAGTTTATATAATCTATGGCTACTGTTGGGTCATAAAGTTGCAGCATGTGAACTAAAATCATTTTGCGGTTAAGTGGCGGATACCTTTGTCTTTGCAGTCAAATTGCAATTGTTTATTTGAGTTGAATATTGCCTGTCATATTTCTTTAAAGTGTTTAACCGGCGTTATTGCTATCTCGCTCGCACAATTCAACGTTTTTAAAAATAAATACCTAATGGCTGAGTTGGCAATTGAAAAATGTTGTCTGAAAACTATTTAGTTTGTAATATAACGGTTATTTTAAACTAATTTTAGTTTCTATACTTACCTATCGATTGGATGGAGAGATCGAACATTAAAAACAATAAAAAAATGATGATCTTTTTCTCCGTCTAAGAAAAAGGTATGAAAACTAAAATTAGTTTAAAATAACCGTTATATTATAAAATAAAAAATTGATATATAAAAATGAATTATCTAAACAAAGCTGTGTACAATGTTTGGGTTAGTAAATTTATAATGTTGTTTCCCAATTACTTACTCTAAGTTTATAAGTGTAGTTTACTAATTAGTTTTGTACCTAAACCAATAAAAATAAAATAAAAATAAATAAAATAAATACCTAGTTATCAGACAACATTTTTCAATTGCCAACTCAGCCATTATTTATTTTCAAAAACGTTGAATTGAGCAAGCGAGATAGCAATAACGCCGGTTAAACGCTCTTATACAAAACTGACATCAATCTGTTAAGTACTTAGTTGTTTTTTTTTTTAATCATTAAACTTTTTTTTTTGTTTAAGCTTTATGTCATAGAGCATTTACTCTAATATTTACAGCGTAATTTTTCTAAGCTTTGCGTTCTCGACTGTCTAACACTGAAACCAATTTTTTTTTTATCCACTATAACTGAATAGTAGACGAACTTAGTGATACATTTTTTTTTAATTTATTATACTTTATTCAATTACAAGAATTTGATTGATAAAATGGTGAAATGATAAGCTATAAGTGTAAGTTATATTTTTATTTGTCGAGTGGATCTGGATTCCGGACGAATGTACACAGCATTGAATTTTCGCCGAAGATTTTCATCGTGAAAGTTGAAAAATTTCCCGTATTATTTATGTAGGCCCGGAAGGCATTTACCGCGGCCAGAGCTATTGGCTCAATTCTCAAATAGCCCTCCTATCTATATGATAAACTCCTATTAGTATTGACCTCTCAATAAATCTGAAAAGTGCTTTGATGCTTATACTGTGATAACGTGATTATTATTTTGTATCATCCTATCAGTTTTTCCAACTTAATAACACCAAATTGAAGTCCCTACTCGTATAACGGGCATTGTTCAACCAATGACAAATAATAGCTGATAATACCACAGTATCGGGTATCCACCGAATTTAGCACTATGTTCCGAGCCAATATTCGGACCGATAATAAACATACGTCATCTGTTATGTATTGTTTGTGTAGATGCAATTTGGTAATGAGATTGCTGTGGCCAAGAGTCACGGTGAAATGCTGGATTTTTATGGGTGAGGATTTTTTAGGACATTTTTGGGACTATTTTTTGCTTGGTTTTTGGGCAGGTTATTGGTAAGAATAGGGCCCCAGACCGTAACTATAAACTACTCCACTTATTAATAAGTAGAGTAGTTTATAGTTTCGGTCTGGGGCCCTATTCTTACAACTCGAGATTTTTTTTGGTTATTCTCTCTCGTTTTAAAAGGATTGAGAGTGGCCAAGCTAACAACTCACGCGGCAGAATATAGACTATGGAGCCTGAATTTTTACTTTCTAAAGAGTAATTAGGGTATGTAAATCTCAGAGAGAACACTCACCTATAATTAATAGGTCTAATTCCAAAAAATAATGCTGCTATTTTCAATGCCAGTGAAGTAATCATTCTGTTAGCGGCTTCGGCAGTCAGCGGTTGCCATCCGAATCTCACCTTTAAAATTCCGTTCTCAAATTCAGTTAAAAAATGAACCATTGAGTCAACGAAATACTTGCCTTCAATTATCACTAGACAGTCTTGATCTCATCTTTCAAAAATCGATTGCATTGACCCAACATCGCTCGTCTAAAACGACTGCGGCCTAACATGACGCTAAAGCGAACGGTTCGCGCCAAGACTAGCCTTGACAGATGTTACACTTACTAAAGCTACCGTGTTCCGCCTTGTACCGGGTTACCTAATAAATAATAGCCGCACTGAGTTAAGACCTCCCAGTGAGGAAGCAAGAGCTTGTTTACTGCGCAACCCCAGCAGTATTGTGGGCACCTACGCGATATATTTTGCTTAGCAAATTGCTCACCGCTCGGTGTCTAATAACCCTTTAATGAAGGTACTGCGATGTTAATATTATTTGTGTTCATTATAACGGGGTGTTTTTACGTAGGCAGAATTAATTGCAAGCTCTAGCAGGCGTTTCTGCCGCCTGGTCACTTTTTTATCTATGGCATAATTGTAGTTCAATTTAAAAAAAACGTGGTGTTAACAGAAAATACTCTTCCTTTTACAAACCATTGGTTTAGTCGTGGAATTTAAAATTACCTGAAACAAAAAACAGATAACATTAGACAAATAAAATTAAAAAGGCCATGCACCTTAACCAGTGATGTGAAAAATTAGCTTTTCGATTATATCGATATAAAATATTGACGCTATAACATGAGCAAAAAATCTTGACATTGATTTAAAGGAATTATCCAGTACGTGATCGAAATAACAAACCACACCCTTTCAAATGGCATTGAATATAATGGTACTCAATTATGTAATTTAACTAATGTAACGCTAATTAATTCAACGAACACGCGTCCGAGCCATTGACAAAACTCGCAATGTGTCAATAATAGCTCATTTGAATACAATCTACACTAATATCCGTCTACAATCACGAGTTGAACATAGTCATAGTTTAGCTCTAACATCATACCTAATCTAAGCCAAAGTAAGCTTAATTCTCTCTCGGCAGACGCCCAAGTTGTTAAAACACTTTTAAATTAGATTATTAACCTGTGACGATGTCTAAGTTAAGTTGAAAAATAACGAGAGAGGTCGGTGTTAATAACAATAGTTGGCTGAAAGTTAGTAGCAATTAAATCAGAAGTTTTCGGCATAAATTAAACTTTAATACAAATTTTATGGTAGGTAGATACAACATGTAACGCACACATAAAGTTCGAACTTTGGCACACTACCATAAATCAAGGGGCGTTATGCGCCATGTTTCACAAGCTCTCGATCTCTCAGTCACGCGAACGTGATTCGTTATACATCTGTCCCGTTCTAACGCTGAGTTGGAGCTTTGAAAGACCCAGGGGAAGGGGGAAGCTGTCTAGTCGTGACGTATTACTCTGTTGGCGGTCGGTAGGGTCGGACGCTTCGAACAGTGTTGCTTGTTTAATTCTTTATTGGGTGACCTACATTCGAATTAGAATCTTCTTTTCTTAATAATAAATGATGGTATATTATTTGTAGCACTAAGAATGGAAGCGGTTCCTAATGAAGTACCCGATGTGAATATCGATATCGACATGGGCGCTAATTACTTAGCTGCCGCGACAGCACTAATGTATGCCGAGTAGGTTCTCAATGCAAATCGCAAGTTCGATTCTAGAATAGACAATGTGAGCCGAAGTTTATTGGACCACCCACAAATTTCACTGCATAATCTCAAATTGCATGAAATAATACATCTCAAATGCATTAATTAACGATCAAGACTAAATTGTCATACAAAAATGTTGCATGATTACAAGAACTCTGTAAAGTGTAATGCATTCGAAGAATTTAAAGACAAAGGTGTAAGTAAATACGAGTTTGCAATCTTAATTCAAGATAGAATCGATGGAATGTGTGAAGATGCATTAGATCATTTACACACAAACGATGTGAGGTGTGACGAGCAGCCAATTGTAAAAGTGAATCACGTTTACCGCGTGATTGAATTCATAATGAATTTCTTGATAACTCATTATTATTAATAGATAAATCATCTGCTTCACTCGCTTTCGTTGATAAATCCGTTTTATTTATGGCTTACTGATAATTGAACAACTTATAATTTTCTTCGAAATAACAAGGTGTTAATTAGGAGATACGAGTATCATATCTTATTGCATTTCGAGTTGCTTCTTGGATATATTTTTCGAAATGACCTTCGGTGTTATTTGTATCGACTAATTCCTTAGCCATTAAAAAGTATCGCCTTGTAATACATCTCATTGGTCGGCAATAAATACAGCGTTATCTTTCGATATCGAGCGCGGGCCGCCGCGACCTACCCCCTACTCTAATGAATTACACAATGAACTCTCATCTAAATACAGAAAAAAGCTTTTAAAGGCACATATCAAAAATGCCCACAAAAGCCTACTAAGACAGGACTCTGAGATTTATGGTCCTCCCTTTGTTAAATCACGTAATCTCCACGTGGAGCCGCGATATAAATGGAGGCAAATGAAAATAAATGTAGTTCCTCATTCTGTTGCCTATTTACATTGTGGTCGAGTATAAATCAGGCTCTGTTTAATGGTAATCTATTTTAAAAATTACCTGTTAAATCACATTAGGACAGATAACGCATTGTTCGGGGTATGTTTTGGGGGAAAAAATGTTTGTCGGTGGACTTTTGAGATTTGTTGCCTTCAGGGTGGCATTTGCGTCACTGGTCCTTTTATTTTACTCAAAATGTCCTGCCCATTTTGGATGTTAAAATAAATGTATAAAAAGACTACATTCGGTCACACTCAGTCTATGTGCTTCGAACTTGTCAAAACTAATACTTAATTCTTATTGGTCAGGTACATGATACTCAGTCAGTAGCTATTATCGACGATAGATACAACCCACTCAGTCCAATTTTGGCATCGAGCTAACGCTTTAGCTGAATTAGTCATACCACCACACCCATTTAAAATAATTAAAATCACATCCATGTTTGTTTAGCTGCACTCAGTTTAACTATGACAAACATTTCGACTGTCTTAAATCAAATCGATATCGCCAGTGCGTGGGCGAGTATCGAATCTAATTTAATGATTATTTATTGACTACGATTCGAATACGTGTCTGCCAGTTTTGCCACAGGGCATGGGCCATTTTAGGCGGTTTCCGGAGGTCTTTATATAGACTTGTTCAATAAATATTTATAACGAAATATTGACAACTCCACGAGGCATAAGTAGTAAGAAATTAGATTGCTGCTTAGACGAGTAAATGCAATTACTAAATCGAATCCAACTCTGCGTCCAAATTATTGTTTTGAAATCAACAACCCGTTTCTTAATCCTTGAAACCCAAACCTATTCTCAATATCGCTCGAAATACAGGGTGATTGGAAGTCGGGTGCAAAGCTTTAACGTGACGCTAGCATAGACCATTAAGAACCTTTTGAACCATGATTGTCTTAGACGAAGTGCAACTATTTTTTTTTTAACCATTATTTAATGGCTTTTGGCGAAAATCCCGAAAATTTACCGTTAATAATCAATTTTGGCCAGTTTGATAAATAAGTTAATTCTTTTTCATTTTATTTCATTAAAGTAACGTGTAAGCAATCTAATAAAATATGCATTAAGCATGTGTATCATCAGACTTTTTTTACTATCACTTGAAGTACCCAAATTTTTCAAAAATGAAATAAAACTGTTTTTTGACAGCTTTAAAAATAAATAACAAAAAATGCTTTTTTTGTTCATACCTTTTTGAAAATATGCTTGGTTATTGCTCTGTATTTTGATGTATCATTTACGCCAATATCTCAAAAATTACTAAAATTAAGACCTTAGAAACCAAATTGAGGAAGAAAATTTAAATTTTTAGGCAGACTAATTAAAACAACATTTTTGCTCAAAAACAATATTTTGAATGCGAAATGACGACTGGGTTCAATTCTAAGAATAAAACGCACGTGCAATAACTATAGGGACCAAACAAACAAAGGACTCTCCAAACAAAAGACACCGCGCGTGGTGTGACGCGCCGGCAATAAAATTTACCTTTTCAGGTAGCGCACCCAGTAAAAGAATAGGCCATACAGCAAAATCGGCTTAATTACTAAGGCAACAAAGTCGTGTTTCCTTATTGAGGATAAAGAACTATTTTGAGGGATCAAGGGACTCATCACATCTTATCTTAGTTTAGTCGAGTAACAACTGCCCCTGTGTCTAGACATAATTTTCATCGCGTTTATTCACAATTCACCGTGTCCAGTTGTAGCCCTAAGCGCTCCTGCACGTGTTGATTTTGGACTAGTGATTTTTTGAGTTGACATTTAGTGCGCTCCTACGTCATTTTTTAAATTGTGAAGTGACCATGGCCACTTTTTCTAATGAAGAATATGCGGATATCGTCTTTATGTATGGTAGAGCAGACGGCAATGGATCGTTGGCACGGCGGATGTACCAAGAGCGCTATCCGAATCGCAGGGTTCCGAATGTCAGAGTGTTTTACAACACATTTCGTCGGCTAGCTGAAGTTGGGATACACCGTGTGGAACCAGGAGTCAATCCAGGTAGACACAATCCTGACGCCGAGGAAGCCATTATAGCAGCATTTGAAACAGATCCTCATACCAGCACCAGAGCAGTAGCTCGAAATCTAAATATTTCACAATGGAAGGTGTGGAGTGCGATGCACCACAATGACAAATATCCGTTCCACGGCAGGGGTGTGCAAGGTCTGGAAGAGCAAGATCCCCTCAGAAGGATTCAATTTTGCCGTTTCCTTCTCAACAGAGACATTGAAGATGCGTGGTTCTTGAAGTCAATCTTGTGGACAGACGAAAGCAAATTTTCTAAGGAGGGCATAACTAACTTTCACAATCTCCATCAATGGGCCGACAAGAGTAACAATCCACACTGGAAAAAGCAGGTGTCGTTCCAGAAGAAATTTTCTGTAAATGTGTGGGCCGGAGTAATTGGCAAAACGTTGATTGGGCCCCACTTCTTGCCAGATACCTTGAATGGTGATAATTATTTAGAATTTCTGATAGACGATCTTCCTTTGCTTGTAGAGGAATCCGGTGCCCCGATATTAGAATCAGAGCGACAAATAATTTTCCAGCAAGACGGCTGCCCAGCGCATTGGACATTAAATGTAAGGGAATATTTAGATAATTGCTTCCCTGACAGCTGGATTGGCCGAGGTGGACCGATCCCTTGGCCCGCTCGTTCACCAGATCTGACCCCGCTGGACTTTTACGTGTGGGGTCGTGCTAAGGCGCTAGTGTATACGAGTGTAGAAATTAACACCAAAGAAGAATTGATAGAAAGAATAAATTCCGCTTTTGAAACAATGAAGCTCGAGATGATGATGAAAACTACTACAACAGAAGTGAGAAGAAGGGCCCGTGCTTGTGTTAGAAATCGCGGTAGTCATTTCGAACACGAAAAATAAATGATTTCAAATGAAATGTTGTTTTAAATAGTCTGCCTAAAAATTAATTTTTTCCCCCTTAATTTGGTTTTTAGGTCTTAATTTTGGTAATTTTTAAGATATTCACGTAAATGCTACATCAAAAGAAAGAACAATAACCAAGGCTGTTTAAAAAAAGGTTTGAACAAAAAAAGACATTTTTGTTATTTTTTTATACTCCGCCAAAAAACAGTTTTCTTAAATTTGTAATAATTGTCGTGAACTTCAAGTGACTGTGAAGAAAATATCTGATGACACTCGTGCTTAGTTCATGTTTTGTTAGATTGCTTAAACATTACTTTAATTAAATAAAATAAAAAAACTATTTACTTACTATTCAAACTGGAAATTATAAGTAATTAACGATAAATTTTCGGAGTTTTTCGCAAAAAACACAAAATAATAATAATACTAATAATAGTCACACTTCATCTTAGATAACCATGGCTCAAAAGGGTCAAAATGGTCTATGCTAGCCTCACGTTAAAGCTTTGCACCCGACTTCCAATCACCCTGTATAACAAATCGACTAAATACGAGGTCAAACGTGCCAGAAAACAACAACAGCGACGCAGCAAAATAAAAATCATTAGTGATGCGACTTCCCGCTGTCCCGACGAGGCACGTCGTCGTAAGTCTCGCCTACATACGCGCGAGACGTCATGCAAACGCAATAAGAAATACGAGAATTTACGAGATAAATAAAAAGAACTGGCCCGACGCGATATACTACCAGCAGATTTTTCCGAAAGATGCTGACGAAGTGTACGTATAAGCTGAGGCTTGGAATCTGTAATGTTTAAAAAAGTATTATTTATAGCTTAATATGTTTCTAATTTCATCATTGTAGCGTGATTTCAGTCTGTTAAAAGTATATTGGTTTTTGTAATTTATTAAACCTCATTTGACGTCTAATTAGATTGGTTTGACAGAACTTTTAACGTCTAATTTCTAATTCTTGTAACTATTAGGTAAATAAAAAATTAAAACTATTCTATAAGGTTAAGCTGTATGTGTTTAGTGTTAGTCTCTTAACAAATCACATACTTAATTACCTAATTCTGCCTCAAAAACTATCCGCAAGAGTTACTCGTAAGTGCTTACGTTAAAAAATTGGTCACACAACACAAACAGACTGGCCAAGTTGTTGCAACCCCATTTCGATTTATCGATACGTGACACGGCAATTAGCACATCACTAGACAAAGCCCTCTCGGGTGCGAGCTCACAAATCATACAGATACCATCTTCTACAAATTTGAATCGGATCTTATTTATGATTTGCCTTTTTCACGGCTACGTTTTGGGGAAAACTCCTATATAAATCACTGATAAATGGTTATTGGGTTTGTACCTAATTTCAACTTTGTACCGCCCAAAATTTTACACAAACATTCCCGTATTTAATTACTCCCATACTTTGTTTATGTACTGCTCTTATCTTGTCCAATGAGAAAGAATCAAAGCGCGACTGGAGCGCGCTTATTGGTAAAAGAAGTGCAAACTGGACAGTTCCCACGGTCCCTTTCATTATACGCAACAGCATAATAATCATAACAAAAGCATGTACAAACACCGTACTCGGTTAAACAGCAATCGCATAAACAAACCCCAACAATAAAGCCAAATAAACGCTCGAGCACGCCATCCAATCGCACCTTGAATCGGGCATAAAGACCATGAACACCGGCGGAATTGAATACACCTCCGCTCAACAGGAGCCTCCGAATATTGCATTCCCCGCCGTACTCGGTCGAGTAATATCGAACACGGGGAGACTTCGTTAGTGGCCATAAAATCGTTTACGAGCTGCCGAAGAGCCCTCTTCAATAAGCATACCGTAAAAGTTCGGTTATACGACGCTAGATGGCAGCTAGTGGTCGCTTGAACGTTGCAACGATTTTACTGCCATCTATGGAGCTTTTTAAGCGTTTAAAAGTGCGCGAGGGAGAAGGGAGGTGCGACCTCTCGCTTTGGCGTGGGGTCTACTCATGCTCGACGGCTGGTGATACGGCCTCCTGAGGAGCAAACGTGATGAGTTAAAACAAGCTCGCTAGCTTTCCTTCAGTGTTTTCATGAATGTCTGCATTTTAAAACAGAAAGTTTAGAATATGTCATGTTTTAATAGAGTTCTATTTCTATAATTTGTTTTTGAAGTTGTTTGTTGTTTGTTTGGACCTTATCTATTTAAGACGTGCTAAATGCTAATCATAATTATTTTTAGTGAGTGGTATATTTTTATGTCATAATTAAATTGAGTGGGACTGTTCAAAACTTACCAAACTTGTAAATAAAATGCTGTATAAATTTTGAACTGAACGCGGACACAAGTTGTGTGATGAACGGTTTCACGCGCATTACGCCCGCCGGACAACCTAGGGTTGTCACTTCTTAAACATTTTACAATGATTTTCATACATTATTGTATTAGGTTAGTATATTTTAATAAAAAAAACTACTATTTCTAATGTGTAAGTACTTCCGAAATACAGTTTTAAGTAGTTTAGTCAGTCGATTTGTTAAAAAAGATAATTTGTATTTTTAGGCTAATAAAAATTGGAAGGACTTACATAGATAGGTTTCTGTTTGTACTACCCGAAGATTACAAACGACAACATTTTTTATAGATTAACAACCACTATTTACTATTTTTGATGTGATTAGGCGACAAGACGAACTTGACATGTAATTCATATTTTGGTAAACATTATGACAGTTCAGAGCAGTGTCCAAACAACGATCCAGTTTGACAGCGTTTTCGTCGACACAAGAGCGACAACCCTACCAATGTTCGATGGTGGTCTCATTAGATCACGCCCTTATATGATATTTTCCTTTTTTCACATATAAATTATATAAATCGCAAGTTAACCCTTGTAAGAACTGTTAAAGTGAAGCTAACCATCGTCTCAAGAGCAAAATGACGCTTGGAAAATCGCTTAAAGTGCAACACAGGGCATTAAACATATTAAATTGGTTATAAGCGAGAGCTCGCCTATCAATTACCTATAAACCTCTTTATTTTACATCCGCTATATGAATACGTGAGCAATTTAACTAAAGTAGAGTTACTTCTAGACGTTTCACTTAAGGCGCTCGCAGACGTGTCGAAGTTAGGATGTCTACTTAATACGAAAGTGGGTAAACCTAAATGCGACAGTGAGTTTGTTCGTTTGTTTGTGACACTTTTACGCTTAAATTACTCAACCGATTGTCTTGAAATTTTTCATACACGTTGTCTAGGGTACTGACAGAAAGAGACAGGACGTTTTATCTCGAAAAGTTTAACGGTTCCTGTAGGGCGTATGAAACCGCGGGGCGCAGCTAGTTTCTTTTATTTGCAGATTTACCAAAGATTAAAAGTATAGGTACTTTATTTAATGCTTTGCTTTACTATAATAGAATATTTGGTAAGAAAGTACTGACATCTCACTAATATTGTAAACGCGAAAGCTTGTGAGCGTCTCTAAAAGTAAAACCTTGCAATTACTAAAAATTCTAGAGATCACTTATAATCTGGGTGTCTTCAAGTCTCGAGTGAATCGGTTTCTTCTAGGCAAGCGTGCTCCATCGTAGGCCGCATCACTGCTTATCATCAGCCATGTTGGCGGCCAAACGCAAGCCTATTAAGTTATAAAAAAAAAGATCCTGCAGCTCCGAGCAGTGAGTCTGGAATAAAATAGTGAAGACAGATATCTTGGTAACTGAAATACCTATAAAAAACCTATGAAATGGTTTAGTACCTATATCTACTAAAACACGTTTATATAATTAAAACAGTACCTAGCCGGAACTGTCTTCAGCTTCCCTAACAAAGTTATTAATCATCGAAACGCAAAAAATGGGTAATTTCTAGACAAAGAAGATAATCGGTTTAAACATGTTACTGAATAAATCTCAATAAAATTGATCTCATCGTGAAGAACACCATGTTAGAGGAAATCGACGGTACGGTTAGCAAAAGACAAAAAATAACATGACATAACATACCGTCACGCCTTTCCCCCGGGGGGCTGGCAGAGGTGTAATACAATACCCACACTTCGCCGGACGATTTTTAGTCCCAAATGTGATAGGAGGCGAGCCTGTCGCCATACACCGGGCTCCAGTCATGTAGCAGATGATATACAATACGCACATATGGTCAAACAATTCAAATTCAAATTCAAAATTCAAAATTTATTTATTTTCTAAAATTGGTAAATTACAGGGGTTGGTCTCTCCTGTTAAGTTTGGAAAACCTGTGTTAGGAGAGACCGCTCTTTCGTTGTTTATAGAAGACAATGAACAAATTGGTGCGTGCCGTCAGCTGGGTTCGAACCCACTCCCTCTGGCTTGAGAGGCGGGCCTTCTCCCAACTATGCTGCCAGCGCTAAAAAAATAACAAAGAGAGAGAAAAAAATTGGAGAAACAAAGAAAGAAAATTATCACAGCTTCTTTAAAAAAAAAATAAGTGTAAGTAAGTAAATTAAGTAAAAATAATAAGTACTTTTTTTTTAAACAAGCTTTTATTGCGCTAAAAAGAATACTTAAAGTAAACTTTTTCTTTAAAACTATTACTATCAACTTATAACGTCATTACACAATTTATTATGATTTAAAAAAGGTTCCCGCGAGACTTAACTCAACCAAAAATTCTTTAGTCTAATTATCGAATCTGCTCACAAAATTTCACAAGAATCAGTTGAGGAATGCTACCTGTCGAGGAGAACAAACGTCGGCTGCGAGATCTACAGCTCACAGAGCTACTAGTTTATATTTGTGCAAGTTAAAAAAAACAGTAGCATAGGACAGTTTTCTCCTGAACAGCTACACCATGTACGCCTAAGCGCGAATCCATAGTCATTTATGGATATCTTATATCGTTCGAAACTCATTTACACTTGTTAAAATTAAAAAAAAATATGATGATGACGATGACGTCACAATAAGGTTTAAGGTTTAAAGACATTTATCCTACTAATATTATAAACGCGAAAGTTTGTTAGAATGGATGGATGGATGGATGGATGGATGTTACTCTTTCCCGCCAGAACGGCTAAACAGATCTGGATGAAATTTGGCACAGAGATAGATTATAGTCTAGAATAGCACATAGGATACTTTTTAATCGCGGGTGAAACCGCGGGGCGCAGCTAGTTCTCAATAAAGACATTACATATCACTCACTTGAGAACAATACTAAACATCAACAAAATTACAATGTCGTCGTATCGAGCAAGGCTACCAACCCTCTCAACGTATTCATCTGCTTAGAGGACTGTGATCGGCTATCAGGTATTGAGCAAGTTGTTTTTTGAATACGTAATAATAATAATAAACTTATCGTTCGATTATTCTGCTAGCTGTACATTACAAAACCAGTTTCTTATGGCATTTTGTTTTGTGCCTACCAACTGCCAAAACACTAAACGCGGCGCTATCAGCCTTTTCATCAAAATACCTTAGATTGTTTCACCATTATGTTGATTCATAAATTATTGTCCGAACAATTGAACGATTTATTAACTGACAAGATGTTCTTAAATATTCGCCTCGGGGTGCTCTCGACAAATTGTTAATTTTGAAATTATAATGAGGGATCTTGGATGTAGAATGTATGTAGTGCTTGTTTGTGAACTTATCGATCACTTTAGATTCGTTTGTACTTTCACTCCAGAACAATCTTGATTGGGTGCAGCCGGTGCAGTGAAACAGGTACCTAATAAGTGATATTTGATAATCATCCTAATGAAGCGCTGAAAGCCTAGTTAGAAAAGCCCTGCCTCTCAAGCCAAAGCGGAGTTCGGAGCGGGTTCAAACACAGCCGACGGCACGCACAAATTTGTTCATTGTGTGAACGTATTTGCGTATTGTTTGTCATCTGCTACATGACTAGAGCCCGGTGTATGGCGACAGGCTCGCCCCCAGTCACATTTGGAACTGAATATCGTCTGTGGAAGTGTGGGTGTTGTATTACGCCTCTGCCAGCCCCCTCGGGGGAAAGGCGTGACGATATGTTATAATTCAAAATGTATTATAATTGCATTTCAACTTCTCAACCAACAATCATCATGAAGTTTTGCATAAGTACACGTTGTCAGGTGTACAGAAAGGATCTTTAAGTACTTTTCAGCTACAACACAACTTACAGTACAACTGCGAGGCGCAGCTAATAAAAACAATACTGTAAACTGTTTAGCAAGACTTTAGTTTAAATTAGCAAGACAAAATTAAACCCTAAATTAAGATACTTTCTAGAAGAAATAGGAGTAAGTGCTACCTACTAGTCTACCTGTTTCAATACGCGGGAAAATAACGCGTGTCATTTGTTTTTCTAATGTTTTTAACGGCTTTCGTCATACATACGAAACAAATAACATGTTATTAGCAGACGGATCGCTCACCAAATCATTGCATGCTGTAAATTAAGCCCAATTAGACGCCATCTTTTAAAACGCACCAACGTATAGGTAATTTAATCTCAACTAATTTCGCTTCTTTCGTGTAGCAAATTCGAGTTTTTATTTAACTATAATAATGAAATTCGTTCAATAAAAATCGGTATTACTCACATATTATTATGATTGATTTCTGACAAACAAAATAAATTATTTGCAAGAAGCAATTACATGGTGTAGGTAATAATTGAAATTGCCTAATTACATTATAATTGTATTTGAAATGCATTTTTTTTTACTTGCAATTCAAAAAGTTTGAAGTTAATTGAAGTCTATTTTTGAACATTATGCTGTTGACTCTCGTGTCAATTAAAATATATATACCTAGGTCAGTTTTTCATCTTTAGCTTACCGTGTCGATTAATAAGGTACCTACTACCTAGGATACCTACCTACAAAAGCACAATAAGTTACTTAATAAACTTTATTTGTTTGTTGATTGTGTTCAATTAACGTATACTAGTATATTTCGAGTAGTTGGAACTGCATTATTCTTGTTTCTTTGCATTATATAATTTGAACATGCGTCTCCAAACAAAACTCCAAAGGCTAAAGATAAAAATGTTGACCAAAGACGGGCAGCGACGTAAGGCGGAAGTAATCATAGAACGTTATCGCAGATCAGAAGCAGATTCATCAACGGTGGCGGAAGTCGTTTTTCATCAATTCTTAAAACAAGGACACAAATATAAATTAATAGTGCGTAACTAACATACACAAATAAATAGCCCGGAACATGGAGTCATTTATGCAACTATTGAAACTAGAAACATGAAAAAGCTAGGAGATAAAAGCACTGGTCAGATAGAGAAATGGATCTGTCTATTCCATGGCATGGATATGATAGAAACATGACTGTAAACAACGAGATATGTTAAAGAGGCCCCTTAGCAATAACCGTTGTATATGTCTAGACTAAACTGTCCAGTGAAGGATGCGTAAAAATTTAGAAGAAGATAAACTTCAGCAGGTTAGGTTCAGACGGTGATCGTCTCCGCCGATCGTCACTGCGTATGGGCGCGGCGAGGTATTCTTTTAAGTTTTATTTTTCGATTTCGTTGAAGTGTATAGTTATGGGTATGATGGGATTAGCATGCCAGTGCTGGCAAAAATCCCTAAATTATTTTTACATGAATTTAAAAAAAAAAGGTTCAGACCTCAGAAAATGATAGAACATTAACCAAATTTCGAAACACCACTATCACATGCATACTGAGACTAACCACTTGTAAGTATGAAAACATACAGATTGAAAATCACGGGAGCTTAACAAAAGCGTACTTATCATTTGATCTACATGCGGACAGACGAACAGACAGTGTGGTTTTCTGCAATTATTTTGATACAGATCTGTAGATATGAAGCATGCACTTTGTTGCGCCCAGTTGTCTGTTTCAAAATGATTTATTGCTCTGCTATGGTATAAATCAGGCTGTATTAGTGTTTTATATTGTTTTAGCTAAAGTTACAATGTTTTTAAATCTTTTTTGTGTAATTACATTTACTCTATAAGCTTTTTTTTCTCTTATTTATCATGAAACGATTCTAGAGCAATTGAAATTAGTTTTTGTTTATTTCATTACCGTCAAGCTGCATTAGTTATTGTTTTAGCAACATTTTATTGTTTTTTTTAATATTTTTTAGTATAATTATTAATGATCTATCTACTCTTTAAGCTTTTCTTTCTCTTCTTTATCATGAAATGGTTCTAGATCAATTAAATTAGCTTTTGTTTATTTCATTACCTTCAAGCTGTATTAGTGTTATTTATTGTTTTAGTTAAAGTATCATTGTTTTTTAAATCCTTTTTGTAAAATTGTCTATGTACTTTATCAGCTTTTCTTTCTCTGCTTTATCATGAAATGATTCTAAAGCAATTGAAATTAGTTTTGTTTATTGCATTACCGGCAACAACTTACCATGTCTATATCAATCATCTTTATAAGGTGTAAAAATATTGATTTCATTTATTACCTGTAAATTATGCCCTCTGGCCTGGTCTACTCCAGTAAAGATGCAATTCGGTTAATAAGATTATACATACGTAGGTTTGTCAAAATTAACTTTTCTGTGATATGTTCCTTTAAAATATGCTTCACTATCATGTAAATAAGCTATCTAAGTATGGAATACAAAATCGATTCCTTGTTTTGCATATTTGCAAATTGATATGCCGTTGCACTTTATGATCAATCGTCAATCGTCAAATCTCTTTGACCTATAAAGAAATAGATAGCACTCAATGTACTAGCATCAAAGGCTGCCCCATTGAATCAAAAGGTTTCGCACTTTCAATTCCGCAAAGTTCAATACATCAACAAAGCTGTAGGTCTGATGGCTAAACGCGATTTAGTCTCACGGGGAAATATTCCTACCTGCTACACTAACCGGTCATACCAACTGCTGTCAAATCTGTGTACTTCACCAACGAACTGTGACTTAATCTATGTTTGAAGCTATAATAACTGTTGCTTATTCTGCAATCTCAGGCGTTGAACATCGCGTTGTAATTCAAGTTACATTGTAGCTCATTGATATTTAATTGTGCGAAAAACACTAGGTTTGCTATCGGTGGGCGTTGTGGCCGTAGAATCGGTGGCATGTTATTGTGAATTATGGTTTTATAACATGCTTTTAATCAATGAACGCGTGAATACTTGATTGTAGAGATATCTGCGACAAGCAGTCGGCAGTTGTATCAACAGTTCATTAATCTGTAATGTTTATTTGTTCTCATGGAGTAGGTCTTTATAATAGTCAGACAGCTGTTACAGAGTAGTCATGTGTAATAAGACTTTGGGTAGTTTACGTTTTATGAAAATCCTACATGAAACAGGCTGTATCCTAATAAAAAATTACCGTTTGATTTTTCTTTACCCAAAAAGGCACTTGTGAGTCTTTCAGTAGTCGTTCTTCTAAGCAGCGATCAATGATCTGACGTTTTATGATTTTCGTTGCAAAAAAATGTTGTTGTAAGTACTTCCCAATTTTTATTTTCTTTATTACTTGTCCAGACAGATATTAATGTTTTTCGAGTGTTTGGACGAGTACCTACCTTCTTAAGTAGAAGTGGGTACGTTGATCGAGTTTAAAATGTGAGGTTCTGTTAAATTTAATAGTGGGTATCTTGAGTAAGTAATTAAGTTACATTTTGCTCTAGAATTTCTGTTTAATTTTTTGTATAATATAAATTTATATTTTTCTTTAACCCTAGATCTTACGCAACACCTGGTGATTAGTACTTAAACAGATGTTAGGGCATAAGCAAAATAGGTACGATTTAAACTACACAGCGCACGTTATCATTATTTATAGCGCACCAATTTCACAGGAATAATAAATAAGAACTATTATTTGTTATTCTTCGGGCCATAACTTACAGCGCGACTAACTTATCTGTCGAGACGGTCAAATGGGGGAACTAAACTGTTCCACGTGAGTCGATCAATTTCGTTTTGAAAGAATGGTAGTGGCTCCCTCATCAACTGTAGGAATAAGTTGGTCGGATTGTACAATATTATGCCGCGGATTCGCTACCACGCCCCGCATTGATAGTGCAGTGCTTGTGTTTTTCACACAATTAAATTTCAATGAACAACAATGTTGTATGAATTACGAGCTTTTGAATGAGTGTGTATTGACGTTTGATAATCCAGCGCCTAATTTATACACAGCTTTGTCGTACCTTGCACTAAGTATTATTTATTCTGTGGTCGTACTAAAGTACAAAATCTTTACCAATTTTTTTGTTTGGTAATTTTCATGATCACCTTAGAAAAGCTAAAGGGTCTAAACATATAAATATACAATAAGTAACGGTAACCGTAATTTTATAAGTAGCTTTTGATTTTGCAGTTATACGTTTACCGTTTTAAATTTAAGTACAGCCAGATTATGTGAGTAGCAAACGAAACCTCCACTGCCTTTTATAAGAAAATGAAATAAATGTAATCCACACTAATTTCACCAAAACCAGGAAACAAAGCCTTTAATTTCACTTTGCTAAGTTTTTTTCAGCTTTCTTCCTGTGTCGATTCTGTATCATTAAATATCTCCGCTTTATTTTATCCTCTGCTCAATCCTCAAGGCATTATCTTTGGTACCGATAATAATACCCTCGATTTCTTTTACATTGTGGCCAAATCACAGGAGATGGATACGATTACGATTATTCCCTCATCCTAAACATTTTAAACGTCCTAACCTTACAAATCCCGTAAAACCAAAATAAACCAATCGGCAACACCTTAAAGTCGATACTCCAATAAATAACATCTGATTTATGAAAATTTATCATACTCTTGAGGCTTAATTTTGAAATGATCCACTCTCACAACCCAAATGCATCAAAAACGATTTTGACGACACGGAAAATGAGACCTTTTGTCTTAGTCTCATAAGTCGAAATTTCCGTTTAAATGGAAAGTTTTGAAAGACATTTTGGCATTGAAGATCGAAAGTGTGTCTGCGTATTGTTTTGATAAGCTGTAGAACGGGTTTGCGAGATTTATGGATCGGATGATTTAATGCGAACGAACTACTTGCCTTTGTGATGATCTATTTTTGGTCCAGTTGTTATCATTTAATTGTTTACAATAACAGTTGATAAGAATAATGAATATTCATTCATTAACGCAGGTGACGCGCCGTACTTGATAACAAGAATTAGGCGGTGAGGGTACGTGAACAGTGTAATGGCCACTTCGCATCCGTCGGTCAGCTTGTTATTATGGTAACCCTTAATTAAATTATAATAGCAGGTCTGTTTTATTCTTAGATTGGCAGCCCTGGAGCTCGGGGCCAATGGGGACTTTGTAATGCGGCGCCTGCGCACCGATGCTAAGTTTTTGGATTTTGCGGTGTGCTAACCTTACCAAAATTACGGAATGAATGATAGTACTAGGTACGTACTGAATGTTCACTCAAGTTTAACATAAGTCAAGTTTAGGTATAAAAATTAACCTACTCTTTTAACCTTTACGCGAAATTGAAACTTATCCTGTGACACAAGCGTTCATAATCCGTTTGGCACCGCTGACTCGAAACCAGTATGACAGGCCCCCTTTTTTGCGATATAGGCTATTATTTTTTCTGTGATATAGGTATAGGTAAGTACTTATATGTATAGGTAAATATGAAAATAAATCAATAAAGATAACAGCAGTGAGCATGATATAAATTAATTCAATTAGGTATCTACCTTTACTAAATAAGTACCTAAGTGTAGGTATACATAAGTACTTACTTACTTGTATACTATAATAATACTTACCTAATTGATTTGTCTACTTTTTACTGATTTTAGTATTGGCAAAACATGTCTGTCTGTTCCTAAAATTGTTTCTGAGGAACAAATCAAACAAAATTTTATCGCTAGGTAAGGTAACTACAGACATTTGCAACCGTATTTGTAGGTGCGTACCTACTTAGAGCGACGCGGCAGAGGGCCGAGCGGCATGCCATGCTTAGGCGGTTATTACATTTTCCAATTTTAGTTCACTAAGTGAGCTAGCGTGCTAAATTTGAATAGTGTAATGGCTGCTAGACAGTTAGCAATCCATTTTTTTTCTATTGCACGGGCATAGCCCTTTTTTTTTTGGTAGGTGGAAAATCTGCAAGCAGACGCCCAAACGCGATTGAGGGTCGCGTTTGGGCAGTGTGGGGTTGCCTTGTTGGCGACCCACTAAAAACCACCTGGTGGCCAGCCTCGATGCATGTCAAGGGGTTCCGAGATCTCTATTGAACGCACCGGTACCCCTCTCGCATCGTGCTCAGAGCACTGTCCCGGGAATGGCACCCACAGCCACGCACCGGCACCCTCGCGTGCTACGGCGACACCTGCCAAAAGTGCCGCCGCCCTCCCGGGAGCCCTAAGTTAGCTTCACAAATTGGAAAGTGTAATGGCCGCTGTACTAAGTACCTACCCGGTAGGAGCGCCCCGCCGCGCCGGCCAAACGTAGAGGGTTGTTCCTTACTCATTTTTGAAAACTCGTCCTCTTTTTCAAATAACCCCTGAATCTGTATTCTGAGTTCTTACCTACCTAAACTGCGGAGTGACACCCCCCTGCCAAAATAAAGTGACCATTTGCGTACTTTTACATTACCTTATTCTAGAACTTAACAAAGGCTAACTACCTATACCTACTACTTACAATAAAAAAAATGAATATTTTAGGTATTTTATTTAGGTAAGTATAAACACAACTCGCTTCTGGTAGTCATTCAAAACAATTACACAAATAACATACATTTTGAAATCTTTTCTTGGAGTAATCTGAAAATAACCCCCTACTACTTACTTACCTACATTTAATAATTAAATTTAAGTTAGTTAATTAATTTGAAATAAAAATTTGTAAGTAGCCTATCTACTCGTACCACTACTACTACGCACACTACTATATTATAGAATCTGGATCAGTTCTTCTGTATGTTGTTAGTACCTACCTAGTTTTAGAAAGTAAAGAGCAAGCATAAGGACATGCCTACGTTATAATTTTTTTTCAATGCTCTCTTAGAGAAAAGCAATGCGGACGTTGGAAAAAAGAACTGAGTCGTCCTACCTTGAGGAAGAAACACATTTACTCGATTATTTTTTCGAAGCTATAGAATCATCTAAAACAAAATTATTTTCAAGCAAAAGATGGACGGGCCCGTACCGTGACTTTTAATTTCCATGATGATAACGTTACGTTTCTGACGCAGCGCGACCGCGAATCGTATCACCGCGCAATAAGGTTCATGGTCGCGCAGTTCCAAAAACAAAACGTAACTATCATGGCAATAAGACATCGTAGTACGGGCCCTATTCCTACGCGTGAGATGAGATGAGATTTTATTTTGGTCACTCTCACACCTATCACGTTTCAAACGAGAGGAACAAGGACAAAAAAAGGTGAGATGAAAATCTCAAATCTCCGAATAGGGTCCCTGGTCAAAGGGAAGGAGGCTACAAAAATAAACTGTCTAATCTCAAAGACAGAACTGCGAAGCCAACACCAGAAGGGAAATCTATCATAGTCATCGCAGCTGGCATGACGCAACGTCTAAATCAAATCGCTCACGGACTTCGTACCCAATTTGACGGAAATAACCTATTTCGTACCGAAACTGAGGCGAATTCGTTTGCCGAATAGGAATTCCATTAGGAAAAACAACGCTCACAATTTGGCGGGCCAATGTAATCTATTACGTATCGGCGCAGATATGAACCGACGTAAATAAAGATGCTTTCACCAGCTTAGGCAAAGGTCAGGCGTAATTTTGTAAGTTTTTTTGGACTAAATAATACCATGTGACAAAAGTAGTGTGCCTGGGGTCAAAACCACTAAGTGCACGCGACTTAAAAAAAACTCACTCAGAAATGTATACTCGTCCAGTTAAACCTACATAAGTGGGTCTGTAGGTAAGTAAGTGCCCACTGATGCGAATTAGGTAAGTAGGTACAACCTTTACCAAAAAAATCTTTTTATTTCAGCACAATTTCCTTACTATCTAAAACTATTATGATTTTAAGCTTATCAAATCTTACTTAACCTTAAAACACATAAACAATGAGGACAATTCAATAGAACCCAATATATTCTATTGACCACGTCAATCCCAATCTTCGACAATATTTGCTTATTGAGGATGGTAGAACTGGCAGAAAATGTTAGCACCGAAGAATAGATCAAGGTAGAACAGCAAAATTGACTTATACTTACACCTTCATAAATATGCATTACATTTATACACCAAAAGAACACTGACGGAACCATTATTAACTTTAAAATTTAAAACAAATTTAATGGACTTAAACCATTTTGTTCTAAATCCTGTCTAGATTTTAGACTATCTATCCAACAGCTTAAAGTACTGGAGCGACAAAAGTAGGTAACACCCTAACCATGAGTCTATTGACACATTTCTGCGATTGGCATCAAATTGATCATTCTATATTCGAACTACAAATCATGTGCAGTGAGTAGATATTTGCGTGACATATTTCGTAATTTATTGCCTTCGCAAGGTCGGTCTGCGAATATTATTCGCTATAGGAAATCAGTTCATTCAAAAGCACAGATTAGGAACAGAGGGGCAACTTCAGAAAGATGAATAAAGATAATCATACAACCGCCTGACGCCGCTCTACCGTGACTTCATTAAATACTTACTCACTATATAAGTAACTTAGAAATTATTTTGATTAAAGTAAGGAAATTAAAAGAGAAACTAACTCCATTAACAGTAAAAATACCTGTTTACAAGTAGAGTTACCAAAACCTACATACTCTTTGAAAGTGCTCTCTCTGTTCCTGCTTACTCTTTGATGATGTATAACTATGTACTATGTAGTGGTTAGATATTATTCTATTGTTCTTTGATACTTAATTATTTAAGGTGTTCTCATCTCATAAGTAGATTGATGATTGATGATTATCATTTCTTTTTTTTCAGTCATCAGTTCTTCACAATATTAAACGATTTCGTGTTAAGTTGTTGTTGCATTTATTGCTTTACAGATTAATGGAATACTGTACGTAGTACTTAATTTTTTTAGATTAAGTATAGGACTTTTTAGAGCATTTCATGCATACCAAAAAACAATCGTTTCTCATATCGATAAGGGCGCTTCGAGACGGGCCATATTTTTACTGCAATACCTACTGGCAATATTGCCGACTGTAGCCCAGCCATCATCACCTACACTAGAAATGTATGACTATATTGCCAGACCACCCTCAAGATATTGCCAGGCCAGTAATGTCAAGCTAGTATTGCAGTAATAGTATAGCCTGTCTAGGAGCGCCCTAACGAAATTAAATTGCCTGGATATTGAAAATTAAGAAATACCTAGGTACTTATCCTACCTACTTAATACTTCTAAAAGTTAAATCATTAATCAGCAGAACGTATATCTACAGTCTCATCGTAAGTATGCATTTGAGTACCTATGTATGGATAATTATTATGTTTTATAAAGGTGCGTTTTTACTAAGGTAATGTCGTATGTGATATGTTATTATGGAGCGAAGACAAACCAGATCATGAGAACATCTGAAAGACTAGGCCAAAAATTGGTTTTAATACTTACTTACCCATTTAATTTAATTTTCACGCTACCACACCATTTCATTATCTTATTTCCATACAATGCCAAAAAATATTTTTAAGATATTAATAACAATTTAACTAGGTAACGCCTCATTATGTAGCATGCTACAACACCATCATACGTTCTCGGGTTGTAATGGTGCGGCTACATTAGCGGCCTTCGGCGATAAATCGGCTATTGCGACAAGTGTAGCCGGTTATTTCGTCACTCGGCGATGTATCGAGGAACTTCATTTAGGTAAGTTCGTTTAATCATATAATAATTATACCTTACCTTAATTTCTAGGGTCCTTTTCATAGCTTATATTTTTCGATCTTGATAAACCAGTCTGAAGAACCTTTGCATTACAAGGTGAACAATAATTGATATGCAATTAAAAAACTAGGTCTAAATAATATTCCCTTGGTAGAACAAACATCTTGAAGACAGGTACAGGCAGCGCCACCTATAAATAATCTCGTGTATAAACTGAAGTTCATTGGAATAACTTTAATGTAATTATGGTGATGTTACACTTCTACTTGACTCAATTCTTTTAAATTGATCTATCTTTAAATGATATATTTAAAAATCTTGAGTGATATATATTTTTTTAAATTAAGGCCTAACCTGGAAGATTTTTTTTTAAAACAATAATAGGTATATTTATTTTATAAATGATTCGATATCTTTTTACTAAAATACTGAGGTGGATTCGGTAAATTAATGAGTTTTCTGTACAAACTACTAGGTTATGGGTTGACGAACTCATGTAGAGCAATACTTACTAAGTACCTGCATGGAAATCCCTACGACGTAATTATAAAGTATCGACTATCGATCCGTTATTGCTTTACTTTGGAACTACTGTTTCTAAACTGGATACTATCCATTCAATTCATTTTGAACTTTATAGTCTGAAACATAGAGTTAAAACTGATAAAGCAAAATGATCTAGAGACACGTCCGTTTGTTAGCAACCTAAATGGTAGGGTTCAATGTTTCTTTCATGCCTAATGACAGGTAGTATCTACTAACATAAATATTTTCTAATATAAACCCATCTACTTTTAAATAGATGAGCAAAAAAGAACTCAACTGATTATGTTTATAAAATACATAAAATAGCAATTCTCTAAAATTATAGTCTTAATAAATGACCTCCAATAATACTGTAACTGATTGTCCTTACATTCTCAGCAATGAACAAGAGATGAGAATGCAACTCCTGCTGTTATTTAAATTCCTATTTTCAGTTTCAAGTTATTCAAAGATTCCTAAATTCGCTCAAAACCTCTTGAAAATCCAATAAAATAACTCAAAGCGTTACCTGTGAAGGGTTACTAACCCATTATCCAAGCGGTGAAAATAGTTCTGAACCATCCTGATACACGCCACATGAATGGTAGCCCATACTTTGTGATACATTATTATTGCATGAGAGAAAAAATAGATGGACATGTAGTTTCTCTTGATACAGCCCGAAATTTGTAATCAGCAAACTAAGTACTCACTACAAAACGTCTTGTTAGTGTAACTGGCCACTAACATTTTAAGCTCCATTGTATTAAATTAATATATCCATACTTACCTATTAAAAAAACATGTTTGAAATTTTAGAATTTGGTAAATTTAATTGTACAATTGGACGGTTGCATGCAATAATGCCAAAAAAATCTTTCATGATCGCATTCATCTCATGTTTTAATTTAAGAATACTTACATACTTACTACGAGTTGATTTTCCAAAACTATGAGGTAGGTATGTACGTAATGTTTTTTATTTTTATTTTGACATTTATCATTAAAAATACTTCAAAGATAAGATTACTGCGAACGCCGACACGCCGCGCCGGCTTGTTTGGCAATAAAATTCACTACAAAATAAATTATCCTTCACTTAAATTGGGGTCCTAATTGACCCATATCTGACACATATAGCCCCATACCACATAAAAATCATAATTGATGTAAGCATGCGGTAGACAAGTATGACGCATGAGTTACGCAATGACTATCGGCTAATCTGTGGCGAGATCCATATTGTTATTACACACGCAAACTTGGTATAGAGACATAAATAACGTCGTGTGATGGCGGTTTAGATAGTTCTAGTGACAGAATCCAGTGGGTCTTCTCTTTCGGCTACCTGTAGTTAAGATTTGCTTTTAATTCAATTTAATGTGTTAAAAAATAGATCAAAAATGGACTTTCTGTTGGTGAATTATTAAATGAAGTAAGTACCATTTAAATAACAATGAGACCAAATCTAGTTAAAAAATGCGTAATTACAGAGAAATAATATAAAATGTACCAGTCCAATTACACATATCTACATTAACAGTAAATCTTATGTTTATAAAAATTAAGTTAGTTTTAGAATTATGCAAACAAAAAGTTACTATTTGGGATAACGGAATAAAACACAAAGAAACGTACAAGTTTATTATGGAAATTAAGAACTCATTAGAAATAAATTAAAGAACACGAAATAAAACGTTTTATACGGTAAGCATTTAGATTGTATCATAGATACAAAGATAAGTATGTACATAACTTGAATATACCAATGTCCAATATGAAAAAATATTGCTATTTTAATACAAATAAAACAAATTCAATGCCGTAAAAAGATACAGTGACTCAGCTAGGTGACGAAAAGTTAAATATTCTGATGCTTAATATTATACTGGTTCGTATAAAATAATGAATGATGAAATTATAATTTCGAAGTACTTATGCATAGACAGAATAATAAATCTGATAGATTATTTTTTATACACTTACAATTATTCTATACTTACCTAGCCTAATATAATATCCATAAGATAACAAAAAAATCGGCTATAACTCACAAACGGTATCAAATATATTCATAAATACATAAATTAGAAATACATTGGGCATTTTATGAGTAGCCGATAAAAATATTTGAGATATTACGTGACCAGTCTTTAACATTTCTGAGTCATTTTACCATTATTTTAGGACAAAATTAAATGAAAACTAGTTTAAAAGAACCGTTTTATACAAGAACAGTAGCAATTTACAGCTATGTTTAGAAAACGTCGCGTCTCGCTGTGGCCTGTGGGAAACTCACCAACTGTTACTTTACAGAAATACGAGTAAATATTTCATCACAATAATAATACCAATATTTCATCTGGTCTAGACGACGCCTAACAACGTCTTTGTAACGGTATAATAAACTAGAACAAACTTTAAGCATTTTAACTTCTCTTAATATTTAGGAACCAAATCACAATTGATATTTTGTTAATCTCGAAATGTACCTTGAAGTAATTAAAAACATTATTGCGACAAAGTTGTAAACAGCAGACATAAAACGCGAAAAAGTAAACGCAGTACAAGTCACGTCCCAAGAATAAAACGTTGAAACAATAGATCAAGATAAGTTAACATTATAATTATTTTTTAAGGTGTGAAATTTTCATGAATTATAAGTATAATTATAATTATTTTAATGAGGGTCATTTTATTCAAATACAAAATTTTACGGTCTTACTTATGTCAGGAAATATTATAGATCGAGAATGTAAGAACAATCAGAAAATTACTTTTTTAGAAAAGTTGAATTTGAGAGCAATTGGATGGTTTCATGCAACGTGTAAACATATCGCTTGTGTCGACCGACACCTAGTAACAATAAACAATCGTCTTCTAACACAGTGGCCGAATGCACCCGGACACAAGTAAAAGGAAAGGTTGTAAACAAAACGGAGCCAGCCACTCATAACTTACAACGTTACGGCCGAACCGGCGCGGCGTGAACTGTTACAGAGCTAAAAACGCTAGAATTGAACCGCGAAAAATTTTACGAGCTCAAAAAAAAAAATTTTACTTGTTGTAACTTCACATATTTAAAAAATACACATTTTTCATGAAAAACATTTCTATGAAACTGTCAACTGTAAAAAGTAGTATGCATTTCATAACCATGACAACTTGAAAGAATTGTAACGAAACTCAAAAAAAACTATTTTGTAAACGATTATAACTGAAAAGGTGAAAGAGATAAAGCATTATTATCAAGGTAATAATTTCGTCACGTATTTTATAGTCTGCACGGTGCGAGCGTTGTGGGTAATTTTTATTGAGTCCTTGAACTTGTACACAATTTCGTGGGTCGATAATGCGAGCGCGGTTTAACTGCCTTAGAGATGACTCGTTCTAGTTTTAGCGGTATCATACTTTTGAGAAAATGCGAAAATTAAAATGAGAATTAAATTTAGAAATAATTAGAATGAAAATGAGAAAAAAAAAATAGCATAATGTTTTTATAATTATCATTATGATAGCTTAGTTGGAGAAGGCTCGTCTCTCAAGTCAGAGGGACCGGGTTTGATCTAAGCTCTATTTAATGTCACCTGCTACATAACTAGAGCCTGGTGTGTAGCGACAGGCTCTCCCTGAATATTGTCCGGCGAAGTATGGGTGTCGTATTATACCTGTGCTAGTCCTTTCAGGGGATAGACGTGACGTATGTTTATTGTGTGTATTATGATAATAATATTTTTTCGATTAATAATTTTTGATTAATAAGATTTAGTTTGCGATTTTTTTTTTGTGAGCGTGCGGAATTGCGTTTGTCATCAATTTAAGCTATTGTAATCGTAATTACATCTCATCATCATACTATCACATTCATGTTTAAAATTATTAATCTCTATATTTATTATTATTAAGCGAAAGTTCACGCTCAAGCGGCTGGATCATTTTTGAAGAAATTTGATAAGGAGGTAGCTTACACCCTGGATTAAAACATAGGTTAAATTTTACCCCTAAAAGTTTATTATTCCCGGTTACACTAAAAATGCGGGGCATAGCCTGGTATGATTAAAAATACATCTTTGCAATTTATACAAAAATTGGCGCGTTTGACTGGCCTGAAAATATAATTTACATTGATCAATTCACGACGTGCTAAATTATGAATTAATTGTCGAGCAGCGCTATGATTGACACGCTACGTTATGACAATCAATTAATATTTACATATTTGTTCATTTTATTGATATTATTGTATTTCATTAGTTTATTCATAAGCATATTGTTGTCAAAATCCGAACGCAAAAATGGGGAAATGTAAAAACTACAATTTGAAAATCACAAGGAATTATATACACAGCAACCCGTAAGTATCAAATTGATTGTGCTAACAAGTACAATTAAAGCTAGAAAATAAATATAAGTAATTAAGTATTTTAGTGGGGTTCATTTCCAAACTTTTTAATTCTATCAATACATAAATTTAACATCATGTAAACTCTATAAAACGCACGACAAATTGATTGAACACGTTAAGCCAATTGGTCAATTTTGTATAAAAGAAAAACATCTCGCTTTGCCGCGAACCAATTAAATCTGTATTTCTGTAACCACTGTGTAATCACAAACAATCAATGCTCTTGCGCAAGTATTGTAAGGGAATGTCTGACCCTGCGGCTGGCAGTAACGGTGATTCGTCTTCGTGCCTCCTCAAATTGACTGGCTCCGAAACCGCTGTGATACAGATTGGAATTATTTCATTTCCTAAACTTATTTTCGGTTATTGGTTTTTTATACTAAAAAAAAATTTAATACTATTTGAAATTAAATTTTAACTAATGCGTAATTTTAAATTACTAAAAAATTATGACAAGCTTTTTAGGAGTTGCTCTTCTCTTTGCTGGTAAGAGTTCGATGTTAATTTTAAAGACGAGTGTACTTTTTCTTGGCTAGCTATAGCTTAACACTATTCAAAGTTTTGGTGTAGTATTAAACTTTTTTTTGTAGTCTTATCTAGTTTAAAAACATCAAAAATATCTGGTGTTATCAAATAGGAAATTACCTATATAAAATTTAAAAATATCTACCTTTGACATTTTCCTAAGAGTTTTTTAATCGATGTACTTACCTATCTACATCTGATGATTAGTTAGGGCATGAGATATAAGAATATTATTAATAATATCCACAGTATTATTTTTTATACACGACGTATTTTTTGTTCATAACAACTAAGCCTCAGATCAGACACATTAATCATAATTTTTTGTTTGACATTGCGTTTTAATAATACTGTGTATCGAAGTAGTAACAGATGAACAAAAAGTACTATCAGACAAAAAGTATGGGCTGACGCAGAATTTGTACATAGGGTAGTTACACACCAATAATAAAGCTCAATCCATACCACGGCAACATAACGATAGTGAGACGTTAATAAAAAAATAAAATAAAAATTTTATAAAGACTAATTTTTAACAGTCTTTTTGTGTCTTCATTAACTGCCGAAAATAATCTTGTTCCTAATTTTATTATAAAGGGTTAGGTACCTCCTACATTTTGCCACGGCGCATTTTGTAGCATGCGTTCACTTTACCGCGTTTTTAAAGTTAAAACATAACAAAATGTTCCATTATTTATTTATTGTTTTTCTGTTATTTCTCAGTCATCTGACTGCAAATACCGGATTGATAGACCCAACGAAAGGTGTCTAGCAATTTTTTCATGCATTATGGATACGTACGAACGGAAACGCACGTTTCTTACGCCCAGTGTGCAAACGCCGTAAGACTGGTAAGACCCCTTCACAATGGCAAATTACTGATCTTTGACATCGCCAGGAACAATGGGAGATGAAGTCGGGAATTTATGATGTGCGGCTGTGTCATAGAGTTCCATAATATTTTTATTCCCGGTGGGTCAGTCTGCTTGGAGACGACTTTAGTTACCTAAACTTTGTTAGCTAACAAATTGGTTGTGTGCATTATTTTCTAAAACGTGGTCCTTTCGTCACGTGGAACTAGAGTAATAAAAAAAATGCTTGCTTTCAATGTACAGCTAGTCATTTCTTTTTAAATTGTGTTATGATTAAGATTACTTCAATGTAAAGAAATGTTAAGCACAATAAACTCAAGTGCCTAAATTACATAGAAACTCAAACTTGTTAATATCGAAATAATGCGCTATCTGTGTGATGTTTTCTACGTTTAAAAAATTAGCCTTAATTTTTTTGTCATATTGATAAACTCTATACCGAATCTGTATCCCATTATGCTCACGCGTAATTTACGACGTGTCAGTACTGTCACAGATTCAATAATGCGCGCACGCACCAAGCCACGATCGAGTGACGTTCGAGTAACGTACGACTCCCGGATGATTTATATCGATTTGCATACGAGTTTGATACAGGTTCGAATCGTAGGCAGGTTTCGGGGTCAAGTTCTCATCTTTTTATTCTTTGATCTTTGCGATATAATTTAATGTTCTAAGAGGACCTTGAGGTTCGTTCTAAAACTTTCCTTGTTTTTTTGCACATTAAATCAAATTAAGTGTATTAAAAAGTTAATAAATAGAACGTTATGCTAAATTAAATTCTAATTTGGTACCACTGATTTACAGCAACGAATTTTGAAATTTTCCCGAAACTCATATATTTAAGTATCTAATAAGTTTGAAAGCGATTTAGTATTCAATTAAATCAGTGTGTGTAAACAGGATGTTTTATAATATTTGTCTTAAATAATATGCTGTAAAAATTAAAATAATGGCTAGCCCACACGGTCTTAATGTTTTCCGCCAGCGATCGTGAGACTCTTACCATAGTCGCCTCCGTACAGTTTCTTATTTTAATATTAAAATATGCACACATATAGTCAAATAGCCTGTAATTAATAAGATTTATGTTTTAATTAAGTACTTTAGTTAATAACAATTTATTTATTTAACTTTAAACTGTTTTTATATCACGTACTTTAGTGATAATGAAAACACTGGTGAAATAAAACAATAATAATACATAAGTTAGTGATTGTTTACAATCTAGAAATGTGTGTGAAAATAGGTATTGTATGCGAAGTAGAAAATAGACTAAGTACAAGAAACGTAGAGGAAACAGGCGAAGCAAAATAAGGGCGTTACACAATTTACACATCCTGTATCAGAGTCCGTTGTTGTAACTTTAGCATTATTTAAGCTCAATTATTTGAATAACGAGGTGTGTAGAAGCAGTGTTGATTTTGATTTAGATGAATTTCCTTGCTTTAGTATATTTCAAAACTTAGGCAAGTAAAAAAATTGGTACTTGTGTGAAAAGCTAAGTAATGTTGAAATAGGCTGAGGGACTATAGTTATGGTCATTGTAACAGAGATGACGCGACGGACGGAGACCAAAGGATGTGGAGCAGTTAGAAATAAATTCCGAAATTCATTCCGAAGACGGGTCTGAGCAGTAGCGCACTTGTAGCGCCTCACTCAACTGCCGTCTTTGTACTTCTTCACTCTACAAAACTTCAAGGCTAGAGTGAATATAGGTCGTCGTGCTCCATCTTAGACCACAACGTCGCTTAACATCAGGCGAGTTGGTGGTCAAACGCCGAACTAATCTACATTAAAAAAAATACAAATAACGTTATGGAAATATTGTTAAATACTGAAATATTGGAAGCGGCAAGTATCGATGAAAAATGTGGTGACGACCAAGCTTCTCTGCTGAGCGGATAAAAAGCTGTAACAATAACCAGTCCCTGGAAGCCCATTGTTAATTTTTGCACAACTATTTTAAAGAAACCTATTCATCACCTGTTACCATAAAATTTATACAATTTGTTTGCACAGTCGTAAAACAGTTAAACTTTGAATAGCTTTTTACCTGACTGCAGTAAAATCTTTATTGGGTTTTACTAATTTGGATAACGGTTTTACAACTCTATTCTACTGTTGCAAACTTTTAAAAATCCTCACTTAAAACGTTCTGTTTTTATGAATAAAAGTGCAATACAGACACGTAAAGCGGATCGTCTAATAAAAATCATTTCCGATTGAGAATATATTTATGAATGCACTTTATGTGAAATTTATGTTAAATTAAAGAACAATAAATTTTTGTAGGTCAATAAAGAACGATTTACACTGGTCTAGGAGAAATTGTGTTGAGATTTAACGGTGTTGTGACGTCATTTAAACAGTTTATGCCTAAATGTGGTTGTGAGCACTGACAGGGAAGGGGCCTTTAATTTATGCGAAAGAGCAAGTTACCTCGCATACTTCGACGAAAAAATAAATAAGTAGGTAAGTATTAAAAAGATTAGTATTTTAGTCAGGACTCAGGACGACAATCAATTTCAATAAGTAAGAAGTAATCAATGAATGATTACAAACATTTAAAACTTCAACACGCCATATTTTTTTCAATATCTCTTATTTACCATTTTAATTATTCCGATCTTAATTAAAAGCTGTAACAATTTGTCGAATAGCAAAAAACGTATTATCACAACGTTCAGTACGTAAATGTCGTATAAAATCGCGATACGGCGCTTTGGCCGGAGCAAACTCATAAACCGTACGGAGTAACAGCGTCCGGCTTACAATGTGACGGTTTATACGGTCCCGGGCAGGTGTGAACATTATCTTAATTCAACTGCTACCGAACGATCGGAGGTGTGTTCCGACCTTTATGTTGCAAATTGAAAAATCTCGCGCGGGATTTCTGCGCCGCTTTCCTTGATTTTTATGTTTTAATCAAAATAGTTTTATCTGTACTTCTCGATCTTTATTTAGAAGTGAATATTGGAACTTTTTAAGGGTTATCGCTGTTGACTATTCTGAACATAACTAAGAGAAAGCTACCGTTATACCTACCTCGTATGGTTTGTTTATGATTTTGTTCACTTCGTGACTGACGCGAGCAAAAGCTAGTCTGTACTGTTTCTTATGTTCAATTTGATCTGACTAAACTCAATACTCATACTTATTTAATCTTCTCAAAATAAATTTACCCAAATTTTAATGAACGGGTACAGCTATGTTATGAGTGAATCTTTTATTACCTACTCACCACAACATAAATTGTCCAATTTCGCATAAAATAACATCTAAGGAAGCAATTACATGCAAAATAAAATTAATTGAAATTTAAATCGTACTTCTTGTAATAACCCGATTCTAATAAAATCAAATAATTTATTGATGCTCTATGGGTTCCACAGGAGTTTAATGACTCGCATATTTTCTTTAAACAGATTGTTAATTTATTTAAATTGGAGACAATCAATTTAAAGTCGTTCTTCTTAATGTTTGTATTAGACGGCTTAGACGGGTTTGTTTAAGGCGCTTCCTTAAATGGCTAGGCAAAATGAATGGGTACAATCACTCGAAGAGTATTAAGTATGTTGATGAATTTAGTAGGGAACTGATACCAACATTAGGTAACGTGTTGACAGGTTAAAAGCTTTACCATACGTTAGATTAGGTAGTAATATAAGATATAAAAATAGCTTTGGACTCCTAAATATTTTGTCTTAAACATAATATTGTTCAGTTACTAAATATTTTTAAATTCATAAAATTAATAATAATAAATAATAATAATAATAAATTCGGGACACTTCCACACACGGTCGCCTGACCCCAAACTAAGCAAAGCTTGTACTATGGCTGCCAGAGACTGATATACATACTAAGATATTTTTAAATACATACATAAATAGATATTTACACCCAGACATAGAACAAACACTAATGTTCATCACATAAATGTTTGCCCTAGGTGGGAATCGAACCCACGCCCCCAAGCTCAGAAGGCAGGTTCACTACCAACTGAGCCACCGAGGCAGTCAAATCAAATTCAAATATTTAATTTGAAACAATTTGAGCCTAAAATAAACCAAACAAAAATAACAAATTATTATTATGTCTAGAGCGCTGTTTATTATTTGTAATTTGTTATTTTTGTTTCGTTTATTTTAGGTTTATATTGTTTCAAATCAAATAATTGAATAAAATTAATAAAATAAGTCTATAAATAATAAGTCAGTACTTAAGTAAATAAAGGTATTTTCCTACTTGTTATAAATATCCAATTTTTGTTTTACTTGTTTTGATTCATTGGATGAGTAACAAAGTTATTAACCAGTAAGCAAGTTAGTAATGCTGGATACATTAATGCGCGATAATTCTTGTCGCGTTGTTGCGCTAAAATCATTGCTATCGGTTATCGGCGATGTTTTTATCTACATTAGCAGTCTACTCGTCGCCTTTCTACGGAGTTGACGTGAGCGATAATTTCCCGACGCATCGTCGAGTGACAAACTAACCAGCTACACTTGTCGCGATAGCCCGAATTTTCGCCGAAGGCCGCTAATGTAGCCGTAGCATAATACATACAATATGATTCTACGTCCGTACTTAAGTTGTAGTTTATTTCGCTAATAACTCATAATGAATTTCTTTAAGAATTAATTTAGTGGCAAATAAAAATTATGTTCCTATAGCAATGCATACAAATATATAGAAATTGCATACATGACTTTGATTAAAATATTGCAGCACTCTTGCAGACGAAAGTCTTAAAGAAGTGATAAAATCCAGAGTGTAAAATAGACTTTTATTAAGTGCTGGGCTAAGTCCGGGGTAGTTTCAGTTTCAGTGGGGTCAGCGGGCCACGCCGGAAGGGCGGGGTCGCCGCCCTAGCCCTGGATGTAGTTACTCTGAATATGGCACTTTCAGGAACATATTTTCAACGTAACTTTTAATGTATTGGACACTAACTACTATTAGCACAGAATAAATAATAGTAGTTAGTTTACTCGTAGTATATACTACGTTTTGTTATTAATGGTTATTATTAATGGCTACAGATTTTCATAATATTTAATTTTTACTAGCTTTTTAATTAAATTGCAATGTTTGTATGTAGGATTGTAAGTACTTTGTGTAGATTATAAACAAATAAAAAAGTAAAATTCGGTCACCAGTTGGTATTCGGTTAAGCTGGATTATGCTCTTTGAAAGGTTAGTGCGAAATTGCAATATTAAGGTAACATTGAACTGATCTGATGATGATGAGATTATAACGGCATAATTTAATGGCTTATTTTTTTAATTTATAAACTTTTTAATGTTAGAACTACGTACGACGATATTTTTATTATCTTTTATATTATAGTTTGAAAGACATATTTTTAGATACCTTCTCCAAATAAGTTAGTGTTTTAGTTCTCATTAAATTCTTAATTCTAAATAAGATTAATAAAGTCAGGCCAGTTTTTGTGCACTAAGTTCCATAACATTTCTATACTTGCAATCTTGTTAAGGCTAGACCAACCAAGCCCGCTCCATAATCAAGTGTTAGATATGCAGTTACAATTTGAAGGATATTGAGTAAGATTTTTTTATAAAAATAACAGCTTAATTAATCTCGTTAAAATATTTACCAAGCATTATAAATAAAATATAAAATATTTATTTAAAATAGCCAGGGCTCATTAAATTGTGTGCTTAAGGTGAAGTAAGTTTTAGTTTGCTTAAATACAGCTTAGAATAAATCAATGAACGATAGCTGGCAGGTGTCACACTTATTTTAATAATCCACATAATGATTTTCTAGGAGCAATTTTTAATGTTTTTAATAAATAATTTAAGTAGAACAGTATTTACTGTGCCAAGAACATCCAGCAGGAATATCAAACGTGCGTGACTTTTCAGAAAACTGCAAAGGGAACAAATGAACCTTAAGCTATGCCTTTAATTATTCATAGACCAATTATTTCGCGACACATAATTGAAAGTAAAAACCCATTATTAAAGTGTAAAGCACATTTAAGTTCAGTTATGCATTTATGCAAGTGCAGGTTTTGTTTTGGGCACTTATTCAAGCTAAGACTGTGTTTGGTTTACTCTGTTTACGAGGACATATTTTCACGGCGGGCGGCGCGCCGTGCTTTTGCATTCATAATATCGGTGTTTGACCTCTTAAAATTACTTACTGACACATTTTAAACAAGTACACCTAAACAAGTAATAAAAAGCTGGAACAAAGAACACATTTCATACTGCACTTCAGATCTTAAACATGCCATGTCACAATCGAATTATATCTACATTAAGCAAACATTTAAAAATACATTTGTTACGCAGTCGGCGACTGTATTTTCCGCTGTTAACATGATGGCGAGCCGCATAATGTTTATGTATCGCAATATGAGGGCAGTGCAGGATGAAATTCTCATCTAAATTCTGCGCGGGCGCCGACGATTCCAGCATTCGTGAGCTGACAGCAAAACGAATCTTGTCTGATCCGTGTGAAAAAGTAAAAGCGAAAATCGTTTACGATACGCAAAGTTGTAGTCAAGGACGATCGGCCTAAATGGAGCACATTTCTCGATTGCATTTCAAGAAGCGTCACTTTGAATTGTTCGACAGCTGCTCTACTTGGTGTCACGACGTAAATTGGTAAGACGTGGGTTGCATCCATTGCTATGCACTGAACGCTGTTGAAGAGCCGCCGACGAAATCGTACTTTGGCAGGTCACGCCTCCACAATTTGAAGGCAATGTACACTAAAATTCCTCTCACAAATACCGAATCACTGTCACGAAGTATCGATCAAACGTCTGATACATTCGAAAACTGAACTTGCACTAAAACCATAAAGGATGCCGCCGTAGATGCGGTAGTGGATATCTTAATTTTGGAGTCCTTCGGGTTACCAAATTATAATTTACGATTGTGTTCCTGTCCGTAAAAAAGCGGCGTTCCATAATAGAAACGTCGTTTTTTTTGCCCGCATGTAGTTTAACCGAAGTTGAGCTTTGGATCGTTTATCAGACCTTGACTGGTCATTTTGGTATGAGGTAGAGTAGAACAAAGATAAACGTTGTTATCTCCCTCTTTAAAATTGGTTCAACCTTGAAAGCTTGTCTTGTCTTGTCACGTACTCAACAAAACATTTTACATGACGTGACGTATTGCGTAAAGCTAGCATCTTTCTATTCTCAAGAATTCTACGTAATCCTGAATCTAATTAGGTACATCATTAAATTGAAAAAGCACATGTGTAATAGATTTTACGAATGTAAAAAATGTTTCACAGAGTGGTTAAAGCCACTAAACTACAATGAAACTGAAATGTTGCTCAAGTTATAAAAAAAAAATAAAAAAATAGAAATTTTTAAAATCGGTTTTAAAATTAATACTAACTGTGCTTTGAAAAAAATAATAAAAGTCCTGTTATAAAGTCTGTTGTAAATTCGCTTTCTCTCTCACACACACACACACACACCCATACACACACACACACACACACATACTCACGCATTCACGCCCTGTAAATAAATGATGTACTATAATAAGAAAGAGCGGGGGCTCTTAGCACAAGCTTTATTAGCTTAAAAAGAGTCCCCAGAAGTATGTATCTGTATTTTGAAACTTGGAATAAAATAAACTTTATTATTATTATTATTATAATAAAAATATATCATCATACAACGGTTCCTATTTTTTAATCAACATCCGAACCGAAATTGCAGATTTAGGAACAATAAATTTCGCTAATTATTCAAAAAACACGCGGCTTGGCAGGAAAACAATACGTGTTAATAATTTAAAACGTAACAGACCGAGACGGGAGTACATCAATGTGTGTGTCCTCTAACTGGAAGGGTTTATTAGCTAAGCATGTGGTAGGGTCCATTCATCATGGCCATCGGCGCCGGCGCAAGCTCTCCACTCGATTCCTGCCGTGAATATTTCAATTTTAGAACAGACTTTTAGAATGTTAATTCGAATCGTGTTTTGCCAATAAAATTAAGAAATGCGCTGTTTTATTAAGTATTTTTAAAGTTGATCATAACTTTCTCTCTGAAGTGAGAACACCAACAATCGCCTAATAAATCTTTATGGTGATCGATTATGGTGATGCCTACTGAAATGGTGTGATAAACTTTATTGGTCGTTAGCTCGAGATCCGAGATAAATCTGTGATTGGCGAGACCAATCCTACGGATTTGTTACGGCACGTAATATACTCTGATTGACCAGAGATAGTTAAGAAGTAGCTAGTTTTGAATGGAGCCAAGGTAACAGCGTCTAAAATTTAGCGTTGGGCCTGTTTATTCAATTTCCATTTATGCCAGCGGTGGCTTGCAGTGGCACAAATGGCTCACGACTGACACGAACATGTAGATTTTTATTTTGGAACTTGTGAGACTTATCATGTTTTTCTTTTGATAGTAGGTACAGTTTATTCATTCTTGATACGGCGTCTTGTTTCCAAAAGACTGATACAGTTAATAAAAAAACATGTGGTCAGGTTAAGTGATACGTTTTTAAGTTGCGTAACTTGAAATTGCAGTGGAATACGAAAGCGTGTTTTAGAAAATTTGAATTAAGTACTACTATTTTTGAAAATATAAATTCATTGTTTTATATAAGTATTAGCTGCTAATGGTAAATGGGGTAGGCAAGAGGTCGGCAACCCGCGGCCCGCGGGCTACATGCATCTCTCGCCCCCCCCTCCTTGCGGCCCGCGAGTGTGTTGTGTATCTAAATAAAAAAATCGGGACATTTCGCTCACACGGTCGTGTGACCCCAAACTAAGCAAGGCTTATACTATAGCTGCTGCCAGAGACAGATAAACATTGATTTTTAGAGAACAGATAAAACCTACATAAATAAATAGATACCTATGGTAAAATAAGTAAATACACTACTACTTTTTATGAACATCTAAAAAAAAATTGGGGGATCAGTGCACGATACTAAATATATGTAGGATATTTAAAAAATAGAGTTTATTCAAATTTAACTATAGTAAAATTTTTGAACAAGTGCCGTGCCTCACTTGCTTATTTTGGCACTGTGCGGCCCTTGTCTGCCAAAAGGTTGCCGACCGCTGGGCTAGGCTGAAAAATGTGAGCTAAAACTCTAGTAAAAGTCCAAAGACATCTAAAGGAAGGCTCGGTCTAAAGAAAAACGCCTATTACCACTGTCTTTGATAGTCGATTACTGTCTGACTGACGTATCTGCTTAACATATTTGCATAGTTTTACATTAACAATGTTTGTAATCCCTTTGTTCTGTACAATACACATAGCAACATCTTGCAGACGCTTTTTACAATACATTAATCCATCCCATTAACTAAATAAGTACAGAATTAATTGAATAAGGAAAGAAATGAAATTTATGATCCGATGGACCTGAGCTAGGATAACCAACTGAAACTGTTTGTTTAGGTAAATATTATAATGGAACAAACATGCTTTACCCGACTTAGTTCGAAAAGAAGATGCATTGTACTGTAAAACGCTAGTTTCGGCACGAAGCCTTCTACATCAGACCCATTAATTCTAGAATATCCCAAACGTTATAACACATTACGCTTTTAAATTGAACTTTATTACACCAAACATTAAGGCTATATGAAATCTGAAAGGAATTTAAAGGTAATGAAAAATGAGCTTTTGGGTTTAGGAGATAAACTTGAATTTTGCATGTGTTTGCATGGAATGAAAGGCTTAGATGTGTGCAGTTTATTGAGTGTACGTTGCCATGCACTGTTTAAAAATGTGATATTACTTAAATATGGTTTAATAGTTCACTAAGAACTGGGCTAGAATGCTAAGACCCATGTTCACTAAAATGGTGAGTATCTATCTAACTTCTATTTAACTTATTGAATTAAGACTTTAGTATGGTTTGTTTTAGATTTTTTTAATGTAGTATATTTAAGGAATTAATGAAAATTTTATGTACTTTTCACCGTTGGTATAATATTAAAATTCTTAATGAAAATAGTCATTACAAATATACCAAGTTGGATAAATATTTATCGCCCTGACAAGTTTCAGTGGACTTTAATGAAAAGCGGATGCAGTAATCGGTTGCTTAATTTTTTTTCTAGGATCGAAAATAACTAACGTATCGAATATCAAATTGTTTAACAGCTAAAGGCAGTGTGTAATCACTTGCAACAGTTAATCACCATACTGCATAAAGAATGCAGTCCATATCAAGACAGGCGATATTTTTTTAACGGGTTTGAGTTTTGTTGAAGTTTGTTTAATTGCTTTACTGAAGATGAACAGTACGTAGCTACGTATCTAAGTACGAGTACCTAGGAAATATTTTTTTAAACGTTTACTTTATTTTATTTTAGTGAATTTGTAACTATTGTCTCTAATGCAAACAAGATATATTGCCAAGCCAATCAGAGCCTTGTAGTAACCAAAATTAGTTAGTCATTGAATTACAGTAAATAGCGCAATGCAGTGCCGCGTTTTATTTCATAGTCCTACGTAGAACATTGTTTCATATTATTACTGTCATTTAAATTTTCAGTGAAAATAAATGATATTTAAAAATAACATCCTAATCGTAATCCTAACTTATATTATAAATGCGAAAGTGCGAGTTTGTTCGTTTGTTTGTTTGTTTGTAATGCTTTCGCGTCTCAACTACTCAACCAATCGCGTCTTGAAATTTTGCATACCTGTCTGGGGTTACAGTAAAGGGCATAGGGTACTTTTTATCCCGATAAAATACACGATTCCTGTGAGACCGCGGGTGAAACCGCGGGGCTCAGCTAGTTAGTTAATATTTTCTATGAGACATCAAAAATTGACGAGTAGACGGATCCACCGCAAGAATTACTTTTTAGCTAATTTGTTGCTACGAGTACGTAGCAGAAAAATCGCCGCAACGATCAGATATCGTAATTTTAAAATTAACCGCCTGCATCATGTCATGTTTTCGAGGAGTTATGTAATGAGTTAATATAATAGTGCTCACCGGGCGTGAAGATTACTTGTTCCTTGCTGGGCCATGAGAAATTGTAGGTGTAATAAATTTCAATTAATATTTTAGGTACATTTTAATTATTCAAATTTGTGTTTAAATAGTGTTTTTGCGCGTCATATTTTTTTTGGAGAATAGTGTTTTTCTTTTGTGTTTTTAAGTTAGTCATCTTATTACTTAAGAGCAACGATACTTTTGGAAAAAAAAGTACGGGCGAAGGTTATTGCAAAATGATTTTTAATTACTTTGATGACTGAGGAAGGTGTTTACCTATTTATTTGAATTTGTGAAATGGCTCATAGCTAAGCGTAGTTCATATTATTTTCTTCTGTTTTGTACATTGACTCGATTTTGTGGGTACTTACGAGTATATTTCAAATATTATAGCGCTGTTTCTTAGTTCCCAGTTATCTTTTGTGATTGGAACACAATACTTAGCTGGCTTCTCAGAGCTTGTCTGACAGACCAACATTGTAACGGCCAATTTTACATACGGCGAGCGAGGAAAGAAGATTTATGCAGTCGTGTGATTAATACTTGAATGATTATCACGCTGTACTCACAATTATATTATGGCAAATTGATAATTTATTAAATTGAGAATCTCTACATAGTTTAAAATAAAGTCGCTTTTCGTGTCTGTCTGTTTTTCTCTAACTTCTCCGAAACCAGCCAACAAACTTTGATGCGATTTTCCCCATCACTTAGATATTTTTTTACGGAAGGTTTATAGGTGCCGTGCGAAGCCGGGAAGTTGCTAGTTCTAGAATAAAATAGTAAACATTAATGTAAGTACCTACTTATTCATGTTTTCTATCTAAAAGCCCCTGAAATAACGAAGCGGAGTAGACGTTTTCAGTGATTTTCTAATTTATAATTACGAAGACGTTACGTTCCAGTCAAATAAATATCTAGAAGTACTTACTTGGTTTAAAGTACATTTACATATAGGTATATTTAATTCAACGATAGGTAATTCATTTGCACGTTAATATCCTAATTACGTCTAGACAATGTCTATTTTATTCCTATCACTTACGCTGTTGCCGTCTCTTCATTCGTCTGCTCGTTACAAAATTACAATTTGTACTTAGTTTTAGCATTATTATTACTATAATTGGACAGTATTTACTTAACTATTAGATCAATCAGTACAATAGAGGTACGAGTAGAAACATATTTTGGACATTATAGTCTAGTTTATAACGTTACTAATTTTAACCCTTTAACTGGCCGAATCGGATTAACCAGAAAAAAAAATCGAGTCGATTTCGCCTTAAAATACGGCGTTGTTCATTCTAAGCGGCAAAAAAATGTTGGATTTCGTCTCATCTCAAGCTGTTAAAGAGTTAAATACATTATAGTACTTTAATGATCCACATTTAAACTGTAAAAACGGAACACTAGTTTTTTTAATAAAACTGACAGTTGCACTACAATAAACGAAAGTCACACACACAGGCATTTAGGATGTCGTTTTTATCACTTCACAGTTGCACACCTTTGATCGATTTCATTCAAGATGGCCGCCAGAAACAGCGCGCTCGCGCGGAGAGCAGGCGGGAAACGAACGCACGCGCACCTCCTCCGCCATAACCGACCTGTCAATCTCTCGAATTTAGAACTGGTGTTCCAATTTCAAATTTTCTAATGCTTTTATAAGTGCGGACGTGCTAGCCCGAGGACGGTTTGCGTTGCACTAAATTAACAAAAAACTTCTTTTAAACATATTCAAAACTTGAAACCCATAAAACATATCTCCCCCATTATTAGTTTATGGCCTGCGACTGTTGTGGGCTATTATGTTGTTATTTCTGTGTGGTAGCATTTGTTTTGATTGTGTGCGGTGGACGAACAAACCGATTTGGGGTACAATTACAAAAGCTCTTATTACATCACCTTGTACAATTTTTCTATTCATGCCGTAATTTTACCGTAATTTATTACGTTCATTGTTTTCTTTGCTTGTCTTTTAAAAAGCTTTGTTTTGTTTAGAACTAATAGTAGGTAGTTAGTAGTTAATTTACAATAAGAGTAAATTACCTACTTACCTGATTCTATGAATTAAGTAATATTTATTGTTATCATTAGGTTTTTTTAATAACAAGTTAATAGATTATTATAGAAGATTGATTAGACAAACCGCATTGGTTTTAAGGGCATGTTTAGTTTAAAATGTAGTTATATTTATGAAAAAAACTAAATACTAACCTACTTTCAAATTAAACGTGTACTTACACACTTTTTTTATATGTGAATCAAAGTAGAGCAGCTTCGCTAGCGTACTGCGTAGCTAAGTATTAACATGGACATGTCCAATTCCCACATTTTTTAATGCGGGACATTCCAGAAGCGAGTATTTTTGGTTATGTAATAAAATTTGTTATTTAGGGTAGGTAATAGGTTTGCTCTCTGTTTTAACTAGTACTAACTTAGAACGTGTTTCAATTTGTGAACTAATGATAAAATCTAGTAACTACTTACTGTGAGAACTAATTACAAATTATCAAATTTATAACAGCTATCTATTGCTATAAGTATATTTACTTATTAGTTTTTTTTTATTTCGTTTTCTTAAGATTCATGAGTTGTATTTATTTCTTCAATAATTAACCACTGTTAATGGTGAAGAAATAGATACAACAACACTTTAACTTAGACTATTTCACGGCATAATATTCGTAATCTTTATTTAGATCTTACAAAACACAAACTTTGTTACCTCATCAACAATCGTTGGTAGGAAAAAGCATCGGACATTATTATTATAAAATCTTTCTTTTTTTAAATTCAGTTTAAATTAACACCTCATTCAAGCTGGTTCCAAATTAACAATCAAAAGTAACAACTAACCATGAACGCAACGCAATCCCATGTACCCGAGTATTGGTTAAAAACTCATTCCTTTCAAATAAAAAGTACCTAGTAATTTGAAGTGGCCCGGAGCGGTTGCCAGTCGCCAATTTCTGAACCTGTTTAGAAATTATAGGGCCAAGTGCAGCGATTGGTAACCATGTCGGGTTTAAGACTCCAAAAATACAAAAATATTTTTATGTTGGGGTAGAATATTTACGAATATAGAAGCTTGTTTTAAAAATTGCTCTAGATGGCTTTTAGATTAATTTTGGTTGCTTTCTTTAAAATGCTTTTATTTTAGACAAATAAGCGTGAAGATCACATTCATGCCATAGAATTATAGACAAGATAGATAGTTAAATAAACACTTTATTGTTCACACTAGAAATAACAAAAACAAAAGAACAGAATAATTTTAAACTGTAGTGTAACAACTGGCGGCCTTATCACTAAGAGCGATCTCTTCCAGGCAACCTTAGGATGGAGAGGATACTTATGAAAGAGTACAAGACAAGTGGCGCCACACACACATTGTGATACTTACCGTAACGCACATTACACACTAAAATTTAACCCTGCTGACGCCTTACGTCAGCAGGGTTAAATTTTAATGCTGGAAGTGACTCTTTGTTACAAAATCGACTAACCTATAAATAAATAATAAAATAGGCAAAAAAATCATAACAATGTCCAAGTCAAGTAATCTTAATCGACATTATAATATAGGTATTTTTAAGTACAGATATAGGCATTTATGTATGGATTGGTCATAAATCGTAGTCATAATCTAAATCAGGCTCTAAACGTCTGCGTTAAGTCTTAATAAAATAATAAACAAGAACATTTTATAGCGTTATCAAAAAGGGGCGTTCTCCAATGCGTCATCGTATCACTCAACGACGGGTAGGGTCGCCACCGGAGATGTTTTAATAACGCATATGTACAGCTACTTAAATATAAAACTAAGGCAGGTTTGACAATTTATTTGCCATAATATTATGTTGTATTTTATTCGGTTTAGTAAAAGAGCTAAAAGATGCTGAACATAGATTTTTTTAAATTGCAATTATTAGATGAGCAGAATTAAAAAACATTGATTAATTAATTAAACAAAGGCTTAGAATAATGGCAATTTTATCCTTGACAAAAAAGGTTAAAACCACTGACTGTAGAGAATACATATTAAAAAAAATCTAAATTACAAAGTTTACCACAGTACAAGCGCGGTTTTCGTCGATTGAACGAAATATCCGAAAAGAAGCAAAAAATTACGACAAAATTTTACAAAAAACAAAGGCAACCCTAACCGCAAAGTGCCACAGAGTAGAGAAATGAAAACAGAACGGTCACACCGACCGGACCGGATGGCGTTCAGCAAGATCGGAACATCAGAACATCTGAACTTCATACCACGTCCTTGTATTGTTTCGCGAACCGTGTTGCGTGAACCCAGAGTGAATTATGGCCGACAATGCCACTCATTTTTATTTTATTTTTTATTTTTTTAGCCCGCGTTACTTAATTTTATCAAGTCGCATGAGTTATGAGAGGCGGGACCACACGCGTTGTTTAATTATCCGTTAGTAATTTTTTAATTGTGATTTCCAACCAGTTTACCTTTGTGAAAGTTAATCCATGCCCAATTAGAACTCGTGCTTCCCTTTTGTGAAATGGAGACTTGGGATAACTATCAAGGTTAGGGACATCATGTTTTCTCTTTTTCTATTTCATAGCCAATGCTAAAGAGAAAAATAGAGCCACCTATTTATTTGTACTTTTTTGTAAAGCATTAGATTGTCTTTTAGACGTGAAAAAAAAATCGAATTGGAAAATTAAAAGACTTTAAATTTTTATTGGAACACAAAAATACCATTTACTGTTAACTATTAAAATATTTGTTTGGTGGGATCGCCATCATAGAGCTTTGCCAACATGAAATAAGCCTTTCAACCGTGACATTATTCATTAGCAAATAGGTGCTGAGTCAATTTGGTTCATCTTGGCCTTTAAATATTAAGTAATAGGTATTAATACCTACATTTAAATTATTTGCCACATCTTTCTTTTCATTCTATGTAACCATAGATTAAGTGACAGTTACTGTAGACTTGTCATAGATTAAGTGAAAGTCAGTTAGCTCATCACAGATTAGTTGATAGTGTTGGCGTTCTTAAGGTTAATAATAATACGCCCAAACTAGATCGGTTCGATGACCCGGCGCTGGCGCACCGATCGCTCGCGCTACAGGATCGGGCGCTAAAATGACGCCTCGATGCAATCGAAGATAGTTACTAAAACTATTCAAGAAAACGATATTTTTCACTCTTGATTTTAGGTGGGTTTAAAAGCTAAGTCAGATAAAAATGATGCAATACTTGTTTAATTTTACATATTTACATGTAAACTCTATCGTGAATAGGTAGATTGAATTATAAAATTGTGATATTGAAACGCTTTCAAAATTATTGGAAAAATAATTATTGCAAAAACGTTGTGACAACGCATCTATTTGCTTTACATCTACCTAGGTACTCAACTATACTTTCCTAAATTATTAGAAACACTAATAAAATTAAATCGTGTTCAATATTAAACAAGTTGATGAGAACAAAACTAAATTAGTGATTTAATTTTGTTAGGATGTCAAATGAATTACTAAAAGCATGATTGGGTGGGTATAAGAATAGATATAAATCAAGAGGCAATAAAGCTCTTTGACGACTAAATATTTTGTTTTATTAATTTTCACACGCACTAGACACTTAATAAAATTTTATTTCATTTTTATCGCTTCAAAATGATTATTTAGTGAAGTTCCGAGATTTGATGACCGCAATAAAATCATGAATGGCACTTAAATCTGTCCCACTAATAAGGTGCTAACGAGGGTCGTTCGTTTTATGTGCTTTTTATTGACACTTGAGTTGACGGCTTTTTACCTGCTACCGACTTCTGACTGCGTTCTTATCGGTCTCTTACAAGACCGGTATGGGACCATGCTGGTAATTTCGACCGGCCCAATTGGAGAGCAACATTTTAGAGCCCCAATTTTTATGGTCAGGAAATACATCAAAATTATGAACACAAAGCACAGGTAGGGTTGTTTAAGTTGAGGCGTCTAATGATCAATTAATTTATGTTCAGATGATAAGATAACGAGATAATAAAAATTCATATTTGGAAAATTTCGAAGCAATTTGAGAGCATTTAGATAACAATTAAAATTTAATTATTCAGATGGAAGTTGTTTAGGTCACTGACCTGCTATGGCCATCCATGGGTAGAAGGTGTGGTTTGTGGGCTGGTGCTGGACTGGCTGAGCTGCTGCGGCCGCGGACCCAGGGAGTGCACACTGGTTCCCCCAGGGTAGAGCTCTACCGGGGCTCGAGGACTCGCTGTACCGCGCTTCAGGGGTGCAAGCGGCGGGTCTGACTAGAGCTCCCAGACCTGACCCCCAGCCCTCTTTGCCTCCATAGCCGTTCTGCTGTTCTGCGCCCGGTTTCGAGCAGTCTGCTTTAGCGTACTGTTGCTCTCCCGCGTATAGCTTGCAAGCGGCTGCCACCGAGGCGTCGTAGGGCGAGTCTTGTGGCCTCGGCTGGTGCAGCGCGTGAGGCTGGGCGTACGTGAGTCCTAGAGGGAACCCTCGGTACTGGTCGCCGCCGCCGCCGCCTTGGTGCACGCCGTGGGCGCCGTAGAACCCGCCCTGCTCGAAGTAGGAGTTCATTCTGTCCAGTCACTGAACGTCACAGTTTGTAACACTTGTAGTCTTATGTCATCGCGGCCCCACGCCGTGATAACGCGACCTCCGCCAATGTCACTTCCGAATACGGACGGTGTAATTTAATTTTATTAATTTTATTGCCTCTTAAACGTCACTCGAGCGTCATAATGGTCTTCGTCGGCGATAAAGGCCAGTCGACGTGTGTTTACTTTTTACGATTATTTTACGAGTGCGGTGCGCGTGCCGCGGGTTTTACGAGTTTTTGAGTGGTGCGAGCGGCGGCGCCCGCGAGTCTCGTTGTTTTGGGTGTTGGGCTTAGAAGGCGCGATGTGGATCGGCGTGTCGAGTCGAGCGAAGTTTTGGCGTGAAGCGGGAGCGCGCGGTTGGCTGCCCGATACGACCGGCGCGGCTCGGCTCACGCTGCGTACTGTGGCCGCGACACGCGCGCCGCCCCGCGATCGCCACACATACCACACCGACGACGATTGTTCCGTCCCCTTTTCGCTAATGACTATAAATATTATCAGTTAGGTACGCTCCTTTCCTTTCTTATCACTACACGTGTTTCTTTTAACAAAAAATCAAGAGTTCAAGTACAGACAATCGGGAAACGACAACGGTAGAGTCAATGTAGAACCACTTGAGTGGTGACAAGTGGCGCCTATTTTTATCGTTGAGAGGCCATTAATCAAACTTAATTTCGTCGGAAGCAAAACCTCGAAAAAACTTAACAAAACCGTGGCTTCACACAGAAAAGTTAACCCGCAACAGTCGTAAACTCATAAACGTACAATTAGTGAAACGGGCGAGTAAAGAAAAGATTTTACAACTCCTCTGGCCGTACAATGAGCGCGCAGTATCGTAACAAGGTGCTGAATAGAGTGAGAAGTCGTAAAGATGATTATTATTTCTTCTACTACCTGTTTTTACGGGTGATAGCGCTGTTACGCTCATACTAAAGCGTTTTACGCGCGTTTGAGAGTGATGGGACGTGATTCGTGGATAGCTCGGGTTTGGGGTGCAGCTGAGAGCGTGTAGCTGTCTCTTTCTGACGCAGCGTGGCGCGTGCAGTAGACGGCCACACTATCGAAGGGTAAACAATAGCGCATTATCACAAGCACTCACTTCGCGCGTCCAAATGAAGTCATCAAACGAATGAATGGCCCTTAACTGCGGCCTACCAGGAGACACGCTCGCATTTTTATTGCAGTCACCTCTTTAAACAAATATTTGCAGATAAAGGGATGGGATCTTGACGGCTTAGTTTATTTACATTAAATAAGTAGGTACATCCCTATTTTAGGATTTTTTTTATGGAACTTACCTATTTAATTAGTCACATTCGCCTGGAAAAACTATAATAATTCCGAAACAGTACTTTGTAACATTGTTGCAGAATAACTTAACTCTGGTGTGCTTGGACTAAAGTTCATTGCAGCTTGACGATGGATTAAATTTTTTAACTGAGTACATAATTAATTACTGGTTTTGTATGACATAATTATATTTAAGTAATTACCGTCTGTTTGGTAAACAGTTTTTTGGGAGACAGTCAATAAAAAAATTGTCAAGCTTTTTTCCTCAAAAATACATACCTATACCTACTCTATGAAAACTCATTAAAATGTTAGGTTTATTTATTTCAATAGTAGGTAGGTATTTTAAATGCAGTGTAGGTAATTACTAAATTTAACCGATACTTTGACGATATTTGACGCTACCTTTTTCATGTTTCAGGAAAATCCGTGAACAGTGGCGCCTCTACCGGCTACAAGTCAAACTGCAACTTCTTCTTCTTCAACTGCATTCAGATTCACACATCATGGCACTGCAGATTGGTACAGTTTCTATTTTAGATGTTAAAAACATAGAACTATAACACAATAGAGAATAGATCATAATTTGACGTTGTAATTTGCTGAACATTTAAAAATTCTATTGAAACCCCTAGAATTAAGATGAAAACTATATTTTAAGCATAAATATTGTGACTATACTTAGGTATATCTAGGACAATACGTATGGAGTTATAACTTTAAAAAAAATACAATCGATACCTAAGTGCCTTAATTCATAGCATTATTTCCTTAGCTCGAAAACGTCCACCAATGAGGTTTTAAAAAACAAACAGGCTAATCGTTAAATTAATAAGTAGGTATATTTAGCTTTAGTATTTTGATCTCTATGTACAATGACTTAGCTAGCTAAGTACCTAAGTAGGTACATACTTACCGTAGCCGAACAAAACCATTACGAAAATCAAATAAGACATTTTTCTTATTCCTTTCCTAATCTTATTAGGACTTTACGTTTCTAGTAGGACATTTTTGAACTCTTAAAAAACTCATTGAAAACTTCTGATTTGGTGCTGAAGAAAGCGTTGGACTGAAAAATTGACGCTGCGTTTCGTAGCGCTTTGTAGAATAAAAAAATACACTATAAAAATTGCCCGTAAGTTTATAATTTTCAGTAGGTTTGATTACCTACCTCAACGTAAATAGAAACGTAATATCGAGTCAGTCAGCAATGTTTTAAGATTACTTACTTACTTACCTATTCGTTGGCAGGTACGTCCTGTAAATAATAAACTCTAATTCAACTAGATTACAAACCAAAAAAATCAGTCAATCATACTAAAGAACCTTATCAATCAAACTTTAGCCTTCAACAACCTCTTTGCAAATTTGTGTACATAAACACATCAAAAAAGGAAACACCTCCAACGATTTTATTACAGAAGCAAGAGCGACAAAATCAAAGAACCTTATCACAAGAAATCTAGACTTGAACAACCTTATTCAAATCCAAGCGACAGATGTCCGCGGCGCCCGCGCACAGAAGGCACGCGTTTCAGTCGTAAACACGATTTTTACAACTTCAACCGCTCATAAACGTCGCTTGAATTGCGCCGTTTATAGAAGTCGGTTACAGTATAAACAGAAGCGGATTATGTGCATCGGTGTTGTCAGATTCAAAATTATGACCCATTTAGGTGTAGTTTTTGGACGGGTTTATGAGGCTGTTTCGGGGGTGCCAGATTTTTAGGATTTATTACGATGTTTTTGTAGGTACTGCGTAGGTGCTGTTATCGGACCGAAATGTTTGGAAAATCTTCATGGGTAAACAAATTAAATATTGTAAGTTTTTCGAATGTTTTTAATTTTGATGATAATTAGGAACTTACTGAATGACTGGTTCGACTTAGTTGGGATACATTCGTAACTTTTATTGTATTTGCAAGTAATAGATGGCGCCAGCTGGTTGAACTCAAATTGAAGAAACCTTTTTTGCCTTAAGTCATATTTTTAAGAATTATTGTATTTAATTAAGGGCTGTGGATTTTGTATAACAAATAAAAAAAAAAAACTGTAATAGTTGTAAAGAATGTAGGTCCTCTTTTTTTTGTGAATGACTAATGCTGTTAGCCACTTAGGCCTCTACAGCGTACCGGACGTAAGGCAAGCGCGGAGGGCGCAGGACCTTTAGAGTTTATGTTGTAGGTCCTCCCTTTAAGTTCTATAATATATCTATAGGTAATCTCCTTATCATTTGAGCAAGGTGCAGGGTCTAAGTGTAGCAAGAAAATCTATCATTCTATTAATTACCTACGCTCAAGCATGCCAAGTCTTGCAAATACAAACTTACAAATTCCTCCTCCACGAGAAGCTGTAAACATAAAATTAATTTCTTCATCCACGACGATCTTACTAAATAACCACGAATCAATTTACCTCAACCAGAACAAGGTACTAAGCACGAGACTGGCAACATTGTTTCTTAAACGCCTGTGGGGCTAAACCTCTATATAAATTGGAAACTTTATGAGCGTAGGCGGCCCCACGTGGATGGTTATTATGCCGTTCTTTCGACATTTATTGAACGATTATTGACTTGTTTAAAGTATCACCCGTTTAATAGAGATAAAGGAGTGAATAGCAGTTTACGTCTTAATCGTGTGAGGGTATAACTACTCGACGATTTGCCCGTCTTCATGTCTCGGACGAGATTTTATGACTGTAATTTCGTTTTTATTGAAACTGATGCTTGGATTGATACGATCACTGCCTCGCCATGTAATGGGGTGCTAATTTTATGGCTACTCGTCTATCATCTCTGCCTACATTGTAGTTGTTAGAGTCTAGCAAAGTAGAGCAGCTTTATCAGTTATTCATTGACTAAGTAATCCATTTATACTTTATGAAGATGACTGCCATCACGATACAGGGTTAGATATTGATATTATTGACGTTTTATCTTAAAAAATAAGATGGTGTCAAGAAAGAAACTGAAATATCATTAGTACTTATTCTTAATGTTATTAGTGTATTTTATGTTCATCAGTTTCGGTACTGGTTGAATGTCGATGGTGAAGAAGTAGTGATGAAATAAGACTAGATTGAAGGATACGACTTGCAGAGAAATCGAAGACTTTGTGCTTCTGAGGCGACAATAGCACAGCGCTGTAGTCAAAAATGCCATAGGTCATGCCTTAATATGAGCGATGGCTACTTCAACTGTTAGGTTGTTCAATCATTTTTATTTGAGTAATGAAACCAAGGGACGGAGAAAGTACTCAACGCAGCTCAATCATTTTATATAATATCCAGTACTAGCGCCCTGGTTTAAAGACTTTATAGCAACAATACTGCAAGAAAATCTTCATTGCACATCTTATGGTGTAATAACGTTCGACGCCTCAGGTTATTGCTTTCAACAGCTACTGGGCGGTTCTCCAGCAGTATAATGGTGTGAACTGATGGAAGATTGAGGAGGTCTCAAGAAATTAAGATTTATTTCTTAATGCCGTACAGAGAGGCTACAAAGTTGCATGGCGGATCAATTTTGCTGGATGATGGAGAGGCTTTATGGAAACTTAATCGTTTATTTATACGCCTGCTGTTGTTGAGATTGAGATCTGCATGTAATATTTCACTTATAGGGTGCATTTTACGCTTAGCTAGAACAGCTTGATTTATTTCTATGTTTTTAATACTTGGTTCTTGCATAGGAAAGCGAGTGAAATCTTCTAAATAAGCTTAAAAAAGCCAAAGACAAAGCATGGTTAATTGCTTTTTGCTAGTTTTCGATCCATTGAATAGGTAAGTATCTCATGGGACTGATTTTATTGTCTTTTAATAAGTCTTAGTAACAACGGTTTAGGAAACTTATGTGGGTATATTTCAAAGATTTAGAATATTTTCTTCTACCAGATAGGTATTAAAAAAAAAATAAGTCAGAACTGTCGGAAGGCTAAGTATACAATATAAGTTGGTAGGTATGCAACTAGGGTACTGACTTCTAAGAATTCTTCGAAGTTGGTACCCTAATTGCTTTTTGATATAGGTAAGTAGGTAAATAAATACTATTTTAAGCTCGTGGCTCAGTGAGCTTCAGACCTTGCAAAAAGGTAAACAAAACCAAATCTCTGCCTTTCTGAAAAAATCCATAAACTGACATAGACAGACATTTATTTGTGGCAAAAAACACACATAATTAAAATATACACACAGAATACAGATTAAACAAAAAAATAAAAATGAAAAGAAACTAAGTTAACAGGTAAAAACAGTGTTCGTAAACTGAATCTATAGGTATAATTTTTGAACCTGCTTACAAAGTTTTACGAGAAACGGTTGAGAAATGCGACCTGTGGAGGAGAACTGCAGGACAATTGGACATACGGACATTTATGTATGAAAGCATTTTTGGCCAAACTGAAACGAAGACGTTTTGCTCGCTTGACCTAAAAGTCGTCTGTGGAACCTTTTTTTTTTCTGTAATAAAGATAAAAAGAAAGTAAAAAAAATAATGATTAATGTTATAACGATAAAAACTACTCTTACCAAAGTTAACATAATAATGTGAACCTCAAACAAAATACCTATTATTGAAGTACTGAAATCAGATACGTTTATTTGCTACACTGTGTAAATAAAGATCCTAAATATAGTGTAAAGTCCCAACAGTGCGGACCCATGTCGGGCGTTCATTATTTGGTAGGTTAAACTTTTACATCATCTTGCTCTGAGGTTAAACTACTTAGCATGGTTATAAATAGTAAAATACCTACTACTTATGGTTTTAAAGTACTACTCAACACTTATATAATTATGTACTTAATACTGATAATTTACTAAGTTACTAGAAGTATAAGTACAGTATTTAAGTTGATTTACTTTTTGGAAACGAACTATCGTATTATTTCTTGGCAGCTGGCACCTCTTTAAAGGACTTAATTACATTAGAGTTGTTCAATGCATAAATGTTGGTTCCAACTAATATTATAAACTGATCATCATGAAATTTTGTATAGGTAGGTACATGTTGTCGGGGGTACAGAAAAGCATATAGGGTACTTTTTATGCCGAAAAAACCAACGGTTCCTGTGGTAACGCGGGTGAAACCGCGGGGCGCAGCTAGTCTGAAACAAAGATATTTTCACACCACCTGGTCGAATGACCAATTAGAAAGAGGTTAAAATTGAGTAAAAACTTAGCAAAGGGACGAGCTATTCGAAAATGAAACTGGCCACCACAAAAAAAAAGAACGCAAATGCATGCAATTTTAAAGCAAAAAACGCTTTTTTTCTCTCCTTATTTTTGGCACCGCACGTCTTATGCATTTACCAGTGTCTTGTAACTCACGTATTTTTTAATTGTAATGATAACCAAGTGATTGCAACGTATAATCACTCGTTTTTCAAATGGATTTTTGTTGGGAACACGAAAAGTCGCATTTCGCAATGTTTGTAACATTTGCCCAGACTCGTGAACGTTAACGAACCGATAAAATGTAATATTCCAACATGTTTGCACTTGAACACTCAAATAATCACAAGTTTAAAAAATAATATATGTAATTAAGTACCTACAAAGTAAGACTCCTCCTTTTTCTTTTCTATACCAAAACTCAAAAAAATGGTGTTTATAACATTCTCAGTTCCTTTTTCTGTCTCGCAGGTATGAAAAGTAGAGTATTCACCTCTGGGACATCATGACACCTTGGGCGGCTTGAACCCCTCGCTTCACTCAGAACTCTACATAACTCCCTCGCTTCACTCGGGCGTTATCCTAACTCGTTACGCTCAGGGTTCAATAAGTCGCCGGTGACGTAAGACACTGCTTTACTCCCTCGGTGCATAATCTACTATATAATGTATACTGAAAACTAAAAGTTTTATGCCCCAAACTCTCTTACTCACGATTAGACAGACAAGACAAGTTTACAGTTTTACCTATGCGTAAAAGAAAGTGTGTAACCGCCGCACCCAGAGAACGAGAGATGATTTATTTAAGCTATCACTGAATAAAGATCACTAGACTAGATATCCACTAAGTGGATGGTACAAGACTTTTCGCTGTCTTCGTCTCCTCATAGGGATGTCGTTTTTCTCGCAATGCCTCTCCATTTCCAGCGGTTGATGCATTGCGAACACACTCCACTATGATGGTCTTCGTGGTTGGTAAGTTAACTGGCTAATTGTGTAAGTAGGTACATTTACCTTAAATATACATCATATACATCAAATTGGGCTTTTTCTATGATTAACTTACTTTATTATTTGCTTACAACTAGGTGTGCCCGCGTGGCAGACAAAATGGACTATGTTAATTCAGGGTTCCTATCAGCTATCTCCGTTCTGAATTACATCCGATTTTTTCTATTCGTTGCTTGACAGAGTAACAAACTCAACAACTTTCGCAATTGTAATATAAGTACGACATCCTACTAATATTATAAACGCGAAAGTTTGTAAGAATGGATGTATGGATGTTTGTTTCTCTTTCACGCCAGAACGGCTGAACAGATCTGGATGAAATTTGGCACAGAGATAGATTATAGTCTAGAATAGCACATATGATACTTTTTAACCGCGGGTGAAACCGCGGGGCGCAGCTAGTGTAAGAATGAAGGTAAACATTTACCATTCAGCCCTGCAGTCTGCCGTGCAGGACTGCAAACCAGGATGTAGTTCAAACCATTCTGCAATAGTATCTTGCCGCCTATAGCATCCTGCAAGGGAATCTTACACGTTGTTGCTGGACGCGATGCAGGCTACGACAACATTCACAGTCCTGCATGACTTCGCAGTCCTGTTCGGCGGACTGCAAGCCAGAATGGTGAATGGATACTTTTACACACTAGAATTTTCTCTACTGAGGATTTCAATTAGAAGTGTCAAAATTCACAAAATAAATAATTCCACCAGTTTTAAAAAGAAGGTATCCTATGGTGAGTGCATATTTAACTTTTTCCACTTACCAAACATCGTTAGTGAGCTCCCCAAAATGTTCTAAAGAGTCTTTGGTTCTTTAAAACGCCACCTATCGGAAAAGCTCTGAAGTAAGATGGGACCCATAAAGCTCGCTTGAGCTTCCAAACGACTGAGGAAATGTCCTTGAATGGTACTAACTTAGATCACTACAGCAAAATTATACAATTTCAGAAAAAAATATAACAAAATATTATTTTGCAGAAGATTAAGCTGCCTAATATCGAACATGGAAATTTAAACAAAATAACATTTATAATGTTATTACTAAGATTAACTTGCAAAATTGCCATTTTTTTATGTAAGTAAGTAAAGAATAAAAAGTTATTACATGATATCTTTGACTAACCCACGTAATCTTAAGTAACAATTTAAAATTGACTATTAAAAATGTGTGCCACTAAAAATCCGACGCTACTAAGTATCTTAAATAAAATGAGTCATTCTGTTTACTATCTATTTATAAAATAATCATTCGGTTTTACGACCAACTCGTAATATGACGTAACGTGTCATATTTGTATGAAAATGTGACTTACTAGACACCCAGTAACATAAGTGCCAATAGAAAAGCGATAACACGAACATAAAAGCGAATTTTATTGCTTTATTCATCATTCGAGTAATATAAATTCATCAAGACACTTGTTAATCGTAAAATAAATCTTATTACAGTATAAAATGATGTTTAAATTGACGACAAGCGTTTTATTTTCGTCATAACAATAAAATTTATTTTTATGAGCTCGAGTTTAGTGTTTGTTTTAGCGCCATCTCGCGGCGGTCTCTCGGACCGCTACGTGGGGTACTTAACTGACGTCACATCGTTGCTTTTACGATCGCTCTCAGCCCTCGAATGAATGGAGTTGTCGTAAAATGGAGAATTGGCGATTCACTAAATTGTTATCTCTACATTTTTGTTGGGATTCAGAACTTTTACTATACCTACTACTACAACAAATTTATCTACTACATCAACAGCTTCTATACTATTAAATACTTTATTACCTTTTAGCGTGAAAAACACTATAATTTTCACATTATTCGTGTAGATTAGTGTTTATTTTTATGTTCCTAATGGGTGCCTAAGTATTTAAAACAATTTTATTTTAATTCATATTGAGTTTTATTCGTTTATAGTTGTTATTTCTCCATAAAAACTTTAACAAGGAATTTCTCAGTTGATGTAGAATCTTGCTTGTTCTGATATGTGGTGTTTTTATTATGAATTGCAGTTGTTTGAATTTAAGTTTTAGCGTAATAAAAATAGAGTTGAAATTATTGTCGCTTTATCTAGTGTCTTTATAATAAATAATATCCATTGAAAAAGCTAATTAGTTATTTATTAGATAATGTCGCTGACTCTAGCTGGTGTTGTTTACGATCTGCGTGCAATAAATTGTGTAGAAATGAATCTAATGACTGCATAGGTAAATACAATAACAAAACTCTACATAGAGTGGAATGTAAGTAGTATGTATAAAACATTGAATTCAGTAAGGTACTTACCTACATATGTTTTAAGGTAGCTAAGGTTGCCTGGAAGAGATCGCTCTTAGTGATAAGGCCGCCAGTTGTTACAGTTTAAGTTTTCCTGTTCTATTGTTTCGTTATTTCTGGTGTGAACAATATAGTGATTACCTATCTATCTATCTTCTTAAGAGGTATGGTAAGGTTTCGCAGCTGTCTCGCTCGCTCACGACACTATTAGGTATTTTAGATATAAAATGTATTTTTGTATAGTTTTCCTGTAATGATGATTTGAAAACAGTGTCACAAAGTATCTAGAATAATTTTCGTGTTGATATTTTATGATATTACCTATAATTTTTTTTCCTTGGAATAACGTAAACACGTAAATAAATTACGTGTTACGCTTCTCTGAGCACCCATTATCAATATCAACATGAAATGGTTCTGAATACATTGTAACACGGTTATAAAGTCATCAATATACCTACATATCAAAAATACATTCTACAGTTGGATATCTAAAATAATAGTGTAGCGAGCGTGACAGCTCCCAAGCCTTACCATACCCCTTAAAGATAATTATGCAGTCGCACTTATAAATTGTAGGTATATAAGTAAAACCATAAGGTATACCTACTCGTATATGCGGGCATATAGGTATTGTTGAAACGTAGATTTACTCGTATAAGTATTCTTGCCATTGAAATAAATAAAATAAATATTGTAGCATTTTTGTATGTTTTCTTAATTATTAGGATTGAGCATTGAGATTGATTACTAAGGTTTAATTAGTCTATTCTAGTCTAGTAGTCATTGGTGGAGTCAACTAAATATTTATAACACCAAAAGAAAAACATAATTAAATATTTAAACTAAAGCTTATTAAATACTGAAGCTTGAACTACTTTGAATTTATTATTCTGAATATTGTCCGGTGAAGTGTGGGTGTTGTACTATACCTCTGCCAGCCCCTTCGCGAGAATGGCGTGACGATGTATTAAATGTCTAATCTTAACTAACCTGTTAAAAATATTTCAGCATTTAAATGCACTCCTAATCTTAAGATACAAAAAAATATTCTTCGACTAACTAATCTCCCTGCCCTGCCGCCAGGAATGAACTCGGAAATCCATCCACGCACACATACAAAAATGATGTCCCCACGCACTTTCCACATTCGCACTTAAAAACTAAACAATCTTTGCATAATTGTCTCATTCACACACGAGGGATTGTAACGACCGGCGCGCTATCACTGTCTCTCTCGCACACGGTCGTCAAAATGGCCTCCAAACGAGATATTTTGAAGGAACGACGCCAACTTTTGTTGTTGTAATGGGCGGAGCGTGCATGCGCAGGGACGAATTGAGGACAGAATTTAAGAACATTTGAGATTTTTACGTGTTCCGAGTTTTAAATAAAAAAAAAAGTAAGTTTGTTGGCATAAATAATAATAAATTGTTTATTACAATAAAAATTAAAAAATTTTGGATAAGTTTATTGAAAATAAATATTGAATATTATTCGTGGATTTGAGTGATTCGAAAATAAATACCTATTGAAAATTATAATTTTAACAATTTGTAATGCTTCATATTCAGGAGCAGCCGGCAATAACTGGCGGTTTTTTTATTATTAAAAGTTAGTTAAAGCAATAAAATTATTCACTGAAAGTTTATTTATGTAAAGTATTTGAACGTATTCTGTAATCATGAACACTATATAAAAAGTAAAAAAAAAATGATTGTAACTATTTTTTAAATTTTTTTTATATGAAGTGTCAAAGGCATAAAATAAACAATGAAATTAATAAAAAAAAAACAATCGTTAGTTATAGGTACACTTTTTTAGATACCGCAGAGATGGCCGACTGGCTATATTGTGTTTAATCGATTTTATCTTTTCAAACAATATTTAAACAAGGGAGGTAAGTATTAGAAATCTATAATTTTGTGAAAAAAAAAAACTCACTAAAACGTTTAGCATAACATATTACATATGTACTAAAAACATTTATTTTACATACACATAATTATAATAATGAGTGTTGTGTAAAGCTATTCCTCAAAAAACCTCAATACCTAAAAAAATTATACCTTAATGCGCCCTTGTGTTTTGTACAGTATATTTAGCTTGGTCAGAAAAAAAAACAGAATATTGATTCTGTTTTTTTTTTAATTTTAATTGTAAAATCATTTTTTTTTTTGTAAAATTAGAAGATAGCATTTTTTTTTAATAAGTCAATATAATTATTTGTACATTTTCAAAAATGTTCATTTAAACAATACTTAATTATACATTTACCCTACCCCTACTTTATTTTTAAAGAAATACATATTATTATGGTTAATTCTATTTACAAATTTTATATTTGGATCTTTGTTTTCAATAAAAACGCAAATGCAAGAATTCCTGTTAAATCCATCTCTGGGAAAGGAATTTGGATATGGCGTCCGATGCGTCGCGCAACGAGCAGCCAATGTGAATTTAGTTATTTGAAACGATCTATTTTAATAGTTTTAAGTCCAAACTGTGCAAGAAAACTGTGAAAATTAGTGTAGATTTGTTGTGTTTACTTACTAAAGTGTTATTTTATTGAGTTTTGTTAAATAATCGCAATTAAATCATTGAAATGAACTCATTGTGTTTGCACTTACGACGTTATATTCCTGAAGCCACGGTTAGCTGTGGTGCGAGTGAAATAGCGATTCCCCGTCTCGTTCACTCTCGCGTAAATGAGAATGCTCGATTAGGTGAGATAAAATTCAAATTTTATATTTTTTGAAGTGTTATTTTAATTACATTTTTAATTTATAATTGATCGGTTATCTGTGTTCTTGTGTTTATTATTTCGTTGACTCACGCAGTTCCTGTAGGTAGATGCAGAGACCTACTTAGGTAACTAAAAAATATATCCTTTTTACAACTAAACAGTTGAAGCGATTTTTAATAACATTATTAAGGAAGTGGTTGTGCATGAAACGAAAACATCCACAGTAGGTTATTTTATTTATATTCCAGAAAAATAAAAGCAAAAGCATTTTTTTAGCAATTATATGAACAGCGCGTTGTTTGTTTAAGAAAAATAATGAAATTAGCATTTACCTACCTAATAAACATTTACCTAATTATCATCTTGTACTAGATTATTTTAACAGTGAGACGTAAGTAAAAAAAGGTTTACCTAAACAAAAACAACATTTTTTTGCTCTACTTATTTTCAAAACTTCTCATAAACGTAATAATACTCATTTTTTCTCTTAACTTTTCTCTGTGAATCTCTTTCAAACTTGAATTGCATAAAGAGTAGGTACTTACCTATTAGGGTTCCGTATACCTACAAACAAACCCGGCCACCAAACACTGTAACAGCTAAGTAGTTACAGAAATGTCGTAATCAGCTTTCACCGGCCGGTTCCCGGGACCGGGGAAGCGTGTTCACGAATTTAAATTGCCCAATCAATTTTTTAATTTGGTCGCCCGAAGCAATTCGGCGATTTGGGACACCTACATACGCGTTTAGGTGTCGCTGGTAAATTATTATGCTTAGGTTTCGTGTTCTTTCTGTACTAGTCTTTCATCATCATTTGTAGCCCGTGATTGTCCACTGTGCAGTGCTCTATTTGTACTACATTCATCTTGAGGATTTATTGTCTAGCTGCCTAGTAGATTAGGGAACACAAAATTGACGTAATTTTTAACATTTGGAGCCTTTTAAAAGTGTTAAGGCCCTGTATTATTACGATACTATAGCTGCGCCCCGCGATTGCACCCGCGGTTTCACCCGCGTTTTTACGCTTAGTTTGAATGAATATACTCGTATCTTATAATCAGGTGCAAAAAAATACAGCTGATAGAAAAAAACACCTATTAAATTTTTATTGGAGTAGAATTTTGAAATCATTCTAATTTAAGAAAAAGAAACACAAATAGTATTTTCTTAAAAAAACTGTTTAAGCTCAAAATTTTCAGCGATTGCAACATTTTTTTTTATGATTCTATAGATAGATAGAGCCAGAATAGTTCTCAAAATATATTCTATTCTATTCTCAAAATGTTTATCGATTCATAATGTCATCATGACAGCCCAGAAGACGTCCACTGCTGGACAAAGGCCACCCCGAATGAGCTCCACAACAACCGGTCCTGCGCTGCCCGCATCCAGCGACTTCTCGTGACTCTCACCAGATCGGCAGTCCACCTTATCGATGTCTAGATTGCCGACTAACTTATTATTAGTTGTGTTCTTATTACGATTAATACCAATAAAAAATGAAATGAAATTCTAGATGCCGATCTCATTTTACCACAAATTAGATTTATGATTTACAACTCTATATAAATGAAGCGGTCTAGGTGAACGGGTGTGGGTGGAAAATCGTAGTAATACCGCGCCTTAAAATCAAGCTGATTTCTATAACCAGTTTTAGTAAGTCAATAAAATCACAGCAGCGTGTTAGGATGATGATTTTAGTAGGTTAGGTACCCTACCTACCGAGACTGAGACTGACTTGTATTTTCTGCAGCTGCAGCTTGTTTATACTTTTTTAATGCGTAATAGGCTTGCGTTTGGCCACCAACATGCCTGATGATAAGCAGTGATGCGGCCTACGATGGAGCACGCTTGCCTAGAAGAAACCGATTCACTCGAGACTTGAAGACACCCAGATTATAAGTGTCACACATTCTTTGCTTCGGCATACCAAATATGTAATTTACCTCTAGAACGTTCGGAACGTAGCTCCACTGCATGAGAGATAATCAGTCTATAAACAGTTCAGTCGATTTTAAGATGGGTGACCGAGGTTGCTACGCCGTAGCGAATAGCCGCTACACAATCCCCTGTTCCTAGTTTTGCGTGCAATTTTCTGCTACAATGGACTTTATTGATGTAGAGAAATTGTTAGTAAAAAGAAAAAAAAATATTTAATTACACACTAATACCGAAAAAAATTGTCAAAATTGGGAATACAATTAAACTAATATTCACATAGAAGAATTCACGAGAAGGTGAGCACTTATAGCCAAGCCGTTTATATTTGTAAAATAAAAAAAAAGATTTTTAGTACCTAATTTCTTATCCTAAATATATTTTCGTCTTTCAATTTATAAGGTACCAATAATAAGTAGGTAGACCAAGAAAATGTACGAGCGTTTCCATCATCGCATAGTGGTAGTATAACGCAGTATACACTGACTGTTGCATAGTTAGTAGGAACATAAATTCTTCTGTTATTTTGTTAAGTTTCGATGGTTGTCTATACACTTGATTGTTAATATTTTCACCGTAAGTATTTTTAAAATTATCTGAGATTTGATGCAAAAATAAATGGACTAGCTGCGCCCCACGGTTGCACCTGCTTTCCCATAGGTACCAATAAATTGTTGCACCATCAGGCGGCTAATTATTTATAACGTATATCATAAAAAATATCTACTTAATTATCACCTGACTTATGAAAATCCCAAGGTAAATATAAATAAATAAATAAATTAGGAACATTTACACACACGGTCGCCTGAGCCCAAAATAAGCAAAGCTTGTGTTATGGCTGCCAGAGACTGAAATACAATATAAATATTTTTAAATTAGCTGCGCCCTGCGGTTTCACCCGCGGTTAAAAAGTATCCTATGTGCTATTCTACACTATAATCTATCTCTGTGCCAAATTTCATCCAGATCTGTTCAGCCGTTCTGGCGTGAAAGAGTAACAAACATCCATCCACCCATTCATCCAAACATACAAACTTTCGCGTTTATAATATTAGTAGGATACATACTTAAATACTTATTAACATACAGACATAGAACAAACACAAAATGTTCATCGCATGAATGTTTGAACTTGGAATCGAACCCACGCCCCAAAGCTCAAAAGGTAGTAGAACCTGCACTACCAACTGAGCCACCGAGGCGTAAGTTGGCGCAAGTCCTGACTTACGACAATCCCAACATATGGACTGCCTCGGTGGCTCAGTTGTTAGTGAACCTGCCTTCTGAGTAAATGGTTTATCAGTAATTCTCTAAAGACGCATTTGCCCTACAGACGCATTTGCCCCAGTTGACCCTATAAGTGTAGAATATACTTGGTGTTAAATGTAAGTAAATTTCAGTATTCAACTCAAGCGCTGCAGTTTGTGTTCACACCGAGTCGAGTCGGTGTGGAGCCCTGATTTGTGAGGTGGCGGCCGTGATCGTTTTATTGATTCCTTGGTTCTGTACGAACTACGTATTTTGAAAAAAATATTGTACTGATAATTTTGTGATCAAGATATTGAAATCGACATGCAGTCTAACTTAGATCACAATTTAATATACCTTTATGTAGGTACAACGCCAACGTTGGCTTAGATAATCGTAATAATCTACTCTAGACTAGTTTAATCTAGTCTACATAATAATGTTAATAGAAAAATATGTATCCACCTCGTATCCATCGTTGTACCTACAACGGTACATCGTATCCTAGGCGCTAACACCTTTACAGTAAGTACCCTTTTTAAGTGAGTAAATTTTAATTTATGTTTAAACTACTTAAAAACTTTACTGATACCTACCTATGTCACGGTTTTCTAAAGCAGGTATAGGTACTTTTAATTCTCAGTGAATTCTAATACTAGCAAAGTTTCAGTACATAGGTACTGTCACTTATTCTACCCACAGAATTTAAATAGAGTCTGAGCTCTATTTAAATCTGTTTTACACACTAGAAAAGCTATCTTCAAACTACAATAGCGAAGATTATAACTTATAGGTCTTTGTCCTACATTATACAGCTAAAGTGTGACAATAGGACTCTGATAGCGCTCTAGAAGACCACCGCCACTGTTTAGCTTTTGTATGCAAAAAGGCTATGTATATGAAAATTATATGTCATTCCGCTTCCTTATTCTGAATTATTGGTGCTGTATGTGTATGGGATTTGTTTTAAATTATTAGGTGTATTATTAAGTATGGTATGGGTATAGGTGTATTGTTTTTACCATCTTATGTACTAGGTACTAGATTTCATTATCCTTACATTGACTTTTGTCCACTGAACTGTACTGCAATCCGCACACCAGTAATCAGTGTGGCTTCGACACGCACGCTGTGTGGTTGTATGCGGGGCGAGAAAACTGCGCTTTAGCGCTGAATGAATGCATGTTTGTTTAGCAAAGTAACGAATGTTTTAGCGCTGAAGCAAACCTGTAGTCAATTGCTCTTTGCACCATCGTATGACCGCGATTTTTTTGTGTTTGTTGTATGGCATCCCTTCCACAGGGAAACCAATTAAGGCGCTATGAGCGTAGAACGTTATTTATTTCTAGTATAAGTACTTTTTTGTTTCCTCGTCCCAAGTAAATTTTAGTGCCTGCAGAATCTACTAGTTTTATTGTCTTTGGTACGTGTACATTTAATAATTTTTACTTAAATAACTACTCATATGCATCGAAATAACTCGTATAAAATAGATATTGGTTCATAATATCATAAGGATAAACGTACCTAACAAAAACGAAAGATTTGACCTCATTACCCTAGATTAGATAAAATTATCAAGAAAATATTTATCTGTTTTGACACAATGTAAATTAATCATACTTGCTTAAATAATCTTACAAAAATAATATTACTGTGGAATGAGTATGAGTAGTATGAGTAGATTACTTATCTCACGTCTGGCTTTGTCTCCATACTCTCCATGATTGAGTATTCTGTTCGATTGCATTGAATACAAATAAAACATAATAAGTAGTTAGCACTAGGTATCTTCGTAAATTATGAGATATAGTATTTCTTAATCCACCCATATTGTAATGACACATTTGTCATTACCATCAAACAAAGTCAAACAGAAAATAGGTCACAAACCTGCTCTAACCACCTAAGTTCGCACTGCCGAAAAAATACACCACAGAGCGGTTAATGCCAATATTTCAGGCAGTACCAATCGCAAATATTCGTTTTATCGTTCTATATGGGTAGTTACGTAGATAAAAGGTGAAACACGGAGAAAGCAAAAAAGGAACAGACTCGGCGCCGGTGCGGTGTCGGGAAGCGATCGTCGGCTGAAAATATCCAGCCACCCCGTCACCGGTTTCGTGTAGTGCAGGCTTACATGTTGCTACGGAATATTTATTTTGTTATACGCTGTACGGAAGGCGTAGGTATAGCTTATTAAAAGACGCAACATTGACATTTATGACAAAATATTTAATCAATCGTAATGGTAAGAAAATATGAAATTTGCTTGTCAAAAATAGACGTTAACTAAGTAAATGTTTATTTACGTCTTTTTTTGAAAAAAATATTTTTTAACAGTATTAATTAAGACAGGCACATGATTAATGATAATTAAATGCAATATAAACACCTAATCGATTGTACGGTTAAGCAACAAAAAATCTAATTGGAATGAAGACGGGCAACAAAATACACAAAATGCTAGTTTTAATTTAACGCTTTAATAATTTAACGTGTTTTTAATAAAAACATGTAAGTACAAGTTTTTCAGCACTTTTTGTTAAAATAATAATAATTAATAATAAAATACAATTGAGTTATTTTTAATAATACTTTTTTATCCGACACGTCTCACTGTTAGATCCGCCGCGACAAAAGTCAGCCATTTTGACTCCGTGTAAGCCGACCTTGCAGGGCCCCTCCCGCTGACTGTAGAGGGGGCGCTATACAAACACGATCCAATCTAAGCTGACCCGCCTGCTACTCAACTGTCGCCCGTATGTCTTTAGAATAAGAGTGAGATTAAGGATCGGATTGTAGTGGTAATGGTGGTATACGGGCTGTTTATGTAGCCGAAACGGGCGCTTCATACACCGACGGGCGACACTGCCATCAGTTTCATTATTATTGGGCGATTCACGACGTTTACTCTGCACTCGCCGAATCTCGGTTCCGTTGTTCAATTAAAACGTTGTGATTGTTATTTCCATTGTTTCCTTTAACTTCAGCAAAACACGTGAGCCCGCTACGTTTTTTGCTCGATCGTGCGAAAATTACACAGCTAATTGGTTGAGCTCGACTCATAAATATGTTAATGAATAATTGATACATCTAATTGAACGCTTAACTAGGCCTGATAAATTCAAAAAAGGCGAGACTGGGAGGTATTTTTTTTATATTTCAACTGAATTAGTTAACGCGTCGCGTCTCTGCTAGCGTGCATTGCTGATTTATACGTTTGACCCCATTTACACCGACGGCGCTATTAAAATTTCTTCCTATATAAATATATCTGCATAGTGCGATGTAGGTACTTACAGCGTCCAAGTGGTTACCGCTTTACGAGCGAAACTTACGCAGCGTGCCGTTCCACGGACCTCATTTTGGTTTTTGGCCAAACCCAAACATTTACTCCATTTACACTGTTAATGGCCCATCCTTATTAAATTTATACTGGGTACTGTTAAAATTTCAGTTGTTTAATTACTTGGAATTTTGGCCCAGGGAAACCGTAACGGTCGCAGTGTGCGGACGGAGCAGAATTAGGTGGTTAGATTAGACCAGCATTGCAGCCAACAGGGCATAGCGTTCAGAACAATTTATTTTGTTTTCCTCTTCCGTCTAACTTTATCTCCTTGTTATTCTCTACAAATCTTCTGAACAAACTTATGAGCTTTCTTTCATTTTCTTAATGCTCGGAAATGGTGTTAATGAAATTGTGTCTCATATCTTATTTAATTCATCCACGAAAAAGTTCGTCCAATATCCCCGTCGCTCTCCCTCTAAAACATTCCCGTAAACGTTGTTGAGACGTTCAGCGTTTTATGTTATGAGTGTATCGTAAAATAAAAGTGCATCAAATGAGCCTCCCGTTTGCATTGTCCGCGATTATTATCCCACGGATTTCAAAGCCCTCCTTCACGTACTCCGTTTGTAGTCTTGGAGGTCTTCGGAACTTGGTCGCGTTGGCAGGGTTCCTTTACGATTATTTAGTCGTAAAAATCAAAGTTATAGCCTATTTACACCCGTAAATGTATGTTAATCTTTGTTTTACGAGTGTGCGGTGGCTTATTGTTTAACCGTTAATCACTTATCGCTTTAGGTCGGCCTGTAGCCGGTTTTACGCTCATGACGGCACTTGGACCACTATTTTCTCTTAGATTTTTATTATAAGTGTGTTTTCTATGAACTTGAACATTAGTTTTACGATATAGGAACTTTTACGTGGTAAAAACCATAACATTTCTGCTCATGGTATAGTAACCGGTTTTTAATTTTAACTTAATTAACTAGGCAAAGTAGATTGATGTACCTAAGTACTTAGCTAAATAATTGTATCTCGTAAATCGTCAATACATATTAATTATAAAGAATCGTAAATACTTATAAATTAAAATTACACTTTTAACATCATCCATTGCTATCCTTTTCTCACTCACTACTTTAGTAATAGGCGTCTTAAATCAAATGTCTTTACTCAATTGGGTATAAAATATGATTATGAACGTCTACGTTATACCAAATACTTTACCTCCTTGTTTGCAAAAAGAGTCACTAACCAGAAAAACACTCAAGAAACTGATGGCCATTTTTTTATGATTGAATAGGCCCACGTTTGACCACAACACACCTGATGGAAAGTGACGATGCGGTCTAAGATGGAGCACGCTTGCCCATGAGGTGCCTATTCACTCTTGTCTTGAAGAGACCCAGGTTTTATCCATTGCTGGGGAACACCGAGACAAGAAGTGCGTTCCACTCCTTGTACTTGGCATATTACATACTTAAGTACACTTAAGTACATGTCTAATATTATCTCGGTTTTAATAACAGAAAATAGTAAGTACTTTTATTTATTCTGTGCCGAAAATCAGCCAATAAATGATGAAAACGCAGATATATTTCGTGTTAGCTATGAAGCACCATTACTGCCTCAGTAACTCGTCAACTAGTAAGCCAGTAACTCGTTTTGCCCGCAAAATGAATTGAAAATAGCTTCACTTGACATTTGACATTGTTCCCATAATTTGTACACAGGAATCCCATTGGAACAAAGACATTAAACACGATGTCAGGACCACAGACAATATTCTACACATCGTTCTTTAATAAATCTGATTTTTTTCTCGCCTCAAAACATCCTAACTCTCGTCTTCTTTGACTGTAATTTGCACCCTCTTTTCAGTTTCATAGAGCTTATTCTTCAGTGGAGTGCTTCAGTGAAGTTGTGATAGAAATGTGGGAAGTCTCAAATGTCGTTGAATTAACTGCGCCGGCGCATGATTGCACTGCGATTTGCGTCGTTGTTTCTTGAAGGGAGCGAGAGTGATTTAAGCTGGTGCTTTCGAACACTTTACTGTGTAAGCTCTGGTGTACGTGTTTTACCAGATTTGGTTACTACATACTTAATAAACTTAGTATTACTTAAGATTATGTGACCTTTAGAAACTATTAACACAGATAAAATCTTAGAACAAAGTCTATGCTTACTAAATTAGGTACTTACTTTGGGGAAACCGTTTAAATTGAACTTATTTACTTAGAGCTATAGTATTTAGGTATCTACTTAGATTACATAAAAATGGCCTTAACAGTTAGTGTTAAGTAATAAAAGTACCTATTTGTGCATTTTTAACTGAAAATGGCTTTAACAGTTACTACACAGTTTTAGTAACAGTTACTAAAAATGCACAAATAGGTACTTTTATTGCTTATTATTAAGATTTGCAAAGTAAGGCCAATAGTTGTCGCCGTAGTTTTTACCCGACTGCGCAAGGAGGGCTATGTTTTTCAAGTGTTCGTATGTAAATATGTGGGTATAGGTATATGAATGATATTTCTTTGGAACGGCCTACAGCCTAAACAGCTTCATGGATTTCGACATGTGAGGTGTCATTTGAATCGCCTTGAAAGTGGAAGAGACATGGGGTACAACATTTTGCAGTCAGGTATTGTTTTTCCTTTGAGAATGTTACATATTACAAAAATACATATAGTAACGCCTTTCCTCCGAAGGGCCTGGCAGAGATTTTATTATAATACTTACAGCAACAGCACAGCAGTTTTTTTTTTGTTCTATTATGGTTTTATTTTTAATTTCGGATTGTAATACTAAAGTTTGTAAGAATAGATGGATGGATGGATGTTTGTTACTCTTTCACGCCAGAACGGCTGAACGGATCTGGATGAAATTTAGCACGGAGATAGATTACCTATAGTTTAGAATAGCACAAAGGATACTTTTTAACCGCAGGTGAAACCGCGGGGCGCAGCTAGTAAACAATAAAGAGTTTAATTACGTAGCTAATAAATGCTATTAATGTAGTGCAGAAAAAAAGTACACTATCTACGGTAGAACACGCCAACCCTCAACTTAAGGGCCTCGCTACACCTCCATTCTTCACCCGCAGTCTAGTTTCCGTGTACAAACTCCGCCGGGCCTTGTTCCTTTATCGCCCTGTCTGGCTGATACATCGTCACAGCGCGCCAGTAAATTACCGCCAACTTAGGACCTACTTAGAGCTAGCTTGTTTACTTAGGTGGTTTATTGCGTTTATGTAGCTTTTATATGGCTAGAGCTTTTGGGTTTTCTTTTGTGAGATAGGAGGCTGGTCTGTGCGTTGTTATGTTTTATTTATTTCAGTGGAGGTTGAGGTTATTGTGATATTTTTGAAGGAGGACAGATTGCTGTAAAAATGTTCAGGTACTTAAGTAAGTATATAAAGAAGAAAAACACTGAAATGTTACTAAAGTTATGGCTAAAGTTAAGTACCTACTTACTTACTTTCTATTGTTTACTTAAGTTTAAGATTCCTAAAATTTACCATAAAAACATCTGATCGATATTGCAATAAAACTGGAGATGACTGATAAAGGACTGAAAAGGCTTAATTGCAGGGGTTGATAGAACTAAAGAATTATTGAAAAAAGAGTAGATAAGTAGGTGTAGGTAAGTAGGCGCATGCTTTTAAACTGTGTAGGTAAACCATTTTGAGAAACAAAATTAGGTAGCGTTCCTAATTTAAATCGAATCTAGTCATTATAGGTAACGTTCTGAGAACGACGTTAAAATCCGTAGGCGGGCCTCGGGAGCAAGAACACAATATAACACACAAACCCGTTTGGTTCCAAACAGAACTCCAAAAATAAATATTCAAACGAGGAACCAATAACTCACCGCGACACGCTGGCCGACAACAAAAAGAAGAAATATACAATTTAAAAAATATAAAAATTCTCAGTGACGAATCAAAACAAAGGATTCAAACTTGGAATATAAATCGGCTTGCATTTCGGTCACGTCCGTGGCAGAGTCGTGACATAGTGCGCGTCACGAGATAAAAGTCCTTCGCGATTAGGGTTGCTGCCATAATTTTATGTCAACTGACATGAGTAAATTCATGCACTCAGAATCAAAGGATAAAGGGACATCTGAAATTACTGATGAATACTAAAATAGTCGGCTACCAAAGAGTTTTTTTAAGCCTCATGTAAGTAGAAACAGATTGGTAAAACAAAATATGTTTGTAAAAATCAAATGCTTATGACGTTATACCTACTCATGTTTTATTTTTATCTGTCTAATACCACTTAAAATTTCATACCTACTGAGAGGTAGAAATATAAATAAACTCAAAAAAAGAGAATAACATAAAAGTGTAGTAGGTATACCTACTACACTTAATAATATTCTAATACAAAATAATAATATTCTAATATAATATTCTTACTTGACAACTTCTTAGCCAAATAATTGGCTAAGAAGTTGTCAAGTAAGAATATTTTCCTGCAGGTAGATATCCCATTTTCCCATTTTCATTCCCAATTAGGGACGTTTTAAGTTACAAGCCTTTTCCCCGAGGGGGCTGGCAGAGGTGTAATACAACACCCACACTTCGATAGACGATATTCAGTCCCAAATGTGACAGGGGGCGAGCCTGTCGCCATACACCGGGCTCCAATCATGTAGCAGATGACATACAATACGCACATATGTTCACACAATGAACAAATTGTGTGCCGTCGACTGGGTTCGAATCCGCTCCCTCTGGCTTGAGAGGCGGGCTTACTTCGACGAGGCTATCATCGCTTAGGTTAAATACATAACATCAACATCACATGATCCAAAAAAAACAAGGTCCTGCATTCCGGGAGCAGACACGTAATGACGTCACTCGTCATTGTCATCCGTCTCTTTCTTTCCGTCCGTCTTTTCTCTTCTCTTCTATTTGCAAACGACTTGTTTCGGTATTGCTTATGCATTGATTGACGTCACTACGTGATGCCTACGGGACCGGACCGGCTATACCTTGCGGAGCATATTATCATACCATAAAATAAAATAATATTAAAATAAAAAAGCTTTATATTTCACACCAAAAATTAACAAATATCATACCATACTATATTTTTATTTAATGAACCATATTTTACTGTATTTTTTTTAAATTAGCGTGAACCCTTCATTTGAAGGTGAAGGCCTCCTCCAAAGAGGCCTTCATTATCATACCATACAAAACATTATATTTTCTAAGCAAATGAAATGAAATGAAATGAAATGAAATGAAAATGAAATGAAAATGAAATGAAATGAAATGAAATGAAATGAAATGAAATGAAATGAAATGAAATGAAATGAAATGAAATGAAATGAAATGAAATGAAATGAAATGAAATGAAATGAAATGAAATGAAATGAAATGAAATGAAATGAAATGAAATGAAATGAAATGAAATGAAATTGTTTTTATTCCGGATTGTTACACCCATATTAAATACAAAATAAATAAAATAACTAAAATAATTAATAAAATAGAAAAACAATGATAATAAAATCAGATTATGGGCTTGTGGTACGTCCTCCACATCCGGTGTAGGGGACTGGAGTCCCAGTCGCGCACTGCTTCCACCAGTGCGTTGTCGGAGCGGTGCAGGGCAGTGCGCGCGGCGGCCGACCGGCTCCGCAGCAGCACCTGCCAGCAGGGCAGACAAATGACAGCCCTAACACCCAGAGCCCACTCACAGAATTAAAAAAGAAGTTAAAAGCTCATCGCTTCACTTACCGATGTGATTGAGCGGTGGTTAAAGTGTTGAATTCAAGTTATCACATTTTGCAAAGTAAATAAAAATGCAGTGTCTGGATATTAGATTCTTTCGAGAACTGCAAGCGTAGAAAAAGCCGCGACTACTGGGAACTTTGATTAAAATGTAAATTAAATCTTTTTTGTTGTCGTAGGTTTTTTGTATTTCCCAAGGAATTCAAAATACTTACTTACATAGTGCTTTTTACAAACTATGCAATTGATACTTGAATTAATGTTGTTAAGTACCTACTAATTCATATTTATTCAGTTGTTATGTACCTACCTAATTATGTACCTATGCTTCTTTTTAGCACTCCATCACGTCTACGAGTACTTTATTACTATTGTTGAATTTGTATGAATTTTTGTATGGAGGCTGTTTATGGCTATTAAAGAATTGTTTAGTCCTTGGCTTAGAGTGAAATTATTGAGATTATTGTTGTTGATACTTTCATTAACGATAAAATAAAATAACTTATTCTCTTAATAATAAACGTAGTTAAGCCATGGTAATGCAGTGTTTTGTCTTTTTTATGTTTTTAATTTTTAACTCGACCGTAAAAGACAAAATACTGTATGGCAGCTATTCTGAGGCTATACAAGCTTTATTACCAAAGGGGATACTGTTAACGCACTTCGTAGAAATTTAAATACACAGATCATTTAGGCACTTATATGCTATTATGAAGTTGGCTAGACTTAGTTTACTCGGATGTTTCTGTTAACTGTGACTCGGACAGTACATATTTTATACAAAATTAGCTATGAAATTATACTAGACACATATCAAATTTCAATTTCATTCTTTTATACCTATTTTTATCGACTCGAATATTTAAATAGAATTTCCTTTCGCTTTACAAAAAAAAAAAAAAATCGCCAACGAAATAAAGACAGCTAACAGCGAGATTTAGAGTTTGTGGTTTAAAGAATTTATGATTACAGCTTCTAATATTAAAATGACAACTGGAATTAGAACTCTAGAAAAATAATAATCAAACCAAGAAGAAGTAGAACTCTTACAAAGCTAAAAAAAAGTATCCGTCGACTTACAAGCTCAGCGCCCGACCGCCTAGCAATTGTATACATAAGATAGAGATACAGGATTCTCCTAGTGCAGGGGTTATAAGAAAGATGCTTGTAACCTTTTGGCAAATAAAGAATTTATTATTATTATTGAGAAACCAACTCAGACTTTGAGAAATAAAGTCCTTTTTGGATCGACTCGCGTAGATGTTGGCGGCGCTGAGCGCGGACGGCCAGCACGCGGCCGCCCTAAAAAAGACGATAAAAAAGAAGTTTACGTCACTTGTGTTTCTTATACCTATGCATAAACCACTCTTTTTGTGTTAATAATATCATTTTTTATTTGTCCCATACTCTTTCACACGTTTCTTCTCCATCGCTCTTAGTGGTAAGGCCACCAGTTGTTACACTGTTCTTTTGTTTTCTTATATCTAGTTTGAACAACAAACTGTTTATATTCTATCTATCTATCGACGTCACAAAGCATTTAGTAAATGCATGGTATAATAATATACGTACTCCGCCAGGTATAGCATTCAGCGACACGTAGTGACGTCAATCGGTGCTTAAGCAAGACCGAAATAAGTCGTTTACAACAAGTTCGAAAGAGACGGATGAAGATAACGTCACTACGTGTTTGCTGAATGCCAGACCTTGTTTTGTTGGATCATGAGTAAATGTTTCATTTATTACGATAGCTGAGCTTGTATTTCGACGGAGACCCCAACTCCTGAGCACAATCCTTTTTCTCCGACCCGTCTCCTAACTCCCGGCTATCGCCCCCGTCCCACATAAACTTAATACAACATAACTCACGAGTATAAGTTATTGCCAAGTTATACGAAGCCCCTTTTTGCTAGTCGCTCGATGTTTATGCGTTGTGCGTGCCTATCTGATTGTGAGGTATGCTTTTCTTTGTGCCCATGCAGTGCTGGACGGGAAACTTAGACTTGAAACTAATAGGTACATTAAGTACTTAAATTAAATTCAAATTTAAAAATCATTAATTTGGGAACATAGTGAAAATTTAAATGACTATGAGTAGTAGGCGCGTTGTGTCAACATATGTGCATATTGTATGTTATCTGCTATATACATGAGTGGAGCCCGGTGTATGGCGACAGGCTCGCCCTATGTCACATTTGGGATTGAATGTCGTCCAGCGAAGTGTGGGTGTTGTATTACACCTTAGCCAGCCCCCTCGGGGGAAAAGGCGTGACGATATCTTATGTTATGTTAGTAGGTGTAATTTTTGTTGCACCCATGTCGGCATTTATCTCTGTAAAACATTTGGGCAGAAGTCTGGGAAATTTTGTGACTGGCTCCGGTACAAGAAATAAAAAAGTAGGTAAATATAAAATTTACGATTACCTTCGACTTTCAATTTTTTATGCCTTTTAATACTTACCAACAAATTATCTAAAATACTTCGTCAATGTAGTGCTGAATTTAGCTAGCAACACTTCCTGTGGATTCCTGAAGTTCCTGACTGTTTGATGTCTTTGACCTAAGTCCTAAAATTCGCTGAATTTGGAGACAAGAATTCGACTCAGATTATACAACTATACCTACGAATAGCTACCTCTCTGTAGCTGGCAAATTGTGTTCATAACCAATTTATTTGTGAAGTTGGTCAAATGATAAACCTAAATATTTTCTATAGATTGCTGTCAGTTTTATTCGGGGAATGCTATGGTGGCTCTCCATTCAACTCGGCAGATAAATTGGTCAAACTTGAGTAACTTATAAGCCGCAGTTTTGTTTCATAGAACTCTTATATGTAGATAGCTCAGTATTAGATATGTACTCGTATATTGTGGTAGACATTTATACTCTACCCACGACGTTGTAGTAATAAGTTAAAAATAAACAAAATAGGTAAGTAAAATAACTTACTTGAAGCATGCTGTCATATTTTATTTAGGTAAGTACATATAAATGGTAATTTTAGCGTTTTGGCAACATTAACGAGTCATCGACTGTTTCAGAGAGTAGGTAAGGTTATGAGAGTTTCATAGTTTCGCGTTTTGTTTTAATTTTATCTCAAAGTAAGATAAACTCTTGAATACAAAGCATCAGGTCATGATTACATAAAATTATTTTTTAGATAAGCATTGGGTGTCTACACAGAATTGAGAAGCAGTTGAGAAAGATCACTTTTAAAACAGGTTATTCAGGTTCTTACCTTCAGCGTTCGAGCGCTAATGAATGAAAAACAACTGCCACCTTTAAACTACAGATACGTCACAACACTTTTACATACAATAGGCACATATTACTCTTATATTACTTATATTTCACTATAACTCTCTACTAGTAAACTCGAGCGTACACTAGAACGATTTTTTCGAGACTAAATTCCTACCAACAAACCTTCTCTAACACAATGGCCTCAAACGTATATTTAACTTCGATAAAACAAAACAAAAACTTGTACAAAACGTTTTGGGCTTTTGTTGAGACCGGCATTCGCAGAAGACCTCACAAAAACTTCAAAAAATATAACCCTTACATATGAACAAAGAACTGCCCGTTCCGGAATGGGTTAGAAGGCTAGAGCGGCCTTGAAAAGAGCGCAATAAAATGTTTAAAAAATTGTAAAAATGCTTTACAAAGCATACCTTTCTTTTATGGCGTGTTTGAGACTATATCCCGCAATGTTTGTCCTTGTTCCTCAGGCTTTATGGGCCCGTAAACCACTAAAAAGTACCTTGTTAGTGTACAGAAACAATTTAGAATAGTGTTACGGACCATTAGCGGGTGTTACGAGATAAAGGTGAGGAAATAATTACACCTTTAGAGGAGAAAGACTTTCTTTTAAATCATTGTTTGTGTTGAAATTGCGCAAATTGTTGCCCAACTAATTGTTGTTTTCGTCACGCGCAATTTTACAGGTGATAAGCGACAATAGGGACGTTATGACGAAATATGACAAAAGAAAGTTTTATTTGCACTGTTTAGTTCAGTTTTTCTGTTGTCGTGGTTGCTTGCGGTTCGTAGAGTGATTTTGTATTATTTTCAGTGCTAATTTGGTGGTCAATAAATAAGTATTAGTAGATAGTTTGATAACCAAAGGTGAACCAACCAGAAGCTAACTCATAAACAGAAGTAAGTGCTACAAATTAACTTAAAGCTCATTGATCGGTAAGTGCCGCCTGCCTACTATATTTGTAACTAGCTGCGCCCCGCGGTTTCACCCGCAGTTAAAAAGTATTTTATGTGTTATTCTAGACTATAATCTATCTCTGTGCCAAATTTCATCCAGATCTGTTAAGCCGTTCTGGCGTGAAAGAGTAACAAACATCCATCCATCCATCCATCCATTCTTACAAACTTTCGCGTTTATAATATTAGTAGGATATTGTAATATTTTCTCAGTCATTAAAAACACTCAATGAATCTCCACAAAAACTTATGTTCAAGTATCCTGCTAGGCAAAATGCAAAAATTATACTTGTCTTACCATATTATTGCCTTTACACCTATTACCATAGATTGTACGTTTATACTATTTGACTCATTCATAGATATTTTTCTACCATATTTAAACTTTTCTTTCATATATTTTTATCATATTTTTTTTCGATAAAATTAGAATAGCTCTGCGCCGCACGGATCCACGGTGGCACAGGAACCGTGCCCTATGTCCTTTTCAACCCCCCCTGACAACGTGTATGCAAAATTTCATGATGATTAGTCAAGCATTTAAAGTAGAAAGTGTAACAAATAAAAATGAACAAACAAACTTTTGCATTTATAATATTAGACAGTTTTCTGAGGATTCACCATGGTTCACAGTCCCCATATCCCCCTTAGATATCACACCTAACAACATAGCTAGGTATTTGCATATCACCACTCCAGTAAACTCTATACTGAGTACTCACAGTGTAGTGGACGGCACAAAGCCAGCTAATGGAGGGACAATCGGCGCCACATCTCATAATTATCGTCTATTTTGACTGGAGTGTATCGGAAGCTTGCTTTGCGAACCGCTCCAGTAAAGGACACTGCAATAGACACTATTATCCTGTTATTTCCCATTCTACATTCTGATAGTATCATTAACAATAGAGTTGAATAACTGTTAAAACTAGATAGAATAGCTCTTGGATGTCAAATATGGATTTCAGATAGGTGCTTCGCTAATAAGCATCTACTGGGTGGAGAAGTCGTTTAAGGCAAGAAAAGCCTCACTTTCAATGCATCCATGAATTTAAAACAACTTATACTCTTATTATATTTGCATGGTTCTCTTTGGACGTTCTAAACGAAATTATACAAGAGAAATTAAACAAAAACAGCATTTGCTTTGCAAAAATTTCATTTTAGTAAACCAAGGCAGATAGTTTGAGTTGTATTGTAGTTTCAAATGTTCAAAAAGCATATCTTTGCAATACTTAATATCTCTACCAATTAATCGTGTTTGGCGGAACTATGTCCATTCTGTATTAAGGATTTATTTTATGTCTCGTTAGCGACTGTTTATTTGACTCTCCCAGCTTCCTTTCAGTTGTTTTATGCAAATTATTGACTTACCAAAAGGCGGAATAATCTCGCCACCTTTTCGGTATCCAAAAATGCTTTTAAGATATTGCGTATCGCTTACATTTCGTTGATATTTTACAAGATTTATCGAAATTATTCTATGTAAAAACATTCAAATAAATGTAAATTTTAGGAGCATACAGAAATTTTAAAATACGCGTAGGTTATTTATGTGAATTTATTGGAATATTTTAATGGAAGGTGACAATAACCAACCTGTTTTTTAATGGTCGTCCAATCCACGGGGATTCTAAAGTTTTCTATTTACCTAATTTGAATATTATGAATACCGTGATTTATGTTGGGTCAAGTGTTTTATGTGTCTGGAAACCTATTTATATCGTATCTTAAGCAGCTTAAGCTTAAAATGAATGTGTTTTCTTAATAAAGTCCTTCGTAAACTCCTTGAGTGAATAAACTTTGTTGATTCAACGATGAACAAATTATTTTTTTAAGGTCACTTAATAGTGATGATAAAAGTGTATTGTTGATGCAACTCTCCATTACCTAAAGTTTATAATCTAAAATTTAATTATCTTTGTTAGAGTACAGTGAAAAGCAGAAAATACAGTCTCATTTCTACTAAGTATACAAGGTGTTGGTTTTGAGTGTAGTAGGTAATACTTAAGGGTGTCATTCTACCGATCAAAATGAACAACTTTTAAGGCATACATTTGCAAAATTAAGTATTACCGCACTTAAAAGCAGCACCTTGTGTGGAACCATAATATGATCATTGATCACGTATCCTACCAAGCATGGCATTCCGACATACTGGTCATAGTGACAACAGTAATATCAACCAACGTCATCAACGATGGCGGTATACTTGACAAATGGCGGATATTAACGTCATTCCTGGAATGCAGGCTTTATTTTCTTGTCATACTCAGCACTACGAAATTGTAAAACCTTTACATTTCCAGTTGCTACTCTGAGGCGGCTGACCACTCAGTCTAACTGCGCTAACGCTAACCTATTTCTAACGAATAGCACCAAACACGCCCACCTTAATGGAAGCGCCACAAACCATCATTACGCGCGTTTGTTCGACGTATCAGGATCACAATGCCGCTGCCAAATGCGATCGGAATTATGACGAGAGTGACTTTTAATGCTCCATTTGCTGCCTGTAATGGAGTATAATGAGTGTTGATGGGCCGAGCTTCCGCGTTTGTTTGTGCTGCAAACACTAGGATACTTTTTGTGAGACGGCTTCAGAGGTTTTAGCTTTTTCGAATCGCTTAATGGACTGTTAAGCTTAACGTTGAAGAGTTTGTTGATTATAGCTGTAGTTTATCTGGAAACGGTAGCCAAGTTCAAGATTAAGATAAGTGTAAGTTATGTTAACACGTTTGGTAGTTTTGATTACTATCAAGGAGGAAGTGAAAGTCTATACTAATAAGTACTTTATACTCTCTTTATACTATCTCATTAACATTTCTTAGAATTTTTTATGTTTGTGTTTTTGTTTTCATGAAAGTAAACCCTGCAATACATTTATTTTACTTACCTTAAAGTATTTTTAATTACTACCTATAGGTACTATAGTTACCAAAAAACGGCAAAAAACGAACTAAATCGGGAAAGGCACTAAATAAACCTGGTACAGGGGGTGAAAAGATGGCACGCTAAAGGAACAAAGGAACCTACACTAAATGAATAGTGGATGGAAAATGATAGTTGATGATGATATCCTAGTTTATCTTTTCTAGCTTAGCTTTTCGGCCGAGCGAGCGTTAGCGAGCGAAGCGTCTATGCTTCAGCTTCCGGATATCCGGATTTCTATCCGGCTGTATTTCTCTACAAGTCATGACCGGTAAACTTTTCAAAATTGCGGAGACACGATTATTTCGGAATTAAAAACAAATCACAGCTATTTTGAAAAATTTTCTAAAACTGACTTTACAAAAATGCTATTTAAATGACTAACCTGCACACAAAACTTCCAAGAATTGATTGAAAATTGAAATTGAAGTTTTGAAGTTTAATTGGTGGAAAGACGCCGACCACGAAGTTTTCTCTCACAGAGCCAGCAATAATTAGACCATCCTATAGACAAGCAAGGGCATCTACGGCGCCTGTTTTCTGTTCAGTAATGAGCACTAACTCACTATAGGCCATGTTTTAATCTCCTCACGACCGTTGTAGTGCGTAGAACGTTGTTCCCATACGTTATTCGGTAGATAATTTATACGTGAGCTTGCATGAGAATGCAGAACAGTGGGAACCTAGCTTCACTCTGATATTGTTGCCAGATCGCTCTGCGTGGTACTAAATTAGTCCGTGTGACCTATTTGCCGGTAATTGGGTCTCTAACAATATTGAGGTTTAGTGTACCTAATACCCAATAAATACCTATATATACATAGTGTGAAACAGTTGGTACTAAGTAGGCATAATTTACGCGGCTGCTCAAGAAATTCGTACTGTATGTTTTCAGGGTTCATTCAAAGAACGATTTTATCAATTTAGGTGCGAATGTTTGTATGTATGTTATACATATATTCAAGGACAAAATTGTATATAGAAAGGAAAACAATTAAAATAGATTAAGCTGTTTCCAGTTACCAATAAAATTAAGTTAAAAATTAACACTTAACAATTAAATTGAAATACTAAAGTCAAAGTTCCAACGAAAATTTAAAAATTATAACTAAAAATTTAAGGTGAGAACTAAAATTAAAAATTAATAATTAGGAAGATAATAACTAGATGTAAATTATGTAACTAAAAATTTAAGGTAAGAACTAAAATTAATAATTAGGAAGTACATAACTAGATGTATATTATGTAATCGTTTAAACAGTTTTATTTCTGGCACATAAGTTTTAAACGATTGGTATATAATTTAGTTAAACTAGCCCAACAGCTATCTCAATAGTTTTCCCAGATATACGATATTTAACTAGGACAATTGCCGTTCCTTTAATATACATAACGCTGAGTCCAGACCCTATATTGCAATCTAACGTCCTATTATGTAAATTTATGACCAAACAGATACCTAAGGCTTCCTATAGGTAAGTCCTCTGAGTCGCCTCATTACACTTAATTGGAGGGCCATTCGCGGAGGGCACCGGGCCCCTGATAGTCCCTGATGGACCCTGATGGCCAGTTTGGACTAAAACAGCCGCACTAATGTCGGACAAAAAGTTAGGACGTAGTTAGGACGAAAAAAACACTTATGACGAGGCCGGTGGGGTTGAAATTAATTATGGAGGAAAAAACTAAGCTCATCAACCAATTATAAAAGCTTAGCTAGGTTATTCTAACAAAATGAAAGCAGATTACCTAAACTAAGAAGGTAGGTACATTACTTTAGGAACTAATCATGGATGAGGAATGACTAACAATGAGAACAACGCATTTACTACGTGGTGTACTCTTGGGGCTGGTTAACCGATTTTCGATTTTGTTAGTGGCGATAAAGAGTTCAGATTTCAACGTTTTGCTTTTAGCCGAAATATTAGTTTTTTTTATTATTACAGTGAGTATTTTGCATCGATTTGTAGATGAGCCTTTATAAAAATGCTTAAGCAAGTATTAGGAACGTCTTAGCATTAACACTAGATATCTGATACAGTTCTATCGATGAAATACCTTCATCTTATTTATGTAGCTATCTACACTCATAAAGTTACTTCAGAACAATAGTTTATGAATATTTCAAGCTACCTTTGTAAGGAAAACAATTTCTCGCTTACTTTGCTTTCATGTGACTGGGGAAATATGTGAAGGCATAATAGATAAGGGCTTATAGGAAGTCGCCTTAACCGCTTTTGTTTTCCGAGAAAATATACATTTTTCATTCGCGACCGCAGGCGTTATAGCAAAATTACCTGTAATATGTACGGTGAAATGGTTATAATTGTATGTCTTATGGGTTCAGAAAACTGCATTGAATTTGTGCAGGAAGATTGAAACATAGAGTCGTTTGTAAGTAATTGCCGAGCTCTCTAACTTGGGTTTGTTTCGTTTAAATACTTTTTTCGTTTGGTTTAAATTAATTAAATTTGCTGTCAGTCAGCTGGAAACTGAAAATAATAGTTTATTTAGCACATTGTACAGTTCACTGCACCGTTTTCTTTAGCGAAAAGTAAAGGGGTTCCATCCTAATCATTAAACTTAACCTGCCACCACGATTGTGTCCCAAGTCCCAACATCTCCCTAAGCTATGTTCTATCTATTGTTCTAACTAAGATGGGACTAAATCTCAGCACATTGTAGAGTTCTCTGCACCATTTTCTTTTGCGAAAAGTAAAGATGAAACCCTAAATATTAAACTTAACCTGCCGCCACGATTGTGTCCCAAGTCCCAACATCTCCATAAGTTATGTTGTATGTATTGTTCTAAGATGGGACTAAGTCTCAACACATTGCAGAGTTCACTGCACCTTTTTCTTTTGCTATAAAAAGTGATAATTAAACTTTATTTATTAAGACTAAACCCGCCACTACGATTGTGACCCAGTCTTGCGCCCAAGGTCCCAAGATCTCCGTAAGTTAGTCCCATCTTAGTTAGAACATTGCTCAAGGTGCAAGAAGCACCCCTAGCTGAGGTCGAACTTACGGCGCGGTACATCTACATTTCATAAGCTTTATCATTATGACTGTATTTTGTGAGACGTCCCTAATGAAGGTCGGATGGATACTTTGCGACCGTCAAATTACTTGTGTTAAGTGTAAATTAGGGAATTTACTTTGGTACAACCCTATTAAACTATCTATGTTTGAATTTTGAAAGCTTATGAGAATATCTGCGCTGTTAGATGCACTTTATAGTTTACTATCTGTGTTTGCTAGCTGCTGTGGTTCCACAGGAACCGTTTATTTTTCCGGGATAAAAAGTGCCCCATGTCCTTTTCAGTACCCCAGATAACATGTATGCACAATTTCAAGACGATTGGTTGAGTAGTTGAGACGTGAAAGCGTTACAAACAAACAAACAAACAAACGAACGAACAAACTCACTTTCGCATTTATAATATAATATTAGGTAGGATTAGGATTCTGTTCAAGAATTTTTGAGGTTAAGATAAGATTTTGATGTTAATTAGTGTTTGTTTATTTTCTCATGGACTTTTAGTTTAAGGATTGATTGCTATTCTTAACTCATAAATAACGGTTCTTATCGTCAAAATTACTTATGCAGTTTAATTCGTTCTGTGGTAGATAAATGTCTCAGCTGCCAGGCGCATTCTTTCTTAAAAATAGGTTCTATATCAACTTACTCATACCGAGGCACCTGACTGTTTCTTGTCTGGTTCCTAATAGGTGGCGTGAACCAATAAAATAAATTAATAAGCTTTTTAACTTTACCCTATAGTTTTGCTGTCGTGAGGAATTAATTACCTTTTTTAAACGTCTATTCATAGATCTTAGCGATGCCTTTTTTCTTAGGTACTTAGGGATAATGAATAAACAAACCTTTTTTCTAAAAATAAACCGCAATGTAATTGGACAAGGCAAAACAATTGCTACCGGTATTCTTAACGATTAATAAGCATCGCGTGTACTGTATTGCATAATTTATGAACACTGAACAAGTGAACACCTTTGTGAAATACTGAACAGTTTTATCGAACGATCAGCGATTTGGATTGTATGTACACGTCCATGATAATTGATACCACGTGTTGGTTATAACTTTTTGTTTCTGTTAAAATATAATTAAGATTGTTGCAGTGGATGATAGTGACAGTGGTTTATTAAAAAATACTCAAAAGAAAAATGGGAATTTTAAATGCTTGCACTGCCGGATGAGTAAAATGTCAAATCAAATCAAATCAACTTTATTCATAAAAAGCTTACAAATTTTACTTACTTTTTAGATAAACTTTAAAAATATAAGGGTAACATTTGTAAATTTGTCTTGTAGCACCTACACTAAGAACATAAATATTCTTGTGTTGCAGGTGAGTTCATTCCTTCATTTTTTACATGTGGTTTAAAATCAACCAATCAGAGACACCCTCAATTCCATCTAAGCGCATTGAGCGTTTCAAATCCACTTTTTTTATGAGAACTGCAGAGGTGTGGAACTCGTTGCCGTCGTCTATTTTTCCACCCAATTACAATCCTGGGATGTTCAAGAGAAAAGTGAATAGGTATCTCCTAGGCAAACGTGTTACACCTTCGATCACGTCGTCGCTTCCCATCAGGCGAGTCATCAGCTTCAGTCTTTCAGCTTCGACAAAAATGCTTTCGTATGTCCGGATCTCTGTCTATGTCTACAGGTCGCATTTCTTAACCGATTTTCTTGAAACTTTGTAAGTATAGGTAAAAAAAAACTTAATAATTATCGAACCTGCTTACAAAATTTTACGAGAATCAGTTGAGGAATGTGAGAAGGACAGACGTCGGCCGCGAGGTCTGCAGCTCACAAAGCTACTAGATATATTGATAGCAATTAATATTTTCCACACATCACACCAACTCACTTCATATAAGTACTCGCATGCTATGATTGGGCATAGCTTGCGGGTGGCTATGTACGTATAATATCAAAACACTGGACAACGTGTTCAGCAAACAAAGTCACGCCACCAAAACCAATCAACCCTCGGCAAACGTACGGCCGCGCGAAATTAAAACCTGCCTCGCTATCACATTCTGCAATAACCAATCTCTTATCAACATATCTCTATAGACCTTTTAACATAAACGGAACGGGCCGCGGGGCGGCGAACTAATCTCCATAACTTTAATCCTTTAACCCTCGCTGTACCAGGAATCCAATCAAACAGTACAAGCATCCCCCTCAGACCCCCCTCAAATCCCCCCGCTCGCGTCTCGCCTACGCAGCCTGTCCCGAGTAATTATCAAAGCTTTAATGACGTCATAAATCGACTGTATAATCTAATCTGGAAAAGCCCCGGGCTCCACCGAGCGGCTTAATGGTGTGAAAGCTACCTTATCTCCCGCCATGTGTGAATAGAGCTTTATACGCGCGCGCCTGAAAGCTCACTCCGGGAAACTTTGGAAAAATATGTCGTAGAACGTTCGAGATAAGAATGTGGGACAACGCTTTCAAGTTTAATAGAAAATCGAACATTATCGTAAAGGAGATGTCTTTGCTAACAAATTCTTTGGAAGTGTATCTTTTAAAGTAGGAAGTGGTAAGTGCATGGGACAGGATTAGTGCAAGAACTTGCGCATTAACTCTCCGAGCTTAGTTTCCGCTGGTATGGAGTATGAGTATATCGAGTGTCTTCTTTACTTACTTCACTCTCATAAGCTTATAAAACCGATAAAAACTTTTGAGATGTAAAAGTGTGACTGAAAAACAAAAGACTGTGTCCACGCAGAGGCGGAAATGAACAATCCACTACTTCAAGAGTTTAACTGACGTGATGCGTTTTAAGATTGTATGTACATCTACATCTCAGGATCAAACTGAACAGGCCAGTTGCGCTTGACTGCCTACCTACGTCATCGCTGCACATTACGCGTTTTGCGCTTCACTTTAAATTGGTTCAATTACTTCGGCCATCTAATATACGTGTGAACCTTGAATATAGCAGTCAGGTGGAACTAAAGACAAAACTGTGTGTGGTCTTTACATGGAAATAAGATCGACTTTTGATCGACCAATCAAATTGCATGACAACGAAGTATTTTTTGTTAAAAACACTTCCTCAGTCGTGACCAAGCTTTTACTTCCTAAATAAAACAGCTTGATAAAATTCAAAATTTCAAAATTCTTAATTATCTCTCAAACTGCCACAAATTACTTCAACATCACATTTTGAAAGTCTTAATCGTGCATCTAACGACTGCAGGCAATTTGCTAACAACATCCTATTTTTGATGCAATCTCGAATCGATAGGTCAATCTCTCTGTAGCAAATCGTTGATTACAGATAATCGTCTGATCTAGGCTTTAGAGCCGCCGGTGTTCCGTATCTATTATTGAATTACACGCCAAATTTGTTCTAACGCCTTAAAATTGACTTAAAAACAACCAATTACTTTTACTACCGTCGATTCGTTCTATACCGGCAGACTAACAACTGAGCTCAATCAAAATTTTACCATCTGTGGTTTCAACGATAAAAAACTTCGAGAGTCTATTAGACTGTGGCAAATGGGAATTTCTCTGAACGATTTGTTTTATATCGATGCGACGATTCGATTTTAACAATCAATCGATTAGAATCGAAATGTTTCTCACGTTTTTTTGTTTTTATATTTTGTGAAATCGATTGATCGCGGATTGGTTTTTGTGGGAATTCTGATTAATTGGTGAGCTTTTTAAAATGTACGAAGTACTATTCAAAGAGAAGGTATGCATATTATGATCTAAATTTCCACGAAAACTGTTTACTCACTCTGAACGGCTTCATCAATTTTTATTACTGTATACTACTCGTAGTTGCGTGTCCAGAAATATTTAGTTTACCTAATACTTATTTATGTGATAGTAAATGTTATTACAAATGATTAAAAAATAGTTTAACACAAAATCTCATCAACATTAATTTAGCCAATCATAAAAGTTAGTTTAACAATTTAGCCAATCAAAACAGTCAGATGGCAAGACAACGTTACAATTTCACATTAAGGTTTGATGTTGGTAATGATTGTAATTTTTAAAAGAACTTTAGTAAATATCGTGTCAATTATGAAACCCACTCGTTTCTTCTCTAAGCCTTTTTAAGCCTATCCTAAGGTGCCTTATCCTCATAATCACGCTACACCATTATCCCAAAATTCGTCTCTCGCTGAGATCTCCCGCCTTGAGTGTAATGAACAAATAAATAAATTGCGCTTCACATCTACCTATACAAACAAACACATTTTGAGCTCTATGCCCAATAGCATAAGGGCTGACATTTTTTCGTTTGAAGACATAAGTATTGATGTGCTATGGGCCCCACTGCAAGGGGTAAGTGATTTTCTGTGTAGCGCCGAATCTGTACTAAACCTACATTATCTTTGCTTATACTGTGCTATTTTTGCATTGAGTTGCCGTATTTTGCAGAGTATTAGGTTAAATATGTCTTCTAAACACACTAAACTCTCACATAAAATACCTACATATAAAATAGTTACTTACTTACCCGGTTATTGGATATCTATCGCATTATTTTAAACTACAATTTTTTTTTTTATGGAGAATAGGTCGGCGTTTGACCACCAACTCGCCTGATGTTAAGCGACGTTGTGGTCTAAGATGGAGCACGAAGACCTATAAGGTACTTATTCACTCTAGCATTGAAGTTTACTAGAGTGAAGAAGTACAAAGACGGCAGTTGAGTGAGGCGCTACAAGTGCGCTACTCTTCGCTCCCATCACATTGCTTTACTGCTCAGACCCGATCGGGTCTGAGCAGTAAAGCAATGTGATGGGAGCAGCTAATTCATGTGATGAACATTTGTGTTTGTTCTATATCTGGGTGTTAATTATCTATTTAAGTATGTGTTTCAAAATATATAAATGTATGTATGTTTATCAGTCTCTGGCCGCCATAGTACAAGCTTTGCTTAATTTAGGATCAGACGACCGTGTGTGCAAGTGTCTCGAATATTATTATTATTACATTATTATTACTACAAGAATTCTGTGAAGGAATTTTTTGACGTGACAACGTCTAATAAATTAATGATCGCCGGCTGCACGCACGAAAAAGGATGACTCATTGTCCCGTTACGCTCGGTCGGTGGGAGCGAGAGCGCTACACGAGCGAGCGAAAGGCACGATCGGCTTGAGCGTTTGGCTTGCGCCGCATCTACATAAATCTCTTCTACTCGGTCTATGCGTCCGAGGAGAAGATTTTATCAATGCTTTGTTATGGCGTTGTCACGTTAAACTATCGTCCGTAAACCGACTTTTCTGACTACAATTTTTTTTTGTAATTTTTCGATCGATTTGCTCACACTTGTTTGCAGTGGTGTAGGTAACTTTGTTTAAAGAACATATTCATACTAAATTCGAATTGTTATCCAGGATATTTTCAACCTTATGTACTGTACATTTGATAACAATACAGTATCGTGGCATGCCGTTCTCATTTCTATAAATAAGTGTGCGTTTGGACATAAAGAGCGTGCGTACAATTCCAACATTCACTATCAGAACCATATCAGAACCGAATCTACGGTCACGTGACTTTCACCAAAACGACATTTTCCCGTCATAAATCAAAAGCTACTTTTATTTTCCTCCATTATTTTCGGCCAAAAAATGGTTTTTCCTGCTTAATAAATTCACTGACAATAAATTTACGACTAGGCTCTTGCCCTTTTTCGTTCGCAATTTCCTATTTTCTCGGACATAATTTTCTTCGATAAAAAATGGTGCGACCGAGTGTGACCAGATCAAAAACTCGTAAAGTTGGCGATTTAATTACTTGAGGATCGTTTTGATTTACGGTTTTATGTAAAATAGACCTTCTTCATTTGATTATTAGAGCTTTTCGAAATTCATTTTTAGTTAACAAAGTTTCTATGGGTAGGTCATTTTGAAATGAGAGAAGTAATAATGATGAGTAATTCGATTCTATCATATATTATTCAATACTAAACTAAGACTTAGTTAAGACTAGTCTAGAACTATAAAACGAAAAATGCAATTTTGTAGATTTTTTTTTATGCCATAGGTGGCAAGCAAGCTAACGGGCCGCCTCCGTTGCCTATGAATACTTGTAATTAATACCAGGGGCATCACAGATACGTTGCTGACCTTTAAGGACTCTATTGACAGCCTTTTTGAAGAAATCCATGTTGTAGTTGCTCGAAAATACTGCAGGAGTGAGCTCATTCCACAGATTGCAGGTGTGCGGCAAAAAAGATAGCTTAAGACGCACAGTGTTCGATTTCCACCGATCGATAATTTGTGGATGGTTTTAGGCGGTGGCGGCTAGTGCGATGATAAAACCGAGATGCAGGCATCAGCTCGAACAATTCTTCAGAACACTCCCCGTTGTAAGTGTGATAGAAAATACAAAGACATCCAACGTCTCTGCCCAAACAGAGCGGCTCGTCTCTACTCTCAACAACTTCAGCCTAGCGGTGAGTGAGATATGCATGAAGATCACGAGCTGATCGGCCGTGGCGGAAACCGTATTGACGATCACTGATGAGCTAGTGTTCTTCAAGGTATCCGAGGAGCTGGGTGTTTACCACCCGCTCCATCCTACCAGAGTAGGGAGGTAATAGCAATGGGCCTGTAGTTAGACAGATCAGACCCATCTAATTTTTTAGGTATCGGATGGATAATGGCAGTCCTCCACGATAATGGCACACATCCGGATGAATACGAGAGCAGGAAAAGACGCATTAAGACTGAAGTCAACTCACAGGATTTGAGAACGATAGCTGGAATGCTATCAGGCCCACTCGACTTACGCACATTAAAGTACGCATTTTAGTGCATTTACGAGTATGTTTTTAAGAAATAAGACAATATTTTTGGGTAAGAATTTATTTAGCCAAAAATGTAAACCGTTAAACCCAAATGATTCCTACATTAATAATCGTATTAGCGAGATAAAAGGTACTTATACGATTACAAAACAATTTTTGGTCATAATTAAGACCTTAATTGCATATTTTAAACATAATTTCAGCTCGATTTTCTGATAAAAGCTCACCACTGTGCATATATTTTGAAAGAGTTATTCGCGCGTCATATTCAACATCGCGGACCATAAATAATGTCTGTTGCCCGACAATGTGTTGACTTACCTTTGCACGTCATATACAGGGTGCTTGGCAGATTACTTTCAATGTTAAATAGGAAAATAGGAAATGATGACGTCTTAAAGAAAGGCCAGGTACCCGAAACCGACGAACGTGTATGAAAAGACTCATGAACGTGGAAGAAGCAAAAGATGTAAGCCATGATCGTAGCAAGTGGAGAGAAGTGGTCTCTGCCTACCCCTATGGGAAAGAGGCGTGATTATATGTATGTTAAATAGGTACGTGGACTAATACTATGAAAACTACATTTGTGCTTTATGGCAACATTTGTGTACCTAATAGGCATAGTTACCTTACGCAGTTTTGATCATGTTAAGTATCTCAAAAAAGTATACACAGAATTTTAGGTAATTTGGATGACAAATTGAAAAGAGGATTTATAGGGTTTTTAACCTTTTCAAACCTTAACATGTTATCGAATTTGTTACTCTGAATTATCTTGGATAACTTTTCAAAGTCAAAGTCAAATCAAAATGTTACGTTCAAATTAACAATTACATCCACACTCACCACCAAAAAATTGCCAAGTCTTAGCTCTTTGCAACGTCGACCTCGACTTTCCGGACACCCTGTACAGACATATCTCTGAAACAAAGTGCCCCTCAAGGCTGTATAAATTCGACATCCATTAATTGTACGTACCTTGTACGATGTTTTGACATTGACTCTTCACACTGAGACGAAAGAGTAAATGTTATCTTCGCTTCCCGTACTAAGGGAAGGTATAAATACTCGTAAGTACTACATAGTTAAATAGGCATTTTTTTAAATCCTAATTAATAAATAATTATGATACACAATTGAGTTTCATCCTAACGCTTTAATGTTTTAAGTCTAAGCTACTCAGCCGACCACCACGAAATTTGGCATACACGTTGTCAGGGGTACAGAAAAGGACTTAAGGTGTGTTTCATTCCGTAAAAAATAACGGTCTCCGTGAGACCACGAGTGGAACCGCGGAGCGCAGCTAGTGAGCTAATAAGTAAATTAACTTGACCAAAATCTGTCGTAGATTTTCTCTTAAGTCCAAATCTATAGGTCCACGTAAGTCAACGCTATCTTTTATTGATCATGTGGTGCGCCCAATCACCGTACGCAACGTCACTGTTCCGGAAAAACGGATTATTTATTGTACTGATCGGCACCGTGTGATTGCGTCGGAAGACCAAAACATTGTAGGTTCACATAGGTATAACAAACATTTCGCAATCTGATAAATAATAGAAAATAAATTGAGTTGAAATGTTGCCAGGTATTAGATTCGATTAAAGAAGTGTTAGCATTGTTTAGAAAGCTAGAAAGTTTGAAAAAAAAAACTTAACACGTTTACACAATCCGATTAGTTTAGTCCGCTCATGTCTTTGCTAATTACGAGCTGGTTCATATTTTTTAAAGCGATGTTAACTCTTTAATTTACAGTCGGAATTTTAAACCTGTTACTCGATTCGAATAATAATTGAATAAGAGTTAAAACCGCATTGCGTCGGAAGAGCTACGCACATAACTCACGATTAAGAAGCCGATGGTTGTGGTATAACCTTAATGGAAGGAAAAGCTTAGATTACGTAAGGCCACCATTATAAACAAGGCTCAGCGTCGAGATAACGTGAGCCACGGTATTTAGTCATCTATTTAAATAAAGAACACCATTAATTTCGGTTCGGCATTATTTACTGAGCTAAGTAGGCACGGAGCGGGTTCCGAGCGATAAATCGAGTCGAAAGCTCCGAATAAATCTTTCGAATACACGATAAGAATCGATGTCTCACGCGACGTATTTATTTATTCGTACCTATATACAGAACCCGGAAGAGTGGGAGTCGACGAACTGGATATTTTAATGCTTTCTCTTTTCAAAAATAAATCTGGTGTCGAGTCGAAGCGAGTTTCCCGATTACGATTCGAGTCGGGCAACTCGAATATCGAATACGGGGTAGGTGTCGGCGATTTATTGAACGTGAAAAATATTTATGGTTTATTTTTAATTTTAAATACGGACTCGAAAGCTCGTAATTTAAAACTATCTCGACTACGATCGCCGGGAGTAATTTCATTCGTACTCACTATTAAGCGAATGAATACAGCTGGAAATTCCGACGAAATATTTCGTTTTCTGAAATTATAATCGTGGCGACCCACAAATTTTATTATGCCGTAACACTACGGCATATTGTTGGATGGTTGATACTTAGGTATTATAATTTAATTGTTTATTAGACAGTGGATCTTAATGTGTACTATAAAATACGGTGTATTGTCAGCTGCCTACGCATTAATACTAATGCCACTATTACAAGATTTTTTCTTAATATCGGAGGCAAGATGTCAACATTGGAACATAGTTTATCTTAGTTTTAGGCTAAAGATTTCAGTTTGATAGTTTTTCACATTTATTAGGGACTAGCTGCGACTCGCGGTGTTACCCGTGGCTGAAAAGTACCCTAGGGTCAACAACAAACAACGCGTACAAATTCGTCTGTGGGGTGTTGTGTCTTTCGTGAATTACTGACAAACCCTTCACAAATTATGCAACTATCCATCTAGTACAGATTATTTTAACTAAAGATAGAAAAAAAATGTAGGATGTAAATCCTAAATAGATGTCATTTTTTGAACCCTAGCTCCACAATTCTACTATAACCAATTGTTTTTAAATTGTTAACGAATTGCCTCAAATTGACAGTTTTTGTATGCCAGAAGAAAACAAATTGGATTTAGGATAAAACACTACTATACTTATTTGTTTCCACGCAGTTCGCTGCATCCTTCCTAAATTTCATTAAACTTATTTAAGTAGTTCAGTTAAGTAGTAAGAGATCGCTTTTAGTGATAAGGCCGCCAGTTGTTACACTATATAATAAGCTTTATTATAATTTTTCTCCTGTTGTTTTGTTATTTGTGGTGTGAACAATAAAGAGTTTTTCTATCTATCTAGTTTTTTGCTCAAGTCCACAATTTAAAAAAAAAAGAAAAAACAAAGTTCTTAGCGTAATTTTTTAATACGATTAAAATGTAATTTAAATTAAAAGCTTTAAATAAAAAAACCACTTAATACATACTTAGCAAGGTTGAATTCCTCTAAGCGGCTGGTGTTCGTATATGTTTACATAAAATAAGCGTTTATATATAAATAAGTACGTCTGAAAAATGCGTCACTCACATTTGTCATACCAATTTATTTGATTTATTTCGACAGTGGTATTTTTTCGATGGGATTTCCTGCAATCTTAAAAAGACGTTGTAAATTTTGTTTTAAACACCTACATAATTTTGGTTTGTCACGAGGAATATAATGTATTCATTTATAAATAAATTGTGAAAAACAAAATACGAATATGTAGATAAGTACCTTTTTACTACATTTTTATGGGTATGGTTCCATACATACAATAAGTATAGAATTATACTTCTTCTTCCTACCGATGTGAGGCTTATAGCATAGGTATTCAAAATCATTCAGAAACGTTTCCGATCGAATCCCACAAATTTCAAACTCAATTTTTTCGAATCTCAGTCTAGTTATATACGTTTTGGATTAGGGAATCGAGTATAAATCCGATCGGAACAATGTATTACGTTTAAAAACTTATGAATACGGACTGAGATTAAAATAATTTGAGTTTAAAATTTTTGGAATCCGATCGGAAACGTTTCGGGATGATTATGAATAGGTACCTATTCAGTTGGGGTTGGTCTGTTATTTAAAAAAAAGTTAATTTACTGACATTTAACATTATTTACCTATTCAAAAATTTATAATAATTTATTTTCCTTTTTGAAATAGGAGAATGAAAATGCATTTCTTATTTTTATCTTTAGTTAAATTTGAAATAGCAGTTAAACCAGAAAAAGGTATTATGGTAAGATTCTGTGTTAATTGTCAGTCATACCTACATCTCACTTTTTTCTATTTTCAACTAATGCCCCTTTTATTTTCTTGGATCAATCTTACGTAACAGTACCCTAACGGAGCACAGAATACACAGCAGTGTGTACCTACCATGTGTTTCATAGCCGAAATGGCGGTCAATAACCCCGGGTAGTGTGTCGGTTGGTCGAGGCCGCTATCACATAGAAACTATCACATCATCTGTACCGCCGCGCTTATGAACGCCTCTTCAGACTACGGCACATTTTAGCGGTCAGTACATTATCCAATTTGCTAGCAGCTAGCAGCAGGTGAGCTAGCGTGCTAAATTTGGATGGTGTAATGGCAGTTAGACAGTTAGCAATCCAATTTGTTTCTGTTGCACGGGCACACGCTGAGTTAGCACACTGCAAATTGGATAATGGAAAGACCGCTCTTAGCATCATAGCTTTACTTGCGTGGCTTACATTTACAATTAATTTGTTTTTAGAACTTAAATTGAGTCGCACTCACATGTCGATACCAAATGAAGCCTTCTTTTTTATTGAGTAAAGTTTCCATTAAGTAGGTACACCGTGTATGTTATAGGACAACAATATCGTTGTTTCGCATTCACAATTATTAATGACCACATTCACAGTATAGCAGAACCTACTACAGATGACAAACGTTTTCAGGAAACTCTATCAGAGTAAAAGTAACTATTATCTAATCTGTGGTAAGAGATTATAGCGACACTAATTGCATGACTTAGGAAAAACTAGGGACTCGCGCACGAAGAGTTCCGAGTCCCGAGTTCCTATACATAAAAACAACAAAAAAAATCACGTCTGTTTTATGAGAGCCCCGTTAAATATTTATTTTATACTTTTGTTTAGTATTTGTTAATACAGAACTGCAACAGAAATACATCATCTGTGAAAATTTTACTGTCTAACTATCACGGTTCAGATATAGCCCGGTGACAGACGGACAGTTGAGCTTTAGTTCCCGTTTTACCCATTGGGTACCGAACCCTAAGACTGAAAAAAATCAACTACCACTCAACCTACCCACTAAAGGTCATCGGTGACCCTTACCGACTACGCTGTTAGCAGGGCAGCAAGACCCCAAGGGTCAGTCCGACCCATACAAACCTATGAAACTACGATAATTATGACGTACTCTGAAAGACCTTTCTCTACGATATAGGTTTAGGTTTAAAGACTTTTTATTATCAACAAAGACAATTTGTCGCTTATGTGATAACATGGTTTAGTTAAAAATAGCTTAGCGTTCGTAGTCGCATCCTTAAAGTATTTATAAACATATTTATTTATAATAGTATAAAATTAAAATTTAAAAATTCTTAAGGTTTCAAACTCATTTCACGCATTTCCTTATTCAAGTTATGGATCTGTCTTCCATAATATGTCGAGCTAATTTTTTCTTGAATGCGTGAAATGAGTTGACATTTTTTATATGAGAGGGTAGTTTGTTAAAAAGCCGCGCTCCTTCATTAGTTAGCATTGTTTTGCCATATTTTGTTCGATGCCTGGGTATGACGAGGTAGCTAGCTCGCCGAGTACAGTGGTCAACAACATTTTTTCGCTTGGTGAATGATAAGTTTGTGTGAATGTTTTTATTTAGAGTTTTTTGTATAAAAATGCATATATTATATTTGTATAGTTTTTTCAAATTCATTATTTTAGTTTCTTCGAATATTTGTTGTGTTGGTGTTAAATAGTGGTAGTTAAAGAGAGTTTTAATAATTTTGTTTTGTAAACGTTGTAGTTTGTCTAGCCTTGTTTTTGCGGCACACCCCCAGATTTCGATCAGATAAGATAGATGTGGTTTTACTAGGGCATTGTAAATTGTAAATCGTAACCTACGTGGAATGCATCGAGCAACGTTACAAAGTGCACCGCGGAGTGCTGTTAGTTTACTTTTTATATTTTCTATGTGAGGATTCCATGTTAATTGGGTGTCCATGTACAATCCCAGGTATTTTTCATGTGTTTTTTGTTGGAGGGGTATATTATTAATTTTTAGTGGGGGATGTGGGGGTATCGGTTTATTTTTGGCTTTAAATAGCAGGTAGCAAGTTTTGGAGATATTAATAGTAAGTAAGTTGTATTGAAACCAATTATATAGGGTGGTCAGATCGTCTTGGGCTTGTGAAATCAAATCATGTATAGATGAACCAAAATAGAACAAACAGGTGTCGTCCGCGTATAGGGTGATATGACCGTTCAGACCCAAGTCGTGTATGTTGTTAATGTAGAAAATAAACAGCAAAGGGCCTACGATTGAGCCTTGAGGGACTCCACACGTTATTGGTAGTGCGTCACTTTGAGTGTTGTCGTCAGTTTTAACTATTTGTGATCTGTTTGTGAGATATGATTGAAACATTTGTAATGCCTTGTCCGTAAGACCAATGGATTCTAATTTTTTTAAAAGTAGTTTGTGGCTCACAGTATCAAATGCTTTTTTTAAATCGATGAAAATACCTAGTACTATATTTTTTTTATCAATATTGTGTTTTATTTTAGTAACAAGATCGATGGTAGCCGTTAATGTGTTACTTTTGGGTCTAAAGCCATATTGCCGGTCGGAAATTAAATTATTAGAGTCTAAATATTTTTCTAATCGAGTATGGAGAACTTTTTCAAGTATTTTTGACAGTACTGGCAATACAGAGATAGGCCGGTAGTTACCAGGATCTGTTTTTGGTCCTGATTTGTAGATAGGAGTGACTTTAGCTACTTTTAACGTGTCAGGAAAGATACCATCTCGTAGTAGTTTATTAAAACATTTTGTCAATTTATGTGTGATTAAGTATCGTATACATTTTATGGCTTTAGTGCTTATTTTATCTACACCAACACTGCAGTTAGGATCGAGGTTGTTAATAATATTTAAAATTTCTTTGTACGTACAAGGTTCAAATGTCGAGATGGTGGACTTTAGCGAACTGGATTGAGATATGGCATAGGTATAGTTATCATGAAACTTTTTTGGTATTTCGTCGGCTAATATTGGCCCTATATTCGAGAAATATTCGTTAAATATTTGGCAGATACGGTTTGGATCTACTACATCATGAGAATCTATTACGAGTTTAGAAGGAGCGCAACTTTTTTTAATTTTATTAGTTGCTAGAGTATTAACTAGGTTCCACATTTTCTTAGGTTTGTTGGCACATTTGGTAAATTCCTTAAAATGATATGAATCTTTGGTGTTCTGGATAAGTTTAGCTACTTGGTTTCTTTTTTTGTGAAATTCTTCCTTCAATAGGTTATTGTCTGGGTTTTTCTTATGTTCAGCCCACATTAAGTTTCTTTCATTAATTTCTGCAATGACATTTTTATCTATCCAGTCTTTTTGCGGTTGATTAAGGATCTTGGTTTTTGTTTTTCTGCAGTTTTCTGTGCATCGTTTTATCTGTTCTTCTAAAACTGCGTATTCATCATTATCTTCTTGTGATACTTCTTTTTCAATTGAATCAAATAGTTTTACGTAGTCAATAGCTTGATATTGGGAATATATTTTAGGTGGTGGTTTCATTTTTTTAATTTCTACATAAATCTGCTTGTGATCCGACAATGAGGAATCAACTAAAATCATGTGGAAAGTGTCGTTTTTCAGATTGGTGCTGACGTGGTCCAGTATGGATTTTTTTGTTATTCCGTCTCTGGTGCAGTGTTTTTTATTGATTTTGTTGATAATTTTATGTCCACATTCCTTTAAAAGTTGTTGATATTCTTTGGTCTTTTGGTCTTTTGTAAGTAAATCTACGTTAAAATCCCCAAAAACTATTGCTCTTCGTCTATGTTCCAATTGTGATTCGTATACTGCAAGGAAATCCTTATAATCTGTGTTGCCAGGGTTATATACAACTCCAACGTCAAGTCCATATTTTTGTAATTGTAACCATAGGTAGTTATTCCCTCCAATGTATTTAGACTCTGACATACTGTGTTTTAGGTTATTGTGGACATAAGCAGATACCCCGCCTCCACGAGAGTTTGTTCTGTAGTTGTAATAGTGCGTATAGTTGGGAAGTTGAAGTTGTGCTGCTTGAGTTTCAGTACGGATCCACGTTTCAGTCAAAAGAACTACATGTACTGTGTTTGGTATAGCCCGTAAAATACATTTTAATTCGTCAATTTTTCCTTTTTTGCGAATACTTCGGGCATTAAGGTAGAGAAATGTAAGGCTGGATTTGTTGACTGGGAAAGTTTGGTAGTTGTCGAGTGTTTCGTAGGTATTCGTATTCGTGATATAGACTGGAGCAGTTACATTTCCTTTAATAACTCTTATGGAGCATATGCTTCATAAGAGTTATTAAAGCTCCGGTCCGCTTCTTACTGGCTGTAAAGATTTCGTTTTATGATACAAGGAACAATCAGCGAAACAATTAAACACCTAAAGTTAGCTTTTACGATTACATTTTTATTGTAACAAAAAAAAATGTTTTAACGTCAGTTTTGCGAAGTGTGAAATTGACAAAAAGGTGATTTCCTCAACAAAAAATTGGTTGTCTGTAAAGTCGGTTTACGGACGATAGTCTAACGTGACAACGTCATAACAAAACATTGATGAAATCTCCTCGGACGCATAGGCCAATCGAGTGGAAGAGAGATAGATGCGGCGCAAGCCGAACGCTCAAGCCGGTCGTGCCTTTCGCTCGCTCGTGTAACGCTCTCGCTCCGACCGACCGAGCGTAACTGGACAATGAGTCATTCTTTTTCGTGCATGCAGCCGGCATTCATCATTTTATTAGACGTTGTCACGTCAAAAAAAAAACAAGCATGTCAACATTGCTTAGTCTGACATCGATTATCGCTTGTCTACCAAAATAACAGTTAAAAAAATTATGGTAAAATAAGGTTTGCCTAATTCATAAACAAAACTTCCAAAAACATAATAATAATAGCAAAAAACATACAAAGTCAATAGCCTATTCGTAGGTACATAATTTCGCAATTTATATTCATTTAAAGCAATCGGACCCATACCTTAACCTGCTTAATTTAAAGGCCAAATATTCTAGTCACAAACCTCGAATTTGGCAGTTTTCAATAAATTAAAATTATGCTCTAGCCTATTCAAAGGTAAGTTGAGACAATATTTTGAAGGCTGAATAGAAATTAAATTTTAAAACAATTACTTTAGAGTCTATTTAACGTTGAAGTTAAACTCGTGTTGATAAATTTTGTGGCAAACTACAAAAAAGGGAAATTTAGACTTCGAAATTCCAAATTCAAATTCTCTTTGCTTTTTTAACTGGCCAGTTACTTGGCCTTTTGCCATTGTTGAGATACAGGGGGATGGGCGTTGCGAATGGGAATCGATACTAACTGCACTGTACTGCATTGCTCCAGTATAAATCAGTCCCCTATGTACTCGCTTGCCAAACTGGGACAGCTCCGAATTTGAATTCAAATTTGGAAAAAACAGGGTCCGTTTTTATAAGGCGGCTTCAGAAGATATTAAAAACAGTATTAACTGTTAACAAAAAGTTATTAATTAATTTACAAAATACATATTTATAAAAAAATGTTTACACTAATGTCTCTGTGAGCTGCAGACCTCGCGGCAGACGTCTGTACTCCTCTACAGTCGCATTCCTCAACAAACTCTCGTGAAATTTTTGAAGCAGGTTCAATAATTATACAATTTTTTTTTGCCGACCTGTACCGATCTGTGGCCCTATTCGGAGATTTAAGATTTTCATCTCACTTTTATTCATCCTTGTTGCTCTCGTTTGAAACGTCATAGGTGTGAGAATGACCAAGATAAAATCTCATCTCATCTCACGCGCAGGAATAGCCCCCCTGGACAGAGATCCGGACAGAATTCGGACATACGAAAGCATTTTTGTCGAACCTGAAGCAGAGACGCTTCGCTCGCTAACGCTGGCTCGGTCGATTATGAACGCTTAAAAACGTTAGACTAGCATTAGTAAGAAAACTAATAGAAGCAGAATACCTACCACAAATTTTACATATTTACCAGACACCTGCAAGTCACAAGAAGCATAAAATATTGCGGCAACTTCTACATAGTCTAACTGCCGTCTTTGTACTTCTTCACTCTACAAAACTTCAAGGCTAGAGTGAATAAGTACCTTATAGGTCGTCGTGCTCCATCTTAGACCACAACGTCGCTTAACATCAGGCGAGTTGGTCGTCAAACGCCGACCTACTTACTGTACATAAAAAAAATAGTTTTAACATCTAACTTCTGCAAATCGACTCCCGTCCCTCGGCGACAGCCCAAGCCGAGACCGTACCTTAAAGGTGCCCTTGAGCTATTTGCCCATAGCTATTATTAAGGCCCTGCGTCAGCTGTGCTTGCCTAATGCCCGGTGCGCTATAGATGCCTCAGTGGCCAACAGCATTAAGTCATTCATAAAAGATAGATAGAGAGATAGATAGATAATTTATTTCTGGCTACATTATATACACATTACAATCATTTAAAAAAGAATTACAAATAAAAAGGAAATTATAATTAGGGTCACTAGCCACCGCGGTAGGATACCCTGAGTGGCGGTAGCTAGTAAACTTCTTGGGAACATTTTTTTTTTGTCAATTACATTAATTTACATATTCAATTTTAATAATTTTAGAGTAATTAATTCAATTTGCTGATGGTGAATTAGTAATTAATAAATAATCATATTTCAATTATTTACCATAATACTACATTCACAAAAACCAACCAATAAAAATAACAATTATTACTACAATTAAAATTAAGATTAAAAATCCGAAAATAAAAATCAAACTTCTAAATAGTAACCATTCGAATTATTCTACTAAAATTGTACAAACCATTTACTTTCATATTGACTGCCTCGGTGGCTCAGTTGGTAATGAACCACTGAGCGTGGGGGCGTGGGTTCCATTCCCACCTAGGGCAAACATTCATGTGATGAACATTTGTGTTTGTTCTATGTTAATATCTATTTAAGCATGTATTTAAATATATCTAAGTATGTATGTCAGTCTCTGGCAGCCGTAGTACAGGCTTTTGCTTAGTTTGGGGTCAGGCGACCGTGTGTGAAAGTGTCCTGAATTTATTTATTATTTTATTATTTACTAGCTACGCCCCGCCGTTTCACCCGCGGTTAAAAAATATCCTATGTGCTAGACTATAATCTATCTCTGTGCTAAATTTCATCCAGATCTTTTCAACCGTTCCTGCGTGAAAGAGTAACAAACATCCATCCATCCATCCATTCTTACAAACTTTCGCGTTTATAATATTATGTAGTAGGATTTATTTTTATTTTCTAAATCTAAACTCCATGTTCTTTTGTATTGATTGGCGTATTGAAAAACGCAACTTGCATTTAACAACATAAAGTAAATAATCAGTTGAAAATTTCCGTAGGTATTTATTACTGCACAATAGATAAGTAACCGGTGAAGGCTAATGATACTACAATGTTCAAACACACAATAAACAAACCCGTGACTTCTACAGCAGCAGTCGATAGTCTTAAAGGGTAAAAGCCCACCGGACTGCATAATAAAATTGGATGACAGAAGTTGCATTTGCTCCAAAATGCTTGCAATTGCTAATGTTCGTACTTGAGCTGCTGATTGGATATATGGCAGGTCTAGGTACCTATAATAATATAATATATTATACTTCGCCAAATATAGCGTTTCGAGACAAAAAAAAATCACGTGGCTGACACGCACTGACGTCAGGACCGGCATCCTAATCCGAACTAATATCATTAATGCGAAAGTGAGTTTTTTCGTTTCTTTGTTTGTTTGAAACGCTTTCACGCCTTAACCAATAAATCGATCATCATGAAATTTTGCATACACTTTGTCTGGGGTACAGAAAAGGACTAGGGTACCTTTTATTTCGAAAAAATAAACAGGGGGCGACAGGCTCGCCCCCTGTCACATTTGGGACTGAATATCGTCCGTCGAAGTGTGGGTGTTGTATTACACCTCTGCCAGCACCCTCGGGGGAAAGGCGTGACGATATGTTATGTTATGAGTTTTTAAGTTTCATAAAATTTAATGATTCTGAATAAATAGGTTCCGACATGCCAAAAACTAGCTAATATGTGAATTAAGCTCTGTTAACGAAAGACAACTTTACTAACATCAAAATTAATAAAAACTGAACTCGGCACAAAATCCTGCCAACTCCTTCTTTCAGGGTTCAGTGGCTTGAACCCTAAACCCTACGGATCAAAGGAGGTCGTGACTCAAGTAAATAGATACGGGACCTTTCTTTTAGAGCTATCTAACCTCTGTATAAGGTTACAAAGAAGATAAAGAGTCGATAAGTATAAGGTAATTTGTTTAGAAAATAACACACTGAGTTCTTAAGAGTCCGGCGACCACTATAGACTAACTTTGCATTGGCTTAAGGTATTCTATAGCCATTTCGTCTAGAAGAAGAAGACAAGCGAAGACAGCGAGTAATGATACTGACGAGCCTCTAAACTTACCTACAGAATGACAAAGTGCAATTTCAATTTTTTTTATGACTTTTGCACTCTGTAATCATTCTTAAATAACTAAGAATTTTCCTTGTATTATGGATTCATTCAACAGCTAATGATGTAGACAACCTCCCTATGTAATGGAATTTTTGATTTGCTTGTCTACCTATTGAATAAATCTGTCAAAAGTAACCCTTTAAAAATGCGGATATTTTTCATAGTTCTATTTTAGCTTGAGAACGTTTTTAAAAAAAACCAAGAACATAGGAGCGGAGATACTTATTGTTAATTTAATTGTACATGCTAAATTTCATCATAATCTGACAATGGTTTTCAAGAAATTTGAGTAGCGCGTTTGTATGGAAATTTCAGAGCGTCGCGGCCCTCTTAAAATGCTCGACATATTTGACGAGGTATAATGTTTACGTATTTTAGCGCAGGTAAACGTGACTGACTGCTTCTGTGGCTCAGTTGGTAGTGGACTTCCATGACCTTGGGAGCGTGAGTTCGACTCCCACCTAGGGCAAAGATTTATGTGAAGAACATTAGTGTTTGATCTAAAACTGGATGTTAATATCCATTCATGTTTGTGTGTAAAAATTTATATTTAATAAGTATCAGCTGCACCCTGCGGTTTCACCCGCGGTCCTACGGGAACTGCGTGTCTCGAATTTAGCCTATCTATCAATGTATTTATCTAAATTTATAATTGAATTATCAAAATTGAAAATAATAACTGGCACCTTTTAAAAGTGAAGTGAAGTGAATGAAGAAGCTGTAAATGATGAACAATTGACGAGTGCAGATTGGAATTATTTTACCATCTGTCTCATGGGGGCAGATGAAAGATGATTTTTTTATTTGCCCCCATGAGATGGGAATATAATTCAGAATAAATCTATTAATAAATGCTTTTCCCTCCTTTCAGTGTTCGCTGATTGGGCTGACCGCAGGGGATTTGAGATGGTTTGTCAGGTATCTAGATCTAAAAATGAAACAAAAAACTGTGCCTTTGGTTTCTTCAGTACCATTACTTGTTACTTTTATCAGAACAAGAGGTGTCAAATAACTCCACAAACACCAAGACAGGCAGCGCTCCACAAAATATTGTTCCCGGAGTCATATTTAAAAACGAATTCCATGCAAATTAGTCCAGCCAGTCGGTGAAGCAATTACCGATGCCTTTGGCAGTCTGTTGTAAATCGAAAAATGTTTTATGTGTCAGCAACAAGTTAAGAAATAAATAAAACCTGCAGTGCCGGTTTCGGTCATCTCTCTATCTTTTTTCGACTCAAGGATATGTAGTGCGCAGGAAAAGGATGAAAGATAAGACGAATTGCCCGTTCGGAAACCCGTTTATCATCGGGGCATAGTTGTCCTTTTTTGCGGTGTGGTAGGCGTCGATGGCTGCCTTTTATATTTTTCCCTGAATTTGAGGACACGCCATACTTGGTTTTATTTTATGCTTGCATAATAAATCTACCTGGTTTTAAAAACGTAGCTCTGACTTCATCAATATTTTGATGATATTTTATGCGATAGGTATTGTACTTATACTTACCTACCTTTTTTACGTTGCTCGCGGTGCGCACCCACACACCAGGCACTCACACTGCTTAACGATCTAATCGTTCAACAGCCTGACGTAGACTTGTTTTACTCTAATGTCAATTCTATCATTAAAAATGTTATGTGCTATTTAGGCTTTTCTTCGAATTTGTGATACGTACCCTAGGTACGTTAGATAAAAATAAATAAATACATTTTAAATTTTGTAACGTTTTAAAGGCCCTGAAAGCCAACTTCATTTTGTTACACACATTACATTTTTGGAAATATCGGGACTAAAAACTGTCACCCTCCCATCCCCGCTAAACGCCGACCCCCAAGCTACCGGGGACGATGATTTTTTTCCTACTTGCTCTGTTATGGGGACAATGGTAATACCGAAGATTATGGGAGCAAGCAAATCTATCTAAGGGTCTTCATTTGTTATACGACTACATGAAGTATCTATACCTACTACATCATTATTTATTTAACAATTTAATTTTTTTAATTTTGTAATTCCACTAATATTGGCCTATCAATAGCTTAAATTAATTGTGACTCTTTTATTCCATTTTATAATAAGTTAGAATAACTTTTAGAAACTCAAAGCTATTCCGAAGATGGAAGTCAGTTATTTCGAAAAGTTCCAAAAGTATGGAGCTGGCGCGGGGTGCTATCAGGCAAGGTTTGGGTCCTACTGTTAAACTTGGTAAATTCATTTGTGGTAAGAATTTCGTTTTAATAATTAGATTTAGGGATAGACTGTTATCTACACTTGAATTAATGCAGTCCTGTTTATATAAGTTAGAAAGCTGAATAGTGAGATTAAAATACTGTATGTTATAATACATAATTATTCCATACCTATAATAAAAGTACAATACAATACTTATTATTTTACTTAACTATTTCTGAAAACTGAAGTTTAACGTCAAAGTATTTTAAACTACTTTTTAATACAAAACAATTTATATTACCTTTTAAAAAATAGCAACTAATTTCCGTTGACATTCACAAATACCCGATTGTGTGCAGTTAAAGTTCTTATCTACCTCTAAAATCATGTTTTACGCTCTGCACCTATCAACCAGATCACACAAAAGCACAAAGCAGATGAGCTGCACTCATATTTCACAGATACAGCACAACGACTGAATCGAGCTGTAGTTTTCACAGTAGCGCCGTTGAGCGGGCATCGTGTGCAATAAAGCAGGCACCCGGTGCTATTTACAATCGTTCAAACTTGGCCCGCTCTCCCCTGCGACGAATAAAGGCTGTTTTATAAACTACCCGCTGTTCAAGCTAGTTTTTATTTCATAGAAGCCTTGGACAGAGTTACTTAATACCAATGTTTGAGACAAGATTCCTAAACTTACCTAGATCGATACAGGCTGACAATAAATAAATAATAAATAATTTGCGGGACACAGGCACATACGGTCGTCTGGCCCCAAACTAAGCAAAGCTTGTACTATGGCGGCCAAAGACTGATATACATACATATTATGTAAATGCATACTTAAATAGATAATTAACACCCAGACATAGAACAAACACAAATGTTCATCACATGAATGTTTGCTCTAGGTAGGAATCGAACCTACGCCCTCTAGCTCAGAAGGCAGGTTTACTACCAACTGAGCCACGTAGGCAGTCGATGATGAGACAATGATGATGATGTTGATAGATGAGTAGCTAGATTTGGTACATAATAAATATAATCTGGCAACGACACAATACTGGTGGAGGTGTAATTGATACTGTAACAATCAACAGAAATTCTTAGCTTAAGTTACAAATAAAAAGTCTAAAGTTTAGTAACTAATTAAGTCCCGCGACGCTCTGAAATTTCCATACAAACGCGCTTGTCAAATTTCTTGGAAACCATTTGTGAGATTATGATAAAATTTAGCATGTGAAATAACCTATATCTTCGCCCCTATGTTCTTGGTTTTTTTTTTAAATATCCTCAAGAGAAAATAGAGCTATGAAAAATATCCGCATTTATAAGGTCACTTTTGACTGATTTATTCAATAGATAATCAAAACAAATCAAGAATCCCTTTACATAGGGAGGTTGTCTACATAATTGGCTTTTTAATGAATCCATAATACAAGGGAAATTCTTAGTTACTTAAGAATGATTACAGAACTACAAAAGTCATAAAAAAAATTAAAGTGCACTTTGTCACTCTGTAGGTAACTTTAGAGGCTCGTCAGTATCATTTCTTGCTCTCTTCGTTCGTAGTCTTCTTCTAGGCGAAATTGCTATAGAAAACCTTAAGCCAATGCGAAGTTAGTCTAAATTGTTCGCCGGACTCTTAAGAAAGTTTTGACAAGCTAATTAATTCCAGCGTCAACATCTCCCTCGCGGGTGACTACGAAAATTACATTAACACGAAAAACAGTTTACCTAACACAGTAAGCAGTTAACTAGTTAGCAGTTAGTTCACCTCGTAAATAGTGAAATTAAAACCTACCACAGTAAAAAAGTAAACCATTTCAAAACTTTAAAATACAAGTACCTACGATGTAAGTAATCGTAATGGTGTTGAATTCAAATTCAAAATGTTTTAATGCAGAAACAAGGGTTGGTATAGATTATATTTAACAACAATGTTTGGTCTCACCGTGCTCTAGCACCAGGGCATGCATTTTTTTATAAATTGTTATCATTAAGTTTACATGTTACATTCACAGAATATGCTCTATTACATAGGTCCAGAAGGATAGTCTTCATACAAAACACGATTTCGAAACGTGTCAAATTTATTTTGGTACCTTAATAAAACCTTTTTTTCTAAACGTGATGAACTTGCCATTAAAAGAGGTTACCCGATTTAGTTGGGTAAATTATATAACGATCAGAGTTTAAAGAAATACAAGACCGGAAACAAAGTATTAGACCAGCTTAGGCCAGAGCTAAACTACACACAAAGCCTTACCCAGATCCATTCATGACACTATTCTACAAACTAATATTGTAGATTGGATGTAAACCTGAACTAAAATCAGAGTAGGTAAAAGGTAAGAATTTAAGTAAAAATCAAGAGTACGAATTTGAGTTAAAATCAATAGTAAAGGGATTACTATTGATTTTAACTATTGATTTTATCTTATTTACACATAAATTTACACACTATCATTATTTACATCATACATTTAAGTTATTTTTTGGGCAATAAAATAACATTACATTTACATAAAAATAAAACTGACCCCTGCTTGTCACGATATTTCACTGTTACGTATATTTCTTTCTTGCGAAGGTGCACAGAGCAAATTGTTATAGGGGCGACGAAGTTTTCACTAATTTTCATTTTTACTTTGTCGAATTATTTTTGTCCACTGATCGGCTAAACTGGATCCTTAAGAAACCTAAAGATAATTAAAGGGAAAATATAAAAATACCTTGTGGCAACACTTTTTTCAGCAACTTTTCGCTCTGTTGACATTAAGAATTAATTACAATTATTAGCTTTTTATAGCACATAAAAATATATTTAAGACTTACGGATGATATGTGACGTTGCCTTTTTTTACTGTTTTGGATATTCTGAAATTTCGTCATGAGTGGACTACACAGTTCACCATATTTATTGGTTAGTGGGGAGATGTAACCGCTACTGGATGACATGGAAGACTGACTAGTGAATTGGTTGACTTTCAATGGTTTGGTTTACTTTTTTTGGAATCATTATTTTTGACCGATTAGGGGTCTTTACTCTATGTCTATGGTTACATTATATTATTACATTCATTCAATGTCATAGTAAAAAAAATAAAAAAGTATTATTACATAATTTCAACATGTCATTTAGGAATTCATTGACGGAATAATAAGTTTTGTCAATTAATTAAACCTCTTGTCAATAAATTAATTGAAACCTCTTTTCACAGGACTTCGTTATAAATAATTATGATTATGTTTCAATCTTCATTGTGGTTATAATTTCCGTGGTTCAGTGTTATTATTATAAAAACATCACCAATTGGGACGTAACTATAGTTAATCGATTAAATCAGACCTTGACCTTATAAAGTTTCACATAAATCCAATTGCCCTAAACATAAGAATTGCCTTAGTCCTTGCTTAAGTAGTTTAATCTTTTTAATTTTCATTAGTCTTAAAATAAAACTAGGACTTAACAATCGACTACTTTACGGCATAAGATATAAAAATAATTAACAGAGTGTGTGTTTATAAAATACTGTCACTGCAAAGTGTCCAAGAGACAATGGAATTCAATAGTTTTTGCGCTTAAAATTATTTAGGTTTAAGCCAGTTTTTCATGTACTTTGAATACTAAAGACAATGATAATTACGCTATGATGTATGGCATGTCCAAATAAAGAAATGCATCTTTGCAGCAGCGAGTTTTTCAACGCATTCAATAAAGGTTACCTACATCTTTTGTTTCAAATAGGTAAAATGCCAAATATTTTAAAAGAATATTTCTTTCAAAAGCCAAAATAAAATAATATTGAGACGGTTTTGTATTGGAAAATAGTATTTATTTAGTACTATGCTATTTAATTAAAGCTTAAAAAACCGGCCAAGTGCGAGTAGGACTCGCACACGAAGGGTTCCGTAACATTATCTATAAAAATGCAGAAAAAAAACATGTCTCTTGAATCGGAGCTCTGTCTGTCAAATATTTATTTTGTTTTGTTTTTTTTTTTGTTATTTGTCGTTATAGCGGAAACAGAAATACATCATCTGTGAACATTTCAACTGTCTAAATATCACGGTTCATGAGATACAGCCTGAGGCCTAGCGTGCGTAACGCGACAACGGTATATCGATTCTTTTTATCGAGACAGACGTATAGGTACACATAACTTTGTCACGTTCTCACACGACACAAAGTGACGAGAAGAATTTTGTCGCGCGCGCATGCTAGGCCTGCTGGTGACAGATGGACAGACAGACAAACGGACGGACAGCGGAGTCTTAGTTATAGGGTCCCGTTTTACCCATTGGGTACGGAACCTTAAAAACAACAGCATACATCCACAAAGTTTTTGTCCGACTCAGCTGTCGATTCTAAGGATGGATTTACTGTTTAATATTAAAAAGCTGTCGCCAACCCAGCGGACGTCTCACCTTTTCTTGTTAAAAACCACTTTTGTTGAAACAAGACCGCACTTTTATATTATAATGCATGTAAATTAAACACTACGCCCTCCATATTAAGTTCAAAATTAAGAATTAAAAATCAGAAGAGTCCGACAACACCTTATCGTGACGATATTTTATTATTTGCCGCAGACAATGGTGAGTAATGACTAAAGTGACGAAATATTGTCGAGAGAGTTGAATTTATTGAAACATCATTGAGATGCCAACAAGTACCGCTGGGCCCTTTTAAGGACTGCTTAAGCAATTATAAGCAGCGCTCTTTTTGTCAAAGGTGACTAAATGCTTAAGGCCAAATAAATTGTATGTCGATTGGTGTAATGGTGGCCGTAGGACGTTACGTTCGCGTATCGTGTCGCTGTAGCACGTTACATAATTTTAAGTGCAATTTTATTAATATAAGCTGATGATACAGCTTCTCTAAAATCTGGCTTTGGTTATCTTTTTGTTTGTAATTACGTGTGTAAATTTAAAAAAAAAAATCCTTGAAATTAAACATTGATCACAGAACCAGTAATCAATTTAAACTACAAAATAAAAATAAAAAAGTCGACGTGCCAAAATCTGACTCTTTTCTTCAGTTCTCTCTCTCTTGCTTTATCGACCTATCAGTTAGATAAAATAATATGTATTACAATTTTATATATTATAGCCTGATGAAAACTATTATCTGTTTCTACTAACCTTCCACCCTATCCGTCATTATTTTTCGCATGAGCAGCCAATAATTAGTTTAATTTCATTTGGCGATTTCAGTGCGGGGCGGTGAGATAAAAATGATATTCGAATTCGCGATTGACTTGGAGCTGAAAGTTTTTCGAGTAGAGATGTACTTAAACCAGCCAGATTTGAAGGCAAGAGTGTCATCATATGATAGCGTTTTCTTATACAGGCCTTAGGGAGAAGGGTAGAGTTTAAGCGTGTTAATATGTATTGAACATACTAAACTAACTTTGTTGGGGCCGCGATCCAAACCCTGGATTCCGATACTAAGAAGCGCTACTTTTCCTCTATTTATAGCAAGTCGATTGTCCATCAATTATTGTCCTATATAGAGCAAGTCAATCCATTCTTCTCAAACTCAGTACTTTTTCTTTTGTCATTGAACAAACCATACTTTTGATTTCTGAAAACCATAGTCATTAATACGTGTACGTAATACGTATTAATTTCTTCACCAACTGTCGAGTTACGTTCTGAGAGTAAGAATCAATGAGAGACGCCATCGACATACCTCGGATGTTTCGACTTCTTTTGATTCGACCGCAGCGGGTCTCGACTTATCTCTCACGTAACGGGAAACTGGTCTTGCTTCAACTTTCGGTTACAGCTGTTGAATAAGTCAGTGTTACTCGTATGTTGATATTTTTTGTGATCGTTTCTTCACTTTCTTGTTCCAACCGATTATGTCGTTTGGAAAGTTGAGCTGAAATACCTAAGTAGATACGTAATTACTGAGCGCATGGGTTAAAATTAAGTCTTAGGCTCTGCTATACAAACCCCACTCTTTTTCATACTGTGCAACTTTCTAGGACGTTAGCAAAAAGCTTCCCAAGAGAAAAAAGTAGTAAATAATTATCAGTGGATCAACAAAAGTTTATATAGGAGCTGGGGCGCAGTGCAAGAGGATTCTGCTTCGGGATCCGAAAATCCCGGGGTCTAAAATCCACCGGATCAAGAGGGTTTATCTTAAAAGACCAGCAGATTTGAGTAGCAAATTTATGATTCTGCTTCTGCCACCAAATCAAATCATCAACAAAACTCAGATAAAAACAAATATTCTGCTGAATCCAGCATCGATATTTGTAATCAAGGTACAGTTAATCTTCTAACATAATTGTACAAAAATATTATGTACCTACCATCACCTTTTCAAATCTCAGCTCTCATGCTCGCATCGAAAGATTTCTTGCTCCGAATGTTTAATTTTAATTATCTTCTGATAATGTTACAATTTAAGGCTGCTTTCTTTTATAATTTCATGTTTAATTTTTTTTTGTTTACGTCATTTATAATAATATGGCAATCTTTGAAAAATAGTATATTTTTTTAAGGCAGCCAAAGACGAATGCCTTCGACATAATCTGCATCTGAAAACGAACAGTTTAGAATGTCCCTACTTTTGTTTCTGCTATTATTCCGCTCTGTTGCTGACCTGCATCTCCAGTGATTCCATGTTGCGCTGCATTCCTAATGTTTTATCATTTTTGTTAATCCAAAAAATCACCGTGCTCGAAAGTGATGTCGGTAGAGCAACTAAACGATACTTTGATTGACCATAACCTATCCGATTTTTATGGGTTATTAAATAATAACTGTGGTGAAGGGATCGTAACCATCATTTCGAATGATTGGAAGCTCGTAGTAGATTAATTTATGATTTGACACATTTTAATTGATTTATTGATTAGAATCGTTTGATAACCCTGTCTAAGCTTTGGATATCAGTAATTTGAAGTTTGATTTATTAACTTTATCATTTTATCAGCTTGTTCTTCTATCGGGAAGTAATAATGATGGGTTCTTTTTATTATGCTATATTAAACGTTTAACTTTAGACGTAACGACGATAAGCATAAGGTATTAATTGCTCCTTTCCCTTCTTTAAATTTTTGTTTTTAATTTCACTGGTCATGGTTACAGAAGTATAACTAAACCTAGTACAATATTACTTAATTTAGTGACTCATTTTTAGGGAGGAAATTATTTAGATTGATTTTTAATAAATGTTATGGAAATATTCTATTTCAAACACATTTATATTTTCCAAAATGTTTAAGTAGTTTTTAAGTCAGTAAGTATATGAATAAATACATTTATAATAATTTTACTTCCGTCTCCGTTTAATTAATTTAATGAATTCAAGGTGTAACACAGGTTTAGTAATTGCTGCGGTTGCGGATGCATAATAATATTTATAATTAACTAGTAAATTATTCCAATTAATAAAGCTAGGTATACTTATAGATTATCTGGACATGATTAATGTTGGACTTAATAAAATTTTTCGTAATTTGCTTGTTGATTATAATTATTCGTTTTTCTTATTGGTACTCTATCCTATCCTTTGTGGCGTGAGAATTTATTCTTGAATACTAAAGTACTTTTGTGTTTAAGAGTACTTAAATACTAAAGTACGTAATAGAATAGTTTATAGTTGAACCTATCTATTCTTACAGTGGGTAATGTAGGTTTACAAAATAAAGTAGTATCTACAATTTATGTTTTTATGCTACACCATTTCTACGGTAAAAAAGTTTTTTTGAACATATTTGTCATATCGTCACGCTTTTTCCCCGAAGGGGCTGGCAGAGGTGTACAACACCCACGCTTCGGCGGACGGTAATCAGTCCCAAATGTGATAGGGGGCGCATCTGTCGCCATACACCGGGCTCCAGTTACGTAGAAGACAAGCATAGAAAACGCACATATGTTCATACAATGAACAAATTGGTGCGTGCCTTCGGCTAGGTCCGAACCCGCTCCCTCTGGCTTGAGAGGCGGGCCTCCTCCGACTAGACTATCATCGCTTTTGAACATTAAATGCTAAAATTATTTATTTATACTTTATTTATTCCTACCAAATTAGTATAAATACATTCGATGTTTAATATCTATATCTACATTTGTGACTGAAAAAACACAAACTATTCTAATTATACCAAAGTTACTAAGTTGACTACGTCAACCAGTGATTTTCTTTCCTCGGGTACTGCCGACGTCGCTTCTTCCTTTTCTGTGTGCACTGCAGATAGATCCCTTTTACTTTTTGTAGGTAATGATTCTAAAACCTATTATGATCGACTTATACCTACATAGGTGAGTGCAAAGTGCAGTATAGAATAGTAGGTGTAAGTAGTTGCACCAAATTACCTAAGCAGTTAAAAATAGTGGCTTCAAAACGGAAAGTGAACACTGGGGCAAACTTTCAGCTTGGTGGTCGGCCGTTGTGAAGAATAGGAACGTAGGTGATGAATCTTACTGAACTAGTACCGCGGAAAGTGTAAAGCGCTAAAAATATAACCGACTATACTCAGTAATGGGTGCAAAAGTGGTGAATAATATAAAAAGAAAAGCCTTTCCATCCAGTAATTCGTCTTCGATGTAAAGAATTTATTAGACTTCTGTTGATTTCGGTAAAATTTAAATGTGACCACCGCTAAAGTAGATCCACCAAACAAAAAACGAATCATTAAAATCGGTTCACAATTGGTGGAGCAAAAAAAAAACATATAGTCGAATTGAAAGCCTCCTTCTTTTTGGAATTCGGTTAAAAATAGATAAAACATTTTATAGTAACGTTAGTAGCCTTTTAGGTGCTTAAACTACGGATAGTTTGAGCTCTGTTTTTATGCTACTTACGAGTATGTTACGAAGATGAAAGTTCATTTTAGTATCATCCATCCATCCATCCATCAGCCATAGGACGTCCACTGCTGGACATAGGCCTCCCCATAGATCTCCAATAAGACCGGTTGGTAGCGGCCTGCATCCAGCGCGATCCTGCGGTCTTGACAAGATCATCTGTCCACCTTGTGGGTGGACGTCCTACGCTGCGCTTGCCGGTACGTGGTCTCCATTCGAGAACCTTTAGACCCCATCGGTCATCAGTCCTTCGTGCTATGTGCCCTGCCCACTGCCATTTCAACTTGCCAATCCGCTGGGCTATGTTTAGTATATGTGTGTTATTGTCTGTTACTTCTGCTCGCTCAAACGGATAACAATGAAAATTGTTATGGAGCGAGCTCACACTAGCAACGGCGGGGAACAGCCAGTCTTTAATATTTTGTCAACATTTATGCAAGCATATGTTATAACAGTTAATTAAAACTTTTACAAGTAAACTAGGCAGAGCTTCACAATGCGATTCCAAAAAATGTCGCGTGTATTCATGCCATTACGCCACCCAGCCTCTTAAAACGCGATGGAAAACATAAATATGCCTTTTTTAAACTTAAACACGATTCTCATTATTAAAATCATGCTGCATTATAATAATTTTATGGTAATTTCTAATACGCGTGGGCTGATGTTGCAGGTAGGTGTTAGTGGTTTTTAAATATGTGGGTCAAGATTGCCTTCCGATATGTCGGACCAAGGCTGCATTTTTACGGAAAGAATAATATTAGGTTTCATTCCTACAACGGATAAATAATGGACCCAAAGGCAAAGGGTGGGGATTTGAGCCTGGCGGCAAAACTGCATTATAAGAATCAGATAAGGGCATATCTCCAGAAGCGTGAACACGATTGAAAGGCTGGTAATACAGGGCCCAGTAAAAGGCAAGCGAAGCCCTAGTCGGTCACCAACTCGTTGGGCCGACTTCATTAAAAAGGCCACGCAGACCACCATGGTGCAGTGTGCTCACAATGCAGCCAACCGCCAGATATGGAGAGGAATTGCGAGAAGAGCGGCAGCCCTGGGGAGGGAAAAAGACAGCGACGAGCCTTGTGCCATCTGCACAACCACGACCACTCTGCCAAGAGTGCACGACTAAGAAGATAAGAATCAGATAAGGTGTAAATAGTGAATTTATTTTTGTGGAAGTTGGATTTCCTGTGGTCCTAATTTTATTGAAATTGGTAGACAATTACCTTATAAATTGATATTGGTGTTAAATTAGATGTACTATGTACGCTTGGTCAGGTATTTATTTAATCTTTTACCCGACTTATTTGGTTAAACTACTGACAGGCAACAGTCTCCCCTTCCATTTGTTTTCCTAGCTAATATTCTTATATGTAGTTCATAGTTACAACGAAACATTTCATAGTTGTCTCAGTCAAGCAATGCTTTTGCTTACTCGTTGTCTATATCAATTACTAAGACTACCTATAACCTACCTACCTACAACCTACCTATTTACAACCTATATACCAAGCGCCATTCAAGCACTCTATTTTCAGTTAGGTTTCGAAAAGACGTTGATAGTTCAATGACTATCGAACTAAAGAACTAGACGAAAAAATCTACAATATTGAGGATGTATCTTCTACCGCTCGCTACTCAGAGTCCCTACCTATTTTTTCCTCTCAAATGTTCAAATTTCATAAATCTCAGCTAAGCCACTATAGTTTATTCTACGCTCTGGCAACTCGTATCATAGCTATTGGACTTCCTTATCTAAAGCTTTCATACGAATGTACGAGTATATAATAAGTGTTATCTATAGCTACATCTACGTCCACATCTACAGCTATGCGTAGATGCTAGCTATAGCTATATCTACTAACATAGCTATCAAGCTAGGAGCTTATACGAAAATTATTCATGGGCCGCCTCGCTACGGCGCGCGAAAGCCTCTCCGCATGACGCCCGGATAAACTCGGATGAATACATTTAAATAGAGAACGCGACACTACGGTAGATTTACTACGGCATAATGCAGCGGCCAGTGATGGGACACGTCTTGGCGTAAACAAGCTTTGCTATGGTCTTGGTTTGGGAAAAATCGGACTTGGTCTTTATGTTCAGTCATGGTATCAGTGTTGTTTAGTCTTGTTTTGGTTTTAACTATGCCATATTGAAAACCAGTTAAATGGTTGAGACAGACAAAGGGACATCGACTTGTTCTGTTTACTTTTAGTTACGGAAAAGATATGTACAAATTGTAGTGATTTTGGACGATGACTACACTGTTTTTTCCGTCAAGTTATGTGCGTAGGCTACAACATGTTAAGAACCTACGCGCTCTATCTTGACGATTGAACTTTTAGTTCCAGCAACACAAAATCTACAATACAAAAAAAAATGAACTCTAAATGATCCTTTTCCCGTCCCTACGGTCCATATCTGATTTCTGATTACATATCGTCACGCCTTTCCCTGAAGGGGCTGGCAGAGTTGTACAACACCCACACTTCGCCGGACGACATTCAGTCCCAAATGTGGCAGAGGGCGAGCCTGTCGCCATACACCGGGATCCACATTTTCTACATACACATAACAATTTACATATTCCAAAACTAAACACTTTCTTACATATTCCAAAATTAAACATTAACTGCTTCATTCAACCAAAAAGGCAGAAAAAACAACTCATTTCAATATTTTCAAAGCCTTTCCTCACATAGCAATGTCAGTCAGCAACGTACTCGAGGATGTACTGATTAAAATCCCTCGTCCTTTGATCTGGATACCTTAATGCGAACGAATGTATGACTGCCATGCGTTCTACATGCTTGTGAGATGAACAGGCGGAAGATATAAGATGTAGCGGGTTACGGCAAAGTTTTATCTTCAACTCGTTGCTTGATATACTGTCAAACGCAAGTCTACTCAGTGATAAAAAAAAAAACTTTATCTATCTGTCTTATTCTTATTCGAGATGGGGGCGATAAGTCTTGCACTGACGTCCTGCTTGGGGTGTTTTGTGCTGTCTGTCTAACTGTCCGTAAAGTAGAAGTAAAAAAAAAGTTAGTTAAAAAGTTAAGTAGCACATAGAGCACATAGTTTAATGATTAGTTATTATAAAGAAGAGAAACGTGACTTCCTCAAAAACATAACAGAAATCAATACGAAATTAGGAAGTGAATAACTTTATAAATGGAACAAGTTGACCAGAGGCATATTAAATTGTTTTCGAAAACTTTACTAAACTTTGGTTTTGATACATTTCATACAATTTGTATGAAAACTATGTCGTGTCATATTAATGTATCAAGGTTTTTACGGGTCCGCAGTGCGTGTATTAGTGTAGAAGTCTACACTAATATTATAAAGAGGAAAGATTTGTACTTTTGTATGCTTGCAACGAATAAACACACAAACTACGGGTACAACTACAACAACAAACTATTTTAAAAATTCTTTCATTATTAGAAAGCTACATTATCCCTTACACAGGTTATGTTACGCCAGTAATTTATTTATTGAAAGCTAAATCGCTCAAAGCTTCCATTTAAGCCGCTCGCGACGTAGAGCAAATGAAACTCGTGGAATTTATACGAGCAGTGTTCCGCCACGTGTTTGGTATATTTTCACGTTTCGCTACACGCTGCAGTGACGTCTATTTCAATGCAACTCGCTTGTACGCTGAGTTGGATGGCTCTATTAACGTTTATGAGGTTTAGATTGAATGGGATTACAGTTTTCAACAGTGTTTTGCTGTGTATCATTCATTGTTTTCCTGGAAATAGGGTGGTGTTTTCAGAAGAGTTTTGAGTTTTTAGGTCTGCAAATAGCACAAAGTAGGTGTCAAATTTATTATTACGAGTATTGATTACTAATATTAAACGTTATGTTATAGAAAACACAATCGAGGGGAAAAAAATGCATTTCTTTGCACGAATAATTTTATTGATAAATGTTTAGGTCGTTGTCAATTTTATTTCAAATTATGCAGATATTAAATACATGTATATTCCGAGGATCGACCAGCAAAACATTGGACAGGCCAGTATGGCGACCCAAATAAAATCAGTCCGAGTGCCATCTCGGTTATATTTAACCTACGCTGTTATAGTTACACATTTAACTGCAAGGCACGTTTGCGGCATGTGTCATGACCTAACCGGTCAGATGTGGAATGACCATTTTGAAACTTGGCCTCTGTGTTAGCTGTGTAATTGTTAGCAGTAGTGTGTTTCGTCCTCAATCATTTGCATTTTGATAAAACTAAAAAAAATGAAATTTATTTATTTTCTGTTTTAAACTTTATGTATTTAAAAAAAAAAAAACTAACTTAAGTTAGTAATTATACTTACTACTTTCAAGAATCCTAGAAATTACAGAACTTTAAGTAAGTACGTGAGGTTCTATTTTTGGTCCTTCGAGCTGAATTGTAATTGAAAAATGTTGTCTAACTAAAAAGCGAATTAAAGGCAAAAATATGTTTGACTCGAACCGAAGTTTAATTTCAAAGCATTTTTTTAAATTGACAAGTAATTTTGTATGTATTTTCATTACTGTAATACACCGTACCACGTGTTTTCTCAGGTTTATCTCGCATCTGACCTTGAGGATGTGGTAGCGAGGAAACGTGACAAAATTCTACACAATTTTTGTATTTTCACACAAGTTTCCGTGGGAGATGGAAAACGAACTTAGATAAAATCTCGAGTATGCGTTCGAGTATAATTTTGACATGCTTGGCCTTGGTAGGGCCCATGAACTTCGTGTAATGTGAATATTGTTGACTAAAGACACGACTACGGCATCATTTCAGACCAATAAAATCTTTTCACAAGATTTAAATAGCTACTAAGTATAGCTAATCTACGTTAGTTACTCCATAAAATGCTAGAAAAAATTAAATGCTAGATCTTTTTAAAATTCGTTGTGAGAAAGACTAGCAAAAGAGGTATTATAATAATAATAAATAAACGATTTATTATTATTTATTATTATTATTATCATAACAAAACAAACTTTGAAACTGTTTATTTTCGGGGTTCTACTCCTTTGACGACTTTCATACGCTTTACAAAAAAAAACATAATGTAAATTATTTCATTTAGCAAACTTTTCAAGTTTATTGTATCTCCCAATAATGTAGATTCAACGTCTGATAGATCAAAATCGATAGAATACAATTAATCATGAAACTAAAATTTCTTTGTAAAACGAAACCAGCACCAATCATTAAGTGCTGTCCAAAAGCAGTAGTGAATAAGGTACCTTTCACTTATCGTCATTAGAAGTTAAATTTAAAAGCCTTGTAAAACAACTGAAACTTTAAACCACAACAATGGTACTTAGGGCGTGTTTAATGGCACTTTTTATCGGGCAATCAAAAATTAAACTGCTTCTTGGTTGTGTTTTGTGAAATGGGACAGTCGTAAACTTAAACGATGGCGTTTAGATTTTTAGATGGAAAACTGACTGTTAATTAGCTACTTTGTTTTTATGAAGTTGGGAAAATTTATGGAAACAAGTTGTAAGACTAGTAGTGACAAGATATTCATAGTTTTATATGGTCGTAAAAGAAACACCGCACTTTGATGGTGGGCACTAATTATGTCAACAGTATTTTAAAATTAAATCAGTTAGTTTTTGTACTGCTGGCTGGACGTTACTCTTCCGAAAGCCGGATGCGAACACGATACGTTACGATAAAGTGTTACTAGTCAGTATCTGCTCTTAATGCAGCCTAGCGGTTTTCAGTTCTCTGCATTCAACATTGGTCTACCGCTATGCGTAAGTTGTCACTCCACCTGCCCGGAAGAGATCCTACGCTTTGCCTGCCTGAGTGGTCTCCAATCTGGAACGCCAACGCAAGTAAATTGGTTCTTCAGGAAATCTCGCCGCTCGCCAGCCAACAGTCACTTTCGCTACAGTCTGTAAAATATCTCAACGTAGCTTAGATTCGGTATTTTCTGGGTCCATGTTCCTAGCTATTGCTATAGAACGGAATCTTAATTTTACGCCAAAACATCTTAATGAATGTTGTGTTCATTTATGACCTGCTAACAGTGTCTGAAGGAGCTTACTTCCTAACGTACCCTGACCTCACTGGTTTGGCAACGCCCACGCATTAGCGTAATCTGGTCCTAGCTCTGTGCACGTCCGCACTCGCCGGTGACTATACGGCGTATTGTATCCTGAAATAATAAATATTCTCTGCTTCTTTTCCACCTCTAACTGACTATAACCAACTCTGTGTCCACAAATTTTCTCCATTCCCCACCGCTTTAACACCGGCCGTTATTTTTTAACGACATACTCATGCATTTGTACAGCACCGACGGTCACTGACTAAGTAAATACGAGCCTAGCGTCACATAAACATGAATACAATTTAATGTACTCGTTAGGTTAGAGCGTCAACTCATAATTTTCAATTTGTGTCCGCCGAGACTATAAACATGGAACATACATCAGAGTTGGGTTGAATCAGGGAACCGGTGGACACGTACTTTAGCTACGTGCGTACTAGTAAATTTTGTTTAGGGAAATGTTTAATGGGATTAGAGATATGAATGCGTTAGTATTTTGGTGTTATGAAATTTTGAATTTAGTTTAATCGGGCCATTGAAGCGATGGCCACCAGAATACGGTTAGAGGCCAGTGCAAACGTAGGGATGAAGATGTTAAGCTGAAAAAGTTTTTGAGAGGAATGTTCAAGGAAAAGCCTTCGTTTAGGCTTTATTTATTCATAGGCAGTTTTTACCCGACTGCGCAAGAAGAAGGGTTATGTTTTTTCTAAGTATATAAGTATGTAAGTATGTGGGTGTGTAACTGTGTATGTATGAGGTTTCTTTGGTACACCTTACAGCCTAAGCAGCTTGATGGATTTCGACATGTGAGGTCTCATTTGAATCGTCTTGATAGTGGAAGTGACATAGGGTACAACATTTTGCATCCTGGGTTTATTTTTAATAATGTTACTTGTAAATTCATTGATAGGCTTGCGTTTGGCTGCCATCTCATCTATTCAGCCCCACAATAATTCTACTAACAAATTGTTTCAAAATTATTAATAAATTGCCGCATATTGTTAGGCAATGATTCAGCATACGATGAAGCAATAATAAAACATTCTTGGTAAACAATACTTATTAAATTTGTATTAAGATGATAATAGCTCGTAAAGTAAATAAAGTAGGTCAGTAACCTGTAAATGTTGTAAAAAACATTTAGTATTAATTCATTCATAAGCATGTAATGTAAATGCAAATGTTATAAAAATTCAGTGAAACCGAACTGCAGCAACGATTTTAGCTTCTTTCAAATAACAACTGTTGATACAATCAATTTTAATTAATCGCCAGTAAACTGAATGGTAATCGATTTTAAATTCGAAATTCAAGCCTTCACTAATCGAATGATGGATTTCACAGGCGATTCGATAGTGTTGTTAGTAATCACAGACGGTAGATTTCTCCGTTATAAATTGTTTTCTTTTTATTTTAACACGATTAACCGGTCTGAGTAATCGAATATAGATTTTTAATAGAAGCATTTAGATACAGATTTGTGGCTATCGATTTGCATTTTTTCGAATAATTTTCGAGTATATTTCGGTGTATCGTATTTCTATGAAAATTGATCAAATTAAGTAGTTAATAAAATGTTAGATATATTGGTATATGTTAATCTTTGGCTTATTCATTTACATTAATTTTAGTGTATCCACAAAAATTAAGAAATATTAAGTTCAATAAATTTTCACACGGCCACTTTATTTCTCATCGTTCTAATATTTGTGCTTTATTATTTTGACCTTTTACATATTTTTTTTAAACTAGGTAGGTACAGTAATAATTTGAAGTAATGGCTAATTTGCACATCGACATTAGCGAGTTAACTTTCCGTTTAATTGTCATGCATGCGCGCTCAATCGTCACGTCCAAACGCGCGTAACAATATTGATGTGTAAATAAGCCATTACAAAACCATAAAAATACTATTGATAACCTCGGAGCAACATTTTGCATTACCTAATATTATGTCACATACATCTGTCATACAGGTTGTCATTTAAGTCATTGTACCTATGTATACAAGGTGTTTTAAAAACCCTGTTGTACTCGCGAGGTGCACATCCAGTACCGACTGGAGGATGCAATGATGCTACTTTAAATTAAATATTGACTATAAAAATGTTTAACACTCATCGCGCTTCGCCTTCCTAAAAGCGCGAACGCAGCCAGTAATCGTGTCGGTTTTATTTGTTAACTATTCGCATTGTGTCGCTACTTTCTTAGAATAAAATCCGCCAACATACGATACAGATTTCTTAACATTCCTGTAAAATTTCCTTTTGTTCTTACGGTCATAAACCGGTCTTGCTATTTTTAACATGCATTTTTTTTTGGTATTTTTGCATGAATACTTAGAAGTGTGTGTACCTGCCCATCAAAAAACCAACAGGGTTTTCGTAACTTCCTGTATAATACTCAACCAAATTCATTACAAAATTCCAAGCTGCACTAAGTCCAGCCGTTTAGGTCTCGCCAAACTTTTCTTATTAGACACTTAACCGTCTATATCTGCTTAAGTTTAAAGCACTTGCTTTAATTAAAGTTCTCCCTGAAGCGCAACGCAATTACTCGGCCCGTGTAAATGCAAATAAGTTTGGAACACCCTGTTGTTTATGTCAACCGCTGTGACCAGTAAACAAAAGTCTATTTCACCAGAAATAAAATAATATTTGAAATATCAAAACGGCTTTACATTTTTAAAGTTAGTTGATTGTTTTATTAGTTCTTGTCTACAAAAATTAAATAAATAATTATTGGAAGATCACCAAGCTTAGCTAAAGTAGATAGTCTCCACTACAAGAAGATTATGCTGAAACTTTTTACTGAGAAGTCCGGGTCATAATTTCAAATTTTTAAATCTAGTCAAAATTTTAAAACATAAATAATCTAATCTTCGCTATTATCATGCACGTTTACAGAAGACCCCAGATACAATATAAAAAAAATATGAGAGAGAAACGGAAAAGACAGAATATAAAAATGTAATAATATTATGTCGATGCTGTCTTTGTAGCGAAATTATTTTAACTTGCCAAGCATAATTATTATGGAAGTATGACTAATGCTACGCTATTAGTAGATAGGATTTTGTAATTGGGTTTCTGACACAGTCATTTGAATAATTTGACTAGAGCAAGATATAGGTGATAATATTTACTATGGATAAAGGTGTTCCTAGACAGGGCATATTTTTACTTCAATATTAACCCGGCAATACTGGCAATATTACCGACTGTAGCCCTGGCTGGGCTACAGTCAGTCATCAGTCACACTAGAAATGTATGACTATAATGGCCGGGTCACACTCAAAATATTGTCGCAATATTGCCAGGGCAGTATTGCCAGTATTGCAGTAAAAATATAGCCTGTCTAGGAGCACCCTAACAGCAACCAGTTGCAAGTATCTGTGCAAACGCCCAAGACAAAGATCAACAACAACAACATGAAAAGCGTGATGTTAAATCTTAAACGCTCGTGTCGATAGTTATGTGCAGATTTTAACAAGTAAGTAGAATCCAGAATCCTAAATGTTAGATTGTGTTAAGATTGTAATAAGATAACAAAAACTACTACACACGATCAGTTTGAACTCAATCCGCTTTATCAAACTACAGTACGTGCAGTGTCTAAGTGTTGCTAGCAATCATAAGGTGCGCCTGACAATGATGGATAAAGTGACTGAAGGTATTAAAAATGTAGCAAAATCAAGATAAGCTGACAGTGTAGGGCACCTACTTATCAGGCGGAACTGAGACATACACTGGTCCTTTTATACGTGTCTGTGTATGTATTAGTAGATACTAGGCGGCCGCAGTGGGATGAACATACTCAATTACTCAGCCCCCTTATTTTGCAAGCGTAATGGCAATGGTCTTCGTGTGCCCTAACGCTCATGGCATCATGTAATTGGCTCGAGCGGGATTTATCATTACGCTTAGAAAATAAGGACTCTGATTTTCACCCTGCATAAACTTAAAGTTAGAACATAGCATTAATAAAAATCTTAGTAAGTAGTAACAATTCTTCATACCACTGGCAGTAAACATTAGCAAATTCTGTACGTCCACAAAGTTTCCGCTAAGTTATTGCAAGTGTCCCGCAAGTTCCACCGCAACATAAGTTTTAGGAGCTCGTCTGTTTTAGTTAAAAGTTTTGGGAAGTTGCCCGAGACTAGATTTCTCGGGTCGGTAATGAATGGCTTAAGTTATTCACTAGGAGGGAACTACATGACCGCGTCATCAGCAAGTTTAGCAAGATCCACGAAAACGTACGTCACTCTTTTTCCTAATTGCTTTATAGTGTGCCATCTCTTTCTCTCTTGGTAGCAATGTATTTCACAAGGTGGTGGGATCACCCTTCCTTATATTCTCATCCAGGCTCTTAGATTCTATGATTGATCCCCCTTTACTAATAAGCGTCGTATAGCCAGCCTCGGAATACTAAACGTATCCTATCCTTCTTGATTTCATTTACAAAGTTATTGATAAAGAACAACATAAGCTTCTCAAAGTATTGCATGGTTTCAGTTGTTTTATCGGTTGCTGTGTTCGTAAATAATAATTTTATTTTTTCATAATATTACTCTTGGGCATTCAACCAAATAAATCAATGTTTGTTTTGATTTATTGTTCGTATTTTTAAACAAACGTCACAAAGACAAGCAAGTGCATGATTAACAAAGGTCGAAGCCCTCAAGGCTGTGATTAAAAAGCAGTACTTTAGCGATGCGCCTGCGATCCATAACACTTGAGATAGGTGCCGGCGGTGCTTCCTTTAGTATGAGCCAGTTGACTTTAAGATGTTGATGCAGACCCTTTATGCAGTCATGATAGTTTATCATTCAATGCTACTCTGCTCTAACCAAAGTTGCTCTAACTTTAAAGACGCCTTTGTTCTAATTTTCAGAAAACAAAGGTTTACCTACTTAATAAATAATCATATATCTTCGCAGTAATAGATGCAGGATGTTTTGAAATAAACGGTCTTTCGACGATCTAAGTATTTAGGTATGGAAAAGTTATTTGGGTAACATTTTTTTATATATTGTTCATAATCTACTTTTAACAGACTCTCTTATATCGCGTAGTCTCTTATTTAGTATATTCAACTCGCCTGTTTTGGAAGTATACATCTGTATGTGTCATAAAATTTGTAACATAACAAAATGTTTCTGCTTGAACAAAAATTCATCAATCATGACAACCATACCAGATCTATCTAAACTGTATGTATAATTAGCCCATTTCCTAGATGGAAACGGGCTACAACTTAGTAGAGTAATTTATGCTACTTTTTCGGTCACATGCGATTGCCAACTGGCATGAACAGCTATCTTCATCCAAACCCAGCACAAAAACGCAGCATTCGATCGCCACCACCGCCATATTTCAATTCTCGCGTCACGCATTTAATGGTGTAGGAGAAATATATGTATGGAGCTACTCAATATATGTATGGCGTTGCTCAATATATGCATAGAGTTGCTCAATCGTAAATATTTTTGTAGCAAATTGTGTGTTGGGAAACCTATCTAAATAGGTATATCATTTTGGGTTTTGTAGTGTCAATTAACGTCTAAGAAGACATCCGGCAAAGTTATACGTAGAGTTGCCCTTTGACCACACAAGCGTTGGCCATTTTATTTGCTTACTAATGACCGTGCCAGCACTGTAAAGACGTTTTAGTAAATGCTTGCAGTTTCGATTTATGGGATTCAAAGAAATAAAGATTAGAATAAGCTTTTCTTTATTTTTCAACATAATATAATTTTGGATGTTTTGGATTATCATCGTTCATGGTTTTGTCTGTAGTTTTTAACATATTTTCAATGTTGAAAGGTATCTACAAATAAAACTAAGAAGGACAAGGTTTTTTTTTGGGTTTGTGTGCGTGATAAAATATAGGAACGGGCAATAAAATTGATTATTCCCAAATAAACAAACTCAGGCACACTCATTACTACTCCATTATAACAATATTTAGATAAGTAATTCATACAACATTCATTAAATATTGAAATATAAATTTACAATGACTTTACTGATTGCGAAGGTACTTTCCAATGATAACTTCGAATGTGTCGCTTGACATAAATATCGTTCAGTAATAAATTAATTCAAGCCGAAGTCAACGCTCTTCGCAATTGTTACTATTTGTCCCTTATTTGTGTCTGTGGTAGGTGATTGGTTATTATCAATGAAAGTATTATTTTTGAACTAAAAGCTTTTAACTTTCTGAGTTTGAAATGTCATACATACTCGTGTGTACGTTTTTGAGGCGTTCGAGATGACAATATTTTTAGACCTAACTGCATGCCAAACAGAAATATGTAAGACAAGGACAAGACATGGGACGCAGACGCGGCGTCCCTTCAATGTAGGTACTTTCATACAATACATACTTATATATAATACAATACATACGATGCCACACATACAGAGAAGACGGAGCGCGGACGCGATAATTCTTGTTGTGTATAAAGATGACATTTCTCCCCTTCGTCCGTGTATCGTTTTCGTCTTACGTCTTTTCTGTCTGGCCAGCGAAATAAATGACAAAAATCTTTGTCAAAAAAAAAAAAATTCAGACCGTCAAGGATTAATAAGTGTATTCTTTGTCATTCTCATTAAACTTACACCTCTCTATATGCTACGGCTACATTAGCGCCCTTCGGCGACACTTCAGGTTATCGCGACAAGTGTGGCCGGTTAGTTTGTCACTCGGCGATGTATCGGGCGAATTGTCGCCCACGTCAACTCCGCAGAAAGGCGACGAGTTGACCGCTAATTTAAATAAGAACATCGCCGATAAATGATCAAAGTCAAAGTCAAAGTCAAAATGATACACTTAAGATACACTTATGAACGTCAAAGTTATTTAAATAGACTCGACCGCCTTGTTCGGATAAAGAGCCTAACGATATATAATAACGATGATTTTAGCGCGACAACGCGACACGAATTGTGGCTGAAGTAGCCGTAGCATTACAATGTCATCTTTCCTTTCATGTCTGTTTGTTGGGATTATTGTAGCAAATCCAAAGAGAATAAAGATGCTTTTAAACCAAAAGATGAGCGGTACGAGTACATGCGTATGTGTAGCAACAAAATTGACTCGAAACATTCACCGTTAAGATCACTTCATTTCATTTACCTATAATCTTCAATTATTTACTTCAATGATCTCATTAGTGGTCCCTACCAACACGTACACATTTTCAAACCACTATCTTCTTTTCTTTTTTCACCTTTCAGTGGAAAAGTAGCCTAAGAAGTAGTAACATGTTCAGATCGCCATTTCCAAATATTTAGGTCAACGTGGGTACAAGCTATTCGTCTAATGTACCTAGTTGATAGTTCTTTGGAATATTTTAGAAGTTAGACAGGCATCCATTAATCCATATGCTTGATAGTCCGATGTATTTTTGGAGCATCATTAACTACCTATTTTATGTGTTTGTGTATTTTTGCTCTCAGATTTTCTATTAAGATCTAAGTAGTGAGGATTTAGTAGAAATTTAAATTGGTAATTTGGGCTGGACCTGGACCAGTCATGATGTCATGTTTCTAAGTTTGTTAATAACTTCCAAACTTATCTTCAATTTCATCAAATACTATATCTAAAGGATAAATTTAAAGCATCACTTATTTTCTAGATATAAGTACCTGGTTAAGTGAATAAGTTCTTAATTGTGTAATTATAAAAATAATTTAACTCTACTTTATCTTTTTCATCTTACTTTGTTGCGTTCGAGTCTCCCAGGTCCCTGTGAGAGGTTGACCATAAATTTTCAATTCTCATACACAGTCCGCATTGAGGCCGGCCAGAATGTACCATTCAGTAAATTGAATACGCGAACGCTGTCAATTTACGACGCCACGCCATCTACCGGCGTATTTTTAATTATTTGATCAGGCAACGCTGATAAATCTACTACTGTAATTGAAGCGCCAGTGTTGCTTGTAATTGGTTTATTTTATTTTGTACGCCTTGAGCTGTATAAAAAATCTTGCGTAAATAATTATTTGAATGAGAACCTAATTTTAAGTAGTTATAAAAACTGACTGAAGTAGTTATTATGTATAGTATTTATAGCCCCGGCTTTGCGCGGTAACTAAGTATAAACCTTTCGTGAAAAATGATCTAACCGATGGCGTAGACCGATTCAAATTCAGAGGATCTACATAAATACATACAGACGGAGAGATAGACAGACGCGGAAAACGGCTTTATTTATAATATTTTGAGACAAGCATACGTACTTACCGCTGATTCAAAAATTAAGGCACATGAATGAAAAAATTATACATGAGATCAAACTCATCCAGCTTTTGTTTCCAATGTTATCTGAAGTTCTAGCCTGGTTTTCAAATTTGTATGGGACCAACCTCAAAGTGTGCCTTTTCCAATAAAAAAAAGAATTATCAAAATCAAACTGCTCTGTAAAAAGTCATGCATTGTTTTACTTAAAAAAATACGCGTTGACTTGTAAATCTTCTCCGTTTAGTCGGTTAAACAACATCAAAAAGGTATTACTAAAATATGTTTTAAGGTCCTATTCGTGACAAACAATACCTAACGATTACCCGCAATAGACTGCCCTGTTGGCTTAGTTGGTAGTGAACCTGCCTTCTGAGCATGAGGGCGTGGGTTCGATTCCCACGTAGGGCAAACATTTATGTGATGAACATTTGTGTTTGTTCTATGTCTGGGTGTTAAATATCTATCTAAGTATGTATTTGAAAATATAAATGTATGTGTATCAGCCTCTGGCAGCCATAGTAGAAGCTTTGCTTAAATTGGGGTCAGGCGACACACCGTCGCCTGACCCCAATTTTCGAGACATTTCCGTCTCGAATTAATTTATTATCAACATTGATACAATTACAGTACCTACATAATAATTTTACCTACGAATTACATAGTCCTACAACTACTTCAACTTCACGTGTGTTGATAAACCATCTTCAATCTCGCATCGTGGCTTGCCCTACCTCGAAAATATATCTTGAAATTCGCTACCGCTGCCTTATCGAGGCCTGGGCTCTGCAATCCCAATCATGTCCGAGCCGTATTTCAAAAGAGATAGACGCTTGTCGGGATCTCGCGAGCGATAGAGAGGCGATAGGCGTCCGGGCAGCGGACGTTGACATTTTTATTGCCAAAGATATCGCAGCGATAAATAAGGCGGAATTCGCTCCGCCTGTCTCTGTTGGGACAAGGTGCTCCGATTTCAGCGGAATAATTTGTTTTCAGGTTGATTTTCGAAGGTCTTTTTTTAAATGGAGATTGAATTTTCTTTCATTGAAATTGTTCTAAATTCTTGGTTTATTTTACTATAACTTCACGCTACATGACTGAATGATTCTGTTACATGACTGGAGCCCGGTTTATGGTGACAGGCTCGCCGCCTTTCTCATTTGGGACTGAATGTCGTCACGGTGAAGTGTGGGTGCTGTATTACACCTCTGCCAGCCCCCTCGGGGGAAAGGCATATAGTCATGCCAGGCTCCAGTCATGTAGCAGATGACATACAATACGCACATATGCTAACACAATAAACAAATTTGTGCGTGCCGTCGGCTGGGTTCGAACCCAGCCGGGGGAAAGGCGTGGCAATATGTTGATCTTAACACAATACAGCAGAAATAATACGAATTAGAACTAAAAAAAACTATTATGATCAAGATCAAGATTTTGTTTATTTCTACATGTGAGAAGAGCAAAGAAAGAGGAATATGAATAGTTGGCTTCTTTTAATTATATTTTACTACCTGTGCCCCGCGGTGTTACCCGTGGTTAAAAAGTAACCTATTTTCTAATGTTGGGTAAAAGCTACCTCCATACCAAATTTCATCAAAACCCGTCCATCCGTTCGACCGTGAAGAAGTAACAAACAAGCAAACTCACACACACTTTACTTTTATATATAAGAAGTATAAATAAAAAAAAACCGATTTTCATCTTTTTAATTAGCTAAGAACACTCTCGAAAAATTCTCATTTCAAACAAAAAAAAAACATTGCTATAAACAAGCAAATACGAGTAGCATTGCTATTCAGCGAGGTAACGTTGCCAGCCTTTTGGATACTTTACCCGCTTGAGCTCTGTTTATTATTTGTTATTTTTGTTAAGTTTATTTTAGGCTTATATTGTTGTTTAAGTAATTAATAAACTTTCTTAGATAAAATAAAAATAAAGTTTGGATTTCTTTCAAAATTGGTAAAAAAAAACAATCAAAATCAGTTCATCCGTTTGGGAGACAGACACACACACACACACACACACACACACACACACACACACGCGCGCGCGCGCGCGCGTCAAACTCATAACACACTCGTTCTTGCGTCGGGGGTTAAAAAGTAGGATAATTCAGTTAAGTATCAATTTTTAAGGAAAAAAACATAATTTAAACTACTAAAGTGAAATAAAACAGCAGAAACCAAGTTATCTGAAATTAGGTAAATATTTATGCCCCAACACAGTATTGCACAACTACTTGTAATACAGTACGTCACACGGTGCGTGGCTACACGCAAAAGTCATCAGAATTTTCATGCATTTTCATGAATGTCATTCGTATAAATCACTTTTAAAATAATTTCAACTTGACATATTAATAAAATGCCGGCGTACAGTTTTAATAAATCCCGCTGTTATTCAATGTGTAGCACGGGAAGGATTTTTAAATATGTATTTATAAATTCTGATGTGTTTCGTTTTTCTTTTAATTTATTTTTCGTTGTGTATTTGTATTGTGTATGTATTTAAAAGTAAGTTCGGGTCACTGTGTATCAACCAAAGTTAGTTCAAAGTAAGTAGTTTTGATCTCGAGTATTTTTAAAACTCCAGTCAAAAACTCAATACAAGTACTAGGTGCGCCCCGCGGTTTGACCTGCGGTTAAAAAGTATCCTATGTGCTATTCTAGACTATAATCAATCTCTGTGCCAAATTTCATCCAGATCTGTTCAGCCGTTCTGGTATGAAAGAGTAACAAACATCCAAACATCCATCCATCCATCCATCCATCCATCCATTCTTACAAACTTTCACGTTTATTATATTAGTAGGATATACTTAAGGACAAACATGGTCAGTTAATATACTCAGGCCCCTATTTTTTCCGCGTGAGATGTTATCAAAGTCACTCACACTCTCAACTCAACTTTTCTGACGAGAGATACAGTGACCAGAAAATATCTCACGCGCTAGAACAGGGACCCAGACCGCCCAGATCAGACACAAATATAATGCCGTTTAATTTTTCAAAGGGGTCAATCGATAATTTATCTATATTGGCTTCCATAGCTGCCTAACACCTTGTTTGGTATAAAATATTCAAATGGCCTCCCTCAGCTCATTTAATATGCGCAACATAATTTGCCTATCTTTGATAGGTACTTATAGCTGTAGGTATTTTGAACGGCTCTATTTTTTGAGCTACTCGTATGTTAGTGGATTTTTTATTCTATTTCCGTTTTTAAATGTTGTGTGTGGTCTTGTTTATTGCTATAATTATTCATTGTTTTTTCTGGCTACTTTGATAGCCCAAACGTATGTCGTGCTTGATTGATGTTTAATAACTCTGTATCACCTGAAATACTTAGCTATCAAATCCTACTAATATTATAAACGCGAAAGTTTGTATGTATGGATGGATGGATGGATTGATGGGTGTTTGTTACTCTTTCACGCCAGAACGGCTGAACAGATCTGGATGAAATTTGGCACAGAGATAGATTATAGTCTAGAATAGCACATAGGATACTTTTTAACCGCGGGTGAAACCGCGGGGCACATCTAGTAATTAATAATGCCGAGGATTCGTCAATTGTAAATTGTGCATAGAATACAAAGAGACAGTTTATTTTTATGTCACGACGTCGATTCAGGCGATTGGAATTAGCTGTGATGTTTTTCTTTAAAATCTGTTTTTGAAACACAAGTGTAAATTAAACATTAAAAAACCCTTGACACCTATTTTTATCAGCGATGATTTTTATTAAACATACCTAAGAACACTCCCGAATGCAACTTTCAAATAAATAACTAACAAAATCTAAACTAAAAAACTAAAACTAACAAAATCAAAATCACACACAGAGAGAGAGAGAGAGAGAGAGAGAGAGAGAGAGAGAGACACAGACACACACACACATAGACACACAGACACGTCAAACTAATATCACTCTGTCCTTTTTGGGTCGTGCGTTAAAAACTATCGATTACTAGCTGTCACCCCGCGAGTTCGTTCGCGTTTATTATTTATATATATATATATATGTGAGCTATCCTATCTTTTAAGTTAGATCGAACTGCACACGGTGTGCAAATTTGATTGAAATCGTTTAAGTAGTTTAGGAGTCTATAGCGGACAAACAACGTGACACGTAATTTATATATATACTAGCTGCGCTCCGCGGTTTCACACGCGGTTAAAAATTATCCTATCTCTCAAGTTGGATCGAACTGCACATGGTGTGCGAATTTTATTATAATCGGTTAAGTGGTTTTGGAGTTCATTGAGGACAAACATTGTGACACGAGATTTATATATATTAAAGAAGATAAGATAAAGACAATAATGTACTTCCTTCTACGCTACTACTAAGAAAATACCTCAAAAATAAAGGAACTTGAGCTTAGGTCATGTTTCATTCGTTCCCCGTTGCCTTGGCGTGTCCGTGACAGAGTAGGGTAACAACAAAGCGAGCAATGGCCCGGAAGAATCGTGGCCTCGCCCTTGTGACGACGTTCGGTATTTTCTGTAACGAGACGTACTCGTAGCTAGACCATTTTTGGTTATCAAGATATCGGTTTATAAGAAAATTAATTATGCTTGGTAATTTTTCCTGTGAATTTAAACTTGAGCTCGGATATGCGTAATTTTAAATTATTATTATCAGCGTTACACAACAGTACTGAGACCCTACTTAGGACCACCTACAAAACCGGACGAAACTAACTAGAGCTAGTTATATTAACCCACATGTACGTGGTTACGGACTACGAGTAGAGTACAGAATGTAGATAAGTTTAATGTACTTGCAAATTACAGAACATAAACTTATGTAAGCAATCATTAATGTTGATTCTGCGTGCTCAATCACTATGATATGATATAAATAATGAAATCTGATATAGCTACTAATTATACATATTTTATGACCTTTAATAAAATTATAAGTTAAGTTTATAGTATTGCTAACCACGATGTATTAATTAGTTTTTGTTTCAATTACCTAAGTAATCTCGTATCTGTTATATTCTTTTTTTAACCTCAAAACTTACTCAAGCCACATTCTCTCAAGTTGAAAAGATTGATAGACGTTCAATCTTCCTTCAACACTGAATAAACAACACATTCCTTTCAACGTTTCCCTAAAACCTTTCGCCACGGCTCGTCTCGCCGGCAGGGCACAAAGGGCGCAATGGCGCGGAAGTATCGGGCTCTCCTGCGACACATTACGTTCCTCCTCACTGCTCGCCACATTATCTGCGCAGTGGCTTTATTTAACTTTATTTACATAGCAATGTGCTTTGACTTAAGTCTTTGGACTTTTGATTTTCTCTTGAAGGAATTTTAAACGCTAGGCACAATATTGCGCTCAATAATAAAACTATTATTATCTGATTTCGAAAAAAGACGAAGTTCTATGTTCGTTTGATAGCTCCGTACGTTTTTTTTAACAAGAAGAGCGTATTTTTACACCTATACTTCTTATCCTGGATTTGTGTATTGTCGAAGTTTGATCCAAAGGTTGATTGATACAAACAAATAAAATTCATTCTAGATCAGAAATTAAAATTTCATTCAATAAAGTTTGGTTTGGAATATTGGCATGAATGAAAATAATTTGCAATTTCAATTTGTCATCATCTCTGCCTAAGCTAAAAGTCAAGGGAAAAACACAAAGAGAAAACTATGAAGTACCAATAATAATTTCAACTTACAATAGGTAAACAATTCAATTCAAACCAAATTTGGTTTCACACAATTCTGTCATCAAACTTTGTATTGTAACTATTCCATTATACGCTAGACACGAGCCAGTAATTTCGACATCTCTACAATCCCACAAACATTAGCATGTCATCGAATTTTCGAAATAAAATAAATATACGATGACGTGGCCATAAATAATTCGAAAAATAAATTATTGCTCGCGCTTCGGAAGCGAGCGACGCATATCCGGTAGGGGAGTCACCCTAGTGCGAGCGTCGCCATCTTGAGTTCGATATTTGAATGACGTTATTGTTATATGGTAATGATGGACGATAAAGAATTTTGATATTTTATTTTAATATGACTATGGTGAAATAGAACTGTATTCTAGCTTCTTAACTATATGCGGCTCTATGATAAACTGTACACTGTTTTTAGAACGTTTATTTTAAAATAATTGACACACTCACTACTAACCTACTCGAAAAACGTTTGAGCAGCAATTTCTTTACATGGTTAATAATCATTTATTTGCTTAGAACAACACTTTTACACAAAAACACAATTTTAGGTGAAAATCAGGTTAGTAAAGTTTCGGCTTAATTATAATTCGAGTTTGCAACCATGACATTAGCTTCCTTTTAACTTTCAATTTTGAAAGAGAAAAAAAAATTTGTTTATTAAACTTGCTTCATAGTCAAATATTCCATTGTTTCACAAACACTACTTTTTTCATGTCAGTACCTACTTTTTCTGGATAGAAAGTAAAAATCCGAATAAATAATTTTATCACACTTTAGAGTTGATTAAAAACAAAGCTTTTTTTAAAGTATTATAACTACATAGGTAAAATAGAATAAGTAGGTATCTATTAATTTTGCGTAGGTGAATAAAGAACTTCTGATAGATTATTTTCTGTCAATAATTATTATTTTATGAGAAAATAATACAGATTCACAATTTTTTTTAATAATGTGTTCAATAAACGTCCAATTTAAGAGCCACCTCCTCTCCATCCTTTTTAAGCCCTTATCTTGATCTAATTTAATTTTCACTCTCGTTAAGTGCTTTCGTAACGAACGCGTGGGCTCCCACATTATTTAAAATTATGGACAACCTACTGACCAGCGTCCGTTGACATTCCGCACCTCTCTGCAGCGTTACAGCTTGTTTTGTTTGAGGGTTGTTACAATGGAAACGCAGGGGTCAATGTAAACTGGTTGCGTTGTAAATAAATAAATGAAGTACTCGGGTGTTGATTAAATTAAAGAGAAGAATTTATGTTTCGTACCAATTTAGCAATGTGAAATGGCGACCGTATAGGGGCACCGTTGATGCGCTTAACTGATAGTTATTATTACAAACAATATTTGAGTAGCTCTATGGTGCAGCCGCGGCGAGATATTGTGAGATACTTTTTTATGGGGTTTTTAACATTTTATTTGAAATTAACGCATTGTTAACATAAATAAGCGACTGATGAGCGTGAATTTAGGTTTACGTTCATTGGATGGAATAGCATGCATTGAATACATTAATTAACGAAATCATCCGACATCACGACAGCCCGATAGACGTCCACTGCTGGACACAGGCCTCCCCCAATGATCTACACAACGACCGCATCCAGCAGCTTCCCGCGACCCTCATCAGATTGTCAGTCCATCTTGTGGGAGGCCATCCCACGCTGCGTCTTCTGGTTCGTGGTCGCCTCTCAAGAATCTTTCTGACCCATCGGCCATTGGTTCTACGAGCGATGTGCCCTGCGAAATACGTGTGAAGTACATAGTATCTAAGTATGGTTTGATATTTGTCATCGGTTTTGAATAGTACCCCGCTGAGCCTAGCCTTTTTTTTTTTTTTTGTTATGATCTTCTCCTGTCCCTCCATTCTTTATGGTAAATTTAAATACATTGGGCACCTGAAGGGTTTTTATGACTTGCTGGTTCTTACTATTCTATGTCGGAAGTCTGTTAGGTAAAATTGGTATTTTTCGTAACTTCTTTAATAATCTTTGATAAATAAAACATACTTTGATATTTATACTTATTTTAACCTAGTAAAAACAACAAATATTTTTTTGGATAATGTTTCTTAACTAAGAATGAAAATCTTACCTAATCTCAGCGTTAGTAAATTTAAGTTCAGAAATGAAATAGGTAGTACGTTGTTTTAATCGAATTAAAACATGAGTTTAATTTTTATACCTGTGCTTCCATCTGTTCGCGTTTATCGGAACTAAATGGAGGCGGAGGCTTCCACGCACTCAAATTGATTTTACGCACGAACCTTTGTGGCGCTGTACGATTGTAAAGAGTTATATTGTGGTTACTAGAGGTATAAGTAGGTATTTACCATTTTCATTCTTTATTCTGATTTATTATCATAGCATTGTGTGAAAAAGTTTTTTTTATATACTCACATAAGTAGGTGCATTTCTATAATAATCAAGTGTTTCGTCTTATTCTGACCACAAGTCTGATAAAACGGGAAACATTTTTGACCGCAAACAGATATAAGTAATAAGTAAAATAAAAAAACCGGCCAAGTGCAAGTCGGACTCGCGCACGAAGGGTTTCGTACATTATCTATAAAACGGAAAAAAAATGTCTATTCCATGGGAGTCCCCCATAAATATGTGTCGTATTTTAATTTAGTTATTTATATTTAAAGTCAATATTTAATTAATTTTAATATTAAATTAATATTTTCTAAATATTTCATGCCTCTACATGTTGCCGTTATCAATATCGAGCAAAAATCACGTTTGTTGTATGGGAGAATAAATCTCTCAAATTTTCAACTCTAACTATCAAGGTTCATAAGATACAGCCTGGTGACAGACGAACAGACAGACAGACGGACGGACAGCGGAGTCTTAGTAATAGGGTCCCGTTTTACCCCCCGGGTACGGAACCCTAAAAATGAGTAAATTAATATTTTTCCTAAAAAATAAATAAATAACAAATACAAAAGCGGTTCCTGCAGAATATATCGGCTAAAAGCCGCAGGGTATAGCTAGAAGATAAGTTAATAATTCCACTAGCTCATAATAAACACTTCAGCAATACAACCCCTAATAAATCCCCTTATCGAACCTAAAATAGACCTCAGACTGTCCACCCCCATTTCAAAGAGTGGTCGCGTTGATAAGCCCCCTATCCCCTTTGCCCCTTAGGTCAGGTCGCGAACAGTTCCGGAGATAAGTTCCGATTTAATACGTTAAAAGGTGCCCCTAATGGGGCCGTTCGCATTCGTTATGGGGTTGACTGTACGCTCGTATTTCTAGTATGTAGTAGTATGAGATGTTTTCGGACAAATTTTAATTTAAAATAATCTATTTAATGTTATAAACTAGTGATGACCCGCCCCGGCTTGGCACCGTACTTGGAACAAATCAGAATTTATTGATATCCAATAGTTACACGTCACAACCCTCCGCGAAAAACGATTTAACTCATAGTAAAGATCGCGTTAAAACCCGTTGCAGTTTTTGGATTCCAGAAAGAAGGACAGACGCGGAAAGCTACTTCGTTTTATATTATGTGTATAAGCCAACCGCTTAATCAGCCGTTCAATTAACAGCCTAGCCATTTTACTAAACGGCGCCGTTCAACTAGCTTCTGAATGTTCAGCCAACAGCGTCTAATACAACATTAAGTAAACTGGCTGGCTGATGCTCAGGCCATTTTTAAAATAAGGTGATAATTTATTGACAAAAATACAATTTTGACCGAAGAAATGTGTTTTTAATAAATTATGATAAAATACGCAATTAGACATTTAGATAGAGATAGAGAAGAGAAAGGAGGCTTTCACTTCATGTCTATTTTCACTTCATTTATGATTTTGAGAGATGTGAGCGTAAGAAATTTAACCCCGGCTACCTAAGACTGGGAACGGACTTTCACTGACGCTGCTGAATAAACAAAACATTATTTTTTCAGGCTGGCATAAAAAATTGTGGCACTACCATCCACCAATGTATAAAGCAGCAAGATGTTGTTGACAGAGTGAGCGTTATCGAGAGAAGCGTCTTTGCTACAACTTTGGCAAGAGGACGAGTTTATGAGGAATGAGTAAGGAACAACCCAAAGCATCTTTCGTATGTCTGTGCAGCGGGCGTCTGTCCGGCTGTCCTTCTCTACAGCTCGCTTTTCTCTTCTCGTGAAATTTTGCAAGCAGGTTCGATAAAATTATTTTTAAAATGGCGTAGATATTTTACGTTTTCGCGAATTCTACAGCTAACAGAGCCACTTTTCTTAAATTGTATTCATATACTCGTATCTCCCAAAAGTACAATAAAACGAGTATTTTGGGTTCATCCTAATTTTCCGCCAAAATATCAACATGTTTACAACTGAAATTTGCGATACTGCTAATGTTATTCATAAACCACAAAACTATACAATTGGATTGAAAGCCCATAAAAACAATTAGGTATAACTCAAATACTTCTTAAAACTAATAAATTATTAAAATATAAACTAATAACTGCCCTCTAAATGCAATTTTACAATCCATAAAGATAATTTTATTATGTGTAACGACTGAACAATATGATTCCGATAACATTTATATATATCACAATGGATTTATATTGGTAATAATACGTGAATTATTGTTGGTTATAAATGAGCATAATTCCCAATACGTGTTAATATAAATTAAAGTTATATTTTTAGCAGCTAATTTGAACGCAAAAGATGAGAATAATGAATATCTTAACTTAATAAAAGGTAGATTAAATCATACTTTGGATGAAGTTTCGATGACATTAATAAATTGTTTGTATGATCTTCACAGTTGTTATAAATTTATACCAGTTTATATATATTATCGCGCGGTCTTGTTGCTTTATTTTTGAACACGAATTATTGGCGCAAATTGCACAATAATGTTATTTTATGCGCATATTTATCAGTAATTTAGATTGCTGAATAATTTAGAAACATCGTCACGGTATGCTAATGTTCTATAAATTATGAACACCTTAACTACTTAAAAAAAGCTTTGGTTTTCGCCCGGTTAAGTAGGTAATTTAAACGTTTATTATATTTAATTAGGTCCAGCCTAGGGAAGTAAATATATTCCAGAATTTATAATCAAGCTATGAATAAAAACCTAGAATACTAGTGAGTATGACAAGAGTTTTAAAATTATTATATTTTACGTTCCTAGTATTTAAAGTTAAGTGGGCATTGAGAGCCGTTATTTTCTTTATAAAATTTTGAGAAAAAATATGACTTTAAAACGTTGAACGTAATTAGGAAGAGAATGCAAAAAATAGTACAGCAAAAGTAAGTAAAGTCAATGTTTTAACTAGATTTGAAGAACTTGTGGTCACGTATCGTGACCTCAAAAAAAAATTGTGCTTACATATTTATAACAAATTCGTTTTGAAGAGAATATTCTCATTGCGCATAACAAATGGTGATTATAAATTCAATCTATGTAAAAATAAAGCTGAAGCTGTGTATAACCATGAAATATTTAGTAATTAACGCATTTTCATAACTTAATTAGCAGCAACAATGAACGAGGTGGGTTCGTTAAATATGAAAATTTAAAACTACTGTTAATTTGATACGAATTTAGATAAAAGCACTGTTATTACTGACGTAAATTAAACTAAATACAAGTTAGCTAATTTAGCATGTTTTAGCTGAGCCTCGCGGTTTTAGTTGTTGGTAATATCGTTGACAACTCATACTCATTTATTTATACGATTAGTATACGTCAAAGGCTAAAAATCAATTAATTTACAATCGTAATAATAAAAAATTAATTGAATTCATATAGGAAATGTCATAAAATAATAATAATATTCAATTCAATAAATTAGGTATCGAGCTACCGAGGCAGTCGTAGATAAATTGATAGAACAGCTGATTTTTTTTTCGATTTCTAGGTTGGATTATATTTTATTCGCGTGGTCAGCTAGTGGAGTATAAATACCTCTTCAAATTCGGTGGGAATGCAATGCAACACGTTGTATAACAGTAGATACTTACTTACCTATTGTTTAACCGCTTTCATTACTTATCTACGACGCGTCGTTATTTATCGTTCGTAATCGTTGTCAACCAAACGGTAGATTACTTATATCAACGGAGAAAAAAATAAGTACGTTTCGGTAGAAACCACTTATATTCATAAAAAATAAACCGTTCAACAGTAGCTAATGGTACATTAATCGAGGACCACTTCAGAAAACCTCACATTTTTACTAAATAATTGAGAAACTGCATAATATTTTTGCATAAAACGGGTTTTAAAAGTGAATAACCAATCTACAGAGCCAATTTTAATGCGTCAACTTGTGTCCAGTTAACGATTAAGCGGTTGCTAATGGTTAACCGCTAACCGCTAACCGACGGATGATGAGACCGTCGACCAATCTTTAAGCTGATCTTTAAGCTGATCTGTCAATAGAAATTTTGTGTAAACTGTTTTTAGTCAACATTCTTGAAGTTTTTTTGAAATCGACATTAGAGCTGAATATTATATATAGTTAATTTCACTGATTAAAAGTTAATTAACCTATTGTTTATCGTTTCCGAATAACCCAATTAATTTAAGTGCGGTGGGAAAAATAAAATCTTTTTTAATACACTTATTCGCAACTTTACGATTTCCCATACACGCACTAACGGGATGTAAAAGCCTCGCTTAATTGAAACGTTCCAATTTATTATCATCTCAAAAGTGTGTCAATTGAAACCAATTCCCAATATTTATTTTTATCATTTTTATCGAAGCAAAAACGGCCAGAATCAGCATCGAAAAGTTGCGTAATAGCTTAACATTTTTAATAACCATCCATATTTAAAATTAACATCATAAAAATTAATGTTTCATATATGGCACGAAATAATTATTTGGCAGTGTAAAGCGACCGCCCGCACCATTTATGGTTGCGACAGCGTATTTTAATTAGCAATACATGAAAATGCTTTGAAACTCCGAGGTTTTCCAGCCCGGGGTTTGTGTGGCAAAATTATAATCGCAGTAACACACTCGTGTGTACACAGCCTTAGTTATATACGTACAGCGCTCTTAGAGCTCGTTCGTAATTTGGAATTAAAAGTTAAAAAGCTTGTTCGTGTTGAGACTAAAGTTTCTGTGCATTTTAGGGATCCGAGTGCGACTTACAATGTGCTTTACTTTTTGCTAGAATTCTGTAGTGAAGAACACGGTTTGCAGAAAGTTGTGCCCGTCTGTATATTTTAGTCTAACACAGGATCACTATTTCTACACGTATTTTTATTATAGGGTCGACAAACAACTGATATTTTGCTAGGAATTGAGGAATAGTGTGGCCTAGAATTAAATTTCGGAACTTGCCTAGTTTGGAATATTTCAAAGTTTCATATCTCACTAGATATTGCTAAACTTGTAATTTTAAGAGTGTAGTTACAGCATTTAATTCGGGAACCCGACAACCCTAATTAAGAGCACGAAAACTAATAAAAGCTAACTCGAAAGTCATACCGAAGCCGCATTCATAAGGAAAACTTCGCCGATTAAAATTCCTTTAACGAGTGCGAACCATCCACTTTAATAAATACAGGACCCCCTTAATTTCCCTCGGAGAGATTTAAGCGGTATAAATTCTGGAGGCTGAAAAGAAACTCTCAAAAAGAAGAGCTTGTACATTTTTATGGGCCGTCTCAGTCGCCCTCCGGCGTCGACTTGTCTCTCCTTTAAATTAAATTTTCACTCCTAATTTGAAAGTATAATGTCATTTCACTAGAATTCCGTTATTAAAACTTTTAAATCATTCGGAAGTTTCGTTCTTCGAGGGTGGCCGCTCGTGATTTTTTAATCAAAATGGGATCATTTCTAGTGATTTTTTACGAGTACGCCATTCCGCGGCATCAAACTGTCATTAGGCAGTTGCGTATCCGATATTGCTTTACTTTGCGAACTGCTCGGATTTTATGGAATATTTAATTTGAGACTCCCGCCCTGGTGCAATTTTATAGCCAGGAAGGCATCTAAGTTCTTAAAAATTGTTTTATTAAAATGTTATTTACCTTGCACGACGTTGCGTTGTAAATCACCAAGGGTTCGTAATGTTTGAATTCGGCTGAAACTTTTTTAAAATTAAAAGTCCTCCTGGTATCGAATGGCGTCTATTGTCGCGTCACGCCCAGCATCAAGCAAGTCATGATTGAAACACAGTCCACACATTTTTCAATTGAAATGAATTGTTTCAATTGGCCTACGCGATGACGTTCAGCCCGATGACGCTGAATACAAAATTGCCCAAAATCGAATATAGACCAAAACATTTTTTTAAGAAGTCCCCAAAACGTACAATAGACCTTTGCTCCAACATCTGCTGACCATCCTTTATCTTGTCTCCTCAAAACACCCAAAAACAAAAGGGGTTCACTCGTCACCGTTTGACAGTTGTAAACCCGGCTCGTCATGTCACAAAATGGTCAATAAAATTCGTCTGGAGTCCTTGACACACAGACACACTGCAGACGGCTCTTTTATAGACCATAAACATTTTACTAGCTCGACCTTGAGTAGGGTCTGCAATGAGGTCGTTGCACTCGGTTTATCGCTGTTTCGGAGTATTCAGAGCTGTTATGATGAGAGGGTACACGGCCACGTGTTTGAGGATTGCTTCTGAATGAGGTTTGGAATGAATTATGTAGTTCAGATGTTTTGGAACATAATGTTATCGTATCGTGTTTGCGTAACGGCATTTTATAGACTAGGAAGTAGCTTGTTGGGCGGGTACTAGGAAGTAGCTTAGTAAATGGAGACGGTTGAAGAGGAATTGGGAAGAGTGAAACAAACAAGTGCGCTTCTAAACCAAGCAGCACATAGCAGTAACTTATGATGATGATGACAACGTGTATTAGGTTTTCTGGCATTAGCTTTTTTTTCTTTTTTTTATGTATATTAGGTCGGCGTTTGACCACCAACTCGCCTGATGTTCAGCGACGTTGTGGTCTAAGATGGAGCACGACGACCTATAAGGTACTTATTCACTCTAGCCTTGAAGTTTTGTAGAGTGAACAAGTACAAAGACGGCATTTGAGTTGAGGCGCTACAAGTGCGCTACTGCTCAGACCCGTCTTCGGAACGGTTACACCGGACTACATCCCAAAACACGACCAGGTCATTTCACGGCATGACTTTTGAAGCACCTTTTTTTCTCTTATTAGGCTTGCGTTTGGTCGCCAACATGCCTGATGATAAGCAGTGCTGCGGCCTACGATGGAGCACGCTTGCCTAGAAGAAACCGATTCACTCAAGACTTGAAGACACCCAGATTATAAGTGTCAGGGAACACACACTCTGGCAGAGTATTCCACCTCCATGACAGTCGCTCTTTTAGAAAAAAAATTGTGAGACCACAATTCAGGGATTCTTGCATTGAAATTTTTTTTAAATGTATTTTTATTAATTTCCTATACTTCTGATTAATCTTTATAAAGTACGATCAACTTAATAGATACTCGTAAATGACAAATAAAAAAAAAACTTAGCAACTTCTTCTACTATTTACACAGTTTCTCAAATAACCGTCATTTTACCTGCGCCTGCGCATTAAAATTGCAATACCGTTCAAACATGACAAACCCTTTATTGCTGGTCCGTTATCCCAAAAAATACCTGTTTAAGTAAAAAACGAGACAACAGATCGGTCAATGTTGTTAGAAACAAAGAATTCACGCAATTTGGAAAAAAATTAAGCGCTTTCTTCGAAATTGCAAAGCATTGCATCAAAATAACGGGCTTTCGGAAACAAAAGTTCTTTGTACAGACAATGGAAGGGTTGTTTTTCTTTCGAAAGCTAATAAAAGGGTTCGAGGGCCGGAATTGTTAGCCTTTTGTCTATTATTCTCTTCGACAATTTATTGCGTAAAGTTTCGTAAAGTTCAGTTATTTTGTATGGTTTTTAAAAGACGAATACCTAAATGGTTTGTGTTGTGTTGACCGAACATTGGCGATAAAAGTTTTAATGGGTTGTTTGTAGATTTCTTAGCGAGGTTGGTCACTCAAAATTTAATTTTTGTTCAGTCTTCTTGTACTTTATCGCTTGCTTAGTTGTGTCATGCAGTGGAATTCACAATTTTGTTGTTCATGTACAATGTGAATTTTAAAATACAAATAAGGATGGAAAGGATTACAAAAAAAAGTCCTCGGGTATGTCACTAAAGAACACAGAAATGTTGCAACATTACTAACAAACGCATTTATTATTTGGTTAAGCAAAAGACAAAAATAATATTAAATTACAAATGTTATAATTATAATAAATGTTATTATCATTAATATAAATATTATTAAAACTATTATATTAGGCATAACGCTAAATTTACTGCCACCCGTCACCAGTTAAATTAGCATTACCAGAATGACATGAAATCAGTAGAGAGTAAATTTCCAATACATAATATTGCAGATGCGACCTTAATTGATTCTTTCTCAAAACCTCACAAAGCTATTCCTAGACACACCTCTATCATCCTAAAATAATCCCCATTACATCCATCACCAACCAAACTAAAACAAAAATGGAAACGTACAATATCATCACATCTAAATTTAAAAACCAATCTTGCGCTGGAATCGGATCTCGTCCCGACATTCTTTAGCTTTATCCAACTTATCCTGTACGGCATAAATCCCGCCGACCCATATAACTCTCGTAAGCCATTAAAAAGATAAACAACTTAATATAGGCATAACAATAAACAAGCTAAGTCGTACCGTCTTAGTTACCCGCGCTCATAATTTTATTTATTCACGAAACCGTAAATATCTTTAGGAATAATTCGGAAGGCTCTTCGCGAGGATTAAGGGGGAGGTTCGCCAGAAAATTATATTCGACTATAACAGTATCCATGTATCACCTGGTGAAGCTTAATGTTCCTTCTGGCAATCTCGAGGGCGGTGCGAGGAGCCGAGCGCAAATTACTTTTTCAAAGTATTTACATGTAAATAGAGTTGGTTTCGACTTGTGTGTTATCTGGGGCATAGACGGCGAAGTTTGCAGTTGCTCTTTTGGTGCTGGACTTAGGCTGACTATAAACTGAATACGCTTTAACTTCGCTAAAGCAGGATTGTAAAACTAAAAGAGTCTAAGTACCTACCTACCTATACGCGTACGCCTATTTATTTGATGACAAATTCTTACTTCGACATGTTGTTCGTGTTACTAATGTGTCTAATAAACATATTGAACTTTCGATTATTGATCATAGTTCTTATCCTATCATACGTATGTATTTATATCATGTTCTTTACCTAACTGGATAAAACGATGATTCTTGGCGCGAATCCCTTCTGATTTTATTTTATGCAAATGTAGGGTCATGTAGACGTTTTTTGACGCTATGCCTAAATTTTAAAATATGACAGCCTTCTTTATCTAGAATTTTAGGGCTTAAAACAGGAGAAGCCTAAGTTATAATTTATAAAATGGGAATTACTCACGTATTTAGTCGATTATTCTGACTATGGAATCCTATGTCTTATGTATTGTGCATTGATATCCAGCTTAATTGACATAACAGACATAATACTTCCACAACTCTTTGAATATTATGGTCCTAACCACCCTCTTACATATTCATCTCAAAATCTCAAATTTGCAATTCACCCAACTCTTTAAGGTGATATCGTTTAAAAAGCACGCCTTATCCATAAAGCCTGTATAATTATCATCCATTCTACTTATAAACTTTCATAAAGGCCTATACGTCGCCTCGGCCTGCGCTACTTTTGGGGAGCCTCGCCTTACCCCCTTAGGGCGCTTTCACGTTAGGCGGACTAAAAGCGACAGTAACAATGGCATTGTTTCAGCAGAAGCCTTTATGTCCTTGCTGTTAAAGCAAAGTTGGTTAGCTGCTAAGTTATGCGCAGTGCTGTAGGCACACAGTCCTGCAAAATGACTACAAAGTGACAGCATTGGTTTGAGTTTTTTTTTATACAGCATCTAATGACAGCTATGCGATTGCTGCCACCTGTAAGCACACACTTTAATTGAAGCGTAACAAATCTGGCTTCCAACATCTTATGCTCACAGCTCGACGATGTAACAGAGTAAATGCCGCGCGGCTCAGCGGCCTATTGTAAAGTCGCTCTTAGGTTGAGCGCACACCCGTCTTATAATGGGCGTCTAAGAAAAACGGGTGCACGGTTCGGAATAGAAAACGCTTCTTTGGAAATAGCTTCGGTGGAAAGCTGGCGATTTATGCGCGCTACGGGATCCGCTCGGAAAATATCCAAGAGCGGATTTTTAATGGCGTCGTTGTTTCTGTTTTAAACGCGGCGTGCGAATGGAATACTCAATTTGGAGACGTCGCGTTTTGTTTGTGTGGTTATACTTTTTTGTTTTACCTATAATGCTGGTTTTTAAGTGCCTACACCTACGTGTGGATTGAAGTAGGTTCTTAACGTTTTATAATATTGCCATTTAATTGACTGAGTATAAGTAACTAAGCAAAGCTTATACTGAATAAAAACACGTGAGTGTTTAAATCGATTTTTGTCAAATAAAACCCTATGATAAGTTAAGTACATATATGTATATCACAATGAAACCTTCGTGCACTTAAATGCTGTAACATTCAAAAAAAACAATCATATTTTTTTGGGCACGGAAGTGCTCCCGTCAAGTCCAGCTTACAAAAGCACAGCCGTGTAATAATATTATATTTATTTACGCTTTAAAAACAATACATTAATACATATCATCACGCCTTTCCCCCAAAGGGACTGGCAGAAGTGTGTTACAACACCTATATTTCGTCGGACGTTCTTAAAATAACAATTTCTTAGCAAAGTCGTAAACTAATATCCCTCAATCTATCAAAATAAAAATACACTCATTCCATTACAACAAGAAAGTAGGTACATGACATTTTTAATTACAATACATAACAGTCACACAACACAAATAACGACGCGAAGAGCTGCGACAACGCTGCGTTTCAGCCAACACAATTTCTCATTAACATAAAGCAAGCTAAACACAACATGAAGGCGAATAAGCGCCTATCTCGCGCCTCCACGCGAGCTGCGTTTTTACTGCGTATTACGGCGCGATATTAGCGCAGTATTTCACTTATAATTCGCAAGGAGAGCGCGTGCGTGTGCGGGCCGTAGCGATTATGTGTGATAGTGTGCGGTGACCTTTAGGGCTTGAGTATTTTACTCCACAAACAAGGCTGGGGTACTTGTCTTGCTTGCAAAAGTAAACATTTTTACGGAAATATTTATTTTTAAATACTTTAGACATTTTTATTTTTTATTTAAAAAAGCGAATTTTTCATTGAAACTATCTACCTAATAATACACAAGGATTTAGGTAACATGGTTCATTATTTTTGTTGCAATCATCATGTATAAATCATCTATGCATCTATGTGTTTTAAATGAGTGAGTAGGTACTCACTCACATAAACCACAATTACCACAATCATTTCTAAATTTAAATTAAGCTTTATTTAAATTTAAAAAAGCAAATTAAAAAATCAAATTATTTCTGTTTTAATAAAAACAGAAATAATTTGATTTTAATTGAAACTAAATATTTATTATTATAAAACTAAATATTTATTATTATAAATATTTAGTTTCAATTAAAATAGGCGTATAATTTTTTTATCTTAATCATCAAAAGAACCACAAAAGCTAATCTATCTATTCCTGGCAGCATCCACAATCGATATTGGCATTTTTATCTCCAAAACATAATGAAAACGTCTAAAATAATGAACTAATAACATAGCCGGTGCTTAGGCCTAAGCGAAATATATTAGTAGGCAAGTAACACATCGTCCCGTCGGTATAATGAACATGGCTCCCTCTGGTAGGGCCATTAATCACCCCCTCTACCCCCGCTCACCCCTCAAAAAATCCCCCTTGCCTCCCTAGAATGTTACCAATTCATCACGAAACCCCGCCCTTGACAACTCTATATGAGGTTGCTCCGTCCCAAAACTCCCTACTCACAGCCCCTAAGTTGAAGCTACAAAAACCGTACAGCGACTTTTGGACCGTTCTTGTCCTTTAAATCGCTGTACTGGTTTTGTTGAGGGTGCTTCGGAATGTGTCCAGTGAGTTTTGGGACGGCGAGTGTATTTTCTTGTAATGCCGAGTCAGTTGTATGGCGGCCATTACAAATAAATTCAAGCTTACCTTTATTTTTTAAAGCGTATTGAATTTTTGTTGTTTTCACGGGTTAGTTTCTATCTATGTTCTTTTCATATTTTTGTTTGTGTGGTTTCATACTCGTAGTAAAAGTTTATACTGCTTTGTGTACCTGAACTTTTTTAAACCCTTATAAGTACGTACTAGATACATTGTAATTTTCTTCAATTTTATTCAAAATAAGCTTAAACATGTTTAAATTATCCATATCATAATTTATTTGTGTTGATAGGTACAGTTTAGGTAGGTACCAGGGTAGCATAAACGGTCGTAGTCGCTTTAATTGCTTGGCACATTAAACGTACATAAATTAGTATTCATTGCGGGCCATTGAGCAGAGCTTGCTCCTGGTACAATCCAGACGTACAACTTTCTCTTCATTAATTTATGCGAAGATTTATGAAATTGTAATTTATAAATGCTTTGGAAATATTCCCAAAGAGCTTTTAAGAAAAATTTCATAACAGTTTTCTTTCAACAGGCTCGCCCCCTGTCACATTTGGGACTGAATATCGTCCGGCTAAATGTGGGTGTTGTATTAAACCTTTGCCAGCCTCTTGGGGGGAAAGTCGTGACAATATGTTATGTTATGTTTTTTTAAGTTTACCGTTCAAATTAAATTTACCGATAAATGACCAATCATGACTGATTAAAAAAAACATAATTAAGTTTAGATTATTTTCTAGTTTAACTGATACTTACTTCTCATATAAAAAATAAGTACTGAAATACGAGAACAAAAACATGATACAAAAGAATTGTATAAAGAAACAAAGAAACATAAACAAAAGAAGGCAAAACAAAGATAAATAAAGGAGTTGCAATTACTCTGTCTGGGTGGTGCCGACGGCAAGTTTACTAGCTCCGAGATTTATGCAGGTTTCCTATGGAAATACTGGTGATATTCCGTACAAGAGGTAAAATATTACTTGTATTGGCAATGACGATAGATCCTATCCTACTAATATTATAAGCGCGAAAGTATGTAAGAATGGATGGATGGATGGATGGATGTTTGTTACTCTTTCACGCCAGAACGACTGAACAGAGCTAAACAATTTGGCACAGAGATATAGTCTAGAATAGCACATAAGATAACTTTTTAACCGTGGGTGAAACCGCTGGGCGCACCTAGTATGTTATATTCATTGAATTTATTTAAACACAAGCTCGTTCTTCAGGTTTTGTGGTAGGTAAAGTAGATAAGTAGGTATTTTGATGGTTATACATTTATGTATGTAGTCGGAAGTAAAGTATAAAATTATTAAAATTAACAAAGACGCTGGTAAAAGTCTTTCATGAAATATATTTTAGAAACATTTAAACTGAAGATAAGATGTGCTCGTTTTACAGTTAAATAAATTAAACTTAGCTTGCATCATTTCCAGCAAAAAAATATGCAAAAAGCTGTTTAGTTTTTCTAACGTGTAACTATAAATTAAACATAAAAATAAAAAATCTAGTTAATTAACTTATTTTCTAAATCTAGGATAGTCTTAGAACCACTATACCTACTATTTTCTTTGTAGGATGGTGCGGATGGCATTAGAAAATTCGTTCTTTGTCACACTTGAAAGTTGCTACGATTTACAAATCCTGACTTCAGCAACCCCCTAAATATCATCGCTAAAAAACAGGACATCATCAATAACTGTAGGAAATTAAGCAAGAAACGCGGGTAAACAAATAAATAAAATTGGGATGTTTTTGACTGCCCCGGTGGCTCAGCTGGTAGTGAACCAGCCTTCTGAGCTTGGGGGCGTGGGTTCGATTCCCACCAAGGACAAACATTTATGTGATGAACATTTGTGCTTGTTCTATGTCTGGGTGTTAATATCTATTTAAGCATTTATTTAATAATATATATTCTCTGGCAGCCATAGTACAAGCTTTGCTTAGTTTAGGGTCAGACGACCGTGTGTGACAATGTCCCGAACAAATTTATATTTTTGCACAAACAGTTATCTGACCCCAAACTAGACTTAGCAAAACTTGTACTATGGCTGCCAGATACTAATTTAAGCATATACGATACATTAAATATTTAAATAAATAGATATTAACATGGTAAAACATATGAATGTGAGCTCTAGGTGAGAATCAAACCCACGTTCCCAAGCTCAGAAGGCAGATTCATTACTAACTGACCCACTGAGGCAGTCTGACTTAGTCTAAATGCGGCTGTCGCCTGCGCCTTGATACAGTAAATAGAGTAAAGTTCTTGCCAATTACTAACTGACCTACTGAGGCAGTCTGACTTAGAACTAGTCTAAATGCGGCTGTCGCCTGCGCCTTGATACAGTAAATAGAGTAAAGTTCTTGCCAATTACTAACTGACCCACTGAGGCAGTCTGACTTAGAACTAGTCTAAATGCGGCTGTCGCCTGCGCCTTGATACAGTAAATAGAGTAAAGTTCTTGCCAATTACTAACTGACCCACTGAGGCAGTCTGACTTAGAACTAGTCTAAATGCGGCTGTCGCCTGCGCCTTGATACAGTAAATAGAGTATAGTTCTTGCCAAACTCGCAATTCTCATTGCCTCCACAACCCCTTGGGCAATTTTTACTCATTTTTCACTTACTACTTATCTGTATTGAGCTTCATTACTATATACGTACTTCTATACCCACTACGATCTACACACTTAGTTTGGGGTCAAACGACCGTGTGTGCAAGTGTCCCGAATATTATTATTATTATCTGCAAAATGTTATGAGAAGTGCTTAAATAATAATCTATTCTCGAACAGATTTACAAATATACTGTTGGCCGATTCCTTGAGAATCGACTAAGGGTCTCGATCAGAACTGACTAACGCGCGGGGGACATCACCACGCCCGCTCGCGTTTGAGGGAGAGAGACAGAAGAACGTCACGAAGATGGCGTGACTTACGATTAGCTACTATCACTTAATATATGTTAATCGACCGAGTGAGCGTGTACGAGCGAAGCTTCTCTGCTTCAGTTTCTACACAAATACTTTCGTATGTTCGAATTCTGTCCGGATCTGTGTGTCTATCTATGTGTAATCTTTTACAGATTGCATTTCTTAAGAGGGCCGCGACGCTCTAAAATTTCCATACAAACACGCTACTCAAATTTCTTGAAAACCATTTGTCAGATTATGATGAAATTTAGCATGTACAATTAAATTAACAATATCTCCACCCCTTATGTTCTTGGTTTTTTTTTAAACGTTTTTGTGAACGTTTTTTAACGTGCAATACGAATACTGATTTTCATTGGTAGACTATACTCTGAGACTTCTCTACGCTCATTTAATAAATGCAATCTTATTACGCGCATAAAGCTTTAGCAAAAAATCTAATTTGTTAAGACCATTATAGTAAAACTGAAAACGTATTGCTATGAGAGCAATTTATTCTCAACCCAATTAAATATTTAAACAAAAAAGCTTCACCTGTTTATATCAATAAAAAACACAACATTATTGTAATAGCTCTAGCCATCGAATAAAAATTAGAAATTATTTCACTACCTGGCTTCGTTTATTTGTCTGTGGTTTAAAATAACGCTAAGTTTATAAATTACAATGCACAATGTATCTAATAAAATAGATTGATCGATAAACTGAATTGTTCACACCAAAAATCACAAATATTGGAATAATAACTCTTAAGAATAATAGCTTAATGTGTGTTAAAAAAATATTTTTAAAAAATGGTATCAACAGTTTAAAAGTAACCAACTATCTAACAATATTCTCTTAAGGCTTCACTTGAAGGTAAACTTCAAAAAAGCAGATTCTCAATTCGTCTGTTTTTTTTTTTGTATGTGTGTTAATACATACAAAAAATTATGCTCGCTAATATGCTTGCCTAAATAACGCTAATTATGCTCGATTTTTAATGATTCTTTGTTTGTTCGTGATCATACTTTAGAGGGTGGTGCCATGTAAAATTAATCGAAATCGGTCAAATACTTTTTAAAATTTCAACAAAGTCAATTTTTTTTTTACATGGATGACAGAAGCCGGTTTTTAAAATTTTGCTTTTTATAATCCTACTAATATTATAAACGCAAAAGTTTGTAAGAATGGATGGATGGATGTTTGTGTCGATTTCGATCGTTTGTATTTGATCTCTTTCACGCCAGAACGGCTGAACAGATCTGGATGAAATTTGGCACAGAGATAGATTATAGTCTAGAATAGCACATAGGATACTTTTCAAACGCGCCTGAAACCGCGGGGCGCAACTAATTAACTATAGACGTGTATTCTTTCATCACCTTTGTGAAGTACATCGTCTTCTAACATGCTTTAAGCAGTTGTCAAATGCCTAGCCTGGATAAAAAAAGGTACGATTTTGAAGGAAAATAAACGTGAGTGTAATTTAGACCGCCTACGCGAACAAAATGTTCGAAAATAAAATGCTACATTAAGAATCGTTTCCAAAACACTTTCAGTAATGAGGCCGATCGTAAGTTCAACCGGTAAATTACGTAATAGCTATCTAGGTATCGTTTGGTGTAGTTTATAGGAGTAGCGGGGATCGAGATGACGCCACGGTTTCAACAATTTTATGTTGTGGCAACGGTTTCAACAATTAGCGTTGTGACAGTTTCAATTGTTTTACGACGCAATAAGTATCAACAGTTTCATGTTGGAACAGATGTATTCACTTACAACAGATGGAATAGGTATTTCATTTGCAATAAATGGTATCCCGTTCAAATTAAAAATTGATTTATATATAACTAGCTGCGCCCCGCGGTTTCACCCGCGGTTAAAAAGTATCCTATATGCTATTCTAGACTGTAATCTATCTCTGTGCCAAATTTCATCCAGATCTGTTCAGCCGTTCTTGCGTGAAAGAGTAACAAACATCCATACATCCATTCTTACAAACTTTCGCCTTTATAATATTAGTAGGATAGTAGGATAAAATGTATTTACTTATTATACACTTAAACGTACAACTATGTTTTAATCTAAAAGGCCGTTGGCAGAGGAAAAGGTGTTAGATACAAGTTTAGTGTTTTTGTAATTTATTGCCAATCTTTGTACACAAATTACTGCTTATATGAGAGTAAAATTAATAAGAAAGTCATTTTATTACTCAGATTTATACACTTAATCTTTAGGTTGGTCTTGTACATTGTCTAGTTTCGAAATAACCTTTTTTAAAGAATGGTTGGCAAAAAAGTTGACACTCTTTTTAAAACGCTCTATGTCGGACCTCGGCGGTAAGACCTTTGGAGGAAGGTCATTCCTAATTCTGCAAGTACGCGGTAAGAATGAACGGCAAAAGCGAATTCTGCAAGCTTGGGAAGTTTAAGCTTACAGGATGTGTTAGCTATTGATCTGTATTGAGCAGGAGTAAAATCACGCACATAGTTTTACATAAAATGTCATATTTAATATTTTGTGTGTTATCAAAAACTTTGAGCTATGCACATGCCTCAGCTCATTGTTCTCTACACCCGCTCCGCTCGTGGTTTGCACCAATTCGCAACAACAGTACCGCAGCTAGAGTAGTTTATTCGCAATAAAGAAAGTGGAATCCCGGGTTTCGGTCCAATTACCGGGATGTACGCGGCAATCCCGGTGACGTGTTACCCCGTCCCGGGATACCGGGTACCGGGCTGCAATTATACATATTGCAGCCTACCCGATTGTAATAAACATTGGGAAACGACTAAACTATCGTTTGTTTTTGTTTGTGGATACGACGTGCTGGTGCTCGCTGAATTGCGTTTCCGAAAAGGCCTTTATTTGTTAGTGTGATGAATTTTTCAATTACTTACTTAGGTTTCTTCGTTTGTTTTTAAATTGTTAGTGTTGGTGTGGTGTTTTTGATAAATAAGGGCTGATTACAATTATTGTAGAAATGATTGTTAATATGTCGTCACGCCTTTCCCTCGAAGGGGCTGACAGAGGTGTAATACAACACCACACTTCGCCGGACGATATTCAGTTCCAAATGTGACAGGGGACGAGCCTGTTGCCAAACACACACACATGATCTTCACACAATAAACAAATTGGTGCGTGCCGTCGCGTCGGCTGGGTCTGAACCCACTCCCTCTGGCTTGAGAGGCGGACCTTCTCTAAATAGGCTGTCATTACTTTATTGTTAAAAACAAAATTCAATTGATGTTTTAACCGTTTTCAGTACAAAAGCTAAAGTAAAAAATTTGTAATTTTTTTTGTTTCGTAAAATCTGAATCATTGTAATAAACTATAATATTGTAGTTATTACATATTTTTGTATACATATAGTATTCATATTATTTTTATTATTTTAGGCGATATCCTTATTGCTTGATTCCGCGCTTGTAAAATAAATCAAACAAAGATGATAATTCAAAAAATGAAATCCAACGCTTGTCTTGCTCAATGATCTTTAATATAAAGTTTCTTCACTTGTGGTTCAGTAAACCGAACGAAAATCAATCGCACCCTCAGCGTCGTCAAGGCAATTTCGATCGTCATTTCGCGCGAACGCGATTGCGCACATTTTTTAACCCCAAGATGCCGAGGCTAGGGTTCAGGGGTGAGGAAGCAGGAATTTTGGGGCTTTTCCTATTTCAGCGACGTAAGGTAAAAAATTTGGTACTTTGAAATTGGAACCATGACGATAATAGTAGGTCGTGTAACGACAACGTTGTCAAGACTAATTTTACTACGTTGTCGCTTACAAACAAACGCGTAGTGGTCAAACGCTTTTATGTTAAAAATAGAGCAATCGCAAAGCCAAATAAACCATAATGTCAAATTTTAGATAAAAAAAGAAAACTTAAACCCCTATAGTGAATTCTGTAATTCCTTTAAATTTTTCAACGCAAAGTACTTAGCTTTAAGTTAGTACGATAATCTAAAAAGACTTAGGTGTACTCAGTTTACTTATTTAGTTTTGGATATATAAAACTGACGTGAGAAATGCCGATTTGACATTTATTTACGGAAAACTGAGCCCTGAAAACGCTCTCCACGCAGCGGGGTCTCACAGGCCCCTATTACACCCGCGGGAGAAATACACTAGTTTTTCCAAGCATATCTTATTGCCCTTTTGTTGATACCCCAGGCTGTTAGTTTCATCGCCGGGTCGGGGTCTGGGAGACCCGGCCTCGTGTCTTGAGACGTTGAGACAAAAATGCTTTGAACTGAGCCATGTACTGTTAATTATTCTGTGACTGAAGATTATTTATTCATGTTTCTATAGATCATAGCGATGATAGCGTAGCTGGAGAAAGCCCGCCTCTCAAGCCAGAGGTAGCGGGTTCGGACCCAGCCTAAGGCACGCACTAATTTGGTCATTGTGTGAACACATGTGCATACTATATTATGTCATCTGCTACATGACTGGTGCCCGGTGTATGGCGACAGGCTCGCCCCCACTCATTTGGGACTGAATATCGTTCGGCAAAGTGTGGGTGTTGTACACCTCTGCCAGCCCCTTCGCGGGAAAGGCGTGACGATATGTTACAATCTTTTAATTACCTAATTCCACTGATAAACAATCGCCTAACGAATTACGTAACAAGTCGCCAGCTGAGTCCAAGATTGCTAAAGGATTAAAACATGCAAATCAAACAAGCAGCCATTCCGTCGGAGGGACGATTCCCTCCAAACGCGACCCTCCTTGTCTTATTTATTCATCCGGCTCGGAAAAATGTTGTTTTGTTTGCTCCCCTTGTTGGCACAGTAGACGCCAGAAGCAAACACCCGGACGCTTTAGCTGTGTTAGTTTGTTTGCTAACGGTTTTAATTCTGTAGACCAGTTAAAATTTTGAAGCAAGCAGCATGATTCTGCATGATCTAGGTATCAGCTGCAGAGATGTGGCCAAGATAGGTAGCGCTTAAATGGACTTTAAAAACTGCTACGGATCTTTGCCACGTGTAAAAAAAATAAAAAGATCACGTTAGTGTTCACAGTTTTTTTTGTCTCACTTAAAAATGGTCACGAATGGTCATGTGTGTTTTGTCAGTCCAAGGCTGTCAAAGCTTGCAAAATCAATGTTTTAACGTCGTGTGTCAGTCGCTAAGATAATTGTCTATGATACCTTGTATAGTTGTATTCGGAGTAAAAGAAACCGTAATTACATGAGACTGTTCTAGCTTTGCTATAGGGCAAGTTTTTTTGGGATTACAAATCTAGCAATACTACTTCTGTTCATAAATGAGTACAGAGCCACCACGTGCCAAAAAACTGTTTCTTACTGCTTTTTCACTGTGTCCTGGTCAGAAATACGATAGGTACCTACGAAGATAGTTTGCTTGTTTTGGAAGTTACCATTCCGCTAAAGTAATGCCAACTGCCTCGAGAAGTTCATTCTAATTTATAAATGCTATCCGCGGAGCTGATAAAAGTTTTCTGAGTTGTGGAGAATTGCTCTCCTTTGTTTTCTTAATTTTTGATATGGAAGAAACGAGGCCGGTTTGTTTGCGAATCTCGGGAGATCTGTTTCTCATCAACATTTTATCTAATTTTAGTAAGGATTTTATAATGAAACCATTGGTTTTAATTTGTGGAAAGCATCACTTGTGTTTTTAACTATCGTACACTGTCAGGTCATGTTACTCGCATTATGTATGTAGCTATTAGAAATGTAACGTAGGAGTTTAGTTATCTATAGATAATGATAATGCAAAGAATAAAAGTAATGTTTTTGCGTGCTTTTAAATGCTTAATTTACTAAAACTTTGATGGTATAAATCTATTTATAAATAACTGTGCCGCTCCATAACATTCTAGAAAAAGCCGTCATGAATTTTCCTTAAGTTGACACACTTCAAGTGAATGTGAAAATAGGGAAAAATATCTACTCGTAACTGAATTACATGAATATGTTACGACATAGAAGACGAATCGAGACGAGACAACATAATACCCTCAATACTAGAATATGTCACAGAAACTTACAAGAAACGCAATCGACAAACAAACTTACATGTGACGCAAACGGCACAAAAACGAATACCCAAAAAAACAACTCGAATTCTTGTAACATTCCCTAATTTTCTACTAGAGTCTGAATTTCCCCGACGCTACCCTTTTTAAGGGGATTTCTTTATGTTGTGAGAGCTCATTCTTGGCGTCCATCAAGACTATTCGGAGGATCGTTACGGTCTCGGCAAATGTACCGAAATCATCGCTTCACTGCCGCACTCCGCCGGTATACCGACATATTGTACGTACCTAGCTGATTGTAATAAGTAGATAGGGGTGTTTGATTCAATTTGGACGCCGAATCAAACTTGCGCGCTCTTTATGGAGTTGAGATCGAATTGGGATATTTTAAGATGAGTTTTAGAGTTTTGTTTTTGTTTTTGGCTGTTGTTGGTTCATTAGTTGACACTTATATGACCATATTGTGATCAAAATTACCTATCTTAGATTTCTAAACAAAATACCCATGAACATACGTAATGTTAACTGTTCGAGAAATAGAGTTCAAGAAAAAGAAAGCTCCTCTACAATTTAATAAACACAGATCTAAATAATTGGACATTTATGAACTAAAAATTCACAAAGACAAGAAACTCAGTGAGAAAAGCCGTAAAACACATTTTACTTATTAAAATCGAGCAGAATTCCCTCGAACAAAGCTCGTGGACATTTTGCGGGTAGAAATTTTGTTTTAATAAAGGACTCAGTGCGACCGCAGCCGGCTGATATTACAGCTGAGACACCCACTAACGCCCTCTTCTGATATTACGGAGAAGCATTATGACGTGCTTCAGGCTGACAATCTCTGGCTTATGCTGTGTTTAAGCATTTACTGGGCCGTTGATGACTTTGTTCGACGTGTTTACTTGATTTTTTGTTATTTTAAGCATTAGAAATTTGTTTTGTGTAGAAAATTTCTTCTATTTAGAGTTTTTGCTACCTAAATCACAATTTTTTTAATGTTTATAGAAATATCTTTCGTTGTCTTATGAAATCTGTTACAAAGAGTATGATAAGCATTTCTAATAGAAATAATATTTTACACTAAAAACAGAACACTGTTTTTAGCTAACTAACAAATAAAAATACCCATTAAAAAAAGCCTAATTGTCAATTTATACTATTTATGACGGTCCAAAATCCGAAATAGTCAACCGCAAATGAGGCGTGTCTGCAAAATAATATAGTTCCAGTTAACGGGTCCAAATGACCACAACCGAAGAATTAGTTACTAGTAGCTACATAAACTGTGGTAGAAAGCAATTAAGATTGGCGACTCCCTAAGCAGTTAATCCGAAAATACGTGCGTCGGGTGTTTATTGACTGCTGTTCATGGGTTAGTTTGTTTTGGATGGGGTCCCGTTCCGGTGCTTAGTTGGTAGATTATATATCAGATATCAATCGATAATAGGACAAAAAAATAGGAAGGGCTTAAGCAGGTAAATTCTCAATGCTTTCGACCTCATCGATTTTTACACGTGTAACGACAGATGAGACATATAAAAAAGTATAATAAAACAATAAATACATTAATAAAAGACACTAGTCTAGTAGTAGTAGAATCTAGATCCTAGTTTATTAGTACTTTCTTTACTACATATTTTATATCAACTCAGTTTTGCAAAATCATTTATCCGCTAAACGCTCTAAAAACAAAACTCATTATATAAAACTCTTGACCCAATGAGCTGCTCAAAAGAAACTCCAATGAAAAAACTTGAAGCATTCCGTAACTATTTCAAAAGTTAACAAGTAGCGCTTGTGGAAATTGTGAGTACCTAATAAGGGGTATAGAGTGGAGGTTCCAGTCCAGCACGTCGGGTTTATGGACCGTTAGTGCTACTGAAATCAATAAAAGTACCGGAATGTACGGCACATGCGCAGTGGGACTCCTACTCGGCACTGACTCAGCTACATTCGCTTTATAGCCACTTGTATTTGTATCTATGGCCATTCCCTACTCTTTACTGTTGACGGCGTAAAAAAACGGGAAAAATTAATTTGCGCGGTCGTAAATACCGCGGCAGGTACTGCAGGGTTGAGTTTTTCAATCGCGCGCTTTAATAACAGTTTTATTTCTTCACCACATTTTAAGACAGAAAAAAATCGATGTAATAACACTTCCAAGACGGAAATGGTCAATAAACATTCGATTATCTTTCTCAAATGTATTTGTTTTCCAAATATGATACCTACATACATTTTTGTACACATGGGAGTTTGAACATATACATTATGATAATTAATAACTCTCAGTTAGAGCTATTTTTCTAAAGATTAATCTTACAACGCCTCCGCAGCCGTTTTATCAATACAATCTTTATGTAGTTAAAAATAAGGTTGGAGTTACAGGTGAGTTAGAATTGGTTTTAAGGAAATTATCTTAAGAATCTTATTATTTATTTCGGGCTTAGTATAGCCAGTAAATAAGAATAGATGTGGCATCATGCTGTGATTAATGTTAGCTGCTTCATACAAGCTTGTATGAAATAACATTAATTTTAATTTATAATGGAGGAAGCTTATGAAGACATTTGAAACTCCGCCTACTTGAAATAGATAATTATGTGTTTAATTCTTAAAATCAATGCTTTTAACTGCCGATAGCGTTATTTATTATTATTCATTCGATAAGCATCTATTGAATATTTAGAATATTAATTAAGTCATTCCTTTGAATTAAACAATAGGAATTTTTAAACGGCCTGTATCCTGTTTGCATAAATTAGAATGTTTTAGATAGAACATGATTTTGTATTCATGTGAGAAACTTCAAAATCTGTTTTTTATTCATAAATAAGTGTAGTCAAAGCTCAGTGTTTATGATAATGTTTAATGTGTATTGGAAGCGTTAAAAAACTATTCATAGCTACAACAATTCTCTTGTTTCTTAATCGGTCGTTTCATAAAGCGAGACCGAGCGGTGCAAAGATCCAGCAACAAATCACTTCGAACGAAACTCTCCTAAAGATTTACAAGCGACACTTTACGATGTTTTTATGAAGTGTTCGGCCATCAAACACATTTTATTATTAAATCACTACTCGGTTAACAATTTTCCAGCCATAAGCATCAGCTACAAAGCTGATATGGCGTTTAACGGCACGACAATTAATTAAAAAGGCATAAACGCCACTTTTATACACCAAGAGTCTATAAAGACTAACTTTTATGCGTCGTAAACGCGATTGTCTGCCGACCCTGACGACTTCGATACTGGGGGTGCAATATGGCGAATGTTCTTCAGAGGAATCTTGGGAGTTTGAAACGACGAATGTACAGCGATAAGCGAGATAGCCAAGGAATTCGACGAGACTTATTATCGGGGTAATTATGAAGGCAATTAAGAGCTAGTCGTGGTATATTTTTTTGTGAACTATCTGTGAATCACCGCTGGTAAATAAGTTACTCTTTATTAAAAAATATTTATGTACGTTTAGTACGTTAGGTGACAAAAATAGAACTAAAAAAAAAGATATTCACTAGCACAGCAAAACATCAGGTGTCCAAAATCAATGAAGCGTTCACGGCCCCCGTCTCAAAATAAAACTCTATTAATATCAAATCCAAGCCTACCAAAAACATTGTAAATGACGCATTGCCCAACTCCAAAAGGTCCTCAGATAAAAGAGACACGTCTTTCAGAACATAACATTAAATCACGAAGATACTGAGAACAAACATCGCATAAAAGCAATTCCGATCAAAAGCTTAATGTCTCAGACGGGGCATAAAATAGATTTATTCGAGTCTCCCAAAGGAAAGTCGGGAATGAAAATTGTGAGATTTTTTAAATAAACCATTAGAGAAAAAGTTCCGGGCCATTTGAGGCGGTTTATTGTGCCACTATCGGGCTTCATTGTTGACTGCAGCGTAGCTTTTGGAACCAAGATCTAAGGTTTATAGAAGTGCCACAATATTAGGGCCGCAGGCACACAACCGCTGACGTGCAAGACATGGTAGCGACACCAATCCTTAAGTTGCAACAACTGTTTATTTATCACCCATTTTGCCCTTATTCAATCAAGCGTTAGTTGATAAAAATTCTTTTTTAAAACCAGCAGATGAAAAATGTATTTAAAATCCTTCGTGTATGTTCTTTGTTTTAATTGTCTGCGACAAATTCATTTTGGCAAATATACATGCTCATGAGCAAATTGCAAGATATAATTATTGTCTTTAATTTTTTATAAATATTGGTTATTTATAAAGTTAGGGTGGCACAGTGCAACTTCTGGCGCATTTGTCATGAATCTCTTGTGCACTTTTTTGTGAACTCATAAAGTTAGGTAACAGAAAAAAGTAAAGTTCAGAGAGAGATATTATTTATGTACTTACCTACAGAGAGTCAACTGTTTAGTTCATGCATAGTGTCGTTGCTAAGGCATAGGTCATAGTCATCACTCATTTTTAATTAAAAAATCTTTCTGAGAATCAACTTTGAAACCACTAATGATGTCACATCCAGAAAATACCCATCTTCGTAACCATCGCAACTGTAGAGATTTGCCTCCAAATTATGTGTCTCTGAAATGGAGTGTTTGTAACCATTAATTTTTATATTCCACCGCATCTTTTGATCTCCCTACATGATAAGGAAATTATCAAAAAGGAAAAATATTAAATTGCCGATAAAATTATTTTAATGTCCCGTTAAAGACGACTTAACACGTCTAATGAGGACCACTCCACGGAAATGAGAATGAGTAATCAAGGAATAGTTTAATCATGGAACAGTCTGATCATAATTCTTGATAACATTTTAATCTTTACTGTAATTTGAATGTAAATGTGAGAAGGCTGTTACATACAGAGTTAGGGATTTTGTTATAGGCTAAGTTTTAATTAGGCAATTTTAATGATAAAAATTGTGAAGAATTTTAATTAAAGAATAATGGTTACAATTACGCTAGTTTTATTTTCGTGGTGTGGAGGTATTTGGCACTTCATTATTGGTTAGGGGCGGGATGGAAGGCCGTTCCTGTTCATGGTACTCTATTTCCGGTATTCACGTCGTGAGTTTAATTAACATTCCATGATGAATATAAATTATAAGTACTAACCTATTTGCCAAATACATCTACAAAAGTAATAACACGTTGTAATTATAATGTATAAATCCATCTATTCATTTGAACATCATCATCTGACCCCAAACTAAGCAAAGCTTCTACTATGGCTGCCAGAGACTGATATACATAAATATTTTAAAATACATACTTAGATATTAGCACCCAGACATAGAACAAACACAAATTCTCATCACATGACTGTTTGTCCTGTAGATATGAATCGAACCTACACCCCCAAACTCAAAAGGCGTAGGTTCACTACCAATTACCGAAGTAGTCATCAAGATATTCTAATTGTTTAATTATTCTAAAATTTTAATGAGCTTTACGCTATTTTGGGACATAGGTCATGTATGGTAAATACTACAGCTAAATCGAATTGAGTTCGACAGCTTTTGTTTAAAAAAAAGCCTTTATAATGTGATTAGAAGCGCATAATGCATGAACACTGCCAAGAGATAAACTCTATACACAAAACAATAAAAGCTTTAAAAAGTTCAAACAAAGCTTTCAAGAGAGGGTCCCAAAGAAGGACCACCAAAAATAAAGGTTATTTTTCGAATGGCCGATTTATTTCCGATGTACGTCGTACGTATTTATTTGTGGAGCAGTACGTCAGGGGAGCCTGGGGCAATGGGGGTCGGGGTAATGGCAAACACAGGAAACGGATCCGGCGAACTTTCCCGTCGAGCCGGCAAAAGGGAGAGCGTATCCTGTGTGCTGAGGGTGACACTGATTTTTGAGATTTTTGGAATATGGAATCCGTAGTACATTTTGAACTTGAGTTGTGAACAAATCTATCCACAGACAAAGTCTATCCACAGTTTTTATTACAAAAAGGACAATATTTTAAGGACAAGTCTATCCACAGTTTTTATTCCGCGAAATAGAAACATAGCTAATCCATACTCATAGCTTTGTTACATCTAAGCGCGGTTAAAATGGTGGAAAGAGAATTTGTCTACGGTCCGTACTAGCCCTTATAAGTAGGTAGTACCTGGATGACCGAGCTTTGCTCGGTATTTTTTTTTTAAATTGTGTTTTTTGGAAAATAAACAATTGATTTTAGTCTAACCTCAAAGCAAACACTCATTGACTTCGTGTTACTTAACAACGCCATCTGCTGTTGTGTCGTTAAAGCAATTAGTTGCTCACAAAAAATAGTATTATTATTCGCCAATAGATGTCAGGAAGAGTCATATTTTTCAGTTGAGACTACTCAAACGCCTCCTTTTTGTTATTTTTCTTCCAAGTTTATGTTTAAGTGGATTATCGATAAAACACGAATAAAATGACATTTTCTAAAAATGATTCCTAGCTAGATCGATTTATCGCCCCCGAAACCCCCTATATACTAAATTGTATGAAAATCGTTGGAACCGATTCCGAGATTCCAATTATATATACATATACAAGAATTGCTCATTTAAAGATATAAGATAAGATTAATATTCACATGGCAAGTAATCTGCCAAGATAGCCATTACTTATTCACTTTTTAAACAAACACGCCTAATAGGTAAGATGTTCATCCTTCTATCTGACCGTCCTTATTCGGTTATTGATTTTGCGGTAAAATTGGTTTCATTTAACCATTTATGTTAAAAGAGAATCGTCGTTGCCACTGGACAAAATTTGTTTTTATATTGGTATTTATAGTCATATTTTATTTGTTTCAGAATCGAGACGAGAAGAAAATTACCAGGACCGTGACGAAAATTAGAGAAAAAGGAGAGCATATTTTGACATAAAATAAGAGAGACATAAAAGAGCGAAAAAAGTCTTAGCGGTTTTCAATAAATATAATATATAGGTAACTGAAGTACTTATTTAAATGAAGCTCAAAAAAAATATCTACCAACAAATTTTCTAAGCCAGTTTGAACTTTTCCCTACCGAATGCTCACCCGATTTTCTCTCACTCTTGATATATTTATATGCATTAATACCGGTTTATAGTCTAGAGATAAGCATAAATCTCGCCGTAGGCGGACCGCGGTGTATCCACCCGCTTTATTGTAATACAGCCCAATGTTATGAATAGTCTGTAACGTAGAGATAGAGCGGATTTTCATTGTTCATCAGTTTTATTTTTCGTGCGTCTACTGTATTTACTACTAGTATCTCTTTTCTCTATAATATCTTATATCTTTAAATGAGCAATTCTTGTATATATATATATAATTGGAATCTCGGAATCGGCTCCAACGATTTTCATACAATTTAGTATATAGGGGGTTTCGGGGGCGATAAATCGATCTAGCTAGGAATCATTTTTAGAAAATGTCATTTTATTCGTGTTTTATCGATAATCAACTTAAACATAAACTTGGAAGAAAAATAACAAAAAGGAGGCGTTTGAGTAGTCTCAACTGACTCTTCCTGACATCTATTGGCGAATAATAATACTATTTTTAGTGAGCAACTAATTGCTTTAACGACACAACAGCAAATGGCGTTGTTAAGTAACACGAAGTCAATGAGTGTTTGCTTTGAGGTTAGACTAAAATCAATTGTTTATTTTCCAAAAAACACAATTAAAAATAAACAAAAAAATACCGAGCAAAGCTCGGTCATCCAGGTACTATACATATTTAAAATTGAAAGTAGCTCTGTCTGTTTGTAGGCTTTTCATGGCTAAACGGCTGAACGTATCTTGATGAAATTTGATGATTAGTTACAGTTTAACACGAGGAAGGTTTTTGGATACTATTTTCTGAATAAACGTGAACAAAATCGCGGGTAACAGCTAGTCTATAAATATTTTATAGTGTATTTAATTTTTGTCGTTTTTTTTTTTACTCTACTGTATAGCTACATATATCATGTGTTTAGTATAAATAATGATGTTGTATAACAAGTTATGGATTTCTATTTATAATTGCTTCTGGATGATTAAGAGTCGTGCAATAGAAAATTTTCTCTGTCTTTCTTAACACATGGTGATGAAGTCAGTTTTAATCACCTTGCTTCACGCACTTTTTTCCACTAACACGATATCGTTTTCTAAAACATAACATATAATAGAAAAATGTGATAGAAAAACTTTAATTTCTTACGCGTGCAGTAATAAGCTTTCCGTCTGCAAATACATTCTAGTACATTTATCTCTTCTCAAGTACATCTATCTATTGATCTTGAGTCTTATAATATTTAAGAAATTGGAATAGGAAGAAAATATAAAAAGTAGGAAGGAAATATCCTTCAAAGCTCAAAAGTTTAAAACCGCACCTGTCTCAAAATTTACTAGCGAAAAATTCAAATTCCTCCCGTGCCACCTCACATAAATACAGAAACCAGTGAAATTAATATAACAAGCCCTAAAACCTATAAAACACATGCTTGCAAGAATGTTTTAAACATTTATTGAAGATATAAGGAAAGCAATTTTGATGGTGGAAACGTACAACTGGAGCGCTTTTGTACATTACCTTTTTGGTATGGATGGAAAGATGCTTTACTTAAAGTGGATGGAAGTAGAGGGAAAAAACACAGGTGCGTATTCGTATTTCTGTAAGTTCCTGTCCATCCAAAGGTTACCTGGAAGAAATCGCTTTAGGCGATAAGGTCGCCCTTGTACTGCCGAAAAATGTATTTTAGTTTTTAAGATTTTCATGTAGTTTTTGGTGTGCAATAAAGATATATTGTATTGTATTGTATTGTGCGTTTGTATGTCACAGCCAACTAACTTAATCAGCCGTTCAATAAAGAGCCTAGCCTTTTTACTGAGCGGCGCTGTTCAATTAGCTTCCTGATGTTATTCAGCCATTCAATTCAAACCGCTCGGCAAAATTATTTTGGTTCGACAACGTTGACTACTTGCCTAGCCTAGTAATTTAGTTAGTTTAGTTTAGCAGCTAGTTGGCTACGACTTACTTGTTACTTAATTGTTACTTGATACTTCATTTCAGTACATAAAATATTGAAATCAAACTTTAGGGTTTATTTAAGTTACTACATATTTGCGGTTGGTATTTTAAATTAAGTTTTAAATTAAGTTTTAGAATCAGGAGGATTATTTTCAGAATCGTTTTTTTTATTTTGGTATTACCATCAAAATAAAGCGTACTCTGATTACTAACTCAGCGTACTAATTCAGCTTTACTTTCCTAGTAGGTAAAGCAGAGTAGAGCCACATCCCCGTCCTTTATTTTTCTGCCACCATGCGCAACTCTGGCCGTAGGGAGGCTCAAGTAAAATATGAATTCCGCGCGTCTTGGCTGTTCTTCGCACACGTTACTTGTTTATCCTTTTAAGGGAGAGCTCTCATTTCACACAACTGCTATGATTGCTGTATAATCGCCATTCTAACAAGACCTCTATCTCGCTTTTGTCCTTATCCATTGTTTGAAGGAAACTTAGCTCTTAGTATAATGGTTGCATTGTTAAGCGTTCTCATAATGGCTTTTACGAATGAAAGCAGATTTTCGGCAACTGATTATGAGTCTGTAACGCGTGTAACGTTAGTTTTGTTGTGTTTACCAGTTTTATGGCCTGTTTGGATTGCCTTAGCAGTTTCGTTATAGTCAATTTTGTCGATATCATCACCTATTGTTGTAACAAGTTGGATGTTGTCTATCATTTAATCGTCATGTTTAGTTCAGGTAAGGATTAGCAAAATACTTATTATCACTCACTGACTGCCTCGGTGGCTCAGTTGGTAGTGAACCTGCCTTCTGAGCTTGGGGGCGTGGGTTCGATTCCCACCTAGGGCAAACATTTATGCGATGAACATTTGTGTTTGTTCTATGTCTGGGTGTAAATATCTATTTAAGTATGTATTTAAAAATATATATGTTTTTATATCAGTCTCTGGCAGCCATAGTACAAGCTTTGCTTAGGTTGGGGTCAGACGACCGTGTGTGTAAGTGTCCTGATATTTATTTATTTATTTATCACTCAAATTAAGCCCTAGACGATCTAGTCAGTGACCACGAGTGGCATTTACAATTGAGTAAATTGGAGGGAGGCTCGGCCGTGGCTAGTTACCACCCACCGAACCAAGGCATGCCATGAAATGACCTAGTCGTGTTTCGGGATGTAGTCCGGTGTAACCGTTCCGAAGACGGGTCTGAGCAGTAGCGCTCTTGTAGCGCCTCACTCAACTGCCGTCTTTGTACTTCTTCACTCTACAAAACTTCAAAGATAGAGTGAATAAGTACATTATAGGTCGTCGTGCTCCATCTTAGACCACAACGTCGCTTAACATCAGGCGAGTTGGTGGTCAAACGCCGACCTATTCTACATTTAAAAAAAAAGTATCTACTACAATGGGTTAAAAAAAAACGTTAAATTGTAGGTCTCAGTTGTGTTAGTCCATAACTAAGTATAACTGCTAAGACATGCTAGAAGTCTTCTTTGGGTAACCACTGCATGTCAGGGCAAGTAACTCGTACTGGCGTACCTTTATGCTAATATTTTATTATGTTTGTGACAAAAACTAGTATCTATATTAAATTAAAAACTATGTCATAACATAGCACAGTTGCGGTATTTTATGTGTATGTTTTGCATGTTTTGGCAGAGTGTCAAAGTATTTTTGGCGCGGGCACCACTTCGTGAATGCAGTTGCTGGTGCCGTTTCAAATATATTATGATGGTACCTTGTATGCCTCCAGTTGGTTTATTTTACTATCTTTCTTTATGAACTTCGAGTATATTTTTTATAAATACATACAAAAATCTACCTTAGCTTTTTGTACCGAATCGCCGTTAGAATTTTTCAAATAACTGTCGAAAGATATCCGAGTGATGTTCTATTTTAATCGATTCGATTGAAAAAATATCCTATTTGCAAATTATACAACTTTTTAAGTTAATTTTTTTCTTCTCATGCGAAGCATAATGAGTTTTTTCTTCCCGTCCAGAAACAAAGAGAAAATAACATCAGTAAAATTGAAAACATGCCATTGTTATGTTATACGAACGGCGTACCAGAAAGAGGCAATCTACATGGAGGGTTCGTACCGGACGCCTCGAGATGAGGAAATAAGAATTCATCCTTTCTCGCCCAGGGGAAAGCGGGGCACGGCGGGGGGGTGCGGGGCGGTGAAGAGAGAGGGGGTGCCAAGACGGACGACGCCATTCGAAAAACCCATTATACCAGCACTGGAGCTGTTTTCTATCTCGGAAGCGTACCCCCCGACCGACTTTCCCCCTGCCTCCCCCATCTTCAGGGATTCTCAACTTTGTTTATGAAAATTGCCCATTAAAGTGGCAATGAATGTAACGGTTTTGCCACTCGCGAAATTAATAAGGAAATTGATATAGATTTTTGGGTCGCGCTGCGTAGGCGAATTTCTATGGTCGTTATGGCTCGCTACGTAATTGTGTCGCCTATTTTAGAGTGACAAAGTTTAAATCTACATTTGGTTTAAATATCATGTTTTCGAATAGTTGACGAGAGTTTAGCATCTATAGCCTAGTTCGAGAAAATTATCTGAAACAAAAGAAATTACTGTCACTTTTCATGACTGTTGGAAAACAATTTTTTATAAAAATGGAATTTAAGGTAACTTATTCAACTATTACCTACTTTAATGTTTGTACAAGTTTAGTACATACCTTAAATCACAAATGAAAAGGTAAAAAATCTTATGCTGTGTCTCTTTGTTGATCCATATAAGAACACATTTCACTTTGACCTTATAAATTTTGCAAATACTTGATTTATCTAAATTACCTATTTAAAAACCTTTCCCCTTAAAAGCAATTTAAAATTGCTTCTCAAGATTTATACCACTCAGCCTCACCCCAAGATCTACAACATCATTAGAAATTAAATTAAAAAACAAAATTATTACACTTGAACCAAAATTTAAATACACATTACTGTTCGCCCCTCTTTATTGGGAAGTCGAGCGTTTCTTCAGGCTTTTGTCTGCCGTCCCTTTTACACTCGAATATTTTATTTGTGTTAGAGTGAGGCGGGATATATTTGCAGTTGCGGCTCGTAGCGCGATATAAAGAAAGATTATCCAAAGCCCCTAAGGAAGTTTGAAATTGCTTTTGTAGCGAAAAGGATTATATGTTAGTGCTACGCCGTAGCGGGTCTACGGGTGGGGGTGTATTCGGAAGATGGAATATGAGTTGGTTTTATAATGTTTTATTCTTTCAGGACATGACTTTTTCCTTTGGATTTGTTTGGTTAGGCTTCATTAGCAACTAGTAGTAATGTTACCAATGATGTCATGTAAAAATGACAAATTAGCCAAAAATGAGGGAAATTTTGAGTCTAGTCGAAGATCATATTTTTAACCTTGCGTGACACTGATTTTAATTAATTCCAATTGTAATCGTACTGCCGAGAATAAAGGATGCTATTCATACACACGAAAATGGCTATTTTTATATTTTAATTATTTAACACAGCACGCAGTAAAAATAAAAAAACGGGTGTCAAAAACTAAGTATTATGCCCGCATTTCCATGGTACTACATTATAATTTAAATTAAAACACGAACATTGACACAGCAATCAAAATAAGTTTAATGTACTGAATTAACGAGCGCCACCTATACCTAACGAAAATAACAATCCAATTTGCAATTTTAAATGTGGAATAAACAATACGGTATCGCTGCGAGGCTCTCGGTTCTGGTCTGATCTAGTTTGATCCGGTATAATCCGCCCAAATCCGGCCAGAGCCGGGCGGAGCCGGCGTGGCGGGCGCGATATGCAGCCCGTCCGTACGGTGTTAATCCCTATTTTAAATTCTGATAAAAGCCGACACCTGAATACGTGGCCTTAATGAACGGTATTATTCACTTCGGGTATCTCGTTTACAAGTACTCTACCTAGTGTAGGTATACCTGTATGTATACATACAATACACATAGAGGTACACCTACACGTACGACATGATAGTATAGGTATAGTAAGATCATGAACGTAATCTTCAATCATCAATAATAAACTGTATTTGTTCTGTACTGTACATTTATTGAACTGCGACGTGTAACTATTGGAGTCATTCAAAAATTCTGATTTCTTACTGAATTCTTCTGATTATGACTTTGATTACCTACTGAAAATTTATCAAATATGCCGAATTAAAAATGCTTTCGTTCTTAAATTCTAAATTTTATTGTTGACAATAAAAAATGAGTCGATCGGTAGGATTTTAATTTTCATGCAGTAATTCGAGCTAAAACCCTTCGTTGATCTACTTACGAACCTGCAACTACCTATAACACTATGCTGCGGTAAATACTTGTAAACCATAAACAAATGAATGATAATGTTTTTAAAACATACTTTGAAAATGAAAAATAAAATCCAAAAAAATCATGCTTTGTTTAGTTGATCGAACAGGCGTTACTTTGCGGAAGTTCATCTTCAAAACACACTAGAACTTTGTTTAAGAAAAATGCATATTTCACAAATCCTACAAATAAATGCTACCATAAAGTCTCAAGAATCTAGAGGAACAAAATAAATACTTCCACCTTTTATTTGTCCTCTCATGAATATTGAAACATTTTCCAAAAACAATGCCCCTCGAAAACTAACAACCGTCCCAAATCATCAGCACGAAATAACATTATAAATTCACGTATCTGCCTATCACCATTCTGCCGTAGACACACAGTATAAAAAGTACAACAGTAGCTCAATTACATAGGTACCAAACGCGAGGTCGATATTTATAGAACAAAAAATTACGTCAGTTTATTTTTATCAAAAGAGTCTCACCTCCAAAGGTTCACTAATGAGATACGGTACTCCAAAAGTGGTAAAATAATTTGCAATAGAAAGCCATAGAGGACGAGACAAAAAATGTACCTAAGTAACTATTTCAGTTGTCGACCATGATGATGAGTTAAGTAACCTTGTTTGCGTTGCGTGTCAGACCGTGTTCTGTCCTCCGATTCTAAAAAAACGCCTCTTTTTTTGTCTCGAGTCTTAGCAAGTTCATGCCAGCAGGTCTAGCTTGCGCAACGCGACAACGGTATGTCAATTCTTTTTATCGAGACAGACGTATGTTTACCCATAGCCTTGTCCCATTCTCACACGCCAAAAAGTGACGAGAAGGATTTTGTCGCGCGCGCATGATCTGGCCTTCAGGAATCAATTTAAAGTACCCGAAAGTATTTAAGCACTGTATCTTTCCATTTATACTTGGGCCGACGAGTTACAAAATGTTATTACAACATACCAATTCTTTCTAAGAATGAAAGAGAAAAAACCAAGCCACATGCTAAAGAGTACTCTTTCATTTGAAGTGACAGATCAACTTTATTACTTCCCATACTGTCACTACTACGGTATCTAAGGGTGGCACGCACGCATAATCCAGCGTGCATAACAGGATCGAAAATGATACATAAATTGTCAAAACGGACTGTACGGTCGATTAAGACCATTAACATGCGGGGGTCAGAGGGACCCGTCCCTCCAATCAGCAACCCTAGCCCGTGAATGTACGAGTATAAAGGTGAAGATGTATGGCCATGGAGGTTGTGTATGGAAATGGACGTAGACCCTAGAAAGGTCTGATGGACTTTTGTTTTGTTTCAGGTGTGAGCCTCAGCTGGGATCAGTTTACGGTGGAGCACAAGTTACTTCATGACGTGTATCTACAATCAGCAAACTGTACAGATAGAGGGTAACTTAAGTAAATATTTCCATGGAAGAAAAGAAAGAAAATAAAACTAATAAAAATTAAAAAATGAAATTGTGTTTGATGTAGTTTTAATCACACTAAATACATATTATTTTTTTAGTTCATACTTAAATATAAATTTACACCCAGACATACAACAAATGTAGATGTTCATTACATAACTGTATGCACTAGGTAGGAATCGAACCCACGCCCACAAGCTCAAAAGGCAGGTCTATTTCCAACTGAGCCACCGAGGCAGTTAAACATTCCTGCCATTCCAATTGTATTTCAACATTAAAGTATTCCTTACCAAAAAATGATTGGAAATTGACAATTAAAAGGAGATAATAAAACCGTTTCAAAATCCGTTAATTTTGTAACAAATGTGGGTAGACCGAAAATCCCTAATTCTCAGTGTAATACCGGGAATGAACTTACAAGATTACGCGCCGCTACAGCCATAACTTCAGCAGCTCGGCAAAACAGGCTTTCAGCGAAAAAACACCCACCCACAGTACCTAATCTCATTTTCTATACGCAGTTAAAACCCCGCTCCCTATAAACCGGTCGGCGCGTATCAGGATTCATGATAGGACGCTCCCACACCGCCCGCTCAGATATACGGTAACTGCCACGCCACAATACCGTGCAATAAATACGGTTGTATTGTACGGCAATACGGCTACATGTGCCTGTATGCTAAATACGGTAGATAGCAGCGGAACACTCAGTTACAAAAGATGAGATACAGTCTTGGGTTGTCTGTGGTCAACGACGGCAAAAGTTACTCAATTGGTTGGGAGAATTTGATTGTCATTTTACTACGCAAGTTATCACAGTTGCTAATAACTTACGTCTTTTGACAAAGATCCAGAGACAAATCAAAACGTCACACTTCATATCATACTAATCATACTAATATTATAAACGCGAAAGTTTGTAAGAATGGATGGATGGATGGATGGATGGATGGATGTTTGTTACTCTTTCACGCCAGAACGGCTGAACAGATCTGGATGAAATTTGGCACAATTATAGTCTAGAATAGCACATAGGATAGTATTTTTAACCGCGGGTGAAACCGCGTGGCGCAGCTAGTATAAAAATAAAGTTTTAATACCTCCGACACGGATTTTTATCAACCCCGATTTTCACCAAACATATAGTTAAGAAAACATTCCCAAATAATTCATCTATCCAAAAGAAATCGGTTAATCCGTTCAGAAGCTACGATGTCGCAGACACACACACACACACACACACACACACACAGGTCAAACTTATAACATCCCGTTATTTTTGCGTCAGCGTTAAAAAATAAAGTAGATATAGTATAGTATAGTATCAAGTTCTCCAAGACGATGCTGCAGATAATAGAGTAGAAAGAGAAGAAAAACATGAACATACCATAATAAAACTGATATTTTAAATGGCTGAAGAGAGAAAAGTTGACCTATCCTATTGTATCCTAGCAGTCACTAGTCAAGATTTCTATTTCAATTCATTGTAATACCAGGCCGTGTAAATTCAGTTCCAGCAATACTGAGGCGCGTACAACCAGCACGAATGTTCGTATTGTTTATACCGTATTAAATTGCTAGAACGTTGCCCGGTTATTGCCTAAAACCGTATTTCGGTGCGCGTATCGCTGTAACTCGTGGACCTGAATTGCTGCGCCCTTAGCTTGCGGTATTGCCGTATTGCCAAGTATTGTTAGTTTTGTTGCGCAATTGCTTGGGAAATTTCGTGTGGAGTCATAACGATAATCAATAAGTGTATTAAAATGGGATGGTTTCTTTGATGTGACGTTTTTTGGTGGGAAAACTATTATCGTAAGTTATACAACGTGCTGGTTTTGGGTGTAGTAAATGTTCGAATCTCACATCAATATTATGCTATCAGCATCAGTTACCTGTCAGGTGGCTGTTCAATCGATCAAGCTGTCAAGCAACCTTCATTCATTTGGTTGACTTGAACGCTCTCTTGCAATATAGACGTCTCGATAGACCGACGAATTGGGGGTTCTGTAAACCATAACCATTCAAGCATCAATAAATGCATCATTATTGTGTAGTACTTTGTTTTACTATGCGCGAGTATTACTGTGGTAATGCTCGCGCACAGTAAAATAAAGTACTACACTACACTATACAAGCATTACTACAGTTATACTTTAGGGTGCTGTTCTTCTCATCGAAGTAGTTCGAATCGAAGTTTTTAAAATTCGAAAGAAAAATAAGCGAGTCTCCAAACAAAATAACTACTTAGCGTGATCAATTTCGTAAAAAGAATCTAATTTTTTTTCTCGAATTTTGCAAGCCTATGTTCTAAAAGTTGTTCACTTTGACGAGTAGATCCTTTAAGTATTACTATAAGCAAAACCAGCACCCTGTATAATATTTTGGGAGATTTGCATCCAAAGCCCATCATAACAAAACATACTGGTTAACTCTAGAGACATCCAAATACAAATCTTCAGTAGTTTGAAAGTTGCTTTATAATACAACTATTGAAGCGCAAAAGAAGTAATAAAGTTCTCGAAATTTTTGAGAACAAAGTTTCCAAAAATTCAGACAAAAAAATTTACTCGAATAGTTCTAAAATATTATATATTAAACGAAGCCATAAAACTAGACTACAAGTGACTGCCAGAAATAGTCGTGAGCTCATAAAATAACCTAAAAGCATTCAGGTCATTAGCAGATTATTCCGAATCGCGTGACAACTGTACCTTAATCATCCTCGATGCGTGCTACAGTTTAGAAATTACTATTCATTAAAATATTTCCCTAATATATGGCTCTATTTATATTTTCCCTATGACTGATACTAAATTGGATATTTTATGGGCTTTACTGTAAGCATTGAACTTTATCTCTGTCAGGATATAGTGTTTATGCGGGTGACCTATTCTTTTGAGTTTGTACACATCCTAACTAATATTATTAATGCGAAAGTGAGTTTTTTTTTTAATCTAGAATAGGTCGGCGTTTGACCACCAACTCGCCTGATGTTAAGCGACGATGTGGTCTAAGATGGAGCACGACGATCTATAAGGTACTTATTCACTCTAGCCTTGAAGTTTTGTAGAGTGAAGAAGTACAAAGACGGCAGTTGAGTGAGGCGCTACAAGTGCGCTACTGCTCAGACCCGTCTTCGGAACGGTTACACCGGACTACATCCCGAAACACGACTAGGTCGTTTCACGGCATGGCTTGGTCCGGTGGGTGGTAACTAGCCACGGCCAAAGCTTTGTTTGTAACGCTTTCACGCCCTGTCTAATCAACCGATCATCATGAAATTTTGCATTTATGTTGTCTAGAAAAGAACATGGGGTACTTTTTATCCCGCGGGTTGCAGCTAGTTTGAAATAATTAGCTCTTAAACACTGAAGAGAAACACATTTAAAAGGAAATAGGAATAGGAAGGGAATAGGAGGATAATGGAAAGGTATCTATGATACTATTTAGTACTTAAGGACATGAGAGAGTGGTTTCAAATGACAATGTTGAGGAAAAAGGAAATTGGAGGAAAAAGTAAGGAAGTCTCATCCCAACTAAAATGTGGGTTAAGTAAATAGTCAAAAAGCGAGCTAAAAAGTTAAATATTTTATTTAACATATTTTCTTAACATAATAGCTTAACATTTGCATTAGAAGATATCCTGGTAACAATCATAAATTAAAAATTTAAAAACACCGATTTATATCAAACATAGTTATGAACACTTCCGACTAATTCACCTTTCAAACAAAAAGAAAACAAAATCAAAATCGGTTCATCCGTTCGGGAGATACGATGCCACACACACACACATTCGCACGCACACACACACACACACACACACATAGAGAGAGAAACATCAAACTTAAAACACCCCGTCGTTTTTGTGTTGGGGGTTAAAAAGAAGTTCAAAATCAAAATATTCAGGCAAGATAGCATCGAACATTCTAACACTTACTCAAATATTGAAAGGGTAACCTTGTACTTTTTCCACCGATTTCTGCTCCCATAAAGGTTGTTACCAGAACTTAACAAAGTCATAAGAAAAAGGAAGTCGATACATAAACGCGTAGGCTTATGGGCGAAGCTATATCGGGAACGATCATCGGATGTGTACCGCACCTTATTTCAATAACAAGAGACGCACAAAGGAAACCCGCTTGTTATGTATTTTACCTGAAAACTTGACGATGATGCGTGCAATACTAGAAAGGATAACTAGGTAAACTGAATAACTGGGAAAGGAAAATTGTGGGTCAATTTTTTTTAAGATTGAGGTGACGTGTTTAATCTTTTTTTTTACGAGAAGGTACTGGATATCTAATTATCTCTTTTTAAAACAAGTAAGTCTATACTACTATATCAAATGTTTACACTAGACAAAAAAATGGATACAAAATATTGATTTAGTTAAATTACGAAATATAAAGCAACTTACATACTAAGGATAATTATTACAATATTTTAGAATGACTGAACAATATGCGAAATTAAGCGATGATAGCCTATTGTTTGAGAAAGCCCGCCTTTCAAGCCAGAGGGAGCGAGTTCAAACCCAGCCGAGGACACGCACCAATTTGTTCATTGTGTGAACATAAGTGCGTACCTATTGTATTTCATTTGCCACATGACTGGAGCTTGGTGTATGGCGACAGGCTCGCCCCCTGTTACATTTGGGGCTGGATATCGTCCGACGAAGTGTGGTTGTATTACACCTCTGCTAGCCCCTTCGGGGGAAAGGCGTGACGATATGTTATGTTATGAACAATATGAGACCAAATTTTAAGAACTCATGATTTAGAATGAAAATATCACAGCATTTCGTCATCAACCAAGGCAAAATATGGATCTACACTGCAAGATTGCCGTGGTTAATTTACCATCAACTGACCTAGTAAGTATTTTCTTGAAACCTCTAGAATGCGATCTGCAGCAGAGGTAGAGGAGCCTCATCCAGCCACCGAAGATGCGTGTACCATCCTCGCCATGTTACGTAACCCATAAAAATAAAGCATTCCTCAACACGGCCATGAACGTCACGTGGAATGCCTACTTGGAATAATTTTCGCCCGAACACCTAAAAAGCATTTACATACATAATGTTGGAATACGAAATGTATGGGAGTTCAGAGGTTATAATGATTAGATAGGAAAGTCGGGAGATTTGTTGCTGGGGTCTCGGAATTTTAGACGACAGTTACATAAATAAGAATCTTCATAATTTTAGCGTTTCTTTTTTTTAAATTCTATTTTATTATGGTGATAGTTATTATCATAGTTATATCAATTCATAGCTCTATTTCCAATAAAAATAAAAATCACATAAACAGTATTTTAATCGCTAATTTATAAGAGTAGGTCATTTTTTTATATTAGGTATCTTAAGCTGGCTTAAAAATAAATGCAGACACAGACATGGTCTATTAATAGTTTTGGCTGAAGTTGTTTAGAATCGGTACAGCTAACGCCATCTCTTGAGTGGGGTGGGCATCTTTATTCAAACTTCGATAGTACCTACCTACCTTTAGAGAGTACCTAGTATCATGATGCAAAAAAACAAAGTTTAGCATTCCGATAGCAAACACGTAATGACGTCACTCGGTATCGTCGTCCGTCTCTCTCGAAATATTTATAATTGACTTATTTCGGTCTTGCTTAAGCATCGATTGACGTCACTACGTGTGCAATTCGTTATTCTCATTACTCAAACGCGAAAACACACAATGAAAACTATTTAGTTGTCAGGTTATTAAATTCATGAAAAACTAAGTTCGTGTAGACTGAGTGGGTGGCCCTGGAGTCAGAGTTTTGACCGTACCTGCCGTGCCATCTATTGCCATCATGGCTGCGTTTTGCTGTCGACGCTGCTCGACCGCGAATCGTATCGCCGCTCTATAAGGTTCATGGTTGCGCAGCGTTGAAAACAAAACGTGAAAATGCCATGGTAGGCACCCTGAAGGATAAAGTAAAGAGTAAGTTCCTTGGTACGTGTATAAATGACGTCTACACATCAAACTCGCCGACGTTCGCTGACTTTTTGTTATTTGTTTGATGTCTTAATGTCGGCGGCTTCATTTCAAAAGAAATCGATCAGCCCACCGGACATGATGTATGCAGTTTGATTATTTTTTAATGAAGCCACCGACATCAAGGCATCGTACAAATCAGAGAATGTCGGCGACTTTGGTGTCTTGTGTTTGGACTCCCTAAGAACATAATTATTACAAATGTACTTATGTATGTACTTACATTGTTAATTATTCTAACAAGCTGCTCCCTGTTATTAAAAGGAGCCTACCTATGTGGTTATGTAATGTATAACCTATTTACTTTTATACCACATCCGAATCCATCGATCTGTTTCAGCGTGAAGAAGTAACAAAACAACACAATATTTTTCACATTTATATAATTTCGCAAAAGGTAAGTAGGATAGCACTGACTTCAAACTAAAACATTTGTGTTAGAAAAGGCCTCCCATCGTAACAGTGCCACGTTCTCATCGTAACAGTACCATAGATGCTATCATAATCGATATCAAAATTAAAAACACGTCACGGCGCTATCGAATCGCCTGCCTGGGACGAAAATACGTAAGTTCCGTTTTCCGCAACATCGAGCACATTTTGAAATATTTTAGTGCTGTTGTAACGACTTGATGCGATGCCGAAGGGCCACTTATATATCTCTTTTATCTTTTGTTGGCTCGCCCTTTCGCCCTTATAGGATAAAATGGGAGGGCTCGATAGTGGAGTGTTTTCCAGTTGTGAGTAATTTGACAGTAGGACTTAGGAATCGGTATTGGTTTTGTTTGAGATTCAGTTTAGTTTCGTTAGTCAAGAAGTTTTGAGTAGTTTTAGGACCGCAATCAAAAATGACGCTCAGCCATGAATCTCGACTTAAACCATTTAAGAGTTAAAACTATTGATTTATCATACTTGGGTCCGTATTCAGAAACGGCCCTTGGTCATGAATCTCGATTTAAAACTGTTTCTATGTATGGTAAAACCAGTTTTAAATCGAGATTTAAGATTTTAGCAATTCAAGAATCAATTCAAGAATTTTATTCAAGATTCGAGGTTTTAGCATGCGGGGCCTTAAATCCGTATTATAAAAAACTCATTTAAAAACGACGCTCAGTCATGAATCTCGATTTATTTAGTAATATAAATCGAGATTCATGACTGAGCGTCGTTTTTAAATGAGGCCCTTAGTCTATCTGGTGAGGGTCGCGGGAAGCCGCAGTTTGTGGGCAGCGCAAGACTGGTAGTTATCGAGATCATTGGAGGAGGCCTTTGTCCAGTGATGGACGTCTTCTGGCTGAACTGATAATGATGTGTTTTAGTCTTTATAAGTAGAAAACTATTTTGCAAAAGCGCTCATAACAAAAATATAATAAATTTCTTGTTTTACTAGTAACAAGATTTTGAAAGATTATCTAACAAAACAAAACAGCTTTAACAATTAATTACGTTAAGTTCACACAGCTCATAATATTGAATAGTATAATTAACTGAAAATAAAACTGCTACTTTTAAACTCTATACGCACTAGTAACTAATAGTTTAGTAAATGGCATGTTGTTTTTGCAACATCTAAATTTAACTGTGACGTCATTTTGGTTTTTGGTTTTGGACTACAGTTTAAGCCTTGAATATTCGCCAAATGCGTCTATTCAACTCGTAATAGTGAAGAAGCTACGGACCCTACCGATATGAAAAAAATATCACCAATAAGATCATTCTGTTACCTATTAATTAGCCTTATTAAAATATTATATTACTTACTAGATAGCGAGTAAAAAAATATTAAATGAACGTTGTTTTCGTTCTCATGGCGTGCAATACCGTGCTTACGGAGATTACGTTACTATATATTTTTACACCTTCGGATAGGAAATTAAAAATATGATTGATCGTCCTTTTACCATATTTTTAGAGCTAAAATTGAGTTAGTTTAGTAATATTTTGTGTTATTTTGAAGTATTTCGTCAGATCACGTGACCACTGACACCCGCGAGCTCCTTTGCGGGGGACGGGCCAGTCGGCGCCAGCGCCTCACGAAGGAAGGACGTACTCGCCTTGCCGAAAAATATTTTCGCATTTTTTTTCTATTTGTACGTAAATCATCAATTAAACAGTGCTTAATTATCCAGAGACAATCAAAAAAAGTAGTTTTTCAAGACATTTGATAAGTTTTTAGTGACTTTACTACTAGTGAAAATATTTGGACAATAATTGATCGCGTTGTGAGTAGAGGGTACAGAAGGTTGATCCGATGAAAATGGGAGATGTCACCAAGGCAGCTAGGCGTAACAAAAAAATTGGACTCCAACTAGGTAGCTAAGTGGTAAGTACCTACCTACCTATTAATATTTAATTACCACATAAATATTTTTACCCGTTTGTTCTTATTGTGTAGACTGAAGTGACTAACCCTAGTGTCTGAGTTTTTAGTGGCATATGATTCGGTCTGACGTTTGTTTTCCTGATAAAAATACTTAATAGAAAACTACAGACGTGTCCTCCGACCTATGTTAACTCTCAGGGCTTCACCGTCCATTACACCTTATTGCGATGATTGTTGGATTTAGCCGCCGACGCTGTGCGACCATGAACCTTATTTTGCTGTGATACGAGCCGCGGTCGCGCAGCGTCGTGCTGTACTACAATCATCACGCCACGGCACGGGCCCCATTGTACATGTTGCTCATGATAATTATCCAAGTGCAAGACTTGTCAGAACTGTGCTTTTTTTCTTGTTATGTACAAATGTACCTATATGTGTCATATTAGTACATTGCACAGGGTTATCGGTATAGGGTGTACTAAGCCAAACGGGGGTCATTGTACTCTTCATTATAAACAACGATTACTTTTTAAACTTTTTTATTTGTAATATAAATCGGGGAAAAAAGCATCTGCTTACATTTTGTCGACGATCGATGAGCTTTCTGTATGAAACAGCTGTTTTTTTTCTCGTGATTTCATTTGATTCAATTATTCACAAAAATTATACTAAGGTTAATATACCTAAGCCATTTCAAATTGAAACTGTGGCATACTTGCTGATGCCCCAACACCTAGTTAATAACATAGAAATGGGGAGTATTCTATAGTTAATAATAATAAATAATCCTTCTTGAACAATCGGGTAAAAATAAAATAATGATAATTATTATGTGTACTTACGATGTCAATATCGGAAAGCGGTCGTTGCGTGCGAACGGTGTAAATGACTAATACTATTTTTTGTTTTTGGTATAGCACATTTCCTAAACTAACCTACCTAAACTAGAAACAATCACATTTTTATGTTATAGCTGACCAACCACGGTCCGCAATACATTATTATTTTTAGCAGTGTAGTGAGCATATTTTTCTAACTTATCCTGGTTTGTTAACCGACTTCAAAAATTAGGACGCACTCAATTACATTGTATAAATTTTACGAAATGTTTGTTGCAGCATAACTTCGTCATTTATTTTTTATTTGAAAGAATATGCTTACTAACACTCTGATCAGTCACTTTGATCAAAATAAAGTATTTTTTTGTAAAAAATAGTATTTAATACAAAAATTCAAGCATTTGCATTCAGAAAGTAGTGTTCCGAGTTATGGCCATTGAATTCGAAAGAAAAGTTATTACATTTTCTTACAACAATAACCGAGCGAGAGATCGTTAGCGAGCGAAGCGTCTATGCTTCAGATTCGACGAAAATGCTTTCGTATTTCCGAATTCCGTCTGGATTTCTGTCCGGATCTTTGCCCAGACCTGTCTTAATCTACAGGTCGCATTTCTTAACCTATTCTCTTGAAACTTTGTGAGTAAGTCCGATATTTAAAAAGAATTTTCGTGTCTAGGCGGTTATTGGAAATTTTTCAATATGGCAGAGATGTGATTTAAAAAAGGATATATCTGCATAATTGGAAAATTTCCAAAAAACTTTTTGATCCGAGTCAAAACAAAAATTTATATAATTGTCAAACCCGCTCACAAAATTTCACGAGAATCGGTTGAGGAGTGTGACCTGTAGAGGAGGACAAATACAAATACAAATAATTTATTTGGGTATAAAATACATGTGACAATTTCAAATCGGACAGACATCGGTCACGAGATCTCCAGCTCACAGAGTCACTATTGTATGTATTGTTATTTATTTATATTTATTAAATACAACAATTTCTTTGGTAACTGATACCAACCTGCATCTAGTCTTAATAGTTATTTTAATCTAGTCTCTATTGCATGAAGACTAGAATAGTAATATATTTTAAACTGGGATTATAAATTGGTTATTGTTTTAAATTTTATGGTATCATGGAAAGAGACAAACGAGACGCTTTGAGTAATATGAATATTGTGTAATTAATATCTTTAAATTGCTCTATTTCATTTTTTCAGAAACAGAGATCAACGAAATTATCAAAGTTTAAACACAAGCGTTCAGCCAACAAAAAATGCAAGTACTGAACTAAGGTGAGTTAAAAGACATTTAACATCTTATATTATTAGGGTGACAAGCATATTGCATAGTCAGAGCTATGCCAAGTGGAAATGCTATTGCTAAAGTTATCGTATGTCCGGCGTCCAGCGTCTGATTGCACGGATGTCCGATTGTTTTCCACTACAGATCGCATTTCTCAACCGATATTTGTGAAATTTTGTAAATTTAGGTTTTATTTAAAATAGCGGAGATATGTAATTTGTGAGACGTTGCTCATAGAGCCACTACTTATAATCAGAGTGGCGCTGAACTGCTATGGGCATGCGTGACGCCAGTACAACCATTCACTTAGCGAGCGCGAAGCGCGAGTGAAAAACTTCCGTTTCAGTACTAAAAACTTATCCTATATTTTTATCTACGGATGCCTAGTTCAAAATCATCCGAAAGTTATCAGAGCATCCGAGGAACAGGGACTTTTTCACCTTCGAATAAACTGGTAATCATTTTTTTTTTGTGTACACAATGTACATAAATAAATTATTGATACGAGCGTTGGGACTTAGTATGGTTGCAAATTAATTATTATTTAATATTGTTTTTAGGAACAACAATATCAGTCTTCATTGCCGAATCTCATCGTCGAAGAAGAAGCAGAACAAGAACAGAAAGACAAAAGTTATTGGCGTATTATAACATTAGCTTCTTCTTCGTAAAATTTAAGGAAATATCAAGACCCAATGGTTTTGGTTGCGCCAAACAATCGATAGACTTGATTGGAGAAAAGCAAACAGGTCTTGCTTCTAAATTCACCTTTTTGTGAATAAAGAGTAACAATAGTAAATTATGTACCGAGGGCACAAAGCAGTGCCTTACGTCGCGGGCGGCTTATTGTACCTTGAGCGTAACGAGGGAATCTAGAGTTAACTCCCGAGCGCAGCAAGGGAAGATGAGTCCTGAGGGCAGCGAGGGGTTCAAGCCGCCCAAGACAAAAACACTGCTTTATCCTAGAAGCGAATCCTCTTCTAAAAATACTGTCTAATATTATACTCTCTCATAACTAATAAAAAGGTACTAGTAAGGTACAGTCTTTTATTTTAAATTTCGTGCAGCTCGAGGAGCACGTGCTCGTATTTTTTTCTTGGTAGCTAGTTCAATTTTCAAATAAACTCTTCTTACAGTGCTTATTCTGAGTTTTCATTCAATGTTAATCTCTTTGCTTGGAAACTCCCAACTGCAAGCTTCGCTCGAATTTATGTTTCATCTATTAAACCAACATTTGATTTTCATGTGTTAGATTAAGGATGTGTTAATCTGAGCGATTACTGCCTTTAAAGCATTTGATTTATTGATATTTTTTGATTCTCGGTTTATTTTGATTATTTTTTTGGTGTTTGCTAAAATCTAAGCACTATACATGTATTTCAGCTACAAAAGGTTTTTCAATATCCAATCTAAGACCCCTTTAGTCCAGCTAGAGAGGATTTTTTTACTATATTAACTACTAGCTGTTGCTCACGATTTCGTACGCGTAGATAAAAAAAAAGCTCGTTCCGTTAGTTTCTTGTATTTGTCATTCACAGGTCCCACTCCGAACCTGCACCCTTCTCTCTACCATCATCATATTGCCAGACCATGGTACGGGCAACAGTTATCTAGTTGGCATTGGCAATTGTCTTTATACTGGGTTTGGCTGGCACTGTCCGATTAAAACGTCACGCTCAGACAGGTGTCTATGGCAAGGGTAGCGGGTAGGTAAGCCGTTAACTCGGCCTCCAAGCTAAATCTAATAGGTAGCCAAGTCTAATATGGAGTAGATAGTTACAATTTGTGTAGTAAGTAGGTTATATACTTGTTGGTAATAGGTAGAAGTACTAGGAGTTACTCGTACTATGCCAAATATTTCAGTCTGAATGTTTAGTAGGAATTACCTACTACTCGGAACCAGCCAAGCCAAGTAGGCAGTATATAGATACTATGTATATGTAGTAATTAGGTAGATACTTGTAAGTAGTATCCTTCTTCTTCTACCTATAAGACTTGGCTGGCACCGACTTCAAATAGATGGGTAGCGCTTATAATAATTATATTAATTAATATTAGTGCTTATTTGTGGTTTGGAAGTCGCTTTAATTTTGTTACAATGATCACTTAAAACATCTTCTAACTTGACTTTTATTGAAAATCAGTTTACTAAAAAAATTAAGTAAACAAAATTAAGTCAAAGTGTAGTTTTTTATATCGTAAATTATGACACTTTTGTGCTAAGATTATTACACTCGAGGCGGTATTATAGCGCGAGCCGTATGCGAGCCCACTAATGGAGCCAATAGTGTAAATTATTAACGCACACGCGTTTCATGTGACGTTTTTCATCACACATGCGAGGGGAAAAAACACAGACTTGCATTAGTCAATACATTTTTCTGAAAATGTATGCGCATTTTGCTGCTTTTCCACTTATCAAAATTTTACTAGGCATAATAATAAAGCGAGTACTTTGTTTAAATTATCATACCTAATTAATTGTCAATATTTTGATTAAAAAAATAATGTTTATTTACTGTTATTACGTAGTTATGATACTTTAAATCAAGAATTTAAGAAAAGTAAGAAAAAACTCTTGTTGATTTATTTAAAAAAAAGTCTAGTTTAGTTACTAGTGCGATAATGGTAAAGTAACAGCACACGTGCTTAATAGCTCGGATTATGATCTAAAACTGATGTAATAAAGTCCTTTTTACGAGTGAGAGTGATGAAAAGATATTAAACACAAACGCGTTTTTAACTTCGAGTAGGAACATAATTGTCAGCAAAATCAGGCAAGAAACTATCGAGATAATAATGAGGTTGTAAGTTCTAGGTCCACTATGTTTTCAATCATTTTAGTCATTTTTATACTACCTGCTGATTATGTAAAACAGATTAGTACTACCAACTCGTAGAATACATTTTTTAAGCGGGCCGTCGATTGAACAGCTCTGCTAGTCCTAGTAAATATGTTTTTTGTTATGAGATTTTTGAAATGTTGTAAGCATTGGTTTAGGATAGGTTGAGTAATTTATCCCTGGTACCGGAGTTCTTAGGATGCCCATCAGGAGCCCTATTCTTACGAAAGATATTTTCTGATCAATGTCTCTCTCGTTTTAAAAGTCATAGTGAGAGTGACCAAGAAACATCTCACGCGTCAAGAATAGCCCTCCAGGGCCATTCTTACGATATCATATTATTTCCCCTATTCCTACGCACGAGATATTTTTTGGTCAATGTCTCTCTCGTTTGAAAAATCATAAAAGTGAGAGGGACCAAGATAATATCTCACACTTCAGAGAGTCCGTGGTCTACGATTGTTTTTTTAGATTTTACACGCACGACCAAAGGGAATCAAAACCTTTAGATGCGGGATATTTGTGAGTACATACTTAATCTACCTATACTTATAAACAAACTACCGCGCTCATGCTGCTTATAACGCTCAACTTTAAAACGCCGTTGGCTTCAAATAATTTAGTAAAAAAACATTACAATAAAGCATAACATCACAGAGGGCTTTCATTTTTAGGCAAAAATATTTTTTTCACGGTGTTTCGTCTGAATTTGTTTGTCTTTGAGAAATGCTAGCTCAATGTTCAAAAGCTTCGAGCGTTGATCACTAGAGGCGCTAAAACCAGCTGAGCGCCGAATGCCAAATGTCATTGGCGCATCTTAACCCCTTAAGGTATAAGACGTGGTGGCGCGCGCGTAATGCGTTTAATTGCTTTAAAAATGATTAAATCACTAAATATGATTGAAATTGCAGCTAGAGTTTCTGATCCTATAATACTTGAGTAGTCCCGTGTTTCTGAAGCAGTATTTTATTAAATTCTATAATTTTTGTTGCCATAAATAGATTTATATTTGTATTTTTTGAAAATACGGTTCATAGACACAAGTTAAAACATAGCTAAAATACTCCATTGCGTCTGCTCACTGGCCACTGTCCATTCCCATGATACAACAATGGATTAAAATTATATGCAAATAATGTTTGTTGAGGGAGAAATTAAGAGTTATAGATGGACGGGTCAGCACTCAGCATCCATGCAAATACGGAATAGCTGTTAAATTTCCCCAGTGACCACCCCTCGTATGAAGCTATAATTTTGAAGTTATGTAGTTTTGTTTTTAGATAGCCGACGCGAAAGGATGAGGGCTGATAAGTGTCTATTGTAATTTTGATATTGTATTCACAAAAATTGGTTTTTAAAGGGCTTGTAACGAGCAATCTTTTTCCCCACTCTTGTAATCTGTTAGATTCTATCCCCCTTAGCAGTAAACGTTGGAATAGTTTAACAGTGTTTTTTTTCTTTCTCTTAAATTTTTGATACGAAAAAGACACTACATAAAAATGTATTCATTCCGAGGACATAAAACGTTAATTGCTTAGAATCATAGTGTACTCGTATAATTATGCTGCCCATACTATTTCGACAAAGTAGGTAAAGAAAATTATCTATGGTTTGCTTTGATATTTTCGGTTAATTATCTACAAGACAACACAACAATAGAACACGCTTCATCAAGCTTCAAATGTGTTACATTGGATGCTTCTCGTTTTCCAACAAGGATACTTTGTGTTTGTAGAAAGTATTAGCATTCTGTATTAAAGAATGTACGGTTGGAATGTAGAAACGGAAAATGTCCTCTGCATATTAGATCTTAGATAACTTTCAAATCGATTACAGTCCTTAGCCTTTCTATAAGAATTTCTAAGTTCTAAAAACGTAAAGCAATAATTAAACCAACACTTAGTAACAAGCATCGGTAAACTAAGCAGATACTAGGTAATGAACACAACATTTTTGAGTTATAAAAATGTACTGCACGCGCAAGCTTCTACGGGCAACAAACATTTAAACCGAGAAACATTACAATTTTCACACAAGCATAACATGAAGGTACTTTCTATATACCGTCTTTCTCCATCCCAAAACCATGTATAAATAGGTAAGTACGAGTATAGCTAGAGTACGGCGACGCGACCGTCCGTGTAACTGCCGCCGGCTCGTTGAGCATGGACAATGAACATCTCTATACGTGTGATACACTGTTATTGCACTGTATTGGTCGTAGAAGGTATTTATTTAGCTGGTAGGTAGGGAAATAACGGAAGGTGTGTCAATGGTAGAGTAGATAGATTGTAAGAAAGTCTGGCCCAGCCTACTATTAAAATTTTTATTTGAAAATGTTTTGAAAATAAAATCTGTCTGCTCTCATAGTATTGTGCTATGAGAACTAAATTGTAACAATATTCATAAAAAATACTATATCATGTAATCTACAAGAGGTACACTAACCTATTAGTTTACTAAAACGAGTGTTTTTAATCCTTGATACCAATTGACGTCAAATTGTAGCATTTAGGTACTATCTATTTGTCATACCATGTCATAGAATCTAGATAGAAGCATCATAAGAAATCAATAAAGAAAAAGAAAAATTCTTTAAAAATTAATTCAAGAAATTCCGCATTGGTAAGAAGTTGATTCACAAAGGCGATGCGTCTATCTCCTACTCCGCTATTTCTATAGCACTACATCGCAAACTAGCAGATTAATCCTCCAGCGCAACAGAATTATTAGAGCTTGATATCAAACACTCAAGACCGCCAATAATGATGTCGCCAGAACAAATACCTTCATAAACCTATAGTTACTTGCAAATAAATCGGACAAACAAGATGTCTAAATCAAGCTCTATCTGAATTGCGATCGACTGTGTAGGCAGATGGTTTATGCTCCGGTTACGAGAGAATGAACGATTCTGCTGTTGTATAGATATTGCAGGATGTTTTGCAACTATCTTTGAGAGAAAAGTAAGTAAAAGTACTCTTTTTAACTTTTTGCAACTATCTTTGAGAGAAAAGTAAGTAAAAGTACTCTTTTTAACCCCTAACGCGAAAACGACGGTGTATTATAAGTTTGACGTGTCTGTGTGTGTGTGTGTGTGTGTTTGATATAAATCGGTGTTGATGAAAATCGGTGTCAGGGGTTTTTACCCGACTGCGCAAGAAGGAGGGTTATGTTTTTCGAGTGTATATAGGTATGTATCTATGTATGTAGGTGTGTATGTATGAGGTTTCTTTGGCACGGCTTACAGCCTAAACAGCTTGATGGATTTTGCCATGTGATGTGAGGTGTCATTTGAACCGTCTTGATAGTGGAAGTGACATAGGGTACAACATTTTGCAGGCGGGTTTTTTTGATTTTCTTTTAATCATGATACTTGTTTAAATATTTAATTTATACTTGTTGAAACTGTGTAAAATTGTATTTTTTGTGCAGGTTTTTTTTCATTCTTCTTTCCTTACACTCGGCTTGCTGAAGAAGGTTAGTACTTTTATTCATGCAGCTGCGTATGAGAAAAGGGCTGATGATGATGTTGTGGTAAGTCTTTTTTAAATTTCCGAGTTTTTTGAAGTGGCTAAAGACCTCAGGAGACTTGCAGTAGTTGGATGATTGGTATGGTCTTGCTAAAGACGGAGAAAAGTGGCGCTTCTTGAGAAGTTACTTAACAAAAAATGGCTAAGTGTGTGTTTCTATTGCTTCAAGTTTTATGTTTGTTTTATTGTTTCGGCCGCAATAATGTACAATATATATTTCTTGATGCCGGTGGAAAGCAAAAGCCGCAATTGGCCGTGGGTCGTCAATTTTGGTGTGTAGTATTAAAGTATCTTAGTTTTAAAGTATCGGGCGTTAGGGCATGGTTTGGGTTGCAGCGCCAACACAGTTAGTTAGCCAGGTGGTCGAATGTGAATATATTTCTCATAAATTTTTTACAGTTAGATCGCAAATGTACAATTTACCTACTGCTCGTGGTTATTCCTTCAAAATGCCGCATAATGGCACTGAATGACGTCGTGTAGTGCACATGGTGCTGTTTCCAAAGTATTGAAGTTTTCTAACATTTAGTTTTTCGAATCTTGAAATCGCTCAAAATATAAATGTAGGGTCAGCTGGGGCAAATGCGCCTTTTGAGAATTACTGACAGACTCTTTACAAATTTAGGCAACTAACGCCATCTTGTACAGATTATAGCAACTAAAGATAGAAAAAAGATGTAGGGGCGCCTAATTTGTGAAGGGTTTGTCAGTGATTCCCGAAAGACACAATTGCCCCACAGACGCATTTGCCCCAGTTGACCCTATAGCTGTTTATGTTTTTAGCGATACTTACCTTAAACGGTAAACTTTCTACTCGCTTGAAGTAGGCTCAAATTATTATTTTTTCCATATTCGGTTCCCAAATAAATTATTAAGGTCAATATTCAAATTCCATATCGAATAGATTAGGGCTACCTTCGACGCCGCTCGTCCCACGTCTCAATTTATAATTCACCACCGGTGGGTACCTATTAAATATGCATTTTTTCACGTTATTAACATGTCGTAAGACTATTTTATTGCAACAACCAGTTTCTTGTAAATCCCTTACTTTATTGCTAATATATTCATTATAACATACGTCTTTCCCATCGCATTAAAATACCTTATATAAATAACTAAACAAAACCTATTCAGCCATAACTTACGCTGAACAAAACTATAATTCAGGCAAAAAACGAAATATGGGTACCACTCTTTTTTTGGTAACGTCTTGATTAAGTAGGGACCACCTGCTCGGGCCCGGGTCCTTTGGAACTCGATAAATAAGTCGGAAAAAATATTAATGGTCACATAAAGATTATGTTGAAATTCAAGTAAGGCCTCTATAGTCGTTTTAGTTGTAATAAATTGAAAGGATTGCTTTAGAGCCGCTTTGTCTTGACCGAAAATTGGTTTGGAATAGGATGATGATATTCGAAACTTGGTGCCTGGCGTGTTTTGAGTCGTAAGTTGTAGTTATTGATTGGGGGACTATTACAGCCTTCTCTATGGGCTATAAAGATAATTTCACTACAATGTTATCTTATTTATTATAACAAGATAATGTTAGTAGCGGACACGTTTTTGAACTACACGGAAATTGACAAAAATTGAGAAACAAAAGACACATAGCAAAGAAAGCACAAAATTAGTTCAAGATAAAAAAAAATGTAAAGATTGAAATTATCGTTGTTTGACCATTAGATTTGCAAACACAGGTTTGCGTAAAAAACGAGCTTTTTGTGTTCTGTTTATGATTTTGCTGTAATAATTGCTTTGAAAAATATTTTTGTTAGACATTAAAAAACACTTTCTTCAACAAAGGTATCATAATGTTACCTTTACAACCTTTAGAATAAAAATTTCGAAATTCCTTCTCCCTTTGTCGGTGGTTACAAAAGAAAGTTCCACGGCCATAATGAACGTGCAGAATCAAATTTCACACACAAAAAGATAGCATTTTTTGCGAGTCTACATTGTGGTCGATTTTAAATTGCCTCGAAAACTATAACACAATGCAACACTTCAGGTAAATAGCAAAACAAAATGGCTTCCCCTTTATAATAAATCTCTTTAGACATCTTTCTGCTTTATATCTAATCGCAAATTTATTGTGCTGAGGCTCGACGTAGTACGAATTAACAATGAACATTTAATATTATTAATATTGAGATATTTAGAATTAAAGTATTTGGGGTCATTGTACTGGTTTATAGTCGTTTTTATAGCCACAGTGAGTGGTAATGAAGTAATTTTTCCCTGCTGTTTGACTTAGTGATGTTCTGAGACTGGGAAGGGAAAGGATCCGGTCGAATTTGAACTAATTTTAGACCGGAAATCACAATACAATACAATACAAAAACTCTTTATTCACACCTAATACAAAATACATAAATCTAAACTAAATATTCAAAAATATAGGCGCAATGGGCGGTCTTATCGCTTAAGAGCGATCTCTTCCAGACAACCTTTGGATGACCAAAGACGGTAATAGGTAAAATTGACAAATGGATGGATGGATGGATGACAAAAGGAAGGAATGCAGGACAAAAACATGGTTTTGATTTGCACAATTTTGCATGATAATTACATCTATTATACATTTTATTGGTTTGATTCCCGATATTAAAAAAAGAAAATAATTCAATTACTAAATGCTTTTGCAAGTTTGCAATTAAATTCCTGTCAAAGTAGAAAATAAACTGTATCTAACTGTATCCAGCGAGGATAACAGTAGGTATTTCTTCTTCGTTTTATTTTTAACAACCGAGTAAGCTATTTTCAATTTTAATATTATTAATTATTAACCAACAATAAAAATCGCTGTTAACAACGATCCAAAACGGCCGGCTAGCGCATTAAGCCGGAAACACAACACCACTACCACATAAATACAGCTTCAAATTCTATTTTATACTATTTGTTTGACACAGATGATTGACACAATATCTCCATGAGAGTTTTCGATATGGGGTGATCATTTGAAGATTTTACGAGCTTCACGACGAGTTTCATCGATAAATTTATCTGTTGTGGAGGTAACGGCAATTTTATGACTCATTTGGTGGTAGTAACTGTCGCTGCATACAGTAGAGGTGCTTAAAGTTACACCTCCTGATTGTTATAGCGAACTAACGACAATGTTGAGCTTTAGATAAAGTGGTGAAGCTTTTATTTTCTGGCGAGTATTTTTTTTTTCTTATTTTGTTTTCCGGCTTTCGAGATTCTAATGAACCTATTTAATGTAAATCAGAAATGTTTTTCTGGTTTAATGATTTTGTGGTGGTCAATTTTTTCATAACGAATACAAATAGGTTTATTGGAATAGGTTAATATACCATAGGTTTTTTTTTATATTTTTTTTATATAGAATAGGTCGGCGTTAGACCACCAACTCGCCTGATGTTAAACGACGTTGTGGTCTAAGATGGAGCACGACGACCTAGAAGGTACTTATTCACTCTAGCCCTGAAGTTTTGTAGAGTGAAGAAGTACAAAGACGGCAGTTGAGTGAGTTGAGTTGAGTGAGGTTCATAGGTTATTTAGGTGGTCTATTTGGAGACCGTGGGTGGCGTTTATAACTGAGCGCTACCGTGGCTCGGATGACATGTTAAATTGTAGGCCGCGGTTGTTTGTTCTTTAAAAACAATCGCCAAGCCATGTCAGAGACTTTCGAGTGGCCTAGAAATTCTGACGTCAGTACTAACCAATCGGTCAATGCAAACATGCTTGCTTTTTTGGTGATGAAAGCATTCATGCTTGAAAAAGAAGGAGTATAATAACTTAGGCAATTCTTATATTCAGTGCAAGTGAGCATAACTCATATTAATTTCAATTGGATCACACATAATTCACAACGAACTTACCTACTCACTTTATTCTTATTGGATTTTTTAAATAGCCGTCAGAGCACAATTTTCAAAATATTTACATATAACTTTGACCTACACTAATAACAAATTGTATTTACGTTCATAACATTATATCAAAATTAGGCTGACAATATAACTATTAACATTAAGCTATCTTTTCTCGCTGTTAAGTTATAGTTAATTTAAACAATTTCTGTTACGTCAATTCTAATTTTATCTAATAGCAGCGTTTAACAATTAATACCTACGCATTAATATCTTTCTTTCATTATTTCATAACTTTCTTTCACCAAGGAATATTGGTAATGAAGCTTGTTACTGAAAAAAAACTCTTTCACTAAATTTAAGTATTGCTTAATCTATCTTTTTTAACAGTCCCGTGCGTCTCAGAAGGTTAGTGCTGAGAACCAGTGCTGCTAAGAAATTAGCAGCACCATGTTGAGCACTAACCTTTTTTGTCACATTTGACACTACAGCGACAACTGAAACTTTAATCGGATAAATATCTGTTTTATGTCTTTATGTAAGTATTTAAATTATTATATTATTGTCTGTTACTGTTTTATTATGTATTATGTTTTTTGTTGTTGTAGTATTTTGTGCGATCAAATATATTGTTTCTTTTCATTCTAAGTCCTTGCTAACTAGTTTAGACTACTCCTAGCTAGTTCCTACCTTCTTAACTACTAATTTTTTACACAAATCTTAAGTTATCCCTGAAGCTTTAGGCATTTTTATAGCTAGTGCAAGTGGCTAGAAATCTAATTGCATATCAAATAATATAGCATAATAATAATTATCGCATCATAGCGTAAAGTCGTCGCATCGAAGTTGAAACTTTTCTTTCCGTTTCCCAGCCCCAGTCCGCTCGGCTCGAAGGCTTCGCCGGAACAACATTACTCTTCAACCTAGCGCCGCCCAGCCTCCGAAGCTCTCTCCCATTGGCCACACACTCTCCGCCCAACACACACCTACAATTATATTTATAATGCACACACTGAAATAATTTACATTGAGCTGAATTTGTTGCCATTGAGGGTAATTGAAAATTTGTTGTATTGACCCCCGGGAGCCTTACGTATGGCGATTGGTTTAAGTGATTAGTTTTCGAGTTATTTTTCTAGGTATTTTTATGTGTGTTTTTTGGAAATCTGTCTAATTAGATGTGAGGTTTTAATAGTATTCAATTTTGGAAAATAGTTACCAGGGGCTGGAAAGAAAAGGTTTGAATCGAGCTAAGTAGCGAGACTTGCTTGTACACTGACTAGAATAATTATAAAAAATCATCAACTTACAATTAAGTCATATTATTACAGCTATGATAGATGAGGAGAGCGATGATAGCCTAGTTGAAGAAGGCCTGCCTCTCAAGCCAGAGGAAGCGGGTTCAAACCCAGCCGACGGGACTCACCGAATTGTGTGAACATATGTGCGTACCTATTGTATGTCATCTGCTACATAACTGAGGCCCGGTGTGTGGAGACAGTCTCGCGCCCTGTCACATTTGGTACTGAATATCGCCGTGCGAAGTGTGGGTGTTGTATTACACTTCTGCCAGCCCCCTCGGGAGAAAGGACTGACGGCGACGATATAATAATATGATAAAAAATAAATTTTGGCTGTCGTTTAAAAAAAGTTTGGTTAGCTCTAGCAATGATTCTACATTTGTGAACGTTTAATAGAATCAAAAGTAAGTATTATTTAATATAGCATGGCAAGCACCTAAAAATATATTTTAGAAACAATTTTCTTTTGTAGATTTAGTTGAATAAGTAAAAAGATTACGGCGTGTCTTTGAACAGCTAATGAGTACTCAATAAAATAAACCAAAAAGACAAACTTTTCAAACACTGGTTAGCCAAAGATGTATGAAACATTTACATTCAGTTAAACCTTAACTACCAGTTAAGTAAACGAGCAACGAATACATTGTACGTGTTACCTACAGTCCGTAGATACATTACCTGACCGGTCCAAACATCCGATAAACGGTACAATACTAATAAACAAACTGCTGTTTAATTGGTCCGCCTGTACATTTTAATTGGTCGTAAATCGACAGACGCTCCTTAATGGCTGCTCTGTACTTAAAACACACCTTAACATTTAAGAACCTTGTCGCAGATATAAAATAAACACCTTCTTGGTCATAAAAGAGTAAATTAGAAGATTTTGAATGTGAAAAGATTCGAAACTTGTCATGTGTGGGATTCAACACAAGGTACTCGTATATAAAAGTAATAAATCTCGAATTAAATTAAGATTTTTCCATTGGCTGATATATGGCAGGCATATTTGGTATCTTAGGAGTTTGTCTTTGATTGGCTTAATGGAAATATCTCGTAAGAATTCAATTAACGATTCTGCTAAGCCGACTTGATAAAATTAAGAAATCCGACGTAAAATGGAATCCGACGATGGAATAATCAAATGATTTGTCAAAATCTACTGGATTTTTTACAAAAAATACTCTCGATTTACGAGAGGTTTGATCTACAATGTCATATGCTATAAGAAAAGTAAGTAAGTAATTTCAATATTTTAATAATGATAATATTGTGTCAGCCGTTCTAAAGGAGTGAAAAAAATGTGCAAGGAGAAAAATCTGAAAATATATTTATTTGGCAGCTAAAAGCCTGTAAAAACCTATTAAGATTAGTCGAATCTATTCAAGAGTATAAATAAGGCGCTGGCGAGATAGAAAAGACGTAGAACGAGGACGAGATACGGACGAAGTCGTGTCACGTCCATACAGAACAAGAAGTGTCGCGTAAGCGTCCCGTCTGCGCCCCGTTTCCTATACATGTGTATCGTGTTTTCAACCCCCGACGCCAAAACGATGGGGTGTTATGAGTTTGACTTGTCTGTATGTATGTATGTATGTCTGTGACATCGTAGCTCCTGAACGGAGGAACCGATTTTGATATCGTTTTATTTGTTTGAAAGGTGAATTAGTCGGGAGTGTTCTTAGCTATGTTTGAGGAAAATCGGTGTAGGGGGTTTTATTTTTTTTAATTTTTAAATATTTTTTTAAAATAAATATCCACACATTTTGTTCGAAAGAACATTGAAGGGACGGTGCGTCTCCCCCCGTTCATGTCTCGTCCTCGTCTTACGTCTTTTCTGTCTGACTTAGCGCTTCGATGCTGAATAGCTCGTTTTATATATTAATGGTATAGGCCTGAGTTATAGTATTTATATAAATACCATAACACAGGCCTATACCATTGCAAAAATATAAAAGCATGAGAATAAAACAATGTAGGTAAGTAAGGAAGTATTGTACCCAAAAATTAAGGCAGCGAATCTAAAAGTAACCATTGAGATGTTATATGAATTACATACGTAGTATACACACATATACGAGCTACGAGGTAAGTATCTTCAGCGCACGGCATCCACGAGCACGTCATCACACGAACACTTGCAAAGTCGGCCAAACTCACTCATATCATGGGCCCCGATATGTATAACCGCCTACCAAAACACATCACAGAAGCCCCTAGCCTGTTAGGTTTTAGGTGCCTGCTACAACGCTGGCTTCTTGAGCAAACGTTATATCGTTATGACGAATATTATAAGTACGTGATTTAATTACTTGCAAGTAATTGTAAATTTATGTATAATTTTGATAATAATGTAATTATTTGAACTTTATTTTTAATGAGTATTCATATTTGACTTGTAAATTGGCTTTACGAAATAAATGACTATGACTATGACTATATACATATCGATGATATGGCCAATCTCTACAAACGTCACTTTTTAGTTTTCTTGCCGACTTATTCAGAAAAAGTCCCCAATATTATGTAGTATGTGTAATGTGTTGGAACCATCGAAATAATATAAGAAAGAAGCGGCAAGAGCCTGATTTCTAGTAGGGGAGAGCGGGGTTGGTCTTAACGGTGGTAAGAATTAACAAGCCGATTACCGCCAAACGGTTAATGATACGATGATGATACATATTCGGTTTTTGAATCACGATTTACGCTGCTAAACATTTTGTGACTTGTCAGTTGTCTGTCGATAACTGTGTGTAGGAGATGTGCACACCAAGCCCGAACTAATGAGTAAACAAACTTTTTGAGGTTTGCAAGAACTTTGCTACTCAATTACTAGTATTTACTACTAGAATTTTTTCAAATGTATTATAGCCTAGAATGTGCTATTATTTTGATGGTTATGAGTTTGTGCCATGCATTTGTAAAAACCGTATTCAAATATGTTCTGTAGTTTTTCAACTTTAGAAAGTAAGCATGGGGCTAAAACTAACAAATTGACTAGATTTAATTGAGGGGATTGAATTTAGGAACTTGGGAAGATTGCTTCTGTTTAATTTTTGGTGACCTATTAAGTAAATTGGATTTGATGCTTACAACGTAAGAGATGTCTAGCACAGGTGATGGCGGTCATATCATTTGTGCCAGAGCTGATATCACAATTAGTTGTTATAAAAGAATAATTATGAAGAAAAGCTTTGAGCTCAATTATATTATGTTTAATAATATTATGTATGTTATGTTACTTTATTATTGCGTTTAATTTTTTAATTTATACAGACTGACTTTATTAAAGACTGATGAATTTAGTTAAAACAAAAAGTTTTATTGTTTTAAGACTAGGTTGAATCGGTTTCCTACTTTGGTTGTTCTTATACTAAGTAAGTAAATTTGTACTTTTAAATTTCTAACGGAAAAGTTTGAAGAAAAGTCAGTAAAAACAATTTTTTTTTTTGGGTTTTTTGTAAAAAAATCTCCTTGTTATTACTTCTTCCGTTAATACTCACCCTACACAAGGGGTAACATACTTGACAGCTAAATAACTGTAGTATGTTTTGAATATTATTTTGTGTTGATTTAACTGCACGACTTTTTTAAACCCGGTACCTTTGGATATGCAGATGACAGTACTGTTGTTGAAAGATATACGTCCAGTGCCCAAGCTAGTTAGTGTTCTAGCAACAATACTAGCTTGTCGTAGGGCGATGCTAACTTGGTGAGTTTTGATGCCACTAAAACTCAGTCATGTTTGTTCTCCACTAAAAAAAGTCCGTTCACCCTGACACCTACTTTCCGGGGAGTATCGATACCGACAGTCGACCACCTTGAGCTCTTGGGTGTGCAGCTTACGTTGAACTTAGGTTCGCACATTGAGTCGAAAGCCAAAGTTGCTGTTAAAAACTTGGTGTCCTTTCCAACGTGAGGCGGTACTTCACTCCTGAACAGCTACTTACCTTATATCAAGCATAGGTTCGATCTTGTTTGGAACTGTAAGCTCTCTGGACTCCATTGAAAGGCGTGCCAAAGTCATCAACAACGACTCGTTGTTAAAAAAAAAAAGTATGACACAAACCAAAAATAGTTTTCGTAGTTGTTCGTATTTGGAAATAACAGCCAAAATACAATATTTGTTAGAACCCGCCCCGCTCTCCCCTATGCAGCGCGTGCACGGAAAAAAAAATTAGCTGCTGTTACTAAATTTTAGTTGTAGTAGCAAAAATCCTTTCAAACTATAGGGACAGCTAAGTTTTTTGTTAGCGTAGCAAATTGTTTTTTGCTGAACGAATTTAGCTGTTGCAGCTAACAATCTTAACAATACTTAGCAGTAGTTGCTAACAATCTTAACAATTAGCAATAGCAGGTAAATATTGTATCCTAAAGTAGTTAAAATATTCTGCTCTGATAGCTAATTGAAACATTCGAATTTGTTTTGCTTATTTATGTACCAAATTTAGTAAACTCAGTTAATTAATTTGCAGTAACTGCAACTTGAGTGTGATTCTCCTAGCAAAATTTTATTTTGAATAGTAGCTAAGCAGTCTTCGTCGTAGTCAACAAAACTTTGCCAGTGTTTCGAAGATATTTGGTGCAGCAGCTAACACATAGGCAGCAAAACAGATTTAGTTGCCACAACTAAACCATTTTTTTCCGTGTGGACTCATTATAACTTCAAGCAAACGGACACTACATAGCTCGGTTGACCGAATTATGTTACTTGTATCAATAACAAAGATGTACAACAAGACAACAATAATTATCACTATCGCGACTGGATGCGTTTGTTTGTGACTACGGTGAATTGCGTGCAGCACCTCATTTATGCAATCCATTTTTAGATTTTCGTATCGTCTCTTCTTTAATAAGATCGAAGTTAGGAACTTCATACACGTTTACAATTAATACTTACGATAACATTGTAAGTATGTAATATCAGTAACAACGAATTAAACCAACTTACATCTGTTTTTCATTTACCCAATCAATTTAGATACCTAATTCCACCTCCTTACCCATCAAATGCCTACTTTAAGAATTATTTTCATCGCTAGTTATTTGCATAGCTACTCCAGTTTATTTTGATTACGTTAAGTGGCTCCTGCTACACGTACAGTAACTCACTCACCAAGTACAGAAAAACACCCATCGCTGACGTTTTTATATGATGTTTTGTGAGAATACGCAACCCATGATGTGCTTGTCATAACTAGCTATTTTCTACGGCTTCATCTACATTTTAAAAAAGTAACCGAGAAAAATCATTTAATGTGCCACTAGCACTACTCGTCCACTAGCAGATGTCGTTTAATAAAATAAGTAGATTCTTCTACCATTTACCATCCTGCCTTGCAGTACTGCTTCTAGGGGGCGTACGGTAACCTTATATTTACGCTGCGCGATCGAGAATTGTATTGCCGCGCAATAAGGTCCATAGTGCAGCATCGGCGCTGAACCTAAAAATCATCGCAATTATATGTCACGGTACGGGGCCAGGGCTGCGAAGCAGAATGTAGCTCACACACCATAAGGACTATCATCCTGCACGTACATACGAGCAGGTTGATAGGCAGGATGACGCGTCGTTGCCGGACGCGATGGAGGATGCGGGAACATTCACCATCCTGTATGCCGTGCAGGATGTACGTGCAGGATGCTAGCCAGGATGGTGAATGGTTACCATTACATAGAAATATTGGAAACCAGTAGTATGACTGCGGTTACCCTTTGCCACCGGCAGCAATGACAAGGCGTCATTTATGATATTAAACCAAAATTCAGAGCTTGGTGTAGATTTCAGCATACTATTTCCACGCAATTTTTTGGAAAAACTTGTGCAACAGTTTCGGCGTGATAGCGAGACAAACCAACAACTCAATTTTTAACATTTTGTTAGTTCTACACTTCACATGTTAGTAGGGGTGTGTGGCGATTGACGTAACGAAATGAGCATAGATCAAGGATTTTATTAGTAAAAATATACTTATGGTTTGTGTTTAAGATCTCATCCACGTGCTTTGAGAAAAACAATGTCTAGGTCAGAGATAGAAGCTTGGGTAAGTGTAAAAATACCTCTACAGGTTAAATTAGCTCTAATTCCATTATGCAAATACATTTTTAGATATCATACTTTATTTAAATTATTGAAACTGTCATTATCTTATGATTCTAATTGAATTTAAACCTTGAAGTCGAGTTGTTAATAAGGAATAAACTAAAAGTAAAAAGTAAACAAAGTGTTTGTTACAAAACCTACTTTTACAATAGCTACCAATTCTACGTACCTACCTTATGTTTTATGCCTCAATCTAACCCATGTCTATTAAAGAAAAAAAAGAGTTGGGTATGATACTTACCTACAGCAAAAAAAAATAAGAAAGCAAACCCATCCAATAAATCGCAGTAGGCAGGAAGAAAGCCTCTCCCTTCATCCCGTTGCTCTTTTTTACCATGGAATAAAACAAAAACAATACAGATATAACGACCAGATTGAAAGCTGGAGACACCTACAGATTTTTATCTTTAGTCCATCCCAAAACAAGCATGTGGATACATTCACGCTTGCCCCATAAAGGGGTAGCTAGCGACGATTTAATCAACCGATAAAAGTTGTCAGAGAGCCCCGCGAGATGGCGGCGTCTGATAAAAGTGGCTCCTGAATTAGGGTTGACACTCGGTCTTAGACTGACTAAGTCGAGACTTAGACTGATTAAGTCAAATAAGTCATTTTTAGGCAACTGCGTTCGTTTTTACAATAAAATCCCGAAAAATATAACAAGGCTCACTGAGGGAAAATTCAAATCACATGTAAAAACTACATTAATGAAAAGAGGGTATTATAAGGTTAAGAATTATTTAGAAGATAAGACGTCTGGAGCCTTCCACTTCCGCCAAGTAGCCACTAGTATAGATATTACCTAGTTGTAAGCCAAAATTTGTGAGACTGTAATATATTTATTATTTGAAAAAATAATGCCCCTCAGTTTCTTGCCTGTTCTTCTGAGTAGAGGCTCTTTGTCCGAACAAGGCGGTCGAGTCTATTTAAATAACTTTGACGTTCATAAGTGTATCTTTGATACCTAAATTAAATGAAAACATTTTGACTTTGACTTTGACTTAGTCCTAAAATGTTGAGCTTACTATTAAATGTTCTATGCTTACTTTTTATGTTATTTCATACATGGTTGTTTGATAAAAGTGGCTCCTAAATTAGGGTTGCAACTAGGGCTTGGTCCTAAAATGTTTAGCTTACCTACTACTAAATTTTCTATGCTTACTTCTTATGTTATTTCATACATGGTTGTCCGATAATAGTGGCTCCTGAATTAGGGTTGACACTTCGACTCGAGCTTAGTCCTAAAATGTTGAGCTTGCTACTAAATGTTGTATTTGCTTACTTCTCAACATGGTTCAGAGCTATTTAGGTACAAAAAAATATTTGGTAGAAATGCAGAAAGCTTACCAAGGACAAAATAGTAGTCATAGTCCGACTATATTTCGATTGCAATACCGGGCCAGTATTGCAGTAAAAATATGGCCCTTTTAGGAGCACCCTTGCACACATTTTAATATAACAAAACGTGAAATGGTAACCTTACTTTTAGCCTAGCCCTATAAAAAAATATTTATTTTTTGTTTTGTATTGGAATGTGCAAAGCAGATGGCACTTAGGAGGGTTTCCTACAATTTTTTGTTGGTGAAAATCTTGAATGTATGAGGTTTGCCCGAAAGTATCCGAGCTGCCTTTATATCTTCCCGCAAAGGTGTTCGACCTCTGCAAATCATGAACGTCACCAGTAAAACCTAACGAACTTATCGGTTGCCTACTCGCCCACACCTACAGGGACCCTATTCGGAGATTTGAGATTTTCATCTCACTTTTTTTCGTCCTTATTGCTCTTGTTTGAAACGTCATAGGTGTGAGAGTGACCAAGATCAAATCTCATCTCATCTCACGCGCAGGAATAGTCCACCTGGATATCTATAGTATCTATAGTTTATAAGCAGCTTGTATTTGTGTAGAAAGGCTTTTTTGATTTTGCATTTTGCTAAATTTTGTGTTACGTAAAAACTGCCACACAAGATTCAATGATTGTACTGGCCCACTGCTTCGCCACTTCCGCACAGGCCCTCTATTGTTGACGCGTGAGATGAGATCTGGTCACTTTCACTCCCATAACTTTTCAAACGAGAGAGATAGAGACCAAGAAATACCTCGAATTGTAGGAATAGGGCCCAGTCTCGACATAGCCCTATGTGACTCGTTATACCCGAATTTGAAAAAATCCCTAAATAAAATCGATTTGGCGACAAAAAGATAGTTGAAAATAATGCAACTAGGGCATTTAAGGCTATTTCAAAAACTGATTTCAAGGACTGCTTCGGAAATTGGTAGCACCGCTAGGAGCATGTTGTTCAATCAAATGGAAACTACTCTAAAGGGATGTCACTCGCCAAATGTCGAAAAATAATGCCTGCACGGAGATTTGAAGGCAGGTCGGATACTTTTCCTACGTAGATGTACATAACAAATTTTATTTACTTAAGTAAAGATAAAGATATGTAATTTAATTAACGAAAGACACTTACACAGGAACTTAAATACAAAATGTACAATGTACAAGTACATGGGACAACAAAACTATAGTGACTGTGTAAGTATTCAAGCAAATTTTATTACATTTTACTTTAAGCTACTATAGTAAGCCAAGGTAAGGTTATTGTACTTGTATACTACTTATACCTCACCCATACAGTCGATACAGGAAAGTATCATGGAACCATGGTATAATAATATTTATACTCCACCGGGTATAGCATCCAGAAACATTATGTGTTTGTTGACTGCTAGACCTTGTTTTTTGGACCATGCATGGAACCCAGTAAACACAACAAAATAAAATAAAAACGACTTACCTACCAGCATTGAAAATCCGTTTTTGCACAAGCAGCAAGGCTGTATTGCAATTTACCTGAAACAATAAAAAAAATATATTTTAATTTTACAACTGGCAATAAAAAAGTACTGGACCATTGTAGGTTCTATTTTACCCTATTTAACTGCCTATCGGTTCTTTTTAAGGTGATGTACAATAAAATAAACTCCCTGCAATAAAGCAACCCTTTTTTTAGGCAATTTAATAAAACCGTTATGTTTACCTACTTAGTTGAGACGAATTGTATTTTTTAATATTTTTGACTTATTATGTTTTTGTATTCGGCTCGGAGCAGTAAGCATTTTTGTTTAGTAGATAAAGTTTGCATTGTGTCCCTGATATTAATAAGTATTTAAAACAGTGTTAAACGTTGACTTCTGTGAACAAACTAAGTAATTTAAAATAGGAATCAAAACACTAAAGTTACATAGAAATACTTAATAGTTAAGTATATAGTTAGTAGTTTTCAGTGTTCCTGTTCTATCAGAAAGAAAAATCGATTGTTGGTCTTTGGTGGCCATCACATATAAACATCGAACGTTTTATAATTGCACAAAAAAATTAAATCAGTGGGCTGGAGATAATTTTGGTAAGTATTTACTAAAAATAAGTTATTTTTATCAAAAAAATAGTAACAAAATAGGTAAATGAAAAAAGCTCCATCTATTGGCAACCTTTAAATTCACGACGAGCGGTCAGCATGCTCTCGCTAATACACTTGCATCGCCATCTGTGAACTTATACATGCATTAAATAACCAACAAGCATGTTGCAGTCGTCGCCAATATCTTAGTTTGTGAGTTTTCTGATAGATGTAGCTATAATAAAATAATAATGTTTAATATTTTTTTTTTGTTTAAACACCGTTCCAAAATCAAAATTTTAGAGTTAGTCAGAGTTAGAGTAGTGTTTTTTTACACTTATTTTTTTATCAAACACCTAAGGAACACCGACTAGTAGGTCTGGCTTACTTTAAGTTTATTTCAAGTGAAAATTAGCCTTATCTGGCGAAAGATAAAGTTTGTATTGGCATGTAGGTGAGTCTAAAACTCGGTAGTTTGTATAAATTGTAAATATTAATTTGTCACGCCTTTCCTCCGAAGGAGCTGGTAGAGGTGTAATACCATACCCACACTTGCGGGACGATATTCAGTCCCAAATGTGACAGGGGTAAGCCTATCGCCATACACCGGGCTCCACTCATGTAGCAGATGACATGAATATGCACATATGTTCACACAATGAACAAATTGGTGCGTGCCGTCGGCTGGCTTTAAACCCGCTCCCTCTGGCTTGAGAGGTGAGCCTTCTCCTACTAGGCCATCATCGCTTTAGTAGTTGTACAACCATGAAATAAACTATACCAGTCTACTGTGAGCAGCTTTTCAGTTGGCACTTCTGTAGTTATACTTACACGCTTTACACTTTTACACGATTTTCTTATTATGTAATAGTATAATTATAACGGAATTTAAAAAGGGCGTTTTAAAGAGTTAAGAAAGGAATGAAGAAAAACTCCTTAAATTTTCGTTGTAAGTCCAAGACATAGTTGCAGGACTTTCAGGACCTAATTGTCGCGATGGATTGACAGGAGAATAATTTTTAAAAATTATTGAGATATGATAACGGAGATGAGTAAGTAGGTACTTAAGTTAAAAATTATTAACTGTCTTTCGACTGCCTCGGTGGCTCAGTTGGTGGTGAACCTGCCTTCTGAGCTTGGGGGCGTGGGTTCGATTCCCACCTAGGACAAACATTCATGTGATGAACATTTATATTTGTTCTATGTCTGGCTGTAAATACCTATTTAAGTATGTATTTAAAAATATCTAAGTATGTATATCAGACTCTGGCAGCCATAGTACAAGCTTTGCTTAGTTTGGGGTCAGGCGACCGTGTGTGGAAGTGTCCCGAATTTATTATTATTTCTTTATTAAGTTATCAATCTATGCACTTAAATTCGGTTGAGGTCGACCTCCTTGTCCAAACCTCTCTTTTAAAGGCCGTTAATTTTTAAATGTGACAAGGTGGGTAAACTAGTGGTCATGAAAGTTCCGAAATCGATGCTTTGTTTACATTGGAACTGCAATAAAACTTTATACGACGTGTTGAATTATCGTTAAGTTAGAGTGACCATAAATTTGTATTTTTTAAAGTGACGGTGTTTCGAGTCAATAAAAGTTTAACGATTGTGAGGGTGCCACAATAAAATTGTTACAAGCGTTTAACTTAACTGGTTTACTTCGATTATCTGATACTGAACGGTAAAGTTACATGTCAAAAATATCTTATTAGGTATTAGTAACAAACTAGTAGGGCCAGGTAACTAGGGTAACTAGGTAACGAACCAGATAACTAACTTCTGCCCCGAGGGTTCCCGCCTTGTCGTGGCTCAGTAGCCGTGGCCGCTTCTTGGGGCTTTTAGGCCAAAGCCCACATGGAAGCGGCCTAAGTAGGGTGTGGGTCTGTATGAGCAGACCCACAACTGAGGCGGGCTGCAGTGACGCATGGGAGATACTGCAACTGAAGACAGGGGGCCGCGGCAGGAGAGGACTGTTGGTGTGTCGTTGCCACTTTTCCTATCTTCCGCGGCCCAAACGGGGTCGCCACTGTCTGGATGGCGGACGCGGTGGGGCCGCAGAGGAAGAGGCGTGTCTGTGTATTGTTGCCGCTCTCCCTATCCTCTGCGGCCGAAGTGGCAGGCGGCGGGGCCACTCATCCGACCCGTCGCATGGGGACCATGGCCGACTAGGCAAGGGTGCTAGCTGGCGCCCGCGTTCAAAATTGGTATCCGAGGAGAGAGCGCAAGCTTGAGGAGGTGCACGAAGGGGCTGGCGCTGTCGGGGCTGCGGAAGAGTCCGAAAGCGTCCCTGTAGCCCCGACATTAGGGTTTTAGGGTAGGCCGTCAAGTGGTGGGATTCCCACATAACCACTCTGTGCCCGCACACGGGGCTGTTGGTGGTATCGTATATATGAAATGAAATGAAAGTTTATTAGTGGTAACAAGCGTCACATATCAGTAAATTAACAAATGATACTTATTCCTAGAATGTTGTAAGTCAGTTTTGAGAAGCATTACTATCCAAACTAGGCATTAACCTGTGTTTTGGAATAGCAATATAAAGGATTTTCCAAGGTGAAAAAAAAGGTGGATACTAACTTACCTAAATTAGAGTTGTAACACCAGAAAATCAATTCAACTAGCCGTAGCCGATGCTTAATTTAACCTGAAGCATTAGTCATGAAATCAGTCACAGGTGGGGAACGACTCAGTATTACTAATGTATCACAAACGTGCCAGTTGGACTACCAGTGTCATTTTTGTGAAACATTGGTGGTACTGAGCAGTTCCTCCTTCCTTTTTCATCAGCATTAGCAACTAGGGTTAGCTGATTTGCACCCTGTTACTATAGGTAGTTATAGGTACCAAGGTAAATATGTATACCTTGCGCAACTTGAAGGATAAGTTTAAAAGTTACAGCACCAAATCATAGTGCTATGAGCTTTTTAAAAATACTAGCATAAGTCAGATTTTGTCTTCTGCGAGTTTTAAGGCTATCTGAATTTGTACTAATTTTATCTGCTCCATGTCTTAAGTAGGTAAACTTAATATTTCTTGGTAGAGCTTGGAATTGATTAGAGTTTTTTGTCGTATAAAGTTTGTTATAAGCAAATATGAAAATGTTATGTTATTCTAAGTATAGATAATGCCAGACAAGCTGTTTCTGTATGTAAAATGTAACACACACATAAATTCTCATTCACAACACACATTCTTATAAGGTAGCGTAATGTGAAGTGTGATATTATTTCATGTGAGAGCTCACATTTCTGATAAAGGTCTCCTTTAATTATTTCAGCTTTGCGCCAAAAATGCGCCAAATGGATTAACCACCAGACAAATGAACCCGATCGAGCCTAGCAACCGGATGTCATTTCGGAAGTAATAGATTGCGGTTCACCGTAATCCGAGCCAAAGGAGATAGGTAATAAGATTGATTTTATACATTGAGATTACATAAACAACCCATTACACTTTTACTGCCCGAATGAGTTATGGGAGTTGCGGCAGGCGGGGCGAGCTGGCAAGGTACGTAGGTAGGTAAGTACCAATTCAGTGCGGGCCCATAAATAGACAAACGCCAAGAGGTTATTCCTAACATTCCTAAAAGTAATCTATCTCGAGGCCTCACCGCAATATCGGTTTCTGAACGATTAACAGAGGGCGTGCGTGCCCTTCGGTTTTATGGCGCACTTTTACGACGTCGTAAACTCGGTCGTATAATGCCTATAATCTTTTCCTGCGAGACTCCAGCGCCCGCGGATAGATGGCGCTAAACTCAAAAACAGAAAATCACTGTCACAGAACTAAACATCGGAGTTTTATCGCGAGTTCCGCTAATGTGGTGTGAAATTAATAGGTAATAATGCTTTTATGGGTGCTTGTGCTCTTTATTGGGGCATAAAATTGGCAGGTGGATGTAGTACCGGTGTATTTGTTTTAAGTTGACCGCAGGTGGTTCTGGTAACGTTTGACGGCATTTATAACGTTGCGGTGGATGTCATAAAAATAACGAGAGCCGTATTTAAATTATGGCGAACTTTTACAGCCTATTTGCAAGTTCGTGAGATGCTTGTCTTGATACAGGATGCTGCTTTGTAGGTGACATTTTAGTAGCTCTTTATCTAGGTTATCTACCGACAAAAAAACGAGAACTATTAAGAAAATACCACAAGTAGGTATAAATTTAAAAATTTAAAAGCTCCCGACGTCGATTTCTTCAACACTGATTTTCATCAAACATAGCGAATAGTCCAGTCGGGGCAGACATAAAACTAGCCTGAAATAGAAAAAAATCCGGGGAGCGATTTTTTTTTTAAACGTCGGGGGAGGTGGTTGGAATTATAAATCTCGATTTTCTAACTAATCCCGGTAAAGGGTTCGCCGCCATCTTGTTTTAAAGTTCAATTTTTTCGTTTTTCTGAAATAACTCGTTAATTTTCAACTTTAGAGCAAAAATAACGTTTTCCAAAGTTGTTGGAAATTTAATTTCTCACAAGTTTGGTCATGATCATTTTTACGCTAGGATCAATATTTGCTTACCTACCCTCTTAGCAATAAATGTTGTATAGCTTCGTAATAGTTATACAGTGTTATGGTATTTTAGATCGATTTCAAATTTCTAAAAGAAAGAAAATATCAGAACACTGTAGGTAACTATTGCAAGGCTATACAACGTTTATTATTAAGGCTATGCGATGGCAGCCTAATTGAGAGAAGGTCCGCCTCTCAAGCCAGAGGGAGCGGGTTCGAACCCAGCCGACGGCACGCACCAATTTGTTCATTGTCTGAACATATGTGCGTATTTTATGTCATCTGCTACATGACTGGAGCCTGGTGTATGGCGACAGGCTCGCCCCCTGTCACATTTGGGACTGAATATCGTCCGGCAAAATGAGGGTGTTGTATTACACCTCTGCCAGCCCCCTCGGGGAAAGGCATGACGATATGTATTAAGGTACCTAGATACCAAGTATATTATATATTTTATGTAACATTCTGTAACATGTTAGTCACCTATGTCAAAAATAAAGGTAGGTACTTACTCTCCATGCTCTTAACTGATTCAGACATTCCAAGCGTTACTGATAAAAAGCTCCAACGTCCTCACACCATCACGTTACTTATTCAATTGCATGGAAAATCGACGGGATTTCTACGTACCCTCTTTATCGTCCATCCCTTTTCCTCTCCCACAGTTTCCGCGTAGGAAAGAGAAGAAAGTTTGGTAATTGAGGGTAATAGAGGAATAGTTTAAGTCTAGACGGGGTTAGACATTGCAAATTACTGGGTTTAGTCGACGGTTTAAATATATTGTAATGAGTATTGCGCGCACGGCTCTTTGAATTTATGTGGTCTTAGGACACTGTGGGAAAATTGCCTTTTGGAACTATTTTTGGTACATACTTACTATTAATGAACAGCGTATTGTGCAAAAGATAACCAAATACTTTTGTAGGAACTATCTTACTAATATTATAAACGCGAAAGTTTGTAAGAATGGATGGATGGATGGATTTTTGTTACTCTTTAACGCCAGAACATCTGAATGGATCTGGAAGAAATTTGGCACAGACACAGATTATAATCTAGAATAGCATATAGGATACTTTTTAACTGCGGGTGAAACCGCGGGGTGCAGCTAGTACATATTACTTTAATTAAATGTCAGTTTATTCTAAAAAGTACTTAAATGCCTATTGTACCTCTTAGCAATAAACGTTGTATAGTCTCAAAATAGTTACAGATATATGTACCTATAGGTATATGTGTAGATATAGGTATATCTTTACAACATTTTATTTCTTAACTATTGTATTTATGTATGTCATGTGTCATATTTCGTTCTGTCCTGTCCATCCAAAGGCTGCCTGGAATAAATCGCTTTAACCGATAAGGCCACCCTTGTACTGTCGAATGATATTTTATTTTTATATTTTGTTTGTTGGTTTTACTTTATATTTCTGGTGTCCAATAAAGATGTATTGTATTGTATACGTAGTATTATGTTTTATTTCTTTTTTTTTTATTTACAAACTTAATCGAAAAAGGCAAAACAGCGTAAGTTTATGTATTTCGAGACTATATTATACTCTTTATTGCTAAGGAAGTAAGAGTTTATTCAAAGATAGAGATAATTTGTTCGAAACAGACAGGGCGTCGCGACGATGGTCCGATATTTGAGTTGGTACATTTATACTCATTGTCAAAGAAGCCAAGAACCTTACATTATTTTTTTTTTAATCTGCACAATAATGAAAAAAATAAATAAGAAAAAAGATAACAACACAATCGTTTACACACCCTTTAACAGTAACCAGCCCAGTAAACCAAATGGATGTTCACACCTAACGGAATTACGCATAAAATTTTATTAAAATTAAAAACGGAAAGCACTTGATAACACGAAAATACATGTAAAGCCCACGAGAGTTGAAACGTGGCGGAATTTTCAGTAATGGCGTCTGAAACGACCCGAGGCGCTATTCACAGCCTGTATTTGCATTATCGCGGTATTAACTACACAGTGCTGTATAAATATTAAAGAATAAATACTACTATGGTAATATCATTAATTTTAGTACAGTAAAATGTATTTTTACGCGAGCTGGGTGTGAAAGGTTGAGTTTCGTTGGCGTGCTACGGTTTTTCGTAGCTGCTACGGAGTGCGTAGCGCTTGTTTATCGACTACGCCGCGCCAGTTCAAATACGACGTGATTTTTATCTTTTTGTTTGGTTTGGTAGTTTATTTTTACTTAGAAATAACAAAGGTTTTGGATTTTTTGTAACTTGAATAACAATTGGACTTTGATGTTTTTCAAAAATGAACTTTCTTGAATTTAAAACTAAACCATCTCTCAATTAAAGCGTTAGCTTAAGTTTTACGTAAATTTCAGCTTTCTACGCAAGGACCTTATAATCCTTAAAGCGGAGAATGTTCAGCACCTTGTTTAGATAAAGGAATAATATTCAAATTAGGGAATTTCACTATCGTTATAGCGCGATAGCAGCGCCTATAGCCCGAGCCAAGTGCGTCGGCTGGATAGTTAATTTCCTTAAATTTCATTAGCAACTCTTCCAATTTGCATTCAAAATGTGCGCTCACGTACCTAACCACCTACACAAATATATAAACAAGTACCTTCCATAGTTAAGCAAAGAACCGTCCGAATACGCCGTTATTTTAATACCCTTATCAAAAAACAAGGCACATTACAAAATGGCCGCCGTTTTCATGAGTTTTGCGCGGGAAACGCTCGTGAGCCAGCCTGGAAAATTATAACAAAAGGCATCCACCGCTATCTTTCTAATTATAGTAAATCACCTTGCTACAGGCGAGATAAGACTGTGCACACGGGCTCTAAAAAGTCCTAAGAGTTAGCGCGGCAATATTCACTTAAGTCTTTTCGATATTGTTGCAGGAAATATTTCGCGCGCTTAGATGTGAAACGGCATAAGTAGGAAAGTGCTAAAAGCGAGTTGAGCCATTTGTATGTGGAAAAGAATTGGGTTTGTTTTCGAAAGCGAGAAAGTCTTAACTTGTGATGGAATTGAATGGATATAAGCCCTTTCGCGACGATAAAGGAAACTCGTTCGATGAACGGTCCCCAGCGTTGTACAATTGCATTGAGAAGTATCACGTACTCGTATTGTGTTTCGTATCAGTAACTTAGACTTTGAAAATAAAAATGTATGGAGGACAGTTTGTACGATTTCCTCTTGGATTCTGGTAGGAATTCTTAGAGACTTTGTTTGGTTGCAAAGTTTCTTTGAAAATCCGAATGAAATCAACAGTTAGGTAGTCTAGTTTTCAGTAAAAATAGACTAGAATTTACTGCGACGCACTTGAATACCAGAAATTGAAAGCTTTTAAATATAGACATAATTATAGTTATGTTTCGTTTGATTAATCTTATCTGCTTTGAAATCAAGAGTCTTAAATCCCAAAGTAAAATTATGAATAAAAAATTACCATCTACGACCTTTTTAGAATATTTAATTCACGAGACGAAATCAATTGGATAGTATGTAAAGAAAACAAGTGCAACCAAATCGTAACATTAACAACCCTACCTGTACGCTGTACAGTTACGTTTTCACCCCACGCACACAATCATTAAACCAATTCAGTAAGAACCACCCTGCCCTCTCAAAAGTATAGTGTCACAGACAGAGGGGAGGCATTGTCTTATTACCTCAAAGTTCTAAAGTATTTGGCCAGGTTTGAAAACGTTGGTAGCAAGTTTAGAATGTTCCAGTTTTAATCCAGCTACTCGCTTCATGGAAAGTACAAGTAAAGTAAAAGTAAGTAAAAGTAAAGATTAAAAAATGTTTTGAAATAAATATTTAAGTATAAAAACTAAAATCTTAATTAACCATCGACTTAGAAAAACAGAGAAGACGGAGTAAAAGGTAGTTTAATCTGAAAACTATGACAGAACCAAAGAAATGTTCCGAAGACGGGTCTGAGCAGTAGCGCACTCGTAGCGCCTCACTCAACTGCCGTCTTTATACTTGTTCACTCTACAAAACTTCAAGGCTAGAGTGAATAAGTACCGTATAGGTCGTCGTGCTCCATCTTAGACCACAACGTCGTTTAACATCAGGCGAGTTGGTGGTCAAACGCCGACTTATTGTACATAAAAAAAAACTTAAAAACTCATGTTCCGTTTATGCGAGGCAAGTAAGATAAAAGCAGCAAAGTCATAATGGTGTAGTTACGTTTACTTTTTCAATTAAAAACCTCCTAAAACAATGTCATATTAAACTACATACCTCTCATTAGGAATCGTGGTAAATGTGAGCTAGGGTCAACTAGGGCAAATGCGTCAGTAAAGCAATTGCGCCTTTCTAAAAATTACTGACAATCCCTTCACAAATTAGGCGCCACATACATTTTTTTAAATCTTTAGTTTCAATAATCTGCACAAGATGGCGTTAGTTGCCTAATTTGTAAAGGGTTTGTCAGACGCAATAGCCCCACAGACACATTTGCCCCAGTTGACCCTACATTTAAAACTAAATGTATATCTCTCGTCTTTGAGCTCTAATTATTATATATTATTAGGCGGTTCGCCTAAGATCTACTTATCTAACTAGTGGCCAATCGTCCACTAATCTAATTAGTTTTTTTCTGCAACTAGAATATAACTTCATCGAACACCGTAAAGGAGAGACAGCAACGCTCCATCTAGCCATAACTTGCGGCGAGCAGTTAAATGTACGAATAGCACCCGATATTGCGCCCGCGGCTCTACCAACTATCTGCTACGTAATACCATCCAATTAAACTGCTACGAATTTATGTGTGTACTCTACATGCCCAGAGGTGTTACATTGTGATAAAGTAAACTAATTCTATCTGATCGAAAATATTGTCATCATACTTACACTGGTGGTTCTGTGAGTTGTAGACCTCGCGGCCGACGTTTGTTCTCCTGTACAGGTGCATTCCTCAACCGATTCTCTTGAAATTTTGTGAGCAGGTTCGAAGATTATATATTTATCATATCTCCTGTAGAGGAAGACAAAGATCCGGACAGAAATCCGGACAGAGATCCAGACAGAGATCCGGACAGAGATCCGGACAGAGATCCGGACAGAGATCCGGACAGAAATCCGGACAGAAATCCAGACAGAATTTGGACATACGAAAGCATTTAAAACAAAATCTACGCTTAAACGCCTCTAGACGCTCGCTCGGTCGATTTTAAGTTCAAAAGTCTGCGTGTTTGCTTGTTACTTTTTCACGCTCAAATGGATGGACGGATTTCGATGAATATTAGTAAGAAGATATTTCACTGGATTAAGCATTCATTTGTTTTGAAATACCACCTCAGGGCAAGCTGATCAAATAAAATAGATGAACTCTATCAGATGGTAATAGTTGTCATTGTATTTTTAATTCTCAAGCCCGCATGCTAAAACGAAGCTCAGTCTTGAATCACGATTTAAAACTGGTTTTAGGTATAAGTCCACATGCTAGAACAATGCTCAGTCTTAAATCTTGATTTTAAACTGGTTTTCACATAAAACCAGTTTTAAATCGAAATTCAAGACTGAGTATCGTTTTAGCATGCGGGCCTCAAAGGTACAATGTTGATTTCTGCTTGAGTAGAGTACCGTTTTTTATTGATCAACATGACGTTTTGGATTTCGTAAGGATTTCTGTTTGACTTTGGTAGATTATATGATTCAGTTCCTAGACATTCATAATTAATATTGTAACATATAAAACAAAGTCACTTTCTACTGTCTGTATATCCGCTAGCTCCTCCTAAACCGCGCAACTAAAATTTGATGTGGATTTCACCATCAGTTAGATTCAGTTTAATTTTTCAAGAAAGGTTTATAGGTACCATGCCAAGCCGGATGGGTTTGCTAGTATTACCTAAAAGATGCTAATAGAAATAAATTTATGAAAAGTTAAAGTTTTAATTTAATAAAAATAAGCTAAACTTACGAAAACACAATTAATTCTAAGCAGTAATCATAAAATAACGTCCCAACTCTACCTGCAAGGTTTGTTTAGGAGCTTTTGCTTGCCAAGCAAGCACCGGAGTGTATACTATCAGCAATTCCCAAAATAGGGTCCTTGTGTTACGCCCATCGAGTCAAATCTATTCCACACTGTATAAAATGCTTCAGTCCTCAAATTATTACGATCCCAATAGGAAAAGGACAATTCGACCGTTTCTTTCAATATTCCTGTATCTTCTCTCGGAAAATGTAATCGACCAAGGACAGTAATATTATATTTTGTTATATAATAACGATTTTCCTTTCCGATGGCAATTCGTCGTTATTGAACGTAAAGTAAAAACGGTGGCTTCAGTTGAAACGAACATAGGTAATAATAGTATAGTTATTGTTATATCTACCCTCGAGGTACCTCGGATCGGGCGGGGAGTCTCTCGAGGATCGGTAGGCGTCGAAGTTACGAGATACATTGCGTGTTATAAAGAGGTCGTTGCGTTTTAGCGTGGCGTCATCGGTTCAATAGACGAGCAGCTATGGTTGGCGGTCGTTGGATTGTGTGTTCGCAATAGTGGTAGGTTTGTGCGCTCCGACCTGGCTTCTATCTGCAAAATCAATGTGGCTATTAGCAAGCTTTCGCGCAGTCGCATAACGTCCTCGAAACGCTACCGGTCAGAAGTTACCGGCAGCGCTTGTATTCTCGCCATTCCGCGATGCAGATACGACTTTTCATAATAAACACATTTTCAACCTCCCACACTTATTCTTTCAGGACACCGACAATTCCAGCAATTGTAATCGACTCAAATTAGTTTGATTCGATTTTAGTAAAACGAGTCGTAGAAAATTCTAGTAAAAAGTAACGGTTTCCTTTATTTTAATCTTACGGTTGTTACGTGTCGAGTTGTTTGTGACGATAAAAATGCTAATATTTGTGCTTCGCAAGCAGTTTTCTCGTTTGTCCCGAAATGCGAGAGCTCTACGAACTTGCTACATGATTACTAAAGTTTCTTTCTGTCATATTTAGGGAGTGTTTGTAAGGAAACTTATGTTTTACCCAATTGAGTTACGCTCCCAAATGTTTTGTTGGTAAACTGGGCAGGCGGAAGAATATTTTCCATCTTGTTCAGAGTTTCTTATAAGCGGATGGGATTGCAAATTTAATATCGAATGTGCTGCAAACTTGCTCTGAGCGAAAAGGCTCATAGCTGTCAGACTAGTTTTAAAGCATTATTACATAACCTTTTGTTCACACTATCTGGTGTTAATAATAAGAGTCTATCTATCTAACAAGCTATCACCTGCTTACTAATTTAAATACAGCTAGCTAATAGATACAGTAACTAATAAAATATAAGGGACAATACTAAACACTACTACTTTATTCTAATTCGGATCGTGTTAGTAATTTAGTCCAAAACGAGTAATTTAGTCACTAAAGTACTGCTTACTAAACTGCTTGCCTTTTTGTTCGTACATAGTAGATACGCCACTCAACAAAATAGTAGCGGAGGCTGAACAAGTAAACATCAATCATGTTTAAGTGTTGTTTATATTTGAATAGTAAAGTTAGTATGTGAGATTGTCAAAAGGATTAGTTTAGTTTCGCTTATAAGTGAGCCCATTAAGAAATTAAGTACAACCTTTTGAGGTTAGATAAAACACGTGTTTTCTTAACTTCATAGGCATGTCTTATTTGAAAGCACACACTTAAAATAATGCTAACATTTTAAGTCAGAACGACGTTTGAAAAAATATCTTATTGTTGTTTACTAAGTAGGTACTAATAAGATTACTAAAAACAAAAATCTTCTAAAAAATGGAGAATGTGTTAAATCTACTATAAAAACGTAGTTTGAATTTTTTCTATTTGCATTAATTTTAATTCAAAGAAGTAATTAAAATACACTAAATTAGCAGCTTAGACTTTTGAATACTTTAGAATTGGTAAAATAATGCAAAAATTTAAATTCAACAGGCCATTTTGTCCAATTTAAATTCTGTTAATAGATCTACTAATAAATAAATCAGTCAGTTTAAGTAATTAAAACTCAAATCTGTTACATTTTGCACATTAATTTTGAATATGGTATTTTATTTTTACTGCGAATATTAAACTTGTTTAAACAACATTTTTCTTTTATGTAATCATAAAATATAATGTATTAATGTATATTTCTCTACATTATGACTAAGTGACCAAGTTATTTATTGTGGTATCAAAGATTGACGAATAAAATGTTGCTTTTTTTTTTAAATGCGTAGAACAGTGGTATATGATTGGTTTTTTCATTTCAAAAACGGGTTTGTACCCTTTCTCTGGGTAAGTTCACTGTCTATGTACTTTACCTTCAAAGTACAATATGTCAAAACATAGTTCAAAAATATGTATGAAAGTAATTATAATTCAAATCTAAGAAAATAGAAAGTGGTATCTACCTAGTATCTTTCTGAGTAGTACATGCCCGTTTAAATTAGACCCTAAACCTACTTTTTAACCTAACATTATTTTATCACAACCCAGCTTTATGAAATGTTGAATTCCCTAGACATTGTTAAATTCAAACTCAAAATAAATATGATCTATTTAATTTTGAATTTAAGTAAACAGCACGCTTTGGTGAGTAAGTTTGGAAATAAGTTCGAGTTGAATTCGTGTAGCTGAAGGCCAGAGGAGGGATGACGGCCGATAAGCGCTCTTTAAATCGATACTGCACGGGCGTTTCAACCTCTACCACAGCCTGTTAACTATAACTGAAGCTTGCTACTTGGAAAAACACTTTTTACTTTTTCTAATTAAAAAAGAACCAGTGTCTAATAAAATATTAAAATCATTATTAGTCTAGATCGGTTTGACAAAATGTGTACAATTAGATATTTCTTGATGCATGGATATAAAATAGAACTCAGCATGTGCTGGAACTTGAAATTTTGTCCGAATAGTAGCCAATGATGACACTACCATCATCATTGCTGATGTATAGTGGGCTATCAGTAACATTGCTATAAATATTTCCAAAGACACACCATATAGTTCTATCCTTGGCTTCACTACGATCACAAGGCGTTTTTTTTTTCACAAGGTTTGGACATTAGACTGATAGGCGGCTTGAGGTCTGGTTTCCACTTCAGAATCCGTTTCCCCAACTTATTGTACCAGGTTTCATGAAAGATCATGGTTACAGAGTATTCATGGGGGATACTCAAGTTCTTGTTAGAACATAACCATTTATTAGAATCTAGCTTGCATACCACTACTTAGGACAAAATTAGATAGAATTAAAAAAAAAATGTGTCTTTTCTTATATTATTTCGCAAGACAAAATAATGAGCCAACGTTTAAAAATAACCTGACGCAAACAATGCATTTACAATATTTTCTTTACCTATACGAAAGGAAGGTAGCTATTCAGGTACTGCTTTAACAAAACGTTTGTATCCGTTCTTAGGTTTATACTTCCCCATTTTCTATTGCAGGTGACACTTAGAGAACGTAAAACTTGGAGGTTTCAACCATTTTACAAATCCTGTAAGCTCTATGATGGCTCATAAGTGAGTTCATTTAAAACGTGTGTTGTAGAAATTTGATGGTTATTTTATTAGAGTTAAGTTAAAGTTTATTTTTATGGTACCAAAAAGATGCTAACAAATTTTATGTACCTAAGCGAAAAATGATAATATATCAGTGTATATCTGTATTTATATTATACAGAAGTAAAGTTTGTGTGTAGGAACTATTGAACCGAATGAAAATAACATTTTTAACTAACGACCGAACGATCGTTAGCATGCGAAGCGTCTATGCTTCAGCTTTGACGAAAATGCTTTTGTATGCCCGAATTCTGATCTTTGTGTGCAGGTTGCACACGAAGACAAAGATCAATTTAGTAACCGGTTTTCTTGAAACCTTGTGAGTAGGTTCAAAATTATACCAAAAAAAATTTTCGAGGTAGTTTATGGAAATTTTTCAAAATGGCTGAGATACGATTTTTTTGGCGGACCTGCTAACAAAATTTCACGAGAATCGATTAAGTAATGCGACTTGTAGGGGAGACTGACGGCAGTCGCCTACTAGTAAATATATAGTATAGAATAGTATAGAAAGCTACATAATAATTTCATCTCATAGGCTATGAAACGTTAGAAAACATGTAGGCAGATGACCTTAAACTTACATAGAGGTTCATAGTTTTTTGTCTATGTTTTCACGAGGGGCTAGATAACATGTCGTAGTACAAACTTTAACGTAGCTGTCTTAATACCTAATCGATCGAAACCGAAGGCGAGGGCGAAAACTCATCTTAAGGCCAAATAAGATGCTATCAAACAGCATTGAAGCCACCGAGCTATCGTAGCTATTTAGATATTCCATAGATCTCTTCTCTGTCTTCTTAATCAGGCACTCTTGGCAGAGTGGTCGTGGTCAATAAGATGGGGTTATATTGGTGGACCTTCATTGTCGTTAGTTTTCCCGGCGGCGGCGGTGGCTACTGCTCTCGAAATGCTTCTCCATTTTAGCCGGTTCGTCGAATTACGATCATGGTTAATTTGTTACCCAAAATACATATTCTGCATGAGCATTGTTACCTCCTTAAACAATTGCATTACAAAGTAGATAGACGGATTAATGAAAAGTTAGTTAGTTACAAATATTTTTTTTAAATTATGATATTACTCGTATCTACCTGAGAAGATCTTTCAGTCATTGCAATGTTTTCATTTTATTCCAAAAACTAACGACCATGCAATTTTTCTTCAACGTATTTCAGATAGGTAACCTCGTACACAATGGAACGAAACAATTTTCTCGATAGAATGAAAGCAAAAAGGGAATAAAATAAAAGGATGGAGTTTTCTATCGCATCCGGAATAGTTTGCAAGCGGATCGCAGTCGCCATGTTCAATTCAGACTGGTTTCTATTCCGTGTCGAAAATATGAAAGCAATAGACATTGTACAAGGTGCTAGTTTTGCGTGTAGTAATAATTAAGGGTATTATTGTACTCGTCAAAGTGAACAACTGTCAGACAAATTTGCAAAATTCGGAAGAAAAATCGAGTCTCCATCCAAAATTGATAACGAGACCAATTATTTTGAATGGGTACTCGATTATTCTTCTTCCTAATTTTGCAAGCTAATGTTCTGAAAGTTTGTTCACATTGAAGGGTAGAACTAACCCTTAAGTAAACCCTTAAGTATTATTTCACCCGAACCCGCAGCCTGTATAGTTAGGTACAACAACAACAATAACAACTCTTTATTAAAAACATAAAATTATTACAATAGTTCTTAAATAAGGCTTAACTAAGTTTTTAATGGGCGGCCTGAACCCTCAAAGCGATCTCTTCCAGGCAACCTGAATGGACAGGAACATTTATAAAATACTATGAGAAAGTAAACTCGCTCAATATACCTATATATTTACCGAAGCTATATGCGACGTAGGTATATAAGACCTAATTAATGTACTTTTTAAATTATTTAGTACCTTTACATTTACGTTACATTACGTTTTACATGGCAAAAATCCTTGTTAACGTTAAAAAAGTGTTTATTTAATGTACCTAAATAGCCTAAGAGTTTTCAATTAACTTACAAAATAACTATTGCCTTTTCTTTATTTCCTTTTTAGTCTTTGTAACTGCTTTTTCATTTGGTTTTTATTTACTGAAATTTCACTTATATGTACCTATAGCATAGCGTTTTATGTGTAAAACATAGATATCCATAGAGACAGCATCCGAAATAAGAGACACGTATTAAGTGATTGTGATGCAGGGAGGGAGCGTTAGACCATGAAATTGGCCCAGGGTATGCCCCAGGACGCATCGGCGCTTAATGGCAGACGGCTAGATGAGATTCCAGCTATTTTCATAAATAAGAGCTTGAAACTACACCTCTATGGGTATTTATTATTCGCGGTAGGTAAGCACGACATGGAAACTTTTCTTTAATTATATGCTAGAATTAAAATCAGTAGAGCAATCAGAATAATTAAGTTTAATTAAAGAATAAATAGCACATAAATATCATTACAATTCGAGAACACCATCGTTGGTTCCACGTTTACTTATTTCCATCACAGATACATAGCAACTGCAATTCAAACATCCGATACCACAGATTCGTATCAAGTCAGCACAGTGCACTTCGAGACTTAATTATCTTCACATCCAATCTCAAATAAGGTCAACTCTATTCCCATAATAGTTACCATCACAGCAGCCGAATTTGTTTTGGTAATAACAAGTCATTTCAGCGATTTTAACAGCCATTAGAATTTGCTATGATCGCTCCCTAGATATCAGGCGCCGTAAAGGTAATGCCGAAGATAAAAAAAACTATCAACAAAAACTATAAAGGCAAAGTATTAGACGAAAGGTCGGGAGAAAAAATTGCTTGGAGCATAGAACGGGAATCGCTTGAGCCACTCTCTCGTACGTCCTATCTTTTTGTTTGGCAGAGTGAGTGGATTGCTAAGCGATTTTCGGTCCAGGGTAGTGCGGTCCCACCTATTGTGAATTCCGTAGGTCTGATATTTATTTGACAGCACCAGTGTCTGTGGAGAATGGAAAATGGCAATGGCGGAATACATTATGGATATAACTCATGGTTTGTTTTTGACGGGGACACGGCAAGCTTTATTGATATTTAGGGACATTTACCTATTAGGGGTGATAACTTTTTATGATAATGAAATATGTGACAGCGAAATGTTATAAGAACGACTTGCCGACAGCGAATTCATTAGTTATGGTGGGAATCGATTGTTCTAAGCATGTTTCATGGTCGCGACGCCTGTGCAACTTAAAAAAGCTCTCGAGAGACACTTGAGTGTTCGAAAATGTAAGGACAACGAGGCTGTCAGCAACTAACAAGAATTGTCTAGACTGATACTTGACATAGAATGTGTAGGTGATAGGTATGTTGTATTTCCTTGGATTTTGTTAGATAGTAAGGTTATATATAAATGTAAAATAAACGATGATAATGGACTAGAGATTGAATAAAGATGTGCCGATTGAAGGTATGTAATTTACGAAGATTTTTTGCTTTTAAAATATGAACACAGCTATTTTTTAAAACTACTTTTATTTTACTAGTCGCTGTGAGATGTAAATCTTTCGGCTGGCCGACGTCTGCCCTCTACCAAAGGTTGCATCCCTTAACCTTCTTCTTCTTGTGGTGCCATCTCCTACCGGAGGTCGGCTATCATTATGGCTATCCTAATCTTAGACACAGCAGCGCGGAACAGGGATCCAGTGCTTAGGTTGAACCATGTCCTCAGATTCTTAAGCCAAGAGGTACGCCTTCTTCCCGGTGGTCTTTTTCCCTGAATCCCTTAACCAGTTCTAGTGAAATTTAAGAGCAGGTTCGAAAATTATACATATTTGTTTAAACCTACTTACAAAATTTAAAGATAATTGGTTAAGAAATGCGACATGAACAGGAAGACAGATCCGGAAAGAGATCTGGACAGAAATTCAGACAGAATTCGGACACACGAAAGCATTTTTGCTGAAGCAGAAGCATAGACGCTTCGCTCCTAACGCTCGTTCGGTCGATTATAATATAATAGTATTATTTAAACAAGCTCTTTTACTGTGGCAAATCCGTGCTTTCTCAAATCAAAATCAAATTTATTTATTAAAAAGAAAAGTATATACAGACAGGTTGACCTAAAATAACTAAATCAACTAATTCAGTATTGGTCAACCAAAGGTTGACGGTGAGTCCCAAACTAAGCTCTAGGCCTGTACCTTGGGGCTCCGTGCCAAGTTACTAGGTTACCAGTTTCTACATTAACGTTTAAGGTTATGTACCTATGCTGTTATGTCCATATTGTCCAAAGCTTAAATACCTACTACTAACATATTCTGTGCGTATCTATCTACTGATGTACTTTATTAACTTTTGGCTCATAAGAAGGGTAATTTATAAAACGAGACTGAGGAGTACGAAAATTTTAGCTGAGACAGTGTTATTTGATATTTTTGAAAATACCAGGAATATTACTCTTTCATTATTATACTCAGTTTTAAGGTTTTCGAGGTTGTTAAGAAATCTGGGTAAACCCTAATGTTTTGTTTTGTCGTAGATATTGTTTGTACTTATTATACTAGTCAAATTAAGATTGTTAACTGAGCTAGAAAAGCTAGCAGCGTTACCAAAGTACCAACGTTAACGTAGTTCTGATATCCAATTAATTAAGATAATGAGTAAAATTTTCTTTGTGTCCCTATGTAGGTAATATTTGGTAATGAAACAAAATGAAACTACACAGTTGACTTTTGTTTAATTTTTCTAATCTATGCTAAAGAGAAAGGGATTTAATTAAAATAAGGGTCGTGTCATATAGAAATCAAAATAGCCATACATTTTATTAACTCTTTATTCTCTTGAATTTTTGAAATTAATATTACAATATTGAATGCGGGCTTCATATACAATCACCCAACTATTTGCTTATATACCACGACACAGTCACATTGGATCGCATTTATTTGAGGACCAGTTACCACTGTAATCAGACCTTGGAATCTTCTGGAATCATCTAGAGAAAGAGCGCAAATAACGTCGGTCAGAAAGAGTTGCGAAATAATACTGAAATCGCATTTTCACAACCTTGTTTCAAAATGCACCAACCACCATAACTTGACGCTTCCATTTCATACAGTTCCCATCAAAGACTTTCCGTTTCTGGGTCTCATTACAGTGGTCAGATGTCACATACATACGATCATGTCAATACATAAATACAATACATAACGTAAACAAAAAATTAAACAAAAATAATTCGCCACATAAAACTTTCACAACTATTTACAGTTACTTAAATTTAAGATGACCTATATTAACTATATTAAAAAATATAGATATAGGTACATAGATACATAGCTACCGTTAAAGATAAAAATTGATCGATTAATTATATTATAATAATATTAAAACAAAAAGAGCGGAAGTCTTGTTACTTTTAAAGTTAAATTAACACGAAATGAAAATCTTAATGAAGTTAACATTAACGTAACAATGAGTAAACTTAAATAGAATTTCAAAACGGAATTGCATTTAAGTTGAACATAAAATACATTTACTTATAATAAACACCATACAGGCAATATTACGTCTTCAAAAAAGTAAGTAGGTAATCAGATTTTTCCCAAAAAACATAACACATTCAAGAACAACAATAAACTGTTTTATTGCAAGATGATTATAATCTAAACAAAATATTGTCATTTAATTTTTTGCGTGTCATTACATAATATTATTTTTTAGTGTAGAATGTAAAAGCATATTCTGAAACCGTTTGAACAATGCTTTCATTCACTAGAGTAATGTCTTGTGAATATCTTTCGGTTTAAGTTTACTGATATCGTGCACAATTTGAAGACGTAAAATCGCTGCTGAACCGAGCTTCAATTAACATTATTGATATTTTATTTAATGCTCAGTTAGGTACATTACCTACAGTCTACAAAACACTAGCAATATGGCAAGACAGCAATATGGATGGAGGACGTATATAATCTATTTAGCGTATTGCTCATTGTTTCAAGTGAATTACAGTTCTTTACGACGCAGAAACTATAAAGAAACCGGTCGTAAATCAATAGACGTACATACTTATAGGTTGTTACTATGTTACAAGCATTTTACCTATGTAGCATATTGTTTTAGAAACTTAATGTGAAGGCTAAACTGATACGTTTGTGGAGACATAGCATAAAGCTGCTGCAGTAATTTCTCTGTAATATTAAAACAGTACACATGTCATATGTCAGTTCACAATGTTTCTGTTGTGTGCTTAAAACAAAATAGAAATTGCCTTCGATCATATCAGATATACCTAAATTTAAAGTCTAAATACGCAAAATGGATTAGAACAAGTGTCAGCGTTGTTACGCTGTCAGTCGCTCTGTGATCGCGTCGGTGTCATGATGCCTAAATGTGCTAGCAAATGTCATTAAATCACGTAAATCTGATCGAAGCAAATTGCAGACAATTTTTATTAAGAACGTGTACTGAAACTCAATATAACCTATCTTTTAGAATGACAATCGCAAATAGAATGTTTTGTGTATTTGGCCTTTGGCTTTTTGCAGATTCCCAAACGACTAACCAAAATGTAAAAGCGAGAAAATGCAATAACAATTTAATTTCGTATACACGCAGTGTATTCAAATTCAACTTTATCCAAACGCTCAGTGTGTACGTCCTTAACTGTAAAAGCATCCGTCTTCCTACTTCATTTTGTAATCAAAATGAATTTCCATGATTTGAACGAATTTTCATGATTTCAACATTTTAAGCGAACATTCATCATGTAAACGTATTTGCATCATATCTGAAAAATCCACAATCTGAACGACTTCCATGATTTGAACGAACTTCCCTAATGCGAACGAACTTTCCTAATGCGAACGAACTTTTCAAGAATGAACGAACTTCCAATGAGAACGTACATCTACAAACGACACTAAATTATTAAAGCGGGTTTTAATTCAAATACTAACATCTGACTTTACGCTTAACGTTTATTACATGTGTCTACAATTATATCTATGCGTTTTATAATTTATAAAGCCTACTTATAAACGACGTTACTTAAGTACATTTTGTTCGATTTTCAATTCTCGATTACTTTTTTATTTTTAAAAATAAGATGGGATAAGGACTTTATTCTAACGACAACCTTACCTTACGTAATCTTATGAGAAATATGGCTTTTGCGAAAATGTTTTTCATGAAGAAATATTGCACATTGCACGTACCACGTCAATGAAAATTTCAATACAATGGCAGGAAAACGTAGGAAAATCTGATAAAGACTCGTGTAAGTAAATTACAAGTGCAAAGTTTACTTTAACGATCTTTAATTACTTTAAGAACTGTTAAACAAAGTTGTTTAATTGTACATTATTGTACTTACTTGTTACTAAACAAAAAAATAAACTGTTTGAATTTTAATATTTGTAAATACTGTTATATCTATAGTAGTTATATAATTTTCTACTATTAATTATTGCTTATGACTTGAAAACATACTTTTCGAATTGAATGAGTTAGGTACAATTTGATTTAAATTTCTCTAATGATATTACGATGGTAAATATTTATAAACAGCTACAGATATTTGAATAACACAGTGGACAGATTTCGAAACGTGATTTACCAAAAAATCAAGCGAAAGTTTCAACTTTATTATTAAATTTTATAGAATTTACTTTTTAATTCTACCCTGACATTAATTTACGTATAATGGTGACTATCAACACTAATTTTTATCTTAATTTTTGTTCGGATTACGTATTCAGTTATCAGTTTTTTTTGAAAATAATTTTGGTCGCGTTTCATAGGAAGCAAGATGTTTGCAAGAAATTGTGTTTTTAATAAATATTTTGGCACAACACGGACTTGAAAGCGAATAGTTTGGGTAAAAATTATAATATACGAGTACGTAAATAAGACTCAGGTTTTTGTAAAAGATAATGCATTTTTGAGCGAAGCCCGTAAGCATTTTGTGTGCACAAAATTACTGAACCAGTAAATTCTTAATGTGCACGTTGGATCGGCAGGAAACATAATTTCGTCGTTGTCTCGACTTGAAAAACAGCGAAATCATTTTGTGTTAGCATCGCAAAAGGAACTTTATTCTTTCTCACATAAAGTAGCGTGAGTTTTCCTCTATTTGAAACTAGTTTATGCTGTAATTAACTAACTCTTAGCAATACTTCATACAAAGTCGAACCTATCAATCTATGTAATATAATACACTTATTCTACTCAACTTTTAATATTACGTGTAAAATTTATATTTAGTCACATTATTGTTAATTAATTATATGTATCATCGTTACGTATATAATTTTGAACATGAGATGACTCGAGATTCTTGGACACGCCAATCGCAGTTCCACACCATTATTTGTTCATATTGTTTCATTCTATTTCAATAACTATGGACACGGTATTTCATCTTAGAAATATCAAAAAATACCTTCTACATTTATATAATATGAATTACTTCCGAAGAGAGAAATATAAAACATAACCTTAGTTAAGACGAAGACCTATTCGCAATTGTACTTCCATACGTATTTTGTTTTAATTATTCATTAAGTCCTTATTACATTAGCAATGTATGTAGGTTTATTTTGATGTTGCGCGATAATTAATAACTTTACTCTATGTGAAATCATAAGTTTTACTCAAAACAACAATTGACTGACTTAAACGCTACTTGAACCGAATCACAATCTGATCAAAACCATAAAAAAAGAAATCATTTTTTGAAGTCAACTGATAAAATACAACAAATTTTACAATCATAAAAAATATGACCTCAAAACATAACCAGTCCGCTAAAAGCGAACAAATAATAAAATATACATCAAAATGTACATAATATAATATCTATTAATTATAAAATAATATAACATAATGGATTAGAGTAAGTGGTAGCAATAAATACTATGAGATTCACAGATTTAAAATCTTAACTAACAACACCGAAGTTGAATCGGGCTCCTATTTAACCTTACAGCGATACTAACTTTTGTAAATTTTAGTAAAAATATTATTGCAATACAAGGGTGTGGTTATGGCAACAAAATATAAATGCTTAAAGCACATCACCAACTTGTCCAACCAGCCAACGACACGGAGGCAAGTCCTTCGCACTAAAGGAACATTACAAAAATAAAAGTCACCGAACGCCTCGACGCGAGGCCACACTCAAACCAGCTGCAAACATAAAACTACTGGATACACGAATCGACTAACGCCGCCGCAGGTCCCTGTGGACGCAACACTTCCATTCACACTATATGATACAGAATCAGTCATGATTGCCTATCTGGTGCGAGCACCTTACGTGGGGACCTTATTCACTTTTATAAGGTCGTTGGAGCCCTTGTCGATGGGCATCTTCATCGGGTCGTGGTGATGGGTCACGTGGTGGCCATGGTGCTGGCTCTCCAGCTTGGCCTGCTTCTCTTGCTGCTGTTGTTTCATTCTGTCCTGTTCCTCTCTTTCCCTGCGGGCCTGCTCGTTAATTTCCTTCACGGCGCGTAGTTCTTTCTTTAACTTCATGCGTCGGTTTTGGAACCAGATTTTGATCTGTCTCTCTGTGAGGCAGAGTGCGTGTGCGATCTCTATCCTGCGCCGGCGAGTCAGGTAGTGATTGAAATGGAACTCCTTCTCCAGCTCGAGGGTCTGGAATCTCGTGTAAGTCTGCCTCCCCCGCCTTCGTGGACATCCGTTCGGACCTGGAACCAAACGTTAAACCATATTACTCTCATTATACAACACAAGCTTCTATTTATTTGCGATTATTCGCTATAAATTAAAATTTACAGTTTTACATTAACGTTTTGTGATCGATTTATTGCATCATATATCACTATCCCGCGGCACGGATTCGCGAGAGCCTTTGAGTAAAGCCCATTAAATTTTCACTTTTATACCATTTTAGATTTTAATGGATCATTAATATTTTATTGCGCACTAAAGTTAATTCTCGAGGTATCCGCTACTGCCGACCGATGTAGATTAATTGCAGAACAAGAGAAACTATCTCTTCGAGGCAGTCAGAAGTCGGATCGGCTGTAGGAACAGAGATTGTTCGTACAACAAAAAATAAGTAAAACAATATAATCAAAGCAGAAAGTAACGGAAAGGGTTAGGAGCAAACGGTCCGCGAACAATAGTGTCCTTTCTAAAAAGGAATCGCTACAAAAAAGTCAGGGATGCGTAAAAGAAGGGTTGCGCAACTTTCTAATTCTTTGTAAGGTGTCCTTTTATTCACGCCGCTGCGACGCTTTCTGAGAATTCGTGAAAGTTGTAAACCCTTTCAAGAGACATACGTGGATGTTTTAAAAATTTAAAAAGTTACCGGTTCATTTGGCCCGGATTACTCAGCGCAAACGCACGGACTTCTCACAATTCATATACGCGCATTAAGCTCGGTATACATAGACAGGTAAATACCGAGTCCACAAAGCGATCGGGTCTCAGGACTGGTTTTCGAGTCAGCCAATAAATAAGGTAAGATAAATAGCCTTCCCATCGTGTATTAAATTGATAGCGGACCAACGGAGTGTTGGAATGCCCGACCGTGTAGGCTGGACCTTACCTGATCAAGTTAAAAAGGTATAGATACGACTAATGGATTATTTTAATTGATGTTGTGGACACTTAAAAATTGTAGAGGCGAAGTTAGACGCTTTAAAATTGTCTGAATCAAAGTTTTTTTACGTCTATTAACCCTTGAACGGGATTTATGTCTTAAAGAGCTTATAAAAATAAATGTCATTTTATTTAATTGCTTTTACTAAAAAATAAATATATGTAGGTAAGTAGGTACATATCTTACGAAAATGGTTCTTTAAAGAGTAGATAATTAAAAATTTGTATTTGTAGAGTACTTAATATTAAAAGTTTTGTTACATTTGGTTTAGAGTCGAATTATCGCATATTTTATAAGGTAAAATAGAATGATCTGAATATTATCGAAAGTTCGATTTTGTGAATATTGATAATGATAATGCAATAAAATAGTGAACTGTCGCATTTAATTAAAGGTTCATGTATCGATAAAATCACTGACTTTGTCCTCTTAATTAAATACAATACAGACCAATTCGTTGAATTAAAATGTTAATTCGACTGAATACTACCGCTGGTGTGTCATTTACCATTCAAATGTGGGCGATACCTATCTATATTTGGGTATCAATAGTTGAAACTCGCATTGATTTGATTTGTGTAGAATAGCCGTCGATCCACATAAAGAGGCGCCTCACTGATGTGTCTCAATTAGGCTTAATCGATTTAAAATTATTTTTGAAACGATTCACCGAATCTTTACAATCGGAACAAAGAGATTTCATTCAATTTCCAGTTGCAGTTATTTGTGACAGAGTTGCTATAGAATTAGGGATGTCCCACGAGGTTGAAAGACAATTTCTGATATCGATTTTAAATCGTAGCGTGAGGTAAGATGATCTTAAATCAAGTAAATTTTATCAACGTTTTCTTTTATCGTGACTTAAAAATTACCATGTTAAGGCATTTAGTTACCATTAAACAAGTACAGGACGAAATAACATTATTTTTTCAGTTCTTTTTTGTTACATAGTCATTAAGAAGTAGCAACCTGCTAAGTTACATTAACGTGTTACAAAGTTACTAAAAACAGCGAACAGTAAATCAAACAACTCGACCAAAAGTCCAATGCCGCGTTTACACGAGCTATAAATTACCAAAACTGCTCTTTTACTGCTGCAATAACATTTATGGACGTTCTTATTTCAACAAAAAAAACTTTTAAACTGTTTAAAATCTCGTAAAAGAGAAAGGAATAATTACACAAATGCGGTTAGAGTAGATAAACCCGAGACACGAGAGGGAGACAGGGATACCCATTCTAATTTTAAAAAGCAAAGATGGAACCCGAAACACAATACACGCATCCCAATAATGCCATAAAGGAGAAAGGCCGTAAGCGATGTTTGATGGCGCGTCAAATTGTACCTTCCGGTTTATGGGGTAGAGTCTAAATCCGTGTGAGATTAGAGGTTGAAAGCGCCCCTTTTTTGTCGGGGTCGGTGTATGTCGGCAGGTTAGCCACCCTTCGCGTCGCCATGACAACGTTAAGGCGCCTCCCGTCAGCTGGCTACCATATCCTCCATTATGCCAGCCAGTATTGTCACGAAGAGCTACACTGTCACCTTTGTACCTGTACGGCTCATCTTTTTTAATGGTAACTGCCTTGCCTTTCCCAGGACGAGATAAAGATCAGATTTGTTGCTCAGGATGTAAAGTACATCACGTTCGCATTGTTTTATTGTAATTGACCGATCTGATAAAGGTTTGTTTATTTCGGTTAAATGAAGTTATTTTTAGGGGCGTGTATTGAATTCGTATGTGCCTAACAGCTATACAGGGTGTCAGAAGTACGAACACCGTCATGTTTGTGATAAAAAAATGTGGTCTAGACATTTTTGTTCACGCATTTTATTCTCAATGACTCAAGCAACGGATATTCTTATCGCCTATTCCAATTAAAATTTAAAAAAAAAACCTTTATTTATAGAAACTTTTACTAGCCAAATATGCTTACTACTTTTTCACTATCGAGAAATACTTATCACGTGCAAAACCGGGACAAGAACGAACTTTCAACTAGGTATGTACAAAAAAAAACAAACTGTCATTTTTGTATGAGATCATTCAAATATAGAATCATGATCTCATCTAAAAAAAGCTAGTCAATAATCACGAAATCAAACGCAATATAAGTAGGTTCCAACATTTCCAACCGACCAGCCTCAGCCAAGCCAACAAAACTTGCCTAACAATATTTATTTGGCTCACACCTCACGCCCTCCACAGCGACTCAAATTCTCAAAAACAAAAAGGATTGAAGAGATACTGCCACAAATATATCTCCTCACAAGGGCACAGCATTAATTAGACTCGTACATTGTGAGTCGACACCGGCGAGCTATAAACATACCACTACATGATCTGCCTCTTACCCCGACTCGCTTTTTTCCCCAAAATAAATCTCACGGAATTCTTCTCCTTATTTATTATTTTATTTAGGTAACCCGCCTTTATACAAACCAGTTCCATACATTTGATTAATGCCCGACCGCTCCACTAAAGGTCTGATTGTGAATTATAACAGAAATTTTTGTCCACTAAGAACGTTATTTATGCTACGAATAAGCTTGCGTACGAGATTTGTGGCCGAGATCCAGTTAATGCTGAGAAAATATGGAAGGGCAAAGAGGATTCAGTGGCCTTAAGCACAAGTAAATAGAGAGATGGCTTGAAAGATACTGAGAGTAAAATGTGTGGAAACTTCATCTTCAAGACCGCGCTAAGTGCTAAGTTTTTGTCTATTTGGAAGATGTCAACTGAGGCAAATGAGTCTGTGTGCAATTGCATATTTCGAGAATTACAGGCAAATCCTTCACAAATAGGCAACCAGCGCCATCTTGTACAGATTATTGCAACTAAAGATTTAAAAAAGATGAGGGTGGCGTCTAATTTGTGAAGGGTTTGTCAGTGATTTTCGAAAGACGCAATTGCCCTACAGACGCATTTGCCCCAGTTGATTCTACGTTTGTAAATGCATGGAGCGGAAGGTTTGCTTACTATTACTGTGAGGACCACTTGCAGAAGCTCGGGTTATCTTTTGACTCATCAGGGGGTTAAACTGATAAATCGTCTTGAGCCTCTATGAGTTAGAAACTAACATTGAGTTAACACAATATCAGAGTGAACTTTGCGTTTGAGAAAATAAACTCTGTATCTTCTGGAAGTAGGTCTAAAATATCAGCTTTATGTACATGGTTGCTGACCTTAAAGCTGTATAGAAATTTTTGATACCAATAGCGCATGTAAGTTACTTATCTTATATCTTTAAATGAGCAATTCTTGTATATATATATATATATAATTGGAATCTCGGAATCGGCTCCAACGATTTTCATACAATTTAGTATATAGGGGGTTTCGGGGGCGATAAATCGATCTAGCTAGGAATCATTTTTAGAAAATGTAATTTTATTCGTGTTTTATCGATAATCAATCTCAACTGAAAAATATGACTCTTCCTGACATCTATTGGCGAACAATAATACAATTTTTTGTGAGCAACTACGAGTAATTGCTTTAACGACACAACAGCAGATGGCGTTGTTAAGTAACAGGAAGTCAATGAGTGTTTGCTTTGAGGTTAGACTAAAATCAATTGTTTATTATCCAAAAAACACAATTAAAAAATTAAAAAAATACCGAGCAAAGCTCGGCCATCCAGGTACTGATTAGTAAATTGCGCAAGCTACTAAACATCTCTAAAGCCTAGAGATTTATCGATGTAAGTAAAAAATCTACTATCGATTAGTAATTTATTGTTAGGTTAAATAATTCGTTAATAGGAAATGCAACATTAATGAAATGTCCCTTTTTGACATTAACTGTTTTACAAAGTGGGTTTAGTCAACTTAGAGATAGCGTGTAATGCAACTTCTACTTTCGGATATCCAGTATCGATAGCTCATAAATATGAGGAAAACATAATGTTTGGAATTATCTATGTTTGTCTTTAGATCAACAGTTAATGTATTCTCAGACTTGCTGATTCAGTTTCACAGTCATAAAGGAGGACATAAAGAGCAATCAATAGCATCAAGTATCATGTGTAGCTTAAATCAATTATGCAGACATTAAAAGTTCTTAAGGGCCATAACCGCATGTCACCGACACCACGTTTTATTGGATCGTAATTCGCCAGTCCTCGTAAATACTCGGGAGCGTTCGGGAGACGCCATCTTAAAATAGTTCGCGTTCGAATTTCGAAATGCTGGATTGTCATTGTTTTTCATTCGGTTTGGCACTGGCCACTATTATTTTGATTTTAATTATCTCTCAAGGAAGTTTTATGTAGGTACTTGTAGGCACATACTGCGGTTGTATGTATTTATCTATTGCTAAGTTTTGGCATTCAATGACATGTCTATTACGGTTTTATAACATGTCAACACGTTAAATGTCATGGGGTGCGCGCGTTGATTTGTGACGAATCGTCAAGACCAAATTTAAGGAGCGCATCAAACGTTTCCAATAAAATTATTGGCGTTTTAAATTAAATGACCGTCAAACGATGCTTCTTTGTAAAAATTATCTCAAGACACGCACAAGCTAGCGGAAAAATCTCCATTACGCATTTTAAACTTGTTTTGTTTCGCCTAGGATTAATGTGATACGCGCTGTTACTATTCAATGCCACGGGCCGCGCCAGTATAAATCAATTAGTTTTAATTTTAAAATGTTTAATTGCAGTAAAACGAGAGTTTAATCATAAACCGATAGTTTAAAATTAGTTTTACTGTGTTTTAATATTCAACTATTTATGCGGCGTGATTTACCGGTTAGATACACGATGTGAGTGACTGGCGCCAGTAGTGGCTTGAATAATTTGAACGAGGCTGTTGATTTGCATGGCTTGCACACGCATTTGAAATGTTGCCGTGCGCTCAACGCACTTCTGGGTGAATAAATTTAGTGGTAGAACAGGCCCTTTAAGCCCTTGCCATACACAAAGCGGGCCAGGCAAGAAGCGACGCGATTAAGACGCCAGCGTACCGAAGTTGTCGTTCAAGAGACAATATTTTACAACGATACTTAATTACTTACTACGAGACTGAACGTAGCGTCTCTCGTAGAGTCGTGCCGCTCACGCTGCGCGTACGAACCGCTTTCAATATGTCGGAGCCTTAATGTATAGCTTGAGATTTAGTGCGACTTCGTAGAAGCTTGTTAACTAGTTAATTAAAAACAGTTAACATGAGACAAATGTTACAAACTGGTATTTATCGTAGTTTTCGAAATTCATTTATGATTTTGTTGCAAATGCTATTTTTGTAGAATTCTGAGTATTGACAATTGTCACGATATAATCAATATTCAGTGTACCTTTTGCACACTAAATTCATCTCTTATTTCATCTAGTGGGTACATTAGTCCTTATAACAACAATTTTCTAGAGTCTACTGTTTCGGACTTTTCCGCTACTTACAAAACACATGAACTAGAATCTGGACCAACAATTTCTTTTTGAAAAAAAAAACCGTTTTTTTAGCCACTTGGATGTCAAGGATATGATTAGAAACATAAGGATAAGGATATATCATCCTTGACATCCTAATGCTCGTCAAAGTAGTACATAGCACGAGGACCATTTGGAATAGAAAAAAGGACTCGTTCATATTTTTAGTAAATATTTTTACCATTTATATAAATAGATAATGATGTTATTTACTTTTACAAGAGAATTCCAGTCAAATGATCGCACATCTGCCACTGTGAGTACATTTGAACGGAAAAGGTACTTTTGCTCGTTGTGACCGAGTGTCAAATCATCAGCGTCGTGCAGTCGGCTTGAGAAGGACATTGCCTTTACAATAGGGATGTCGCAAGCATACAAATTACAAAAAGGTCATAAGTAGGTATGGCCAGACGTTTTTTTTAACTCTTAAGTTAATAAGGGTATTTTTTCAGCACTGGAATTCCAGTGCTATCTGTCAAAAAAAATTCAGGACCCCTGAGAGCTCGAATTTTTTTTAAATCGATTTAACGTGATGAATATGAAATAGGTCGGTTAATGTTATTAAAGTAAAAAAAGTAGGTAAGCAAATTTTTTTTCGAACTTGTAAAAATGTACTTCAAATTTATTACATACTAGCTGCACCCCGCGTTTTCACCCGCGGTTAAAAAGTATCCTATGTGCTATTCTAAACTATAATCTATCTCTGTGCCAAATTTCATCCAGATCTGTTCAGCTGTTCTGGCGTGAAAGAGTAATAAATATCCATCCATCCATTCTTACAACCTTTCGCATTTATAATATAAGTAGGATAGGATAGGATAAAATACAGGTAGAATAATTGATCTAAGTTATTAGTAAGTATAAGCACGTGAGCACTCACTCACTACTGGCGAGTAATGTGTATGGAACTAACATATTCATTTATATAAAATAAATACACAGATTTCCTCAATGAATTAATTTGACTTTAGAGCCATTTTTCGTTTTTCCTATAACGATCAACTATAAACTTTACCAGCACAAAAACTACGCAACAAGATAAAAATTATAAAACTAAATTAAGTATAAAGTTGAGCACACAAGTATGTTTTTGTTTATCATGCCATCCCTAAATTGGAGACAGCACTGTGGTATGTCCAAGAGAATACGAATAATACGATCTTTGATCTGGCAATGGCGCGCATGGATGACGTCATAATGTAGTCACGTCTAGAAAAATACCGTATTTGAAAAGAAATCCATGATAAAGTGTCGCCAACTAAACTGTTTAACTAACTATAGAGTGGAGTGTACTCTGAGTATACTCAAGTAAATTAGTTTACTTCATTATACTTAGAGTATTTACTTAAAAATGGCTCCTCATATCATTTTGTTTCGTTTTTGTTTTCATTTCTCCATTATTTTCTTTATAATAATTTTCCTAGTAATTGGCCTAGTAATTTTCCTTATAAGATCGATTGTGAGAAAGAAAGAAAAGAGTCTTTCATTTAACATCACTGTAACATTCAGTCGAAGTTAAAATAACTTATTTAATTCAAAGTTAAGCAAAGTTCGTTAAAGTTACTCGTACATTTAGCTTACATCTTGTATACTATGTAGTTCTAAATACTTAGATACCTACACCACGACCAAATAGAATAAAAAGGTCGTTTTGCTAACAAGGCGGGAAACTAAGCAGGTGGCTAATGCCGTATAAAACTGGTGCAAAAAAATTAACAGCTGTCCTTTGAACAGAACAGTGGCTCCTTGATTGAAGCGATAACCGCACGTAAATATGTTAAATACCTTATTTAGACGACACAAGTGGCTCATTAGAATAATTCGAACGGATGATCGCTAAAGTGATATTCAATTCTATTTTGAATCACCCTGTGTAAATAAATTACTGTAAATGAAAAGGCTACTAATGCCTTAGACTATGAATGAATTTATAAATGGCACCTTGAATAGTTTTCTTGCAAAGAAAATAGGCCGGAGTTTTAACAGGTGCAAATATAATTACATGTAATAGATATTGCTTGTCATCTGTCTTACTCATTTGAAAATGTTTCCACCCCAGTCTTTCCCTCATTCTAGATCAATCCGATGTACAATTTCACAAAAAATCGGAGTGTCAAAAAAAGGAAGATTGCATTAAATTGGATTTATAGATGCTAGTATAAAAGTAAGCCTAATAATTGAACTTCAAATTAAAACTAATTCAACAAAGTTTTTTATCGTGGCTTTATATCTGTAGACGTAAACGCATCAAATGTTTATGCGTACTGTAAATGATCATTTACTTGTCAGGTAAATAAATTGCAATTTACATAGTAGTAAAGGTTGCTACTGGAATGATTATATGCTTGCAACATTGTACTCCCAGCTCACATAGCACCTCACATAGCATATCACATAACTTGTACATACTTTGATGTAAGCTATTATTTTCCAAGGAACTGCCTACTTAACTATTATTCAATCTTATCACACTAATCACACTTTACTAATATTATAAAGGCGAAAGTTTGTGAGTGTGTAAGTTTTTAGTTTTTCACGCTCAAACGGATGGACGGATTTAAATAAAATTTGGTATGGAAGTAGCTTATACCCGGGATTAACACATAGGCTAAATTTTAACCGCAGGTAAAACTGCGGGGCGCAGCTAGTAGGTATCATATTTGCGACAGTTTTGAAGGATAGATGAATGTATGGATGTTTGTTTCTCAATCGACACGACACTAGTGGTAGTGGTTAGTAGGCGACACGCGCCTACTAACCACGCACTCACACTACTTAATGACCTGCTTGCCCGCCAGCCTGATCTCGATTTGTTCTTCTCGGGAAACCGTATTATGTTGCTCAATTGCGTTAGACACTTACCAGATGTGTGTTTTTATTCATAAGTTTGACACAAAAACGATTTGGTGTAAACTGTTAGTTTTTGTAAGGTAATCTAATAATAAATAAATAAATAATCACGCTAAGTACGGCTGCACGGATCTAAATGAAATTTTGCGCAGGATTATAGTTATATAGGATATATTATAGATTATAGTCTGAAATAGCACATAAATTACTTTTCAGCACATAAGTTCACAGCTAGTGATTACATAAATATTACAAAGAAAATGTCAACTTACGTTTATTTATTTAAGTGAGAACTATAATTAACTTTATTTTAGAACGAGTAGAAATGATAAAATTAAATTGCAGTCTTGTTGCGAATATGAGATACAAAATGATTATGTAGCAATTTTTTTTTAAATATTAGAAAGAAAATTTCAACTTACGTTTATTCATTCAAGAAAGAACTTTCAATAACTTTATTTTAGTACTCGTACAAATGATAAAATAACAATGTATTTTAATATAATAGCGAATACAAGATAATAATTATGTTTGCTCACAAAAACTACCAATAAATCAATGCTTAAAGTAACCAATAGAACTTTTGCAGAAATTTATGTGAACAAGCTTTTCTAAAGCGTATTTATTTGATTCGACACTTATTCATAGTCCATTCAACATTAATACTAATCTATCCAATAGGAGGTATTATTGTGCAATAAAGTTGCATATAGTCAGCTTAAGTTGCTCAATTAGGTATTTACCTGTTTAAAATCGCGTTAGCGTATACGAGGAATAGCGGTATAGTAAAATGAATAATTAATTATGTTGTTAAGTTATTTAATTACAATGCCCATATAGGTGACACATAAAATGTTGCCGATGACTAACAGATAAATAGCATGAGTTCAACTTCAACAATCTGAATGGAATTATGGATCAGTTTTAATCTTTTAAGGTAAGGATTGTGTTAAATTATAAATACCAAAGTTTGTGTGTGTGTGCGCGTACGTGTGGTTGTTTGTTATTGCTTCATAGATGGATGGATTTTGATGGAATTCAGACGCTTATACTCTGGGTTTACACATAGGCTACTTTTTAAGCGCGAGTTACACCGCGAGCGCTGCTAGTAGGTTCATACAATATTTAAAACATATTTTTGATTGTTTTTTATCTTCTTGTAAGACTTAAAACTTTTTTTTTTTTTAAGACTTATAGAGTTATAATGTCATTTTAGCCTCAATGTTGGTTTTGTGACTAGAGCGACACTGAGTTTTTGGCATTGTAGCTTTTAAGCGGTAAGTTACGTGCCTTAAAACTAACTAGATCGAATGCTATGATGCTTAAATGGGCATCGGACTTTATACTGATAGGAAACAGAGTTGTTTCTTGACGGCTAGGTCTAAATCAATCAAATGATTTAAATCAATAGAGCTTTATGCAGTTATCAATGAAATTCACTTAGCAAAAGTACGCAAATCAAAATGACAATGGTTGTCATATGTTCAATTAAAAGTTTCTTGGAATTGTATGACATTACAATCTTTATACAATGGGATCATCAGGAAAATCTCGAATAAAACGAAAATGAAAAACTACTCGTCCCTAAGTTTAGTTTGATGTGTCTGGCATAAAATACTTTTTCAGTTCACACTGAAAAAAGTTTTATAATCAATATTAAAAACCCAAGAAGATCAATAATAAAGATGTTTGCGAAAAAAACAAAATTCATTTCAAAACACCGAAGACGGGTCTGAGCCGTAGTGCACTTGTAGCGTCTCACTCAACTGCCGTCTTTGTACTTCTTCACTCTACAAAACTTCAAGGCTAGAGTGAATAAGTACCTTATAGGTCGTCGTGCTCCATCTTAGACCACAACATCAAACAATTTAACATCAGGCGAGTTAGTGGTCAAACGCCGACCTATTCTACATTAAAAAAAAAACACTCTCCAAAACATTTTTCGAAAACTATTCAAAAACTAAAACTTCCTTCACTGCCAGTGCCAACCCTATTCAACTGAGTCCTACATCTATGCAATCTATACATGTGTGAGTGCGGTAATGGCTCGCACAGCTGCATTGCGGGTTTGCGGGACTCAGTGAGGGACGAACTAACTACCAGAGACAACCTGATTTAAAGCACGCCCGAAGTTCAATGGCCCGGGCCTTATTCTTGTGCTATGCGATATTTAAGTGATGGTGTCAGACATCGCTTACTCTATAACATAACTTAGGGCTCTATCATTCCACGACTTACATTTACGTAACCCGCTTTATTTAGAGTCGAAAAACGTAAATCATATTTGATGGTACAATGAGATCGGCGCCTAGAATTTTTTTTGCCGTTTTTATTGGTATTCATCGTAATAAGAACACAAATAAGAATAAGTTGCTTGGTTAAACTTTAGAGAACTAATCTGGCTATTTAATAATTTATAAAATGTGGTGTAATCGCTGAAAATTTAGAGAACTACGTTCCGGTAGTTTTTTTTAAGAAGATACTTTTTGTGTTTTATTTTTTCAAAATGAGAATGATTTTCAAAATAATTGTACTTCAGTTAAACTTTAGTTGGTTGTTTTTCTACCTTCTGTATTTTTGCGTACCCGATCATCATAATTCTTCACAATCTAGGCGCAAAAAAAAACTTGTGTTTGGGTGATTTCGTGTAATACAGGGCCTTAAACGTTTTAATGCAAAAGTTACTTACTAAGTTACTTTATCATTGACTTCTTGTCCTGCTCTCTCCAATTAATTCTATTCCTACATTAATATGGCTGAAGCAGCTCAATAACATTACTCAGTGTGTATCATAAAGACAGACACAGGATAGGTACTGATTAATTCCGGAAAATGAGGAAAACCGGAAGTTCACGAATAAAATCGTAAAGAGCAGCCGGCTTGAGTGTAGTTCATATTTATTACGTAAATAAGTGGAGCGATATTATCATACTTACCAACCGAGTTTTTTTTTTCCTGGCAATCGTTTTTTTAACATTTTTGCCACCGTCAAATCAAAGAGATTTAATTCATTTACAAAAAAAAAACGGAATTTAGAATTTGGCAACAACCGAGCTCATTGCACACTGAACGGATATTCGAGAATTGGAGATGACAGGTGGAACAAATGCGGATCTAAATCATCTACCTACTTTTCAAATAAATCCTACTAATATTATAAACGCGAAAGTTTGTAGGTATGTATGGATGGATGGATGGATGGATGGATGGATGGATGGATGGATGGATGGATGGATGGATGGATGTTTGTTACTCTTTCACGCCAGAACGGCTGGACAGATCTGGATGAAATTTGGCACAGAGATAGATTATAGTTTAGAATAGCACATAGACTTTTTAACCGCTTGTGAAACCGCGGGGTGCAGCTAGTAGTTAATAAATTCAAATAGTTTAAGTAGGTGTTCACTCTTATTTTTGTTATTTTTTGCACACCTATGTCCCATACTCTTTCATAAGTATCTTTTCCATCCTAAGGTTGCCTGGAAGAGATCGCTCTTAGTGATAAGGCCGCCAGTTGTTACACTACAGTTTAAGAATTTTCTGTTCTTTTGTTTTTGTTATTTCTGGTGTGAACAATAAAGTGTTTATCTATGTACAACACGCACGAAACGCTTTGGTTCCTCATTTCTCTTAAGGACCGCTAGAGTGTGGAATACTCTGCCAGAGTGTGTGTTCCCTGACACTTATAATCTGGGTGTCTTCAAGTCTCGAGTGAATCGGTTTCTTCTAGGCAAGCGTGCTCCATCGTAGGCCGCATCACTGCTTATCATCAGGCATGTTGGGGGTCAAACGCAAGCCAAAAGGCTTGCGTTTTTTATTACTTAATAAAGTAATAAAAAAAAAAAAAAAAAAAAAAAAAAAAACTATCCATCTAGCTGATGATTTGTTTAGAATCGTTTAGGTATACAAATTCAATATTGACAGGCTTAATTTTATTCAGTGCACTATTTATTCCTGGAGCGATGATAGCCTAGTTGGAGAAGGCCCACCTCTCAAGCCAGAGAGAGCGGGTGCGACGGCACGCACCAAATCATGTTCATGTTCATTGTGTGAACATAATATGTGCGTATTGTATGTCATATGCTACATGACTGGAGCCCGGTGTGTGGCGATAGGCTCGCCTCTTGTCACATTTGGACTGAATATCGTCCGGCGAAATGTGGGTGTTGTATTACACCTCTGCCAGCCCCTTTAAGGGAAGGGCATGACGATATGTATGTGTGTATGTATTTATTGCTTTGCGATGATTCAGTTTGACGCGTGAGAATAAGGTCCCTACCCCGCACTTGGTATTATGATTTCATCCTAAAGTGTTAGTGGTTCGTTTGAGAAGTCGTTTGTTTTGGGTTTTGCAAAAACTTCGAAAATAAGTTATTGAGCTATTCGATTTTATGACTTGACTGTATTGATATTAGATTTACTATGCTGCTACTAATATAAGTTATTACGTATCGTTTTTCTGTACTATTTTTTTTCATCGGCAGTTTTAAATTTTTAAGTCTTTTTAAAAATATGCTTATCAAAAATAGATTAACTATATTGTTTGCAATGTTATCTATCGATTTAATAATTAATATGTATGCATTATAGCTAAATAATTAATATTTATGTATAACTAATTGCAGCTAGAGTACAGGGTCTGCATACGGAATTATTAATATTGATCACAAACGATTAAATTATGATTGTCCTATAACAAAATTATTATCATACACACACTCAATAAACGATTATACATGGATAATAAATAGCATTCATAATTACATTGTGACATAGATTAAATAATAAATGACCATCTTTGTGGTCATTATTACGATTATATTGAAATGTATGACTTTATTTGAGATAAAATAGGTCAAATGATATCAAGAATGGCTTTTAATGTTCGATTTAATTAGTCTGAATGTATTCATTATAACTTAATACAAAGGTAGGAGTTTGTTTATGTTATTAGTGTACATAATAATTTTGAAATTTAAATAGCTTTTGCATTTATTAAAGCTTTCCAAATAATTATGATGTTAATTTTTCTAAGAAATACATTTTAAAACGTTAAAATCACAGAATATTTTCGTAGATACCACATTAGGAGATCTTTGTTCGTTTTTCGTTTTGAGGCATCATCAATTCGTCATGGCATCGCATACACGATATTCGTTACTTGAAATCGTGCTCTGCGGTGTACGATATAGGGCTCATATTTCTATCCTTTATTTTTAGCCGAGTTGATTTTCCGCGATTCTAATAAACGGGCCTCAAAAATTGCGAAGAATCTAAATAACATATTTTTTTTAACATTACTGGGAAAAAATACGAAACAATAATGTAAGTATAAGCGACATTAACTTTTATTTACGTAAAACTCATTATGTACGTGTTATCACAAGTACGAGTAATATTATGATAATTATGCAGCGTTAGTGTTATAATTTCAGCAGTTTTGTTTGAAAAAGATAAAAGAAACAATTAAAAAACCCATGATCCCATGACCAAATTATGATTAAATTTATCAAAAAGATGCATTTTAGGTTATTTAATTATTAATTTAGGACATCGTTATGAGCAGGTGCGAATCTGTAATGTTAATCGTAACATTTTTGATGCGCGCAACTTAATTTTCGGATGGACAAAAGTGCATATTTGTTTTTTATTAAACTACTCTATTAAAATAAATATTTTTATTTTTTTAATAAAGCACATAATAATACTTTTTTCTACTATTATAATAAGTGTGATTTATCATAAAGTACCTTTTAGAGTGTTTTTTTTTTTCATTGCTTTAGACTGCCTTTCCACTGCGGCGTACCTAGATTGTGACTTATGCAAGCCAATTTTAACGAATAAATTCGTTAAGAGATCAGTTAAGGATAATTAGCGATGATAGCCTAGTTGGAGAAGGCCTGCCTCTCAAGCCAGAAGGAGTGGGTTCAAACCCAGTCGACGGCACGCACCAATTTGTTAATTGTGTGAACATATTATGTGCATATTGTATGTCATCTGCTACATGACTGGAGCCCGGTGTATGGCGACAGGTTCGCCCCCTGTCACATTTGGGACTGAAAATCGACTGGCGAAGTGTGGGAGTTGTATTACACCTCTGCCAGCCCCCTCGGAGGAAAGGCGTGATGATATGTATGTATGTAGATACAACCTAGGTCTCTTCAAGCCCAGAGTGAATACTCGTAAGTACCAACTAGGTCTTCGTGCTTCATCTTAGGCCACAATATCGCTTCACATCAGGCGAGTTGGTAGTCAAATGTTGACCTATTCTTTATAAAAAAAAAGGTATATTTCGTTCAAAGATCAACTATGTGAATAATATCACTTCACAAGTACAAAAACTGCAGTTTTCAAGCAAGTGTTGCTATTTTCCTCACCAGGCTATAAAGACGTTTTCGTCCACTTCGAGTCATGTCTGAGAGAAATACACGCAGTTCCACAGACTTCAAAGGGCATAGATAAATAAAAGCATCAGACAATGCAGTCCGTATATCAGAGCAACAAAGCAAAGATAAACTTGGCCTACAACCGCACATAGTGCAAGAGCCACTGACAAATTTAGTTTTCCACAACTTACTATGCATGCTATGCACTTTTCTTTACTATGCATGATTCGGGGCAAGCTGGTAAAAATGTACGCTTACAAGTTCCTGAGATAGATATTATTATGAATTTGATTACCAAATAATAACAAGTAAATTTTTTGACTAAATACTTTACCTTATTTCGCATCTTATATTTTACCTACCATACCTCACCTCCCTGCTTCCCCTACCTACCGTACCTTACCTACCTAATACCGTAGACACCTCATCTATTTGGTAATGATTTGGCGAGCTTTGAAATTTTTGTGGGAAATAAACTGAATTACACTTGTTGATTCATTTTATACGATGCTAATAAAAAGTTACCGATAAAACTCATTTAGTTCACACAGCTCCCATTTTATTAACGTCCTATAATGCCCTTTACAGTTATCGTTCCAATAAGTACTTACTTGTTAATTAAATGACTCACTAATAAATTAAGGTTTAATTAAAATGTTTTCGGTAAAAATCGGTCAATAATTTCCGTTCGTGATAAAAATGTACAGTTACTGCCAGACTACTTTCCACAGAGTATTACAATCAGAAGGTAGATCTTTGTCAGTGTAATAAAAACATTCCCAGTAGCCGGCCAAAACGAGTTTGTATGTATGGGCTTTATATGGTACTGTATTGTAGATAGACACACGTTTTGCATTTTACGACGTAAACACGGACAAAACTTTGCATTAATCACCAGAAACACCTCGTGTTTTTATCCAAAAATCCATTATTTTTGAAATTTTCATCATTTTTCAGGAAATATAGAAAGAAAATAAACAAGTTTACAAACGTAGATCAAAACTTTTAAAAACAATTTTAAATAAAATTATAGTAACATCACCCATATCGATAATTTAAATAAAAACGAACTTACCTAGTGAAGTTTGATTGTGTCGTATTACAAAATTACAATACAACAATGCGATTTTATGCAATTTTATTTCGTATTTTGTTTATTCCACCTAAAGCTACCAAAAATAATATGCCTCTAAATTAAATTAATGTCATTCCCGAACAACATAATTTTCTTCAGCGTAATCCTGACTAATTACAAATTACGCCAATAAATATCGCCAAACAAAAAACAATTAGCCGTCCAATTTATTCACGCCAAGCGATGTTTCAGTTTGAATAGTTCTAAAAATACAAAACTGCAGCACAAGTGTATTAGTTATAATTATATTGCAACAACGCTCGAATCCTCGAGTGTAATTATACAAAGTCTGGGCAGGATATCCAACTACCCACAAATGTTTAAAGTCCAAAATTGACCTCAACTAATTGTGATTATGTACTCTATTTGATAGAACCTAAAGTTCATTTTAGGATACCAGCTTTGCGCATTTTCATTCAGGATTTCCCCTTTAGCAAAGTCTGAAATATAACTATTTTAGTAACGTTAACAAAATAACTGCAGTCTACCGCCCACCGATCTAATTTGGCTCTGTGCTGACGTTTCAATTAACATTTTTGTTTGCATACATTTTTGTTTCTTTTTTTTTATACGCAATTCTTATTCTTAAATGCAAGTAGAGTATAAATCAAAGTAGAAAAGTTATAATCCAACGCAGACATGGTAGATACTGGAAACACAGTTCTCGTTTTAATTTATCATTCGTAAATCGTAATACATTAATAGTACCGACACATTCGCGAACAGCTTCGTGCGTTGAGAGTGCATGAAGCTGTTAAAACTACTGAAATACTTTATGTATATTTAAATGACGCTTCGAATTACTTTTTTCTATCGCTTCACTATAATTTAGTTACTAGTTACATACTGTTCTTAAAGCGCCTCAAAGCTCCGGAAACAATCGGCTTACTCAAAGTTTTTTAGTCGTCAATATTTATACAAGAACCCACGTGTTAATTCTATAACAGGATGTTTGAAAGATCAAATTCCCGCTCTAAGTACGCGCTTTATTTCCTATTACTCTTAACTATTAGTTATTATTTGTAACCATTCGTGAAGATAAGTCCTCAAGAGTTTAAACAGTTATTTTGGTAATATATTAAAGCCAAGTGATCGTATATTCTCGTCACGAGTCGACGGTTTTATTTTTGAAAATTACTCCATCAGTCACAGATAACGTTAACGGAGCGTTAGAAAAAATATCTAACGGGTGTAGATGTCACGTACGATCTAATAGTGACTAAATAGCTTGAGAGTGATTGGTTGAATGTAGAATGGTAATTGGGGATTGCCGCACGATTTTTAGTGTGGCATCATTGACTATTCCGAAGCCAAAACTGTAACATGATTGGCTGGTTTCGACGTATTTATATGACTATAAAGTATTAATTTATTTATTTAGCCATTTATGTTAAAAAAAATTGACGATTGACTGTTTTAATACAAACAAATCGTAAAGTATTAATTTTTTTGGAGCCAATTTATGGCATTTTGGGTCCCAATACGTCGAGATCGTATTCAAAAGCCTCCGGATCTGGTATAAGAACTAAGTAGTCAAAGACAAAGATTTAGGGTGCGTTTTCACTGAAGTGGAACTGAGCGAAACTGGGCTTACAGTGTCAACAAACACCAACTTATCAGTTTCAGTTGAACAACTTATCACACTACTTTAAATCTCCGCCCGCTTCAGTGGAAGCATCGTGATTGGTCAATTCACGCTCCGCGTTGCTCAGCTTCGCTTTAGTGGAAACACACCCTTACCTATCTATAAATCTTTGTTAAATTTGGAAGAAATTTTCCATTCGAGGCTGTATTCTTTTAAAGTGACACATTAAATTATATACTTAATATGATATATTGATCTAGACAGATTATTTTTATTTATTAATTCCTATTTAGCGAGAATAGAATCATCTGCTACATAGACATGCTCATTAATATTCATGTCGTTTTAAAAGTTATAAAACGCTTCATTTTTCAAATTTATTTTAAATTAAATCTTAACATTTTTTGTTATGTCTAATTTAAAATGAATCATAAATTTTATTTAAATCTATTTTTTACCAACAAACTAAGTTTGTGAAACATAGGAGTTCGATTATAACAGTTGTATAATTGTCAAAAAACAAATGATCGCATATATTAAACGGTATTACCGATTAAATACCGAAACCGTTTTCAAAATCTTGGATAAGTTATGAATCACGAATACGCGAGGATACGTGGCAGTTATTTCTGAACGTGATTATGCCACCGTCCGAGGGAACAAACACCTTATTGTTCACAATATAGAGCGTACATTATAACGGTACATCTGACTAGGTATATCGGTCGTACAATAAAGGAGCTTTCAAAAACATCGAGGTATCTCAGCGGCAATACAGACTCGAGTTACGTTATGTTTTGAAAGCGCATAGACCTTACGGTTACAGTTCCGACGAAGTGTCGACTTCGGGTTACGTTTTATACCGTCATTCGAATCTTTAGCTCGGATGTTTGGTCCGAAACGGCCGTTCATTAGCATTTTATGAGTGATACGACCGATAAAAGTGTAATAAGACGCATTCAGCGGGTCATACGATGTGACAGACATTGGTCGGCCCGCTGGCACACACTAGAGGAAGTTACCGCGTTATTGGCTCGTATACATTCAACTCGTTTTGATGCATATGAACATTACAGCTGGGCCGTTGTGCTTTCAAATGTCGACATTGTTTGTTTTACGCGCTTAAACCAGTAATACTGCCTAATTCAATATCTGAGTCAATGGTCTTGATTCATAAGTCGTTCTCAATTACCTGGGGGGCGATTCAGTTAATCATAGCCGATGCTTAACTGAACCGTTGACGTTGCGTTTGTCAAAAATAAGACGGCTGGTGAACGGCTCAGCATCACTAATGGTTCACAAGCGTGTGAGCTAGAGCTCGACCGCTGCTCCACCCGGTTAAAAACGACTGACGTCACTGCTACGTAGCTAGGATGTTACTGCGGGGCGTTTAACTGGGGCCACCTCAATTCCATAAAATTGTATCTATAGCTCTTTGCATCTTAATACAATTGCAATATTACCTACACCAAAGATTTACTATATTATGAGTTATTTGCTGTTTAAGTTATAAGATAAATACGTAATAACAAGGCTGTAGGTAGTTAATAAAAGTATAAGTGTGGTGAAAATCTATTATTTTTACATTTAGTATCATCATTATCATCGGCATATCAAATGTTGACCCATTTCAGAGCGTGAGCGTTCTACTGAACGACACGTGACACGATCTTCTGCTTTAAGCATCCACCTAAGCAGCTGTTTATCGCTCCACTCGATGGCAGAGTGCTTCAATCTAAGTTTGCTGATTCTCGGTATCCACTCTTAAAATAATAACACATTTCGGTCTTTCTACGAGCATGACCATTTCATTTTCATATTTGCCAATTCAACTTGCTAAACCTTTGCTATGTTGGTTGTCTTAGTTCTACGACGGATTACCTCATTTTGGATTTTATCTTTAAGAAAAACTAGCATCAATGCTCGCAGTGTTTTAAACCTATGAACTAGCTTTATTGGTTAGTGTCTTCGTTTCGTTGCTGTAATGTAATTAGCTCAACATTGATATGGAGAACGAAGCAAGAACCTACTCATATCTCATAGAGAAAAAGCCCTCTCCCCCTAACTGTACCTAAATACACCACTGATTTATTTAGCACAACGTCATTCATTCCCATGGTTCCTTTGTCATTATCAAAGTTACTGTCAATTTTGAGTGACAAAACCGAATTCCTTCTTCGAAAACAAAAAAAGAAACGAAAGCGCTGACCGTTATCATGTGCCGCTAAGATGTGCGGCAAGGATACATAGTATTCTGTGCCAGTAATTTTCTAAGCTACATAGGCTAGATCTAGACAGACTAGCAGGAATCAATAGTAAATATTAGGAATCAGCTACTACTAGTAGTAGTTCGTCTCATCGTAACTCCTGCATAGGTATTCACAATCATTCAGGAACGTTTCCGTTTGAATACCAAAAATTTTAAACTCAAATTATTCGAATCTCAGTCCGTTTTCATAAGTTTTTAAATGTGATTCAGTCTTCCGATCGCATTTATGCTTGATTCCCTATTCCAAAATTTATAAAAGTAGGCTGAGAGTCGAACAATTTAAGTTTTAAATTTGTGGGATCCGATCGGAAAAGTTTTCGAATCTGATTCTGAATAGCAACCTCTAGACCAATTTTGTCTCACATTCGAACTTAAAAATTGTTTGCACGAACTACTTGCCTGCAAAATTTCATACAAATCGGATTGATCAACAGAACATACTCAAGTTGTCATCGATCGAACAGTTAATGCCAACTTTTGCTTTCGCTCGATCAATATATAGACGGAAATATTACTTTTTGTATCTCAGGATCCTAGGACCTACTTACACGAATATAGAAGGTATATAGAAGGCTTTATATTATTTGAACACCTACCTACAAAATTAACACACACCAAAACTACATTATAAATTGTTTAATACATTAAATAAATAAATCACGCTCACACAAACAAAGCTCACTAGCTATAACAAAGTCCGAATAAAGCTTTCATTTAACATTATAGGCTACTTTTTAACCGTGAGCAACACCGCAAAGTGCAGCAAGTAATATCAATCATTATATTATCGATAACACACTTTTAGTCTTTTTTTTTATGTACTCGCTCTATTGTTGGGCTCTAGGCTTAGCAGAACTCGCATGCCTAAGCGACAGCCTAAGCGTTTTTTCATAGCTTCTGCTCCGTTTTTATTCAGTTTTGTCTGCTTTAAAAGCTATAATAACATCGAAATATATGGTATTTATTGCAGTCGCTCCGTATGTTATCACTTCTAGGGCATTTTTTGTGAAAGTCGTGTAATCATTTCATTTTAAATAAAACGAAAACGATCATCTGAAATATGAGAAAAAAATGGATTAGTTCATAAATGTACATATTTTTTTAGTTAATTCCCTAGATGGCTTAAACATAGGTATACATAGGTCACTTTTTGAGCGCAAGTAATATCGCAAGGCGCAGCTAGTAAAGTAAGTACAAATAATAGTGATCATCATAGCATGGGAGCAACTCGCCTATCAGTCGATACTAAACTGAGCCATCGACGTTGAATTTGACTGCCTCGGTGGCTCAGTCAGTAGTGGACCTTCTTAGAAGGCGCGGGTTCGATTCCCACCTAGGGCAACCATTTATGTGATGAACTTTTGTGTTTGTTCTATGTCGGGGTGTTAATATCTATATAAGTATGTATTTAAATAATGTATTTAAAAAAAATAGGTTCAGGGCAATATCACTGTCTCTTAAACGTACCAGCTTGGTACCATCAATGCTTCACAAACATAACACGTTTGTGAAGCGTTGATGGCACCAAACAATCGATGTTGCATTAACCATAAAAAAGAGGACGATGATCGGCTCAGTATCACTGTCTCTTAAACGTATCAGCTTGGTACCATCAATGCTTCACAAACATGACACGTTTGTGAAGCGTTGATGGCACCAAGCAATCGACGTAAAAAGGACGAGAATCGGCTCATTACCACTGTCTCTTAAACGTATCAGCTTGGTACCATCAATGCTTCACAAACATGACACGTTTGTGAAGCGTTGATGGCACCAAGCAATCAACGTAAAAAGGACGAGGATCGGCTCATTACCACTGTCTCTTAAACGTATCAGCTTGGTACCATCAATGCTTCACAAACATGACACGTTTGTGAAGCGTTGATGGCACCAAGCAATCAACGTAAAAAGGACGAGGATCGGCTCATTACCACTGTCTCTTAAACGTATCAGCTTGGTACCATCAATGCTTCACAAACATGACACGTTTGTGAAGCGTTGATGGCACCAAGCTGTTGCCCGTCTGCTTCTTATGATAATAGGCACGTCAACGGTCCATTTAGGCATCAGCTCAGTTAATCATCGGACGAGCAACGGGTCAGTACCACTAGCGCTTCACACACGTGTCACCTGTAGTCTAGTTGGCCACGTTTATGAGTACTAAAACGTGGCCAACTAGACTACAGGTGAGGGTGATATTAATAGTTTACATTTTTATTGTTATTAACACAAGCTTTTATTTAATTTGCAATGTATGTATGCATGTATGTATGTATGTACTTATGTGTGTATGTATGTATGTATGTTACTATGTTTGTTCGGGTGGAATCTGGCAACTCAATTTTGAAGCAGATATCTCGAACCGATTGAGCTGAAATTTTGCATACACGCATGGTACACCATGCATACAATGCATGGTTAGCTATATGATGTCATTCTAAATCCCACATGGCGGAACACCCTCAATGGCGGACAAGTTTTTTTCAATGCACTCGTATAAGATACATACATTCATATGTGCATACATATCGTCACGCCTTTCCCCCGAGAGGGCTGGCAGAGGTGTAATACAACACCCACATTTCGCCGGACGATATTCAGTCCCAATGTGGCAAGCCTGTCACCAAACACCTGGCTTCAGTCATGTAGCAGATGACATACAATACGCACATTGTTCACACAATGAATAAATTGGTGCGTGCCGTCGGCTGGGTTCCAACCCGCTCTCTCTGGGTTGAGAAGCGGGCCTTCTCCAACTAGGCTATCATCTCTTTCACTCTTGTAATAACATGGGTATAAAATGAAAAGGCTTGCTGAATATTACACGAAAAATAAAGTGACGTCACTCTAAATCCAATATGTCGGTCTTCTAAAGCTGGTGGACTAAGCTTTTTAAACTTTCATACAATATGGGTATCAAATCAAAGAATTTCATGAGAATACGAATGCGAGTTAAATTTGAATGTGACCGGCAAACGACCTTGCAACAATTTTGCGTTTAGTGAGATGAACAGACTAAGAAACCTGTCGAGCGAAAGCTAAAAGCAAAAAAATAAATAAAATTTAAAAAAAAAACAAGCTGTTATTTAAATGCGCTTAAAGAATAAAACAAACTTTTGCTACTACTTATAACTTTTACTAGCAACTTATAATATAAATTGTGTAATGGCGTTCTAAGCTATTAGTAAAAGTTTTATAGGAAAAGAAAAATTATTTATTTCTTTTTAGCGCATTAAATAAAAAGCTTCTTTTTGAAAATGAATTTTTACTTTTAATTTATTCAGACTAAAAAAATATATTTATTAAGCAAGATACTCGCCTCTGAAACCTCGCTTGGCTCGGTCAATAAGCACGTGCAGTATTAATGGAATATCCACCTGGACCACGTCCAGTATGAGGCTTATTCGCGCGTTTGGTAACGGACCTACGTCATGGCACGGCCCATTATCTCGTCCAACCTGTCTGCCAGAGGAGTTACATTCCATTTCCACCAAGTAGCCACTAGCACATAAATATAATATGGTATTACCTAGTTGTAAGTCAATATTTGTGAGACAGTTATCTAATTATATTTAAAAAATAACTGCCCTTTAGTTTCTTGCCTGTTCTTCTGAGTAGTGGCTCTTTTTCCGAATAAGGTGGTCGTGTCTATTATAAAACTTTGACGTTCATAAGTATATCTTTGATACCCAAATTGAATAAAAACGTTTTGACTTTGACTTTATTGATATAGGCACTCGTACCGCCACCAGTGACTCATTTACTCCTGTTTTTCAAAAATCGCAAAGATTATATTATCATTTTCATCATTTTCATGATAATATCATTAGATAATAATTGATATTTTTAAAAGATAGGCAATGTAATGAAGTTGGCTGCGTACTGACACCTTTTATCTTACGTAGCTTCATAACACACACAACCCTTGTCCGATTTGACTAAATACAACATCTCGTAGCTGTCCCGGGAAAAGTTGACGTGCGGTGCTGAGGACTGTGATGAGTTCCTCTGGAAAAGCCGGGACCCTCCATCAAGAACTAAGGCAAACCAGCGAGGGGGAAATTTTCTATCCAGCAGAAATGTGCTAAAAATTTGCGGTGCGAATGAGTGGTTTAAGTGAAGAAATGTATAGTTACTTATTATCATTTTGGTGGAGTTTTTCCTCGAAAATCTCCGGTGGTTCCCTTCGTGGGAACAAAGTGTCACACTTTATTTTTGGTTTCTGGTCTGTACTTAGCTATTCACGCTGTCATGCATGTATGTGTGCGAATGATGCCAGTCACTTTCCTTACTTTCACCCTGTAAAATAATTACGTACTTACTACATTCTACGATTAGGAATAACTTTATTAAGAACTATTAAACTATTAAATTTATAAATATATTTGTAAGTAATTAAATCTATTGGTGTTTTCTTTAGTTGTCATGAGTTGTCATTCAAATACAAAACAAAAATCTCGACAGCTGAGAAAAGCTGTGGGTTTTCCGCGAGTTTTGATGGTTGGCGAAAACTTTTTTGTTTTCGTTTGGCTCCATAACTTAGTTCCTTAGACATATTTCGTCTAAATAATACTACTGTATTGGATGTCTGTGGTTTCATAACGTTTCCGCCAGTAGCGCTCTATTGAAATGTTTAGAGCTAAAACTGAAAACAAAAAAAAGTTTTCTTAACGATCAAAACTCAAGGTAAGGGCCAACTATAGTCCTGTTCAATTATTTAAATTCAAAATTGCAGACTCTCCTAATTGCTCTTGTGGTTAAGTGTAAAGTTCCGCTTCCAATACACATTTCTTCTCTGCTCTCATTCCCAAACAAAAAAATCGTTTTTTCATAAGCTAATTTTATTCAGTCCAATAAATTTCGTCTACTTTTCTTTTTATTTTCTTTTTCCTTTAATTTCTTCTATAGTACTATCTACCTCACCAGGATTATTTTTCTCCTTTTCTTTTTATATCAATTACTATCGCCTCCCTCACTGTTGATGGCAAAATTGCCCCAAAACCCTAAGGGGCAGAGGCCACTACAAACAAAAAAAAAAAGCCGAGTTTTGTAGGAAACACGCAAAGTAGTATTTAATAATGCTTGTTTAATTTACCCACGCTCATGCACTAGGTATAGCAAACCGGTAAAGGTTAATAATCCACTATTATTATTCCTCGGAGAATCACAAGTTTTAGTAAATAATTTAAATTCATGACACCATCTTTTCGGTTCCCGCCAAAAACTCCTTAACAGTAAAAAAAGGTGCGCTCATCCGTGGTTATTCCATGGTCATTCCATGGTGCGACGTGCGCTCCGATCGAGGCAAATAGTGTCAGAATCATATTGCCACTCCATTGCTAATACTAGCCGCGCCCCGCGGTGTTACTCGCGGTTAAAAAGTGATCCAGGGTATGAGCTACCTCATTATCAAGTTTCATCAAAATGCGTCCATCCGTTAGAGCGTGAAGATGTAACAAACATACACACTTACACAGTCACAAACTTTCGATTTTATAATATTACTAGCGACCCGCCCCGGCTTCGCACGGATGCAATGCTGATACTAAATACACTACAGAAAAACTGTGAACGTTGTATATAAAAACATGCGGCCCGCTCTGGCTTCGCACGGGTATTATAAACAAAAAAACGTTGTTGTGGGATATCCATAAGATATAGACATATGTATACCATCGAGGAGTTTTCTGTAGACCTTTTGAATGTGTACTAATAATTAGTACGAGTACATTATTTTGATAAATCTCGTAGGGTTCAGCCTGCGTTTGCAATTTAAGCGGAAAAAAAATTGATAATTAACGACATCACATTAGAAACCTCAAAAATAACAGTATTTATCCACTATTTAATGGATGTTATTTTACATATAAACCTTCCTCTTGAATCACTCTATCTATTAAAAATAAACCGCATCAAATTCCGTTGCGAAGTTTTAAAGATTTAAGCATACAAAGCGACAGAGATAGGGACAGAGAAAGCGACTTTGTTTTATACTATGTAGTGATAGTGTAGTATTGTGATTACTTATCAGTAGCTTCTGTAGCCCAGTGTTGTCAACTTATTATAATGAATTTTCCACCATAGTATGAAACACAATAGCTTGATAAAATAGTGTTTGAAACAAATATAGCTTGATACCATAGAATATCTGCTCCCTATCTCGATACGTGGGACAGCCAATAACATGGTATTTTATGAGTAAGGGTTGTGTTGCAAAAAATATATCCTAACGGCCCATACTTACTGATATTATACACTGTCTCGATGGATCAGTCGGTAGTGAACATGCCTTCTAAGCTAGGGGGCGCGAGTTCGATTCCCACCTAGGGCAAACATTCGTTAGATGAACATTTGTGTTTTTTCTATGTCTGGGTGTTAATTTTTAATTTAAGTGCGTATTTAAAAATATATGTATGTATATCAGTCTCTGGCCATCATAGTACAATTTTTGCTAAGTTTGGGGTCAGACGACAAGTGTCACCGTGTCTGCAAGTGTCCCGAATATTATTATAAATAAAAAATCGATAGTAGCTCTGCCAGTTTTTAGGCTTTTCGCGGCTAAATGGCCAAACTGATCTTGATGAAATTTGATAATTAGTTACAGCATTTGACGAGGAAGGTTATTGGATACTATTTACTGCTAACAGCTAGTTTTTAATGAAAACCAATTTGCAAATACTTTATAGTCTGACCCACGACTTCAGAATTCAGAAAATAGTATCCAATAACCTCCTCGTAAAATACTGTTACTAATTTTCAAATTTCATAAAGATCTGTTCAGCCGTTTTAGCCGTGAAAAGCCTACAAACATACAGACAGAAATACAGATAGAGTTACTTTCGTTTAATATTATAAGTAAAGTATGATATGGATTTCGAGCTTTATTATTTACTTATAACAAAAAAAATGTTTCAATGTAAATTTTTAACATATTTTTACAAACCAGAAACTGAATAGGTTTTTATAAAAAAAGAAGCATAATAACAAATCCAACATAAGGTTTAATTCTCAAACAACCAACTTTGAAATTAATAAATCCTACAATGTCCGACCACACCACACCACCGAAAAAGATGGCGCGCTCCTCTTGGTGCTTCTCAGGCAAGGAGTTTCCCACCATGCAGGTCCCGTCATCGTGACGTCAGCAAGGAGGTTTTGCTTAACATTTCTCATAATATATTATCACCACACCTTTCTCCCAAAGAAGATGGCAGAGGTATATTACAACACCCACACTTCGTCGGTCGATATTCAGTCCTATGAATGTGACTGGGGGTGAGCTTGTGGCCATACAACCGGCTTCGGTCATGTAGCAGATGACATACAATACGCACACAATATTCACACAATGAACAAATTAATGCGTGCTGTAAGCTGGGATCGAAACCACTCCCATCTGGCTAAAAGTTTCTTAAAGGTCCCTAAAAGTTTTTTAATATTTAATAATCGCGGATTACCCCTATTACCTATTATAGATAGGTAGTGTAAGTATACTGTATCCGGAACCCAAAAAACCCTGAAAACTGCAGTCTGTCAAGTTGCGGTCTTATGTTATAAATTAAAGTTATGCGCGTTTTAAAACACCATCTGCTGCGCAATTAAGAAATTAATATAAATTTAAATTTGAACATAATATTTTATTAATTGTTTTCATGAGCATTTATTTGCAAACGAAAAAGGTTTGCTAGGAATTGGAGACGTTAAGTTTAGTTTGAATTCTGAATTTTTAGTGTAATCCCCAATACTCTTTAGAAAAAACATAACCCTCTTTCTTGCGCAGTCGGGTAACAATAAGAGGTAAGAACAAAAAAACCATTAAATTCATACCTAATTGTATTGTTTTATTGTTTCTAGTTCACAACCAAATTTTAAATTATTCTGTGTAATTTTATTAAGTTTAAAGCCTTCCTCTTTCTGTATTGTCAACTAGTGACGTGATTTATTTTTAGACCGAGCGACGCGGCAACGCGATGAACCACAGTAACTAAGCGACACTATACAGTTGAGAGACGCAAATATACGGGAAATAATTTATTGAAAGGACCTTCAAAAATTTCAATACTCCGGAATTTATTTACATCATCACCATATACAGTACTGAAGGATTTTGTTTCCATGGTCATGAAAGCTTTTAAAAAAAAACTTGAGTATTTTTGCCGGGAATCAGAAAAAGGCAATTTTTGTTTATTTTATTAAACTGTGTTTCTTTGAGTATTCAACTAAAATAATGGTGGTGTAATAACCTTTATCGATTTGTTAAAATGCACGAGTGTCCGCAATTGATACAAAATTAGTAACGCAACTTTTACTTTTTTGCCAAACAAAGTACCTAGTGATTTTGTTGAATGTGTGATCTTCTAATTTTTCTGCAGGAAACAAGTGACTCATTGAACAAAAATACAAGTCCTCTACAAGAGGACAAACATCGACGCGAAAAGTCCAGAACCCGATAAGTAATCCAGTGAATCCTGTAAAGAATTTTTTATAGTAAATTACTGAAGTGCACATATTGTGTCAGCCTAGAGAGTTTGATATAATCAGTCGGCCCGGTCGAATTAGCGCCGCGTAGGTATATGGAATGGTAAAGGTAAAGTGGTAAAGAGATAGTACGTTAACTAGGGCCACAACTGAGTATACTTTGTTCCTACTCTCACTAGACCTTTGAGAATGCTAATGAAAAATTATGATATAAAATAGGACTGTTTATTCCCAAGAAACTGTTCCAGTGCCCACTCTCATCTCTCCTTGTTACATTCCGTTATTCTATGCTAAACACATATCTACTTTCGTTCATATTGTTGCATTTTGTCAATATCATAGAAGATGTAGGTAAATCAATTAAACTTTCATGTTGGTATTATGTATCTATATTACATACTCTTTGGTATGATGTATTTTAACAATTTGACTTGATTTATGTCAAATAGGCAAGGAAAATTTGTTCCTAGAAAAATAGCATACGTCCATGGAAAATAGTAATAGATTTCTAATTACCTATTTATTTTACAGGTTTTCAGGTTATGTAGGAGAAAAAAACAGAAAAGGAAGAAACAAATAAAGTACTAGTTTTATTTTTAGCAAGAAATATGAAACGTACAATGAGCAAAAGAAAGAAGCATAAATAGGTTTTTACATAGTTTTTCCAAATAAACCATAAGTTGATGTAGAGCTATTTATTAAACTTTAGACATTATTTAATGCTATTAAACTATTGTTTTAGTAGGTATTGTTTTAAGACAATGTCGAAGATAGAACCAAGTGAAGGAGAAAAGTAAGTATACAGGGTACCTATTCCTACCATTCGAGATATTTTCTGGTCTTTGTCTATCTCGCTTGAAAAGTCGAGAGTGAAGGTGACCAGATCTCATCTCACGCGTCAAGAATAGGAGACTAGGCTGACGTCACCATGAGGGAGTAGGACATATAATGGGTAAGAGCGAGGTTAAGAGTGAGAGAGAATATTAGATTTATTTCTGTATGTTGGTGTAGGTGACACGTTGGTGACACGTTAGTGACACGTTAGTGACACGTTGCTGAAGCGTTTGAATCTATGGGTAGGTTTTATTTTTAAAGAAACTAGAGTAGCGTTTTTTTTTGTTCTCCCGCATAGGGGAATTTGGCGTCGCACGTCTTGTGCATTTGCCAGTATCAAGTTAAAAGAGGAACGTTCAAACTCTACTTTTTCATTCACGTCATAGACAACATAGATTCCATAAATATTTAAATACCTGAATTACGGTTTAAAAGTCTGTGGTTGCAATGCCGTAGCCGGTGCAATATTGGCTTCTGACATGGCTTTATTATTATTGTTGTTACTTTGTCTACTAGAGCAAACAGCTGAGACCTACGGTTTAACGTGCCATCCGAGCTACAGTAGCACTCTGTTGTAAATGCCACTTGCGGTCACCCATTCGAACTCACGATGTCGTCTGTTGTATAAAATCGGTGATCGGTTATGAGCGCCCAGTACCTAGTAGAATTAAGCTGTGACCAGTACAACTTTACTGTAATATTAATTTGTTAAGTACATTGACATCCCATTTGGTTAGGTCTAAGCATTTTTTCGCAACCGGCCGTCCCAATAATTTATCGTTGCCGGTTCCAATAGCGGATAGCGTGCTAATAGCCTGATAGCTAAACTTCTTTGAAACTTCATGATTGATTGACTTTATCAATGACCAGTCCCTCAGAATAATAACTAAAGCAATAATAACTAATAACTACTGCTTCATGTTCTAACAGACTCACGTTTGCAGAAAAAATTGCTTTTGCTCTACCGGCGGAGCCTGGGTGGATCTAAGTAGCCTAAGAGATAACGTAACATGTCGTCAGAAAAAAAAATAGGTCTGTTATATCGCCACACCCTGCCCTCTGATAAGGAAGGGGGACGTCACGCCTTTTCCTCGAAGAGGTTGGCAGTGGTCATATCGTGGTCATATTTCCGAATCTTATGGCTAGGTACATGTTTTAATAAGTTTGACTGCATGTTTAGTGAGTTAATTGTGTAAATTTTAATTTTTAATATACTTACTCGTACCTATTTAATAATAAAATATACATACTTATCGTACTTAATTTTAAAATAACTGTGCATTTTATTAAACTTGTAGGTAGGCCTTAAAAGACATATTTATGTCACTGTTAGATTTGTTATTGACATGGAAAAAAAGCAGCGTACTTATTTTAAGCATACTATCAATTTTTAGTAGTAACTACTCTACATAGTTTGTGTACGTCGTGATCCAAAAAAAAAACAAGATTTAGCCATGGTAGCATTCCAGTCACGTGAGCAACACGTGGTGACGTCAATCAATGCCGAAATAAGAAATTTACAAATAGTATGAAAGAGACGTGTGACGATGACGAGTGACGTCATACGTGTTTGCGCCTGGAATGCTAGACCTTGTTTTTTTGGATCATGGATCTAGCATTCCGGGAGCAAACACGTAATGACGTCACTCGTCATCGTCATCCATCTCTTTCGAACTATTTGTTAATAACATATGTCGGTCTTGCATCTGGCGAAGTGTATTATTATACCATGCATGGTGTACCTATGCCGTTCCGTAGCTGCACAAGAAGAACGTGCCATCCATGAGCAACGTTTAGCTCTTTCGATGTAATTTGAAAAATTTCGGGTTTATCAGTCAAAATTGACAGCATACTTGAAAATGACATTAGAAATGAAAAGTAAGTAGGTATAACATAAGTGCCAGCGCAAATGCACAGCTTGCGCGGGCACGTATCTTGTCGCTGCGACTAGACGCATAGCTGTCGTTTGGATCTAATCGTCTTGCATGCGCGTGTCTTCGCAAATGCATCGTATGTCCACGCACCATGTCCGTGGCCGATGACCAACTACTCTGTTCTTGGCACTCTGCGACTCAAATGCCAACTGCGTAGAATTTTGAACAAAAAGTAAGAATGTTGTCGGCTGCAATCTATCATTGCGTTTAGTCGTCAAGCTGTTGCATAGTGTGCGCTTTCGCTAAGGGAAAGAAGTTCTTGTGTCAAATAAATCAGTGATGTATTCAGGTAAAGATAGGGGTAGGGGGCCTCTTCCTCTGCAATATGAGTCTGCTTTATTTTTACTCAGATAAAAATGTCTGAGATAGTGGTTGAATCAAGCCATTTTAATCCGCGGACCTGAAACCAGGGGCCCTATTCGGAGATTTGATATTTTCATCTCACTTTTTTTCGTCCTTGTTGCTCTCGTTTGAAACGTCATAGGTGTGAGAGTGACCAAAATAAAATTTCATCTCATCTCACGCGCAGGAATAGCCCTCCAGGCCTAGCGCACTCTGCGTTGTACACAGCGCCAATAATATAGGTTTGCCCTCTGCATGGAACTCAGCTAAGAGTTACTCGCGCGTAGGACCTGGCGCGGGGCTAACGCTAGTAGAAATGTAATTCTTTTGCAGATTTTTATTAAAGAGTAGTCACTGGAAAAGCCAAAAAGTGCTGCATAGCACAAATACATAAAAAAAACGAAATAAAGAATAATAGTAGGTACTTAGTTTATACTTACCTCCATAATAAAGAACAACGTACTTATACACTACACCTTTAGGGCATTCTACTACCTATAATATTTTGCTTTCTCACAACTCGATAATACAGACTTACTTAATATATTAACCCGATAATACAGACTTGAGTGACAAAGGGCCCTAGACAACTTTAACATTTATAATTTAAATTTCTGGCATTGCTAATGTTTTCTAAATGTTTGATAGGTTGAAATCGTTTCCAAGCGATTCGGTTTCTAGAATCAGTAAAGCTCTAACGTCACCAGCAGACCTAGCATGCGCAACGCGACAACGGTAAGTTGACTCTTTTTATCGAAGACAGACGTATATTTAGACATAGCCTTGTCACGTTCTCACATGACAAAGTGACGAGAAGAATTTTGCCGCGCGCGCATGCTAGAGGTGCTGGTGATCGGACGAAATACGAGCTTTAAAAATGTCACGTTAACTCGTCCAATCAACAACTAGTCTTATAGCGTTAGCGATTCTAGAAAGAGAATCGGTAAACGCTATGAGTAGGTTTAAATTCGCATACTTACTGTGTCAGCATGATTCTTCTGTACCTACCTACTTGTACTGTTATTTATTCCGAAACGAAAACACAGTAAAGCCAGTTCATAGGGTTTTAAAATACTCATCGAGTCATAGAATAAGTTAATTACTAACCCTACGGTTAGGTTAGAGGCGCCCTGCATGCAGTCAAGTGGCATGGACAAACATTAGATAGGCTGATGATACCTAATGATGATATAAAATGCGAAAATAAGTTTTTCAGTAAGTATACTTACAAATAAAATAAGTAAGTACTTTTACTAAGTACATGCTTGAACCTACTAATTTATCATTTAAGCTTCAAACAGATTGACTCGAGATGCTGGAATTGTTGCGAATCTGTTCGTAGAATACAAGACGAATACAGACGCAACTATTCACGATTTGCGTCAGTATGCTTAAAGCCTTATACTAAATAATTAGCACATACAATAGTAAATCTTTGGTGTAGATAATATTGCAATTGTATTAAGATGCAAAGAGCTAGATACAATTTTATGGAATTGAGGTGGCCCCAGTTAAACGCCCCGCAGTAACATCCTAGCTACGTAGCAGTGACGTCAGTCGTTTTTAACCGGGCGGAGCAGCGGTCGAGCTCTAGCTCACACGCTTGTGAACCATTAATGATGCTGAGCCGTTCACTAGCCGTCTTTTTTTTGACAAACGCAACGTCAACGGTTCAGTTAAGCATCGGCTATGATTAACTGAATCGCCCCCCTGGACCGTTTATTATTGAACACTTGCACATCTGCAATACAATCGAGTAATATCGCGAATAAGATAATACATTTAGTCGAATAAACGTGAAATTTAAATCGTTCGCCGCGTCTCGGGGTGCATATGGCATCGTAATTGCTTCATCGGCGCTTTGTGGAATACTTGTATGAAACAATTTGTGCTCTCGATGCATGCTTTCCGTTTTAGTTTTATGAGCGGAAGTTTGACGATAAGCTACTGTTTTTACACAAAAAATAGTGCAACCGATTTCGATCTTCTTAGACTTAGATAGTGTCGTGTAAGGTAAACTTTCGAAATGATAAAAAATGTGTGATAAAAAATCACCATCTTCTTAATCAATGATCGGAAATCGATGTAGTTTAGGAGATCACCTTGAATACATTATTAATATGATTATAAAATCTTACGTATCAAATCTTTTCATATGGTAAATAATATCTATAAAATTAGTTCAAAATCATTAATAAAGATATTGTGATTACATAAAAAAACATCCTCTTTCGTGCAAACCTTTGTAAAGTCAGTTAAAAAGAGATCAAAAAGTCGCCTTTCAGTTCAATGCTTGATAAAATTATATCGAGATTTCAAAGTCAAGGCTCGGGGCAGGTGACAGCGTCGCCCGTGCCCCATCTGGCGTCGCGATCAATTGACCACGCTCCGATACTTTCGACCCTCCTAGACATAAAGTCACAGACCAGAAGCGCAGAAGATCGTAAACTTTTTTTAGAACTCTCCCAACAAAACGCGAATAATAAAAGTAATTGGAGCCTATTCATATTAATAGACATTTACGAGGTCGCCACCATAAAACAGAGATTGTCATCGCGCCTTACGCAATAACTACGTCTATAGACTGTCCCATCGTGTTGTATTAATTCGTTTCTGTTTGCTGAATGGGTTTTATCGCCTATAAATCATTAACACCGGATGTGTTGCTATGAATATCTGGAGTTTTCTTGAAATTGGCACGCACGGTGACACGCTCCGGGCTTAAAATAGAAAACGCAGACGTTGATTGTAATGTTATGTTGATGGCCCTCCGGCTGGCGTTTATGACGTCATAATGCACAAGCGTGTATTAGAAATGATGCTACGTTATAGATATGAAGTCGTATACATCTGCGAGCGTTTCCCGATCGCAGATAAATAGATAGGACATTAGGCTCGGCAGCTGCCGCTTTCCCGTCCCACCTTCTCTAGGGACTCTCGCAATTTTCCTACCCTCACTTTAATTCGAATCCCGAAAGGTTCGTCCCAGTATTTATTATAATATAACTTTATTAACGTTCCGTTCGTTTCGTCTCGTTTATTGCGAATAAGATTTGTGCTCGAGACTCGTTCGGCGAGCGCCGCCGGAGTGATAGTTTTTATGCGTTGTTTTACGTTCGAAAGCTAATAAAATATGCACCTGTCTAATAAATATCTTTGCGAACGTGTTGCGATAACAGGGTTCCGCTCTCTCGCCGCTGTAAATTATCCCCGTGGGTGTATAACTTGATGTTTTAAATTTTGAAATTGAGAAATTGTAGCGTCTTATAAGCTCGCGCTCAATCGCTGAATCTTTAGACGCACTTTATGTGTTAGCGCAGCGGGCTACACTTTATTGCAGGTTTATCATTAAACTTTGTTAACAATTTACGAGAGCTGCGTTTCTCAGAGAATAAAATTAGGTAACAAGATAAGGTGCGATGCCGACTAAAGTGACGTGACACTACGATAATTTGTACTATGCAAATGAATGCTGAGATATGTGACAAGTGCGTCTATCTCTTTTAGATTACATGACACTTGATCTGGCTATCCATGTTAAGGTGTAACAAATGGCATGCTACAGATTTTGTCAGAACACGCGTCATGTCACTTAAGCAGCTTTCGAGCTTTTCACGCTTGAAATTTTGTCATATCACGTGGCTTAGTTGGACACCGAGCCTATGGCCTACATTCGTAGCGACGACGCAAATATTGCCAAAGTTTGTTGTACCTACAAATTGCGGATCGCGAGAGCGTGTCTAATAGGTAATCTAATTAGGAAACGAGCGCCTCCTGATATTTTATTCAACCCATCTCCGCGATGTTTATATCGCCCATATTTTACAACGCGAACGCAATATCGTAACGTAATTTAAAACGAATTAGTTTACCCCTGCAAGGGTCTAAATTTGAATACTGAATGCTCGCGCCCTATCGAATGGGTACACCTTTGAAAACAAAGGGAGGGCCGATGTAATATTTTATAATTTCGTCCCTCCCCAACGGTAGTGAGATACGCGATATTTTTTTAGAATAGACACCCTAATGTACGGTAATGTTGTAGCTGGAGAGCTTTTGCGAAAAATGGCGGCTTTTATCTCAGGAAAAATTGGCTTTTCGTCTGATAGTGTTTAGGAAAGAGTATTAGCGTTACAGTAAAAGGATCCTACACTTAGCTGATAGATACCTAACCGATAATGAATGAGGGTGGTGCTCAGAATACTTTACAGGTTTTGCTCTAATAGTTAATTTTCATTAAGCTAATTCTAATCTTATGGAATTGACTTTGAGGTCAAGTGAAAGATGAAACGAAGCAAATACATAATATTATCTTCTATATTATTTGGAAGTTTTTGCAAAACACTGGTTTTTCTATTATTATTTTTTTACGTATTATTTAGATGCTTTAGAGAGCTTTTATGTTGCTGAACTTACCTTTGGATATAAAGTGGATTAAAAAAAGTTCATTGGTTAACTTTTTTTTCTGATGACTGATTTTAGCTATTTTATAATTACCATAAAGGCTTAATACTGCCATTGGCTTCAGTGTCACGACAGTGCAGCCGCGTAAGTAACGCCGCGTCACTATTGGTTCCTATACAAAAGTGCTGTTTCGGACACAGTGTCCGAAAGTTGAGTCCGAAATAGGACCAAGACTTATTTGAATTCACACGGCGTCATTACCGCCGACACTTAATCCAATGACAGAATGTTCTTCTTGGTCTCTACGCTCTTGACAGAGCGGTCGTGGTCGTCATGCAGTATTGTTATTGGCAGGGGCTGATGTAATGCGCCTCACAATATCTCGCCATGTCTCTCTGCTCGAGGTCATTCTTGTGCACTCATGCACGGGACCACCCACAGCAGATTTGACCTGATCGGTCCATCGCATAGGTGACCTGCCGCGCTGTCTAATGCCTTCAACCTTGCCCTGGACGACAAGTCGCTCTATAGACTGGCTGTCTCGTCTAACGACGACGGAATGTTAGCTTCATTCAAATAGCAATCTTTACCTACCCGCATCTGTTTGCAAAGGGATAAAATTCCAATTACAAACACAGATCCCTTTAACATATTGCCAAAACCGCATTAACATCCCACTGGAGCTCCCCACGTGGAAAACTGGACAAAAATGGCGGCCTAACCGGACAGGGCGGAGCATAGGGGCGCAAGTGCAGTAGGGGTTGCAAAACATGCAAATTTAATTTGTTACCAACGCAGGCGGTCGCCGCCTTCTGTGCTAGTTAGCTTCCACTGTAAACTTATTAATCCAAGCATGTAATTTATTGTCCAACAATATTGGTATCGGACCACTGTGCAGTGTGCACGCATGGACCGGGTGCATAAATTGTTTTAATTGAAATTTAATGCGGGCGAGACGTGTGTGTGCATTTAAGATAGGTAGATATAAATAAAGCCAGTTATTGATACAGATAGCGGTTTTGGATAAACATGATGCAGTAATGTTGGTCAAAATAGCCGAGATATTCTACTCCAAGTGTTTAATTTGTTCAGCAATGTGCATTACAGTGCCGTGCAAATTTAATTAGACCAACTTCATAAATAACTGAATTAACAAACTATAATACAGCAAGTAATTTTTGTATGTCATCTGCTACATGACTGGAGCCCGGTGTTTGGCGACAGGCTCGCCCCCTGTCACATTTGGGACTGAATATCGTCCGGCGAAGTGTGGGTGTCGTATCATACCTGTGTCAGCCCTTTTCGTGGCGTGACGTTATATGATACGTTATTTTTCTTTGAGAATTTGTATCAAAAATATACCTACTATCAAAATGCTGTTTGAATTTTAGTTTTATTATTAATGAAAATATTTCCTGAGTTTAATACACACCATGACCTACGATCATCTAACGAGTACATAAAACGAAATTTAATAAAATAAACTTTAGTTTTGAATAATCAACAGCAGATATAATAATCAACTGCTGTGCTGATTACAGATGATAAGTTTTGTATATAACAGTTATAAACATTGACTATTCAAGAATTTCACATACACAAGCGATAAGGCGCTTCAAACCAAACCTTACGAACAAAGTACATCCAAGAAGGTAGGTAGTAACTATTACCCAAACTATACCAAACATCAGGACGACCTCTTTAATTTGTTGCAAACTCCGCCGACCGCGATGTTCATAGGTGCTTCATAATAGTCCGTTTAGAGCGTTTTAATTACAAAAGCCCTATTCTGAGGGTATAAGGGTCCTTAGGCCGCCGCCTGCGCTTGTAAACTACGATAGGGCCACAGTACGAACTTTAAACGGTCTATTTCATACAGAACATTGCGCGTTAAACTATTACTGCAGTTATCCACTTAGCTATATTAGTAACAGTTAAAATAACGCATAACCTTAGAACGCTTTTGTAACGTTGTAAGGTTGTAAAGTTTAATGTTACTGGCGGATAAGTTCACTGGGTTAGCATAATATAACATATCGTCACGCATTTCTCCCGAGGGGGGCTGGCAGAGGTGTAATACAACACCCACACTTCGCCGGACGATATTCAGTCCCAAATGTGACAGGGGGCGAGCCTGTCGCCATACACCGGGCTCCAGTCATGTAGTAGATGACATACAATACGCACATATGATCACACAATGAACAAATTGGTGCGTGCCGTCGGCTGGGTTCGAACCCGCTCCCTCTGGCTTGAGGGGCGGACCTTCTCCCAACTAGGCTGTCATAGCTTGGAACCTAATTAAGAATCAATTACGTTTCAAAGGCCAGGTCAGGAGTACCCGTAAGCGACGAGCATGTATGAAAGGACTCATGGAAGTAGAAGAAGCGAAAGATGTGTGCCAGATCGTAGCATCTGGAGAGAAGTGATATCTGCCTACCTCTAAGGGAAAAAGGCGTTATACAAGTAATATGTGACTTTGACTTTAACTTATGTATATTTGTATGTATGTTACGTTTTAAAGATTAACGATTTTAGGTAACTACTCATGAATGTTACTCAGATTTATCACGCCAAACGCCATTGAACATGAGTACGTAAGTGTATAGCTACGCCAAGGCAACCGTTCCCTTATAATACATTTTTTGTAGCATTATTAAAATGAACTTAATGTAATCTCTTATTTAGCTATTGAAGAGAAACACAGTACAGTCAGAACCTCGCCGACGGTATTTCCGGCTAGTTATACAGGTACTTGTGGAAAATCATTGACTCCCTAACGTTTTCGGGGTCATTGAATCAAGTTCTTGAGTAAACCTACCCTCATTAGGAAATTAACGATGTGTTAAGTTAAATGATTAGCTTATCTTTATAGCAACAACGTCACATCATTAAGAAATTATTAACAGCCAAAATAGGTGTCGGCTTTTACAAAGGTAACTTAAGTAGTCCAGTCACGCTTTAGGTCTCGTTCATTCGAAGTGCCGTATAAATTGTGAGGGTCTATTTAATAAGGCAGAAAATATCTAAGCTCAATTAAGGGAGTCTTTATAAGTCAAGAATGCTTAATATTCTCCCCCTCCACCCCCTCCGTCGTTATAAGTCGGGTGATTAAATCGCGCCACTCACGCATTCTAACGGCGAATTCGTTGAACGACCTCCATTCGCTACGCTGCAATTATAATTAAAAATTAATCCAAGATGCGAGTGAGTTTCATTAAAAATTTTCGTTGATAATTTTCAGAATTGGGACGATGTTATAGTTAAGTTTATAATCGCGTTAAGTATGAGCCAAATTTTTAATGTGATGTGAGCAATGAACATTAACATTTCGGGATGCCGATCAAAAGTAGTTTTCAATTTTCAGTTTATGGCGGTGAAGATTCAATTTCTTTTTCAATGTAATCTTAAGGCATTATTTCGTGATCTTTGAAAACTGCGATACGTATAGCTAAAGCTTAATTCACATTGCATGAGCAGAATTTGCAAAGTCTAAACTGTTAATTGTGAACTAGTGTGAACCGAACGATCTGACATTAAATAGTAAAATGTTTTTAAGTAATGACAATATTTGTTTCAGTTAGTTTTTATATGCATCATGGCGCTGCGTTATTTTGCTTGCCACAGTATTACACGGCCTAAAAAGTACGACATAAAAACTGTTTGCAAAAACATTCCAACTAAAACCCTGTTTAAAATGACATAAGACCCCGAGCAGCGGTACGGTGTCAGGTGAATTGTTATATTCATAAAGGTACACGTATAAATGCCCGACATACAGTTATGTTAATGCGGGCCCTCCCTCACCGTCCCGAAAAGATAGGATTGCAAATTTGCCTCGGACAATTTATGATGGCTATACTTTCCCCCAGAGGGCGTGGGGGTAAAATAGACCTATTGGCATTTGTGTGAGCAGGATGAGCTAGCGCCGAGACCGCTCGTTGTCGGTCAAAATGACCCTAAACATTTTATTTCGTAGCTTCGCTATTCGTGTAACGTGGCGGAATTGCGTCGACTAATCTTGAGCCCCCATTTGAGGGGTGTTTTCGCGCGTTTTTCGTATAAATATCGCTGGAGATTACACACGTACGTAGGGGATTTGAGCCGGCTAGATACGACTGCTAGTAGATGGTAGGATTTCGCTGCCTGTTGTTTGCGTTTCGCTAATTGGCCGTGTGCAGTCTTTTATTTCTTTGCGTTTTTGATATCAATTTGCCCTTACTATTTGATGTTTTTCTTTTCTTCAAAATTTCACTATAACAGCGATACTTGATAATATACAAAATAACTGCATGAGCCAAAAGCAAAATAGACGAGATGACAAGTAGACACCGCGCAAGTAGACATGATTGTAAAATCAAACACTGAACAGCTGAATTATAATCAAAATACAAATTATCTTCTTCAACTTTGACTTTCACCAGCCAGTAGCTAATCTCTTAGCAGCTTACAATCTAAGCCAATGCTACGTAGGGTGCATGAAATTATGCGTTCGCCAGTCGAATCCCAATTTATAGCATATCGATTACCAAAGAGCTTTGTTTAATTGAAGTGCCGCTGATTGGATTAACAGACTGTAGGCAAGCCCTTATAGCTTCCGTAAGTAATGAAATCAACGTAAACATAAAAGTAAATTTGCTCGAGAGAGATAACCCTGGGATACTTATGCGCGGTCGTTTTGTCCGTCCAGCATTTTTTTTTTGTTCTAAAGAGTTGGTACGTATCAAAATTGTCGAAGGATGAAAAGGAAACTTCCAGCATAGATGCACGGCGACTACAATAAGCTATTTATCTGTATTCCCATGTCGATATCTTCCCGAATGTAAATATGACACCCCATAAACTGAATGTTTTATCGGCTGCCACTGCCATTCCAATTTATTCTGGTCATTTTTGTCTACGAGGGTGACCAATTTTTAGGGGAGAATTTATGGTCTCTATGTCTTTTTTTGGTGCTAATGCCACCTTGATATGTTAGTGTGGCCAGCCCTTTAAGAAGAAAAATCGTTACTTTATGGGTGTTTATTCTGTAATACTCTGTATTTATGAACTACGAGTCTTTCTCGGATTATTATATTCTGTAGATGATATTGAGCTACTTTGATTCGGTTCTATAAATATTGAAAATATATTCAATAACCCGTAATCTAATGGATACTTCAAATATCGATCTAAATTTGTAACGTCTAAATAAATTGATGCTGGTCTTTTTGATTTTACATTCACACGCCTCTTATTAAGAACAACGGGCCGCACGTAAGTTCCATAAATAAGTATCGACTTCACAATTTATCAAGCAGACACGGATCGATATCGTTTAGCAGTCGCCTTCCCGCATTGTAATCCGTTGTTTAGGACGAACTAACAAAATATTCCGATCTCGTACAGAAGTAACGCCCTATGCCGCCGGCCCCCGCTATTTATACCTCTGTTATTGGCACTTCTTCAATGTCAGTCGCACCCTGTGCCTGTCCCCTAAACCCCTGAGCCCCTGATGCCCCTTCGGATCCCTCCGACATACATTACACAACACCACTCGAATGCTAACAAAATTATATCAATTTTATTGTCAAATTACAATTTCAGATTCGGCACTTTTATCAAACACATTAGAAACCAGCTATGTTGGGATCAAGGGCGTATTGATCAAGTGACAGTTGATTTATTTTAATAAAATTTCGCGACTGTTACGATGTTGTACCAAAAGAACTGTGGGCTCACAATACCGGTCGATGTTTACAGGGTTGAATGCTTGCTTAGTGAATTTTTCTCACTACAAAGTCTTTATGTCGGCTCATTGAAATCATGTCGACCGTAACATAGACAGATACATAATTACCGTAATGTAAACAAGGAATTTATCGCAATGCAGTATCCGGTCGGTAACTACTAAGAAGCAAATAAAATGATTACGATTAAAAAATATGGTCATTTAGATTTTAATTAATTACACAAAGGGCCGGTAAGTCTGTAAGCTCCGTTGATGTAAAACGGTTTATTTTATAGATTTATCAAACGGTGCGTAGGTATTTACAGATTACAGCAGATGTAAGCATTACTACCTACTATTTGTACTGAACGATTGAGCTGTTACATGCGTAGCATGTTTGACTGTTCACGATGAAAATACGGTGAAGATACAGTCACCAGCGTCTGAGCTGAAAAAAACCTTATCGTAACAGCATAAGGTTTCAAATAGGAACATTTTCGCTGCCCGTTACATGGAGGCGTGCTTTTACGGAAATTGTTTGGTTATTCTGATAAGTAGGTAGTTATATAATAGTAAGCATTCTTTAAACATTCTTGTAAAGATGTTTTTAACTTTATTCTTTGAAAATACTCAAACAATAACTTGTTAATCTTTTTTCTGGCGGTACGCTAACTATGTTAGCAATTTTTATGTGATGGATTTATGTAAAAAGCTGATTAAACTGATTTTAGAGAGGAAATAGCAGCAATAAAAGATAACAACTAACAAATTAGTAGAGCAATATTTTAATTAACTTTCAAGCATTGCATTATGTCGCAAACAAAGTACGAAAACTATGAATCACGTAATTTATTGACGGTAACTTGCATACAAATAATATTCAATGCAAAAGTACGAAGTCGTGGGTGGTAACCGTAGTAATTAACAATCCTAGATTACAGTTTTTCAAGCCTTATTTCCATAAACCGCAGGCAAAACGAACAAGTCTAGATTAAATCAATAATTCATGCCCGCAACATGACTGTACTCGTAGGCACTGCAACATAGAAACGACATCGCAAAGGATATTATTTAATCGATCAACAAAATTAACACTTTTCCTATTATATTTCCCGAAAAGTGCCAAGCAGCGCACCGAAAATTGGATGACAAAAGACGAAAACATTTATACCAGAAAAATCTTAATACAATAGGTATAGGTTGACGCGAAATTTAACAAGAAGCAACTTACATAAGAATATTATTTGCATGCATATTACGCTAAACGTTATTATGCTAAACGGTATTTTTTGCACCTAAATTATGTCCCCTAACCTTTTAACCTACTTCCGGCACCTATAAGATAGTGTCAACTCTACTACAAACATCGCAAAATTGACGCAGAAATTTTGATGATCATTTAGCATTTCTGATGTGCTTAAAATTATAATACCCATTGCAAATGTCATACGTCTAGATAAAGCAATTAAATCGATATTAATACGAGTTGAACACACCATAAAATGGACACTGAATACTGTGACGTCGACTGACCTCAAAAGGCCCGTCAAAAATCTACCCGCACAATTAAGCTTCTATTCAATAAAATCACGTTTTAATTTCTTATTAGCGACGATTAAATTACTTTTAAAATGTCGCTGTAATTGGTCGCCGCGCGCCGATCTCTTTCGTATATCCTTTGTGGGGCGGAAAAAAGTTACGTTGAAAAATCGATAGCTCAGTTTGTGAAAGTGTGTGTCGGGATGAGAATTTCTGGCACACACGAAACGTGGTTAATTATGACCTCGTTTGTTATACGTAACGAGCAAGTGGACTAGTTTGATAGTGTGAAAATATCATAAAAAATGTGTTTTGTTTTGTTTTATCTATGGTGTTTTCATTTTTATTTTTGTTTAGAAAGTTTGTGAGCTTACGATAAATTCTCGAATGGTTAGCTAACTGAAGTATATTATTAAATAATTATAGCTTTAGCAATAAAAGATTTGCAGCGATATTTATTGTCAAAATAGTCATTTTGGAACGAGAACTGAAACTGTTACTCAAATGGCTAAAAATAATGACACATAATAAAACACTACATTGCTACATTGGTTCTGAAGCACAGTAAACTATTTATAGTTTAGAGCCAATGGATTCAAAAACATTATTTTGTCAGAAAAGTTTTGAGTCAAATTTGAATTGATTTCTAATAATTTAGGTTTTACGATAAGCTCAAGCATTTCCATAATATTTTTGTAAATAAGAAATATGTCATTCAATTCCAAAACAGAAAAATGACATCGAAAACTGAAAACCAAAATAAATATTTTTTCATTGATTTATTTTAACATAAAACGTATAAAACTGTCTTGGAACGATAAATGTTTCAGCATAAGAAATATTCAACTATATTATTTTACAAAAAAATTAAAAATATTATTTTCAGCTTTATGAAAAATGTTGTTAGAAATCGTATTTAATAAACTGTCTTTTATCTAGAGCTCTTCTACATTTTCGACTTCAGAGCGTAATCGGTTGCTTTTGCTTTGTCGCTCACCCAATTCAGCATTCTTAATAATAAACAAGTAACATTATTAAAAGAAAAACGAAAATCTAGACTGAAAATGTTGTACCCTATGTCATTTCCACTATCAAGACGATTCAAATGACACCTCGCATGTCGAAATCCATCAAACTGTTAAGGCTGTAGGGCGTGCCAACGAAACCTCATACATCCATACCTACATACATGATTATATACATACACTTGAAAAAAAGCGTAACACTGCGTTAGAAAAATGTTCTCTAAAAACCTTTTTAGCTAACGGTATTTTAGTATTCATACCTTTCTATTAGACGAAAAAATTTGTCATGAATTTTTTTAATTTTTGATATTGTATCTCTCCGTCTAAGTCAGTCTATGTCAGTCATTATTTACCTATTAGTAAAAATGCTAAATTGTGTGAGCTAGGAAGCAAAAACAACCGATAACGCTCTAAGAAAAATAGAAGTCAACACAATTTACATTCTTAACCCGATCTGAACAATGCTCAACCCTTATCGAGTCTCACTCAAAGCGTGTCCTCGTATCCCTCCAAGTATCAAAACAGAAAAACCACCAGCCTTTTTAAACCTTACGCCTAACAAGGTTAGGTAGATATTCGTAAAGCATTTAGCAAGACTGTACATCAAGATCCTTATCAAAGATTTACACGACGCTTTTGACCGCGATTGTATCTTTGAGATTAATGTAGAGTCGCGAGGTTAACTGATTGTAGGTAACGTTACCATTTACCTGGTATTGCATTTTCAACAAGCGATATGATTACCTATGGATTTTGTTATTAGGTGCAATATTGCATGCACACTTAAACTACATAATGGTATTAGGTACAAATATTGCGTTACGTTTTCGCGCTTTTCTACCTGAAGTTCTAATTTTTCAGCAAAAAAGAGTACTTTTCCTACAAATTTACATTGCGAAAAGTTTCATATTTTAATAAAAAAACTTTTCAAGAGGTAATTATTACCGTGTAAAGTCCCTATGTCAGATTTACCTAAATTATTGTACTTAATAATATAAGTATTCAAAGACATTCTCGATTGACAAACTTCTGATTGATTTTAATTTTATATAACTTACTTATATATAAAGGTTGGAAATCAATCATACCTTTAAATAGCTCTTAAATAGATATTGAATTTTAAATTTGGAATACGGTTCATCGGTTATTCCTCTTCGAATTTCGATTGTATATAAATTATCGATTATCATGTTAGGCGGCGCGGGCGCAGAATGTGATTTTTATGTATTGATCGATTTGAGAAGTGTTAATGTACGTATTGAATTACTTTACAGCATTATATGGCATGTTTAGAGGAAGCTTTTGATGTATATCTGTAAGTCTTGTATGGTTCGTTCGTCGGTGCTATAGTAAGCTGGTTATTGATTTAGAATGTCAGTAAATCACCTTCGGGCGTGTCGGCGGGTTTCCTCGTACGTGTATAATGCGCAACTCTGGTCAGTGAGCCAATTTGTTTTTATTGAGACTACCCTCAAGTTATGCAAACTGTTCGGAAACGCTGAGCCCGCTGTAAACAAACTTAAACGCGACCACTCTCACTGGCCACCTACGCAAAACCTAACTGTTCAAACTCAGGGATCGAAATACGCTGGTGTTTGTGGCCATGCCTACCTTTAATCTCAAAGCGAATGTTTTCACAAGCGCCCGAGTTTCGCCTCTGAGGCCGCGGTCAGACGTGTGTAAACAATACTCTACGTTAATAGAGATATAAATTGTACTCATTCCATTTAATCCCTTTGAGTATCGATCGACACCTTACGTAAATTGCTTATCGTTTGAAACAGGGCTACTAAATACATACATGTTATGTTACGTCGACGATGTAATACCAACCTAATTTGTAGCAGCAATGACTCTAAATCTAAAGTAGCAATTCCTGACTCGTTTATTAACAAAGTTGGTAATAGCGTGAAATGATGCGGAATAAATTGTCTAGATGGAAGATGGTAGCATTAGCATTAGTCCGCAGCTAAATTTCGTGGCAGACGAATAATATAAAATCGTCTCTGGCAGACGACATCGTATCAATATTAGCATAACGTCGCTGGCATAAGCCAGCGCGAGTTAAGGTAGGTGTTTACCAAGCGACTTGCAACGCGTGACGTGACGCGAGTCTCGTCGTCTTATTTTGTAGCCCGATTTATCAAAATAAGTTTTCGATTGTGCCTTACGATAAAACTGTTGTACAGTAACTGGCATGTATCGAAAACTCTAGTCCTTCTTCTCTTCTTCTTTTTCTTTTTTTCTTCATATTTGATACGAAGAAACCATAAATTGCATGGTATTTAGTGCGCAGTTAGCAAACACTTCGAGTTAAATTTGTACTCAACCAAAAACGGTATTCATCGGAAACTTCACTCAAGAACCACTTCCTCTTCCAAACTAGGTGTGTTTATTATCTTCAAACATACCGCCACTTAACATCAAGTCAATTTCAATTAGGTAAAAAAGGCAATGAAAAGTAAACTGAAGCCTTCAGCATTGGCGTCATACAGTCAACCCGTTGTACATATTTTGTACAACGCCATGCATCGAGGCACGAGGTTAGACGCGTCGTCCCGTCGCCTCATGTAGACCCCCCTTTACCCGCGAGCTTTCCAAAGTTCGTCGTACTATGGAACAATGCCTTGCGCATTCTCGGAGCTATTGAGTCACGTCGCTCTGAGAGTTGTATACCTATGCAGTAGCTAATATTACGGTCTATTGCTTACGCTATTTGTAGCGCTGTTATATTTTGTATAATGTTGTTATTGCTTGTTTTTCGTGTAGGCTGAATTGCCAGTCCTGATGTTGGAGTTAGAGACCGTTCAAAGGCTGCTAGACTCTAGAGTGTGAAATGGAATGCTTTGCCTGAGTGGGTGGTGCCTGATAGTTATAATCTGGTTGTCTTCAAGTCAAGTGAATCGATTTCTTGTAGGCAAAGCGTGCAACGTCGTAGCCCGTATTTTTACTTAATACCGGGTGAAATGGTAACCAAACGCTAGCTACTAAAAAATACTTCCGACATGAACTAACAATGTTTTAGGGCAAGTAAACTGGGGCAGAGAGCACTTTTATTAATTGTATGCTTCTTAAAGAAGCGATATGTTGAAAATGCCACTCGCGGCCCAAAATATGAACTTTGATGTCCCGTCTAGCAAAACGTGCTACGAATTGACATTGAGTATAATTACCTGTTATTGATTCTATTCATACTATTTATTCAGAAACTAATTCATGGTAATTTTTTACAAAATAATATTATTCAATAAACTACGTAGTGTCACTTGCTTATCAAAGAATAAATTTGAAATAGAATATCAATACTCAATTGATTTTTACCCACAAATCGATTAACACATAATTCAATCTTAAGAATCAATTCCATTAAACATTCGAAGTCGATATGCATATTAATTCGATGCAACATTCAACTATTCCAATACCTACCGATGAATGAACAATTGGAATCACAATAACGATATGTAAAACTAATCGTCAGTATGATTGAAGTGTTCTTTATAAAGCGATTGTTGTTCTAGCATTCTTAATAGGCATAATTTAAATGGATGGAGCTTCTTAAAACAAAGGAAATAATCGATTCCTGTGTCCTGTGTACGATAAGGAAGCTTAAGAGTGCTTTGTCAAAAGCTCTTGAACTTTAGAAAGTATACCGAATGTATGTATGTATTTAAGTATACCGAAAGTAGACATAGACATAGACATGAATCTTTCCTTGTGTCCAAACTAGATTACTGAACTGATTTGGTCACGAATTATCCTTCTAGAAATAGAACTTGGTAATAAAATCTATTGATCCAACTTGTGTAAGCGATGGCAGCCTAGTTGGGAGGAGGCCCGCCTCTCAAGCCACAGGGGAGCGGGTTTGAACCCAGCAGACGGCACGCACCAATTTGTTCATTGTGTGAACATATGTGCGTATTGTATGTCATCTGCTACATGACTGGAGCCCGCTGTATGGCGACAGGTTAGCCCCCTGTCACATTTGGGACTGAGTATCGTCCGCCGAAATGTGGGTGTTGTATTACACCTCTGCCAGCACCCTCGGAGGAAAGGCGCGACGATGTTATGTGTATGCACCTATACTCGTGGAAAAAGGTTTACAAACAAATAGATGACAAAAATCAAAATTGCTGTAAAAACACCTACACATACTTCTTTACTAATCACTTACAATGTTATTATGCAACTTTTTGCTCGTGATAAGCCTATTTAAAATAAATTGTACACGGAAACACACAAAACTATTGTATGTGTATAAAATATTTTAATCTCAAAGCGATCGATCAAGACAATCAATAGGACATGAGATTTGAGATTTTCTTTTAACTAAGTAACTTTTAAAGTACACATGTAAATTGATTTTTTCTACTAGGTCACAAAAGACGTTTTTAAAATATATTGATTAGAAAGGAAGCAATGTATCAAACGTATTTGGATATCGAGACGTAACGAGCCGCCGATTTCCAAAAACGAATGGTGAATAGCCTGTTTCTCTACCACCAAAATCAAAAACTAGACAACGATGTTCATTTATTTAAAGCCTAATTAACAAAACTACATCTCCTTTAAAATTCATTTTGGTAAGAAAACCGTAAATGTTATCTAATAAACTATGACGTAATCGGCTGAGAAAGTTGCCATTATTAATTTTAAGGAAATTACTAAGTACAAAAATATTCTATGCTAAGATATAATACCCAAAAATTAAAAAATCCCGATTGCATTGAATTCAAGAATTGCCTAAGTTCTTGCTTAAAAAGTTTAAGCTACTCTTAGCTAGCTCCTACCTACATCTTCTTGCACGAACCTTAAGTCATCGCTTAGGAGACTCTTAAGTTTATCTACCCGATAAGCGAATATTTCGCTAGGGGTAGTTTCAACTTATGTAATTTTTATTTTTAGTGCAATCGAGTGTTACTAACTATCTGACTTTATTGATATTATCTGACTTTTACTTTGGTGTATTACCTATTTATTTTAATAATTAATCAGTGTTATATTATTTTTTATGTTCAACAAGATCTGAAATCAACAATTTGCATTTCATTGCATTCTTAAGGATGAAAAAATATTAGCAGATATCCAGTCATTAGCTCAATTTACGTCACAAAATATTAGTCATAATCTTCGTTACGGACGTCACCAGTAACTTTATGTCTCTTGATAATCTATTACCTATTCAAAGACGTTGTTTCGAAGAAAATTTCTGCAAAATGCGCCATTCCGAGTGAAATCACGTAGATCGATAGCTACGTCGTAAAATTTCAGTTTTATTACGACAGGATACTTATAACTTTTAGTATTGTTGAGTTTCTCATTGCCAAGAAAGATTTCTTTTACATTATCCGCTCTTACTATTGTTTACTACAGAAAAAGAGTTGTGTAACTACTTATGTATACATACTGGGTAGTCCAAAAAGGTGTAGTAAATTTAAGGTTTTTCTAACCGCCTGTACAGTACGTACAAAATTGATCACATGACTAGTTGTTTTGTATGGAGACTCGAATATTTTTCTCTTTTAATTAAGCATTTTTTTTAAAGCTGTTTACTCTGATGGGAAGAACGACGTTCTTAAGTATTCCTACACTTTTTGGAGCACCTGTACATGGATAGATGGTAAAAACTACATCGGGTTTTGGGTAAAGTGTTAGTTTTAGTTAACAAAATTGAACGAGCTGGCTTAACTGTCGTTGTCCTCTACATTGCAAATTATTAGATAAGGACAACAACGTTTCATATCAATCTCTAATTCTCTCAATTTTGAGCTAAGGTGTAGTAAAATTCCTGGTTTTCATACCCTTTCAATAGATAACATAACAAATCGTAACGCCTTTCCCCCGAAAGGGTTGGCAGAAGTGTAATACAGCACCCACACTCCGCAGAAACGATATTCAGTCCCAAATGTAACAGGGGGCGAACCTGTCGCCATACACCGGGCTTCAGTCATGTAGCAGATAACATACAATACGCACATATGTTCACACAATAAACAAATTGGTGCGTTCCGTCGGCTGGGTTCTAACCCGCTCCCTCTGGCTTGAGAGGCAGGCCTTCTCCAACTAAGCTGTCATCGCTCTTTTAATGGATACTTTATATTTTAATCGATAAATTGTATTGCTTGAGATGCGGATAATCAATATTAATCCAAAAGAGTTAAACGCGCGCTACTTCCATTTCCTAGTCTTGATATTACTTGACTTTGTCTACGTCAAATTAATTACTTATTTTTCTTTCTTTTTTTTTAAATTTATAAATAACAAAACAATTGTTTAAGTAATTTCTGTAAATTAACTATCTTTTACAACCAATCAGAGTATATTTTTTGCAAAATTATCTCGCGAAATTAAAACAGATTTTGCTTTAAATAATGTTTTTCTCAGTTGTTTATTCAAATTCCCTTTACAAGCTCCTGACTTTTCTCAAGCCCAAGTTCTAAGAAGCAATCTTCAATTCAAACCTGACCTACGTGGTTTGCCTGCGGCATGACCGCCATTAGTAATTTCCGAGAACTTGTTTGAAAGTCATATCATATGACTGGTTAAGAATTTCAGAGTTGTGCAATGACTAACGAGCTATGAGTTGTTTGATGCAGTTTACGTATTGCACTTAGTATTTTTTAAGCTCATTTATATCACTCAGTGTTGCAATTTTCCTCGTGATTTTCTTTTTTGCAATTCTCGTGTTAATCAAGATTAGTCAACTAAGTAGAACGTTTAAATGAAACAAAAAACAATTCCTACTTTAGGATACTTATATGCAAGTAAGTTTTTTGTAACTGATCATAATTTCTTAGTGGTACTCTAAAGACTACTGTTCTGGGGAGAGGATGCCTTGACTAAGCAACACGGGTATAAACCAATTTACTACAGAAATAAACATAGATCCTTTGAAAAACTTGGGACAGAGCATTCCGGTGCAGAAATGCAGATTTATAAGGCTGCCTTTCTACCGAAGATGTGCGATAAAGATGTGCAATGCATGTACATTTAATAATATACTCCGCTAGGTATAGTATTCAGCAACACGTAGTGACGTCAATCGATGCTTAAGCAAGACCGAAATCAGTCATTTACAACATGTTCGAAAGAGACGGATAACGATGACGTCATTCCGTGTTTGCTAAATGCCTTGTTTTTTTATCATGAGCAGTGCATCGAAGGACTAACCTCACTTAACGTGGTACGAAGAAAATAGAGTACCATACCAAGCTTCATTCTAAGGCTTCGTCCAAACTAAGCAAATAGAGTGGCTGACTGTTTCTCTCTAATTCGCCTAGCTATTTATTTTAAATGTTAGGTAAAAACAGCGAGTACAGAGTACTCGCGTACGCAGTACTCAGTTTGCGGCGTTTTGTGCTGGTGATTCGCATTTTGTTTTCGGACAATCAACCACTCAAAGTTTGCTTAATCAGGACGACGTCTAAAGAAACTGAAGCCACAAATATTTCCAGTCTTCTTAATTTAGTAAAAGTATAATTTTTTTTTTAAAGAAGACCTACACAGATTTTCATCAAATATAGCTAAGAACATTCGCAACTAATTCACCATTCAAACAAAAAAAAAAACATTGCAGCTCTCGAACGGGTGAACCGAATTTCATCCGTTCGATAGTGATGCCACAGACATACCCCGTCGTTTTTACGTCAGCGGTTAAAATGAAACAATTTGAATTACTATTTTTTTTTTTTTTTTTTTGAATTTGTTCGGTAACAGACTATACCGCTATGACACATGTAGGTATCAACTTAAATTAAATAAATAAAATTTGAATCTATAGTCCAATTATGACCGTACACAGCTTATAAAATGTACAATGAAACTAAAAACTACAATTAACTTACTAATACATTACTTAATTAAGTTATTTAAAAAATATCTGAAGCTTATTAAACTACACGAAAATACGTCTAATAAGCTCTCAAATTATCAGATAACGGTGTCACTGTTAGTAGAACCAAGTACTATCCTTCGATCTATCAGAAACATCTGCCAATCCACTACACAGCATACAAGAGAAGTGTTTTATGTTCGTACTAACATCAAACGAGTCTCTTTCATACAGACCCATAAAATTGATCATGGGAGTTTTCTTTAGGTATTAACTACGAACGAAGTTAAATAAAATCGGATGCGATAAATCACTACAAAAGAGATTGGTGTAATATGTATGAGAATTTAAGAGGCATATTATAGATCGGTTTTGGAGCAATCATAGAATTATTCAGCATTGATCTATTAGTTACTGGACAGGTGGAGTTGATGTGGAATTTATTTGCATACCATACCAATACCAGATGTTCTGATGGAGTAGGTAACTGTTTATGTAAGTAGGTCATTTTGAAATGGCCCTATTCTATTGCATGTAAGATCGTACACAATCGTCGAGTATTTTCTAGTAGAGAAATCAGCTAGAGGTAATCCTAGAGTAGTAGGAAGTAGTCTAATGTGATATTCTTTTTATTAACCCCTGACGCAAAATCGGCTGTGTGTTATAAGTTTGACTGTGTATGTGTGTCTATTTGTAGCATTGTAGCTGCCGAACGGATGAACTAATTTTGATGTTGTTTTTTTTTGTTTGAAGGTGAATTACTCGGGAATGTTCTTACCTATGTTTGACGAAAATTTATTTTCTATTCTTATTATATTCTTTTTTAATTTTTTATTTATACTTGTTTTCATGTCTTGGTATTTCTGGTGTGAGCAAACACCAGAAATACCAAGACATGAAAACAAGAGAGTTTGTCTATCTATCAGCAAATTACTGTCTCTGCAAAAATAGCAAGCATGGCAAACAAGTTTTATGAAGTATCGGAAACATTGTTGAAATAGGTAATCAATTATTGCGAACCAGTTACTCGTATTTCCGACAATAGCTTTAAAATTGCAATGTGTATATTCGCTTAGATTGCCTTATTAAAATACGTTTTCACGGCCTCATTCATGAATATGGTAATAATAAGCGCTACATATGACGTAACAATGAACCGGCTACGTAACTAAAAAAAAAACATATGGTTGACCAAAAATAACCTATGACGTAATTAAAAAGCGGATCTACAGTCCAAACCTTGAAACGCTTGTAGTAGAGATTATGCTCAATTGTCTTGATCGCCCTTCCTAATGAACACGCATGAGTCTACGCTTGTGTGCGTGCACGCACATTCACGTCCAAGTACATGCGCTTGCGCACGAGTTTAACTTTCTGTGACAGATTTTCGCCTTTAAAACAAAGGGGTTAGAGCTCACTAATTAATCTAGTAAAGCGTATGTGTGAGGGGTCCGTATGTCGTGAATAACGATGACACTGAAATTATTCATCGAATGAACTTGAAATAAAAATAAGTTGAACTTGAGTGTTGTTTATTGATGCGTTGGAAAGATGCCCAAGAAAAAGACAGATGAGGTCCGATACAAAGTTAATTTGAATCTGGCATCCTAAATAAAGCTACGACTCCCCCAATTCGAGAACGAATCATTTATGAAACAGCGCGAAACTCAAATTATGTGCCAAGTTCTGACTTTTTAAGTTATCAACAAAAAGTTACCCTACTCGCAACGGAATAAGACGTTTTCTTTTATTTACATTTATCTTTCAGAAACTAAAAATACAACACAGTGAAGCGTAGCCCGAGCGCGATAAACTATGTAAGGACACGATATCTGCTTTGCATGTTCTGAATTAACCTATTCGTCGCGACGCGAAGATGTCAGTACATACTAACTACATATTCTTGCCGCGTCGCCTGAGCGTTGGACTCATAGATCATTATGGAGATTCAACTTCCGGCTACAAGACATAGTCGTCGATAAACACCCATAAAAGACTATGGGCTATTTTAAAATGCGTAAACCCATAATAAATTGTACCTCCCACAAGACACGTAATTATATTCACAGTTCAAAGACTCGTTTAGGAATAAATCATGTTGAAACAACTCCCAAAAAACTTAACTGTGGATCGTAAATCAGCAGTTTGTTTCCTTAACTCTTTACTTTTTTAATGACTTTAGAGATCGTATGTCCGTCGTCGAGACGCTCCCCAGATGTCTTGCCAGCTGTTCCTATGACAGTCACGACGACGTGTCTTGACAATGTGTTCGTAGTACGCTGACTACGCCACGCCACGGACTCGGCTCGTTAAATTTTTATTGCCGCAAGGTCGTCACTTTATGGTCAATTCAAAGCACTTATTGTTTGCGGACAAACTTTTTTACAACTAGCGCAAATCTATAACGGTGGAGTTACGATTGACAGTGATTAAGCCTTAATTGTTATGACGACATAAATGTTTTTGCCATCTCATGGTATTATGATTATATCCGGTCGGCTGTTTGTTGTAATTTGATTCATTTACTAGTGGAGACACATTTGTTTGACGCAAGTTGTGTGTTCTGTATGGATTTATGCATATACGTAATCAAATCGTAGTAACTACTAGTTTCAGTTTGGCTTCTCTTTGATTTGGAAAGGTTTCCAAGTCATGTTTTGTGCTGCAAAATTTTAGGCGAAGTTGTGTAAGAAGATAAAGACCTCAAAAGTTAAGGTAAGCTTCTGACCTATAACGTAAATTAAGACTTAAGTTGCAGAAAAGTTAACATATAGAGAAGGTAGGTATGAACTTCATTCGACCCTTCTCCAGAAAAGAGCTACGTCTGATAACATACGATGTTTTGACTGCATATTCGGCCATATCGGCTTTCATACAACAGTTCCATTGGACTGTAATAAAGCAATTTGCGGACGTGCCAACAAAACAATGGGTGCTGTTCTAAGCTTGTTTTAAAAGCTTTCGACACCGTGATTTAAAACCCTTTGACTTTTACCTTATTTGTAAACATTTTGAGTACACAAAGGATCGATGTTTTTACTGAAAAAAAAAAACGGAGAATTTGCACAACCCTATTGCCGTGAGCCCTTTTGTTTAATTTTTGAATGCAAACAAATGTGGGGAAAGTGTGGTGTCTTCTAAGGCTTGAACGTTTTATTGAATAACTTTGATCTGATATTTGAGAATTGGGAGCTTTATCAGAAATCATGATGACAGCGTTGAACTTTAAGGCGAAGAGTCAAAATTCAAGTAACCTTACCTAGAGCCGTAGATAAATAAATTGGGTTGAATTTATTGTCATTGTTTTGAGATAATACATATCGTCACGCCTTTCCCCCGAGGGGGCAGGCAGAGGTGTCATACAAGACCCATATTTCGCCGGACGATATTCAGTCCCAAATGTGACAGGGGGCGAGCCTTTCGCCATACACCGGGCTTCAGTCATGTAGCAGATGACATACAATACGCACATATATTCACACAATGAACAAATTGGTGCGTGCCGTCGGCTGGGTTCGAACCCGCTCCCTCTGGATTGAGAGACGGACCTTCTCCCAACTAGGCTGCCATCGCAATTTTGAGATAATGCAAATTTGAGATAATGCGAGGAAGATTTAGGGTTGGTGTGCATAACACACTCAATCACGTACTTATTAAGACAATATTTTAACTTTGACCCTTTTAACAGCAAACAGATAGACATTCTTGTAAACTTACCTATGAAATAAAATTTTTAGCCTTCTAGAAACTCACCTCTTTTACGCAAACATCGAACATCTTTGAACGAAAGAACCGAGAATACCATCACAAAAAACTTAGAAAGTTGCAAAAAGACTATGACAATAAACAACCCTTTTTGGCGAATTTGTTACCTTAATGTACTGTTTATAGCTGTGACATTGACCTACAAAATAGCCATTGTTCTTGGTGAAAGTTGCATTGCAATAGCCAATTTTTAAAACCCTTTTCATCTTTTTTTGCAAAGGACAATACACATTGACGGAGTTCTTTTTGCAATATTAAAACAACAAACAGTTGCTTTTTACTGCAAAAAGGCTGTTTTTATTTTAAAAAGTGTTTTTAGCTGGTTTGGATATATGATGCAATAAATAACAGGTAGCTGTTTACGTTTTTTTCGTTGATTTGTCTTCTTTTCATTTAAGAGAGGTTTTCAGAGAAAAACTCTATTATGCTTTCAGCGCTAATATGTAGGTAAAGGATTGTTAGATGGCGTTGCGCTATTGAATGGTGCTATTCTAATTATATTACCTACATACTAAAGATATTCAAATTTACAACAAAGTTAGGGATATTCAGATCACGATCGTTGTCAGTACTTTAACCTCAGCGGGCTGATTTTAAACTCTAGAACTATCGATATTGTCTTTGTGCTGGTCGAATATAAAGTGATGTACTAAAGAAATGCACCTATTACCTCTTGGTGTTATAGTGGGAGTTTTCAGCTCAGGGAAAGGTTTTGTCAATTTTTAATGCGTTAACGCCATCTACCGATCCAGTCCGAAATATGTGTTTTTTTTTAATGTGTGTGTTTATTTATTAATATCCCTGAAAACACCTCATTAAATAAAATTTGAAAGAAACCTGAAATACACAAATAAGTAAACAATTTTCACGTGACAAAACCATTTGACATAACATTAAAGTAAAATATTTTTATTTAAAATAATCAAATAAAAATTGTTTACTGAAAATTAGCTTAATGAAGCCATTTTTAAATCAATAAATTGCAAATTATGCGTTAAGGTTCTTTTGGTTAGTAATTTTGGCAAACTTGCGATGAACTGCGACTTCTTTAAAGAAGCGCGACATTTTGTCGCAAAGATTACAATGTTGCATGATCTTATCATTTTCAGTAACAGAATACAAAGGACATAATAAGGAAATCTTGTCAGGTCTTGGCACGATATCAAGTGCTAACGTGAGCCACATTTTCAATTTGTTAGGTAAATAGGTACTTACTATGAATTTTTGGTTGTAGCATTATTTGTCAATTATAAGTTCAATAAACTCCATTCTCGTAAACCTATACCTGTTCTTTAAATTTACTTTGCAACCACAAATTATAGTTTTTGTTTATTAAAATCAGTCTGACTGCGAGATTGTTCGAATGTTGCATGCGTAAACCATTAAAAACAAAAGTTAGTAAGTTTTTAATTTTGTGATTTAAAAATAAATTATCTCTTTGTCTAGCTTCTAACGATGATTTTTATACATTTTATAAGATTTGTTTTCGCCTCTTCTAATCTTTTAGATGTCAGATTCCCGGACATGCCGCAATACAAAAGAGCCAAATTAGCGAGTCTCTACTGTATTGTGATACATCGCCGCTACAAAGATAGTCGCAAGTATGCCAAGACTAAAACCAAAACCAAAAATACTTATAACTAAAAGAAAATAAATTTGAAACGATAAATACCATTGAACTCACCGCAGACCACGCGGTCGAAGGGGCTCATCCAATCTGGAAATGGAAAATCTATTATCAATCGTATTGAAAGTCCTCTGTTTCGGCCAAATTGCATGCATAGCTGTTAAGCCTCTATTTAAAGGCGAGTGCACGCTGCGAAGACTATCGTTTAGCAATAGTTGCGTTGCGGGCAAAAGCAACTTAAGTTGCCCGTTTGCACGGTTATATTACTTTTTTTAAATATTTTCAAACATCAGCATATAAGTATTGCCTGACGATAGTTGTTTTGTTACCTTTGTACGCATTCTGAAAATTGTAAAATTTATTCGCTTCATGCAATCTTGTACAACTTTAGACAAAATTCTCCTAAATCATATTTCTCGTGTTTTGTGTTTATTTGTGACACGTTTTGTTGATCAAAGTGTGTCTCACTTAAAAACTCTTCAACTTTCAAAATACTCGTACCTACATAACTATTTCAGAAAAATCCAAAAAATAGAATTGAAATTCTATTAATCGTTTCAGGCGACTTTGTCAGGCTAAAATTCTCATACAGTAGGTAAATACAATTAAAACGTTGATCGTAGGTTATGTAATTTGATTAATGTGCCCTCAATTACAAAAATGGTTTTAACTGGATAACAACGATTAATTTGCAATAAAAATCAAACGCGAAACTACTCGTTCAATGTTTCACATGTACAGCTTGGGAGTCTAAACAATTGTTAGAACAATTGCCACTTAATTAGTTTTTATCGTGAATCTAAAAGTCAGTTTAACGACTAGAACATTTCTAATTGCATTTATTAATCAATTAAATACAGTTCTTTGGGTTTTACTGCCGCAAGCGGGGCAACATTGTTGATAGCATGTGTCGAATCGTTGTTTTATAGACTCTTTATTTTTGACTTCTGTTTAGTATTCAAATAGACACTTTTACAACTTCAGTGGCGATTTTTTTGCTAGTAAAAAAACCTTTAGAATAACATAAGTCGTTTTTTTTTTCTTGCTTATATTGGCAATATGAGCAGATCTGCAACTTTTTTGACATTTTGAAACAGTTTAAGAATTATAGACCAGAAAGGACAAAATTCGCTTTGATATTGAAGTATATCAGTAGCATATTGTTGCACGTACTTTAGTTGCTAGATACTTTTTCAATAGTGTGAAATAGTCTTTAGCGTCTAGACAACGAAACATTTTTAAAATGACCAAACATTTGCATTGATATCTTTATTGCTGGTGGTGGCAATATCATTTTGCTAATATTTATAAATACATTTTTTCTAGATCTACCTACCCATACCTAATAACTTAATTAGTTAGCTAATTTATGTAATATCCAAAATTTTAAATAACTTATTGGACATATGCAAATGTAGAAATTCAATTGAAAACAATAGTCTAGATTTCTTTAAATGTCATAATTATCTTTTTTAATATTTTTATCCGAAAGTACTCTTTATTTTATTCAAAAGCTTTTAAAATTTTCTTTAATTACAAAAGCGGGCCAGCATAAGGTATGCTGTCCCGCTCTTTGGCAAAGACCTTATATAATTAATAATGGTAATTAACAGCGTACTTGCTTTGTCACTCCATTTTTTTCAAACATTTAACCTACAGCGATTGACGTCGATCGGAAACATTCAAATCGTTTCGATTAAATGCAATCGTTAATCGATTAATTAAAAAAAAACAATTATTCATTTGCGTGTGCGATATATCGATTCACTATGCAACGAGTTTACCTACACGTTGCAGGCTCCGATAATAACAGGTTAAAAGAACCTAAAAAAATAACTTTCGAAAAGCGGCTCTACCCCGAAATGGAAAAGGTTAAGATTATATTATCAGAATCATATTTCACAGCGGCAAGATAATGATGTAACTCGTTTTTAATCTTAATTTTTCCTTTTATTTGGGCATCTTTAAACATTGTTCGAAGGAACACGTAAAATTAATTTACAAAATTCGTCTCTATAAGCTTACATTTGAATAACAAAGCACATTCTTTGGCTCTGGGTTACCGTTTGGCTTTGCTCTCAAATATTGCAAAGAATAAAAAATCCGGTCCAGAATCAGATGCGCAGTGTTAGTTACTTTCTAAAAGTTGCCTAAAATTCAAAGAATTGTAAAATTGAATGAAATTAGGTCCAGCTTTTTTTATACGACAAAATAAACTTTAATACTAAACAATTTTGATGCTCAAATTATTTGCTAAGTCGCCAAAAGTTGGCTACAGTCTAAAGCGACGGTTTTAATTAATAACGAGCTACAAATAGCAATCAATAGCCTAAAGGGCATTTGATGGTATGTGGGTTCCGATTGCTGGCGGCGCGTTGTGATTGGTTGGACGCGACGGCCATATTGGATGCGCGCATGCGCCCGGCTTACCACACACATGTGACTGGTTCTTCACCGGTACACAATACAAGCGTCAAGTGTGATTTATAGTTTTAATACCTATTATATTAGATTTATCGCGCGAATATATTATAGAGTTTAGTTTGGTATGATTAATTTTCGGATTTATTTCGAAAATAATTGATAATAATAACATTTTTTATTGTTAACTGCGCCTTTTAAAATGGTAGTGCAGTTTTATAGAATGTACATATTGCAATGTATTACTGAAGTATCTAATCTAATCCTCAAACAACATCTAACAGAAAAAGTAAAAACATCAACATCCGAGTGGCACGTTGAGATTTTTTTCGGCCATAAAACAATTATTCCTATGAGCTAGCTCGTAATTAACTTTGCGGAAAAACATTAACTACACAACATTTTGGCAACTGGCGGCTAAAAGAATAACAAACAGTGAATCGCACTTGTAACTTCATTCAAACTAACGTTAGAGTAGTGTTGGAGTAATACGCCGTTCACTGTCAAACTCTTGCGCATTACGACGAATAACTGTCGGCTCACTGATTCTCTACCGTTTTTATTTTCGTGCGCGCGCGCAGATACACCTAGCCGCGTTATTTTCGTACCGACGAGACGGATTCTCGCCTCGATTATACCGGACACTTTTATAAGCCGGCATTGCCGACAAATCAAGAGAATAGTCCATTCCTAAACAACAAACAAGATGATTATAGCCCATTTTGAATAATTTTTGTGAGCTACGAGCAAACACTTTGGCTTTGATTATTCGTTTTTTTTTTTCACTTCATGTCATTTTTATTCATTGCAGACATGTGCGATGCCAAGAAGGTCGATACGTTTCTTGACATTGAATTTCGGTGTGATTGGAAGCACCACCGGTTTAAATGTTATAGCTAAACTAAAGTCACGTCTGCGTATTTTGTTAGCTCTCTGTACCAAAGTAGGCTTATTTGGAACATTTGTTGTAACATTTTCTTCGTTAAAACTTAAAATATCTCTATCTTACAGTTGAACCATTTATAACTTGTTTGTTAAGTCTCAAATGGGTTATAACATGTCTCATCTAGTTTATTAAAAATAATAATTACCTATGTAGCTTGAAGTACAATTTCTTGTTTGTTTGTATAGTGTGTATTTGTTGTACCTACCGCTTTTTTAAAACGAATATTTTAGGCAGCATTCAGAGACATCAACCTTTATCCAAATCGATAACCATACAATCACTAACAATAATCTCAATACAATTTCCATCCTTAATAACGCCTACGCAAATAATTGATTGCAGGGTAATAAAACTGCAAATAAAATATAATTGAACTATTGTATGCTAAACATACAGGCACTTTAGCTCTGTAATGGTTAGCCTTTTTTGTGTACTAAATAGACCTCACAGAAGAATGTGCGCGTGTTAAGTGGTAGGCGTAGTAGGTAGACATTTTTTTATGAAACTAATCTGTTTGTGTGTCTAATCTTTGACCCTAACCTCGTTTAGGATCAGTCTGTAGTCCCTGCCTACATACTAAATGTACCAAAAATGTCGGTACTGTGATACTACAAGAATTTATGAGTTTCTTTAAGTACATTTTACTATTTATGAAGCTAAAACTGCCTATAGTTTTGTAGACAAAAGAAATGCTGTTATGTATCTAATTATCTACATAAGAGCCTATTGATAATTTTATCGCGAGGCAAGTAATTAATTTTATCCATTCATTTATCTGCCTAGTTTCAAAAGAAATATTTAAGTAGGTTCAGTAGGTATATATGTAGATACTATTAAGTAGCAGGTACCTATTTAAAATGTAATCAATTGTTTAACAAGCGTACATAGGTAGTGACTAACATTTAATACATTTATGTACCTATAGGTACTTGGTTGGGTGTATGAATTTATTTGCAACGGTATAAAATAATGTAAATACTTGATTACCTAGATAAGTAAATTAATTAATTGCAATCGAAGTTGAATTAATATTTATGTAACTTCATCTATAATTAATCGATTTGAACAATCGTAATTCAATCAATTAACATTAGATTTAGTAAAGATTGAAAGAATTGGTGGTAATTGATTTAAATAAGTAAAATTCATCAGTCAAATATTTTAATTACACTTCCTAATGTTTTCTAAAATACTTATTTTTATGTTTAAGGAAATTGTTCATTCATTTTTGACTTGTCTAAGTTTAAAAAGTATTAGATCAATTGAATTTGAATACAAATTTAAATATTCAAATTAATTATACTGCAAATTGACAATTAAATAGGTAGTGGGCCTATCATAAAACAATAAGCTATTAAATATAATTGTTTTATTGTACTATTATGTTTAGGCATGATAAACATAATTATAAATAAATGTTCCTAAAAATATATTATTGTTACCTACTATGGTTGATTTAACAGACTAGAAAATTCCAAGTCATTCCAGTGTTAATCGGAAACTAACTCCAACTGATTTAAATATCTGGGTTTTGAAAAGAGAAATTATTTGAATTATGAAAGCTTAATTTTAAAAAGTTTGTATCCTATATCCTACTGTCGCGCCGTCGGAGCCGGTATCCGAATTCAAAATGGCCGCCGCGTTCAAGCTAATAAGAACAAAACTATGCAATGAAGACTCATGAAATTAATTTTATTTAGTTAATTATTGCTTAATTATGTAGTAAAATGTTTTTATTCCGCAAAATTATAATAGTAACGATTATTACCCAATAAAATACCTATCCAAAATTTTATTAAGTACGTAAATGGGTTATTATAATGATTCATTGTCAATAAAAACAATAACACAGATTTTATTGCATTTATATTGCTGCTGTTGAAACGTTTTATTGTTAGATAAATTACCAACGAATTTTGGATAGTTAAATTTGCAATAAATAGGTGAAATAGGAATTCTAATTAGAATACCAGATGACTGATGTTTTTTTGAGGTATCTGTAAAGTAGTTAAAAATTTATTACCGTTATTGTGGGAGTAAATAATTGTCTAATAGAGCTAATTTTATTGTTTATTATTGAGTCTCAAACTACTGTTCTAAATACTAAAATAACTCACGAACATAAAAAAGCCCTATAGAATAACATGAAAGCCATAAAATGTCCACGTTAAAGTTTTTTGATATGTCACGTTTCTACTACTCATTGAAAACAAGGTCATAGCAAAAATTTGCCTACGATAATGCGAATGAAAATATTTTTTGTAGCAAATATGTGTAAAAGCAACTACAGAATTTAAAATAAATGGTTTTGCAACTAAAACTAATTTTCGTTTCAGGAAATGCACATTGAAAAGATCGCAAACGACCATGCAGACATGAAGAAAAACATTTACCAGTGATAGACATCCAGGGATACCGCGGTATATCTGGTAAGGGTTGAGCAGAGGGCTGTGTGCAAGCCCCTCCCATGGCGTCCACAGAAGCGGCTGATGCTGCGGAGGCCGCCGAAGCCGCAGCTTGGTGGTAGAACTGGGCTGCAGCCGCCATGCTGGCCGAAGCAGCAGATACCGCCGCGCCTCCATTATGCTGTCCAAGGGCGTAGTTGACCATGGGGTCTCCGCTGACGGCTGTTGGGTATCGGCAGCTCTTGTCATCCGCTGCGGACAGACCTCCGGCGGAAGGGAAGGGCACCGTCCCGCCGAACTGCTGGTGATGCGACACGTAGGGGTACATCCTCGCCGGCGCCCCCGGGGATGCCGAGGACGAGGAGGAGGACCGCTGCGGGCTTCCGGCGCCCGGCGAGCCTGCTCCCAGCGCCGCCGCCCCCAGCCCGCCGGACAGCGAGCTCGACAACGACGTCGACAGCGACGATGACAGCGATGACGAAAGCGACGCCTCTATAGGCGACGCCCCGGCACCCGCGAACAGATTCTGATGATGGAACTGTTGATGGTACTTCGGGAGCATGCTATCGATGATGAACTTGGAACTCATCGCTCGGCGGCGACGCGGCGCGCGACGATCGCCTCGCGGGAGATGCGTTTATCGCCGGCGATTCGGATCGATTCTCGCGCGTGCACCTCTACTATGGCCGCGGATCGTTTATGACCCGCGTATGAGGCTCTACGACTCCGAATTCCCCGTCGTGGCGAGCGTTACCGCTGCCGCGCGCCGCGCTCGAGACGGCGAAACCCGCCACGTGCGTGCGAGCGAGACGCGGCGATCGAGAGGGGCGACCCGCCGGAACCCTCTCCGTCTCATTAATTCCTACCTGCGTGGCTTATATTAGAAAGAGATAAAAGCTATTCGCTAACGACCATTCCGACGGCCATTGTTCGTAATGGCGCCTGGTTCCGCGCTCCCCCGCGCCGACATCGTCTACGCCAATAGTGATCCGGTGCAGAACATTCACCGCCAATCACAAACCATTCCGGCACTTCTAGCTGTCAAATTGAATGGCTTTACACAACATTGCAGCATTCAAATAATTAAAATTATGATTTAATTACAGTTAAATTAGAGTATTTATAAATAAAAACCATGATTTTTACATCATTAGACTTAAGAGCTTAAAACTTAATAATATTTAAGTTAAATAGGATTAATTTAAATTATTTATAATAAATTTTCACTCACCAATTTTTTACTTTCATAAGACGTTAAATAATTAATTAACGTTTAAAATACGCGAACACAAATATTATAAACGAATTAAATTAAATTGCCAGGAACTCTGCTTTTATTTTTAACTTCATGTTGAGAAATAAATTAATCCGTTTTCTTCTTTTATGAAAAATGTAGCCTATAATCTAAAATGCTAAAAATGTGTTTTAATTGTTTCTGTGATGAAAACTTATTTACTTATCAAACTAGACGTGACACACTGTACCTATCGTAAAAATCAAATAGATTGTCAAAAGCAAGTAAAATAAATAAATGGACTTCAACAAATTAATGGAAAATAACAATTTTCATATAAATTTATAGGGCTTCAAGTCTACTATTTCGAATGAAAAAAAAATTGTTAGTGGTTTGCGTACAATTGTGGTCATATTTAGTACTATTTGTAAACAATTGCTATATTTCGAAAAAAATAATGGAACACAATCAAAAGATCATAAAAAGGTATTAATAGGTCGTGAATATTTTCGTACGTATTACTGCTTCTTTTCTTATTTGCCCAAAATCAAACCAGCCTGATAAAAATAGGAAGTTAAAAGATCCTATTAAATTTTGTTAAATTTAAAATTAACGCAATAATAATAAAACATTTGACGTACCTATCTGCTTTTAAAAGGATGGCACTAAATTGCGTTACGCCGACCACGTGGACCGACGAGTATTCCCCGTCTCACTTCTACCGCTATACCTTTCTCTTCCGCACATTTCATTCATCCTCACGAGTCGTAACCGCACGGCGAGCACGTGCAATAACAATCTTTACGACTATTAAAATAAAACCTTTTATTGCGTGCAAACTTTATTTATTTATTACACTTTTGATTGTTAAGCGCGTTTAGTGCATGGTTTTTATAGGCTTAACTTGCCTTTTCAGCTTTATCAGGTCTGCGGTACGACGGTGTGGCAGTAGAGCATTGCATAAGTATAGACTTTATGTTGTTATTGTGATGTTTTTGCTATAAACGTATGGAATTCACGATATGGACAGTTGGGGCCGTTTACGTAGCGATAAACACATTTTTTTGTAATTTTCTTATTAATTTTGATGTGTAGAGTCTTTTGTTTTACAGTTTGATTTGTTGATCGAAGGCTAATGTTTATGGGGTCGTTTAACTCGGTATTTTAATTATAATTGAAGCATTATGCATTTTCGTAGATAAGAGAATTAATTGTAGCAAAAACAAAAACTGCTCTACCTCTACTGTTCAGAATATTACCAGCTTAGGTAACTACTTATTTCATTTTTTTTTAAGTCTTAAAAGTAATGAAATAAAATATTATTTTTAATTTAGGAAGCAATTACGAATTTTACTTTAATTACGATTAACACTTGCGTCTATGAAATGTAGTGTTAAAAAACTTTATTAAATAAACTAGTTATAAACAAAACTTGATTAAGAAAATAAAAATTTTACTTGTTAATTAATTGCTATAAAATAATTAGTTAGTATCTAAGTAAGTAAGTATTTATTCTAGTCTTGATTTATTAGTTGGAGAAAATATTTATACTTCCATACTTAATATTCTTATTAGAAAATTATTGTAAGTAACTTTTACACCAGGACTACGAATACGAATATTAATTTACAAAAATAGATAAATATTTTTTAATATATAGACCGCGTAAGTATCACAAAAAATAGCAAACTTACTAACCCTAATTTTTCAAAATCATTCATGACAAATTTCGACAAAATATATACTTACCTAAATATTTTCATGACAAACTCTCGCTGACCCTGTTCACATTCAGAGCCAGAAATTTGATATTATTTTTTAGAAGAAATTAAAAAATCTGCCTACAAAACGTAGCTTTGATTCAACAAGTCTAATGATCGTCATCGCAATTCAAAATTAGTAAAGCCACTGTACTTACTCCATACGTACATACTTAGGTAGGTACTTATTTTTAAACACCCCCAAAAACATGATTTCTCTTCCTAGCTGCTCAGGTAAAAATATGGCTGAAACTTGAGGACCTCATAATCAAACTTTCGCATGCGTAATAGCATTATTAATCTTGGAAGCGCAAAAAAGTGACAGAAACCTACTTACATACCCTTTATTACAAGACCACGACAAACTCTTGCGCACCCCATTTTACGATCAATACAAATCGTTATGCACCCACAAAGTCTCAGGTGCACCCTCCCACTGTCCATCGTAAAAGCTGCGCTGCCATACAGCAAATTTACAGCTATCGCTTGCAAGATTTAACAACCAGTTTATAGATATAGAGCTTTTAAATTCGTTATAAAGTTGCTTTGTCTCAATGAAAAGGACATCAAAGTGACAAATGTGATGTTTATAGTGAATTATGTGACCATTGAGGTTCGCTTATTGGGCTGTTCTGTGTTTGATGACCAGTCTGGCTGTGATTTGAGTTGTAAAAATGTTTTTGTGAGACCGTGGCGCTGCAGATGTTGATGGCGTGCGCTCCGTGTTCGAACCTTGTGCGTAGTACGAGCAACGATCAAGGATCTGCATACCTCAAATAAAAATAACTATTCACAAAGTGTACCTATAAACGTATGAATAAAACTATATAACCCTATAAACAAGACTGTATAATTTAAAAAATAAGCTTAATATTAGTGAACAGCAGACATTGGAAGTTAAGAACTGCTTTTTCTCTCAGCTCAAGTTAGATGGTAATTCTCTGGTTTTTAAACTCAAAGCCAACCAGCAGTAGTGAAAATACTAATATGAACTTTGAAAAGGTTTATTTTTAAACAGTTTAAAATAAGTAATGTTACATTAAACGTAGTCAATTTTCTAATAGTTTATTTTAAGACATTCTAACGAACACACACTAGCTATCACATTCCATTACCAATCAGTCTAAACTAATAAGAAACCAACGAGTAAGAAAAATGTATCTTCACATACCGTACAAGAATACCTTCAAGGCTGTAGGTAAGACAAAAATTAGCCCGTCTGCAATTGCTTTTACCAACCAATTAGCAAGCATAATTTAATTCCCCAAATTGCCAAATATACTAAGAAAAGCTTTCAAAATTAATTTGGTGAAGTATCCTGTCATATAAATAAGGTGGGCCAAAGTGGACGAAGGTGGTCCAAAGTGGGCGAATTAGTACTTTCTTATCGGAAATTGATTGCTACACTTTCTTCAGTATAAATAGTTGGGATTCTTTTGAGAAATTTCCGTTTGTACTCAAACTAATACAGAGAAGGTGGAATAATACAGCAATTAAGATTCCAATGATGTGATCACAGTTTTCGTGAGTCTTTATGTATAGTTTTCGATACTTATAACTACTTTTTAGTTTTATCTATCTATGAACCTGATTAAAACCAACGATTTGCATAAACCATGAAAATCCACTCGGTATTGTTATAAGTTGGGGCATAAATTCGTACTAATACAGGTAAGCACTTAACCTTATGTCAATTTCTTGTATATAATGTAAATTTTTATAGGTAGAAATTGTATAAAAAACAGAGAGTGATACAAAATAATAGGCATGTTTTATTTTGCGTTTTATTTACTTCATAATCGTATGCAAATATGTATATTATGTATCCCTACTCAATTACTAGTAACATTTTTGGTATAATTTAACAATTTAAATATGAGGATAAAATTTTTTGATCTTATTAAAATTTCTTAAATAATTATATTTTTATAAAATATTATTAATGAATTTCGTGAGTGACTTGTGTTTCTAATTTTTGGTTATTATCTGTACCTAGGTATTAATTTTGTTCCATCACCACGTCAAATGAAGTGAGGTCTCCCAAGCGCAAAGCGGCCCAGGGTAACGCAGCCCAAGTTAGACTGGCCATGCAGAGAACGTAGTGACTTCGAGACTTACCTCAGCAGGTCGTCATCACCTGAAAAGAAGAAAATAATCATGAAACATGCATTTTTAACCATTACTAAGAGGTTCTTAAGTATTCTCTCTATTCTCTAGTTCGCTATGGCTTAACTGCTTCGTATGCAAAAGTTTACAAAATACAGAAAAAAATATGATATTGGATTAATGTCAAAGTAAAAATATTTAAAATCAATGTCAGTGTCCTTCAAGTACTTATTTGTCAATAGAATAGCATGCCTTATATCATATAGGATATTTTTTAAGTTTCAATTTAATAATATTGTAAGTTTGCGTGTCTTTTAAAAGTTATGGTAGCTAATTGTAAATTTCAACCCTCATCACAAATATGCTTCTTCTAAAGGCAGCTAATCTGCCATTCCGTACACGTAAAACTTGTTTATGTCTTTTGGACGTTAAGGTCTCGTAATTATTTAAATGCTTCCGGACAAGAAGGATTGATTCGTAGATGTATATCGAAGGGAGTGTCATTATTTTTAGTTCACGATGCGGTACTTCTCTAGCAATTTTTTTATTTTTTTATTTACTATGCTGTTGGCCGCTGAGGCCTTGACAGCGTACTGGACTTTAGGTAAGCCCAGATGACGCAGGGCCTTAAACAAAATATCTGACATGTAGCGGTTATACCTATTGTCAAAGATTTCCCGCCAAAAATATTCCAATATCTGATAAATAACTAAATTCAACCTTTAAAATGCAATTAAAATTTTAAATGAGACCATTAGTAGAATGAAAAATAGTATCGCCGACTTGACCCTGAAGGTAAATTGCGGTGATACTCCGTTAACTACAAAAATATTCCTTAATTTGCAAACCAAACTAATATTTTGTATAGATAAATCTTCTAAAATCTATATTTCCCGTGTTTTTAGTCAAGTTAAATGTAAAATTAATAATAACCTACGAATACTATTGACGTACCTATTTTATAGGTAAGATTTATAAGACTTTTCGAAGTCTAAAGCTGATATTATTGCAACAATTATAAATTACTAGCTACGCTCCGCGATTTCTCTCGCGGTTAAAAAGTATCCTATGTGCTATTCTAGACTATAAACTATTTCTGTGCCAAATTTCATCCAGATCTGTTCAGCCGTTCTGGCGTGAAAGAGTAACAAACATCCATCCATCCATCCATTCTTACAAACTTATATTATTATAATATTAGTAGGATTGCACATAATACCTATTTTAAAGGTTAAACAAAGCATAATTTTGAATGCGTAGTTAATTTACATTACTAATGAACATAAAATCAATCAAATACCATTTAAATTAAGCATCTCCTATTATCCAGCGAATTTACAAAGTAAGTGTTAATAGGTAAATTACTAACGATGTTTAAAAAGATAAAGTATTTCAAATAAATCCGGGACACTTCCACACACGGTCGCCTGACACCAGACTAAGCAAAGCTTGTACTATGGCTGCCAGAGACTGATATGCATACTTAGATATTTTTAAATACATAATTAAATAGATAATAACACCCCAACATAGAACAAACACTAACGTTCATCACATGAATGTTTGATCTAGGTGGGAATTGAACCCACGCCCCCACGGTCAGAAGGCAGCTTAGTTGGTAGTGACTAACTAAGCCACCGAGGCAGTCATAATATGAAAGTTATATGTAAGATAATAACTCAACTGCCGTCTATGTACTTATTCACTCTACAAAACTTCAAGGCTAGAGTGAATAAGTCCCTCATAGGTCGTCGTGCTCCATCTTAGACCACAACGTCGCTTATCATCAGGCGAGTTGGTGGTAAAACGCCGACCTATTCTAAAATAAAAAAAAATACACATATAGGCAAGTAATTAAATAATTTCAACTTTGCAGTACACTGTTGTAATCTTATCTATTATTTTCTAGAAAGGTACCTTATTCTTAACTGTTACCCGCGACTTCGTTTGCGTTCATTCAGACAATAGTATCCAAAAACCTTCCTCGTGAAATGCTGTAACGAATTATCAAATTTCATCAAGCGTCGTTCAGCCGTTTAGCCGTAAAAAGCCTACAAATAAACAGACAGACGACAGACAGAATCATTTTCGATTTTATAAAAGTAGGTTGGATATTTATTACCTAGTATGGATGAATTGTTGGAATAAATAGCAAAATTATATAGTTACTGTAAAACATCTAAACATTGAAAACAGAAGAGGCAAGATGTTTCGCCACCTTGTACGATATGACATACGAATGAAGATTAAGACCATCATAGAGGAGAAGTAAAGGAAAGACGACCAAGTAGATTATTTACAGAACTTTAATAGCTGAAGATTTATAACTAACTAGCTGCGCCCCGCGGTTTGACCCGCCGTTCCACAGGAACCGCTAATTTTTCGGGATAAAAAGTACGCCATGTCCTTTTCCGTACTCTCAACAACGTGTGTGCAAAATTTCAAGATGATCGGCTGAGTAGTTGAGACGTGAAAGCGTTAGAAACAAACAAACTCTCACTCTCGCATTCATAACATGAGGTAGGATGTTAACAGTATTATGATAAGAATTAAGATGTATAAACTCGCAGTCGTACTAAAGTTCACTAAGCAAAGTGTAACCAGACCTTTAAGAGCACAGGATATTGATCACCGTATCCTACTCAAAAATGATACCCCACCAACTAAAGGTCCTTAAGTAGCAATATTTATTAAGCAATTCCGGGCATATCGTACCCCGGCCGCGAGTAGGAAATTTTAATTTCGCGTTGGAGGGCGGGCGGGGTAAGGAAATTTGTGTGGCATAATAAGTGAGATTGTTGCGAAATTTGCTACAAGAAAAAGAACGAGGGCTCGCATCGCACTGGGGATGAGGTTAGCGTGGACATGGTATTAGCTTATGAAAGAAAAAAAGTAGCAGTAGGTAAATCCGGACCAAGAACAAATGCACCAAAATAACAATCTGCTTCATTTTAAATAGAAATAAATTGAAGTATTTAAGTACAAATAAATTGATGAAAACTAATTAATTGATCCGATTGTTCATGAATTTATTTATATGTATTATAATTTATATTTTTATTCAGGGTTTAAAATATATTAAATAGATAATGGAGATCTAGATTTATAAAAATAAATTAAGCTCAACTCCACAAACAATACAAAACTTCCCTAGTGCAGATCCCCATAGAGTCTCTATGAGTTTAAATGAGATTATACATTCCGAACTACGCAGCAATGTCGCGACAGCAATGCAGCGGAAGCACTGCTGTGCGTTAGTGTCGCCCCACCGAACGACAAAATAGTAGTGTCGTGTCTGCTGTTGCAGCGATCATTGCTAGGTACGTGAAAGAATTTGTTTCCAACAATATAAATAAAAGTTGGTACATAGTTATCCGCCAACATCTTGTCAACTCAAAGCAAATGAACGCAGCACTACAGTGACAGCACTGCTGCGTGCAGCGGAGTTCGGAATCATACCTTTAGTCTCTAGAATTGCGCAGTTTAAAATCTATCCGATTTAGATTACGTTCTAATGAATACCCTATCGTATTATAACATTATAAATAAAGATTCGGTGTTGGAGCTGTTCGTTAGTAGAACACAAGCATAATACTACTAATTCGTAAGTATGAAACTGACTCAAAGGAATACATCCTGCAGAAAGACATAGTCTAGTACCTACAACAGATGGGCTTATTGTGCTCACACAGATCGCCAGGTTACAGCGAAGAGGATAAAAAAGTAAAATGAATTAGCAATACGAAGCAAAAAAAACATAAAAGCTTTTGGAATAGAACTGGTCTACATCACATCCACCCTAACCTAGCGAACGTCGGTGGGCGCACGTGTAAGTGGCAGCTTCAATATTTATGTGCAATTTTTCCAGCTTCCCCCCGAGCCCCGGCTTCACCCCCTCCCCCTTGCTAAAGGATGCAGCTCTTCCCCCCAAAGCAAGCCGAAGCACACTCAAGCACACTGGAATTGTGTAACAATGACGCTCGTTTATAATAATTTTATTAATAAGTAGATATAACGCTGTATAATTCGCAGAATGGTTGGATGAGCTCGTTTGAACTGGTGCCGAGGTGCTGAGGCCTGTTCTCTACGTACCTTGATATATTAAGATATATATTAGTATATTAAGATGTGTTGAATTAAAGCTGGATTCTAGTCTATAGATTTACTCCCTATGGTAATAAGATATTGTATACCCTTAGAATAGTTTTAGAATGTTCGATTGGGTTAAAAAAAAAAGTTATAAATTCTAAAGCTTGCTAGTAGTTAGAATTAAGAAGCTTGATAGTAGCTAGTAAGGATAAGGACATAATTATTTTAATTTTTTTCAAAGAAACTAAGTAAATAAAATTAAAGAAATTTAATCTGATCGAAGTTTTAATTACGTTTACATTTTTTTTTTTAAAAACCTACCTGTCTTTGTAAATTTCAGTTTTTATTTTCATTTTCATGTCAAATTTAATCGGAAAAAGTTCAGCTGTTCAATTGTAAAGCAGTAACTACCGACATAAGTAAAAATAGAAAGAGTTATCCTCCAGCATGTAAAAAACAGCTGTTCTAATTGAATGCATGTAAGTATTTAACCTGATATTAAACTGTGGTTGAAACTAGTAACACCTATTATTCAGTTTTATTGGAATTTAAAATTGGAATTGGAAAAAAAGCGATGATAGCCTAGCCGGAAAAGGCCCGCCTCTCAAGCCAGAGGGAGCGGGTTCGAACCCAGCATGTAAACATAATGTGCGTATTGTATATCATCTGCCACATGACTGAAGCCCGGTGTATGGCGACAGGCTCGCCCCCTGCCACATTTGGGACTGAATATTGTCCAGCGAAGTGTGTGTGTTGTACACCTCTGCCAGCCCCCTTCGGGGGAATGGCGTGACGGACAATAAGTGTTGGAATTTAAAAAAAAAGTGGATTAATACGTAATGTAGGTATATGGACTCCCATTTTTTCTACTCGACCAGTATCTTCAGTGACCCTAAACCTTAAGACTAAAAGGGACTAAGCTCTCCCAGCATCTTCCGTTATCGCCAACAAAACATCGTTGTAACGGCCCATAGCATTCGCAACCGCAATATTATTCAAATAAAAACCATTTCAATTTGTTTCCAAATTGAAACAGAGAGCAGGCGGCGTGTTATTACATTTGGGCGGAGGTTAGCGGCGGCAGAGCGTGTAAAGTGCCTATAGAGGCATCTCCATAGTCCTCTATAGCACTCTATAGCTCCCTCTACCCTCCCCATTGTCTATAATGTCAGCATCAAAGAACTGTTTAGCTTTAAATATAATCTAAGTACCTAACATAGGTTTTTCGATCATTATCCATACTTACCATTTATGGTATTTAGAAAATTTGAATAAAATCTAACGAAACTACTAATTGACATATGTTTTTAAAATATTGACAAATTCTTTAACGATAAAACCTTTGACATTCCTACCAAAGAAAAAACTAAATGAAATTGACATTTAATCGTATCAACTTTAATCAATTCTTGACTGATCTCTCAGAATATTGTATGCTAAATAGGATAGCTGTTGAAACCTATAATATTCAATGTGACCTGTAATTACACAGCTGACAATAAACGATTTTGAATTTACTAAAATTTTAAAAACAAAAGTAAGTCTGTTTGTCTGTCAGTTTGTAGGCTTTTCATGGCTAAACAGCTGAACAGATGTTTACGAAATTACTAGATTACTATTAGATAACTAGTTACAGCTACGAGTAACAGTAAGTAGTTACAGGTAACAGCTAGTGATTTTTTAAAACGGGATTACTCACGTACTATTGAGTCGGTTACTTGTTCGACCGAGTTCGACTATAGTTGCAAAACGAGACGCAGCTGCGCTAGCGCACTCTTCTTGATAAAGATCACCAAATGCGGTTGAACCCGTTTTATAAAATCATAATTAAAATCATAATGTGTGAAAACAATGTCCGTTTCCAAAAGTTTTTTAATTTTATTAGATCTCCGTTACTCGTACTTAGGAGCAGTTAAAAACCTCTTTGTATTTATTTTAAAAGCTAATTTTTGCTCGCGTTTCATAGCATGAGGCACTCATCTGGCTTTCTATTAGTAAAATATTTTTTAATTCGGACTAGTCTGTAGTTCCTAAGTTCCTGGGGGGTACCCCAGGGTCGGACTGAGCTGGAAGGGCCCGGGTGGCTCCCCACAAGCCAGGGGCCCGAGACGGGGAGTCCCCAACCTACTCACCGTCTGGCTTGCGACAAGCCCCGCAAGCCGAGGGGGGCCCGCGCCAACTGGGGCCCGGCTGGAAAATGCCACCCTGACTGTATGGCCAGTCCGACCGTGTTACACCCTATATCTAAACTTACGAACTTCTAAAGTAACTACTAACTACGCCCCGCGGTTTTATCCGCGGTTCGACAGGAACTGTTCATTTTTTGGGATAAATGGTACCTTATATATTTTTCTATACCCCTGACAACGTGTCAGCAAAATTTCATGTCGATCGGTTTAATAGTTAAGGACTGAAAGCGTAACAAATAATCGAACAAACTAACAGTTTCACTTTTATAATAGGTATTAAGTTAGGGTTAGTGAGGATAAGGATAGAAAGAGGTATACTCTATACACTAATTGTTTATAGTTTATGCACTAAGGATCATTAAAATACTTACCTATAAGTAAACAACCGTTCTAGATTTGCGCAGATAAGTCCTACTATGCATGCATGTACAATGCATAGTCTGCATATTGGTAAACGTACTAGAATAGGGCACCCTACTGTGAAGTGACAACCTGCAAAAGGGGCAGGTGGCAAGTTGCGTAGAGCTGAAAATTCTTGGCTTCTGGAGTACTTTAGAGATGATCCTTATCCATTTCTGAATAGTCTGATTAATTCACATGGTTTGAAATCTGCTTATAACATAGCAACTATGAGTAAGTACTTTAATCGATCGAGTGACCGTTAGCGAACGTCTTCAAAGATATGAGAGGCGGATATATGAATTGGTTTGAAAAAAAAAAACACTTCTTCGCCATTCTGAAAATTTCCAAAAACTGACTCGGCAAAACAAATCTGTATAGTTTTCTTACCTACTCACAAAATTTCACAATTCAATTCAATTCAATTCAATTTCTTTATTTGCTCGTCAATGGGTTACAATGATCTTAATTTAGGTTTGAACAGCCAATAACTACCTCACATTTGGTGTGCAAATTAATTATAATTATCAATAAAATGTTATGAAATTAGATAAAATGTCAAATAGAAACATATATAAACACTTATTAAAAAAATTAAATAATGAGAATGTTGGCAAAAAAACTTAATATTTATCGTGATAAATATGGTAGCGACACGATGCTTTGTCCAAGAATTCTTTTGTTGTGTAAAAACTTTCACTCACTAGCCACTTTTTCAATTCCGTACTAAATTTATTAAAAGGCAAATCTACTATTTTGTTTGGAAGGGAATTATAAAATGAGAGGTGCCATGTAAATGCAGTTGTTCCTGAATAATTTCAATCTTACGCTGGGCATGTTGAGTTTTATATGAGTGTCTGTTCGTTTGTTGCAGGTATCAAAAATAGTAAATAATGATGGGTTACTCTTCACAAATTTAGCCATTTCATAAATATACATACATTCACGAGAATCTGTTTAGAAATGCGATCTGTAGAGGAAACAGACATTGACCTTGAGGTCTCCAGCTCACAGAGCCTCTAGTTTTAAATTGTGTCTAAGGGAGTCTAGTCTGCACACCAAGTTCATTGACAGCCGACGACTTGTTGTGGGCGGCTGCTTCTTGACTTCGGCGACCATAATTGTATAGAAATCGAGCCGCATACGTCATGTTGGCGGGCTGCGTTGGCGGCTTACTGACACCTGTACTTATTAACAGCTTACTGACTGTAAACTGCTTAACAGTGTGGCACAGAACCGAGGCAAATGGGTAGTAGAAACGTACCTCTATTGGAAAATGTTAATGATAAATGTTTGATAAAAATATCTAGCGGTTTCTAGCGACCCTCAGCAGATCGTCTTCTGGTCAGAGTAGCAGGCAACTGCTGGATGCTGGCTGCAGAAGACTGGTCGTTGTGGAGATTATTGGGGGAGGCATGCGTCCAGCAGTAAACGTCTTCGGGACTGACATGATGATGATGACGATAATGATAGAAAAACTTTAAAATAGTAAGTAAGTACATTTAACCGCCTGGAAAATGTAGCTCTTAGTGGTTAAGTCGTCAGTTGTTGATAATTTGTAATCGTCATTTTATTTGTAATTTCTGGTGTGAACAATAATAATCTATGAATCAAAACCAATATTTATAGTTTAATACTAGGACTAGCTTTGCATTGAGTAAGTATCTGCTAGTATTTTTGGTACGCGTGTATGTTCCTTTTATTGTTTGCAAGCTATCACAAATGTAGAGTACCTAGACGAGTGCTCGTAAACCACTGCTCTACCACAGATATTTACTGCTCTACTTAAATTGACGCAACCAAAGTTCTTGATCGTACCAGCTCTACATACCAACTTATCTATGGAGTTGGCCAAATGACGAAACTAAGCTTTGGTTCGAGACTATATCGCTTTAGTTTGGAAAATGCGATTGTAGCTCTCCCGCTCAACTTCACAAATAAATTGGTAGTATTATACAATTTTACTTCGGTTAGTATTTAGGTCGATAACTTGAGATTTGCGGAGCTTTTTAGTTCAAGTTAAATTAGAATTATGTAAGTGTTTATAACTTACGTGAAACTCATTCCATCTTTTTTGAAATATTTATGTTCAGCACATAGGAGTATCTAAGCGTTAATTAAGTATATTTAATGTAAATCAAAATGAACATAAATTAGTGTGTTTTTTGACAATAAAACTAGAACAGTCAGACTATATTAGATTTTTTTTTTTTTTTAATCATGCTTTGATAAATATTATTTTAGTCAACAAGTTTTCTGATGTAGCTCATTTGAAGAAGTGACATCTCTACTAAATCCTTGGAACTAACTGTGTTCACCATAAGCTTTGACCACAATGTAGACTATAACATGACATTAAATAAAGTATTAACATTTTTTGTTTAAACTACATCAAATGTATTTTAAAATATTCAAAAGTTTATAATACTTAATCGAAAAAGCTTATTTCTATAAATTGTAGTGCTTTTTTAATGACCAGAAGTAACTCTTAGCGCCATCTCTGAGAGGGTGCCGGAACTATTTAAAGAAAGGGTTGAGGACTGCATTCGACGTACTAAGTGCATGATGCGCCCTCGGTTGAGATTTTCAGAAATGTTGCAACCCATTTTCTTTACAATTACGTAACTCTAGTTTTTGTTCCATTTTGCAGACGAAAAAAAGGCCAAAAAGGTTGCTATCTTGCTTTTTGTCAGTCTTTTTGGTATCGAACAGGGCAAAAAACATTAAGATTCATTAGCTATATTTATACAAAAAATGTTCCATAAATAATGACGTCATAAACACATAACTTCCATAATTTATTAGGAACAAAACACTCACACGGGATACCATAAATAATTAGTCAATTTACAACCGTCCGAAACCAATTCAATAAATATGAATCCTATGACAGCCTTTTATGATTTCTGAGCACGGAACAATGGAAGAAACTCCAAAATAAATTAAACGGGATGCGTGGAGGCATGACTCAAAAGTTCGTAGTTTGTAGATAGATATTAATAATTTTAATACCTACCTACATAAACACTGAAACACCTAAAAATATACTGACAATTATTTTTAACCAAAGAGAAGCTAAAATAAAAAAATTAAATGTAATTTCTGCTGTGAAAAGTAAAAACCTTTTCCAAATATCTGATTATGAAAACGTAAACGCGAAAACTTGATTAAAGAGAAAATATTTCATTTACAAAACTAATTTAATTCGGTAATTTTGTTCGAGCAATTTCGAAATACAGCTGCAGTTCCTGTTGTAACGAAAACGTTCCGTAAACAAATGAACAAAGAGTTTCCATATTAAATCGAAAACGAAAATATAGCACGTAAGTTGTATATTGGCTGCATAATGGATCATTCTCACGTCCTCCTTGATTTACTACTTCATACCATCCCGCTATACGACTACTAAATAACACCTACCGCAGCCTGTATTTTTGGACCATACACAATTTTTTTCACACGCACCGATTTAGAATTTTTATCACGTAAATTTTCTGCTTGAAAGGGAAATCCCTATTGTCATTCAGTGCGCACAGGTCGTATCCTCACGAACACGTGTTTATATATATTTATATATTCTATGTATATGGATTGTATTTATTTCAGTCACGCAATTTCGGCTCCGATGGATCCCGAATTTTCATTGTTCGTTGTTTTGTTTCGAAAGTCTGAAACCAATAGTGACTCGATTCTATTGAATTTATTTGACAAACTCACGTTAGAAGTTACACCGTTTATGGTGTTGATTTATTTTTAATAGTGTGGCGTGGGACGTTTAGACGTGTTTTTACCTTTTTTGAAAACTGAGGTAAACGTCTATTTTAATGTTCGATTATTTACCTAAGTAATTGTTTGTTGGGCTTTAGTTACAACAAAAACATAATTATAATACACTAGCTGCGCCCCGCGGTTTCACCAGCGGTTAAAAAGTATCCTATATGCTATTCTAGACTATAATCTATCTCTGTGCCAAATTTCATCCAGATCTGTTCAGCCGTTTTGGCGTGAAAGAGTAACAAATATCCATCCATCCATTCTTACAAACTTTCGCGTTCATAATATTAGTAGGATAGGATTTCGCGTTTATAATATTAGTAGGATTTCTGTTCGATAAACACAAGATTTTTATTAGACTACCTTCATTTTCGCCGAGTCATAATAGTCCGGTCAATTTACGAAAGCACGCGTCAGAACATTTTAGTATGACGTATGCGCCATCGTAAACTTTCCGTGCTATACCGTGGTGTCTAGGAGAGTGTGGTTTCTATTCTGAAGCCGTTTCGAGGTTTAACCTATCATTAGAGTGCATCAAGGAATTCTAAGGTAAGAGTACTTCTAGTTAGTTAGCTCCACTGTTACCTCCAGCAAGAACAAGTTTAATGACTAAAGCACTGATTAAAATCTTCTACGAGTGTACGCTGCTGCTATCAACTGCATTTTGCATTGGTACTTTTAAAGAATCTGGATAAAGATAAAATCAAGCAGATTTTTGAGATTTCAGCTCTATGTTGATGTACTAAGATTCAGATTACGCTGAGTAGCTGTGTATAGTTTCTTTTTTCCAGCTTGGAGAGTCGCAGTTGTTTAAGTAATTAAAAGTAAATGTTATTGGTTCTGTATAGTGAAATAGATACCTGCAAACTATAGTTTGCATAATAATATTGAAGATTACAATTTCTTCTCAAGTAAGTATCTCAACTACCGGGAAATACTCAAGTACTTATCTATAGAAATTATGTAATTAAGATGCTCACATTAATATAAATAAATAAATAAATTATAAAAAATAAATTCGGGACATTGTCACACACGGTCGCCTGACCCCAAACTAAGCAAAGCTTGTACTATGGCTGCCAGAGACTGATATACATACTTAGATATTTTTAAATACATACTTAAATAGATAAGAACACCCAGACATAGAACAGACAAAACTGTTCACCACATAAATGTTTGCCCTAGGTGGGAATCGAACCCACGCGCCCAAGCTCAGAAGGCAGGTTCACTACCAACTGAGCCACCGAGGCAGTCAAATATAATATTACGTATTGATGCAAGGTACTCTATACGACTGAACTGAGCTGTTTGAGAATTCAGTAACAAAATAGTATGCTTTTACAGGTAAGCCCACATGACGTCACTAAGCTTTTAAATATTACAAAAAAAAAACAGAATACTCGTAAGAATGTATGATAGTTAAGTTATTGTCCTCCAAACTAGTAAACGCTGAATACCTTGAAATAGTTAATCAGTTCGATCGAGTTAAAACTTTAAAAGAGAGAAAAACACAAAGCACTGTATTACTACCCGGAAGCTATACTATGCGTTTATTAATAATATATACTATAATACATTAACTTATGTATATAGCACAAGCTTTTAATGAAACCTCTGCATTGACCGTTTACGTAGTTACCTATAGACTGAAGCAGAATTTAATTTAAAACCAGAGTAGCTGGAGATTAACCGTGAAGTCTATGGGTCTGGCTCGCGCTAAGCGTGCAAAACGTGTGTGGCTAGTTGCTGTCTCACTACGTATGGCGCATTTTCTATGACATTGATAGCGATAGAAAACTACAAAAGAAAGACGAGTTTGAACCAAGGGGTAGCTACAATAATAAGTTTTACACTATTTCATGTCAAGGCAGATAAAAGCTTAACGAAAGTCTATTAAGATAGACAATAAATTTTCAAATATTTTTTTGAAACGTAATGATTATTAACGTCTTGCAATATTTTAGGACAGTACTACTTAGATAATTTTGAACAAAAGATGTTTTAATGAATAATTATAAATTCAAATTAAATAAATTAATCATTAAGTACAACATTATTAACATGTTAAATTTAAAGACTATTGGTTAAATTTACAGGTTTAATTTTAAAAACACGTTTTTATTTAAAATTTAAAACCTCCTTTACATTACTAAATCCTGCAACATAGTTAAACTTACAATCATAATCACAAAATATGTGACAGTCAATGGATATTTTGCACATAAAATACTAATAAATACACCAATGTATGGCATAATTCAAAAATTATATTGTGGCGCCTAACATAGTTGCAAGCGAAACTCTAAAGGTGGATAAAAGTTTTATTTAAATACCAAATTCACACATTTTGTTAACGCGCGAAAGATTACTTAGTTACGTCTTAACAATTTAAGGGTAGGAAAAAATTGTGAAAACTTTTTTTCTTGCCTACAAAAGGTTTATACCTAACCTTTTCTTTTTTGCAAAAGATTGGTATCGAACACGTTTTGTTCAGTATTTCCTATTTTGCTAAATGAAAGTAAAAAGCAAGGCCCAGTAAAAGGTAAGCGAAGCCCTGGTCGGTCACCAACTCGCTGGAACGAATTCATTAAAAAGGCCACGTAGACCACCATGGTGCAGTGTGCTCGTATTGCAGCCAACCGCCGGATTCGGGAAGACGTTGCGAGAAGCAGGCAGCAGCCCTGGGGACGAAGACAGCGAAGAGCCTTGTACCATTTACACAACCACGACTACTCTGCTAGAGTGTAGAAGAGTGTACGACTAAGAAGAAGAAGAATTTCGCTAAATTCCGTCCAAAATCTGTTGTTTATGTTGATAAAAACCAGCAAAAACCATAAATATCTCAGTTTACGCAATTGAAGTTAGACTCGCATAACTCATAAATTTAATGAGGTTTAGGAGCAAACTCATAATGATAAAGAAAAGTCAGCAAACCATAACAAAATTGAGACAATTACGGTATAGTAGACCATTTTCCTAACTCATGGCATTAAAATTCATTGTTTAATGTTTTACTATGCTTTTTACTGGTGGAAATAAGCATAATATTGTCTACTTACAGTACAATTACTAATTCTAATTTTAATTTTAATTAGCCACTTAAATTGCAATTTAAAACAGTGTGATAGTGTGAATTAGTAACTGCCAAAAATACAATTAATTTAATGACGGGAAATTTATATTGTATCCGATTTAGCGGTTTGTTAGGTAAGTAGGTCCTTAATATTTTATGTTTTGAAATAATCTAGCTACTCACATATTGCAACTGTCAAACGTCATCTGACCCCATATTTGATTCATAGCGATTCTCTGATAGCAATAGTAGTCTAGCGGTTTAACACGTAATACGGCCACATGTTTGTCACCCCGCCATGCAGACAGGGGTTGCAGACAGGGGTGGCGCATTGTATTGCAAATACCGTCTGCCCACAAAGATGGGGCTACTGTGCGCTGCGCAGTAGCTAGTTCGTCTTTTGATGCATAGATGGTGTTTTGCACAATTTAGTGTGTTTGCAATTTTGTTTGCAAATTTTGCGACCTTAGCTTTTTTCAAAAAAAATTAAAGTAATCGCATTTCTGTACAATAACAATCGCTGGCTCTATGTCGAGTCATTTATAATTTCTAAAATTAATGATTATTTCTCAAATATAATCTCCGTAAACTCTACTAAATATAAAATAAAAACACCTACATAGAAATAGACACGAATTCAACTTTCTTCAATAGTCCAAAACTGCTCTTCATATTGCCCAAAATATAAGTAACTAGCTACGCCCTGCGGTTAAAAAGTAGCTTAAGTGTTACTCCAGGATATCATTTACCTCCACACCAAAATTCAAAAAATCGGTCCAGCTGTTTGAGCGCGAAGAAGAAGAACCAACAAACACACTTACACACTCACAAACTTTCGTCTTTATAATATTAGTGTGATACTGCAATCTTATGACGTAATAAGATGATAAACAAGACGAATGCCATTACAAAATGTTCCGTTGAAAGCTCATCGGTACCCATTCCCAGGAACGAGTACCTCAAAGTCAACAAAAGGCTTTACTCAAGGTTTCGTTGCCCAATTTATTGATACCTTTCTTAACTGTTTCCTACGTAAATGATTATTATTGGCACCTTTCTAAAGTAACTGTTTATTGCGTAAAGGGTTAACAATAGATGCATTGTTGGTCTCACTTTTGTGCTTTCAGCGGTACAGCGGTCAGTGTTATAAACAAACAGCGACGGTATTATTTGGCGACTAATTTTATTTTTAAGAAAAGTGTGGAATGGAAGTGTGAAATACGTGAAGTCTGGCTACGGAAGAGATAATTTTAACGCCGTTTTTGCTGAGACAGCATCTACAAGATGAACTTATTTGGTGTTTTGAAAATTTGACATATAGCATGTGATTTTTCTTATTTTATACATAAACATATCGTCACGCCTTTCCCCCGTGGGTGCTGGCAGATGTGTTATACACCACCCTCACTTCGCCGGATGATGTTCAGTCCCAAATGTAACAGGGGGCGAGCCTGTCGCCATACACCGGGCTCCAGTCATGTAGCAGATGACACACAATTTTGCGTTTAGGAGTTTTACTCCGTATCTTATGCAAGTGGGTCTAGAAGGGTTAGCGAGTTCTTAAGTGTAATGTATATTGAACTTAATTTAGGATAATGTAATAGTGAAATAGAAAAGTATTGAATAAGTTACACTAGTCATACAAAATGGCTTTTGCAACAACAAACCAATCTTTTACGATAATGATAACACAATAATCATGAATAACTCGAAAACCACGCCAAAGATCATCCAACAAAATTAATTTATTGTTATGTCTACTGAAGCATGTATTGGCTCTTATTAAGAGTACTAATTTAATACTCGCATTATCTTTATGTGTAAAAATATAGACACTGAGTCGAATATAAGCAGCAATACGGTATTATGTAATCAGCCTAAGTAATATCAGTTAATTTACTTCCGTTATCCGCTTCAAGAAAACAAAATGTAACTACTTGTACTTTGCATCCTACTCAATATTATAAACGCGAAAGTTTGTAAGAATGGATGGATGGATGGATAGATGGATGTTTAAAAACGTCTGCCTTATAATTACAAAATTAAGGTCTGCCCTAACATGGACCCTGAACGAATGTTATTCTCAAGCAAAGACTTACCCCCAAACTATATATAGCCTCGAAATAGTTATACTAACACCCCCTTAGCAATAAACGTTGTATAGCTTTGGAATAGATAATACAGTATTTTGTCTTTATCGATCCAGTTCAAAAATGTAAAGGAACGAAAAAGACGAAACACTGTCGTAACTATCCCGAGGCTACACAACGTTTTTTGCTAGAGATGACAGTGTTTTGTCTTTTTTCATCTAGTTAAACAAATTAAAAGCAAGAAAAAGACAACCACTAAACAACTATTCTGAAGCTATACAAAGTTTATTGGGAAGGGGGTAAGCCTGTAGTTCAACAGTGAATACAAGGGATGAAATTATGATCCACGAGCTAATTACTGCGGTCAAAAAGTTATGTGTTAATCCAGGTTATGGAGGTGGCTTCTCCATACTAAATTTCAACCAAACTCGTCCATCTGTTTGCGCGTGAAGAAGTTACAAACGAACACACACACACTCTCCTTTGCATTTATTTAGAACTAGCTGCGCCCCGCGATTTCAGCCGCGGTTAAAAAGTATCCTATGTGCTATTCTACACTATGATCTATCCCTGTGCCAAATTTCATCCAGATCTGTTCAGCCGTTCTGGTAACAAACATCCATCTCTCTGAAAGAGTAACAAACATCCATCCATCCATCCATCCATCCATTCATTCTTACAAACTTTTGCGTTTATAATATTATAAGTAGGATATAAATAATTTTAGATAGGTATTTTTGTAATTCAGAAAGCTGTTCGTACAGATAGTTGAGTACAATACAATAGAACACCTCTAAATAATAATAATGAAACTTAAATAAGACTAAACTGAGTTTAGTCTAGTTTTGCCTACTAAGTTTACCTATTTTCGAGATAGGTTAGGCTTTTTGTTTATATAATATTATAAAAAAATATAAAAAAAGGCAATTTATTACCACCAATAAAATACATATTATATTTTTGATGGAAACCCGTGATATTTCAAGTGTTATTGATGATTTGTGTTAAAATGCTAGGTCATAAATTTCAAATTATAAATTACGTTTATTCCATTCTTGAATATAAATAACCATTGTTTACATTAATCATCCGTTTCGATATTATATAAGAAAATTTATTATGAATAAAATGGATAACGTTTTAAGAGTGAATTAATTTAAACGCTATAACGTGTTATCAGGTTGTTTATGTCATTACTGTTTTATTTAATGAATGTTTTATTACCTAAATGGTACTTACGATACTTAACGTTATCATTTATCATGCGAATATGAACGATAGCAACTGACTTTTGCATAATTAATTCAAAAATATTCTTCTCTTTTTGTCTTCACATACGTACTCCGATTCTACAGATAGGTTCGAGACTAGATTTTGGTACAAATTAAAAAAAAAGTTTTAAAGCAAGTAAACCTTATTCCTTTGTTAAAATATTTTTTTAAGTCGTTTCGAAAATAAGCGAACTTACCTCAAAATAATCGTAAAATCACGTTATAGTCACGTTATAGTTATATCACGTTTTTGGGGGCTGAGCTACCCACGTCCGTAGGAGTGTACTCTATTCCGATTCCCTACACGTGGTCCCCGGGTAGTGCTAACCGGGTAGCAAACTCTGGTGGGAGCTTCGGCCGTGGCTAGTTACCACCCACCGGACCAAGCCATGCCGTGAAACGACCTAGTCGTGTTTCGGGATGTAGTCCGGTGTAATCGTTCCGAAGACGGGTCTGAGCAGTGGCGCACTTGTAGCGCCTCACTCAACTACCGTCTTTGTACTTCTTCACTCTACAAAACTTTAAGGCTAGAATGAATAAGTACCTTATAGGTTGTCGTGCTCCATCTTAGACCACAACGTCGCTTAACATCAGGCGAGTTGGTAGTCAAACGCCGACCTATTTTACATTAAAAAAAAAAAAATAGGGATTCTTGATACTTGAAACTCTGAGATTTTTCGCTTCAAGTATCAAAATGATTCCATCGAAGTACTTCACTTCACTGTATCGACGGTCTATGGACAATGCAAGAAAATTGCACAACGAAAACCATAAAACCATCTCCCAACCCTTTGGATGTGCTATAAATCCTTGTCTTGAGTATTGTAACTCTTTGGAATTTCAACTTTATTGTAGGTTTATAAAGTTAACTTTGAAACGCGTGCTTTCTTAATTTTTTCTTTCGTAAAACATAATCGTAAAAGTAATTATACAACAAAGGGTTAAGGTAAAAGCAATCATCACAGGTATTAGGGTTAAAAAGGGAATGTCTCTCAGTGCAAGTTTAAGTGTAAAGGTGTACAGTTATTTTTTGGTAAAGGTGTTAATTTTGCAGTATTTTTTAGTAATTTAAAACAGTGTAAGTGCAACGTGATTCTTTCTTTAAAATATTAAGGTAACAGTGAATCTGTCTGGCACTAAAATTGGTTCGGGAAAAGTTTGTTTCATTAGTTAGCAGTTTGTTTAGTAGTGACTAAAGTGAAAAAAATAGCTTTAACAGAACTTTTATACCTTATCTTTTTACGTAATACATAACATAACATATAACCACGCTTTTCCCTCGAAAGGCCTGGCAGAGGTGTAATACAACACCCAGACTTTACCGGATGATATTCAGTTCCAAATGTGACTTTTGATGTTCTGAATAAGCTAAAGTCTTACGTAGTGCAGGCACCGACATATTTTTGTCACTTTGTTTATTACAAGTTTTATAGAAAGTCAGTTCATTTAAGTACAAATCCTACAACTAAAATTAATAGATGAAATTGAAAAATGGTGATTAAGTAAATAAACAAATCGTTTTATTAAGATTTGATGGGCATGCGTCGAATTAGTTTAGATTTGATCAATATTTCTAGCGGTCCACGTTAAATGCATTCTCGGCCCTGGTTTTAAAGAAACAGTTCATTTAAAACCCTGTTACTGGTAGTTAGTAATGTGTAATAACAATCACACAACCGTGCGTGTCCGTCATTAATCACTCATCAATTTAAACTTGTTACGCGGCGCCAACTCCCAAGTCGTGACTTACACGAATTTTCCAAGCTTTAGTTGCGCTTTTAAAAGGCCGGTAATCAACTTTATAACCCCAAAAATGGTCCTCAGATTTCATAGCGCGTCGGTGATTTGTACCACTCGTCTCACCTCCAATCACATCGCTCTCGGACCTATAAAAACGCTCTCTGAGGTTGCACTGCCGTTAGCTGTCCCATAAAACTTTTTACGATCCATACGTACACACATTAAACCGATATGTATTACTATAAATCATCATTAATACATGTTATAAACAAAACACGGTAAGGGTTCGTCTTGAGTAAATAATTTTATGACGTTTAACGACCTTGGAATTGTTTCGCGCAAATTTTATAGTTGTCTAGCGGCGTCTTGCGGTTTTTCATGTTCATTGCGCTTTTCCGGGATATAAAGTATGCTGTGTCTGTTCATATGACGCAAACTATACCTTATCTTATTGTGGTAGGTCAAGATCGATTTAGCGGCTACCTAAGTGAAAAAGTGAGTGGCGTTTAAAGCGTTTGTGACGGTGGCCTCATTTTATTCATATTTTTATCCGACTGCGCAAGAAGGAGGGTTATGTTTTTCAAGCGTGTGTATAAGGTTTCTTTGGTACGCCCTACAGCCCGAAAAGCTTGATAGATTTCGACATGTGAGGTGTTATTAAAATGGTTTTGATAGTGGAAGTGACATAGAGTACAACATTTTGCAGCCGCGTTTTTTGTTTTTATTTTAATAATTTGTTTAGTGTTTTTTCTATGCTTTCTACATCTGTTCATCTGCTTGTGTGCAAAAAAATAGCAAATAGGAACAAGGATAAAGGGACCGAATCGTTTTGAGATGACATTAAAATTGTAGAATTGCAAAAAATGGTGAGTCAATTAACGTTGAGACTCCTGGAGTCATTAAGCGGCCATTATATTATCCAATTTGCAGTTTGCTTAGTTAGTGTGACTAACTTACTTCGCAGCGCCGCCCTTGGAATCGCACTACATTGGATTGAAAACTGTCTAACTGTCAGTACTACATACAATTTTAGCACGCTAGCTCACCTAGCGTACTACAATTTAGATAATGTAAAAACAGCTTGAGTGAACTTTTATTAATGAAGAAAATAACTTCTTCTCTAGATTTACATATTAATTCATTTTTATTCCGGAAAAATAAAAAGCTTTTGTAGAGGAAACCTCGGGACGCAGTCCAAGTACGAGAGTTTGAAGAATGATAGTATAATGTAAATCAATTGCACTCCGTCCAAGATTTATATTTCCTTACAGAACTAAATTACACAATACATTGTTGTTATCGTTCTATGACAATAAAACCATTTGACGAATGAACGTTTTACGTCCAACCAGGCGCCTTTCAATTAACTTATAGGAAGAGTCCGGTTACGTTATGAAGTGATAAGAGGCCATTAAACTGTCTAAAAATAAAGTCCACGGTCATTCACAGGAGTTACAGGTCAAGAGAAAACATGTATGAAAAGTGCAGGATCTTATAATCAGCCTTACTGCTTTGAAATACGGGTAGTTGTCGCACGTGATTTTGACAAATATTGCAGCGCAGACGAGTTTTGTAAACACTTAGCAAACTATTTTTGTCAAAATATTTAGTAAGCAAGACGGTACCAATAAAAATGTTAATTTAATATTTTATGCGCTAAAATTATAAATAATGTGGTTATCTCTAAAAGCAAAAACAGAGCTTATAACATCAATTTAGGTTCAACAGGGTATCTCTGTTAACACACTGTTTAGATAAATGATCTAATTAAATCTTCACGCTACATATTTATCATACATTTCGTAAATAGTCCAACGTAGTTTTTTTAACATGTTGCTCGTGGAGACAGCGACTACATTTAAGGGCGTTGTGCCATTCGTAGTCGCGTTTTTTTTGCTGTTAGGCGTATCCCGACCCTTTAAAGTCCCACCTCTATCGCTCGTGTGGTTAGACGCCATTATAATCTGGTCACTCGAAGATGGAAGCAATATCATACTTGTAATAGCTTTATGATTTAACTACTCGTAGTTGGCATTCTCGATTTTCCGCATTTGCTATATTTTCGTAATTAACGCTTAAATGTTTAGTTTATAACAACAATATAAAAAAATAATGACCATAGATCCTACTATACATACTATAAACTACTATAAACGTGAAAGTTTGTTAGAATGGATGGATGGATGGATGGATGGATGTTTGTTACTTTTTCACGCCAGAACGGCTGAACAGATATGAATGAAATTTGGCACAGAGATAGATTACCTATACCTTAGTGTAGAATAGCACATAGGACTTTTTAACCGCGGGTGAAACCGCGGGCCGCAGCTAGTACTAAATAATAACAAGTATAAATTTAAAAAGCCCCCGTCACCGATTTTCATCAACATCGATTTCAAACATAGCTAAGAACTAGAGCATAAGACAGCATAGAAATTCAATTTTCAAACAAAAAAAATCAAAGCGGTTCATTCGTTCGTAAGCTACGATGCTACAGACATACATAAACACACACACACACAGAAACGTCAAACTTATAACACCCCGTCGATTTTGCGTTGGGGGTTTAATAGGTTTATATAACTTCAAGGTCTTAAAATATTTTCTCTAGCAGTTTCTGGATCCTCTAAAGACGATTACCCGCTATCTTCACTGGAAAACAATGGTCCAAGACAGCATATTGAACAAATGGCTCAAGAGATAGTCACAACGTACCGCTAAATTACGTTGGCACCACTACCTAATAAGACGAAAGTTAGGTCCGTAGGTAGCAAATTTTCTCGTTACTAGTTCCCCCATTCACCACGTAGATGGTGGAAACGTGGAAACCAATTTAAAGTTTGCGTCCGACTAGTTAAAAAGCAAAAGTTCCTTTGAACTTTACCCGTATAGCCGCTGGCGAGCCCTTTTTTACTTATTTTATAACGCCAGCCCTTTACGACCGGTCCGCCATCGCCATGAAGCGAAACCCGGCGAAACGCGGTACAGTCGCCAATAATATTTTATTACAAGAAAGTTTTCGAGCTAACTTGCGAAATTCCAGCGATTTTATGATCTAGCGTTTAGCGAGCGAACATAAAAATGATGAGCTTTCGAGCTCGCCTACGTTAATATTTAAGGGATATCTATTTTCTAGATGACATTAGGCCGGGATAAAGAAAAAAAAATTGTGCGTGGAGTCCCTCCGCGCGGAAGAAGTGAAACTTCTGTGTATCTTCCTTACTAAATGCATTTTTTTTATGATAGAATGGGTCCACGTTTGACCACAACACACCTGATGGAAAGTGACGATGCGGTCTAAAATGGAGCATGCTTGCCCATGAGCATGGTATGCGTTCGAGTGCCACGCATTCACTCTCGCTCTGTCTCTTTCTATTCCCCCTCCCCAGCAGCGTTAATAGTTTATCGCAACCTTGTTGGAAGACGCATTAGAAGTTTCACTTCAAAAAACGTTATTTAATTCACGTTTAAGAATAATCGTTGCCAAAAAAAAAACTTCGACTAAGCTAAACTGAAGATGGATGTATGATAAGATGATGATTGTCAAAGCATCTGGTTGTTATTTAAATTCCTCAGTAAATTCGAGATTTATTTACAACCGAGCTACATGATTGAATGAAAGACGACATTTAAAATTACACTTTATGTGCTACTACAATTGACAGGGCAACTGCCTCGTCAATCGTCATTGATGTATGCATCATTAAAGGCTATGAAGTCTTGAAATGTATGTTTTGTGGTTCTTTTCAAATGTTGCCTTGTTTATTATTACGTTTGCGGCAGATAAAAAGTAACGACTGTTTTTATTTAAGTTTTAAAGGTCCAAAAGGCGTAAGAATTAAACTATAAGATCACAAAAATTAATCAAATTAATCACTACATGGTCAACAATTCTATATAAAAAAAAAGGGTTCGCAGTAGAGTTCAACATTGATTGTTTTTTCTATTTATTTTTTACAAGCTGCACCCGCGGTTTCTCCCGCGGTTAAAAAGTATCCTATGTGCTATTCTAGACTATAATCTATCTCTGTGCCAAATTTCATCCAGACCTGTTTAGCCGTTCTAGCATGAAAGAGTAACAAAACATCCATCCATCCATCCATCCATCCATCCATTCTTACGAGCTTTCGCGTTTATAATATTAGTAGGATTGCGGACACTTTTGCGGCTACCTGTACAACGGATATAAGCAAACCTCAGATGGTCGGTAGCCTACATAATTACAGAACTTCGTACGTTCATTGTATACGAATCTAGTATCTACCAGCTTAATTAGATACATCTTCTCAATTATACATACAGTAATTAAATAATGTTATTTACATAAATAGATTTTAGCAACGCGATTGCGTAGGTAAATACGGGTATATACTTTTATATAGTCTTTTATATAGTCCCGTATAGTCTTTATATACTTTACACACTACAATAAGCAATTATTGCTTAGTGTGTAAAGTGAATGAATGATGTATTAATTTTCGAATTTCTGAATTTATTACGCAGTCTCTACTTTAATCTATTTTAACTTCGTACATTTAAATTATATCGAATTAAAGTACACTTTACGAAGAGGAACTTGGCAAAATTTCTGAAAAATGCTACCCAAAGTTGAAATCAATTTACTTATACGATTAAATTTAAAATTAGATAAGGATTGTAGCGTACACAATTATTTTAATTTGAGACATGCAAAAAGTACCCGATGAATTTTGCACATAGGTAAAAGCAGGTTCATACAGGCCGAGTAGCTAGCCCTGATGTCAGAGTTTCTAGGCCACCCGATGTCCTCTGATATGGCTTGACCATTGTTGCAGATAGGTAATTAGTGCACATTAGGAAAAAAATTGAAAGGGACAAAATTCCAAAACTAAGATACTTAAACTTACTCATAATGTCTACTTACAGGTAAAATACTTGTTAACTATCCATACACATCACACTAATATTATAAATGCGAAAGTTTGGATGGATAGATGTTTGTTCCTCAATCACTCTGACGCTTGAAGGGATCCTAGTGAAATTTGAAACAGAGAAAGAAAATAGTCTAAATTAGTACATAGGCTACTTTTTTACTACGAGTAATACCGCAGGGCGCAACTAATCTAACCATACAAAAGTTGACTATTCAGCCTAAAATTTAATTCACATTTAAATTAATTCGATCACAAAGCTCTCATGCATAATCAAGGTAAATAACCACAAAAGTGTACATAAAAATTTACAATGAATTTCACGGCTGATTAAGTATGAGAATGATCGTAGCGATTTCCATAACACAAGGAATCAGAACAATTGTGGGCCCGGTTACCCCAATTTATCATACTGGTCAAATGCGAAAACTTTATGTCAGTCAGTTTGTTACAACTTACATTTAAATAATAAATAAATAAATTCGGGATATTTTTCACACACGATCGCCTGACTCTAAACTAAGCAAAGTTTGTATTATGGCTACCAGAGACTGATATACAAACCTTTGTATTTTTAAATACATACTTATATAGATATTAACACCCAGACATAGAACACACACAAATGTTCATCACATAAAAGTTTGCCCTAGGTGGGAATCGAACCCAAGCACGCAAGCTCAGAAGGCAGGTTTACTACCAACTGAGCCACCGAGGCAGTTAAAATTTTGTTTGTCAACCTTTAGGTTGAACAGGTTAAGGTGTTTTGTTATCTTAAGATTAATTACGTCATGTTATAATGTCATGTGATGTTCTATTGTTTGTATTTACTTGCTAGAGAAATCTAGACTAACACATGGTATAGGATAATTGTCATACAAGTTTTTTTTGTAAGTACCTACAGTTTGTGTAATATAGCAAGTAAAGCCGACGGGCAATCAAAACGAATGTCAGTTGGATCAGAACAATTGTGGGCCCGGTTACCCCAATTTATTTATTCATAAGCAGCGGTCCGTATTGGCGGACGCACGTGCAAGAAACGACAACAGCGGGTTAAAAAATCCGTACCATGTATGCATTTTTGTATTTTCATGTATTTGCAATGGATGCTGGAAATATTGTACCTACTTTCATTATTTGTCTAAGTCTTATTTATACAAGCTAGATATGAATCGTTTTCGACTATTATGTCATTTAAAATATTTATTCACGTGAATCTTCTCGGCAAAAAGTTGTCAGTAATTACCACTTATTAACTGATAAGTTATGCATTTATTTTTTTGGAAATTGTTAAAATCGATAATATGTATATCCAATGTATGTATCTTCTATGTACCTACTGATATTTATTTGAACCTACATACTTGTAATTCATGTTAAAACTCAAACAGTGATCAGGTGTTTGTAAAAAAAAACAGATATGTATTTGACCAGATAGCAAGCACACCAACCCGAACTAACCCCTGCGCAAACATGCATTTAAATGTAAAAGAGGGTGTTCTACAAATCGTTTACAAAATATTCTAAACACGCCAACATTAACCGACATTACATTAACGGAGGGTAATTAAGGATGATTAGAAAAGTTTTAAGACTACCGGCCACCGTTTGCAAACGGTCCACCGCCATAGTTACCGTGTAATGTTAATCAGTGAACTTTAAACAACGATTAAGATGCCGGCCCCAAATTAATGAGTTTCGAACTTTCTCGGTGACATTTAGCGGGGCACAGAAATTGAGCATAGAATTGGGTTTAAGCAAACTAATGTTAAAAATGAGAAAGTGAAAGAAATGTTAGTATATTACAGTACCTACATACTTATTTATCAAAACTAATTAGGGCTCGAGGCCATGAAGTAAATTTTTGCTTCTTTCTCCTTTTCTAGAAGGCTACCAAGCACCTTATATGTGACTGTCAAATAAATCTTCATTGACTCTATCTCAGGTAGTCCTCAGAAGGTGCTCCTTATATTGCAGTGGTCGCTCTGTGAGCTGTAAACCTCGCGGCCAACGTCTGTCTTCTTCTACAGGTCACATTCCTGAACCGATTCTCGTGAATTCAGTGAATAAATTCTGTATAACTATTGAACCTACTCACAGAACTAGAATAAAATCGGGAAATGCAACCTGTAGAGGAAGAAAGAGATTCGGACATACGAAAGCATTTTTTCCGAAGCTGTAGTATAGACGCTTCGCTCGCCAACGTTCACTTGTTCGACAATATCGTCTACCTGAGGCCTTTAGGCGGCCTAAAAGTCTCACAATAGGACTAACCACTCGGTTAGTCACTCACACTAACCACTCGGTTAGTCCTGTTTAGTTAGAGCCTATACGAATATTCTTATATTTATCCCGGAAAAACAAACATTTCTTGTGTAACGGATAAAACCACAGAACACGACTAGTGCTTAGATATTTATAGAAAGGGCAAGCGTGCCGTCCTACACAAAAAAGAGATTTTCCGTTGATCCCGCGCCTACTTCTGTTTGGGTTAAAAAATTGTTTATTTGCATTTACAACGCTTTTGTTTGTTTCAATATTGTTTACGTTGAGTAATGGATTTATTTCCGACGCTTCAAAAATATCAAAACGATAGCAATATCAATACAGTCATAGTGCTAAAATTAGACTAAGCCACATTTATCACCCATCAATAATTTATTGAGCATTCATCAGTTTCTATTTTTGCTAAAGTTGCCAAACGAACATTTTCTTGTACATTTGCTAGATTTTATCGAAAATAAACCGGCCAAGTGTAGTTGAACTCGCGTACAAAGGGTTCTGTACTATTATCTATGAAAATGGCAAAAAAATCATGTTGGTTGTATGGGAGCTCCCTTAAATATTTATTTTATTCTGTTTCTTATTTTTTGTTGTTATAGCGGCCTCAGAAATACCTGTGATACAATATCTGTGAAAATTTCCAACTATCAAGGTTCGTGAGATACAGTAGGCGGACAGATAGACAGACGGACGGACAGCGAAATCTTAGTTATACGGTCCCCTTTTACCCTTTTGGTACGGAACCCTATTAACTACAACATTTTTTAGATAGGTACTACGGCGGCGACGTCATAACGGCAATAGTCAAAGGTGTTATGCCAAAACTTTTGGTACCAGTTTTTAAATGCGAAAGTTTGGATGGATGTTTGTTACTCAATCACGCCAGAACGGCTGAACGGATCTGGAAGAAATTTGGCTCAGAGATAGATTGCAGTCCGGAGCAGCACATAGGCTACTTGATAACTTTGGGTAAAACCGCAAAGCGCAGCTAGTTTAACATAACGTCGAAATTGTAGATTAAGATCATTACCATCATTATTCCTAACTTTCTCTATCGCTTTGATATTTATGGGCATTGTTGGAGATATGCTATCTTTCCTGGTCTAGGGGCCCTATTCTGTCGCTTGAGATATTATTTTGGTTATTGTCTCTCTCGTTTGAAAAGGCATAGGAGTGAGAGTGAGAAAGATAACATCTCACGCGTCAGAATAGAGTTCCAGGGGGCAATTCAGATAATCAAAGACGATGCTTAACTGAAACGTTACGTGTCGTTGCATTTATCTTAAGAACAAGTAACATTATTAAAAAAAAAAACAAAAAACATGGCCGCAAAATGTTGTACCCTATGTCACTTCTACTATCAAGACGAAAATTACACCTCACATGTCGAAATCCATCAAGCTGTTTAGGCTGTAGGACGTGCCAAAGAAACTTCATACATTAAAAAAAAAAAAAAAAATTACCCAAATTTCAATAAGTCTATGAAACTAGCATGAAACGGACATTGGCAGAATTGTGACAACTAGACACAGAAGCCATTAACCAAGAATCTAATCTAATCTAACTTCATACATACATTAATACATACATACACTCGAAAAATATTTCCCTTCTGCTTGCACAGCAGGGGAAAAAGGGATAGAGATAGAGGGTTTAGGTATCATTAATGTCTTATAAACGTGCCAGCTGGACTACTGGTTTGTTTGGTTGACTAAGTTTGTAAAATATTAGTGAAACAAAGCCGTTTCCCGTCCATTTTTTAAGGTTAACGTAACGTCAACGGTTAAGCATCGGCTATGGTTAGCTGAATTACCCACTATGCTGATTTACACATCGTAGATTTTACTCATACACATTTGATCCTATAGAGCATAGAAATTATTTTATTAAGTTTGTCCATTCGTAGTATTATACATGTCTAGGTACCTACGAATATTCATACAATAATAGGATCCAAAACTTTGCCCGCGCCTTGCAGACGCGATAAGCTCTCGGCAAACTTTCAATTTCGCCAAAATGTAATTAAGTGACGGCGACTTGGCTGAATTCTACACTATTAAATTGTCTAACTTTGCCCGTTTACTGGATCGACTTAATTCTTGAAAGGGAATGAAAATTGGTTTGGTGCAGCGGATGGATAAGTGCCTACTGAAATTACAATCGATACAGTTTCATTTCACTTTTTTGCGTGTATTGATGATTCTCGTAACAATCCTAGTTATGTGTGCGAATTAGGAAGATACTTACTCGTACAAGCTTAAATTCTTTCTCTGAAAGTTTTTAGGCGTATAAAAGCCCGCGCAAGAAAGGGGGGGTCACGTTTTTCGAGTGTATGTATGTGGGTATGTATGTATGAGGTTCCTTTGGTACGCCCTATAGCCTAAACAGCTTGATGGATTTCGACAGGTGTTATTCGAATCGTTTTAATAGTGAAAGTGACATAGGGTACAACATTTTGCAGCCGAGTTTTTTTGGTTTTCTTTTAATAATGTTACTAATAGATAGATAGGTATCTAAAATCATCTCCACGGTATCATTGACAAGATTGACCTTTAACGATTAGATCCAACGGGTACACACTAAAATATAAAATCGGAAGTAACTCTGTCTGTTTGCCTGTCTGTCTGTGTGTTTGTAGGCTTTTCACGGCTAAGCGACTGAACGGAATGATGAAATTTGATAATTAGTAACAGTATGTCACGAGGAAGGTACTATACAGGTATACGAGTAGGTACATATACTATTTTCTGAATAAACGTGAACGAAATCGCGGGTAACAGCTAGTATTGTATAAATTCATTTTAAAGAGATCAATAGATTTCAGGCATCTTACCAATGGAATAAGTAGGTCGTACAATGTGCTTCTTTAGGGAGTAGGCTAACTGAAACACTAGTAATCAAATGATTTCAGCCCAGGGGCCCCTATTCACGAGGAAAATGAAGGAAGGAAGACGATAAGAGGAAGAGAGTGTTCATTTATTATTTGTTTATGTTCATTTATAATTCTTATGTGTTTTAATTTAAATAATTATTTCTTGACATTTGTGTATTATGAATATGATTTATGAAATCGATTTATGATTTGCATTTGAAATGATTTGAATGATTCATCTTTCTCGTTTGAAAAGGCGTATGAGTGAGAATAAATAAGATAGATATCGCACGCGTCAGAATAGGGTTCCTGCACTGAAATGGTCTCGAATTTAAAGTTCACAAAGTAGAAAAGTACATATTATTATACACGTGAAAAGTATATTTTAAAGTTTACTAGTGTTGCCAGCTACCACAAATTTCAAACAACTGGCATTGTGTCAACGCTGAAATATTTTATCTCAAACTATGCGGATTAATGTGATTTATTTCATGATCGGAATTCAAATAAAAACGTTGTATCGTCACGATTTCTAAGATTATGTTCTCTAAATAAAGGAGTGGTCATCAGTTTTATTGCCAGTGTTTCTAGGCCTCCGACTTTACACTTCGCAATAAAAGTTTACAATAATTTATAAGACGTTTTTAATTTTTATGACCCATTCAAGAGTTCATTAAAATAAATTAATATTAACAACACTTGAATACATTAGTCAGGTTTCCTTCGAGTGCTAAGAATAGGTAAGGTTAAAACTGTGTTTCTGTTTTCATTTTTTACTACTTACTATGAATATGTAATTTTACGTCGGCTTTAAATAGTGACATCTAGGGTCTATACTTTTGGCTGCGAAATTTAATACATGTCTACTCCAAATAAAAATCACAAACATTATGTAACAAATAAAACAAATTTCTTAAAGGAGGAAAACAATAATTTCGTACAAAACTTACGTAATTGCATTGTTCAATAAATGAAATACGAAAAACATTCTTCAACTTTTTTATCACATAAGTAATTTATAATAAATCGTATCTCATATTAATCGGAACAGCCCAAAAGCGGTAGCAGTTCAATTAATAACTAAAGATAATATTATACATACATAATATATTATTATCTTTAACCTTTTAACCTACCTCATAAACTTTGACTAAATCGAACGTATAATTTTACTTTAAACTTCTTAATATATTATATCAATTCAGTACCTATAAACGCTACTAAAAGCCACCTGTATTATTTGACAAGTTAACGGTCATATTAAAACCATTACAGAACATATACTGAACTTAGTACAGTTTCGCAATGCACTAAATTACTAAATACTACAACTACTAGAGGCGCCCGCAATTTAAGTTCCAACTTAGTTTGCTATAATACTGTACAGTATACCTACTGTACTGTCGAGGTAATAAGTAAATTGAAAGGATTATCGTGGTTAAATATTTTGATTTCTATGTAACCGTTCCGAAGACGGGTCTGAGCAGTAGCGTACTTGTAGCGCCTCACTCAACTGCCGTCTTTGTATTTCTTCAGTCTACAAAACTTCAAGGCTAGAGTGAATAAGACCACAACGTCGCTTAACATCAGGCGAGTTGGTTGTCAAACGCCGACCTATTCTACATAAAAAAAATAAAAAATATTAGAAAATATGTTTAGTTGTAGCGAGGTTAGGAATTTGTCTCCTATCTTCACGTGACGTTAAAAAAATGTTGCAGCTAAATTTTTCATGTATACACTTCAAAGTTCTAAATCTCTCAAACTGCTGAATGAGCAAACAAGACAGCAAATCACGAGTTAACATTTAATGATAGGAAAATAGAATTGTTATCGTTCAATAGGAACTGATTGCGAGTGTCGAGTCTAACTTAAATATTAACTTTTATGCTTGATTGTACGAGGCTGGGGGTGAAGCGGGCATGCGCCCGGCGTCATATTGCCCTGACAGCTTTTAAAATATACTCACGTTAAGTTCAAAGCAGACTTCGTTATTACTTACATACAACATTGTAAGCAGACATCTTTTGTTCGAAACACTAGCTCGAATACCAATAAATATTTATGAGTGAACCAGAGTACATGTGAATTAAAGTACGCTACGCGATCGGAATGGGAGGAAAGTATCATTATTTTACAAGTTTAGTTTTGTCACAATTTGTAATACAGAAATTTTGTTTGGTACTAAATACGACCGCAGACGTATTTGGAAAAGCTTTATACACACTGTGTGAAATACAATGCGCTTCTTTTTATCTCAGAAAATTGTGGGAAAACTGGGAAACCATGAAATGCCACAGGGAACAGCTGATCATGAATTATTTAACTATGGTTGTTTTTTTCTGCTCTATAAATAATGTTTAGCAATCGTTTACTCGCAAACCTAGATAAGAGTAACAAGTAACATTATTACAATTTAAAAAAATCCGGCTGCAAAATGTTGTACCATATGTCACTTCCACTATCAAGACGATTCAAATGACACCTTACATGTCGACATCCATCAAGCTGTTTAGGCTGTAGGGCGTGCCAAAGAAACCTTATACATACACACCCACATACATACATACACTCGAAAAACACAACCTTCCTTCTTGCGTAGTCGGATAAAAACGGAACTCTGCGAACAGCGAAGTGACGCCGATTTTTTAAACATGTGATTCCATAAAATCGTTACTAATTTAAATAACGTTACATAACACAAAACCCATCATTATCATGGTAAGCCATTCCGATGTAAAATGTTGAAAAAAGTAGTCGCGATAGTGGAAGAAAATAAAGGAAAATGTCAAGGCATAGTTTCGTTGTACGTGTGTACGGAATTGCACATGTAAACGTCAAGGCATAGTTTAACTGGCCTCACTTCGCCGTTTGCAAAGCTCTGGCCTTAATTTTTATTTGGTTCAAACTCTTAAAACGTTCCGTAAGCATGCATCATCATCTCACTACTACACAAGAAGTCTAAACTCACACGTCAACGTCCAGCTTCCATTCTCCTTAACCGTTTCCGAAGCGTCTGACCTGGTTTTATATGTATGTCACTTGTAGTTGTTCCGTTGAATGTATATTGCACTGCTTCAGACTTTCAGGTCACCTCTGAGTGTCTCGGTAAAAGACTGAAGGAGGTAGCTTTATTTAATATGCTCTGAAAGTTACTGCTTCTTGTCAATAAGCTTAATTGTTTTCGTGACTTCACAGAAATGGTATCCAGCCTTTGAATTTCGAAGTTTTATTTTACCTGACTGCGCAAGAAGGAAGGTTATGTTTTTGAGTGTTTGAATGTAAGTATGTTTGTATGTATGTATGTTTGTGGGTAGGTATGTATGTGTGAGGTTTCTTTGACACGCCCTACTGCCTAAACAGCTTGATGTATTACGACAAGTGAGGTGTCATTTGAATCGTCTTGATAGTAGAAGTGACATAGGGTACAACATTTTGCAGCCGGGTTTTTTTTTTTTTTGTTTTTCTTTTAATAATGTTCCTTGTTAACTGGTAATAGAGGTATTGTTAAACGGCCAAAAATAAACTAGACATAAATATTTGCATGCGAGGAATTGATAGGCAGTTGAATTTTTAAGTTAAAATTAAGACTTTTTATTTTTATATGTCAAAGCAATAAAACTAGTGAGGTACTCACTTGCTGTGGTGGGATATTTTATGAAATAACTTTTATCTTCTTGCATCTTATCCCAGGCTTTTCTTATTTGTAAGAAATCGTTTGGCACGTCACTTTGAAAATACTACATAACATATTGTCACGCCTTTCCCCCGAGGGGGCTGGCGGAGGTATAATACCACACCCACACATCTCCGGACGATATTTAGTTCCAAATGTGACAGGGGGCAAGCCTGTCGCCATACACCGGTCTTCAATCATATAGTAGAAGACTAATACGCACATATGTTCACGTAATGAACAAATTGGTTCGTGCCATCGGCTGGGATTGAACCCATTCCCTCTGGCTTGAGAGGCGGGCCTTCTCTAACTAGGCTATCATCGCTTTTTTGAAAAAATACTATTGTACTAAAATGAAACTCTGGTCTATGATTTCAACACGTATTCCACCAACGATTTTCAAACGACTGGCGACAGTATTCTGACAGTAAAAAAACACAGTTATTGTCTTTCAGACTTGTCTTTTTCAAATTTACGACGCAATAAGGAAGTGTCGATTCGACATATTTTGACGAAAGGGTTGAATGGTTTATTGTACATTCTTTTTTAGCTCTCCGTTGTTAATGCTTTGTTCATTGTTGTGTAGTCCATTGTCTGGAAGACAAAACTTTTATTATTTGTTTTTAGTAATTTTTGAGTGTTTTTTGTTTAGGACCGGTGCGTGTCTAAATGGATTTTTGTTGCATTTTTTGGTTCCTTGAAACTTCATAGTTTAAATCATATTTTTTGTGGATTGATAATGTAATGTGTAGCACCTATATTTTTATTTAACTCAACATTTTATCCTACTAATATTATAAACGTGAAAGTTTGTAAGAATGGATGGATGGATGTTTGTTACTCTTTCACGCCAGAACGGCTGAACAGGTCTGGATGAAATTTGTCACAGAGATAGATTATAGTCTAAAATAGCACATAGGTAAAGTTAAGTAATTGACACATTTCCAAGGCAAAATGTTATTGCTGATTTTGTTATTCAACGATAACATCACATTTTTTATAACTTTTGTTATGAATCACCTTGCACTATTTATCATTTTCGTTTTTCGTAGCACATTCGTAGCATACCGTAGCATCGACCCCATTCCACCAAAAACTCTGTGCCATTGTCATGACTAGACACATAGGTATAATCAAAGCCAATCAATTTACGTACCCTTCCCAATGCTATAGCAACGAATGCCAGACACCAATTTTCTGCATATAGCTACCTATACATATACGTGTTAATTCAAGCTCCCGGGCCCACGTTCAATTGCAAGGGACCATCGCAATTGCATCCGCGTTGTGCCTTCATATCGCACGATATTATATTGTTCATTCAACTTACAATTCAAAAATGATTCCTATTTTACACTGCATAAAGTTAAATTTTCTTTGAGGGTTACATAATGAAGTTTACACACTGCATTCAAGCACTATATCAGTCCATTACGAGTGATTGTGGACGCTGGCTGCATTGATTAAGGAAGGTTGAAGTTACATTGTTGTTAAATATGAGATGATGCTTTACATGAGTAAATGCTTTCGGTTAACATCGTAATTACGTATATTTTTATCAAGATGGCTTACATTATTAACTTCGCTGGTTTTGATAGCAAAAGTACTTATTTGCTTATTTGTCTAACGAAGCAGTTTCATCACTGTACTTATACTTATATGTTTAACTAGCTGCGCCCCGCGGTTACACCCGCGGTTAAAAAGTATCTTATGTGCTATTCTAGACTATAATCTATCTCTGTGCCAAATTTCAACCAGATCTGTTCAGCCGTTCTGGCGTGAAAGAGTAACAAACATCCATTCTTACAAACTTTCTCGTTTATAATATTAGTAGGATAGGATGCAATGTCAGTCCCTAATTATCTTTTTTGACGTGACAACGTCTAATAAATCGATGAACACCGGCTGCACGCACAAAAAAAGGACGACTCATTGTCCCGTTACGCTCAGTCGATCGGAGCGAGAGCGCTACACGAGCGAGCAAAAGGCACGATCGGCTTGAGCGTTCGGCTTACGCCGCATCTATCTCTCTCCTACTTGCTTGGCCAATGCATCCGAGGAGAAGATTTCATCGATGTTTTGTTATGACGTTGTCACGTTAAACTATCGTCCGTAAACCGACTTTACAGACAACCAATTTTTTTTTCTACTTCTTATTTATTAGCCTTGCCTCTATCAGTGCAATCGTTCCCTCAAACGATCCTCGACTTTATTTTGTGATATTACGCTATTAATCATGACCAATTTGGTATCAGTGACCCTATTCGGAGATTTGATTTCATCTCACCTTTTTTCGTCCTTGTTGCTCTCGTTCGAAACGTCATAGGTGTGAGAGTGACCAAGATAAAATCTCATCTCATCTCACGCGTAGGAATAGCCCCTGGTGATGTTATGTTTAAACTCAGTCGTCTAAAGATTAACGATGCATGTATTTAATCAAGCTCCCGACAGCAATATTAGCATTCTCCTCTGACATAAACAGCACATATTAAATGGTACATTATTGTGAGAACTGCGTACATTTTCATTAATAAAATATACCGCGTAGGGCCGATTACGTCGAGATCATTCTATAGGGCGCCATCACTCCGGCAAGTTGAAAATATCAATTTCATGCAAGCGCAGTGCTACAAACTTGTGTATACAGTTATAAAGGCGAGCTAGCATCGTATTCTTAGAACAAAACTGGTGGTCGTACTTAGACAATGTTTGGTTCATCATTTTGTTCAACTGTATAAGTAAGTTGGTAAGTCTAGTGCAGTGAAACAACGTGAGAAGAATGGATTGAGAGGACAATGAGCCACAGCAGACGTTCTAAGTATGAGAATGATGTGAATGCTGATAGTGTTAGATAAATTGTTATATTTAATTAAAACCTATAGATGAACAGTTTTAAACTTCCTAAGCACCAGTATTTGAGTTGTCATAATACGAGTATTACTAGCAAAGCTTACAAAACGGACTTCCCGTCAGGCCGTCATCCATGTAAACAATTTATAGATTTTTGTTTATGTTTCAAAAATTGCTTGACAAATTTCGATAAATTTTATATGGGACCACCTCTAAAGTAAGAAAGTAACAAAAAAAAACAGAATCTTTAAAATCTATTCACAATTGGCGGAGTAATTGCGTAACATAAATTTAAAAAAAAACTGAACCTCCTTTTGGAAGTCGGTTAAACATGATAAATAAAGAGTTACTATGTGTTTTGTGAAAAGAAAACTTTAATTAGGTACATAATTATACCAACGTTTTCGTTAACGTTATTCACGATTTATAAAAATATATCAAGTATTTACCAATTTGTTCAAGTTCCATACATATCGTCACGCCTTTCCCCCGAGGGGGCTGGCAGAGGTGTAATACAGCACCCACATTTCGCCAGACGATATTCAGTCCCAAATGTGAAAGGGGGCGAGCCTGTCGCTATACACCGGGCTCCAGTCATGTAGCAGATGACATACAATACGCACATAATTATGTTTACACAATGAACAAATTGGTGCGTGCCGTCGGCTGGGATCGAACCCGCTCCCTCTAGCTTGAAAGGCAGGCCTTCTCCAACTAGGCTATCATCGCTTTGTACAAATTCCGTTACAATTAAATGCAGTTTATAGTTACTAAAATACAATATCATCGAATGCCAACTTATAATCCTGATTATTTAATAAAATTCTGTCGCTTTGTAAAAAAACTAAACCATTTAATACAAAGGTTCATAGCTCTAACTTCATAGATTAGATACTACGTATTATAACTGAAACTCACAAAAGAGTTCTAAATTCCAATAAAAGTCTGCTATATCCAGTGTTAAAATAAAAGAACATTCACAAGTGACTGCAAAAATTGATTAGAACGTCTAGACGTATAAGTAGGTACATTTAGAAAGTAGCTGTACCCGCCCACGCTGCAATAAACATAATTATTTACGGGGATAAAAGATACGATATCAAACTAGGTTTCCGATAAAATGATCAATATTAACGATATTAACCTTATGCTAATAGTTATCTACAATTCTAAGAACAATTAATATTCAAGTATTCCGTGGCCAGACAGGCGAACTCACACACTTTTATACATACAAACGCGGGCTTATCCTATGGACGGAAGCTCCCTCCGTCGAGATCCGACTCTCATTGTGATGCAAATGAGTCTGCTGTCTGCCTCCAAATTACCCCTATGGTCAAGCGGGACTCCGTACCGGACATTAGAATAGAACCCTCGCCTTTAAAATCGACCCTACGGCAACCAGACCATTCTCACCTCTGTTTCCTCTCATTTTCTTACGCCTACAGCTAGAATTGCGTGCGCGTTTCGCGATGTCAACACGGTACAGTTAAACGCATATTTCATAGCAGATATAGTGTTATGAGAGCTGCTAATGTTAGCTCGAGCGGGGATGGTGCAATTGTGTGGACAATAATTATGGGTAGGAAAGGATCGTAACGAGCTTTATGGCTGGCGATTCTGTTGATGGCTGTACTTCAAGTGACGCAGTTATGTGTGATAGTTGTTATTGTATTTCTCTGCAACCGTTTGGTAGCGGGCTTTTGTTTGATGTTCCTTGTTAGTGGTAGAAAATAAAGTTATGGATATTCACTTTTTTATTGCTACTAAGTGGGAGGTAGACCACCAACTTGCTTGATCGCTGACAATTAGTAAGTGAACCGAAAGTAAAACTCGAGTAGATGTACTCGAGTAGAATTCCACGTCATTATGACTTGGTATTAGTAGTTATCTAAGATAGATTTTAGTTGACATTGTAGTTCCTGAAATTTGCTTTGAAATAAAGCAAATGCCTACCTAGTTTATACATTGGCAAGTAGTTGAATTAACGGTTTACTTAGTAGTCATAACTCGATCTGTAACTAGAACTCGTTGAAGCAATCCGGTCAAAACCTACGCGGATTCAGAATACGCGGAAACATGGCGTATGTAAATTTTTCTACGAAAATCATCTCACAACGGAAACCGCTAACACCTCATTTGAATATCAAGTTACCAATTAAACAAAAAAAATAATTCGACACAAGTAATTTTTCATCCGACAACAACAATATTTTCTTCTCTACCCAAAGCTGATATAATTTATACAATAATATGCATCTCAACCGGATTTTCTACTATAAACATCAATTTATTAACGCAAACTGCCATATGTAAAGGTGTCACAATATGTTTTACATTTAACGGTTGGTACCCTTAATCCTATTCTGCAGAGATCAGAGAATTTTCTTTTGTAGTTTACATAAAAGGGTTTCAGAGGACTCACGCTGTGGTCAAGATTAAGTATAGTTAAATCCCAAACTGGTTTGACCAGCCATGGACCAATTTTACCTAAATGCATATTCAAGCATGAAAATTAAACTGTCAAAAGAGGTGTGATAACACGAACGTTTGTCAAAACTGACCTCTTTGTTAACCCGGTGAGACAAAAAGGTTCGATGAACTTAAGAAGTTTTCAAATACTTAACAACAAAAATGGAAAACGCTTAATGGTTGTTTTACTGAATGACTTAACTTCTACTTAAAACCACATAGGAGTACCATTTTTTTTATCGCTAAACTGTCTAAATTTACTACCAACATGAATGTAGGTAAAATTAAAATAATAGAAGCGTAGAATTTTTTTCTAAATTTTTATTAAATTAATAACTATGAATCGAACTTCAATTAATGCTGAAAGCAACTTCCAGCTAAGCCTTTCAGAAGACTATTTTCAACCTTATTGAAAATAGGATCAGCGGGTAGCAATGGGTTAAATTTCTCATATAATTTTCTGTCAGAAAAACACAATAAAGTGCGTAACATTATAATAATTCCACGATTTTAAATGTGAAATCCGAATGCAAAGTTTGCGACTTTACGAGACAAATCGTAAGTTCCCGCTTTTTATTGTTAGAGAACTAGTGTATAAATGAAATTTAATCTGTTGATACGAGCTATTTATTGCTGAATATAGGATGTTTATGAAAAATACTGACTACGTTTACGAAATGAAGTTATTAAAAATCGTCCATAAATATGGTTATGCTAATTAAACATCTGCATAATATTCGACATCGATAAAAACTATAAAATCCCCCACAACTTTATTCACGTACTTATCTACGACTTAGAAAAATAAACATAAGAAAATCAAGTTTTTGGTTACTGTTTATTTACGCCCACGTCTATGTGTTACCATTTGTAGTGGTATTTTTCAAAAAGCAGTTCTATACCATCTCAATATTAAGTCTAAAATACGTAACAGCAAAGATAAAACGAGGTGTTAGCCCAGACGTCCTCCCCAGGGCGCAACGGGAATGCTCCAAGCTCCTTCGCAATTTAGCAAAACGCGATACACACCTACCCATTGTCTGCTGTATCCGCATATACTCACGACCAATCTACAATGAGCTCTCAAGAAATACAAAATTAAAACATCGAATAAGCGGCAAAAGATCTTCATTAAATGGTCATCTCATACCAGACAGAAATAGCTAGTCCCAATTAGAAATACTCTCTAGAGTGTATTAAGCTTCCGCTATTTTAAAAGTACGCGTTAAATATTCAACGCTTAGTTAAAATACCTATCTCAAAGTAATCTCAAACCACTTATACATGCGTGTTTTAATTAAAATGCATCAATATTTAACGTTATCCGTTAACAAAAAAACGCTCTACCATACGACACAACGACACAAAATAATACTCTGATAAATTACAAAATGAACACATATCCACAGAGCACCTAGATAATATTAGGTCCTTACGTATGAAATTAGCGTTTTGTCGTACTGATCAATTTGATCTGAAATATCTCCTCTTTGGTTAAGAATTCGAAATTCAAATTAATAAATTCATTTAGCTGGTTTTTTTTTCTTTGGAATACAGTCATTCATTTGTTATTTTCCTCATTATTTTTTCTTTGGCGTCGCTTATTACCGCGCAATGGAAAACATGAAATATCGGTATATTTACGAGTACGAGTTCTACCGTGGCACCAGTGCTGCAGAAACAGCTCGAAGAATTAATGATGTGTACGGCGCTGGTGTCGCTAAAGACAGCATGGTACGTTTTTGGTTTCAACGTTTTCGTTCTGGAAATTTCGACCTTAAGAACCAACCCCGTGGACGGCCGGAGATCAAAGTGAAAAACGAAGAATTAAAGGCTATTGTGGAAGCGGATCCATCACAAAGCACTTCAGAGATAGCAGCAGGCTTCGGGGTAAGTGACAAAACTGTATTAATCCACTTGAAGCAAATCGGGAAAGTAAAAAAACTCGAACGATGGGTACCTCATGAATTGAGTGAATCGAACTTGCAAACACGGGTCGCCTGCTGTGTTACTTTGCTCAACCGACACAATAATGAAGGGATTTTAAATCGAATCATTACTTGTGATGAAAAGTGGATATTGTACGATAATCGAAAGCGCTCATCGCAATGGCTGAACCCTGGAGACCCAGCCAAATCCTGCCCTAAACGAAAATTGACTCAGAAAAAGTTACTTGTAAGTGTTTGGTGGACTAGCGCCGGTGTCGTTCACTACAGCTTTCTTAAATCTGGCCAAACGATTACGGCAGATATCTATTGTCAGCAACTGCAAACCATGAAGGAAGAACTAGCTGTTAAACAACCGAGATTGGTCAATCGCTCTAGGCCACTGCTGCTTCACGACAACGCAAGACCACACACTGCACAACAAACAACCACTAAGTTAGCTGAGCTACAATTGGAATGTCTGCGACATCCACCGTACTCCCCGGACCTTGCTCCAACAGATTACCATTTCTTCCGGAATTTGGACAACTTCTTACAAGGAAAAAAATTCCACTCCGATGCAGCAGTCCAAACCGCCTTCAAAGAGTTTATTGATTCTCGCCCCCATGGTTTTTATAGTAAAGGGATCAATGAACTACCCATAAGATGGCAAAAGTGCATAGATAACAACGGTGCATACTTTGATTAATCAAATATATTTTACAAAAAAAAATCGACTTTTTATTCCTCCCGTACAAAACGCCAATTTCATACGTAAGGACCTAATAGAATGAAATAGGCGTTCGTATTTCAAATAATCGAGATTAGGAATGGCCTTGTGAATAAAAACCATTTGGTTCACCTACTAAGAGCTCTGGATCGGAGAGATTGTTTGTGAATCTTATAGAGTTGGACATAGCTCCATAGATCTAGAGAGATCGACGAAGATTGGTTATAGCTGCTCGGTCTAAACTGCGGGCGGTATTATGTAAGTATCGATTTATTTTATCCGAAACAGCCGCAATTATGACATTAATTCGATTCATAACAGCCATCAGTGTTCATATGGAACGTAACGTTGGATAGCTTCATCCTTTAGGCCGAGAGCACGAAACCGTTTTGGTACATGTTTTTTTTTTTTGTAATCATGTAGATATTGGAAACAGGTGAATCTGTGAAGAGGTCGTCGGTTGCGATCGGTTTTTGATCGTGTACAGTTATTGTACGGAATATTTCGACCGAATATCGTAATTTTTGTATAACTGTTTTTATGGTATAATTGGTTGGAATGTCACACTGTGAAGTTATTTCATTTATAATAATGAACGAAATACTAACTTGTTACAGATTGCAAATGAATTACAAAGTTTTTTATCTCGTTTTATTTAATTTAAAGGAAACTAAAGTTTATACTATACTCCTTATACTCATGTACTTCTTTGATAAACTCATTTAAATACCTACTTACTAATTTAAAATAAATTATTGTTATTATTGATATCAAATAGAAACCAAAGATTAAGGTATTTGTCACGAAATACATAATTTTTACATTAAGAAAAAATATCTGTCTAAAAATTACTAAAATATTAGTCTCTTTTGTGTTATCTTTTATAATATGATTATGTATGCGTAAGTAATTAAGCAGCTTATTTGACAACTAAAAATGGATAAAATACATTTAGTAGACTAATTTAAAGTCTTCATTAATTTTACTTACAGACAAATAACTGCCAAACTTTGGCTAAATTTTAGCTTGATAGTATCATTTGTGATCAGAAGTTGTATTAAGAAGTCTGCATATACAAGTCACCGACATCCACCGTCATGAAGTCGGCGGCTTTGTCAAGCAGCACAAGTCATGCCGGTAGGTTGTGTCGGCGAGTCGGCGGCTTTTCTGTGCAGATGTGCCCTTACCCCGTCACTATTTTTCGAATTCTCGGCATATAGAACCTTACAAATACATATGAGATGCAAGTACTAAGAAGTCAGCAGAAATAACTAGTTATGTTGATCCTAGGAATTCACATCCAACCTCAGGCTATCTTACGACAGGTAATTACTTTTGTGTTTTAATTCCCAACCCACTCACAGATTACCATACTATTCTTTGCATTACGCTTTTTAGCTTGGATTATCATTATGCCAATAAGTAGATAGCGGACAATTTTATTTCTCATTTAAAATCCATATTAAATGGTTTTGAATGTCTTGAGTCTGGGGACCACTCTAAGCGTACATTTCATCAATTTATGGTTCACAGATTCCATATACGAAAGATTATCAAGTAACTAATACATAATTTAAATCGTATCTTAATTTATTATAAGTAAGCGTCGTTTTGAGAAGTCACTTCCAATCGTTTTAGCGTTGTTATTTATTGTGTTTGATATGTGATTAATTTAATTTATTGAGTTTATGTGATGATATTATCTCTTTATTTTGTTAATGCAAACCGATGTGAAAATAGCTATAATTTAAATAATTTTATTTGCATAAATGTTGAAATCTTCACGTAGTTTCTATGCAGATACTGTGGGAATGTGTAAACGCGCATTTCTTTTTTATGTGAGTGTGTTTAAAAAAAAAGTGTGATATCAGTTTATCCGTGTTTCGACAAGATTCATTAACGTTTTGGTTGAATTTGTCATATACCATTCTAACTAAAATAACTAATTTAATGAAATTTACAACTAAACTTTTTAGAATTTTATTTGTCATAACATTTGCATTATGCATTTTGCAGCTAAGAGTGATTTAACGAGCAAATATATTTTAATTGATAGTTGACAAGTGCCATGTAACCGTAGTGCTACCCAGAATCCTTAGCTAATTACTAATAATTGACTAAGGATTTTGAGTAACACTACATCTACCTAAGTAAGCACAGTTCCAAAGACTGTGAAACATCCACTACACTACGCTTCTTGCTCAGAGATCTAACCGTTCCTACATCCTTACAGGCTTTGATGCTAACTAGAATGTCTTCTTAGCTTTTGTTACAGAGATGTAAGAACCAAAAATTAATCGACCATACACAAGCTAGAAAAATTATAAAAATACATACTTACCTACCTCCCTGCCTAATTACTTACCAAGACCCACCTGAAACAATTAACTCTAGAATATTTCCTAAAAATGCTCACATTTCTCGCTCATTCAATATAAAAACTACTGAATAAGAAGCGGCACGAATAAAACGCCCTCCGAGATATAAGAAAAGGGCTAAATTTGTGGCTCACACCGACTCATTAACTGACAATCTCTTAAATCACTTGTAGATCCTCCCCGGGGCACGGTCTTATTACGGGGGAGCCGGTATTAAGAAATTTATAGGCATAAATACGTAAATAGGTATGGGCAGAGTGTTACCTGTAGAAATAAATAATAAACACTGTTTTATCTCATGTAATATTAGAGCAATGTAAGGTGTATTATTTATTTTCATTAATCATCCTACTTCCTACTTTTTACTAAAATTATAAATGCGAAAATTTGAATGGATGGATGCGAAAGTTTGTTACTCAATCACGTCAGAACGGCTGAACGGATCTGTATGAAATATGGCACAGATTATTGTTTGGAATAGCACATCGGATAACTTTTTAACTGCAGGTGAAACCGTGAGGCAAAGCTAGTTATATTATATAAGTGAAAGTTTGTGTGTGTGTTACTTCTTATGTGTGTTACTTCTTGTGTGTGTTTGTGTTACTTCTTCACGCTCAAACGAGTGAGCAGATTTTGGCGAACATTGGTATGGAGGTAGTCCTTACCCTGGACTAAAAAATAGGCTACTTTTTACCCGCAGGTAACACCGCAGGGCTAAAAAAAAGTCAAAAAAAAATTTGGATGGCTGCATACAAACTGCGCGATCAAGAACTGGTAATTATAATCATTACTAGTTCCTGATCGGTTATTAATGAGCATAGGTTTTTTTGCGCAAATAGGTACCTATACCTATTTATTATTTTTTGTTTAAATTGACAGCACATTACTATACCACTTCTTAGTCTTAACTAAGAACACAGTACTTATACTGAAGCTAAATTGACAAGTGGAGATAATAATTTACTAAAGTACTTTGATGTTAATCCTAATCTTATCCTCATCTTGATTCTGACTTCCTAATCCTTAATGTAACCCTAACACTTCCTAATCCTTATTTATTTTTTAGTTACGCTTTCACGCCTCAACTACTCAACATATCATCATGAAATTTTGCATGCAAGTTGTCAGGGGCACAGAAAAGGATAATAAAAAGTACCCAACTCTTTATTTCGATAGTTCTCAGTCCGAGAGTCTCAGAAAAAGGCGGTCGAGTCTATTTAAATAACTTTGACGTTCATAAGTATATCTTTGATACCTAAATTGAATAAAAACATTTTGACTTTGACTTTGAAAAAATGAACAGTTCCTGTAGGACCACCAGTGAAACCGCAAGCGCAGCCAGTCCTAAATATGTATAAGTCTATAAACTGTAGTCCAACCATTCCTCTTCTCAGCCTTTGTCCAAGCCATAAACATGATCAGTACTTACCCATACAAATACCAATGTACTCTACCTCTCCAATTAGGGCCTCCTTTCACAAGTCATAAAATTTAATCACCTATTATACCTCTTGAGTCATGAATGCGAACCTATTTACCTCAAGCTCAGATCAACCAGGAGAATAAGATGGCGCACGGCGTATGATCTAAGTGAAGCCAAAAACCATCCAAAAACTACGCTACTGTCGTAAAGGTACACTACAAAAAAACTACGCTACTCGCTTGGTCATTCTTACCTCGACATTATATACATTGGTTAATGGTATAATTTCGTGTATTTAAATATACATAGTCTAGCCATAAATATTGTTACAATACAAACTCCTTCGTTTATTTTTTTTTCTGCATTTAAATTTGGAATGCGTTTATTGTGTTGAAAACTACAATCAATTTCCCGCCATTTCACATATATTTTTCGTGATTATTACTAAATTTACAACATGGAATGGGGTGTCAAAGATAACAGTATTGCAGTGATTGCGTTGCACGAAAGGGGTATGGAACCGTAGGTCATTTTCAAGACTCTTCAAAATCTTGGTATCAGCCGTATGTTCGTATATCGTAGTATCGACAGATATACCGACTTTTCTTCTGTTGAAAACCATAAAAGATCGGGGCGGCCGCGTGCGGTGAGGACTACTAAGGCTGTTAATGCTGTTAAAGCCAGAATTCCAAAAAAACCCCATGAGGAAACAAAAAATCTTATCGCGAGAAATGAAGATACCCGCTAGGACTCTATCGCGTATAATAAAACAAGACCTGAAGCTTGGTGCTTATCATCGATATACAGGACATGCCCTTAATCAATCACTGCAGTTAAAGAGAGTGGATAGATCAAAACGTCATCTATCCCGTTACGCAGGTAAAAGTTACAGAAATATTATTTTTACCGACGAAAAAATTTTCACGATAGAAGAGCACTACAACAAGCAAAACGACAATGGGACGCTCACAGCTCTAAAGAAGCTACGGAAGTGGTTGGAAAGGTACAGCGTGGTCATCATCCTGCGTCAGTCATGGTTTGGTAGAGGGTATCCTTTCACGGCGTCACAAAGCTTCATTTTTGTGAAAAAGGGGTGAAAACTTTAGCCAAAGTATATCAAGAGACCGTCTTAGATGGTGTTGTAAAACCCCTTAGCAATACACTTTTTAAAAATCCACCGTGGAGTTATAACAAGACTCTGCACCTGGTCACAAGGCGCGAACTACCCAAGCCTGGCTGGAAGCCAATGTTCCGGACTTTATAAGGGCTGAAGACTGGCCCTCCTCTAGCCCAGATCTAAACACCCTGGCCTACAAATTATGGTCAGTTTTAGAGGGCATGGCCTGCTCTAAACGACACGCCGACATAGAGTCACTTAAGAAATCTTTGAAGCAAGCAGTGGCTAAATTTCCCATGGAAACAGTCCGTGAATCCATAGATTCTTGGCCAGACCGACTAAAGGCCTGTATCAAGGCCAAAGGTGGTAATTTTGAATAAAATAATAGTTATATTTATGTTAAGACTTCAATACATGTGTACATATAATTTTTATTAACATTACATTACTGTATAAAAAAATAAATGCATTTTCATTTGTAACAGAACTTATGGCTAGACTAGGTACATAATGCATTATAAAAGTGTGGCCAGGACTACATTTTGAGGTTCTTTTTAAAAACTGTGCAGTTTTTTTACAAGTCGATTTTGAAAAAGCTGTAACATTAAACTCTTACAAATTTGTACAGTTTTATAATATTAAATTTCCTAAGTTTGTAAATTGGAACGTAAATGGCTAACGTAGAATTTGGGAATTAATATTAGTTTTCGTGCAATTGTAAAAGTTTTTCATGGCAACATTACCACGCACACACATTAAAAAATAAGTGGCTTCAGCGAGATATAACAGTGTTCCATCTTTTCCTCTAGATTGATCTGAGACCTCAAGTAAGTAACATGCGAAATGCGCTTCACTGCGATAGTTCAAACAATAAGCTCATTCTTCCCTTACTATATTATTTTACGGCCGCGAATTTTATCTCGTTGCTTCAACGCTGAAAATAAACGCAAAATATTTACATACAATTTACATTCACTGAAAGCTTTTTTGACGCGAGTTTAGACTTTATTGTCATAGTAATAGGAGCACGTGTTGGCGGCTGAAAGGGCGTTGTAAAGTATTACTGGCAAACATAGGGTCCCAGTGTGTAATGTTGTGTATGAGCTCGCAGTTTTATGACAAAGAGCTGGTTTCGCCGTTTTGTTTAGCTGTTGTCATAATTTTCTATTCTCTTCTGATTGTCGGATTGCCTGCTTCAACGAACAATACAGTCTCATAATTATTCACGAGAAATCATCCTACCAAACCCTAACTCTCTAACAATTACTCTTTCCTCTTTATCAAAATCGAGCAGTTTATATAGTATACGAGTATACTTAAAAAATATCTACTGTTCGTCCGAAAGATTTGACATAAAAACAAACTTAATTATAAACCGCCCCAACTCAAAACAACGGAGAGGAAAGCCCACTTAATTTTGAGGATATCGCACCTATCCAAACAGCCATTACAACATCCCCCACTTGACAACAAGCCGCGTTAAAATACGTGAATACTAACTACCTCATTTTGATTTTTCAACAATAGCAACGAGGTTCCGATCGATCCAGGGCCCCTTGTTCCGGTCGCAGCAGAATTCCACGTTTTTAAAATCCCCGGACTGAAAACCGTCCAGCGTAACTTTACACCCCCACGTTTCAGCGTCCGGCTCGAAGTGGAAGCGGGATAAGTGGAGTTGGGGTTCCCGGTAAATTGGATACGTTATCTACAGCAGGTAGCACAGAACTAATTGTGTATTCTTTCCTCGCTCCCGCGTCCTTAATCTGGCCTGTTTGCTCCACCCCTTCCCGACCACCCTCGCCTCCGCGTCTCAACTTAGCGGAAACTTTTAAAACATCGTATTTATGCAGATTTAAAAGTCACTTGCTTTTATTGCGCAAATTAGGTAGATAAGGTGATTACGGTACCTTTCGGGGAATTTATCTTTTTAATTAAGGATCGAGGAAGTGTTCGATAGCTCAAGAATTTCGCCTTTATAGTTGTTGTGTTGTAAAGTTAAGAACAGTCGGTAGATTTACGGTTGGGTACTTAATCGTCTAAAGGGTTTCGTCTCATTAGTACATTTGCATCTTAGAGACTAAGATATCTAAACACAGAAAAACAAGTACCTACTTACCTAATGAAGCTGTTTACTCGAACATGAATATTTTATACCACACTATAACTATGTACTAACAATTATTATGAATCACCTCCGATACCTATTTCGAGTTTATATCTGAAAGCGGTTACCACCAACAGGAATGTAGCTTTTCAACTGGTTCCTAGAAATATGCGAAGAAATTTCGAAAAACAAACATGCCTAAAGAAGCCCTGTTATTAAAGTAAAGTAGAAGTAAAATACAAGTCGCAATTACCTTTGACTCGGCACGGTCTCAGTTTCAAGGGATTATGCCCCATTCTTGCGCGCGTGATAACAGTAATTTGATGGGATATAACATTAACAAGTAAATTGCTACAATGTAGTACGTAGGACTACAGATAATCCAGCTGTAGGTATGTTATAATAACGAACCAAACCCGAACATAAAGCGGTAGGACCCAATAACCGAGGCGGCGGTAGTGAGAAGGAAATTGCTTGGGAAAAATTTGCATTTTTATTGAAATTTCCACTCTTGGTCGCGGATGAAACTATGTCTCTAAATACGTACCTTAAGCTTTGTATAAAAGCGGGTTTGTTTGTGTACGCTATCTGCTCTGATCTGTGTGTGCTACGCGGGTGGCATAGAGATGACTCGTCGCCAAAAATATACAACTTATCGATAAACGTGTTTATAATTACCCTTTATCACGACTTTGACAATAAATTGATAATTTGGAAGCCATAAATTTGTGTTTTATGTCGGTGTTATGGACTCCCGACGATGTGACATCATTAATCTGACATTATATTTGGATTAAAATGTTCTGATCTCTTTTTGACTGATTTGGAAGGTGGCGGTCGTATTGGCTTTTTGCTTGTTGTTGTTATCGATGTTTTTATCCCGTCTCTATTGCAGCGGACGGTAGACAATCGCTACACAAGTCTGTACCTATACGGAGTTGACTTTAGGAAAGGGATCATAATAGGAAATTTTCTCTGGCGAATATGCGCGCAGTATCCGATACCCTTTTCACTTGTATTGTTTTTATTTTGCAACCCTAATGAAAGAACTTGCCTGGTCTGTATTGCAATTTCAATATATTGGATTAGTAGCGTTCGTTTTGCCACGCGCTGTGTTTTCCTTTAGCCAATGATACAAGTTATATTGATAATCGGAATTCTCGTGAAATCATAGGTATTTTCTTTTTGAATTTGGCTTACATATACTTATCTTTCTATGTACTATTGTCCTTAACTAAAAAGTAGGATTAAACTCTCGAAGGCAGTAAAACTTGGAATTTCTCACAGGTATTCAGACCAAAAAATAAATATGCGTATTTTTATGAAGTTTGCACAGTCAAAGTCACGACTTTATAATTCTCCGAATTAAGGTCAAAGTTGCTGTGACTAAGTCAATACCGAGATTTACGCTCACACAAAAAGCGGACAAAAAGAACCATTTTTTCGTTCATCAGCTGTAAATGTCTCCACAAATTGGTAATAAATTTCTGCTCTATTAAAATTTACTGCTTCAAAACGTTTATTGTAACATTACGTAACTTGGTAACCCTTCCGAGGACGTAAAACAATGCAGGCAAAAAAAAATGTTCAGAAGTTATATAACACCTGGAAATAAGGCTCCTTTTCGCATGACAAGAACTGTAGCCGATTTTATGACACAAGGGCCAGTGTTTTTACGATCTTTTAACGAATCGAAAATTTTCCTCAGAACAAACAAATGTGTAACTTCTATAAAGAGCTAATTTGAATTACAAGTACATGATAGGATCTCTGGTTGCTTTTTCTGTTTGTTGCTGAACAGAAAATATCGGTTTAGTTTCTGAGTTTTTATTGCAGAAGTTAGGAACGAGTATTGATGACGTTAAATATACTCTACCTCTACTTTGTTTGGATTTTATGTAACACTATTTAACTGTGACAAAAGAATCGGTTTTCAGACTAAAGGTACTGACAAAATGTCACATGCTCACAAAAAAAGTCACAAGCTGAACAAGCTCAGTCAAACTCAGCCATACTCAGTGTGAACTAAAAGCTTTCATTTCATCAATATTTAATATGAGCTTCAATTCCAATTTCAGAAGGAAGTGAAATTCCAGCGTCTATAAAATTAAGACATTTTTTACTAAATAGGTAGGTACGTATAATACCTATATCTTTTACTATGGAAACTGATGTGGTCCTCACACCTTATGGTTTTATACAACTATACTAGCTGCACCCCGCGGTTTCACCCGAGGTCCCACAGGTACCGTTAATTTTTCCGGGATAAAAAGTACTCTATGTCCTTTTCCGTATTCCCGGCATCGTGTTTGCAATACTTCAAGACGATCAGTTCAGTAGTTATGGCGTGAAAGCGTTACAAACAAACGAAACAACGAACAAGCTCACTTTCGCATTTATAATATTAGTTAGGATTAGGATAGTCGGAGTAACTTACTCAAATCGTACTCGAATCCCGTTTAACAAAATCATTTAATAATGTTAACCTGCTTTATTTCTATTTGGTCGAAAGTTTTAAGAAAACTACGCCACATTTTGCAATGAATCATAATACTTACAAAAATTCAGGCAACTTGTATCCATCCGTACAGTAATAAACCCACATATTCATGTTTAAATACACATAATGAGGGAACGAAATCTGAATTCTTCTAAGCTTTGTATGTAGGTATTTCTGATATTCATACTTAAAAACACATAATGAGGGAACGAAATCTGAATTCTTCTAAACTTTGTATGTAGGTAGCTACGAGTATATCTGATTCAATTATCTTTTAACAACGTGTGAATCATGGTATATTTGCATTGTTAATCATGTTTGTTTTATCTTTATATTTTATGGCTTAATAAAACTTTCAAGTCAAATCATAAAGCCTGCTTGATGCGAGTGATCAAAGAATAGCTGGTTAGTCGGTTTTAATGTGACAAGATCAGAAATATTTGTCTTTGCTGTAGGTTTAGAAATATCTCATATCAAAGATCGTGCAATGATTGGCGCGCAGCAAACAAAGGCGTATTGACGGTAACTAACTGTAACATGATTGTCAGGTTTTACAGAATATTGGTCGCTTTTGAAAATGAGATCTTCTAGTTTGTTTTCATTGAACATTGCATGGGTTTTTGCTGTTGCGTTTCGCTGGTATGTAACTGCTAAAAAGAACACAGTGTTGCTTGGCAACAGATTTTGAACTTCGTGAAAAGAATTGCTAGAAAATGCTCTACCGACATGTTTTCGTATCAACGATGAATTTCTTAAATGTTCTTTTTCGTAAACTTAAAAGTTCATTGTCAGTATTTGAACAGACTGCGCCTATACTCCGCTCTATAGTTTATTCCACTACATCAATTGTTTTATCACAATATCCACACTGAATTATTAACCAGGCAGTGTACTTTCAGATATCATAGTTATTGCAATAAAATCTTATGGACCCTTTGACGCCTTCCCTTACTCAAGATAAAGCAAACACCGCTACGACCAGATAAAGAGAAGAAATCGACCGCAGCTATATAAAGGTTTGCGGCGATAAAAATACCGTGTTTATTTGCACGTCCTACATCAGCTCCCTAAACCTAAAAGAACGACTTAAAACCACGGTTATTGCTATACTAAAAGAAGTCGAGAACGCAAAGAGATACGAGACAAATTCGAGCGCTGCGAAAACTTAAATTATGATTTTATAAAAATTGAACGCTTGAACTTACATTCCGCTGTATCAGTAAATTCGGATCCCTATCTTGAGCAGTTTTTCCTAAAAATGCGATTTTAAATAGCACTCTTGCTACTTGCATGCGTACTTTTCCCAAAGACTTTTCCATTTGACTGTTCTCTGGGTTTCTTTGTACGGCACAGGTGCTACGCGTTACTCCGGACCTGTATCTAAAAAGCTGATGCACTCAAAACGTTTTCAGCACAACATGTTTCGTATCTTTACCAGCTTTTATAAGGATGTTTATTGATAATAGCTCTTCACTTTACATTTTCTAATGCAGATTTATTTTGGTTACATTCGCCGCTTTGGAAACGAGTAAACAACTCTGAATTTACAATTATTTACGTCTCCGTATGTAGGTAACTTATTTCAGACAATCCGAATGCGAGTCGAACAATGTTACGGTTGACTTCAACATGAATAAATCGATTACGCCCTTTTCGCCCCTCGTAAAAATGTGCATTGAAACCATCATAAAGTAATCTAGTTTACTAGTACAGATGCGTTTTCGTAGATAAACGAAACTGCACATGTTTTGTTCTTTCCCTTTATACATGGCGGGACTCTACGCGAGGGAGAGAGACGCAGTTATTTCGTTAATTCAAGGTTCCATTCCATCGCGTATTTTAAAGGTGATATGGCAAGAGTCACAGAGCTTGAAATTTTCTATTAATTGACATTTTTAGTGCTTTTTGTCGATGCTATTCTAAAGCTTTAACGTGATTTCGTATCAGCATTGTCATGTAAATGTATGTTTATTGGACAATGTTATGACGGTTTTATGTATTGTAAACGGCGAAAATCTACTTCAAAGTAACTGTTTGTTTTCAAACAGTGCGTTAATCCGGCCCAGATGTTTGATCTTAGACATGCTTCAGTGTGTTCGTGAGCTGCTTAGTATTTAGCGTACGAATAAAATTTTATCTCCTTCGTTTGCGTTCTCAGGATAGGTACCGATGGCGATATTAATAAGTCCCATTTATTTTTATTTTCTCAATAAAAGCAATTCAAACGCCTAAAGACCGTCGAATCGAACGTGAAATGTATGCTAATGTCTTCGTCGAGCTGGTATAATTGATGAAACTTCCTCAAGTGTCGTTATGTTCTAGAGTTCGGTCGCGTCGGTCGTAAGAGATACGAAAACCTCATACGAAATTCTATATAGAAACACCATGAAAAATTCAATAGGTCGATAGCCGTAGAACGAAAGTGAAAAAAAAAACAAACAATAACGCAGATTTAATCAGTATTCAGTCCGCGCCGCTTCTGTCCACAGCTGGGACATTTGGCAAGGGGACAAATCCTGCGGCTACCGCTGGATCTCACACGCACCAACTTCACGCCAAACCCCTGAGTTGTTGATGACACGGCGAATTTACAGCGCAATTAACGACATACATTACGCAAGGCATCACCGATCCCCGTACAGAAATAAACTCTAAAGTATTTTGAGTGCACTGATTTATTCAGCTGTGAGAAGCTTCTGTAAATTAACTCGATTGCACTTCGCACAGTTTGTGGCGAATAAAATAGCTGAATTAATAAAAAATATTGCGCAAATAACAGTAACGTCTGTATAAATAACGTTCCCATTTGTTACGTACTTAAAATTTGCCCGATCAATTGTCGGGTATCCGAACTAATCATGCCAATGAAGAGCTCGTCCGTCGCTTGTATTGTCGTAAATAAGCTTATTATTGTCGCGAGACGGTCAAATACCTGTGTTTTAAATCAAAAGCAATGTATGCGAGGGCGATTTGTTCGGCCAAAACGGCTCCTTTGTTGGAGCTAGTAAATTATTTAGTGGTCGGATGGGCGGTTCGTGAATTCATGCTCCGTTGCTACACTGAACTACTCTAAAGTTGCACGTACTCACATGGTAGCTTCTCGACGTCTTTGAATATAATTTACGACTACATTTCAAGTGGATAAAATGCCAGTATCAAACCAGTGATAAACGCTAACCATTATCCCTGCATATTTAACGTTAACCGTTAACGTTAAATGTAATTCGTAGCAATTAGCTTTAGTTAAAGTTTAGCTTATTTTCAGTTCTTTAAAAGCTTACAAATAAAATAATCTAACGAGATTATCATCATCCAAGAATTATTCAATTACTTTTATGTGGGTAGTTTAAAAAAACAAAGAGTGTATTACATTTAAAAGTCAATGTATTTCATTCAATTACGTCTGCACGGAGTGCTTTTGAACATAATTTTTGGAGCGACGAAGATTTTTGCTTCCCACATACAACTTCTTTGTACTTAGTTGAAATTTATTTTACTCATTAACATTTAACAGTAGTCACATAAGATGGAATATCTATTACCCATCTTTAAACAGTCAGAAATATGTTTTAAGATAAAGACATCGATACTTAGAAGCAACAATGAAGGATACTTACATAAATTTGATAGCCTCTATGTAACTCCAATAGTGTATCATTATATCAGGTTTCCATACATCAATCTTTGTCATTCTTCAGGACAAAAAAGTTCCGGACCATTAACCGTCTACAAAATAAAGTGTTATCTTTTTAAACGCAGCTTTATCGTACAAAGCGCTGTGTTATATGTCATCGCGTCATTCGTAGTACTATATCGCTATCTCTATGTACCTACAGATGTCGGCTAGATGTTAAGTAAGCAACCTACATATCTTGGGGTAGGCGACCTCGCAAGGCCGGAATCCGTCATCCTCGGTTCAAGGTCACCTCGCCTCATGTCACTACGTCACTCGTCACATTCTGCATCTGTGATCGTACGCTGTGTAGGCAGCGCTCGGGCTTGGGGCGTGTCTGTGGATCAGTTACATGGCGCAATACACTGCTGAATTAGATACCTTTTTTTGCAGTTAGCTTATTTTCTAGCCTAGCTGCTCTTATTTTCTAATTTTTCTTCACAATCAGTTAAAAGTACCTTCGTGCAGACTGCGTAGCCAGCATTTATTAGGTACAGTGTTTCTAAAGGGGTTGATGCCAGGCAGGTGGCTGGCCGTTATATCTTCAGGAAGGTTTTCAAATTGTCCGAGAGCCTCTACAAAAGCAATGATATTTTATGTATTTTCAACAAAAACAGTGAAAAACTCAGGTGAGTAGATAACAAGGTGTTTTGCAATTACCTCTTAAGAACACGTCCCAACAGAAGACGAATTTCGACGCTTAAAAACGTAAAGTGCCTACCTAAGTCAATTCGAATATTAACTTTGTATGTTATCCAACTTTATTTATAATAAATCAACTCAAGGCAAGCTTCAGTGTAAATATCTATTTAAGTACGTATTTAAAAAATATCTAAGTGTGTATATCAGTCTCTGGCAGCCATAGTACAAGCTTTGCTTAGTTTGGGGTCAGGCGACCGTGTGTGGAAGTGTCCCGAATTTATTTATTTTGTTTATTATTTATTTTTTACCTACAGTATAAAAAATACATGTGCACACACAGCAATTTATAACATATCGTCACGCCTTTCCCCCGAAGGGGCTGGTTGAATCCAACACCCACACTTCGCCGAACGATATTCAGTCCCAAATGTGACAGGGGGTGAGCCTGTCGCCTCCTTCTATCTACAGGTACACTCAATTCAAGTATGTAAATAAATATATCCTAAGCATAAAACAATACTTCCTTCTCAGTCTCGTAGGTAAGTGTGCGGGAGCTTACTACAAAAGCTGCATGTCTCAAACATAGTCACTGTCAAAGACTCCACGGCGTCCATGATCGTCTACATTGATACCAACACGTACTGGGATTGCGAACTCTATGTCTTTGCCTTAAGGCCGGCTTAAAATAGTTAGTGCAATGACCCCCTTCCATAAGAAACGCTCGACTTCAAGATGTTACTTTCGCTGGTATTTTGACGCTAATAATGTTAGGCATGGTTATGGAAAATATGCAACGTTTTTAGTGAATTAAGACGTGAGATGTGCGTGCGCCAAGAATAATTCAAACAAGAATCTCTTGGGTTATATTTAGATCTGTTTATCTTGGAACTTCTATAAAATTCCTAGTGAAGTAGTTGGTGATCTTTATATAGGCTTGACTTGAAAACAGGTCGATTTAATTAGGATTTTTTTTTCAGAAATATTTTTTTTTACAAACTTTACAGTTGATAAGTACAGTAAATTATTTTTAGCATTAGAGTTGTTCAATGTTCCTGTTTTTTGTCATAAAACGATAGACATACAAAAACACAATTCTACAAAACATATAGATACGTAGCTACTGCTTGCAAAAATATCTCAGCTTTCTTTGCAACGTAGAACTTTGAATGAATCACATTTGCAAATGCTTACTCTAGCTAAATAGCAGTAGAGTTCTAGCATCGGAAAACTTAGACAATATTATACATTTTACGAAGAAAAAAAAGAATAATGGGTAGATATGTAAAAACATTTAAAGCTATACAAAAGTAGGTCTATAGTTTTTTTTAAGATAAGCAAATCAATTTAAATAGTAAAAATATATTTTTTGTACGTGTTATAAGTAGAATCGAAGTGACTATAAAGAGCCTGAAGAAACCACTGAAATTAACAAACATTTTAAAACTGTATTTTTTCTTTACCTATCCGATATAATGGAACCCACATAGTGGTTGAGATCGACCTCTGACACATTGCTTGAACCATTGTTTCTTTTCTTAACCTCGATATTAACAAAGTTACGTAAAACAACGCAGTGGATATTACCCATCATTATCTTGAAACCTTTCTTTCTGTTCTAGAAACCTTTTTCAAATAGTTTTTAAAACATCAATTCTAGTCGATTTTTATAAAACTTCTCAGAACCCTCTTTTTTATGTAGAATAGGTCGGCGTTTGATCACCAACTCGCCTGATGTTAAGCGACGTTGTGGTCTAAGATGGAGCACGACGACCTATAAGGTACTTATTCACTCTAACCTTGAAGTTTTGTAGAGTGAAGAAGTACAAAGACGGCAGTTGAGTGAGGCGCTACAAGTGTGCTACTGCTCAGACCCGTCTTCGGAATGGTTACAGCAGACTACATCCCGGAACATGACTAGGTCATTTCACGGCATGGCTTGGTCCGGTGGGTGGTAACTAGCCACGGCCGAAGCCTCCCACCAGAAAAAATAAATCTTAAATATTCTTTAAAAAGTATACTTACCTAGTTACTGTGTTATACAATATTTTTAAAACCCACTTACTATATTTTCCTAAAAATAAATTATACTCACCTACCGCTTTTAATAAAAATCTTTTTCTAAACATAATAGCTAGTCACATAAATAAATGGGGTAACAGACTGCGCTCACCCGCGTCTACGTGATTACCAATTTTAATATTTTACACCAATAAATTACTAAAATATTACCTAACTCGTCCTTTATATAAAAACATTGACCCGACAAATAAACTTGTCAAACTGGTGGTCCTTATTATATGAGACAAAAATATTATAATTAGTAATATCATAATTAAAAGCTATTCAAAACTCATTTTAAATAATAACTGATGTTGACGTGTTCATTATAAGGGGACTTTACGATAAAAGTAGTAATTTTAATTATTGAAGTATGAAATTTATTGGTAATTGTAAATTGTTTATTTGTATGAGAGCTTTTTGTTGAGAATTTAATAAAAATATCATTTTACAAAGTAATGTCAAGGCAAAAGATTTTATCTGTAAAAATTTAATACATTTTTATTAAGTAAGTACTTGATTGAGTACTTTTTTTATTTAAAAACGTATTGAAGGAAGATAAATAAATAGGGTTGTTCAAAAAATGTGAATGCAAGTACCTATTAAAATAAATGTTTAGTGTGAAAGTTCAAAAAACCCTTTGCTCACCGATTCGCAAACAACCCCAAAGCTTGCCAGCTGAAAAGGGCCTTGTAAAATAAAACGACCTCAATAACTTCACTTGATGCCCACCAAACTAGGCCATATCATTTAAAATAAGCACATACCCTGTAAAGGTACGTACCTACATAAATTCCTTTCTGTAGGGTCCCATAGCTGTTATTATGGAGGTGGCCTTAACATACAGTGTTGCTCGTTACAGTAAAGTATTGTTTCATATTGCTACTCCTTCTGTTAATGTTGTTTTAGGGGCACGAAAATGTGAGGGTATTACTTAAGGTGTCATTTTATGCATTTTCATATTCAACAATTTTGCAAACATACTGAAAAAGATGCAGAGTAGGAAGTTTTCACACATTCTGAATAATATAAGTTTGAATTTTAAATATATTAGTATTTATGTAATTGAGTACCTACCTACTTTTATGAGTTTGATAAATTTTAGAAATTTATGATTCAACTGTGTACATCAGGACCTAGGTACTTATGACACAACTAAAAGATTTGACCACCTTTTTGGTGTGATTTTTAATATGAAACGCATTCATGGTCGAAAAATACTCCAACCAGCGCCATCTAGACAGTACTCTGAGCATCTATCTAACTACTCAATATGATACGCATCTAAATTAAAAAACATTAGCATTTATTCGTAGTTATTTTTAAAACAAAATACACAATTAGTTTGCTAATTTAAAGAAAAAAATGCCTGTAACAAATGCTAGATGACTCTGCCAACTTTTTTCTTACTTCATATTTTTTTTTTAATAGTAATAAGCATGGTTTTCACTAAGTTAGGTTGCATTTTAAGTTATATTTTTAATCAATAAAACTTAGAATTATTTCATTAACAAAAAAAATGGTACGTTTTAACAGCTTCAGTGGATTTCATCCGAAGTTGTTTCTTCTGTAGGTAAGTAATCAACGCAATAAGATAACAAAAATTAAGTTGCATCTCCTTTCATTTCCTCGATTCTTTTGTTACCTGTTAACTGCTTGGCTAAATTCAAAATTAAGTAGACAACAAAGATCAACGGCCAATTAAAATCTTTCAACCTATCACTGTCTTCTCACTTGAATTTTAAATGCTCCCCCTTGCCCGATTAGGGTGCATCCTAAAAGCTTCTAAGGCTATAATTCACAACACAAGAATGCGGGCCGACGAGGTTAGGCGCGTGTTTGCATTCACAAACGTTAATATGCATCAGAATGTAACTTTATTTCCAAAGCATACGTGTTAAAATGTATTAGCAGAGTTGTAGCTAGTGTTGGCTAGTCGGTAGCAATGGTGGACTGTCATGGCGCGCTTGACGTCACTCAGCCAATAAGCGTGAAGAGAGACGCGACTACAGCGCCACAAGATGGCTGCCGACGGCACACCGCCGCCGCTTTGTTGTGTTTAGGCCTAAACTACAAACTTCTTTTGTAATTTAACAGCTGAAAACAATTTTTAATTGCACTTTTACAAAAGTATTGGTTGGAAAATAAGTTTAGCTATTTTTTGGTAGTGTTTTTAAAATGTTAGCTGTAGAAATAGCAGTGAAAAGCCGGTGTTGTTTAGAGGTTTCAGGTGAGTTTCATGTTTTTTAAATTTGTTTTTAAAACATTTTCCTTTATTTAATTGATCATAAAGTTTTTTTTTAATGTTCACAGTATTTTTCTGTTGCATTTCCAATATTTTTTAATAATTCTTTTCACTATTTTACTAAAGTTTTCTAATAAGATTGAAGAAAATCAACAATAAACAAATCAGTTATTGTTTTAAAAAAATTTACACATTCATAGATCATGATAAATATTTTTTAGTTATTTTTAAACGCTTTCAATTTTATTTTAACTGCAGTATTACTTACAACGGTTGACGTGACGTTCTAAGCGAGCTTCAAACTAGAAAATAAGTAGGTGTGTAGTTAAGTAGGTAAGTGCGTACGTTATCTACTTACCAATGGGTAGGTACTTTGAACAGATAGGTAACGTTAAGCAGTCCCGCCCCTTTACCTACTTAATTATAATTGCCTCATTAATTTAAGTTATCGCTAATGTACTTGCTGACCTTTGTTTCACGTTTACGTCTAGTAACCTATGAATTATGATCTAAGTAAATCTATTAAAATATTTATAGAACTAAGTTTTTTTTGTTTATGTTAAGAATCTATTTTAAGTTAAACGTTAGAGGTTTTATTTATAGGATTGAGTACACTATTTATTGCTATTACATGATGTACTAGGCGCGTCACTATGTCCCTAGATAAGTTTAAATTCTTAAGTAAACTTAGTTATTACCTTTCATTATTAATAAATGATCAAAGTAGACACTGCAGGTATTTTTCGATGATACAATTAAAAAAAATAGAGAACAGACTTTGTAGAGTAAATATTTAAGTTTAGGTACTTACTTTTAAACCAGGACTACACCTACCTAAAATGGAGAATGAATTCTTAATTTCGACAGTTTTACGCACGTTACTTTAAAATGATAGGCTACATTTTCTAACTACATATTTAAAATGAAAATAGTCCACAAAAGATAGGCGACTCTTTGTTTTTACTCTAAGTCACTGAGTTTCTTCAATATTTTTTAGAACATTTTAAAATATAGAAATAAGTACCACTGGTTTTTCATCACACGATAATATTTTCAGAAAATCCTAGAAAATTAATACGATTCTAAGCTCAATAAGCTTCCGAAAAAGTAGTAGGTAGGTTGTAAACATTTCTGTGTCAAATATCGCAAACAATATCGAACCCATAGATTCTGACATCTATTGGTATTCCGTACACGATCTCCACTTATGCCGGCAGTGAGTCGCAATCATGCCTGCATTATTGTTATTACAAAAGGCCTTGTGTATAAATCTTAATTTTTTGCTTGCAGGGGATGTGGTGCCACCCCATTTTTTGCTTCACCCCACCCCTTGGATGCAGTTCTCTGGTCATTTTAACTCCAACCTCTGCATGGTAAGCATTGATAACCTTGTATTTAAGATTTCAGTTTTTGTTTTACAATATTATTTGTTAATGTTTATTTAATCTATATTTCGGTTCGAGGCTGGACCTGATTAGCGCTGGCAGGATTGAAGCAGATGGGATAGTACGAGAGAGGCCTATATTTCCAAAACAGTAGGTAGGATAAAAAAGATTGGATGATGATGATGAAAATGAAGTTTATAGCGATTTTGTAGTGTACATGCATTTTCAGAACGGAAAGTCTCTTACTTCTGCTCTCGTGATACAGTTTTCCCAAAAGACACTGTCAACATTGTAGGTTATATGATTTGGACCAGCGCCACTCAGCGCGGACGGATTGTTCCAGCAGTTCGATTGTTTTCTTCTTATCTCTTTGTTCCCTGGGTCTGAAATGTACCCTTTCTTTCATTAACAGTTTAGTAATTTCTTCTAAGACTTAGTGATGAAGGTACAGTAATTTTTTTTTCATTTGATAAAATATATTCTACTTATATTTTAAAGGCGAAAGTTTGTGTGTTTGTTTGTTACTTATGTATGTTCAAATCATCATCATTTTAGCCGGGAAAAGTCCCACCAGTCCATGCTCTAATAGGTGGACGGGTTTTAATAAAATTTCTCTTACTCCCCTTGATTAATAACTAATTTTTGACCGTGGTTACCACCGCAGACTGCAGTTAGTATCTATGTACATATGTATTTTTAGTTGATTAGAAGTAGCGACAGTCAAGCAGAGTTCTGATTAATGGTAAGCGAAACTTTTCAGTGTAAAATAGTATAAAGTACTCGTAAATTAAAGTACGTACGTAAAGTAGTGTAAAATACTCGTAGCTCTTCTAATAATACGTCAGATGGTGTCAACAGAAGCAACGGTCCTGTCCATTTTCAGATAGATGACGTCGTAAGGTGTTCACAACTGAACGCTGTCTTGTTTCAGATGGCACATTTTACTTTAGGTTTCAATTTTTTGCTCAGAATAATAATTATCGCTCCATACTTTTTTATTAATAAACAGAAAGGGGGCTGATGTCCACGGTCCTAAAAATAAAAATATCTCAATTGTCTTATTAAATGAATAACTACCTACTTACTCGTACATACTACTAACTATTGAAGATATACCTACTACATGATACTAATAGCTAGGTATCTTTATCGTTCGTAGGTATACTCGTTGCAGATATCAGTTTCTCCTTAGTTTTTAATTAAAAGTTATCAAAGTCAAAGTCAAAATGTTTTTGTTCAATTGGCTATCAATGATACACTTATGAACGTCAAAGTTTTTTAATAGACTCGAACGCCTCGTTCGGAAAAAGAGCCACTACTCAGAAGAACAGGCAAGCAACTGTCTATAACCAATTATCCTAACTAATATGATAAATACGAAAGTGAGTTTGTTCGTTTGTTTGTTTGTTTGTAACGCTTTCACGCGCCATCTAATCGACCGATTATCATGAAATTTAGCATACACGTTGTCTGGGGTACAGAAAAGGACGTAGAGTACTGTTTATCCCAAAAAAATAAACGGTTTCTGTGGGACTGCGGGTGAAACCGCGAGGCGCAGCTAGTCTACTTAAAAATACTAAAATTATCTTCAAACACCATACTTTCGATGTAGGTATTTATGAGAAACCAAGCAAGTCACGCAAGTACAAACTATTACTCACGTCAACTCCTTACCTTGAAAATCAAAAGTCCGCGTACAATAAATCAACGTCATGTCACGTAACGGCAAAAGGCAAAACCAAAGTAATAAATAACTATAACCGTTAGACAAAGTACGCAATTCTAAGCCGACAGGTAATATAATTACTATTGTGAAGTTAACCACGGTGTACCTGAGACTTTATTCTTAAACCCTTTCTTATTCAAAACAAGGCACATTATGGCATTTGAACAATTTGGGTGTAATAACGACATGAACGGTAAAATTAACAGTTAAAAATATCTCAAAATGTCAAATATGACATTTAAGATGTCAAACTAATAAAAGTTTGATTGACTCAAAGTTAATTTTAGGCATCAAATTAAAGTTTGATAAAGTTATCTTTACATACCAAATTAAATTAACTTAATTTTCTCCAAGAATCAACATGGAATAAATCAGTCAAGTTATAAAAAGTTTAAAGTCTTGATGACCTTTTCTAAGTATGATAAGTTAATTGTTTTTGTTAGATGATTACCTAATTATTATTATGACTTGGTTCTAAGCTACGATTCGCTTTACATTGCTAGGTAAAAAAAGAACTGAACTCGTAACGCCGACAAAATTACCCTACCTTGTCTAATCATATAATTTTCATACAGTTTTCCATTTCTGTCTCAGATTGCACCCAAAAGGCTTCCGCTCTACATGGGTAGATAAGGTCTTTTAATTGGATACGGGGAGGGTATCTTTTTCATCAGGTGCGTATTGAAGGGTTAAACTACTTGGCCGAATGTGACTATTAAAAGTTGATTGCTGGAGGTGTTTTAAAAAAGCTTATTACAAAAATGTATTTGATCCTTGTTATAGATACCTATACTTACCCCATTCTACTTCCTACTAATATTATAAACGCGAAAGTTTGTAAGAATGGATGAATGTATGGATGGATGGATGGATGTTTGTTACTCTTTCACGCCAGAACGGCTAAACAGATCTGGATGAAATTTGGCACAGAGATAGATTATAGTCTAGAATAGCACATAGGATACTTTTTTACCGCGGGTGAAACCGTAGGGCGCAGCTAGTTATTATTAATAAATGTAAGAGCCTCGGAATGGTTAAAAAGTGCTTTGTCTTTTTCTATAATTAACTTAATCGAAAAAGACAAAACAATGTATGTATTACCATTCCGAGCACATACAATGTTTTGTAAGACGGTAGTATCTATTTTTGGACCTTAACAGTTAGAAGTAGACATATCTACTAGGTACATACACATACAGAGGTGGATCGTAACTCTAATTAAACTGTTCGTTATTGTACCCACTTGTACATATTTACTTAAAATACTATTTGGCAATAAGCGTATTAAATGTTGTAGTGTTAAATATTTCTTTAATGATATGTTTGTAGTATTTTTATTAATAATTGGTTACCTGATTACTACTACTGTTTACCTGGTTACATATTAATTAAAGGTATGTTGGCTACCGAAACAAACTAACCTCAGCGTAGGTGGTCCAACAGTGAGATGGGGTCTATGATAATTGTTGTCAAAGTACCAGTTCGAACTTAAATCCCATTGCCGAAGATCGTGGCAGATGAAATGATAAGAGAGTTGACGGAGACGGGAATATTGGGATAGCGGTGGACAACTCACTGTGACACTTTGTGTCGATGTGACCAAATTTGGTCATTTTGGTCAGGCTATTTAATGCATTTTCCTTGACCACAATGTGGTTGTAAAATTTTTTTAAGTCCCTTTTCATCCGACTTTCAATTTTATTTATCACATTTATCCATACTATCGATTCTAATATTATAAAGAGGTAGATTTGTGAGTTTGTAAGTTTGTTTGTCAGGGGTAATTTCCGAAACTACTGAACCGATTCTGAAAAGTATATCACTACTAGAATACATTACTACTAGCTACATTATGCCTTAGTTCCATTGGCCACAAAATGTAAACGAAGCCGCGGGCAAAAAGCTTATATTTTTAAGGCTAAAGTTTGTGAGTGTGTGTGTGTAAGAATGTGTGTTGGTTACTTCTTCACGCTCAAACGGCTAGACCAATTTTAATGAAAGTTTGTAGGAAGCTAGCTTATTTTTGAACCGCGGTTAACAATGCGGGGCAAAGCTAGCGAATAAAAAACAAGCGGTCAAAATGTAATTAAAAGAAGACATACTTTACGTAAACTGTATTTGTGTTCTAAATCATAACTATAATTAAGTTCTAAGTCAGCGTGCAGTACAGCGTACTATACTGTACGCTCACTTAGAACACAATATTTTACAATACGTAATTGAAGAATTAATGGCATTGTTTACACCTACGCCTTTTAAAACAGGAGTTTAATAATTGGAAGATTGGCCAATTTAGTAAAAGGTTAAGTCACAGTTTACAATATAATAAAATAACTGTAATTGAAAACCATTTAAGAACTAACTGAAGCCTTGATCTTTGTATCGCTTTTCGTTAGAACCAGTCGTGAGAGATTCGAAACTAGGCGTTATTGTCAACAAAACCCTATTATTTAACAAAAAAAATGTGTAATGTGTAATTGTAGTTAACTAGTTATTGAAAAAAAAAATACTTTACATTTAAAATAGTTAAACAAGAACGCAAAGCGTAGCGCGCTACGAAAATGCTACGAAATTACTATTGTAGTACATTCCTAAGATTTTAGGGCTTATTTATGAGAACAACTTAGTAAACCTAATTTTAATGCTTGTAATGAAACAATATTTTAATTTTTATATGAAATTTATATGAGGTACATAAAATAGCATTACAGTTATAGAAACAGTTGGTATTCAAAAACTTCAAAAGTTTACTAACTTAGCGGAAAAAACCGTCTTCCTTTTAGGTACAAAATAATAAAATGAAGCTTTTTATTAAGATAAATATTTTAATTTTATCCCGTTGCGAGCGCGAATAAATTGTCCCGTCGGTATTAAAAACTGCGGAGCTGTGCCGCAACACGGACAATCAGGATAACCGGAACAGGTGGCGCGTACTGCCGGTTTAATATCGACTTTTTATCAGCACGCGCACACATGCCCGCTCTAATAACCGGCCTATCTTAACGTAGGTACATGTAAATAGCGGCACACGACCGCGAGGCCTAAGCAAACTATCAAAAAACATTACGGGGTGCAAATAACAACGATCATGGCGTATGTAATGAAAATCTTGCATCGGCGCGCGGTGGTGGGTGCTACGGCGCGCGCCGACCGCGAGGGCGGCAATCGATGGCGGGCCGGGGCGCGCGTCCCGACGCCCAGACCGGCAGACGCCCGCCGACGCCGACCCCGCTCACACGTCCCTTCGACTCGCGCAACCCCATCCGTCATCCGTCAATGTTTACTTACCGGACGACGCGAACAGCTGACCGACCGGACCGGTAAGTCACGTGCTTTTCCGCGCTCCACGCGCGCGTTTCCTCTCCTCGCGCTAACTCGTATCCAGTGAACGTTTTCTACGCGTACAGAACTTTTCGTTTGTGCATCAGAATCAATAATGCAGGCCCGGTGTGATGTTCACTCGCGTCGTAAATTACGAATATAATGCACCCTTATGCCCTTTCATGTCGCTTCTATTCAATCCCTCGTGCATACGAGAATTCTTTAGTCATTTTTACGAGTGGTGGTCTTCGCTTTTGTAATTTATCCTTTATGTGCAACAATGATCGGTGGACAAAAGGCGCCGCGGGCGACCGTCCAGAGGATAGGCTGTAAAATACAAAGGCTAACGTTGCTACCGGGTCGTAGATTTGCGAAAATAATTTTTGCAAACCAATCGCACGAATTTGCACATCTCCGCGAAGCCCCATTGGTCTCCGGAGACAATAGCTTGCTCAGCATTTGACTAAAGTTTTAGGTGCTTAGACGGTAAAGGTTACATATTTACGATCGGACATAACTTTCTGGTTTTACTGGTGGCGTTACGGTAACGGAACTTATGTGCTATCAGTGTTACCCTTTTCGATTTGAAAACCCAGGCGAGTAGTAAATCGGTTGCTTTATTTTATAGGTGGTGGTCCCAGCGGAGCGGGGAGTTGGGCTCGTGAGTTACATCGGTCGGTGAGCTTTTAAGATATTGCGAGGGACCCCGATATGGTGTGAGAACGTCACATTTAAATCGTAGTCTATTGCTGCGCTCTCCTAATAACGTCTAAACTTCTGCCAAATTGAAACAAAGGGAAGTTGAATCTGAATTTTATGTTACCTGTTTGTGACTCGACGTTTTCGTGTTTCAGGTACTGTTGGCGGCAAGAAGAGAAGAGAAGAGAACGCGTCGCCTTCTGTACGTATACTGAATGTATCCTGAGTGCGTCATTCTTTCCGGTATACCTTCAGTATACGTAACAGAAGATGACACTTGCACCGGTCTTCAGTCAAGAGAGAAGAGTCTTCGAGCTTCGTTCTTCTGTAGATTCTCATCTTCATTTCTAGTCTTCTTTGATTTTGTTCTTAATTGTAGATCCATATTTACTTATCTATATTTTATAATCATCATCATCATTTACATTATAGTCTAAACTTACATTATAAGATAGATATAATTAGAAAGTAATTAGTTTTAACTAAACAATTTTTTATATTAATACTTAGTCCTATTTATCATTCGTTTATCAGTCATTTTTATCAAATAACTTTAAACATTATATGTACTTAAAAAATGCGCATTTTTTTACGTATGAAAAGTATTTAAGCTCAATATAGTTATGTATAACAAAATGATTTTAAAATATTATCAATGCTTTTTCTATGATTACTTTTACTTTCAACTCTCTCACAAGTTTCAATTTCATAACTTCACAAAGCTAATAATATGAACACGCTAACTTTGATCGTAAATTTACTTTTGATTGCAGTTTTGTCTATTAACTTTAATTTTGTCTATAACTTTATCAACATTTCAAATTAGGTACGACTTATACAAATAAATAACCTATAAAAATTCGCCACTGCTTTTTTTTCCCCTTAGGTATATACTAGGTAGGCTCTAGATTATTTTAAAAATAAGTCCTAAGAAAATCACCAAAAAATTCCAAGTAACATCAATAAAAATTATGCTAAAGGTCTCTAATAAGGTAATAAAACCTCAAGACTGTAAGGTCGTACTAACCTTGCATACCCTAGCTCAGGCCACAGTTGTTAGGACAAGGTAGGGCTTTACTTAATGAGATCTACTAAAAGCTTGCAGAATCTAGACTTCTCGAGCGAATAGCCACCTCTATCTAAGATTAAATTTTCAAGCCTCACATAAGCCAAATAAATTCAAACCTTTTTCTCTGAATTTTTCGCTTGAAATAAGAAAAGTCACGTGTTATGTTAAGGAGGGGCAAGTATCCAACTACACGTATCTACTTGTTTTCGAGAAAAACCTTGTAAATATGCGAAAATTATTTTATGAAATGAGGGTAGGTTTTTAATATTGAAGCAATAGTTGAGTTGGACTGTTACTTGGTGGTAGGTGACATTACTGCAGTCTTTAGAGTGAATAAATTTGTAAATTTATGAAATCAGAAATAAGATCTTCAGTGTAAAACAAATTAAAAAAATTATCCGAAATTTTACCCGAAAAATCTAGTAAATAGCGTTTTTTCCTACATCCAACAACCATTATCATCCTCAGCACCATGTCGGCCCTCAAGACGTCCACTGCTGGACAAAGCTCCAATGAGCCCCACAACGACCGATCTTTCACTGCCCAACAACCCTGCTTTTATAAAATTCTCTATGAAATTCTCCAAAATATTAACCTACTAGAAAATGCCAAAAATCGACCGAACAGAAACGCCCAAGTAGGTATGTCACACCCATGATCGTTGCTGTACCCTCATTGTGACGGCCTATATCAACATGGTCTATAGCCGTATTTTTCCACATAGTTTTCACATATTTTCCGTATACATACCTTTGTTAATTCCATTAAGTACAGCTCTGTAGATACATATCTTGAGTATACTGAAACAGCGGCCTAATAGATGGGTATTCAGGGTACAGGCGGTGGCAATTTACAGTTTATAGCTTTTAAATAGCTTCCTACGAGTAGCGGCAAAGGACGTGGAGCCATGCTACCTATATACAGAGGAAATAAATTATTCGGCGTTATTTTAACAAAGGCTGTTGTTTTTTGGATTGTTTTTCACGGTGGAAAAATACTTGAGACTTTTCTGCTTATTTTTTTTTTCGGAATGATTTTGAAAGATTAATGAGGAATGTTTAGGTAGGGAAAAGAGATCAGGGGAAGTTTGACGAAGACGGGATGGACAAAGTTTTTAATTTGGCTAAAATGTTAGGGTAGATATTATGTAGATAGATTTGATTTTTGGGTTATTTTGTAAGTAGGTACTACAATATAATAAATGCCCAGTTTTAAATCTGGAGATCATCAGCAAGACTAGAAAATGTAATTATACTCGTTTATGCACGTGCGTTTTTAACAAATAGGACAAAGTTTTATGAAAAAAAAGTTAAACTTTTACGACTTTTAACAGCGCCATCTGTGTTGATAAGCATGAACTTTTTTGTCACACTGTAGGTCTGTACAGCTTTTTACTAGAGTTGGTCTAGCAGAAAGGACGTGTGATTCAGATAACAAGGTAAATTAATAAATATTTTCTGTAACAAATTATTTGTTTATACTCAATAAATAGACAAACTACATCTCGAATAAAATTATGCTTTATTAATTTAATTTTAAAATAAAATTAGTAAGCTAAAAGTATGTACTTACGTACAAACTTAGGTAGATATGTGTAAGGTACAGACAGTCAGTAAATTATGTTATTTGCAGCAATTTTTTTTGGGTTCACAAATACCTACATCACAGCTATTAAACTCCTGTTGCAGGTGATGTTATTAAAAAATAAAACTAGGAAAGAATCATAAAATCAGTTCTTTGGATAACTTAACTTCAAAAAAGTCGAAAGCAATGCGCTTGCCCATTGCTTCTATTCAAAAATGGTACAAAACAATGAACCATTGTCTAAGCAAGTGAAAGTTGGCAACCCTTCCGCGTAAGGTACGAACCAGGAAGAAATAAAACTGGAACAAAAAAGAGAAAGTTACCCCTAAAGGTAAGGAAAAAAACAAGTACTTTGTAAAACTGACCAATGGGAGATCTCTAAACCAACTTTCTAATTCGTATTCAGAATTTGCTTCATCTTTCTGGATCATTTGTACAGTAGCCCTTGTGACTGAGTTATCTTACAATATTTGAAAAAGTTTTCATTCAGTGTTTATCCAAAAACAAATCATAGTGAATTGCTGTAAATAGCTACAAAAAAATTACGTGACAAAAATGTGATAAAACAAAAAAAAATGACACGACATCAGAATAAAACCTCGTAAAACCAAGCAAGAATGGAAGCAATTTTCTGAAGCTCAGATAATTTCAAGGAGGGAAATGTAAGAGACGAGGCCCTCTAACGTCATTGATTACATCTTTATCTGTGCCAAAATTCATGATACCTATTTCCCTCCAATAAAGCCTGGTAAGTTTTTACTGCAAAACTTTGCTCTACATAACCATAGAAATGTACAAGTCACGTTCTACACAAAGTTCCCTGTCTTATGTACTTTCTAAATACTCGTCAGTATATAGGTCAACTATGTACCCATAGCAGTGCCATTCCTGTTCGACCCAACCTTTCCAACAAGACTTACCGAGTATAGAGTTTTATGCCAACGGTACATTCTGGCACAGAGCCATAGTGAGATAGAAAGTAACTCCAAAATACGGATTCAGCATCTGTGCGCTGTAGGCGAGAGGGAGACGACGATAACTCTGATTGTTTGGCGTCGAGTCGTCAGTATCGAGCGGTCCGTTGTCATGGCAACAGACAATGGATTTTGGGTGCATAATATTTTTAGGCTGCGTCGAGGGGAGATAGCGGGGAGGTCGGGGGAAGCAGGCGACAGCCATCTTTAAAATTATGTTTCCAGTTTGGAAGCACTGTTTCGATTCCAGTACAACTTCTTTCATCTCGAGTAGGATACGCGAAATGTGAGGTATAATGTTCACTTACTGTCTTTCATTAACTACCTTCTTTTTTGTGCTTTTTCGTCCAAACCGAATAAATGACGTTAACTTTTAAACTCATTTAATTAATGATTCAGTTAAACAATGACATGGTACAAGTCAACATATTTAATACTTTAATAAGTTAGTACCTACCTACTACCTAAAAACACTATTTTTTTGAGATTTTAGTAAAAAATATAATAATAATTACGTTAACTCATTGCAATTGGTTATGTGCACAGAACTTTAAAACATACAATTTGTTTTAGTAATGGTAATGTTTTAATCAGGTTAAGTCATTTTTTCAGCACCAATGAATTTGTAAAAAGAATGTCTCATTATTACACAAAATTAGCCAGAGTATTTTCAGCACCAAAACATCTTAAACATAACATTTTATTAGCAGCTTACAGCGGAAAATAATGTAACTACGTTTTCCTCTTTCATAAGCCGGCGAGTTACGAAAGTTAGGAAAAGTTTCATCTGCTCTTTTGCGCAATCAATAGAGAGTACGACTGTGGCCCAGGGTCCCCTAGAGCCTCACTCTGTCTCGACTCTCGACTGAGCAATACCTAACATGGATAGCTTGGGAGAAAATTTTGTTTTACAATTTGAATCCTTCTAAATATGATAGTAAAAAGTTTAAAAGTTAGGCGATTATTTTATTAGTAGTTTTTTTTATAATTGACAAGCTAAGCGTTTGATCCAAACTTATCAGATGTTAACTGAGTTAAAGGTTTCATCAGCTCTTTTACGCAATCAAAAGAGAGTGCGACTGTGGTCAAAGATCCCCAAGGGCCTGATAACAACGGATCCTTTCCGACTCTCTACTTAGCTGTACTTATTCCAAATAACGTACCAACGTGGTTTGTTTTCTAGATGAGATGATATTTAAAAAAAATATATTTTTCTTAAAAATCAATCGAATTAATACACAATCATTCTCATCTGCGATCCCACGGGCGCTGTTATTTTTTTTAGGATGAAATGTACCCCATATCCTTATATAATTGTGTATGCAAATTTCATGATGATTCATTAAGTACCTAAAAAGGCCGTGAAAGCGTACTCAACAAACAAACAAACGAACAAACTAACTTTCGTATTAATAATATCAGTTAGGATTATTTTCTCTTTTAATATGTATTTGCAATTTTTAAGATCATCATATGTATATTTGAAAGGCAGAGTAGCTAGTAAAATTCTCAACAGTTTTTTTTCGCGTAAGTACATCCAATCGATAGGGACGTCTGCGGCCCATCTTCCCCTAAGTCTGATTTCAGCGTCTCTTCTCATCTTGATTAAGCAATACCGTACCTGCTTTGATCGCTCGGCAGGAAATTCTTGTAAAAAGATTCTGATTAGCTCTCGGTGAAATATCAACTTGAATTAAATATTTATGATTTCATATTTTTCATGAGCTCCTACATGTTGCCATAAACGTAGTTTATCAGGATAGGTATAATAATATTATAGTAGGTAAGTCCTTAAGTGTAATATTTCAAAAACGCTGTCTGGAGCTTTAGAAAACTGTGCTAAACATGATTTGAATCATTAATTTTTAACCGTTGCCGTTGTCCGTTGCCCAAATGACATTATTGTTATACTCGTAATACTCAGTTGCCCTCTCTAGACATTGACATTGTTATTTTCGCATGCCGATAGGTTAAGACATGGCTCAGCTACTTTGAATATTTATTTTTTTAAATTTGTAAAATTTACCCATGTTTTGCGAAATAAATGATTTGATTTGATTTGATTTGATTAACTCCCGACGTAAAAACGATGGGGTGTTATAACTTTGACGTGTCTTTGTGTCCGTCTGCGGCATTGTAGCTCCCGAACGGATGTACCTACCGATTTTGATTTTGTTTTTTTTTGTTTGAAAGATGAATTAGTCGGGAGTGTTCTTAGCTACGAGTATGTTAGATGAAAATCGGTGTTTGCCAAAAATCAGCAGTGTCGGGAATTTTTTAAAAAAATTTAAATTTATGCTTGTTAGTCATATAATGTCGTATAGTATAATAAATCATATAATCAGATAATGTCGATATAGTGTTATTCTTTTCTCTGTTGACATTCTAAGCAAAAAGATGATTATTTTCTACCAGTTCTATGAGCAATTTTTTTTTTAATCACACCTATAAATAAATTGGTTAGAAAGTGTCAATAACGAACCTTTTTACTCTCATCATAAATCCATGCGCATCCGATCTGAAACAAAATGAAAATTTTATTAATATGTGGTCACAATATCACTCACAGTGTATAATTTGGTAGGTGTTAATACATTATACAGGGTGTATTTAAAATCACGTTTTCTTGGGCCATGGTTTGCTTTATAACAACGTTTTTGCTAGTAATTATGATTTTTTAAAATACCTTTCTAAGGCCCGGACAGTGTTTTCTACACTTATTGTTATGTACACAGAAAGATTGGTAGATAAAATTCCGAGACAAAATAATTTTGTTTGGGAGTTTTCTCATAACATTTTAAGTTAGAATGGATAGATATCATTTACTCAATGTAAATATTCAAGTACCATACTTGAAACATTTCACATCTTCACAGCCCAGCCATAACACTTGTATTTGTTTCACACAATTCGGATATCGCATTTAGATGTATCTCATACAGATAGTGAGGTCGTAAAATAAAAGTGCTAGGAGACCCCGGCCTGGGAAGGGTTAAGCTTTCCTACGAATGAACGAATGAACGGTGGATGGTATTGATCGCCTCTCGACTGGCCGATTACAAAATCAAGAAAATATTGTTATGAAACCGTATGAGATACTTTTGTATTTTTTAAGAGATAGAAAACGAAGGAAATCAGTAAAATCTGTCAGTCTGTCTGTCTTTCCTAAATACAATCCGGGGGTGTTTGAGAATAGAGTGAATAGGTATCTCCTAGGCAAGCGTGTTACACCTTCGATCACGTCGACGCTTCCCATCAGGCAAAGTCAGTGGTCAATGGGATGCCTAGTCTGTTGTAATATATAGGTAGATAAGTTCGAAGGTAATGTACAAGTAGCATTTTAATGAAACCAATTTATTTTTGAATTATTTCAATTATCCGATTTTAAAGAAAAAAAGTGGCATGTTTTGTTCAGTCCGCAAAATCGATGTTCTCAGTTACTGATTAAGTTTGAAATACTTTTGTGATAAAATTTATTTGAAATAGGTACTTACTTTCTTATTTTATAACTCTAAATAGCTTCGCTCATGAATTGAATGAATGATGATCATTGAATGATGTTTACAATTTCATTTATTAACAGAGAGAAATACGGATTTTTTAATAAAAGATTTAGACCTTCAAGTGGTTTGTAATTAATTGAAACAAAAGCAAACACATTTCATTCGCTATGAGACAAGAGCATGATGTAATGTTTCTGTTTTTCTCAACTTGGACAGATAAGAAAACTTTCTAATTTCTCGATGGAAAATCTTTTTTCATCATTTCTCACATTAGTGAGTTCGGAAAATATTCGTCCATTATCGGCAGTTTTCGGCTGGTTATTATCGGTGCGCTGCACAAAGACGTCTAGACGTGCGCCGGTCCTCTCCCCCGGTCAAAGGCCCGGACGAAAGGTCACCGTGAATTGAATGAAAATATCCCTTCTGATGTTCATTCTCCATTTTCGCGACAGAATTAAATTGGAAACCGCCTAAATGACATTTTATTTCATAGAGGAAAATCGAGTTATTTTTCACATTTTTCATTTGGGTTCTCTTGAGAGAGTTTGAGAATGATGATTTGGAACTAAAATGTTTGCAGATTCAAGGGCTTTTATAAAAGAAATCCCACTAAAGTTTAGTGCATAAAGTGATTTGTTTCATGCTTAGAAATATTTTCAAGAAACTTAAAATATAAGATACACTGAACAATTTACATATATTACAAATACCTAATATTCCATGCAGTAAATTTTTATCTTATATTTATAATGGAAAACTTTAAAGTATGCTGCGCAGAAAATGATAAGTAGGTAAGACAGCGTTTTATTTTGGGCTAGAGATGAAATACCTCCGAGATCTTCCCATACAAAAAGGTTCAGTTCAATCGTAAAAGTCGGGTACCTACTCGTATTTACAGCCACAAATCGATACCCAAACCCGTGGACCTGTCCATATTAATTTATTACCTAATTTGTCCATTCCAATCCAGTTCACTTTTACGACTTTTTAATCTACAATTAATTCAGATTTTCGAATACTATAAAATTTAATCACGCCATTTAAATGGATAATTTTTCTCTTTACCTACCCGGGAATATTTTCTACCGTAGGCCTTTTTATGGCAGGTATCAGTAATTGCTATTTTAAGCAATTCTTAGATAGTGAAGCTTGGATATCTTAAAAGGGTGGCTTCGTATTGCAATATTGGATTCTTGACCTTTGTCTCTTAACCCTAAGTCGCCCTATCTACAATACGATAGGAGTAAAAGATTACTCCGAGATTCTATACTCTTGAAACAGTATGGTGAACTGCAGTATGGATTACGAAACAACGATAAAAACACACAGAGATGCACAAGCTAAAAGTCAACTCACTGGCATTAAAAGCTACGGGAAAAATTTACAATAAGCTTTGTTTGCACTATATTCGATTTTTAATAGGTAGTTATCAGTTAGGTATGTGTAATTATAGTATACTTGATGTATAGTCTCTATATTTTCGGAAAAATATGGGAGTTTTTTAACTGACACGAAGACAGAATGCTGCTAGTTGGCAAGCAGTGAATTTACTAAATGAGCATAGTGTGCAGTATGAGAACTTTAAATTTTGTATGTAAATGCGATACGAAAAAATCCATGTAGATAAGTAATTTATTCGGAGTGGGGTCGTACAAGACCCCAGCTTGGAAATATGTTCCGGATAATACGATTCTTACGGATCAGTTTCCAACACCTGATGCCCGTGATTTTGGATAAATTTCAGGGGGTCGACGGGGATTTTTAATTTGCTTGGATTAGGTGGATTTATGAAAAGCCACGGGGAAATTCGTTTAATTTTGCGGTTCAAAGTTATAATACTTCCCTCCACTCGTTGTGTATTCAAATAGATACTGACTTATTAGACTCGTGTTATTTTGGTAAGTAAACCTTAAGTTAAGTTGAAAAACCGTTAACATACCACCTACTGCCTCACGAACCTTGAAAGAGAAAGTACTTCCGCGTGAAATTTAATCAAATAAATTATAAACAAAGAAAACTGAGAACACTTATTTTGAACAACAACCAACCCAACTCTTTCATCAACAAAATTGGCGCCTGTTTTCATCTCATAATTACATTAGGAGTAACTCTTGGCGTCGAAATAAAGGCTAAATTTGTAGAGCAATGAAACACCAGTCGCCGTGTTGTATAATTATGTTAATCACAATATAAAGTTGTGCTACCACACTTGCGAGGGTCCTAACCCTAACTTTGCCTGGTTTTGGCAGCCCTATAGCGGTTTATACAATTATACATAATACACATACACAGGTAGTACAACGACTTACGTAACACCTTTGACGCTTTTCATTTATACAATATTTTTATATATTTTAATTATTTTGGCTCTTGCATTAATTTTGCATAAAATACTAGCTTTGCTTTAATTATTTATTATAAGTGAAACCAAGAAAATGTCATAAATTTACTGTATCATTTTAAAATCGAATAATTTTATAATGTGGTAACAGTATATTTATCACGTCATTTTATGCTCGATTTAGATTAATTTACGAGATTCACTATCTTAGTTCTCTATTAGTAACAGCGTTAGATATGAACTGACAAATGTTTCCGTCATAAATAGCCCTATTTCATTAGAATTTCGCAGTGATTTGGCGATAAATCTAGATTTATTAGTTCTACATTTTGCAAAAACATAATGCAAAAATAAAAATAAAAGGTCTTTATATTTACCATGTTGAATAGATAATTTATAAAGTTGATTATACTTTTTAATCATGTTTACTAATTTCGTTACCTATGTTAAACACGTGCAAATATTATGCTTATATATTAATAAATATGAAAACGCCAGAGACCGATAATAACTGATTTTATTGAATTAATTATAATTGAATTGAATTGAAATCTTGGTACGCAAAGTCACCTAAATTATATTATAGTAAAAATATATTGTAAATAAGTTTTAAGTTCAAGCAAAGATTATTAAAGGAAACGTATTTGACTTTATTCCAGTAGAAATAAAGATCCTTTTTGTTTAATAATTTGTAAATGCTTCTAAAATTATACGTATAGGCGGATAGAGCTTAAAAATGTAAAGTAAGATAGTTGCTGGTATGAAAGCGGCGCGGCCCAATGATATTAATACGATTCTCATGTACAGAGTGGGCACATCCCAAAAAGATAATGTTCAAGTGTCAAATATATTTACAACCAAAATACTAAACACATAAAAAGCACCCACATTCTATGACAGAAGATTAAATTTTACGTAAATTGAACGTAAATTAAATTGTAAACTCCAATAATGCGGTTAAAAATCCAATTTTGCTTCAGCGTTGAAAAATTTACCGACGACGTTCCTTTCTTGACATGTCCCTCGACACAAAATTATTTAAAACTTCATACTTTATCATGACAGCGTGATTTTAAATTCTCAAACCCTTGTACTGTGTATTTAAAATATGTCGTGTTGTGAAAATATTGCAGTGATTTTTTTTATGAATTCAAGTACACGTTTTATGAAAATACTTGTCATAGCTTGTGTCAACGCTAATAGTATTTTGTGTGGAATGAGCATGTGTGGCAGTCGCTAGTCTGGGGGCTGTCTCATTCAAAACATAGACAGAGCGAGGCGAATATGAAACAGAGTAGCGTTCGCAAGCAAATACTAAGGCATTTAAATAACACATATTAAAATAAAATCTATTTATGACATTCAAGTGAAAATCCTTATTATTGCCAATAAGTACAATGACAAGACAAGTAGCACGAGAGTCTTAAGATCCAATTAAAATTGAAAAAAAAAATGCTTATTTATAATTATAGAGGTACATATTTAATTTACTGCAGGTTCGTTTATGGCTGACCTGTCTTTGATTTTATATTACTGCACCTACATTTGATCACTTCGAAAAATATCACCCTTGTTTTAAATCTGTCACTTTACCTCCCAGCTTTCCCTTCGCAAAATTTTGTACAGTTTTTTTGTATACATTTTAAAAACTTAAATTTTCTCTGTTACAAAAACCAATCAAATTTTACAAGTACGCACCTTCATTAATATTTATCAAAACTTACAAAAGACACCCTATTTATTATTTCCTAAGCAACATTTATCTTGTGTACCTATCGCCCTTCACATTTAGTAAAACAAACTGCAGTCGTAGAAAATGCCGCAATGAATAAGGAATTAAATGCCACATGTTTCCAACGCCCTTTGAAAGGGCAGACGGAGTATTAGCTTACTGCTTCCGTCGAAATTGGCTGCCGGAGTTGCAACTGGCGAAACTGACTCGAGTACCTATCCTACCTATAGAGTAGGTATAGAGTAGTTGAATGTACGAGGTCGACCAAACTTGTATTGCACAAGAGCTAATCAATGACTTTGAAAACTAGGTACATTGACATTACATTTAACATGGACTAATGTTGACTTTGTTAGTTTTTTCGCCTTAAGATTTAAGATAACAGATAGGTACATTTTAGTAGGAACTAAGAGTTTTCTAAATGTTTGTTTTGAAGCCAAATTCAAAAGATTTTATGGTACGAGTAAGTATAAAAATAATAATTCATACTTTGGTAATGAAGATAATTATTATCACAATTTTTCAGTGCTCCAACTCTATCGATGATTCTTTTCAGTGTCTTAAGATTAAGGTTTAAAAACAAGTAACATGTTTAAAAACGAAATAGCATGAGCACAAAAAAATCCTCTATTCAACCCTTGAACTTATACTACTGTATTTTTGCTACGAAGACCGCTACGAGCTACGGGCGGCGTAGCAAACCCTACAAATTCGCAATAATTTTTGTTTTCTTATCATTGTGCTTGGTCTAGATTTTTTTAATAATATAATAATCATTACTTTAATAACCATCAATAATAGACACTGAAATTAATCAGTAATCTTAATTGTAAATATTAAAATCTAGCCTAATTCAAATAAAAAACGTACTTATCTATTACCATAGCAAAAAATAAAAATAAGAAGTCTTAATTTTCATAACATGTTTATTTTGATCTACGAGTAGATAGAGTTTATTCAAAAAGGCAGTAAATCGCCGCGATAAAATCGCTCGTGCAGATACCACCTTAGGGCTGAAGATTCATGGTTTCGTGCAACGAAACACGTATGGCGTGCATAAACTGTATCAAGCCGTTTGTATTCCCAATCTATCGATTTTATATTCATGTGATATTTATTGCTATTGCTTAGTTTCGTTGCCAACGCTACTTTTAAACCCGAGCGATGGATAGCACAGATAACAACTATCAACACAAATTGTACCCCTTGTTTCATCCGACAAATTGGTTACAATTCCACGCGAATTTTAACACGATACCATTGTGAACACACCCTATTGTGCCATTGTAGAACCTCCACTGAAGTGTAAAATACGAATTCACTTAAAACAAACGACAAGAGCTCTCCTACTCACGAATAAACCGCGATTGCACCATCATATCAAGACAATACGAGTTTTTCAGATGTTTTTATTAAATCGCCTTTTCAACAATCAAAATCATAATTTAACGCCTTTCCACGCTTCTGTTCGCAGGTAATTTTAGCGTGATATGTAACGATATAAAAATCAACACCAGTTAATTAAAAAATCAACGCATGAAATTTTAAGCTTCGAATAACACACGCCATTACGTATGTACCCTCGGTTGCTACGTAGGTATTTATACCTATATGACGTGAATGGAGGGAGTACTACTACTCATAGGCCCATAGATTTATGACGCCGATCATATAAACGTACAGGGTTATTTTGAATTTACCGTAGGTAAAGTTATGTATCAACTTGGCAGCTTTCCTTCATCATACCTAACAACTTTTGTTTCATGACTTTCAAAATCAATTTTCCATGAAAACAAAATAACCATAAGTACAATAAATATTATTTGTTTAAATGGAAGAAGCTGACATTATTTTACATTAAAAAAAACAATTTTTTTGTTTGTTTTGGTTAAGTACATACATAATTATGTACCTACGTAAGGTACATAAGTTTATGAAAAGTTAAGGAAAAATATTTCAGTCGTCACATTTTCATTAGCAAAAAGTAACCCTGTATTATGTACCTATAGACTCCATAGATCCAAGTAAGTTTGAATATCTACGCACACAGAATACGATTATCAAACGGTGATAAGTTTTCAAAACAGAATTTGACAAAACTAGATACAAGACACGTATCGGAGATGACTTCTTACTACATCACTCTTAAATAAGTTAATCTAGGTAGAGATTAAACTTTATGACCCATGTAATAAAGATTGATTTACAACAACATGTTGAGGGTCGATAAGTTTTTTCTAAGTGGCTAGCGAGAGCACAGGTTGATGACAGCGCGACCACAAGAATCGCTAAGGAATAATCGCTACAAGGTTTATAGGTCGTAATTGTTGTCATAAAATGGTAACAAAAGTGTGTTTTTACGTTCGGCACGAGAGGTGTGTTTATCATTCTGTTTAGTAAATGCTCAGCTCACAATCATCGCCGTGGGAAACCACTTTATGGCATTTTAATTGTTTTACCGAGTTTCAGGTGTCAATAACTAGTAAGTATGCGGAGAATTTCTATTCAACGTTTCATTGTCCTACTTTGTATTACGCAGCATTTTATGATCTGACTATCTAAGGCCATTCAGCATATTAACTCAGGAAAATCTGATTACATTACACTGCAAAATTATGCCGCTGTGGTGCCTATATGTAAAGTATTTTAATTTAACATGCTGTCGAGGTAAATGAAATAATACGAAGAACGGATGAAAGGGAATATATTAAAATACTTAATTAGGGTTCCCGCGAAACAGGCTTGCGAGACGTCCCATCTGTTCGAGGGATTTTATCAAACGTTTCTTCGGAAGAACCACGGTTCGAATAAAATCATTCTAATTAAAATTCAAATATTGTGTACAGTGCTTCCTCGAGATTGGGCCGGTACTATCAGCTCGAAATTTATTAATGAATTCGAATCGAGCGTGACTTTCAACCGTAATAGACACCTACGCCCGGGTGTTGTCTACGTGAGCACCTAGTCGTCTGTTTGTTTTAATAACACATGGTAAGGGATATTTTCCGATTAGTAGGCTAGGTTGGACGTCGGTCGCTCCCCGGGCGCCGACTGACTCACCGACAACGGCCGATTGTTCCACACTAAACGTCGATGGAATCTGTAACTCAAACATTTTACGACCGACTTTACTAATATATGGGGCGTTGCGTAATTCGACTTCAGTTTTGCCTTATGCGATGTCAGTGCAAATATTGGCTCGGGGCGTGGTCGGATCGGACGAAAATATCGCGTAGGGCCGGCTCTATAGATGCGTTAACCGCTACCGTAATTTCTGAACGATACTAAACATAAATATTTTCGGTCGTTAATACGCTGAGTTCCGAACAAATCTTGGCACTTTTTACACTATAAACAATTCCCGAAGATCGTTAAGAAGAAAGATGAGCTCTAACGGCTCGGTTTATGGACAGTAAAGTTGAAGGCACGTGTCCTCAGTTGTGCGACACTTGTTCTTTGATACACCGAGATTTAGTCCAGCCGCCGATCTATGGAAAACAGTATCGCTGGTCTCTGTTATAAATATTTAGTATAAACAAGTGGCTCGTTAGTGGAAATTAAAACAAAAATGTTTCATAATTTTTCTACTGTTTTTTTTTATAAAATTGAAGCTTACTAATAACAGTAAATATCTGCCAACATTTCTTAATTTAAACACAACGGTCTCATTTCATTGAATTAAAACGCCATAACGTTAAAATAACACATTGAATGCGTTGTTATCGTTCAAACTTTCAAGTTAACAGATCTTAATGAGGGTTAAGAACCTCTCTGCATTTAGAAGGCAATGTTATGAATCCTATCGATGCACTCGTGTCGTCGAACTCTCTCCACGAGGACTCCCGTCTACAAAACAAGTGAAATCTACATATTTGTAAGCCATATTTTACGATACGGCATTTAAAACAAAAGACAACACAGCGAGAGTCATGCATCGGACAAATAAGAAATAACCGAGCTTTATATCGAGGACGCGTTCCAATTCCCGTTTTGTTTCCGAAGTTTTCCCATTTATCCGAGCAATCGTGTCTTCCCAATACACTGGTATATTTATAGGTATATCTGCGTGCATAGTGGAGAGTAGAAGCCGGGGCTCGCAGGTAGGCAGTCAGATAACTCGCTTTATAAATAGGTAAAGAGCGTAAATAGAAGCGGTTGTATCGGCTTCGAACCGCTACCAATCGATACGTGATGCTCTCGCTCCGTTACGCCACAAATCCTACCACATATCAACCAAAAATCAACCCAATCTGCTCCTTGTTAGTTATCAGATTTGCTTGTAAATGACTTGAGAATGTTTGCGTCGCTCCTACGAGTGTAAAGACGGAAGCGTAGATACTTGTATGGATATGTGTATGGGTAGTTAAAAGTTAAATACCAAACATGTATCTCGTGTTGTTGGATCTTTCCTTAATCAAACTAATGGAAATGGCTAAGTTTAGGGTCCGTAATGTAATTTCATCGGTACGGTGATCGATTCAGGTGGGCAATTGAGTAACTTTACGAGGAAGTTTAATTGAAGATGATTCAGTTGTTTTTGTAGAATATTTTATAAAGCTATGAACAGAATTAGATGTTGATGCGTTGAAGCCACAGCTGAGTATTAACAGAACGGTTATTGGCTTAAAATAACCGTCGGTGATGTGAGGATTTGAGGAAGCTCGTCGTTTGGGTGAACGTTGAATACGTAATATATGAAAATCACGGGCGCTGTTTGTAAGAGAGCTGCTAAAGGCGTATAACATTACCGCGGGACCGCTTTGATGAAAATTAAACTGTGAATTTCGGCTTAAGAATCTCACTTAAAATAAATCTTGTATTTTTAAAATTATTCGCTTTTACTGCCTAAATTTATATTACTAGTAAGATTATATTGGATAGAGCAATAAAAAACCAAACTGCCAATCAAACATATAAAATCTAGTGTCTAATTTCCGCCGGTCAATAAATAATACAGATGCATTAAAATATAGCAGATAACATTATTATAAAGCGAGTTAATTAACTTTGATGAAATTTAATACAGAAGACATGCCTAATTAGGTACCTCGAAAAAGATTTGGGTTTCTATAAGAATGTCAAAGCTATGGACAAAGTTTTAAGGCAACGGGTCTTCTTGAATAAAATCTTAAAAGTTTTGCGTTGATAACGCACCTATTTGGTGCGGAACTTGTATTACTTCGGCAGCCTTTCTTGGAATACTCTCGGGAAAACTGAACCCAACTGAGAGAAATTGAATGCAAAGTTTTTCAGGCTTGGGATTCATTGCGGCTCTTATTTCACTTTAGCGTCAAAACGTTTCTTAAGGTTCTAATTAAATGTTTTGACGGTTTTTAATAATCAACAATTTTATAACTAATTACAGTCGTTCTCTAGTGATTGAAAATACAGTTTTACGATCGTATTGACGGTCAACCAAAAGCGCTGTCCTTAAAAAATAGTTTTTATTACTTTCTAAACCACCAACAATAATTTGAAAAAAATAAAAACAGTCATAACAGTTCCCCCGGGTTTAACTAACTCCACCTAATTTTATATTTTTACGACTTCCCATAAATGTTCCACTAATAATTATTAATTCCGATCAGCCGTAGAGCCGATACACTTGTATCGCATTAAAAATGTGCACAAGAATTACAATACTTTTACGACGAGGTTTTACACTTTATAGCATTTTTATGCGTTTTCAATTGCCTTCGGTTGACAATCCGATCCTTGTAAATTCTAGGGAAATATGTGCGAATACTTTGAAAGTATTTAAATGCAAATTGTGTGCTTAATTTTGCTATATTTATAATAATTGCAACGGCATTAAGTGGTTGTATGGTGCAAGTAGTACCACTCCAAATGTTGAGTAAGCCTGTATATATAGACTTTGAGGTAGGCGTAAACCTGTGGGTATAAAATGAAGACATTTTGCTAAATCGCTTTTTTAAACATTTGAAAAAATTAAGTATTGTATTCCTATTTAATAGGCACATCTATTTTTAACAATACTATATATTTTGCAAAACCGTACTCTGTATTGCAAAAATTATCATCGAAACGACGGTAGATCGGATGAAGGTTTCGCCAAAATTAAATCGTCAAAAGCATCTGCGCCGATGGAAATATTTAAATTAAACCAGACAGGAATCCCTGATTCCTGATTATCTCAGCAATTTTTAATTTAAGCTTGTAATCAATACTTTAGGTTATTTACGGGAGGGATAAGGAAACATTCCACGTAAATTGCTAATCCCCATCAAAAATGGCTCTATCCAAAAAGGGGCTTAACGTTATTTTGTATAATCGGTGAATTAGATACATATGTCAACGCGGATTTGCCTGTTGTTTATTACGTCCTAAACTTCTTGACGTTTCCAAGTAAGCACGGTTTTCTTAAAATATTTATCCAATATACACAATCAGTGCCGGCTCATCACTTATGAAAAATCGTTCTCTACAGAGAGTCCTCTATAAAAAGCTCATTCTAAATTAAAATTAAGGTCTAGTATAACCAAAGAAAAGGATCTTATATTTTAACTCAATCTTCCACGACGAAACGACCCTTTTCATAAAGGCATAAGGTTTGTTTTAACTTTCGAGCTGTTGCATTTAGGATCTATTCAACAACGCTCGTTGTCAAAATAACTGGTTGTTTTTCAAGATCCATTTGTGCGGTGCGCCACACTAGCTTTGAATTATAGATGTTAGAAGAACAACAAAACATGTCGATATTTTAGTCGTGTTAGATAATGTGTTAATGGTGGCATAAAGCAGGCGGTATCATAGTTTTAAATGCATTTATGATAAAAATAGTTGGCTGACGTTACGCATCGAACGCATGTAAATTGTTAATAAAATGAGCGGTTCAAACAAAAATAATTAGAGTCGAATGGCTTTTAAATGAATAAACATTGTTTTTTAAGATGCTGTTAGCGCAGTTGATCCGGTTCAGATAAGTTCACGGTCGATAGATTATGTTCGATGGGTAAAAGAGAAAACGAAACTTGATACCTATTCCTAGGTATCGAATCACACTATTGCGTAGCTGCGAACGTACTTACCTACCCTACAGGTATATGTCTAACTATTTGTAGTAAGTATAGCACACCTCCATCGGGAGAGTCCATTAACTTGAAGCGTTATTGAGGCTATATCTCGAACCCCGACCACTCAGATAGCCCCGCGTTCCATTAAAAGAAACCGTAAAATTACATTATTATGTGTTAATAATTTCAAGAGAAAGAACGCCCTTTCAAGTTTCCCTTGAATCAAATTAAAAATTCATATTCATTACGCCCCGTGGAGGTAAATATTTCAAGTGTATTATAGAGGATTTATTCAGGATTGAGCGGCTAAATTGAGTTTACCTTATCGAGTGAAAAACGCCACTTTGTCAGTAGCTTAATTTCGAGTTCGCGTGCAGAGGTCATTTCGCCATACCGAACATTGAGCAACTAAAAATCGTTCGACGGATTTTGTTAATAACAACTTCTTTAATGTTGCCGTATGTTATCATAAGAGCCTTCTTTAATTTGCAATTATCTTATTATTTGCTTTTAAACTGCAAATGAGTGTGCGAAAGCTTCTTCATCGAAGGTCCTGTGCTGTCGCAACTATTTTTGAAATTCAAGTCGGAAATACATTTGAATCACGATAATTGCACTTATAAGTAACCATAAAGGTATAGTAAATATGGAATATTATGGACGCGGAAGGCAGGCGAATTTATATTTAGCCGGCACAGTATACCAACTTGTGCTGTGGTTGTGTGTAGGGAGTCGAAAGGCGTTTACTTTGGGTTGTCTCATAAAGTGGGTATCTAACTGCCAGGCGTATTATCAGACCAGTTTTCGACCGCGGCGAACACACATGAAGCCTGTAGGTATTTCAACAGATTAAGATTACATTTGACACGTTATCAACGTAGAGTTAAGTGCAAATATCCCGTGCCTGCTTAAGGGGTTAAGATGCGCCAATGACATTTGGCATTCGGCGCTCAGCTGGTTTTAGCGCCTCTAGTGATCAACGCTCGAAGCTTTTGAACATTGAGCTAGCATTTCTCAAAGACAAACAAATTCAGACGAAACACCGTGAAAAAAATATTTTTGCCTAAAAATGAAAGCCCTCTGTGATGTTATGCTTTATTGTAATGTTTTTTTACTAAATTATTTGAAGCCAACGGCGTTTTAAAGTTGAGCCTTATAAGCAGCATGAGCGCGGTAGTTTGTTTATAAGTATAGGTAGATTAAGTATGTACTCACAAATATCCCGCATCTAAAGGTTTTGATTCCCTTTGGTCGTGCGTGTAAAATCTAAAAAAACAATCGTAGACCACGGACTCTCTGAAGTGTGAGATATTATCTTGGTCCCTCTCACTTTTATGATTTTTCAAACGAGAGAGACATTGACCAAAAAATATCTCGTGCGTAGGAATAGGGGAAATAATATAATATCGTAAGAATGGCCCTGGAGGGCTATTCTTGACGCGTGAGATGTTTCTTGGTCACTCTCACTATGACTTTTAAAACGAGAGAGACATTGGTCAGAAAATATCTTTCGTAAGAATAGGGCTCCTGATGGGCATCCTAAGAACTCCGGTACCAGGGATAAATTACTCAACCTATCCTAAACCAATGCTTACAACATTTCAAAAATCTCATAACAAAAAACATATTTACTAGGACTAGCAGAGCTGTTCAATCGACGGCCCGCTTAAAAAATGTATTCTACGAGTTGGTAGTACTAATCTGTTTTACATAATCAGCAGGTAGTATAAAAATGACTAAAATGATTGAAAACATAGTGGACCTAGAACTTACAACCTCATTATTATCTCGATAGTTTCTTGCCTGATTTTGCTGATAATTATGTTCCTACTCGAAGTTAAAAACGCGTTTGTGTTTAATATCTTTTTCATCACTCTCACTCGTAAAAAGGACTTTATTACATCAGTTTTAGATCATAATCCGAGCTATTAAGCACGTGTGCTGTTACTTTACCATTATCGCACTAGTAACTAAACTAGACTTTTTTTTAAATAAATCAACAAGAGTTTTTTTTTACTTTTCTTAAATTCTTGATTTAAAGTATCATAACTACGTAATAACAGTAAATAAACATTATTTTTTTTATCAAAATATTGACAATTAATTAGGTATGATAATTTAAACAAAGTACTCGCTTTATTATTATGCCTAGTAAAATTTTGATAAGTGGAAAAGCAGCAAAATGCGCATACATTTTCAGAAAAATGTATTGACTAATGCAAGTCTGTGTTTTTCCCCTCGCATGTGTGATGAAAAACGTCACATGAAACGCGTGTGCGTTAATAATTTACACTATTGGCTCCATTAGTGGGCTCGCATACGGCTCGCGCTATAATACCGCCTCGAGTGTAATAATCTTAGCACAAAAGTGTCATAATTTACGATATAAAAAACTACACTTTGACTTAATTTTGTTTACTTAATTTTTTTAGTAAACTGATTTTCAATAAAAGTCAAGTTAGAAGATGTTTTAAGTGATCATTGTAACAAAATTAAAGCGACTTCCAAACCACAAATAAGCACTAATATTAATTAATATAATTATTATAAGCGCTACCCATCTATTTGAAGTCGGTGCCAGCCAAGTCTTATAGGTAGAAGAAGAAGGATACTACTTACAAGTATCTACCTAATTACTACATATACATAGTATCTATATACTGCCTACTTGGCTTGGCTGGTTCCGAGTAGTAGGTAATTCCTACTAAACATTCAGACTGAAATATTTGGCATAGTACGAGTAACTCCTAGTACTTCTACCTATTACCAACAAGTATATAACCTACTTACTACACAAATTGTAACTATCTACTCCATATTAGACTTGGCTACCTATTAGATTTAGCTTGGAGGCCGAGTTAACGGCTTACCTACCCGCTACCCTTGCCATAGACACCTGTCTGAGCGTGACGTTTTAATCGGACAGTGCCAGCCAAACCCAGTATAAAGACAATTGCCAATGCCAACTAGATAACTGTTGCCCGTACCATGGTCTGGCAATATGATGATGGTAGAGAGAAGGGTGCAGGTTCGGAGTGGGACCTGTGAATGACAAATACAAGAAACTAACGGAACGAGCTTTTTTTTATCTACGCGTACGAAATCGTGAGCAACAGCTAGTAGTTAATATAGTAAAAAAATCCTCTCTAGCTGGACTAAAGGGGTCTTAGATTGGATATTGAAAAACCTTTTGTAGCTGAAATACATGTATAGTGCTTAGATTTTAGCAAACACCAAAAAAATAATCAAAATAAACCGAGAATCAAAAAATATCAATAAATCAAATGCTTTAAAGGCAGTAATCGCTCAGATTAACACATCCTTAATCTAACACATGAAAATCAAATGTTGGTTTTATAGATGAAACATAAATTCGAGCGAAGCTTGCAGTTGGGAGTTTCCAAGCAAAGAGATTAACATTGAATGAAAACTCAGAATAAGCACTGTAAGAAGAGTTTATTTGAAAATTGAACTAGCTACCAAGAAAAAAATACGAGCACGTGCTCCTCGAGCTGCACGAAATTTAAAATAAAAGACTGTACCTTACTAGTACCTTTTTATTAGTTATGAGAGAGTATAATATTAGACAGTATTTTTAGAAGAGGATTCGCTTCTAGGATAAAGCAGTGTTTTTGTCTTGGGCGGCTTGAACCCCTCGCTGCCCTCAGGACTCATCTTCCCTTGCTGCGCTCGGGAGTTAACTCTAGATTCCCTCGTTACGCTCAAGGTACAATAAGCCGCCCGCGACGTAAGGCACTGCTTTGTGCCCTCGGTACATAATTTACTATTGTTACTCTTTATTCACAAAAAGGTGAATTTAGAAGCAAGACCTGTTTGCTTTTCTCCAATCAAGTCTATCGATTGTTTGGCGCAACCAAAACCATTGGGTCTTGATATTTCCTTAAATTTTACGAAGAAGAAGCTAATGTTATAATACGCCAATAACTTTTGTCTTTCTGTTCTTGTTCTGCTTCTTCTTCGACGATGAGATTCGGCAATGAAGACTGATATTGTTGTTCCTAAAAACAATATTAAATAATAATTAATTTGCAACCATACTAAGTCCCAACGCTCGTATCAATAATTTATTTATGTACATTGCATACACAAAAAAAAAATGATTACCAGTTTATTCGGAGGTGAAAAAGTCCCTGTTCCTCGGATGCTCTGATAACTTTCGGATGATTTTGAACTAGGCATCTGTAGATAAAAATATAGGATAAGTTTTTAGTACTGAAACGGAAGTTTTTCACTCGCGCTTCGCGCTCGCTAAGTGAATGGTTGTACTGGCGTCACGCATGCCCATAGCAGTTCAGCGCCACTCTGATTATAAGTAGTGGCTCTATGAGCAACGTCTCACAAATTACATATCTCCGCTATTTTAAATAAAACCTAAATTTACAAAATTTCACAAATATCGGTTGAGAAATGCGATCTGTAGTGGAAAACAATCGGACATCCGTGCAATCAGACGCTGGACGCCGGACATACGATAACTTTAGCAATAGCATTTCCACTTGGCATAGCTCTGACTATGCACTATGCTTGTCACCCTAATAATATAAGATGTTAAATGTCTTTTAACTCACCTTAGTTCAGTACTTGCATTTTTTGTTGGCTGAACGCTTGTGTTTAAACTTTGATAATTTCGTTGATCTCTGTTTCTGAAAAAATGAAATAGAGCAATTTAAAGATATTAATTACACAATATTCATATTACTCAAAGCGTCTCGTTTGTCTCTTTCCATGATACCATAAAATATAAAACAATTACCAATTTATAATCCCAGTTTAAAATATATTACTATTCTAGTCTTCATGCAATAGAGACTAGATTAAAATAACTATTAAGACTAGATGCAGGTTGGTATCAGTTACCAAAGAAATTGTTGTATTTAATAAATATAAATAAATAACAATACATACAATAGTGACTCTGTGAGCTGGAGATCTCGTGACCGATGTCTGTCCGATTTGAAATTGTCACATGTATTTTATACCCAAATAAATTATTTGTATTTGTATTTGTCCTCCTCTACAGGTCACACTCCTCAACCGATTCTCGTGAAATTTTGTGAGCAGGTTTGACAATTATATAAATTTTTGTTTTGACTCGGATCAAAAAGTTTTTTGGAAATTTTCCAATTATGCAGATATATCCTTTTTTAAATCACATCTCTGCCATATTGAAAAATTTCCAATAACCGCCTAGACACGAAAATTCTTTTTAAATATCGGACTTACTCACAAAGTTTCAAGAGAATAGGTTAAGAAATGCGACCTGTAGATTAAGACAGGTCTGGGCAAAGATCCGGACAGAAATCCAGACGGAATTCGGAAATACGAAAGCATTTTCGTCGAATCTGAAGCATAGACGCTTCGCTCGCTAACGATCTCTCGCTCGGTTATTGTTATAAGAAAATGTAATAACTTTTCTTTCGAATTCAATGGCCATAACTCGGAACACTACTTTCTGAATGCAAATGCTTGAATTTTTGTATTAAATACTATTTTTTACAAAAAAATACTTTATTTTGATCAAAGTGACTGATCAGAGTGTTAGTAAGCATATTCTTTCAAATAAAAAATAAATGACGAAGTTATGCTGCAACAAACATTTCGTAAAATTTATACAATGTAATTGAGTGCGTCCTAATTTTTGAAGTCGGTTAACAAACCAGGATAAGTTAGAAAAATATGCTCACTACACTGCTAAAAATAATAATGTATTGCGGACCGTGGTTGGTCAGCTATAACATAAAAATGTGATTGTTTCTAGTTTAGGTAGGTTAGTTTAGGAAATGTGCTATAGCAAAAACAAAAAATAGTATTAGTCATTTACACCGTTCGCACGCAACGACCGCTTTCCGATATTGACATCGTAAGTACACATAATAATTATCATTATTTTATTTTTACCCGATTGTTCAAGAAGGATTATTTATTATTATTAACTATAGAATACTCCCCATTTCTATGTTATTAACTAGGTGTTGGGGCATCAGCAAGTATGCCACAGTTTCAATTTGAAATGGCTTAGGTATATTGACCTTAGTATAATTTTTGTGAATAATTGAATCAAATGAAATCACGAGAAAAAAAACAGCTGTTTCATAAAGAAAGCTCATCGATCGTCGACAAAATGTAAGCAGATACTTTTTTCCCCGATTTATATTACAAATAAAAAAGTTTAAAAAGTAATCGTTGTTTATAATGAAGAGTACAATGACCCCCGTTTGGCTTAGTACACCCTATACCGATAACCCTGTGCAATGTACTAATATGACACATATAGGTACATTTGTACATAACAAGAAAAAAAGCACAGTTCTGACAAGTCTTGCACTTGGATAATTATCATGAGCAACATGTACAATGCGGCCCGTGCCGTGGCGTGATGATTGTAGTACAGCACGACGCTGCGCGACCGCGGCTCGTATCACAGCAAAATAAGGTTCATGGTCGCACAGCGTCGGCGGCTAAATCCAACAATCATCGCAATAAGGTGTAATGGACGGTGAAGCCCTGAGAGTTAACATAGGTCGGAGGACACGTCTGTAGTTTTCTATTAAGTATTTTTATCAGGAAAACAAACGTCAGACCGAATCATATGCCACTAAAAACTCAGACACTAGGGTTAGTCACTTCAGTCTACACAATAAGAACAAACGGGTAAAAATATTTATGTGGTAATTAAATATTAATAGGTAGGTAGGTACTTACCACTTAGCTACCTAGTTGGAGTCCAATTTTTTTGTTACGCCTAGCTGCCTTGGTGACATCTCCCATTTTCATCGGATCAACCTTCTGTACCCTCTACTCACAACGCGATCAATTATTGTCCAAATATTTTCACTAGTAGTAAAGTCACTAAAAGCTTATCAAATGTCTTGAAAAACTACTTTTTTTGATTGTCTCTGGATAATTAAGCACTGTTTAATTGATGATTTACGTACAAATAGAAAAAAAATGCGAAAATATTTTTCGGCAAGGCGAGTACGTCCTTCCTTCGTGAGGCGCTGGCGCCGACTGGCCCGTCCCCCGCAAAGGAGCTCGCGGGTGTCAGTGGTCACGTGATCTGACGAAATACTTCAAAATAACACAAAATATTACTAAACTAACTCAATTTTAGCTCTAAAAATATGGTAAAAGGACGATCAATCATATTTTTAATTTCCTATCCGAAGGTGTAAAAATATATAGTAACGTAATCTCCGTAAGCACGGTATTGCACGCCATGAGAACGAAAACAACGTTCATTTAATATTTTTTTACTCGCTATCTAGTAAGTAATATAATATTTTAATCTAAGCTAATTAATAGGTAACAGAATGATCTTATTGGTGATATTTTTTTCATATCGGTAGGGTCCGTAGCTTCTTCACTATTACGAGTTGAATAGACGCATTTGGCGAATATTCAAGGCTTAAATTCCAAAACTTGATTTCAGAACGTTCTATGTAAAGGAAAGTGCCTGGCATTTTTTGAACTTTATAACAAGTCAGAAATATTAAAAGAAGGTTCGTTTCTGCCTCAGAGGAGCCCGCCGCCATTAAGTCAGTTTCCCTATCGGGTTATTTTAATTTAAGCATTTTTTTTGTCCAAATTATAAAATTAAGCTCCTAAATAAGCAATTTTGGGGAAGAAATGGGTCTTAAATTGACTTTTTTATTTGCGCTTCGCTGAAAATGAGCTTCCTGATTTCGCAAAATTACTATTTAAGTATTTACTGATTTAATATTCCTTTACACATAATTTCACTTTACCAAATTTCACAATAAATTGATGGCTTGACAACATCAGGATTCTATCTCCACATTAACTAAGTATTTGTATGCCGTGAAGCATTTAGGAAGCCTGACTAAAAATTTTAGGCCTACATTAAATTCATAGTTACTACCTACAACGAACCATCTCATTTACATACAATAACATAGGTAGACGCTCTTTTAATTCATATCACGTCAGGTTCAGCAGTTTTCAAAGTTCTAAACTTCATACTTACCACTCTCCTATTTCACACCAGACTAACGCATTGTTTACTTCTCTTTTTATCTCTTGAAAGGCCATCTGAAGTTCAAAATAGAGCGTCGACGTTCCGTATTCCGCCGCACAATACCATCCATTGTTTCCTTTCCACTACGTAAATGTGAAAGTATACGGGACAACGATTTCCCCTCGAGACGGAGCGAAAGCTTATGGCTTTGTTACTCCAAAGGGTTTCTTTAAAATGTCTGGGGCGCTACCGTATTGAATGCTATAGTCGAGATAGAGGAAGTAGTGTTAGATAGGCTGAGATGTTTTTTATCTTTAAAACGGCTTGAACGTCATATCGAGAAGTGTGAACAGGTAGTAAGTGGGTACTTTAGTGAAACGAAAAATTGTATACTTTTTCGTATGTAAATTTAGTAAAAATAAATTTACGCGTCGACTTGTAAACCTCCTTCGCTTCGTCGGTTAAAAGTTAATTTTCTCTCAAACCTTGTACGCTAAATGTAATTTTCTTAGTTAATATTTAACTAGTACCTCCAGTGTTAATCTAGTACTTAGCACTTACTACAAGACAAAATCTGCATACTTTTATGTAGAATAATGAAAGCAGGAACGAGACAGAAGCGGGACGTGAGTGGGTCGGGAGTGGGAATGTTCTGGAATCGGAAAAGGACGTGAGCGGCAAGAATAACTTCACTGCGCATACGAAATCGTAAGCAACACCTACTCGTAGCGTAGAATATTAGTTACTATACAAATATTAGTACAGAACAATACAGTCCCTAGAGTTGCACAACGTTTCTTTACCCGACCGCAAACCTCAATCTACACAGTCCGCACCCAAGAGGTTACGAAGCAGAATTTCGCATACTATGTGGTAACTATAGCAATTTGTGGCATTTTCAACGTACTTTGAAAGCTATTGCGAGACTTTCAAGTCTAATCTGAATAATAGTGAGAAAACTAGAATAAATAAAGACTTTGGCAGCCTGACTTTCGACTATCAAAAGATAGAAGAAAACCAACACATGGGTAAAACAAGCAGTTCTAAGAACAGTGAGTAAGGCATCAGCTATTTAACTTTTAGTATCTAGACGTTTAAATTATCTATGATAAAAAACATGCAACAAATTCAAATTTTAGGCTTAGGAAGGTACTTTCGTTAAAGTCGATTTAAAATTTTAATGTAGGTATTTGAAAATGTTTATGCAAGTTAAAATAAACACCTAATAAATTCTTCAACACGTCAAAACTTCGACCTTATCGTTCGTTCATAACTCAATCGCATTCAAGAAAATTAATTGACAGTTTTCCAATAAACAAAATTTAATAATAACCTAAAGTGATATCTAATGCGACAGAGGCCATTCACAATAAATTAATGTGGACACGTCCTAGAACAATATCAATTTATTTACTACTGATAACGGTTCATAGAGATCGTTCCATAATAGCTCGCAGCACTTGTTTGTGACATAAAAGTGTAATTTTTATCGCCATATAAATACGGCTCGGAATGGCCGTAAATATGGTGTTATTACCGATGTTATTACTGAAATGTTTCAATTGATTTAGAGGCTGTATGGCTACTTAGCTTGCAATTTGATGATGTTACGCGGCACATGAAATGTGTCTCTCAATTTTTTTAATTTGAAGCTTGATACGAGTACTTCCAAACACGGCATTAAGCTTGAGTTATAAGATTATTAGACGGATGACGCTTGTGCTATTCAAACGAATTTTAGTTTTGGAACCTACATTTTTAGGTTTCATTGTTGATTTGGTCTAGAATGACAAGTGGCTAATATTGAGATAGGTCAGGTTTATAACATACAAAGTAGTCTATGAAGTGTTTTATTACAGTCTTCATTGCATACAAAATACAAAGCTCGAATTCATTCACTTTAGCTCTGTTTATTTTCAAAATACTTTTCGTAGCCGCAAATTTTCTCAACGACACAGACTGATCGATGTAAGATGAAACTCATTCGACACCAACCTTTCAAACAAACAACAAACAAAACATATTGCTATCAACAGATCAACAGCAATACTATCTTTCACGTCACTAAAATTGCAGGGCAATTTTGAGAGGAATTGGCAACGCACGTCGACCGCTGACACACAGCCTATAACTGACAAATAACGCGGGCAATGTCACCACAATCACTGTGCCGTACAATATTTGACACAGAACGGCCAGCACAGAAACTGCTGTCTCATTAGTGGGAGTCCTGAGTCGTTGTGGTAACTTACTGGCAGCCGAGAGCAGTAAAGTACGACACTTGATTGGCAAACACTGCCCACTGTGCACAGTAACTTACCTCGTGAGGGTGGGATCGATTCAAGATAGAATTCGATAGTGGCCTTCCGCTAATGGTACGGTAGCTCGATTCTGAATCGCTTTATAAAAGATGGCTTGGCGATTCCGATGGCTTGGCAATTCCGGGTCTTTTTTGCAGATCTTATCTGGGAATCAAGCTTTCTTTTGAGGAAATCGTTTTCGCTTCTTTGTTACACTTTTTGGCCTTTCATTGTTGGTTTTGACTATAATAATGTTTTTTTTTTATTATGTGATTACTTTAGATACTTAAGTTTTTATTAATTAAAGTGTGTGTTATGTTCAGTCGCACATTAGTAAAAACAATGGCTTCGTTATTTTTTCTTAGATAACGTTTAGGTTTTAATTCACAATTAGCTTATCACAGCTAATTTACTTGCGCTATTAAAAATAACAGTAATGATTATAATGTAGGTGAGTTCCAAAGTTATTGAAAGTCAAAAGTTTAAAGCCTTCATGCCATGTTTAAGATCTCTATCAACAAAGGCTTTATCAATATTTGATTGTACGAACCATGTACCCAATGTTTTACGTCCGGGACAGTCCTCGAGAAAGCTTGTTACCGTATAAAAAATACAAAAAGCCTGCTTAAGAATTTTCAGTGACAAAATAAATGCATAGAAAAATTCTTTCTTGTTATAGGAAAGGCGGAGGGCCCGGGGCTCACACGTCGCGTCTACCTACATATTTTATTGACCCTGGCGGAGGCAGGCGGGAAGACAAGCCGGGATACGTCTGGAGATCATTTGAAGAAACTGGAATGATACCTACGAGTAAGTATGTATATGGCAAGAAATCAAATTGAAAAAATCGTGGTATATCGTTATCTCAATAGTTATTTAGTTACTGCTCTAATTAGGCTTTTTTGAAGTTTACTAGGCTTTATACTTTCTGATTCTGCGCGAATCATATTTCAGCCAAACATCACATTATCTTATTATTATTTTATTTATCATTAAATTCTTTTTATACTTGGATTTTTTAATGAGTGGTAGGTAAACTCTAAGTCTTGGGTCAAAGTTTTTAGATTCATACAAAAAAAGCTCTATAAAATGAACCAATGTTTTGTTTCATTAAAAAAGCACTCACACAACATTATACAGTTTTTAAGACACGTTAATTTTTTCGTTAGTTTTCTATAACTACCCAATACCTCTGTCGATATATCCCCCACGCCGTCTACCCGTGTGCACCCGTCCCCGTACTTTATAGCATATCAGTCGGTGCGGTATTCCCAAACTGCACTTCAGAGCTCCCGACCGGCATGTATAATACACCATCTCCATGTATATTGAACGGTGAGTCTGTTTGTAAAAGGTTTTCTTTTAAAATACCCAAGGTATGTACTAGAAAGGTTACTGTAGCAACCTTGGGGCGAAATGCTGAATGAATCTCTGAAATAGAAACCTTAACTATCTTAATCAAGACGGGGGTATATGGATTATTTTCGTGGGTACGTGTTGAAATTTTAATATGGGATCATTTTAGAAGGGTGTGCATTTAAATCTTTTACTAACCAACAAACTCAGCTGTATTATACAAAAAAAGCATTCAAATCCTACTTGAACAGCTGTTTTTTTTTGCAGTGTGAGAGTTGGTAAATATAACGATAAATTGGCAAAAAATTAAAACATAGTCAAGACAAAACGGATCCACAAACTATCTGATACAAATTCGAATTTTGTTTTTACTCCCCTCAGAAAAAATCTTATTTTTTTAAGAACACCCAAGATTATTTTTACGACTTTAAAAATTAGGTTAGATAAAAACTTCAACGACGAGCTATCTCGAAACGAAGTAGGCAAGTAGGTCAAAGTCTAGACTTTTTCACAGTAAATAACCTAAAGTTGATTACATAAGGCACTCAAGTTCTCCCGAGTAAAGCCAGTATTTCTTCCCTAGTGTAGGTATGAGTTGTGTTCTATATGACGCCACTCGTATTCGGAACACGTAACGTATGTTTTAGGCGAACATCTTGCCCTATATTTACTGCATGTACGTAGGTTAGAGTGTAAATATTCTGTTCCAATAGGTATTTTTGAATCGACTGTCGCCTCTGGGTGAAAATCTTTGACTTTTTGAGACACGTGCGTTTTTTGAGTCATTATCGAACAATTTTTAACTATAACGTTTCAATTCTCCTTAATTTTTTAACGAAAAGAGGCACAGGTTTTTGTGAACCCAAATTATATTTTAGAAGTTAGTTGAATAAGATAGTGAAACTAATTTAAAAAAAAATACTTTGTTTCATTGAGATTTTGTTGGTTATGGATTTTATTTATCACTAAATTGTAATGAATCCGGATAAAGACTGATTCGGTTTTATTTTGAAAGCATAAAATTTGAATTACAAAGCGAAGGAAAGTAAGTGTAAACTCTATACCCGTCCACCTATAAAAACATCCTTAAAAACGATTCTTAAATGAGATGACGTCAGATATAAATGTAATTAAAATCTGAAAGATAATAATAATTAGTACTTCTACAAATTATAATTTCTGTACGATGATGTGAGTAAAACTTTACTAATTGAATTCTTTTGTATTTAAATTAAAAAAAGATTAAGTATTTCTTTCAACCTAAAACTTAACTTACCAAAAGCGCAACTCATTTAATAATTAAATTTAAAGCTAAACTACGAAATTATAAGTAATTACCTACTTTTATAACTGGCAACTTTGCAAAAAAATTAATGTTAAAACGAAATTTTAAAAATTAAAATAAAATTTACAAATAAATCATTTAAGGCCCATTTTTTTGCTGAAATATCTACATAGCTACCTAATTTAGTACTAAGCAAATATAATTTAATTTTATAAAGTGCCTACATGTACATAATTTACTTATCCAACATAAAAGGCGGCATATAAAAAATTGCAAATTAGAATCGTAAGCTGCGACTTAAATCCTAAACTGCATTACATTAACATTAATTTTGCAATTATAAGTTCCAAGCAACTCTTTCCACTGCCGCTTTATTTAAAATGCCTATTAATTCATAGACCATTAAAACGGATCCTACTTCTGTACCGTTATAATAACTTTAATAATCTCACTGCTTTGCATTTTCTAGATGCATAAAACAGATTATTTAGAGGTGTGAATGTATATGATCTTATTCCATTCTATTTATTTAGAAACACAAACATATTAGGATATTCTATTTATATACCTACCTAGTATAATTCATGTAGTCAAAACAGTCGAAATAGAAAAAGTTTATTATGATAGCAGTTTAATTGTACCTTATCTTGAATTAATGAATAACCGAAAGAATGAAGATATTTTGCCTTTATTATTATCGTTTACCAACTTACTTTATGTACTATACTTAACTCATGTTTTTTATTGTTCTAGGGGGAAGTAAGAAGATGTGTATAAGACCCAATCGTATGAGGACTCCAAGAATTCTCATCAGCATACTTAAGTAAACTACATAACAATAAATTGGCTTTATTCTCATTGCAAATGTACAAGTGGCAATATTTTCATAGTTTTATAGTAGGCTTGATACCATGCCAACTCACTTTTATCTCGTTCTGAAAACCCGAACTGATACGAGGACTCGTAAAGTTAAGTCAGGCCGCTGTCGACTTTGTGCGTGAGATGCGTGCGACTTGACAATGGTAGTGAATATTTACTGAATTACATTTTTGTGTAAGCTGTTTTGAATAACTCGTTTTATAAGTAAAATACGTTTATTTAACTGTAAGTATAATGTGTAATATCGTTTAATGTGTAATTAGTATTAACCATTTCTTTATTGTAAGTATGTAAAATATTGCGGGATAATAACTATAATTTTTATGAAATAAATTCGTTTTGGTGGCAGTTTGTTTTATTGCTATCTCAAAGTATTGTTGTTAAATAAATTGTTTACAGAAGTATTTATATGAATATTTCAATTATTTTGGTTCCATTTTTTTTATTAAAATATAATTTTGATTATTATAAAATAGTGATAATGTTTATGATTATTTTTGATTAAGTAAGTTGTATGCTTTGACATGACAATGAGCTGTTATTTACTTATTGCAAAGAGTAACATTCTTCCCAGAAACGACAAAAAATGATCTTACAAAATATAAATTATAAAACTCAAAAAGTTTTAAGTAGCAATGCCTACCTATTTAGTTTAAGTTACATTGTAAATGCGTTATTTAAATTACCTTCCAGATATTATAAAGATTACCTACATAGTATTACATTTTGATCCTAAAACGCACTACGCTTATTATTTAAGTAAGTACAGTGAAGAATGCAAATATACATGGCAGTTGAATGTAGAACACGCGAGACGGGCAACCCTGCACTGGCTCAAGTAGCGCAGAGGGGAGAAATACAGGGCTATCACAAAATAAGTACCTATTGGTTAAAAAAAAACATGAACTAGAGCTGAAAAAATTTTAAAAAAAAAGAATTTAACATCACTCAAATAAAATGAAAGGAAATCACTATCAAAAGTGAAAAAACAGGTTTAGTTCCAAATAAATTTTAGAAAAAAAAACTTCAACGCAAAAGTTGTGTCCAGAATTACTGCTCTTACAGCTAAGCATGCCGTTATTAAAGATGTGTGTTGTATAAGTAAATACTTCGTAGGTAATTCCTATAGTAGGTATTTTCTCTCTTTCTCTCTGAGCTATCACTATCCTTTTATTTTTAATTATTTATATGTACATTAAGTAGTATATATTATGTATCTGATGCAGATGTGGTAATCTTTTCCTAGGTAGGTAAGTAGCTACTCTTGAATTATCTTACGTAGTGGGTTCCAACCGTATATTACGTACCTACTTATTTACTGTTCCAATGGTACAACGATATTCGAAACTCGACAAAATCAGAGTTTAAATTGTTCGTTTTACGATTATTGCATACTTCGATTGTAGGTATCATTTGAATACGAATTCGCGACTTCAGAGCACTCACGCGAGCTGAAAAACAAAGGAAAACTCGCCTTATTTCAACTTATCGAAAATTCAAAATCATTTGAAGGAAAGTTAACTTGATTGTACTGCTTTAACATACGTAGGTCCAAGTAACACGATAGTAAAAACAATAATTTAAGGGCATTATCGACTATTCGCGTTGTTACCTAGTGCTTATACCGGTAACTTTATGTCTGAAGATATAGAAGTGCGTTGTACGCGTTGTCTAAAATGATAAAACTCGGGATTTTGTGGCTTATATTACAGATATTGCATGAGACAAGCGATAAAGAAACTCGTGGGCCTGTCATTTGTATTTACATGATGGCTGTAAGTATCACTTTCATAGTACATCAAGTAAAATTGAGTACAATAGCTATACCTATTTAGAAACTTTTTGTTAACACGTAATATGAGAATAGGTAGGTTGAAGAAAAAAAAACACGCAGCACGCAGGTAGATACTATTTGACCTGAAATTTTCTAAACATATTTCAAAATCTGCTTACTTCTGCTGTCTACTCTTCTGCATAGATAAATGGAACAATTTTAGTTTTAGACACGCTACTAATTATCTAATAAATATGTTTTAAAATAAAGAACCAAATCAAAAGACTCAATGATTCATGAATAAGAAGATTCCTAAATATAGTTTTTAATTAATTAAATTGGTGAAACTAACAACACCAACAGCTTCCATTTGTCCAAACCTTTACAAATCTCTGAACAAAACTCTTGACATTTCTTTAAAAATTCGAAAAATCCAATAATAAAACGAATCAAAAACGAGCTCGATGAAAAACTCCACAGCTAACAAATAATTAATTCAAACATTCCAACCGTACATAATTACCAAATTAAGTCTCAAATTGATTATCAAGTGATAGTAGATATGTGTTTAGGCAACTATGTAGGTGACAGTAATAGTAATAAACGATGTTGCCCGCCTATGTCTCGCCACAACTCATTGAAATGATGCCTAGAAAGGTACAATGTTGCTATAAGCAATCGATTTCATCATTCTAGCGTTGTCGGTATAGAGTTATGACAGTACAAAAGCTTTCATGCAGATTAGTGGTAGGAAAAGGGACTGAATCAACGCAGTAAGCTTTTAATTTACTCAACTCTGTCCTGCAACTACGCGATAAAAGTTATTGATTTGTTTTATTAGGTAAAGACTACTAGTAACATTTACTCGTCACTGTCTTGTGCTGTTTTCTTAATTGAGGTACCTAGTTAAAAAAAATGTAAGCCAAAGGAAACAATATAACTTCAGAACATCGATACGAAAATTTTGTAAATGTTTTTAGACCAAAGTTTCAGAAATTGTTGAAAGAAAGAGTAAAACGCTGCCATTTCTGCTCCTGTGAAGCTTGCACAAGCTTGCGCCGCCATCGTCAGAGCCAAGTGTAGAGACGCAACGACGTCGTAGCGTATAATGTGATATAAAGCGTGCCAGAAGTTTCGTTAAGAGCTCATGTACTGTAAGTATTCGTGTCTATCTCGGAAACGTTAAAATCGATTTACCAGTTGGAACGTGTAGGTATAATCGGTTACAGAATAGTTTTTATGGACGATTGACTACTTGGTGTATGGCATTGCATAGGTGATTGCTTATTGATTTTCTATCTTTAGATGGACATTGATAATAGAAACATAGAGCCTAATGTGGAATAATTTAGTTTAATCTTTATAAATAATTATGTTCAATAATGAATTGAAATTGGACCTTTATTTTTTAAATAATGCATTAAGATTTGACGTCGAGATAAAAATGCTTAATCATAAATAAGTATAGGTAAATGTAAATGACCATGTTTTGTCCAATATTGCCTGGATTAAAAGCAAAACCTAATTAAAATTTAGATTACAACTACCTAATGACTACTATCTGCATGTATTTTTTGCAAAATTAAAATCATCAAAATTGTATTTACAGAAATAGAAATGTTTTTCTAAGAAAATACAACTCCAGATCCAATTTAGGTAAAAAGTATTTAGCAAAATTGCTAATCATTTACATAATTAATGGACAAACACATTTTTATTTAGTGGAATTGGTTAAAAACAAACAGTAGTTACATATTTCTGGAAATCGATGGCAGCTAATTATTTATTTGATATTTTCTCCATAAAATTACAAAAACTTGCCAGAAATTAAAAAAAGAAAATAATCGCAGCCAAAAGCAACCTTCCTATACATAAGTACGGAAAAGCTAACCTTAAGAAAGGAATAAAATTAAGTTATGACATAAAAAAGTAAAGAAAAAATACTTTTCTACTTACTCAAGTAGATTTAGGTTCATTTTTCAACATTAACGTCTATTGTAAGCGTAAAATTAAAACAAACTGTTATTATTATACTTGCCTAACAAAAGAAATATTTCCACTTAATAAAGTACCAATACGAAGCCAAATGGTATTACCCTTTCTTTCATAGTCGCTCCGAGGCTTCTGAATGACCTTGTTAAGTGAACGTAGAGCAAAAACCATCTACTAACTAAATCAAGAGGATGTCTTGACGAGAATTTCTTACTGAATTGGCAAAAACAGCATACTTCCTAATACTGAGTAGGTACATACTTATATGTAGGACTAGCTGCGCTCCGCGGTTTCACCTGCGGTTAAAAAGTATCCTATGTGCTATTCTAAACCATAATCTACCTCTGTGCCAAATTTCATCCAGATTTGTTCAGCCGTTCTGGCGTGAAAGAGTAACAAACATCCACCTATCCATCCATTCTTACAAACTTTCGCATTTATAATATTAGTAGGATTATGTTATAGCGCTAGCGGTCGCGGTGACACTTAAGGGATATCATAGAAATTTTGCGATTGTTATCGTCACTGAATTTAGTTTTACGCTATTTAAATCCTAATTATTGTTATAAATACGAAAGTGAGTTTGTTCGTTTGGTTATTTATTACGCTTTCACGCCATAACCACTGAGCTAATCTGAATCTGAACAATTTTGCATACTGATTGTCAGAGGTACAGAAAAAGACATAGAGTACTTTTTATCCTGAGTTCGAGGGTTAAACCGCGCGTCACAGCTAGTACCTAATTATTTTAATCTACAGAATGGTAGTCATTCTAAGTAATATATTAAAAGTAATTATAATAATATTAATATATTATATTAAATAGAGAGAACAAACGACCAAAGGGCTGGTGCTTACCTCGGTCAGCGAATTAGCATTGCTATTCAGCGAGGTAACGTTGCCAGCCTTTTGGGTACTTTACCCGCGGATACTGACTTGAGCTCTGTTTATTATTTGTAATTTGTTATTTTTGTTTGGTTTATTTTTTGCTGCAATTATGTCTGGTAAATGATTTTATATTAAATATTAAGTATAGTAAACAGATTTTTTTTTGTTTGTAAAAAGCACCTATACTTAGAGTTTACCAAATTTTATAACAATAACATAATTAATTTGCTTAACTTTACAAATTTTAACAAACCTGTAAAAAGCACGTAGGTACTTAGTGTTAATAATATATTTATTTGTCTGTTTTCTTAACTCGTTATAATTATACTTACCTACCGAAATAGAATACTGAAAAATCCAGCATCGCGTCTATCACCGAAACAATACAACACAAAATTCAATATCTATTCCTAAAAAAAAAGTACTTACCTACCTATATCAACGAAGCGCCACACAACAAAAAAACCCATTGTAATAACAATAAGAACTTCATGTTCCGGCATTGAATTAGGGACACATGGACCGAGTAAAAGCTGCTCTACTGGGTAGAGCATTCATAACAAAAAGAAGATCACTAACAGTTCCCAATAAAAAATCCGGAACCCTCTAATGACTAGACGAGCACCTAAAATAAACATAAATCAGGTAAGCCAATAATCCTACCTATACATAATTGCAAGCACTTGTAGAGAACCGTTATAGGTTATCTCTGTGTCCCTATCTGTATTCAGTAGAACATAAATTGACCCACCTACTCTTATTGACAACTACTCTATTAATATCTCTCTAGTCTACTATACAAGCACCTAAATTTAAAAAAATCAGGTAAGTCAATAAGCCTACCTAGACATAATTGATAGCACATGTAATGAGCAGTCATAGGTTATTTATGTCTACCTATCTGTACTCAGTAGCAGATAAAACGACCCACACCAGTCACCTACTCTATTATCTCAATAGCAACAACGTAAATACCTAATTGTCTTCGAATCGAGAACAAAATTAGTCTGTACAGTAATTTGTAACCTAGAAAATTAGATAGTAAATCGACCTTGACATTCCTGGTGTGTTTTTTCGGTCAGTCCTACTTTTTTAGCTGCTCGAGCAAACAAAGCCAAATTATAAGAGGCAGACAAAAAAATATAACATGGCTTTAGGCCAGAGCTTTCTCATAGCAACCTTTCCCTTCCCATTCCGGAAGATTGTTAGGAACCCAATTCCATTAAGACCCCATTATTACCAGCTGACTCCCATTGGAACAGCTAGATGGTCACGCCATCTAGTGTCGAACGGCTGAACTGCGTACTAAACAGCGCCCTCTACACTCAGCCTCCAACACAGACGTGATAACGCACCACTACAATGACACGTGTTGCAGCTCGCTCGCTCGCATACGTAATGAGCGAGATAAGAATACCACCCAAGATGTCTTCTAAATCGACTTTTTAAAATGCACGCCGTTGATTGGTCAACGTGGGAGAGGATAAACTAGTTTTTACCAGATCACGCCAATGGGAGCGGGGCAGGCGTGCGGGAGAAGACCGCCATGCTATTTTAGGTGGAGTCGGTCTTAAGAACCTCCTTTATATTCCTGACGTATGCAGCCATTTGAGTTATGGCCGATGGCGTAAGCCTACGTGTATTTTTAAGAGATCTGCTGAATTTTCTTTTGCTACAATATTTAGGGAAAAATTATGTTGAGCGATCAGAGGGTAGGTAATAAACTGAATGGCATTATTCCAATCTCGACGAAGGAACTTTACAAATAAATTAAATTATATTAAAAATAACTAAGTCTACCAAGCTTATAAATCCTTTCCTAATTTTCCTGTCCCAAAATATTTATTCTTAACTTTAGAGTTACAAAGAGAAGAATAAAAATAAAATAAATGCGCTAAAATAAAATAAAAAAAATATCTAGAAAAACTTACAACTACTAGATATTGGTAGATAACTACACCTACATAGTCTAAGGTAGTGCTATATTTAGACCTGACTCGAACAACGGCCCGGAAAAATGGAACATTCACCAGCCGATCACCGGTAAAATATGCGCCCTGTCGCCGACTGGCATGACTTTAGAAGGGAGAATAAATAAATAGGTAGCAACCTACCTAACGTAACCAACTCTAGCATATAAAGTAACTTTATATAACGCTTCAAGGACCCTTCATACCTACTGCAAAGAGGATTATAAGGAAAATTCAAGAAAAACAATTTGTAAAAAGAGAGGAAGCAGCGTAAAAAGAGAATAAATTCATAAACTCACCAACATTAGACGGTAGGTACGGTCACGAACAAAAATTATAATAAGATAGGCCGGAGCCCACTACCTGCGAAGGTGAAGGGACCGAATCGTTAACATTTATTTAGGTTGGTGTACAGGCGGAACAAAAAGAGTTTGGATCTTTCTCAGAGTTGTATTAATATTTTTTGAAGGGTTAGAATTTAGATTGGTAGGTACGAGTAGGTATGTGTTTCGATCAACGTTGATTGGCGTGTAACCAAATACAAGCGTATTTCAAGTTGACATTTAAGCACATGCCAACGCACAAAAAAACAGCAATAAATGTCAGTTGCCAGAAAAAGCAACAAATGCGGAATGTGAGGTAGTTAATGTGCTTTTAATGTTTCATATAAAATACTGATTCACAAAAAAGACAAATGATTCATCCACCGCAATATTTTCGCATAAAATTCTACAAGTCTAGACGACCTATAAAAACAATAATGACTCATTACCTAAATGTTACAGAAAACTTTAGTTTCGTATCGGGTCGTTTATGACCAGTTTATGGTCGAAAAAACATCCCCGTGGGAACTTTAGTACAGAAGTCAAGTGGCGCCCCGCCCGTCAAGTCGTAAAACTAACTCTTGAATGAAACATCGACCCATAATTGGCACATTAAAATGTCGTCCATTGACAAAATTTTATTGACACAGTGTAGGAAGGATAACATACAACAGGTGACCGTAGGTTTTACGAGCAAACTCAGGCGCGTGCCATGCCATAAACCAGCGTCGAAATCGTAAAATCGTAAGAGCTGTTTAAATCGCCCCTAATAGAACATTATAGTTGTCTCAATGACGTGTTTAGTTTTATGTCATTTTGTTTAAGTAGGCGCCTCAATAAAATGGGATGACGTAGTGGAGCAATAAAAGTAGCAATATAACTGCCTAGACGCACTCTAGACAGAAGGAAGTGAGACCACTTTGTGTCAGTTGCGATAGTGGACCTGTTGTCAAACATTTGCGTCGGATTTTATTAACTAGCAGGAAATTACACTCAACACTAAAGGTTGTTTACCTGTACAAATATATAAAGATAAGTCTCATCAAATATTACATCACTCTAAAATTCCACACTATGTCAAAATCATAGTTTTTATTGATCTCTACTAAAACTTATTCTGATTTAGTGATTTTGGAAGCGACTGTACTCTTCCCTTTTCGTTTGGGAAACGACAAAGGGAGGATATTTGATATCTTGTGTCGGTGTCTATAGGTTAAATATATATATAAATATAAATCTATGTATTTATCCTTATTTTGATAATTTAAATCAGAGCTGCTCAACCTCGCAGTCAGTTAAGCAGTTAGGTCAAATGATAAAACGTGGGTCAGTCGAATAGGTATTTAACAGATAACCTTCCCCAGTGAAAGGTTACAAGAATGACACCCTGATATTGTTGAACCCGCTACAAGTAGGTATCTATTACTGTTTGTCACCACCAACCCACGCTATTATGTGAGACAGTATTTTTCATCTAACAAATTTTTGTTTACGAAATTTTTGCTTTGTCTGATTCCATACTACATCAAATCATAAATATGATAATTTTACCCGAATTCAAACTAAGTTTCAAAATTTTATAAATAAAATTGTTCAGTCTTGAAATTTCTCAAGATCTGCGAATGTTTTTAATTATAGTCTTAAAGTGAAAAAATCGCGAAAAATTTACAAGAAGGAAATCTTATCACATCTAAAACTTCATTTTCGCCAGTCAGCTGAAAGTTAATAAGATAGGGGTCCAACGAGCCAACCTCAAGGGGCCCACACCCACGGCCCCGGCCCATCGACCCAGCGCGGTCTATGGAGTATGAACACACGGGCGGCGGCGCGGCGCGACGTTTAACATAAATGCACTGTAGTCGATTGTACCCGTAGTTGTAAATAACTCAATGTGTCTGCAGACTTACATCAAGGTTTGTTGAACGTCATCCGTATTCTTTAGGCATCTGAAACAAACAATAAAATTTTATATCAATAATCATGGACTAAAATTACCTATTCTTATATTAGATTTTCCTTGTCCTTCCTTGCCTTGTCAGATTTTCGTTTGATTGGTTTTCGTTGGACAGATATTATTTTAAAACCCCGACGCAAAAACACGGGGTGTTATAAGTTTGACGTGTCTGTTTGTGTGTGTGTCTGTCTGTGGTATCGTAGCTCCGGAATAGATAGACCGAATATGATTTTGATTTTTTTGTTTGAAATTTGAAAGCTAAGACTCCCGTCTTATTAGTCGAGAGTGTTCTAGCTATGTTTGACGAAAATCAGTGTCGGGGTTTTTTAACATTTTTAATTAAAAAAAAAATTAACGCGACTAGTAAAATGGTGTAGTATCCTTTTGACCATGCCATGCAATTACATTCTTGAAATTTCTAAGTTTGTGAGGAATAACCCTCATTTATATAAAACACGTGAGGATATTATACCAAATCTTCGCCACAGAGACCGGTTAATGACTCACAAGTGCAAATTGCAGATGCACTCGTCTAGCACATTACCTATGTCTATTAAAGTTTATAACAAGTTACCAGCAGCACTCACAGTTGTGAAGGTGGTTTCATAAAATTTAGTAAAAAATTGAAACAATATCTTATTCTTAAAGCAAATTATTCAGTCGACGAATTTCTAAATGAAATAATTAACCTAACCTATTTAAGGTTTTTTTTTGACAATTTATAATTAAAGTTTTCGATTTTGGACATAATACCTATATTTAAATAAAGTAGCCTCCTCATCTCTACCAAATCTTGCAGAGCCCGACAGGGTCCATGGGACTATGTACTCATATTTTTTTGACATCTTGTACTGTATGGTTGCAAATAAAAACTCTTGAATCTTGACTTATCTCTTCTTAGAAATACAGATTGATTAACTTTGAAGTTGTCAAACCAATTTTATAATCAAAATATTTAATGTGATGCTTTTAATAAAATGGTAAACAACTATGTCATTAAAGTATTGCGTAATAAAAGTTAAAAAATACTAAGTAAGTTTAAGATTGATTTTGTATTTTTTTAAGATAACCGGCGTTTTGTTTAAACAATTAAATAAATATAAATACCGCTAATCACATGTTGACATAAATATTCGTATTCAACGTTGAATAGATTAAAGGCATTCCATTCAATTTAAATTTTAAATAAATGTTATTTATTGTATAGTTTACATCTAGCTATTTTAAAATATGTGGTATTTTAGCATAACTTAAGTATTGTTAGTAAAAAATAAAAAAATATTAGGTTGGGCTACTTAAGAATGTACTCACAACTGACTGCATAAAATTAAGAAATTCTTTCTTAGGTATTTATTTAATTATTTAATTACTAATCCACTGTAAGTGTGTAGGTAAATGATAAGTAAATGATATGGGTATAATGGGTACCTACTTACAAGTGTGCTATAAATACTGACTTTCAAATTTTAGTATTCAATATTTATACTTTCACAGGTTAACATTATGGTTTAAAAATACTTCAAACAGTTCTGCCAACTGCTACTTTGATTTAAAAAAAAATCTTAGATCATACAGCTCATTTTTAATTTTTGTTTTTATAAATAAGTAGCTCTTAATTTTTATTTTAAAAATCATCTACTTCTAGTACTAATTATGACAGAATCATAACTTAGTCCTTCATTTAATTTTTATTTATGTTAGTTTATGTTGTTCATAAAAGGAGAACAGTGATCTGATTTTTGGGTTTGTAGTTACCTGAGAGTTACCCTGTCAGTATGTATGTATAGGTAGGTATATCATGAGCGTGTGCTACGAACTCTAGCTAGCTTAGTAGCTATCTACATTAATTTATAGATATACCTATACCCAAGCCCTTCAGTCCAAAGTTTCAAACGGCTCGAAATGGGATCATGCGTGGTTCCGCGCTAAAATTATCTCATCGCCTCTACCCACGTCGGGTTCTGTAGGTATCTATTTTGAGGTAACATCTGTCCGTGCCCACGATCGTGTTTCGAGCTTGTGTCTACCTACCTGTGTAGGTGTTTGTGTTTGTATGACAGTTTCGTATTGGGTATGGAAGTCCGCCATTTTGTTAAACTTTGTTGTTTTGCTTGTAGATTGTTATCGTAGGGATTTTGTTTTCGTTTAAGTTGGTATTCAATGACTGTGGATTTATAAGTTTTAAATAGGTATGAACGAAATGGTAGGTAGGTATTATGATATCATTTTCATCATGACTAATTTAATATTATTACGGATGTCGAAATAAAACAGATTTGGCTATTGACATTGTACATTGTTTCAAACTAAACTAAATAAAAGTTATACCTACCTACAATCTTCCAAATTGTCTTAATAGAGCAATGCCTTTTCCATCAATTTGCCTGATCGTACTTACTTTTAAGTAAAGGTCTCCATCTCAATTACCTCGTACTTGTAAAAAAAAACTGACATCGCTAATCCCCTAGTAGAAAAGCAACGCTCGTAAACACATTACTAAGAAGAAGAAAAAATAACAGAACAATGCTTAGGTAAGTACCTCAGTACGTTCGTAGCAAGCCACAAAACCAAGGGTAGACAATGCAAGTGCGGAAGACTCCCTCCGTCCAGATCTGATAGTCTATAACCCGTCACCTGGCCCGCAGCAGTAAACCCTGTCTGCAGCTTGTCTACACCGTTTACGAGCGAACGATCGCGTAAAAATAAACCATGCACCACCGCTATTATTACAAATGATACACACTGAACAGGGTTACCATATTTGGAATTATTTGCGGAATGCTCTAGGATGGGATTTAAAATTGTGAAATTTTTTTTGTGTCAGTTGGGTTGGGTTAAACGATTTTCAAATACCCGAAAAGCATATCTGAAAAGCATACATTTTGAGAAACTTTTATTTTAAAAAACGTTCAAAAATATTTGGATAGGTGAATAGCAAAAAGAACATCGAAATCACTCATTCATTCTATTCTCGGGCTCTCGCATTTTTCTTCCATGTGAACTTTGCATGTGAAATACGATTATTGGAAATATGATTGTTGAAAATAAGTTTCGAGTTAGATTATTCATTAAAAACAGATGAAAATAAACTAATTCAAAATCAACCGAAATTGTTTCTGTCTGCGATATTTCAGATGTCAGAAATGTCTAATGTAATCGTACAGTCATGTGAAATACGATTGTTGGAAATGAGATTGTTGAATACCCAGGTTGGTTAATTTTACGTTATTCGGTCTAGTTGAAAATAAACTGATCCAAAATTGACGTAATTGTTTCTGTCTCCGACGACAAATGTCACCTATTATGTCAAATGACAGAAATTATATAAATATTCGCCAAATACACTTCACGTCATTCAAGAAAGATGGCAACCCTACTGATACACGTTTTACGAACGCGAATATTCACGTTTTTATTTCAAACGTTTATAGCCTCTTGTGCAACTTAATGACACACTTGAACTTGAGGCTAGTGACACCGTTTGATCCGAATCGTGTTTTATTGTTCTAGTGAATGGACGACGTTGTTTTACGACCTGCTCGTAATCTGTGACGTGGTTTATAACTCTGTACCTACTCCGCTGTGACGTGGATCATTTGAATGCCGACTTTCCGTTTCGTACAGTTTACAATTTGCGGTGCACGCGATTAGGCTATTAAATTTAGTTTTTATGTTTTAGAATCTCGTACTACCAGTTATCAGCCGGTCCGCTAGTATCATAGTAAACATTGTTTAATGAAATTGAGCGTGAAGGATAAACGTCAGCTTCTGAATTTGTTATTGGAAATCTGCAATCATTAATTAGGGTTGAGATATTAGATATGTGTACTGCGACTAATCTCTCATGAAGTAAACTGACATTTGATCTAAATAATAATCTTGCTACTTGTCTAAACATTTGGATAATAACAACACACTTTAATATATTATTAATACAAAATATAAGAGAGCGTATTGCGTATAACCCATTGTAGAGCTGATAGAGGTTTAAAACTGCAACTTTTGTAAACACAACCCGGGTTTTTCGCTAAATACCCGCTGGTCTTGAAAAACAAAAAACAAGTCACCTGCCAGATCACAGCGCTACGTAAAATATCACCTTCACACAAATACAACACCGATATGGAAATTTACGGTCAGCAGTTTATTGAACCTGAGATGACGCCTGTTTCATCTTGCTACCTTCCCGAACCCTTGTGTTTCCCTCATAGAACCTATTTGTACGGTCACATCGAGAAACGATAAGTGGAATTGACGCGACGCCTTCACCTCACTTATCTTTTTAAAAAACATTGTCCCCAAAGGTGTCCTTTGGAAGAATAATAAGGGTCGACGGAAAAGAAAAATAGTGCTTCGCTCTCCCGACCCCGAATTTGCATTACGTTTTCATATATTTTTCCAAGGTAAAGTTTGGGGAAACGAATAATAGACCGAGTGCATCTGGGCCCGCATTAAGGGACATCTTTTTATTCGAGTGGAGTTTCCGTAAATATTTTTGTTATTGGCTTATGCCTCCCCCGGCCAGCACTGTTTTCCGACCTACCTTTCTATTTCCTTCTATTAGGGAATTGGATAAGTAACCCGTGCATTATTGATGGCTGCTCTTTTGCTTTCGTCTTGCCAATTTGTTTTCTTTCTTGAAGTTTTGTTATTATATCATTTTGCATCTGTGCTAGATCTTGTATTCGTATTTATTTTATCAGTAAGCTGAAATTAAACATTTAGTTACTAAAGTAGTCCTAAAAACAAAATACCTATACTGTTTACGGAATGTTTTAAATTTCAGACCTATTACTAGAACAATTAGGTATGTTTACAAAATCATATTTCTATTTCCACATGGCTACCTAATCTACGTAATTTAACTAAACGTATGTTGTTATGCTTAATGTATCGAATACCTAAGCAACTGTCAAGATTCATATACATATCAATGCTCAAACAGGTACACATAAATACGAATATAATTTTAAGAAATCGACTCAAAAGAAGGCCGTGACCGCAACCTCATAAAAATAAATTCAATATTTAAACGAGTAGCTGTCACAAAAACAAATTCGTAGAATCTACGAGATAACCTCGAAAAAATATCGAAAGGATATTCGCTAAAGAAATTTTTAATCAACCGTCGCGAACTCTCTAAATGCATAAACTGCAATATTAACACCGTTCGTGCATTACGTGTAGCGCGAAATTCCACTAAATGTGTGGATAAAATCTTATACATTATGTGACAGCGCCTTACATGACCTTACTTCGAGTCTCTTGACTTTTGGAAACAGGAATGGTGTATAAAATTCAACGTTCATTAGCCACTTTTCGGTCGGTTGTTTGTTTCGTATTTTAACCAGGGCGGCGTAATGTTATCTTGCATGATGGGGCACCGAGATTGCTACCAAAGAGTACTGCGGCCCGGACTGACAGAAAAAAAAAACGTCTCAAACATTCTTCGCCTTGTAAACCTCATCCAATATTCGAAAATGAAAATTGCCTCCCCAAATTCAAATTACGCAGGCCCCATCTCCCTAAATCAATGTTTACCTCACGATGTCTTATTTTTTGAGGTTTCTGGAATTTATTTCAAGTCATTCTTAGTAAATCTGTCTTTGAAGCACGCTCTGTCTATTTAAATGAGTCAATCCAGATGAAAGCTGCTACGCTCTCTGATCTTCGATTTAATTGGGCATCGACTGTGCTTTAATTAACTCCCATAGTTCGAAGTGAATATCTTAATCTTTTGGCCTCGAAATAATTGGGATACGGGAGGGTTATCTCCGTCCACTAGCTTCAAACTGGTATCGATAAAAAAGGAAATTTAAAATGTTTATGGTTGACGCCGTACCTCCGGCATTTTCTCAGACAGGTTTGTTGCCCGAACTTTTTACTAAATGTCAGATTTGGTAAATAAAACTAGTATCTAACGACGCCCCCGCCCACAATACATTCACATTTTAATCTACGTAAGATTATCCACATAGGATGTGAACGTGCATGGTTATTTTGTAATCTTATGATTGGGTATAGTGTCTGCCTACGCGACGTTTATTTACCTTATTTTTTTGTCCCTTCACTTTACTTTCTCAAGGTACTCAATATAAGAGTGTATTGAGCAACTTGAGGGCATTACCTACCTACTTTATATTCTGTTTTAATCCGGCGTCCATGACATTCTCGATCGGTAAGTATTACAGGTTTTCGTCGACAAAAAATGGCTTCGTTATTTTCCCATGGAACCCTATTGAGTATTCGTAGAACTTTCTGTATAATAGACACGTTATATAAGATACTTTTTGACAGCCAACTGATGTGATTTTTAGATGTTCATACTGCGTTAAGGAATTTTGTAAGTGATTCCTGTCAACGAATTCCTTTTAAATGGAGTTGTTCGGACGCCAGGAATACCAGACACTAGTAAATATTACTTCGTCGAAGTAATTTAAACATACCGTTGAGGCCAATGACGTAAGTTTATTTTAGTACATAATTATACAAAAGGTTCACTCCGTATACTTTTTTCTTTAAAGATTTTCCAGTGCGCAGAATATCAGAAAGACGTTACAAAAACAGCATTGGCATGATTTTTTTTCCAAGTTAAATCAAATTAGATATAATGCAATTTTTCTGCTGTCGATACAAGAAAACTGCAGAAAATGCAACTACGTCTCACATCGGGAAATGAACATGACATTCGCATGCCACATAGATTCAAGTCTCGGCGGAATAGGGTATGCACCTTGGGGGTTGAAAGCTTTTTCCGATTATTACAGGGTTGCTTGCTACTTCGTTTGATATTTGTGTGCTAGCAATAGACGAGCATTTCCAACGCGCGTTTTAACGCCAGCAGCGCCTTAAATTAAATTAAGGTAAATTGAGTTCTCGATAACATAAAATCGGACACAACAACAAAATCAATAAAAAATAGCTTTACTAGCACTATTCTAACATTTTGAGGTCTTTGATAAAACAAAAATTCAATTCTATAATTAAATCCAAAGAACTGATCGAAAACCACGATGTTGTCTTATCGAATATATTATATCTTATTGCATTTCGCAAGGTAAATGACGCGGCCTAAAAAACGCTAGTGTGCCCTTACTTGAAACGAAAAAGTAAATGAATGGTAACTGTCTTGTATTTTACCGTATTTCTGTTGAGCAAAGGGTTTTTGTGCCAGACGGGGTAATTTTCGTTAATAAACTGCTTAGTTTTTCGACAAGGTTAGTTTTTGCATCGTAGCTCATTTCTTTGGCCGTAGTTTTTGCTGAATAGTGTTCTAGTTTTTGTCGTTAGTTTGGGATAAGAATATTCGGGACAATGAACGAAATAAACAAACGTGTAGGAATAATGGATACTGTTGTTTTTCGTCAATTCTATTGAAGCATTTTTTTTACAAAACAATGCCGAATTTTTTGGAAGGTTCTTTAGACTTATTTTTGAATAAGAAAAATCGTTGTGATTTATCAACATGCAAAAGACGCTGTTTTTTCCTTTCCTCTATTATTCATAATTAACGGACCGAATCAAAAGACGTGCATTTGAAAAACATAATACATATCTCACCACAATGAAAAGAAAATCTATTTACTTTTTCACAAGAAAATATGCTTATTTTCGACATAAAATCTCAAACGACTGGCAGCGTTACAAAACTCCCAACATACCACACATCTGAAGTCTCCATAATTCATACAAAAACATGGCGTTAAACACATACTTATAATTTATAGATATCATAAAAAACAAGCATAATGTTCAGTTTCAGCTAACAAGATCCCTCAAAGGGAGCTTGTTAGAAACTAAAACAATGGCGCCCTGTTAGAAATAGAGTGGCGTTACAGAAGCTTTTGAAATATAACAAGGTACCTTGTTAATATAGGTTTCTATATTAAAACGCGGAGCAGTGGCTTGGCTACGGTCCAATTAGATATGAATGGTTCGAGTGACTAAACTTTGAACTTCAAGTAATACATTATAGGAAACATAAAAGTTAGTATTACATAGGGATATATTTCTGAATGAAGAAATAGATGGTTCAATTAGGTATGGAAAACACGCGATAATTTAAAAGAGACACAGATGTGTGTAAGTATTTGAATACATTTAGGTATAGGTATATGATAATATTATTTTTTATTTTTACATTGTATCATTTTCACCATAGGTACGAGTATCTTTACAGTAGTATCTTTACAGCAATAATTTAAAAGATACACAGATATGTGTAGGTATTTGAAGTAAATACATAGGTATAAGTATAGGTTTATCACAATTTTTTTTAGTTTTACATTGTATCATTTTTTCCAAAGGTCAACAAAATTTAAAATTAATTTAAAAGTTGATTACAAAATCAGAAAATGTAAAAAACACATCCCTATAAATTTATAGTGTGTAACTAAGACATTCTTCCTGTTAGAATGGAAAAGATAGTTGCGATAAAATTGCTTCGAAACTAAATACATTCTAACATAGCAATAAACATTCAAATGTTTATTTATGTGATTTCAGTCTAGCAATATTATATGAAACTCAATCTGACGATCATTAACGATATGTTGATTATTTCAAGTCCACAGTCACGGCAGCCACCATACCGTGGATTACTGCACGGGAGCAACATTACTGATTTGAACTAGCTAACGATTAACTGAGACTATGTAGAAGCGGCTTAAGATTGCCACTTCATACGCTAAAGTACACACATCAATTTATATAAAAATCTATTTTTTCACCGTACAATCCACTTGTTTTGAATCTATGATGGTGAATGTATTTAGAGCTCATTTTATTTATGAATGCGGGGTGTCAAAACATGAGCGTAGAGGCTTATCTAAAAATGTTGGAAACATGGAGATATTTTGGATGTATCTGGGTGGGTAGGTAAAGATAGTGGAACTTGGTCTCACTGTCAATTTATGGGAGACAATTTACTGATCAAGATTTATCTAAAGAGACTTCCTTTAAAATCTTCTGTATCTATGTCAAAAACAAGCAGTGTTACACTAAAACTAATTCAAGAATTGAAAATTGTAGCTGCAATTGAATTAAAGCAGAATTTGTCTTCAGAAAAAGTAGCAAAACTGCATTCACAGCTTTTTATCGCTTTTCTCCAAGTATCAAAAGTATTCATAGTTTGATTCAAGTATTTTCCTCTTCATTTTAAGTAAGTACTTTTAAGACAAATTAAACTTTGTCTATCTATATCAGAACAATGAAAAAGTTTTACCTGCTCACATTGACTTGTTTTCATTGCACAGAAATCCGAGTATCTTATGTAAAAATCGGATAACAAACTTGTATAAACTGCTCAGTTCAAAAACGCGAAAACTAGTGAACTCTTTCTTTTGTAGGAGTAGGTATTGGCAATCTATCAACCGGTTACCTCTATAATAGAATAAAATAAACTTTCAAGAAGCAATTTATTCGTCATTAGCCAGCTTGATTGTTTTCTAATGGACTTACAGACCTGTAAGTACCTAGCTATAGGAAATTTCGTCTAGAACGAGACGGAAGTATTAAAATAATTGAAGTGTTCTTTTTTCGAAGACTCTGATCTCCATTGGCTATTTTCCAAGTTGGCACCGACATTTTTCACAATCCAACCCGCCAGACCAATATTTTATACTCTATGTAGAAACTCTCTTCTCAAAAGAATATCACATGAACGGGACATTATTTAGACCTAATTAGTACAGATAAATGACATCCACATGTCATGGTGGATACGTTAATAGGTCATAATTTTAGAAGTTTGTTTTATCTGTGGCTAACCTACATTTTAAATTGACTTTTGGTTTATGCTATGTAAAACTAGAATGCTAATAAATTTCACGGTTTATCGACTTAGAATTAGAATGCAGCCTATGATCTAATATTAGACTGACTCATTTTCTCAATATCTACCTAATTAGTCGTTACGCAACGGTTACAAAATAAATTAACTCTTAGGTGGAACAAATATTGTAAAATATATTATAAAAACTATAGAATAGGCTTGAATGGCCTGTATAAATGAAACACGTACAATTTTTAAACAGAGATCGAAATTATAAAGTTATCTGTGACGAAAACCATCAATTCATGTAACTACGCTCAAATAAATATTGCCAACTAGGTATGGTTTAAGCTACTTAGTAATAAACTCCTTGATTAATACCAAATGCTCTTGTCTAATCGTTTTAAGGTACTTTTATCTTCTACCTGAGACCAAAACTCAATCGATAAATTAAGCACGATGGCGAAGTGCCGACGCATCGCAGGTTATTAAACCCGTATTAACCCCACACAGTTCTCACAAAACAAGTAAAATTTCGTGTTCTCATGACTGGACACGATGGCAATACTAATTTGTAGGACAATAACCGATATGGGGATACGTGACGAGAGTCATCACGACTCGAAAACAAACAGTAGGTAATGGAATTTTCCGAGTAAATTGGGTTACGGAATGGAGGGCTATATGGTAGCGTCGTTTGATCACAGAATGGACGAGGCGACGTAGTTTATGGAGTATTTACTTTTCTAACAAAAGATCGTATTTATATCGAAACGTTTTTTAGTAAAAGGACTGCTGGATATTGATTTTATGTACGAGAAAACATTACTTATTAATGAACGAAATGTTATACTCGTAATTGAATTGATGAATATGTACAACTACTTACTCGTACTAAGTAACAATAAAGTAAGACAAACATTCCATCTTCGGCGTAAGTTATAGTAATTGCCTCTAGCTAAAGAAAATGCTCTTCTAGGGGAATATCTTGCTCATTCCATCTGAATGGTAGAAGAAATATGATAAGATGACTACTTGATTTGTGTTCACTTACGAGTATGAACATCAGTGGGAGCTTTGCCAAATCGCGTCCCATGGTGACCGACAGTGGCATGAAATATGTACGAACGTCTCTCAATGCCAGAATTATGCTATAGACGAAAATATTGATTCCGACGGCCGAAGAAAATTCTTAGAAGAAACAAATGGCAATCGCAAATAAACCCAATAAACAGAGATTTGCTTGAAGGGTTTGGCTTTTCTACTTCTTGTAAAATATGTCCCAGAATCCTTGTTTACTTTGCCATAGTTCCGCGGCTGCATAATGAAGCAAATCTTTTTGGTAAGTTTATCGGCTTGTTGTCGTCATATTTTCCGTGAATTTACCTCAAGTTTCGGAGTCACGCTTCTCTATCCTAAGTGTTTACGGCGCAACTTCAAGCAAAGTTATCTCCGACGATAAAACACTGAAGACACATTTTAAAATTACACTTTTTTCTGTTATCAAAAAACTTGGCTTTTGACTTTAAAACTCGACGACTCACTGTACATTCCGAGAATGACTGGAAGCAATATCTATCACATGCAAGGTTTATGCTCGAAACGTAAAAAACACTTTGCATTCATTCCAACAAAAGTTGCGTAACAGTTCTATTGTTTTCGACATATCGAAAAACACCTTACCCTGTTCTTTAGTCTTTTGTTGCCGCTTTTATAAAGAAACCGAAAGTGTATTGTTTGATTGTAAAGTTCACTTTTTGCCGGAGCAATAAAAATTTAGAGCACAAACAAAAAAATTTGGAACCCTTCCGCGTTGCGACAATTGTTCCCTCAGAGGTAACTATCAGTTTGAAATTACAGGTGAAATAGTGAAGGTGGTTTGTGCACACAGTGATAATGTGTTGTATTGTCTCTTGCGTGACATTAATGGCTTTCTTTTATAAGTAATCATTGATTTACGAGCGCGGTCAGTGAGAGTAAAATAGCAGGTACGATTTCCGTTCATAAATTCTTGTAATTCTCAGCTTCAGACAACATTAGTTAACAAAGTTGCAGCGATGGTATCAGAGGCCAATTTCATGAACAATTAGACAACAATCTGCAACTGCATTGTTTTTCTGATAAAATTAAATGGAGGCTCATTCGTTATCGTTGCAATTTTCATCCTCGTAATTAAAATCGTGCGGTGGTTTTATAGCTCGTTTGTTTGACGTTTTTTGTAGGATAGGTACGCGATGTTAGTAAAATTAAACATGAGAAAGGAATGAAATAAGTATTCAAATTTGACTTGTATGAGCTACGTAGGTGTATTATATTCATTATCAGCATATTTATCTCTAGGTGTCAGTTGTTAATAAGTACCTATGTGTAAAAAGGTTTTTAAGAGGGCTTCTCCACTAGGTATTCTACTACTGCAGAATGCAACAATAAAGTACTGCTTCAACTTAAAAATTAAATTAAATAATCTGAATTTAAAAAAATAATTTTACTTTGAAGCATCATTTTATCTTTTTACTTAATTCAAACTAGAGCTTATGTGTTTACGTCAAGTCAACAGTTTCACTATTTGAACAAAACCGCTTTGCTCAGCACTGCCAAAACCCTGATAAAACACAATAATAATAGAAAAATCGTCGAAGCGAGAGAAAAACTGTACAGGCGATAACACTCGTACGTGCCGCTTTGAACAAAACAGAGACAATCGACAAACGCAATTTCATATCGAGTTATTTACTTGGTTATACCCCATGTTTGTTCCATACGCCCGTTTCTGCGTATTTGCAGTCTGTAGCACAATATTTGTGAAACGTGTCAAACGTCGTGTCAAATACAACGTATCTAAGCGTGACACGTTGCGAATGACACGTTATTACGTGCGATATTATCCAGGCTTTTTCTTTTGTAATAAAGAGTTGATTACAGCAAGACGCGGCGGCAATTGGCATTTGGGAGACAATAGGCCTGTGGGGTGCCAATAGCGTAATTTAGGTGTGTTGACACACGGGCTAATATGGCTTGCTGTTTGTCACTCTAAGAAATAATAGGGCCCGAGGAAAAGTCTGGCGGAAAATTGCGACTTATACTTGAGGAGACTTATATTTTTCTTTCAGGTTCGAAGTTTTTGTTTTTTGAAAATAGAACGTATTTATACTGCCTCAATGTTTATTTTGTAGTTATAATTAAGCTATATAGAGATTTTTTTTATCACACAACTAATATACTTACTTAAGTGCAAACAGTTAAGATAATCTATTAGTAAACATGTTTGTCTCTCAGCAGGATATTTGCCTTGCTAATACGGTTTGCAAAAAGTGCATACAGACGAAAACAGAACCTCATCGATTTTAGAAGTCGATTAAAATATTATGTACTTATCAAGCGAAGATCAGAGCTATTGGTACAGCTAAGAAAACAGTATCTAACAACAACATGTCATACATACCTAGTTTAAATAGCTTTTAAAAAAGTAGCTAAAGTCAAGACTACAGCTATCGTTTTCAGAAGCTTTTTCTAGTTAAAGTTTGAAAAAATGGGACGCACCTCTATCATGTTCATGGCGTGATATTTAAGCCAAACTAAGTGGAAACACTTAAAAAAAATAACTTGGAACACGATGTATCCACTTGACTCGAACTTGTCTAAAACTCTTTCATATCAATGTCAATGACATTAAAGTAAAGGGTAGCCTGAATTTTTTAGGACAAAATTATTTGTGAAAAAAAAAACATTTTTTTTGGCAAAAATAGCAAGCAAAAAACCATATTACAAAATTAATCAGATTAAATGACAATGTACTGACAAAGAGGCTCTAGAGAACTATGATTTTGATTAGAGTTTACCCATTTTTGTAACTCAACTCTATAAGTTGAATTAATCTGTTTTAAAACATAACCATAATATTAAATCATTTTTATGAAAAATCTAAATAAGTGGAGAATTGTTTGCAAATGCTGTAGATAGCTTTGTTTTTGTTTTTCTCACACTACAGTTAATTTATTTAAAAGTCTGCGATGTACTGCTAACGGTCTATGTAAATGGAATCAAAGGTCGACGCCCGTTTATCTAATGATAATGAGAGAACACACACATCGTCTATGTCTAACTCATTATGTAAATTGTATTAGCTTTGATTGAGGAAATTTACATATTACACTACATTACATGAAAAAGGTGGAAATGTTGAATAAATTCTTTGGAAAAAGTCTGTTGAAAAAAAAAGTACACGACAGACATGTTTGAAGAAATATTTTGTTGATAACAAAGCTATTACTTAACCGATTTTAAGAAAATAAATGTCTTAAATAAGGCAAGCCCTTATAATGTAATTATCGCATCAAAAAAGATATAGGTATAGCTAAAAAGGTACCAGGTATATACTCGTACAATCAGCTTCAAAATTAAAAGTCCGAACAAAAATGGAAATTTGTAACAATCTACTCCGCCTACGTTTCACAGTCAAAATACAGGAGTTCTTGCCCAGCTTACCGTCTCTTTATCTCGGTACCTAACTTAAAATTGTACCATTTGCATTTTCCCTGAAGGAAAATATCAAAAACCTCAAAGTTGAAAGAGGAATTTTGTAAAAGAGGAAAGTTTAAAACGGACCCTTTAGTAAATACAAGTATAGATGCAAATTGACTCTCCCAAAATTGAACAGGGATTCAAACTTTTACCAACCAGTCACTGATCTCCTTGTTCAGACTCCAAACGTAGCACCTAACATTCGAATCGGTTTCAATTTTAGATTTAACTTCAGTAGAGATAAGGTTGAAATTGCGTTGAAGTGGTTAAGCTTTCAGGATGTTTCGGGAAAGGTCGATTGTAGTAAAATATGACGGTATTTGCGGGGTGACATGCACCCAGAGCGTTCTAAATTCGAAAATTCGCGAACCTCAATTTAGAGTAGGATTTGTGATAATATGCGAATTGGATATGAAGATGAGGTAAGGTGGTTCGCTTTCCTGGAAACGCTCTGGCTCAAGTGTCAAAGTTTTGATAACGGTCTTAAGTTCACGACGGCGACGGCTAATCAAAATCTTGGAAGTTAAGGAATCCCAATTTAACAGATTGAGTTAGTTGTTTTACGTAAACGAGTGAAACAAATTACGTTTTGTATCTGGCTGAAAAGACGGAGTTGGAATTTTCCATCTTTGTCAAAGTTGTTCACGGTTTAATTTAAAATTGGATTTTATACCACAGCTTGAAGTGTCGTTTTCTATTTCTTCTGTGATTAAAAAAGTCTATCTTGCGGTGTCACAAAAAGTTGCCGGCATACCGGCAGTTGTCTAGAATCTTAACAAGCAAAAAATTACCAATATTTTCACATTGACAATAAATAATATTTTTACTGCCCACACTGACATATTTACAGCCAAAAATATGACAAATATGAAATTCCTTCCCTTCCAAAACCCAGGTAGAATATCAATAATTTATTTATGACATTCAAACCGATTAATATCTTTGAAGAGGAAAGCGTGACGATACCCAAAATTTCGATTATTCGACACAGAAATTATAATACTGAAACAAGGGTAGATAGATGAAACTTGCATGTAGGTAAGCGGTCCGTTTTCAAGCCTCTCTGCCATAAAATGTATGATAAATGTTGACATCGGCAAGCCCTCGCGTGTCGGCCGAACCGTTCCGTCCCCACTACCCCGGGCCGAGCGGTCCCGACCAATCTAATAATACCCGCCACCCCTCGCCCGACCTTCTACCCACCAAACCACAAGGCGGAAACGCAGATAATTCCAAAGCTCAATTTATAACAGCCGATTATAATCTGGCCATCGAATCGGGTTCGGTGCACTCGGCACCATATTTAAAAATCGAACTCCGATCGATTTAAAAATGGCCGACGTTCTTGGGCTACTTTTTTTACACGTCCCAAGCTGAGATTTCACGGGCGAGTATCGTACATGTTTTAATTTAGTTTTTTTAGTTAAATAGATGATTGGGAAACGAAGAGTGTAATTTAGGAGCCATATAGGAGTTCTTCGAAAGCATGTTACCATAATCTAATAACTTTATAACCTTTGTAAATAAGGCGGAGTTATTAGGTAAGAAGAGCCGGGATCGTATCGGATAAGCTTACATTTAAATGCATTGCGAAATTGCGATTCTGTTAAAAGGTTCTCAGCGTGAAGTGAAACGATGAACTGATATCATCTCGTAAGCTTGTTTCAGGGCCACCTGTCTGACACATGGTCATACAAACGTTCATTTTATGTACGGTTAAGCCGTCCCATCGCAAATAAATTCACAGTTTTTATAATACGTATCGAATTAAAGCGAGAATTTTTCATATCATTTTCTGAAATGTTCACGTTACAGAAATTTTAATTAAAATATATGATCGTGTGAACGTTCCTTATTAAGGTGGCTAAAGGAATGTATTTTTAAATATGGCAATACAGGAATCTACAGAAATCAGATATTTTATTTATCTCGAGACCAAAGCTGAAGTATAGGTATATACCTGCGTTCAAAGTACTTACGTTTAGTTTTATTTTAAACTATTTATATGTTATGTACAACATAGGTAATCAATCTAAGTGGTGGGTGGTCTAATGTAAAATACAAGTAGATCCCCTTTTTTCAGCTCTCTATCTTGTTGCGATACCAATTTCATTAACTTGAGATAGATTTAATCTAGAGTAAAAGCCAAGTAGAATCTCAAGAGGCTCAAATTAATTTTAAGAACGAAACAACAAGAGGCCTCGACTTCTATCCTTTGCATCTCTAAATTAAAAGTTCAAAGAAAAGTAGGCTCTATTCTTCTGAAATAAAACTCTTCAGTGCTGACAATGGGTGCAAGTTGCTAGTTGGTAATAACACAGGCTAGGCATTCACTTGTTCACTTGTGGGCAAGGAACAGATGGCCCGAACGATCTTTGGCGTTTTATCAAACGTTATGATGCTGAAATTACTGTCGGATAATTATTTTGTTAATTATTCAATTAATTGACGCCTGATTCGACGAAAACGGAGCTTTGGGTCCGTTTAATTCGCTCCCAGCACTGCTGTTGAGGAAATTAAGTAATTTGGCCAACAATTAGCAGAAGTGTTTGTTATTTCTGAATGTAAATGTACCGTAATGCTCTCCTCCCTATGTTTTAATTCGTGCCTCGCAAAATTACGCGCTTTCTTATTAGGAAGACTTTTATTTTGTCATACAAGCACACTTTGATAATACAGAGGTGAAAAGAGTCTGTTAAGTTTCAACAGAGTTATAAAAGAAATGCAAATAGAGGGTAGAACGATAAAGCGTAGGTCGCTGAAATTCTAAGCTTCTTTTTAAGAGGTTTCCGTCTAAAGTTCGACGTTTTCCTCCTTCAAGGTATAGACGTAACTAGATGCCGACTCAACTGTATTAAGACGTTTTCTTTGAAGAGAAATAAACAGACTGTGTTACAAGCGTTGGAGTTTTGATCGTATTTAGTTTTGTTTCGTTTTAAGGCAGCAAATTAACAAGTGAAAACTTGCTTCATGATAACTTTCGAAAACAATGTACTCGTTTGTATTATTATAATATAAAAAAGTCTACCAATGTCTTTGCTGTAAGTTTTATATATCCTTTTTGTACTTCTAATAATACACGCATAGATAGCACTAACTATTTGGCATGCTTTTAAAATGAATGAAAGTCGCAGCTCAAGGATCGAACGAGCGAGCGTCAGTCAGCAAAACGTGTATAGTTGCTTCAGCTTCAACAAGAAACTTTCATATGTATAAATTCTGTCTGGATTTCTATCCGGATCTCTGTTTTCCTCTTCAGGTTGCATTTCTTAGCCGATTTTCTTAAGATTTTGTGAAAATACACAATTTTGAAAAAAAAAACAAAATTGACTCTACATCTTAGTAAAATTATAAACGCGAAAGTTTGTATGTATGGACGGATGGATGGATGGATGGATGGATGGATGTTTGTTACTCTTTCACGCCAGAACGGCTGAACAGATCTGGATGAAATTTGGCACAGAGATATATTATAGTCTAGAATAGCACATATGATACTTTTTAACCGTAGGTGAAACCGCGGGGCGCAGCTTGTTCTGCATAATTATCTAACCTGCTCACTAAATTTCACGAAAATCGGTTGAGGAATGTGACCTGTGGGGCTATTTCTACGCGTAAGATGAGATGAGATTTTATATTGGTCTCTCTCACACCTATGACGTTTCAAACGAGAGCAACAATGACGAAAAAGGTGAGATGAAAATCTCAAATCTCCGAATAGGGCCACTGCACTCCTAGCGTGCGCGCGCTACAAAATTCTTCTCGTCACTTTTTGTCGTGTGATAACGTGACAAAGTTATGTGTACGTTATACGTACGTACAAAGTACACATAACTTCTTTATAGGGTAGTACAATTTTAATAGTGCGCGTTTATGAAATGATGAATTATGAAAAGCGTATATGAAAGCGATGACAGCCTAGTTGGAGAAGGCCTGCCTCTCAAGTCAGAGGGAGCGGGTTCGAACCCAGCCGACGGCACGCACCAATTTATTCATTGTGTGAACATATGCGCGTTTTGTATGTCATCTGCTACATGAATGGAGCCCGGTGTATGGCGACAGGCTCGCCCCCTGTCACATTTGGGACTGAATATCGTCCGGCGAAGTGGTTTTTCACCTCTGCCAGCCCCCTCGGGGGAAAGCCGTGACGGTATGCTATGTTATGTTGTTCAAAACTACTTACTTATTTAAAATAATAAGACCACCCAATGTACTCGTATCTACTGAACAAGTAAATGCTTTTTTTACCTAAACTCGCTTTATGTCAACTTTTTGCGCCACACACCATCTGTTAAGCCACTCAGACTTGTTTAGCGGTACGTATGTCGAAGGGTTAACATTCCTTCAAGGGTTCCGTACTCTAAACTCTAACCCAACGGACCGTACCGTCTGGATGGATTTAATAATATTCTACTTTACTTATACTTGGGTACATTTTGGGTCCGAACTTGAATTTTGAACCCTATTTAATTTTGGGTGAATATTTACTTAAAATATTTTCTTATTCATACTAAGATATTCCTAATACGGATTCATGCGTAAAAAAATTATGGTGCCACACCTATTGCGTTTTCGCAATGTATGTAGCCATTCCTCAAATAATAATGGTATCAATATTAGAAGGTAATAATATTTCCATAGATTTTCAAACATATCGTATTTGACATCTTGCCTTTGACTTTTGAAGCCAAAAATAAAAAATATTCTCGCCGACAGCTTGAGGTGAATTCACTAAACGCCAGGAGCCGTCGACGAAAAAAAAACCATTAATGGGTATGTTTTTTTTTTATTTTTCATTGCCGCGTCGACATAGTTACATCTCTGAGACACAATTATGGCTTCGATAGTATCTGGTAGATATTTTAGCTAACATTAGAATTATAACTAAAGCTATTAGAAATCTTAAATGGCGACATTAATTGAATAAAATTAGTCGCTTGTCAAATTAAAGAAAAATTGTGTTGTTTTGAAGCAATAAAAATTGCACTTTAGTGAAATCGTCATTTACTCAAAAAAATATACATTTTTTACCTAACGATACGCCAAAAAATAAGACTTTTGGTTTTAAATATAATAATGATCTCGTCCTTCACAGCGGGTTGATAAAAATCAATGCAGTATCTTATTATCAACCTTCCTGCGTATTTAATTAGTGAATAAAGGTTTATTTTTTATTTAGCTTTGTGATCAAGTCATTTGTTTGCAACAACATTGCCTTTTAGCAGAAAATTGTGTGGAAATAATTACAGTACTGCTAGATTTAAGGCCTTGTAAATTTTACCTATAGTTTCTTACCGAAGTCATAACTTTAACTTTATTATTATACAAATTAACTTAACTACTTAACTTTATTATTTATTACTTACTACTTTAATATTGTACTACTTTAGTCTATAATTGTAGCAATGAAATAAATTTGCTAGTACATGTCTTATTACCAAACGGCGGAGTTTTGTATTGGTATCTATGACCAGGGAGCTTACCTAACCTCATTTTCAAACTATAATTATGACAGCGTTTGTCAGTAATACATCAATGTAGTTAGATTTAATTTTACCTATTTGTTTCAATTATTAATTTATGAAACACACTAATTTATTATTGGTACTTGCTATCGAACTGGGTCTAAGAATCCATGTTTTGGGAGTGAGGCCTTCCATTGAAAATCTTAATATATATAAATCTCGTGTCACAATGTTTGTCCTCAATGAACTCCTAAACCACTTAACCGATTATAATAAAATTCGCACACCATGTGCAGTTCGATCCAACTTGAGAGATAGGATAGTTTAAATCTCAAATTATAGTCGCAATTTTAATTTATTGCTAATTAAACGCGAACGAAGTCGCGGGGTGACAGCTAGTGGAATTATAAAATTTGTGTAAGTCCATTTCATTAAGTTTATGTGTTTTAGAAAGAAAAGTACTAAATAACAATTATATTGTATAAATTGGATAAAAGTAAGAGCTTTTTTAAAAAGCTCTTTGGCCATTAGCGTAAACGTTAATAAAAACCTAAGTGGTGAACATCTTGAATATACAAGATGCTTAATTTCATAACTACCTATGCTTTTATGAATTAAAACATTTACCCGATAAATTATCACACAAATAGCTCGATCTCCCGCTGAGTGCGTGTAATAGAAGTTAAAATACGAGTATTATACTAAAAACTAGTATTTTAAAGCAATTTCTTTGTAAATGGATACTATAAAGTTATGATAATGCCAAAAAAATAGCAAGAATTGTATTTAACATGGCCATTTTTGCTACTGATAGCTGGTACGTAAATACGAAGGTGTAAAGTATTTAATTATTTAGATTATCAATTTTTGTAACTATCCGTTTTTCTATTTAACATAATTATTGCCCATAAGCTAAAGTAATCTATTAGCTAAAAGCTAGGGTAATTTTTTAGATCATTAAATTTCATTTTAAAAATAAATAATCATTAAAATGAAGTTTAGAGTGTTATTTATGGTACTTTTAAACTGTATTTAAAGCAAAATTGACCGTTGAAAGTTTTGTTTAAAATTTATATCTAGAGCATCACGTACCTATGCTTTTATGATGCTAATATTATAATTAGCTTTTAAGAACATAAATAAACATCTTTCTTTCTTCAATTTTTAATAAAATATTTAAAATAAGCATTTGCATTATAATATTAAGAAGAACACCCAGCTATATTGAAGGTTAATTTTTTAAACAGCAATTTTATATCGTTTTTTTTTTCTGGTTGATTTTTTAGATTATTAACGAGAGTTTAGAGGCATTGTTCCATCTAAAAAGTATTGAACGCACGTATAATCTAAATATGTTAAAAGTATTCATGTGAAAACACCAATTTCTATTTTCATCATGCTTCCCGCTAAATAGCGTTCGGAGTTGCAGACCATTTCTTTGAGACAATTTATTTTAAAAAGTCCTTATCAGTGCGATCGCTTACTCTTAGATCGTGTTCACACAAGTCTGAGGCTTCAATCAGTGTCTTACACAAACCAGACACGTCCTAGCCGAATGCATTCCATCATGATATCGCTAACCGAACGTCCTTCATCAAAATCTCATCTAGTCTGAAGACTTGAGGACACTCGCCCGAACAAAGATTCAATGCCGTTTTACAATCGAGATTTTGTAAATACGTATATTCGCATGCAGATCTTATTCCGTGGCTCAGTGCAACTGAAGCTGAGACTAAGCAAGTCTCAAGTTGGTCCCGTATTCTCAACGTTACCTTCTACTCAATTTCAAATTAGAAATCGAGTTATGATATAAACAAATCCGTTTTGTAAAGTTACCTTCTTTATTCGCGAGCTTTCAGTTTGATTATTCAAGCCGTAAAATACTGTTAAGTTTTTTTTAAAATTTAGACTAATACAAATCACTTTAAAGTAGAAATTAAGGCAGTCCTATTGGACATATTCACCGACGCACGACGCATGGTAATACCCAATAGTTTTTACAACTCCGAGATTGAGTCGAGGTGAAAATATTGAGGTAACAACTTACCTTAGAATACAAGAGTTGCGAGTATCAGTCTAAGACGTAATGAAGCACTGCAGAGGGTGGCAGGTGGCGCCCCCTGGCAAAGGGATGTTTGTTTGTTACGGCAAGTGAACGCGGCTTAATTCTCCGGGTTGATAAGTAGGTATTTTGCGAAACAATGTTTTGTCCGCTCCAAAATGTTAGGGTTTAAGGGATTAATTCCACCCGAGCTATGAGTGCCTGTACGGAACAGAACATGCCTTAGTTATGCTTATTTGCATTTCATATTAAAATAGGGATTAGTGAATAACAGGACTGGTTTCATAGGAATTTGTTGCGGTGTTTTCGTAGCGATACATTTTACATAAAAAAAAAGATTATCTGCAACTGAAGATGCATTTTGAGTTTTATAAATCTAGTCAAAAGATCACCCAAAAAAAGTTTGAGGATTATCTATAATACATTTTTGGACTAATAAGTTTAGTTCTAGACTATAAATTTAGGCGTCGACATTTTGATCTGGATAAATATATCTTTTATGCGATTAATTTCATAAATTTACATCTGCCTACTCACTGCCAACTCCATTAACAGCTTTGTGAATAATTTTATTTTGCTAGTAACTACTCACAAAAGCCCTTAGTCGTTAAGAAGTTTATCTTATTCTAAAAGAGCTGAGTGAGCTCGTAATACACACAAGTTTCTTACCAGCTAGCGATTGCTTCTACCAAAACAAAAGCTCGCTTTCACCCCTAGGGTGGGAAGACAGAAAACCCACGCTACGCTTATATAGCTATACCTGTTTTGTAAGATAGGGCGCACCGAACCAAGGTGCCGACAAACGATATCAATGTATTGAAATAGTGTATTTTGTATGTATTCTATGATTGTAGCTATCTTACCTTATCGGTGGCGACGTGACTTGGCTTTTAGGCTTCTTTCTGTTTATTTTTTAGGTGTCAGCGTGTTGACAAGTTTTGTATTGTACTGTATGTAGATCTAAAGCTTTGATGCTGTGAATATTTTGCTCTGTATTACAAAAACAGTTTAAAAAATTTAATTGCTTAATTTTTTTACGGGGTAAAATCTTAGCCGGACGCCGCCGGATTATTTAAAGGGTGAAAACTTACTCATTGATATTTTCATGTATTTTTTGTCAATTTGTAACTTAACGTAAATACCTACCTTCTTACTTACGGAAAAAAGCTAAAATATTTACTTACAAAAGTATGTAGGTGTGTTTAATTTGTTCTTCTATTTGAATTATTTGTCATTTTAAATTAATTTTCGTTTATTTTTTCAAGCCATGATAGCCTAGTTGGTTCACCTGTCAAGCCAAAGGGAGCGGGTTCGTTCCCAGCCGACGGCATGCACCAATTTGTTCATTTGTGAAAATAATTATATTTGTACTGTATGTCATCCGTTACATGACTGGAGCCCGGCGTATGGCAACAAGCTTAGACATTTTGACTGAATATCGTCCGGCGAAGTGTGGGTGTTATACACCTCTGCCAACCCCTTCGGGGGAAAGGCGTGACGATAGGATATGTTAATTTTTAAGCATTATTTTTCTGGTCTACGTCGAGCGTGTTCAAATCAAATTCAAACCAATCTCTATCATGTGGTTGCTCTTGCACGTGAAATGAATATTCAGGTCATGTTTAACTTCAGCACGCGTCAAAAACATACCCATTAGTGCGACTACTGATTGAAGATATCGTACATACATTCGCACAACTTTACCAACGCACACGAAAAACTATCCACCATGCAACTCACAACTTTCTGCACCAGACTCAAGACTGAAAGCAATGAAAGCTTTCAGCAAAAGTAAATTTGTAAAACTCGATTGTTGACGCACTTCAATCAACAGTGGATGTGGCGTAGAGATACGCAACATTTTTTCTGAAAAGCGCTGATAAATATATGATTACGAATTGCAGAATTATTTTCAGCCTAGACTTGCTGAAAATATGATTTTTATACACAGAGGTGGGGAATAGTTTACTTTTTTGCTTTAAGTTTATTTATTTATTTATAGTTAAGTAGGCTAGTAGTTTGACTGTCATCTCGCTTAATATTAGACAATGTAATTTTATTATCATTCACTTCACACTATAATATTTATTTGTAGTGTCACTGTAACAGTGTCACTGTCTGTGAGCTGCAGACTTAGATCAACCTAGAGAATTAGATGGCGCACGGCGAATGATTTAGGTGAAGCCAAAAACCATCCAAAAACTACGCTACTGTCGTAAATGTATACAACACGCACACAGTGACGCAAAAAAACTACGCTACTCGCTTGGTCATTCTTACCTCGACAATATGTGCATTGGTTTATGGTATAATTTCGTGTACATAAATTTACATAGTGTGGCACACTAGTGTGGCCAGGACTACATTTTGAGGTTCTTTTTAAAAACTGTGCAGTTTTATTACAAGTCAATTTTGAAAAAGACGTAACATTTAATTCTAACAAATATGTGCAGTTTTAGAATATTAAATCTACTAAGGTTGTACCTATATTGGAACGGAAATGACTAACGTAGAATTTAGGGATAAAACTTAGTTTCCGTGCAATTGTAAATGTTTTTCATGGCACATTCATTCAACATTACCACGCGCACACGTTTAAAAAGAAGTGGCTTCAGCGAAATATAACGCAGTGTTCCATCTTTTCCTCTAGATTGATCTGAGGCTGCTGACCACGCAGCTGACATCTGTCCTCGTCTAGAAGACCAATAAAAACCTTTTTTTGAAACTTTGAATTGGGGTGATACCTATGGTTTTTTTTTTAAAGAAAAATATAGTTCCGCAATTCTGAAGAAAATCTTAAAACTGACTTAGCAAAAAATTCTGTAAGAATTGAACCTACTCACAATATTTCAAGAGATTCGGTTAAGAAATTCGGCCTGTAGAAGAAGACAGAGATCCGGGCAGAGATTCGGATAGACATCCAGACAGAATTCAGACATATGAAAGCATTTTTGTCGAATCTAGAGCATAGACGCTTTGCTTGCTAACGCTAGCTGGGGCTTTATGCGAAAGTTTGAATAGATGGATGATTATGGTGCTATGGTTACCTAATCACGCCCAAATGGCTAAATAGGTCTGATTGATTTAGCCCAGAGATAGATTACGTATAGCCTGGCACATAGTGTACTTTTTAATACCTGCATGGTAACTTTTTTTGTTTGGGGTGTTAAGTTGGTGTGTATTTGTAGTGGCTCAATAAATCTTGACAATACCTAATAGTAAGAACCTATTTGATTTTTTTGAGACGCTGAGTATACGGACCGTTCTTTTCTAATGAGCGCCTACTTAATTGTCGTTAGCATGGAAAACTTTCTTGATGAGTAAATACTAAGGTACAAAATGCTCTGTACACTGTAATAAATTTTCCCCCGAAACCGTCATCAAAAAAAAAAGCAAACAAGGAAATTGAGAAATAAAAATCAACGCGCATGCGTCGATCGAAGCAAAAACACGTTACATAGAAAACCCCAGCCTCCAAAATATAATGTAACCGCAAAATACTGTCGCAGGAAAACACAAATATTACAGCAGAGCGATCAAATTGCGCCTATCTTTGTTACACAGCACATCGCCTCCCTACAGAGCTCTATTACGGAGCTAAATTATTTCCTACGATGTGCACAAAATGTCGAAGTATCGACCACACAGCCGGGTCCGTGTTTATCAACAAATGGGGGAGTGAGTTGGGCGCATGCGCGAGACGCCCGAGCCCAGATAAATAGCGCGTCCCGACGCCACGCCGCCCTCCGTTATGCAACAACATTTGATCCAAAAACATCCGAAAATATCGCCGCGATCATAAGGAAAACTTCTACACTGAAACAACTTCCAATAATAGATTCTACTACTGTGTTAGGGTGGACGTTGATTTTGAGAATAGGCCCCTTTTTAGATATATCTAATCAGATTCAAGAAGTAAGAGTTTGTAGGAATAAATGTAGTTGGTATAATATATTGCAATCTAACTAGACTAGACAGAATAAAATTCTACGCTTTAATAATCGTACAACCCATGTGGTTTCGTTTTCGAATATCTGAATTGTTCCTCTAGCAATCATTTCGTGTAACCCGATACACAATCGACTTGAAAGCTCACGATTTCAATTTTACTGAATACATTATTTAAACCAATCCCTGTGTGGTATTGCACAATTTTTTCAAGTTAAATTACTCGGTTTATTTCGGTTACGTACTAGCATCGAGTCACCCGATGAGATAAGCAGATGTCGATTCTTACAAAATTCTTATTCAAATTTATTCCAGCCAGTCTTGTAAGACATAATCCCTTTTATTTTAAATTCCCTCGAAAAGGCTTTAAAGTTTTCAGGCGGAGTCCTAAAAGCTAGAGTTTGTAAAGAAAATTTGAAAATGGAACTAGGTTTAGGAATGTTCGAGGGGAATCCTTGAAGGAAGTCATTACGCGCTTCCTAACGCCATCTATCCAAAATCCTCGGAGGCTTTTCCAAACTCGAGCGAATGCTTCGGGACGTTGACGGGTATTTTGGTTCTCGATTTATTTTTCAGTTTTAGTTTCGGAAGACGTTGATTTTTAGGTGAATCGTTCAGTTTTCGTGATTATTGTATTTTATTATGAAGCTCTACTTGTTAGTTAACGAAACATTGCAAATTATGTTGTTGTTATTTAGAGAATTAAAATTATTTCGATTTATTAAAATTCTTGATTTCATATTAATATTAAAATTAATTAATTATATATAATAAGATATAATTGACAAAATAATGATCATACGTCATATTTTTCAATACAAATCGTTTTTTTGTTCTCACTAAAAGAATTTAATGAGAAGGGAAACATTTTCACAAGAACAAACAAGAAAGTATGATTAATAAATGTATGCTGCTATTTATTCACATTAAGTGAATCATTTATTATTTTCTTCACATTAATAATAAAGGATTTAAAAAAAAAAACAAAATGATGGACTAAATTTTTATTCAGTGAGTACTTACCTACTGTATTTTTTTGTTAGGATCTTCATTTAATTGTTAATTTATATACCTAATTACTATGGTTAACCTCTTGTAAAAAATAATTTCAGTGAAAACAAAATACTAAAAAATCCATTTTATTCATCTTAATACTAACTAATTTATGTTCTTTGGGAAAATAAAACTCAAATAAAGCCTCGAATTTGTCGTTACAATTCATAGATGAGGTTATAGGTAAGAGCTTGTAGGTAAGTAGTAACCATTTATTTACTAATATTGAAATCTTACTTATAATTTCATCAACCTTATCAAAATCTTATCTTAGGAATGAATAAACAAATAGCGTAGATATATTTCCAACATAAAATATGATAATAATTAGGTATGCATTTGAACTACATTTAATTTATTTTAATTTGTTGTGCATGCAAACCATGCAAATGTAAACCATAACCATAATATTCCCAACAATAATTTACTATTTTAACTAGGTACATAAATATTCATCATTATCTAATCAATAGTTATAGCGTTTTAATATTAGTAGACAAGCAAAATTATTTAGAAAAGCAGGTTATAATTTGTTTTACTATAAAAACTATTTTTTTCACAAAAAACAGCGAAGCAAAAACTATTTTCATTTCAAAAAATATTAAATTCGGCTCTACGTCCCGAAGCATTCGGTGGAAACCAGTTTCCCCAGTAAAGCCTTTAGAAGGACGCGCAGCCTACTTAATACCTGTCTCTTTTCCTCCCCCCATCACACCCAATTTACGAGAGAGATGGAACGAATTACGTAAGCCTCCTGTGTGGCCTTTTAACTTCCTAGGGATTAATGAGATTTCGTATTGTATATACATGCGTATGTATAGGGTCCCTTAATTAGGCTCTTAGATAGCTGATATCGAACGTAGCTATTTATCATAGTATATAATAGACATTTTAAATAGATACGCGAGACAGAAAGACATTTAGAAAATTTATTAGGTTAGTATTTTAAGCGGTTTCTTTTTAACTTAGACATTAATTTTATTTTCGTTCCGTGATGTCGGCCGGATAATTATGCGTGGAATATTTTTCGAAAAATATGATAATTGTGGCCAGTATCTGATTAAAGTATTAGGAATTAAGAAATTAGGCGTAATTATGATTCTATGGAGGTTATACATGAGCATACTTGTCATGTGTATTGACAGGACGTCGTTAATTTTTTTGACATGATTATTACAAGTTTTTGGTTGTTTTAATTTATGTTATTTCTTTTTTTTCTTGTACTACGTATAGTTGGTATGTAGGAGGTTAATTAGACGTAGCGGGGTGTTTTTGGAACATGTCAATTTGTCATTGGTTAGTCGGAAATTTTTGTGGGAAAAATATTTGGAAGGTCCTCTATAATTTAATTATTCCAATTAAGAGAAAACGTTAGTAACGAATTTGTTAGCATTTCAAAGTAATTTATGGCCAAAAATTATGTTTGAAGTTTAAATGACGTTAACAGTGTCCTTGTAAGTTACAAATTAATGTAATGTTAAATCTAATAATTGTAATTAATTGTTTTTTTTACCTACCTCGTTTAGTAAATTTACCTGTCTCGATGAATTCTTACGTAAATAATAATATTTTAACCCTAGGATTTATTTATCCCAACAAACCAGTTAATATAATATCTTTATAGGAAATATTAATCGAAAATTAACATTTTTAAAGTTTTATTTAAAGCAATTGATACATATCATCTATTTATTTTATTATTATTTAGCAATAATAGTTCCACATTCTGATTTACAAAAATATGGAACTATAATGGTTCTACTTTTTATTTGAAAAAATATGGAACCATAATAGTTCCACATCCTTAAAATAAATAGAGCTGTTTTTGCATAAATTTGCGTTAAATATGTAGTGTATCTAATTCAAAAACACGCGCTTAGACATTATATTTTATTTATGCTTTTCTTTTTAATCAAGTAACTGAGAAACGACAAGTCGTCGTTCAAAAATTAAGCAGAAAGTTTAGTTAAGTTAATTGTTTTAATTAACTATGTTATCTATAATAGAGACTATTTTTAGGTAGATATTTATTCTGTAAGCGATATAAAAACTAGAATGCATGTGCATATAAATTTGTAATGCTATGTAAATAAAGCCGTTCGCACACGAGACGACGCGCATTGGTGACACGGGTAGCGTCATTGACATGCGTTTCTATGGTACTAACACATTGATGAGATCACTAAATAGTATGAAACAAAGACGTTTTTCACGTATGTTTTTCGTATTGTTCTAAAATATTTGATTCAGTTTTTACTATTATTTTTATTGTTCATTATTCTTATTATATTTTTAAAGCTTGTGTGCACGTATTACTACATTTCTACTTGACCAGTCAGTCAGTCGGTCTCTTTTTTCGTTATACCTAATAAAAAAACGGCTTGCGTAAATACATGCGTTATTTTCATATATTATTTGCATATTTTATTTTGCTAGAAAAAAATGGATATTAGAGCTTTTATACACATGTTATTTAAGTTGTGTAAGCGATGATAACCTGTGTGAACATATATACATACGTATGTAATGTCATCTGCTACGTAAAGTAAGCCCCGTATACGGCGGCAAGCTCGTCACATTTGGGACTGAATATCGTTCGGCAAAGTGTGGGTGCTGTACACCGCTGCCAGCCTCTTCGGGGGAAAGGCATGATGATATGTATATTTAAGTTGTTTTTTAAAATTATATTAGTGTGATGAAAGTTGACGTCAATTTTCAGTTAATCTTATTTTGGAACTAGCTCCGTAGCGCGCGCTAGCGTCGAATATCCAAATTCAGCCGCCTTCATGTACGACCAGCGCAATGCAGTTGCACAGATACCGTAGGCAGTCAAAAACCTTGTCTTTACCGGTCCAATTCAAAGTAATATATTGTCTTTACATCCGAAATAACGAGTGATAAAGACAAAACTCGATTTGGAAAGGTACATAATTTCCGTTTCTGGATGACAATCGATGGGCAATATATTTTCGAAACAACTTTTTGAACTGTAATGTGGGTGTTGAGTCTGATTACTAAATGGAATACCAAGAATATAGCTAAGTATAGGTTTTAAAATGAAATCAAGCTTTTTTTTCGAAGTACCTTAACTGATGTTTAATGTTGGATTAATTTTTGGTCCTCAACAAATTATGTAATTAGAAATGTTGGTATCAACATAAAAATATTACTTACTTAGTTATGCCACATAAAAATATTACTTACCTAATTATGCCATTGATATTTTTGAGTCTTTATTTCTTTCTTTTATTAAACTTTTCTCTGCCAAAGTAGAGTTAGGATAAATAATAACTCTTTGTGGCGTTAAACTAAATTAAGGTTAGTATCAAAATCTGTTCCCACATTTTCTTATCTAATACATAATAAGTAACTGAATGTGACATAATATTTAACTGAATAACTGACTGAATACTACTACTATACTACTATTTTTAATCTCCCAAAAGTACTCACAGTCAGCGTTTCTACAATGTACCTTAAAAACTTTAAGCCTACATAGTATTTAATTATTTGCCTTTTTTTAATAATCTTAATTACTTATACTTTTATAAATGTTTATCTAAATAGAAAAAATTTTTTTTCATACCTACCTATCTATTGAGTAGTTAATTCCATGAGATCACACATTAAAATTCAAAACAATTTTTATTAAAAAAAAAACCCGTAAATGTTATCAGATCCATGTTTGTATTATCATAATTATGTTAATGCATAATCAGATTTACAAGAATATGCATAATAAACTCATTTACGTTATATTTTAAATTTCAATGAATAACTTAATCCAAATTGAGTTGTCTCAGTGTCCATATGTTATTGATCTCTGCCGACTAATCCATACTAATATATAAATGTGAAAGTGCGTCTTTCTGTATGTTTATTTATCCTGCTCTCAAGTAAAATAATTAAATGATGAGATTTTGCACTGAGATTATGATTAAGGTTTAAGTTTAAATGTAAAAGTTTTATGAACTGCTCTTGTTGGATAACATTCTAGCGAGTGAAGTCGCAAAGCATCAATAGTTTTATTGTAAAGAGAAATAAATAACTTTGTGAGCTTCAGTTTTGAGGATTAACAAAATATTGAGTTTTTTATTTTTATTTTTTTGGTTAATGCAAAAGCTCCTGTAATCGTTTTAAGGTTCCAATGCAACTTCATAAAAACTTAACAAATTTTGATGAGATTTGGCTTAAAGGTAGATTTATAATTGTAATCATCCAAAATACTATTTTGTAGATTAGTGACTAAATCAAATCATAAAAAAACGTTGAACCTTAATATTTCCCTAAGTTCAAGGATTCGTTGTGATATTGACTTGATATAAATTGTCATAAGTTGACAATTAGAGTAAAAAAATAATAATTTAATTTTGACAAATCCACATTATATTAACACCAGGTTTTAACGGTACTTTTGTAAAAACAATTAAACGCAAACAATTACAATAATACCTTCGTCAAATACTTATAAGTAATTCCAAGGAAAATCTTCAACTATTTCTATTGTACTCGTATACACCGAAAGTACAGAAAAGTCCTTATATACTAGAGATTTTTTTCCCTAATTAATTAGATACTTTATCAAGGTTAATTACACTATATCAAACCTTAGAGAGATATGAACTAATTATCTTTATTATGATTGAGAAACTCAATATGACCTTAAAAGCTTTTGGAACGAGACCATAGAGTTATTCAGTCAAGGAATTTATTAATATCTACCATACGTTCTTGTCGATAATATTGTTTTGTTTTAACTAAATATTTAGTAAGTAAATTAAACAATTTTTTGAATAGTTTTGGTTTTGAAAAAAAAGCCTGAAAATGTAATAAAACCTTTATTTTGAATTTACTTTCTTTGTAACACATTTTATTAGAACAATGATTTTATACGCGCAGTGAGGGTGAAATTGTGCTTCAAATCTTTATTTCCCTAAAAGTCCAAACTGCTATCTCTTCATAAATTTAATATAAAACGTACCTAAATTAGTATCTATATAAATAAATATGAATTGCCGAAATGTATGTACCGGCATTACTTGCGAAGGACTGTACTAAATTGAAGTTCTTTTTTTCTTGCGTTCGCTATTATCAGGACAAGGATTTTCTAAAAAAAAATGAATAAAAAATGTGGCGGCACGAAGTTCGTCAGGTCAACTAGTATTCATATAAATATAAATTTACTTAGCATAAACAATTAAATAAACAGCATAAACATTTCTTTTTTTTATGTAGATAGGTTATCTACATAAAAAAAAGAAAAAAAAATTGGCGGTGCTAAGTTTGCCGGGTCAGCTTTATTTATATATTAAGTTAGCATAAACAACCTTCTTCTTGCTTCATCACAGACCGCATCATTGCTTCTGGAAGTTGAGGTCAAACGTAAACATTTTTTTTTTAATGAGTCTTTAGTCAGTAGTAAGTATCTAGATTATTTTTTTCATTAAAAAATCTCAATTTCTTAACTACCTCATAAAACTACTTCCATATTTAATTACCCGTCTAACTATCTCTTTAATTCAATGTACCTCGCTTAGTCAAAATTTAAAATAAAACTATGAATAAGAATAATCTAGAATTAAATCCAATTATATTTCATTTCTCATCTTTATGTTTCTCCAAAATACTAAGCTCTACAAACAAACCAAAACAATATTCCAAAAACACCTCATCTCATTATTCACAAGTCGTCCAACGAGCAAAGAGCGTTAAAAACATCTCACACGAAAGCATTTCATAAAATCCTTTCAAGCGAGCTCGTTCAAAACAAAATTTCAGTCAAATATCGTTCAACTATTTCACACAGAACTCCGGCAAATGCTTATTTTTCGACCTTCAAAAGTTCAAACAAGCCGAATAAATGGCAATCCTGGGCACCTGCTACGCGACGCGACGCGACAATTTACTAGAAAACGCTATCTCCCTCCAACACGTGCACCTTCCCGCTCTAACTAGCTCACTAGACTACTTCTGCTCATAAGCCTCATATCCCTTGTCTACTCAGCTCCACGAGAAAGGTTAATGACCTGCACTAATATCGCTACAGATTACTCCATCTCCCGAGTTCGTTCAGCAAAAATGTTAATTTCGGATTCATTTCACGCAGAATCCTGGGAACGTCGATAGAAATAACTAAGATTGGACTTAGACGAAGTTCATTAAGAATGGAACGTCATTTCGCGCCATTTTGCCGGCTACGGAATTGTGTGATGCAATCAAAGTGTTTCGTAGGCCGTTGACCGACTTTGTAGCGATAAACAGCTGCAATGACATAACGTGTCGGGACACTCGCGACACTGCGAGTGTCTCGGTCAATGGCGTCGATTCTATTCTACTTTTTATTATTATTATTTGAAAATTACACTCCACGGACTCCGGGGACCGTGACCTTTGTTAACCTAAATCTTTAATTATTATTTAAGGGAAAATACAGGTAGCTTCTACTATTTTTAAACTAAACTAAATTTGACAACTTTTACATTTTTTGTAGATAGGTAACTCAGTAAGTATTTAAGTACCTCTTCTCTGTTTTTCTCGAATAATGATGAAATTAAAAGTTATGCCGAAAATTTTAGTCCCATCCGATTTTTTTAGTTCAATAGGTAAACTAATACAGAATCGCCCATTTCTCACCCATAACCCTGTATTCGCAACTTCAACTTAAGCAGGCACTTAGAATAATCTAATCGTGTGAATTAATTATATTTCCGTCTCGAATAATTATATCTAAATTACTTAATTATACAATTATCATCATTTCCCTTTGTATAATATAACAATCATGCATTGTTTCTGAGGCAGTTTGTTTAGAACATGTTAGTACTGTCATGTTTTTTTCGTAGTCATATTTAGGTGGATCACCTTGGTACGGAACCCACGACCATCCTTGAATTATAAATTAGTACATGCCGTCGAAATAATTACCTAGAACGAATTGAATCTGGCCGTACGCAAAGGAACTCTTTGATAGAGTTGTCTGTTTTATTTTTAAACTCGGCCGGTTTGGCCGGAGAAGGCCGTAACTGCAAGTTGACAACTTTATAAATCATTTTTTTTCGATGACGTCATTTAAAAAAAATGGACTGACCAAAAAAAAGGAAGTATTTTTAAATGTTTGAACCATACTTGGATGCCAATTCCGTAACACAATCTTTAAATTGTTTAGTTAATTATTGGTTTTAAAACCATGTTAAGATTCTTTTGAAAAACTAGACAGGTTCAAAAAAAACACCATTATATGTAGTTGAAAATTCATTATGTTCATATTATTATGATAAATATTATTTATGATTCATCTTCTAGTTATTTAGAATTATTGATCTATCAAACATACTTACTTGCTAATACATGGTGAAACTATCTTACTTGGGGAATCTTTTATTAGTTTCTTAATATTTTAAGCTAAATGTGACAAAAATTATGTAAAAATAATACATATTTTATCAAAAACATACCTACTAACTGTCCATCAAAGTCTGGTTAACAAAAGAGTAAAACTCGTGTTACTGTCAAAAACATTGTTTTAATAAAAACAAAATTATAACCGAAACTTTGACATTATTAATGCAATTTAAAATTAAATCTTTATAAAAACTGATTTTTATCTGTGTAATTTTTCAATAGTAATTAATAATTTCGACGTAAAGTCTAATGATTCTCATTGCAATTTAGTGTGTTTGCTTACGTGTCTAGTCTCATTGCTGAAACAACTGAAACTTTCTTATAAGAATAAAATACATTAATAAATTCCCGTAAAACTTTTTCAACACTCTCATACAGCTTTTTGCAAAACCACCGTTTCATAATCGTTCCCAAGATTCTTACTAGATGTCGCTACGAGGTACGATTTGAAAACAAACTTTTCGCAAGTGTGCGTGAAACTCACGTGGCGTTTCATGACGCACACAACGACGCGCCGAGCGTCGCTACGTGAAACGCACACTCTGAAACCGCGTCTGAACACGGCCCGATACTGTATACAGTTACAACCTCACAGCTGTAAGTTTACAGTTTCTACGAACACATATAAACATGTTGTAAGTAAATACGCGGCGCGTATGAGCGCTTGTGTGAGTGAAACGTATAGCGATTGTTACAGACATCGCACACAGCCTTAGTTAAGTGCGATAAGCTTGGCAAACTTATGTAGCAAGGATAGATGGCGCGACCTGTCTTGTTTGAAAGTAAATAACATAAATTTTCGAATGAAAAGCTTCGGGCCTTAATTTTTTAGGCATTTTGTTCATAAATATTCTACTACTCGTTTTAATACTAACCTTTGTAACAATAAATGATGTAGGTTAGGTAGGTACCTAATTAAAGGGTGTTGCAATTATTTTACCTGTATCTAGTTGGTTTTCTGCAATTTTGGATCTTGTTGTAGTGTTTTTGTTTTATTTTTTACATTGAGTACTTTATGCATCAAGATATTCATTAATATTGAATATTTAATCTTTCAAACTAAATTATTAGTTACTTACCTTAATTATAATTATCTATAATTTTTATTAAACTTACCCAATGTTAAAGCATGTAAAATGAAAAACTTATTTCTTGTAGGTGCTAATTATAATTTTCTCATTAATAATTAAAGGTACAGTTGGCAAGCAAAGTAGAAACGCCAGGTATATTAAGATTCAGCCAGTATTCTAGTCTGTACTTTAGTTTTAGCAAGAGTAGAGAATATACTTAGTGAAGTAAGCTTCGTAATTATGAATATTTCACATTAATATTCATAGGATCACAAGTTAGTACGTAAGTAACTTAAATAGGTAACAATATCTATGTAGCTCACTTAATGAACAGCTGATTCTAGGCACTTGGGAACACCGTTCAATGTAAATTTAGGGGACAGAGTCATGTTTTATCTACCTAATTATTTTATTTTAAATAACATCAATGTCCTCATCTTGTGGTAAGTTTTGTTATGGTCATAGTGAACAGTTACTTACAATACAATACAACTTTATTGCACACCAAAAAACTACATGAAAATCTTAAAAACTAAAATACATTTTTCGGCAGTCCAAGGGCGACCTTATCGCCTAAAGCGATTATTAGCTTTGCCTGCATTTTCGACCTCATCGTCTCTTACCATCACCACAGAATAAGTAAATATATATACTTAGTACAAAATATCACACAAGTTTGTGGTCAATACGATATATCTATTAAAAAAATACTTTATGAGATAGGTAGGTAGGTACTTGGTAACTGATTTCTCTCCACTTATCTACCTTCTCGCTTATAAATTACTTATTTTTTTCCATCTAAGACTTACAAAATCCAATTAAATATGTAAATCACACAAAAAAGAAAAAAAGGTTTGACATGATTTCCTTATCTCAAAAAAAACAGCCGTATTTCGTCTAATTATGATTAATTGCTGGCGACGATAACATCTTGCCTCTTAATTCTTTTGGAGCGATAAATAACTCAAGTTTCATTACAGCTACCAAAGAGTTTCGGTTTTGTTGTACTTACTGATTAACTTGAATCAGATGTTGAACTTGCGTTGAACTTTTCTAATCAACTTTAACGTACTTAACCTAGATATAAATACTAAGTACTTACATTGCTAAGTGTAGTCCAATAGATAAAATCTATTCTAAAATTAACATATTATAATATTATACGCGGCATTTACTACTTTCCTGCTTACTTATTTTTATTCATAACGATACGAAAAATGCAAATACTTTAATGACAATTTTTTTAAGTTAACTCTTTGCGTTTGATACTTTTTTCAATTGTAGCGGCAATTGGCAAAAAATCTAAAAAAAAAAAACAAAACACACAAGCTGAAAAAACGTCAGTCCAAAACATCAACCAGAAAAGAAACTCAACTTTCGAATTTCGAATAGCAAAAAATCTAAAGCAGCCATTTTGTTTTCTATCGATTGGTAGAAAAAAAATCTATTGTGACCGGCGAACCGTTTGCCCATTGGCCCAGTTTCTGATGAGGGTGCCATAATAGGGTTGCCTCTCCCCTTTTTTTGGGCTTCTCACTTCGGGGCCCTTTTAAATATGAATTCCGGAAGATTTTGTGCAGACGTGTCAACTTTGAGAGAGCTCCGTAATTAAAATGGGAATGTTAATGCGTTTATCAAGTTAGTTCAAGAGTGACAGAATTTTTTGATGTGTTTTTATTCCTGAAGGTCAACGTAAGCTCATTAATTTTTTGTAGTAAAATTTTTAATTTCTTTTGGCGTTTCGTTTTCTGGGTGATTAGTATAAAACCTTTCTTTTGACAAAATTATCACGTCAGAACGTCAAAAGTCACGTTGAATTTGCCAAACATTTTTGCATAAGCCAAAAACTTAGGTAAGTGTGTAAGTTAGGCATCAATTATACTACCTTTTTCTGACTAACAAACAAAACCTAAAGGAAGGTAGGTACTTAACCCAAAGCTTTAAGTTTGTAAGAAATTTTAAAACTCTACCTACAACATACTCTACTAAAATGCCTCATAATTTACTAAAACTATTCAAGAATGTAGAACTACATTTTGTAAGACGAACACATGCCGCAGTCTTAATTGCATGTTGACTCTACCGAACAGCATACACTACAGTTACTACGTACATGCACAAAGTAGTAACTACTCATTAAGCTACAGTCATAGAAACTAGCATTTAACCTGCGACCGTTGCCAGTACCGCCTGTCTGCTAGAAATAATGACGTACAGAATAGGTACAAGCAGCTTTTACTGTTGAACCTTTGCTCAATAAAAATAGTAGGTAAACTATCTTTGGTTAAAGCCTCTGATGTAATAGAATAGTACTGTGACAAAGTTCTAAGTGATGTTGAGATCCTTTAACAATGCCCAAGATACCTTAAGCGTACAGCTGTCTGTCTGCCATATTAAGATAAGCGTTCGTGCTAAGTGCTGGCATTAATAAGCTAATAAGTTCTGATTATGCACCTAAAGCTAAGATAAGCGGTAAAATTGCTTAACTACAAAGCAAAATTAACAATAGAGATATTTTAAAGTACAACTGTAAAGTGCTAGTTATACCTAAATGCACTAAATTTATTATCAAGCCAAAATAAAAAAGAAAATCTTTTCAATTTCTGAGACGAAATTGCTACTTTACCTGTACTTTATTTTATTCTGTGAACTAACCATAATATAAGTACTTAAGTTTTATTTACCAAATATTTACTTTTTACACAAAACATGGGCTAAATATACAGCAATTGCATCAGTGTCGACGTGTTATGTGAGGAGTATATTGCCAAGATAAAGTTTATCTTGGCAACCCACGGACAAATTTTGATAAAACATACTTTAGACCACCTGGTAGACATCGAAACATTTCACAATTGACGACTATAAAAGAAATACTTCCAATCAAATTGACATCACCTCTTTTGGTGTTGTAATCACGTCATGACCTAGTCGTGTTTCGGGATGTAGTCCGGTGTAACCGTTCCGAAGACGGGTCAGCAGTAGCGCACTTGTGGCGCCTCACTCAACTGTCTTTGTACTTCTCCACTCTACAAAACTTCAAGGCTAGAGTGAAAAAGTACCTTATAGGTCGTCGTGCTCCATCTTAGACCACAAAATCGCTTAACATCAGGCGAGTTGGTGGTCAAACGCCGACCATTCTACATTAAAAAATATATATATATTTGAGAGCATAACCTAACTGTTTATCATAACCTAACATAGTTCATGCCATAACCTAACTTTATCAGTTGAGAAGCATGTGTTTAGTCCGGCACTCAATGCATTTAATACCGTCTGACGTCGACGATTGGACGATCGAATGCACTTACCGAACTATGTCATACCGGGACGTTCATGACATTCCTGATTTATGGTCTACAGTGTACAATATACTTTATGTCGAAGAACGAAGAAAAGAAAATACACGGAATAGCCGTTCTAGCACATTATTTGGTCTTAGCGCAAGATAAAAAATGTTAATGTATTTGTATTGAACTAAAATATTAGCAGAATTGATAAAATAAAATATTTTTAAAAAAAATGGAGCTATTTTCAATTTATAAAAAGTTATAAGCAGCTTGTTGAAGTAATATCTAACAACTTTAGTTAACGGTTTTTTGATAATTATGTTTTGGAGAAACTAATTGCAGCTCTACATTTTTAATTAATATACTATACGTTAATTATATTCAGTTCGCAACAAAGTCACTAATTAAAGAGACTACGAAGCTATTTTGTAACTAGCTTAAGATGATTTAAATGACTTTTATTACTTACTCATGTTAGCAATATTTATTTTTCATTTTATTAACGACGTAGACTTAAGGTACTTCTAAGGTAACTCTAAGTTCTTCTTTGTTTTAAGTTTACATGCATATTAATAATGTTTAAAAATGATAACTTATATAGGTATCTACATACGAGTATGTATGTATTTCTACAGTTTTTTTTTTAGGTAAGCAAATTTTAATAACCTATTGATACCATTACTTTGACTTGTACAAGAGACTTATAATAAAAACCAAAAATAGTTATTATTATTACGCTATTGATTTCATAGACCTACTTCAAAGCATGAAGCTTGCATGCAAGCGAATTATACGTTCTCTAAATTTACGATTTGGTATCGTACTTCTATAAGAAAATTGTCTTAACTTGCAAAATATATTCAACCTAGACAAAGACAGTTTTGTATGTTAATGTCACTGTGCACGCTGCATATTTTTCATCCCACCTTCTTGAGACAAACCATCTAAGCGATTTAATCAACAAGACCCGCCCCATGCATAAATTAACCAACGCGACTTGTCTACAAAATACCACGTATTTTCTACCGAGATTATGCCAATTATCTACAAAATACTCGTATTTTCTACGGAGTTTATGAAAGTGTGACGCTGACGCGACTCATACGCGGTTGGAAATATTACACGTTTTAATTCTTCGAGGTTTAGATAATGTTGGTTGTGGGGATGTCGGAACTCGGAAGAGTGGAGACGGCAGTTTTGTAACAGTCATCTTAGAATTTTACTTGTACCTTTTTATTTTGACTTTCAGAAACCGTATCGTGCCGTGTCATTTTTACAACATTTATTTTATTTAGCATAACACGGAGCCACAATTTAGGGAAAAAAATCTGTGTCTTTTTAACTTTTGACTTATAATACTAAATTAAAGCATAATATTCATTTTACGGCTATTTTGACTCAATTAACATGTAAACTGTAGTTGTAACCCATAAAGTAATAGCCAAGCCGATGTTCACCAAAATTTAACATGGCGATTATTTGTTTAACCGATCATAACATGGTTGACTTTTTGACATTGAGTGTCAAAAATGGTAAAGATTTAGTTACTTTGTCCAGTTTCTGTGACTGACAGTAGTAAAAAGAGAACATAAAACTAAAAATAAATAAACAAAACAAGTCACAGATTAAACTCGAGGTGAACATTCACTCATGCCATATCTACAACTGATTCCGCGATCCATGTTCAAAATGCAGGGTTTCAAAAGGGGCGAATGGTAATCAAACCCAGCAAGCAGTTCACCACAATCTGGGCTTCTCCACTTAAGCCCTTTATCTTGCAAACTCGGGACTTGGCTCAAAGCCTACTGAGCAAACCAGACTATATACCTACTACGCTTACGTCTACCAAAGCACTTAACCAACGTTAGCATGTTATGGTGAGTTTCAATATAGGTCAAGCTTAACATAAAATAGGTTCGAAGGTCAACCCTAACCAGCTTTTAGGCCACCCGTGGTGGCCAGTTGTGATTTATAGGAAAAACAGACCTGGTTAAGTCAGTGTCTTCCAAAATACGGTAGTCTTCTAAAATGCAGTTGTAAATAATAATTATGTAAGTTTTAATTGCAGTCCCTTACATTAAGACGGACAAGATTGGCTACATTACTTGAAATCAATCGGTTATTGCGCTAAGCTACGCTAGCGCTACAAATGTACGGAAAAAGGGTCTACAGTGAAGGCAGAATATTTTTATTTTTCTTATTGATGTACTTGCTTTGGATATTTTTTCCCTTTTGACATGATGTATCCAATACATATCTGAACTGGTCTGTTTTAGTCATTTATGTCTTATTTCCGACAGTTTTTGTTTAATTTATCCTGATTTAGTGATTTTACAAAAAAAAACAACCAGGCTTCAAAAAAATATTGGTAGGTATTTTGTCTCCAAAAACTTTGTTTAAATCACCACACAAGTCTTAGCGGATCGTTAGAAAAGCTCAGGTACAGGTTGAAAATAAACTCAAACCTGTTATAGAGATACTTATATTTAAAAAAAAGTCTACAATATTGGGATGTACCCATATGTGACATGCTGTTTAAAAAAGCAAGCCAACGCTCTCCCAATTCGACTCGAGTGAAGGCTCTATACGCCAAAAGCTTTAAGGTGGATAATTTTCCTCTCCCTTGTTTCCCCCGGCTTACTCTGGAGCCCTCCGACGCAAATATAGGCTTTTTGTTGATGAAAAGGGTAAAGGGTTGAATAAATTACCTTTTCTATTTCTAGTTTTGAGGAATAAACTAGAGCGCCGCGTTTCCACCGAGCGTTTCAAAGCACGGACGGAATTTAGATGAGCCAGTTATTTTAAGTCCATTTTTGATCCAACTAAGTATATACATGCTAATATATGAAAATACCTACTTACTTATAAAAATTTTAGAATCATTGTAATATTTTCAAAAGTTACTTAGATAAGTATCTAAGACAAGGTAAAAAACGAAACAGTTAAGAATGTGTTAAGATTATTTTTACACGATAAGCAAAACGGCTGGGCAATAAACTTTGAAAGGAAGAGGTGTTAATTTTAATCAAGGCTTACGTTTCAAGAGATAGCTGGTAATGTTTAATCCAATTAAAAGAGATTGGCTTCCAAAGCTAGCGATGCGTGTTTTGTACAAAAAAACGGTGCCTCGATGTGGCTGTAGTTACGGCAAACTTCAAGTGGACATAAATAAGGGTCGCAATATTCGGTGGTCCCATCTCTACAGATGACGCCAAGCTCACCACATCTAATTTTACTCCCTACCATGCTCAGGAAAGAGTCTACTTTTGTTTGACTGTTGCTAAAGTATACTCCTAAATACCACTAAAAGATAATCAACTTTAATAGCAGGGATATAAGGCACGGTTTCGAAAAACAATGACATAACTTCGGAGAATCCGACGGAATTTCTTGCGAAACTGTAGTGTCGCATCAGTTTTGGGAACAACTTGGATTAAATAAATTCTTTCGAGCGTCGTTTGTTTAAAATTGCGAATCAAATTCGTTGGTAATGGTTTTGTTTTCCAATAAGTTTGTGCCCAAGTCGTTGGCGAACGAAATTTTCATACTAATCGCGTATTTACCGTGTACGGGCTTATATTTGAGATAAAACACAGGAGATTGGCGTCGCTTACGGATAAAAATGTCATAAGTGATTTGGGAATAAAACTTTTACGCCAAAAATATCACTTCAGGTATGGTTACGTCAAAGTGTGAAACTTTATCTTGTCGACAGGCCATGTACTTTTTCGTAAATATTTAAAAAAAAAACTAAGTAAGTATATTATTTTCATCGTCGTGTCATTCGATGCGCATCGTACCTATTCCGTACATTTTCTTTTTATGCGTCGAAATCCCATTGAGTATCGAATCTGAGCTGCATACAATATCCGACTCCCTGACGTACAATATGCTAGAATTATATACCGAATAGAATCCATTTGGGGCTTGATGCTCTCACCTTAATATAGCTTAAGAGATTTCACCTTGTCCATCCCATTTCGTACATATCCGCACGGATCACGTAGGTATAACTAGGGCGGGTATGGCTCGCTCTGATGGGTTTCCTTTCCTCCATTTGTCGGCCCAAGAGACTTATTATACTGTGTACATGAGATACGAGAAATATTTTGCTCAAATATAATCAGGGACACGACCAAACAGTGCTTTGTTTTTATTCAATGTTATATGAAATATATTTTGGGACGGCTGGGACGCTGAATGCAAATGTTTAACTTCATATTGGATCGGTTCGGGTACGCCGTTTGTTAGTAGATACGCTGTAGCGAGTTTTAAAAGGGTTTTCGTTTGGAATTATCTTTAGGGCCCACGATATTCTAAGTTGATACTGATAAGTTGCATAAAATCTGAATACGAATATGTTGATTTCCAAAAATGAACGTACATTGAAATGTAACTGAGATAGTCTATCTTGTACCTATTTGAATTCCAAATGTCGATGTCATCTACTTCATAGAAATAATAATATAATTTTGATTTGAAATCTAAGAACACCAACGTTGAACCAAAAATCAACATTTTAAGACTTGATAAATAAATCTTATGTATCTACCAAGTAAATAAAAAGCCTACTAAGGCTATCCTAATACTGACGAAAACTAGTCATTGGACAATATGTATTCAAATTTCGATTTAATTATACATTGCTTAATATATTAGCGTATTTTTTTGGCCTAATGTAGCAAGTTCCAAAATCACCCTACCCACCTCTAAGATAAAAATAAAAAGATACGTAAGTCAAGTAAAGGAACACGCAACTCAATCTTCAGTAAATGGGTTTCATCTACCTACTACAAATGTTGGTAAAAACGTCGGCATCGTAATTACAGACGGTATTCGACTGATAGAACCATTATGACAATTGATTACTGAATCCGTTGATCGCCTTTAACGAATTCGAGTAAATGTTAGATTACACAAAGTATATTTATACATTTTCTTGGTCCTTTCCCCTTATTCAATTCAAGTATTTTAAAATAATGACATTCATAATTTTTAAATATTTTTTTCTTACTTTTTGACATTTTATATTTTGATTTGTACTATTTTGACATTCACATTTGTGTCATTTCTATGTTATGTTTTATTTAATTCTCATTTTATTACCATGACATGTTTTTATTTTTATTTGATAATTTGATTTTTGAGATTAATTTAGTTTGTTGTTTATTGAATTTATTGTAATTAATTATTATCATTAGCGTAAGTCGGGTAACTGGTGCTACTTGAATAAATAAATAACAACAAATTAATAAAATTATCTTGACTCGTTGTTTTTGCTACTTGCACTTGGCGGAAAATTGATTTTTATTTTGTTTTATATTTCATGCTCTATACTTTTCCGTGCTTAATCTCTACATAGTATAAAAAACAAACACCCTTTTCGCGTCTGTCAATCTCCCGGTCTGTATTTCCGCTAACTCCCCCTAAACCACAACGGAATTTGATGCGGTTTTTACTTTTAACCATTGGTTAGAAAAAAACTCACGGAAGGTTTTGTAGGTACCGTGCGAAGCCGAGGCAAATTACTAGTAAATAATAAAGCTTGTCTAAAATGTAATCGATGTCAAATTATTTTATAATCTAATCACAAAACAAATAGACACAGACGAGACTAAATTGTAAAAAAAATATTAAATAACAATATCTATATACTCGTACTAAGTATTATTATCCAGGTACTAACCAACCTCATTTTTCACAGAGCACAGCAGACAAAATATTAGCCAGATAAAACATTTTTGGTCACAAAAGTCTCGTATTTTGTGATAGGTACAAAAAATATTTTGTAAGGGAAAATGTGATATTCCTGTTCGTGTAAACAAGGTAAACACCCCCGTAGTCGACCGTCGGTGCCTCAATAATATAAAACATGTGCCCATATCCCCTCCTATAGTAGCATCCACCCTGCAGATACGTGTGTATGTCTGCCGCAACATTTACTCATGTTTTGCATATTTTAACAAACTAGGTGAATATGATACTTTGTAGCTGAAGGATTTAAGCTTGAAAAAATAATAGATAGGTACAATACGTACCACAAAACATGAGACTTGGCGAGCGTCAGGTGTAAGGAAATATTTTATTAATATATTCAATACAAGCTGCGCCCCGCGGTTTCACCCGCGGTTAAAAAGTATCCTATGCGCTAATCTAGAATATAATCTATCTCTGTGCCAAATTTCATCCAGATCTGTTCAGCCGTTCTGGCGTGAAAGATTAACAAACATCCATCCATCCATCCATACATACATACAAAGTAAGTATTAGTTATTTATTTTCAAGTCTCATCTTTCGTGGCGTTTTTGTACTATACCTACTTATTATTATTGCACTGCAAACATTTAATTAAAATTTTCAATAAACATACCTAGGCAATTACGAATACATCCTACATAAACTTACACGTACCTACGTGTATTTTTTGTAAGGATCACTTTACTTAGGTAAGCCTAATTCTTCAAACATTTTCATCGTCTAAAATTAATTCTATTTTGTTCCGAACAAATCATCATCTCCAGCTTTCCTTATCCTGCTCAGTACAAGGCTTCTCTTCTATTGAGGTTAGAAGAGAAGCCTTGTACTGAGCAGGATACAACAACAACATACAAAAAAAAAAAAAAAGGAAAATATTACATTCGTCTGCCAAACTCCGAACCAATACGAAAGGAAATGGCGGTGAAATACAACAAAAATACCGCCTTCATTAATTATGGCGGATAAAAATTCATAGTTCGCGAAGGGAGAGCGAGTGCCGAAGGTCACGTCCCCGACCAATGGACTCTACCGAATGACGCTACCAGTTAACTTGAATAACCGACCCGGCCATAGAGCAGGGAGTACAGATGGGCCACATCTTTAGATAAACTTTCAGTGGTGCTACAAAATACAAAAGGTGTACAAAAATTACCGTTTTCACAATATTTAAATTAAAAAATAACCGTACTAAATTAATAATCTTAAGATACTTTACAAAAAGTAAGCTTTGTGATTATTAAAGTTATTTTATTTTGTTTTGTTTTGCTCACCTTTAAAATTGTTTTATAAGTGAAGTAGGTAGTAAATAAATTAAATAGGTAGGTACCTACTTTAAGATGTTAAAAAGTTCCTTTGTTTTAAATTAAAGTAGGTGTTGTAATACTCCTGCACTGGAAGAGGCCAGCGTGACTATAATCATTATGTTATGAATCTAGTAAAAATCCGTAACTAAGTACATACTACATACTCGTACCTACCTATCCACAGTGCCGTTCATTGAATGCGTTTGCGTATCTCAAATGCTACCTAATATATATTACGAAATCGTTAGAAGCGTAAAGAACCATGGTTCTTTAACAATAGTTACCTAATTTAATTGGTTGCAACCAATTAAATTAGGTAACCATTTTAGAATTACAATAATTATTATAAACCATTCCCTAAATAACCAAGAGATAAAAAAAACTAACTTAGACCAAACTGAAGGCAACACTCTTATTATTTGTACCCACTAGGTACTGCTTCTACACAGCGTCAATCGAATCTCATTAGAGCCTCATGAATACCGACCAAGAGATATAAACCTAACAAGCTGATCCGAGAAAGGCTGATCTGTCTGTCGTTATATTCTTTGACGGCACGAGGTTCGATGGCGGACGTCAGTCGATCGAATTATTATACAGCGGACTAAATAACCTTATCTGATGATAACTTCGTATCTTCTTCCTCGAAATAATATTGTTACTTTACTTGTAGGTACCTACTTGAATGTGTGTAGGTATGGTTTTATATTGTGTCAATGAGTTTCTTAACAATCTATTAACATACTCTTATGTATGCTTGTATACTTATGGACATTGCGATGCAATAATGTATTAGGTCATGTTTTAAAACTTGGGATTTAGTTGACAAAATATCAGGTACGACATTTAGCACAGTAGGTATCTACAGATAAAGGTACAGGTAGACATGCTCATTACTAGCACAAAAGCATGCCATTAATGAGCAATTGCTACTCAGTGGTATGTGTGTCAAAGTGTTGCTAGTAATTAGCACGCTTATTTCGAGCATGCTCAAAAATCAGCTGTCGTTTAATTAAAGATCTTTTATTGTTTGGTTGTTGATTTATTTCGGTTTATTTAGCAGAGCGTGCTACTTTTAAGAATGCTCATTTTTAAACGTATCTATCTGTACCTTAAGAACTCACGGAGTGGTATTCGTCCGCGCGCGCCGCGACTATACGCGCTACGGAACGCTGTTCTTATTTCAAAATTCACGACGCTATTTGCGGTCGCGTTACCGCTACGGTTGCGGAACAGCCTAACAAACTGGTACGAAACCGTGCTGGCAAACCGACCGCAAAGTTCACAGGCGCGGCCGCTAAAGCACGCGGTTGACCGCGTCCCGCTTCAGGCGCCGAGCGCCGCCGCGAGGCTACAGCAACCGTGCCCGACGCACGAGTTTTTAGCCTTAGGATAAATGTATATAAATGTATTTAGAATATGAATCCTAAGGCTAAAAACTCGTGCGTATAGGATGTAGCGTATGTCGTGCGTGCTAAAAACTCGCGGGACGGTTTTTTTCCGCTCCTGCAGCAGTTGCGGGCCCAACTTCTGTGGAACTTATGTAGAATGTAAATATAATGTGTGTAAAAATTTAAATCATTGTTTCACGATGCGTTTTAAGCCCGTGGTGCGCTGACAATACGTCGGGTAGAGCTGTGAAAACACTTTCCTCTTTACAAATAAACGTTGTGTAGGCACGGAATAGTAAAACAGTGTTTTATCTTTTACTTCCTTTAAAATATATAGCTCGATCGAAAAAGACAAAACACTGTATAACTACAATATTACGAAGCTATACGACGTTTATTTCTAAGGGGGTTTGTGTGTGCTTATTTTCATTTAAATCTCCTAATTAATGTTTGTTGGTAGCTTTTATTAACGTTCGTAAAGTTATTTATATAAGTCCTATTAAAATTTGTACAAGGTTTGTTTGTAATAGCCCAAGGAGGTAGATAAATTTTTAGATAAATATTTATAAATTTTTATATCAGTAAGGTAGAAGCCAAAAGAATTTGCTAGTATTTAAGTAAGTTTTAATCTTAATCTTATCTTATCAATTAAAGTTATGTAGATGAAACCTTTTAGTTTAACAAGCTGTGTGGCGAAGAATTTTGATTAGCAGTTAGTTTGATAAGTTTTGTAACATCGAGATAGTTGTGTAACTTTTGATATAGGTACCTATTAGGTATTAGTGAAATATTTAAAAACAAGTTTATTTTGACAATTTTGGTATTTTTAGTTTTAATAGATATACGAACTGTAAAAATGTTTGGCGATTCCATTTTAGGTACGAGCATCGAAAAAAACTTGTGGTCAATCTTCATATTACTTCACTACCTGCGCCCCGCGGTTTCACCCGCGGTTAAAAAGTATCCTATGTGTTATTCTAGACTATAATCTATCTCTGTGCCAAATTTCATCCAGATCTGTTCAGCCGTTCTGGCGTGAAAGAGTAACAAACATCCATCCATCCATACATACAAATTTTCGCGTTTATTATATTAGTAGGATATCCTATAGTTTGTTTTTTTTTTGCCAAAATGACAATCACCTATTGTTCTATTGTTTTAAACATTTAAATAATTTTACTGAAAAATTAAGACGCATGAATAAGACCTTTTAATTTTGTTAAATCCTTTCAAAAACTACGAACAAAAATTTGAAAGCATTACCATTTTTGTCTAAACATTTTCTAAGGAAACTTTTTAAATTCCGCCCCAACATCTTTGCCTAAATCTCTTTCCCCGGACTAACTTTTTTAAATTTCCCGTTTCAGCGTAACCTCCCCAGCCAGCGATGCAGAACATTTTTGGTCTCAGCGAGTCAGAAGTGCACCTAAGCGGTCGTGAACTCTCCCAGAAAGAATATTAGAAAACCGAACTTTACATTTTGAAGAGAAAGAAAAATATATTGGATAGGTAAATTTTCCAAGTAAATTCTTTTGCAGCTTGAAAAGTTTTATTATATCTCATCATCAGAGGTAAATCTTTTAAAACTTTGATTCAAAGCGAAAGTTTCTTAATAAACTCTCAAATAAATCAATATCGAATGCTCACGACTGTATAAACAGATAGTGTCATAAATATAGAAAATCATCACCTTACAACCAATTTAAGCCCACTGCAGAGCATAAATATCCCCACTAAAATATGGAATAGAATAAATACCAAAATCGCGTCACCGCATTCCCACATAATGACCAACGCCAGATTCCAGCGCCAACAACGTAATGCGATCCCGTCTCCAAAATTATCTGTCATTGACACGTCAGTTGTCAGGTGAGAGGGCCGCCATTGTAGTACCTGCACGTAGGCCCGCGCCCGCGCCCCTCCCCCTCAATTGACATGCAAATGAAACGGCGGCGTAGAACGCGCGCTCGCGGACCAACTGTTATTTATCTCTGATTGGCCCCGTTTATTCCGCTTTGACAGACAGGTTCCAATTCCGTTCGGGCCCGCGGTGTTTACATAATTAGATATGTAAATATAAATACAGTATGCAAGAGGCTTCTAAATGAAATAAAATTCATACCAAATGGCATTCTTTCAAGATACCCTTGATAGGTCAACTTGCATGAATAGGACTTTACCATTTGATCAGTTACATGTCACATAAATTCGGTTCTTTACGGACGGAATTAAGCTGTATCGGCTGTTGATTAGTCATTCATTAAGAGTTTTTGAATTAATTAGTTACATTTGTCTTCATTAAATTGGTTCAGAAAATGTCCAGCTGCATTTTATAATGAGCATTGAGCAGGTACATTAATAATGGGTTTATTATACGTTGAGATATTTTTAAAAATAATTATTCAAAAGGACCTATCTACCGAACTAGAACATAATTTATTTTATTCTTATTGCTGCCAAAGTTTAATTGTGATTTCGAAATACGTCTGTCGTAATGCAACGGCGCTAGAAACTCATCCCAGTAATTTATTCAATGAATAATAATGAATATGAATCCTTTTTTAACAATACACATGTAGACCGTAGAACAATACTGTGCATCCGCAATTCATAACTCTATTGTGTTCAGGTTCCTAGTAGACATTAATTCTCCTTTTTCCATTCAACTTTGGACCTTACGTCAAGAATCACAAGGTTTATTAAAACCACTCATTGCTGGATTGGCTTCGTAGTTACTGTCTTTATCGAAATGTTTATTGTACAAGACGTTATTGTAAGTACGCATAGTCCACAGTACAACTAGATATAACTATATACCTACATATACTTATTATTCGTAGTTATATAGATGCCAAAAAAGGAAAAAAAGCTTCGAACTGACTACTATGTGGTATTCTGTGTAACAGATGCGTAGATGTTTCGTAACGTTTTCGTATCTACCAAATTGGTTTTAATCAAGGAAGTGATGTGTATTCTATGTTACTAATTAGGTTAATTAAATAACATGTGTGAGAAGATTAGATCAACGAATGAGGAAGGTGTGTTCCTGTTCAAACGAGTATATAGATACTTACCGACAAAAATAATTTGCATCCATATGTCAATCAATTTTAAGGCCCAGTACTATCAAGAAATCAACTAAAACAAGTATTTTGTTTGCGCCTAGTTTAATGTGAAGAATTGTGATGATCAGATTTAAAAACATACCGCTGCTGGTAGAATAAATAACCAAAAACAGTTTAACTGGTAGAATTTTGAAAATCATTCTGATTTTGGAAAAAAAATACAAAAATCATCTTAAAAAAAAAATTCTTAACGTGGTTTTCGAAATTTTTAAGCGATTATATTTATTTTCTATTAATTATTAATTATTAAATAACCAGATTATTTCTCCAAAGTTTAACCGAGTAACTTATTATTATGTGTGTTCTTATAACGATTAATACCAATAAAAACGGCAAGAGAATGTAATTCTAGGCGTCAATCCCATTTTACCATCAAAATAAAAATGATACACGATTTTCAACTCTAAATATAAAGCAGCTTAAATAATGGTGTGTGCGGGTGGAAAATCGTGGTATGACTGCGCCTTAAGTAGTTGCTTGGACAGTTAGCTACAAATTATAGTATTGAATTCGTTACTAGGATTCAGAGTCGATATATTTCACGAAATGTATGTGGGTAAAAAAAAGCAAATAAAACCAGGCATACAAATTAAAGCTGAGCAAATATTTTCTAGAAACAAAAACGATTCTAACATCTAAAAAAACACACGCAATTTTCATCTTGTCGTTCATGTCCAATAAAGACGTTCCTACTTAGAACGAGAGCAAAAAATACTACCTTCTTTTTTTCTGCACCAAAAAACTGCTTTACTTTTGACAAAACGCCAAGCCTGGCGGTACGAATACTTATTATCTCAAGCAACCTGCGCCAAATAATGCAAGATCTTATCAAAAATGATGACGCACAAGTTCTCGGGTATTTTCGTAGTACTTCAATTATATCTACGTAGATGGAGATGAGAAATCTAGAGACGAGATCTATAATATCAGTTATGTTTTATCTGCCGAAGTTCCAAGCAGTTTGATAAGTAGGCAACTACTTAACCCGAATACCCGAGAGTTGTAGAAAGTTGGGCGATTTGTAACTTGCTACTGTGTTTCTCAAATCGATAAAGTGGAGACGGCCTCACCACAGTCTAAACAACTCTATTCTTACATTGTGGCTCTACAAGACAGGAGGTTGGTTTGTCTAGCTTACATACCTAGATCTAGACAAGGAACTAGTCTAGATGTTGTCTATTTCTGTACTCGTTTGTAACAGATATATAGGGTCAGGGTCTTGCATTACACACTTCCTATCTTTAAATTTTAATAAAACAAAGTGTGTATGAAAAATAATAAAAAAACTTTTAACCAACCCTAAAAATATTTCATTCATTTCTAATAATAAAACGAATAAATAACTAAAAATAAGGTTTGAAAAAATCTTCAAAAGAAATCTTTGCGAATCTTTATTGATCTACCAAATAGTACTGAGTAGTAGTAATCACATTACGATACGATAGAATGATGTCAACAGTATGGAATGTAGGGACATAGATATGGTATACAGAATATCTGCTTCATTTGTGATGTCACATGAAATGGAATAGCATTGCCAGCGTCAGAACTAGCCACTCCCATCGTACATCAAGTATTAATGCATCACTCATGTATCCGAATCTCGGTAACTTTTGTAGGTACAGCACGCATATTGATTACAAAAATACCAAATTTTGGGGGGATTGAAATGACTATTTGCGCAAGTCACGTATCGGTCTGAGCTTATCCGGAGTTAGGTTTGATGATAATAAGTGATACCACCAAATATGGGCAGCGCGGATGCTATGTTACTAGAAACAACAACTATTATTTTGCATCTTTAAGTTTTTTTTAAAATAAATAGTAGGTAAGATCCTGCTTTTTAATTCCTATTTGAAAACTTTTGTTTTTTTTTTACAAAAACCTTTATTTATTTGTACCGAGCTTTTGTTGTTTACTTAAATTAATAATTGACGTTTTTGTAGGTACGTTTTTTAGTTTAAAACAGTCTTCACGTCAATTGAAAATTCAAACGACAAAACAATAACTTACCATAATTATTATATCCATCCAATTTCATAAATAAATAACTTTAAAAATTATTAAACTGTAAAGAATGACAGATATTAAAATTATTAATCACGTCGTTTACAAATGTACTTGTTTGTTAATAATGTCATAAAACAAACCCGACGCCATCAAAATAATTTTATAGATCGTAAAATTATCAAGTTTAAATTAAACGATCACATACTGAAACGTGCCTTAATTTGGACTATGTTAACAAAACGTTTGTATTTAATGTTTTCATTCAAGTTTTTTTTTTGTCATTTTTAAAATACGTATTTACTTGAGTTATTTCAGTTAAGGTGCGGCTATAAGCTGCAACTCGTCACCTTTCTGCGGAATTGACGTGGGAGATAATTCACCCGATAGATCGCCGAGTGCCGAACTAACCGGCTACATTTGTCGCAATAGCCCGAATTATCGCCGAAGGCTGCTAATGTAGCTGTACCATTAGAATGTAAGCTGACTGACGACTCACGGACGGAAACCATTGACAGTTTAAAAAAAAAATTTAAAACTGTTTAGCCGTCTCCCAGACAGACGCGGTCTGCGGTGGCCACAGGACTTCTGTATTGGCGGCCATTAATGTCATATTGGCCGCCACCGCAGGCCGCGTCTGTCAGGGAGACGCCTTAGTAAGATTGAGTATAAATTAACTGAATTAGCCTAGAAGTGTTACTAAAATCAAAATTTCACAATTTGAACAAATAACTTACTTTAAAGTCGTCCAGTTTAATATTTAATTTACTTCAACATTCGTTTTTTTTTTTTTTACTTTTATAGTTAAGTTATGTCTAGTATTCAGTTTATTCCTAAAAATAGCATCTACCTGCGTTTCCAACTTGCCACATTTGTTGTCTTGAGAAGCGGGATTCTGCCATCAAAAGTGAGCAAAAAACGGGACTTAATTTAAAAATAAATACATTTATAATATCAGTAGTTTTAGTAGGGGACCGAGTCCCCGAGTCTGTCTCACGCGAGAAATTGAATTTTGGGCAAAAAATTGAGACAGTCTTGTCAGAATCCGAAAGTCTAGCAAGCCTGCATCCTTATCAAAACAAACACATTTTAGTGAAAACTTACCCTTACAATCTTCAATATTTTACCTAAACGCTTGTCTCATCCAGCATCAACCGACATCCTAGACAAGGAGCATTCGCTCGGCGTCCTCACCGAGTCAATATCAATAAATGGGAAGCCGGGAAATTGGATGTGTTGAGGCCCCGACACCGACCGACACTGTACGTAATAAGATAGTAATGAGCCTCGTAAAAATATGCTCGTTGGCTCCCGGTCTATGACTAAATATTTAACCAACTCGTGTCCCTGGGTGGTTATTAGAAACTAGCTTTTGCGAGGGGCTTTGTTCTTCATCATGCTAGACCTAAAAAGGCCGTAAAAATCTTTCGTTTTATGTCTCTATTCTCTTTTATAAGAATCAAAAGTATTCACAAAAAGTATCTATCTACATATTTAACTTGTTGTCTAACTTCCATACGATTTGCTATCCAAATACCTATCTTTTAACTACGTACTATTAACTTGTTAATTATTATTAAATGCTATAAATTTCGGTCCAAATATCAACAGTATAGGTACTCTTCTTATGACAGAATCGTGTGAGCCTAATTATTAATATGATAATAATAATGTACACAGAACCTAGCTACAGATAATTTAAGCACCCACTCCATTATATTTGGTTTACCAACTCTATGGCACTATGGGTATCCCGACTTTCAAATCACGAGGTTGTTAGCGCCATCTTTTGAAAGCTTCTAGGAACTTTCGACTAATTATGAGTAATTATTAGGAAACTATGTGTTTAATTAGTATATTCTTTTATATTATTAACGAAAAAGGTTTTCGAGCACAAATCGGTGACAATATCTGACTTAGATCTGTAGGTATGCTAGGTACCTACCTAAGTATGCAAAATACTTTTAACTATGATACTTGGGTAACTAAATGATAAAAAAATACTAATTTTGCTTGATTATTTTGTCACGAAAATTGTTAACTTACAGTTATTTTTAATGTATTTTTGTCTCTTAGAGTTCAGAGTTAAACTCTATTCTTCCTTCTTTGCCCAAACCATTAGACTAATGGTATATCTTAACCAATTCTAGAGACAATAGGCCATAGACCTAAATTAATTTGTTTACTGCGTTGTTTCTCTTACCCAAATTAAGTAATCCTCGGACATACTCATACGTGCATACCAACCTTCATCCATTGTTAGCGAGCTTCTACTAATCAAGCTGTAGGTATAATCTGTTTAATTAGTAAAACTCACGCACGACGAATAACATCTAAATTTAGAACATTTTGTCTATAGGTACTTACCTATGGAACCTATCTACGTAAAACACTAGTACTTACCGCAATAGCAAAACAGTTGACGACGTGAGTAGCGTCCATTTTGTAACAATTCGACTTTTAAATTACCCGCCACAAATAAGTTAAAAAAGTTTTTTTTTTATAAAATAGATTAATTAAGCGATACTCACAATCACATCCACACTCATTTGGTCCATAATGAATCCCCAAACCTGTAAAAAAACAAAATGGCGTTAATTGATTCCCAACTATCCGTCTAAATTGTGTATTCGGCCGGCTGCACTAGCCTACAAAGATTGATTTGACATTGACACGCCGCGCATGCGTATTGCCCTAATTCCGACACGAGGTCCCGAATTGTAGAGATGTCTAGACGCACATGCTAATGAGAGCGACAGGGACAGGTGTAGGACGCGCAGGGACGTCTGGAAACAGGTTTGGCCGGTATCATGGCTGACTATGCATCTGCATGCATTTTAAAGAATGGTATTAAATGCGGCAGAACGTTACCGTTTGTGAGAACCAAACTTTCTTTTCGAATTTCAAAAATGTCAAATAACATTCATAGTCAGAAAGTGCAGTTACTGTTAACAACTAAATTAGAAAAGTGTAGACGCGTTTTAATTTGTAGGTAGATCACAAAGGTCAGACGATACTGTGAGAAATCACGGAGTAGCAACGCCCGCATATAGCTATGAATATTGATAGGTAGCTCTATAGATAAAACTCACGCGTGCAAGAAAGTTATCAGTTCATTGAACCTGAAAATCAATGGCGTCCCAGGCCGAATTCTCGCTGCCATCGAAAAACAAGCCAAATATAATATTATTTATGCCCGAAAAAACATGGCACCAAAGGCAACTAACTTAATCTCGTGCTACCCAAATTTGCATAAGTAGATGACATAATTTTTAAAAATTTTGATAGTCATAATTATGACAAATGTTTTTCATTAACGATTATTTTATTCCGAGCCATTATGAGTTGGTTAAGTTATTGACAGGTGAGCATCATGGGCAAGTAGTAATATACCATAGATTAGTAAAGATACAAGTTTATGCAGATTTTTTGGAATTCAAACGTACATTTATCTACGATGAATTTATGAATATTGATGATTGTAATTCAATGTCGAGACTGAATTGAAATCGGTTCGCTTAAAGCTTTGCGTAAAGTCGCGTCGAATCGGAATCGAGAAGTTAAATTTACATAATGTGATGCTGAGAATGAGGTACGACTATTGGAAAATCTTATCTTCCGAGACAAGGCACGTAACGGTCCTATTTGATTATGTGTGGGCTTTCTTTAAAATATGGCTTATTAATGCATTAGATTAGTAGATGAAGCAGTTATAATAAAAGTAAATAGACTAGCCAATCATACAAATTCCAGAGCTCATGACAATTTAGTAGCTACGATTAGAATTAAAATTTGGAATGAAATTTTATGAATCATAAATGTTTGCAAAAAGAAAACTAGTACCCAATTTCGTGAAAGTTATGTATTATTAATTCTAATGTTGGCTCAATCTTTAGCGAAAATGTAGCCCTCGATTTTTAGGGTTCCGTATTTGAGTTTTCATTATCAATCTAACTTTAATAAAATTTAATTCTACAACAGCACTTAAACGCGGCATTCCCATCAACGAGCGTGGCTTGTAATCGCTCCAATTTGTATAAAGTAAAGTAAATAAAAGTTTAAACAGATTAAACTCTAACGAGGGGTGGGTAGAGGTAAGTGGGGGAAGAGGAGGGCAAATTATCTCGTCCTATTTTCCCTTCTAATTTCACGTTAGGTCCGCCCTTGAGGAGCGGCCCAGACGAGCGGTCAAAAATCGCAGGAGGATTTTTTGCGCTTCTTTTGATTGGATCTCTTTGATTGGGTAAAGGTCGAATGAGCCCGATTCTCGAAATTAATTTTAGCAAACATTTTTCTCAATCTAATCGATTGAGATTGAGCTCATGGGTGCCTTTTTTGTCATTGCTGCGTAATTATTTGCTGTCGTTTTTTTTAGCTGGGTGTTTTAAAAACATGTTGCTTGGCGGTCTGACATAAAATAAGAACCGATAATTTACGGTGCTTTTGATTTTTTGTAAGGTTTTCGACACATCAATTAATTTTGAAGGTTATGTATGCGATGCTTAGTGTAGAAGTACTTCTTGAGAATTAGAAGGTAGACATAATATAGGTACCGACAGGGCTACCAACCTAGTTTTTTTTAAAATATGAATTACGTCACTCGATGCTACATGCCTGTTTTGTTTTAATCGTTCTACATTATGTGATATTATACAAGTTACATTCGTCAAAGTAATAAGTACGAATACACTTTTTTTTTAAATTACATAATAGGCTTGCGTTTGGCCGCCAACATGCCTGGTGATAAGTGATGCGGCCTACGATGGAGCACGCTTGCCTAGAAGAAACCTATTCACTCGAGACTTGAAGACACCCAGATTATAAGTGTCATGGAACACACACTATGGCAGAGTATTCCACACTCTAGCGGTCGGTATGAGAAACGTGTAAAATAATAATATGAGTAATAGGTCTATTAAAATTATTATAATAATTAGAAGGTATTTTAAATATCATGAACGTCTGAAAATAGTTTCAAAAAACGCCCGTATGAAATTCAAAATGAGCAGTGTCCAAATGAGAAAATACACCTTGGAATTTGCCAAGCGAAAATTAGTCCGGTTAAAAGGCTCCAGGCGTATTCTTAAACACCCTCATTAAGTAAAACTACACAAAATAGTTGCATACGAATTAACGTTGTTATTTTTTGTTACCGTAGGGACCTGCCAAAGTTTTACTTTAGGTAAAGTGGCAGTGGCCGGGTTAGGGTTGTAAGGTAAAATGGCGTATGAATCGTTGTACAGGCACGCCATCAAGCAATTTCATAAAATAAAAGCGTAATTTTAACACAGAATTATGCCGTGTCGCTTGTCAATTGCGACGAAAAACTATACATGCCTACATTTTTGTTCTACGTCTTTACGTTCAAACTTTGGTATTTAACGTCGAACAAAACAAAATTAATGCAAACAAGGGTGAAAATTCTCGACATTTATCCAGTTTTCTTTTAATCCGACAAGAAAATATCATGTTTTACAAGAGCAAGAGTTATTACATTAGCATAGGAATCGGCGTGAGCTGATATCACTGAGCTTTATTAGGGGGAAGATTCTATAAACACCCAATTTTATTTATGTTTGTTATTTACTATTCTTTTGTTTTATTCGGGAAGATCTTCGGGTCGTTTACATTGATTTAGTCGCTGAAGTAAACACCGGAGCAAAAATCTGGCTTCGCGAATAGCCGAATTGTTTGGGTGAGTCTGGCTGGGGCTTATTTTTCAAGAAGATACAAGGTCGGAAAAGCAAGGGGCGCTCTGATCGATACTTGATACCTATTTCCTACAACCTGCCGGAAATACTGGGCTCGTCGGGAAGGGAGGCTCAATAGCTTTTTGTGTGTAGAATTTTGCTCTCCCTCTATCAGTAAGATAAACTTTGTACTACACAAAAAGATTAATAGCAATAGATATCTAGCTTAAATGTTTTTATGCTATTACTAAAATACATTATTCAAATAAGCAGCTCTAAGCATTTTATATTCTTAACAAATTATGTTGTCAGTAATGTGATCATTGCCCATGAGATTTGATAAACAAAAATGTTGAAGGTACTCAGAATTCTGATGTCACGTGATCCCAGATGGCATTTGGAGATACACTCCCAGAAAACGGGATTCTGCTAAGTCCGGTTGTAGGCAGGTAATTATTTCATCATGGCCCGCATATTGACTTCATTATCGCTTAATGACAGTAGAAGCAAAGATATAGGTACAACTATTACGAAAATAAGAACGATAATGTATTCATTAGAGAACGTCTAAAAAATCTCAGCAGGTATACGCATTTCAATGGAAATATACCGAGTCCAGTTAGACGACAGCGCTGGATTTACATAATGGGTCCAAGCACTTGCTCAATCTAAACCGCCTTTGAAGTACAGTACAAAATATCCGGGTAGTTCTTTTGTTTCGAATAATATTCGTTGGTTCATTATAGTCGAAATAGAGATATCTACGTTTCGAAATTCCGTCGTTCCGTGTCTATATCGTGATTTCGTCACGGTTTGCTTGGAACGAAATATATAATAGGTATAACTTCTTCTGTGGTACGTGGGAGGTCTAACGTTTTACGTTTTGATTATGGTAACGCCTTCCTATAGTCATTATGGGCCTTGGCATTCAGAGAAGGTTTTTAATTGAGGGATTGAACAAGTTATTAAGTTAATTATTTCAGCTTTGATTCACCAGTGGATTTGTGTAGAGGCCGACAAAAGAAACATATGCGTGAGAATTGTATCGATTAAGGCCTTTTGTAAAATATTATAGAATTAAGATACTTATTTGACAGTTATATTCTTTTGGATCAAGAAAACCTTTAATAATGTAACATATCGTTACGATTTCTCTTGAAGGGTCTGGCAGAGGTGTACAACACTCACACTTCGCCGTACGATATTCAGTCCCAAATGAGACAGGGGGCGAGCTGGTCGCCAAACACCGGGCATCAGTCATGTAGCAGATGACATTAAATACGCCCATAATTATGTTCACAAAATGAACAAATTGGTGCATGCTGCGGCTGGGTCCGAACCCGCACCTTCTATCTAGGCTATCATAATCGGTTCCATTTAGGTTTATCAGCTATCCTAATCTCTATCCTCTGAGTGTAAATCTTATAATAGGATTCTTTAAATTTTACATTCGGCAATCTATATTTTATCAAATTATTTGCCTGTTTTATATCCTTTAAATAATTTAAAATATTTAAATGATACCTACAATCCTACATGTCATCTTTATTATGTAGATAGGTCGGTGTATATGAAAGAACACATATAATATAGTAGGTATCGGTATCACGCTGAGTAAAAATCCGTGCAAATAAATAAATTGAACCCTGCGGCTACCAAATTGCGAATCTTGTTTATCTAAACTGTATCTTTCTTCGTAACTGTCAATAATTGTTTTTTGTTTCCATGAAATTGGTCGAGAAGCATCATAATTATCATAATAAAAATATTAGTAAGTATAAATTCGAGACATTCTCGTGGAAACGCCTCAACGTTGTAAAGTGTTAATTTTATTTATATTCCTGCCTCGTTTCGAGTTACAATCCTCACCATAATTTTATTTTATTTGTAAATATGTATATTATTATAATGTTTAAAATGTGAGAATTTGAACATTTTCTGTGTTATTATTTTTATTCGAGAATATTTATTATTTAATTTTGTTTGAAATTTCTTATTTCAATGTGGCATGAAATTAAAATATTAAATGTACTTATAAAAAATTTTACTTGAGCATTTTTATTTGAATTTTTCGCGGATTTTGTCGAATTTTATTTTTAAGACATGAAATAATACTTATTACCTACAGAAAAATAAATTTCATTAGTAAATAAACACCACATTCTTAATTATCCTATGTTGAAAGAAAATTATACTTATTGTAACTTTAAAGATAAATATTTAGGTAACTAATATATGTACTGAACTAGGTACAGTATGTAAGTTTAACTTTATAAACAATCTCATTCATGAAGATGGATGTACCTAAATTATTTTATTTTAGTATAGTAAATTTTTGCAGGAGAAGTTGATTAAAATTTTGACGACTTTAAATAAATTGATAGTCACTTATTTTTCATTTAGAGCCTCTATATCTTGACCAATAAGCACTTATTGTGATATCATGCTATGTGTTTGTGTATAGCTATAACAATATATCTATACGCGCCTAATAGAAATCAATCTCTTTGTTTCAGATTGTTTTCGAGTTCCGCTCCCATCGTATTTACATGTTTTTCTAATCTACATTCCTGATATCGTGTATTCGTGACTTGCATAGGATTCCGCTGATTCACTCTCAGAGAAAACGCTTTGATTAAACTCTACAGGGTGGAAGTAATCTGAGTGACGTCGATTTTGTTGTACCATTAAATATTGCAGCTACATATTCACTGTGTTTTGTCATATTAAATGAACTTCTACGAAGTAGCCACTAGTACGTAGAAATAAGATGATATTAGATAGCTAGGTATCAGCTAGGTTCTTACCTACAACATTGTGAGAATTTTTATTCATTTTATTGGAAAAATTTGCCCCTCAGTTGCTTGCCTGTTCTTCTGAGTAGGGGCTCTTTTTCCGAACAAGGCAGTTGAGTCTATTATACAACTTTGACGTTCATAAGCGTATCTTTGATACCAAATTGGAAAAAACATTTTTTACTTTGACTTTGAACTAAATTTAAGATATCTTAACTAATATCTATTGTTAATTTTTGCGTAATTGTTAGACAACGCTTTTAATGTTGTCCGAAGCTCTACCTAGAGTTTTACTTAAACACTAACAACGGACACACGTACACGTATTGAAATGTGAAACTAAAATGTTGTTAAGAAAATGACTCAAAAAGTCTTGTGAAGTAGAAAGCTAGTGAAAAATTGGGATTGAATAAAAAATTGCTTTTTTCATCAACCCCAAATATTGACCTCTCATATTTACAACTACCTAACCATAAGACACAAATGCTACAATACATTTTAAGTAAGATTAAAAATCCTTAACATTGCTGTCAACGAGACCTTACAAGTATTCAGTAAAACCGAAATTAATATCACAAAAGTCCTTAAAACATTTCAGAGTTCGCCAACACCCCTTACAATGTAAGTAGGCATATTATATTCACAGTACATTATTAACTAAGTATTAGTTCTGTATGTATGTATTCTCCATGCGTCAGACAATTCGACGCCAGCAAGTTTATTCTGGACGGTGTTTGTGAAGTCACACATCATCGGGCGTGTTGTTTGGCTTGTAACGTAATCAATCACGCGGGTGGAATTATTTTCTTTGGAAACGAACCGATTTTTATGTGTTTGGGTGAATCTGGTGAAAAAATGGGTTGTGTTTTTTGATGAGCGCAAAGTTGTTGGAGAGTAGACTGTTGTTTGTTGTTCTAGTAGCCTTATAAATCCGTTATAAGATTTGTGTAAGCGCAAGATTTAAAAGATTAAATTTTCATATCTTATGATTGTGATCTGAGAATTTCTTGTAACGATTATTGGTTGTTGGTATTATTTTACGTCAACACATCTAAATTACATACTCTTGAAATTTAATTTCATATAAATCGTTTTAGCCGTTTAATCTTTAAAAGGTAATAAACGAATAGACAAAGTAAGTAAGACACTTATACATTGCTCAATTTTCAATTGATGTAAAAACATGCCGTCACGCCTTTCCCCCGGAGGGGCTAATTTAATAACGTGTTTAAAAATTTCGAATAGGACTTCAGATGTGATGATGTGACTTCTAAATCCAAAATACTATAATATAGGTACCCATAGATTTAAAAAAAAACCCTATTTAGACACACTCGCATGTAAAATGAAACTGAAGGTTCTATGAAAAGAGGCTCGTCCCAAAGACTTACCTACCAGGCTATAAAAACATCACCTTCTTTACGAGATAGTGCAACTTATGTACTCGTGTTTTTTGTATAATGCAAATGCAAAGGATCCAAAATAAACAAGATAAAACAGGAGTAGGTAAAGCCACAGGACAATCGTACAGACCTCTCATTCAAGTTATTCTAACGGCTTCAGTTTATAGCAAGAGGTTTGGGAGTGCTCAGAAACAAAAGGGTTGTTTATCTGTACGGCTAACATAAGTTTCGTGCTATAGGGATGGGTAGGACATATTTAGGCCGGAACGACCTTAAACGCTGTCGATTCGGCCGCCGCCGCCAGATCGATACGGGCACTGTTTGAGGTCGGATTAGTTAGTGTTTGAGATTGGTCGGTTAGTGGCTGGCTTTTATAACAGCCAAAGCCGATGTCAGCTAATACCCTTTTAAGAAAGAGAATAAATATTTTAACGTAAAAGATTTTAAGCAGAATTCTCGGGGGAAAGGCGTGACGATATGCTAAAAAAAAGAAAAAAGGAGCTACTTTGATAATCATGCCAAGTTAAGAGTCCGGCGACCACTTTAGACTAATTTCGCATACTATAGCGATTTCGTCTAGAAGAAGAAGACGAGTGAAGAGAGCGTGTAATGATACTGACGAGCCTCTAAACTTACCTACTGAGTGACAAAGTGCAATTTCAATTTTTTTTATGACTTTTGCACTTCTGTAATCATTCTTAAATTACTAAGAATTTCCCTTGTATTATGGATTCATTTAATAGCTCATAATGTAGATATTTTTTATTTGCTTTGTCTACCTTTTGAATAAATCAGTCAAAAGTGACCCCTTAAAATGTGACCCCTAAACCACTTAATAATATATTTATATATTATATTAAATTTTGGCTAGATTCGAAAACAGTTCTTGTAAAATGGTAAGAAAACTTTCAAGATTTTTTCAAAAGCCTGTTTAATGAATTCGGCCAAAACAGAACCAAGATATTTAGGCATTAACCAACCCTATCTTATCTATTCTGTAGCATAAGTTTCAAGTATTTGCATTGAGGGCAGGGCAAGGCTTTGTGATGAGAAGCGGATAATTGTGGCGCTCACATCGTGTGCGAACTTACTCGTGGGTTGAGATGTGTGGGGCGCAAGGCACAGGAGGAAGCGAGATTGTAAATAAAATATTAATTTAAAAAACTCCCGACACCGATTTTTTTCAAACATTGCTAAGAATACTCCCGACTGATTCACCTTTCAAACAAAAAAATCATAATAAAATCAGTTCATCCGTTCGGGAGCTACGATGCCACATACACACACATACACACACACAACCACACACACACACACACACACACACACACACACGTCAAACTTATATACACAAATTATATACACTTATAACACCCCGTTGTTTTTGCGTCGGGGGTTAAAAAGCTTAAAAAACCGACTTTCCGTCATCCATGTAAACAATTTTCTAAAAATTGTAAACTATTTTCTAAAAATTGTTTACATTTGATGATATTTTAAAAACTACTTGACCGATTTTGTAAAAATTAAATGGGACCACTTCTAAAGTATGATATACCAAACAAAAAAAAATCATTAAAATCGATTCAAAATTAAAAAAAATACAAAAACATGCAGATGAATTGCGAACTCCTCTTTTTTTTAAAGTCGGTTAAAAAAGCCTGTAGGTGAGTTTAACTGTACTTAGCTAAGTAAGGAAGTTATAGGTTCAATTTATTTATGTGATGAACATTGTGCTTGTTCTATATCTGCGTGTTAATATCTATTTAAGTACGTACCTACTTAAAAATGTATTATGTATGTATTTCAGTCTCTGGCACCCATAGTACAAGCTTTGCTTAATTTGGGGACTCGCGACTGTGTGTGAAAAATGTCCCGAATTTATTATCTTATCTTATATCTTTAAATGAGCAAGTCTTGTATATATATATATATAATTGGAATCTCGGAATCGGCTCCAACGATTTTCATACAATTAAGTATATAGGGGGTTTCGGGGGCGATAAGTCGATCTAGCTAGGAATCATTTTTAGAAAATGTCATTTTATTCGTGTTTTATCGATAATCAACTTAAACATGAACTTATAAGAAAAATAACAAAAAGGAGGCGTTTGAGTAGTCTCAACTGAAAAATATGACTCTTCCTGACATCTATTGGCGAATAATAATACTATTTTTTGTGAGCAACTAATTGCTTTAACGACACAGCAGCAGATGGCGTTGTTAAGTAACACGAAGTCAATGAGTGTTTGCTTTGAGGTTAGACTAAAATCAATTGTTTATTTTCCAAAAAACACAATAAAAAAAAATAAAAAAATACCGAGCAAAGCTCGGTCATCCAAGTACTTATTATTAAGTGTCCAAGGGCTGTAAGTAAACCACTAACAACTTTATTTATTGTTTAAACAAAGTAAAAGTCATGATCCAAACACATGATCCAAAAACAAGGTCTATAGCATTCCGGGAGCAAACACGCAATGACGTCACTCGTCATTGTCACCGTCTCTTTCGCACTAGATTTATATGACTTAATATCGGAGTAAATAATTATACTATGGGGCAGCCTAGAATCTCTGACATCAGGACTAGTCACTTGGTTTATACAAATTTGCTTGCTTATTTAATGTTTGAAAATGGAACTACTTAAGACTCAGTTCCACGGATGTGCTTAACGAGCTTTTTTTTAAAGTTATAATAGCATAATAAAGATAATTTTATGAAGCAGATCCGATAATAAATTAAACGAATTATTTATCTACGCCATAATTTAAACTCTTAAAAATGTATTACATAAATTACACAACATTTAAATTTAAAATTGCACATTATACGAATAATATTAAAAATCGTATATTTGAACAAATTACAGTGGCCGTTCTGTTGGCTAGTCGCATGATCCAAAAATACAAGCATCTAGCATCTAGCATTCCAGGAGCAAACACGTATGACGTCACTCGACATCGTCATCCGTCTCTTTCGCACTATTTGTGAATCACTTATTTCGGTCTTGCTTAAGCATCGATTGACGTCACCACGTGTTGACAACGTGACAGGAATGCTGTACCTGGAGGAGTATATTATTATATCACTAGCTGCGCCCCGCGGTTTCATCAGCGGTTAAAAAGTATCCTATGTGCTATTCTAGACTATAATCTATCTCTGTGTCAAATTTCATTCAGATATGTTCAGCCGTTCTGGCGTGAAAGAGTAACAAACATCCATCCATCCATCTATCCATTCTTAAAAACTTTCGCGTTTTTTAAATTAGTAGGATAGGATGGGTAGTCGCAGGAACAAGTGGTTAACTTCCGTTCGGTATAGATTTCCAACAAACCAATTAACAATCCAGTTTAAATAAATGTAATTTAAATGAATTTTTATTCGTTTCCAAAAAGTAGGCATCTGACGATCGCAAATCAATGAACATGCGTCTATTTGAAATCACTAAAATTAAAGTTTAGTGATGCGATAACTATCGACATTTACTGCCTTTATTTTACGGCAAGTTTTTTGGTAGCCTTGCCCATTCATCTCTTTAATTCCGACGTTAATAAAACTCACAAAACAGTCTCAGGATTCACATAAAAAGCCTTTATATTTTAACAAAAGACAGTAAAACTCCCGTGCTTGCTTTCACTTTCAAAAAAAAAAAAAAAACAACAAACTAGGTTTCACTTTTTGTATTCATAAAAATGTAAACAATAAAAGTTTACAATAAACAGGTAAACATTGCTTTGAGGTGCTACAATTTTTTATTGCATTTCATTGCTACCGTTTTTCGGGTCGTTCTAATTTTTATGGTTTTATCACTGGCTTTTAAGTCGAGCATCTGATTTATCACCTGTATAATAAAGAAGGCACAGTTTTTTTTTGTAAAACTGGCTTGAAGCTGATTCATGGCAAATTAATGCCGTGCCTAGATGTAAATAATTATAGTAAGAAGAGTTTTTTAATGTTTTTAATAAACCAAATTTAATATTTTTTTTAATTTAACTATTTTATTATTACCTATTTCCTAGCAAACCAGAGCTCGAACAAAATATATCGCTCGCTTTTGAACCAAACCCGGAGTATTCGCAACCTCTAACCACACCCTTACCAAGTAATCGTTTGCACAACTGCGTAGAGTTTTTAGCTGCCGACCATCGCCGGGTTGCCGGGAGCAAAATATTGGCAGTTGTCCCGACCCACCCATTGTGGGCTCCAATAGTTCCATGAGCCAACCTGGGTGTAGTTATTTCAAGGTGCTGGACGGAAAATGTGCGTATAACTTTGGTAAAGAGTTTTTAAACGATGCGATGCCAGTAGGAGTCCTAGTAGAGGCTCAATATTTTTAATGAAGAAAATCAATAATGCTTAAATGGAGGTACATTTATATTGTCTAATATATAACTTATTTTATAAAAGGTGTGCTTGTCGTCCATCTCAATACTAAACATATCGTCATGCCTTTCCTCCGAAGGAGCTGGCAGAGGTGTAATACAACACCCACACTTCACCGGACGATATTCAGTGCCAAACGTGACAGTGGGGGAGCCTGTTGCCATATGCCGGCCTCCAGTCATGTACCAGATAACATACAATATGCACATTTGTTTACACAACGAACAAATTAGTGCAAGCCGTCGGCTGGGTTCTAACCCGCACTCTCTGGCTTGAGAGGCGGGCCTGCTCCAACTAGGCTATTAAAGCTAGTAGGTAATTATCTATCCACTAAATTATTAAAAATCGCAAAAAATCACCAATTAAAACAACACCGGGCTGTAGTGTAATAAAATGTATATAGGTAAGTAACTATGCAGCTGATTATAGATCTCATGCGATTAATATGTAAAACATAAAATATGGATAGAACAACTCTATAGCTAAGACAGGTGTTTCCTAATTAACGAAGAATGTGATTTTTTTAAATGCTAAATTTGGTTTTAGAAACCATTATGTAAAAGAAACACCACAAAAATTATATCAACTCGTTTTCGACCTAACGAAGTAGTCTATTACTATTTTTAAGTTTTTTTTGTTTAATCGTTATATATCGAACTATTTTAATGCAAGAGGTAGCCGCTGTTGACAAATTTGTTTTGCTGATTAACAATTTGAACAATCCTCTTGAAATAATCTATTTTATATTTTAATCACAAAAGAAAAAATATTGCAATTCTTTGACAGCTACGTCCTCAACAGGGTGCCCGCGGCCAATGCCTTAAAAATTAAAAGCTTATTTGTTCATGTGTCTTTTGAGTTTGTTACCACATCAGCCGGTTACCGTTTACGATCATACATCACCAGCAGTTACCATTTACCATCAGCCAGACTGTCTGCTTGTTTGCTATTCTTCTAAAAAAACATGCTAAAAAGTACTTAAGTATGACAAAACATTAAAGGTCTCGTGTCAAACCCAACCTACTTACAACAAAGCGTACCAAAAACTCTCGTGCCTAAGCTTAAGTTCAGAGAAGGTAGGTATGTATAGGTACTATGTATAGCCTAGTATACACCTTCGCCGACAAAACACGTAAAATATTCAGGTTGAATTGAAGGGTTCGTCAAAATAACCCGATGCCGTGCCTCGGCCCCATGAGCCCGAGATGAAATATTGTTTCAACCGAAAAACACGACACACGTTTTTTTTCGCTATATTCCGATGTTACTATGATGTAAGCTCACGCAATTTTCACGCTAACTTTGCTGGGAAATGCGGGAAATAATTTAATTTTACCGGTTGGCTTACTTCCGACGAAGTTAGGTGAAGATAATTTTGGGTTAGGTTGGTTTGAATTTGCCAGTGTAAGCAAGCTTTTACTTTTTCTGATGTCTAGGTACGTGTTTTCGTTTCTGTATTATTATATACCTATTGTATAGCTTGTAATAATTGTGTGATGTATTTTAGTGAAAAATGTAAGTACTGTTCAGTAAATAATGTTTGCTGTTTGCAGAATATTGTAATCCCTACTAAAAATTTAGTTATTAAACTTTTTTGTTTTAAATTAAATAAAGTTTTATTATTACTAAATGTGTTGTTTTATGAATATCTTGACCAGTGGCCCTATTCGGAGATTTGAGATTTTCATCTCATATTTCGTCCTTGTTGCTCTCGTTTGAAACGTCATAGATGTGAGAGTGACCAAGTTAAAATCTCATCTCATCTCACGCACAGGAATAGCCCCCCTGTACAATACACATTTTTTGATGTTCATCAAAAAGTATTTCTTTCATTACTTAGTTTAGAAATCGAAGCTTAGCGTTCTGTTTGGAAATTTTCAATAAGCAAACAAAATGTTAACTTGTTATATATCGTCATATGAAAGCTCAATAAACGAACTTATTCACATCAATTTTGCATATTCATTCCTCCCAAGATCAATTCCAGCGAAACTCAACCCAAGCTTTTAATAAAACAAACCAAACAAACATTCAAGAACTGTATTCCACGAATACGAAATAAGAAAATATAGTAAAAATATCAAACATTTTCTCAGCGAGGACACGGAGAAACTATTCCCCCTTGATACAAATTTCACGAGGACAACCAAATACATTTTGCATGATACTGTTCCGAGCAAACTTTGGGGCGTCCTCCAGACGATATTTCCAACTAGTTTTGTAAAAATATATTTGCAGCTGCCGATATTTGTTGTGGGACGCGATATTTGACGCGCACATGTTTGTCTCGGAGCTTATTTACTCTTATTTTTCGTAAAAACAAATAAGTTCGTAAAGGCTGAGCGGACGAAGTTTTTCATATCACTAGGAGCATACCAACGTGAGTTAAAAGTTGTTGTTCTACGATGAATCGTGCCAACAATTACTTTTAACGAGACTTAACTATGTAGGTGAAAACTTCTCGACGCCGCTGCTGTACTGCAAATTCATGACTAGGTACGTGTTTAAAACGTTTAAATGTAAAAAGTACATTTACTTACTCTGCCTACCAACAATCAAACATAGCACCTAAGTCAACCGTTCATATCTAAATGCCACTACACATAACGGTCATATCCAAAGACTGACCAGAAGTTTCATTAGCTGTAAATATTGAGTTGTTAAGGTGCGTCACGACACAAGCCACAAGACTGTAAAATGCAATTTGATTTTTCGATCGCTGATTTGCCGATTAATCAAAATGTAAGTACCTACGTACCTAAATAAGGAAATAAATAATGTTCAGTCCCATAAATGTATCGATAAGTTAATTGTTAGTATTAAATGCATTAATTTATTCCCCAGTCTGCTGTGACAGGTGATTTAAATAATTGAGATAAATTTAGTCGCCGCTTCTAATTTACGAGTGTGCTGCTACTTTCAAACTTGTTTATAAAGTTAATTAATCCTGTACTGGGAAGAATTTACCAAAAAGTAGGCAAGCACGTAATTAAGCTGATACTTGCTTATCTGTGCGAAGCGATTTATTTCATGTAAATGTTCCTCTATAAAGTTTTTTTAAAAAACGTTGCGCCATTTCGTCAAATCCTCATATATTATTATCTACATTATAATTTATGTCTCATGTCAAGTTATCTGACAGAGTAATTTGTTCGTGAAGCAAATTAAAATTGATTATAAGCTTGATTTTTTTTTGTCAAATATAGAGCAGAATATTAGCCTTATTTTTAACAAACTAGCACGGAATTACGTTTTTTTGCACGTAACTTGTTTTTATCTGTAAATTTTCATATATCCTAGTATCTTCCAAATATCTCGATAGATTTCGACAGTTCAGGTAAGTATAGTTATTTCCGTTTTAAAACCCCGAGCGTCTATAGGTAGGCGTGCTGTCGGGTTTTCGTTATTTTTTCAAACCCTTGTTCATAAATTGCTATTTTTTTTCTTCAAATTATGTATTTGTTACATTCAAGGACAGTCTTTTTTATTATCCCTTAATCATCTTTGATTATCATTATGTAGCTAGCTTTTTTAAAATGACTTGAACCCATAAAGTAAAGAAAAACAAGAGATTGATGTAAAGACAATGTAAGTACATACGTACCTAACTTACGCAAGTAAGTACATTGTTACTGTTGTTTTCTTAACAGTCATGACAAACTCACTTAGATCAAAACTTTAACGTTTACAATCTAGCTGATGGAAACTCATATTTGTTCGGTACCATATTCAATTTAGTACGTACAATGTTGCATGGTCCAGACTTGTTTATGTCCTTACATCGGATGAGCGTGTGTTTAATTAAATTAGGGAATTTATTGACATGTCGCTTACAATCGTCGGCATTTAGGGCACTTGGCACAAGTCCTTTCGCAACGTCGTGTAGAGAGATTGTATAAGCTTAGTAGGTTGAGAGCTGCGGGAGGATATATTCACGGTTGAATTTTGAAGGTAAAGATTTTTTTTAATTACTGCTTTCATACTGAAATAGCGCAAAGATATCAAATACCTACCCGCTACGTAAAAGTTGAAAAAATGTTTGGGATTCATTAGACTGCTACCAAATACCAAAAAGAACTTTACAGCAGACACTTAGCAAATATACTAAACATTTATCGTCTAGTATAGCAAAATACAAATTTAGACACAATGAAAATAATACACCTAAGGCACACAAGTAGATATTAGACATACTTCTACTTAGAAGTTTAATAAAAACAGTAATCAAGAAATAATCGTGTTGCATTATTAAACCACTAGTTAACTTATATTATTATAGTGAGTGATGATGTTGTCAATGTAACTAAATGACCCCGGTAGATCCCATACTACAAACTCCCACAAACGAATGTCTTGAAGTAATTGTTCTGGCGTTTTTACAACACCGGAAGCTACACGCGGCCACCCGCAAGATATTTTATGGAGTGAAAATTGCATTTTGTAAATCGTTTAGTCGTATTTTTGTACTTTGCAAGTTTTACGGTCTGGAGATTTCGAGCTGCTGAAATGTGTTGATGGCATAAATAATTAATGGTAAGTTTGGAATATGTGGCTGCCTGCGTACATTGTACGGCATGTGCTACGACAGCCTGACGACTAGACGCAACGACAGTCTGCAGCCGATAATTCTTACTGCTGACTTCCGACTCTGCGAGCTGCGACTCGCAGAGCGCCGCACGAAACTTTAAATGACTTTAAAGTTAAATAATAATATAATAATTATTATTTAATAACTTTAACTTTAAGGTATGATTATCTGCAGGTTGACCTTGCGTCTAGTCGTCGAGCTGTCGCAAACGCATGTCGCGCAATGTGCACGTAATAACTATTTCTTGAGTACTTTCTTTTTCTTTAAGGTTTTTTAGGTAAGTAACTTTTGAAATTAGCTTAAAAACACCTAGCACGTTGTCTACCTACAGCTAAGTTCTGTGGCCGCACATTGTAGGAACTGCAAACTACGAGGTACCAGGAAAACATGTGTAAACAGCGAGGGTCTAGAGCCGAGCTCTGCTCACTCTTTGTAAGAACTACAAGTTCCAAGGTACCAGGAAAACATGTGTAAACAGCAAGGGTCTAGAACCGAGCATCCGACACACAAACATAACACGTCACGTAGAGATGTCGCGATGTTGTTCCCTCACAAATTGGGCGCCTGTCTACCGCGTTCATTCGCATATTGGCTGATATTGCGCTAATGCGCAGTGGAAAAATTGCAGTAAGGATTTTATTTGAGGTGTAGTAGAATACTGAGATTGTCTATTGCGTAATATGATGCTGATTAGTCTTTATAGAGAAGTAAGTAAGTATAAAAAACATGCTATTAAAACAACAATGAACAAAATATGATCAGTCTGAGACATGCAAAAAAAATCTGTTAAATAATTTAATAACTGAAAAAAAAATATCTGTACCAATCTAAACTACAATCTAAGGACTTTGAGTATGTCTAAGAGAAGTCGCCCAAGACCACTTTTGCAGCGCGTTTTTGAACGCACGTCTGCATTGCGTTCGCATCGATACTTTTTCCTTTGATTTTGACAGTTTCGCGTTTGTTTAGCGGCTGTAGCGCGACTGCAGCGCTCAAAATGGAGTCGTGAGCGATCTCCCTATTTTCCACAAAGGTCAATTCCTAACCTGAAACTTCCAACATGATTCAATTTACAGCGTTACATTCAGAGAGCATTTTTGCATGGCAAGTCGACTCTCTGTTTTTACTGTGTCCATACATTGCCAACGTATTGATGTACGAACATACCTACCTACAACATTGTGTAGGACACTACATCCTTCGGTGACAGGACGAAGTTTGTCGTGGCTTGGCACAATGATGATGGGCCGGGAGAGCAAAGTTTGGAGAAAATGAAGTAAGTATGATTTTCTTTTCCTTTAATAAAAGAAGAAGCGTTTTGATTAGCCTTGGAAGGAAAGAACACTTCATGTATAGACTATCGTGAACACAACTATGAGTATAAGTAAGAAAACAAGTAGGTATGTATTTCAATATAATATATTATCATGACCAAAATGTGGATTTCGTAATTTTGCACAAAATAGTTATCACCTTTACGTTTATCACCTTTAGTTATTACCTACGCTTCAGCGTAGGTAAGTCCATAGATAAGTACTTAAATAGGCTTAAAGACCTATCTATTCTGAAATAAAGATATTAAAATTAAAGATTGTGCTTAGATTTTTTAAACCTAGTTTTACCGTTTACTTTTTTACTACAACTCTCTTAGTCTGCACTCAGAATAACAAAACTAATAGTCTCTAATTGTACCTACATTTTATGACCATAAATATTATAAGTATAAGTACTCACCTCACTTGCTTTAAAATATTATGCCAGCGTTTAATAAAAGACAGTATTTATATACTGCGCGACTAGCGACCATGCTATACCTGAAACTTTTCAAGGTTTTAATTTGAACAGAAATAAAGTTCCTAAGCGGGTAGGTATTTAGGTATCTACTGGAAAGAAGGTACCAAAAGTACCCATTTACTTACCTTTGTTAGAAAAACCCTACTACTAATAACTCTAGTAAGTAAAGTAAATAAAGTCTGAAAGTAACTCTGTCTGTATGTCTGTCTGTTTGTAGCATTTTCACGGCACAACAGCTGAACGGATCTTGATGCAATTTGGTTATTAGGTACAGTATTTCTCGGAAAAGGTTTTTGGGTACTATTTTCTAGGTAAACGGAGTTTCTGGTAACAGTTAGTACAATATACATATAAATTTACAAAATAAAATAACTAAATTAAAATAAAACTCTAATATAATTTTTAAAATAAACTATACTACTCTGTATTATGAATTCGCATCCAGACTTCAATCCAAACCTAATCCCTCTCACTACGAGTGTGCCATACAAAACTTTCTATTGGCGATGTATTTTTTATTTTTCCAAGGGAATTTCAGATTCGGCAGCTAGCTGCAGACGGTCTGAATTGGCCAGACCAAAATAACGCTCGGACGTGCTTCGAAACCGTAAGGCATTATTTTTAAGTCACCACCACGCGAATGCAGGCATCTGAAAAATCTTCAGTCATAGAGCTGGTATTGTAGTTAATTAAGATAGGAAAATAAACATGACTGAATGCTTCATATTTTGCTTTAACATAAATTAGGAAAATTAATTTATACAGGATGCTACAACAGTTGTGTTGTAAGTTCAGCTTTATAAATGTGGACAATTGTCAATTGGAACACAAAAAATGCTGTCAAAACACATCAAGTTATGTAAGGCTCAAGTTAAGCTATGTACTCAGGTACTTAGGTAAGTGAAGAGAAAGAGACCTATCAATGTTTCTTACTAGAAATAGTACCTTATTACCTACTTATAACTTACTTTTAAGTTAGGTAACTAACATACTCGTAACTTGAAACGCAAGGCCCTGCGCCATCTGCGCTAATGGCCGGTACGCTGTCGAGGCCTCAGTGGCCAACAGCAAAATAAAAAATAAAAACTTGAAACACACCTACCTATAAGTTAAGTTGGAATTACCCATAAATTATTTTTAGCTGGAAGTACCTACTTAGGTAAGTATACTATATAGGTATAGACTAACCAACTACTTACTGGCTCGCGGTTCAATCTTAAAACCAAGGTTCGCTAAAGCTGCGGTGGCATAGAAGTGCCATCAGCTTCAAATTTGAAATTGGAACGAATGGAAGACCCCAGTAATGGGGCAAGTTAGATGAGAGGGGGTTGGGAAAGGAGGTTGAGGAGGTTACACATGTTTTCAGGCTTTTGAGGAGATTTCTTGACTATGCAATGTTTATATACCTTTCTCGCTACGAATGCGGTGGTATCCGCGATCAAAAAGTAGCTTATGTGGCATTCTAGATTAAAGTATCTCTGTGCAAAATTTAATTCATATCCGTTAAGCCGTTCTGGCTTGATTGAGGAACAAACATCCACCCAAACTTTCGCATTTATAAAACTCGCTGCGCACCGTGATATTTTCCGTGGTTAAAAGGCAGCATTTGTTCTATTCCAGACTGTAGTCTATGCATGTGCTAAATTTCATCCAGATCCATTCAGTCGTTCTGGCGTGATTGAGTAACAAACATCCATACATCCATCCAAACTCCAAGCATTGGTTGATTTGTCTGTTTTGTTTGTTTGCCTTAAATATGGCGTGTTACAAAAAAGTGCCTTCACACACTAGCAACTCAGCAATAAACGTTGTTTAGTCTGGGAATAGTTATATAATGTTTTGTCTTTTTCTTTCATTTAAATTTATAAAATCGATCGAAAAAGTGAAATACTGCGAAACTATCTCGAGGCTATGCAACTTATATTGCTAAAGGGACAGGTGTGTTAACATCCTAAAAAATACCTTTGTAGCAAGATGTACTACTCTTTGTAGCAAATTCAAATTCAAATTCAAGATGGATATATTACGATATATGATATACTCGTATTACACATAGTCGGAGGCGCCACCAAACCCTGGGAGCTCAATTATTTTAAGTACCCTTTGTTTAAGGGAAGACAATGAAAGGAAGATTCACATTGAAATATCTACGTGGACACGAATTAAGGAACAGGAAGCGTCACATAAAGCGGTCAGTGTTTAAAAATAAGAAAATTAAAATTGGTACCATGAGCAGAACCAGCTCTACATACAAGTAAGTTTGTAAAGCATGCATTCATGCTTGTTGTCATTGATAGGTTGCAGTGATGTAAGTCACAAATGCTCACAGAATACGCCCTATATTACATAGGTCCAGAAGGAAAGTCTTCTTCTTATAAAACACGATTTTCAAACATGTTATATTTATTTTTGTACCAAAGACAACTTCTTTTTATACGTGGTGAACTTGCCATTAAAAAGTGGTTACCCGATTTAGTTGGGTAAATTATAAAACGATCAGAGTTATAAATCCTACCAATATTATAAACACGAAAGTTTGTAAGAATGGATGGTTGGATGGATGGATGGATGTTTGTTACTCTTTCACGCCAGAACGGCTGAACAGATCTGGATGAAATTTGGCACAAAGATAGATTATGGTCTAGAATAGCACATAGAATACTTTTTAACCGCGGGGTGCAGCTTGTTATTACATACATTAGACTTTACTAATCGCGTGATGGGGTGCAACAGAGTCTATGTACTTGATAAGAACTTTTAGAAGAGCTCCTTGCTCAATTATAAGAATCATACAACAACGTCAATATCAATACAATATTTGTGAAACACAAAACTTTTATTACAGTTCAAGAAAGCCTTACTATTTCAGTTCAGCGTGGTCACCCTTACAGGGATAGCTGCTCTATCGGGGTGCCGAGAGATGATACAACTTCAACTCAGCGCTAGCTTAGTTTAGCTTAGATAAAAAACTAAGACAAGAATAGGCAGATGGCCGACTAGATAAGGAATATCCTAACTAATATTATAAAATATGTGAAAGTGAGTTTGTTGGTTTATTTGTAACGCTTTCACGTCTCAACTACTCAATCGATCCTCTTGAAATTTTGCTTACATGTTGTCTGGAGTACAGATAAGGATATTTGGTACTATTTATCCCGAAAAAAATTACCGTTCCTGTGGGACTGCGGCTGAAACCGCGGGGCGCAGCTTGTATATCATAAACAGACTAGACTTGAGCCCAGACTAAGTATTATTAGTTAAGTTGATTGAGTCAAGATATGCGCAACTAAGTTACGTAGTATTGTAGTTACTTTTTTTTGGTACGAATCTCTAGACGGGTTTTTTGCGGGTACATTGTTTGTAAGAATGTTAAAATATTAACCGTGTTTTAAGAATCTACTTATCTACTTATGTAGAAACATTAGAGACTTAAAAGTAGTAACTACTTAACTAGTACTTTAAGTGAAGAATATGTAATATCAGCAATTAATAATAACTAAATAAATAAATAAAAAGCGGTCTGAAATATTTGACTGTTTAAAACTGGTAGGTACATCACTTCTTTAAAAATTTTTTAAGACAGAGTCTACAATACATCCTACCAAAATGAGGAAAAAGAAATCATTTCTTCGCAATTTTTGAAAATTTTCAAAACTGACTCGGCAAAATATGTGTATAATTATCGAAACTACTTACAAAAATTTCACAAGAATCGGTTGAGGAATGCAACCTGTAGAGGAGAACAGAGATCTTAGCAAAACTCGTACATACGATAGCACTTTTGCCGAAACTGAAGCATAGACCCTTCACTCGCTAACGCTCTCTCGGTCCATAAACGCAAATATTTGGATGGATGGATGGATGGATGCATGTTTGTTTTTCAATCACGTATGAATTGCTGAACGGATCTGGATGAAATATGGCACGATAACCGAGTGGCACAGTTAAATCCTACTATCCTACTAATATTATAAACGCGAAAGTTTGTAAGAATGGATGGATGGATGTTTGTTACTCTTTCACGCCAAAACGGCTGAACAGATCTGGATGAAACTTGGCACAGAGATAGAATATAGTCTAGAATAGCACATAGGATACTTTCTAACTGCGGGTGAAACCGCGGGGCGCAGCTTGTATACAATACTTTTAACCTGCGGATGACACCGCTGATCGCAGCTAGTTATGTAATAAATGGCTAGAAGTAAATAAATAGCTAACAATCATTTTAAAAAAACACTTGGCAAATCCTAATTTTATTAAGAGTAGGTAGAACTTTTGTTACCTGCCAAAATAATTGTCATGAAAACTTTTAAAGCACGCTCCATTTTTTCACAATTAAAAAAAACTTTTTAAACTCTTCAACAACAATCATCGCAACTTATCAACAAAGCTGATAACTTCATCGAAAGCGAAAGTTATTGCTTATAACTTAAGTGTACTCAAGCAGTCGTAAAACTATACTGGCATTTTTCAACAAAACACTTAACCTGAATGCTGAATAATACATCAAGTTATCTCTAAGTATGAGTCAGTTTTAATGATTTTACGATTGGAGTATCGGGTTCGGTTTAATTTTACAACTATTTTGTGTTTCATTGAGAAGTGAGAAGGTCCTTATCGGTTTGTGTATACCTATGAAGAGTCTATTATAGGAGCATTATTAATTCATTGCTCAGTTAATAATAAATTGTTAAGGAACTGCAACTTAATGACAATAACAAATTATTCTATTCTATTCTACTTGATATTCGCCAAGGCCACTTATCCCACTTATCATACTAATATTGTAAATAAATATAATTAAATATTAAATATAATTATAATATCAAATGTAATTATTTATAATGTTATATTAGATTATAATATTATGAAATATATAATATTATATTATAAATGGCCAGTTATCCTACTAATATTATAAATGCGAAAGTTTGTAAGAATGGATGGATGGATGAATGGATGGATGGATGGATGGATGTTTGTTACTCTTTCACGCCAGAAAGGCTGAACAGATCTAAATGAAATTTGGCACAGAGATAGATAATAGTCTAGAATAGCACATAGGATACTTTTTAATCGCGAGTGAAACCGCGGGGCGCAGCTAGTACTCAATATAGGAATCGGCTATGTCCTTGCTTAACTAGATTGTTCTACTCCTAGCTAGTTCCTACTTAAATTTTTTGTACCAACCTTAAGCCATTCCTTAGGATAATCTTAACTGACCTGATATTACCTGATATGCGAATATTTGCTAGAACTCGTTTAAAACTAATTAAGCTAAAGCAAGGCCTTAAGCAATTCTTATATTTAGTGCAATTGGTCACTAGTATTACTTTGCACTACGTTAACTATTATTGATTTTATTTTTAAAAAAATTAGATAACCATAATAACGTTAAGTAACTAAAACCTACCGAAAATTTAATAGGCAAATTATAAACCTGCTCGTGACTATAAAGCGACAAGCATTTGTGTATTTTTTCCATTCTCTTAAGATTTTTGCATATTTCGGCAGTACAATAAAATTTTATTCAATTTAGTTAAACGTTAATTATGTTTTGCTTTTTATTTTATTTTAAAATTGGTGATCGTTTGTTTATTTTTTATCTAGTTTTTACTTATTAGAAGTAAATTTCTTATTTGAAAATATTTGACTTCATTCGCCTCTCAAAATCCAATAAGCCCCGACCAGTTCAGCCAGCCAAAGCATCCTATCTAATAAGAAAACTAATTTAAAAGTTCCACTGAGCACACCAGCGCCAAACGCGCAAACTTCGAAATCACCTCCCCGACCCAGATACGAACCATTCGAACAGCGCCACCGTGCGGGGAACGGCCGAAGCTTTTCAAATTGCTCTTTTTACGACTTCGACGCCTTTCCTGTGTGCGTGAAAGCTCTACGCACACTCACGCACGAATCAAGTTTACTTTTGTGCGTGTGGTAAACTTTTATGTGCCTGTGTTAAGGTCCATGTACAAAAAGGTTGTCGCGCTTACGTTGGCGTCCCGTGATTGTCTATCGGATGCATAGATGGCATTGGGTGTAGCGTTGAGGCAACATCGCCCACGCTCGGCTACTCCGTACTCACCGAATATATTTGCCGGTTTTTCAGAAGGTTCAGTAAACACGTCTGCACAATATTCAGTCCGGGGCACGTGGTAAAATAAATTTAGGTATGGACGAGCACTGTCTGGCTTTAATTAAAACAGAGACGTGTTGACCAACGCGAGGTTTTCTCATAACTGTGATAAAATTGCATTTTGTTTTTTCTTTCCATTTTCCACAGTAACGCACCGCGAGGAAATGTAGAACGAAACTGCATTGGCTATTGTTTAGTTTGCCAATTTATACGGGTCGGTTACAGTTGTGACTTTTATTGAAGCATTACCGATAAAAGAGTCATAATAGCTTTTACGGTGGCTTTAATGGCGATATGTTGAAGATTTTCACTTCGTTAACTGACTTGAGTGGAAACTAGATCAACGCTTCAGACGTTTGAACGAACTAAGTCAGTACCTAAAATTTCCTTGACTGGAGGAAAAATACTACAGAAATCTTGTATTTTTGGAGATAATAATATTTTTCCGCAAAACGAACATCAATTGCAATTAAAACTAGATTTGAGGTAGGTATTATTTTACTTTGCCAAAGGAGTTTATTTTCAAAGAAAACCAATCTATAGTAAAATGATAATTTGTAATAATTTATTTAAAAAATAATAATAGATGAAAAATGGCTGTCAAAACCGTAAGTCTATATAAAAACTTAGTAAGGATAGGTACTAAATGTACATTTAAAAAACAAAATTACAATTAGTTTAAAGAAAATATTCAGAAATAGCTCAGCAATACAATAAAATCTATATCCAAAACAAAACACAGCCAAATTTAATACAATCAATACAAAAAATGATTTACCTTATCATTTTAGTCTTATCATTTTACTACCCAATCATTTATCCTGACCTACTGAGGCAAGCAACCATTTCGAAAAACCCTATTTGTAGACGTTCTCAATCAACCAGCAATCTCTTCAATCTTGATAGACTAACATTTTCAATGGAAAATCTTGATTAGGTATTGCCAACAATAGGAGGCTCTTATCGCTCCTGTTATCAGGTTTAATATGCGTAGAAAGCCAGCCTTATCACTGACCTGCTTTGTTATCAGGATTTGCTCTGAAACAGTAATTGTGTTGGGTATATGGTGTATGGAGACGGATAATGGATCGGAGAATATAGCAGTATTTGCTCAAAAATGGGGCTTAGAAAAAACAAATGAGGGTCGCGCTGCTAATATGAGTGATGTGTGAAAATCAAGGCAGGTCAGGTTAAAGGCCCAAACAATCTACTCGTATATTCTCCATACTATACAATAAAATTTAAAGTAAATTGTTAGTAGGCTTTTCGCGGCTAAACGGATCTTGATTAAAAGTCAAAGTCAAAATCTTTATTTGCATGTTATTGGTGCATGGTCTTAAGAGTCCGGCGACCTAACTAATTTCGACCTAGGCGACCTAGACTAACTTCGCATTGGCTTAAGGTATTCTATCGCCATTTCGCCTAGAAGAAGAAGACGAGTGAAGAGAGCGAGTAATGATACTGACGAGCCTCTAAACTTACCTACAGAGTGACAAAGTGCAATTTCAATTTTTTTTATGACTTTTGCACTAGTATAATCATTCTTAAGTAACTAAGAATTTCTCTTGTATTATTAATTCATTTAACAGCTAATGATGTAGACAACCTCCCTATGTAATGGAATTTTTGATTTGCCTACCTATTGAATAAATCAGTCAAAAGTGTACCCCTTAAAATGTGGATATTTTTCATAGCTCTATTTTCGCTTGAGAACGTTTTTAAAAAAAACCAAGAACATAGTGACGGAGAAATTGTTAATTTAATTGTAAATGCTAAATTTCATCATAATCTGACGAATGGTTTTCAAGAAATTTAAGTAGCGCGTTTGTATGGAAATTTCAGAGCGTCGCGGTCCTCTTAAATATTACGTCCATCCATTAGCAACCGTCAGGCGTGCAAATAAAACACAAATTATTAGCTTCAAAGTAACTATTAATGCATGTCAATTATTTTCCTAGAAATTATCGTATACTTATTATAAATTTGATAACTAGGTATTTAATTTCACGAGGAAGGTTTTTGGATACTATTTTCTAACGCTATTTTAAACGCGAATGAAGTCGCGGGTAATCGCTAGTAAGATTTTAATTATGTATTTGTGTTGAGCAGATAGGTAAGTACGTGTATTAACTACTTTTATACTTAAATACTATTACTCATCTCCTAAGAACTAGTAAGTATGTGGGTAGGTATCTAAAATTAAATTCTCTAAGTCGAGACTACACAAAAATAATATTTTGAGCAAGTACTTACTTACTGACAACAACGGTAGAGGAATGCGACCTATAGAGGAGAATACAAATACAAATACAAATATATTTATTATCAAACCATTTGCACAATTTACAAACACTGTGGACCCCGCACTAGGAAAACCCAGTATCGCGGGCGTCCACTAGAACGCGAGGTCTCCATCTCTCAGAGCCACTATTAGATTATGTACTGCAACCCGAGGTTGTAATTACCCGCGACTCTACAATAACCGTTTTTTTAGATAAAAAGATTGTCCACACCAAATTTGTTTCAAATCAGTTCAGCTATTTCGATGCGAAAAACCATTAGACATACACACACACTTGCTCATAAAATGTCACTTATAAAACATTAGTAAAATGATGATTTTGATTATTATCAATGCATGCTGCTTTAGCATACGTTCAAAATCATCTTGATGAAATTATAACTAACTATTTTTCAATGGACGATAATACTAAAATTTTAAATTATTTAATGTAACTGTAGTAGTTTTTACTACACGCAACGCTCAACTTCACCGAACAAAATATCCTCAAAGAGGCGAGGGTCATCGAGGCGACCTCCACAGTCCACACCTCAGCTGATCGGCCGTTAAACATTTACGGCCTATGACGTCACTTTTTCTCCAAATGATTTACAACACCATAAACCTCCACAATAACTGTACCGATTGTTCAACTGCTAACCGCAATGTTTAAAGTTAAACCCTTTCTAGGTAAGGTCCGTTAATTTTTTTGCTGAAAGCTTTTTGCTCCAGTTTCAAAGGATATTATGCAAGATGGAACATGCAAAAAAGGGTGACCATAGAATTAGAATAAGTTACGTTGAGACAATTATCCTTTTGTGAGATTTCTGAGGATGGCATTGTCCAGTTTATGCAACGCGTTGGTGTTTTTACGTGGACCGTAAAATGTAATTGTATGCATTGCTATAGTTGGAATAGTTTTGGTCGGGTTAGGTAAACTCAAAGCTGGCGAGTGCATTGCCATCTGCAATTGTAATGAAATGAATAAATTTTGAGAAATATGAAGAGAGATACTAGATGCAGTTGGATAAACGTCTCTAGAGGAAAAAGTTATGCAGTTCTATGTTTAATTTAGAAATACTCACACAAATATAATCTTGTATGTATAAACTGTTGTGAAATTTGATTATAATAGTTTAGAAAGAACACTGTAAAATCTCTGAAGAAGGAATGATCCAATGAAGATTATTTTTAACTTTAATTGAATCAAACACACACTGTTTTCTCACGAAACACTTACGTAAAACTGAAAGGAATATTTCGTTGTTTAAAATTTCAAGGAACATTACTATCTAGATTTCACACAATTGTCTCTGAAACTATACCTAAAGGAATAAGTTAACATTTTACCTACTCACGATTACATTCAGTAATATTTCTTACAATTATTTATATCATTATCATCAGTTTTTCAGGAACTGCTATGTTTCAGGTCTTCTCTTTGGCGCGCAAAGTCTTTCGGTCCTGTCCCAGTCTTGTGCACTTTTTTGTGAATGACTAATGATCAGTTGGCGACAGAGGCCTCTACGGGTCGTAGCACATATATAAATTCGGAAAATGATCGTCGCCGTATCAACTCGATTCGTGCAGTATTCTTTGTATGAAACTTTCTACTGCAACGCACACTAATCGGAATCGTAACGTAATCGCCTTACCTTGTCTGCCTCGGTGGCTCAGTTGGTAGTGAACCTGCTTTCTGAGCTTGAGGGCGTGGGGTCGATTCCCATCTAGGGCAAACATTTATGTGATGAACATTTGTGTTTTTTCTATGTCTGGGTGTTAATATGTAGTTAAGTATGTATTTAAAAATAGCTAAGTATGTATATCAGTCTCTGGTAGCCATAGTACAAGCTTTGCTTAGTTTGGGGTCAGGTGACCGTGTGTGGAAGTGTCCCGAATTTATTTATTTATTTATTATTTAGCTAGGAAAAGTAACGCGATACGGTGACGATTCCTTTTCGAGTTGATGTGTGTACTACGACCGTACAACACGGACCTTACAGGCGTAAGGCAAGCGCAGATGACACAGGACCTTAATCCACCTTCCTACCACCTTCACAATAATGATCATCCGACCACGAACCTGAAGGTCTACCTGGTACCCGTATTCTTTTACAACTTGCCATAATTTCTGTGCCATAATTTGTTTTCTTCAGACACAAGACACCATCAATAAAACCAATAGATTTTTATATCTACGCTATAAAAACCCATAGAAAATATAAAAAGAGACAGCATTGAGAAAAGCGAGGAGATAAAAATACCTAACGATACCATAACGCGGCGTCTAAAACACAAGGGAGGCAATTAGACGCTCGTATTATATTTATAGGAAGGAAAACATAAGGGGAGCATGCCCCAATAATTGGCTGTAAAGAAACGTGATTCAATTTAATCGCGAAAGAATATTTTTGGTGGTTTTTTTCTGCCGCCGTATTTGAAACCCAATCGAGGCTTGGTTAATACGATATTCATTAAATGTATTCGAATAAAAAAAAATACTTCAAAAAACTATTTAAATCGATTCTATTGATACTATTCGGACTATTTCAGATATTTTAAGAGTGATTCCGTTACTTTATCTTTTACCTTCCATAACGACGGAATAAAACCTAATGCAAAATAACTAATCTACGCGTAAATCATTATATACGCCAAACACTTTTTGACTTAGTATGCTTAGGAAAATATAAAAAAAATATTATAAAAGTATCACAAAATAATATAGAATCGGTAATTCGGTAGCATGATTTTAAAATTTACAACAAACGTGTTAGAAAAATATCTAAACCTAAATAGCCATTTCGATAATGCGCTAGCTATTTACCTACAAATTTATAACCCAGTAAACAACAGTAGCATAGAAATATTTTATTACATATGTCATTAACCTTTAACTTAACTGGCTTCACTTCTACAAAATAAATCATTCGAAGTAGGTATCGTATTTCAAAATTAAATAGATACCTGCCTAGACCACCGATCATTCTATTTATAACTGCGTGTTAGCCTACATAACTGTTGGTGACGTAATCTTTAGATACGATGTACTCGTATGTATGTATATCGTGATTCTGAATGGGTATGCTATGCCGTAAGGGGATCACTGGACTAATAACTGATTTTGGATAACAAGCTGTGCCCCGCGGTTTCGCCCGCGGTTAAAAAGTATCCTGTGTGCTATTCTAGACTATAATCTATCTTTGTGCCAAATTTCATCCAGATCTGTTCAGCCGTTCTGGCGTGAAAGAATAGGTAACAAACATCCATTCATCCATCCATTTTTACAAACTTTCGCGTTTATAATATTAGTAGGATTTAGATTCAGGTTCATGTATTGCCTCGGAATAGTTATACAGTGTTCTGTCTTTTCGATCGAGTTTAAAAATTTAAAATTTTCAAGAAAAAGACATCTAAATTACCTATTCCGAAGTATACAACGTTAAATTTTGTGTAACTTCTGAATAGTCAGTAAGAGGGTTAATTTAATATTGTTTATAATAATAATCGTTTATTCCAGGCATTCGTTGTTATTACATAAAACGACATATAAAAAAAATTTTAGTCTAAAGTTTGAAATATCTATAAGGTATTTATAATAATATGTACCCACCATTTTATAAATACATTACAGACTAACATATATAATTATTACAATATAGTGAACATTAAACTAAAAAATGTTGGCTATGATTTCTTGGTGTTTTGCTTCCCAGTAGCGCCGGAACTCCAGCCCTTTAGGCCAGAAATCAGAGGAGAGGAGTGCGCTCTTATGCTTCGCTGGAACCCGGAGCAAGTAGGATTTAAAGTTAGTCTTGACTTGATTCCAGGCTCTGAAGAAGCAACACGAGCGACTCATCTCCCTTTCTACAGACGTGGCTAGGACTGCTCCTACCGTACTCGGGTCCACCCGTGATAGATGCAACAGAAACTTCAACTGCACCGCTTTCAAGTTCGGATTGAAAATATTCATAACAATTACTTTTAAGACAGTATTTAGAATGTTTTCGTGATTTCAGGGTAACGGTATCATAGTCACGAGTTCTAAGAGCTCCTTTGGGCTTAGTTTACCGCTTTCAAATCCTACTAATATTATAAACGCGAAAGTTTGTCAGAATGGATGGATGGATGGATGAATGTTTGTTACTCATTCACGCCAGAACGGCTGTACAGATCTGGATGAAATTTGGTACAGAGATAGATTATAGTCTAGAATAGTACATAGGATACTTTTTAACCACGGGTGAAACCGCGGGGCGCAGCTAGAAACCCTATACAGTAACCTAGATGTGTATGTTAAGTAAAATATCACCGTGCATGGATAGTTTGTTATTTCCAATTAAGAAACGAAGCTGCAAACTATTCTGAGCTGCATAAGTTGTAAGCTTGCCACTTATTGCTAGCAACAAAGTCTCTGTTTATCTCTGTGATTCGATTTCATTTGACTGAAAGACTGAAATTTCCGCATTCGTATTAAAATTAGGAACACTTTCTTTTTTACTCGACTGCGCAAGAAGGAGGGTTATGTTTTTCGAGTGTATGTGGGTATGTGTGTATGTCCAATACAATACAATATATCTTTATTGCACACCAAAAATACAAAGTAAAAAAAAACAAAGAAAATATTTAAAAAAAATATCATTCGGCAGTAAAAGGGCGGCCTTATCGCCTAAAGCGATTTCTTCCAGGCAACCTTTGGATGGACAGGACAGAACGAAATATGACAATCGGTCGGTGTAAATGACAAATGTATGAGGTTTCTTTGGCCTACAGCTTAAACAGCTTGATGGATTTCGACATGTGAAGCGTCATTTGAATCGTATTGATAGCGGAAGTACGGGTACGATATTTTGCAGTCGGGTTTTTCGTTTTTCATTTATCAATGTTTTTTTTAAAAATTATTATGTAATTTACCATGGACATGTGTATTAACTAAGGTAGGTGTCAGTGTTAGCCTAACTGTATTTTTTGGATTTAAGTCATCGATTAAAATTGAACATATTTGAGCACGCGAAAAAACATCAACATTTAGCAATTAAGTTTTAAAACGCGGTCCAAGCCCACAAAATAACTTTTAATTTGTTTATTTGTGTCTTAGTCTCTAACGCTGAGTTTACAAATTTTTTTATATGTGTTTGTTAATATAGAAATTTTAAAATCAATCAATCTTTATTCATTCGATTTCCGAAACCGAATGTTTGTATGTCAGTTTGTTGTACTCGTAACTATGCCAGGTAGGTAGTTAAAACACCGTACACACAACACTAGAAGATATTTTTTGTTACTATAAATATGTGCATGCGTAGTGTCTGAACACATAAATCATGAACTCGTTACTATTTACGAGCGCGGTCGGACGTAGAGATTGGAGCTTTAATTTTGGCCAATGACTCAGTGATAAGCAAGAGGAATTGCCATGCTGTCTGAGCTGGACTTATTAGTTTGGGAAACTGCGAATTATCCGGCCAAAAAAGAGGCAAAAATAGTTAGTTAATATAACTTTTACCGTTTTTTCCAAGCCATGCCGTGAAATGACCTAGTCGTGTTTCGGGATGTAGTCCGGTGTAACCGTTCTGAAGACGGGTCTGAGCCCTTGTAGCGCCTCACTCAACTGCCGTCTTTTTACTTCTTCGCTCTATTAAACTTCAGAGCTAGAGTGAATAAGTACTTTATAGGTCGTCGTGCTCCATCTTAGACCACAACGTCGCTTAACATCAGGCGAGTTGGTGGTCAAACGCCGACCTATTCTACATAAAAAAAAAAAAAAAAAAACCGTAAGTTTAATTTTTATGAAAACACTATTCAATACCTTACTACCTTACTGTTCCATCAATATTACATGGATGGCATATTTCCATAGTCATAATCGTATATTCGCATGTTCGCACGATTTATTAAAATCATTTATATTTGTTCTGCGCTTTGTAATTAGCTAGTGCAGGGCCTGTAAGAGACAATTAGTACCTATATAGCTGCCAGTATTTCTTAGATAGGATGTATTCGTTTTTGAATGTTCATTATTAATTTTATTTATAATAATATATCATTACAAGCTGCGCCTGCGGTTTCACCCGCGGTTAAAAAGTATCATATGTGCTATTCTAGACTAAAATCTATCTCTGTCCCAAATTTCATCCAGATCTGTTCAGTCGTTCTAGCGTGAAAGAGTAACAAACATCCTCCATCCATCCATCCATCCATTCTTACAAACTTTCGCGTTTATAATATTAGTAAGATTAGCAATAAACGCTGTTTGGCCTCGGAATAATTTAACGTTATTTCCTACCCCTTGCGGTTTTTTTTTCTTTCTTTTAAATTGTAGATCTCTGTCGAAGTAGACAAAACACTGTATAATTATTCCGAAGCTATACACTGTTTATTGCTAAGGAAGAAAGAGTTCATCTATCTATCTTGAAACTCTACTCAACTCACAAACACTAAGTTTTGCATTCATACTTCAATGCGATAATGAAACAAGGAAGTAGATACCGGTGAAGTAGTAGGAAGCAATTTCTGATAGACATCAAAAACAGTAACAGTTCTTTCTTCAGAAAAAAACTACATTAGCTGCTGCTGCCTATTATCTAAATATACTGCTTTCATTGCATAATTTAATCACTATTTTACGAGCCCTACCTTTCAAGAGGCATGTTGAATTCTTATCCTACTTCCAGAGCCAAGTCCATATTTCAAGTCACAAAAATCTCACATCAATTGGCTCTTAACGTCGCCGGCGCCTGTTATAATTGACCATCAGTGTCAACGCTTTGAAATCTAATGAAGTGCTACCTAAAACACGACCTGAATATTTTACGTTGACAAACAGACAAAAAAGTGCTACAACGTTTTAAAATTTCAAATTTAACTTTGAAAAGTTTCGTCTCCTGCAACGCAATCAGACTTTCTTATATTAAACTGTACTAAGTCTTAATTTCGTTTAATTCGTGTGACTCTAGTTTAATCCAGTTTACGTCAACTAAAGAGTCGTTGGAACTTTCACCGCTTAGTTTGTGTAATAAAACTCCTACCTAATCGCTTTCAAGGGCTCTAAGCGGCCATGACCCGCCGTGAGTGTCGGTCTGAGGATATAACGTGATTGGATGCATAAGCACAATCCTCATGTATGACGAAGATGGTTTGTTCAGGTTTTACTATCGTTTCAGTTCAGTCTACTGAACAAGGTATATGTTCGGTCAATGCACGCGAATACTGTTCGTGAATAGAAAAATATTTTAGTATTATTCGTTTCAGAAATCGATGTACTTGTCAAACTATTTGTTTGTAAAACATACATCATTATGGTTTTATTTATGATCAATCACGCGGTGGTAGATAATAATAATAAATAAATTCAGGGTCAGGCGACCGTGTGTGGAAGTGTCGGGACACTTCCACACACGGTCGCCTGACCCCAAACTAAGCAAAGCTTGTACTATGGCTGCCAGAGACTGATATACATACTTAGATATTTTTAATACATAATAACAGCCAGACCTAGAACAAACACAAATGTTCATCGCATAAATGTTTGCCCTAGGTGAGAATCGAACCCACGCCCCCAAGCCCAGAAGACAGGTTCACTACCAACTGAGCCGCCGAGGCAGTCAAATATTGATAAGATAGCTTGCTTAGCAGCTAGAGTTAAGTTGCCGATACTCTTTGTAGATGTTCTAAAGTCGGCAGTAAGACGAGGCATCAAGCGCACAAGGCTGCTTCCATACTGAGTTATACCTAAGCTTGGGAAGTTGGATTGTATGAAACAGAAGACTTGTAGAAGTTTTTAGTGGTTCTGAACAACTTTTGCTGTGGGACCAACCCTAAATTCCAGACAAAAGGTGATTTTATTTCGTGATCTTAAGATTGGTTTGCGATAGCAATCAATTTTAGTTTAGCAGGCACAACTAATTCTAACTGCCGGAAATAAGTACCTACAGCTGCGCAACGCGTACGAGAAGTCGCTCTGTCACTTTTGCACTCATCAAAATATATGTATGAAAGCACCTCATACATATATTTGAGATACCTGTCTGCGACCGCTTGCACTCTTGCCCAAATGAAATCCCACGTACAAGTATATTGTAACATGATCAGGGAATTCGTTAGCCTCTATTCCCTGAGCAGTCTCCGCCTAAAACATACTGATTTGGTTAAAATTTAAATCGGAGAAAGTCGGGCTACTGTTAAAATTCTAAGATAAGAATTCGAAGACAATTAAATCAGCCACATTACGAGGCTCAAAAATTTGACAGAATCAGTAGAATATTAAATGAGTATAAAAGTGACAAGATAATGTGGATGGCATTAAAGTAGGGAGTTTACGGATGTGTAGAGAAACCGGTCGTGTGTTTTGGGAGAAGCACAGGAGGTTACTGGCTACTCTCAGCCGATGGCGGGTGATTGAGACGCTTTTACCGCGGGCGTGTCGATAGATAGCTTGTAAAGCAGATATGTACTCTACATAATGCTCTACGTAAAACGTAGCTATAGGTATTGGTTAGATATACATTTATAAATATATCTGTTGTTAAGTATCAACACGGTAAAGACATACAGATGTCATGTCTTCATGAGCTACGCGATAACTAAAAACTACATCGCGAGTGTTTGGTGAGAGTGGTTGTTTGGTGTTAGCATTTAAATCTGTTAAATAAACATAAGAAAAAAGACAATGCCATTCATTTAAAGTTTTTTTTTTTTTTTAAATTTTTCAAAAACCTACCTACCTTATTTTTTAGATTTATTTTCCTGAAATAACAAACTAGTCTAGTAATGTGGTCTCTCATTTATTTTCTCTCCACCACACAATTCGAATATTATTCGGGATCATGCACTCATTTGAATATTGATCGTGTACCTACATATTTCAACATTTGAATTTACATACCCAAGCACTTCTAAGGCACTATCGAACCAACTTTCTTTTCGAATACCATCGATAAAATTCCAATACCGTCTCCAAATCCAAATTTATTCCGAGCCGCATTGAAATCTGATAATCTCGGATAGTTTAGCCAAAATCAACTCATACAAAATACGTAAGTTATTATCAGATTCGTGTCGGTGCGATGTCGCTTGTTCATTAGGATTCTGCTCATCGAAGTTTGGGCTTTATCGTTGTTGGGAATAAAGTTGATATTTGGGTCTGGGGGAGGGATAAGGGTGGGATAATGGGGTCATTTGGCCGGAGCGACGTGTAGCGTTATACGTAGGTACGGTACGTGTAGAGGCGTGTACCCAAAGTGTCGGAATATTGGCATCGTGTATTTGTCAGCTTTGTGTACACTGGGGATGAACAGTTTTATTTAATTTGTATTTAAAGATCTTTAACAAGCAGTTTAAGAGAGTAGAGCACGGCATTTGTGAGTGATTTCTGACGAAAATTTGTTTTAGTGGAATTGTTCCAAATCAATAAGAAATCGATTAAAAAAGGGAATTTCAAAAATATAGCTAATTTTATTAAGACAAAAATCAGGAGTGAACGTTCAATTATCGATTCGTAATCATTGCCCTATATTTTAATACCAAATACGAAAATAAAAATAATGTCTTGTTAATCTTGTTAATGTATAATTTTTTAAAAGATCTACCTACCTATGAGCTCGCTTTGATCTATTCTTGGACAAAGGGCTCTCTTTGCATTGCTCTATTGATTGCTATTGTTATAAAAATACAAATTTAGAAAAAAAAACTATTCCTCTTCTATATTTTGTGCATCATTGTACACCAGTTTTCCCATATTCGCCGGTCCGCCATTACGCCCGGGTCGGTACATTGGAAGCATAGCCCGTCCATTGCGGGAACATTAAACCGGATGAAACCGATCGACTACGGTTACAAATTTACCAAAATTCTGAATAAGTACAAAATATAACACCTGCTTGATTATATTTGTGTATCCTTCCTAAACCTTTTTATTCTTTTTTGATACTGAGATTTCATTTAATTTAGAGCAGCAATTTTTTTAAGCAATTTTTGTTTTGTAAGAATCTTACACTTTCCATAGTAATTTCAAGACAGTAAGTGCTGTACTTGACTTCAAAAATTATGTTACGTTAACATCAGGCTTATTATATTACCTTAAAATTTAGAAAAAAACTCAAGAACAACGTTCAGCTAGCACGGCAAAACTTATTTCTTGCTTATCTCGCCACCCAGCGAAGATCCAATCAATATTTCATAGAAAAAGCCTCTCGATACTGCAACGTCAACATTTCCCTCTATTTTCGCAAGGAATAGGTATTTACGCGAGAAAATTTTATACCGCCCGCTTGCTAAAACCCTCGCCGGGTAAAATGGCGCGTAACCGGGGTCTTTGCCAAGTATTTTCTGTTTTGAACACAAATAAACCGGGTACTCTGTTCTGAATATGCTCCACTCCGCAGAGTTCTGTGCCAAGCCATATCGAGCGGAGTTTATAGAATAGGTACTCGGCCTTTATACCCCTGAATAATTAAGTGGGTCGGCTGATTAACTTATTTGGTTAATGAAGTTGGGAGTTTTGGCAGTTTGCTTATCTGACTCGCACAAAGATTAGAAAATACGCTTAATATGCCTTTATGGTTGCAATATTTTCGTGAGATAGTGTGGGTGGTCCTAATGGTTTATGCTGATGACTTTAAGCAAAAATGTTGTAACTACGATATTTTATTTTGCATCGCACTGAGACCTATACGACTTTGGCATAGGCACCTCTGCTTGTAACTAACTTGCATAGTAACGCCCATTTCCGTGTTCAGAAAGCCCCGAGCAGCTGAACCATAGAAACTAGACAATAAATCGTGAAGCTCAACTCTTTTGAAGTTTTATTTAGAGATATACAAAAATACTACAAACCACTAATCCTGTCTAGAGCTGTGCCTAAATCCGTCATCGGCCAATTAGTGGGACGTTGGGACGTTACGCAACTCAAACACATCGTAAATTAGCCTTCACACAAACACAGTTAATGAGGATACGTAAACACTGTGATGTGAGAGCACTTGTACCCAATAAGGGTCCTGATCGAACGCTTGTACTGATTGTTTGGAGATGGACCCCATTTGCTGTAGTTGGTATTTATTTTGGCGCGGTATCGGGGGGTTAACCTTGAGGGCGCGTCTATAAAAAGTGGCAATGCTTGGAAAATGCCGGGAAAAAAGTGTGAATTGTAATTACATGATTTCTGTACGTTTCTAAAAAGTACTGAAATCTAGGCTTCGGATCTTCAAATTTACACTGACGAACTGAATCATACACCTAAATAAAAGTTAGTTGATATGTTTGTTTCTCTAGCTGCTGTTAAATGACTGTTCTTCAAGTATTAAAAATAAACAGGGCATTCCTATCCTAGCTCTCACTACTTTCATCCATTCTTTAAAAGTTTCTAGACAAATAATCGTGTTTGCTCCAAAGCAACTGCACAAGATTTTAAGTTTAAATTCCTAACCACTTCACGAAGATCTGTTGAATTCTAAAGCGAAACCTCTCAGCCGGTAGCAGAGTTGAATATTTAGAGAAACGAAGCGGGTCTCGGCGAAATGGTTGTGTATCTTCAAGAATATCAGTTGGACAAACACACGGAAAGGGGGGTGAGGTAGGAAGAAATGGCTGGGAGGGGGTGGTGTTTACTACGCTCTAGGGAGGTAAGCAGAGAAATGAAATTGGCAGATATTTCGGCTATGTGACACACACGTGTAGGTAAGCTCCGCATGCAATGAAAGTTTTGCGAGGTTTTTCCACTTTCGACACGCTCTGAATAAAGTAAAAGAGGTAGGTACAAGCTACGTTTATATTTATGTCGGAAATGAAAGAGAACCCTTGTGTTATGCCTCGACGGTGAAGCACTTACCTACATAAGTAAATAGGAAAATGTAATAACGTCCAACGCACCAACATTTTCTCGTGTGTTTTTGTTAAAATACACGAGTTGGTTGCCATGAAATGTTACATGTACTTTGTGGTATTATTGAGCATTTTAATTAAACCATGGAGATTCACATAATTAATAGATAACAGAGTTAATGAAATGATGTCTCATATTTATTAAATTACACCTTAGCGATCAATAGAATGTGGTAGGTTAGGTAGAAAACTAAAATTCTAAAAATGTAATAAATGTAAATATATTAATGACATTATAATATGACGTTAATAAATACCTATTCATATTTATGCATATTATATTACACGCACTGACTTAGTTCTCATGCACTTGCAATAAATAATTTAAATGTTTAAATATTGATTCATGTTGTTTTAGTATCTGTCAAGAAAATTATGTACTTAGAAGAATAGGTACTACGAGTAGATAAATAATATTATGTTTCAAGCATACTTAAGTATTCCTACTACGAGTAGGTAACATAATTCTGATTTTCTGTCTAAAATTATTAAGTGAATCACCAATACTTTTTTATATACCAATGTTTGTGTAATATCACGTGGTTTTACCCCAAAAGTTGGATTAGTTTCCGGCAGAGTTTGCAACAAAGTTGATATTTTTCTCCGGCTATGAAAATACGAGTAATAGTCATGTTTGTTCCCTTGAGAGATTGCTCTTCGCTCTCCAACTTTGCAAACATTTTCGCTAAAACCTCTATAAAATATATTTACTGCATGGAAATATTTTGCTTAAAGAAACTTTCGCTATGAATCCCGGCAAATATCTTCTCTCTACACAGCTATTACTTATTTTCTTTATGAAACGACACAAAAAATAAAACACTAAGATAAAAGTGCAATGTAGCCATCTCATCAAGAGAAAGACGATATTTGAAGAATAAAAACTATCTACAAAGAAAAGTAAATTCTCCAGTTATGAAAGCTTATCTCAATAATGATTGTGGAACTTAGAACAACAAACACATTAATATTTATGATCCGATCCCACGGTAGTACTCTCGCCAAGTCCAGCATGACTACACAAATTCTTTTTTTTTCCTTAATTTTTTAGGGACATTTAGACCACAGGTCTTTACAGGTCTTTAGACGTCAGCCCCATCGTAATCTTATATACTTAAACACTAAACTAATTTAATGATCACATTTATAATTATTTTCAAATTAACCAGTTAGGTAGACTGGTGGAGCTGGGATCATTTAGGAATTCTCAAGTATCAAAGTTACAAAATTATCAATAATAATATAAATTCCATACTTATTTGTGGTCGTTGAAATTTATTTTTATTGCAAGGTATCTTATATTACTAGGTACATGTAACTACATCTACACTTACTTGACGGTAACTTGAGGCCACAAACCAATGCTACACCCAAACATTACAGCACAATGTACCTACAAAAATTTGTATAAGAAGGTTGTAAAGAGGTATCAAGGTATACAGCTGTCATACGAGAACAATATAGCAATAACACTAAACTAAACAGGCAGGTAGGTACGTATCTATATACGGGAGACGTAATTTCAAAACGTCTCCGAACAAAACCGTTTGACAATCAAATTGAACGCCTCACACCACTCGGCTCATTTCCTTTTTGTTACGTAGAACGGTACTCATTTACATAAATTTACCTATTGTTATTCTCGGTACGACTTCCATCTCGCAGAGACAAATGAGATCTCACAAACTTATTCAGAAAGGAAATTTTGTTATACGACGAAATAGGCCGTATCGGAAACGAGTTAAATAACAGAGCCTCTTTTGTTTTGTTTTAAAGCCTCGAGGAAAATAACAAGCCGGCGGAATATTGATGAGGTCGGTCGCTAGATTGGATTTCAAGGAGATTGTATTTTATATTTGCGTAAGCGTTTTAGTGGCGATCTCGGCGTGGGTTGCGTTCCTTGTCAAATATGAAGGGAAACATGAATATTTTACGCAAAAAATGTCTCGGAAATTTGGATCAATATTCAACCAACCAATTTGGACTGCGACTTTTTTACTTTTACTCAGTTTACTCAACTCCAAAATAAATTAATTTTTCACCAAGTTTTTACGTAATGAAGATTGAAAGCTTTATGGCGGTAGCGTAAGACTAGCTTGTTTAATCAATTTAGGTAATCAAACCAATATCCGATATCTGCCGGTAGATTTACCAAATATAAAAACGGAAGACAAGTCCTAAATCCGAATTCATATCATGCCTTATCTGAACGGTTTCCGAACGGGTAAACCCGATCATAGTGAACGTGCAGTATTTCAGCTTCATAGGTACAACCGACCGTTTCCTGTGAACACTAACAGCACCAAACATGTTAGACACCGGTGAATATTTTGTTAAGGTGATGACGTCGTTTAAATTTTATGAGTTCTTTGAATAGGTGCTAGTCAAGTATCCTTATTTTCAATTAAAATATTGATTATTAAAATATAAGTAACAAAAAGTAGGTAAAACAGTTGTTTTTTTATGAAGTTTAAGATTTCAATAATGCTCGAGTGGTAAAAGTGCATTCCAACCTGTCCTGGCTTCCTCATATCACGTGCTCGATCTACCCTCATTTTGCTAACAGCCAAACCAACGAAGATTAAAATATTTTCAAGAAAAACCTTCACAACACTTTTGCTAATTTTGACTATATGTATTTATTGCTAGCTGTTAAAAGTACCTGCGACTTCTTTCACGTTTATATATTTAATAATAGATAGTATCCAAAACCCTACCTCTTGATTTACTGTAACTAATTATCAAATTTTACCAAGATCCATTAAGCCGTTTAGCCGTGAAAAACCGTGAAAACACGTTTATAATATTATTAGGAAGGATAATATTGATGGATGATGAAAAACGGTTCTCCAACACTACCTACCTATACTTGTGTAAAAATAGTACGTAAAAATAATAATCCTTAGGACTTGTGCCAAAGTAAAAAAAAAAAGAAAAGCAGATAAAAAAAAGTATGTACGTTCCTGCATTCGCATTAAATAATACGGAAAGATCACACATAAAAGTAAAACAAGCTTTTTGCATAAACATGCCTCTTTCATTGTCATTTCGCGTCAACCGCGAGGCAGCCCTATCTCGGCCCATCATCTTGTAATTACCAAAAGCCATGCAAGCTAGGGTACTGTCAACATTATTATTCCGTGCCCTGAGCGAGAATACCCGTATATACCCGAATAGCGGTAGGATGCCCGGGTATACGTGCATCTTCGCAGAAAAGATCTCATTTACTTTACTACTCCAATACCTATGTTATCTCGCAGGCTGATAGCTTTTGTGAGATACGTGATTTATTAAAAAGATTGATTGGCTTTCGGGATTGATTTACAAAGAAGCATGTACTCGATACAAGATTTATCATCATCAACTTCAGTCTGTTCATTAAATTCTCTTTGTTGCAGGATGGAGAGGCTTCTCTTCACGACGCGGCACGAAGTTTTGACTTTAGGCATCTACTTGTCACCTGTCGGCGCTGGCGTAAAAATAAGATTGCCTCAGAATCCTCAGATGATTGATTTTGTAAAAGCTTTTATTATCATGAAAAAAATACAGATATTTAAAATTACCAACTCTAACGAATTGGTTTTTATCGCTGTTTCAAAAAAAGTTGCCTGTATGTATCACATACCTAACTATTTATTCGGATGTTTAATAGCAAGCCGAGTAAGGTAATCAGGCCGTATCATTAACGATGTACTCGTATTTTAATTTTTTACATAATATTTAATTCATAGGTTCAGTAAATTTGAGCCTCACAAATAATTACTAACACGTGCTCTACGTTTTTAATCATATTAAAGCACCTAAACGTACACAAAATACGACAAAATACGGGCAACGTAAGTAGTGGTTAACCAGTTTCGACAAAATGTCCTGTGCGTCAAGTTCATAATTTACGAAAATGGTTCGAAAATGCGTCACATACAAAGGAAATTGGACCTTATAGCACAATCCCACTTTCTTGGCTGGCCGTACATATTTTTGTTTACGTTTAAGAAATACTACTGCAATGCTGTAGTTGTAGTCTTGAGCACAATAGCGTTGAAGACCGTAGCTCGGACGGAACATCGACAAGTTAATGAAAGGCATTTGTATGTAACGGACTTAAGCAAGCTTCCTCTTGGGTCCGATAATGTTGCGTATTACGTGTCGCGATAGGAATTCTTGGTCACTTTGCTATCATTTTCTATGAAAGTTTTGTTTTGTTTTGACTTCAATCGTGAGTCACACTTAAGGTAAGATTCTGTTATTTTAAATCTACTACCTCTAACTTATTTGATTTCAGTCACTAACAGTTGCTGACTCGCCTACCTACAATCATTACAGTTTTGTCATACTAATAATCAAAAATATTATTATAAATGTGGTTATAATCTACTTATATTACAGTTTAGTTCTTATAATTACAATTTCTACTTATTTCCTCCTATCCGTTGCCAAAGTGATAGTGTTAACATGGCACGTCATTAAAACCGAGCTTGGATTTTCTCAAAGCGCACCACTAAGACCTTTCAACTGGTTCCAACTGGTTGTCAATAGCCTTTTGACCAATAAGAACGGCGTATCAGCGCTTTCGCGGGCGTGACTATAGCCTGGTGCGGGCTTAAGACTGTGTAAAAGCTTGTCAAAAGCATACGACTATTTATTTGTCATAGCAACACCCGCAGCATCAATCCCCATCACGACACGTGATACGCGCCAGCCATTCCGGCCCAAACGGCCGCCCGTAGCGCTGCCGAGAGGTGGCCATTTGGCCGCTCGCTCACTCCGCCTCCGTTCCATATAACCAGAGCAGTTTCCAGCCAAACTCGAGAGCAGCATTTTAGCCCTGCCTCGTAAAGAAGAGCTCGGTACCGGGTCGGGTGCCTACTACCAGATGGCTGGTCGAAATTTCTACTAAGTATATTCACTACAGCGAGCTTTGGCTTTGGATCGTCCAATACAATTAGGCTTTACCTACCTACCTCTTCCGCTGAAATTGGTTTTGATAATAACTATACTTAGTAAGCAACATGAGAGAGCCTTTAGGTATAACCTTTGTAGGTAAAGGTCTATAAGTACTTATACCCATACTAGTAAATGTAAAAGTAAATTCATTTAAGGTAATGACAGAGGAGTGTGTGTGATTCAGTAAAGAAGTGGGTATGTTTGTTCCTTCTTTACGTTAAAACGACTCAACCGATTCTAGTGAAATATTTAATCAAATATAACCGCTGGCACTGTTAGCAGAATTATAACAAAATTATTTCTAATTTCAAGGTATTGTATAAAATGTACCTTAACTTCACATCCTGAGGAGTATTTTTTTTTAGGATTTTACTTCAGCAAAATTCTAAATCTTACCTACAATCTTTTAACTGGCGTAGTACTTAACCATAGTAGGGATTCCTGACTACACCAGCGACATCTAAATTCAAATTTTTCCTTCACTCGAGAAGAACCTTACGACCTTCCTATCTGCATAAACCGAGATGAATTCCATTTTATAACGTAACGTGAGAACTATTTTTACGCGAAAACCCGTAAATAGATTTGGATTACACCGTTTGCAGGTGATTTAATTTTTGTTTATAAAAATAAGCTCCGGAATGAGCTATTGATTTTTCAATACGAAACAGAAAAATCATAGACTAAGAACAGAAACCTGTAGAAAACTCATCTAACTTTAGGTTTTTTTTTTTGTGTCAGCCGGTTTGGGTAGTTTCATCCTGTATACATTTTCTTTAATACATAGCAAAATTATTCTTAAGTCAAGGCCGCACACTTAGAAAAGACTATGTCATTCGTACTTTTTTAGATACACGGTCGAGATAGCCCCTGGGAACCAACCCCTTTAGTAAAAAGTAACATTATTAAAAGAAAATCCAATAATCGGGCTGCAAAATATTGTACCCTATGTCATTTCCATTGTCAAGACGATACAAATGACACCTCACATGTCTAAATCCGTGAAGTTAGACTATAGGGCGTGCCAAAGAAACCTCACACATACATACCCAAATACATCCAAATACATACTTACATACAAAAACTCGAAAACATAACCCTCCTTCTCGCGCAGTCGGGTAAAAACAAACAGATAAACAATACAAAAAAAAAGTTTAGTTGCGGCGTAGAGCGTGCCAATTTTACAAACCAATGCCAATTTTAATGACAACCAAAAAAAAGAAAGCTTTCTCTGCCATAAAAATGTAAAACAAGCAACGTAAGCTAAGGAATAGCGAGTGAAGCCGCGGGGAGCATCTATAGACTACAGCACGATAATGAGTGCCTCACATGGCATGGCATGGCTGAAGTATTCAATGAAATTGCCGATTACCTTGGCTGTAATTCAGTATCAATGGCTATTGCCTACTTCGTAATCAAACAGGGCAGGCATTTCTTCGCTTAACAGTCATCGTGTTGTTTGTTTACCTTCGCTACTCGACGGTTTAACGGCAAAAACTCACGCTAAGAAGTTCTTGAAACGCATTTCGTGGTTTGTATAATATTGAAATACAAATACCTACTTAGATGTTACTGAACTTCGACTACCGGTCGTTGGGTCGACAATATTGTAATACCAAATCGCGCGTCGAATCTGGACGAGATTAGCACAAGACCGGGTACTGGCGTACAAAAAGTGAGGCGCACGAGTACAGATTGATGAGATGATGATTAACATGAATGTAATTTACACTGATACACTGAAAAAATATAGTAAGCTGAGATTTGACAGTAGGTAGTCATTTCTTTACTTAGATATTCTAAATGATTAATTAGGACTGAAAATAAAATAAAATTAAAAAAATTATTAAAATTATTTATAAAATTAATAAAATAATAAAAATTAATTATTAATTTATTTATTTATTTTATTAATTTATTATTAATAAATTAATAAAAATTAATAAAATTATTTTCGGATAGCAGTTTTTCAATGATGTACGAGTATGTTACTTAGTTTTTTAGGGTTCCGTGCTCAAAAGGTAAAACGGGACCCTATTACTAAGACTCCGCTGTCCATCCGTCTGTCACCAAGCTCTATCTCACGAACCGTTAAAGTTAGACAGTTGAAATTTTCACAGATTATGTATTTCTATTGCCGCTAAAACATCAAGTACTAAAAACAGAATTAAATAAATATTTAAGGGTGCAACAAACGTGATTTTTTTGCTGTTTTTATAGATAATGGTAAGGAACTCTTTGTTGGCGAGTCCAACTCGCACTTGGCCGGTTTTTCTGATTGACGCGTTTAGTCTGCATTGAATACAGATTAAAATAAATCAGTGCTATAATTAATTATTTTAAATCTTATTATGCGTCCTTCTTGCTGCGGTAATCGGGATTAAATAATAGATACAGGTGTGTTGTAAAAGGTAGACGGTAGGTATAAGTTATTTCCATTCAAGTTTTCTCTAAACTTAGCATATTGCATTGAACAAGCCATTGCTTAAACCACATCAGTAAAATAGTCGCTTCAAATGACACCAAATTCCTAGGTTACCGCTTATTTACTACAACGTTTATATAGCTATTATATACAATGTTAAAACAAACAGACCGGTCGGATAGCCGTTGCATATCATTGGCCACAAAATACGAATCACTTTGATGTAGCCGGCTAATTAAATAGCTTACATTGTTGCTAAAAGCCGCTACGACACGCCATTGCGACTCCGTAGTTTCATTTTAATCCTCTGAAGGCTAACGTATTAATTAATCCATAGTCCTTCTAGTGTAGTCTAAGGTCCTCGCGCACTTGACTAGCATGAACAAAGTTGTCACAGTGTGACTAAAATATTTGCAGTCAAAGGCTCATACATTATTTTTTGTTTTTAAACTAAATTCCTATATGTAAATATACTTTTTTGTAAATTTTTCCAATCGCCAAGAAAATTTACCTTTTAACTCAATAACTTACTTACATATTTAACGATATATTGATAGACCATACATTTTTGTAGATAAAGACACGTTTTTTATTGTAAGTGTGCAACGACCCTATTTTCAGTTACGTGCTAATGCGTATACATTTTACCATGCTTCGGAAAACTTATCATATAAATATTTTAGTTACTACCAGAGAAACGGTTATAACTTTCAAGAGTTTATGTGGTTTCCAAGTGCGAATAAAAACCGGCCGATATATCAACTAAAGAAACTCTGAGATAATACAATAATTTAGCGGGCGTCATATAATTTCATGGCGAATCTCTCCACTTTTTCTTGCGGCCAAATCTCTGAAGTTTCCAACCAAAAGCATTGTGAATAGACCCGTAAAACAACGAACAACCATTCATTTAGGGATCTCAAAGTTACGTCAGCGGCTTATGAATAAAGAGGGGTCGCGCCGGAAAAATAAGGGGGTTATTCAAAAGGAAAAAGTTTTTTTTAGCGTAAAAAGGGACGACTAAGCGGTGGATTATCGTCCATTCGCTGACAAGAGTTTTGTGGAACTTGCGGCCGAGTTATACGAACAAGAGTTTTATTATCTCTCGCCGAGAATACCGAGAATGTCCGGATAAGAAAAAACAATTATCGCCAGGCTCTTTTGGTATCGGAGCCTATGTAACGAACAACAGACAAAAATACTAAGTAGGTGTCTACTCGTGAATGAGTTGCTTCCTGTATTTGCGTCATAAATATTAATGACGTGGATATCATGTAAATGTTAATACACATATGTACAACTAAACAAACTAAGTACAATGATTATTTAAACTGATATACGTTTAAAGTGAGACAGTAAATTATTGGTAAGTAATTTCCTTGTAATTTCCGTCAAATTAAGGCAAGTTCTCACGTAGAGTAGAGCGCGCTCAGTTGGAGCGGATGGCTTTATAATTATTTTCTACATGTGGCCGACCAATCCGTTCCGGGACATTAGCGATGCCCGGAGAGCCGGGATTCGGTCCCGGGAAACGAGATCTCCGAACTCCATCTCGGCGTGAAATTGTGAAATAACCGGGACGGATAAAGACAAGCCCTGTATGGAAAATAATTAAGGTGCGGTACCTACAGGTGAGGGTCGGAGAAAATTGGCCCTATCAGGGTTGATAGGTTCAATTAATAATGTAATCCAATAGATGGAGGTCCGGAATTTGATTGAGGACGGAAATTCTGTGTCTGTTTTTTACGTAATATTTCGTGGATTTTATTAGAGAGACTGTTTCGAATATTCATTCGTAATATTTCACGTTTCATTTTTATGTAGGTTTATATGGATGTGAAATACAGTTTTGTTTATGAAATTTTTATATTTAATTTGGTACTATTTCTGTCTCGTTGACGATTACGGGGCGTTGGTCACTACATGCCTTTACCTTAAAAAATCTCAATCAGTAGGTAGATGGTCTAAGCCGCCTGAGGTAATCAATGTTCACAAAGTCAATCTTTGTCGAATGAAATCTAGCCCGACCGCGGCTCAGCACATTTAGCAACGCAATCAAAGTAGATTCCCGTGATTACGCAATCGCAGCGCTCGCTCAAACTCCGAGATAATGCCTTTCCCCGGGACCTCGTCAATGTCACAGTGCAACGTGTGCGCCAGTACGTAAGTTTCCGACCACACGTGACAGCTGACAGTGAGCAGTTGAGCAAAATTTGACAAAATTTTGGCCTTAAACTATGTAAGACGTTTTGACAACAGTTGTAATTTCAGCTTAAACGGTGTTAGGTATAGTTAGATTATTTGTTGCTCAGTTTTTATTAATTTTATAACTACTAAAAATATATTTCTCAGTAATGTTATTTACTATTTGGTTTATGAATAAGATGGTTGCCAATTTCCCAAGTAACTTTGCGTGATATTTGCGCAACTTTTAGGAAAGTATCACTTTCCCAAAATTTGCGCTACCAATAAATAATTTTAGTATCATATTTGAAAAATTACAAGTACCAACAGTAGCTATCATAATGAAAATCAACACTGATCGGATGAACCTGTTTAAAGTTTTCGCTACGTTTAATGCAAGACGTCAAAAATCGACGAAAAACTAAACCTCTCCATATAATTGCAAAATATGTCATCTATCAAAACTAGCAAGGACACTTATCACTGGCAGTAAAATCGTGAATAAAGAATTTTTTTGAAGATTACAGCTACACACACCTCAATACTACACTAAAAAACTATAATATACTGCCAATTTATCATTGCAAGGCTTGGGGCGTGGTATAATAGTATACTCCGGCTAGGGATATGTTAAGGATAAATTTGGCTTTGAACTTGTGTTACTGTTTTGCACTGTGTCAGCATCTTAGAAATTCCGCCTTCAGATAAAAGAAAATGTCTTACTGAGGAGTTTGTGCGCACAATTTCTCCAAAGAAAGCGAATGGGTACAAAGTTGTCAAAGAAAACTCTGGTTAATGAACATCGCAAGGGGCCGAATTTTAAATTTTTCTCATTTTTGCGAAGGAAAATACTGAATAATCTAGTTTTTGAAGAGACATTCCGTAAAATTAGCTTCTGAAGAAATAGGTCGGTAAATTAAGGAAAGGAATCAATTAAAAAGTTGTCGTTTTCACACAGAAGTTTTACAAAGATGATGGAATATATTGTACAAACAAAAAATGGGATTTTACATAGATTTAGATAGGTACGTACTGAGTGGAAAATTGTGAAAGTATTAAAAAGCTTTCATACCTTACATAAACATAATATTTAACTACCAAATCTCGGTTTTCATAACTAGAAAACCGAGAGAATCATATTCCATCCCAACTTTGGAATATAAATGACAAGAAGTTTAATGCTGTTAAAGTCAGACAACTGAGTTTTAAAACGTTGGAAATACATTCGACCTTAAATAGGTTACAGTCTAATTTAGTTGTCGCCTGAAGCGAATTCATTAACTAAGCTAAGAATATGGATAGTTGGATGGTCCCTAAGCTATTAAGTAAGTTTGTACCTAACTTGGGAGCCCTGGTGTTTTGATTACTTAACATGTGGATTCAGGACTTAAACATTCTGTGTAATTAATACATTTTCATACTACATACTTGTAAAATAGCAGACGAGAAGATATTTTTGCATTTACAATCATTTTTAGGGTTCCGTACCCGAAGGGTAAAATGGAGCCCTATTACTAAGACTCCGCTGTCCGTCTGTCTGTCTGTCACCAGGCTGTACCTATATCGTGAACCGTAAAATTAAGACAGTTGAAGTTTTCACTTAAGATGTATTTCTGTTGCCTCTATAACAACAAATACTAAAAAATTGAAAAAATAAATATCGTATTTAGGGGGCTCCCATACAACAAACGTGATTTTGTGTCGTTTTTATTGAAAAATGGTACGGAACCCTTCGTGCGCGAGTCCTACTCGCTCTTGGCCGGTTTTTTATACTTATACTTACTTAAACTGCATCATTTTAAGTTATCAAAGATCAAGCATTAATACCTGAAGCCAATTGAAGGTAAATTTATTCAAGATTATCCTTGCTCATTGGCTATATTACTACTTCAATTGGAGGATATTCAATTACCTATATCTGTTACAAGAAGGCGTTATCAAAATTCAATATCTTTATTCTGTGTTGGAAAAGGACGGTGCACTCATAGCTCGACTAATCTCGATAGAACAATGTTGCGACTCAATCCAAAACAATTCCTGAACAAACGTTCTTATTCCTTTCACAATACGCTGAAATGTCAACCCTGACTCTTTAGAGGAAAGTTCAGAATTGTTAACTGCAAAAAGTTAGTTAAGGCTTAAAGTAATTTCAAGGTAGAGATCTCATTCCATGTAAGCTGTTTCTTACAATGTAGAGTCAGCGACAAGTAGAAATACCGTCGGCACATTTGCGAGGACGATTCTCATTTAACCGGCGATTACTGCGCTAATGACATTGATAAATAAAAATCATTATTTTTACGACTACTTCGTTTTACCTACCACAGTTTTATTGGAGTGATAACTGTGAACGTAGATATGATTACAATTAAGTCGTGATTGCACTCAAATTATTGTTTTAAAGTTTTTTTTTTTAGTACCAAATAACTTTAAAATATACAATTTTTTTTCCTGTCGTCTTTCAGAACAAAATGCAAAATAATTGCTAAAACATATAAAAAGCACTTACTTTATAAATAGATAGGTACCTAAAAAAGTTAAAACTCGTGACAAAATCATTCATGCATGCATACATAACAACAAAAACGTACATAACTGTTCATTATCAAATCAACAACTGTAGCAGCGCTGTAATGAAAAGCACAGACATTCTATCATAGTCTAAATTGTTCGAGGTATAGTCATCAACACAAGTCAATCAAGCCCCGGGCGCCCGATAGTGGAATAAATCAGCCGGGCGATCGCGCCGCCCTCCCGGCCCGTTTCCAAAATGGCCGACGATCGTCTGACAATTCTTCGTTTTTTTTCGCACTCCGACCATTTTGTCGCCTCCATTATTTTTTTCTTCGCATTCCTTTACGTCATAACAAAGATTTGTGGGTTTTGAATAGAATTAGCGTGATTTTAAAATGTTCTTTGTGTTTGTTTGAATGTTTCATGGTGTATTTATTTTGGTCCTAATTGAAATTTGGCATGTTTTTGTAGGTATTTTATTATGGGTATCTTACTTTAGTAGATTTTAATCGAATTTTGACTTTGATTAAAGTATATAAGTATTTTATTTATATAATTTATTTGTTATTGTTTGGTGTGTACAAAAATGTAGCATTATTTCTATTTCTATATAATATTATCTACTTAGTAAAGAGTAGTGAAGTGGAACGTAAAAGACAAAGCTTACAAGAATTTTGCAGCTGAGTATATACCTAGTCTTATTAGAACGCGTCTACATAGGTTTAATAACTCTTTAATCTTCTCAAAGGATAATATTTGACTTTACTCGGTACAAGTTGCCTTGTTCCATCTTTATGATTTGGGTTAAGTTCGTTCCGAAAGGATTAAGCCGGCTCTTAATTCAACGCTCCCGGGCCGAAATAAATTTAACGTTTTGAGGAGCTTATGATGAAAAACTTGAGACGTGCGCGTAAGCTCTCTCGAGAAGATAGCAGCAGTTATTTTTGTAAGGATAAAAAGATGTCTGAAACCAGCTATTATGAACATGAGTGTACGCTACAATGTTGATTTGCCGGCGCAATTCAGAGCAACTGTTTATATGTGTACCCGCAGGCTTGTACTGCATCACAATCTAGGGAATTAAAGTCGGATCCGACCTCCAGCGCCAGGCTTATAAATTCGTCTGCATTTTATGCGTCAACATGTAGTCGCGCCAACGCATTAATTGCTGCACAAAATTTACGTTTCAAATTACATCTGCATAAACGTACACATTGAGCGTAAAGCCTGCGCGACGTACGGTAATTGGACCGTATCTCGATATTTCATTTTATTTTCAGGCTCAATTTTATTTTATTTTCCGAGGAACGCCTCTAGCTGAATGGAAGGTAATTGTAGACTACGCGGAGGGTTCGCTTCGGGGAATAATTGTGCGAATATAGCAGAGCCTCTGGGAGTGTTTAATGTCGGAGCATGTCGAGCTCGCCGGCCGGGTAATGCTGGCCCAAGGACGAAAATTATCTCCCCAACGAGTTTCGTAAAAGCGGGCGATGGTAACTAATGAGGCTATCGGGTCCCCGAGTTGTTGTGCGAATATTTTTATAGGGCATAACTTTAATTTTAAGTGCGGTGCGATTAATTTTATAGCTGCTAGAACAAAGTGCTTCGAGCTGATGAATGCTAAAAGGGTCGGGTGTAAATGTGAAAGTGTACTCACCGATCCGGAAGCAGAGCGGGCGTCACATGGGACTCGAAGCCGGGACACATTGCACGTCACTGAATATTTAAAATAATGAAAAGCCAGCCTGGCCCCGGGGCGTTCCCTTTTAAAAATGCACTGCACTTGGGTTTAACTGCGGCCGTGCAGGTTGGTCGAGCAGAAATTCTCAAGACCAGGATAACAGTCTCGTAAAGGAGGTGGCTCCTCGAACAGACAGCTGGGAATGAACATCGGTCAAAACGCGTTGGTAGACGAACACTCAAACTGAAACTATCCACAATCCTCTAAGCTGAATTGGACCAAACTTTTACAGGTATAAAATCCACCCTGCCCAGACAACCTGTGCAGTCTACCTATAGATATTTCTAGACTGGAACACTGATCTTGTTCTAGACTTAATTATACTAAAAACTTTCAAATGTCTCAGTTCTTGAATACCAAGACAAACCCGTTTTAGCGATCTTATCTCAGTCTAAATAACTATTAAAGTCTCAGTCTAATAAATTTATAACGCCGATGTATCAAAGTAGAGCAGCGCTTATTTAAAAAACTTTTTCTTTCTAATTTTTTTCTTAATAGACGATACTAGCTCCCAGGCTAAAGTTTATGATATTAATGCGTCTAATTCAAATTTTACACCAAAGAAAACTACATCTACATTCAAATGAGTGCCACCTACCTGCTCCCTAAAACCCGCCCCAAAATAAATTCAACACTAAACGCACGTATTACGTACTTTAGCCGGTATCTCGCAACGATCTCATTACGAAAATAGAGCGATACTAATTAATTCTAATTAGTTAGCTGTAGCTGGCCTTATTACTGGTGGAAGGAAGAGAGGGAGGGATCGGAAAAGCGGCAATGTACCGTAACGTTAATTTAATTCGGCCCTGTCCCGAGATTAGTGCCTGCCATGTGCCATTTGAATAATTTTGTCGTTGCTTCGGACGAAAAAAGTTTTATACACTTTTTATTTGCTGGTGTCTCGGTGTTCTGGTATGGTATTGTAATCAATGCGGTGCATTTTTAGAATATCTACGGAAAGTCGATTGGAGAAAGTTACGTAACGGATCGATAAGTATCGGAGTTAAGATTTTGAAGATTGAATAAATTTATTAAGGGATTAGATCTGATAAAGTTTAAGTGAATTATCAAACTTGAGTACTACTCAACTTTTAGATCAACATTTTCAATAATTAGTTTGTTTGCAACACACTTTGAAAAACATGTGGCTTTTAAAATATCGTCCAAACAAAAATTCTTACAATAAGCCCATGGAAGATTTTACAACCGTACAGAATGCAAACAAAATCAATATTACTCTCACAGAATTTACAAACTTTATTTACGTTCTCATCCATAAAAATGTACTAGGTAAATTTTAAAATAAATTTACTGCAATTTTCAGTTTAACGTTACCAGCTTTTATGAAATTCACAACGGTTGTTTCATTCGTATTTCGACGCAACTTTTCATATTGCACAAACTCACATGCTGAAAATGTTTGAACCGGTCGATATGTACGTAACTTTAGGTACTTGCACACACAGAAGCGGTATACATAGACAGTCGAACATTTACCCACACATGGAAACCAAAATATTTGAATCCAACACTCACAAAACTAGGTAATCTTAAAAGCTCGTTAACTACCCAGATTTACATACAAATGTTCTAATAATGTATTTATTTCTCTGTCGTCATCCCAAACATTTTAATAAGCAGTTCAATCGATATTATAGAAAAAACGCGGCGTGTGTTTTTATAAAAAGCCTTTTAATTTTTGATGCAGTAGAAAATATAGCCTATTATTTTGAATAGGCAATCATGATCGCCGAGACGCTGCTGAGATTTGACATGATTAAAAATACCTATTAATTAATTTATTCCTAATTATGTACAAAAATATTTTGATCAGTCTAAAAATATCATAAAATGTAAATGATATTTTCAGTCAGATAATAAAAAAAAACGACGATATTTTATTCCAAAAATACTTGTATTACTGAATTAATTAAACTGACACACAGCCCGAAACTGAATCCAATTTTTTATCTATATCTTTTCCAAAATCATCTCTCCAATTTTCCATAGTAAAGTTACCAGTCATGACCATACATTATCATAAAGATGACTCAAAGTTTTCTTCTACAATCTTTAACTTCATCTAATCTAACTTATTTTGGAGGCAAAGTACGCATCATCGATTGAAGCGCTTTTGAAATAAATGCTTCGAGCGTAGGTAGTGTAAGGTAGTCGGGCTTACGTAAAAATTCCACGTATGAAACAGCTTTGGTGCTGGGTCACAAGCCATGGGCGATTAGCGATTTGAAATTACAAAGTTACAGTTTACTTTTTGACTATGTTTTGAACAAACTTGCTTTATTTATTGCAAAATATCTTAATACTAGTAGTTTCACTCGTCCGGAGATCTCGCATCACACTTATATTATAATGGTGAAAGTTTGTGAGTGTGTGAGTTAGTGTGTAAGTGTGTATGTTTGTATCTTCATAACTTCTAGTCCGATTTCACTTATATTCAAACTTTAAAATTGTATTTGCATACACAAACCCTCTGAGCAATAAACGTTGATCCCAGTTGACTCTGAGACCTCGCATCGTTCGGTCAATTAGGTAAAGTAATGGAAAACAAAAACTAATTTCGAAATTTAGTCCGCAAAGCAATTTTTGGACAAACTTATAGTGTTTTGGACTTTCTTGCTTCTTCTATATGTAAGCGTAATCTATCGTAGACTACACTATTGCTTAGCATCAATGTAGATAGTCAATGCAAAATTCAAAAAAAAAAGTTGTTCAAAAAAGTTTTTATCCGCTCTCTTTTTCATTTATCCACTTCTTTTCCATAACTTGATCCACCCATGAAACGTACAAACCAATACTTGAGAGTCAGAACGCGTTTGCCCACCGTATATCATCGCTGTCGACGCGCCCGCGTTCACTGTTTTCATTATTCTTTACACCCGTCATAACTGCACACTCCAGATTTAGCGATTTTTCTCTTTAATGGCACCATAACTATCCGTCAACAACAGCTTGGTTTGAATCTTATCTATTCTTAAAGTGTTATCAAAGATTTTGTCTCCGATAAGCTTCGCTTTGGTCAATCAACGAGTTTTATTGCACGCCTACAGTTTTTTGTTTGGTAGACAAAAACGCGATATATGGTTACGTCATCTCATTTTTTAATTTTTTAATACGATACAATAAGTCAATGGCTTCTGTTGCCTTTGATTTACGCAAAGAATTATGAAAAAAAGTTGCCAATTTAGTTTGATGTTTTCGTGCAAACAAAATATTTCTCTTATTGGAAACATCTTGAAACAAATAGCTTGATATCAAAGTTTTAGTGCAATTTAGAACTTAGTTTATTGGGTTTATTTTTTATAAAACCTATACGTTTAGGATCGAGAGGTCAAATACAGGTAGACCACCAAACCTTAGCTATTTATCACACAAAAGTACTTATATTTTTGTAAGCTTTTTGTTTTAAAAACAACCAAATACGAGTACCTATACGCTAAACAAAACTGATATCAGGGCCAGCCACTCGCTCTATACTAACTTCTTTTTTTACCAAAGAGGTCTCTCTACTTTAAATAGTAACCAGCTTGTAATTCTAAGTGCATTATCTAAATCCTCGTTAATTAGATAAAAGCTCTAATTACTATCAGCGAATAGACTACTCTTAAAATTTCTTACGTCATAGAGTGTTTACACAACTCTCAGTATGTATCTAAAAATTTGAATATTGATTAATACCTGTTACGTATTTATTACGTAGTTTAAAAACCCTTAATCTTAACTTTTATTAGAAATGCGAAAGTGAGTTTGTTTGTTTATTTGCTTGTAGCGCTTTCAGGCCTTAACTACTCAACTGATCTTCATGGAATTTAAAACTTACATATTCAGAGGTACAGAAAAATACATAGAGTACATACTTATAAAAAACTGTTCATCGTAAGAAGCGCTTTCTGTGGGATCGCGAGCGAAACCACAGGCCCCAGCTAGTATACTATAAAACGCTATATCTTCGTCACTTAAAGATATTCTTTCACAAGAAAAAAAAATTACTGACTGTTTAGCCTGTCTTGAAAAGTCACGTCGCCATGAAAAATTAACCAATCAACGTCTTTTGGTTGGCATCTCAGTTGCGTTACCAGTTATTTTCCTTGGGCTTAATCTAATGTATAAATAGCGTCCACGAGAATTTGAATAATATATAAATATATTTTTTTGAATCACCTGTTCAGAATCAATTCCATTAACAACCTTGGCGACCGAAGGCGTCCGAACGTCCACAAAACGTCAAATAAATTTACATCTCGCGTTCAAAGCAATCAGAATAATCCCCGACCGAGGGCGAACGGTATCCTAAAATTATTAAAATTCATTTATGACAGCGCTCCGGTGACATTTGCATTGAAATGACAGCTCGATCTGATTATGCAGAAGCGACGACGGGTTCGAAACGCACCCAATTTGCAGTAATCTTTGCGTTATTACAATGTTATGTTAAGCGAGACGATGTTAATGGTTCGTATTGTAATGAGATAAGCGATTTTCGTACATTATGTGGTATTTTTACATAAACGAGTGGATACACGCACCTAAGTATTATACTTAGTAAGTGCTTGAATTGCTGGTGTTTGTATTTATTTGTTTTTGTTTGTTGCAACGGAAATATGTCGAATACCTAATGCGTTGACCGATCTTGAGATAACTTTAAGTAAAATGCTAATATGAAAAATACTTTTTTTTCTGAAATACCTAACTTTTTGGGAAACTGATTATACTAGCTGCGCCCAGCGGTTGCACCCGCGGATCAGTTTATTTAATAGAGATGAAAAGAACCCCTATGCCCTTTTCTGTACTCCTAATCCTGATGACGTGTACGCAAAATTTTATGATAATCGGTTGTGCAGTTATGGCGTGAAAGCGTAACAAACAAACGAACAAACAGCCTTACGAATAATTATAATATTAATAGTTAAGGCTAGGATTAAGAAAACTAATGGCCACTTGTACTGAATGTAAGAATTTCCTAAGTCCTTGCTTAACTAGTATAATCTACTCTTAGCGAAATATTCGCTTATTGGGCACATAAAGTTAAGAGTCTCCTAAGAAATGGGCTAAGGTTCGTGCAAGACAATTTTATCAGGAGCTAGCTAGAGGTAGTTGAAACTAGTTATGCAAGGTGGTACCAATTATATTCAGTACAAGTAGCCACAAGTACTTACAACAAAGCCGAAGTATCTACCATATAAGTATAAGTATGTACATACAACGTTAAGCAAAGCTTTTCCTATTACTCCAGACCCTTAAGGCATGTGACACTCGATAAATTTAAGAGCTCATTCTAAACCTTTAAAGCAGTGGACTTTCACTACTTAAGGGTGTAACTAGAATGATGACTGCTCATCACGTAGCAACGAGTCGGACGGTCGCCGCCGCCAATCTAAATAATTGACCCTCTGTCCGTCCGTCTGTACGGATCTTAGTACGGTCAAAGAAGGAATGGAGCAGCCCTTGACAAATTTTAATGTTTAAAAACAATTTAAAATTTTAATGTGGCATAATTCGCAAACTGATATGATGACTTAATTTAACAGCAAGTACGTTAAGTTTATTAGCTTGTAGTGTAATTGTTTTAACTTGTTTTGGAAGTCGGTAATTGACATCATTATTCAAAATCGCCTTATCACGCGGTTAAAAAGCCACTTTAGTTTTTTCTTTTGACATAGATTAAAAGTAAAAGAAAAAAAGTGTTATTTAGATAATTCGAGTAAGCAACTTTAAGAAATGATTCCTACATATGAATCACATAAGGACGCTGCTTAGAATGTTTGATACATTAAATACCTATTAACTCGTGTAATTGTTTATAATTTCCATTGGGAAACTATAAACAGAAACACTTCTCTTCGTCTCTTCTCTTCTTCTCTCGCCCATTGTAAAGTTTTAACACAATTATTTTAACAGAGACACTCTACGCATTCCAGTTTTCGCGTATAACAGTAAAGGGTAGAAGCAAGAAGTAAAAAGAGGAAAAAGTGTATTATTAGTCTCTTACCGAAATGGAATTGGAACATTTTGCGCGGAAATTTCGAGAAAATATTCACTTTACTTAGCGAAGGCGTCCATCATACTTTCGCTCCTTTACCTTCGCAGCTCTCCTAATAGAAATTCTGATATACACATAAAGTTTTAGATACGCTACTTTTTTAAACCAATATCCTTTCGTCTAGCATCTTTGATGATAGTAATCGAAAATAGTGCAGAAGTGAATATTTTTCTACCATTCAAATAGCACAATTTTGTGGAAGTACGAGTACGAGTATGTAGACAAATTCATTTCTTTTATAAATAAATTACCTAAGTAAGTTTATAGACAAATTCGTACTAGAAATCGTAGGTAATTAATTATTATTTTACTAGGTACTTTTTCTGTGACACAATATGAATGGGTAATCATTTGATACTGGTTAGTTTTGAAATTATGAATTATGCCTTTTTTTAGGAAGTGACACTTCATATATTATTTGACTAATAAATAGGTACAAACTTTAATGATTATATACTTATATCCGGCATAGCTTTGATGGAATATATTATTTTCCAAAGAGAATAATATTATTAAGACCTGCCAAGCGCCAACTAATAAATTATCCAAATTATTACAATAAAATGCTATTTTATTTTAACGCTATTATTTTACTACTTTATACGTTTCACTATTAATATCGCAGGTGGATATTGACAAGTGGAGCTAATCAAAACTAACCAAGCACGCTCTGCGCTTGTACCTACGTGTGTCAAACATCAACTTCACATTTTATGATACAACCGATTCAGTTAGCCGTTAATACCTCGACCAATAAGCGTCGCTCTTTCAAAAATCGAACTGTCAAACTTCGATATAATGAAGACTTTATAATATACTTTCTTTGACGATGCCGCCGAGACGAATGGTAGAGGTAAAATAATAGTACTGGAAGACGGGGCCAGGCTTGGCTTCATTGTATAGCCATCCTGAGGGAAAAGTTACGACCGCGACAGGTGTGATGCCGAATTAACTTCTTATATAAAGTCGCTTTTTATACAACACCGACGGCTTAATGAGGTCGGGGGATCGTGGTAATGAAACGCGAGGTGTCTTGGACTTCTCTCCACCTCTTTCCCCCTTAATTAAGACCTTTTCGGTGGATTAAAACATGGTTCCCGCGTCTATCTATCCGACGATTATTATCCTTACAATTTATCCAGATTTAACGAACGACCAACCTGCACGAGTTTAACACAGACACGAGCGGTAGGTACCTGAAACAAGAAACAACAATTAAAATACGCATCTTTTAATACCATTCAAACAGCGTAAAGAAATCAAACCAAAATATGTATTGAGCTTCTAAGGAAAATCAATGTCATCGTAAACAAAGTCGAACGTACAAAGAGTACTCGTATACCTCTGAAACTGGTTTTCTTTTCGATTTTCGATTGGTCCGTTATCGGGCCGTTGAACTTTTAAAAATAAAAATGTGACACAAGACGACGAAGACGCTGCACTGCACAGACGGGCACTGAAGAGCATTCGTGAGCGTGACAAGAACATGTTTCATTCAATCAAAACAGCGGATGCATTGTGAGGGGCCAATGAACTCTTTAATACAGCCGAGTATGCATGAGTAGAGTATAAACATTGGAAATGAGATCCAATCGTCAGACGTGAGCCTTAGATATTACCTTACCTATTTTATTTTACACAATCGTGACGTGGGAGTCAATTCTTGTCTTGGCAAGTATACGGATAGTAGAGTTTTGAATAAACAGATATTCAAATTACTTGGTTACGAATGTGGTGTTTTAAATCAGAACAGGGAACTATATATACCTTTAAACTTCCCATGTATTTAATGTTTTCTTTGCGCTCCAGCACTATTATTGGTTTTCCAAGTGATTACCTATATTTGGCCTATCTTTTAGTACCTATTATTGTATGTTTTTACGTTTAACCAGGCCGTTTGGTCATCCAAATAAAATAAAATGAGTAAATAAGTATCTATGTGGTGATGTGGTTGTATTATATTGTGGTTGTCGTAGCAATCCAAGGAACCCTAACAGTTCGGCCGTGTTTATCTACTCGTACCTATTCAATCTACATCCATAGTATTTGTTCATCTACAAATTGGAAAAATGACTAAGTTTTCAATATGAAATTTATTGACACAAGATTTATATAATTTAACAGTTATAACACTAATTAATCTATTTGTTATTTGTTAGCTAAGCTAATCAGCTAAGCGCCGCATTCTCAAAAAAACGATTAGCCATGACTTTCGTTTTAAAACTGGTTTTAAGTGTGGTAAAACTAGTTCTATATCGAGATTCATGACTGAGAGTCGTTTTAGAATACGGGCCTAAGGGGCTGAATTAATTACTTACAAAAAAATTATGCTATAAATATAAAAAAAAAATATTCTCTGAAAAAGAGATTTCAATCCATAGAAATATTCTACTAGGGACTGCAACGGCGGCGGGCCGCACCGAACTTTTAAGAAGCTATAAAAATAATCGCTGACGTGACGACCAAATCTTAACACCAAAATAAAACAAATGGCGCAGATTATTGTTTCCATACCTTAATTATATTAAGAAAGTAAAAATTAGTTTTAGTTAATTTACTTTTTCATTTTAAGTAGTTTTTTTTTAAATATGATAATGTTAATTTTATTTAAATAAGTAAGTATGTAATAATCTGGAGTCAAAATTAATTCTTTTTATTTCACCTAAAATTATAACATAGCATAACGTAACGCCTTACTCCGAAGGGGCTAGCTGAGGCGTACAACATCCACACTTCGCCTGACGATATTCTAATTACACCTATTCTCATATTTTATCCATGACGCAACAATACCTACAAAACGAACGTCATAAAATACCGAAATAAATTCTCAGTTGTTAACACAAATTGTGTAGTTTACACGAGTTTGCACAAAAGGAAAATGTCAACAACGTAATGTCAGTTTAAAACGTCAGCCGGCGTAAATGTTACCGTAATTTAATTGTACCTAGTGGTGTTTATGTGAGTAAAAACTTGTGGTAATACACTTATATGTACAAGCATATTGAAATGTAACCGTAAAATGATGTCTCCGGGGGCCTACCGTGTACCTAGTGGTGTTTATGTAAGTAAAAACTTGTGGTAATACACTTATATGTACAAGCATATTGAAATGTAACCGAAAATGATGTGTCCAGGAGCCTACCGTGACATAATGGTTACGTTTTGTTTTCGTAGCTGTGCGACTGCGAATCGTATCGCCGCGCAATAAGGTCCATGGTCGCGCAGCGTCGAAAAAGAAACGTAACCATCCTTGCAATCGATGTCGTGGTAGGCCCCCTGACATTTACTAGCTTATCGAGTAACCAAGTAAGATCTCAAAAAGTAGAATTTGTTTCTACCTGATATTTTTACTATTGTATGTTATTGTACTTACTTAAAGCCCTTGTAGACGCGCCATATTTTGACTGCAGTACTGGCTCGGGAAAACTGACAATAGTAGAACGACCATCATCAACCATGATAGGAATCAACCAGAGAAAGGGCCCTTCCTCTGGTAGATCCCACTAATATTATAAACGCGAAAGTTTGTCAGAATGGATGGATGGATGTTTGTTACTCTTTCACGCCAGAACGGCTGAACAGATCTGGATGAAATTTGGCACAGAGATAAATTATAGTCTAGAATAGCACATATGATACTTTTTTAACCGCGGGTGAAACCGCGGGGCGCAGCTAGTTACTCTATATATTGCCAGGCCACACTCAAAATACTGCCAAGCTAGTATTGCCGGGCTAGTATTGCAGTAATAATATGTCCCGTCTAGGAACACCCTAATACCAAGTTTTTGTTGATCTTGCGAATGTATATTCATTTAATGTAGTTTGGCAATTGTCCAATAATTAAAAAAAAAAAACGAAAAGTCTCAAAAATGTGCAACAAAATAAAGATGAATAAATATCACTCTGTTACAAACTTTAAGGGTCCGGCGAACACTTTAGGCTAACTTTGCTTTGGCTAAAGGTTTTCCATTGCCATTTCGTGTAATAGGAGACGCTGAGTGAAGAGAACAAATAAAGATACCGATGAGCTTCTAAAGTCATCTGAGTGACAAATTGCAATTTAAATCATTTTTTATGACTTTCGCACTTCTCTCATCATTCGTAAATAACTAAGAACTTTCATTGTATTATGGACACATTTAAAAGCTATTAATGTAGACAACCTCCCTATGTAGAGGGGTTTTCGATTTGCTTTTTCTACGTCAAAATTAGTCAAAAGTGACTCCTTAAAAATGCTATGTATTTAAATTGCTCTATTTTCTCTTGAGGATGTTTTAAAAAAACCAAGAAAAAAATCATTTCGAAGATTCAGAACGTATTTATACCCTTAATTTACAAAAAAAAAACGATTTTCTTCTATCTTCTATCTTATTTCTCAGATGTATGGTTGGATTGATAAGTATTAACTCTTTTGAAGAAATGCACCTGTAAGAATAATTTCTATGTTCTACACGATGTTCAATGGAGTCTCGAGAGTGCATAAATTCATAAAAGTATTAATTTACGAATCGCTTTGAGCCTTCAAATACATGACATAAACTTAAATTGAACTGCAAAGGAATGTCATCCTGTCCATAATGTTTAGAAGATCAAAAATTAACAGATACATGACTTTATAGAATTTAAATGCCAAGCTGCCTTGCAAATTCATACTTTTAGCGTAAACCTAGCTTTACGTGGCTAGTTACCACCCACCGGACCAAGCCATGCCGTGAAATGATCTAGTCGTATTTCGGGATGTAGTCCGGAGTAACCGTTCCGAAGACGGGTCTGAGCAGTAGCGCACTTGTAGCGCCTCACTCAACTGCCGTCTTTGTACTTCTTCACCCTACAAAACTTCAAGGCTAGAGTGAATAAGTACCTTATAGATCGTCGTGCTCCATCTTAGACCACAACGTCGCTTAACATTAGGCGAGTTGGTGGTCAAACGTCGACCTATTCTAGATTTAAAAAAAAATAATTAGCACAAATACTCAATTCATCACGATATGTTTCTAACTGTTGTGTTTTATTGCTACTAAATTTAAGCGAATTCGCCTTGTTTGCGTTTTTAACCACCGACGCAAATACAACGGGTTGTTATTAGTTTGACGTGTGTCTCTGTGAGTATGTGTCTGTCTGTGGCATCGTAGATCCCGAACGGATGTACCGAGTTTGATTTTTTTTTTTTTTTTCGTTTGTTTGAAAGGTAAATTAGTCGGGAGTATTTCTACCTATGTCTGATGAAAATCCGTGTTGATAAAATACGGTTTAGGGTTTTTTTTAGTTTAATTTTTTTAAGCGCTTTGGTTCCTCATTTCTCATAAGGACCGCTAGAGTGTGGAATACTATGCCATAGTGTGTGTTCCCTGACACTTATAATCTGGGTGTCTTCAAGTCTCGAGTGAATCGGTTTCTTTTAGGCAAGCGTGCTCCATCGTAGGCCGCATTACTGCTTATCATCAGGCATTTTGGCGGCCAAACGCAAGCCTATTAAGTAAAAAAAAAAAAAAATTATCAATATCAAACACACAAACATGGCCGCTCTAAAGCCATTGATGAGCTTTATTAATGAACCGCCGAAATATGGTAATTAATAGAAATCTTCTGTAAATTTTATTCGTTTTTTAGTTGTAAAATCTAAGTTGGAAAAATAAATTAGTTGTTTAGTATTTATATTTTTCCATTCCATTCAGTAAAGCAAAATTCATTAATGTATTTAATTGAATTCTAAACTTATCTTGACTAACCAAACCAATTCAGAATTCGCGTATAATTATTGTGTCACTGTGTTTTATAAACGTGTTACTACTGTTTTCATTGCCATGGGAACTTTTAACCTACCGAACCGTTATTTTCGGGCAAGATACATATTCAAATTCAAAATTCATATTAAAAATGTTTGAATGCAGAAACAAGGGTTGATATAGATCATAATTTAACAATTTTTAGTCATGGCATGCATTTTTTTTATAAATTGGTTATCATTAAGTATACATTTCTAAAATACTACTGCCCACTTTAAACATACCATGGGATTTTTTGCTGTCATCCTTCCTAACTAATATTATAAATGCTAACTAAAGTGAGATTGTTCGTTTGTTTGTTCGTTTTTTGTTGCTCTTTCACGTCTCTACTATCTACACAACCGATCATCATCATTTTTGTCAGGGGTAAAGAAAAGTACATAGGGTACCTTTCAATCCGAAAAAAATAACGGTTCCTATGAAAAAACTGAGATATGTTTCGTTTGCGCTAGGGTAAATTTTGGGTAAATTTTGCATGGATCGTAACCATTCTTCTCTAACCAATATTCAATTGCGTCAAAATTCCTGACTATATCATCTATTGCTAAAGAAGCAACCGAAATGACTTAAACATAGAGTGCTAGAGAGTGTAGAGACTAACAATTATAAGCTGTCAAAATTCTGTCAAAGTCAAAGCGTTCTAGGAAAGTTGTCTCTCTGTAATATTCTGTGACAGAGGTGTCAGATGTTGTATCATACGGTTTTATGACTACGGCTGAAATTGAAAACGCCGCTGGTAGACAATTGGCGGTATTGGCGTGCTATTAAAATTTATTAGCGAATTTTCCTTTGAGTGTAAACAGTCCACTCCTATGAAACTAGCCAATTGACGTGTCATTAAAAATTATGGCAATAGATAAACGCAATTATTGCCAAGCTTTTCCTTTGATCAAATGATGCAAAATTGGTTTAGTTGGCGGACTAAATTAGCTAAAAAAAGGATGTATCTGTCCGAAACGGACTGCAAAATATTTATAACATTGCTAAGAGCTTTGAAGTATTATAAAGTTGTGAAGTGTGCTTAGAAGATGTGTGTTAAAAATGTATAAGCAATGTTTAGAAGTACATACATTGAAAAAATAAACCTATATTTACAACAGCTTTAACTTTTTAAAATTTGTTTCTTCTTTTTTCTTCTCTTTTTTTTTGTATTCTCTCTTCCCAAATCTTTTGTTTTTGTTTATTTTAGTTGTGAAATTTTACACTACACGGCAAATGTTATCAAAAACACGTAAAACTAGCCAACTAAAAAAATACTTTAAATAAAATAAATTTTGTCTCTCTCACAAATTGTGTAAATAAACAAGGATATTTTCATTGGTAAGTATTATTTTTTATTCGAACAAAAACTATCGCAAGGTAACATGACATTTATAAACGCTAACGTTTATTAATAAAAAACTTATTACAATTCATAGCAGTTAGAGAGTGTTTCCACGGATGATTTTCGTGTGATAACATTAATCTGCCAAACTACCACTTAACAATAAGTAAAGTGCGATTCTCAATAAAATGCAAAGTTCAAAAGAGAGTAAAGATAGAAAAAAAAATACACATTATTGACAATCACTGTACCTGCAGGTACAGAGTGATTGCCAATAATGTATATTTTTTAACTCAACAAGGTTGGAATTTTAGCATCAAAGTTTTAACCTTAATTTCGATACAATATTGTCAATACAAAAATCATCCAAGCAGACGCTCAATTTACACAAAAAGCAAACAAAAGGGGAGGAAAATTTTAGTCAGTTACTTATAGGCATGAGGTAGAGAAACGACAATGATTTGCGATAAACAAAATTGCTGTTCAATCCTACCATGGCACGCGAGCGCGGGAATCGAAATGCAGCAAACAAATGACACAGAACGTTTATTTGTGGACAAAAACGGTAGACTTGGAAGAGTATCAGCCACGCTATACATTGGTATTATAAATACAAAAGTAATATTGTCTTTCTGTCCTACTTGAAGTTATTTTAGGAAGGCAACGTAAGTAAACAGACTAGGTTTGATAAATTTGACTTAGTCATAGGGACGGACTTAGGTTATCTATTGGTCATTTTCCACAAAACAAATGAAACTTTTTAAAATTTTACGAGGAGAAAGTAAAAAAACTTAAATATTTTGTATTCCAAAAAATATCATTAGCGCATTAGCAAAATTGAATTGGCAGTTGCAAGTTGGCTAGAGAGTTCTGTTATTTGTGAACATGGAATTCTGTTAATGGTCTGTTATTTGGAACAGTTATGGGTTCTGGAATGGTCTGTTATTTGGAACAGTTATAAGTATTTTTTAACGCGATAATCAAGGAAAAACCAAAAGTTCACGGGAAAACCAAAAGGCGTAACTAGTATTTACATTTATATAGTTCGTCGTGCGCGCCTCAGCGTAGTTTGTATCGATTGAGCGCGTCGGGATCGAGTCGGCGTATCTCGATTCTATTTTTGTTGTTTCGCTGATCGAATTATTATCACCGACCGTTACCGGTCTAGCTGGCTAGACGGTCATATTTTGTAGCATGTTATGGGTGTGCTTATACAGATTGGTAAACGAGTTACTTATTCGCTTCTATCAGTAATCGTGATAGCAGGTGCGATTTAGATTTTACCTTAATTTACTGAAGACAGACTTGCTGGTAACTGCATTAATTTAAATACGCTGCAACACTGTATAAGGGCATCATCGTACGAGTTAAGAGTCTGGCGACCACTTTGGACTACCTTCACATTGGCTTAAGGTATTCTATAGCCATTTCGTCTAGAAGAAGAATACGAGCAAAGAGAGCGAGTAATGATTCTGACGAGCCTCTAAAGTTACCTGCAGAGTGGCAAAGTGCAATTTCAATTTTTTTTATAACTTTTGCTCTTCTGTAATAATTCTTAAATAACTAAGAATTTCTCTTGTATTATGGATTCATTTAACAGCTAATGATGTAGACAACCTCTCTATGTAATGGAATTTTTGATTGGCTTTGTCTACCTAGTGAATAAATCAGTCAAATGTAACCCCTTAAAAATGCGGATATTTTTCATAGCTCTATATAAAAACGTAATTTCGTACAAATAGTTTTCAAGAAATTTGAGTAGCGCGTTTGTGTGGAAATTTTATAGCGTCGCGACCCTCTTAAGAATTTGAAGTAAGATAATTTTGTGATTGCAAAGCACCCGTTTAACTTGCAGGTGTAGATTAAAATTCCAAAGCAATTAAATTGAAACTTTGTATTAACAAGGGCGAAAGCCGAGTTTCGGTATCACATCAACACTACGAGGCTGAGAGTCGAGTAACCCCGCCCCAAAATCCCGGGATTTAGCTAAATTTTATTTCAAAATCATACGTTTGAACGTACGAACATTTTGTTTAAAGGTATACATTTTATATGAAAACACAAGTAAAAAATCATGTGAGCATGTCGACTTCAATGTCGTATGTTTCCAATTTAGATAATTTACGTAAATGTTATGACGATGTATCGTAATGATCGGATTTGAACTACAGGCTTTTAAATTCTGAGCACATGGCATTAGTGTGGATAAGATCTACAAGTTCAAATAAGTGCATTACAATTTTATTTTGTACCTAAATGCTCTGAAAATTTTATTACTTATACAAATCAAATCAATGCTATCAAAAGATCGGCATGTTTGGGACTAAAATAAGATAATCACTTAGTATTAAAGTATACCTAGGTTGTATTTAGTTTTTTGTTAATAAACATTAGCATTTTTTTTTAATTTGTTGCCTGTTCGACTTAGTTGACCTGCCAATCAAGTTGAAATAAATTTTATGAATAAAATTTATTTCAACAATCAAAGTGGATTATCAACACAATTCTTTTATTTGTTAATGTTATATACATACCACCAAATTTACATAAATAACGTCTGTGTCGCTGATTTAAATAAAATCTCGATTGAACGAAACGAACGATGGTTGGTGGGACGCTGCAAAGAATATTCTAAATTATTTGACAGTAATTTCATTCAACTTCATTATGAAGGCAAATTCCTTATTAAATAGTGCTTTAGGTATTATATTTCATATCTTTATGCCTTCAATTCGACTAATCGACGTCGATGTTCAATAAATTGTGTCGATCACAATCTCGAATGAATATTTATGTAAATCGATTAGTGCCCACGTATTTAAAAGGTATAAAACTTTGAATTGTTTGCCACTGAAATGATTTTAATTTGGGCAGGCAAATCAAAAAGTTTTTGAGCAAATAAGTATAGGTACTAAAGGCGTATTCAGAACGCAAAATTGCTATATTTAAACTAGCTTTATGTATCCGTGTCCTTGTCTAATACACAGTAATAATAAAGAGAGGTAGGTACCTATATAAAATAAAATAAATATTAATAATATATATTGCTAAATTTAAATTAGCTCTACATAATTTAATTATGTAGAGCTTTAATTAAATTTAAATTAGCTCTACATAATTTAATTATGTAGAGCTAATTTAAATTTAGCAAAATTTAAATCGTGTCCTTGTCTAATACACAGTAATAATAAAGAGAGGTAGGTACCTATATAAAATAAAATAAATATTAATAATATATATTGCTAAATTTAAATTAGCTCTACATAATTAAATTATGTAGAGCGTTTATTAATTTAGCGTAATTTAGCGTAATTTAGCGTTTTCAATAGGGCCTAGTAAGCGAAAGTTTTAACAAAGTTTGTAGAAAAATATTAGCGCGATCTTTTCTAAAAAGTTTATTCAACACACTGGCAAAAAGCAAGCAGAGCCAGTACCGGAAGCGTGCCGTCTCGATAAATATAACCTATAAAACTCCGGTTTTTATATCGAAAACAAATCGATTTCCCTACCCATAGTTAAATTTTACACATTTTCTATGGAAGTTAAAAATATATGCCAAAATTAAACTACGGATACTCAATACGTTCAGAAAAAACGTGGCACAAATCGCGTGAAACATTCCGGATAACCTAAATACCTGCGCGTTTCATAACATACCTAGATATAGCCTCCATCCTCCGTATCTTTGTCTCTGACATTATTACTAGGCCTCGAACCAATGACGGAAGCATATAGATACTGGCAGCGTGCAATAACAATAATGTGGGCGCGGATCTGGGCGACCTGCCAGTGTTCTATCGATCGGGCCGACCCACCTCACCAAACCAACCTGAGCCCCCAAAACACATCCCGAACCCCCCACTTTGCAAACCGACATGTTGGAGACCAGGAGACGGGGAAGATCAACGCAATCTGGTCCTGCAGATGTACAAGTAGGTCAGAGGGAAAATTTACAAACACTACTCCCGTGAATGTGGATTTTTTTTGCAAAATAAAGAGGGAATGATTTCCGGGTCAATGCAAATGAGGTTGTTTATCCGATGGAGGGAAAGGGAGGCTCTGATTGTCGAATAGTAATGTTGATGAGTTGATTTCTGAATAAGCTTTTTTTTATTTGGGGTAATGGTGAAGCGATGATAGCCTAGTTCGAGAAGGACCGCGCGCCTCTCAAGCTAAAAGGAAGCGGGTTCGAACCCAGACGACGGCACGCACCAATTTGTTCATATGTGAACATATGTGCGTATTATATGCCATCTGCTACATGACTGGTGCCCGGTATATGGTGACAGGCTCGCCCCCTGTCACATTTGGGACTGAATATCATCCGGCGAAGTGTGGGTGTTGTATTACACCTCTGCCAGCCCCCTCGGAGGAAATGCGTGACGATATGTTATGTTATTTAGAGTAAATTTAGAGAACCTTAAATGGGGATCGGTAGTAGGAATGTAGTGTAAAGAGATATCGATTTTAATTGTTTTTTTTTTCTTTGCAATGTGAATCCACCAAAAACAGATTAATTTATAGGTACTTGACAGTAATCATCGCCGTGCCGTCTTTAGCTACCCGATATTGTTTAATTATGCTAATTACTAATAAATAAAAATTAAGATAAAATCGTTTCATGAATAAAAAATTATAAACAGCGTTAATATCCTCGTAATGTTTGACTATTAATCGGTCATTATTGTTTGGTTGAAATTTTGAACATAATGTGAAATCGACTGACCGTCACAGCAATTCCGTGTCTTGCACATTATAGTTTGTTATCCCATAGAATTAGTACTTAAGTTCCTGTGTAAGTTTCTTTTGGTAATAAATTATCTTTGACTTTGACTTTGAGTGACAATATTTTCATAGATACTTATTATTATATATTACAGTTATTTTTTAAAGATTTCTTTTGGTCTTTCATATCGTACGGTTATAAGCCCATTTTTCTGTGCTTAAAGCACAGAAAAATGGGGTTAACAGTCCCGTTTGGCAAATGGCTTGAAACTTCGGCTTTTGGAAGTGTCAGGGCAGGGACTGTAAATTTTATTAACAAGCGGCAGTATTATACCTATATTTCATACTTATCTTTATATTTTCCTATGTTATCAGTCATATAGAAAGTCGAACCACTCACGTAACTCAATATTTCATCCGCCCTAATAAATCCAACTCAAGTACTTCCAGTCTTATTTTCGGGATAACTTCAAGTTTTTACTCGAGATAAGTCTACCTATCCAATCCTGTACTTACTTAACTGTCCATTTTAGGGAGACCCATAAAAGTGTTCCGTGTTTCCTTATTTGAGCTTTACTTTCTTACGTTTAAGAGGAAGTAGGAGTGTCAGAGTAAAGTGGGCGAGTTAAAGGTACTGGAAAGGACCCGTGGGTCGACAATCAAGCGAAGTCAAGATAAAATATTTAAAGGTCAGCTTTAGGCCTTTCTACACCATTCGTTGGAACTTAAACGATTTAAATTCTTGGCTTGAGTGTGCTCTTTGTTAAAATCGGGTATTGGGAACACTTGAGATTGAGAAAGTTTTTACCTGCCGTTAAGTGTGTCGAAGAGGAAAGTATTTGAACTTAATTATTGGAACAGTATTAATTTAGGATATTTCAAAAAATGCGTTGCAATACCCGAAATCCGATTCCACATATGTCCACTGGCAAGATTTGAAATTAAAGAGACAAAGAGAATCTTTGTTATAAAATGGAGCTTTAAATTTAAAAACTTGACTAGCGATTTTTTAAAAATATATAAAAAGTTACTTGTTACGTTTTCGGCCTTGAAACGATGATAAGATACAAAATCGGCATCCGCCTACACGGCCTGCCATTACAACCAGTTCAACTTGATTTTATTTATTTCTTAGCTTCGTATTCTCTACTTTTCCATGTAAGAACAAATTTGGGCACATACCAGAGTGGTGTCAGGTTATGTAACCTGTCATACGCACGCGAAGCTCGTCGTTCCTTTAATAAAAGTTGTTTTCGGAGCTCCCAGATAACTGCCGGTTTATTCCTGTCACAAACTACCACACAGAATTACGAAACAGAAACACAGACTGGCCTAGTTTCTCAAGTTTTTCCTTTATATACCTACCTTTATCTAGGGTGCTCCTAATTTAAAAACAATACGGGTTTTATTATGTTAATTGTATTATCTAAATTAGTTCGTATTACTTTAATTCGTAGGTGACATGTCAATGCTGAATTAACAAGTAAAATGGTCCAAAACCGGGTGAGCAACATTGGATTTTAGGTTTCAAGGTAACCGAATACATTCATCAGTGTTAAGAAAATAAAACTGCAATTTTGCGTGTGATAAGCAAATAAATCATGTTCAACGAAATTAACAGACAAATTTGCTCATCGGAGCTTCCACATGGGTTTCCACGTTTCTGTACTACAGAATTAGTTTACACAAGACAAGCTTCCACCATTTCCATTGTATGTTATAAGTGTTAAGGTATTATAAGCTTTATTTTACGGATATAAGGCATATGTAAATAGTTACCGGTGTTTTTTCCGGGTCGTTTTGAGTTGGGTAGGCAAGTTTCACGTCTGCTGACTAGCCGACGGCACGCGAGTTCGCGTGCGCGGGCCAGCCCTTCGTTCGTAGATCTAATGTTTTCCTACCTGTGTTGCGAGCTACCACTTAACATGGCAACAGATGTGAAAGGATACATTGTAACTTAGGTATCCATCGTGGCATTGCGATGTTAATTGAGGCAAAAAAAGCTGGACTTTCCATTGAGAGCGTGCCGTTTTTGCTCATTATCGCCTGCTTTTAAAAATATTGTTTATAAGGTTAGAATAAATAATATTTTCACCTACCTACCATAGTTACATTAACATTCTAGTTTAACCTTCATAAAATCTTTAGTAGTTACGATGATTTTTTATCATACTTAGTACTAAAACTGCAAGGAATGCCACCTATGCTCTGAACAGTCCAATTCCTTTTTTGGTTCCAACAAACTCTTCTAAGGCAACAATCAAAGGCGTAGTACATATATGCGCAAATAATGACGTCGCCGACCAATTAATTTAATTGTTTGTATTCACGGTAGTATTCTTCGATCAATGCTTGAGGATTTGCCACACAAATCGCAACATTAATATTCAAGATTAGTCTCTCTGTGTCAGAGACTGAATTCGGCAAGTATTGTTTGGTGGTCACACATCTTATTTGCAATGCAGGCCTTATGTACTTTAAATTAAAATTATGAAGTACGTCACTGATAGCCTATTCTTTAAGCGTGGGTTTTTTTTATGAGTTAAGTAAACGGTTATTTATAGCTTTTGAAAACGAATTCTTAATACATGTAGAAATTGAAATTATTTTCTAAATTAGACATCCTGTAGTATTATTTTATAAAGAGATAGTTTAGAATCAATCATAAGTGTATATTTTTTTTAAAACACGTTGACGACAATGCCTACCTAAATATGCCTACGCAAAAACAGTATAGTGAACTGTGAGTTGAACGTTGCAAAAAATGCGGTAAATTGTGGTTATAACTGTAGTATTAATACAGACATATAGCTAACAAATGAGAATTAATTCAAAACGAAACCAAATAGATTTATTCGTGATTTAAAATATTATTTACCTCTTCATTCCATTTCATATAACATTAATTTCTCACTTTAATCACAAAACACGTATGCTATACACTAGAAAAATCATTAAGCAACAATTATCCACAAACTCGTTCAACAATTGTTTACTAAAACATATCAAGCACTATTTTAAAATCCTTTAACATCTGTTATATTCGTCGTAATTATCACAGCGCGTTTTTTAATTACAAGCGTAAGACTATTCCGTGTTAGTGAAATATCCGAACTGGTCTACATTTTCGTGGCAAGCCGTTCGTTTTATTTTTATAGAACGCATTAACTCAATGTCACACTATTGTACAGCTATATTGCCCTATAAACGATTCGTCCCTTATGGTATTGTACAACCCTTTTGGCTTATAAAGGCTGTTTTAACAATAGCTTTTTGCTCTAGTTTTTTGGAGACCGCAGTCGCTAAACAATGTTTAAACTTGTTATTAGCGATGCGCAATGAAAAAATTAACTATACAGTTTTTGCGTAATGGTTTATGGTCAAGACTAAAGCGGTTTTTTCCTGGTCCTCTCTGTCTGTGACACAAAAAGTTGGACCGTTATTTCGAATGGACGGTGTTTCATTTGACTAATTTGTGAAACAAGATACTGGTATTTTGCTACTTTGAATATATTAAGTTTCTTTGAGAGTGTTTTCTACATTAATTTCTTAGGTTGGTGTATAAATATATTACTAGGTATCTTAAATCGATATAATAAATAACGCATTTTACATCCAACGCTCCTTAGTTGTCATCCTTTAGTCAGCCTAATAACTATGACACTTTCTCTATGAGAAATGACTAAAATCTTAGGTTTATGTTTCTTTTCTCTTATTTACTACCTTAATAAAATAAACACTATAATACTACCGTAGATTTCAAAATAACTTACAATATAAATTATTTAATTTAATAATTTAAATCATGAGTCTACAAATTTTTGCAAATGTATAGAAAACCTTGAAATTTTTGATCTACTCAATGATGTATTTATTTCTTGCTAAATTAGCTTATCTACTTACGTAAAAATCCCAACAAAAAAAAAATGAATAAATTAATTATTAAGAAAAGTACTAAAAAATCAAACTACTAATTTCTTCATTTTATAACCATAAACGATACTACCTTTGCAAGCATTTAGTACAAAAGACATAAATGGGTGCTAAAAAGTCCAATTAGGGTTATTAAACATACCGACACGACATTAAAAAATGATTGTTACTAATAAATCCTTATGTGTCACAATCAACATGATTTTATAATTTATTAGGCACTAAACCGTTTTATAATCATGGAATTAGGTAGCTATTTAACACCTTTCGATTTTCATTAATCTTGTATCTATTTTAATGTCATCGATAAGTATTTCAAATATTTTAGATAAAAATTTGAAAATTGATAAATTTCCAGTCAAATGGATGCAAAATTTTTGTACAACAAAATAAAGGAGATCAAATTAGCTTAAATAAAATGCTAATTTTAGTTAGCCATTTACAAAAAGTCGACGCAACCAGAGGAATGTTAAAAATCGTTTTCAAAATTAACTTCTCCTTTCCCCCTTCAGTCCTCAGCATACCCCTCTGATCCCTTTTGGAGCTTTGAATGTGTGTATGTTGTATTTACAGGCCTAGGGGAGGGCCGGTTATCGCAGTGAGCGTGATAGAAAAAAGTTCTGCTACTCGACGTAAGATGGCGCTGTATTCAACCACTTTAAAAACACCCTACAGAAACTTATTATGGTTACCATTATAATTTTCTTTATTGTCAATAATTTTAAATATAAATATTATATAGAATTAGCATGCTTAACTTTCATTAGGGTACAATTTAGTTTAACTTTTCATAGAAAGTGCTGCCGCGCTACGAGCGGAAAACGTCCGAACTACACGGTACTTCTTTCAAACTGTTGGCTTACGCGTAATGCAATTCATAAGGGTAATAAAAACTTAACTACTTGGTGTTAAGAACCTTTTTGGGTGAACAGTCTTTGTCACTTGGGCCATTTTACTACGGAGAGGAAGGAAGAAGGCAGTAGGAAGTTTAGTTTCGCGCCTTTTTATCCAATTCTTACTTTTGCTTTAATTAATAGAATTACTCGTACTTCCTAAAAATTAATTTTGGAAATTTAGTACAAAGGTATTTGTTTTGCAAGAAAATAGACAAACAATTGGTTCTTACCCTTTAAAAATAATATACTTTTATCGTAGCACTGGCCGCTACGATAATTTGCAAAGAAAATAACATTTTCTTTGCAAATGACACAAAATTCCTTGTTATATCCAAAAATTGTTTTAAACTCTTGTAATTTCTATTTAAATTTCTTTTCGTTAGTAAAATTATCCTTAACTTAACCTATATCTTTAGGTATTTACTTTCTTTTCTTTTCAAGAAACATTACCAAAAAAGTTTTTTTATTTTCTAACTAGCTTCTTTTGGTTTGAGCTGACTGTCAATTGGCTGTAAAAAACTGTTTTATAGCCTGACTAGCTGCACCCTGCGGTTTCACCCGCGGTTAAAAAGTGATTTTCATCCAGATCTGTTCAGCCGTTCTGGCGTGAAAGAGTAACAAACAAACATCCATCCATCCATCCATTCTTACAAACTTTCGCGTTTATAATATTAGTAGGATAGTTTTGATAGCTTGATTTTTTTTTCGTAGTAGATATTGCTACGAAGCACAATAAATAAGTTACCACAGTTCATTGTCCGAAACACTGGAAGCAATAATTATTTCCATCGACCCGCGACCGTATGGTTCTTGGAAGATTTCCTATCGATAAGGTAACCGATTACACTGACAACTTTTATTAATTTTTTAACCCCTTGAAGCAAAACAGCAGGGGTGTTATAAGCTTATCATCTGTCTGTGGCATCATAACTCTTTGATATGTTTTTTTTTTGTATTATTATATTAATTTTGCCACGTAAAAAATAAGTTTATTTTTCTTTCTAAAGGTTAATTTCACTATCCTGCCTAGCATCCCTGCATGCCTGCACGTACTTCTGCATGTCATTGCCGCTTCATGCAGGATAATGAATGTTGTCTTGCATCGCGTCCGGCAACGATACGTCTATCCTGCCTGTCATCCAGCACGTACACACGTGCAGGATGCTAGGCAGGAAGGTGTGTGAGCTACATCCATCTTCGCAGTCCTGCAAGCAGTACTGCAAGGCAAGATGATCAATGTAAGTACGTAACTGTGCTCTGGTCTATGGTTTCGTTCAGAAAAAGAAAATCAGATGCCCTAGGTGTAGAAAGATATAAAAGACATAAAAGATCTTAAGATCATAAGGGCAATTTTTTATTATTTATTTAGGTACCTATGTATTTACCTATCTAACATGAGTAAAGTTTATACAATTTTTTTCTAAAGCTTTTCTAAGGCTGTAGGTATCACTTAATTTCAGGCACTAGAGAATAAAATTACATCAGAAATAGGTGTGTACCAATTTTATTTTTAAATTTAGGAAAATTATCCTCAATGCAAATCTCCCAATAAATTAACTTCGGTTTTAATATATATGACAACCCTTAAACTAAAATTATTATTTCTGGACAGATTTTCAATAAAATACTTACTATTCGTAAATTTTTAGTAAAAAAATTGATACGTAACTTTTTCATCCTGATTTGCTACAAGCACCTGTTATCAGGACGTTATACAGCTTCGGAATTGTAATACAGTATTTTATCTTTTTCTTTATTTTAGGGTCAACTGGGGCAAATACGTCTGTGGGGCAAATACGTCTGTGGGGCAATTGCGTCTTTCGAGAATCACTGACAAAACCCTTCACAAATGCAGCGTTTTTCATGCTCAAAACAGTTTGAACGCTAGGTTGTGCAAGTTAGCGTTATGTGCAAGCCTTTGGTGCGATATACCGTTTTGCCGTCGTAACGCACATGTTTGCTTGTGCAATTTGGAATTTGTGCAAGTATGATTCAGCATATAGCTGGGCAATCGAAACATGTCTCGGAGACAAGTTTTAGTCAGATAATCCTACTAATATTATAAACGCGAAAGTTTGTAAGAATGGATGGATGGATGGATGGATGGATGTTTGTTACTCTTTCACGCCAGAACGGCTGAACAGATCTGGATGAAATTTGGCACAGAGATAGATTATAGTTTAGAATAGCACATAGAATACTTTTTAACCGCGGGTGAAACCGCGGGGCGCAGCTAGTAGAGTCATAGTTTTGAATGACTAACATACATTTTAGACAGATTTTTTTTTTAGATAATGTTGACAATTGTAAAGATGTTAGCTGATAAAATTGAGGAAATTGTTAACATTGGTGTCTGTTTCAGTGTACCTATCCTAAGGCTGCGTATTAGCCGGAGATGTGCGAGGACACGTAGCAAGGGATGTGTCTGTTAAGAACCAATAGAATTACTTAATTTACCTAGACTCGCTCAACGCAGCTCTTGTGGAAACGGCTTAACTGAGCAAGATTTTTGTACATACAAAACAAGCGAGAGGTGCGTGCGTGGGATGTGTGCGAGAGATGTGTACGAGGGATGTGTGTGAGATATGTGTACGAGGGATGTAAACAAGGAATGTGTAAAAATGTTGTGTGCCCTGTAAGGTACGCGTGTTAAATAAGTCCGCTACACATCCTCGCACAGTGGTGCGAGGATGTGTAGCCACCTATTACACCTCTGGTGGAAGTGCTCACGTCAATTTACAGGTTCGTTACGCATCCTCGCACCGCTCAGCTACCTAGCACATCTCCGGAGGAAACGCTCACATTGTTTCACAGCGTTGCTACACATCCTCACGTCACTCAGCTACCTAACACATCTCCGGTGGAAATGCTTACGTCAATTTACAGCTTCGCCACACATCCTCGCAGCTACCAGCTACCCTCTGCTGGAAACGCTGGCCAAGTGGTGGCTGACAGGTAAAATATATAAGTAGGTACTTAGTGCCGCTATTAAGTTCCAACGTTTTTTGGGGTTGTTCCTTACTCATCCCATAACGTCTCATCCTTCGTCTTATTTTGTCCTAATTCAACTCAGTTCCATTCTCAACTCATCCTACATCTATTTTTTATATTGTTATTTTTAATTCACCCTTATCATATTCCCAACTCATACGACTTCAATATTTTTTTGAATATCAGAGTTTGTACTGCTCGCAAAGAAATTGGTAGAGCTAAGTTTATTACATTTATTAGGAAAATTAGCTTTTTGTTTGATATTTTGCCATGAAATAAAATTAGGGATATAATCTGCAAATCAAAATCAACTTAAAAAAATTCAACTAAAATCAACATCAAATTACAAAATAAAAAACAACAAAAGAATGTAAAATACACTTTAATATAATTATGTTTTTAGATAAAAGATAGAACTTTTTAGTTACTCAAATTAGTAATAATGATAATATTTGAATGAGTATTTGGTTAAAACTGGTCTTGTATTGAATTACCATTATGTATTAGCTGTAGACCGCGAGGAAAAAAAACATTGGCCGCGAGGCCAACGTTTTTTCCTAGACGTTGTTAACAAATGCAACCTGTAGAGGAAGACAAAGATCCAGATAGAGATCCAGACAGAATTCGGAAATCGGATTATGGATAGGTATTACTTTAAGAGAATAATAAATTACAGTGGTCTAATCATTAATTGATCTAATAATGTCTCAAAAAAATAACACATAAGTATTTACATGTTGTTATCAGTATTCAACAATAGCCTGCACTGGCCGTACCTTTTCTTAATATTTTTTAATTGGGGGCGAGCCAAGAATACATTTAGGATGAGTTAAGATTTTTTATAGAGTATTTGTTTACGAGGGATGAGTAAGGAACAACCCTCTTTCAAAGGTTTGGATCGGTGGTAGTGACATGGTAGTAAATAGTAGTAATGGTTATAGTAGGAGAAATGGAAAAGAACGACCCTCACCCATCTGTTTACTTAATGAGATGTGTTTTATTTGAAGTTTCTTGCCTGTTCTTCTGAGTAGTGGATCTTTTTCCGAACAAGGCGGTCGAGTTTTTTAAAAACTTTGACGTTCGTAAGTGTATCTTTGATACCCAATAGAATAAAATCATATTAACTTTGACTTTGAAATTTTGGATGTTAGAAAACATACTAAATTTATCAGATCTTTTCAACGGAGTAGGTTACTTAAGAAGTCCTCCTCCAGACTATGTTTAATTACGTTGTCAAAACTGTTATTTTTTTTTCAACTGCACCTTCTTGACTACTCAATAACTTATATAGGTGCTCGTTAAGTTATATTGGTTGCCTGCGAAAAGCCTGTCCTGAATTTTGGTTGCCTTGCTTTAAAAACGAAATATTTGCGCGAGCCCGAGTTACATTATTATTAGGATTATACTAGCTACGCCCCGTGGTGCTATTCGTTGTAAAAGAAAGTAGCCTAGGTATGTATTTATACGGGGTGTAAGCTACCTTCATACCAAATTGCATAAAGATATGACATAATAACTTCGAATATGAGAGATGAAGTGATCAAATTAAGAAATGGACAAATTAGAAAGTGAACAAGTTAGGAAGTGGTAGCTTTGGAAATTATCACTTAGGATGCAGACGAGTTAGGAAGTAGACAACTTTTGCAATTTTTCAAATAGGAAGTGGACCAAGTTGAACGGAGGTAAAAGACAAAACCATAAGTCTTATCAAGATACATTCAAAGAAACACTTTTCTCTTAGCTAGTACTGTTTTCATGAACATTTAAAAAAAACTATATTTTGGGACATAAAGGAGGGGGAAACTGGGGGAAACCATGGTATAAATTAATGGACAGCATTCAGCAACACATAGTGACGTCAATCGATGCTTAAGCAAGACCTAAATAAGAGAGTAATAATTCATTTACAAACAAGTTGGAAAGAGGCGGATAACAATGACGTCACTACGTGTTTAAATGCTAGACCTTATTTTTTTGGATCATGGAGGAAACTATTCGTTTACGAGGTGTTTCTACTTCGCAAGTTAAGAACAATTATGAATGCTACATGTGTTAAATTGCAGCCCTTCTGCTAGCGTCTGACAAAATCTCAATTTTCTTAGTTTAAAAGCCGTAAGTACCTACTAATAAACTAATAGGTTTTCAGTACAAAATCTTGCAGGACAGTTTAGATACATGAAGTACCTACTTAAAACAAGTAACATTATTAAAAGAAATACAAGAAAATCCGGCTGCAAAATGTTGTTCCTTTATATTTTTATTATTGATATAATTGTCTTAGTTCATTATTAAAATTGAAAAACCCGAATGCAAAATGTTGTACCCCATGTCACTTCCACCATCGAGACGATTCAAAGACATCGCACATTCGAAATCTATCAAGCCGTTTACGCTGTAGTGCGTGCCAAAGCAACCTCATACATCCATACACTCGAAAAACATAACCTTTAATATTATAATCCTTCTTGCGCAGTCGGGTAATGATATGCACCGCGATTGAATTGTGAGACAAGAAGTCATGTCATGACATGACTTCTTGTCTCACAATTCACTTATACTTTATAGTTATACTATATACTTATACTTAAACTATACCTAAGGTCCATATCGCTAAAGTTACCACGTATTTCACTAAGTTCAACTTAAAGTTTAACTCGTTGAACTAATTATATTTTTTCCCATTATCCGAACAAGGCGGTCGAGTCTATTTAAATAACTTTGACGTTCATAAGTGTATCTTTGATACCTAAATGGAATAACACGACACATGGTCGCCAACACGATGGTCTGACCAAGTGAAAGAAGCTACGTCTTCAAGCAAATTCCAGCAGGTGGTGATGGCAACTTTGGACCGGAATCGATGGAGGCAGATTGTCCGCTTAAAGGGGTCCAGTGACCACGATCCTCAGTAATGAGGGAACGATTAAAGAAGAAGAAGAAATGGAATAAAAACATTTTGACTTTGGCTTTGACTTCCCATTATTCAGCTCTAGCTAGAGCCCAGTGTATGGCGACAGGCTCGCCCTTGTCACATTTGGGACTGAATATCGTCCGGTGAAGTGTGGGTGTTATATTACACCTGTACCAGCCCCTTTGGGGGAAAGGCGTGACGATGTGTTATGTTAAGTAATGTTGTGTTATTCAGCTCTAGTAAATTGCCACTTAACTGCAAATACACCTGCAAATGTACTTCTACAGTTAGCTATTCAATTTTATTTTTCTAGTAATTAAGTTAGTTCGAAGCATTGCTAGTTGTCTGTATAGTAATGTTCAGGTGTTTTATTTTATTCGTTACAAATGGGATTCAATTTAGGTATCAAAGATACACTTATGAACGTCAAAGATTTTTTAAATAGACTCGACCGCCTTGTTCGGATAAAGAGCCTCTACTCAGAAGAACAGGCAAGAAAGTGAGGGGCCTTTTTTTTTTCAAATAACATTTAAATTACTGTCTCACAAATTTTGGCTTACAACTAGGTAATATCTATACATGCTAGTGGCTACTTGGCGGAAGTGGAAGGCTCCAGGCATCTTTGTCTTCTAAATAATTCTTAACCTTATAATATAGAATACTTTATTATAATACGAGTATAGAAAACTTTATTTAAATAAATAGGTATAAGTAGGTAGTGCTTAAAACTGAAGCGTTTATAGGTCATTACTAGCTGCTCCCCGCGGTCTCACGGGAACCGTTAATTTTTTTAGGATAAAAAGTACCCTATGTCCTTTTTTGTACCCCAGACAACGTTATGCAAAGTTACATGATGATCTATTGAGTAGTTGGCGTGAAATTATCACAAACGAACAAACAAACAAACTCGCTTTTTTATTTATAATATTAATTAGGATTAAGCATTAGTCATTCACAAAAAAAAATGAAGCTCAAATATTTTCAAAGTTAATTCATAGACATAGTGGGACTGGGCTGGGCATGTCTGCCGAATGTCTGACGAACTATGAGCAAAAGCCACCTCCGACTGGGTTCCAAAAGTTAAACGGTCGTTAGGCCGACCCAGAAAGAGATGGAAAGACGAGCTTGACGCCCATGAAAAGGATTGGCCCACCAAAGCCAAAAATAGGGACAACTGGAAAGAAGGAAGAGAGGCCTTTGCCCAACAATGGGACATACCTAGCTGATCTATCTATCTATCTATCTAAATCATAGACATAATAAGTACCTATTTCATACTAGAATTGACATTTTTACATACTATCCTACTTAAGAGTCCGGCGACCACTTTAGACTAACTACGCATTGGATTAAAGTATTCTATAGCCATTTCGTCTAGAAGAAGAAGACAAGCGAAGAGAGCGAGTAATGATACTGACGAGCACAATTACCTACAGAGTGACAAAGTGCAATTTCAATTTTTTTATGACTTTTGCACTTCTGTAATCATTATTAAATAACTAAGAATTTTCCTTCTAATATGGATTCATTTGACAGCTAATGATGTAGACAACTTTATTGTGTAATGGAATTTTTGGTTTGTATTGTCTACTTATTGAATAAATCAGTCAAAAGTGACCCCTTAAAAACGCGGATATTTTTCATAGGTCTATTTTCGCTTGAGAACGTTTAAAAAAAAAGAAAACAAGAAAATAGGAGCGGAGATATTGTTAATTTAATTGTACATGTCACATTTTATCATAATCTGACAAATGGTTTTCAAGAAATTTAAGTAGTGCGTTTGTATGGAAATTTCAGAGTGTCGCGGCCCTCTTAATAATCCTACTAATATTATAAACGCGAAAGTTTGTATATTTATGTATGGATGGATGGATGGATGTTTGTTACTCTTTCACGCCAGAACGGCTGAACAGATCTGGATGAAGTTTAACACAGAGATAGATTATAGTCTAGAATAGCACATAGGATACTTTTTAACCGCGGGGCGCAGCTAGTGTGACGTACCGCGACGATGCACTGACACACAGTAGCACACGCGTGTGTTAAATATTGCGTCATCCAAAAAAAAAGAAAAATATAAAGTACGAAGTTCACTGTCGTCAGTCGGTTCAGATTTACGAAAAAAACACGCGAAAATTTTAAATGCCTCGTGTTCCTGCGTGCATGATAGCCGTTCGACAAAATGTGTTCGCGAGATAGCAACCGTATTTTTTCCACTATGAATTAGTTTTATTTCATTGGTAATTTTTAAATTTTTATTTGCATTGGACACATTAATTTTAATTACTGTCACCTTGTCTAAAAGCTTTAAAAGAAACAAAATAACAGGTTGGTCTGGTAGGTATTAAGATATTGCTTGCATAATAAATAAGGACCTGGGTGACCGAGCTTTGCTCGGTATTTTTTTTTTTTAATTGTGTTTTTTGGAAAATTAACAATTGATTTTAGTCTAACCTAAAAGCAAACACTCATTGACTTCGTGTTACTTAACAACGCCATCTGCTGTTGTGTCGTTAAAGCAATTAGTTGCTCACAAAAAATAGTATTATTATTCGCCAATAGATGTCAGGAAGACTCATATTTTTCAGTTGAGACTACTCAAACGCCTCTTTTTTTTTATTTTTCTTCCAAGTTTATGTTTAAGTTGATTATCGATAAAACACGAATAAAATGACATTTTCTAAAAATGATTCCTAGCTAGATCGATTTATCGCCCCCGAAACCCCATATATACTAAATTGTATGAAAATCGTTGGAGCCGATTCCGAGATTCCAATTATATTTATATATACAAGAATTGCTCATTTAAAGATATGAGATATAAATTGAGGTGTGAGAGCTATCTTTAATTATCAAAAACTATAAAAAATAATATAATATAATATATTTTTAAATTATCAAAAACCTCTCGAGGGCAGTTTTTCTACATCGTACGTACTTAATAATTATTGTTTCATGACTTTTCAAAAACTTCAAATATTTTCAGAAAAATAATTACTTAAACTCAAACAAAATTTTGTAAATAATAAATTTTGTTAAATAAAAAATAATTTTGTAAATATAATAGTTTTGAATTTAATTTAATGTTTTGACATATATAATGACGAATTTAATGCAATAAATAAATATAATAACATTTAAAATTTTAAAATCAAAAGAAATTTCATGGAAGAAAATAAATACGAATTTTTAATAGGTAATAAATATTTTGTTGTATTTTTAACAACACACATTTTGTTTAAGAATATTGTATTGTTGTGCAAATGTCATTCTCTTTACGATTTTCCGGGTCCACGTGGTATATTTGAAACCCCAAACAAGATTATTATTGGCAGCCCAATTTGTTCATTGTGTGAGCATATGTGCGTATTGTATGTCATCTGCTACATGACTAGAGCCCGGTGTATGGCGACAGGCTCGCCCCCTGTCACATTTGGGACTGAATATCGTCCGGCGAAGTGTGAGTGTTGTATTACACCTCCACCAGCACCCTCGCGGGAAAGGCGTAACGATATGTAGAACTAACGTTTTTTAAAAGTAACATGTAAAGAAACTGCCAGGCTGGTTTTTGATGAAAAAAAAAATTACCCTGTATAGAATCAGTAGAAAACTATACTTACTGAAACAAAAACAATATTGTTTAAAAAAAATACAAATAAATATTATAGGTAAGTATCAATGGGACCTACTCATCTGGAAAATCAAAATCCCTACAATACTGTCTGTTCAAATTATACAGTTCGCATTCCGTCCTATAAGAAACTATTATTCAAATTTAACCCTATTCTACCGCATAGTAACTCCATTCTGCCATAATCTGGCCTCAGTCGTAGAATACGGCAACGCTCCGCCTTTTCCATCATGGACGATACTATCGTACCGTATCTCCACAGGCACACTAACAAACATCTGTTTATCTCCGCCGAACGAGATATCTACATATAATATTCCACGCAGCAAACAGAGATATCACTCACGTGCGAGTGAGATAAGTATACTTCTCACTGCATTACATCGACACATCTCAGGGTGAAGCATGGGAATAGAAAACAATGCAAGTGCAACCTTATTATTTGAACGAAAGGGTTGGGTTTCGTTTGCAAATATGCATCGCGTGGTTCGGTGGTGTCATGACAAGTGAGAAAGGGATGCATGAGTTTGTTCTGTGAGTGGGAAAGAGAGAGCGATATACGAATTCACTGGCCATACTGCAATAAAGCTCCCTTCAACTCCTCAGTTTCTAAGTTTGCAGGGTGTTTAAAAGATGGCGCCACGGCAATAATTTTTGCACACATTTTAGTGTTAAATCGATTTATTTTATTATTTTGGGCATTCTCAGGTACGTAGTGGCTTAAATAAGTTTATTTTAATATTTTATCTACATTGGTAAATGTAACTTTCTGCCAATCTGACAAAGTATTCACTTTATAGACTAAAAACCGACATAACCTCAAAATGTTGTCTCTTTGGTGAATTTTGATGAAATTTTGGGTGATTTTCCGTGTAAATGGAAAATATTAAGACTCACATCGTATTAAAACATATATTTTTTAATTTTACTAGACAATTTTCAATTATTTTTCTGGTTTTAACAAAAAGGAAACGCAGTAGTTGTCTACTAATTTACGTTCTCAATAAATTTTAGAACATAGGTATGTACTTATCTATTAATTATTGCACTAAAAAAACGGACGTTTAACTACAGAAACGTTTGTTGTTTTTTTTTTTTTGACTCTACATTAAATTCAGAATGATAGATCATGTTTGCTCCACCGAAAAACTATTTCCCATTAAAAGACATCAACGAATTACATGTTTAAACCAACACAACTCCTTATCGTCAAAGCCCCACGAAAATTTATTATATCATTGTTCCACTCGGAAAACATTTTGATAAAACATTCCTTTCTCACCAAATCACACCATTCAACTCTAAAACTTCCGCATTTTCGAGCTGGCTGCTAAGAAAACGAGTGCTTAACACGCGAGTTCCAACCAGCCAGCGTTCTAATTAACGTCGTTCTATTTTCGAAACAGTGCGGCACGTTCCAAGCTTGAATATTCAAATTTTGTACTCACATTTGTTGTGAAAACGTCGTAGAGGCGTCGCGCGAAAACAGATCGCGAGCCCGAGGCGACGCGACGCCGACGTCCGCGCCACTGCACCGACGCGCGAATTTAACCTTCATTTTCCACGAAAAAACGCGTACATTCACACAAAAATCACGTCCATATTTCGGTAAAAGTACGGAGCGATCCGAGATGTGTCGTCCGTAGCCGCGTTCGCATCTAAACGGCCCGAGTTTTATGTTAGATTACAGACGTAACTTTTATAGATCCTCGGTGCTATATAACGCGGTGGGCGTGTTCACGGGAGTGAGGACCTTATGTGGAGGGTTGAGGGGCTATAATGGCTTGTGTGGGTCGTTGCACGGGTGTCATTAAATGTCGCGCGACGAGGGGCGAGGAGGGCGGAGGTGTGCGAGTGAAGTTTTGGGTATTGATTGAATATGAGCCGGATTAGTGGATAATGATCAACAATTGGGTGTCGCGCTTTAATTGACGTTGTGGAATGTTGCGCGGTGGGGGACCGTCTCGGTCGAGTTTTCGTCGGTTCGAGTCGGAGGTTCGTCGTTTATCTATGAGGATCGTTCGTGTAGGTTGAAGAACTTGAAGAGAAAGTTTGAAAAGTTTGTACGTATTAGGCACATGGCAAAAGATAATTCAATTTTATTTGGGTAATTGAAGACGACTGTAAAATTGTGTTCAATTAAATTGTTTTTTAAATAAATAAGTATTCTAATATTGTTAAGGGGATCTTTTGACATTTTTTGTAGATACGTATGTATATGCAAGTTTGTAAGCTGTTTCTTTGGAACTTTCAAACCTGATTTCTAATAAAAAATAACACCGACGAAGACCATGTATTGCAATCCCGTGAAAAAACCAAGCAAACCCGTGAAAACTAATTTTAGAACACGTCAAAAATTACAGCAAAAAGAAAACAAAATTATAAGCTAAAGTTGCACAATAACCTCCTTAGCAATAAACGTTGTATATTTGAATAGTTATTCTGTGTTTTGTCTTTTTCGATCGAATTCATAAATTTACGAGAAAGAAAAAGACAAAACACTGTATAACTGTTCGAGGCTACATAACGAATATTACTAAGAGAGAAATCATAAATCAGAACTTATTGATAACTCCTATTACAAGTCACTGTTCAATATTTATAAATAACAATTAATGTCATAACAATAATAATCAATAATTATATCAAATATAAAAAGACAAAATAATAATAGTTCAAAAATCTCCTATTTTAATAAGCTTCAATATCATAAAACAATTTATCTAGTAACCAAGCTCTCGGCTTGTTTCTAGATAATATTAATGATCATAAATACTTAGTAAAAACAAAAGAAAACCACAAAAGCAAAAGTCGCTAAGTAGAGCAACTTCCACTTTTAGCATTTAAACCATTTAACTAACTAAAAAAAAAACAAACAAGTGAGTACAACACACGTGCAAGGCTAGATAAGATCTCAAACCGTAGAGTAAGCTCTACGCTTGAGTCTATATATGGTAGAGTAGATCGTATCTCTACACAATAGGTATCGTAGACTTGACTATGTATGGTGTCTTTAAAGGTAGGCGTGAGCGATGTCTCTATGAACAGTAGGTAATTTAAGACTTCAAAATCTACAAGAAAACGTAACCGAGTAATGTCTTCATTTTCGTATGTAGGATTGTAAGTTGACCCCTTCCTATCGGACCTACTTAGAAAAAATTCTAGAGAATTGGTAAGAAATGAGACTTGTACAGAAAGACTGAGATCCCGGCAGAATTCGGACTTAAGAAAGTATTTTTGTCAAAGCTGAAGCAGAGACGCTTCGCTCGCTATTGCTCGCTTGGTCGATTGTAAGTGGTGTAGCCTCGCAAAAGTTATTGAATATTTTGTCTTTTTCGGTTGTAAAAAATTAAAAAGGGATAAATAATACAAAACACTGAATAACTATTACGAGACTCTTTGCAACGTTTATTAATGAAGGGGTTAGACCGAATGGCTAGACCAAATATCAGAGGTCTTAGGTCACCTTAAATCCTCTGCTCTGACATAAATAAACATAATTGACATAAATAACATTGACTGCCTCGGTGGCTCAGTTGGTAGTGAACCTGCCTTCTGAGCTTGGAGGCGTGGGTTCGATTCCCACCTAGGGCAAACATTTATGTGATAAACATTTGTGTTTGTTCTATGTGTTAATATCTATTTAAGTATGTATTTAAAAATATCTAAGTATGTATATCAGTCCCTGGCAGCCATAGTAGGTACAAGCTTTGCTTAGTTTGGGGTCAGGCGACCGTGTGTGCAAGTGTCCCGAATTTATTATTATTTATTTTTTATAATTAAATGACTTTCTTTATTGTTAGATACTTTACATTAAAAGTTTACTTCCAGTAGTCATTTTGGCTAAGATAATATTACCAAATAAGTATTTAACTTCTGATGAAAAATTAGTTTAAATAAAGCTATGATAAGTAATTTAAGTAACTCTGTAAATCACTTCGGATGCGCGGAAGTAAGACTAATAGTAATAAGTTGGTTGCTAATGATGTATGTACCTAGTAGGTGTAAATGTATTAATTGATTTACATCGCCAATCCTATTGATAAGTACCGATGAAAAATAGTAGAAACTATGTAGTAATCTGCCAGACTAGAGCTGGCATATTGCTGTATCATCTATGCCAAAAATAGCAGAAAATATGTACTAATCTGCTAGACTAGAGCTAACAAACTCTTATATCATCTATGCCAAAAGTAGTAGAAGCTATGTATTAACCTATGGATGCTTGAGCTCTCTACCAAACTGTAGTGTAATCTACGCCGTAGTGTAAACATTCTCGGAATGCGTGACAATGTTAGAAGCGGCTTGATAGAGCCGAATCACGACATGTGGTGAGTGGAGCTCCGTTTAGAACATGCTGTATTGACGCTGTGACGTAACTATGGGAATGGTAGTTAAGGACTGTGTTGTAATATTTATTTTTTCTTATTTATAAAAAGAGTGGCAAACAAGCAGATTACCCGCCTGATAGTAAACGGTAACCGCCGCCTAAGGACACCTGCAACACTAGCGGTGCTGTTGATTCGTCGCTGACCCGGAAATAAATTCGTAGACACCCCTTTTGAAGCGATCCATGTCGTAGCACATACAACCATGTCGTCTATGGCTACATATACAGCAAAATACGTACACTAGGCAAGAGGACAGTTCGTACAGAAGAGAAACAGTTTGTAGAGGATTTTTATAACCATGAGACTGAGAGAAAGAAACTAACAAAAAGTGATGTAAATATTCGAGGTATCTACATATTTCAGGTCTTTAGAATATGTTTTTTTTTTTAAATTCATCTAATATGTATGATGTTTAAGTTTGGAACATAATGCAGTACTAAGTTGGTCTGAAAATAGGTATGAAAAGCATTTTTATAAGAATCATTAACTATTTTTAAATATCTGTACTTACTCGCCTAACTAATTAGCGCCATCCAATTTATATATAATATATACCTATCTGAATTTCAAAATCCAATGCACAAAGGAATCCAAACTAAGTAAATTACTGCTGCCAACCTCTTTCTTTATGACGTACTTACCTACTTACAAATTTTACACAAAAGTTGATTTTCTTGTGGCACACAACACTAAAATACACAAGTATCGAATACATAAACCTACCAGATACTACCACGTATTGCCTTATCGTGGCGATCGGTTCAACGAATCACTACCCCATTCGATTAATTCGATTGGTAATTCGTATTCGTCTCACTCACTCGAATTGACGCGATGCACTGACAAACAAAATATTGACAGGCCATTTTTATTCTCACTGCATTTTAAGTTAGTTTAATACCTAATGCGCAAAGAGTTGTTTAAGTGTCGTAATTGTATGTAAATTTAATGCAAATAATTGTACACAGAACGTCGGTACTAAGAAACTACTACGCTACGGTGAGAAATATGAAATTACAGTGCAGGTAATTAGTGACCTAGCTGCATTTTGTGCCCAGTGGTTTTTATTTTAGATACTTAGCTTCTCCGTTACTACATTTATTCATCTGTAGGCAAAATATTTTCTGAACAAAATACAGTCTTATTAACATAAACATAACATCTTTTTAACTTATTCATTTCAACAATATATCTGAAGTTGGAACTAAACATTACATAAGCATACACCAACATATACATTATCAGTAATAACACACACACGCGCACACACACTCATCACATACAACAAAAAACCTATAAAATCAGACAAACAGTGGACAAATACTTCAATTGCTCACTTATGTTACTTATTTAATGAATAATTAAATAATAATGAATATGGAAGAAAGAGACTAGATTTCCCGACACAGGTCCGCCTAGTGCGAAATCTAGAGTACTCTAGTTATATTTTCTCCTAATACTTGAACCTCTATATTTAGATATACATTATACTTGTACTATGTGTGTTAAATAAATAAATAAATCGAACAGAATAAACTATCCATCTCAGTCCCTCAGAGTCTGCCCGCAAGAAGTTTTTATTTAATTGAAATAACCACGGTCTACTGAGTTGGGATTTAATTTGCTCTTTTAAGCTTAGGTAACGCCGCAGACAAGGATTGGTTTATCAGTATGTACTTTAAACCCGAAAATGTGGGTAATTACTGCATTTTTCACACTAAACAATTGTGTAATGAGTTTTTATCTCTCTATTTTATCATCAGTTTGAAAATCATGCAAATTTCAGTCATTACCAACCGTTTAAAGTACTTATCCCAAACAATTTTAACAAAAAACCAAATTTATTTATTTGTAAAATCGCAACCGTAAAATGTTAATTATTGTACTGTAGATATAAGTTTTGTTCCTAACAATAGGTATACAAAATATAATAATAATAATAATAAGTTTATTCAAAATCTGTACAGAGGTGTTGGTAACATTATTTTCTTTTCTTAACAGTGTGTTAATATGGGTACCATAAGAGTCGCTGTGCCCTGCACTAGGTCTCGTCAGAGCCTGTATTGCAGAGTACAGTTCCTTTTGGCCCTCTGGCCACTTTATATAACAATAATAAGTATGCAAACTAATCTATAATTTATTTAAAAATATAAAATACTTAAATAACTTAACTATTTTAGATAAACATAGGCAAAACAATGAAACACAAACTGGAAGAGTATTTGTGTTGTAGTATTTCTTAGTTCTATATTTTTTTTTTTTTTTTTTATTAATTTCTAAGTGAATGGGTGTTGAGTGTGTGTGTTTGTGTGAAAGTGTTAGTGTTTGTGCACGTATATATACATGTGATGGTGTGTGAGTGTGTGTGTGCGTTTATGTGTGTACGTGAGACAGCTCCACATAGCACCATCCTCGAGAGAGTTGGGCTTGCGGAGATGACCACGGGCGTATGTGGTGTGGTGTGATGTGTACGGTGATTTAACCTGTTCAATTGTTCGTTTTTTTTTTTTTTTTTTTTTTTTGCCATTTTATTACCTTTTATAATTGATTATTCTGTAAGTTTTTCCGTTTCGTCATAGTTCAAAGATAATAAGAAATTAACTGTTATTAGATTGCATTTAAATTTTGTGACATTTTCAAGTTCTAATTTTTTGTTCAATTTATTATAAAGTACAGGTCCTAACTTGTCTAGGCTCATGGCACCGAATTTGGTTCGTTTGGCTGAGGTTCTGAAAACTAAATCTTTTCTTCTTTTTTGAGCTTTCTCTTTGCAACTATCAGTAGCAACTAGCATATGTTGTCTGTTGATGATTGATTTGACAAATAGTTGCCGAACTGTAAGCACGCTACATTCTTTGTACAATTGTACAGTCGGGAAGCGTCTCGGTTTGAAAGTCATTACTTTTAAGAGAGCTCTTTGTGATATCTCTAACCGTTCTAGATGTGTTTTTGCAGCTGAACCCCACGAGGGAATACAATAGGATAGGATTGACTGGGCTAGGGCATAATAGATTTTGAGAAGGTAGTCGAATCTCAGCAAGTGCCGTAACTGTTTGAAAGTAAATATAAGTTTTCTTACTCTACTTGATAGTTGTTTTATGTGTCCCGTCCAATTTAAGTGTTGATCCAGTATAACTCCTAAGTATCTTATCTCTGAGGTTTGATTAAGATTGTCACATCTACATGTGCAACCTATATCACAGGTGGACTTGAGTATTTTAAGGTGTAATGGTTTTTTAGGTTGGGTTGTGATGTTAATACTAAATGTAATATACTTAGTTTTTGTTATATTAATGGAAAGCAGATTAATTCTTAGCCATCTTGAAACCTTGTCTAAGCCTTTGTTGATTACTTGTTGAGTTTCTTTCCAAGTTTTCCCATGGAATAATAGCACAGTGTCGTCTGCGTAAGTAACTATTTTGCCTTGATGAAGCTGTAAGTCGCATAACTGATTGATGTATACGAGAAAGAGCGTCGGTCCCAGAATACTGCCTTGAGGCACTCCAAATTTCATATCAGCTTGACAACTTATTACATTATCTACCCTCACTGTCTGTGTTCTACCTGTGAGGTAGCTCTGGAACCATTTTAGAGGAGTTCCTTTTATTCCGATCGCTTCAAGTTTTGACAATAAGATGGAAATAGAGACTGTATCGAAGGCTTTTGCTAAATCGAGGAAGATGCCTACACATTTGTTTTTCTCATCTAGGTTTTTTTTTATATGTTCGGTAACACTAAGCACTGCATCTTCGGCACATCTTCCTGATCTAAATCCAAATTGATTTCCTGAGAGTATGTTTTTGCTTTCCAGGTACTTCTTCAGCCTTATGTTCATGAGTTTTTCCAGTACCTTGGAGAAAGTAGGAAGCAAAGATATAGGTCGATAGTTTGTGACACACACCTCATCTCCGCCCTTGTGAATTGGACAGACTATGGACTTTTTGAACGCTGTTGGTACTACACCAGAGTCAAAGCTGACTTGGCAAATTGCCGTTAGTGGTTCCAGAATATATGGCAGAATCACTTTTAATAATTTAGCATTGACTTTATCCCATCCAGGTGCTGAGCTGTTTTTAAGATTTCGAACAATATTGTAAATCTCTGTGTGATCTGTAGGTAAAAGACCAAAGGATGTCAGGTGTTTATCGGTATTGCTATGATGAGTTGCGGCTAAGTTTTCTTCATTATGATTTAGAGATTTCAGTGTGTCTTTGGCAAGGTCTGATCCTACATTGATAAAGTATTGGTTTACTTCGTTTAAAGATTCGATTGGAGACGGTTTAATATTCAGTAAACTTTCAACCGGGTTTGCTTTCACTGGAAAATTACATATCTTTTTTATTGTTTCCCACGTTTTTTTACTATCTTTATTACATTTTATTAGCTCTGTTCTTTCATATGTTCTTTTTAGTTTTTTTAGTATCTTATTACATGTGTTTCTATAGTTTATGTATTTAGCAATAATTTCTTTATATAAATTAAAATGTACTTAATATAAATAATTAAAATGTTTTCTTTTGTAAAAAATAATTCACTGCAGCGCATCTTAGTTTCATAAGATGCGCTGTTTAAACCTGTCAATCACATAAAAACCTTTGTAAAAATACATGCCTACCTAGTAAATATCTATAAATTAAAACCCTCTCTTTAGATTTTGTTGGTTTTTCTCATTTTGGTTCAAAACTAGTTCTGACTTAAAAACAAATTGAAAAAAAAAAACATGCTCACATTGTGAAGTTTTTGGTTCATACAGCCTTACCTACATTCATTTTACATACCTATAGAGGGACATATTTTTTTTATCTCCAAATGTTCCTTATAAAGTCTCTACCTACCTGTCCTACCTGCCTCTACGTAATCGGAATAACAAACCGCTTTTTATTAAGGGACATATTTTTCCAACAGCTAAAGGAAAACATTTGACACGAATGAAGACATTTAGATGCAGAGATATGCTATGATACGCCTATCCTGTGACAGTATGTAGCAGATGAAGCGTCTGCTACAATGTATGGCGGTATAAAATTGTAGGTAGGTATATAATTTTGAGGGAGATAAATAAATGTAAGAGACTGAAATGGAATGCTTGTTAGAACTATAATTTGTGTGCAAACGAATGCCAACTTCAAATTTTTGAAAAGTATAAAAACAACAAAATAGGAAGTACCATTTTTCCGGCAGGTAAGTATAACATTTTTACACAAGGAATTGAAAAAATAACCGATGCGGATAAGGTCATGAGCCCCTTATTAGGAAACGGCTTAATGTGATTTTGAGATCTTTTCGACCTCACGTCACCTCAAATGAAGCCATTCTCCTCAAGGTTAACCCTTTGTTAATCTCTGAATTAGCGTGAGTTCTGAATGAGGTTTTAGACCACATCCGCAATTGACATATTAATTCAGTCGGGAAATATTTTACCAAAAAAATATGCTGCTAGGAAAAATCTGGCATTTGTGGTAAAGATACTCATCCTTATTTTCACATTTCCATGGGAATTGAGTATAAACACTCGACACATTTTAATAAAATTCTCAACCCTTCAAAGGGTGGAATTTCCCGCTTCGCCGCAGAAATGCTGCCATTAAAGGGGTCTTAGACTAGTCCGGGTTTAGTTCCCTCCAAGGATCGCAGTATAAAAAAGAATTGACAGTTGTAGAGTTTCCGTCAAAAGTATTTTTTCAGTGTAACAAAAATGGCACTTTGACAAAAATGACAGAACGATGTAGTTAACCATCGTTCTGTGGTTCCTTGCTTCTGAATAAAATTACATCGTATTAATTAATATTTTTGAAATGGTTACGACAAAAAAGATTATTAAATTACATAATGAAACTCACATCTAATGTGTCCAAGGTAAGTAGAATTGAAGACCAAAAAGTAAGGCGTCATTTCCACCTACCAGAAAACTTCCGCAAGAAATGTCCAAGGCTGTCCGACAGCAGCTTGCAAGCAAAAACTCTATAAGTAACAAGAGCCGCCGTAACAACACAACAACCATCGGACAGACTGTTGCACGTTTCTTGCGGGAGGTTTCAAGCGGAAAAGCGGCCTAGACAATGTTTTTGGAACAAGTTGAATGTAACACGCATTTCACATTGTGCCTGTAGCAACTGTAAAAAAACTTTGGCCAGAGGCTTCAATCGTCATTATGCTGTTTTCTCGCATTTTAATGAGGGGGGATCTACCATGACACTGTTCTTAACAAATTTTAATAAGATTAGAACTGCCGTTCATTTCAAGACATGTTACAAAACAACCAGATGATAGGGTCAGATGGAACCAGAATTATATGAAAGGTTAAGCAGCTGCTTTAGCTTTGCTTATCATGTCTTCTTACATTTGTAAGAATTGTTCGTGTGTGCGTGAGCTAGAAACTTCTTTTACCTAGACCTCAACTACTGTAACATAGTGTCACTGCGCTTCCGAGGTATTGCCAAAAACAAAGAGCCGGGCAGACGGGGGTCGAGGGTACAGGGTAGCAGTGGGGGGTGGTAGTAACAGTTTTACGATCCGATGTGCGGAGTGCTCATGCGCGCTGCAACCCACGTCTGCTATTTGCATCAGATTATCGACGGATGGATGTCCGGCGTTTGTACGCAGGTGTGTATGTACCTTTATGTCCTTTTTCATGGGCGGACTGGATCGCCGGGAAAGTTAAATGGCTTGAAATTACGTCTGGTTGATATGGTATCTACGCACCTAGGTAGTACGAAGTACAGAGAGATCCATTTAGGTATTATGAACCGTGCTGGTTGATATGGTATCTACGTACCTGGCTAGTATGAAGTATAGAGAGATCCATATAGGTATTATGAACTGTGCTGGTCGATATGATACCTAAATACATATGTACATACGTACCTAGTTAGTATGAAGTACAGAGATATTCATTTAGGTATTATGAACTGTGCTGGTTGATATGGTATCTATATACGTACCTGGCTACTATGAAGAACAGAGAGATACATTTAGGTATTATGAACTCTTATGACCTCTACGTTACACCAGAAATATTTCAGTCTACTCAAAATAGATAGGTAGTCCAGGTATTTAAATAAACGTTTATGAATTTCTTATTGCATGTTTTTTTACATCCGATTTTACAGGTATTTGTGGTACAGGAGGGTATTAATGATATTACGAGGCCATTTAAAAAAAAAATTACATTAGCAAATAGTGGCTTATAAGTTGGTATCTATTTCAACTACTTAAAAACGCATTAATTAAGCTCTATATAAGAACTAAATATCCTTTAACAACATAAATTAATAATTGTAGGGCAATTGAAAAGTATCATTTCTTTGACTGGTAGCAATTGAATAGATCATGAATTATTGACTATTGTAATGCAACGATAGAGTCGAGTTTAATTGACTTTAATCGATATACGCATTGTTTATACTTTTTATAGAGCTTCGTTTTTATGATACCTACAATAATTAACGGAAGTAGGTATTTACAACTAAGAATCGTAAATAAAGTTATGACAATACTAATTTACGTATTTACGTCCTGTTGCCTTAATAATGATTTTTCAAAACTAAAAAGTAAGTATTTTTACAAATTTGTCTAAAAAAGTAAATAGGTAATGTTAATCCGTGTCTCATCCGCACACGTAGTACTTACTATGCCCAACTTTATCGAAATCAGTACAGTCACTTCAGACGTTACGACAGTAATCTGTTAAACGCCAGTTATCAGTATAAGACTTCAATACTGTTTATGTAATATCGTCACGCCTTTCCCCCGAGGGGGCTGGGAGAGGTGTAAAACAGCACCCACACTTCGCCGGACGATATTCAGTCCCAAATGTGACAGGGGGCGAGCCTGTCGCCATACACCGGGCTCCAGTCATGTAGCAGATGACATACAATACGCACATACGAGTATGTTCACACAATGAACAAATTGGTGCATGCCATCGGCTGGGTTCGAACTCGCTCTCTCTGGCTTGAGAGGCGGGCTTTCTCCCAACTAGGCTGCCATCGTACTTATCAATATTGTTTATAGGTACATAATAAAATTGTTTCACTCTATGAAAAGTCAATCTGCTCATTTTGCTTTGAAACCGGACGATTGAAATACCAACAAGACGGCTGCAACTTTGTATTCGTCGTATTTGCATCTTAAATGTCGGATAAATTCGCGTAGTCGAATGTCACTGCTCCTTTATGAGGGCCGTTCTTTGTTGTTTTAAGAGGCTGCTATTTTTCGAATTTTTGTTGATGTAAGCATAAGTTTGAAAAATATTTTCGTTCATGCACATTACGTACCTACATAATGTATCGACCAAAAACAAGTGGAAAAAGATAGGTAGATGCCCTTTCATTTGGTACAAAATAAACATAAGTTGGGCAAAATAAAAGTTATTTTCATTTGAGGCCGTCATTTGGATTTTGAAGTTCAACGAATAAAACAAAAAGAGTTGACCGACTATGTCATTTGTAATCGTCATCTCTCTTGAATTTATTAACTCCTCAAAATTTGTAGCACAGTGAGTTTTTTTTTATTCACTTTTTATAACAAGACAAACTTAAATAGAATTTCTATCCTGAAATTTACAATTTGCACCTATCAGTGATCAGTGCGACTATTAAAAGGAAAAAAAATATAGTGATGATCGTACATTTATTTTCGCTTTATACATAATTAGGTACAAAGCGAAACGTTTTATGTACGTACAACGTTTTTGTCACCCATTTTTATATGAAAATTAGAAAAACTTCTACTTCGCATTGGCCAAAGGATTTATATTTCCATTTCATCTAGAAGAAGACGATGAGCAAAGAGTCCAAGACAAGATACTGATGAGCCTCTAAAGTTATCTACAGAGTGACACATTGCAATTTTAACAATATTTTATGACTTTCCACTTGTCTAATTATTCCAAAATAAATAGAAATAATCCTTGTATTTTATGTATTAGTTTAAAAACTAATGATGTAGGCATACTCCTTATAAGTGAAAGAATATTTGAAATACTTTACCTATTAAATAAATTAGTCCAAAGTGACCAATGACAAATTCGAATATTTTTATAGTTTATCTACATCTATTTTCTAGTTGGATGTTTAAAATGAAATCAAGACCGCGCTTAAAGACATTTAGAAAATATATGTTAACGTTCTGTCTAGTAAATTTACCTATATAATACCTATAAACATATATTAAATAACACAGTCTAATAAATAGGTAGTGTCCAAGAAATTCAACAAGCGCGTTTATGAAAATTTCAACGCTTGTGGGAACACTTAAGCTAAATTATAAATTAGCTCTACCTACCTTATACCTTACCACCTTGAATTTAGACTTTATATATTAATAGTAGGAATTTATTTGATCGTAAATAGTTGGTCTCGGCAGATGCGGACATTTAAATTCATTCATTAGTATAGGTGTAATATATGTATATGTATTATGGAAATAAAGATCAGAGGTCTTACACTAGTAATTATCTACCTCTTTCCTGGTGCAATAATTTGATAACTTTGTAAGATAAACTCTTTATATTATTGAACATCAAATACCTACCCGATCCCGCCTCTCAAGCCAGAGGGAGCGGGTTCAAACCAAGCCGACGTCACGCACCAATTTGTTCATTGTGTGAACATATGTGCGTATTGTATGTCATCTGCTACATGACTGGAGCCCGGTGTATGGCGACAGGCTCGACCCCTGTCACATTTGGCACTAAATATCGTTCGGCGAAGTGTGGGTGTTGTATTACACATCTGCCAGCCCCCTCGGGGAAAGGCGGGACAATAAATGTTGTCAATTACCTAATGTCGATGTAATATTTCAATCATCCTCATGGCATTTACACTAAATTTCACACTACTATTATAAATTCGAAGGTTGAATTGAATCACGCTAGCACGGCTGAAAGGATTTAGGTGAAATTTCATTACAGTATAGAATAGCACTTAGGATACTTTTTAACTGCGGGTGAAACCGCGGGGCGGGGTTAAATTATAATTTTAACAGTTCGTAGAACAGGAATGCGCTTGCATTCCTGTTCTACTAAAATATATTTATTCTTGAAGTTAGATATGTACTCGCATTTCATTTCATAGGTAAAGTCTGAACTTACGCTAGTAAAATTGGTGTAAACATATCTGTCAAGATTTAAGCTATATTGTATACCCTTACCGGTAATATGTATCTTACTTGTAACGAAATAGTGTAGGTGTTAAACTAATCAGCTGACCGCCACTAATTATTAGGACATAGACGATCCTGTTGAATTTTTACACCACACGTACACTTTACACTGCCTATAACGTTCAGAAGTCAGAACTCACTCAGAGTTCACTTCACTGAACTGAAAAATCCTCAAAATATACCACAAAATTTTACATTTACACTCATATTACATTTATCCAGCAGAAAATATAAACACACACTAATAACTTTATCAACAAATAAAGATACACAACAGCGTAAAAGTGCCAATAACTTCTCTGAACACTCCTCATGTAAATTCCAACATGACTGAACTGTCTAACAAATATAAAACAAAAATTAAAACCCCTAGAGACTACAATCACTGTAGAAGGCAAACAACACTTTGTTTATGGACCAACTTTGAAGGCCGTCAATGTTGGAATATTTACATGCGATTTGCATAAAAATAGCCACCCTCAATGGCACAATGGTATGACAAAAATAGGTAGCTATGCGACCTACTTTCTAAATTATTCTCTTGTTAAGGAAACGTTTGCTCTGGTAATAAATTTTAAAATTGTTATTATTTTAGCTTGACTGTACAAAATTTTTCTACTACTGAGTAAAACAAAGACTATTGAATCTGAATTATAATATCACTTTTGCATGCACTTGCCAATATTGTCACATATATGTCAAATTTGTTTTGTTTAACTATCTTTTACTTTTGTTTCTATGTATTAAGTATTTTTATTTTTAATCTTTAAATAATTGTTGTTGTTTTTTACCGCTGTTTAATGCAAATGCTGTATAAAGGATGTTCATATCAGCTCCATGTGTTTAGCAATTTAATTTTGAAAGTGTAATATGATCACTGTTGGCGTATCTTTATAAATAAACAAATAAATATTAGTGTTGTGTTTTTGTAGAAAACCATAAATTGATTTAAGTAAAAGCATCTAAGTAGTAAAAAGTTGTTGCTGATCATGATTAGACAAAGACATCCTTAGACAATATGCAGAAATGTAAAATGTGCCATGCAATAAAATATACCCAATAATTTGAATTATAAGTACCTAATATGCTACGATAGAGCATAAAATAATAACCTGATATCTGACCTTTCCAGTAAAGTTAATATAGCGGACACTGTTTCAATGTAAACTTACACGATATCTTGTTTACTTCTTGGGTGGCTTTAATACCATGATCAGTTTATGCACTTCTTAGTACGAGCAGTTTAAGGTGCTTCTACACGGTTCAAGTAGCTGACGCGAAAAATAGCGTTGGCAACGTGCGTTAACAGTGCATCTGATTTCAATACACATTGCACAAGTTAATTTAAGTTAATTGCCGATAAGCAATATTGGAGGTAATAGGTAGGTGTCAGAGGTAAGTGGAATATCAGGCGGCCTGAACATTGAGACCCCAACACTAGCCTGTCAAACTTACTTCCTATTATACTTGCTCGTTTCGTTGTGCATGGCGGTAGTTATGGCGATCTATAATCCTCCTTATCTATAAACGTTGTATGGCCTAGAAATAGTTATACCTACAGTGTTTTGTTTTTTTCTTTCTTTTATTTTTTTAAATCTGTCTTTAAAAAAACACTGCATAGCTATTTCGAGACTACACGTTTACTACTAAGGGGGTGTGTGATAGGTCCTATTTGCATTTCATCCAATAAGTAGTATAAAAACCCAAAATCTTAATTTAGTAAGTCTAAGTCACATAATTATTTGACCACTAGTCTTACTTTTGCATACGTGTCCGGATCGCACTCGTATACCTACTTGCTTTCACAGAAGTAACACAAAGTAAATACCTACGTTTAAAACCCCACCTCTAAACATGCGCATGTTAACTACGCTATGTAGAAGCTCCCTTAATACGAATATCGCATTTATGATCTTGCAAATTGCGAATAAGTAATTTAGTGTAATGTGATGTAAGCAATTAATGTATTAGTTTAATTATGTAGTAGATTCAACCAATTAAATATGTATGAGACTCTGTACGAGCATTCTATTTAAATCTACTTAATTAATTGAATACAATTGTAATTGTTTCTAATTCATTTACATAATCGATTTGTATTGAATCATGTAAATAAGTGTGTAGCTTGTATGTTTATTTGTATGTTTAATTCAGTATTAATTAGGCAAATTAATTACAAATGAATTACAAATAAATTCAAAGCCATTTATTTGGGTTTAGTTTTGTATAAATTTACTTGGTTGGAATTGTATTATTGGTCATCTTTTATTTCTGACCAACAGCTTAGAATCCTTTTCAGTAAAAATACTCAGCTAAAAATCACGTTTTTAACGGATCAGCTAATGATCAGCGGGAGTCAGTGGCTCTGGAGTCCGTTGAGCAGCGGTAAGAGTCTAATAGGAGACAAAAACATAGTTGTCTCGAGACTTCTGGGCCTTGATCACCAGCGTAAAGTGACGTGTTTGTCATTTTTTTTACAGGCTACATTTTGGCGAGTGTGCGTTTGAACTGCACGACCTAATTTCCTCATCCCCCTTTTACAGCAGAACGAGTCGGATTACGCATAATTATTATATCTACATTTCAACTACTCTTACTAGGTTTGCCTTCACTTTCTTAGTACGAATTGCTAGGGACTGGAATGGTTTGTCACCATCTAACCGACTAACTACATCCTAGGTATCTTTAAGGCCAGAGTGAATAAGTATTTCTAGTTCTTCGTACTTCATCTTTGGCTCCAATGTCGCTTCACACCAGCCCCCAATTTACTAACCAATTGTTTCAAAATTGTTAATGAATTGTCTCAAACTGACACTTTGTATGAAATAAGTGTCAAAAATAGACAATTCATTAAAAATTTAAAAACAATTGTGGGCCAGGCGAGTTGGTGGTAAAAAAGCTGACCTATTCTATGTAACATAGCTATCTAATAAAACAGGTCTATCTTTAATACTATATTATGCTATTTTACATTACTATGTTATATCTTTACCTATATTTTTGTGCCCATCTCTAATTCCTTTATTCGTTGTGTTTTGCATGTACTTTCTTTTTATTGAGTCTAAAATGTTTATTGTACTGTGTAAAGTCTATCAAAATAGAATAATTTCAAAAATTTTGGGTTACTTAATTTTATGTAGTTTTTACATAAATGTTGATTAAACCAAAAATAATGGTCAGGGAATTTCACTCGGCAGTGTTTGGAAAATGGTTGACTATGATAATAATTTAAACTTAAAATTTATCTAAATGATTCTCAGTAACACCGACTAGTGCTAGCTTAACATTTTAGTAGAGCCTCTACTATAAGATTATATATTGCAAAATCAACTATTTCCACTACAACATAAGATTTTTATTAGTCCAGCTAAAGACAAAACTCGATCTAAAAGGCAAATAGAACTCTGTGGAGATCGGAAAGCCATCGACAGGACACGGCCGTTGTTATGCTAATGAGGAGAAACTGCCGAAGTTACGTCCTTACTAACTGTTATATTACCTGTGTCTACACAAAGTACAGAAAGCGCTTAGAAATAAGTATTTATCTATTCTATAATCTCTGTGATTGAAGTATAATACGACACGGATTGCACTGAACGTGGCCATAGCAGGAACTGTAGTCGTCTTCTAGCTTTGTCTTTACTTTTAAATGCAACAAAATTATTCATCTTTCTATCTCGCTTACACCTTTTATATTTAAATGGATTTAACGAAACTGCTAATCAATATTAGTGGTAATCCTAACTAATAGCTTTTAAACTGGTTTGTTTGTTAAGCTTTCACGCTTTAAATACTAAACCGATCACGAAATTTGGCATACACTTTGTCAGGGGTACAGAAAAGAAAAACTTTTTTTCCGAAAAATTAACGGCTTCTCTGGGACCGTGGGCAAAACCACGACATGCAGCTAGTTTCATTTAATTTTGAATGTTGGTGGTGCGTTCAAGAAAGAGTGCTCACATGCACAGACGCTGCGCGCCATGTACCTTATTGCGCAGCGATACGGTTCGCGGTTGTACAGCATCGAAAACAAAACGTAACATGGCAATAAGATGTCGTAGTAGGCCCCTGAGCGGTTCTTAAGCGCTTCACAAGCAGCCTTGAATCCTGAAGAATCAAAAAGCAAAAAAAAGCAGCGCTTTACCAGCGCCTGATCCACGTTCATTGAAAGCCTTGTCGTACGAAGTCATTAACTACTATAAAATCTGTGGCGTGCGTGTTTAAGCTTAGAGGGAGGAACCGGTTCTCAGAATACATACCAATTGGTATTTTAATCGAGTGATTGGAAATGGAGTCGAACGAGGAAGATCTCGGGAACTGATTGGCTAAATGGAATTGTGTTGTTGGATGCGTTTTATTTTTGTAGTGCTGTTTGATAATAAATTCATGGTATGTGTAGGAACCTACTCATTTCATTTTGTGTAGATACTTTGCCATCGTACAGTTTGGTCAGGATGCTTTTGCTTGAAAATTATTTTGAAGTAATACTTACTTATTTAGCAAATTTAATTAACAAAAACTTACAAACAAATTAATGTTATTTTTTTATAAAAGCTTAAATTAATCAATATTTAAAATTACTTATTATGCTAAAAATTTAACGTTAACGCGTAATTTTTTTTAATTTTATGAAAATACAAGCTGGACCCCGCGCTTTCGCCCGCGGTTAATCCTATGTGCTATTCTAGACTATAATCTATCTCTGTGCCAAATTTCATCTAGATTTGTTTAACTGTTCTGGCGTGAAAGAGTAACAAACATCCACCCATCCATCTATTCTTACAAACTTTCGCGTTTATAATATTAGTAGGATTGGATAGGATTGAGCTCCAAAGAGATATGATTAATGAAAATCAATTTACTAATCAACACACACACATACTAGGTACCTCAGAAAATGAAACGAAGACACTTCGGTGGAGTGGGTAATATTCCTTTTCTTCGTCAATAATAACGATTCTTTGAATTTTACCCAGAAAATATTCCATGTCATTCCTTAATCTTACATTGATTGGATCAAAACGAGTTGTATTATGCTTTTATAATAATTTTTTTACAAATAAACTAATATACAAAATGAGGTCCGTTCGACAGGTATTAAACGCAAGCGGCCTCTCAAACGGTCGAACTCCATCGATACTTACCTTTTTTCAACTGGAAACCAGAGATTGAATGACATTTTTATGCAAATAACCGATACACAGGGACCAACTCATCTGTGGAGCTTAGTGAGGGAGCCAGCATCGTAGTTCTCAAACATAACGGACAATCTTGAGTCAAAATGTTTTAGTTCCACCATTTGGCTAGTTTAGGGTTAAATTGGTCGCATACAACAAGAATATAGAAAACCGATAACAATAACCTTTCCAATGTCCCAAAGGAATTGTTTCCAAACTGCTTCGGTTGTTGCATTGTTATGATAATTTTGTGAAAGTTCATTTTGAATTGAAATTCGATGGTTTTGGAATATTGTAAAAAATAGAGCAGCGATAAAAGAATAATATATTATACAAGTTGCGCCCGCGATTTCACCCGCGGTTGAAAAGTATCCTATGCGCTAATCTAGAATATAATCTATCTCTGTGCCAAATTTCATCCAGATCTGTTCATCCGTTCTGGCGTGAAAGAGTAACAAACATCCATCCATCCATCCTTTCTTACAAACTTTCGCGTTTATAATATTAGTAGGATAGTAGGAAGTAGGATTAACGCAGAATTGTTTATGAGTACTACCTACTTGAGGTACCTGAAGTAGGTATAAGGTCAAAGATATTTTTGAGTTCTTTGACAACTACACAATTATTGTAGGTTTAGGTACTTAGATTATATGAATGGTGAGCCCCTTATCTTGTAACTAAATTAATTAGAATATACTATTTAGACCTTTAAAGACATTGTAGTAAGCTTACAGTGAAAACTAGTTTTTTAGTTTTTCAAAAAGTTTTTAATCTCTAATTCTCTCCCCTGTCTGTTAGTTACATCTTCAAACAAAACGACTGAAACGTTTTCAACTGAACCTGACAAGGAAATTGATTGAATTTATCCCTAAAATTAAAAAAAGGAGGAAATCTGAAAGTGACCGTGAGTCACCGAATTTCTCAGAAATCTTTCCAACAACAATAATATTGTAAGGAAATCAATATCTGTATTTGTGATAAATGTATGCAGTACTTAGAACTATAAACTAGCTAAATTATTACGTCAATAGGTCTCGAACTTGGCCGTAGTGAACCGATAAGAAGCGAGTTCAATGAACCTTCCTTATCAGAATTTCGAGCACTTGTGCCTTGATGCACTAAGTGCAACTGATTTGCAGGAACAACATTATGGAACAGTTATAGTGCGTGAACAGTGACGTACATTGCTTATTGGATGAAAGATTTTTGGTATTAGAAAGGAATAGACCTAAAATACCTACCTTGGTACCTACAACTAAATAAAGCAATTTAAGTAACTGAAATCTAGTATATATTATATTCCTACTCAGTGGTACCTTGGTACAAACAAGATGTTGTAAGGTACCTTAGAACCAACTAACAGTAGTAGCAGTAGTATTATTAAAAGTTGTATTATATTAAAACAATTACGTGCAAACAATACGTGGTTCGTTTTCTTTATGTGATTCTTTATGTTTCGGTTCAAAGGTGAATGAACTAAAGTTTTACCTAAAAGCACGAAGGACTATCCGCATCATTTTGTGCTTAAAAAATAAGACAGCAAGAAAAAAAACTTTAACTATCAATGTGTTTAATGAAAAGAATGAAAACTACTCAATGAGCATACATTACGAATACAAACATTCATAGAAATATCTCAATCGTAGAGAAAAGCTAGCGTTTCTCGCATCCCTAATACGATGCGCTACTAAGCTCTACTAAAATCAATCAAACTTAAAAATAAATCTACTCGCTCTATTTTAACCACTCAATCAACAAATCAAAGCCAACCAACCAAATGCCAACCAATGACTAACCAGAACTATTCAAGTCTAAATCGGAGAGGTTATCTCAGAAACCGGTTCGAAACTCGAGACTGGAGAGAGGCAAGACTTCAGTACTCCACAGTCAAGTGGTTGGAAACCACGCGTCATGCATATACAAATGTAGGTGCGTATAGTGCTAGTTAGGAGTAGGTAGCTAGGCGTACTCACGTGGTAAGCAACAAGTCTGGCACCGCTATCACTAGTTCAGAATAGTCCTTCCGCGTGACACTATATCGCTCCTGTCTAGTCGCGAATGCTGACTGATTTTTTTCTCCGGTAACGGCCCATTAAACTCGTAGATTTCCATCTCGCTCTCGGCCCCGATAACGTTGAGAGGCGAGACAAAGAAAGGCTGCGGTTTATAGGTTGTTGATGGAATTGGTATCCGTTCGTGACGTAGCGGTGTGTTGCATATTTTTATAAGACGTAGCTTTGGTGGGGAGACTGTGACAGGTTACAAAAAAAACTGCGCAGCGTTGTACGACACGTTTTTGTTAAAATTTTGAAGTTGTAGATTTGTTTATAATAGAATTAGCATAATCTTAATTTATAAAAAGCAATGTAGAGTCTCAAAAGTTACCATTAGGTTTAAATTAATAGTTTTTGTACTATGCCCATCTTTAGTTCATTAAGTTTACATACTACAAAAAACATTATCATATTAGTTATGAAAAATACACTCACCAAAGGTGTTCTTTTCTTCGTAAGGTCCCGCCAAATCGACAAACACTTTCGTTGCTAAAACGCGTAGCACCTCGTAGCGTCCTTCGTAGCTCACGTAGACAATAGCACACCTAGTCATAATTGTTTACTCAACAATAACATTCATAACGTCTCTACAAGGTTACGTCTCACGGAAATATAACCAAAGATGTTTAGGAAATATAGGCGTCGCCCCGAGCGCAGAGAACGGCTACCATCCGAGAAAAAAGTGCAGCATCAATACTTCAACTTTATGTTAATGCAATAAGAGCTAAAACGGTTTGAAGATTCCAGCTGCACGTGCTTCCCCGACCGTACATCTTACTTTATATCGGCTCTGCCAGCATTGGAGAGCAGAACATCAAACGACGTTATAGCCCCCAGACGTGTCGACCGCTCCGTCTGAGGGAAAGAGACGGCGCCATCCCAAAAGAAGGGAGGCGAGATATTTTTGCAGTTCCAATACATTTATTATTCGCTACACAAACAAACATTTGGATCGAATATGGGAGATCAACTTTTTGCTGAGATCAAAGTTTTGTCGTAACTTTAGTTGACGCTCGCTTTGTTCTGAGTAAACGCCTTGTATTTGTTAGTCGTTTTCTTGAAAGATTTTACAGATAGCTTCGTAGCGACGTCTACTAGTGCTACGGCTTTCGTAGACAGTTTATTTTGCATTTTTACGATGCTGAGATCGTGCTTGCGTAGTTGATATTTGCACACATTATTTAGTCTAAATGGATAGTATCTACGAGTAAAAGTCGTCTGGCTCTGTTTTATTTCATTTATTGGTCAATGACTGCCTCGGTGGCTCAGTTGGTAGTGACCCTGCCTTCTGAGCTTAGGGGCGTGGGTTCGATTCCCACCTAGGGCAAACATTTATGTGATGAACATTTGTGTCTGTTCTATGTCTGGGTGTTGATATGTATTTAAGTATGTATTTAAAAATATCTAAGTATGTACATCAGTCTCTGGCAGCCATAGTACAAGCTTTGCTTAGTTTGGGGTCAGGCGACCGTGTGTGGAAGTGTCCCGAATTTATTTATTTATTTATAAATTCTCACACTAACAAGAACGCAAAGGCGTGTAAAGAGTCACCGATACAAATATTTGTAACCATAATTAAATAAACAAAATACATTAAGTTAAAAAAAACATTACATTACGGTTAAAATACTGGCAATAATAAAAAAAAAATAATAGCCAGGATAGCTTTTTAGCTATCCTGGTTATTTTTTTAACCAGGTTGGTTGTATTAACCCGAAACCTTTCTACTTAAATAGCTGGGCTAGGAAAGTTGTCAACGCTGGCGATCCAAGTCATTTTTGTCCAGCCATTTGATTGAATGGCTGAATATCAGCAGGAAGCTTGTTTATCGTCGTTTAGTAAAAATGCTAGGTTGTTAATTGAACGGCAAATAAGCTAGTTGGCTGCGACATATTCGTAAGATTTTATAATAGACATAGACTTTTTTTCTCCCTCTTTTCTCCTTCTCTATTTTCTACTCTGAACCTTTTTTTTCTTAACTGAGAGTTTAAATGTAAGTAGGAGTAATATTATACCAGGGTATGAAGGTTAAAAATATGTCGGTTTTTAAAAACACTATTTCCTTTCAAAATTAGTTTTTTTTTTAATGCTTAGAAATGTATTGTGTAAGCTATGCGCTTAAGTGAATACTCATCTTATTACTTAATTTTTATACCAATGTGAACCTTTCAAGAAAAACTCTTCCTTTGTCTCTTCAACACCCACTCCCGTAATCACTCCGTCTGAAAAATAAATTCACACACGGACAAATTGGGGGGTTGAACCGTTTATCAGATAATGTAATTACCTTCCCGGGACACCTCGGCTCACTCTCCGTAATTGAGAGCCGGGCCTGCTACGCTATTAGGCAAATCGAATCTGCCCCCACCCCAGGATGTGGGAGAGTCGGGTGACTATTGTTTAGTTTGGGGAAGGAGATTTCAGTATTTGATGCAGTGACGTGACAGCGACGGTGGCAACCCGTTTTCAGTGGACGTTTTATTGCTTGGCTATAATCATTTTAGGACACCTGTTTGTTGCCTTATTGAGGGACTTGTTCCCGATTGTTGTTAGTACCAAAAAACAACAATTGGAAACAAGTCACTCAATAAGACTCATATAGACCATACTTTGGGACAACAGAAGTGAAACCTTGAATCTAAAATAGCATTTAAACTATATGATTAAACTATTTGTCTACTCTTCACAATTGAGCCAAGCTATCGATGCCATAGTTTTTGTTTGTTGGTACTTTTCCGTTTCTTCTTAGTTCAAGGCCTAGATTTTTCTACAGCAGTCTCAAAATCATTCCAACTCATGGTCTCCCTGCTTCCCTGGATATGTGAACGAGCTCTTGGCTCAGCACCAAGGATTCAATTTACGTTCAACGTAAATAAAACGAGAGCGCGTTGCAAGCTACAGATATTTGGATTTACGTATGCTTTGGGTAAGAGAGTTTTGGTTATTTTAAGCTAACATACTCGTAGTCTTAGAATCTTGTAGTTATGTAAGGGATTACTGATTTACTGAACTTTACTGACAATTCTACGCTTTTACTAACATTTGAACCAAGTATGTGCGCGTGTACTTACATGCGTTATGCCTATTAAGAACGATTATTCTTTTCTAAAATAATAGACATAAGTAAAAGTAGTTGATCGAAGGTAAGCTATTTCGATAATTTTATGCAAAAGTTTTCAGCCGAACGAACGAGTACCAAAAAAAATTACCTGAGTATATTTTTTGCATTTGCCTATTTTTGTTCTGTAGTATTAGATTTTTAAAACCATTTAAAGTTTTTTGACTTCACAGTCGAAAAAAATTAAAAAAACAGTGTTTTTATGTTTCTTCTCCATGTACAAACAACTTAAATGGCACGAATAAACGATTTCATTTTATGTACCTACGTACTTAAACAAATAAAATCGTGCTAAAAAGCAACTTTTCGGAATTCAGCCTCTGGTAATGTGGTAAAATTTTCAAAGTAAGCGGCCATAAAAACGTAGATTCGACTCGAGCAAATAATTTGGGTCCTTAATTGGGGCTGGTTTTTGGTATTAACAACCTCAAACCCTAAGTACGTCGCTTTATCTTACCCAAATGAGTTTTCGAAAAAATAATTTCAAAAGTTTATATTCTCTAAAAATATCCGGAAATGGGGATCATTTTGTATGTATTTTTTTTTCAGTGTAGCGCTGATAGAAATTAGACTAACAGTTTCAATTGTTTTCTTTGAACTACGAGTAGTTCTATAAGCAGAGCCAATATAAATTATTAACTTACAAAGCTAGTCACCGGTTAAGCTCAAGTTAGGTCTATCTGATCATACTATCTCAGAATATCAGCTGTCTTTATAAAAAAAGGCAGGTTGTAATGTCGTACAAGGTGGCGACAAAGATTCTGGCAAGATACCGCCTCACATGAAAAGTACTACACCAACAAGAAATACCCTCTTAAATAAAATTAAATAAATGAAATATTATCCTTACGTACCTTTCAAGTACTTATCGAACCAAAGATTACCTTTATTTCAGTAACAAGTACGTGCACAGAATAAAAAACCAGATACAAGTGGATCATCGAGGCTAACACACCCATAAAGGCGCTGGTCCACCGCAGTGCACGGAGAGGCTACGCACGTGTGTCTAACTTCGCTTTGCAAGAAAATGTATGTCATAGTATCCACTGCAACCCACAGACACGCTACGCATCAATATGAGATTCAGGACGTCATTGCTACACGCGTGGCTTGCCCGAAGCTACCCACGCATTTCAACGCCATGCACGCTGTGCATGCGATACTCAACTTGTTGCACAAAGCGTGTCGCTGTCTGGGAACGTGGCCACGCTACAGTTTTACATAGTCGTGGGTTCATAACGTGTGCTGCGGTGGAAACGTAGTCCCACGTTGTCTAACAAACGAAGCCACGCAGCTAAAATGCGCCGCGTGGACAAACGTGCGCCGCGGTGTGTTTGCGCCTTAAGACCGGCTTCCATAACACTAAACTACTCGTTTCACTACCTACCACATATCTACTGCATACTCCACTTACATCGGCCTCATACAATGTAGCCTTAATATCATTGCTTAAGATATCATTGTAGAACGAAAAAATCGTAATTTACTGACAATATTTTACCATAATGAAGGGATACCAGCCAATAGGAGTAAGTTCAGAGTTCCACATTTAAATTTAAGCGTCCAGTGTTACTGGCCTGTTATATTTATGTATCGTGCCCCTATATTACCGGGCTATAGTAGTGTAAGCGGGGTGAGGTAGGCCAGTTTAGAGTGGTGGTTTATATGAAGTTGTCTCGGTGTGGTTCATTTATATGCTAATAAGGGAGGAGGTCCAGAATAACCGGTGGATCGCATACCTATCTGATACTTTGTTGAGTCGCGTTATTGGTAGGACTTTGGTACTAAAGGATTTTAATACCAATCCCTGTCTGTCTTTTGGATAAAAATATGTTCATACCAGAAGTTACTTTAGATTCCAGTGTAGTAATCCCACTCAGATATCTGTGCTTAAAGATTTTAAGCTGCAGCGGGGCTATTACGTGAGATGAGATGAGATTTTATCTTGGTCACTCTCACACCTATGACGTTTCAAACGAGAGCAACAAGGACGAAAAAAAGTGAGATGAAAATCTCAATTCTCCGAATAGGGCCACAGGTACGAGTAGGTACGAATGAGGTTAGGTACTTACATGTTTGTTACCTAGTTACTTGACTTGTTTACTTTGTTGTACGTTAATGTAACTAATGATATTATGTAAATTCTAGTATCTATGTGGTGGCTTAGCCATGACCTAATCTCATAGTACTATAGTACCTATCGACTGATGTTGCCGTGCTAATGTAAGGTAGAGTTACTTCTTACTTAATATTATAAGCGCGAAAGTTTGTAAGAATGGATGGATGGATGTTTGTTACTCTTTCACGCCAGAACGGCTGAACAGATATGGATGAAATTTGACACAGAGATTGATTATGGTCTAGAATAGCACATAGGATACTTTTTTACCGCGAGTGAAATAGCGCTGCCAGTACTAATATATAAGCGTTATGTAAAAGATAATTATGTGATAAAATAAAAGAGGAGTCCACAAAACGCTTGGTTGATTAATTTCACAAACGCATTTAACAAGAGCAGGTAATTATCAAATTGTGAAAAAATTTGCAAAAAAAATCGCAGGTGCAAAAAAAAAACAACGTGAACTCTACCTACATGAATCACGCTCTCAATTAAAAATAAGTACTTAATAAAGTGTAAAATTTACCTGCATATATCATTTTAAACCAAATACTTAGGTAGGTAGGTGTGATTTTACAAAAAGTTTTTAATTTAAAATTCTATTCATCATTTTATAAACCACTTCTGATAACTCGTCACTCAAGCTCCCCCAACGTTTTGTCGAGCCTCTATGAAAGTTGCCACCCTCCCCACACATAGATGGCGCTGTTTTATTTCTACACTAATATTATGAAGAGGAAAGATTAATATTTCTGTATATTTGTAACGAATAAGCACAAAAACTACTGGTCTGATTTCAAAAATTCTTTCATCATTAGAAACTTTTATTATCCCTGACAGACATAGACTATGAAGCGCGAGCGAAGCCGCGGGCAAAAGAGCTAGTTTTCAATATGTAAAATAGCGTTAGAGTCTGTCTCAAGTCTACTAACTTATTCATAGAGGTGAGCAAATGCAGGAACTAAATTATTTCAAAGATTGCTTGACAGTTTTGTTTGAAAAAACGATGGTGGCTCCTCCATTTAGCTTTTCAGATAAGTTAGCCTTATTAGTTACAATAAATTAAAAAAGTATGTTTATCGTAAACAGATGATTTCGAATAGGTTTTATCAAAAAAGTTGTGTATTAGCAATTCATTTTTATTTATTTTTAATTAGAATAATTCCGTACTTAGACTTATTCAATTTTCAGAAATCTGTAAACCATAGTGAAAAATAAGTACTAAATATTAGTTCTACTTTAGTCTTCAATGTAACGTAAATTTGAATTATTATTTTAAACGATTTTGATATTCATACATTTTATTTAATGTTAATTGGGTTTGGACAGTCGACGACAGAATCTATATCTAGCGTAAACATGATTTTTGGATAATTTATTCGCAAATTAACTCTATTTTTGATACTTACGGTATTTTCAGAATACTTGTGACTTGTAAGATTTATTGCTTTATCTGGTAATGTAGAAAATAACAGAGTCTAAGATGTTTGCATAATAATTTCTTCTATGAATATCATGGAAACAAACTTAAACATTATTTATTTATTGCTCTTTCTACGAACTATCTGCTAACTAAGTAACCCTTATTTCAAGTTACATCATTAATTAGTTTCCTACTTTTCATGTATCTGTCTAAATCGTATCTCGAACGAATACTTTACCTTGCCTTCTTGACTGTACCTGCCGCCATTAATCGCCGCTCGACGCCGTAGCACCGTCCCTTTCCTTGCCATAGAAGTCGTTGCATTCGGAAATCAACCCTATCTCAACTCAATAGATATCACAACGGAAAAGCAAATTACAAATGGATTTAGTGTATCTTTTTCAATTTTATGGGACAATCATGGAGAGCAGCTTTTCGTAGTTTTAAACAAGCTTATTTTTGAACTTTGAAGTCAAGTTTGGTGGACAGGGTGATTGTAAGCTATTTTAGACTCAATAGCTTAACAGTTATGAATTAGTTTTCATTACTGATTATTTTCATCTTGAATCCGTTGAACTATGATGGAATCAAAAGTGACGATGTTCAGGCTATGGAATATTTTCCATTCAAACAAATTTTTCATTTAAGTATGTACTTTCATTATAATGTTTTTAGAAATAAGCACACTTGCAAAAATCACCTAGTTTTTTTTTCAACAGAAAAATGGAAAGTCAAAAGTTATGTACTTACAAGAAAAAAAAATTATTTAACAAAATAAAAAATAACAAAAGAGGGTAAATAAAAAATAACCCGGACACGACGAAGTATTTAATTTTTTCCCTTTCATACATTCTTTTCTAAATTCGTCATTAAACTGTCGAGAGCACATCCATGTTTAATATTACATTATACTTAACGAAACCTCACATTTTCTGGCGTGATTAACTACTTTAATTTAACTGTACAATAATTAATTATTACGAGACCTTTTTAATTATTATAATAGGTGTGGTTCTAATGCAGAACTACTGAAATCGTTGAAAACATTAAGAACTCTTAATGAGAAAGCGGATATCTGAAAAGCAATTTGTACTAAGTTAATTTATAATTATTTTAAGTAAGTACTTTCCAATTAAATTATAGGATTTTTATACCAATTAGAGAGCAGCATTGCTTTTCAGATACGTTGATAAATTAATTATTAGGGTAAGTGTATGACAACGTTTGGTATGGCGAAGCGTAGAGGCGCGAAGAGTCAATGTCGGTACATCGGAACCAGTTTTTCACTTTGCTTTACGAAACTGAGTCGTATGTCTATAAAGACATGGTTGACAGTAATTGAAGCAGAATACGAATTAATGCTTTTTGATGTTTGAAAGCTTTGAAGTGTCGAAAATTCTGGGTGGCAGTGTGGTAATTGTTATGGGAAGAAGTGGCACTACCATTAAGATCTATTCGTTTCGTCGTTCGGTTGAAGTTTAAGTCGTATGTATGATCTTTGTATTGTTCGTTCTGTTCGTATTGTTTTTGAGACAAATATTTAACATATTAAAATTTGGAAAAAAATATATCGAATGGCTAAAATTATGTATTAATAATGTTTACATTTTAGAGGTAAAAAAAAAATTTTTTTTTGGACTTTTTTTTATTTTGTTTTTAGTTTGTATTTCGATTTCGATATTTAGTATCAAAATAAAGAAAATAGTTTTGAAGTGAGATACCATCATCCACAAAACTATCATCTACAAAACACGGGTTTGGCGGTTAGAGTAATTTTTAAGGGACACTACACACACTAAAGTTATCATAAAGGAATCATAATTTAATGTAGTTAAGTTTAAGGACTATACATACCAAAGTTGCCGACAGCCGCCGACATTTTGTTTCACAGCACACATGGCATGATATGGGGCCATATTTCTTTTAAAATAAGGCCACCATCATCAAGGCCTCATACAAATAACAAAATGTCGGCGTCTGTCGGCGACTTTGGTGTGTATAGTCCTTAAAATCTATGCGATGCCACACCAAAAGTTCCCAACACGTATTCCACCAAAGGTTCACAATATTTTAGATGTGAGTGTCATAGTCGTCTAAATTCTATCCGAATAGTCTAAGAACATTGCTTCTCTGACTTGGTTCGTTTACATAGAAATTCGGTCGCCTAGACGAGGTCGCCATTTTGTACAAAACATCTACATTTTTATCCACTATATTTATGGGACAATACAGATTTAAGAATAAGATTGAGTAAACTACTAAGTTTACAATAGAAACATTTATTAGGTACATAGATATAAAATATGTGGGTAGCTAGATATTACAAAGATGATATTCTAAAGACTGAGATGATTTTACTATTTATATATCTCTAGGTAATACCATATATTAAAGTAATGACAAATTATATAATACACGACGTACCTATAGTACATTATTCTTTCGATGTAGAGCAAGATACAATTATTTAATAGATTGCAGTATAACTCATGTATAAATAAATAATAAAATATTTAACTAAAACAAAAATAAAAGTAAGGTAAAGCGAACAGTTAAATGGTCAATAGAGGACAGTATTAATGCACTTGCCCATATCACCTAATTAATTGATTATAACATCAACTTCAATATCAAGTCATAACAGTAACTAAATGTATAATTCTACTGGAACCGAGTTAAAGCTTTGTCAGAAATCCACAATTTATAATAACAAAATTTACGAATTATGAAAGAAATTAAACAGTAATAAATATTTGATCATAATCTGATTTCTCTAACTGCTTATGCACCTATTTAATAGAAAAATATGTCGATGGTAGTAATAGGCTAGGTTCAATATTCCTAGTTTGCACGTCATCTAAACATTATAAATACCGAACTACGATTCACAAAGAATATTCTATAACTGCCACCGAAGCAACCAGAGTCATTCAACAATTTGGTAACGAAAATAAAAAAGTAACTGATTATGACTAATCCACCATCAAACAGCGATACGAATACAACAATAAGCAGTCTCACAAAATATTTTACAAAATTCATTTTCAATAAACTATCTAGAAACTATAATTTATCGGTGACGTCTTTAATATTGAAACTCGTACTTAAATAAATTTTCAAATACATATCCAGCGCTATCACTAAGTATCATTTATATCAGGAATCGTTATCTACTCATTTACTTAGTCTCGTTAAAATTACAGAACATAATTTCGTAATTAATACTATACACAAATCGACAACACAATTATCTTAGAATGAGATTCTCTGGGACTCGGCGCGCACGCGCAGCAAGCGTCCTCGCGATTACGTACTGAACGGTATAGCGCACTCGCTCGTATAGTCTATCAGGTAACAAACTTGGACGTGAGCTCGTGGAGCCCTGAGTACGGCCACTTTCCACACTGTCTAACGGAACTGTTCCCCGGTCCGATTTAACTGGCTATACCGTGGTGAAGGGGGTAAGTCCCAGAGAAGGGCGCGGGTCACTGGTGGTGTTTCGTTGGCGCGGCGTGGTGCAGCGCCACGTGGTGCGGCGCGTGGTGGTGCCCTGCGTGGTGGTTGTGGTTGTTCGCGTTCGAGTTGTTGTTGTTATTCTGCGCCGCCTGCGCCGCTTGCCGCTGCGAATTCTTCTTGTTCTTCATTCGTCTATTCTGGAACCATATTTTTACTTGCCGCTCCGTCAGGTTGAGGTTTCGCGCCAGCTCCCACCTCTTTTGTTTCGACACGTAAGCGTTGAACAGGAACTCTTTTTCCAGCTCCAGCGTTTGGAACTTGGAGTATGGCTTGCGCTTTTTACGCACCGTTACTTGGCCGGTCCAATCGAGTGGGTTCGAAGACCCGCAGCCGACCCCCACTCCCACCGACATCGACAGGGAACCTGCGCAAAATAGAGCGTTATTTAGCACTAGCGAGTGTGGAACGTTAAATTTAGATACGAGTACACACGCCTCATATAAACAACCTGCTCGGAACAATGTTGGACGCGTAAATAATTCGTTGGCACGACTACACAGATTTCTGATATCAAAGTATTCCCAAAATTAAGGCAATGTAAATGAGTAACGCAAATAAGATTCACATGTTGTGTTTCTGTTTGTCAAGTTTCCAGAAGCTGGCGCTCGAGTTCCGTTAATTAGGTAGCGCGAACGGAACGCTTTGTTGCGTGCACGCTGCACAGCCGATGCACTACATTTTTAACTAGCTATTTCCATACCGCCTTCATAGAAACAATTGTGGGCTGGGACGGCGCGTTAGAAGTAACGCATAGCGCGATTTATGCGACCGGTCCTTTTGATGAGATCACCGACGATAAAGTTTGTATGCGGCCCACGATATTCTCAATAGCCGATGCGTGCAGCTCACTGCACCATTTCCTATTATTCAAAACGGTGCTCGTAGGAAGGTTGCGAAATGGATGCCTCATTGTCTAGCGGATGGGCGCTGCTATGACGAGTGTCGTAACACTCGCCTCTTAGTACTTGCATTTGCATTTTATTGAGTAGACATGACAAGTACTCGTGTTAATATTTAATTTATACGTGCTATCTTCTACTTAATAGAGTATTTTTTGTTTAATGGCATTTTTATTTAAGATTTTATATTAGCATGTCAGTCTAGTGTAACAAAATTCATTAAGCATGTTTTGTGACGTACCACAAGGGAAAGGTTTAAGCTCACTGTAGTTTCTTTTTTATGACAAAATTTCACAGCGAATTAAAAGTTTCTCTTTTATTTGAGCAAAAACGTTGCTTGTTTTAGATATTCTACGTTAGTATAACTTTGCTACCAATTAGGCATTCAATACTTTAAACAGTCTGCTCCATCTTTGTAATTGTTGTATTGCTAAGTAGATTTTGTCTGCTAATTTCATCTAAGGTAAGGTAATGGGTAGACTTTATAGCAATTCAGCTAAACGCAGTTCGTAAAACTGCCCTAACACAATACTAAAACGTTGCCTACGCGATGATTTGCTCTATTTAGTGCACAATGTCCAGTTCTGACTATCAAAGCAACCTATCTTAAAATATTGATTCAAGTACTTACCTATCCTAAAATTATAGTCTAAAACGTATTTTTTGTGGAAAAGACATTTAGAAAATATATACATATTCTTGTCATACAACATATTCCTATGTATAACCTAACTCACCGTTTCTCTAAACGAGTGAACGAGAAAGAAACAACTCGTGAGTTTTATTTTATACAAAAACTTAATAAAGGAAAACTGTTTTTCTTTTATACAGAAAAAGTTTGCAAGTTCAAACCCCTTAAAAATCTTTTGCAAGAAGATGCTGGCATATTACTTCCATTTATCTCAAACACGACTCAAACTAATTTCATATGCAACCTAAGGCAATGGAAATTCCAAGACTTCTTCCAACTCCAGGCCATTACTCTTCAAAACAGACGGCAATTGTTTAAAGAGAACATAATGACAAGCCGAGTTGTCAATTATGAGGGAATAGGTAGCGATCAGTGGCAATAAAAGTGCGGACTCTCTTCGACCATAAAAGTTTTACCTACCCGACCGCGGGCTTTGTCTATCTTCGGTACCAACCCAGATTTGCCGTTAAACCAACACTGCTACAATCTTTTCTCAACGTAACAAGGTCTACATTCGAAAGGCATCGGATTTAGGAAGTGCACATGCAATGTTTGAAGCTTAGGGCCTGTATTTTTGCCAGAGGAATTCCGTTCCGATATTGAAAATAATTAAGGGTCACGCGTCCGATTACAGAAGCGGAAAGAAGTAGTAAAGAACCGCAAGGTCGAAGATAAGCTCGTGCCCGCACCGTGAAAGCTACATACATCGCGACTAACTGCGCCTTTCCACAGCCGTTTACTAAGCAGTAAATGCACAAATCAAAGTCAATGTCAACCTCAGGTGGGCTGTAAACACACAATCATAAAGTGACGCGAACACTCGTATAACTTTTTCAACAATTGTTTCCTTTTAATGGGCCATTATGTGAGCGTTTTACGCAAAATTATGTCAAGTTACACCTCTGCCGTAACGGAGGTGCGATAAACCCATCTTTATGGTTTGGTGGCGATCGAAAGTGAACTAGCCGAGAGTTTATGAATGAAGCCTTTTTATTGCTCTCGTATTGACATGGCGGTTGTAGTTTAGTAATTACGACTCACTATCGCGATTTGGGGAAGAAAACCAGTATTATTGCATGTCTGTGACGAGGTTTTATGATTCATAAACGTGATATGTATCTGCTAGACCGAATTATATGCAAGACAGCGAGTACGGTAGCCCACAGTAGCAACGTTCAGTCGCTGCCTTTTTATCGCCTCATCAGGCTAATAATGTGTTTATTGTAGCAATATTTGGTTTATTGCCTCTACAGAAAGATCGGTTTATTGTCTTAACGCTCAGGTATCGTGTTTATTTATTAGTTATACATTTTTATTGACTGCTTTATTTTACGTAAACTTTAATTTATTGTCGGTTGTATAGCGCCTTTACATTGCCTATAAAAAGGTGCTTACGGTTCGGTTTTTAAACATTTGTAGCACGTGTTTTGTTCATTCATCAAATTTATGGTTGGTGTGGGAAAATGTTTGTTTGCGTGAGCTTGCTTGTTTTCTGAAGGTTTGATTGCTTTAATGACAATGTACACACATATCGTCACGCCTTTCCCCCGAGGGGGCTGGCAGAGGTGTAATATAACACCCACACTTCGCCAGACGATATTCAGTCTCAAATGTGGCGAGCCTGTCGCCATACACCGGGCTCCAGTCATGTAATGACAATGTGTGCTGTACAAAATCACTATTTACATCTAAAAAGGTTTATTTTATTCTTACTTTATGTGTGTATGTATTCCTATGTGACCTCCTAGCGCCTGTAGGGTTTGGCAAATTTCGTATTACAAAGTTTTGGAAGTTTAAAAATAGAGAAGATAATTTAGGTTCGAAAATTTCCTTATTTGAAGATAAAAATCTTTTTTTATGTGTTAGCACTTTACATGCCTGTCTAGCCTTGAGTCTATACATCTAATTGAAAGAGCCCTCAAAGACCTTTTCATACCTGAATATGTAAAAAACCACTTCATATTTGTAGAAGTTTTAACGTCTTTTAGTGAATAATTTCTTACTCTACTACTTCATATCAAGCTAAAGAGAGTCTCAAGATAATTCTGCAGACATTTTTATACTTCCCTAACTTTAAAATTAAATTATCAAAGGTATTTTTGACCTTTTCTACGGTTTTTTTTTTCTCTACTGATCTTATGCTCTACCAAATATGTGGAGTGTGACTTTGAGAGCTTCAAGGTTGTTATATCTTATTACATTGACCTTTATGTGAGATAACATTCCTAATTATATTTTTTACACAAACAACTAAGGAATTTACTTTATCTCAGTGATTTTTAAGGTGAGATTGAGAGAAGCAGTTTTCGTGGGCTCTACTATTCTTTTTAGTAATTTGTACTTTATTCTTTGACCAAGAGAGTGTAGTTTTGAACATGTTATAAAATACTACAGCGACACATTGCTTGATTATTTTACTTTTTTTTTTCTATTGGTTTTTCCTCTACATTCAAATAAATGTAGAGTTGAAAGGGTTAAAAAGAGATAACAGAGACAGCTATTGTTGTGCTGAAAGGAACAATAGCTGTAATATTTGTCATAGAACAATACTTATTATGCATCCTAGATATGAAATGAGTTCTGTGTACTCGTGCCAATCGTGTCTTCGATAAGAGAAACCAATGCATTCAGCCATGAGAGTGTGCATCGAACTGTTGATATGACACCCACATAGCCCCGAGCGTGCCGGTGTGCGTGACACACACACTCGCACGGCGCGCGCCTGTGTGCCGCGACCGCAGCGCCGCCCAACGGCAAGTAGCGCCACAGCACAACGTTGACAAACACTAAATTACATTATTTACAAAAAACTTCAGCTTCAGCATTTTCAGCAAACTTCGCCTTATGTAAAAAATCACAAACTGAAAAAGTTACCGTCCATCACGTTACCCGACACAAAACTTATCTTTTTGTAAACGCTAAACATGTTATGCCCGCGATCGTCGATAAGTCAAGATTACAAACAGTCAGACCGGACGTCGGAAAACGTGACGGTCGGAAAAATTAAGCAAAGTTTATTAACATTAGGATGCATACTAACCGGGAAGTGAGCCTGGCGGTGGGTATGGACCGCTGGAGACGGACTCGGGGGCGTAGTTCCGGAGCCCGTATGCATCGTGAGAGAAACTGGACGCCTCGGAGACGGCGGCGCGGCGCTCGTCGCCCACGTATGGCAGCGGCTGCTCGTTCCTCGGTGCGCCATAAGGGTAGTTCCAGCAAGGCTGCGAGAAGCCCTGGTGGCAGCCGCCTTCTGCGTAGGGCTTGTACTCTCCGCCAGAAGGCCAGAAAGGCAGCGAGGACTTGCGTTCACGCTCCACCGGCAAATTGTAGTAGGTGGGCGCAGCCGGGTACTGGTGCTCGAAAGAGGCGGGCGCATCCGGCGGATAGCCCCAGGGCTGCTGCGCGTGCCGGATCACGCCGGGCTCCGGGTCGTAACGCTTGGCGGGGATGTGCAGCGGCTGTGGCGGGTTGGAGCCGACCGAGGCGGGCGAGGCGCTGGAGGCCGAGGGCGGCGCGGCAGCCGGCGCTGCCGGTGGCGAGCCGCCCGGCGGCGACGCGTGCGCTTCCTCGTAGAGCGCGCCGCCCACCCCGTTGGTCATCATGGTCCACCAGGCTGGGCCGGCGGAGTGGCCGGAGGCGGGCGCTGGCGACGCAGCCGCGTCGCACGCCGCGCCGAGGCCCCCGACATGGTTGTCAGGGTACAGGGTGGCGGCCGGGCAAGCCACGGGGGAGCGGGAGAGTCGCCGGACGTTCACGCGCGCCGCGAGCACATCGCGCGCACACACGCGTCCACACCACAACGGCACATGAAAATCAAAACGCGATTCCCGATTTAGCCAGCGGACCGGACGAGAGCTGACCGCGCCGTGAACCGTTCCCGAGCCTCGGCCGGTCTCTGGGAACGCAGGAAATTATCTGGAGGAGAAGTACGTCGAACGGTCACTGATATGATAAGGGGTCCGGTAACCTCGAAAAAAAAATTAGTTTAAGCGAAAAGTTTTCGGGATTTGCGAAAACGATTTTTCAGGACGCACGACCGATCGGAAAAGTTGGTTTTTGAGTGCGGCGATGACGCAACAGTTTTCTTATTTTTGTTGATGTGTGGTACGAGTTCGAGTTGTCGCGAGTGGTGGGCAGCGAGCGGCGGACGCGAGGCGCGCAGTCAGCGGCGCGGTCGGGCGCGGAGTGGCGCGCCGTTGTCCGCGTGTGGCGCACACACGCGCGCAGCTCGTCCCGACATCTAGTGCCGGGCGGCAGAACTAACGGACTCTACTACTACAGACTCTACCGACACGCTCGCCTCGTAGGCGGGCGGATTGCTTCGCGCCCAATGAACTCTACAACTGCTTTGTGCGTTATAATATTTTTGACGAAATTAAAATTTTTACTCATTGTACACGCTTACTGAAAATATAAACTAATCCCACATAACGTACTCTAATTTACTAAATTTAAAGTTTTCAATTAAAGTTGCAGCAACAAATTAATTAAGTTCCCGGCTGGTCCTTAATTTCCGTTAGAAACAAGCCCGCAAGTAGTTAAGGGCCGCCTACACCAAAGGGTTGTCGAAGCGCCAGCACGGGTGCGTAGTAAAGCGATTAATGGAGGCGAAATAGCCATAAACTGCCGTTTAACCAAACTGCAAGCGTCACTCACCAATAAAAAACGCGAGACTTTATGACGGCAACTCACTCACATTTTATTGTGAGTATAAACTTAATTTTATCGTCTGTTAATTTCACCACAAATAATGCTAGGTGCTAGATTATATTATATAATATTGTTTTATTGTCTGTTGATGACAAGGCCGTCTAATGCTGTTGTATTTTAATATTTCGTTTGAGTTCGTTGACTTGGTACGCGGCTTATTAGCTTATACTACGTCAAGTTACGCTACAAGAATAGAATAGAATACTACGAGAATAGAAAAAGAGCAGAGAGCGATATTAATTAGTGAATTAGTATATCCATAATTTTTTCAGCTACAAAAGTTTATAATTATAAAAAGTACTGGCCTGAGTACTTAGTGTATCAAAAAATAAATGTACGTTGTTTATATTTTGACTTCAGTAATTTTAATTCATTTGTCTTTATTTTATTTTAATTTTTTCTTGTTTTTTTTTCATAGGAACGTTATCTACTTATTTGACACCCTAAATGTATTCTTATAGCAACAGTTACTCTTCCTAACTAAGACCTCCAACAATAGATACCTACTATTACAATCCCAATGCAAATAATGAGGTAACATTACTCACAAACTACACATCCACAACCTTCAGAGCAGCCCCTAGCACGGTTCATTCATACAAACTCAGCCAAACAATGCTTGTACAACCAATAAATTTACTTACAATATTTCACACCTTTAACACGTTGTTTACACAAGACACGGCTATAAAATATATCAGTGAACAAAGCGAAAACATATAAACGCTACAAGTAACGCAGTGCCTTGTCAACATGGCGACTTACACACATTATGGTAATAGTAACGCAATTGTCAAAATATAATGCTAGTTTTGGGGTGGGGTCGTAGTGAGCGGGTAGCGATTGCTGCCACTGACAGCGGAGTATTATAAAAAAAGCAACATTTGAAAATGGAATTTAAGAAATAATGACTTAGAAGGTAAAAACAAGAACAAAAAACAAAAAAGGCTAAAATAAGAATAATAAATTCGGGACACTTCCACACACGATCGCCTGACCCCAAACTAAGCAAAGCTTGTACTGTAGCTGCCAGAGACTAATATACATTCTTGGATATTTTAATACATACTTAAATATATTAGATTATTATGATTTAGATATACTTAAATATATTAGACACAGACAGAACAACCACTACTACTACTTACTATCCACCTACTTGACTTTTTTTTACTTCGCTTGTCAAAGTTAATATTCCAGTTAAATGTTTGTGGACTTGAGACGTACTCGTATTTTAAAACTTTTGAACCTAACATTCAGGTAAATTACCAACCTGGATGCAGAAAACAATATATTAAAGAGAGCAGATCTAAATGTTCATGATCTTAGTCAACATCAAATTAATTGAATTTACTAGAGCAAAATAACCATTTACACCTTGGAAATGAAACTCGCTTCTCGCTCATTCTCGAAGCACGCCATTTCCACAAAATCAGCGCCTAATTTCCCACACTTTATACTGTCATAAGCGAGTAATTTCACTAGAAAGGTTGAGGTCGCGAATAATAGCGAAGCGATAAATTCGCTAATGTGGACGTGTCGACAAAACTAATAACAAGGATTATTTGCTTTGTAATGTAAAAATCAAGGATTTCGCTTTGACTTATAAATTGAATTGTTAGCCTATTATACCCAGTATGTACCCGTAAGTATGTGAAGAAAACATACTTCGTGCATTTTAACAAGCACTCACACACGCTTACTTCACTCACACTTTACGTCTTTTACTTTCTACTTTACTTCGTTTCTTTGTGTTTTGTCATATCAATAAGTATTTTAAAGATCTTTATCATAGAGTATTTTTTTGATATGCTTTTAGTACGTTGTATGGTAACCTTTCATATTCTGATGCCAATCGAAAAACGACTTCTAAAGTTAATAAAAATGGGGCTTAATTTTATTATACGCTTTCAAAGTAGGATATTATTTTTTAAATAATTATATTATCACTATATCCCGCTTCTGCATTGCCTATGTGTGTTGGCACAGATCCGGTTAGATACTGATATCTACAGAAACTATTGAGTAAAAACAGACGTATGTCTACTACATAGCTACTCACTCTGTCACAGCATACATGTCTGTCACAGGAACGGAATACATAAACAAATTCTAAAAAGAAAGTAACTCTATCTACGCTGCAGCGAGGAACAAACAAGCAGACGCGATTCAGGCGTGTTGAATGACAGAAACAAACATAGGAACAAGTGTGCGCCTGTACGGAGCCCCACAGGGTTGGAAGAAGGGAAAGCTTTAGGGGTTCTAATGAAAATGCATTTTAACTAAAATTATTACATCAAATGAACTACGACAAGGTAGTCCACTAAAATTAAGACGGATCCAAAACCTTTACTTTAGCCTTTCTCTACCTTTATTACCAACTCTACCATACTCCCTAACCTTCCATGTTAAATAATCAGCCCTGGCGTACAGATAGACAGACAGACATACTGACAGACAGACATCGGAGCCTCACAATGAGGGTTCCTTTTTACTGTTTGATGATTTAGAAAGATAATATTAGCGATGTATTAAGTAATTTGAGCTACTTTATATTAGTATGGTATGATACTAAAATCTTTGTATGTGGCGAATTTTCAATTCTAATCGACTATTCGGTTATTAAGAAAAATTTTCAAAATTATTGCAAAATTCACAATGCATTTGCATTTTCATATTGTTAAACGTTTTGCACCAACATCGACAGAGACCCCCCGTCCTAAATACGTCCACATTGCCCGTCTATAAATATTTACGTTAGGAAACTCTCCAGGCCAATGGTCGGCCATACCAGCACGGATAAAAGTGAGCTTTCTTATCTCAAACATGTGCGCAGGAGTTGCGCAAACAGCCGCGACTAGCAACGCGTTGCTAACGTGAAAATTTCAAGTAAATAGGTTACAGATAAAGGCTATTTTTATAGGATTTACTTCTGAATGAAAAATAGTGTTTTGTAAGAATTTTATGCTTCTTGCATGATTTTGTTGAACGCACTGTTATTTGTAAGTATTGTAGATTTAAATTCAGAGAATTTAGTTTCGATTTCAATTTGCATATTAGTTTGCTATTTGATGCGACATATAGAAACACAGTACCCAAGAACTTTATTTGTTGAAATATATTCACCTATTAGAGATACACAATTTTAACGAAATAAAGAGATTATAACAGAGCTTTTAACGCAGTATCTGATTTCGCAAACCCGAAGCTGTTTAAAATGCATTACCAGCTCAAGAACAGGTTCCACACCGGGCGGCTTTTCTCTGAATTCATTATGTAGAACGATCTTGTAAATGTAAAATATAACTTTTAACTGTAAGTGTACTGTTACACGAATAAGCATCGCATCGACAGTATCGAGGTTAACGGAGCCGCTTTGAAGCGATTCGAAGCAATTTTATCAGCGACTGTCCGAATTATGTATGCAAAGTTTAAATAAACATGATCTTTTAATTGAAATAAGCATTAAATTATGTTATTATAAGTGTTTTATGACCGTTATAAAATATTGGCGAGGTGGTGAAGATGACCCCTTAATAAAACATAAAATAATTGAGTTTATGATGATATTGTTTTATCATGGCAAGATTTAGTGGCTGTGCCACTTATTTCCATTACATAATGAAGTGTGCAAATGTCTAGGTCGAAAAAATATCTCTAAAAAGTTAATCTCTGAACTGACAGACCGCATTAGACATAGTCTACAATATATGCTGGAACTGTTGAAAAACAAAACGTTCAGCAATCAATTTTTAAACCTCAATAAACCCATATAATAATCATTGATGTTAACTAAAATTGGTCCTACATTGTGCATTAATGATCGTAGTCCAGATAAAATATATAATACTGCAATAAAAATAAATATAAAATGGTATATCCTGATATTCACCTTGTCGAAGACTCGCGAGCGACGACTGCGTGAAAGGGCACGGTAGCCTGCGAACAAAACAAAAAAGAACAGACCACATTTTACTACTTATTATACTTTGAATAAAATTATCGTAAAGTTGCATAGCTCTTGGTCAGGCATGCGGGATTGGATTAATTTTAGCTTAGTTACTATTCACATGCTTACCTATGTAAGAAATCGGCAGGTGCTATTATGTAAGGGCGCTTTGCTTTGTGTTCAGAGTAGGTATGGCTGAAGTAAGCTAAAGAATGCAAAAGCGAATACAAGCGCGGTAAAACTCATTACTATAGCCTTTTCTTCTACACTTGATAACATTATTCAGTCCCAAATGTGACAGGGCACAAGTCTGTCGCCATACACCGGGCTCTAGTTATGTGGCAGAATGCCTATGACATTACGCACAAATGTTCACGCACAATGAACAAATTGGTGTGAGCTTTCGGCTGGAATCGAACTCGTTCCCTCTGGCTTGAGAGGCGAGCTTTCTCCAACTAGACTCACCGTACCGCTCAATTCATAAATGCAAGTGTTGCTGTCCTCCGTTTAGATTTTAAATGTAACCATTTTTATTATGATATTTTTATCTTGCTTAGGTCTATCGACGAAAAGCTTCAAGATGAACATCAAAATTGATTCTTTTCAATTATGGTAAATATTTACTTGTACAATCCAAGAACATAAAACTTTTCTTTTAAATTATTGGGTGTGAAAATGTAGCTGATGTTTTCGCAGTTACGAGTAAAATTAAAGTTTTCTCATATTGTTGACGGTACAATAATTTATAAACGTAATTAAATTCAAACGCAATAATGATAAAATTACTTAGGCATTGTTCTAATGTTAAAGCGAATACAAAATTCATGCAATAATTAAATCGGAAAATGTTATTAAACACAATTACACGGAATTAAGTAGATAAATAGAGCCGCTAATCAACATTTTAATTACAAAATTCTGTTCTGAAATATAGTTTGAAACATTTCGTAAGTATTGTCTTAGTAAATATAGCTGCAGGAAACAAAAGCAGCTGATATAATTATGTAGTTTAAGTGCGATACTAGCGTAATGTTCATCACCTATCATATAACAAAATTAGCTAACTAACTACGTCTTTCTCTGCAGACTCCCATATTTTCATCCTTTTGTAATTTATATTCGTCCGAAAACAAAAATACCCCACAAAAACTCATTTTTTACTAGAATTTGTGTACTAGTTACGCCTAGTGAGTCAGTATAGCGCGTGACTAAAGCAACTCCTCTTTAAATCATCGCAGTTAACGTCCTGAACAAGTTTATTTTCGACCGACAGCCCTCCACAAACATCTCACTCCAACTTCCTAGTCGAAAATAAATTATAAACAAATCCTTCGTAACTCATTCGATACGGCGAACAGTCACGAATTTTACATAAATTGCCACGAATGCCGTGAGTTTTTTCTGATTTTCTGAAGGGGTGCCACCCTAAGGAAAAAACATGTTTACAAGACTTTTTTGTAATGATCGTGTCGGTATGTGTTGTTGTATGATTGTAAACAGTGATGTTTGTCGACTAACATTAGATTAGAGGTTAGAGAATCATACCACGTCCTTTGCTTATAGCTGAATTTTTTTTTGCACTTCTTTGAGTATTGAGTTTGATTGAATCATGAAAACAGCAACAGTTATGGATTCGTTCTCATTATTGCGACTGTTTCTTAACTGGCTATTTTTCATTGTTTATTTTCTAAATATTTAACTAAAACACAACTTTAGATAAAACAAGAAACTGAACTGAACGTTACTCTATAGTAATTGGAAAACTTCCAACCAAGCTCCGACTAACCTCATCTAACTTGTTTCAAACTCGTATTCGGCCTAAGCCGAGAGCGTTTAACTTTTTTCCGTCAAGTACGGGTAAATAGAGCACGAGAACTATGGCAGAGGCCACTCGACATGACATTTACGACTCAATCCCGAAGCATAGGCCGCCGGCCGGCAGACGCTCGCTTGCTATCACCAAATTAATTAGACCTACCCTCTTTCCTGTATATATTTTAGATACGACTTTTTTGAGGCTCTGTTTAATTTGGCGGGTTGAGTGACAGGACAAGTTTTGTACGGTTATAACAAACTGTCAAGTTATGTTATCTGGGCCACAACTACGTGTTATCGAAATGCTTCTCCCACGGTTGTGTTCCTTTGACCAATGAGCCGCGTCGTTTGATATCTTTATAATTTAGTTCACTTGTATAAGAACCTTAATCATAGTAAGTTCATAATTTGTTACATAGATTTTTTTTTTTGGTTGTGAATACATTTTGCCTGTACCTATTTAAAGTACAAATGTCACACAAAGACCATTCACGTCGGACACAAAGGCAATTTTAATTTTTCTAAATATGTTGTTCAATTTTTCTTAGAACTTTTTTTTTTCTAGAAAACTGCTATATCATTTTGACTCATAATTGCAGCAAAATTTGACTTAGCATGACATCCTAGTGCCTACTTATTCCTACTTAGTTTTTGAACGTGACATTACCTTCTACCTATCACGCATTTTTATTTCCTGTACTCCCAAGACGCCTTTAAAGTTATTCGAAGCCATATCTACATAGCTTGAATATTCATGATTATCTACAAGACCATGACAGCATACACAACAACAATATCCAAAGCTGGAGGGAGGTCCGAGAGGTTAATGGTGCGAAAACTGACTGGATCATATCCCTCGCTTTACGACATTCGAGCAAACGGCCGATTCATTTGCAATTCTAACTGGCGGACGCTGATGGCCCAAATCTGGCTCAAAACAACTTGACAGCTTCTCTTTAAGCGTCGTAAATAAACATCGAATCAAAACACATCGAGGCTATAAGACATTAGAATTGAGACGTTTTGTGACACTTGCTGGCAATATTTGAATATCGAGCTGTGAAAGGTTCTTTAAACTTTGTTGCTGTAAGGATAAGTATTAAATTTGGCTGTGGTGTCTATCGAAGTAGCATAGCATTTAAGCACGTATTTTTGTCATATCCTACGCATGCCACACGTTTCAATATTCATAGTATCACTGAAGCAAAGGTCACTTAGTGTCACAAAACAAATGTGAGTTCGCTGCTGAATTAATTTAACACTCTAATCAAAAATTATTACCATTATGGTAACTTTAAAAGATATGGTAAGGTACGTATGTAGTGTAGTCCATATAACAGTCTCATCCCGCGCTTGCCAATTTAACTATTTAGTATTTCCATTCACTTCAGACATGTCAATTACTTGACACATTCAATTATTTATAAATTAACATTATTATGTACACGCATAATGAGAGTTTCATAAGAGGTAGGTAAAAGTAGCTACGTTGGTACAGTCACTTTGTGACTCAGTCGCGATTACACAAGCCGCCTTCATGGAAAATCACTGGTTCCATACGGGCGTCAGATATGAGATAAATACACTGAATACATACATAATGATGGCATGTACGCCTACCCAATTTAATTTTCCGCTGGAGTCCCAAAAGTTTGGCCATACCGTCCGGTACTTGGAGTGATAGGCTGGTGGTCCCTCTAGTTTGTATTCCACACACTCCAACGGACAGTCAAGGACATATATACCTATTGTGATTCGTAATAGTGACCAGGCGGAATAGATCGCCCGCCCGATACAAGTTTCGATCGATGAATTAGAATGTCTATGAGCTGAGTTTGCGTGAACTGTGAAGCTATTTCCATGCGTAGAACAATTTCAACTGAATCTTTACTATGCAATACCTATGTAAATTTATCGTTGGAGCGATACCGGATCCTCGTCTTTTTGGGTAACTTTCGTATTTGATTGGGTAAGCGATGTGGAAAGAAGGAAGAAAATGGGGCATAAACCGCAGAAAGTACAAGCACATAGAAAATGTTCCGTTTTCGTGGAACGAATTTCCATTTTATTTTCCTGCCAAATTCGCAAAAAATATTCAGACGTTTTACATAATCTTGCCACAGACGGTACCGACTACTTTATATAAACATTATAGGTATTTACATGAAAAGGACAAATCATTTTGTGAAATCTTTACGAGTAGGTAGTCCTTATTACTGCCAAGGGCTCACGTAGTCACGTTTGACTCGTAACAAAGATCTTAATAAACTTTTTAGGACTTATGACCATAACTTACAATCATCTTTAAAACTGCCACATAAGTGTTCCTCAGATTAAAATATCGTTGCTAATATCACAATCGCAACTTTGTTGTGACTTTTATTAAAATACGTTTGCCGGACTATATATTAAAATGTTGAATTAATTTGACAGGGCGGTAGCTTAGAAGATTTTAAAGTCGCAGGTAGAGTTCGTTATGCAGGTTGCACCGCACACATACTTCACGTTTAGTTTTTTTTATCTAAATGTTGTTGCATTATATTTATCGAAATGTCGGGAAAAGAAACATGCAACCGAACCACTTGCAAAAAAGGGACAGCTATTATAATCTAAGTAGGTTGGAAGCGTTGGAGCGAATACCTTATCCTACGTATACGATTAAAGGACAAGGCTACAATGCAATAAAAATGTAAACTATACGTGGGCGGGTGCAGCTAACAACTTGGACACGTTTTTGTCGTGAATGCACAACTTGGCAGAAAAATATTGAATGCTTTTGTACCTTGTCACAGTCAAAAGGTAAACTCTTCGAACGGTCTTTGTTTGTGGAAAAAAAATGTTTTGATACGACAAGGTTCCAAGTCGTGTAGCGTTCATAGATGGCAGCACATGCCTGTTATGCGAAGTTACTGCTTAAATGCATGGTGCATGCTTATTACTTGCAATTTTGACTTGCCGTGGGAAACATTAACATATCACTTAAGTAATTTTCACAAATTACTCAAAAATGACCACTTATCTTAAAAGAAATTGAAGTTTATTTTTAAGATAGCTTTTAACTCAATTTTGTGCTTTAGCTCTGAAGAAACAAGAAACAAAATCAAAAACACTGTCTTTCAAGTTAATAAGACTAAGTAAGTAGTTATCACAACAAAGCACTCCCAAATCGGAAACCAAATCCTAATCAGAAAATGAAAGGCTTATACCTCCCTACCATGCAACTAGCCTCACGCAAAAATAACCTTAAATACCATCAAAATGCAAAGCAAAATACGAATTAAGTTCTAATAAATAAAGTTGAAATTCAAACCTTAGTATCATGTTCTGTGTGGCGTCGCCGCCTCACCTGTTAGTAAGGTCGACCGCGTGAGAGCCGCCGAGCCTTACCGGGAACACGCCTGGAAAGAAGACAGGGGAATTTTTAATAGGTAGAAATATTAACTATAGATATACTGACAGAGTTGTTATAATTTGGCTCAACTTTGGTATTTTGAGTAAGTAGATAAAATAAATAATAATCATAGTAATCAAATTTTGATAAATGAAATGTCCAGGTGAATTGAAAAAAATTGCACAAAAAAAAATACAGCCAACTGTTAGGTTATACATTAGTAAAATGTATAACGCAACCCTAGTAAATGATGTTCCTGTCACACACATTAGTTCAAAAAAGCTGGTCTGTCACTTTTCGTTCATAAACAGTACGGGACTCTCCCTAGACATTTAAGTACTCATAGTAATCATGCTTTCGCACTAATATTAATAAGTGCGACAGTTTATGTTAATGGATGTTTGCCATGCAATAACGCCTGAACGGATCTGGATTAGAACATCTTTTCAACTGCGGCTCACAGAACGAAGCAAGTTCATCCTAAACAAAAACCGTTGCTTTCAACTTTCAAGCGGTTTATTTTCAATAGAAATCATGTTGACATTTTTCAATTTATATTATGACATAATCACAGAATACTTTCTTAATACATAGGTAACAATTTGTACAATTGCAAATGCTCTACAATATATTTATCGCCTTTTCTACTTGATGATAAACAACTTCGAGAACTCAACCAGCTAAGACTCTTTTTATATTATAAACAAAAAATAAATAAAAGCAAGTAAATAGAGCAAAATCATAAAGACAGGATAAACAGTACATCGACACCCACTCAGCAACATTGTATCATTTTGTTGCGTTAACCAGTCGGATTGAAAATGCGTTTATTCCATTTTACTGCGTAGTTAAATTAAAAAAAGTCCTCCCACCGACGCCTAATAGGACCAGTCAGTAAGTTATATTATTTTACTGGTATCATTATTAAAGGGGACTGAGTGCTGGAATAATATTTTCCTTTGTGCTACAATGTATGAAACAAGGATTCCTTGAGATTGTTTGTATAAAGGTTAACTGTTGTTAAAGTGACGCAGTTTATGTATCTATTAAAATTTAAGAACAACGACAATCATTTCTGTCGCAGATTTTGGGTTCGGTTGTATAAAAAAGGTAGATTGTAATGGACTGAGCAAGCTTTAGCGAACGAAGCTTCTATGCTTCAGTTTCTACAAAAATGCTTTTTATGTCTGGATTCTGTCCGGAGCTCGTAGAAATGCGACCGACATCGGCCGCGATGTCTCCAGTTCACAGACCTACTAGTTATAATGTAAACCTCACATAATAAATAGTCTGTTGTCAATGTGCAAAATGCAAAAGCTGTTTGGTAGCCAATTAAAATATCGAAAATGGAAAGATCATCGAACAAAAAAAAACAAATAAAAGCCATTCAGTTTATAGAACCATATTTTAGCATAAATTCATTCATTAAAAGTTTTGACATTTTTAGAAGAGAGAAAAACCTAAACCGAAAGCTTTAATGAATTTGTCATCTTCATTAAGGTTGTCATTTAAAAACTATAAAAATAAAAAACAACGAAGCTATTTAGAGATTTTTCATTATAACTGTACGATTAAGTCATATCTAGGAACTGGTTTTCAGAAATAAATGATAAGAGTTTTTAATTAATATTCAAATTAGAAGCAGAATTATGAGACCTATTTATGATAAAGATATCAGGCTAATGAAGATTTTGTAAACTCGTTTTATAATTTGGCAGTAAAATAAGAAAAATATTGAGGCCGATGACAGTTGGTTTGATAATGTCGACAACTCCTACTTATCTCCTACTGAGTTTTAAATATTTTGTATCTAAATTCTCAGGTGGGTGGTATGTTATGTTAAAAGGCATTTGTTAATATTACCATAATATTAATATTCATTCTGACGAAATGTAATTTACTCAGACTTGTCTCAGGCGTTGTGTGTATATTTTGAAAGAAGCACCTTGTGAAATTTGTAAATTTATGCACATGCTTTATCATTCGTTTAAAAGCGGCTTCGGCTCTATGAATATGTTTTGCATTATCTATATATTTTAAGTAGAATAGATAGACCAAATTTGGTATCAAAATTGTAAGATAGGTAGGCACATACCTACCATTTGATTAATGAACAATATTAATAAGTATAATATTATTTACAATAAGTCATTTTGAGTTGTCAAACCTCACTGCCACGACACCTTTGAAAGGTTTTAGCATCAGAGTGTAATGTTGCTGAATGATTCGAAATTAGTATACGTTTTCAAATTTACTCATTTACTTAAGCTGCTTTACACACATAGGTACCTACTCGTACCTTCTAATAAAACAATATTTTGCTATTAAAAATTTCTTAGGTACCAACTAAACAATCAAAATAAGTGAGTAGGTACTACTTATAATATACGGTATAAAACGGGTAAAAATAGTCATAAGTACATACGTAAGTAACAAATACCCCCATTACCTAACTACAGGGTATCCATTAGCGAGTAAAAGAAAATGGCAACCCAGCCACCCGACAGGGAAAGCTCTAGAAATCTCAGCTATAAATGCCCGCAAGAGCTAAATTTATTTTTATCGTCCGTTCCACTTAAGGTATGAGATTGAAAACTGTTCGCGATATTTCCCCTTAATTTGTCCGGGCATTTTTTCTCTGGCAATAAAAATATTTACGGGGTTTGGAATGAATTTGGGAGGCGTCGTCGTTCTTCCACTTCGACAGATTAATTCATTTTCATGAACGGTATAAATATTCAATATTATTTATCAGTTGGTTGTTTTGCGGTGCTTTTCGATTGGAGCGTTTTTCGGTGAAAGGATTTGGTCAATCAATTCTTGATTTTGAACGTAATCGAGCGAGTGACCGTCAGCGAGCGAAGCATGCTTCAGCTTAGACAAAAATGCTTTTGATGTCCGAATTCTGTCTGGATCTCTGTCCGGATCTCTGTCTGGATCTCTGTCTTCCTCTACAGGTCGCATTTCTTAACCGATTCTCTTGAAATTTTGTGAGTAAGTTCAATAGTTATATAGTTTTTTTTACGTAGTCAAAGTTTGGAATATTTTCATTTTTGGAAGTAATAAATTTTTTGGAAAATAAATCATATCTTTGCAATTCTGAAAATTCCAAAAACTGACGCGGTCTAAAAATCTGTTTAATTATCAAGCCTGCTTTCAAAATTTCACGATAATCGGTTGAGGAGTGTGACCTGTTGAGGAGGACAGACGTCTTTTGCAAAGGTATAGAGCTTACAGTGTCACTAATTTAGAACAGTACGCAGTACTTAGGTGACGAAGGGTTGAACAGTACGCATCCCAGGATGATCATTTCCTTTTTCATTTTAGAGATAGATAGATAGATAAACATTTTATTGTTCACACCCGAAATAACAAAAAAAAAAGAACAGAAAAATCTTAAACTGTAGGTAGTGTAACAACTGGCGGCCTTATCACTAAGAGCGATCTCTTCCAGGCAACCTTAGGATGGAGAGGATACGTATGAAAGAGTATGGGACATGGGTGTGCAAAAATTAACAAAAATAAGAGTGTTGATACACCTACTTAAACTATTTGAATTATACCTACTTACATAAACATTCATGTCATAATAATATTATCTAATACTTAAAATACCTATAGTAGGCATTCTTAGGGGTCAAAATAAGTATAGTGGTCTTTATTTAATGCTACGTTAGGTTTTTGATACCTTTACTAACGCTTGCACAAGTTTTTCATCTCAGTATTAAAGTAGGTACCTACTTACTTACCAAAAAATTATGCTTGGGAAACATGAGAAACAAATTTCATATTCCTGTGGCGTCATAACGATCCATGTTATCAGACTGGCCTATAAAATGATATCATTAGGTAGCTAAGAAAAACAAATTAATTAAAAATGAATATAATTCAATTATTTTTTGACATAGTCACTGTTTTCATGACCTTTTGATGAAAACACCGTGGCTTATTGGAGTTGGTTATCAATTATGTTTATGCATTGACAAATTTTATGTGAAAGAGATAACCCATTTAATCAGTAATACATTTTTTGCTACAGATTGAAAAGACAATGTCACATTACACGTGCCGCATTGTTGCACAATATTAATTGTAGTACTAAAAAATCGATGGCAAGCGATGGCAGCCTAGTTGGGAAAAGGACCACCTCTCAAGCCAGAGGGAGCGAGTTCGAACCCAGGCGACGGCATGTACCAATTCGTTCATTGTGAGAGCATATGTGCGTATTGTATGTCAGCTGTAATTGACATTGATTGTGATTGGAGCCCGGTGTATGGCGACAGGCTCGCCCGTTGGGACTGAATATCGTCCGGCGAAGTGTGGGTGTTGTATTACACCTCTGTCAGCCCTTTCAGGGGAAAGGCGTGACGATATGTTATGTTAAAAAAACTACCTTTCTAATTATACAAAATTTGGGTTTTCAATTCTCTTTTTACTAATGTAAGTAATGAACTAGTCGACTATTGATGGTGGTTCAACTTGATGATGGATTGATTTCCTGATTTAACAGAAATTGCTCCTAATCTTAAAGTTTTAGTTAAAAATAACAGTTTAAATTACATACATTTTTTTTGTACTTTAATTCAAAGTAAATACCTAAAGGTCACTTGTTAAAGCTGGTAATCTTTCTAACTCAGAGTTAACTGTACATCAGAGGTTAAGCTTACCAATCGTCTAGCGCCACCTAGAGTTAGAACCTAACCTAGAGTTAACACAAGATTAAGGTGACATTTATAAGATTTTAACTGTATTTTAATTGACTCTGCGCTTACAAAATTTAATTCCATATCTTCGGCAAGTGGGCCTGAGTACGTTTAAAGTACAACATTCTTTACCCTAATGTACAGAACATAATGTAATGTTGTCGGTCGGTACATAAACCATATCTGTAAGTGCATCGCTGCATCCGCCGTTACTGTCCGCCGACAAAGATTACAGATACGGCTGCGTTTCTTAGAACTGCAATGTGCACGGGCATTTTTGCAACAAACGACATGTACTGACTACCTTGTAAAGTACTAAGTTGAGATCAACAGGCGTGTGCTTGGTTTTATTCCGGTCATTGCACTATTTTGGTTTGATGCCTACAAAACCAGTTTTAGATGACTTGGCTTAAAAGATTTTGTTTTTACTAAAACTTATCATCCTTTACCCCACTTTAGTGGGGTCAGTGCAGTATGTCTAGTTTCGTGTTCAAACTGTTAATGATTTGGCTTATGTTTCACAGACGGCCGCCTGCCTGACACCAACCCTCTTTGGGATGTGCTTGTCGTTGGAACATCCGCCACCAGTCAAATAGGAGGTGGGAGATGGTACGCGTCCCCTGGTGTTCGTCACGTTGGTGGCAGTACATGTCTAACCAAATAACTGTGACGTAGAAAAGTACAGTTTTCCATACCATTATCATTGGTCATTTTCGCATTACTTAAGAAGGTAAAACATTAGCAAACATCTAAATTAAGGTAGAGCAGCTTTGTCCATACCGTTGTTATACCCACATAAGTATCTACCAACCAACGTAAGGCTTACGTTTTACAAGTTTCGGAAGCCTTAACTTACCTAATACCAAAATATTACCTACAAACAAAGTAGGTCTAAGAAAATAAATATTTTATAGTTGTCACTTTGATTCCGTGCCTTATTGTAATAATTTCGGGGCAACACAATAGTTTACTTAGACAGAGTGACTTTTGTCACGCCAGAGGTTGACACGCAGCTCAGAACTCTTAAAGCCTGTTCAGACTATGGCACAGACCATATGTAGCGTTTTTCTGATTGTTAACTTGTCAAACAACGATATTGTCGTGCAAAAAAAGTGGTTATGTAAGACGAGAGAGCAAACGATAGCAAAGCGGCAAAAGTTATGATTCCATTTGCCAAGTAATGAGGAGTTGTTAATAGCGTAGTGTGAAAGGCCATTTTTCTTCAAAGCTATTTTAACTAACTTAAAATTAAAATGATAACATTAATGTGGAACAGTTCTACTTGGAGTTACAAGTGCCCGAAAATACATTGTCAAATTTTTAAAAGTAACCGTTTGTTACATGATTTGATTATTCAAATTTTTTGTAAGAAGTTATTCTGTTTACAAAATCTCGACAGAGTCGAAAATATTTTAAAATTATGACACAATTATCTCTTGCCGCCTCCTGAGAACGTTTTAGCATAAAAATGTAAATGGAAAGCGACGTGGATACAGTCACGGACAAAAGTGCTGTTCATTTTATTATGGATTTAGGGGAGTATTTTAGTAGGAAACTCTTGTATTTGCTATCAATAATTTTATGTGCATCGATAGTAGGTGTATCAAAGGGGTAAGTTTGAGTAGCTTTAATTCATGCGTATTATTCTCTTAATCTGTTAGTTTTTAATACTGATACGAGAATATACTGATATGAAGATTAATATGAAACTTACAAACCTCGTCTCATCACTTCATTGGAAAAAAAAAACTCGTAAGTATGAAGGTCACTGGTATGCCGTAGTATGCTACTCGCGCGTAATGTGGTTGAGTACCCAATTGTTTTTATTCCAAGAAATGTTGTCAGAGACAGCGTTTTTTTTACCGGAGTACGCAAGAAGGAGGGTTATGTTTGTACAATTTTTATGTCAAACGTTTTTTTCCTCATTTTATTAAATCACTGTAGGTTAAACTAAATACATAGACAAAACCTATAGTGATGAACTGATATCAAAACAAAATGATATTTGGAACTAAAATCAAAAGTTTTGAAACAAAAAAAAATATCTCTCATATCACACCAATAACATATAAAGTTTAGCACACACGAGGGGAGACTACGCAATGATTCAGTATTATCCGCCCGGACATGTGTCGTCCCTCGACTTATGTGGCGTTTTATTAAACCAACTTATTTAGGAAAACAATAACGTGGCGTATTCTGCTGAGTCGTATAGAGATATTGACGTAACGTGCGCAAGTGTGTGCTATGGCTTACTACTTTGTACGTGCCTGATCTATTTTTTTTCTTCAGTAAGTTGGTAGGTAGTTATTGTAATAAAAACAAGACTTAGACAAAAAAATATTGTCAAAAGACGAGTTCAAAATAGTCGGCACCTTTATTAAAAGTTGGTTATTATTCCACGAAACAAACACAAAACAACTTGGCCCGAAGCTAACCAAAAATAAATTCCCTTTAATTAGTAGAGACATAAAGCTGTATTTTCATTTACACCCAGTTTTAACTATACCCTTGTTATATCTGGCCTGAAATTATTTCAGACGAGCAGAGCTCTGGTACATTTGCGATGAGCTTAGCGGGAACGCGAGACCGTACCGCTTTTCATCTTTGAAGCGCAACATTTACATTTTCGTCTCATTTATTTGCTATTTCGGGCCAACTCCCCCTTCCCTCCTCCCTACCCTCCGACACCCTCCAATGAATAAGTCTCGCTGTGCGTCAGAGAACAAAATTGGGAAGGAACGCTCTATAAAGTCTAATTAAGTTTGAAGTGAATGCACAAATGTAAGGAAATATAAAAATGTCCATAATAAAGAAGAATTTATTTCCGTCGCTTCACGCATTCATGAGAGAATTGTGAAATGAAATGCTTGCGGCTTAGAATTGTATTAACATTTCTTGTTACGGTTAAGTTTTAAAGTTTTATTTTATTTCATCTACTGAATAAAATAGTTGAATAATGCAATTCATAAAATTGTAAGATAAAAATGTGCATACGAATGTTTCCATCTAATTTACGAGCACAAGTTTTTGGCACTCACTTTAATTTCTTTGTTCTTTCGTCGGTCAACGGTTTTAAAATTTTAATTTACAGCAAGCAGTGTGCTTTGTTAAGTCATTAAAATTTTAGCGACTCAATTACAAATGAATTAATCACTGATTAATGATGTTAGTGGCTTTATAAAAATCCTTTTAAACAATCATAAATCTTTCCGTTGGGAGCGTAAATCAGAAACATGAAAACAATGGTTCTAACGCCTTAGTTTAGAAGGAAGCGAGATTGGGCATGATCGGAATATAATTGCCTGATTCCGGGAGCTTTAATAAGATATTTTACGTAGAATATGCCGTCGTATTGTTATTCAGTAGTCGTACCGTATAAAAATAATGCGTCCCTTAAGCAAACCTTTAGCCTCGGCCTGGCGCTATTCTTGACGTGTTAGAAGTTCCTTGGTCACTTTCACTCCTATGACTTTTTAAACGAGAGAGACAATGACCGAAACATATCTCGATTTGTAAGAATAGCTGCCCTGGACGGCTTTCTATTATTGAAGTACCGTGGCCACCCCCCTTACTTGGCATTCGTTGCTTGCATTTGGCAGGATGCAACTGTGTTCCGTGATTGAATTATAAAACAATGGCTGGAAGGGCCCCTAATTACCTGACAGATCCTGTGTATAAATCAGGCTCTGTATCCGATGAGCTGAAGGGAACAATGAGCCGGCGTTATGTACCTACGTCTAATACATACCTAAGTATTTATAGCTTTGTAAAAGTATTTGTACCTAATGAAATCACGGTCTGATACATACCTAGCTACCTATGTATAATTTCGTAGAAGTTTTTGTAACTAATAAAATATCATATCATAAGTCAAAGCGATACCAGATGCAAAAGTTTTATCAAAGTTGTGTTTCAAAAGCTTAGGTTTACATTTATCAAAAACTGAACAAGATGAACCTTTTTTTTAACTTTCCTTATGTTCAAGTAAAACAAAATAAAAGGACATCAGCTAGTTTTGTTAATAAATAAGTACCAGGTATCTAACTACGTAAGTACCTTGCCAGCGGTAAGTTCCAAATTGATTTTTATTCATATTGGTTACATTAATTTTCCAAATACGTACAACAAATATCTATAGTTGGTATATACCTAGTATAGCAACAATACGCATTGTACGCACACACGGGCCCAGATTTCCGATAGAAAAACAAGAAAGGGCCGGAACAAGCCCGGAATATAAATCGGCTTGTTATATTTTCCGGAACATTGGGATTCATGGAGTTGCGGACCCCGGCAAGGCCTTCACGGAAACACGCGCAAACTTTTTGATTGCCAGTCGAGAAAAATGGCTCCATATAAAAACATTTATGTATTTACTATGTGTATAAATGGCAAGATACAAATAACGCAGACTTATACACGGTCAGAGGTTTTCACAAAAAAATAGTGAACTAAGTACAAAATATGTAAGGTAATTATTTATCTGACAATGAAGTTAGATAGGTAGGTAATAGGAAAAAAGTTTCTTTTTTTTAATGTTGAATGGACCCTCGTTTGACCACAGCCGAGTATGACTATCAAGATACAAATAAATTAGTAAGTAGTTTTATCCGTAAACCTATAAATAAAATTATGCCCAAAAACTTTTTTTAAACTAAGTAAGTAAATATTTTATTTTAACAATTAATTTCAATGACATTTTTAAATTTCAATTAAATCTACTTTGGCAATGGATTATTACCTGTTAAATTTTAGAGACTTGTAAGTTTGTTACATTCAAAAGCATTTACATTCAAACTCACTTCTTGGCTTTGTGAGTACCTACCTCTGCATTTGTTTTTTTACAAAAAAAAAATATTCTCTTTACAAAACCACCTTTAATTTTTTTTTATTTTTCCTTGCTAATATAGATTATTTTTTTAATCGTATTAGCCGTAAGCTCTCTCAGTAACCAAGTTATTAACATTTGTATGGAAATCGGCCGTTCTTCGTCGCCTTGTCAGCGAAGCCTTCGTTACGAGATAAGGAAAGTGGAACCTTTTTACTGTTGGCAATCATCTCGGGATGTTTTTTACTGATTATTTTCTCGGATGAAGCTTGGAGGTTGTATATCTATAAATATATTGCTTGTTAATTGGGAAGGAGGAACTGGATTGGGTTTTATTTCTACGGATATCGCAGTTGTGATGTGATTTCAGATTTATTTATCTAGGGAGATATTGAAGAAGCAAGAAGGCTGCGATGAGCAGAAGTGGTTCCGTTCATTTTCCGTTCAAACCAACTGGGCTTAACGTACTGGTTTAGTACAGCATCCTGAAACTACCTAATACTATGAATGCCAAAGAGAGTTATATTGTCATTAAATGATGCATACTAGTACATGTTGTCGAAAAACCACGAGACGCAGTCAGTGTTAAATGAACTCTAAATCTCTACACAGTCGCAAGAAAACGGTCTAAATTAGTGTCATTAGTGAGTATACTTGATTATCCATTTTTATGGCTTACATGCTAACTACTTATGTAGGTATAGCTGCATCCTACTAATATTATAAACGGGAAAGTTTGTAAGAATGGATGGATGGATGGATGTTTGTTACTGTTTCACGCCAGAACGGCTGAACAGATCTGGATGAAATTTGGCACAAGGATAGATTATAGTCTAGAATAGCACATAGAATACTTTTTAACAGCGGGTGAAGTACGCAGCTAGTAAGTCACATAAAAATGAAATTAAAAATTAATTTAAAGGAATTAGACAAGTGGATTTCGCAAAACTGCATGCGAGGCTTTCGCCCAGGTTTTTAAAATGCCAAAAAAAACTAAAGAAAGTTTAACCAAATAAATAAAATAAATAAATAATAAATAAATTCGGGACACTTCCACACACGGTCGCCTGACCCCAAACTAAGCAAAGCTTGTACTATGGCTGCCAGAGACTGATGTACATACTTAGATATTTTTAAATACAAATGCAACAAAGGTTGAAATAACATCAAAAGCTGAGCTTTCAAAAGCTTATTTGCATAAACTTACCAATGGCATCGTTTTATAACTGTCTCAAAGTCTTTGTGAAAAATTAACAAAGGAAGGAGGTAACAATTTCTGTTGCGTAACGTAACAAAGGGTAAATGTAGTGACAGTGAGGGTACTTCACAATTTCATAAACTGAGCTCCACTTTAATATTATAGATATGTCTTGTCTAAAATTAGTAAGTTTGTAAATAAATCTAAACTGAATTTACCTGTTAGACGCAAGACAGACTAGGCCATGTTTGGCCAACAAAAAATTTTCGAAAATTGCCGGAAGTTAAAAGCTTGGCTGCCAAAAACGAACTGCACCTCACCAACTTACGATCAAAAAATTTTACGTTTGAATTTTACTTTAATTTTTTAAACTTAACTTAGTAGCCGTTATCATGTCAGCGGCGTCAGCGACTTTAATGTGACATCATGCGTAGACTCCTCTAGTATTCATATTTAATTTTCCGTACTGCATATTGTGGTGTATTGTGCTCAAGGGTAGATATGAATAAGAATGGGCTGTTTGCCGAAATTGGACCGTTGACAACGGAACCGAAGAAATTGCTTTGTTTTTTTTTTTGCCTCGTGACTGAGCACGATTCGCCGTTTTTCGTTTGGAAGAACGTTTCATCCATTTCTGTCTTGGCATAATCTTCACTAACATTATTATTTAATAACTTGGTTAGTAAATGTTGAAAAATTTTCTACTAGAATGGAATTTGAATGTTGTTTTTTGATTACCTACTTGTATAGAGATTGGCTCTATATAAGTAGTTAATGAAACTAAGTCACAAATCATTTTTACAAATGCGCAGTAGTATTGTTAATAGGAATTAAGGAAAAGTTTTAATTTTAAGATGTTATCGTCTAACTTCGACTTTTAAACAGTCTTATTAAATAATATTTTATCAGACTTAGAAAAAGTACGTCATAAACATTTACCACCTCCCTACCCTTAATCCCTACCTATTTATCTACTTTCTACTACCATCTACTCAATAAAGGTCAACTTTGAAAAACTACAAGCACCTACCTCCTTACCTACCCATTTGTAACAATCACCACCGGACTAGGCTAAATAGGTACCTTCTTACTTATTTATGAACGTAGGTACCCTAATAACCCAATCCATGTAAAACTTCCAGTTTCCCAATGAGTTTCCCCAATTGCTGGCAGGATATTTATTAAATTACCCCGGCAAGGGCATAACACCGAAAAGGTCCGACGCAAACCTAAGCCCGCTTTAGGAGTGCGAGTGTAAAACAGCGAATGTGGGGTTTAATTAAAATTTTCATTAGGTAGGAATGTTCCAGGTTATTTCTAGAATGTTTTGAAATGCTCTCCTAATTGAGGAAATTTTGAAATGTTTTCATAAAACTGGATTACGTTACCTAGATATATGAATTTAGAGTTTTCATTCTTTATCCACACTTTTTATAACGAAAGTTCGTTTTAAAAAGTGTGAATTTAAGCTGTCTATTTCGTACAAAATTTCAGTAAATACATGAAATTGTATTATTTTAACTTGTAGAAAGCTATAACATTGATTTAAGTAAATGAAGTTGAAACTATGTAAGAGAAATTTTAAGTAGGAAAATATTTTTCAATTTCGGAAATAATTGTGGTTGATTGTTTTGTTAACCAACCTAAACCAACATTCACTATATTGAACGCGCAGTTTTAAAACACCGCAGCCACAGCTCCCAACTCGTCCGGAAACGTTATCTCTGTAGAACTAAACAACTCACTCTGAGCGAATGATATTGCTATCTAAAACCATCTCAAGCTCTTCTTCCAACCACTTAAATTTCAACCCTATTTAACAAAAGAAAAGGCTGAAGATCGCATGCATGTGATCTAGAGATGAGACACTGTCGTTCATTTAGCAAGAAACGCTGGCTCAGTAAACCTCGCTTCAACCAGACACCGCAGAGCTGAGACTATTCAATTAGGTACGAGTATCCAACTTTGTCCTTAGCTCCGACCTCAATTTTAATCGCTGAATGTTGCCAACATCGAAGTGGAAAAATAAACGTTATTCAGTTTAATTTACGAGACGTGCGATTGTCAGTTATTCCTGAATGTGCTGAATCGACGGCGAGGGCCGTAAATCTTGGGCCTTCAACATGTCTGTTGGAAATACAGATTCGTGATGCTGCGTAAGAAATTCCAATTGACTTTCCGTTTGGTAGAGCCAGTGTAGGGAGGTTTAGGTAATTATGTGAGGTACTTCCAAATAAGTTAAGAGGTTAAGTTGGACAAAACTAATTTTGAGGTAGGTTACGAAAATACATAATATTTAATCTGTTGTGTAATAAATCGGTCATAAATAGGTAGGATTCATTATTAGTACCTTATATTATAAGTAATAAGTAATTTAGAATGCTAAAATATTTTATATGTTGTTTTACTTCTTAATATTGCCAAAGTGTTGAAGTAAAGTAGTTAGTAATTAATTGTAGCTGGAGATAAACCAGACGATTCAAATCTCAAGACATTCATTTTCAATAGAGATAATGTTTGCCCGTTCCAAATTCAAAGAAACAGGTTCACTCAAATAACCAATCCTCAATAGAACGCGTGGCGGCCATGTTGACATGTCAGCCAATGAGAGCGCGTCGAGTCAAACAAAACCAAGATGGCGGCCGGTTCTTACCTATCGGATTGTATCATTCCCTATTATTAGGTTGAAGAGGACGGTCGTGGGGCAGGTACAAGCACAAAATTATTATTCTTTGTATTTACATTGTACAAGGATTAGATTTGTCTTTGAATTCATGCTTTTTTAAGAAAACTGAAAACTGTTTGTTGTGAAAACATGCACTTAACAATTTTAGTAAACATATTCACCGTTTTTTTATCAGTAGATACAATTACTTACTGAGTACCTACCTACCTATCTACCTACCTACCTTAGTAGAATTTTTAATACAGTAATAAGAATTTAAAGAGTTTACAACATAATAATACATATTTAAAAAAGCAAATAGTTTAATTTCCTTTTCCAAAACTTGTTATCTAAGTAAAAATAAAACAATAATAAAGATACAACAGCAATATTAGTTAACAGGTACATAATATTTTTCATAGTCTATAATGTCCCGCTTTTGACTATCAATGCACACACTTTTCAATATGAGCAAAGAATAGATAACCCAACATATTAGTTTTGTGCACATCTGTTTATTTAGGTATACATTTTGTTTTTGCATTTTGTTTACTTTTTTTTACATTGGCCAATGTTTTTTTTTTATACTTGTTGCAATATAATAATTACAATTACATACATTTGTACTTGTGATTCAGTACCTCTATTTTAAGAGGTACCATAACATTTTACCGATCTTATTCTAGCTAAAGAGCAATCAATTTTACAGATAAGTATTGCATTAGAATTCAAGTGCTGAAGCTTTGATTAAGTCTGTGACTTAAATGTGAGAACAGATGTTGAAGTGCAATGAACTCCGACATGCGTCTGCGCTACCAAAGATGACGTACTATTTATAGCGCTACGTCACTTGTCAAGTTAGAAAAAAGGAAAAAACAACTAACTCTAATACTAGTAGGTAACTCCATCTTATCGAGCATTAAAAAGAGACTGTTCCTATTACATATAAAAAAAAGGACAAAAAGGTACGAGAAATTACAAAAGGTGGGGTTGCCAAGTCTTTTCAGTTTTCCATAGCCGAGGAATATATAAGTACATAAAATATAATAAATACCCACTCATAAATGTCAGGTTAGGTTTTCATACGAATTAAGAACATAAGATAACATAATTATCGTCACATCTTTCCCTCGAAGGGGTTGGCACAACCACATTTTCCCGGATGATATTCAGTCCCTGAAATGTAATAGGGAGCGAGCCTGTCGCCAGTAATAAGAAATTGTGAAGAACTTTCGAACTAAGAAACCCGTTTTAAAAACTGAATCCGGCTATAACATCGACCGGTTAATACGACGCAAAATTACCGGCCGTTTCTCCATCACCATAAATTAATTATACTGTAGGTATTTCTAAATCATTTTTAGCAACTGATAATTTAGTCACAACTTTATATATGGCAATTAAAAAAGCATTAAATTTTTAATGGAGCTAAATATGTTTTACGGCCAATCAAATGTTAAATAGACACGCATAATTTAGTATTAAATTGACTTATTGTTTTATTGCGCTTAAATTAATTGAGTTATATTTTTCCTGGAACAATTTGCCCCTATAATTTATTTTCTGAAAGCGATGATTAAAAAACACAGGAAACTTTATTCTGGGTGGCATTAAATTGTTTATTTTTTTAATTATACCTACTAAACGTTTTTAATGTGTTTTCAAGTAAAGTAAAATAGGTTGGTTTATGTATAGATAGATTGACCTTTAAAATCAAATATAATCAAAATAAAAGAATGTTAATACATAGAGTAAGTCATTACCTATTTACTATAAACAAATTCTTTTTTTAAATAGTGAGAAAGATAATAAGTACCATACTAAGTAAAAGTCAGTTTTTTTTTATTATGTCTTTATCTCTTAGGTCCGTTAATTGATAAAATAGTTTACTAAACTATTTGTTATTACTATACTGTTAACTGCCTAAAAGCTCAAGTCGCTAGTTGTACAAAAAAAGTTCTGCCCTTGGAGTTTGACTTTTTACGTTTGGTTAAAGAGGAAAATCTTCCAAAGATACCCGGACGTTGGATTTATAAAAAAGGTTCTACCTTTTCAGGACTCTTATCTACCCTCCAAGATAAAAATAAGCTTTTTTTGTTTCTCTTTAGTCTATAATTTTCCCGTAATGATAGATAGTAGGTACTGTTAGCAGAAGAAAGAAAAAAAACTTTTTTTTTATGCTCGTTTAAGGCAATAAGTGCCTGTTAAGAATCAATCATTAAAGTATGTAACAAAATAAAGTAGGATCGGTATTTTTCCAATAAAATTACGCATTATTTTTCAACTTAATGCAAAAATGTTTAAATTTACAACTAATACTGTTCTTATTTTGATTTGTTTAAAAATGACGAAGGTGTTATTTTAATTTCTACCCACTAATAAAAAATGCGTCTGTCACTTTAATAGGTTTTTTTGTACCTGTAATTTTCTGACCGTATCTCAGTTCCATCAGAAGGGCAGACACGGTAGGTGATTTGGGAAAATTACATTATAAAAAGAGAGAATGAAAACCCCCAGGGCCTGGGGTGGGTAGAAGCTCACTTCACGGCGTTATTATAAAACTAATCTTAAAAGGACTTTTAAGATTTTTTAAACACACTTTTAATGCCGTTGCGAATTCTTAGTGAAGTTGTGTAACAAGGTATATTTGTAATTATAACTAAAATATGACCCATATAGAATAAAGATGGCTTTTCATTTATATGAAGCTATCTAAAGCAATCTAAATGATATAACAAAACTAATTTTAAAGAAGTTTTCAGGATTGTACACAGTAAGTAGAGAAGTACCTAAGTACAAAAACTCACAAAGTTTTTCTCTAAAGACACTTATTAATGACACCTATTAGGTTTAGTTAGGTACTTATAAGTTTTAAAACAGTTAAATAACTAAAATTATATACCTGTCATATTACCTACTAGTACCTACACTTCATGAGTTGAGTAGAGACCACTTCTTTCATTAAAAAGTCCCGCGATCCCGGCTACATGGATTTAGAACTAGTTTAGAACTTACAATAATACTTACAACATACTTAATCTTTATTGCACACCAAAAACACAAATAACAAGTAGGTAACACTATTAACAGAAAAACCAAAAAAAACTCGGCTGCAAAGAGTTGTACCCTATTTCACTTACACTATCAAGACGATTTAAATGACACCTCACATGTCGAAATCGAAAAGAAAAAAGAAACAAAAAACAAAACCCTCCTTTTTGCGCATTTGGATAAAAACAAACAAAGAAAAATAAAATATCATTCAGCAGTATAAGTTATCAGCGATTTCGTATGCAAATTTCAAATCAGATTTACTTAGGCCGAGTAGAATGTTTTTTAAAAAAAGCCATTTTAATTGGCGACCAAATTAGATGGCATAATTTCATAGCTTTTGGCATTAAGAAGATAAATTTAAGTAAATAATATGTACCTATCCGACTAAATAAATAAATAAAATAAATAAAAAATGTATTTATTGCCAAAACCTATCCGATCCCTGTAAACTCATACCTACCTACTCCAAATTTTAAACCATCAAAGTAAGCCGAACGTCAATACACGACTCTCCTAAACTCTATTACTTTTACTGCCGACGTTTTTCCCAAATTGGAAACGCAGACTGATCGGATCCAGTGTTAGAAGTTGAACAGTAAAAACTTTCTTTGTTACGCGATAGTATCGGGCAAACTTCTCCATTCAAGCCCCTCGGACGAAATTGAAGGAAAACCTTTGCCTTTTAGCCAAGTATAAAGACTGAAGAACTCCTTATCTTGAGGGTTAAAGTTTTTAAATTAAAGATAAGGGACAATGTTCTAATCTAGAAGTTTAAGTATTGCTTGAGCATAATTTTCATTGTTTTCTTTTGACTGTAGAATGTTGCAGAATTTATTTGAATAACAATGTGTAAAATTTATTAAACTTTTGTGTTCTCTTTTTCATCACATTTAAATTTTGTCTTTACATTTCAATACTATCTTTTAACTATTAGTACCTGGATGGCCGAGCTTTGCTCGGAATTTTTTTTTATTTTTTAATTGTGTTTTTTGGATAATAAACAATTGATTTTAGTCTAACCTCAAAGCAAACACTCATTGACTTCGTGTTACTTAACAACGCCATCTGCTGTTGTGTCGTTAAAGCAATTAGTTGCTCACAAAAAATAGTAGTATTATTATTCGCCAATAGATGTCAGGAAGAGTCAAATTTTTCAGTTGAGATTGATTATCGATAAAACACGAATAAAATGATATTTTCTAAAAATGATTCCTAGCTAGATCGATTTATCGCCCCCGAAACCCCCTATATACTAAATTGTATGAAAATCGTTGGAGCCGATTCCGAGATTCCAATTATATATATATATATATATATATATATATACAAGAATTGCTCATTTAAAGGTATAAGATTAAACAAGTAAGCATGTAAATAAACTATGTAAGTACGAGTACATACTTACTAAGTGACAAAAGCAAGAAAGGTTACTTGTTTTTCTTTAGAACCCAGAAGATTGATTTCGCAACTTAATTTGCACAACCGTCACTCAAAAACACATGTGCCAGCAATTCCTTAAATTATTCATAATGGTTCCATAATGGACGTAACCGCTCGCGTATGAATAACGTATTCTAAGCCGGAGCAGAGCGGAGCGGAGCGGCAGTAACAAAATATTCCCGGGGGAGTCCAATTAAAACGTTCCATCCGCAAAATTCCACGGGGTCGAGAAGTTTCTGAATACCTCACAGAATCAAGCTTGGTACGGTTAGCAAGAGAGCTTGGGAAGAGAAGCTTAGACTGGAAACTTTAAGTAATGCTGTGACTAAAATCTTGCACACTAAGCAGTAACTTACAAGGAAATTATAGCTTGAAAACATGGCCAGCTCTATTTTATGAACTGCTTTTTTTTATTAATAAACAGCGCACCGTAGTGTAGATAAAAATAAAATCAACCAGAACAACAGATAAGTTCACCGACGGCATTGATTACGGATCTATTTAATATTAGGTACCTACAATAGACATTAAAATACTTTTAAGTAATTTTCAATGTGTGAAATTGAGTAATAGCTTAGAAATTAGTAGCTAAAACTAAATCAACGTTGTTAAATCTACACTATAAGTATAAGAGCTTTTCGCTAAAAAGCTCTACAACAAAAATAAGACTCAAACACCATAACAAACAAAATTAACGACATATTCTAAACAGGTCAGCCAACTCGGACGCTTGTCAAATATAAAGACTAAACTAATGTCGAACATCGACTGAAGACGGAACCAGCGATGTCATAAAGTATACAAATTTACCGGCACACATGCTGTCCGTACCTCGAATTAATCGCTCGACGCATACTTAGAATATTTCTCTTGGTATAATTTCTCTGGCAAGCGTCTTGCTTCAAGGAATGCAAACTCAACTTTCGTGTCTTCGTACGTACCAATTATTTATTTAATCTATGGTTTTGGTAATTTGAATTATGGCTGCCAGTAATTTTAGAGTTGGAATAGCTTCATAATTTGAAATAAATTTTGATGGTTTATTGCTCAGTGAAACATAGGTTTTGAATGTACTAAAGTTAAGTTGGATAATCTGTGTAATGTCTTTTATTAATTTTGTCATTAAAATTTTAAACTCACAACCCATAAGCCAAAATTAAGTAATAACAAGTGTTTCCACACTTATTTTAATTAGAACGCAAAGCAAAGTAGACTAACGTCATTTCTATTTGATTTACCTACTTAGTAAAGGTTAAGTAAAGTAAGTAAAGCAGGTCTTATCAAAAACACAAACAAGTCAAAATGACTACAGTTTAAAAACGTCATTTGGCAAAAAAAAATTAAAATCAGTGCTAAGATTTTGTTACTAGTAAAATTAACAAGCAGTCTTAGTCATCTAAGCCAAACCGCAGACCCTATGAAACCCAAGAACTTAATAAGAAAAATAAAAGAAACACATCTGCGGTATGAATCTCTTAATCCCCGGCGCGGAGCCTGAGACACGCGCGTCCAATATTTATAAATAATAACTTGAAACAATATAAGCAGTGGCTCTTAAGAGTTCGCTACATAAACTTCTCCCCGAGAACAAATGGATTACTTGTGTACGACGCGCGCCATCTAGCGGGGGGCGCGCGAAGCGGGCGAGGCCTACTGCGTGACAATGGGCGAGAGTTATGAATACGCTTTACTTTCATACTGACACTGATGCCCACTTGCACTGAATATAAGAAAGTCCTTGCTTAACTAGTTTAATCTGCTCCTAGCGAAATATTCGCGTATGAGGCACATAAAGTTAAAAATCTCCTAAGGAAGGGCTTAAGGTCCTTGGTTAAGGTAAGAAAATTTAGTTAGAAGCTAGCTAGGAGTAGCGTAAACTAGATAAGCAAGGAATTAGGCAATTCTTATATTCAGTCCAAGTGGCCATGAAACTTTTAGAAAGACAGCGATAGGTCTTAAGTTAGTGCGGGGTTTCAATTTAATAAGGGCTTGAAAACCCTTAAAAATCAACGTTAGGTAGGTTTAGTTACCTATCTATGAACAAATTAAGTAGATAAACTTTTCGGTTGCATATTTGCAATATATTTTCGATGGGTTCATTGTATATTTGATATGAAAAAGGAATAGGCTACATTTGCAACCAGATTTACTTCATTTTCTTCTAAAATTAAAACACTGAGTCTTATATCCTCACTTGTAAGTAACTCGTGTAAGTTTGATGTAAGGTCACGTACAAACAAAGTTACCTAATTCCAGTAGTAACCCCCTGTATGAGTTACTGTTATTACCCGGATTTTCCCGCTTCCGTACACGCATTCACTTACACCCTACTTATTGTGGGTAGTCGTAAAAATACGACGGAATTATTTTATTAAATTGATTGCGTTTTCGAAACATATCCCTGAATAAGGTTTGAGATTCGTCTTTATTTCAATAATTTTATTGCGAGTATTTGTCTTCAAAATCGTTGAAAAGAAATTTTGAATTGTTTTTTATTGAATAATCTAGCAGCGCCCTGCGGTTTTACCTGCGTTTAAAAAGTAGTCTATGTCTTAATCCAAAGTAATAAAAAACAGTTTACCTCCATACCAAATTTCATCAAAATCTGTCCATCTGTTTGAGCGTGAAGAAGTAACAAACATACACCCATACCATAAAAAAAAAGGGACTTGAAAAACGATTCACCGTCACAATATCTTATTGACACTTACGTTCAAATCCCTAAACAGTGGATGGTTTATTTTTTACCAGCTGCGGCCCACGGTTCAAAAATATCATTGAATGCTATTCCAGACTACAACCTGTATCTGTGCCAAATTTCAAAATTTGAAAATCGATTCAATAACATCTACCAACCTAGGTTATCATTGGACAAATAAAAATAAACAAGCACATCACACACATATCTACACAAATAATCAATCAAGTTGATTTTATAATATTAGTAAGTATGGAGTACTCCATACTAAACTAAAAGTAACTGTGTCTGTCTGTATGTAGGCTTTTCACGGTTCACGGCATAACGTTTGAACGGATCTTGCTGTTTGATAATTGGTTGCAAAATTTCACGAGGAAGGTTATTGGTCACTATTTTCTGAATAAACGTGAACAAAGTAGCGAGTAACAGCTAGTAATACAAACGTATCTATCGTACACATGCTGATTTATCCAAGTAGACTCTGAATTCTCGCTTCTCTCAACAATCCAGCCAAATCATCAATAGGGTCAACTGGTATAAATTCGTCTGTGGGCCAATTGCGTCTTTCGAGAATTACTGAGAAACCCTTCACAAGTTACGGGCATGGGTTCGATTCCCACCTAGGCTAAACATTCATGTGATGAACATTGTTTGTTCTATGTCTGTGTGTTAATGGGTGTTAATATCTATTTTAGTATGTATTTAAACGTTTATAATATGTATGTTTATCAGTCTCTGGCAGCCATAGTACAAGCTTTGCTTAGTTTGGGGTCAGACGACCATGTGTGCAAGTGTCCCGAATATTTATAAACTAATTATTTATTAGGCGCTCCCTACATATTTTTCCTATCTATAGTTGCAAAAATTTGTACTAGGTAACGTTAGTTGCCTAACTTGTAAAGATTTTGTTAGTGACTCCCGAATGACGCAATTGCCCCACCGACACATTTGTACCAATTGACCCTACTACTTCAAACCTCGTACCTCCGAATCATCCTCAATACATATTACTGTGTAATTATAAGTGGCTTCGCGGGTGTTCCAGTGTTACAGTAAGTTATGTGTCCGTCTGTCTGTAAAGACTTACGAACGTGGTTTACTGCGTCGTTACTGCTAATTAGGAACCCTGTCTTTGGCTCCACGACTTTAATTTACTGGAGTACTTTTCAGGATTTACTTTTGATTTATTATTGAGTTCAAAGTGAATTTGTTGTACTTTATAGAGCTTGGTAATACTTTTTGTTGAACTAATTATAGTTATAAATAATAAACCTACAGGCAATCTGGCCGTGATGTAGATGTCTGATAAAGTAAAAAAATAACTTGGTTGCCGCTACTTTTTGAAGACATGAACAGTATAACACTAAACGCTAATGTTATAAATGCGAAACTTTGATGTATGGATGTTTGTTACTCAATCACGCTAGAACAGCTGAACGGATCTGGATGAAATTTGGCACAGAGACAGATTATAGTCTGATTTTTCAATACGAGACGCAGCTAGTTTGCCATATATTTATTAAACTAAATTTAACTTCCTTTCCTAATAATTTCTCCATATAAAATAACGCTCTATAATTACTAAGTTATTTACAAACTACCTATGCATTTTTGGTAGAAAATAGATATTGCATACATTTACAACGCAATTACTTTCTGAGCTTTACAAGGCATAATGTCACACTCTAACGTAATGGCAAACGTTAGCTAATACACTCAGTCGATACAACCACTCAAGTTTACTTGATACTAAATTTACTTTTAAATTAACCGCTTTGTAGCCTAGATTATATAAGGTGTAGTTTTGGTGAAGCAAAACTACTAAATGTGATGAATGACAATGTTATGATATCTGAGTCGTGTAAAAGCAAAATCATTGAAATAAAATCCAAATGTAGTATTTTTTTAAATGTAATTACTAAAATATATTTGTTGGGACACGCACACAACAGGGATTGTTGAAGTCTTAATCCTGTGAAAGTGAGTTTGTTCGTTCGTTTGTTTGTTACGCTAATGACAAACAAACGAACAAATACCGATACTCATAGTCAATCAATCATCATGAAGTTTTGCATATATCATGTCAGGGGTTCAGGTACCACAGGGTACTTTTAACTTTCGCCTGAGTTCAGGCCAAAGGGACTAGTGTTCTGGCCCTTCTGGGTAGTAAATTTAATTTAATTGTGTAACATGTTTTTTAGTCTGTAAGGTATTTATAATATGAGCCCGTGTTGTTATTTTATGACAACCAGTGCCCTAATCAAATAATTTAAGTATTTTTTTTTAATAGCAGTTCCAGGGCCCGCAGGTGAAATCGCGGGGTACAGTTAGTATTAAATATACCTTAACATATTACAGCTATAGTCTGACACGCTTAAAAGTAAGTTTAAATTGTAAGAGGCCACACAGGCAGTGGAATCCTCGCGCGGTCGTTTTGATTTACAATTTATTAATCGCTGTATCAGTTAATTAAGATTATAAGTACCATGACGTAAGGATATTAAGCTGAAGAAATGAGTCAGGTGCCGTAAGAAGTAGGTATTTTAAAAGGCAACTAAGAAATAAGAAGCTGTTATTAATAACAAGAAAATAAGAACGCTAAATAATAAACTAACGAAACGAGTATCTAACGAAAGAGTTTTGCAGATGGTGAACGAAAAGGCAGAGGTCTTAAAAACTGTCAAGAAACGCAAGCTGCTGTACTTTGGACACATAATGCGTAACAACAAATATGACCTGCTCCAACTCATAATGCAGGGGAAAATTCAGGGAAAAAGACCACCGGGAAGAAGGCGTACCTCTTGGCTTAAGAATCTGAGGACATGGTTCAACCTAAGCACTGGATCCCTGTTCCGCGCTGCTGTGTCTAAGATTAGGATAGCCATAATGATAGCCGACCTCCGGTAGGAGATGGCACCATAAGAAGAAGAAATAATAAACTGAGGAAACGTGATTTATAATTTTTAACTCCCGACGTAAAAACGACGGGGTGTTATAAATTTCACATGTGTCTGTGTGTGTGTGTATGTGAAAGGTGAATTAGTCGAGAGTATTCTAGTAGATGTTTAATGAATGTCGGTGCCGGTTTTTTCTCTATTAATTTATAGTACCTGGACGCCCGAGCTTTGATCGGTATTTAAAAAAAAATAGTATTATTATTCGCCAATAGATGTCAGGAAGAGTCATATTTTTCAGTTGAGACTTCTCAAACGCCTCCATTTTGTTATTTTTCTTCCAAGTTTATGTTTAAGTTGATTATCGATAAAACACGAATAAAATGACATTTTCTAAAAATGATTCAGCTAGATCGATTTATCGCCCCCGAAACCCCCTATATACTAAATTGTATGAAAATCGTTGGAGCCGATTCCGAGATTCCAATTATATATATATATATACAAGAATTGCTCATTTAAAGATATAGGATTTGTGGTATTTGTAACATAGAGCTACCTGTAGGAGCTAAGTAACTACTTATAGGCGAATTATAGGTTCATATCGTTAAGGTTTACCAATAATTTTGAGTAATTGATTAGGTATTAATCTGAAACAAATGAAAACATTTTTTTTTTGTAAAGCTTTCAGCTAATGTTACCTACTATAATTTATTAGAACTTTTTGTTAGTTAAATTATGTCTGTCTTGTCTAAAAACTTTCATGACTCTTCTTTCTTTCATGAAATAGATAAGAAGTCACACAGACCTAAAACATTATTTTTTGCTTCGCGAAGATCTGTAACCATTCCTGTTTAATTAAAAAAAAATCAAAGCCTCGTTAACGTTTGCACATACTTCATCTTCATAACGCATACTTACTATTTTAAAAATTAAAACAATTTGCTTGCAGTAAAAGTTGATTCATTTTAATTGGCTGGGTCAGACCATCCCATCAGAAATTTTAGGTCTTCATACAGAGTCATGGAAAACTTTTTTGTTTGATATTTTTCTCATTTTTATTCCTTACAATAATTCAATTTACCTACTGTTTAATGTACATACTATCAAAAGTAAACATCTTACCCTTCCAACGCCATCTGTGTCTGGACGCCAGAAATATTTTGACAGCCGTCCAGCGGCCACCGAAATACTCACGCCATAACTCATGATTTATATCCAAAACAAATATTAAAATCAAAAACATTTTTCACAACACTACTTTCACGCGTAAAATCTCGAGACAAACTGGCCGTTTAACTGACTTACTAGCTTTCTCTTTGCTCGCAAAAACCTAATTTGAATTTTTATAGAAAACTGGGTCATCTAGCCTTTCTCAGAAGCGCGCGCGCAGCTTTTACTGCATTGTGTCTTTTTAGATAAAGGGTTGCGTTTACTGTCAACAATTGTTTTGTTCGAAATTCAAATTAGGTGCACGCAATTTGCATGTTTTGGAATGTTTTGTGTTTAAAATGCAACTCTTTTGTCTATAAAAATCAATAGGTTCAAAATTTTGAATAAGTCGGTTTTGTCAATAAAAGCTTTTGTTAAATTTTGTAGTGTAGGTAAAACTCACAAGTTAACTATGCTTGAAGCGAAATAGTTTTTCCATATTTCAAATAAAGCAAGGCACTTGTATATTTTGTAGTTAAAAATTTAATTCGCTGTAAGTATCAGTATTTTCTTTAATTTCAGCGATAATAATATATCAGGTATACTTTCGTTTTTTTTGTTCTTTATTTGTTTTATTATTGCAAAAATAATAAATATACGATAATTTTGCATAATATAATATTGTTAAACTGTACACTCGTTGTTATAAACCTATTTTAACATGACTCTACGTTGCCTCTAGCTATACGATATCACCAAGCTTCACTTTATTTATTAGAACGCCATCTAGCGACACTCAAAAGAACTTTTACGAGCTTGGAAGCTCATAGCTTTGGTGGTGTACATTTTGTTGAAAGGAGGAATGAGAAAACACAAACAGCATGTAGGAACGTACCAAGCAGGCTCGAAAAACAATTTTAGAATTCATAAATAAACGTTGTTGAATATCGGACTAATCAATGTAATAACTCGTCAGTAAAGTAAGCGCCAGCATAAACAGCCAACACTTTTTACTGTTTATTATTATTGTATTTCTTAAAACATCAATTTAAATTAAACACCAAAATAGCCGAGTTAACAAAATTATAAACTTATTCAAAATGCTAATTTCTAAATTGACTAAATTGCCAAATTTTCATCTGAAATAAAATAACCGTTCAAATTTAAGAAACTAGCTAAAGCCCTCGCTAAAAGGGAATAAAAAGGAAGCTTACGTCGAGAGTACCTTACGTTTGTTTACGCGAATTCAGGTGAAAGTTAAGAATAGCGCCACCTATGCTTAGAGCTTGTAACTAAAAAGAGTTTTTTTGGTGATCAGCTATCCTCAACATTTTGTGTTTCAAATCAAACTAATATTAAATTTTTAAAATTACTCAGTATTAATGTACGTTAAAAGTAATTCTATAAATTATACCATGGGTCAAGATAATTATACTAAAACCAGACAAAAAAAATAATATAAGTAAGTGTTTTAGGGTTCCCTACCCAAAGGGTAAGACGGGACCCTATTACTAAGACTCCGCTGTCCGTCCATCTGTCTGTCTGTTTCTCTGTCACCAGACTGTATCTCATGAACCCTTATAGTTATTTTAGTTAGTTAGTTGATTTTTTTACAGATGACGTATTTCTGTTGCCGCTATAACAACAACACTAACTATTTAAAGGGGCTCCCATATAACAAACACCATTTTTTTCGGTTTTTATATCCAATGGTACAGAAACTTTCGTGCGTGAATCCGACTCGCACTTGGCCGGTTTTTTTTTATCTAGGCGTATCAATTTCGTTTGTCCATTAATACTATTATAGATTTACATCCAAGTTATCAATATTGATTGTGGTAATCAATATTGATAATTTAGATTTTTTTAATTGGCATAATATTACTTACATAAACTTACTACATTAAATTGATTTTATTAATTTTACTTAAGTTAATAAAAAAAATAGATCATTCAATAAATATTGTGTAACTAAAAATGTTGACGACATCACCATCGAAATACCCTCCCAAACCTCCATACGACACGTACAAACACAACCACATTCCAAACATGTGTGCACGAAGAATTTCAGCTGGCAGGCCATTGCCACGCCGACCTTCCGACGCCATCTTTATTTTATCCCCTATCTCTTTCTATCATACATCCAATCATGAGAGGGGAGTATACGTTGTCTCTTTCTACAGAGATGGGTCTAATCACAGCGTGACTTCTTTCCATTTGAGGGGAATGGAAAAATAAAATAAAAAATGTACAAAAGTATGGTGGCTTGCGTAATCGAGCGGACATTATTGGAATACTCTGATAATGGCAGACGAGGAATGTCGTTTATTTTGAGGTTAGGAGGAGCTTAATACTGGTTTAGTATCGACTCTACCGGCTCTACATTCGTTCGATTCGATTGGTATTTATTTTCGTTCGGCTATATGTACCTACCTACATATGTTATCATTGATCGTAGCGTGGGTGAGTCAATTTTTAGTTATTTTAAAGATTGTTTTGATGCTATAGGTACTCTTACGAGTAGGGATAGGTCTAACTTAAATCTTGATGCATGATTCCGTATCGAATAATATGTAAGTACCTCAATAAAATTTAATAAAATTCAAGTACCTATTGAACATAGATGTCATAATTTATGTTCAAAATTGTTTCGTCATAGAACTAAAAATTTTCGATTAAAAAAATATTATTTAGCTACATTAAAATGTACTTACCGTTTAGGCAACGTCTTCAAAACGTTTAATCGAATTCCTTTTATTCACACCATTTTGATGAGATCTGAAAGAGAAAAATATCAAATTAATAAACTTAACCTTTATGTCGTTACACCAATGCTCCAATTAGCTTGCAATTCGCTTGCAAGCGAAATTCACAAAATATTAATAATTAAAAGTATTTTTTTGTACGGATTTTTTCAGCATAATTCCAATGACTTTAAAATAAATTCAAGCAAAACTTTTATCATACTAAAAAGCTCCTTGAATTATTTACTGTGCACTTAGTAAAGATTATCATTCTCACGATTCGCGGCTCTAAGCTGTAAATAATGCTGATATACTGTATGAGGTAGGGACTAGAAAATTTACGAGACGTCTGCTTGTATCAGCTGCGCGGATACCGCGCTACTTAAATATAGATAGGAAAGCTTAGATATCACCTGCCTAGTAGCCAAGAACATGTTTTAGATGCCACGAGTAGATACTGTCTCTTTAGCGGAGAAAAGGTTAAGATGGATGGTGACACATGCTTATAGGTACATTCGTCACAAATACATATCTACTCATGTATGTATTAACTACGTATGTCAAAAATGACTAAAATTGCTACAAGTCAAAAAGTAAGGCCTTAAATTCTCCACTCGTTGCCAGTTTTTACTAGCCACGGGCAAGCTTGCTTTTCTTTGTACTTAAGCACCGACATAAATGTCAACAAGCAGACTTACGACCTAACCGAGGCAAGTGAAAATTGCAGCACATTAAAAATATTTACGTACCTATTCCAGGGTTCAAGTACGAGACCAACTCGAACTGTTCTCACCGCGATCTCGCGATTGGTACGCCATAAAGCGAATTTATGTCATGACCGCTATAAACGCACGGGAATGGCTAATCATCTGTTAATCGCAATTTACGCATCAACACTGTCAAATAATACTCGAATGAACAAGCGATAAAAGTTTATTGCAGCGTGACGTTGGGATTTCTCGACGATACGAGCATACATTCTCTTTATTTTCTAGACAATGAAAAAGAAATGACAATCACTGAGTTAATTGTCACTTCTTCTTCATTGTCTGGAAAAGTTTTTACTGAACGTACTATTAGAAAAGTAATAGACTGCTAACTGCTAAGTCTTAGTCGGGATATAATTTTTCTAAGCTATAAAATAACTTGGACAGTTTTAGCAATTTAAAATCTGATTCTGTTCCTAAGTCAGGGTTTGACAACTTTTTGGTCTATCAATAAAAATGGTGACAAAACCGTTTCATGGTACACTACTTAGGTTGCCTCTTTTGACTCAATAAAAAGTGTAAGGAAAAACTAACTTTACTGTAAGAATTAAAGTTTCGTCAAAATTTAAAATTTTTCTGGGAACATATAAACAAAACTCGGACGATATTAATTTCGACCGATTTATTTGCAACAATTATACTTTTTAGCACGGTTTTAATCAAGCCTGCCTCACACAGTATTGGTGTACCTATAAGGTGTACTTATAGGGTTTACAGCACCAGAAATTGTGGACAAAACTGTAGCTTTTAGCTTTAGGCTGCGTTTCCACTGTAGCGTAACTGAGAGCCGTGCATTGACCGATAACAATGCTTCCACTGAAGCGGAGAGGAGATTTCGACCACAGTAATTGGTCAGTTGTGCCCCGATCTGATCAACTCTGCTTTAGGTAGAACGCAACCTTAGTTTGTTCAGTGTTGGTTAAAAATTGTTTCACATCCCTATGCTTGCGTGACCAAACAAAAAATACTCAGACCATGCGGAAAGAGTCACTATACAGTCTGACTGAACCTACCACAAAACTGATTTTATTCTCTGTTTATACATAATATAAAGTTTATGTTTCATACTTTACGGGTGTTGAACTCTGAATCGGTTGATTATGGTTTTTTAATGGTTCACTGCGAATATTAGTCAATTCATTGTTGGTTCGCCATTGTTTCTTGTGCATGGTTTAATGCAAGCTGGCTACGGTAAATCGTTAAAGTGTTCCTATAAGGTTACAGAGCACTCGTGTATGTTTGCGGGCGAGTTATTTACAACTGGTCCCATTGTTTTAATATTGAAATGCAAAACAATCGATTTAGATTGAGCTGAAAAGTTTAGCTACGATTGGTTTGGAAAGCTGCGCTAACTAGTAATAAATTAAAATAATACTGGCTGCGCTGTTTTACTTGTGAATTTCCGGTTTTGCTGCCTAGTGTTTTCCGGATTCAAAATTCCTGCATGTGATATCGTAGCTAGTAGGTAAATATAGTTTATTCTTAAAGACGAATAGGTCCAGAAATCTACTACTTTGGAGCATAAAGCAAACGTTTGTTAAGTCTTTCGAAATCATAAGGAAGCTTCTCGCCTGTTGATCTACAACCGCATTGTAAACCATCCCAAATCCTGCATAGCCCAATAACTCATTCGAGTTGGTACACATTCCCAGTCATAAATACCTTACAGTGTAAGATAGATAGCCGTAAGATGCTATAACGTTCCATTCAAAGGCTGTAAGCACGAGATCGCCCAAACACCGGTTGTTTGGTGATGTTGTAAATCAAATCATCAATTATCGACAATCGTTTACACTCGCCAGGCCGCCGTGTAAACAATTCGAACATTAAAACTGGCTACCTACATTTTACGACTATTCAATTTGGGGGAAAATCGATTTTATTCGCTCGCTTTTCAATCGCGTCGCGGGTAAAGTCGCTCGAGATTACGTGAGTGTTTACGCTTCGGATTTTAGGATTTTTTTCTTTACTCGCGTGCGGAAGTGGTTGGCGGATGCGACTGGGACGATACACTGTAAACTATTTGACGTAAACAATAGTCTTATGTGCAACAAACTTATGTTGAGAACTGAGCGATGGAATACATCGAATGGAGGAGCCACCATCGTAGTATCTGAACAAAACAGCGAGTTATCGGTTACATTTGTTAGTTTCCGTATTTTCCTACTTCTACGGATAAGTGGGTCGGGCACAACTCATATATGGTAATATGTGAGAGATGTACACGCTTGAATGAAACTGTGTGTGCCCAAGCGAAACAGTTTCCTAGCCCTGACCGATGTCATCAAATGGACTAAAATAGGACTGATAGAACTCATTTGCATCTCAACCAGTTTATGACTTACCTCCAATCAAAACGGCATTCACGCAGATTTAAACACGACACTAATCAAAGATAGTTTGGAACTAGAGCAAGCGCATAAAATCACTCTTCATTGGAGCGAACTGAGAGCGACGGAGTCATCAACCGAACTGAAGCCGCTCGGCCTACGACAATTGTATCATACATTCACTAACAAAACACTAACAAATTGATATGTTTATCTACAAAGAACTATAAACTCATTCAGTGCCCACCCTTTATCGAAGGGATCCACCCTTCTGATTAAAAAAATTGCAAAATATTACATAAAAAGTCCGTTCCCCTCTGATGTCCCCGCTATCTCTAAGATAGATATAATTTTGGCTAACTCATAGTTCCGGTTAAATGTTCCGTGAATCCTCTTTAAATTTTAAATTATTTTCATAGCTCATACATAATTCAGATATGATTTGCTTTTACGTGAGGAAGGGAAACTTGAAGTGCCATTAAAATATATTTTTTGGGACAAAAATAAATTACTTCCTGGCTATTTAGATATAAATTATCATGAAAACGGTTTTAAACATTTTGATGAATCTTATAATTGTTTTGTTAGATAAAAACAATGATTTTTAAATATAGATTGTATCGTCTGGTCTCCTTAGGGTAGATTTTTAAAGTAAAATTAATAACAAAAAAATCTAGAGTATTCATTATGTCTTGTTTAACTTATTGCAACCCGCAGGAGTCATTTTTACACTCCCACAATTTTCACCCTTTGTTCAATAATTTTGGGAGCAACCCTACCGAATGACATGGATATTAAAAAGTAAAAAGCTAATGGCGAAATAGGGGTGCCCTGTGTTTTAATTTGAGTTGAGATGAAAAGTTATGGGAAACTTTTTTTTTGTCAAAATATAGGTATATTTTGACAAAAAAAAGTAAAATAGAGAGATAGGTTTCCAAACAAATAAAAGTAATATTAAATTAGTTCTTATCTTTACAATAATTACATGAGGTACAGATACAGTAAATGCATTTCTTTACAGAATTGATAGTTAAAAACAGAACTGCACCAAAACCAGGATATTTTCAATCTTTACACTTACAACTTTTTTTGATTTCCCAAATAAATCCACAAATCAGTATTTTTATAAAATACAGAGGAAAAACACCTTAGCAACAGAATTTAAAAGGAAATGATGCCTCTAAAAATGATCACAATGAACTGCACTTTACGAATTCCACATAGCCACTAAATTCCAAAGTAGGTTTTACTTAATTAAATTACAGAATGACTGGAAATTTGAATAATTATCAAAGTTACACGCAAACTACAGAAACCGAACCTTGAGCATGTCACGTTAATTTATTTGTTGTAATAAATTAAAAAGCCACAAAAATAATGTTAAATTATTCTCGCCTTAAAAGTACCTACGTTAAACCGGTCTTGATACTTACTTGATACTACGTCAAAACGGAAAAGTAAAGGAAATTCTTTTAGTGACTAAAATAAGCTTACAATAAAAACGAATACTCGTAAAATACCTATAGTCGTAAGTAGGTATATTTACTCGTTTTTTTGGCGCATTTATTTTTTCTACATATTCGTAGTTGCAATTATCACAACAGCACATCAGAATCTGCTGATGTACAAAGATATACTTAAACAGATTTCATTTAAATATCATCTACCAGTTTTTAAGAATCAGAGGCGATCTTGGCGCAGCAGAGCAAATCTTCAGAACAATAACAATCAAACCAAAAGAATCATGATGCCAAAACAACGTCCTGCTATATTGTGTTCTTTATTTACAAGGGTTGATTCAAGCCCAGCATACTCTGAGAGTTACAGAGTCCTATAGGTACGTAAGCCCTACAATTTTCCTACTACCACAGAATACATAATTTAATCCACCTCAAACACCTACGCGTCTTTGTCCCCGCCGTATCGCCAACTCGTAACCTGGTACAAGTATAGCCCTAGGGTTGTTAAGAGGCCGAGTGGATGCCGTGTCTATATTTAAATCGTGTTTTTGTTTCCCCGGTTAGTTGTTGGAGCACTAATTCTGTAGTTTACGACCCTGCCCGCCAGATCAGGTCCAGATGCCGCTCCCACGACGGCCGCGATGCGTTTACATTAGGCGGGGAAGTCGCACGTTTTTACTCGTACGTCGCATTTTACGTCGCTCCAAGAGTTAAGAAAAGTGTAATTGGATCGTTTATTTTCAGAAAGTAGTTCTGAATTGCTTAATCTTTTTTAAATTGGATTTAAAAAAACATTTCGGAGCATTTGAATAATAGACAGATGTAGGTATATTTTCGAACCCGGCATACATTTTAACTGAGGATCTCCTACCTATTTCATTAAACCATTACAAACATTTAAAGTGTGTCAGGAAACTTGCAAAAAAAAACCTTTGTAACAAAACTACACTGTGTGTACAGCTGTGAAAACTTGGTTTAAAATTAATATGGCTGTCTGTCATGTTAACCCAAAAGTATACATTTAAAAATATAATACGCATCAGACATATGGTCACCAGCAATTATGTGAAGAAATTAAAATTCTCTATGAATTCTTGAATATTTCACTTTCTGGAGCTGTGCGTTTCCGCTCCCTAACCTAAAAGAGCCTTTAGTTCCATACGCCTGCTTCGACCAACGATGTTTGGAATATCGAGAGTTGAACTGAATAATTTATCGACGAAATTATATCCGAGGGAAATGTTTGGACGCTTCGAGATAGGACTGCGTTATGCGTTTGAACCTTTAATGATAATTCAGGCAAATGGATGGAATATTTTCCAGCCCCTTAGGTGGGCACTTGTTAAAAATTGTTTTGTCCGACCGAGTGAGCGTTAACGAGCAAAGCTTCAGCAAGATTGCTTTCGTATGTCCGAATTTTATCTGGATCTCTGTCTTCCTCTACAGGTAAGGTTTCATAACCGATTCACTTGAAATTTTGTGAGTCGGTTATCGAATCTACTCACAAAATTTCATATTATCAGAATCGGTACGATAATTATTGAATTATATTATATTATGAAAAAAAAACTAATGAAATGACTCATCTCATTCGTTTTTTTTTTCAAAATTGCGGTGAAATTAATGTTTTAATTTTTTGTTTCTTCAAAAAACATCTCTGCCACTTTCCTATCCGTATAATAATCGAACCTGCCCACAAAGTTTCACAAGATCGCTTGAGGAATGCGACCTGAAGAGGAGGACAAACGTAGGCCGCGAGGTCTACAGGCTACTAGGCTCACAGAGCCACTCGTGTTAGATATCGTTTTGCTAGAAACAAAAATCACAACAAATTAGTACCAAATGCAAAAACTATAAATGAAAAAAAAATTAAACCTACTTGATTAAAGGCCCAAATATTTTGTTTTAGACCAGCAGTCATGGTCAATTATTTTTTTTGTTTTCAAAGCAAGAAGAAAACGTTTCTAACGATGGTAGCAATTCTGCTAACACGTAGTTTGCCACGAATTAGTTAGGAGATTAGTTTGATCATTTAAATTGGTTCAGGGTCGTAAGTTAAAAAAATTAGTATTTGCCCATAAAAAAAAAACGAAAAACTTGGAAAGATTTACATAATATATTAACAAAGTATCAAACTAACATGCAGGCGCCTTACGATTTAAACTACCTATATTTCCCTATCGTAACAAATAGTAAAAAAAGTCGTAAGATTCTAATCAGAATAGTCTCATATTAAATAACAATAGAAATAATTAAGAATAGCGGAAGGTTATGAAATTCGAGCGTATAATTTAGTACATCATGGAGTAGGCCCGACTCAACCAATCATAATGCATAACCTACCTATCTGTTGTAAATCTCTACTTTTTATGTACCCATTAAAGCAGTTTTATTAGTTATTAACACGTGTTAAAGCGGTTGTAGACTACCAACATTTGTAGAAAACTTTGGTTGTAAATAAATGCTAGTGATACTTCCGAAGGGAAAATATCGTAAATGTTAATCGTAAAGGTAGATTGTATTAAGTGCACTGCTCACCTTTGTTTCTTCTTCAGCAGGTTATATAAGTTTTGAACTGAATTAAATGGATTCTAGATCTGTAGTTTTATTCTGTTCAAAATAAATGCGCGTTAACTTTTTAAACGAACTCACTCATAGACTAATGATACTACAAACTATGATACTACATACTATGATACTACAAACTATGATACTACAAACTATGATACTACATACTATGATACTACATACTATGATACTACATACTATAATACTACATGCTATGATACTACTAGTAATATCATTAGTCTATGATAAAAGTACGAGTAACTGCAGAATATTCCATATTTTCGCTGTAAAATTGAACTGTAAGTTAGTGGATTGAACTACATGTTTACCTAAAGCTAAAACATTTTCGTCTATTTCTAAATGATCAGACTGTCATGCTAATTATTAAACGAGGTACGTTGAATCAAAGTACATAGTCAATGATTGTAATGTAATGTTGACACACATACTCGTATACATATTTCTAAATAGGTGAGCTTAATGAATGCGTTTGTTGGATTTTCACAGCTCTTCCAAAAAACCTTGAGAACCTTTTTATGTTTCCAAAGTCCCTGAAAAGCACCTGCTTAGCACTGCGTTATCTATTAGTTATAAGGTATTTAGGATACGCTGGTTCAGTAATAGAACTACCGAAATAATAGGTGTGAAATGGGCAACACCATCAAATTAACATTAATAACCGACGTAAATCAATTATACATTTCAAACACTCATCGACTTTTAAATCGTAATAAAATGTACAAACGGCAGTGAATTTATTTATTGCCTTCAAGTTGTAAAACTATATTACACGCCATAATGACGTGTGTTATTGGCATTTATTTCACCCATTCTACCATCAATGACCACTTATTCAAACTTTATGTTTATTGTTTAATGGTAGCAAATTAGCTAACAAACAAATTGTTTCATTCATCGTAGATTCATTCACTAGATATATCCATTGTTCATAATTGTTTATTATTCATAAATAAAACTCATACGATTATATTAAAAAATTCGTTATTCATAAAAGTCCTTTGAAATATTTTATGCATGAAAATTACGTCAGGAAATAAAATTCTGTGATAATTTTCTATGAACAAAAACTAATATTAATCGAAACTCTTTGCTCAGAATTCTTTCGTTTACAATAAAAAATTCATTTTCTAATCGGAATTAGTTTCATTTTCGACGCAAACGTTCTTCAAAATAACGCTTCTTGCTAAAATACAGAAGCGTTTCTCAATACGTGGTTCCGTTGGTAGAGATTTTCCCAGAGAAAACCTTAAACCGGACACTGGACAAACAACTTGATTCAAGAACGATCTTCCCACGGTTTTAAAATCGCAAACCAGTAAGAAACAGAGCATTTAACACATTATATACTGCCCATTACCTATCTACATAAAACGAGCGAGGTTCGCAACAAAACTGCGGGCAACATTGTTGTCCGAGGCACATGCGGCAGACCGTATAAATTTGCGCTTGATTTATTTATTACTGGCGCAAAATGTCAACAATGAAACATTTTTAAAAGTGAAACGAAAAGGATTTACAAGAAAGGGTGTCCGATCATTGTTAGCGCACCCTCTTATGCAAATCAGTACGCTGAAACCGAAAGTATTGTACAAAGGCTTGCGTAACCTTTACATAAATTATCGATACGCATTAAGCAAATTAGGAGCGCCTTGTAGAGTAACGTTTTCGAAAACCATACAAAACCAGTTCGAAACTGGAAAAAATATTGAAATCATCGCCCGCATTGTCTTCGCCGTGCGGTCGTAATAGTTATAGGCCAAAAGAATTCGTCCATGAAAGGGCACAATTTACATAATACTGCAATCACTCTCCTCGCTTAAATATTTTTAGTTTTGTGGTAAACGCACTTTCGTTTTCTAAATCGTTCGTTTTTACGTCCCTACAGTGGATTTGGCATTCGTACGAAGCGGGTCAGTGCGTGATTTTCGACAATTCCATTCCAGCAGTCTCGAAAGCGAACGAGTGAGCGTGAAAAAGTTTCATAAAGAACGATCGTGTCGTACATATCTCGATAAGTACGTTACTAGTTGTTGTGATTTATATTCAGGTGTGTGCGTGTTACCGGATAGTTAAGTTTTTACTGTCACGATAGAGGTTCAGTGGAGTGTAGTCGGATTTATCGGTAGACTCGAAGCGACGACAGGCGGCGTAGCGGTATCTGTATGTATCTACCCACAACCTATCTCATATATGTTAGTGTCACGTTTACTGTTCTATTTATGGCTTTTTGGTTACGTTAAAGTATCGGAACTACTCGAAGGTATTGAGGGCTTTCAACACTCGTGAGATAGTTTGGATGTTTTTAGTTTTTTATCTGCATTAAGTACTCATAGCGAACTATAAAGCCGGGTTGTATTTCATTGAAATCTGTCAGCTTATGTAGATAGAGATTAAAATGTTCAAGGTTTTGAAAAGATTTTATAAAACACCTAATCGTGAGTTATGATAAAAATAATAAAATAACAGAATATAAATGACGTAAATAGTCTTAGACTGTAGATGTGTTACATTAAATATTTATTAATCAGCCTAGCTTGTGCCACATAAAGGTATTTAGGTAACCTTGAAAAATTGAGTATCAATTTCAAATACGAGTTTTGTCTTAAAATCTAACTCAACTCATTCCGCACCTCTATTTTAGATCAACCGCACTGACTCAATCCATAATGGTAGCTCCGCAAACCACACTATAGGTTGTGTTTTTTGTAAGAAACCACGCTCACACTTCAAGGGGACATTCATCAGGGAAACGTCATAAAATAGAATTACTGGATGGATCACAGGCCTGCCTACGATCGCTACAAATCAACATAAATCAATCCCACAGAGACCCGCACGATCTAATTGCAATATTATTATATCTGTGGCGGAATATACAGGATGTGTAGTTTATTTTTTATATCATAGATCAGAGAAGCAAACAATCATTATTTTTAAAAGAAAAATAAAAAACTGCTAGCTCGAGCGTGCATAATGCAAGTAGGCGTGATCGGAATAGCATGTGCTTACTATCATAATCTTGATTACGAAGAATTTTACATAATTATTCAGCTGTTTGGCTCGTCTAAACTTAATCTTTGATGAATATCAGGCATTAGATGTATAAGTGGTCCAGTTAATGGCCTATAACTCATATGGCAACGGCTACAACAGCCAGAGGCTTGAAACTTAGGTTATCTAAGAAAACCCAAGCAGCCGCAAATTAGCGTCTAATGAGACCTAGAAATTCTAGAAAGTGTTGCAAATGTTATTTTACTTTACGGAGTTATGTGAAATATGGGAAATCTTGCAAGATTTTTGCTTAAGCGAGTTTTCGTTCGATAATAGAAGTTGTTCATAAAAAATATTGCAGATCATTTTTATTGACTGACCTCTACATATTTAAAAGAAAAATAAATAGAGAGTCAATAAAAGTACAAATGAGAGATCGAATCTGTTCATGATTCTTGTATAACTGTAGCTAATCTATCGTAACATAACATATAACATATCGTCACGCTTTTCCCCCGAAGGGACTGGCAGAGGTGTACAACACCCACACTTCGCCGGACGATATTCAGTCCTGAATGTGATAGGGGTGAGCCCGTAGCAATACACCGGTGTACTGCTACGGGCTCGCCAGTCATGTAGCAGATGACATATAAAAATAATGATCTATCACCCTGTATAATCCATAGTATATATACCTACTTATAACACATAGAGAAGGCAATAAATCAAAAATTTCGTTTGTGCGGGTACACGCGTTTTTATAGGTCGGTTCTTAAGGTCGTAAATCGAGAGTGAAACTTTCGGGGTTAATGACGCGGTTTTAATTTATAAGATGGAATTTTCGAGGTTTCGCTGTTTTGTGGAAATTGATGGTTTTCATTAGGTCGAATGAAATAGTGCCTACCTATGGGTACCTACAGATACAATCAGGTTAAAAAGTGTGTCTCTACACCAAAGTATATTGATCACCATATACTTTGGTGTAGCAGGAATACGTTCACAGCTAGTGGGTATGATGGCCGATCTTGCTTGCATTTAGAGGCTTCCCACAACCAAGACTGTAACATCTTTATCATCGGTCCATCTTTGTAAGATTCTTCCCAGGCTGCGTCTTAAGTATAGTTTTACCTACAATTGTCATCCTAATGAACAGCACAGAATTAGCAACGACGATTTCGTGTTTGACATCCAAACTACAGAAACTCAAACATATGGATAAAGTTTCCATGTTTCAAAACTGCCAACATTATTCCTAGTTATGTTTCCACAGAAATTCATTTCCAAAGTGCTTTGATAACAACAGAGATTTAATTTAACGGTTGATTACATTTCGTTAATGGACATTATTGTGTTGTAACACGTATTTCTATTGCTATCAAGCCAATTACTCTGTTTAATTACTGTAACCATTCTCATACCTGTGGCACACGTGGGTATTACCGATGTAAGCTTGCTTTAGCTCGGATTCAGAGTTATGTTGTAACTCAACTTGTAAACATACGGCCTGAAATGTATGTGGTAGTTTTTTTTTATCAGAAACTCTATTGCTATGACGCGTACATTAGCGCGCGAAAATTCGTGTCACGTTGTCGCGCTAAAATCATCGTTATCGTGTTCTTGTCTACATTAGTGGTCAACTTGTCGCCTTTCTGTGAAGTTGATTGCCTCGGTGGCTCAGTTGGTAGTGAACTTGCCTTCTGAGCTTGGGGATGTGGGTTCGATTCCCACCTAGGGCAAACATTCATGTGACGAAGATTTGTGTTTGTTCTATGTCTGGGTGTCAATATCTATTTAGGTATGGATTTAAAAATATCTAAGTATGTATATCAGTCTCTGGCAGCCATAGTACAAGCTTTGCTTAGTTTGGTGTCAGTCGACCATGTGTGGAAGTGTCCCGAATTTATTTATTTATTTAAGTTGACGTGGGCGATAATTCGTTAGATACATCGCCCGGTGACGAACTAACGGCTACACTGGTCGCGGTAGCCCGAAAAACCGTTGAAGGCCGCTAATGTAGCCGTAGCATTACAAAAAAAGGATTTATTATGAAACTTAACATTTCTGAAAATCGTCCGTGAGTTTCACTCGTCAATTCTCAATGTTGAAAGATTCTATTTCGTTCTTGACTGTCCTAGCTGTTTTTTCGTGTTTGATCATGAGATTTTATTAGTAAAACAACATTCAATGAACTCATGAAGCCAAACAAATAAAATAATTTCGTAAATACAACCGGCATAAGATTAAAATTAAATATAAAAAAAAAAGTTTAAAGTTTTCAGAGAATTTGTTTTAAAATATTTTTTGATGATACCAATTTAGCATCAAATTTACACAATAATAAAACCCCACCACGAATTGGTAAACGGCATGTTCAACTTATAGCTATAAGCTGTGATTATAGCTCAACAAATAACTATAAAACCATATAGCTGTGTATATATAGCTGAAGCCTATTTCATACCAACAAGCCCTTCGGAGAGCTAATCTCGTTTAATTGACTCAAGCCGAGAGAGCAATAAATGCTTATTGACTGTTCCTATAAACGTACAATTGATCAACTTATCTATACGTCGCTGAGCTCAAACCTTGGCACTGAGAAAACCATTGCAGAGAAAAAGCTCCTACAGCGCAAAAAAAAAAACAAATGAAAAATAATATCGTAAAACACAATACTTAATGTAACGATCAATAGATACAAATACATTTTATTGACACCACAAAAAGACAAAAGAAAATATTAAAGGCACAAAAAACGTAGCTAAAAGCTACTTCTTTCAAACAACGTAAAAGCTAATAGGTTCGGAAAATAAGCTGGAAAACGAAAGGCATTCAAACACACATCGCTGCACTACGCTGAGTTTACTACTTATTGCAATGCTTAGTATTCAATTTTGAATTAGGTCGGCTTAAAGATATAAAATAAGTAGGTGTCTCTATAATTTACTACTCTACTCTATTTTCTTAGTGACGCCAGTTGAAGGCGTAATAGCTGTAGATATACGACACCAAGATATAGAACCCACAGTACATAATACGAGTATTTCTCAGTTGCACAGACTTTTTGAACAAATAATTGTGGAAAATAGCTCTTGTACGTAATCGTAGCAATTGTTGTTGCTTCCTAGATATAATTACAAAGGCGCCGCCCTTGATATTTCCAAAGGGGCCTACCATGACATCTAATTGCCATGATAAATACGTTTTGTTTTACGTACTCGCACTCGCAGCTCAAAGTATTCTACCTTTCCAAACTGGCTCAATAAAGGTAGACTCGATTCCTTTTTACTATCTGTCATATTTCATTGTATACATTAGTATATTTATTGATGTAGGTACTTGTGTATGTTTGTCACTGGGTAGTTTATTTGTATATTTAGTAATTATTTCTGTAGGTATTAGTATGTATGTTTATTATAATTCTCTAATTTGTAAGTACATTACTTAATTATTATTATTTATTTATTTTCTTTAGCACACACCACCGTCCATGCTTAATCATAATGTTTTATTCCATCCAAAGGTTGTCTGGAAGAGATCGCTCTTAAGCTATAAGACAGCCCATTGTGCATATATTTTTTTAAAGTTTAGTTTAGATTAGAACCCTCCCCGTACACATGCCCACCTTTTCAGCCGAACACTAGTATCACACGAACGAAATAAACGAAATAACACAATATCTCAACATAATATCTCAAACGAAAATAAAAACTTTTTGATAGTGTACCGCACCACCCCAGTAATTTGTAAAAAATAGGTGGCCCCTGCGATACAGGTATTCATATCTAGTGCAGGGACCACAAGCAAAACTAACTTAGCTTAGAGTAATTTGAAAATATTTAAGAATGAGTTGTTTGTGTTGGATAATGTACATTTTTGATAATAAAATTATTTGTATTTGTATTTTAGATGCTACGCGACCGCGAATCGTATCGCCATCGGAATAAAGTCCATGGTCGCGTACCGTCGAAAACAAAATGTAACCAATGGTAGCCCCCAGGTGATTTCCTGGTCGAGAAAATTATAGGTTGGAACCGCAATGAGCTAATATAGCAACTCAACTACTCTGCAGGTAGGTATTTTTTATCTTTTTATGATAGTTGTTATACGTGGTATTACTCGTACTATACTTTCTATCTTTGCAAGGAACTCATCAATCAAAATAATGGTTAAGGCAAGTACTCAAAGGAAATATTAGGTCCTTACGTATGAAATTGGCGTTTTGTACGGGAAGAATAAAAAGTCGATTTTTTTTTGTAAAATATATTTAATTAATCAAAGTATGCACCGTTGTTATCTATGCACTTTTGCCATCTTATGGGTAGTTCATTGATCCCTTTACTATGAAAACCATGGGGGCGAGAATCAATAAACTCTTTGAAGGCGGTTTGGACTGCTGCATCGGAGTGGAAATTTTTTTCTTGTAAGAAGTTGTCCAAATTCCGGAAGAAATGGTGATCTGTTGGAGCAAGGTCCGGGGAGTACGGTGGATGTCGCAGACATTCCAATTGTAGCTCAGCTGACTTAGTGGTTGTTTGTTGTGCAGTGTGTGGTCTTGCGTTGTCGTGAAGCAGCAGTGGCCTAGAGCGATTGACCAATCTCGGTTGTTTAACAGCTAGTTCTTCCTTCATGGTTTGCAGTTGCTGACAATAGATATCTGCCGTAATCGTTTGGCCAGATTTAAGAAAGCTGTAGTGAACGACAACGGCGCTAGTCCACCAAACACTTACAAGTAACTTTTTCTGAGTCAATTTTCGTTTAGGGCAGGATTTGGCTGGGTCTCCAGGGTTCAGCCATTGCGATGAGCGCTTTCGATTATCGTACAATATCCACTTTTCATCACAAGTAATGATTCGATTTAAAATCCCTTCATTATTGTGTCGGTTGAGCAAAGTAACACAGCAGGCGACCCGTGTTTGCAAGTTCGATTCACTCAATTCATGAGGTACCCATCGTTCGAGTTTTTTTACTTTCCCGATTTGCTTCAAGTGGATTAATACAGTTTTGTCACTTACCCCGAAGCCTGCTGCTATCTCTGAAGTGCTTTGTGATGGATCCGCTTCCACGATAGCCTTTAATTCTTCGTTTTTCACTTTGATCTCCGGCCGTCCACGGGGTTGGTTCTTAAGGTCGAAATTTCCAGAACGAAAACGTTGAAACCAAAAACGTACCATGCTGTCTTTAGCGACACCAGCGCCGTACACATCATTAATTCTTCGAGCTGTTTCTGCAGCACTGGTGCCACGGTAGAACTCGTACTCGTAAATATACCGATATTTCATGTTTTCCATTGCGCGGTAATAAGCGACGCCAAAGAAAAAATAATGAGGAAAATAACAAATGAATGACTGTATTCCAAAGAAAAAAAAAACCAGCTAAATGAATTTATTAATTTGAATTTCGAGTTCTTAACCAAAGAGGAGATATTTCAGATCAAATTGATCAGTACGACAAAACGCTAATTTCATACGTAAGGACCTAATACTTTTTTCAAAACTTCCGAGTACATTTATACGGGTAAATTTCTAATTTTACAAAAGTTTTGATTGAATGATCTTTTTGATTTTTCAAACATTATTTCCAACTAAGTACATTTTCAAAGTCAAAGTCAAAAGTCAAAATCTTTTTTATTCAATTTGGGTAACAAAGATACACTTATGAACGTCAAAGTTTTTTTTAAATAGACTCGACCGCCTTGTTCGGATAAAGAGCCTCTACTCAGAAGAACAGGCAATAATATTTTATATTATTATAATATTTATCTATAATAGTACGTAATAACACTTAGAAGTTGTTTAATCATTTACCAGACATAATTGCAGCAAAAAATAAACCAAACAAAAATAACAAATTACAAATAATGAACAGAGCTCAAGTCAGTATCCGCGGGTAAAGTACCCAAAAGGCTGGCAACGTTACCTCGCTGAATAGCAAAAAGTTATTAAGTATATTATATTTTTATATTATTTTTCTTTATTGTTCGATCCCTATTGATCCAAAACTATAGAAAGTTCCATAGATGCTTATATATTTTAAAAAGTATATGAGAAATAAATACTTTTCAATTTCTTAATAAAATAGTTACAAATAAAAGTGCTGAAAGACTATTTTATAGAATACGCCTTCAACTGTAACTCAGTAAATATATATCCCGAGACAATGCTTTCAGAAAATAATTCAGGGATCGCCATAACCTCCTAGGAACTGTAAAAGCTTAACCGTAAATAAGTCTGGCGTTTTGAGAACCTCACCAGCATTTTACGTGCATTGGCAAATACTTAGGTACAATGCGACGTTGAGCCTTTAACTCAAAATAGGCGAAAGATCGAGTCGATTTTCTTGGAAATTAAACCTTATTTCTTCAGTTAGTGGTTTACTTTTCATTGGAATTGGTCTGAAATGTGGTCTTGCTGCAATGCCGACTCACGATTCGAAAACAGATTTATGATCGGCCACGATAACGGGCGCGATAAAAAAATTGCCATACAAAACTACTTCTGAGGTAGATAGGTAGAACAACTGGGACTCTTTTCCGTGACGCGTGAGATATTATGTGGTTACTCTTACTCTTACGACTTTTCAAACGAGAGAGAAAAAGACCTCGCATCAGAATTGGGGACTGATGATAGAAAACTGTTAAAAAGATTTACAACACAAAATGGAAGGTTGCGTTTTTGCAAAATACTTTTTTTTTTGTGAATAAACTTCATTTTAATTTTTTTACAATTTGTGGTAACACAACTTCAAACATTGAGTAAAATTAAAACTAAAATTTGCGGATTTTTAAAGTTCGTGCCGCTGACGAATTTTAAAGTTTAAACCACAAAACTATGAAATTATTTTTTTCTGGAAACGTCTTTCTCATAATTTATCATAAAAACGTGGAACACGAAACTTAAGGGACGGGATCACGAATTTCAGTCGTGGTGGTATAAGTGGCAATTAAAAATCGCGAACGCTTGATCACGATATTTTTTTATGATCCTTTATCTAGGATAGCCATAGGCTTGTATTTATGTATTACCCACGCGTTTAAAACATCCTGCAAATTGCACTAAAGTGCCAGTTTTTTAAATAATGTACAAGGTTTTTTTCAATTTAATAAAAACTTCACTGAAATTCATTGAACATCTTTTTAAGTAAATTGGAGAGAAGATTATTTTTTTGTACTACCAGGATCAAATTCAAGACGTTTTGAAGAAAAGCCAGGTCAAGAGTACCCGTAACCGACAAGCATGTATGAAAAGACTCATGGAAGTAGAAGAAGCTAAAGATGTATGTCAGGATCGTAGCAACTAGAGAAAAGTGGTCTCTATCTACCCCTACGAGAAAATGGCGTGTTCATATGTAATTTACGGAGAAAAGCTGCTTGCGAGAGATTTTGGAGTTATTAAAATAACTATGTATATTAATTTAAGCTTTATAATAAATACTAGTATTTTGGGCGGTGCGCGGGCCGCAAGCGGTCCGCGGTGCCCTGTAGTCGGGGTGCCCTGATTTTGTGGTGCCCTACGTTTCGATTCCACAGTTTATTCGGTCAAGCAGTCTGTTTAAATCGCAGTTTTCGTACTCTACCGGTGCAAGGCTCGGCCTTCGGCCTCGCCTCGCATTGGTCGAGTAGTCCTGTACGCACCGTAGCTCGGCCTGACGGCCTCGCCCCGGTGCGGCTCGGCCTTCGGCCTCGCGGTCGTAAACTCGGCCTTCGGCCTCGATACCCCAAAAACCCCCGGATGCAAAAAATCAGAATCCTCGGACCATTTTGAAATTTGGCCGCCATTTTGAATCCGCCATCTTGGATTTTTATGACCCCCACCTGATAGCCCCCCCGATTCCCTATGACTTTTGTTCCAGCAGACTATCTAAAACTTGAATAGTTTCCGAGTTATTCACGTTTCAATTTTGTATGGAATTTTTTTTTTGTATTGCGGCCATCTTTTTTTTTATTGCTTCTGAAAACTCCCAAGATTGCCTTCATTTTTAGTTCAAGTGCTTTAGTAAAAATATTTTTAGTTTCCGAGATACGAGGGCATACCACCATCAGGGTTTGACTTTTCGCCAATTTCAGATTTTTCCTGGGCCCTCTCAACCAACCCCTACACGACCCCATATTCACTTTTCCCCCACCATACCCGCGTATACCCTTTAGGTTTCTCTATGTCAGTGAGTCAGTCAGTGGTAGTTTAACTTTATATAAAGGTGATTTTTGAAGAGATTCATTTAAATAAAAGTAATTACTAGTTGTTTTATGGAAACTGACGTGGTTTCACACACTATGATTTTATAATGACTGCTTCGTTGGCTCTGTTGGTAGTGAACCTGCCTTCTGAGCTCGGGGGCGTGGGTTCGATTCCCACCTAGGGCAAACATTCATGTAATGAACATTTGTGTTTGTTCTATGTCTGGGTGTTAATATCTATTTAAGTATGTATTTAAAAATATCAGTCTCTGGCAGCCATAGTAAAAGCTTTGCTTAGTTTGGGGTCAGGCGACCGACTGTAAAAATGTCCGAATTTATTTATTTATTTTATGATACGAAATCACTTACCTACGATTTAGTAGGAATAACCGACTAAATTGTATGTGATAAATTCCCGTATCATAAAATCATAATTTAATACTAGGTAGTTGTATTTTCTTTTTTCGATGACCCAAGAAAAGGTTTAAAAAACCGGATAGCGTTGCAAACGTAGCAAAACTTGCTCCAGAATAACCAGAGCAATTCTCCCAGCGGATTTAATTCCAAAGCTCTGGAATTTCACATGTTGTTTAGCCATTGCTATAAATAATCGTAGATGAAAGGCCACCAACGAGGTCGCGTCGAGGGTGAACTAAAACAATATTGTTTTGAAATTAGTCACTCGCCGGACAAAGAAACGAACCATACACCCACGTAGAACCTACCTTAGTACTCGTACCTATTTCTTGTATATTGTGAGGTAGCTATACTAGTGGTCCTACTTAGGCTTTATTACTTACTTGAGAGCTGACGTATCTATCTAGTTATTTATTTATTACAAGCTGCGCCCCGCGGTTTCACTCGCAGTTAAAAAGTATCCTATCTGCTATTCTAGACTATAATCTATCTCTGTGCCAAATTTCATCCAGATCTGTTCAGCCGTTCTGGCGTGAAAGAGTAACAAACATTCATCCATCCATCCATTCTTGAAAACTTTCGCGTTTATAATTTTAGTAGGTTATATGCCTTGGGGGTTATTTAACATACTTTAATATGAAAATGGATAAATGTGTACCTATGTTTTTTTCACACTGAAATTCAAAATGGTCAAACCTAACAAAGGTTGTTAGAAAAAAATTTGATAATAAAACGAAATACAAGAAAACTAGCTACGTCCCTTGGTTGCACCCGCTATCACACTAGAACTGTTAAATTTACTGAATGAAAAGTGTTCATGTGTTAATCCAGGTTTAAAATGTCTTTACTACCTTCAGTAGTAAAAAAGTCAGTGCCTAATTCCTAGTACTAATATAAGTAAACCTACTTGGCAGATACTGGCCTACAAAGGTATTTTATCTGTAAGTACGCCTTGTCATCAATATTATAAATGGGTGTAGAGTCGGTAGAGCACAATGCGTGGTTAGGTATAAATATGTCCTTTGTAATACAATAGAGTCCATTTACTTCAACGATATCTCCATTATTTGCTTACCACACATTTATTGTTGACATAGAGATAAAAATACATAAATATAAAGGTAATTTAATAGTAAGTAAGTACGACTTAAATGTACCTACCTACAGGTATCTATTTAAGTACTAACTTTTTATGTACTAACTAGGTTTGCTAGCATTTTCACCAGCTTTTCAACAGAAGCTGTAACTTAAATGGGATTTAAAGTAGACAATTTTTAAAGAAATGTTACCAATAAGCTGGAATCCTGGTAAATTTCATCCAAACCAGTTGAGCCGAGATTACAAGTTAAGAATAACCATTGATTTGTGTTATAGCTGTTGCAGTTATTCTGCTCATTTATTTCTCACTGGTGTCATATCTCCACAAATAAGCTCACTTACCTAATCCATTGAAGGTTGTCTGGAAGAAATGGATCTTAGCGATAAGATCACCTGTTTTAGTAGCTCTTTTTATTTCCTGTATTGCTTCCGCTCTGTTGTGTCAATATGTTACTGTTGCATTACAGAAACATAGAAATTGATAACTAATAAGTCTGATATAACCTCAGAAAAAAAACACACAAAAAAATCAAAACATTATCTATGAAAATAAATTTGCAAGCTGATAAATAATTTAAAAGGCTGTAAAAATTACTCACTAGCAATCCATAAATCTCCTAATTCTTCTGGCACAATAAATAAGTCATAATTTTATATGAAGTTATAAACATAACATGAGGCACTTAAACCAATGTCCGAAACCGATAAGTAGGCGAACGGCGCGTGTTCGACTGATTTCCCATGAAAATGTGTTTTACGCTTATCGTTGTATTACAATAATTCGAAATTTGAAATGAGAATCGGATCGGCGGCCATGTTGGCGTGCGCAAGCGCCTGCGCGGCGAGAACGCTGCGAAATTACAAGAGGCGAGCGGGCGTTCGCGGCGCGCCGGTTAAAAATAAAATAAACTTAAAACAACGTCATATTGTGCACGTGTGTGCGAGGGCCGGTATTTATTTATAGGCTGGTAGCTATGTAAATACGGACGGAGACCGGTTCACTGTTTCTTGTGGTTTGCGAAACGTCTTAATTCGAACGCGCCCGACGCGGCCTAGGTTGAGCTGGAATTTGACGGCCATTTATAAAACGAATCAAGAAAAACATAAACTCTTTTAACAACACGATTCAGTAAAAAATTACTTTAGGAATTAGTAGCTTTATAATAATTTACTAAGCTTAGAGCTGATATCTTGAAACATCCGTTATTATCCTTCCTTTTATACCAACACTACATAATTTGAAAAACATTTGATCCAAATTTCAAACTCAATCTTTTGTTGCCCTGTTCGTTAGTTACCTAACAACTTTATTTTTTTTAGAATAGATTACACTAATCCATCAAAGCATGGTTATCGCAGTATCACATATATATATACACACTATATACATATACACATATATATAATTTCACAAGTCTGAGGTTTTCAGGTTGCTTACTTCTTGAACGCGTACTTTCTCCAACGTAGCGAGTGGATGTTCCATCACGCTATAAATAAACGTGGGGTAATTTTTTTAATGTGGACGTGAGAATATCTAAATCCATACCTACACGTTACTTAGAAGACTTAAAGTCAAAGCCAAAATGTTTTTATTCAATTTGGGTGTCAAAGATACACTTATGAAGGTCAAAGTTTTTCAAATAGACTCGACCGCCTTGTTCGGATAAAAAGCCTCTACTCAGAAGAACAGGCAAGAAATTGGGGGCATTATTAAAATGAACATAGACTCGAACTGAAAATATAAAAGAAAATGGATAATGGATAAATAATTCTGACTTAGACTGCCTCGGTGGCTCAGTTGGTAGTGAACCTGCCTTCAGAGCGTGGGGGCGTGGGTTCGATTCCCACCTAGGGCAAACATTCATGTGATGAACATTAGTGTTTGTTTTACATCTGGGTGTTAATATCTATTTGAGTATGTATTTAAAAAATTTCTCTGGCAGCCATAGTAGAAGCTTTGCTTAGTTTGGGGTCAGGCGACCGTGTGTGAAAGTGTCCCGAATTTATTTATTTATTTTATTTATAATTCAACGCTATTTCTGGTTACCAGCTGACATTAAATAATTCACGAAATAAAACTTCAACCTAGAAAGAAAAAATATGAATATTGCAAGACCTATAAGATGGATACCTACGGGTTATTTATGTAGCATAATGACCAGGCAACAACTAGACTCTAATATGCATATATTTAATATGTTTAAACGAAGAGAATAAAAGAATTAATGATGCATATAACTGCATAGTAGATAACATTGCAGTTTTATTGCTCTTGCTTCCAATAAATTTCTGGTAAAACTGCTTCTATAGGTGCACGTAAATTTACTGTTGATACTTGTATACTATTTTTACTTAACTGTCTAGAAAGAAGGTAATTTCAGGTCAGGAAGAGTGTACTAAGTATGGTTGTCTGTTTCAATGCCTAGCGATGATGGTCTAGTTGGAGAAGGCCCACCTCTCAAGCCAGAGGGAGCGGGTTCGAATCCAGCCGACGGCACGCACCAATTCGTTCATTGTGTAAACATATGTGCGTCATCTGCTACATGACTGGAGCCCGGTGTATGGCGACAGGTTCGCCCCCTGTCACATTTGGGACTGAATATCGTTCGGCGAAGTGTGGGTGTTGTATTACACCTCTGCCAGCCCCCTCGGAGGAAAGGCGTTGCGATATGTGTGTTATGTTTATATGTCTGTTTCAATGTGTTCTGTTATCGTCTGCACACTTTGGCTGATTGTGGATTGCGAGCTGTACTAAGATATTAGATTCATCCTTACCGGCCTATGTTACTAACCTATAAAATATCTAGGTTATATTCTGCTCGAGTCTACTAGGTTATATTCTACTAGGTTATATAGATTCTACTAGGTTATATTCTGCTGTTGTCTTTCTTGTATTTAATTTATTTATTTCATATTTTTACCAAACAACTCCATACTTATTTTTAACTTAGTTTATCCTAATTTTCTAATTTTGAGTCATGAGAATAAAAATTAAATCTTTATGTTTTTCTTTGTCTTAAAACTAAAGGCTAGTTTTATTTAAGTTTAAATTAAAATAAGTAAAAGAGCTTTGGGAATATTTACCAAAATAAATATCTAATTTCATTAAGTAAATGAGACTATTCCGCTTCTATTCACACCAGAATTCAAATTATTTAAAGGCAAATTTGAATACTATTTTCTAGCTTAATTAATTCGAGAGTAATATGTATGCTAAATAGTTAATTAGAAATGTAATTATGTATGCTTGAATAAAGCTGGTATTTCGTAATCACGTATTTAGCATAATTATCTGTCACTATGTATTCCATACCTAATGTTTGGTAAATGTTTAGTATTTCATTGGTGGAATTTAAATACAATTTATATGTTAATTTTGTAGAAGAATCACTCGTTTTTTATTGTGTAGATAGTATATTTTGAAAAATAGCTGCACTAAAGACAAAACTACTAAATACAGGACAGAAAAACGGATAAACAAACAGTTACAGAGGAAGTGGAATTAAGTATTTCTGACTCAGTTCTACTACTTACTGTCTGTCTTTAAATAGTCATTAAAACTAAAAATGTTATTCTTCTTGTTGGATAATAAAGGTGGATTTTCTTTAAAAAAACTACGTATAAAACACATTTTATAAAGGGAAAGAGAGGTTGGTTTAATCCAAGCAAGATATTGCAAGACGGTATTTCAAGAAAGCGCGGGCGGCGGTCGTTGACCTCGCCTCCCCACGGCTCCCAGCCAGGGTTGCCAGATGTTGCCTGCTCAAAAAAATGTTTATAAAACGTAGTTCTAAACTTTAGAAAAGTTTGGCTGGTTATAAAATCTAAAAATCTAGACCAGCTATTTTTACAAAAACTCTTTTTATTCGTGGAAGAGTTTTGTGATATCTTCAGTTTCTCTAAGCATATGTCTCATCGTTATGAAAAAGATACAAAAAGCTGGTATAATCTATAATCTTTACATACAATATAATAAATTTCATATTCAGCAAAACATCTGATAAAAATGAGAATTTTTGTTGAGATCAATTTTCGTAGGCAGCTTCGTAGAGGGTCTACGAAATTATTAAACTAAAACTTTTTTTTGACACATGTACCTATCATGTTTTTTTTTAAATAATATTATTGGTTAGAATTGTGTCATACGATTTCTTTAAAAGGCGATGCTGTAAAGTTTTGACGACCCTACAGAATACTCTTCGCGTCCGCTTTTTAATTTAACTCTTCTGACAACGTCCTGTACCTAGTTATACACGTATATGTATGGTATACCCTTAAAAGTACCGCTATACCGCATCCACACCATACATCCCAATGTTTGTACATGCAAGTGCATAAATAATACTTTATTACTTTAAGTAAAAAAACCTTCGGAACTTACCGTTACGAAAATGTCAGAAAGTACTTGCAGTAATAATTTGAACGAGTTGAAGGATTTATGGAGATGATTGTACCAGTGTACCCACTTACGTGAAAGCACACACTCGGTGATGGAATTTTCTCATGAGAGTTACAAAACCTGAAATTTTTACGATTTTTTTTCCATGATTGAATATAACGTATTATACTGTTGATGTAAAATGAAGAAAATTAAAATTTTGTTCTTAATTTAACTAGATAAAAATAAAATTTGGTAGGTAGGTACATTATACCTATATACAAATAGGATATGATACGATGTCTTTCAAGTCGCATAAATACAGCCAATGACATGTCAGTGAGTATTCTTATCTTCAATAATATTGGTCGGAGCCGGTCGTAAACCAGCCTACATGGTGATTTCCGTAACTTTGATCATTATTCGATATTGAGCTAATAAATTAGGTCGTTCCTTAAATTACTCTTCAGTGATTATGCATGTGTATTTTTATGTTACGATGAATTACTACGGAAAAACGAAAGAATTTTGAAAGTTTTTTGACGTGAGAACGTCTAATAAATCGATGAACGCTGGCTGCACGCACGAAAAAGGATGACTAATTGTCGCATTACGCTCATTGTCCCGTTACGCGCATTGTAACGTTAGGAACGAGAGCGCTACACGAGCGACGAGCATGATCGGCTTGAGCCTTCGACTTGCGCCGCATCTACCTCTCTTCCTCTCTTCTTTTGCTATGACGTTGTCACGTTAAACTATCGTCCGTAACTCAACTTTACAGAGAACCATTTTTTTAAAACTGAGGCTTTAATATTCCACTATGAAATGTTTTGTAAGTGCAGTTAGATTATTAATTACTTACATGTTTATAAAAAAAACTTCCGTTTAGCCACCGTACATATATTGTCAATGCAATCAATCATTTCGCAAGGTGCATCCTTCGCTATTTCGAGAATTTCTTAGTAATGTTTTTCTACAAGATTTTTGTTCAAAATGTTCACGGCACCTGTATTTAATCTAAACCTCATCTATAAAAACATAAACATCACCATTTGGTCGTTAACAAAAACAACAAAAAATAAACAACTAAATACTAAAACAAGTTCCGAAAATCAGCTATAGCAATATTTCAGATGGAATTTATTGTCTCATCCAATTTCTTATAAAACGCTCGTTTTGTAAAAATAAACTTTTGAATCTTTTTTGTTGGGAGATTTTTATCTCTTTTGTTCATCCGAACATCCCCTATCTTATTTTGGGTACATAGAGACAACGTAGACAAGGGAGGGATGCAACCCCCGTCCTCGGAACAATAAATATGTCAATGGAATTATTACAAGACTTTGGACTGTCGCAAAACATAAACAACGTAGAGCGAGACGTTTTCTTTCTTCACGATATTCAGTTGTTTGCCTTGAATTGAAAAAAATCGAGACAAGTATGTAGCAGCCTACCCAATTTTTGATATTTCGTAAAAAAAACTGTGATCATTTTAAATTATCACAACACCTATATTCATAGCTTTTCATCCGGTGTGAGTGGCATAGTTTTACTTTTTCAAGTTTATGCTTTAGAAGTTAACAAATTTAGAAGAAAATATATATTTACCTATTATTATGCAGGCAACGTGGTCGGTGCTCAAATTTACGTGGTTTGTTACTCAAGCTCAAATATAGAAAATCAAATCTAGCAAAGGTCCATAAAAATCCAATTTGTCCCAGACAAGACTGTAGACTGACTTGCGTATTAGACCTATTTATTTTACATTCTGGCCGTCTCTTTATGATTTCATGACGTCGGTTCAGGTTTGCGTCAGCCTAAGAGACGTGGGTTCCTCTGCTTCCTAAGTAAATTATTACGGAGCAAGTTTCTGATGAGTCTGCCAGAGACTAATAACCTTTTACTTTTTATTGCTCTGTAGGATTAAAACGAGGATTTTGTTTTGTTTTTGTGACGGTTTCGAGATGAAGATGAAGGTAAAATATTTTTTATTTGTGTCAGTTTTGAAATTGTTTCATTTCTGGAGAGAAAATTGCTTAAAATATTTTTTATATTGTTTGTAGGGATGAAGGTAAGCACTAATAATATGATCTGATACCATCAGGTGGTCCGTTAGCTTGTTATCCACCTGCGGCATTAAAAAAGGAAATAATAAATATGTTTATAATTATTTGCTAATAGGTGCCGACCTACTAAAACCCTATTAACATTTCACAAAAAATATTTTTCTTAACTATTTTTCCATTGCGGAAGCCCAAGTAAAAATTTCCCACACACAAGCATTTTAACATACTTAGCTTAGCCTCTTTCAATACACCCAAGCTCCACCAAGACTTTAAAAGACGCGGGAAAAACACTTAGCACACATTGTGTCTCCTTACAAAGCAAACAAACCATTTTCAGCAAAAAAAAAAAAAGAAAAAGAAAAAATAGGAAAAAGCGCGCCAGTGAAAAACAACGTCGCCATAAAAAGAAAGAGCAGCGTTGGCGAGTGTTGGTGCTCGCTCAGCCATTGGGCGACGGGTGCGCTCCCCCCTCTCCTCGCTCCCCCCGGGCTGGCTGTAACTCACCGTTCACTTGTTTTACGGCCATTTTGTGACGTTAGCTCGCTCGGCAGGCCGCGCTAATCCATACCGGGCGCGCGTGTGTGCGTGACCCGGCCGGGTTGTAGTAGTGTAGTGTCGCAAGGTTGGCGGCACTGCAGATAGTACGCTACGATGAGTCTCCTCCGCTGCCGCTGACTGGGGTTTATTGGCATTCATTGGATGGATTCTCAAACGACTTTAGAATATTTTTTCAGATCACAACCGAAAGTTAAAAAAAATTGCTTTGGGTACGCTTGCTTGTACAGTTTGTGGATAAAATAGGCAAGTTGAATCAACTAAGTTTTCTAACCAATATTTTCAACGTTTTTAGTAACTAAATTAGTGTCTTTATCTTGAACTTGCGCCATGCGTCATGAACTTGAGTTTGAATGGCTAGAGCGGTAAAGGCCACCCGAAGAAATTATGGATGAATTGCGCGAAAGAGGATTTGCATGTTAAGGGCATAAATTATGAGATGAAGAGTAATAGACATATTATGGAGAAAGAGTACATACTGTATCGAACCCACTTAAATGGGATACGGTTATGCAGATGATGAAAGTGTCTTCCTTCGGCTTTCGACTTTTTAAATAGCTGCGAAATATCTTAACAATGTCATTGATTGGATCTAGCACTGTAATAATAATTAAAACTTACTGAAAAAAAAAACAGTTACCTACAGTGGCATTGCCTATACAGCACCTAGAGCATTAGCTGGGCAGTTGGTACGTTATGATGGTAACGTAACTAGTACCTACAGCAGGTACGTACGTATTAAGTACGTGCCTAATGTTAGGCGCGAATGTTGCATTAGCTAGGCAGTTGGTACGAGTACGTTATGATGGTAACGTAACTAGCACCTACAGCAGGTACGTAGGTACGTATTAAGCAAGTACGTACCTAATGTTAGGCATGGGAATGCTTAGGTATGGTATTAAAGTTAGCTAGACACTTTAATAGGTATACAGCTACCCTAATTCTTGTACCCAAAATAATAATGCTTAATCGGCTCTACCGCTATCCCGCCCAGGGCCGTCATTAAACCCCAGCGGGGGCCATCCCTAATGAGCATCCATAGATGCATGAGGGCGTAACTCACTTCTCGCTTGTACAGCACTATTTTAGGTCTATTGTTATATTATGCCCAATATTGAAGGATTTAGTTGACAGAGCTATGTTTACTACAATTATGACTGTCTCTGCTATTCTGAGTATTAGACAAGGATATGACGCTAGATAGGAAGAAATAGCTGACGATCGTTCTAAAGAATATATCCGCACCATCGTCGAATAAAAACTCTTTTCTTAGCTACGTAGAGTATCGATAAAGTTTTTCTCATCTCTAAGTTCTCTAAAGTATTGCTTTCACATTTTGCTAACTAAGAACGTAAGCAATATTGCTATTGTCCATTATCTATTGTCATTATTGTAAGCTTTTGTATGACAATGACTCATTACCATATTACAAAAGTTTATAACTTGTTTACAAAAGCTTAACCGATTTAGGCGTAAACAAAACATAAACAAATGATTGTTCAATATTAGGGCAGTAAACGAACAATAACAGGTAATTACCATGTATTTCTTAATTGTCATTTATATTTGACTTTTAATTTGGGCGGCAGTTGCACTGTAATTTATTGTAGTACTCATTTCACCTTCAAATATAACAAATTATTATGATAATTAGATTGTATTGATTAAAAGTTAATTAAGTACTTATTGATAGAGTAATAGAGTAGGTTTTTAGTAATTTTTTTGAAGTAAAGCTTATTTTAGATATTTCTTCACATTTTACGCGACGTTGTTTTAAATGACAAATTTTAACATTTTTACATTTAGACAAGAGCTCTGTAACTTTTGCTTGACGTATCAAGTTAATTTTGGGTATAATTTTGTTAGTTATAAAATTTAAATGTAGTCTTAAATCTTGATTAAACTTTTAAATTATCTTTAAAGTTAGTAATTTAATGTCAAAATGTTTTTATTTAATTTGGGTATTACTTATGAACGTCAAAGTTTTATAATAGACTGGACCGCCTTGTTCGGAAAAGAGCCACTACCATTATTTTTTCCAAAAAATAATTAAATACAAGTCTCACAAACTTTGGCTTACAACTAGGTAATATCATATTATATCTATGTACTAGTGGTTACTTACTTACTTACTACTGGAAGGCCAGACATTCAATTATCAGATAAGGTAGCAAGCCTACAAACGCTTTCCCTAAAGTTAGGATCGAATGACCCTAAAAAAAGGTAGAACAAAGGACTTTATTGCATGCTCATTTCCACACCTCACACTTTAGAGTTAGATGATTATCTTAAATAGAAAAAGAAGCGTTTAACCGTCAAGTTGCCTATCGTTAACCCCCGGTTTGAAATGAACTTCACGTTAAAGGGTAAAATGTGGCCGCGACAAACGCTTTACAGCAATCGTTTCGCTTTTACTGCTATAAGCGGTCACTATAAAACTCGGCCGTTCCACTGATGCATCATCAGTGACTTTTTAAGGAGCTGTACAAGAATTGTGCTTGTCCTTTTGGGACGATCAGTTTGATTTTTATAGCGAGTGCAGTGAATCAGAATGCAGCCTACGCTTGCATGTGAGACGTCGCATGTAGGTAGAGCTCCTTACATTTCAAAGATTTTATAGTTGTTTACTTACTTAGTAAAAACATAGACGTAATATGTATTCTAGATGTATGGATAATATTATACTAGATTGACATCTCGAATTGGCATTACAATGTGTACTATGTACACCGCGAGGATGCAAGCCAACACACTCTCACACACGTCGCTAAGGCTCTCGAAAAGACAACACGCGTTTTCTACTACACATTACGTCATCAAAAAAGGCAGCCAAACCTTACAAAATTCAGATAGACTTTCTTTGTGAAAATATTCATCTCCGAAACAATATTCCCCAAAGTTTAATTAAAGCTCACAATCCCCACCGTTAACGAGACGAGGCCGGAAGCGTAATGATAGGGATTAAGACGTAAAGATAAAGAGATACGGCATTACAACCCTCATGTATCTATGGATGTTTCATTAGGAGATACGCCATTACGGATTCGGGTAATGGTGCGCCTTAATGATTCACGTGACGAGAGTACGTGTGGTATCAAACGACGTAAATGACAGTCATCAGTGGGTTGGAGATACTCTTAGGTACTTGAATTGAAGATCAATCGTTGGATGCGAATTATAATGCGATATCTCCTCAAAATCATGGAGCAGTTAGTTGAGTCGTGATTGAGTGAGGTATGTAGGTAACTGTCACGACACGGAAAACACTTTTAACACATTTTTTTTTTTAAATTAAAAACGGTCACAGCCGAGTGCAAGCACTATTTGTGACAAACGTTTTTATGTAAAATACAGTCACACATACGTGTGCTTTTGAAATTTTAATTGCCACTAAGGCTACTTTAGGGTTCCATACCAAAGTGCTTATTTACTTTTCTGAAAGATAGTTAACTTATTGCTAAAATTAAACGAACATTCGAGCATGTTTCTGAAGTTTCCAAAGTTTGTAGGTAGAAATTGACGCAGCTAAAACCTAGCACTATTTTCGTCATCTACATAATAAACGAAAAAATTTTGAGAGCCCCTAAAATGTAATCGGCAATAATTTAAAGTTTAACTGTAAAGCCACCTGAAAGATTGATGGCTTTATGAGCACCTTTCCCGAAATATCGGAGCGACTCCGATGACTCTAAGGGGAAGATGGTACCATATGCTCCTCATGGGTTTGGATGGAGTTTGCACTAGATTTAAACGAAACTAAGTCTTAAGTGTTTGGAAAATGGTAATTTTAGATTTTCCGAGCAGTTTTACAATATTTGTGGTGGTGGTCCACCTCTGAGGTGTCACCGAAGTGTCGATACATTTCACAATTGTCGTAAAGCCTGGAGACGGAAGGGGAGCGCAGTAAAATTATCATTTTATGCCGTTCGACGACTGAAATGACACAGGAATGCTGTAAAACTGATTTATTGGATACATCCCGAGAGTCACATGCTGAATTTTTGATGAGATCTTTGTTCTAAGATAACGGGGACGGCGAAGTAGGTGTGTCGCAGTTTTTGCGGTAGTAACTTTGGATTGTATTAACGAAACCGTAAATATAGATTTAGAGAGAAACCTGAAAGTTAAGCAACGTTTTTTTACTTTATCCTGGTATCTGCGGAGGTGAAAAAAATAGTCACTTACTGTTACTCGCAACTTCGTTCACGTTTATTTACAAAACAGTATTCAAAAATAATAAAAAAATATACTGTAACTAATTATCAAATGTCATCAAGATCCGTTCAGCCATTTAGCCGTGAAAAGCCTACAAACATAATAAGTTTTATAATAAGTAAGGATTAAAAAAAAATATAACTACCACAAAACATTGTAAATTAACAATAAACAATGTGAACGACGAACTAAACTCTATCCTTAATTCTTAGCACTAAAGTCTATCATATTTTATGTTAAATAAAAAGTAAATTTTTATTTGAGACTTAGCTTGTATGTGGCTTTGACTGCCTCGGTGGCTCAGTTGGTAGTGAACCTGCCTTCTGAGCTTGGGGGCGTGGGCTCGATTCCCACTTAAGCCAAACATTTATGTGATGAATATTTGTGTTTGTTCTGTCTGGGTGTTAACATGTATTTAAGTATGTATTTAAAAATATCTAAGTATGTATATCAGTCTCTGGCAGCCATAGTACAAGCTTTGCTTAGTTTGGGGTCAGGCGACCGTGTGTGGAAGTGTCCAGAATTTATTACTATTTTATTATTATTATTGTGTAGTAAAAAATAGTTTCTTATTTGAATCAAACATTCTGTGACTTCACACTGCTTGCTAACAGATACTAGCATAAACAAAGCACCTAATTACCTGCAAACATGTCCGTCCCATCAAAAAGCCAGCCTCCATCGGTAATTTCGACAATTTGATTAAGTCGGGCCACCGCCGGTCCATTTTATGACCTTATATTTCCTGATTAGGACCACTGGGCGGACCTACGTCCTCTCACGGTCCTCTAATAAACGGATCATAGGGATCCTCTGAGATATGTGGGCACGATACGTATATCCGATTAGGTAGAGGAAAATTATGTTTCTAGATAGACATTATACGTATTACCTACACCAAGATACAGTAATAAATACACCACACATACCTTTGTATCAGAGTTAAGCCTGTAGACAAAATTGAGCTAAGCTGGTAGAGTAGAGTAGAACAAACAATGGCTAGAGTAAAACAACGACACTGGATGCCTGTTGAAAAGATAAGTCGCCCACTCTCGTAAAATTATCAAAACATTATAAAAATGTAGTGTTTTAAACTTTAAGGTAAGTATTTCACATGGCTATAGACAAAGGAAAAAGAGGGATTAGAGCTTTTAAATCTATCGTCATGTCTATTACAGGTCTGCATACTAGCCTCTATAGGCATTATTGATCAAATCATCTATTCATAATTGAGAATTCTTTTAAAATTATGCATTTAAAGATGCCAACTCAATCTAGCGACAGCAGTTACAGTAAAAAATGTCCTTTTGCATCATACACTGTATTAGTTTTATTAGTACTTGATTATCCATAAAAATCCATGCAAATAACTACTAATTCACACTCACTGCTATAATCACCTCTATAAAGCCTTCCTGGCCCACAGCCATCATAAATCTGATAACAGTACGTATTAACAACTCTATGCGCACTAAACATAATCTGTAAGAACTAAACTTCTATTTTACAAGCCATAAAACTAACTGTGAATAAACGCTCATTCAAAACATTATATTGAACTATAAAAATCGCATAATCAATTTGCCGGTACATAATCGGGTGTAAAATTAACGCAAGAGAGCAATTGCAGCGACCTCTTGACGCTAAAAACGCATTAAAACAAACACCAGTGTGTACTGTGTACTAAAATATAAATCTAACTGCCTATAAAAAGTGCCATAACTATCACTTACATGCCATTGTGCTGGCGGCACCGAACACCGTATTTTTGTCTCAGTATTTTGTGGCAACATTGTCTGATCTCAGCGAATCATTTTCTAAAAGTCGGATTTTATATGCACGTTATCAAGCCAGTAAAAAAATAATTTATGGACAAGACGACATTGATTAAGCGAGATATATGCATTAGTTTGCCTGCACTATTACGTGGGTAGGCAATAAATGACTGCACTTTGTAGTAAAAATTGATTTTAAAATCTACGTAAGTTTATTTGCGTTTCAAAAGTTTTTTTTCGAAGGATTTCAATTTTTTTAATGAGAAGTCATCACATATTTTGTAGTGACATTTAGTAATAATAAATCACATTTTTGGTATCTATCACAGCACAGTGCCTAGCCAAATATTTATATGACTACTAGGTAGGCACCTACGTACCAAACTCTAAAATATGATTTTCGTTTGCATTTTGAACTAACTCGCAAACCATTTTCCGAGCAGCAATAAAAATTTTATAACGTTGAAAATGCAAGCTTGCGTCTGAATTTTAATATATTCCAATGTCTGCCTGCACTATAACTGCACCGATAAGAATAAAACTTTACGTTCCAGTGATATTCAACAAAAACACGGCAAACGAGAATGCCGATACCTACTTAAGTATGCATATAATCACGTCCGAAAAGGCCAGTCCCAAGAGCTTACAAGGCGGTCGTATAGATACGTAAGGTTTATCTCGCCTGCCGACCTAACACAATAATAATAAAGACAGTTTATTAGACATCTCGCCATGAGGTGTTATCGGCTTCAATTAAATATCATTTTTATTGGGAATCGCTGGAAACGCCCCGTGGACACTTTATTTTCTTTTAGCATATTATACACTAAGACCGGATTTTACGACCGTCGGACAAAGTACAAAAAACATAAAATATTTACCAATTTTTAATCCATTATCACCCCGACTGCCGGTCCCATTAATCTGAAAAAAGAAAACAAAATCGTCACAATAAAGAAGTAAAATAGATACTAATCGCTTCGGAACATTTACGACCTAAATAAATATAATTAAGCATCTCGTATCAAAACATAAAGGCCTTTCCCAAATAAATCACGCGGAGAAAAAAACTGTTGATACCATTATTTATTTAAACGGTAAGAAAGCATCTAGAACCATAAAATGTGAGCCCGCGGCCTTCGCAACAATGAATACGAAAAAATACACGCGGGGCAAAACGGAGATCGCTTTTCTTGAATGGTTACTTTATATGCAAATTCCTCGCTATAAAACGGGGAACCCTTCTCTCCTAGCTTTACATAAAGAGCGCAAGTCTCGAATCCGACGGTTTTATGTATTCGCGAATCGACGCAGTTTTATTGGTATCGACTATCGATTCGATTCCTCCGCATTCGAGAATTCGGAAGTAATGCGGGCTATTTCCAGTTTTCTGCTAGAATCGTGCCTATTCGATCGCAATCAAATTTTGATTGCTTCGGATAAAGCTTTCATTTATATGCAGCGGAGTAAGCTACTTTTAGCAATCGGCGTACTTGATATCTCATTAAAATGGCTTTTCATAGAAAAAAGTGGTGTTTCTTCAATAAATGCATTTATATTTTGGTCCTCAGTAGACATCGCTCAAGTTAAAGCTTGATTTTTAATTTTAAGTTTTACTAATCAACCAATGGAAACAAATTTTATCACGAAGACTAACTTTTAAGTATTATTTGTACGCGAGCTTCAGAAACTCAAATCAGATTTTTCGAAACGCCGTTTTGGCATTTTTTTTCACATATTTTCTATTCTTAGAAACTTAAAATAGCGCTATCACTATTCTCCATGCAAAATCCTCTATAAGTACGTAAATTTAGCTATAGTTAGGTGGGTAGTACGTACAGTGTATAAACCCGTAGCTAAGAGATTGCACTCTCCCGAGACCGAGGGCAAGAGGCACGCTCGTACCTCCATCACTCCGACAAGGATCTTATATTTCCATAAAGCGTACATTTTACGACTACGCCTAACTACGCAGGGCCCTTCCCTTCCATGATCTTTGCTGCCTAAACTTACTAAAGGTGAAACACAAATTTGTTTGTTGCAGACTTGGCGTGTGTCTTCGACCAACTGCCACTTAACACTTTAAACAGATGAGCTGTAGTTAAATACATATTTTGTATCTTAAATAGATCTTACCAACCGCTCAAACATTTAAGATGAACGTCAAAAATGGTAACTATATATTTTTAATATAATGTGCACTAGATACAGTGACTAGGTACCTAAGCTGTAAATTAATATAACATTGTCAAATTCTTTGAAAACAAAGATTGTGATATAAATCATTTTTCTTTGAAAAGACTGAATTTGTTCAGGAGTCTCATAGTCAGCTTAAACACAACGTCTTCTAGATGTAGGTAAAAATGCTATGTGCAAGCGCCCATTGAAAATTCATCCAGAGAAACCGCGTGACGTGACGCAGTATTAACAATTTTGAATCTTCGGTTAAGCGGGAACAGTTCATTTTTCAACGGTTGTTTCGACGTATCCCTCTAGCGTTGCGCCTTTAAATTTTTGGCGTGATGACTGAATAATTAGATACTTCCTCTTATTTTTTACTGACTACACTGACAGGTATCATATTTTATACTAGTTTTTAACATACTTACTCCTTTATTTCATAACAACATTCAACTTTCATTATTTTAACGTCGCATAAAAAAGTCTGCTAAATAAGACGTTGTTAAATTACTTTTAGTGGCACTAAAACGTGACGTGTCGAATTGGACAATTAATACTGAGATATAAACTTAAATTTTAACATATGAATAAACACAAATCTCTAGGAAAGCGTATTAACTCTTTCACCACATCACAAATTAAAAGAATGTCACAAAAAAACGTAAACGCCAAGCGGTTTACGTATGATCTAGTTTACGACCCTAGCTTTAATAAAAATATCTAATAACATTCCTGGACCGTGTTCTTCGTTACCTATACTGGGTATAGGATTTCATAATATCACATCCCATACATCTCGTAAAAATGAAATATCTAACTATCCAATTACGCCCCATATAAGCTTTCATAATTCCTTTCTTTTTATCTGTTGTAGCGATTCAATCTTCTAAATTATTACACATAATATTCGATGCCTTTTTTCTTGTCCCAATAAGCATGTAACTAGAACCGTGTTGGCTGCACTATAAACTTCATAACAAACTGCCACACGAGGCAATATCTTGTGTATATTATGAGCTTTTTCGTTTAAGCCAGAGCTTCCAAAATCAGTCATCAAAATGTACTATAAACCAATTCTAAACAATCCAAATTACATCTTTACACTTTGGGACAAAGACCATTTTGTAACGTCGATTATTTTTGTTATAGAGTGTTAAATGCGGAATGAGGAACGCCCTTTAGATGTTTTACTTAACTGTTAATAACACGAAGGTGTAGATATAAAATGCCGACTTACTCGACTTTAAAAGTATTATTTTAGGCCATCCTCGGATTTTTAATGCAGTATTTTATCTCTTTTAAGTAGGAAGGCGACTATTTAAATCTAAATTATGAAGGTGTTCATAAGAACTTGAAATTTAAAATGGTGTAATCAATATTTACGGAGCATGGAATTTACTGAAATTTTAAAAGCGTGACATTACTACTTTACATAATATGTTTTACCAAAACCAGTGTCTGTATTGTTTCTGCCTCACACTAGCGGTCATCACAATGAGAGTAACAGAGATATAAATATAACATCTTAATCATCTAAACCTGTTGTCTGTATCATTATCTGTTATATTATCTCATTTATAAGTAAACTTAACGTTACTATCCCCATGTTTACCAATAGTAGGTCTAATGACATTTTTCGAACAACTTCAAGGAAATCTTTGAATCTAAATTTGAATGTAAAGTGAACTTCTATTTTATCTACATTCTACTCCAACCTCATTTAGTGTCCACTTAGAAGCCGTCATTACGCTCTTCGTGAAGCGCTCTAGAAAGGGGGCAACTATAAAAACTCACGAACGTACCGTTACCCACCCTGAGTGCATCACTCAGCACGCTAATAAACAGACAGTGTTGCCACAACTTAAGGAAATTCAAGGATGAATGTTTGGGAAATTTGCTTGGACTAAAATACGTTTTTTTCATGCCATAGGCAAACAAGCTAACAGGCCGCCTGATGGTAAGCGATTACCAATGGAAGCTGTGTATTTTCTATGGGTGTTGTATTACACCTCTGCCAAATGGAAATGCGTGACAATGTGTTATGTTATGTATTTTTAATTGTATTTTTAAAGCAAAACTAACAGCATATTTGTGATGTAGGGTCAACTGGGGCAATTGCGTCTGTTGGGCAATTGCGTCTTTCGATAATTACTGACAAACTTCTTCACAAATTAGGCAACTAACGCCATCTTGTTCAGATTGTTGCGAATCAATTCAATTACTCCACAGACGTATTTGCCCCAGTTGAACCTAAAAGTTTATTTGGGCAGTTGTGCATTGCATACCAGTTCGATCCTGAAGAACACCTCAACGATTTACGTTTCCTATCAAAATATTAAGTTTCATAGACCAATGTTATAGCCACACAGTTTACAGGATGGTTAATATAATTGTAACCTCCTTATCTCATAAAATTAAATCGATACCGACACATTTTATTCATACTATTGACTTTAGATTTAGAAAAATCGGAAGTTCTTTTACAAAACAGCTGAAAGAGGTAGTTTTGTGCTAACGATGAGGACATTTGAGTAATCGTATCTGGCAACCCTAACCCGAGTTCTCATTACGACAATGTTGCTGGAACATCTAAATTACCTATTGATGCCGCTGTCCACTTGAGTTATAGTAGCATAAATTACAGGTTCCGCCCTTCCGAACGCTGCCAGGTTTCTTCGAGTTAATTTAGTTCGTATCAATACAGTCCGTGGAGTTTAAAGGAATTCGAACTTTGGAATTTATCCTTTAATGAGACCTCTAGAAAGTAATTACTTGATGTATGTATTTAGTGCTGAATTTTTCTGACTAACAATTTTGAGTCGTATAAAATTAAAATCTCTGCGCATCAGGGTTTATACTTTACGTTTTTTACGATGAGTATTCTTCAGCAAGTTTCAGTGGCATGTTCATAAAGTACATAAAAGTTTTCAAAGCAGTGAAAACCAAATAAAATGTAATGTCTACTGCAATGGTATGCCACAAGGCCTTGTACGGATGCCGAAGGCATTTTGGAATAAAAAGTATCAGATTATGTTAATGTGCAGGCCGTTTCATTACCGGTTCCGATGCGATTGCGCTGTGACAGGCAATTTTGTCTTGGATTTTATTGGAAAGCTTTATATTCCATGTTTATACCCAAGTGCTTATGTACGGATACATTATGTATTTATGTCGGTGAGCACGAAAGCTCTCTGCCAGCGTTATGGATGTCAGACATGAATTTACCGGTTTGTATTTTTGGAGGATCATGAGTCAGGGTGACAAATATTGTACTCATTCCGAGAGCAAACAGATATAGAAGTGAGTGTAGGTATGGAAGGAAGAATGGCGAGATTCTCGCTCGCTGTAGGGTCGGTAGGTTGGGGCGTCACGTCCGCTGCGACGTTAGCATTTCTTTTGTGAACGGCCCGAATTGCCGACATAAAACTCCGAGACCTGTTTTTCTACGTGATATTTTTACTGCTTATATTGCTCGATATATTCTTATCAGAGAGCTAGGACCGTCCCTTTTCAAGAAGAAAAATCGTAAAAGTGTACCGGCAGTTTCGAGCAGAAATATAAAGGAACTTTCCCGAGTTTCGTAATTAATGTTGCAAGAAGATATCGCCGGGAAAAGTTTTTTCATCATGTTCGGAGGAGGCGGTGCGGTAATGAGCGCCTCCGTGGCGTTACATCGTAAAAACATACAACTTAATAAATAAAACTTGGTATTCGTGAAGATTTATCGCGAGGCCTATTGCGATTCGTGACTCCGACCCCGAGGCGTGTTTTTGCTACGGTTAGGATGAGACTTGGGACCGTAAAAATAGAGATATACATCATAGGAGCGGTTTGCGGTCCGCCTCTGATCACAAAAGTCCTTGTTTGATATATTTTGACGTTTCTCGGTAGACTGGCCGTGTGAAGGAGGAATGGGCTCGCGGGTGTTCCTTCGCAGAAACCGAGTGTTATTTATCGCATACATAGAGCTACAGCTTAACTCAGCCTCTACATCTTGATTAGAAGTCAAAAATATAAAAAAAAAGAAAAAATTTAAAAAGCCATTAAAAAAAAAATAAACAAGAAGCTAGTCGTTATTAATTTAGGAATTAAGTCAATTCTAATACATATTACACACTCTTTGCCTAATAATTGACTCACTTTTTAATTTGCTTTCGATTAGGTGGGTACAGTACCTTAAGATGAAGATAACTTTAGCTAGATAAGTAAATAGATGTACATCAATACAACGTCGTTTAAAATTCCGCACAATGCTCGTATATTCAAGCCACGTATAGGGCTCAGGTGCTATCAGGATACACGGTCCAAGTTTTATTGTTATTCCCACTCTGCGAATTGAATTTGAAACAGCGTAGACCCAATCGATACTAGGCTCTGTTTTACCAGTGTCATAGTAGAAGACGTTTATGTAAGGTTATGTAGGAAGAGCATCACAAATGCGATAGTAACTCTAAGTAGGTACATGCCTCTTAGTTGTTCTCATGGTATAATAATATACTCCACCAGGTACAGCATTCCGGTCTCGTAGGCAACACGTAGTGACGTCAATCGATGCTTAAGCAAGACCGAAATATGTTATAAACAAATAGTTCGAAAGAGACGGATGACGATGACTAGTGACGTCATTATGTGTTTGCTCCCGGAATTCTAAACCTTGTTTTTATGGATTATGGTTTTTCTCATTGTGACCAAGGTATAATAATGTTATCCGCTAGGTATGGCATTTAGCAACACGTAGTGACGTCAATCAATGCTTAAGCGAGACCGAAATAAGTCATTTACAACAAGTTTGAAAGAGACCAATAACGATGACATCATTACGCGTTTGCTGAATGCTAGACCTTGTTTTTTTGGATCATGATTGCGACTAAACCAATCTTACTGAATTTTTGCAGATATTGTAAACTGTTGTAACCCTATAATGTATCAGTGCCTCGGTATCCTAATGTGTGCAAAGTTTTTTAAGGATTCATTTATTGGAAGTAGCTGAAAAAACTGTTGCATGATTTGAATGAACCAAGAAAGTAACATATGCGAGTGAAGCTAAAGGTTAAAAAAAACAGTAAAGCCGTATAATACAGCTAGAGCTAACTTTTACTACAATTAATGATTAAAAAGCCTCTGCCTGTGGTTCAGGATTAAAAATCGGCCTCTCGATAGATAGTATTACATTCCTCGAAAATTCGGTCTGGCTGCAGGCAGAGTAACTAACAGGATGTAATATAGGGCTTATTCTGTGCTAACAGGTAAAGGTTCTTGTGAAAGTATTGGTACTTTTCACCCGAAATGTACCTACTTAATTGACATCGTTAAATTGTTTCGTTACACACTTTTAAAACTGAGAGGAACTACTTGAGAATAGAAAATTTTCTAATTGTTCAAATATTTCCTGTTTGAGTTTTCTGTATTTCTGAATTTCTGAATGAATTTTAATCTTCAATTTTCTGAATTTCAGGATTATTGATATATACTTATTAAGGACTTAGTATGCTTCTGAATCTAAATATATACCTACGTCTACTTTAAATAGGTGCAAACAAATTAATTTATCTAAGGATATCCCGAGTAATACGGAGCTTAGAGGAAGCTCCGAAACCAAGGATTTCAGCGTTATTGCTTCCCTCGCGGGCGTTCAGGGGTGCAGGGGGTTTGGGGGTACGGGGGGCTCTTAACAAGATTACATTGGAGATAAAACTGTGTAGATAACAGCGAAGTAAGCCGCCAGCCGTGCTTGGGTAACGAAATTAAAACGGCGCGAAATGAAGATTCTTTAGGGCTTTCTCCAAATCTTGTTAGCATTGACGCAGTGGAATGTACTGGAAGTAAGAAAATTTAGTAAGACCAATCTTGTAGAATGGTCTTACTAGTAGTTATAGTAAGACCATTCTTTTTGAAGAACATTCTTTTAGAATGGTCTTACTAAATTTTTTGGTGAACGTAAATTTATACGCCTACAGGCTCACCCCCAGTTCCATTTGGGACTGATGTCGTCCGGCGAAGTGTGAGTGTTGTTTTACACCTCTGCCAGCCCCCGCGGGGGAAGGCTTGACGATATGTATGTGTGTTTGTTTACATTTATACTAGAGAACGAGGAACTAGTATTAAAAGGTGTAACACTGTATATCATGAACGTAAAAATTTTATTTATCAATAATACCTACTTAGGAATATTGCCTAAAAGTTACTCGTATTTCTCTGCTCTACATATAGTTTAAATCAAAATCGTTTTCCGCATACGTATACCATCTCCAACTCAGACTAGGGGAGTGTTTCTAACTCAATAATATACGCAAACTTCTAAAGCAGCCATCGGATTTTTTTTTTATTTAAAAATTACACTCCACGGACTCCAGGGACCGTGACTTTTGTTAACATAAATCTTTAATTATTATTTAAGGGGAATACAGGTAGAGGGGGGTTAGTTATTAAGTCTTAGTCTAAGGCATCGGATGTTCATGCGGTTTTCTTTATTAACCACATAATGTTCTAAGTACCTGGATGGCCGAGCTTTGCTCGGTATTTTTTTTTATTTTTTAATTGTGTTTTTTGGATAATAAACAATTGATTTTAGTCTAACCTCAAAGCAAACACTCATTGACTTCGTGTTACTTAACAACGCCATCTGCTGTTGTGTCGTTAAAGCAATTAGTTGCTCACAAAAAATAGTAGTATTATTATTCGCCAATAGATGTCAGGAAGAGTCATATTTTTCAGTTGAGATTGATTATCGATAAAACACGAATAAAATGATATTTTCTAAAAATGATTCCTAGCTAGATCGATTTATCGCCCCCGAAACCCCCTATATACTAATTTGTATGAAAATCGTTGGAGCCGATTCCGAGATTCCAATTATATATATGACGGCGCGAGATATCATTGGATAAAGAAAATCCGTTTGAGAGTTGTTAATCGATAGTTTTAATCTGTGGTATATGACGATTAATCGATTTGTTTATGGTAATTTAGAGCGGTTAACACCGAATGGAGTTGCGTTTGGGATTTCGGGCGAACGTCATGTCTGTCAGTCAGTGGTTGACAGGACTGGGTTGAAAGCGGTCGCACGCAATGGTCATTCGTAAACCCATTACTCTAAATCGCCAATTATCTTTGTGATCATTCATTAACTAAGTAGTCTGAGTGACTGTATAATTAAAATAGTGAAAAGCCTACATTGCTGTCCCCTTATTTCAACGTTCCTGAAGTTTGGCGTCGACCATAGATTCCCGTGATGACAAGTTGATGGCTCAGAAATTAGATACAACACCTCGGCCTACTAGATTTTCCCCGTCATCAAAAGTGGAAGGTCACAGCGCGGCGGACTTTCCTATGTTTCTCCAACATCAGTGGGATCAGTTGTGAAGGCTCGGCTTCCTATTTCCTACATTTCCCCGACATCAGAATTGGGATAAGAATAACGTCCACAGCAACAAGATATGGCTCCGTCTTTGGCTACAATTGTGCAATGATCTGGAAGCGAAGTGGCATAGCAACAGATGGCTGATAGGGTCGCCCCTACACTGAGAAAACTGTGTACGTGCTGTTATTGTGGAGTGTGCGGACTGTTTCTTCGTGGTGCATGAAGGGCAGCAGAGCGGCAATGAGAGAGTGAGCATCGAGTAGACGTCTGCATTATCTCGACGCCGTTTGATTACACCTAGTCTATGCTATGTGACGCAACTAACAAACAACGAGAGACGAAGGATAGCAGTGTACCGAACAAAACGTCGACGCCTACGTGTTACTACTGCAACGAGGCTACATCGCCACTCGTTGATCGAGAAAGGGCATCAAAAGTAGCAGCAGCAACGTGCGAGATCCGGTCAATCCCTGGAGGGCTATTCTTACAACTCGAGATTCCATCATACCTCGAAAAAAATAGCTGAATTCGAGATGCCTTATTCTATACGCACGAGATCGAGATAATCTCGATGGCTGGGGCGCGAGATGTCTCGAGTAGTCGGAGGCAGTGGAGACTTACAGGAATCGAGATCGAGATGAGATGAAAATCTCCTATCTCCGAATTGGGCTCCTGCACTATGAAGCAGCCATTGATCACCTACGAGTAGCAATTGAATCCGGTGAGAAGTTTTCATTTTGTTTGATATTCGTAAACGATGTATGTCAGAGTGTTATTTTCTATTGGAGTTGTTTAAAGTTTGAAAATACCCACAAACAGTTTAGTCAAACTGTCGCTTGCGGCACATGTGAGTCATGCAGTTAATAGATAACTTACTAAATGTCAATGCTTTTGGTAAAACTAAGCCTGAAGGGCAGTAGCCGGTAGGACAGTAGCCTGTGTAGTAATAGCCTGTGTGGCAATAGCCTGTGTGGCACTAGCCTGTGTGGCACTAATCTGCAAGGTACTATCCTATGTGGCTCTAGCCTGTGTGGCAAGCCTGTATAGAAATAGCCTGTGTGGCAAGCCTGTGTGGCCAGCCTGTGTGGCAAGCGTGTGTGGCAAGCCAGTGTGACAAGCCTGTGTGGCAATCCTGTGTGGCAAGTCTTTGTTGCAACCCTACTTTTGTTGAATTATAGTCTGAGTGACGACCTAGCCTGTGTGGTGAGCCTATGTAGTAAATTTCTCCCGGTGTAACATCATAGTGCGAGTTACGACCTAGCCTGTGTGGCAAGTCTAAGTGACAACTTTAATGGCTTGTTATTCGGTTGAAATTTTACACAGCAGTTTTCATAAGTCCAAACCGCGTATGTGTACCATCATTGGATTTTCAATGTGGCTTGATTAAATTCTTCGAATATTGGATGTATGATTAATAATTTAGTTTTAGCCTCGATTATTCGATTGGTCCCAATACAATTTATTTAATTAAAAGTCAAGTTGCTTATTTCAATTATCATGACAATTTATGGGGATAGGTAACGAATATGAAGTTACTGTTGGAAGAGTCGATTATACTCTGGTACGATGTTTATGGTTGGTACAATTGGGTTTAACTGTGTTTTGTGTTATCCCATAACTGTGTTCGCTTTCTGTGAAATTGTGGAGTTAGATTTGACGGTCAGAATGACCGAGCGTTAAGTGGTTACTTGAGCTCTTTTATAATTGTCCACAGATGATGAGATGAACTATTCACCCGAGGACGTGTGAAAATGCAGGATGGCCGTGACGGCGCGAGATATCATTGGATAAAGAAAATCCGTTTGAGAGTTGTTAATCGATAGTTTTAATCTGTGGTTTATGACGATTAATCGATTTGTTTATGGTAATTTAGAGCGGTTAACACCGAATGGAGTTTTGCGTTTGGGATTTCGGGCGAACGTCATGTCTGTCAGTCAGTGGTTGACAGGACTGGGTTGAAAGCGGTCGCACGCAATGGTCATTCGTAAACCCATTACTCTAAATCGCCAATTATCTTTGTGATCATTCATTAACTAAGTAGTCTGAGTGACTGTATAATTAAAATAGTGAAAAGCCTACATTGCTGTCCCCTTATTTCAACGTTCCCGAAGTTTGGCGTCGACCATAGATTCCCGTGATGACAAGTTGATGGCTCAGAAATTAGATACAACACCTCGGCCTACTAGATTTTCCCCGTCATCAAAAGTGGAAGGTCACAGCGCGGCGGACTTTCCTATGTTTCTCCAACATCAGTGGGATCAGTTGTGAAGGCTCGGCTTCCTATTTCCTACATTTCCCCGACATATATATATATATATACAAGAATTGCTCATTTAAAGGTATAAGATTTATTTATTTCAATTAAACCTAAATCTACCAAAACAAGGAGGAGTTAACCCAACGAGCTTTATAAAACTTCTTAACCAAAGCTATTTTCTATCAACGTCATCTATCAAATGCACAATGATGTCGTTAATGGATGACATAAAACGATTTGCATTTTCTATTTTATTTGTAAACCTTTACGAGTTTTATAAACTTTATTATTAATATTTTTTTGCAATGCCCTGGAAAATACCTGATATTAATAAATGTTGTGGGTGTGTAACCGACTTGAGGACAGCAGCGGCAATTATAGCCGTGCTAGGAATCGTTAGTACTGTTGTGAAATTATTTTATTGTAAGTAGGTACGAGTAGCTGCGCCCCGCGGTTCCACCCGCAGACCCACAGGAACAATTTTTTTAGGGATGAAAGGTACCTTATGTCCTCTTCTGTATCCCTGACAATACGTATGCAAAATTTCATGATGATTGGTTAAGCAGTTGAGTCGTGAAAGCGTAATCAAACAAATACTAACAAACTCACTTTCGCATTTGTTAACTTAGTGAGAATAAATTTTAGAAAGTAAGGATGTTTAGTAATAGGTTGAAAGGTCGGTAATTAGAAGCGTCGACGTTATCGATAGTGTACCATGCTCGCCTAGGAGATACCTATTCACTTTTCTCTTGAACACCCCGGATTGTACTTTGGTGGAAATGCAGACACAGAATGATGCAGAATCCACCTTAGATCCCATTTAATCTTACAGAATTTGATTTTATAGGCATTGAGTTAGTTGTTTTTAAGTTTTGCTATAGAATTCTTCCTGGTCTACATATACGTTGTGCACTCTATAACTATGCACGGTTAAAGAGAATAATTCACTGCTGCAATAGTATTATTTAGAGATCATTTTATACTTGAAATCGAGGATTCTTAAGCTTCTAATGATAATTTGTTACGTGTACTTAATTTTTTTTTAATTCCAGGTGACAAGTCCAGCTATATCCTGGGCAGCGGTCAGGCATGCTTATGTCATACGAGTATCGTGTTTCGTCACCACAAGCGAACATCGAGCTGATGTTGTAGACATAAACCTAAATAATGTTGTGAGTAAGAATCGTTTCTCCGAGATTTTTTTTAAGAAAGTTATGTTGTGACTTTTCTACAAACTCAATTTAATAGGGGTCTAAAACAGTTAAAAAAATAAAGGTTACTTTGTAAACCGCAAGTTTTAGCTAAATTTTATTCAAAACTATCCCTACTAGAAATATAATATATAACCTGGAAAACCTTCGGGCTATCTTTGGACCTAACTACCCAAAAAAGATGATGATATTTATTAAATTTTTGTACAAAAGTATAAATTATTTTTATACTGACTCTTATGCAATACATAAAAGCGCAAAAAAGCGGCGCAAAACAATGGCATTCAATAGATTTTGACTGCCTCGGTGGCTCAGTTGATATTGAACCTGCCTTCCGAGCTTGAGGGCGTGGGTTCGATTCCCACCTAGGGTAAACATTTATGTGATGAACATTTGTGTTTGTTCTATGTCTGGGTGTTAATATCTATTTAAGTATGTGTTTAAAAAATATCTAAGTGTGTATATCAATCCCTGGCAGCCATAGCACAAGCTTTGCTTAGTTTGGGGTCAGGCGACCGTGTGTGGAAGTGTCCCGAATTTATTATCTTATATCTTTAAATGAGCAATTCTTGTATATATATATATATATAATTGGAATCTCGGAATCGGCTCCAACGATTTTCATACAATTTAGTATATAAGGGGTTTCGGGGGCGATAAATCGATCTAGCTAGGAATCATTTTTCGAAAATGTCATTTTATTCGTGTTTTATCGATAATCAACTTAGTAGTAGTCTCAACTGAAAAATATGACTCTTCCTGACATCTATTGGCGAATAATAATACTATTTTTTGTGAGCAACTAATTGCTTTAACGACACAACAGCAGATGGCGTTGTTAAGTAACACGAAGTCAATGAGTGTTTGCTTTGAGGTTAGACTAAAATCAATTGTTTATTTTCCAAAAACGACAATTTAAAAAAAAAAATACCGAGCAAAGCTCGGTCATCCAGGTCCTTATTATATTATTAGATCCATTTTATACACTTATATTTTAACACACTTTTATTGATCAACATCACAGCATTTAATAGACTTAAAAAGAGATTGCCAAAAGACTAAAGACTGGTTAGCTAAATTTATCTATCGAACAATATTTTTCTTTCAGTTAAGCTTTGGTTTTGGCGCCAATGCTGGTCTAGGGCCATCATGTCTGGGTAAGCTGCCAGTAAACCAAAAGGAAAATGCCGAGAGAAGTGAGACAACGACGCTTGCGCCGGCGGTGCGTTCCTCACCATTTGTTGACATAGTCAAATACTTCGGCTGGATAGTCCTGATTGCAGATATGGTGTTTTTGTTTTGCAGTATACATTTTCTGTTGAGGATTTTTCATGTGAGTGTAAACCCTACCTAACTATCCTATAAATATTACTAGCTAGGAGTTGTCCTTGCATATGCAAGGACTCCGTTCTAGGCGAACATCTAGGCGAACATCTAGGCGAGATATCTCCATACCTCTTAATCCGATTTCGCTCATGTTTGAACTTAAAAAATTTGTTTGCATAACGGAGTCCTTGCATTATGCAAGGATTCCGTTCTAGTCGAAAATCTAGGCGAGATATCTCCATATCTATTAATCCGATTTCGCTCATGTTTGAACTTAAAAATTGTATTTGCATTAATTACTTGGCTGCAAAATTTCATGAAGATTGAATTAACGAAACTTAAGTTATTATCGAATAAAACAATTCTGAAACATCCCAGTAGAATCTGAAACGGCGCCTCGTTTCCTCGCTCAAAAATTTTTTATGTGAAAGTGTGTTACGTGGATGTTTGAACTTTGTTACTGAACCCAGCAAAACCCGACTTAAGGAATTTCGATGAAATTTAGTACGGAAGTAGCTTGTACCCTGAATTATCACATAGACTGAGATTTATGCTGAACAAAAATAACGGTTCCTGCATCTCACGAATTATACTTATTAGATTATTAGATATTCAATTGAATTGAAATTGCACTTTGTCACTCTGTAGATAAGTTTAGAGGCTCGTCAGTATCATTACTCGCTCTCTTTGCTCGTCTTCTTCTTCTAGACGAAATGGCTATAGAATACCTTAAGCCAATGCGAAGTTAGTCTAGGTCGCCTAGGTCGAAGTTAGTTAGGTCGCCGGACTCTTAAACTTAAAACAGTTTTTCTTTCAACCCATTTGAACCGAACTATAATCGTTTTAATTTTTATTTTCAGGGCCCAGATACTATAGCCGCAAAACATTTTATATGCGCAGCCAGTACTTCAATCTTGTTATCATTCCTATATGGAATTTTGTACATCACTGCATGTATATCGATTGGTGGGGCATTTCCTATCTTCGAATTTGTGTTTTGTGTTGTTGACCTTTTGAGTAAGTATAACTTGGAACTAAAAACGTTAAATATTACCGACCGAGCGAGCATTAGCGAGCGAAGCGTCTATGCTTCAGCTGTGACAAAAATGTTTTTGTATGTCTGAATTCTGTCTAGATCTAGGTCCAGAGAGGCTTTCTATACAGATCGTATTTCTTAACCCATTATCACGAAATTTTGTGAATAAGTTCGATAATTAAATAGATTTTTTGTCGAGCCAGTTTTTAGTTTTTTTTTTAAATACTTACAGGAAATATGATTCTTTTTTAGAAAAATTAAAATAACATGAAATTTGGACCTGGGATAGCCCAGGATAACATGACATAAGTACAACCTTTAAAGGTCTGAAATTTTCAACGGGAATCAATGAATCGTATTTTTAGCACACCATAAGCTAAGCACCATAGCAATGTCCAAATAATATACACACCATGCAATTAATACATTTTTAATGTTATGGTTTTCAGTTTGGTTTATGTGGATTTATTTTATACTTGTAATTCGTTCTTACATACGTCAACAACAGCCAACAGTAGTTGATGAAGCCTCTACCTCCAGAAACGCCTACAGTCATTACTTACCGCCTTACAGTTTTCTGAAATATCTCCTACTTATTCCTGGTGCGACCATTTCTACCAACCGCTTGCTAGTTTAAGCTTCGTTCTCATTAAGCAAGCAGAGAGGGGCTGACTGTCCATTGACAGACTCTGAGTGGTGTAACGAGCAAACTCAATGTTCAGTGAGCAGAACTATAGCAATTAGCCGCGAAATGTCAAAGGACCCCTGGCAAACAAGAGAACAAACTTGTCCATACCAGATTCCAGGTACTAGGATAGCAAAAACGATTGAGCGGTTTTTTACTCTAGATTTATAAAGAGTGTGATCACGGGTCACGAGGGGAAAAACCTCTTCATCGTTTCTGCTGTCCTGGTACCAAAACACGTAATTACCGATCACGAGGAATATTAGCTCTGTAGAAGATGTAATCCCTTATGGACTATATCTTCATGACCATTCCTTAAATACAATATTCCTTATGAGGTCATACTGGTCTGGTATGACCACGAGAACATGTTTATCCTCATAGTCAAACTGGTATGACAAACTAGTATGACCGCGAGGAAACGCCGGTTGCTACTATCAGACCACCAAGAGAAATGACTTTGCCGGCGTAGTGAGAGTACTTCGCCGCCGACTAGAGAAAACTGCGCGCATAATTTTGTTGCGAATTGGTTGCGAACTAAATTACTCTGTAAACTATGCACCACAAACTGCGTATAGTACGCGCTGCATGGACTCTCCATTTAAAATATAGGGTTAAGAACTGGAGACAAACAGTTATCTGTTTGGTTAATGAGGACGAAGCTTTGTGATTTTTTTTTAATTATAACTTTTTTATTTTTGTTTCAGTGTGGGCATACTTTGTAATGGTAATCCTGTCCTATAAGCGCAGAGCTTCGGGGTAGACCTTTCAAGCCTAATATTAAATATCGAAACAATAATACAGAATTTTGTAAAACTGACTGTAAACATCTACCTTACACTACACTATAAGTATATCAAAGCATTTTGTGAAGGTAATTAAATATATATTTTTTAATGATTGTTTTATTTTATTGTAGCTGACAATAAAGACAGGAAAAGAGCTGTAGACATAAGACACATCACGAAAATTGAAGATGTCTTAATCAAAATCAATAAACTTAAATGGCGGTGGACAGGCCACATGATGAGAGAGAACAGCAATAAATGGACAAAGGATATAACAGAATGGACACCTAGATTCCAAACAAAGAGAAAGAGAGGAAGACAAAGAAAACGTTGGTCTGATGACATCAAGAACATTGCGGGTCCGCTGTGGTACAGAACGACTCAAAAAAGAGTACACTGGAGAGAGCTGGAGGAGGCCTTCGTGTCGCAAGGACACGCCGACACCCAAAATACTTAATCATGAATTTAATAAATAATAGCATTGTAGTGAAATTGAAATAATGTCGGCAATAAAGGCTTAATAATAAAAAAAAAAATTGATTGTGTTAAATGCTTATATAGGTACATTTATAATTGTTTTATTTTAGTAAATTTTATCATTCAATGAGAAAATTGTATTGAATGAAAAAAAAAATTATAGAGCTTCCGCAGCCTGAGGGTGCAGAAGCGGAGTTGAGCAGAGCGGAGCTCAGTGTGCATGAATTAAAAAATCAATGCTTTCAATGAAGCGGACCCAAAATTGAAATTTTCGGATCCGCTTCATTGTCCACTTGCATTTTGATTGGTCGGCTCATGCACCGCTGAACTCGGCTCTGCACAACTTCGCCTCTGTGTAATCGCAGCCTTAGTGTCTTCTAATATCGACTAGCGCAGTAGTCTCAGTAGTCTCAGTAGCCAACAGCTTAAGTATAATTTACATTTTTTATTATTTACATTTGAACATCCTTTCGTCTAATCTAATGTTTCTGTTACGCTCCTGTATGATAAGAGTAAATATTCTAAGGTTAATCATGATATTAATACTTTTTTGCTGCTTTATGGAATAGGTTTGTAACAGGTTACATCTTAGAATACTTCTAAGGGGTACATGTCATAGACAGACACTCTAGGGAAGGTAAATATGAAGCTATGAAGCATTTCTACGTCTAATTTATTGTCAAAGTCAAAACTAAATGAAAAAAAAAATATCAAAATCAAGGACATGAAATACTTCCTGTCAAAATAAACATTTATATTCTCTTTGAAAATCAACTCAACGCGATTTTTTCAAAATATGAGTACTAAATTGCGATCATAAAGTAGAACTGTAGAAAAGAAAATTGCAATAAAAATAAAAAGGATAGTTTGCAATTTGATAGTAATTAATAGAAAACTCTAAGCATGGAGTGTTATGCCAGAGTTTTTCCGAAAGTCGATACATTTCTTCTTTGCATAGCCCTAAGAGCAGGTGCTTTATTCATAGGTATTATCGGCTTGGTAAGTACATTCATCGGACAGAAAACCAACATGGGATCAAGGGTCATAGCAACTTGAAGTGACCGCTGGGACTGACTAGAGTTTACAGTTTCACAAATGTTTCGTTTTACGATCAAGTTTTAATAACTTTACCGGAAGACACCGTGAGAAGCCTTTAAAGCTGGATAGACGACCTGGTGAGGGTCGGAAGCCGCTGCATGCAAGCAAAACAAAACCAGTCGTTGAAAAGATCATTAATAAGGATTTGTTACATTGCGTTCTGCGGTCCAGTCTAAGCCAATGCAGCCCGCATTATGTGTAACTAGCTGCGCCCCGCGATTTCACTCGCAGTTAAGAAGTACCCTATGTGCTATTCTAGACTATAATCTATCTCTATGCCAAATTTCATCGAGATCTGTTCAGCCGTTCTGGCGTGAAAGAGTAACAAACATCCGTGCATCCATCCATTCTTACAAACTTTCGCGTTTATAATATTACTAGCTGCGTCCTGCGGTTTCACCCGCGGTTAAAAAGTATTCTATGTGCTATTCTAGACCATAATCTATCTCGGTGCCAAATTACATCCAGATCTGTTCAGCCGTTTTGGCGTGAAAGAGTAACAAACATCCATACATACAAACTTTCGCGTTTATAATATTAGTAGGATATATATATATATTAGGATCATCATTTGGCGGTTGGGGCAACTGATCAGTGATCCAGTCAGGGCAACCAGTCAGCAAACCGGGCAGGGTATTAAGCAGTATCTTACATTAAGGTATCTTACATTTTAATTCCGTCCGACCCATGCGGCCTACTTGTCCGCCATCCGCAGACGCAGCACTTCCGTGTTCCTTTCCCGGCTGCTTGCCCGATGCATTACTTAGATACGTTCTTTTGCTTGTATCCGCACGATCAGATTTCATTTACACAAAATATATGTGACGTGAACCGTTTATGATGTTCACACATGATGCGGGCTGCGCTCGCTTCGACCGGACTGCAAGAGGTAGAACGCAACCAGTGTGACAAATCCTTTAGTAGAGGCCTTTGTTCAGCAGTGGACGTCTTCTGGCTAAGATGATGAAATAACTTTACAATTTCAGGTGTTTAGTGTGTGTCATGTCTATTTTCATGAATGCTTGTTTAATAACAGTGATTTACATAAAGAGAGCAAAGCGTACGAAGTTTTAGCCATTTTGAAGTATGTCATGATGGTATCAGATGCGATTTACGGCATTTTCTGCATTGATTTAATGGTTGAAGTTATAAAGGTGAGTTTTATTGATATCTATTTCTATAGGTATAGATATAAGAGAAGAGAATCTTTCTTCTTAAGAGCATCTAACTCCGTAAACAAACTGATCGACTTTTCCGACTTTGACCTGTTCAAAACATCCCTGAACTCAATTAGACAAAATATAGCTAAAAACTGGTTTTGTGTGTCTCCCTGACTGTCGTATATTTTAAGTGTAATAATAATAACGTTTCTCTACTCTCTTGAACATAACAAAAAAAAATTGTTTCAATATGCGAAGACAGATAAATGGTGTCTAACTATTTAATTAATTAGTAATCTTGGTACATAACACTGTATGTTTTCCGAATAAAATAAAATAAAATATTAATATTATAACTAGCAGTTTGCCTCAAACGGAAACCTCTCATATTATAACCTCGTTAGATCTAGTTCCTAGTACATAGCTTATTTTTCATTTATATGATAACCTAGTTGGAAAAGGCCCTCTAAAGACAGAGGCAACGGGTTCCATCTCAGCCACGCACCAATTTGTTCACTGTGTGAACATTTATGTACGTATTTAATGTCTGCTATACCTCTAGTATAACTGGAGCTCGGTGTATGGCGACAGGCTTGCCTATTGTCTGTCAGACTGAACATCGTCCAGTAAAATGTGGGTGTTGTGATACGCCTCTGCCTCGTATTTCCCCTTCGAGGGAAAGACATGACGTTATCATGTTATGTTATCAATCCTATCCTAACTTTTTAAATACTAGTAATGCAAAAGTGAGTTTATTTATTTGTTACGCTTGTACGCCTTAGCTACTCAACTTCCTATTCAACATGATATTTTGCATGAACATTGTCAGGGGTACAGAGAAGGCCACCTTATATCTCGGAAAAGTAACGGTTCCCGTGGGACCACAGGTGAAACTGAGTGGCGTTGCTTATCAATATAATTTTAAATTAGTTACGTTTTCTTGTTACCCGACTGCCCATAAAGAAGCTCAATATTCTTGCAGTAATTTAAACCAGAATTGGAGCATTTTAAATAAAAAATTGTTGCTCAAATAATGTAGGTACGTACTAATTGAATCCCTGGCTTTGCTCTGCTTCATTTAATTTATTCCTTTTTTAGGATCGTTGTAAAATGATGAAGTTTTGGATGTGTGCTGCTATTCAAAATGGATTTATGATATTCGTCTTCGAGCTCTTAGCTAGTCCGTTATTCTTCCTGCAGTTTGGCGAAGAATTGAACCCAATGTTATTCGACGATGTAACCAAGCTTTGGATAATGACGCTTCCATTCAGCGTCATTCCCTTAGGTAAATATCATGTTATGATAATGAACCCCGCCTGACCGTATAGCATTCCGGTCACGTGGGCAACACGTAGTGACGTCAATCGATGCATAAGCGAGACCGAAATAAGCCTTTTTCAAATAGTTCGAAAGAGACGGATGATGAATGACGTCATTACATGTTTGCTTTCACCTTGATTTTTTGGATTATGGTAAATATTAATTGAATAGAATGAAACGGAATGAAAAATATGAACAGAGTGAATGATTAAAATGAATCGGAAAGGAATGATGAAACAAAATAGAACGGAACTGAATAAAACCAATTTTTTCATTTGTGTTTTCTTTTTTATTCTTCTATTTTCAATTTTAAGTATAGAAATCTTTATTTTGCAGTTTGGTTTTACTTTATGATTGTGGTGACCAGTTATTACGTGGAATGTGTTACTTTTAAAATCTAAGCTTCATACAAGATCTGTGAAGGTAACTATGAGGTAGACAGCTGGCTATAAGGACTAAGGTCAAAGATAAAGGTTATTACGAGGTCGCGAGTGTGTTTATTTAATTATTTTATAGAGTCTTCTGCATTTGCAGTACCTACCTAGGTATTATTTATTCTGTACTAAACGCGCACTATGGGAACCTGATGTTGATCGTTCAAGATAATATTATGTTTCTATATTAATTACAAAATACCTATCCTATATTTTAATGTAAACCTTAATACATATTACGTAACGACGAATATTATAAATTATTTAAGTTTTTTCTTAATATTTTTTTTTATTTTCAAATTAATTTAGAAAATAATGTAAGTAACACAATGTAACATTCAAATTTTCTTAACTTTATGAATATTGTAAATGCGAAAGTGATTATGTTGGTCACGCTGTCACGCCTCAACTGCTCAACCTATCGTCATAAAATTTTACATAGACGTTGCCAGGAGTACAAAAAAGGACAAAATTAATTTCATCCTGAAACAATTACCGGTTCCCGAGAGATAGATCCTCATAAGTAAAAAGAGATACAGATATATAGAGATAAATCCGGGCGTAGATAGCTACCTATACAATACTAGAAATAAAAGAAAATGAAGCTGTTGAAAATAAAAATGGCTAACACTTGATGTTTTATTACATGAATCTACCACGGCACTTGACATTTTGACAGACCAATTTGAAATTTATAGATGACTCGTGTCCCTCTGAGACTAAGCTATCAAATAATTCTAACAGTAGTACTAGTATCATGATAAACCTGTGTCTCAAAATGTTAATATAATCGGGTAAATTCGGGCGAACCCCCTTATTTACACTATGTAATTAACGTAAATGCAGTGACTAAGGTGCAATTGTTGTTGTCTCAACTAAGGTAAATTCCTAGGTAGCATTCGCCTGAGAAAGTAGGTCTCGTCCACGGAATACTCCTTATTACAATGGTCCTGGAGGGCTATTTCTACGCGTGAGATGAGATGAGATTTTATCTTGGTCACTCTCACACCTTTCACGTTTCAAACGAGATCAACAAGGACGAAAAAAGGTGAGATGAAAATCTGAATGATCTCCGAATAGGTTTCTGGTTTATGTCGGCCCGATATTAAAAGCAGCCATCAAGGGGGAAAATACAGTTACTTGAACAACAAACTTGGATAGGGATCTGAAGACCGGATAAGAACAGAGATCATTTATTAAACTTATAATTTTCAAATACCATCGAATTTAGCTGAGGAAATGAAGAAAAAAGAGGTAAGTGATACTTATACGACCTAGAACGCCGTCTTCTTGCTATTCGGCCTCTGAAATCAGCGTTAAAAATGTACAGTTCCTGTGAAATCTTCTGTCCGTGATAAACCACTACAACTAGGTAAGCAAACATGAGTCACTGTATCATGTTTATATTACTCCTCATTAAGTGGGGTCCACGCATCAACGCAAATGTCACGCAGTCAGAGGTTTTAATTAAAGGACCCACCGCGGCGCGACGTGTTCTGATGTAAAAGGGTTACCAGACGCCATTTTGGAACCCCAATCTTGATTCTTACCTACCTGTTTATGAAGATTAGTTGTTAGAACCAAATTAACTTCAAAAGAACTCTGAATTTATCGTAAGTCACTTAAAATAAATGTACATTACATTATGCCTCAACTTACTGCCTCGGTGGCTCAGTTGGTAGTGAACCTGCCTTCTGAGATTGGGAGCGTGGGTTCGATTCCCACCTAGGGCATACATTTATGTGATGAACATTTGTATTTGTTCTATGTCTGGGTGTTAATATCTATTTAAGTATGTATTTAAAAATATCTAAGTATGTAAATCAGTCTCTGGCAGCCATAGTACAAGCTTTGCTTAGTCTGGGGTCAGGCGACCGTGTGTGAAAGTGTCCCGAATGTATTTATTTAATTTATGTAATCTCATGATGTAAACGTATACGTTTTCATTATGTAAAACTTGTAGGTAAGTGCGTAATGTACCTGGTAAAAGTACAGCGTCACGTTTTAGTTTCAGAAATCTTTACTCAAGTCAAATCTCTTGGTGGTCCATGAAGATATGAGGATATGCCAGTCTTTGGAAGAGCTTACTTGGGTAGGAATTCGTATTGTTAGGTAATAGACACGAGAGCTATCCGATAAACCCGCGGTTCCATAGATGGTCAGTAGTCTAAGCTGGTCTTGGTATTGTAGGCTTACCAGACGCACAAGCTTCACCACACTTTTAACTGCGCAGGTCAGGCTTGAACACGGAACACCGTCAGGGCTAGCCACTCCGCCTTCATGTGGCAAGTTCGTGTAGGCCGAGTAGCTAACGCTGATATCAGTTTCTAGGCCGCCCGAGGGCCTCTGAGATGGCTTAGCGATCGTTACAATAGAACGAACAACAGGGGCCTACAATCGAACATGTCATCCGAGCACGGTAGTGCGCAGTTGTAAATGCCACCTGCGGTCACCCATCCGAAGACAGACCGTGTCGTCCGTTGCCTAACATCGGTGATCGACTAAGAACACGACATCTGCAATGTTACGTACTTTAGTAACAGAGCTTGAAGTATGTACTTGTACTAAAGTAAGTATTATTAATATATCTTTGAAAATATTATGCACGTTCGCAAAAATCTACATACATTTAAATTGAACAGTGACTATCACAATTATAACACTAGAAATAAGGATAGGATAGCTGTACAGAGATTTAGACTGACTAAGTCAAGAAAGTCATTTTTAGGCAACTGCGTTCGTTTTTACAATAAAATCCCGAAAAATATAACAGGTTGAGCACCGAGGGAAAATTCAAATCACATGTAGAAACTACATTAATGAAAAGAGGATATTATAAGGTTAAGAATTATTTAGAAGATAAAGATGTCTGGAGCCTTCCACTTCCGCCAAGTAGCCACTAGTATATTTATAGATATTACCTAGTTGTAAGCCAAAAATTTGTGAGACTGTAATTTATTTATTATTTTAAAAAATAATGCCCCTCAGTTTCTTGCCTGTTCTTCTGAGTAGAGGCTTTTTATCCGAACAAGGCGGTCGAGTCTATTTAAATAACTTTGACGTTCATAAGTGTATCTTTGATACCTAAATTGAATAAAAACATTTTGACTTTGACTTTGACTTTGATTAATTAGAAACTAGCTGCTACACGCGACTCCGTTCGCGTTTATTTAGAAAATAGTATCCAAAAGTCCTCTTCGTGATATACCTACTATGACTAATTATCAAATTTTATCAAGATCCGTCCAGTCGTTTTGCCGAGAAAAGCCTTCAAACTGACAGACAGAGTTACTTTTCAATTTTATTATAATAGCGAGGATCTACCCCAAACGTTGCCTTAAGATTTAAGATGACACGTTGATCAGAAAAGGTACACTTATTGTTTAAAACAAAAATCCGAAAAATATCAAAGTCACGTCCGTTCCCGACGGGGACGTAAAAACCAGCGTATAAAAGCAAAAATACTGTATAAAAGCAAAAAGAAAGTATAAAAGAAAGTCTTCGAGCTGATAGCGTTCGGTCGGACTGACTTTTATTGCCCCGGGCACGTGACACGAACTCCGATCTTTGCCTTTTGAATTCTCCTATGCATTGAAGCGTATTTTTGCTTTATACGAGTTTCTAGCGACGAGCATAGATCGTGGATAGATTTCTCGTCTGTTTTATTTAACTGTAGAGTAACTGTAGAAGTAAAGTTCTATCTCCAGATATATTTTCACAAAGTTAAAATCAAACTTTTTTCAGACGCAATTTTTTTGACGATTTCTGTCATCACCATCATAGTTTTTGTGTTTTTACCCGACTGCGCAAGGAGGGTTATGTTTTTCGAGTGTATGTATGTATGTATGTATGTGGGTATGTATGTAGGTTTCTTTGGCACGCCCTACAGCCTAAACAGCTTGATGGATTTCGACACGTGAGGTGGAGTACATACAACATTTTGCAGTCGGGATTTTCAATTTTAATAATGAAATAAGACAATTATATCAATAATAACAATATAAGCTTAAAATAAACCTAACATCCATACGAGTACATTTTTTTTTTTTTGAGATCTGAGATACTTTAGTTTTTGAATCGAGAGCTCTGTTTCAGCGAATCATTAAAACAAATCTTATAGGTAGCATTAGGCTGGTATTATACCCAGCGAGTTATATATCGCTAAAGACCGCCGAAGGTCCCGGCCGCCCCTCGGGCCTTATTCATAACCGACATAAAACTCCCACCCGCTGATATAAGAAAATATTTTACTTGCAAAGGAAATTTAGGGTCTCCTACATCTCTACATTTACAATTCATGTGTATAGTTTTCATAGTGGGTGCCAGAAACCGTCGGAAGCTTAAACGCTATGACATTGTCCAATTTGCAGTGTGCTAAGTTAGTGACTAGTTAGATGACTCAGCGTGGCAGTGAGCATGCGATCGTACTAGATTGGGTTGCTAACTATCTAAGTGCCATTATACTATCCAGCATCCAAATTTAGCACGCTAGCTGACTTAGCATACTGCAAATAAGATAATGTAATGAACGCGTTAGCTCTATAATAATAATTATAAATTCGGGACATTGTCACACGGTCACCTAACGCCAAACTAAGCAGAGCTTGTACTATGGCTGCCAGAGACTGATATTTATAAACATATATTTTTTAAATGCATAAGTACTTAAATAGATAATAACACCCAGACATAGAACAAACACAAATGTTCATCGCATAAATGTTTACCGCACACACACACACACACACACACACACACACACACACACACACACACACACACACACGCACACACGCACGCACACACTTAGGTTTATTAATGGGAGTAGCCACTGGCTACCGAAACACAGTTTTCACTAGTTCGGAGTTGGTGGATTCATATCATATGTTGTATTTATTGTTCGTGCGTAGTTATCGTTCGTTCGTAATAAAAATATTTGATTTCATTTCATTTGATTTGTTTGCCCTAGGTGGGAATCGAACCCACGCCCCCAAGCTCAGAAAGCAGGTTCACGACCAACTGACCCACCGAGGCAGGCTATGTCTAGGTACTAAGTTGAGTTGAATTATAGTGGTTTAAATAGATACTTTAAGTGATGTCATTCCTAGATAGGTAGGTAATCATTGCAGGTATTTTCATGTTGATTAACTGAGTATATTAATAGAAAAACGTGATAGATAATAAAATATGGTACCTAGTTTTATAGCAAAATTGCTTGAGTGTTGTCATGTCAACCTACACCCTAGTACCAGCTCTAAACTGTAAGAAGTACCGACTAAAATCACACTATCACACTAGTCACACTAGTATTATAAATGCTAAGGTTTGGATGGATGTATGGATGTTTGCAACTCATCACGCCAGAACGGCTGAACGGATAAAGATGAAATTTGGTACAGAGATAGATATAGTCTGAAATAGCACAAAATATACTTTTTAACCGCGGGCGAAACCGCAAGATGCAGCTGGTATCCAGTAACTTTACTACATAGTATAAAACAAAGTCGCTTTCTCTGTCCCTATGTCCCTTTGTATGCTTAAATCTTTAAAACTACGCAACGGATTTTGATGCGGTTTTTTTAATAGATAGAGTGATTCAAGAGAAAGGTTTATATGTATAATAACATCCATTAAATAATGGAGAAATACTGGTATTTTTGAGGTTTCTAATGTGATGTCGTTAATTTTCATTTTTTTTCCGCTTACATTGCAAACGCAGGCCCTACGAGATTTATCAAAATACTGTACTAATTATTTGTACACATTGAAAAAGTCTACAGAAAACTCCGCGATGGTATATGTCTATCTCTTATGGATATCCCACAATAACATTTTTTGTTTATACCCGTGCGAAGCCAGAGCGGGCCGCTATGTTTTTAAATACAACGTTCACAGTTTTTCTGTAGTGTATTTAGTATCAGCATTGCACCTGTGCGAAGCCGGGGCGGGTCGCTAGTAAGCAATAAATGTTAACAAATACAAAGGCAGAGCTGAGGGCCGTCGGAAAAATGCCGTCGGGCGGCGCATTGTCGACCTGAATAAAATAGTATCGTATCTATTGGTTTTTCATTAGGTTTTTTATTACACTTCTTGGTACTTATCGACCAAGCGAGCGTTAGCAAGAGAAGCGTCTATATTTGCTTCAGCTTCGACAACAATGCTTTCGTATATCCGAATTCTGTCTGGACCTCTGGACCTCTGTCCGGACCACAGTCCGAACCTATGTCTTCCCCTACAGGTTGTATTTCTAAACGATTCTCTTGATCTCAAAAAAAAATCATGTCTCCGCCATTTTGGAAAGATATCCAAAAAAGAACTTGACAACATTTTTTTATATAATTACTAGCTGTCACCCCGCGACTTCGTTCGCGTTTATTATTTATTATATATATATGTGAGCTACTCGTATCCTATCTGTTAAGTTAGATCGAACTGCACACGGTGTGCAAATTTGATTGATATCGGTTAAGTAGCTTAGGAGTCTATAGCGGACAAACAACGTGACACGTAATTTATATATATTTAGATTGAACCTACTTACAAAAATCCACGAGAACGGGTTGAGAAATGCGACCTGTAGAGGAAGACAGTCGTCGGCCGCGAGGTCTACAGCTCACAAAACCACTAGTCTATAATATATATTTTAGTAAAACTTCGTTTAAATACATAGAATTAGCATCTATCGAATTTTAAATCGTAAATATAATTTTAGTATCTTTGCTAGTATCAGTTCTGTGTCATGAAATACCTAGTAGGTACTTACCTACTCTAGGTAACAAATGTTTACTTCTATTTACTTAGATCTTAAAAAAAGGTTACTACCTAGCTTCTCATAAACATTAAATTTAACAGGTATCAACATGATCACACTACCTTGTCATAACTTCTTAGTTGGTAATTATGTACCATGTCTAGTCAGTCTATATTTGTTAGTAACCTATTTTCAGCTAATTAGCTGATCCGGTCTTAATGCGACTGGGCAATTAAATAGTTTGAAACTTCCCGGAAAATACTGCGAAACATAGGAAAAAAAATTCTAACCGAGTTAGCAGCTAGTTCAAAATACGGCGTAAAAATTCAAAATGTTTTTATTTTAAATCCTATGTTTTCAAAAATCTAATTTTCTCTACATACGTAAGTTAACCTGCAACGCCATCTATTCTATTTAGTATAAAGAGAACTTCAACTGTCAAACTGCGCATGCGTCAACACAATGGCCGCCGATCAATACAAGAAACCCACCCTAACTCACCCCAGTCGCTTCCATTTATTTCATTACTGCTACAGGCCAAACAAAAACAGGCTTTGTATGGAATGCAATAAGGTTTAAGGGAAACAATAGATAAATCTTGTCAGTGGGTATCTTTTTCGTACAATACCTACCCCTGCCTATGTCTACGTACGCTCGGTGGGTAGGTGTGCTTTGAAGAAAACGCCGTAGTTACGTAAAAAGGTAGGTAAGTAAGATAGGAACAATATGCATTATATATGTTTAGCGTATAGTAGTAGCGTATAGGCGTCTTATAGGTAAGTAAGTATCTTTACAAATGATATGATCACCTAACACCAGTTAGGTGTAAATCAGTAAATTAATATGATCTGGATTTTTAGCAAGAAAATTATGTTAGTAAGTATTTATTACTAGCTGCGCCCCGCGGTTTCCCCCGCTATTAAAAAGTATCCTATGTGCTATACTAAACTATAACCTATCTCTATGCCAAATATAATCCAGATCTGTTCAGCCGTTCTGGCGTGAAAGAATAACAAACACCCATCCACCCTCCATCCATCCATATTATCAACGCGAAAGTTTGTAAGAATTACAAACTTTCGCGTTGATAATATTAGTAGGATATAAGTCAAGCTAGTGTAGCCACATTTGGTCGTCCGTCGTCATTATTGCTTCAATTTCGAGGAGTAATTTCAAGTGTTTTTAGAGCTTTAAAATGAAACTGGATTCAACAATACTGAAGGCTCCTGAAAAGCTCTTATTGAAAACGTGAATCACAATGTTTTGCTGAATAGGATCATTAAACAGAAATTGTAATTTTTGTTCCTTGGCCTGCAATTGCCATTAGCAAATTTGAAAACCATAAGTATCAAGATGCAGTCAAAGAAAGATTTGTAGATAATATTATGATAAAACATATCAGCCTTTTGATACTTTTCTTATACCTAGTATACTGTTTTCATGAAAATCTAAAATAAACTGTATTTTGGGACACAAAAGAAGGGGACACTGGGGGAAAGAATTAGTTCTCGGGGTGTTTTTACTTCGAAAGTGCAGAATACATATATGTAAAATATATGATAAATATGTGTAAAATAAACGATATGTTGTTTAATACATGAACGCTACATGCATGCTAAGGTTCGACCGAACTGAAAATGCCAGCGTTCGACCAAATTCTTATTTTTCTGAGTTAAAAAGCCGTAATATAAAGAAACCCCACTGGAAATATTTGGCTTAGTACGAAAATAAAAGTTTTTTTAGGGTTCCGTACCAATTGGTAAAAAGGAACCCTTATGGTGAGACTCCGATGTCTATCTGTCTGTCCGTTTGTTTGTCTGCAACTATATATTATTTATAGTACCATTCGCGCCAGTTTGATACCAGACACCAGGTACCAGGGTATCAGAAGCGATGGACACTTACGTAGTAGGTACCTATAATTACCTATTAGTTGATTGTTAATTCTAAAACTAACTAAGGTTATAAATGCGAAAGTGAGTTTGTTTGTTTGTTTGTAACGCTTTCGCATCTCAACTACTCAACCGATCGTCTTGAAATGTTGCATACACGTTGTCTGGAGTACAGAAAAGGACTAACCAACAAAAAAATACCGTTCCTGTGGGACCGCGGGTAAAACCGCGGGGCGCAGCTCATTTTGAAGAATTCATAAAAATGAGTTCTTCAAAGAGATGGAAGAAGATAATAGACTCTAGATGTAAAAAATGAGGCGCTGATTGCACAAAACGGCCTATGGTAGAAATCTCAGGAAAATAATATAACACTTGTATTTCCTATCATACTTTATTTTCCCATTTTCTTCCAAGTGTATTGAAAAACGTCGTGTGTTACACGAGCGGAAAGCTTATTGCAAACTCGTTTGCAATGAGCTATTTTCCGCTCTTGTATCACAAATCACAATGTACTTACGATTTATTATGGGTTGTTATCTATATTGCAAACCCATGCATAGCATTTGGAATGTTTAGAATTTATAGGTCTGTATCTATGTAAATACTGAAGGGTTGAACATCAGACAAGCAGTTTCAGTGAGGCATATTTTTTAAAAAGCGTCACTATTAAGTACTTTATATTCAAACTTTTTATAAATCTGTAGATGTTAGTAAGCTTTCCGTTCTACGGCTAGGTACCCAAGATAACGTGCTACGTAGACTACGAATATATACTACGTAGAGTAACCACCGAGTACGGAGAGTAGATAGTAATACTTTTTTACACGGACATAATTACTTTTTTTTTTATTGGCTCAATTAGCATTAAACGTTGCATATTAGCCTCGAAAGAGTAATACAGTATTTTGTCTTTATCTTTGTTTTTAATTTTTTAATTCGATCGAAAAAGACAAAATACTGTTAAGGTACCGAGGTAATACAACGTTTATTACTAAGGGCTTAAGATATCAGGTCATTCTAAAACATTTAAAGCGTCAAGAGTGAAGTGGATTTTCATTTTAATTAAATATTACATAAATTTTTAATTTAATTTATACATTACGCACTTGGATGTTTCTATAAGATTTTACTCAATATCCCGTAATATAATTATTTTAGTGCATGTATCTCGTAGCGCCATCTATGAGAAAACGGTGACACTTTTTACACCCCATCTACGGTTTTGGGTTAGAAAGTGTCGCTCTTGTTACTAGCAAAACAGACAAAGATACTAGCGACATCTCTTCAATATTGAGTAAACTTTTAAGCTCGGTAGTTTGGTATTTTTACTTTCTTTCTTTTATGATGGGGTTTGTCTTACAAAAAGTTTAGTAAAGTGATAGGTAGGTTAGTATTCGAACTGTTGTATCCTAACAATAATAGATGTCGCGATTATATCAGAGAAGTTTTTATAATAATAGGATTTATTTTGGCATTCGCTTATCGGACAATTTTGTCAAATAGATAAGGTACATAACTATTTATAGAAGACAATGTCGAGTAGTTATTTAGGGCTGTACTTGCTATTTTATTAATTCTGTACTAAAATAACAATTCCTGTGATAAGTATAAGTACATTTTTTTAATACGAAAATTAAATGTTAATAAGTTTTTTTTTTATTTATTTATTTTACAAAATCAGAAACCCTGATTTTGACAGATTTTTATCATGTTACAAAAAATCAATTTCGTAATATTTAAAAAATAATAAATAACTTACATACAGTAATAATTCTATCTTTATAATATATGACAGTATTTTAAAGAATAGATTACCAACAGTACCTAACTGAAGTAGCTAAATAAAAATAGGTAAAAGGATTTTTATCTATTTTTATAAAAATAGGATAAGGATTCAATAATTCATTAAGGAACAAAAACTACACCTTCTGATTTCACCCTCAAAATCCAGCTGTCAAATATTTCAACCGTTACCAAGCAACCGAACATAATTTAAAAGTGGAATAAGTCCGCGCAAAATGTGATTGGTCGAATTCGGCGCCATTTGTGAAGGGCCGTCGAGTTTAGGCCACGCCCACACCTTTGGCTGAAAAGTTGCCGCCTCCGCTGCTCTGCCATGTTGGCTCCTGTCATAATTGACATTTGAGGCGGAGCTTACAAAGTTACACGGACAAGTTGAGAACGGCTAGCTTTGCAGGCGTGACAGGAATGTGTGGTGTCGTTTTAAGTTAGTAGGATATCTTGGTGGGTTGGTATTTTTTATTTATTTTGACTCCTCACGTTATTATCATAAATCATGTTTGACGTACCTACCTAAGCATCTTCCAACGATATTTCTACTTCTTTACTACGTGTATCTTTACCTAAAGGAGCTGATTCTAGAGCAGGTAGGGCAAAAATTTAGATTTTTTTTGGACTGTGATGTAAAGTAAGAGCAGATTTAGTAGGTTATTGACAATAGGTATTTCTGTTTTTGTGGCTCTTTGACGCTTTTTTTCTCCAAATATGTATTTCACACAGCCACACTCCGCTGGACGATATTCAGTCCCTAATGTGACAGCCCGTCGTCATACACCGGGTACGATAGTTAGGTATTTACGAATACCTATCACAATGCAACCACGAAAAGAAAGGATTTTTTTGAAAACTACAATACCACACCACCACTCTATATTTATACCTATAATAATATTATGATAAAAATTTTGAGAAATTCACTTTTTTAGACAAACTGCTAGATTTCATTTTTTTTATTTAGTAGGTAGGTAAGTAAGTTTATACATTATATACCTACCTACTTACTTATTTCAAAAAAGTTATCAATTCGCATTCCTGTCTGTCTGGGGGCTGAGCTACCCACGTCCGTAGGAGTGTACTCTATTTCGATTCCCTACACGTGGTCCCCGGGTAGTGCTAACCGGGTAGCAAACTCTGGTGGGAGGCTTCGGCCGTGGCTAGTTACCACCCACCGGACCAAGCCATGCCGTGAAATGACCTAGTCGTGTTTCGGGATGTAGTCCGGTGTAACCGTTCCGAAGACGGGTCTGAGCAGTGGCGCACTTGTAGCGCCCCACTCAACTACCGTCTTTGTACTTCTTCACTCTAAAAAAGGCCAGAGTGAATAAGTACCTAATAAATCGTCGTGTTCCATCTTAGACCACACCGTCGCTTAAGATCAGGCGACTTGGTGGTCAAACGCCGACCTATTCTACATAAAAAAATAAATAAATAAAAATTCCCAATATCGGAGTATTCTGTGTATTATTACATAGCAGATCTGTGTGTAAACTCGCCATATTTTATAAACTAGCTGTGCCTTGTGGTTTCACCCGCGGTCCCACAGGAACCGTTCATTATTTCAGGATATAAAGTACCCTATGTCCTTTTCTGTAACCCAGACAACGTATATGCAAAATTTCATGACGATTGCTTGAGTAGTTAGGGCGTGAAAGCGTTACAAACAAACAAACTCACTTTCGCATTTATAATATTATTTTTAAATATATTTGTTTATATATTTTATGTACCTATAGTTAGGATACCAAAGTTTTAGCTCATTCGGATCAAATTCGAAGTATATTTATTTCTTTTTTCGTGTTCAAACGGATGGATGGATTTTGATGCAATTTGGAGTGGAGGTAGCTTATACCCTATACATAGGCTTTTAAACGCAAGTAGCACCGTGGGGCGCAGCTAGTCATAGCGGATGCAGCTTATGCAACCGCTTATCAATCTTCAAGGCTAGAGTGAATAAATACCATCTAGGTCTTCGTGCTCCATCTTAGACCACAACGTCGCTTAACATCAGCCGATTTGGTGGTCAAACATCGACCTATTCTAAATAAAAAAATAAAATAAAACATATATTACTCGTCTTTCATAATATTACTACACAAACCAAGTCTATATTATTATTGATTAATTTTGACTACACATTAATATATAATTGCACCTATTTCATTTTTACAACTTCTCATGATTTTGTAAGCTATAATTTTATTTTATTTTTAGATGTGACCAAATTCACATGCCGAATAACGGCAAAATAGGAGAACATATTTTAAATAACTAAGACCATTGTAATACCCTATTTTTAGTGAATAAATTTCATTTCATTTCATTTCAAGTTTCATCAAATAATACCAAGTACCCATCCATTTTCAAACAACAATTCGACAAATATAGTAAGTAGTAGTTTTCACGTTAATATGATATTGATCTATGTCCGGACCCATTTAACACGGGCGGCCTCTACAACATTACAATCGTAACACTGAACTGCAGTTTACAGTCCATTCGTAACCGTTTACGAGACATAACCCGACTTTAACAGTCCCACTCGATTTATACACTCAAAAGTTCATAACGTTAGGAATTATAGGCCATTTCAGTGTTAATGGTGTCCTACTAGTTGTATTGCCTAGGTCTGCAGGTGATTTGTTTAGCAAGTTAGTGGACTTGTGAAAGCTCAGTAGTTAGTTTGCGTTTTGGCTTCTGTTTTTAAATCCCAAAGCAAATACGACAGGGTGTTATGAGTTTGATAAGTCTGTGGCATCATAGTAATGGATGAACCGATTTTGTTTTTTTTTTTGTTTTTTCGGTTTGAAATGTCAATAAGTCGGCAGTGTTCTTAGCTATCTTTGATGAAAATCGGTGTTGATGGAAATCAGTATTGGGCGGGTTTTAATTTTAAATTTATACTTGTATGTAGGTACCTATATTTTGTAAAGGTACTAGGTTTAGAAACTAGAGTTTGTTTGAATAAAGTACTATCGTGGCAAGAACGGGAACTAACGTTTTAAACGAAAGAAAATAAATTACCGTAAAATAATATAAAGAATTAAACACAGCGGCGCCCTCAAGTCCACAACTGTTCTCTTTCCGAACTTTTTCTAGAAATTTCCGTCTACAGCAAAGATAACAAAATTTGTGGATTTCGTGTGAAGAAAAAAATCTTCTAAAATACAACTCATTAAGCCAGTGCTCTTTCATAAATTTTGTCACAATGGTATTTGACACAGCTGTCTTAAAAAATGCAGATGTGATCAAGATAGGTAGCCCAGCGCCAACGAGGTTATAATAGGTCGTATTGTTATGCCATACGAGTATACGTCTAATATAAGTTACTTATACAAAACACGAGTCCAGTTTCCAAAAGGAAAAAGAAGAGTAGGAAGACCAAAGAAAAGGTGGGCAGACGACTTAATGGATACAGCAGGAAATGACTGGCAGAATATTGCAAATGACAGGGACAAATGGAAGAAACTGGAGGAGGCCTTCACCCGTGGAGGGGCCCATATCCCAAAGAACGTACTAACCTAGATTAAAACCTAAATAATTTATATACTAACAAACAATAATCAACACTTACATTACAATGTTATTTAATGGAAATGGGAAATAAATGCTTTTTTATTTATTTATTTTATTTATACAAAACACGAAAAGGCTATATTACACAATATAGGCTTTTCGTATTTTGTAGGTACTCGTGTTATATTGTGATAAAATTTCTTTGGCTGTGTCTGGGTGGCTGGTTTTGATACCATTAAAAAGCTACATTTAAAAAAAGAAATGAAAAGTAAAATAAACTTTGTATTATCTCTGACTAAAATGAGTAAAACTAACGAAGAAGCTCATTATTTGTTTTTTATTTTTTTGTAAATGAAAAGGAAAAATGCGCCATCAAAACCAAAAAGAAACGCAGGACGACAAAGCCATTTTATAAAAAAGCTAAACGTGGTATATTAACAAGGCATATTAGTACTTATTTACAATATAGCTGAAGAATCGCAAAACAGTATTGGCCCATCCGAAAAAGTCTGGATTTAAAAAATCTCGTTATTTAAGTGCAACACGAGCTAACTGAAAGAAACCTCGTACTCATTTGCGATTTGCTAGTACCACACACATTTTAATCACTCATTCAAAAAAGTGATAGGTTGGCTGGGAAGTGTTAATGCACACACCATATTAGCCATGTTCCAGCAGCCTCAGATTCCCATCAATTTCGGCCTCTTCACAGTTAATTAGGTAGTGTTAGATTAACATCAAAAGAGGACTGTCAAAAATACTTATCATTTTTTAAATCTGAAACCCTAACAAGTTATTGAACAAAAACACATATTATAAACTAGCTGCGCCCCACGGTTTCACCCGCAGTTCAAAAGTATCCTATGTGCTATTCTAGACTATAATCTAACTTTGTGCCAAATTTCATCCAGATCTGTTCAGCCGTTCTGGCGTGAAAGAGTAACAAACAAACAAACATCCATCCATCCTTTACAGCAGACTTTGTATTTGTTCAAACATAATTATTGCTTAACTGATCTAATACTACCTGCTGCGCCTTGCGGTTCAAAAAGTGTGCTATTCTAGACTTATAATCTATGTCTATCTCTGTGCCAAATTTTATCCAAATCCGATCAGCCGTTCTGGCGTGAAAGAGTAACAAACATTCATCCATCCATCAATTCTTACAAACTTTCGCGTTTAAAATATTAGTACGATAATAAATAAATGTAAATAAATTTAAAAAAAAAACTTGAAATTGTATATAAAATACGAGGAAACTTTTTCCCCTAATACCTATTAATTTATAGCACTTATGGGCCATTACCGATATCAATCACCTATCCACGATTCAATTTGACAAGTTCACGCTATTTCGCGCGTAATTTTTTCGAGAGCGGCGAGTAGAGCCGAGCTGTCTACCAGCTACATGGTCTGTGCAGCTTCACACAGCTACGTAGACAGTAGCAGCGCTCGGTCCGCTCACTTAATTTCCCGCTTAGTTAACTTTACTGCCCAATACTGATTGGAAATTGATTAGAATCCGCAGTTTCACTATTTTAAATTTACGATACTTTACGAAACATCGGTCGGTACAAATTTACACTCACTACGTTGTAATTACTGAGCTATGTTTATGGCAGCTATTGATTAAACAAAACAACGATTAAATGGTTAAATCGGACGATAGATACAACGGGGATGCAATAAAATTACGTTTTTATGTTAATGGGTATTGGTGTTGGACTGTTGGTAGAGCACAGATTCGGAATTGTGTTCTTGTTGTTTGTTGAGATGAGCTTTCAATTAGTTTTTACTAGCTGTGACCCGTGGTTTCAGCGGCGGTTAAAAAGTATTCTATTAGCTATTCTAGACTATAATCTATCTCTGTGCCAAATTTCATCCAGATTTGTTCAGTCGTTCTGGCGTGAAAGAGTAACAAACATCCATCCATCCATCCATCCATCCAACCATTCTTACAAACTTTCGTAGGATAGGATGTTTGTTTACTTGTAGGTATCTAGTATTTGGTACCCTGTAAAGTAGGTTTAAGATGTGCCTATTTAGTTGGAAAGGAAGTAGACAAATTAGGGATGGAAAAAGTAAAAACGAAACCCTGTATTTTGCTTAGCCGTAGTCGGGTAAAAAGTTGTGCCTATTTTAGAAAAACAGAGCATACGTAATTAACAAAAATAGGACACTTAAAACTGTCTTTAGGAAAATAAACTGCAGCAATAGAAACAAACACTACTCCACATGCTTTCCTGAATTAAAAAGCAAATTAAAATAAAAACGACTAACCAATTAGCTAAGTACTCGTATAATTTTTTTAATGACTTCTGATAATTAGGCAAGTCATTTAGACTTAAAAAATTGGTTGAATCAGGTTTTGAAATGTACGTGACGTTTTAAATTTAGTAGGTACCTACTGGCTGAAACGACTGAAAAAGAAAATACATTCATTCCATTTCCATTTCCCTAACTAGTACATTAAATACAATAGATTACTTACTAGGACTTATAGGACTTACCTACTCCAACGATAATAAATAACCCAAATCACATCATAAAAATCCAGAAGCTAAATAATACAGAAGCAAAACGCACACGTAAAATACTCATAGTTGAACAACCTACATCAATGTATGCGAGCACCAAATAAAAACCGAATTAAAAAACATATTCATAATCCAAACGATCGAGTATAAAACTGTTACAATAACAACAAATCGTAAACGCTACTCGAGTGGACTTTTAAAATTGACCTCCCGCCTTCAAATTGCTTTACAGCCTATTGCGCAACTGGATTTCTAGTTCTTAATCCACTACTTGGGTGTCTACTTTTATGTCGAGGAGCAATAAACTACGTGTCTCTGAATCCACTCACGTTAACTCTAGGTTTCAAATTTGTTCACAAATTCAACCGTATTTCTTTTAGATAGAGTTGAGTTTAAATAACAAAGTTTAAGCTTGTGCACGTGGGTGAATCAAGACGCTAGGCCATTATGACTTTATGGCGGTGTCATTCATTTAGCGAATCGCGCATGATAGATGGATAGAATGAAATACAGCGGACGTGCATTCTACGCTGTGTGGAGAGGAAACCTTTTGAGAAATGTCGTTTCTATGACTGATTTTGAGGTGACATTCTATTTTCCACCAAGTAAATTTGTTGTATATTTATCTCAAGACAGTATCTATATAAGTCTGTGTCTATATAGGTATGGTCACTTGTCAACAGTAATAACAGAAAATGAAATAGGTAGTTTTTTCTTGGGTGCTATGTAACAAAAGTACATGCTTCTAATTGAGTCCGTCGTCGTCGCTTTACCGAGCATCTTGTACCTAATATAATAAGTTTATTTCAACACTAAACATGGTAAAGCTACAAGTAATAAAATACAAATATATTTTATGGAACAATATAGCAATTTTGCCTGAACTAGGTAGTCCTGTTTGTCAGGTGAAAATTTAGCAGCAACGTTATCTTAAAATAATCACTTGACAACTTAGATATTTCAAGTTATGTTCTCAAATTCATTTACCAGATTTCTTTACCTACGTTTTACTATGCTACTTACATGTTTCTTGAGCAAGTATGCATAGAGGCTTAGGTTTATGTTCGTAACTCTACAGTGCAGTGCGTGCTACTACTGGCGCCACGGCCCGTCGGGTTGGCGAGGCGCAGCAACGAGTGGGAAGCAGACAAATGGAAGATTACATATAAGGGGAAACTTAGACACAACTTATTTTTTTAATAATATCAGGACACTTGCACACACGGTCGTCTGACCCCAAACTAAGCAAAGCTTGTACTATGGCCGCCAGAGACTGATTTAATTTTAATATTTCATATATTTTTAACGACATACTTAAATGGATTTTTACACCCAAAATAAATAATTACTTTCTACTGGACTCTGTTTTCTTCAAAAAAAGGCTAAACCTAAATATTATCGTCAAATCTAAAGTAAACAGGTCTCTTGTGTTTCACGCTGCGTCTCTAAGGCAATGTGAACATGATTCTAGGCTCGTAGCTAGTGACGATCCGGCTCTATCCTAGATCGCACTAAAATCACTAAATTTTGACGTAACAACGTCTTATAATTCGATAGAAAAAAATGCGGCGTTACCTCGCTCTGAGGCGTTCCATGTAAGGCTTGAAGTGCAAGCGAGAGCGCGGAACGAGCGACAAAGAAGCACAATCGGCCTTTGCGTTCGGCAGCGTTCAACATCCGTCTCTCTCCTACTTGTGAGCACGTTGTCACGTTCAACTATCGTCAGTAAACCGACATTACAGACAACCAATTTTTTTTATATTAGAAATGTTTGTTATGATTCTTAGTGTACAAAGCAAGCCAAAATAGAAAAGAATAAAAAAATAACACTTTTAACTGACAATGTTGGCTGTATTGACTAAGACTAAGATTACTTTGTGAGAAAACCTCCCACAAAGTGGACTGACGATCTGGTGAGATTTGTAGGAACCCGCTGGATGCGGGTAGAGCAATACCGTTTGTTGTGGAGATCGTGCCTTTGTTCAGCAGTAGACGTCACCGGGCTGAAGAAAATAATTTTTTGGGTTGCATTTTTCCAACTAACGCAACATTTTAACACAAAGCTTTGTTGTGATCAATAAGGAGGAGTCTACCTATTTTATGCGAATTTTCCTTTTACCTAATAAATAAAATCGATCAGATTTTTATTTTATTAATAAATAGGATTACGTTTGACCGCTATCACGCCTGATAAACATTGATGTGGCCTAATATGAAACACGCTTGTCTCAAAGAAACTGACTCACTGGAAACTTTAAGACACCCAGATTATAAGTAGGTATAGCTGTATAAGATATAATCTGCTTAGTAGCTAGCTACTCGTACATGAAAATGTGACAGTCAGTGCATCATTTTCTAATTAACTTCGATCGTGAAGAGAGTTACCGATTTATTACACGAAAGTAGATGTTTTTAATTAAATATCAAGCATTCAGCTACGATATGAGAGAATTGTGATCGTTTTCTATTTTACGTAGCAATTTTAGATACCAGCTGCGCCTCGCGATTTCGCCCGCGGTCCTACAGAGCCCGTTATTTTTTTGGGATAAAAAGTACCCAACGTCCTTTTCTGTGTTCCTGACAACGTGTATGCAAAGTTTTGTTATGATTGGATGAGTAGTTAAGGCGTGAGAGCGTAACAAATAAGCAAAGGAAGAAACTTAATTTCGCATTTATAATATTACCTAATTTATCTATTATCACATCACTCTATGAGATATTATAAGAAACAAAAGTACAATAAAGAGAATAATATCACTTAGGGCCGATTTTTCAATGGTCAGATAAACAAACAAATAGTGTTTATTGAACTGATAGCTAATTATTCTGTTTTTCAATGGTCAGGTATCATTTACTAGACGAATAACTCATCTATCTGAGGTATAACTTTATTTGTCGGTGGAACGGCCAGATAGCAGTTTATTCTATGGAATAAATTTTTGAGACTGTCTAAATGATGGTCTTAAGGGTTGTCACTGTAAAAAAAGATTGATATTTCCGACACACAGAAACTAAATTAATTTTAATTAAAAAAAACTGCCATGAACAAACTACATGAGCTATACTACCATAGCCAAACCAGCCGACGACTTTTGCACAGATTATTATTACAGTGTCGTTTAGGCTAAAACTGACAAGACAGTGACATAAGCGAAAATTGAAAATTCGAAGTCCTTTTCTAACGCGTGGATATTTTATAGTTTTGTTTCAACTGTCTGAAGTTAGCTTTTGTACACACTGAATAAATGGTCAGATAGTTATTCCCAATTTAAAATTGTATTGAAAAACCGAACACCGTATAGGAGTCGAATAAACAGATTAATAAAGTTATTGGCTCGGTAGTTATTAGGCGGATAAAGTAAGGATTGAAAAATCGGCCCTTAGTATCATAATTATATTATCTGAATATTCAATACAAATCATATCTGGGAAAGAGGCCAATTTTGAGCGTGTCCTTTCTTGAATGAATATATTAAATATTGGAATTTCAGGAAAATACATTAGTATACCGTTATTCAATCCAGAGCGTTCAAGTAGAATATAATCAGCTATTTGTAAACAAGTGCCTTAAATAAAATTTACTTAATATAGAACATGATTCTTACAAGCGCAATATCTGGGAAATAGTGGGACTTAGAGAAAAAATTATAGGGATCATTTTTAGACAGAATTTTAAGATCTACAACTTTGCTCTAAAGTACTTTTCGATAAAACTTACCGTTTTCGAGAAAAATCCAAAAAACCTAAAATTTTGACCTTGGGCCCCGAATAAGTCCCTAAGCTCACATGGGACTGATGGGGACTTTTGACACTTTATTCCTTGTGGTAAACCTAAGGTCTCTACGAAGATTTGGCTCTGTCGGAATTTTCTTTATTTCAATTGTCTAAAATGACCGGACTATTGTTGGCGTTTTATTTTTTAATAATATATTCTTATTTTGTGTTTCTGCATAGCTATTATTAGATACAGTAAATAATTATAGGAATAGAAGGAGTAGAGCTAAAATAGCTAGAATTATTATGTTTTAAATTAATTTATTGCCTTGCTACCAACCATACTACCAACCTCCAACTATACTATTTTTTGCCATGTCTACTGTAGGTATAGGTATATAGTAGGTAAATTGTGTATAAAAATATCGTTATTATTTAAATTTGTTCAAGTTTTCACAATAAACTATGAATAATAAAACTATTAGTTATATTCATACATTATTCATAAACATAATAGGCCAATAACGATAAATTTTATATTGATTAGTTTTATCAGTTTTATGATTTTTATGACAATAAATGTACATCTGTCTATTCAGAAATATATTCACAAATATGTTAAGCAAATAAATAAATGTGTTATCATTCATCGCATTGTATGTCTGGCCATAAGAAAGCGGAAACGTATTATAAACAACTAATTAATTTTAATTATTTCATAAAACGTCATTTTCATTAATAAAAAACAACGACCAAGATTAGAATCAGTTGAACCTCGCCTAAACAAAAAACAGTCACAAAAAATCCAATTGAAATCTAATTAAATTAACCGGTTGCTTAAAATTCTGCCAACGCTCATTGTAACTTCCTAGCAACTTCCTAACTAACTATACACAAATAGCAACACGATTATTAAAACAATGTAAAAATAATAAAAATACATACATTCACAAGGCTATTAGCGCGCTAACAACACGAGACCTCGTCGGAGTCATGGTTAAGGCTATTATTAAACACCTACACAGTATTTTCTTTCGTAATCCTTTCCGCGTTTAACGTATACCGTCTACTTGTCACAAACTAACACAAAACACCCGCATCGGTTCAAAAACCCGAAGTCCCGACTATTCAAGTCAAACTCTCACGGCTTTGTTTATTCGGCAAACAAGAGTCGTTCTAAAGCAATTACCACTTACCTGCGACACGCGATCACAGATTTATAGGTGATAAACTAGTATCATCACTTTTACAGTGTTGTAAATTAATTATGTGCACTAGTTTATTGTACGGTATGGGCCAGAGACGCGGCCATTCGCGACGGAGTCGAGAGACGTAGTGTGTAGGGCGGGCGGGGCCGGACGGAGCGCGCCAGTGGAGTCCGCCTCGGCACGACTGAGAGGCGCGCGCCGCTCGCTCCTGTTAGTTGCCGCTGCGGACCAGCTCCTGGCGTCTATATTCAACGCAGACCATACAACTAGTTGAATGATTGTACCTATAGAATCTAAGAAATATAATACGCCCAAAAAAGCTTGTCGCCCTATATTGTGGCGCAAGCGGTATTGGGTATTTCGTTCACGGTCTCTCTCGTTAAAAAAAACTAAAGTACCTAACCAAGAGATTTGAGATCGTCAATTGGATCGCCTATGATTTTATTACTCGTTTATTCACAATTAATTACATGAATGAATTTTAGATTTTGCGCATTATACCTACTCCAACGAACTTTGAGCTCGCTTGCATAAGCGCTGTTTAATATGTCTCCATGCGCCGGACGCGACGCGATAAGTTGCATTTCATGGAGACATTCTTTGCATGCACGGTCTACTGCTTTTATTATCTTTGATACCCATGGACCTCGGGAAATATAGGTATGTTCCATCGACCCCTCGATCTTTCCTCGGCGTTTTTTGCGCATCGTTCGCAGGTAATGACGCTTTGTGCGCTATATAATAGCCGATTTGATGAGTAATTTTTAAATGCATAAATATTTTTCACAGTAGGTGCATTTTATGTCTCGTTTAGTCGTAGTTATAGTGGCTTTAAGTGGCATTAAGTTTAGAGTTAAACTTTAACATGCTTCTTGTTTTTTACAACGATTAAAAGCAACATTACGTAAACTGCTAATTGGAAATTAGCGACGTACAGAAGACTAAGTACGTATTTTAGGTGCAAATTTTAAAATCTATTTGACAACAAATCTCCAAACAGGCTCCAATTTATTTATAAATCGTAGCCTTTATTTCTTACCTAATTGGGAGCATAAATATTCTCGCAAAACCTGTACGCATGTAATTCAGTCAAATTAGTGCAATAAAAATCAGTTCCGCTTATCTTGGCAGCATTAACAGTGCATTTGTGTGCCGTTATAAAAAATAAAGTACATCCAGTAATTATTATTAATATAACCTTTTAACCGGCTGAGACGATTTTATTCGACAAAAACTTTTGATGTCCAAGGCGCGAATCATACAGATAGGACGTAAGGTGAGGACGCGGTGGGGCGCAGGCAAGTTTCAGGCGCGATGCTGTTTTAGTACTTGTTCATATTAATAACACTTATCTGGGTGTCTCTAAATCTCGAGTACATTGGTTTCTTCTATGCAAGCGTGCTTCATCATAGGTCGCATCACTGCTTATCATTAGGCGTGATGACGTCCAAACGTAAGCCAACCAAGGAAAAAAAAAGTACGAAAGCTACGTGTTTTAAAGTACAAACAAATGACGCTGCACAAGCACTCCCTCCCGCGTCGCTGCATAGTTTTCACGTCTAAACCGTGCCTGTGACGCGTCTTATAACATAACGTAGCCTTACGTCCGGTCTGTATAATTCGGGCCTATGACGAACAAAATCGTCGTCTCAGGCGGAGTAGCTCGAAAGTATTTGTCGGATAAATCAGACTCAGGCGGTTATAGGGTTAAAAGATCTGATAACGATTATTAAAAGTAGGTCTTAGAATGCTCTCCCCGTTTGTAATGCACTACACACTACACTTAGGTTTTTACTGCGTTACGTCAGACCTTTTTAAAATGTAATGATAATTTTTGTTTTAAGATAATGGTTATTTGTGAAATAATAAAATTGAAATTTAAAAATACAGCACAGATAAAACAAAACCTTGTAATCTAAAAAGATATCTGTTTAACATAATTATACAAAAAAAATTGGGGTTCCGTACACGAAGGCCCAAAAATATCTCGTGTCGTTACACATGTACGTTATTATTATTATTATTTCGTGTACGTACATTACGTTCCTTCCGTCCGTCCGTTTACTGAAAAAGCACCGAAAACAATTATTGTGTACTTGTTATCATTTCTATTAGATACAAGCTTCTCACAATTTTAGAAGCTTTTCAAAACGACTCTTTAGCAGTCATTAACACCATTGTCCACATTTTGTTTTGAGCAAAAATCATGGCGTAATTAAACTGTATAACTTAATTCAAAAAAGAAAAGCGTTTTCAATTGTTTACGTAAAATTCTTTTCGGCCAGTGCCGTACACTTTACTGTGTGTAATTGAGTTTTTAATTAAAAAGAGATTGTTATCTGAATCGCGGCAAAGTCTCTCAGATGGTGTTTACTCACATTTAATAGCAAGCTTTTGTTATAATGGCTTAATGATGGAGTCCGTAAGGTTAATTATTTTATAGATATGTTGCAAGCTCACAAAATTGCTTTACTGCTCCATTATTTTGCCACTACAGCCATTGTGGTTCTCTTATACTGTTTGTTTAATAAAACACCAGCTATAAAGCTTCTGGCCACTCTTATGTAACTAATTAAATTTAAAATGAGTTTTATGAACATAAAAATTAATCCGATTATGTAGGATTCAAGATTTATGTCAGTTATTTGGGTGTTAATGAAATTGGAATGTAGTATCTGTAGGTATAGAGGTGGTTGTAAAATGGCGTGTGTTCACGATTTGTTATATTGAATATTGATTAGGAAATTTTGACACCAATAAAATAAAAACACCTTATATTGTCGTCATTATTGGATACCAAACTGGTTTTATTAATTTTAATCAGTAAAGAGCTCATTGCTTGAGGCTTTTTTGTGTGTACCTATAAGTAATTTCCTAAATATGTTAAACTACCTTTATGAACACAACCCACGTTTTCAAGGCACGCATTAGTAGGTGTGGGTCCCAGTATTTTATTGACATCTAATGATAATTCTTTATTATACTTACCAAATGTTCCAAATGATTTATGCCTAGGTACTTATTTACGCTGAGGTAAGGCTAAGGTCTCCGAGATTAGGTACCTGCCTGTGCTATTTTCTTTGCTCATATCGAATGAAAAATACGTAGTTGGTACGTTATTTGCTAAAAATTTTTTAAAAATATAGTTTTCGTCCTACAAAGGCACTGCCCCATTTTTATACCTTTCTCTATCGACTATATAGATGCGATGGCAGCCTAGTTGGGAGAAGGCCCGCCTCTCAAGCCAGAGGGAGCGGGTTCGAGCCCAGCCGACGGCACTCACCAATTTGTTCATTGTGCGTATTGTATGTCATCTGCTACATGACTGGAGCCCGGTGTATGGTGACAGGCTCGCCCCCTGTCACATTTGGGACTGAATATCGTCCGGCGAAGTGTGGGTGTTGTATTACACCTCTGCCAGCCCCCTCGGGGAAAGGCGTGACGATATGTTTGTCTCTCGAATACGTACTAAATACGTATTTTGTAACAAAATGTAACTTACTTATTCTAGGAGTACAGTCAATCGTACGTAGTGTTTCAGTGCTCTGTTCACAATTTTCCTGATAGCTGTTTCTCTTTAAATCTCAATACATACGTATCCATAGCTAGTCTTAGGTTGTACTGTATCGAGCCAGCAGCGAGGCGAGTGCGCGTGCCGCATTCCAGTCGTGTTGACTCGCCCGCGCCGACACAAAGTAACTTGCGGACCTACGCGACCTATACGGATAGCATAGAAATAACTACAAACAAACGTTATAGATGGTAAGTGAATAATTCTTGTGGAAAACAGAACTAGGCGGTAAAAACTAGGTAAAAATAATTTACAGAAGTTATTTTAATTGTTTTTTATTTTTTCTCGCATTTTTATTCATACTGTGCGTACGTGTAGGTGTATTTATCATTGATTCCAAAAAAAATAATCGATGAACGTCATGCACGTAGCGAGTTAGTAATAATATTTGTGCAATCGATTTATAAAGCTTCTAGCTAATCTTTAAGCCATTTTTTGCTGCATATTCTGTTTTCACAAGTTCTGAATTGAAAACATACTTAAATCTATTTTTTTTTTTTGCTCGTGACTGGTTTAAAAATTGATTATAATACTTACCTAAAGTAATTTCTAAACATTATCATTTTCTTGTATTTTGCTGACCGTGCCTTCAACATAGTGTGGATGGAGCGGCTGTTTGCAAAGTGCACCGCTAATTGGCGACCAGACGTCGCACTTCCATCTGATCCCATCTGTACGTCCGTACACCACACATACCTACATAAAACAGCACGAGACTTTGTCAGTACTTACTTACTAACTACCTACTACTTATATACCTACTGGTTTGGCAGGGGACCGCCACGCGACGCCCGTTGTCCTCCCCAATATAGACTAGCCAGTAGCTTGCCTCGAACGGATAAGTCGCATATCTCCATAACTTCTCATCTAATTTCGCTTATATTGAAACTTAGTGGCATAAACTACTTTCCTGCACAATTTCATAAAGATTGAATTAACGATACTCAAGTTATCGTCAAACAAACAAATGCCGAGATGTACTATCAAACTTTGAGCCCTCGCTTCGCTTGGTCAACAAAAAGATGAACTTTCTAAAGATCTCCAGCAATTTGGAGTTGATGTTCCCACATTATTAATTGCTTTATTTTTCTATTTTTTAATCAAATATGGTTAATTACAACAGGTAGATAGGTATATTTTCATGGGAATTTTGACCACTTGTATGCCTCGGTATTTTACTAAATATTTTAAGATTTATTTTTTGTAAGCGATGGCAGCCTAGTCTAGCCTAGAGGCCCACCTCTCAAACCCACCCGACGGCACGCACCTATTTGTTCATTGTGTGAGCTTAAGTGCGTATTGTATGAGTATGTCATCTGCTACATGACTGGAGCTCGGTGTATGCCGACAGGCTCGCCCTCTGTCACATTTGGAACTGAATATCGTCCGGCGATGTGTGGGTATTGTATTACACCTCTGCCAGCCCCCTCGGGGGAAAGGCGTGACGATATGTTATGTTATTTTTTGTATTTAGTCCTCGGTATGGAATTTTTTGGTAGCAGTTGCTTAAGAAAAACTCTAGAAGGGGCACTGTTTTCCAGGAAATTGAAGAAATGGCTATTAACAAAAGGGTTTTACGATTTGAAAGAGTTTTTTAATGATAAAAATAGCGGTTATTTACTCTTATTTTGATAGTGTTGTTTATTTCATATTGATTAACTACATTAAAAGTACCTATGTACATCACATTGCACACCCGACTTGGGTCTACTGTTGAGACTATTTTTAAATAAAGACCTTTGTACACAGTTCTGCAATAAATGATTCTTATTCTTGACTTTAAATTCTTATTTCCTTAGTAAACTGCCGTGGACATCGCAGTCAACTTGCCATTAAAAGATAACAGAGTTAGTCAGGAATTAGCAAGTGCTCACTAAAGGTGTCAAAGGTAGTTCGTTAGGTGTTGGCTAAATCACTATAAATCATTCCACGCACTGGACGTCACTTCTGTAATGAGGTACCTATACCTAAATATAAATCATTTTGGGACGTTTAACTGTCCGTTAAGCTTTACAAAGCGACTCTACGATGATAGAGCATCTATTTACTTGACGTGGACTTATATTTACAAGGTACTGGTTTTGGATGCAGTAATACTAAAGAGTCTTGTTCTACTTTTTTTTTTAATGTAGAATAAGTCCACGTTTGACCACCAACTCACCTGATGTGAAGCGACGTTGTGGTCTAAGATGGAGCACGACGATCTATAAGGTACTTTTTCACTCTAGTCTTGAAGTTTTGTAGAGTGAAGAAGTACAAAGACGGCAGTTGAGTGAGGCGCTACAAGTGCGCTACTGCTCAGACCCGTCTTCGGAACGGTTACACCGGACTACATCCCGAAACATGACTACGTCATTTCACGGCATGACTTGGTGCGGTGGGTGGTAACTAGCCAAGGCCGAAACCTCCCACATGAGTTTGCTACCCGGTTAGCACTACCCGGGGACCACGTGTAGGGAATCAGAATAGAGTACATTCCTACGGACGTGGGTAACTAACTCGTCAAAGTAACTAACTGTTAACTCATAAATTTGCGAAATTCGAGGTAAAACAATCAAGTCTTATCACTATGAGTTATATTATATGGATTATTTTTCTTTTTAAAATTTTGAAAATTTATGTTCTAAAAATGTTTCATGTTGATGGGTAGAACAGCACCCTTAAGAATTACTACACCCAAAACCAGCACCTTGTAAACTTTCATATAAACTTCAAAAGATTGGTTTAAAAAAAATTCCTGCTCTATTTTTTCTACTAGGTATGTATTGCGGAAAAAAAAATATTTCAAGAAATAAATTGTTTTTCTTTCGGACAGGCTCCAAACTAGGGCACTAGGATTACTATCACTGACTGGTCTACGAAACAATTATCTGCAGTATCATATCTTAGTGCGATTGAAACTATTGTCGTAATAATCGACTAAATCGTACGTAAGTAATTACCATTTCATAAAATCATAAAACACATTGGTAAAATTGCCCCAAAACGCACTGGCAGATACCACTAATTTAAAAAAAATCACTTTTCTGTTTTCATTGTATTCATCCTCTATTTCCACGTCAGAAATCGATCAAGCATTTCCCAGTTCAACGTCCAACTTTTTAATATAACCCGTAATTCAGAGATTTGTTTCAGCCGTTCCCCATCTCGAGTAATTTCGGTACGAAGTGGATTGTTTTTCTTCGTTCCCCGATTGGATTTATCTCGAGTTTTATGGCGTCTCGCATCCCTATCGTAAACTTTAATACCGGCCAGCTACCGCTCTACCGACTATAGATATAAAGTTATGATGATGTATTCGGTGACATTCCTCGAATTTATGGAATAATTTCACGTTAACATTCCCAGGAGTTGGGTTTCGACGCTGCCTTAATTTGGGTGTAGATAAACTAGAAAGAATTTTTGAGCTCAGAATTTATGATGTGACGAGGTTTTTAAAAGATCCCTAAGTTAACTTTGCTCAAAATTAAAATACTTTAAATTACTTATGTGTAACTTATAGTAACTAAGATTTTCATGAGCGGGTATGTGTACTGTCACCAATATTTATGGTTAGTTTTCATAGGTTAGTTAAACATTTTCATTCTTTAGGTCAATGCTTTCCGACTATTTACATATAAGTATTTTTAGATACAAACATTGGCACGCCCACCCTGCTAATTAGTTTATATGCCCTGAAAATGTTGACATGTCGCTCTATACTTTTAAATTATAATTCATAAGAGAAATAGAAAAATAAACTCATTTTATTCAAACAAAATAATTAGAATAACAAATAACTTTCTCAACAAATATCTTTAACTAACCCCATCAAATATTCACACACACTTTCGATTTCTCGCGTCGATTGTAACAATATTTGTGCAGCAGCCAGCCGGCCGTTCCTTATCAATGCGTCAACAACCTCAAAAGGCACCGCGAGCTGCCAAAAGGGTTGCTTTCAATAACAAAGACAATCCAGTAGCTGCTTGTAAAAACATCTTTTGCATGCCGTAACGTAAATATTTATCCCGACAATAGTTCGGAGGAAGCGTGAAGATTTGTACAATATGCCCCCAGTTGGCTTTCACTTTTGGTTTTTACAAGATTTTAGGAAACCCTTCCATAAACATGCTACTGGTTCATTTGCATAAGACTGGACATAACAATACCTTGCCTATTTGCTATGCGCGAAAAGTGAAAACAGTAGGGTTCGAAGTTATTGCTAAGTTATGGACTCGGTATAGCCAGTTGGAGTTTCGGTTTCTATAGCTGAGCACGTCATTCTCGTGTGCATGTATTCAAGAAGCATCCGTTTTTAGTCATGTGTTGAAGTTGAAGTTTAGAAGCAGTATGAAGTTGTGAAGTAGCGAAAAGTCAACCAAATGCAGAACGACTATGACAGAATTCAATGTCAAGCCCAGTGGAAGATTTACCAGCAGATCTGATTTCTCTCAAACCTGGCATCATAAACTAAGTAAGTTGGCATAATAGTTACCCCTTTTTGTAAAATTATTATAGGTTGCGACAAACGCAAAGACTATACTATTGCGAAATAACTTCGAAACAATAAATTGCGATTACTCGAATATTCTCTATCACGAGCAAAGCATTCTCACTTGCACTGTGGATTAGGAGAAACTAAAACCCGCTACTTTTGTAATTTACATAAACTCTAAGACCATATTATTAAGCTTAATTAGAAGCGATCAGCCGATCAGCTGTTCGTGATGTCGGTCAAGCTTTATGATGCCTCTATAATACTTCACAAATTAGTCGGACGTTAACTCCGCAGGAACTGCCTTCGAGTGCAATAAACGATGAACGGATGATCTGAATGCAATTCAATATTCAAAAAGCAAGATGAAACCTTATCGTGTAGAAGTAAGAGTCCAAAAAACCGTGAACGATCTTTGAATAGCTAAGACGTTTTGACTCTAATTTGACACATGCTGAGGATCTGTTAATAAGTCGAATACACACGGTCTGTTTGCACGTCTCGTTACATCATTTGAGTCGGCTTAGCGTCCCCATGCTCTAATATTTAGTGTATGCCAGGCTTTAGTATTTGTACTCAAATATTAGGATATTGTTCACATTTTGAAGCGACTCGGCGGCGACGATTGAGCCACTTCGCAGTTACGTGTAGGTGTCAAATGTTGATCGTACAGTAATTGTTTGATTTGTGTAAAAAAATTGTTTACTTAAAGTTTTTCTAGAGAGCGTTCATTTGCCCACAGGACTTAGCCAAAAAGCCTGAAATCTCTAGCTTGAAATTCTAACTGTTTCTAAGCTATAGGCTATTTAAACTTTTTAAAAGCTTTCTCGAGAAGTTCTCTATGGCATAGAGAAACACTCTCCGTCAACTCAACCCCTTGTTTCTGTTACGATGTTAAAGTAGATCTAGGCACTGCACGACTGCACGACCTGATCCAGCGATCACCGTTCTTTTATAATTGTACCAGGCGCATCAGTAAGAGACACCCTCTTACGGCGGAATTTCCGCCAAAACGCACTAAGCGTTTCAAGTCTACTTTTCTTGTAAGAACTGCAGAGGTGTGGAACTCGTTGCCTGCGTCTGTCTTTCCACCTAAATACAATCCGGGGGTAAAGAGTAAAGTGACAATTTAAGAGTAAAGTAAATAGGTCTCTCTTAGGCAAGCGTGTTACACCTTCGATCACGTCGACGCTTCCCAAAACGCATGCCTAGTCTGTTGTAAAAAAAAAGACATAAGAAATATAGGTAGATAAAATCTTTTTCATAAACACAGCTCAAAAACAAAACTAATAGCATTATTTTCGCTCAGATCATTATTTTCCAGGCAAACTCTGAAACTACTACCAAAGTATGTTTAAAATATTTTCTTATTCATGGAGTCTTCTATTTATCATTTCTAATGCTTTCACCGCCCTTCTTTGCTCACCTTCCGTATCACAAACAATGGCTTTAATGATCATAGCAATTAAAAATTAACGTTGGAATAAAACTGAGGAATCAGGTCAGGGGTTCGAATGATGCCATAAACTCCATAAAGCCTGTTTTAAATTCCTCGTCAGCTGTTGGAGCCATGGTAATAGATGCGGTTTCGTTTATTGGCCTCCATATAACTCGGCCAGCTCTCTGCATGGTCAGTTAGTCTCATTTGGAACACGATCGGGCCTAGTCTATGCAAACGTTGAAGTTTCGAGAGAAAATTGATTTGTGTGTTGTTTATTATCAGCTTGGGTTGTAGTGTTTCAAGTTATATTAGCAGCGTAAAGTGTCTGGTAAGTTTTTTATCAAAATCTACTTCTGCTTTCGTAATCTGTTTCTTTTGGGTATTTTGGTCTAATAACTATAAATCTGTATATTGTATACCTTGTATACTTACCTATAATATACCTCAAGAGGTTCTTGGGCCCAAAAACGATTTCCTTGTACTTTGCTTCAAATTTCCTTTTTCCTGAATCATGCCATTTTGAGGACTTGAGATAGGTAATGTTTTCCTATTCCCATACACCTAAATTTCAACTAAAATTCAATCTTGTCTTCTTTTTCATTTGTTCTACAAATTCTTTTATAAGATATCTACTATTTTTATTGGGCTTTGTTTCTGTCAAAATTAGTGAAGCTCACCATTTTTGGTTTCAAAATCATTTTGGCCGATTATTCTACCAATATGGCATCTGCAGATTCGGTTAAACGAACAAAATAAAAAACATTCATTAAAAAGTTTTAATGTAATAACATTAGTCTACACAAATTCCTTAGAGATTTTGACGAGTGACCTTACTCAACAACTTCAGTACTATTCTCTCCCATTTCATTCAAAGTTTTGGCATACCAAAGCAGCTGTGCGCATCTGAGCATATTTGATTCACTGATTCACACGGCTAATTGCCTTCTCACTGACCTGTCTGGTTGTAGTTTACCTTGACTGGTTACCGGTACGCGTTTTACAGGTTGTATAGTTACTATAGCTACTAACTTTGGTAGTAGGTGGTAGTAGGTAATATTAATTTAAAAGAGTACGGCTTTTACCTTTTTCTTCACCTATAAAACCTATAGGTATCTTAAAATTCATTGCGACGGTTTTCGACAGTTTTTTTTTATCAAATCTGTCAAAAATTGTTAAAAATGCTAACAATTTCGTGCCCAGTTTTGCTGTTATATTGTGTGTTTTTCTACTAGACGGGCACGACCGTGGTACGGCAGCACGGTGACGCTCGATGGCGACAACTCTATAAAAATAATAATAATTCTTTATTTCAAATCAAAAGTCCATATTCAGTTGTCTAGATAATAATTGATTTTCTTTTTTAATTACATAATAAAAAATAATTAACAATGTTAAACCGTTACCAAAATAACTATTAGACAAACACAAAACAGAAAAAATACATTTTACAAAAAAAAAACACGAAAATCATGTCACGTTAATCTAAACTTCGGTGTGGACCCAGAATGCTTAATATACTATACAATTGTCCAGTGTCGCAATATTGGGCAATCCAGGTCCATCCCCCCGACGAACAGCTGCTATCGCCGTGTCATGTTATCAAGTGGAAAACGCCTATTTTCCGGCTTACGAATAGACTGAACGATTGAACATTTTTGAGCGTCTTTTCATTTGTCGATGCGGCAGCCCGAGAGTGTCTAGTCTAAGTATAATAAACCTACTACAATTAACCTAAACATTATGTATGCGACAATTTTCGTAGTAACCTATAGTTTTACATCAATCTCATCCAAGAACCATGCTTAAGTCAAGAAAATGTTCTTGTCTCCAAAGATTCCGATGTCAAGTGGCAAACAACAGATGTTGTAACCAGATTGGTGTCAATGTGTCTTTGAGTGCATTTTCATGTTCTGAAGATAGATTTTTGCTCTCTCACGGTCTTACAAAGTAAAACTACGGGCATGACACTTGCACTTTGTCTTGCAAAAGATCCGTACTTAATTTTACTGGATTAGGTAAAATTGACTATTAGACCTTCCATTTTCTTACCCGAATCATCTGCGCTTTCTATTTTGGACCTAACATTTTTTATGGAATAATCTGTATCTGTATCCCTCCTTCTTATCACTTTTCACATAAAAAGTATTAATTAATGATCTAATCGGTACCTACAATCGATTCCTCCATAATTTTCAGTTTATTTGAGGAATAAACATTCACGAGAGTTCGTGCAATTCTTTATACTTTACTAGTTGTTTTTCCCGCGGCTTCGTTTCACTTTTTATCGCCTATGTTACTCAGGAATAATGTAGACTTTTTAATGGTGCAAGAATTTTTAAATTGGACCAGTAGTTTTTGCGTTTGTTCGTTACAAACATACAAAAATTCAAATCTTTCCTCTTTAAATTATTAGTGTAGATTATATAGCGCGAACATTTATGCACATATACTTATTCTAATCTTACTGAAAAGAGACTTAGGTTTTTAATTATATATTATATACGTATTTTTATCAAACATCTAGCTGTTACCCGCGACTTCGCGTTTGTTCAGAAAATAGTAAACCAAAAAATCTTCGTCGTGATATATTGTAACTAAATTATCAAATTAAATCAAGATCCGTTCAGCCGTTTAGCCGTAACAAGTCTACAAACAGAAAGACAGAGTTACTTTCGATTTTATAATATCATTGTGTTTACGACATTGCAAATCAAATTCGCATTACATATTGTGGATGATCTCGTTGGATGATATTCGACAAAAATGCACCAAAAATCGGATCTACTCCCATACGACTACTAGCTGACCCAGCGAACTTTGTACCACCCCGCCATAGGTATATTTTTTAATTTATTTTTTATTTTCTTTTATAAAAACCTCCTCGTCCTCGTTCTGACAACAACGAACACAAAAAAAGAATTATCCAATTTAGTGCAATCGTTTGGAAGTTATGCGCGTACATAGAGGTATATTTCGACAATTCATTTTACTCGTAGATGTACATTGTGCTTACCACCAGCAACAAAGTCCATCGAATACATTGTTATATATAGGTATCTCTTTATAAACTATAGCTAGTAGCTACATACAGATATAGGTTACCTTAATACTAACTAACAGCACAGCAACTAAGTTATGTTTCACAGCATCGTTCACAGTAGTCACAGTTACGAAAGCCGACTCTGTTGTTTCCAATATTCGTCGTTTACTCGACAAGTCGTGTTTTGCTACGAGCTACGAGTGCTAGTTTTCACAGTATTTTGTAGAAAACCGACATAAGTATAAATAAATGAATGTCCGTTTTATCAAACGACTGACAGCTAAATAAAAAGGATAATGTTCCATAACTAAGTTCGCTAAGGAAAGGCTAGGACAAAAAGGGTATTTTCCAGAAAAACTGGCCCTGTATTTGGTAAATAGACTGATAATTGAAGATTAATCATTTTGATTTAATTGATTAATGATTATTGATTATTTTTTCACGGAAATTCAAAATAAACAATTGCTTTATTTCCATATTGTTATGGTTAAGCCAAGGTTTTAAAACAATAACTATTAGAATTTAAGAGTTTCGTAGAAATTATTGCGAAATATATTTTTTTATCTGTTTCCTTTAATAAAAAATTAAGCCTAACAGGTTATAATGTATCTTGGGTACGATGTATTTCTTACACATGATAATTTTGTGTTTATTATTTTATTCTGACTCTTTTTAAAAAGAAACAGAATAAGTCATGTCCGGTAAAGCTAAGTCCTGACCTGGCTCCTTGCTATCCGCATTACAATCCACCATCAGTTAAAAAAATTGCCAATAACATTAGACTAACAACCAATTAAGCTTCATACTTCACGTCAGTTAAAGTTTCGGACAAATAGATACTTGACCAAGTTTAATGCGCTTATTTTTCTGTATTAGTTCATACAGGGAGCTCATCTACTGCATATTAATTTTAACTTGTTTTTGATATTATGCCATTTATTTGCTAACTTAGATGACCTAAGTATTGCTCAAGTTATGTTTTTTGTGTCATTGGGGTTTGAGCCCGATTCTCATTCATTTGTGATGATACTGGATGTAGATAAATATTGCTCTTATGTCTACAGATTGCCATTATTTAGACTTAATCAATATCAAAACAAAACAAAGGTGTTCCGGCGCTACTTGGGAGGCATCACATAGCAGGGATCAAAATGCCGGAAGCTATTGACAATTTTATTTTATTTACGTGAATATTAGTCTGTAAGGTATTTGTTTTCTATGGGCCTCTGAAGTTTGCATTGTATGCAAGTTTTCATGTCTGAAATAAATGAATTTATTACTATTATTATTCAAAATCTCCCCTACGCTATTCCGTATGGCGTAGACTTCGCGTACGATAAGCCTTTATCAACCACAGTCTTGCTTTAAACTCAAATAATTTACCGAGGGAGCGCGAAACGCAAGCGAAACGACTCTGTTTCAGCTTGGGCAAGAATGCTTTCGTATATCCAGTGGATTTTCGGTTGTTTTTCTCTACAGGTTGCAATTTTATGAGTGTTTGATGATTACCTATATATTTTTATGTCGATTTCAGTTTTTGGAACATTTTCAAAACGGCGAAGATTTGGGGGTTAATGGAAACGTTAAAAATTCATATTTCTGCCGTTTCCAAATACGCAAAGACAGACGGGCCAGGTCTTGAGCTCACAGAGGCACTAAGTAGTTAGATACCTAAAATTTTGCTATATACTCGTAGATACTTACCTATGTTCGTTTGTCTCCCTAAAGAAAAGCATATAATCAAGCAGCTTTTTTTAAACAATTAAAAAACACAGGAAACCAAATGCTGCCTTCAACCTATCTCACAACCATCGACACATAATTTACCCAAAGCTTTTTTCTTTCTAAAAATAATATTTTATCAGAGCGCGCGGCATGACGCAGCCAAGCACGTCTGGTGGGGTATACCGGTATCTCATTTTAATCTGGGTGGATATTTTTAAGCCGATAAATTTGGCTGTCAAGGCACATGTGTGTAGGTATGGAAGATAAGGCTCCCCGCCTCTCGACTCAGGGTTTAAGCCATCGTAAAATATTATCCTGGTCGAGACATTTATGGCTCAAGTGAGATAGGCACCGTGAAATTTTTTAGTTTACTTTTTACATAAGTTATAGGTATGTGAGTGCTTGAGTAGGTTGCATTATATTTTGTTTGTATGCATGTTGAAGAAACTTTTTTAGAAAACTAGCTCGAACATGTTATCTAACAAATGTTCTTATTAATATATCCTATGCTCTAACAGAAACTTTTGTTTTTAGAAATTGTACGAAATCATAAACGTTTGCTTAACGTAAAGTTTACGCTCTTTTTACCAGACTGTGCAAGAAGGAGGGTTATGTTTTTCGAGTGTATGTATGTATGAGGTTTCTTTGGCACGCCCTACAGCCTAAACAGCTTGATGGATTTCGACATGTACCTATGTGAGGTGTCATTTAAAACGTCTTGATAGTGGAAGTGACTCAGGGTACAACATTTTAACTAAATCAGACTACATTTTGCAGTCGAATTATTTGTTTTTCTTTTAGTAATTATTATACAAATAAAATATTTTTAAACAAAAAAGGCATTTCTTTAAATCTTTTTCAAGATCAAAAAGAATGGCGAGCTAAAAAAGAGACTTATAAGTACTCAACAGAAGGTGGAAAATGTTTGATCGTGATGATTATAATTTTTACAATGTTCTAGTAAAGTTTTGCCATTTAACACCGTTTACGTCATACTACAATTTTCTACAAAGATCAACAAAGATCTTTATAACCTATGATGAGTTACCACTGACACATTACAATGATAGATTGCTACAAAATAACGTGATCATCCCTATTTATCTGCGGGTGCATTCAACACGCTGGCCGTCGTAAACTGTCTAATGTCCCTTAATACAGCCCTATATCTTTATTAATTCTCCCGCGATAGATTCCTTTCAAAAAGCTTTATGTCCTGAGTTACGACGCCCTTACGAACTCGCCTTTCATCCTAAACTATTTTTCTGAAAAGTGTTTTCTTTATGCGATTTAATACGCCATATTTTTATTGACTCCTTAGGTATAGCTACAATGTTGCGAATAAAGGAAATAAAAATCACATAACTTAGACTGAAGGCGGCAGATATAAATCATTGGTAATGTTTCTTGATTTTTGTAGCGGCTTAAAATGGCTTTTTTTAGCGTATTTTACAGCCATATTTTATAAATAAAGCTCAAGATAATATGAGTACGGATGACGAGCTTACACTTGGTTACTTTGTAAGTAAAATGGGAAGCCATTTGTGAAATAATTCTTATAAGAAGTATTCAAATTTCAACAGCAAAAAAAATTATGCTCGTTCGGACTTACTGAGTTTACCTAAATATTTTTTTGTGATACAATAAATCTTTGCCGGCGCTGATTTATTATAATAGCAGAAGTTAAAGCTAATTTATTTTATTGTTTTATAAGTTTTATAGGTATCGCATGAAAATATTTTTTGGCTTCGAAAAATAGAAGAAAACCTTTAAATTGAACCTTTTGTTTAAAACAAATAGCCGGCGTCTACTTACCTTATCCTAATATTATAAACGCGAAAGTTTGTAAGAATAGATGGATGAATGGATGGATGTTTGTTACTCTTTCACGCCAGAACGGCTGAACAGATCTGGATGAAATTTGGCACAGAGATAGATTATATTCTAGAATAGCACATAGGATACTTTTTAATCGCGGGTGAAACCGCGGGGCGCAGCTAGTCCTTTATATTTTCTAACATGTATTCATTGGTTTTGGGAACGATAACTTAGCATAGATCTCGTCCAAAAATCTGCCTTTTTTTTGCGAAGCAAAAATATCTTAGGTCTGTGGTCTTGCCAATATAAAACAAGAGGGTAAGCGACCGATATATGGGATAGGCAATCAATTGGTTTTGCAAATGCCTATCTACGTATATAGAGCTACTTTTTATTCCCGAAAATACCTATAGTATACTTATAATTAAGTATACCACAGTATATAATACTTACTGTATTTTTTTTTTAATAATTGACTAATCGAGGGAAGCGTCTCTGCTACAACTTCATAAAAATGATTTCGTATGTCCGGCGGGCGTCTACGTACTGCTGTTTAGGTTACATTTCTTCAGCGATTCACGTGAAATTTAGTGAGCAGGTTCAATAATTGTAAGGAATATTTTTGTCACGCAGTTTTTTGGAAACTTTTCAAAATGACGGAGATATCGGGATTGTAAACGAAGTAAAATCATATTTCAACTATTTCGAAATCTACAAAGATAGACTACAGATATATAAACACAGAGCCACTAATCCTAGCTATTGTTATACTATGAATGCGAATGTGAGTTTGTTCGTTTGTTTGGTTTAAAACATTGTGCATCGACGTTGTCAGGGGTTCAGACCAAGGGTAACCTTTTAATTTTTATCCCGAAAAAATTAACTGAAGGCGAGTAAAACCACCAGTTGCCGCATGTAATTTAATATACCTACAAATTTTGCTTGCTTCTACTATATATCTTCTAGAATATAATCAGTTTTTCCAATCAATCACATCTGCCTACATAGGTACAGGCGTGTACAAAAAGCATCAGGCTAATGGAGTGCGGCGCGAGGCGGGGAGAGAGGGAAGATTTATACGTTTTAATATCGTGTGAGAACGAAGGGACTGACTCAAGTGGGTTTATTTATGAAGACACGCTTTAATTTAGGTTATTTTCGGTTGATGAACAGACGTGAAAATGTTTTTTTTTGTTGTAGTGTGTACAGGTATGTTTTATAGATATTGATAGGCTACTTTTGGAACAAACAAGTATCATTATTGAAAAGTAAACAAAAAACACCTAACTCCAAAATTTAGTCAGACACTCCGTAAAATTATAACTAAAATGGTGTACTCTATGTCACTTGCAATATTAAGACGATTCAAATGACACCTCACATGTCGAAACCCATCAATAATGATTGAATTACAATTATTGAAAAAAATTAAACAGCTTAAGCTGTTTAGGTTGTAGGGCGTGACAAAGAAACCTCATACAAACTTACATAGATGCATACATACATAAATAAATACTTACATACATACATTTGTAAAACATAACCCTCCTTCTTGCGCAGTCAGGTAAATATTATGTCGAGTTCATAGCAGTGTTACGTGATACCAACTATGTGATAGTATGTGTGTTAGTTCGTGTGTTCGTTTCTGCTTCATTTATTTCTCTATTCAAGAATAGACTTGCCTTTGGCCGCTCATTATTTTGTTCTGTAATAATATAAATTCAGCTGTTGGAGAATTTCCTAATGAAAATTAATGATCAGGTGTTTTATAGCCTAGATTAATCACAAAGTACATAGTACTTTGTGAGTAAATCACAAAGTACTACTATCACACTTTGTGATTAAATCAAAAATGTATCACAATCACAAAGTACTGTGTACTTTGTGATTAATCTAGTAATAAGCTAGTAAGATCACGAAGTTTTGTTAAGCTGCGATTATCGCCAACATGTTTCACTGGTATATCTCCTAAAGTTGTAAATTTACGGACGTGTTCCCTTCAATTTATGATACACCAAAAAGCTTTTCAAAAACCGCAAGCGGGACTCAAAAGCTTGACATCGAACAGGCAGTAAGAGACAGTCTCCACGAGCTATAATACCATTGACTATTCGATACAATATAAATACTTGCTTTAGTAATTACAATTAATCATTAAAAACAATATAAACCTAAAATAAACCAAACAAAAACAACAAATTACAAATAATAAACAGAGATCAAGTCAGTATCCGCGGGTAAAGTACCCAAAAGGCTGGCAACGTTACCTCGCTGAATAGCAATGCTAATTCGCTGACCGAGGTAAGCACCAGCCCTTTGGTCGTTTGTTCTCTCTATCAGACGCTTTGACAGCTCATTGAAGAGCAACCATGCGCTTGGACCCCAAGGGCCCAAAGTTTCTACCCCAAAAGGCAGAAAGACTTGCTCTATTTCAAAATTTACCTAGATCCATTTTGAGAACAGCCTTTTTTCAATAAGCACGAATAGAATACCCACACCAAAAACGACAATTCGTTTTCTTCAGCATAATCGTCTAAATTTTCCACGAGATTACCTACCTAATTTCTCATCAATATAAGTTCAAAGTCAAAATGTTTTTATTCAATTTGAGTATCAAAGATCATTAGTATATTATGAACGACAAAGTTTCTTTAAATAGATAGTAGTGGCTATTTATCCGCCTTGTTCGGATAAATAGCCACTACTCAAAAGAACAGGCAAGAAACTGAAAATTATTTATTTATTCAAAGAAGAAAAATATTACTGTCTTATAAATTTTGGCGATCGTTTTGGCGGCAGCGATCGCAGCCTAGTTGGGAGAAGGCCCGCCTCTCAAGCCAGAGGGAGTGGGTTCGAACCCAGCCGACAGCACGCATCAATTTGTTCATTGTGTGAACATATGTGCGTATTGTATGTCATCTGCTACATGACTGGAGCCCGGTGTATGGCGACAGGCTCGCCTCCTGTCACATTTGAGACTGAATATCGCCCGGTGAAGTGTGGGTGTTGTATTACACCACTGCCAGCCCCTTCGGGGGAACGGCGTGACGATATGTTATGTTACAAATTTTGGCTTACAACTTGGTAAAATCTAAACATACTAGTGGCTAATTGGCGTAAGTGGAAGGCTCCTAGAAACGATGGCTTAGCCAGAAACTCTGATACATTTTTCCTTAATGAATGTATTGATCGCGGCGAGCTATAAGCGAATAATTTACGACTACATTCGCGGCTCCGCCGTGCGTGCAGCGAAGGTGTGTTATTTATACCCCCTTTTTATACCCCCCTTTTTATGCTCCCTTTTTTCGCAGCTCGTAACGGCCGTCGTAAAGGGGACGTAATTTTAATTTCATGATTGGAAAGCTCGATTGGTCGGTTATGTGGTTTAATTAGTTTATGGGCTGTGGACGATAACAGGCAGCTTAGGTTTAAGGTCGCCTTGGTGCGGGTACTTTGTTGAGCTTTTGGTTTGAGTTCTGTTTAAAGATCTTTGTTTTTTTTTCTATTTGTTTTGTTATCTATCTATGCTTCTATGATCTGTGCATGTAACTATCTATGCGCGGAACTATATGAACAAATATAGGAAACAAACCAAGGAAATATAGGAACTACCTACCCATCAGGATAAGTTGGTGCTGTTGACATGATATCTGGTAACATTATGTAATTCGTTTTAGGATTGTGTGACTAATTGAAAATATTGTCGATTTTCTTTCGGGCTTCAAAGGAGTAACTGAGAGCGCTATTTGTAAATAAGTAAATGAGCACTAGTACGGTTTGAATGACACTTAGCTGTTATTGTAGATCCAGGTGATTAATCTTTGCAAAACAGTATTTAAACCTAGTTGAAAGCCTTCAGGCGGTCTAAAACCATCGTTTTAAACAATATTTTGCAGTTCAAGTCATTGCTCTACCGTTCACGAATATTTCAGTAGAGCTGTAGAGTCGGAACTCGGAGCTGAATCGATCCGCCCGGGACGCCCCTCGAGTGAACATACTATTATTTATTCTGGATCGAAGGCCCGAACCACAGCCTGTTTAACAGTTACCGACGCTATTCTGGGCCCGGACACCGACATCTGCCCTTCAGAACGTAGCCATTTTGTACAGATGGAATAGCGAACCTTTTTCATTCGAACTCTATTGAGTTCATGCCACAGGCCTACGTTTACGCAGAGCAGCACTTTAGAACGCTTTTTACTAAAAGACAAACGCCAAACTTTTAAAAAGCACCTTTAAACGTTATGTTTAATTATTTAAATAACGATCATTTTTATATGTATACGTGTGAAAAGAAGCATTAAAGTCTGTGTGTATAAAATTTCATTTTACTAAGTCTATTCCCAAAAAACCGTCAGCAAAGTTTTTAAATAGCAAACTTGAAACAAATCAAAAACGCAATTTGCATATTTAGTTCGAAAACCTTTGAAAGAAACACAATCAAGACAAAGGTCGACGGCACCCAATGCAATTGTACCAATTAACCAAGTCGAAAGTGAAACTCGACTCAAAACCGGGCTTTAGAACCGTTTTTTTTCTTCTTAGATTTACATATTTATTGGGGCACATTTTATGGAGGCAACGGGAAAAAACGCCGCTCGTTTAAAAAGGGTGGCTTGTATATTTATTCTGTCGCATCCTTTTTATGTGCGAAAGGACGTGAGCTTTTCGGGTTTTCGGCACCAACCGTGGAACATTTGGCGACAGACTTTGCATAAAAATATTAGATCGTAAAGTCTATTCCGATGGTGAGACGCATGTGGCGTAAGAGAATATCAGAATCGCTGAAAAAATGCTTTTATTGAGACGTATACGATGAGATTGAGATATGATTTATGAGTGGTAAAAGGTGTTGAGTATTAATAAGTTTCTTCCTTACACCTGCTGTTGTTGAATCAAAAACAAAACTTATTTTATTTGACGAACACAATGCCAAAAGCTAAGTCAAATACTTACTACTTTTAGTTAAGTGCATACCTACTTTTATGTAGGTATGCACTTAATTAAAAGGTTATAAAACTTATTATAGAACATGCATTGTTTTAATAAAAACATGATTAACGAACGTACAGATAACTTTAAATTTATTGTTTAATAATGGTACTGAAGCATCAAAAACTTGTAATTTCCTTATCGCCAGATAAACCCCAAAAAAATACCCTCTTCAAACACATTGGCAATTTAAATCAAAGATACAATCATTAAAATTATAAACCCGACGAAGTTTATAACGAATTTGAAAGGAACTACATACTAACTTAAGGATACAATTACAACCGCTACGTGAAACATAGGAAATCAGAAAGATTTAGACTTGCAGAGATTTTTTGATTATTTTGTTGATAGGCTTGCGATTAACGATCTTGGCTTTGAGAAAATTACACACTTTTCCATTAATAAATAAATGTTCGGGACATTTTTACACACTCGGTCATTTGACCCCAAACTAAGTAAAGCTTGTACTATGGGTACAGCCAGAGACTGATGTTACATACATAAATGTATTTTTAAATAATAATAATAATAAGTTTATTTGATATCTGTACAGAGGTGTTGGTAACATTATTTTCTTTTCTTAGAAGTGTGTTAATAAGTGTATATAAGTTAATAAGTGTAAATAAGTTAATAAGTGAAAAGTACGTAGTAAGTGTTTACGAACAGAGCATTTAAGCTAAGCGCATTAGTGTTCAGGTGAATCATTCTCACAGTGCTACGCGCCATGCGACGATCAGTGGGACCGCGTTTTAAATAACGTTGTGCCAAAGCATTTCAGTTCATACAGAAAATACACGCGGTACAACGTTGAAAATTTGGAAATTTGGCTTACTCGTTGTTCTACGTGAGCAACCAACGCGAATATCCGACGCAACGCGATGCGGAAATATCAAACTGAAGCTGTACCAGCACTATGTCCAGCGGGGTCGCGTAGATCAATCCGCGTTGAGACGTGACAAAGTGCGAATTTGTTTTTTATGATGAAGGATACACGTCGTGTGAAGTATTTGTCGCATTGCGTCGCGTCTAATCGCATTGGTCACTCACCTGGGACAACGGATTAACGTCGTCGCGCGTCGTTCCGCGCACCGTAGCGTGTCCCGGTACTCTGTGAGAATCAGCTTAAGGCTCTTAAGGCAAACTCAAATGAAACCCTGCATAGTGTATGACGTGTCTTCATAAATTATAGTCTGTTGTAAAGAATACTTTAATTCATAGCAGGCACTGGCTTTTAACGATTTTGTTTTAGTTTTGTTATTAAAATTATTTAGCCGTATTTATAGCGTCACATCAGTTTTAAAGTTAATTTATGCTAAAAAACGATCCGTATTACGATGAGTGTAGCTCATCATAATACGGATCGGTTTTTAATGTTTTTCGATTTGGGTGGGCTGAAGGTTGTAATATTTTTGACAGCTAATTTTAGGCTTAATTGTTCGGGGAAAATATTTTTACAAGGAAATCTTGTAGAGACAGAAAGTGTTTATTATTTCTTAGCATTTCTACTTAGATCATACAAACTAGGCTGACTGGAATTAAAACAAAAAAATTGTGTCGGTAGGCTACTACGAGTATTCATGACTATACAGGGAGTTACGAAAACCCTGTCGGATAATTGATGGGCAGGTACACACACGCATAAGTATTCATGCAAAAACACCAAAAAATCTGTTTCATATGTCGACGGTTTTCATTCTATGAAAGTAGCGTTACGACGCGAACAGTTTAGAAATAAAACCAACTTGATTAGGGCCTCGCACTTTTAGGAGGTCGGGGAGCGATGTGTGTTAATTTTTTTTTGTAGTCAATTTTTAATTAAAGTAGCATAAATGCATCCTCCAATCGATACTGGATGAACAACTCGCAGATACAATGTACTGTAGCTGCTATCAATGACTTTTCAAAAGAAAAAAAGAAAGAAAGAAAGAAAGAAAGAAACAATCTATTTTAACGCACAAAACACTACAACAACAACAAACAAAATACACAATAAAACATTAACACACAAAAATATAATAACTTCTACATTTACTTACATTAAGACATAAACAGATGTTTAGATGATAAAGTTTCAGTTGTCGCTGTAGTGTCCAATGCGACAAAAAAGGTTAGTGACAAAGGTATATTACCTAGCACATCTACTTACTCTGCAGCAAGTTAACCGTTCAGTTTTCCAATCCAAACACTGTAGAGTGCGCTAAGTAGCAGCGCGTCCTTTACCGTTAATCTCAAACATTTACTCCGGCCATATACCGCGGCACTCCAGGAATGCACCCAGTAAATCACCAGGAGAGTAGTAAACTGGTTCTTTACGCTCTGGCACGGTAGGGCCGGTAGGCAGACTAGGTCGGTATTGCGTTAGTTAGGTTATTTGGTTGTAACATTTGATAGTAGAGTAGATAGATTAGATGGAAGGTTGAGTAAGCCTTTCAAGTATCTTTTTCTTAAATATATAAAGTTATTTATTTGTAAAAGCATAGTTTATACAACGTATAGAGTACCACTCATATCTTTTAATAAATTGTAGTTCTAGCACTATCTCAAAAATGGTATAGTTTTGGCATAGACTAATGATAATACTACTAGTAGTATCATAAGTCTATGGTATTACTATCTAGGACTAGAATGTTTGTTAGGAAGATGTGACAGTTAGATGCCATAGTGTTTTGTATGGCATGTAACTACCATCCATACCATACTGATGGCGGGATCTCCACAAATATCACGACTCGCCAATTTTGGCATCAGGAAATGGAAGAAGACCTCCCAACCCTTTCTCTGTGGCAAGCATTGCATTCCATACTGAAAAAAGAATCTTGGATTCAAGTTTCAGCATTGGAACAAACTTATGACTCAATAATGAACTCATCATCAGTCCATGTTGTCCACTGCAGGACGGAGGTCTTTCTTACAACCCTACCGAACCCAATAATCGGCTCTCTGCATTTTCCACTCGTTGCTTTCCCGCTGATTATTACTCAAAGACCAGCCGCATATGACTTAATATAGCTAAATCGCATGCATCAGATAACTTGCTAAACCTAACCTTAATTTAAGAACATATCTAGTGCTTTCTATCTGGTGGAGACAACCCTATGGAACAGTAAAGGTACCATAATCCTTTTACAGCGATATTGTTGCCATAAACTTGTAATTTTGTTGTAACGAAATCCACAGCGCTATCTGACACTCCGTTTTATCTAAAACGCTCTAAAAGCGTTTAGATGACTCCTATCTTTGACAGTCGGGTATTATAATCTCGTAGTGTGGCATTAAGGTGGTATGACACCAAAACAAAATCGTCCGGCTTGATACGTAAAATGGCATGAAAAATCGAATAACCCCAACCATGCTTTTGCAGCTACATACATCGGTTGCAGTTAAACCAAGACAACAACAAAACTATACAAACCATGCCAACAATAACTTTGTAAAGTAAATTTTAAATATCTAAGCAAGTAAGTCTTTTGTCTCTTAATTAAGATCATATTTTTTTCTGTGATCTATATCACGTAGTAGGCACGTAATTATGCGCTCAGAAATTCATTTTTGGGATTATTTATGTAATAAACAATAACAATTAGGTACCTTCTCAATTAGTTACGTCTCTCGACACTCGGCATAGATTCAGTTTTGTGACATCACGAGTCGATTCAGCGAAGAACCTTATGGCATGCTTTGGTGTAACTTTGGCTTTAAGGGTAAAAAAATCCATCTTTTAACATTAGGGCGCTAGTTATCTTTGACGTGCGTGTTGAAGATAGGGTTATACAAACAGATTCGTCTATTGCCTATATTGATGTGATTTGTTACCATCGTGTATGGCATCGTAAAATGTCTGGTGTAAGTCTATTGGATTTATTGGTGTTATGAACTTTGCTATCCAACGTCTTTCTCGTATCTAAGTTATTTTTACTACAGATACATTATACTGAAGCTTATCGTATGGATGTACATTTTTTTTCTGACTTATTATTTACAAAATTAAAAATATATTTATTGCCATAACTTTACAAGACATTAAAGAAAACTATAAGTACTTATAACATTACGCCTAAACTAAGCATAATGATAAAACTGTTTTGGCAATTGGAGTAGGCTCAGCACTGTTCTGCGTAGATGAGGTTCACACAGAGCTAGTTTTCAGCCTACTCCATTAATAATAAATAAATAAATTCGGGACACTTCCACACACGGTCGCCTGACCCCAAACTAAGCAAAGCTTGTACTATGGCTGCCAGAGACTGATATACATACTTAGATATTTTTAAATACATACATAAATACATATTAACACCCAGACATAGAACAAAAACAAATGTTCATCACATAAATGTTTGCCCTAGGTGGGAATCGAACCCACGCCCCCAAGCTCAGAAGGCAGGTTCACTACCAATTGAGCCACAGAGACATTGCTTGAGCTAAAATGTTTGTCAAGCATGATAAAAATGTGGCTGTTTCTTAAGCATAGTTTACTGTAGCATTAACAAATTATTAATACCTATCTATTTAACTGGTCTATGGTTGTAGGTACCTTCCGGATTCTAAACAGATAATTTTGATCGCTGTCGTAATATTCCTAATGTAATATAAATAATTTTTTAACCTCTCATATCTTCATCATAATCAAATTAATTAATTATTGAAAATGTACTTATACCTACTATCCTAACGCAAAAGTAATTATCTCCGTTCTTTTGTCTCTCTTGCTAAATCAGTACCAACAAAAAAATTAAATAGGGTCAACTGGGGCAAATGCGTCTGTTGGGCAATTGTGTCTTTCGAGAATTACTGACAAACCCTTCACAAATTAGGCGCCACCTACATATTTTTTCTATCTTTAGTTGCGATAATCTGTAAAAGATGGCGTTAGTTGCCTAATTTGTGAAGGGTCTGTCAGTAATTCTCGAAAGACGCAATTGCCCCACAGCCGCATTTGCACCAGTTGACCCTAAATAGGTAGTTATTTTATAAAAAATCTCAAAAAATTAGTCTACCAACCTTTACACGGCTACATAAGCAAGCCGATAGCCAATTCAGACGTCATTTGAAAAAGTAGTATGTAGTTACCATGTAAAAAGATTGAATACTTTCAACCCTACAGTTTCAATAATTCTAGAAACAAAACCAGACAATTTGTGAGTAAAACCGAAAAGCATAGTTAGTTATGTGACTATTTAGTTATCAAGTATATTGTACACTCACCCAACCACTTCACAAGATTAAATTCAAGATTCCCCGAGCTTCATTAATCAGCGGATTAGATCGGAATATTTACGAGCAAATCTAAAACGTACGGAATTTAATTTCATTAGGGGTACTTTAGTGGATCCATGTTGTCACCCGCTGCGCGAAGGCAGGCAAGCCGGCATATTTCAAGCAGCTGTCATCCGCCCACCAATCAGGGAGCGGCGTCGGACGCGGGTTCCAACTTTAAAAATGGTGGAGATAATTTCTTTGTATATTATTTTGTGACAGTGACAGGTCGTTATTTTGAGTTTTTATCGATCGAACCTTTGGATATTTCTTGGGTTGAGGTGAATGCCTTTGGGTACTCTCTCTGGTTTAAGTGGTGAGATTCATCAATTTATATTTTATTTTAACAGAGTACTTATTGGAGAGCTTTTAGAATCTTATCTTCGACTTAAGTCCGTTTTTCTACCCCATTATTAAACTCTATTCTATACATCTTTCTCTTAACTCTGTTACTAACTTACTTCGTAATCTTCTTCTTTGGGAATCCAAAAGCTTTGCACAGCTTTCTAAAATGAGTTCTAAATCTAAATCTTAGTAAATATCTGTTGTGTACCTATCATTATGACTGTACCCACACATAGATACCCACAATACTTAGCTACAGCGTCTCTAGCACATACAAACATACCTATACGCCATACAGTAGGTAGATACATCACACTCCATTCTATCTAAACACGTAAAGATTGCCGTTCTATATAAATTTCCTCGGGCGAAGTCAAACTCCTAAAAACTTCCATAAAACAACAATTTGAAACGGGCCATTTCGCGCGGGAAAAACAGCATCCAGCAGCGAAAGGGGAGAAGGGGAACTTAGGGGGAAAAGGGGGAATTTTGGCAGGGTAAAAGGGGGTTTGGGGTAAAGTGAAGCTTGCCCAGTTTATGTCGAGAATTACGACTTAGACGTTTCAAACAATAACTGTGCCCGTAAATACGGACTGATTTCTTCACGCGTCATAGCGCAGATTGTTTTTCTTCTGTTCCTTGTCCTGATCGCGGAAGCATCTGAAAATAAAGGAAAATCTCTTTAGGGTTGGATAATAAAAACAAATTAATGGTTAAATGCAATGCTCCAAAAAAAATTACTTGACAAGTAATAGTCGGTACATAGTACGTAGTACATTCCTCTTGAAGTGAACAAAATGATTGAATTGATTTCAAAAGAGCATGATTTGGTTTCCATCATTTTTAGACTGGGGGAAACATAAAATAAATTAAAAATGGATATGCTTAGCTGTCAATGAAATATTTGAGTTTGAGTTACTCTACTCGAGTAGCAAGAACGCTTAACGGGATACGAACTAAAATTAGTATAATCATTAATTTTCTAAACTATACTAACAGTAGGTTCAGTACAGTACGTAAGTAGTAAGTATCAGTTATGCATAAAATGAAACAGTGCCTAATAAAATCCAAATAACAAAAAAACAGACTAGATATTTTTGCCCATAGAGAGGCAAGTTGACACAAACAACATAGCTACATAAATTATGTAGTCATATAAGTATTTATATACTACCAACACAAAGCAATCTCTGGAATTCCCCATTTTCCCCTGACCTCCGCTCACACATTCCTAATCTAGGAAGCCTAATAAAACCCAAAGTAATGAAAACCCGCTTTTTCACGTTGGCCATAAAAATATGATAACGCTCACGTACCTACTTCACGTGTTGCGGCAAAATTGGATTCGAACGAATTTTTATATTTTAAGAGAGCTTTTCTGATTTTCGCAGTCTCGCAAGCATTTTTAATGTTTTAGAGGTTTACAGTTGGTGTCCAAGATATAATTATTATTTATTAGGAAATAATGGGTTTATAAGCAAGTAAGTATTTCTTAACAAGTAAAGTAAAGTAAAAAGTGATGATAGCCTAGCCGGAGAAGGCCCGCCTCTTAAGCCAGAGGAAGCGATTAATGAATTTGTTCATTGTATAAACATATATGTGCGTACTAAATGTCATCTGCTACATGACTAGAGCCCGGTGTATGGCGACAGGCTCGCTCCCTGTCACATTTGGGACTGAATATCGTCCGGCGAAGTGTGGATGTTGTACACCTCTGCCAGTCCCCACAGGGGAAAGGCTTGACGATTTGATAATTATGTTAAGTATTTCTTAGCTTATGATTTTAAAAATTAGTTGCTTGAATAATTATGTCCAAATTTTAAAACACAAAATGTATGAGCCACACTTTTTACATTTTATTATAAAAAAATAATAACCCTCTTAATTTTCAATATAATCTAAAATATTGAACACACAATCATAATTTGGTAGAGCGCGAAAACAGGGAAAGCATTCTTAACCGTACTTTTAATATTACCTTATGAAATTCCAAGATAACATTGGCTAATTAGCTGCGGTTTAGAACAAAGAATTTTAATGCGGAGCTAATAAAATATTATAATAACGGACCACCCACTCATTTGGAAATGTAAATATTATAGTAGGTATAACTGTGCCTACTGGTTTACTTCCAATTTGTTTTTTAACCACAAATACTCCCTATTAACCTATTTTTAGATTGTACTCAAATTTGAATAAAATTTAGTCGTTTCCCTGACTATCGTCGATAGTTTTTTAACTGTACGTCACAAATATTTGAATAAACGTAAGGTATTGTAAAAGTATAATCTTAATATATATAAATTACGTGCCACGTTGTTTGTCCGCTATAGACTCCTAAGCTACTTAACCGATTTCAATCAAATTTGCACACCGTGTGCAGTTCGATCTAACTTAACAGATAGGATATCTCACATTTATATATATAAATAATAAACGCGAAAGAAGTCGCGGAGTGACAGCTAGTTATGTATAAATGTAAATAGAAATATGAGATACCTACGTACTTATCAATTATTTTAGTATTCTATTCGTTTCAAAAACATTGGTTTAATCTTATACCTTTAAATGAGCAATTCTTGTATATATATATATATATAATTGGAATCTCGGAATCGGCTCCAACGATTTTCATACAATTTAGTATATAGGGGGTTTCGGGGGCGATAAATCGATCTAGCTAGGAATCATTTTTAGAAAATGTCATTTTATTCGTGTTTTATCGATAATCAACTTAAACATAAACTTGGAAGAAAAATAACAAAAAGGAGGCGTTTAAGTAGTCTCAACTGAAAAATATGACTCTTCCTGACATCTATTGGCGAATAATAATACTATTTTTTGTGAGCAACTAATTGCTTTAACGACACAACAGCAGATGGCGTTGTTAAGTAACACGAAGTCAATGAGTGTTTGCTTTGAGGTTAGACTAAAATCAATTGTTTATTTTCCAAAAAACACAATTAAAAAAAAAAAATACCGAGCAAAGCTCGGACATCCAGGTACTTTTTAGTTTAATCGCAATAAAGAAAACAGTAGGTTGGTAGCCTCAGAATGATGGGCTGTACCTACCTACTCTGATTCACATCTTTTGTAGTATCGAATAGGTAGGTACACAATAGGAGTGATTTTATACCTACCTATCAGTTACCTTCCAGTAAGGTACTTAGATAATATGTCCTTATTTTAAGTGAAAACGACTTTACATCCATACATATTTTCCATAGCCATCAGGCGCCTAGACCCCTCCATAAAGGTGGATTAATACAGCCAAAAGCACAACTTACTTAATAAATATAAAAGCCTTCTCCGCCCGCGCTCGTAAACCGCCCAATGTGCTCCAAGATTACTTATACCACGACCAACCAACTTAGACCTCCCGGTTTCATTATTCATTCCAACGGCTTGATAAACACAAGGAAAGTTAGTGTGTCTTGCTTGTCTGGTTTTGCCATTATCAGCTCTATGTAGATTGCGGGACTTGGCCACGCTGCTTTCTCAAAGATAAGGTTTTATGGACGCCCCGAAGAAAGGATAATGTTCTGTTTTTGATGGAAGGATGCTCCGACTTTGCTGTAAAGATAGATAAGGATTCTGGGTTTATTTAGCTTTGTGTTTGGGGATACTTATATTATATGCTTATGTGTCTTCTTTCCGTTATAAAGACAATCAAAGTTTTGAAGTCTTCCAATCTATAAGATGCCGTTGATCCAGCTCTCAAAAAAGCGGCCTGTATTTTTTTATGTAGGAACAAGCTTTTTTAATTTGAAAGATCTCTGCTTATTTTCTATTGAATACTAGCTATTACTGTAAGCATCATTAGAAGAGCTACTCAAAACTACGAATAAAAAAGGGGTTAATAATGATGAAAAGCAAAAAATGAAGACGGTTTTTTTTCCAATCTCTATATAGTGTATTTCCGCTCTACGAGAAACACACACACACACACAAACTTCACACTACACTACGTACACAACACACACAACACCACACTACACTGCGTACACTAGAGATTTGCTAAAGAAACAGTTTTGAAGATTAAAATATCGCCTGATTAACTAACTAAAAAATAATAAGTTAATCTCTCTGTCTAATTGTCTATCTATCTCCTTACAATTTAACCCATGCCACGTGCCTTTCAATACTTTGACCAAGTCTAATGGCGTTGTAAAATTAGTCAAATTAACGAGACACCGCGACCGGTTAGCGCTGCCCAGTTAATTGGACGTCTCGTTATATTGGACAAATCACTGTAAATATGTGTGGGTCGAAGAATGAGTTTGTACTCCGTCTAATAGGAATATGTCTTTTCTTCTTTTTATAACTGCTAGCTAACCATTTGTGTGTTCAATTAACTTGGATGCGCGTCTTTGTCCTGATTTTTAAGCAGTTCTGCAATGTACTAATAGGTTTGTATCTTAGCGTCATTGTAAGATAAATAGATTATAGATGATTTAAAAGTTCGTTTTAGAAACTGGTTGTTAAATATTAGTGTCTCTGTTAGCTGTAGACCTCGTGGCTGACGTTTATTCTCCTCCTAAGTTCGCAATTTCTATCCGCGGTCTCTGCAATTTAAAAAAAAAAACTCAAGCGGCAAATAAAAACTGTATGAATAATTTTCGAACCTACTCACAAAGTTTCAAGAGAATCGGTTAAAAAAGCGACCTGCGGACGAGGACAGAAAACCGGACATCCGAAAGCATTTTTGTCGAAGCTGAAGCAGAGACGCTACGCTCGCTCGGTCGACCAGTAAACAGATATACCAAAAAATGTATAAAAAAAACTGGAGACAGATATAAGTATTATTATGATGGCTGTAGTATAGTTAGATGTAGGTACCTACTAAAACTGCAATGATCTCTCTTGGCATTTCCGTCAAACGAAACTTACTTGCAAGTGACATTATTAAAAGAAAAACAAAAAACACGGCTGCAAAATGATGTACCCTATGTCAATTTCACTATCAAGACGATTCAAATGACACCTAGGCTCATAGTCGAAATCCATCAAGCTGTTTAGGCTGTTGCGCGTGCCAAAGAAACCTCATACATACATACACTCGAAAAACATAACCCTCTTGCGCAGTCAGATAAAAAAGGATTTCTAGTGTGTATTTTTTTTCTTTGTCTTTCAACCCTCTAGATACTTTTCTTTCCTACCTTTTTGAGATGTAGTCTTAAAGAATATTATTATTTTTTCAGCGCACCAACTACGAAGCGGTAAGGCGCGACGCACACTATGCTACAAAGTTGCGCTTAATTTATGACTCTGGCTTTATGGCCGATGGACCGAGTTCGCACATGCGCTCGCCGACGCAACTTGTATGGACGCCATAAATATTCGCTAAACCTCCCAAAGGGTCAGGTATGTATCCATAAATTACGAATTGTAGTTTATTTTTTACTTGAATGAAGGATTTAAAGATGGGCAAAAATTTAACTACACCAACATAAATAAGGCGAAGGCTTGCTCCGAGTTTGGTATAAACTTAAATACAAGTATCAAATTACATTAAAACTATAACAAAATACTAAGATAATATGTCAATATAGGAAATAGACTGGCGTTGTTCATTGTAGAGCTCTAGGGCATAAGATTAGAAGATAGAACGTAAGAGAAATCCATTGGTTTTTCTAATAAATCTCAAGGAATAAAAACACAACATTCGAATTGGATATGTAAGATTTTTTCTAAGCGCGGGCAAGTCAAGTAAAGCATAATAAAATGATGTACATAAAGGATTTAAAAACGATTTTTTTAAATAAAGAGAACTGGACGTCCAAAAGTAAACAAACAAAGACTATGGTTGTATATTTGTGTGTGTTACAGTTCTGGATCAAATCAGACTCAAAATTGAGCCACAACTGTAACACACACTATTTCAATCTGAAACAGAGCAATACAATCGTCCCACTCATTCGTGCCACTAAACCGTTTGTCTCGTGCGCATAAATAGCTCCCATCAATGGCGGTAATAATTTCAATTAATAAAACGTTTTACGCCTACTTAAAGCAACTTAGTAGTAGTAGAGAAATCACCATAAAAATAACACTTAATTTCAGCGCACAATTACGAGGTCATTAAAGGGCGGCTGCCTAGCCGACATCGAGGTTACATTACCTCGACACTTACCATACAAGCGCACTAACTAGCCGTACAGACACTACACGGGCACGCGGTAAGGAATCTGGAGCTTTTCCTCCGCGAGAGAACATTGCCTCAAGCTGGGCTCGTACCGTGACATTTATTGTGATGATTTTTAGGTTCAGCCAACGACGCTGCGCGACCGCAAATCGTATCGCCACTCAATAGGGTTCATGGTCGTGCAACGTCGGCGGCTGAACCTAAAAATTATCGCAATAAGATATTACGGTACGGGCCTAGATCTTCAGACATTCCTAAGCTAAACAGAATCGTAGCGTTAGAAAATAGTAGGTACATCAGAGACGAACTAAGTTTGTAAGAGTGTTTTGTTAACAGGAGGGGTTTTAAATTTTTTATGGTTGACAGCCTAGGTGTAGAGGGCTACAACAAACCTTCAAATTTTACTGGCAAGGCCAGATTTTTTTTTTTAAGATTTAGAGTTATTCCTTAAGTTTAGTCCTTTCATTAATTATCAGACACCATTAAGCATTAAAGCCAAATTTGCTTAAGACACCGACAAGTTAGTAAAGTTTTTTTTTCTTCATAGAAAGAATATTTATAAAATCAAAAAGTGTCCAGTACTCAAAAGGCAATTAATAAGCTGTAGTGGCTATGTATTTGTAGAGTTGAACGATTTTAACAACTACTTGACTTGACTTCTTAAAACTGCTACTTGACTACTTGACTTCTTAAAACGGCTACTCAATTTACAACCCTGAAGTTTTTTTTTTTTTTTTTTTCAATAAATTTTTAGTTATATCGTAGCACCCAGAAACATTCCATACTGATGCTACGTTGCGCCGATACTGTACGCTTAGAAGCCGACGGGCTCGTAAAATGAGGAATAAGTTTGTGCACGTAAAAAGGCAAAATAAAGCGTCTTTGCGGCGAAGCGGCCGGCACGTCTATTTGATTCTGTGTGGTAAACTCTATTTCCTTTTTCTAGAACTAGAACTGAATGATGCGGTTTCTTGCTAGAATAGGTTTTTGTTCGTGACTGACTTTCATTTCCATCTCCATTGTATAAAGTGGTGCATATTTTAATGTGATGCAGTTTCAAAGTTTATGATTTACTCGTACTTGTGCATTTTAAGAGTCCCGAGTAACTCTGAAATCACCATACAAACGCGCTTCTCAAATTTCTTGAAAACCATTTGTCAGATAATGATGAAATTTAGCATGTACATTTAAATTAACAATATCTCCGTCTCTATGTTCTCGGTTTTTTTTAAAACGTTCTCAAGCGAAAATAGAGCTATGAAAAATATCCGCATTTGTAAGTGGTCACTTTTGACTGATTTATTCAATAGATAGACAAAGCAAATCAAAAATCCGTTCTCATAGGGAGGTTGTCTACATCATTTGCTTTTAAATGAATCCATAATACAAGGGAAATTATTAGTTATTTAAGAAAGTCATAAAAAAAAAATCAATTGCACTTTGTCACTCTGTAGGTAACTTTAAAGGCTCGTCAGTATCTTTACTTGCTCTCTTCGCTCGTCATCTTCTTCTAGACGAAATGGCTATGGAAACCTTAAGCCAATGCAAAACTGGTCGCCAGACTCTTAAGAGCTAAGTAGTAAGATGGAGCACGCTTGCTTATATGAAACCTTTTTCGAGACTTGAAAACAATCAGATTATACATTAGGATTACAGATTATACTATCGGGGAACATTCACTAGAAAGTCACACTATAGCGATAGTGTGTCTTTCTGTGTGTCTTAGTGTGTGTTTCTGTTGTCCACATTCTAGTGGTTCCCTCAAGCGCGTGTCGAAAAATAATGTAGAACAATTTCTACATGCATTGATATTTATCCTACTAATATTATAAACGCGAAAGTTTGTATGTATAGATGGATGGATGGATGGATGGATGGATGTTTGTTACTCTTTCACGCCAGAACGGCTGAACAGATCTGGATGAAATTTGGCACAGAGATAGATTATAATCTAGAATAGCACATAGGATACTTTTTAACCGCGAGTGAAACCGCAGGGCGCAGCTAGTATATGATATACCTACAAAAGCATCAAACATGCTCTCGTGTAAAAATCTAATTTGATTAACAAGCCCGCATATTTTAACAGCCAAAATAGGCTGGAATAGGTAATGTTCATTCTCATAATTACCCGCGTACTATATAGAGGGTGATTAAACACACGTGTCCTTTTAATGTGCCTATCTACTCGTTAACGAATTAATTTTATGTGCATAGGCTTATAATTTACACACAAGATAACGGGGAGTTGTGGGGTTGAGAATTTGAAGATCACTGAGCGAACGCGAGCGAGCGAAGTATCTCTGCGCCAGCTTCGGCAAAAATGCTTTCTTTTATCCGGCTGTCTTACTCTACAGGACGCATTTCTCAAACGATTCTAGTGAAACTTTTGTCAGCAGGATCCATATTTCTATAGATAGAACATTTCTATAGAACATTAAACGATTCAGAATTTGGGAATTCTTGAAAATGCCGGAAATATGTTTTTTTGCTATTTCGCGAGGTCATCAGTCATCAGTCATCAGTCACAGAGCCACTAGTTTGGTCGATAAGAGTACATTTTAATTTGTTATTGTTACTCATACCTACTTAGGATGCGTCATATTTATGTGACAAATTAAAAAAAATTGAACAACCTCTGAGAAAAAAATGAACGTATCTTTAGTAAAATTGATCGACATTGAGATGAAATCCAAAACCTATGTTACCCTCAGATCAACCTAGAGAATAAGATGGCGCACGGCGGATGATTTATGTGAAGCCAAAAACCATCCAAAAACTACGCTACTGTCGTATTGTACACAACACGCACACATTGACGCAAAAAAACTACGCTACTCGCTTAGTCATTCTTATCTCGACATTATCTGCATTGGGTTATGGTATAATTTCGTTTACATAAATATACATTGTGCATTATAAAAGAACTACATTTTGAGGTTCTTTTTAAAAACTGTGCAGCTTTTTTACAAGTCAATTTTGAAAAAGCCGTAACATTAAACTCTTACAAATATGTGCAATTTTATAATATTAAAAAATCTACTTAGGTTGTATATTGGAACGGAAATGGCTAACGTAGAGTTTGGGAATTTATATTCGTTTTCGTGCAATTTTAAATGTTTTTCATGGCAACATTCCCACACACACACGTTTAAAAAGAAGTGGCTTCAGCGAGATGTAACGCAGTGATCCATCTTTTCCTCTAGATTTATCTGAGATGGTACCTAAGTAAGCATATACTTACTAAGACTGAAAACTGGAACGCATGCAAATAAATGCAAACGTGAATTCCGTTACATGCATATTTTAATTAAAACACACTCAACCTCGATCTGGAGCATTAAAACCCTTGGAATATTCATTTACTTCGTCACTACTTCCCAAGTCATTTGATTAAAAACGTGCCTAAGCATTTTAATAAAATCTAATGCATTAGGGGTGTGCACCCCAACAGCCTTATATCGCATTCGGTAAAATAAACAGGCCAGGAATCACTTGCTTTCTTAATGTTCAAATGGGGAGGAGGACCCCTCTTCTTCATTTGTAGATCGGTTTTGCAAAGTAAATAGAAGAACTTATCTTAGACAACTCGTAATATTTACTTGTTTGAAATTAAAAGTTAAAAATAAGTAGTTTTAACTGTAATCATTATTATACTTCATATCAGTCATACTGCATACTAATATTATAAGGGCGAAAGTTTGTGAGTGTGCATGTGTGTTAATTCTTCACGCTCAAACGGCAGGAGCAATTTAATGAGATTTGGAGGTAGCTGACACCCTGGATTAACACATAGGCTACATTTAACCGGTGAAACCCCAAGGCACTAGTAAATAACTAGTAGGTATATAATTATTTAAAAACCATAAATCTAATGTCATAATAGATACTGAAATGATGTTGAAGATCAAAAGAGCTTTGCTTAAAATGTGCATTCGTATTTCACAAGATTCATCTTATTTCATTATTCAAGAATAAGTGACTTGTTCCCGTAATACTACACTCACATTGCATATTTTCTAAGTGTAAAGTTTGACTATGATAATACGGAAATTATTTGCTTCTAACACTATTAATCTATAATTTTAATTTTTACTAAATTTATTATTCCATTAATTTACAAAATTCTATAAAATTAATTACTCATTAAGTTATAAATTTTTAAAGTATAATACAAGTATGGTACAGAACTTAGTATTAAGACAATTGGAAGGACTAACTACCAAGACACGGGTTTTTCAACACCCAGTTTGTTGGTTAGTGCCGAATTAAAAAATAATGTACTATTTTGAAATAAACAATTTTGAATTTTGAATTTTTTGAATTTTATTTTGTCAGCAATAAAAGTACGTCGTGCTAATTTTCGTGCCATGTATTTAATACAATAAAAATACTTTTACGTCTCCAGATTATAATCAATAAACAATTTTTTCGTTTGATGTAAAGCATTCTGGTAGCTCATACATAGCAATTTTTCTCTACTTTAAATTAAGAAAAAAAAATTTTTCGTCAAATTCGCTATTTGTATATTATTCACACAATCAATCCGGCGTCGTTGGCATTGGAAGTCATAAGTACTAACGGACGCATTCTCAAACAACACTCTAAATTTATCTTTCTTTATTTGGTCGCATTAAAGTGTAAAATGGGTATGAAAAAAAGGCTAAGGACCGCATTCTAAAACGATGCTAAGTCATGAATTTCAAACTAGTTTTGCCCTACTTATTTTAATCGATATTCATGACTTCGCGTCGTTTTAGAATGCGGCCCTTAGCTTTTTTTCAAACGCATTTTACCCTCTAATGCGATCAGATAACGGAAAATAACGATCTCAATAACAAGTGCAATAACTTTTGTGTCTACTTGTACTGCTTCACTTGCAGGGAAATTCACTTGAGTGCTTTTTCCTAAGGGGTGGCAATTTCGTCATAGATTTTTAAATAAGTTAAACAGATTTTAATGTAGATAATTTAAGTTAACTTCAGATGTAGATTTATTTTGATTGGTGTTTTCTAAACATGAGTTAAAACGTTTTAATTCGTTCTATAAAGTTTGAGGTCTCTAAACCGCAGAAGTCTAGTAGATACGTCAGTACTACCTAAAATAATAGAGCTATAATTTTATTATATCTATACAGTTTTCGATTTTATAATAACAAAGAAGATTTAAAAAAAATAGCTCCCAATAAGAAAATCTGAAAACATTTTTTTCCCACAAAAGACTTCAACGAGATCGGAAATTCCCACCAGTGACTTTCAAAATAATTTTCTCTTAACAAATTAACTAGAATTTCCGTCACACTTCAGCAAAATACTCACCCTTCGTCTTTGTTATACATTCAGTCGAGCTCATGCTTAATTCCCTTCTTTTGCACCCCTGCATTCTTTATCCCGCTCTCTCTTCATGTCCGAGTGTCGTCCATCTCCTTCGCACTAGATCGTAAAACATGGCGGATGCTGTATTCAACGCTGGGGGCTGTTACTATTATTTATTCTGTGGCCAGGGTGGCCAGGGTGGCAAGTTTCCGGAGGGTGAGTAGGGGTACGAATTTCGAGTGAAATCACGTGAACTGAATCAGATTTAGGGACGTTCGGAATGAAGCCATCAATAATATTTTTGTAGCAATTTCTGCAGCAAATATGCTGTCGTTATGTGATAGTGAGATTAATGGTGTGTGCTTACATGGCAACGCAGTAATATTGGGTATTTACGTAATAGTATGGAATTTATTTTAGGCCGTTATTTTTTATGTTTGACTGGCTAAGCATTTGACCTCTACTGCCTTGATGTTTAGTGATGGGTTTCAAGAAATTCATAGATTTTTATGGGTTTCATAGATTGTTAGCAACCCTAGTCTGTAATAACAACTGTCTCTCTAATATGTAATACTAGCTGCGCCCCGCGGTTTCACCTGCGGTCCCACGAGAACCGTTCATTTTTTCAGGATAAAAAGTACCCTATGTCCTTTTCTGTACCTCAGACCACGTGTATGAAACGTGTACAAATTTCAGAATGATCGGTTGATTAGATAGGGCGTGAAAGCGTTACAAATAAACAAACAAACAAACTCACTTTCGCATTTCTAATATTAGTTAGGATAGGATATGATGTAATAGCATAATTTATAATTTCAGGTCAGCAGTCCAGCAGGGGACCCTCATCATAAATGCATCTACCTCTTCCAAACGACTGTGTCCCTGGATGGGTTAGACCTCTTATAAATAAACGAGTACCCCAATTCTTGTGTATAATCATTTATTTACATCCAAGTACGAGTCCGTACTTATCTTGCGTGACTTTAGTCTTTGCATGCAGAGAGAGTCGTGGTAAGAAATTGAGATCAGCTTACCTACCTGTCTTATTACTTTTCTTCATATAAGATGTATATTTGACGACCGGTATAGATAAGTAGTAACGCGTCTGCCTTATAAATACCAAAGCAGGAAGGCCAGGTTCGAATCCCAGCCGGACTAAAGATTGAAGGATTCATTTAAATAGCTGCTTTAGGTTTTGTTGGTCTTTGTTGGTGTACCTATTCCACCATACTCCATAGGATGATGGATGGACCATGTACCTACTCCATAGGATCTCCGACGCTGGAAACTGTAGAATAATTGTATCTAAGGTATACAAGTATCAATAAAATAATTAAAAAAAAACTCCAACACCGATTTTCATCAAACATAGCTAAAAACGCTCGAGACAAATTCACGAATTCAAATTTTTTGTCATACATCTTCTTGATCACCATGCTCCTAAATTATCAGAAGAGCAAAAACAATACTACATGATGACCACCACATGTAGTATTGTTTTTGCTTGGACAGTTATGTATATCTATATACGTCTCACAATATCTTGCCATCAATAAACACTCTAGGCTAGTTAATTTAAAAAATGTTAAGGCTTTAGTTTAAAAGAAAGACTGATGTAATTTTTGAAGTGAAACTTCTAATACAACTTCCAACAAGGTTGCGTTAAACGTTTAACGCTCCTGGGGAGGGGGAATAGAAAGAGATAGAGTAAGAGTAAATGCAAGGCACTTGAACGCATGCGCGTAGTATACCTATTCCAGGCCAGCGCGAGCGTTAGTAACGAGTAACGTCTAATATTCCAACGCAAGAGGGAGAGAGAAAGAAAGAGACACAGAAGTTTCACTTCTTCCGCGTGGAGGGACTCCGCGCACTATTTTTTTAATTCAAGTCTTACGGAAACTTGCAGCTATAATATAGCTATTTCATTTCATTTCATTTATTAACAATAACTTAACACACTTACAGCAACGCCAAGGTGTGTGACAAGCTGATGACTAAAAAATTTAAATATCTACATAAAATCAATTTACCTAAAGCAATTAATAATAATAATAAATAAGTACCTAGTCAAATTATGCAATTCGTTGGTTAAAAATTAAATCAAATTAAAATACATGACAATGGAAAAAATGTCAAACAAACACAAAAAAAATAGGTATATAGCTAAGAAATGGTCAAAAATCAAATTACATTTAAAATACAAAACTTATAAAAAATAAAAAATGTCAAACAATAAAATAGTATAAAATAATTAACTCAAAAATTGCACACATACATTCACAAACATATAAAATATATATCTACCTACCAGGGACCCTATTCGGAGATTTGATATTTTCATCTCACTTTTTTTCGTCCTTGTTGCTCTCGTTTGAAACGTCATACGAGTGAAAGTGACCAAGATAAAATCTCATCTCATCTCAAGCGCAGGAATAGCCCCCCAGTACTTGCTGAGTACACTCAAGCAAAAGGCCCGTATCACCTAAGTCATTAATCCGTTGATTAGCGCCAGAGGGGATTTAACGATTACTTTCAGCGCTGTAATTATACGCGGCTACTGGTTAACGGGCGGGGTAATGGGGGCCGGTAATGGAACCTCTGTTTACTGCGATAGTTCAAGGGGTAGTTTTATGGAAGAGGCTATTCTAATTTAGTTTATAAGGATCGAATCTACTTAACTACTGTAGCTATCTAGAGTACACCTTTTTTCTAAGGAAAATCGGTAAAATATAGTTGAGTACTTAGTTTAGGAAATGAGCACCTCTCTACATGTATGGTCACCTGGGGAAAATGCGTCTGAAGGGCAATTGCGTCTTTTGATGATTACTGACAAAACCCTTCACAAATTAGGCGCCACCTACAATTTTTTTCCATCTTTAGTTGCAATAATCTGTACAAGATGGCGTTAGTTGCCTAATTTGTGAAAGGTTTCTCAGTAGTTCTCGAAAGACGCAATTGCCCCGCAGACGCATTTGCCCCAGTTGACCCTACGACACGAAGACTTCTGGATAAATGTTTTGAAATAATCGACATATCTGCTTCAGCTCCGACAAAAATCCTTTCGTACTCGTATGTTCGGATCTCTGTCTTTCTCTACAGGTCGAATTTTGTTAACCAATTTTCTTGAAATTTTGTAAGTAGATTCGATAAATCAAAAATCCGCCATTTTATAAAAAAAAACCATTAAATAACTGAACAAAATATTTTGTACTAGCTGCGCCCTGCGGTTTCATCCGCGGTTAAAAAGTATCCTATGTGTTATTCTAGACTATAATCTATCTCTGAGCCAAATTTCACCCAGATCTGTTCAGCCGTTCTGGCGTGAAAGAGTAACAAACATCCATCCATCCATACATACAAACTTTCGCATTTATAATATTAGTAGGATAATTATCGAACCTGCCCGCAAAAATTTTCACGAGAATCGGTTGAGAAATGCGACCTGTTTGAGGACAGACGTCGGCCGCGAGGTCTCTAGCTCACAGAGCTTCTAGTATATTTAATATGTATACCTCTAATCTACTAGCTATAATACCTACAAATAGATGGAAAAAAATAAAGATATACCTACCTAGTAGAATTTAAATTGTTGTATTTTTTTTAATAGTTTTAAAAAATATATAATTTATTTATTCAATCACTTAAATAACAAATTAATTAAAATTCGGTATACATATTAACTTAAATACTTACTTTAATTACTTGTTAATTAATCTAAGTAGGTATTAATTTTGTAATATCTGAAAAAACTAAATAAATTATGTATAGATAGCAAATATAATAGAAATCATTTTTTTTAATGCTGACCGAATTTTAAGAGAGCTTTGTTCTAGTAGCTCCAATTAAAAAGTTAAATCTTACCTTTAAAAGTCTACTAGATTACTGTGAAATTTTTAGTGGCGCCATCTAAGCTTAACCTTTGAAACCAATATGGCCAACTACGTTACAAAATTTTACCACTGCAAGACAACATCAAATCGAATCTCATAAGTTAAACGACATCTAGCGGCAAAGTGGAGTACTACTCGTCTACTAATAGGTCGTCAAAATAAACTGACATCTGGCGGAATTTTAAACTATGACTTTATTCATATTAACAGTGACATCTAGTAGCGAATTGCGGAACCATTATTTAATTTAGCTAGCTACTAGTACACCGACATCTAGCGCAAAACTGAAGAACTACTAAATCGCTTAGCTCACCGGAATGCTATACAATGCCGTGTTGCAGTGTACAAGCATACTGTAAAACTACTTTCATCACTATGAAATAAAATAGTAGAGGGCGCTGTAAATTTAAAAGACATTTTAATTTTGTTGCAGTACAACCTATTTTTCAGCCTAGAACCGACTACTGGCGGCCTACAGACCTACTAAAATCCCTAGGGTATTCCACCTCGGCGCAGAATGTCGGCGCTATGCTATGGAACGCTCGCGCACACGACCGCAGCCCCAACAGCGCTAGCTCTTCGGGCACCATGTCGAGCCTGTGCTCTCTCCTCTCGATGGCAATGTTTTGAACCACCAGACGCATAGTCATCCATCATCCACTTCCTCGAGGGCCAACTCAGCCAGAGCGTACCAGACAGCACCCCCGTCTAGGTGCCCATGGTCCCCATGCGACGGGTCGGATAAGTGCATAGCCCCACCGAGGCAGAGAATACGGAGAGCGATAGCGTCACACCGACACTCCTCTTCCCCTGCGGCCCCACCGTGCCTGCCATCGATGCGCGGTAGCGCCCGGAACCACGTACATTTGTAATGGGTGCTGCCACAAAAATAAATGAGACCCTTTTAAAAACAGTACCTACTACATGTAAAAAGCCCAAGTCTCGCAGCGCAAACTGGCGTAAAAGGCTGTGGTATGATAGGTATCTAATTTAAAACCAAGTCAGTTAATACCTACCTGTACCTCTTTTTGGAAGGATCTATCAAATTATTCTATAATACATTGAATGACTTGGCAAAAATTATTTGTATGGATAACGGCAAGTCTTTTAGGGGAGGTTTTTAAGCTTTGCATTTTAGATTATCACTAAGCTTGCGGTGGACAGCTACTAAATAGGTAGGTAAAGGTGTGCATAAAGATAAACTGATTTTGTATTAGGTACCTACCTAGGTTACTCATTATAAAAAACTTACCTACTCTAATGCAATGTGGAGAGAAGACTGGACTATGTGATTTGTTAAAATTTATTTCGGTCATAAACAGATAAAAATAACAATGGTGGTGATTATTGGTCGTTTTGTGAATGAATAGGTACCGTAATAAATCGTATTGTATTGCAGCTTCTATTCATAAAATAAAATGTGAATGGAACCTAAACGTAACGAAAGGGTAAAACGTCGTCACCGTAGAGTAAACAAGACAAAGATGAGGCACTGACTAACTAGCTACTTACATCAGAGAGAGATTCCTAATCGATATTTACTGAGGATGTGGATAGAGTACCTACTCACTAAAAAGTTATCATTAAAAATATTTTTTAGTGAGTTTCTTGGTACCTAGGTACCTACCTTGTTAGGTGCTTAAGTATTTACATCTACATATTCGAAAATAGCTAAGTAATTTATTTCTCTGAAACAGGGACTAAAATATTAGCTCTGTTATCCAAAGGGATCTAAATCTTTGAGAAGTTTCAAATCCAATGCCAATCACGACACGAACATTGTAAATGAATAGGCTGCATGCTCAGATCAACCTAGAGAATAAGATGGCGCACGGCGTATGACTTACGTGAAGCCAAAAACCATCCAAAAACTACGCTACTGTCGTATTGTACACAACACGCACACATTGATGCAAAAAACTTTTTTATTATAATTATGTATAGTTTATGGTATAATTTCGTGTACATAAATAAACATTGTGCATTATAAAAGTGTGGCCAGGACTACATTTTGAGGTTCTTTTTAAAAATTGTGCAGTTTTTTTACAAGTCAAAATTGAAATAGCCGCAACATTAAACTCTAACAAAAATGTGCAGTTTTAGAATATTAAAACTACTAAGGTTGTATATTGGAACGGAAATGGCTAACGTAGAGTTTGGGAATTAATATTAGTTTTCGGGCAATTGTAAATTGTAGTTTTTCATGACAACATTACCACACGCACACGATTAAAAAGAAGTGGCTTCAGCGAGATATAACGCAGTGTTCCATCTTTTCCGCTAGGTTGATCTGAGGCTGCATGATAAAGTTAACCGAGCACGAGCCAAACTAAAAAAGCGCGCGAAATGCAATCCTCCTTCGTTCGTAATTGTTTATTCAAATTTAAATTCTTTAAAAAAAAACTGGTCGTTTTCCAAGTACCTAGTGAGAATGAAATAAATATGAAATGGTATTGCTTTTATTCAAAATAACGTAAGTGACACTTACCTACTTATTTTCTTTTCTTATAGATGTAATAATAAGGAGTGTCCACTGTCCACCTCGAGAGCAACTTAAAATTATATTCTAAGATCGAGTGGTACCTACTTAAGTCATAGGCATAAATAGGGAGTAGGTAATCAGTATAGTTTAAATCCCTCACTACGCTAGATTATTCAGAAGAATTTCTAAGCACGATACATAGAGAGTGTTTTCACGTCACCTAAAACATTTGGAGCATGTGTGTAATAATGTGCAGTTGGCTGGACTTGCGCAAATGATGGCACTATTTCGCAAACAAAACACAGACTTGATTAGACTTCCAAGACGCCATATTCGTGCTGTCAAAAATATCCACCAATAGAATCACTCCATTTATCAAACTGTCACCGGATATAGATTAAAAACTCAGCAGCCATTGTTATGAAATGCATCTAAAAGCGCATGCGTTGCTTTCACGAGAAAGCGCGGGAATAACGTCAGCGAACCGGGATTGTTGATCGTAGCGGCCATTACTAAAGAGGCGGGACAAAATGACGCGGGAGAGTTCGTGAACTTCGTGACGCGAGAAGCTCGGGAAAGGAGTATCGTAAAGTGAAGCTGCTTGGGTTCCGTAGTATTTGTATTGAAACATTGATAGGTAGGTACCTATTTAAGTACAATTGATTTAAGTTTGCCAGCGATACAGGGACATATTACATGTTAAATAGTTTATAGCTTCTCCAAAATAAACATAAATGCCATCGGCATTTTACCTAGCAAAAGAACAACTCACGAAATAAAAACAGCATACAGTCGAACCTCCTTCTTTTTAGAAGCCGGCTAAAAAGTATTATAAATCCTTATTCTTATCCTTACTTGCTTACTAATATTATAAAATCAAAAGTAGCTGTGTCTGTCTGTTTGTCTGTTTGTAGGCTTGGATGTTGATGAAATTTGATAATAAACAACTTTTACTTTGAGACCAACCCTGAACTCAAAAGTTGGCCCTAGAGTAAACGTTGGTCATAATGAAATGATAAGCACTACGATATTCTAGAAAATGTCCGTCGTACAGAGATACACACACTACATGTTTTTTTTCCATAATGGCGGAGAGCTTATTTTTTTCGTGTTCTTACACGAGGCCTTTGGTTCTTATAGCCACTAGAGTGGTATTTATTTATTACTTTAAGCAATTTAATCTAATTTAAAAAATCTCTCCTTTAAATCCTTTAACTATCGAAATGCTGGTTAATTTATTATTATCAGCCACGGTACCCTAATCCCTTCGATACGGCAGAAGCTATGTTATGGCGCGGCTAGCAAGTCCCCCAACTAATCGTATCCCTACACATCTACGCGCCTGCGTCGGGCATCCAATCAAATCGATCGCAACGTTTTATGGTGGGATTCGTTTTATTTTGCATTATTTTAGATTGTATGATGTAGAATAATGTTTTTGGGCACTTAGACTTGGTACTTTTATGCCTGAGTCCTTGATTAACTAGTTTTAAACTATTTCCAGCTGAATATTCGCATAACAAGCCAATATAATACAGTTAAGATTTTCTTAAAAAATGGCTCAATAGGTTCGTGAAAAAAAATTGTAGGTCGAAGCTAGCTGGAGTAGATTAAACTAGTTAAGCAAGGATTTAGGCAATTCTTTTATTAGAGCAAGTGACCATTAATTCTAGGGGTTTCATTTTCTAGGTCACCACGCCAGCAACGCCACGGCTGTTGCTATCATCTTACCAATTCCTTTGAAAATTATTCTAGGATTTTTTGAAGTTTTTTCATTTACATTTTTCATGCTCGGAAAGTGGTCGGTCCTTATAACCAAGTAATCAATTCGATTGCAGGTTGCAATTTTTTGTGTTCAAATGACACCAAGAGGATTGAGGTCAAGAAGTTAGGTTAAATACCTACCTACCTAACCTCTGAAAGGTATATTGTTTATTTGTCTAACAATGTGCACGAGATGGTTTGGTTGGCCCACGAGCGAAGCGAGAGCTCCTAATTTCGAGTGAGCATAATGTGGTTTCTCCTAAGTTTAAACCTTTGATAAATGATATCAACCTGACAGTCCAGATGGACTGAAAAAACATTGCACGGGACAAAAAAAATCAGCCAACTGGTTCTAAATGACTAAAATGTATGACGCAAACCTAGTAAAAGACGCTGTCACGCACACTAGTAGAAGAAAATTGGCCTATCTTGTCGGTGCTTTTTAACTAGCCTGAATTTATTATAATCAGTTATAATTTATTATAATCAGCTATTCAATCAAACTATTCAAGTCAAATGTTAGAGACATTCAATTGTAATTCAATTGGGCATCGAATATATGCATAGAATCGTCATGCAGTTGTAAAAAAACGACTATCCCGGTTCGCAAAAAGAGGTAAGTACCTACTACCTAGAAGTACAGGCAAGAAACTGCATTTTGTTTTCAAACAGCAGCTAGGTAAAATGACTTGAATCACCAACGTTAACTACTTGCCTAGCCTAGTCATATAAGTATTTTAAGTACCCGGATTTTCGGGTCATTTTTGCCTTTGGCAAAGGCGGGAGCTGCGCTTCGCTTCGCTCTCCCCACCTTAACATTTTAACCTAACCGATCCAAGTCGGAATTGCTCAGAAGAGTCGGGTATGAAGAGCTTTTGGATTATCCTAAACCTATAATTTTTTTTAAAATGTAGAATAGGTCGGCGTTTGACCATTAACTCGCCTGATGTTAAGCGACGTTATAGTCTAAGATGGAGCACGACGACCTATAAGGTACTTATTCACTCTAGCCTTGAAGTTTTGTAGAGTGAAGAAGTACAAAGACGGCAGTTGAGTGAGGCGCTACAAGTGCGCTACTGCTCAGACCCGTGTTTGGAACGGTTACACCGGACTACATCCCGAAACACGACTAGGGGGGCTATTCCTAGATGTGAGATGAGATGAGATTTTATCTTAGTCACTCTCACACCTATGACGTTTCAAACGAGAGCAACAAGGATGAAAAAAGGTGAGATGAGAATCTCCAATCTCCGAATAGGGCCATAGGTCATTTCACGGCATGGCTTGGTCCGGTGGGTGGTAACTAGCCACGGCCGAAGCCTCCCACCAGAAAAAATCATGTCTTTAAGAATTGCGTTTAGTTTCATTTTACGTTTTAATGGATTTTATTTTTGTCTTAATAAATTCAAACCACATTTCTTCTTGTTTAAAATAGCATTTTTGAGAATTAGTCACCTTTCGTACGAAATGAGTAGACCTGAGCATTATCCAGCGAAATATAGGATAGTATCATTAGAGGCTACGCTACGGCTGAAAATTGAATAAGTAGGCCGCTAATTGAACGGCGCCGTTTAGTTAAAAGGCTAGGCTGTTAGTTAAAGTTAGGGAGGCTAACAGGGGTGATTGCGGGGCAGCTTCAGGGGGGCGCCAAAATCATAATCTTTAATGAAGAAAAGTCCTTAGCTAAAATAGGTTTTATTTTATTTTCCCGGTCTATTAAACTTTAAATCTCGATGGTCGAAAGAGAAAAGGGGGGGGGGGGGGGGGGCGCAAAGAACATTTTTTAGCCCTCCGCAAAGACCTCGCACCTTACGGTACTTTATATTCTTGTTCATTAAAATCATAGACATAGAAGAAATATTCTGAAATGTATTTTTTCATGTCAATGTATTTTTATTTTAAGTAACACAAACCAATCCATCATTCTTGCCGGACTGATACCCTGTAGAGTTTGTTTCTATTTTTTTTCTTATTACGAAGTAAATACTATTAAAGACTCCTTAGAGATATCTAGATAGTTAAGACAATTTTTATGTTGTGTGCCACTTTTTATCGCGGCCAACGAGATGGCTTTTTTATTTTTACGACAGACGTGTCCCGGTGCCGTCTACTTCAAATTATTTATACTATGCCCCATAAAAGTAACATCTACTAAGATCCTCGTATTTTGCTATATTTTATAAACTCGTACTTACCGAAGTATCTATCTACCTAATCTATTTGTCTGTCCGTCTCTTGACACTGTAGACTGGCTGGACACAACATCTGGGTACTTTGGAACAAAGCTATATAATTTAAAAAAATATTATTTGCATTCATGTCGATTCCTCTGTGGCGTTCAGTTTCGGAGTAGGTACTTACCTTTTTCCCGCAACAATCCTCTTATACTAATATTACTGGTAGTTAACTGTTACTTCTTCGTTTTAAGTTCTCAAGAACATTTTAAGGGTCCGGCGACCACTTTAGACTAACTTCGCATTGGCCCAAGGTTTTCTATTACCATTTCGTCTAGAAGAAGATGAGCGAAGAGAGCAAGTGAAGATACTGACGAGCCTCTAAAGTTATTTACAGAGTCACAAAGTGTAATTTCAATATTTTTTATGACTTTTTTTATATTTATTTGGGTAAGCAAACAATAACATAATGCGTATATGAAAATAAAGTAACCTTATTACTAAATTACATTAAAGGCATCAGCACCGCTTACCAAAGTTTACTTATTAAAAAAAATTAGGGATAAGAAATAGGTAGTAAGTAAGTACATTTTAAAAATAAATACAGAGGTTTCATATTTTGGAATTACTATGACAATAGTTCAACTATTTTATTTTTAAACTTACTAGGTCGTGTTGCCGCAATATACAGCGAGTTGAAACTTTTATTAAATGAATGAACCATCCGATACAGCGGAAAGCGTTTACCGGCGTTAGTACGGCAACTTGAAGTTTCGAATATTTGGCATGGCCTTCGGCAATGCGTTCTAGTAGGTATTCTATAACATATTTTATTTATTATAGGTATATATACAATCATATCTGTTATGACACAAGTCATGGAGTAACATAGCTTCAAGTTGTTTACGTCTTGATTCAAGTTTAAGAAATTCGTATTTATTTAATAGCTTCTCATACGATAAACGAGTACGATAACATTTTTAATGCATGCAACGTAAAAAAAAGATTGAATTACACTTTTGCACTTCTCTAATCATTCTTGAAAAACTAAAAATGTCCCTCGTATTTTGGATTAAGTAATTTAAAAGCTAATGATGTAGACAACCGCCCTATGTAAGAGGATTTTTGATTTGCTTTGCTTTATTAAACAAATCAGTCAAAAGTGACCTCTTACAAATGCGGATATTTTTCATACCTCTATTTTATCTTAAGGACGTTTAAAAAAACATAAGAGCGGAGATACCTATATCTCAAATAATTCTACATGCAAAGTTTTATGATAATCTGACAAATAGTTTCCAAGATATTTGACAAGCGCGTTTGTATGGAAAATTCAGAGCGTCGCGGAACCCTTGAGCTGTTTTTGCTTCTAAGATAAAAAAAAAAGAATATTTTTATTGAACAAAAGATAAATCCTTGTCTTCCGCTACTTACACCGATATATTCCTCAGTTTGGTTTGCTTTTATTTTTACGGCAAACAAGTTTACTGCCCTCCTCCACCCTACCAGTCATAGCAATTTTCATTAACTTTTACGACTGACTTCCCATTACATCCCCTTGTTTTTCCCATAAAAATTACATAAAATTACTTGCACATAATGTGTAAATTCTAAGTGAGGGTCCCGATATTCTGATGGGACATATAACTGATTAGTTCTGCTGCGTGATGTGTCGTAAAGCCAGCCTGCACTATACGGGATCAATCTGAGATTTACGATATTGTAAATCAAGTTTGTTTGGCCGTGTTGTGACAATGGGACATGGTATGGTTAATGGTTTTACTCAGTCCTCATGCGATCTTAACGTTATTGAACTTCTCACACATTTAAATGTACCAATAAAACATACACTGTTTATTTGCAATGAAAAAAGACGAAGAATTAAAAGTGAACAAAATCGAGTTGGCAACGTTGGCAGTGCTTCGACCGCCTCGACCGGTGTAGTTATCCACAAGTGTTAGTGACAATTAACTTACTTTCAGGAAAGCTATCAGGTAAGCAGCTAACATGTTAATCAAAAACTGTCTCCTTAAGACTCCAAGGCCTGTCTCCAAGACTTTAGATCTATCTTAGCCTACGAAGCGAAGTTCCTCAGAAGGTTCTGAGAAGCTCTAAGTTCTTTACCTTCTCTCTCTACGCTACCGGTAAACGAAGTCATTGACTGATTGGCTTTATCAAAACAAGCTTTTTTTACAGCATAAAATAATTTATGTAACAACCTCCATTCTAATAATAGTTTACAAACATATAAAAGACAATGGGCAAATTGGTCCAAAAAAATATATAAGTTTGCCCGCAGGGTTGGCAAATAGCGCATTAGGTAGATTATTTTTTGCTTTAATAAAAAATACGACACCGGTAAAATTCAACCTACAAAAATCGATATATTTTGTTTTTAAGAGTAGTTAAATATGAATAAATTATTAGAAATGTTAAGCAAATCCTCCATGGTTACGTCGCGAATCACGATGACGTGTCCTTGCATGGTGGGTGCAGTGGGTAGGTGGGTGAAAATTATGTAAATGGCTTATTTATTTTTATTTTTCTTTCACAATGTTTATTAAATGACCACTACAATACAAAATATCTCCAAAACTGTGGGTTCGAATTCAGCGAGATTTATTATGCAAAAACCTATAAACCTTACTAATGTCCATTTATTTTTGCCCGTTGTCTTTTGCACGTCTACTTACATGCAGACAGGATACAGTTGGGTACTACATTCATTGTAAGACCTTTTTTTCAAACTTTAAGCAACTAAACAACGTGATTTGATTTGGTCACCACCGCAGTCTCTGAACTATTGTAAAAATTAAAAAAATACATAATTATTTCTAACTATAGACCTCAGACCAACCTAGAGGAAAAGATGGAACACTGCGTTATATCTCGCTGCAGCCACTTCTTTTTAAACGTGTGCACGAGGTAATGTTGCCATGAAAAACATTTACAATTGCACGAAAACTAATATTAATTCCTAAACTCTATGTTAGCCATTTCCGTTCCAATTTACAACCTTAGTAGATTAAATATTCTACAACCACAAACTGACTTGACTTGACAACAAATTGACTTGTAAAAAAACTGCACAGTTTTTAAAAAGAACCTCAAAATGTAGTTCTGGCCACACTTTTATAATGCACTATGTAAATTTATGTACACGAAATTACACCATAAATCAATGCACATAATGTCGAGGTAAGAATGACCTAGCGAGTAGCGTAGTTTTTTTGCGTCAATGTGTGCTTGTTGTGTACATATACGACAGTACCTAGTGTAGTTTTTGTATGGTTTTTGGCTTCATCTAAATCATACGCCATGCGCCATCTTACTCTCTAGGTTGATCTGAGCTATAGACTTGCAACTTATCTATTAGATACCTAAATGTATTAAATATTTTCTTTTGCACTTCACAATCACTTTACAACAGAGAAACAAGTGAACAGGGGTCACTTTTGACTGATTTATCCAATAGATAGACAAAGCAAATCATAAATTACATTACATAGGGAGGTTGTCTACATCATTAGCTGTTAAATGAATCCATAATACAAAATAAACTCTTAGTTCCTTAAGAATGATTACAGAAGTGCAAAAGTCATAAAAAAAATTAATTGCACTTTGTCACTCTGTAGGTAAGTTTAGAGGCTCGTCAGTATCATTACTCGCTCTCTTCGCTCGTCTTCTTCTTCTAGACAAAATGGCTATAGAATACCTTAAGCCAATGCGAAGTTAGTTTGGGTCGCCTAGGCCGAAGTTAGTTAGGTCGCCAGATTCTTAAAATGTCCATGCTAGTTACGGTACTGAGAACAATGTAGGTACAATCTAGTATTTTGAACAGTCCAACCATCGGAAAAAATAATGGACGTCATAAATAAGTCGCGACAAACAATCTCCAAATCCAATTTTGTTCCTTATAAAATTTACGACGCACCGTAGGCACTGGGTATTATGCAAGTCGTGCAATTTTCTTCCTAAACTTTATGCTCCTTTTTATGCGCGTCTACTTGAGTAATGAAAAACTATTAAAGTGCCCGTGTGGGGGATAAAGCGAGGGTCGTTGGGATCTTCCAGTTTTATTATGGCCCGACGAATGGCGTAGCGCTATTTTTATGGCACTGCCAATTTCATGAGCCCTGCTAAAAGATGCCAACCCTCGTTTTTACGTTGGACTATAGATACAATACCTACCCACATATATAGTAAGGGTGGGTAAGGTAAAAGTATATAATTTTGTGCTTTCCAAATCTATGCAGTAACATACAAAGAAATTTTGATTCGCTCATTGTGCGTAAAAAATTATAAACCGTTTTTTTTTTGTTGATGGAGCTAGCTCCGTAACCGGGAATAAATAGATCTTAGACTATTTTCTAGTTATTTTACAGATATGACGGAGCGACGGCAGTTGTGAGAAGGCCCACCTCTCAAGCCAGAGGGAGCGGATTCGAACCCATGCAGCCGACGGCACGCACCAATTTGTTCAGGTTCGCCCCCTGTCACATTTGGAACTGAATATCGTCCGGTGAAGTATGGGTGTTGTATACACCTCTGCCAGCCCCCTCGGGGGAAAGGCGTGACGATATGTTATGTTATTTTACAGATAGATACTGATTTTACAGGTATATTTAACAAAGATGCACCTGATTAGTTAAATCGGACAATAAAATCTTAAACCATTTTATCGGTTAATTTGCTTTTTAAAGTGGTGCTTTATTGCTCAAAATCTCCATAAAATATCGTAAGGGATAATCTATGATTGTCGCAAATTCAATTATTACTTAGCTTACGTAGTTACGCGGTCTAGCGCTCAAATAATTAAATTTCACACAATAAGCGAAACGAATCACGTTAGTGCATCATTTAATTAAGTTTCTGGAAAGCGAATATTACATGATAATTTATTATATACCTAGTCTAGCCATAAGTTCTGTTACAAATGAAAATGCATTTATTTTTTTATATACAGTAATGTAATGTTATTATAAGTTAAATGTACACATGTATTGAAGTCTCAACAAAAATAAAACTATTATTTTATTCAAAATTACCACCTTTGGCCTTGATACAGGCCTTTAGTCGGTCTGGCCAAGAATCTATGGATTTACGGACTGTTTCCATGGGAAATTTAGCCACTGCTTGCATGCTTCAAAGAACGAAAAGATACGTCAAACTTATAGCACCCCATCGCTTTTGGCTGGCTAGGCTAGGCTAGGCTGTTAAACTGCGACATATAATTATGTACTGCGTTAGAGCTGACAAAACAATCCCCTTTAGCAATAAACACGATTTCAGTAATCTCCAAAGGCTGGTCCTATAATAAAAGTTGGCCATAATGATAAGTCAGCTCAATCATATCATAACTAATAGATTGTAAGTAGTAAGTATGTCGTTTAATAGTAGATTATGCACCGAGGGGACAAAGCAGTGTCTTACATCGCGGGCGGCTCATTGAACCATGAGCGTAACGAGGGAACATGCAGGGGTGGCCAACCGGTCGATCGCGATCGACCAGTCGATCGCGGCTATTAGTCCAGTCGATCGTGGTGGATAACAAACTTTTTACATTGAAAAATACGTAGACTAGACTACGCAACATAATTATCAACAGCTGCGCACAGCATTTTGTATGGTTATTAAATTACCGGGTCGCTTATGACGTTATTCATCCTTTCTCCCATGCAGGTAGATCGCATTTGTTTTCAGCATGCGAAAGACAAAAGTCTCGGAACATGTGGGACACAGGGATGGGGTGGGTGTCAAGCCAACTCGTCAATTGACGACAGTTACTAGCAGAGTTACGATCTGATGACTACTGAGATATATCACGATTAGACTTAGCATCGCGCCTATGGATAAATGGTTGAAGAGAAACGCTGAAGAAACTTCAAATAAAGAAAGAAATCCTTCATCCTTCATCCATAACTGAACTATACATACTGTTTTTTTTTTTTTTTTACTTTCAAGAAGTATGTAATTGGTAGATCGCGGAGGATTTCGTCACTTAGTAGTAGATCTTCGGTCTAATCAAGTTGGCCACCCCTGCGGCTATGTAGAATCCTGAGTGAAGCGAAGGGTTCAAGCCGTCAATGATCCAAAAAAAACAAGGTCTAGCATTACGGGAGCAAACTTATAATGACGTCACTCGTCATCGTCAACCGTCTCTTTCGAACTATTTGTTAATGACATAAGTCGGTCTTGCTTAAGCGTCGATTGACGTCACTACGTGTTTCCCACGTGACCGGAATGCTATATCTGGCGGAGTATATTATTATACTATGAAGCCGCCCAAGACAAAGACAGTGCTTTGTCCTAGAACTTCTAGGACAAAGCACCTAACCGGCGCTGGTGTAGAAAGTATAGTACGAGTAGGTACCTATTCACTTCTAGGTGACGGAACCCTTTTGGAAAGCGAAATACTTGACGGAACTCTACAATATAACAAACATGTTTTTATGTGTATTCTTTATTAATAAGCATAATACGAGTACAATGTAACAGTTAATTATTAAGCGTCTCGTGATAAGCCGCGTCAACAGTCGCCCGAATGCACATATCGTGGAACGGTTGACCAAAGAGAGAGAGAGGTGTTTTTAATATTTATTAAATTCTTACTGAGCCCCTACAGGGGTTTCGTGGAACCCTAGGGTTCCGCGGAACATACCTACTTTGAGTATGGCTGTTCTACACCTTCTGCGAGGCAATAAAAAGGGAACTGTGAAAATATGTTTTTTGTTTTAAATTTTGTGCGGCTACACCAACTGCTTTCATTTTTTTTGTTGTGGCCGTTAATTCCATTGGGGTTTTCATACAACTTTCTCTCCCTATATAGAGAGGCATTGCCTTGCTTTACGTTGAGACTACGTGATATGTAATTATGGTTATGAACGCATAAGAATACTGCTTTAAGAACTACTTAACAGTAATATTTTGATTACGTACCTACGTTAAAAATTTAAACTTCCTTCAATTAAAATCAACATAATACTACTATTAACAATAACAATTAACAACAGTTGTATTACTAACTTAACACAACTATTGTTACTTACTAAGTATACCTACTTAGTTAAAAGTCATATGGTAGATAATAATCACGCAAAATAAGGTCAACTAGGATAAATTGCGTTATACTTTTTAACCGACTTCAAAAAGAAGGAGGTTTTCAATTCAACCGTAAATATGCTTTTTTTATGTTTGTTCGCGTATAACTTCGTCGCTTAAGAACCAATTTTGCTATTTCTTCTTTTGTTTAGTAGATTATACTTTATAGGTGGTAATAATTAATGGTAATAATAAATAAAAGTAATAATTTTAATAATTTTATCGAAATCTAGTCTAGCAGTTCTTAAAATATCAACAAAAGTTTAAAACCTGTTTACATGGATGACGAATTACAGGATGGGAAGTCGGTTTTGAGCTTTGCATAAAAATTATTTTACGCTGTTTTGTCGATGAGCTATTGCGTTTCCAGGCAAAATCTTTACATAATGATGTGTTCGTCATAAAAAAAAATATGTGTACTTAATCCATTTTATTATTCTTGGCCTTTTATTAGTTGAAGACATGATTATAATTTTTTTCGAGGTGTATTTTAAACGCATTTACCACATCTGGGGTAATCGCGTCTGTAGGTTTATCTTAGTATTTCAATTTATAAAATTATGACCTTCTGACAATGTTGTAAGTGTATAGAGTCCGGCGACCTAACTAATTTCGACCTAGGCGACCTAGACTAACTTCGCATTGGCCTAACTAAGGTATTCTATCGCCATTTCGTCTAGAAGAAGAAGACGAGTGAAGAGAGCGAGTAATGATACTGACGAGCCTCTAAACTTACCTACAGAGTGACAAAGCGAAATTTCAATTTTTTTTTAATGACTTTTGCACTACTGTAATCATTCATAAGTAACTAAGAATTTCCCTTGTATTATGGATTCATTTAACAGCTAATGATGTAGACAACCTCCCTATGTAATGGAATTTTTGATTTGCTTTGTCTACCTATTGAATAAATCAGTCAAAAGTAACCCCTTAAAATGCGGAAATTTTTCATAGCTCTATTTTAGCTTGAGAACGTTTTTAAAAAAAACCAAGAACGTAGGGGCGAAGATATTGTTAATTTAATTGTACTTACATGCTAAATTTCATCATAATCTGACAAACGGTTTTCAAGAAATTTGAGTAGTGCGTTTGCATGGAAATTTCAGAACGTCGCGGCCCTCTTATTATTTGTAATACATTTGATTTTTAATATGTTGCTCCCATAGACATAGAGGATAGGGCGTATTCTGTGGTTGCTCCATAAAACATTCCAAAAAAATGTAGACTGATTGAAATATATCAAGATGCATTCATTGATGGGGCAAATATTTTTTTTTTTAGCACATTGGCAGAGCACGGTGAGCACCGCCGCAGTGCGCACCATGAGTGTTAGTAGAAGTTTTAAAAATCAACAAAAGATGGCGCTAATGTACGTTAAGTGCGTTGTGCCCGCCATCTATCGTCGTAGAAATAAAATACCTAAGCATAAACAAGTGACATTTTCTTCTTGTTTTTGTTACCTACTTTGCTTGTCTATGGAACGCGCGTTTCTTGAATTTCGCGCGATTCTATTGGCTGGAGAAAAAGATTGTGTTTGAAGGGATGTGACCAACAAAATCGTGTCGATTTCAGAAAAATCGATATCTCATTTGCGATCCAAGTATGTAAAAATTGTACATGCCACAACTCATAATTGTGACAAAAATATGACTTATTTAATTAATTAATTGCTCTCTGCATAACATTTGTCAATAATTAATGTGTTTATGGGACAATAATTAAGTATTATTATCTACTAGCTGCGACTCACGGTTTCACCAGCAGTTAAAATGTATCACGCGTGTTATTCTAAAGTAGATTCTTTCTTTGCGTTTTATCCAGATCCGTTTAGCCATTTTGGCGTAAATGAGTAACATAATAATAATATTTATTTACCAAAAAATCATAAAAACAGATTTGCTTATATGCAAGTCATAAAGTTACAAATGTGATTCCTAGATCCTTACTTCGTCTTAAAATGATTAGGCGGTGAGCCCCAAATTAGGCACAGGGTCTGTTTCTTGGGGCTCGAGTGCGAGGTTATCGTAAAGAGTACAGTGTCATTAAGGTTACTCAAAAACGGAACAAATTTTGTGTGCTAGAATACTAAGTAACAAGTTTTATACAGTAAGAAAGAAAGAATACTAAAGTATGGTAGATAAATAAACTTACAAGCTATTTGTTTGAATTTATCTAAATTGCGAGTTTAGAGTTTAGTAAAAATTTATTGTCTGTAAAAAATAAAATAACTAAAACAATGTGGTATTACATTCAGCTCTTTAGTGCTATTCTTTGTACAAACTGTGCCAAAGATCTTCTGTCTTATCGTAGGATAAATTTAGATGGCAGTCTTCGAGTTATTTTTTGATAGCATATGTATTTAGGCCGATCTTCGCTGACGATCTTCAAAACGGAGGAAATTATTTAGATTAGTTAGTGAATAAAATGACTTTTCACTCTTGAAAATTCACAACGATCATGCATGAAAGCGAGATTAATGTTTATAAGCATAATGAAACTGCAGTGGAAGTACAGTCCTAGTCGATCGACAGACGTTTGAAATCAATCGTTTCATACAAATCGACAATTTTGTTCAGACCATAAACTAAAACTAAATCTATTAATTTTTTTATTCAAACCTCTGCTTATCGATTGGTAAAGTTTAATACTTGCATTAGATTTTGATCATAATCAATTTTTAAAGAGTATTATTGTTGTTGAGAAAAATATTGATACTTACATAATTTTTTTAAACCATACAAGTTGAAAGGGGACAAATACATGAATATTTCACATGAAAATCTATAAGTCCACTAAAATAAAATTGACCGATTAATCTACCTGTTACATCAAAATCGTTTTAAAAATCGATTTTAAAATTGGGAAAAATCGATTTTCTTTTAACAACCCTATTGTTTAGCCAATCCAATATGGCGTCTTTTGTGTTATGAGATGACAACATCGCAGTTTGTGTCCTATTTGTCATCAATTAAAGATAAAATCAACATTTACCTATCTACCTCATAAATTCAAAGAAAATCGGTAACTATAATGAGAATCGTAATAATTTGACACACTTCTTGTTTACGGATTACTCAAAAAGTGCGTTTATTTAAAAGTACATCGCTCGCGTAAAAATGGCGGGTGTGTTATCTTCAATAGCCTGTGTTTTCATTTCAAAAATTGTGTGAAATTGTGTTTTGAAGAGTGATAAAATTTCATAAATTAAAAGGTCAGAGGTCAATTCGTAGTGAAGAGACAGAATGTGCAGTTTGATCTGACGCTTTATTAGGTCTGATAGCACAGATAGCGACTTGGTGCGGGTGTCATCGTTTTTCATGAAATTATCAGTATGTCGCGCTGGGGCAGAGGCCGAAGCGGCAGCGTGGCCGTGCCGTTGGACAGTGCCCTATTCAGGGAAAATAGTAACTGCCCCACAGCCGCGCGTTCAGCGGGAACCGTCGGCAAATGGGGAATCACAAGCTTTACGTCAATCAGGAGTGCTCCTTACGGTAAGAAGTTAGGAACTTGAAACGTTTACCTATTGGCACTATAGTTGTTCATAAATAACCTTGAATTTACGTACAATATCATGCACCTTTACTGTTGCATTGCAAAACAAGAATCCCATTAGATAACATAGGATTTCAACTGGTGAAAGTTAGGTCTCTACTTGACTGAGTTTCATTAGACGGCGGGCTTGAACTCAAATGTTTATTGCATCTATTATGCTCGAATATGTTGCTAAACTCACAAATTAACTAGGTATCGCTCTGTTCAGAATATCAAAGCAATGTTGTAATTATTTCCCTGTTAAGTTTGTTTACATTTTAGTTTGTTAGTAAATTAGTAGTCCTATTTTACCATAGTTACATTGTTTACTTCATATTAAAATGTTTGTTTATTTTCGGATTTTCAGCTTATGCAAACAACATTCTCAAAAAGCCAGTTCAAGATCAGAACAGTCCGCTGACAGTACCAGCAGTTGAAACCGAGCAGGCACCACCAAAACCTAAGAAATTTTTTAAATCTCGAAATGTGGAATCTTACCCACCGGTGCCTCAGATCACCTATGCCCCACCAGTGCCGGCGGCACCACTTTCACCCGAACACCCTTCAAACAGCAGAGATAAGAAAGCTAGCAAAAGAAGCAGGGCATACACAAGAGACTCATCATCTCCAGAAATACCGTGGCGGGGATCTGAGAAACCTAAAACAAAGAAAGCTGTGGCTACTAAAGCATCCAAAAAAGAAGAAGTACCAAACACCAATATTCAACCACCTAACAAGAGATATTTGGTTAGAAATCGGGATAAAGTGATAAATTATGCTGAAGATGGCAGCAATAGTCCTATACCTGATTTTCCTAAGTATGAGCCTCTGGCTCCTAAAGTACCTCCATTAAAAATTCCATCTCCTAAGTTGCCTTCACCTAAAGTTCCATCACCTAAAGCAAGTCCAGTCATTTCAAGTCCCATTCCAACAAAGACAGATGTGGTCAGTCCTTCAACTAGTAAAGAGACAAGTGAAGATCGGAAACCACCACCCATAGTCCTCAGAATATCGAAGGGCACTTCTAGAATTGTTAGTACAGATTCAAATGAAGGTTTCACTTCACCAGGTTCTGATAGACATTCATCTATGGACACTCATTATGATATTGGATCTGATCAGATTAAGAAAAGCCCTGCTGTAGAATCAATATGTTCACCAAAACACGAGGGACTCAAGATTACTATAAAATGCTCTGGATTAACCGATGGTAAGAAAGACAAAAAGAAAGAAAAGAAAGAACATAAATCTCATAAAAGACATCATCACAAGAATTCTGATGATGAACCTTTGAAAAAGGCATCTTCTCCTCTACCAGGGTCTGATGCCTATGATCTTTATAAAACCCTTGCATCACCTGCATATGATTTTGATAAAGAAAGTAAGCACAAACCAGCTGGAGACGATATTGAATCACAGCTTGCTAGATTAGACTCAACTGGGCCTCTCAGGTCTCTAAGATCTCCTAGATCTCTGAGATCTCCCAGATCTTTAAGATCTCCGAGATTAGAAGCTCAGCCCAATGAGCCACATCCAGAGCCAAAACCGCCAGAAAATGCTGGTAGAGCCAGAAGAAATAGACCAAATATAAATTATAGTGAAACTGATGATTACCTGGACGCTTTAACAACAAGTCTTGCTAATAAAAACATTACTAAAACTGTCAGTGACTTAAGAAAAGAAGGAAGAAAAGGCAGGAAGAAGCATGACACAGCACTTGAGACTCCTGATGTGACCTCACCTGTCCATGAGCCAGTTGAAAAGGTTGACAGTCTAGAAAAGAACAATCTAATTGATATTTTATCTGGCGGCGAAAATAGCAAAGAAACATACAAAAAACCTCATAAGAAACAAAAGCATAAGCACAAGTATTCAAGTCCAGATAAAGATATTGTTCAGGATTTGAGTAATGCACAGAGTATACCAGCAGAGAGTGAAGTACAGCCTGAGTCAGTTCAGGAAATGGGTCAAGAGGATATTCAAGATGAGCCTCAAGCAAATGAACCTCAAGGTATGACACCGAATACTCAATCTTCAGATTCGGCTTACAATAGCTGTCCAAATGAAAACTTTGAGGATGATTCTCACAGAAATTCGCAAGATGATATTTTTAAACCTCCAATAATGGAAGTTGAAAATCATATGGATGAGAAACCGAGTGTAAAGCTTGTTATAACCAAGAAGAAAGGTTCAATATTTAAGAGCAAGTCTTTGGTGAATGACCTTCAGTCTCCATTGCCAGCAAGAAAGAGGCGTCATTTGTACAGACATGAATGGGCGAATGATGTAAGTTATCAGCATACTTAATCATTTAAGTCTTTATACATGGTGCAAAGCATTTTAAACTTGTTTCCAAGTAGAGTTATGCATGCAAATTAGACCACTTTCATCTGCCTATGCTTACATTGTCATACCTCTTCAAAACAACCACTTAATATGTTTTTTATAAATTTTATAACATATATTTCTCAAAAAATGTGAAGTTTGAAACTAGCATCTTTTGAGGCACACTCTTCTGGTGGAAATTTTGTGTAAGTGCACTAAGCGTTTCAAATCCACTAAAAACAAGAGAGATGTGAAACCCATTGCCTGCATCTAAATTCAATCCAGGAAGGAATATTCAAGAGAAAAGTAAATAGGTGTCTCCTAGGCAAATGTGACATCTTCACATTGTCACCTCCCATCAGGCGAGTCATTGCCTAGTCCATTGTAAAAAAACCTTTAATTGCATTTATGGACGAATATCTGAAGTTAGAAAGAAACTTTAAAAAATTGTGTTTAAATCTTATCAATCCTTTTAGCAAGTGACTTCATGCTATACCTATTACTTACTATTGCACAAAATTATTATAATGAAGCCAGCCCATCATGATAACATGCTATTTTTATACTTCTCAGGATAGGTACTATTGTATCTTTAGCACTAGTTAGTTACCTATTACACCTCAACATGCCTCGCGGATTGATTTACTGGGCTTTAGGCTGTGATTTTGACCCTAAACAGGCAGAGAGGCGACAGCAGTAGCAGGCACAGGTCAGAGTAGGGTAGTGATCCTGTATACAATTATTTGTGAATTAAATAAAACTTATGGTTACTATGGTCAGTAGTGAGACAGTACCGTTGTAGCTTAGTACAATATAATTCTGGCGCCAGTGTCGCCGCGCCGCTCGCTGGGTTAAAAAACGCGGATCTTGATTACGAATTAACAATGCTGCTATCATCATATTGATGATTTGCAGTCTGTGTTGTTTGCATCACACAGCTAATACAGGCTGAACTGATAAGTTTATTGTCACGAACGTCTTTATGCCATTGACATACAGCTGTTTCTTATCAGCCCAGGTAGACTGCATTGCCAACGAAGGTCAACCCTTAGCAAGTTGTAGTATTTTGCATCTTCTCCATTCTGGCCTTTCTATGGCCACTCTACCCCATGTTATTCCCGCGACTTGTCTTATGTCGTCATCCCACTTCTTCTGTGGTCTGCCTCTCTTTCTGGAGAAGATTGGAGGAGGCCTTTGCCACATGGCAAACAGACAAGCAAAAGTGGAACAAAGAAATAATCTACGAAAAATAAAGAAACATAGTCTTGTCCGAAATAAGGCTATAATAATAATAATAATAAAAAAAAAGTATTTTGCATAACAAAAATGACTTGAATAAATAATCAAAGGTAGCACAATTGTTTGTCAAACTGTAAGTTGTATGTCATGTCATACAACATTGTATGAAGTAAAACATTTTAAATCATAATTGTATTTGATTTTTAAGCTTAAGGGTATTATGAGTTAATCTCATCCTCAGAAGCGGGACTTGCTTGTCTCGTGTTGACGAAACAGACAATGCACTCGTGAAATCCGCTCATTATGACCATAAACACTCACATTGCTACGTCACTGGCACGTCATCAGAATAGATATCCACGTTCCTTTCGCAACAATACTACTTTTCGTCGTGTCCATAACACCTTGTTCGCACTATGTCAGCAATTTAGTCGAGTGATGAGTGATTTAGTGACTAAGTAACTAAAGTACTCGGCTAAAACTTTGCCGTTTGCACACATTTAGTAACTAAACAACTAGCCTAGTGCGAACTAGGCTTAAGAGATGTGACGGTGATGTGCTCTTGCTGACATGTGCATGTATCCTAAAAATGTATTGTTAACTTTACAGAAAGGAAACGAAACTCCAAGACCAGAGCCACAGGAGGATGCTGAAGTGGCGAATCCTGTGACGAAAGTATCAGAGGAGCTACAACGGGTGACGCGGTATAGGGCGCCGGATCCTATTATCGATGACCCCACTTCCACTGAAACAATCAAACCTTACACGAGTGTTAGGTGTCCTAAGGAGTCAAAAGAGGTTTGTTACAAGGTTTTCTTTCACTAAAAATGTTTCAAAATCAATCCACTGCTGCACAATTACACAGGGCCTCTCCTAAGACAAGCTACTCGGTGCAATCTCTTACTGCCATTTCTAACCCAACTTCTCTATGAATAACTAACTGCACCCTGCGGTGTAAAAGAATTCTATGTCCTTTTCTGTACACCAAACAATATGTAGGCAAAATTTGATGGTGGTCGGTTCAGTAGTTAAGGCGTGAAAGCATAGCTAACAAACAAAACAAATGAACAAACTTGCTTTTTTTGCATTTATAATATTAGTTAGGATTAAGGTGTGACAGGGTGCTCTATCTCATGTACTAACTATACTCTTAGTAGAATTTCCATTAGATTGTTGGAATAAGAATATGAATCCTTACCCACACCTATAAATGCACCTATAGTTAAGTCATGGTAAATATATAAGTAATGGACACATTAAAATCTAAATATTGTTCTGAGCTAATAAGTTCACTTTCAGGTTACCCAATCCAAAATTCCTGAGTTCCAATTGTTAAAGATCATGTTTTAACTTCCACAGTACTATACAGTTGTAAGAAATGTGAAGAAAGCTCATCAGATACAAGAGATTGGAGAGTTCCAAGAGTTCAATGACGATGTGGAGTACATCTTGGATAATTTGCAGGTATGTCTTAATGTCTCACTATCAATTCCATCCTATCAATTTGTAATAATTTTATGTATTCATAAGTAAAAAAAAAAAGTTTGGATGTAGGGAGTATGTCTGAACGACGGTCCTGATTAAAAAAATCATTAATAATATAAGTCTACATAAGTGGCTTAGTGCGGAAAACGCCCCGCTAAACAAACAAACAAGTCTACATAATCACTTGTGTCATAAGCTATAAAAAGTGAAGGGGGGAGCTCTTGGCAGATGAGCTAGTATACTATAGACTTAGCTCTTCTGCACGCGTTTCATAGCCTATACCCTTCGAGGATAATGCAGCTTTCTACCGCTTAAACAAGTCCTCGCCCACGTGGTAAAGGGACACGGAAGTAAGGTGTCAAAGGAGAGCCAGATAGGAGCAGGCCCCGTCTAACGCCTCACCTCCACCCACGCCCCGACGTCGCCCGTGTCGAGCGGGCGACGACTCATTTAAGGCATACCACACTCACCACCCGAACTGAAGTGGCAGTGGGCAGGTTACATCGCTCGTAGAACCGACGACCGATGGGTCTCAAAAGACGCAGCGTGGGAAGGCCTCCACAATATGGACCGACGATCTGGCTCGGGTCGCGGAAAGCCGCTGGATGCGGGCGGCGTAGGACCGGTCGTTGTGGAGATCATTCGGGGAGACCCTTATCCAGCAGTGGACGTCTCCTGGGCTGACATGATGATGATGATCACAGTCTCCATCAAAAGTGCTTTGCCTGATGGTGCCCATAAATAGTTATATTTTGATATATCTATCAACCTGTTGTTTACTTAGGGATGCTTGTTAGAAATAAAATTATGTTATCTTATTTTGGAAACTGACGTGGTTTTCACACAATGATTTTATGAGACGGGAATTACTAACATACTATTTAGTCGATTATTCCGAATAAAGTGATTGACTGTACCAAATTACTCAGTGCTATGCGAGACGCAGCCGCGCGCGAGCACTCGCCTTGACAAAGACCGCCGAATGCCGTTGAAACTATAGTCGGTATAATCAACTACATTGTACGTGAGTAATTCCCGTCTCATAAATGTAATCTCTTTAAAATACCAGTTTAAATAGGTAAATTAAATGGGTATAAAATCATGTTAAATGTTACAGAACAGTATAAATTTGTACGGACCATAATATCATGTCATATGTTACAGGACAGCAACCCGATCTCGACGCGCTGCCTGTCCGCCATCACCCTGGCGAGCAAGTGCACGGCGCCCGCCTTCCGCATGCACCTGCGGGCGCACGGCACCGTGCAGAAGTTCTTCAGCGCGCTGCATGACGCCACCAACGATCAGGTTACTTTATTACATCACCCTGGCGAGCAAGTGCACGGCGCCCGCCTTCCGCATGCACCTGCGGGCGCACGGCACCGTGCAGAAGTTCTTCAGCGCGCTGCATGACGCCACCAACGATCAGGTTACTTTATTACATCACCCTGGCGAGCAAGTGCACGGCGCCCGCCTTCCGCATGCACCTGCGGGCGCACGGCACCGTGCAGAAGTTCTTCAGCGCGCTGCATGACGCCACCAACGATCAGGTTACTTTATTACATCACCCTGGCGAGCAAGTGCACGGCGCCCGCCTTCCGCATGCACCTGCGGGCGCACGGCACCGTGCAGAAGTTCTTCAGCGCGCTGCATGACGCCACCAACGATCAGGTTACTTTATTACATCACCCTGGCGAGCAAGTGCACGGCGCCCGCCTTCCGCATGCACCTGCGGGCGCACGGTACCGTGCAGAAGTTCTTCAGCGCGCTGCATGACGCCACCAACGATCAGGTTACTTTATTACATCACCCTGGCGAGCAAGTGCACGGCGCCCGCCTTCCGCATGCACCTGCGGGCGCACGGCACCGTGCAGAAGTTCTTCAGCGCGCTGCATGACGCCACCAACGATCAGGTTACTTTATTACATCACCCTGGCGAGCAAGTGCACGGCGCCCGCCTTCCGCATGCACCTGCGGGCGCACGGCACCGTGCAGAAGTTCTTCAGCGCGCTGCATGACGCCACCAACGATCAGGTTACTTTATTACATCACCCTGGCGAGCAAGTGCACGGCGCCCGCCTTCCGCATGCACCTGCGGGCGCACGGCACCGTGCAGAAGTTCTTCAGCGCGCTGCATGACGCCACCAACGATCAGGTTACTTTATTACATCACCCTGGCGAGCAAGTGCACGGCGCCCGCCTTCCGCATGCACCTGCGGGCGCACGGTACCGTGCAGAAGTTCTTCAGCGCGCTGCATGACGCCACCAACGATCAGGTTACTTTATAGACCTTCGTGATCAGACTTTGTTTTAACATAGGGAACTGAAACATAACATATCGTCACGCCTTTCCCACGAGGGAGCTGGCAGAGGTGTATCTAAACGATGAATATTTTCTAGTTTATTATTGTACTCATCATTGTGATCGCCTTCCACTAGGGCCAACCCTGAAATCAAGAAAAAAAACAGCTGTTCCATCCATGTTGATTTGACGATCAATGAACTTCTTGTATTTATTTATTTATATCAATTTCACAAAACTTACAGTTTATAAAAACCAAAACGTTTTGAGTTAAGCTAGGTGCATATCACAAATTCAATTGATAGCTAAAATGGCACAACATTTTGAATGATAGTATTGACATTAAAGAAGAAAGAAAGAAAGAAATTTATTTTGAAACCATACATACAATTAACAATATAAACGACAAATAAAAGCAATAAAACAAAGTAGATACTAATATAAATAACAAACAACAATAATAAATTACAATTATGTATGTGTTTCAAAAAAGGCTCCACCTCAGCATAAGCTGTTTAATCAACAGCGCTGATCTTCCGGTGGAGCCTTCAGTTAAATCACGGACGCACCTACTAATGATTAACATTAGAGTAAAACTAGTGTAGGTCAGGCTGTTGAGAGAGTAGAACGCGCACCGCGAGGTGTCCGTGCGCCTCTCCTGGTCCACCACATTCAACGCACAAAGCAGTCGGGTTATCGATTCTGTTATTCATAAGTAGATAGTAGTGAGCGATAAACCCACACTTTCGCCGCAATTTTGAAAGATTTCAAAAAACTGTCTCCGCAAAAAAACTATAATTATAATCGAACTTGCTTACAAAATTTCACGAGAATCGGTTGAGGTACGAGACCTGTAGAGGAGATAACTATTACGACTGCACGGCGAAGACAATGCGGGCGATGATTTCAATATTTTTACAGACGTCGGCCGCTCACAGATAGCCAGTAGTATAATAATGGGTTTGATATGACTTTACATACCGGCCTGGGCACTTTTATTGGTCGACATCACGTCTCTCTCTTTAGATGACGGTGGATTGTCGCCCTAATATTATTATTATGAACTAGCCCGCCTCTGCTTTGCACGTTACCTATAAACCTTCCGAAAAAAATATCTATCTGATAGTAAAAAATCAAAATACGTAATGTGGTTTAGATCGACGTAGCGGATACATACAGACAGAGACACGCGGAGAGCGACTTTTATATTATGTAGAGATGAATTCGTTGCATGTTAGATTGAATCAGGTGTTACTTTGTGGAAGTTCATCTTCAAAACTGTTTCTCGAACCAATCGAACGAGCGCGTGCCCGAGAATCATTCTCGGCCACGCGCTCGGAGAGTCAACACGTCCTGATGATGCCTCGTGAAGAGGCGAAACACGTGTCGAAGAAGTACTCGAAGAATTACATTTCACAAATTAATATTCTTTGACGTACATACTTAAGAGCGGAAAACTAGAAATTAGTTCAAGAAACAGTTTCGTTGCATTTTGTACTAGCACCTCTTGTCTAGGCTTACAATTTACTTGACCCTTATTTATTTTACCTTGTATTCGCTGCTTGCTAAATATCATTTCCTATTCTCATAAGAAAATAAACCTTTTATTAGAAAATTAGCGCAAGATTACTTGGACCACTTCAAACGCGCAATGTTCTCATTTATGTGCAAATTTAGTAGTTCATGCGTAACGCGTACAAAAACTCGCAGTACTTTGTTAAAGAAATCTGTTACATAATTATCTACGAATGTGTTTTTTGTATACCATAGCTCGTCACGTGGTGTTTTACGCGCAAGTACATTGACCTCTAGACTACACCATGTGCTATCGTAGACAAACTGATATTGATATCCTAATACCTTTTACATTAATACATCTACTTTTCGAAAGTTGAGATTAACCTAATTGACATATTGATTAGATTGATTTTCTTCAAAGAAATACGAATAAAGTTATTGGCTAATGTTAGCATTCTTTTGTTAGGCTTAATGTCAGAGACTTAGGCGCGAAGACCTTACATTCATTGCACTCTCTTAGCTCTCCAATGTCTCCTTGTGTAGGGGAAGCGATGATAGCCTAGTTGGAGAAGGCCTGCCTCTCAAGCCAGAGGGAGCGGGTTCGAAGTTCGAACCCAGCCGACGGCACGCACCAACTTGTCCATTGTGTAAACATTATATGCGTATTGTATGTCATCTGCTACATGACTGGAGCCCGGCGTATGGCGACAGGCTCGCCCCCTGTCACATTTGGGACTGAATATCGTCCGGTGAAGTGTGGGTGTTGTATTACACCTCTGCCAGTTTAAAATCGGGGGAAAGGCGTGACGATATGTTATGTGTCGAGGATACCTATTAACACAAGGTATCTCCGAGAAATACAACATGGGGTTCTTCCAAAGTGTTTATAGAGTTCTTAAGGGTCGGCAACGCATCTGTGATGCTCCTGGTATTACAGGTATCAATAGGCGACTGCGATCGCTTACCATCAGGCGGCCCGTTAGCTTGTTTGCCACCTACAGCATTTAAATTCATCATTTACACATCTGCCCAATCGGGAATTGGAACTCCATACCTCCTGCTTATAAAGCAGTGAAACTCCGATTAGACTTAGAGAGTCGTCTAAAATCAAAGTAAAATGTCTAATAAAATACAACAAACTAAGTTTCTAACGCTTGTTACAGAGTCTGGGTCTGTGCACGGCGACGGTGATGTTTGTGCTGTCGCAGGACCGGCTCAACATGGACCTCGATAGAGAATCGTTGGAGCTCATGCTGAATCTGCTCGAATCAGATGCTTCACACAAGTGAGTAACTAGCACATACATATGTTGCTTGTATATGTTGCTGTAACTAGCATATATGTTATACTAGCTGCGCCCCGCGGTTTCACCTGCGTTTAAAAAGTTTCCTATGTGCTATTCTAGACTATAATCTATCTCTGTGCCAAATTTCATCCAGATCTGTTCAGCCTTTCTGGCGTGAAAGAGTAACAAACATCCATCCATCCATCCATGCTTACAAAGTTTCGCGTTTATAATATTAGTAGGATGTTGCTATGTAGGTACCGTTGGCCGATTCTCAAGAGAATCGATTCAAGGTTCCCTATTGGTACTGTACTACGGGCGCGGTACCTCACTACGCCCTCTCCCGGATGAGTGAGACAGAAACCCGCGGGCGTTGCATTCAAGATGGCGCTTCTCGCAATTAACGACTCGTTCTAAGAAATAATTATTGTAAACTAGCTGACCCTGCGAACTTCATACCGTCTAACAGTTGATGCTTAAATATTTTTTTTCTCTGCGTATGAACCAAGGAATATAAAAAAAAAAGAATTCGAAATCGGTTCAGCTGTTCTCGAGATTTGCGCTTAACAACACTTTCTGCGATTCATTTTTATATTGTAGATAGATAACGTAAAGGCGTATCAGTAAATCCCATTGTAGATAACAATATCCATTCCTTTAAAAAACAGTTGAGATTGTTGCCATCTTCCAACAGCATCTATGATTTAAATCTAAATATTTATCGTAGAATACAAGCTTAAAACTTCTATAGCTGCTACACCGAAGGCTGAGCAGCAATGCACTGGACACAGTTCCGGGAATCAGCTAGTTACCAATAATTTCTATCATTTGTGTAAAATTTTGAACTGTTATTTTTTTCAGAAATGCATTGGACGATTGTGGTCTGACATCGGCGCAGTTAGCCAAGACACAGGAAAGAGTCCGAGAGCTGTGCGCCGAAATCAAGAGCCAAGGGAAAGCAAAGCACCTGGATCTCGACAATATTACTGTAAGTAAAGATCACATGCAAAAATAAGAATATGGTTACAAATGAATACTAGCAAAAGACTGCCTTAATCCTATTATCGGCTTCGTCAAAACATCGATAATAACGTTAACACATAGGCGCTTACTTGATTTCTACACAAGATTCCTTTTCTTGCTACAAAATAAGTACGTATAATGGTAAATTTGGCAAATTTTAACATAGTAAGACAAGTTTAAAAAATCAATGCTGAATTAAAACACGCCAAGTTTCAACACAAGTTTCTCATACCAGGATTCTGAAATGTATACCTGACTTGTTTTATTCTGTATTCTGTAATTCTATAACTTCCAAGGTGAAAGTAAAATCCATCAACCGATTCCAATCGTAACAAAGCAGTAACGATCAAAGATCGATTCGCATTGGAAATCCGAAAGGCTTAGGCGGCATACGCTTTAAGTAAGCGTAAAGACTATCGCTCTTGATTGTACAAGTTGACAAAATACTACGTTAGTCTGCTCACAGACGAGCGGCACTTTGCAAACGGCAGAGGCGACTATAACCGTCGCCAAGACTTTACCCTTGTATTCACAAATGTATCTAATTAAGGAAATGCTCAGTACGACCTTTCTCAGTACAGCGTCATGACAGCTGCCATTCATTTTGTGTGCCCTGTGCGTTCCAGCGCTCATAGTAATGTTTATGAATACGGGGGTAATATATCAAATAAAGCCTATATCAAATCCGTATGTTCTAAGGAAAACAGATTTACGAGGCGAGTGTGAATTGGTCAAGTTGGTAAAAGTCAAATCAGGAAAACGTACTTGGATCAAATCCTCCAAAAGACTCATGGAAGTAGAAGAAACGAAAAAAAAAACTAGTGCGTGGAGTCCCTCCGCGCGGAAGAAATGAACTTCTGTGTATCTTTATACTACGCGCATGCGTTCGAGTGCCACGCATTCACTTTCGTTCTGTCTCTTTCTATTCTCCCTCCCCAGGAGCGTTAAACGTTTAACGCAACTTCGTTGGAAGTCGCATTAGAAGTTTCACTTCAAATATGTGTGTCAGGATCGTTGCAAGTGGAGAGAAGTGGTCTCTACCTACCCCTGTGGGAAAAAAAAGGCGTTATTAAATTTATGGATGTATTTATTTTCGGACCTATCTCTCTACTATCACGTGTTGTGCGGCTGCAGGTCGGCCACCTGGCGATGGAGACGCTCCTCTCCCTGACGTCGAAGCGCGCCGGCGAGTGGTTCAAGGAGGAGCTGCGCAACCTGGGCGGCGTCGACCACATCGTGCGCACCATCCAGTACTGCGCCGCGCGGCTCGAGGCGCCCGCCGCCGGCTGGGGCGAGCCCGACCTCGACGTGCTGAGGAAGGCGGACCGCTGCATGCGCGTGTTGGAGAATGTATGTACTGCAACCTACACTAGCATACAGTACTGTACCATCCAGTACTGCGCTGCTGCTGAAACCTAATGTTTTAAGATCTTTCTAACACAAACGACAATACAGAGAATCTCTTTACCACCCCCCACGAATTGATTGCTACCCTACTACTGATTATTTTTTAAATATAGGTACCTGTAATATGATATATTACACACATACATATAATATGTATCTGTCCACATAGAATATACAAATATATTTTATTTATTCAACTACTTAAGGATCATAAATATATATCGACATACACACATCGATCATTTGCCCGCGTGCACACAAACAAACATACACACACCCCCCTCATTTGATTTACCGGGCACTTAGCAAACTTAGGTTTATTAATGGGAGTAGCCACTGGCTACCGAAACACAGTTTTCACTAGTTCGGAGTCAGTGGATTCATATCATATGTTGTACTTATTGTTTGTGCCAAAATAAAAATATTGTATTTGAGCTTAACAATAAATGATTGACTATACTTTCTAATACCTTGTGTAAATCGGAGATCCATATCCAGTCTCTGGCAGCCATAGTACAAGCTTTGCTTAGCTTGGAGTCAGGCGACATTGTGTGAAAAGGTTCCGAATTTATTTATTACAATACAATACATGTTTATTGCAAACCAAAAATACAAAGTAAAACAAACATAAAGAAAATATTAAGAGGGCCGCGACGCTCTGAAATTTCAATACAAACACGCTACTCAAATTTTTTGAAAACCATTTTTCAGATTATGATGAAATTTAGCATGTACAATTAAATTAACAATATCTCCGCCCTTATGTTCTTGGTTTTTTTTAAAAACGTTCTCAAGCGAAAACAGAGGTATGAAAAATATCCGCATTTTAAGGGGTCACTATTGACTGGTTTATTCAATAGATAGCCAAAGCAAATCATAAATTCCATTACATAGGGAGGTTGTCTACATCATTATCTGTTAAATGAATCCATAATATAAGGGAAATTCTTAGTTACTTAAGAATTATTACAGAAGTGCAAAAGTCATAAAAAAAAAATTGAAATTGCACTTTGTCACTCTGTAGGTAACTTTAGAGGCTCGTCAGTATCATTACTCGCTCTCTTCGCTCGTCTTCTTCTTCTAGACTAAATGGCTATAGAATACCTTAAGCCAATGCGAAGTTAGTCTACGTCGCCTAGGTCGAAGTTAGTTAGGTCGCCGGACTCTTAAACAATAAAATATCATTCGGCAGTTTATTATTTATGAATATGTTTTGTCTTCCATCCTTAATTGTATGTATGAAGTAACATGGAGCACGTCCGGCAGGTGACGGAGCACAACGAGGACAACCAGCTGTACCTGGTGCGCGAGTCGCTGGGCTGCGCGCGCACGATCGCGAGCCTGCTGCGGCGCTGCACGGCGGAGGCGCGCCGCGACTCGCCGCTGCGCCGCCTGCTGCTCGACGCCGCGCTGCCCGCCATCAAAGTGCTCGTCAACCTCTCGCACTCCTTCAGACCTAACGAGGGTGCGTACTGGGCTCTCGCTGGCCATTCATGACCATATATATGACCACTACTAGCAGCGCCCCGTGGTTCAAAAGTATGCTATGGAGGTAGGGGCTAAGACGGTCGAGCCTGACCCTCCAAAGCACGTAATTTCAGACTCCACAATAGTCTAAAATGTTTTTTTTTTTTTTTTACAACATACTAGGCATGCGTTTGACGACTGACTCGCCTGATGGGAAGCGCCGACGTGATCGAAGGTGTAACACGCTTGCCTAGGAGATACCTATTCACTTTACTCTTAAACACCCCCGGATTGTATTTAGGAGGAAAGACAGACGCAGGCAACAAGTTCCACAACTCTGCAGTTCTTACAAGAAAAGTTGACTTGAAACGCTTAGTGCGTTTTAGCGGAATTTCCACCATAAGAGGGTGTCTGCTTGTTTAGTGCTTTTCTGTTAACCTACTTAGATAAAACCCTCCTATGTCAAGCCCCAACCAAAATTCTGAATTCGCAATTACATCACCATGTTTTGTTAACAACAGGATGGGCTAACAATCGCAAATACAGAGTGTATTTGAATAGAAAGTTCTGATTTGAAGTGTAGCGACGAAGTGATGTTCGAATTGAACTTCGTACCCTTTATCATGTTACACACGGCCGAACTACTTTCACTAAAGCGAAGTGAAAGTGGCTCTGTCGTGAACTCGTTTCGGCCGATCGTTTCGATACGAAAAGTGATTACTACTAGTGATAATAGTGAGCCTTTAATTTCATAGATCGTTTTTTAATTAATTGCAAGCGATGATAGCCTAGTTGGAGAAGGCTCGCCTCTCAAGCCAGGGGGAGCGGGTTCGAACCCAGCCGACGGCACGCACCAATTTGTTCATTGTGTGAACATATGTGCGTATTGTATGTTATCTGTATGGCGACAGGCTCGCCCCCTGTCCCATTTGGGACAGAATATCGTCCGGCGAAGTGTGGGTGTTGTGTTAAACCTCTGCCAGCCCCCTCGGGGGAAAGGCGGGACGATATGTTATGTTAAGAAAAATATGTAAAATGTGTGTTTTGTTAAAAATAAAAATTGTTGCATAATTCTACAATATCTTTTTCAGTGTCGCCGGGCGCTCAAATGGTCGGAGATCAACCTTCTGTGATGGAGATCTGCCTCATCGTTCTCAACAATCACAAAAACTTTATACCAGACAATAGGAATTTCGAATTTAGTGTTTGTGTGAGTAATATGAATTAACTATTTTAAAATAAAAAAACTTCTTGCCGATTTTGAAATATGGAGAATTGAACAACGAGAGCATCTCATTTGGAGCAGATCAATATCTCGATCATTGTCGCTTACGCTGCTAAGCCTCTAAATTTGTTGCTCTGAAGAATTCAGCATATTTTTATAGAATAACGAGTATTATTTTTGGACAATTTGGTCTAAGAACAATTAATGAAATAGAAACCTTGAATTAGCTTGCCCTTAAACGACCAATTATAAATAACGATTCTAGTGAGAGAAGAATCTATTTGAATATTTATCATTATTAAATAAATACATACACTTACATTCGCACGCTATCCTGCAGGAGTGGTTATATTTTTCGGTTTAAATGTTTATCTAGACTTAATGTATGCTAATAAGCCTTACCAAATTAAATAAAAATCTGTTGCGTGATTGAGTAATGAACATAAGATTTTTCACATTGATAATTATATAGAGTATACACTTATGACTTAGCTACACCCTGCGTAGTTACCCGCGGTGAAAGTTAGCTAATGTTCTTTTCCAATGACTATAATGACTATAATCTATCTCTGTGCTAAATTTCGTCTAGATACGTTCAACCGTTCTAGCATGATTGAGTAACAAACATCCATCCAAATGATATCAGTATGAATTGTAATTTTAAAACAATGTTTATTTATACTTTTATATACTTTCCAGGTACTTCTACTTCTAATAAACCTGGTTCAAAACAACGAGGTGAACACGCAGCGATTGCTGAATGTGCGGATCCGAGTTGACAACGACGAAGACGTCATCTCGCGGAGTATAGAGTCGCTCGGACTCATCGTCGACCTGTTTTACAAGCGAGTGGAGCTGGCCAAGTATGTTGTGTCATATTTAGGCTTAATTGCCGGTTAATCTAGAAGACTTAAGATATTGTACATAGTAAAATGAGTTTTATCTCAATTATGTAACGTACAAAATACGGGTAAAATCGAAAGAAAGATCACAAGCATTCCCACGCAAATCGCGAAAAAAAATCCATAGCCATAGTGTAAGTTAATGAAGCCAAATACAGGGTTACTGGTAATCAATTAGCATCCTTTTAAGAGCATGTTATGTTCGTCAAACCATACAACTTTTGTTGTACAGCTTTTCCCAAAACTCAACAAAACTCCCTAATTTTTTTAAAAGTTTTTGTGGTTCTGTCTAATACTTTTGATCTCTTTTTATAGCACCTTCGGCACGCGCCTCAAAATAGACTTAATTATGTTAAGACCGGTCAAATTATTTTTTTTTAATTTTGTAGGGTAGAAAATGAATGCGTATTTTTAAAAGTCGTAGAACATAAGATGCTTGTTTTAATGTACAGAATATGTCTTAAAAAGGATGCTAATTGGTTACCAGTACCCCTGTATAATAAATTGATTAAAAGAACCCCTCTAGTTTATATTCTGTCTTTCCATCTGCAAGTCATAGCACAGCTGATTATCTCAGGAATTATAAAAACTATGAAAAACGAATATTTCTTAAGTTAAATCGAAGTTGAAGTTCGCTTTTGAAGTGACGAGGCTCCCATTGCGTCGGCTGCATTGTTTCAGTTGTTTTGAAATATTTAGTCAGTACCTACTCTAGGGTGAAGTTAATGGTCGTTTATACCTACCGAATACAGAAATACCTATAAAATATATCGCAACAATAAAATAAGTCGCAACAATATTGATTACCATTTTATGTAACAGGCGAGCCGAAGAGAGCACGGACGCAGTGTTGGACGGCAAGACTGGTGAGAGCGACGATAAGAAGAAGCAATCTCAGGACGATCTCGCTGAAACGGTCGCTAAGTGTAAGTACTGACATTTTTAGAAAAAAAAACCCTAATTTTATGATACGGGAAACTGTAATATCGCTGTATGACCGTGCGTACATTTCTTTATTAGTAAATAGGTACATCAGTCTACATTGGCTAAGTATGGTCTCCATTCTCGGTGGCTCAGTGACTGCCTCGTTGGCTCAGTCGGTAGTGAACCTGCCTTCTGAGCTTGGTGGCGTTGGTTCGATTCCCACTTAGAGCAAACATTCATGTGATGAATATTAGTGTTTGTTCTATGTCTGGGTGTTAATATCTATCTAAGTATGTATATCAGTCTCTGGCAGCCATAGTACAAGCTTTGCTTAGTTTGGGATCAGGCGACCGTGTGTGGAAGTGTCCCGAATTTATTATTATTCTCAGATTAACTTCCATCGGTGGTCAAACCGACTAACTAGTACACTGGCCTTTGTGCGTGCTAATCGCCCATAAAATCCAAATGCCCCGCTATCTACGTTTGCCAAAAGTCCGGTGATGCAATCGGTGCCATTTAAGGTCATGGTCAATACCATTTGTCATGAAAAAACCTAAAATATTTGTTAATTCATTCGTTGGTAACTGATGACGACAAATTTTGTCATTCCAAAAGAAAATCTAGGTTTTTTTCTAGCATTCCTTTCTTATAGCACTTCTTTGAGAAATTTACGCAGCTGGTAGTAACTTCATGTTATTTTGATGTTACCATGTCAGCCGAAATACGTCCATTATGCTAGACAAAGGCGTCCTTCAATGATTTTCTCAACGACGGTTCTTGCGCTACCCGCTTCAAGCGACTTTCCGCGACACTCACCAGCCGGTCCAGCATACGCGCTGCGAAAAAATTTTATCAATTTTTGTCGTGTGAAAGTTGGTCTCTTTAATGCTGGATCTTTGGGTACTAAGCATGAAGATTTCATAGCCGCTTTGTATAAAACTCGGTGGACCTTAAGCGAAAAATAAAGGAAACGTAGCTGAAGCCTGGTGAGCGCGCTCTCGTTGTACCGAACTATAAGACCACGTCACGTGCCGCGGGAGCGGAGGAGTAGAGTTTTTACATCAGATGTGTTAGTGTGCGGTTATGTCCACATCCCGCTGTACCAAATGTGGAGCAGATGTGGTTCAAGTTAAATATTAGATCTACTTCAGTAATGATTGGAACGGCTTATCGTCCACAATAGCTGTACGTAGATGACTTTCTTGAGGCCCTGACGGAGGCTTTTTATGTGACAATATGATCTTGCTAGGAGATTTAATAACTAGATAATTCTGATCCGAATGCTAAAGCCCTCCAAATATTTTTATCGAATACAGGATTAAAATAACTTGTAGATGAACCCAATCAGTTTACAGATCACAGCGAAAAGTTAATTGATCTAGTTTGCACGAATGTTCGTGCTCGTGTTGTAAATGTTGAGCTTGTCGGCTCACATATAGGGCACGCCTTTATAACTTGTGTATTTACGTTTCATAAACCTAGAATCCTCCCTAAGTGCATCGCGTACAGACATCTGCAAGATATATGTTTGGATGTTTTCACAACACACCTATAATCGATTAGATGGGACTTGTCAACATGGTCACCGCTATTTATGGCGGTAACCATGTTGAAGATTCGGTTAATGGGTTGAATCAAGCGGTATGGTTTTTGATTGATTTAGACTCCCCTATAAGAACAAAAATTATCAGAGATTCACCGTTTCTCTGGCTAACTGATACCATCAAAGTCAATACTTTGATGCAGCAGCAGTGGCATCATTATGTGACTGCATGATGCAGCGCTTGCGCGATTTCGTACCTCAAAACTAGAAAGTCAAACATATTGAGAAGATTCTTACCATTCAAGAGAGTTTTATTTGACATTATAATGACTTAAGTTGCCTTTTATATTGGTCTTTATTTGCGGTACTTAAATCATATTTCGTTGAAAAAAACAAAACATTAGTAGCAAAAATTACATTAAAATTGTAAATAATTTTTGTCAATGTTGCGTCCAGATAGTGTCGTACGCCTATATTTAGTTATGTTGGTAGCGGCACAGTATATGTAATAGTAAGTTACGGTGACGACGCGCGACGTTGCCAGCTCGTGGCATGCGCAGGTCAAGCGCTGTTGCCGCTCTTCTCTCTGTTAGCTCGCATCGTTCGGGTCAAAAATCAAATATTGAAGGATTAGACAAACTATTGCCAGTAATATATTATACTCGTTTAACCAAATATACACGTAGTCACTATTTCCTTAATACAATTTTTATAAATTAAATCAATAATGTTTGTTGGTAAGCTCATCACATGGGAACGGCTGTACAGATTTGGATTTTTTTGTAATGCTAGTTATAGATTGAATAAGGTTTAATGAAATGAAAGATTGGAGAAAATGACCAGAAAAATCGGAATGTAAAGTGATTTGCTAGTAAATTATACATAGGTACGTGAGAAGAGTGTGGAATTATTTCCAAGAAAGTTTTGCTTCTAGAAATAAACCATTATTAATTACAAAAAAATACATGAGCATATATTTACTCATATAGTTTTACATAAATAGGAGTAATAGGATAAGGAAAATATAATTTGAAAGTACGATAATTTTCATGGATAACATATTTTAAACTTTTGGAGTTGGTAACACTAATTGCGATTTCTGTCGTGATGTTACTTTGTGGGCTTTAGTTCTCCAACTCGGGACATCACCGTATTGGAAATAAAGCACGACGAAGTTTTCATCCTACTAATATTATAAACGCGAAAGTTTGTATGTATGAATGGATGGATGGATGGATGTTTGTTACTCTTTCACGCCAGAACGGCTGAACAGATCTGGATGAAATTTGGCACAGAGATAGATTATAGTCTAGAATAACACATAGGATACTTTTTAACCGCGGGTGAAGCCGCGGGGCGCAGCTAGTAATCAATATTTGTACTACGGAAGCTAGTGAAATTTTACAAAAATTGTGTATTGTCCGAAGTTGTCCTACGTAGAGTGCGCAATAATCAAAGTTGCTTGGATATTGCATTGTGGTAGATGGCGGCGTTCGTGCAGCTAGAAAGTAAAAAAAATCTTCGAATTAGTTGGCCGAATTGCATCCAGATCCGTTCAGCCGTACTAGGGTTATTGAGTAACAAACACCCATCTTTATAGATCAAAAAAAACGTAATCAATCCTAATAAATAAATCAACTTCAGCAGTAGTTAATTGTTTTTTTTTATTTGTTCATTGTGTGAGCATAAGTGCGTATTGTATGTCATCTGCTACATGACTGGAGCCCGGTGTATGGTGGCAGGATCGCCCCTTGTCACATTTGGGACTGAATATCGTCCGGTGAAGTATGGGTGTTGTATTACACCTCTGCTAGCCCCCTCGGGGGAAAGACGTGACGATATGTTATGTTATGTTTATTTTTACCTGAAATAAGGACATACGAACACACTTCCACTTTACAGTCATAATATGCCCTCCGTCCACTTAGATCCACCCCCAGGTTCCACTGGTGGAGAAAAAGGGCAGGGCATAATTCGGATCATGAAGAACAATTAGGAATAAAATCGATCAGGCCGTTCTCAAATGATGCGCTCACTAGTGAATAGCATTTGATTTTTACTTACGAATAAAAAATAATTGCAAAAAGAAACAAAATATGCAAGCATCGACCAGGGTAAAGTAGTGTATCTAGTGCCGGGACTTCTAAATTATTCGAAAATTATTCCATAGTTGCAACCACGTTCGAACTCAACCAAAGCCTTGTTTGTGTGCGTGAGTAGTCTGCCGCGCCCGCGATATTGCCTAGCACATATACAAGTACTTTATAACTAAAACTCACCTGAGATAAAGCTAAGAAAATAGCAAATAATAAATTATTAGCGGTAAATATATTATCATGAAATAATATGCGCATTTTCATTTATAAAATAATAAAATACGTCAAGTTGGAGCATCAACACCATCTATTGCCGCAGGTGTTCCTAGCTAACTGCATCGTTTCCTCTTAAAAAGGCAAGCTACTCTTGCACTACACTATGAGGAACAAACCTACTTTGATCAACACGTAAATCGTAAATCAAAAATTCAAAAATGTTGTGGAAAAATTTAAAAAATAATGTTTTGCCGCCAAGTTCCACAAACATGCCATCACAATTTGCCAATCCGGATGCTATCAATGATAGCTTTCTTAATATTTCTGTTAAAGTTGACGTATCGATATCCTCTATGACCTATTTTGAATTTCACAAATTTAATGTTAGCTCGTTTGTTTTTGAAATAGTGAGCCCAAACACTGTGTTGAAATACCACAAGCAAATCAGAACAAATGCCTTAGGAATAGACGGAATTTCACGTGATATATTAAACTTGACACTCCCCCAAACTCTTGAAACTCTCTTGAATGTTATATCGGTATGTCTGTCTCGTAAAAGGAGTCGACTAACTTTTGTTGCGGCGTACATGCAGATCGTCGGCCCTCGCGCCCAGCCATTTTTTTTTATGTAGAATAGGTTGGCGTTTGACCACCAACTCGCCTGATGTTAAACGACGTTGTGGTCTAAGATGGAGCACGACGACCTATAAGTTACTTATTCACTCTAGCCTTGAAGTTTTGTAGAGTGAAGAAGTACAAAGACAGCAATTGAGTGAGGCGTTACAAGTGCGCTACTGCTCAGACCCGTCTTCGGAACGGTTACACCGGACTACATTCCGAAATACGACTAGGTCATTTCACGGCATGGCTTGGTCCGGTGGGTGGTAACTAGCCACGGCCAAAGCCTCCCACCAGAGTTTGCTACCTGGTTAGCACTACCCGGGGACCACTTGTAGGGAATCAGAATAGAGTACACTCCTACAGTCGTGGGTAGCTCAGCCCCCAAAATGATGTTAAGAGTCCGGCGACCTAACTAATTTCGACCTAGGCGACCTAGACTAACTTTGCATTGGCTTAAGGTATTCTATCGCCATTTCGTCTAGAAGAAGAAGACGAGTGAAGAGAGCGAGTAATGATACTGACGAGCCTCTAAACTTACCTACAGAGTGACAAAGTGCAATTTCAATTTTTTTTTATGACTTTTGCACTACTGTAATCATTCTTTAGTAACTAAGAATTTCTCTTGTATTATGGATTCATTTAACAGCTAATGATGTAGACAACCTCCCTATGTAATGGAATTTTTGATTTGCTTTGTCTACCTATTGAATAAATCAGTCAAAAGTGACTCCTTAAAAATGGGGATATTTTTCATAGCTCTATTTTCGCTTGAGAACATTTAAAAAAAACCAAGAACATAGGGGCGAAGATATTGTTAATTTAATTGTACACGCAAAATTTCATCATAATCTGACAAACGGTTTTCAAGAAATTTGAGTAGCGCGTTTGTATGGAAATTTCAGAGCGTCGCGGCCCTCTTAAGCGATTTCTAAAGAGCTGCTGGTTGGGAGCGGCAATGACGTCACTTGGTAGCTTGTTATACACCGTGGGTCCCATCACATGTGTGAGCTTATTCGACTTTGCCAGCTTTCTAGGAACCTGCTTAAACCTGAATGATTAACCTATATGTTCTCCGTCCAGTGATGGCGTCGGCCGGCACGCACATGGAGCACACGATGGTGGGCGCGTACATGGCGCTGCTGCTGGGGCACGCGGCGGGCGCGGGCGCGGCGGCGGCGGCGGCCGTGCGCGCGCGCGTGCCCAGCTACCAGCCGCTGCTGCCCACGCTGCGGAAGTACTACACCTTCCTCACGCTCACCGCCAGCGTAAGTACTCGCTCTCTTACTAGCTACCAGCCGCTGCTGCCCACGCTGCGGAAGTACTACACCTTCCTCACGCTCACCGCCAGCGTAAGTACTCGCTCTCTTACTAGCTACCAGCCGCTGCTGCCCACGCTGCGGAAGTACTACACCTTCCTCACGCTCACCGCCAGCGTAAGTACTCGCTCTCTTACTAGCTACCAGCCGCTGCTGCCCACGCTGCGGAAGTACTACACCTTCCTCACGCTCACCGCCAGCGTAAGTACTCGCTCTCTTACTAGCTACCAGCCGCTGCTGCCCACGCTGCGGAAGTACTACACCTTCCTCACGCTCACAGCCAGCGTAAGTACTCGCTCTCTTACTAGCTACCAGCCGCTGCTGCCCACGCTGCGGAAGTACTACACCTTCCTCACGCTCACCGCCAGCGTAAGTACTCGCTCTCTTACTAGCTACCAGCCGCTGCTGCCCACGCTGCGGAAGTACTACACCTTCCTCACGCTCACCGCCAGCGTAAGTACTCGCTCTCTTACTAGCTACCAGCCGCTGCTGCCCACGCTGCGGAAGTACTACACCTTCCTCACGCTCACCGCCAGCGTAAGTACTCGCTCTCTTACTAGCTACCAGCCGCTGCTGCCCACGCTGCGGAAGTACTACACCTTCCTCACGCTCACCGCCAGCGTAAGTACTCGCTCTCTTACTAGCTACCAGCCGCTGCTGCCCACGCTGCGGAAGTACTACACCTTCCTCACGCTCACCGCCAGCGTAAGTACTCGCTCTCTTACTAGCTACCAGCCGCTGCTGCCCACGCTGCGGAAGTACTACACCTTCCTCACGCTCACCGCCAGCGTAAGTACTCGCTCTCTTACTAGCTACCAGCCGCTGCTGCCCACGCTGCGGAAGTACTACACCTTCCTCACGCTCACCGCCAGCGTAAGTACTCGCTCTCTTACTAGCTACCAGCCGCTGCTGCCCACGCTGCGGAAGTACTACACCTTCCTCACGCTCACCGCCAGCGTAAGTACTCGCTCTCTTACTAGCTACCAGCCGCTGCTGCCCACGCTGCGGAAGTACTACACCTTCCTGACGCTCACCGCCAGCGTAAGTACTCGCTCTCTTACTAGCTACCAGCCGCTGCTGCCCACGCTGCGGAAGTACTACACCTTCCTGACGCTCACCGCCAGCGTAAGTACTCGCTCTCTTACTAGCTACCAGCCGCTGCTGCCCACGCTGCGGAAGTACTACACCTTCCTGACGCTCACCGCCAGCGTAAGTACTCGCTCTCTTACTAGCTACCAGCCGCTGCTGCCCACGCTGCGGAAGTACTACACCTTCCTCACGCTCACCGCCAGCGTAAGTACTCGCTCTCTTACTAGCTACCAGCCGCTGCTGCCCACGCTGCGGAAGTACTACACCTTCCTCACGCTCACCGCCAGCGTAAGTACTCGCTCTCTTACTAGCTACCAGCCGCTGCTGCCCACGCTGCGGAAGTACTACACCTTCCTCACGCTCACCGCCAGCGTAAGTACTCGCTCTCTTACTAGCTACCAGCCGCTGCTGCCCACGCTGCGGAAGTACTACACCTTCCTCACGCTCACCGCCAGCGTAAGTACTCGCTCTCTTACTAGCTACCAGCCGCTGCTGCCCACGCTGCGGAAGTACTACACCTTCCTCACGCTCACCGCCAGCGTAAGTACTCGCTCTCTTACTAGCTACCAGCCGCTGCTGCCCACGCTGCGGAAGTACTACACCTTCCTCACGCTCACCGCCAGCGTAAGTACTCGCTCTCTTACTAGCTACCAGCCGCTGCTGCCCACGCTGCGGAAGTACTACACCTTCCTCACGCTCACCGCCAGCGTAAGTACTCGCTCTCTTACTAGCTACCAGCCGCTGCTGCCCACGCTGCGGAAGTACTACACCTTCCTCACGCTCACCGCCAGCGTAAGTACTCGCTCTCTTACTAGCTACCAGCCGCTGCTGCCCACGCTGCGGAAGTACTACACCTTCCTCACGCTCACCGCCAGCGTAAGTACTCGCTCTCTTACTAGCTACCAGCCGCTGCTGCCCACGCTGCGGAAGTACTACACCTTCCTCACGCTCACCGCCAGCGTAAGTACTCGCTCTCTTACTAGCTACCAGCCGCTGCTGCCCACGCTGCGGAAGTACTACACCTTCCTCACGCTCACCGCCAGCGTAAGTACTCGCTCTCTTACTAGCTACCAGCCGCTGCTGCCCACGCTGCGGAAGTACTACACCTTCCTCACGCTCACCGCCAGCGTAAGTACTCGCTCTCTTACTAGCTACCAGCCGCTGCTGCCCACGCTGCGGAAGTACTACACCTTCCTCACGCTCACCGCCAGCGTAAGTACTCGCTCTCTTACTAGCTACCAGCCGCTGCTGCCCACGCTGCGGAAGTACTACACCTTCCTCACGCTCACCGCCAGCGTAAGTACTCGCTCTCTTACTAGCTACCAGCCGCTGCTGCCCACGCTGCGGAAGTACTACACCTTCCTCACGCTCACCGCCAGCGTAAGTACTCAGGGGGGGGGGGATACGATTTTTTAATGTTTTGTTTGCAAAAAACGATTCAAAACTATGAATTACTACGTAAAACTAGAGTAGTATAGAGTACAGATGTTGACCGAGAGGGAGGGGAAGGGGGTTAAAAATTGTAAGAAATGGTCACGTAGTATGGGTACGTTCCCTTACTAGCTTGGCCCCGCGGTTCAAAACTATTCTATGTACTATACTCTCTCGGTCACTGCCTCGGTGGCTCAGTTGGTAGTGAACCTGGCAAACATTTATGTGGTGAACATTTGTGTTTGTTCTATATCTGGGTGTTAATATGTATCTAAGTATGTATTTAAAAATATCTAAATATGTATATCAGTCTCTGGCAGCCATAGCACAAGCTTTGCTTAGTTTGGGGTCAGGCGACCGTGTGTGGAAGTGTCCCGAATTTATTATTATTATTAACTTAAAAGGCCGGGGTCTTGTAAGATTTTTTTTTTATTTTGTTATTTATTGCCCCTTATTTTTTTTTAATGATTATATTTAGGTGTTGCACCAATAAACCAAATGGTTTGTCTTGGTGCTCACATCCACCACTCGCCTAAACTAAAAGGAAATAAAAATAAAAGTGTAACATACTAATATCTCTTGGCCAATCTCAAATAGTATCTTATTACGATTTCACGTTAAAATAATTCAACGGATTTGGGTTTTGGGACTTGACATAGCTTTAGATCCTGAATTATCACAATTTACTGTTTATCTCAGCAAAACAGTTTCTGTAGGACAGCAGGTACAACAGCGAGGCTCAACGAGTAGTTTCATTAAACATTATGCTGGAATATTCCGTACTTACAGTTTCTGTAGGACAGCAGGTCCAACATCGAGGCTCAACAAGTAGTTTCATTAAACATTATGCTGGAATATTCCGTACCTAGTGTGCTCAATCATCACCGCGTCGCCTAATTTAGTAATGTACGCGAGCTATCAAGCTCAATCTAGGAAATAGGTTATCGTCTAGCGTCGCCAATTACCTACGACCGTTGTTATCATGTTTGGTTTTTAGGGTTCCGTACCAAAATGGTTACAAATATTCCTTTTTGTGAAGGTAATAGTTAGAGAATGTCTGGAGCCTTCCACTTCCGTCAAGTAGCCACTAGTATTTATAGATATTACCTAGTTGTAAGCCAAAATTTGTGAGACTGTAATTTATTTATTATTTGAAAAAATAATGCCCCTCAGTTTCTTGCCTGTTCTTCTGAGTAGAGGCTTTTTGTCCGAACAAGGCGGTCGAGTCTATATAAATAACTTTGACGTTCATAAGTGTATCTTTGATACCTAAATTGAATAAAAACATTTTGACTTTGACTTTGACTTTGACTAGAACAACAGATATTTATTAATATTCCTACATTTTTATTTGGTAAAAAAAACCCGACCGATTACCATTATACCTTGAAATCGCGCGTCTCGACTCAGTATAAATAAAATACTTAGGTAACGCGATCCCTAGTTATAATTGAGCACTAGCGCATCGCGTTTTTTTAATAGACAATCTAGGCATTGGCGATTGGCCAATATAGAACAAAGCCGGTGTTCAATGAACTTTATTGAATGTTTGATGTGATGTGTCTATAGTAATGTACAGCTGTTGGACATAGTGTATGGGATACAGATCTGCTGATGTACTGACATGAGTTATTTGTACGACGAATGTACTTTTTATTGCCTGAGTTTTACATTTAGCGCGGTGATAAAGGTATATCAATTGCATTTTTTAAATTTATTCTATGTACAAGGTAACGCGAGCAAGTCGATTGTCTGATAGGTTACGATGCCATGCCTTGATTATAATGTTATTTAAAATTTTAATTGTGGGGTTAAATACTGGCTTGTTTCGGAGGTCTACCATTCTGTCGGCTTGTCACTGAGATAATAGATGAATTGCTTTATGCTCTGTAACTTTCTCCAGCCAATCAATGCTTCCATGTTGGAAATATAAGGTTGTCACAGTCATTTAAGTTTGTGCTGCTTGGCGGTTTAATAACTAACCAAGTTGAGATACTTATTCAGGTAGACTTTACTTATTCAGGCAGACTTCAAAAAAGCCCCCGGCCCAACAATTGTTACAATATTTAACCAACAATAAACAAACAAAACAAGAACAAGCAATTATGTAGAATTGAAAGTTGTAAGATTGTAAAAAGTTTAGTTATGTTTTACATTGAATCTTATTGTTAAAAACTCAAAAAGAAAACGAAAAATAAAAACCCTGAAATAGTTATTATGAAAGTAGCATAGTACTGTATAGCGTAAAATTTTTGTATCGTCTTTCCAGGCCGAGGCTCCCATCGTGGCTCACGTGAAAGCCACCAACCGCATCATCCAGTTCATGGAAGCGAGCGACAAGGAGGCGCAGCAGGGCCCCTCGGAGCCCGCCGCGCCCTACACCGCCTCGTCGCTGCCCTACCAGCCGCACTACTACCAGACTTCACCATCCGACGTCCCACAGGACATGTCTCTTAGCAACCTCAACTACAGCCTTAACTACAGCACGTCGAGCTCTGACCGCATGTCTTCTTCTATTGAAGCTGATGGCTACCGTTGAACTGATCTTTTGGCCGTTTTGACCGTTGAACTGATCTTTTCCTTGTACATTTGTTTGGTGAGCCACTCTAGTACTAGACTTCACCATCTGACGTCCCACGGCCTGTCTCATAGTAACCTCTATTACAACCTTAATTAAAGCACATCTAGATCTGACTGTATGTCGTCTTCTATTGAAGCTGTCATGTTCCATTGAACTGATATTTTGCTTTCTATATTACACTGTTACAAGGATCATCTCACATAAATACAAAATCTTTATTGCATATAAAACAAAATGCTACTGTACTATAGAAACATAATGTATCGATGATTTATGCACGGTTTTCCCCGAACCCATCCTTGCTTGGTTCCATATGTGCTTCGTTCTGAATAGCAATATTTATACTCCTATTTGGAAGGGGTTTGCAGGAAAAACTGCTTCTCCCCAGAATTTCAATGGTGCCCACTTCGATCATCATTGCTTTTGCATTTTGAACTAGTGTATGAGTCTTACGTTCAGCAATCCCGTTCTGATTTGATGTGTAATAAGGCTAAATATTCGGTGTGCTGAACGACTACCCAAGTCTTACTTGAAATTGCTCATCGAACATGAGATGAACATGGAGATGGACGAACGATGTGTATTTTTTTAACTTCACAAGTAGAAATAGAGTGGTTTATCAATTTGCGTTTAATAGTATAAGAACAGTCATCTGAACATGTGTGGTCTTGCGTAGCCTCTAAAAATTAATGGTCAGAGTACTGTTTAATTGTCAATTTTTTTGTAACTTACCTACTTTTTATACTGTCCATGTGTGGAATGGGCATTGTAACACTTGAAGCCTTATTTTGTATCGTGCGGTCACTCTTACTCTCATGACTTTTCTAACGAGACAGAGACAGTGACATCGCCCGTGCCAGAATTAGGCTCCCGGGTACTTATTCACAAAATTCGTCAAAACGGTTTTTGACATTTTGGTAAAACTTTTTACACACAACGTGAAAAAAATCACTGATAGTGAGTTTCAAAGTTCAATGGTCAGTTCTGGTTTTAAGATTGTAAATACCCCCTTGAATCCTTGTATATTACACCGTTAGCAATAGATGTAATGCCATTCGTAATACTGTGTAACTAATTCATAATGGTGGTTGTTTGAGTGCACACACCTGTTGGTAGATTATCTGTCTCTCTTATATCTTTGTAATATGTACTTCTTCTCGTTGTAAATATAAATCACAGAATGTTATATTTGCGTTGACATGGATATGGGTTATGAAGTCTTAATTAAATTGAGATATTCCGAGTTTAAGCCAATGAACTGGCAATATTAAAGTGCAAAAAATAGTCGTGTAAGTGTAAAATAGATATTGTATTCTTTTTATGTGAATATTGTCTGCACTTTTTGTATTATACCGCTACGAGAGGTTTACAAATTATATTTAGAGTATTGTTCTTACTGAGGCACAATTCTTTATTGTAAATACATTATAGCTAGTAATGTTAGTCCGGTCTTTGTTGGTTAAATTTTAGCGTAGTTATGGTTAATTATGGTGTCGATTTTGTAGGTTTTAGCTTGAACTACAGTAATTAAAAACGTTGGTGTAGACGTTTTTGCTGTACCATTGTCTATACTAATTGACAGCGCTTACATTTATCTTAATTTCATTTTAATGCGTGAAAAGGGTGGTACCATTTTTTTACCTGTCAAATTTAGTTAACAAAATGGTACAACAGGTTCAAATTCAAGTCTTTTTCATATAGCGAGGGACATCACAACTTTTAGCTAAGTTCAGTCATCTAAGACCTATGAAATCGACACCTATGTCCGGATAGTTATATGAGATTCGAATACGCGTAGTGCTGAGCTAGTCTCGCTGCAATAATTATGATCAAACTATATTTGTACTAAAACAAGTAAAGCTGTCTCCAGACAGTGTTGAATGTACAAAATGTCAGACTATTTCTGATAAGTCCGACGATGCTTGTCACAATGTATTTTATCGAAATGACTAAAGTTCTATTTTGCTAGAGATTAATTTTGGGTCCCGACAAAGTGTTGAAATAAATGTGTTAGAAAAGTTGACCTTGATTTTGCTGTACTATTTTTCAAACCAACTATGAATTTAGGGATTGTTAGCAATGATAGCTAAGTCGGAGAAGACTCGCCTCTCAAGTAAGAGGGAGCGGCTTCGGACCCAGGCACGCACCAATTTGTTCATTGCGTGAACAGATATGCGTATTTAATGTCATGGCTACGTAACTGGAGTCCGGTTTATGGCATCAGGCTCGCAGGTATTTCACATTTAGGACTGAATATCGTACAAAGAAGTGTGGCTGTTGTACACCTCTGCCAGCCCGTTCGGAGGAAAGGCGGGGCAATGTTGAATGCGAGTGAGCGCTGTTATACGTTTGTCTCTGTTTACCTACAGCGATACTTTAGAACCTATGGATATAGCAATACTTTAGAACACGTTCACCATTACTGCATCGCGTTGTAATTTTGTGATTTCATTTCGTCAGAAAATAGTACATCAGAATCGAAACAAACGAAAGATCTATTGCTGCTAAAAGTTCTCTGAAAAGTAATGCAATTAATTCGGTTATTTTAAGTTACAGCAGCATACAAATAATTTGCCATTTGTTTACACGAATGAGGTTATAAAAGCAGCTGTTCCAATTATTAACATTTGAGTAACTGATAGAAGGTTAAATTGAGTGAATTAGGATAGCTATTAATTGTAACTGTCGATTACTTAATGAATTACGCAACTAGGAACGTTCCAAATTGCGCCAAAAGTCGATCACACGAAGTGCGCTTAAGGCCATCATCATCATCTTTAGTTTTCGGACAACTTGAGCTCAGTTGACGTACTCGTAGACCGATACAAGCTCTTTTCTCGTCTGGCTAATAAAACATTGGTTGAAGTGTATGTGGGAGCACTACTAAGACTGGTATGCCTGTATACAGATACGTTTTTGAAGTAGCACTTTCTGTCAAATTGGGTGTAGTGGCGCTTAAGGCGTGATTCGGAACGTTTCTTTTTTTGAAATAACAAAGAATGAAGTATGACATTTGGTAGTTTCGTTAATGCTTTACAACTTACTAAAAGTAGTATCTGTAACAAACTACCCTCTTTATCGTTTGTATATTTTTTTGAATGTAAAGAATTATCGTTATATGATTTTGACGCTATTTTATATCAGTCGGACGCAATCGAGAGAAATATTGCTTAGAATAGATAGTCTTAATTAGGAAAATCTATCATTTGAAATTGTACCGATAGACCCTAGCAATAGACAGCCTAATGTTATTGTTGCAAACTATTTACATCATATTTCATTTTACAACTTGACTGAGTGTCCTTTTTAAAGAAAATTAGTTTCGTCGTAAGTTTCTATTGACACGGCACGAAAAATACTTAAATGCAATTTATTTTCAAATTTTAGAAGTTATTTTAAAACTTCACTTTGTAAAGTTCTATTTGACTTTTTTTTATATTATAATTGTTTTTTAATGTATTTGCTAATTTATTTAGTTTCAATGGCAATACGCATTTTTATGAATTTCAATGAATTGTTTAGCGAAAGATGGTAACATTTCATCAGAAGGCGTCTTAGAAGTTGTAGTTAGTTTAATCAGTTACTATTTTTATTAACATTAACGATTATTTGTCTAAATATGAAAAATGTATTAACAAAATGTCACGTAGATTTTTTTTCCAGTCGGACTTTTTTTTGTGTGAATTTTTTTTTTCAATTCAGAGCATGCGCGACTCGTAGCTATCGAGACTTGCAGAAGCGAGCTTCTTGCAAGTGTTTATTCGCTTTCAAAAGCCACTTTTGCAAGTTTTGTTGCTAATCTAAGTCTCGCTTTACACATGTATTTTAAGGTTATAAATGAATGCGAACTGAGCGTAATGATATAACTACTACCGTAGTGATAATCTTTATAATGATTGTGGAAAACAGCGCTGACGGCTCATGGGGAGTTATAACAAGAAAATGAGACCACAGCAGTAGTTTTGTTCATTAGAGCAGTATCGCATTGTAATTGGTTGTCAATAAACGAAGTTATATGGTTGTCTTTCTAGGTACATAACTAAGGCTGAGTTGCATGAACTAACTTAACTTTGACCAAAGGACTATGTACTCATATTTTTTGACATCTTGTACTGTATGGTTGCAAATAAAATATCTTGAATCAAAGCGTAAAAGTAACTAGCCGTAAAATCCTCGGTAAACCGGAGCTTTTAGGGCTGGTTAAGTTTTTTTTTTTTTGTTTATTTCGTGTAATCAACAGCGTTATGTACATAATATATATAATACAACAATGATACATTTTGGTTATAATTAGAGTAAATGCAATTCAATTTATGTATTCGGATCATAAGTTTATATTCCAAACACTTGGTAACGTCACGTTTTACAATGGTTTAATACAAATTTAATTTGAATTCATAGCGGCTTTAATGCCTTGTCAATTTTAAAGCTAGTTTAGTGCAACTCGGCTTAAATCAATTGAAGTTGCAAAATATTACCACCACGGGGTGGAAATAAAATTGTTTCGTTACCGTAATCATGTTCAGACAGCTTTACTATTTTCTAAGTCTTTATTTTGAAATAGCACTGATTAGGTATGCGAAAGTAGCAATTTTATGGAGATATATTAATACTAGTTAATTTGGTTAATTCTTATTTCTTGGATTTCTTTAAGGGGATTAATTTTGTTGTACAGGTATGATTCTATTTTATCGCCTAAATTATAGTTTACGTAATTTATTGACTTGTGTATGTATAACTATGCGTAGATTTAAAGTGCATTTCGTTAATCTTCCAACTTTATGTCACACCTGAGTTTGATTATAATGTTGTTTTTATAGAATTATCACAAGAGTTCGATATCTTTTGAGAAATTATTATTGTATGTAATGTGTAATTATGTTATAAAGTATTACATGTAATTATTAAAAGAAGACAATTTAAATATTTATTGTTTTATTTACGCACATAGTTAAAAGTTTAGATCTAGGACTGATTTTTCAATGTATTTGACAAAATAGTTCAATGGGTTAAAAAGTATTTCAGCCGATAGAAAATACTAAAATTGCATGTTCTACCTTGGTTTCAAACCAATAGAAATCATTTATCTATGGTTTGGTGATTGAAAAACCAGGCATTAGAGTTTACTCAACAAAGAAATAGGCAGTCCATTACATGTCTTTCGTTTGAAACATTGGTAACTCTGTGAAACTTTACAGTTTTAAGATGCAATTTGTTATAGGTACACATCAGCATATTTTAGATGCAATACACAACAAAATAACAATGCAATAGCACAACAGATCTAACAAATCTGTACCGCGTAAACGATAAGATAACACTACGAATAGAATAATCATGATTAAAAAAGGTAACATTAAACAAAATTTAAATATAAAGAAGGGAACTTCTATATTCTATCGACGGCCGGGAGTCCGCGAGCGTCGCTGCGCGCCACCGCCGGCGCTCGAACGCCTTGCCAGTCGCCCGTCCCAGTGAACCTCTTGTTCACAGACATCAGCTGCTCAAAGTTCGCTTTCGCGAGCTTGTGCTTATTTTTAACCTTGCAAACCAACTCCTCATCGTATACTTCTTCGGGATTTTCCAGCTTCAAGTGCGCCTTCATCTCTTGCGCTGTCACCAAGAAACAATTCCACGGTGACCAGTCTTCGTTCACGTTCCATCGACACAGCTTGAGCTCGGTGATATCGTTACATTCGCTGATCGCCGAATGCGAGTGCCACAATTTTTCCACGATGAAGAAAATGTCTTTCTCCTGAAGAACGAAAGCGAGCGATCCCCAACACTTTCGACGGCGCTCATCTCTTTGCACCGCTCGAAGAATTAATTTATAGGGTGTCATGTCTATCCAGAGCCGTTCAGAGACATCCTTCCATGTACAGGACTTGCACAACTCGAATCCGCTCATTTTGACATTGAGAGGGAAGTCTGCGTATGGTTTGACTTGATGACACAGTGCGCAATAGTATAAATGACCGTCCTCCATTTTTCTGTAGTCTCTTAAGTCTTTACATTTAGTCACGCCAGAATTCAGCTCGGACGTTTTTATTAATTGAAAAACTGATGCAGCTATTCTGCGTCTCAAGAACTCTAGCTGAAAGCCGTTGCACCGCCTCACGACAAGATCGCATTCTCTATCGAGCAGGTTGATCACCTCTTCAGCGAGAGGATGGCGAAATTCTTGTAGTGCAAATTTCATATCCACCAATAGTTCCAATCGTTCTTTGACCTCCATATCTTCACGGAGGAAAGAGTTGTAGAGCTCTTTCAGTTTACTCGCTTTTTGTATCTCGACTGTCTCCATTGTTATAAGCTTACCGTTTCGACCGTACCAAGCTACGGGCTTAGAAATTTCGTCTAAAAATAGTTTTTCCTTGATTTTCTTGCTGTCTTCTCTCACTTTGACTCGATAATCTTCGATACATCTTAGCAGTTCGACTTCCTTGTCGAGAAGCAACGTGAACTCTGCTATTTTAGGTCCTTTTGCGTGTAACCGTGATATCCTGGCTATTTCAGCGTGTTTCCATCGATCAACCTGAAATAAACCGTTATCTTTTAGAATTTTTATGTCATACTTAGTATGGAAACTAGGAACCTATTGTTGAGTCCTCACCCGCTTGGTACATGAGCGTGGAGATAACGAGGCTTGGTATGAGTTTTGATATGTGGCGTTATGTGAACGCACCTCTATCCCGTTTAAGCTGTTTGTCTATGGGTTGCGCGGCACATCCCTGGTGGAATAATACACTAGACCGGCGCGCGTCTCATCCTTAGTTATACCGGACACATCTTGTGGCAAGGGTGTAAGACATTTTGGTTAAGACGTATTTGCTTGTAATATACTTTTTGGATAACAACGGACGTTGTTATCCTCAAGTGAGGGCCTAAAACGAGAGGGACATCGGGAAGCTTCGTGGACAATCCCGATGCCATAGATAGTTAACGTACCTAAACCTAGGTACCTAATTTTTAAGTGACATTTAACTTAGTTCCTTATACTCGCCAAATCCAATCAAAGTGGTGGACCACTTTGTTCCACTTTATTGAAATGTAAGCCAAACGATAGCCCAAAAAGTTTACGTTACTTAACTAAAAAAACTCATCCTAACCATAAAGGTGTCAAAGAAGATCGAGGTAGGAGCGCGCGGCAGGGATGTAAAACCACTAAAAACGGCTCATCGACCAAACGAAGCGTATATATGCTTCTATTCTGCGTCTCAAGAATGACAAGAAAACAAGACAAAAATGCTTTCGTTTGTCCGGATCTCTGTCTTTCTCTACAGGTTGCATTTCTAAACCGATTCTGTTAAAATTTTGTAAGTAGTTAGGTAGGTTTTTTTTTTTGGAAAAAAAATTAATAGTTCCGCCATTTTGAAAAATGTTCAAAGCTGACTCGACAAAAAAGTTTGTGTAGATATCGAACCTGCTCACAAAATTTTACGAGAATCGGTTGAGGAATGCGATCTGTAGAGGAGACAGACGTCGGCCGCAAGGTCTACACTAGTAATAAGTACTAAATAGGTATGACTTATTTTGAAAAGAGGCAAGTATCTACTTCACTCACCATTGCATAAAGCTGGTCAAAGTCCTCGCGCGTCTTAGGAAATGTTTTGGTAATCAGGTCCCTGCGCAGCCTCCTTTCCATAGCTTCTCGTTCCAGTCTGTCTTCTTCTTTCATTCTTGCTATTCTCTCCCTGTTAAACATGAAAAATCGGAATTGAGAAGGTACGTAAAACCACTTAATTACGTAAGACGAGGGTAGTTGCAGTTCTCAATTGTGTCTAACACTGTTGTATATGTAGCCTTCAAGTTTTACATAAGTTTAGTAAAGTTAAGTTTTAAGTTTCGTCAAAAATAACATTTCCAAAAAATATATTTTTATCACATCTATTGCGGCCACATTTTCTTTTATTTTTCAGAAACGCACATAGATTTTTTACATTTTAAAAGTTTACAATGCCTCTCTATGTATCTCTTACCGTTCCCGTGATATTTGAAGGTCATTTTGTCATTATCTGTTATTCCATTATTTCTTCGATTTGACCCACAAGGAGTCATATTTTAAAGTGTTTGTATATAGAGTTTATCGGATTCAGCAATGTTAAAAGCTCCTGAACAGCTTTGTTGAAAACGCGAATTGTAATTGCCATTCTTGAAAACCATAAGCCATATCAAGATGCATTCAAAGAAAGATTTGCAGATAATTTCACGATAAACATTTCAGCCTTTAACACTTTTCTCCTAGCTAGGTAGTTCTGTTTTATGAAAATCTAGAAAAACTGTATTTTTCTAGATTTCTCTTTTGTTTCCCACAAAAGAGAAACCGGGTGAAAAAAAATAGTTCCATAATAAAAGTTCTCGAAGTGTTTCTGTTTCGGAAGTGAATAACTTATATATAGGTACATGAAAGCTACACGCATGCAAAGATTCAGCCCTTTTGCCAGCGTTCGACCATTCCGTCCGCTTTCGCACATAATTGTTTACTAAAATTAAGCGTGTCTTTCTCAAGTAGTGAGAATGAAATAAATAAACGTACTGTTCTTATTGCTGTATTATATGAGTTGCACTCACTCATTTTCTTATAGAGGGTGACAAAAAGCAGAGTGACAAAAAGTCAATCAATCTACTATTTCTATCGCTTTGTCTCTCGGTTATTGGTTCTCGGTTATTGGATGGCTTTATCATCATTGCCATGCAGTCTGTACCTACCGACCAATTGCTGGGTACAGGTGGCTAAGGAAGAATGCCCACGTTTACTTTTTGAAGCCCTTATTACAACTTTTTCTTAAATTTTGACAGTTCCGCGTTGATTTAGTTTAGCGGCTGTTTCTCGTTTGTTTTGCGTCTACATCACTACAAAAAGTCTTCATGGGCGATCTCTCTTAGATACACATACAGTTAGATACACATCAATGTTTAAATAATTTCGTGTGTAGGTACTATACTAACATGCAGACTGCTAGCCACCGCTCAACTTTCTGCCTGAACTGGTGGTGCCTGAACGATCTCTGTATGACCGTGGCGTAGTGGTCATGGTTCAGTCTTTTGATCATTTCCACGTAGGACTCGTAGGGGCGCGGGGACAGTATCCTGTCCGTCACATTAGGGATGTACACAGGGACGTGGCAGCCGACCATCTGCGTCGCACGACTGTAGCTGGTGTCCTGAAGAAAACGTCAAAGCAGTAGGTAAGTGATCAAATCTATTTCCAGAAAAAAGATTTTTTTTTGCAATAGGTGGCAAACATGATAACGGGCCTCATGATGGTAAGCGGTCACCGTCGCCTATGGATACCATACCAGCATCCCTAGCATGCGCGCGCGACAAAATTCTTCTCGTCACTTTTTGCCATGCGAGAACGTGACAAGGCTTTGTGGAAGCTTATGTCTGTCTCTATAAAAATAGTCGAGATACCGTTGTCGCGTTGTATATGCTAGGCCTGCTGTAAATACCAGGAGCATCACAGATACGTTACCGACCATTAAGGACTCTATTGACAGCCTTTTTGAAGAACCCCACAACAGTGCAGACTAAAAGTACAGCTAGATTGTACGCATAATGTAAATAAGTTCAGTAAGTAGGTACCTATAATTATAATCAAGTCAATTTAGTTTATGTATGTATTTAGGTAGGTATGTACTTCGTAAGTTGGTTCTATACATCGTAAAATAGACAATGATTTACTTGTAGCAAAAAACAATAAATCCCAAAAAATTAAGAACTTAAGTAGGTCAGCTTTTTTTTAATTTAAATATTACACTCCACGGACTCCGGGGGATCGTGACTTTTGTTAACATAAATCTTTAATTATTATTTAAGGGGATACAGGTAGAGGGGGGTTAGTTATTAAGCCTTAATCTAAAGTTAGGTTAAAGGTTATCAGATTTACTTATTTCAGATAGGTCAGCTTAAAATACTCAGCTTATCTACCATTACCCGAAGCCATTACCTATACTTTTCACTGTCGTCAAAACAATGAGTGTATCAACAATCAACAATTTGTGTGTGGGTATGTGTGTGTGTGTGTTTGTTAGTTACTTCTTCATGCTTCTTCTTCTTCTTCATTCTTAAACGATTAACACATAGGCTACTTTCATGTACGGGGCGCAGCTAGTAAATTAATAACGTTTTACACACAGCTCCACACAGGATTCCCTGTGTCGGGGATGCCATGAAACACACACAAAGACAACTAACACCCTGACCCAGAATAAATAAATAAATAAATAAATTCGGGACACTTTCACACACGGTCGCCTGACCCCAAACTAAGCAAAGCTTGTACTATGGCTGCCAGGGACTGATATACATACTTATATATTTTTAAATACATACTTAAATAGATAATAACACCCAGACATAGAACAAACACAAATTTTAACTACATATAAATGTTTGTCCTAGGTGGGAAACGAATCCACGCCCCCAAACTTGGAAGGCAGGTTCACTAGCAAACTGAGCCACCGAGGCAGCTAGTCGAACAGATTATATTTAAAGTCATCGTCTTGGAATCGAATCCAAAACCTCCTTCTTAAATGAAGCAGTTGAACTCTGACTAGGCTAGGAGGGTGGTCAAATGAAGATAGAGTTTAAATTGCTACGTAGAGCTCCTGGCTACTTAATACGCTGCTCTACCCGTATAGCAGAGTATTTGGTGTAGTGTAATTTGATTGACCTTGTTACTGGAATTTGAGCTCTACTAACTATTAGACCCGGTAGTCTAGTTTCTATCGGGCACAAGTGTATAACCACTCACGTATATTTTTTCCCGTTCTTCTGCCGTTTGAGTGTCTCGACATGTTTTTTTCTCTGGTGGCAATTTCTCGGGCTTCTGAGGTGTTTGCGTGTAGGCGTGATGGTAGATAAGACCTGAAATTAAAAAAAAACCTAAATGTTGCCATCCAGAAACGTAAAATTTTTTCTAGAATGTAGATACATTCTATCCCGAAAGATTTCGGGATAGACTGGGTATCTACCAAATAAATTATAAATAGGGTCAATTGGGGAAAATGCGTCTGATGAAAAATTGCGTCTTTCGAGAATTACTGACAAACTCTTCACAAATTAGGCAACTAACGCTATCTTGTATATAATATAATGCAACTAAAGATAAAAAAAAATATAGTTGGCGTAAAAATATGTGTTTGTCAGTAATGAAAGACGCAATTGCCCCACAGACGCATTTGCCCCAGTTGACTCTAGTTGAACTTATTTATTACTAGCTGCGCCCCACGGTTTCACCCGCGGTTAAAAAGTATCCTCTGTGCTATTCTAGCCTATAATCTATCTCTGTGCCAAATTTCATCGAGATCTGTTCAGCCGTTCTGGCGTGAAAGAGTAACAAACATCCATCCATCCATCCATACATACAAACTTTCGCGTTTATAATATTAGTAGGATGTTAACTAGCTGCGCCCCGTGCTTTTATTGTGTTAAACTTCGTGTTAAACTATGTTTTATTCCAGGGTCTGAGCTACCGCTATACCAAGCTTCATCAAAATCTGTCCGTTCGTTTAAGCGTGAAAATGTAACAAACATACACACTTACAAACTTTCGACTTTATAATATTATAGTGTGATGTGATATTCTGGGCATAATATTAGTTTCTCATAGAGTGCTTGCTTCTAAGAAACTTAATAGAGTTCGTAAATTATAATTTATCTATTTACTTCGGACAACAAAAATCCACACTTTACACTAACATTCCATAACAAAAGTTCTAATCTAAATTTTAACAATTTCGTATGGGTAGTATTTAATAGTATTTATTTTCTTATATCGACTTTTTGAAGTAAACAGTAGGTAAACTTTTGAAGTAATTTATAAACGACATTGTTTATTTTTTACCTGTGTAAACATTTCGATATCCCCCTAAATAAGGCTTTTTCATTGGATCGCAGAATATTTCCACATTGATCTGTTTAAATGTTCTACCGAACGGCACCGATACCCTCAAAACATCGTTGACGGGCATTTCTCTGTACAACTTTTCTATTTTCAACCTATCGGTATTTTTAGTCAGTAGTTCCACTTCTACTATTCCATATTTGTCGTAATCCAAATCGAATAGGGCCATTCGGTCTTTCAGTGCGTTTTCTCTTCTCAATAGGACCAAATTATCGTGATCTACTTGAAAGACACCTGCCAGGTTTTTCTTGATATCAGCTATTGTCATAGTTGAGTTGTAAGAGCGTGTAAAGACGCTATTTTGGTTCCGAATACGGAACTTGATTGCGATAAAAGGTATTGTCGCCTTCTTGGGCAAAACTGCGTGTAGAAGTTCGTGCACATAAGATTCCTTTGGGATCGACGATAGAGCGAAATCCTCAGAATCCTTGGTGTAAACGTCAATTACCATATTGCCAAGTGCGTCGACTTTCAAGTCTGATAATACGCTGGTTTCTTTCAACACGTTTCGGTTCTTCGTCAACAGTAGATTTGAATTCGATACTGAGAGTAACTTTGATAGTTTACGCTTGACGATTTTAATTGGGGTATTTGCTGGGAAGACTTTGTTAAACACATCGTTGGGGTGCAGCGGAGATTTGAAGGTCACTAAGACGTGGCTCGTGGGGCATTTGAACTGAGCCTCAAGGTCTCTGACGCAGGGAGCTGTTTGGTACCGCGACTTGCTATCATCCTCGTCAACTTCGCTGACTCTCTTGTATGGCGGCGCTGTGAGAAGCTTCTCTCGACCCAACTCGCATTGGCACTCGATGACTCCTCTCAAGCAGTCTGGGTTTGTGGTTATCGCCTGTATACCTACAGGTAGGGACTCGTTTTTACTTTTACTCATAGCTTTTAAAAACACCGAAAAGATTAGAACAATACGACTGATCTAGAAAACAAGAACACCCGATAACAAAACAAATAAATATAAAACTGCAGCTGTGACGCATTGATTGACTGGTTGAATTGTTTTCGTCGCTTAGTGACAGTTGCTATGTTACGATTATTTTGTTAAACCATGGTTCAAAAAACATTGCATTCGGGAGAAATCACGTAATGACGTCACTCCTCCTCCCCATCCGTCTCTTTCGTACTGTTTGTAAATTTCGGTCCTGCTTAAGCATCGATTAACGTCACTACGTGTTGTCCACGTGTTATATCTACCTAGCGGTGCATATTATTTGACCATGGTTAAAATGTTGTTTGCTAGCAAAAAGTTAGTCTAATTTACTGCGTAAATAGGTAAAGGCATAAGTATTTTATCTTTGGCAGAGATTTTAGAATAGAGTGCTACTATGCAAAGATCTTTTTAGAAATGAAATAAAATTAATTTTGCTAAAGTAGAGCTAAACCGAGCTAAACAGAACTAATAAAGCTGATGAAAGGTTTGCGGGATATTGTTAGTTTCCGCCGCAGAGCAAGACGTTGTTTTGTATAAATTAACCGCTAAGCTTTAAAAACTAAACTCCTTTGAAAATGTTATAAAAGATGCGAGTGGTGTGCATTCAACATTTTTAATAGGTAATTTTCTGTATGAAACTGTTTCCTTTGTAAGTTTGTACTTTAGCCGAAGTAATTAATTTGTTTTCATCTTCTGGCTATAGTTATTACCTATTCAGATGCAAAAAGATATAGATGTGACAGTCATTATTTACCGAAGGAAATAAATTGTTTGATCTCCTAACTGAAACGTAAGTAGGTGGTTGATAGTTAATAAAAATTGAGAAAACAATAAAATTACAGGGCAATAAAAGAGCGAATGTTCCGACCGTAGCTGGCGTGATATTAAATTCCTCCAAAAACATAAAAATGATTTTCGATCGTAAAACTATAATTTACAGACGTAAAAATGCGCTGAGTTATATGTTACGCCGAGATGTGGAGTAAGGATATTGGATCGCATTCGAGCTTGGCACTTATTGTTTATGCCTTTGACAACTTATTTTAAGCTTACTTCTTGTTTACGTTAGCTTAGGTAGCAGTTCGTAGGAGTCCTTCAAGTTTTACTAAAGAGCGTATAGTTTGATTTTACCTTTAAATAGGTACTCACTTACCTCGCTTAGATCACATAAATAAGTACTTGTTTAGTAAAAGTGTCTCTTTCAGTACATCTGAAAGAGACACTTTTTGTCAATAGACGTTTTAAAAAACTTCAGTAAAACCACCCTTCCAAAAAAGTTACTCCCCTCTGCCTTTTTGTGAATTTCCATAACAGTGGATAGGTACATATTAGAATCAGTGCTATTTTAAAGCCGCGTCTTTTCAGAATTTTCCGCTCTTCAGCGAACTAATGCTATTCTGCAAATGATCGACTATGTGGCTGGAGAAAATTGTCGTATTAAAAATGAAATAGAGATGAAATAGATATGATTAATGATACGTTCAAATAGGCATTCATTATTTAATCTTTACTTGTTTTCTTGTGCTTTATGTGTCGTGAAATAAAGCTCTGCATTAAAAAAAAACCCATGATGTTATTTAAGCCTTCAACTCATACTTTCTTTTTTTCAAATTACTCCAAAGCTGTTTAAAAGTTCAGCATGAAGACGATATTCTAGGTATGTCACCTACATAACCTACAAACTAGAATAACCTTTACTTTACTTACCTAATCTAATTAGCCACTAAAATCTGATCTCACTTTAATTTATAACTAAAATTAAGGCATTTTAGATTATTTTACATAATAATTAAACCAATTTAATAAATTAAGTGTTATTAGTGTTTATTCGTAAAATTGTTTTGTTTGATGTTAATTTTATTGAAGTGTGAATAGTGAATTAGATGTAAATATCTAGTAAAAATGTTTAAAATGTTAAATATTGCATTTCCGCTAGGACAAACTGTTGAGACTAGATACTTTAACATACATACTTACTTCACTTTTTTATGTACACAGTTTTGAGCAATAACATTTTATTTTACTTTACTTTAAACGCATCTAAAACAGCAGTGTAATTTTGCACAAACGATTTGTCTGATGTCTTGAAAACGCGGCTTAACCGTAAAGCGTCTAGCTGGCTGCTTGCTCTAACCCGCTCTTCCTATCAGATCAGGGCTGCGTCCGTGTGCGTTCTGTAAACACGTGTTTTAATCAAGCCTGTTGCTCCGCTTCCGTTTGCTGCGGCTACTCGCAGCTCGGCAAAGAAAAACTTTGCATGCGTTTTATTACGACGGACGCCGGCCGGCCGCAGGGCTTAATTTCGATGCCGACCTGTCTCACTTTAATTGTTTTACTGTATGGTGGATGCGGTAAACATTTAAACATGAACTATGACAGTTAGAAGTTGGAATGCATGTTTTCATTTCTGACTTAGAATAAACAGGTTATTTCTGACTAATTCTGCATGTCTCTATTTAGTTTGTGAATTTGTACCTTTGCATACTTTGCAATGGATATGTCGCAGCCAACTTGCTTAATCAGCTGTTCAATGAACAGCCTAGCCATTTTACTAAATGGCACCGTTCAACTAGCTTCCTGAATGATATTCAGCCTTAGCGTCTAAAACAACATTTAATGAACTGGCTGGCTGATGCTCAGGCCATTCATAGAATAGGGTGATTATTTGCCAAAATTACTATTTTGAACGAAGATAAGTTGATTAAAATTAATACTGATAAAAATAAAATCCAAACATCGATAAAACGAACCGCAATTCTGATAGACATGACATTATAATAACCTAACACCTTTCCTGCCCGACTCCTTTATCAGGGCAAATCCGACTTTGATTGGTAAAGTTAGAAGGCTTAGCCTTCTTGGTTATTCTTTTTTATAACAACCCGTAACCTACTTAAATGACTTGGCTGGACAAGTAGTAAACGTTGTCGATCAAAGCCATGTTGCCTAGCCGTTTCATTAAATAGCCGAATATCATCAGGAAGCTAGTTGAACGGCGCCGTTTAGTAAAAAGGCTAAGCTGTTAATTGAACGGCGAATTAAGGCTGCGACAGTTTTTTTTGGGATTTTGTGATGTTACTCTTATAAAAGTGGGGAAAGCCTAGTTGGAGGTGGCTCGCCTCTCAATCGGTTAGATCCCAGCCGAAGGCTCGCACCAATTTGATTATTGAACATGTGTGTAATGTCGTCTGATTCTGCTACATAACTGGGGCCAGTTTATGGCGATAGGTCCCGTGTCCCCACGATCGGGACTGAATATCGTCCGGCGAAGTGTGGGTGTTATGAACAACTCTACCAGTCCCTTAAGGGTGACGGTATGTTATGTACCTGTTATATTCCTCTTATAGACATTCCTATGGCGAAAGTTTGTGTGTGTGTGTGTGTGTGTGCGTTTGTTTGTTTCTTCTCCATGCTTTAGGAGATAAACAGATTTTGATAAAATTTGGTAAGTACAAGTATGGAGGCACATAGGCTACTTTTTAACCACGGGTCACGCCACGGGGCGCAGCTAGTATACACTAGGCTTTGACTGCCTCGGTGACTCAGTTGGTAGTGAACCAGCCTTCTGAGCTTGGGGGCGTGGGTTCGATTCCCACCTAGGGCAAACATTTATGTGATGAACATTTGTGATGTCTGGGTGTTAATATCTATTCAAGTATGCATTTAAAAATATCTAAGTATGTGAATCGGTCTCTGACAGCCATAATACAAGCTTTGCTTAGTTTGGGGTCAGGCGACCGCGTGTGGAAGTGTCCCGATTTTTTTGTTATTACAATTTTGAATATACTTCCAAAGTATTAAGGCACCTACATCATATGACAACAAACAACATTTACCATGCGACCAACCCTGACATTGCAAAACAAAAAACAGCATCAGAGATCGGAACGCGGTAGTGATGGAGGCTCTGAGTCGGGAGGAGGCCATGATGTTATATTAATTGTTATAAAAATTGTAATAATTTCTGTTCTCGTAATAGTTTTTATTTATTTTGTTATCGTTTTATATAAATTGTGGGTCCATCTCGAGCATTCATGCTCACTATCGAAGGCACCTTCTTGCGGCGGCGTCGTGTGTCGGGTCGTTCTCTTCCCTCAAATATGGTTGAGAAGAGCGATGGCTGGCACATGCGTCATACTCGTGATCGGGTGCTGCTTGCGGGTCGCTGGTCTGCTCGTGGTGTACTCACAATGCATTAAGTAAATCTGAAAACCTTTAACCTAACCTTAGATTAAGACTTAATAACTAACCCCCCTCTACCTGTATTTCCCTTAAATAATAAATTTAAGATTTATGTTAAAAAAAGTCACGGTCCCCGGAGTCCGTGGAGTGTAAATTTTTTAATAAAAAAAAAAAAAAAAAAACAGCTGTTCATTACAAAAAGTTAATTGGCTGGCGACGAAATGTATGGAACAACTGATTTTCGATTTGTGAGTTCAGGGTTCGTCTAATATTAAAAGTTGTTTGTTATGATGTAGACAATAAGCCTTTAAAATTTTGCTAGCATATTAAAATAGGGGTGTATAGTCATAATCGACCAAGCGAGCGTCTCTGCTTAAGCTTCGCCAAAAATGCTTTCGTATATCCACGAAGTCTTCAGTTCACGGAGCAATTAAGAGTCCGGCGACCTAACTAATTTCGACCTAGGGCGATCTAGACTAACTTTGCATTGGCTTAAGGTATTCTATCGCCATTTCGTCTCGAAGAAGAAGACGAGTGAAGAGAGCGAGTAATGATACTGACGAGCCTCTAAAGTTACCTACAGAGTGACAAAGTGCAATTTCAATTTTTTTTATGACTTTTGCACTTCTGTAATCATTCTTAAGTAACTAAGAATTTCCCTTGTATTATGGATTCATTTAACAGCTAATGATGTAGACAACCTCCCTACGTATAATAAATAATTAAAATAATAATCAAAAATTCCATTAATTTTTGATTTGCTTTGTCTATCTATTGAATAAATCAGTCAAAAGTGACCCCTTAAAAATGCGGATATTTTTCATAGCTCTATTTTCGCTTGAGAACGTTTTTAAAAAAAAAAACCAAGAACATAGGGGCGAAGATATTGTTAATTTTATTGTACATGCTAAATTTCATCATAATCTGACAAACGGTTTTCAAGAAATTTGAGTAGCGCGTTTGTATGGAAATTTCAGAACGTCGCGGCCCTCTTAAGTATAATAGACCAGATAATGAAACTGAAGGCAAATCACGTAAATGCTTTCACGAAGTTGCTACGTACTTTGAGATTCAGATATTACACAGTTGGCTTATACTTAAAAATGTTTCACTAAGGACCAACTACAACTTTATTAAATTTTAATATTTTTTAACAAGAATCTAAGATAGGTAATCCTAAAAGTAAATTAAGTATTATTTTAAAGTAATTCATTAATTTTGTTTACAGCATCGTGTGGGTTCCAAAACGCTTTATCTCTCCGTAGCGGCGCGATATTCGAGGCGAACAGTTTTATTGTGCTCGCGGGCACGGCCGGCGGCCTGTCGGGGGGAGTCCGGCCCTGGCAGCGCCACGGGTGGAGGCAGGACGCACCGGTTCATTCGATTAAAGCTGTACACGGAAATTATCAAACGAAACGCACCGACAACTCAACGGGCCGTGAGAGCCCCTACATTAATAGTTTTTGTTCCCAACTCCACGTTTCGTAGCAGAAAGGTAAAGTTTGGGTTCTTTTTTCTCCATTCGCTTGTTTTCAGACACCTCTCATTTCGCAACACTCTTTGGTCATCTCGAATTCAATATGGAACTCGTTTCATACAAATAGCTTGTCTACTTTTGTGTCGCTCGTCCTTTGCATACGTGATGGGGAAAATTTTCAAAGTTGCGTCAATGCGGACGCGATACTTTGGGATCCTATTTATTTGCGCTTATGACGTTATGTGGTCCTAATTTTCTCATGAATAACACAGGGACAATTTCATAAGCCAATAGTTTGAATAGTCGTTGATGAGTATGAACTGAATTAGTCATTCACATGATAAAGGTACAGAAAATGTTTTAGGTACTTATAAAATAGATACCGTAATGACAAACAGCCTGATGGCTTCCATAGAGCTCTCGTAATTGAATAAAGTTACGTGTACGCTGTGCATGTGCAAAACTACTACGTCAAAATTCAAATTCGGTTTGTTTTGCTGCGTTTGTTCAGATTTTCCAATCGCATGTCACGTTAATTTGTTTGCCCAAATTTTATCACCACCACAAACGATTCGATTTAAATTTAGCTCTCTCTCTCTAACCTGGGTTTGACTGTTCATGACGAGACAAATCATAGTTAATCTGCACAACTCTTAATGTAGACATAGGAATAGCGTACATTAATATGTAATCCTACTAATATTATAAACGCGAAAGTTTGTAAGAATCGTTATTATTGACAAAGAAAGGGAATATTACTCACTCCACCGAACTGTCTTCGTTTTGTTTTCTCAGTTACCTAGTATGTGTGTGTGTTGATAAGTTTGTTAATCATATCTCTCATTTATCATATCTCTTTGGAGCTAAATCCTATCCTACTAATATTATAAACGCGAAAGTTTGTAAAAATGGATGGACGTTTGTTACTCTTTCACGCCAGAATGGCTGAACAGATCTGGATGAAATTTGGCACAGAGATAGATTATAGTCTAGAATAGCACATAAGATACTTTTTAACCGCGGGTGAAACCGCGGGGCGCAGCTAGTGTACAATAAATATACCCTTCTACTTAAAACAATTAAATTCCAATCGAAGCTGCTTATTTGAAAAAAATGGTAAGTAATTAAAATAATTATTGTTCTACTTTCTATAGGTCAACCCACAGTGAGTCCTGGTGGGCTGACATAAGTATAGAATATGCTGTTGCATAAAAAGTCGGCTTCAAGACTTTTTATGCAACAGCATATTCTATACATATCATAAATGTACTTCGTATCTATATAAATAATTACTTAACGTGTCTCAAACTATGGCAACGCATTTAGACTGAAAGTTGCTTAACTTCAGCGATTTGTACGAAAACCAGTATAAATTGAGCTAAGAACGTTTTTTATGAATTGATTTTTGTTGGTGCTCTACCCAATCCCAATATGGGGTTTTTGGAGGTCCTTCAGCCATTTTTTGGTATTTCATTTTTCCTGTTATTTGTATGCGATGGCTGACGGACTTTCAGTTCTCCGATACCTGGGGCCCAATTCGGAGATATGAGATGTTCATCTCACCATTTTTCATCCTTGTTGCTATCGTTTGAAACGTCGTAGGTGTGAGAGTGACCAAGATAAAATCTCATCTCATCTCACGCGTAGGAATAGCCCCACTTAGTAGACACGAGCGCTACGATATTGCAAAGTGCAAATCACTTGTTTGACGTCCTAGCGAAAATATCGAGATAATGCAAAATATGATTGTGACGTCAACATGAATAATTGTTACGTTGAAACTGAAACATCAATATGCTTAATGAGAGTTGATTAGCGCTGGCTACGTCGCAAATTATGTACTCGATCGCAGTGTTACAAACATGTAGGTGACGTAGCTTGCCAGGCTAGTGTTGCCATTGGTTTGTCAAATTATCCACAAATAGGTTAAAATTATAAACTTTTTTTTTATCTACCGGTTAAGTTTCTTTACCGTCTCGAAAAATAAGGATATAATGGAGTCAAAGCCTATCATCGCATATAATTTTTTACTAACAAAAAAAAAATATTTTTTTATCATCCTGCATCCTGCTAAATGCGCGGAATTTATCAATAAATGCGTAACCCGATCCTAATATTTGAAGCTAGGCGATAGATTTAAGTACTCGCCGCACGAGTTGACGACCTTTTTGACTTATTCTTACGACCTATTCTTACTGGAGTGAGATTCAATCTCACCATTTTTCGTCCTTGTTGCTCTCGTTTGAATAGTCATAGGTGTGAGAGTGACCAAGATAAAATCTCATCTCATCTCCTAATAGCCCCCCTGTTCGAGTGTGCATCCCAGCCCACGCACCCGCGCTCCACTCTCTGCTAAGCAAATCTTCTCGTGTATAGTTTCTGTTCCACTTACGCAACAAACACTATTATTCTCGAGACAGAAAAGAATCAACCGGCATAATTCTGTCTTTGTCATTGGCTAAGACAGGGAAAATTAAAACTGAAACAATTTTGATTGCTCTAGAACAGGTAAGAACAGCTCGCATTTTTTTTATATTATACCTTTTTCTTTTGTCAATCAAAATCAAAAATCTAAGGAATATCTAAAAAAACACTCAACGAATGGACTAAACTATCTATGTAATTTATTTATTTTGTAGAATCTATAGTGTGCTGAATTACAGTAGTACTGAATACTTGCTTTGGTGAATCCAAAGCAAGTATTGTAGTTTTGAAGTTCTGATTTTTGTACACACTTTAAAATGGGGTGATTACAGACAGAAAGTTAACAAAATATTAAATATTTTTCTTGCACCAGCAATACATAATATTATTATAATCACGCAAATTATGGGCACCCTATTTATAGGACGTGTTCCTGCGTAACTAGATATTATTTAATCAACACTTCAATCATTGATTAACATTTGAAATGAGACAATATTCCGATCTACGAATAGATTACGTATTTATGTATATTTCTATGATAGATGGCCTACACCTACAGTGGTTAATTTATTTATAACAATTACTTACAAAAATGATTAGTTTACCACCAAATCGTTTTTGTGTCAGACTGGAGAATAAAAACAAAAAATAGTTCCTACTACGATGAATCATTTGCCTTACATTAAGGGAAAAGAAAGAAATAGTGTGACAAATAGAAACTCTACGATACTATTTTTGCTTGCAACATAGATCATCGATTTGGTCCGTTAGGTTTTTCGGTAGTATTCTGAGAAAATTTCTTTCATACTACGTAAAACATTGTCATGCTGTAAGTATGTTTTTGCAATGTTGCATTTAATCATCATTATCAGCATTACAGCCGGAAGACGTCCACTGCTGGATAAAGTCCTCCTTCAATGATCTCCACAACGACCGGTCATACTCTACCCGCATCCAGCGGCTTCCCGCAACCCTCACCAGATCATCGGTCCACTTTAGAAGACTTCCTACGCCGTGTCTTCCGGTTCGTGATGCATTTAATCTGAAAGTATTTTTTTAATTATTACAAATTCACATAGGCAGGTAGTTGAAAGTTAATGAAATATCATTCGTCGCTCACGTGTAAGCCTTAATGAACAAGCTTGTAATCGTATTATTAATTTACGTTGTCAACAATATCGGGTGCCGTGTAAAATGATTGTTTATTGTGGTAGGTTTCATGACTGAGCTCAATTCGACAAACATTTACTTGATGTTGACCTCCTAATTACGAAATATGAACAATTTTGTGGCAAAACTGACTTTCGAGCTACAAGCTGTTTTTACAACGATATCTATATATAGTTAGTTAGTCAGGAGTGGAACGCATTTCCTGCCTCGGTGTTCCCCAGTAATATATATGTACAACCTGGGTCTCTTCAATACAAGAGTGAATAGGCACCTCATGGGCAAGCGTGCTCCATCTTAGACCGCATCGTCACTTTCCATCAGGTGTGTTGTGGTCAAACGTGGGCATAATTAATCATAAAAAGTCAGTATCTACTCGAAATACGTTTTCACGTTTCTTGTGGCGGGGATGCGTTCTGACCGCTTGCCAATATAATCAGCTTTATTCAGACTTTTCGCCCTTTTTGTTACATGACGGTACGTTACCGAAAACGTTTTAAAAGATTGTATGAAAACAAAAAGAAGTGCCTAAGTATCTAAATGTGCAACTTAAGCATTATGATTTAGATGAGCTGCCTGTGACAGGTTTTCGATATATTTTTTAATTACCTAGTGTATATCTGGGTAATATAGAATACCTAGACGTATGTACAAAAAAAAACGAATTCTCTTTATTCCCAAACCTACACCCAGTTGAGTTTCCATCTACATTTCCACTAAAACAGGTTTTTCTCTTCGCACTTTATAAACTGCGCGCTAAACTCGTCCACAAATAAAATTCCGTAGAAAATATTGCCACGTATTTCCTCAAATGCGAAATTAGCATCCAGCGCTGGTGTGTCATAAAGGTGGGGTATATTAAAGTACCTACTTAGGCATATAACGTATAATCATATTGCAGACGGCAGATCCCAATCCTTGGCCACGTCTGTCCGCGTCGCAATAAAACTCGGAGTTATGGAGTAATATGCATATGTGATGAACTCGAATATAACTGTCCTAAACTTAGACGTAAGTTATACTGCCATAGTTTACTATGTTTTATAATGCGACTAGTTCTATTTTTTATTCAGCCACGTTAGTGTTTTGACTTCCGAAAGGTACTAAAATTGTTATGCCAAACTGCTCACCAGATCTGTCGCAAGTATTTGCTAAGCATCCATTTAAAGTTTCCGAAAGGCATCGGTAGGTATCACTTTGTATTTCATCTGTCAAAAATCCGCTTACTCTACGTTATGTGTACCAGTTTATGGGATTTTATTTTACCCATGATATTAAATTTTGAAACCAACAAGAAGGTTCCAAAGCACTCAGCTCGACATGCCCATCTCTCCATTTGTTCACGTCACAAAGCTAAAATCACTCAAATCAATAAATCTTTCACCATAGTTATTAACCAATACGATAATTGAATAAAAGACGGACTGAGTCAGCGCTCCATGTTTTTGGCAACGAGGGTTATCTCGTAAATAATTAATAGGGCATATCCGAGTGGACACGGATTGAAATGCACTCGACAAATTGACTGATAACCGCAGTTGGGAAAGGCTAAATATCTGCTAATGAAAGGCCGATTGATGCTTTTAACGTCAACTGAAAAATACAATCCGAAATATGTGACAATATCAACCAGTACAAATTGCTCAGCTGGGTATTTTGTAGATATTTATAATTTTCTGGACCCTCTATTTTACGTTGGATAACCTAAATATAGGAGGTACTCAAACTCAAAGATCCCGTTTGCTTCTCAAATTACTCTATCTAAAAAAATGTAGCAAGATTTTAGCTGAATTAGGATTCGGTGAATAATCGAGACTTGTAGAAATGTATTCAAACCTCTCTATTGGGAGGTATAACAAGATAGGTTTCACAAAACCAGTCTATAATCGGATGAAAGCTTTCTAATTTCTTTAATCATTTAAGATTTATACAACCTAATCAGATTAGAAATAGATTTGTAAAGGAAAAACAAACAACAATCCATTAACAATAATATGCCTCTCTTCTACGTAATTCTCAATTCTAAAAATATTATTTTACTCATTTTAATTAATTGATCCGTTATTGTTTTGTATCGTAAGTGCCTTTATAATATGTTTCCAAAGCAATTGAGCTACTTTTCCACATTACCCTCCTTACTTAAAATTTTCCTATCAATTATTCGATCTACAAACATCAAAAAGTAAACATTTTCCCTCTCTAAAAAAATTGCTTCAGAAAGAGAACTCGATTAAAAATTTCGACACAATAACCGTTGGTTAGCAACAAGAAATTAGCTGCCAATTGCACCCAACACACTATTATAAGTTAGGGCATTGTTTCACTGTTTTTAGAACTCGTTTAAAAGCGCGCTAAACAATTGTCAAAGCTCTGCGTAGGTACTTGTATTCACTCATGTGTGGCGACTCACAGTTATATAAGGACTATTGTACACAGATTCGTGCAATAAATTTTACTTTACTTTTGCATTTGGATGTTAAATATAAGTTTTACGTTGAATGTTTGTCAACAATGTTTTTAGGTATGTTCTCCACTAGAGATATGAAAAATTTTCAAAAGTGCGAAGAGAAGATAGTTAAATATTGAAAAACGAAAGCACTAACGTTTTTTAGAATACAACTGTAAAATTCAAATGTTCCAAAAAAATACATCAACTGCATTTGAGAAAGAAGTAAGTAAGTACGTCATGGTATCCAATAGATGTAATCAAAATTAGGTCAGTGGCGAAAATTGTCATCAGAGCTTTCTCAAGAAAACGACTATTTTGTCTCTAACTTGTCTTAACTTCGTAGTAACATTCTATGGTATCATAACATATGTATCTATATTTCTTAATTTGCCGTTTGCATGGTATACTTGCTATGCAACAGCGCGGCAAGCGCGTACTCGTATATCCCGGGCAGCAGGGTGCGGGCACGCGCGACCCTGCGTGCATTTGACCAGGCATTACGCACGTATACTAATATGTTTGTGAACGTTGGCCTTTGTCAACAAATGGACAGTTGCTGTGCGAATATGATTAATGTAAGGAATCTTTCTATTATTTACAAACAGCTGATAAGGTGATTAATAGCTAATTAATAGCTAAAAACATGTTCTGTTAACTTTTATATGGCTTACGTGAAGAATTGAAGATAGGTACATTTTAGCTACTAAAAAGCCTCAAAAGCCAAGCAAACAGATACGATTCCCAATCACTGTCATGCAGGCGGTGACGCAGCTGGCAGTAGTTGGGCATTCGCTGATCGGTCTGATTTGTACATATGTAGACCTTGATCTGATTGAAAGAGAGTATCGACCATTTCACATTTTTTTAATTATGAGTAACAAAAAGGTCAGACACCACGCAATCGCAGCGTTTACTTTTAATTAACAGCCATTTTGAAGAATCTCATAGCATTTCAAAGTATGGAATTAGAATTTCTTTGAATACAAACATTGATATCGCGACAGTTGTTATGCAACAACCGCGGCGTCTATCCCGGCCGGAGCGCGTAGAGCACGTCCGACCCTGGCTGCGTTTGAGCAGGCATTACGAGTTTACTGCTGTTATTTACTAAAATGTTTGTGAGATTGTGCATGAGCCCTGACTCTGTCAACAACGATGTTGCTATGAGAAATGCTAGGACAAAGTTTTGAGTTTTGAAAATTAGTTACCTACCCACCTTTTGTGTTACGTCTACGCAATGCAATACCTACAAAATTTTATTTCATTTTGCTCAAACCGAGTTGCCAGAATAAAGAAATTCTCTACAAGTATCCAGTCGCATTTTTCACAAAAACGGACTAATGTGGAATGTGGATAACTTTAATAAACAGAAGTTTTCAGTAACTGTTATACCTACATCTCGGCCAACCCCTTTCGGGGAAAAGATGTAATGTTATGTAAAGATAAGTATATTAAGAAAAAAAGTCTTAGTGCTACTTCATGTTTACCTATTCTCGCCCTGTCATATGCTTAGAATACATTAACAATATAATTATACACTATGTACGACTACAATATGGTGATGATATAAACAATTAAAAAAAATACACAAAACGGAAACACAGCCAAACTTTCAGAAATCCATTTGCCGCTGTTCCACCCTTCAAATAACCCTTGCCGTTGTAACAAGGTCTGGTATTAATTAACAGAGAACAGATGGAACCTAGTCCTCGGAGTTGGTGCAACTATGCCCAACTTCTAAAGTGGAGGCCCGTTTTACAACCCAAGAGACGATGGAAGTTTCGTTGCAATAATAACAGAAAAGTGACTTTTCTCTGCGGTTACAGAGCCACTGCAGCTTTAACATATCTATACTAATTATACAATTCCGAATTATATAAAATAAATAAATTTAATTATTAAATATTCGGGACACTTGCACACACGGTCGTCCCCAAACTAAGCAAAGCTTGTAATATGGTTGCCAGATATTGATAAAATATTATATAATATTATATTGATATAAGTTTAAATACACCCAGACATAGAACAAACACAAATGTTCATCACATAAATGTTTACCCTAGATGGGAATCGAACCCACGCCCCCACGCTCAGAAGGCAGGTTCACTACCAACTGAGCCACCGAGGCAGTCAAATTAATGTAAAAAAACCTACCTAGGTAAATATAAAATTAAATAACTTTTTTTTTCTATAGACTAATTCATTATTATCGAGCAGTACCCCGCAGAGCTAATCTAATTTGGATTTATTAAGAAGAAAAAGTTGCTCTTTTGCTACGATGAATTGACTTTTATGATTACTTCAGAGTTTAGTACCCAAAGGTAATTTCAAATCCATGATTAGCCTCTAAAGGCTTAGAGAAACTAACTCTAAAGCTCATAGCAACCCAATAGAGCTAAGCAAAGGGAGCTAAACGAACGCCAATGCGGAAAACCCAGCATTACATGCTTCCCTCAAACGCGCCTCTGACTTCAAGAGCTGGGGCCTACCATGATTTCCTAAACTCTAGGACGTAAAAAAGGTTTCTCACGATTTTATTTGGCTTTTGTTTTTCTCTAAGTGTACTTTGTAGAGTGGACAAGAGAAAAGTCAAGTAAAGACAACTCTCTACCGAGACTATGCATTATGCAAAGCAATAGAATTGTACAAGACGAATCTTTAGGTAATGTCATCTACATTTCGCACATTTGGAATTTAAATTAACGTTCTGCAGCATCAGATTGGCCTGCATGAGGGCGATGTCAACCATAGACACAAAATGAAGAGCTGATAGTAGCCCCCACGCTCTCAACTTGTGAAAACTCCCGATAAGTAATCGGGGGAAGTGCGCGAATCTATGAATCGCGGTAACTACTTCGAACATAAAAATGCACGTGTTTACGAACCCCGCAGGCCAATATCCGACAGACTGATTGCTTCTTTACTGTTACACGATAAAAATTTTATTAGATGCTCATAAAATGTACTCAGACGACTCGCGAGACCCAGTAGCCAATATATTTCAAACTACCCTGTAACTAACCTTTATAAAACTTAGGACTTTAAATAATAGTTGTTAAATCCGCTTCTCTTTTAACAAAGTGGTTTTGTCTTAATGGATGCCTATATTAAATCTTGTGATGGGTGAAGGTTCTCCACTGACTTACATTTTTGCATCCTCTACTGTTTTTAGAATTTCTATCGCTGGAAAGCTCTTACGTTACTTAGGTACTTAATTACTTATCTACTCATAATTAAATACTTAATTACCTTTTCAATTTATTATTTTCCTATTCAATTTTTCTTGTTCGGCCGGGCAAAGGTCTGTGTCCAGTTACGGCTATTAAAATGCTACTAGCAAAAATGTGCCATAAAGTTAACGTTATAAAAGAACATGCAGTAAATCGAAGTGAATCGAAGTGAAATGTTCACACAGCTCCATTTGTTTCCACGTCAGCTTCAAATCTTACAATTTAGCGAATTCATAAAAATCGGTGCAAAAAATTCACGCGGTTGGTTGGCCAAACCGTCCAACCGTTCAAATCGTTTAGTAAACAACGAATAGGTCGTGTACAACTGAGGTACAACGATTTTAATCGAATGGAAACGGAACAAAGTGAAAATGTACACCTCAATTATTCGAACGCTTGTGGACAAATAACCATGTGTCGACCTGACCGCGTCCCGCTGTTTGGGAGAGGCTACGATTTGGCACGATATGAATTTCTCATTTGTAATCAAGGCAAAATTACTTTTAAATATCAAATATCTTGTTCTGACATTCATTTTTTTATTTTAATACTAGCTTCGCCCCGCGGTTTCACCCGCGGTTAAAAGTATCCTATGTGCTTTTCTAGACTATAATCTATTTCTATGCCAAATTTCATCCAGATCCGTTTAGCCGTTCTAGCGTGAAAGAGTCACAAACATCCATCCATCCATCCATCCATCCATTCTTACAAACTTTCGCGTTTATAATATTAGTAGGATTTAACTCTGACGTTTAACTATAGGAGTTATCAATAAATTCAGATTTCTGATTTCTAGCATCTCATACTCGTATCGTCCGTCCGTCTCGTCCGTCGAAGTCATAAAAAAGTTTGTAAAATCACAATATTATTTATCTATTGCATATGATTAATACTCATCATCTTTCCACTCTTATTACAGTCAAATGGGGTCGATACAGTGTGTATATAAATTGTATGCTTCCACTCGTCTATATCACTAGTATTTATTACCTATTAGTTGAATTAATTTAACATTTTTTATTTTTTATAATTATGTATATACTCGTAGTATATCTTTAATGTTCATCATTTTTGTCGAAATGTATCTATTGTATAAGTGTGTGTGGTGTAAGCCAAATAAATATTTTTCTTTCTTTCTTAGTTTTCTCAGAATTCACTCCCTTAATTCTCATTCATGCCCTCTTTCACGCAGTTCATTCACACTTTTTTCGGTCGTCTACCACTATAGCCATTCACACTCAAGTTCATCGTCCGGATATGACTATTTTGGTACTAGGCTTGTGATAGTTCTTCCTAAACGAGAGTAGAGAAAGTAACAACAATATAAAAAACAAAGCTAAAAAAACGACTTCCCATTCTATAATTCTTCATCCATGTAAACAAGTTTCAAACATTTGTTGATATTATAAAAACTGCTTGACCGACTTCGATTAAATTATGGGACCACCTATAAAGTATGATCTACCAAACAAAAAACAGAATCATCAATCGGTTCATAAATGACGAAGTTATCCCAAACATAAAAAAGCATATGTACGGTCGAATTGAAAACCTCCTCCTTTTTGAAGTCGGTTAAAAACGGTAAATATGTTTCAGACAAAAATCTACCCAGAAATAAAATGCCATTCTAATAAGGTCCTGAAATGGTATTGTGTAAAGATTTAATTAAAATAGGTGCCGAGAAGTAAAGTGAAGTGCTTTAGGCCATTGTAACTTACAGCGCTGAACGGCGAGCAATTAAATTAGAATCCGGTCAAGAAATTGGAAAGTTAATGGATTTCTAATAGAATTTTTATACGTCCTTGCTATGGCATTCAAGCATGCTTGAATATTTGTTTTGTTTATTTAACAGAAACTGTAAAAATTTAAAATAAATTAAATTATTGAGAATTTCCGGCGGCTCTGATATTGGGCGAGTTTTTTTAGAGCCTGCCACTCAAGCTATACCATCTCAGTAACTGCATTAGTGAGACAACGCTTGACAAAATAAACCATTTATCTTCATGTACATTATTCAGTAGGTATTTTTGTTTTATACTGTAACACTTTTTTTCAGTAGCTTAAAGTCCTAAATTGCATCATAAAATCTGCGCTGCAAAACTATTAACCGCTTTTAATTTACGCTGTCAGTTTACAAGCGATCTGAGTCAGAAAAAAGCAATCTTGGGTATCGTCGCCTTGGACGACGTCGGGTCGTAGAGGCAAGTAAACAGGCCGCTCGTCCTGCATTTCAATCGGTGCTATTTGTATTTTATTGGGAAGGAGGGAGGCGAAACGCCACAGAGCTTTATGTTTTATTGAGTTCTTTTATGAGTTTACTCGATAATAGTGCCGCATCAATGGCGGCATTTAATTAGCTGGATCGTGATCGCTGAGGGCGGATAAGTACGCAATCCGATACAAAACCATTATGAAAATCTATAATCGATATGGAAGAACACAGGAAACTTATAATCACGACGATTGAGGTGGTTTTCTAAGCGTTCTTTATTGAATTAAGTACGTACAATGAAATAACGGTACAACTGTCAAATGCAAGTACGTCCGTTCAGTGTCCGAAATAATAATAATAATAATATTCGGGACACTTGAACACACGGTCGTCTGAACCCAAATTAAGCAGCGCTTGTACTATGGCGGCCAGAGACTGATATATATACATTTATACTTTTAAATACATACTTAAATTGATATTAACACCCAGACATGGAACAAACACAAATGTTCATCACATTAATGTTTGCCCTAGGTGAGAATCGAACCCACGCCTCGTAGCTCAGAAGGCAGGTTCACTACCGACTGAGCCACCGAGGGAGTCAAATGGGTGTGGAAATTGTATTAAAATGGAAATGTCCCATTTCGGACACAGTGACCGTTAATTTTGTGTCCGAAATGAGACCAAGTCGCTTATTTAGAGTTCTTTAACTACGATAGAAATAAATTAACCTAATTATATCTAAACCTGAGTTTTTGAGTTGAGTGTACCAAGTTATTAATTCAGTTTTCATTTAATAGTCCATCGTCGCAACTTTCTCTACTTTTCTTCGCAGCTTTGCTGCAAACGTATGCAACAACTCATCAATTTAAATTCAGTCGTGACGGTATCAGGACACTTGTTTATTCCTTACGCACGTGTTTCGTAAACCTATTTTGAACTACCATCGCCATAAAGCACCCGCAGCAAATCAATATCTTCTTAATTAATAGCATAAAGAGGTATTAACCCGATAACAGTTAATTAATCAGCCATCAAATGCAATCGCACCTGCAATAAACCCTGTACGAACAGTTTCATCTGAATCGAGTGACATGGTGTTGGTTTTGTGTAAGATATCACATTTGTGTTTTAAATCAAACAAAAGGCGAATTAACTTTTTAGACAAATATGTGGAGAAACTTTTTGTTGTTCACACCACAAATTGTAATAAAAAAATATGGTGCTGAAAATTAAAAGTAAAAGAAATCGTAATAAACTAGTGCTTTTTATCAATTACATTTTGTTCATGCTTAGTTTACTCGTACATTACAATTAAATTATGCTTTAAAAGTGCTGTCCTACAGAAATCATAAACTTTTAGGATTTACTTATTACGAATCGTAAATACTGTACAGCCAAGCCTTTGTAGGTACTTAATTTCATTCAAAATTCAGTTCTGACCATCTTTCGCATTTATAATAGCGCAAATGTTGTATCTGTCTCTTTGTTGACTTTTATCATCTAATCTCGCAGAGACACCGTTATTGTTGAAATGTGACATGAACATGAACATCATTGGTAAATTGAGGAATTACGAGAAAAAAAACAAGTCATTTAGTCGTAGGTACCTACTTACATAAAATCTTTTTAAATTGAATGTTACGACCGGCCATTGTAGAGATGCTTGAGGGTGTCTTTGTCCAACTTTGATAATGATGATGATAATGTGTTAAGTAAGTTTAAGAAAATGCTTTCCTTACAAACTTAAAAAATAATATTATGTACTTACAGATTTAGTCGCGCTGATGTTCGTATCATCATGGCAAGAAGAAATTACAGAGAAATCCCTGAACGAAATGCTAGATCAAATCATAGAAGAAACTGTTTTAGCCACATACAGCAATGAAAAAGAAAACAACTCTAGGATAATATACATCAAACCAGATAATCTAACTAGACGTAATTATGATTCGGGACTTAAAACCATTCACTCCAGCGAATACGAAGATTTAGAAGATCTCGTTCACCAAATTGAAAATTCTAAATTCGATATCAATCATGCTAATAGCGGAGCTAGACCTGGAATTGCAGTTCAAATAGAACGCACTTCAGGACACTACATTACTAACGATGAAGACAAAATCCAAGACATGGATATTATGACCAATGAAATTACTAAATCAGATGGTCCACATGAAGACCAACCAAACAAACAAACAAACAAAGAAATTGTAGTTTTAGCCTCAGATGCTGAAAAGAATATAATTCACAAATATCCTGAAATAGTCATAGACAAGACTTCTTACGATGTTGTAGAAAATATAGACGAGCCTCAATTAGAAGCTGAGAAAAAAGTGCCACAATCAATTTTAAAACGCTTGAAAAATGAAGAAAGAAAAGAAATCGCTGCCAAAACCTTAAATTCGCTTATGAAAATAATAATGAAAGGGACTCAGATGGGGAGAAGATTCGGCGCTTCAAAAGAGAAAGAAATAGAAGATATAGAAAGATCTACTCACATTCACAATGCGTATCATAATCACGTAATCAACAACGTGCCTCTACCATATAGTAGTTTATTAGCTGGTGAGAAAATGTCGCTTGGTAAATTATCAGAGGGCTATCCGGATTTACAGCGTATAATTAATAGACCTAGGAACAAATACCTGAATCCGAACTTGCAATTAAGCAGATGGGGTGATAATGCCGAGCAAAACCCGTTAATGAGCATTTCGAGAGTGCATAATCGAAAACGCGTTCACTTTATTCCCAATTCACGCAATATTTTGCCTAGAATCCTTTACGCGAATCTGTTTCGTCCTAAGTTTCACGGCTAATAAATTTAATGAATAAAAATTGTTGATTTTTATTCCTTTTGCAAATCTAGATGCTAAAAATACATAACCGACGACGAATGATATTTTATTGTTTAATTTTTTCTTTATGTTTGTTTTACTTTGTATTTTTGGTGTGCAATAAAGATGTATTGTATTGTTGTATTGTAACCGACCTAATTGTAATTAATTGGTTTACGCTTAATTTTGTGAAGGTCCTCGCGAGTGTTAGCTAAATTTATTACTACCTACAGATACAATAGTAATTTCTGCAGTTCATAATCAGTCACCGACAGCTAGTTAGTGAAGTTGCGAGTCGAAAACACAAAGAAGCTATTCACAATCCACAGTCTAACTAGTGAGCAACGAGCAAACACGATCAACCGAAGTCCAAACTGTGCTCAAAGATCTAGTTAGTTGCGGGATGGTTCATTGCCATGTTTGCTTGCCGTTTCGCCGACATGTTGCTGCCAATGAGCAACAAACGAGCAACAATGAGAAGCAATCCTCGGTTCGAGGAGGTGTAAGTATTGTTTAATTTGTGGTTTATGTGTGTGTATGAATTAATTAAGACTTCGCGGATTGTTCGCTGTATTGGCATGTTCTTTGAGCGGGAGAGACGGAAATACCTAATGGTGTTGTGGATTGTTGAATAAGATACGTAATAAATAATATAGAATACAAAAAAGCACGTATACTCGTAGATACGAATTTTGTTTAGTTTGACAGGCTGGCCATTAGACCACAATTCACCTGATGTTAAATGATATTGTGGTCAAAGTCGGTGAAACACAACTCTCAACCCAATTTTAGGAACAAAGGGGTTGCTGTTTTTAGGGTTCCGTACTTAAAGGGTAAAACGGGACCCTATTACTAAGACTCCACTGTCCATGCGTCTGTCTGTCTGTCCGTCTGTCATCAGGCTGTATCTCATGAACCGTGATAGTTAGACAGTTGAATTTTCACAGATGATGTATTTCTGTTATCGCTATAATAACAAATACTAAAAAATATAATTAAATAAATATTTAAGGGAGCTCCCATATAACAGACATGATTCATTTGCCGTTTTTATTGATAAAGGTACGGAACCCTTCGTGCGCGAATCTGACTCGCACTTGGCCGGTTTTTTTTAACACAGGGTTAGCTGTTAGGTGAGATTAGTAGCTTCGTTACTCTTGAGATTAACGCTAACGTTTACTTGGTTTAGGTACTTATAAGGTCTTTTTCACCCATATGCTAGTTCCGCTTACAGTGAGACTGCGAAAATATAGCGTCAGAGGGCATCGAGGTAGGAGTGGACGGTAGGCTCTGCCGCGCGCCCTAATTAGAACACCTTTGACGACTTATCCCCGTGTCTCTTTACCGCGCAGGCGAGGACTCATTTAGGCGTGCCCACTATAGTTATCATAACAGCTTAAAATCGAATTTAATATTTTTTTATAACTTTTTAGTCATGTAATTAGTTTCTCCCGATGCTCTCAGTCTAGCCACGATGGAGCGTCGCTCGTCACGTCACTTGCCGACGATATTGCACCCTGACTTACACTGCTCTGCCAGTGTTCTTTATTTCCTTATTTTGTATTCAGGCCAATCGTGTGAAAGAAAACATTTTCTGCAACACAGTTTCTGTATTCGCTGATGTGAGTGCACAATACTTCAGAACGCAATATTGCAAAAGATAAGGAAGAAAACCTAAGCCACACTGTTTGTAACGATCACTCGGTGTAACCTGGGTTACATCTAATGTTTAGATTCTATACAGCATGTTATTTTTTTTTTTATAACAAATAGGCATGCGTTTGACCACTGACTCGCCTGATGGGAAGCGTTGCCGTGATCGAAGGTGTATCACGCTTGCCTATAGGAGATACCTATTCACTTTACTCTTAAACACCCCCGGATTGTATTTAGGTGGAAAGACAGACGCAGGCAACGAGTTCCACACCTCTGCACCCTGTTAAATAATTGAAGGACATGTACTTATAATATCTAGCAAAAATACCAAAAAACAATCACTTAAAAAATAGCAGGAGTTATTACCGGTCTAAGGACGCAAGAAAAAAAGGAAATTTTACAAAAATGTCAACATATCTGTATATATATATATGTATATATGTATGTGCTGGCGACTTTTATTTTAAGCAAAAAGCGGCACGAAGCAAATCGTTTACAAATAAAACCGACGCGATTAGTGTCTGCGTTCTTGCTTTTAGGAGGGCGAAGCGCGATGTGTGTGCAATTTTTTTGAAGTCAATATTTAATTTATACATGACAAATAAGCAGAACTAAATTATATATTAAAGAACTGTATGTACTTACCCTATTTAAGTGAATAAATATTTTGACTTTGACTAATTTAAACTAGCATAATTGCATTCTCCAATCGTTCTGGACGCGGACCTCGCGAATAAAATGGGGTTCTTATAACACCCTGTATAGGTTTCACCTATTTAAAAAAAAGTTAAGTGTTTAATTAAATTTACCTTATCATACACTTTACAAGAGTCGGTTGTGTACCGTTGAGCTGGTTTTCATGAAAATGTAGGCAAAATTATTTCATAAAATTTACAATTTTCAACTTCGAATATGAGCAAAATGTTCTCCACAGTTTTGTATAGATTGAGGATTACTAAGGATGAAGTCCAAAGTCGTATTTCTGGGCAAAGAACTAGTAATTACCTACCTATTTTAATTAAAAAAATAATAATAATCGAGACGGCGACCAAATACATAACATATCGACACGCCTTCTCACCCGAAGGATTGGCAATGGTGTATTACAACACCCACACTACACCGGACGAAATTCAGTCCCAAATGTGACACGGGGTGAGCCTGTCGCCACAAACCGGGCACAAGCTTAGATATGTAAAGAGCATGAGCACAAATGTTCACGCAAATAAACAAATTGACGCGAGCCTTCTTCCAATCCAACTAGACTCTCATAGCTTGTGCACGTTTTCGACCAAATGCAAGCCTATCAATAAATAAATAATACCTTCTTTATAACTAGGTAGGTAATAAAGAACTAAATGAAATAACTATAGAGCAGTACGTAATTATTAAAATCCTTCTTATTAGTTACTTGTCGATGGGTGCACGTGTTGTTTTTCCACTACCCTTTCAATCCATTAATATTTAAAGCCTTAAGTGGTTTATATCATTGGGGTAACTTCTAACGCGGCAATTGTGGGCTTTGGTACGCAATTATGCATACAGTTGTATGCAGTAGGCGACCTCCAGCTCCGTGAAGTGAGAATCGCGACACCATTCAGAATGAGTTTTATAGCAAATCATCATCACATATTTTAGAAGTGACAGTAGAAGTATATGTTAGGTAACTATCTTTTTACCCAACTGTGCTAGAAGGAGGGTTATGTTTTTCGAGTGCATGTATGTAGGTATAAATATATATGTATGTAGGTATGCATATATGAGGTTTCTTTGGCACGCCATAACAGCCTAAACATAAAAGATGGTTGTTTACATGTGAGGTTTTATTTGAATCGTCTTGATAGTGGAAGTGACATAGGGCACAACATTTTGCAGCCAGGTTTTTTGTTTTTCTTTTAATGATGTTACTAGTTTTGTTTGGAAAAAACTAAATGGTTAATATTGGTATGGTTCGATTTTACAATATCAGATTTTTACGGTAAAAATGTGTGTTTCAAATAGCAACCAAAACTACGAATCGTGGTTAGTATTTGCTAAGGGCGCTAGCGATTACCTACTGGAACTCTATTCTGACGCGTAAGACTCTCTCACTCTTATGACTTTTCAAATGAGAGATACAATGACAAGATAATACTCACCGGCCAGAATAGGGCCCCTGGTAATGCACACCGCAGCTCGGTAATTACAAAGGGAATGTTACATGTGGCTTGACGTAAAGCCCCTTGCACACGCCAACAAATTTGTTAGTAACACGGCGAGATCAAAACTAAAAAAAAAATCCTAACTTCCTAGTTGTAACTATTCTAATCCTATCATTATCTTAATCAATATTTTAAATGCGAAAATGAGTTCGATTGTTCGTTTGTACGTTAACCCTTTCACGCCATACCTACTCAACTGCTCCTCATAAAATTGTGCATGTATACACGCTGTTAGGAGTAGAGAAAAGGACATAATCTTTTTAAAGGATATGGGACTATTTATTTATTTAGGTTTTTATTTACGTTTTAGGCGCAGAGGTTATTCTTTAGGATCAAGTAGTGAATCAATTGCCTCTCTCAGTATGTCTATCGTCTATCCGAATACCTTGCATGAAACACGGCCATCATAAGTCAACTTCGTACTCAACACGAAGGTAATCCTTGAGAGCATATTTTCACCTCTCGCTAATCTCAGCAAAGCTTTCAATAGCTCGCATATAGAAAAGTTTGGGTGAAAATGTTTGAAACTTCTCACAGGAAGTTGCTATGTTAATGTATTTCCTCTTTGTATCTGGCCTGGCTGCTCGTTAATAAACGTGTACGATGCGCTTAAAAGTTCATGTTTTGTGTGTGATCCTATTATATTCCAGTCTAGGTAAGTAGATGTGAGTTAATTGAAGAGTTGTTTTTAATTCTGAAACGGGAATTAGGACCATAATTGCCGGTGCTATAAGACACAAATTTTTCACCGTAAGTGATTTTGAGAACTTTAGTTTAAAAAGTTGTTGCTGTCTAACTGGGTTCTACATGTGCCATTATTGATTCACCAACAGGTCGAACACTTCAATGGGTCCAGAAATAGGGATAAGGCAGCTTTGGTCTACAGCAGTAATTTGGCCAATACTTCAAGATCGTGTGACAGAAAATTTTCTGGCTAAAGTCCATGAATAGGTAAAATGCGTCAGAGACTTAACGTGTCACAACTGACGATCACGCGAAACAAGTAGTAGTACCTATCACTTTAATTTAAGTTAAACGGTTTTAATCATGCGTTTAACGATTTAAGCGATCACGGCCTAGTTGGAGAAAGCCCGCCTCTCAAGCCAGAGGGAGCGGGTTCAAACCCAGCCGACGGTACGAACCTATTTGTTCATTCTGTGAACATACATATGTGCGTATTGTACGTAATCTGCTATATGACTGAAGCCCGGTGTATGGCGACACCTGTCACATTTGAGTTTGAATATCGTCTGGCGAAGAACGGGTGTTGTATTACACCTCTGCTAGCCTCCTCGGGGTAAAGCCGTGACGATGTATATTATATGATTTTAATAATATAATGTTGTATTGTCACGTCACGGGAACTTAACACGTGTGCAAAGTTTCATTAAAATCAGTTTAGTAAAAGTAGTTAAAAAAACTATTGCAGGATTTGAAATCTGAAATAAACATACGACACAAGTGAAGCTTAATAAAACCATGTACAAAATCAGCATAATTATTTCACCAAATTAGTAAGCTTAAGGTTTAAGTGACTTTTAAAACCGTTTTGGTTGCATTGAACAATAATCACGTTCATATAAAATATCTGAATAAAAATCATACACATAATGTAGTCTACTACGCCGCAATGGATTTCCAGTTAGACTACGACGTCTGAATAATAATGAACTCCAATAATCTTGTGTAGGAACAAAGTAAATAACTAAAACATGCACGAACTCAGGGCCATGTTTGGAGGGGGGTGACGATGATGATGAAGACCATCGTTGTTCAGAACAAAAAAATTCATACGTCGATTAAGTGAATGCGTGTTGGAATAAAAAAAATAAGAAATTAAAAAAAAAATATATATTCATCCCCAGTCCATCCTGCTTAGGCACATGACGCTTTTAAGAAACTTATACAATCCAATTTATTTTCCATTTCCCCAGTTCATGAAACTTAAATATGCTCGCGAGGTAAACCACTTTGAAAGCAATCCTTTGATCGTGCTTATCTTTATGCAAATCCGTATCAAATTTTGATAGCACACCTTATTTCCATCCTGTGAAGGTTTTTAAATCTATTTAATGGTTAAAGTGTCATAGAGTAAGAAACTATTGTTCATTCACGCATAACACAACAGAAAACTATAGCACCAAACCAGACAGATCGCAATTCGAGAGAGTTCCACGACGATTTTTTGTTCAATTTTAAACACTTTTATAAAATTGATAAAACTCATCTGATCCTTGTGTGTTTTGTGATAAAGCTGTTATTAGGTGCTGTTAAATTTAAAGTAAAGGTCAGAACTACAACGTTTACTAAGTTTTCCGAGCTAACACTCAATCATCCTTTGCTGTCTCATTCCAAAACAAAAGACAATATTCAAACAAAACAAATGCCCGCTTATCTAAAACGAGAACGCGGGGTTCCGTACGAAGTTAATAAGAATTCAAACGACGGCGCAGGTTACAGGCGCTTGCTTAATCCGGATAAGAACCGATCCGAGGAGAATCTGAAAGACATCATTTCATTACCCCTATCGAATCTGTTTAAACAAAAAGCACACTTGTATAATGCAGGTACGTAAACTGTTCAGCCGATTCAGCTACGTTGCCTCTATTTTGTCTTATCTCGCCCCTTTTCGATTATGAAAAGTTTCAAGACTTCAGATATGGGATCGAATGACAAAGCTTTGTAAATACTTGTTAATAATGACAGTGGTAAAAGCTAAACTAAGTTAAGTGATTAAAAGTTATCTGTAAGTTTTGTCTTAAAATATCGTGTAAAAAAACTTTGTAAAGTAAGTTCTTGAACCAATTCGCGTAGGTATATCATTTTTCTCATAGTTTCCAGTGCAAGGCTGATGTACTATGTAAGTACCCAAAAATCCAACAAAATTGTGGGCAAAAAATATCACCCGTTAAGTGATTATTTTTTTGTTTGGCTAATCATTTTTGGCAGGCTAAACAGATTGGCTAATCATAAGTTTATGCATACGATAGTTAGTACGTATCAATTTAATTAAGTCACTCTAGAAAATGCACACTCGCACTGTAAGTGAAAAAGCATCTTCAGATACACATTAAATACTTCAGACTGAGTTTATCCGCGTTTCTTGCTTTGTAGAAATTTGTATATGCCTTAATAAGATGGGGATACGAATTTTTCATTCATATCAGGCGTCTAGCACTTGAAAGTTTGAATTGTGTGTGAGGCACAAATTAACTTGGGAAAGTAGTTCGACGTGCACACACACACACTTACCGGCTGTGAGTGGAATCACAAAGAGCAAAACATTAACGCGAGATAGTTACTTATCTGAAAGCTATCGCAAAGTTTTCTGCAGTTTTGTACGCTGCTGACGATTTCTGCACTGCTTCGCGTATTATTAAGAAGTTTGAAATCTGCATGTGAGGATTGCTTCGTGGATGCATATTTTTGAGAATATAGGAGTCTTGTTTCGTTGAATTCAGAAGATTAAGTAGCTAACTCTGTTCAATTTTAGATTTTTACTTTATGGCTAACTCTGTTTTATTTTAGATTAAAAAAAAAATAATAGGTAGGTAGTTCATCTGTAGTTGATAACTCATTAACGTTTTTTTTATTGCACATATAATACGTTCTCAATAGTAATTATTGTATTGGAACCATGTTACCTAAATTAAAAAGATTTTTTTCGTAAGTTTGCCAATAATATTGCATTTCGATGATTTGATAAAATAAAAATAAATCTTAAATAACCAAAAATGCTCAAAAATCCGACCAAATTTTTTACAATTTCTACCCACATTTTCCTCATTCCTATGATAAAATAGAGAACAGAAAGGATCTTAGACACTTTTATTTTAAAGAGGGCATATTCCTAGGTACGGAGCACCAGGAGGAGCGGGAGTTACGCTTGTTTTACAACACTTTAAAACAAGAACTAACGACTTGTAGCGGGTTGCGGAAGGAAAGAATGCATACGAGTTTATGTTTGTGGTCTCTCGGACTATTTTCACCCAAAATAATTAAAAGTTTTTATGATCCTCTTTCCAGAACAGCGCGATCCGACGTCTGACTGTGAATGAAGTGCCAGGAGAATTTGGGAAAAAATCGAGTCGTTTTGGCGCAAAAATTAAGCTTTAATTGTTTTTTCAGGACTGTAATGCGTAAGTTTTTAAGACTATCTAGTTGGATAAATGTAGAACTTTTTTTTTGTGATATCGTAATACTGCTAAATGCAAAAGGATTGAAGACGCACTCACGTCTGTTTTAAGTAGGTACAATTTTATAACTAAACTAATAATAAACATCGACAGCAGCTGAGTGGGTGACAAAGAACTTCAGAACGATTTAAATCGCAACGGTATTCTCAACTTTTTTATCTCCCAAAGACAACAGATTCTGTACGAAAATATAATTGAAAACTGCGAAGTCGCGAACGCAAAGCTTTTTAAAGTAACATAAAGTGCGGTGCGATGCAAATGCGAATCGATCAATTTTTAATAGCCCGCGTAAATATGCATAGAGAGCCAATTTACGTTTGAACATGAGTTTATATCAATTTCGCTGTCGGTTTTTTCAAAAGACCGTTTCAAACAAGGTTAATATAGCAGCTACAAAATTTAGTGCCCATGTGTCGATATTTCGATGGGCGGATAAAATACGATGCGAATACCGAATCTACTTAACATGGTACGAACATGATGGCAATGTTTGTCTGGAATTTCTTTGTTATCCTCATAATTATGTTAGTAATAAAATTCTACGACAACGAAAAAAAAAAACATTTTGGTAAGCCAGCAAGCAAGTTCGTATAGGCCGAGTGGCAAGCCCTGATGTCAGAGTTTCTAGGCCACCCGATTGCCTCTGACATGGCTTGACGATTGTTGTCATAGGACAGACAACCGGGGCATACAATTTAACGTGTCGTCCGAGCCACGGTAGCGCTCAGTTATGAATGCCAGCCGCGGTCACCCATCCTAGGACTGACCGTGTCGTCCGTTGCTTAGCTCATCGGTGATCGGCTACGAACACCTAGTCAAGCTACGCTGTGAGCGCTACATTTTGGTAATCTGGGTTCTTTTTCGTACTTCTAAGTATAGTAGAACTTTCTACGAGTTTTTCGTCTCAAAAAACGAAATCCACTGATTCACTGAAGTCTCTTTGAGGTCAAAGATAATGATACATATGTATATCTATTAGATTTGCAAGCTAATTTCGTTCAAATCGTCACTCACAATTTAATCAGCCAAGTTGATACGTGTAGCTGAGCTGTTTACGAGTAGGTATAAGACAAAGTCCTGTCCGCGTTTGTTTCTTTGTGTCTGTATATCCGCTAAATCTACCTAAGCCACGCTAATTTTGATACGGCTGTCACCAGCACTTAGACATTTTTTCACGGAAGATTCTAAGTCACCGTGCGCGAAGCCATGCAGAACGGGTTTTAATAACTGAAAATATTTTTGAAAGAGCACTCATGGCTAATTAAAAAAAATAACACAACATAACATATCGCCACGCCTTTCCCCCGAAGGGGTTGTAGAGGCTGCAGAGGTGTAATACAACACCCACACTTCGCCGGACGATATTCAGTCCCAAATGTGACAGCGGGCGAGCCTGTTGCCATACACCGGGCTCCAGTCATGTAGCAGATGACATTCAATACGCACATACATATGTTCACACAATGAACAAATTGGTGCGTGCCGTCGGCTGGGTTCGAACCCGCTCCCTCTGGCTTGAGAGGCGGGACTTCTCCAACTAGGCTATCATCGCTAAAAAAAAATCATCTCTCAATTAAAAAATCACATTACCGCTCCATCCGTTTGGACGCTATACGTTATAGGTAGTTTTAGACACTCAAACTTGTTATATCGTAATAAATAGTTGGTATCAGTTTGTAAGTTTGGATCTATGAGGTGATTTCCTAAATTACTAGTAGTATTATACAGTTTGAAACGAGCAACATCAACGGGGCAGGTACGCGGATGCCATATCCCGCTAAACGATGACCATGCCGGCACTAGCACGGCGATGTCCCATACTTTACGACGTTAGTGACGTGCTCAGTGCTCCGTGCTTTCCATATAATTTTCCTTCCCACTTTACAGCGTCGTTTTCGCCCATCGTAAAGTCTTTTAATTATATCTGAGTAGGCGAAATTCGACCCGAGACGTTTGAACCTCATGCATTCTTTGCACATGCCGCTTTAAGCATGATGTTTAAGTATATTAATGGTAGGTTTATTTAATTTATCTGATTTAGGTACTAGGTATATATCGGTTGGAAACACAGTAAATTACCATTTCTGAAACTGAGTTAAATGTGATGACTCTAAAATTAGTTTCATAAATTCCAGACGTATAAAAATGAAGAACACTTTTAATACTTTTTTTAGTATTGTCAGTTTCGATTAGAGCTCAATGTTTCTCTCCTGGCGCGAAATTTAAATTTCAAACAGTTTTTTTAGTTTTTAGAGCTAGACCGGGTACCTAAATTCATAATAATGGATTTTGTAAAATCGACCATCGTAGATCATTTAATAGATTTACCTTACGATACTTTTGTACAGATACTGAATAGTATTGCACCAGTTTTACGGATAAGCAAATTTATCAATAACCTGACGAGCCTAGCTCACATAAGTAGTCAGGTGCATATTTTTCGAATATACCTATGTGTAAAATGAAGAAAAAAATAGCTTCAGATAACAAATTCCATTCTAACGTTAATTTACGTTAATTACCAAGTCAACGAGACGGAGCGAGACATATCACCTCGAAACATAGTACTTGCTACAAAATCGATGCCAATTATTTAAATTACTAAACTAAATTTCAATCACACATTATACACTCATTACTTCACACATTAAACTCAATCACAACATTTTGTACCAAAAACCAAAATTTCATTTAGAAACATTTTAGTTGGCTACATAATAAACATATTGACCCAAAATGTTAAAAAAAAAATCTTCTATGATGTATGTTTGTGTAGGCTGACTGCCCAGCCTATAGTTAGACCATATAGTATAGGATGGAACATTATAGGACAGACATAGGTGACTTAAATTTTTTAAAACATATCGTCACGCCTCTCCCCCGAGGGGGCTGGCAGAGGTGTAATACAACATCCACACTTTGTTGGTCGATATTCAGTCCCAAATGTGACAGGACCTGTCGCCATACACCGGGCTCCAGTCATATAGCAGATGATGACATACAATACGCACATATGTTCACACAATGAACAAATTCGAACCATCTCCCTCTGGCTTGAGAGGCGGGCCTTCTCCCAAATAGGCTGCCATCGCCTTAAAGATTTTTAATTGATAATTTTTTTTTATCATTTAAAAATATCAATGCATCGCCTGTCAATAAGGTCTGTGGTATAAACGCGTTCTTACAAACTACACGTCTGCTCCTATTTCTCGTAGATGCGTCTTTTCACAGTGCGAGTCGCTTACAAGTTCACTCTAGCGATCTTTCGTATCCAGTTTTTAATTGCAGCCTTGTAGGTGTCTGTTTTTCTATTGCTGTATTTTCTGGCGTCAACGTGTAGCCGTAGCCGTTACTACGAGTTCGTAGATCTCGTAACGAATCTACGACTCTTCATGTACCTAGTCCTTACGATGCTAGGTTTTACTTGCAAATGCTCATTTAAAAGAAATGCAAAACTGCCAAAAATCGGTAAAAATATACCTTTGTACAAAAATAAACCTAAATAAGCCTCTTACTTTTTGTTTACTTTCTGCACGGATTTTTTAATGTTCTCTATTTATTTTAATATTAATTTCACTAAATGTTTTTGTAGTTTTTAAAACTATCTTGAAAATGAACAATATTAATACAAAGTAATGTTACAATTCTTGAAAGCGGCTTACGTAAAATATCATAGTTGCGTTCTCGAGACCATGTCCTATTCTGTTACCTATTCTGTGTCGGGACAAGGAAACCGTTTAGGGATTAAATAGTATAAAGTTTATTCTTAAATAGCAGCACCCTACGATTTTATTAATAAAGAAACGCCGCCCGCGTTTTCACCCGCAGTCCCGCAGGCACAATTATTTTCGTCGGGATGAAAAAGGTGCCCTATGTCCTTCTCTGTTATTCTAAATATTTGTTTATGTCTTAATGTAAGTATAGAAGTTATTATATTTTTGTCTGTTAATGTTTTATTGTTTATTTTGTTTGTTGTTGTTGTAGTGTTTTGTGCGTTAAATTAAATTGTTTCTATCTTTTTTTTTTCTCTGTACCCCGGGTAATTGTATGCAAGTTTGATCATGATCAGTTGAAGTGTAATAAACAAACAAAGTCATTTTTGCATTTACATTATAAGTAGTTATGCTGTTTTTCCCAAAAAAATACTTAAAGGCAATACCTATACAATGCGTTCTGGTTAAAACAATTAAAACCAGTTTTCTCGTTATAAGTTACATACTTATAGATAAAATATATCATATACCTACTAGATGCGCCCCGCGGTTTCACCTGCGGTCCTACAGGAACCGTCTATTTTTTCGGGATAAAAAGTACCCTATGTCCTTCTCTGTACCCCAGACAACATGTATGCACAATTTCAAGACGATTGGTTGAGTAGTTGAGACGTGAAAGCGTTACAAATAAACAAACAAACTCACTTTCGTATTTATACTAATAGTTAAGATATCGTCACGCTTTTAATACAACGCCCACACTTCTCCGGACGATATTCAGTCCCAAAAGTGATACATAAAAACATAGTTTTAATGGTGGAAACGACGGTTAATTCAAAAGTGGTCTCATTATTTATTACAATTAAGGTACGTGTACCAGAATGAAGACTGTCAGATGGTGCATACGTAGAGAACCCTCGCTTATCACATCAGGCTAAAAGGGTCCTTTCAGACAACGCTATACTAACGCATAGTACCTGACTTAACCGATAGCTTGACGTAATGCCAGTATACCTGTCGAAATAAGGAATTGTAGAATACGGCCAGTCATTTAATGCGTGTAGAATACCTTCTTCAGAATCAGAGATTGAAAGGCTTGAACACTCTAGTAGCCTAGTCTGAAAGACCCACAAATTACTTACTCACATCGGAATCTGCCAAAAGTACACATGAACCAGATAATGAAGTAAATTGACGTGTAACTGGCTCAGTTTCAGCATAATGTGATACACACCGGGCGTCCCGCCACAGAATAACTCACAGTCGCTACAACAGAAACCACAAAATAAAACATAGTCGCTAGCACAAAGCCACAGAGTCATGCAAAGTTACTGAGGAATACAGAGATTCAGCCGGAACTCATTCCAAACTCTTCCCGTTGGTTGGTAAATAATCTAATAATATGCTCTCAAATGAACTAGAATTTTAAATGTCGTTCTAATAAAATCGAATTAAAAGGCAATGTAGTGCTACGGTGGGGTGTGGCCGTGTGTCTGGGAGTTTAGAAACCAAATCAGATCTCTACATAGTATAACACGAAATCGCTTTCCGCGACTGTTTGTCTGTATATCAACTAATAACTCCTCATAAGCTACGCAACGAATTCTGCGTGGTAGCGATTTTCCCATCAGTCAGGTAATAACCGGACTGCACAAGAAGGGTTTTCGAGTGTTTGCATGTATGTGTGTATGTATGAGGTTTCTTTGACTCGCCCCACAGCCTAATCAGCTTGATGGATTTCGACTTGTGAGGTGTCATTTAAATCGTCATGATAAGTAGAAGTGACATAGGGTACAAAATTTTGCAGCCGGATTTTTTGTTTTTCTTTTTAATGTTTTTTTTTTTTACGGAATTTATTTGTATTTTATTTTATACATTAAATAAAACGTTTTTTTTACTAAATAACAGTCGTGCGAAGCCGGAAGTGTATATGTGAGCTAGTACTTAATATTTGAATTATTCTCGAGGGCGTAGAATTGTCAAAACCAATAACTACTCGTACATGGCAACAGCCACAAATCGCCGCGATCGTTACTGTTCAAGAAGAGGATAGACTGTAAAAGTTTTGACAGCTATACAGTGCACTTTTTGACGTCTCGAATATAAAGTCTAAAAGTTAGTGTATCACTGATGTCGGATTTCATTTCCGTTTTACAAAGAAGTACCTAAAGATTACATCATACCTATTAAAGATCTGTGTAGCACTGTAAAATTAACTGGGATTAAATGAGATTTTTATAATAGGTAAATGTATTATACCTAATGAATTTATAAAAGATTTTCCTTGTTGATTTTTTTCTATTTGAAAAGAATTGGGTTATATGTCCTCGCTGTGAAACGTAAACTAAAACCTATTAACTATTAGGTATTTAAAAAAACTGACTATGAAATGTAGCCTATGGCACTCGCGCTATGAGCATGATTCCGACATAACCCACTTCAAAAGTTTGGGATTGTTTTTATCATTTCTCCTTCCAAATAACGGATAGTTATGGATGTTTATTACTCAATCACTCTAAAACAGAATAGCTGGTAAGATCTGGATGAAATTTGGTACAGAGATAGATTATAGATAGGCTGAAATAGCATAAAGGCTAATTTTTAACTGCGGATAGCATCGCAAGGCGCAGCTAGTATTAAATACAGGTCACTTTCACCTCCTTTTTTGTCTTCACCGTAGTCGGGTAAAAAGCCGAATTAAGAATCTCTTAATTGAAATTCAACCTTATTTCCGAGTTCCTATAAGCTCATATACCGCCACTCCGACGGCCACGGCGGCGGCTTTATCCGAATTAGCCAGCACGTGTATAATTAATTTATCGCGATAATAGAGTCTCGGTACTTTTGCCTAGATTGGTTCAAATCACTTATTCCGATTGACAGAGTTAATCAACGAGTGTTGAGTCACTCTAAAATAACAACTCATAGTAAAATATGTGATTTAAATTGACGGGACCTTTTTCATTGGAGTCTAGACTTGCTATTTTGAGACCTAATTCGATGCATTATTAGGATTGGATGAGCTCTCATTGTGGTAATATTTTAGTGGAGTGTCATTAAAATATGTACGTCAATGTCAGGGGTCCAGTGTATTTTGACAGGACGATATCCAGTCCTTATTTAAGGGGCAGGATATGGCAAAGTCATATGCAAGATTTGAATACTTTAAGGGTGACTTGCAGAACCTTATGCTATATTTTTATTAAAGGTTAAACTGATAAATCGTCTTGCACCACAAAGAATTAGAAACTAACCTTGGGCTAACACAATTAGAGTGACATTTGTAACATTCAACTCCAAGTTAATTAAACCTGCGTTTAAGAGTTTAGATCCGTGTCTGATATAGACTGCCTCGGTGGCTCAGTTGGTAGTGAACCTGCTTTCTGAGCTTGGGGGCGTGGGTTCGATTCCCACCTAGGGCAAACATTCATGTGATGAACATTTGTGTTTGTTCTATGTCTGGGTGTTAATATGTATTTAAGTATGTATTTAAAAATATCTAAGTATGTATATCAGTCCCTGGCAGCCATAGTACAAGCTTTGCTTAGTTTGGGGTCAGGCGACCGTGTGTGGAAGTGTCCCGAATTTATTTTATTTATCTTCTGGACGTGGGCCTAATACTGGCACACATGGTATAATAATATACTCCACCAGGTATAGTATTCCGGTCACGTGGGCAACACGTAGTGAGGTCAATAGATGCTTAATTAAGCAAGACCGAATTAAGTCATTAACAAATAGTTCGAAAGAGACGGATGACGAGTGACGTCATTATGTGTTTGCTCCCAGAATGCTAGACCTTGTTTTTTTGGATCATGCTGGTACAGTCATTTTAACTGTGTTTCTTTTATAACATAACATAACATATCGTCACGCCTTTCCCCCGAAGGGGCTGGCATAGGTGTAATACAACACCCACGCTTCGCCGGACGATATTCAGAACCAAATGTGACAGGGAGCGAGCCTGTTTCTTTTAAATGTCAGGTAAATATTCAGTTGCAAAAACACAATAGCCTGCAGCTGCTACTTTTCTTACATGTATAATTACGAGCATCAATCAAAAAAAGTAAAAAGCTAATTTCACGAGCCATTGTACAAGTTGCTCCAAAACAGAAGATATCGCGGGAGTACAAAACATAACTTCGTTTTATTACAAACGCGTACTTTAGACTCGTCCACGGCCAAATCTTTAACGAGCGTTGCGAAATGGGTCTGGCACTCCGAAACCTACAGCAAGCTATGCTTATCTCCTACTTTTTATTAATGACACAAGTTTTTCGGAACAGGAAACTTTTCTTAAGCCCTAAATAATGGTTTCCCTTTAAGAACATTTCTCTGGAGCTTCTGGTGGCTGTAAAGGATTTCATTTTCCAATTAACGATGTCGTGGCCACGCCGGCAAGATGAAACTTTGTCGAGAAAGTATTCAATTCGAACGCTGGATGGTGTTTATAATATAATATTATTCCTAGATTCAAAATACAGTACATTTTTGGATGTAAAAAGTGTATGTGTCCTAGATAGATAATTAGTTTATAATTAAGATTAGATTAGATAGAGATTTTACTTAAGATTTAGATAGGTCAAAAATCTGTGGAGGTTATTAAATGTTTTACATCTGCATTTGATCACTATAGTCCTAAATTATAATAATCCTACTTTGCAGGTGATGCTACTGTGTAATTAATAATTACTTAGCTTTGTAATTTGTTTTTGTGTTGTTGCGTTTGTTATTCTATTTTTGTTAGAACTTTGTGTTATCGTGCGTTCACATTAATGTTCATAACTACCTATAGTTGCTAAGGCTGTCACTAATCGTGAAAATCTATAATTAGCTCTCTGATGCTATAAGTTAGTAGTAAGATGTTTTAGCTGTTGATTTTCCTTAATATAAATAAATAAATAAAAATGCCAATATCGCTTAACAATTGAAATATCCTTCATCATCAAAAAAGTCTGCGCTTTCCCATTACTGCAAATACCTTCTGATTAAAGGATAAACCAGGGGGCCTACCCAGACATCAAAATGACATGATGGTTCCCTTTTGTTTTCGACGCTGCGCGATCATGGACATAATTGCGCGGCGATACGATTCGCGGTCGCACACCATCGAAAACAAAACATAACCTTATACATACCCACATAAAATAATATTTTTAATATGTACTTACTACCTATTACCTTGATCCCTAATTAGTAAACTGTAAATGTAAATCCTTAATAAGTAAACTGTGGTAAGCGGCGCTGATGCCACAATTAGTGTAACTTAGTAATAAGGTTACTTTATTTTAATATACGCATTGTGTAATTGTTTGCTTACCCAAAATAACTAAAAAAAAACCGTCATGGCAATAAAATGTCATGGTAGGCCCTCTGGAACCGTTATTTTTTTCGGGATGTTTTTTTTTATTTATATATTCAACACACATAGAATAAATGACATATACCCCTATGTTCTTTTTTTTACCTCTGACAATGTGTAAGCAAAATTTCATGATGATCAGTTGAGTTTTTAAGACGTGAAAGCATTCCAAGCCAACATTTACAACAAATAAAAATGAATAAAACACTTCAAAAATATTTAAAGAGACTAAAACAACTTGCTCAATACCTGATAGCCGATCAGTCTTCTAAGCAAATGAATACGTTGAGAGGGTTGGTAGCCTTGCTAGATACGACGACATTGTAATTTTGTTGATGTTTAGTATTGTTCTCAAGTGAGTGATATGTAATGTCTTTATTGAGAATAAATGTATTTAAACCTTAAACCTTAAAAACTCACTTTCGCATTCAATAATATAATTTTGGATTTCGATTAGAACCTACTGAAACCAGTAAGTGAAGCCTATACTTGCTAATGAAAAGTGACTACACAGTTAACAAATTGCCTAGAGACAAATCAGGAATAACCTTCGGACGTGTCATATACTCGTACCTAGAGGTAGCCCTGAATGTGGAACTAATGAAAATTGAATCTGGCATTCAATCAAACCCCTCAGAAACATCTGTGTACCATCACGCATATGCATGCATGCATAATATGCACAGCCAGTTCGCAGGTACTGTCATCTACATAAATATGTATGTATGTGCATCACATCTATAATAGTTGTATGACCCCCTAGAGACACTCGGCTAGATACAGTGTGATCACTATCAGGGGTTTTTGTATTTAATTGTATGAACGTATGTAGGTATTATGCATGATTTTTCATAATTCATCATTTCATGAATTTCTAAATGAAATAATTAAGTAGGTTTTTTTGACAATTTATACTTAGCAAAGTTTTCGATTTTGGACATATGTAATATTTTTCTATAAAGTAGCCTCCTCCTCTCTACCAAATCTTGCAGAGCTCGACAGGGTCCATTGGACTATGTACTCATATTTTTAACATCTTGTACTGTATGGTTGCCAATAAAATATCTTGAATCTTTTTTTTTACAATTGTATTAGTAAAGTACTACTCGTAGTAGTTTTAAAAATGTTTGCTTTATTAAAACTATTTTGCGTAAATATAAGAGTACTAGCTGCGCCCCGCGGTTTTACTTGCGGCTTAAAAGTATCCTATGTGCTATTCTAGACTATAATCTATCTCTGTGCCAAATTTCATCGAGATCTGTTTAGCCGTTCTGGCGTGAAAGAGTAACAAACATTCATCCATCCATCCATTCTTACAAACTTTCGCGTTTATAATATTAGTAAGATGTTCACTTACAATAGTTCTATGATAGGTTTGATCTTATTATTTCAAGGTGATGGGCTGATTACCAAATTAAACGAAAATGGTTAATTTAAAAGTTTTAATTTTTACAAAATGGTGAATAAATATATTTAGAACAGCATTTTTATCGACCGAGCAAGCATTACCGAGCGAAGCGTCTATGCTTCAGCTCCGACAAAATGCTTTCGCATGTCTGGATTATGTCTGGATCTCTGTCTTCCTCTACAGGTCGCATTTCGAATCTCCGCCATTTTAAGAATTGCCAAAACCTGGCTGGACAAAAAAATCTGTAAAATTATCGAACCTGCCCACAAACTTTCACGAGAATCGGTTCAGCAATGCGATCTCTAGAGGAAGACAGAGATCCGGACAAAATCCAGACACACGAAAGCATTTTTTTCGGCAGGCGTTGGCCGCCAGACCTCCAGCTAACAGAGCTACTAGTTTAATACTTTTGTGATCAAAAACCTTTCAAATTTCAAAATCGATAAAAAATCCAAGACCTCGTTCAACGCAGTCAAGCTGTACCGTACCTATGTGGGTTCCCACGAATGGTTTTCCGATGGCATTATCTCGCTGATAACTGCCTTCATCCATTATGAGGCCCATTGTATTCTGTAATTGGCCTACTTTTATTACACCATTTTACAATAACTACGATTATTTTCGAAGCAAGTTCGGAAATTCAAATTATTTTATTACACACTGTCGTTTGAGAATAAAAGAAAACTGTATTTTCGGTGCCTCTATCAGAGCCAATTGCAAGAGCTTTGGCATCTTTTTAACTCGCAGTTAACAGCTCATCAGAGGTTTCACTGATATATCGTCTTGGGCGCCAAGAGTTAGAAATAAAACCTGAGCTAAAACAATAGGCGGGCTAGGCGGCTCATATGCGACGAAAAGCTCGTCGCTACGAGACTTCTGAGCTTTGAACATCGACGTAAATGACTATGAACTATAAATGAATGAAAATGGCCAAACGACGGCGTGTTTGGCCATTTTCTACAGGCTGCATTTCAGCGAGTGTGCGTTGGAACTGCATGACCTAATCCCGTCTTCCCCTTTTTACAACAGAACAAGTCGGAAAACGCATACGTTCCATCCCTACTTAGTCGACATTCCACCAACTCGTACTAAACGGTTTGCCTCCACCTTTCTTATCGCTAGGGAATGGAACACCTTGCCATCGTCTGTATTCCCGACTAACTACAACCTGGGTACCTTCAAGGCTAGAGTGAATAAGTACCTTCTGGGTCGTCGTGCTCCATCTTAGGTCACAACGTCGCTTAACATCAGGCGAGTTGGTGGTCAAACGTCGACAAAATAATAATAATAATATTAGAGTTACTTTTAGGACATTTCTGAGTCAATTAGCCCTGCGTTTAAGAATTTAACTCCGCCTTTTGTAAAAGGGCCTGCAACTGTTTTTTTTGTTTTTAACCCCGACGCGAAAATGGCGGGGTGTTAAAAGTTTGACGTGTCTGTGTGTGTGTGTGTGTGTATGTATGTATGTGTGCCTGTGGCATCGTGGCTCCCGAACAGATGAACCGATTTTGATTTTGTTCTTTTTTGTTTGAAAGGTGAATTGGTTGGGTGTGTTCTTAGCTATGTTTTGAAATTTGTTAATGTTGAAAATCGTAGGCGGGAGTTTTTTTTTAATTTTTAATTTATACTTGTAGGGTAGTTCTTGTCCTTAAAAAGCTTCTGCCTTATATAGTCAGTTTAATCGCGATGTAATAACTCTTTGCAAAAATTTCGATATCTCCGGAACGAAATTTGAAGAACTAAAGCCTAGTTTATCGTTTAGACGCGTTCGGCAGTAACTCGCCAGTGCGAGCGTGCGAGTTTTCTCGACATCGCGGTACTCGCAAGACTGGACAGCAGCTACTACTGTCGTGTAGACAACAAAGGCGAGCCGAGTTATTGGCGTACGAGTAGGCAAGCCGAGTAGCTGTCTACTGTCTGGTCAGCAGCTCGCACTGTGTAAACTAGGCTTAAGATAACAAGGGCTTTCTTGGCTTTCAAGTGTATTATGTCAGGATTTTTTGGTAATTTTACGAGTTTCTGTTTGAAAGGTGAATTAGTCGGGAGTGTTCTTAGCTATTTCTTAGGTTTTTTAAATTTAAAATGTATTCTTGTCATAAGTGAAACTGTTTTTTTATTGGTAAAAAAACTTGCCTTACTAAAGATATCAGTGCAATGTTAAAACGTATCAAAGTACCTAACACTGTAACTGCGAAACAAAACCACAGTTGTGTGTATTCACGGAGGTTTCATGCAAGCCTCTATTCGTATGCACCGACAGCTTTGAACATCAAAAACAATACATCTCATCAGCTCGGCACGCAAACATCAATGTATACCGGTATTACATCATTCCTTTAGAGATGCGCCGAATTATCCGGCATTTTGCATATGAGTTTTTGTTGGAAGAGTTCTTGCCGGATACGGAGATCTCAGCCTAACTAATATTGTAAATGCGAAAGTGAGTTTGTTTATTTGTTTGTTTGTAACGCTTCACGTCTTAACTACTGAACCGATCTTCATGAAATTTTGCATTTAGATTGTCAGAGGTACAGAAAAGGACATACGGTACTTTCTAGTCCGGAACCGCGGGTGAAACCGCGGGGCGCAGCTAGTTTTGTATAAAACTAGCAAGTAACTGAGATGTAATCTTAGAACCTAATCTTCATTCTAAACATTTCATGCATCATAACTTTACGTTACGCTCATTTTTATCACTATTAAATTTGTAGAAAAAAACGTTGGCAAAACCGTAAGTCAACAAATATCAACTTTAGTTAATATTTGGAGACACTTTTAGAAATCCTGAAATGACTACGAATCTCTCATTTCCTTCCTAAAATCGAATGGCAAACCGGCATTCGGGCCCACTGATGGTAAGTAATAAATTGCCGGATTGATCTCACACTACCGCCAAAACAGCCGGTTATTTCGCCAACTCTAGTCGTAACGCAATCGAATCGAGGTGAGTAATCATCGAAATAGGATTGTCGCTTTCCAATTAGCGCGGTGTCGAACGAACCTCTCGTCGACGGCACTCGATCGAATGAATTCACGAAAGAAATGCTTTTCAAATCTCCGGCGGCGACAGATCCTTGGGACATCTCAAATGATTAAAGCTTAATTAGATAATTATTATGTCATATTAAAAAAATACAAACAGTAGGTTAATTCATGGTTCATTTTAATTTCAAATTTACAGTTAATTAGAATTTTATTTTACTAGAACATGCAATGATTATTTTAAGTTTCGTTTTTGCCGTATTATCGCCTGACAAACAGGACTACCTAGTTCAAGCAAAATTCTTTTATTGTTACTAAAAAATGTATATATCTGATAGTTTATATCTTTATCATGTAGTTTTTGAAATAAAAAATTATTTCAAAAAAAATCGATCAACTTCGTATCGATCGTATCCAGATTGTGCTGACATTCTGTCCGCGCCAACTTGCACTACTCGGCGAGTTTACTAAATTTCCATTAGAAAGTTCTAGTGGTTTGTCTAACCTTTCTCCCATGGCTAAGTGAGAGGTGTCACTGAAGCCCCGTGGAGATTTAACAGGGACAGTTTTAAAAATAACGTTTTCAAACATCGTTTCGGCTAGTAAAGCATGGACAACACTATACCAGTGTTGTTTATACGGTGGTTTGCTTACTTACCTTCAGGCAGGGCGTTAGCTAGTTCGCCGCTATAAAAATTATGAATAACATTAAACATTCAGAGTTAGTGTATAATAATGGAAAGCACAAATGGAAACCATTTCCAACTTATTTTAAACTGATAGGTACTAAACTGTAATTTAGCAATTACGCACAACACAACGTGTGATCTTTAAGCTGCTTTGTGACACTAGTAGCCGTAGAATTATGCACCATTGTGTCGTTCACCACGACGACCTGCGCTTATACACGATTAAATTAATCATACTGAGGCGTTTGGCATCGATTGTGGAATAATACATTTTATTTCTACCCTCATTTTCAATATTTTCATAAACATGTTTCATTTGTGGTAAGTATTTCTATAAATAGGTATTTAGGGGCTTACAAAAAATAACTATCTTCTAAAATACCAATACATTTTGAGATTTGGAAGTCATTAAAATTATTACAATCCATTACACATAAAACATTTTAAAAACAATCCAAATTTATTAATTTTCATTATTCTTGACAGTTTTAGATGCCCATAAACATGGTTCCGTCACTCACTGTCACCATCAGAATGAGAGAAATCGAGATGCTTTGTGAGCTAAGCAAAGTTTGATAAAGAAATTATACGAATAAAAAAATAATATTAGAACGAAGTAAGAACAGATAAATCAAAATATAGCAACTCTTAACTCCACAAACTTGTAGACCTCTCACCGAAAGATGGCCAGTATGCCTAATAGCGCCAAAAGCTATGCATTTGTCACATTTGCGGTCCGTTTGGTGAACAAAGGTATCTCGTGACAGTTCGTCGCATGGAGTGGCCCCGGGCGTCGATCGCTCGCTAATTTCGAACGGTAATAACCGACCTCGTCCGGACATCGCCCAGAATCTTTGTGGGAACTGTGCGCTGCGGTACCCATCAGACACGGCGCAGGGTTGCTCACAACTTCTGCTCAGCGTGTATTTAGATTACAATAAAGGAAGTGACCGTGGTGAATAAATGAATTCATTAAAATGTCTTACACGAATTGTGGTAGATGCACCTACCATGCAAACGTGCGTAATATTTATAAGGCATACTTGCCTCGCACTTGTATTTAACTGCGCTTCGAGACACATCGCCACGATTCTTTCTTCCATGGCTTTTTTAAAATTTATCGATGACGCGTCCCATCGTCAAAATAATCATCATCACCTTTAGCTCGCCACTGTGGCTAATACTAAATTAAAATGTAAAATTGTAGGTACTTTATGAAAAATGTGTTTATTACGCTGCATGAATCTATATAAATTGGTATTTGTAGATCAAATAAGTGGAATATAATGTTTAATTTACATAGCATGATTTAGTCTACAGGCAACCCTGAAAGCTTATGAATAGAAGGATGTTTGTTATTGTGGTGTGGAGCTGAAATCAATGACGTTGCGTCGACGTTGACGAGAAATTGCTAGTTAAAGTTCAATTTGGAGCTTTGGGACGGATAAGTACGCATCTAATACCGCAGAGCAATCAATTGCTTTCAACTGCGTTTCTATTATGGGTGAGGTAATACTAAAATATGTATTCGTGATTTTCCTAGTTTCCCATATTTACTCAAATGTTATACTTTTAGCTATGATTTATGGAAAGCCTAAAAGGACAATTTATTAGTGTTTTTTAGTTGAGACCGAACCATTAGGTACATAAATAAATAAAACGGGTCATTTTTCACCCACCGTCGCCTGACCCAATATTAAGCAAAACTTGTACTATGACTGCCAGATAATGATATACATCCATATTTATTACATATATATTTTAAAATACATACATAAATAGATATTAACACTTAGACATACTCGTAGAACAAACACAAATGATCATCAAATGAATGTTTACCCTAGTTGGAAATCGAACCCACGCCCCCAAGCTCAGAAGCCCGGTGCACTACCAACTCAGCCACCGAGGCGGTGATTACTTAGATAGGTACTACCTATAACATCATAATGTGACGTTAAACGCAAACCATTTGCGCATCATACCTGGTAACTTTATAATTTTATAGGTTACTACTATAAATATGTATGATACTAACAAGGTACTAGCCTATCCAGGCACGCAATAAACTAGCGCGAAAAATGATTTTTCTCTGTCGTCAGCCGACCCGCTCCCTATTTCTGTTCGGTGTTGCCATGGCGACCTACTACCCTTGTAACCTATATCGAAGGGTCACGGGAACGGCTGCGCTTATTGAGGAACTGAATGTAAAACTGTGTTTTAATAACTAGCTATTTGACAAGTTTTGAATCTATTTTGAATTGTGCCAGCGGGCCATGCCCTCAGACAGTTTTATTTATTTGTTCTGTAGATCGTAATGTGATTTAAGTATATTGTCATCGTCGTCACGCCTTTCCCCGAGGTGGCGGGCAGAGGTGTAATAAAACACCCACACTTCGCCAAAAGATACTCAGTCCCAAATGTAACAGGAGGCGAGCCTGTCGCCATACATCGGGAATCCAGTCATGTAGCAAATGACGTCCAACACGCACAAATGTTCACACAATGAATAAATTAGTGCGTGGCATCTGCTGGGTTTGAACCCGCTCGCTCTGGCTTGAGAGGTGGGCTTTCTCCAACTAGGCTATCATCGCTTTCAGTATTAATGCAATATTAATAGTTTTTTTTTTAAGTTATAGTAAACTAGCTACGCCCCGCGGTCCCACAGAAACCTTTATTTTTTTCGGGATAAAAAGTAAGTACCCTATGTCCTTTACTGTACCCCAGACAACGTGAATGCAAAATGTCATGATGATCAGTTAAGCACTTAGGCGTGAAAGCGTGACAAACATACAAAGAAACAGACGAACAAACTAACTTTCGCATTTATAGTATTACTTTCGCATATACGAGTATAGTATTTAGTTAGGATTAGGATTAGGATCAATACAATCAAAGAGTTGAACTGCTTTTGAAAACATACAACAAGCAGCCTTACAAAAGCAACATTTTTTCTCGGAAATGTTTGGAAACGTGAGAATCATTAGTTAAAACGCGTGATCGTTTATAAATAAACATAACAACATAGGATAGGTTCGTTACGACTCGGCAACAGAATCATGATATTTGCTCTTGTGGCAAAATCATTCGCCCTTCTCCGCTATACGTCTCAGATTTCATTGACATCGCTCACCAATATAGACAGGAACCTGCGGGCAACTTCTGTAACTGAACAAAAATAATTTAACTATGGTACATATTATTTTTATTTTAACTAAGAAATCAAAGCATAATTTTCTTGCTGTAGTTCATAATCTACTATTTTGCACACTAACAATATGAATATGGAAGCTAGTATACTACGGTCTTTGTAAATGTATTATTTCTTTACGCTATGTCTCTTGTTTTTCCCTCATTAATTATGTTATTCTTCTATAAAACAATCAAAAGTACAAAAAAGCGGCATCGTTTTATGGTCGACATACCAACAGCACGCACGAAACGCTTTGGTTCCTCATACCTTATACGGACCGCTAGAGTGTGTGACACTTATAATCTGGGTGTCTTCAAGTCTCGAGTGAATTGGTTTCTTCTAGGCAAGCGTGCCCCATCGTAGGCCGCATCACTGCTTATCACCAGGGGGGCTATTCCTGCGCGTGAGATGAGATGAGATTTTATCTTGGTCACTCTCACACCTATGACGTATAAATGAGAGCAACAAGGACGAAAAAAGGTGAGACGAAAATCTCAAATCTCCTAAGCATGTTGGCGGCCAAACGCAAGCCTATTAAGCAATAAAAAAAAATTGGTTGCCTGTAAAGTCGGTATACGGGCGAAAGTTTTACGTGACAACGACTTTTTATGTCTGTCTCTCTCGCTCTTAGGCGGGCTAACCTCGCGGGCGTGCCTCTCACTCGCTCTTTGTGAGCATTGTGAGCGCATAACGTGAGCGGAGCGTAACGCAGTTTCTTGAAGTGTCACCCGGCAAACCAATTTATAAGACGTTGTCACGTCAAAAAACAGAAGTAGATCTAGAGAGGCCTAAGACCTACTCATAGGACTTTTATGTTTCTACCACAGGTCTCTTTTCCAACATCAGACAATACGAGCAGTAATCAAACCGATCGCTAGATCCTTGCCTGTCAAGTACGATCGGTTTACGCCCCGTCGATTTTCTTTATGAAAATTATGAGCTTACGACGTAAGTGCTATAGCTTTCATACAAGCCAAGGTGAACTGATCTTGAATTATCTCGAGACGACATGTGAGTAGGCGTATTGATTTTCATGGCAGAAACCTCACAGCAACCAACTTAGGACCTAAATGTTTCAGATTTAACCTTGTAAGAATTTTCTTTGATGTTATTTGTAATATTCCTAGAGTTCGAAATAGGTAATATTATTTTTATTGAGTTTCACTTAAACCGTCAAGGGTCACGTAACGATATTAGGGAGTTTTCGTCTAAAAGTTCTGTATGAGACATTTATACAAATCAAGCAATTATTGCAATGGCAAGTAAAGCTATTTTACGGAGTGCCAATTATTTAGAACACCACTTACAGGTGAACAATATGCTGGAGATTCCATGAGATTACTTTATCCTGTGCACTATATCTACTACTTCAGAGTCCCGCGACGCTCTGAAATTTCCATACAAAAGCGCTTCTCAAATTTCTTGAAAACCATTTGTCAGATTGTGATGAAATTTAGCATGTACAATTAAATTAACAATATATCCGCACTCATGTTCTTGGTTTTTTTTAAAAAACGTTCTCAAGCTAAAATAGACCTATGAAAAATATCCGCATTTGCAAGGGGTCACTTTTGACTTATTTATTCAATAGATAAACAAAGCAAATCAAAAATCCCTTTACATAGGGAGGTTGTCTACATCATTAGCTTTTAAATGAATGCATAATACAAATGCATAATACAAGGGACATTGCTAGTTATTTAAGAATGAGTAAAGAAGTATAAAGTCATTTTTTAAAAATGCACTTTGTCACTCTGTAGGTAACTTTAGAGGCTCGTCAGTATCTTTACTTGCTCTCTTCGCTCGTCCTCTTCTTCTAGACGAAATGGTTATGGAAAACCTTAAGACAATGCGAAGTTAGTCAAAAGTGGTCGCCGGACTCTTAAATTACTTTTTGTGAAAATATTTAAATGAGGTTATACCTTTTTTTTTGAGATTACATCCTTAAAACGAAAGTAACTCTGTCTGTCTGTCTGTTTGTTGGCTTTTCAGGGCTACACGGCTGAACGTATCTTGATAAAATTTGATAAACAGTTGCAGTATGTTACAAGGAAGGTTTTTGGATACTTTTTTCTGAATAAATAAATCTTTTTGTCATGAAATTCCGTAAATTAATAAAAATTACGTCCCGCTTACCAAATGCGTCAGACATCACAGAATAGTGCGTAGCAACAAAATTACGTCCCGCTTACCAAATGCGTCAGACAACTTCACAGAATAGCAACGTTCTAAAATAACAACTGACAACTAAAATTAAAACTCGGCCCAAAATCAACCAGTTTTTTTTAATGATGGACTCCGATCTCTTTGGTAACGGATTATTATTCATAATTTGATAGTTACAGTATATCACGAGGAGGGTTTATGGATACTATTTTCTGAATAAACGCAAACGAAGTTGCGGGTAACAGCTAGTTACCTATAAAGTTTCGCAGGGAAACGAAGATAATTTCAAAACGCAAAAGCAAACACATTGGAAAACAATCACTTCTCATTTCACGCAGGACCAAACCATTGAAAGAAGTAAAAGTATCGGAAGTCACAGAATAAACAATAGTTGCTGGGTATAGTTGACACGGTAAAGTGCGACCGCAAACTTGCTAAGTTACAGGTTATTGGATCTTGCACTCGCAAAGAAAATAATAACACCGTACTAACTAGCATTTCCTTTGACGTTTGCGCTGGCTTCAAAGCTTTTTATTCAGATTGAAGCTAATGTCAACCAAAGAAAAGACTTTTACGAAGCAAACGTGTTCCGTAATCTCAACTATTTAAAGGTTTTCGGATCTGTGGTAAAAAATTGACCAGCTTGTCAAGTTTCGGTGCATTTTGGTCGTACTTTAACGACTAATTGCGCACCGTTTGAACGTCAACATTCCCTGAAACACTGTACATTGAAGTGACAACTGAGGGTCGGCCGCAGCGCTGACGGTCCACAACAAACGGATTCCAGAATGACATTACAATCACGCTCGGAATGAGCTTGTAATAAGAAATGAGTTTTAATAGTACCACTCCTTGTGGAAGGTACTTTGTGTGGCCGATGTGAACAGAAATGTAAATTTATATTTCAGTCGGTTAATCTCATGGTCGGGCTGTAAAGTTCTAGAAATAGGTATAAATGGACTAGGTATTAAATGTTAAACATAGGTAGGTTGATAGCTGTTAATGTTTTTGGTGTTACCAAAACTAAAATATTCTTTGAAGTCAGAATTATTGTAGGTACTTATTTCGGTATTTGTAACTCAACGATTTAAGTGCCTAAGTCATTTTATATTCCAAACTATATTGGCTTACAATTTATCTATTGTTTATTAATTAATTTATTACTGAAATAGCTTTCCAAAATTTCATGTAAAAAAAAGTATCATTATAGAAATTCATATTTGTTTATTAAAACACTAGTCATACACACAAAACCGCGAGATTGTCAGTGAAATGGTGAGAGAGCAATATAATACACGTGGAGCGCGCGCGACGGCGACGGCGAGCGGTCACCAGGGCGACCGGCCGTGGGCGGGCCCGCCCAACGACGCTGAGCCGATTAGATGGTTACTACCATACAAAAATATCATTATTTTATACTTTTCTTTCAGTCGTCTTCTCGCTCGACTGAGTAACGCTCATTAATACTCCATTCGCAAAAAGGCATACTCGCAAACTTATGCCGAGCTGGAAAAAATCCGACCGCCTTGATTAAGTGATCGCAAAGTTTAAAACTGTTTAATCAGGTGTGTAATTGGGAATTGCAGTACGCTGTAAGTTTTGAAGTTAAGGGGAACAATTAGGGCGGGAAAGTGAGGCATGAGGCGAATGGGCGGGCGCTGCAGTCTCGCTTGCACAGAATGCACCACCCCCGGCGGCGCGCGATGCGAATGCAGTCCGCGACGTCGAGCCGAGTGTACAGCTCGCCCGCAAGGCCCGCTCCGGCTCTCCGCGACATTACGCGCGCTGTAATCGGCTACCAGGCGCCCAGCACCACTCGAGAGGTGAGCCCTTACATTTCTATCCTTCGCCTTCTCGCACGACCACTGCTCTCTTATTTCCGTCCCTCTCGATAACAAGCTCAAAGTTATAAACGGGTTTCCCTTTTATCGTCGGAATGTGGGAAAGCGGGTTTTGGTGCCCCGACTCTCTCTTTCAACTTGTGCTTCATGATTATTATTGTAAGGTGACGCGGCCACCGTGACGCGTAAGTGACGCGCATTTAAGAAAAGTGTATGGGTTAAAGTAATCTGTAAATAATTCGATTTCAAGTCATCAATACTTAATTATTGAATAATAATGATAAAAAACCAATATATAATAGCTGAAGCTGTGAAACTCAGAAAATACATGCCTGTGAAATAATTTACTTATCGAAGGAGATAATGAATTTTATTAACATACCTACATAAACAGTTTCCAATACTCATCGGTAGCGAAGTGCAGATTTCCATAACGGAAACAAACACTCATGCATTAATACATTTAGACTAAAAAATTGTGTGATTGATCTATAAACGTAACTTAAAATTTGCGTGAAATGGTTTTAACACTATGTCAAAAAGTGATTTTTTCCTCTGAAAAATTAAGTTGTTAACAATTTTACCGCTAAAATAAATTAAAAGTGTTATTATTCTTTATAAACTAACGTTTAAAATACTTTTGCTTAAAATTTTTGGTGTTAAAGCAAAACGACTTTTTTTTACAGTTCCAGAAAATTAAAATACAAGCCATAAAAAATTATGACGAAAGTCCCTAATGGTTTTTTTAAAACCTTTCAGTTATGTCAGAGGCCTCTGGGCGGGCCGCCTGTAAACGCGTATTTCTAAACGTCTACCCACTTACCGTACACAAATTATTAAAAAATTGAAAAAAAGTCTAACTTGTAAATTAAAGACGCACTGGAAGTGAATTAGCCAATATGCGCGCTGCAATTTATATAAATTGCTAGCTACAACGCCCATAAAGGCATAAATAAAGTAGACGCCGCAAGCAGCTCCAATTTAAACCAGGGAAATATTTTCCCTCTACTTCTGTGATCTTATGTAACATTACAATCTGTTTTACAAAAGGCTCTCATGAACTGGCATTATCTCACAGTTTACATTTGTTTTAAATGAAAAAAGAAAGAATACTCGTAAACAAAACGTAAGTACCGCGTGAAAAAATAACAACTATTTTTAAGCTTATTTTCTAATTTTTTCAAACTATCTCTTGACAAATGGACTCGATTCAAATACGGAATGTGAAAAATCTATAAGCGATAGAAACGGGCGGCCGGCTTCAACAGATATTTTTTCCATCTTTTTACACCAAAGGATCGACGGAAAAAGTGGAAAACGAAAATAAATTAGCAGACAATTGCATTTGCAATCATTTAGTGTTGAAAATTGTGCAACAAATTGCTGGACGTCTCTGTCTAAGTCAATGCCAAAAGGTACTAGGCGAGCAGAAATCACTAGAAGGTTCTGTAACAGTGCCGGCAGTGGGCGGCTCCTCACGCACCACCCGCGGGCGGCTGGGGGGCTGACCGCGAATACGAATCCCCACTGAAAATCAGTTTTTCTCGCACCCGTAGATAGTTTAAAATTAAACGTCATTCTGGCTGCGGTTAGCACTTAATTTGTGCAACGCATAATGTTATTACTTTGCAATTCAATTTATTATATCCCTGATGCGATTGTTGTGATAATAATCGGGGCTCTTAATGAAATTAATATCCGATGATATTCGGGAGAAATGAAAGACACTTTTGGTTTGACGGGTTTAATTCATGTTGTGATAATTTGAGTATCGAAATGAATTAAATGAAACCGCTTCAATTGGATGTATCCGCTGCTATTATAATAGTCTGTTATTTCTGTTGCTTATAATTTTCTTACTTCTTCTTTAATCGTTCCCTCATTACTGAGGATCGTGGTCACTGGACCCCTTTAAGCGGACAATCTGCCTCCATCGATTCCGGTTCAAAGTTGCCATCACCATCTGCTGGAATTTGCTTGAGGACGTAGCTTCTTTCACTTGGTCAGACCATCGTGTTGGCGACCGGCCTCGTGCTCTTTACCCTTCTTATTTTCTTACTAATTTATTGTAAATCGGAAAACTTTGTAGTACTTTGATGTGAAATGAAGGTTGATAAACGAATTATAAGGGTTTATAAAACATGACAATCACTTTAAGTAAAGTACTTCCAAAGGGCGGTATCTCTCAATGCATTGGATAATTTGGCTCAGGCTCAAGCCAGTCCCATGAGAGTATGCCATTATCGAAATTTAGGTAAAACTTTGCTGTGGAATAAAGGAAATGATTCGTAGAACATTTTGCAAATGACATTTACTTAAATATGAGAGGTAGAGAGAGTTTTGTGCACTTATGAAATGATACCTATTGATTTCTCAATCCTTAGGTTTAACAATATTTGAAACAGGAAATTTTCTAAGTTCTTACTACACACATTTTCATAATTTACAATAATTACTTTTGATCTGCATTATTGACAAATAAAGCAGTTTTATTTTGTTAGTACCTATTGTCTATTTTGTGAGATACTTTTCATTGGAACACTTTATCATGTACATTTTATGCTTCGCAAAAGCTTTTGACAAGATGGAAAAACTGATGGTTGGTATGTAGATACGTAGGCACCAATAATAATTTGATTGAAAATAAAATGGAGAAAATGTACTGTTTCAGATCTCGACATAGTATAAAACAAAGTAGCTTTTCGTATTTGTCCCTCTTTCTGTCTGTATAGCCAATAACTCATATAAACCGCGCAACTGATTTCGATGCGGCTTTCAGCACAAGTTAGAGTAATAACTCTGAGATATATAGATCTCGCTGCCAACGTCTGTCCTCCTCTACAGCTCGCATTCCTCAACCGATTTTTGTAAAAATTTAGTAAGTAGGTTCGATAATTTTACAGATTTATTTTGTAGAGTCAGTTTTTGGATTTTTTTTCAAAATTACGATGTGTAACAAAAAATCCATATCTTCGCCATTTTGAATTGGTTAAGAAATACGATATGTAGAGGAAGAGAGAGATCCGGACAGAATTCGGACATACGAAAGCATTTTTGTCAAAGCTGAAGCATATGTAGACGCATCGCTCCTAACGCTCGCTTGAGTGATAATTTTTCACGGAAGGTGAAATAGGTAATTATAGGTACCGTGCGAAGCCGGGGCGAGTCGCTAGCTATTTTTATGTGAATACATATATTGTATTGAAAGAACATACACGAATTGATTTACGTACTTAAATATACAAGTACCTTAAAGCACAAACAAGCTAAAAAGCTTAAAACAAGCTTTTAAGAAGAAATTCATCATATTTTTACTCTTCTTGTAAACAAATTAATTCCTAGAACCATTTTAGGTATTTTGTGAAGAGATAGTAACAATCTAGAGCTTTTTATCCGATATTCGATTTTGCCTTAGTTTCAGTAATTATACCTACCTTTAGGCGTCTAGGCGTAATTTCTTTTCAATTTTTTTCGAAAAGTTACATTTTATTACGTAACTCGCTTTTAAATATATTTATTTTATATGAGTTACAAAATTAAGGGTAGTAAGTAATTCCCAAGTATCATCATCTTTACTTTACTTTACTACATCTAGCGAAATCAAAAAAAAATTTTAAACCTGTTGAGAAATAAGCTAATTTGTATAGCTTTTTAACCTATTTTATGTTTACCGAGTAGTGAAATTACTCTGTTAGTCAATTAAAGTAAATGCATGCAGTGTTCACATCAAGAAGGTCGTACATTAAGTATCTTAAATTATTATATAGTACTGTTTACGTTCAAAGGTTGTATTTATGTAACGGCCCGTTTTGTGAACCAATAAAAAAAAAAATCTTTGATGTGTATTGCACAATTTATTGTTTACACAAACACACACACACTCACGCATTCACGCCCTGTAACAAAATGATGTACTATAATAAAAAGAGCAGGGCCTCTTAGCACAAGCTTTAGTAGCTTAAAAAGAGTCCCCAGAATGTATCTGTATTTTGTAACTTTTGAGTCAAACTTTATTTTTATCATTATTATCTACTAGCTGAGATTGGCAGTTAGTTGAGCTTTCTCTCATATTGTGCCAAGGGAAAGAAGATGTGTCGTTGTCGATACGCGTCGTTGTTACTTCCCAAACTTGTTTCGTCCGTCACGTAATTTAACTTTGACTATGTCCATCATCATATAAGTTAGGCACGACGTTAGAGATGCATTGAAGAGCTGCATACAAGGAATCGCTCAAAAATTAGCTCTTCTCGGTTTATCGTAGTAGGATTAAACACTGTCTCCGTATCGCTGAGGTATTATAAGCACAATACAGAAATACTATGGTACTGGTACTTAGAACTACAATTAGCGTAGCATTTCGTCATCCTTTCGTTTTATAGAAACGCATTTTAACAGTAAAATATTGCTATATAGGAGGTTTTAAAGTTACGTAAATTTTCCGGTTGTTTTTCACATATCACCGGCAGTTTGGATGGTTCTCCGTATCGAGATGGAACGTTTGAAACGCGACGGCATTGGCAGGTAGGTACTATTTGTAGATAGGGCTTGTATTGCATTATACACTGTAGCTGAGCGATAGGTATTCGTAGGAAAAGGTTATGTTGAAATCGGAGGTATTCCTGTTGAAATTTCCGTTGAAATGTTTTGATCGACAAAACATGTTTAGACTATATTTATTTATTTATATTGTACTAAGTACATACTCTATGTAAAGTTATGTGATAATTTTATAAAAAAGTGATAATTTTATAAAAATCAAGATCAAATGTATCGTCGCCAGCTAATAAAAAAAGTCAAGATTAAGTCGTCATTTATTACAATTAGGCCTAATCGTTGCCTCATTTAAAATGTAAACTTAAAATTAAGCTTGTGATTTAGAAATGAAATAAATAAAAAATAACTATTATCGAGAAAATTATTTTGATAATTTCAACACACAACAACAACACGCTACGCTTACCGCGTACACTGGTACGTTTTGTTCTGTCAAAAGTTACTGCTTAACTTTTGACACGTTAACGTAGCAGTTTGATATGAATGCTAGGGACAAAATCAAAATCCCGCGGTCTATTCCGATGGAAGTGCCGATCGCAACAATGAATCTTTGCGCTCGTTTTGGTAGCTTTGCACTATTACAGAGTTTATCCAGATTTGCATATTAGATTGTTTCGTGAATTTTGTAAGCGTATCCACCGCCGCGCCACGCGCCGCGCCTTGCTGTCGCCCGCTGGCGCGACGCGTCCTAGGGCTGAACTAAACGAGCCTAAGCGACTTTCTATCACGTCTTTTTATTTGATGAATAAAGATATTCGCAATTATAATTTCAGATTTAGAAGATAGATTCAGAGATTCAAGATTCAAGATTCAAGATATTTTATTTGCAACCATACAGAACAAGATGTTAAAAATATGAGTACATAGTCCAATGGACCCTGTCGGGCTCTGCAAGATTTGGTAGAGAGAACATATACCTTCAGAATTATAAATTCTGTAGATGGTTTAAATCCCAAAACATTCTTATAATGAAACGCACTAAGTGAAAAACCGTTTTCGTTTTATTGATAGAAATATAAAAGTGGTCCATTTATACTTCCTCATATTATAAGGACTCATATATTGGCTGCCTAGTTGGGAGATGGCCCGCCTCTCAAACCAGAAGGAGCGGGTTCGAACCCAGCGGACGGCACGCACTAATTTGTTCATTGTGTGAGCGTATGTGCGTATTGTATGTCATCTGCTACATGACTGGAGCCCGACGTATGACAACAGGCTCGCCCCCTGTCACATTTGGTACTGAATATCGTCCGGCGAAGTGTGGGTGTGGTATTTCACCTCTGCCAGCCCCCTCGGGGGAAAGGCGTAACGATATGTATATTATAAGAATTGGCAATGTAAATTGCTTTGTACTCCAGAAAATATTTACTGCTATAAATCCGAGGTTATGCGATAAACAGTTAATCCCCTAAACATATTATAATAAGAGAAGATTATATTTGGTCACATTTATATTTGCTTCCGATAATATAAACTCTATACGAGTATATATAAGCACTGACCCTGTTAAGCACAAACGCTCGATAAGTTTAACCTATTCCACAAAAAGTCGATCGCTATTATCATCATGTCTTACTACTAAATATTTGCAGCCCTATGTCTTTAAAACAGTCGATCGGCAAGTGATCGTGGATCAAAGTTTTACAGTCCAGTGGGCAACGAAGCCGCAATTAAATCGATCGCAAAATCACCAATCTTCATTCACGTAACATGACTAACGATTACCTTCTGCTTGTCTTCCACTTGACATACTTCGGTTCCGATTTATTTCGTCGACTATTCTGCGTAGAAACAATCAAAACAAGGAATTTTCCGACCGTTCTCCTCTGCCCGGTCCGTGCCTTTTCGTTTCAATTAAACTGTTTTGTTTTCTATTTTTCAGAGTGAAAAGTAAATAGAACAGTGTAAACGTTTAACACAGAGGTGACGAAACGTGCACTTATACACAGAAATGTTAATGTTTGTCTATAACCTGCTTGTTAAGGAACTATGTATAATTGTTTTAATGGTTATTAGGGTAGGATTGTAACATTATAACTTACACTACCTATAAGTACCTGTTCATAAAAACGTGTAGAAACATTATTCATAAATATTTATAGATAGTAATCAGTCCCGATTCGTTCCAAAGCTAGTGTGATAACGGCTGTGAATATTTAAAAAAAAACACATCAAACATCAGTGACGAAATTTTGACAAAAATAATTCAAATAGCCTTTCCATCAACTTATTCCAGCTATTTTAAAACATAGATAAAACTTTCAAAAGCGAAGTTTGCTTCAATTACATCGATCGTCCTGAAGGCCTGTCTCGGCCTACTTGACTCACTTCGAGGAATACTCTTAGTGTTCCTTGAAACTTTATATGTAACTATCACGGCATGTAGTATGCCTGTCAAGCTGTTTGCATACAAATTACGTTATTAACTGGCGGATCGGGACTTCCCTTTGCCAAAAAGGGTTGAGCCTAGGGCCCAGACGATGAGGTGCTTTTTACTCAAAGAAAGAGGACGATTGCCTTAGACTTAGCAGAATATGTCAAACATAATGACGAGAAGCACAAAAATAAATCAAGGTTCCAACATTGCTTTTAGATCAACCCTAACTTTAATCCTTACCTTGTACCTACTATGGGAGCTTGTAACCCAAATATCGGTCATAACATTTGTAAAGATTTTTTTTGTAGTTTATTTGATGTCATAATTTTAACTCATTATAGTGCTAGCAACAACTAGGAAAACTACAATTTGTGAACATAAACTAGCAGAGAGAAATATATAGTGGTAACTTATGTACACTACTAAAATAATTTAAAAAAAGCAAATTTATAATGATTAATAAAGTTTTTCTATACCTACATTAGTATGTACCTGGCAACGAAGAAACTCGTATGTGTGGTTCGCCCCAACAATGATCTATATGCTAATCCAGTACATGCTGAAAAAATGTTGGCCTAGGCACTGTGGCTTTTCCTTAATTAAGTCGTTTTACATGCCAGTAAACCAGAATAGTTTAAAATACAAATACGACAATTTATATGTGTATGTTTATATGTTTGTGATGTAAGGTTTATGAAGCTTGAATTCACTAAACGGAATATATGGTAGAGACATAAAAACTTCATTCAGGTAACTAGTTATTGGATACCTAAAGATAATAAGCCAATAATATATTATTATTGCTGTCCTCTTGTACAGTGGTTATATCTATGGTTGCTCTATCATCCACTAAAAATATTGCGTGTTCATTCATACTAGCTCATACAAAAAAATCTTTGTTCCTAAATTAACCTTTTAAAATAAAATATTACGCGTACTAAAACCAAAACATTATCACATAGATATTGCTGTCGCAATTTCTACACATAAAAAGCACGACTCTAAAATTTTGATTACACGCTGTGTGCTAAAAACAACTAAAACAAGCAGCTCCAAAATGTAATTAAAATACATAATTCAATGTAAATGAACCCATAAAAATTAATAGGTAACGGGCAATACACCAAGTATAAATGAGCTCTGAATTCATGGATGCCAGTTGTATCGATTTCAAATCATGAGCATTAAACTGTTCACACTGTAGTTCTAACAATAGATAGGGACAATTGCACATTCTGTTTATTGCATTTTGGTTGACTTTTATATTAAAACGAACAAAATGAACGGAAGCAAAGTGATAATCATAACATCAATAAATATTGCATTGCTCCATTGCCAGTACAAATTATTATTTAAAAAGCCGGAATGGGATTGCGTTTCACATTTCACTAATAATTTTGTTAGAAGGATTAATTTTTTTCACTTATTAATAATTTGAGCGTGTGATTAATAACGTTTCAATAATAGTATCTTTTTTTTTAAAAGAACAGGTCACGGTTATTTTAAACTGTAAGCTCTAAACTAATGTGTGTTAAGACTTTACGGCTCTAAAGGTCGTGCAAGTCGGCCGTCAAAGAATGGGAAACGTTACAGCTGTCATCTAGATATATTTTAATAGAATATAACAATCGTCACGAGGTAAGCTACTCCTACTAGGGTAGGTGTAGGTATACTTTAGTGCTACAATAGGGAGAAAATGCTCTCTGAGAGAGCATAGTCCGTGTGTAATCGGCTTTACCCGCGGCTCTCACGTGGTCGCCTCTATAGCAAGACGCTAAAGACGATGCTGTTTACAGATTCAGAAAAACAAACAATAAAATCTTGGAATCATACACATATTTTAAATCTAGTTGGTAGAAAAACTATCAGTACTTATTGCAGTTGGTAAATTGAATAACCATAGAGTTACTCGTGTAGTAATCATTGAAAACCATTCAAATAATAAAATTCTTAACATAAGTAGCCTCAAACCAAAGAAGTGAAAAAATCATAAATGTTCCATTAGCGACTTGACAAAGTATTTAGTATAAATAAGCTACATCGGAAACGTTTTGCCTTTCTGGGAATCAAATCCGTACACTCATGTCCATTCAAATAAAATTAATAGACATAACAATCTTATACAAGTTCTAAGTTCAAAACTATACTAAGCTTTTATTGAACTTTGAACTTATTGTTACACTACAGTAGCGATAAATTCCCTTTTAGCAGCATACGAGTATTAACTTCTTTCTAAGCCAGTAAATAAATGTTTAGCAAAATTTCCAACTCAATTCACAAGCAATAAAGTTGCTGCAAGCGTTCTATTGAATTTCATAAGCTTTGTGCGTTGTTTTCATGATATTTTATTTGGGAGAGCTTACAGGCGTTTACAGAGTAGGTCGCTCGGGTACCAGGGTAGCACGAGCGGGCGGGAGATGGCAATATAGGGAGGCAGAAGGTCGACCCCCAGCTTACACGTGCCGGGTTGCACGGACCTAGCGCAGATACGTAGTTACATTGCACCGGTGAAGGCTGCACTCGTTTACACCACGCCACGCATCTATATGCGTATTACTGGCTAGGAGTCAGAAGCTTTGAGGCTTTACGTAATTTGTGGGTGAATTGGATTGAAGTTCGCTTTAAACCTCAGTTTGCGGCTTGTGAAATGAGTTTAGCTCGGATTTTCATACTTTATAAGAGTAACGCTCTTCTTACAGCTACGGATAGTACAGGACTAATTTAAAACTACTAATTAGGTTCTTTCACCAAATAATTTAGCTGTTACCAAATGTCGTTTTAAATTTTTTTGGGGGCTGAGCTACCCACGTCCGTAGGAGTGTACTCTATTCTGATTCCCTACACGTGGTCCCCGGGTAGTGCTAACCGGGTAGCAAACTCTGGTGGGAGGCTTCGGCCGTGGCTAGTTACCACGCCATGCCGTGAAATGACCTAGTCGTGTTTCGGGATGTAGTCCGGTGTAACCGTTCCGAAGACGGGTCTGAGCAGTAGCGCACTTGTAGCGCCTCACTCAACTGCCGTATTTGTACTTCTTCACTCTGCAAAACTTCAAGGCTAGAGTGAATAAGTACTTTATAGGTCGTCGTGCTCCGTCTTAGACCACAACGTCGCTTAACATCAGGCGAGTTGGTGGTCAAACGCCGACTATTCTACATAAAAATATATATAAATATATATTTATACGAAATTAGATTTTCAGTCGGTCAATTCAAATTGGATTGGAGAAACGTTTCACTGTATGAATATAGTTGGAAACCGTCTCTATAAAATTCTTCTACTGTCTATCAACTATATGTGTTCTTCTTTCGATTAAAAAATAAAAATAAGGTCTTCAGAGAATTATTGACCCAGCTACGCGAAGCTCTCAGCGTCTAGTACCTATCTGTCAATGGGTTTCGTGATAGGCTTAGCTTTGAATCAAATTTAATCGAATTTGAGTTAAAATGTTTATTCGATTTCGATTAGTAATCTGTTCTTCCAGCTCGTCCCTGCTGTGGCACATTTAGTAGACATGCAAGGGGAATGCGATGGCAGTCTAGTTGGGAGAAGGCTCGCCTCTCAAACCAGAGGGAGCGGGTTCGAACCCAGCCGACGGCACGCACAAATTTGTTCATTGTGTGAGCATATGTGCGTTTTGTATGTCATCTGCTACATGAATGGAGCCCGGTGTATGGCGACAGGCTCGCCACCTGCCACATTTGAGACGGAATATCGTCCGGCGAAGTGTGGGTGTTGTATTACACCTCTGCCAGCCTGCTCGGGGGAAAGGCGTGACAATATGTTATGTTATGTTTATGCAAGGGGAAAAAAATCGCTGGTCTCCGTGAAACTAAGCTTAGAAAAGACTAGTGGGAACTATCCCTTAATTGGGTGTCTGCAAATGGTATTAGTAGATATTGATAACTGAACCCTACCGTCATTCGGATGACTCACCTTAATTATTGGTGAAATGACAACATTACGAGTATTTGCGGTGGCCTAAACATTCTAACATTAGGACTGACTAGTCAGCCTATGCAAACTTAATTAGGTATATAATAAAATAGATAACACCCCACTCACCCATCTAGTGTTTTCAATTTGTTTTGTAAGTTTTATGGAACATTTATCCAATATTTCCGAAGCAAATTGATATAAACGTATTGTGAAGGAAGAGAGAAAACTTTGAGTCTATGAAGTTACAGTACAAGAAAGCGCGTACCGTGAGAAACATTAACTTATTTGTATATACTGATAAAATAGTCGTTGTTTTAAATAAATTCCTGCTTTAAGTTTTTATATAAAACTTTTGAGACTTCTAAAATATGAAGTTAGAGTACCTATGACTGCCTTTAAGAATTGCTCGTAAGAAAATTATCTATGTTTTTACCCGACTGCGCAAGAAGAAGGGTTATGTTTTCTACTTATTTTGCAACGCCTACGTATTATCCGTGATTAAAAAATACCTAGTTAAATAACACACACACACAAACCTTCACATTTCTAATATAGGTTAGATAACCATACTCGTACTACTATAGCGCCTACATCTCTAGAGCACTAGATACAGCACACATAGGCGATTTTTTATCTTAAACTAACTGTTCCCCGCGGTTTCACCCGCGTCCCACAGGAACCGTTATTTTTCGGGATAATATCTTATTTTTTTCTTTCATAAAATCCTTCTCTTGGCAATAATAAACACAAAAAAAACATTAGCGAAAATGTTCCATCTGTTCACGCGTGATGCGATGACTAAGGGAAATAGTAATTCATTTTTATATTTAGAGATTACGGTTCCTGTAAAACGAAGAATATATGAGAAGCTGTTAGTGAACTTATAAAGGACAAATATGTAGAACACTTTTATAATAGAGTATGTAGGCAAACTGAAGTGCTCCGACGGCAGCTGGTCAGTGGAGCGGATGTAACGCTTCGCGATACCCATTTACAGCGCCTCTGAGCATCATCTAATCAATTAGGCTCCGTGTGATGTTTTACAGTTTAGCTAAAATCAGATGCACTAACATTTTACGTTTAGTTTCACCTGAGTGCTCAATTTTTTTTACCTAATAAATGTCAATAAGTTAACGCGATATCGATCGATCGTGATTTCGTCCGGAAAACTGTGGGTGTTGTCCACCTCACCCAGCTCCTAAGAAGGAAAGTCGTGATGATTATGTTAAGATAACGCGCTCAGGATAAAGTTGTTCTTACTTAACAATAATCATTAAAGTTAATAAGTAGATCGACTAGGTATTCGTAACTAATCACTGATGTTAAGAACGGATAACACGGACGGGTGACCGCTGGTGAGAATTAAAACCGAGCGCTAGTATGGGTTGGTTGCAAACACCGTCACACTAAAGCTAGCCACTGCCCTAACTAACAAAAATACCATAATATCTTAATTTCACGTAACAATCCGGTTTCAACACTGAGCGCAGGCTGGAAACTTGCGGAAACTATGAAGTAGGCACAACTCTTGGAAGTGTTGCTGGTCCGCGGTCCGCACGCAACATAACTTGCTAAATACCGTTGACACATTCTTACTAACTCCTTGAAGCTTTCAATATTTGTAATATGTTCGAGTACACAGGTATTCTATATGCCTATGTTGAAGCAGCTGTGCCCTGAAATGAGGTTTTATGGGATCATTTACTTTCTTTACTTTCACTGTATGGCTTTCTTGAATATATTGTGTTCAATCTTGATAATGTTTCATCGGGAAATATTTCACCAAGATTATTTCATCCCATATCATAAAAGATACTTACTTTACTAAGTAGCTCTAAGTTATATTGTTACGAGCTGGGTTAGGATAAAAGGAATTAAACGTCGATGTATCCGAAGATTCACTTTATTCACCAAGTACACAAACACACTACACTAGACACTTGCACTATAACACTATGAACACTACTCGTACAATTACTTCGATGTTAGCACTTTGAACGCGTAATAATTTATTTGAATAATATTTTACTTATATTTATTTGAACGATTCACAATTTTGTACTTTTTTTTATTTTGGTCTCTACACAGAGGGACATCTCACCCCAAGCTAAGCAAAGCTTAGGTGGCACTTAGGTGGATTGAAATCGCATTGTTGTTACAATTTAAAAACAATCGGACGCAGCTCCAGTTCTTTTCCCATAATGATTCCTTGATTTAAGCGTCAAACAGACAGAGACAAGGTCCTAGTTTTGAGTGTTTAATTGTTTAATAACTAAAACGGCAACATGCCAATTACATCAGTTAATTTAAAATAAGTGAATATCACAACAAGTCAATAGTAATAAGTCTCAATAATCAATAATCATAGTGTTGTAATACTTAAGGTATTGTATAACTTAATGTTGTTCGATCTACCCGTCAAAGTAAACAACTTTTCGAACATAAGTTTGCAAAATTCGAGAAAAAACAATTAAGTTTTTTAACAATATTGATCACGTGACTAGTTATTTGTATGAAGATTCGATTGTTTTTCTTTCGAATTTTGCAAACTAAGTTGTTGTTCACTTTAACGGGTAAAACAACACCCTTAAGAGTACCGCGACGCTCTGAAATTTCCATACAAACGCGCTTCTCAAATTTCTTGAAAACCATTTGTCAGATTGTGATGAAATTTAGCATGTACAATTAAATTAACAATATCTCCGCCCCTATGTTCTTGGTTTTTTTTATAAACGTTCTCAAGCTAAAATAGAGCTATGAAAAATATCCGCATTTGCAAGTTGCAAGGGGTTACTTTTGACTGATTTATTCAATAGATAGACAAAGCAAATCAAAAATCCCTTTACATAGGGACGTTGTCCACATCATTAGCTTTTAAATGAATCCATAATACAAGGGACATTCTTAGTTATTTAAGAATGAGTAGAGAAGTGCAAAAGTCATTTAAAAAAATGCACTTTGTCACTCTGTAGGTAACTTTAAAGGCTCGTCAGTATCTTTACTCGCTCTCTTCGCTCGTCATCTTCTTCTAGACGAAAAGGTTATGGAAAACCTTATAAGCCAATGCGAAGTTAGTCAACAGTGGTTGCTGGACTCTTAAGTATTACTACAATACATCCAAAGCGCACATTGTATATTTATTTCATCAGTTTGACTCATTCAACATCAGAGAAATTATTTACTTAGGTATTTATAATATCAGTGTGTATTAGTTATGATTATTTCCTTAGCCAGGATCTAGATTATACAGATGAATGAACACGACTTGATCGTTAAAAAGCAAGGAGTCAACTACTAGGAAGCAATGAATGATATCAGCTGAAGGGGGAGATAAACGGTCGTTGCAGCTTCAACTGACGCGTATTTTTAAATTTGTTTGAAGTTATAAAATCATTAGCTATTTAAAAATATAACAGATAAAAGCGGTTACGGATAAACTTTAAAGATATTTCCGTATTTACTTTTCTTAATTTGACTGGAAAACAATAAAAAAATGTTTTTATTTGATTTTTATAAGCATTCTACTGTCAAATTACACAAAGAAAATTTCTTAAAAACATATCGTCACACCTTTCTCTCGAGTGGGCTGGCTGAGGTGTAATACAACACCCACACTTCGCCAGACGATATTCAGTCCCAAATGTGACAGGGGGCGAGCCTGTCGCCATGCAACGGGCTCCAGTCATGTAGCAGATGACATACAATACGCACATAAGTTCACACAATAAACAAATTGGTGTGTCGTCACGTGCCGTCGGCTGGGTTTGAACCCGCTCTCTCTGGCTTGAGAGGCGTTCCTTCTCCAACTAGGCTATCGTTGCTTTTTCTTAAAAAAACAGTTAGACTTTTAGCAGTTAGACTTTTAGCTTAATCATAAAAAAATAAAAAAATGCTTCATAATTTTCGCAAAGTTTGAATCAAAACATTGTATTAGACTAAAATGCTAGCACCCTGTAATATTTTACATACATGTAACGGTACGGAACCCGTTTAACATGCGAAGTTATTTGATTATCTATGCAATGGACGCGTAGCAGGCGCTACGGCGTAGCGAGTGCTACGGCACGGTAGAACAACCTGAATTTTATTAGGGTCGGGCTCTTATCGAGAAATGAATATGTAGGGACGTAGACTATTTTTGCGCTAGAACATTTTTGTAAAAAAGTTCTTTATAGAAATGTTTTAACGAAAAAAGAAAAGCAGAGGAAGGCAAAAAAATTATATCAAAACTTTTTTTTGCAAAAAAAATGCGATTTTTTTTTTTCCAAAAAAAGCCAAAGTTCCAAAATCGAGTGAAAAAACGAGAACCACATAAAAATTACACAGATTAAAATTACAACTCCGCGCATTTTTCCTTCACTCTTTATTCTTCTTTTTAGAGTCCAGTGACATTCCCAAGCCAAGATCAAATCGCGAGCCAAAAACCCGTAGTTTATTTATAGTTATTGAATACAGAAACGTTTTTACAACTCGACCGGAACTTAGCAAGTTTTTTTGTAACATTCCTGTACTGGATCTTGACTCTTCTGTCAACCATTAATTAGGTAGTTGGAAGTTCATTAATTAGTTGCTCGAGTATTGAATAGCTCCGCTTTTTGCTTCAATTTTATGGCAGTTCGAGACTGTTGCAGATTTTACTAGGGCTGATAAGTTTTTAAAAACACTAACACATATAGGTATTTTTTTAAAGTAGGACGATGATTACAATTGATGACTGAAGAGGATTGAAACTACAGAAAAATTGTGTGATACACAATTAAATTGTGAGATACACAATTTGTGTGATACACAATTTGTGTGATACACAATTTTTATATCTCCGTATTTATACGTTTCTAGCTATTCATATCCAAGTACGTCTTTTAGCTACAGGTTAGGTATTACGTCAATTACGTATAGGACTAGTAACTCATTATTTCAAACATCTTAATTTCGAGTAACAACAACCGAACTGCTAACAAGCCAATTTAACTCTTGTGAGTAATTGCTAGACCATAATAAAACTAAAGCCAGTGTTACCATGAAAAAGCTGCACGCACGGTTCACGGTAAAGACACTAGTAACTCATTTATACCCCTTCCTACCAACAAACTTTGCATGAACTGTGGCTTCGATCGCTATCAGCTGGTCTGACCGACAATTACGTCGACGTAAACAGGTAAATAATTAACCCATACTAAAGCTGCGTGGTAATATAATTTTGACATTGCCCATGGTAATGGAGTTAGGCCTGGGCCGAGAGCAGACCTAAAATGTAAAGCGTTTCGTGTTATCATTTAGTTTCTACTGTGGGATAAGTCTTTTGCTTTACAGACTAATCTGGATTCTGGACTAAGTATAGCAATGTACCTGGTTATTTAGCAGTAGTAAGGTAGAGAAAAATAACTATAATATTCATTTGGAATGAAAAGCGATCGCCGAGTAGACCTTCAGCTGGAAGACATTGCTATTTTAGGAAAGTATAAACGTGACTAGCGGAGGACTGAAAAAGATAGTTCGCTGAAGAAGAGACCTAAATACATTCAGCAGTGGGTAGCAATTTGTTGATGAAAATGATGTTAAACAAAATATTAGGGTAGGGCAAATTTATTGTAACTACAAGGAAAATCTTTTATCAATTATTTTTATTGGCTACATTTTCTCAGTAGTTACGGCCTTAATTTAGACTATTGTTAACATTGGGGAAATTACATTACATAAGTAAAATTAGTTAGTTTCATCTGATTAGTTTTAATTATTTCTAAACGGCTCGCTATAATTAAGTAAATAAATTGTATTCAAAATAACGACAGCTACAATTTACTTTACTAGAATTTACAATTTTTAAAGGTAGCCGTTATCTGCTGCTTTTCAAAGCTAGTTAATAATAAACTCAGTTTTAAGTCGAACGTAATCTAAATTCCGTGTAACAAGCATATGAAGGGAAGCCACTTGAATTACGTAATACTCCGCCGACTTCATACGTTGAACTTTTAGTTCGAGAATATTGGTAAGCCCACACAGGCTTTACAAACTCTGCCAACTCTTCTAAAGGTTTTTGCAAAGGAGCCGCTTTACTAGGGTATGGTTAATTACCAGCGTTCGTCGATAGACTACGACTTTTGAATGGAAATGTTCATGCTTTCTGTAAGTGGCTGTACGTATGCGTCGTGAAAGGACGCTGGAAGTCTTTACAAGGAGGGCTAGCGTGTGGTAAGAGCTTTAGAACTAGGACTGTATTGCGTCGTGAGTTCACGTGTTGGTTGATTTATTCTCTTGTTGAACATTACTGCTAGCTTATGTGTCAGTATTTCAGTACGGGTAGCTATATACCTATACCTTGTTTGTAATACGTTGTCAATTATAATTAAAAAAATTGGTCGGTTTTTTTTAGTTTTTCAGTAATTTTACAGGGGACAAAGGTATTAAATACCCAATATATCAAGGTGACTACTGCAGCGGCTTATAGTCGAAATTTTCGTTGTCCCATCACTACGTTAGACAAGTCATGATTCATTTCGCCACTTAGCTGTAAAAAAAGTTCAGATACGAGCTAAAAATTTAAAAATACCTGAATAAATAACAGGATAAAGTTCAAAGCAATGAATACGCCAAGTGTTACGAGTATAAAGCAGCTCTAAGTAAGACGCTTATAGTTTTACAACTCTCGCCAAAGCCCGACACTTACAGTACAATTTGTTTATTTGAGCTTACTTCGATACCTGTCTGTTCAAGTATTTAGGGAAGCTTTTACTGAAAAGATTCCATAGAACTTTTAACTTTAAAAGTAAACACTTATTGGGTTATGCTGAGTTGGGGCCGATTTGTGACCTTAACTACAACAACAATTTTACTTTACGACAATTGTACTACCTACGTACGATTGTCTTAGGAATTTTAAAAATTAATTGATCACAAATAAACTTTATTTCTTTCTTTAAATTCGTAGGGGCCGAGCGACTGACCCTGGGGTCAGAGTAAATTTAACTTTTTTATTTAATCTTTACTTACGAATAGCCTTAGTTGCGTACATATAAAGTTTTGAAATGAACGAAAAATTGTTATGTTACCCACAAGAGAAAATGGTCTATGATTGTTAATTCAATATTCCAATAAAAATGTAAATTAGCAATTACAGCTTTAAAACAGAAATTTGTAAACAACCAAATAGCATTTATTATCCTTTAGAAATATAATGGTAGATAACTTAGTATTTTAGGAATATAAATATATTTTTTAGAAATCAGAAAATATTTACTGAACCATTGATACGAGTATGTATGCAATATGTAACTCAGTACTTTAATATTCATTTACATAAAATACGAAGTGAATACAAAATAAGAAGCAGCGTACAACATTTCATTGAAATCGAAGGGTAATGAAACATCTAATATGACTTTTCTAAAGTTTAATTATTGTACACTTGCTGTGCCCCGTTGCGTTGGTTTCACCCGCGTCCCACAGGAACCGTTATTTTTTTCGGGATAATATCTTATTTTTTTCTTTCATAAGATCATTCTCCTGGCAATAATAAACACAACAAAAAAAAATAGCGAAAATGTTCCATCTGATGACGCGTGATGCGATGACCAAGGCAAATAGTAATTCATTTTTATAAATAGAGAAGATGACAATAAGTCCACTAGAATACAACATGTTATTCTTTAAATTACTTACATCATTAGCACATTAGATTTCCTGAAAGCTATTCCTTCTCAGTCACTCATACTTTGTCTTCGCGGCACTCAGGTTTAGATTTCAACTTGTTGAACTTGATACCTTTATTTTGTAGTCAAGTAACGTATATTACGACGCTCGGATTTGTTTATTCAAAGACATTTCGTAGGAAGATATCTTATGTCTATACAGATAATTTAAATGCAAGTACCAGTTGCAGAAATATTTTACATTTCTTGTCCTGTTGCAGTAAATTTATTAGTTTATATTACTAGCTGCACCCAACGGTTTTACCCAAGGTAGTACAGGAACCGTTTTTTTTTATTGAAACATATCCTATGTATCCCTGTCAGCGTGTTTTCAGAATTTCATGATGATCAATTCAAATTTTTCATTTTTTTTTTCATTTTCAAAGATCTTTATTAGTTTAAAATCATAGAACTAGTACAAATTCCAGTGTTTAGACAATCCTTAGCAGTACATGAACAATGGGTTATTTAGTCCGTTTTTCAAGTAGGTACTTACCTATTCGGATAAAACATCAATGGGAAATAAAAACCTAACATTGCAATCAATTCATTATGTAAGCGTTAACAAGATTAGCATTATATTTAATAAAGTGATAAAATGTGAATAAAGTGATTGAGTAGTATAAAGCTTAACATACAAACGTGAGAAACTTACCGTCGTATTTATCCCTAAAATTAAAGTTAGGACTGTATAATAGATAGTAATACTCTTTTGTTCACACCAAAAGTTATAAATATACATAGTAATTTTGTTTAAAAACTAATGCATCGAGTGGCAGCCCTTTCGCTAAGGCATTTTGTGATAATATTCTTATGTGCTTTTAATATATACTAACCTATATAAAAAAGTCTTGGTATAAATACAAGAACTGAGTAATAAAACATAAACACAAAGTTTATCAAAATTCAAAGGCAAATTTACAAACGATTTCAATAGCCATTGTAGTCATGTTAAAATTTTATGTTATAAGGCCATACAGTTTTCATTGACAAAGCATCAAAAATAATAACTCTAGATGATTCACAGTACGGTTTTAATAAATACTGTTATTTTACTCCGTACCATATTGTACGCTGTTTCGTTTCGTAAAGTCTTATACTGTTTTGCTCTAAGATTACCTTTCGAGCTTTTAGCAGACCTAAAATCCGTGTCTATATTAAGGCGCTAAGACTCGTGTAAAATGATACACAACCTGTAACATCCATCCATTAACTTTAGAAACAGACGCGCTAATAGTAGGGAGATTAATCTGAGTACTAACCAAGATTAGCATATCAGAATCCGTGATGCTGAACGCATCCCCATTAGGTCGTTAATAACGCTCTAGATCACAAATCTGACGAAACTGTACATAGTTTCTATTTATATTGAAATATAAATATAAACTATGTACAGTTTATTTATTTATAAGGAATTGTAAATTTTGAATTGGTGTCATTAAAAGGTGAGATATGAGCTTCGGGGTGATAGTCCAAATCGTACAAAGTGCACGCAACGTTTCTGTCCCGCTTCCACCTACAGTAGTTTGCCTGTATCATTACAGTAATTGCTACTCATCGTATATCACAGTTGATTTAGGCATCGAATAAAACTCTTACAAACTATACGATTGAGACATATTTGTGTTGGTTATTACGTTGCACACTGTATACGAAACCACTCCGACTGACACCAAGGGTGTACCCACGGTAAGGCAAGGTCCCTAACTCAAAACTCAAAGTTTACGTTTTTTCAAGTAAACACACTTGGCCGGTTTTGGCTAAGTGCGATGCGAACTCGCGTATCAAGGGTTCCGTACAAACATGTTCATGTGAAAGGGATAGTAAGTTTAAAATTATTAAAAATATTTTCATTAAATGATGTAACTAAAAATGTATGCTTTTCGCAGTTTGTCCTTTATCTGTGCTATAAGACGTTGCTTCGTACCAAATTTCAAGATTCTGAGTTCATGGAATGTACCCTGTGGGTTTTGATTATCTTGAGAGTGTCGTAAATTTGCAGCATAAACGACTGTATCTTATGATTGCGTTGGCTTAGAAATTTGATTTTTTCATAACTCCAAGGGACAGTATGGACCTGAGTATTTGATATGAATTTCACCTAGATACCTCCACGAGTACCTGAGAAAAAGGATCTTGACAGACAAATAGACGGACAACAAAGTGATCCTATAAAGGTTTCTTTTTCCTTTTATGTAACGGAACTTTAAAAATGATGGCTGCGGTCAACAATGACATAAAACCGCCTTCATCGACCTCTGAATAAGTGTACATAGAAAGAGGGTTCTGAAGCATTTTTAAATTCCTTAGCGATGTACTTATACAGTACACTTACCTACTTCTGCCCCATCCCTAAAATATTTTTGGGCACGCCTATAACTGACACGACTAGAACCAAATGTACATTTACAAAAAATGCCAACAATTTTAGATCAAATTTAGTTCCAAAATGCTTACATTTCTAGTAATTCGATTTTCTTAGTTCCCCTTGTTCCATGAAAACAGATTGAAAATCCCTACGCAGCAAACAAAGTTAAAGAGTCCGCCACTTTGTGCGGTGCGGTAAGCTTGTTGCCCGCACGTGATAATGTTGCACTCGTCCGCAATTAGAACTGCTAACGAACACGTCCGGGCAAGCGAAACAATTCACTTATAATATCGACGCAGCCTTTTCCTGATAAAGTTTTTGGAAGAAAATAAAATGCTGCAAGAAGTTATGATTTTTTGCGTTAAAGTTAATAATAATAATGATAATAATAAATCGTTTATTTCGTCTCTGAACGTATTACAAAATTTTCGAGATAGGGACTACCTTTTAGGTATAGAATTAACACTTGTACCAGGTAGACCCGCTCTTTCTTATCTTAACATTACAAATTAAACATAATACAAATTATTAATTTTTATATAACAATAGGTATAATAGTTGTTAGCTTACAAAGAAACAAAAATCAAACAGTAGGCACACTTATGACATTTAAAAATTTCTTATCCCAGAGTCTAAGTAGTATTTTGTGGGTATAGTTTAAGGTATGTAGATAAACAAAATTTAGCGGGTAGATGAAAAAAATAAAAGTACAAGAACGGAAACTAACACAAGGTACAGACAGGTTGACGGAGTGGTGTATGGTACAAGTGGAAATCATACATCAATTTAATCTAATTGTTATATTGCCTATATCATAAATTCATATACGTATATTTATATAGATATATTTGATTCATAAATGTATACTAGTTGGCTCTACTAGCCAACTAGTATACATTTTATGAATATAAAGTTGGATTTAATGAAAGCAAAAAGTCTTACATTGACATCCATCATGGATCTCGGTAAGGATTTAAACAGTCGTCACAGTCCGTTACACATTGCATTTTAATTTGTATTCTGGGCTCGGGGTGGAGTCTGCTTCATGCTCCACATTAATACACGTCTACTAGTTTCAGGCTTCGGAGCATATGCCGTGTTTAATATTTTTCTGTTCTTGAGTTTTAACCGACGAAACGGAGGAGAAAACGAACATTTTATTTTATGGACATTTTTTTATGTATGACTTTTTACAGACTAGACCGATTTTGATATTTTCTTTTTTATTTTAATGGATAGGGTTTACTTCCAAGGGGGTCCCATATAAATTTGGAAAAAAAATCCAACCCTAAGGGTATGAAAACGGGGATGATTAATTGTTGACTCACTGATTGTAATGTATGAACACGCAAAATTTTTGCAGAGTAGTCTGATTTTGATAATTCTTTTTTTATTGGATAGGATATACCTCGAAGTTAGTCTCATTTAAATTTGAAAAAAAAAACATACCCTAAAGGTGGGAAAATAAGGGTGATTTACACTCTCAGATTTCAATGTTGAATTAAGACCGATCAGTCTATTTTAAATACCTACCCACGAAAAAAAAACTTTTTAGCAAAACATTAAACCGCTAAAAAACTGAAAAGCAAAAAATAACTAATAACTGAATTCTTAAACTAATGTAGGTATACCTAAGTAATTTTGAGTCGGCACCAAACTAAGGTAGGTAAGTACCTTTACTTTTTTACGCTGCCGCCGCGCATCACGCGTTATGTAGGTAATTAATTACCTGATTTGTTTGATAAGGCGCGGAGTCAAAATTACTTAGGTAAACCTACATTAGTTTAAGAACTTGGCTTTAAATTATTTTTTGCTATTCAGTTTTTCAGCGGTTTAATGTTTTGATAAAAATATTTTTTAAAGACCAAGAGAAAATACCTACTCATTTTTGTATACTTGCAATAGCACAATGAAATCCCTACACTTGTATTGACATTGTAATAAAAGTATTACCCAAACACACAGCCGATATCAAACTCTATTCGGTGTCGGAATACAAACATAGCAGCTATTCTACCGATTCCGGGAAAATCCGGATAAGAAGCAGGCAGCTAAAGGCAAAGCGCTTGGTAAACAAGAAATGTGAGTGATTCACAAGCTAGCAGGTTTACTTTTACATAGAGTATTAGCTGGAAGGTTTTATATTTACCCCTCCATGCAAATCTACTGGAGTTAGGCAAAGCAAATGTCAATTGAAATGTATACTTGCCACTTTCTCTTTTATGCTTGGCAAAATTAAACGTGTTAAGAAATAGAGCTCTTTATTTCTGTACCTCGAAACACTTTTCATAGAGTACCTACATTTTCTACACATAACTCTTAGCATTCTTTTCTAGCTCTAAGATTATAGAAATGTTTTAATACTTGCTCTACAATAAATCGTTTTGCAATAGTTTGAAGTGTTATTACCAGTAATTTTAAATATCTTAAAAAGGCTTACTTAACCAAAAGTTCTAAATGTATACCTTATAGTAAAATACTCAATTAAATAGACTCATTCTAGCAATTACAGTAATACGCCAGAAGTTAAAGGCAAGCTAACTTAACCAAGCCATCCAATACTTAAAGGGAGCTATCGGTAAATAAATTTAAGCCTGTCCTTAATCGGGGATCGGATCTTGGACGACGACCGCGCAATACAATTAAGACTCGATTGAAAAAGCAAAGGTAGCTTGTAAAACGTTGGCTTATTGCATTTAGAATTTACTATGTCACAAATTCACTGTGTATTACCATCATTATCATCACTAACATTTCAGAGCTTGTCTATATATTCGCTGCGAGCGATGGCAGCCTAGTTGGGAGAAGTCCCGCCTCTCAAACCAGAGGGAGCGGGTTCGAACCAATTTGTTCATTGTGTGAGCATTTGTGCGTATTATATGTCATCTCCTACATGACTGGAGTCCGGTGTATGGCGACAGACTCGCCCCCTGTCACATTTGGGACTGAGTATCGTCCGGCGAAGTGTGGGTGTTGTATTACACCTCTGCCAGCCCCCTCGGGGGAAAGGCGTGACGATATATATATGTCTATTCGCTGCTAGACATTGACGTATTCACCTGTTAAGGGTGCTACCTTAACAGTTTTCATCCACGTCTGACCTTTGATCTTTTGCTCATCCACCTAACCTGTGCTATAATGGTTAGTGCTATTTTCGTTTCTCTAGACAACTAGTGCATTTTACATGCCTACTTTATAGGAAATCAAACTTGTGTAGAATAAACATAAGACAGGCCAGTCAGCTGCTTATTGGATGAAATGTGAGCTTTAAAAATGTCACGTGATCTTATTGTCAACTTATCCAATCAGCATTTAGCGTTCGACCGTTAGCGATTCTAAAAACAGAATTGCTTGAAGGCAATTGAGATGTGTCTAGAACTCCAGAGTAGATTAAGAAAAAACAACTTCTAGGTAGAGCTATTACTTGCGAAATAAATCGTTTTTTTTAACAGTTCCGTGGGTCGCGATGACGATAATCCTAAAGCACCTACGCTTTTTATTGGTTTCAAGTTTCGGTGATTAAATAGAACAGATAAAGAAAAAAAAAAATTGTTTGTTACCTTATCTTATCTTTTGTTTTGTTATTTTGTCTTTTGGATAGGTAACTTGTTTATCTTTTGGATTTATTATTGTCTAGTTGTTACTCAGAGTATGATTAACAAGGTTTATCTTTAGGTATAAATAGGTATTTATATATGGGTATTCAATGAATAATAAGTGTTAACGAACATAAAACTTTATTTGATAACATGTAACATTATTTTAATAAGATATAATTGAATTTTTATCTTTTAAGATAAACAAAAATCCCGACTGCAAAATTTTGTACAAATTCAAATGTCACGAACACACGACACGTCGAAATCCATTAAGCTGTTTAGGCTGTTTAGTGTTAGGCGTGCCATAGAAACCTCATACATACTTACATACACTCGAAAAACATAACCCTCCTTCTTGCGCAGCCAGGTAAAAAACAGCGCTTTTTTTTTTTTAAATCGCCTTATTATGTTTTTATTTAAATATAGAGCGGAGTCAGATTTCGTAATAGTAATTAGATATTTACAGTTTGTTTACAGAATAAGTAATGATGTATTTATACTCGTATGTATGTTAGTTGTACACAAACGGACGCAATAAAAACAAAACACAAATACATTTCACAAAATTGCACTATTTTCGTAAAATTTCAAGTCTCTCCGACTGACAAACACGCTTCGACAAAATACTCATAATATGTTTGCGTAACAAACAATTTTAACAAGCGAGTTAGTAAGTATTATACACCATTTACTGTAGCTTGGTGCGGGTGACACTAGTTTTTATTTCATTCACTACAGTTATAGCTCAATGCTTAATTTAGTGAAGTGATATTTAGAGTGTTGCTTAAGTTTTAAGTCAAGATTAATAAAACGGAGCAATTAGCAGCATTGAAAAGGGATAGTTTGTCTAATGTCACTGGCATTAGACAGACCTATTACGATATCCTATACCTATCCTATAACCTATAATGAAAAGGTATAGATGGGTTGCACTAGCTGATGCTCGTAGGTAGGTACGTATATCAGTATTCAGGTCAAATGGAAATACAATTGTAAAGTTAACGGACGCGAGGCTCTGTAAAAGTTACTATAAACAATGAACACAAACCAGTACCTAAGCATGAGCGATTTTAAACTAGGCAGAAGTGTGGCGTAACCTCAATGCACCTCAAAATGATTTAAGCACATATAGCCCGAAGAGGCTGGCAGAGGTGTAATACCACACCCACACTTCGTCGGACGATATTCAGTCCCAAATATGACAGGGAGCGAGCCTGTCACCGCATACACCGGGCTCCAGTCATGTAGCAGATGACATACAATACGCACACAATGAACAAATTTGTGTGTGCCGTCGGCTGGGTTCGAACGCGCTCCCTCTGACTTGAGAAATGGGCCTTCTCCGACTTGGCTATCATCGCTTTTTTATCTTTTTTGTTATCATGATTTAAGCTGATTAGGCACAAATATGACACATGCATCAAATGTAAATTGAAAATAACTGGACCATTTAAAAAATAAAGTACTTAATTAAAGGCCCGAAGCTTTCTTCCACTCTTTTAGTCGTTTCATGTTCAAATCTTTTTGGAATTTACTTAAAACCTACATACTAAGATTTTTTTTTGGGTGCACTTTTAACTTTTAGCAAATAGAATATATTATGAAAACTTTAGTGTCTTGATTCGAATTTAGAGCACTGCCTGTAAAACAGTGGTGCAGTAAAGGCTCATTGCGTCTGTCTGACGTAAAAACCAGCTAGTTAGGCGAGTTTACACAAACACGAGGTTGTTAACTGTAACTCAACTTGTTAATTTTGTTGCGGCGCAGTTAGCGTTTGTCACAATTGAAACTCGCAACGGTGATGCAGTTTCGTTGTTTCAACTGGTGCGTGAGATACTATGCTACTTATTTTGATATTTCGTTGAAATGCTTGTTAGTGATTGCTCCTTTGTACAATGACATAAAGATATGTGAAATAGAAGTTTATAAAAATATTAATAGGTAATTTAATTGTAGGTACTTACCTACTTTCACACACACACACATCGTCACGCCTTTCCCCCGAGGGGGCTGGCAGAGGTGTAATACAACACTCACACTTCGGCGAAAGATATTCAGTGTGGCAGAGGGCGAGCCTGTCGCCATACACCGGGCTCCAGTCATGTAGCGGATGACATGCAATACGCACCTATGTTCACACAAATAACAAATCAGTGCGTGCCGACGGCTGGGTTCGAACCCGCTCCATCTGGCATGAGAGGCGGGCCTTCTCCCAACTAGGCTACCATCGCCTACTTTCACGACTACAGTTTTTATGTTAGTAAAAGTAAGGCCATGTGGAGTCTATAAACTACAATCAACAGAAATTAACTATTTCAGTGGGTTTCAGAAATGCAGCCCATATTTCATAAAATATCCATATGTAAAATCTATTAGGTACACAATATGTTATGAATTTCTGTCGCCAATTCCCTTTTTGACGGAAGCAGACACATAAGTGGCTCCAAACTTCGCTACCAAAACGCTGGGTCTACTTTCCGATTTTCCAGATATGCGCCACGTGTAATTCGCTGAAATGTGAATATTCCCTGCAACGAGAGCATTATCCAGCAGAGATGCGAACATAATATTAAGCTGTTATATTTGCATACTTTCCTGTCATCAAATTGGACCTCTACCAACGTTACATTTTATCCCTATTTTAAATCAGGGAAAAGTTACAGAGACAAAAGTTTGGTTCTGGCAGGCATCCAGTTACAATGATATTTACACTGCGTGCCAGCAAAGTGACGTAGGTACTCACACTGCAGAACATTTGGTACACTGGGTTTCATAAATATCTGAACACTCTTAAAGGATTGGTGCAGTGAATATTTTGGCATATGTTTTAATCTCTAAATTGTTTGCCGGCAATTGCGTCTTTCGAGAATTACTGACAATCCCTTCACAAATTAGGCAAATAACGCCATCTTGTACAGATTATTGCAACTAAAGATAGAAAAAAGATGTAGGTGGCGCCTTTGTGAAGGGTTTGTCAGTAATTCTCGAAAGACGTAATTGCCCCACAAACGCATTTGCCCCAGTTGACCCTACGAAAGTGAAGTTAATAAAAATCCTGTAAAAATATAACGTAATTTCTAATAAACCAGGACTTAGTAAATGTATTTCTATGTAATAGAAAACATTCTGCGTTTAGAACGTTATTGCGTTAGCTTCTCAGTAATTTTATAGCACGACCAAACATCAACAAGCAGAAAACCATCTATTAATAATAAATAAATTCGGGAAACTTCCACACACGGTCGCCTGACCCCAAACTAAGCAAAGCTTGTACTATGGCTGCCAGAGACTGATATACATACTTAGATATTTTTAAATACATACTTAAATATATATTAACACCCAGACATAGAACAAACACAAATGTTCATCACATAAATGTTTGCCCTAGGTAGGAATCGAACCCACGCCCCCAAGCTAAGAAGGCAGGTTCACTACCAATTGAGCCACCGAGGCAGTCAATTAATAGACAATAATCCTGGAAAAGTTTATTTGATATTGAAACAGCCATATCAATGGAAAAACGTTTCTTTCAATAGACACGTCGGGTGTCAGATTTCGGTGGCGCGGTTGGGGGTGGCCGGGATTTTTGTAAGAGGGAGGTGGGTGGGGGTGGCGGGGTAACATTGAAAGTTCTAGGGCACGGACGCAATTAGATACAAAGAGGAAACGATATTTACGACTACCCAGTTTATAAAATGACGAGCTAGATGTGAAATGATTGCAGATACAACTGAGACTTCATTAGCTCCATATAATTGCTTTAGAGGTAAGTACTTCTTTTACTTTAACGTCATTATCAAACCAACATTTTTGGGGGCTGAGCTACCCACGTCCGTAGGAGTGTACTCTATTCTGATTCCCTACACGTGGTCCCCGGGTAGTGCTAACCGGGTAGCAAACTCTGGTGGTAGGCTTCGGCCGTGGCTAGATACCACCCACCGGACCAAGCCATGCCGTGAAATTACCTAGTCGTGTTTCAGGATGTAGTCCGGTGTAACCGTTCCGAAGACGGGTCTGAGCAGTAGCGCACTTATAGCGCCTCACTCAACTGCCGTCTTTGTACTTCTTCACTCTAGCCTTGGAGTTTTGTAGAGACAAAACTTCAAGGCTAGAGTGAATAAGTACCTTATAGGTCGTCGTGCTCCATCTTAGACCACAACGTCGCTTAACATCAGACGAGTTGGTGGTCAAACGCCAACCTATTCTACATAAAAAAAAAACATAAAAGTAAAACTTTTAAATTACGCACGTTTTAAATTAGGTCGTCAATGCTTTGATTCAATGCTCAATAGTTTTTTTCAATAACATGATCGAGATTAATTCTAGGAATAGGAATTTAATAACTTAGTAAATAACACGTTCATATGAATGTACAGTTCATTGTAAATAAAGTTGAAATGAAAGACCAAGCTTTGGTAGAAATGCTGACAGTTTAGCTAAATTGAGTACGTCCGCTTAGAAACCTGCGTGGAAAATTTAAAATCAAATTACTAATTGAGTGTCACAACCGCTCCTTCAGCTTACATTACTTAATAAATCCGGGAACGCAGCTAGAAAGTCGTTAACTGCGCTTTGGATTTAAAAAGAAAGTCGAGACCTCCACTCAGAGGCTTTCATTTCAGTTCAAGTCTAGAGCTGCTTTTGTGACTCTTTGGCTTGGTGGTGTTAAGGCCCACTAGCGCTGCAAAGAGAACGTTTCTTTATCTCAATAATAAGCCTTTTCTTACCTGTCAAATAAAAAGACACGAAAACAAGTTGGAAAATTATAAGGGTACCGAAGTTTACTACGGAACGCTACGAAGTAGGCAATCGCGGATTTTAATCTATCGATCTGTTCTATCTTTTCCGGCTAAACGCGTTTTCCAGTCTGCCACTCTGTAAATTGTGTATGTAGATTGAATGCTGCATGTGCTTGTGTTGGCTGCGCTCGGTCGTGGTGTGAGTGCGGCACGTGTAACCCGGCCTTACCCAGCTCCCTCGACATTCTGCGGCCCTGGTAGAGTGCGCTCGCTGCTGTAAGCGATCTAGTTTGCGAGAACTTTGAAGCGGAAAATTTATCTGACAGTTAAACGAAGAGACCTACGAGAGTATAAAACGCTTCGATAACTATAATGAGGTGTTCGCTGCTTACAAATACGCTAGAGATTTTTAATCGAATAACTCGGGTAATTAGAGTGCGTTGCAGAAATTACATTTAGCTAACCAAGTGGAGTAAATGTGTCTAAGTCTATGGGAATAGGTTGTCGTTGGAATGTTTATTCGTGTGTTTGTATGTTGATGCATATATTTGTTCAACGATAGTTTGAGTACGAGTGATCTCAATTCGGCGAAATTTTGTAAACTATGTAGATGCGGGAAAACTAGTCTAATAGTTTAAAACAGACTGACTGAAAAATGTTTACACATTTAAATTAACGAACCTTTACTTAGTTACAAAACATAATCGTGACATGTGACGATAACGTGACATAGGAACCTAGGTAGGTACATAGGTACTCCTTGTAGGCTCGGCAGAAACGTCAATCAAACCTGTCAATCCAATCCATGCCGTCAAGTGTATTAAAACCACAGCATACGAAACGGCGCTAGGGATGTAAATCGCATCAATCAGTGTTACACGTAGCGATAAGCTACGATGCTACGTGCACCCTACGAGGTGCCTACGCCGTAGCCAGGCGTAGCGGTCCGGCTAGTTTGGCCTGCTTTATAGGCGGTTGTAACCGCGGTTCACGGTCATCAGTGAAGAGGCCTGATTGCCAGTGGCGTGAAGAGGGGGGTGGGGTGACATGGCTACGAGCGACAGATTTTGTGTACACTGGATTTCGGTAGAATTTACGTTTATGCAAGATAGCGGGCACAATCGTGAAGCGCAACTAATAGGTGTATTGCGTAACTATTTGCATATGACCACCATTTCGTCTGTTTGTAAGCGATGAAGTGCATGATTCTATGCGAGGGGTTTTTACTGCATTTAAAAAACTTGTGTTTAATACGTTCAAGACTGCTTCGATAAACGAGTCCAGCGCCACTTAGCCGATAATTACATAACTATAGTAATAACGGGTATTGGGCCTCTATTGCGAAGAACTCTGAATGCACACTCTAGTCTCCCACGGCATAGTAGTATTTAGTACGGTACGTTCAGTGCTGTCTTCATTTACCATCGGTGACATTCGTAAATTTTAAACTCAAAAATTCAAAAACGATTCACACATGCCGGTGACATTGGTAAATCAATTGTGAGTTTAATCTATTTGCCTACTAAATTCGACATATCACCTTTTTAATTTAATTATTTAAGTAAGCCTTTTCATGATTCTGTAGAAATGTAACCCAATTTAAAAAACCTGAAGCTAAGCTAATTGTTAATAGATTGTTAACGTAACAAAGATTTTTCCGATAGTATTTGTGTTAAATTATACTACTGATATAGATGATATTAGGAAACCATATGAAAATACAGTGCCTACTTTCTGGTTTAAAATTGAGACAAAACTAAAAATTGAGTGTTACATTCATTTTAAAGACTTCCAGAATTATTAATTTACCATTGACAGTTGTCATTTGTTTTTATTTATATCATTTCACTATCGTGTGGCAATAGGCACTAACAAACCGCGATATCAGATTAACATAGTACAATGAAATAAACAGGACGATTATTAATTCGATTAATCATCCAACCATGAGTAATATTAATTAGCGCGTTTATAGACCACCTTGACTTGGCCAGATTAGTATTGCATTCAACATCCAATCATATAAAAGCGAAAGGTCACTCATTCACTCACTCACTAAAGCCACCTGCGCTTGCCTAACGTCTGGTACGCTGTAGAGGCCTCAGTGGCCAACAACGTCATTCGCAAAAAAAAAAGGACTCACTAAACTTGAAATCTTGAAAACTACTTGACCTCTGAAGCTGAAATTTGCCAGGTAGGTAGTGTATAGGTAGAAGGCGTCAACTGAGAACGGATTTAGCAACAGGGCTGAATGCAGGCGGTCCGCGCGGGCACAACCGCGGGGCACAAACTGTAATAACATTAACTATTATCATCAGCAATCTAATCAACCCAACCTAGTCAATGCGTAGCAACTCACTAATGTCACAGCCTGATTTTTTTGTTTTCCGCTCAGGTATAATAGAGCTGCCTTTCGTTCTCGCAACGAGTCTCAGGGCTTTCTGCGATATGTTTGCGAATTCGTAGTCTCCTCTCTAGAACACGTCTGTCCCAGCGGTTATCGGTTATTCGACAGATATAACTGGCTTACTGTCGCTTCAGCTTTGCTGAGCTATTTAAAGACTGGTTTTCTTGCAAATTAGATTTCTGACTATAAAATTATTGGCCTTCCAATTAGCTATTACTTCTTTATTAGCTTTGAAATAGCTACTTATTAGGTCATCAGTTATTAAATATGTGACTAAAACTATGAAGCACAAAAATATCTCGCCAGACAGAAAAGAAAAAACTTAATTGGGTCGTGGTTGGGTTTCGTTTAGGTTTTTGTTCTTGGTCATAAAGTTATTTTGTCCTAGTTAAACTTTTGATTTATTTATCAAAGATAAGTATGTTCAAAGTGAAAAAAAAATGTACTAAAGCGACTTTATTAAAGATAATTTTATTGAGATCAAATCTTCTCATATTCAAATAAGAACTACTCGTATCTGGTAATGGCGTAAATTTTTGTTTGATAATTTTTAGACAAACACTTACTTCTGACTTTTGTAAGCAATATTGTGTACAGCAGGGACGTACTGCCCAGGGTTCCTTTAAATTTAATTTCTGTAGAGAACAACGCGAGCTGATTTTTTGAATCGCCGCCAAAGTAGCCGTCCGAGTCTTTACATTTACAAAACGCGCCCTGAATAAAACATCCAGCCTGTAGTTTTACAAACTCTACGATTGTTAGGTTTTTGTAAGATAAACGTGTCTGGGTAGAAACTATTTGGCAAAATTGAGTAAAGATCTACGAACAAAATAATAATGACCAGAATCTAAATACATGAATTGCTCATGATCATGGTTGGATCCAAATTTTTGCAGTTGAGTGCAGGTTTAAGCGATACCGAACAGACTATTACATAACATCACACTATGCGAAAAATGGATGTTTGTTACTCAATCCCACAACAACGGCAGAACGGCTCTGGATAAATTTCGGCACAGGGATAGATTAAAGTCTAGAATAGCACATGGGATAGTTGTGACAGCAGGTGAAACCGCAGAGCGCAGCCAGTAAGAGATAAATATTAGAGGTTGTTCTATAAAGGTATGGAGGTCGTAATTAAACTAAATACCTACACCATTTTTTTCTACTAATACTAAGATTTAAACAAATACCATTGTATAACCGACAACACTGGTTACATCGTCCTAGAAATGCATGTTCACATGGATGCGGATTGCGGGTCATCGTTAGACACATGTAAACCAACGGCAAGCCGTGCGTAAAATTCTGCAAAGCCTGGCGCTGGCGTTATTTTTACTAAAGCTCTGGTCATTTTGTTGTTGTTTTAATTTAGTTCGACAACATTTTTACGGTAAGCGATTCCGTTCAGTTTGAAATATGGTATGGGGCTGCAAAATAGAGCGTTGTAACTATGTATTCAGATTTAGACATAAAATATTCTGGCACAACCAAACAGATACAACAGGGTGTAGGTAAGATAATTCTGTTCTATTACTATGGCATTAATGTAGATTAGTATCTATGTTAGTATAGATTACAACATGTTTTTGTCGTCGTCTCGCTCAGATCTGGTGTTGGAAATTGTAATTATACTGAATTGTCAAAATTTATTAATTTTGTGGCTTATTTCTTCGTTTATTTGAACTAATCCTACTAATATTATAAACGCGAAAGCTTGTAAGAATGGATGGATGGATGGATGTTTGTTACTCTTTCACGCCAGAACGGCTGAACAGATCTGGATGAAAATTGGCACAGAGATAGATTATAGTCTAGAATAGCACATGAGATATTTTTTGCCACGGGTGAAACCGCGGGGCGCAGCTAGTGAATAATAATTCTACAGCTATGTTTATCTATTGTCAGGAAAAATTCTTTTTTTCTTTCCATCTTTCATATAGGCAAACCGAGTCGGGTCGGTTACTTGTAAGCGAACTGTCCGAGCGAATGACGTTCCAAACGTGCTCTCCGCATAATGCCCACTGCAGGGGTTGACATTAGCCGAGTGCTTATCTAGTAAAACTGCTGTTAAAGCAGGTGTAAAACGAGTTCTTTTGTTGGGAGATGTCCTTCGAACTAGCGTTAAAAGCCCGCCAATGAAGTAAAAACTGAGCACTGTATGCCAGAGCAAAGAATCGAGTGAATCGGTTTCTTCTAGGCAAGCATGCTCCATCGTATGCCGCATCACTGTTTATCATCAGGCATGTTGGCGGCCAAACATAAGCCTATTAAGTTTAAAAAAAAAAGCAATTTCTACACACTTGGCTGATTCTTAAAACTGTATTAGTTTACTACACCGTAATGTGACATGTGCCTGCTGCCATATACACAGTTATCTATTCAGGTAATTGAATATTATATCAGTCAATGTAAATTTGTGCGTGTTAGGAGCTGCAGGACACACATACCACTAAAGTCTTTATTTTAGAAATAAATAAAATTGTCTACTGTTAACAAAATATTTGAAAAATTTGCGTTTAAACATGCTCTATCCCTATACTCATGAGAACAGAAACGCTATTGATGCAAATGAATGGTAGTTAATGCACAGAGGCACCCAGTTGCGTAACCTTTACTGCAGGGATAGGGACCGGGCGCTTGCCAAATATACCAACTATATCTAGTTGACCAGGATTTCTGACATTAACTACAGATACCCTAGATTGCAGTCAGATAATTTCTTAATGCTTGTTATTAAGTGCATTTCCTAAAGATTGTATTGCGTGTGTACGATCATAATCATCACATCACATCATAACGTTTTCATTGTAGGGACAGCGAACTACCCTTAGTCGAGTGTATTGTGTACAATTAAAAAAAATATCTCTAGGGATTACGGATTTGTTGCCTTTCTTCAAAGAGACCTTGAATGACCGCTGATCACTTGTTCCACTGAAACTTTTTTTATGAATAAGATCCCCCTCAGTTTGCCGTTGTCTGTTTATCTGTGTAGTGGGCTCTTATTCCAATTAAGGTTGTAATCATTTTTATAACTTTGACGTCTATAAGTGTATCTTGAATACCCAATTTAATAAAGACATTTGATTTGATTTATAGCTGCTCAGGTTAATTATTACGTAGCAACTAAATTTTATGGCATTTTCACACTGCTGTGTAGATGTACACCATTAAAATGTATACAAACCTAGTTGGAGAAGGCCCACCTGTCGAGCCAGAGGAAGCAGGTTCAAACCCAGCCGACGGCACGCACTAATTTGTTCATTGTGTGAACATATGTATGTGCGTAATGTATGTCATCTGCTACATGACTGGAGCCAGGTGTATGGCGACAGGCTCGCCCCCTGTCACATTTGGGACTGAATATCGTCCGGTATGTGGTATTACACCTCTGTCATCCCCCTCGGGGGAAAGGCGTGACGATAACATCTTACTATAATAAAAGTTTTCGAACAATTAAGTTCACGGTTAGAGACAAGGTACTCACTTTATCAACGTACCTGCTCAAGTACCTCTTATTAGTCACTATAAAAAGGTTACCTCGAGTCTTTATCTAAACAGAACACAGAGCTTTTTACGTGACTTGTGACTGGCACGAAGCCAGCTTGATGGCCAGCTACCCGTACCCATTACAAGCACAGCCCCGCACCGAGCATTTCCAGCTGTTTTACGAGAACGCATTCATTGCTCAAATGTTTGTAACTCAGTTTGGAAATTCCTATTTCAAAAAGTGTTTATTAAAAAGCCCGTTCAAACATTGTTGAACTATCAATCAAAGCGAGCGAGATTTCACGGACGATATTGTAAAGCAATTTGCAATCGCGTTTATGTTTCGATGAAATTCGCTCAGCTGATGAAGTTTCGCCCACTTCCTGTGCTCAATTCGTTTGTTGCGATGGACTCGTGCGACAAAGGAATTCGCAATAGAATTAAACAGAGTCTGCGATGTCCAGTACCTGCGGAGGTGTGTATCCTGAGCACGTACAATAGTTACATCAATTTGTCGGCATCGAATCGCCTGCACTTCAGTCTATGGGATTTAATGCTATCACCAAGATTTGCATGTCACAGAGTGTCGTGGTACCCCGGGCAAATGCTGTATTACGTAACGCAGATTGTATTTCGATGCAATATACCTGGATAAATTAATTTGCGTATAGCTCATACGATACCATTGTTAATGTAAAAGCCATTTCGCTAATCGACTCTGAAGCTATACATATGGAGTCGCTGAAGATGTTAGATCGCAAACGTACAAACAAAAATAATAAAAGTCGAGTAAGTATAAAACTAATACTTTTTGGTTTTTCTTTTAGATACTTTTTAAATTATTAAATGTAACTATTCAAAATATCACAGGGCTTTGCTGCATTTTAAACATAAGTGTAAAAACACTTAAAAAAATGAAATCTCCTTCTCAATCGAACCTTTAACTTTCTGCTCTATTAATTTCATTTAAAGGGATCGTAATTTTCATTTCTATCGCATGGTGAGACCCAAAATCGTAACAAAGGAGTTTGGACGACTTCCAGTTTCCAGATAACTACGACTTCCTTTAAAGTTTTTCGTTTACAGGAACAAGTATTTGAAGCTCATCGGACACCTAGTGTATGGGAATTTTGTTTGCGCTGAAATTTTTACGGTTTACCTATAAATAGTGAGTGATACTCGCAGATAGGCGAGCCGATCGAACAATGCATTCGACTCGAGGGCGAATTTGAGCGAGGCTTTGTGCTGCGGCGGGGGTTAGTCACATAATTGACCATTTAGCTTGTAGTAGGTTACAGGTAACGGAGCCGTAGCCTTCAGCGGTACAGGGCCCGGCATCAAGCCGGGAACACACGACCACATCCAGGCATTTGCATAACAAAGAAACATCTGTCTGCGGCGCAGCGTGTTTGTGTAACATGGATTTGTTTTCATGAATCTGATACGAGAGCGACTCTACTGATTGCGAGTAATTGAGTACTAATTAGATGTGTTTACCAAAGAGAGGTTGATTTATCCTGGAATATACCTATTGAAATTATGCCAGGTTTGTTGTTACTTAGGCTAGATAGTTTCGTACTGTTTGTGAACTAAAGAGATAGGCCACTTTTTGTATACTAGTGTGCATGACAGATACGTCTTCCACCAGCGTTGCATACGTTTTGTTTATTCAGGGACTAACGATTCGCCGCTATTTTATTCGACGCGTGCAATGTTTTTTTAGTTCATCTAGACATATAATTTATCAAAGTGCCAACTATTTGTTATCTGCTGTTTCTAACTATTTGCTGCCCACAATTTATTTCAAACGCCTACTTATTTGGTCTTACCTATTTCTTACTGCCACTTGACAGCTTCCCACAACAGCATGGAAAGCTTACTGAAAACCCACAGTTGTCTTTATTACTGAACAATTATTAATAATCATGGCGGCATAACAAGGACTTTCATTATGCCGGGGCGCTTAGGTATCAATTACCTACCTGCAGCAATAATTCTGAACAATCAATTTGAATATTATCACTAACCAAAGGAAGATATTCCACACTAATAATGCATTATTTATTAAGGGTCCTACGAACACTTTAGACTAACTTCGCATTGGCTAAAGGTTTTTTGGAGGAGACGACGAGCAAAGAAAGCTTGCCTATCTTTTAAATAAATCAGTCAAAGTGATCTCTTACAAATGCTGATATTTTTAACCCCCGCCGCAAAAACGACGGGCTGTTATAAGTTTGTATGTGTGTGGCATCGTAGCTCCCGAACGGATAAACAGATTTTGTTTTTGTTTTTTTTTTTAATTTTGATTTTGATTGATAAAAATCGGTGTTGAAGACTTGTTCATAGCTTTATTGTATCTTGAGGACGTTTTTTTTTAAATAAAACACGGAAATACGGAAAAAGATATAGTCTATTTATTATACACGCCAAATTTCATCACAATCTGACGAATAGTTTCCATGAAATTCGACAAACGCGTTTGTTCGGAAAATTCAAAGCTTCGCGGGACCCTTAATACAAAACTTTGTGAGAGGATGATATAGTGAGCTTATGTAGCTCTTGAGACTAGAGCTAGACCCTGTAAAATTTATTTATTTACGCAGTTTCGCCATTAGTGCGTATCTCCACATCGGTTTGACAGACAAAGTTACACCCGCCTAAGTGCACTGTAGTGTAACTTATCAGCCGCTGGCTCCCTTTAAGTTCCCCTAAAGCAGTAGAAGCTGTACTAGCCGTTATTGCGTTTATTTCAACGTTGTTGGTAAGGGTTTCAACTCTTTATTAATATTTCAAAGGGTTGCGTTGTTGATTGACAGGTACAAGTGGGCACTGCTATCTATTCTGTGACGAGGGGTGCGATGATACGATGAAGGTCTGGTTTTATTTGGCAATAGAATTGCAAACACTATTGGAGTAGTCTAATTTATGCAAGTCGAGAAATATTTGGGTAGCGTTGTATTTATCAAACTTATCATCTTCCGATACTTACGAGTAGCTTACTTCCCTAACGTATGTAACGTTGAGTGGTGAGTGGCCTCGAAGGTTGGCTTTGAAATCAGTTTTTAATGGCAATTATAGATCGTCTCGATAGTATGATATACATAGTATGATAGTATCCATGTTATCGATAGCAGTATCGATAGTAGGGCTATCGATCGGCAACACTAGTCGGTATACTATGGTCGTTACGTTCTCTAAAACTATGTTTTATTCATGTGTTTCGGGCAGTTGTTCCATACTTTATTCGATCGTCCCCTACCACTATAACCAAAACCATTCACACTCACGCGCATCGTGCTTTTTTTAATGTCTTCTTTTTATCTTCTCATCTTTTCGAACTAATTAAGTACCTTATTGAAATCCTGAGTATATGTGTAGCTGCACCCCGCAGTGTTAAAATATCCTATGTGCTATTAAAGACCCATCCCTAAGAATCTATCCCTGTGCTAAATTTCATCTTGATCCGTTCAGCCGTTCTAGCGTGATTTAGTAACAAACATCCATCCGTACCCATCCAAACTTTCGCATTTATGATATTAGTGTGAAGTGTGATGTGTTTACGCTGTTGTCGCTTGCTTGCACACTTATCCAGTAATATCGTAGTCCTAATTAGTAAGCCAACTCTTCAGAGCACATCTATCTCCGCCGCACCACGTTCAGCAAATTAGCTTGTAAATAAAAGTAGCTGCTCGTAAAAGCTCCCCCGCGTTATCGCGGCGGGCTGCCAGTATTGCTACCCCTCACCGATCACCCCCTATAGATTCCGAACTCAGGACCATCGACGCCCACCTTGTATCGGTCATTATTATTAGGTAAATAAATACACCAGTAAAAATAAACTATCATTAGGATGATCATTGGTTTATGCTATACGTGGTTAGAAATAGATAAGCTTGAGATAGCAGATAGGATGATTTTATCTGTCTTCGGCACTATGCCTTCCGCCAATGTTTTCGGTACTTTTTGAAGTGAAACTTCTAATGCGACTTCCAACAAGGTTGCGTTAAGCGTTTAACGCTCCTGGGGAGGGAGAATAGAAAGAGACAGAACGAGAGTGAATGCGTGGCACTCGAACGCATGCGCGCAGTAAGAAAGATACACACAAGTTTCACTTCTTCCGCGCGCAGTGGGGCTATTCCTACGCGTGAGATGAGATGAGGTTTTATCTTGGTCACTCTCACACCTATGACTATTCAAACGAGAGCAACAAGTACGAAGCATGGTGAGATTGAATCTCACTCCGTAAGAATAGCCCTCCGGGGACTCCACGCACTATTTTTGTTTTTCTGAACGTGAATCTCGTAATGTGGTATCTATAGCTAGCAATCTGTGGCAGCCCCCGTCAGCAGTCGGTGTAACGCTCCCGATAGACTCGCCCAACGTGCTTTCACTGCAAACTCGAACCTTTCCCAGTTTCCGGTATTGTCTTATCTTAATAGACATCTCTGTACTGGTCCCAGTTCGGAGGTTCTGATACCTTTTGCATATACAAGAAAACTGTTCACTTTTTACTGGGGGTCGATTCAGCTAACCATAGCCGAGGCTTAACTGAACTAATGTTGTGTTTATCGTAAAAAAAACTGATAGGTATAACTAATGTCATACAACCGTGCTAGCATGACTGCCGGTGACACGTTTGTGAACCATTAGTGATACTGAGCCATTCTCCGTGATTCTCTCTCCGTTTTTAAATGCTAACGCATCGCAATGCAACCTCAACGGTTTGTACAAGTATCGGCTACATTATGGTTAGCTGAATTGCCCCCAGATCGAATTGCCTGGTCATGTTAATTGTAGTACTGAGCTTGAGTTAACTCGCAGCTTTGTATTAAGATAGTGCAGTAATAGATCAATTTAAATAAATAGAATAAATGAATTCGGGACATTTCCACACACGGTCCGCCTGACCCCAAACTAAGCAAAGCTTGTACTATGGCTGCCAGAGACTGATATACGTACATATATAATTTTAAATACTTAAATAGATATTTAACATCCAGACATAGAACAAACACAAATGTTCACCGCATAAATGTTTGCCCTAGGTGGGAATCGAACCCACGCCCCCAAGCTCAGAAGGCAGGTTCACTACCAACTGAGCCACCGAGGCAGTCAATAAAGTCAAAGTCAAAGTCAAAATGTTTTTATTCAATTAAGGTATCAAAGATACACTTATGTACGTCAAAGTTTTTTTAAATAGACTCGACCGCCTTGTTCGGATAAAGAGCCTCTACTCAGAAAAACAGGCAAAAACTGAGGGGCATTATTTTTTTTAAAGAATAAACAAATTACAGTCTCACAAATTTGGCTTACAACTAGGTAATATCTATACATACTAGTGGCTACTTGGCGGAAGTGGAAGGCTCCAGACATCTTTGTCTTCTAAATAATTCTTAACCTTATAATACCCTCAATGTAGTTTTTACATTTGAATAAAAACGAAGGTATAGATGTCATGTCGTACGAGGAGGTAAAACACTAGCTGAAGACCGATCGCCAGGCCTGGTCATTACTCCACCGACACGAGCAATTATGCATGAATGAAATATAAGGCGAAGCATATTGAGTTCAAAATTTGTTTTCAAAACTGCACCAATAAATACTGTATTATACTCGTAGCTAATATTGCTAGCTAATTATCAAATAACTTTAACAAAAGCATTTTAATATACACCTGTAAAACACCTTAGTAGATAATACCTATAATACAATAATGACAATGGACGTCAAAAATATAAACAATCATTAAAAACCACATATCGCATTCATATTTTGTAAATAAATAAGCATATTTCAAAAAATTCGTTTAATTGCGCTGAATAAAACACTTTTATCTGCAATTGGGCTGATGAAAGTCCGCGGCGTGTATTGTCAACATTGTCAATTATAACCCCGAACCGACCGACTCGACCGGTAATGTAAAATTGTTATTTTCATCACGTGTGACAATAATAACGTGGGCTCGTTGTTAATGCTGTTGACACAAGAAAAAAAAATAAAAAATAGCTAAGTCTAATCTATACTTGCAAAACCTGAATCTCAGATACCTACTCCATCCGCAATCCAAATCTCTACTTAAATTACCATTATGTAAGAAAAAAATAATTAAAATTAGTTTGAATCCGACAATCGGCTCAATTTTAATCCGATTTAACAAAGAAATTAATATCGGCAACGAGTGCGAATTTATGTTGGAGACCCGCTTTTGCTATGATACATTTTTGATTAAACAATTCCTTTTGTCAATAATATGAAAGCGTACTTTACGATTCATAAAATTGAGCTGTGTATTCACTGTCAAATTACAATGGGTTATATTTTGTAACAATAGGACAAATTGACCGAGGCTCGTGCGCGAAACAATGGCCACAATCATGAATCTAGTTTGTCAGCCGCCGCACCTGAAAACAATTATATTAACCGAAATTAAAGATAACTTAGATACCTACGTGATTCTCTATTGATGGTTTATTCGTATTTTTGTGCTACATAGTTCAAGTGTTTTTGTTTGAAGCGGTTTACCAGTAGTAAGTAGGGCGACCTTGGCGGGCAATAATAGTCAATTGATTAGTTATAAAGGGTAATGAGCCAATTATTGACGAGACCAGCTTCGCTGGTGAAGGATCGATTGACAATAAACCGCTCTTTGGTCGTTCTACGGTGAACAGATACTTGCTCGTGAAGATATAGATTTAGTTACTAATTCATAAAGGTTGTGAATTTAAAGGTGTTCAAAGTTGTAAGGTTAGGAAGTAGTTTAATTTAGGTAAAATCTTAGTAATTTTTGGGTGTTTGCGTAAAGGAATGTATCAGTGCGTGTATAGCGATGAAAGTATTGGCAAAAACTAATTCGTTTCTCAATACTTATTTTTGCAAAACTGAATATTTTTTTTACTGATTATTTTTCAATTTATGTTTTTTAAACCCGTTTAAGCAAGTTTTATTTTGTTTACTAGCTGCGCCCTGCGGTTTCACCCGCGGATAAAAAGTATCCTATGTGCTATTCTAGACTATAATCTATCTCTGTGCCAAATTTCATCCAGATCTGTTAAGCCGTTCTGGCGTGAAAGAGTAACAAACATCCATACATCCATTCTTACAAACTTTCGCGTTTATAATATTAGTAGGATATTATAGTAAACGGCTCGTTTGCCCGTAACGGTATAGCAGTAGGTAAAACCCTAAATTTTAAACTACTAAAGTTATAAAAATCCTCTGGGAGGCACTGCCTGCACTGTACTTACTTGTCACCTGAGACTTGAGACTAACTTAGATTGTTTTGAGGTGAAGAGGCTGGTGTTTCGGACGAAGATAGCGTTATATGTGATATATGTACTTACACTATACTAGCTGCAGCCCGAGGATTCACCCGTGGCCAATCAGCAACAAACCAATAATTTTATCGGGATGATAGATGCCCTTTGTCGATTTCTGTACCTTTGAAAAAAATCAAAATTTTATGGTAGTTAAAGCGGGAAAGCGTAACAAACAAACAAACTCATTTCGCGTTTGTAATATTTTAAGATACAATTATTTACTTGTTGAATCGTACGTAACCTCCATTTTACAGAAATTTTGAATTGAATGTTCCGAAGTTCCGACACTGCAACTACACTATTTACGAAGAGAATCTCTAATGAAGGTTTAAAAACTACGCGATGAAAAACAACACGAGAAATATGGGTAAAGTGTCTATGGCTGCCCACACTCTGCTCATCTCAAATGTCACGTCGGTGATATTCATTGTAACATAGTGTACTAACTATACCTCGACGTCTTTTGTTCACTCCTTTTGTCACTATTCTCTGTGAGCTGTCTTTCAAAGAGCTTTTATTGATTTTGGTGCGTAGGTGTTTCGAAACTAAAATTTCATTGATACAGCCCTAAATAAAATACTAATATCTGCGAAGAGTTTTATACTATGCAAATAATCGTTTAGGGTGCCTATGTACAATAACAATTGTATATAAGCACCTGGTAACATACCTAGTTCTAAAAGTTTTAAATGAAGACACATTCTAACCAAACTTTTCTTCGTTTCAGATAACCAACGTGGAAAACTTCATGACAAACGTACGGAGTGAATAACGCCCACATTCATACACTTATAAAACACTATCAACCAGATTTCGTTAGCAAAACCATACCGTAGCACACAAAACTACTTTTCATTCAAACTTCACGGAAACACGGCAAACAAACGCCGACTTAAAGTTTAGCGCGGACGTTACGTGTTACGTGTTACGTCACTGAAGGGAGAAATATAGAAGCACTCACACACTTACCCGCCTTACATTGAAACCACACAGGCACCTTCTCACAACACAGTCATTAATTTGTACACTGATGCCGCTTCGTATTAGTGTGAGTGAACGAGGCTCCACAGCGATATGCTAGCCTAGTATTCGATGTAACGAAGAGGTGGCACGATTGAGAGAAGCACCCTTGGCTCTGTTACGTAAACGCAAACCACACGCAAACACACCCACAACCTAATGCATGACCCTTGAGTGAGTACTTCCAAATTCGCAGGGTAATTAGCCGCATACCGAAATTAATAAGCCTGCAGTCCGGGTAAATCGGTACTGATTGGTAGCAAACGTTCAAGAGGAACGGATGAATTTAACTACAAGGGGTGAGTTTGTACAGGATTTCAAACGAAGGCGATGCAATGCGAATTGGGCGAAAGTTACCGTTTGAAAATTGATAGGCATTAAAGTTTGAGAGGTATTTGTTTATTTCACGATACTAATTCAATTTTTTTTTTTAGGACTGTATTATATTCGCCAGTACAACAGCCGTACCTACTTCGTTACAATCTATTGTTTTGGTCTAATAGTACTTAAATTGAAATTTAAATAAAAAAAATATCTACTATAAATTTCGTTTTTATCGTTCAAACTCCTTTTTCTAAGAACTTTTAATACCAGTCCAACCATCCATGTATCAAATTATGAACGTTTCAATCAACATAAAGGAACAGTTCGATTGAAATTTATAAATCAACCTTCATACTATTTGTAGAAGCCGTTGAAGTATACTGACCCTATTCCGTCAAACGGAATACTTACCTACTAGCCAATTAGGTTGTTACTCGTACTGCAATTTTCGATCGATATCAATGTAAAATTCATGCCATCATAAGGTTACATACATGGCAGCCAATCGAAGCGGGGTCTTTCTACACAGAATAAAAAACTAGCTAGTTATTCCGCGGAAGGAAAAATTACTGTAAAGTATGCAATTAGCCTGCACGTTGAAGCTTTTACCGTCAGTTTTCTTAATAAACGAGGAAAACTTGTAAAATAGACGTGTAAATCGCAAACAACTGTTACCCGCAACTACGATACTCCGTGTTTAGAACGACCTAATTGCATCGTCCATTACATTATTCAATTGAATATTAATAGGTGTTATAGGGAGGCGGTTTATTGACGAATTAAGCTGTTAGTTAGCAATTAATATCAACAACTCGTGGACTGCACGCGAACTGTTTGCAAGAGTGAAATGGAGACTTTTCAATGTACTGTAGTTAACATATTATTTGGAAGTCATCCGATTTTATAAGACAGCTAAAAGAGCATCCCAAGACTTTTAGTTCCTTCTTACTGTGGCATCTATTTGATATCCATATAAATGAAAATCATATCTTGGAGAATTTTATTATAATTGCTCAGTCAAGATACAAAACCAAGTCAAACTTTATCAGAAACTGATAAATCGAGGGATGAGTGATAAAACCCGATAAATCGAAAAAAAACTAATTAGTTTAAAAGTCTGCTATACTCAATATCTTACGCTCTTTTTATATCCTACTAATTTAAAAAACGCGAAAGTTTGTAAGAATGGATGGATGGATGGATATTTTTTACTCTTTCACGCCAGAACGGCTGAACAGATCTGAATGAAATTTGGCACAGAGATAGATTATAGTCTAGAATAGCACATATAATACTGTTTAACCGCGGGTGAAACCGCGGGGCACAGCTAGTTTTATTATAATTGCTCAGTCACGACACAAAACTAAGTCAAACTTGTAACAGAATTAAACTGATAAATAGGTATAGGTACGTAAGAAATCGAGCATAATATTTCATTTGATTTTATAATATAGGACCGAGTATGGCCCATCCATCGAGGCAGTGGGCAGACCACAATCTCGCAAAGAGACTACAAGGTCCGTCACAAGCTAGTGCTCTCCATATTCCTGCCACAAATTAACAGCTCCATTAGCCCATCAATTTGTGCGGAATGACGCTTTTCTGCTAACTTTTACAAACTTTTGGCAAATATGTAATGCAGTCTTTGGTTTTGGGACTGTGCCAAATATCGGTATCATACAGCCGAAGTTTTCGAACGACGAAGACTGTTCGTGGGTTACATTTGTAATAGTTGAGGATTCAATTAAAATTTGGGACTCAATATCGTCCGGCGAAATGTGAGACTTGTACAGTGTACACTTCTGCCAGCCCTTTCGAGGGAAAGGCGTGACGATTTGTTATGTAAGTTGAAATTTGTATTGCTGTTTTAGGATTTAATGACACAGAATTTAAAAAAAAAAAACAAAGCAAAAACCCCGAGATGCATTTAGTTTATATCCATACTAGCTGTCACCCCGCGACTTCGTTCGCGTTTATTATTTATATATATATGTCGGGGGAAGAGGGCGGTGGTCCTCGTCATCATCACTAGCACTCATCTTGTTAACTGTGGGCGTTGGTGGGTAGTGTCGGATCAAGGAAACACGCTCGTACACTTAGCAAATTATAATTCGAACAGTTACAGCACAGTTAGATAAGTAGGCACAAATAACTAAGTAGGACGTATCGTATAACGCGCGATGGTTCAGAGATGACCGCTCGCGCCGCCCGCCAACCGGAAAGTCTTGTCACGAATCGATGGCGCGCGAGTCACTGACTCCATCGAGTGCCACTAGGTGGCGCTTGCGCTCCGGATACGACTTGGTGCCGACATAAATATATGTGAGCTATCCTATCTGTTAAGTTAGATCGAACTGCACACGGTGTGCAAATTTGATGGAAATCGGTTAAGTAGTTTAGGAGTCTATAGCGGACAAACAACGTGACACGTAATTTAAATATATTAAGATATCTGTCAAGAAAGTATCGGGAAAAGATCAATAATACACAAAATGTTAGTTATTCGTGCAAATAAATTTTAAAGTTTGCTCCTTCAGAAACAATCCAGTTACGCCAACGAATAATCCAATCATCAAAACATTTTTAAGCGCTGTTTCCGAAATTGAGTTCAGTTCTCGCTGCGAATTCTCCTATATAGGTAGGTCTTCTAAAATTTAAGAAAAACTCTTTGTTCGATGTTTTGTGTCCATTATGAAATTCGCAATACACACTAGATATGATATAACTAAAACAGCACTGTATCTAATTTATATATCAGATGCAACTCAAACTTTGCGCCAAACTGGAAAACAATTCTGCCAATCTAACAACAACAACAAAAAACAAAAAAAATGAATTTTGAACCTTATACAAATCCTCCATGCCCGATACTTTTTTGACTGAATGTAGGTTCATATAACAATGTACATGTCGCAGCCAATTTGCTTAATCAGCCGTTCAAGTAACATCCTAGCCATTTTACTAAATGGCGCCGTTCAACTAGCTTTTTGAAAGATATTCAGCCGTAGCGTCAAATATAACATTTAATAAACTGGCTGATAGATTCTGATAGACATGACAAAGATAATAACCTAAAACCTCACCTGCCCGACTCCTTTATCAGAGCAAATCCGATTTGGATTTTCGCTTCGCTCCCGCCTTAGCCTTTATGGTTGGTTTTTATAACAACACGTAACATCCCTGACTTGCCTAGGCAAGTAGTCAACGTTGTCGATCCAAGCCATTTTGCGTAGCCGTTCGATTAAATGGCTGAATATCATCAGGAAGCTAGATAGTAAAATAACGCCCTTTACTACAAAGGTTAGGTTGTTAACTGAACGGCGAATTAAGCTAGTTGACTGCGACATGCATATTATGTAAGTCATATTTAGACGATAAACCTATTACTAATGTTGGATGTCACAGCTCATGTCTAATTTGCTAAAATTACATATTAATAGTGCATTTCCATTTACAAAATCTGTCAAGAGACGGATTGTAGCCAGTGAATGTTCACCCACATCGCTAATTCTTGTTACTGTTCGGTTTTGAATAATCGCATTGATGCCGCGGGATGTTTCACAAGCTCGTTCAACTAAGAGTCATGCTTGCATATACATATTAGGAGTACTCCTCTTTTCTTTTTTTTTTTTAACAAACTAGGCATGCGTTTGACCACTGCCTCGCCTGATGGGAAGCGTCGACGTGATCGAAGGTGTAACACGCTTGCCGAGGAGATACCTATTTACTTTACTCTTAAACACCCCCGGATTGTATTTAGGTGGAAAGACAAACGCAGGCAACGAGTTCCACACCTCTGCAGTTCTTACAAGAAAAGTTGATTTGAAACGCTTAGTGCCTTTTGGCGGAATTCTTGCCTACAATAAGTAAGTACTCATCGGAAATTTGATCGCACGCACTAAACGGTATACAGGATGTTACAAAAATCCTGTTATATCGGCGAGGTACGCATTCTGTATCGACTGGATGCAATAATGCTAGTTTCAGTAAAATATTAAATTTTAAAAATTGCATATGTGTGCAATTTTTTAAATTTAATATTGCTCGCGTTCCACCTACTAGAAAACGTAAACGGAACCACTGACTGTGTCGGTTTTATTTGTGACCTATGCGCGTAGAGCCGCTACTTTGTAAGAATTAATTGCTTTAATTCTAATTCTTCTCTAAAATTTCTAAGAAGAAAAGCCTCCAAAAAAACTATTTTTGAAAACAATCCTTTATATCTTGCTTTTCTTAGAATGGTCATAACTTTCGCTATTTTTAACTGTTTTTTTTTGGCATTTTTTCATGAATTCTTTTAAGTCTGTATGTGTCGCAGCCAACTTGCTTCAACAGCCATTCAATTATCAGCCTAGCTATTTTACTACAGAGCGCCATTCAACTAGCTTCCTGGATGAAATTCAGCCGTAGCGTCTAATACAACATTTAATAAACTGGCTGATGCTCAGGCCATTCATACACTAGAGTCATTTTGCCTAGCCGTTTGATTGAATGGCTGAATATCATCAGATTCAGATTCTGATTTTTACTGTATAACCGTATAGTGTGCATAGGTCTTAAACAATAACGCACAAAAGTCACAACGGGCCCTGTCGAGCGCTGCAAGTTAGGGAAGAGGAGGACCACTTTATTTGAAAACAAAATATATCAGGTAGCTAATTGAACGGCATAAAAAGCTAGGCTACCTAGCTAAAAGGCTAGGCTGTTAATTGAACGGCTGATTAAGCTAGTTGGCGGCTACATAATACATGACCTTCAATTATATCACAGGATTTTTATAACAAGCTGTATAATGACTTTGAAAACGCAATTAACTATTACACAACAAGACGGTCTAGCTTTTCGTTTTAGTCAAATTCGATTTTTGTTGTGTAGGAAGGTAACTAAGGAAATAACTCTCTACATACCTACTTAGCTAAAATTAGTTCTCAATGAGCTTTTTGACGTGACAACGTCTAATAAATCGATGAACGCCGGCTGCACGCACGATCAAGGATGACTAATTGTCCCGTTACGCGAGAGCGAAAGCGCTACACGAGCGCACGAAAGGCACGATCAGGTAGAGCGTTCGGCTTGCGCCTCATCTATCTCTCTTCCACTCGATTTGTGATGACGTTGTCACGTAAACTATCGTCCGTAAACCGACTTTACAGACAACCAATATTTTGTACCTATCTACATTGCAGAAAAAATGGGAAGAGTTATTCACTGTTGTTAGGAAACTTTATTTGAAAAGGTAGTAGTAAAAATGTAAACTAGCATCTCGGGCTCGCTCACTTTAGAAAAAAAAATGTAGATCTCTAATCAGTAACTAAGTATTACTGATACAAAGGGAACCTTTTTAGTGTAAAATGGTACATTATCCAATAAATGCGGAGCTATGAAAAAGGCAATTTTTGTAAGGGAGCTGAATGCATTTGCAAATTTAAAGATCGTTTCGGTTTATTTTTTGGTGTTAGAGCGCTACGAAGAGCTCCGTAGAGTGCGTTGTGAGCTATAAAATGGAGGTATTTTCCTGAATTAGATACTCCTACTTGTGTGTTGGTTTGGTATGTTTGTAGATTACGATACTACTAGCTTGTTAAGAGAGTACCTACCTACCTACTTACTTGCATGTCATGATTGTGAACGAAAAATAAAATGCCTATCAGAAAATAAATTGTAGGTACTCGGTGTTTTATTGGGTACGTGTGTAATTCTCACGAAGTTATAGGTAAAGGTGGAAAGCGCACTTCTAATACCTATTTGAGTGAAAAACCTACACATTGCTATCTCACTCTTAAAGGTCGGAACACTCTTTCTAGTGTGGTGTCTGGTATTTATATATAGACACTAAAAACTCCAAAAATGGGTTAATTTACCAATCAAGTTTTGAGTTCATCAGCTTCATCCAACACCAAACTATGATTTATATGAGTTCAAAGTGTTTGCAGTTTAAATAAAATGTGAATGTAAAACTGAAAATATAAAAACAGAATTACTACAGAGTTAGTTACCAACTAATTACAAAAGTGTTTGCATACCGGTGGGAGATCCTTATTATAAAAATAAAATAATTTTATAAATTGTACGAAATTATAACGTTAACAATGAAAAAAACAAAAAACTACACGTGTATTTTTTCAAATTACTAACACTAATGGAGGGAATTATAAAAAACTTACATTTTTGGGGTTGCATTAATGCGGCAACACTTGATCTATCCGTCATCGAAATAGTAACAAAGTTTTGGTTGAATCGTAAATTTTTTTAAATTATTCATGACCATGGATACTCGTCCTTCAGTCGGATTCTTAGTAATAATTTTTCCTTCAGTAACAGATGATGGGATGATGATGATGAGGTGATGATGAAGACGATGAATCCCTCCCCTTTCCCCATTCCAGTAAAGTTATGGATACTTTACTGAAACTTTAAGTGAAGTTTTGTAGAGAACACGAAAAATCGCGTTTCGCGATGTTTGTATCATTTGCCCACACTCGTGCACGTTGACGAACCGATAAACGTTAATAATCCACCATTATTACACTTTAACACTCGAAGAATCACAAGTTTTAGAAAATAATACAAAAACACGACACCATCTTTTCGGTTCCCGCCAAAAACTCCGTTGAATCGTAAAAATGAGGTAGGGTTGCCATAAAGTACTATTTTGAGGATATTTAATTTTTATCTATTGTGTATGCAATGCTCCACTAAATATTTGTGGACTGTCGTACAGTCAGTGTACAGTGTGTGTTGAGACAAATATGTCACCATTAGCACGTGTATTATTAAGCTTTTTTTGCTTATTTAAGCACAATTAAAATTAATAGGAAGTAGGCACTAAGTATATGATTTGCATATTTTAAAATTAGAATCTATAAACATTTTCGGCAAGTTTGTACTTTAATTGAATCTAAATTCATAAAAGAAAAATCCTAATAATTTTACATTAAATTGACTTTATCATATCATCTAGTGAAATTTTAATTATTATCATACCCATAGTAAGATTGTGATCTGTTTTCAGATTTCCCAAAGTCAAATCTCGGAGAACCTTTGTGGTTAGCAATTGTACCACTATTCCCATTCCCATATTTATGAAAGTTGAAATCCCATTTTTATGAAAGTTGGTTAAGAAAAAGTGGAAATGAACATTGTACCTACCATTTCCTGATAACGCCATCTATTGGACAGCGGAAGAGTCATCAAAACTAATAATTCTAAAACGAATAATTTAACACTAAATAATTCGAAATTTTTTTTTACCTTGTTTTTCCTCTGGCTGTCTGCTATTTTTCAAACCATAATTGGCCAGATGCGACTACTAGTCTTGTTTTTTTTTTGATGATTTAAACCGTGAGTCTTTTATATGGTAACAGACGCATAATATAGAAATCCGACAAGGAAAGGAATTCCGTATTTCATCTTAGAGCAGATAAATCCAGGGCGTTGCTGGTAGTATACCATATATTATATATGTATAGTAAACCATATAGTATAAATAATACAGTTATATAGCTTATGATTTACTTAACATTATGATTAAATTGCGTCCTGCTTTTAAACAAAAATTTAGGGTTACCCTTTAAGAAAGATAGTTTCGACCACCGAGAGTGAGATGGCAATGTGTAGGTTTTTGACTCAACTAGGTATAAGAAGTGCGCTCTCCACCTTTACCTATAACTTCGTGGTTTTTGTTTACATTTCGACGACGAGGCAACAAAAATATCTCCAGACAAAACTTTTTTACGTTAGACAAAACAATGTCAATAAAACTATGGTGTTGACGTTAACTTGAAGAAAATAATGGCAAGTACCTTTACCTACCTACGTAAAAACTTCAAGTGGCACTTTGTAAAAGAATCTCGGGAGTTGTTGGAAAATTGGTTGCTCGAGCTTGAAAATTTCCGTTTGGTGTAGTTACGGATATTCGAAGATTTTGCAGGATGAATACGAGGTTAGTAGATTTTATATTTCCACGATGTTACAATATTCCACAATGTCATGTTTCTTACTGGGCTCATGAGATAAAAAAAAATGTTTATCAATGCACCAATGACAACACTTTATTGATTTACCGAGCGAGCGTTAGTGAACGAAGCGTCTCTGCTTCAGCTTTGGCAAAATGCTTTCATATGTCGGACATGCGAAACCATTTTTGCCAAAACTGAAGCATAGACGCTTCGCTTGCTAACGCTCGCTCGGTCGATTATTTTTCTATGTTCCAGAATGGCGTTTTCTACAACAGCACGGTTTTATAAAAGGACTTTTTTACAACGAACTCGGCATACGTTTGACCACTGACTCGCCTGATGGGAAGCAACGAGGTGATGGAAGGTGTAACACGTTTGCCATACCTATGCATTTTTTTCTTAAACATCCCTGGATTGTATTTAGGTGGAAAAACAGACGCAGGCAACGAGTTCCACACCTCTGCAGTTCTTATAAGAAAAGTGGTTTTGAAACGCTTAATCCGCTTAGACGGAATTTACACCATGAAAAAGCGTCTCTGATTGGTGGTTGGAATAATTCATGCAGTTGTTGTGCACACTCACCGTAATGTATTCTATAAAATACCGACAGACTGGCCACGTGGCTCTAAAACTTGTACTCGACCAACGAGTCGTTGTTAATGAGCCGTTTGGCACGTCTTTCGATGGAGTCCAGAGCGTCAAGCTGATACTTGGCGAAGCCATGCCATAGGCATAGGTGGGAACAGTACTCCAAACAAGAACGAACCTGTGCTTGATATAATGAAAGAAGCTGTTCAGGAATGAAATACCACCTCCTTGGATAGGACTCCAAGTTTTTTAGCAGCAACTTTGGTTTTGAACTCAATGTTCGACCCGAAGTTCAAGTTTGACGAAAGCACAAAGACACCCAAGAACTCAAGGTGGTCAACGATCGGTACCGAAACACCCCAGAAAGTAGGCATCAGAATAAACGGACTTTTTTTAGCGGAAAACAGACACGACTGAGTTTAGGTGGCATTTAAAGCAGTATACGATTGGGGCGATGCTAACTTGGTGAGCAAGTTAGCATCGCCCCAATCGTATACTGCTTTCAGAAATGAATTTAGACGAGCAACCATATCCTCTCTTTCTGGTTTGGTATCAACACTACTAGCCCGGGCACTGGACGTATATCTCTCAACAACAATACTGTCTTCTGCATACCCAAAGGTGCCGGGTCATTGATGTGCAGTAAAAACAGTGTTGCCGAGAGAACAGACCCCTGAGGCACGCCGGCATTAATAGCCAATAGATCGGACAAACAGCCATCAACAACTACCCATAACGATCTTAGAAAAGTCAGAGGTCCAAGTGCACAGACCAGAAGCCCGTACGAAGGCAATTGAATCAGCAAACCATCATGCCAGACTCGGTCAAAGCCTTAGAGATGTCAAGAGAGACAGCAAGTGCCTCTCCGTACATCTCAATGGCCTCGCGTAGAATGTGAGTGGCGTACGCGAGAAGATCCCCAGTAGATCGGTTCCAACGAAAGCTATATTGCCGATCACTGGGAAGTTCGTTGTCTTCAAGGTACGCCAAAACCTTGATGTTGATGACCGGCTCCATAGTCTGTCTGACCAAGTAAGGATGTTATGCATATGGGTCGATAGTTGGCTATGTCTCTAGGTGCGGTTACTTGGGTACTTTACTTGTTGCAAGAGAAAGACGGGACAGACGTGTCAGTATCGGAGACAACTCGGGTGCACAGTTATTTAGCACAACTGCAGGTATACCCATCAGTCACGTCAAGATTACGAAGAGTCAGAAGTACCGCCTTTTGTCAGATGCGCAGTAATTCGGGCATATAGACCCCAAAATGAGGCAGACTGGCGTTTGACCAGCAGCGTCTAGACGTAAATTTTCTGCAAAGAGATTGGCAAACACATTAGCTTTCTCTTTAGCAGTATGGGACAGTGACCCATCAGATTTAAGTGACGCTAGTTTATGCCCATACTGTCCAACATAGTCGAAGTTGTGTTGTACGCTCCCTTTTTGGCTCTACTGTCAGTCGATTTGCTTCTACGTGCATTGGCCCAATCTAATACACCGAGTGTTTGAGAGATTCGGCATGGGCGCAATCGCCACCGAACCAGAGGACGCCCCCAGAGGGCCTTGCAGACACAGGGCGCAGACGTTGGAGGGGCGCAAAAATGACTAGGACCAAGTTTTGAGTCATGCATGGTAGCAAGCATAGAAGGTTGCACCAGGCGCATGAAAAGCTGGTTACGGTACTGTGTGTGCAAACACTTTTGGTAAATAGATATAGGCCGAATCAACCTAAATGACGGCTGTGAAGTTAGGCGCGAAACGCTGCGCAGTAGCAAAAACAAAGATTGCGCGGCGTCACAGAGGCAAGACGCCGCAAAATCTCGCTCGCGGCGCCCTTCACAGCCGCTATTCAGTTTGAATCAGCCTATATTTCAAAAATATTACTAAAGGCTTCAACTATGACTGAAGCGTTCAGTAATATTCTATTCACATATGCTGAGCCGCTTTGCATTATATTGAGGCTAATTGACTACTATTTAGATACTATTACTAAAGGCTTCAACTATGACTGAAGCGTTCAGTAATATTCTATTCATATTATGTATATGCTATGCCGCATTGCATAAGGCTATTTGACTACTATAAACTATTTGATTTTGTCTTAAATATCATTTATAAAAACTACATTAATATTTTGTGAAGATCAGCCATATTTCCAAAATGGTGTTAAAGTTTGAATAAAATAATATTGCGCCATGACGCACACCAGTGGTCACGTGACTTGATGACGACACACAAAAGTAAATAAGTAAGGGCCACTTGCAGAATCTCGGGTTCTCTCTTCAACTTGGTGTTAATTGGTCATAACAGGTTAAACTGATAAATCGACTTGCACCACAAAGAGTTAGAACATGTAGGTAGGTACACAACATTTTAGCTCTGAGTTAACTAACCCTTCGTTTAAGAATTTAATTCCATTTCTTCTGCAAGTAGGGTAAGGCAGCAAACAATTGCTAAACAAGATCCATTTCTTACTTATGTGTGACGTCACAAAAAATGCAAGACATAAACCGTTATCGATCACGCAATCAAATGTCAAAAATAATGTTTTTTTTAATGCTCAGCGTTTTTAACAGAAAACAAGCATAGTTGATTGAATCTTCTTTGCGGAGGTTGCTTTACGGAAGTACATCTTTAAAATAGTTCCTAGAACTAATATCAGCTAGTGTATTTCCGCTTCAACATCGCATTAAGTACCTACATCAAGGAATATGTTGTTTTTTATTATATTTTTGACGTGACAACGTCTTATAAATTGGTTTGCCGGGTGACACTTCAAGAAACTGCGTTACGCTCCGCTCACGTTATGCGCTCACAATGAGAGCGAGTGAGAGGCACGCCCGCGAGGTTAGCCCGCCTAAGAGCGAGAGAGACAGACATAAAAAGTCGTTGTCACGTAAAACTTTCGCCCGTATACCGACTTTACAGGCAACCAATTTTTTTTATTTTGAATTTTTAAATTAATTTAATGAAATTTACTAGAAAACTTTATACAAATTGATATTTGAATATAATTTAACAATTTGTTATTTCAGGTAACGAATTTAAAAGACCTAATTTAATGAAATCTATTAAAAAACTTAGTACAATTTGATTTTAATTTGATTTGAAATATGATAAAGTTAAACTACCACTCACTCACTCACTGACTTACTGGCATAGAGAAACCTTAAGGGTACTTGCAGGGGTGGGGGGGGGGAAGTGAATATGGGGTCGTGTAGAGGGTGGTCCACAACTTCCGGAAAAAATCCAAAATTGGCGAAAAGTCAAACCCCGGTCGTGGTATACCCTGGTATCTTAGAGCCGGTGAATATTTTTACTGTAGCTTTTGAACTAAAAATGAAGATAACCCTGGGAACTTTCAGAAGAAATAAAAAAACATGGCAAAAAAAAATAATTGAAACGTGAATAACTCGGAAATGGTAAGTGTTTTAGGGGGTGTGTTCGACCAAATGTAATAGGGAATCGAGGGGGCTACCAGTTGGGGGTCAAAAAAATCAAAGATGGCGGATTCAAAATGGCGGCCAAATTTCAAAATGGTCCGAGCTTTCCGATTTTTTGCATCCGGGGGTTTTTAGGGTATGCGATTCCATTTCCGAGTTTTCAAAATAATTATTTAAAAAGTGTTTTTAATATGGCTGCCACACAATAGATTTTTTTCAGATAGAGAGAAACCTAAATGGTACAAGGGAGGATGTGGGGGGAAAAGTGAATATAGGGAAGTGTAGGGCACAAGCAGTAAGGGAGTACAATAACTGCGAAATGAACTGACTGAATGACTGAATGAACTGAGCACCCAACTACAGGGCACAGGCCGCTTACGGCCCGCGCACCGCCCAAAATACCAGTTTGCTATTTGAAGCTAATTCAATAAGGAATTTAACAGAAACAATGTCATGCAATTTACAACAAAACATGTGTTTCACCTCTACATGAGGCATCCTCGGGACGTGTTGATTCTCCGAGCGCGTGGCCGAGAATCTTCTAGGCCTAGAATTCTATTCTAGGCGAGAATCTTCATTAGATTCAAATATTAATTTATATAAAGTTTTCTAGTAAATTTCATTAAATTAATTTAAAATATTAAAATTAACAATAGAATAAAAAAAATATTCCTTAATGTACTTAATGCGACGTTAAGGGTCCCGCGACGCTCTGAAATAAATAATTTTCATACAAACGCGCTTGTCAAATTTCATGGAAACCATTTGTCAGATTATGATGAAATTTAGCATGTAAAATTAAATGAACTACATCTCTGTTCTTGGTTTTTTTAAAAACGTCCTCGAGAAAATACAGCTATAAAAAATATCCGCATTTTTAAGGGGTCACTATTGACTGATTTATTCAACAGATAGACAAAGCAAATCAAAAATCCCTTTACATAGGGAGCTTGTCTACATTATTAGCTTTTAAATGAATCCATAATACAGGGAAAATTCTTAGTTATTTAAGAATGATTACAGAAGTGCAAAAGTCTAAAAAAAACTAAAATTGTACTTTGTCGTACTTGCTCTCTTCGTTTGTAGTCTTCTTCTTTAGACAAAATGGCTATAGAATACCTCAAGCCAATGCGAAGTTAGTCTAAAGTGGTCGCCGGACTCTTATTAGTTCAAGTACCTATTTAGAAAACAAGGATATTAAAATAAGTTTCTATAGCAATGAAATATGCTTTTTCATCGGATAATGTCAATCTGTAGAATATTTTCAATAGTCAAATAGCCCATTGTATTGTATTTTGTTAATAAAGCCTTCTTTTTTTCAGAATCTTGCGAAATAACTAATGCGACTTGACTCCATACACATACACAACACACATTTCTCAATTTAGTAATTTTTTTTCAATTTTTCGTTTAATTTATTCGTTTGTTCTAGGTAGAGCAAATAAATTACTTAATTGTTTTATCCTTACCTTTTGATACATTTTTTAATAAACATTACTAAGTACCTAGATCAATTTGATTTGACCAATTCAAGAGGAGCTCTTTTATTATATATTTTTATTAATTTTTGATTTCGTCTGTCGATGCCACAATAATGAATATCATCGAGAAAAAAGTAAAAGAAAGTAGATAAAAAAAACCTTCTGATACATAGGTACCTACGTCTTATTAAATCCGACAGTATTGTAAATTCTAAATCTTACCTACTAAAGAAAAGTTTTTTGAACAAATTATAATAACAACTCTTCTAATTTTCTCAAAAGATAATTATCGTACATATTAAGTAGAGTCAACTGATACAAATGCGTCTGTGGGGCAATTGCGTCTTTCGAAAATTACTGACAAACCCTTAACAAATAAGGCCACAAACGCCATCTAGTGGGTAGATTATTGTAACTAAAGATAGTAAAAAAATATGTAGGTGGCGCCACTCAACGCAAAAGAGGCGAGATAATCCGCCATTTAAAAAAAACATAAATGTGAGTGGCGTATCCAAGCGCGTGTGCTTAGACATTTTATTTTAAGTTTTCTTAGAGTTCAAAGCTTTTCCTATGGATAAGTTCACAAAATAACGTATAATTTAACATGTAGACGTAAAATTAGCTCTGGGAATAGTAGTTTTTAAGAAAATCGGAGTATTTGTTTTTTAATTATTTTATTTATTTATTTATCTAAGTTAATAACATACGAGTACATATGCATTAAAATACAACTCTGCCAAACTGCGTAGCAGTTTGTACGCAGAAATATACTCTCATTTCATATTTACATTATATTGTGGTTACAACGAAACATTATGAGGTTACATACGAATGAGTTTGTCAAAAACCAATACTCAAAAATAATAATAATAATAACTTTAACATGTTAAGAATGAAGTTGACTTTCCGATTTTTTGCATCCGGGGGTTTTTAGGGTATGCAATTCCATTTCTGAAAAAAAATATTTAAAAAGTGTTTTTTAATATGGCTGCCACACAATAGATTTTTTTCAGATAGAGAGAAACCTAAATGGTACAAGGGAGGGTGTGGGGGGAAAAGTGAATATAGGGAAGTGTAGGGCACAAGCAGTAAGGGAGTACAATAACTGCGAAATGAACTGACTGAATGACTGAATGAACTGAGCACCCAACTACAGGGCACAGGCCGCTTACGGCCCGCGCACCGCCCAAAATACCAGTTTGCTATTTGAAGCTAATTCAATAAGGAATTTAACAGAAACAATGTCATGCAATTTACAACAAAACATGTGTTTCACCTCTACATGAGGCATCCTCGGGACGTGTTGATTCTCCGAGCGCGTGGCCGAGAATCTTCTAGGCCTAGAATTCTATTCTAGGCGAGAATCTTCATTAGATTCAAATATTAATTTATATAAAGTTTTCTAGTAAATTTCATTAAATTAATTTAAAATATTAAAATTAACAATAGAATAAAAAAAATATTCCTTAATGTACTTAATGCGACGTTAAGGGTCCCGCGACGCTCTCAAATAAATAATTTTCATACAAACGCGCTTGTCAAATTTCATGGAAACCATTTGTCAGATTATGATGAAATTTAGCATGTAAAATTAAATGAACTACATCTCTGTTCTTGGTTTTTTTAAAAACGTCCTCGAGAAAATACAGCTATAAAAAATATCCGCATTTTTAAGGGGTCACTATTGACTGATTTATTCAACAGATAGACAAAGCAAATCAAAAATCCCTTTACATAGGGAGCTTGTCTACATTATTAGCTTTTAAATGAATCCATAATACAGGGAAAATTCTTAGTTATTTAAGAATGATTACAGAAGTGCAAAAGTCTAAAAAAAACTAAAATTGTACTTTGTCGTACTTGCTCTCTTCGTTTGTAGTCTTCTTCTTTAGACAAAATGGCTATAGAATACCTCAAGCCAATGCGAAGTTAGTCTAAAGTGGTCGCCGGACTCTTATTAGTTCAAGTACCTATTTAGAAAACAAGGATATTAAAATAAGTTTCTATAGCAATGAAATATGCTTTTTCATCGGATAATGTCAATCTGTAGAATATTTTCAATAGTCAAATAGCCCATTGTATTGTATTTTGTTAATAAAGCCTTCTTTTTTTCAGAATCTTGCGAAATAACTAATGCGACTTGACTCCATACACATACACAACACACATTTCTCAATTTAGTAATTTTTTTTCAATTTTTCGTTTAATTTATTCGTTTGTTCTAGGTAGAGCAAATAAATTACTTAATTGTTTTATCCTTACCTTTTGATACATTTTTTAATAAACATTACTAAGTACCTAGATCAATTTGATTTGACCAATTCAAGAGGAGCTCTTTTATTATATATTTTTATTAATTTTTGATTTCGTCTGTCGATGCCACAATAATGAATATCATCGAGAAAAAAGTAAAAGAAAGTAGATAAAAAAAACCTTCTGATACATAGGTACCTACGTCTTATTAAATCCGACAGTATTGTAAATTCTAAATCTTACCTACTAAAGAAAAGTTTTTTGAACAAATTATAATAACAACTCTTCTAATTTTCTCAAAAGATAATTATCGTACATATTAAGTAGAGTCAACTGATACAAATGCGTCTGTGGGGCAATTGCGTCTTTCGAAAATTACTGACAAACCCTTAACAAATAAGGCCACAAACGCCATCTAGTGGGTAGATTATTGTAACTAAAGATAGTAAAAAAATATGTAGGTGGCGCCACTCAACGCAAAAGAGGCGAGATAATCCGCCATTTAAAAAAAACATAAATGTGAGTGGCGTATCCAAGCGCGTGTGCTTAGACATTTTATTTTAAGTTTTCTTAGAGTTCAAAGCTTTTCCTATAGATAAGTTCACAAAATAACGTATAATTTAACATGTAGACGTAAAATTAGCTCTGGGAATAGTAGTTTTTAAGAAAATCGGAGTATTTGTTTTTTAATTATTTTATTTATTTATATATCTAAGTTAATAACATACGAGTACATATGCATTAAAATACAACTCTGCCAAACTGCGTAGCAGTTTGTACGCAGAAATATACTCTCATTTCATATTTACATTATATTGTGGTTACAACGAAACATTATGAGGTTACATACGAATGAGTTTGTCAAAAACCAATAACTCAAAAATAATAATAACTTTAACATGTTAAGAATGAAGTTGACTGCAAGAGTTTAAAACCTTACTATTTGTATTGTAAAGCAGTTTGTTGACAATTTATTTTTTATTTTTAAAATTTTGAGGTTCGGTTTTTTCTAGGCAATTACGTCTGCTACCACGAGGCTATTAGGTCTACATAACGCATTTAACCCTTTTTCAGATTATTAAACATTTTATTATTAATCTACTTATACAATGGTATCAGATGGTCAAAATTATTACGAACGCAATCTTACCAAGTTGAGGTAAATGCGTCGAAAAATACACCTCTAGAAAAAAAAACATGTCTTAAATTGTTGAACAATTGTAAAATGAAGGTCAAAAATTATAAAATTGATAATGTTTTATTATAAAGGACACATCATCATGTAAAGATATTACCTAAATACGCAATAGCTCAACGCAATTACCCCGGTTGACCCGACTATAATACTTTTATCTAATAAATCACAATATCTTATTTTGCTCATCGATTACAAAAACTTGAAAAAAAAACTTATAGTTTATTTTAATACACTATTTTTGATATCAACTTTGACACGAATGTAAACTAGTGATTTGAATACGAACTTTCTAAAATAATTTTAATGACTTTGGAATGCATTAGTTTCTTCGAGAGTCTAGTATTTTAGGGACCAAGCCGGACCTACTTTGAATGACTCGTTATGTTAATAGGTAAATCTAGACTGGTTTTATTTTTAAAACCTTTATAATAAAATTCTCGATAAAATGTTGCCTTGAAAGTATCGATAACCTCAATATGCTTATCTCTAAACATGCTAATAGGTATTCAGTATTTAGGTACCACATAAAACTCCCTGTTATAATATTAGATACCTAGGTACCTACCTATTTTTATATTTTATTAATTAAACAATAATTTTATAAGTAGTAAAAAGCATTTCTATAACTACCAACTACTATAGACCATAGAGTTTATCTACCTACTCGTATTTCCTCGTTTCATTTAAGGATTCAAAATTAAAAGTAATTATTACAATAAAACTCTTCATTAGAAAACTATAGGTAGGTACCCACATAAAATAACTACAATACAACTTAAATAAGACTAAGTTAATCATAGCTTTTTAATGGACGATCTTATCGCTCAAAGCGAGCTCTACTAGACAACCATGATCAAACCGGAATTTATAAATAAATAAATAAAACAGATGCTTTGAGGTTGGCAATTTTTTTCACGTACTCGTAATATAAAAATGTGTAGGGTCAACTGGTACAAATGTGTCTGTGGGGCAATTGCGTATTTCGAGAATTACTGACAAACCCTTTACACATTAGGTAACTAACGCCACCTAGTACAGATTATTGTAACTAAGTATTGAAAAAAGATGTAGGTGGCGCCACACAGGGCAAAAGGGATTGGCGAGGCAATCCATCATTTAAAACAAGTAACATAATTAAAACAAAAACAAAACCCAGCTGCAAAATGTTGTACCTTATGTACCTACCTTCCACTATCAAGACGATTCAAATGACACCTCACATGACGAAATCCATCAAGCTGTTTAGGCTGAAGGGCGTGCCTAAAAGAGAATAGCCCAGTATGTATGAGAAACCTCATACATACTGGGTATGTACATACATACACTCAAAAAACATAACCCTCCTTCTTGTAAAAAAATATTTTTTTGTGAGTGGTGTATCCGTCCGAACGCGTGTGCCTAAACAACAACAATTCAAGTGTTCTCAGAGTCCAAAGCTTTTACTATGGATGAGTGAGTACTGAGTACACAAAACATGTAATTTAACGCGTAGACGTAAATATATTATTTGCTCTGTTATTTTAAAGTTTTTTTAGTAAAACCCTGCTTGTATAAACTTTAAAAAAGCAATTAATTTATCAATGTGAGACGGATGAGAAGAGGGGAGAGAAAGGTCCTAAAAGTGGACATTAGACATACATTATATACTCATACATAACACGCTACACGATACACTACCTAGATCCATGCTTAGATTTGCTCGTGCAGGGTACTACTGTCTAGGTTGACAAATGCACAGTTCACAAACACACTGATTACAGAAACCGCACAGCAGATAGACTTACTTCGAATACCCATTTAATCCCGTTGATCGCCGAAGAGCTACCGAGATGGAGAAGGCTCGTCGTGACGTCATCGAAGATATCAAGACTATGCTTTGCGATTTAGGCCATTAAAGCGAATTAGTTGTTCTTTCTGCAAACATGGAATTTTGGTGAGTACCTACAATTACTTTGTTTATCTAAAAGGGCCCATTAATTACGTTAGGTATGGGGAGGAAGGGTCGAGCCATTGAGATGTAAGTACTACGTACTAGAGACGCTATTCCAAACAAAAAACGTTACGCAACTTGATGACAGCGGGGCCTGCCAGCGTAGACTGACTACAGGTTTGATGCAGCGCTAAAACATTTGTTATGTCGTCTAACCGAACAATTAAAACATACAGCACTAGATTGCAGTTTTCTCGCTCTGCACTACGTGCTTTGGAAGCTACACTGATGTAAGGTGTATGTATTGCAGTACAGTACAGTGGAAGTCAACGTTCGGAAGATGATATCTAGTACGTAGTAAGTCGGTACGTATTTATCGATGGGTCGAGCCAAATCTCATCAAATGACCCGTGGGTAAAAGAGGTCTCGGCAAATCTTGCGTTATTAATTTTTTCCTCTGCAAAAAACAGTGTATTCGAAAAAAAGGTCAAATAATTACAAAATTCGCCTCACGTAATCAATGGACGCCCCCTAACATAATGATTTATTTTGTAGGATTTTTCTTCGTTTTCGCTCCAAATATTTTGTTTATTCAGTCAGTCAAGTTAAGTACGTTGAATTAAATAAGTATACATTCGAAAACGTTGTTCTACAACGACTAACATAAAAATTAACTAAAATAAATTGGTACCTAATAATATTGTAAAAAAAAAATTTTTTTTTTTTGTAAATCACACTTAAAAAAATAAATTGAAAAATGTGGTGAAAAGATTTTAAAATTTTTAGAAAATCATTTTCACGAAATATCTAAGTAGGTGCTGGATAAATGTCGATAATTATGTTAGTTTTACGACTTCCCCTATTAGTGTTATAAAAAATCCAAAGCCCATGAAAAAATAGATAAGTATGTCCTCTCAAAAACGTAAAGTAATTTTGTTGACATGAAACGTAATTGCCATACTTCATTATTCGCTTATTTTTCATCTCATCGCTTTATTTTACCTAAGATATAATAATATACTCAGTCAGGTAAAGCATTCCGAGTCAAAAATGGCCACGCGGGCAACACGTAGTGAGGTCAATCGATGCTTAAGCAAGACCGAAATATGTCATTTACAAATGTTCGAAAGAGACGATGACGAGTGACGTCACTAAGTGTGGGCTCCTGGAATGCTCGACCTTGTTGATTTAGATCATGCTTATACCTCAGATCAACCAAGAGGAAAAGATGTAACACTGCGTTGTATCTCGCTGAAGCCACTTCGCTTTTAAACTTGTGTGCGTGGTAATGTTGCCATGAAAAATATTTACAATTTCACGAATACTAATATTATTTCCAAACTCTATATTAGCCATTTCCGTTCCAATATACAACCTTAGTAGATTTAATATTCTAAAGCTGCATATTTTTGAAAGAGTTTAATGTTACGGCTTTTTCAAAATTGACTAGTAAAAAAACTGCAGAGTTTTTAAAAAGAACCTCAAAATGTAGTCCTGGACACACTTTTACAATGTATGTTTATGTACACGAAATTATACCTTAAACCAATGCATTTAGTGTCGAGGTAAGAATGACCAAGCGAGTAGCGTAGTTTTTTTGCGCCAATGTGTACATATACGACAGTAGCGCAGTTTTTGGATGGTTTTTGGCTTCACCTAAATCATACGCCGTGCGCCATCTTATTCTCTAGGTTGATCTGAGGATTATACTTACTTCTCTACCTAAGTTAGCAAGGCGTTGTCTAATTTAATTGCAATGCTTATGGGCCAAATTCAAAGCTTAGGTTAGATAGGTAAGTATAATTAAAGTAAACTAGTTCAACTAGTTTTTAATAGAATCCCTAACTCTTCCTTAGGTAATTTAATTCACGTGGTTGACCTTCAAATTAATTTGGCAAGACAAAAAAACCTTCGCATCGTGTTATTTCACAGCTTATCTTGATTAGGACCGGTCTAATTTTCGGAAAAAATCGTAAAGCCTAACGCTTTTTTTTCTGCACGGTTAAAAAATAAAATGGCAATCTATAATACATATATTAGTATTAAAATCTAGCGTAATTTATTTTATTTTAACTATAATTTTACGCGTGAAAATCATACGGCTATTGTTCTTTAACCGTGTACCTAGGATTGCCAACCATGCAGTTAAAAAAACAGTAGGTTTTCATGCCCGACTGCTACTTGGGGTCGTAGAGGCAGGAAAACACTTGGAGACGATAGTAGGTGTTATTATGTTTGTAATAGGTATTTAAACATTCTTTTAAAATATTATAAAAGCATTTTATTGTAAAACCAAAACTCAACAACTGTCAAAACTAAAAACAAAAGACGAACAGCTTCTTTCTTAAAAAAGGCTACGAACTCCGACCTCTTTGCATATACATATACTACATCCCTCCCCAAACAAATTAAAAACAAATAAAATAATTACCATTAACTTATTACAATTAACATTTGTAATTTACATCTAAGTTTCTAGTTCCCCTAACAGGATACCGGCGCACAAGTTGTCGCTCTGGCGATCCTTGATCATTGTCAGAACTAGAGATAACTGCAGATGACGAAGCATCTAAAAATTCATCTCCAGAAATCGCTTCGTCTGCGGAAATTGCATCTCCTTCCTCCCCTTCTACAGTTTCGCCTCTACTGATGGGAGTCGGTGAGCTATCACCTGTCTGTATTGTAATTGAGGGATGCGATGGAGGATTTACAGGCGGAATCGATACAGTCGTCCCTAATTCTGAAATCGGCTCCAAATTTGAAAAATCTCCAAAACAACTGACATCGTCTTGATCATCATTGTCCGCCGACAAACGTCCCTTGTACGCCAGCAACTGATCTACATGCTTCTTGACCGTAACATTTAGCAACGGTATAAAAACAATAAACATTCTAGAACCAATACAACTTTTGATAACCCCACATTTCCAGGTGTGCTTATTACCATTGTTGAAATAATACTTTACTAAAACATTATCTCCAACAGAAAAATTTACTTTCCTTTGTCCAAACTGCTTATTTGCCGTTGCCTGTTTATCTATTACATTGTTAGTAGCCGTTGTGGACGATGATGAAAATGGAACTTCAGATGTTCTCAATAAGTCGAGTCGACACCGCAGAGGTCTCCCTAACATCAATTGTGCCGGGGAAAACCCCGTAGTTAGATGCATTGAGTTCCTATAATCAAACAAAAATTGATTTAACTTCATCAAAACAACTTTTTGACTATCGGCACTAGTTAGAATCGCTTTCAAACCGTTTTTTACCGTTTTAACGATGTTTTCTGCTTGTCCATTTGATGCTGCATGATAAGGAGCAATCGTCAAATGCTTAATACCATTTACACCGCAAAAAGATTCAAATTCGTTTGAACAAAAGTTTGATGCATTGTCAGTAACCAAGGTACGCACTAGTCCGTATCTGCTAAACATCTCACTTAACTTGCTTATAACAGTATCGCTATCAGTTTTTTGCATAGGAAAACATTCAACCCACTTAGAAAATGCATCGATCGCAACCAAATATTGTTTGCCCGTCAACATAAACATATCTAAATGGACGCGCTCCCAAGGGTGCTCCGGGTATGGCCATGGTGCAAGAGGAGCATGTGGAGGATTGCTACGCAATGTGTTACAGACATTACAAGAACCAATTTTGTCTTCTATATCTCTGTCGATATTTGGCCACCACATACGAGATCTTGCCTCCGACTTAGTTCTTACCACCCCAAAATGAGAACGGTGCAGTTCATCTAAAAGTCTTTCCCTAAACTCTGACGGAATCACTACTTTATGTCCTCGCATAATGCAACCATTTTCGACGGACAACTCATGACGACATAAGAAAAAAGGTTTCATATTTGGGTCGTCTACTTTAGCAGGCCAACCTATATTGGTAAATCTACTCACCTGCTTCAAATTCTCATCGCGCTTTGTCTTTTCTTTGACGTCATCTAACGTTATCGGAAGTAAAACCGAATCCCCAATAAAATTCACATATGATGTTTTGTCCACACACTCCTTGGCTTCATTTACAATTAAAGCATCAATCGAACGTGATAAAAAATCTGCCACATTATTTTCGGCTTTTACATATTCGATTTCGAAATTATACGCCGACAAGAACAACGCATTTCGCTGCAACCTATTAGCTGCCAAAACAGGTACACCTTTCTTACTACCGAAAATAGCCAAAAGTGGCTTATGGTCGGTGCGAAGAATAAAAGGCACCGATCGCCCATAAAGGTAGTGATGAAATTTCTTAATGGCAAACACAATTGCCGTAGCTTCCTTCTGAATCTGCGCGTAATTAACTTCAGCCTTAGAGAGAGAGAACGAGACGCGTACGCGACCGCACGCTCGCTGCCGTCGGGCTGTCGCTGGGCCAACACGGCGCCCAGGCCAAACGGACTAGCGTCACACGTCACAATAGTGGGATATACAGGGTTATAGTGCGCCAAAACCCGCTCTGATGCTAACTCCTGTTTGATTCTACGGAAAGCTTCGTTTTGTTCTTTATCCCACGACCATTTGTCCCCTTTCTTTAACAAACAGTATAACGGCCTTAAAACCGATGAAGTTTGAGGGACAAAACATCTGTAATAGTTTACCATGCCTAAAAATGACTTTAGTTCAGTGGTGTTTTTTGGTGGAACACATTTTAAAATCGCCTCTACTTTTTGCATCGATTTATGAAGCCCATCTTTGTCTATCACAAAACCTAGGTATTCTACTGACTTCCTAAACAACTCACATTTGTCCCGCTTGAGCCGCATACCAGCCTCCTGCAACCTACTCAGCACTAACTCCAATCGTTGTAAATGAAGTGCCCTGTCAGGAGCTGTTATTAATATGTCATCTAAATAAATACATACCCCTTCAATATCACCAAGTAATTGCTCCATAGTGCGTTGAAATATGAATGGAGCGTTAGACAATCCAAACACAAGTCTGGTGTATCGATATAAACCTTTGTGCGTGTTAATACACGTCAATTTCTTCGATTCATCAAGCTCCAATTGATTATAAGCTCTAGATAAATCAAGTTTTGAAAACTCCACCCCTCCATGAAGTTTAGCAAACAAATCCTCTATGCGTGGAAGTGAATAATTATCCAGATACAGTCCCTTGTTAAGAGTCACTGAAAAATCCCCACAAATTCTCACCTCTCCGTCAGGCCGTAAAACCGGTACAATAGGTGTCGCGACATCCGAATGGTCAACTTTTTCCAAAATGCCCAACTTTAACATTCTGTTTAGTTCTTTCTCAACTAAGGGTTTCACTTCCAAAGCAACAGGACGTGGTTTGCAGAACTTCAACTGAACGTCTGGTTTCATTTTAAGACTCACCTTGTATTTATTGAACCTGCCTAATTCATCACTAAAAAGTTCGGAGTATTCCTCTAACAACCCTTCTGACGTATCTTTCTCAACGCTCAATTTATTACAATCCAAACTACAAACGTGTAGATGGAAAACCTTCATGAAATCGCGCCCGAGCAACGGCGATCGTTTGACCTTTGTCGATATGACAAAAAACTTTAACTGGGCAGTGCGTCCCTTAATTGTATGTTACTGGCAAAAACATATAACCTTCGGGAGAAATTTTAACTCCAGTGTAGAAATTAAATACGTCGCTGCAAGGCTGCAACTGAGCATGTTTGCCTTTGAACAATTGCTGATAAACTGCTGCAGGTAAAATAGACACAGCACTACCACAATCAATTTCGCACGTAACTAATGTGTCACCTAACGAGACCCTCTGCAATATCGGATTATCCATACATGGTTTTTCGATGTTAAATAAAGTATAAATACCTTCCAAATTTTCATCATCATCCGCGCCCACAAAATTGCTATTTTGGACCTTAACATTACACATCTTCTTCAAATGCCCCTTTTGTTGGCATTTCGTGCATGAATAATTAATAAATCGACACGTTTCTTTTGCGTGATTTCTATAGCCGCACACTTCACACGGCTTAAACACTCGCGCCGTGCTTGTAGTACCGCTGTTGCCGCCTGTGCCCTGTATCGCGAACACGGGCTGCGCCGACACCGCTGACGTCTGCGCACCGGCTGCAGCTCCACCAGTTCGCGCCGAATATAATGCAATCCGCACGCAGTGCACACTCTGTGCTAACTCCAAGGCTCTGCTGAACGTTAACGTTTCGATATTTTCAGCGAACAACTTCTCCTTCTCCTTGGTATTTTCTAATCCCAACACAAAACGATCTCGGAGAGCGGTTTCTAGCTCAGTTTTAAATCCACAAAACTGCGCCAAGCTCCGCACTCGCGCCGCCCACTCGACTAACTTTTCACCTGGCCGCTGCTCTGCCTTGTAAAAATTGAATCTTTCCGCAAAAGAGCTTTTTTTCGGCGTAAAATGTTCATTCAATTTTTCTATTAACACCGAAAACTCTACGCTCTCTAGATCCCCTGGAAAAGTCAAATCTCTTGCCACGCGATATGTTTCTTCTACTAGAGCAGTGAGTAAAAACGCTCGTCGCTTCAATCCTGCTTTATCATTATCAGCGGTTACATCATTGGCAATACAAAATTGCACAAATCTGCTGTAAAAAATACTCCACTCCTGACTGCGGTGGTCGAATGCAAGGTTGCCCCCGAAAAGCGCCAAATTACTCATTTCGGGTAGCAATTTTTATTTTTGCGTTGGTTTTTTTTATCCTCGTCGCCAATTATTATGTTTGTAATAGGTATTTAAACATTCTTTTAAAATATTATAAAAGCATTTTATTGTAAATCCAAAACTCAACAACTGTCAAAACTAAAAACAAAAGACGAACAGCTTCTTTCTTAAAAAAGGCTACGAACTCCGACCTCTTTGCATATACATATACTACAGGTGTATAATCACGTGTAAAATAAAAGACATAACAATGGCCGGTAAACTATAAAAACAGAATTAAAATTAATAACAAGCAAGACGCGATGAAGAGCGGGGTGCGGATCTCTCTGTGTTGTCGACGCGGTCGCGGGCGCAGACGCGGGCGGGTGACGCCGTACGTTTTGGATTTCGCTCGCCAGGTGGCGCACAGCGTTGTTAGACGCGCCGATGCCACTCAGATTCAAACAAGAATCCGTTTGCCGCGGGAGGTTCAAATATCGTAACCGGTAAACAGGCGAGTGCTTGAGCGAGCCACATGTACGTCGCGCTATAAACTTTAGCTACTTCACTCTCTACTTAACTTCTGGTTCTTGTCAGAGTTTCACGAAGGACAAATTTTCATGGTCACCCTACTCTGCGTTATCGGTAAAGCCGCGCAACTTTAAAAATCACTACGATCCAAACAACGCATTTCCGGTGTGTCGGAAACATGAGACATAAGGTGGACCCTAGGTTTATTATGTGACCTAGCTTGTTTAGGTTTATCACTAAAGAAGCGCAAAGGAAGTGTCGCTGTGAAATCGCACGGGCGCCCGGGCGTCTGAGGCTGCGTATGTGCGTTCTTATGGCTAAAGAACGAAGGAATAGCGGCTTTAAATTGAGCCGGTAGATAGATATTACCAGTGCTACCTATCACTGTGAATGTATTTTTTATGTTTGGACCCGAAAGGCATCACCACTGTCGGAGGGGTAGTCATTGGCGATAACTTAGTTAATTTAGGTACGCTCGCTATGAAATGAAGCACTCACCTGGGTCTCTACCTTACCGGTAGGACAATAGGGCTGGCGAATGGGTGGGTGGAGCTGAGTGGCGTCGACGCTTCCCACCGCGAAATAAGAGTTGCACTTAGTACACTGCGACCGAGTTACACCTCATTAACCACAACCGCAACAAGATGGCACTGCCTATGAACCACAATTGTTATAGTCCGGCTTCGGCGGAGATAATTTTGTACAATTTTCGCGGATGTGTCCGTATATTTTACAATAAACACAGTATCGACTCCGTGTCTCAGCTGCGTTGCCGTCGGCGTCGTCGGCGACCGTCGGTCTCGGGGTTGCGCTTCACGTGGCGTAGGTATTGTTGCTAGAGGAGCCGCCACCGCCGTCGCCGTCACTCGACGTGAGAGAACCCCGAGCTTCGCAGGGCGTCAGCGAGGTGCTGACTCAGTGCGGTTGTGGTAGCGTAGCCGCCGCCGATGACTTGGCAGGTGCTTTGCCCACCAAGGATCCTGTTCGCTGATTGAATTCGTCGACGGAATCTTCGATCTCACGCGCTTTTCGGAGCCTCAGATCAACCTAGAGAATAGAGAAGAAATTCTTCCCTAGAAGAGAGAAGAAGTTCGGAGCAATGTCTTGAAGCTGTCGAAGTCGTCTCGGCGGAGTCGCTCTCGCACACGATGATTGAGGAGGCCGTAGAACATGTCCAGTTGGACTCTCACGATGAGGTCGCCGGGAGGGAGGCGTCATGGTTCTCGTCGTCTGCGCCGCTGAACCGAGCAGTACAACGCGCGAAGTTCCCTTGTTAACAAGGTGGCACTGACACCGTGGCTGACTCTGACGGTGATGAAGAAGGCGACGCACGACGAGACTCGCGATCGAGTACGCGGTCCAGTTACTGTTCCATAGCGGCATCTTCGAAAGAAGATTGTCGTCGCGATTGCGTGTGCGCGGAATTTTGTTTTTTTTCTTCACGTATTTACGTCCTTTCGCGGGTTTTCACTCACTGCGCACACACTAGTTTTTTTCACGCAGGCCCACGCACAGGGCAGACAGCTTAATGCCTGACTAGCTGCTACTTGGGGTTCGTGGAGGCAGGAAAACTTTTGGAGACGATAGTAGGTGTATAATCACGTGTAAAATAAAAGAAATAACTAGAAAAAGGCCGGTAAACTATAAAAAACAGAATAACAAGCAAATCGCGGTAAAGCGCGGGGCACGGATATCTCTAGGTACCTATATAGTCGACGCGGTCGCGGGTTCAGGCACGTGTGGGTGACGCCGTGTGTTTTGTATTTCGCTCGCCAGGTGGAGCGCCGCGTTGTTAGACGCGCCGATACTCTCAGATTCAAAAAAGAATCCATTTGCCGCGGGAGGTACAAATATCGAAACCGTTAAAAAGGCGAGTGCTTGAGCGATCCACAAGTAGGTACGTCACGATCTAAGGTTTACAATTTTGACTAATTATTTCTGTTAAGTGTTTGTAAAATCTAAAGTCTAGAAAACAAGTTGTTGTACCTAATTAAAATGTTTTTGCCAGTCAATACTGCACTTTTTCTCGCTAATCAGAGATCTGATAAATAGATAGGATTTAAAAAAAAAACGTGAAAAAGAATAACTAAATTTTATTAATGATACACTTTTTTGTTTGTGATTATTTTTTCTGCTTTTTGTCTATCTCGTTTTAAAAGTCATAGGAGCGAGAGTGATCAAGATTTCTCACGCCTCAACATTTTACTTCTCATAACTGAATATAGTGAGGTACCTACCTACAAATAATATAAATAAATAAATAAATTCGGGACATTTCCACACACGGTCGCCTGACCCCAAACTAAGCAAAGCTTGTACTATGGCTGCCAGAGACTGATATACATACTTATATAATTTTAAATACATACTTAAATAGACATTTAACAAACACAAATGTTCACCGCATAAATGTTTGCCCTAGGTGGGAATCGAACCCACGCCCCCAAGCTCAGAAGGTAGGTTCATTACCAACTGAGCCACCGAGGCAGTCAAACTTACTTAATTCGTTTGTTCAAAAAGATGGCAACTCTACGGTGTACCTGAGTACGGCCCATTGTGGGTATGTAGGTATGGTACGTATCTGATGAGCACAAGTCGTTGTTATTTGCAGCATAATTTACATAGAGATAGATCACAGTCCCCTGGGCCGCGCACCCGTTGAATTTCTATTGTTTAGATTGGAAAACTAAGTGTGCCGCTGGTCGACTTTCCTCTCACGCCATTATTAGATTGCAGGTGTGCCACGCGTGATAATAGCGTTCTCTAACTCTGCATTGGTTTCGTTTTTTGCAAAAAGTTTATATACCTGTAAGGATAGATAAACTTTTTGTTTTTAACACCAGAAATACAAAAAAAATAGAGGAGGACAAAAAACTTAGGTGATATTATTTTTTGGGATAAAATAAATACTCTTTAATAATTACGTAACAATTTGATAAAACAATCGTAGCTTTAACTATTAATGTCGTTGGCTTTAACAAAGTAATATTTTTTTAGATAATTGAATAAAAAAGTACTTATGTAATTCAATTACTACCTACCGTCAAAATTGTTAGTGCGAATACCTACCTACCTGCCTGCGTACTTTTACTAGAAAAAAAAATGTAATCAATACTTCTACACCACTACTTTAGAGATAACAATTACCTAGATAAGTAAATCAATCCGAGTTCTCGATAACGCACGCGACTACCTACCATTCGATTGTGGATTGCGGGTAGAGCGTAGAGATGAGGTCGCCGGCTGAGAACGAATCGATTACCTAATAGCGTTGTGACCACCCGGCCCGTGGAGATTGACTCATTTGCACTGCATTACATTACCGAGTGACACGGCCAGCCACTCTCATCATCGCGTCGTGGTAATGAACAGATTGTTCACAACACTCCACCAGATTCCACGATTGCTATTGGTCGATGAGTGACCAACGTTATTTGAAAGGCGTCGCGTTGAAACAGAGGGCCTGCAGTTTAAAAAGTTTTAACTAATAGAGGGAATATTGGGAACTTTAGAATCCTATCCTACTAATATTATAAACGCGAAAGTTGGTAAGAATGGATGGATGGATGGATGATCATGGATGGATGTTTGTTACTCGTTTGTTTCACGCCAGAACTGCTGTACAGATCTGGATGAAATTTGGCACAGAGACAGATTTTAGTCTAGAATAGCTCATAGGATACTTTTTAACCGCGGGTGAAACTGCGGGGCGCAGCTAGTTAACAATAAATGAACGCAACCTTACCTACATTTGATTAGGACTGAACTAGGAACTCCACTCCGAGGAATAACTGATATTTCCTTCATTTAGACAGTGCCCATGGATGTCAATTCATAGCTGTTGGTCAGCCACCAAGAACACATCGCTCTTGTGTCGATTTGCACCTCTAAATTTCCCGGTAGGGAGGGCCTCTACTGCGTTGACTCAAATGTCAAACCGTTAATCTTCATATCGGTGATCGGGTAGTGTAACACTCCTTGGAGACAAGCACTTGAGGTTGTCTTGAGCTTCCCTACATCAAATGACAGACATACTAGACATATGCCAAGTGTCTTTGACTTTGACCATAATGTTCTACTACTACTACCTACCTACAATACCTTGTATTTGCAGCTAAGTGCTCTTACACGGTATACCTACCTAGTTTGAGAAATCTGACACGAGTTTAACCTAATAGGTATAGATAAGCCTAATTCGTCGTATTCGTCGTATTAATACGACGAAGACGACTAAGAACAAAGCAATAACAGTGTGTCTCGTTATTAAAATAAAATTGTTGCTATTTGAGAAATACCTAAATAAAGACAGTAAAAAGTCTTCAGAAATGTACCCACATAGAGGACTTAGGTATGTAGCCTACTATTAGGAATAAGGAATATAATAATTCGCGCAAGTAGTAGTTAGGTAGCTATCCTTTTATGCTTATAATAACTAGTAGGTAGATAGTAGATACCTAATCATACGAGAATGTAGAGAGATAATTTAGGTAAGTAGTAAAATATTTACTCCTGTACGTCACTGCCCTCGATTTCAGATTAGGAGTTATTAAACCTATTTATAAACATTTTCAGATCGCGTAGGTAGATATTATCACACCCACACACAACCTTAGCTTAATTCTATGTGGTTCTATGTATTATAAAATATTTAAGTACCTAGCCTAGGGCCTCATATGGCTCTCTTAAACGGGCCATATTTCATTGCAATACTCGCAATATTGGCGACCATAGCCAGTAGCCCTATTCGGAGATTTGAAATTTTATCTTGAAGCCCTATTCGCAGATTTGAGATTTTCATCTCACCTTGTTTCGTCCTTGTTGCTCTCGTTTGAAACGTCATAGGTGTGAGAGTGACCAAGATAAAATGTCATCTCATCTCACGCGTAGGAATAGCCCCCTTGGCCACTCTCACACCTATGACGTTTCAAACGAGAGCAACAAGGAAGAAAAAAGGTGAGATGAAAATCTCAAATCTCCGAATAGGGCCCCTGATTCGGATTTGAGAATTTATCTTGAAGCCCTATTCGGAGATTTGAGATTTTCATCTCACCTTTTTTCTTCCTTGTTGCTCTCGTTTGAAATGTCATAGGTGTGAGAGTGACCAAGATAAAATCTCATCTCATCTCACGCGCAGGAATAGCCCCCTTGGCTATGGTCGCCAATATTGCCAGTATTGCAGTGAAATATGGCCCGTATAAGAGAGCCCTAAGACGCCCTAGGCTCAGCCGTGCTAGAAATGCATGACGATATGGCCGGACCACTGTATAATATTGTCGATAAATTTGATTATGTAGGAACTCAGCGGTATAGTTACATAGTAAATAATCCATTCTAAAAGAACGAGGATAAAAATTAATAAATATTCGGGACACTTGAACACACGGTCGTCTGACCCCAAACTAAGCAAAGCTTGTACTATGGCGGCCAGAGACTGATATTTATACTTATATACTTTTAAATACATACTTAAATAGATATTAACACCCAGACATAGAACAAACACAAATATTCATCATATGAATGTTTGAATTTTAAAAAAATATTTTAATTATTATGTACCTACCTATTCAAACGTTTTCTGCTCTAATAAAATAATTTTACTCCGTAGTACCTAGCTTTGCAAGGCACTATTAAAACATTAAAACGATTAATAGGCCCAAAGATAACAAGCACCTAAGTATTTTTTTAAATAAATTAAGAAAAATAATGTTTAAAACGTACATTTTATATTATAACCGTTAAGAATGAATTATTTTTGCTCAAGTTCTCCTTTTCTAAATACGACCGCAGATGACGTACGCGTCTAGACGAATCTAGATCTTCAGTAGGCAAACTGTAGGTACGTCCTAATTGGTGTCATCGCTAGAGCTACATAGCAGAAGGCCAAACTCAATGATTTATTTTGGAGTTCACTCACCCACGTGATTAGGACACATTGCGTTCCATTTAACCTTTTAGTGTGGGTTGTACCTATGGTACATTGTATTAACAAGTTAAGTGTAGGTTAAAAATGTGATGTTATTAACTTGGGTGAGTACACAGATACCGACTCTACCTACAGATGAAAAAACTTGCTATAGGTACTTTCACAAACCTGATTATTAAAAACTTTGTATTAGGAGTTTATCTAGGCATTCCTAGGTAGAATCATTTTATTAACCACCACAGAGAAAAGTGCAGTAAGCCACACTTTCACTTGCCCATCCTGTCTGAAAAAAAAAAACTTTTTACATTTAAAAAAGTAGATGGCAGGTATTTATAACAATTTGGGTATTTGAAAGATATTTAAAAGCACACAATCATTAGTTGACGCTGATGCTGACTGTATTTAGGGTCATTGTACGATGAAACCTATTTCTTCAAACCGGTACAGGTAGCGCCATCTCGCCAAATTGACCGTCAACAAGTAAAGCTTAGTTTCGCAGCTGCGGCTTCGTAGGTGGCGCTAGTAAACTGCGATGTGCAAGCAAACATGTGCGAAATTTTGTGATAATAATGTCAAGGCCAGTGTTCATTAAAAAATCTTAACTAGTCCACATCAGATTTTGTAACAATAATGTCTTGAGCAGTCGTTAATTGTTATTTTTTGTAAGTTACTAAATAATCGTGACTTTTTTTCACCTGCTCTAATTGATTACAAACTTTACTTCCGCGTCATAACCTCTTTTCAAAATAACGCGTTCGAATGTCAAAATCAAGGTAATTACTGTCGAATTGTACTTAATTTTTGATTTTATTGTGAGATAGGAAACAGTTTAACACATTTCAATACATTTTATGTTGTTAAAGACAAAATGTCATAATTTATTTTTAGTCTAAAAGTAAAATTCATTTTGCAAATTTTAAAATGCGCGCCATAAAGTGAGAAACGCATGAAGTTCGCGTTGCGAATCTGGCCGATTGATGTGAAAGATATTCCGAAGGCCGTGAGTGAACACGGAAATCGAGATGTGTGTGTGGTCAAAAAGACAGTGCAAGGTAGGGGTCGGGTGGCGTTTGTGATGGCAAAAATTTTGCAAATGGTGAGTTAGGAAATTAAATGAATTGTGGCGCCTCGGAATTGATTTCTATATGTGATAGTGATAGATTTGTGTGTTCAAACAAAAATCTAGTGTTTATTAATGACAAAATTCTCTCGGATTTTGTGATACGGGATCGGCAAATGGCGCTACGAATAGCCAAAGTTGACACAACTACGCGTTTAGAAACCCCATACCTGTTCAGACGTTAATATCTAGGCACGCGGAATAACCTGTGATAAACAACAAATAGTGGTGCATTCTAAAATTCGCAATATCACGCGTGTGGACCTAGCAACTGGGACATCCAGCTTGGCGATTATAACGGTGTCAGCATGTTGCGATTTTTTTGGCCAGCGGTACTACTTTTTTAAACTCGTTTATAGAGGCGGCTAGAGGTTTCCGTGTCCCGTAGGGTCGGTGGCCCCGCGGCCCGTCTTCTGGAGCTAAATTACATAATGTATAGGTGTTGTTTGAAGCATGCAACAAGTAGATATGTGTCGGCGGGCTAACTGTCAATGTGGAGTACAGTAAGCTCGCTGGCCGCGGCCCCCATTAATTCGAGCGGCTGATGTCACTTATCTCCGCTCTCCTATCTAGGCCCTACGGCCGCCAATTTTTTGCACATATACTTGCCTACCTAGTATCTCAATGTAAATTTGATAACCGGCGTACAGCTCCAATTACCACTTGTTTAAATACTAAGTGATGCAAATTTAGGTTCGTTTTGAACATGTGTCTCCGAATTTGAATTTTACTACTTTAAACACGCCTCGAATATCACTGGCGCGTTTTTTTTCTAGTATCAGTGTAATTGTTCATGTGCCTATAATTTCAGCACGGTCACTGACATTGGCACCTACAATGGACCAGCAATTCTGCTTACGCTGGAACAATCACCCAAACAATCTGACTGACGTTCTCGCAAGCCTGCTGCAGAGAGAAGCTCTCTGCGATGTCACACTGGCCTGTGATGGAGAGACTGTCAAGGTATGTAACTCTTATCTCTTGTCTATGTTGCACAATTTGTTTGTAAACAATCAATATTATTTTGGATTATCATAAGAACCATTTAAGGATGGAAATTCACCTAAGCTGTATGGGAAAAGCTAGACTAAAATGCCTAGTTCCCCACAAAGTTAAATAAAAGTGGACTTATCAAATTATTTAAATAGTTAATAATAGGTAGGTAGTTTGCTTGTAAAAAAAATGACATTTTATCCAGCTTAACTCTACAGAGCTCTGGTGGAACCTAGTTTTAGCATCTCTAGATATTCAGTAGATAAACTAGAATAGATTAATAGAAACAGTTTTATTTCAATACATTATTCATGAATGAAACTAGATCAAAAAACATTTGGCTACAGTTTAGCTTACAATCTTAGCCACTGAATGTTTTACTTAGCAACCTGAGCTTTAGAGGCAATCAGATTAAAGGGATCAAATAAAATTGCTTGTAACTCTAATACTTAATCTTTGAGAAAGCTCTAACAATATCAATATGCATTACCTACCCAGTAATTTTTAATTTACCACCGCTGTCTTTCTAATTAGCTGTTAGATGACAGCCAGTTTTCTATGGCCATTTCACTAATATATATTATGTTATTTCTAACATTTTTTGACTAAGATGTTGTTCAGATGTCTAGTTTTGTAGTAGTACCAAAAACAAGATAAAAGCAACTGTTGCATTAAGGATACAGTTCGATCACTGTTATTAATTTATTCTCCAAACTTATTTTAAGCTACCAAACCGTAAAAGCCCATCTAGCATTGTTATTTATTTTAACAATATATAATACTCATTAGTATCTTATGTCATATTTGTGGGAAGTGTATGTAAATATTGACATTCAATGGTGCACTGTAACTGCAACTGTTTATTATTGTACCACAACAAAATGCAATGTATAGTAAACAAACATGAGTAATACAAATTACATAATTGCCATTTATCAATGACAGAGTTTTTGAGTAGAAATACTCATGCATTTTTACAATCCATTCAGTTATAAATGAATTGCATTTAGCTGGAGGCATTCTTACTACTGAAATGCTTTTGACTTGATCTACAAAATTCAAATTGTCAATCTTTAATAGGTACAATTATGATTTATTATTATCTTGCCCTAACACAGCGTTTTTTAGTAGCTACTACTTTGTAGAGTAGTGCCTACATAAATATTGTAATCAATATTGAATTATTTGTTGTGTAGTTAAATTTATCTAAAGACTTTTTGTTTAGTTCAAGACTAAATAAGATATAAGATTGTGTCACTTTAAGACTATTTATCTTACAAACTCGTATTTTTTATGCATAATTAAGTACCTACCTTATATTTACAATATTAAATTTAGGTACCTACCTACATAGTCAAAAAATTAAAACCAGAAAAGATTTAACACCAGCTAAATTCGCCAATTTCTATGTTAAATTAATTCGAAGGACAGCTATTTGAAGTTTATAGCCAACACAACCTGCATAGCTAGGTAGATAGAGGAAGATATTATAAAATCTCGATTGTCATTACAGCCAAATTGCTACCTTAGGCCATCCAGTCAAGGCAGTCTTCGTTGTACATATTTAAATATTTGCTAATTTCGCAAGGTCATTCTTTACTCCAATCGTGTTTCTTCGTAGCTTAGGTTTTGAATACACCTATTTTAAAATATAATTAGGCAACAACTTAGCCAAAAGTTACTAACAATTGAAATGTAAAACAATGTGCCTATTACGCATCGTGGTCTAGAGCGCGCGAAGTTGTTCTTTCGTGTTTAGTTTTTATGTCTAAATCATCGAGTGTTCCTAACACGCGGCCCTTGCTTGACGAATGAAACTACTTGACGCTGTTAGATACACATTTCGGTACATCTAAAGGTCAATAACACATGTCTAGCTGCTACTTCCTTTATCTGCCATTTTAATTCAACAATTAACTATGAAAGCCAAAAGTTTTATGCTAATAAAATGCAATTTGTTTTGTAGGTTGAAAGGAGTCTGCAGAAGACTGCATATATTTTTTAACTTTCTAATTTTTTATAGCTGTTCTTAGGCGGGTTTTAGGGTCTAGTCTAGAGCTAGACGTCTGTTTTAATGCATTATGGTCGCTTCGAACGGGTTTTTTTCTGAATAAAATAAATATTAAATATTGTTACGAATATTTTACTGACAAATATGTATGTGTGGATTGTTTTTAGTAAAAAGTAACCTAGTTGAATTGAATTTATTTGCCTGATCTGTTGTGGGTGCCTATATGTACATAATTATTGTCACAATCATCCCTGGGCTTAGATAAGTTATACATATTTTGTTAAATGCGTACGTATAAAATAACCTTGGTTGTTAGAGACCTTGTATGGACAGAGAGTTTAGTTTTATATCTACTCATACTACATTTTTATTGATAAAAGATTACAAAATGTAGGTCATCAAATAGGGCGTGCGTAACAACTTAGGCACTTTTATGTATTATAATTAATTTGTTTGTTGATTATCCTAAGATCACCAGAGTATTTTCAGTTTAGAGAGATAAGTAAAAAACATAATTTCGAAAAATCGTTCGTTGATTTTAAGGTCAATGAACTTATTCTGTTTACTCAGGTTTCATTACTATTTTATATCCTACTAATGGTAAAGATTAATTAATATTACCATATTATGTATCAATTTAAAATTGGCCAGAGAACCTAAATCTTTTCTGCAGTAGGTAGGTGTTTTCTCCGACATGCAAAATAATTGGGCGACTCCGATTTCTAATCTTGAATGTAGAGTAGGGATGCAGAAGTCGTGCCTCTGTGTTATGTGTGACATTCAAATAATACATTTATGGTTCTGCCTAATTTTATTTACCTGCAAAGCTAAAATAATTTTAGGTCGACACGGTAGGTAGGTATAACAACAATAAATTTTATTGGTTTTAAAACGAAATATTATTTATTGTTATAAAACTGGAATTCTATTGTTAAATCGTCTGGTCCAGACCTAAAAACTTGGGCAATTCGTTATAGCCTATAGCTTACTCTATTTCTATGGATATAACCCACAAAAATTTCTCCATTTCGAAAATAGATCAAAGGTAATCCGCTAACCTGTAGACAAACACGAATCTTAGTGAAAGTCATCTTTACCTAAAGCTCTGTTAAAAGAAAGTTGAGTAGAAACTTCTAATAAAATATGATTATGGATTCGGTTGTATCTTGTACATTTTATTAAATGAACTGTTAGCCTGACCTGTATTGATTCTGCAGAAGTGTGCCCGGTTTATTGCTTCAATCATGATTAAATTGAGCGTGACGTGTGAGGTACTTGGTAAAAGCCGTTTAATATTTTCTCTATTATGGTCCTGGATCCCGTTTCATGAACGAACGATACGCGCTCTTTACTTCCGTATCTGAATTTATGTAGGTATGAAACAGTTATGAAGTTCGTATATTTTAACACGATTGGAGCGGATTATTAAGAAAAGGGTCGGGTTAAAACCGTAATTTTAATCTTGATTTGTGTCTTCATTATCATAGGCAGCTTGTTCAGCCACTGCAGGACTCTCCCCTTATTAGTGCTAATTTCGTCCACGTGCCTGGCTAAACAGCCTTTTAATATCGTTACGATACCATGCCGTCTTTACAATCCAATTCACCTTTAGTGCTCACCAAAAATAGAACATACACAAACTTAGAAAAAATATATCATTCTGTAGCTCAGATCAACCTAGAGAATAAGACACATAGTGCATTATAAAAGTGTGGCCAGGACTACATTTTGAGGTTCTAAAAACTGTGCAGTATTTTTACAAGTCAATTTTGAAAAAGCCGTAACATTAAACTCTTACAAATATGTGCAGTTTTAGAATATTAAATCTACTAAGGTTGTGTATTGGAACGGAAGTGGCTAACGTAGAGTTTGGGAATAAATATTAATTTTCGTGCAATTGTAAACGTTTTTCATGACAACATTACCCACGCGCACACGTTTAAAAAGAAGTGGCTTCAGCGAGATATAACGCAGTGTTCCATCTTTTCTTCTAGATTGATCTGAGTTCTGTAGTACAAGGGCGGCCTTATCTTTCAGAGCAATACACATTTATGGCAGTTATTATTTCGTCTAATTCATGCCTTGTTTTCGAATTTCTTTTTTCTAGTTGCTCTCTGCGGTTTTTGTGGAATTTACCGCATGTTTCCGGGATAAAAAATATCTTTGTCCGTTGCAACATAAATACTTGTCCGTTTAGGCCGATTCCACGGTTAAGCCGTAAAAGGGTTATAAACACAGAAAAAGAGGGACAGAGACAAAGAATTGCTTTCGCGTTTAATAAATTAGAGAAGTGAAATGTGATTATCAACCATAACAAAATATGTGATATCGAATGCTGATCACAATAATTTATCTACCCATGCAAGTGTATACGCTAAATAATTCGTATGCACAGCGTGCAATAAGGTTATTTTAAGTTACTACCTACCCTAGATTTTGTACTAAAACAAAAATCTAAATAAATAAGGAAAAAATGACGAGCTAGTTAGAATAACAATAGATGGTCTGTTATGCACTGGTGTCTAAGTATTGCCAATGGAGAGGAGACCTTCAAATAGCTCGGTACATTGTCTTAATTAGTTGTTTTTTGCAAGCTTATTTGGGACTAACGGTCACGCGATAATCTGGGCCTTAGGAAAAGGGTATTCATTTCCCGTTAGAATGTCTCGTGTGCTTGTAAGCTCATTGAATATTGTGACTAAAGTCGCTCGATTTTGAATCTTATTTACATTGACAAAAGTACGTTGGACATAGGTTTTTTACCGACTTTGAATCAAAAAGACAATTTTAATTTGATTGTATATCTGTATGTGTGTGTTTGGTGTCATCTTCACCGACTCTGAACCGATCGATGTTAACTGAAGTATCCCTTAAAAATGATAACTTAAAATATTCTCTGATATTTCAATTTATCTCGCAAAAATCTAGACTAAAAAACATGTTACGCTCGCTCATAGAAAGCTGAATAAAGAATAGTCCGATAGTCTATCTATAGGATAATGGCCTGCCTAAAACTCATTTAATTCGTACATGTTTGGTTACGAATGATTTACATAAATATCGTCACTGATAGGATATTTTGCCAGCGAGATCACAATATTATTGCGAAAGTTCGCATATTTTTTTCATAAAAACTAAATCAGCTGTGTGTGAAAAAAAAACAAGACTAAACAAAGTCCCTTTTTAAAATATGCTAAAATTATACATTGTAAGGGTGAATATAGACTAGATAATTTACTTGTAACACGTATCGAGCCGTGTACCAGAGTTAGAGTCTGGCTAAGTGTTCGCCACCAAGGACCTGGGTGCCTCATACCTGCAGTTGGTAGTGAATCTGTCTTCCGAGCTTGGGCGTGGGTTCGTTTCCCACAAAGGGCAAACATTCATGTTATGACCATTTGTGTTTGTTCTATAACCAGATGTTAACGTCTATTTAAGTATCTAAAATATACATTTATATAAATATGATGTTTAGGTAATACGTATATCAATCTGGCAGCCAGTTGATTTGGGATCAGACAAATGTGTGTAAAAAATTCTCGAGTCTATACTCACCCTTAGCTAGACTTACATATTATAATTTATGTGTGCCACGTACACTGGTAATTATATTATATCTACCTTACTTACAATATGTTTTTTATTGTTTTAGGCACACCAAACGATATTATCTGCGTGCTCACCGTATTTTGAGACTATATTCCTGCAGAACAATCATCCACATCCGATAATATTCCTAAAAGATGTAAGGTTCTCAGAGATGAAGTCTTTATTGGACTTCATGTATAAGGTAAGTTTTTTTAAATTAACATTTTGATTAACTTCAAGGGTTTTACATGTACAAATAGATCTTGTCTGACAAGTGACACTTAGGCTAGTTTTTTTTGTATGATTAAATAGGCCCACGTTTGACCACAACACATCTGATGGAAAGTGACGATGAGTGGGTTTATTGTCGCGCGTTTCGCTGGCGGTGTCCGAGCGCGCGCGTTCGGAGATGTATAGGGCTAGAATTAGCGTTTCATGGTCGGCAAGGCTGTTACCAGCGCCGGTCAACGGTGCGGCAATGAAACGCAACTACTAGCCCCATACATCTCGGACGCGACGCGCTCGGATGGCGCCGTCGAAGCGCGCTACAATGAAATCAGCCGTTTAGGGCTAGATCAGAGTACGTCGCGTGGGCAAATCAATAATTATGATTATGTTAATGTATAAGAGCGTTCACGTAGAAACATGTTCAGTGTTCACGCGCGTTCTATTTTGGTTTTCGAGCCCCGTGACACCCCGTTTCTTAGTAAACTGAAGGCCATAAGCAGCGTAAACAGTACGGATTTATAAGATTGCTACAATAGAATATAGTCCAATATTTCTATGAATTTATTTATTTATATTTGAAAATGAAATTTTAGGCTAATGTGTGCTTGACTAGATTGCTAATTTCTAAAGCAATGGCCTCAAATATGTTCAGCCAAATATAAATTTATGAAAAGGCAGCGCAGTATCTATTCAGAAACATGATACGCGCATTATTGACAATTCAATGAAACTTAGCCTTGGAGAAATGCTAACTTTTAAAGATTTCGGAGGTGCCGGGGCTTAGTGGAGCGATCGCGCTTCATCCAAATAAATACTTATTTAAAAACGCTACACATATAGTAGGGTTGGCACATTCTAATTGACAGTATTTGTTAAACGGCAAGGACGGCCCGAAGCAATTACTACACATGTTGGACTTTATTCGGAGAGTGTCGATCGGCCTTCGTCCCACATTCTTAGCACTATTGAGCTGATATCTAATATTGGTCGCCAACCTGACAGGCTTAAACCGGGCGGCCTGTTACCCGAACATTCATCTACTGATCCACACATATTCGGTTTTGCCGCCTGGAGCTGTGCCGATTAATGCCGACCCGATTATGTGTGTAGCGCCCCTTATTACACCACGTGGCTGACTGCTACCTATCTTTAAATAATTGTCATTATTTCTCTATCACTCTTTTACACTTTAGAAAACAAGAAAAAAAAAATACTTATAAAAGAAAATGGTTGTAATTTTATTTTTAATAAAACAACTTTGATGTACATTATTAACTTTTAATTTACACATACTAAATCATTAACAGGACACTGATTACTCTATGATGTCAATTTATTTGTATCAAGCATCAATCCCAAGCAAACTAATTTTAATCAATAATTTTCAGGGTGAAGTGAATGTTGGCCAAAATATGCTACCGATGTTCCTAAAAACTGCTGAAAGTTTACAAGTTAGAGGTTTGACAGAAAATAATACATTAAATCCTAAGGTGAGTACCACTTAACAAATTCATCAAAAGATTCATAAACAGAACTCAACTCACCTCTCATCAGATCCGTTCTCTACTTACGGAGTCAGCCATGGAAGACATCACCTATCATTTATAAACAATTAGAGCAAAACATCTTTCCAAATCACACTAATATTAGAAATGCGAAAGTTTGGATGGATGTATGGGTGGATGTATGGATGTTTGTTACTCAATCACGCTAGAACGGTTGAACGGATCTGGATGAATTTTGGCACAGAGATAAATAGCACATAGGATACTTTTTAACCGCGGGTGAAAACGCGGTGCGCTGCTAGTAATAAAATAAAAAATCCAACTAAAACGACTTAGTTACATACATATAAACAGATAGGCTATTCACGAGCAATTTAAATTTTCGAATCACCAATTTTCTTGCAGCTGGAAGTCACCTATGCAATCACATTTTTCAAAGCAATGCTTTGATTAGTGTGGCAGGTCGTATGAAATATTTTATCATTAGCTTCAGCTCATTTCGCTGCTAATAAGCTAATGGTCCTTGAAAACACAAGTAATTCGATTCTGTTTGCTAAAATTGTTAATAAACTACAGCTGTACACTCCCGACGAAACAGTAAAGATCTATAACTTCAGGAAAATGTGTTATCTTTATTTCACCGTCAATCGGACGTCATGGAAATAAGTATGTAGATAGCCAAAGTTTCTAGAACTTGCTTTCAAAAGCCTTCAATTTGCCTCTTCAAACAATCAAAGTACAGTTAAGTCAATAAAAATCAATAAAAACAATAGACTGTATCCTCAAGGCTAGAGAAAATTAGTATCTTCTAGGCCTGCATGCTCTATTTTCGACCACGATCAATACTATCGCTTAAATATGATTTAAGTTGGTGATCAGACGCAGAACTAACATTCTTATATTATAATGCAAAAAACTTTGTGAGTGAGTGTGTGTATGTTCGTTATTTCTTCACGCTGAAATGGCTCAACGGCTTTGATGACATGGGCAAGGTCTTGTTCCGTCACGTACGTCCAGCATCGGCGTTTTGACGCCCTGACAATACAGTTCGGCCATGTGCCTGATTCTACTATGATGTGTGCGGCATATCGAGTTATGATATCGGTCGGACGCTAGGGCTGGCCATCCACCAGAAGATCCTAAGATGTGTAGTGAGGAAAAATTACACCATCTTTTGGTGGAAAGATACCCTTAAGATTAAGATTAACTACACTTAATGAGCTCAATTCAGGCTTAGTCCATAATCAGCTTTTCAGCGTCGAACAGGATGCCTACGCATCTCCATACAAATCAAATTTATTTATTTAGCGAATAGTACAAAGGCAAGTTGTATACACTGAGGGCCCCAAACTCGGCTCAGCCGGTGTCTTGTGATCCAATCGAAGTATTACCAAAATAGTGTGGTATTTTATGTAGTGGTACATAAAATTACAATAGCTCACATTAAATAAAAAATATAAGTATATATAAACAACTAGCTGCGCCCACAGGTATTTTCATTTTTTTTTTCGGATAAATAGTACCCTATGTCCTTTTCTGTAACTCTGACAACGTGTATACAAAACTTCATGAAGATCGGTTGCTTAGTTGATGCGTGAAAGCGTAACAAACAGAAATAAACAAACAAACTCACTTTCCCATTTATAATATTACTAGCTGTGCCCCACAGATTCACCCGCGGTCCCACAGGAACCATTTATTTTTTCAGGATAAAAAGTACTCTATGTCCTTTTCTGTATCCCAGACATCATGTATGCAAAATGTCATGATGATCGGTTGATTAGTTAGGGCGTGAAAGCGTTACAAACAAACAAACGAACGAACTCTCGCATTTATAATAATAGTTAAGATAGTTAGGATTACATTTACAAAACTGACATTTTCCATGGACTAAAGCTGGATTGCACTGAACAAGTGTAGTCAGTCCCTGGATTACATGTACAAAACTGATATTTTTCTATGGACTAAAGCTGAATTGCGCTGAACAAGTGTAGCTAGTCCCTGGATTACATTTACAAAACTGTCATTTTCTATGGACTAAAGCTGAATAGCGCTGAACAAGTGTAGTCAGTCCCTGGATTACATTTACAAAACTGTCATTTTTCCATGGACTAAAGCAGAATTGCGCTGAACAATTGTAGTCAGTCCCTGCGAGATATTGCATGAGCAGCGTGTGTGTTGCAGTGCGAAGAGCGCTCGACGCCGTCAGTGAGCGCCGAGAACCTGTCCCGCGGCGAGTCGTTCGCGACGCCGCCCGCGGCCCACTGCGCGCCCGCGCCGCCCACGCCGCTGCCCGCGCCGCCGCACCCGCACCCGCCGCACTCGGCGCACTCGCTGCCGCCGGAGAAGAGGCGCAGAAAGAACTCCGCGCTACCCAGGGAAGACATGGACCTGTCCTATAGGCACTATGAGGTACTTTAGCACGCGCTTTACAGTGGATCTAAAATGGTAAATGTACTCCAAGATAAATTTGGGTAGTCAGGGTGATATGGACCTGTCCTATAGACACTATGAGGTACTTTAGCACGCGCTTTACAGTGGATCTAAAATGGTAAATGTACTCCAAGATAAATTTGGGTAGTCAGGGTGATATGGACCTATCCTATAGGCACTATGAGGTACTTTAGCAGGCGTTTTACAGAGGATCTAAAATGGTGAATGTACTCCAAGATAAATTTGGTTAGTCAGGGTGATATGGATCTGTCCTATAGGCACTATGTGGTATATTAACACGCGCTTTACAGAGGATCTAAAATGGCTCTAAGGTAAATTTGGCTAGCCAGGGATGATATGGATCTGTTTTATAGGCACTATGGGGTACTTTTACTCGCGCTTTGCAGTGGATCTAAAATGGCTCTTAAGGTAAATTTGGCTAGCCAGGGATGATTGGACCAGTCCTATAGGCACTATGAGTTGCTTTAACTCGCGCTTTGCAGTGAATCTAAAATGGCTCTAAGGTAAATTTGGCTAGCCAGGGATGATATGGATCTGTCCTATAGGCACTATGGAGTACTTTAACTCGCGCTTTGCAGTGAATCAAATGGCTATTAAGGTTAATTTGACTAGCCAGGGTGATATGGACCTGTCTCATCGACACTATGAGTTACTTTAACTAGCGCTTTGCAGTGAATCTAAAATGGCTCTAAGGTAAATTTGGCTAGCCAGGGATGATATGGACCTGTCCTAAAGGCACTATGAGGTATTTTAGCACGCGTTATACAGTTGATCTTAAATGGCTCTTAGGTAAATTTGGCTAGCTAGGGTGATATGGACCTGTCCTTTAGACACTGCCCACGTTACGCACGATACTATGCGTGTTACGGTGTGTTACACGCAAACGATCTTAAACGACTCTGAGATAAATTCTAAGCCAAAGCGAATACTTGTATTCTATACATTAAAACCGTTTTCTTCTACACAAACAAACTGACTGTCACACAGCCAAAAAAAACACGTTCTTTTATAAATTGATTTTAATTCTGTATCTCTAAAAGCGGCTTAAAATAATTAACTTTTACGACATCAAATTTCCGGTAGGTAATTAATAACCTCAAAATGTACACTTACAACAGAACTAATCGGTTATAAACTTTAAAAACAGCCCTGTATAGGTGTAATCCCATACTTGCTATATCTGAATTCTCCATTAGCCCACTTTCTGTATTATATTATCAATAGAAGTTAATGACTCACATTTACCGTTAATAGTAATTTCGTTGTGCTTTTTATTGCAAGCCAATCATATATTAACCGTAATTTATAGATGTCATAAAAATACGGGCTTTGTATGATTTTTAATAGATGTTTTATACAACATAAAATACACAAATTAAATATTATAGCAATTCTTCAAAAGTTAGGAAACAAACCCTATAGGATAAAAAATCAACCCACAAAAAAATGTCGCCCGCTCATTGCTTTAGATGTGAGGAATAAACAGCCCCTAATAGTATGTTTCAATACGAAAATTATCATTTGGAATTCGTTAGAGACCGAGCAATGTTCGAAAACCGTTCAGTAGGTAAGTACCTTAATTTTCTAGAACGTTCTTTTATTCTGCCTGGCCAAGTTTTTGAAACTACTGTTATCGATTCCTACTCAATATTTCATACCGACTGACGACGACCCCAGTTTGCATTCGTTTTTTCTATAAATTATTCCGTAACACTCGGTCGGTTCTGGCCTCAAGATTGCCTTTTGTATTCATTTATTTAATTTATTATTCTATTTCTGAAGTCTGGACCAAATAAAAGTATTGTTATTACGTAACATACTGTTACTGCTGTTCGCACTAGGTCTTAGATCTCTGAGGCCTGCTTTGGCACACAGTCATTAGCACCTATTTAAGTACCGTGTATCTCGACCTGCGTACCTGGTTGACGACACAGTAATCACCCGTGTCAAGTCGAGAGTGTCCCCGTGTATATAATGAGAGAGATTACAGAACCTGAGATTATAGTCTCTGCTCACAAAATCACTATGCTCAAAACAGCATACTCACGTCAGCTAAGTCTCCTATTAGTCAGGTCGCTTGAATGATGTTTAGCTTCGAAAGACCGTAAACATATAATTTTTTCACGCGCGAGCGAAAGGTTTTATCAAATCAAATGGAATCAAAAGTCTTCATTCAATTCGGTATTGAAAATACACTTAAGAACGTGTGAGTAACAAAATGAGTCTACCACCTTTTTCTAAAAAATAGCTACTATCCAGAAGAACAGGCAAGAAATTGGGGGGCATATTTTTTTTGTATTGTCTTTACCCAGGAGCGGATCCGAACCGAACGCTGGATCTTCTCCCTCCCTTTGGGGGGAGTGAGGTTTCGGCTTCGAGGGTAACCTCCTTGCCGAGGCTGGGCTCTGAGGGACACAGCCCTCAGGGGGTTTTTGAGGACGCGAGTACCTTCCCAGCGCGAGCCGGGTGGCATCTCAAGCGCCCTCTTCCGATATGGTCGCGGTGGCCACATCTTGGCTTTGTGTGAGCGGATCCAGGATTTTAGTTCGGGGGGGCTAGGGGTAGCTTGACCTAAGAGTAAGCCTTATCAAGGTATGTAAGTTTTTGGTTGGGGCTTACCTTAGCCGAGGGTAATCTTTATCATGGTAGGCAAACCCAAAATGACAAACAAACACAATTTTTGATTATTGTAGAGTGTGAGTTTGATACTTTTGAGGAGGGCTTGAGCCGCTGGATCCGCTAGTTGCCAGAGATAACAGCTGACGAAAGCACGTGTTCCCGTAGGGCCACATAAAGAGCAAGGCCGGGTCGCCGGGCTCGGGGTCGGAGCCGTCGACGCCGCCGCCGGCGCACGCGGCGCGCGCGGCGCGCTCCCCGCTGGCCGCGCCGCTCGTGAAGCAGGAGCCCGACTCGCCCTACCCGCCGCCGCCCAGCCACCCGCCGCCCATCCACCCGCCGCACCACTTCGACACGCACCACATACAGGTCAGCGCCACACGCTACACTTCCACTTGCAGGACCCGCCATACTTCACTGCGTTCTCCTCGTTCGCTCAGGTCGATCTGAACCCGCTGAACCCGCCATGATTTGCGTTTGTCAAAACGCGACTGCGCCTCGACGTGCGCTAGTAATCCGGGAATACCGTTGTAGCTGTCAGTGTCCCATTGTTGCAGTCAACACAGCAGCATAGTTAAAGGGAGTTACTTTGATCGATCACCACGAGCGTTCAGAACACGCTTACCGTATACGACGTCGAAGCAGCAGCAGGTAAAATCACTAACTTCGTTGGCTGATGGTCGCATCAATATTTACTCATTTAATAGTGCCCGAATGTCACAAGCTCGTGAGTGACAACATAGTTTCATTTCTCAATATGCGGTTGATCTTTTTCTTCTGTTATTATCTTCCACTGCCCTTATCGTTCCTAGCCAACAGGAAGGAAAGGATCTGCCCAGATCAGATTAGTTTTCACCGCTGTAATAGTTTTTATAGCGGTGGAAGCTAATTTCCTTTCCTTCTTTGTTGGCAGACAACTAGCCTACGAGTGACCGCCGCTTCCACCTTCCACAACCGATCGTTTTGTATGAGAGCGGAACAGTTCAGAACCGGGTACCAGCTCAGAACTGAGGAACAGTATAGAACAGGCGAACAGCTTAGAACAGGTTTTCAGTACAGGCCAAGCGAACAGTTCCAAACGGAGGAACAATCCAGAACAGGGGAACAGTTTAGAACAGGGGAACAATACAGAACAGGAGAGCTGTCCAGAACAGAGGCACAGTGTAAAACGGGAGATCCAAGATCAGTTCCCGGTCATACCATATTAGGTTCAATACTCGCGGTTCACTCTCAAAACAAATCAACTGAAGTCAGACAATCACACTTAAAAATCAAAAAAAGCGGCAAATTCCGTTCGATCTGGCTCACTCTTTACCCATGGCTGCGATACGATATGGGCCAAAACATAATGTACTGTACATATTGCCGAAAGTGGTCACACGAGCTTTCAGTCCATCGATCATCGTTCATTGAGGGAAATCGTAACTTCAGATCCGAAATACTTAATCATCACGATAAGTGCAAAGCGCATCAGTTCTGCACAAGCAGAGAAATGGCACAGAATTGTAATGATGAACTACATCATCCCATATCAGATAAGGACATTGGGTCTTATGGAGCTTGAGATAATGAGAGTAATTTTTGTGGTTAATGTCTGTGATCATTGTGATATCAATAATGCAATATTGTTATAAGTTCAGTTGAAAACTGAGTTAAAATTAAGGATATCGTGGTCAATTATGTGTGCTTTTGTTTTGCATTTAGTTATTTTAAAAAGATATTATTACTATTTTGGTTCTTTTAACAGAATTATATTTTTGTATAGCTTGTTTCACTTTGTTTTTGATTTCTTCATCTTCACCTCTTACTTTGGTAAAGTATCTGTGTTATGGTAGATCTCATCAGAAAATAGATAAGATAGTTTTCATGTTGAACCTTCAGACAAAAATATATATGTCGTCGTGCTCCATCTTAGACCACAACGTCGCTTAACATCAGGTGAGTTTGTGGTCAAACGCCGACCAAAAAAAAAAAAAAATTTTTGTAGAACAGGATTTAAATAAAGCATTGTTCAGGAAATCTACCCATTTAGGTCCAAATAGTGCGATTACCCGATTTGACCAGTCCGTCTAGGTTGTCTCGAAGTTTTCGTGGTAATTGCTGATAAGATTTTTGATTTAGTAAAAAAAGCAATTAAACGTGAAAAATGCAATTAAACGCTTCACCCCCAGTTAAGAAGCGGCACTGTGAACCGGTACATTTCAGCCTCGTGCGCCTGCGCAGTAACTGTAATTTGAGCGATGGGTACACGCTGCTATTGGAGTGCCGTTATCGAGGAATATTTGATATAGAATAGCATTAATATACGAGTTGCCTGATTTTGATTGAGGTTACCTGGAAGAGATCGTTTTTTGATAAGGACACCAGTTTTTACACCATATTGTGTGATGTTTCTGGTCATACTTCTTTTTTTTTGTCTGGTGTGAATAATAAAATGTTTATCTATTTTTGTGCACACAAATTGATGATATTTCATGACGAGTTCAATGATTTTCTGTTACATCCTATGTCAATAAATACCATAATATCTAGTTTTTAGCAGTAAAAGTTCACACATGGTGCACATGAGGGTGATGCTATTTACATAATCGACCTAGCGAATCGAAAATCGAGACTTAAGTCTACGTGTATATATATTTGTGTGGTTATATGTGTGGTTGTATATTTGGTCAACGGCAACTGGTGTATCCTTAATTTGATCTTCATGGAATGTTATAGCCTAAATACTATTTTTAATTTGAAAATACAAATAAGCTTATAAGGACTTATTAATAAATATAGGAATCGCGATGTCACTTAGGGTGAAAATCTAGTGCAAGTTGTAAGGAAGTATGTATGTAACACCTTGCTTGGGTGTTTCAAAGTTTCCTTTTTTACTCACTATAATCTCAGATAAACCTAGAGGAGAAGATGGAATTGCGTTATGGAACTGCGTTATATCTCGCTGAAGCCACTTCTTTTTCAATGTGTGTTCGGTAATGTTGCCATGAAAAACATTTACAATTGCACGAAAACTAATATTAATTCCTAAACTCTACGTTAGCCGTTTCCGGTCCAATATACAACCTTAATAGATTTAATATTTTAAAACTGCACATATTTGTAAGAGTTAAATGTTACGGCTTTTTCAAAATTGACTTGTAAAAAAACTGCACAGTTTTTAAAAAGAACCTCAAAATGTAGTGCTGGCTACACTTTTATAAAGCACTACGCATATTTATGTACACGAAATTATACCATAAACCAATGCAGATAATGTCGAGGTAAGAATGACCAAGCGAGTAGCGTAGTTTTTTGCGTCAATGTGTGCGTGTTGTGTACATATACGAAAGTAGCGTAGTTTTTTTAATGGATTTTGGCTTCACTTAGACCATACGCCGTGCACCATCTTATTCTCTAGGTTGATCTGAGACTATAATAGGCTTACGGTAGGCCGCCATCTTTGTTATCATACTCTGATGTTTAGCTATAATACGGCCTTCAATGAAGCACGTTTTCAGCAGAAACCGATTCACTCGAAACTTGAAGACTATCGGGAAACACCCACTCGGGCGAGGTTTAATGAAACTTTATGAATATTACAGGCAATGGGAGTGAGCGAGATGGCCTCGATGCTGACCCAGCACGCGATGAGCAACGAGTGCAACGACAACGACCAGATGCTACAATCGCAGCCAGACCAGACAGACACCATAGATGGTGAGTCCTTGTCCTTCACATACGACTGCCAACTATTCAAACGTACTCGTGATGTAAACTTTTAAACCTACACTTTCTTTCGTTCGGAAATACATTTTAAAATAAATGTTACTACATTTTTGTGCAAATTAACAGAGCTTGTGTTAAAATGTCTATTTCAGTGTAACAATGAACTTTCTCCTTGCTTTCTCTACTGTTGATAAAACCTAGAGAAATTCTTTGTAAACTTAAGTACTCTGGGAGGTTCTGGTAAGTAGCCTCTAAAATTATGCACCGAGAAACGCTAAGTAGGAAACTTTTTTCTTGTTAATTTGGCATTATGGTTATTCAAAACTTACAACGTAATGCATCAACGTTTTTCCGATCTAATCGTAAAATCATCGCAAAGTTTTATCGGGAACCATTCGCTTAATGTATCAAATATGGTCATCAACAAATAAATTTAATTAAACATTATATTTTAATCCTGTTTGAAATTTTATGCTGGAGTATAACTAGACCAGTTGGTGGTCGTTTATTTTACTGGTTTTGTAAGGTAATATTTGTCATTTTCAATACTGCGAGCAAGCAATCGTATTTTAAGTTTTAAAATTGCGCCGAAGTATTGATATCAACGAATATTACTTCTTCCTCCAGTTTAGTGTGTAATAGCCTGGTACTCGCTTTTTGCAACAAATTAACATTCATGCTCGATTATAACTTTGTTGAATAGTGCAAAAAAGTGAGTGCCTGGCGGTATTTGATCTCTGTAATGTTTTTTATATATTTATTTGCATATCACTGATTATGATAATGTCTAGAGTCTGTCTTATTAATAAAATAGTAATAACTAATAATAATGAACGTTCCTAATAGACATTATCACTGTCATAGAAATGTCACCATGCCATGTACGCATGTCAGCACCGGCCGCATGCCATCGCTTGTCATTCCACCTTAACGCACTAACCATAGCTTTTCAATCTTGGTTTCCGCTTGGTACAATTTCTTACTTTATGATTTACGAAGAAATCGGTGTCATAAGATTTCTGGTGATGATTTGGCGCCCCCGAGAGGGACATAGGTCGTGCATTGTTTACAATGTTTAATTTTCTTTGGAAGTGGATGAGCCCATTAGATAAGATATTTCGACATTAGTAAGGTCTCCCAGCAACTACTTTTTAAGCCGAGTGTTCCTAGACTTAAGGCAGCATGTACGACTTTGGATTGCAATTAGGGTGGTGTTTTGTTTGGGGATTAGAGTCAGGCGTGCATTTTATAGCGTTTGGATTTGAAAAATTGAGCATGCCGAAGTTTATCATCATCGGAGTCAAAGAATTACGTATATTGCAGGTAAAAACGACGAAAATGTAAAACCTCGGGAAACGTTGAGCCGGAAACATGTGAATATCGAGAACATAGTTAAGTCGTTTAGTCTATCGTTGCATCCCCGGCTTAATAACCCGCCGGAGCCGTGTCATATCTGCGGGAAACTCGTCAATAATAAGAAAAAACATATGAAATCTCACAATCCGGAACAACACAAGTGTCCTTTTTGTCCCATCACGCTTACCCGCGGTGATAATCTCAAAAGACATCTGCGCATGAAACATTGTTCAGTTTTAGGCTCTGATAATATGTCTAATATACAGACTAAGTTTGAATTAACTTAGAACTAGTATCAAATTTGTTTTTTTTTAAAGTTACCGTCGATTTTCGTTGTGCTTAGTTAGGTGTTAGTTTAGTCAGGTTGTGAGTTCTATCATGTACAATTATAATGCTGCAAACAAGGCCTCGATTAAAGTCTCTTGCACACTAACCTCATACATTTCACTTACTAACATTCCGATGAGGCTTGTAATTATGACTAATTCATTGGTTCTAACCGATTCCATTTTGTATTTAGAAATTAAGGTGTGGTGTGATTATATTTGTTTTCTCTAAAATTAATGTAACATTTTGACATTACTTAAAAGCGAAAGGAAAACTATATGGCATCCAACATCATGGGATTAGCTGCAACGACTGTAAATGTATGATTTCAAGGATTAAGCAAATTGTGAGTTAAATTTTTGGGAGCTGGTCATTGAAATTTATTTTTAGCTACATTATGGTACTTATTTAATTTACATATTAGATATATTTTTTGTGTGTTTTTCTCAGACGCACAAGTAATTAAAATCAAGTTTATAAGTTTTCGAAATTAGATTTTTTTAATGGACGAAGTATAAAATTAATCAGATTTGCATTTGTTAGTTTTTTTTTTAATGAGAAGGCATGATACCATACCGATTTGATTGCTAGCCTAGAAAAGTTAGCCGTGTATGTTGGATGAATTTATTTGAATAAAATTTCGCATTTAAGTGATGAATAAGGTTTAATTTGACTAATAAAATATTGTTACTGAAAGTTTTCACACAGACGATGTAAACTGTATTAATATTAAATGTACCTGTAGATTTAGCATTCTTTTGCTATGAACGAGATTATTAGGATTCACTCAAGTTCTATAAACGTCTCAACTGGTAAGTCGAAAATAGATGAGTCTTCAACTAATCTTCTGATTTGTCCCAATTTTGGACAGGTATGATGCAACACAAATTAATTCAAAAAATAGCATTGTCCAATTAAGCAGCAAATATTAATTAACTATCTTAATTTAAAATGTATTTATTACATACCATTTATTTAAAAGTTATCTCTGTGCAGAACTTTTTTTAGTTTTCTATAAAAGCCAGTTGAGATGTTCCTAGAACCGAGTGATAGGTCGGTGACGCTAGACGATCTCGAGTGGTTCCTCGTAGGCTAAACTAGGTAATACGACGCCACACGATTGTGGCTTCTAAGACTGAAATTTTTGCTTTTGTCATTAGTTACGTATCTCTTACTTTTAATTTATTCTCATTTATTTTAATTTCGGACTTATTGGACATTCTCGTGTAAGTTTATCGTTACTGTGTGTTTGTTGCAAATATATACCTTTATTTATACCACTTTTCTTTTCATTTCATCCTCTCCATGCTTTATTTATATATGGCAGACCTATTTCTCTCTACGAATCGCCTTCCGCATACGGGCTTGGTGAAAGTAAATTAACAAACTCTCATGCGACGATAACGCTAAGATTAACAAACACCATTTCTTCCGTATCATCGATTCATTTCTGCATGGATCTCCATCGAATATCTATCTAGTCTTTCGTTGACGATCAATAATTTTGTTTTGGAATATTTTGAATTCTGTACTCGGTACCGCTTTTAATAAATAGAGCTAGGAGAAGCGTAGCGCAGCGATATCGATGAACCGTCTCCGCTTGAAATAGTGGTAGCGTGGGGTGTCGGCGTGGCCGCAGTGGTGATGGCTCGGTGTTGCAGGCTCGAAGGGCTGGCACATGCGGCTGACGTTCGAGCGCGTGGCGGGCGCGCTCAACCTGCACCGCTGCAAGCTGTGCGGCAAGGTGGTGACGCACATCCGCAACCACTACCACGTGCACTTCCCGGGCCGCTTCGAGTGCCCGCTGTGCCGCGCCACGTACACGCGCTCCGACAACCTGCGCACGCACTGCAAGTTCAAGCACCCCGCGTACAACCCCGACACGCGCAAGTTCGAGCCGCCCGCGCCGCTGTTCGCCGCGCGCCTGGACTCGGCGGGGTTCGACTGACCGCGCCCGCGCCGCAGCCTCTCTCTCTAGATTACCTATTCTTTTCTATACCAATCGCTATACGGGAACGGGCAAAAGCAATAATATGATGTTAATTTTTATTATTACCATATTATTTTTTATATTGTAACGATAGACATAGTAAGAAATATACGTTTTATCGAGTAGCGGTGCGACCGCGAAGTGATGCTGGCTATTTAGCGGGGGCCCGAAACGGGCCTACATTTCTTGTTATATTTATTCGTTAGATAGGAAATTATGAGTTTCCTGTAGCTAATTGTATTTATGTTATTACTATTATATAAATCCTGGGTGGTACGGAACGACATCGGAGGGATATCTGGGGACTGGCAAGAGATTGTGATCTGTCGTTAGTCAACGACATATAAATATTGACTGAATCTCAGTGTAGATGCATTTTTAACTCTATGAGGCCTTTGCAAGATGGATAATTATTAAGGATTTGTGATGTATTAAAGGATAGCGCCTAAGGAAACATACGAAAAGATTTTTTATACTAGACTAGTTGATCTATTTACGGAGATTGTTTTTTTTTTATACTTAGATATATTTTATTGTCTGATTTCATATACTTTTATATTTATATAACTACATATATAATATGTTTTATTAGTGTTGTGTTGTTTTGAGTTGAGTGTAACGTGTGTGAGAAGCTGCTCCAGCGAGGCTCGCCCGGCTCGCTGGGTATCGGTGCTCGGGGTCACTGACCTCGCCAATCAATTAACTTAAGATACGATGAGACGTGTCAAGGTTGCGCATTTAGTAACTAATATTGGCATTCTACGATTGGGACTAACCTAGCGTTTATGTATGTATTTTTCAATTAAGGTTTAAGATTGTTACATTTTTAGCTAAACTTTTAGAGTGGTACGGTAACTGAAATGTGATAAAATGGAATGGTGCTAGAACCAAGAGTGTTAACACGCTACGATTCGACTCCTACTATTATTATGTAATGTTTTAATCGTTAGTTACTTTGCATTAAACGTAAGGCATCTAGCATCCGGTCGAGGTCGCAACTCGCATCATAACAGTCTGGTCGGCGGCATTAAGCATGGATCCTTAGATCCGAAGAGATTACAGTATCACTCGAGATTTTATCCTATAATTTTTTCAGAGATCTAAAATTTACTAATCAAATATTAATAATTATACATATAAGACGCGAATATGAATCTGATCCTTGCCTACCGAATAAGAGAAAGAACGATGGTGTTGAGATATCCACGCCCTGTTAACAACCGAGTCCGCGATTGTTCCCGTGACGTCACGGGCTGCGTTACGAGTAGTAGCTGTGAAACGCAATTCCACTTGTGCAATTTTTGAAATAGTCATAACTCATACTTAGCTAGATTATATACAATTGTCTATTGAATATAGGGGCCCACTGAATTGTAAGCACGGAGCTCCTTCGTCCCCGTAACCATAGTCACCAAACTTCTTCCACAAAGATTTTATATTTACTTTAAGAATATCAAAGATTTTATACTTACATTACGTACGTTAATCGTGGGCGCTTATTATTTGATAGCATTTCATACTCAGTGCAATATTACTAGTTATTTAATTACGTAACCAAACTAAAGGATATTTTAAAATATATAATTATTATCATGAAAGAGAGTAACTACCTATTTGTATTTATACATAAGTGAACTACTCCTATTTTTTATTTCTACTTAGTAAAATCAGTCTGTTTGGATTACGGCCATGTACAGGTTTTATAGCTGGTAATATTATTAAGGTTAGCTTGTTTACCTCTGCCAATCGTAATAGTTATGTACTATTTAATAATTTATTGTCGCGCAAGTAATCGTGTATTGTTGACATAGATCATAGCTATCCGATACGGGTCCCAGTCCCTCGCCACCGTCGCCTGTCGCGCCTCGCCTCCGCGCTGTCACTGTCACTCGCTACAGCTGTCAATGTCACTGGCCGGCGACGCCCGACACTCGACGCGTACGCTTCATCTAATCATGAACGCATTTTTATAATTACTATCACTCGAGACCAATTTTTAATATTGAATTTGCTATAGCAAATCGATTGATTAGATCATAGAATATTATTTTAGATATTTTAGGTTAGGATACTATGATAGTGTCTGGCCAGAATATTTTGGAGTATCACATCGTTTGGCTCAGAAAATATCTATCTTTGATCTCTTATCAGCTTTCAAAAAGTACGCAACTTAATAATTTTAATAACGGTGACCACTTTGGACTTAATTGAAAGCTAACTTTATGCCATGGAATTTAAACATAAGGTTAACGAATTACTAAATTTAGTCTTATGAAATGAAGGTCTTGTGGACCTTAGTCACTTATTTGGCCAATCTATTAAATATTCCAATTTATTGTATATTAAAATTTACATGAATGTCACGAGGATGTGATCTATCATTCGACACAATGGAGTGCAGGACGAGCTCTAAATGTTAATTCAGGATAGCGATGGTCTAGTATGTTTATTTTGTTCTTAACATTAGCCAATTTGTTATAGTGCGTATATCACAATAGTGTAATACTAATAGGGAGGGGGTGTCAAATCGCGTACTTATCATCTGACATTCAGACCTATATCGTTCTCGTTGTTACACGAAATTTTATGAACCGTTCATCAATTCATTGTTATGAATATTTTGTTTTCGATGTGTTGGTTTGATGCCTCCGTTAAAAGTTTAATTTAAATGATTTTTTTGTTTTATGCAAGCGGTTAATGCAATTTTTATTTTCACATTGTTCGATGTTATGTAATGCAATTTTAACGTGTTGCAAACTCCTGCATTTATCTGTTGTATTTATTACTAATTTTTACATTAAATTGTGGTATGTTACAAATCCGTGTAGTTTCAGTTGTGTGCGTCGCACGCCCCACCCTCGCGGTCGACCCTGCACGCCGCTGCGACAGGCCCTAACATCGTTTCTCAAACTGGTCTTCGAGACCTGGGGGGTTCTGGGGGAGTCCTGGGGGGTTACAGAGGCCTTTATAATCAATGGGATAGCATATTAAATACGAAAGGGATAAACAGTAATTTGGACAAAAAAGCATCTGTTTTGCATTTATTAGCATGCTTTTAAATTCTCATACTCGTTTAGCTCGCGCATTTTTACTAGCTGTCGGTGTCGGTCGCAAACTAGCGCCCTCCAACCCGACCATTTAGCAGGAAACGATAGTCCGATAGTCTACTCAAGGGGTTACACAAAAAAGAGTTGAGAAACGATGTGCTACTAAATGTATAGTGTAGTTTGTTGAAAGCATCTCGTCCTTAGACGCTGGCGTCGCATATTTTCCATTTAAAGTGTAAGATGAATGCACAAAGAGTGAGGGGTGGCAGGAGCGGTGCAGGTGGTGAGAGAGCAGCAGTACCGCGGTGTTGTGTTGCAGAGCGCGCGGGCGCGGGCGCGGGCGCAGCGCCGCAGTACTCGTACCACAGCATGTTCGTGGCGGCGGCCGAGAGCGCGGCGCTGTGGCGCTGCAAGTCGTGCGGCAAGGAGGTGTCCAACCGCTGGCACCACTTCCACTCGCACACGGCGCAGCGCAGCCTGTGCCCGTACTGCCCGGCCACGTACTCGCGCATCGACACGCTGCGCTCGCACCTGCGCCTCAAGCACGCCGCGCTGCTGCTCAAGCACTAGGCCGCACGCGCCGCCCGACCCCACCCGACGCCACCCGACGCCGCACGCTATACGAACGTTACCTTATTGTTTAACTGACAGGGTAATTGTAACAGATATGTAAACTCGGTAATCTCTCTAGAATGTAATCGACGCCGAATTTTAACCGCCGCGCGGAGCGTACGGCTCCGCCGATGACCGGCGAACCGTAGAACGTTTGCTCTGACCGAAATGTTCGGGGATGGAAATGGAACTTTTAATCGGCATCGCCCTATGCCCGAGCGGTTCCGAACGAACTTTACTTTTTGTCATGAAGTTCCGAACATTTGCTCAGGCCAAATGTTTGCAAGTGAAACGTAGCTTGAATTTTTGGTGACGCCCCTCGCGTCACGCTACCCCGACGGACGATCGAGCGGGTAGAATGTATTATGTGTTAGTGTAACTCGTATTGAATATTGATTCGGTGTTCATTTTAATGTTTGTGTGAATTTTAAAAGCGACGTGTAACGTTGACGTTTGGTTCTCGCGCTTGCTTACTTAATTCGCCCGTTAGGCCGTTTCGTCGTTTGTCGGTGTGGGTGCGGTGCGATGTCACTAATATTCTTTCGGACTACATCCCGTTTACAGACATTAATATATAGAGACTCGATAAAGAATCCATACCGAATTAGTACCGACAAAAAATATACCGCACCGACAAACTTGAGAACAATCTTAGGCCCATGATTGAGTAGGTAATGTAACGAGTGACCTTAGGTAAAATTAAAGAATGAGATGCTAAGACTGAATTGGCAACAGCTTGTGATCGATGCTTAGTAAAGACGACGGAGACACGTGATGAATGTAAACTGTAGTCTGTAAATAATTTGGCGTAAAATTTTAATGTTAGATAGTCAAAAAATACGAGGACTTAAGAAATGCGTGTTCAAAATTCAAATTAACAGACACGATCGAATACGACTAGTTATCAGTAGCATAAAGTTTAAAGTTATATTTTTGTAAAAAATATTTGTCTGCAACTATAGCATTGTACTAGGTAAATAGATAAGTCTATTTCGATGGATTCAAATCATTGCATTTCACTTTAGAACAGGCGATTCGCCAGACGGTTAAAATTTTACCTGTGTAGCCAAGAACGTCACAACAGCGATCGTTTTCGCAAACAAACTTATTTGAACAGTTCTTCAAGCACCTACTTTAGTTGGTAAATAATTGAAATGTTTACTTCGTAATTCTTTGAAACTTAAAATGAATGCTCGTACACTATGTTCATAAAAAATGTGAGGCATTTGCAAAGTTTTTGATTAAGGGAATCTCTCGTTTTAATATTCATAGAATGTTGTGATTTATTTGTCAGTCACACAATTCCCTTAATTGGGGACTAAGTAATAAGTATAATTAACCATAAAATAAATATACACGAATTTACCAAATATTATGGGTAATGTAACGTAAGTATACACTTGTAGCTTTTAATGGTCCAAAAGCGTTAGCTAATTGTACTGTATTTTGCGATGTTTACTCACTCAACTGTAAATAGGAATTAACTGATGTTTTCACGAATCTCATTCTCTTTTCACTCATTCATATTCGCTCTAGTCAATGTCATATAATTGATATATTTCTAAGTGTATGGTCAGTATTATTCTATGTCGTTAGGTTAGTGAGTGACCACTTGATGTCATGAGTCCCAATCTAAGAATGTAGGTTGTAATACATATTTGTGATTTTATCTTACCGTTTTACGCGCGATTCTTCTGTCTAATCAATTGCTTCATCGTTTTACGTTCAGTAGTTCCCGTTAGCTTTTAATTTCCAATCTATGTGTCAGACACATTTAGTAGACTATTCGTGTTTGAGCAATTTTAATTCAGTGTTCCCTTGTTCAGTATTAATAAGTAACCACTAGATTTTAAGAAAATAATGCAAAGATAATTTGTGCTGTAAATAAATTCATCAATGTACCAATTTGAGTTTCTTTTGATAACGAATAAGACAGTAGGATTAAATAATAATTTATTGCACAGACTTAATAGGTAATTATTATCTAATGGCATGCAGAAATATGGAGAGTCATAGACATACACATTTTACAATTAAATTTAAATATAGCTACAATAACTTACCCTACATATAACTAATTTGACTGGCAAAGTCGAACAGATCATAAATACACAACTTATAACTAAGTATCAAAATTGAATTAAACATGGCAGGATATGGCAAGTTTAATTCGTAGACTTCGCACATTTTCAGTATTACAGTCTAACCGCCTTTCCAATTAATGTTGTATAGCTTAGTAATAGTTATACAGAATTTTGTCTTCAGAGTTACTAAAATTAAAAGACATATAAATACAACACACTGTATAACTATTCCGAGGCTATACACCGTTTATTACTAAGAGGATAGATATAACTATCCATCAAACAATAGGTAAACGTGGCATCTGAACGAGTGAACATAATGATATTACATAAACAAAATTTAGGTAAGTAAATGTAACAGTATAAAAGTGAATAATTATTAATCTTAAATTTGGAAGAGGTGATGTTTTCATACTAAATTAATAAATTTACTACAATCGTACTTGAAAATACCTTTCTACAAATCTAACAAAACGTAGGTAGGTATCATGTACTACCTAAGGTATATAAATTCGACAGTTTGTAATATAAGCCAAAAGACTAGTCAAAATAATTAGGTACCCTAGCACTGGACCGAAAAAACAATACAAATAGAACCTATATTCAATTATTCATCTACTCATCCTTATTCGTTTTACAATGATATATATATAATGGCAATTATAATACAAAAATCATCAGAGAGGTAACTCTTCTACTCCAATTGTATGACCAAGACCTAATCGGATTTAGCCATCAAAGTCCTACGCAACATCAAGTAGCAAAACATTCTGAAAAGGACAAACGACACACGATTTGGAATCCTCTACTATCACAGCTATAAATCTATTCTACACCTAGGTCTCCAAATTTGGTAATACAAGGATAATCCTATTCTAAAAACGGCTTTTTGTTTTCTTCTGCAGATAACATGAATATTTAGTAAGTGATCCGAAGTCGTTCTAAGAATACAAGGTCTAAGTTTCAACACTCAGTGACATTGGCAAGATCTAAATGCATCATTAAATTACAGCCTTAAATCACTTCTGGCCGACAGATGTTGATAAATCTGAACATTCTTTTGTAATATTAAAATTTATGGAACTGAATAACAAATAGAGCCAAACATCCTCGAGATAATATTTGTTTTGAAGAGGAGATTCAAGAAGATGATTTAGATTCAAGTAAATGTTCATAATAAATCGAATGTTCTAAAAGTTGTGGCTGCAACCTTTAGATTAAGATGATTCGGTAGAATGTTCAGGTAAAATACTTTTTACAAGTGAACGATCATTGACGCTGTAATATTACTGATAGGTGCCTTCAGGTTGATTAATCGTGAAGCCTCTCTACCTTGCCGCTAGTGCCAGGAGTTTCCACGATAACGCTGGCCTCTCTAATGTCGCTGAGCTGTCTTTTGTCCATCTCCGTGCTGGTCTTCGGCGCATCGGTTTCCTCATCATCTTCATCCTCGTCATCGTCTTCCTCGGAGTCTGATTTTTTGCTCTTGTTCTTTTTGAATTCCTCCTCCATCTCTTTGAACTTGAGGGTCAGGTATCTGGAATTAAATAAGCCTAGTGTAAGTATCTACGAATCGCTAATTCTGACTCTTAGAATCACTAACGACTATGTGAGCTGCAGACCTCGCGGCCAACGTCTGTCTTCCTACACAGGTCGCATTCCTCAACCGATTCCCATGAAATTTTGTGAGCAGGTTCGATTTATCCAGTTTTTTTTGCCGAACCAGTTTTTAGATTTTTTTTTAAATGCAGAGATGTTTTTTTTTACCAAAAAACCTATGCACAAAATTTTAAGGGAATCGGTAATTAAATACGACTTGTAGAGGAAGACACATCCAGACAGAATTCGGCCATAGTAAAACATTTTTGTCGAAGCTGAATCATACAATAACTCTTTATTAAAACATAAAATAATTACAATTATACTTAAATAAGGCTAAGTATATTAAGTTTTTAGTGGGTGGCCTTGTTGCTGAAAGCGATCTCTTCCAGGCAACCTGTACGGACAGGAACATATAAATAAATAGCACAGAGGCCTTGCATGTCAACAAAAATAATTTTACAAGACTAGGTATAGGTATTTTATAGACACTTCGTTAGCTCGGTCGATCATTGGTCCAGTAGGGTAGTAGATACCGTGCTGAACATGACAGCAGTTCTGTAGAGATAAAATTTATGCACAGAATACTCCGTAATGAATGGATGAAATTCTAAGCGTCAATAATTCATACTGAGATTAACCTAACATTTGCCTTATCAAATCAGAAAGAAACTAAGCACTACATAGTATAAAACAAAGTCGCTTTCTTTGTCCCTAGGTCCCTTTGTATGCTTAAATCTTTAAAACTACGCAACGGATTTTGATGCGGTATTTTTTTAATAGATAGAGTGATTCAAGAGGAAGGTTTATATGTATAATAACATCCATTAAATTTAATAGTGGAAAAATACTGTTATTTTTGAGGTTTCTAATGTGATGTTAGTAGGCTATATATGTTATACCTACCCGTGCGAAGCCAGAGCGGGCCGCTATGTTTTTCTGTAGTGTATTTAGTATCAGCATTGCACCCGTGCGAAGCCGGGGTGGGTCGCTAGTTAATAATAAGATACAGAGTGTCGATGGTAAGGTATGGTGGTACCTATGAATATTTATCAAAGGATAAAGGTTTAGTTTCATTCAATCATCACTGAAGTGATGAGTACAACTAAGTCCATTATTTGCAGGCTTAGACCTAGACGGTCTAAGGTTGCAGGTACTTAATAACGCAGAAGATGCCTATACTCAGTACAGAATACTCTCCATCCTAAGTTCTAATTGCCTGGAAGTGATCGCTCTTAGTGATGACGCTGCTAGTTACACTATAGTTTTACTAGACTTCTTTTATGTTTTGTGATCAATAAACTATCGCTGGATGGAAAATGGTTGATGATGAAGAATAACAGAACTTAAGTGCAGGATATCCTACTAATATTATAAAGGCGAAAGTTTGTAAGAATGGATGTATGGATGTTTGTTACTCTTTCACGCAAGAACGGCTGAACAGATCTGGATGAAATTTGGCACAGAGATAGATTACAGTCTAGAATAGCATATAGGATACTTTTTAACCGCGGGTGAAACCGCGGGGCGCAGCTAGTAAGAACATAATTATAAATACTCACTTGTCAACTAGTGGCCCACTGTAATCTTCAGGGAACTTGGGCGAATGTGGCAGTATGTACTTATAGAGACTTTCATTTAGCACGTAGAGCTGTGTAGTGGAGTCGCAGCGCACGTTAAACCACCAGTCGCAAGTCAGGCCGGCTTGGGAGAAGATGGTCCCGTTCGGGCAGAGGAAGGAGGCTTGTCCGCCGTTCAGGTCGCAGTAGTGCCATACCTGGAAAGCACGTAGGTATTATAAGAGGTAATAGGTGAATAAAATGGTAAATGAGATCAAAAAGTTAGGGATCTGCTACACGGCAGACAGCCACGTCCCCGACGGTCACCTTGATCGGCAAAAGATGGAGCTGTTTCGAAATTTGCTGAAAACCGCCTTCCACACAGCAGTAAACTACTAAAGTCATCTCTGTTGGGACACAGTTAACTGCCGTGTAGCAGGCCCTTTACTTTACTGCCGCAGCAGAATTACTCCCTAATCTCCCTATATAGACTATTCAATGTATCTGGCCCTTCAGAATACGCCCTGTACGTTCTTGAAAAGCGATTTATCAAATCTACAAGACTAAGGGCCGAATTCACCATTTATGCTAATAATCGAGATTTATTAAACTAAGTTTAAACCTCAGTTTTTCACGTAAACCAAATTTAAAATGAGTTAATCGCGTTTATATTCACTGGTGAAATCGGCCCTAAGACTCAGATTCCACGCAGAAGTAGCTGATTTTTAGTAGTACAGTTAACGTACGAAACAAACCTACTTTAAATTGATTCATTTACTGTAAGATTAACGTGTAGATACCTAAATGAAAAACAAGTACTTAGCTAGGTAGGTACCTACTTGTTTTTCATAAAAGCAAGAAACGTCGCCGTCGGTCTTTAAGAAACTTGCTCGTTGCTCTACATTGCTGCATGACCATAAAAGGAAAGCACATCCTTTATAGGCATGTCCCGTAATTACTCAATTTGCACAAATGCAAAATGCATCACTAGCAACACCTAAAATAGAGCGACCTACTTTCCCTTTGCCAGAAATTTATGATTTCGAAATGTGATAAAAGGCCTATTTCATGAGAGAGAGAGAGAGTTGAGAATATTGAGTATGAAAATTTTTTGACTAAGTATATAGTTACCTAGCTCCAACACGATATACGTAAGCCAGTTTATAGATTTGTGACTGAAAGTTAAAATCCGAAGATCATTCTGAAAATTATGCCTTAAAAGAGGAGCCCTAGTCCAGCTGTAGGTAACTGGATGCGAAATTATGATGAAAGAGATCATAATACTCACTTGGCAACGGGTTTCAGTGTCCGCAAAGAATCCCTTGTATCGCTGAGTTTTGCAGTCGAATTTGGTTGGGGGGATAACGCTCAACACAGGATAGTCGACACCGGGTGTGCCAGGAGTACCGCCTTCCTCGTCTGATGTCACCGGCAGTGGGAACTGCTGGCTGCTTGGTGGTTGTTGACCGTTTTGAAGAGTGTGATCATCTGAAAATTAAAAATGTGTGCATTTTATTAACCTTGTGGATTATACTTATACTGACCTATCAAACTACATATTTATAAGGTAAGTTTAGCAAAATCTTGTACAATTCACGTCATGAACCTACTTGTACTTACTGAGCGCCTATGTTCCTTGTCCTGCTCAATAAGTAGGCTAAGTTTTTTAAAGTGAAAGCACAGATCTAGGATGTAAAAGATCGACAGTGACAATTCTATAGTGATACAAAAAAACATTTGCGCATGCGTGAGTAAATTAGTGTTGTGAAAAGTACTTATTAATTTATCGATTGACCAAAAATGGTCCTCCGGGTGCTTGTCGATAAATATAATATTTCGCATACCAATTGAGTTGTTTTTTGTTCCAAGTATAACACCGCTGCTGAACTAAAATGAATATTAATCACTAAACGGGTGTTAAGCTAGGCGGAAGAGTTAGATATCAGTGTCACCATGTATCTAAATTAACATAAGAAAAGTAAATAATAAGATCAACATAATACTATCCTAGTAATTCACTTCGATATGTGACCCTTGACCAAATTTACTCGTATATGGATTAGGATAAGTAATAATACTTATCTCATTGGTTTTGTACATTTATTTATAATTTACATATATATTATTTAATTTAATTAAATATAATTAAATTAGACTTGGATGTAAGACACCCAAAATGTGTAAATTGAATTAAAAATGACGATCAGAAATTGAAGGTACATACTTATATATAATACAAAAATGTTTTACGCCTCATAATTCAGTACAAACTCATAAGAATATCAATTTACTTTTGATGGCATTGATTCAAAAATGTATGCTTTATTTATGTATTGCACCCATCGCCTACCTAATGAACTTTGATAAAAACTATCGATAATAATGACGTCATCTTTTTATCCATCTCTAGTGAAAATCGAGCGTAAACTAACTAATATTTTAATGCTGAATTTCATCACCAATTCTGCTTTCATCTAGGAAATATAGATGTTACGAAGAAACGACAACAACATACCGCTGGTAAATCGGTTTTTGGAACCAATTTATGTTATGTTTTAGACAAAATTTAGACAAAAACATCACAATGGAATTTTCATATTTACCCATGAAACGACAAATTTTGTGGGTTGAATCTTGAATTCACATCACAATCGCTAAACGCACAAGATGGCATAACTGCATACAATTTTAATTGCTCTCTTTTCATTCAATTTATAATGATACTTGTAAAAAATAATAATCATAGGAATTTTCGCGTGCTCAAAGGTGGCGCGCTGTCATTAATGACAAAAGAAAAATTGACTAAGATTTTATTTGTAGGCGACCTCTTTCTCTCTTGTGGAGTTTACATTTCGATGGAGACTTCTCTGTCCCACGCTTCGTTGGTCTTTTGCGAAGCAAAAAAAATCTTAGGTCTGTGAGTGAAAGTATTTCTTACCGTCCAAATGTTGTGATGGAGTATTTACTTGTACAAGATAAGGCTCTTCGTGTAAGTCTGTATCTACAACTTCGGGACTTGCCTCTACGGTCTCGGGGCTGTTGACTATTTTGACCACTTTGCTAGATACAAAAGGTGTGGGCGTACTTAACAGAGGCTTTGTTAGTGCCCCGTCAGTGGATTGCACTGCTTTCAAGCTATTCAAAACTTGTAGCAAAGTTTTAATCGAAGATGCTACGTTTTCTCTCGTGATCGGCTTAGGTATTGACCTATTGACTTGTAGGGAATTTAACAGCGTTGCCAATGAGGCTCCTGATGGTGATGTTTCTTTCGAAGGCTTTGGCTGATCGACAACATATTGGTAGTAACTTGGCCTTGTGTCAGGTGCTGCGGAAGAAGGAATAGTTTGTTTCACATCTTCGTATACTGATTCGTCAATCGCTTGTGAAAGTGTTGACGTGTAGATTGGAGCTTTCGTGGTGAATTCCGCAGGTCTGGCAATAGGTCTAAAACCGCCTTCGATTACCGGTTCCGATACTACGGTTTGGGGTCGCTGCTTTTCATAGTAACTCTCGGATACGATAGCAGGCTGACGTACTTGATGAGAATTACCGTTATCATAAGCAAATGGGCGAACCGGTCTTGGCTTTACATAAAGCTCTTTTGGCACCAATACAGATACGATTACAGGTTTTCTTGGCTCGTAAATGGCGTCATTGTGGGGCACTTTTTGTTCGTAGGTCACTGGAACCGGCGTTTCTTTGGGAGCGTTTAATGGAGTTAACCCGTGTGCTACTTGTACAGGAGGTTGCTCATAAGCCACTTTGACTGGGGGAGGATCATACGCTGTTTTAACTGGGTGTTGCACATAGGACTCCTCCACTGAGCTTTGCTCAAAAGCTGCTTTTGTTGGGGGTACGTAAGAAAATTTTACTGGAGTCTGTTCAAAAGGCTGTTTCGTAGGTAGTTGCTCATAAGACACTTTTATAGGGCGTTGATTATAAGCTATTTTAACTGGTAATTGCTCGTAGGGCGCTTTATCTTGGTGATAATCATACTGTATTTTTAATGGAGCTGGCACATTAGACACCTTTACTGGTGGTGTCTGTTCATAGGGCACCAACTTATACTTTGGAGTTTGCTCTTTTTCTGACAGATAGTATCGTATATTTGGCAGTCCTTCGTTGTACTGATTTACGTAAGGTCTATTACCAACCGATGAGAATGGGACTCCCACCGGTTTCTGGACTATTCTTCCTGACTCATAATTATACACTGAGTGATCCAAAAGGAAAGGATTCAAGTTAGGGGTTACTTTAGGACTTTGATAAACAGGCACCCCATCTTTGTAATATATTTTTGTTGGGTTAGCAGAATTAATATTGTATTGGGTAAGTCTATTTCCCTGGTACCTTGGAATATTTCGTTGTGAGTAAAATATTTTCTTGGGCTGCCGTTGATTCGATAGGTCCTTCGCTTCTATTATTTGTGCCTTTTCCACTTCGACGTTTCTCGTGCTATCAGTCGGTGGAGTCGCAAGATCGTTGGCGTAGTAGAACGTCATGTACGGAATTAGTCTCCTATATCTTTCATTTAAAGCTAGCTTAGTCGAGTTTGCGTTTATTCTCCGACTCCTCTCGTAATTGCTCTTTATAGTAGTAGGTTCTACTAACTGTGATGCCATTGGGACGAACCCTTTCTGCACGTCTACCATCATACCTCCGACCATTTTTACTTTAGGACTATTCCCATTTGGTGATATGGAGATCGATACGACGATTGCTGGTACAACTGAAACAACACAACAAAATTATTATTAGCTTTATACGTTGCGTAGGTTGGTCACAACAATTTCTCAAGCACGGAAAGACAATGCACGCGTCGAGGTCGTAGGTGCTTTTCAACTTGACATTGAGCTCAATATAGTCGGTTCATAAAATTCTTATGAAGTACTATTACAAACGACGAATTGTGCTATTAGTTATTTTTAACGTTACGTCATAGAAGCGGTTAATAGAGTAGATTACAGGTCAGGTGAGCATCAATGTGATGTACAGTCATTAATTGTAGGTTATATGTAACGCGCCCATATTTGGCACTCTATCAAAACTTATCTTATTGCTAGTTGCGTATGATCGATCATCATTTCACTTTCATACCATTGTGAAGTAATTAATCGCTATTATGCGTAGGAATTACGTTGAAATGAACTGCGAAGTTGCTAGAGCATTTAATTATTAAATGCAGTTAGGTAATGACCTAATGGGTAACAGGGGCTGTATAACATCATGGCAAATGTACTTTCACGGTAGGCACAAATGCTTAAAAGTGTCTAATAAATCAGGTGGATAGAGACTTGCTTAAGAACTTATAAACGGTGCGGTTGTGAAATAACGGTAAAGTTATCTGTTTTGGCGACTCGATGCGAATTAATAAGGTTTTATGAACTTATCCACTAAACATCTTGTGATTGGAAATCCTATTTCACGATGAAATATTAGGTAGGTAAGTACTTACTGTCTAGATATTTACTTATCAAATGAAAATTGTAAAGCTACCGAAAAATACCGAAATCAGTGGTGCACTGAGAGCTCGATAAATGATGTTTAGGTAGGTATGGCATTGCATCTAAACTTCTTTTGATGGAATGTGTAGAACAGCGAACATGGATATACCGAAAATATAGTGAAATATCGAAAATTTATAGCAGAGCTTACGTTATTAAATACAATCAATCATAGATTTGTGACCAAAGAAGCCAGATTAACATCGGTCACTTTCATACCCGAGCACTTTATTATAAGACGACTGCATCCAATAGATTACTAAATCGCTTCGACACGCCTTATAAGTCTTGATGCAAATGATCGGTTGGAGATATACAAAGTGTTGTTTTGCATTCCCGCAGTATTTTTTAAAGGTAAGTTTACTCCACTAGCAGAGCACGAATAAACTATGGAGCAATCTCGAAATGGATATAAAACAAGGAACATTATTAAAATAAAATAAAAAAACCCATCGTAAAATGTTGTGTACGTACAACACATAACCGTCCTTCTTGTGCAGTCGGGTGAAAACCGCTTTTTCATACGTTTTCTCGACAATCAAAGATTTTTTTGTATGGAACAGCTGTTATTTACCCGACTGCCAAGCAGGGTTATTTTCGAGTGTTTATGTATGTATGTGGGTATGTATGGACGTGTCGATGAGATTTCATTGGCACGCCCAAGCACGCAAGCCTAAACAGCTTGATGGATTTTGACATGTGAGGTGTCATTTGAATCGTCTTGATAGTGGAAGTGACATAGGGTATAGGATTTTGGAGCCGAGTTTTTGTTTTTCTTTTAATTATGTTACATGTTTTTCTCCATTTTAAGGTAGCCTCATAGTTAATTCGTGCTCTGCTAGTGGAGTGTACCTACCTCTACAAATTCTGCGGGAATGCAAAAAAACAAGTTGTATAGATCATATTTCCAAATAACACCATACATGTAAAGTAGTAAGTACCCATGATTGTAAGGTTTACGTAAGTACGTTTTTAGGTAGATAAGTAGGTATCTACTTACGCATAAATAGATACACTTAGGGAACCCAATTTGTTTCCATGTCGATGACTTACAGTACCTACTAGCATTAGACTAATACTCTACCAACGACGTAAACACTTGAAATATCCATAGATAAACCCTTTATTCGCTTACCACATGAGTAGGATATATAGGGTATCTTATCGTAATATAGATAATAAAACTAAAGGAAAATCATTTGTTGACGATGTTATTTTAATAATAATAATCATAAATTCGGGACACTTCCAGACACGGTCGTCTGACCCCAAACTAAGCAAAGCTTGTACTATGGGTGCCAGAGACTGATATACATACTTAGATATTTTTAAATACATACTTAAATAGATATTTATACCCAGACATAGAACAAACACAAATGTTCATCACATGAATGTTTGCCCTAGGTGGGAATCGAACCCACGCCCCCAAGCTCAAAAGGCAGGTTCACTACCAACTGAGCCACCGAGGCAGTCTAGTTTTGCAGTAACCAATTGTTTGCCAGGTTGTCCTTCGACATAGGACTCACCTAATTTCCTCCATGCTTTTCTGTCGCAAGCTATATAGTCCTTTCCATCCCTTAGGTAAATCGTCTACCCATCTTTTTATTTTTTTGGAAACGTCACTTACTTTTGTTCTTGAAATGGTCCACGGAACTCGTAGCTTTCATTTAACCTAGCTACCTACTTTGCTCCATGTGACGTTGGCAAGTTACAAGTTTTGGGTTATGCTTGTTTGTAGCAGGCGATTCGCAATATCACGTCCATGTAAAGATAAAAGGTATTTTTTTGCCTAAAAACCTTAAGCCTACAATTACCTGGACCACTTTTCTTATTCACTTAATTATTTTAGCCTTGGATAGGCTCGTTCGATTGTAAAGCATTTATATCCATCCAATCCATTTTCTACATTAACACCGTTAATGGATCAATTGCTATAACTTTTAATGGAGAACTACATAAATTGATTAAATTTGTCTGATAAATTGATTGACAAATTTAGTCCAATGCTTCAACCAACGCCATAGCGGAAAACACTGAAAAAAATTGCTGAAACATTTCTTATACTCAAGTTAAGCACCAAGCTACCTGATGTACATACACATGTGCACCTCAGGTAATATCTGAGGTACGAGAAAATATTCGATCTCTGTTACTAGTTCTCAGTACCTGACAACTCACCTATTTCAAATTCAGACTAGATAAATCAAAACACACAATCCGGCAACATGACTAACTACGACTTAGTCATAAAACAATAAACAAATTAGGAGTAAAAATAAATGGCAAAGATTTAGAGAGGCAGGATCGTGTGTCGAACAGGCAAAGCCTTGGAGAAGTGATTGGCGATCAGAGATCCGCATCCTGGCTAGGCCGGGCGTGTGATCCTATCTAATATCGATTAGCCATATCGATTGCTTGCTTAGAAGCTTTAAGTCATAGTAAAAAGTCCCTATATTTCTTATTTTTTTAATTTTAAAACCTCTTTCCTATTGTTTGCTTTTAATTCTCAAAAGCTATATGCAAATGTACCTATCTATTAAAAGTAGGTAAGTGGATACTTATCGGTTTTTCTACAGCCTGATATTAATTGGTCAAAAGTTTCAACAGGTCTTACCTATATAGAACCGTAATGCCATATCCAACTTGTACTTCGATTGCCTTGACCCATGGGACGACCCGACAACGCCCTGACTTTTAAGTGTCTCGTACATCTAGATAAATGACAAGAGTCAACTCACACGACTTTTAAAGTTCAACTGCAACGAATACAGGCCATCTCCCCATTAAAGTGGATACTTGGAACAAAGAAACTGAATTGATTCGAGGGAGTCGTTAGGCATTGTTGATTTCTTAATCCAACATTGAACAGGGTAATTGCTATCGTGACAGTGAATGCTACGTCGGTCAGTCATGCGTAAATCCACAAATACCGAAATAATCAAAACACGAGTCAGTAGTCGGTACGACTACCGTATTAGGTTAGGTATCTTATTATAGCTTGCTTTGTGATCTTTGTCTGGTAAAAATGAATGCTTTTTCATGGCTAATTAAAAGTTATTAATCATAGAATAGACAACATTAAATTTGTACTGACAATGCTGTTATCGGCCGACCTCGACAGCCGTGAGATCGGTTAGCGGTTAGCCATATCATTAAAGTAATACGAACAAACTGATTCCAACCTAACTCATAAAAAGTGAGTGTAATTTTTGTATTGTGAATGGCGGAATTGAGATCGATCGATACCTCGGCAAGGTCTTGACAGTTTGCTACAAAAAGTCGACCTTTCCATCATAAGCCGATCATATTTCTCAGCTCACTTTGTCATTCGAACCCGCAAGGACGTAGCAGTGACTTGACTGCGGCTTGTTAATCTACGTTTAAACATCTAGGTCTAAAGCACACGTGCGTTGCAAAAACGTTCGATGATAATCTAGATGTAGCAAAAACGTTGCATTATATTTATGTTTAACGTTTAAACTTAAAACACAAAAAGAATAAGTAGCCACGTAGGTGGTAAGTAGGTCTTAAGTTAGGATCTTACGTCTAAATAAATAGATAATTATACATATTTTTACCTATCTTTAAGAATTGGGATAGTTGATTGAATCAGTTGAATGAGGCGTTTCTTTGCGGAAGTTCATCTTCAAAACTGTTCAAAACAAACCTCTAGTGCATTTCCGCTCTAAAGTCGTATTAAGTCCATATTCATTGGTGTACTAAATCGATTGGTCTTGTGAATTGTTGTTACAAATTGTTGGTCAAGGAAACATATCCTTTCAGTTCATGAGGTCTCTACACACATCCTTCGTCAGTTTCCTAAACTTTCGACACGACCAGGAAGTAATACCTTCCGTCAATTATGTAAGTTATTTTCACATTCGCATAAAAGACAATGGTATAAGCTGCTCAGTGTAATATTAGGCAACATTAAAGTGTCACCCGAAGACACGGCTGGCGGTCACGGAACGCACGGCGGTGCACGCGCCATGACGAGGCGCTCTACACACGCTCGACGGATCACGGAATTAAACACGATTAAGTCTTGATAAACTCTACAGAATCACGAGCTTAGCAAACATTTGAATAGTTAAGCTCTCGTTAAGTCAGATGTTCGTGATCGGGTGTGATGATAGGTCACATTCGCGTCGTTAGTAGCTTCAGTAGACGCAAAACAAGATAATAATTAATCAATCTTATTAGCACGTGATAACCCGCTCCGATTCTTTTGAATATTTACGACCAATCTCAGTTTTCAACATCATTCGTAATTAATAGCCAAGGAAGTTAGATGTAGAAGGTAGAGTTTCAAACAAACAAAATTTAAAAACAGTCTTAAACCTTAGTATGAATTGGTATTCCTTTATTTACTTACTTAATAATATATTTAAATTCGGACATTTTAATAATAATTCAATGCTAATTGTAATAATTATCTCGTTATTGTAATCAAAATAGCCAAATATTATAGTACTCACTTAAATACACTTTATGCATATTATAATTGCGTAGCGGGTACATTGCCAAGGTGAAACTAACATTTAGCCGGATGCAATTCGAATGGTATAAATATTATTACTTTTGACAGTCTAACGGATTACACGCCAATTATTCGTTAACCATTGCTATAGTTATTTCAAAATCACATCCGACTTTCCATATTTGTTATTTAACTAAAGGAAATATATCTACCATAATGCTTTAATTACTTACGAAGACGGGGGAAATAACATGAACGTACGTAAGTTGTGTGTACAGGATCTGTTAATCTTTCATAATTGAGTAAGTTGGTTGCTAAACCGATTGAAGGCTTTGCCAGAGCCCAGACGTAGGTACCTACCTACTAAGACAAGTAATTAAGTGTCTAGCAGTCAACAAGTGCTGTGCTTAACGACCGTCCATTCCGTGACTTTTTGCAATGTGCTAAACAAACCTAAACAATGGAAATGACACTGATGGTCATCTCCCATCAACTGACATTAGCATGATATGCCCAAAGTTCGAGAAAGTGCGATTAAAGTGAAAGCGAATCGCAGCTGCGAAGTACGACAGACGCCAAAACAGTTATTACATAAATCTCGTCTCGTTTACCGATTAGGTGAGATTGTGGCGGGCGACCGCACGCGGTCATTCGGAAACGGCGATCTTTGTTCCTACTCGAGCGTGGCCTGTAGTAAACATTATTGTTTTCTTGGCATTTACATATTTTTACGAGATTCAATGACCTACAATAATAAGTATTGATTTCTTTTTACTGAATGACCAATCAAAGCGTTCTGTTTTTTTTTATCTTGATGATTACCTATCTATGGGCTATGTTCATAGAAATAATTTTGACTTACCTACTTATTGAAAATATTGGTCGCATGGTCTCACTATACAATGCAACCTCCGAACAAAGCACTAGTAGTCTATTTGGTAGTTATAGGTAGGTATACAACTCCTTTCTCTCTTAAACTCTAGTTTCATAAGCAAACATTTCGTTGCATACATAGTAGGATTCACAACGAGCCAACCGAACAAATAAGGCTGATTTTATCAGTTATCCGATGTCCGTTGCATAGAAATGGACTGTAAAATTTACAGACATGGATTTCTAAAGAAAATCGGTAAAACCGAAGGTGACTTTTTGTCAAGTAATGCGTGGTAGGTATTCCGTACCTATATACATAAAAGGGAAAAACGGAAACTGTCAAATTCATCACATAGGTATCTAAAGACCTACTCAAGCAATGCGAGTAAAAAAAATTCTAGTTATTGCCAGCATGTGTGATTTCGGCTAGGTACCAAAATCATTTAAAAAGCTAAACTAGATAAAAAGTTTTTTAAAGATAATATAGAGGTTCAAAGAGATGGGGTAGGGAAAACATGACGATCGATACCGAACACATAAAATAATCGACAAAAATGTTACGTGATTTAATGACAGATCCCTAAGCTAATATGTTTGTACACGCCTATACATATAGGTAATCGATTACAGTTCAATGTTACATATTATATTCAGTTCAATTACATCAGTATTAAGCCAATCTATTGCAGTATTAGGCGCAGTTATGAAATGTATTAAAAGTAGGTACGATCTTCCACATTCTCTTCCACATGTTATTGAAACTTTTACTAGGCCAAGAACGCGTAATCTTCATACATTGTTTAATAATCAAGTGTATTTTTGCAAAATATATTTGTTAGTAATTGCTCTACATTGTACTGTGTAGGTATAAGTGTGTTTCAAGAGATAATAACAGGTCCGGTGATTCCAACGTGAGAAATGGTTCTACGGACTCCATTTTATGGTATCAAGTCTTCTGCAGGCTTTGTCTTATTAGCAGATAATTGATAGTTGAGTTGTCCGACCGTATGTGTTCCAGTGTTGCTACATCGCTCCCTATGCCAGAGTAGCTCCATTGTTTATTGTGTGGAAACACGTATTCTTTTTAACGAACGCTTGAGAGATGACTTTCAAATTCTTCGATAAATATGAATAATATGCTAACATACCTAACTGCGTTTGCTATCGATTGCGTAACAGTTCCGCGTAGCCTTAGCATGCTGTGGTCATTTTATTCGGACCGTATCTCCATGGATTTATAGCTGTGTACGACAGGGCTGTCTAATAAAGTAACTAATTAGAAAGGGCACAACCTCATTTGAGTCCGCATTTTAGCGTGTCGGTATATTTCATTCTTGAGCTTATAGTAATTAGTTGATAGGTATTTAAGGGATTTACAAAAAGAATCAAGTTTTGTTCCGCCCGACTGGGATAATTCTTAAAAAGTAGTTTAGCCTGAAAAAAAATCAAGCTCGACCGGTTTTCCGGCCCTGAAAACTCCTAGTATCTCCTAGTAACTCAAGTATCTTGTGTTTGCAAACTTCACATCCAGTTTGGGAGAAGGCGATTGCAAAAAAATTAACTAAGAAGATTTTGATATAAGCAAATACTTAAGATTTATAAATATTCAAATGTTGCTCGTTTAAAATGGATATGACACAATCTCACAATCATAATATCTTTAATTGCTAAAATACCGTCCAGTTCATTGAATTACTTAATCGTTTCACCGACTGTAGATTATATAGGAAATATCTTAAACATTTTACAGTTAACATTTCGCACTATAATACAGCCCCGATATCTGCCGGGAGCGAAATCGTTAGGCCTTCTGGGTGTCGCAACGCTGCCTTACTCTACTACAAGTAGGTCTCACGACGTCCTGTCACCGCTTCATTATTTAGTGCTACGTTTTATCTGATTTAAGCTTAATGTTTCTTCACAACCAGAAATTTATGGAATTTCGATACGTATTACATTACGTTTCTAAAGAAAATTGGATTCGAAAATTGATAGAAACCTAAATGCAAATTACGAGTACCTACTTACACTAGCGCTTGCGAAAATTGAGAAAAAACCTTCACAGTTATTTTGTGATTCAAAGGCTGTAAAATGGAAGATATAGTCTAGAGAGAAACTATTTACAGACACATGAATAAAAACGGTGAAACCGTAAAGAAAAGACAAAGTATAAAACATTCATCAATTACCCATACTTATTTATTTGTTAGGGTACCAACATATCATACATTAACGAATTCACATAAAATACATCTTCTTCTTGAGGCGCCATCTCCTACAGGAGGTCGGCTATCATTATGGCTATCCTAATCTTGGACACAGTAGCGCGGAACAGAGATCCAGTGCTCAGGTTGAACCATGTCCTCAGATTCTTAAGCCAAGAAGTACATTGAAAACAATATCAAAAACTGAATGCTAACATAATTATAGGCCCCGACTACATGAAAAACTAACGTCACAGAGCAAAAAATTAAAAAATATATATTTTGGCTTTTATATTTTAAGCCTATCGGTCCGTACCTCTATAGGTAATTCAACCATTTACGTAGCAATTCTTTTGTAACACGTGTTCGAAGGATAGTAAAAAGCTGCAACAAATTATACATGCATAATTAATTGTACACTATGTAGTCATGTAAATATTAGCCAAGGTATTGCCAAGTATCAAATTATAATGCCAGTTTCGCACATCATCTGGTTATAGACTTAGGTACAATCACCAACATTGCATCTAGATACAGGTTTTTCTAATATTTCGCCATGACTTCAAAGCGCCTACGCTAAATGCTAATCATTATAGTTACTGACCGTTCACTAAAAAGGAAAGTAAGGAAGTATGCTGTGATCAGTAATAAAATGTGATAATACATTTTAATAAATAAACAATAAAATTATTGAATTTGGTGCCACTCCTAAACTTTTTATCGAGATTTAGAAGCAGATTTTCAATGTGTGTTGCAATATTTTTTTATACAACTGATACATAGTAAGGTAACTGATACATATCCGTACAAAATATTTGCGAGCAACATTGTAATGCGAGAAAATATGGAACACGAAAACTATTATGTAAAACATCATGCTGTAATCTGAAGAGGCTTTGAAGCACTTCCTATACATCCCTTTCAACGCCATTTATGTTTATAAACTGCGCTTGACATTTGATCAAACAATGCACATGGTGAGGCAACAGGTACGGATGTCTAATGTAAACACTTCGCATTCTATGCCAGTTAGCACATATCTACTGACAATAATTACAGCGTTAATTATGATGTTACAATTTGATGCGTGTCGTACGCTACCGTTCAGTAGAGCTGTAGAGCTCGAGTCAAGGCAATGTTTACTTACATAAGTTCGCTCTCAGCTAGGTTCAACTTGAACTTTGAGACGCAGGAAAAAGATCTAAGTTTAAACGTATTTTGTAAATGGGTATTCAAGTCTGTGGGAATTTCACGTTTTATTGGTGACAATGCATTGTATATGTATATGATTAACTTCATGATTCATGCTTTAGAGGAATTACTTAACATTGGCCTTAATTCTCTTGCTGTCAGTTTTTCCGTTCTTTGAACTTAAATGATCTGACGGCGCTAAAATCTGTGTTTCTTTTCGTTCAATAGGTAAGAAAAATATACCGATAATGTAGAGTTATCAGAAGAATTGATGTGGGTCTATAGTTAGACAGACCTACAACAGAATCTATATTATAATCTGACTGCCTCGGTGGCTGAGTCGGTAGTGAACCTGCCTGCTGAGCTAGGGTGTGGGTTCGATTCCCACCAAGGGCATGGTGGGCAATGGCACCAAACATTCATGTGATGAACGTTTGTGTTTGTTCTATGTCTGGGTGTTAATATCTATTTAAGTAAGTATTTAAAAATATCTAAGTATGTATATTTTATCTCTGGCTGCCATAGTGCAAGCTTTGCTTAGTTTGGGGTCAGACGACCGTGTGTTCAAGTGTCCTGAATATTTATTTTATTTTTTATTTTTATTTTTAATACTTAGTACCTTTAAACGACAGACAAAACGTTAACTGATCGTCGACAAAATGTATCGAACAACTGTTTTTCTTTCGCGATTTCAGTGTTGGCATCATAGTAAAAGTTGGTTATAGTGATGTGTACATTGATATCCTAGAATATATCCGTGGGATGGGGTATTGTATTATGTAGTGTGAGTGTTGTATTACACTTCTGCCAGCCCCTTCGAAGAAAGGCGTGACAATCCTACTAATATTATAAACGCGAAATTTTGTAAGAATGGATGGATGGATGGATGGATGTTAGTTCCTCTTTCACGCCAGAACGGCGTGATCTGGCGTGCGGCCAGATCTGGATGAAATTTGGCACAGAGATAGATTATAGTCTAGAATAGCACATAGGAGACTTTTTAACCGCGGGTGAAAACGCGGGGCGCAGCTAGTATAATATAATATGTCCGTCGTTTAGAGATACACGGTGTTTACAACTACTTAAGTTTACAATATACGTATACTTAGTACTCTTAGTGGGTTCACGTTAGAAATAGAAAGGATATCCTGGTACCGACAGACTATAAAATACCTACTTACATGGACAGTTTCTAGACTGCACGTGTTTCATAGTTGACTCATTAAATACCTAATTGCTTTAGAGGTTAGGTACTGTGTTAAGAAATTCAAAAAATTGTCACACGATTTCTCCAGAGAAGCGATCATGTGTTTGAAACTGGTTAATGGAAAGTAATGAAAGATGTAGAGTTAGTTTATAAAAGCTCATAACGTCATATTACAAGTATGGAGACATCCGCTGACAACTTCATGTGTGGTCAAATGGAAGAGAAACTTGCTCGGAAGCTTTATCAACTCTCTTCGGAAATGCATTTCTGTCATCCTACTTATATCTTATCCTGCTTTTTATTATTCTTACTTCTTACTTCACTACATAGTATAAAACAAAGTAGCTTTCTCTGTCCCTATGTCCCTTTGTATGCTTAAATCTTTAAAACTGCGCAACGGATTTTGATGCGTTTTTTTTAAATAGATAGAGTGATTCAAGAGGAAGGTTTATATATATAAAAACGTCCATTAAATAGTGGATGAATACTGTTATTTTTGAGGTTTCTAATGTGATGTCGTTCATTATCAATAATTTATTTATTAAAATTATAAATTATTAATTTATAATTTATTAAAATATTTTTTTACGCTTACATTGCAAATGCAGGACGCGAAAATTTGTAAGAATGGATGGATGGATGGATGTTTGTTACTATTTCACGCCAGAACTGCTGAATAGATCTGGTACAGAGATAGATATCTAGGATATATCTAGAATAGCACATAGGATACTTTTTAACCGCGGGTGAAACCGCGGTGTGCAGCTAGTAAATTATAAAAGCGAAAGTTTGTATATATGTATGTGTGTGAATCAAACGGGCGCACGGATTTTAATAAAATTCTGTAAGAAGTACTTAGCTTATTATTATTATTTGTTGACACTGATGCGTGTCTTGTTTCAGTGCACTTTGATATGTGTTTTTTTTAAAGTAATTGTCAAGTCTGTTTTTGAAGCAATTAACTGAAGGGGCATTTATCACAGTCACTGGCAACTTATTCCAGTCCATCACATACGGTTTGGCAAAGTGTGTTTTTTGGGTTTGCTTGAGTGTGGCTGCGAAATTAGTCTAAGGGAATAGTCTAGTCAAGTGTGTGTTCTCGCTCAATGTGAATAAATGTGTCATGTCTGGTGCGTTGTAGTGCCCCTTCAGTATTTTGTAGGTTTCTATGAGGTCATCTTCGCCTACGCTCCTCCAGAGTTATACCCTGGATTAACACATATGCTTGTTGATCGCGAGTAACACCGTAGAGCACAGCTAGTCCTGCTTATATTATGAATGCGAAAGTTTGTGTGTTTATATTTCTGTTTGTTTGTTACTTATTCACGCTCAAACGGATGGACGAATGTGGGTAAAATTTTATTAGGAAGTAGCTTATAACTTGGAAGTAGCTTATAACACATAGGCTATTTTATAACCGCGACGAAAACCGCGGGGTGCAGCTAGTAGAAACTAAAAATATTCAAGCTGAGTGAGTAGAACCCATGCTTAACCTTAATTAAATTTTAATGTCTTCACCCTTGAATTAACTAAAATTCAATCTAGTGTCCTTTCTACTGTTGTCTTACAAAATAACAACTACTTAACAAACAACTACCTACATAACAAAATAACTTGACCTATCAACGTTCCAAAATTATTAAAATTAGATACCTTTTATGGAAATGACAACATGCCGTACATAGAACTAAGCTAACATTTGAATATAGCATAATAAAAGCAACTAATGATTTTGCATTATAGAGTGTATTCCCACGATTTAACGGTTCCGCGACGTTCTGAATTTTCCATACAAACTCACTTGTCAAATTTCTTGGAATCCATTTGTGAAATTATGTTGAAATTTGGCATGTACAATTAAATGAACTGTAGCTCCGTCTCTATGTTCTAATTTTTTTTAAAAAAACGTCCTCAAGAGAAAATACAGCTATGAATATTATCGGCGTTTGTAAGGGGTCAATTTGACTGATTTATTTAACAGATAGACAAAGCAAATCAAAAATATCTTTGCATAGGAAGGTTGTCTACATCATCAGCTTTTAAATTAATCCATAATACACGGGAAATGTTAAGTTTTTTTAATAATGATTAGAGAAGTCTTAAAAAGTATTGAAATTGCACTTTGTCACTCTGTACATAATTTTAGAGGCTCGTCAGTATGTATACTTACTCTCTTTGCTTGTAGTCTTTCTAGTAGTTCTTCGAGACGAAATGACAATGTAAAATCTTTAGCCAATGCGAAAGTAATCTAAAGTGGTCGCCGGACCCTTAACAAAATTATATTACGGGAGTTGTCGCGTGCTAAAACAGTTTTGACAATATCTAGAAGTAGTTACGTACCTAAATATTTTAAAAAAAGTCTCGCATGGGGCAAAGAATGTCATACCTATATACTTAACTCTTTATCAACAAGAATTCGATTACAAAAAAGCTTGGAGATCAAGAGGCGGAAGCGTAAACCAGCATGCAAAATCTGAGCAATTTCGATTGAACGTTGGCTCTGGCTTGGCTCTGAGTCACGAGATTGATCGTGGTTTTGCAACAGTGCGACACTTTCAATTATTCTGGTCTAGACGTCATTGATGTCCTACAGCTTTGTAATCGTCAGTTCAACAATCATTGAAAGCTACAATTGAATTTCAATTGTGAAGTGAGTATTGCAGATCGTGTTAGAAAACATCACGTATTCAATCAATTATTTATCGACTTTCACTTTAGATATTGAAATGCCCATTTTTTTAACAACGAGGTAACGAGACGAGCTAACCCAGCTTATGGTAAGCGCCACGCCTGTTCATATTAATTATCTACATTATAGCAATTATTTCCTTTCAAGACAGCGAGAGTGTAGGTACTAAACATCGGTGAATTTCATTTGTCTTTTCTTGTCTCTAGTTGGAGGCTGGACCATGAGGCTCTTGATTGATAAACCCGAGAGTACGGAGAGAGTACGAGAGTACGGAGAGAGTACGAGAGTACGGACATTAAACAGTAGAAGTAATTAAAACAGCATTTACGAAGTTACTTAATTACTGTGTCGGCACCTACTTACATGAATACATTCTCAAAAAGGTTTTACAAATAATCGTTTAAAATAAAATGACCGACTACCCGACGATGTCAACATGCAATAGATTTGAACCTAGAAACCAGATCTGAACAAAATCGGTATAAACATAAAATTAATATATGATGCATATTTATGTATAGATACCTATATGCTTTAATATTTTGACCAGATCCATCACTTACTTAACTAGGTGCTTCAAAGAATAAATATGCACGGCTTTAGTATTTTCCATATTTAAAACCAATAAGATTATAATTATAGGGAGACCACCATAATTATCGATTAGAAAACGCTCATATTTCTCTTTTAATCACCCTCCCATCAGTTCTTAGTAAATTTAAATTTCTAATGACGATGCTGGTCAAGTATTCACGAGGTCGCCAGGGTCGGCATAGACCAGCGTGAGTGAAAGCGATATAGCCACTACAAAAGTACGTGAGGAAATTGATAAAAGCTAAGTGGACGTCTGAGTATTGGATCGGAAGTAATTGTATAACCATGATCCTGAGCCATGGTAGAGTCATAGAGTTGCAGGGACAGCTTAGCTTAGTTAGGCCTAGGCGGCAACTCCCCTACTCAAAGATTCAACTTTAGCTGTGGAGTGGTCGACTGACCACTCCACAAATTTGATAGGGGTCGATTCAGCCAATGTCCGAGGTTGAATTGGTAAGTGAACTTCTCCACTTTGGTAGGGGCCGATTAACCCAGTGTTTTTGCTATTTCCACGACATCGCTTTTTACTCGCAATGATCTATCTAAAGACTCTGCAGCTCAGAAGTTGTTAAAAGTTGGTAACCCTACCACCTAGTCAGCTAGTTTACACCTGGTAGTTAGCTCAAGAAACCTGGCAACACCTACACTTTACTTGGCCACACGAGGTTTCCAATTTATATTCAAAGACTTTGCAGCCCAGAAGTTGTTAACCGTTGGCGATCCTACCACCTAGTCAGCTAGTTTACACCTGGTAGTTAGCATTAGAAACCTGGCAACACCTGCACTTTACTTGGCCACACGAGGTTTCCAATTTATATTCAAAGACTCTGCAGCTCAGAAGTTCTGAACCGTTTGGTAATCCTACCACCTAGTCCGCTAGTTTACACCTGGTAGTAAGCTATAGAAACCTGGCAACACCTGCACTTGGTCACACGAGGTTTCCAATTTATAAGCAATGGAAGTAACGCGGAAGTTGTTCTGGTTATGCCAGTTTGTGATTAAAGTGTAGTAACTGGACATACTTTTTAAACTTCTTTAGGACAAGGCCAGTCGATCAACTGCCTGCTTTGTATCTACGAGTAAACTAGGTTGCCTGAGCGCATTTCAATCCTACTTCCTACTTATATTATGAATGCAAAAGTGTGTGTGTGTGTATTGGGTTTGCTTGTCACGCTAAACTGACCGGCGGATTTTTATGAAATTTGGGATAGAGGTACTCGTAGCCCCTGGATATTTTACTCGCGAGTGCACCGCGGAGCGCAGCTAGTGTAGACTAAAGCTAAGTAAGCTAAGTGTACCTGCTAGTTAAGAGTCCGGCGACCTAACTAACTTCGTCCTAGGCGACCTAGACTAACTTCGCATTGGCTTAAGGTATTCTATAGCCATTTCGTCTAGAAGAAGAAGAGAGCGAGTGATGATACTGAGTGACAAAGTGCAATTTCAATTTTTTTTATGACTTTCGCACTTCTGTAGTCATTCTTAATTAACTAAGAATTTCCCTCGTTTTATGGATTCATTTAACAGTTAATGATGTAGACAACCTCCCTATGTAATGGAATTTATGATTTGCTTTGTCTATCTATTGAATAAATCAGTCAAAAGTGACCTCTTAAAAATGCGGATATTTTTCATAGCTTTATTTTCGCTTGAGAACGTTTTAAAAAGAAACTAAGAGAATAGGGGCGGAGATATTGTTAATTTAATTGTACATGCTAAATTTCATCATAATCTGACAAATGGTTATCAAGAAATTTGAGTAGCGCGTTTGTATGGAAATTTCAGAGCGTCGCGGCCCTCTTAAGCGATTACTACAATATCCAATTTGCAGTACGCTAGTTGAGCTAGCGTGCTAAAATTGAATAGTGTTGAATAGCTGTTGGACAGTTAGCAATTATTAGTTTTTCTATTGCCCGGATATAGCCACGCTAAGTTAGCATACCTAGTGCAAATTGGAAATAGTAATGGCCGCTTTATTAGAAGTTTGGTGGGTTTATAACTACTTTCTTAAAGCATATCCGTCCGCATGCTGAAGCGACACGCGACAGGATGTTGATTAAGACAATAATTAGCTTTGATTATAAGATAGTTTAGAATAGATAGGTATGCAAGATAGGATATTTCAACAAACTTGAACACGAAACATCCCGTGGATCGCGAACATAACCTGCCATTCTGCATCTACAATATTTTTTTCCGAGAAAATAAAGCCTGTTTTGATTCTGTAGGGGAGCGAGCATGGACATTTAAACTGACGTTTCAAGTCGGCAAAATCGATATTTTCGATACAGATTTGTCGGTTTAGTCGACTTGAAACGTCAGTTTAAAAAAGCGATGATAGCCTAGTTGGAGCAGGCCCGTCTCTCAAGCCAGAGGAAGCGGGTTCAAACTCAGCCGACGGCACGCACCAATTTTGCCGTTGTGTGCACATACATTTGTGCATATTGTATATTATGTCATCTGCTACATTACTGGAGCCCGGTGTATGGCGACAAGCTCGCCCCCTGTCACATTTGGAACTGAATATCGTCCGGCGAAGTGTGGGTGTGGTAATACACCTCTGACAGCCCCTCGGGCGTGACGATATGTTATGTAATGAAACGTCAGCTTAAACGTCCGTACTCGCACCCTTGATACGCTACTTTCACACCTTTCTTACCAATTCGTTCAACCATTACAATCTTAAACGGGAGCTGGCTAATCAAAAAAATATAGTAATAAGCTACGAGTATTTCTACGATCTAAAGCTGCAGCACTTACAATTACAAACAAACTTGACACGATAAAACAAAACGGATAAGATAGCAGAAACTTGAAGTGATTAGACTACTGATCAACTTTACATAGTAAGTAGTAATAAGTAGTACTTGCCTATAAAAGTAGGTTATAATTCTAAATTTCGGTGTTTGTAATTACGATGTACGTTACCTAAAGACAAAGTACAAGAGTACGTGCTAAAAAAGGTATGCCATCTAAGCATGTAAGCATTGCATCGATTCCTCAATTGATGGCCGCTTCTTACGTGTGAATACGTAAGCTGCGCTGATTGTGCGTATAATTATTACGTTTCTAATACCTTACGAATTACGCCATACGTATACACTCGCTCGAAGTGAAGTGGCATTATCACTTAACACGTTTCTAAAATGTATCAAGGTAAGATGAAGATGACATAGTAAGTATTGGTCAAGTATTTAGCGGTTATTTTGTAAATTGTGAAGTAAGTTTATTGGCATACAAGAACGAAATAACTAAGTATGTTTTATTTAGAATACTAAAGGCCCGTTTATGCTAAAACGCCCTCCGTCATGAATATCGATTTAAAAGAGGGTATTATAGTGTATGCTGCGATACTGCACAAATAGTTCTCAGTAAAATGTCGAAGTCCAAATAAATAAATTTTGATCGGTGGGTAACTAAAAAATAATTTTAAAATATTATTAGAACAATGAAACCGATGGCAGCCTAGTTGGGAGAAGGCCCGCCTTGAATCCAGGAGGAGAGGGTTCGTACCCAGCCGAAGGCACGCACCAATTTGTTCATTGTGTGAGCATATATGCGTAATGTATATCATCTGCTACATGGCTGGAGCCCGGTGCATGGCGACCGGCTCGCCCCCTGTTACATTTGGGACTGAATATCGTCCGGCGAGGTGCGGGTGTTGTATTACACTTCTGCCAGCCCCCTCGGGGGAAAGACGTGGGAAAAGGCAACTAAAGATAGAAAAAATATGTAAGTGGCGCCTGATTTGTGTAGGGTTTGTCAGTAATTCTCGAAAGACGCAATTGCCCCACAGACACATTTTCCTCAGTTGACCCTAATTAAATTGTCATGCTATTTTTCCACACTAAAGTATATATTACCTTCCAGTAAGTACCTACATAACTACTCGTATTTATACCAACTATTTAAAAATAAATACAAAACCTTACAATCACTTTTTAGTTATTATTATATCTACAAACGTTCTTAACCTTGTATCTTTCCATATTCCACTTCATTTTTGGGGTCAGCTACTGACATTCGCTTCCTCTACGCTACAATCCGGATATACCTTCTATAATACCTACTTACTGTACGCATATTATTATGGAAAAAGGTGAAGATAATTGATAGAAATCGTACCTATTTTCATATCGAAGTCATTATCTTAGATATTACGTGAATAGAATATAGAAATGAGATACCTATTATCTACCTGTTTCTATAATTTTAGAGCCAATAATCGTAACTCTTATGCTTAAGTATAAATGTTACCGGAAATCTGTATTATTCAGATATTCTATATAATACCTAGGCAATCTATAGAATATCTGGGGCGTCCAGGCAATGTACAAAATATGATGAACATTATTGTCTATTACATATTTGGCCTAAGTAATGTATACATTTCCTAGGGATTGTATACAGTACCTGCATGCCCACCGGCAATATGTAATGAAAATGGATTTGGTCTAAAACTTCAATCTCAATTTTAATTTCTAGATGAAAAATCTAGGACATAAAATCATTAAATGATAAAAGAGTATTTTTCCTGTTCCCAACGTAAACTAGATCGTAAGTAGGTACACTAGTTATTCTAGTGTATTAAACTGTAGTTGACCGAGGCTGGCAGCGACGTGCGCTTGTCTAGTCAACCGACTTATAATACAGGTCCAAGTTCATAAACAAATATGACGCGTATGAATTTTAATAGTAGATAATGCACCGACAGGACAAAGCAGTGTCTTACGTCGTAGGCGGCTTATTCAACCCTAAGCGTAACGAGGGATTCTAGAGTTAACTCCCGATCGCAGCAAGGGAGTTATGTAGAGTCCTGAGTGAAGCGAGGGGTTCAAGCTGCCCAAGACAAAGACACTGGTTAAGTCCCAGAGGTAAATACTCTACTATTAAAGCTTATAAGCGTCATATTTGTTGGTGAACATGGACCTAAGTATTGGAAGACGTTGAGCCTATGTGCTATGTAATTGGTCATTGGTGTGAAAATAAAAAAAATGTCAAACGATAACGCATCAACCAACGCATAAGAAAGCTCTAGAGTTAATTACGGAAATGGAAATGCACGCAGCAGGGAAAGCTAATGGCTCCGGAGTCCGGACAATAAGAAAAACAATTTCCTTACTTTAGAAATGTCCATCAAGTAAGTAATCTTCGTGTCAATTAGGATTTCCCTTTTACTGATGGCAGTTGAGTGCTTTAGTGCTCTTAGTACCCGTAATGACTATAAACAGAGACTTATTAATTACACGTGTCTCACATAAAACACGTAATAATGCGTTACTTAGTAGAGTTTGACAAAATATTCTAACACCTCTGATGCAATGCTACTGTAATGACTGCAGTGGATAAATAAGGAAAATAACTTCCGATCTATAAAAAGTTCGTTAGTAGGCAATTTTTGTTTCCATATTTATTTAGAATTTTACTACTTGCAAATTGTTTCATAAGTTTTTACTGAATGCTGCTTAAGTACTTACAATGATTGCAATAGGACTATAAGTAAATTTGGCTAAATGTTTGCTCTTTTCAGCGACTTTATACTTGAAAAAAAAAACAATGGACACACTTGATTAAAGTCTCAATACTCACCGATAAATATAAATGTCTCATAATATTACCCAACAAAATAACAATTTCAGGCCTAATAAAGTAATTTCAATCAACCTTGTGATAGTTTGCATTACTAAACGAAGGTAAGGTTGCGGTTATGCATTTCGTTATAATGAAGCCCAAAACAGCTCTTTACACGCATTGTTCTATATAAAATGTAAGAAAACATGCTTATATGTCGACAGAGCAACTTAAAATAAATAAAAAAGTTAACGTAGAGTCGCAATACTGGTAAGAAAGATTTAAAAAAAAAATAGACAAGTGATGTTGCGTTACTTACTCGTGGCTGGTACGTTTATTTGCGTTTTGTTTGCACGTGACGATGAAACAAAATAAACGTTATGTAACTGACACATAAGGATAGTATCTACCCCCAAATAAACTTTATGTAAACTAAACAATCGCGATCATCGATTAGACTTGGTTAGAGCTATTCGGGTAAGATTGTGATAAAAGTATGTCTATACTTTTTTCATATATTGTCATTTCATTGGATTGCGGTAAAGGTGAGATATCTAATTAGCAAACAAATTTCTGAGTTCATTTTGTAAATTATACCAAACTCAAATACTTACCAAATATTACAATAAAAATTTTAGTAGGTCCATTATTTATTACCTACTTGCTTAAAAACCGCTCTTAAAATATACTTTTAAAAGTGGAGACACATAAAGTGCACCTTTTACTTTTAATGTATTTCTTTTGTAATTTCCTTGCAATTACGTATTTAGATATTTTATTATGGTTTTCATAGTGTAGAGATTGTACATACATAAATTAAAAATGGGCTGCGTTGCGGCTAACAACTGAATTATTTATTTAGATAAGAAGTTTTTTTTAAAGTTTAAAAGTACAGAAATATGCAGTGTGAAGGCTGGCTATGATCTTAACGACAACCAGCTAGGTAATAATTACAGTATTTTAAACGGCACAACAGTAACCACGTAATTTGTACGACTGTACATGTACACCTATTACAGCTATATTTTCATACAAAGACATTGGCATTGACTGGATACGGTCCGGTGCAATAATGATCTGCTGCTGAAAACTGGCTTCTATTCGATTTGAAATAAGGTTGACATGTTTCGACGTTTTACGTCCGAATAATGGTCTAAAACCATTTTTGGCACCTCTCTGTAAGTATGAGGTCAATGAAAAACGCGAGAAAACAGTAACATAACATTTTTAATTGTGCTAATTAGAGGCTTCATTAAAATAACTGAGCGTGAATCCGGGGACTAAGTTATTTTTAATTTATTTTAATTAGTCAAGATTTCACGAATGAAAAATGTTGAATTAACTTTTAGTAAGGCCATTGTTTAAAATGCAACGATGTTGCAGCATCATTGAATACATTTATGTAAAAATTAAATATATGTAAATCAACAAAACATACAGTTAGTAAATGAATAAGTAAGCAAACTGCTAATTTTTTCGCTATAATTTTTGCCAATTAAAAATTTTGTTTGTCTAAAAAAAAATCTGTAAAACGCATACAATAAGGTTATTACATATATCGTCACGCCTATCCCCCGAGGGGGCTGGCAGAGGTGTAATACAACACCCACACTTCGCCGGACGATATTCAGTCCCAAATGTGACAGGGGGCGACCCTGTCGCCAACAGCGACAGGGTCGCAGCTAAGTTATTACATAGGTACTAAATCGATATCGGCATAGTACTATGATTTTTTTAAAGAGCTACCCAATGTACTTATGTATTTTATTTTATAATTAGGTATAACCCACGTACACCTACTGTTTTAGTGACATTGACAAAGAACGTATTATCAGTTTAATTTGTGTTTGTGATTATCCACCTACACTCTTCTCTTACAAACAAACAAACACTCATAACTACTTACCGCATAAAAACAGCGTAAAAAACTGCATTCTGAACTCCATGTTCAACCAAACTATTTTAAATCCCAACTGTACCGTTCAACATTCGTCCGAATTTCCACGTAAATTTTGTAAACACACGCAGTGTTTTCCCGCGTCCGAATATGCACTCGTCTGCCGAACTCGCGTGTGGTTGGCGCGCTTCGCGAATGAAATGGCTCCAAGTGACCGCGTGCGGCGAGCAGTTGCGCGGCTGCTCGGACAGGAACAAGGCTCTACTTACGTATGCAGTGTGTATGCGCCTCCAAACACATTCAGACTACGTTACTATGTAAGGCGGTTCTGTAAAGTGCGAGAGTGAGGCGTTGTATTATAACAGCTAGAGTTGTTTCGAGGTTGTTGCCTCTTTAGGCATAACATGAAGCTCGTCTCTAATTTACTGTAACAACAATATTTATTACTCGTGTTTAAAGCAAATAAATGTATCTTTATCTTTAAAATTAACGGTACATTCAAACACAAACATTAATGTATTTTAGACTATTCTTAAATCGTTCACAAAATAATAATAGCCACATCGGTTTTTTCGCGTATTAATTTGCATGCCCGTTTATAGTACGTTACTAAAAATCCCATCCAATTTTTTTTTACACTTTTTATATCTGGAGGCATTCTTACTCAGCGATTCACTTGGAATTATAATTACTAAAAAATCAAATCAAATATTTAATATTAACAAAGTAAAAAATCCTAATAACTTTAATAAGCATCTACTATAGGAACTAATACAAGTTTACAGAATGGGATATCACAGAAAAAACTATGAAGCGTACGAAAGCCCAGTCTGAAAAGGCCCTAAGACTACGTACGAAGAAAAAGCCCACACACTGTGTATAATTCCCACGGCTGGCTCTTAGCATACAGTTGCCAATTCATAACGGCGACCCTTGGAAATGAATTGGCATTGTCTTAACAATTAAGGTATAGTGTTTGTTAGCGAATATCACATAGGCTAGTGTCGAACTAGCGTAATACATTCGATCTGTGTATGGATGTAGGTTCCTTATGGACTCTAAAACAGCTTCAGCGATTTTGATGACATTTTCCGGCAATCTTCAGATAAGCCCAGATCTTATGAACTTTGGTAGCCATCGGAAAATAATAAGTTGAAATTCGGTACAGAGATAGCTGAAATACCTCCGAGTCTCAGGACGGTAAAACAGAATCAACAAGGATAAATTAAAAACATAAAAAACCTGACACCGATAGGTAGCCAAGAACACTCTCGACTAATTCACATTTCAAACAAAAATATCAAAATCAGTTTACCTGTTTGGGAGCTACGATGCCACACACACACAGAGACACGTCAAACTTATAACACCCCCATCGTATTTGCATCGGGGGTTAAAAAGAGAAAAGAAAAAAAAAAGATTCATTCATTTTTTTTAATTTTTTGTACTGTCCCATGTTTATTACCCGTCGTTATTGACTTTTTGTTTTAGTTAAGAGTTGATATTGAACATACATTTTACTGGACTTGTCATACTTAGCATCACCAAGCACTTACTAAGTAGGCGACCACAAAACACTGTAAGGGTCTTCTGAAACGACGCTCAGACATAAATCTCGATTTAAAACTAGTTTTCACCTTACAAATTAATGTGTTCCAAATCGAGATTCATGACTGAGCGTCGTTAGCATTCGGGCCTCAGTGGGATTTGCTTGTAAAAAAATGTAAGTGAAAAAATGTTTTCTGAAAATATCAGCGAGTTTCACTGAAAAGTCAAAGCAGAAATCAAATTCCTATTAGACAAATAAGTTTGGCTATTAATTTTTTTTTAAATTTGATTTCTGCGATAGTTATAAATTAAGTATATTACTTAGATGTCTGTGAAATCCAAGATAGTGAACACGCCTAGCAAGAATGGAAAATATCTTTAACGTTGGAAGCGGCCGGAACATACTGTTAGGCGCTTGGTGGTATTTTTTCTTCTAATATGTACTCATTTACCTATCAAATTCAAAACTCCTTATACAAACAGGCAGACAAAATAATCTGTGATGATAAGTTTTTTAGGCGCTCATGGGTAAGTTTATATTTTAGTTTAAGAGTCCGGCGACCACTTTAGACTATACTTCGCATTGGCTTAAGGTATTCTGTAGCCATTTCGTCTAGAAGTAGAAGACGAGCGAAGAGAGCGAGTAATGATACCGACGAAAGTTATCTACAGAGTAACAAACTGCAATTTTTTTTTTTTATGACTTATGCACTTCTGTAATCATTTTTAAATAACTAAGAATTTTCCTTGTATTATGGATTCATTTAGTAGCTTATGATACAACTTCCCTATGTAATGGAATTTTTGATTTGCTTTGCCTACCTATTGAATAAATCAGTCAAAAGTGACCCTTTAAAAATGCGGATATTTTTCATAGCTCTATTTTCGCTTGAGAACGTTTAAAAAAAAACAATAACATAGGGGCGGAGATATTGTTAATATAATTGTACATCTAAATTTCATCATAATCTGACAAATGGTTTTCAAGAAATTTGAGTAGCGCGTTTGTATGGAAATTTCAGAGGGTCGCGGCCCTCTTAAGACGTCGATTATACCTTTTTCTGAACTAAAATAATTTTTACAGCTTTAAAACTGGTGTCATTCTTTTCTCGGATATTGAAGTAAATAGAGGACACTGATTTATTGTAGTGCTGTCAAAGTAGTTTATTGTAGCGAGCGCCTTTGTTATAAATATTGATTAACGTAGCAGCGAGCTGCGATATCGTTTTTAATAATATCCCACGACCATCATTTGAAACTACACTAAGCGTTTCAAGTCAACTTTTCTTGTAAGAACTGCAGAGGTGTGGAACTCGTTGCCTGCATCTGTCTTTCCACCTAAATACAATCCGGGGGTGTTTAAGAGTAAAGTGAATAGGTACCTCCTAGGCAAGCGTGTTACACCTTCGATCACGTCGACGCTTCCCATCAGGCGAGTCAGTGGTCAAACGCATGCCTAGTTTGTTGTAAAAAAAAATAAAAAAAAATTGAATGCGCTTCTGCGTCGCTACATTTTCCTTTGATTTTGACAGTTTCGCGTTACTAGCAGCTGTTTTTCATTTGTTTTGCGTCTGCATCGCCACAAAAACTTGTCGTGGGCGATCTCCTATAACTGCACAGACATTATCTACGGAGTCCGATCGGGGAGCCACGATCGTATATTATTACTAAAACTCACATTGCACTTAGTTAATATCTATCTATCTATCGCGCTATAGATAAGTGGTTCGCACTGTATACGAATTTTGTATTTGCAGGAAATGAACAAAGACGTAAAATTTAAGATACTTTATTAATCTTACGAACTACAGTTACAAAAGCTAATTTTCATGGCGTTTTCACACAAAGCTTTACAGACTATTTACAGAAATATCTCATCGACCAACTGCTTGTCTATGACTCTATGTGGTTTGGGCTTGGAAGATTTTCTTCGGCGCCTGTAGAGTCTTGCGTTGAGGGAGTAGAGTGCAGGGGACAAGGAGCAGCGAACGTTGAACCACCAGTCGCAAGACGCCACCCCTTGGGAGAACACCGTGCCGTTGGGGCACAGAAACGACGCTTGGCGCCCATCGATGTCGCAGTAGTGCCATGCTGGAATGCAAAAATACAGTAAGTAAGGTGAGTAAATTTGACAGACGTTTCTACAAGATAAAATTAACAGAACTCAAATAGCTGACCTAGGTAAAAAGTAAACGAGCCTACACTCTCGTCTCAATCTGATATTCTTGTTGCCATTTGTTTGTTACCGTTTAAACCGCACAAATCTAAAACTGAAACAAATCAATTGCTTCTGCTTATTATTGATTCTAAAAACTACATTTGTGTTAGTTACTTTAAATTTTGTATTGTTTTCTAACCTTCACCATTCATCGATACACCAAAGCATGCAAGTACGGGTAGCTCTAATGTACGTGACTGAAGTAGTAATTAACAGAATCTTTGGTTAACGCAATATCGTGAACCATGAATGTCATAAGCTAGTGAGACAAGTTAATTTCACCGGTAAATGGTTTAATCGTTTCTAAGGACGTTCATACCGTTGCACACAAAAGAAAATACTTAGCACCTACTTCCCAGGCGGACTTTACAAAAGAACCACACCATTATAGCTAAGCATAGCTTAGTGTTACACCACCTCCGTATTCAAAGTTTTCATTATGTCTCCTACGAACATTTTAGAATAATTTTGCATCGGCTAAAGATTCCCCCTATTGCCATTTCGTTCTAGAAGAACTCTGAAGAACACGACCAGCCAACAGAGCAAGTCAAGATTCTAATGACAATGAGTCTCTAAATTGAACTACAGAGTAACTTTTTTAAGACTTTCGCACTTGTCTGGTCATTGTTAAATAACTAGGAATTTTCCTTTCTTTATGGATTAATTTGAAAGCTAATTATGTAGGCAACCTCCCTAAGGGAAGGGGTTATTGATTTACTTTGTCTATCTATTTAAAAAATCAGTCTAAAGTGACCCCTACGAATGCGGATATTTTTCATAGCTCTATTTTCTTTTAAGGACGTTATTAACAAAAAATCAAGACTAGCCAGCCTAGCGTGCATGCCGAGACGAAATTTTGTCGACTTTTTATCGAGACACACGTATGTTTACCCTTATGATTTAGCCTTATGTTTATGTTTTAGCTTTGTCACGTTCTTGCATGACAAAAAGTGACGAGAACATATTTGTCATACGCGCATGCTAGACCTGCTGAAGGAAGGAAGGGGAGGAAGGGATATGGGCGTATAATTCCACATGTCAAATTTCATCACAATTGAAGAATAGTTTCCAAGAAACTCGCATCCCTTAAGGATTCGTTCTATTTGTTTTGTTTTTATAATAGCACGGAAATTTCACCTAATGTGATTTGAATGATGCCTGAACATCCGATTCCATAAACATAAAACCCAAAGTTGTCTAAATATTACAAACCTACGTTCGATTTCGTACTTATAACTGACTTGTTTAACATCGATTAGCACTAACAATTCGTTGTGCAAGAAATCGCGAGAAATTCACGCATGAATATTCTTTAGAATTATTTTCTGTCAACTCATTAGAAGAAGCCATTTGCATGAGGAAGTTTAAAACATTACGTCGGTTGTAGGAAGAGCGAGGACTTGACTAAATTGACTAAAAAACACAGAATCCAATTGAACCAGATTTAGAGTGACGGCAGTTTACTATGATTGGTAGAAAAACGGATCAGTAAAGAGACAATGATAGATAGATAGATATATAGATAGATAAACACTTTATTGTTCACACCAGAAATAACAAAGCAAAAGAACAGAAAAAACTTAAACTGTAGTGTAACAACTGACGGCCTTATCACTAAGAGCGATCTCTTCCAGGCAACCTTAGAATGGAGAGGATACGTATGAAAGAGTATGGGACATAGGTGTGACAAAAATTAACAAAAATAAGAGTCGATACACCTACTTAAACTATTTGAAATATACTTACGTAAACATACATTTCATACTAATATAATATAATACATTCTAATACTTAAAATACCTATAGATAATAAAATACTATTTGTTGCATATAATATCACTAAAATAAAGTAAAATTAACAATTCAACGAGGAATGACGTTAAAATCGCGGGTGAATCGCTGTCTCAATAAAAGAGACGACATACTTTTGTCGCGTTGCGTATACTAGGCCGGCAAGGCAGTGCATAGTGCGAAGGGCCTTTATCAAGCAGGGAGATAAAGGCTTTGATTGATGGTAATTGAAGCAAAAAGCCAAAAATAAGTCTTAGTAGCATGCATTCGACCTCTAGCACGTTGGGTTGAGGATATTGTAAATATAAATAAATAAATAAATTCGGGACACTTCCACACACGGTCGCCTGACCCGAAACTAAGCAAAGCTTGTACTATGGCTGCCAGAGACTGATATACATACTTGGATATTTTTAAATACATACTTAATACATATTAACACCCAGACATGGAACAAACACAAATGTTCATCACATAAATGTTTGCCCTAGGTGGGAATCGAACCCACGCCCCCAAGCTCAGAAGGCAAGTTCACTACCAACTGAGCCACCGAGGCAGTCAATTGTCATATTGCGACAAGATTGACAGCACAGGACCGGGATGAATTGCGTATGAGAGAAGAGGCATATGCTCAGCTGTGGGTGATTACGGGCTGATGATGATGATGAGCGTGCATTGCGAAAGGCCCATATCTAGTCTAAACGAAGAAGGCTGAAAAGATGATGGTGATAAGGGAACGTACCCATACTACGTGACTCATTTGGGGGGGGGGGTACGATTTCTTAATGTTTTGTTTGCAAAAAACGAGAATTACTACGTAAAACTAGAGTAGGAGGGAGGAGGTCTTAGAATAGAGTAGCATAGAGTACAGATGTTGACCGAGAGGGAGGGGAAGGGGGTTAAAAATTGTAAGAAATGGTCACGTAGTATGGGTACGTTCCCTAATGATATGTTTGAAAGCATGTCTATTTCATTGTTGAATGCTAGAAACCGTTTTGATTTTTGTCGAGAAATTTAAATTGTCATGAGTATTCTTATTGTCTGTTATCGACCGAGCGAGCGTTGGCAAGCGAAGCGTCTATGCTTCAGCTTCGACAAAAATGCTTTCGTATGTCCGAATTCTGTCCGGATCTTTGTCTCCAAGTCGTATTTCTAAACCGGTTCTCGAGATCGCGCATGATTTTTACTTGAAATAAAAATCACCACGATTTTGAAAAATGTCCAAAAACTGATTCGGCAAAAAATATAAAAGAACTCACTGTGGCCCGCGGGTTAACCCACGGTCCCACAGGAATTGCTGATTTGATCGGGATAAAAAGTACCCTATGTTCTTTTTTGTATCCCTGACAACGTGTATGCAAAATTTCATAATGATCGATTCTGTAGATAGGGCGTGAAAACGTTACAAACAAACAAACTCACTTTCGCATTTATAATATTTGTCAGGATTATCAAACCTGCTCACAAAATTTCACGAGAATTAGTTAAGGATGCGACCTGTAGGGAAGGACAGACGCCGGTCGCGAGGTCTCCAGCTCACAGAATCCCTAGTTCACCATGTCTTGCATTTTGATTTGAAACTGCTGGCAAAACGGTGATTAAATCACGGGGCAATTTAGCCCCCTGCCTGCTCCCAGGGCCTGTGGTGAAACCTATAAAAGGTTTTCTCTAGGCTAAAAAAATGGTATCAGTTCGTTTTGCTCTTATTTATATAGCTTACAAAAAAGGTGATAAACAAAGATGAATAACAAGCTTTATCGATGTGGTGTTAGATTGTAATCAAACGTGAACCAGACCAATTTAGTCGCGGATCTCACGTTCTACTCAATATTTCATGTCGAGACCATCTTCCGGGTTTTTTTTTGTTATAATTAGTTGACCTTACTCCATCAAAGGTCAATATTAATGATCATCACACGGCCAAGGTTTTATTTTAACGTGGAATGTAGGTGGAAGTAGACAATAGAAACTTTAATAGATAAGGTACTCCTACAGTTCAGTTTTTCTTTCAGCTTAAAGTACACAATAACATTTAATGACTTAGAATCAAGGATGAAGAACAGCCTAATAAAAAACAGCCTACGCGAATCCATTGAACTTTTACAAATAATCAAAAGGTTAACTATTCAATTTAACTAAATGTATTTCGATTAAAATAGTTACATTCAAAAGCGTCTGCAACTATTTTAAATGTAACTGTGTAAAATGAGATACCATCTATTTTTTTTGTGTGTATACGCTTATAAAACTTTCGACAATGCCTACATCAATCTAACTATAAACAACAGTAAATTATAATTACTATAGGAAGTGTTAATTAGAAGATTACAATTTATAACCAGAGTAGGGCACTTTCGTAATAACTTATCTAACAGCTCGTTCAAGATTTATAAGTCTCCTAGCTCTTTCTGATTAATACTGATACCTATTGTTGGTGATAGCACACAACTTTAAATGCATCGCATTATGTGTACCATAAAAAGGTAGTTAACGTCTGATAGAGATCTTTCTGGGTTTAGTAATGAATAAATAAATAAATCGGGAGACTTGCGCACACGGTCGTCTGACCCCAAACTAAGCAAAGCTCAGAGACTGATATACATACATTTTTTTTAAATACATATTTAAATAGATAATAACACCCAGACATAAAACAAAGAAATGTTCATCCCATAAATGTTTGTCCCATGTGGGAATCGAACCCACGCCCCCTAGCTCAGAAGGCAAATTCACTACTGACTGAGACACCGAGCACCCAGCAGCAGTAGCCAGCCACCGAATAGCCAGATAGGAGATGATCTGTAAGAATAATTTTATGTTTAATACCTTGGCACCGTGTCTCCATATCAGCGAAGAAGCCGGGGTAGGGCTGCTCGTCGCAGTAGAAGTTTGTGTATGGCACAGCGCCCAGCAATGGGTAGTCCGTTCCTGGCTTACCTGGAATGTTGAAAATAACAAATTATATTTCAAAAATTTAACATACATATTTGATATAATTTAGCAATTGAACATAAGTTCAAATTTCTCAATTATTATTTCGAATCGCCTGGAGCTAAGAGCTAATTTACTCTTTCACAACCCTCTCATTCTACCCCTACTCCAGACGCAAGACGTTAGCGGAATGAAATTCGCGTCCGCCAACTCTAAGTATCACAGTTATTTCTCATATGAACAAATAGCAAACAAAAAGATAATTTGGAGCACGCGCGTTGATGTCTTTAGTACCGGAATTTCATTGTTCGACACGACGACAACATGGGCATAAATTGAATTAAGTGAACTTGACCGACTTTATAAATAACTTATTTACTTAATTATTGTGTAAAAACAGGTATCCTACAAAGTCAAAACCTTGTTGAAATTTAAAGTAAGATTACCAGCAATACAGAAAAATTATTGCGCGCGCGTTGATGTCCTTTCAAGAAGAAACGCGCATGATCAAAACACAAAATTAAGTGAATTTGTTGTAATTAGAACTTCATTCATATATTTTACACAAGCTATGCCCCGCGGTGTTACTCGCGGTTAAAAAGCCTATGAACTATTCGGATCTATAATCTATCTCTGTGCTAAATTTCTTCTAGATCCGTTCAGCCCTTCTGGCGTGATTGAGTAAAAAACATCCATTTACATCCATTCAAACTTTTGCAGTGATAATATTAATGATTAATTAAATGTGATGTAAACTAATGATTAACAGAGTCAGATCATGACTTGTGAATAATAGTGTATATACTATAATGTAGCATAATTAACAGATTCGAGTCAGATTTAAGTCGTTATCCTTATTGCATTACAATAGGCGTAAAAATTAAACTATCGATAAACATCGCTAGAACGTTGGCCCGCGTTCGAACAATAGGTTCTAGTGTTTAGCACATAGTTAACTCTACCACAGAGTAAACAGGTTCAGTGCAGTAAGTTTGTACGACAAAACTCGATGTGAATCAGTGTGTGTGAGACTCTTATCAAGTTTTCGCAACACACACACTCTCGTACGTTTTTTTTCTTCAGTTTTATGGTTTTTGAGGTGGCTTGAGATGTCAATAATCGTTTATTAAAAGTTTGACGTCTATATCAGTCTGTTTGTTAAATCTTATATAGCTTGGCAGCAGATGAACGGAATCAAACGCGGTTTTGTTAATAGATGAACGATTTTAACATTGTTAATAACTACATCTGATGTAAATGACTCCAGTTATTTAAACTTTATGAGATCTTTACTAAATGTATGTAATTTAATTTATTAAATACACAACACAAATTACAAACTACAAAAATCAAAAAATCAAATGCATCGTATTTAGAATACGAATCTACGTCGTAACTCAATTTATATGTATACAAAAAAATTGAATTAGGAGACGTTGGGTGACTACAAAAAAATTAACATATAATAGACAATATTTTGATTATAGACAGATCAGGCAGTATGCGTGCTTTTCATAATACCTAAATATGCTACTTTTAGTTTTTTTTTTAATTATTAGTGTGCGTTCTTGTTTCTCGATACGATAAATCATGTTGTCCGCGCAGTTCCCGCAATCAGTAGATCGCCACGCCTGGTGAACTTGCGATTGACTTACGATTATTACCTCACTCTCATTACACTAGTATATTAGTCAGTCTGTTATACTCGTACTCGAATATTTGTGGCACAATGCTCGTGTAACGGTTCCATTCTAGTTTTATTGAATTAATTTGCTGTTGCCCTACTTGAAGGGTTTTTAATTGGTTGCTCGTGTGGTGAAAATAAAATGTTGAGAGAAAAGAAAAAGGTTTATCAGTAACGGGAAAAAAATACTTTTGAAATGTGGTGAAATCATGAATTGAATTCAATTGAATGTTTTCATAGTAACGTTTTATTACTTTACCTAAAAAACACTTACTTAATGAAATGTTGAGTTTTGTAATTATACTAAAGGTTAATAGTTAATAGTTAATAAGTTAATAGTTAATAGTTTATCTTAATTATAATTTAAAAACAAAAACGATGTTTTTATAAAAACAAAAATGATGTAAATATAGCGTTTGAGTTAGTACCTACATAATGAGCTCTATAAATATTTTTGTCTTGCATTGTTCACATTTTGGATTCGAACTGAAATATCAGACACTTCCTGTAAAAGTCATCAGAGCCACACAATGTCATAACACTGATTACATCGATCGATCCCTCTCGAAATCTAGCGTAATCATTGCGGGCACGATCCCAGAGCATTATGCACTGGCCGCGCTCCCGGCGCTCATTGGAAGTTCGCCTGCAGTCTGCTAGTGACCACTTTCACCCGACCGCCCTCTTACCAAGACTTTACGATTCATAAACGCTTTACGACTAGTATATGCTGACAACAACAAACATAGGTTAGCTACAGGCTTACCTATTGATTGAGGTTCCTGATGTAGTTAGCTGCTTTTTGCGGAAAAGAAAGTAAGAAGATTATTATTTTTCAATCGAAAACTGTAGACCTGTCTACTATATACATACATATGTAATAGACTATGTGCAGACGTTATGAAGGAGTGGTCTTTTTTCGTTCACAAAGGACTTAGCGCTGACTAACATCACCTGGATGTTTACTACGATAAAGCAATCTTGCCGAGTACAAAAACGAGTCAGACGAGATTCAAAACACGCAGATATCTTAGAAAATCTTTCTGAACCGCGTAGCTATTTCAGAACCACCTCAGTCATGCGGTAGGCCTGTAGTGACGAAACTTCAGTTGGCTCGTACTCGTACGTACGCTCTATCTCATTTCAAATCTGTTATTGGAATAAAACGATATAAAGTTTCGTCAGTTGTGCTGAAAGATGAGTGAGATAATTATAATAATGTGCCGTACTGTGTGAAGACAGACCGAAAGAAAGAACGTACAAAAGAGCTACGAAACATTAAACAAGATCTATAAGCAATGTAATATACTATCGAAGCTATAGTTGTAGGAATGAACGGTTTGATCGTTGTTCAAAATTATTTTACATTACTGTACAAAAAATAAACTACTATGTTATAAATATGTGGATATAATTATTTTAATTTTGTAATCGATTCGCTATCGAGAACCAATCGGTAACGCCTTTAATCCACAGACTATGGAGTCACCTCTGACCCTTATTGATTCCTAGTGCAATGAGAATGCACTTCTGTAATAACGGCCAGCACAATACAGATGTTGGAAGCGATTGCCTAACTGCCTTCGTGTGTAGTTAGGTACCTATCTGTCTACGAACCTCATAATTATCAAAAGAAGAAAAATAAATGATGGATTTGAAATTTTCAAGCATAGTTTGGATGATTAATACTGAAAATAAACAGTTAACACTTTAAAAATTGGTGTCAAAAGAGATCTTAGTTAGTTTTGGGAATTAAGTTGAACCCTAGGAACTACAAGCATACATCACATGAGAAGCTCTTCTATAAATGGTCGTTAACATCATATATTATGTATCTTAGATGCAGTTAATTTTCATACAGTGTTTTGTTATTATTTTCCAAGTATGGAAAGTGATCAACGCTTGTATAACACCTTGCAACCTACGACCTTACATAATCATTGCTTTAAAACACCAGCATTTACGTTGAGCTCATGTTTTTAAGCAATATGCCAAATACGAAGCCACATTCTTACACCTAACACATTCGCAAAATGATACTTTGTGAAATTATTCAAGTCAGCCAAAATAATGACGTTCTTTTATTGCATGATAAGTCAAAGTTTGTAAGCAGACAGACAAAATGATTTGCTGTTTCATTAGCCATACATGCAATCTATCATCAACCCACATATCTATGTTTAGCTTTTGTATGTTATAAATAATAAACGAATTTTTGACATAAGTATAGTACATAGTGTACTGATGGTCTTTTGATCAAAATACTAACTGAAAAATAAACACTCAAATAAGTTGCATACTTAATAATTTATAAACGATTTATAACTAGCAGTTTAACACATCGTTGATGATTAAACATAACTTGAAGTTAAAGCAAACAATAAAGGTCATTTTAATTTTACTACCTCCATAAATCAAAAAGTCAGTGCACCTACTTCCTCTGCAATTGATTAGATTGTTTATGTGACATTATGCAACTCATTCATCGAAAACTAAGGAAACAATGTCCTAAAAGTTAACACTTATTACATAATTTTATGGAAGTGTAAAATGAACTGAACCTTCCGGGCGGAGGTCATCGTGGGACAAACAAGGTCGACGAGAACAAACACTCATGCATGATGAGCTGTGACCATTGTATGACAATACCTTAAATAATAATCTTCAATGAAATATGGGCTCTATTTCCACGTGCTTTAAGTCATAAGCTTTGTTTGGCTTGGCCCTTAATGTTTCCTCACTTTTGACGGCAAAGAAAAAAACGTACATAAGAAAGAAGAGGTACCTATTTCATCGTAGTTTCCACGAAGCTTAGGAATTCTTATTAAAACCAAGTTTTTGCTGCCGATTGCGCACTCCTCGGCGGCGTTATTATAGGCTATGCTAAATTGCGAAGGTGTGCTAGACTTGGCAGTCACTTGACTAATTTGCCGCATACACCACATATTTGTTAAACACATGCAAAAACTTGAGTGGAATTTGGGGTCTCAATCTAAACGCAATTTTGGTACCTACGTACTAAAATGGCAAAACATTTGCAGACTCTTCAGATTTATTTTGAAACTGAGATGAGCAAGTCGTACGCCGGATAGTTTTTTTTTCTTTAATTGCTTAATAAGCTTGCGTTTGGCCGCTAACATGCCTGATGATAAGCAGTGATGCGGCCTACGATGGAGCACGCTTGCCCAGAAGAAACCGATTCACTCGAGACTTGAAGACACCCAGGGGGGCTATTCCTGCGCGTGAGATGAGATGAGATTTTATCTTGGTCACTCTCACATCTATGACGTTTTAAACTAGAGCAACAAGGACGCAAAATGGTGAGATAAGAATCTCAAATCTCCGAATAGGGTCCCAGATTGTATGTGTTAGGGAACACACACTCTGGTAGAGTATTCCACACTCTAGCGGTCCGTTTAAGAAATGAGGAGCCAAAGCGTATTGTGCGTGTTGAAAAAACGCTGTCGTTGCGTTTTTTGCTTTTGTCGCTTTCCCATAACAGATTCAGTTCTAGTTCAAATTCCTGAATAATATTGCGCGCTCCACTTTGTGACACCCGAAATTTCATTGCAAAAATGGACCTACAATCAAAGTACATATATGGGTATTTAATTTATCATTTCTACATTTACATATATGAACAAGCGCTATAAGTCGAGGAAGATCATCTCGTTACTTGGACATCTTCAAATCTAAAACCAGTTTGACTTGACTCACAAATTGGGTAGTCGCTATAAAACAGCCTCATTATTTTTAGAGGTTACATCATTACCCCAAAATACATTTATAGCATTTGTATTATTCTTCTCCGTTTTTTTAAAGCATCGATAGTGGAATTATCTACATTATTGAACTGTAGCTGATAATATATCTATGGAAGTAACTTGCGCAAACTAAGTACGTGTTGGTACCTAAAGTAATCTAAGAATTAGGATTTTCAATTATTGGTGTTCTATTTCCAAATTTTGATAGGCATGCTTGACATCAGGCAAACGATAAGCTCGTCTCGTCATTTTATCCAACAGAGTGATAGTGGATTAAAATAACACTATATATCATACTAACCACACTAATATCATAAATGCAAAAGTTTGAATAAACGGATGGATGCTTGTTACTCAATAAAGCTGGAACGGCTGAACAGATCTGGATGGAATGTGATACAGAGATAGTTTATAGTCGGGAATTACAAATTATGATACTTTTTATCTGCGGATGAAACCGCGCGGAGCGCGAAAATGCATTAAATTATACCACCCGCATATGTTTCAGGGGCCTAACCACGAATTTTGATCGTTACGAAAACTGTTTTCGTTTTCGTTTGGCTTCATACATTTAACCTAGTTCCTTAACGATTCCGCCAGGGGCGCCTTATTGAAGTGTATGGAGCCAAACGAAAACGATAAAAATTTTCGTAGCGATCGAAACTCATGGTAAGGGTACAGGTCGCATAACGAGATCTGTCAAGAGTTATATTTAGAACTTAGCCAGTGGGTAATGAACGTTATCTTTATCATTAATAACGCTGAGTTAGGCACGTTAGTATGACCGCGGAGTGGCGCAACCTGCTCTATGGCGCAAGTCTAGTCTTCACTACGGCTTTAGCATGCCCGTTAAACAAGGAACAACGTACGAATATAATGGCACTCACTAGCGTTAAATTGCTTTGCATAAATAACAGTTTAATTATAAAACCAAGGTCACAGAATAAAATAAGAAGAAAGTATCTCGTCATTTTCAGAGAAACGTGTGGAGAAATAAAAAGAAACATTAGTGGAATTAAAGTAACAAGCAGAAATCCTTTTAAGCTTTAATAACATGCATATTCAACAGCCATTTATCCGCAAAGACGTAGCTAAAGTAAATCATAGAGATAACATTAAATTGTCTCTACATATTAAGTTGTATTTTTTGTGCTCAAATGTAATATTGTGGTATAGTCGTTTGAAGACGATTAGGTAGCTTTAGAATCAAATTCAATTAAAATAAATTATTTCCCACCACACTAGCAGGCGTGGGATTATTATGATGACTGCTTCTACCGCAGTGTCATTATGAATTATGATGTTGTCAATTTCCTTCATAAATATCATTTGATTCATAACTCAGGTATCCTTCGATTTACAGAATCAATTTATTCGGTTACACCAAAACTTGTTTGCCAAAAAATATCCTTTCTTAATTATTATTTAGTAAGATTCAGCAGAATATCTTTATAATAGACGTTTTTTTAATTATTTCTTGAAGAAATAGGTATAAAACCTTGTGAAATAATATAGCATATCTAAGACAATCTGGGTATGAACCGCATAAAGACAAATCTGGTACTCCGAGAAAGACGTTTATGCAACGTAAGCGGCAAGCCAGACAGAAAAGTCCTAAGACGAGGACGAGACCAGACGGGACGGGACGTAGACTCAGCGTCGCTATAATGTATTTTCATACAAAATGCATCTTTTTTTTATTATTTTTTAGACACATAAACAAATAACAATCGATATACCAACACAATACATACATCTAAGTTCTGAACTGGATTGTCATCTAAAAATAGTGTGTGCAGAAAAACCAAAAATTAAACATAGGCAAATGTGTCATGAGACTGAACTCAAGCACGGAATTCTTAATATTACTAATTATATCCTAAAAAGTATATATTATATCTACTGGTACGATATGCTATATAATATACTTATTAAATAAGATAGGTTATAGATGGAGGATACCTTTAATGGTTTTAAGATAATTGAAAAACTTGCGATTAAAAATATCAACTTCGTAATTAATTTTTAAATAAATCTATAGCGACGCGACGCTTCCCTTTTTGGATAAAGGTGTCATGACATCTCGTCCTCTATTCTTACGTCTATTTTGTCTGGCCAGGGCCTAAGCGTTGTCACAAAAATGACATCGAAATCACACAAAAAGCCAAACATGCTTACACCCGAAAAACAACGTTCTATTTAGCGCAGTCGGGTAAAACTCTACACAAGTAAGTTCCATAAAAATCCACAAACACACGAAAAGAACAAATCAAAATGACATGTGCAATTATGTGCGTAATTTTTATTACATGCCGTGCGATTCTACTATTGTTAACGAGTACTCGCAGACTTGCGGTAAGCGTGCCTAGATTTATCGCCTAGCTAGACGATTGAAAAGTGAAATCTTAGCTAACACGTCCGGTTCGATTGTGAAAAGCACGTAATCCGAGATGATTTCATGACTGGCAACCATTTACAGATATCAGACCAATTTTTCATGGATTTAAATGGAATTTTTCACTGACTTCAACTGTTGTTACGTAAATCCAGGAAGTAAACAATTGTCAAATAAATACCATCCATAATCAGACAGAATTCTTCGATGTATAATTAAAAAAATGTTATTCTGTCATATTTCTGAGAAGCTACAAGCATTCGAGAAGCTATAAATTTTCAAAAAAGGTAAAACATAAAGAGATTTTATTTTTATTTTTTTTATTTCTTAATTGTCTTGCGTTTGGCCGCCAACATGCCTGATGATAAGCAGTGATGCGGCCTACGATGGAACACGCTTGCCTAGAAGAAACCGATTCACTTGAGACTTGAAGACACCCAGATTATAAGTGTCAGGGAACACACACTCTGGCAGAGTATTCCACACTCTAGCGGAATAATAAGACATCGAACCAATAGAATAGACGATGGTGTGCTTATCAGGTGAGCCATCAGCTTATTTACGTAGGCTGTTTATAAAACGCAAAGCAAAATATAGAGGCCTTTCACAAATTAGCTTCCTCTACAATCTTGCGGTCCATGGTAGAGTTCGGTGAAATATTTTGTTAATTATTTCCACATAAAGCCAGCTTTAGTAGATTTCTTAACGCTACGTCGTCCGAAGAGATAGATTTGGCTAAACACTTGATTGCCCACTTATCCACGTATGCCGTACTTATCGAATTACTCAACGACGTATTAAATATTTAATTTGTGTTTGAAAAATTATCTGCGCGCATATGATTGACGCGAGTGTTGTGTACATTTTACATTATATATATTTTATATATGTTACAAGGTTTAATCTTTTTCCATTTTTCATTTTACCAAAAATGCATCACGAGTAGGTACGTTTCTGACAATATTCTTCATTAGAAAATCGGCAACTATACGAAACACACATCAGTTTTTAAGCGTGTCGTACATACCTACCTAGTGTAAGTCCTTGAAGGGCTCTACAATAATCGTCTTCTGTCATTTTGTCCCACAAAAGACATCAGTTTAATTCCCATTAAACTCTCGTCTTTTTGTAAGAATTTCCCAACTATGGTCTTTTTTATATGTAGTTTAAACAGTGTTTTATTATTTTGCTCATCGCGGTCAAACCAGTTTGCTAGTTTTAAGCACTATGGCTGAACCTGTCTGCATGAGAATCCAATAAAACCATGCAGTTTGATTTACGGCTATCCTGCCCGGGGCTGTCTGCATCTTCGTATGCGCATACCTATTATTTGTGAGAATCTACTTTATTTCATCTATTTAATAAATACATGCCAGTTTTAATAAATAGCACATCTATAAAATAGTAGAACCTGTTTGGTCGTATAGGAGAACGCAGCTGCTTCAAAAGAGACTTTAAAAACATTTTGTATAAGTAATCTTGTTTTTTTATTTTTTAATGTTTTGTTGTTTTCTTGTTTTAAATAGTAAACAAAACCTTTTGTTAATTTATGCAAAACAATGCAACAATATTATAAGAAAACAGACATTGCATTTTGAACTAAAAATAGGGACAGCAAAAAACGGCATTAAACTCAAGGGAGTCTAGTTATGAGAAATTTCCTGCAATAACTCGGAAAATTTTAATGTTATATTTGTTAGCGATTAAGAACTCATATGCTCACAAGACTGCCTTCGTGGCGACCTCAAGCCAGCGCAGAATGTCAGGGCGAACGCAAATAAACACGATGTTAGCTCCAACTCTCATCAGTAATTAGTGAATTGTGCTAACACTTTACTGATTGGCAATGACTTCAATCGGCGACTAGATTCTAAGCACTTTAATATAAACGGCCAATAAGTTAAATTTAATCTGTATAAAAACACCTAACTTTTGTTTTCTAGTCGGACTAAAGTCAGACACAAGTTAGTGGCAGTCCACTACAGTTTAGATCTGTAGTACAGTTTAGATCTGTCATCAGTATGACAGATCTAAACTAGATAACTTAGATCTAACTTAGGTATATCTAGTCTAGTCTTTATTATCATTTATTATATGAATAATCAAAAGCGATGATAGCCTAGTTGACGAAGGCTCGCCTCTCAAGCCAGAGGGAGTGGGTTCGACCCCAGCCGATGGCATGCACCAATTTGTTCATTGTGTGAACATGTGTGCGTAATGTATGTCACCTGCTACACGACTGGAGCCCGGTGTATGGCGACAGGCTCACCCCCTGTCACATTTGGGACTGAATCGTCCGTCGAAGTGCGGGTGTTGTATTACACCTTTGGATGAAAGGCGTGACGATATGTTATGCTATGTTTATGAATAGTCATCATCATCAAATACCGTCTTTGTACCCATTGAAGTTTGGAGATTACAAAACTAGTCAAAACTAATTGATTTAGGGATAGTAATACAAAGGTAAGTTTTGTTTATAATGTTATATCAATAACCTGGTTACTTTTCAGGATACAGTATTTATATTCGACCAACTGATCATCTCAATTAATATTACGTTACGTCGCTACTGATTATGGTGTAGAAACATCGATATCATAAAATAAAATTATATTGCTTCGTTAAGCTACTGTTAAGGAAAGGAAGACGTTTATTGAGAATCTTCGTTATTAATTATGCTCAAAATATTTATATGTATTTGAGTGTCAAAAGTTTTGATTGACTTCATTAAGCTGATTGGCATTGCTTAATTGACCGGTTGACATTAACTTTTTCAAATTGTATTGCACATTTAGCATCAATTATCTACCAAACTTCGGATTACGTATGAGTCATTCTTATGTATGACCGAAGAGATACTAGTTTCCTTCGGAAAAGCTATTGACTGCCCCGGTGGCTTAGTTGATAGTGAACTTGCCTTCCGAGCTTGGGGGCGTGGGTTTCGATTCCCACCTAGGGCAAACATTTATGTGATGAACATTTGTGTTTGTTCTATGTCTGGGTGTTAAATATCTAGCTAAGTATGTATTTAAAAATATATTTGTATGTATATCAGTCTCTGGCATAGTACAAGCTTTGCTTAGTTTGGGGCCAGGCGACCGTGTGTGGAAATGTCCAGAATTTATTTATTAATTCATATTTATTTATTATAAATAGCATAAGAGCCCTTACCCTTTATTATAGCCCTTGTACTGCCGAATGATATTTTATTTTTAATATTCTCTTTATGTTTGTTTTACTTTGTATTTTTGGTGTGCAATAAAGATGTATTGTTTGTATTGTAAGATAGTATGTGAAAAGCGGTAGGTACCTAATAACACTATCAGAGATATAAAGTATCTGCATGAACTATTGTGATGAACTATTAGAGATAAAGTAATTGGTTACCTATAGATAAATGACAAACTAAAATTAGATAATCCTTTCATTTGCCTTTGTACTAAAGATTACATGACAGAAATAGTGTTTTCGCAAACTATCACCAACATCCAAAGCCTCTAAGTGCAGACTAAACTGCGACTAGCCTACACCATTTCTATTCCTAACCTATGCTAATATCTTGTGCAACATTCCGACATAGCTTCATAGTCTGGGTGCTTCTGTTGCTCAAAGCGGCGATCTCGGCCTCGCCAGTAACGTACGATTGTTAGCACAATTAAGAGCCATGATATAGAGCATGGAAGACAAAAGCTGAGAGCAAGGCTAAGTACACCACGCCATGGTCGAGCCTTGAATTAAACGGCACCATTAAACAATTTGATAAATTAGACGCATTGTCGTGATTAGTAATCAGGGCTCATTTTTCAATAGCCAGATACGTTTGCACGAAAAAAAATACAAATATATTTTAAAGCAGCTTAGCTTTATAATAGTGCATAACTTAATTTATTCTATTGCTAATTAATTCGACCTCAGATAAAAATGTCTACATAAGCTTTTTCCATATCGTGTGATCTAAAAACTAAAGTTAAAAGTCGATCGTGTCTAATATTATGCGAATCATAAAGAACATCGATCTACCTATGATAAGGAATCATAAAATAACGTATGAACAAATAAATCATTTCAAATTAACTGTAATCAACTTCAAGATACATTTGCCATTGCATAAAACTATTAAAAATAGTTTTGCAGCTGGATGTAATGCATAACCAAGACATATCAAATTAATCATTGATCCAATATTAACGCACTACACCTACTTATATGGCTTTTTGCAAACATCCATCAATTTTATTAGTAACGTACCTATTTTTATTGGTATTATCAATAGGATCATCAATTTCGACTGGCCTTAATTGGTCCACGTTTTACGACACGTAGGTTAAATGGAGCACGAACATTATGAAAATATCGAATTCAAACTGCAAGGATTGTGTCATGATTGACAAGATAATGCCTGGCATCAACTTTAACTCTAATATGAATGGATTCACGTCAGTTATGAGCTTATAAAATACCAAACATTTTCAAGTAGGTAACTGTTTTGTCATTCATCATCGGCTCATCAAGTCCTTACGTCTTTGTGTTAATGACACGTCATGAAACTGAATAGGAACGTTAGTCTTAAATAAAATATTAACGTCCATTCAGACAGCAGTTCGTTTGATGTGTTTTTATTTAATAAACCATTCTGAGATCCGTAAACAGGTCTATAAACTGCAGAAATGTCGAGGGCACTTTTATTCCCCTCCACTAACTATCAATGGTTGCTCGTAGCATGTGCCAAAATTAAGAACTATAATTACATTGCTCCTATGCATTATTCATTGCTGTGGAAACAATGATGTTATTACAAAGCCTATTTTTAATATCACTCATTAAAATGTTGGCAAATATGTATGCAGGGATAATGTAACGGTTGGCGCAAAATTAAGGTTCTATGGTCGATCGTTGGTAAATGGATAATTAATAGTTTATTGGTACCCTTCACAGGACCTATGTACGTAGTAATAAGGTACTTAAATGCATATTTAGTCCTAGGTCGTAGGACTGCATTTCCTGACAAACAACTGTTAGTTGCCCTGTGCCCATGTAGTAATGCTATCATAAAGTCTTGCTCTAAACTCAGCAATATAATTATGATAATCCTACTCCTACTAATATTATAAACGCGAAAGTTTATATGTATGGATGGATGGATGGATGTTTGTTACTCTTTCACGCCAGAACGGCTGATGAATGAAATTTGGCACAGAGATAGATTATAGTCTAGAATAGCACATAGGATACTTTTTAACCGCGGGTGAAACCGCAGGGCGCAGCTAGTAAATTATATGGAAGTAAGTATTTTATTTTATGATTTGTTGTACTTAACGATAAAAATACATTTATTTCGGAACCAGTCTGCGAGTAACGAGAGCTGCGTTGCCCACGTTATCAACGGATCACAGAAGTATAAGACAGCAGTTTATGGATGTGTTCTCATAAGCTGCTCCTGCATGCTAAACTTACTTAGCAATTGAGGTGTATTGCTAGCAAATGCGAGGGATCCTGTGAAATTCCGATGCTCCTTCGTTAGGCAGATGATCGAATGGTTTCACGTACCTCGGCTGTACTACAACGAAGTGCGCTACGAGTTGTGGAAAACATGGTAGATCTCTGCTCAATCGTGGATATTTTGTCCATATTATTAGCCCATGATTATCAAAAACAATAGAAAGAGGATAGAAGAAACAGTTGACTAGCAGTATGATACTAAATGGACTAGAAAAAACGTCTGCGCAGTCAGGTCAAAAAGGTTTAATCGCCAGCTGAATAAGACAAAAGAACTCACCAGGTATAGCCATGCCGAGCTCCAAGTATTCCTTGACGGAGGGGCTTAGGAAGGCGTGCGGCGCGTGCGCTGACGTAGGCTCGGGCTCCGGCGCGTCGAGCGCCTGCGCGGGCTCACGGGACACCGGCCGAGCGCCGTTGTCGGCTCGCACGCGCTTCCGCACCGAACCTTCTTCAGAACCACCTGCAATATGTCAAAATGTCACCAACAACCACACAAGAGGGCTATTCTTACAAGTCGAGATAGTATTTGTCATTGTCTCTCTCGTTCCAAAGGTCATGGGAGTGAAAGTGACCAAGAAACATAGGGGGCCAGCAGATGATGTCTGGATGCAGCCCGATGTCACGCTCGCGCTCGCGGCGTTTGCAGAGAGAGAGAGAGAGAGCAGAGTTTGCAGGTGTTGCTAGAAGTTTCCCAAATGAAGCAACAGACGATCGTTTCAGTCGATAATAATTTGCTTTTTTAAGCTGGAAAGTTAGGCTTTTCACCACAGCTAATGCAATGGGTGATGAAGTTGGTGATGTCAATCCATTAAAACTAGATTTATTGTAGTAAGTATAGGCTCTAAAGAAAATACCCCATGTGTGTTCTACGATACTTGTTATTTTTTCGGGTTACCTAAAATTTCTTTTTTTAAATTTTTTTTTTTATTAATTAAGGCACTTACTTATTTTTTATTGATACTAGACTAGTAGGTACGTTAATTTAGTACGTAAAGAAATATTTAAAAATGAATGAAATTTGAAAACTTTTTTTCGAGCGAAAGTAAAAAATTAGCTTTGACCTAAAAGTTTTAAAAAAAGTTCAAAGTTGTAAAATATCCTAATAATATTATAAACGCGAAAGTTTGTATATGTATGGATGGATGGATGGATGGATGTTTGTTACTCTTTCACGCCAGAACGGCTGAACAGATCTGAATGAAATTTGGCACAGAGATAGATTATAGTCTAGAATAGCACATAGGATACTTTGTAACCGCGGGAGAAACCGCGGGGCGCAGTACTTAATAATTTTTAAAACTTTTTAAAAGCCTGAACTTTCAAAGTAGCCTATACCTACCTAATACAAAAAAGTCAGTACCAGATAATCTGTTAATAGTACCTACTCTAACTGCTAATATTTTTTACACGAAAAGCTGAACCGATTTTGATGAAATTTAAGAAACGGAATGATGAGTATACTTCTTCAAAATTAGTTTATCTAAGTATAATAAGACCAGAAAGCAGAGCTTAAAAAGCCGACTTCCCGTCATCCATGAAAACAATTCTTAGATTTTTGATATGTATTTTTAAAAACTGCTTGATCGACTTTGATAAAATGTATATGGCACCACGTTTAAAGTATGATCTACCAAACAAAAAAATAATTATTAGAATCGATTAACAATTAACGGTAAAAAAAAACATACAGTCGAAATGAGAACCTCCTCTTTTTGAAAGTCGGTTAAAAACATTGTTAGGAGATGGAGAATATTTTTTTGTTGGAGTCCTATTAATTAAATTATCTTATTACAATACCTGAACCACAATACAAGCTCAACTCTTTGCTTACCAGTAACCGTCAACAACGACATCACAAATACCAAGCCCAACACATATAGCCCGCTCATTTTGACTTTAGAGACTCCTGCTTCCGAATTCATTCACTAAACCGTATGCAATCGCATATTATTACTACTCAGCATGTCACAATCCAAAAGCTTCAGCCGGCATTGGAGGTACGAAGGTCTCAAAAGGATTGACGAATTTCGTAATGTGCCTTATGACTTATGTGTTAAGTTTACTTGAAGACTGGATGATAAATAAACGCGACGCGAGTGGTTTGTTACATAACCACTGTGCGGTACTTGCGTGCGCTTTCGGGGACAAGCGAACGCGTAATGCTCACACCGCGCGCGCATAGAAAGATTCGAATTTAAGCGCGCGGTGACCTCTAAACTTTGTGGATGACTTTATCACGTACAACATCTTTATTTAGGATACATAATATAGGTAAGTATTTACCTAGGGCATTTTGGTGCGTCATAGTTAAGTGGGCACAAATTATTCTGTTGAAAATTAATTAAGTAGGTATCTATCTATATTTAAGTACTTACCTATAATTTATGATAATATGACAAAGGCGCTATCCCATTTTCATACTTTTTTATAATACAGTAGGTACCCATTGGTACGTTTATATAATAGTAAGTACTCGGTACGTTTTTTAAATAGAAGTTTATGCTAGGCCTAATGGTATACACCTAGCACAATCTATGAAAAAAAACCATCTAGTGCGCGTATAGCTAAACTCGATTGTAATAACTTGTGCATGAAAATGTAATTTGCGGTTATCTTAGACTACTTTTCTCGATTTTACAGATTTATTTGACAAATATGTATCTTATTACTCAGGTACGTTTAAATCGTCAGTTTGCTACTGACAAATATCTCAACAAAAATCGTAAATGACTTACGATGGCCGCCAATAACACTAACATTTACTTTCTTACTCGTAGTTAAGACGTCTCTGGGTGACGCCCTAACGCACTTGACACAGACGCAGCCTGCGGTGGCGGCCAATGGGCCGCCAGTGGCCGCCAACACAAAAGTCCTATGGCCGCTACCGCAGAGCGCTTCAGGATTCCTGTGGCCCTATTCGGAGATTTGAGATTTTCATCTCACTTTTTTTCGTCCTTGTTGCTCTCGTTTAAAACGTCTTAGGTGTGAGAGTGACCAAGAGAAAATCTCATCTCATCTCACGCGTAGGAATAGCCCCCCTGCGCGTGAGATGATATGAGATTTTATCTTGTTCTCTCTCACACCTATGACGTTTCAAACGAGAGCAACAAGGACGAAAAAAGATGAGATGAAAATCTCAAATCTCCGAATAGGGCCACAGTTTAAGAGACCCCCGTCATGCCGTAGTTCCAATAACAAAAATACTGTTTGAAATTTAAATTTCGCGTCATGAGCGAAGCCAAAAGAAAAACAAAAGAAACGAATCGTCCACAGACTTCCAATACAGGTGTCACCTTAACAATGTGACAAACGCCTTCCGATAGCCGGATCCGACTCTCAGCTTGAAAAATCCGACTTAGATATATTCCCGGCCTCAGGGGCCCTATTCAGAGATTTGAGATTTTCATCTCACCTGTTTTCATCCTTGTTCCTCTCGTTTAAAACGTGATAGGTGTGAGAGTGACCAAGAAAAAATCTCATTTCATCTCACGCGTAGGAATAGCCCCACAGGTGATCCCCAATCATAGACAATCTGATGTTTTTCATGTTTTTTTTTTTAATATCAATTTGAAACTCATCGTTTTTAGAACTATTAGATTAGTTTTACCGATTTTGGTGGACCGCTGGCAGAAGGGCTGAAACCTTTGGCTAAAACCACAGAATACGCCCACATAGCATGCATGAAGTTTTCATTTTATGTTTTTCACTTCCATGCAATTTAAAAAACAAATTATAACAGATTGGTCTTTGACTACTTTCTCATAGCTCCTAACAAGAACCGTTTAAAATAAAAACTTAGTACACTACATTTGGAAACATAAAAGGGAGGGAAACTATCACGCCATAACGTATTTGATGCGACATGATGTGTTAATTTCTAAAAAAAAATTAATACGGACCTCACTTAGTTTTAACGTTTAGCTGATTAGCTGCAAAAGACTCATATTATATAAGAACGTTGACGTTGTATGTATAACTTTATTTGCGGATGTGGGATCGATGGGACTTTTCATATTTTATTGAAAATGGTGGTGGTGGCTCAACATTTCAATTCTCAGTTAAGGGAAATAATTTAACCTAAATTTTGGGCTTACTTGACCCGGCCAACAAAGAGAATGTAAGTTATGCCGGTCAAGACCCGGCTAAAATTCTCTGTATCTTTTTAAAATCCATAGACAACTATTTTCAGAAATCCGATTACAAGCAAGCAAGCAACTCTGACTACTCGCCCCCCTTGTTTGTAAACCCCCCTCCACCATTTGAAAGAATTAATTTGTTTGAATTGAATGTTGTCGTTGTCGAGCGAGGTTATTAGTTTTCTACCTTAGCTGATCTAAGTGTGGTTTAATTATGTGAATTCATTTAGTCGAATAACAGTTATTGTGGAGTATATTCACTATTTGGATTGATTCAGGATTCAGACAGTAACATCGCTATCATATTTGCTGGGTGTTTTAAAATTCTGCAATCATGGATGAAATCATACGGAAATGTTGTCCAAACTGCAGTCAATTCTACTTTCTGAAACGTAAGTAATAAATCCTTGCTCAGTAATTTTGCTTTCACAGTCTTGGATCCTAAAAAACAAACCTACCTTCAGAGTTTCACAAAATACCGGTCGGCATGTTCAATGAATTCTATGAAACGTAAACATTGAAACATTTTTAACAGTCTTGATTTTATTAGTTACAGCGCAACATTCATCAGTCGCGAAGGGCAACTTGCCTTTGTTTCTGGCATGTGGACATTCTATGTGCGAAAACTGTGTCAAAAACATTGTAAAGTTCGCGGAGCCGATAGAATGCAAGATATGTCACCGTGACCACTTATTGGAAGCCTCACAACTGGCTCAGCTAGAAAAAGACAAGCTCAAACTGTACCAACTGTTTCCCGTAAATTTTCACATGGTTGGAGAGTTGACATTGCAGTATTTAGAGGTATAAATACAACTAGCATCACTTAAAATCTATCCAAATCATAACCCGCACCCTGATTGTGTAACTTATCTGGTCTTGAACTCTAAAAAACCATAGCTGGGCTTCACAAATCTTAGACTAGGTTCATGAAAGCAAAACTCATGACCAGAAAAGAAATGCAATAAGACCGTCATTGCAATAACGTAAAATTTGTTTACTTTTAGAATACTGAAAATAAACCCTTACCAGAAGATAAAGAGTTATTTGTTGACTTACATTCCATACTGAAAGAAAGTGATGCATCTAAAGGTATGTTTTATTTGCCTGTTACCTTACCAAATTTGTACTCTCATTTGAGGGCATAAGATAAATTTATTTCGGATATCTCCACAATGCTTCAGTTGTTCTCAAATCATACAACTTTTTAGTTTGCCACACAAAGCAGAGGTGCTCAGATTTGTTGTTTACAAGGCTTTAGAAAACCCAATTTGATTAATTACCTTGCTTGTTCCCGAAGTGCTAACTAAAAGTTTGATACATCTGTAATATTAGTGTAATTCTTACCTGTTTCTGTTCACAGCATTATGTGTGGAATGCCACAACCCAACCACTAAGATGTGTCAGCAATGTGCAACAATTCTGTGTGACATGTGCTTTACGAAATCTCACAAGAATTTTGTCATTTTCAAAAACCACGAGCTAAAAGAAATAGGTAAATAATTTGATAATAAGAAAAGCTTTTCCGATTTTTAGATTTATTTTGTTTTGAAAAGTTACCGCTGTATGTCACACTTACTTTCACATTAATAAGAAAATCAGTAGAAATTAAAAAAAAATACTCTTAAAATAATTTCATAAATATTTCTTCAAAATTTACAATTGGTTTACAAAATATTGTTTGTGATATTTTTTTACTGGTTTTAAAATACTACGCAAGTGAATTAATACAGTGTAAATTCTGAATAATGACACTGAAGAGACTGTGCATTTTATGGCGTTTTATAGAGTTATTGTTAAATGGAGTGAAGATAACTTTTTCCTTACACAGTGACATTCTTTTTACTTATTTTATTACTTAATTGTCGTTACTAAGAGTGTGTGTCATTATGCTATATAAAGTGAAACATTGAATGGAAGACAACCTAAACCATTTTAGGGAGTTCGTTGTTAAATCGAGGGACATTACATAGAGTTTATTATTACACTGTATTTTCAATGTGTGAAATAAATTAACAACCCCATGTCTCACCCATTACCTCCTAGATGAAATTGTGTCTCCATCCACATGCAAAACCCACATAAATAAACCGCTGGATTACTACTGTAATGATTGCAAGAAATCAATCTGCATGGACTGCCTTATGGTTGGAGGAGAAAAGTCGTGCAAGAATCATAATGTGGTCTCCATGCAAGAAGTGGTAAGTGCATTTTAACGGACTTCAAAAAAAATTGCTCTCAACTCGGATATTTTATAATTTACTTATGTGTGTGCAATACTTCATTATGCATGCTACCATCTGCCCCACTGGAGCAACTGGAGTAACTGGAGTTGGTTTGTCTCGGGTATGTGCTAGGTGGAAATGCACAATACACTCCAAATGAGACGTCATTGCAGGACTTGTCACCCCCATTTCAAATAACAGAAGACTGCCAAATCGCGATTTGAAAAAATATTTAGAGAATTGATATACTTCTTTTCCGTTTTTATCAAAATCTAGTTCAGATCTAGATCTAGATGCTACAAAGCATATTTATATTTCATTTAAGATTATTCTTATCTTAAATGAATTAATATTATAGCTTCATAGCTGTATTATTCAAACCATATTAAGCCAAATAGAGACCTCTATCTAGGCAGTTTATTCAGGGCCTCACTTGCTTTAATTAAGTAGATAAGTAGTTTAAACACCAATGTTCAATAATTGTATCATTTATTTGAAAACATAATGTGACATATTTGAAACTACATGATTTTTACAGAATACCAGTTTTCTGGACGAACTTTGCGGTATCACACCTCAAGTTGATGAAACATTCAGAAGGCTCACAAAAACTGCCTATGTAAGTACACATAATTACTGTTTGAGTCACTGGACTACTATAACGAAAGTATTGCTACCTTTTTTATTGCATTAAATTAAATAAGGACAGCCACATCTGTTTCTGCAAAAAAAAGTCATCGTCAGCTTCAGTCTTAATTAAAATGCAATCTAACTGAATTTCAAAACATTACAGGATGTCGGTCACTTGCTTCACAACATTGAAAACGAAACCGGAGCAGCATCAGAACTAACTCAAATAATAAACAACATAGAACAGCACTTCTCTAAACTCTGTTCAATTGTTCAAAAGCACAAACATGAAGTCATAGACATCGTTACTAAGCTCAAGAATGCGGAGAAAAAATCACTGCACAGTGTGAAGGATGATCTAACAACTGCCATAAAGAAAGCTAAGAAAGTTATGGACGCTATTAGAATGACGTCGAATCCCAAGAAAATTAAACAGGTGATTATGCATATAGTACTTACTTACCTGTTAACATTTGATAAAGGCCCCATATTACACTAAATCACCAAAAACAAGTTGTTTTTGCTCCTAGTTTGATTTGAAGAAATATGATGATCAGGTACACAAAAATACAGCTGGTAGATGAAACAACTAACTAAAGTTTCACCGAAGATCAATTTAACAAAAAAAACATTCTCATATTGGAAAAAAAATCACAAAAAGTATTTTCTTGAAAAAACTATCTGACCTATTTTCTAGTTCTCTAAATTTTCCGCGATTACAACACATTTTTTTTTTCGATTATTAAATAACCAGAATAGTTCTCTAAAGTTTAACAGAGCAACTTATTCTTATATGTGCCCTTGTTACGATTAGTACCATTAAAAATGGCAAAGGAATTTAATTTTACGCGCTGATCTTATTTTACCCTCAAATATGATTTATGATTTTTAACTCTAAATGAAGTGGCTTTAGCAAACGTGTGTGTGGGTGAAAAATCGTGCAATGACGGCGCCTTAAACAGTAAATCACCCTCCAATAACACGCTAGTAGCGTCTTCGTAACTGTCACCGAACGCGAACCAATCATTGTTCAGTTTCCCCTGCGCTGAGTCTTAGTATTCTTTACATAGAGGATTTCCTACATTACATTTAGAATCAACTAGTAGTGTGTTTATAACTAAATTGTTCTTTGCAGATGAATCTTGCTGTAGTTCTGGAAGATGCTAAACAAATTGCTGTATGTCCCTGGTATATGACCCGAGATGATGTGAAACAGGATCCTCTGAAGTATGTTTAACGATAGGCTACAGCGAAAGCATGTCAGAAGGTGTGCCCGTCGGCCGGTCAGCCCATAAGATTCGGTTTCGCGTAAATTATATGGGACTAAGAATTGACAATTAGACATGCTTTCGATGTAATAAATAAATAAATAAATAATTCGGGACATTTTTCACACACGGTCGTCTGACCCCAAACAAAGCAAAGCTTATTAATGGCTGATAGAAACTGATATACACATATACACATATATTTTTAAATATATACTCAAATAAATAGATATGTACTCAGATGTAGAACAAACACAAATGTTTATCACATAAATGTTTGCCCTAGGAGGGAATCGAACTCACGCACCGAAGCTCAGAAGGCAGGTTCACTACTGAGCCACCGAGGCAATCTGGCTTCAGGTCAGGTAGTCATGTGGCTTGAACTTTGTTCTAAGCTATACTAATTTTATAAAATTCAAAGTAACTCTTTTTGTCTGTCTGTTTGTCTTTTTCACGACTAACGGCTTAACGGATCTTGATGAAATTTGATAATTCGTTACAGTATATCACGTGAAAGGTTTTTGTAAACTATTTTCTGATTAAACGCGAACGTAGTAACAGAACGTAGTAACAAGAAACAGCTAATATACTAGATCTACTTGTACAAAAAACAGTAAATTTCTACTTGCTAGAAAGAAGGGTTTACGAAGTTAGAGGTCCATATTTGTTATTTACCTCAGGGTGGTGGTGAACGAAGACCTGTGTGCGCTAATCTGCGACTACATTCACTTGGAAGGGAATGCTAATTCCGGGTACAAGCTGTGTGCGACCGCAGATTTGGACGAGGATGTAGAAATACCACCGCCGCCTCCCGCGCCTGTCTTCGCGCCGGTACTGCCTAAAGGTAATTAAAGACCATAGATATAGAACCATGCCAAAACTTATCTCAGCTTTTGCCCTGGATTAACGCACTCCTTTTTAACCACCATCCTAACTAATATTAGAAGTGCGAAAGTGAGTTTGTTCGTTTGTTTGTTTGTAACGCTTTCACACCCTAACTAATCAACCTATCATCATGAAATTTTGCATACACGTTGTCACGTGTACAGAAAAGGACATGGGATTTTTTTTATCGTGTGACGTGTAACTATAGGAGTTATCAATAAATTCTGATTTCTGATATCCCGAAAAAATAAGCGGTTCCTGTGAGACCGCGGGTGAAACCGCGGGGCGCAGCTAGTATAGTATATAAATACACTGGTATCGGGTAACTTGTGCATTTGCTTAGTACAAAACTACTCTAGTTATCTTTTCAGGTTGACATCCTGACAAAAAAAAAATGATGACAAGAGTCTACTTTAGTTGAGAAAGTGGTACAACAATCGACATTATTAACTATCATCTTCGATCAGATATACATATATGTATATGTCGTGTCTCATTAAAAATCAGGCCTCTATAGTGGCACTACATCGACACTTAGCGTTCTATTCAAAATGATCAAATACTAGTTGATTGAATCAGGCGTTACTTTGCGGAAGTTCATCTTCAAAATATGGCATGACTATACCCTCGACGAACATCTTAACTCGAGTTTAGGGGTAAGCTGAAAATCAGCCTTGCATAAACTGATCTAGTTTTACGCAGCTCAGTGCTGAGCGTACTCCCTTTGCCACCGTAGTTATCTGCCTATTGTACCTAATTATTTCTACTAGTATTGTGTTTTTTTTTTACTTTGGCAATAAATATAATTTCATTTCATTTCATTTCAAAATTGTTACTTGAACTAATTACACTAGATATTAATTAGATACTAGGAATTACACTAGATATTAGTTCAAGTAACAATTTTGATGATCAAATACATTTAGCTTCAGTTGAATCTAAGCCTTATCATTCCACGTTGATGACATTTGCGAAAGTGTTTTTAGCACATTTAGGAATCGTAACATTGACGCGATCGCAGAACGACTAACAGCGAAACAAGGCTTACATTTTGATTTAAGAGAAGCAAAAAAAAATTTAGGTCGGAGGATCTAAGCATAGTATTCATGAAGCCATTTTTATTATTGACACTTAACATCTATGTAAATCTGATCGAAGACCATACTTTTATTTTCAACTTACTTCTGTTTACATTTTCATATGTATCAATTTTCTTTTGCAGACGTAAGACAAAAACTCAAAAATAAACAGAAAGGAGCAAAGAACAAAGAAGAGCCCCCGACATTATTTAAGAACGCGCCAAATTATCGCTCTAAAAGCCAGTCTGTGTCCTCACTCAACTCGGGCAGCAGTGACTCTTCTCAGAGGAACTATAAACAATCAAGTAAGTAATACAGTAGTAAGTAATATAAAATATTAACAACTAACCCCCCTCTACCTGTATTCCCCTTAAATAATAATTAAAGATTTAGTTTAACAAAAGTCACAGTCCACGGAGTCCGTGGAGTGCAATTAAAAAAAAAAGTAAGTAATACTCAGCAAAATACAGACTAACTTGTTTTCACCTTGAGGGCTCGTTCAGGTAACCTTTTCATAAAAAGGAATTTTTTTTTATGTCTAATTTCTGAACTTAGAATAAGCCATTAAGGCTTACATAAGCAGAATACATATTAATAATTATAATTTAAATTTCATTCTATAAGTCATCATTAACAACACACACTGATGAAAGCTTTACCTACTACTACTACTAAAACTAATTTAATACATTTTAGACGACTACAACAGGCCAGTTGTGCAACCAGTACAGCCATTTCCAGACAGCCAGCATCCGAAACAATTGCAAGAAGGTAATATTTTATCAAACAAGTATTGTCTAAAAGCCATAATCAAGCTCATCAAACTAATTGATCGAACCTACCTACTTCAAACTGAAACTCGACTACACGATGCGAGTGACGACTGGTGCGCGTTATACGCAAGTCAGTTGTTGGTAGTGATTGGAAGTGTAATGCCCTAAAATAGGGTTTGTCTCCCCCAATTTCGGGATCAGATTAATTCAGCCATGGATCCTAGAACATTGTATCCACCGAACCCGGCATCAGTTTCTATCAAAGAAACAAATTAGTATTTTACACACTAATCTGTGGCTACTAGAAATACAATAATTTTAGAAACTGATTTTAAAAGAACTGAAATATGTATTATAAACTTCGATCAGATATACACAGATATAAAGCGCGCATATTGGCATCTTCAAAACAAGACTTGTATCAAGTGTAAGCCTTCTTTTGCCATCAATCGCTGTGTGATAGCGTCGGTGTCACGATGCCTGTATGTCCTAAAACACTAACAAATATCACCAACGCTATTGCGGAATGATAAGGCTTAGATTCAGATAAAGTACATTTACATCTCTCATGTTCGGTAAGTAGGTCTTTATTACTCCCAAATGGGGCTTGTAGGAGACCAATTAGCGCTCTAGGGTAATAATGTAGCTAGAAAAGCCCTAGGGCGGTAAGTAATAAAAAAAAAAGTCACTCTTTCAAAAAGTTTGCGCACATCTAACCATCATACTGGCAATAGACATCATGCATTCAGCCCAATGACAAAAGAGGTCATCAATTTTAAATATCGAACGGCGAAGCTCAATTCGTTCTTGAAAAAATAATTTTAAAAAAAGATGAAAAAAGGCGGGAATAGAAAACTTTTACTTTAAATATTGTTTTAATTTTTTTTTTTATAATTACGTGCTAATTAGGAAAAAAACAAAACATGAGTTCTGCAAGTGATGATGATATAAGCTGCACTCCCGTTTCAATGAAAATGGAAGCTGAAGCGGCTATTAACAATATTTTGCCTGAAAGTTCTAAAGAGAGATATTTGAAAACTTACGACGAGTTCATGAAGTGGCGAAAAGAGAAACGAGTAACGTCTTTATCTGAGACTGTATTCTTAACATACTTTAGTGAACTATCAAAAAAAGCTGCAGCCATCTAGTTTGTGGTGCATTTATTCAATGTTAAAAGCAACTATGAGTACTATAGCGTACTATGAGTACTATACTTATTTAATTTTATTAACTAATAAAATGTTTTATTCTTGTATTGCCGGTTTTTTTCTACTTACCTCACAATCGAGATGTAAAGCAGAGTAGTTAGCTCGGGCGTAAGCATCAATTGCACCCTCGAACTATAGGCGCCCTCGCTGCGCTCGTGCGCCTAAATATCTCGGGCTGCAATTGATGCCTTACAGCCCTTGGCTACTAATCTACTATTGATTCAAGTATTTCATTAATTTTAATAGAACATCAGTGAACATATTTAAACAAATATAAGTGTCTATGTGGTGTATAAAGGCCTGATTTTTAATGAGACATGACATGTATATCTGATCGAAGATTAGAAATCAGAACCATTTACATTTGTTATTTCCTAGGAGCTCAAGAACTGATCTACATATCACATATTGTGAACCCGCATAACTTCTACGTGCAACGAGCTTGCCACCAAGCGTTGGTGAAAGATATGCTCCGACAGTTCCGCACTGCAGTCTCCCTGCCCAAGCCTTCTATCAACCATGTGGCTGAGGGTAAGCAAACATTGCTACTGCGAGAGTTTCTACCAAAATTACTATTTATTATATATTATATATATTTTATATATTTATTATATATCTCAGTCCAGAGTCAAAGTCAAATGATTTTATTCAATTGGGTACCAAAGACACACTTATGAACGTCAAAGTTTTTTAATAGACTCGACCGCCTTGTTCGGAAAAAGGGCCACTAATCAGAAGAACAGGCAAGACCTCAAATTGGGCTCACTTCTCTTTTCCATAGGGGAACCCAGCGTAACCTACATTATTTGATAGTAATATAAAACAGTACCAAAATACACATTAGCTTCTGTTATCTTGCTTGTGGGGTTTGCTATAACAGATCTTATTTCATCCATTCAGTCAGTTCATATTTCAATTGGTTGCATAATGCTTATGACTGTAAGGTTATTCAAGAAAAACAACCTTACACTCAAGGAGTAAAGTGTCAATTTCTTTAGAGAATTGTTCACGAAAAATGCTCTAATCTAAGGTAATGGCTTAAAATAAGACCTTTTAAATAATGGCACATGACAAAATAGCAAAGGTTTTCTTTTAGCCTCTTTTCTGACCCTATTTTATGTTTTTTGAATGAAGTAATTGACTCTGACATACAGACATCGGAGTCTCGCCATAAAGGTTTAATTTTATCATTTTGGTACACAACCCTAAAAATAGGATCTCTAATAGGAACGCCAAAAATATTCTAAAGGTAATATATTTAGGATAAGATATCAGATGCAGGAGGGAGCTAAGGGTCTCTACACCCCTAGTATCTTATCTAATTCACATTAAAACGTTAATAAATGTCTGTGATTTTGTGTTTCTACCTTTATAATGGTTACCCTCAGCTAACTCAAGCCTCCATCCTCCATTAACAAAATTTTACATACTATTTTGATAAAGCTTACTTTAACCTAAGTCAAGCCACCCCCAAATCAAAATCCTTGATCTGACTAGCCCTTTTAACTACGCGCAAATCTTCGAGAAGTTGGCGCGTGACTAATACGTGACTACCAAGTTGCGTCCCTTCGACACCCAAAAAATGCAAACTGCGCAGCCTTGCACGCTAACCTCAGAGCCTTTAAAAATATTTGCGCGCACTATAGTGTAAATAAAGTGTAATTTTTGTGTCAGCAATGTTTCGTTTAAGCAATCATTTAGTTTTGATAGCGAAAAAACAACGCTATCCTCAGACAGTAAAGCTTCGATTTGTTTACGGAAATGTTTTGCTTTCGTAGGCAAAACGTACTTGGCGTTCAACAAGGCGGATAATATGTGGCAGCGTTGCCGCGTCGTCAGCATCGACAGGAAGGATCCCGCGCAGCCTCTGTTTCAAGTGTTCTGCTACGATTTCGGAAGCACAGAAACTGTCAACATTGACAAGTGAGTCAACATTCTTTAGGTGTGACGTCTGTTTCCAATCTATACACTACTTTGAGCCGTCAGAACTTGAATAGTATATATGTATTTTGGACAAAGCATTTTATATTAGCGTGGATAGACAATTTAGACATCGAATCGAATATTTGTAAATGTTCTAAGACTTAGACAACCTATGATGAATCTAAGTTGTAACTTGTAATGTAAGTACGAAAACCAGGCATTCGTTTTGATAAAGAAGGGATTTTTCGGTTAAAAAAAAAACTATTCCGAAATTATATAAGGGGTGGTGTTTCTATTCTTTATTTTAGCGTTAGATTCTCCTTATCCGGAAATATCAAATAGGCTACATTTTCCAATAGTTTTCTCATTTTTTTTTTAAATGCCGGTACCAGACTACTGCCGCAAAAAAAGGGCCGATATACCGTTCCTGGTGTCTCTCTTTCTGGTTCTGGTCTGGTTCCGGCTTAAGATATTTTACGTTATATGGTATACTAGCTGTTCCCCGCGGTTTCACCCGCGTTTAAAAAGTATCCTATGTGCTATTCTAGACTATAAACTATCTCTGTGCTAAATTTGATCCAGATCTGTTCAGCCGTGAAAGAGTAACAAACATCCATCCATCAATTCTTACAAACTTTCGCGTTTATAATATTATTAATAGGATGGTTTTACTGTTTTTTTTTCGTAGATTGAAGCTTCTCCCGCCAGCCAGAGTGCAGTCTCCGCTCCCGCTGGCTATAAACTGTTCGCTGGCCAACTGCGTGCCGAAGACTGGCGCTTGGACCAGCGACGACTCCTTCCTCATACACAACATCATTGACAAGTTAGTCGAGAGTTGCATATTCACCGGAGATGTGCGAAAATATGAGCGGTGTCTGGGGAAAAAACCACTAGTATATCACAATACCCTGTTCAGATTCTCAGGACGGATATGTGTATATGTATTAATTTGCACGCCTTACGGCTGTTAATGGATGGACGTACATATATATCACAACTAGCTGCGCCCCGCGGTTTCACCTGCGGTTAAAAAGTATCCTATGTGCTATTCTAGACTATAATCTATCTCTGTGCCAAATTATAATAATAATAAATAATAATAAATTCGGGACACTTCCACACACGGTCGCCTGACCCCAAACTAAGCAAAGCTTGTACTATGGCTGCCAGAGACTGATATACATACTTAGATATTTTTAAATACATACTTAAATACATATTAACACCCAGACATAGAACAAACACAAATGTTCATCGCATAAATGTTTGCCCTAGGTGGGAATCGAACCCACGCCCCCAAGCTCAGAAGGCAGGTTCACTACCAACTAAGCCATCGAGGCAGTCAAATCAGAGGCATCCAGATCTGTTCAGCCGTTCTGGCGTGAAAGAGTAACAAACATCCATCCATCCATACATACAAACTTTCGCGTTTATAATATTAGTAGGAAGTAGGATACTCTGTTCAGATTCTCAGGACGGATATGTGTATATGTATTAATTTGCACGCCTTACGGCTGTTAATGGATGGACGTAATACTTAAGACCATGTACCACTAATATGCAAATAAAGATTTTTACTTTTTTACTTACTTAAGATAAAGTGATTTTGCCTCACTTGTCCGTACGGATGCGGTATTCCGTGTTGTTTCTGAATGCGGTATTTTACTATCGAATTTTATCCAGCCTGCTCCTGTTTTAACCCCCGACGCAAAAACGACGGGTTGTTAATAGTGTGACGTGTTTACTACATTAAAAGTTGTGGATAGGTCACCAAGAAAAAAAAAACAAAAACTAATCTTATTGCTATACCGCTATGTCCCATTTTAGTAATGCGTGACGTGACTGAGTAACGGCGGGCCTTCCGCCTAAGCAAGCACTTCGTTTTATTCCCTTTGCCAGTCTCCATGTTGAATCTATAGTTAAAAAAAAAAGATATTTGATAGATATAACATAATTATCGTCACGCCTTTTCCCTGCCTTTTCCCTGAAGGGTCCTGCTGAGGTGTATTACAACACCCACATTTCGCCGAACAATATTCAGTCCCAAATGTGACCGGGGGCGAGCCTGTCCTCATACACCGGGCTCCAGCAAGCCTAGCACGGGTCGGAGACATATTGTCTTTCGTCCTTTTTTATCCCGCAAGAAAGGGACAAACATATCCGTATTCTAGCTTTGTCACATAAAAACGCTAACACTAGCCTAGCCTAAGTTGTCAAGCGTGATATCTATCATCCCGGGAGCAAACACAATGACGTCACTCGTCATCCCTCTCTTTAGAACTATTTGTAAATGACGTCACACTCGGTCTCGCATAAGCATCGATTGACGTCACTACGTGTTGCCCAAGTGACCGAAATGCTATACATGGCGGAGTATATTATTATACAATGGCGTGGATAAAAACGGTGGAAAGACAATCAGCTTTAGAAATAAAAAAAATGCATAAATATCTGCTAAACCAATGTTCAGTTAGACATTGAGTAGCCAGTAAATAGCGCTATGCAAACGTGTAACTATTGTTTGAGCAATAAAGTGTGAATCGGCATTGGGTATTTACACACATGCTTAACACTTTTTTCTTTTTCGTCTGGCAACTTTTGGTAACTTTTTCGTCCAAATAATTTTTAATAATAATTTTTTAAGAAAGCTCACTAATTAATAATATTTCACATACAATTTACGTTTTAGGAGAGGAAAATTAATCAAACTATGTTATTTTTTGAATCTCTTGTCCAAAATTCGGTGATATAAACTATTTTGTAGGAAAACATTTTTAGATGTTAGAGTGGGAGACTAACAACCAATTTCTGAACGGAACAGTCAAGTATCAATCTACCAACACTACAATGTGTCTAATGTCACACTACCAACTTCAAACGTTTTCATTTTGACATTAGAGAAACCAATTACACAGATTCTATGATAGTTACTGAGTCTAGATCAGCTTTTATAGTGAAATCCGCGATCTTGACCCCGTACACACCCGCTAAACAAGGGTACCCGGCCGTGTAACGAATGTTTATTTTCCTTTGATTTTGTTACATCTGTATACAAACTGTACACATTTAAGTCATCGTACACATGTATTTCTAAAGTTAAATGTCTCCAGCCCGTGCTAGCCCTGCAATCATGTTGATGTTGATAGATGAGCGTATTTCAGCAAGCAAGCGGTGATCCACGTCCGCAACATCCGCTCGACGTCCAACTTCAGCGTGACGCTGGACTGCGACGTCACGACGTACGAGGACGGCGTCAGTCTGGCGCACGCGCTGGTCTTCCATGAGCGGGCCAAGATGCCCAATCCGAGATTGAAGGTAATAATAATAATAATATATTTATTTGCAAAAAACATGAGGGTCAATACATTGGCAATGCATAATAAGGTCTTATAATAGTAAAATTAGATGTCGCTTAAAGTCATGTTTTACCTGTCATAGGCATGCAAATATTTTAAGAGATGGCTAACGAAATTAAATTAAGTAAATAAAGTTAAAATTCGAATATGTCAACAAAATATACAAAAATGTCTATCGAGCAACCTTTTTTTTTATTTGAATATCCAAACAGCCTGGTTAAACGTAAAAACATACAATAATACTAACACATAGGCCAAATATACATAGGTCATCACTTATTGTACAGAACCCTCAAAAACCCCGAAGGGAAAAACAAACTCAGCCTGTCTTGTTGTAAAAAAAGTTGAGTTGAATTGAAGTTTTTTTTTTTTGAAAGTTTTATTTAAAACTCACAAGTCGACGAAACGCGTGCGCGTTTTAAGACATCGTCGCCGTGCTTACAGCGCCATCTTGTTGAAATATCGGAACTAACCTAAACACTTACAAAAACAACAATAGTGCAAGTTAGCAAAGGACCATATCCATCCATACTAATAATATTATTAAATCGAAAGTAACTCTGTCTGTCTGTCTATTAGTAGGCTTTTCACGGCTAAACACCTGAATGGATCCTGATGAAATTTGATAATTAGTTACAGTATAACACGAGGAAGATTTTTGGAGACTATTTTCTGAATAAACGCGAGCAAAGTCGCGGGTAACAGCGAGTCGTTAATAAAGCACAGACAATAGTGTCGATAAGTTTTTGACTTGTCTTCCTCGATGTTACAGTACCCACCGTGCCACGGCATCAGAGAGAAGGCGAAGATATACACGACCCACGATGAGTACAAGTACAAGACTATGGAAGAAGTGTTCATAACGCACGTCGTGAGCCCGGACAAATTCTATGTCAGAAAGGTAAGAACAATAACGAAAGAAGGATGAAGATGAGATGTGTTTTCTATTTTCCCACTACTCTATCTGTTGAGTATAACTTCATACATTTTTTGCAAAAGCGTGTCGGGTTTCTAGAGTTTGTACTTAAAACTATGATTGGTACGATATGGATTGAGAGATATGTTCGTTGACCTGTGTCCTATTCAACTTTATTAGGTTCTATTTGGGGTCTTAGGTCCGCATGCTAAGTCCTATTTTCTGTCATGCGTATTTCCGCCCGCGCGCGGATCTGGTCTGCAAACGGGTGATAGCACGCTCCTGCCACACGCAGGACAAAGATTTCGTTAGCGCTAAAGGGTCGTGCGTGTCGCCAGTGATTAGTTTGTCGGCGTACTATGACCATGCGTGCGGCCCGCGTCACAGTGGAAACAACACAGAAGGCAGCAGAACTCCGCGCGCATCCGGTTAGCACGCACGCGTACTGTGCGCCGGCAGCCAATCCGCGTTCCACGCAATTATTGCCTTGCGGAAGTAATAAACTGAAAAATATTAATGTTATAAAAAAAAGTTTCAGATAAAAAAGTTAGTAAATTTTGTTTGAAAGAGAAAAGGTCTCTACAATTTTTCGCCTAACACTAACCATTTTCGAGATATCGAATTAAACGCGTTTCCATCGAAATGACCTTGAGCTGACCTCAGTACAACCCCTCAAATTGGAATTTATGCTCAGAATACACCCCCCTATCGATCTTCAAAATCCCCAAACTGTGTTCGCTCATGTTTATTTAACCCGTTTTTAGCCATAATTTGACTGGACTATATATAGGCTAGTGAACTGGAGGCAATCAGTCAGCAGCTCACAATTTGCGTTGTTAGACCCTCGTTGTGGATCGAGAAAAAAGTTCTTTGACCTTTAAACCTTCTGATCATCGAGTATATCACAGAAATTATGTTTATTTTACAATAATATGAATTTCAAAATTACTCATTTTTGTTTCAATTAATATGACACAAACTATAGTCCTTAAGCGTCAACATTATTTACGTAAATGTTACAGAAACATAACCAGGAAGTTTACGAGAAATTGTGCTTCGAACTGGAGCAAGAGTACAGCCTGGCTGTCAACACTGGGACCATATACTTACCCGAAATAGGTAAGTGAAACTAATACTTAAAAAATATCAATTTGTAGATTGAATTTGATTTCTAACGACTAAATGAACAGGGTGTTTTTAGATTGAGAAGTGTCGTTAGATTAAGTAGTTTTACCATCATTTTTTTTTAAATAACAAACTAGGCATGCGTTTGACCTCTGACTCGCCTGATGGGAAGGGTTGCCGTGATCAAGGATCATTACAGTCTTTTACGTCCCCCTGCAACTGTAGGACAACGACCTACCCTACATCGAGGGTGATTGAGCTGTTACCCACCACGCTGTCTCAGTGCTGGTTGGTGGATATCACATGTCTTTCGAATTATCAATTCTAGCACATCTCGCCTTCCTCACGATGTTTTATACATGATGTATATTAAATAATGACGATGTCACATTTTACATGCACATAAACTTTTCTAAGCTTAGTTGGAGAAGGCCCGCCTCTTAAGCAGGGGAAGCGGGTTCAAACCCAGCCAACAGCACGTACCAATTTGTTCATTGTGTGAATATATTATGTGCATATTGTATGTCATCTGCTACATGATTCGAATCCTGTGCATAGCAAAAGGCTCGCCCCCTGTCACATTTGGGACTGAATATCGTCTGGCGAAGTATGGGTGTTGTATTACACCTCTGCCAGCACCCTCTGGAGAAAGGCGTGACGATATGTATAAACTTTTGAACGAGAAAAGTTCATTGGTCACGATCGAACTCACGACCTCCGGGACGGAAGGCGTGGTTCATCCCATTCGGCCACCAACCATCTACACGTAGTTTGTCTACTCGGCTGCATTTGGCGGGTTTTTTTTTTGGGTAACTTTTAATAATAACAACAAAGTTATTTACAAAAAAAAATATAATAATACGCGATCGAATTATAACTCAATGTTCTATTAAACGAAGATGCGGGCAGGACAAGATTGCGTAGATCACGGAGGAGAAACCTCTTGTCCAGCGGTAGACAGAAGTCCACCGGCCCCGAGCTCGGCCGGCAGGGTCACTAGCACCTGAGCCGAGGCAGGGGCACTACAGCCCGGGTCTGTGTCGCAGGCATGTCGTGCTGCGTGCACATGGGCGAGGCGGGCGGCGGCGGCGGCGGCGGCGGCTGGGCGCGCGCGCTGGTGGTGGGGCTTCCGGGCCGCGGCCGCGTGGCGCTGGCGCTGCCGGACTGGGGCGCGCCGCTGCTGGCGCACTGGGCCGCGCTCAGATACCTGCACCCCAAGTTCGCCAGGCTCTCCGCGCTGGTACCGTACACTCACACGTCTACTAGCGGAACCTGGCCATCTAGCTGGAATCCAAGCCCCCAAACGTATCTAAATTACCCCACAATAATCGAAAACGTCTGTTGTTTTAGCTTTTTTTTATACCTATGTACCTTGATGAAGGTTACCCTCAGCTAAGTGAAGCCCCCCTAAAACCTGGATCCGCCACAGCACTTGACAAACTGGCAAACAAAACAAGGCAACAAGAATAACAAAACAAAGAATGACAGACAACAAGAATGACAAACTTTTATTAATCATCGAGCCATTTTTTCCAAAGAAAATTTTAAAGAGTATCTATATGTATGTGTACAGGCAACGGAATGCCACCTAGCCGGCGTGACTCCGCTCAATAAGAAATGGTCCCCGGGCTCCGTAGCTCTCATGCAGCAATACAGCGAGCGAGTGCTAGAGTTACACGTTGAAGACAACAGACACCGCGGGTCTATCGGTGTCACACTCTTCTACCAACATCCGGAATTGGAAGAAGTGGTCTGCATCAATCAGGAGATGATCAAGTACAAGTTCGCCATCACGTTTGGGTGGGTACTCTTGCTGTCAACTACTTCTTGACAGACTACCAAAATAGATTCTGTGTGCATCTTTATGTCTTTTCATCAAAATATACTGAATTGAAGACTGACTTTGAAAAATCTTTTAAACTCCATTGTGTCTCGTGTGCGACTTGCTGACAGTCCTTTTTTCGTTACAGGATATACTCCTTCAGCAAATGCAATGAAAAGGGCGATCAAGTAATCACAAATAAATCTCCTCTGGACATGCCGGTCCGGCACCCGAAACCCAAGCCCGAAGTACAAATACTGACAAGGAATAAACCGAAAAAAATTAAAGCCGTAGACTTGGAGGCGAAGGACAAAGGCCCGCTGAGGCTGGAAGCGAAGGTCCTCCAGTACCAGTCGCCGTCGCTCATCTACGTCTCGTTGGCTCATCAACAGAAAACTTTCAACGAGCTGTTCGAAAACATGCAAAAGCATTACTCGAAGAACAAACCCACAACGAAAACGAACTGGCAAGTCGGCGACCGGTGTTGCACGGTCTGCATTCAATCGCAGACTTGGCGCCGCGCGGTCATAGTAGAGATAGAGGGAGACAACGCCAAAGTGTTTTACTCCGACTTCGCGTTCGTGGAAACTATACCTTTGGCGAACCTTGCGGAGGTGACTCCCGACTTCGCCTCAATCGGAGACGCGGCTATAAAATGCCACCTGTGTGGCGTCATGCCAGCCGTGGGTGAAGAGTGGCCTTCTCTCACCAAGGAATACCTGAAAGAACTCTTGGACAGCTACCAGAGAGTGTTCATAACTAAACTGGGCAATTTCAAGAATAAAAGCATGCCGGTCGAGATCTGGGTGTACCACACTATTCAGGGAAGTGCTTTGGAGCCGAACAAATCTGAATGGCGTTGCTTGAACAAGAAGATAATCGAGCAGGGTTTGGGGGTACCCGACAAATCTGAAGAGGTACTAATGCCATACACTTTTTGTAACAAAGAAATTGATTAGTTGGTAGTTAGTAAACGGAGAAGAAATGTTTTTATTTTTGTGTTGTTTTTCAGGCAACCTACACTGAAACGAAGCCTGAAGGAAGAGACGAAATGCTCTCGTTTTTAAATGATGTGACGGGATCTATTGATGACTGGTTGCAACTGGAGCCGATGCCTACCAAGCCTCTGCCCAAACTTTACCCTGAGAGCCCGTCAACGTCGACCACTCCCGTCGAAAATGAGGATAGAAATGAAGAACTAGAGCAGGAGTCGTCAAACGTGATGTTCATATCCGACTGGCTGCCGCCCGAGCCGCTTCCGACCACCGAATTCACCGGAATGCCCACGTAAGTTTAGTAAAATTGCTTCCGTTTCCATAGGAGGTTTTACTGCAAATGTTTGGTACCGACTTTGCTACTAAGAGGCGCTACACACTTAGTCGGGCTGGCATATTCGGTAAGCAACTACTTCATATATTCGGCTTGGGCCGATCGGGCAGTCCATTCGGGCTAAAAACCTGACCGACATAAACTAGGAAGCCTTTTTCTCGAACATTCCACCCATATTCGGTTTTGCCGCTCGGCCTTGCCGGTTAATACCGGCCCTACTAAGTGTATAGCGCCCCTAATGCGTGACAATGGTTATCTCAATTCGATAAGATTAGAAAACAATTTCGGTAACTATGAGGCAGTTTCTTTAATATTGAGTAAAACCTCCTACTCTATTCATTTAAAAAAATTCTGACCTGAATTGTCGTTCAATCGGCGCAGATACATAGACAACGACGGAGTGATCTACCTGCACGACGTGTCTCAGCAAGGTACGCTCGATCTCATCCGCAAAGCACTCGACGTGCGCTTCCGAGACCCCGATCCCAAAGCAAAGTACCAGAAATGGGTTGTCGGCGAACCATGCGTCGCCCTATACTTTTTGGACAACCGTTTCTATAGAGGACGCGTCCTCGACGTCAACAAGGAGACGTCGACTTGCATCATACACTACATCGACTATGGCAACGAAGAGCAATGCTCCTTCACCAACCTCAGAAAGAGTATTGCATTGCACCAGATCCCCACGCAAGCGCACAGGTGTGTCCTGAACCGAATCCGACCGAACGACAATCGCTGGGACAGACAGACCTTAGACTACATACACAAGTCCATCGTCGAAAAACATTGCTACGTAAAAGTGGCCGGATCCAGTGTAGACGGCGTCACGCCCGTCGAGCTTAAGTACGATAAGCTCTGGATCAACGACCATTTAGTCGAATTCGAATTGGCGTCTTACACGGACGGGTCTAAGGCTGTCGTCAAAAGATATGCGCCGACGCGTCGTGAAGAAAAAGTTGGACTGGCCTTACCCACCTCAGACTCCGATCCCGATTACATAGTCGATTCTGACAGCCAAGAGTCGTTGGAAGCGTCCTCTGTAGTTGTAGCCAAAGACTGGAATGAAATATTAGATGAAGAAGAACAGGAATCACTTGAAAAAGCTTTCGTGTCATATCCGAACGACTTGGATGACGAATTTCAATGTAACATCACAGTGATGCACGACACGAAAACGCTAGAGCTCGACATTGTACATGATGCTGACACCGCTTTAATGTACGAGGAATTGTTCAATGATCTGCAGGTGGACGGTGAGAATAGGCCTCCCATAAATGGAATCTTCGAAAACAAGGCGTGTCTGGCTCTCTTCCAGCAAGACCAGCAGTGGTACAGAGCGTCTATTTTGCAATACAGCGAAGCCAAAGAAAAAGTCAAAGTGAAATATGTCGATTATGGAAATATTGAAGTGGTTGATTTGATCGATGTAAGAGAAATTCATCCTAGCTGGGCGACTCTCAAGCCTTCCACTGTCACTGTGCAACTACATGGTGTGAAACTTAATCCAGAAGTTGAAATTGATGCAGTTACAAAAGAGTACGTCGACACGTTCTTGGACAAAGGTCCATTTAATGCAAAGGTCATCAAAAAGGATAAATCATGCGCAATGGTGGAATTACGCAATGAAGCTGGCGAGTTAGTTTACCAGAATCTCATTGACAAGGAAGTGTTTCTGAAATGTGAGTCTGATTGAATAATTTTGTTTGAAATAACCTTGAATTTAAAAAGATGCTCTGACATCTTTCAAATATTTCATTTGTGATTTTACCCACCTTGAAGTGTTTATTGTTTTTTTCTTTCTTAGTTATGTAGACAATAAGTCGGTTAGGTTAATTTGAAATCAGACAAATTAGTTTGGAAAACCATAATAGATTGGTTTCGTTATGGTAAATCTTGTTTCTTTTACAATACGTAAGGTTTAGTTACTTAGTTTATAATAAGAACCACTCATTCCGAATAAAGGTTTTCTTTGTAAAGCGTTTTTCTTTTTATAACCTGCCTAACTGCCTATAGTTAAATTGTAAAGTAATACCGTTTTGTGAAGTAACAGTACAGGTAGATGAAATAATATGATGTAAACAAGTAAAAAGATAAAAAGTAGTTTTCCTCTAATAATGTGATGTAATAATAGGTGAAAAGATAAAAAGTAGATTCGCCTGTTTTAAAAACAACATAAACTTATAATGTATGGATAATGTATGTATCTATACTAGTCCAACAATTCTAAACTACATTGTTGTCAAAACGTTTGGGGTATTTTCTTTGGACAAATAGCCACTAATCTCAGTGGGGCTCCAGTGCCCTCCGCTATTTTCATCGGCATCACTAATGCAGTACATCCGTGATCTGAAAGAGAAAACAAGGATTTAACATATCTACCGGAAATTGTATGTCATCTGCTACATGACTGGAGTCCGGTGTATGGCGACAGGCTCACCCCCTGTCACATTTGGGACTGAATATCGTCCGGCTAAGTGTGGGTGTTGTATTACACCTCTGCCAGCCCCCTCGGGGGAAAGGTGTGACGATATGTATGGATCTACCGGAGATGTGCAATGTAATAATTATGCAACTAACAGCTGGTTGCCCTAGAGCTTTGTAAACTTGGTCGTCGTCGGATAAGTACCTAAATTAGCAAAACTGGTACTTTAACCAATCTACTGTATTTCCTCTCTGACGTCGCATTAAGTACGTCAATGAATATGATTTTTTTAAACATAATTTTAACTTGCAATATTTTGAATTAATTTAATGAAGTTTACTAGACAACTTTATTACAATAATACAATTTAATATTTGAAGCTAATTTAAACTTTATAAAATTTAATATTTTAAGTTAATTAGAGTGCTTTAGTAATAAACGCGCTTATTATTTTAAACTTAAGAGGTAGCGACCTATTATGTTAAAAATAATTGGCACAGACCAATTTTTAAAAATATTTTTCACTGCAGGCCATCCTCATTTGTCTTGTAAATACGATGGTAGCTGCTGGCATGAACCACTAGTAATAATAGTTATAAAATAAAGTAGTAGAAAATTTTACCCGGCACATTCTGGTCCAAATTGACATTCTCCATGTTATACAATCCCGATTTGGAAGTTATTTTATGCACGGGGAAGTCTTGGGAAGATCCTGGGTCTAGTGAAGCGACGTCCACGCCAATGCCTACAATATTCTTGTAAGAGCTTGTGATCCATTCGACTACTTCGGCACTTAATCCTGCAACAAGGGTTGTTTTAATTGTTATCAAATTAGATCGGTGGATTTAATTACAATCTTCGTGTCAAGCTTGATAAAAAACATCCAGTATGTAGGTATGTAATTATGCATCCAAGTAATTTGTCTAAATGTACTACTCTAGTATTCGGTTATATTTCAATAAAAAAAAATGAAAAGCTAAACTTTAAGTACCCAACTACAATTAACGTTTAAAAAATGTATAGCCTAATTTAATACCATTCTTTACAAAAATATAATTAACTAGCTGTTACCCGCGACTTCGTTCGTGTTAATTCAGAAAACAGTATCCAAAAACCTTCCTCGTGAAATACTGTAACCATTTATCAAATTTTATCAAGATCCGTTTAACCGTAAAAAGCATACAAACAGACAGACTTTTTCTTTTTGACAGACAGTTTCTTTCGATTATAATTTTTAATTTAAGTGGCTCGAAGGACCTTCGCCTGGCAATGTGAATAGGTACAATTTGGTGTACCTACTTACATGCAAGCTAGTCGCACGACCGTAAATTTAAAATATTCCATTACACCTAGTTCTAAGCACTCGGTTCTAAGAACTGTAAGCTACTCGTATCTTATCAGGCCTGCTCGCTTGAGATGAACTTATATTATCTTATTATCGGGGTCGTGTCAGTCACCTTCACCTCCCATTCACCTATTTTGTGAAGATTATCGAATCGATGCATTTACGTGGTTAAAGGACATTTTTCTTACCGGGAAAGTTAAGGGATCTCGTATTTTCGTTCATGCCCAGATACTTTGTACTGTTGTAGTATTTGCTCCATCCGAATTTAAATATGATAACACAGGGTTTTCCCATATTGTAGTCGATAATATAATCCAAATCATTCTTGTATAAAACGTAATTAGGGTTGTCGTTAACTTTTGAACTAATGTCCGCGATAATAACTGAAACAAATAATAAAAATTAAAGAAACCGTCTTCCCATTATCCAGTCGTCAAATAAAAATTGTTATTCCGAGCATGTGAGTTGAAAAAGGAATTTCCAAATCGATTTATAAATGACGGAGTTCTGAGATATCAAACATTTAAAAAAATACGAAACAGCTTGTTTTCAAACAATTCGTGTGCTTGAGGCAAAGAAGGGGTGCTGGTTACGCCACAAAAACTTACGTGGAACTATCAACCTGTCCAGTGGGATTTCGCCAACATGCTTCCCAGTCATTGAGAAATGGTAAGGCGCGTCCAGATGAGTGCCACCGTGTTCTGCTGCGGCAAACTCGTTGGCAGCGTACCTTAAAAAACGTATTTCTATTAGGCAAGGTTTTTCAACGGTACACCAGTAGGTACTATCCGTTTTAGAACATAAAGGAGTATTGTTACAACCAAGCGCGATCGCATCATACTAATCCATACTTAATACTAATATTACTTACTTATTATTAATATTACTTATTAATATCTTTTAAATTTTAATTTAGTTTTATGTACACCACCTACCCTTTTCGTATTTCTGTAAGTTCCGGTCCATCCAAAGGTTACCTGGAAGAAATCGCTTTAGGCGATAAGGTCGCCCTTGTACAGCCGAAAAATGTAGTTTAGTTTCGAGTTTCATGTAGTTTTTGGTGTGCAATAAAGATATATTGTATTGTATTGTAATATTACATAGTCGAAAGTTACTCTGTCTGTTTGTAGGCCTTTCACGGGTGAAAGGATCTTGATTAAATTAGATAATTAGTTACAAGTAGGTAGGTATATCATGATTTTGGTTTTGGATACCTACTATTTCTCGATTCAACGCGAACGAAGTTGCGGGTAAGTATCGTATATGCGAAAGTTGGATGGATATGAATGTACTGTTGTTACTCAAAAACGCCAAAACGGAACCGGATATTTGGCACACAGATAGATCATAGTCTGGAACAGCGCATAAGATTTTATTCACCGCAAATAACAACGCGGGGCGCAGCTACTCATAAACCTTAAAATTTATTATTTACGTTCATTCTTTCTGGCTCCAGTGTTACTCGTTGGGAAGTCAACTGTTGTTATTAACTGGTCCACCCACTCGCAACGATCTCTATTAGAGACGAGTTCTTTGCCCACACACTTCGCGTTCTGACGTTATGTGTAGGTACCTAGTCTATATAGTAACCAATAGATGTTACCTCTGTCTGACCATCTCATACAGCGATTACGGACTTATTTCTTAGACAGGTCATCTTGCTAAGACGTGGTTTTAGTTTAAGTTTAAAAATAATATCTACCTACTTACAATACAACCTAGAAGTATGTAGGTATATGTATATACTTAGGTGTGTTAGATTTTTAGATCTAAAACTTACCATGAGTAATCTTTTCCAACGAAATCTTCTGTTTTTTTAGTAAATTCAAAGTTTCTATTTCCCGGCCAGTAAACCGTTGCGTTGTCAAATGGATGTGACAAATCGATAAATTCGTAACCGCCATTGAATAGGACACTGTTCAAGCTTACAGTGTCGGCCTGCGTCGACTGTAAGAACAAAGGCAGGAAAACGAGAAACGCGTGCAATACACCAGCCATCGCGATTAGCACTAGACCAAATTAGCTAAGTAGGTAGGTATGGTATGTACTTCTACTAACTTTTAAACTTGTCGGCTGCTAATAGCATGCGATGTGACTACTGCGACGTACCTTTATACACTTTTGAGCAGTTACACTGCATTTCCTCGAGTCGATGCGAGTAAGTACCTATCAATTAAAGGTACATATTATATACGTTGTAGGTGTGTGGCTATTCAGAACCATACCGAAACGTTTCCGTTGGTATTTCAAAAATTTTAACCCTAAATTATTCAAATCTCAGTCTACTTATATTCATACGTTTTTAAACTTGATTAGATAGTTGATTCCCTATTCCAAAATATATAAAAGTAGACTGAGATTCGAACAATTTGAGTTTGAAATTTCTGGGATCCGATCGGAAACGTTTCCGAATAGTTGTAAATAGCACCGCTGGGTAACTAGGTAAACCTACATAATAGGTACCGTACATAATTATGTATTATTTTATTTGCTTACATTAATTATCCGATTTTGTTTTGTACCTACATGTTTTATTGACTTTAAATTTGTTACTTTTAACGGTAAAATGGCCAGTGTGTAATTTGCAATATGGAGATAGATTAATAAAAACCTATGATAAATAGGTACTTAGATATTTAACTTGTCATTTCAATTAGAGCATTAATCATGTGTCGTATAATATATTTCATAATATTGATATAAAAAGCAAACGGGGCGGCGCGCGAGTAGTAAGCGCGCTTGCCTCTACCAAACAACTAAGTTGGCATAGCGAGCGAGCGAGCAGACTGCACCCGTGAGCAGACCGCGTGCTTACAGCGCGCCTAGTCCAAGACGTGTTCAATCACAAATGCCATACATGATGCTTTTCTTTTTTTTAATGCTTATGCGGTTGGCCACTGAGGTCACCACGTACCGGGTATTAGGAAAGCGCAGATGGCGCAGGGCCTCAAATAATGCTTACGACTATGGGCGACGAGCGCAAGGGCACCTCTAAGGTACGTACTCGACTTGGGCTGTCGTTGAGGGACGGGCGTCAATTGCCCTGGCAGCCCAGAAGGGGCTTGCTCTAAGGCCCTAATTGGGACGGTTGAAGTTACGGTTATAAATAAAATAAAATTATTATTAACAATGACTCGGCCGCCTTGTTCGGAAAGGGAGCCTCACCGCAGAAGAACAGGCAAGAAACTGAGGGGAGTAAAATGAACGAATACTACAAGCTAACTATCCGATCTTCTAACAGCTCATGTACCTAGGCAGTCTTCGACCTCGCCGACGAGGTCGGTGTATGATAGTGTACCTTTGGTAACCGGCGCCTATACCAAAAACTGAGTACTTCCTGTTGCAAGGAGCTGCCGGGTCGGACGACCTCAGCGCCACCGATGTGACGACGGCGATGGGGTCGTCCGGGTCGCCTAGAATGTTTCTAGGGCGTCTACGGAGAGGAACCATACATGATGTGTGTGTTAGTCGCGGTGACAACAAGCTTACACCTCGCGGCAGGCATATGGTCGGTGAACTTGCCTCTCGCCGGTGACGCGTGGTTAGCGTGCTAGATTAGTTAGCGGGTAGCCTAAATTCGAGGTGGAGCGGCGTGGCGGCGCGGTGCCGTGCTACAACTATGCTGTGCTGTTGGGTGGACGCTATAAAACGATAAACTATACATCTACACACAATTTAAACAAAACTCTCCAGACTCTACAAAACTCCACTTAATGTTTCAGTTACGACTTTACTAAAATAAGGAGAAGGAGACATCACCATCGCATAATCATTTTCATGTCGTTACAAACACATTACTAGGCGGCTTGACCTTAAATGCCTGCCCGATGGGTGAAATAGGAAAGTTGTTGACAATGAAAAAATAATTAATTGCGGGACCCGAAAAGATGGTGTCGTGATTTTGTATTATTTTCTATAACTTTTGATTCTTCGAGTGTTAAAGTGTAATAATTGTGAATTATTAACATTTGCTGGTTCGTTAATAATGGTGTTGCTGATATATTAGTATTAGCCAAGAGATTACTAATATTGGACGGATTCGTGTATTCAAATCTGGCCATCTATGATATACTAATATTTCATAGGCACCTAATCTCTCAAATGACCACCCGTAAAGATCGGATTATAATATTCGGAATAGTTCGGATTCACTCGACTGGTGCCTGAATGAGATGGATAATTTACAACCGACGTATTTCTCGCTCTCAGCGCCTTAGCAATTCGCATTGCAAACGGTGATATTGGTATAGACGCCGAGATCCTATCTCTATTGCGTTAAGGTGCAAATTAGAGTGACATTGCATTCCAGCGGGGTGAACCTTTGTTCACCCCTATGTTGAAAACTGGCTTTTCAGTTTTAAATGCTTTTATTAGAGAAACTTTGTTTGACTTCAAAACATTATTTTAAGACTAATTATTAATTATTAATCTACTAATTACTAAGTATTAGCTGCGCCCTACGGTTTCACCCGCGGTTATAAAGTATGTGTTAATCCGTCATTAGCTGTAAGTTTATTTTATGTTTTATTGTTAGTTGTAGATTTTTTAAAATAAATAAAATAAAATAATTCCCAATACTTACCTACCCTAAATCACTACATACCTAAACTAGCTTTAAAATGTCGTATCTACTGATCCAACTTTAAGACAAATTTAACATTCGTCACCAATATCAATATTATGAAATAGGAAACTTACAACATACTACAAAGATTCAATTGAACAGGAATAGGTACAGTAGATGAAGTGATATGCCTAAGTGATATTATTATGCCTGCCATGTGAACGATTTTGGTATTAGTGACATTTGAAATATCACTAATCCTAATATATTACTTTAAATATTATAATATTACCAGATGAATAGATTAGTATTACCTAATTTTGAGAAATATCGGTATTAACCCATCTTTATTCGTTAACATACACGAGTGTGAGCAAATGATACAAACATTAGGAAATGCTAATTTTCGTGTTCTCTACAAAACTTGACATAAAGTTTCAGTAAACTATCCACGGCTTTACTGAAATAGGAAAAGGTGAGGGATTCATCTCATATTTCATCACCTTCTCCTCTATCATCTTCATCTTAGATTTAATAACCCATGTAAGTAAAGTCGAACAGATGACAAGGCAGTATGGCCATGTTGGCTTTAGCCTTTCCTACGGGCAAAACAAAAAAAAAATGCATCTGACGGTGACAAATTGACAATAATTATCCGTCAAACAAATCAAAATTTGTGAAATGTGACTTGCGGTGTAAACAATTTTTATTTTGAAATATTTTTTTCAACTTTCCTGAGAACAAAACCATTAGCTTGATCGGTCTAAAATAATAAAGGTAGACACTGCGATGTCTTTATTAAAAAAAACTAAGAACGACGCAATAAAAGCGGCTGTTTCGTCCTACTTGGAACGTCGTAATTATCCTGTAAGTAAAAATATCAGAACTAACTTACTGCGCGAAACATTAAGTACAATACTTCCACAGTACCTATCTACTATTACATATTTTTAGGATGCAGATATATTTAGTAGCACTCTCAGCCAAAGCGCCGAGCAAATGGCAGTGGCTACTATAGTGCAATGTGAGGCTAGTCGTGCCAACTCCATTCTGTTCTCCTGCATCAACAATGATTCGGGTCAATACGACATACAATATACTAGGTAAGTATACATAACAGTTAATCATAATACTCTTCTCATAAACACATACCTACTTTGTAAATTGTTTAAAGAAGTCTATTTTTCAATACAACTTGTAATTATTTCAGATTGGTTAACTTTATAAAAGACATCAAGATAGAAAAAGTTAAAAATGAGTTGCTTGGGCTGCTGAGTCCGCTGCTATGTCACATGTATCTGGAAATGTTGCGTGGTGGTCATGGAGGTGCTGCTCAAATGTTTCTAAAAAGACACTCTGCAACATTGCCACAGAAAGATCTCTCATATCACCAGCCGATAGATGGAAACCTGCCATCAGCTTTATATCGTCCAAATAGCCTGGAACAGCTTTTCAATTCACTACAAAATGGTACTATAGACAATGAGACACCAGAAAAGGACTACATGAATCAAATTCTTGATAACATTGGCACAATTTACACTTTACAAGAAGTTGAAACAAGACCATCTATTGCTGCATTTAGGTATGACCTATAAGAAACTTGAATGTTATGGTTTGCTTAGTCAAATTTTAATTGCAATGCCATCTATGAAAATGTCTGTGTTTCAGGTCTTGCAAGTATGACATTTATTTATCTCAAGACGCACTGAACATTCTGAAGGCTTACTTGGCTAAACATGGCCATGTGTTATTAATACAAGTGCTGCAAACATGGTTCCACATAGATGTTAGTGATGATGCTAAGAAAAAGAATACTGTGAGTATTAAAATCCTAAAACTACATTGCACTCAGTCTTTGAAATATTTAATTTACTCAGAAATTAAATCATTTGCCATCCTACTGAAATATCTGACAAGCATTTTACATACATAACATCTCGTCTTTCCCCCGAGGGGGCTGGCAGAGGTGTAATATACCACCCACTCTTCGCGCGACGATATTTAGTCCCAAATGTGACAGGGGGGAAGCCTGTCACCATACACCGGGCACCAGTCATGTAGCAGATGACATACAATATGCACATAATTATGCTCACACAATGAATAAATTGGTGCTGTCCGTCATTATACAGCTGCTCTAATACCTAGGAAAAATGTTATACCAGTTATAATACAATTACGATCTTAATTCTGGACTCAACACCTCATTTTTACACAACTTTCACATGCTAAAATTACCTTTTTACAACTTATTGATTTCAGGATGATGAAGAAGAAATGGATGAAGAAATAAATGTGACCAGAAATATTGCAGAAGATGAAAATGTTGAATCAAAAGGTAAACTAAAGAACGCAAGATTATACAGTACCTAGTACTAATCTGAAAGGATCTCATTAATTGTACTCATTTCATAGCCAAATCTATGAGATACATTTACTATGTTTTTTTGTTGACCTTTTAGATATATTTTCCAAATGCAATGGCCACTCTGAATACCCAAGTGTTGATAAGGAATTAAGAGATCTGCAAGATGCAATAAAGGGTGTCCGAGATTCACTGGCGCCTCTCAAACTCTATAAAATAAATGCACCTGACACTCAGTGAGTATTTAATTAAACTATAATAAATTGGTAAAACTGTGGTAAGCCTGGTAACTCTGGTTTGCTAAAAGGTTAAATGTAAAAACATAAAAAATCAAATACAGATCACACCACACATATAAGCAATTTAGACCAAAAAATGTGATATCAATACAATTTTTATTTATTCTAGTTTGATATGTGCCAAAACGGATGTGAGCTGCAACATGCTGTGTGGTGGGTTCAGCAACTCTGAGGTACGATTGTGGGACCTCGGCCAGAAGAATGTGAAACGGAGAGTAAATCGAAACATATCAGATGTGGAGCTTGCTTGCTTCGTGCCACCCGAGCCTTCCCCCGACGATAACACTTTGTAAGTCAAAAGTTTCACCCTGTTATAGACTCGGCACGTGAACACTGCTAGTATAAATCCAGTGCTTTCTTCAAATGTAATTTCTTTGAATTGAATTTTCTTTAGACTGTCGTCGTATAATATGTATACAGGCAGATAGGCGCGGGGCTGCCGCTGCGCGGACACTCGGGGCCGGTGCAGGCGGTGCGCGTGCTGCCGCGCGAGCAGCTCGTGCTGTCCGCCTCGCACGACGCCACCATGCGGGCCTGGAGGCTCGCCGACTACTCCTGCGCGGCTGTCTACAGGTACTGTGCCACAGACAGGCTGCACTCAGGCCCTCGCACGACGCCACCATGCGGGCCTGGAGGCTCGCCGGCTACTCCTACTACTACAGTTGACTACACTTGCGCGACAAGGAGTAGTCAACTGTAGTAGGCTACAGGTACTGTGCTATAAACAGGCTCGGGGCCGGTGCTAGCCGGTCCGGCGCAGTCAGCTTATTTTCGCAATATAATAAATTAAAAACGGCTAAGATGTTGGGGAGGTAGTGGTAGAAGCCCACCGAATATATACTTTCTTGATTGTATGAACTGCGTGAACCAACGAATGTGACGACATGAATAAGAAGGGAGTGAGTTCTGAGATGGCGAGTGAGAGACGAATGGAGAATGGAGAAAGATTTCGTGCTGTAGTAGTCACACTCACCCCACTTGAGTGGGATGATGGTAAGATGTTGAGGGATCGATTTCGACAAAAAAAAATCAAATGTTTTTAATTTCTTCTAGAGGTCACAACTACCCGATATGGTGCATGGATGTGTCCAAAAGCGGTCTCTTTATCGTTACGGGCTCCCACGACAAGACTGCGAAACTTTGGTCCTTGAATAGGACATTCTCTGTAAGAGTTTTTGTGGGCCACACGTCTGATGTTACTGTGAGTATTCATATATTTTACTCGTACCAGCCCTTTCCATCTCATTTTTCGGGCATGCGTTACATCCAAGTTGGCCTCAATTAAAAAGATATAAATTAGCTGCAATACTACCGAATATCTACATCCACGCCAATATTATAAAAAGAATAAGGATTATTAAGGATATACACATTTGTATTTTTGTAAGTTTGTAATGAATAAACTCAAAAACTGCTGGTCCCACTTCAAAAATAATATGGCCATTAGAAACTCGATCATTCGATTTCTAATCTTCGATCATATATCTGTTCGAAGAATAGAAAGCTACATTATCCCTAAATGACACAGGCAATGGAACGCGAGCGAAGCTGGCAAAGGAGCCAATCCTAAATAAATAAATAAATAAATTCGGGACACTTCCACACATGGTCACCTGACCCCAAACTAAGCAAAGCTTGTACTATGGCTGCCAGGGACTGTTATACATACTTAGATATTTTTTAAATACATACTTAAATGCATATTAACGCCCAGACATAGAACAAACACAAATGTTCATCGCATAAATGTTTGCCCTAGGTGGGAATCGAACCCACGCCCCCAAGCTCAGAAGGCAGGTTCACTACCAACTGAGCCACCGAGGCCGAATGTTTGTTTGCTTATTTGTTACACTTTCACGCCATCACCATTAAATTTTTCATAAACATTCTCAAGGGTACCTACAGAAAGGACTTTTTAGCCGCGGGGCGCAGCAAGTAATGTTTAAATGCGATGTACTGTTTCAGTGCGTGAAGTTCCACCCGAACGAGGCGTACATAGCGTCGGGCGGCGCGGACCGCAGCGTGCGGCTGTGGAGCGCGTGCGACGCGCGCCTCGTGCGCGTGCTGTGGCACCGCGCCGTGCTGCGCGCGCTCGCCTTCGCGCCCTCCGGGGCCTACCTCGCCAGCGCGGGTTCGTACTGCACGATCACGATGACGACACTACACAGGAAAGACTCGAAAATTCGATGACGATTAGCTTCGGCCATTGTACCAGCCTGGGGACTATCACAGGATACGGTGGGATACTTACATTGGTACGACGAGGAGGGTAGAGAACAGAAGAGTGGTAGTATTCCAAAGATTTATTACCATTGAAATTCACGATATTTAACACCAAATAAAATTAGTTGAACCTTTCCTGTACAAGGAGTATAGGTGTTATCATCCTCCCAATGTGATTTACCACGAGTCGAATTTATGTCGCATCAATGCTTCGCAATCTAAGTTTACAATGCATTTTCTGCTTTTGTAAAGTACCTAATATTTTGTTGCAGGTGACGACAAAAAGATCAAAATTTGGGACCTGGCAGCTTCGACGTGCGTCCACGAATACAGAGGCCATCACGGCAAGGTTACTGCGCTGGACTGGTCCTCTGTAGGGAAGGCGAGTTTGACGAACAGAGTGGTGTCGGATGGGAGTGACTCATCGCTTGAAAATGCACTGCTTTGCTCCGCTGGTATGGATGGAATAGTCAAGATCGTATGGGATACACATTCGAAGAATAAGTGAGTTTTACTTAACTTTGTTTCATGCATTGTATGGAAAAGAAGTATGATCGGGAAACTAACTTTATTTTTATCATATTACAGACAACAAGTATCCAGCCAGGACGTTGTATCATCAATATACAACACAAAAAGTTCATATTTAGTTGATGTACAAGTGCATCCAGATTGGGTGGTAGCTATAGGGACAATAAGATAAAAATGTTTAGTAAATAACACCTTTGTAAATACTCAGTTTTAAAGTGTTTATTATAAATAACAACAAGTACACTTTGTTTTATTTTAAAGTAAGTAAGTACCTTTATACAAAACATATGATGCATCTCCAAATTAAGATTAAGTTAACAGTTTTTGATCATACCTAAAATAATAGGAGCATAGGAAAGAAAAACGATCTAATTTATGTATCTACATATTATGTTAGGAGTGATCATTTCATTAGGACATAAGCTGAATGGAGATATGGAACTAAAATTAATTAGATAACTTGTTTCATGATTTCTCTTGCTTGCCACAATTTTTTTTTAAACTACAAAATTCCTTAGTGTTAATTCAAATTGTAGTTATAATTCAACCCTCAGTAATTTTTCTCTGTAAAAAAGTATTGGTTAATCATGAACGAAAAAAGGTTAAAAATCCACTTAAACCTTCTTGAAAAAGCTCATTATATTGGCTTGTTTGCCTTTTTGCGGAGGTGACACCTTTTTCTTAATATTTTTAGCTTTCTTTTCTTTAGTGTCATCTGTTCGCACTTTTTCTGTTTTATCTTTATTTATTTGCTCTACATTTTCTTTCTCCGGTTTTACTTGAACCTGTTCAGTTTTAATTGGTTCAACTTCCTCTTCTGAACAACTTTCGTAGATTTCCTCTTTACGGGTTAGTATATAGCCCTCTTCATCAGTATATGTTTTATCTACCAGCTTCCTTCTTTTCTTAGGGTTTAAAATCCCTGACGTAATTTTTACTGTATTCACAGTGGGTGTTGCTAAAATTTCATCATCTGATTCGTAATTACTTGGTTTTTCATCAGCAAAAGGGTCTTTTTCTTCATCACTCTCACTGTCTGATACATGCAACACTCTTTTGCGTTTCTTCTCAACTTTGGCATTCTTCTTAATTTGACTGAGCGAGCTACTTTTCTTGATGACACTCTTCTTTGCACTCTCAGGTTCTTTTTTAATATATTTTGTTTCAATTTCTTCATCAACATCCATATGTACATCTTCTTTAATTTTCGGTGGAGTTTCTTTTTTAACATTAGATTGAGTTTCAGTTTTTTTAATAGGTTCCTTTTCAAGTTTAGCAGATTTTGCACTGGGAGCACTGTTTGACTTGGAGAAGAAACCAGCAATTCCTTTTGTAGGTTTAGTCCCATTTTTAGAAATAGTTTTGCCATTTGTAGTATTTTTTAAATCTTTCTTTGGTGAAGTGACTTCGGATTTTATCACAGGCTCTGATTTAGTTTCGTGAACTTTCACAACATCATTATCCTTATGGATCATCTGTGTATCATTGCTGGTTCTCTCTTTACTGTCTTTTTTAAGTGGTAAGACAGTTTTTACTTCATCTATCGCTTTCTGACTATTGGATTTGAGAGAACCAACTTCATCTGAAGATCTCTTTAAGCATGAGGTACCTTTGATTAACCCAGCACACAGCAAGATGTCTTCAAATCTATTAATATTCGCAAAAGCAGCGTTATCGAGCCCAGAAGAACCTCGAGAGACACTATAGATATGTTGGTAGAAAACGGTTTTAAAAGTATTCTTGAGAGTGTCTAATTCGGGCTCTGGACATACAGTGGTAAGCCCAGCGTTGTTACTAGTTAATCCCGAAATGAGACAAGTTATATTGAGAGGGATACTTGCATTATTATTTTTTATTTCATCTGCAACTTTTTCTAACAGTATTTTAGCTTCGTTGACGTGAACACAGAGATCTTTGCTTATTGATAGGTAAGTCACTAACTTCTGTTCATCTAAAATCAATTCCTTAATAGCCATAATATTATCTGGAGACATATTTCCATTAATTTGAGCCATTATTTAGAAATCAAATCAAGATTACGAAATGACGAATATTTAGATTATTTACTGTTTTGACAAGAAAATAAGCGCGCGCTGCGGGTGGGCTGCCAGGATTAATTTCTCAATTCTCCCCATTGTTTTTTTTTTTATTTGCTATTTTTTCCCGTATTTTTTAGGCACCCGTCAAAATAATGGAATAGGTAAACAAAGTACTAATTACTCGGTATGTCAAAAATATATCGTAATCTTTTGTCGAGTTGTTGACAATCATCTGACTTATTTTTATTATCTTCTGTTCTATTCAATTCAATTCTTGGTTTATGGCTCTTGAGCCATAAACTGAAACCTTTCTAAACTCTGCCAATGTCACGTTGAATAGACCGTCAAACGCAGAGAATTTAGTTACAATTACAAATATTTTTGCCCGGTGTTATGAGATGCAGAGTTTTTTTTTTCTTCCAGCCAACTCTGAAACAAAAACATTTAAACTAACTACAAGACACAATGGTTAGTAAAGAATACAATAGGTATGTTATACATGTAAAGACTATTTAAACTTTCTTTTTTTTATTTATTTATCCAAAATATTTACAAATGGGGTCAATACCAGGGATAGCAGGCATTTGAGTTCTGTTCTAATATACTAGTGGCTCTGTCAAAGTCAACTAGCTTAGTAAGCCGTTCAATTACCAGCCTTGCCATTTTGATAGATGGCGCCGCTCAACTAGCTTATTAAATGATATTCAGCCGTAGTGTCTAATACAATATTTAATAAACCGGCTGGCTGATGCTCAGGCCATTCATAGAATTAGGTGATTATTTGCCCAAATTATTATTTTTGACCGAAGAAATGGGATTTGAACTAAAGATAAATATATAATCCGAAAATTGGTAAAACGAACCGCAATTCTGATAGACAGGACATTCTATTATCCTAACACCTCTCATACCTTTTATCAGAGCAAATCTGACTTGCATTGGTTTGGTTAGAAGGCCAAGGTGGGAACGAAGAGGGAGCGAGTTATAACAACCTGTAACCTCCCCTACTTAAATGACTTGGCTAGGCAAGTAGTCAACGTTGTTTGAATGGCTAAATATCATCAGGAAGCTAGTTGAAAGCCGTTTGGTAAAAAGGGGTGCGTCATACTTGATCGAAATATTTTTGTTATATTTTCACTTCAATACCACTAACCGTAAATAAGAAACATTTGACATACCGATCCGTCTTAATAATATCATTTGGCATAACCTTCTTTCTATCGAACATTTAAAGATTTTACCAACATTTAATATAATATTCAGCTGAAATAACATCAGTTGAAATACCATTATTAAGACATACCGTTTAGATTACGTATCAATTGTTTGATATAATTATTATTTAACGTACGCTATAATTTTGATTACAGTATAACATGTTCGATCGTTAAATTGTTTAATGAATATTTCAAAGAGAGTGACTAACACAAATAGCTGTGGCTAGGTTAGGTATAAGTTAGAACTGCAACAACACACGGCGCGAGCCGAGCGAGTAAAAGGAGCGTGGCGTGGCAGCGGCCGGCTAGCGATAAATATTGTAGGTGTTTTGATAGGTATTGTTTTTGAAATTCGATCAAAACATCCGTATGTGTGGTGTATTTTATGTTTATTTATCAGTATGTCGTTTGCCGAGTATACATTTTGTCTTTTATATTTATTGGATAGTATTCTTAATTTTTTATGTACTTATAATAAAACAACGCTTACTGGCGTCCCACTAAAACTGCCGTGCAACTGGTGCTCCTCATACGGCAGCTGTTTCAAACAAAGAGGCTACGTCCAAGAGAGAGTCCGTGAAATTATTCCTCCGAATTGTCCCTAAGTTTTACTTTTTTTGTTTTGTACCGTGAGTAAACCAACGTGGCCATACCGCCTAGTCATCGATATTTTATCCGTACGCAAGTACCTAGTTAAATTTACGATGAAGATGAAGGAGAGCGTGATGAGAAATGAGATTAATCTCTCCCCATTGCCCATTTCAGTAAAGCCGAGGATACTATCCCAAAATTTTAAGTTGAGTTTTGTAGAGAACACGAAAAGTAGCATTGTCTAATGTTTGTATCATTTGCCTACACTCGTGTACGTTATCCAACCGGCAAAGATTAATAATCCACCATTATTTAACTTTAACACATGAAGAATTACAAGGTTTTATATATAATACAAAATCACCATCTTTTCGGTTCCAGCCAAAGACCCGCATTGGAAAATATTTGGCCCAAATTCAAGATAAACCGTTAAGCCTGGCAATGTCGAGCATGGTAATTGCAGTGGAATGTCAATGTCAATGGCAAGCTTTGCTTGCCGATAAATGTCAATATCGTGCATTTTCCGGCTATGATATCAAAGGGCAATATTGTACTAGAATATTTGGAAGCCCGAGCGAAAAAGTGAAGAGAGAAAAGACCTAAATATCCAGCAGTGCGGCAATACAGGCTTGAAATGATGATGTTGATGATTACAATATCACAGTGCAACATCACTACACTATTACAATGAACGCCGGTCCAACTTTGTACAGCCAGAGCATGTACAACACGAGCATATGAAGCCATGTCACGTAAAACGTGTTGCACATGTTTGGGCTGTCAAAACTGTTTCGGACGTATTTGATTTCTGAAGCGTTCTCCTTCTCCCCCTCCTTCACCTCCTTTCGGCTGCTTCCATTCCTCGTAAAGTTGTAAACTTGTTTCAAAGTTTATAAAATAATACAAGATTTTTCTAAGAGTTCTAAGACTATTTTCACTAAATATTTGCATCAAAGTGAAGTGTAAAGCTAAACCTATCTATATCTTACACCTGAGTAAGTGTTTTGGTGTCATAGCTGTTTATTCTATTTTGATACCATTACATCACTGTTCCAAAGAATTCCTGTACCCATTCTGGCCTAATGTTTGTACTGTATCATTCTCTTTGACAGAAATTTTCGAGAGGATTACTTAGAGTTACGTTTACTTACAGTTTTGAAGCGAAAATGCCTGGGTAAGCTACAGATGTTATGTGGGAGTGGTACCATCAAAGATTACTCACTGCAAGAACTCACATCTGTATGTCAAAATAGCCCACGCCATCGCTCAACTAATACACACATTTTAGCTAGAAGCAGAGTTTAGTTAAATTGCATTTACAAGAATTGATAATTATAAAAACATTAAACAAATAACTTGTGTAAACTATCCATATTTAAAAAGTTAAAAAGTATTAAAAATCATGATCAGAGAATTTACCCTATTGTTATTTAATTAGTAGGTGATGTATCCTACACCAACTTCTTTTTTTAATGTACCTTTTGTACATTTTACCTGCAAGCTTCCATCCGAGCAATCCTACCTCTGTGAATGTTGGAGTGTAGTGATGTGCCAACACAGTAACAGCAGCTCCAACTCACTATAATATAATAATTAAATTAGAAAGCTGACCATAATTACCTACCTAAATGTATGGCTTGATTAAATATTTCATATTCATTCCACATATGACATTGTAGTAGTCATCTAAATAACCCACATTTTCCTGTATTCTAATTACTAATAATGTGCTTTTATCCTTAGGCACTAAACCACTATAACGACTTCACATTCGATGCCACACCCATAAGTGCCTGTCAACTAACTAGGTATCTCCATAATGAACTTATTGTTATAAATAAGAAAATAAGTGTTAACTTTTAATAACTAAACAACTAATGTTTATTATTTATGACTGGACAGAAAATAAATTTTATCTCACCACATAAAATACTTTTTTTTTTTTTTTTTTTTTTTTTTTTTTTTTTTTTTTTTTTTTTTTTTTTTTCTTATAAATCCCGCGAAGCACAGCAATCTGTCGGGGGACATTTAGCTGTTTCTGTGTCCGAACCCTTCTGCGCATTTTGTGTCTTACGGCAGTGAGGAGTTGTCCATTGACCCCTCTCTCACGAATCTTTGTTGAATCTGTTTATAAGGTTCGGAACGCTGTTCCTCCTCAGTCTTGTATAATGTATACTTCCGGAACCTGTTAATTTTGCAGCTAAGGTATTAGCATGAACTGCTAGTTTCCGTTGATAATTTTGGCTATGTACCACAATTTCTTGTTTCACGGTGTTGAGCCTCAGATCAGTAAGGATGTATTTGTTAGCGATGCTTTTTTGAATATTAAACATAGATCTAATAGCTTTGGTCTGAAACCTTTCCAGGATTTCTATATTACTATTACTTGCTGTTCCCCAGAGCTCTATTCCGTAGGTCCAGACCGGCTTCAATATAGTCTTGTAGATTGCCATTTTGCTCTCATTTGTCAACTGAGACTTTTTACCGATCAGCCAATACATAGATCTAAGTTTTGTGTCTAGAGATTTTCTCTTGCTCCAAATATGTTTCTGCCAGGTCAACCTTCTGTCTAGATGCATGCCTAGATATTTTGCGCTAACATCGTGTGGAATTTGTTCTCCGTTCAATGTAATTGGTGGGCAGTCGCCTTTCCTCAGGGTGAAGGTGACATGAGCTGACTTACTCTCGTTTGCCTTTATTCTCCATATCTTGAACCATTTTTCAATCTGAGAAATGTGTTTTTGTAGGTTTGCTGATGCGATTTCTGGTTTGCTGTTTACTGACATTATTGCAGTGTCATCGGCATACGTGGCGATGAAGGTGTTATCGTCAACAGGCACATCAGCAGTGAAAATGAGATACAGTATAGGCCCCAAGATGCTCCCCTGAGGTACACCTGACTTTATCTCAAACAAATCCGACGTAGTGTTGTTAAGCTTAACCTCGAAGCATCTTTTGTCTAAGTAGCTTTTGAGTATAAAGTAGAAGGAGTGAGGCAGGTATTTTTTAATTTTGAACAAGAGACCGTCATGCCAGACCCTGTCGAAAGCCTGACTTATATCTATGAATACAGCCGAGCAGTATTTCTTATTTTCCAACGTGTAGCTGATGGTATCTGTCAACCTATGCACTTGCTCAATGGTTCCATGCCTCTGCCTAAATCCAAATTGGTGCCCAGGGAGAATCGTATCCAGGTGGGGTCTCATTCTGTTTAGGATAACTTTTTCAAATAGTTTGCCTACCAGAGGAAGCAGACTAATTGGTCTGTAGGATGAGACTTCTTCAGACTGTTTGCCAGGTTTGAGAATCATGACTACTTGAGCAAGTTTCCACTGATATGGATAGTGCGACAGTCTCAGGCATGCATTGAGGAGAATCGCTAGGAACATTATGCCTTTCTTCGGGAGATTTCTTAGCAGTGTGGAATCTAATTGGTCATATCCCGGAGCTTTATTGGGTGGTAGAGATTTAATTTCTCGGTATATTTCGTTAGGACTTACAGCTTTTAACGGAAAAAATAGTTGGTTAGGTGACTGTAGAAAGTCTGTTATTTCTTGGTCCTTATGGGGATCCGTGTAGGGCAGCGGTGTGAACACTTTTTCTAGATGTTCGGCGAATGCTGTTGCTTTTTCAACATCAGTTCTGGCCCAGCCCTTGTCTTGTCTTCTAAGTGGCGGGATGTGGTCTTTTGGTCGCTTAAGGTTCTTAGTTGCTCGCCATAAAGAATAATTAGTATCCTTGTGTGCAGTGAGGTGAGACAGGTGACTTTGTAGGCATTGATTTTCTTGTTCTTTTATCATGTCTTTTAGTTCTTTTGTTGCTCTGTTTAACTTAGTTTTGTCAGAGGGATATCTAGTTCTATGCCATTCTTTTCTTAGTTGACGTCGTTCATTGACTTTTTCAATTATATTTTTAGGGTATTTCTTTTGTTTGGTTTTAGCTTTTATGTTTTTAGGAGTAGAGACAGTGGCAGCCAAATGTATAATGCTGTTAAATTCTTCGACTCTGGTTTCAATGTCATTGTATGTTTTCAGTCTAGTATTAAGGTTTGTTTTACTCAGTATTACTTCTCTATATAAGTCCCAATTTGTGTTTTTGCTGTAGATTATGGGGCGTGGTTCGAGGAGAACAACTTGTTTATATATATTTAAGATAACAGGAGTGTGATCTGAAGATAGTTCTTCACATTTTTCTATCTTTAAATATTCATGTCCTAGGTTCTTAGTAACATAAAAGTCTAACAGATCTGGTATTTTTTTGTAATCTTTGGGCCAGTACGTAGGCTCTCCATGCGAGATGCATTCTAGATTAAGGTCTAGTGTGGCTTTATACAACTGTCTACCCCTTGGGTTTATCAACCTAGATCCCCAGAAGGTATGTTTGGAGTTCCAGTCTCCTCCACAGACGAATACCGAACCTAGTTGGTTGAAGAACAACTTGAATTCATCGGCCCCAATTTTATGTCGCGGTGGGCAGTAGATTGCACAGAGTGTTATCTCAGTGTTCTTGTTCTGTATTTTAACTGACGTTGCTTGTATTTTTTCTGTTTTATGTGGCTCAAGAAGATAATGCTTAATGTTATTTTTCAGTATAATCGCAGTCCCGCCGTGAGAGTTTCCAGAGGGGTGGTCGGTCCTGTGAATTGTATAATTATGTAGTTTTACATATGATCTGGGTGTGAATCTTGTTTCAGATATCAAGGCAATATCGATGCTTTCCGTATTCATGAATAATTCGAGTTCTTTTCGTCTGTCGGTCAGCCCATTAGCATTCCAGGTGATGATGCGGATATTTAGTCCCTCCGTGCGGTTAGACGTGTGATTAATTTGATCATCTGATCAATCATGCTGTCCATCATGTCTTTCATGATTGCTTGAAATCTATCAAACATTGTATCTAACATGTTTGTTATGTTCTGTTGGCTTGTATCCACAGTGGGATCATGTGATTGAGTAAAAGGTTTGTCGTTTTTGTTTTTTAGTGCATTAGCATAGCTGGGACCTGAATAATAGTTATTTTTAACATCATCGGTGATACTTGGTTTTTGGTTTGTTTTTGGTTTGAGTCGTTGTGGTGTAGGTTTTAGTTTGAGTATCTTTTCCTTGTATTGCTTATATTTGATGCACCCTTTATAACTTGCCGGGTGTTTACCTTGACAATTTGCGCACTCTGCATCTGTCTCCGGTGGTTTTATGCAAGTGCTTGTTGGGTGGTCATTTCCACATTTGACACATCGGAAGGGTCTAAAGCATTGATTTTTGCAATGACCAAATCTTTGACATCTCTTACATTGCAATACTTCTTTTTTCTTATAGGGCGCTTCGATTGTAACTTTGACGTGGTTGATATATTTTATGTTAAATATATATCTTTATTATTAGCTCGCGGCTCTAGGTCTATGAAGTAGAGCGGTAGTTTTTCTTTTGTTGTCCTATGCATCACGTTGACCATTTGACGTATCTCGTGACCTTTGGCTTGTAGCTCATTTCTGATCAATTCAATGTTTTCTGAGGCATGTAGGCCTCTAATTACTACTCTGTATGCTCTTTCACTTTTAAGTTTGTAAGTGTAGTGGTTGATATTGTTTAGAATTAGGTTGTCTCTTATAACTTTATATGTTTCGATGTCGGCAGGCATAAGCTTAATTATATGTCCTGATCTGAGTGTGGCCATGGTAAGCTTATTTATATCAACAACTTTGGCCAGTAGTTCTCTCAATGGTGTTATGTTGACTATACCGGTTACAAAGATTGGTTCTGGCTTTGGTATATATTCTTTGTTTTCCGTGTTTTTGTATGTAGTTGCTGGTTCTTCGTCAGCAAGGATTTCAAATTTATTTTGAACGGGTACTTTATAACTGACTCGTTTTGCGGTTGTCTCTTTGCTCAGATTTTCTGTTGGGCTCTCATGTCTTTTGCGTTTATTGTTCGGTACTTTGTCTCGCTGCCATTCGTTGTATGAGTGTTCATCGTTTTGTTGTTCTGGGATGTCCATTTGACTTGTTAGTGTGGCTGTATCCGTGTTGGATATGTTTAGTGCTTGGCTTTCTTGGGAGGTATTTATGTTACTGTGTGTACCTGGATCATCAGACTGCCTGTAACTGCTTACGCAGCCACTAAAGGACACAGATCTCGGTCTGGTTTCAAATAATCCTTTGTGAAACAGTTGTTGTGTGTAGGATTTTTTGGTTTTATTTTCGTTCTGCATTTTTTTTCCCACAGATGTGGACGATGGGGTGGTAAATTTTTTAGTGCCACCGGTGCTGATGCTGGAACTGCTGCCAGTAGCATTCACTAACACTGAGGCCTGGTCGCCCGCCCCAGTGCAGTCTTCGGTAACAGATTTCACACTTGCAGGCCCGGGTACCTGCAAGCGCCGGGCGTTAGCCGGATCGCATGACAAATCGCATTCCTTATTTTCTGACATTTCATACTTGTTTGTGGGAAGTAAACTTGTCGCTTTCCCAAGGCGCCAAGACCACTCTTTTTGAGGTGATTTAATCTCTCAGGGTCCGTGGTGACCGTTTTTGGGTTAGTTCACCGCCGCCCGTGGCTCGGCGTTGCTGCTCGTTTGGCACCACCCGGGGGGCACGTGTAGGGTGGGTCTATTTGAGGAAAAGATGGTAAGTCCTACGGACGCGAGCAGCTGCCACCCCCCTAATACTGTGAAAAATTATGTGTTGAATTAGAAAACCTAACTAACTCAACATGAAATTTGTAATTTTTTAACATAAAGTTATTCCATTTCAGGTTAGCAACGATGTCGTTGGACAATATGTTTTGTACACGCTGTGGCGATGGGTTTGAGACAAATGAGAAGATTGTGAACTCCAATGGAGAACTCTGGCACACCAACTGCTTTGTGTAAGTAAATGTAAACTTCAAGTCCATCATGCAGCATCAAATTTTTAAAATAGTGAAGTAGTCTACATACCAAAGCAGAATAGCATAACAAGAGAAATTTCTTAGAAGTACTTAATCTGAGAAGCGGGGTAAGAATGGCTGTGTAAAATGAAATTACACTATGTTTAATTAATTAAAATTCCAGGTGTGCTCAATGTTTCCGGGTGTTCCCTGATGGAGTTTTCTTTGAGTTCGAAGGCCGCAAGTATTGTGAGCGCGATTTCCAAGTTCTGTTCGCTCCTTGCTGCGGCAAATGTGGTATGTTTAAATTTGGTTTTATCCATTGTCTCCTTAATTGATTGTGTGATTGCGCCCATCAAATCAGTATAAATTTAAGATCTTCATGATAAGCCATCCTTGTACTATGTTTGTTTTGTGTTATATTTTGAACAGTAATAAGTGTGTTTTCCCTCAGGCGAGTTCGTAATCGGGCGCGTGATAAAGGCAATGAACGCAAACTGGCACCCGGCCTGCTTCCGCTGCGAGGAATGCTCCATAGAGCTGGCGGACGCTGGCTTCATCAAGCACGCGGGCCGCGCGCTGTGCCACGCGTGCAACGCGCGCATCAAGGCGGACGGACTGCAGAATTACATGTGCCACAAGTGCCAGTGAGTTTTACGCTACACTACATGTACTAATGTAAACTAACAAGAAGAGTTGTGTTTGTGCAGAACTGAAACTGATGAGGTGTCAAAGTAGTTAACTCTACATTCTAAGGTTACATGGAGGAGATCACTCTACAATAAGGCCGCCATTAATCTCCATACTATGTCGTTCTATCTATCCTCTATAGATGGAACTATTGATAATTTGATTTATTAGGCATTTATTTAGCATTTCTGAAAATTATTCAGGTGGAGCCAAAATCATAATGTAAAATAATCTACAAATGTAAAAAATAACAGAAATGACGCACTTTTAACCTTTTTAAGTATTTGTGGGTTTATAAGAAGTATCTATTTATCTGAAATGCTCGATGATTGGATGCTTGGCCACTCTCGAGTTTCTGCTTGAGTTCAAAAAAATCCTAGATCCGGAGCTGCCTACACTAAAACAGCTCTATAACCCTTCATTGAGGTTTAGGTGTAATGATGAGAGTAGGTCGTCCCACTGCAGGGACGACCTACTCTCATCATTACACCTAAACTAGTGTAATGATGAGTGAGTCTGGTGCCTTACATTGCAACGTGTCCGTTGTCGCAGCGGCGTGATCGACGGTGAGCCGCTGCGGTACCGCGGCGAGGTGTACCACGGGTACCACTTCACGTGCGCGACGTGCGGCGTCGAGCTCGACCACACGGCGCGCGAGGTCAAGCACCGCCCCGGGTACGCGGCCAACGACGTCGTGAGTACCAACCTTAATGTACATGATGAATATATAATATATACGATGGCAGCCTACTTGGGAGAACCCCTGTCTCTCAAGCCAGAGGGAGCGGGTTCGAACCCAGCCGACGGCACGCACCAATTTGTTCATTGCGTGAACATAATGTTCGTATTGTATGTCATCTGCTACATGATTGGAGCCCGGTATATGGCGACAGGCTCGCCCCCTGTCACATTTGGGACTGAATATTGTCCGGCGAAGTGTGGGTGTTGTATTATACCTTTGCCAGCCCCCTTGGGGAAAAGGCGTAACGATATGTTATGTTATGTTATTACTTACTAGCTAACTTCGTATCGCCTAACAATCGATTTTTAAATTATTTTTTTCAGGCTTTTTTTGTTTTTTTTTTTATTGCGTAAGAACCATCCTCGTTCCTTCAAGAAATATTCTAAAAAAATAATTAGCGAAATCAGTTCAGCTGTTCTCCGAGATTTACGCTTAACAACACATTCAGACATTCATTTTTTAAACCATTTTTTAAACTATAGATAGATAAGGTGAGATAAGAGCATACCATAAAACTTTACCCTAAAAGTTTCGTCTATTAACCCCCTGTCATGGTACTTAAAAAAACAAGTTTGCAAGTTTTTCTAAAAATTGTACACTGGGTCCTGTAGATCCTTAAAAAAAAATAACGGGCTCGTCTCATGAGTAGATCCTGAGCGAATCGGGTAAAACGTAAATACGACGATAAAACAGTTCATAAATACTTTTTTTTTGTTTTGCCCTTAGGGCAGGCTAAAGCCAACATGGCCATACCGCCTTGTCATCCGTATCAGTTTAACATGAGTTGCTAAATCTAAGATGATGATGATGATAAAGGAGAGGGTGATGAAAGATGAGATGAATCCCTCCCCTTTTCCAATTTCCGTGGATAGTTCCGTGGATACTTTACTGAAACTTTAAGTTGAGTTTTGTAGAGAACACGAAAAGTAGCATTTCTTAATGTCTGTATCATTTGACCACAGTCATGCACGTTAACGAACCGGCAAATGTTAATAATTCACAATTATTACACTCTAACACTCGAGCTGAGCTGAGCTACCCACGTCCGTGGGAGTTTACTCTATTCTGATTCCCTACACGTGGTCCCCGGGTAGTGCTAACCGGGTAGCAAACTCTGGTGGGAGGCTTCGGCCGTGGCTAGTTACCACCCACCGGACCAAGCCATGCCGTGAAATGACCTAGTCGTGTTTCGGGATGTAGTCCGGTGTAACCGTTCCGAAAACGGGTCTGAGCAGTAGCGCACTTGTAGCGCGTCACTCAACTGCCGTCTTTGTACTTGTTCACTCTACAAAACTTCAAGGCTAGAGTGAATAAGTACTTTATAGGTCGTCGTGCTCCATCTTAGACCACAACGTCGCTTAACATCAGGCACTCGCCTGATGTTAAGCGTGGTGGTCAAACGCCAACCTATTCTACATAAAAAAAATAGTTTTAGAAAATAATACAAAATCACGACACCATCTTTTCAGTTTCCTTTTCTGTCCATTACAGAACAACCTGTTTTGCCTACGTTGCCACGACAAGATGGGTATCCCGATCTGCGGCGCATGTCGCCGCCCGATCGAGGAACGTATAGTCACCGCCCTCGGGAAACATTGGCATGTCGAGGTAAGCTACTTTTTAAAGTTGTTTTCAGAGCTTCTTCGTACACAATATTACAATTCAGGAATCTCCGTACTTATTTATTGTGTACTAGCTGTTACTCGCGACTTAGCGTTTATGCGGAAAATATTATCGAAAAACCTTTCTCGTACTGTAACTAATTATCAAATTTACCAAGATCCGTCAGCCGTTTAGCCGTGAAAAGCCTACAAACAGACGGACAGACAGACTTACTTTCGATTTTATAATTTTACTAGTATATAAGTAATATGCCCAATAAATATAAAACCATCCCCGGTTTTATATTTATTGGGCACTAGCTGCGCCCCGCGGTTTCACCCGCAGTTAAAAAGTATCTTAGGTGCTATTCTAGACCATAATCTATCTCTTTGCCAAATTTCATCCAGATCTGTTCAGCCGTTCTGGCGTGAAAGAGTAACAAACATCCATACATCCATTCTTACAAACTTTCGCATTTATAATATTAGTAGGATATTCAATTTCTCACTATACCTCGCGTCAAATGGATTGAGACAAAAGTTCATTGACCGTTGTCACATTCCTTACTTCTTACCTTAGTCTTACTGTGCCCTGGGGCCTTATTGCGGATTAAGACATGAATGCGACATGAGCTTGTCTGTTCAGAGATCGTAAACTTTTATCACACAAATCTTAATTATTTCACAATTCTGCTTCATTACTGGAGCCCGGTGTAGGCGACAGGCCCTTCCCCTGTCACATTTGGGACTGAGTATCGTCCGGCGAAGTATGGGTGTTGTAATTCACCTCTTCTTCGTGTCGATATTTTTTTTTTTTGTTGTTTATATGTGCCCCGACCATTAGTCGGCAACAGTCACTCCAAGAGGAGAGGCCTCTTCACCTCTGCAAGGCGGGACGATATGCTATAATACTCGCATTAAACAGTTTGCCTCCACCTTCCTGATACGAATCGCTAGGGAGTGGAACACCTTGACATCATCTGTATTCCCGACTAACTACAACCTGGGTATTATCAAGGCTAGAGTGAATAAGTACCTTCTGGCTAGGTCTTCGTGGTCCATCTTAGAACACAACGTTGCGTAACGTCAGGCGAGTTGGTGGACAAACGTTGACAAATATAATATATATCACTACATAGTATAAAACAAAGTCGCTTTCTATGTCCCTATGTCCCTTTGTATGCTTAAATCTTTAAAACTACGCAACGGATTTTGATGCGGTTTTTTTAAATAGAGAATCACTCTATCTATCTATCTATCTATTATATAAACCTTATAATAAATTAAGATAATATATATTTAAATATTTCATATAAATTTATATAAACCTTCCTCTTGAGGAAGGTTTATATAATTTATTAATTTAATTTATATAAACCTTCCTCTTGAGGAAGGTTTATATAAATAATAACATCCATTAAATAGTGGATAAATACTGTTATTTTTGAGGTTTCTAATGTGATGTCGTTAATTATCATTTTTTTTCCGCTTACATTGCACACGCAGGCTGAACCCTACGAGATTTATCAAAATAATGTACGAATTTGAAAAGGTCTACAGAAATCTCCGCGATGGTAAATGCCTATCTCTTATGGATATCCCACAATAACGTTTTTCATTGCACCCGTGCGAAGCCGGGGCGGGTCGCTAGTATACTATATTTCAAAAAATATTATTTTTCTTTAATCCGTATGAACCGTATCTAGTAAAACAATGTTTCCAGCACTTCGTGTGCGCCAAGTGCGAGAAGCCGTTCCACGGGCACCGGCACTACGAGAAGAAGGGACTCGCCTACTGCGAGCAGCACTACCACCAGCTGTTCGGGAACTTGTGCTACGTCTGCAACCAGGTCATCGCGGGGGACAGTCAGTACACTCTATACTACTTTCATTCATTGTACCACGGCGCGGGTGCGGGGTAGCGTGATAGGTAACGACTCAATCACTCTCCATGTAGGGTAGCTAGGAGTGGGACGTACAAAAGTGTAATGTACAGTTTTTACACTGTAATGTACATTTACATTACAGTTTTTAAGTCCTACTGCAGGTATACCAATATACCCTACATGGAGGGTGTGACTGGCTCGTTACTCTCGGATTCGTGAATGTCACATGTCTTTCGAATTATTAATTCTAGAACAGGCTAGTTTTCTCACGATGTTGTACTGACCGTAAGAACCTAAGTCACATTAAAATGTCAATAAACCTTTCCACAAGCCAATTCATTGTAAGTCGCTTATCGTAATCTCTCACTACTTGCGTAAGCTGGAAAATTACAAGTCGAAACTAGTTTGAATTTGCTTTCGGAATCGTCTCACAACTTATCGAAGCAATTTGGTAACTTGAGAGCTTACAAGTTCAAAAAAACAAGCTCACAAAACTCATGTAAGCATTATTTACTGTAGCTTTATCATATTATGTGTAAATGCAGCCGTAAGTTACTTGCATTCATTTTACGCAAGCAACTTACAAGTGAAGGGCCAGCCTTACAGCGCGTGTTCCGTGTTCCAGTATTCAAGACGCTGAACAAGGCGTGGTGCGTGCACCACTTCGCGTGCTCGGTGTGCGACGCGCCGCTCAGCACGCGCAGCAAGTTCTACGAGTACGACGAGCGACCCGCCTGCCGCCGCTGCTACGACCGCCTGCCGGCCGAGCTGCGCCGCCGCCTGCGCCGCGCGCACCACTACTCCGTGCGCCGCTAGACGCGCCGCCACTAACACTACTGCACACTACTGCACGCGCACCACATTCTACGAGTACGACTGAGTGGGGCTGCGCCGCGCGCACCACTACTCCGTGCGCCGCTAGACACGCCGCCACTAACACTACTGCACACTACTGCACGCGCACCACATTCTACGAGTACGACTGAGTGGGGCTGCGCCGCGCGCACCACTACTCCGTGCGCCGCTAGACACGCCGCCACTAACACTACTGCACACTACTGCACGCGCACCACGTTCTACGAGTACGACTGAGTGGGGCTGCGCCGCGCGCACCACTACTCCGTGCGCCGCTAGACGCGCCGCCACTAACACTACTGCACACTACTGCACGCGCACCACGTTCTACGAGTACGACTGAGTGGGGCTGCGCCGCGCGCACCACTACTCCGTGCGCCGCTAGACGCGCCGCCACTAACACTACTGCACACTACTACACGCGCACCACGTTCTACGAGTACGACTGAGTGGGGCTGCGTCGTGCGCACCACTACTCTGGCAAACGTTAGACGAGCGCTGCCCGTTACAACTCTATCAGACGTCAAAGCTACACTGTCGTTTAAACACTACTCCAACAGACGTTAGACGAACGCTGCCCGTTACAACTCTACTCTGTCAGACGTTAAAGTTACACTGTCGTGTAAACACTACTCCAACAGACGTTAGACGAACGCTGCCCGTTACAACTCTACTCTGTCAGACGTTAAAGTTACACTGTCGTTACAACTCTACTTCAACAGACGTTAGACGAACGCTGCCTGTTACACCTCTACTCTGTCAGACGTTAAAGTTACACTGTCGTTACAACTCTACTCCAACAGACGTTAGACGAACGCTGCCCGTTACAACTCTACTCTGTCAGACGTTAAAGTTACACTGTCGTTACAACTCTACTCCAACAGACGTTAGATGAACGCTGCCCGTTACAACTCTATTCTGTCAGACGTTAAAGTTACACTGTCGTTTAAACACTACTCCAACAGACGTTAGACGAACGCTGCCCGTTATAACTCTACTCTGTCAGACGTTACAGTTACACTGTCGTTTAAACACTACTCCAACAGACGTTAGATGAACGATGCCCGTTACAAGTCTATTCTGTCAGACGTTAAAGTAACACTGTCGTTACAACTCTACTCCAACAGACGTTAGACGAACGCTGCCCGTTACAACTCTACTCTGTCAGACGTTAAAATTACATTGTCGTTATAACACTACTCAAACAGACGTTGCCATAAAAAGACGTTGCGTGCGTACAGCGTCGACTAACACTGCCATTATAATACTACTCCATGCGAAGTAAAAGTGCCTTCATGATACTGCTCCGTGCAACGTTACAGAGCTTTGAGTTATGAAAATGATGAAGAGGTAGTAGAAGGTCACATAAAAACAGTCACACATACGAAAACATTAATACCTTTTGTGGTCAATCGAATAAAAATAGAATGCACTGCGCGACGCATCGTAATACTATAAAATAAATTATTAAAACTTACTAAAACTTTTAATAAGAAGATAGAATAATAATAATAATGTGAATGTATTACTTATAAAAATGTATGTGCCTTATTTTAAAATGCCATTATTATTATGCTATGTATGTTAACAAAATACTATTATTTCTGTATTTAAATGAATGGCAAAAACGACTGGTATATGGTCAATGTTGTTTAATAGCACAAAATAAATAAAAGTACTTTAAGTGTACATAAGTTTATGTTCTCACGCATTTTATCAAATTAAACATAGATTGATATTTTTATACTTAAACATTCGTAGAAACAGTAATCCTAGGCTAAGATTCATTGTTTTTATACTAACAAATTAAAGTATTTAATAAATAATAATTTTACCTAATCTAGTGTTTTACTTATCAACCCGTGGGGCGACTTGTCAGCGAACATATAATTTCCAAAAAATCAACGTTGCAAAATAGCATCATTACTTATCAGTATCACATGTCCGAAAAAACAGTTCTTACCCACCGTGCACCTCAGAGCACCTGGGTAAACCGTGGAAAGTTTTTTACAAAGGCTCAAAGCATAGATTTTGAAGAAGTGATTAACGATTTTGCCCAGCTTAAATCTAGAAGGGTTCCTCTTCAAATAACATAGATTTTTAAGCACTAACCTGTAAATGCTAAAAGAGATACTTTTGTGGACTATTTTACATTTAGCTATTTGTTTCATGTGATTGTTAATAAAAATAAATAAGTACCTACATATTTAACTTTGTCTAACTATTTAAGTAACTACTTTCTTTGTCTATTCTAACAAAATAGTGTTCTGTCAAAGACATAGGTCAAAGTCAAAGTCAAAAGTCAAAATGTTTTTATTCAATTTAGTTAGTTATCAAAGATACACTAATGAACGTCAAAGTTATTTAAATAGACTCGACCACAGAATAATAACTAAAGCAATAGAAGGAGGGTTATAAAACAACTAAACTCAATATATTTAGCCTGTTTTGTCTTATGGAACCGCTATGATGTTGGAAAAGGACACATACAAAAGACGTTTCGAAATTTCGTAGGTGGTCACTAATTTTATTTTGACTAGTGATGTGACCCCCTACATTTCAACGTCGATAAATTTACAATGACATGCATTGTCTTAAATCTTGTACCGCTAAAACTAATCCATAAATCGGTGTGCGTGTGCGCGTGCGCGTGCTTGGAGACGGCCGGTTGAATATAACTTTGGCGATTCACGCTGTTTTAACCGCTGCCCTGTTTCGGTCGCTATGGACTCCCAGCGAGTCAACGAGCTGCTGGCGTAAATACAATACGCCATCAACACCATGGATAAAGTCAGCATACTGCAGATCTGCAAGTCAAACTTTATCCAGGAGGATGTTGCCAGCGTGGCAAGTGGCAAGAAAATACTCTACGAGTCGCTTGATCAACTCGACGCAATGCCTGCCCGCCGACGCGACGGTTCTGAAAAGAGCATCCATCATCGTTCGCGTTCGTGGTGAAGCAACTGCCCCTGGAAATGTTTCCGAATGAATTAGAATACCGGTGCTGGCCTCGGAGAAGTTTCGGCCGTTCAGGGGAAAAATGCGTGGTTCACTGAACGACGTCGAGTGTAATTAATGATTATACGTAATAATGCATTTTTTATCATTATTTATTTTGGTTACCTACGAGTATAAGGTATTTATTTGAATGTTATAAGGGCCTTCTTACCTTAAGTTTTTTTAAATAAAATATTATTATTATAAACTAGCTGACCCTGCGAACTTCGTACCGCCTAACAGTCGATTCTTTATTTTTTTCAGGCAGTTTGTAAATTTTTCTCTGCGCAAGAACCATCCTCGTATTTCAAGGAATATTCTAAAAAAAGAATTAGCAAAATCGATTCAGCTGTTTTCGAAATTTGCGCTTAGCAACACATTCAGCGATACATTTTTAAATTAGGTATAGAAGATTACTAAGCGTAGTTACCTTAGAGAGAATGAATACATAATGATCGATCGATCGATCCGGGAAATCGATAATCTTTAAAGAAAGACAGATAAATAGATATACACTTTATTGTTTGTACACCGTACAATTAAAAAACACTAATGCTAGGTACTTGACTATGTTTTTCTTTTCTTCGACTTCCTTAAATACTTCCTGTAATGTAATAAATCAAGTTTTAATTTGAACGGGATACCATTTATTGCAAATAAAATACCTAGGTATTCCAACCATTTCATCTGCTCCATTCATCATAAAAAATGTAGGAACAGCATCTTCTCTATGTCTTCTCCATTTTATAGCTTCATTACATACAAATGAATTCAAAATAAAATGCTTGCAGTATATGTGACTCTGCATTTTTAGAGTCAAATTTCGTCACCAATTCAATTTATCCATTCTTTTTTTTCACATCGTCTTCAAGAAATCTATAAAATCAAAGTTTCGACCATGTATCGACAATAATATTTACGTCACTATGTATGATCAAGGTAACCTAAAACAGTTTCCGAATATTCGCTAAAAACTTCTATTGGAATACATATAACGCCTGGTTCCTGCTATAAAGTGATTCAGCAACATTTGTTACGTATTTATGTTTGTTTATCGGCTCACATTCAACAATAAATTGTCCATAAACGAAACGATTTAAGGTCAATATTTCTTGACTATTTTATGATCGTGTTAGATGGGACGTGCAGCCTACAACCACACAAGACATTGCTCCACTGCGTCCGCACACTCACTATTTGGAATTATACAAATATTTCATGCAGTCTAACAGTCAAAATAATATTAAATCATTGCAAAACCCTAAAAGATTACGACAAACGCGTAAACAATGAGCACGCGAATAAGTTAAGTAGTCTAATGAACAAACTGTCAGACATTAGAGCAAAGTACTATCAAATTTGGGCGGGTTGAATTAGAACCAATATAACCAAATGACAGTTCATTTTGTGAAATTCCAAAAAAGTAAAACAAAGAGTAAATAATTTATCTCTTTTCCTCAACCGTTTTCGTGCCTTAAGATAGAATAGGAACAAAGGTTAGTTACTGAGCTCTTTTTTAACCCTCCTTCTATTGCTTTAGTTATTATTCTGAGGACTCGACCGCCTTGTTCGGACAAAAAGCCTCTACTCAGAAGAACAGGCAAGAAACTGAGGGGCATTATTTTTAAAAATACTAAATAAATTACAGTCTCACAAATTTTGGCTTACAACTAGGTAATATCTATAAATACTAGTGGCTACTTGGCGGAAGTGGAAGGCTCCAGACATCTTTATCTTCTAAATAATTCTTAACCTTATAATATCCTCTTTTCATTAATGTAGTTTTTACATGTGATTTGAATTTTTCCTCGGTGAGCCCTGTTATATTTTTCGGGATTTTATTGTAAAAACTAACGCAGTTGCCTAAAAATGACTTTTTTGACTTAGTCAGTCTAAATCTCGGTACAGCTATCCTATCCTTATTTCTAGTGTTATAATTGTGATAGTCACTGTTCAATTTAAATTTATGTAGATTTTTGCGAACGTGCATAATATTTTCAAAGATATACAAAGAAGGTAAAGTTAATATATTTATTTCTTTAAATAAATCTCTCAATGATTCACGGGGACCCATTCCTTATAGCGCGGACCGCTCGCTTTTGCAAAATAAAAATGGCCTCTACTTCAGCAGCTGATCCCCACAGCAAAATGCCATATGACATTATGCTGTGGAAGTAAGCAAAGTAAACCATCCGAGCTGTAGCTATATCCGTCAGTTGCCTAATCTTGCGAACCGCATAAGCAGCAGAACTAAGTCTCCCAGACAGAGCACTAATATGTGGACCCCATTGCAGTTTGGAATCAATGCTTATACCCAGGAACACCGTCGCCTTGTCTATGTTAAGTTTATCGCCCTCAAGCATTACGTTTGGTTCTATAAATTTAACATTAGGCATGGAAAACTTTAAACACTAAGTTTTTTTTGCATTTAGTAACAAATTGTTCGCAGCGAACCATCTCGAAATAATAGTCAGTACGTTGTTCACATGCACAAGCTCACTATCTTTCCTATCTGTTCTAAAAATAAGAGATGTATCATCAGCAAATAGAACTATGTCTGTAAGGTCCTTAACCATATACGGCAAATCATTTATATACGCTAAAAATAAGAACGGGCCTAAGATAGAACCTTGTGGTACTCCCATTGTAACTAAAGATCCGGAAGATGTGACGCCATTAATTCCCACTTTTTGTTGTCTATCAGTTAAATATGACTCTACAAGATCTAGAGCGATTCCACGAATTCCGTAGTGGTGTAATTTACGGATCAAGGTGCGGTGTTCTACACAATCAAACGCTTTGGAAAGATCACAAAAGACACCGATGGCATCCTGTGAACTCTCCCAAGCTTCCATCACATGCGTAACTAATCGAACTCCCGCATTTGTTGTTGATCTACTTTTCGTGAAACCGAACTGATTTTCGTTTAATATTCTGTGTATGTTAAAGTGACACAACAGTTGATTAAGTATGATCTTTTCAAATATTTTGCTCAAAGCCGGAAGCACAGAGATGGGTCTGTAATTCGAGGGATCTGACTTACTACCCGATTTGAAGATAGGGATAATTTTGCTGTTTTTCATTAAATCGGGAAATGTGCCTCTGTCAATACACATGTTAAAAATGACCATGAGGTGTGGTGCAATAGTTTCTATTAAAGACTCTAACACTTTTACTGATAATCCCCATAAATCTTCACTAGATTTAACTCTTAAGCTTTTGAAAGTTTTGATAATTTCAGAGATGGAAGTGTATCTGAACCGAAAGTCTGGTATATCCCGCGAGAAGTGTTCTTTTAGAAAAGCACCTGCATCATCTGGAGACGAGTTAAGCGTTTTGGTGGCATCAAAGGGTATGCTAGAGAAGAAATGTTCAAAAGAGTTGGCTACCGATTTTGCATCAGAAACCGGCTGATTCTCAACTACCAGCGTAAATTCTGAATCCCTCGACTTACTTTTTCCCGTCTCTGTGTTGATGGTCTTCCAGACAGCTTTTATTTTATTATCGGATTTTTGAATTTTATCTTTTATAAACAAAGCTTTAGCGCGTGTGCAAACCGACTTAAAAGTTTTCGAGTATTTTCTAACATAGTCATGAAAATCCTTACTAGATGTCAGAGATTTCTTGTTACATAAATCATACATAACATCTCTACTTTTTCGTATACTTCTGGTCGCCCAGTCACTGTATTTCTTGGTTGGTATTATCAACTGTATTTTTTGGTTGAATTGAATCTTCTTCTTTGGACAAATTTTATTAAATTCTTTGATATCTAAATTAAATAATTTTTCCTAACTGTCATGCACTTATTGACAGAAAAATCAGTTAAAATAAGTTTCGACTCTATGCAATTATCTAGTCGTTTTAACCTACCTTTCGTTAATGGTCTACACTCAACTAAAGATGGTTTCTTTATTTTATCAATTTCAAATTTAATTGCAAGGCCCTTGTGATCTGACCTGACTCCGTTAAAAAGTGATAAATCTTTTGTTTTACAACTTGAAAAAATATTGTCTATGCAAGTAGATGAGGTCTCCGTTACTCTAGTTGGCTCGCAGAAAAGATAGTTTAAATTAAATGCTTTAAATAAAGAAATTAGATTAATTTTATCAGTAGAATTGACTAAAATATCTATATTGAAGTCTCCGCAAACCAAAATAGATTTATTTGATTTAGAAAGTTTCTTAGTACGCAATCCATCGTTGACATAAAATGATTGAAGTTAGATGCTGGTGGTCGATAAACACATAATATTATGTGCCTGTCCATTTCCGCACAAGCAATTTCACAGACACGTTCAACAGAATAGCCCCTTATGTCAGAGCGTTCCTTATATTTCATGTTATTTTTAAAAAGAATAATACAGCCTCCTCCTTCAGCGGATACTCTGTTAAACGCACTGGCCACCTGAAAATTTGTAACATTAAATAGCATTTTATCTGATTTTAACCAAGTTTCAGTGAAACATAAAATATCAAAATTATACTTAAGTATCTAATAAAAGTTCTATATCTAAAATTTTGCCAGAGAAGCGGTTTATGTTTTGATAAAAAAGTGAAATGTCCACACACTTCTCTGTTGTCTCACTTAAAAGTTTAAACTATTGGTCACAGTTATGTTATTAGTACATTTACTAAAAACTGTGACCTCATCTTTATACTTCGTTATATTTCCTTTAACTGAATCAATATTGTAGGCTAACAATGTAGCAATCAAATGTCTGCATTTCTTAGGACAATACATGCTGTCCTGTGTTAACTTAAAATTATAAATAAATTGATTTGATAGGGGCCCCATTAACCTAATATGACCAGCAGGGCTATTCACAACCATTCGGAAACGTTTCCGTACGGATTTCAAAAACTTTAAACTTAAATTATTCGAATCTTATTTTAAATTCATAAGTTTTTAAACGTAATTAATTCTTCCGATCGGATTTAAACTTGATTCCAATCCAAAATGTATTTCTATGATGACTGAGAATCGAAAAATTTGAGTTTGAAATTTCTGGGATCCATTCGGAAACGTTTCCAAATGAATGTGAATAGCACCGCAGGTCCAGAAAGTTGAATTTGCCAAAATTTTAAATTCTTTTATGGTTGAAAACATGAAAATGTTGAAATGCCAAAAAAGTTGAGTTCCAAAATGTTAGGTAAGCTCAGTCAGTGAGCTAGCACGCGAAAAGCTGATGTTATTGAAGCAGAATGCTGGCATCATTTATCTTTCTCTAGCGACGACCAAGATGGTTACGAGGCTTCTTGCCCGTGTCCGAACCACAGAATATGTCCGACCACTCTGAGATTAACTGTAAACTGAAGTCAACCTCCTGGCTTTTGTCTTGGCTGGCAAGCGGTTTTAGCCCGCACCGATTATTTTACAAAAAAATCAGCCGTTCTACGGACTTCTGTTATTACCCCTGCAGTGTGTCTGTTTGTGTGCAATTTTGAAAATCAACATTTTAGGATTTAAAGTTTTGATGTTTTCAACCTTATAAGAATTCAACATTTTGGCAAATGCAACTTTCAGGGCCTGAAGGAAAAAAACTTTGCACAGTTCACACAGGTGGTCTCAGGAAGTGGACGCTGGGTAAGAATTGAAAAAGATCGTTCTTATGGATGCAGCATCTAGTTGCAGACCTGAGGTGTGTAATGGTGCACAATTTTGTTCAAAATTTTTAGTAAAAGGGCCTATCCGATAATTCATAAAAATAAAATGCATTTAGGTCATGTTATTATCGTATATTTTATTGTTAACAGGATTGAAGTGAAGGTCTGATAATGGTATAATTTTACAATAGTCGACAACAATAGTTTACATTTATTTCAGTGAAGCTAGAGTAATAGCATAATTTTTACAAAATAAGGATTTATTTCGATTTTTCTGAAAGCGATACGTTTACACTGTACAAATGGAACTGTTGCCCGTGCCTCCTCACATTGAGCGTCAAAGTGACACAGTAGACGAGCCTGTTCAAACTCTCACACTTCAGCATGTACGACGCGCCCTGACCGGGGCAAAAGATAGGAGCACCATAACTCTGGCAGTCGAACATAAAATATGATGTTCCTGTTCTGCCGAACGCCAAATTCTTCGTAGGACTAGTGAGTATTCCTAGCTTATTCTTTTCGAAAAAGTACGTCAACGCTTTACTTAGATTGAAACGGTCGGGGAACAGGTTATAGACGAATCCAAATATAATCTTGTCAAACTTGACGGAGAATGAGTACGGAAACATACCATCGAAGCTGCTGGATAAGTCATTAACGGTAATTTCGTGGTTAGGCTTATTACCAATACTGGAAAGGCTCTTTGTGTGGTATTTATCGCCGGCGTTTACGATTCCATCGAGATAGCTTCCGGTCCAAGCGCTGAGATTGCAAGCCTCTACCATGACGATTGCAATGACGGAAGTCGCTAAATACTGCTTCCCTCTGTTGTCTTTAGCGAATTTCGTGTCCATCGGATGGAGACTTCCCCACAGAGAAAACAGGTCTCCTGGGAACTCTATGTCCCAGTCCTTCCACATGGTTTTAGGAGTCCTTCTTTCGAAGCCCAAGTCGTTTGTGGGGTTCATTCTAGACCACGGTATCGCTTCTATATTCAGCCAGTACATCTTCTCGTCTACAGTGGGTCTCATTTTCCTGCGTTGCAAGTAAGGCAAGTTCGGGTTTTCGTCGGGTCTGAACAACGGGCTCAGTCTGTAATTCAGCGCCGAATGTCGCGGAGCGGTCTTTACCGAAGTCAACTCGAAAGTGTAGAATTCAGGAGAGTCCGAGTTTGAACCGATACTTTTCTTGATCCTGCACACGAGGGGATCTAACGAACGATAAAGCGTCCAAGTAGCGACCGAGTTGCTTTTTCTACCAGGTCCAGCTTTTTTCTTGTCTTTGTTATCTTCTTTGGCGGGATCGTCGCCGGGCGGCGGGTAGGGATCGAACAGATGGTAGTAGCCTTCAGACTGACACACCACGACGCTGCACGGCGGGAAGCGCACTATAACATACCGCAGCCGCTGCATCACTGCTCTCAAATACTGCTCCAGTGACTTCTCAGCGTTCTCGTTTACGACAATGATTTTCTTTATATTGACATTGATGAACTTTCCGTCTAACAGGACGTTTTTAATGACTCTCTTCTCGCAGACATTCAAGTTGGTCGCCTTTTCGTGTATCTCCAATCCTTTTTCAATGCAGGTGTCGACCATGACGTGGTCCCACATTCGTATGGGGTGCATGGTGGCCATTAGCATGGCCATGAGGCTGACGAAGTGGCAAGCCTTGACGGTCGAACTGGGCTTCCTGTCCTTAAGCGACGTCGTGCCTTCTATCCTATACACTCCGTCGAACAACTGGTACCCAACCAGCGACTGACTCTTAGCAGCCTCATCGCTAGCAATCGATGTCCGTTTTTCTTTGTCACTGACTACAGATAATTTTGATTTCTTTGACTTCGGCGCGCGCAAACTATAATCATAATCTTCGGGTAACTGGGTGCGCGGTTCTTTGAGCAGTTGTTTGACTACTATTCGGCTCAGAATAAACTGCTGGTCTTCGGCCCTGCCGTCTTTGTTGTATAACACTCTGTAAAGGGAAAGTGGAAACTTTATTTTAACTACAGCCATTTTCAGACATAGCCCGGTGAAGTTGGCTCAATAAATAGGGTCAAGGTTACAATAATTCGCATAGAGCTGAAATTTGGTACGAATGTTAGGAGTACCATTACAAATTAAATGTGAAAATCCCCATCGATCCCACACCCATATTTTTTATTGAATGTCAGAATTCTAAAATATGAGTCTTTTGCAATTGTTTATCAATCACTGTTTGGATGAAAAATAAAAGTTTCATCATAAAAATATGTTGAACGAAATGGTCATCCAAAAGATCTATGGCCATTATCTACTAAAATTGTTCTCACACCACCTTGTCCCCTAAGAATCCCTACTTCTCAGATAAAGCGATTTAAAAAGTAGAAATTTCTTCTAATATCGACTTTTCCACTCCTTAGGTGAGGTAGTGGACTTGGCGTGATAAAAGAACTTTTCAGGAGCTTCAACATCGCTGATGTCAATAAACTCTTTTTCGAGTAAGTCTCTGTATGGGGTATGTTTTTAACGGAGTATTAAATGTACCTGTTAACAAGATCGTGGAGCAATCGGAACCGCAGCAAGCAGGCCTTCCCCTTCTTGTCCCTCAGACCCATCGCGTTGCACGGACTAGCGTCACACAAGTAATACAGGCCGTTCCTTTTAAAGAAAGCGCAGCTGTAGTTGCTCGTCGTGATCATGCCGCGGTCGTATCTGTTCAGGAACCTCCTGGACAATACCTCCTCGAGTTGCCAGGTGGGGCCTTCCCCCACTACGTCTATGGTCGCCTGGTAAGCCTACGAATAAATACAGTTCGAATTTAATATCGAAAGTTTGAAAAGACAAAACATAAAAAAAAAGAGTGTGTGTACTTATGTACACGCGTTAGAAGTTATACTTCTTTGGCGTATGGAAAAAATATTTTTTTTAGTAAATACTATCACCGTCGTATATGAAATTGATTTAATAAAAAGACCAAAATAATATTTATTTATTCACTGTTTAACTGTACTCTTACGAAACACGTGTTCTAAATATAAAAATACTAGAATATACAACTTGAACATAGTTATCAATTTTCATGCCACCTAGAACTAACTTCACGATGTAGAATTTAGATGTCGGTGTGCGCGCGCATCGTAAAAATTCACTCTCATCATTTTTCTCTATGGCGCCAAAAGAAGTATAACTTCAAAAAACCAGAAACTACTTTCTTATCACACAGAGCTGGAACTGGTGTCACCACTGAAATATATCTACTGCTTGACAATGGCTATGGACCTGATGTGAACACTCATCATTTAGAAAAGATCAATCCTGAAGTCTCGGCAAAATAATGTTCCCTTAGAGATTGCACACTTAAACCGCGGTGCGCAGGTTGTTGAAAATTAAAACTGTCAACCCACCTGATGTCCAATAGCGATCTTCGGTATGATATGAATGGGCGCCAACTGGAACCTCTCCTGCTTGTTCTTGTACAGCTTCTCCGCAGCGTCGACGATAAAGTCCACAATCCCCGAGCCCCACGTACTAATCGTGTACTTGTACGACGTTACGATCGCTATAATCGCCGCAAAGGGGAATACATCTGTAGAGTTAGAATCGGTGATCGCGGACGATGCGCGAAGCATTCCCGTGCCGTCGGGTAGCTCTTTGAAGTTGTTCGGTCTGGCGAGTTCTTCTTCAGCGGTGAGGTCGACTGGCTCCTCGGCGAGGGCTGGAGTTACTTTCTTGCGGAGTTGGCGGAGCTTGAAGCGAGCGCGCGCGTCTTCTGCTAACAACACGCGGCGGTCCACGTTCAGTGGCGGCGGCGGCGGGACCTCTTCTTCGGGTGGTGGCGGTTGCGGGGCCAGCTGGGTATTCATTAACAGGTCAAAGAAAGGAAAGAGTTTTCATGTCATCTGCTATGTAACTGGAGCCCGGTGACAGGCTCGCGCCAGTAAGCGAAATCAGTTCCAAATAATCGAATTCAGACCCAGTCCCATTACATCAGTCATTTTATAAAGTTATTCAACATTTTAATTTTGATAAAAATGGCCAAGTCAAATCTAACTTACTTTAAGATCTCACGTTTTCAAAAAACAGCAATTGTTAGAGGTATCCAATAAAGCAAAAAAATAGAGTTCAATGCTTGTTCATAATGCTATTTTGTTCCTATAAATACTTATTTCGATTTTGCATAGAACTTGGCTCTCCTTTTTTACATTTATGTTTTTGGTGGGATATATGTATACTTACATATGTATAATACAACGATGATGATTACATTCTACTAAAAAATATTAAATACGCGTACTACTTAAACATAATTTTTGGATTTATTTATTTGGGACTGAATATCGTCCGGCGAAGTGTGGGTGTTGTATTACACCTATGCCAGCCCCTCGGGGGAAAGGCGTGACGCTATGTCATGTTATGTGTATATGTTACAAAGTAACCTCGAACCAGAAGCATGGATATATTTTGAGACAAAATGACGATTTTGAGAAGTTTAGCTTTTTTAAAATTATAGCCCATGAATATGTCACTCCGTCATGTTCCTTTTAAGTTTTTGACTGAAGTGCTACCAACTATGAGCCTATCATGATATTTCTGTCGCCAATCATAATTACGAGTATAACTAATATTACACGGAAAAAAATGGTTTAGTTGTGGCAACTAAATCTGTTTTGCTGCCTATGTCTTAGCTGCTGCACCGAATATCTTCGAAACACTGGCAAAGTTTTGTTGACTACGACAAAGACTGCTTAGCTACTATGCAAAATAAAATTTTGCTAGGAGAATCACACTCAAGTTGCAGTTACTACAAATTACTTAACTGAGTTTACTAAATTTGTTATCTATATTAACAAAACAAATTCGAATGTTTCAATTTGATATCAGAGCAAAATATTTTAACTACTTTAGGATAAATTATTTACCTGCTATTGCTAATTGACATTATCTACATTAACCAGTCTTTTCTATTACAGTTATTTCCATGTCGTATGTGAAATTTTAGACGGCAAGCGGGATATTTTGTGCTGTTCCTAATGTTGTGATCTAATAGCATTGTGTGAGACATATCATTATGTAAAGATGATGAAGATATGTTTTAGTAGGTATGTTGTTGTAGCAAAGTATGATAGCTGTCTTAGTGAATTAATATTTAGCTGCACCTCACAAGAGTTTTAACTGTGGTTATAAATTTGGTTTAATACTGTAACAAAACTACTTAGTTGCGTGATTAATTTCCTATTTGTAAGGCAGCAATTTAATTAGTGGCATAGAAGTTAGTAGTAGCAACTAAGTTAAATAGCTATCCCACGTTTATATGTAACCGAAGGCATCAATTGTTTTACTTTAAAAATAAGTAAGTAGTAATTGAATTTGTAACTGCTACTAAGACTTTAATTATGCGACCAAAATAAATTTTAGGAGATACTAGCTGCGCCCCGCGGTTTCACCCGCAGTGCCACAGTAACTGTTAATTTTTTCGGGAAGTACTCGTACCCTATGTCCTGAGTATGTTTGAGCTCCTCAGCCTTGAAAAAGTAGCCTATAAGTAGGACGTAAGCTATATCTGTGCCAAATTTTATCCAGATTTTGAATATTAATTATATTGATAAGAATCAGTAAGTGCGCTGGCGAAACGTACTTAAACTTCGGAGTGATACCTCCCTGGTAGTGTTTACTTACTTATAAACATTTTAAGCCTGTTTCCCACATTATATTTAAGTACTCGTACTCCTTAAACACGTAGGTAACCATTGGAAGAAATGAAATTGTAGCTCAGAATGTACCTAGGTTATATTAAATAGGAAATACACATCGCCACGCCTTTCCTCCGAAAGGGCTGGCAGAGGTGTATTACAACACTTACCCTTCGCCGAACGATATTCATTTGCAAATATGACAGGGGTCTGTCGCCATACACCGGGCTCTAGTTATACAATATATAGCAGATGACATTAAATACCTACGCACATACTTTCACACAATGAACAAATCAGTGCGCTCTTTTGGCTGAAATCGAACCGGCTCCTTCTGAGTTTAGAAACAAGCCTTCTCCAACTCGGCTAAAATTCAACTAGCGAAAATGCGTAAGAAAAACAGATAGCCGAGAAAAATAAGCTCTCGCTCGCTCTACTACGACTCATGTTAGCCTGTCTGGGCTAGTGTATGAGTAGTGTGCTAGTAGTGAGAGAAGTGTGAGAAATTAGTTACATCTTCATAAGTCTTCGCGATGTGAGCTTTTCGTAGGTAGGTACTTATTTCTTCCGCGTTGCAAGGGCACAAACGACGGGAGGGCAGTCCGCGTCACCGCGTCATTTCTGCGCTCATTATTATTGTTAGGTAGGTAGGTACAATAACCTAACTTAGGTAGGTACTAACCATAAAGCATTATTTTATTGATGAAGACAAGAATATTTCATACCTACGTAGATGCATTTATGCGTACGTAAGTTGATTGTTTTCTTTGAGCTTGTACTTATTACTTTTGTTCCTTACTTAATCGACCAAGCGAGCATTTGACAAAGCGTCTATGCTTCAGCTTAAAAAAAAATGCCTTCCTCCACAGGCCGATACAAACGGAATTTCCTAAAATTTTGTAAATAGACTCACTATTTAGATAGTTTTTTTTTTTTAATATGTCTAATCATCGAACCTGCTCACAAAATTTCACGTGAATCGTTTCAGGAATGCAATCTGTAGAGGAAAACAGATGTTGGCCGCGAGGTCTACAGCTCACAGAGCCACTAGTTGTTATTAGTGTCTTATCATAGTATTTAATAATAGTTTAGGTACTTAAAAAGTACATAAAAACTCTTAAAAACCTAGGTAGGTACTTATTAAATAAATAAATAAATTTGGGACACTTCCACACACGGTCGTCTGATCCCAAACTAAGCAAAGCTTGTATAGCCATAGTATGGCTGCCAGAGACTGATATACCTACATACCTACTTAGATATTTTTCAATACATACTTAAATATATTTTAACACCCAGACATAGGACAGACACAAATGCTCATCACATAAATGTTTGCCCTAGGTGGGAATCGAACCCACGCCAACAAGCTCAAAAGGCAGGTTCACTACCAACTGAGCCACCAAGGCAGTCGGTTGCTTTTGGTTTTATTGGTTTTCTTACAAAAATATCTATGCATGGGTAAGTAAGTAGGTATACAGGTAGGTATAGGTAATTAGACTACTTAGGCGTTAAACTTCGAGCCTTAGAATTTATAAATTCTGAAATGTTATTCTGTTAGCATTACTGGCCTCATGTCTGCCATGCATGGTGTAAACTTCAGAGCATTATTAGTGCCTACCTGACAAGTGGCTCATGTAGTTATCTAATGCGGGACCTACATAATAAGTACCTATATCCATCATCGCTATAGTTGTGCGACTACACAAAATTTAGGTAGCTACCTACCTACCTGTGAAGTTAGTAATACCTACTAAGTAATTCATAATTGGTAGGTGCCGGAACTGTACCATACATATACTCGTACCTACCTACGTAGGCACAAGTACGTATAGACGCACACAATTTGTTTACCTACCTAACTAGAACAGAATACGTTTTTCTGTACCTACCGCGGTTTCGATAGATAGGTAGATAGGTACCTACTTCTAATTCATGTCTAAGATTTTGCTAAACACGCTTATTAGGTACTTTACCTAGGTAGGTATATTGTATACTTGTAAAAAAAATGTTAAGCTATGATAACCTACTTTGAGAAAGCCCACCTCACACCAATGTGCGGATTGTATGTCATCTGCTACATACCTACATGACATGACTGGAGCCCGGTTTATGGCGAAAGGATCGCCCCCTGTCACTCTTGGTCACTGACTGTCGTCCAACGAAGTGTGGATGTTGTATTACACCTCTGCCAGCCCCTTCAAGGGAAAGGCGTGACGATATGTTATGTTTTGTTATGATAAAAACATAAATAGGTTGATAAATATTAATTATAGATTCATTTGTCGAGCCAGTTTTAATTTTTTTTCAAAATGGTGGAGATAAGTTTTTTTAGCGATTTTGAAATACTAAAAATACATGAATATATACATATTCACTTACAAAAAGTTTCACTTCATTTCGTAATTCGTATCGTATCGTAACGTGTGTGTTCACGTGAATTTGGTTGCGTTACGGCGTTGAACTTGGAAGAAAAAGTGATTATAGTGTTAAAAAAAGGATTTTTCATTTGTGGAGTTAGGGCTACAATGCCGCCCAAAGATAAATTCAAAAGTAAGTAAGTACCTACATACTTTGCATCGCATCATCTTATTATGAGATACCTAATATCTTACGTGTCCAGATACAGTAATCTATCTACTGATAAGATTTTCCGTTAGAAAAGTGGCATGCTGCAAAAACCTAGCCGGCTGTACAGGTTTGCATCGAACTGACATCTCGCAATTGATGTACCTATGGAGTTGTACCGATTTTGCCCATATTCACACTTTAGAACCGCGATCTTGCTATTGCCAAGCTTGCAAATTAGCCAAAAGTTTGATGCCTTTATATTGCAAGTTGTTTACGCCAGATATCTGTAGACATTATAGATAGAAAACGATACCTACGAAAGCCGGCGGCATCCACAAAGCCGCGAGATACCTGTGAGGGGAGAGGGAGACGTAAACTCCATGCCTTTCGGCGTGCGAGCATCGCACGCGCTAAATCAGTTGTCGGTGAATGATTGTCCCGCGCTCTTGCGTCCGCTCGCACGTAAAATTTCGGACTTGACATTAAAAAAGTTTAAATTGTTTATATTGAACTAATAGTGCTATTATCAGTGCATGGTGTACACCGGGTCCAGTGGCGTGGAGTGTCCAAGGTGAGTAGTAGGCTTTCGTTATCGTCTGTAGAGCCGAAAGAGAACCTGGCGTGAACTTAGCACCCCTGGCCGAAACACAAGTACCTACTTACCTATAGAACACATGTGTTGCAAAAAAATAACGTAAGCTTTATTTTTACAGATGAAAATATAGAAGCTCATCACCTACCTCTATTGACCGAGTATTTTTGGAAAAACTGTTGCCGAAAATATGACAGTGAACTATATCTGTCACTTTAAAAACATGCAGAAAGTAACTATAACTTATTGCAATAAGTACTTCTAATTTTATTGATGTAATAATTGTCGAGTCCTAACATACCTATATGCTGTTTACAGGTAATTCCTAGAAAGAAAGAAAAATGTTGGGCGCAACAAGTGTGAAGTGTGTACAGTGTAGTACAACACCCATACTTCACCGGTCGATATTCAGTTCCAATTTTGACAGGGGGCAATCCTGTTACTATATATCGACTCCAGTCATTGGTGCGTACCATCGGCTGGTATCACTCTATTTTGCATCAAACAAGACTACAATACAGTAAGTATAGGTATTTGTGATTTACACGATTCTGTATGTGTTAATTGATTCTGTTTTGGTCGTTATAAATATGCAAGGTTATTATAGGTAACTAGCTGCGCCCCGCGGTTTCACCCGCGGTTAAAAAGTATCCTATGTGCTATTCTAGACTATAATCTATCTCTGTGCCAAATTTTATCCAGATCTGTTCAGCCGTTCTGGCGTGAAAGAGTAACAAACATCCATACATCCATTCTTACAAACTTTCGCGTTTATAATATTAAGTAGGATGTATGTGTTAATTGATTCTGTTTTGGTCATTATAAATATGCAAGGTTATTATAGGTAACTAGCTGCGCCCCGCGGTTTCACCCGCGGTTAAAAAGTATCCTATGTGCTATTCTAGACTATAATCTATCTCTGTGCCAAATTTTATCCAGATCTGTTCAGCCGTTCTGGCGTGAAAGAGTAACAAGCATCCATACATCCATTCTTACAAACTTTCGCGTTTATAATATTAATAGGAAGTAGGATAGGATGTAGGGTGCGAAGTGGCGGCGGCGGCGGCGGAGTGAACTAGCAACTCCGATTCGAGGCGACTGGAAAAATGTACCTAGATATTGCCGTCTCTGTTGCGTATGTGGATACGCATTATACGCAGCCTAGTGTGAAGCGGTGCCGTGGTGTGCGTGCGCCCCTATACATACAGTATAGTCATTCATAGCGAAATATAACTACTAAATATAAGACACTAAAGTCTATCTCTGTGTCCCCTTGTAGCGTTTTCACGGCTAACGGGTGAACGGATCTTGACAATACATATTTTATAAGGAGAGGACATAGGTCCTAAGTATACTATACTTTAAAACATAAGTTTATGACTTTAGTCAGTAGCAACTACTAGATACAGAAAGTGGTAAAATGCTCGATCAACTTTTGACGTCATTGAAAATGAACCATATCACCATATTCTAAAATCCAATATCGTATAATATCGAGGCGCCGCCGACTTCTCTGTTGAAAATATGCCTACCTACTACCTATTTTGTACTCGTATTTTATGCTATAGTTGCTTGTTCATTTGTCAATGAAGTAATAAAATTCTCGAGCATTTTTCCGTTCGGTACTAATTTAGTTCTAAAGTAGGTAGGTACTAAACCAACTAACTGACCAAGCGATGCGGTCTCTCAATAAACTTAGATGAATCGGCTTTTTTATACCTACCTACACCTACTTAGCTAGTGAGCTAGTGGCTCTGTGAGCTAAGACTTTGCGGCCGGCGTCTGTCCTTCTACTGGTTACATTTCTCAACCGAATCTCGTGAAATTTTGTGAACAGGTTCTATAATTATTCAGAATTATTTAACTGTCAGGTTTCGGTTTTTTTTAAAATGGCGGAGATCTAGGTAGGTATATGATTTTATTTTTCAAAAAAATTCGAGCTGTATAAAAAACAGATCCGGACATAAGAAGCACAGACGCTTCGCTCGCTAACGCTCGCTCGGTCGACTATGTTTGCTGTCTGACGGTAACGCAACACGTATAAATAACGTATACGCGCCGCTATACAGACAGTCATCAAAAGCGAAATACCTATACCTCCTTACCTACGTATGAGCGTAGAGGATATCTCTAATTGTAGGTATGCAAGGTATGCAATGGCAAGGGTACCTAAACCTAAAAAGTATTAAAAACAATAGTAGGTACCTAACTTCTATCTCTCTATTCTATTTGTAGCGTTTCCAAGGCCAAAACGGTTGAACGAAAACCGACGAAACGGAGGAGGTTTACAAGTCCAAGCGTATGTAAATAGGTATATACCTATTACTTATATGTTTTTGATAATGAGCTAAGTGCCGTGTTATACCTACTCCCTGTTTTTTTTTTTGTACTCGCGATCAGAGTTTTACTGATGAACATCGTTTATTTTAAAACATAATTTTTTTATGTCAGTACGCCGAGTAAGTTTCTACGCAAGAGATAAATCACTTCGTCAGAAATTGTCAATACCTATTGTTGTAATAGCCTATTCTTTTTAATCACTAGACGCTGTGAACCAAAAAGACCTACGACCGTAAAGCATAGAACAAGTAATACCTAATAGCGTAAAGTGAGTTTCGCACCGGGCCCCCCCCCCGCGTGTACTAACTATTTGGTAATCTGTTACACGGCTTTCGGTAATCAGCTGAGACCGGACACCCGCGATGGATGGGCGGCTTTTTTATATCTAGAATAGGTCGACGTTTGACCACCAACTCGCCTGATGTTAAGCGACATTGTGGTCTAAGATGGAGCACGACGACCTAGAAGGTGCTTACCTATTCACTCTAGCCTTCAAGATATCCAGGTTATAGGTAGTTAGTCGGGAATACAGACGATGGCAAGGTGTTCCACACCCTAGCGGTTCGTATTAGGAAGGTGGAGGCAAACCGTTTAGTAAGAGTTGGTGGAATGTCGACTAAGTAGGGATGGTACGTACCTATGCGTTTTCCGACTTGTTCTGTTAGCTAGTGTGTAATCAGCGCGCAAAGTACAGGGGGTCTACCATGATGGTCTTGGTTACGTTTTGTTGCCGACGCTGAGCGCCTGTGAGTCATATCGCTGCCCAATAAGGTTCACGGTCGAGTAGCATACGCGCTAAGATCAAATTGAATTGCAATAATGTACCGCACGGAACGGCAACGCCGCTTTTAAGCAAAAATTTGAATTTTTGGGCGCGAAAACTATTTTTTGATTATTACGTGGAAACTACGAGGTCTAGGAATCTGAAAATGTTGCTGCCTATGGCAGCAATCATGCTTTAATTTTTGTACTTTAAATGAAAACTCTACGTTTGATAGTTTCGTCGATTCAACATGTGTCAGCTGAAGTGACGTAACTTCAGCTTACACATAGGTATTAGCTTATAACTCGAAAAGTATATAACCCAGAGACTTGAAAATTTTGCTGCCAGTGGCAGCAATTATGCTTTAAAATTTGAGCTAAAATGCATAGTCATACCTTCTTTCGTTTGGAAGATATGAGATGAGTAGCAGTCTATAAATGGGCAAACCGTGTGTGGTTAGCACACAACCACATCTCGTTTAGGTTTTATGTTATTTTTATTTATTTAAAGCCAACAATGTTTTATGGTTTTGATGATTTATTTATTAAGTACCCACCTATGTTTTTTTTATTTACAGGTGGAAAAAAAGTGAAAATGTTTAGAGCAATGACAACACTATTTCCTATAAAAGCTATAGTCATGAAGAAGAAACGGCAATGGAGACCGTCCCGGCTTGGACACAAAGGATGATGCAATTTTTAAAAGTGTAAACTATTTCTGAAGGGACGGTATTCAAAACCACCTTAACACAAATGTAAACAACTAATACTTCTAATAATCCAAACCATGTACAATATGTAGGTAATTCCAGTATGAATCTAATGGACACCAAGATCAATCAATACGACAGAAAGACACCAAAGAAAAACACTACGAGGTCCGTCCTCTTCCGTGCTCCAGCGAGAAGTGCCGGTTGGACGGGGCGGGCGACTCAGGCGCTACTCCTTCATTCCTTACGCTACATTCATTCATTCATCCAATACATTCCTTTGACAGTTCGCTCGCAAAACGTCACACAGCAAACCATAGACTGCATTCTTTTGTATGTGTTGCTAACACGGCCCTCCTGCGCCGTGCATGCCCTCAGGCACGCTTCTTATATTGGTTCCAACTCTGCACATGAATTACGTATCTGTCAACACACACATGATTTCAAAGGCTGTTAAAATCTTTAAGCTCGGCCTATCATGACTCATGATGTCCTAAATAGATAGAACGTCTGTTGCAACCTTTTCATCATTTGATTCCTTTAGACTTGGAAATTTCTACCACTTTGTAACTAGTGATCTCATTCATTAACTTCATCATCAATCATAACACCGAAAAAAAAGGTCTGTAGGTTTCTCAATAGTTCTGCAATGTATCTTTTTTTTTTATAATAGTACTGACCATCTAAACCAAAGCTGATATATTTAGGTTTAGAAATTCCCTATACGACTGCTATTTTAGCTCACTCCCTTAATCTGAAGTAGTGCCTGGTCCAGATCATTCCTTTAGTCTTAGGAAGTCACTGCTTCAGCTCACTACCACTATTCTGGCGAGTGCCTATAGCAACCTTTCAGGTCATCTATCAGCTACTAATTCACTTACTGTTCAGCTATTTTAGCTCACTCCCTTAATCCGAAGTAGTGCCTGGTCCAGATCATTCCTTTAGTCTTAGGAAGTCACTGCTTCAACTCACTACTTCTATTCTGGTGAGTGCCTATAGCCGTCTTTCAGGTCATCTACATACATATAGTCACGCCTGTTTCCCATATGGGTAGGCAGATACCACTTCTCTCCACTTGCTACGATCCTGGCATACATCTTTCGCTTCTTCTACTTCCATGAGGCTTTTCATACACGCTTGTCGTTTCATCTAGTACTGCTAATCTAATGAAGTTAGTTGCCAGACATAATAACATTACACGATTTGCTAAAAATAATTCCGGTATCTTTTGCCTTGGTACCTTTATCGATGTATTTCTATTTCTTTTATGGCGCGAGAAAACTACATCTCACTTCTGATGTAAACTATTTCTGAAGGGACGGTATTCAAAACCACCTTAACACAAATGTAAACAACTAATACTTCTAATAATCCAAACCATGTACAATATGTAGGTAATTCCAGTATGAATCTAATGGACACCAAGATCAATACGACAGAAAGACACCAAAGAAAAACACTACGAGGTCCGTCCTCTTCCGTGCTCCAGCGAGAAGTGCCGGTTGGACGGGGCGGGCGACTCAGGCGCTACTCCTTCATTCCTTACGCTACATTCATTCATTCATCCAATACATTCCTTTGACAGTTCGCTCGCAAAACGTCACACAGCAAACCATAGACTGCATTCTTTTGTATGTGTTGCTAACAAAAGTAAGTATATTATAGCTACAATTCTATAAATATTTGAACCTGTGTTGATTATCATTTCACTTTATTGTTTGTTACCTTAGCTGTCAAAACCATATAAAACCAAACTACTTGGGTACATGTATTTAATGTGTTTTTTTTTCAGTCTGCCGCCGAAATCCAGTCGCATTACCTAAAAAAGAAAAGTTTCGAGGACTGAATGTTGGGCCCCAGCTATTTGCCGTTTCTCCGGATGAAGACAAAATCTCTGAGTGCTTTCTGATATTTAATAACATTACAGCCTTTGACATTTTTTATAAATCATTTCATGCCTTGCAGGCTTAAGTAAAAATTTAAGTATATAATGGACTACTTCCATTATATAATTAAATTTTTAATGTTTTTATTATTAGTTAAAATCAATTAGAGGAGGGATATTAATATTTGTACTGAATGCAGTCAACTTACTTGTTTAACAACAACAGACTTAACAACAGAATTGTTTGTCAATTATTTTTGAGAAGCATTTATTAAACCTCATAAACAATTGTTTTTTTTTTTTGTTAGAGCTTATATTCACCGAATATGCGATGTGTATAGGTACATATAAATACTTGAAGCATGATTGTTAAGTATTAGTAGTAAGTAGTAACAGCTCTGTTAATTAGCTATTCTATTACACCACAAATTGCAATTGTCAAGTAGTTTGTACAGCTGTCGCTGTGAATTGTTTGTTACTTGTGCTAAGTGATTTAGTTGCGTGATCTAAAAGCTGCAATTCTGCACATCGAACGTTGATGCGACGCGGCGATAGATTGAGTGCGTAATTTAAGGAAATGTATAAATAATGTGCCATGCGTATGCTTTATACATTTCCTTGTACATATTAAAACTTGCACAGTCTCACGCCTTATCTGCTGCCACTTCGCGACACATTCGTTATGTAGACAGAAGCCTTAATAACACGCCACTAAAATCTTGAGCATGAGCCGCAAACTACTCACAGCTATAGCTAAACTACTTATCAGCTGCAGCTACGGTGGTGTAATGGGATAGCAAATAAACTAAGCTGCTACTACTAATACTAATAGTTCATGCTTCAAAGTATATTAGCTGCCCCAGATAAAAATATTAGGTCTCGCAACTAAAATCCTTAGCACAGGTAACAAACACGATTCACAGTCACAACTAAACTACTTGTCAGCTGTAGCTACGGTAGTGTGATGGAATAGCAAATTAACTTAGCTGCTACTACTAATATTAATAGTTCATGCTTCAAAGTTTATTAGCTGCCTCAGATAAAAATATTAGGTCTCGCAACTAAAACCCTTAGCACAGGTAACAAACACAATTCACAGTCACAACTAAACTACTTGTCAGCTGTAGCTACGGTGGTGTGATGGAATAGCAAATTAACTTAGCTGCTACTACTAATACTAATAGTTCATGCTTCTAAGTTTATTAGCTGCCCCAGATAAAAATATTAGGTCTCGCAACTAAAACCCTTAGCACATGTAACAAACACAATTCACAGTCACAGCTAAACTTCTTGTCAACTGCAGCAAAGTCTTGTTAGTAGTTATCACTAATATTGTTAGCGACCACAGCTAAAAATAGATAAAATCGTTAGCTGCTATAGCAAATTTTAGCAAATAATATTTGCAACTACTGCTAATTATTGTTAAGATTGTTAGCTGCAACAGCTAAATTCGTTCAGCTAAAAACAATTTGCTACGCTAACAAAAAACTTAGCTGTCCCTATAGTTTGAAAGGATTTTTGCTACTACAACTAAAATTTAGTAACAGCAGCTAATTTTTTTTTTCCGTGTATAAATGCGAAAGTAAGTTTGTTTGTTATGCTTGCACGCCTTAACTACTTATACTTATACTTATACTTATAGTTTAAAATTAATTAGAATTTTATTGAATTAGAATATGTGAGTATGCAATGATTATTTTAAGTTAAATTTTTGCCGTATTTATCGCCTGACAAACAGGATTACCTAGTTCAGGCAAAATTATTTTATTGTTCCTAAAAAAAATGTTTGTATCTGATAGTTTTTATCTTTACCATGTAGTTTTTGAAATAAAAAATTATTATTAATTAATTATTACTTATCCGATTATATAGTATATAGGGTACAGAAAAGGACTTAAAGTATCGTTCATCCCAGAAAACTTCAAGATTCGTATGGGACCGCGAGTCAACCCGCAGACCGCAACTAGTGAAACTACTGAAATTATTATTATTATACGAGCATGTCTCAGATCAACCTAGATAATAAGATGGCGCACGGCGTATGATTTAGGTGAAGTCAAAAACCATTCAATAACTACGCTACTGTCGTATATGTACACAACACGCACACATTGACGCAAAAAAACTATGCTACTCGCTTGGTCATTCTTACCTCGACATTATATTCATCAGTTTAAGGTATAATTTCGTTTACATAAATATACATAGTGCATTATAAAAGTGTGGCTAGGACTACATTTTGAAGTTCTTTTTAAAAACTGTGCAGTTTTATTACAAGTCAATTTTGAAAAAGCCGTAACATTAAACTCTTACAAATATGTGCAGTTTTAGAATATTAAATCTACTAAGGTTGCATATTGGAACAGAAATGGCTAACGTAGAGTTTGGGAATTAATATTAGTTTTCGTGCAATTGTAAATGTTTTTCATGGCAACATTACCATGCACACAAGATTAAAAAAGAAGTGGCTTCAGCGAGATATAACGCAGTGTTCCATCTTTTCCTCTATGTTGATCTGAGGAGCATGTTTAATAGTTTTTGTATTTTACCGGTACTTCAGGCTCTGAGGGCGAGGGTGAGGGCGGCGGCGGCGGCATCTCTGGAGGAAGTTCCTCGGCCTTCCTCCGCGCTTCCTCTTCCTCCGCCTTCCTTATCGCTTCCTCTTCCTTCTTCCGCGCAATTGTTTCCTCGTCTTCTTCCTCTTCGGCCTCTTCCTCCTGTTGCAAAAAGTATATTAAACGGTTATAATTAGCTTTACTCGTATGTTTATTTCAATCTTGAAACAGTCAATCAATTATTGATAACAGATTCTAATGAAGCTTTGTACACACATTCATTTAACTTCCGTAACAAATACAACAAACCATGTAAATTAAAAGTATTTTCAAGACATACTTATTTTGAAAGAAAAACTAAAAACCCGACTACAAAGTGCAACCTACGACACTCCGGATTTGAAGTCGAACCTTACACTTCAAAAAAAAAACAATGCAAGAGCGTGAAGCGTCTATAGATCTAAGTATATTAGAAGATAAGAAATTGAAATTTACCTCTTCTTCAGCTCCTTCCGGTGGCTGAAAATTTATAAATATTTTAAAGCAATATCGATTCGGCTTCTAGATTTATCAACGGGAGGATCTGCTAACGGGATCCGTAAATATGTTACCCCATCGTACCCCATGTACGCAACGTCAACAGTGAGCCGTTGACGTTGGGTTGGTCACAAAAAACAGTTAAAATGCTTCACTGAAGCATTTTAACTGTTTTTTGTAAGCATCACTTTTGATTAGCTGTTCGGCTCACATGAGCCGTGGATTAATTGTTTTTTCACAGTTTTTAAAACGTTTCACACTCATAGGAGTATCATCCCCACTAGGATTCCCCCCGTGTTCCATGGGGGTGCCATGGAACACACACAAAGACAACTACCACCTAGCTAGCTATTCCTACGCGTGAGATGAGATTTTATCTTGGTCACTCTCACACTTATGATTACTAAACTAGAGTAACAAGGACGAAAAATTGTGAGATTCAATCTCACTCCATAAGAATTGCCCTCCTAGAACCAGAATATATATTTAAATTTATCATTCATACATCTGCCCGGTCGGGAATCGAACCCGGAACCTTCTGCTCATGAAGTAGTCAAACTCCTCGCCTCGTCAAAGGCCTCCTAGCCTGGCTAGGCTAGGAGAGGGAAAGAGACAAACATATCCGTATTCTAGTTTTTTTACATGTAAGCGCGGAACAAAACGGCGGAATGACAATGTATTTCTGATCCGTCGACTGAGCGAGAGATAGTGAGCGAAGCGTCTATGCCTCAGCTTCGACAAAAATACTTTGGCATATCTGGCGTGGCTTGCTCCCAGCTACCACCATCAAAACAGCCGCCAATGGTGGTCGTTAGGACAAAGTCTAAATTTTTGTCCCAACAAGCCCCACGGGCGACAGTTGGGATAAAATTACGACCACCACTAGTGGCCGTTGTTGGTTGGTGGTAGTCGTTGGGAGTAAGGCTTCGGCGTGTGTCCGGCTGTCTTTCTCTTCTCGCATTTCTCAACCGATTTTTGTGATATTTTGTAGGTTCGATAAATACATTATAAGTACAGTTTTTTTGTCGAATCAGTTTTTCGAAATTTTACAAAATGGCGGTGATATGATTTAATTTTAAAAACGCCGCGAGGTCTTCAGCTCACCGAGCGACTGGTTAATATTTGTAAAATAATAGTAATGATGTAGTGTGAGTTACTAGGGCGGGCGGCGGCGTGGGCGGCGGCGTGGGCTCGGGGTCGGGGTCGGGCTCGGGCGGCTCGTGCGCCTTGTCGCGCGGCCGCGGCCACGGCGGGACCACCTGCGTCACCGACACCGTCGGGGAGTCCAGGTTCACTGCGGTTTGAGACATGACTACTACCAAACTACCATGGTATAACGATATACTCCGCTAGGCTCCGTTCCGAGTCAAAAATGGTCACGTAGGTAACACCCAGTCACGTTAATCGATGCATAGGCGAGACCGAAATAAGTAATTTGCGACAAGTTCGAAAGAGAGGATGACGAGTGACGTAGTTGGATGTCAACTCCCGGCTAGTACTTGTTATTTTTGGATCATGAGTACTAGGAACTATATAGAGAAGCTGTTCCAAACAAAAAATGTCACCCAACTTGATGACAGCGGGGCCTGCCCGCCGTAGACTGACTGCAGGTTGTTGCAGCCCTAAATCATTCGTTGTGTCATCTAACCAAAGTATTAAAACATGCAGCACTAGATCGCAGTTTTCTCGCTGCGTACATAACCTTACTGCGTGCGTGTTAAAGCACCACTAATGTGACTATGACTGCCTCGGTGGCTCAGATGGTAGTGAACCTGCCTTCTGAGCTTGGGGGCGTGGGTTCGATTCCCATCTAGGGCAAACATTTATGTGATGAACATTTGTGTTTGTTCTATGTCTGGGTGTTAATATGTATTTAAGTATCCATTTAAAATATCTAAGTCTCTGGCAGCCATAGTACAAACTTTGCTTAGTTTGGGGTCAGGCGACCATGTGTGGAAGTGTCCCGAATTTATTTATTTATTATTATTTATTTTAATGTAAGGTGTACGGATTGCAGTACAATGCAGTAGATGAAAGTCAATGTTCGGATGACGGATTATTCGGATTCGGATAAAATCTAGTACGTAATACCGCCGGGCGCAGCTGGTTAAAATAAAAGCGGATATTTCGATTTAAAATCTTTAGAAGACCATTGGAAAAAAAACTAAATAGCACAGCTAAAATAATAACTATTATGTCAACTCACCGACTTTTGCTTCTAGTGGCTCTGGCCCCATATTCTTGTACCGCAGCGGTATGGGTGGCAGGTAGTCATCCTGAATGCTGTCCACTAACGACACTATATCGCCCATTTGCTCTTCATCGACTTGATTCTAGAAAGAATCAAAACATGTGAACTCCCAATAACGGGTAAGGTTTTCGATGGGTAAGTGAAATTTCAAATTAATTCTATTTATTTTGTAAGTAAGAGTCTTTTAATTTATTATTTTCATGGGAGCTTTTTTCCCAAAAAGATTTGAATTCCTCCAAACATTGTTCTAGATATTATTCCTAAAGTCCCTCTTGGCAATAAACGTTGTGCTTAAGTACAACGTTTATTGCTGAATTCTTATGTAACAGTGTGCTATAATTTTTATTATAAAGCTTCGGAATAGTTATACAGTGTTTTATCTTGTTTATTTTTAAGGGGGTTAAGTCTACTTTCGTATGCGGTTTTAGATGTAACACGATGACACATAAAGTTCTTCGGTTAAGGCAGTTACCCTTACCGAATGAAGTAACCATAGCTGAAGAGGAGATTGTCTAGTCAAAAGTAAGCGCCCTTGCTTCTAGTGTTATCAAGACAGAAATATCGTTCCCAACTCATTGAGCCTGGGACCCTATTCGGAGATTTGAGATTTTCATCTCACTTTTTTTCGTCCTTATTGCTCTCGTTTGAAACGTCATAGGTGTGAGAGTGACCAAGATAAAATCTCATCTCATCTCACGCGCAGGAATAGCCCCCCTAATCTGATTCCTTAAACTCATTACTCAGACTGCCTCCGTGGCTCAGTTGGTAGTGAACCTGCCTTCTGAGCTTGGGGGCGTGGATTCGATTCCCACCTAGGGCAAACATTCATGTGATGAACATTTGTGTTTGTTCTATGTCTGGGTGTTAATTATCTATTTATGTATGTATTTAAAAATGTATATGTATGTATATCAGTCTCTGGCCGCCATAGTACAAGCTTTGCTAAGTTTGGGGTCAGACGACCGTGTGTACAAATGTCTTTTTAGAAGAGTTTTTCTTCTTTTATTTCTTCGCTTCTTCTTCTCTTTTAGAACTCTCTCTCTCTCTCTCTCTTTTTCTTTTTTCCCTTCAGGAGCTTAAGGAACCGGACCAGGCTCAAAGAAGCCTGGTGTGAACTCTTTTCTTCTATGCTTGCTTTAGTTCTCAGCAGATTGTAGAGCTAGTAAAATTGTATACGTACCGCAGGTGGCCTGGCCTCCAAAGTGTTATCAGGCATGATGCCCTGGTATATGACGTCCTTCCCGTCTCCCTGAGCCTGGCTCATCACTAGTTCTGTTCGCCCAAACTTGCCTGTGCCTTTATTTCCGGGCAGCTGCTCGTCACTGAGAGTGCAAACTAATTGCGTCTGAAAAGTGCTTACCATTTTACTGCGAATTTGACTAGTTTTGTTAATTCATGGATGCTTATACCATAGAGTTTATAGAACTGAAATTGATCAAGTTTTTGCAATTGGGTTGTGTGAGTAATTCTGAATCAAAGGTCGCTGCATTAAACATGTACCTGCATCATTCGCAATAGCTTTTGGATACTAATGTACGTGAGCTACTGATTGAATGTCACCAGCCCCCAATTTTACTAACCAACTGTTTTGAAATTGTTAATGAATTGCCTCAATTGACGCTTTTAGTATGACAGAAGTATCAAAAATAGACAATTCCTTAACAATTTCAAAACAATTATTGCTTAGTAAAATCAAGGCCCTGGATTATTCGCACAATTTGACCAAGAAACGTTATACAATACATACCTACAATTGTCCAGTAGTAGCACTTTTGCCCGATGGGTTTGACTTACCTTCCGTTCCCTTTTCTTCAACCTCAGCACTTTGAAGGCATGAATATAAAATTGAGTAGTGGTTGGCAAATAATCCCAGTTCTTAGTAAACACTTCCGCCATCGTGTCCGTGTTTAGGAACATCCAGCAACAAGCTCGGCCAATCTTCTGCGTCCGCTGTCCGTCGTTGGCTCGCGGGTAAGGGTCAAACAGATAGAACATATCCTTCTGTCTCCATATAGCCAACGCATAATTGTTAAAGTCCAATATGCCGCTATTATACTCTTGGCTAAAAAACTCTTTCAAACCAGTCTTAATATTGAGGATGCATTCTTTAGTCGTGAACAACTGGCCTTTTACTCTCTCCCTGTAGATTATAATATCGCACGCGTAAGGCCCGATGATGATTTGGTTCGGTATGTTATCTATGGATAAGTCTATCAACACTTTCGGGTTAGCGCAGTCCATGTAGAGCTTATTCCCGAGACGTAAGACTTTGTCTAACGTTTTCGTGAACCAGGTGTTGGGAGGCGATATTTTGGCGTAGGTCATGGCCGCGATGGCAACAGGTAACGCCTGGCGGAACTTCGCCTCTTCGAAGCATCGGTCTCCTAGATGCATATTGGCGTTCACAATAGCGCAGTTTTCGTCCAAGATTCTATATCCCATCATAGCTTTTTCAGCTTGCGTCGGTTCCTTGTCAGATTCGAAGTCTTCGTCGGCCTTTTCGTCGACCATTCTGAGGACTTTTACCGGGGCGAGGACAAATTTTTGGTCTTCGAGGACTGTTCTCGCGAGGAGCACTTCTGAGACCGATTCGAGGTCTTTCACATTTATAAGGGCGGCGCGACCCTTGTCGAAGTTGGAGAATGCGCGTGAGTCGCGCCCCGCCGGGTCGAATATGTAGTAGCAAACCCTGTCTCGCCATATCACTACTTTCAACACTCTGTAAATAATAAAAACAATAGGTAGATGCCTCAATAAATTACCATAAAATCTAGAGCTTACGGGTTCCATACTCAAGACAAGAAACCTTCACATACAACGTGTTGTTTTGGATTCCCGCAGAATTTGTAGAGGTAGGTGTACTCCACAACCAGAGCCCGATGGGGCAACCTTGAAGTCGAGAAAAAAAGCTATTCCATATAAAAAGTTCGTTGATCGTCGACAAAATGTATGGAACAGCTGCTTTTTTTCTCTCTACATTTCTAAGTTGCCCCATCGCTTATTCAAGCTTTGCTAGTGTAGTATACAAATCTACAAATTCGGGAGCAAAACAACACGTTGTATTTATCAATTAGAACACAACTACGAGAAGGAAAATCTATGGACTAGCTAACCTTGATAAAAGAATCCCAGCTCTATTTTCTTTGAAGAAAGCTCTCAATCCCCTGCAGAGGTTGTAAACCATGGGATCGGTAGACATCGTGTACCCCACTATTTCAGGCTCAGCCAGCAGCACCTGCATCTTCTTCGCGTTCAGTACTAACGTCTGCTTCTTGCCGAATGGTAGCACTTCGCATATTCCCTGGACTGAGGCGTGGTTGTGAACCTTGTCTAGACATTGTAGGTACCTTAAATGGCAAGTTATATGTTAATATATCATACGAATTTGTAATTGAAAACAAACTCGATTTTTTTGTGTGGTTTTCAGTTGTCGAAAAACTTGAAAGTAGCTGAAAACGAAAAGCCGGTCTTGATGATGATTAGGGCTGAGTGGGATGCTGTGGAAGAGAATTATGACTAGCAGTGCTAGTAAGATAGGTTGACTATGAAACAAAGCGTAAATATGACACGTCACTAGCTGTTACCCGCGACTTCGTACGCGTTAATTCAGAAATAGTGTCCAAAACCTAATTCGTGCTATACTGTAATTAATAATACACTAGCTGACCCGGCAGACTTCGTACTGCCTAAATCGATAAATAAAAGACCTAAACTTTTGTTTATATAACGTATTGAATAAAAAAGAATTTTTTTTAATGAAGCATGAAGTTTTATTATTATTTTCGACACATGTTGCTTACTTAAAAAAACAGAGTTTTCCTGATATACTGGCTATTTATTAAATTATTATTAACAGACACACACTGTTATGATACAGTTTGTTAATCAATTTAAAGCTTTCTCATAAACTATATTTTTTGTTTAGTTTTGTGGTGCGTAAATAAACAAAGAAGACGGTTTTCCGACGCGCGAACACGCGACGTATAATTGTCCATGCGCGAAACAGGGAAACTCCAAGTTAATTCCGCAAACTTCTAAAGACTGTCCTTGCGATTTATTTATTGTCATCGCAAAGGCCAGACGTACTGGAAATTGTAAGCGTTTAAAATCGAATGTTAAATCCGTTAGAATCATCGGTATTCGCGGGATCAAGACATCCTCTCCTTTGTATTTTCCTTTTATGATTGTTGCCTCAATGACGTTATTCATCAGCTTTTTCACAGCCAGTCTTGTTCCATTGCATAGTCGCGGTTGATTAATGTACCGCAGCATGATGACAACTGATCCTACTTTTAACTGCAAATTGTGAGGTGGTAATCCAGGCAATTCCAGTGAATTTAGAAACTCCGTGGGATAGTTGACTACGTCATCCTGTTTCATAACGGTGTCCACTGATTTGAAGGAAACCGACTGTCCTGGAAGAAAATTCTGAATGGTCGCATTGAGATCCTCGACATCTTTATTTTTCGCTGCCAATATTGCTCGTTCACCCAGCCAATTATGGTTATTGAACTTTTGCGCTATATATGGGAAAACACGCTGAATAAGCTCCTCTTTTGAATCTGTGATGTGGCAGAAATCTGTGGGTAATATGATGAATCCGGTCGAGGTGTCCATTGCAACTTTATTATTTCCAATATCTAACAACTGCTTCGCAAACACATTTGCAGTTTCATCATGTTGCAAAAATACTCGCATGTTAGTTGTTAATTAGAGTGTCTTTACGTACTGCCACAAATTCGATGATTTTAGGCATGCATTTAGTTCATCAGCAACAGTTGATCGGGGAATAAAGAGTCTGACGAAAATCACCTGACAACAGAATCATGGCCCACCAAAAATATTTTGGTTGTCACAAAGATCTTTCAATGTTCTGTCCAGCGCCTCCAGTGACCTCTTATGGGCCATTGTGCATTCATCCCAAACAATTAATTTGCATACCTGTAGGATCTTGTCCATTGCGCTATTTTTGGCGATGTTACAAATTGGTGTTTCGGTGATTTGCATGTTTAATGGTAATTTCAAGGCAGAATGCGCAGTTCGTCCGCCTTTTAGCAGAGTCGCAGCTATTCCAGATGAATCCAACGCTAGAGCAACGTCATTTCGCGATCTGATCCTCGCCAAAAGGATCTGGTGGTGGGACCAATTGTGGCAATTTTACTTTGCCTCCAGCACAACATAATCCAGTAGATTCACATAACCTGTGATGTAGTATGTGGAGTACCTAGTAGAGTTAGCTGCAGTGTGCACATCAGGTTTATTAATTAAACAATTATCTTACGAAATTACATTTTCTTTTATTCTCTTGACGCTACATGTCAACATATCAACAACACGGTAGTCATGGTAACTAAACTAAATAAAAACTCTAGCAGCCTTAGAAATAAAAAAATGCATAAACATCTGCTAAACCAATGTTCAGTTAGACATTGAGTAGTCGGTAAATAGCGCTACACAAACGTGTAACTATTGTTTGAGCAATAAAGTGTGAATCGGCATTGGGTATTTACACACATGCTTAACACTTTTTTCTTTTTCGTCTGGCAACTTTTGATAAATTCGTTTAGAAACTTTTTCGTCCAAATAGTTTTTTAGTAATTATTTTTTAAGAAAGCTCCCTAATTTTTAATATTGCACGTACAATTTACGTTTTAGGAAAGGAATATTAATAAACTATGTTGTTTTTTGAATCTCTTGTCCAAAATTCGTCGATATAAACTATTTTAGAGGAAAACATTTTCTTTTGGTTATAGTGAGAGACTAACAACTAATTTCTGAACGGAACAATCAATGTCAACACTACAATGTGTCTAATGTCACACTACCAATACACGTTTTTATTTTGACAATAGAAAAACATGACACAGTTTCTATCATAGTTACTGAGTCTAGATCAGCTGTTATAGTGAAATCCGCCATCTTGACCCCGTACACACGCGCTAAACAAGGGTACCCGGCCGTGTAACGAATGTTTATTTTCCTTTGATTTTGTTACATCTGTACACGAACTGTACACAACGTTTAAGTCAAAAATATTTTTATTTTTCAGCTTTTGTGTTACACAATGTGTGTACACATGTTTTAAAACTTTATTTCTAACAGCCTTAGAAATAAAAAAATGCATAAACATCTGCTAAACCAATGTTCAGTTAGACATTGAGTAGTCAGTAAATAGCGCTACACAAACGTGTAACTATTGTTTGAGCAATAAAGTGTGAATCGGCATTGGGTATTTACACACATGCTTAACACTTTTTTCTTTTTCGTCTGGCAACTTTTGGTAAATTCGTTTAGAAACTTTTTCGTCCAAATAGTTTTTTAGTGATTATTTTTTAAGAAAGCTCCTTAATTTTTAATATTGCACGTAGAATTTACGTTTTAGGAAAGTAATATTAATAAACTATGTTGTTTTTTGAATCTCTTGTCCAAAATTCGTCGTAATAAACTATTTTAGAGGAAAACATTTTCTTTTGGTTATAGTGGGAGACTAACAACAAATTTCTGAACGGAACAATCAATGTCAACACTACAATGTGTATAATGTCACATTATCATTGTAAAAACGTTTCTATTTTTGACAATAGAAAAACATGACACAGTTTCTATCATAGTTACTGAGTCTAGATCAGCTGTTATAGTGAAATCCGCCATCTTGACCCCGTACACACCCGCTAAACAAGGGTACCCGGCCGTTTAACGAATGTTTATTTTCCTTTGATTTTGTTACATCTGTACACGAACTGTACACAACGTTTAAGTCAAAAATATTTTTATTTTTCAGCTTTTGTGTTACACAATGTGTGTACACATGTTTTAAAACTTTATTTCTAAGGCTGTAAGGCTGTAAATATCTATGACATTTCCCGGAAATTATTTTAAATATCGCCATCTCGCTCCGTCTTGCGTTTTTATCTCGTTCTGGTTTTTCACTTTTATTATAATACATAATTATTATAGACATAGAGTAAAGACCCCTAATCGGTCAAAAATAATGATTCCAAAAAAAGTAAACCAAACCATTGAAAGTCAACCAATTCACTAGTCAGTCTTCGATGTCATCCAGTAGCGGTTACGTCTCCCCACTAACCAATAAATATGGTGAACTGTGTAGTCCACTCATGCCGAAATTTCAGAATATCCAAAACAGTAAAAAAAGGCAACGTCACATATCATCCGTAAGTCTTAAATATATTTTTATGTGCTTTAAAAAGCTAATAATTGTAATTAATTCTTAATGTCAACAAAGCGAAAAGTTGCTGAAAAAAGTGTTGCCACAAGGTATTTTTATATTTTCCCTTCAATAAACTTTAGGTTTCTTAAGGATCCAGTTTAGCCGATCAGTGGACAAAAATAATTCGACAAAGTAAAAATGAAAATTAGTGAAAAACTTCGTCGCCCCTATAACAATTTGCTCTGTGCACCTTCGCAAGAAAGAAATATACGTAACAGTGAAATATCCTGACAAGCAGGCGTCAGTTTTATTTTTATGTAAATGTAATGTTATTTTATTGCCGAAAAAATAACTTAAATGTATGATGTAAATAATGATAGTGTGTAAATTTATGTGTAAATAAGATAAAATCAATAGTAATCCCTTTACTATTGATTTTAACGCAAATTCGTACTCTTGATTTTTACTTAAATTCTTACCTTTTACCTACTCTGATTTTAGTTAAGGTTTACATACAATCTATAATATTAGTTTGTAGAATAGTGTCACGAATGGATCTGGGTAAGGCTTTGTGTGTAGTTTAGCTCTGGCCTAATACTTTGTTTCCGGTCTTGTGATTTCTTTAAACTCTGATCGTTATATAATTTACCCAACTAAATCGGGTAACCTCTTTTAATGGCAAGTTCATCACGTATAGACAAAAAGGTTTTATTATGGTACCAAAATAAATTTGACATGTTTCGAAATCGTGTTTTGTATGAAGACTATCCTTCTGGACCTATGTAATAGAGCATATTCTGTGATAATTATAAAATTCGGGACACTTGCACACACGGTCCTCTGACCCCTAACTAATCAAAGCTTGTACTGTGGCGGCCAGATACTGATTTACATACATACATATATATATTTTTAAACACATACTTAAATAGATAATTAACACCCAGACATAGAACAAACACAAATGTTCATCACGCGAATGTTTGCCCTAGGTGAGAATCGAACCCACGCCCCTTAGCTCAAAAGGCAGGTTCACTACCGACTGAGTCACCGAGGCAATCAAATTAGTTAAAAAAAATATCAAATTTCATTAAAATCCGTTCTGCCGTTTAGCCGTGCGTGTAAAGCGTACAGGCAGACAGACAGACAGAGCTACTTTCTCGATGTTATAATATTAGTATCAATGAAGATAGTATGAATACTTGCCACTGGTCCCCAGCGTCAACCAAGTTATCGAGCAGCTTCATGGTCCATTGCTTGGGATGGTAGTGGAAGGCCAGGCAGTACGCCATTACGCTCATAGTCAACGCTTGGCGGCCCTTCGATCTACCACCTATACACAAAACTTTAATGTATGTACCTGTCGCAGCCAACTTGCAGAATCAGCCCTTATATTAACAGCCTGGCCATCTTAACGGCGTCGTTCAAGTAGCTTCCTGAATGATATTTAGCCCTAGCGTCTAATACAACGTTTAATATAAACTGGCTGACTGACACTCAGCCCATTCGTACAATATTTTGCAATATTTTTCGTACAATATTATTTGCTAAAATTACTGTTTTTGGCCGAAGAAACAGGTTTGAATTAACGTATGTATGCGGTGCGGTATACCGACTTACTATAGCTTACAAATCATGATTGACTTCGTGCTTTTAGTAACAAAGGTAACCAAAGTCTATAAAGTATAAAGTAAGTAAGTCTATATAGTATAAAGGTAAGATAGCGTTAGCGAACGCTTTGCGTACGCTGGCTTGCTTTTCAATAAGCTGTTCTTTAGTCCTATTTGCAGTACCTACCGGAAAACATTTTTTGCCACTAAAACAAAGTTGACCTAACTTGATAGAGAAAGTTAAAGTCAAAGTCAAAGTCAAAGTCAAAATGTTTTTATTCAATTTAGGTATCAAAGATACACTTATGAACGTCAAAGTTATTTAAATAGACTCGACCGCCTTGTTCGGATAAAAAGCCTCTACTCAGAAGAACAGGCAAGAAACTGAGGGGCATTATTTTTTCAAATAATAAATAAATTAGTCTCACAAATTTTGGCTTACAACTAGGTAATATCTATAAATATTAGTGGCTACTTGGCGGAAGTGGAAGGCTCCAGACATCTTTATCTTCTAAATAATTCTTAACCTTATAATATCCTCTTTTCATTAATGTAGTTTTTACATGTGATTTGAATTTTCCCTCGGTGAGCCCTGTTATATTTTTCGGGATTTTATTGTAAAAACTAACGCAGTTGCCTAAAAATGACTTTCTTGACTTAGTCAGTCTAAATCTCTGTACAGCTATCCTATCCTTATTTCTAGTGTTATAATTGTGATAGTCACTGTTCAATTTAAATATAGGTAGATTTTTGCGAACGTGCATAATATTTTCAAAGATATATAAAGAAGGTAAAGTTAAAATATTTATTTCTTTAAATAAATCTCTCAATGATTCACGGGGACCCATTCCGTAGATAGCGCGGACCGCTCGCTTTTGCAAAATAAAAATGGCCTCCACTTCAGCAGCTGATCCCCACAGCAAAATGCCATATGACATTATGCTGTGGAAGTAAGCAAAGTAAACCATCCGAGCTGTAGCTATATCCGTCAGTTGCCTAATCTTGCGAACCGCATAAGCAGCAGAACTAAGTCTTCCAGACAGAGCACTAATATGTGGACCCCATTGCAGTTTGGAATCAATGCTTATACCCAGGAACACCGTCGCCTTGTCTATGTTAAGTTTATCGCCCTCAAGCATTACGTTTGGTTCTATATATCTAACATTAGGCATGGAAAACTTTAAACACTTAGTTTTTTTTGCATTTAGTAACAAATTGTTCGCAGCGAACCATCTCGAAATAATAGTCAGTACGTTGTTCACATGCACAAGTTCACTATCTTTCCTATCTGTTCTAAAAATAAGAGATGTATCATCAGCAAATAGAACTATGTCTGTAAGGTCCTTAACCATATACGGCAAATCATTTATATACGCCAAAAATAAGAACGGGCCTAAGATAGAACCTTGTGGTACTCCCATTGTAACTAAAGATCCGGAAGATGTGACGCCATTAATTCCCACTTTTTGTTGTCTATCAGTTAAATATGACTCGACAAGATCTAGAGCGATTCCACGAATTCCGTAGTGGTGTAATTTACGGATCAAGGTGCGGTGTTCTACACAATCAAACGCTTTGGAAAGATCACAAAAGACACCGATGGCATCCTGTGAACTCTCCCAAGCTTCCATCACATGCGTAACTAATCGAAAACAATTTATTGTTCACACCGGAAATAACAAAACAAAGAACAGAAGAAACTGGCGGCCTTATCACTAAGAGCGATCTCTTCCAGGCAACCTCATTATTATATTTCTTGTAGAATAATTTAAAAACTTACTGAACTTCCCGTCGTACATGTTGAAAGATCCTGTCAATATTCCGTAGTGTATTTCTGGCTTCCTCTCCTTCGTGCAAGGCATGATGGTAAGCGAATGAGTCTGCATCATGCCTTTTTTCAAATTCGCCGGTATTGTAGCCTGTCAACATTTTCATAGTCATTGTCAACATTGTCATTGGCAGCATTGTTAAACGTAAAGATATAATTAAAATAAGATTTTTGAAATAATTTATGCAAAATAAATAATAATTTGTGTTATGAATGCTTCAAATCCGTAATTTGTGTCGAAGAACGTAATGGGTCAAAGGCCAATAAACTGTTTTCTCAGTCCAATATCAACTATTATACATGTGGTTTTAGGCAACTCACCAAAAAATTCTCAGGGGTTCAATGTACTCATCAATATGAACAAATTTTACTATGAAGTCAATCCTGAAATCGAAAACAAAAACCGTTGTTCCATACGCAAAGTGAATTGGCCTGACACAAAATGTATGGAACAGCCAATTTTTTTCGCGATATCAGAGTTTTCCCCATAGTGAAAGTTGTTCATATTGATGAGTACAATGAACCCTTAAGGCGAGGCTTTCCCAGAACTTTAGGTATTTTACTCTACCTCAGGCCGCACTTTTTGGGAGCGCGACGTATTCATTTACGCGACACAAAAGTTGTGTGCGATGCGCCGCGCGCACGTCTTTCACCCGTCAGTCACGTTATGGTATCGAGTACCTAAACACCCATTTTTAGGAAATCGATAAAATAATCCGTCCGTCATTGTACTCATCCATTTTATGAACATTTTTTATTTGATGCCAAACAAAAAAAATCTAAAAAATGCCGTTCAAGCCAATATAGGTACAACCAATCTCATGTCCACGAGTTGTTGTATTTTTGATGTGTGAGTAGTCGTGGCATTAGTTTCATTTTACCGGTAGTGTCATATTTCCATTTTATCACACTTCACACTCATAAATACAAAAGATTGCGATTGTGTGTGGAAGTTAGGTACTTACTCGTATTTCACTTATTCACACCTAAACGGCTAGACGGATGAGGATCATATTTGGAACGGAGTTAGCTTATGCCCTGGATTGACACATAGGCAACTTGTTATCCTTATTAGGACAAATATTTATACAGGGTGTTGGAATGATTGTGTAACTACCGATATTCATTATATAATACAACATAGTAAATTTCATTATTTTTGGGTATATTGTATAACAATGGTAATAACAATTTTAATTACCTTAATTTACCATTAGGTGCGTACTAATAATATTGTATGGTTTGTTAAATGTTACAAAGTTAAAAAACTACACGATTCAGATATAATTTTGAACAATAATTATGAAAGAATCGAGTAAACTTATACCGGATATATAGGTATACATACCCTGGGTACGAAGTGGCGGACATTCTGCTAGTACTAACAAAACATCCAATACAAAAATATACATTCACAATATTTACATTTATATACAACGTGCTGGTTTGAGGTGTAGTAATATTCAAAGGTGTGTATCTGTATGACATTTTGAATCATTTGCCAGAATAACAAAATCCAAATCAAACCTTTATTGTTCCATACTAAGTTTAAAAAACTATTTTTTACAATTATTTTGGACAGCCCTTAGAGCGATCGCTGACCGCGGCGTTTGTCAAACAACACTCAACACGCATGCGATCGTCTTCCCCGTTCTTAAGCCCGCGCCCCGCCGCCGACGGCGGCGCACACGGCTTAAACTTAATTCGCTAAGAAACAATGTTTATTGTTTACGTTGCAGTGGAAGTAGGTAGATTTATAAGATGTTAGATAGGTATTAAGGTTTTTTTTTGTATTTCGCTAGTGTTTCACTAATTACTTTGCTAATAACCACATATTAGTACTACACAAAAATGTACGTAGGTAGTAGGTTCTTATCTTACCTAATTATTATCCTTCCTTGTCCGTGAGTTAACATTGTGCTTTTGGGATCACTTTTTCACATAGGTAACACGAAGTTGCGTGTTTTACAACATTCACAACAATCCAAGAACTACCTCAACACAACACACTTATCGCACAGATCACAGAAGAGGTTCGAAGTGCTGTCCTCCCCTCTCAATGCACAACCCCACTCGACGAGACACTGAAGCCATGACATTCCGGAGCATTTCGGGAGCAATCGTGATGAATGCCGGTGTAATACGCGCCACCATTTCCTCCGTGGTATTGCATAGCACGGCATACACGGCATTTTTGACGAAACCCCACAGAAAAAAGTCCAAAGGCGTCAGGTCCGGAGATCGAGGAGGCAAACGACTGTTGCAGAGACGACCTTCCGTCCACAAAACGTTTACGGTAGACCTCACGCGCCGCAAGGCAGTTTCCGACCGCAGCACCAACACATTAAAATATCATCTCGTAATATTCAGCATTTGAATATGACATCGTATTATAATTTACGCAATCAAACAATAAAGAAGGAATTTTATGACTTCACACCGGGATGGATAGAGAGCAACTAGACGAAACCTTAAAAATTTTATTAAATTATTTTTTGCGGCTAGTAGGGGTAACCATGAGTTTACATAGTATCGAAACCTTTTCTAATTTTTTCTCTTTTCTCGTTTTATTTTCGACCGTCGGAGGAAAGTATCAAAAGTCTTGGTTCTAAAAATCAAATCTCTCTGTTTAAAGAGTTCCGAAAACCGTAATGATCATCAAAGTTAAACAACGGACAATCATCGACATATTGGCTGATAAATCGGAATCGGCTTAACTTTTTAATACTCACAACGTGCTTGAAATGTCAAAATCTTAAACCAAATAAAGAATTTTACTAACAGCGAAGTGACGAATCCGGTTTTCTAAGCATGTGAGCGTTGGAAAATGTGTGCCATGATAATTAAAAAAAACTAAAATTACAATAATAACTCGTAATACAACAAGTGTCTTGCTGGCCTACCATGCGCAACGCGCCAAGGGTATGTCGTCTCTTATTATCGAGACAGACATATTATGTTTACACATAGTCTTCTCACGTTCTCGCTTGACAAAAAGTGACGAGAAGAATTTTGTCGAACTTGCATAAATACACTTTAATACCGAACTCATGGTAGTTCCTTGCCTATTTTGTTTAAAACACCGCTTGTTGCCAATTGTCCCGCGGTACGCTTTGGCGGCTCTCTGTAAGCTCTTTGTCTTTTGCCGACAAATGTTTTGATGTTTTCGCGAAATGACAAAGAATAAATTTTATTATGCAGTATGCACAATTTATCTTTTGACGAGCTTTTATTTTATTTTCGCATGTACCTATGGTGTCTGTCAGTACTTAATTAAATCTTTCACGTTAAATGCCTACTCTTTGGTATCCGATTGAACTTAAATGTTTTATGTACTTATGTAAGTTGAGTGACTATGCAACAACCTGGTGCCACCGAGATGATCTGATGGAGATGATGGAGTCAGGAGGTGGGTAGAGGAACTCTTCAACGGCGAACAGCACAGACTCGAAATTTTGTAAATCTATTTAATTGTAATAGCCTGTTCTCAACGCCATCATGACACAGCTGCTACACCCAGGGATGACTTCCGGCAAGGGGACTCTTCAACGGGGAACAGCACGGACTCAAAATTTTGCTAATGCATTTAATGGTAATAGCCTGTTCTAAACTCCATCATGATATGGCTGCTAAACTCAAAGTTTTCGTTTCGTTTTCGGCGAGTTTACGTTCACTTTATTCATGTCGTTGACTAGATATGTATGTAACCATTTAAGTATCTAAAAGATATCTTGCTTTTGTTTCTGTTTAAAATAGTTCTTAAAAAAAAGGGACATTTACTCCATTCTGTGTTTTGTAGGTAAAGATAATATTCTTTCTGCGCACTTAGTAGTCTTTGTCGGCAAGACCGGTCATCAACCGAACAGCTGTTTGTGAGCTTATTAGGGTTGCTGCAGGTCAAATTTACGTAAAAGTTTAAGTTGTGATAACTTAAAATCTATCGTGTTCAGGACAAGGAGACCTTGCAGGTTTAATTCTAAATCAGTCTCGGCATGTGCCGTTTCAGTATTACTACACCCAAAACCAGCACGTTGTATACAATTGAGCTATAGGTACGTAGTATTATTATTTGTTCTGTGATATAGTTGTAGAATCGATGGCAGCCTAGTTGGGAGTGGCAATTTTGCTCTGCTGGGTTCGAACCCAGCCGACGGCACGCACCAATTTGTTCATTGTGTGAACATATGTGCGTATTGTGTGTCATCTGCTACATAACTGGAGCCCGGTGTATGGCGACAGGCTCGCCCCCTGTCACATTTGGGACTGAATATCGTCCGGCGAAATGTGGGTGTTGTATTACATCTCTGCCAGCCCCCTCGGGGAAAAGCGTGACGATATGTATGCATATCTAGCCATAAGTTCTGTTACTAATGAAAATGCATTTATTTTTTTATACAGTAATGTAATGTTAATAAAAGTTATATTTACATATGTATTGAAGTCTTAACAAAAATATAACTATTATTTTATTCAAAATTACCACATTTGGCCTTGATAGAGGCCTCTAGTCGGTCTGGCCAAGAATCTATGGATTTACGGACTGTTTCCATGGGAAATTTAGCCACTGCTTGCTTCAAAGATTTCTTAAGTGACTCTATGTCGGCGTGTTGTTTAGAGCAGGCCATGCCCTCTAAACCTGACCATAATTAGTAGTCCAGGGGGTTTTGATCTGAGCTAGAGGAGGGCCAGTCTTCAGCCCTTATAAAGTCCGGAACATTGGCTTCCAGCCAGGCTTGGGTAGTTCGCGCCTTGTGACCATGTGCAGAGTCTAGTTGGAAACTCCACGGTAGATTTTTAAAAAGTGTATTGCTAAGGGGTTGTACAACACCATATAAGACGGTCTCTTGATACACTTTGGCAGAAGTTTTAACCCCCTTTTCACAAAAACTAAGCTTTGTGACGCCGTGATAGGATACCCCCCACCAAACCATGACTGACGCAGGATGATGACCACGCTGAGTGAAACAGGGTCAATGTCATCCACGTGCCTAAAACAAAATAAAAATAAATATTTATAAGTATGATGTCCAAAAGTTCAAAATATAAAAATTCTAAAAAACCGACCAAGTTCGAGTCGGACTCGCGCACGGAAGCTGTCGTTCAAGCTTGTTAATATGTATGTACATAATTATATAACAACTACATTATAAATAAATGAGCTTTCAAATGACACCTCAAACAACTGATTTGATGCGATAGAACTCGAGATATAAGCAATAATCTACAACGGTCGGCGGCCATCTTTGTGACGTATATACATAGCTTCGCCTGTCCCCGCTATCGCTTCTTACAACCGGCAGTTTCGAATTTCAAAGGCAACGACGAACACATCCATACCAGTCGTAGGTTTATAAAAGCCGTACTTACAAAATTTACCGAAATGCTCGATTTTCGCTAATCGTTAAAAACGAATATACAACTTTACGAGTTTTCTTCAAAACAGCCAAAATCACGTTGCAGTACTAATCAGGCCTAGATGTGTTCAAATCATACGGCTATAACTCAAACGCTACCAAACACTCGTGTAGTACAGATTGTTCAGTCAAAAATGAAAGTATGAACGACGTCCCCTATCTCACCTAACACCCTATATAATTTACATACATACAGTACAGTCAAAACTTAGCGAAGATCCGCCACCTTGCATGTTACAAAAAGAAGGTAGGTACTTACGTTTCGTCAATTGCAATGTCATCAGAGTTTATTACATTCTCTTGAAGTACTCTTCTGCAAAAAAAAAACGAAGATAAGTATACATGTAGGTAAGTATAACTACGTAAATATCACTACTAGATATACCACTAGGCCGGGTATTTACTCGTTGTGCAGTTCAGATTGCTCAGTAAAAATGAAAGTATGAACGTCGTCCCGTATCTTACCTAACATCCTGTATAGTTAAAACTTAGCGAAGATCCGCCGCCCTGCATGTTACAAAAGGTAGGTAGGTACTTACGTTTCGTCAATTCCAATGTCATCGGAGTTTATTACATTTAGTTGTAGTACTCTTCTGAAAAAAAAAACAAAACTGTAAGATAGGTACTCGTGTAAGTAGGTATAACTATATAAATATAAATATCACTGGTATGCCACTAGGGCGGGTATTTACTCGTTGTGTAGTTTAGAATGCTCAGGAAAAATGAAAGTATGAACGTCGCTCCGTATCCGTATCTCACAAGTTGTCTGGGTGAAATAATAAATGGTGACCGATATAGTCAAAACTTCGCAGAACACCCGCCTCCCTGCGTGGTACAAAAGGTAGGTAGGTACTTACGTTTCGTCAATTCCAAAGTCATTGGAGTTTCTTACGTAGTAGTCTTCTGCAAAAAAAAACTGTAACTGTAGGTAGGTATAACTACATAAATATCACTAGTAGGTATACCTCTAGGCCGGGTATTTACATCGTGAATACACGTAACGAGACAAAAAAGTATCTATGATGATGAGTATGATATTTGAAAACACTAAAACGAATATAAGTAGGTACTAATAGATTTGTTGATACATCATCTGACTACAAAAAGCAATGCAAGAAATGTCGATTCTAGTAAATAAAAACAATGATTACCAATTTAATCTAGTAGAAGTTTATCTACTTACCGACGTTTGCTCCTTGACTCGTACGATTTTCTAAAAGCCAGACTTGAGCATTTTTTTCGTTTATTATGTTTGTTACCCATTATGGCAAAACTAAATGCTTGGTTGGTGTTGGTGTGTGCGGCACTGCGGAGATCACAAAAATTTGGCACACGTCCGGCGTCGACGGGGTCTGCGGGCGGACTGGCGGTCACGCAAACGTGCCTTTTTACCATGAATTCGTGATAAAAAAATCATATAAAATTACCATGTTAACTTTTTAACATTTTTATTTATGATTCCATTTTTTTATTGCATTGTAATTCGTAAAAAAAATAAAAAAGCAATATGATTTGTAAAAATTAAGTCGCAAATCGTGTTTAAAATACCAAAAAGAGGTGACTTTGGATTTTTTTTCTATCGAGTGAAGTTATTCATTACATGTATCAGATTTATGATTCCACTTAAAAACATGCTTAAGAATAACTTATTTTTTTTTACACAGTAAAAACCATGGTTTATCTTAGAGGAAAGTTGATTCTTGCTAGACGTTTTCTGGCCAGGCTCGCCTTAAGGGGTTTTTCGTGAGTTACCTAGAACCCTGTATACTTTTTTTTCAAAAAATTGCACTCCACGGCCTCCGGGAACCGTGACTTTTGTTAACTGGTATCTGTTATTATTATCTAAGGGGAATACAGGTAGAGGGGGTTCATTGTCTTAATCTACAGTTAGGTTAAAGGAGATCAGATTAGATGATGCTACAAAAATAAATAAAATAAATAAATAAATTCGGGACATCTCCATACACGGTCGCCTGACCCTAAACTAAGCAAAGCTTGTACTATGGCTGCCAGATACTGATATACTTACATACATATATATTTTTAAATGCATACTTAAATAGATATTTAACACCCAGACAGAACAAACACAAATGTTCATCACATAAATGTTTGCCCTAGGTGGCAATCGAACCCCCAGGGCTCAGAAAGCAGGTTCACTACCAACTGAGCCACCGAGGCAGTCAACGTACACTGTGAGTACACCACGAGGAGACCAGCGACCCGCAACTTACATATTCCAGGCGCGGTCGCTCATCAGGCCCGCAGCCCTTGCCATTGTCCGACACAGGTCGCTTCCATCGCTTTACAAGTATTGTTGACATTGGTGCTCAAATAGCTAATATAGCTACTATGGTATAATAATATACTTCACCATGTATAGCGTTCCCAGAAAAAAAGGCACGTGAGTGACACGCAGTGATCATAATTGATGCATAAGCAAGACCGAAATAAGAAATTTACAACAAGTTCGAGAGAGAGACGATGGCGTAGACGAGTGACGTAGTAGGATGTCAGCTCCCGGAAGCTTTTTTGGATCGTGATACCTACTAGAGAGGCTATTAGGGCCACACCAATCGATCAATCGTCGTCAGATGCAGCTTTGGCTAATCGACGGATACTGCGCGACAAACAATTGATCGACTGCCGATCGATGCATCAACCGACGTTGAACGGTCGGTGTGGTAGCTCGGTTGATCGACGGATACTGTCCGGCCATAAAACTATCGATCGATGATCGATCGATTGGTATGGCAACACCCTACAGTGAGACTAGACTAACATGTTCCGTAGGTGGGCAGATTTGGGGATCAGCGAGCGGTGCGGTGATCAGGAAGTTTACTAGCTACCGCCACTCAGGGTATCCTACCGCAGTGGCTAGTGACCCTAATTAAAATTTCCCTTTTATTTGTAATTTTTTTTAAATGATTGTAATGTGTATTCAATGTAGCCAGAAATAAATTATCTTATCTTACTTATTCACAATCATTCGGAAACGTTTCGGATCGGATCCCACAAATTTCAAACTCAAATTGTTTGAATCTTATTCTACTTTTATAGATATTGGAATAGGGAATCTAGTATTAAATCCGATTGGAAGAATGTATGTCACAATGAATCACATTTAAAAACTTATGAATGAGGACTAAAATTCGAATAGTTTGAGTTTAAATTTTAGAATCCGACCGGATACGTCATCGAATGATTCTGAATACCTATGCTGACCACCCTACCAAACGAGCGAGCCCGGGGAAGACAACGGTGCGGTCTTCGTTGTTGTGGGGAGGGAAGAGAGACCAATCTCTGGGAAAGATGCTGTTACAGGCAACGTCCTAGGGGGGCACTTACGGTGCGTTCTTATGGAGATCCCGGTGCCCTCTGCTATGTACAGAAAATGCCCAATAAGGGGATTTTAGTGGGTCAATTCCCACAAAACCCAGATGCACCCCAACACATCCGGGCATCTTTTTGATGATTTCCCCCCCGTCACCAAAAAAAAAAGACTAACATGTTCCGGGCGCGGTATCTCGTCGAGCCCGCAGCGCGAGCCATCGTCCGGTAGAGGACGCTTCATGCCCTTGGCGCGCGGCTTGCCGTCCGTCACGCCGCGATTCGTGTACCCCATTTCAGACTGAGACACCGATGACCTGATTGAATAAGGAATTTTATAACTTACATCACAAAATATCGCTACAAGAAACAGCACGATCAAACTTTATTATGGAAACTAACGTGGTTTTCACACATTTTGATTTTATGGAACGGGAATTACTCATGTACGATTTAGTCGATTATTCCGACTATGGTTTCTTATGGTCTTTATCATTTCAACCACGCGCGCAATCGCCTTGATAAAGACCGCCGAATGCGGTTGAAACTACAGTCGGTATTATCGACTAAATCGTACGGGAGGAATTCCCGTTCCATAAAATCATAACGCATGATCAAACATCTGCTAAATGCCATATTACTTGTTTGAAGCATAATATGACTTTTATTACCTATCTACACAAAGTAGGGTACGGAAACCCTCAGGGGTTCGCTAGATTCTAGATTTGGATGTGAAATTAGGGGTGCGTGGGGCTATGAGTTTGAAAAACCCTACGCATAGCGCAAACTTTTGTTGTGAGTATAGTATAAACCAACCGCGATCCGATTACAAATAATAATACCAAATTACTCGGTAACAAACTGCCCTGATAATACTAGCGACATGACGTCTAAGTTGGAGCGAATGTGGTATGGCGACCATATGAATGATGTCTAGGGCTTACTCCCAGCGACCGACACCAAAACGGCTACCATTGGTGGTCGTTCGAACAATATTTTAATGTTTATCCCAACTGGCGCCAGTGAGTGATCTCGATGGGACATAATTTTTTTTTTGTGCCAGCGACCACCACCAATCTGCCTATCTAACATGGAAAACCAATTTTTGATAATTTTTTGCACTGTAACACAGCTTAACTATTACCTAACTAATATTATAAATGCGAAAGTGAGTGTGTTCGTTTGTTTGTAACGCTTTCACGTCTCAACTACTCAACCAATCGTCTTGAAATTTTGTATTTATGTTGTCTGGGGTACAGAAAAGGACATAGGGTACTTTTTATCCCGAAAAAATTAACGGTTCCTGTGGGATTGCTGGTGAAACCGCGGGGCGCAACTAGTTACATTATAATGACAAAACTCTAAGTATAATAAGATTTTTTAAGACCCAACGAGCCCCACGGGCGGCAGTTGGGACAAAAATTAAAACTTTTTCCTAACGACCACCATTAGTGGCTGTTTTGGTAGTGGTCGTTAGGAGCTAGCCATGTCTAGGTACCTAAGTATAAATGACGCTCAGATGAATTTGACTGTTGTTACAAACTTAGAGATTGTGACTCTGTGTGTCTATGAAATGTGCTAAGCTGAGCGGTAGAGTAAATAGCGGTAGAGATTATGAATAAATGGGCTTCAATACATTAACATGCAGTAATACTCGTACAAAAGATAGTAAAGCAAATCCATAGATAAAGTTTCAAAGCTAAAAGCGAATCATTGCAAATATTTAGTCACCCTCGTCTCCTGAGCATTTGTTTCTCAAATCTTTTCTTTTTAAACGCAGCCAGTCTTCTTTGTCTCCTGAAAAGGAAATGTTTATATGAACCCAATAGGTCCATTTTTTTCTGTAGAGAGCAACCAAATAACATAGAGCGGCCCATAATAAACGTAAGACTTTGTAGAAAGTTAAGAAAGAACATTAAGGCGAGCCTGGCCAGAAAACGTCTAGCAAGAATCAACTTTCCTCTAAGATAAACCATGGTTTTTACTGTGTAAAAAAAAATATGTTATTCTTAAGCATGTTTTTAAGTGGAATCATAAATCTGATACATGTTATGAATAACTTCACTCGATAGAAAAAAAATCCAAAGTCACCTCTATTTGGTATTTTAATCACGATTTGCGACTTAATTTTTACTAATCATATTGCTTTTTTATTTTTTTTACGAATTACAACGCAATAAAAAAATGGAATCATTAATAAAAATGTTAAAAAGTTAACATGGTAATTTTATATGATTTTTTTATCATGAATTCATGGTAAAAAGGCGCGTTTGCGTGACCGCCAGTCCGCCCGCAGACACCGTCGACGCCGGACGTGTGCCAAATTTTTGTGATCTCCGCAGTGCCGCACACACCAACATCAACCAAGCATTTAGTTTTGCCATAATGGGTAAAAAACATAATAAACGAAAAAAATGCTCAAGTCTGGCTTTTAGAAAATCGTACGAGTCAAGGAGCAAACGTCGGTAAGTAGATAAACTTCTACTAGAATAAATTGGTAATCATTGTTTTTATTTACTAGAATCGACATTTCTTGCATTGCTTTTTGTTGTCAGATGATGTATCAACAAATCTATTAGTACCTACTTATATTCGTTTTAGTGCTTTCAAATATCATACTCATCATCATAGATACTTTTTTGTCTCGTTACGTGTATTCACGATGTAAATACCCGGCCTAGTGGTATACCTACTAGTGATATTTATGTAGTTATACCTACCTACAGTTACAGTTTTTTTTGCAGAAGATTACTACGTAACAAACTCCAATGACATTGGAATTGACGAAACGTAAGTACCTATCTACCTTTTGTATCACGCAGGGGGGCGGGTGTTCTGCGAAGTTTTGACTATGTCGGTCACCATTTATTATTTCACCCAGACAACTTGTGAGATATGGATACGGAGCGACGTTCATACTTTCATTTTTCCTGAGCATTCTAAACTGCACAACGAGTAAATACCCGCCCTAGTGGCATACCAGTGATATTTATATTTATATAGTTATACCTACTTACACGAATACCTATCTTACAGTTTTTTTTTTCAGAAAAGTACTACAACCAAATGTAATAAACTCCGATGACATTGGAATTGACGAAACGTAAGTACCTACCTACCTTTTGTAACATGCAGGGCGGCGGATCTTCGCTAAGTTTTAACTATACAGGATGTTAGGTAAGATACGGGACGACGTTCATACTTTCATTTTTACTGAGCAATCTAAACTGTACAACGAGTAAATACCCGGCCTAGTGGTATATCTAGTAGTGATATTTACGTAGTTATACTTACCTACATGAATACTTATCTTCGTTTTTTTTTTTTGCAGAAGAGTACTTCAAGAGAATGTAATAAACTCTGATGACATTTCAATTGACGAAACGTAAGTACCTACCTTCTTTTTGTAACATGCAAGGTGGCGGATCTTCGCTAAGTTTTGACTGTACTGTATGTATGTAAATTATATAGGGTGTTAGGTGAGATAGGGGACGTCGTTCATACTTTCATTTTTGACTGAGCAATCTGTACTACACGAGTGTTTGGTAGCGTTTGAGTTATAGCCGTATGATTTGAACACATCTAGGCCTGATTAGTACTGCAACGTGATTTTGGCTGTTTTGAAGAAAACTCGTAAAGTTGTATATTCGTTTTTAACGATTAGCGAAAATCGAGCATTTCGGTAAATCTTGTAAGTACGGCTTTTATAAACCTACGACTGGTATGGATGTGTTCGTCGTTGCCTTTGAAATTCGAAACTGCCGGTTGTAAGAAGCGATAGCGGGGACAGGCGAAGCTACGAGTATGTATATACGTCACAAAGATGGCCGCCGACCGTTGTAGATTATTGTTTATATCTCGAGTTCTATCTCATCAAATCAGTTGTTTGAGGTGTCATTTGAAAGCTCATTTATTTAAAATGTAGTTGTTATATAATTATGTACATACATACCAACAAGCTTGAACGACAGCTTCCGTGCGCGAGTCCGACTCGAACTTGGTCGGTTTTTTAGAATTTTTATATTTTGAACTTTTGGACATCATACTTATAAATCGATAGTTTCCAGCCAAAAGGTGATAAGCGCCACTATACAAACTTTACAGGAGAGTGATTTAAAGTTAAAAAATAATTTAAAATGGCCATAAAAAACGTAGTATAGCTTCCGAAAAGCTGGACATGTAGATATATTATAGTATTCAATGTTTCTATTGAATGGCATCATTACTTTTTTGAAATTCAGCCTTCAAACATTATTTATTGTCGCTTATCCCAGTAGGTCTTAATTTTACAAACAGCCAAAATTTCGTAAATCCATTTACATGATCAGGCATTTCCAGCAAAACTTGCGTAACTGCATTTCATGTATCATTTAAATTGAAGAAAAGTGGCATAAGTTAAAGTTTTTGAGAAATAAAATTGGAGAAATATTGGACAACCAACTATTGAATAGAAATTGACAAAGTACAAAATTGTATTAAGTTCAATTTTGATTGAGAATAGTTTGTCTGCAGTGTATTTTCAATGTTCGATTCAATGTGTTGAAACGATTTCAGGTTTGTCTCGGAGTAAATAAAGATTAAAACAACAGACTTGTAGGAATCGAATCAGTCTGTATTAATTGACGTTTGGCACATGCTAATAAAATGTAATATATTAATTACTTACTAAAAAAACATTCGTAATAAAATCTCTTATTACTATTAATTACTATAAATTATAACGTACAGTTACAGAGATCGAATCAGCATAGAACAGCGTACAACATTTTGAAATGTCAAATTGAGTACAAATGTTCATCGATCTACTTTGTAAAATGTAAGCTTACAAAAGTACAAGCAAGTTAAAATGAAAATAAAAAATGTAATCTTAAAATTAGCAAACAATTAATCACAATAAACGTCTTATGTCTTCGACTTTTTTTATAAATATTACGAAATGTCAACCACAGTATCATTGTAAGGACTTCTAAAATTATCACTTATCCTACATTAACATCTTCGACATCAGTCTCAGGAAGTGTATCCTTAACATTGTTGGAACCCGTAAGACTGTTATATTCGTTATATTATGAAAAATAGGAGGAATCACATTAGTTCGACAAAGTTTAAGTAAATCATCGTGTTTTGCTTTAGAGGAGACAGTTTAGTTTTAGATTGTACTTCGATGGAATAACTTTAGTAAAAATGTATAAAAACATTAACTTCACTTACCTGATGAGAAATCTATCATAAAACAAAAAAAAATTACGCGTCAAAATGGCTCGCGAGAGCGCGTGGCGCTTGCTCACGTAGTTCCAAAAAACCGATGTAGGCACCCGACATTTTCAATTATTTTTGAATAGGTAAACGACAAATGCCGATACCTTTTTACCTATTTAAGTGAATAAATACTTTGACTTTGACTTTGACTTTGACTTTTAGACCTATTTTTTTATCTAAGCGCCAAAATTATTTAAGTATCGGGAGGGAAAAAAGGGATAAGCGACAAACTATTGTGAAATATTTGTAGGTGCAATATGTAGTAACCGCCAATTGGCTAATTATTTATTATCGGGGAACGACACCCTAAACACCAAATGAAGGCTTAAAAATGCGGCCTAATAGGTATAAACGACAAACTATAGTCTTCGAAATAACAGGCAAAAAGTAATAAACGGAATAATAAAACAAATTATTGAGAGGCTAATAAACGTAAACGCAAATTTGTGAATGTTTACTTCCAGCTAAAATTAGTTAAGGTACGAACAATAAAACGTAACAGAAAGTTCTAAAAGCGTAAGTTCCTTTTCTTAAAAAAAATGTTTGTGTAACCCCCAAAAAAGGAAAAACTGTAAAATTTCTGGCGTTTATAACGAAAAAAATTGCCAAAATCGCTGATTTTTCTACCGCCTAAGCGACATCAAAGTTGCTCGTAGAGACATGTCACCTAGACCATTCGACGCATAAAAAAAAGACGATTCCAACCATATATATAAGTCCATTTGCCAAAAAATGTCGCTTATCACCTTTTGGCTGGAAACCATCGAAATATTTTTGTTTTGTTTTAGGCACGTGGATGACATTGACCCTGTTTCACTCAGCGTGGTCATCATCCTGCGTCAGTCATGGTTTGGTGGGGGGTATCCTATCACGGCGTCACAAAGCTTAGTTTTTGTGAAAAGGGGGTTAAAACTTCTGCCAAAGTGTATCAAGAGACCGTCTTATATGGTGTTGTACAACCCCTTAGCAATACACTTTTTAAAAATCTACCGTGGAGTTTCCAACTAGACTCTGCACATGGTCACAAGGCGCGAACTACCCAAGCCTGGCTGGAAGCCAATGTTCCGGACTTTATAAGGGCTGAAGACTGGCCCTCCTCTAGCCCAGATCAAAACCCCCTGGACTACAAATTATGGTCAGGTTTAGAGGGCATGGCCTGCTCTAAACGACACGCCGACATAGAGTCAATTAAGAAATCTTTGAAGCAAGCAGTGGCTAAATTTCCCATGGAAACAGTCCGTAAATCCATAGATTCTTGGCCAGACCGACTAAAGGCCTCTATCAAGGCCAAATGTGGTAATTTTGAATAAAATAATAGTTATATTTTTGTTAAGACTTCAATACATATGTAAATATAACTTTTATTAACATTACATTACTGCATAAAAAAATAAATGCCTTTTCATTTGTAACAGAACTTATGGCTAGACATGCATACATATCGTCACGCTTTTCCCCGAGGGGGCTGGCAGAGGTGTAATACAACACCCACATTTCGCCGGACGATATTCAGTCCCAAATGTGACAGGGGGCGAGCCTGTCGCCAATGCCGTACACCGGGCTCCAGTTATGTAGCAGATGACACACAATACGCACATTTGTTCACACAATGAACAAATTGGTGCGTACCGTCGGCTGGGTTCGAACCCAGCAGAGCAAAATTGCCACTCCCAACTAGGCTGCCATCGATTCTACAACTATATCACAGAATAAATAATAATACTACGTACCTATAGCTCAATTGTATATATAAATGTAAATATTGTGAATGTATATTTTTGTATTGGATGTTTTGTTAGTACTAGCAGAATGTCCGCCACTTCGTACCCAGAGTATGTATATAGGTATATCCGGTATAAGTTTACTCGATTCTTTCATAATTATTGTTCAAAATTATATCTGAATCGTGTAGTTTTTTAACTTTGTAACATTTAACAAACCATACAATATTATTAGTACGCACCTAATGGTAAAGTAAGGTAATTAAAATTGTTATTAGCATTGTTATACAATATACCCAAAAATAATGAAATTTACTATGTTGTATTATATAATGAATATCGGTAGTTACACAATCATTCCAACACCCTGTATAAATATTTGTCCTAATAAGGATAACAAGTAGCCTATGTGTCAATCCAGGGCATAAGCTAACTCCGTTCGAAATATGATCCTCATCCGTCTAGCCGTTTAGGTGTGAATAAGTGAAATACGAGTAAGTACCTAACTTCCACACACAATCGCAATCTTTTGTATTTTATGAGTGTGAAGTGTGATAAAATGGAAATATGACACTACCGGTAAAATGAAACTAATGCCACGACTGCTCACACATCAAAAATACAACAACTCGTGGACATGAGATTGGTTGTACCTATATTGGCTTGAACGGCATTTTTTAGATTTTTTTATGGTTGGCATCAAATAAAAAATGTTCATAAAATGGATGAGTACAATGACGGACGGATTATTTTATCGATTTCCTAAAAATGGGTGTTTAGGTACTCGATACCATAACGTGACTGACGGGTGAAAGACGTGCGCGCGGCGCATCGCACACAACTTTTGTGTCGCGTGAATGAATACGTCGCGCTCCCAAAAAGTGCGGCCTGAGGTAGAGTAAAATACCTAAAGTTCTGGGAAAGCCTCGCCTTAATATACACTCGTTAAAAAGTGAACAAGCCGTTGCCAGAACGAAAATTAAATTGATTTAAGGCGAGGCTTTCCCAGAACTTTAGGTATTTTACTCTACCTCAGGCCGCACTTTTTGGGAGCGCGACGTATTCATTCACGCGACACAAAAGTTGTGTGCGATGCGCCGCGCGCACGTCTTTCACCCGTCAGTCACGTTATGGTATCGAGTACCTAAACACCCATTTTTAGGAAATCGATAAAATAATCCGTCCGTCATTGTACTCATCCATTTTATGAACATTTTTTATTTGATGCCAACCATAAAAAAATCTAAAAAATGCCGTTCAAGCCAATATAGGTACAACCAATCTCATGTCCACGAGTTGTTGTATTTTTGATGTGTGAGCAGTCGTGGCATTAGTTTCATTTTACCGGTAGTGTCATATTTCCATTTTATCACACTTCACACTCATAAAATACAAAAGATTGCGATTGTGTGTGGAAGTTAGGTACTTACTCGTATTTCACTTATTCACACCTAAACGGCTAGACGGATGAGGATCATATTTCGAACGGAGTTAGCTTATGCCCTGGATTGACACATAGGCTACTTGTTATCCTTATTAGGACAAATATTTATACAGGGTGTTGGAATGATTGTGTAACTACCGATATTCATTATATAATACAACATAGTAAATTTCATTATTTTTGGGTATATTGTATAACAATGCTAATAACAATTTTAATTACCTTACTTTACCATTAGGTGCGTACTAATAATATTGTATGGTTTGTTAAATGTTACAAAGTTAAAAAACTACACGATTCAGATATAATTTTGAACAATAATTATGAAAGAATCGAGTAAACTTATACCGGATATACCTATATACATACTCTGGGTACGAAGTGGCGGACATTCTGCTAGTACTAACAAAACATCCAATACAAAAATATACATTCACAATATTTACATTTATATATACAATTGAGCTATAGGTACGTAGTATTATTATTTATTCTGTGATATAGTTGTAGAATCGATGGCAGCCTAGTTGGGAGTGGCAATTTTGCTCTGCTGGGTTCGAACCCAGCCGACGGTACGCACCAATTTGTTCATTGTGTGAACAAATGTGCGTATTGTGTGTCATCTGCTACATAACTGGAGCCCGGTGTACGGCATTGGCGACAGGCTCGCCCCCTGTCACATTTGGGACTGAATATCGTCCGGCGAAATGTGGGTGTTGTATTACACCTCTGCCAGCCCCCTCGGGGAAAAGCGTGACGATATGTATGCATGTCTAGCCATAAGTTCTGTTACAAATGAAAAGGCATTTATTTTTTTATGCAGTAATGTAATGTTAATAAAAGTTATATTTACATATGTATTGAAGTCTTAACAAAAATATAACTATTATTTTATTCAAAATTACCACATTTGGCCTTGATAGAGGCCTTTAGTCGGTCTGGCCAAGAATCTATGGATTTACGGACTGTTTCCATGGGAAATTTAGCCACTGCTTGCTTCAAAGATTTCTTAATTGACTCTATGTCGGCGTGTCGTTTAGAGCAGGCCATGCCCTCTAAACCTGACCATAATTTGTAGTCCAGGGGGTTTTGATCTGGGCTAGAGGAGGGCCAGTCTTCAGCCCTTATAAAGTCCGGAACATTGGCTTCCAGCCAGGCTTGGGTAGTTCGCGCCTTGTGACCATGTGCAGAGTCTAGTTGGAAACTCCACGGTAGATTTTTAAAAAGTGTATTGCTAAGGGGTTGTACAACACCATATAAGACGGTCTCTTGATACACTTTGGCAGAAGTTTTAACCCCCTTTTCACAAAAACTAAGCTTTGTGACGCCGTGATAGGATACCCCCCACCAAACCATGACTGACGCAGGATGATGACCACGCTGAGTGAAACAGGGTCAATGTCATCCACGTGCCTAAAACAAAACAAAAATATTTCGATGGTTTCCAGCCAAAAGGTGATAAGCGACATTTTTTGGCAAATGGACTTATATATATGGTTGGAATCGTCTTTTTTTTATGCGTCGAATGGTCTAGGTGACATGTCTCTACGAGCAACTTTGATGTCGCTTAGGCGGTAGAAAAATCAGCGATTTTGGCAATTTTTTTCGTTATAAACGCCAGAAATTTTACAGTTTTTCCTTTTTTGGGGGTTACACAAACATTTTTTTTAAGAAAAGGAACTTACGCTTTTAGAACTTTCTGTTACGTTTTATTGTTCGTACCTTAACTAAATTTAGCTGGAAGTAAACATTCACAAATTTGCGTTTACGTTTATTAGCCTCTCAATAATTTGTTTTATTATTCCGTTTATTACTTTTTGCCTGTTATTTCGAAGACTATAGTTTGTCGTTTATACCTATTAGGCCGCATTTTTAAGCCTTCATTTGGTGTTTAGGGTGTCGTTCCCCGATAATAAATAATTAGCCAATTGGCGGTTACTACATATTGCACCTACAAATATTTCACAATAGTTTGTCGCTTATCCCTTTTTTCCCTCCCGATACTTAAATAATTTTGGCGCTTAGATAAAAAAATAGGTCTAAAAGTCAAAGTCAAAGTCAAAGTCAAAGTATTTATTCACTTAAATAGGTAAAAAGGTATCGGCATTTGTCGTTTACCTATTCAAAAATAATTGAAAATGTCGGGTGCCTACATCGGTTTTTTGGAACTACGTGAGCAAGCGCCACGCGCTCTCGCGAGCCATTTTGACGCGTAATTTTTTTTTGTTTTATGATAGATTTCTCATCAGGTAAGTGAAGTTAATGTTTTTATACATTTTTACTAAAGTTATTCCATCGAAGTACAATCTAAAACTAAACTGTCTCCTCTAAAGCAAAACACGATGATTTACTTAAACTTTGTCGAACTAATGTGATTCCTCCTATTTTTCATAATATAACGAATATAACAGTCTTACGGGTTCCAACAATGTTAAGGATACACTTCCTGAGACTGATGTCGAAGATGTTAATGTAGGATAAGTGATAATTTTAGAAGTCCTTACAATGATACTGTGGTTGACATTTCGTAATATTTATAAAAAAAGTCGAAGACATAAGACGTTTATTGTGATTAATTGTTTGCTAATTTTAAGATTACATTTTTTATTTTCATTTTAACTTGCTTGTACTTTTGTAAGCTTACATTTTACAAAGTAGATCGATGAACATTTGTACTCAATTTGACATTTCAAAATGTTGTACGCTGTTCTATGCTGATTCGATCTCTGTAACTGTACGTTATAATTTATAGTAATTAATAGTAATAAGAGATTTTATTACGAATGTTTTTTTAGTAAGTAATTAATATATTACATTTTATTAGCATGTGCCAAACGTCAATTAATACAGACTGATTCGATTCCTACAAGTCTGTTGTTTTAATCTTTATTTACTCCGAGACAAACCTGAAATCGTTTCAACACATTGAATCGAACATTGAAAATACACTGCAGACAAACTATTCTCAATCAAAATTGAACTTAATACAATTTTGTACTTTGTCAATTTCTATTCAATAGTTGGTTGTCCAATATTTCTCCAATTTTATTTCTCAAAAACTTTAACTTATGCCACTTTTCTTCAATTTAAATGATACATGAAATGCAGTTACGCAAGTTTTGCTGGAAATGCCTGATCATGTAAATGGATTTACGAAATTTTGGCTGTTTGTAAAATTAAGACCTACTGGGATAAGCGACAATAAATAATGTTTGAAGGCTGAATTTCAAAAAAGTAATGATGCCATTCAATAGAAACATTGAATACTATAATATATCTACATGTCCAGCTTTTCGGAAGCTATACTACGTTTTTTATGGCCATTTTAAATTATTTTTTAACTTTAAATCACTCTCCTGTAAAGTTTGTATAGTGGCGCTTATCACCTTTTGGCTGGAAACTATCGATTTATAAGTATGATGTCCAAAAGTTCAAAATATAAAAATTCTAAAAAACCGACCAAGTTCGAGTCGGACTCGCGCACGGAAGCTGTCGTTCAAGCTTGTTGGTATGTATGTACATAATTATATAACAACTACATTTTAAATAAATGAGCTTTCAAATGACACCTCAAACAACTGATTTGATGAGATAGAACTCGAGATATAAACAATAATCTACAACGGTCGGCGGCCATCTTTGTGACGTATATACATACTCGTAGCTTCGCCTGTCCCCGCTATCGCTTCTTACAACCGGCAGTTTCGAATTTCAAAGGCAACGACGAACACATCCATACCAGTCGTAGGTTTATAAAAGCCGTACTTACAAGATTTACCGAAATGCTCGATTTTCGCTAATCGTTAAAAACGAATATACAACTTTACGAGTTTTCTTCAAAACAGCCAAAATCACGTTGCAGTACTAATCAGGCCTAGATGTGTTCAAATCATACGGCTATAACTCAAACGCTACCAAACACTCGTGTAGTACAGATTGCTCAGTCAAAAATGAAAGTATGAACGACGTCCCCTATCTCACCTAACACCCTATATAATTTACATACATACAGTACAGTCAAAACTTAGCGAAGATCCGCCACCTTGCATGTTACAAAAAGAAGGTAGGTACTTACGTTTCGTCAATTGAAATGTCATCAGAGTTTATTACATTCTCTTGAAGTACTCTTCTGCAAAAAAAAAAAACGAAGATAAGTATTCATGTAGGTAAGTATAACTACGTAAATATCACTACTAGATATACCACTAGGCCGGGTATTTACTCGTTGTACAGTTTAGATTGCTCAGTAAAAATGAAAGTATGAACGTCGTCCCGTATCTTACCTAACATCCTGTATAGTTAAAACTTAGCGAAGATCCGCCGCCCTGCATGTTACAAAAGGTAGGTAGGTACTTACGTTTCGTCAATTCCAATGTCATCGGAGTTTATTACATTTGGTTGTAGTACTTTTCTGAAAAAAAAAACTGTAAGATAGGTATTCGTGTAAGTAGGTATAACTATATAAATATAAATATCACTGGTATGCCACTAGGGCGGGTATTTACTCGTTGTGCAGTTTAGAATGCTCAGGAAAAATGAAAGTATGAACGTCGCTCCGTATCCATATCTCACAAGTTGTCTGGGTGAAATAATAAATGGTGACCGACATAGTCAAAACTTCGCAGAACACCCGCCCCCCTGCGTGATACAAAAGGTAGATAGGTACTTACGTTTCGTCAATTCCAATGTCATTGGAGTTTGTTACGTAGTAATCTTCTGCAAAAAAAACTGTAACTGTAGGTAGGTATAACTACATAAATATCACTAGTAGGTATACCACTAGGCCGGGTATTTACATCGTGAATACACGTAACGAGACAAAAAAGTATCTATGATGATGAGTATGATATTTGAAAGCACTAAAACGAATATAAGTAGGTACTAATAGATTTGTTGATACATCATCTGACAACAAAAAGCAATGCAAGAAATGTCGATTCTAGTAAATAAAAACAATGATTACCAATTTAGTCTAGTAGAAGTTTATCTACTTACCGACGTTTGCTCCTTGACTCGTACGATTTTCTAAAAGCCAGACTTGAGCATTTTTTTCGTTTATTATGTTTTTTACCCATTATGGCAAAACTAAATGCTTGGTTGATGTTGGTGTGTGCGGCACTGCGGAGATCACAAAAATTTGGCACACGTCCGGCGTCGACGGTGTCTGCGGGCGGACTGGCGGTCACGCAAACGCGCCTTTTTACCATGAATTCATGATAAAAAAATCATATAAAATTACCATGTTAACTTTTTAACATTTTTATTAATGATTCCATTTTTTTATTGCGTTGTAATTCGTAAAAAAAATAAAAAAGCAATATGATTAGTAAAAATTAAGTCGCAAATCGTGATTAAAATACCAAATAGAGGTGACTTTGGATTTTTTTTCTATCGAGTGAAGTTATTCATAACATGTATCAGATTTATGATTCCACTTAAAAACATGCTTAAGAATAATATATTTTTTTTTACACAGTAAAAACCATGGTTTATCTTAGAGGAAAGTTGATTCTTGCTAGACGTTTTCTGGCCAGGCTCGCCTTAACGAAAACCACAATTTCCTTGGCACTTCCCAAAAGGAATTACTTCAAATGCTACCCTAGAACAATCACCCTGAAGATGAGCGGGCTAGAAATCATCGAATTTCGAGTAATCTGTTTATCGCAACTTGTTTAAAAATTGCATACCTAATTGCGAAAAATTTCATTCGCACAAAGTAATGTTCTATGAATAGAATCTGGAAGAGATCGCTCTTAGCAATAAGGACCCTAGTTGTAACACTACTTGAGGTTTAAGCTTTACTATACTTTTGTTTCTCCAAGTAATTTTACATTTACATTTAATTTCAATTGATATTCAATTCATTACATTGAAAACTAAAAAAAAACGATTACGAGAACTATATGCATCTTTTGGTCCACATCATACTTACTCGCTATTGTTCAAAAATCTTACGAACGTCAAACCTTACAATGGGCTACCATCTTAATATATATAAATCTCGTGTCACAATGTTTGTCCTCAATGAACTCCTAAACCACTTAACCGACTATAATAAAATTCGCACACCATGTGCAGTTCGATCCAACTTGAGAGATAGGATAGTTTAAATCTCAAATTATAGTCGCAATTTTAATATATATAAATATATAAATAATAAACGCGAACGAAGTCGCGGGGTGACAGATAGTATACTTATAATGGGCTACTATATACCGTAGTTAAAGATTATTCGACTTACTTCGACATTGGCTTCTCGGGCTTCCGATTTTTACAAGTTTTTCTTTTGCACGGTCTGCAACATTTTTATGCAGATTTCATAAAAATAAATAAGTGCTACCGTGACTTTTTTTTTAACTTAATAGGCTTGCGTTTGGCCGCCAACATGCCTGATGATAAGATGCGGCCTGCGATGTAGTACGCTTGCCTAGAAAAAACCGATTCACGCGAGACTTGAAGACACCCAGATTAAAAGTGTCAGGGAACATACACTCTGGCAGAGTATTCCACAATGATGCTCCACAATGAGGCTCAGATGACACGTTAAATTGTAGGCCCCGGTTGTTTAATTTATGACAACAATCGTCAGGTCATGTCAGAACTCAGAGACCTTCAGGCGGCCTAGTAACTCTGACATCAGGGCTAGCCACTCGGCCTAATCGAACTTGCATGCCCTTCATAAAAAAAATAGATCAGTGCAGTTTAATAGATATTTTTAGCAAAGGCTTATTTCTAAATGTTCTGCAACTTGGTAGCTTATTCGTTTAGTTGTGAAAGAACGAATGAACGAATGTGTAAGTAAAATGCAGTTTAAAATATTTTTTATTTATTGTCTTACCCTCCTTTATAACAAGGCAAACGTGGATCCCTGTAAAGATAGATTTAAAAATTATGTTACCGAATCAATTTCTCTGCGAACCTATATCTTAAGATTATTATGATCACAATATAATATAATCTGATTTATTTTATTTTATTTTAAATGCTTACTGTGCTTACAGCGAAGCCAACGCGCACAGCAAGCCAATACAATGTAAATTAATACAATTCATCAATTATATACTAACTATGATATTTATGATTGCGTAGTTGAGTAAAAAAATAAACACCAAGTAATCGCGTAATTGTAGCATTCTACACGCGTCGTTGCGATGTGCATATCACTCTCAATTCAAGATATTGTATGTCAATGACAAGATATTGTAATGTGTGTGATATTGTAGGTTTCGCATTTTAATGGTTTGATTTTCGCCAAGCTGTGTGGATTATGGATGTATTAGGTAATGGCATTTATACTGAAGACATGATAGGCGAGTTTGAAACTATTTCAATAAGTATTTACCCAGGAAGTTTCTTTGGTCCCGGAACATGAACCACATCCGGTACATATTCTTTGTCTCTATTTATCACAAGCCCGCTATGAGGTTTGAATAGTCTGAAAGAAAAAAGAAACAGGGTATTCGATCATATACAGTTTAATGAATTTAAGGCACAGTAAGCGGAGCACTGCTAGTACAGTGCTCCGCGGTCCAACAGGAACCGTTATATTTTCCAGATTAAAAGTTATTAAACATATTTATATTTACAGGTAAATACTAATGTAAGTAAGATTTCTTTTTTGGAGGTACCTAGTCTAGCCATAAGTTCTGTTACAAATGAAAATGCATTAATTTTTTTTTACAGTAATGTAATGTTAATAAAAGCTATATGTACATATGTATTGAAATTTTAACAACAATATAACTACTTAGGTATTATTTTATTCAAAATGACCACCTTTGGCCTTGATACAGGCCTTTAGTCGGTCTGGCCAAGAATCTATGGATTTACGAACTGTTTCCATGGAAAATTTAGCCACTGCTTGCTTCACAGATTTCTTAAGTGACTCTATGTCGGCGTGTCGTTTAGAGCAGGCCATGCCCTCTAAAACTGACCATAATTTGTAGTCCAGGGGGTTTAGATCTGGGCTATAGGAGGGCCAGTCTTCAGCCCTTATAAAGTCCGGATAATTAGCTTCCAGCCAGGCTTGGGTAGCTCGCGCCTTGTGACCAGGTGCAGAGTCTTGGGTTTTATAACATCATCTAAGACGGTCTCTTGATACACTTTGGCTGAAGTTTTCACCCCTTTTTCACAAAAATGAATCTTTGTGACGCCGTGATAGGATACCCCCCAACAAACCATGACGCAGGATGATGACCACGCTGTACCTTTCCGACCACTTCCGTAGCTTCTTTAGAGTTGTGAGCGTACACTTTGTCGTTTTGCTTGTTGTAGTGCTCTTCTATCGTGAAAATTTTTTCGTCGGTAAGAAGGATATTTATGTAACTTTCATCTGCGTAATGGGATAGAAGACGTTTTGATCTATCCACTCTCTTTAACTGCAGCGATTGATTAAGGGCATGTCCTGTATATCGGCGTTTTGCACCAAGCTTCAGGTCTTGTTTTATTATACGCGACAGAGTCCTAGCGGGTAAGTTTCTTTATTTCTCGCGATAAGATTTTTTGTTTCCTCATTGGGTTTCGGGGAATTCTGGCTTTAACAGCCTTAGTAGTTCTCATCGCACGCGGCCGCCCCGATCTTTTATGGTCTTCAACAGAGGAAGTGTCGGTATATCTGTCAATACTACGATATACGAAAATACGGCTGATACCAAGATTTTGAAGAGTCTTGAAAATGACCGACAGTTCCATACCCACTTTGTGCAACGCAATCACTGCAATCCTGTTTCCTTTAACACCCCATTCCATGTTGTAAATTTAGTAATAATCATGAAAAATATATGTGAAATGGCGGGAAATTGATTGTAGTTTTCGACATAATAAACGCATTCCAAATTGAAATGCAGAAAAAAAATAAACGAAGGAGTTTGTATTGTAACAATATTTATGGCCAGACTAGTTATACTAATGTAATGACATACTCATGACCAGATTTTGCCGGGAAAGCAGCCATATCCGCGGGTTTTAATGATGTTCTCTGCGCTTGTATCACTTCACCGCTAGTTCTAGGGCTGCCGACCTGTAATGTGCAGTGTGCATTCGGTTAACGTAATGTACATTTTATCAAATTAGCAAATAGTGAAGGGGTGAATTCATAGGCGCAGATATAACTTTGGTATTAGGGGGGTTATTACTCAGATCAGCCTAGAGAATAAGATGGCGCACGGCGTATGATCTAAGTGAAGCCAAAGACCATCCAAAAACTAAGCTACTGTCTTATAGGTACACATCACTCACACATTGACGCTAAAAACTAACTAAAAAACTACGCTACTCGGTTGGTCATTCTTACCTCGACATTATGTGCATTGGTTTATGGTATAATTTCGTGTACTTAAATATACAGTACCTGGATGACCAGTATGAGGATTTTTTTTTAAATTGTGTTTTTTGGAAAATAAACCATTGATTTTAGTCTAACCTCAAAGCAAACACTCATTGACTTCATGTTACTTAACAACGCCATCTGCTGTTGTGTCGTTAAAGCAATTAGCTGCTCACAAAAAATAGTATTATTATTCGCCAATAGATGTCAGGAAGAGTCATATTTTTCAGTTGACTTTTTGTTATTTTTCTTCCAAGTTTATGTTTAAGTTGATTATCGATAAAACACGAATAAAACGACATTTTCTAAAAATGATTCCTAGCTAGATCGATTTATCGCCCCCGAAACCCCCTTATACTAAATTGTATGAAAATCGTTGGAGCCGATTCCGAGATTCCAATTATATATATATACGAGTATATATACAAGAATTGCTCATTTAAAGATATAAGATAAGATAGCGCATTATAAAAGTATGGCCAGGACTACCTACATTTTGAGTTCTTTTTAAAAACTGTGCAGTTTTTTTACAAGTAAATTTTGAAAAAGCCGTAACATTAAACTCTTACAAATATGTGCAGTTTTAAAATATTAAATCTCCTAAGTTTGTATATTGGAACGGAAATGGCAGAATTTGGGCATAAATATTAGTTTTCGTGTAATTTTAAATGTTTTTCATAGCAACATTACCACGCACACACATTGAAAAAGAAGTGGCTTCAGCGAGATATAACGCAGTGTTCCATCTTTTCCTCTAGATTGATCTGAGGGTTATTAATGGACCATCTGCGCTAAAAAAAATAGCTGCGTCAATCATGAGATATGCGTAACTAGTATTATTTTACTTAGTAAAGCAAGTATAAGGAGAGAACCGAAGAAGAAAGTTTTTTTTTATCGGTTAAAAACGAATAGGCGCATAATGTTTAGAGCGCAAAATGTCCAAAATTCTAACTATACTGCTAAGCGAACTGCGATATTTTACATAGTATATTTTGACAAATTGAATCAGTTAAAAAGACTTAGATTTACTTATAGTTTTATCCTACTAATATTATAAACGCGAAAGTTTGTATGTATGGATGGATGGATGTTTGTTACTCTTTCACGCCAGAACGGCTGAACAGATCTGGATGAAATTTGGCACAGAGATAGATTATAGTCTAGAATAGCACTAGTAGAATAGGATACTTTATAACCGCGGGGCGCAGCTAGTTTTTAATATAAAATACATTTCGCTCCTTGGACATTTTGCACTTAGAACTGATTGACTGGGTGATCATTTGTCATTTTGCGCTTTGGATATTCTGCGCCTAAACCGTGAATAGGTAGGCAGGCATTACTCACATTCAATATAGACTTGTCGGAAGCCGTATGTTGGATGATGGGCACGGGAGTAGGCAGCATTATGTCGCCGGGCAGCAGGTCGTAGTATCTCACTCTCTTTTGATACTTTTTGCTTTTATCCTCGTTTTGCAAGATGTTTTCATCTGATGATGACGACGTCAAGTAGCCCAAGCTGAATCTGAAATCACAGAAATATCCAATCATGTTACATGGTGCTCCTCTCTAAATTAGTTTCGTCAATTGGTCTCGATCACATTCATCTGATCTATCAGTACAAGTATTTGTACTATTACGCTATTACTCAGTATTCTTCCAATCGTCGCGGAATGACAATTTGGTTAAATTTTGTAGTCGTTTATTTTGGGAACCGAACCACACATACAGGGTTATATGTAACTCACCATAAACGTCTTAAAGGTTCATTTTACTCATCAACATTACTATGAAGCCAACCCTGAAATCGCGAAAAAAAAAACAGAAGTTCATTGGCCTGAGCAAAAATGTATGGAACAGCTGTTTTTTTTTTCCGTGATTTCAGACTTCGCTCCATAGTAAAAGTTGTTCATATTGATTAGTACAATTAAGCCTTTAAGAGGTTTTGGTGAGTTACTTAAAACCATGTATGGTGGAGTTTCAATTGTACGGCTAAATCTAGAATTTCAACAATCTTTGTTAAGCATGATCCAATATCTTAATAAAAGCTGTTTATGACAGCTTATAATAAGATATTGATGCTCAATGCTAAGCAAATTATAAATACGCACTTGCACTTGCGTGCACACTTCTCTGGAATTTTTCCCGGTGGTTGATTGGCACAATGACCGATGTAGCGCAGTCTGGAAAAAAAGTTTTATTAACGGTTTGACCGAAGAATATTTTCTTTGGTTAAGAAAAATATTTTTAGTAGGCGTAGACCGCATGCTGCCCGTAGGGCGGGCGTTCAGAATAATGAAAAGCGCCATCTAGTTTCATTCGCATAGAACTCAAACATATACTTGGATTGAAATATATCACGGATCAGGGGGGCTATTCCTGCGCGTGAGATGAGATGAGATTTTATCTCGGTCACTCTCACACCTATGACGTTTCAAACGAGAGCAAGAAGGACGAAAAAAGGTGAGATGAAAATCTCAGATCTCCGAATAGGGCCCCAGGAGGGCTATTCCGGCGCGTGAGATGAGATGAGATTTTATCTTGGTCACTCTCACACCTATGACGTTTCAAACGAGAGCAAAAAGGACGAAAAAAGATAAGATGAACATTTCAAATCTCCGAATAGGTCCACAGTTATCATCATCATACTAGTCTTTTACGTCCAGTGCACATGTACTGCCCAGTTAGGTAAATACCTATTACGTGGGGCCGTGGGCCGCATGCGGCCCGCTGGATTCAAGAAATAGATAAGAAACTTAAAATTAAAATATTTGTTTAGTGGAACACGTCGTTAGAACGGGCTCGTGCAAACTGCGTGGAAAATTTATGCGCGCGTAAACTGCAACTTGCCTTTTTGCCAAGTTGCAATTAGCCAAGACTTGTTTAGGTTAGGTTTGTTTAGGTTTGTAGTAGTTCCATAGTTCCTTATATTACAAAACCTGCGTCTAAAATACGCTATTGCTGACACGCGATAAATTTTTACTATCAAGTATTAGGTAGGTACTTGATAGTAAAATTTTACCCTAACATTTTATCACGCCTTTTCCCCCGAAGGGATTGGCAAAGGGGTATTGCAACACACACACTTCGTCGCAAGCTATTCAGTCCTAAATGTAACAGGGGCAAGTCTGTCGCCAAAAGTATGTAGGCTAGTACCTGAATGCTAAATGACTAGATTACCTTGTGTGCATAGAAGGGACCATGGGTACACATGTATCTTTAAAATGGCGCGGTTTAAACTGTTTCGTTTTGAATTTGGGAGGCCTTGTCCTTTTTCCTCTTCTTGATACTGCAACAGTAACAGAAATATATTATAACCTTTATAGTTTCATTACGATGTCAGATATCACGTGAGAGGAGCGTGTCGAAGTGGCAATAATTCAAATTTTATTTGAAAAAATACTGCTTGGTTCGGATCTCTGGAATAATTATTTTGAGTTGATACTCTAGAAAAGAAAAAAACAGATGTATTCAGAACTACGATTGGTTCTTTACAGAGGATGACTCGAATAATGTTGACAAACAGGTGCATTCAGGACTACGACCGGTTCTTTACAGAGGATGAGTCGAATACTGTTGATAAAAAACAGGTGCATTTAGGATTACGACCGGTTCTTTACAGAGGATGAGCCGAATATTTCTGACAAAAAACAGGTGCAATTCATGGTTCTTTACAGAGCAAGACTCTAATGTGGATTATTTAACAGCTAGTCACTGATTAAAAAACGTACGTGCATCTTCGTAAGTAAGAGCATCGATTATATCAGCGACATCTCTGCATTCGGTCATCTTTGGAGCAGGTTTTGGTGGCGGAAAACATTTCTTACACGGTCTGGAATAAACATATTTCTAACTTTTCACACTTTTGCTTTAATAATGCATCACTTAGAGAAATATACTCACTTCTTTTTTCCACTCATTTTTATTATATATTTTTTACAAAAATTTTGTTTTATTGTAAACACGTCAAAATGTTGATTGATCTGACGTGACTTCTCGAAATGTTGTGACATTTTGTTTTTCGAATTTAGATTATAATCTAGTAGGTTGGGTTCGGACACTATTTAGTCTATTTGGAATCAACGAACACTGAGGAAGTAAGCTTTAACAAATGCTTGTGCATTTGTAGCATAGATAGACCTATATTCTGTGATTTGTAGTAAATTTGTATCTCTTCAATTTTCTTTATTATTTCAAATACATAGAGAGGGCCACGACGCTCTGAAATTTCCATACAAACGCGCTACTCAAATTTCTTGAAAACCGTTTGTCAGATTATGATGAAATTTAGCATGTACAATTAAATTAACAATATCTCCGCCCCTATGTACTTGTATTTTAAAAAAACGTTCTTAAGCGAAAATAGAGCTATGAAAAATATCCGCATTTTTAAGGGGTCACTTTTGACTGATTTATTCAATAGGTAGACAAAGCAAATCCAAAATTCCATTACATAGGGAGGTTGTCTACATCATTAGCTGTTAAATGAATCAATAATACAAGGGAAATTCTTAGTTATTACAGAAGTGCAAGTCATTAAAAAATTGAAATTGCACTTTGTCACTCTGTGTAAGTTTAGAGGCTCGTCAGTTTCATTACTCGCTCTCTTCGCTCGTCTTCTTCTTCTAGACGAAATGGCTATAGAATACCTTAAGCCAATACGAAGTTAGTCTAGGCCGCCTAGGTCGAAATTAGTTAGGTCGCCGGACTTTTAAAGTAGAACAGTAGATCAATACTTTTACTTACTACATTATTCAAAAGCAAAATTGTCATTTTGGTTTAACTGAAATTCACCATTTAATTAAAATTATAAGGTCTGTAGGTGCGCGTTGAATTAATAAATACAAAATATTAGTAATTTGTAACAAGTGTTTAATCAAGAAATGTAACATTTTAAGTTTTAAAAATTGCAAATTCGGTTTTTATGTGATTTACTTAGCTGATATATCCATATATAGCTTTAAATCAGATAAAAAAAGCTCGTCGTTTGTGCCATATGGATTGACGGAAACGTTCATTGACCTTTGTCCCATTCCGCCTTATTGGGGCCCTTTACTGAATTGAGAGAAAAGTTCATTGAGCTTTCGACTGTCTGATCACAGGTTGTAAGCATTTATCTCACAAATTATAGCTACTTACTTATTCTGCAATAATTATATTATTCATTTCAAAGTTGGTCATTTTTTTTCAACCCATTTGGCATAAACTATACCCTTTTTTACAGTAGGTACTACTTTATGAACTATACTTAAAGTTGGTGTTTTTAAAAACTCCATAACCCATAACCCTTAAATATCTAACAGAATACAGAAATCAAACCTAACACAATGATTTCCACTAGGTACAAATACAAGAACAAATTACCCCAACTACAATTATTAAGTATGGTGTAGATAAATATTCGTTGGAATTTATATATAAAAAAATTATAATCGACCGTGCCAGCGTTAGCGAGCGAAGCGTCTATGCTTCAGCTTCAAAAAAATGCTTTCGTATGTCCGAACTCTGTCTGGATCTCTGTCCAGGGACCCTATTCGGAGATTTGAGATTCTCATCTCACCATTTTGCGTCCTTGTTGCTCTCGTTTGAAACGTCCTAGGTGTGAGAGTGACCAAGATAAAATCTCATCTCATCTCACGCGCAGGAATATCTCGCCCAGATCTTTTTTGTCGGAGATATGACTAAGAGATACATATTCCGAAATAAAACTGTAGTGCAACAACTGGCACTCTATTATAAATAGTAGGTATTCAAAAAGACAATGGGCAATAATAAAGAGACGTTGGTCTTAACGCTCGCAGGGTTGATACTAGCCACTTTGTTGGTAAGGCTTAGGGGACGACCATTAATTGAGGTGTTCTAGGGGGGAGGGGATCAAGCTAAATCTCACTTAGGGGGGAGGGAGGGAAGTCTTGGGAAATATCACGTAATTATATATCTCGCAGAAAACGGTGTAAAATTAAGTGTGCGAGTCTCCATGGACTGAATTAGATTTTTTTTCCTAATTTTTGTTGGATATTAATTATTTAATTTTATGATTGTGATTTTAAATTAAGGTAATATTCACAAATACTAGTTTTTGCTAGTCTTCAATAAAAGTAATGGAACAGCTTGTTTTTGTTTTTCTCAAAAATCCAACACGTTTACAGCCCAAATAGTTTTGAGATTAGGGGAGGGGGGAGGGAGTTGAGGAAATTCTCACGATATCTCACTAAGGGGAGAGGGTAGAAAATTTCTTAAAAATGTCTCACGTAATTAATGGACGCCTCCTTATAGGTTTTCTAATAAATCTCGCTGAATTTGAACCCACAGTTTTGGATATATTTTGTATACAATACGTTGTGATTTAATAAACCTTGTGAGAGGAAAATTAAAAGAAAAATGAAGCCATTTACATAATATTCACCCACCCACCCACCATTCATCACGTGTTCGTGATTCGCGACGGCACCATGGATGTTTTGCTTAACATTTCTGATAATATATTCATATTTTACTATTCTTAAAAATAAAATATATCGATTTCCGTAGGTTTAATTTTACTGGTGTCTTTAAAAATAATCTACAAAATGCGCTATGTGCCAACCCTGCGGGCAAACTTATATATTTTGTGGACGAGTTTGCCCATTGTCATTTGGGACGGTTTTTATACAACTTGATAACTTTATATAGTATGATGTGCTTGTGGAGTCTAATTAAAGTAACAATTGTTTGTCAATCAATGTCCCGGATAATCAACTAAACATGGAGTTATGGAGGGTTTTTTTAACTTCCTTTCTTTGCTCTGCTCGCTTCTTTTCCTCTTTAAATTCTTCATAGGCTTTATCGTCGGTGGGCAGTTCATGCCGGCAGAAGGGACATGAATTTGTCTGCAAATACAAAATCAATGTTTATCAACTGTATTAACTATATCTGAATAAAAAATAAATAATAACAACTATGGCTTTTGGCAAACCAAATTAACCTCAATATTAGTTTATAATATTATAATGTTAATAGTAAGTTTGTATTATTTCTAATTTAAAACTTAAATAGATGATAATTCTTTAGCATAGGCCCAATAAGGGCTATAGTTTCTAAAGGATGATTTCCACCAAACGGCCCGCACCGCAACCGATATTGAATCGTGTACTCAGTACTTAAAGTCTATATTGCCAAGCCGCACACAGCAGCTTGACAGCAAACGACTTCTGCGACACGCGAACGTAGCCGAAAGCATGCCGAAGTGCGCGGCTCCGTTCGCCAGTCGTCACATCAGATCGGATCCTTTCGGCTGTCGTCGCGTGCACTCAAACCGTCGCCGGGCGGGCGGCACCACTCCCTCAAAAGTACACCTACACGCACTGTGCAGAGTTGCACTGCAGTTATATGATTATTTTCTTCTATCAACAATACTGCGTCAACTTCAACTATTTTCAAAAATTAGTACAAAACAACACGGTAGGAATTAAACTATTTGTCTAGGCGCAGAAACGGATACGTTCGCAAGCGACGGTACGGAACCGATCGTATTCGTCGACATCCTGCTAGACGCGATCGATGGTGGAAAACATCCTTAAAAGTTTAAAATGGTTTTCGAATTCCGTCATCCCACAACTGCAAAAAAAATATTCAACGTCAAAGTTCTAAAATATGTACGTGTGTATGTGTGCTGTCGCGCCTGACTATCACACTAATCACACTTATCACACTTTTAATATTATAAAAGCGAAAGTTTGTGAGTGTGTAAGTGTGTATGTTTGTTACTTCTTCAAGCTCAAACGGATGGACAGATTTTGATGAAATTTGGTATGGAGATAGCTTATAGCTTATATTATATATATTATATTTTTAACTGGGGGTAAAACCGCAGGGCGCAGCTAGTACACCATAAGGCGTATGGTAATTTTTACTTAGAAAAACACCACGTAAAAAAGGTATTTAGTAGAGTAATACGAGTAGTGTTTACGTTTCTCTGGGCACTCATTATAAATATCAACACGAAAATTATTCTCAATATTTTGTATTTTCATTGCATTGATAGAGGCAAATTCATCAAAAATAGGTACATGTTATAATATTATATCTAATTTAACAGTGTCGCAAGCGTTTAATATAACAGTGCCGTACCTTACCATACACCTTAATCAGCTAAATGGTAAGTTTCATCATAAAAATATGTTAGACAAAATGGTAGATCACACCATGATATCCAAAAAATATGTTAGACAATACGGTAGATCACACCATGTTATCCAAAAAATATGTTAGACAAAACGGTAGATCACACCATGATATCCAAAAAATATGTTAGACAAAATGGTAGATCACACCATGATATACAAAAATGTGTTCTTACACTCTTTCCACTAAGATTCCCCATTTCTGAGATAAAGTGGTTCAAAAAGTTGATTTCTCATAATATTTACTTTTCCACACCACCTGTGAGGTTTTGCTGTGACATGGTGCATTGTAAAAGAACTTTTCAAGTGCTTTCAACATTGCTGAATTTGAAAAGCTCTTTAAGAGCTTTAAAATATGACTTCTTGTGGGTCAAATCAGAGAAATAAGACAGGTGATGACAAAATGAATCTCGGATAAAATAAATCTAGGAAACAGCAAGAGATTGTATTGCACTTAGAAATGTAGAACCACAAATCTGGGATGTAAAAATGCAAAGCAACAAAAAATTTTGACCTTGAATATTTTTTTTTTTTGCAGATATTAGATTCTGTGTGTAGAACAACTACAGACCTATTTAAAAAAAGAAAAAGAAATGACCACCACATAAATTTAATAAACAATAAAAGTTCTGGAACCGATCAAAATAAGTTTGGTGCGTTTAAATTTATATTTTAGAAATTAAACTCTCCTCTTTTTCATGTTCCCGAGTGTAGTTAGATAAGTTTTTAATGAAAAAGGTTCTTGCGAAGGTACGCGACCTGTAGAGGAAGACAAAGATCTGGACAGATCCAGACGGAATTCAGACATACAAAAGCATTTTTTTTCAAAACTGAAGCAGAGATGCTTCGTTCGCTCGGTCGATCATATTTTTATGAAGAAATTTACCAACTAGTTACCTGATTAATGCAAAAGACTCATATTTTCGAACTTTGACCTTGAATAATTTTTTTTGCAGATAATAGATTGATGAGGACTTTTCACATTTTATTTATAATGGTGATCCTAACATTCATACCAATTTTCAGCTTTATGCGAATTACTGTAACCTTGACCCTAATTTTTGGCCTTCCTTGACTGGGCTATTAATAATCTTAATATATATAAATCTCGTGTCACAATGTTTGTCCTCAATGAACTCCTAAACCACTTAACCGATTATAATAAAATTCGCACACCATGTGCAGTTTGATCCAACTTGAGAGATAGGATAGTTTAAATCTCAAATTATAGTCGCAATTTTAATTTATTGCTAATTAAACGCGAACGAAGTCGCGGGGTGACAGCTAATCCTACTATAATATTACAAACGCGAAAGTTTGTATGGATGGATGTTTGTTACTCTTTCACGCCAGAACGGCTGAACAGATCTGGATGAAATTTGGCACAGAGATAGATTATAGTCTAGAATAGCACATAGGATACTTTTTAACCGCGGGTGAAACCGCGGGGCGCAACTAGTAAATAAATAAATTCGAGACACTTCCACACACGGTCGCCCAACACCAAACTAAGCAAAGCTTGTACTATGGCTGCCAGAGACTGATTTACATACTTAGATATTTTTAAATACCTACTTAAATACATAATAAATAGTATTAAAGTTTTGTAAAATAATTAGTGCAAATGTAATTTACCCTTTCCAACCAAGTCATTATACATTTCTGATGAAACTCATGACCGCAGGGCATTTGGTTGACCTTCTCTCCATTTTGAAATGATTTGAGGCAAATGGGGCAGCTTTTATCATTACCCTCTATTAACACTTCTGGAAGATTTTTCATAGCGTCTTTAGATGCTGGTGGGGGCAACCTGGAATAAATGAAATGAAATATGATTTATTTTGTAACACAACACACATATAAACTAGAATTGATGTAATAACTAGTGGTTCTGCAACCTGTAGACCTCGCGGCCTGTCATGAAGACAGATCAGATCTCTGAACGGAATTCAGACAGAAATCCATACATTTTAAAGCATTTTTTGTGAAGTACAGATATACTACCTACTTGAATAGTGTAAAACCTTCTCATTCAAGTATGACACTGTCAAGTTGGACATGTCTATTAAACAGCACTTCTGAAAAATAGCTTATCCTACAAAGACACATTGTAAAGTATTCCATTAATATATCTACTAAAACTGCCTCAAGTTTCTATTTCTTTATATGGTAGCAGAGCGTGAAAATATGGTAATATTGTTAACATTCATAAAATTATAATTTTTCACAAAATGTCGACACCAAAAATCGACCCTCTTACGAGAGAAAATTATAACACATGGGTTATACAAGCTGAGGCCATTTTGATAAAACAAAAATTATGGAAATATATCGAATCTTCCAAAAACGCAGAAATTGCGGCACAGAAGGAGACAGACTAACAAGATCAGAATTAATACTGATAATCGCTCCTTCTGAGCTCAAACAAATTAAAAACTGCAAAACTGCAAAAGAATTGTGGGATAAACTGAAAGAAAGTTACGCCAGTAAGGGACCTACGCGAAAGGCGTCCCTACTAAAGCAGCTCATACTAACTAGACTAGATGGAAAAGATAAACGAAGTCACCTAGATAAGTTTATGGATACTGTAGATAAACTGGCAGACATGGACGTACTGATAAACGACGATCTACTAACGATCATGATGTTATACAGTCTATCAGTAGAATACGACAACTTTAGGGTCGCTATTGAGTCGCGAGATACTCTTCCGAAGCCAGACGAGCTAAAAATTAAAATAATTGAAGAGACTGAAGCACGACATAGCCAGAATTTGATGAAAACCGAACCTAAAGAAGTACTTGAAGCATTTGAAAAAGCTTTATATGCATCTTGCAAGATATGTAAACAAACAGGGAATATCTTTAAACGCAAGAATCACAAAATATGCACAAACTGTTGGAGGAAAAATAAAGAAAAATCTAGCAAAAATAAAATGACACAAGCAAAAATAATTTTGCTACGCAATGTCTCCTCACACAAAACAAGAATCCTGTGGACAACAGATGGGTTTTGGACAGTGGCTGCACGTCTCACATGACTTACCAACAAAATTTATTCAAGACCACTAAGAGTACATCCAGAAAACTGAACTTCGCGACAGAAGATCATATGGCCGACATCAAAGGAACAGGTACAGTCTCATTCACAACAAAAAATGGTGATGGCACAGCACTTACACATCTCCGAGACACACTGTATGTACCTAGTCTTTCCATTAATTTATTGTCAGTTGGCAAGATGACAGATGCCGGCTGCTCTGTTCTTTTCACTAAAGAAAAAGCTGTGGTGAACAATGCAAGAGCTGGAATAACACTAACCGCATATAAACATGATGATGGTCTGTATTATATCAAGCCCAAACATGATCACAACAACCTGGCCAATGATAATGTTGATACGACTCCAAAAATAACTAAAAAGGGTCAGTGGCATAGAAAACTTGGTCACATGAACGCTAAAGATATGAAGTTAGCACTCAAAAACGAGAAGTTAATTGGATTAAACTTTGATACGTCAGAAACTTTACCGGAATGTGAAGCCTGCATTCAAGCGAAAATACACCGTGTACCCGCCCCCACTGAGAAAACGACTCAAAGAACAACAAAATGCCTCGAAATCGTTCACAGTGACGTTTGTGGTCCAATTAGAACACCCACAGTAGGCGGAAATAAGTACTTCGTGACTTTTATTGACGACTACAGTCGATACTGTCGTGTTTTCACGATGAAAAACAAGAACGAAGTCTTAGAGAAATTTAAAGAGTTCAAAGAGTCTGCGGAGACGTACACAGGCAATAAAATAAAGTTTTTGCAATCAGATAATGGTTCAGAATTTGTGAATAAGGACTTTGACGCATACTTAAAATATTGTGGGATACTGCATAGCCTTACCGCACCCTACACACCAAATCAGAACGGAATTGCTGAACGCAAGAACTGCACATTAGTTGAAAAAGCTAGAGCAATGATGATCGAAGCACGAACACCATTAAAATTCTGGGGCGAGGCAATTTTTACTGCTAATTACCTTTCGAACAGGAGTATAAATAATGCTATCCAGAACGAAACGCCTTTCGAACGATGGGTTGGGAGAAAACCGTGCATTAATCATCTGTACGTATTTGGCTCTAAGGCATATGTTTTGATATGAGAAAAAAATTCTCACAAATGTTTGTTGGTTATTCTGAAACCTCTAAAGCATTCAGAATCTTCATACCATCGAAAAACGGTGTTATGATATCGAAAGATGTTAGAGTTGTGAAAACAATGTTCTATGATGAACATAACAAAGATGGACTATCTAACTTGTTTGGTGATGAAGAGAAACAAACATCGCAACAAACACCACACAAGCAAGTGGTTGTTACAGCGACGCAGACCATGCAGGAGACCAGATTTCCGGAAAATCGACATCTGGAATTGTGTGCATGCTCACTAGAGCTGCTATTAGCTGGAGAAGCCAAAAGAAAGTAACAGTTTCGATCTCTTCGACTGAAGCAGAAATTGTGGCAGCCAGGAATGCGTAATCAATGGAGACAAAACTGTGAAACAAGTTTCCGCGGAGCTGCAATTGGCCAACATGCTGACGAAACCGCTGTTTGGTCCTAGACTGCAAGAATTAAGTTTAAGAATGGGACTAAAGAATTTATCCTTAAATTCTTAATAATGCCCGAGAATGTGAAGTATAGATATACTACCTACTTGAATAGTGTAAAACCTTCTCATTCAAGTATGACACTGTCAAGTTGGACATGTCTATTAAACAGCACTTCTGAAAAATAGCTTATCCTACAAAGACACATTGTAAAGTATTCCATTAATATATCTACTAAAAACTGCCTCGAGTTATTTTTTTATTTTTGCTGAAGCTTAAGTTGAAACTGAAGCAACTACAAACTAAGTTGAAACAAGCGCTTTGCTTGCTAACTCTCACTCAGACAAATATATGTTCAAAATAAGGCCCACACCTTAGCTTGATACTGTTTGTCCAACAGCACTGGTCTTCAGGTAGAGCCATTAAGTTGGAACATGGATAACAAATATAATTTTTATGGAGCATACACCTAGATTTCATTGATATGACAAGGTATAGTCATTAAATTAACAGAGATATTACCTCAGGTGTCCATTGCAATAAATGAAATATCCATCTTTGGAATTTCTATTAGGGAAACTATGAATTTCTATTTTGGAAAAATGGTATGTGATCGCCACAGAAAAAGTAATCTTGAAATGATGAATCAGACAAAGCTGTGCACTGTTTGGTACTTATAGATGGGTGCTATCCATTAATATTACTCCTAACTGCATCCTTAGGATTGTCTCTCGAAATTGAAAAACCTTAGGCTTGGCTGAGGTCTCTAATATTTTGAAAACAAACCTTGGCCATTCCCCTATGAAAATATCGTCATAAACTCCAATGTCTATAAGAACTCGAGCCATGTGTAGTAGATGATCCGGCTGCTCTCCATCACGAAGTTCCCTCCATCCCATCTCTTCAAAGTATCCAGCCATGTCTTTTTTTCGAAGATTGTTTGAAAGGAGATTGTTTGGATATTGTTATTGAAACTGAATGGAATTATGTGAATTCAAAGAATTAATTGAAGATGATCTTTCGTTTTTGAATGTTGTTGATGTCAAAGAGAATAATTAAAAATGCGGGCCACCGCTATTCCCAGAACAGGCTACAAAAAAAACACAGATAAAAAAACTGTTCGTTCGCCACAGGTTAAATAGTAACGGTAATTGAACGGTTTTGCCATTCTAATAACGATAATTTTGACGATGCCGAAGTTCTTTTTGACTTCAGCTACGTCCATGAATAGAATTATTTACTACCTCAGTGGCTCAGTTGGTAGTAAACCTGCTTTCTGAGCGTGGGGGCGTGGGTTCCACTCCCCCCTAGGGCAAACATTCATGTGATTTACATTAGTGTTTGTTCTATGCCTGGCTGTTAATGTCTATTTGAGGATGTATTTAAAAAATCTAAGTTTGTAAATAAGTCTCTGGTAGCCATAGTACAAGCTTTGCTTAGTTTACTGTCAGGCGACTGTGTGTGGAAGTATCTCGAATTTATTTATTACTAGCTGCACTACGCGGTTTCACCCGCGGTTAAAAAGTATGTGCTGTTCTAGACTATAATCTATCTATGTGCCAAATTTCATCCAGGAGGGCTATTCCAGCACCACAGACATCCAATACAGTAGTATTCCCGCGTGAGATGATATGAGATTTTATCTTGGTCTCTCTCACACCTATGACGTTTCAAACGAGAGCAACAAGGACGAAAAAAGATGAGATAAAAATCTAGTGCAATAAGTATATTCCTAGTAAACTGCAAGCTTCCGAGCCGCTCCAGCAGGGAAATGCAGGGGCCCAATTCGGAGATTTGAGATTTGCATCTCACTTTGTTTCGTCCTTGTTGCTCTCGTTTGAAACGTCATAGGTGTGAGAGTGACCAAGATAAAATCTCATCTCATCTCACGCGCAGGAATAGCCCCCCTGTACTTTTTCACTTCGACGTCGCGGGTCCTTTGACGCAGGATGTCTGTGGCGGGCTCAGGGCGTTACCGTGCTTCGGATGGCAAGTTTGATTTTAGGTTCCGGGTGGTGTAGGGCTAATTTGAAAGGGGCTTGTGTAGGGCTAATTTGAAAGGGTATGTTAGACCGAAAGGGGCTTGTGTAGGGATAATTTGAAAAGGTATGTTAAACCGAAAGGGGCTTGTGTAGGGATAATTTGAAAGGGTATGTTAAACCGAAAGGGGCTTGTGTAGGGATAATTTGAAAGGGTATGTTACACCGAAAGGGGCTTGTTTAGGGCTAATTTGAAAGGGTATGTTACACCGAAAGGGGCTTGTGTAGGGCTAATTTGAAAGGGTATGTTAAACCGAAAGGGGCTTGTGTAGGGCTAATTTGAAAGGGTATGTTACACCGAAAGGGGCTTGTGTAGGGCTAATTTGAAAGGGTATGCTTCACCGAAAGGGACTTGTGTAGGGATAATTTGAAAGGGTATGTTAATCCGAAAGGGGCTTGTGTAGGTCTCCTTAATAGGTCGTTAATCCTTTTCCTATCCTAATTTCAGTAAAGCCGTAGATACTTTTCTGAAACTTGAAGTTGAAGTTTGCAAAGAACACGAAAATTCACGTTTCTTACATACTCGGGAGCCAATAATGTACATAGATAATTTACGGTATGATATTGTACGACCTGATAATGTATAGCATGATACTTTATGTACATTTATATCAAATTTCAGGCTGTGCATGATTATCATGTCGTGCATTATCATGCCTTATCATACGTTATCAGCTCTCTAATGTACAAGCCCTATTAAGTTTCACAGCTTCATTCATAGCGATTTTTAATGTTTACATTGTGTAGTAGCATCCCGACGTGTTAGCCCTGCACGGTTTGTTTATAGTTTTTTTTTTTTTTTTTTTTTAATATGGTAACTCATCAGTCTTGAGTCTACTTTTGTCTATGGTTACCCCACTACGCACAGAATAATAACTAAAGTAGCCTTGCGCATAGTAGTTCGCGACGGAGATCGCTCAGTTTAGGTCACCGCTCCTAAACGAACTAGTTCGCTCTTCTAGTTCGTCAGCTCCCAGCTCGAATCACAGGAAGGCAGATCATTCGCTCGTCCTGATACTGCTCTTGCACGGGCACGCGAAATGATTACGGATTGCTTGTACTTGTACTTACCTACATTTTTTTTACACTATAAATAAACTTTATGATTTATGACCGCGCGCGCGCTCTCGCCTTGATAAAGACCGACGAATGCGGTTGAAACTATAGTCGGAATAATCGACTAAATCGTACGTGAGTAATTCCAAAATGTGTGAAAACCACGTCAGTTTCCATAAATAAATAAAGAAACAACAGCAAAAACCTCTGAATTAATTAAAAAAAGTGTATCATTATTGTAATAATATCTAGGCTTAGTGGTGCAATAAGTAAAAACACTCCTTATTTTAGGTAGTGAATAAAAGGTTACGTTTTTTTTTTAAAACTTTCGTTCCTTTGACGCCACCCATTCGGTCACGAACTAACGAACTATGGAGCGGGAGTTGAAGGAGCTAGTTCGCGTAGTTCATCTGTGGGAGCGCTCTTACGACCTAGTTCGTTCGCGAACTACACAAGACTAAACTAAAGCAAGCAACTATAGCAACTAACTTGCTTTAGTTATTATTCTGAGCCACTACGCCTTAATTGGCAGCGGAATAAATATCTTTCATTCTGCGTTCCGTGCTCCAAGTCTTCGCACGTCTCCAAAACTCAAAGTGAGCCGCCATGGGAAACAAAAGGAAGATAGAAGATCAAGATCAGAAAATAAGAAGAAAGAAAAATAAAGTTGGAAAAAGAATTAAATAAAAGAACTAGTCGTTGTGGGGTAATATCATCATCCGAGGATGACTCATCAAATGTAAGTACTTTGGTATTTTAAAAATAACGGAAAAATGTGATGCGCACTGCTAAAAATAGAGTTGTTGCTGTCACATGTTTATTTTTTCGTTACGAATGTGTTCATGCGATGCGAGCGATGCGATGCGATACTGGGTCGTCTCTGTCGTTAAAAAACTGACCACTAAGTCGATTAGGTGATGCGAGCAACTAATACACCCGAAGTTGTCTCTGTCACGCATATCTTTTTTGTCAACAAAAAAGAACTAATCGATGCGGTTGATCCGCAGGCTTCTTCGCACGTATCGTGCACTACCAAACGTGAAGATCGACCCTGTATATCACGGCCAAACTCACCTGCCGCGTTTCCGGCAATGCAGCCAGCACTAGACGAGACGATCTCAGAGCCAGCCCAACCGAAGCATGTGCCGACTTGCAATTAGACGATGAAATCTTAAGCCTGCTTGACGAAGCCCCAAAACCAGAGACTTCACTAATATATTAATAAATACAAAGAATATATACAATGCAACAATGCCAAGAATACATACAAATAAAAATTGCCTCAAGATGGCAAGAACTTTTGTGCAATGAATTACCGCAAAAAATAAAAAAAAAAAAAAAAATAAAAGAGGTATTGCAAGGAATATTTAACCCCTGCCAACTATGACCTTCTCGTCGCCCCTATTCTAAATCCAGAGACGAAAGCCGCTCTGACGGATTTTATCGTAAAGCGTGACGTCAGCTTACAACAAAAGCAGCAGCAAATTGGCACTGCACTAGCGGCATTAGCACAGGCAACTGAACTGCTGATTTCGAAGGAGCCAGCAGAAAAGGTGTTAAAGCTTCTTAGCGACGCATGTCGTCTGCTATGCGATTCTCATTATAGATTTATAAAAACTAAGGCACACTGGTCAACACGACCAGAAATAATCTATTATTTGGCGAAAACCTAAACGAAGAAATAAAGTCTGCCAAAAACATTCCGAAAACAGGGAAGATTTAAAAGTCCTTGTTGCTCTCCTTTGAATAGTCATAGGTGTGAGAGTGACCAAGATAAAATCTCATCTCATCTCACGCGCAGGAATAGCCCTCCAGGGCTATTCACAACCATTCGGAAACGTTTCCGTTCGGATTTCAAAAACTTTAGTTTTTAAACGTGACGGATAAATACTTGATTACCTATTCCAAAATGTATAAAAGTAAACTGAGATTCGAACAATTTGAGTTTGAAATTTCTGGGATCCGATCGGAAACGTTTCCGAATGATTGTGAATAGCACCCAAGGTCATAAGTCGTATAGTACCACTCGCGAGTCGACTCGGGGCCGGGATCGAGGCGGCGGGCTGGGCGGCGACGATGATAATGATAAAATAGCTGCAGAGTCGACGCACATGCCCTGTCGCGACCGCGCCACTGCCTCGACACCTGCGGTGCTATTCACAACCATTCGGAAACGTTCCCGATCGAACCCCACAAATTTTAAGCTCAAACTGTTCGAATCTGTCTACTTTCATAAATTTTAGAACCTTCGAATCGAGTATAAATCCGATCGAAAGAATGAATCACGTGTAAAAACTTATGAATACGGGCTGAGATTCCAACAATTATATTATTTAAGCTTATTTTTAGAGTATAAAATTGTTGGAATCCGAACGGAAACATTTCTGAAAAATAGTGAACACCTATGCTGCAATCATTCGGAAACCCGATCGGATATTACAAATTTAAAACTCAACTTATTGTCCGCACCTGGGACCCTATTATCGGAGATTTGAGATTTTCATCTCACTTTTTCTCGTCCTTGTTGCTCTCGTTTGAAACGTCATAGGTGTGAGAGTGACCAAGATAAAACCTCATCTCATCTCACGCGCAGGAATAGCCCCCCAGATCATGTGGGCCACCGGTAGGTAGGTACATAGATACCTCGCAATCCGAAATCGGCCAAGTCGTTTACTCAGATCAATCTAGAAGAAAAGATGGAACATTGCGGTATATCTCTGCTGAAGCCACTTCTTTTTAATCGTGTGTGCGTTGTAATGTTGCCATGAAAAACATTTACAATTGCACGAAAACTAATATTAATTCCCAAACTCTATGTTAGCCATTTCCGTTCCAATATACAACCTTAGTAGATTTAATATATTAAAACTGCACATATTTGTAAGAGTTTAATGTTACGGCTTTTTCAAAATTTACTTGTAAAAAAACTGCACAGTTTTTAAAAAGACCCTCAAAATGTAGTCCTGGCCACACTTTTATAATGCACTATGTATAAATAAGTACACGAAATGAAACCTTAGACCAATTCACGTAATCTCGAGGTAAGAATGACCAAGCGAGAAGCGTAGTTTTTTGCGTCAATGTGTGAGTGTTGTGTACCTATACGACAGTAGCGTAGTTTTTGGACGGTTTTTGGCTTCACTTAAATCATACGCCATGCGCCATCTCATTCTCTAGGTACATCTGAGGTTAACCTTTAATTAAAAACACCACACAGTGGCTGGAAGCCAGGCTTATTGGGACGAAAAACTAAACGCCAAATTTTCATAAAAAGGTTGAAATAAAATTTTATTGACATATCACAAGTTACATGGGCCGAACCATAGACACACGTAAAAATAAAAATGCAACTTGAATCATCACACACAATGCATAAATTCTTGAACTGACAAGATATAAAATCACAATCTCACACTATTACTTTGTTTAAAATCATATGATTTACTTGAAATGCATTCACTGCACCAGGCACCGTGACCTGGTAGTTCATAAAAGTTAATCCTAACAATTTCGAGGTGTTTGTAGGCCACCCACTTGCATTATTAAGCTAACCTTCTCATAACATTTATTCACTTGATCGCCACATTTGCTGATGATGTCTCTAAAACAAAAAAAAAAAAAAATGTACACAATTTATATACAATGAAATGTGTAATGTATATGAATGTATGTATGTTAAATATGTATGTTACTTATAAATGCATTTCTAATTAGAACTAGAAATAGATCTAGAATCTAGAACTACTAAATTTCACATCCTCAGTAGTACGACAAGAGAATACAGGACATGTGTGGAGCGAGCGTGGACATCTAAACTGATGCTTCAATTCGACTAAATCGACAAATTTGTTCGGAAATTACCCATTAAAAGATTTGAAACAAAGTCAAAGTCAAAATAAATAATAATAAATAAATTCGGGACACATGTTTTTATTCAATTTAGGTATCAAAGATACACTTATGAACGTCAAAGTTATTTATATAGACTCGACCGCCTTGTTCGGACAAAAAGCCTCTACTCAGAAGAACAGGCAAGAAACTGAGGGGCATTATTTTTTCAAATAATAAATAAATTACAGTCTCACAAATTTTGGTTTACAACTAACTTTAACTATCTATAAATACTAGTGGCTACTTGACGGAAGTGGAAGGCTCCAGACATCTTTATCTTCTAAATAATTCTTAACCTTATCATATCAATATCCTCTTTTCATTAATGTAGTTTTTACATGTGATTTGAATTTTCCCTCGGTGAGCCCTGTTATATTTAAACGTCAGTTTAAATGTCGAAGCTCGTACATGGTACAAAATACGTCCACAGGAGAGGTATAGACTGATTTACATTCACGTTTCAATCTAAATACAATAGTATCCGGTAAGTTAAATTCAATTAGCAATAAACATCTTAATAGGGAACATGCATCAATTTTTAATAAAAAATTAGGTTAATAATTCGATAAAGAATATAGTAAATAGATATGTTGATATGTTTAATGAGTAACGTTTTTTTTTCAAACTATTTTAATTACAAATTACGTAAACCGGAACGTAATTTCAACCATCAATTAGCTCGTAGTGACGTCACACTATACAATAAAGGCCGGTCCTGACTGACGGTGCGGCACGGCAAACTTCGACAAGCCGAAGGACCCTGTGCTCTGGCATCCCGGGACGTGACGAAAGTAATCGAAATTGCACTTAATCAGTTTAACACTGTGCTGGTTCATCATCACGTCAGCCAGGGAGTCGTCCGCTGCTTGACAAAGGCCTCCCCCAATGATCTCCACAACGACTGGTCTCGCGCTGCACACAGCGGCTTCCCGCGACTCAAGTCAGATCGTCGGTCCATATTGTGTGTTGTTGTTTTGTTATAGGCCCACATGAGATGCAATGCATGCTGAGATGCGGGCTGAGATGCCGCTGAGATGCGGGCGCATAGCGTCATAGGATTTCGCATGCAACTTACCTATATTCCAAAAGATGTTCGTTACTCGGAATAAACTCCTCGAGATTCGCCTGTTTCAGCAAAAATATAATGCCCTCCTCAGGTGTTTCAAACTCGGAATCCAATATGCTAAAACAAAATAAATTTAACTGCGATAAATAAGACTTGATGTTGTAATTAGAAAGTGTAAGTTTTTTGTGAATTTTATGAATTCAAATGTCTTTATTCAATTGGGTATCGAAGATAAATAAATAAATAAATATTCGGGACACTTGCACATACTGTCGTCTGACCCCAAACTAAGCAAAGCTTATACTATGGCGGCCAGAGACTAATATACATACATTTATATTTTTAAATACATACTTAAATACAAATTAACACCCAGACATAAAACAAACACAAATTTTAATTACATAAATGTTTCTATGAGTGGGAATCGAACCTACGCCCCCAGGCACACAAGGCAGGTTCACTACCAACTGAGCCACCGAGGCAGTAAAAAAAGGTAGATACATATAATTATGAACGTCAAAGTTATAAATATTACTCTATCGCCTTGTTTGGAAAAGAGCCACTACCCAGAACAGGCAAGAAAAAAATAAATACATGACATTGGATATTCAAATCGTCACGTATTTTCCCCGAAGGGGTTGGCAGAGGTTTATTACAACACCCACACTTCGCCAACCTATATTCAGTTGCAAATGTGACAGGGGGCGAGCCTGTAACTGTAATAATATCCAAATATGAAAAGAGTTATGGATATTAAATATTGAATAAGGTATATTGTGTTTTGTACTCTTTAATAAGTAAACATTTTAGGAGCTCTTTTGTTACCTGCTAATTGCGTTTTGAATACTGCCCAAAGCCATGCACGCTTTTATAATTTCTTCCTGCATTTGTATGCTAGGCTTCTGAGGACTCTTCAATGCCTCAAGGAATGTTACACTGAAAACATAACATTTAAGATTTTTATGTCTACGTAATTTCATTTAATTTTCTTCGCTTGTTACGCTTACATAAGAACTACTAGTATAATATATACGCGTTGCCGCAGGTACGGACCAGTGGGGCTACTCCTACGCGTGAGATGAGATGAGATTTTATCTTGGTCACTTTCACACCTATGACGTTTCAAACGAGAGCAACAAGGACGAAAAAAATGAGATGAAAATCTGAAATCTTCGAATAGGGTCCCAGGCGTTCCTGTTACGTTCCTGTCTACGCGTAATCAACTACGCGTGCAATGGAACGCTTAGTCTGTACAAGGCTTAAAACCTCTAAACATTATTAAACATGGCATTCGACGTTTCTAGTGATCAGAAGTTTCGCAAAGACTTTAGGTAGCTTGTACCCATATTAACATTAGGTTAAGCAAACTAGCTGCGCCTTGCGGTTAAAAGTAGCCTAGGTGTAATCCTGGGTATGGCTGCCTTCATACAAAATTTCATCAAAGCCCGTTCATCCGTTTGAGCGTGAAGATGTAACAAGAAAGACACCCAAACTTTCGCATTTAGTAGAATACTACAGTATTAGTAGGAAAAGATAATCAAGTTCATGTAGAACGGAGCGCTAGTTTCCAATAAATATTTAAGGAAATTAAAAAAGTTATGTTTGTACCTACCACAACTCCAGGACTGTTTTAATGGTTCGTCTTATTTCATCTGTGAACTCTTTTAGAAACCATTCACATTGGTTGGTGTTGGCTTGTTGAGCAGGCGAGATGTCTCCATCATTAGGGGCATCTAATCTATTTTCGGCAATATCTTCGTCGTTATTTTGAATTTCACCTTCTTCAAGTTCATTATTGCTGGGAAGTTCGGCATTTTCCTCATAGTATCCGTCGATATCGTCATACCCATCACGGTCATAATGGTCACCATCATATTCCTCGTCTATGGGAGGCTCATGGGAGAATTCTGATTGTCCTCTGTTTATTTTCTCCTCAAACAGTGGAATACTATTGAAGTTTCTGACGAATTTGGTGGGGCTGATAATGTTATCTTTTTTACTATTGAGATTCATACCGTCGATGCTTTTCGGTGGATCTTTATTATTTTCGACTGACTCTTGAATTGTTTTTGCTTTTGGTAAACTAGGCGATTTTGGAGAGGGATTGATTGGTGAAACTGGGGGTGGTGTCTGGGCGGCTTTGGACGTGCTCGGTGAACTATGCATGTTTTGGGAACTGAGTATTGAAGTTGCTTTGTCTGAGTTATTTCTCTTTGACAATGCAAGACTAGAAAAAAACGTTGTTTCCATATTCGTTAAATTATGCTGTGACTCCTTGTTGATCTGGAAATTGTGTTTATTTTAGTAAGCAAGATCTGATAACACAAGTCTCAGTAAGTGTATCTTGGAGCTGTTAGACCCTCCCCAACAAATGAATGAGTAAAATGAACCGCCAGTATACATAATTATGAGTATGACTATATTGCAAAGGTTTATTTTTTAACCCTCTTTTCACATTAAAAGTTATATTTTATTTTATTATTTTTTCTTCTTAATCTACGTTCTATTTTTTTTTTACTCTACACCTTGTAGACTCGAAACGTTATCTAGACCTGTGCTAAATTTCAAGTCGCTTTCTACTACTAGCTTTTATAGTTTCTGAGATAATCGACGGTGACAGACAACAGACAGACATCGGAGACCCACCTTAAGGGTTCCTTTTTTCCGTTTTGGTACGGAATCATAAAAAGGAAAGCAGGCACAGAAGGTACACTCCGAAATAATATACTCTCGCAACGTTGCAATAAAGTTAATTTTAGTACACACCTCAAAGTATAAATGACACATTTATAAAAAAAAAACGACAATCATAGCTATTATTACTAGATCAAGTCATTTTTCAATAATAAAAAAAACTTAACCAAAATAATCGGTTTTTCTGTTAAAATACCGCAGACAAACACACAGATACAAAAGTTAAACTTATAACAGTTATTTGTTTTTCGTTGCGGGTTAAGTTAAACAAGGGTTAGTTAAAAAACCTATAAGAACGTCTTAGACAAGCTGCAATCGCGTCCGAGCGATTCTTTTTCTACAATCGCCAAGTGCTGTCACTTCGGTTCAGTCGCTGTTGCTGTCAGTCGCTCTGTGATCGCGTCGGTGTCGCGATGACTAATGTGCTCAAAAAAAATACTTTAGCAAATGTCATCATAATGATAAGACTTAGACTCCAATGAAGTTATACATATTTGATTATTTTTAATAGAACGTTGGTAAAGATACGTAAACAAATAAAAGTGCCGATGTTGTACCATTATCGAGGCCTGATTTTTGATGAGACACGACATCGACGATCGGAGATTAAATGCAATAAGTTACATGCAATATGTTATCTTCAGGAGTTGTCAGCAACTATTGTTTAGACGGTTCAAGTAAGTTTTTGATTCAAAATTTTTGTACGTAACATTGTATTGTACGTAACGGCAAGAAGTTTGCAGCGTGTAAAATAAGTCTTAACGCTTGAACTTCAGTTGCTGGAGGGCTATTCCTACGCGTGTGATGAGATGAGATTTTATCTTGGTCACTCTCACACCTGTGACTATTCAAACGAGAGCAACAAGGACGAAAAATGGTGAAATTGGACAAGTTGATAATAAGATCTCGTGACAGTCCTATAGGTATATAGGAAGGTATATATCCTATAGGTGTATTGGTCATATTTTGTCCAATCAGCAGCTGACGTTGTAGAAATAGAATCGTTAGAAAGCGAATGCAACTTCTAGAGTCTGATTAAATTGATACAAACCTGTCCTGTCTGGCTTCCTTTACGGAATGGCAAAAAGTCGTTATTTGCGTTACTAATTTCCTGCTCATCGATCTCTTTACCACCGGTGAGAAGTTCATGCATTACTTCTTTTTCGGGGTCTGAAATTAATTTTAAAATAAATCATTTGTGTAAAAATGCGTAAGCGGAATATTAAACCATGTTACAATATCTGTGTATAGGAGTAGACATTATAAAGATAGTATTTTAATAATAAATTTGGAACATTTTTCAAACAAACCTGACCTCAAACTAATCATAGTTTGTACTATGGCTGCCAGAGATTGATTTATTTACCTAAATATTTTAAAATACATCTTTTAATTTATAGTACCTGGATGCCCGAGCTTTGCTCGGTATTTTTTTTTTTTTTTATTGTGTTTTTTGGAAAATAAACAATTGATTTTAGTCTAACCTCAAAGCAAACACTCATTGACTTCGTGTTACTTAACAACGCCATCTGCTGTTGTGTCGTTAAAGCAATTAGTTGCTCACAAAAAATAGTATTATTATTCGCCAATAGATGTCAGGAAGAGTCATATTTTTGTTATTTTTCTTCCAAGTTTATGTTTAAGTTGATTATCGATAAAACACGAATAAAATGACATTTTCTAAAAATGATTCCTAGCTAGATCGATTTATCGCCCCCGAAACCCCCTATATACTAAATTGTATGAAAATCGTTGGAGCCGATTCCGAGATTCCAATTATTTTAATTGCTCATTTAAAGATAAAAGATTAACACCCAGGCATATACTAAACACAAATGATCACATTAATGTTTGCCCTAGGTGAGAATTGAACCCACACCCCCAAACTCAGAACGCAAGTTCACTACCGACTGAGCCATCGACTTCTGTTACTTGCTCGAAGTTTCAGTAAAAATACTCTATATATGCCTACTTGCCTAAAACAAATAGATTCAATCGAGACTTGAAGAAACCCAGACTGACTATCGAGGAACAGTGAAGTACACCGAAAACTCTCACAGTCTTATTCTTAGTTAATGTAAAACAGAGTTGTTTTTCGTTGTTTTTTAAACTTACTGGGAGGTTTGGCGATGTTCGCGCTCTCGTTGAGTTCATCAGTGGTATCTAGATTCGCATTCTGAATGTCAAAGAGTAACTTCTTTAATGATGTCTCCGCTGTGTTCAGGTCTTCACAGTCTTCGGTGACATTCTGAAATTGGTTTTTAAAGCAAACTAAATAAAGCTCAAAATAAATAAATAATGTCATGTATGTACGACCACAGGCAAGATAGATTTTATCAGCACATGGATGCTAACGCTAGTATGAAGTTTTAAAAAAATATCTTTAGTTTATATAATTGTTTAGGAAATTGATTTTAATTTTCATTCAAAACTTACAATACAATAAATCTTTATTGCACACCAAAAATACAAAGTAAAACAAACATAAAGAGAATATTAAAATAAATTATTCGTTTATATTATATATTAAAATAAAACATTCGGCAGTACAAGGGCGGCCTTATCGCCTAAAGCTTTAAATTCTTATCGCTATAACAATTTCTAATTTAACTGTTAACAATATTTCTTTCCGTTTACTGTTTTGGCATAAGTTACTCGTACTAATAATTTTTATTATGTATACTTATGGTGCGTTTTTTAGCACTGAACCGAAATCCACGTGTTTGCTAATCTATGGACAAAATAATAACTAATTACCTTAAGCGACCTAATGAGATAAACACCGAAGCTGTACAAATCCATGTACTGTTTGGGTTCGATGTTAGGACCTGTAATCAGTAAACAACAGCAATGTAGAAAAACGATCGCAAGATCAGTAAATAATGTAAATACACAGCGAACCTGGCAACTACGGGTACATCACGACAACGAATGTACAGAGCGACAAAACTGCGGAAGTAAAATGTAACAACAACAACAACAACAACTCTTTATTAAAAACATAAAATAATTACAATAGTACTTAAATAAGGCTTAACTAAGTTTTTAATGGGCGGCCTTATCGCTCAAAGTGATCTCTTCCAGGCAACCTGAATGGACAAAAATGAACTGAACTGAAATGGACTGAATGTAAGTCCGTTATTAGCTGTAAGTTTATTTTCTGTTTTACTAGTTGCGCCCCGCGGTTTCACCTGCGGTTAAAAAGTATTTTATGTGCTATTCTAGACTATTATCTATATCTGAGCCAACTTTCATCCAGATCTGTTCTGGCGTGAAAGAGTAACAAACATCCATCCATCCATCCATCTATCCATCCATTCTTACAAACTTTCGCGTTTATAATATTAGTAGGATTTAGAGCTGTGGATTTTGTTATAATAAATAAAATAAGAGGGTGAGATATTCTTCGCTCTTTTTACTCCACATTGTAGTAAGCTCGATCCACATTATTGCCACAAACGGCCGCGAAAGCAGTTTGCGGAGCAATAGTGTAAAGCCGGTAAAAAATAAAATAAGACTAGACAGTTGTAATTCTAATTTGACCGCTCAGATCAACCTAGAGGAAAAGATGGAACACTGCGTTCTCACTGAAGCCACTTCGCCTTTAAACTTGTGTGCGTGGTAATGTTGCCATGAAAAACATTTACAATTGCACGAAAACTAATATTAATTTCCAAACTCTACGTTAGCCATTTCTGTTCCAATATACAACCATAGTAGATTTAATATTCTAAAGCTGCGCATATTTTTAAGAGTTTAATGTTACGGCTTTTTCAAAATCGACTTGTAAAAAAAAATCACAGTTTTTAAAAAGAACCTCCAATTGTAGTCCTGGCCACACTTTTATAATGCACTATGTATATTTATGTACACGAAATTATACCATAAAAAACCAATGCACATAATGTCGAGGTAAGAATGACCAAGCGAGTAGCGTAGTTTTTTTGCGTCCATGTGTGCGTGCTGTGTACATATACGACAGTAGCATAGTTTTTGAATGTTTTTTTGCTTCACTTAGATCATATGCCGTGCGCCATCTTATTCTCTAGGTTTATCTGAGTTTGACCGACTCATTCGAGGCGGAGACTGACTGGCAACGTTTCTTCGTATCAAAGCATTCGCGGCAAGCCTTGTTTATAAAACTACAATCCACCAGCTGCGCGCAGCGAACGGCTCGCCACGAGCCCAATAATTTATTGACTCAAGAGCTCGAAGCGAGCGAGTTATACAAATAAGTATTTGTCTATTGTCTAGTTTTAAAGAGTTCGCGAAAAAGCCTGCTCAAGTGGAGCCACTCAGCTCGCTGCACTGACTTGCACATTGTTACGCAAACTCGATCGACTCGAAGACGTTGCAAGTCAGTCTCCGCCTCTGCAGTGTTTCTTATTGTTGGGTACTTTTCGATCGAGTACAATTAGAATGTATGAATGAAAGAAGGAACGAATGGGAAAAATTCAAAGAATTTCGTCTTGGCCTGTCGATATTACAAGTAAGAAGCGCCACCCTTCTATGTATTGAGCAAGTTCTCAACGGTATTGCTATTTATAGCCAGTACCATAACTAGCCTTTTAACCGATCTAGCCGACCTGCACGTGCTTCTATACGCGCTAGTACCATACATGACCCTAAACTTGGCCCTGATCACGTTTGCTATCTTCCAAGGTCTGTGCCCTGTGCCCGAGCGCAGCTGGAACTACCAATAGAGAAGTGTTGCGAGCTGAGGAGAATAGTATCGAACCTTGGTTGTGGCTGATCTTCTGCAGCTTGAAGGAGAGCCTGTTGGCGGCGTCGACGACGTCGAAGTGGTCGCTGTACTGCTGGATGGCGGCGCGCGCCAGCTCGGGCAGGTCGGCCGCCCAGCGCAGGCTGAGCTCGCACTTGCTGGCGGCCGGCCCGGTGCGCACCACCTCCTTCAATGTCTCTTCCATTATTTGGACGAACCTAAAACACAGTCGTACATGAAAGAAAAGAAAGAAAGAAAAAAAGTTTATTTGTGACCTTTTGAAATTAAAAACATTAAGGGAATTTTACAATTTACAAGGTCACAAAACGGCCCCAACTCAGCATAATGCCGGCTGTTAACCGGCGCTGGTCTTCCGTTGGAACCGCTTGGGTTGGGTGTTACAGACTGATTCAACCGAGCGCCGCAAGCAAGACTTTGCGGCGTCTTGCCTCTCTGACGCCCGCATACCTTCGTTAGCTACTGCGCATAACTTCACATATTCGCGTCTAACTTCACAGCCGTCGTTAAGTTTGAATAGCCCTGTAGGGTGGCATCAACAACGGATATAACGTAAACGAACTCATCATTATGGCCAACTTTTACTAAGGTCAACTGAAATCGGGAAAAAAAACCGCTGTTTTATACATTTTATCATCGATACGATCAATGAACTTTTTGTACAGAACAGCTGTTTTTTTTATTCCAGGGTCACAATAATTTCCTAGAATCTGTCCGTCGCGTCGTTTAAAGATGTACATGGTGTATAGTTTTACCTTTTAGTTTAGTTTTTTTTTTTGTTTATAAGAGAAAAACAAACAGACAGCCTGCTTGATGGTAAGCGGTAACACAGTTACACGGTGCAGTTCTAGCGGTGGTGTTGATTCTTTGCCAACCCGGAAATAATTTTGTACACACACTTTTTTAAACGCTCCTCATGACATTCTGCGTAAATAGTCGAAAAATCCGTCCAAAATATTTGAGACACACAAACATGCGACTAAAGTTAAATAAAACCGTTTAGAAATGAAGTTATTATTTATCGCACAGTAAATATATTTTTTGGGATAAAAGTTTACAACATCAGGAAGTCGAGGAGCAATTAACTTTTCGTCTCAATTCACAATAAGGCGGAATGACAAAGTCAATGAACTTTTGTTTCAATCGCGCAAATATAGTGCGCTATAGTGGGGGAGCTATGAGTAGGAAGTGTTATTTATTTACATAAACTAGTTACATTTTGGCCGACAAAAAAAAAATTGAAAAAGAAATCTAGAATAATTTACCTCAACACCCATTCATCTATTCTGGTCCTCAGCACGTCTTCCATACTTTGGCCGGCTATTGAAAACATCTCAAAGATCACATCCTCGCATACGCTGACAGTCTTCTTCTTTAGTTTCACAGGAGTAGTTGGCACCACATTTTCTGATTCGAATGTGGTGTTCGATATCACGCCCGACGTAGACGTTTCCTCGATGGTAATATTTGGACGACTGGTTTCCTTTTGACTAGATATACTGCTCCTAGTGAGGCTAGGAGTTTGCGGTGAGATTTGTTTGGGTGATATCGATTTTAAATGGCTTTCTGGAGCGTCTTCTTCTTTAGTGGAATTGGTAATGGTGACTTTGTCACTATTTTCCGATAACGATTTTGCTTTTTGCATAGAGCTAGAATCTTTCTTCTTACGCCATCGGTAGGTTGGCGATGAGACGTCAGTGTTCCCCGTACTGATTGAACGAGATAGCTTGATCCGTGACCTGCCCTTGCTTTCATTCGGAGACTTTGGAAGTTTTGAGATTCCAACAGATTCGGATATTTTAGTTGCATGATCTGTTTGAAAATCTTGTTCTAAAAACTGTGTTTGTGGGGTTTCGGTCTGAAGGTTGTCTGATGGTTTTGAAGATGGAACAGGATGTGTTTGAATTTCTTTCTGTTTTGAACTACTAATTGATCGGTCATTGAAATTCGTCTTAGACCATTGTTTAGTTTCAACTATACCTTGTTGTTTGTCATTTGGCACAACTATTTTAATGCTTAGAGTTGGCGACTTATTCCGTAAAGGTGCTCTGTTAAGGATCTGCACTAGTTCATCCAAGGTAAGTGTGTGTACATCGCTGTGGTCGGTTTTGTACCTTTGGTACTTTGGATCGTTTGTAAGTAAAATCTGAAATCACGAAATAGTAATACTAATTTAAATTCTATACTTTACTTCATACTTAAGTTCTGGCATGGCTTAAGGTTTTATTAAATAGCAAACAAAATTTAGCTCTTTTATAATTATAGCCGTTCTTTTATAATTGTGCCAGGCGCACCAGCAAGAGACACCCTCTTATGGTGGAAACTCCGCCAAAAGGCACTAAGTGTTTCAAGTCAACTTTTCTTATAAGAACTGCAGAAGTGTGGAACTCGTTGCCTGCGTCTGTCTTTCCACCTAAATACAATCCGGGGGTGTTTAAGAGTAAAGTGAATAGGTATCTCCTAGGCAAGCGTGTTACACCTTCGATCACGTCGACGCTTCCCATCAGGCGAGTCAGTGGTCAAACGCATACCTAGTCTGTTGTAAAAAAAAGCTAGTATATAAGGCACCTTACCACATTATTTCGATTTGCCAATGCTTCACAAGTTGCCAACATTTTATAAGTATCATCAGCATCATTTACGTACTTTGTCATTACGTCTCCTAAAAATTGAAAGAAAGAAAAACATTAGGGAGGATAGCCCATGAAGACATTTTGAAGCGAGTTTCGCGAATGCACGTTTGCATCGCTACTTTTGGCGCATCGCGTCTGTAGCGATTCTAACGAGCGCTTGTAGCGCATCAGTCGCGCTGCAAATGAACGACTGTAGCGATACAGTCGCAAAACAAACGAAGAACAGCTGCTAAGCAAACGCAATCGCGTTAGTCGGACTGCAAACGCGCATTTGCATGGCTACAGACGCGCGTTTGCAGCGCTACAACGCGATACTCGTTAGTAGTGTCTATGTGACTCGCCTTTGAACGCCAGCTCATCATCAATCTGTTGAGAGAGAAATCGCAAAATACGGCGCGTCTGTACGTCGCCTCTGTCCGAAACAAGGAGCTGCAGCTCTCTCATTACATGGTCCGGCACCAGCAGGTAACAGTCTTGATCTGAAACAACAATATACAAACAAATGTTACTTCGTTTCAGCACTCATCCCAAAGTTCCAGTTTAGTCCGTTTGCTATTAGAGTGTGTCCCAAAGGGGTTGAAACACAAATGAAAATTATGACATGAATATTATTGCAAAATTAATATATTTTGTATGATAAATACTTATAAGCTGTGATCAGGCAGTCAGTCAAAGTTCAATCAAAATTTTGTCTCAACCCACAACATATATCGTCACGCCTTTCCCCCGAGGGGGCTGGCAGAGGTGTACGACACCCACACTTCGCCGACGATATTCAGTACCAAATGTGACAGGGGGCGAGCCTGTCGCCATACACTGGGCTCCAGTCATGTAGCAGATGACATACAATACGCACATACAATCACACAATGAACAAATTGGTGCGTGCCGTCGGCTGGATCCGAATTCGCTCCCTCTGGCTTGTGAGGCGGGCCTTCTCCGACTAGGCTATCATCCACAACAAGGCCCCAATAAACCCCCAGGCGAAATAAACTCACGGCATAAACCATAGATGTTGCCGAGAATTGCAGAAAGTTACAATTATGGACTGTTATTTTATCATTTAAGACGACTTGGGGTGGCAGTGTTCTAACTCATCTTTTTTACGCGAATTGTCTGAACTGAAATAACCTTGTCGAATAATACTGTTCAGCAGAATCCTACAACACATAAGACAAATAATGTCAGCTACGACATTCTATAATTTAGTTACTATACACATGGTTGTTTACTGAAATACGACTAGTAGACTAACCTAGGGGCCTTTCATGACATCTCATTGCCATGATGGCTACGTTTGTAGTCGACGCTGCGCGATCGCGAATCGTATCGCCATGCAATAAGGCCCATGGTCGCGCAGCGTCGAAAACAAAACGTAAGCATACACACATACATATACTCACGCCTCTTTCCCATAGGGGTAGGCAGAGACCACTTCTCTCCACTTGCTACGATCCTGGCATACATCTTTCGCTTCTTCCACTTTCATGAGTCTTTTCATACACTCTCGTCGGTTACGGGTACTCCTGACCTGGCCTTTCTTTTTTTTTTTTATGTATTGGTCGGCGTTTGACCACCAACTCGCCTGATGTTAAGCGACGTTGTGGTCTAAGATGGAGCACGACGACCTATAAGGTACTTATTCACTCTAGCCTTGAAGTTTACTAGAGTGAAGAAGTACAAAGACGGCAGTTGAGTGAGGCGCTACAAGTGTGCGACAGCTCAGACCCGTCTTCGGAACGGTTACACCAGACTAAATCCCGAAACACGAGTAGGTCATTTCACGGCATGGCTTGGTCCGGTGGGTGGTAACTAGCCACGGCCGAAGCCTCCCACCAGAATTAACTACCCGGTAAGCACTACCCGGGGACCACGTGTAGGGAACCAGAATAGAGTACACTCCTACGGACGTGGGTAGCTTAAGCCCCCAAATCTTCTGGCCATAAGATGTCAGTGTGGCTTTAGTTTGGCCTGTTTTAGAAAATTGTTTTCGAACTTACCTGGATCGGTTATTTTGTTCAATAATGGAAAATTGTTGAGTACTATTTCAGTATCAACCACTATAAACCAATGGTTAGCTTTTGAATGAGGCCTTTTTAACGACTCTAACACTGATAAATCGTACTTTGAAGACGTTTCTTCATTTACCTGAAAAACACTTGAATCATAAAATTTCAATAGCAAAACCAATCCATGAAAATATTTGGTAAGAAGTGGGTGGTCCAAAAACATATTTAAGGTAAAAAAATGTCAAAATTAAAATCAGGGATTTTCCTACATGGGAAAGCGGAGGTCCGAGGTTTTTCTTTTTCCCGTCAAATTCTTGATGGGAACAATCTCCTTCATCCTGTTCATCCAACCCACCAGACTCATACGCTGCAAAGAAATAACTTAGTCATAAATAAAATAATCACTTTTCTGGTCTTTTAGAGAAAGTCTTAGCTAGAAGGTGCTTTGTCCCGTTTTCGCAAACAATACTTCTCATCACACAGAAGTACACAAAGCATAATATTTTACTTAAAATTGGTTGTTAATTTACAAAGAAATTGATGAGATTTCATACTTACATATACTTCTACTTCTTTTCCTAATGAGCTTTTGCCTTAAATCTAGGCTATTTCTTTTCCAGGTATTACTTTGTTCCACGTTTTTTTGCGGAAATCTGCTTTGTTCTCTTATGTTATGCATTCTGCTATTTCTACCAGACATTTCTCCACTATTGATGTAGCTTTTATTATAATGGTTCAGTTCTTCTGTGGCATCTGTGGGGAAACTTTGAGAAACTTGCGGTTGTTGATAATTCATTTGAGGGTAAGCGACGTATATTACTGGCGCCGGCGCTACAACTGGATTGTTGGAAGGGTTGCTCCATATTGCTGGGTTAAGGCCATGTAGCATGGTGGATACTCCAGGCCGGTTGTTGACATTCATTAAGCCTATTGGAAAAATGTTAGGAATCATCGGGTTGGGAATCTGCCCACCGATGAATGGCTCATTGTATATCCGAGGTATACCACCCTGTAAATCAATGGGGGGGTCCATTGTCGGTTCAGGGCACTTTTCAATTTCAGAAATAGGCAACACTTTCGTATATTTCTTGGCCTTTTCAATCTGTACAAAAAAAAAACACAAGTTAAACTTATTTCTTACTAAAATTATATGTGTGAAGTGTTTTTTCTTTCTTTCTTATGCTGCCACAAAGCAACAGTTTTGCATAGACGCATGGACCAACATTTTGTTATTTAATGTCAGCAAATGGTTTCTCTAGGATTGTCTATAAAAGTGAAACTGTGAGGTGCTGCTCTTAAATATTTTTTGCTAATGATGAATACGATAATAAGATATTTTTGACTCTGTTTCACCATTTCTTATAACCCTTTAGAGTTTAGACAAACAATATGAGCTTGAGCCTACCAACCTCTTCTGGACTTAGATTCCATACTGCTTGTCCTGAGCAAGTGTTGAAATAATATTTGTATCCAGGGCGAGATTTAGAATTGCATATCACCCAAGCGTTGCCAACCGATGTGACAATTGATTGCAGATTATCGTTCTTGTCAATTTCAACATTCATTATTCTGAAATATTAAGCACATGTTTATTAGAGGATTTTTTGTGTGACTGTTCCAAAAAATCCTCTTTAAAATAACTTATTTAACTTTATCTTTTTTTTTATTGGCTTCTACACCAGGGGGTGATAGTCATATTTTACTCTTATGACTTTTTTAAACCTCAGATATGAAGTTTGGTGCCTAGTTTAACAATTTTATTAACCCAGGAACCCTACACTGTTTTTACATGTGATTTTCCTACATGAGTTACTGGAGGACTCCAAAGTTAAAAGGTGGTGACTGACTTGCAACGTTTGTTAGTAGTAAGTTAGTAGTAAGTTGATGCATGTCATGACTCTGAATTTCTATGATAATCTACCGGATGATGTTACTGCAGCAAGCAGCTTGCAGTCTTTTAAAATTAGGCTTAAGAAATGGCTGATCAAGCAAGCATTTTATGACATTAAAGAATACAGGACATAATATAAAGTAAATAATTGTATGCTTATGTATAATTTACTCCTGTAATTTTAATGGTATGGTATTCTTATTTAAATGATTTTATGACAAGTAAAATGAGATTTTACTAATAAAATGAACATGAATAATATATCGAGTTTTGTAACCCATTTTTGTAGGCTGGTACAAGTCAGTTCAGTGAGCCAAGCCGCTCGCACCGGATCCTGTCGGCTTTTTCGCAAACTCTTTGAATCGCGCTTGCTTCGACCTGAGTCAAGTGATCCTGGCGAGCATTAGCTGCGTTTGGTGTATCTCGTCATTGTATCAAGGTTCGCTGCGAATTACACATTACAAATAAAATTGCAAGTGTCTTTAGTCTTATATTTTTTGAAATAAAACCTTGTTTTAGAACATCCTGCAATTCAATTTAATTTGACTATATTTAATATATGTATTTAGATATTGGCTGAGTACAGGCAAATAGGCGCTAATACGAGTATGTATCGACCTACTTGAGAGTATTCGGTACTCGCTACGAATATTTGCCCATTCTTGTTGCGGTGTGGGTTTTCTGGCCTGAATCAAATAATTATTTGCCTGTACTCATGCAAGCCGCTTCCATATTCCTCGTTATTCAGTGGATCGTAAACTTTATAGCGAGCAGTCATCCAAGCGGTTAATTTTTCAGTAGATCAGGCGAAAAGTTTACATAAGGCATCTTCAGGACATGTAAGGCCAAGTGCTTGAAGATTCAACTCAGCCTGAGTATACCTTATAGGGAGTTTAATTGTTTTGTATTGTATGTATTAACATGTATAATTGTATTATTATTTTCTTTTATGAATATAATTTTTTTTTAGATAATATAAAATTTTTTTTGTTTCACCTAGTACTTATTAACTATGCTTAAATTATAGCCCGCTCAAGTCAGACCAAAAAAAAGGGCAAGGTTACAATGATTCGTATAGATCTGAACATTGGTACAAATATTGGGAGCACTATTAGAAATAAAATGTTCAAAGTCCCCATCTCTCCCACACATGAAAAAAAAAATTCAAGATCAAAGTTCAAAAATATGGGTTTTGTATTAATTAGCCAAATGGTAATGTCATCAAAAAAATGTTTTGGACAAAATTTTAGATCATGTCATTATCTGCAAAAATTGTTCTTACACTCTTTCCCCTAAGAATCTCCATTCCAAAAATCAACTTGTTCTATGTTTTGAACCACTATGGTTCAACAACAAGTTGATTTCTCATAATTTCCACGTTCTCTCTCTATATCTCTTTTTCACATCACCTGTAAAGTAGTGGACTTGGATCATTAAAAAAAACTTTTCAGGAGCTTTCAGCATTGCTAAATTCAATAAGCTCTATAGACGATTTAAAATATGACTGCTTGTGGGTCAAATCAGATAAACAATGTCAACAGATGATGACAAAATTAATCTCAGCTTTCTGGAACGGTGAGAGATAGCAGAGGGGCATAATACACATGTAAAAAACTACGGACTTTTTGATGAAAAAATAGCCTCCATAGAAGAAAAATTTACCACCACACAAATTTAACAAAGCTTAAAGTTCTGGAACCATAAAAATGTATGAGGTGGCATTTTTTGTTAAAAGCCACCTCATACATTTTTATATATTTTAAAAATTAACACATGGCACCACATGAAATAAGTTGAGGTATGATTGTTTCCCTCCCTCTCCCCTCTTTTATGTCTCCTAATGTCGTTAATTAAGTGTTTAATAAAAATGGTTCTTGCTATAAAGTAATAGTCAAAAACCAATCTATATTATGTAAAATTTTATACCATAATATTGTCTTTGGGAGGTTTTCAAGATAAGGTCACATAATATTTTTTTGACGCACCTCATTTATCTTCAGTGTAACCATATGCATTTATTATCAAATTTGTTTGGTGTAAAAATTTTTTTTACCCACTATATCTCAGGACTGGGAACTCTTAGGGGAAAGATTAGACCGTATTGTGATGGACTGGAATAAGTTGCCAGTGACTGTGATAAATGCCCCCTCAGTTAATTGCTTCAAAAACAGACTTGACAATTACTTTTCAAAATCATCATCAGCTTTAAGCTGCCAGTGTCAAAATAATAATAAAGAGTGTGAGAACAATTTTTGCAGATAATGACATGATCTTAACACATTTTTATGGTGAAACTCACTGTTTGGCTGATTAATGCATAAAAGCCATATTTTCGAACTTTGACTTTGAATATTTTTTGTTGCAGATGCGAGATCAACGAGGCATTTTCACATTTCATTTATAATAATGTTCCCAACATTTGTCCCAATTTTTAGCTCTATGCAAGTTATTATAACCTTGCATGTCTATTTTGACCGGACTATTCACTTTAAATATGTATCATGTTGTATTAAGTTAAGTTGTTAAGTTGTGTACAGATTTAATTATGTTAGTTCCAAAGTAATATCTTAATGGTAGAATCAATGTAATTGGATTCCATATTCCTTGGTGTCCTTAGTACTTTAGAGTGTAAATAGAGATTTGTTAAACAAACAGTTTTTTAAGTAAGCTTTACACTCAGCATGTGAAAACTAAGTTATAACATTGGAATCAGCAATATGATTTATCTCTATATTAGAATTGAAATGCTGTTAATTAGTGAGAGCATCACCTGAGAATGCCGCATCCCGAAGTCCGAGCAGCTCCATACAGGGTACAGAGGGCCAGGAAGCAGCTTGTTATAAAATAAATAACACAATAATCTTTGCGAAGGTGTAATGGAACAACACACAATTTACTATTTTTCTACACTATGGTACCATACACATGCAAAAATTTATACAGTAAGGCCATAGCCGTGTAAGTAATCAATCAAGGGTATGTGATACGAGTCCAATAGAAGACAAGAGTAAAATACACAAGCACTTAGACCTGTGCAATAAAGCGAACAAAAATTAGAAAACAAATTGCTCTAGGGTGTTGCAGTGCCCTCAGTAGGGTTCCAGGGTTAAAAAGAAAACATTGACATACCTGTACCAAGTGGAACATCATTGTACTATTCAACGTGTAAATAATAACAAATAATTTCACTGGTAAAGAATAATTTTGATCAGTCAGTAAATAAATTCCACATTCGCAAAGTTAATAAACAAGTACTCACTCAAAAACGATTACCTACAGCGTACAGAAAACCAATCAATAACTATAGAAAGCACCAATTAGATTGTCGGTAACCCATAAATAAAGGAAAATAATATGAATGTAACCAGAGCCAATGGAAGATAATTAATTTACAGAAACATAACCTTCACTTCAGAGTTCAGTGTTCAAACCTTCGGGAGAACGTTTTGTACGACAACAATTATGTTCGTCACAACCATCTACAGCTCAACCATGTACAGCACGTTTTACGTGTACATAGCATCGTATGCTCGTGTTGTGCAAAGCATGTCGTTAAAAGATAAAGATAAGAAAAGATGTTTTATTTCTCTGAAATACAAAAATACAGTGAGTGAAAAACTTAGGAAATATGTTAGTCATTTACTTAATATACAAAAGAAAAGCAGACAGTTTTTTCGACCAATTTCTACGGCCCCGCACTAGGCACAAGGCCCGTATCGCGGAGACCCTAAGATTTTTTTTCCTGGATAATTAATGTACCTCAATATACCTCGAAGTTGGTCTCATATAAATTTGGAAAAAGAACCTTACCCTAAAGGTGGGGTAATAAGGGTGATTTACACTCACATATTATTTTAATGCTGAGTTTAGACCGATCACTCTCTTTTATACCCACAAAAAAAATTAAATAAAAACTTTTTATCAAAAAATTATAAACCACCGAAAAACCTGTAAAGCAAATAATAATTAATAACCTGTTGTCAAATATTAAAACCTTACTGTGTGTTTTGAGTGAATTGTTTCATCGTTTAATGTTTTAGTTATAGAAGTCTAATTTTACTAATCATATTTTTAAATTGTAACTTTTATTTACTATTGTAAAATTATTTAAGGCACTGTTTAATTTTGTGTAGATATAAATAGTGCTTTGACTCGCTCCCCACTCTTGTTGCCTCGACCAATCAGGGCCGGTGGTACGACTTTCACCGATTATTGCCGACCTTGATTGGGAAGAGGAGCTCGGGAGGGGCAGAGCGAAGTAAGTCAGTTGAGCCTCAAAATTCAAGCAATGAAGTCGCCTCCAAAATCTTTGTGAGTCATATACGACAGAAAGAAAAGAATACAGAAATGTAAGTACCTTGTTAATACCTTGTTTTATTTTTTATTCGTATGATAATTCCAACATTTTGCTATAATTGAATATTGCCCATTTTAGGTAGGAAACGTTAGCTAACTAAAATTGCTAACATTTCAGATGTGGGATTCGAACAAACTAGATTATGAAACAATTTCTTTGTTGTTGTTCTTTTGTCTTGTTTGTTTCTTACCTTGATCAACTGCTTTTTTTTCTTCATCATAATTAATTAATAAACACACACTCGCAAGAAAAACCGTTGTATGCGACAATTAAGGCAGAGATACACATTAATCAATAGTGACAAATGTTGTCGTTTTTCTTTTATGGGCAAAATTTTTTTTTTGTTGTTCCATTGTGCATACTAGTTAGCACCCTTAAATACAAAGCAATTATGCTATCATTTAGATTGCTTTTGCTGTGGCAAAAGCAATCTAAATGATGGCATAATATGCATAGGCCCATGCTAGTAGGAAAAACGAATGAATTCGCAAAAGTTTTTATATTGCTGAGATTATAAAGAAAACAAAAATACTCGTTTGAGTTTTCGTTTCAGTACTTCATCATGGAATATACAGAGCACTTGGTTCGAACACCACCAGCCAAACGCTGCCTGGCGGTCGACAATCGCGTGGCATCATGTCTGGCAGACAAAAGCGACGCTCACGTAGTCGTTCAAGCCGAAACTCCAGGTGACGCACGAGCCGGCGCTCACCAAGCTTACGCCCCAGCCAAAACGCAGCCCCACGTGCTCGAAAACGTTCCAGCCGATGCACCATTCCTTGTGCCAGCCCACATGCTCACCAGCGTGCCAGTCCGCACGCCAACCAGCGTGCCAGTACTCACACCAGCCAGCGTGCCAGCCCGTGCGCCAATCAGTGTGACGGTTAGCGCGCCAGCACGCACGCCACCCAGTGTGCCACTCCGTGCGACCGCCTGCGGACTGACTGGCGTGCCAGCCAGTGCATCAGTTCCCGTGCCAGCCAGCGGGCCAGTCGACACGCCAGCCAGCGGGCCAGTCCGCACGCCAACCAGCGTGCCAGTACTCACTCCAGCCAGCGTGCCAGCCCGTGCACTAATCAGCGTGACGGTCAGCGCGCCAGCACGCACGCCACTCAGTGTGCCACTCCGTGCGACCGCCTGCGGACTGACCGGCGTGCCAGCCAGTGCATCAGTTCCTGTGCCAGCCAGCATAGCAGCCAGCGGGGGAGTCGACACGCCAACCAGCGTGCCAGCCCGCACGCCAACGTGTGTGCCAGTCAGTGCGACCACCAGCACGGCAGCCAGAGTGAAAGCCAGTGCAACATCCATCGCGACTGCCAGCATGGCAGCCAACGACGTGACAGATCTCGTGGACGTTCGCGATTCGACAGCTGCCGCAGGTCACGCAGCTCACTCAACGTTGAAGGTCAGACTGTTCATAATTACTCCAGGTCTAGACATCATAGTTCTCGCAGTAGATCACATGATATCTCCAGTAGGCCTCAATTTGTAAATAGTAACCAATGCCTGACTGAACTTGTGACCGTATTGAAATCTATGTCCAATAATAATGCAGACAAGTTAGCGTCCATGATACTGTGCCTCAGTTTGCACCATCTAAAAAAAGAACAGACGATGACTATGCGAATCCACAAAGTCAATGAATGTGCGACTATTTACAACTGGACAGACAAGCAAATAATTCATTATGCTTCACAAAAGATAAAAGGTGTTGCGCAGCGATGGTATGAAGGTCTCCCGTCTGTCTTGTTTACATGGGCCGAATGGCAAGATAAGCTCATTGCTGCTTTTCCCTCCGAGGAAAACTATGGCCAAATGCTAAGCGATATGCTTGCCAAACGGGCTCGTTTTAGTGACTCGTTAAACGTGCCGTGGGAAGTATACTTCACGGGATCGATGACCGATCTGTTAGGCTCGGCGCCGAAGCTGCCCAATTTGATGATACAAACAAGTTATTATCGTATCTGCGCAATGCTCGAAATGTTAAGGCCAACACTGACCGTCGATGCCTCAAGACGCCCTCCGACCCGAACTACAAGCAGCAACCTAACCCTCACGTTAAGAGTAGAAACCCTCGTTGCTCGAATTGCAAGAAATATGGCCACTTCACATCACAATGCACGTTTCCCATAAAAGGTGCACACGATGTGACAGGGTGGCCATGAAATTGAAAACTGCTACTCTAAGGAGAAAGCTCAGATGAGTGAGATGACTGTCTTTCTCGTTGGTTTTGACTCTGAGCTTATTTCAAACGAGCCCTCTCATTTGCCTGTGATTCCAAAAATTCATACAGCCATCTCAGAAGTCAATAGAAAGTATTTCAAAACCGCTTACATTAATGGTTATCAAACTACTGCTTACATACGATTTTGGCAGTGAGTGCTCCATGATGCGCGTTTCTGATTTCTGAAATATTCGATCCGATTACTTAATCACTGATCTTCCCACGTTGAGAGGTTTTGGCAATGCTGTCGTAAACGGTTTGGGTAAACAACGGGTTCAGGTGAAAATTGACGACGTAAAAGCCAATTTGGACTTGCTCATTGTTCCTGATGATTCAATGTCGCGTCCCCTTTTGATAGGACAAACATTTACCGAACAACAGCATGTAGAAATCTCTCAGCTCGATCATTTGGACATCGCTGTCAGCAGCAAAATCGATATTTTCTGTACGGATAGCGTGGAAGTTACCGGAATTACTGTTGTCGCTGTTCATACCGACGCTTAATTTACTGGCGAAGTTTACATCGACGGAGGTGTTAGGTCTCTGAAAGAAATCCGGTACTGTGTGTTGTCAGAGTTGTTTCAAATAAGAGACTATAAACAGGGCTTCATTGTAGTGAACAATTTCTCCTCGACACCTTTGATTTTGCCAAAAGATTTTCTTATTGCACAAGTCCGAACTGCCCATGAAGAAGGTTGCTGCCAGGTCATGTCCATTACTGGTGATGCCGTCGATGCGGTTAATGATAATAGGTCGATAGTCGAATTGTCAGAACACAATGTTGAATTCGGTACCCCTCCTCAAAAGACTCAACTTCTCAACCTAGTTAACAAGTTTCGAAAATGCTTTGCTTTTTCTCGGTCTTAAGCTTAACTTAAAAGTGCATGTCAATAAATATTCACGATAATGAGCCTGTTGTCTATAGGCCTTAAGGCCTTGCACTTAGCGAAAAGGAAAAAGTAAAGAGAATAGTGTCTGAACTGTTGACGTTATCCGACCATCTACTTCTGCTTATGCTAGTCCCATTGTAGTGGTCAAAAAGAAAACAGGCGAACTCCGACTCAGCATTGACTATCGTGCTCTAAATAACAAAACAATAAAAGAACATTACCCAATGCCACTGATCGACGACCAGTTGGATGTTCTGTCTGGAAATCAATTCTATACGACTCTGGACCTGGCCTCAGGTTATTACCAAATTCCAATCAATGAAGCTGACAAGCACAAGACTGGATTTGTGACACCGGACAACCACTGCGAGTTCAACCGTATGCCATTCAGTTCTGCTAATGCGCCAGCTACTATTCAGAGGATTATGAATCAGGTCCTAGGGTCCCTTTATCACAAGGAGGCTTGGCATATCTAGACGATATCATTATCCCCAGTAAATCGTTTGAGGGAATAGAGAGGTTGGAGGTGGTCCTTATCTTGTTGTCGCAAGCTAACCTTACATTTAAATTGTCAAAGTGTGTTTTCTTCGGCACTTCGGTTGAATATTTCGGTTTTGAAGTATCTTCTGAAGGTATTCGACCTGGTGCTCAGAAAGTGGAAGCTGTCGAACACTTCCCGGTGGCACAAAGTCAGCATAACGTCCGACAGTTCCTCGGGCTAGCGAGGTTTTTTCCGGAGATTTGCGCCTCATTTTTGCTATTACAGCACGGCCACTGATGCGGCTTTTAAAAAAGGATTCTGTTTGGGTTTGGGGAGCTTATCAGGAGAATTCATTCCGTCAGCTACAGCAGTCTCTTTCTCAAAGGCCTATATTGGCACTTTACAATCCTAGGCAATATGTATGTTCTGGCCCTTATCGATGGTTTCACTCGTTATATATTTCTTAAACCCGTAAGGAACACTCTTACCACAATTAGGGTTTTCAAATAGTTTTTCGGCATATTTGGTACTCCTCGTAGGGTCATTACAGATCATGGTACCTCTTCCACAATGAATCATTTAAAACGTTTGTCACTGGACGCAACATTAAACATATTCTTAATGTTGTTGCGACCTCTAGAGCAAACAGGTAAGTGGAACGCTACAATCGAACACTTGTTCAATAGTTAACTGCCAAATGTATAGGTTCTGCTGAAAATAAATGGGACGAACACTTGCCCGATGTGCAATGGGGGTTGAACAACACTTTTAACAAAGGAATAAATTGCACTCCATCCGAAGCTTTGTTCGGGACTAGGCCACATGGCCACATTAACAGATAGGATAGCTCACATATATATCTTATATCTTTAAATGAGCAATTCTTGTATATTTATACTTATATATATATAAATATATAATTGGAATCTCGGAATCGGCTCCAACGATTTTCATATAATTTAGTATATAGGGGGTTTCGGGGGCGATAAATCGATCTAGCTAGGAATCATTTTCAGAAAATGTCATTTTATTCGTGTTTTATCGATAATCAACTTAACTAACAAAAAGGAGGCGTTTAAGTAGTCTCAACTGAAAAATATGACTCTTCCTGACATCTATTAGCGAATAATAATACTATTTTTGTGAGTAATTAATTGCTTTAACGACACAACAGCAGATGGCGTTGTTAAGTAACACGAAGTCAATGAGTGTTTGCTTTGAGGTTAGACTAAAATCAATTGTTTATTTATGTTATTTGTGTCTGCTTAATGCACGTGTTCACTTAAAAATGCCTAAACGATCTTGGAAAAAAACGCTTATTATTCATATATCATCATTTTATTAGTAATTCGTACTTACATATAATTGACAAAAAATACAATTCAAAAAAAAAATACCGAGTAGCTCGGTCACCCAGGTACTATAAATAATAAACGCGAACGAAGTCGCGGGGTGACAGCTAGTGAATTATTTATTATAGAAAAGAACAACATTTGTGAAAACACATTGCTATACTTACCTACCGTATTTTTTTTGTGCTCATCTCTTAGCGGTACCCAAAATTCGTTTGTATTTTTTGTATTGCTTGCATTGACAAGGAATCCTTGTAACATTTAATAAAAGTTTTGTACAGCCGATCGTTTAACGACATTTTTGTGCCAGCACGAACTCTTGTCGACTTGCTTGACAATTTCACTGAAATACAAACTGTCTGACAGTGTCTGTTTTCAACTATCTGACGTCTCGGCATACCTATTATCTATGTGCGTCAGCGCCACCAACTGTGAGTTTAAAAAGCGCTAAACACTGCGCGCTGTATTCGATTATAGGTTGAAAAAATACGAGATTTCTCTCAGTAAAATCGACTTCGTGACAAAAACCTGAGCCACCCCCCCGCTCCTGTGACTGACCGTAGTATTTTAGACTCCGCTCCCCCCCCTAAACGGGTCACGTAGTATGGGTACGTTCCCTTACTAATATCAGGGGGGCTATTCCTGTGACCCTATTCAGAGACTTAAGATTTTCATCTCACTTTTTTTCGTCCTTGTTGCTCTCGTTTGAAACGTCATAGGTGTGAGAGTGACCAAGATAAAATCTCATCTCATCTCACGCGCAGGGGGGCTATTCCTGCGGGAATCTCAAATCTCCGAATAGGGTCCCTGGACTAGGCTATTCCTGGGACCCTATTCGGAGATTTGAGATTTTCATCTCACTTTTTTTCGTCCTTGTTGCTCTGGTTTGAAACGTCATAGGTGTGAGAGTGACCAAGATAAAATGTCATCTCATCTCACGCACAGGAATAGGCCCCCTGCGCGTGAGATGAGATGAGATTTTATCTTGGTAACTCTCACACCAATGACATTTCAAACGAGACCAACAAGGACAAAAAAAGTGACATGAAAATCTCAATCTCCGAATAGTGCCACTGGAGGCAAACAGTCAGCCTCGCACAGTATGCTTTTGGATGAAGCCTTAACAGTATGTACTACTCATACACATTTATGACATTACGTAAATAAATATTTTATTAGAAATGGACCATTAAATTGAAAAGAGGACTGAACTACAAAAATAAGCTAATATTAAATATTCTAAAATTTATTTTTATTTATTCTTAACAATAATATGTCTGAACTCCTATAATTTGCATGCTGTTGTTCTTCGGGTATTATTTCAACTTGAAAATGATCTGTTAGCATTTCATGAAATGTTTTCCAAAGTTGTTTCTGAATTTCGGACTCCCTCAGTTCTTGAGTCAGATACACAGTTGGATTTTTGTTGGGTGAGTTTGTAAGATATTTAAGAGTTTCCATTAGTGGTTCAATTGCCTGAAACATGAATATCATATTTATTGGTAACAAAATAATTATTTTCCTAAAATTTTACCATAAAATTAATTAAGTATGCTAAAGTTGTCATAATAATTTAAACTATGGCCTTGCCAAATTTTATCAAAATATTTACACCTAATTGTTACTTACCTATAGGGAAACAATGTATTGCACAAATTACTTTTATGTTAAAAAAAAATATTGATGAGTTTATGGTGAGATTGATTACAATATTCCAAGTTGTAGTTAATAAGAAGTTTTAAGATGAATTACCTCTTCATAATAAACACAGTCAGCTAGGACGATAATATCAAATGTCTCTTTGATAAGTTGAGAGCTGCTATCTCCCCACGCCAATGGTTCAACAGCAGCATACCCCCCCATGCTGCCAATGGTTTGCTTATTCTCCTTAGCATTTAACCGAAGCAGAGAAAGAGCTTCAGGTAAGTCTGTCAGTGTAACTTGGGCTCTGCAATAAAATACAATAAGCTATATACAGATTATGTATGCTAGAGTAAAACTTGCATGTTGGTAGACAAGTGATTTTGTTTTTCTTAGAAATGTGTAAATAGTTTGTTTAGAAATTTGTAAAAACCAACCCAAGAGTAGCAGCTGTTAGACCAACAACTCCCAATCCCGCGCCCAACTCCAGGACTCTAATACCACTTAGAAAATCTGATTTTAGAAAGCACATAGTCTCCAGATATTTGGCTAACACCAAAGAAGCATCCCATACAACACAATTCACGTCTCCTTCTATTTTTTGAAAGATTTTTAGAGTTTTTAAGCATACTTCAATGTCGATTTCTCTTGGAAACAAATCGTTTGTCTGTCCATTTGTTTTGCGATGAGACATGGTTAATATAGCTGTAGATATTTTTTGTCCATTCGAACCAGCATGAAATTGATAACAAAAACAGATTTCATACAAGAAATTAATGTAATTTTTGTGCGAGATTGTGCGATTTTGTTTGTTGTTATTAACTCATAATTTAAATGCAAGTCCTGTTTATTTTCATAGATAATTCACAACGGTACCAAATTACATTTAATACTTTAAACATACTCCGCGCATCCATTTATTTTATTACAAAAACAATAAACTAAAAACTCGTATCAGTAACTCCAACAAATTAATTCCCATTTCCCCCGATTCCACTTTTCATTGACAAGTTGACAGAAAGAATTGCATTTTTTTTTTTAAATTTATTGGCAACTGGATACAAAGTCCTTCATGCCTAACTTAGTAATATTTTTTCCTTCAGTAACAGATGATGGGATGATGATGATGAGGTGATGATGAAGACGATGAATCCCTCCCCTTTCCCCATTCCAGTAAAGTTATGGATACTTTACTGAAACTTTAAGTGTGTAGAGAACACTAAATATCGCGTTTCGCGATGTTTGTATCATTTTCCCGCACTCGTGCACGTTGACGAACCGGTAAACGATAATAATCCACCATTATTACACTTTAACACTCGAAGAATCACAAGTTTTAGAAAATAATACAAAAACACGACACCATCTTTTCGGTTCCCGCCAAAACTCCCGAAAGAATTGCATTAAATGCAGTGCTGCCAGATGTTTCTTGAGAGCGATCGTACGCTGGTCGGAAAAGTGTCATTTTATGTAGGAGGAGTGGATAAAAAATCGTACGTGTATTTTTATCCACTTACAGTGGTGCGTTAAGTACATACAATGGAACCACAGACATCCAAAACAGTAGCAGACCAAACATTAATTGCTATAGTTATTGTTTTACATATAAATAATAAATAAATAAATTCGGGACACTTCCACACACGGTCGCCTGACCCCAAACTAAGCAAAGCTTGTACTATGGCTGCTATATAGATAATCAGTTTATCCTTTTTATTCCTCAGTAACAATTCAGTAATGTCATCTCTTTCATTTACCTGTTGCAACATGATCTCACACATAAACAATACCATCCGTAGCCATGCCGCCATGTATAGCTTGGGATGGTTGTCATGACGACAGCACGTGAAAGTTCGGTTGGTTTGATGACATTTATTTAAGTAAAAAAATATAGCTTTTTTTGATGATTTTATTGCAAGAAAATCGGTGAATATGGTAGAGTGCAGTGCATACCGGTGTGAAAGTGCTTCATACAGTAAGTCATCCATTGGATTTTCTTTTTAACGGTGAGTTTGATGGTTACATTTTTGCTCTTGAATTCCATTCGTTTTCTCCAAGGAATTTAAAAATGTTTAAGCCAAACGGTTTCTTTCGCGGATAATCTATCTTAGATGCTATTTATTAGTGTTTTTATTTTTGAATTAGAATAATCAGAGCGTAATAAGTAACATTAATCGGGGTGGGGCAAAATTTGACAGTTCAAGTACCCTTTACAAAACAGGGAGCGGATTGTGAATCTATAGGAATAAAGTTGATAACATAGACGAATAATGTAAAACAGAAGTAAAACTGCAAACCCGTGTTGATAATTATATTTTTATTTTACTTATGAAATCGAACAGAGTTTCAGCTTAGGCTAAGGTACACTACCGAATAATCCGTTAACTGCGCTGCTCGCACTATATAACTGCAATTAAGGGCGGTAACAAAATGGCGGCAATCGTTAAAGTGCGTCATAACAATCGGACGTGACGCCACAATCGACTAAGGCGATCGATTAAATATGCTGGGTTTGCTTGACGGGCTCGGCTAGGCGTCAGCATGGCAGGCCTTGGCTTTGCATGGCCTGTCATGACTTAGCATGACTTGACGCGGCTTGGCATGGCTTGGCAGGCTTGGCTTGGCTGGCTTGGCATACGGCTTGGCAGAACATCTGACCGTTACAAATGTATAGGATTCATTGCTTCTTTTTCTTTATCCATTGGTCAGTGTCAAGTCATGTCAGAGGCCATGCATCAGGCGGCCTAGAAACTCTGACATCAGGGCTTGACACTAGAGTTTTACGAACTTGCTTGCTTAGTGTCAAACCTTTACCTTGGATAAAGTAAATATAGGTTGAAAGTCTAGTAGATATAGGTTGACTGCCTCGGTGGCTCAGTTGGTAGTGAACCTGAGGGCGTGGGTTCGATTCCCACCTAAGACAAACATTTATGTGATGAACATTTGTGTTGGTTCTATGTCTGGGTGTTAATATCTATTTAAGTATGTATTTAAAAATATCTAAGCATGTATATCAGTCTCTGGCAGCGGCGACCGTGTAGGAAGTGTCCCTAATTTATTTATTATCTTAAAGATACCTAGTTGAAAGATATTTACTGATTCACAAATAACCTTTGTTGCAGATATTCAACGAATAAAAGTAGTAGAAATGTCTGAATAAAAAAAACATGAAGATCCAGGATTGGCAACCCACTTTGGCTAGTGTGCTGAAGGGCTATTCCTACGCGTGAGATGAGATGAGATTTTATCTCGGTCACTCTCACACCTATGACGTTTCGAACGAGAGCAACAAGGACGATAAAAGGTGAGATGTAAATCTCAAATCTCCGAATAGGGCCACTGTACTCAAAACACTGGCTTGATTTCAGTGCTTTTCGTACAAGATTTCGTCCTGGAACAATTCTTACTTTGTTTGAGCTGCAGAAGGAAGTAAGTAACTAATATACAAAAGTATAAAGTCACTCCCATTTTGTAACAGTTTAGTGGCCAGCACTGGTGTCCAACATGGCCTAATTATGTCCTAAGATAATACAATTGTATTATTCCAAAACAAATAAACGAATGTTGTACGTAGCTGTTAATTTCATGTCTACGTTTCCTACAACTTGATAGGTGTTATTTAACCCTCTAATCGCCTGACAACTAGTGGGCAAGTAAACCTATTATAAATAAAAACTACTTTAATCATATACTTTTCCAAATATATATTTTCAAATAGTTAAATACAACGTCTATACGACAAGCTAATCACACGACCTCACGACCTTATAATATCACATCACATAACATTCAAGTCTCTTTTATTTAATAATTGTAACAATATTTATGGGCGCAACGGCCGCTTCACAACATTATTTCAAAATCAAATCAGTGACTTACTTACAATAGCTGCATTCTTATTTTGCAAAATCCCAGAGTAACCAGCAATAGTTGGGCCTAATTGTATTAAATAGTTGACAATTAATGATCGAACACAACGATTATCAATGTTTTTAATAAGAACTGACAAAAATCACAACACTATGCTTACTTGGAGAAAATAAAATCTTCACAGATAACCAGTCATATTATTTTTATTAGAAGGAACAACGGAGATATGGAAGCTTGGGAGAGTTCACAGGATGCCATCGGTGTCCTTTGTGATCTTTCCAAAGCGTTTGATTGTGTAGAACACCGCACCTTGATCCGTAAATTACACCACTACGGAATTCGTGGAATCGCTCTAGATCTTGTCGAGTCATATTTAACTGATAGACAACAAAAAGTGGGAATTAATGGCGTAACATCTTCCGGATCTTTAGTTACATTGGGAGTACCACAAGGTTCTATCTTAGGCCCGTTCTTATTTTTAGCGTATATAAATGATCTGCCGTATATGGTTAAGGACCTCACAGACATAGTTCTATTTGCTGATGATACATCTCTTATTTTTAGAACAGATAGGAAAGATAATGAGCTTGTGCATGTGAACAACGTACTGACTATTATTTCGAGATGGTTCGCTGCGAACAATTTGTTACTAAATGCAAAAAAAAACTAAGTGTTTAAAGTTTTTCATGCCTAATGTTAGATATATAGAACCAAACGTAATGCTTGAGGGCGATAAACTTAACATAGACAAGGCGACGGTGTTCCTGGGTATTAATCCAAACTGCAATGGGGTCCACATATTAGTGCTCTGTCTGGGAGACTTAGTTCTGCTGCTTATGCGGTTCGCAAGATTAGGCAACTGACGGATATAGCTACAGCTTGGATGGTTTACTTTGCTTACTTCCACAGCATAATGTCATATGGCATTTTGCTGTGGGGATCAGCTGCTGAAGTAGAGGCCATTTTTATTTTGCAAAAGCGAGCGGTCCGCGCTATCTACGAAACGGGTCCCCGTGAATCATTGAGAGATTTATTTAAAGAAATAAATATATTAACTTTACCTTCTTTGTATATCTTTGAAAATATTATGCACGTTCGCAAAAATCTACATAAATTTAAATTGAACAGTGACTATCACGATTATAACAGTAAAAATAAGGATAGGATAGCTGTACCGAGATTTAGACTGACTAAGTCAAAAAAGTCATTTTTAGGCAACTGCGTTAGTTTTTACAATAAAATCCCGAAAAATATAACAGGGCTCACCGAGGGAAAATTCAAATCACATGTAAAAACTACATTTACGAAAAGATATATTGATATGATAAGGTTAAGAATTATTTAGAAGATAAAGATGTCTGGAGCCTTCCACTTCCGCCAAGTAGCCACTAGTATTTATAGATATTACCTAGTTGTAAGCCAAAATTTGTGAGACTGTAATTTATTTATTATTTGAAAAAATAATGCCCCTCAGTTTCTTGCCTGTTCTTCTGAGTAGAGGCTTTTTGTCCGAACAAGGCGGTCGAGTCTATTTAAATAACTTTGACGTTCATAAGTGTATCTTTGATACCTAAATTGAATAAAAACATTTTGACTTTGACTTTGAACGAACATCCTTAATGCGGCCCCTACTAAGCTACATGTCTGTGTGTTTTCATACCACGCTGATAAATACCTAATGTTTGGTCTGCTACTGTATTGGATGTCTGTGAATGGAACGCACCCAGAGTGCAACTTTGCCGTTCAATACGTTAGCGTGAAAAACTACCGTGACACAACGGCCGTTCCGAGGATTTGAACGTACACCTCGGTTGCAACTGAACAACCGTCGCAATCGAAACTTAAAACACACGCTGACGTTTGTGTGTGCAATATTTTGGCGGTTTTGTTTACATCTAAATAACCTAACTTTGATTGTAGTTTTTGATTTTACTTGCCATTGAAAAATAGGGGGTTATGAAAAGTTAGAATTATTGTGTAATGTAATTGTAATGGCATTCAGTATTTCCTGTTCTGATTGAGATAATTTGCAAATCCAAAACCAATATTAAATAGTGAGGATATAAAACAAATTGGTCGTTCTGTATATTAGGGCGAGAGCGAAAAACAACAAAAAAACTGGGCATGTATCTACTGAACGCAACCCAGCGTTTAAAAAACCCTAAACCACTGTAAACACTACAAATTGACATACTCAGACTGGTTTGACACATTGCACTGCTGGAAATAGCCTGCGCGAAAGTTATTTACGATGGCGATGGCTATGGCGATTACTGCAGTGGGTATGCTATCATTGAGTTTGGTGTCCCCCAGGGCAGCGTACTGGGCTCAACCCTATTCCTGGCATACATAAATGACCTCTGTAACCTAAACCTGAGTCAAACAAGTGTACTAGCTTTTGCAGATGACACTGCCTAAATTTTACTGGCAAGGAATGGGATGAGGCTAGTACAGTAGCACAAACAAACCTTGCAGTCGTAGCCAGCTGGCTGCAAAGCAATCTTCTCTCTCTAAACACAAGCAAAACCAAATTTATGATATTTAGAATCAGTGAAGTACAGGACCAAAAAATCCGATACTTCTTCGCCTCCACCAGTGTGACTATTCATCTTCTTTGCTATGCCTATGCGGGGAAATCGAAGAAGTGAAACATCTCAAATATCTGGGAGTTACTATTGACCACAAATTCACTTGGTCACAACAGATTAATGGTTTATGCAATCGCCTCAGAAAACTACTATAATATATATTAAAAAGGAGCTCATACCACAACCAATTGGATTGTCTACCTAGCTATCTGTCAGTCAGTAATCAGTTACGAAATCGCATGCTGGAGATCTGCCGCTAAAACACTACTCCTAAAGCTAGAGCAAGCACAAAGAGCCGTATTAAAATTTGCGTACCGGATGCCTTATAGGCACCCTAAGGACTCTTTGTACCAGGATTTGAACCATACAAACGTACGGGTTCTGTATATTACGGCTACTGCACTAAGATTCCACAAATATGCAAAAAACACCATAGCGGAGCCAACCGGTCTCTCACACCAGCGCTCTTGAAAATTGCCATTCCCTAAAACCTCTTTTGCAAAACGCTCCTTTAAGTTTAAAGGGGCCTACTTGTCCCAAATGCTGGACAAAAAGTTAAGAATCCTAAATGACTTCAGGCATATCTGCAAACGGAAACTACAAAGCTACATTATTCCAGTTAGCTAACAGTGATGGCCTGGGCCGCCTCCCATCCTAGGGCAGTCCAGGCCAATACTGAACCTGGTTTTACGACTGACTTAAATCCAGCATAGTTAATAAAGCCATTCATCATAAAGCCGTACAGATTGTCTAGCAGCAAGTGGGCTCCTTGCGGAAAAATATCTGAAGTTGGAACAATACATTACATAAGCACACACTAACACATACATTTTCAGTAATAACACATACATACATACATACATGCACACACACTCATCACATTCATAAAAACCTATAAAAATTAAACCAACATTGGACAAATACTTCAATTGCTCACTAATAATGTTACTTGTTTATCTTTGTGTACCATATGCGTAACATCGTTATTGCGCTACATAAATAAATAATAATGGGTATGGAAGAGACTAGATTTCGCGACACAGGTTCGCCTAGTGCGAAATCTAGGGTATTGTACTCTAGTTATATTTTCTCCTTATACTTGAACCTCTATGTTTAGATCTACATTATACTTGTACTGTGTATTAAAAAAAAACACAGAAGCTAAACTTATGATACCTCTTAATATCCCTTTATAATAATAATAATAATAATCCATTTATTTCAGGCAATATAACTTGCATACAATGCAAGTTACAGAGGCCCATAGAAAATAAATACCTTACAGACTAGCATACATATAAATGAAATTAATAAAATTAACTACGTCTTCTGGGCTTTTGCTCCCTGTGCGGCCTCCCAGTAGCGCCGGAACACTAGCCCTTTTGGCCAGAACTCAGGTGAGAGTAGTGCTGCCTTGTGTTTCGCTGGAACCCGTAGTAAGTAAGACTTGAAATAAGTCTCACGTACAGTTGACTCCAGGCGCTGCATCGCTATCACCGGCGCCTCTACTCCTAGTCGGTTCTGCACAAACTTGTGCACGTCGGCTCCTGATGTAGTCGGGTCCACCCGGGACAAGTACATAAGGAATGTTGGCTCCACGGCTTTGAGACCGGGTTCAGTCGAGGTACCCCGTTTGTTGAGGTTACAACGACGTTGACGATTTTTCCTCCGGTCTACTAGTGTGAAGCCTTCATCATCAGGTTTCCTCGTATCCGGGGCGAACGTTGCCTTTTTCTTCTTCAGCTGTGCAGTTGGAGCAGGAGAAAGGTGAGTGTTGCTCTTCTTCTGCGTCTTTGATGGTCTCGCTGGTGAAAGACAAGATGCTGGTGTCTTCACGTGCTGCGGTGACGCGATCTTAGCAACACGAGCTGCATAAGTGGGGAGGTCATCGGCCCGCGAAACGGTGTCAATCGCGCTCGGGGAAGTGCTGACCGGCGAAATATCGCACCGGCCGCCGCCGCAGCTCGTATTCACGCGCTGCGATGACGTATTCGGTACAACAATTGTCGACGCAGCATTTCTTCGCAATGTCGCCAGCTCCTTATGTAGGTCGGCAACATTCCGTTCGGATTCTTCCAGCTTCTTCCGGATACCTGTAACCTCCTCTCTCAGCTGCAGGATGTCCTTCATAAACCGGGTGACGTCGACGTGGTCCCACGTGACAGGCGGCAGTCGACTTAGGTCTCGAGCCACGTACGTAGGCACGTCGTCAGGATCGGTCTCCTTCAGGGCACGAAAAATGTCCTGTAGGTCTCTCTTTCCCGCCATCCCGTCTCGGCGTCTTGTGATAAGGCGCGAGGTAATGATAGCGGTGTCAGCAAGCATCTTCTTCGCCTCCAGGATGTCTGCCTCGGTGAAGCTGGACTTACAGATTTGCTCAAGGCTGAGCTCATCCATTACGTCCAACTTGTTTTGCACAAACGCCAGGAGTTCCTGGACAATCGTCGTTTCGGAACGCTTAGGTTGCGCCATTGTTTCACGCGTTTAGCTGACGCGGTGAAAAAATGTCGGTCAGCATTGGAATAGCCGCGAACGAAGCGACTGCTCTTGCTGACGGTACATAAACTACGGTGTATAAACTAGCACCGTATTCGGAAATTGGTTAGATAATATTAAACCGATTGATTGAACTTCCTCAATAATAAACGAGTTTTCCCCGACTAGTGAGCGAGTCATCAGTGAGTAATATGAGCAAACATAATTAATTTCAAGGTTTTTGGTACGATTAATCACGAATCAAAAAAAGTCTTAAGATCATGTACGATTTTGCTGCTTTGATCGTATACATTTGGACAATATGCTAAAATCGTGGGAATACGATTTAAGTCTTACGAATACGATTTAAATCGTACATCTGGCAACGCTGCATATATCATTTATCTGTGAAGTCATGACATAAATGACATGACAATCGATTCTTAGCGATTTTGTTTGGGTTTTTGGAGGGAATCCGAGAAGGTGGCGTCTCGCCGTCGTGATTTTGTTATTATTTTCTAAAATGTGTGATTCTTGAGTGGTGGAATATTCGCTTTTATCGGTTCGTTCGTTTCGTTTCGTTCGGCTCACTAGTGTAAGCAAATGGTACCCACAAATATTGCGAACCGCGACTTTTTGTGTTCCCTACTAAAATTCCACTTGAATGTTTATAAACCTATCCAATCCATCACTTTACTAAAATGGGGAATAATTGGGAATACGGAAAAGATTTATCGTCGAAGCGTTTCGATATGTATGTACCATCCACCATTATTAATTACACTAAAACTTTCGAAAAATCACTAGTTTTACAAAACAAAATAAAATCATGATGCCACCTTTTTGTTTTCCCATCAACAACCTCCTGATTAATTATTAGTACCTGGATGACCGAGCTTTGCTCGGTTTTTTTTTTAATTGCGTTATTTGGAAAATAAACAATTGATTTTAGTCTAACCTCAAAGCAAACACTCATTAACTTCGTGTTACTTGACAACGCCATCTGCTGTTGTGTCGTTAAAGCAATTAGTTGCTCACAAAAAATAGTATTATTATTCGCCAATAGATGTCAGGAAGAGTCATATTTTTCAGTCAAACTCAAACGCCTCCTTTTTGTTATTTTTCTTCCAAGTTTATGTTTAAGTTGATTATCGATAAATCACGAATAAAATGACATTTTCTAAAAATGATTCCTAGCTAGATCGATTTATCGCCCCCGAAACCCCCTATATACTAAATTGTATGAAAATCGTTGGAGCCGATTCCGAAATTCCAATTATATATATATATATATATATTTAGAAGAATTGCTCATTTAAAGATATATGTTAAGAAAATATCGAATCGTTTTTTTATTTTTAAATAATCTATAATTTACGTTTATGCAGACTAGCCAGTCGCCACCGATTTCAAAGCCGTATGACCGTTCCGGTTCTTAATAAATTTATTTATTATCACTTGTAACACCAAAAGTCATATGACATTCGATCACGAACATTTTGCGAAAAGGTGAAATAAAATTATTTCGAACAAAATGGCTGTGACTACGGTCCTATTTTGGGTTTCCGTACTCCTAACAGTGATTGGTAAGTAATTTATTTTCTTTGTGAACGGTAAGTTCACGAAGGGGGACATTATTTGCGTAAACTTTATTGGCGTGATTGTACCATGTTTCAGGCTCCAATGCATCGGGAGAACTTGCCGTACTCCACACCCCTGATTCCTTACAGTTCACGGGCTCAAGTCCTGTACTGGAAAGTGCTTTGAAAGAAATGTATTCCGCTTGTTTGGGACTTTCTGTGGAAGCAGTAAGTGCAACATTTTAATGACTCTTTGATAGTAAAATCAAAGTTGTAAGTTTTACTATGATTTTCTAGCTCTCTCATGTTCTACCGAAATTTAAAACAACCTGTGGCCGACTTTACGGCTCTCATTTAAATTTTCACGATTTGGTTTTGTGATTTGTGATAGGTACAAACGATAAAATTACTCCCGTTCAGTAGTACCAAATAATATACCTAGATGCGACAATTTTCAGAGTTCAGCATGGGACGGTCTGGTAATCAAAGATCCATTCAGGTCCCCGGAGGCTGTGGTTGATGTTTATATTGATGGTGTACCTAGCTTGGGAGAGTCTGTAAGTATTTAAGAATATTGATTTTGTGCTTACTTTGAACACAACTTAGAGAACATTAATTTATTTCATTCTTAATTATCAGTCTACTTGAACTTCTTCTCAAGTCTTTTCAAATCTAATATCTTTATTGTAATTAGTGAATGGAGTGATAGTTTGTAATCACATCACTAAACTCTGCATTTTACCTGACTGCTCAGAAGAAGTGCAATGATTTTTGGATGTTTGTAAGTAGGTATATCTCTATGTAAACAAGTTCACATATCAATGGACAATTATTTTGTTATACAGTTAATCATAATGTGTATGTAGTGTGTTTAGTATGTGACCTAGTGCCTTTGATACTTGACCTATTTTAGATTGAGATTTTTCAGATTTTATCCTTTTACAGCATTTACAGCATTTTTCTATCATCCATGGTAATAAATAAACTAATTCATCTAAGAGTTAATTAGATTTAAAATCCTACATTCACCCAACATACCCATTGTTATAAGCCTCTGGCATCTGATTGCAGTAAATAATTGAAAAAAAAAACTTGAGTGTTTATTGATCAAGAACAATTTTTAGGCCCATTTGAAAGGGAAGAAGTATCCTATAATGGTAGATGAGTATGAGCCGGACACATATGAAGCCATGAAACACCGCATGGAGCAGAGATTTGCCGGAGGTATCAACAAACTTGTCAGCATCAAGCTGTCGAACTTGGAAGAGGTAAGTTTTGTTTTACTAACAGTTTTGGATTTGAGGTAAAGGTTTAGTAACAGTCCTTGCTATTTGTTTTTTCATAATTCTTTTGAACATATCTTTATCTTATTATTTGAGTGGAAAAAGCTGGAAGAAGCCTATGCCCTGCCGGACAAACAGATTCAAGATGATGTTAGTGAATGATATAATTGAAGTATAGTTTATAACGGATCGGAACAAAGGCTATTATAATTAATATTAACAATTGTTGTTCTTTTCACAGCATTCATCTAACTCCAATGTTTTTGGCGATGTGATAGTACCTAAGCTGCATAAACAGACCTACCAGCACTTGAAACCTTCAGTTGATGAAGACCTTAAGTTCCTGATGGAGCTCTCAGCCTTGAAAGCTATTACTGATAAGGTAATCCTATACTTTGCACTTACTAGCTGCAGCCTGTGGTTTTACTCATGGGGTTCTAGCTATATTTTTGGCTGTAGTATACTGAACCACATCAGTTTTGGCTGTAGTGTGTACTGAACCACATCTCTCCTTTGATTGCTCCAAACTTCACATGATCACCCGCTGCACTTATCTGAAGATTCCCTGAAAATTTCGTCAAAGTCGCTCCAGCCATTGTGGAGTCCATATACATATCACATACATTTTTGTAAATGTAGACACATTATTTCCAATGAAATAGGAGAATTAAAATGAGATTTAAGACTGTAACTTGGTACCTAAAATGAGATTTAAGACTATAACTTGGTACCTATTTCATACAACTGACTTGTCTAGACTTGAAAAGTGTACCTTTTTTTTGTTCTATTTGTTGTCTTATTAGTTTCACCAAATCAAACACATGCTGTTATTAGAAAGTAATTTATAAGGACACAAGCAGTTAAATTTGGATGCAATTCATAAAAAATAACAAAAGAAATAAAAAATTAAGAAACAGTTTTAAATTTTCTTTTTATAATTTTTTTATGTAAGGTAATCTATTAACATGGGCATAGTCTCTTGCAATAAAGAGATTTATTATTATAAAAAGTCTGACATCACAGTTAGTTGCGGTAAAGCAAACATTTTTCTTCACCAGCTTCTGTCTGAGCCACAGTAATTCTCGAAAAGCTTGAGATGTCTAAATACGATTGTAAGGCATAATAATATTTTACATAAAAAATAGTTTTCCGAAGGTATATCCTTTCAAATAAAACATTTTTTTAAATTGGTTTATTAATGATGGATTGAACAGATTACGGAAGACTACCGATTCACCTATTACTACTAATCATCAGCCAACTGCCAAAAATCCAGCTGACGGCACGCACCACTTTGTTCATTGTGTGAACAATGTGCATATTGGGTGATTCCACAAAAGTTGGGTAACTTTTGAGGATATTTTGTTTACTATAGTAATTAAATCAAATTATAACAAATTCGGGTGCATATGATGGCTAATCTAATGAATATATTGTTCCAAACCGGGCCAGTCACTTTTTGAAATAGATTGTGAGATATTTAAAATTTTCTGAATTTGATTGCCAGGGGACTGACGAGGCTAACACAGTACTGATAAAATATACAATTTTGTAAGAATTATAATGAAATTTAATAAAAATCAGTACAAATCTCTTAGTTTTAATAATAGCACATGTCTTTTAAGTATTAAAATCACTGAGTGACAATTAAAAATAATTACTAATATGTATTACAGGGAGAAAATACTATCTCAATTTTCAATACAGCCTTTTGACATTTAACCTAACGTTATTCACTTAGCTTTTACTACCTTGACTTAGTTTTACTCAATATTTCAAGTAATCAACAAACAAACAATAGAAACAAAAATCTGTTAGAATCATCTTTAAAAAATTCCTGCACTAATCCTTGCATTCTGATTTTACTTTTATTTATTTTTTTATTTGTCAGGTTATGTCCAGTTTTTTTATAGGTGACTACTTTGTTTTTTATTCTCCATAGTTTGTATTTGTCTACTACATTTCCAGATATAACTTGTTTAAATTTTTTTCTTTCTTCATGAGTCTTTAGTTTAGTGTAGTTTTTTTCTAATTGTGTTTTATTAACTTCCCCAAAAAGGGCCTTCTTCACTAATTCTTTCCTTTTAGTTATATTTTCACTCATGTCTTCAATTCTCGTCTTTGGTGTTTTTTCAACGGATTTTATTACTTTTTTTTGCTGTTTTTTGACTCGTTTATATTTTTGACGCTGAGCATTTAGTTTAGTTTTAAACTTTGAAACTATAGCATCCATCTTTTTTATTTCCCTGTTTCTAAATTTTCTCTGTCTTTCACTTCTCCTTTCAGCTTCTTTTGCTCTTTGGTCTTCGTTAATAACAGGTCTGATTGCTTCATTAACTATGGGTGGTATTTCATCGTCAGTAGAAGTATTTTGGCGTATAAAATTATTAGTGGTTTGTTTCAATAGCTGTTTTCTTTGCCTGTAGTCTAATGAATAATTTTTACATTTTTTTCCAGTTATTCGTTGCTCTCGTGGTGTCATGTCTTCAACATTTTTTCTTTGTCCTTTCTCTTTTTTCCTTAACTACTAAAGTTTTTGTTTTTCTTTGTATTCCGCTAATTTAATGGGGTCACTTTTAATTCTTGCCAAGCGAGCCTTTTCGGCTTCTATCTTTTTTTTTTAAATATTTCTTCCCTAGTCAAATTACTTTTAGCGTGCCGCATGATGTTCTAAACTGAAATATAAAATAGAAATGCTTATACATGGTAGCAATTAAGATAAAAGTGCTCTAAAACACAAAAAAAACATCAGTACTATGGAGACACGTCAGTCTTCTGGCGCGAAACCTGACAAAGGACTGACGCCAACGGATTGACGAAAAAGACATCATTTGAGGTTTTAATCAGAACTAATGTTTTTTTCTGGTAATTTCGAATATCAATAAACTACATTTTAACAAATCATAGTTACCTATGTATAAATGAAAATAAACCTCAGATTAACAAAAAAAATAATGACTCACCACAGGACTGAGATTTTGACTGGCTCAGCATGTGTATAGACGACAAACACAACCCAAGAACTGGTACAGTTATGGTGGCCGTCAAATTGTGCGGTCCGCAACTAACTTCATTACCAACATTAAAACTTAAACAGGGATTTGACCTTGACTCGGTGTTATTTAGCGCGAATTTCAAATTTGAAGAACACACAACGGACTGACGAATGAAAACGAACACAAAGTTTCTTATTTTTTTTAAAATAAAATGAAGAACAATGCATTATGAAAGTTGTAGTATATAATACTGTGTACATTACAGATTGTAGTAAATTAGTAAGTTTTCTTAAATCAATGATAATTTTTAATGGATAGTCACTTGATTGTTGGTTTTCGGGATTGTGACACACCAAAGGACTGACATTTTAGGTATTAATTTTGTTTTTTTATTAACTTCTATTTAAAATAAAAAAGTGAAATTGGGTGACCAAATAAAGGACTTTTCATTGTTTTAAAATAAATTGTTATTTCAATAAAATATAATAAGACTTTGTATATATTGGCTGATGACATTGAGTTACCCAATTTTTGTATATTCACCCTATTGTATATCATCTGCTACATGACTAGAGCCCGATGAATGGCGTAAGGCTCGCCCCCTGTCACATTTGGGACTGAATATCATAGCACATCAGCAGCAGCACATCATAGCACTAAACTACTCCTGGCCAATTTCATTTTTATATCACTGACATCCAGAAGCACGGATCTGCATACAAGACCTACATTGACATAATTATTGCAACACAGAAGCCATAAGAAAAGTTGAAGTTATTAATTTAATTTATTCAATTCATTTTATTTTATCTGATTTATTCAATTTTATTTAATTCAATTCTTGTTTCATATTTTATTTATGACTACTGTAATTTAATTTTTAGCATTAGAAAATATATTTAATAATTAATATTGAAAGAATTTGATGGATGCAAATCCGGAAATAAAACAATTTCATTTCATTAATGATTGAATTATGCAGTAATAGAAATTAAAAAATATACAATCGAATTGACAAGCTCCTCCTTTTTTGAAGTTGGTTAAAAATGATGTTTGTTTCAGGTAAAGTCCGGTGTAATTGTGGCCGATAATGTAATTGACTTCTACAACTTGCGATTTGTCTCGCTCCACGCGCTCTCCGACTATCACGGACCCAATTCCATGCAGACGAAGGAGGCAAAGAAGCTTTTGGGTAATTAAAATAATTAATTAATCTATGAGCTGTAGACCTCGCGTATGTCCTCCACTACAGGTCGCATTCCTCAACCGATTCTTGCGAAATTTTATTTTATTTTATTATCTTAGGAAAACTTACAGCTAGGTACAAAATTATAAATAGAAGATAGAGACAGAAGGCCAATTACAAATTTTCAGAAATAGAAAGGTAAATGGTAAGTAACACTTAAAGATACACAGATAATAAATAATAATATAATTAAATTTATAAATACTTATGAAAAATAACTGCTGTTTACAAGCTGCTTGAATTTAAAAGCAGTGGTATCGAATAGGTCAAGGTCAAACTCTTTAACGAGAGTTTTGTGAGCAAGTTCGATAATTGTACAGATTTTTTTAGCCGAGTCAGCTTTTAGATTTTTTTTCAAAATTGCAGAGATATGATTTGTTTTATTCGATTCGGGAAATTCGACCTGTAGAAGACATACGAAAGTATTTTTGTTGAAGCTGAAAGATAGACGCTTCGCAAAAACACAAAAGCGACCGCAAAAACACATTTATCGACCGAGCTAGACCCGAGTGTTTTTGCGCACGCTTTTACGCTGTTTTGTTTATAAGTACTCAATCGATCATCATGAAATTTTGTACACACATTGTCAGAGGTGCAGAAAAGAGCATAGAGTATCTTTTCATCCCGAAAAAGTTATGGTTGTGCTAGTAAAGTAATATAATTTGTACTTGTATATTCAGAAGTCTTACCCACCATAAAACATATCGTCACGCCTTTCTCCCGAGAGGGCTGGCAGAGGTTTAATACAACACCCACACTTCGCCGGACGGTATTCAGTCCCAAATGTGACAGGGGGCGAGCCTGTCGCCATACACCGGGCTCTAGTCATGGAGCAGATGGCATAAATTATGTACAAAACGCACATAGTCTTACACAGCAGTGTAGAGAATTTGCCTGTGACTTTGCCCTCATGTTTTTGTATGTCTGTTAAACTGCTGACCAATTATAAATAATATATATATATAAAAAAAAGGCCATTTCATTGTGTTTCTTTGCACTTGGGTATGTTTCATAAAAATCCGTTCAACGGCTAAGAAGTTGTGAATGGGACAGTTCTCCAATCTCCAAAACTTTTCTCCTTTCATTTTGTCAGGAACTTTTAATGTTTAAAAAAAATTGTTGAGTTTGGAAGTTTGTGATCTCTCATATTTGTTATTTCTGAAATTACTAAACTGATAAAGCAAATGATTTTCTTACCTATAAGTACCTACACTCCACTATCCCTATCAACCTAACTGATTAACGCCAATTTGTTTTTCATTGTGTCCAATTAAACAAAAAAATAAAATAATAATTTAAGGAAATTAAGCAACCAACATTTTTTTTGTATGTTTTCTTTAGGCGAAGAGTTGGAAAGGCTGAGCGCAGCGTTCGCACAGGCTTACGACGGCTCAGTGCTGGTGGCCGTCGTCACCACCGACGTGGCGCACACCCGCCGCCAGGCGAGATCTGTCTCCGTATGTATATTTCTCTCTATGTAGTACTAGCTACGCCCCGCGGTTTCACCAGCGGTTAAAAAGTATCCTATGTGCTATTCTAGACTATAATCTATCTCTGTGTCAAATTTCATCTAGATCTGTTAAGGCGTAACTAACATCCATCCATTCTTACAAACTTTCGCGTTCATAATATTAGTAGGATAGATCATGGATGTTGCGGATGCCGTTTTACGCCATTCGCCTAGCCCAATTTCTTTCTAGCCGCAACTTTCTTACATTGGCATCTGCATGAACATCCGGATTCCGGAAGCGGATGCGAATATCTGCCACTGGTATTGATGAAGCGATGATTGCCTAGTTGGAGAACCGACCCGGGAATACGACCCGGCAACTCCAGGCAAAAGGAAATATCCCGTTTTTGGTATAGGCGCCGGTTCATACACCGTACATTTGTAACAGATACACCACTCCTAAAAAAAACACCTACGCTATACCTACAGAAGACGCTGCAAAAGAAAACGTACTCTACGAACGCACCGAGAATCGAGAGTCCTGATTCCTTGAGTGATGTAGCACTGCTTAGGGCCCCAGGGCTAGTGGAATACTCTGCCAGAGTGTGTGTTCCGGGTGTGTTCAAGTCTCGAGTGAATCGGTTTCTTCTAGGCAAGCGTGCTCCATCGTAGGCCCCATCACTGCTTATCATCAGTCATGTTGGAGGCCTATCCAACTGCCTAGAAAGTGGTTAATACTCTTCGGGTTTTTGAAGTGACTAAACTACACTGTTGACTCGAACAATTCAGGCCCTTCGTTCACAACGCTACGCAAGTCTTCGATACCCGACGATTTTGACCTACAAGCGACTACCGCAATACAAATTCATAGAAAATCTTAGTGGCATCGCCGACATTTTGTTTTGTATTGCGTAAGTCAGGTTTTAGTGAGATGGTAGACTAGTCTTCGGGTATCAATAACTTGTGTAGCATTGTGTACGAAGGAAGGTCCTTATTCGCAAGATTTTGTTAGATTCGTCTTTGTAACTGAAGTGTCATAAGACTATTTACATTTTGTTACCAGTCGAGATTTTTCCTAATTAGTAGCGACCCCATCTCACAGGATTGCACGCTGGATTTATCTGAAGATTGCCTGAAAATTTCATCAAAACCGCTTCAGCCGTTTTTGGAGTCCATAGGAAACACACACATCGATTTTTATATAGATAAAAGATTACTTAACATTAAATTTCAGGATGCCGAATTTCGGTCCTCGTCAAAGACCAAGTACCCTGAAGACTACGCCGCCATTTTCAACATTTTGCTATGGTTCGGCGTTGTGTTTGTGTTCACACTGATCGCCATCGTGTACGCCCTCATCGACATGGACCCCGGCAGAGACTCCATCATCTACCGCATGACCAGCACCAGAATGAAGAAGGACAACTAAACATACACATAAAGTGTAGTTTTAAACAATGATATTTAAACGCTGTAACTGTTGGGTTGTTGGCTAAACACACGCAAAAAGCGTTCTGAATTTACATATACATACAGATTACGTTATACCAGAACCGAAAAACTAATTGGCGGTATTGCGATACGTCAAAACAATGCCTAATTTTGGCTTTGCAACATATGTATATACCTAGTTGCAAATATAATCGATGCCTTACTAAATCGTTAAAGGGTTTAGTCTACTTTTTATTTGCATGTTTTAAGTGTTGACCCAAAAGCCATACTTTTAAATATCGTTGCTTAATATAATTTTTAGAACATCATTATAAGTTCTACCAGTATTAAAACCCTGTACTGCTGAAAATACCTGAAATATGGTCAGGGTAAATCTAATGGTTACGATACACGACGACACTGACTTGACACCAAAGTCGATCGACATCGCTACTACATCTGCACTAGGTGTCGCGGGTGTGGACACAATGTAAAAACTAAAGTGTATAGTGTCGTCGTGTATCCTAATCTCACAGTCTCAAGCCTTACTGAGATGGAAATAATGTAATATAGCGTTGATTTAGTTATAATTTGTTAAGAGTTCAAATGATTTATTTATTTTCTTTCACTCTTACTGTCTTTATTTTCAACTTTATTGTTCCGGTGCTCTCAAATAATTATCTAAATATAGTAGGTACATATTAGAGTAGGTGCCTACTTGTAATGTTCCAAAACAATAATTAATAAGTCGTTATGGTGTTATGTAAAAATGTTGTACTTTTCACTTTCTAGGTGTCAGCGAAATTAGCACTTATTACTAAGATAAAGATCAATAAAGAAATTGTTCCGATTGAAGTTATGGAGAAAATTAAATACATTCCCCGACTCTTCGAAATAGTTGTTTTATTTATTGAGGTTACAACAGATGAATGACTACAGTTTAGTTTAGATCAGTTTTTACCCGACTGTGCTAGAAGGAGGGTTATGTTTTTCGAGTGTATGTATGAGGTTTTTTTAGCACGGCCTACGGCCTTGATGGATTTCGACATGAGATGTCATTTGAATCGTTTTTTGATAGTTAAAGTGACGAAAGGGTACAATATTTTGCGGTTGGGTTTTTTTTTCTTTTAATGTTACTTGTTTCTAAGATTTCAATAGGCGGACTTCACGTAGGTATACTAGATACTATCCGGGTGGTGGGGAGGTAAGTAAGTATGGGAGCTAAACAAAATACATTAATTTTATCTTTACTGCTTACAAGTAAAAAAAAAAACCCCGACAGCCAGAGTAGACACTCGATGAAGTCACTTCACCAAAAAAAAAAAAACCACATCTAAATTGGTTTTTGGTTTGGGAGTTACCTGGGGGGTTATTCCTGCGCGTGAGATGAGATGAGATTTTATCTTGGTCACTCTCACATCTATGAAGTTTCAAACTAGAGCAACAAGGACGACAAAAGGTGAGATGAAAATCTCAAATCTCCGAATAGGGCCACTGGAGGGCTATTCCGGCGCGTGAGATGAGATGAGATTTTATCTTGGTCACTCTCACATCAATGCCGTTTCAAACGAGAGCAACAAGGACGAAAAAAGATGAGATGAAAATTTCAAATCTCCGAATAGGGCTACTGCAAGGTGTGACAATGCCATAGACTTAAATTTATTACAGTACTACTACTATTATTTATGGTACTCCCCCGTATTTATATTCTCTTTGGTACTATGTATACGTCAAAACACCTATCTGTTTTGCGAGGTAAAAAAAAAACGTTTAAAAGTAGGTAGTAAAGAGAATATAAATATGGAGGAAGAGACGGATGTTTAGTACAGCGTTTTAAAACCTAACATTTGCCACCGACTGTCACTTAGAGAAATGAACCGTAACGTACCTACTGGGAACTTCGATACTACGTCTTCTTTTGTTCCCTAAATATGGTTAAGGAAGCCATACATATTTGTTCATTACCAATTCAGTACGAAGTTTCCTACCACTGGTAGGTAGGGTTTTTACTCTTAAAGCATCCAATAGGCCAATTTTAGTGGGGATTTTAGAAATGGTCTCTAGTCCGTGACAACTATCATTTTAAACTATGTTCCATTTTTTGTTTGTTCGATTCTTCTAGAAAGAGCCCAAATATACAAGTTACTCTATGGAAAGAGCGCACCGCACATTATCGTACACACGTTGCTTGCGCCATTCGCATGTACGCACTATTTTGGTATGAGAAGCGCCAGGTTCAGGGAAGGTTAATGACCAGGCATATAAAAAGGTTATTGACAAAACAATATATAACATAAAGACCAGTTTATACTGAGCTGGCGGCGCTCGCCAGGCAACGCGACGTGCAGAGGTGCATGCATAGCTCGATCGAGTGCCTATTCTGGAGTATTCGACATTTATTCCAGTCATTCTCATTAGATACCTATGCACCTTTGTCGAGAAAATATGGAGGTTTACCTACGTACCTACTTTGAATATACCTAGAAACAAATAGCAGTAATTACAGGCAGAAATGCCGATTGCCACTAAGCAACAATGTTAAGATTAGGCACTACCATTTTGGTGTGTAGTGCCTTAACAATTGGATAGCTTTCAGTCTATAAAGATTTACATATGGATACTTTTATTGTTAAGCAGAAATCGTAAAATATTCAATAGTAGGCAATTAATCATTAAAACTGAACCTCATGTTAAAGATTTAATGGCCTAATTAGACTATGTACATATAAAATTATAGACATCACAAGAAGCCTTTTAATTTATTAACAAACTAACCTTGCAGGGCTTGCACAGGCCAGGAATTGTCTTTCCTGTTTTTATCTGCGCTTAGATCTGACAAAGCTAGATATGTTTGTCTATATATGCAAGATAAAAACTGTGTAATTACAATTTGTCTGAGGCCCATGCAAGCCCTGCTGCAGAATGTAATATTCCACTGTGATGGTGGTGATACTGTATGAAATATAATCTCACTCTACAGAGAGCCTGCTTTTAATAGTATTGTAGAAACTCCACATTTTCATAGCAATGTTGCTAATTTTGTATAATCCAAGTAAAAAAAATCTTTGGTGCTACATCAAGGGGTCCGTTGCGCTGCCTGCAGGTTATAAAATGAAAATGTACAAAATATTCTCATTTCATCAATGATTTTATTGTAACTGTAAAAATCTTATACATAATGTACTGCCAAATTCAATTATATGTAAAACAAACAAGCACTACTCAAGATCTGGTAAATTGTCATCATCCGAGTCACTCTCTACATCATCAAAGGAAGGTTTCTCAGGTCTATCGCCGTCCGCACCGCCTCCGCCACCCATGGTACGGAGCATCTCTTCCAAATCGTAGGAACTGTTTGCTCCACCACCATTTTCCTCTTCATCATCTTCATCTCTCCATTTGTTGAAGTCGATTTTAAGGTAGTGAGGTTTCTTCTTGTCCTTGGTCAGAGAAGGCCAGTATGGTGTGTCTTTCTTTTCCTTCCGTAGCACCATTTCTATACATCTTCCCTTATTAATAAAGCTGCTAGTTTCGGGAAGTACTGCTTCATACAAAGGTATGGTTACTTCGTTAACTTTGTTATCCTGAGCGTTGACACCTTTGAAGTACACTGATTCCTTTTCTATTTTGATGGTTGGGTCTTTAGATTCGATGCTGAACGTGAGTAATATCTCTTCCTTGCGTTGAGCCCATAAGACGGGAGGAGGTACTGCGGTTTCGTTGGACATGATTTTCACTAAAATGTAGGTTAAACTTTCAGGTAAATAGTCTGCCGAAAGAAGATCTTCTTGTGAGCGAATTTTCTAGACTGGGTTGATGATAAATTCAATGAAACTCACGAAATTTCCTTTTCAATTCTCAGTTCCGCTGTCTCGCCGCAAAATTCATTTATGGAAACGGCCACAGACAACACAATCGTTTCCGCTTGTCATTTAGTCAATAACCATTCATAATCATTCACCATAGACAAATAAAGCCCCTAGTCATGACAGTGGATTTTTTTTCGTTAAATCGATCGATTTAGTCCTTGGAATATTTACTCTGTAAGTTGCGTACCGGGTCCCACATCCAAACGTCCCAAGTGAAAAATTGTTTTATAATTATGATGAATATTATAAATTCGTGATTTAATTACTTGCAAGTTATTGTAATTTTATGTATAGTTTGAGAATAATGTTATGTTAGCACTTTACTTTAATTACTTAATTTAAATATATTTCATACCATTTGCAGCAAAAAATAAACCAAACAAAAATAACAAATTACAAATAATAAACAGAGCTCAAGTCAGTATCCGCGGGTAAAGTACCCAAAAGGCTGGCAACGTTACCTCGCTGAATAGCAATGCTAATTCGCTGACCGAGGTAAGCACCAGCCCTTTGGTCGTTTGTTCTCTCTATCAGACGCTTGGACAGCTCATTGAAGAGCAACCATGCGCTTGGACCCCAAGGGCCCAAAGTTTCTACCCCAAAAGGCAGAAATATGTATCCATCACCGAGGGATTCATATTTCCGCCTCTTGTGGGTTTCCGCCGATGTTGCCGCCACTCCCGCCGTCCGGTCCTAGAGGTAGATGATACATGGGATGCCGCCAGTGTGTCGACGCGTGTGGCATCCCACACCAGTGGCCTACCATGACTCCAGGGAATCAATGTCATTCCGTCAGGTCTCTTACCATCGTCGCGTGCGATACCGTTCGGCTCAAGTATGGCCGGCACGTTGACGGTGGTAAGAGCCCTCCGAATGACATCGTTCAGAGAGGCGTGTCGGGACTGGCGGCCAGCGCTTTGGCGGCAAGAAAGACCGTGATGTCCCTGACGGTCCACGGATGCTCCACAATGGCAATGATGGGGCTCGTTTGTATTAGCCCCAATTCGCAGGCTGACAGAGAGAGCAAACGTACTGTTAACCAGTAGCGTCCCAATGTTTCTGGATGGTAAAGTTTGAAGCCAGAACCCCGATTCCCGCTTTGCAGAGGCTAGAAGACGAGCACGATCGAATGGTGAAGTAGTTAAACTTATAAGGTCGTTTTGAATTTTTTTGTTTAAGGGCTCGTCCCAAAGCTTCTGCAAATGAGGTTTTTCGGGGAGGCTTTCTCCAGGGCAAGCTGTTGTCCAAGCGTTCGTAGCCTCGGTCATAAGATTGGTGTCACTGTGCCCTAAAGATTTAACCAATATTTTTGTAAGCAATTTTCTGGTGCTGTAGACCGAAGATAAAAAAGCCGGGAGAGAAACACTCGAAATTTCGCGGATACCCATACCACCAAACCGGATAGGAAGGGAAATTAATGGCTATGACTATAACTATGACACTATGTTCAAATTAAACACTTGTTTATCTTCGACTTTTATTATTAATAATTATGAAATCTCTCCTCTGGGCTCTGATTGGCTCACCATTCTCTGTCCCTTTCCCAAGGAGGCTCTCTGTCTTCCCTACTCAGAGTTTTATGGAATATTCCGAGTACTACCGGGAAGTTTCCAAAGTCGTACTAAGAGCTTCTAGAACTTTCCAGTCTTCAAGAACCTTCCTCAGCTTTTCGGGACTTTCGAATTGTTGTACGAGTAGAATGTTCGAGAGGTAAATCTCTCCTAAATCTAAATCATATACCTACAACTACCTATGTGCTCAGCGTCCACAACATATATTTTGTGAAAAACTCCTGCGCTAACCTCAAGATAGTTGCCGTTATTGTTTTGATTGTTTGTCGATTGAGTTGATAAATGACAGTACCTAGTCGAAAGGTTTGCTGGCTATGAATACATTTTATGTGCACTGCGTAACGTAAATAATCATTTTAGCCTCTCCTCTTTCTTCTCGAGTCTTCTAAAATGGAGTAAAATCTACTGCTACCATAACGAGCTGTTTTATAAGCTGCTAGCTGTGCTCCGCGGTTTCATCCGCTACCTTTTTACTTTGCCGAAAAATGTTACACTTTAGACAAATCTCATACCGGAAATGCTCACGGGAATGTGGACAATAATATTTAGTCAAATCAAAATTTCATCTGAGTAGTACCCGGGAACGGAGGTTTATAAGCATGGCGAAAATAAATTCGAAGTATAAAAATATTATACCGGATGTCTCGCGGAAACGAGGCAGATTTTAGTTGTTTAACCAGGCGAAATCTTATCCCAAATAAGCCGCAGGAACGTACACTAAAAAAAAAATGTGGTAAAAAAGTGAAATACTGTCAACCTCACTCTGTAGTAACTGTCAGTGTCAACTGTCATGAATAAAATATTTAAATTTTCACTTTTCTTTCTTTCAGTTTTCATTTTCAGTCAGGAAAAAAATTCGATTCGTTCTTGGTTATTTTGTTTTTCATGGAAATAAAATAAATAGAAATGGCCAGAAAAGAAGGGAAAGTATATTTGGGCTATGAAGATGAATTGATAACTGAAAAGAACTTGACACTTGTAAACTTTGCTGTGAACAAAATAGGAGGACAACCAGTAAGTTTTCTAAAAAAATATTTAAGCGTTTCAAATGTAACTAATTTAATTACTAACTTATTATTGTTTTTGTTATTTTAGAGCTGGCCGCCGCTAGATAACATACAATTATCTTCAAAGTGTCCTCTCTGTGGGCTACACAGGTTATTGGTGCTACAATGCTATGCCCCTCTGGAAAACTCTGTATACCACCGAACATTGTATATCTTCGCATGCATCAACCCCAACTGCTGGACTCAATCCGATAGGTAATCTGCTTGTAAACAATTATCAATATTTAATAATTATTGAATAATAAAATATAGCTACACTATTTTATTGTATGATAGTGTGGATGATTGTTCATTTTGACCCTTGCAAGTTGCTTCAATTTACAAACCATAACTTAAAACTTAAGCAGCACCCTTAATGACACCATAATATGGATTCATCAAAAACTGTAGTAAATTGAGCAATAAACAAAATTGATGGGGGTGTCACCCACACAATGCTACAGTATACTAGGTATAGTTGACTATTTGCCTGTTCTTCTGAGTAAAGGCTCTTTATCCGAACAAGGCAGTTGAGTCTATTTAAAAAAAAAATTGATGTTCATAAGTGTGTCTTTGATACCCAAATTGAATAAAATAATTTTGACTTTGACTATCTGTCACCGAACGGCTATGTTCTAAAATTTCATTAGAAGCCAGGTCCTATTTAAATACAAGCTTAACAAATGCTTGATCATAGCATCATTTAACATTAGTTAGCTATTTACTGTTTACTTATTGAAATTTAAATCACTAATTGCTCTGTTAGCCTAATGCCAGTTTTGTTATCGACAATAAGGCATTTCCAGACATTCTGGAAAAGAACTACTTTTCTCGATATACAACAAGTCTTTGCCCCTGTTTAGCATAAAGGACTACTTTGAAAAATTAAAAGCTATCTTCCTCACTCCTACTACCTGCTGTTGGCCTTTTAGTTTAGTTACAGAAAGATTCAAGTCAATCTCCGTCATGTACGATCCTCTCTCTTCTACTGCAGTACCCCAGGGCTCAGTTCTTTACAACATATTTACTAGTAATCTACCCCAGACACCCGAAACAGCTGTAGCAACCTTTGCAACTGAAGCAGCCTTCCTCAGTTGTAGCCGTGATTGAATTGAAGAGAGTAAACTGCTGCAAACTCAGCTCAATACCACCAACAATTGGCTAACCAAGTGGCGCATAAAAGCTAGCTCCCCAAAGTCCTTGGCCTCAACTCACATTGCCGCATTCAACCTGCGTTAAATACCTTGGATTCCACTTGAATTGTAGGATGACATGAAAAGACAATACAAAAACGAAGTGCAATGAAATTAACCTACGATTTAAAAACCTGCTCTAGCTCCTCGATAGACAGTGCCTTGTCTCTATCCAACAAGCTAAAGGTATAGGCACATACGGAACCCAACTGTGGTCGACAGTCAGCAAATCAAACATCTTGTGCCTCCACAGAGCTCAATACAATATTCTAAGGGTACTATTATCGGCACCCTGGCATGCTTGCAGCCCAGAAATCCACAATTACCTGGAAATCCCCCTAACACACAATACTCAGGCAACTACAAGGACTGTTTGACAACTCACCCAAAGCTATTATCCAGTATGCTCCTGCAGTTAAATTAAATTAGATGACTTAAGAGACCAGACATGCTGTCCCACTAAGGAGATAGAGCAGTGGCTCTTCCTCGCCAAACGCTAACCTTTTGTAACTCACCTGATTATAGTCTGTATGACTATTGCCGGTCAAAACAAGACGAACAAAAAAACTAAAACACATAGGGATCTGATCGTGTAATTTAAAAGTCTTTTGTATCAATGGTATCCTGTTTGGTTGAGATTGTGCATTGTTTTTCAGCTGGTTGTGTGTAAGAAGTCAGTATCAGGACACCTCTGCTACAGAAGCTGCTTCCATCGTAGCAATGCCTAGTCCAGACACTAACTTGGCATGGTGCACTGGAGCCGATGACTGGGATGAAAACGACAATAACGACACAGCCAACGGAAACATAATGAACATAGACAATGCACCTAGCCCCCACAATGCTATGCACAGGTAACACTTGCTAATCATATCATGTACTTTATTTTATCCTGGCGACACAGCTTGTAATTTAGTGAGATGATACTACACTATACCAAGACTAAAATGGTTGCATCAGCGGTTTAATTTAGTATCACTTCTGATGTCAAGTAAGTTGACAAAACATATTTAGGTATTGAAATATTATTAGAAATTAATAATAATAAAATTAAGGGTCAGATACAAAAGGCAGTGATCCTAGGCACATGCCATACTGTCAGGAGGTTCCTCACTCTGCAGCCCTAACCATCGGTAGCTTGGGCCTCGCCCGGCGCTGCCGGCGGCATCCTAGTTTTTAAGTTTTATATTCAATTATTGTAAAAAACTTTAAAAAAAAAAGCAAAATAAACATATTGGAATAATAATAAAGCCCTTTTATTCCGAACTATTTACATTTTAACTTTTTTGCTTTTATGATTTTTTCTTATAGTATTTCTCGCAGTTCGGCGTGCCTCCTGGCTCCTCCTAGTTCAGCTCTCTCCATTGAAGTCGATCTTCTGCAACTCTGGTCCAGTACGGTCCTAGGGTTAGGCGGATTTCGTCACTCTATCTTGTTTTTGGAAGGAGGCAGCAGAAAAAAAGGGCTTCCGAAAACAAGATTATTAAGAATTAGTAAAAAATATATTGTCTACCAACAGATTTACATTTTTTCAGGAATTCTGATGAAGATGAAGAGAGCAATTCATATGAAATAGATTCAATGGAACAGGCCCTGGGTAACCTGCAAGTATTTGATGCCCATAATGCCAACATGTCACCTGTTCAAGGTACCTCATAATATAATAATTATGTTATTTAAAAACAATTTATCCACATAATATTGACCGGTGGAAATCGCACACTGCGTTTTAAGCAATCTTCTTACCGCACACCTGCAATCTGTAAAATGAGCTCCTTCCTGCAGTATTTCCGAATAACTACAATAAGGATTTCTTCAAAAAGGCTGTCAATAGAGTCCTTATTTATTACCTGTTATGTGTAAATCTGGGGTTATAAGCCGCAGTGGCAGATTCAGGATTTTGATTTGTGGCTTAACATAGATTAAAGTAAGCTTATCAAGACGGGTAGTATTTTGGTTTGGCGGGACTTAGCGTAGAGTAACCATTATATAAACAATATTACTATAAAAAAAGGAGTTTTAGCCCCCTCCCTCTAGATCTGCTACTGATATGCCATCTCCGTTCTGAATTGTATACAAATCTGTCCATCTGTTTGTGGGTGTGAAGAAGTAACAAACTAATACACACACACACACACACACACACACATAAACTTTCGTGTCTATAATTTAAAAGTAAGATATGTGTATGACGTCTTGTTCATACAAGTCAAAAGTAGAGTGTATGGTGACAGAACAACTTTTAAACAACTTCGATGTTATTAATCATATTTAATTTATGAGAGCTTGGTTACTACATAATCTGTTTATGACCTTGAATCTTATTTTAAAATAAGAGACTTTTAAATTATTATTATTTTATACAATGACAGTTATATTTTAAATAAGTGAGCAATTTATTTTGTTGATATTAATTATTTATTTCTTGACATAATGTTATTACTGTTTTGACATTCATAATCCCTTGCATTGTTCAATAAATGTCAAATTTATTGAACTGTGACGTGCAACTATTGGAGTTATCAATAAATTATGATTTCTGATTTATGATGTGTGTCCAGGGGCAGTGGGCGCGGTCCACGCTCCGATAGCAGCGGCGGAACTCGAGGGCGGCGACGAGCCGGGTCTGGTCTCGGTCGACACACCTACTGCGCCTCCCAAAGCTATTGAGGATCTTTTGAATCAGGTACAGCGGGATTAATATGCTTAATAGTAATAGTAATAAAGCTTTAGGCAATAAGGCCGCCCTTGTACTGCCGAATGAAATACATTATTCTTTCTTTGTTTGTTTTACTTTGTACTAGCTGTCACCCCGCGACTTCGTTTGTGATTGTTTGAAGTCGGTTAAGTTATAAGTTAAGGTTCAAAATCTTAATATATTAAGATTTTGGTGTGCAATAAAGATGTATTGGATTGTATTTTATTTCAGACTGCCGAGTTGCCAGTGGACATGAGGAGAAGTCTCATGGTTGGACCGCTGCAGTTCTGTCCCAAATTCATCTATGTGGAAGAGGAATGGAAGAAAACTGACAACAATGATGAAAAAGTTGTTGAGCTGCTCAATAAATATAAGAGAGAAAATGGTAAAACATTTCATCGTACATAAAAAACTGGCTGCACCCCGCGATTAATATCCCAGTGTCAAGTTTAATCCAGATCCGTTTAGCCGTTTTCGCGTGATTGAGTAACAAATATCCTTCCTTTCATCTCATCCGTACGTACAAACTTTGGCATTAAAAAGAGGAGTGAAGTAAGGCTACTATTATAGTAGTGTGATGTGGCCTCAAGTATGGTATAATGATATATTACAGAGACAAAAATGGTCTCCGTAAGAAGCCATTTACAACAAGTTCGATATACACGAATGACGATGACGAGTGACGTCATCAGGTGTTGGTTCCCGGAACACAAGACCTTGTTTGTTGTATGATGGCCTCAAGTAAGAGTTGAAGCTGTTCCGCAGACATGGAGCAAGTGGAGCGCGAGCCGCGGGCCGGCGCGGCCGCCGCGGGCGAGGACGAGGTGTACGAGGAGCCGGCGCCGCTGCACGGGGACCGGCTCTTCCACGCCTTCCTGACGCGCCTCCGGACCAACCCCGGCCAGATACTCAGGTGAGCCGGCGCCGCTGCACGGGGACCGGCTCTTCCACGCCTTCCTGACGCGCCTCCGGACCAACCCCGGCCAGATACTCAGGTGAGCCGGCGCCGCTGCACGGGGACCGGCTCTTCCACGCCTTCCTGACGCGCCTCCGGACCAACCCCGGCCAGATACTCAGGTGAGCCGGCGCCGCTGCACGGGGACCGGCTCTTCCACGCCTTCCTGACGCGCCTCCGGACCAACCCCGGCCAGATACTCAGGTGAGCCGGCGCCGCTGCACGGGGACCGGCTCTTCCACGCCTTCCTGACGCGCCTCCGGACCAACCCCGGCCAGATACTCAGGTGAGCCGGCGCCGCTGCACGGGGACCGGCTCTTGCACGCCTTCCTGACGCGCCTCCGGACCAACCCCGGCCAGATACTCAGGTGAGCCGGCGCCGCTGCACGGGGACCGGCTCTTGCACGCCTTCCTGACGCGCCTCCGGACCAACCCCGGCCAGATACTCAGGTGAGCCGGCGCCGCTGCACGGGGACCGGCTCTTCCACGCCTTCCTGACGCGCCTCCGGACCAACCCCGGCCAGATACTCAGGTGAGCCGGCGCCGCTGCACGGGGACCGGCTCTTCCACGCCTTCCTGACGCGCCTCCGGACCAACCCCGGCCAGATACTCAGGTGAGCCGGCGCCGCTGCACGGGGACCGGCTCTTCCACGCCTTCCTGACGCGCCTCCGGACCAACCCCGGCCAGATACTCAGGTGAGCCGGCGCCGCTGCACGGGGACCGGCTCTTGCACGCCTTCCTGACGCGCCTCCGGACCAACCCCGGCCAGATACTCAGGTGACGACACAAATTAACCAAAACGGGATTCGAATAAACCATTAAAGAGATACAATCTTTAAAAAAAAACCGACTTCTCAGAACTGGATTTTGACAATAGGAACAATCTGTACTCGTAAGTATTCAAAATAAACTGCTCGACCGATTTTGACAAAATTTAAAAGACTACATGGGAAGTACCTTTGTAACAAAAAAAAAGAATTTTGTAAATCGGTTCAAGGGTTTTCAAGTAATCGGTAAACATAAAATGAGTTTTTGCTATTTTGAAGTGTGGAATGAGTGTGGGGTAATGTTATATGCAAAATATTGGTTTCTGTTTTGACTCACAAGCGATGTGGTCGGTCATCGACAAAGCCCTTGAATTAAATTAAAAGAAAAGTTTTTGTATTGTATTGTATTGGTTTTACCCGACTGCGCAAGAAAGAGGGTTATGTTTTTGAGTGTATTTAAGTATGTATGTCTGTACGTATGTGGGTATGTAGACATATATGTATGTATCAGGTTTCTTTGGCACGGCCTACAGCCTAAACAGCTTGATAGACTAGACTTCGACATGTGGTGTCATTTGAATCATCACGTTTTGCAGCCGGGTTTTTTGTTTTTCTTTTAATAATGTTACTAGTGGACGCCCGCGATACTGGGTTTTCCAAGTGCGGGGTTCACAGTGTTTGTATGTTGTGCAAATGGTTTGATAATAAATATTTGTCGGGACGGACGAACGCGACACCGACATGAGATACCAGATCATGACAGATCAGCATCTGTTCTATTATACCGTGGCGGAAGTATATGGGGCGATGAGAATGAGACGACGCATGTACAATCACTTTATTCTGTCACATGATATTACATTACACTTATTACAAGCGTTATTAAGTTTGGTTTAAAGCAACTCGTGGATAATAACTAAGCATTTTACTCGGGCAGCGTGTGCACTGGGCGAGCGCCATCGAGCGAATGCCCCGAGCAATTTTTTATAAATTAATTTTTGAATGATTATGCTGTTGGCCACTGAGGCTTCGATAGCGTACCGGGCATTAGGCAAGCGCAGATGGCGCAGGGCCTCAAATAATGCTTACGACTACGGGCGACGAGCGCAAGGGCACCTCTAAGGTCCTGGGGCCCTATTCGGAGATTTTATATTTTCATCTCACCTTTTTTCATCCTTGTTGCTCTCATTTGAAACGTCATAGGTGTGAGAGTGACCAAGATAAAATCTCATCTCATCTCACGCGTAGGAATAGCCCTACTGGCTTGGGCTGTCGCCGAGGGAGGGGCGTCGAATTGCATGCCCCGATCTACTGCAGGCGACGTCTTTTATAGGCGCTAGGGTGGGGAGCGGGTGGCGTGTTCGCTGACGAGTCGTCTGCTGGTAGGTACTCTCGCGAGGAGCCGCCGCTGCTGGGCGCGGCGCTGGGCGGCGCGGGGGCGGCGGGCGGCGCGGGGGCGGCGCCCGGGCGCGGCTGCGCGCGCTGCGCCGCCCCCCTCATCTGCGAGCTGCAGCTGCTGCCCGAGCTGGCGCACGGCCTGCGCGTGCCGCCGCAGCACGTGCCGCTCTCGCACCTGCACTTCCTGTCCGTGCTCGTCTTCACCTGCGCCCGCAGCTGCTGGGACTCCACCGATAGGCTCGTCCAGGAAACTGTCGTTTTCCAACCGGAGGTCATGTAAACATTTTCAAGGGTAGAAAACAGTTTCCATTTGTCCTCCAAGAACTGCGGGTACGGAACTTACCTCTCTCTCAATTGCATTTCTTATCTGTACTCGTGTTCACAGTCGCCCAGAGTTGCTGGCAATCTACTGATGCGCTCGTGAAAGAATCTGCCGTTTTCCAACCGGAGGTCATGTAAAGACTTTGATGGGTAGACAAAAGTTTCCAATATTCTAAGAAAACTGTGGTTGTTGCCACAGAACATACGGATCTTACTTGCATTTACTGACTGTAATAGTGTTTACATGCGCTCAGAATTACCATCAATCTACCGATGCGCTTATGAAGGAAACTTTCGTTTTCCAACCACGGGTGTGATTCCAGGTTTGGTTGAAGTCATTGAAGACTTGAGTTTTGAAGGATAGAAAAGGATTGATATGTAACTATAGTGTTGCCGTATATTTGACTCCTTGCCCGCGCTGTAGAGGGGCGTCCGGGTAAGGCGTTAAAAGGGAGCGAAGTAAGAGCCGCCCTGCCGGGCCTGTCACCCAATGCTACCTCGCTCTCCTTAGACGCCTTATCCCGTCGTACCTTTACCGCACGGGCGAAAGAAAGCTCATTTCAGCGGCACCACTGTAAATGTGTGATCATAATCTTTTGATTTGGTTTGATCAATAAAACCGATTCGGAATTTGTGCCCTGTCTATACCTATTCGCGACATTCGCCAAACTTATGTAGAGCTTAAGATAATCTATTTCATTAATAAGATATTACAACTTTCGTTTTAATTAGAGTCCTATTGCTATAGAAACAACTTGTAATGTCCAGTGATATTGTCGTTTACTTCCAATTTATTGTTGAATCTTGTTGTTATAAAAAAATGTTTTTTCATATTTTTAAATCAATTTCACCTTTATTTCTTCATTAATAACACATTTAAATTATTAAATTAGCTACATAAGTACATGTGGTGTCTCTTATTCGGACGTTGCTAAGAATAATGTGTCTTACGTGTCTATTATGTACTTAAGGTAGTAAAAATCGTTGGCATTCCAGTCGTTTTAAAGTAATATAATGCTAGTGCCTGGTTTACATGTTGTAAGTTGGTAAACTTGGCTTTATGCCGCGACCACACATTAGTCGTATTTGCACCCATCTAAGTCTTAGGGCCAATCACCAATGTGTGTACCATTGATAATGAAGCCTATGTGTCGTTGTAATAAGGTTCAATATTGACCTTTTCAAATTGAAGCCAAGCTTGGATCAAAGTTACACCAATTTGATGCCCCGACGTACGTTATTATCTCAAGAAACTTTGACAACTAAGTTTCAAGTCAGTTTGCAAAATCACCAATGTGTGTACCATTGATAATGAAGCCTATGTGTCGTTGTAATAAGGTTCAATATTGACCTTTTCAAATTGAAGCCAAGCTTGGATCAAAGTTACACCAATGTGATGCCCCGACGTACGTCATTAACTCAAGAAACTTTGACAACTAAGTTTCAAGTCAGTTTGCAAAATCACCAATGTGTGTAGCAGTTGATAATGAAGCCTATGTCTCGTTGTAATAAGGTTCAATATTGACCTTTCCAAATTGAAGCCAAGCTTGGATCAAAGTTACACCAATGTGATGCCCCGACGTACGTTATTATCTCAAGAAACTTTGACAACTAAGTTTCAAGTCAGTTTGCAAAATTCGTAGCAAACAAACAAGCTAACAGACAAAAAGAAGCGAGGTGAATAAAAACGTGGTTTACACCTCATTTAACAAATGCACTTACATCGTGTGAACCAGGCTTTAAATAGATATACGGGGTCCTTCCATGACATCTTATTAACATGATGACGTTTTGTTTTCGACGCTGCGCTACCTTTTTTTTTTTAATGTACAATAGGTCAGCGTTTGACCACCAACTCTCCTGATGTTAAGCGACGTTGTGATCTAAGATGGAGCACGACGACCTATAAGGTACTTATTCACTCTAGCCTTGAAGTTTTGTAGAGTGAAGAAGTGCAAAGACGGCAGTTGAGTGAGGCGTTACAAGTGCGCTACTGCTCAGACCCGTCTTCGGAACTGTTACACCGGACTACATCCCTAAACACGAGTAGGTCATTTCACGGCATGGCTTGGTCCGGTGGGTGGTAACTAGCCACGGCCGAAGCCTCCCACCAGAGTTTGCTACCCGGTTAGCTCTACCCGGGGACCACGTGTAGGGAATCAGAATAGAGTACACTTCTGCGGACGTGGGTAGCTCAGCCCCCAAACGTTATTGGCAAATCAAAAAATTATCCCCCATGGACATGGCGATACGATCAGCGGTCGCACAGCGTCGACAACAACACGTTAATCATGGCAAGGCATGTCATGGCAGGCGCTCTTTACTTTTAATGCCCATATAATACGGCGACGGATTTAAAATTGTGAAGAACTGAAAGTACCAATTACGGATAATGAGAAGGATATTGAAATTATGATTAAAATAGTTGAGATTGAAAAAGAATAGCGTACAGAATGTCCAAAAGTAAAGTTAAACTGCCACGTAGGAAATAAGTATGCGTATTTTACCTACACATTAATCGTAATTAATAAGGTAATTCACACTATGATTTCAGTTCCTGACAGTGTTACATTATATCATAAACAAGAAATAAAAAAATGCATAAACATCTGCTAAACCAATGTTCAGTTAGACATTGAGTAGCAAGTAAATAGCGCTACACAAACGTGTAACTATTGTTTGAGCAATAAAGTGTAAATCGGCATTGGTTATTTACACACATGCTTAGCAACTTTTTCTTTTTCGTCTGGCAACTTTTGATAAATTCGTTTATAAACTTTTTCGCCCAAATAGTTTTTAATAATTATTTTTTACGAATGCTCACTAATTATTAATATTGCACATACAATTTACGTTTAGGAAAGAAATATTGTTCAAATTATGTTGTTTTTTGAATCTCTTGTCCAAAATTCGTTACTATAAACTATATTAGGTTACAACAGCAGGTGTTGATATCTAAGTGTGAATTGGCCCTTAACTAATACTAAGCACTAGTCATCTCTAGCATTCTAGTAGAATTGCAAAGTCAATAGTAACTCATGTATAGCTTACTAGATGATACCTCTATGAATCTTGATAAATCTACTTTTGTAGTAATAAGGTTATACAGTTAATTATCTTCAGTAGTACCCCGCGATAAATATTGCACATCGATTTTTAGAAAGAGATTCGGTTTCGTAGAGCGTTATCTCTTTCGTACGACAGTTACGTTTAGTGTGCGACAGAGATAACGCTCTACGAGGGTGAAGTCCCTTTCCAAAGAACGATGTGCAATATACATATATCGCCGAGTACTGTAGTATGTTGCCCTCAAAGGCAGCATATTATTATTCTTGACGTAGCTAAGAAAAAGTGTAGTTTCTATAAAATTAATATCTCGATAACTATAGTATTGCTATACTCTATTCACTGTAGCATGGTGCGCGTGACACCCGCATATAATTTCGTTTTCACCTTAGAAGCACGGAAAGGTTCTGTTTGTCATTCGAAATCTGAGTGCAAAAGTACATTTTAGCCGCTAGCGTGGAAAGAGTTTTGAAAATTCGAACCTTAGAACCCGTACATCGTTTTTCTCGCTGTAGTGAGGTGCAAAGTTGTGTTTCGCTCGGTAGCAAAGGTATTCGGCGTCTCGCACTTTTGAAACCCTCGCTACGCTCAGGATTCTATATTTCAATCCTAGGATCCTTCGTTTGCTCAGGTTTCAATACAAGTAATCGCGCCAAAACACAACTTAACGCCTTGCGTAACAATTAACTATTATACGGGTGCTCCTAGACGGGCCATTTTTACTGCATAACTGGCCCGGAAATACTAGCCCGGCAACATTGTCGACTGTAGCCCGGCAATATTGCCGACTGTAGCCCGGCCTGCTAGAAATGTATGACGATATGTTTGGGCCACACTCAAAGTATTGTCGCAATTTTGCCGTTTAGTATTGCAGTAAATATATGGCCCGCCTAACTCCTAGATCTGCTATAATCTATACCTAAATAAATAATAAATTAAGCTTAGGGCACTCCGCCCTAAGCTTAATTTACAACAGGTATAGATTATTCTGTATTTTAGAGTTGTGATACTTAGGGTGCTGCTAAGTCAAGATTTGTAAATCGTGGCAACTTTCAAGGTCGAAAAGGAACGATGTCTAATGTCATCTACACTATCCTACAATGGAAATAGTATAGCGACTGTAAACGTCCTTTAAACAAAAAATACCATTTCAACTTTAACTTCAACTCGTGTTTTTGACTCTTGTGAAAATATGTGAGAATTTAAGTATGTTTGTATTTAAGTATGTTTCTGTTTCTTATTCTTGTTTTGATGAAGTTACGTCAGGTTTTTTAAGTGTTGAATTTGACAGATATTTTCCTAGGCTTTGGTTGCTGATGTTATTTTAGAAATCGCTAGCACAGATTTTTTTTTGAACACTGTGTATTTCGCCCTCTGATAAAAGCCAGGGCGATTTTTTTCCCACCCATGATTTGTGATTTTTATTCGTAATTTATTATAAGTAAAAAACCATTTGAAACCCAAATACTATGTAATTACAAACTAATTTACAAGCTAGTTGATAATTACAAGCTAATTTCGCTTAACTTTTGACCCGGACGCGGCGAGGGAAGTCTCCTAAACTGATTGTTTTAAATTTGAATTTTAAATCAATAACTACAGATTTTTTGGCTTTATTTGATGAATAGGTATATATTAAATAGCTTAGTGTTTGTCAAGATTTTTCGTAATTTATGTAAATTTTTAGAGGATTATTTAAAACTATGAATTCGTGCAATAATTTTCAGAGCTATGGAACTAATTTAATAATTTTAATAATCTTAGATTATTTCAAATGCATACCTTATTTGGTGTTAGTACATAATTGTTTCGAAATTAAATTCTCAAGGTGTCGTAAAGTTGTAGTAATATTGTAGTATGTAATGCTGTGATTTTACTATTATTAGGGGTTTACTGTTGTATTTAGATACTAAGTATCATTTACCTGTTTTCCGGTCCATGAACTTGTTTACTAAATAAAATTATTATGAGAAATAAATGTCAGTACTTACCTACCTAAATGATCGTTTAATTTAAATGTGCACTTTAGAAACTTAACACTGCCATCCGAGAATATTTTTAACTACATCCACCTGTGCGCCGGACATTTTCATTGCAAATAATATTATAGAAAAGTTACTGCATAATAGTAATGCATTTAAGAATATGAATAAATTTAAAAGCATAGAAGAAGATAGATTGAGGCCACATATAATATTTAGGACATGTTAATTTGGTTGGAACAAGTAGTAGGCAGACTATTTTTTGGGAAATAAACGCCAAAATATGACGGAGTAATCAATTTAAAAAGCGTTAACAGCTCCAAAGTTAATTCGATTGCTTTATTTAGGAAAATCCAATATGTTACAGTGGCCAGTGGTATTTCGCTGTCCCATTAACCTCATTATGTATTTGCAACTTTGCTAATTTTGGCAAGATTTGGTAGTAATTTATGTTTTGCCTTGTAAGGTTCGGGCATTGCCCAAGAGATGGTGACTTGATGCATAATGACTGCGTGGGTGCTCTAGAGTCTTAATATTAAGTTAGTTTGTTTCGGCAGACAACAATTGGACTTCATTTTGAGCAGTTTATTTTCGCAGTTCTTGGTTGAGTGACCTATCTCTGGACACAATGGGAAGATTTCACGTAATCAGATTTTTAATCGTAAGTAACTCTTCTAAATACATAATTTTTTGTTCGTAAAATAATTATGTTGCATTTCTTAACAATTTTCCCATTCAAAAGTGCAGTTTTATTTAAAGCATAAATATCGTGCTTAAATGGACGAAACAGACATGTAGGTAACTAACAAGACGTGAAAATTAATTTTTGACAGTTATTTAAGTTTGGAGATTCACTAATCGACCGAGCGAGCGAAGTGTCTATGATCAGCTTCGACAGAAATGCTTTCGTATGTCCGGATGTCTGTATTCTTTAACAGGCCGCATTTCATAACCGATTCTGTAGAAATTTTGTGGGCAGGTTCGGTATTTAATATAATAAAATTTTACAGGTTTTTAAATACTTATACTAAACGATAATTATACAAAAATTTCAAAAAATACTCTGAAGCGAATTTTAATATGGTACCTGCTCACAAAATTTCACGAGAATCGGTTGAGGAATGCAACCTGTAGAGAAGTAGGTACAGACGTCGGCCGCGAGGTCTACAGCTCAGAGAGCCACTAGTATCATTATATTTCCTTTTTTCAGTCACTATTGTTAGCATATTCGTTAGAAGCCATCTCTGTCAACCCTTCACTGTGCCCTACGAATAAGATAGCTCCGCACAGGCGGATAGCGAATTGGGAGTACGGCACTGGGCGTACTTTTGGCGCATTTTACGACTTGCTGGTACCTGGCGACTCCTACGACGGTCCCAACTACCCGAATGACCTACAAGAGCAACCTCAAGAGGACGACCCTAGCGATTGTGGAGAAATAGATGACTACGACGAAAATGATTTAAGTTCAAGTAAGCTATCTTTTTTAAATAAACTCTATCGTATATTGTTTTGGATCCGAAAGTTTGAGCAGAAATATGGTTGTGTACCCATGTTAAATTTCTTTGGTTACTACTCGGTTATGGGCGAACGGCCTGCTCTGGATGTGGGGTAGCTTATATTTTGGATACTCAGACTGAAACTTAGGCTTCTAATGTAGAAAATATTTTTTTTATATATTTTTATTTTAGCGTAATTTCTAATTCCTGTGGGGGAAACCGTAGGACGCTGCTAGCTAACAGCTTTACTATACATTTAACATGGATAGGCACATTCGAAATGGAAAGCGGTTTGAATACTCCTTAAGGGGACGTAGAATACGGGTAATTCCATGAACCGTCCTGTGCGTTGTGGGGGACACCGTAGGACGCTGCTACCTTTACCATACATTCAATATGGATAGGCATATTCGGAATGGAATGCGGCTTGAATACTCGTAGAATAGGCGTAGAATACGGGTAATTCCATGAACTGAGTAAACTAAAATATTACAGCTATATTTATCAGCTATAACTAAAATTAAATGAGAATGCACTTATTCAAAAATTACCTGGATTGTCCTATAAAATAAAAAATAAAATATAATAAAAAAGCCTTATATTTACAGTTTTAACAGTACACACTTACAAATGTTGATGCCTACCTACACTTAATTAAAAATTGAAACTGATATCGATAATATGAAATTGATAACATAAAATTATTTTAAAAACATATTGAATTTTTACTAGGTACTTAATATATAAAAGAATTTATATTTTAAGTACGTAGGCACCATTATACTGTACTGGAACCCCCCTCAGGTAAAGGCCTCCTTAAAAAAGTAAAAGGATTGTCCTATATTTAGGTATAATTCTGGCTAGGTACGCAAACCGTAAACGGTCGATCGTAGTTGCCATTTTAATAATAACATAACTGCTATTGAAATAAAGTCGACAATATTTTATTGTCTAGCTATTCCTTATTTTAGTCGTTTCCTTATAACAGTAAAATTATTTTTGAGTTAATATAAATATTAGCTGCTCCTCGCGGTTTTACCGGCATTTAAAAAGTAATCTGTGAATTTAATAAGTTATCCAGGGTTTAAGCTACCTCTACACCAAATTTCATCAAAATTCATCCTTCCGTTTGAGCTTGAACAAGTGTCAAACTTTATCATTTACTAGCTGCTTCCCGCGGTGTCACCCGCGGTTAAAAAGTATCCTATGTGCTATTCTAAACTATAATCTATCTCTGTGCCCAATTTCATCCAGATCTGTTCAGCCGTTCTGGCGTGAAAGAGTAACAAACATCCTTATTTTATATTAGTTTTATTAGTAGGATAGTAGGAAGTAGGATAATAAAAGTAAGTAGGTAATAAGAAAAGTTACGAATTCGATGGCATCTATGATCTGTCTGCAGTCGGCCACTGAGAATTAATACGGTTAACTTACTATAAATTAGGCTTCGTTTGCACCTGCAAGAAACTTCTGCGAGAAATGCCTGACATCAGCTTGCAAGTGTAAATTCCTTAGCAAGTGCTGTCGCGACAAGACTTGCTGCAGTCGGACATTTCTCGCGGGAGTTTACTCGCTTACGATCGAGTTTATACTCGGTTTGGACACATTGAGAGAATGGATGAAAGCAGATTGACGAAACATGTTTACAAGGCGAGTGTGGTTGGTCAAGTCGGTAAGGATCGACCTAGGCGTACAAAAACAAGGTCTAGCATACCGGGACCAAACACGTAATGACGTCATCGTCATCTGTCTCTGTCGAACTATTTGTAAAAGACTTATTTCGGTCTCGCTTAAGCATCGATTGACGTCACTACGTGTTGCCCACGTAACCGGAATGCTATTTACCTGGCGAAGTATATTATTATACCATGGGCGTACATACCTCGACCAAAACGAAGAAGTTTTAAAGAAAGGTTAGGTCAAGAGTACCTGTAACCGACGAGCGTGTATGAAAAGACTCATGGAAATGGAAGAAGCGAAAGATGTGTACCAGGATCGTAGCAAGTATAAGAGAAGTGGTCTCTGATACCCCTTTGGAAAAGAGGCGTGATTATATTTAATGTGTGTTTACTCGCTGGTGTAAAAGAGGCCATATAGTCTGTAGTTGCCTTTAGTAGGTACGCTGTCTGAATACAGTAGTATTTTCTATCATTGTCAATCGTTATCGACCTTGCATTGTCTTTTAGGTACTACTGCGTATTATTGAATCAACTCTAAGTTTGTACAGACACGTATACCTACCAGATAAATCTTGAAAAAATCGCTTTAGTATTTTCGGTCAGAAACTACATTTTGTTTATCGTAGGATTTATTCAAATATTTTGAAGTGAAACTTCTACTGTTACTTCCAACAAGGTTGCGTTAAACGTTTAACGCTCTTGCGGAGGGGGAAAAGAAAGAGACAGAGAGAGAGAGAGTGAATGCGAGGCACTCAAACGCATGCGCGTATTAAGAAAGATACACAGAAGTTTTACTTGTTTCGCGTGGAGGGACTCCACAGACTATTTTTTTTTGTAGAGAGAGTCATGATTTTATCAATATTTTTAATAATAACGAAATGTGCTATAGTACTTTGATGTGAAATAATGTTACATTACAGTTACTAATTTATCTTGGAAACGCTTACCCACTTACCAATAAATTTTGTATAGCCTCCGAATAGTTATACAGTGTTTTGTCTTCTTCTTTCTTATATATTTTTGAACTCGATCGAAAAATACAAAAGACAGTGTATCTATTTCGAGGATTTAAAACGTTTATTGCTAAGGGGTTTAAAGTGCATTTTTCTTCTGGTACAGTCACGCCGCAGAGGAACAGAAGGCAGGGATACCGAGGCAGCCGAGGTCACGGTTTTAATTTATTCGGACCATCACTAGACTCTTCAAATGAGGAGGGCCCAATAAATTATCCCCAGAGACCACCAAATCGTCCTCAAAGGCCACCTTATCGTCCTCAAAGACCACCAAATCGTCCTCAAAGACCGCCATATCGTCCTCAAAACCCGCCAAGCTACCCTCAGATGCCTCCTAGACCTCCAACCACGAATCGGCCGCCGGTGCCTTCGTTTCCGGCCGCGAGACCACCATATTGGTCTGGAGGGCTCTTCGGATCAAACGAGTACAGGCCGCCACAGCACCAGAATCCCTCAGGTAAATTTCTTTTGAATCAATACAGTATTCGGTTAAACTATAAGGACATTAAAAAAAAATTAAACAGACGTTTGTCTACTATCTTGTCTGATGTTAAACAGCGATGTGTCCACGACTCTACCTGTCTAATGTTAAGCAGTGATGTGTCTTTTTAATGGTTTTTACAAGATCCCGAAATGTTAAGCTGTCTTAAATCTTGGAGAGTTTTAATTCTCCACATCAAATTGCTCTTAACCACCTATTTATCTTTCATATTTGCCCAGCATTATGCAGATGTGATAACTAAGACTTATATCTACATTGTAATCTCGCTGAAAATTCCAGATAACATCAAGCCCATCCATGAATATTCGGAGGACGGGCAGGTGACGTATCGGCCGAACGTCGTAGGCGGGTCCCTGGGCCACGTGGTCGGGGTATCGCCCATCATACCAGGACCGGCCAGCCAGGACGAGGCGACCACAGCCAGAACTTTCCACGACCGTTTCAGACCCACTTCAAATAACCAACCAACCGGTCCGAGAGGTCGAAACCTCAACAACAACATTCTCGGATCTTTCGTCGACTTGCTATTCTAATAAAAACATGACAATTTAGTAATATCTTTTTATTGTTTTGACGAGTAACGACACGAAGAGACTATTGTATTACCTTCCAGTGTTCGTGTCGTCATGATTTTTAAATATCAATATGCAACCTTTTATCTTTGCCATTTTGTCAGATCCTTGCGTAAGTCGCGAGAACAAAGCGCGACTGCTTAGTGTGCTGATACCCTCTCGCAACACAACTCTCTACGTACTGTTAGTTATCAAGTGCTATATTTTATTAAACCTTCAAGAAGTATTGGGAACTTTTTTGTCAGAGTTAATGTGAAACGGAACTAATTCCGCTCATTATCTGCGGTATTCGCTGTAATTCAGTTGTAGTTTCAGGTCTAATGAAAACCTCGTGACCACATTAACACTGTTATCCCAGTATTGTGTTCATTTCCTTGATTAATCCAATTCGTTAATTAGGTATATTGCGGTAGGTAGGTATTATGATATCATCACATGTGTCAGGTTCGCACAGTGTTAAACGATTTCTAGTGTCTTTATAGTGCGCTGGTGTCTATGAAGGAATGTGAAATTTTGAAAAATGAAGATTTTGTTATATTGGGTGGCAACACTTCTGAGTGTTAGTTGTCTTCAGCAGCAGTCGTTGAAGGGTTAGTACTTGATCACTTTTACTACAATCAAACATAACTTTGGTTTTATAATTTATTAAGCTTCGTTAGAAGAATTAATTTGAAAAGACCAACGTTTCTTAAACACAATTTTTTACTTATACATTTTTTAACTTAGTAGCATAATAAATAAAAGAGAGTAGGTACTTACTGACCTACTTAAATACAGAGTTTGAAAAATTGGTTTAGAGCCAATTTTAAAAGCTCGCTTAATTTTTGACTATTTAAAACCTTGTTGGTCTCGTACATCAGAAAACCCCACGTACTTAACTTTCCTTTATTCTCAACGTCATTTTTCTTCTTAGATGCCCATTTCTCACATAATCCATATCAAGACATTGTTCGGCGCACACCTTTAATGAAGCAAAGAGCTCATGGTTACCTACAAGTTCGCTCAGGCGTCTATCTATTTTACCAGCTCTACTACGCAAATGGAATTAAGGCAGATGCTCCAAACAAACCTCTCTTGATATGGATACAGGGAGGGCCGGGGTATGCGGCTAGTGGCATCGGGAATTTTGCGGAGATAGGTCCTTTGACTATGGATTTCAAACCGCGCAATCATACATGGGTAAGATAATTAGCATTTATAATATTTATTAGTGGGTGATATTTATGATTTATGAAGCGATGATAGCCTAGTCGAAGAAGGCTCGCCTCTCAAGCCAGAGGGAGTGGTTCGATCCCAGACGAAGGCACGCACCAATTTGTTCATTTGTGGAGTATGCGCGTATTTAATGTCATCTGCTACATTACTGCGGAGCCCGGTGTATAGCGACAGGCTCGCGTCCTGCCACCTTTGGGACTGAATATCGTCCGGTTAAGTGTGGGTGTCAAAAACCTCTGCCAGCCCCTTTGGGGAAGGCGTGACATGTTGTGTTAATAGGTGTTGTAGATTGAAATCTTATCACGACTCAGTTCAGATTTAAATGCTACACATATACCTACCGGAATTTTAAAATATTCGGTTGCAGGACTATTATTCTAAATTTTTGCGATGAAAGAGCTAAACCAATTTCAATAAAAGTTGGCAAGAAAGTAGTCTAAATCAGCCATTAACCCAGGTACAGTCAACAAGTACAATCCACACGCAGTTAGCACGACTAGGTATTAGTCTACAATCTAGAATCTACATACCTAGATTATAATGGTCGATGATGGTAATGATGATCTAGATTCTAGATGATTTTCCACTCACTGTTGATTACGGTAAAAATCGCTTCAGCGCGCTACTTTAATAAAAAACCACGTATAGTAAAAACGAACTAAACTATAACTCTACCTATAGTTATTTCATAAAATGAGAAACTGCTGGCCATATGTTCAGTTTTTTATTACAACTTTCCAGGTTAAGACGGGTAATCTGTTGCTCATAGACCATCCCGTGGGCGCCGGATTCAGCTACGCCACCAACGACTCCTTGTACGTTAAAAGTGATCGTGAAATGGGTAAGTCAGTGAAGTTTGTGACTCAGTATTCAATATTTTGCAATTTGTACAAAAATAGACTGATAGAATAATTGTATGTTTGAGTAATAGGGTATATTACTCATACAGACATATCAATAAGACAATATAGTCACGGTGCAACATGTAACGAGTCAATAGCATGCGATGTGCCAATATTATGATCTACATGAGATTTGAGTAATATCTACTGAGATACAATATACTACATTCTAGAGGTGACACCGCTTTACTATGCGATGTCCCATTTAACTGAGTTATGAATTAAAGGAGTATGTGTATATGCATGCAGTGAATATAACAATATTCACTCAGTTACGCTATAGAAAAATAAAAGTTAACAGCAAAAGCGTGCTAGGGATGTCTCGTATGTTGTAGTACAAACCTCCCGATATATTGATCCGAAAAATACATTAGAATACATGATCACATGGCACTATCAAAATAGATTGGTACATTGAGTCAAAGTATGGTGTCATGCAAGGTCGGACTGAGCTGGAAGGGCCCGGGTGGCCCTCCACAAGTCTCGGGCCCGGGACGGGGTGTAGCCCCCAACCTACCTACCGTCTAGGTTGCGGCAAGCCACGCAAGCCAAGTCCGAGGGGGGCCCGGTCGGGGCCCGTCTGGCAAATGCCACCCTGTAATCAGGATGACATGACAGCAGGATCGTACTGGCCATTTAATTATGGCCAGTACGACCCTAGTGTCATGTCATCTCTAGTAGGCTCAATGGTAGAATATAGTAGCTCAATGGTAATGTCAAGGTTAATTTTCGCAGCCACTGACTTATCGAGAGCTATAAGGCTGTTTCTGCGAAGACGTAAGGAGTTTCGTAAAACTCCCACCTACATCATCGGCCAGAGTTACGGTGGGAAAATAACCCCGCGGTTGGCGTCATACTTGCATATGGTAAATATTGCAACCAATATTTGCAAAACCGGTAAATATTGTTACGGCAACCTTGTTGGAAATCACATTAGAAGTTTCCCTTAAAAATTTGCAGTAACTTCTTAGTTTATGTGTATTTTTTACAGGCAATCAAGAAAAATGATCTTGAGATGAACTTCAAAGGAATCGGTATCGGAGGGGGATGGGTCAACCCGAAAGAGAGCGCATTGATGCAGCCCGATTTCTTGTTTCACACTGTAAGTGTTTTGTTTCGCTAATTCAATATACATAGCTCGGTCGTTACACTACTGAATTTCCGTGCGGACAGCACAGCACGCAATAAGCGTTAAATTTAGTAAAGCAATTGCGGTGTAATTGTCTGCGAAATCCGGGCGTTATATGGAATTTTTTCAAATGTAAACGCCTGTAAACAAAATACATTACATTGTCGTTCACCTTTGACGGTGCGGCAGTGTCAAGGGTCCCGCGGTGACTGACGCGTGAGGATTCAAATTCAACACTATTTTTTACTAACAAGTGGTAGATGACGCGCGACGCATCCTGCCATGGCGCGATTCACTGTATGCTAATTGGTTTTTCGTAATTACCTAGAGTTCTCATCCTAACTAATTTCATAAATGCGAAAGTGAGTGATCGTTTGTTTGTTATGCTTTCACGCCTTAACCGCTCAACCGATTATAATGAAATTTTGCGTTATTTTTACGTGACGTGAGCTATATACGTTGTCAGGGGTACAGAAAATAACATAGGATACTTCTTATCCCAAAAAAAAGAGTGTGTGTACTTATGTACACGCGTTAGAAGTTATACTTCTTAACCTCAAATCTATAAATGCACTCAAAACAGTTTATTCAAATCAGTTTTATAACTAATATTCAATATATATAGATATACTTACTAATAAATAATAAATTATTAGTAAATACTATCACCGTTGTATATGAAATTGATTTAATAAAAACACCAAAATAATATTAATTTATTCACTGTTTAATTGTACTCTTACGAAACACGTGTTCTAAATATAAAAATACATGTTCTATGTTCAACTTGAACATAGTTATCAATTTTCATGCCACCTAGAACTAACTTCACGATGTAGAATTTAGGTGTCGGTGTGCGCGCGCATCGTAAAAATTCACTCTCATCATTTTTCTCTATCGCGCCAAAAGAAGTATAACTTCAAAAAAAAAAAATAACAGTTCTTGTAGGACCGCGGATGAAACTGCCGGGCGCAGTTACTATACTTCTATAACCCATACCATTGTGTTTCAGGGATTAATCGATCGAGATTTGTATTTAGAAACAAAACAGTTGACTATAAAGATGGCGCACGCTATCGATAACCGAGCATATACCGTTGCAGCCGATCTTGATGACAGAATGTACAAAAAACTCAACGAAAGAGAGTTTCATAACTTCAACAATTATAACAAGGCACTTCCGTACCACGACTTGGAGCAACTAAACCACAAAATGAATCATTTAGTGAAGCCTACCCTGCGCAATGTGAATAAGACGATCAGGTGGAATTACATTTGTGAGAAGGCTTACTATAATTTGCAGAAAACTTTTACGATGCCTTCTTATTCGTTTCGTGAGTTTTAATTTTTATAATTATCATGATTACCATTGGCGCCTTATTCAGACCAGGGTCGGACTGGAAGGGCCCGGGTGGCTCCCTACAAGCCATTGGCCCGAGACGGGGTGTAGCCCCCAACCTACTTACCGTCTGGCTTGCGGCAAGTCCCACAAGCATGTGCGTACCCAGGGGGGGGGCAGGGGAGGGCAGCTGCCCCCTCTTGAAAATCTCGCAGAACATGTATGAACTCGCCTAATTACTAATTAAAGTGTAAACGGGTTATGCTATAACTTTTAAATAAACCGCGCAGTAGACACTGACAAAATGCACGATGCAATAGAGACCTTGCATCCAAATTTTAATGACATGCACAGAGGATGGCCACCGAGGGAGTTTTAGTGGGTCAATCCCCACATAACCCGGATGCACCCCAATAACATCCGGGCATCTTTTTGAAGATTTCCCCCCCGTCAACAAAAAAAAAAAGGTGTGTTTATGTAGTGTGTTTGACAAAACAGCCGCGGACGACCCGACCTAAAAAATCTGACTTGCCCCCTCCTACGCCAGAAGCTGGGTACGCCCATGCCCACAAGCCAAGTCCGAGGAGGGCGCGCGCCGCCCGGGGCAAGGCTGGCAAATGCCACCCTGACTGTATGGCCAGTCCGACCCTGATTCAGACCACAATGGAGCTTAAATCTCCTCGCTTTCTTGTCAATCTTCGGTTTTTGAATTACCTACCTAATAAATGCCATATCTCTTTATGCATAATGTTCGTTAGTCGCATTACAAAATGAATTCATTGAACATTATTTTAAAAAAAAACTATTTATTATTAAATATCTATTAGCTATGATTCTGGAATCCAGAGATTCAAGGAACGCGTTAACTAAATGTGACGCGTTTAAATTCTTAAGTAAATTATTTTTTCAGTCGAAAACATCTTGAACAACACCGATCTTAAAGTTGTGATATACAACGGCAATTTGGATGTCGTTACACCGATAGCAGGTAAGATCTATTTTATCTATGTACTTAGCAATTATGAGAAAGGGTTAAAAATACTCCCGACGAAATAATGATGGGGTGTTATAAGTTTGACGTGTCTGTGTGCTTGTCTGTGGCATCGTATCTCCCGCACGGTTGAACCGATTTTGATTTTGCTTTTTTTATTTAAAAGGTGAATTAGTCGGAAGTGTTCTTAGCTTTGTGTGATCGAAATCGGGTTTTATGAAAATCGGGGTCGGGGGATTTTAAAATTTTAAATTTATATTTGTTTGCATTTTATATTGTTTATGGCATCATACATTTTATATTTAGAATGTTTGTAAAAGCAGCCTAGTTGGGAGAAGGCCCGCCTCTCAAGCCAGAGGGAGCGGGTCGTACCCAGCCGACAGCACGCACCAATGTTTATTGTATGAACATTTGCGCGCATTGTATGTCATCTGCTACATGACTGGAGCCCGGGGTATGGCGACAGGCTCGCCCCCTGTCACATTTTGGGACTGAATATCGTCCGGCGAAGTGTGGGTGTTACACCTCTGCCAGCCCTCTCGGGGGAAAGGCGTGACGATATGTAAAAGCAGCTTTTTTTTCTAGGAGCATCCAACTGGGTTCATAAATTAAATTGGCACGGAGCGGCGAATTTCTCTAAAGCAGAGAGATACAGGATCTCTGGAGTTAGGAATGGATATTTCAAAGTCTGGGACAAGCTGAGCTTTTGGTGGGTCTTCGGAGCTGGACACTGGGTAATAATTATTTGTATTACGTTACTTACAAAAAATGTTTTTAGGGAATATCTTTTCCTTTCTCATAGTAAAATCGTTTATTGGTTTAGATCTTTTATCGAAGTATGTAACATAATATTATACTTACATGGAGTTACAAAAACCCTGATAGATATTTTAAGGGGTCAATTTTGACTGATTTATTCAATTGGTAGACAAAGCAAATCAAAAATTCCATTACACAGGGAGGTTGTCTACATCATTAGCTGTTAAATGAATCCATAATACAAGGGAAATTCTTAGTTACTTAAGAATGATTACAGAAATGCAAAAGTCATAAAAAAATTACTCGTCAGTATCATTACTCGCTCTTTTTGCTCGTCTTCTTCTTCTAGACGAAATGGCTATGGAATACCTTAGGTCAATGCGAAGTTAGTCTAGGTCGCCTAGGTCGAAGTTAGTTAGGTCGCCGGACTCTTAACCGAAAGTCTCAGCATTCTCTTGAAAACCCTATTGGATTTCAAACAATAAGTTACAACATACATATTTTTTAATTGATTTATTTTTCATGTAGGTACCCGAAGACAACCCAGAAGCAATGGACCAAATACTGCGATACTTGATTACGGATACGAAACCCAACTTTCAAAATTATTGGATTATAAAAAATGACTTAGGCCTCTTCTAGCTAGAAATTGGCGGACTTTTGATCACATTCCGTATAAAAGATACTGATTCCTAAGTAGTACAGCCGTGAACATAATTGTAAAGAATTGTTTATACTTCCTAGCTTTACAATTATTTGTAAAGTTAAAGTATAACATGGTTTATTATTTATGAGGGTAGATAGCAAAAAAAAGCTTGTTTGATGTTTGAATTTCCTTTATATTTTGTTTACGTCGTATAATTGATTATTATTATACAGATAATAACATTTATTTACATTAAAATTCGATAACAAATATATTTCCTACAATATGCACATAATATGACCAAGCACCACACATAATTTTGTAAATTAATTGCAAAACATCTAGATAATAATTTATTTAATTGGCATTTAATCAGTATAAGGAATAATTGTACATAATATAATAATTTGCATGTCAGATTAAAATAGCTATAATTTTATGACTGAAACTATATGTGTACCTACTTTTCTGAAATGCAAAAAACACTGCTTATTGCAAAAGCAACACAAGTTTTTCACAAATATTATATTTGTCTTTGTTTTTACAATGACTATTTATTGGGAGTAAAAATATTTCGTGACCAAATTAGTCGTAACTTAAATTTAGTGAAGAAACATAATTTATATTTTAATAAGTAAACTAAATTTTTGAAACGTGTACAAAATATACAAAATAAAATGTTTAAAACCAAATTGTTTTACGTGTTTACGTCCGTTTTATGAGGTTTTTGTTTCAATAGGAAAACAATATTTTTTCAGTCTTACTTAGGATTAATTTTTATTTTTGTCCAGTTTCTGTATTTTGGCTTTGTTAGGAATTAAGATGAATTGGTCACATAACAGTTATTATGAGTTAAGGGCAGTTAATATCAGATTTAAGCTAAATAATAGTAAAGTCCAATTAAAGGGAAGCAATTCATGAAACAATCAACATTTTCAAGTAATCAGCGATTATCAGTATAATCAGTTAGTCTTAAATACCCAAAAGCCAGTAGAGTTCAAAGTCGATTGTCTCCAGTGTCATTTTGCGCCCACAATTTGGCCTGTTTTCTAACAAACACTATAATTTAATTTTGGTTCCACATGTCAAATTCCAGAAGCGGTTTTAACCCTTGTACACTAGTGACTCTGTGAGCTGGAGACCGCACGGCCGACGTCTGTCTTCCTCTTCAGGTCGCATTTCTCAACCGATTCTCGTGACATTTTGTGAGCAGGTTCAATAATTAAACAGATTTAAAAATCTGTATCTTTATTGTAACATCATCTGTATAATCTACAGGGGGGCTATTCCTGCGCGTGAGATGAGATGAGATTTTATCTGGGTCACTCTCACACCTATGACGTTTCAAACGAGAGCAACAAGGACGAAACAAAGTGAGATGAAAATCTCAAATCTCCGAATAGGGCCACAGGTCTAAAGACCTGTAGAGGAAGACAGAATCCGAATATACGAAAGCATTTTTGTCGAAGCTGAAGCATAGATGCCTCGCTCGCTCGGTCAATATGTAACAAACAGAATGACGTAACTAATAGTAGTACATCGTAGTAGGACTTTGTCAAACCCTTAGAGCGCCTTCGCACGAATAGGCGCAGCGCTTAGCCGGAATTAGCTACCTTATTGTTGAGCGAAATGCTACCTTATAGTTTGGTGTTTAAGGTTGGATATTCGCTTGTTACGCGACTCCGCTCGCCAACCTTTTTATCTTGTCAGTGGCTCAAAACATTTCACCGAATAGTGTGTAGTATGCTAAGTCAGTCTAACTTCAGCGTAGCACGCGTCACAGACTCGTACAGGCTTGGTGTTGCCAGCCAGCGCCACCGCCTTCTCGCTGCAAGAGCTGCAGAATATATGGCCACACCGGCGGCAGTGGTGCTGAAATTGGACAAAAACTGAGGTCAGATACTAGCTGAATACAAAACGGGAGATGTATTCCTTTGTAATCTCAGATCAACTAGAATATCAGATGGCGCACGGCGTATGATCTATGTGAAGCCACTTCTTGTTACATGTGTGCTGTGGAAGTGTTGCCATGAAAAAAAAATTACCCTAAGTATTGTAGTTTTCCAACTTATGTATCCGCCTTTCACTGAATTCATGTAATAGTTCCCAGGTTAATTAATCAAATGTTTGCCAAATATCAATTGCCAAAAAATCATCATCATACCTTAATCATAATACCTAAACTGGACGACAGTTTTGAAATAAAGATTTTTTAAATCATTCAACGGAAGGCAATATAGTAGACTTAGTATTAGGGTTCTGGTAGCACCCCTTGAGTATGGAACCATAATACGTAATCAGAAAAAAAAAATTATACGCGTTGAATTGAAAACAACTTTTCGTTGGTAAAAAATTAAAACTTCCCCAGGGGGGCTATTCTTGCGCGTGAGATGAGATGAGATTTTATCTTGGTCACTCTCACACTGATGTCGTTTCAAACGAGAGCAACAAGGAGGAAAAAAAGTGAGATGAAAAATTCAAATCTCCGAATAGACCCCCTGATGGGATACGCAGTCCTTTTCAGACGGCGAAGGCCAAGCTTGGTCAGTTAAAAGTCTCTTTCATTAAAATGGTCTGAAAAGACAACATCTCTTTTTGATGGTTGCCATTTTTGATCATTTCGACTTTTTTGTATGGTAACCACCCATTCTTTTAATGTCGCTTTTTCAATCTTAATTGGGAACCTAAAAAAGTCTTAGGATTTAAAATAATATTTTGGAGAAAAAAATGCGATTATGACAACACTGCACGACATTCCACAAATTCATGTAATGTCATTGTCAAGTCCTAAAATGGCATTAAGGACTTTGTATCCAGTTGCCAATAAAATAAAAAAAAGCACTATGTAAATATAGGTATCCGAAATTATAACCTAAAACAATGCTGTTTACTATACAGCGTGCCCGTTTTACCCCCAACAATATTTTGACAGCCGATGCCAACACTGATGTGGACTTCATCTCCGAAGGTTTGATTCACCTCAGCATGTTAGATTACCAGATAATACGAATCAAAGTTTGATGTAAAATTGACCAGCTGCAACCCTAACATACGAACAGCTGACAAACGACCTTGTCTATCAAAGACTAAATTTTGCGCAGAAAGATTTTTTTATTACCTAATTCTAAACTGTGAACGAAATAAACATAAATTAAATACCTTACTGAGAATTAAATGCTCTAAAACAACAATCGCTAGATTCGATAAAACATGTTGGAGTCATATCGGGCGGTTTAAAACTCCGACACTAGGGCTAGCCACTTGGCTTACATGACTAAAGTAGAAGAAGCCTAGAATAAGTACTGCGGTATAAAAAGCTTGCCTATAAGTTCCAAGCAACCCCACGTACATCGTAGACCTACGTATAGCGTCATTTATCACTGGAAATAGGCACCTAAGCTTTTGTTTTTTAATTTATTGTGATAGTATCGTACAAAAATGTATTATCATTTCATTACTTCGACATATTTCGTATAACTTCAAACTAATTTACGCCTCTAGTCTAGTTTTATTCTTTGCCAAGTACGGAAGTCCACGTGCACTTGTCGGCAACAGTCAAACAGAGCAAAGGATAGCGCTTCCCGCTTATTGGGCAGCGGTATTTTACAAATACTGGCGCGGACCAATAAGCTCAACGCGCGAACGCGTAAAAGCCGAAAGGAGAATAAGAAAGCGCCTAAATCTGCGAAATTTAATAGTTGAGGGTTCCGTCATAAATATTTTATTATTTTCGGGTCCCGTGTTCGATTCCCTGCCGGGTCCATATTTGAATGATGAATTCGAATATCTTCTCTGGGTCTTAGTTTTAGTTGTACTTGTGCGTTCGACACAAAATAAATAAATAAAATGACCGAGTGGGCAGCTATGAGTGTGAGGCGTATTTATTTATTTTACAAAACTAGTGTTTTTAGTGTTAATATGTAAATACTTTTTTTTAAATAAAAGAGCGGCAAATAAGCAGTCTGTTCGCCTGATGGTAAGCAATACAGCCGCCTATGGACATCTGCAACACTGTCGCCGCTGTGTTACCGGCTAGGTGCTGACGATAAAACTTCATAGGATTTTCAAGTCACAGTCAAGTATCACAAACCCCTTTACTGAGGGTTTTTTACCCGACTGCGAAGAAGGAGGGTTATGTTTTTCGAGAGTATGTTTGTATGTATGTATGAGGTTTCGTTGTCACCCTCTACTCTACAGCCTAAACGGCTCGATAGATTTCGAGGTGTCATATAAATCGTCTTCATAATGCGAGTGACATAGGGTACTTTTTTTTTTAAATGCAGTCGAGTTTTTTTTAAATAATTTTATTATGATATTGAGTTGCGCCTGATGTAAAATGGTGGTGACTGTAAAGTACCTACATAAAAATTATAATTTTAATGTGAAATGTTCAGTGTTCATACTAGTATTATAAAAGTGAAAGTTTGTGTGTTTGTTTGTATGTTTGTTACTTCTTCACGCTCAAATGGCTGGACCAATTTTTATGAAATTTAGTATGGAGGTAGCTGATACTCTGGATTAACACATAGGCTACTTTTCATCATCATCATCACCGTTTTTCATCATCTCGCGAGTAAAACCGTAAGCGCAGCTAATATGAAATAATTATTAAAATCGTGTAATGTTTGGGAATAGAAATTAGTTTTTTCTTGTTTTATGGACAAAGGCATGGTAAATAGTTCTCTTAAAGACGTCAGCTTGGCACACTCCGATATCTAGTAATAAAGTAAGCAATTTTACACGACCTTAGGTAGCATGGGGTTTTTAAAGTGCGGAACCCTAATTGTCCTCAAAATATTTTCTAAAGAATTGCAATTTTTTGAAAGATTTTGAGTTGAAAGTTCACTCGCATTAGATCATTTCAAGTGTGAGGTTGTGTTGTTGTCTTATTCACCGCTCTTATCTACGATGTCATCACAGTCATCCCAGTATACGAATTTGGAATATTACGACATGATTTTATGTGTTGGAGCTGCGGGTGGAAGTTGTCATGGAGCACGAGAAGTTTACCGGCAACGATTTATTGACGGAAGGCCGCTTTCGGAACAACGGACGCTTCCTTCGTATTCCTGTTTTCGAGGGCTTTGTCTCCGTCTGCACAGCACGGGAAGCGTTCACCCACCACGAAACGAAGGACGTCCCAGTACGCACATCGGATCGAGATTGGAAACGCAGATTCTTCAACATTTCGCTGAAAATCCGCGCACCAGTACACGTCGTGCTGGCGCAACATTCCAAGTGGATCACAGAGTAATATGGAGAACTCTTCATGATGACGGCCACCATCCGTACCATTTTCGTCGCACTCAAGAGCTGCTTTCGTCGGATTTCAGTGCTCGTGTAGTTTTTTGCCAGTGGTTAGAAGGTCGAATTTCTGCCGATTCATCTTTCGCAGAAACGGTGTTGTGGACTGACGAGGCGACATTTACTCGCAGTGGCCTTGCAAATTTACACAATGAACACGTGTGGGCGCACGTCAACCCTCGAGTATCTACTGAAAGCAGTTTTCAGCACCAATGGCGGATCAACGTGTGGGCAGGCATATTCGGAGATCGCTTAATCGGCCCCAAGATTTTGCCAGCCAGCATGAATGGCGCAAGCTATTTAGAGCTGCTCACAGGCGAGCTGGAAGAGGAGCTGGAGAGCTTGCCGTTGGCCGCGTACCGCAGGATGTGGTTCCAGCACGACGGAGCACCGTCGCACTTCGCGCGCAGTGTCCGCGAGTACCTCGACGCACGCTTTCCCGGCCAATGGATCGGCCGTGCAGGCCCGACGGCTTGGCCACCTCGTTCGCCGGACTTAACGCCATTAGACTTTTTTCTGTGGGGTTACATTAAAAATGTGGTTTATTCCGAGCCGTGTAATACCAGGGAGGAAATGATACCGCGTATTACAGCGGCATTTAACCAAGTAACCCCACAAATGCTTAGAAACGTAATGGCGTCAATTTCTCGTCGTGCTCGGCTATGTATCGAGAAGGGCGGCCAGCACTTCGAGCCTTTTTTGTGATGTGTTGTGTCTTGTGTTGTGTGTGGCCGAAGAAATGCCAATGTTACAGTTTAGTACCTAATTCTCATCACTTAAAATAAGAACGTAGATGCTGATTATGGATTCATATTAATGTAATATTAAAAGGTTAATGAATATTACAGCCAAAAATTAGTAGGTATTGTATCTTCCGTACTCATTAAATGGGTTTAAACTATTGTTTTTTATTAAAATTTTTGTTTGTTTGACATTTGTAATTGCATTTATCTGATAAATACCTACCTACCTAATTTAAATTTTTCAATTGTGACATTTATAACTTATTCATTACTTACTACAATCTTATTTGTAGTATGTCTCTGATTTGTCGCGTGTATCAATAAATGATGTATTCCTGCCTATATCCTATTTCCGTGTAAAATGAAATTAAAATATTAAAAATACTTTTCGTTTTATTTCTTTGCACTGTAAATTGAAAAATGTGCACCTATAGGAAACAAAACATGGATAGATAGGTAGGTAGGTACTTTACATTTGAACACAATGCTCGGGATTAGAAAGCCAGGCTTACTACCTATGTAGGTCTAATAAAATGAGATGCCAGGTTCAATATGCAATAGCAGTTAAGAGCTTCCACACCTAATCTTTGTTACCCGTTCGATTACCATGCTAGGTAGGTAAGGTACCTATTTGTTCGAGTGCGCGGCGGCGCGCGTCGTGGGGACACGACGGGAGCGGGGGGTGAGGCGCGCCGCCGCGCGCGCGCGTGCGTTTGTTGTGGCGCGCTCGTCAGGGTTGTCAAATAAAAAACCAAATAATGAATTTTTAACTTTGTATGGAAAAAAAAATGTCATGGTTTCACGTTTAATGTTTGCTTGTTTGATTCGAAATTTAATGCAGATTAACTACTATAAATATTGTTGGACCTTTCTGCAGCACGTTGTATAATGAGATGTTATTAACAATACTCACACATTTCTTTTTCACTTTCGTGTAGTTAGTGCAGTGTTTCACAGCACATGACGGCATCGTTCCAGAATTTTTTTGTATGTTCTCAGCGTGACGTCCAGGTTAGTACTGACGAAGCGAGTAGCGTAGTTTTTTTGCGTCAATGTGTGAGTGTTGTGTACATATACGACAGTAGCGTAGTTTTTGGATGGTTCTTGGCTTCACCTAAATCAAACGCCGTGCGCCATCTGATATTCTAGTTGATCTGAGTTTGTAATACCAAAAACGAATACCAATGGTATAAATCAGCGGTCGGCAACCTTTCGGCAGGCAAGGGCCGCACAGTGGCAAAATAAGCAAGTGACGGGCTGCAATTGTTCAAAAATTTTACTATTGGTTTCTTATCTTAGTCTTGAAAATAATGTTCGTGGAGGTCTAGGGAAGGTTTAAGATGCGAGAAAAAATCGAATAAAAAATTTCCGGGAAAACCCTAAAAACAGCCCTTTTCTATTTCCCATACAAACGTTTTCTATCTATATATATATAAATGAATTGCTGTTCGTTAGTCTCACTAAAACTCGAGAACGGTTAATCCCGAAAAAATAAAGTTCCTGTGGGACCGCGGGTAAAACCTCGGGGCGCAGTAGTAGGGCTAGTAAATATCGGAGGAGGCGGCGGCGGGGCGCGAACAACGGCCGCCCCGCACCGCCTGCCCCGTGAGGGGGCGAGTGGTATCCCCTGCCAAACAAGGGACCTTTTGGGTCCGTGGGCAGCTGGAGTGAGGGCTCCGGTTGGTCGTTTACGGATCCCGGGAGGGCGGCGGCACTTTTGGCAGGTGTCGCCGTAGCACGCGAGGGTGCCGGTGCGTGGCTGTGGGTGCCATTCCCGGGACAGTGCTCTGAGCACGATGCGAGAGGGGTACCGGTGCGTTCAGTGGAGATCTCGGAACCCCTTGACATGCATCGAGGCTGGCCACCAGGTGGTTTTTAGTGGGTCGCAAACAAGGCAACCCCACACTGCCCAAACGCGACCCTCAATCGCGTTTGGGCGTCTGCTTGCAGATTTTCCACCTCCCAAAAAAAAAAAAAAAAGGGCTAGTAAATATGTAAGTAATTATGTATTTTTTTGTAATTGATAATGGTTTAGTTATAGAAGCAAAACTTCCTTGGAAATACTTCCACACTCTTCTCACGTAAGTATTTATTATTTACTAGCAAATCACTTCGCATTCCGATTTTTCTGGTAAATTTTTCCAATCCTTCATTTCATAAAACTTAATTCAATCTATGACTAGCATTACAAAAAATACAAATCATTACAGCCGTTCCCATATGATGCGCTTACCAACGAACATTTTTGATTTAATTTATTTATTGTATTTAGAAAATAGTGACTACGTGTACCTACGAGTATATTTGGAGCTATTTATTGTGACTTCCCGAGGGGGGTCCAAAGAATTTTAAATAAATTCTCTCTAAAATAAACTTAAATACTTTTCGAATAAATGTGTGATTAATTTGGCCATCTTATTATGTTAATCTGTGATCGTCTAGGTTTAACTTATTGTTGGTTTTAACAAATGTTTTTATGAATAATTAAATAACATTCGGTTGTAATTAATAAATCACTCTGAAAGGTTATCACATTTAAGGTCATTTTAATTGAAGTTTGGTAGTTCGGAGTCAGAGTAGCAGAGGCACCGATAAGGAAACATGCAACTCACCCGGTCGACTGGGTTGGGAACTCACTAACTCTCTCAGCTCGGAGTCCTGTTGAAAAGTATAATACAATGCTACCGGTTCTATAATTCGAAATCCCCTTCCTTAACATAAATAAAAAATGCAATGATTTATTCAAATAAATCTATGTAGTCCTTTTAGGTCATTACAGAAGTAATAGTCAAGTAGTACACGGAAATCTTTTATCGCCTGGTTACTCCTTTTGTCTAGACAAAAGTCTACGCTGTTTGCACCCTTATGACATAAACAATTCTTAATGCCTAATGAAGCAAATTTATGTTAGTTTTGCAAGCATTTACGCCTTAAACATTATGCATGACAAGTTTCACATAATTTTCATTAATATTAGCAACAAAATCCCCACCCAGCGCAGGTTAGAACACGGATAGGATAAAACACAAAAATAAATAAAAAAAAATAAATCCGCTATCCAGTGGGAAGAAACCCAAAAATAAATAAAAAAAAATACTTCCGCCACTATTGGTGTATCTAACTGCAAAACAGACATAATCTGCTCCCTAAACACACTCCCCTCTCATCAACTGGAATCGTTTGTGTTCTTTCAGCTTTTCTTTTCCATGAATTGCAACTTTGCATAGTTTTCGTTTCGAGTATATAACTCGTACTTGGATAACATTATTTTAGTCAACTCAGGACCAGCGTTGCATTCCTCGATGAGTTATCAAATTAAGCATTATTGCTAGGTAATAATAAAAATTACATAAAACCTTCTCATGCGTTATTTGTTAACACCATAAAAGATTTCCACCATAAAATGTCCCGAAAAATATCCTTTATCAGCAAAAAGTAAACGTGGTAATTCTTCGATTATTCTGGATAAAATTTAATTAATGAGTAAATTTACTCCTCGAAGTTATGTTCTGCTCGTGAACTTTTCATAACTCAATCATTTAATTGCATGAAAACATGGGGAACTTCTTTTATAAAACTCAGCACCAAGCATAAATACTTAGCTTTAATCTCAGCTTGTAGACTCGCTCTTAACCACTCACTGATTTTGATGTCACAATAAATATCATATTTAATATTATACAATTTAATCACACACCCACACACTTTAAGACTTAATTATTCTTACTTCAAGTCTTCGGAGCTTGAATATTAATTTGCGCGCGCGCCGCGTACGGAACTGACCGATACAAGCTTTCAAGTTCAGGACTAATCCTTCCACCCCCAACCCCCGTTGCAAAGCCAAACTCCACGCCCAACGTGTTTCGGGTTTTGCTATTGGTCTATTTTGCTTGGTTTGCTTTCTTCAGGCGTTTCTCCTTTTTTTTCCTATTTGTTTTTTATCACTTCATAATTGTTCTTAGAACGGACAGTTTTGGTTCCCACGAATATGAAACACTTTAGAAAATCTCAAGCCTTTTGTATTTTGTACGCACATGTTGTAGGACCCTTTAGGAAGAAAAAATAATGACCCCGACTGTCCAGCGCCCGAGTGTAATAAATTAACCAAATTTATTGGTTTCAAATCCGGGAAAACCGCTCAGTTATGTTGACATGTGCATCCATCGATTTATATACATTATTAGATACAAAGCTCTTGAGTTGAAAGTGTAGGTAATTGCTCCGTAAAGTAAATTATTTTACATAAATTTTTCGGCCAGGGTATAGGGCAGTTACAGTCCCCTCTCTGGATGTGATCGTTAATGGTTCTCAACATTTACGGGCACATACATGTACATGATAGCTCCTCTCCACAATAAGTAAATTAGTTAGCCATTTCATTTTACGTTAATATATATCCGCTACTCCTCTCTCTTTTCTTAGATCGTAATATCCAAATCTCGACAGTTATGTCGGCTTCACAACTATTAAGGATAGTCCCCCCTCTCACACCTTTGGTTGGGTCCCGATTTTCTTATTGGTTTCTCAGTTGTTGCATCGGTAGTCTTCTTTCTCAAGAAATTAATTTAGTACTTTAACTCTTTCTATTCAATCAAAACCCAAAATCATTGGGAAATGGTTTTATTTTTTTTTTCGTTTTCGCCTTCTTAACTATTAAAGTTAGGTTCCCCCTCTCACACATGTGGTAGGACCCTGGGGTTTTTTTTTTTTCCTCTCTCCCAGTTGTTCCACTAATAAGGTCTGATTCCTCGAAAGATCAGTTTAGAGCTCCAAAATCATTGCCTTTGAGAATTTCTTCATGACTGAGCTTGGGATATTTAGAACAACTCCACTAGTCCATAGAGTCACCAAACACATGTTATCCATCTCTTCGCTTTTCTCACCTCCTGTTCTTTGTATTTAAATAGATTTGAATATTGCAGAAATAGGTATGTCGTTCAGTTCCCCAGTTTGTTTCAATATAATTATCCTTGTAAAAGTATTCCAGATGCACTTTATTTGACTACCCCAATCAATTACCGTTTCACAGTTACATTGCTTATAACAATATCTACTTCCGGTAGTACAAGTAACGGTGTCGGTGACTGTTCTTCTTTATACTCTACTTTATCGCGATTTACAGACAAAACATGCTTGTACTGCATTGTTTAACAGCATCCTTTGTATTCTTATACTACTCCAGAGCAAAAAAATTTATTGAACCTCTCTTTCTATTAATTAATTTTATTATGCACTAGCTGTTACCCGCGACTTCGTTTCGTTTTTAATCAGAACACAATATCCAAAACCCTTTCTTGTTGTATACTGTAACTAACTATCAAATTACATCAAGATCCATTCAGGCGATTAGCCGTGAAAAGCCTACAAACAAACAGACGAACAGAGTTACATTCGATTTTATAATATTAGCGTGATTTGATACCACGGAGCTCATCTGATGATGAATCACGAAGCTTGTGTTGGTACGGCTACTCTGGTTTTATTAATAAACAAAATTCCTGTTTCTTTCCTTTCCACCATAAAGACAACCTATTGGTGAAGTAACTAGCTCATAAGTACGTGAGTACTGCTTCTTGTTTTATAAAACCGCTAGTTGCGCTCCGCGGTTTCACCTGCGGTTTTAAAATGCTTTTCCATCCAGACTATAATAAATCTTTGTGTCCATTCAAATGATCACGTCAAATTTCATACAGATCCGTTCAGTTGTTCTGTGTGATTGAGTAACAAACATCCATCCAAACTTAAGCATTTTTTTTTTTTTTTTTTTTAATTAAGTAAGTGTTTTAGTGTGATAGAAAATGGTAACCTCAATAATGATACAGATACTAACAATAAATAGAGTGGTAAAACAAAGAGATCAATGTCACGACGAGATTGTAAGAGTATTGTTTTAAACCTTTTACATTGAAGCTTATTTCTCGCTAATTTTCTACTAGCTGTGCCTTGCGATGTTACATACATACATATATGTGTACATACATATATAATCACGCCTCTTTCCCATAGGGGTTAGGCAAAGATCACTTCTCTTCTCCACTTGCTACGATCCTGGCATACATCTTTCGCTTCTTCCACTTTCTTGAGTCTTTTCATACACTCTCGTCGGTTACGGGTAGTCTTGATCTGGCCTTTCTTTAGGACGTCTTCAAGTTACCCGCGTTTAATAATAACTTGTGTTAATCCAGGGTATAAACTTCCTCCACTCAAATTTCTTCCAAACTGTCTATTTGTTTGAGCCTAAAGAAATAAGAAACGAACAAACACATACACATCACACACCCTCTCAGATACACACACAAAACTTTCGCCTTTGTAATATTTAAAGGAAACTAAGCAGAATTTAGTAAATCAATACGTTGACATTTTCTCTAGTCTTGTTAGATTCTCACGTTAGTACCTAATAAGAAATTTACCTCTGCAAGTATCGGATGTCTACGTCCAGTGCTATTCAGCCCCAAGCCCCGAGCTGCTCTCCTACCCATTATTGGCATACTTAATGATTACAATATGCTATAATTATGCTATGCATTATTACTTGATCACAAAGGCCTATTATTATAATAATCAACCAGAATTAGGTTTCCTGATTCGCTAACGCATTATTTTGGCTCGTTTGGTTGTCTTGTTGTCGTGATTCCCATTACACACGAGTGTTTTTTTTTTCTGCTTGTATAACAACTCCACTTTTGACATTTTCAAAGTCGACTCTACTCCTCATGCAACTCCATAACCAATTCCATGATAAACACGTTTGAGGATTTAATTGTATCAACTGATATTCAATCCATACTTGATTCACTTTCTTATCGTCTTCGGATTTCATCGTCGTCGTCTTACATTTGAAACTGTACTAGTTAGTACTTGAACCATTATTTATTTTATCTTGTTTTTACATTTTCTCGTTCAGGTTTGTTTCCGAATAGGTCAGAGATTCAGTTTCTGTATCGGTGCTCTCCAAATGAGTCAAAGATATTAACATCCCAGTTTTTTTTCGATTCGTAGATGAATTATTATGTTTGTTCTTTCTCTTGGATCTATTTAAGAAATTGTGTTCTCCAAGCCAAACCAAACCATTCTCTCAAGTTTAAGTTACATCCAACAGCTCTCAAAATTATCTTAGAAATATTTATAACCTTAAACATATTTTAAATCGTCCCACTATTTGAGTAGAGTAGAGTTTATTTCTTTTTTGTGTGATATTATTATTTATTTATTTTTAAGCAACAGCTATAATAACTTATGATTAATTAATTACATACATCTAAAAGCTAATTACAGATTCTTGTGATTAGCAAAGCCCTAAGAAATTCTAAACATTAAAATTTACAAGATCGCACGGCAACACAAAGTCCTACGAGTGATAACAACAACGATACCAACAAACATACAATACATAAACATTTTTTTTCATACATCCATATTCAAACTCAGGTGTTAATCATCCAATCTACCACAACGTCTTATTATAAATAAATAAAAAATCAAATCAGTGGCTTTTTAAACTTACACCAACAGTACAGTAGACTATTATACAACATTTTAATCAGTTTCCTAAATGTGAGTCCAGTAAACCACATGTTTCCACAATGCCTCCTCCCTAAAACTCCGAACCATTTCAAAAAATGACCGTGTAATATAAAAGGCTTCGATCAACAATGGAATAAAAGGCGTAAAAAGTGTCATAAACTATTGCAAACTATTTAGAGATAGCCTCTTCCGACAACTGCATATGGCCCGACTATTGTCTTAGATTTACTTTGTTCACGGATATTCTAATGCTTTGTGCACTGTGCACATGTTTTATGTTTTTATCTTACAAATAAAACATCTGAACTTTAGAAAATATTTTTATGGAGAAGTTAAAAGATTTTATGGTTGTAATTGTTATATTTTTCTGACTCTCTCAAATTGGCTCCAAGTTAAAGATAACAATGCACGCACATGTTCCCGAAAGCGCGCTAACTAACCAGCACAAAAGATATATCTAAATGACCTGAATTGTAAAATCATAAAACCCAATGTTGTGTTTTTACTTTATGATTTTTGTACTCGTTTCTTCACTAACTAATTATTTAATTTAAATACCCTTACGTTGTGTATGATTTGTAGTAATCCAAGTTCTTTTATTTCGTTGTAATAATAAATTATTACATTTAATGACGAAATCCTGGTCATCGAGCAACAGATGTGACTTCCCGAGGGGGGTCCAAAGAATTTTAAATAAATTCTCTCTAAAATAAACTTAAATACTTTTCGAATAAATGTGTGATTAATTTGGCCATCTTATTATGTTAATCTGTGATCGTCTAGGTTTAACTTATTGTTGGTTTTAACAAATGTTTTTATGAATAATTAAATAACATTCGGTTGTAATTAATAAATCACTCTGAAAGGTTATCACATTTAAGGTCATTTTAATTGAAGTTTGGTAGTTCGGAGTCAGAGTAGCAGAGGCACCGATAAGGAAACATGCAACTCACCCGGTCGACTGGGTTGGGAACTCACTAACTCTCTCAGCTCGGAGTCCTGTTGAAAAGTATAATACAATGCTACCGGTTCTATAATTCGAAATCCCCTTCCTTAACATAAATAAAAAATGCAATGATTTATTCAAATAAATCTATGTAGTCCTTTTAGGTCATTACAGAAGTAATAGTCAAGTAGTACACGGAAATCTTTTATCGCCTGGTTACTCCTTTTGTCTAGACAAAAGTCTACGCTGTTTGCACCCTTATGACATAAACAATTCTTAATGCCTAATGAAGCAAATTTATGTTAGTTTTGCAAGCATTTACGCCTTAAACATTATGCATGACAAGTTTCACATAATTTTCATTAATATTAGCAACAAAATCCCCACCCAGCGCAGGTTAGAACACGGATAGGATAAAACACAAAAATAAATAAAAAAAAATAAATCCGCTATCCAGTGGGAAGAAACCCAAAAATAAATAAAAAAAAATACTTCCGCCACTATTGGTGTATCTAACTGCAAAACAGACATAATCTGCTCCCTAAACACACTCCCCTCTCATCAACTGGAATCGTTTGTGTTCTTTCAGCTTTTCTTTTCCATGAATTGCAACTTTGCATAGTTTTCGTTTCGAGTATATAACTCGTACTTGGATAACATTATTTTAGTCAACTCAGGACCAGCGTTGCATTCCTCGATGAGTTATCAAATTAAGCATTATTGCTAGGTAATAATAAAAATTACATAAAACCTTCTCATGCGTTATTTGTTAACACCATAAAAGATTTCCACCATAAAATGTCCCGAAAAATATCCTTTATCAGCAAAAAGTAAACGTGGTAATTCTTCGATTATTCTGGATAAAATTTAATTAATGAGTAAATTTACTCCTCGAAGTTATGTTCTGCTCGTGAACTTTTCATAACTCAATCATTTAATTGCATGAAAACATGGGGAACTTCTTTTATAAAACTCAGCACCAAGCATAAATACTTAGCTTTAATCTCAGCTTGTAGACTCGCTCTTAACCACTCACTGATTTTGATGTCACAATAAATATCATATTTAATATTATACAATTTAATCACACACCCACACACTTTAAGACTTAATTATTCTTACTTCAAGTCTTCGGAGCTTGAATATTAATTTGCGCGCGCGCCGCGTACGGAACTGACCGATACAAGCTTTCAAGTTCAGGACTAATCCTTCCACCCCCAACCCCCGTTGCAAAGCCAAACTCCACGCCCAACGTGTTTCGGGTTTTGCTATTGGTCTATTTTGCTTGGTTTGCTTTCTTCAGGCGTTTCTCCTTTTTTTTCCTATTTGTTTTTTATCACTTCATAATTGTTCTTAGAACGGACAGTTTTGGTTCCCACGAATATGAAACACTTTAGAAAATCTCAAGCCTTTTGTATTTTGTACGCACATGTTGTAGGACCCTTTAGGAAGAAAAAATAATGACCCCGACTGTCCAGCGCCCGAGTGTAATAAATTAACCAAATTTATTGGTTTCAAATCCGGGAAAACCGCTCAGTTATGTTGACATGTGCATCCATCGATTTATATACATTATTAGATACAAAGCTCTTGAGTTGAAAGTGTAGGTAATTGCTCCGTAAAGTAAATTATTTTACATAAATTTTTCGGACAGGGTATAGGGCAGTTACATTATTCATAATACTCATTTATTGGATTTTAATAACTATGCACTGTTTATAAGAGGTATAATTTTTACTCTTTGTTACCTATGGCAATACGTTTGTCCAATTCTTCAATATTCTATTTTTGACCCGAACGATGCGAGCGAAATGATAACAGAGAGAAGAGCGGCAACAGCGCTTGACCTGCGTATGCCACGAGCTGGCAACGTCGCGCGTCGTCGCCGTTAAAACTTACTATTATTTCTTATCCATAAGGTTTCTTTATATTGATCAGCAATTTGTAAAACTCAATTTGTAAACTGTTGTAGTATATTTGAATTAAATAAAAATTGAATTGAATTCTGTGCTGCTACCATCATGACTAAATGTAAGCGTACGACACTATCTGTGTTCACGCACACATTGACAAAAATCAACTAAACTTTCAATGTAAGTATTGTTTTTAAGTGACCGCAAATAAAGACCCATATAAAAGCCAACTTAAGTCATTACAATGTCAAATAATACTCTCTTCGCTCATGAATGGTAAAACACATTTGTAAGGGAATCGTTTAAGAGGGCCGCGACGCTCTGAAATTTCCATACAAACGCGCTACTTAAATTTCTTGAAAACCATTTTTCAGATTATGATGAAATTTAGCGTGTACCTACAATTAAATTAACAATAAAAAAAAAAAACCAAGAACATATCTTGGTTTTTTTAAAAACGTTCTCAAGCTAAAATAGAGCTATGAAAAATATCCACATTTTTAAGGGGTCACTTTTGACTGATTTATTCAATAGGTAGACAAAGCAAATCAAACATTCCATTACTTAGGGAGGTTATCTACATCATTAGCTGTTAAATGAATCCATAATACAAGGGAAATTCTTAGTTATTTAAGAATGATTACGGAAGTGCAAAAGACATAAAAAAAATTGACATAGCACTTTGTCACTCTGTAGGTAACTTTAGAGGCTCGTCAGTATCATTACTCGCTCTCCTCGCTCGTCTTCTTCTTCTAGACGAAATGGCTATAGAATACCTTAAGCCAATGCGAAGTTAGTCTAGGTCGCCTAGGTCGCTCCCCCGCGGGTTCCCGCCTTGTCGTGGCGGGGGGGCTCAGTAGCCGTGGCTTCGGCAACCACGGTGAAGCCAAGAGGAATCCGAGGTGAGGCCGCTTCCTGGGGCTTTTAGCCCAAAGCCCACATGGAAGCGGCCTAAGTAGGGTGTGGGTCTGTATGGGCAGACCCACAACTGAGGCGGGGTGCAGTGTCGCGTGTGCAACACTGCAACCGAAGGCTGGGGGCCGCGGCGGGAGAGGACTGTTGGTGTCTCGTTGCCACTTTCCCTACCTTCCGCGGCCCAAACGGGGTTGCCACCGTTTTGATGGCGGACGCGGTGGGGCCGCAGAGGAAGAGGCGTGTCGGTGTGTCGTTGCCGCTCTCCCTATCCTCTGCGGCCGAAGTGGCAGGCGGCGGGGCCACTCATCTGACCCGTCGCATGGGGACCATGGGCGCCTAGGCACGGGTGCTGGTTGGTGCCCACGGGCAAAATTGGTCCCCGAGGAGGTGGATGATGACGATGTGTCTGGTGTTCGACACATCGTCATCGAGAGGGAGCGAGCGCAAGCACGAGGTGTTGCCCGAAGGGGCTGGTGCTGTTGGGGCTGCGGAGGAGTCCGGAAGCGTACCCGTTGCCCCGACATTTTGCGCCGAGGTGGAACACCCTTGGGTTTTTAGTGGGTAGGCCGTCAGTGGCGGGATTCCCACATAACCACTATGTGCCCGCACCCGGGGCTGTTGGTGGTATCCATAAAGGATTTTCCCAAGGTAAAAAAAAAAAAAAATGGTCGCCTAGGTCGAAGTTAGTTAGGTCGCCGGACTTTTAAGACCCACCTTCCTCCTGGCTATCGTGAACTCCTTAGCGCAAGCCGTACAAGCGCTGGCGTCCTTATCGCTCGTCCAGTTCGGCGTTTCTTCTGTAGCTGCCTGCGTCTGCGCCTCCTTCTCTAACAACTCTGCTAGCTGCAGCTTGGTCTCGCTGAAAGATGCTCCGACTTCTTCGAGCGTCTTCTGGGCGTCGCTGTACTGGGTCCGTAGGATGTGCTGTTCTTCTTGTAGGAATAGGTATTTCTGGAAGTTGATACACAGATGATCAGACAGATTATGAATCTCACATATAAAAACGTAGATTGTTATAGAAGGAGTTAAAATGGGTTTTTGCATTCCATTTACCCCGCGTGTTACATTCTACTTTTTACCTTTTCACTTCGATTGTAAAAAAAATAAAATAATCCAGTCCAATATCCTACTTCCTACTAATATTATAAACGCGAAAGTATGTATGGATGGACGGATGTTTGTTACACTTTCAAGCCAGAACGGCTGAACAAGTCTGGGTGAAATTTGGCACAGAGATAGATTATAGTCTAGAATAGCACATAGGATACTTTTTAACCGCGGGTGAAATCGCGGGGCGCAGCTAGTTGAAAATAAGTTCTAAAGATTTCACGCCGATGTATTTTTTATTTCTTCTGCAGTCGAAAATTCTCTTTCGATAGAATGCAGGTAATACCTGCATCTATCGAAAGAGGTCGCTTTTAGTTCAATTTTCAGAAAAAAAAAAAACGTTTTCCCTTAGAGCGAAATATGCTATTTTATCTTCGCACTGGTACGCTAGGTAATGACAATGACGAACTTTCTGAGCAAGAGAAGTGAAAAAATAATTATTATGGTACCGCATAAATTAGTTTCGACCGCGCGGCTAAGGGACGCGGGGGTTATTTACTGGCTGTTGTTATATTTTGGGAATACGTACTATAAATACTAATTGACAAATTGTAATGATTTATTTCATTTAAGTTAAGTACTTATTACAATAATTAATTCTAGTAAAATAATCCACATTTATTCTGAATCTTATAATTAGGTAGGTATTTGTACTTTTTAAATTGCACGCCTGACGGTTGTTCATGGATGGACGTTTTATTTAAGACCATGTACATAAACATAACATAACATGCACATAAAGATCTTAACTTTGACTTTGAATAATCGTACCTAACGTCGTTGTACCTAACGATTATATGTGTGGTTCCCAAGATATATGTAGGTATATAATATATATTAATTTATACTTAGTTTAGGTGTAATGATATAAGTACTTTTCTTTAATGTGTTATTAACTCATAGGTATAAATACATTTTTTATTTTATTTTTATATCCAACCACACATATTATAATACTTACCTAACGATTACATGTGTGATTGGATATTTATATGGAATTTGTTTGTGCTATTTTTAACATGATAATAGCCTACTTGGAAAAAGCCCGCCTCTCAAGCCAGAGGGAGCGGGTTCAAACCCAGCCGACGACGGCACGCACCAATTTGTTCATTATGTGATCATATGTGCGTATTGTACATGTAAATATATCACCTGCTACATGACTGGAGCCCGGTGTATGGCGACAGGCTCGCTCCCTGTCACATTTGGGACTGAATATCGTCCGGCGAAGTGTGGGTGTTGTATGATACCTCTGCCAGCCCCCTCGGGGGAAAGGCGTGACGATATGTTATTTATTGCAGACGTCTAAATAAATCTGACATGAGAATGGCCAGTGTCGCAAACTGCCCTACAAAAAGTAAGCACAAATATAAAATACCGCATTTCTTTCTTCTCGCGAATTGAATTATCTTTCTCGATATCGTGAATTATTCGTTTCTTCTACAGAAAAGTTTGTATGCCATAACACAATACACCATAAAACATGGTGTAATGTCCGGTCGGGTGGCCGATCTCCATCCATGACCCTGTTTCAACGAACCGTGGTCACGGTCATTGCGCATGGCCTTCCGTCGCGATATTCAGACGTAAACGAACTTGGGCAGTGTAAAAATAATTGTAGTTGTCTGGCCTAACAATAAAGGTTACCCTCTTGGCTTTGGGCTTACAAAATTTGACAATAGAGCTGCATATCTTCTTAATATATATAAATTACGTGTCACGTTGTTTGTCCGCTATATATATATATATATATATATATATATATATATATATGTGTATATTCCGATATATATATATATATATATATATATATATTTCGGAACTCGAGAGGTCAACTAAACAAAACAACAAAAGGTTAAATCAACTTTATTTAAATGGCCGATGATTAATTTACACAGTAGGTACATTATAGTTTGACTCGATATTAATTCACTGTTCATTTTTTTTTTTTTGGATGACTATGCTGTTGGCCACTGAGGCCTCGACAGCGTACCGGGCATTAGGCAAGCGCAGATGGCGCAGGGCCTCAAAAATGCTTACAAACTATGGGCGACGAGCGCAAGGGCACCTCTGAGGTACGGCCTCGGCTTGGGCTGTCGCCTAGGGAGGGACGTCGAATTGCCCTGGCAGCCCAGAAGGGGCTTGCTCTAGGGCCCTAACGGGGACGGTTGCAGTTAAGGTTAAAAACAAAATAAATTATTATTAACAATGACTCGACCGCCTTGTTCGGAAAGGGAACCTCACCTCAGAAGAACAGGCAAGAAACTGAGGGGCGTAAAATGAACGAACACTACGAGCTAACTAACCGATCTTCTAACAGACCTTGTAGGCTGTCTTCGACCTCGCCGGCGAGGTCGGTGTATGATAGTGTACCTTTGGTAACCGACGCCTATACCAAAAACTGAATACTTCCTGTTGCAAGGAGCTGCCGGGTCGGACGACCCCAGCGCCGCCGAAGTGACGACGGCGATGGGGTCGTCCGGGTCGCCTAGGATGTTCCTAGGGCGCCTACGGAGAGGGGGAGGGTCTGTGGGAGCTACGGAGTAGTCCACGGTGCGAGTGGCAAGAGGGTTGGGGTGGTGAGGGGCTCTATCAAAGTAGCGCCGGGAGAGAAACTTGATGTACTGACGGATGGAGGGAAGTTCGAGATCGCAATGCAGGTCGGCGTTACGCTGGTACCAGCTAGCTCCGACTGCCTTGCGAATGAACCTATTCTTCAGGACCTGGAGCTTGTCCAGGTCTAAAGGGGAGGCATGAGCGAACACTACTGAAGCGTACGTCATGACGGGGCGGATGCACATTTTGTAAATAGTCACCTTATTTCTAAGGGACAATTTACTCCGTGTGCCTACGAGGTGGTGGAGTCGGCCTAGAATGAAGGCCGCTCGGTTCCGGACTATCTGAATGTGTTTCGAGAAGGTGAGTCGTCTATCGAGGGTCACGTTCAGGGCCACGAGGCCACGAGGGCCAAGGTACTTGGTGGAGGTAGCCCAAGGGACGGGCTGACCGTGAAGCACGAGTTGCTCCCGGTTGAAGGGCTTGGTGAGGTGAAAGTACATAGCTGCACTTTTGTCGGGATTGACCGTTATGGCCCACTTCTTGAACCAATCGCCAAGCTGGCGAAAGGCTCGCTGAAGTCGGCCACGCAGGTGGAGGGGATTCCAACCTCTGGTGTAGAGGTCAGTGTCGTCCGCGAAAAGCGTGAACTCTACTTTTGGAATCCGGGGGATGTCGTGAGTGTAGAGAGAGAAGAGGATAGGGGCTAGCGCTGAGCCCTGAGGGACGCCGGCGCTAATGGGATGAGGGGAGGAGCGAGTTCCATCGACGCGGTAGCGGAAGCTTCGATGGGTGATTGGATGATGAGCACAAGAATATCTGGGAACGCGAGTTGATATAGCTTGTATATCAACCCGTTGTGCCACACCTTATCGAAGGCTTTCGCGACGTCGAGGAAAACCGCTAGGGTCCCCTGAGGCTTGGGAGTGGTGAAGCCACAAGGTCTCTGATTGAAACCTTCTAGGACGTACTCCGTGATGCGGTGTACTTGTTGGACGCAAGAGTGTCTGGACCTAAATCCAAACTGCTCGTCTGGGAGAATGTGATTCTCCCTGACATGGGACCAGATGCGCTCGTAAATCTTCCCAGTGGAACTGAGAAGACTGATGGGACGGTAACTAGAAGGCTCGGTAGCCTTCTTGCCTGGTTTTCGAATGCCGATAACATCAGCAGTCTTCCAGGGGTCGGGGAAGATGCAGTTGGTCATGGCGGCATTGAAGATGCTTACTAGGAGATGGATAAGGGAAATGGGGAAGAGTTTGAGCACTCTGTTGGTGATGCCATCTGCACCTGGGGACTTCTTGGCGTGGAGGTCCTTGATGATCGACTCAACTTCCGAAGCCGTGACCGGCTCAAGGGAAGCGAGGGGAGGAAGGGAGGAGACTTCGTCGACTATCGCGTCCACCGACTCGCGGTGAGCGGGGTCGACTTGGTCTAGACTGGGGCTGCACTGCGCCTCGAGGCTGTCGGCCAGGCACTCGGCCTTTTCCACATCCTCAAAGGCGGGTGGGAGATTGGGTCGTGTCAGGGGGGGCATGGATGACGTCTTGCCGGATTTCAGAAATCAGAATCAGAATCAGAATTGTTTGATAACTCATAGAGTTACACGTCACAGTTGAATATTTATAATTAAAAACGAATGTCAGAACAATAATAATTGATAATTATGTCAAATATAAAAATAATTCATTAATGTCATTATACAGATAAGTATAGTAAAAATAGTTTAATATTATGTATAGCTATTATTATACAAAATAATAATAGTTCAAAAATCTCTTTATTTTAAAATAAATTCAATGTCATACAACATATTATCTAGTAACCAAGCTCTCATCTTGGTTTTAAAGCACGCGGTATAAGGCGCATCCCGAACGGAATTTGGTATACGTTTATAGACCGCCGGCCCTAAAATATACACTGACCTCTTCGACTTGACGAGACGATGTGAGGGGGTTACTAGTTGGTCCTTCTTTTTATTACTACGTAAATTGAACGTACTATGGACGCCCCTACGTTGAAAAATATCTAGGTTTACATGGGTGAATAGGGCTACCTGGTAAACGAGCTCACACGGCAGAGGTAATATCTGAAGCTCCCGAAACAGCTCCACGCATGAGACGTCGTCCTGAACCCCGCATATGGCACGTATGGCTCGCTTCTGCATGACAAATGCCCTATTACGATCGGCAGCACGGCCCCATAGCTCCAACCCGTACGTGATGTTACTGTGGACGGTCGCGAAGTAGCAGGAGCGCACGACGTTGCGGGTGGCGGTGCTGGCGAGCCGCCGGAGCGCAAAACACGAGCGGCTCAGCTTCCCGCACAGCTCGTCTATGTGCTTCTCCCACGTCAGCGCGCTGTCGATTTGGAAACCTAGAAGTTTTATAGATCGCACCAACTTCCAGTAAGCCAGATGAGATGGTTCGATCTCTGAAAGAAGTTTCTCCCACCTCTGATTACGGAGTTCACGTATGCGGGTCTTTACGGCACGCTCGTAATACCGCATAGTGACTCTGTTCTCTTCGGTGGGAGTCCAGTCGTAAGCCCTAATGGCAGAGTGTTTTGCTCTCAATAGCTCCCTCACGTCCTCGGGAAGGGCCCAGCGTTGGTCGCCCTCGACTGGGACCTGTCTCGAGGAGCCGCCAATGGTGGTGTGAAGGTGACTATTGAGCGCATCGAGGGAGGGGAGATATCGTCTGGGGTGACGATGTCGTCGGGGATTCGGTCTAGGTCGGGTGAATTGGTTTCCTTTAGGCTCTCACCTAAAAGCTTCCAATTCACCACAGTCCTAGTCGGGGGGGTACTGATGGCTGAGTCGGGACCCAGGGACATCAGAACCGGTCGGTGGTCAGAGTCAAGCTCGTGTAGCACTTCTAACGAGCGTAGCTGGAGCGCTATGCCTTTTAGAAGTGCTATGTCGAGTATGTCTGGCCTAAGGTCAATGTTGAAGGGGAAGTGGGTCGGGGAGGACGGGGGAATGACGTCATAGCCCAAGTCGGTGGAGAGAGTGTCCATAAGGGACCCTCTCGTGTTAGTGGCGTTGCAACCCCACATGGTGTGCTTGCTGTTGAAGTCGCCCGCCAGAATGACGGCGCTTCCGATGGAGAGAAGTGACTCGAGATCACTTCTGAGGAGAGGTTTGTTACCAGAGTGGTAACAAGACGCAATGATGACGGACTGATGGCCCGTCATCGAGAGACGGCAACAGGATGCCTCCAGGTTCGCGAGAGGAGGAGTGTCGATGGGAATGCAGTGGAGAGACCTTTTGTAATAGATCAGGGTACCGCCCCCGCGGGCGGTAGTTCTGTCATTACGAACCAGAGCATAGTTTGCGACCCTAGGGTCCCTCATGCTCGGTTTTAGAAAGGTCTCGCACACTAACATGACGTCGACCTGATGGGTCGTGAGGAACACGTGGATGAGGGGACGTGAGTTCCCCGAGGAGAGGCTGTTGGCATTGTAAAATGCCAACGTCAACGCGCGCGGCTTCACTATCGTCGTTGTACTATCCATGACAGTTACGACGAAAGGACGCGGGGAGCGAAGTGCTTCAGAGCGCGGAAGAGATCGCTGTAAGCCGCCATGATGCCCAGGAGGTCACCAGAGCGTTCACGGACGAGTTGAGCCACCTCGTGGACCTCATCGAGGTCGAAACTTGAGGAGATCTCAGTGAGAAGGCGGAAGTCCGCCATGAGGCCAGAAGGGCCTTGGGCGGGCATGCGGGGTGCGGGAGCCACGGGTGGGGGGATCGGGCGGCTCGGGGTAGGGGAGCTGCGCTTGGCGAGACACCGGTGTCTGGAGCAGGGACGGGGCGCGTCGACGAATTTCGGCGCAGTGGGGGCGGGTGCTACCCGGAGCTTGGCACCGGTGCCTTGGGACCGGGGAGGGTTGCGGGAAGGAGGGGTCCTTTTCGACCCAGCCGCGGCCTTCGGGGCCTTAGGGCAACCGCGATAATTCGCAGTGTGCCCTTTCGTCCCACAGGGGACACAGCTGGGCGGACTGGGATCCCCCTTCTTGCGGCTGCATGCTGCAGTGGCATGGTCACCCGCGCACTTTACGCAGCGGAAAGCCGCTTCGCAAAAACGCGCGGCGTGGCCATACAACTGGCAGCGGTGGCATTGACCCGGAATGCCTTTGGATCGGGGTGCCTCGACCTAAGCCCGGAGAGGTTGAGTACCTTCTCGACTGAGAAGATTCTCTTGCCCTCCGGGTTGCGGTCGAGGATGACCAGAACGAGGTCTACGGGGGCCTTGGTGCGACCGTTGGTCATACGGTGCACCTGTTGGACCGGCAAGCCCTGGGACTCGAGGTCCCTTTGGGAGCAACGAGGGTGAAGCCCTCGTCGCTTGGGCCGGCCACGTCCATCTCCGTCGAGACGGCAGAGGCCAAGGAGGTCGCGCTCTCTGACCTGACGGGAGAGAGAGAGAGCGGCGATTGCCCTCTCGCCCTTTTCGAGATCGTGCCTCGTGCGAGGAACGCTCTCTTACGGGCGAACGGGCCTTCGGGGTCGGGACGGCCGTCGGCCCTCTGAGGGAGGGCGAGGGCTTAGCGGAGGAGGAGGAGGAGGAGGAGGTGCCCGGTAAAGGCTTGGGCGCAGGGCCCGAGGCCTTAGGGGCAGGGTTGGAGGATTTTTTGGCCTTAGGGGCCTTAGCGGGCTTTGCCTGAGGGGCAGGGGCGGGGGAGGGGGAGGGGTAGAGAAGGACCGTTCAACCAACGCTAACACCTCGAAGTCGAGGGACCGAAACAGAGGATCGGACGTCGCAGTCTTGCGGCTTCTGTCTTCTCAGGGCTTGCTGTGTTGAGACAGCAACAGCGACGACAGCAACAGCAGGCTTGAGGGAGACAGCAACAGCAGACTTGAGCAGGATGGCGATAGCGGGCAGCGGACGGTAGTCGGAGACGTCCGTACGGTGCGACGGATCGGAGCGAAATGCGCACTGTTCACTCCTCAACGTCCCAACTCAAAGTCAAAAGTGAGCTCCTCGGAGCATGTCCGCGCACTTATACTAGCGCCCCCTCCACTCGCACTCTTTCGGACGGAACACGAATACAGCCGAACTATTGCCGCCCGCTCATTGGCTGCCTGACTCACACGACATCTGGCCAACGACCAATCAGCGAATAGCGCACGTTACAAAGAGTTACACCAGAGCTGGCGTCACTTTACAGAACTCTAGTTCACCAAAACTATACTAGGTGGCGCTTAACTAAATAATTACAATATTAAAACCACGCGCTGACATTCGATTAATCGTCAGTAACAACAGAATAATACTATCAATTAACAACTCTCAAACTGATTCTCATTATTTAATGATGTCACGCGCCGTCATATATATATAAATAATTAACGCGAACGAAGTCGCGGGGTGACAGCTAGTATTTAATAATTAAGCAGTAGGTAGCTACGAACTCTTTGCAAAACAAGTGGGTCTTATAAAAAACCAAAAACCCGACAGCACAGTGCTAAGGAAATTTGGGTTTTAAGACGAATATTACGACACCTTAGCTGTCGTAATCCATTTAGCCGTTTGGAAGATACGAGGTACGAGTATTAAAGAAATTTACAAACAAATATACATAGGTACGTACAAGATACGTGCGAAAAACATAACCTTTCCTAGTACCTAGTTGAGTAATGACCGACGTTGTTGTCAAGTCCTTGTTAACCCCCGACGCAAAAACGACTGGGTGTTATAAGTCTGACGTGTCTGTGTGTGTGTCTGTCTGCGGTATCGTAGATCCTGAACGGATGAACCCATTTTAATTTTTTTTTTGTTTGAAAGTTGAATTAGTGGTGGGTATTCTTAGCTATGTTTAACGAAAATCGGTGTGGTGGGTTTTTAAAAATTTGAATTTATACTTTTTATTCCATTTTGTTTCAAATGAGAGTACTAAAGATTGGCTTGGTACTTGAAACAATTTAAATGGAATTGGAATAATAACTGGTCAGAATTAAAGTTGGTTCCTTACCTAGGTACCTATTGAATAAGTCCCTAAACATTTTACGATTTGTGAAGGATGGCAGGTAAAACCACGGATCGCAACTCGTTGGAATTCTTTTAATTTATTTGTTTGTACGAATCTAGTAGCAGTAGGTAAGTTCCTACATTTATATTCTCTAGTAATTATTTCTCGACTGCCTCGTGTAAACTATTTCTTAAGGGACACCAAGATCAATACTACAGAAAGACACCCAAGAAAAACACTACGAGGTCCGTCCTCTTCCGTGCTGCAGCGAGAAGTGCCGGTTGGACGGGGCGGGCGACTCAGGCGCTACTTCTTCATTCCTTACGCTACATTCATTCATTCATTCATTCAATACATTCCTCTGACAGTTCGCTCGCAAAACGTCACACAGCAGACCATAGACTGCATTCTTTTGTATGTGTTGCTAACACTCGGTGGCTCAGGTGGTAGTGAACCTGCCTTCTGAGCTTGGGGCGTGGGTTCGATTCCCACCTAGGGCAAACATTTCTGTGATGAACATTTGTGTTTGTTCTGTGTCTGGGTGTTTATATGTATTTAAGTATGTATTTTAAAATATCTAAGTATGTATATCAGTCTCTGGCAGCCATAGTACAAGCTTTGCTTAGTTTGGGGTCAGGCGACCGTGTGTGGAAAAAAAAACAAAGTAGGTCTGATTAGTAGTTAAGTACCTATACTATTGTACCCAGTGCCTAAGCACATTGTAAATCCAACTCTGTGACGTTATCGAGGATAAACAATTATTTACCTGTGCTATGGATTTGAGTGATTCAACCTCCTGCGTCAGCATCGATATCTTATCTCGATCCCGGACCATTGACTCCTGAAATTATGTTACAGCATTTGTAATAAGTACCTACCATATTTGTATTGACGTTACAATGTATTTTTCTTTATTAATTATTAGTTAAGCATTACTAATTATTATTAAGTTTGACTAAAGGTAGCTTGTTTTAGAAGTGGTGTACCTTGTCGAAGATAGTAGGTATGCCTTGATTGAGAACTGACGGTCAAGTGAAGTTGCAGCAATAAGAAATGCCCTACCCTGTACCATGATCCAATAAAACAGGTCTAGCATTCTGGAAGCAAACACATAATGACGTCACTCGTCATCCGTCTCTTTCGAACTATTTGTAACTATTTGTAGACTTAATTCGGTCTTGCTTAAGCATCGATTGACGTCACTACGTGTTGCCCACGTGACCGGAATGCTATTACCTAGCGGAGCATATTATACCATGCCCTACACCATGGTAAAATTACTCCGCCAGCTATAGCATTCTGAGTCAAAAATGGTAATGTGGGCAACACGTGGTGACGTTATCGATGCATAAGCAAGACCGAAATATAATAGTGCGAAAGAGATGATAACGAGTGACGTAATTACGTGTTGGTTCCCGGAATAATAGACCTTGTTTATTTAGATCATGCCCTATACAATGTAGGTAGGTATACGGTATTTATGTATATATCAACTATGTTTTGTTCGAAAGCATTTGTTTTTCGTTCAACTACAGCCAGTAATTTTCTCAATAAGAAAATGAATTATTGATAATAATATAACTCTTTACTACAAACATAAAATAATTACAATAATACTAAGCTAAGTTTTTAATGAGCAGCCTTATCGCTCAAAGCAATCTCTTCCAGGCACCTGAACAGACACCAAAGTCTATTTCGTTACAGCACAACTTCCGATGACAAACTAAGCTTATAGGAACATAATTTTCGATTTCTAAAGCCCACCACTCACTATGCGAGCCAATTCGCGAGTGTTGTTAAACTGTGTTAGCATTATTCACACGCATATTTTGCCCGCGGATGGGCTAGCATAGTGAATGGCGGGATTTATGGCTAGAGTGAAACAAATAACAAATGCGTCTCTCATTCTTCAGTCTGTCAATGAAAATTTTCATGCCAAGAGTTTAAAAATTAGTGTAATGTCCTCAAGCTTTATGGGTCTGAACCTACAGTAGCGGACGAATGCGGGCGCGAACCGGAACGAAGTTTTATTGCAATGTTCCAGTTTTTTTGTAACCTGTCATACAAAAGTAGGTTATATCCAGCGCAGTTTTGTGTGACAGATTACATTTACAAAAAAATCCGTTCTCGTCTGCTTCTATGAGCTTTGACCTCTAAAGTTTTGCCAATCCTCAATGCCTGTTTACTATTAAGCTGGCTCAAAAACTTGCCGCGAACGCCCGCGAAAGTGGTTGTGAAAAAATTTTGAGCAGAAGGAACGACGTATCGGCGCTTTCGCGGGCGTTCACGGCTATACCTAGTACGAGTATATAGCCGCTTTTAGACTTGATTTCCATTTATTGAAACCCACCTGTAGAGATATTCGCCACTCCCGTTCTATCCTAATGTCGCCCTCCGCTGCCACAGCCCTCGTCTCCGCCGCGGCCGCCTTCTGTCCTAACGAACGAGCGGTCTCCTCCAGACTTTGCCTAGCCAACTTATCTTCCTGTAACCTGTATCAATACCGTCTCTACACCTCTATATTTGATTCTGTTGAACTTATGTGTATAGGTATGTCGCAGCCAACTAGCTTCATTCGCATCCTAGCCTTTTTACTAAACGGCGCCGTTCAGCTATCTTTCTGATGATATTCAACCATTCAATCAAACTGCTAGGCAAAATGGATTGATTCGACAACGTTGACTACTTGCCTAGCCAAGTCATTTATGTAGGGGAGGTTGTTATAAAAAAAACCACAAAGACTAAGGCGGGAGTTCCGCTTCGCTTAAAATTTAAATAGCCCTTTAACTTAACTAATCCAAGTCGGATTTCCCTTGATAAAAGAGTCGGGCAGGTTAGGTTTTAGGTCATTAGAATGTCGAATTAGAATTGCGGTTATTTTTATCGATTTTCGGCAGTTTGTTAAATGTTGTATTAGACCCTACGGCTGAATGTCATCCAGGAAGCTAGTTGAACGGCGCCATTTAGTAAAGTGGCTAGGCTGTTTATTGAACTGCTGATTAAGTAAGTTGGCTGCGACATCTATACCAAGCAGTGGCGGCCTTAGGGGGCTTAAGATTTGATTTGACTTCTCCGCTGCTGAACTAAATTGATTAATTAGTTGAGCAGTTGCACTTGGGGTGGCAAGCACCGCACGAAGCCTCATTTTTGCAAGGCCTCGCGCTACATCCCAAGTAGAAAAAGTCAATACTAAGTAAGTAGACCTACTTACTTAGAATTACTAATGAAATTAAGTACTTAATGAATTTGAATCTCGTGCTTGAGAGAACTCATCTGCAGGGCTATTCACAACCATTCGGAGACGTTTCCGTTCGGATTTCAAAAAATTTAAACCTAAATTATTCGAATCTCAGTCTATAATCATAAGTTTTTAAACGTGATTAATTCTTTTGATGGGATTTACACTTGATTCCCTATTCCAAAGTGTATGAAAGTAGACTGAGATTCGAACAATTTGAGTTTGAAATTTCTGGGATCCGATCGGAAACGTCTGCGAATGATTGTAAATAGCACCACCGAACGCAAACACATTTTCTTCGCAAAGATTTCGCCCTTCGCCCTGGGCCTTGCAATGCCTAAGGCCGCCGCTGATCTAGGTCTACTGAAGTATAAGGGTAGGTAGGTATGTATGTAGGATAATTTAGTTAGTATGCTTTGTTAACAAGTTATGAAGGTAACGGACTGTGATCACTGAACATAATAACTTATAATAACGCGAAAATACCACCTTGCGTAAAGAGCGTTGGGAATAATCCATTTTAAATATCACCAGTATTTGGGTTATTCCCTATGCCTCGCTGATGTCTGTATTGTTTTGCTATAGGCTTGTTTATGAGCTATTTTTGTTTTGATTTACGATTACTACCAGGAAATAGGGAATTACTTAGCATAGTACGTATCTAGTTTACTTTGTTTGAGTAGTGTAGTGTCATTATAATTATGTTGTTATCTGCGGTGTTGTTTTTTATAGTCAGGTCAGCTGTGCATTCAAGTAAGAGGGAGACGGAATATTTTTTTACTAACTTATCTGTGCTAGGTGTCACTCTCTTACTGTCTGTCATGTACCGGTATCCCACGTGCTAGTGGGGTCAGCTCTCTTACATTTTTCTTACTATTAGTAATTACAGTATTTGTTATAGTATTTTTTCACATTTCCTCAAAATGATAGTAAGAAGTTATATAATAGATACGACACCGTATTAATATAATTTACTCATACTGTGACTATTGAGCCATATCCTACTTCCTACTAATATTATAAACGCGAAAGTTTGTAAGAATGGATGGATGTTTGTTACTCTTTCACGCCAGAACGGCTGAACAGATCTGGATGAAATTTGGCACAGAGATAAATTATCGTCTAGCACATAGGATACTTTTTAACCCCGGGTGAAACCGCGGGGCGCAGCTAGTCCTTTGTAATAGTTTTATTAATTACCTACTTCCATTTATTAAAAAAATATATTTTATTACTTTACTACATGTTATGTTTCAAGTTCCACTAAATCTACTTTACAATTACAAAGTTAGCCGACGAAACGCAGATAACAACACAATAATAATATATTTGTGCGTAGGTGTGTATAATTAGTATTGTAAGAAGCATGCAAACACAATGGAATGATTGATAATGGCAAACCTGCACAATAAACAAACGAAAAAAACATTGGAATTACAATAAAATACAATATGCGACTGAATACTTTATTGTAAATAAGGCTTTTACATAGCTACCGCCTCGAATCACAAAACTATTCAATGAAAAATATAAGATTCCATACATTCGAACCTACTAATTAGTAGTTGTCCACATTACAATAAATAATTATCATTATAAAATAGCAAATCACTCAAACGAGATCAATATTGTTTTGAAGTAATACATGTTACAGTCTTTAATACTTTAAATATCACTAAGGAAGTAATATCATTTTACAAATTAAGGTATCACTCGGCCTTAAGGAAAATTAATTCTGTAAAAAACTAAACAGATGATGTTATGACAGTGTAGAGAGCAGAGAAGAATGATCCTTAGAAACGAGTGCAAGGACACACAAATATAGACCAACTCTTTGTTATTAATAATTTTTGTTAAAATAACTTCATGAACAAAATGGAAAAAGCTTCGAGTAGATAGATAGAAACTCCTTATTCTGAATGCGCTTGGAATCGAATCACTTTACCCCCACTGCTCGTACACTGGTCGTAACCACTAAACTTAATCTAATGTCTTAATTTGTGTTCAACAATAGACAACCTAAGCAAACGAATAAAAACTTAACGACTCAGAATATAACAACATTATTAGCTTTTAACGTCGACAGCAACGAGAAAGCGTAAGCAACATTAGCGCAAGTCTAACAATTCTTCGCCATCATCGCGGTTCCAATAAAATATCAAAATACTTTTTTTTTTTTACAATAAGTTCATTGTGATGGTTTGCCAATATCGAGCGAATGGAGTACGCTTGTCGCAAGCTGTGCATTGCACACACCTAAGTGCGAATCGAGTACTGATATGTCAAGCGCTTAGTCACAATTAACAGCGGTTGGAGCTCACTTAGTGCTTGCTTAGCGAATTTTCCATCACACTACACATCAACACTTCAAATTCAACTACAAATCTATTGACATATGGTTTAAAATAGCACGTCAAAGATTTTTGGCCTCAAATGATTCGTATTGCATTTTTGCATGCTTTGGTTTCTGAGAAATTCGCTGCGCCATCACTCTGACCGATAAGGGCCGACACATCTGGACAAGGCGTAGCGCGGTTTTATTAAGCCAGTGTGTGTCGACCCCTAAGTCGTTTATTTCTAGGCACTCTATTGAAAATGAAGGCCCACGGCCGCCGTTGTGACGTCATAGTAAAAAATTAAACCTACTTCTCATCGAGCTGATGTATGGTGCTGCCCATCGATTCAGTCTTTGCTTCCAATTTGGCTATTAGCTCTGTTTTATGTTTCAAGGAACTTTCACATTCCTAAAACAAGGCCAATACATTTTAGCTGAATAAAATGACAACTCTTAGTAGAAACAGGATTATTGTTATGTTAGAGAGAGCTAAGCAATTAAATGCGGTTAAAAAAAAGCTCGGAATATTCTTCGTCACAAGACCATGAGGTAAATACTGGGACCTTAGTCAAGTGTGCTCGTTGAGATTATCCAAGTCGCTTTCTCTCACATCAGGAATGTCGTGAGAGTGAAAACGACAGAGATAGTCGAGCACACAAGAATAGGACCCGAGATTCTGTAATAAAATTACTAATCAATTTAAATTACCATAACCTTCAGTTATCCTCGATATTAGCATAGCTATGGATACAATATTAAAATTACCTAACAATAAATATATGTTAGTATTAATATAAGAGGAAACACCACCTCGAACGAGTTACTACTCAACTTTTGAACCATAATGTTTGTAAGATTAAATCGGCCCCGGACATCGGTCACTTTCATACAAACGTACTAAATAGAAGATTTTTTCGGAAACTTAACGTCAGATTTTTGTTGTAACTTGGATAGTAAATATATCCATATGATCATATGATTCAGTTTCTAAATTTACTTCCACTTCACATGCAAGTTTTAAGCATCCATATTTTCACTTTACATCAACATCGGTCGAATAGTTTTCATAACTAAATTAGTATACGTTTGCAAGAAATGACCGGACGCCACAGCACCGTTAAGTACTTGACTAGTTCTATTCATTCCCGCAACTGAGCTAGGGGCTTGTCATTATGGCTGTTCTTACGGAACGGTGGTATTTCCTGGAGATTCAGTTTCTTATGAGGCGGACCATCGTCCTTGGACTTGGAGCCCTTGTGCGCGCCGCTTTGTGCCCTGATTTTGTCTAACTTCTCCCCTAAATTGTTCTCGTTAGTGGTCGGGGACCTGAGAGCTTTGACCAGCTCGTGGTCTGGTCCTAGGAAGTGGTTAAACTTCTCGAGGTTCTGTAGTATTTTGCCAATTTGCTCGGCTTTCACTTGGAGCCTCGACACCATCTCTCCTTTCTGGGTAAGCTCCATTTCGCACTCCTTCCGTGCGGAGCGGCAGAGGTAATACAGCATTGGGTTAGTTATGCATACATAGTAAATGTTAAATGATAATACATACTAGTAAATATAATACAAAGCCCACATACATACATATGAAGCGAAGTAATCAAAACGAAGGGCCAAACCAAAGATATTAAAGTAATGGATTTTGGGTCAGTGTTAAAAATGTTCGTACAAAATGTAGAGAAAATCAGCAGCAACCATTTAGTAATCTGTGCATTTAGACGAGAAAACCAGTAGCACCAATAATTAAGCAATCTATGCTTCTAGGCAATTGTTTTAAACTAATTAAATTAGGCAATTTTTAGAAATGTATCATTTGTAAAACATCTCAAATTGCAACCAGGTAAAAAAAACCGTTAACTATTTCATACATTTTATACATGACCCAAAATCCACGTTAGTAAATCAATAGGCATGAGGCAAGGATGCACAACTATAAGTTAATTAATCAGCGAGCCGAGAGTCGTATGGGCGTAAAGCTTCTCCAAACATCACCCACGCTCACGAGGGACCTTCTCAGGGCATTGCCTTTGTTTCTCCTTGACAATAGTCAACAAAAAACAGCGTGAACTTGGATTCATACTCGCGAAAATACGCTTGCCAGCCGGTATAGCATGCGCAACGTGACAACGATATGTCGACTCTTTTTAACCGACGAAACAGAGAAGTGAAACACACAAGACACACACACAGACAGAGGAAAACAAGTCGACGCGTATTTTTTTTTAATTTTTTTTTGTATCACGCATAACTGTTTACAGAGTAGTCCGATTTAAAAAAAAAAAACTATCGCGACAGACGTTTGTTTACACGTAGCCTTGTCACGTTCTCGCACAACAAAAAGTGACGAGAAGAATTTTGTCGCGTGCGCATACGGCTTGCAGTGATTAGAGGCAAGAACTTTTCAACTTGTTTACAACTCAGACAACTAGCCAAGGTGAGCGTAGGCCTGAATTAATTGCTCATTGGTCCGCTCAAGGTCACGACAATACTGGCGTGTCATTGGTGAGCGTGAATTTACATAAGCGCTGTTCCGCTAACGTGTTGTCTGAAAGTGCTTTTCTATATAGAGTGTCTAAATGGGAAGCCGTTGAAGGGAGTTAATTACCAGACCGTGAATAAGTTTAGAAATATTAGCTGCATAGACTAATGATTGCATTTTAAGCGTAAGAGCCGATCGGAGGGGTACAAAATCGGATAAGTAGTGTGGAAATAACTGATTTTATCGACTCACCTGCAACTTTTTGTACATCTCTAAATTGATCAACTTTATGTCGTCGAGCTGCCTTCTTAGCGATATAATCGTGTCTTGCTTATCGTGAATGTCTTTTTCGAGCAATTTCATTGCCACCTCCATCTCAGCTTTTAGCGAAATCTGGAATTTTTATTCATATTTTTATGACCTACAAATATTTGCGTGTCGAATACTATCAAATATATTTCAATTTGTTAACTTAAAATATTCATGGATTCGACGAGTGAATATAGAATATTGGTATTTATATTACTGGTAACTGAAGTAGTTTTATGTTTACTGAACAGAAACAGAGAATCCACTAATAACAGTCATTAGACATAATTATGTTAGTCAGAATTTAGGACGAATTTCTCAAAACCACCTCTATGAGTATGGTGTGCTTCCCGCGAATGTAAGCACTGTATTTTGATGCCTTTTTTGATCTCGATGTAAAATCCATGTTTTCAAATATCTTTCGACCATCAACCACAATCAACCATGAGTTGTTTCGTCATTGTAATTGTTATTATACTAAGTACAAAAAACAGTCCAAGGTCTTATGTTATACAAGATTTCTAGTCTAATAAATTCTAGGTAAAAAAAGTATTTAATGTGAATCAGAGTTACCTGTAAATCTAATTCTTTTTGCAGTTCCAAATTTTTCTTTCTCTCTTCCTCTAACCATTTTCCCGATTCGCTGTCCTTGTCCTTGGACTTTTCGGAAGTTGTACTTTTGACACTACGTTTTTCCTGGAAGTTACAATAAATATACGCATTACTTAGCTAAGTACGTACTCAATGAGCATAAAACCGCGAATTAACATAGGCAAGGCATTACTTGGTGACTAATTGTGGTACTCGTTTAAGTACCTATCAACTTAATTATTATTTTAATTAAGTATTTAAACAATAAAATGGTTAGTCATTAAATACTAAAAATAATTTTTACGAAAATTTTTACGAAGTAGATTTAACGAAGTGAAGAAGTCTCCTCAAAGTCTATGTCCATTTTATGTATTTTTTTACCTTATCTATCTGACGACTCTATGCGCGCACAAAAATCTGTTGAACCGATTAGGTTAATAATCATAATTATACAGAAAAACGTATATAAAAACACCCGAAAAACATTACCCTACTGCTATGTAGTCGGATAAAAGAAAACCTATAATCAGGAGTTTGAAGATATCTTTCAAAAGAAAAAAAAAACAAGTCAGAAGCATTTCACGATCATGAGGGAATGATAGTGACGATCATAATTATTTTGTAAGTTACCTCTTCATCAGACTGTAGCTCTGTAACCTTCATCCTTGTATCTTTGGTTAAATCCTGACCTGCACAAAAACACACGTTTCAAACGACACTCATATAAACACAAGACACCCAAGATATATTTAAACCGATGAAAATAACTCACAAGATTTGAACCAGATCGACTGTCTCCTATTAGATTTCGCTGTGGTATTCCCCATGGGTGTTAATTTATAGTGCATAACGGTGATGGACGCAATTTATTTCCGACTGTTAACTGAGACTGTAAATGACGCGTGCGACGTTGCCGGCATGCTAATGCAAACTAAGCGATACACTAGAATGACTCACGAATGCAAGGTTTCTTATCTATTCGAATAAGTGTTGTTATTATTTACTACGATTTCGTAAACGATCTAGGAGCTAGTCGACTAACTGTCAATGATGTCAATCTACTGTATCTGCCAGGTGAGGAGTTTACGAGGCGAGTTTGCCGGCGTGTCTTTGACCGATACGAAAATAGTTTGGTGAGATTCAGACGAATTTTTAATCGTAACTCTAAAGTAGGAAATAAACCATCGGCGATAAACATATCGATACTTTCTCTAGTGCAGATGTGCGAAAGGATTCCGTGTAAATAATGATTAGTGTTTTTTGAAGTTTTTACAATACTTTTGTGCTTGAAAAATTTACTGCGCCCCATACCTTCACCCGCTATGAATATTTCTTGTTTTACCGCAGCAACTGTTTATTTTTTTCAAGACAAAAATACATTAATTTCAAGATGCTTGCTCGAGTAGATATGGAAATAAATAAATTACTACCTAATCATTTATTAAGGTTAATAATTTATACATGGTAATAGTTGTAAGGTTAGGAAGTTTTTAAGGTACTCGTAGTTTAGTTTGCATAAAGAATTGTAGCGTGTAGCGATAAGGGTATTGATACAAACTGTTAAGTTTTTCAATACTTGTGTTATAAAATGTGTATTTTTTTTTGAATAAAAAAAAAGACTAACTGCCACTAATCAAAGTTGAAATTACTTAAAAGGATAACACCACAAATTCACCCAAAAATGAATCATAGAACGTATACAACATAATACAATGATAAGGAAAATATAACCCACAAACAAGTGACAAAGTAAGATAAGCTACTTACCGAGGGCGTGTTTCAGCTGATTATTTTCCTCAACCAGAGTTATCATTGTATTTTTTGAAATGGCTAGGTCTTCTTTCATTAGAGCGTTTGTGGTTGTCAAACTTTCCACCTTGGCTTGCAAGTTAGCTACCGTGGCACTGCAAAGAAAATTGAAAAGTCACACTGCATAATGATAAACGGTTCAATCGGGAGGTCGATTCACAAAGTGTTGATGGGCTGTGGGAAAGTGGACATGAGTGTGAGAAGAGGGAAAGTAGAGATGACGGAAGAAAAAAAACAAACTGTGCCGAGCTCACGTGCTAGGAAAAGTCTCTACGTCTCTACCAAAAGGCAGAGAAATGAATTTGATAACATAACATATCGTCACGCCTTTCCCTCGAGGGGGCTGGCAGAGGTGTAATACAACACCCACACTTCGCCGAACGATATTCAGTCCCAAATGTGACGGGGGCGAGCCTGTCGCCATAAACCGGGCTCCAGTCATGTAGCGGATGACATACAACACGCACATATGTTCACACAATGAACAAAGTGCGTGCCGTCGGCTGGGTTCGAACCCACTCCTTCTGGCTTGAGAGGCGGGCCTTCTCCCAACTAGGCTGCCATCCCTAAGATTTGATAAGTGATATTTTGCAAAGTCTTGTCAAGGCAAATAAAATCTTACTTTTACTTCCAAAAAGAGTCAAAACAATTTTTTTTTTTTTTTTAACAATGTTGAATTAACATTGTATTCTTTTAGAATATAGTATCCCACTGGATAGGGACGTAGGAAACTGTTATCAAGAGTTGCAACCGGAAGAGGCAGATACAATAATCATTATGTAATTGGAGAATTTTATTCGCTGACAAGTGAGCCAGCCATAGAACGTGTTCTTGCAAAATGTCACTAGTTTTCTGCCGGTTTCATAACAAAACTAGTATCATTTACATCCGTAATTTAAGATTGTTTGTTGTATGATTTAAGTATTTCTATCACTCAATCTTTATCTGGGTATATAGGCTGTGTTGTATTACTATACTGTCCATTCGAAGACCATACTATCTGGCTGGTTAGAGGCTAACCCCTTTAGCAATAAACGTTGTATAGCCTAAGTAACATGTGTACTTTACGCTATTGAAATGTAGGGTTCCGCGACGCTCTAAATTTTTGCGCTTGTCAAATTTCTTGGAAACCATTTGTCAGATTATGATGAAATTTGGCATGTACAATTAAATGAACTATATCTCAGCTCCTATGTTCTTAGTTTTTTTAAGGACGTGCTCAATTTCTCTTGAAAGTCTATTTTCTCATAGAGCTTTGAAAAATATCTGCATTTGTAAGGGGTTACTTTTGACTGATTTATTTAATAGACAGACAAAACAAATCACAAATGTGGACACAAATCACACCATTACATGTTGGAGGTTGTCTAAATGATTGGCGTTTAAATTAATCCATAATACAACGGAAATTCCGAGTTATTTAAGAATGATTAGAGAAGTGCAAAAGTCATAAAAAAATATTGAAATTGCACTTTGTCACTCTGCAGATAACTTTATAGGCTCGTCAGTATCTTTACTTGCTCTCTTCGCATGTCGTCTTCTAGACGAAATTGCAATAGAAAACCTTTAGCCAATGCGAAGTTAGTCTAAAGTGGTCGCCGGACCCTTAAAAAAAATGCATCATAAGAAAAAGTCAGGGAAAGTGGTATTTACTATTCTTCAACTTTGATCCAAGGCTTGGATCAGAGCCTACTAAGTTAACCATCCGATATTTGTTACTCTCTCCTTTTTTACGTTCCACATACTCTAGACCGAGAACTTAACTTGACTCAAACATAGGCTGACCTTGGTCAGGTTACAGAAATACACAAAAAAGTTTGTTCAACGAGCCGAACTATACAAATAATGCCACGATCAATCTCCGCGGAACTTGGTAACAATCTACTTTCTTTTTCTGACTATTAAGACAGAAACCGTTTAAAAATTTCTCTATACGGCGTGTGACCGATAGAACAATAAAGTTAGTGCTCCATTTGTAGAGCTTTTCTAGTTCGTGTAAGTGATTTTTTTTCAACTATTACATTTCAGTCAATCACCTATGCAAACTATATCTACATCATATAGGCAAACTAGTGGCCGCCCCGGCTTCGCACGGTACCTAAAACCTTTCATAAAAAAATGGTCTAACTGTGCTGAAAACAAAACCCATTATATATCCGATATACTAGAAATACTATCCGATATTTGTAGAAACAGAAAGAGGGACAGACGGCTAAAAAGACTTTGTTTTTAACGTTTGACGTAACTGTGTGTGTGTGTGTGTGCGTGTGTGTGTGTGTCTGTCTGTGGCATCGTAGCTCCGGAACAGATGAACCGATTCTGATTTTGTTATTTTTTGTTTGAAAGGTGAATTAGTCACGAGTGTTCTTAGTTATGTTTGATGAAAATCGATGTTGATGAAAATTGGTGTCGAAGATTTTTTAATTATTTAATTTATACTTGTATACTATGTAGAAAATACGCTAAGAAAAAGCGTTTCCATTGGATATTTCGCATAGCAACGTATCGATGACAGTTTTTTTAATACCTAGGTGTTTGGAACAAAGTGCGTGTGCGCTTTGATCTTTATGAGGGGAATCCATAGTGTTATTTGTGGAGTCAACTTACTTGAGATGCCTGTTGAGTTCCTCGATATAGTTCTTCTGGTCGAGCATGGTGTTGATGTGACGCTGCTTGGGCTCAGTGTTGGCATTGCTCCCGTTTCCGGCGAGATCGTTGGAAGAGCTACTCCCTCGCAGGTAGAGGGAGAAGTCTATGACGCCTTGCTGACTGTCCAAATCTTCCTCCTAAACGAAGAGTCACCCATGATTGGCCGTTTTACTATCATAGCTTAAATAATACTCAGACCTCATAAAACTCGCAGAAAATGACCTTCTCGTAGGGATAAGCAATTTATGGACGTACGACGTGGAAAAATCTAAACTTTCGAACATTGGATGTCTTCGTTAAAATACTTCGTTCAATGTCTTTCGCATATGTGATTTTGGGTTAATTTATCCGTAAGGAAAGTGAAGTTTACACAGGAGGTTTGAAAACTAGAGCACTGAGTCATGAGTTTTACGACGAATTTTGTATGTCACCAGTAAACAAATAAAGGAAAGAAGCAAGAGTCCCAAACGAAACACAGAATAAAGGAATAAACACATTACAAATTACTAAAAATCTTCATAAAGTAACTCAAAGTTTCTACAAGACAGCATCTAGGTAGGTATGTGTTTTAGATGTTGTAATTTTTTTTAACGTCGTTAATTGTTTATCCTCATGAAGTACCAGCTCCTGAAGATAAGTAAACGAAACCTATTGTATTAACAGCTTACCTTCACGCACAAGTTGCAATCAACAACGTTGAGCCCAACAAGCAACCCAGTTATGATAACAGCCTCCTCATTCAGCATCAGCGCATGAGGCTCGAAGTACTCCTCCAGCGTATCCTCGCGGTGTTCCAAGAGGATCCTCATATAGTCCGCGAGCCGCTTCTGCATCAAGGCTAATCTTAGCCAGGCGCGAGCGCGGCCCATAGCCGTCCTAAAATATACCCAGCTTTAGATAATTACTTTGAGTCATTGTTTGTTTAGGAAGCGCGTTACGGATGTGAAGATATTTTGTTGGAACAATCTTGTCAGTAGTCTTACTTTTACTAAAATCTTTCGTACCTAAATCTGCACTAACGAAAAGCTAGATGAATTTAGGACATCCAATTCAGTACCTCTTCAACCGGCAGGAAATTGCGTCATAACGACATCCGTTACGCAGCACTGAGTGCATTGTGTGGACTCAATGAAAAGTACAAGATCTACCTACAGATACACTTAACTTTATAACGGTACTCACTTGACAGTCGGAAGGTCCCTGACACTGGCCGTGATGTCGGCGGCTTCTGGTGAATATTTCTCAACCATTTGCAAAATGTCCCACAGCTCCTTCTTAGGACCAAGGAGGCCCTGAAAAACGACATTGCGTTACAACGGTAACATAATGACTCTAACATGCAAATGTAATTAGTGTCACTTTAGCGTTTCTGTACCTTTTGTTTACCAGTAACATAATTATTATTATTACTAGTATTAGTTGTAAACTTGTAGTATTTTTAGCGTAATTGAGTGATTACCTTCTTAGGCTTAAGCCCATGACGCATAACATGTTCGAGGACGATAAAGAAATGATGTAACGGCAAATGGTCGCTGTCTAGCATTCGTCCGAAACGCAGCGATTGTTCAATCAGCTCCTTCACAATCAGCTTAGAGATGTTCACTAGATTGCTGCGCTCAATCACGACAGGATCGCGAGCTAAAACAAACATAACATACATGTTTCGTTTTTAGAGTAAAGCGAACGATCATACGGCGAGAAAGCAAGGAAGTTACCCATCAAGGAATGCATAGGATCGTCTGGCGATGTGATAGCACCGTTGTCCGACGGGCGTATGTAGGAATCCTGCATATCCATGTCGTGTAACTCCTTCAAGCACAGCCACTCGCCGTCGACGGAGACGCGGAAGTTGCACAGGTAGATGGTGTCCTGCGCGCCAGCCATGTCGACGTCTGGGTTCTCACCCTGATGTTGGATGCCCGATGGAATGCCTAACTCAGGCAAGGGATCAACCCCATGTACCGCGGTAAGAGAACGCATAATAATTCGGCAAATAAACTTTGAAGCGAAAAACGATATACACTTCCGTAAATCGTGATCACCCCCGTATATGCATCGTATTACACGAAGTTAAAGGTCAAACGAAGGCGTTTGACTGATTGCTCGTTACAATCGTTTTCACTTCAGCACGAGAACTGGCGAACAACGTATCTCAGACTGCGTACGGTACGAATTCCTGTTTAAAATGCACGATGACGCGAATACAATGGCTTTTCCAGCGAGTTGAGTAAATATTGATTCCCCGGTGTCTGCCCACAGTGAAGAGGGGTGGAAAATCAATACTCAGGGGTTTGTGCTGCCATCTGACCGGCTTGTAGGGAAACGTTCCAGAGCGGTTACGAAGCGAGTTTTCCTCGTACGGAAAGTCGGAAAACTTCCTGAAAATATTAAGTTACGCTACCGCAATTAGTTAGAACGGAAAAGGTGCTCCGAATAAAGTAGTGCGTTTGTTAGAAAAAGTGCTGAGAATGTACAAATTCTAATGACAGTCTCAAATAGTTTTAGCAAGCAGACGCGCGTTCCTCTTACGGAGTTCGGTCGATCGATTCACATGCATATACATGACAAGTGCTAGCCTCTTACGGAGTTCGGTCGATCGATTCACATGCATATACATGACAAGTGCTAGATACCAGAGCTATATCAGCTATGCGTTGTGAGCGAGAACAAAAACGGGCAACGAGTTCATCGGATTCCGTACGAACTACGCTCGACATATCATTTTGGTAGCGTCATACACAATCGCGACCACTTTATTCTGTGGTTGTTAACCGATTTCCAGAAAAGAGGAGGTTCCCATTTCGACTGTAATATTTACATATATTTTTTTTGTATGTATGTTACGCTATTACTCCGCCAATTGTGAATCGATTTTAATGATTCTTTGTTTCTTTCTTAGATCATACTTTAGAGGTGATCCTATACAAATTTTATCGGTCGGTCGGAAATCGTTCAATCAGTTTTTAGAATATCAACAAAAATCTAAAAATTGTTGACATGATAATGGCCTGACAGGAAGTCAGTTCTCTAAGCTTTGTTTTTTATGTTATTAACGTAACGGAAATTCTTTGGGTTGTGAATATCCTCGCTTAGTTCGAGATAATCATTTACCTACAAGTCTTAGCGATGGTTAGGTATTGATTGATTAAGTCATGCACTGTGTATCTCTGTTGATATAGCACATAAAATCGTACTTTAGCTTACTCAATTTCACAACGCAATGGTAATTTCATTCTAGATTACTAACTGCCATTTCACGCGCTCGCGGCTCAGCGCTCCGTTGCGAGCTCCGGTACAGAATAAACGACAGTAGCTACAAGGTTGGGCGGGGTCCGTACGGCATCCGATCCATACTCCGGACACTTAATGACTATCTCGCTCACTCGATAGCTAGTTTGACGGGCTCCGTTCAGCTCCGTATCTCCGTTCCGCTTGCGCACTGCAGTACCTGCTTGCGCTTCGCTCGCACCGCTTGGGTTTCTTTTTCAAACTCTTTAATTTACAAGTTAATTCGGTTGGAGAATAGTTTCACGTTTTAAACTTAGTGCCTCGTCCGATCGTCTCTTTGTACATCAACGTAAACGTAGCTGTTTGTAGTTTCAAACGGAATGAAGGAATTTATTGAAGCCGTGAAGGCACACGAGTGTCTGTGGAATCCTTATGATAAAGAATATCGTAATGGAGAAAAAAAGGATCACGCGTGGCAGAGAATAGTCAATATGAAACTAAATATTAGGGGAGTAACTGATAGTAAGTATTAAATACTATATCCTGCTCAATTTGTATTAGCAATATTTAGATTTACACTTGACATTGGTATTGCCATGCTTATTGTTGTAAACGCACTAAAACTTTGGGGTTGATCGCCGAGAGGTTGTTTTTGCTCTCTCTCTATTGTAGATAGGACGAGGGAGACGGAAGTAAAACGAAAAAAGTTCTGCGAATTTGGTTCACGTTAGGATGGTAACACTGGCGCAGTTATGTAGGTAAATTTAGATACAAATATTACGAAACGCGAGTTTTCGTGTTCTCTACAAAACTCCAGTTGAAGTTTCAGTTAAATATCTACTACTTTATTAAAATGAGGAAAGGGAAAGGATTCATCATCTGTACTGTTTTTTTTTACTTAAACTATTTATTGTATGTGTTTCAAAATAATATTCTTTCTTTTTCTCTATAATGAATAGGAGATATATTCAATAGGATTTAATAGAATAGGAATATAGGAGAATGTACTACTGCTATTTTTACTTGAAAATGTCACAACTAAATGTAGGTTCTGTAATTAATTTTCATAGCAGGCAAAAAGAACCTACTTAAATTAATTAAAATTGAAAATAAATGTTTTGATATCATTTGCTTTGACAATAATTAAGTAAGTATGCAATTTCCTATGCTGACTGAGTAAAAAAAATAATTAAAAATGAACTTGTTTTTTTTTTTCAGTCCGATCAGCGAAAACCGAATGGAAGAAATTGCGAGACAATCACCGGGACAGTCTCAAAAGGCAAAAACTTGGAACAAAATCACGCAACCAATGGAGGTTTGCCAGCACAATGGAATTCTTGGTACCACACATGAAATTTCGTGAAAAATCGTATGGTGCCCCTGAACTTTCTGACGAGCCAGAATATGATGAAAAATACTCATCAGCCACATTGTACCTTCAGGCTTCACATGTTAGTGAAGAAGAAGAAGATGATGACGAAGAAGAGGAAGATTCCAAAGCCTCCGTGCAAAATCAAATTACAGAATTAAAACGGAAAAAAAGGGCAGACACAGACATTGTCAAGGAGATGGAAAGTGTTTGCCAGAAACAAGAAAAAGATGCATTAGATTATTTTTTCGAAAGCATGGCGGGAACTACTAAAGCGTTGCCAACTTATTTACAACACAGAGTTAAAAAGGGAGTTCTGGAAATAGTGTGCCAAGCCGAGCAAGAAATGGAGTCTTATAACAGAACTGCTATAGGTAACTGAGTGCCTGATATCATGTAATAATAGGCTCAGTGCACAAGCCTAGACTTATCACAATACCTAATAATATAAAAAATATTATAATGTATTTTAAAAACATAACTTATCATAACAAATAAAACAACAAGAAGTTTTTTGAAATAAATTCATAAATACAATAATTAGTTTTACTATTAAAAAACTCATCACTTGGAATGGAACAGTAAAAATGTTACTTGGTCATCATCATCTCAGTTGGACACAAACACCTGCTTACTTGGCTTTATTTTTTTAAGTTTTACTGTCAACGTAACTAGACTTATCTCATTAATTGTGAGCCAAGATTAGCCTTCATTATATTTTTTATATATGTATGACTTTATGTATATTAGGCCATTATGAAAGAATTAAAAAAAAAATTAAATATGAAAACTCAATCAATTAAACATCTACCTAAGAGTGACAGAAGAAGTGTAATTTATTTAACTTATTTTTAAGAAATTATAAAGTATGTAAATTTCATCATGGAAACTGACATGGTTTCCACATGGTTATGACTTTCTGATATGCTATCCGAGACACAGACACGCACAATCTCCTTGATAAAAGGCTTGGAATATGGTTGAAACTATAGTCGGAATAATCAACTAAATTGTACATAATAAATTCCTGTATCTTATAATCATAAGTACATAAATATGCCAGATGAATAAATATTTATGTAACTGAAATAACAAAATTTAGTAGTACAACTAGGTTTGAGTAGAACTTCTAAAGATCAGAAACAAATACTACCACATTTTGCAAATGTGGCCTTTTTAGTGGTGTTTATTTTAATTAGTGTGAAGCAAGATAAGACAAATTAATGAGACAACATTAATTGCCGTAATTTGCGAAGATAAACGGTTGAAAATTCAGAAATAGGGTAGGTATCTTAAGTTGTTTGATAGTCTATGTATGGAGGATGTTCTGTGCCAGACACAACTATGCTTACTGATGATGATGATGTTTACCTAGTAAATACTAGATATGTATCTTATACATATTCTTAAATTACTTTTTTGTGATCGTTTAAAGTGTTAAAAGTTAAAATACTTACTATTGGAGCTGTAAAAGTAGGATTTGTATGGTCTTGATATCAAAAGTTCCGGCCATCTGTCTTCTTTATTTGATGCACCGGAAGGTGATCTATTATGTAACTGGGATTTCACGGAAGACGTCGATGCCGTTGATGATACTTCTCCATCTTTTTCACTAGAGCTAGCCATATTAAATGCATTTATTTACAACTTTTCCATTTTGGCCACAAAACAACAAAAACGTCATTCGATAGAGTCAGAACAAAGCCGTCAAATTTTTTTTTTGTTTTGCCCAGTAGTGCAGGCTAGAGCCAACATGGCCATACCGCCTAGTCATTCGTTTGTTTTCCGGACATTAGTCGCTAAATCTATGATGAAGATGATTGAGGAGAAGATGATGATAGATGAGATGAATTCCTCCCCTTTCACCATTTCAGTAAAGCCGTGGATAATTTACTGAAAATTTAATTCGAGATTTGTAGAGAACACGAAAAGTAGCAAAGTAGCAATGTTTGTGTCATTTACCCACACTCGAGCATGCTATCTAACCGGTAATGGTTAATAGTCCGCCATAATTATACTTTAACACTCGAAGAATCACAAGTTTTTGAAAATAATTTAAAACCATGACTACATCATGACACCATTTTCTTGGTTCCCGCCAAAAACTCATAATCGCGAAGCTTAAAATATTTACTCTGTCCGTGTGGCTTCAGATTAAGGCTGAGGCCACACAGACATAATTTTACGAGAGTAATGTCAGTCGCGTATTTTGCGCTGCATTTGGTTTCATACAAAAGGCATGTTGATGCCACACGACAGAGCAAAATGAGTTGCCTGCCGACTCAGTACGTGACTCACGGCAGAAAAATTACGCTTATATGGCCACTCAACCGAATTTTAGATGAGCGCAAAATACGCGACCGAATTTAAGCTCGAAAAATTACGTGTGTCTGGCCTCAGCCTAAATAAAGATAGCTGCATAAGTTGCGGGCTTTTACTCGGCCCGGACTGAACGGGGCAATTTTTAAACATCGTTACATTCAAAAGTACTGTAGTAAAAATATACTTTTGTCGGGGTGGTAGACGACGACTCTAGACGGCGCCGCCGTTGTGTCTCACATGGAAATAATACGTCCATCGTCCATTGTACTTCCATGTTGCATCGCGACTATCGCGAATAACGCGACAGCGCGGCGGCACGGCGACGGCGACTGCGTCAACTATGTCAAAATAAGTTGTTTTGTCAATGACAACCTTCTTTAGCTCTATTTTTGGCTTTTTTTTAGCTTTGGCTTAGGCCGTTTAGTACATTTCAAGAGTCAAGTTTACAATATCCGGCTTGTACACGCACAGTCATTATTTAAAGTCAAGCTTTTTTATATACCACGGCTTTCACGTGTAGTGGTTTACTAGTTAGTCAGATTGAAAGTCACAAGCCATTGGAAAGGAATTAATTGGAGAAGCCACGGAAGCCATTTCTAGCCACGAAGTCTGAACTAATAAGTTTGTTCTAAGAAAAACAACTAGAGGTCGCTAGTTAACTTATTTCATTACATTGGTTTAAAAGCGTATCATACTAATAATATTAGAATCATGTAAAAATAATTATATTCATGATCATTTTAAATATATTTAGAGTAACGTAGGTCATTGATAGTATATAATATTTATACTTAGGGCCACTTGCACTAAATATATGAATTGCCTAAGTCCTTGCTTAACTAGTTTTAAACTACTCCTAAGCTTTTAAGTTTAAGTTAGGACGTAGCTAGGAAAGGAATGTTAGTGCAACAATTTTTTTGATAAGCTGTACATAGGCTAAGCTGTATCTTATCCTAACTTCAATTCAGTGCAAACGGGTGCTAGATATTTGCTTATCGGGTTAAGATTCTCATAAGGAATGACTTAAAGTTCGTGTAAAATGTTTTAAGGAGCTAGCTAGGAGTAGATTTAACTAATTAAGCAAAAACTTAGGCTATTCTTATATTTAGTGCAAGTGGCCATTAGGCATGGTATAATAATAATTATATAACAAGATCTATTATAGCTTTCCGGGAGCCAACACGTAATGACGTCACTGGTCATCGTCATCGTCTCTTTCGAACTAGGTTTAGGAACTTGCTTGTATTTTGTAAATTATATAATTCCACAGACTTCCGATACAGTAGGAAGTATAGGAAGTCTGTGCATATTTCGGTCTTGGATTGACGTTGCTACGTGTTGCCCATGTGACTATTTTTACTAGGAATGCCTTATCTGGCGGAGGTACCTAGTAGGTAGGTAGGTAGGTATGTCACTAGCGTAGCGCAGCGCAGCGTTTATATTTTTCGTACTTAGATATTTACACTGATTTTTCAAGTTTGTTGATTTTTCTAAGCTTTTGTAGATATTTTTACAGGAAGTACTTCTCTATGTCTTTGTATGTCACTATCTATTCATATGTCTACTACTAGTCATATGTCTAATATCACTATATCAGCCAGGATTTCCTTTTTCACAGTACTATTTTAAGTACTACTGTCTATGGTCAAGATTTTCCTGTCAGTGAATTCATCAATTTTCATTAATGGTTTGTGGAATAATTGTTTTTTTTACCTAAAGGTCCATTCTATTCTTGTAATACATTAGCCATAACTAAAGCCATAACTACATAAGAGTGGGTACTTTTCGGTAGAACTGTTGGACATGTGTAAGACAAAATCATAATAAGATGAACTTCCAGTCCAGTCCAGTTTTCTTACCACTAAGAGTTATTATAATAAACCCGCTAACTGAAGCTGCCCAAATGACCATTACCAAAATAATGTCGGGCTTAGTGTTTGGAGTTGATCAACTCGTTGATCTCATCCTGCTGGTTTATTCCAACGAACGGCAGGCTGCGGTAGACCTAAAGTTGGAGCTGCATAGCTGCGCTTTCCCGTGTATGAATACTATAGAGGTCAATACAGATTTGCCGCTGTAAGTACTTGCTATAACTTTCTCTTTTATTCTCGCTACGTATTTTCGCTCCGCTCATCTTGGTGGAAAGGCCGCCTTAGGCTGCGTTTCCACTAGAGATGTGCGACGATGCGTAGCGAGGGATGATGTCAATAGAGTCGCTCCATTTACTTGGCCTCGTTTAGCGCTGCTCCTGTGAAAACGGCTTAGCGGAGCGAGATTTTTGTACTTGCAAAACAAGGGGGGGATGGCATCCATTGCATCCTTGTGCAAAGGATGTGCGCAAGGGATATGTGTTGACGCGAGCGAGAAACTGCTAGCAGTTTCTAGACGGGGCTTATTAGAGGTGGATGCAGAGCCGGATTTAGAGGTGCGGAGGCCTTAGAGCAACAGAAAACTGGAGGCCTGTGGAGACTGTATTACACGAATCATGTGAAAAAAAAGCAGTTAATCAAAAATAAAACAGTTAGGTCAATTTTATTTATTGCAAGAAACAAATTAAATTATTTAAATATGTATATAATATGTATGTACAAGTAGGCATTAAAGTAAAAATCTTTATAAGTAAATTTCTTTGTTCTAAATCTCTATTGTGGGGGCCTTTCTTGTGGAGGCCCCGGGGCTGTAGCCCCGCCTGCCCTCCTCTAAATCCAGGCGTGGGTAGATGTGTAAAAGAACCAGCTACTTGTCTCGCACCGCTCATCTGCGCACGGTTTCACACCGTCGCTAAGAATCTTCGCACTGCTCAGTTATCTCGTACATCTCTGGTGGAACCGGAGCCTTAAGTACTCCTAGTTTTCTACATAGGTATGTAACTAGGTAGGTATCTACCTACCTAAGTTAAGTACCTATGTTATGAATGTAGGTTTGAGATGTTTCGTAATTTGTCAATAAAATTATCTACTATTAACAGAATTGAAGATGCAGATGTGTTTTGCTTCATCACAAATTTTCGAAATCCAAACTCGGTAGATTTTACCGAAATCGACAACTCCCAATTCGACGTTTTGTATTTAATCATCAAGATAGCTAACAGCCTTGCAAAGAAAAGGCCTGTTGTTGTTGTTGAGGAAGAGAAATTCTACAAGAAAAAAGTTTTTGTGGAAGAGAAAAAACCACGTAAGCCAATCATTATGGCTGATGGTGTCGTAACCTTGAACATTTTGAGATATCTGACGAGGGACAGCCTGCCTAGCGACATATTGTTTTGTCCTACACCACTACCGGGTATAGCTAAATCCATACTGGGAGAAACGCTAAAGGTAAATAAATAACGATGTTATTTTATTTTCCTAATGTAATTGCTGAAATAAATACACTTTACAGTAATCACACTAATATTATAAGTGCGGAAGTTTAGATGGATGGTTGTTACTCGATCACGCCAAAACGGCTGAACAGATCTGGATGAAATTAAGCACAGGTATATATTATTAGATAGATTCATCATATCGTCACGCCTTTCCCCCGAGGGGGCTGGCATCATATGTTCACACAATGAACAAATTGGTGCGTGCCATGGGCTGAATTTGAACCGCTCTCTCTGGCTTGAGAGACGGGCCTTCTTCAATAAGGCTATCATCGCTTTTTTAATTAGGTAGATTATGGTCTAGAATAGCACATAAGATTCTTCTAAACCGCAGGTTGCACCTAGTATAACTAATAAAAACAATGCTGAGTCATAATGCTTATACACTTGACCGGTAACTCAAGAGATAAGTATTTTATTTTCAAGGTAAAAGCAAAAGTCATCAACAAAATACTAGTGTGGGCTGCAAACGACGAAGTGTTCCACGTTGAAGTAGACAAACCGATCGTTGTAGACGATAAAGTCGAAATTCAGTCCAAATGTGACTGGGAAATGGTTGGGAAAAACTTGATACAGGATGCTGGATTAGACTTTACGCAGTTTAACAAAACTTGGCTGAAGAAAGACTTCATTAGAAAGGTAAATTTATGCCTAGGTACATTTTTTAATATCATGTTACTACTTAGTGCTAAATCAAAATGAGATGAGAAATCAATAATTAATTATGAATGTAGAAAAATATATAATATTATATATTTTTTCTACGTTCCTGTTAAATAATTACCGACCGGCTTCAGCGTCATTTCTAGAACTATAGATTTCTAGAACCAAAGGCGATGAAGTCGTGAAGTGAACTTATATTTTATTTGCAAGGTCCAAAGGAGAATTTCAAAAAATCCATACGGGAGTATATTTCGCGCGTCGAATTTTGCTAGAACATTGGCATTAATTTGGAAGACTCGAGCCGGTACCGCCACAGAAGGTATGACGGTATATGCCAGCGCTGGTGTCATCAGCGATGGCTCTTTGGAGACTATTAAAGGTACTTTTTTTTAAGACTAGGAAAAGTCTAGTATCATCCTCTGAGCACGACAGGTGTGAGAAGGGTATCGGTGGATTCCGAATGCAGATCATGGAACATCTTTTACATGCATCGAGGCTGACCGTGGTTTTTTGTGGGTCGTCAAATTTCAGGTGGTGTGTCAGTGTGGTGCGTATTGTACGTCATCTGCTACCTGACTTTTTTTTAATGTAGAACTAGCTGCAGTTTCACCCGCGATTAAAAAGTATCCTATGTGCTATTCTAACTATGGGCACTAACCGAGCAGCAACTCAAAAAAATCCAAGTATGCCAAAATGGAATAGAAAGAAGCGTAGTTGGAGTTAAAAGAAGAGAGAAAGTGAGAATACAAAGTATAAAGAGCAAAACTAAATTTAAAAATATCCTCGCCGTATGCAAAAGTCTGAAATGGAGATGGACAGGACACATGTTAAGGGAAAATAAAGAGAAGTGGACGAAACTAGTAACGGAATGGTACCCGCGTGATAGTAAAAGGAAAAAAGGAAGACAAATAAAACGTTGGGAAGACGACATGAAAAAAATAGCTGGTCCAGCATGGACACGCACTGCGAAGGATAGAACAAAATGGAAAGACTTAGAGGAGGCCTTTGTCGAAGGACAAGCTGAAAAAGAAAAACCGGCTTCCGATGTAAATAGCTAGAAATTAAATAGTTAAAAAATATATATAGTTATGTAAACAATTTATATTCGGATGTTGTCATACTCATAGACATAGTTGTTACAGCAATAAAGGCTTATTTTATTTATTTTTTATTTTATTTTATGTGCTATTCTAGATTATAATCTACATATCTCTGTGCCAAATTTCATCCAGATCTGTTCAGCTGTTCTGGCGTGAAAGAGTAACAAACATCCATCCATCCATTCTTACAAACTTTCGCGTTTATAATATTAGTAGGATAGGTCGGCGTTCGACCACCAACTCCCCTGATGTTAAGCGACGTTGTGGTCTAAGATGGAGCACGACGACCTATAAAGTACTTATTCACTCTAGCCTTGACTTTGACTGGAGCCCGGTGTATGGCGACAGGCTCGCCCTCTGTCACATTTAGGGCCTGAATATCGTCCGGCGAAGTGTGGGTGGTGTACACCTCTGCCAGCCTCCTCAAGGGAAAGGCGTGACGATATGTATAAATGTATGTCAAATTTAAGCAACCCCACACAGCTCAGTCGCGACCCTCAATAGCGGTTGGGTGTCTGGTAGCAGATTTACCTCCTGACAAAAAGGTGAAGTCCTACATTGAGTTCTCGCTTAAAAAAAATCTCGCATACCTTGGCAGCTGCACTTGGGCTATTCTTACGGAGTGAGATTCAATCTCACCATTTTTCCTCCTTGTTGCTCTTGTTAGAATAGTCGTAGGTGTAAGAGTGACCAAGATAAAATGTCATCTCATCTCACGCGTAGAAATAGCCCTACTGATCCTACCTACATACTTATCCTCCTTAAAAAAACAGTAGTAAGAAGTAATAAGTCACACCCAAGGAGAAACTGACAATCATGTCACTATGTGATTTGTTGGGGTGCTATGATTACCTAGATATTTTTCTAAATGTTAAAGCCAATAATAACTACTCCTCTTGAGTTTACGCATTGAAAAACAATTTGCATGTGCACTCACAATTATGAGTGAGAAGACTCGAGGGCCTACGTAAGTTAGAACAATTTTTATCTTGACATACGAATTTGCTTGTGCAGGATTTGCCTACGTGCTACCCTTGATATTTACTGGAGACACTTGGAGTGTTGATACAAGCTTTAATGAAAGCTTTCATTTGCAACAAGAGATAAAAAGAATTAATCAAACTGTAAAGAAGCTTAAAGAAAAGGTAAGAATCACACTAATTAAACGGTTTTAAAGGGTTTAATTGATTTGGTTTATGAGAAATAAGAATTCATTGATAACTCCTATACTTAGTTACTCAATAGTGATTATAAAAAAAAAAATATGTCAGAACAATATGAGAACAATAATAAATTGATAATTATGTCATTTTTTCATAAAAAAAAACGATTCTTATGAACTAATATTTAGGTAGTTCCTTTAAGAATACAACATTACGAGATTAAAATCGTTTTACTTTCAAGTTTTGTAAAGTCCCTAATATTTCTCTACAGCATATAAAACAAAATCGCTTTCCGCGTCTATCTGTCTCTCCTGTCCCCTCTGTCTATATTTCCACAGACTCTTTTACCAATCCACGCAATGGACTTTGATGCCGTTTTCGCCATCAGGTAGATAATTTTTCACGGAAGGTTTATAGGTACCGTGCAAAGACGCGGAGTGGGTCGCTAGTGCTAATCCTAACTAATATTATAAATGCGAAAGTGAGTTTGTTCGTTTGTTTGTTTGTAACGCTTTCACGTCTCAACTACTAAACGAATCGACTTGAAAGTTTGCATACATGTTGTCTGGGGTACAGAAAAGGACAAAAGGTACTTTTTATACCGAAAAAATAAACGGTTCCTGTAGGATCGCGGGTGAAACCGCGAGGCACAGCTAGTAAATAAATAAATGAAAAAAAACTTGAGTGTCAATGTAGGAGTAGGTTTTATTTTTTTGTGTATCTATTTACTATGTTTGTTCCCACTTAAATTCGTAGTGATTCTTTTTAAACTTTGAGTTTCTACCTTCGGGCGCTCTTAGACTGGCAATTTTTTTCTACATACCTACTGGATCGGCCAGCATTGCCGGTCCAAAATTTCAGTCTCAATATGGCCCGTCCAGGAGCGCCCTTATACATTTACGTTACAAAGCTACAATACATTACAGCTATTTCCTTATTGCAAGAGATTTTTGGAAGATAACGTAAAAAACCAGCTCTTCATACCAGCGGCATCGGATACCAGCTTGACTGCTGTATCACAAAGGACAATGGTGTCTACACGCAGTAGGCACTACTAATATTTAGTTTAGTTAATTTGCATTAACTGTGCCCACCTATGTTAGTTTATTCCATTTACCTCCTAACAAAACTCCATGTTGGGGCATTGTTTTTAATAAAAAATAAAGTAATAGACGACTCATGTATGGTTATTTTATTGAGTTATTTAATACTTACTTAGACATTATGTGCGAAATAGGTGCGTGGTTAACCCACCTTATTGGGTAAGTAGGTATGTCTAAAAACCTCGTTACCAAGGTATCTCCCTCAGATCAACCTAGAGGAAAAGATGGAACACTGCGTTATATCTCGCTGAAGCCACTTCTTTTTAAACTTGTGTGCGTGGTAATGTTGCCATGAAAAACATTTACAATTGCACGAAAACTAGTATTCCTTCCCAAACTCTACGTTAGCCATTTCCGTTCCAATATACAACCTTAGTAGATTTTAATATTCTAAAACTGCACATATTTATAAGAGTTTGATGTTACTGCTTTTTAAAAATTGACTTTTAAAAAACTGCTCAGTATTTAAAAATAACCTCAAAATGTAGTCATGGCCACACTTTTATAATGCACTAGTATATTTATGTACTCGAAGTTTTACCATAAACCAATGCTCATAATGTCGAGGTAAATATGATCAAGCGAGTAGCGTAGTTTTTTTGCGGACAATGTGTGCGTGTTGTGTAGTACGACCATCCAAACACTACGACAGTAGCGTAGTCATACGCCGTGCGCCATCTTATTCTCTAGGTTGATCTGAGGGTATCTCCAGGCTATTATGTACGATAATCTTGCATGTCCTACCATGCGTGGCGAAATGTCAAACTGTCAACAAAATAAATCTAAATAATCTCTTTTATCTTTCTCTATCACTTTAACGTCTATTACTTAAATTTTTAGTATATCTACCATTTCCAAGTGATAGCTGTTAAAATGGTATAGGAGATGTCAGTGACAGGTTTACTATTTTATAACAGTCATGAAAGTGAATAGTAAGATCCAATTCGATGTCATCTCAATTTTTGAATCTCTGAATATTTTATCTACCTAGGTAGGTATAATAAATTGAAATAGCCTACCACGAAACTTTCAAACGAGAACGCTGATCTATTGAGCAAAAGCCGTCTCTCCAACTCCAACACCGTAGAAAAACAAATAAAAGCGCATTTACCGAGCGATTAATATTCGACGGAGTCCGGTCTCGCTCCTGACCGCGTCGTTTGTTTAACCTCTTCTGTCAATTTGATTTCCGACCTCGGGGTATGTAATTTCCATTACGGAGCCCAGTCGCTTTGTTTATACGAGCGGCCCAATAAGACCGGCGGGATTCTCCGTTTCATCTGAGGAAATCTCTGCTCTCTACTAATATTTTAATGTGACTTGTTGTTTGTTATCACTATCTTATAAGCTGGGTGTCTTCAAGTCTCGAGTGAATCGGTTTCTCTAGGCAATCGTGCTCCATCGTAGGCCGCATCACTGCTTATCATCAGGCATGTTGGCGGCTAAACGCAAGCCTATTAAGTAGAAAAAAAAATTGAGTCAAATTTATCACATTAAACTAACATTAATGATTTATCGATTATTTACGAAAATCGTACGTCTCTGGCATCAATCTAACAGAAATATAAAACACCGCTACACCTCATCACCTTTATGGTGGGTACACACAAAACCAACGAATGCCAAAGAACGCGCTGTGTCCCGTTTCGTTTCAGTAAAATAAAACAAGACGCAGCACATTGTAATAGGGCATATTCTGTGACGTAGCATAATTATCGTTGGCCTTCGTTTGCTTTAAGTCTTTACACAGCATTTCAATATCAGTACAATCAAATACGTTGTTAGACAACGCAATGTGACAGTTTTAGCACAGAAAAAAAACAAATGAAGTAAGTAGTGATGATTTTCACCATGATCCCTAGAAACAAATCTAGCATTCCGGGAGCCAGTACGGGAAGACGTCACTCGTCATTGTCATCCGTCTCTTTCGAACTTGTTGTAAATTACATATTTCGGTCTTGCACAAGCATCGATTGACGTCACTACGTGTTGCCCACGTGACCATTTTTTATTCAGAATGCTATACCTTTATTTTTTTTGGAGGTGGAAAATCTGCAAGCAGACGCCTAAACGCGATTGAGGGTCGCGTTTGGGCGGTGTGGGGTGTCCTTGTGAAATACTAATACGGAATGCTGTACCTGGCGGAGTATATTATTCCACCATGGTTTTCATGACTAAGAAGTCTGATGCCTTTGTTTATTGGATAAGTACCTTAAGTACTTTATTGAAGGCGCTCAGTTTTAGATACTTTCTTTATCCAGATAAAACGAAGAGAAGCTTGAAAACAACGAGTGAAGCCACATTTTTTAGCTATAGTCTTAAATAAGTAGCTATTAGGTAGGTACGCCTATATTTTGCATCGAGTTACAGAGGAGCTTTTAATGATTTATTTATTTATTTATTTATTTATTAAGGAATACCAACAGTATACATATTAAACAATTTAAGTTTTCTTACAGCTAATAGGAACAGTTCTGATATGTATACCCATAATAGGTATTCACAACATTCGCAATGAGGAAGGTGGTGAGTATTTTTATTTCTATCTTAACATCATCATTATCTTTGAAAATAAACAATTTTTTTGATCACAGACATGTCAGCAAGAGAAAAAAAAAAAAATGAAATAAAATATAAATACATTATACAAAAATAAATATATATATATACACACTAGCAAGAATAGATAAGATGGTTTAAAATGATAACTATATAATTTTAACTATTGATTGTTTGTATTATAATTGTTTTTTTTTTTTTGATACTTTGCTCCTAAATACTCTTAAGGAGTCGTGAAATATATCAATGTCGTTCGTGGAGGCATTAATTTCGTTGTACGTACGACATACCCTGTATAACGGAGAGTTGTGTGCCAAGTTGGTTTTGGATTGTGGGATATTAAAGATTTTCGACATTCTATGACGCGGATATCGATGTGGGACTTTTAGGGAAAACTTAGTAAGGATAGAAGGACTGTCAATATGGTTATGAATTGCCTTGTACAGAAATGTGAGGTCTCGTAATTTTCGACGGTCACGTAAATTATCCATTTTAAAATAGGACAAACGATTCGAATATGGACTTCTATGTGAAATTCCTTCGCAAGAAAAGGCCAAAGATCTGGTGAACGCTCGCTGGATACTTTCAATGCGTTGAGAATGCACTTCATAGAAGGGGCTCCACGCCACACTAGAAAACTCCAAACAGCTGCGAACCATAGAATTATACAGTATAATTTTAGTGTGATACGATTTGAAATTTTTAGAATTGCGTCTTAGAAAACCGAGTTGTTGGGCAGCTTTTTTCACAATTGATTGGATCTGAGGTTTGAAAGTTAATCGGCTATCGAGTATGACACCTAAATCTCGTATTTCTTGCACTTCCTGCAGATTATCATTATCTAGCGAGTACGTCGAACCTATAGATTTTTTTTTGCGTGTATATTTGATATAAAAGCATTTTTGAACATTAAGGTGCATCTGATTTAAATCGCACCACTTTTTAATATTATTTAAGTCACTCTGAACTAAATTCGTATCAGCGTTGCTGTTTACTGTTTTGTAAATTTTGAGGTCGTCTGCGAATAATTTATAATTGCAGTGTTTAATGTGCGTAGTAACGTCATTAATAAATAAAGAAAAGAGAATAGGACCTAAGTGCGACCCCTGCGGAACACCTGAAAGAGCGATATACCTTGTTGATTCATAACCGTTTACGTAAACTACCTGTTCTCTTTTTGTAAGGTATGAATAAAACCAATTTAGGAAAGTACCGTGGAAGCCGACCAGTTCTAGCTTTCTGATTAACAAGGAATGATTTACTTTGTCAAATGCACTGCTAAAATCGGTATACACGGCATCAACTTGATGCCCTCTATCAACTTCCTGGGACAAATCTGAAACAAAGGCAACCAGGTTTGTTTCTACTGACCGGTGTTTCATAAAACCATGCTGATGCTCTGTAAGGAGATAACAACAATGGCGAGTAATTATAGGGCATATGAGAGACTCGAAAAGCTTTGAGAAACAAGATAATATCGATATTGGTCTATAGTTCTTTACGTCATCAATATCACCTTTCTTGTGTAGAGGCACAATTTTTGCATTTTTCCATTCAGCAGGAAATTGTCCCGTTGACATGGACCTATTGAATATGAGCGACAGAGGCAGTGCCAATGCGGGTCCGCAGCGTTTAATTAGGAGGGGTGGAATGCCGTCTGGTCCTGGCCCTTTATTTACGTCAAGTCGTTTGATTCCGTTTAACACATCGCGTTCAGTAAAGTACGCTTTACCAATACAATTTTGCGGTTGACTAATATGAACTGTGCCTACATTAGATCTATCGGGTTCGTCCGAGTTAAATACGCTCGCGAAATTTTTTGCCAACAGGTTTGCTATATCCTGGCCTGTTTTAGCTGTATCATCTCCCATGCGCATTTCTGTCGGAAGTGAGGACCGCGTGCTACGTCTGTCTTTAATGTAACGCCAGAACTCTTTTGGGCTTTTGGTAATATTCATTTCAGTTTGGTCAATGTAATTCCTATAAAGGGTATCGAATAGCTTGTGACTACGTTCCCGTAACGTATTGAATTCCACTAGATCACGAGGATTTTTATACTTTCGATACTTAACTCTGAGCTTATTTTTTTCTGCGAGTAATTTTAACAATGACTTATTAAACCACCAATGATGTTTTTTTCAGAAAATTTTGAGCAAAATTTTCGCCTTTACGTAATTTGAATAAACTTGAGATTCGATGAGGTTGCTCTGTTATTAGCCTAAGGAAACAACATCAAAAGCGTGTAAATGTAGGCCTCGAAAATATTGTTCTAAGTAAATATTAATTAAAAGCTTATGTACCTACAATCAAGACTCAGTCTTGTGGAAACTGAAATGTAAAGCAAAATGAAAGAATCAAAAATTAGGTAGTTGTTAAAACATGTAGATAAGTAATAAAAATAAAATGGCCCACAATAGACCACGCTTGGATACCTAGAAGACATCGATTCACTCGAGACTTGAAGGCAACCGAGTAATAGGAACACTCTGAGCATTAAATAAATAAATATTCGGGACCCTTGCACATACGGTCGCCTGACCCTAAACTAAGCAAAGCTTGTACTATGGCGGCCAGAGACTGGTATACATACTTATAGTATTTTTAATTAGATACTTAAATACATATTAACATCCAGACATAAAACAAACACAAATGATTATCACATAAATATTTACCCTAGGTGGGAATCGAACCCACGCTCCCAGGCTAAGAATGCACGTTTACTACCAACTGAGCCACCAAGGCAGTCAAAGCAGAATTTTACAGCTTCCGTTAAAGTGTGTAATACTTTAACGGAAGCTGTAATATTCTAGTTAATAAACTATTACTTTACTGAAAGTCATATCGTCACGCCTTTCCCCCCCCAAGGGGTTTGGCAGAAGTGTAATACAACTCCCACACTTCACCGGGCGATATTCAGTCCCATATGTGACAGGGGGTGAGCCTGTCGCCATCATACACCGGGCTCCAGTCATGTAGCAGATAACACAGAATACGCACATTTGTTCGCACAATGAACAAATTGGTGCGTGCCGTCGGCTGGGTTTGAACCCGTGCCCTCTGGCTTGACTGGCGGGCCTTCTCAAACTAGGCGGAGGCGGAAGGCGGGCCTTCTCAAAATTTACAATATCAATATACTTTCAATAAAAAAATAACTTATAGGTATCTTTCCTTTGTCTGTAGACGCACGTACAAGTCTCTTCGATAGACAAACCTAACATTTTAGGTTTTTTTCTCCCCTTCAGGGATATAACATAAGCTAATGCATTGACTTAAAACAACTCCTGATGACAACCATCCTTTCCGCTAAGTAGATAAGTTCAGAATTACCTGTGGTACAGACAGCGACAAAACTTTAAGCTGGTAGAATACTTCTTGTACTCTTTTTCTCGAAAAACCTAAACCTATAGTGAAAATCTATAGTGAAAATACCAACTTAATGAAATCTACGTGGTTCCAGATTTTTTCAATGTTTTTTTATAGTTAGGTATGTAAAGCTCGTCTGTGGGCGACTGTACCGTCTACTACTTATAGCAGTTGTTTAATGCAGCCGCCATGGTATTTCTCTGCGCGGCGGGAATTCGAATCAAACTCGTCTCATTAGCCAGTAAAGGAAAACTTGGATTAGTTGACCAACTTTCCGCAGTGAAATGAACGGGTGCGTTAGAAATACGCTGCTGGACATAGTTGGTACTTGAACACTGTGGCCGACCTGCTCGTGGAAAGTTCGTTCAAGCTTTTGGAAGTCTAGGTAGGTAAGTGCTTATCTTTCACCTTATTTTAGTCTGTTTATGCTGCTTTTGTCCCATTTTCCCTTTAATAAATAAATATTATTCGGGACACTTGCACACACGGTCGTCTGACCCCAAACTAAGCAAAGCTTGTACTACGGCGGCCAGAGATTGGTATCCATACATATATATGTACTTTAAAAACATACTTAAGTAATTAACACCCAGAACAAACACAAACGTTCATCACATGAATGTTTGCCCTACGTGAGAATCGAACCCACGCCTACTAGCTCAGAAGGCAGGTTCACTACCGATTGAGCCATTGAGGCAGTCAAAGGTAGCCAGTTAAGTTATTTACATTTAGTCGTATTATTATTATACACTAATACATTGTTTATCAAGAACATTTGAGGCATCAGAAGTTTATTCAAAAAGTGAAATAAAATTTCGTAGCTACAAAACTTTAAGCTAGTAAGTAGATACTACGAGTAAGTAATTTTCAACTAGCGAAAATTACCTCTGGTAACTAAAACCTATCTAGATTATAAACTTTGGTAAAATGTGCACCAAATAGCGGATAAAATGGCTAAAATAACGTCAGTTTAACTCATGAAAAGGATATTAACTGCAGCATTTATCTAGAGACGGCCACCGCACCCCTTCCGTACATAGGTAGTACGTACAGGCAATGACTTAAATATGAAATCTATGATATCTGAATAAAGTTTGGTTATTGTATGGTTTCGAAATTTTGAATATACATAATTATTTAAGTTAAATACTCAACCAATGACCATGAAAATTTTGCATACATGTAGTCAGTCAGTCAATACAGAAAAGAACATAGGGTACTTTTTAGCCGCGGGTAACACCGCGGGGTGCGGCTAGTATAAGTCATAAGTGTTTCATAATTTCATAAGTCATACTCATAACAATACCTCTAAATCTCTATGTACAACAGATTTTATATTAGAGGACTAAAAAAAATGTGTGACAACCTAAAAACAAACGAAAATGTGTGGAAAAAGCTAAAAGCTTTTCAATAATCTAGGCTGAATAAAAACTTTTGGATGTTGCAATATTTTGTTAGTAAAAAGTATGTGTATCTGCAGCATAGAAATTTAATTAAATGTAAAAATGTGCCACTAATTTAAAAAAAAAAGTGAGTTATTTAAAGCATGAAAGCTAACAAAAAAAAATACAAATAAACAAACGAACAAACTCACTTTCTTATTTTTAACATTAGATAAGCAGTAGGATAATCGTTTTCTAATTTAAAAATATTTACAAAAACCGCAAAGTAAGTAGCCTACCAAGCTTATCAACATGTAAAATTAATGTAGAACGAAGCGTTTCCGTCGCAATTTCTGAGTGATTAAAATATTAGCGAATCGAAAACTCGCGCAAACAAACCGCGAAGTTACAACCGTAATCCAATAACAACTTCGCCGGACCGGCCCAGCAGCTGAATTATACACAGGCAGTATATTAGAATCGACTACCTATGTATAGCTCCCTCTAAAATCGAAAGTAAAACAAATTGTTGAAGTTCTTATTCCGTCTGCTCGATACCAATTGCAGAAGGGCTCAGCGTCACATTAACGCGCGGGCAGTAGGCTCTTTAGGTGCCTTTCACATTATAGACGCACCCGAACGGTTTTAAAACGAAAACCGCTCAGTTTATTTTATTCTGGACTTTATTTTCATAGCGCCAAAGTTTTTACATAAGCAAACATAACATTGCCGAAGTGTGAATGGAAATGCGACAGATGCAGCGGTTAAACGATTAAACAAATGAGATCTTAAGGGCAATTGATATAAAGGAGAAAATGAAATAAAGTGAATGCGTGGAACGCGTCAACCTGCGTACAGATCTAAAAGAGGCGTTACACCACCACCCCGAGACATTCTTTATCTCCTCCAGCTTGGTTCTTAGATTTATTGACTTTTTTTCCTGGCTTAATTTCCAGAGATTCGGTCGAATGGCCCACGCTAGCACCGTAACATTAACGCTGCCCCAGGGAAATATCTCTCGTGTTTTGTAGTATTTTTTAAATGTCTCTAACGCAGCTTATCCTTCGTATTTGTGGCGGGTCTTATCAGTCTCTCTTGATTAAACTATTAATTAGCTTACGCCTCGTAGCTTCTGTGTTAATAACAATTAACTGGGTACGTCAGGGAACTACGTAGGTATATATGATAATTTAATATTTGCTCAAAACTTTCATGGTTTCTTCTCGTAACCGAGAAGATAATAATTATTTATACCTATATGTATTTTTACTTGTAGGTTATTTTCAAGCATGTATTTAGGTTATGTTTATCTTTTATTATAATGTACCTATTTACTTACAGATTGTCTTGTAAGTATGCCTACTTATAAAGTGTAATTGAAAGTGGCTTGATCCTCTCAGGCGGAATTGTTTTAAATTTCGGATGCTAACACACCTGAGAACAGGTGCTGTAAATTAGGCTCGAAAGATATTAAAACAACAACAACACCATAAAATAAAATGCAGATAATCACACTATAAAACGAGAATAATTCACGAAGGGTTTAATGGTGTAATAACGTTCTAATCCTATAGCATAAAGTGGATTCCTCGAGCGGGGTTGCGGGTCGAAAAATTTGTTTAAAAATTCAATACCATCTATAAGAAACTCGTTTTGCGAACGCAACGGCCTGCGAACATTCCCATTTTCCTTTAATAACATGGGAGAAATTGCTCGATTAGTGCGAAGATACCTGCCTGCCTGCTTCTCGAAGCTTCGATTGTGATCGCAGCGAAACTGTATAACGGCGCCCGGACATCGGCCATTTTCATACAAACGTGCCGTGTCTAACAGTTAATTTTTGTAGCTAACATTTGGCCGATTTTGATGAAATTTGTAACGGGACAGTAACGGGACATGGTTGCGCACACGGTCGCCTGACCTCAAATTAAGCAAAGCTTTTACTATGGCTACCAGAGACTGATATAGATATACTCGTACATATATATTTATAAATACAAAATACCATTTGGAGTGAATGTTTGTGTTTTTATAGGTATTGACTCTTTAGTCTGTTCGTTCCTTTTAAATTTCGAACCCGTTCAAAAAAGACCAAAACGGAGTATCTATTCCAAGGGTAGGCAGCCCACCTTTATCGAGCTAGCGAGTGTTGGCAAACGATTTTTTTTGTAGATCCAGTTAATATTGTTATTTCTTTTCGAAATGGCAGAGATATCATTTTTTATGTATTCGTGAGGTCTTCACCTCACAGACCCACTAGTAAAAAAGAACTTACAAAATTTAGGTATTCACAAAACCCGGTTAAGTTATATAACAATTATATGTATAGTTGTATAAAAGGCTATTCCTTTATCAGCAGTAATCAACGAAAGGGTGAAAATGACGACAATGATAAAACTCTTTTAGCTCTAACCAAATTATTTGTTTTAAAAGTATTTACTTTACTATAAGTACATATAATATGTCTAGAGAGAGTTCCGTGCTGTTTATGAACGAAAAGTGACAGGCCAGCTTTTATACTACGTGTAACAGACAGGTAAGTACGTCTTTTATTACTAGGGTTGCGTTATACATTTATTTGGTCCGTGCAATGTTTTTTCATTCCACCTGGACATGGCATTTATCAAAGATACTCTATAAAATCGATTTTGTACTCTCAAACCTGCCTACAATACAATTTTACCTCAAACACGAAGCGCAGTTAACAAATGAATTAAAAATTCCAAAAGGGAGAACCTCTAAGTGCTGTGCGAGTATTGGAGCACTCCTTAATTATTAAAGTCCATCAGTGTGACACAGCCTTCTTATTCTCATCTTTTGTGGAGAAGAAATAAGGATATCTCACCTTTAATGTATTTCGTGGATGAAGTATCAATTTAACTAAGTGCCGAGATATAAAATTAATAGATCTTTGATGTATCGAAATGAGGAAAAATTTTAGGTGCCTATATTAGTTTATCCTACTTATATTATATAGGCGAAAGTTTATTTGTGTGTGTGTGTGTGTGTGTGTGTGTGTGTTTGTTTGTTTGTTTGTAGCTTCTGCAAGCTCAAACGAATGGGTGGATTTTGATAAATGCTCAGAATGAAAGTGTAAGTTACTTACATTGGCTACTATTTAACTACAGCTAGTCCTACTAATATTATAAACGCGAAAGTTTGTATGTATGGATGGATGGATGTTTGTTACTCTTTCACGCCACAACGGCTGAACAAATCTGGATGAAGTTTGGCACAGGGATAGATTTTAGTCTAGAATAGCACATAGGATACTCTTTAACCGCGAGTGAAACCGCGGGGCGCAGCTAGTAATTTCAAATACGTAGTTAGTATTTTTATATTCCTATTTTCTGTTGTTTATAAAATAACTACATTGCTTGAACTAGCATGTTTTTTGCGAAACTTAAGCAATTGGCTAATCTCACTCATAATTTAAACTGTCAGAGAACGGAAATTCACAATCCTTTCTAACAGATAGGCAAAACGTTAGAAAAAGGCAATCAAACTAAAAGACGGCGTACCGCCTGAAAAATCGTATCTGAAGAAAAATGTGGGAGGGTTAGTTGGATTAAAAGCATTCAATTTAAATATCCGGGACCTTTGTCCAGCCAGTTCCCGTAGGCAACCGACCGTGAAATTTCATTTAATCGCCGGAGAGAAGTGCGTCTCTGCTAATGCAGATTGCGAGGCTCACCCTCGACGCAGTAGTTATGCTGACAGTATCCTGGTAAATTCACCGTAAATCGTTTTTGTTTTCGTAATTTGTCACAGCTTGGTTGTTCCACTCGTGGCGAAGCTGTGGCGCTCGTAGCATAGCTGTAGTGCTCGTACTGTAGCTGTAGCGCTCGTAGCGTAGCTGCAGCACTCGTAGCGTAGCTGTAGCACTCGTGGTGAAGCTGCATCACTCGTGGCGTAGCTGTAGCACTCGTGGTGAAGCTGCAGCACTCGTGGCGTAGCTGTAGCACTCATGGCGTACCTGTAGCACTCGTAGCGTACCTGTAGCACTCGTGGCATAGCTGTAACACTCAATATGGTCTAGCTTAGAGTTCGTAGCAGACCGAGCTTGTAACGTAGCTGTAGCGTTCGTTGGGTAGCTGTAGAGCTTCGAGTTCATGGTACCCAGTATGGGTGATTGTAATTTAAAATAACTGTTCAATGTGAAATCGACAAAAGGCAGTTTATAGTAAGCTAAACAAAAATTGGACTTTGGCATAATCGTTTATGGTAAAGAGTTTGACAACTAAGGCCCTAGTGTGCGTTTGCCAATTTTATCGCTTCTATGGGAATTTCCACTCTGTATCCAGACAGTGGCCTCGAGGCTCGGTTAATTTATGGCTCAACAAATTTTTATTCTTTCTTGAACTGCTCAATTGTCCATTTTTCCTGGAGTTAATCAAGTCGACTCTTTAAATTCGTCGCTTAGCAAACAAAGCTGCCTCCTAAAGGGTAAGAAGATAAAGATTAATTAAAATTCTCTGGTACCATGGTGACTGCTTATTTATTTTCCTGGAAAATCGTTACCTTGGCCGGATGATGCAGCTGTTGACCTGAATTCATCCGAAGTACGAAATCAGTACGAAAATGTAAAATTCAACGAACCGTATGATTGTAAACTTAGTGTTAATACGAAGAGTATTACAGATAAACTAATCATATCAGCATGATTCGTTTTTGTAAATTAGAAATGTTAAAAATACTAATGTTAAAAATGCTTTAAAACTAAGATTGAAAAAATTTGCATTTGATTCACGAATTCGCAACAATGGCGTTTAATCGATGTTTCATTCTAGAGAGGATACAATTTAACTATGGACGTAGGGAATTTAACCTGGGACCATACTACGTCAATGAATTTAACATAATCGTATTACGCTGGCACGTAGCTGCCAGTAACGTCTGTCGCTTAGCCGGGATCGGCTGTATTGACCATTTCATTGTCCGCTACTCGATCCACATTGACACTGCGATTGGTCTAACCATGTTGGAAAATCTATTAATAGCCGACAATTCTTATTTATTTTATTCTTTCCTTAATAGACATATCTAGAACGATAGGCCTAAGCAGTGGCGGGCCAGCGTTAAGACGCGGTCATAGCACGATTTTCTACCACACAAACGTTTACTTAAGCCGCTTCATTTAGAGTTGAAAATTGTATATCATATTTGATGGTAAAATGAGATCGGAACCTAGAATTTCATTTTTTTGCCGTTTGTATTGGTATTGATCGTAACAAGAACACAAATAAAGATAAGTTGCTCCAGTACATTTTAAAGAACTAATCTGGCTATTTATTAATCGAGAAAAAAGTGTGATATGATCACTGAAAATTTAAATTTAGGGAATCACGCTTAATAATTTTTTTTAAATGATATTTTTGTGATTTTTTTTCGAAATGAGAATGGTTTTCAAAATTGTTCTTCGGTTAAACTTTAGTTGGCTGTTTCTTCTACCAGCTGTATTGTTTTGCACCTGACGATCATAATTCCTCATATAAAACTAGGCGCAAAAAATTACTGGTTTTCGGTGATTTCGTGTAAAATCAGGCCTTAAGGAAGCGAAAAAGAAGTAAGCTGGGAGGCCCTAGATTATTACAATCGCTTATAAGCGATTTTGATTCTAAATCGCTAACGCTTAAGTAAGCTAGCTGCGGATTAGACGATTTGACAATTATTAAATTTTTTAACCCCGAAGCAAAAACGACGGGGTGATATAAGTTTGACGTGTCTGTGAGTGTGTGTGTGTGTGTGTGTGTGTCTGTCTGTGGCATCGTAGCTCCCGAACGCATTCACCGATTTTGTTTTTTTTTTGTTTGAAAAGTGAATTAGTCGGGAGTGTTAATTTAGCTTATTAATGTTTAATGAAAATCGGTGTCGGTGCTCCGATTTTTCATTTTTAAATCGTTTTTAAATTTTAAATTTACTAAAGCTCGTGTTTCGTCTAATCAGCAGCTGATATTCGAGCGTTAGCGATTCTAAAAACAGAATTGTCGGAAGTGATCGCAACTTATTTAGGGCCCCTGGTCTAGAACATTTCGAAACATTGGTGATGTGCTGAAAAGAGGCTATACGTAAAGAGGGTGACAGAGGTGTACAACACCCACACTTCTCCGGACAATATTCAGTCCCAAATGTGACAGGGGGCGAGCCTGTCGCCATATACCGGGCTCCAGTTATGTAGACAGATGCCGATGACATTAAATACGCACATAGGTATGTTCACCATGTAACTTTAGGTAATAATAATAATAAATTATTTATTTGCCAAAAGGTTACAAGCATCTTTCTTGTAACCCCTGCACTAGGAGAATCCTGTATCGCAGGGGCCATGTTTGGTACGAGTTACAAAATGTTTAGACACGGTGCGGTGATTAGTATAAAATTTTATAAATTTAAAACGAAATACAATACAAAAATTAAAAAAGAAGAACTGTTAGCAAAATTTTACTAGAGCGCGCGTGTACACACACACGCGCGCTCTTGTACAATTTTGTGTGTGTGTGAGAGAGAGTGTGTGAGTGTTTGGGTGTGTGTATGTGTAGGGGAATGAGTGTAAATGAGTAGTGGAAAGAGATAACATATGCAATTTTTAGTTTTCAAATTTACTTTATTTACTTTAGTATACCTAGCAAAGCCTCTGTTTCCTTGTATGAGAGAGAGTTTAGAAAGGTTACATAATAATATGTGTTATTATTATGTAACCTTTGGGGGAAAGGCGTGACGATATGTTATGTTATATGCGTAGTGGTTCTAGTGGTTGGTATAACTGAGGACGATGATCTATTTATTAGATATTAGCTGTTACCCGCGACTGTTTATTCAGAAAATAATATCCAATCACCTTTCTCGTGATTTACTGTAAGTAATTTTCAAATTTTATAAAGATCCGTTCAGCCGTGAAAAGCTTACAAACAGACAGACAGGCAGAGTTATTTTCGATTTTATAATATTATGTATATTATAGTATAGTAAGTAAGTATGAATAACAGTACCTGGATGGCCGAGCTTTGCTCGGTATTCTTTTTTATTTTTTAATTGTGTTTTTTGGATAATAAACAATTGATTTTAGTCTAACCTCAAAGCAATCACTCATTGACTTCGTGCTACTTAACAACGCCATCTGCTGTTGTGTCGTTAAAGCAATTAGTTGCTCACAAAAAATAGTAGTATTATTATTCGCCAATAGATGTCAGGAAGAGTCATATTTTTCAGTTGAGATTGATTATCGATAAAACACGAATAAAATGATATTTTCTAAAAATGATTCCTAGCTAGATCGATTTATCGCCCCCGAAACCCCCTATATACTAAATTGTATGAAAATCGTTGGAGCCGATTCCGAGATTCCAATTATATATATATATATATATATATATATATATATATATATATATATATATACAAGAATTGCTCATTTAAAGGTATAAGATAAGCCTTTTGACCACTTTTCATAAAATGTAAGTCTTTTAACCTTAATAAATAAATATTCTTCGAAAAGAGGTAAAGTAAGTAGGTTATATTTTTTAGTTTATATGTACAAGACCGGATCAAGCTTCGCGTGCCCATATCGATAACGAAAGCCTCATGCGTGAATAGCAAGCACCACTTGACAATAAAAAACACGAGTTTGTGTTTTGTGTCCCTGCGGCCAGCGCGACCTTTTCTTGTTGACATCTTTATCGAACGATTTTCAAGATGTGGAGGCGTGGAAAAGTTAAATAAATCCAGAGCGAACATTAGATAAGAAAATGGCTTTTGTAATGTGTTCGGGACGCCCGTAAATGCAACCGATGTGACATAGATATCTGTTTGGGACGTAGAAAATTCAAACTTTGTTTCCGTTATGTGCTAATGGGTGGTTATTTACGATGATGTGGGTCCTGATGACTGACGACGGCTGAAATGTTCTGTAATAAAGCCCTAGTCACGAATAGATTGTTTGAGATAGGTTAATTTAGAGTTTACTGGCTTCTCTTAGGTATCCATGTCGTTGAATTCATTGGAAATGTAAAGCTTATTATAGTCTCTGAACATTTCAAGTAAGCAAGAAAACTCGTATGGGCTGAGTATCTGGCCCTGACGTCAATGTTTTTAGGCCGCCCAGAGGCCTCTAACTTGGCTTGACGATTGTTGTTATAGAAGAAACAACCGGCGCGGCGCCTGCAATTTAACGTGTCATCGGAGCCACGGTAGCGCTCAGACATAAATGCACCCGCGGTCACCCATCCTAAAACTGACCGTGACGTCCGTTGCTTAACATCGGTGATCGGTTACGAACAGCTCGTCGAGCTACGCTGTGAGCGCTACTTTAAGGTAGGTACTGACTGTAGGTACTTACCTGATAGCTACCTATTTACAAGCAATTTTTACCTCTACAAAATTGAAGTAGAAACTAAACGCAAAAATCGAGAACGAATTGCGTTTCTACCTATGTACAATCAACAAATCATTGTGTAATACTCACTACACGCACAATGAAAACATCGGATTGCCAACTCTGTCTCTTGTCACACGTAATGTTTAGTATAGTAGATGCTGATACGTTTAATTACACGCCTAATTATTTGTAGCAGCTGTCGAAAATACTATTTATTTCTTACAAGCTGCGCCCTGCGAATAATAAGTAGCCAAATGTTAATCAAAGGTACAAGCTGCATATGCAATTTCATCAAAATTAGTCTACCATCTAAACCGTGAAAAAGCAACAAACAAACACACACACATAAACTTTCGCATTTATCGACCGAGTGAGCGTTAGCGAGCGAAGCGTCTCTGCTTCGCTCTATCCGATTTCTTACCAGTTCTCTATCCGGATGTTTGCATTCCTCTACAGGTTGCATTTCTTAACCGATGCTCGTGAAATTTTGTGAGTAGGTTATACAGTTTATACAGTTTTTTTATTGGATTTTTTTCAAAATGGGGAGACATGTTTTTTTTTTTATTTCACGAGAATGGGTTGAGACCAACCTGTAGAGGATAACAAACGTCACACAGTCTACAGCTCAAGCCACTAAAATATAAGTAGGAACTAGGAATTAGAGTAGTCAATGTCTAAGAAACGATATTATATTATATCCAAAATACAAGTGTTTATAGGTAATATACACTTGTATTCTGTATATTCTGTATAAGATACACACGATATCGTGTGTATCCTAGACTATAATCTATCTCTGTGCCAAATTTCATCCAAATCAGGTTAGCCGTTCTGGCTTGAAAGAGTAACAAACATCCATCCATCTATTCATCCATTCTTACAAACTTTCACGTTTATAATATTAGTAGGATTAAAAATAAAAAAGGTAGTACTGGCACAAACTACTTGTTTACAGTTTCTTGAAGAACTGATGAACGATTTGCATGTTGTCGCAGTTTACGCAAACATTATAAACACACATACAAACTCCAATTTGTTCTCATAGAGTTTCAGGCGCTATGCACGCTGTTAAAACTAGACTCACGCCACAATCCGCTTTTAGTTTGTGTAACCTTGATCGGATTCGTGACAAAACACACCGAAGTCTCCCACACGAACGCGTATATTCGCATCGTGGATACAAATGTGCGTGATTTATCCTCGATGCATGTCCGGCGGTGTTGGTTTATAGCTCGCTGTTATATTGACTCCATTGCAGGGTTCTGTTCTGGACAATCACTCGATAATACCTACCTCTCTCCTAACTTATTTTATTTTAAAATAAATTCGATGTGAGTTCGAATGTTACGCATACATGCCCTAACTATTCTACCGAACAACTTGATTTTCTGCATACACGTAGCTAGGGGTATGAAGCTGGAGATAGGGTGCCTTTTAACCCGATTTTAGGTTCCTGTGTATCGTTAATAACATTTCTTTATACCAGACTACGCAAGATGGAGGGTTATGCTTTTCGAGTGTATATTTGTTTGTGAGTATGTATGTATGTATGAGGTTTCTTTGGCACGCTCTACAGCCTAAACATGTGGATTTCGACATGTGAGGTGTCACTTGAGTTGTCTTGATGATGGAAGTGACATAGGGTACAACATTTTGCAGCCGGGTTTTTCGTTTTTCCTTTAATAATGTTACATGCTTCTATAGAAGTCATAGTTGTCGCTTTGCCCGTTTCATACACTCACGCTCTTTCGCTTCGGCTGCCATGGCAAGACTAAGTGCCCTATGCACGCATCTTCCTTACTCGTGATTACACTGCACTGTAATGAATTAGGTCATGTAGGGCGGTCGGGCTCTTCCTATAGCCTTAAGTTAAGTTAGGGTTCTACATCCCTACATGCATCTACACTACATTACATCTAGTGCTCTATACAATATAGTGCACTAGAGGTGCTGTAGTGTAATTGACGCTTAAACCCTATACTGAGACCTTACGTCCATCATATCTTTATTTTTCTAGCGACTGTACTTTACTGCGGTTTTGCAATGTACTGCTATCTCATCTCTATTATAATGAAACATTATTATTTTAAAATTAATACTCTTCTGACGACATCTTTAAAGTGTACGAGTACGTGTGAAGCAACGTAAAATATACTTCAAAGCGGGAATGCGGACAAGCAAGAATCAGCTTCCTCCAATGCTTTAAAAACGCTATAAACGACAGCAACGTAAAACCTCTCTTCACGTAACTCCTAATAAAAATTACGCTTTCATAATAAAATCTTGGTCCGGGTCTTTGTTTCTAAAATCTTTTGATATCTCCAAATAATTTTACAGTCTTCGTAATGCCCACTTACCTAAATAGACGCCTTTTTCTCACAATAAGATTTGAAGGAAGCAGAAATACGATTCTACGACATTCCTCCGAGAATTTGTACCCAAAAAGTTTAATACAGATTATCACGCTACAAAAGCTTTTGGGTTGTTTTTTTTATAAGTAAGTAACGTTATTTTTTTCAGGAACTTGAAATAGATTTTTACGGCATTACTGTACATTTCTATCGTGAATTTTTTGTTAGCAAACATTTTTATACTTAATCTTTTAGCGCAAAAAATAGACAAGACTAAAGGCTTTGTACTGTTATTAGTTCAATGGGTTTTCTAACTAGTAGCATACTAGCTACGCGCCGTGGATTTGCCCGCGGTTAAAAAGTATCCAATGTGCTATTCTGGACTATAATCTATCCCTTTGCCAAATGTCATCCAGATCCGCCGTTCTGGCGTGATCGAGTAACAAACATCCATACATCCATCCAAACTTTTGCATTTATGGGCTTTTATGGGTTGGCAGAGGTGTAATACAGCACCCACACTTCGCCGAATGAGATTCAGTCCCAAATGTGACAGGGGCGAGCCTGTCGCCATACACCAGGCTCCAGTCATGTAGCAGATGACAATACGCACATATGCTCACACAATGAACAAATTGGTGCGTGCCGTCGGCTGGGTGCGAACCCGCTCCGTCGGCCTTCTCCTAACTAGGCTGCCAGCGCTCAATATTATTACTACTGTGATTTTCAATGAAATATAATAAGTACTCTAGTCTAGTTCTAAATTAAACTCTAGCATTCTACGAGTTAGCATTGCAACGCGCTTGTAACTCTCATTCCAAAGTAAGTCTGTCCACGTACGGAGTGTGTTTAGTACATTTAATCCAGCTGCCAGCCACAACATAGATAAGCTGCCAGCCCACAATGTTGCACAATATTGTGTACAGCGTTTTATTATTTTACCGTCTTTGTTCGTAATAAGCAGCGCTGATGATGAAATAAGAAAACTATTACTGAGAAAGTAGGTTCATCTCATTAATAAGCTATTAAGAGCTTAATGACATGTAACTTGTTATCGTTCTTAGTAGCGAGTCTTGGCTTTCTTGTTAATTTTATCTATGCGCTTCATATCTCATTTAGGTATTGTAATTATTATTATTAAGCCTTTATTGTAATACTATTAATATTGGTTTAGTGTTGTTGGGTGTCGGCTTGTGTTTTCGACGTTAAGACCTCCTCCGGCTCTCTCCAGTCTACTCTTTTTTGAGTCGTTCTGTACCACAGCAGACCCGCAATCTTTTTAATGTTTAAAAAGGTAATAACAATATCTAAATGAGATACAAATAGGCAAGCTTAATGTCCACCAGAGAGATACGTTTAGAAATTAATAAAAAGATAGCAAGCAAATTGAGAACCTTCTCCTTTTTTAAACAGGTTAAAAAATAGGTAGAAACTGCGCTGTGTAATTTTATCTGCTATCTTCCAGGAACCGTAGCTAAATAAATCATTTTTCATCTCGATAAAAAGGAGCCAGCGCATAGAAGAGTATCATACTTAAAATTACTTCCTATCTAGTTCTATAGCTCGTGAAGCCGTTAATAAACAACGAGATACTCGTAGGTAGGTAGTATTCCAACATCCTTGTCACATTAAATAGGGTCAACTTGGGCAAATTCGTCTGTGGGGCTATTGCGGCTTTCCAGAATTACTGATAAACCCTTTACAAATTAGGCAACAAAGCCATCTAGTACAGATTATTGTAAATAAAGATAAAAAAATATTTTTGTAATGTGCGTCTAATTTGTGAAGGGTTTGTTAGTAATTCTCAAAAAACGCATTTGCCCCAGTTGACCCTACCTTCTCAATTTCTGATAAATAAATGACTACTTCAGTTCCCTGTACACTACATACTCACAGGCAAATTCTGGCATTTGTTAAGTATCAACTTTGCGTTTATTAGGTAGTAGGTCTGCATTTGATTAAAGCTGAGCCTGACGCAGAGCAGAGTTATGTGCAATCTTCGTCACTGTCAGCATGATGCGACAGCTACTGTTCTTGCTGTTCATAACTGATGCAGACACCATGCTAAGCTGGTAAAGATTAACAACAAATAAAAGCTGAAAAACAAATAAATTCGGGGCGTTAATTATTAGTGCTCTGTCAACTTTTCATTTTCGAATTTTACTATCTAATGGAAGGTTATAATAAAGACCACGAAATAACTATGATATACAACGTGTTGTTTTGCATTCTCGCAGAATTTGTGGAAGTAGGTTTACCCTACTAACAGAGCACGAAGAAACTATGGGCAATCTTGAAATCGAGAAACAAAACAGCTTCCATACAAAAACTTCGTTGATCAATGATGAAAATGTAAGGAACAGCTCCTTTTTTTTCTCGATTTCAAGGTTGCTCCATAGTTTATTCGTGCTCAGCTAGTGGAGTATACCTACCTCCACACATTCTTCGGAAATGCAAAACAACACGTTGTTGTGTACCTACCTGTATAAACACATCATTTGACACCAAAATCATAGAATGCCATTTCAATTTCCATCAAAGTTGTCGCTTGTCGACGAACACAATTATTCAGCAACGATAGGCTATTCAAAACGCAAATACCTACCCGAACTCTATGCAGTTCCTGTATTAAACATGCATTATACTAACGGTTTAACTCTGTCGTATTACTAACTTCGTCATTTATAGTTGTATCAATAATGCATTACGCTTTGAATTATTAAGTGATTTCAAGATTAGCTCTATCAAAAATATGATTTTCGTTATAGTTTTACGTAGACTTACCCTCAGATAAACCTATAGGAAAAGATGGAACACTGCGTTTTATCTCGCTGAAGCCACTTCTTTTTCAATGTGTGCGTGTTGCCATTAATTATTATTAATTAATTCCTAAACTCTCGTTAGCCACTTCCGTTCCAATATACAACCTTAGTAGATTTACTATTTTAAAACTGCACATATTTGTAAGAGTTTAATGTTACGGCTTTTTCAAAATTGACTTGTAAAAAAACTGCACAGTTTTTAAAAAGAACTTCAAAATGTAATCCTGGCCACACTTTTATAAAGCACTATGCATATGGGGAGTTTTGGCGGGAACCGAAAAGATGGTGTCGTGTTTTTGTATTATTTTCTAAAACTTGTGATTCTTCGAGTGTTAAATTGTAATAATGGTGGATTATTAACGTTTACCGGTTCGTCAACGTGCACGAGTGTGGGCAAATGATACAAACATCGCGAAACGCGATTTTTCGTGGTCTCTACAAAACTTCACTTAAAGTTTCAGTAAAGTATCCATAACTTTACTGGAATGGGAAAGGGGAGGGATTCATCGTCTTCATCATCACCTCATCATCATCATCCCATCATCTGTTACTGAAGGAAAAAATATTACTAAGAATCCGACTGAAGGACGAGTATCCATGGTCATGAATAAATTAATAAAAAAAAAAAAAAGCACTATGCATATTTAATACGAAATAATACCATAAACCAATGCACATTGTGTCGAGGTAAGAATAACCAAGCGAGTAGCGCAGTTTTTATGTATCAATGTGTGCGTGTTGTGTACATATACGACAGTAGCGTAGTTTTTGGATGGTTTTTGGATTTACCTAAATCATATGCCGTGCGCCATCTTATTCCCTAGGTTGATCTGAAAGACTTACCACACAAATAGTGCGGGTTCAAAAAGCATCTTATGCGTGTTTTTATTTAAATGTTGAGCATGATATCCGTGCGTATACGTATATAGTACTGTCAGCAACATAGGAAGATCCAGCTATGAAAGAACGTTATCTTCTACGCTCATCCAGCCGAACGAGACACTCGCGTATCGATGATCTTTTAAAGCGTTTATTGAAATCGTTGATGTCTATAACCGAGAAGAGACCAAGATAAACTGGTAGGCTTAACCTAACCGGTAGCTCGGTAGCAATTCGTCTCCCCTGTCTAGTTAGGCACAAGCTTATCGAGTAGTCCACACTCCTCTGCATGGTAACTGAAACTGATTTATGACGTCAGTGATGGTTTATTCAACCACGTTGAACATAGTTTATTAATTGCTACACGACTGTACGTGATGAAACGTTTCACTATACTACTATATACTTACCTTGATATCTACGTACAATTATAGGCAAGCAATACAGGTAAGGTAAGGTATACTTACGCTGTTATTAATTCTGTGATTTAACTATTAAGAAATACGGAAGTCAACATTTCACTAGATGAATAAAATATAAAAAGTAATTTTCTCCATGAAACCTTTACATACCTTTTATTCGTATCTTTAAAGAAACTTATTTTTAATTTAAAAATGGTCATCTACTTTTTTAATCTTTTTAATGTCTAGCATTTGTAATTTCAAGAGAGAATTTGTCAATAGGGATGGGGGCTTTGAAGGGATTTTACTAATAAATTATTTTTCTTTTTATGTCGTCCCAACTTCAGCTTTTATATAAATAAGCTAAAATTTCCATTTTACTGATAATAAAATACGAATTATTTCAAGAGTAAAGTGAATAGGTATCTCCTAGACAAGCGTGTAAACATTCGATCACGACGACGCTTCCCATCAGGCGAGTCAGTGGTCAAACGCATACCTAGCCTATTGAAAAAAAAAACGAACACTATAGGCCAATATTCCAAATATAGGTCATTTCAATTTGAAGTTTTATTTTCACGATTATTTTAATACACAACATGATAGGACAACCAATAAGGACTGGAGGTACTTGTAAAGGGTAGTGGAACTTTCTAGTAGTAAGCTCGTCGAGTAGAGCTCATTCGTTTTATCTTGAAAGTTGTATAATGCAGGAGCATCATATCGCGACATCATAACAAAACTTTGTGCTACAACTACCATGTATGAAAAGTCTTCGCGCCAATTTGGTTACTAATGTGGCTATTATCCGAGTATTCGCTTAATTACGATGTATTTTTTTGCAACATTTTACATCACGTCTTCATACAATTTTTTTTATGGACACTCAATTATTTTTCTTTTGAATTTAGCAAACTTTTGTTCTGAAACTTGTTTATTTTGCCGGGTATTACTACATCCAAATTACAGTGTTACCGTACCCAAAATCAGTACTGTATTTATTTATAACTAGCTGTGCCTCGCGGTTTCACTCACGGTCCCACAGGAACTGCAATTTTTTTTCGGGATACAAAGTCATTTTCTGTGACCCATATAACGTGTATGCAAAATTTAATGACGATCGGTTGAGTAGCTAAGGCGTGAAAGCGTCTTAAACAAACAAACTCACTTTCGCGTTAGGAAAGGGATGGGTGACCGCGGGTGGCATTTACAACTGAGCGCTACCGTGGCTCGGATGACACGTTAAATTGTAGGCCCCGGTTGATTGTTCAATGAGAACAATCGTCAAGCCATGTCAGAGGCCTTCGGGCGGCCTAGAAACTCTGACATCAAGGCTAGCCACTCGGCCAATACGAACTTGCTTGCTTTTTACTTTCGCATTTATAATATTAGTTAGGATGGTGAGACTAACTATATTTAAAAACAGTTTTAATGCTATTCAAACATCTAAGAGAATACACGTGCAAACAATTACCTCAAGGAACGGTTCCGAAACAGTCCGGACGGCACGACGAAGATGTGAAAGTCATTCGATTAAATGCGTGTGAAATGAGCCAAAAAGAAAATTGCAACAAGGGTTGCGTGAAAGGTGTTATTTGCTTTTGATTCGACTTTCATAAAACTTAAGTACGGATAGAAGAGCGCGTTAGGATCTCGTTTGTCCTTCTTTGCTTAACGGTTCCACTCACAGACGTTACCGGTTTGAATAATACACGTAGATGGCTGTTGATCTTTTGGAACTCTTTGGTAGGTAGCTTTTGGTAGGTAACACGAATTCACGTTCACGTTACGAAAGTACGAAAAAAATGCGAAAGTGATTCTATTTCTCTATTTCTTAAGTGGCGTGTTTGGCTATTTTCTACAGGCAGCATTTCGGTGAGTCTGCGTCGGCGAGGGGAAGAGGGGATTAGGTCATGCAGTTTAATATGACCTAATCCCCTCTTCCCCTTTTTACAGCAGAACAAGTCGGAAAACGCATACGTACCAACCCTACTTAGTCGATATTCCACCGACTCGTACTAAACGGTTTGCCTCCACCTTTCATTGATACGAACCGCTGGGGAATGGAACACCTTGCCATCATCTGTATTTCCGACTGACTACAACCTGGGTATCTTCAAGGCTAGAGTGAATAAGTACCTTCTAGTCGTCGTGCTCTATCTTAGACCACAACGTCGCTTAACATCAGGCGAGTTGGTGGTCAAACGTTAACCTATTTCTACATTATTAAAAAAAAAATTTGAAACACTTTCACGGCTAAGTGGTTGAATCAAACTTGATGAAGAAAGAAATAAGCGCGTATTATTAGGAAGATTTCAAAAGTAAAATTTCTAGAAAGCAAGTAATTTTGAAAATTCAAAAACTTGTTGAAAAATCATGGTAATATATCGTCGGTAAGTATTGATCAATAAATAAAAAAAAACTATCATCAAAAATCTGAAGTAGAGTTCATCACCCGAATATTGACTTTTTCGTCTGCACTGTACTGCAATTCGTACACCTTACATTAGTCTGGCTTCAACACGTACGTGGTGTTGTTGTGTACAGAGAGAGAAAACTGCGATCTACCGCTCCATATTTTCATTGTTTGATTAGACGACATAACTAACGTTTTAGCGCTGCAGCAAACCTGCAATCAGTCTACGCGGTCAAACCTCATCAAGTTGCGTGACATTTTTTGCTTGGAACGGCTTCTCTAATACGTAGTACTTACATTTCAATGTTGATATTCAAGTGAATTATAAACTAACCAATCGTTTCAACCCATAGGTCGTAACGGGCATACATATAATATTTAGTTGTCTCGTATCAGGCGTTCGGAAACGTTATCAAAGTTAAATCTAGCGCGGGCGAGTAGTAATCCCTATTATCCGACACTTTATAGTGCAATGGAGGGTCACTGTTGTAGTCATCGGGCTTTACGACCTATGAAAGCGGAGCCTCTGCGAACCGAGGTAATTACTGAATTACTTAGGCACATATTGTGTTCATTTACGCCTGCTACGTCATTTCTTCTGTAAACCGAACCTGACAATCTTGTTCTAAATCTGTCATTAATTGCTCTGTTATTTTTGCTGGTATAGTATGCTGTAAACAGGAACGTAATTAAGAGCTTTGACAGTCATGTTCGGATAAGGAACTGATTCTCAAGACTTACATGAACACAAATATTTGGGCGGCTAGTGATATGTTTTTTTCTTGAGTTTGATTACTAAACAGGTGAATTCTCACCACACTGGCTGTGGTGGAGGTGGATTACTTTATCACAAAAAAAAAATATGATCATCCACTGATCCTACTATTTTATTACCGAAATATTAGGTATATAAAATATTATTAATTATTTAATTTTTAAATCTAATTAAATCTGGATAATAGAAAAGAAATGTGGACAACAAATACTTGCAAGATCACTAAAAAGATAAAACGCCTCTGTTTAGCTGATAAATATTTTTAAGCACGTTAGCGAACTTTGAGCGCTGCACATGAAGACGTATCGATGAGTGGCGTTGTAAGCGTAATCCCCGTGTAGCCGGGTTTAGCGTTACTTTATTGTTGTTTGGAGATCAGCACGTGAAGGATGAAGGTGCGACGCCAACTTCTACGGAGATAAAACTTGTTTGTTAGTTTATGCTCAGCATTAAACGGAGTTAGGAGCGCGCGCGCCGCTCTACCTAGCTTATCAGATCATGAAATACTAAGGTACCGTACAAGACAGTGGTTCAACTTTAAGGGCTAATTTCATTTGTCTTAACCCGAAAGTATGTGATAGCCGCAAATTATCATTACCTTTGCCAGGTTTAGTTATTAAGAGTCCAGCGACCACTTTAGACTAACTTCGCATTGGCTTAAGGTTTTCTATAGCCATTTCGTCTAGAAGAAGACTACGAGCGAAGAGAGCAAGTAATGATACTGACGAGTCTCTAAAGTTAGAGTGACAAAGTGCAATTTTTTTTATGGCTTTTGCACTTTTCTAATCATTCTGAAATAACTAAGAATTTCCCTTGTATTATGTATTGACTCATTTCAAAGCTAATCCTGTAGACAACCTCCCTATGTAAAGGGATTTTTGATTTGCTTTGTCAATCTATTTAATAAATCAGTCAAAAGTGACCCCTTACAAATGCAGATTTTTTCATAGCTTTTTTCTCATGAGGACGTTTTTAAAAAAAACCCAAGAACATAGGCGGAGATGTAGTTCATTTTTCATCTTCAAATTTCATCATAATCTGACAAATGGTTTCCAAGAAATTTGACAAGCGCATTTGTGTGGAAATTTCAGAGTGTCGCGGCACTCTTAAGAGTTTCGTTTTAAGGTTAATTGCTGCTTTACTTTTAGTTGCTAGTCGATATACTACAGTTGGATATTAGTCCAGTTTTCACTGTCGGTATTCTGATTTAGCAAAAATCAATTGGTACAATTTTGAGGTTACATCTAAAGTTCCAAAGACTCAACTATTACATTTTCATGTCATAACTTCTAAAAAGACTACTTGTCTTTTTAGAAGTTATGAGTTAGAGTCAAGTTACCACTGTTCCTTAGCCGGCTTATCATTGTAGTTCAGACAGTTAGTAAGCTTATGTACTGTAAAATGACTATATTGTGCGGAAAAGGACTGCGATCAAGCACAGACGCTAAAAATTTTACTTTCCTCTTTCTTTTCTTCAAGATTTACGATTGCCGAAAAAAGCTTTAATCGGGATTGAGGTACCAAGCAGAAGAAGTTGAAATAAATTAGATCGGGTAAAGCAAACAAGCAAGTTTATTTCATTTGTGTTGCGAGAAATTCCATTTGCTTATCTAGTTGCCTTAGAAACGTGGCCCTCGAAATTTATTTATTTTGTGATTTTCTTGCCGATAAAATCACAAACAAACAAATGGGTAGTTCAAGTCCTAATTTATTTAAATATTTAAGTATATCAGTCTCTGATAGCCATAGTACAAGCTTTGCTTAGTTTGGGGTCAGGCGACCGTGTGTAGATGTGTCCCGAATTTATTTATTTACGAGTAAGAATCAACTTGCCAACAAAATCATCCGACAAAATTCAACGGCACTAGTGGTGTTTCCATTTACGAATTTAAGTACCAATTATACTGCAATCAATTTCATCAATTAACCGTTGTTAATGTATAAACTATTTCAGTTTAATAACGTGCGGGCCGAGCGTCGGTCGGTGTGAATAGAAATTTGGAGGTCGAGGTAAAATTAGCGTGAGTTTATGCGGGCATGTCCATTGCACCGTTTGGAACGTCAGGACAGGCGGCTGACCGCAGTTTGCACTAGCTGCTCCGATTGCATCCAACTGGTTCCCGGCGGACTGACACAGGAAATTAATATAAATTCGTATTGCATAAACTGGAAACCGGGCATCGGCGCACTGTGCCGTCACTCGGACAGTGATGAAGCCTATTGTGCGAAAGTGATTCAATCGGACCACACTTCCAGTTTATTCACGTTAGTTTGAATCTGAATGCAGTGTCAACTGATTGTCTGATATTTTACATTGTGCTTGTTTACTCAAATGGACGTGTTCAAAATGTTCACCTTTCAAACTAGATATAATTAATCAGTCGCTATTGTCCAATAATATTGTTTAATGAGTTATTGAACATTAGCATTACCTAGCCATGATCTAGACAGGGTAGCTTTTAAACTCGGACTCGTAAAAAAACACGTGAAAGTACGTTTAATTTCTAAAAAGTTTTACCATGGGATAAACTCTGAAACCGCAAAAAGGAGGCGGAACGCCTCCTCAGTTAGTAGAGTTTAGTATCGGTGGCCGTTCTATAGAAAAATGTAATTAACACTTTTTTATTCGTTTTATCTTGTAACCTTAAGTTTATAACCTTGTTTAAAACGTTTACCTGGTTTTAATGGAATGCGACGAGGATTAAAACATAGCAGCAATAAGGAGTCTCCCAATAACACCTTCATTGGGTATTCGTATTTTGCATGTGGTTCTAAAAGGATATTTCTTATTCTGAGCACTTTACATCGAAGCCCCGCCTACTAAGAAGCAATTCGATCTCACAAAAGAGGAGGAATTGCTTTCACCTTCGAAATGAAACAGTCGCTTTGTCGATTTTGCGGGGTTCCTTGTAACGACACCTTTATTGAAAACGTACTGTGTGTGTTTCGTGATCCTTTTTACGACAGATGCGTACGTTCGTACGTGTTCAGGTCGTGGCATTTATTAGGTGGCTGTTTCGTGAGGTGCTATACGATATGTTAGTGGGTTAAATTTTGACTCTCCGTTCTCAAGGGGAATACCTTCCTCGAACTCTGATTAAACGTGCTCGTGTAGTGTAGAGTGTGAAATTGTAAACAACTTGTTTTTAAGTTTGCAAGTCATTATGTAACAAAAACTTTACTTTAAATTTATCTAGGGTGAAACTTTTCCTGGTGTTAAATAGTAGGTTTGGGTCTAAACATTTTCTCGGAGCGTTTATTGGCTTGTTTAACTTTGTCTTTTAATGTCTTGAGGTGTCGTATTTTAAAGTCGTTGTAATTGACTTCCCCCGAGGCAAAGTTAAGCACGGTTAACTGGGTAACTCTGCCCACTTTATTGCGCTCAGATAAACTTAGCTCGATTTATTTTTTGATTTCAGCCCGGAAGAGATTAATTCACGGACATTAAAAGAATAATGTAGGTGCCAGGACGAGATTACGTCTTATTACACACGAGGGACGGGGATGGCGGGTCCATTACCGTCGATGCGTATCGTCCAAACAAAAAGGGTACGGAGATTTTTAAATTAGATCTGGCCATCTGAAAATTTAAATCCTTAATCGTGGGGCATTAGCGTGAGCAACGGCGTCCATAGGTCGAGACCATCGAGGCGCTTATTGTTACGCCACGGCCGTGTAAAAAAGATTAGCACATTTGCCGTTAACGATCCCGAAAACAGGGCCACATCAGACAGCATCGGCCCGGGCGAAATAAAACGAAATAGCAATAAAAGTAAATCGACGGCCGCCGGGCCGGGCGCCCGACGTGCCGGATTAAATCAAACGTTATTCGTCTTAGCAAATTACGGTTCATGTTTTTGAACATTCCCAGGACTTGATGCGCGGAAATGTAAGCCGGGTGGAAAGTAGATTTAAATGCAATTTGGGGAAATTCGACGAATAAAATTCTAGGTACTTTGGCTTGGAAATTTGATTCGCTGGATATTGGAAGAGTTTTGTAAGTGAATGCTTTTTGAACTAATTTCGAGAAGATTGAGTTAAATAAATTTTTGTCACCTTAGAATTGTTATGTAAGGCATCTACTTCAATTAAAATCGCCTTAAAGAGAAAGTGAAAAAAAAAACAAAAAGTAATTACATTTGGGCAAGTAATTAGGCAGACATGTTCATTTTGGAAAATGTCGTGAACCGAACTCAATTATAATGTTCGAGTTTAAAAGTTCACAAACTGTGTGAAGGCAAAAATGTCGACCCGACTTTGGGAGCGGACCACTGGCCGAACTAACTTTGTTAGCATGGAACCGTTGAGCTTTTGGTCGTGTAAAATGGTTCAAAATTTTAAATATAAAAGTTAGCGTAGCCATCAAAATGTTGGAAACACAGTATCGGCAGGCAAGTTTCCAGTGGCGTACGGTGCACCTATTGAAAGACTTAGCAACACAAATGAAGCATTGTACGTGTGCGGTGCGGTACCTAACTTTCGTCGACTAAGGTTTATACGTAGCTTTTAAGTCGCGAACAATATTAAAGCCGCGATAAACTTAAAAACAAGTTTAATCCGGCTTGCCACGGACTCTACCTTCATCCCGGCAATCTGCCTGCAATGCCGTTGAATTAGTTAACTTTGTGTTGCGCTGGCTCGACTAAGTCATTCTTTGTTGTCTATGCTGTTTCCTAAGATAAGTATTTCTAAATTATGTTCTTAGGCTTCAAGAGTTGGCTAGAATTTTGAATACTCTATATAGATTCTGTCTAAGTGCTAGAGCGGTCTTTTGGGGTCACCAAATTTATAATACGTATTTGTACCACTATTTTTTATGTCTTCATATTACGTATGTATGTAGATATCTTATGTGTTAAAAAACATTTTATTTATTTAATACAGCTAATGTTTCAAATTATAAATAATCACACTTAGGTAACAATATTGCAAATTGTTCGTATTTAGGGTCGACTGGGGCAAATGCGTCTGTGGAGCAATTTCGTCTTTCGAGAATTACTGACAAACCCTAAACAAATTAGGCACCATCTACATGTTTTTTGTATCATTACTTAAAATAATATGTACAAGATGGCGTTAGTTGCCTAATTTATGAAGGGTTTGTCAGTAATTCACGCAAGACGCAATTGCCCTACAGACGCGTCTGCCCCAGTTGGCCCTAAATAAATAAGTAATGTCGCTACGTATCTTTAGCTCATCTAAATAATGAAATAATGTATTGACTTATAGTATATTTCAATTTATTTATTAAGTTTACATAGTTTAAAATAAACATAGCAACAACAACACAATTATCCGTATTCCGTACAACTATGCCTTCAATCAGCGGTTCGTATTCTTAGAAGGGTCGAAGTTTGTTGACGACCACCCGAAACTCGGGTCGAGAGTTGTCGAAAGTTCTCGGCCACGCCGTTGTTTTTGAGGGCTGCAACTGCGTGGGGTTACAGGTGATTCTCCCACTTGAGTGTTCGCTAAAACTTTCCGAAGTATGAACCAAATCGCGAAGTTTATCTTTCTACGCTCTCCATTGAGAACTTGCATAGTTTGCGCGGGAACAATGAGCTTGTCTTGGGACTTGGATATGTGTGTACCTAGATTAAACTATTTGGACCTTCTAGCACAAATACCGTAGAGGTACACCTACCGTAGTGCTTTTTCTGGTACTCTTTGTTGTGTTGTGGTTCTAAAGCACTTACTAAAATTGAATAAAGGTGAGTAAGTAAATAAACTAAAGAATAACAATGGAAATATTTTTTGTGACACGGCTTTTGTAGGTGATTTTAATTAAGGGACTCAGGAGGAAAACTTTCATGGTTCTAACAATAAGCTTCAAACGTTTTCTCATTACTCTCAATTAAAACTTTTCACGAGGTATAGGGGATCGTCATACAATGTAGAGTGATTCTAAGTAGGTACATAAGCGAAGCGTTATCTAGCTATATGTCTATTTATAGTAAACTGTATGTGCAAACTTTTCGGATAAGTTTCCAACTTGAATCAACAACTAAGTTTAGTTACTTACAATTTACATGCGATTATAAACTTAACAACTCTATTACGATTAAACATAGAAAGTAGGTACCTCTTTTTAAGTTTTGTTAATATTTAATGTGGACCTTTATAATTTAGAATACTTTTGTACTAATAAGATGTTTTAAGCTTCAAAGTTAATCGAATAAATCCATGCTCTTGCAATAAATTATAATAATGTGCCCATAAATCCAGTTTAATTGAAACACTAAAATATCACATTAAAAAAGTAAAGAAACAGCTCAGAAATCTTTTATGCATCGTGGCACCTTCATAACCAACCAGATTTTAATGAAAAAAGTTCTCAACAAAGACATTTTAAATGCAAAATAAAGCTTAACCTACCTACCTATAAAAGAGAAAAGGTAGAAAGGGTAATCTTCGCGCTAAATAGACTTAATTGTTTTAGGGATTGTATTTTAAAGATTCTACTACGCTAATTGCATTTTGCAGGCAGTTTTATACAAAAAGTAGAGTTTGCGGACAAAAGCTTGCAGTATGCTGACTTGCATAACTATCCCATTTTTCAGACTTATTTTTGTTAAATAGGCAAGTTTCCACTTTACGTCCGAAAGTTTAGTATGTGCTTATGTGCTCTTCTTCATGCTAATACTGACGAAATATGGAGGGAAGTTTTGTTCCTTCGTAGCATAGGTTTAAAAATAAACTCTGATAGCATTTCAACGCAAAAGAAGTAAGTATGTTGGACACACCAGACCTGTGTGTGCGTGTGTGTGTGTGTGTGTGTGTGTGTGTGTGTGTGTCGGTGTGTGTGTGTGTGTGTGTGTGTGTGTGTGTTTGTACCTATAGTATTAGAAAATCACGCAAACATCAGTCCTCACAAATGCCGTATTCCGCATAATGTACCTACAGAATTTAACAAAAATCTGAATGAGTTAAAAACACTGATCAGTTGGTGGTCAAACTCTTGTGGGAGTTAAAACAACTTCTTTTAGATAGCGATGATAGCCTAGTCAGAGATAGCTCGCCTCTCAAGCCAGAGGGAGCAGGATCGATACCAGCCGAAGACGCGTATCAATTTGTTAATGATTTGAACATTTATGTCCGTATTTAATGCTTACCCTCTGTCACATTTGGGACTGAATATCGTCCGGCGTATTGTGGGTGTTAAATATACCTCTGCCAGCTCTACGGGGGAAAGGTGTGACGATATGTTACTTTATTTTATAAAGATACCAGTATTGTTAGAGAACCCCCTTTTGTTTTATTCGTTAATTTGTTGAAACAGCTAATTTACGTGTAATACAAGAAAGATTTCAACACGACGTTTGATTAAAAAATAATTGTTCACAAATACGAGTACCTTTCTAAGAAGCCTCTATTTGGAATTCAAAGACGTTTGTAAATTGCAGACCGAATTCCTTTCCCCAAATTAAAGGTCTGCGTAAAATTGAACAGCTCGATAGGTTTTAAAGGGATTGTGTGTAAAACGCGCGGTTCGGTGGATTTCCGATTGCATTATGGCGTCGCGGACGGCAGTCGCTAGACATTACTGAAGCCATTACCTTATCTAAAGTCCCTCTCGGATTTATTTAGTTTTCCCTCGCCGCGTGTTATCGAAAACCGCTCGATAAAGTTGTCAACAGGAATGGATCTGGAGCCAATTTGAGAGGAGAACGCTCGCAAAAAGGGAAACGAGTTTTTTGATTCTACGTGCCTGATTAAGTTACCGCAGATGTGACTTTAGATTTCTTTATTTTTATTGCTTCAAGTGCCGTTCGAAATAGAGTTTCATTAAGTTGAAGCGATTTTATTTGACTTGAGATTAGAAAGTGATTTGAAGATAGGACGCCTATGGGCGTAAAGAGTTAGGTTAAAATTTGTATAAAATAGTAAACAGTGTTTCTTTGATAAATGATATGTCCAGATGGACTGAACAAATATTGCACGAGCCAATCAAAGTCAAAGTCAAAATGTTTTTATTTAATTTGGGTATCAAAGAAACACTTATGAACGTCAAAGTTTTTTTTTAAATAGACTCGACCGCCTTGTTCGGATAAAGTGCCTCTACTCAGAATAATAATAATAAAAAATAACAGGCAACTGTTAGGTTCTAAATAAACAAAATGTATGACGCAACACTAATAAAAGACGCACCTGTCACGCACACTAGTATAAAAAAGTTGGCCTGTCACTTTTCGTTTAAAAACAGCACGGAACACTCTCTAGACATATGTATAAGTACTCTTAGCAGTGTTTACATAGCAGGTATTGTTTTGTTTATGTAAAGCTGGTAAGTAGTTATTATCATTATAAAAGCTGCGGAGTGAAAATTAATTCGGCGTACGAGGTATTTTGGGTAACAGGGCATTTTTGTGGTAAAAAGTAAAATGATAAAGGCTTTGGGATCAGCGTTTACGAAATTATTTACTTTTTTCCTCATCATCATCATCACCACCATCATCATCACATCTTTCATCACCATTTTAGAATAGTTGATTGAGTAAGGCGTTACTTTGCGGAAGTTCATCTTCAAAAATTCAGAGTTCATTCTCGGCCACGCGCTCGGAGAGTCAACACGTCCTGAGGATGCCTCGTGGAGAGGCGAAACACGTGTCGAAGAAGTACTCGAAGAATTATATTTCACAAATTAATATTCTTTGACGTACTTAATGCGATGTTAGAGCGGAAATACACTAGAAATTGGTTCAAGAAACAGTTTTGACCATTTTAGAAGTTATCGTTTCACTGCTAGACATATTATTTCTTATATATTCTTGACTACGCTATAATTTCTCAGTATGCGTCTTTTCTTAGATTTTAACGAGATCACATTCAGCATCCCACAGGAGCCATTTACTTTTTTGGGATAGAAATTGCATAACATGGCATTTCTAATTTTTTTTCAAATCCGTTCAGTCGTTACGCAGTATAGTGGCACAAACCCAATTTTTCTTTATTCGTTTATATAATTATAGGCTTGATTTAGATAGGCTTGCGTTTGCTATCTGCAATCCTAACTAATAACAATAGTAACACATAACAAACACATAACAATTTGGCTCGCTATCTGCAATCCTAACTAATTTTATAAATGCGAAAGTGAGTTTGTTCGTTTTTTTTTTTTTTTGTTTGTTTGTAACGCTTTGACGCCCTAACTAATCAACCGATCATCATTAAAAATTTTGTACCTTCTTCGACACAAGTAATCGCGTTTATAATTTGAGTGTACAGTAGCTATGATAGCAAGTTCTCTGCCAGTCAATTAAAATGTCTAGTATATCTCGTATATCTCAAACCTGCCGTATTTTTCTAACTTAAGTCTCCACAAAGTTGTGGATGGGTACTTACTTTAATCCCCTTAACAAACTTTGTTTCCTCGCTGCCCTACGTTAACGGAGATCTTGAATTGAAGTAGGTACTTCAGGAAGCTGTATCTAGGTTGTTGCTTGAGACAGGAATAAAAACAAGTGTCTGGAAAATTGCTTACGGAATGTCACCTTTTTAAGAATTTTATTAAACATTGCTTTTGTGCTTTTGTTACTTTTGAGAGGGCTTTTGAGAGATACTAAAGAAAAAAATTAAGTAAGTACTTGTTTATTTTAAGGCTCAAAATATTCTTTTCATTATTAGTTATATATTAAACTGATTTGCTTGAGCAAACGCAATGAATTTTGTTTAGTGTGTAAGGTGTGTTACCTTACACACTTTACAGTAAGCTCTCGTCACATTTTTTTTTGATTAGACATTGAGGTGAGTTTCCAAGATTAAATTGTATTATAATCGAGAGGCAAGTGTTCGCGTCAGTGCCACGCGGCAGTCACCGCTGCGGTGTGCGCTACACGCAGGTGGAGTCTTTATAAAATATTTAAAGGTGAAAGTCGCAGTTAAAACTTCAAAGCTCGTTTGCAGTAAAGCCGTCAATTGAAGAGACATTAGTTCACGCTGAGGGAACATTAGTCAACATGCAGGAATTTACGCAAAAACCTTCCGGTTTACGTTACGTAAAGTGCCCGTACACAAATCCCTTTGGGTGTAAAAAAGGAAGGTTTGAAAAGCCAAACTTACCGAGACTATTGTGGAAACCCGTTCGTTAACTCACACTATTACCACAACCGTTTATTTTTTTTACACTGTGTTATACTCAAACAAACTAGTTAAGTATTCTTGTAATTCTAATTTATAAGTTAGTAAAACAATTTTTGTCAACTATGACAAAAATTGTTTTACACTTCAAATTCTACCGGAAATCAACTAAATATAAATACTGTACCTACTGGCCATATCATAATAATTTTCGCAGTTAAAACTCTCACATGGCATGTAGTTAAACATAAAACGACGTAGGCATTTGTACCAGTACTAGGCATTAAATAGGCGCCATAAATTCTTCTCTGCTATGACTTTTATTGCGCACTATTACGACTTAAGGCACTGTCAGTCCCAATGCGATGTGGAAACGTTTTTAAGCTGTTCCGAAGAGATATCGGCGGTGTGCGATGTACCGCCGGCATTTTTCAACCGGCTACCGGATATCTCTTTCACTAATAAATAACAACGGACGCCTGGAGAAACACTCGTGAGCAGTGTTCTCGATAACGGGACGATTTAGACGATTTAAAGTCTTAATTGCCAGAAAAATAAGTCTAGTTTGGATCGGTGCTCGATTCAATGTATTTTTGTAGATGGATTTGTGTTACTAAAAATGTAAAAATTCGGGACATATTGCACACACGGTCATCTGAGAACAAACTAAGCAAAGCTTGTACTATGGCTGCCAAAGACTGATATATTTTATTTTATTTTCTTAGGAAAACTTACAGCTAGGTACGAAATTATAAATAGAAGATAGAGACAGATAGCCAATCACAAGTTTTCACAAATAGAAGGGTAAATAGATAAGTAACACTTAAAAGACAGACACTCATGATAAATACACAATAAAGAATAAGCTAAATTTGAATTTAAAAGATACACAGATAATAAATAATAATAAAAAAATAATTAAAATTATAAATACCTACTTATGAAAAATAACTAATGTTTACAAGCTGCTTGAATTTAAAAGCAGTGGTATTGGTCAACGTCAAACTCTTTAACGAGAGTGTTATACCTACTGCATGTATCTCTTAAAATCTTATCATAAAACTGTTGCGTCTATAATTATATCGCACGGGTAGGACGGAGAGGATATTCGGCCTCCTCAGCGAGGTGGGCGGCGTGCGCAGTCCCAGCTGCCCGAGCAACTCCGGACAGTCAATCGAACCATTTGCTATGTTCAGGAGGTAAGCTTAATCTGCTACTTGTCGTCTTTCATGGATATATTTATTATGGATAATAAACAATTTTTTACGACGACTCGATACGTTGCCGCCTATATTACGTTGGGCTTAATGCCACTCGTCTAGCTTGTAGAACTAGAACAACTCTGGCCCCAACATCTGGGCCAAATCTATTCTCTAGGTCCACACGTTAGTCGAGTGGCGTTGGGGCCAACGTGTAGAGCCGGCATTATATTTGCATTGTTTAGTAAAAACATTACTGTACTAGTATACAAACAGAATAGGCAGAGTGTATGTAACAAGCAACTTGTCAATAAGGTCAAAATAAGGGAGTGGTTTACAGCGGTGAAATCCAAAAAAAAACATAAATATAAGATAAGCGCGGACGAATCCAAGGAGAAACGTTTCAAAGGAGAAAGTATTGAATAAATAAAGAAATCGACACGTTTTCGCGAACTCTCAATTTGTATAAGAAAATTTTATTCATATTCGAGCGAGGGGACCGCTTCAAAGATGCGACATATGGACAAACGCTGAACAGACATAAGCGATTTTATTCCTTCCTGTTTCTTTTTTCTGTAATCGGAAATACAAATATCGATAGGCACCTCACTTCAATATTTCAAGATGAGCTGGGACAATATATCAATAGGTATACAGATGTTCGATGTGTGTAGAGATTAAAAAGTTTCCACGCTGCGTCCTTCGAAGCTCTACGCTCGCTGTCATAAGGCAAGTAAAAGCTGAAGTTGAAAAGCGGATTAGGGCCCTCAAGTTTGTTGCGAGGTAAAGTAATATTCTTGTAGACAACAAAAAGAAAATCCTTAATGTGCAGTCCTGCATATTAAACGTTTCGTTGATACCCCTGATTAAGTTTCTTTCAATGTTTCTTTATTGTTTGTGCACTTCAAGCTAAGAGAACAATTTATATTTTGCTTTGTACTAGCTATACGGTTTAACTGTACGGTACTAACTTTAAAGAGACGGTCTTGTTAAGACAACAAAGAAGTAGCGTTGCGGAAAAATTAAAATTAAATGACGGTAACGTTAATGACACATGAGTATAAAGCAGCTACTTATCTAGAATATTCTAGAAGACTAAGTAGAAGGGATGCTCCAGCTTCAAGGTGGCAACAATGTAGTTACCACATCAACAAAGTTCACTGTCATAGCTCAAACAAAACGGACATCGTGTCCCGCAATATTACCATCAATACAGAGAAGCGAGCACCGGTTAGGACAAGGAAAATATTGAAGAAGAACAATGAAACTATTCACAACATTGTTCCGGAGTAAGCCTTTTTATCCAAGGGGATTCTCTCGAAGGGTACGGGAATCCGAGCCCTGTTCTTATAATTTCCTTGAATGGTGAACATTTGATTTAAGTACCGTCCCAGGGCTAACAACGACTCCCCGGGGACCGCCCCGACTATTTCCTTTTGTTTTTGTGCCGTTTTTTAACAACTTTTTCTCTAAAAAGGATTCGCTTAAGAGGTTGGCACGAACGCGGGCGTTTAAACCAAATCCCGTGATTAGCGTGAAGCGATTGACGTTCCTGCGGGATCGCGTCGCAAGATTAATGGTTACCATCGAATGGTAATTACGGAAATGAAACGTGTAACTTATGCAAATGGAATCCGACGCTTCGAACTAAATAGTTCAGGAGATCAGCCAACTCAGCCGGAAGACTTTTGAAACGGTTGAGAGATGAACTTTTGCACGGCTATTTACGAGTACTAGTTATTTAGAGTTATGTAGATCGAATTCGATAGAATGTGAATGCAGAAGCTTAAGTTTTACGTTCTCGGCTATAAAAACTAGGTCTGAAGCTCTTTTTACAATATCTTATACAAGAGCGAGCCAAGCGCCCGCTGAATAACCTGCAGGCTGCGATTAATAATGGTTATAGACACAAAATGTGCAAGTCAGCTGTCAGCATTTTAGCTTAGCACTCGTTGTTGTACTGTGTTGGAACCACAATAAATTATCTGGATTTTATTTTTATTAGATTCATAAATTGCAATCATGTTTGTACATTAAATCATTGTGGAAAACTGAAAAGCGATGGCAGCCGAGTTGGGAGAAGGCCCGCCTCTCAAGCCAGAGGTAGCGGGTTCAAACTCAGCCGACGGCACGCACACCAATTTGTTCATTGTGTGAACATATGTGCGTATTGTACAGGCTCGCTCCCTGTCATATTTAGGACCGAATATCGTCCGGCGAAGTGTGGGTGTTGTATGACACCTCTGCCAGCCAAGATTAATAGACACAAAATAACAGATAAATATTCGGCTATTGTAGTGTGAGTTAGATACTTTTAAGCCCTCCCCCTGGATCTGCCAGTGATAGCAGCGTATTCCGCCATATTTTTTAGTCGAGCTATTGGGTGGACTACGCGCGCAAATTAAGTCTGCCAATTTGGCGATTCAGCAAGAGCTGGTATTTGGATAAAAAAGAAAAAGTTTGATAGAATTCAAAAACATGGCTAGATTTCATGAATCTTACCAGCTTATTTTAAAGGTTCCATACACTGTATAAAACTGTTACCATATTTCATGGCAAGCGCTTTGTTCGTTGTGCCAAAAAGCCTATAATTGTCGTCCATGCCAACATTGTGTTTAATGACCTGAGAGCGATTACGTAAACATACGTGTGCTAAAAAGTTCAATATCTAAAAATAAATACTGTCGTAAATGCATATACATATTAAGTAATTTCTTAATAGTAAGAGTCTGCGGTAACTATTGAATTAACGTTCAATTGGTTTGTATTGATGTTTGGTTTGACTGCCCGTTTTATTGAAATGGATTCGTAAAATTTAGCTATAAAAATAATAGTGATTTGTTATGCCGGAGCGGATGTATGATGAAACCATTGTGAAGCATAACCGAAGTATTTTATTGGGCTACTACACCAATATTGCATTACACTACCCAGTTGCAAATCGGTCAAAAATGCGTATTATTTACCAAGTTGCTACAGAATGTAAATAAACGTAGGTAAATAGAACCTCTCAAGTTTTTTAGTCACTTTGTTGCTTACTATCGTAAGGTGACCAAAAGAGGCTAATTTTACAACGTTACTCAGTTGTAACCTAACTCAGGGCCTTATGCAAAGATTTGACCACAAAATAAACAGTAACTGCCTATTTAATATTACATTTCTGAGCAAAACTTTCACTATTTTTTAACATAATGTCATCGTGCTCATTTGTTATCCAAAAAACGTGTTTACAGACATTTCGATCAGTTTTTTGACGTCTGGAAAATCTCTCGGGATAGTATGAGACATCGTTTTGAGACAAATATTATTGTGACAGCTACTTTATCGCTGTAGGTGATTTACTACCAAAAATATTTGAGTAAATGCAAATTTTATTAGTTTTCCATCAATTTAGTTCTCCATCAAATCTGTCATATTTAATGGAGAACTTATATTATTGACTGCCTCGGTGGCTCAGTTGGTAGTGAACCTGCCTTCTGCCTTTTCTGCCTAGGTGGGAGTCGAACCCATGCCCCCAAGCTCGGGCGTGGGTTCGACTCCCACCTAGGGCAAACATTTATGTGATGAACACTTGTGTTTGTTCTATATCTGGGTGTTAATATGTATTTAAGTATGTATTTAAAAATATCTAAGTATGTATTTCAGTCCTTGGCAGCCATAGTACAAGCTTTGCTTAGTTTGGGGTCAGGCGACCGTGTGTGGAAGTGCCCCGAATTTTTATTTATTTTTTAATAAAAATTGTAACAAACAAAATGACGCTACATTTCCGATTTGCTGCTTTATTTTATAGGAATTGTTTGTTTTGTTCTAGTGTTGAGCGTGATTTGTGTGTGTATACGTTTGTTGGCAGTAAAAGCAGACCATGAACTTTAATATTTGCTTGTAATGAAATAGTTCACAAATGCAGCGTAAAGGTAGGCAAATACAACGTTAGGATCAAACATCATTCTCGGAACTGTCAAGCAGGTCGTATTAAAATTCTGTTCTTATGTAAAACTTCAAAAATATTTTCCTTTTCCCCTCATTAACAAACGCCTCGGAATAGTGATGTAGTGCTTTATCTATTTCTTCACTTCATTTTTTTGTCTGATCGAAGAAGTCAGAACACGGTACAGGGTAAACTAGGGCATGTGCGTCTGTGGGACAATTGCGTCTTACGAGAATTACTGACAAACCCTTTACAAATTAAGCGCCACCTACTTTTTTCTATCTTTAGTTGCAATAATCTGTACAAGATGGCGTTAGTTGCCTAATTTGGGAAGAGTTTGTCAGTAATTCTCGGAAGACCCAATTGTCCCACAGACGCATTTGCCTCAATTGACCCTAACTAAATAAATAAATAAATTCGGGACTTTTCCATACACGGTCGGCTGACACCAAACTAAGCAAAGCTTGTACTATGGCTGCCAGAGACTGATTTACATACTTAGGTATTTTTAAATACATACTTTAATAGATATTACCACCCTGACATAAAATAAACACTAATGTTCATCACATGAATGTTTGCCTTAGGTAGGAATCGAACCCATGCCCTCACGCTCAGAAGGCAGGACTATTCTAAGGCGTCCTGCTTTAGAATAGTCCTGCCTTCTTATTCAATGTCTATTGGTAACGGCCTAACGAGATTTGACTTTGCGCTGGACGAAATGAACTAAGTAGGAACTATGTAAATTTAACACAGCGGTCTCGTTTGACAAAATGCCATCTAAGAATCACTTGATCATATTTATCAGCATTTCCATGCTACCGTAGAACCACAAACAAAAGCTGGATGCAAAATAAAAAAGCTCAGTTGTATTGGGAATAGCATGGACGATGGCATGGCCGAATTCACACCAATACTCTAAGCCTTCCGTCCCTCCACACATACGTAAGCCGCTCTTATGGACGTAGGATCCAGTGCTTAGTCGCTAAGCGGTGCGCGAGACGGATAAAAAATGGACACAACCGAAATGGGAGTTCCATTTGGCAGATGCCTAAAAGAGAAGGGAAATGAACGTGCTCAATGTCAATGTAGGCTGGTCATATGAGGCCGGAACAAAGACAAAACTACGTAGAAATAATCATTTAGATATTTAGACCATTTGAAGAACAGGTAGCACTTTTGAAATCAAATTTTGTGTTCAGCTTCTACCTTATTTTATTTTCACAGTTTAATAATATCTTAGTCAAATTTAATATAAAATTAGTTAATGTCATCTGCTACATGACTGGAGCCCGGTGAATGACGACAGGCTCGCCTCCCGTCACATTTGAGACTGAATATCGTCCGGCGAAGTGTGGTTGTACACCCCGGCCAGTCACCACGGGGGAAAGGCGTGACGATATGTATTATAAAATATATTACTAGAGTTGTACTCCCTTGAGGTATCCCAAAGTGACAACCGATCGATCTTATCCACTACTCTCACCACAGACTGACACAAAGGCAAAGGATTATTTATTCGTATTTATCTAACCTCAAATATAAGCTTTCAATTTTAACCTTGTTCCTTTTATAGGTCGACTATTCATCACATACATGTCATATAACATCAGAGTCGAGCTCAGCGTCAAATTTTCAAAATTTGATATCGTCATAGAACTTCAATAGTAATTAAATCTCGTCGTTTTTTTTCAGTAAATAATTCATTTTTTTGAAATTAACTTAATAACTCTTACAACTTTTTAAGTTATGGTAGTGTAGTAGTTGAGTAGTAATAGAAATACAGTTGAGGGTAATTAATTAATTACGAAAGGCATTTAAGAGCGAAGGAGTAGAGTCCAATCTCACTCAATCTCATGTACGAGAGAGAGAGAGAGAGAGAGGTATCGGCAAAAAAAAGTAAAAAATAGAAGTAATTTAATCCTGTGCGGGTAGTTACTTTATGCGACATGTTCCCACTCAACTCGACGTAGCAGAAATTGTGGTGTTGCTACGAATCCTGCCTCTACGAGTATTACGTGCTACGCGTCTATATGTGCTGCCTCTACGATCTGGCTACGAGATGATTCTACTGGATAGGAATCCAGTAGATCGGTACAAGATGAAAAAAAAGTAAGACAGAATAGATGAATTTAGTTTTATAAGCGAGTCAGTCGCTCACGTGATGGTAAGCGCATTTGCTTGTTGTTAGGGTCACCAAGTAGTCGATTAAAACATTGTCATGAAAGTTAATTGGATGTGCTCGATATTATTAAAAACTGTGAAATTTACTGAGATAAGAAAGAACCTATAAGTTATATTTTATAATTACAGGTTTATAAACTAACAAACCAAAAATTTAAAGTTAAATTACAAAAAAAAAAACAAACTATAAACTATTAAATAAACTAAAACAATTGACAAAAACAGCTGTTGTTTTTAATCATCTAAAAATAACGCGCATTCTAATATCAATTCAATAAAATAAATTCTCTTTTTGTATTTGAAAATGAAATAATAGAACTGTATTCAGATTCAAATGCTGTATTAAGTTCTTTGTTTGCTTAAATTGAGCTCGAACTGAATGTATAATTTTGTTTAGTAAATTTAATTGCTTTGTCGTAATGATTTTAAAAGCAACCATCGAAGGTAATATTTCATTTTGAGAAAATGATCCAATACTTTTTATAGTTAACAGATCTACCTATGTATAATAACGAAGTGTAAAAAATATTGAACAAAATAGGTGTGTTTATTAAGTTTACGAGTGTGTGTGCGTGTTGCAACGCATTTTTTTGACTACCTCGGTGGCTCAGACGGTAGTGAACCTGCCTTCTGAGCTAGGGGGCGTGGGCTCGATTTCCACCTAGGGCAAACATTCATTCAACATTTGTGTTTGTTCTATGTCTGGGTGTTAATAATCTATCTAAGTATGTATTTAAAATAAATATATGTATGTATATCAGTCTCTGGCCGCCATAGTACAAGCTTTGCTTAGTTTGGGGTCAGACGACCATGTGTGCAGGTGTCCCAAATATTATTTATTTATTTAAAAAAAAAATTTGGTTTGTATGAAATTTGGAATGAGGGTAGCTTTAACCCTGCATTTTTACATAGCCTACTAAACTACACATGACATAAAGCGATGGCAGCCTAATTCGAGACGGCCCGCCTCTAAAACCAGAGGGAGCGGATTCAAACCCAGCCGACGGCACGCACCAATTTGTTCATTGTGTGAATATTTGTGCGTATTGCATGTCATCTGTTACTTGACTGGAGCCCTGTGTATGGCGACAGGCTCGCCCCTTGTCACATTTGGGACTGAACATCGTCATCGTCGACAACGAAGTATGGGTGTTGTATTACACCTCTGCCAGCCCCCTCGGGGGAAAGGCGTGATAGTGTGTTATGTTATGCTACTAAACTACTTATCATATATTCAGGAAAAAGAAAATCAAATTCCATAGCAAAATAAAAAAAAATACAGGTGAATCGTGTATTTTTTTGGGGGCATTGGTAGACACAAAGTATAAATGTTGGACGTAATTGCAGACAATCAAAAACTTTAGCTACATTGAATATTTCATTCTATTTGTCTGCAAAGCTTGCGGTCTTCAAAACTCTTTGAGTCGTAAGATACACACGAGTTGTTTGTCCGTACCTATTAATTATATGAGTTTGGGTCGACGATTAACTCTTATAGATGCTGCATTAAAGCATTTGATTACACAAAACTGAAGTTAAACAGATACGTCGCTTCTCTGTTTCGGTTGGGGATTGTGATCGAGCGGTTTTTCAATCATTGCCTATCTAAAGTTACCTCTTGCCATACCTAACAACTAAACAATGAAAGTATTTTTGTGAAAGTCTACCGAATGTCTATACTTACGATTCGATTGTCTTTAGTTCGGAATCTATAAAAGGAAACAATGAAACTCTACCGAATGTCTATACTTACGATTCTATAGTCTTATTGGAATCCACAAAAGGTAATCTATGGTTCACCTTATTATTTCTAGAGAAAATGTATGAATATAAATTTCACTTGCACCTAAAATATTTTGCCATGCATTCAATAGAATAAACACTGAGTAGTTCTAAAATTAACAAGAACTTTATTACATTTTTTATTGATTACGTCAAAAATAAAAATAAAAATTAGAGACAAATAAAGAACCTCTCGCTTTTTAGGTATCGGTAAAAGTTACCTACCATACAAACCTACCGAGGGTTTTCCCTGGTTTAACATAACCATTTTTAATATAATGTCACAGTTTATAATTTCATTTCGTATAAAATCAGTTGTCATAACCATTCATGCAGTATAATAGTTATTTACTATCATATAATTTAGAAAAAACATTCATTTGATATAAATTCATTTAAAACTAATTTTCACTTTGAATACTATTGTTTGATCGATTAGTCATTCGACAAAATACAAAATAAAAAAATTGCCGCAATTTTTAAGAAGAAACAAAATCTGACTCATCAAACGTAATCACCGAACCTGCTCACAAAGTTTCAAGAGAATTGGTTAACTAATAATAATAATAAATTCAGGACATTTTCACACATGGTCGCCTGACCCCAAACTAAGCAAAGCTTGTACTATGACTGCCAGAGACTGATATAAATACGTACATATATATTTTTAAATACATACTTAAATAGATAACATCCAGACATAGAACAAACAGAAATGTTCATCACATGAATGTTTGCCCTAGGTGGGAATCGAACCCACTAATGCGATCTGTCGACGAAGACAAAGATCCAGAATTCGTACATACGAAATTTTTGTCGAAGCTGAAGAATAGACGCTTCACTCGCCTCCGCTCGCTCGGTCGGTAATTCCAGTAATTAATATAATCTAGTCAAAACTTCATTAAGTAACTAGCTGCGCACCACGGTTTCGCCCGCGGTTAAAAAGTGCTCCTATGTGCTATTCAAGACTATAATCTATCTCTGTGCCAAATTTCATCCAGATCTGTTTAGCCGTTCTGGCGTGAAAGAGTAACAAACATCCATCCATCCATCCATCCTTTCTTATAAACTTTAGCGCTTATAATATTAGTAGGATATCCTAAAGTGTTGCCAAAAACGGGACATTAGCATTACAAAGCAGTACACATTCCACTATACTCATAGTAGTATGTAGTTGTTGAAAGCAGCCATTTGTACTCTCTGTTCTAATTTTACAAAGATCTTTCAGTGCGCTGGAATTGGCACACATTCCGCATTCAGCGCCACTTTTGCCTAAAAAGGTACATCTACTAGATCTAGAGATTATGTTTGTTTGCTTTTCTTTATATAATTTAACTTTATATAAATTAAAACATCGAATTTATTTATTTCAACACTGACTGCTACCGCTGCACCCGCGACTTCGTTCGTGTTTATTAAGAAAATACTCGTAGTATCCAAAAACTTCTTCGTGGTATTCTGTAACTAAAAAAAATATCAATATTAATTAAGATCCGTTCAGCCGTTTAGCCGTGAAAAGCCTACAAACAAACAGACAGACAGACAGAGTTACTTTGGATTTTATAATATTATATCGTCACGCCTTTCCCCCGAGGGCTCTGGCAGAGGTGTAATACAACACCCGCACTTCACCGCACGATATTTAGTCCTAAATGAGTCAAGGGGCGAGCTTGTTACCATACACCGGGCTCCAGTCATGCAGCAGATATACATAACACGTACTTATGTTCACACAATTAACAAATTGGTGCGTGCCGTCGGCTGGGTTCGAACCCGCTCCCTCTGGCTTGAGAGGCGGGCTTTCATCACTAGGCTATCATCGTTCTAGTATTCATAATATTAGTATGGATTATCATCATCAGCATAGTTGAAGTTTATTTATTACTAGACTAGATGTAGGATAATCCTGATAAACGCCACATGCCACGATCATCCGCTCTAGAAGGCTACTTATTGATAATTATTATCGAATGATTAATTTAATAAATTTTACTGTTTGCATTTTCAAATGAAGCTGGTTGAAGATCAAAAAGGCTGGATATTACTCATCAAATCAGAAATGGCTCTTTAATATTAAGAAACATATTAAATCGTCACAACTTTCCCCCGAAGAGACTGGTAGAGGCGTATTACAACACCTACTCTTCGCAGGACGATATTCAGTCCCAAAATGCGACATGTCGCCATAGACCGGGCTCCTGTTATTTAGCAAAGATGCAGATATTAATTATACGTATGTTCACACAATAAAGAAACTGGTGCGTGCCGTCGGCTGGGATAGAACTCGCTCCCTCTGGCCTAAGCTTCTCGAACTAGGCAATCATTCCTTTTTTTGACGTGACAACGTCTAATAAAACGATGAACGCCGGCTGCATGCACAAAAAAGGATGACTAATTGTCCCGTTACGCTCGGTATCGTGACTACACGTGCGAGCGAAAGGCACGATCGGCTTGAGCGTTCAGTTGCGCCACATACATATATGTATCTCCATTCCACTCGATTGGCCTATGCGTCCGAGGAGAAGATTTCATCAACGATTTGTTATGACGTTGTCACGTTAAACTATCGTCCGTAAACTGACTTTACAGACAACCAATTTTTTTAAGAAGAATTTTTTATTTACTGCTCTGTTCGTAATACCCGTACTTATGTACGTACTGGCCGTTTATTGCAAGCGCCGCCTACGAAGTCGGCCACTGTAATGATGATAGCAAACGTGCAATAATGACTCTACGAGTAATTTTATCTAAAGCCACCGTTTAATGGTGGAGAGCATAATTCACGGCACCATTAGTTTAATAGGCACCACCTTCCTTGCACTAAAGCCAGGCAATAATTTAACCATAGACATTGTACCATGGACTTATACGTTGCTTTGTAAGGGTCGGGCCAAGGGAGCTTTTTCAATGATGATATCAGGCGCAGTGTGAACTTGCACGCACGCCAACTGCGTTGGAGAGCGGTCGTCGTACTTGCTGCGTGACGTAATGTGACGTAATTCTCGTTGTAGATATTTCGGCAAACAGCGCACACTTTTCAATTCAAGGACGAGACTAGGCTCAGATCAACCTAGAGAATAAGATGGCGCACGGCGTATGATTTACTGGTAGGTGAAGTCAAAAACCTTTTTTTTATTACCAACATTACCAAGCACACAAGTTTAAAAAGAAGTAGCTTCAGCGAGATATAACGCAGTGTTCCATCTTTGCCTCTAGGTTGATCTGAGAGACTGGGATGCAAATGTTTTGATAGACATCAGACACATCCTTAATTTTAAGATCATTGCGTTTTACGAACATTCCCTAGCGCAAGTATGAAATGAATACTCTAGCTTTGTTGTAAATCACAAGTTTTAATGGTTATTTATTCTGTGAGTTCGATTCGAGCGATGGCAATCATTCGGGATACTATTTTTATGGGCTGTACCGGATGCGCCATAAAGTGAAGCATAAAATCAGTAAGCCTTAGAGGAAATATAAAAGTAAATAACACTTAGATACGAGATTTAGGCGCGACGCCGGCACTTGAGCTGTCGCCTCTCGCTCCGATGAGCCAGCTACTGAGAAACTCGCACTAGCCGTGACCTGCACCTACTTTGTGTAATTTACAACTCACTTCAACAACTTGTGCAGCTGAAACTGGATTTGGTGCTTGTGTTTCTTATACTTCAAGCAAGAAAGCGAGCGTTTTGTTAGTAAATGAATGAAAATTGTTTACCAAGTGCTCGAGGTTTTAGCGTTTTAAAGATAAAGTTGAAAGGAGAACGCAGTCTTAGAATGTAAGGCGGTATTATTGCGTCATGTTTTTTTTGCCTAGTCGCCTAGTTGGAGGATTCCCTCTCAAGCCAGAGGGTGCGGGTTCAATCCCAGCTAGTAGGCACCAATTTGTTAATTTATATATGTTAATCTAGCTGCGCCCCCCGGTTTCACCCGCGGTTATAAAGTATGATATGTGCTATTCTAGACTATGATCTATCTCTGTGCTAAATTTCATCCAGATCTGTTCAGCCGTTCTGTAGTGAAAGAGTAACAAACATCCATCCATTCATTCTTACAAACTTTTGCGTTTATAATATTAGTAGGATGTGTTTCCATAATATCATTTGCTATTAAGTTAAGTCGGGAGCTCAGTGTATGGCGACAGTCTCGCATTTGTGACATTTGGGACTGAATATGGTCTGGCGATTTGTGGGTGTTGTAATACACTTCTGATAACCACTTCTGAGGAAAAGACGCGATGAAATGCTGCTATTGTTTATGTAGAGCATATTTTAAGTTTTTTTAATATGTAGCTTGGTTTAAGTCTATGACCAGTTACAACCCCCAACTCTTCCATAAGATGAAATAAATGAAAATAAAATTAAATGAAGGTAAATTCAATGTGATGTGTATGGAGAGTATGCGTGTTTGCGCCTGACTGTAAATACAGCTAGTAATTAACTTGTAGTAATGTTTACTGCGTTGCATTACAATACCTAGTACGGGCAAATTAAAGCATTGGTACGTTAAGCAAATACATTATTATTAACCGTACGACCGTCACATAAATACAGGATTCAAAAACTTCTCACAAGCTGCTTCATTTCTCCATACTTTTGACTACGTTAGTTACTTAAACAATTTTTAATTGGTCTTAGTTTTCTCCCACAAATTATTTGAGCTTTGAAATGTCAATAACAAGTTTACATGGTTGAGTAATGCAAAATGAGTTTGCAAAAAAACATGAATCAAAAGTTATTTAGTATTATGTAGAGAACCTGCCTGTAAGTAGTACTTGTAGTACTTAGAGAATAAAAAATAGCCCATATCCATCATATTGACTGCCTCGGTGGCTCAGTTGGTAGTGAACCTGCCTTCTGAGCTTGGGGGCGTGGGTTCGATTCCCACCTAGGGCAAACATTTATGCGATGAACATTTGTGTTTGTTCTATGGTTGGGTGTTAATATGTATTTAAGTATGTATTTCAAACTATCTAAGTATGTATATCAGTCTCTGGCAGCCATAGTACAAGCTTTGCTTAGTTTGGGGTCAGGCGACCGTGTGTGGAAGTGTCCCGAATTTATTATATACATATATCATATAAAATACATCATATCCTGTAAGTGTATAATATACATTCGTAGAAATATTCCAACGAGTGTATATTACTCGTATGTCATATTTGAACATCAAGATATCGTAATACATTTCAAATAGCAGATAGATGGTAGACGCACATAATATGCCTCGAAGCCACTTTAATATTGTGCGTGCATTAACGGCTCAAGTTTTCGGGGTCGCTGTCAAAGAGGCGTAGATAAAGTCACCACACGGATCACCTTGTACCTACATCAATCAACCTGACATGACTCTAGTTGTTCGCCCAAATGGATTATAGGAAGTTGACGCCCTATACCAGTATCACCAGTAGAAAAACTTCGAATAACGCAACGTAACGTCGTTCGAGGTATTAAGTAAACATTGTATACTTAAGCAAAAGTTTTTGGTATGTGTGTAATTTGTATCAACGAGTTTAGCAGTCTCGAGATTTCCCTGCAGTGAATGTATGTTTTCTATCGACCGATAAGCTGATGGCACTTTTAAACTATCTCTATACTTATGAAATCTCATCATCATTTTATTTGGCTGATACGAAGTTTTGCAGGAAAAACATTCCTGTCACAGCGGGTACATCCGCGGGACGCTGCTAGTAGGTACATACCCAAAAAAGTAGTGCGTGGAGTCCCTCCGCGCGAAAGAAGTGAAATTTATGTGTATCTTACTTACTACGCGCATTCACTCTCGCTCTGTCTCTTTCTATTCCCCCTCCCCAGGAGCGTTAAGCGTTTAACGCAACCTTGTTGGTTTCACTTTAAAAATTACCTTCCTGCGTAGACATGGCAAATTATTTTAAATGTGTTCACCTTTTTCCTAAGCTAGGAACTTTCCTTTCTGCTAGTATGAAATTATCTATGGCCGGGTGAGTTTCAGATTTGCCTCGCGTCACCGCCGTGTAAACATTATTTGCCAAAGTGATGCGGTGACACGGCCAACTTTGCCGAAGGATATCCTTTACAGGACTCTTTTGCTGGGATGAACTGCAAAAGACCTTTGTCGGTGATATTTGAGCCGCGAAGCGATGCTGGGGCAGAGTAAAAAATATAATAAGAATAAATTTACTTACCTAAGAAAAGGAATACTCTTATGGGTTCGCGTCTAGCCGGTAGACCATGAAAATGAATTTGAAAATAAATGTAAACAGCACCATAATTATTGAACGCGCTGTGCTGAGAATAAAGATATCTTATCTTAAGTATGGGATGTACTTTTGTTACGTACAGTTACTTTTGTTTTGTAAGAAAAAAGTTGTGTGGAATTTGAGGTAACTTGTATGAGGAGTGTATTAGAAAGGATCTCTCTCTTACATTGTCTTACGGTTTTTACATAAACATATCGTCACGTCTTTCCCCCGAGGGAACTGGCAGAGGTGTAATACAACACCCACACTTCGCCGGACGATATTCAGTCCCAAATGTGACAGGGCGCGAGCCTGTCGCCATACACAGGGCTTCAGTCATGTAGCAGATGACATACAATCCGTACATATGCTCACACAATGAACAAATGCGTGTCGTCGACTGGGTTTAAACCCGCTCTCTCTGGCTTGAGAGGCGGGCCTTCACCCAACTAGGCTGCCATCGCTTCTACTGTACGGTTTTTAAGTTTAAGTAACTTAATATGCATACACACATACATTGTAGTTCCATTTATAGATAGATAGATAGATAGATAAACTCTTTATTGTTCACACCACAGATAACAAAACAACAACAGAAAAATAATAATCAAACTTATTAAATAGTGTAACAATTGGCGGCCTTATCACTAAAAGCGATCTCTTCCAGGCAACCTTGGGATGGAGAGGATACGACATATGAGTATGGGACAGGACATTTATATGTTTGATTAATATGTCTGTTACACACGATTTGAATACTACCTACGTACTCAACTAGTATTTTGAATATCATAACAAAGATAAGAGAATGTGCGAAAATTCATCGAGCAATTCAAGAAAGGGCACTAATTTTACTAACTTATGTCTGACTTTATTATTTTACAGCCAAAGAAAAAGTCGTGACTCAAGGCTTCCACGGCGCCCACGAGACTAACATCAACAGATAATTTTAATGGAAACGTTCAATTAACTTTATTGAGGTGCCTTTTGAATAATTTATCATAACATAATTATATTTTTATTTCATTGTGTTTTACAAAAGAGTTTCAGTTTTGTTACGACATTTACTAAGACATTCCTTAGTATTGTATTATTGTTTCCAATAGTATACGGTGCACGACTTAGGGCCGTGTTTAAAAATTACGCTCAGTCATAAATCTCGATTTAAAACTGTTTTTATGGATGGTAAAACCAGTTTTAAATCGAGATTCACGCTACTGACGGGGCGAATCTTATAATGGTTGCAATAAATGTATTAAGCATTGAGTAATAAGAAATTAAAATCTTATTGTGCTTCGAAATATACAAATTAATTAGTCTTTTAACAAAATAATGAGATCTCAAAGCTGTGACATTAATTAGCACATCGTGCTTTATCTCATTTATTATTTCACAAAAATAAGACGTCAAGACATTTCTTATTTACGGTTACTTACTCAAATTAAATAAATCGCAATACCGGACAAATGACAAAGGTCGGTAGTTATTTATGGGATCATTAGCGATCCACTCCATATTCAAGGTTCCTCGACATGATTCTTAGAGGCCGATCGGAAACCGAATTTCAGGTCGACCAATTATCATAATAAAGTAGCGCATTTCCTTTTTAAAACGGGCCCTTGTTACACAGACGATCGTAAATTATTCAAGCTTGCGGATAATTCTAAGGCAGGTAAATCGGGTCAAGGTATGAAATTTGAGGGTAAGATTTCTAATTTTATTGAAGACTAGCTGATGCCTACGTCTCGGCTGCGCGTTGAGGCTCAGTCTTTACCTCTGCATTATCTCCGAATGAAGAATTAATTTTCAAAAATCCTTTTTAGGAGTCCCTTCCATAAACCTTACCTATAAAGGAAAGTCTTGGTGCTTTTTTACACAGCCGCTAAAATTAAACAAGGCATTCTTCTAAGGAAGCCCAAGTAAATTTTTGGCCAGTTCTTTGTTTTGTTGTAGTTGATTGACGTTATGGCTTTCAAGACATCATAAAGTTGGATGGCTGAGTTAGGAAAGTTTTGTTGGATCCTTCCGTTTTTTTTTATCGGGACATTTCCGCACACGGTGGCCTGACCCCAAACTAAGCAAAGCTTGTATTATGATATATTTTTAAATTCATGCTCAAATAGATATTTATTACTCAGACATAGAACACAAATGTTCATCACATAAATGTTTGCTCTAGGTGGGAATCGAACCGACGCCCCCAAGCTCAGAAGGCAGGTTCACTACCAACTGAGCCACCGGGGCAGTCATGAATGGATAAAGCATTTAAGCCGTACAGGTTTATTTTAAACTTAGTATTGCTAACTGTGGCTTGTGTCTATGTATGGACAAGCAATGGTTAAATATTATTCTGAATACAACCTGTATCATTGTCATCTGAATGTAGATGTCCTCCCTCAGATCTGTTTTAAATATTCAAATTAGACATAACTGTTAACAATGTTATATAACTTTTTTTTTTTTCTAAATAAAAAAAAAAAAAAGAAAAGAAAAAAAAGCATCATAACCCTGCATAATAAAAAGTAGGGATAATATTGTATAAAAAAAAAACAACTGTTGAATTCAATTTTATACCTATTCAAACTAGCTGCACCCCGCTGTTTCACCTGCAGTCCGTTTGTTATTTCGGGATGAAAAGCTATATTGTGTCCTTTTTGGTACCACTGCACTGACAGACAACGTGTTGTCTGCGAAATGCGAAATTTTATGATGATCGGCTTATTGGTTAAGGCGTGAAAGCGTCCCCAACAAACAAACCAATGCGTAAGCTCACTTTCGTATTTTTATATTAAAGTTAGTAACTAACTTAGAGCCGCATTCAAAAACGACACTCTGTCATGAATCTCGTTTGAAAACAGTTTTAAATCGAGATTCAAGATTGAGCGTCGTTTTAGTGTACGGGCCTTAGTATCTAACTGATCATATTAATATACGACAAACGTACAAAGAGTAAAGAGTACCTAGTTTTTTAAACATTTAAATGTTTCGTTGAAATATGATCAAAGAACTTCGTACAATAAAACATTTCTAATTTATTAGTGCCTAGAGCTAGACACAGCTCTACCAGACACGCCGTAGTTCACACGGTGACGTCATCATGAAGCGTGTAATTGTCTGCTATTCTCCTAACTACAGTAAACATTAATGCGGCAATATAACTGCTATGTATTGGCAATTATTTATTCAGTTTGTCCACATTAATCGCTGGGACATTACCTGTCCATACTCATGCGCCCGACATTACTCAAAGCGGTAGTTAAGGACCAGTCGCTATCAATATGGGGATAATACGATAATTCTCGCGTGCTTAGTGATCATAATGATAAGATGAAATGAGTTATGTAATTATTAGTTGAATTGTGTTATTGCTAGTCTAAATATATGATTACAGATAGTCGAGGCAGACATCCATTCGTAGTCCCTACACTTCAATAAAGGCCGCAGGAAACGACTTGAGAACTTCTAAGGAGTTAAGTGCACTTCCTGCCACGGTGTTCCTCAGTAATCCATACTAATATTATACAATCAGAAGTAACTATGTCTGTCTATATGTTTGTAGACCTTTCACGGCTAAACTGCTGAACGGGTCTTGGTGAAATATGATAATTAGTTACAGTATTTCACGAGGAAGGTTTTTGTAAACTATTTTCTGAATAGTAAATTGAAGACGTCTAGAGAAAGACAAGGTCAAGAGTACCCGTAACTGACGAGCGTGTATGAAAAGACTCATGAAAGTGGAAGAAGCGAAGGGTGTGTGCCAGGATCGTAGCAAGTGGAGAGAAGTGGTCTCTTGTGGGACTGATATACATACTTAGCTATTTTTAAATACATACTTAAATACATATTAACACCAAGACATAGAACTAACACAAATGTTCATCACGTAAATGTTTGCCCTAGGTGGGAATCGATCCCACGCCCCCAAGCTCAGAAGGCAGGTTCACTAGCAACTGAGCCACCGAGTCAGTCTGAGGTAGGAAGGTTTGTATATAGGCACCTCATGGGCAAACTTGCTTCATCTTATCTAGTAATTTTCCATCAAGTAAGTTACGGTCACGCGTAGCCGCATTTAATCATTTAAAACTAATGACTCTGTGAGCTATAGACTTCGCGGCCGACGTTTGTCTTCCTCTACTGGTTGTACTCATCAACCGACTCTCGTAAAATTTTGTAAGCAGGTTCGATTATAATACATTTTTTTCACCCATATCTGAAAATAACATATCGTCACGCCTTTCCCTTGAGGGGGCTGGCAGAGGTGTAATACAACAGTACAACACCCACACTTCGCCGGACGATATTCAGTCCCAAATGTGTACAGGGGGCGAGCCTGTCGCCATACACAAGGCTCCAGTCATGTAGCAAATCTCAGATCTTTCAAATTGTCAGTCCGATTTTATTTTATTTTATTACAATTTTGTCTTTAAATTTCTAAATTTTACTTTGTTTTAGTTTGCCATTAAATTTATGTAAAGACGTTCAAGTGGACGCCCGCGATACTGGGTTTTACAAGTGCGGGGTCCACAGTGTTTGTAAATTGTACAAATGGTTTGATAATTAATATATTTGTATTTGTACTTGTAACAGATGACATACAATACGCACATTTAGTCACACAATGAACTAATTGGTGCGTGCCTTTGGCGTCGGCTGGGTTCTTTACACCCACTTACAATTAAGAAATGTGAGTAGAGGAAGACAAAGATCTGGGGCCCTATTCGGAGATTTGAGATTTGCATCTCACTTTGTTTCGTCCTTGTTGCTCTCGTTTGAAACGTCATAGGTGTGAAAGGGACCAAGATAAAATCTCATCTCATCTCACGCGCAGGAATAGCCCCACTGGGCGGAGATCTAGGAAGAAATCGGACATACGAAAGCATTATTGTCGTAGCTGAAGCATAGACGCTTCGCTCACTATAGCTCGGTCGGAAACTAATTTTTCTCCAAATTTGTACTGGCTATTTCCGGCACCACACGTTTTCTAAAACCTGATCAAAATAAATTTTGAAATGAATGTCTTTCAAAACCCATTTAGCTGTTGGAGAGTTAATTAATACACATATTTATACATATTTAAACACACATTAACATACACTAGTTTTATAAATGAAAATAGAACAGAAATATCTACATAAATACAACCTATATACCGTTCTAAGGAACCATTCACCGTCCTGCCTTGCAGTCGTGCAGGACTGCGCAGCAGGATTTAGCTCAATAGCATCCTGCCTAGCATCCTGTACGTGCATCTTACACGTCGTTGCTGTGACAACATTTACTATCCAGCATGAAGCGGCGGACTGCAAGGTAGGATAGTGGATGGTTACTTTTAGTCGATCGGAAAAGTGACGTTTCAAAACGGCTAAATTGACAAATTTTGGACCATAAACAAAATCCAAATTTCAAAAGTCAGTTTATAAATCGAGTAAAAACAGCGCTAGAACCCCTGGCATGTGACGTCACAAGCTTTGAACTAAATTTAGTAACTGACTCTAAATGATTTTAGTGCATCTATGTGTCGGTTCGTCGAATTCACTAATGTATAAAGGATGTATTTATCCATGTCCATAGGATAAACTTTGTTCGACAAACTTGTACAAATGTCTGAAAGTCTGAACTATATGAAATCAAAGCTAGAGTTAGATGCAAAGCAAAAAGTTAGCTTAGCCAACAGAAACTCTGATGAAATACTAACATAGTTAACTCGTTCCTACATGTTGCTTTTCATCACTAATAATTAATTATATCATATTCGAAATTAATTTACTAAAACCTGTCACATATAAACTTTTCTTCATATATATTACTTAAGAGACCGGCGACCACTTTAGACTAACTTCGCATTGGCTTAAGGTTTTCCATAACCATTTAGTCTAGAAGAAGATGACGAGTGAAGCAAGTAAAGATACTGACGAGCCTTTAAAGTTACCTACAGAGTGACAAAGTTTTTTTTTTATGACTTTCGCACTTCTCTAATAATTCTTAAATAACTAAGAATGCCCCTTGTATTATGGATTCATATAAAAGCTAATGACGTGGACAACCTCCCTATGTGAAGGGATTTTTGATTTGCTTTGTCTATCTATTGAATAAATCAGTCAAAAATGACCCCTTACAAATGCGGAAATTTTTCATAGCTCTATTTTAGCTTGAGGACGTTTTTTAAAAAAACCAAGAGCGTAGGGGCAGATATATTGTTATTTAATTGTACATGCTAAATTTCATCATAATCTGACAAATGGTTTTCAAGAAATTAGAGAATCGCGTTTGTATGGAAATTTCAGAGCGTCGCGGCCCTCTTAACAGCTTAAGTTCACATTAATTTATTTAATAAATTAGGGTTCGGGAATACATATATCTACATTTTAGGGTTTAAGTTTGATAGAAATTACGTCTAGTGGAGCAAAAATGAAAATATACTTAAGCATAAGTACACAAACAATCGTATTATACCTTCAAATTTTTGACGAGACAAATATTTGCCTCGAGGATCCTAAACAAAGCGTGGATTATGCTCACATTTTTCTCGTAGCCTTCCCATGGTAATTCATTCCGACGTATACGGCTTCTGATTTCATTCGGTATTTCTCCGTATTCACTCGTCACTCCCGGATTCCCGTATAACCCTTACCCTTTCGAGAGCCGAGGTTAATTGGACCTCATGATTTTTTCGACAAATATTTTTATTATCATTTATACGGGTTATTTCGGCCAGTTCCGGTGTTAACTTACTTTTAATCGATGACGCATAATTACCATTAGCCACATTATTGCGGTTGCAAATTGGCTAATGTTTTTACTAGGGATTTTATAACGAATTAGCTCACTCAATTAAATATATTAGAACAAACAGATCAAAGAACTGCCTTATATACATAAAAAATATATATTTATACGATCAAGCCAAACTTGTCTCTAAAACTTATTACCTACCTACTTTACTTAAAGTTATTATTGACAGTGTTCTTTCAGAGAAGCTATCTGACTAAGGTAATTTCAGTAATAGCTATGTTAGACAGGTAAGCCTAGTAATGAAAACGTCATCATTACCCACGCCTTTGACTGCCCCGGTGGCTCAGTTGGTAGTGAACCTGCCTTCTGGGGGCGTGGGTTCGATTCCCACCAAGGACAAACATTTATGTGATGAATATTTGTGTTTGTTCTATGTCTGGGTGATAAATATCTATTTAAGTATGTATTTTAAAATATATTTGTATGTATATCAGGCTCTGGCAGCCATAGTACAAGCTTTGCTTAGTTTAGGGTCAGGCGACCGTGTGTGGAAATGTTATTTATTCTTTATTATCCTAGTAATAAGCAGGTATGGACATGTCTCTTATTATAAAATCACCCATGATCTCGTGCTAATTAGACCCGCGACTTTAACAATATCGTCAACCCGGACTTACTGCCGGACTACCTCTGTGTAGCCCAAAACGCTAATAACATAAAATCTCTAAAGTATTTTGGTAACACTTCTAAACCCGTTCCCGATAGAGCCTTGGAGAAATTTGTTTTTATGCTTTGCATCAATACCTGTTAGTGCACAATGGACGTTCAACGAGGGTCAAGTGGTCACGAGGGTGAAATTTAATTTACCGACAGGATCCCTTGTCGGAGTTCGCCGCTTTCGACTTAATTATTTTCGCATCTATGAATTATAATAAGGTTTTATTGTCGTCCATGAGCTATAACGCGTTTGTTGAACTTTGTGCCGGCTCTTTTTGTAGAGCATCGATCTGATGGTGTATTTGTTGAGTGCATAGGCAGTTATAGTTTATGCTAAACTTCTATAACAAACATCGGTTGCATAACATAAGTTAAACTAAATCGGTATAGTATTTTGGAGATCTATACCTATAGTATTCGTATTGGCCTGCAGCGAATACGAATACTATAGATCTCCAAATTGTATATATCCAATTCTAAAAGCTCGCTCAGTCTCGAACGCAACAAAGTTGGTAGATATTTATCAAATCGTCTTTCGTTTTGTCCAAACTGGGGCCCGGTTTTTCCGACTTATAGAAGTCGAAATCGCTAAGACAGCAAGCAAGCAGTGATAAGACTGACCAAAATACTCGACTACAAAAATCTCGGTAATGGGCAGAAAATGGTAGCTGATAATGATAAATAAGTCTTAAATATGGCGACACTGCGAGATTATGATACAAACGCGGAATAGGTAAAACGCACACTTAATGGGTGAAAAATAAAAGGAAACGAAAATATTGACGGAAAAGTTATAAGTAAATTTCACGAGATCTAAAAAAAAATTGTATTTTCGACTTGTGCGAAAAGAAAACATGACTCCCATATTACTACGTAACTATGCACAGGTATTTTTAATGTAACATAGAATGCATCTAGTTTCTCCCCGATATTTTCGAATCGTTGAAGCAATAAAATGGAAAAATTATGTGAATGTCTGGGAAATCTTACCATAAAAACATACTATGTAATACAAACGTAAGTAGTACCTGTCTTTTAATATTGAGTGAGTATGTGATTAAATTTATTTGTTATGAATATTAATCGAGTTAAGCGAACCGGAATCCACGATTACAAATTAATATTTGTATGTAAATTTTTGTCTACTTACATAATCTTACTCTTGTAAATTTATTCGTCAAAAACTTATTTATCCTAATCTGAGTAGCTAATGCAAAGAAAACTTTTAAATTCGAATACGACCAAAACAAGTCAAAGGGTGGTGATGACACTTTTGAGATTTAAGAGACAGTTTTGAGTGGATAACCTTAGTTTGTGAGTACACAATAATGCTCTATCTCACAAGCAATACTGTCAACTTGACACAATGAAAAATTCCACTACACTACATACAAAATACCTCACTACAAGTCTCTTTTAATTTTATGGCTCTAAGTATAAATTACTTTTATATATTCGAATCAGGTTGTTTCGTGTTTTAAAAGCATTTCATTGTTCGAAACGCGCAACGTAGTTACGTCGAGAAAATGGAATGGTGCATTTCGCTTCCTGAGCCTTGGGCTGCAAATGAAACGGTTTCAGAGGGATTTTTATGTTCACATTGTTTTCTAGTTGTATTAAAGTGTATTCATGCCGGCTCCGTAATGATATTACGCTTTTATGCCTTTAGCAGGTGAAATGAGCATTTTTCGTTTGATATCTTTTTGTGTGATTTGTAGCTTTGTGGTTTTTAGTAAGTTACAGAGCAATTTGATTACAGGTTTAAAAAAAAAGTGGAAACAGGAGAATAGATATAATAGTTATGACACTAGTATGAAGACATGAAGGTTTGGATGTATGGATGGATGTTTGTTACTCAATCACACCCGAATGGCTAAACGGATCTGGATCAATCAAATGAAATCAAATCACTTGAGTATCAATGCTACACTTATGATCGTCAAGGTTCCAAAAATAACTCTACCAACTTTAAACCAAACCAAAGTCGTGACCAAGATGCTTGCTGGTACTTTGCTGGGACTTAAGGGCCTGCTACATTATCTACAAACACGTCATCGACAGAAGTAACCTTGGTCGGCAACAGATAGAGCTGTATGAAATTTGGCTGTAAACCGCCTTCCTCACGGCAGTAAACCACCAAAGTCCCATCTGTCGGGACGCGGTTGTCGATCGTGTAGCAGGCCCATTAGTATTGCAATTCAACGAGGCAATGTGGCCAGCATTTCAGGCCTACGCCTACTGGTACGCGTAGTGGTTTGTTAGATTACCTAGTGTTTTACTTATATTTTATTTAAATGCTTTTAATTTTATTTGTGTCAATTCAACATTACTAAAAACAACTTTAAAAAAAGGTAAAAATCTAATCTAATACTAAATACCCATGGTATAATAATATGCTCTGCCAGGTATAGCATGCCGGTCACATGGGCAACACGTAGTATCGTCAATTGATGCGTGAGCAAGACCGAAATAAGTCATTTACAAATAGTTCGATAGAGACGGATTACGATGATGAGTGACGTCATTACGTGTTTCCTCCCGGAATGCTAGATCATCTTTTTTGGATCATAATATTACCCTACACTAAACAAAAAAAAAAACGAATAAATTAGTTCTCAACATATTATTTTAAGGGCCGATTTTTCAATCCTTACTTTATCCGCCTAATAACTACCGAGCCAATAACTTTATTGATCTGTTTATTCGACTCCTATACGGTGTTCGGTTTTTCAATTCAATTTCAAATTGGGAATAACTATCTGATCATTTATTCAGTGTGTACAAAAGCTAACTTCAGACAGTTGAAACAAAACTATAAAATATCCACGCGTTAGAAAAGGACTTCGAATTTTCAATTTTCGCTTATGTCACTGTCTTGTCAGTTTTAGTCTAAACGACACTGTACTAGTAATCTGTGCAAAAGTCGTCGGCTGGTTTGGCTATGGTAGTATAGCTCATGTAGTTTGTTCATGGTAGTTTTTTTTTTATTAAAATTAATTTAGTTTCTGTGTGTCGGAAATATCAATCTTTTTTTACAGTGACAACCCTTAAGACCATCATTTAGACAGTCTCAACAATTTATTCCTTAAAATAAACTGCTATCTGGCCGTTCCACCGACAAATAAAGTTATACCTCAGATAGATGAGTTATTCGTCTAGTAAATGATACCTGACCATTGAAAAACAGAATAATTAGCTATCAGTTCAATAAACACTATTTGTTTGTTTATCTGACCATTGAAAAATCGGCCCTAAATATTATAGAATAATCAAATCTTATATAATATAAGTCGGTATGTCATTTTATTAGTTTCAATTTTACTAAAAATTTTTGAAACTTAATGACTAAATTATTTTGCTAGACTCCGATATAATATTCTGTGATTTGAACATCTAAAATTTAAATTGCGTGTATAGTTTTTAATATCTACAAAATAATTACATTTGAAACAAGAGTATGTTGCCTTTTCCATCCAAACTTGATTATATTTTTACTTATCTGCTCTCCGAAAACAAGGAGAATTTTCACCTAGCTTATTCTTCCCGCGATGGATGGTTGAATACGGAATACGCAATTTCGGATATACAAAAAGATTTGATGTATCCTTGTTTTCGGTGTAACATCAATCACGGGCCGCATTCTCGTCGCCGTCACTTGTGAGGCATAAATAAAGGCATTGAAGGCTTCCGACATCGCCCATATTGATGTATTCACGCGAGCTGTTCTTACTTATTGTCGGGCTCCGTCTCAACATCGGGGAGGATACGTTATGTATTGCCTGCCCCTTATTTTTAATCAACTCCGATGGTTTTTAGTTCTGGATACGGTTTTTGTTTTTGATCAAAAATGTTTTTGCAACTCGTCTAATGGTCTGTCACAGTCACTTAGAAAATAAAAAAAATGATTGGCAGCACTAGCACCTTTTCTCATGTTTTCGTTGGTTGATTCCAAGCTTCAGAGCTTGTCACACCGGCGTGAAGTGGCCAATCTGTCGGTATTCTACAGAATACACTACGGCGAGTGTGCACAAATACTGCTCGACCTGATCCAGCCATCACCATTATTTTATAATTGTACCAGGCGCACAGTAAGAGACACCCTCTTATGGTGGAAATTCCGCCAAAACGCACTAAGCGTTTCAAGTCAATTTTTCTTGTAAGAACTGCAGAGGTGTGGAACTCGTTGCCTGCGTCTGTCTTTCCACCTAAATACAATCCGGGGGTGTTTAAGAGTAAAGTGAATAGGTACCTCCTAGGCAAGGTCTGGGTTTACTAATATCTTAACAATTTACTAGGTATCGATAGATAAAATTAAATATCTCATGTCATGGTTGGTACGTATCTGATGATTTCTGCTGACATCACACAGTTCTTATCTCGATTTGGTTTCTGTTAAGGTACCTATTGAATAACGATTTTATACTTTGTCCTCGGTCGTCAAAGGATGGATGTCAAAGGATACAAGTCTAAGGATTGAGATAGGTATACCTTTGCAGTATTGCTAGCTTATGTGTGTTTGCTATAGGCCGATCCTCGTTCTGTGAAGTGAGCTGAGTACAGAGTAGTAGTAATACTAGCTGAGTACTTACAAAAGAGTTAATGCTATCAAAAGAACTAAAGATTAATTCATCCAGCAATTATTTTTCTGTGCCTGCATAGATTCATTGGAATAACTACGTGATAGATGCGAATAAAATACCAAAAGCAAAAAACGAGTAACATTGTATTTAGTGTGTCAATAATATGACGGTTGTTTGTTTAAACTTCCCTCTACGAGTATTACGTCCGGATGATGTTAGTATCACCACGCTAACCGATGCTCAATTTTATGTAATTAATTCCCTAAACCCCAACAGCTGGCGACAATTTCGTTAGGCTGTTTTTATAGTTTTGACAGCCAATTTGTTACGAGCAATAAAAGTCAATAGCGGCTTTGAATTTGTCCTCTATATTTTATCGATTTTACAACCGCGCTTTACCAAACTGGGCAGTCATTACATCTCAAAATACGGGAATAAAGCCCAGCCTTATAATTCATTGTTACTATCAGAGCTCGGTACATTGCACTATTTATAGACCTGGGGACTATTCTGGCGAGCTCAAGAATATCTCTGTCCTTGCCTCCCATTATTACTAAGTAGCTGCGCCCCGCGGTTTCACCCGCGGTTAAAAAGTATTCTATGTGCTATTCTACACTATAATCTATCTCTGTGCCAAATTTCATCCAGATCTGTTCAGCCGTTCTAGCGTGAAAGAGTAACAAACATCCATCCATCCATTCTTACAAACTTTCACCTTTATAATATTAGTAGGATAGGATGTCATGAGAGTGAGACTGATCGAGATAATTTCGACTGGCGAAGAATCGTGCCTCTGATCATGTAAGATTGTTTGCCCACTCAGCTTGCATTAAATTTTATATAGTTTTCTAAAACTACAAGTATTGCCTATAATCTATATGCAATTTTTTTTGCATGTTCACACGATGTGGCCACTTTGATTTTATTATAGTATGCGTTTACACGGTTTCGGTTGTATAGCTTGTTGATTGAAGGCCCAATAACCGCGCCATATCGTGTGGCGCAGATTGTTTAGGTATTTTACGCCGTAATTACGTTTTATAGCCAGTTTGCGGTTCCAAATAGAGACACTCACATTACAAATGATTTAGAATTGACATTCGGATGAGGGTGGTTAGCGTGAACAAGTATACAATGTACCTACCTATTTACTCGCTCAATTAGTACTATTGAAACCGGTGTGTAGGAATGATAACCAACATTTGATTGAAAACATACGAGCACGCAAAAGTTAAAGTTGCTAACTCGTTTCATTAGCTCATGTTTTAATTATTTCAAAGCTTCACGGATTTCCATGGACAAAAAACGTTGTCGGCTTTTGTCGTGTGTTCGGATTAAATGCTATGAATAATTTAGATGTACCGTTGAAAACGGTAGATTTGCGGTTCTGTTATTAGACTTGGACTTAGCTTCGTTTCATCTCGTGTTATGAACATAAATGAGTAAATAGGAACTTCGGGCGAGAACAATGAAAATGTCACTTTATGAAATGGGCCGGTGATTAATGGGCTTAGAGTGGGGCTTGTATCTCACTTGTTTATTCATTCTGGAGGATAGCAGCGTCTCGTGTTCACGCTCGGTGTTCAAAACAAACTGGTCGTCTGGTTCTTCTCTATTTAATGTTGAAACTAAAGAAAGCGAAAGAGAGTAACAAGGTAAAGTAAGTAACAAGTATTTTTGTAAAATTTGTAACGAAAATTCATGATTAATTTTGTAAGCAAGCGTAAACGATCTTTCAGTTCACGATTAGGAAGAAAAAAAATCGCTATAGACGTAATAACGCAAGCAAAAATCAGGTACGAAATGTATCAGTGTCTTTAAGTAATAGGCTAGACAACGAATTTGTACTCGTATCTGTTGCAAATTAACATAAAAGCAGACTACGGAAATTTTTATTGCCTGAATTTGTGTACAACACTACAAGCTTCCATCAGAGGATTAGCTAACTGACAAAATAAATCTCACGATAAAATCAAATCGTCCGCCGAGACGTTTATCTTATTGCATAAATACTGAGTTGCGTTTGAAATCTGAGTGTCTTGCTTGTTTACTACATTATGGACTAGATCTGTCCGATCCCTTTTGCCTATAGATTATTTAATCAGCGCTGTGTTCTGTGGCAATAACTGTCATGCGACGTGATAACAATGCTATGGACAGCATTAGACAGTTTATGAAACAACGAGTCCCTTGATAAATGACTCGTCGGCCCCTAGTCGACCGACGGACGGACTAGAATTTATGCATACCCGTCATCAGCAGGATTACTGTGCCTTATAAAATATATCACAACAAACGTATAAATTATTTATTGTAGGAACAAACTGATTTTCCGTTCCATTTGCAGTTGGGCGCCAAGAAAGAAAATGCAGTGGTTAGCTGATTTTTCGAAAAAGAAGAAGTTTTTATTTATTTATCCAACGTAAAATTTTATAGAAATAAAATGTTAAATGTAAATGTTTTGACATATATAATGACGAATTTTGGAATAAATTATGGAAGTATGTATGCAAGAAAAAAAAAAACCGAAAAATAATAAAATATCAATTTGTATGAAGTTTTCCAGTAAATGTCATTCAAATGTTAAACCTACTTATCTATTCACACATTGATCATTAATGTTAATTGTTAATATGTAATTAGGAAAGGTAGTCTAACCCTTCCAATAAATAATTATAATACCTTCTCTTGCTAAAAGTGTAACTTTCTTGGAGGTGGTTTCAGATGTCAAGGGTAAGTTACATTTAGGAGCGATAAAACTTCAAATAGAAGTTAGAACTCCAAAGTTCTTACCTCTAGATTCGGACGAGTTAAATCAAAGACATCGAAAGTTTCAGTCACACGCTTCGAAAACATGTTTGTTTGGACACCTCGCAAAGCCTCGAACGTTCGACGGCAAGGGGCACGTAGCTCCAAATTAAAAACGTTCAGTAAATATTTTGAAAGGTTGCTTTGAATGAAATTGTATTTCAATATGACGCAGCGCAGCATTCAGAGTGGTGTTTAAATAGGCTGCTAATCCCACCAATATTGAAATATCTGCGACAATATTCAGGGGAAAAGCCGTGATCCGCTTTTATTAAAACACCGATATGAGAGTCGACAGAAAAAAATGTTTCTAGTTTATGGCACTGTTAACAGCCAGGCCTCCGCAGGTTCGATATCGATTTATCATAAGAAAAATAATGATGCTTCCTCGGGTCGTATTCCGTTAAAAAGGGAATACGTGTTTTGAGATAACATTATTGTATTGAAAGAGTGTTTCATCAAAAACATGGAAAATCAGCAATAACCAGGTGGAACGTCTGCTGAGGTGTTTTCACATAACATATCGTCACGCCTTTCCCCCGAGGGGGCTGGCAGAGGTGTAATACAACACCCACGTTTCGCTGGACGATATTCAGTCCCAAATGTGACAGGGGGCGACCCTGTCGCCATACACCGGGCTCCGGTCATGTAGCAGATGACATACAATACGCACATATGTTCACACAATGAACAAATTGGTGCGTGCCGTCGGCTGGGTTCGAACCTGCTCCCTCTGGCTTGAGAGGCGGACCTTCTGCCATCCGCCATCGCTTTTTTGTCGTTTTTAGTCGTTTATTTATTAATATTTTAGCGACATGTTAAAATAACCATGAAAAAGAAAAAAATACTTAACGACTTTTCTAGGTTACTAGAAAAGTCGTTAAGTATCTATGCATTTTTCATTATAATTAACATAAACACTTTTTAACATTGTCTATAAACCTAGAATACCTTCCAATATCTTAATTTTCTTAATACTTTACCTCATAAATAAAAATACTCTATCTTGACTCTGTCGTTTTTAAGTGAGTTTGAGTACATAAAAAGCATACTCGTGTGTGTATCTATACCGTGCAGAGTAATTTAACTTTTCTGAAAGCTCGTTTCAACATTTTTTTGATTGATTACTTTGCTTTGTTGATGTTTTCAAAACTCTCGAGTGACTAAGGTCTATAATACGATACCTATGTTTTTTTTTTGTAGCAGGCGGAGTAAATTTAAAAAAAAATGAATATAGAAATTTCATTGCCTATGTATTAAACGACGCAAAAACGATGAGGTGTTATAAGTTTGACGTGTCTTTTTGTGTGTGTGTTTGATGAAAATCGGTGTCAACAATTTAAAAAAAAAATTAAATTTATTTTTCACGAAAAGTAAAGTTTTTATAATATTGTTGCCAGTTCGTAAAGTTTATATCCTTTTTATTTATCAGTATTTTGTATTTCAAAATGTTCAGCATCCTAACCCTAATCCTGACTATCCTAATCTGAATTCTATGTAATGAATGCTAAAGTAAGTTTGTTTGTTTGTTACGTTTTCACTCCTTAACTACTTAACTCATACGTGTTGGTACCTACAGAGAAGGACACAATTATAGTACTTTTTAACTGCGGGTAGTATCGCGGGATGCACCCAGTTTCATATAATCTAGGCAAACTTTAATCTTAATTTAGCCGCATCAAGCTACCTAAAATGCCAATAGAAAGGTATTATGCAATTTCATACTACATCCGCAGAAATAGATAATCGTAATATCTAACAAATTTTAGGCTAAGTACCCTAAACGCGAGTGCATATCCCTTGATTCTAATTTATAGTTTTTACTTAAGCCTGCCCGGCTATTAAGTGGTTTTCCTATAATTGCACCTCGTGCAGAAGACTCGTGGGTATTAGTTGAATGCATAATTTTTCCGGAATGTTGGAAATGATTCCTTTTATGTTTCTCTGTAAGTAGAATTTATGGTCTACAGGTTCATGTTCTTATAAACATTGCTATTTGATTTTGTTGCATCGTTTTCCTACAATTTTGTCAGAAAAGGGCTTGGAACCTTTTTTGCTACTTTGAAAAAAAATTAAAGTAGATTGCATACGCACGACACTTTTTGTTGTATAAGTGTTGTCCTCGTATTAAAAAAAAAATGGCATCGGCAGCGTATACGTTGGATTTAAGCTAGCTTCCATTGTAAAATGTTCGAACCCTTTTGTTTTATAAATGAAATGACTGTCCTGCATTTTGGTTTTAATCATTCTATAAACATCTATTTTAAATATTTGGGTAATGCAATAAACTTACTCAAAATAAAGTATGATTTTAATCATAATAAAAAAAAACAAGGTCTAGCATTCAGCAAACATAATGACGTCATCGTCCTCCGTCTCTTTCGAACTTGTTGTAAATTACTTATTTCGTTCTTGCTTAAGCATCGATTGACGTCACTACGTGTTTCTGAATGCTTTACCTAGCGGAGTATCCTATCCTACTAAACGCGAAAGTTTGTAAGAATGGATGGATGGATGTTTGGTACTCTTTCACGCCAGACCGACTGAACAGATCTGGATGAAATTTGGCACAGAGATAAATTATAGTCCAGAATAGCACATAGGATACTTTTTAACCGCGGGGTGCAGCTAGTGTTATTATACAATGATTTCAATCAAGTATCATTAACTTACCTGTCATATAAATAGGTAGTACTCTCGACGAATTCATTATTGGCAAGTAGGTATGTGAGCATAAAATAATAAGCGAAAAGTAAAGTAAAAGCTGTAGGTAAAATAAATGCGCTCTCAGTTCAATTGAGGAAGATCTCAAATAGCTTTGCGCTTCGGCTTACCAGCTCCAGTTTGGGTGCGGTGCAGTAAACCGCGCGCTCGGAGAGGAAAACTGAAATATGAAACTAGTGCAGTGGCGGATCTAGGATTTTGTTTGGGGCTGAGGGATTGGGGGGAGGGAGGGGTCGACTTAGGTGAAAGTAGGCTTTATGAAGGAAGGCAAGATTTTGTTTTAGGGGAGCTTAGGTAGGTAAACGCAAAAACACTAAAAACAGACATGTTCGACTATTGTAGAGTGGATTAAATACTTGGGGGAAGGGCGAGGGGGTGTTCAAGAGCCCCTTAGCCCCCTCCGGATCTGCTGGTGAACTGGTGGATTCTTGAATGCAAGTATGGCGGTTTCAGTTAGTGCCGAATGAAGATAGAGTTAATTTTTGGAAGAGGCAGCTACTTCGTTTATTGTTCAACATCTGTTCCCCATTGCACAAACTCGTAGCTACGCCTTTTCCTATACAACTGTTTTCGCCATGTTTCGGCTTTCAAGTCACTTACATTTACTTATGATTTCAAGAAAACCTAATATAAAATGTATTATTACAATAGCTTTGTTTTGTCTTACTTTGTTGCCCAAGATTATTGTGTAACTAGCTGCGCCCCGCGGTTTCACCCGCAGTTGAGAAGTATCCTATGTGCTATTCTAGACTATAACCTATCTCTGTGCCAAATTTCATCCAGATCTGTTCAGCCGTTCTGGCGTGAAAGAGTAAGAAACATCCATCCATCCATCCATCCATCCATCCGTTTTTACAAACTTTCGCGTTTATAATATTAGTAGGATAGGATAGGAAAGGAAGGATGCATATTATACTTACTTGGTACTAGAACAAAAAGGGTAAAAGCTGTACGAAAGTTTATAGTAGGTTTTTTTTATAGGAAAGTTTATAGTAGTATAAGGTAGACAGGTAAATCTTCTAAGTACATTTTACTTTACGGCTTAAGTTTGAAAACGACAAGTCTTTTCCAGGAGTATCTTATTAAAGGTAACGCTGACTCGCTTGCTTTGTGATAGTCTATTTACTTACGCAGGCTCGACCTAAAGATGGTTTAAATTCAAGGCTCACCTTTGAATTATCATGCGGTCTTTTTATTGAATTACCTCGTGATTTTTTACGACTTCAAGAGGGATAACCTTAAGGGATAAAGACCTTTAATTTCTTTATAACTTGCCTTATAACCTATATACATTATCCGTTAATACAAGGTATCTTTACGGGTTCCCTACATCTAATTGTTACAGACACGCACAAATTTTCGCATTTAGGGCTCAGATCAACCTAGAGAATAAGATGGCGCATGGTGTTTGATTTAAGTTCACAATCCCTGTGGGGAGGGCACTGTACGCCGAAACACAGGCATAAAGCCTAGTTCGGCAACAGTAGACTTTAACCAAAACGCATTAAGCTAGCCTTAATAATATTATATAAGATTAATTGTACACTTTTTAGGAAATAAATATTATTATTATTAATTATTATTATAAGTGAAGTCAATCCAAAAACTAGGCTACTGTCGTATAAGTACAAAGTTTTAGAATTTTAATTCTACTCAGGTTGTTTATTGGAACGGAAATTGCTAACGTAGAGTTTTGGAATTAATATTAGTTTTCGTGCAATGGTAAATGTTTTTCATGGCAACATTACCACGCACACAAGTGTATTAAAGAAGTGGCTTCAGTGCGAGATATAACGCAGTGTTCCATCTTTTCCTCTAGATTGATCTGAGATTTAGGGTAAGAAGTATCATGTTCTTTAGTCTTTTTACATACAGGGACCTACTTTCTGCCTTTGTGTTTATTTTTAGCTAAATACTTATTTTGACATCCTTTTAAATCTCGTTAAACATAAATTAACTTATAGGTTTGTAATATTACACTGAAAAAACAGATCGGTTAATTTTACCAAAATTATTTCGGTTGAATTTTTTTCGTTTAAATTTACAAGGAAATTGTTCATTTAACAAAAGCTTACTAAAACATACGTGTTCAAACTAACAAATCTCATTTTGTTATTCTTACTATTCCCTAGTGGTTACAATGAAAAAAATTATATGTTGAAGTAACAATACTAAATTGTTTAATTTTTCTTTTGTTAATAAAACTATTTTTCATAGTAAAAATTATCAAAATTCTTTTTAGTTTAACCAAACAAATAGATTTAGTTAGAATAACTAAAAGCATAGTTAGAGTAACTATAGAGTACAGTCAAAACTAAGAAATAATTTTTATAAAATCAACTATATAACTTTCATAAACCGAAGCGAACATATTTGTTAGTAGTAACAAAACGTTACAGTTTGAAACAACAATGTTTTTGGTTACTAATATCTAGGTTAAATTTATCGGATATAAGCTGAATTCAACATTTTTTCCTTCATTAAAGTAACAAAAACTTTTTAGTTTCATTAAACATGTAACCTTAGTAAAAGAAACAAAAAACACCGTTTAGATCAACCACAGAATTTACTCAAAATTAAGAAATATTTGTGGTGAAATCAACTATACAACTTTATTAAACTGAACCTAACATATTTGTTAGCAGAAACAAAACGTCACAGTTTGAAACAACACTAATTTTGTTTATCAATATCCTTGTTAAATTTGCCAAGTAGAGACTAAATTCAACAGTTATTTCTTATTATAATAACAAAGAAACTTTGGTTCAATTAAACATACAAACTAAGTAAAAGAAACTAAACAAATTGTTTAGATCAACTATAGAGTATAGTCGAAGTTAAGAAATCACTTTGATAAAATCAACAATACACATGTAATAAACCGAAGCGAACACATTTGCTAGACGGAACCAAACGTTACAGTTTAAAACAACAATATTTCTGGTTACTAATATCTAGCTTAAATTTACCGAATACAGGCTAAATTCAATATTTTTTTCTTCTTTAAAATAACAAAGACTTATTAGTTCAATCAAACATATAAATTTAGGAAAAGGAACAAAGAACATCGTTTAATTCAACCTTAAAATATAATCGAAATTCAGAAATCGTTTTGATGAATTCAACTGTACAACTTTATTAAACTGAACCTAACATATTTACTAGAAGGAACAAAACGTTACAGTTTGAAATAATAATATTTTTGGGTCTAGATCTAGATGTAGATTGAATTTACCAGATGCCGGCTAAATTCAATTTTTTCTTCTTCTATAAAATAACATTTTAGTTTAATTATACAGGTAAACTAAGAAATAAAGAACCAAAAACATCGTTTAGATCAACCATAGAATATAATCAAAATCAAGAAATCTTTTTGATGAAACCTACAATACAACTTCATTAAACTGAACCTAACATATTTGTTATACGGAACGAAACGTTACAGTTTGAAAGAACACTTCTTTTGGTTGCCAATATATCGGTTAAATTTGCCGGATTCAGACTAAATTCAACAGTATCAAACTTCTTTAAACTTCTTTAAAATCACAAAGACACTTTAGTTCAAATAATCATTCAAACTTGGTAAGAAAAACCAAACAAATCGTTTAGATCAACTATAGAGTATAGTCAAAGTTAAGAAATCACTTTGATGAAAACAACAATACAACTTTATTAAACTGAACCTAACATATTTGTTAGAAGGATCGAAACGTTACAGTTTAAAACAACACTTATTTTGGTTGGCAATATCTTGGTTAAATTTACCAGATGTAGACTAAATTCAACAGTTATTTTTTCTTTAAAATAACAAAGACACTTTAGTTAACATTAACATACAAACTAAGTAAAAGAAACCAAACATATCGTTTTGATCAAATATAGAATATAGTCGAAGTTAAGAAATCAACTGGATAAAATCAACAATGCAACTTTAATAAATTGAAGCAAACATATATGTTAGAAGTAACAAAACGTTACAGTTTGAAACAACACTAATCTTGGTTTCTAATATCCTTGTTAAATTTGCTAGGTACAGACTAAATTCAACAGTTATTTCTAGTTTTAAAATAATAAAGACACTTTAGTTCAATTAAACATACAAACTAAAAGAAATTAAAAGAAACCAAACACGTCGTTAAGATCAACTATAGAGTATAGTCAAAGTAGTCATATAAGTTAATGTAACGTTACATACTTAGTTAAAATATAACCAGTGGACAATTGTCCACTTAATTGAGACGCTTGCAACGATGTCTCATTTGTCAAATTATGATGAGTAGTTTAAAAGTAACGAGGTAATAGATGAACGTACTTTACATACTTAGACTTTTGGTTAGGGGTCTAAGAAAACATACATATCGATAAAAACTATAACCACATATATTACTTTGCCATATTCGGGTAATAAACAGGCCAACTTTTAACGTGATGGATAGCTAAGTTCATTGGTTACATAATTATCACATCCAACTCTTATGGTGGTGGTGGTATTAGTATGGTTCATTTGTCAATGACGTCAGAAATGTGCGAGGAGTTTTCCGTTCTGTCTCAGTCGAACCTAATATTATAGGTGCAAAAGTTAAAAAGGTGCATAGATGTTTATTACTCAAGCCAAAACGGCTGAACGGATCTGAATGAAATTTGTCACAAAGGTAGATTTTACTCTGGAATAGCACATTGGCTACTTTTTTGACCGCAGGTAGCACCGCGGGGCGCAGCTAGTGGATACAAAGTTTTTCAGTCGATCACTATAGTTATACGTATAGGTAAACGAATATCACAAATTTGAAATATTTAATTCGTGAAAAGTAAATTATTATAAAAATAATAATTTACTTTTCACGAATTACTTTTAATTCAAACATAATAAGAAACGATAACTACTTCCCTACAAACAAAAACCTTTTAAATGAGGTAAAAAATTTAAAGCTATATTGAGTTGCCTACAAGTAAAAAAATATCATTAAAATTATGTTCATTACTCAGGTAAGTAGGTAAGAAGTATATTAAAAAATATTTATACAAGTCAATACGCGTTGACTTGTAATTTTTATTATATTTCGGCTTTCGACTACCTCGGTGGCTCAGTTGGCTCAACTTGCCTTCTGAGCTTAGGGGCATGGGTTCGATTCCCATTTAGGGCAAACATTAATGTGACAAACATTTGTGTTTGTTCCATGTCTGGCTTTGCTTAGTTCAGGGTTAGGCGACCGCGCGTAAAAAAAATTTAAATAGGTATACCTACACCCACGTTTACAAAATTTATTAAAAGTATCCGTTGACGTTAGTGCATTTTATCACTAAGTATTTAGAAGGAAATAAAATGTTTGAAGGCTTAGTACTGGTGCAGGTCTGATCATAGTGTTTTACCCTACTAAGAAATACCATAATAATATGTAGGTATATTATTATAGTATTGCTATGCTATGCTATGTTACTCCAAAATAATAATAACATTACAAATTACATTCAGATCCGAAATAAATAGGTACGCATCTTACGCATAATACAATTATGTTGGTTAACTACTAAGGAAATTTTGTTAAAATAACAAAATAATTTTGTACGCTGTGGACAGGTTGAAACCTGTTTATGCCGCGGCCGTCACGCGCCGAGAGTTTTGTTTAGTCAGTTGCTCGCTTATGTGCCGGTGTTGCCAATTTCATAGTGTTGCTTAAAACGTCGGGTAAATTTACTAAGGTTTGAAAACTTAATTTCTCGATTGTAAAATTGTTGGTAAATCACGATAAAACAGTGATTTTGTATGTTGCACCCTCAGACCAAAAAAGAGTAAACACAGAGCTCTGCGAACAGTGGAGTGAAGCCGTTAAGCATGGGTGCGTGGGCCGGTGCAGCCATAATAATTCAAATTAAACCAAAATAACAAATGTAACGTTAACAATTTAAATAAATTTATAACGTACGGTATCGATCTGTCGATGAAAAGTAGTGGCGCAAGTGGAAAAGAATGAAAAATGTCGAGCCATGGTATCGTTATAATTATGTGTGTGCTAAATTGTGCACGTTACGCGGAAAGGCAAAGTTTTTAAACGACCTTGACATCGTCTTTCCTTTTTTAAATTTAAATTTCAGGTTGAACCGTTGAGCTTTCGATTAGTTAAACAAGTAAGTAGGTTGGTAACTTAGTTGACCGACTGGCGTGAACTAATTGACTACAAAATTTCATGCTGATCTGGTCAACGGTATTCGAACAAACATACACAAACACACACACAACGCCGATTTGTCCCAGTGGGATCGTGGACCGTTGCTTCGCTCGTTCAATAATCGGTGTTGTTGGGTGTAGGCTCTAACTGGTTTAATACATAACTAATGTATTAAAATTAATTAGAATACTAACATCAGAATACTGCATATTGGCTAAAAAAATATGAAAATACAAGGTTAACTAGTAAAATTATTGCAATATCAGCTACAATAGTTGTTACAAGATCTAATTTACTAATCAAAACTAGAAGTTAAGCGTTTTAGCGTTTTTTTTTTTATCTGAAGGTAAATAAAAATAGTTCAAGCTGCTTTGATATCCAGTTTTCTTTTTTATATTAATTTATAATTTACTTATATTAATTAACTTAAAAATGGTTTTATTCGCTCAAGTAATTTCTTGTAATTTCTGATTTAGTTTCGGACTTTATCTTCTTTGAGTACTGCTGGTAACACTGGTTCAGCTACTATCGTCGCGTGCGCTGCGGTCGTTTGGTTTACCGATTGTCATCCACATCCGCCCGCTTCCTCATTTCGTGAAAAACCGCACTGAGGCAACAACGTGTCCGCACTTTTATTTCGAATATTAAAGTTTGTGTTAAATTGAACTATTTTGTACGTGAAGTGAAGTAAAAAAGTGCTATTAGAGGCAACGATCGCGTCCACACTTCAATTTCATATGATTTAGTATGTTTTAAGTGAAGTACTATAACAGCCGTTAATAAAGTCAAAAAATTGAAGATCTACAAACCTGGGCGTAGAAAGACGCATTAAAAATATTCTGCGGTAAGTAGTTTTGAATTAAGTTTTTTTTAGTAGCAGTTTATTAATAGGTTACTTTAAAATAATTCAAAACTTACATAATTGCACCTATATACCATTTATCAATAGTAGAAAGTTTTCCCAAAGTTGATAGTGGTAAGCTGAGATTGTGACCTAAAGTGAGACTTCGTTGTCCGTTTTGGCTGAGCGTCAGTTGGTTTCTTGTATGATTTTAAATTAATTAATCTTCAAATTTTTCAGAAATACTACAATAACATCGTGGCTGGACGGCCTGAGTGATGTAGTACTTAAAATCTGAGGGGCCGAATAAAATTAAAATTAGGACATAAAAAATAACATCGAAGAAATAAAGACGATGCATTCTGTAAGTACCTAATTAGTAATAACCTTTTTTTAACAGACTTCATAAGAGGAGGAAGTTCTCAATTCGTCGTTATCTTTTTTTGTAGGTATGTTCCGATTCCTCAAAGACGCTTGAACCGATTTAGAAAATTCTTTTTTTATTTCAAAGTTTCCCGGTCCCAATAAAATTTTATCAAAATCGGTTAAGAAGTTTATAACAAAATTATAAAAATTAAAATTCGATATTTTTCCATGGCACATATTCGCACTTAAAATTGCATTCGCATGAACTATAGCGTGGTGGATAGCCCTGCAATGTCCCTGCAGTGGGCGTAAAAGACTATAATGATGATGATTGGTAACCAAAACGATTGTTGTTTGAAATTATAACATTTTGTTATCGTAACAAATACTTTAGGTTTAGTTTACTAAAATTGTGTTGTAACTTTAAATAATACAAAACTGTGATGCAAGTAATAGCCTCTTTTAATGTTTTTTTTACTTCCAGATTGAAATTGACTTTTGCAATATAAATGAAGACAAAAATTTGAAGTTGTTTGAAAAGTGAGATGCTGGATGATGGGACTACAAATGAAGACAATTTTGAGTTGCAGTTCAAATAACATAGTGAGAGTAAGTACTCATTTGAACTAAGAACATTTTTCGCATAAGGCTAATTGAAAATGTAATATGGTCCGAATGTCTGTACCTACTTAACTAACCATGAAATGAAAATATAAAATTCTATTGTTAACTAGTGGGCAATTTATATATTGAAGGTTGACAACCTAACTTCAACCGATATCTCTGCTAATTTCACATTTATTATTTTATTAAACTTAAATAAGTAGAAAAAAATTTTGATGTATTTCTATTGTACTATTTTTAGTGAGCCCTTGCAGTCTATTTGAAGGCGTTACAACAGCAAGAGAAATATAACCAAAAGCGCAATATCGTTTTAAAATCATCGTCATCATCAGCCCGTAATCGCCTACTGCTGAGCATAGACCTCTTATCTCGTATGCCACTCATCCTGGTCATGTACCAATCATTTATAATATTGTTTGTAATTTGTTGCAGATATTCGAGACTTTGATGTTTGCAGTACTTTAGCATGCAAAATGAACATCACAAATATTGACTGCTGACGAGAAAAAATACAATAAGGTGCCTATTGCCGTCTAGACAAGCTTTTATAACACATGTCGAAGTAAGTTGATATTTGAATATTTATATACTTGTTGTATGTAATATAGGCATTCAATTATGTAGTTTATTGGTCTGAAATTCTTGTAATATTGGTTAAAAGTGTAATATTGATATTGAACTATGACTGTCTCGATAGCTCAGTTGGTGGTAAACCTGTATTTTGCGCTTAGGCGTGTGGAACCGATTCCCCCTAGGACAAACATTCATGTAATAAACATTTTTGTTTGTTTTATATCTGGTTGTTAGGTATCTGTTTAAGTATGTTTCCCAAAATATATGAAGAATAATGTATGTAATGTATGTTCATTAGTCTCTAGCAGCCATAATACAAGCTTTGCTTAGTTTGGGGTCTGACGACCGCGACCGTGTGTGTTATAATGTCTCAAATATTTATTTATTGGTATTATTATTTATTAAAGTTTTATTTTGTTTTAGAATTATGCTGACATAGAAGAAGAATAATAATTGAAGAATAGACATAAGTCGTACAACAAAAAAGGATTGACTTGCCAGCCTATGAGTTTAAATGTTGGTACACTTACAGAGCTTGAAGCAATCCATATGGTAGTCGACATGAAGTACTTCATCAACAAAAGTAATTGACATTTGCTTTAAATGTTTTATGGTTTTGAATGTTGCGTACCCGAAAGAATGATGGTAGCCTAGAATACGTCCGTCGTTCAAAAATACACCCTATGCAGTTGAAATGTATGAAGTTCTGCAAAAGGTGCACGAAAGTGACGTCTTTCTTAGAATTCCATACATTATGATTTAGGCTAGATATAAATAAATGGGGTTCACTAAATATGATTTGTATAATTAAGTGATTTTCATTAATACCTATTTAGTTTTTTTTAGAAAATAAAATTACTTATTTGTGAATTAATTCTATCATTTTATACTCAATAATTTTAAAATAGTCAAAAGACTACCTAGTCTCCTGATACCACAACTATACTTGAGTAATGATAATAAATTGGTTTTTATTTGTTCGTTTATTGGTAAAATCAGCTTACTGGGTAGTCATATAATGATATTTGTTGGATTTATTAACTATTATCATTTATTAACGTTACTATTGTCACTTTTAAAACGGAGATCATTGTATTATCAACATAAATAGTTAAATGGAAATATTTAACAATAAATTCTTTTTTGTTATGTTTTCGTACCTACCTAGTTTTTGTGGAAACTATTTTGCCTAACTAATATTGTCTATTGAAGTGACAACGCTTTAGACGTGTTGTGCTGGAGATATGCGTTCGGTTTATGACGGGGTTTCTGTTAAAACCACTTGTAAGACGGTTAAATTACTGCTTAAGAATACTAGGTAAACTGTTCAGTATCAGTATTTTCTGTTGAAGTATCAACAGAAAATACTGATTATAATGAACAGTTTCCTTAGTATTTTTTAACCAGTAATTTAACCGTTTCACAAGTGGTTTTAACAGAAATCTCGTCATAAATCCAACAAATATTACAAGTACACCTTACTTTTAGCGTTGTTACTTCAACATACAATAGTGGTTATAATTAATAGCTTTCCTAGTATTTCTAACCAGTAATATAACCGATTTATGAGTTATTTCAACAGAAACCACATAATAAATCCAACAAATATTGTTAGTACACCTTACCTTTAGCGTTGCTACTTCTACATACAATAATAGTAACAACAAACAGCTTTTCTAGTACTTTTAACCAGCAATTTAACCGATTTATGAGTGGTTTTAACAGAAACCCCGTAATAAATCCAACAAATATTATTAGTAGACCTAACGTTTAGCGTTGCTACTTCTACATACAATAATAGTAACAACTAACAGCTTTCCTAGTATTTCTAACCAGAAACTTAACTGATTTATGAGTGGTATTAACAGAAACCCCCTCATAAATACAACAAATATACAAGTACAACTTACTTTTAGCGTTGTTACTTCAACATACAATAGTGGTTGTAATAAATAGCTTTCCTAGTATTTCTAACCAGTAATATAACCGATTTATGAGTTATTTCACCAGAAACGACATAATAAATCCAACAAATATTATTAGTACACCTTACCTTTAGCGTTGCTACTTCTACATACAATAATAGTAACAACAAACAGCTTTCTTAGTATTTCTAACCAGCAATTTAACCGATTTATGAGTGGTTTTAACAGAAACCCCGTAATAATTCCAACAAATATTATTAGTAGACCTAACCTTTAGCGTTGATACTTCAACATACAATAATAGTAATAACAAACAGCTTTCCTGGTACTTCTAACCAGTAATTTAACCGATTTATGAGTGGTTTTAACAGAAACCCCGTCATAAATCCAACAAATATTCCTAGTAAACATCACCTTTAGCGTTGCTACTTCAACATACAAAAATAGTAATTACAAACAATTTTCTTAGTATTTCTAACGAGTAGTTTAACCGATTTACGAGTGGTTTTAACAGAAATCCGTAATAAATCCAACATACATTATTAGTACACCTTAACTTTAGCGTTACTACTTCAACACACAATAATGGTTATAACAAACAGCTTTCCTAGTATTTCTAACCAGTAATTTAACCGATTATTCATTGTAAAATAAAACAAATAGGAAACATTTAATATAACAAGATATGATTTTGTTACAGTAACCAAAGCCATTTCTACAAAATAAGAATAGGTCATCGGAACTAATCTGAATTTGTTGTTCTCCGCAAAAAAAATTGTGATTACAACGATAAAACTGTTTATTTCATCAATTTATTTGTTGCTGTAACAATTTTTACATGCTGCAATAACAAATTGAAGTCTGTCGCTATAACAAAATTCTCAGTTATCCCTATTTCGACATGTAATATTTGTTAGAGTTTTGTTGACCCAACAATTAATTTCTCTCAGTGTAGAGTAGATTAGTAGAAATATTTTTTCGGAAAACCTAAGCTGAGTTTTTTGTGGTGAAATAAAATACTTAATAGCTGCAGGTCCTAGCTAGTTTGGTACCAAATTTCATCATAACTTTTTTCTCTGATCGCTACCAAACGTCTTAGGATTACCTACGTCTTAAGATTCCTCAAAAATTTCATCAAAAATCCTTCTAATTGTTTTGGTGTCCATACATACATACATACATACATACACAGACACACATACATTTTTATAGATACAGACGAGTAGCTATTTATCTTTCGGTGTGCAATATAAGGTCTAGGTATTACTGTTTATTCAGATGATGTAAGAAAAAATGTCCAGGAGAAGCCGCGTTGTACTGCACTTCGCAACAAAAAGCACAACTGAGAGGAAGTTATTATTTTAATGGTTGCGATGTTTTTAAAAACGTTGGTGTTTTCCGTCATTAATGTGATGGACAAAATACTATCTTTTTTCTGATACTGAGGAATCCTACAAACTACTACCGTAGTACATAAGGAGTAGGCTTTTCACTGCCACTAGAACTGTTGGTTCTTTACTTTTGCACAGAAAACTATCTTGTTATATTACAGTGTCTTTTCCTCTATCTACTCCTTTTTGCGTCTATAGATATTTATGAGGTATTCCGCATATCCATATATCCGCAATCATGGAACAACATGGTATTTCAGTAGCTGCAATTCATTGAATTCACTTTTATTCATTCATTCACTTTTCATGAATAAGTAATTTGATAATAATGACCACACAACGATTATTATTTAAACGAACTTTAGAAACGCTACTTTTTAATGCTATCTTATCTTAATAAACAAATTGGTGCGTGCCGTCGGCCGGGATCGAACCTAGTTGTAGATTCAAGCTAGATTCTACAACTAGGCAATCATCGCATTACAGTTTTAATGTCAACGCAATACAGCTGCGATGTGGGCATGTTTCGAACATGTTTTGATTTATTTGAGTCTAGATTATGTACTACTTTTATAACCAAAAAATTATAATAAATTCCAAATTATAATTAGCCTTTGGCGATAATTCGTGCTATCGCGACAAGTGTAGCCGGTTAATTCGTCACTTGGAAATGTATCGGGCTAATTATAGCCCACATCAACTCCGCAGGAAGGCGATGAGTTAATCGCTAATTTAGACAAGAACATCGCCGATATCCAATAACGATGATTTTAGAGCGACAATGCGACACGAATTATCGCGCGCTATAATATAGCCCCAGCATAACGTATTATGTTCATCAATGATTTATGATACCCGATACCGTAAATAAAACAAATGCAGATCAACAATATAAAAGTACATAGACTTATTCATTTTCAAATACATGAACAATAGTGTATGAATTTCGTTTTTATTTTATGCTACTGCTATGCTATAAATGATAAATTCTAGTTTACGAAATTGTAACTGCCATTGGATATTGTACTTTATGATTGGAATTCGAAGGGTACAAGGCAAACCGTACAAAATTGACCGCATACCCTTTTCAGGCGCGCACTACAATACAATAATGATAAAGTTAGGGTTCAAAGTACCTCTCAGTAGACTTGGCAACCAGCTTTCAGTAGTTAAGTTGGTATATTTTTTGTCCTCAATTTAGTGTAAATGTCCTCTGTTAATAAGTGGTAGGTAAGTAACTCCCATGTATTAAGGTGTAACTTTTTATGGTTAAAACTACGCCTCTAGGTAATTAGGAAAAAATGCAAATGGTGACATAAAAGTAGTAGAGCAACAAGTAACCTTATTAAGCCTTGAATATTCGCCAAATGCGTCTATTCAACTCGTAATAGTGAAGAAGCTACGGACCCTACCGATATGAAAAAAATATCACCAATAAGATCATTCTGTTACCTATTAATTAGTCTAATTAAAATATTATATTACTTACTAGATTGCGAGTAAAAAAATATTAAATGAACGTTGTTTTCGTTCTCATGGCGTGCAATACCGTGCTTACGGAGATTACGTTACTATATATTTTTACACCTTCGGATAGGAAATTAAAAATATGATTGATCGTTCTTTTACCATATTTTTAGAGCTAAAATTGAGTTAGTTTAGTAATATTTTGTGTTATTTTGAAGTATTTCGTCAGATCACGTGACCACTGACACCCGCGAGCTCCTTTGCGGGGGACGGGCCAGTCGGCGCCAGCGCCTCACGAAGGAAGGACGTACTCGCCTTGCCGAAAAATATTTTCGCATTTTTTTTCTATTTGTACGTAAATCATCAATTAAACAGTGCTTAATTATCCAGAGCCAATCAAAAAAAGTAGTTTTTCAAGACATTTGATAAGTTTTTAGTGACTTTACTACTAGTGAAAATATTTGGACAATAATTGATCGCGTTGTGAGTAGAGGGTACAGAAGGTTGATCCGATGAAAATGGGAGATGTCACCAAGGCAGCTAGGCGTAACAAAAAAATTGGACTCCAACTAGGTAGCTAAGTGGTAAGTACCTACCTACCTATTAATATTTAATTACCACATAAATATTTTTACCCGTTTGTTCTTATTGTGTAGACTGAAGTGACTAACCCTAGTGTCTGAGTTTTTAGTGGCATATGATTCGGTCTGACGTTTGTTTTCCTGATAAAAATACTTAATAGAAAACTACAGACGTGTCCTCCGACCTATGTTAACTCTCAGGGCTTCACCGTCCATTACACCTTATTGCGATGATTGTTGGATTTACCCGCCGACGCTGTGCGACCATGAACCTAAGCTTATTTTGCTGTGATACGAGCCGCGGTCGCGCAGCGTCGTGCTGTACTACAATCATCACGCCAAGGCACGGGCCCCATTGTACATGTTGCTCATGATAATTATCCAAGTGCAAGACTTGTCAGAACTGTGTTTTTTTTCTTGTTATGTACAAATGTACCTATATGTGTCATATTAGTACATTGCACAGGGTTATCGGTATAGGGTGTACTAAGCCAAACGGGGGTCATTGTACTCTTCATTATAAACAACGATTACTTTTTAAACTTTTTTATTTGTAATATAAATCGGGGAAAAAAGCATCTGCTTACATTTTGTCGACGATCGATGAGCTTTTTGTATGAAACAGCTGTTTTTTTTCTCGTGATTTCATTTGATTCAATTATTCACAAAAATTATACTAAGGTCAATATACCTAAGCCATTTCAAATTGAAGCTATGGCATACTTGCTGATGCCCCAACACCTAGTTAATAACATAGAAATGGGGAGTATTCTATAGTTAATAATAATAAATAATCCTTCTTGAACAATCGGGTAAAAATAAAATAATGATAATTATTATGTGTACTTACGATGTCAATATCGGAAAGCGGTCGTTGCGTGCGAACTGCGAACGGTGTAAATGACTAATACTAATTTTTGTTTTTGGTATAGCACATTTCCTATACTAACCTACCTAAACTAGAAACAATCACATTTTTATGTTATAGCTGACCAACCACGGTCCGCAATACATTATTATTTTTAGCAGTGTAGTGAGCATATTTTTCTAACTTATCCTGGTTTGTTAACCGACTTCAAAAATTAGGACGCACTCAATTACATTGTATAAATTTTACTAAATGTTTGTTGCAGCATAACTTCGTCATTTATTTTTTACTTGAAAGAATATGCTTACTAACACTCTGATCAGTCACTTTGATCAAAATAAAGTATTTTTTTGTAAAAAATAGTATTTAATACAAAAATTCAAGCATTTGCATTCAGAAAGTAGTGTTCCGAGTTATGGCCATTGAATTCGAAAGAAAAGTTATTACATTTTCTTACAACAATAACCCAGGGAGAGATCGTTAGCGAGCGAAGCGTCTATGCTTCAGATTCGACGAAAATGCTTTCGTATTTCCGAATTCCGTCTGGATTTCTGTCCGGATCTTTGCCCAGACCTGTCTTAATCTACAGGTCGCATTTTTTAACCTATTCTCTTGAATCTTTGTGAGTAAGTCCGATATTTAAAAAGAATTTTCTTGTCTAGGCGGTTATTGGAAATTTTTCAATATGGCAGAGATGTGATTTAAAAAAGGATATATCTGCATAATTGGAAAATTTCCAAAAAACTTTTTGATCCGAGTCAAAACAAAAATTTATATAATTGTCAAACCTGCTCACAAAATTTCACGAGAATCGGTTGAGGAGTGTGACCTGTAGAGGAGGACAAATACAAATACAAATAATTTATTTGGGTATAAAATACATGTGACAATTTCAAATCGGACAGACATCGGTCACGAGATCTCCAGCTCACAGAGTCACTATTGTATGTATTGTTATTTATTTATATTTATTAAATACAACAATTTCTTTGGTAACTGATACCAACCTGCATCCAGTCTTAATAGTTATTTTAATCTAGTCTCTATTGCATGACTAGAATAATAATATATTTTAAACTGGGATTATAGATTGGTAATTGTTTTATATTTTATGGTATCATGGAAAGAGACAAACGAGACGCTTTGAGTAATACGAATATTGTGTAATTAATATCTTTAAATTGCTCTATTTCATTTTTTCAGAAACAGAGATCAACGAAATTATCAAAGTTTAAACACAAGCGTTCAGCCAACAACAAATGCGAGTACTGAACTAAGGTGAGCTAAAAGACATTTAACATCTTATATTATTAGGGTGACAAGCATAGTGCATAGTCAGAGCTATGCCAAATGGAAATGCTATTGTTGAAGTTATCGTATGTCCGGCGTCCATCGTCTGATTGCACGGATGTCCGATTGTTTTCCTCTACAGATCGCATTTCTCAACCGATATTTGTGAAATTTTGTAAATTTAGGTTTTATTTAAAATAGCGGAGATATGTAATTTGTGAGACGTTGCTCATAGAGCCACTACTTATAATCAGAGTGGCGCTGAACTGCTATGGGCATGCGTGACATTCACTTAGCGAGCGCGAAGCGCGAGTGCAGAACTTCCGTTTCAGTACTAAAAACTTATCCTATATTTTTATCTACAGATGCCTAGTCCAAAATCATCCGAAGGTTATCAGAGCATCCGAGGAACAGGGACTTTTTCACCTTCGAATAAACTGGTAATCATTTTTTTTTGTGTACACAATGTACATAAATAAATTATTGATACGAGCGTTGGGACTTAGTATGGTTGCAAATTAATTATTATTTAATATTGTTTTTAGGAACAACAATATCAGTCTTCATTGCCGAATCTCATCGTCGAAGAAGAAGCAGAACAAGAACAGAAAGACAAAAGTTATTGGCGTATTATAACATTAGCTTCTTCTTCGTAAAATTTAAGGAAATATCAAGACACAATGGATTTGGTTGCGCCAAACAATCGATAGACTTGATTGGAGAAAAGCAAACAGGTCTTGCTTCTAAATTCACCTTTTTGTGAATAAAGAGTAACAATAGTAAATTATGTACCGAGGGCACAAAGCAGTGCCTTACGTCGCGGGCGGCTTATTGTACCTTGAGCGTAACGAGGGAATCTAGAGTTAACTCCCGAGCGCAGCAAGGGAAGATGAGTCCTGAGGGCAGCGAGGGGTTCAAGCCGCCCAAGACAAAAACACTGCTTTATCCTAGAAGCGAATCCTCTTCTAAAAATACTGTCTAATATTATACTCTCTCATAACTAATAAAAAGGTACTAGTAAGGTACAGTCTTTTATTTTAAATTTCGTGCAGCTCGTGGAGCACGTGCTCGTATTTTTTTCTTGGTAGCTAGTTCAATTTTCAAATAAACTCTTCTTACAGTGCTTATTTTGAGTTTTCATTCAATGTTAATCTCTTTGCTTGGAAACTCCCAACTGCAAGCTTCGCTCGAATTTATGTTTCATCTATAAAACCAACATTTGATTTTCATGTGTTAGATTAAGGATGTGTTAATCTGAGCGATTACTGCCTTCAAAGCATTTGATTTATTGATATTTTTTGATTCTCGGTTTATTTTGATTATTTTTTTGGTGTTTGCTAAAATCTAAGCACTATACATGTATTTCAGCTACAAAAGGTTTTTCAATATCCAATCTAAGACCCCTTTAGTCCAGCTAGAGAGGATTTTTTTACTATATTAACTACTAGCTGTTGCTCACGATTTCGTACGCGTAGATAAAAAAAAGCTCGTTCCGTTAGTTTCTTGTATTTGTCATTCACAGGTCCCACTTCGAACCTGCCCCCTTCTCTCTACCATCATCATATTGCCAGACCATGGTACGGGCAACAGTTATCTAGTTGGCATTGGCAATTGTCTTTATACTGGGTTTGGCTGGCACTGTCCGATTAAAACGTCACGCTCAGACAGGTGACTCGGCCTCCAAGCTAAATCTAATAGGTAGCCAAGTCTAATATGGAGTAGATAGTTACAATTTGTGTAGTAAGTAGGTTATATACTTGTTGGTAATAGGTAGAAGTACTAGGAGTTACTCGTACTATGCCAAATATTTCAGTCTGAATGTTTAGTAGGAATTACCTACTACTCGGAACCAGCCAAGCCAAGTAGGTAGTATATAGATACTATTTATATGTAGTAATTAGGTAGATCCATTGTAAGTAGTATCCATCTTCTTCTACCTATAAGACTTGGCTGGCACCGACTTCAAATAGATGGGTAGCGCTTATAATAATTATATTAATTAATATTAGTGCTTATTTGTGGTTTGGAAGTCGCTTTAATTTTGTTACAATGATCACTTAAAACATCTTCTAACTTGACTTTTATTGAAAATCAGTTTACTAAAAAAATTAATTAAACAAAATTAAGTCAAAGTGTAGTTTTTTATATCGTAAATTATGACACTTTTGTGCTAAGATCATTACACTCGAGGCGGTATTATAGCGCGAGCCGGATGCGAGCACACTAATGGAGCCAATAGTGTAAATTATTAACGCACACGCGTTTCATGTGACGTTTTTCATCACACATGCGAGGGGAAAAAACACAGACTTGCATTAGTCAATACATTTTTCTGAAAATGTATGCGCATTTTGCTGCTTTTCCACTTATCAAAATTTTCCTAGGCATAATAATAAAGCGAGTACTTTGTTTAAATTATCATACCTAATTAATTGTCAATATTTTGATAAAAAAAATAATGTTTATTTACTGTTATTACGTAGTTATGATACTTTAAATCAAGAATTTAAGAAAAGTAAAAAAAAACTCTTGTTGATTTATTTAAAAAAAAGTCTAGTTTAGTTACTAGTGCGATAATGGTAAAGTAACAGCACACGTGCTTAATAGCTCGGATTATGAGCTAAAACTGATGTAATAAAGTCCTTTTTACGAGTGAAAGTGATGAAAAAGATATTAAACACAAACGCGTTTTTAACTTCGAGTAGGAACATAATTATCAGCAAAATCAGGCAAGAAACTATCGAGATAATAATGAGGTTGTAAGTTCTAGGTCCACTATGTTTTCAATCATTTTAGTAATTTTTATACTACCTGCTGATTATGTAAAACAGATTAGTACTACCAACTCGTAGAATACATTTTTTAAGCGGGCCGTCGATTGAACAGCTCTGCTAGTCCTAGTAAATATGTTTTTTGTTATGAGATTTTTGAAATGTTGTAAGCATTGGTTTAGGATAGGTTGAGTAATTTATCCCTGGTACCGGAGTTCTTAGGATGCCCATCAGGAGCCCTATTCTTACGAAAGATATTTTCTGATCAATGTCTCTCTCGTTTTAAAAATCATAGTGAGAGTGACCAAGAAACATCTCACGCGTCAAGAATAGCCCTCCAGGGCCATTCTTACGATATTATATTATTTCCCCTATTCCTACGCACGAGATATTTTTTGGTCAATGTCTCTCTCGTTTGAAAAATCATAAAAGTGAGAGGGACCAAGATAATATCTCACACTTCAGAGAGTCCGTGGTCTACGATTGTTTTTTTTAGATTTTACACGCACGACCAAAGGGAATCAAAACCTTTAGATGCGGGATATTTGTGAGTACATACTTAATCTACCTACCTATACTTATAAACAAACTACCGCGCTCATGCTGCTTATAAGGCTCAACTTTAAAACGCCGTTGGCTTCAAATAATTTAGTAAAAAAACATTACAATAAAGCATAACATCACAGAGGGCTTTTGTTTAGTCTTTGAGAAATGCTAGCTCAATGTTCAAAAGCTTCGAGCGTTGATCACTAGAGGCGCTAAAACCAGCTGAGCGCCGAATGCCAAATGTCATTGGCGCATCTTAAGAGGTTAAGATGCGCCAATGACATTTGGCATTCGACGCTCAGTTGGTTTTAGCGCCTCTAGTGATCAACGCTCGAAGCTTTTGAACATTGAGCTAGCATTTCTCAAAGACTAAACAAATTCAGACGAAACACCGTGAAAAATATATTTTTGCCTAAAAATGAATGCCCTCTGTGATGTTATGCTTTATTGTAATGTTTTGTGACTAAATTATTTGAAGCCAACGGCGTTTTAAAGACTTGAGCCTTTTAAGCAGCATGAGCGCGGTAGTTTGTTTATAAGTATAGGTAGATTAAGTATGTACTCACAAATATCCCGCATCTAAAGGTTTTGATTCCCTTTGGTCGTGCGTGTAAAATCTAAAAAAACAATCGTAGACCACGGTCTCTCTGAAGTGTGAGATATCTTGGTTCATCGGATCTTGGTCCCTCTCACTTTTATGATTTTTCAAACGAGAGAGACATTGACCAAAACACATCTCGTGCGTAGGAATAGGGGGAATAATGCTTATTATCGTAAGAATAGCTCTGGAGGGCTATTCTTGACGCGTGAGATGTTTCTTGGTCACTCTCACTATGACTTTTAAAACGAGAGAGACATTGATCAGAAAATATTTTTAGCAAGAATAGGGCTCCTGATGGGCATTCTAAGAACTCCGGTACCAGGGATAAATCACTCAACCTATCTTAAACCAATGCTTACAACATTTCAAAAATCTCATAACAAAAAACATATTGACTAGGACTAGCAGAGCTGTTCAATCGACGGCCCGCTTTAAAAATGTATTCTACGAGTTGATAGTACTAATCTGTTTTATATAATTAGTAGGTAGTATAAAAATGACTAAAATTGTTGAAAATATAGTGGACCCAGAACTTACAACCTCATTATTTTCTCGATAGTTTCTTGCCTGATTTTGCTGAAATGTTCCTACTTGAAGTTAAAAACGCGTTTGTGTTTAATATCTTTTTCATCACACTCGCTCGTAAAAAGGACTTTATTATATCAGTTTTAGCTCATAATCCGAGCTATTAAGCACGTGTGCTGTTACTTTACCATTATCGCACTAGTAACTAAACTAGACTTTTTTTAAATAAATCAACAATAGTTTTTTTTTACTTTTCTTAAATTCTTGATTTAAAGTATCATAACTACGTAATAACAGTAAATAAACATTATTTTTTTATCAAAATATTGACAATTAATTAGGTATGATAATTTAAACAAAGTATTCGCTTTATTATTTTGCCTAGGAAAATTTTGATAGGTGGAAAAGCAGCAAAATGCGCATACATTTTCAGAAAAATGTATTGACTAATGCAAGTCTGTGTTTTTTCCCCTCGCATGTGTGATGAAAAACGTCATATGAAACGCGTGTGCGTTAATAATTACACTATTGGCTCCATTAGTAGGCTCGCATACGGCTCGCGCTATAATACCTCCTCGAGTGAATGACAAATACAAGAAACTAACGGAACGAGCTTTTTTTTATCTACGCGTACGAAATCGTGAGCAACAGCTAGTAGTTAATATAGAAAAAAATCCTCTATAGCTGGACTAAAGGGGTCTTAGATTGGATATTGAAAAACCTTTTGTAGCTGAAATACATGTATAGTGCTTAGATTTTAGCAAACACCAAAAAAATAATCAAAATAAACCGAGATTCAAAAAATATCAATAAATCAAATGCTTTGAAGGCAGTAATCGCTCAGATTAACACATCCTTAATCTAACACATGAAACTCAAATGTTGGTTTTATAGATGAAACATAAATTCGAGCGAAGCTTGTAGTTGGGAGTTTCCAAGCAAAGAGGTTAACATTGAATGAAAACTCAGAATAAGCACTGTAAGAAGAGTTTATTTGAAAATTGAACTAGCTACCAAGAAAAAAATACGAGCACGTGCTCCACGAGCTGCACGAAATTTAAAATAAAAGACTGTACCTTACTAGTACCTTTTTATTAGTTATGAGAGAGTATAATATTAGACAGTATTTTTAGAAGAGGATTCGCTAAAGCAGTGTTTTTGTCTTGGGCGGCTTGAACCCCTCGCTGCCCTCAGGACTCATCTTCCCTTGCTGCATTCGGGAGTTAACTCTAGATTCCCTCGTTACGCTCAGGGTACAATAAGCCGCCCGCGACGTAAGGCACTGCTTTGTGCCCTCGGTACATAATCTACTATTGTTACTCTTTATTCACAAAAAGGTGAATTTAGAAGCAAGACCTGTTTGCTTTTCTCCAATCAAGTCTATCGATTGTTTGTCGCAACCAAATCCATTGTGTCTTGATATTTCCTTCAATTTTACGAAGAAGAAGCTAATGTTATAATACGCCAATAACTTTTGTCTTTCTGTTCTTTTTCTGCTTCTTCTTCGACGATGAGATTCGACAATGAAGACTGATATTGTTGTTCCTAAAAACAATATTAAATGATAATTAATTTGCAACCATACTAAGTCCCAACGCTCGTATCAATAATTTATTTATGTAGGTACATTGTGTACACAAAAAAATAAAAAAAGATTACCAGTTTATTCGAAGGTGAAAAAGTCCCTGTTCCTCGGATGCTCTGATACCCTTCGGCTGATTTTGAACTAGGCATCTGTAAATAAAAATATAGGATAAGTTTTTAGTATTTTTATTAACTGAAACGGAAGTTCTTCACTCGCGCTTCGCGCTCGCTGAGTGAATGGTTGTACTGGCGTCACGCATGCCCATAGCAGTTCAGCGCCACTCTGATTACAAGTAGTGGCTCTATGAGCAACGTCTCACAAATTACATATATCCGCTATTTTAAATAAAACCTAAATTTACAAAATTTCACAAATATCGGTTGAGAAATGCGATCTGTAGAGGAAAACAATCGGACATCCGTGCAATCAGACGCTGGACGCCGGACATACGACAACTTCAGCTATAGCATTTTCATTTGGCATAGCTCTGACTATGCACTATGCTTGTCACCCTAATAATATAAGATGTTAAATGTCTTTTAACTCACCTTAGTTCAGTGCTTGCATTTGTTGTTGGCTGAACGCTTGTGTTTAAAATTTGATAATTTCGTTGATCTCTGTTTCTGAAAAAATGAAATAGAGCAATTTAAAGATATTAATTACACAATATTCATATTACTCAAAGCGTCTCGTTTGTATCTTTCCATGATACCATAAAATATAAAACAATTACCAATCTATAATCCCAGTTTAAAATATATTATTATTCTAGTCTTCATGCAATAGAGACTAAATTAAAATAACTATTTAGACTAGATGCAGGTTGGTATCAGTTACCAAAAAAATTGTTGTATATATTAAATATAAATAAATAACAATACATACAATAGTGACTCTGCGAGCTGGTGATCTCGTCAAAAAAGTTTTTTGGAAATTTTCCAATTATGCGGAGATATATCTTTTTTAAATCACATCTCTGCCATATTGAAAAATTTCCAATAACCGCCTAGACAAGAAAATTCTTTTTAAATACTTACTCACAAAGTTTCAAGAGAATAGGTTAAGAAATGCGACCTGTAGATTAAGACAGGTCTGGACAGAGATCCGGACAGAAATCCAGACGGAGTTCGGACATACGAAAGCATTTTCGTCGAATCTGAAGCATAGACGCTTCGCTCGCTAACGATCTCTCGCTCGGTTATTGTTGTAAGAAAATGTAATAACTTTTCTATCGAATTCAATGGCCATGACTCGGAACACTACTTTCTGAATGCAAATGCTTGACTTTTTGTATTAAATACTATTTTTTACTAAAAAATACTTTAAGTGACTGATCAGAGTGTTAGTAAGCATATTCTTTCAAAAAAAAAAAATGAGTAAATAACGAAGTTATGCTGCAACAAACATTTAGTAAAATTTATACAATGTAATTGAGTGGGTCCTAATTTTTGAAGTCGGTTAACAAACCAGGATAAGTTAGAAAAATATGCTCAATACACTGCTAAAAATAATAATGTATTGCGGACCGTGGTTGGTCAGCTATAACATAAAAATGTGATTGTTTCTAGTTTAGGTAGGTTAGTTTAGGAAATGTGCTATACCAAAAACAAAAATTAGTATTAGTCATTTACACCGTTCGCACGCAACGACCGCTTTCCGATATTGACATCGTAAGTACACATAATAATTATCATTATTATATTTTTACCCGATTGTTCAAGAAGGATTATTTATTATTATTAACTATAGAATACTCCCCATTTCTAACTATGTTATTAACTAGGTGTTGGGGCATCAGCAAGTATGCCACAGCTTCAATTTGAAATGGCTTAGGTATATTGACCTTAGTGTAATTTTTGTGAATAATTGAATCAAATGAAATCACGAGAAAAAAAACAGCTGTTTCATACAAAAAGCTCATCGATCGTCGACAAAATGTAAGCAGATGCTTTTTTCCCCGATTTAATTTACAAATAAAAAAGTTTAAAGAGTAATCGTTGTTTATAATGAAGAGTACAATGACCCCCGTTTGGCTTAGTACACCCTATACCGATAACCCTGTGCAATGTACAAATATGACACATATAGGTACATTTGTACATAACAAAACAAAAACACAGTTCTGACAAGTCTTGCACTTGGATAATTATCATGAGCAACATGTACAATGGGGCCCGTGCCGTGGCGTGATGATTGTAGTACAGCACGACGCTGCGCGACCGCGGCTCGTATCACAGCAAAATAAGGTTCATGGTCGCACAGCGTCGGCGGGTAAATCCAACAATCATCGCAATAAGGTGTAATGGACGGTGAAGCCCTGAGAGTTAACATAGGTCGGAGGACACGTCTGTAGTTTTCTATTATTTTTATCAGGAAAACAAACGTCAGACCGAATCATATGCCACTAAAAACTCAGACACTAGGGTTAGTCACTTCAGTCTACACAATAAGAACAAACGGGTAAAAATATTTATGTGGTAATTAAATATTAATAGGTAGGTAGGTACTTACCACTTAGCTAGTTGGAGTCCAATTTTTTTCTTACGCCTAGCTGCCTTGGTGACATCTCCCATTTTCATCGGATCAACCTTCTGTACCCTCTACTCACAACGCGATCAATTATTGTCCAAATATTTTCACTAGTAGTAAAGTCACTAAAAACTTATCAAATGTCTTGAAAAACTACTTTTTTTGATTGTCTCTGGATAATTAAGCACTGTTTAATTGATGATTTACGTACAAATAGAAAAAAAATGCGAAAATATTTTTCGGCAAGGCGAGTACGTCCCTCCTTCGTGAGGCGCTGGCGCCGACTGGCCCGTCCCCCGCAAAGGAGCTCGCGGGTGTCAGTGGTCACGTGATCTGACGAAATACTTCAAAATAACACAAAATATTACTAAACTAACTCAATTTTAGCTCTAAAAATATGGTAAAAGGACGATCAATCATATTTTTAATTTCCTATCCGAAGGTGTAAAAAGATATAGTTACGTAATCTCCGTAAGCACGGTATTGCACGCCATGAGAACGAAAACAACGTTCATTTAATATTTTTTTACTCGTTATCTAGTAAGTAATATAATATTTTAATCAGACTAATTAATAGGTAACAGAATGATCTTATTGGTGATATTTTTTTCATATCGGTAGGGTCCGTAGCTTCTTCACAACGACGAGTTGAATAGACGCATTTGGCGAATATTCAAGGCTTAATCCCTTAAAAGAAAATCAAAAAATCCGACAGCAAAATGTTGTACCCTATGACATTTCCACTATCAAGACAACTCAAATGACACCTCACATATCGAAATCCATCAAGCTGTTTAGGCTGTAGAGCGTGCCAAAGAAACTTCGTACACATTTACCCACATTCATGCATACATACACTCGAAAACATAGCCCTCCCTCTTGCGCAGTCGGGTAAAAATAGACTAACCTCTTAAAATCGAGAGCAAGAAGGTACTAAAAAAACAGAAGACCGATATAAAGCTATTATTTTACTACGTACTAGAGATGACATAGCAGTACATCGTGATGCTCTATTTAATTTTCCCGCGGTGTCTCGCGGCGCACCCGCCACCCCGGGCATATTAATGCGATTAAGTTTTTTTTCTTTCTAGTAAGAGACTCGGCAAAGTGTGCCACATGTGAAATAATTAAATTGGATATTGTAGTGTGGCGTCACCTCCATAATTACCTTTCTATTTATATTTTTAGGGTGTTTCTTTAAAGTATGGACATATGGATGACCAGCAAATAAATTGCGAAAAAAAAGCAGCCATTTCATAGAAAAAAATCATTCAACCTTAGCGAAATGTATAGAAGAACTTACTACGTTTTATGGTTGACATACCTACAACACGCACGAAACGCTTTGGTTCCTCATTTCTCATACGGACCGCTAGAGTATGGAATACTCTGCCAGACTGTGTGTTCCCTGACACTTATAATCTGGGTGTCTTCAAGTCTCGAGTGAATCGGTTTCTTCTAGGCAAGCGTGCTCCATTGTAGGCCGCATCACTGCTTATCATCAGGCATGTTGGCGGCCAAACGCAAGCCTATTAAGTAATAAAAAAAACTATTTTTTTACGATAAATAAAAAAATTTACCTATTAATAAATAAAAAAAATTTTTTTTTACGATTTCACTGTTGGTTACATTGCAAAAATGGTAATAATGATTAATACAATGATATCTTAAAATAGCCTGTGTATTCGCTAGCTAGAATGGGCTGATGTGGAAGCTGCTTCTAAATAGTTACTTTAGATTTCAGCAGAAGGAGTAAGTCACAAGTTTTTCTTTATTCCACTTTACCACCGTCAAAAATAGTCCTCGAACCTCGCCTAGAGCTCCAACAAACCCCTTCCAGTCGTTGGACAATGACTTTGAAGCCGCGCTCAATTACATTTTATTTCTCCCGCAACTCCTTATTATTTTTATCCTTTTATTTATTCGAAGACGTATAGGCTATAAAACCGACATGTTTCGTGCCCTATTGAGCCTTTGTGCTCATGTGTTATTTTTTATTTTTATGATGTAAGTAATGTCTATTTATTCCTCTGCTATTGAGAAGGATTGTTTATTATCGTTTTACCCAGCCGAGGGCACGCACCAATTTGTTCATTGTGTGCACATATGTGCGTATTGTATGTCATCTGCTGCATGACTGGAGCCCGGTGTATGGCGACTGGCTCGCTCTCTGTCACATTTGGGACTGAATATCGTCCGGCGAAGTGTGGGTGTTGTATTACACCTCTGCCAGCGCCCTCGGGGGAAAGGCATGACGATATGTTCTATTTGTTATGTTTGTTTATGATCGTTAAGCTTAAATGTGTTTGTAAAATTTACTACTAGTTTTATATTAGCCAGTGTACTTAAAAAAACATTGTTACTTTGCTATTATAGAATTTCCCCGAGCTGCTAATTGTACCTACCTCTTTTTTGTGTTTAATAACATGAAATTGAATCTGGCTACAGATTTTATTGAAACCAAATTTAAATTTTAACTATCGAATGTTTAAAACATATCGTTTATTTAAACCCTTAAATTTGGATTAAAAAAGACAATTACGATTTTCGGAAGCTTAAATGAGTGTGCGCGTAATAGTGTAGTTTACAAATTCAAAGTTTCAGGTAGATTGTTTCGTATAGTAGATGTTACTGGTTCTTATAAAAATAGCAGGAAAATAAGCGCGGTTTATGGCTAATATAGCGCAGACGGCCGCTGCGAGGAACAAAGTTGCATTTTGCATAAAATCGATAAGGCCTCATAGGGCGCTGTGGGCGCTGCTAACGATATGCTTCGAATGAGTTTGTTATACAATCTCACCTGCCGCTGAAGCTGGGAAAGATGTTTATTTTTATGCTTACACACAAATAAAGCATTTTGTAGTTTATCAATATCTTTCCGTGTCGCTATTTATACCAAGGTCTTTTGTTTTGTTGCAATACCTAGTGCAGGGTCCACAAGCAACACTAATTTATCTTAGGGTAATTTGAAAATGTTTAAGATAAAAAAAAAAAAAAATAAAAAAAAAATTCTTTTGACTGTACCATAATTACTTTTGGTTCTTTTAAATTAAGTAAGTAAGTAATGACTGAACTTAATTCCTTTTCTAGCATTTTTTATTTGATGAGGAACACAAGTAGCACGAAATAAAAGCTTCCTAAAATTCTCCGTTCCTACTTTATTGAATTACAGACAAAAAGCGTGATCTGAATGAATGCACATTAGGAAACGGCCGTGTAGGTACGAGAACTAGAGCTGTAGAGAATTAGCCCGTAAAATCGGAACGCGCGGTGCAAACGAGGCATAGGCGAACGGCCGTCAAGCCGACAACTTTTGAATGGATGCTCAACGCTAGCACGAATTTTAAAACTGGCAAATGCTGGCAAAGCCCTGGCTCGTCAGTCATGACTCTTGGCAGTAAGTGCATTAAAGTGTCTGCGGGCCGCCCAGGTACCGTTTCCGCACCTATTATTTTATGCAAAATAAGCTCTAGAGGGAGTGGTGTAATAATTTTGTGAACAATGAAGCTTTGTTGCTCGTCCTCGGCTGCCGTTTTACGCTGGTGTCGCAGGTATAACAATGCGAAAGTCGAATGACAAGTACATTTTATTCGAAACTGCAGAAGCTGTCGCGAACAAATTGTTTATTGTAAAACGAATTGTTTGCGGTTTCCTTGAATAGTAAAGTCTAGACGAGCGGTAAGTTGATTTTGTAAGAATACTCACCTGTCTACTAAAAAACTGATGACTGGTTGTTAGAAGCGCAATAAATTTAGCGAAAAAAATCTTATTTGACTGAACCACCAACTTACAAACATAATATAATAATAATAATAATTAATTCAGGACTTTTCCACACACGGTCGCCTAACCCTGAACTAAGCAAAGCTTGTACTATGGCTGCCAGAGACATATATACATACTTACATTAATATTTTTAAATACATACTTAAATAGATATTTAACACCCAGACATACTTGTAGAAAAAACACAAATGTTCACCACTTAAGTGTTTGCCCTAGGTGGGACTCGAACCCATGCCCCCAAGCTCAGAAGGCAGGTTCACTACCAACGAAGCCACCGAGGCAGTTAACAGATAGTTACCTCTCGTGTAAAAAATTAACTATTTGTTCAAAAGTTGGTATGACACAGCCTTCAGTCAAAGTGTTTTAAAAACGTACTACATTCTGGGAAAGATTAAGGACTACTCATTTAAAACTGGTCAACTACAAAAAAATAATAATAATAATAACAAAATAAAATAACCACATTATTTATGAAACAGGTTTTTATTCCATACATTTACATAAACAACTATTTGCAACGATGACGCTACATATTTTACACATTAATATTTTGCTAAAAACTTTAAGCAACTTTCTATTGTTTTTTCATATCTGTAAAACTCGAAACTGAAATTTGCATTTTAGTTATAAACTTCAGATGAAACTTTATTTACAGAGCAAGGATTGCGACATCTTACCAAAAATTACAGGAAACATACACAATGGATATACGGCTGCGGTGTGCTCTATTTTTCTTCAGTCGTTCCTAAAGGTTATCAAGTACTTCAGTTTGAGAGTTCTGCATCTAGAAGTGTTTAACAGATTTTACTGCTTTGCGGACCGTCTGCGCAGACCTTCCAAGCAAAGGCAGTTACGGCGCCAAGGCTGCATATCCACAGAAGTTCAAGAATACGAGCAGGCAAGGAAAAAAACCCACCAACAGCATAACGTGAATGAAGTGATCTTTTCAGTAGGATTCATTCTCGCGTACTGCTCATATTACTAGCACATCTGCAGTGGATATGCAGTCTTGGATCGCTTTCAGTGATGCGTAAAGTTTGCGTCAGTAAACTTCTGAACTTAAACATTTTGTATTGACCTTACACATTTCTGTGTGATCAACTTCAGACTACCTTGCGACTGGGTTTTAACCAAATACCACCACTTCAAATCTAATTCAGTTGACACACTTCTACTTTGAATATATTTTAGTTATTTTCTTTTTAATATCAGCAGGTATTTGTGTATGCCCGTATGCTCAGTTACAGTGCGCTATTGTTATATTTGGCGAGGAAGTTTTTCGTTCTTACTCAAAGCACATCCTAATATTGTCTTTATTACGGTTAAATATATTTACAAAAGTCATTTCCTTAACTTTGTTTTCAATTATGCTAACAACGTTAACATTAATCACATTATTAGAATAGCATGATATTGAAATTTAAAGAATGAGTTGTTATTTCTGTGAAATAATATTATTTGTAAAACAATGTCGGAACGTTAGAACTAAAGAACAATAAAGATGGAATCACTGGTACAAAGGCAGATAATTAACTTATTAGACAACCAGATTGATCAAAAGACAAAGATTATACTTATACATATATTATTGTCTTAATTTTATAGAACTTAACCATTTATAGCTCGAGCAGTTCCGCATAACATTGGTATTTAGACCTAACAAAACATAAACAGGGAATGAAATTACCAAAGCAGACTTTATGGCTCATTATTACGGTCTATATTGTTTTAGGTCTGTATCTGTGTTAGAACAAGAGAGTTAATTAGTTAATTTTCCGTGCTAATCACTAAAACTTTGACTACTAAACTTATTATTAATATGCTTACTCTACATCAAATTTACAACCATTGCTAAAACTATCAGTACCTAGATATGCGATTAGATATGGCACATAAATGGTAATTATCTATCAGTCTTTCAACAAGAAGTCATATTTACAATTAGCTAAATACACATTTACTTACTTAATCGCGCATGAGAAGTTAGTTCGATGTTAAAATTAGTAACTAATTTTTAATTCATTTTCACTGTTTCGCAATTCCCTTTTAGCACAACTGTCTTGTATTGGCACTGTGACGTAGTGTAGGAGAGATTGATCGTCAGCTGGCGACGAAAGCTGCTCCCAAAACGACGAGTAGGACTCCTCTCGTCTCCGTCGATCCCGAAGATTGAGTAGACTCGTAATCTGCGCAATATTGTCATAATCAATTCGAGTACGCATTACAGGAGTCAGAGTCAAGTAAGCCAGATTAATGCACTCACCGACGTCTTTCCACTCCTCCACTTCGTAATCCCCTATGACTCTGTTCTCCGCAGAGGTGTCCCGCCAACGATTTTTATGTTTACCTGACAAAAACAACTCGTATAAGATAAAAATGTCTCAAGCAAAAGAACGATGCGGAAAATGATTGCGCCATAAAATTTTCTTACACGCTGCTAAGGGCCCGTGAATGCGCGCTTTCAAGTGTGAACGAAACATATGACGTCGTAAAGAAAGCCCAAATCTATAACAATAAGGCGGTACATTGGGAGTCAAAGCGCAAACAAAATCGCTTTTCCCACAATAATATTACTAACGACCCAATTGTACGGAAGCATTGGGTTATGCCGGCAAAACCAATAAATACAAAATCTACCATCGACCTTTTCCGCGCCACGGGCTCACGGAGAGCACGGCTAATGTATAAAAGGCACGTGGCAGCCAACCTTTCCTATTGAATTTGTAATCAAGGCTTAGGTGCCAAAACTTCTAAAATTTGGGACCCAGAAGCTCTAGCGAATCGATCATCAAAAGTGAATTTATCAATTAAATGGTCGGAAAACTTCCGAAACAAACTTACTCGTAGCTGTTGTTAAAGCGTTAATTATTTAGTTTTCTGTTCCACTTCAATGAAACCAATTAGTACGAATTAAAGTAACAATGTATACGTGAATAAATTATAGAATAATTAGAGAATGTTAACAATTACCTTTTTTCTTTAGAGGAAATGTGGCGACGTAATTGACTGTGGTGCTGATGGTAGAGGGTGCGGGAATTTCTGTAAAACAATCCGGTCTTCTAAAAAAAGTGTGTGTTTGGGCGGTTAGGACATAATTAGGTAAAGACTTGTCTTAGACTTGTCTAGTTAGAACGTTCATAAACCTTTTGAAAATACAAAACGTGTTAGGAAATTGTGTTGTTATAAATCTGTAGAGCAAAATGCGAGGCAACCGTAAAAATCTCCAAACATACCCCTCTCGTATTACTCACAACACCAAGCACGCGTGAAGCTCAATGTGCCATATTTCCCATTACATCTAATATATAGAATTACATTCACGGCACATAACTTCTACTTAGTATGGGTAGAATAATCTAGTAGTCGTACCGTCGAGGCGGATGAGCCCATCTGTCTCTCCCAGGGAATTCTTGGCGACGCACCGGTATGATGAAAAGTCGCGAGGAGACACTCTACTTATAGTCAGCTTCATCATTCTAGTGTAGCTGTCGTCACTCAGCGAAGTGATGTACTTCTTTCCTATATTAAAATTATTTATTAATATCACACACGAAATTCATGTTGTACATGAATTTATAATAAAATGACACAACATAACACAAAAACAACAAAATAAAACAAGCAATAACACAAAAATAATAACATAACAGAATTTATAAGTGATGTACTTCTTTCCTATATTAAAATTGTTTATTAATATCACACACGAAATTCATGTTGTACATGAATTTATAGTAAAATGACACAACATAACACAAACAATAACAAAATAAAACAAGCAATAAAAAAAAAATAATAACATAACAGAATTTATAAGTGATGTATTTCTTTCTCATATTAAAATTATTTATTAATATCACACACGAAATTCATGTTGTACATGAATTTATAGTAAAATGACACAACATAACACAAACAACAATAAAATAAAACAAGCAATAACACAATAATAATGACATAACAGAATTTATAACAGAAGTTAATGATCCTGTTAAAATTAAAGTGTTGTAACTCATTGCATGTACGAAGGTACTGGGTGTACAAAAAACATCTGATGAGAATCAACTTACCTGAGATGATCATGTCTCCCCTGTCAGTGGTCCAGTAGTTGATAGAGGATGGATAGGCTTCCGTGTGACACTCGAGAGTCACGTCCTGGCCAACATACGCCGCTTCCAGTTGGTTAGGGATCGACAGCATCGGCGGAACTAAACAAACACACGCAAAAACTTACATGATCATCCATATTCATATTTGTAGTTCTATAATAATACCCAGAAACAATAGTAAAAATCCGTGCCATGCACGCCTCGGCACGTAGTTCAACTCACGCACGGGCTAGAATGAAAAATGTGCCAATTCACAAAAAGTTTGTCCTCAGGCTCTTTTATTAGGTACGTAAATAACAACCGCTTACTTACTGAGCTGGCATCATATTTTTACATTATCTAGCTAAAATAACTACACACATTAAACGCTAAGCACCGCCTAGACGTGAGTTGTAGCGCTATAAGCAAACTCTAACGTAAGAACCACATTAAGCTCTCGAGGCAATGTACGCATGTAGATGGAAAATTTGATATCACAAAATTAAAATATAGCTAGTTCATATTATAAGGATCTACGCTCGTGTTCCTCGCTGCGTGGAAGGAAGTGAAAAGATTACAAATGAATGGAACCCGGACCGGAGACAAGGATTGAGAATAATAACACTACCGTAAATATATGTCTTTAACTCGGAGGTATAATTTATAAAGGTATCCACTACGGAAAATTCACAAGGTTAATCGAGCGCAAGCTACGAGAACTCCGGGAACATTGAGCAAAGGCGCCGATGTACTGAAAGCGAATTAGCTACGGGAGAAAAGCGTCTCATTGGTTTTGGAAGAGCGACTGGCTTGGCGGCGGCGTCGGGCGGAAGAGATAGTATCACCATTACCGCGTCCGTGCCGTATTCACGTCAGCATAATGCTCTAATTGGGTGCAATTACGGTCGATCCGGCGGATGGCGCGCCCGTCAGGTAGAGACGCCGTGTCCTCGTAAATACTCGTTAACGACATCCACCCAGAGAAAAATAATATTTCTCAACGCTGACTCCCGACTAAAGAAAACGACGTGAAAATGCTCACGTACTAGCGCAGGAAGAATTTGAGGCCAAGTTAACGGACCGGGAGAAATGTGCGAGCATTTTCTTTCTCCCTGATGAGGAAATGATATCGAGTGTGAGTGTAATTTGCGCGGGTGTCTTAAACGACAAACTGCCTGTGATTAGTGGTTTTTACCGTTCCTTTATTTACCGACCCGATGTTTCTAAGTCAGCTACTTAATTTTACGGATGAAGGCTTTTACTCGACTGAAATACTCGTTGCTTCGCTGTAAAAATGAAACGTCCTGAGCACAGTGAGCGTGCACAAAGTTCTATAACATTTATAATTCATATTTTCGAAATTAAATTATGAGTTAGGTACCGTTGTACAAGCGTAAATGAAAGGGTGGATAATTTATTTGAGAGATAAAGTTGCCCCTTCATATGTCTAAATTCGGTACACTGGAGGAGGTGCGACATTAACAGATTGTTATTTAATAAGGGCCTAAAGTTCGGGAACTGCGAAATGTAATTTATCAATATTGTGATCGATGAATTAATTTTCGTTATTTTTAAGCCGTTTTCAGTGAACTTTAAATATAAATCATGCTCAAAAATAGATTTATCGTCGAGCAAAGTATAATACAACTCGTAAAGTTAATTATTACAATAAAATGAAAAAGTACACGTTAAATAAGTCAATTAAAATAAGCTCACTACATTAATTGAATTAACAATGAATAGTTAGTTTTACACAGCTTTTGTTAGATGTTACGTAATAACGTATTTATTAGAGTGAACTATAATAATTAGTTTGTGAATATACCAAAAGTAATTGAGTCATAACCATACTTCAAGTTATTTTTCAATCCATTGAAACGAAATTTTATCGGCACTCATTCTAATTTGGCTAATGGAATCCCAGACAATAAGAGATACAGTGAACGGAACCCATTAGGAAACAAAGGGTTCGCAATGGATTTGGCCTGAAAAAAGTTATTAACTCTATTCATATAGTACTGGTTATTTTTCACGTTTCCAAACCCGAAGTCAGAAATAATGAATTGCTTTTTGCGTTCGAGTTGTTATTAGAGGTCGTAGATCATAAATGGTAGAATGAAGTTGCGAAGAAGTTGTACTACAGTTTAGGTGGCGCCCCTTGCTGTGCAGTGGCAATCGATGACACTCTTGACTTAATCTATGACACTTTTGATAAATTGCCAATAGCTAGCGTCTAATAGATTCAAGTCCAATGTTTATTTCATAGCTCTTACGAAACTTTCAACTCAATTTTTTTGCGGTTAAGATTTTAAATTTAGCGTTAAGGTTTCGACTTACATTGAACCATCAGCACGACTCGCTTGCTGATCGAGGGCGGAACGCCGTTCGAAGCGATGCACAAGTATGCACCCATGTGAAGGCGAGACACTTTGGAAATTGTCAAGTTTTCTCCATCTACCACGTTCACTGCAAAAATAATGTACGGTTTACTCTACCATCGATGTATATAAGGTGCTGATTTTGGGTGTAGCAATATTTGAGGGTGCAACTCTACCCGTCAAAGTGAATAACTGAAGAGACTCGATTTTTTTTTCTAGAATTCAAACAATTTTGCAAAATTCGAGACAAAATAAACCAATCAATTTTGTTCTCTATACAAAATTGATCACGTCACTCATTTTTTATGGATCCTCGAATATTTTTCTTTCGAATTTTACAAACTGATGTTTTAAAAGTGTTACTAAGGTAAGCGTGCTACACCAAACTAGGACCTTGTATGTTTAATGTACAAAATACTAAAGTTAATACTCTTACTAAAGTTTTTTAAAGCTGTGTACTCTTTGCCAAACGACCTTTTATAACATGTTTTTCACACCAAATGTAAAATTTTGTAATCGAAAGAAAACATAATATGTTTTGGTTGAAATGAATTGTCTGTCGGAAACGTGACCAATAAATTAATAAAAATCGCAGGATTATTACAAGAGCGAGAACAATTCATTCCAGCTCTCGTGCTCTCTATTGTTTATTCAATTGTTCGAAATATTTCATTACAATTTACTCGTATTGTGCGAAACAATCCCGTTAAATTTGATGTCGTTTCGCCGGAAGATTCCTTTTGCGGGTCATTTGATTCGAATTTCGAACGTTTCGTTCAATAATATAGATGTACTTTGCAGTTGGTTTGCCTTGATACTATATTTCGCGTCTACATTATGTATTATACCAACCGCCACTGAAAAGCTCTGTGTACATTGCCAACTAATTAGAAACTATTTGGCATATCTCGGGGAGCAGACAGTAATTGGAAGTGCAAACAATCGTGAGCTAAAACAATAGAACTAAAACTTGCAATGCTCAGCGAGTTTTGAACGATGCTCAAATCAGAACATTTTGGAACAGTACACAATCGATTCCATGGTTGAAGATGAGTCCATTTCGCGCTCCAGAGATTTCTTTCAAGAGCTTTGTTTCTTTGTCAACAAAATGAGCATCCGGGACAACGTTTGACCGGATATTTATAACAGCAAATCCGTGTTACAGACATCTTCAATAGCACTTACGGCATCGAGAGCACTTTGTTATTCAGAAAATATCGCAATGTTTGTCACTTTGAGATACTTTGTTGAATAATAGGTATAAAATCTTTGAAGCTGAGTTAAAGTGTGTTTCCTAGTAATCTTTACTTTACTACATCCGTAACAAGGAAGCTGGTAAATGCTTAGAAACACGGACGCACTTAACTTCTTCCTTGAGAATATTTATACCTGTTTTATGAGAATTTATCCTATGAGAATGAAAATGCAAAACTAATATTGCATATGCGAAAGTAAGTTTGCACGTTTGTTCGTTTGCATGTTAGTTATCGCTATCACGCTCTAACAACTCAACCGGTCATCATGAAATTAAAATTTGGACTACACGTTTTCAGGGGTACAAAAAAATAGGGTACAAATTATCATCCCGAAATATTAATGGTTCTTGTGGGACCGGGGGTGAAACCGTGGGGCCCAGCTAGTTATAAATAATTTATTACCTTGTTCTCCATTGCAGTTGAATTCTTGGCCGTCTTCTCTTCTCCACATTACATACGGTTCTGGGTAGCCCGTTGCCCGACAGACCATAGTGACGTTAGTACCCTCGCGTACCACCATATCAGTTGACGTCATGTTGTCTATGATCACTGGAGGCACTGTTCAAAAATAAGCCTTTACATTTTATTCCTTTCATAAACAAGTAAATGCGATGATAGCCCGGTTGGAGAAGGCCCGGGCCTCAAGCCAGAGGGAGCGGGTTCAAACCCAGCCGACAGCATGCACTAATTTGTTCGTTGTGTAAACATATGTGCGTAACTGTATGTTATCTGCTACATGATTGGAGCCCGGTGTATGGCGACAGGCTCACCCCTGTCACATTTGGGACTGAATATCGTCCGGAAAAGTGTGGGCATTACACCTCTGCCAGCCCCCTCGGAGAAAAGGCGTGACGATATGTTATAAGCAAGTATTTGGAATTACTTTACAATTTATCATATTTAAAATATTAGTTTAAAAAAACTTGTAGTTATGTGTTAACGTGTCCACTTATGCTTGGCCAGATTCTGTTTTTTGACGATGAAAATGTCAGAGTATAGACGGAGCAGAGAATAGACGTTAAGCTGCTCGGGCATCCTCTACACTCTAAATAAACAAACAAATCTGGCGGAATGCTGGTAACCAGATTATGCCGTGTGCGGAATTTGTCTCTTTTCCGTCGTATATTTCTGCTCGCTTGGCATTTTCGTCAATATCAAAGTATTTTCACATCATAAATGAAACATGAATACATACTTATCGATGCACAGTTTTAAGAAAAAAATGGTTCTTTTTTAGTACTAGATGACTTTTTCTTAAAATGGAAGCCAATGTGGGACACAAGATTTTCTAATCAACTTTTAGTTGTTCTTACATGAAACGGTAAAGGTAAATAATAAAAGGTAATAAATAAAAAAATGTAATAATAAAAGGTAAATAATGTACGGTAAAGATAAATAATAAACGGTAAATAACAATTATCTCATGCTAATGCAGTTTCACTCTTACTGCTGAGCAATGCTGAAGTACCTATTTCAGATCCAGAGAGCCTATTAAAAGTTGTGAATCTTACCTACAACTTGCAGGTACCCTTTCCTAGAGCGCATGGGGTCAGTGTTGACCTGGCACATGTACCAGCCGCGGTCCACCTCCTGCACATTCTTGATGTGCAGATACCAGGACCGGTGGTCGTTGAACGACAAGCTGATCCGCGGGTTCTGCGTTATGATGTTGTGGTGGATACTCAGGATCGTCTGCGTGTCTACGCGGACCCATGCTACCTAGTAGGGAGAGAAAAGACAAAACTTCATATGTAAATCTGTATACTTAACTAAAAAACCTTATTACCTATTAGGCACGAGTTTTGTTTTTTGAATTAACATAGTGAATGTTTTGGTACGTAGACCGTAAAAGTAGACTGGATTCTTCAAAAAATATTATTTTTACTTTTCCAGCTCAAAAAGTCCGCCATTTTAGCGTATTGCTCTGGTACGCTAAAATGGCGGACTTAATACGGTATAAAATAGCATATTTCGCACTAGGAAAATTTTTTTTTTCTTCTGAAAATGGAACTGAAAGCGTTGACCTCATTGGTGGAACGCGCGTATTGCGTTGCGATTACAGAAGAAAAAAAGACTCTTTCGAATTATTTTCTTATTACAAATTGAATTGGTGACCGTAATTTATTTTTATTAATGGATTGGATTTTTTTTTGCGGAAACCGAAATGATGTATGACTTTGTATTCTTTTCTAAATCTTGTGATTCGTCAAGTGTTAAAGTGTACCTAGTAATAATAGATCGGACCTTTATCGGTTCGTTAAAGAGTGTGGAAAAATTATATAAACATTGCTAAACGTAACTTTTCGTGTTCTCAACAAAACTCCAAAAACTTAAAATTTCTGAACTGAAATTGTTGGTAGCTTTACTGAAATGGGGAATAGGGGAATAATAGGAATAATTCCTCATCACTCCATTATCCGTAAAAATCCATATTCATATAGATGTTTACTATACTTTCTCGCAATCGAAGTGAAAAGTAGTGTCACATACGGGACTAAAAACCCATTCTAACTCGGTTTCTATTTACTTCCTCGCTAAAGCTCGGAAGTAAAACTACCTTGTATACAATGGGTCATTTTAGTCCCTTGTATCATACTTTACTATTTTTCAGATAAACTACTACTTCTAGCCCGGGACCTACTACCTCGTTCGATGATTTGAGACTCAAACCCTTAACCCCTTAAACCATTAGTCTTGAAAGTTGAAACTTAATGGTTTACAACAAACATTTATTGTTAACATACAAATATTTATTGTTTTTATGCAAACAAATTACGGAAAAGTACCTACGCGACTAAAATCCAAAACAAAACTTTTCTCAAAAGTCATTTTGTTCAAAACATAGAGCACATCTTTGAATGAAAATAAAAACGCGCTCGGTCTAAAAGGTAGCAAAACCAACTTAACCTTTTAATTCTGCAAAGCCAAGTTTAAATTCTTTAGTCCGACCATAATGGCACTAAAATCCGCTCTACCTCATCTCGTATAAATCTGAGCTACACAGCACTCCAATTTTGCTAACTAGCCGTCCTGCATGATTAATAACTGGCGAATCGTGCATTCTGAGCAAAGTGATATTAAGTCGGCTTGTTAAAACTTTACCCCGCGCGCCGCACGAATGAAGTTGCATGGAGCTTCTGCTAAGCTTACACGACCAGCGTGACTGCAAACCGCGGGCATTGCGGAGCTAACGTGTAGTCAAGGATCACAACAGCTTTACAGAATTACCAAAATACAACAGACAGGAAGGCGAAGTCAGTGAATTACGTAACCGTTTCAAGTTTCGGCTTTGTCTTTTGGTGTCAGCATTTGCTTAATACATAAGACATCAGCAACTAAACTATTTTTGGCCACAGCATGGAATCAATTTTTATCTGCCCAATGTACAGCTATGTAATGTGACACACACGCGCAGAGTGTATACGCCATGGTTTACTATTCGTAGTTGCGATAGTCGCGCAGGTGCTCATAAGTTTCGTTCCACGTATTCATAGAATTACGCGGGTCGTCCATCACGGGATTTGACACGTCATTCTCATACCTTGTAGGAAACGGGTTGTTTGTTTTCTTAATTGAAGATAACGCTTACCCTTTTTCGGGTGGACAATGAAAAATTACGACTGTGATAAATCTTTGCTCATGCTAAATCGGGAGAAAGAATCGTTTTCTTTCTTTACGTTTTGCTCTCTTAAGAAACGAATCTCCGCGGAGGCCTTTGGGCAGTTTAAACTCTGACATTAGGTTAGGGTACTTGTACACGTACACAGTAAAGTTATCCTTAAACAAGCCCAGCTCAGCATAAAGACAATCCACAGAAAATGTTTACGTAATTTTGTTTTTCATTTCTAAGGACGATTATGCAGTGAGTTTTCCACTGAAAAGGCAATTTTCCGCGCGACGGATCCGAATATTCGGTTTGCGGATGCGGAATTATTCGGGTTTTATAGGTTCCGTACCTTGTATCCGCGCAAATCTTCGACGACACAGGCGAGCAGCGCGTCCCGGCCCACAGTCACCGTGACGTTAGGCACCGGCTCCACGAACCGAGGGAATAAGGATTCTGGAACAATATTTTCACATTACACAATAACCAAACTTTTTGGATGAAAATCATGACCGATTTCATGACTGCCTCGGTGGCTCAGTTGGTAGTGAACCTGCCCTCTGAGCATGGGGGCGTGGGTTCGATTCCCACCTAGGACAAACATTCATGTGATGAACATTAATGTTTGGGTGTTAATATCTATTTAAATATGTTTTTAAAAATATCTAAGTATGTATATCAGTCTCTGGCAGCCATAGTACAAGCTTTGCTTAGTTTGGTGTCAGGTGACCATATGTGGAAGTGTCCCGAATTTATTTATTTATTATCACTTTCATCACTTTTTATCTGACTCACGATCGCTAATTGCAGTGTATACACGAACCAGCGCGTATCAAAGCTAACAAACACGAAATACCGTTTTCATTTCCCGTCATTGAACAGCGATGACCGTAGTGAGTGTAGATATGGTCCATTCGACTGAACTACTGGCACCTACGCGTCATTGACTTTAGAATCGCTCATTCAGGAGCGGCTCGATCTGTATGGGGAAGGGACTCTGCCTATTACTGCGTACATTAACATTCCATCAATGGTTAGGTATCGTAATTAATTCCGAGCCGGCAATTCAGACGAACAATAGAATGAAACCTAGGTTTCTTGCTCACTTTATTGATTCGTCACCATTCAGCGATTGAGCTCAATTTGTCCTATTGTACAGAAGGGTTAGTTATTTATTCACTCTCCGCCCGTCGGTGTTATGAAGCCGGTACGAGCGGACAATCGAATTACTTCTCATACTTTGTGAGCTATAACGTAGATTGATCGATTTTATTATGTACTTGAATCAATTTACTGGCTTGGTTTCACGTCTATCTTGAATATGTTATGAACAATAGACGAGAGCTTTTGCATAAACTATATACAATTATAAATAACCGCTGAGAGCTGAAATGATTACATTTAAGGTGAAACAATACCCAAGACAATTTGTAGGAACAATGGTCAGGCTTTCACGAGTACACAATTTTCAAAGTTCTGCTTTCTATGAGATTAGATATTTTAGGTTCATTAAAACGACTGAGCGTAAATATCCTCTCTGAGGTTTATATTTGCAAGTATATTATTTTTCGTAAAAGATAACAATTATGGCAGTTGGGTACTTTTCAACAATAAATATAATTATGTTTAAGTATAGCTAAATTAATAGTAGGAGCAAGGTTCGCAAACTGTTGGTTATTGATGTTGACTCAAGACGTGAACATTATTGATTGTGGTGCATACACATACAAATAATATGTATATGTAGCGGTATGTAAACCACAAGACATCGGGCGAGGTTATCTTGGCCACGTTGAGGTCAGCCGCAGGGACCTTTGTGATCCGCCTCTACATGACTAAATTTCCATAGAGATAAGAACACTTCAGAAAACACGCGCCGCTGCCGCTCACGGGCGCTTGAACCTCAATGCTAATGCGATACATGTCGAATAATGTCGATGCTTCAAACCTGCAACAATCTATTTAGGCTAAACAACCCGAGACAGGGAAAAATATCCGCAAATGATTGATGAGTGGGAACGCGAATAGAACAAATCCATCGCGACCATCAATCTTGGGCGCGGTATGGGCCTCCCTGCGAGCGACGTCGCCGTCTCTAATGAAAGAAGAGCTTACCGAGCACGTATAAACAATCGGAAAATGTTGTTTCTAATATCCCCCACAAGATAGATGGCCCGTGAAATGTGTTCTCGGTACGGGATAAAGATCCACCGTATCGCTGACTTTCTTTTTATTTTATTCACAACGATATCGTGCACGAGTTGCCGAAGTTTCGAATTGCTTGATGTGACAGCAAAAACTAACTTGTCTTAATGCTCGCAGAGATCTTTAAGTAAATCCAAGTTTCTACGTGTACAGCAACCATAATCATTATTTCTCATTTATGTGCTGCTACTTGACTGTTTAGTGCTTTTAAGGACTCCAAAATAGGCGTTACTGCTTTTCTCCAGTAAAGTTGAATAGAGTTGAGCGTGATTCAAATCGTTACCGGCACGTTATCCAATTTGCAGCTAAATAATCGTTAAAGAGTCGGGTATTAACCGTCATTTAAGGGTTCAATTAGTTAAGTAAGTGTTAATAGTGTGATGTGCTAATAATGCAGTAAAGCATTGATGAGACAACGAGATTACCGCCACTTGAAATATGATTACGGTCGGGTCGCTCATCAGGCTGTAGGTAAGTGTTTACGGATGCACGTGACGGCCCGTGCCCTCGGCCTGCCCGGCCCGGCCCGGCCCCGGCCCGTCCACTGGCCGCGTATTTACCTAATTGGCACAGTACGTTGTGACAAAAGTATGCTTTGGGTCCGACAAATTTGATTCCGTTATCCGTATCTTCCCGCAAAAGGGAGGGCTCCGATCAACATTTTATAGACAATGGTTGCACCATTATCTATTGAACGCGTCGGCTCGGAAAAATACAAAGGAGCCATACGTGACCTGCCACCAACAATACAAAAGAATGAAACGTAATACTAATCAATACGAGTACAAACATGATAAGGAAACTAGCTTTCGTTCGTTAATTATCCTAAGCTGATAGAAGTAACGTTATTATTAGTTACTTAGATATAAAGATAAACGTACCTAGAAAATACAAAAGACGTAGCGGAGTTAGCCTGAGTTTTGAATTCAGTTAATTGTGATAAATCATTTAATTCCCAATAAAGTTATAAAGATGATTAATTAATCAGTGCTAAAGTAACGTTTTCGTATCGATCAGGCCACCGAATGAGAATCGCGGGATCTGGTATCCTGTTTATTTTGTTGCTCTGTTTTCAGACCTCGGCCACTCGCCGTTGGCCGCTCGCTTTACTTACCTCTTTCACCCTAAATTTACTTTTCACTAATTGAAACGCGTAAAAGACTCACTGGGCGATTAGTCTTTTTGGAACTTTTCATTAGTCGAGCGAAATCTTTCGTGCTCTTTGTTTCGTGTGTGAAAGGATTGCTCAGTGTTCAATATAAATATATTTGCCACTTTTAGAAGTAGCAAATTGTGTTTACTTATCTAGTTTTGGTCGTTTGTTTCGTTTGCTGGGCAACTCTGACTAGTAAAGTTTTAGTTTGGAGTCGTTTACGTTACGTGTTGATGTCTCTAGTTATGTCTATTGAGAAGACTCTAACTAGGCTAAGTTATTGTTCAGCTAGTCGTTAAGATTGTATGGGCACTGTACATTCTGGAATACCAGGCATATTCGTACCTATCCACATATTTTGCGGTCAGAGTTGTTCACACATTAAGTCAGAACGGTTTTTGTGATTATTTTGTTACGAATTTTTAGTACTAAACATATCGTCACGCCTTTCCCCCAAAGGGGCTGCCAGAGGTGTAATACAACACCCACACTTCGCCGAACGATATTCAGTCCCAAACGTGACAGGTGGTGAGCCTGTCGCCAAACACAGGGCTCCAGTCATGTAGCAGGTGACATACAATACGCATATAAGTTCATACCTATACAATAAACAAATTGGTGCGTGTCGTCGGTTGGGTTTGAACCCGCTCCCTCTGGTTTGGGAGTCGGGCCTTCTCCAACTAGGCTATCATCGCTTATACCTCTAAAAACTGCTAAAACTAACAAAAACCATTTGATTCTATAACCGTCCACAGTTACATACAATGTGAGGTTTGGGTACCCAAGTTAGATTATAATGAACACATTGAATACAGAAACTAAAACCAACCATGCTTTCAAAACGACCAAATTGAGCTTGAACAAAACCTGTTTGCAGTAAATGCAAGTTGGCTCGTCTCATGGCGGCTTCGCTGGTATTCATGAGTATCGATTTTATGCAAAATGCAACAAGATTCACTTGAACATGTCGGCTATAGGATACGTATTGCCGGTCTTCTATCTACAATTATATCAGAGTGCGGGGCATGTAAACTGGTAACAACGCAAGGGAAATGGGACGGCCTATCTGGCAATATCGAGAGAATCGAAGCCGTGTTTATACACGGTACACAATTAGCGGTTAAGTCTTGCGAGCGGTTTCTCGTAGTATACTAATTGGACCAGTACTATGTCTTCTATGGATTTATCAAAACTGCTAAAGATAGAAAAGGAGACGACAAAATAGATTATATGAATTTATATCCTTGTATGGTTGTCCATCTATAATAAAAAAGCACATGAAACTTGACAAAGAGATGGTACAATGTGGATTAACGTCATGTCTAAATAGATATAAAAAACTCCCCCTTAGCAATAAACGTTGTACAGCATCGAAATAGCTAAACACTGTGTTGTCTTTTTCATTCTTTTAATTTTTTAAATTCTACCGAAAAAAGCAAAACACTCTATAACTATTTTGAGGCTATACAATATTTATTGCTACAGGAGCACATGTATAATAATTATGACAATGACATCTCAAGTTTGACCTCCTAGAAAAAAAAAATGTTTTTTAGAAAAAGAGTTTTTTTTCGTTCTCTCCCGTTCAGGGAAATTTGGCGTCACACTTCATGTGCATTTGCCAGTTTCAAGTACTAATCATTCGTTTTCACTTATGATGGGATGATGATGGTGAGGTGATGATGAAGATGATGAATACCTCTAATATGATATAATATGATACTTTACTGAGACTTTAAGTGAAGTTTTGCAGAGAACACAAAAAGTAGCTTTTTGCAATGTTTGGATCATTTGCCCACACTCGTGCACGTTGACGAACCGGTAAACGTTAATAATCCACCATTATTACACTTTAACACTCGAAGAATCACATGTTTCAGAAAATAATACAAAATCACGACATCTTTTCGGTTCCCGCCAAAACTCTAGAAAAAGAGTTCTTATTTTTGAGCTTTCAGTTCAGGATAATACTTAGCTCTAACTAGCGCTCTCATTCAGGTCACGTACAGACTGCAGAACGCGCATTTTAAATTTGAAAAACAATAGTATGATTAAACATGACATTAGAGTTGAGTTTAAATTTAATCGTATCTACAATTCCAGCTCAAAGAAAACTGAAATCTGTTTTTACCGACGAATCGTTTTCGGTTTTGAATTATGAACTGTCGGCAAATTATTACATTTCCTACTAATATTTTAAAACCGAAAGTTTGTAAGAATGGATGGATGTTTATTACTCTTTCATGTTGAACAGATCTAGAGAAAATTTGGCACAGAGATAGATTATAGTCTAGAATAACACATAGAATACTTTTTAACCGCGGGTGATACCGCGGGGCGCAGCTAGTTCTATATACTTAGGTTTCTTTCTGATTTCATTCTGTATAGTTAGACTTTGTAGATAGCATACTTTCGTTACATTACATTGTTACTAAAATTCTCGTAATAAGGCTCTGATAAACACAATTTCAGAAAGGGATTCGATTCTGTCTGTTTATTATCAGTTGCCTAATTTTGTCGGTTCTATTGTGTAATCCAAACGAGCAAACAACTTATGTGATTTGGGTTTGTTTAGCAATTTGGGCTCTGAAATAGATCAATGATAAATTTTGAAGCTTCGATTGGTTGATTAAAGCAGTCACCCGGCTGTTGCTTTCAAAGGTAAATTTAATTATCTATCAATCTGTTTAATTCAGGTCACGAAATTAAAACTGTCATTGAAATAACTCTAATTTTGAGAGCTTCGGGCAAAGTAAGCGTCTTTGCATAATTATTTATAGAATTACGAATAATTTAGTACGATATTGTTCATTGTGAACAAGCTATTCACAATTATGTTGGCGGCAATTTACATCATAACTTGGCGTGAATTGTTCCAATTAACACATATGATAATGCGATGGAGCTCAAATGTTACCTATTACAGGCATAATATATCGCTATCTGGCAATATGTGAACCGAGTTAGTGGCAGTTTTATGTGTTCGTACTTTCGTAGCATGACTACTTGCTACGCCGTAGCACGTAGTCATGCTACTGCTATAGCAAATTTAGCTACTACGATTATGGTGATGTAATTTTTTATGTAGTACTCGTGTATCTAGCTTTGGTTAAAGAAAAAACTAAATTACGAACACACTTTACGTACCTTTACTCAATTAAGCACTAATGTTAACCTAACAAATTATAATGTATTTTTCGCTTGTGACTAACCCATTTTTATGATTATTTGAATATAAACTTACCAGATAGAAAAGACACAATGATAAGTATAGAAATGTTTTATAATTTTACGTTTCTTAACTATTTTACGTTTTTAAAATAGATAGTCGAAATAATTTCTCCTCGGACAATATTACCAATAAATCAAAGAAGCGACGTCGAAGCAAAGTTCACACAAAGACACATATTTTCATTGGAATCGCAGGAATCGAAGAGCAAATGTCGCGTAAGAATGGCTCGGAAAGAATATCAGCCGTATGAAGGTTATAAAAATATGTGGAGGACAGGTTGGCGGTATATTGGAGTTATAAATCAGACAGCGACAGCGCGAGGCGACGGTGACGCTGAGGCGGCCGTGCCACGCCGCGGCGGCTCCGCCACCGTGCATAAACATCCTCTTTGTATCGCCCGACACCCCTAACTTGGACGAATTACTCATATAAAGTAGGCTGTACTGGCGCTTGTATGATCAAAACAAGTGCTCAAATGCAGATCGATTATATTAGACTCGCTGTTCATTGTTTCAATAATATTGTAAGCATCGTGGGTCAAACCATTTGACGATCGAAAAAACTTGTCAAGACGGGATAATGAATAGAGTTCTAAACAAGACGTTTGTACTTACTCAATAGTGGGCAATTATGGACAGAAAATTATAGCAATTTTTCTTTTAGAGCCAAAACTTTAGGTGGTTTTCTTGAACAGTGAAATAGGTATAAATTACCTTTGTATTACTTAGGGACTCTACACACTAAAGTTACTGACAGCCGCCGTTTTTGGTTATTTGTATGAAAATTTGATGTCGGCGGCTGTCAGTGACTTTGGTGTGTAAAGTCAAAAGGCAAAGTCAAAATGATTTTATTCAATTTGGGTATCAAAGAGACACTTATAAACGTGAAAGTTTTAATTAATCGACCGCCTTTGTTTGGAAAAAGAGCCACTACTCAAAAAAAACAGGCAAGAAAGTGAGAGGCATTATAATAATAAATAATTGTTAACTTTTTGATTTCCTCTTTCCTTAATGTAGTTTTAACATGGGATTTGAATCCTTCGGTGAGCCCTGTAGATAAAGGTTTAAGGTTTAAAGACATTTATTCTCAGTAAAAAATCTTAACACTTCAGCGTGTTGCAACTGCATGCAACGCTACGCAGTACAGCACAGCGCATATGACGTTGTAGTAAGCATTGCCACCCAATGACGATAATGAAATCCATTGTTACGTGTCATTACTCATTGCTTATGGTTTAGCGTTAAGTTACTTTAATGTAAAATCATTTTAGTAATTATATTTTGGTATATTTTTGAGCCTTTTGGGGTCGAAACTTTAGGAACGTACGTGGGGACCAGGTACCAAAATAATTTTCAAACATCTATCATTGCGTCTGGTCGAAGCAACTCCTGACCAAATGCCGGCCGGTACTTTGCCCAAAGGATCAGTATCGCAATCCAATGGGTTAATGCGGCGAGCATTTTACGTGTTAGTAGTTACGAGCAGTGGTACGTTGCCTACAGCTGGCAGCGAGTTTTTAGATTAGGATTTTTACATTTATTAAAGTAATTATTAGTTTAGTATAGTTCGTTTTAGATTTATTAGTTTAGCCTTATTTAAGTTTTATTATAAATACCAACTTTTAGTAATAAAACATACAGTTGAAATTCGATCAGTTAAAAAAAATGCAACAAATGCAAAATGCAATGATTGCAGCAGCAAAACCCATGTATTTTGATAGCTGTTAAAATAACGCAAATTTTACTGGAAAATATAGAACTAATATTATGTTCGCAAATGATTGTTATCTTTTTTGTGTCGGTGAACGAAGCTGTAAAAATATTATGCTGCAAAATACGCGCACAAACATTCTATTAACCCATCGACAGGAAACTTTATAAAAAAGGCTGTAAAAGCATTTTAAGCGCTGCACACTGGCAACACGAGTGGTTGGCAATAGTTTCCACCTCATATAGCCAGATTGGATGCTAGCGTACCCAATATTGCCAGGTTATGTTTTGTTATTCATCCAAATACTTGAAAATAGAGAAGACAGTAGGACAGTGACCCAGAACATTTTCTCTGCGTAAGTTTTCTTCTGATTCATTGCAGCTTAAAGTAAACTTTTGCCAAAGGATAAGGAGGCAAAATATGGTTTTGAGCTGAGGGCTCAAAACCATATTTTGCCTAAAACTAATTTTGTTTGTTATGGTTCTAATGCAGCAATCACCTGATTCATTACTATTATAGCAGACTTCTCAGACCTGTAAATTTAAAATATGTTTTCTGGTAAACTTCAAACTAAACCTTATAGATGGTATTTCGTTCTGGCAGCACCAAGCGTGCCTGACCAAGTGAATTACGTGAGCCAGCGCGGCGTGAGCATTGACGCTACGCGGTGTGAGATTCACTTACGTACATTTGCTTCGTGACCGAACTCTATCTTGCAGCTCAACCGTAAATAAAACGGTATTGTGCCGCGGAAACCGTACATCGAAAAACCGGTGAATGTCGCGTGAAATGCTACCGGTGCTGGCTTCGGCATAGACGCCAAGAAATATGACCGAGGCGTTCAGCACATACGAAATATGGGACTGAGCCGTGTCGGCCCGTGCCTGGCTACGGCGCTTCTCCCCGCATTATTGCCAAGAACGACTATTATAGTAAGTTTCGGCGAATATGACTGTTTGAAACGGCCATAAATGTTTTTGTTCCAACATGAAACTTATACAAAATAATAAAAATACTGAGACAGACTTTTTTGAGAAAATACAACGAGCATTTTCAAGAAACTATGAGCGTCTTACAGTCAAGCAAACCTCAGACAGGTATTACCAATAACGTAATAAACGACATTTTCATCGCAATATTTCCGCACAAGTTACACGCACGAATAATTCCGAATGGCCTCTGAAGAAGAGCTGGTATTCTGCTTTTCATATTCCCGTAATGTCAGTTACGGAGCTGAATCTGAGGAAACTAGCATAAACTTAAAGTAAGAGAAAATTTGCTTCGAAATATTTCATTTGAGTAAAAGAGCGCTCAGAGTAAATATTTTGTATGTACACTGAGATATAAAAAACCGTTCAGCGAACTCCGCTCACGACTTTCATAAAAATTAGTTGGAAAAGTCGAGACGTTCGTCTATCGAGATCGACGTGTTTGCAACGTCGACTGGAGAATTTATTTAAGACTTCTCGATTCACCTCAATCGCGTCTATTTTCTCAGCACTTCCTGATATTTCGATATCGCATTGGCCGTTAAAGTATTAAACGGTGATTGAACGAGTGTCAGGCTCGTGCTAGCTTGTAAATGATTGCGGACTTTATGGACGGCATCCCGTCTCGTCGGTTGTTCTAAAACGGTTGTTCTCGAACTAGGTACATTAAATATTTTGCGGAGCTTGTTCAAAAGTTTTTGATAGTGAACGCATAAAAGCTTTTATGGATTTAAAATCTGTCCAAAAGTGCGATCGATGAGAATATGTGACGTAAACTTTGTAAGCTTCGTGAACTTTTATGAAGATCTAATGCTATATACAGTCTACGAGCGAATGTGCTGCGTTTTGTTAATTTAAATTGAAATAAACGAGACGGGACATATTGCCTTTGCTTGCTTTGTAACATATATTATGCTCTTTGATAAATTAATTACGTCTAGTATAAGATGACTTCTACAAGTTTAATAATTGTCGTGTTCAATCACAACTTCAAATAGACCTAATTTCTATACAAATACAATTTATTAAACGATTGTAAAAAGGTTTTATCCTTTTAGCTGGAATTCCTTTGCTCTAATTCAAATGCTAAATAAATAAAATCTCGTTGTTTATTAAATCAATGCTGTTGGAATTTGAAATCAAAAGCAATCTGCTTGCGCGGAAACGTGGAAGGAGATGGATGACAAGGAAAATACGCGAGAAAATTCAAAAGGAAAGCAAGGTGGAGTGGGCGCGGAAAATTGGCTTCATTAGATAGAGGCTCTGGGGGGCGCGTTATTGGGGGACATACGGCGATGCAGAAGGGCCAGTTTTCACTGTAACGGAAGGATATTCTACGAAAAATTTATCGAATTCAGCAATAATATTGTGCTGAGATTGCACGTCACTCAATTTTTTTAGAAAAGATGGTAAGTATTCTAATATTACATAAAGACAAAGTTTACTGAATTCAGCAATAATATTGTGCTGAGATTGAACGTCATTCAATTTTTTTAGAGAAGATGGTAAGTATTCTAATTTTACATAAAGACAAAAATGTACTGAATTCAGCAATAATATTGTGCTGAAATTGAACGTTACTCAATTTTGTAGAAAAGATGGTAAGTATTCTAATTTTACATAAAGACATCTTTTAGCATTCACATGGATCTTTTAAATCCATTATAAACAACGTAAGTTAACTTTAAAATTATTTAAGTTCAGATTGTTTAATTCTAAATTCTTTTGATAATGGTTGTCTTTGTTTTTGTGAATTGTCTAAACCATTTTAATTAATTTTTTTTTATTGTGTCAAGTTTAACATTGTAAGTTATGTATTAAGTTATGTATTATGTAGTAAGTGGAGTTTAAGGAGATTCCTTTTGATGCGTGTTTTTGATGTATGTAAATTAACTTTTTGTGTGTGACTGTACCATAACCAAATAAAATTAAATGTTTGAATAAAATCTACCTAATCTGTGCTTGTATTTTGTAGTGTTTCAAATGCATCGAGTCGATGAATAGGAAAATAAAATAGAGTGAAAAAGTAGGTAACAATAAGTTAAAAAAACACACCAGCGGTTTATGATTCTGTCAGCTGTCAGTCAGTCAGGACTTTAATTATTTTAGGTTTAATGAGAAACATTAGATTGATGTGAAACTTTGTTCAAAAACGATTGAAATGTCTTAAAAATAGTTATCCCCTAAATGGTGTTAATACGGCATTTAAGGAGTAAAACATTGTAGTGAGCAAATGGGCAATGAACAATGAAACTAGCTGCTAGATGCTTATCTATTTGTGTCGCTGCTATAATGCCACGCGCTACGTCCGTGTGTATCATGTATGGTTCTCGTTTCAACGATGCCACAGCACGCTATTCAAATTTCATAATGTATACAGATTGCTCTAGACGTCTGTAATCAGGTGAAATGAAATGCAACACTTTATATTAGATGATATTATAGGTACATAAGTAGGTACATTCCATTCTTATCCCCCATTGCACTATTTGAAGTGACTGGGAGACCTTTTCCCAGGAGTGAGATAGTATAGGTTAATAAAATATGTATCGGTATGTCTTCGTAATTTTAGGTAAATAGATACTAGTTTATTAATGTTGATACTTGTAAAAACTATTTTTTGGGAACATTGCGTTTAAACCAAACGCTGAATCTCCCACGAGAAAAGTAGTTTTAAAAATACCTTGCCCCAAAAATGTACGGTAGAGGTATCAGCAAAAATGTGAAATAATTTAGTCGAAGTTTAAAATAAATTTCCATGTTGTCGTTTGAAGTAATTAAAAATGTTGGCGAAATTGCTTTAATATTGGGTCGAGTCGTAATGGAAAAATTGTTTGTGTGTTGTGTAGCGGCATGTTATGAAAGTTAGGTATGGACTTAACGAGGTAAATGGAAAGAATTGCTTTATTACTATGAAATGTACATACATAAATACAAAGTTACACTAAATAAAGCTAGTTATACTAAAGTTTGCGACAAGCTGTGATTCTTCTTGGCGCATTTGTTTTTTACAATCTTGCTAATCTGACCCTTCACTAGGCACTTCCAGTAATCCGGCGCTAAAATAAATTCCGTGGCAATAAGTACGATTCTATGGCTTTCGATGGTCAAATTAAAAATTAGCATCAGCGATCTGTTTACTTATTACCCGACTGCGCAAGAAGGAGGGTTAGGTTATTCGTGTGTATGTATGTATGAGGTTTATTAGGCACGGCCCACACCCTAAACAGCTTGATGGATTTCCACATGTGAGGTGTCATTTGAATCGTCTTGATAGTGGAAGTGACAAGGTAAAACATTTTGCAGCCAGATTTTTTGCTTTTCTTTTAATAATGTTCTTTGTTTTTCATACAAATTCAGTTATCCGAACTTTCTGCTAAAACGACATTACAATACCCGGCGATAAATATTTCACATCGACTTTTGGAAAGAGACTCGGCTCCGTAGAGCTCTATAGAGTATCTCTTTCGCACGACAGTTTCGTTTAGTGTGCGACAGAGATAACGCTCTACGAAGGTGACGTCTCTTTCCAAAGGTCGATGTACAATATAAATCGCCGAGTACTAGGTATACGAGTCTACATTATTGCTGAGACCGTATTAATCTTAACAAATCACAATCCTTACAAACTTTGTGCTTACCAACGCTGCATAAAAAGCATCTTCATGATATGTTCTCAAAACAGTAAACAAGGAAGTTTTGGTATCGCGGCCGCATTCAAGTGAAGCTTGTTTATGTGCAATTGGCGCCCGCCGCAATGAACCAGCATTGGAGCAAGTTTCCGCCAAAGGCTCACCCGACTTGAGTAACAAATTGAAGCGTGCCGCCGACAACTCTCGAATAATCATACACAAGGTGGGTTAGTTGTCAGTACAAGCACAGATTACCCGCACAGATAAATCATTACGAGATTTGGAGTGCAGCAGTTTAAAAAAAAGGGATTACCTTTTGTCCGATGTAGAAGAAATAAAAGAGTTTTTCTTGATGTTATGTGTCGTTTTACTGTATTTTTTTTAAGAAAAGAAAAAAGAAGAAAAAGTATTTTATTAAGAACACCCTTACAGATAACTCATTAGGATTGCCTCTACAGATAACTCGTTACGAGATCTGAAATGCAGCAGAGTTTGAAAATGATGAAGTGATAAAAAATATCATCATATATCATATGATCCCTCCGCGCGGAAGAAGTGAAACTTATATGTATGTATCTTTCTTGCTCTTTCCCTCCTGCGTTAGAATATTCGACGTTACTCGTTGCTAACGCTCGCGCTGGCCTGTAACAGGTATACCACGCATTCACTCTTGCTCTGTATTTTTCTATTCCCCCTCCCCAGGAGCGTTAAACGTCTAACGCAACCTTGTTGGAAGTCGCATTAGAAGTTTCACTTCAATAATTTTCATTGGTTACCTCAAGGCTACACATTGCCGCGTCTGTAGTAATAAGCTAATGAAAGTAGTTGTTCAGCTGCTCTAGTTTGAGTGATTAGTGTGGTACGCTTCGACCGTTTTAAGTATGGAATTAGGGGAGGTAATCCGTGGCTAGTTGTCAGTGCCAGTCGAAGACGGGAACTTCATCCAAGTTCGGTGATAGTCTGATAGTAATTCAGTACAGATTGCGGTCAAGATGAGAGGGTCAGGCGATTGGGTGTTTCGATACGGGTGGCGCTTAATTTATTACGCAACTGAAATGTTAAGCTTGGCAACGAGCCTTCGGTGTTTTACGAGCGTGCCAGATGTGGTATTGTATCTGATTTTGTAGCTTAAAACTGAATCAACAAGATACACATTGTATAGGTAGACAGATTAGGTTGAAATACTTAAGTTTGTTTCCCGAACGCCATTCTCTAATAGACTAACGGGAAAATAAATTCCTTGTCGTCCAAACAAGGGGAGTAAGCTGTCGGACCACGTGTTTTACTATTTACCCTGTGTTTTTTATTTATGTAGGTATTAGTATGTAACTTTGTTTTAATTCTCAAATTTGTTAGTATGTTAATAATTGTTTACCTTAATTTTTTCTAAACATCGAAGACGAACATTGACGTCGTTTTGTTTGTTGTTTTGTTTCTGTTGTTTTTATTCCATCTGAAGGTTGTCTGGAAGAGATCGCTCACTACCTATAATGCTTTATTTTTGAGTGTTTATTTTATTTTATATTTGGTGTCAAAAAAGAGTTTTTGTATTGTATTGTGTTTGGGGGCTGAGCTACCCACGTCCGTAGGAGTGTACTCTATTCTGATTCCCTACACGTGGTCCCCGGGTAGTGCTAACCGGGTAGCAAACTCTGGTGGGAGGCTTCGGCCGTGGCTAGTTACCACCCACCGGACCAAGCCATGCCGTGAAATGACCTAGTCGTGTTTCGGGATGTAGTCCGGTGTAACCGTTCCGAAGACGGGTCTGAGCAGCAGCGCACTTGTAGCGCCTCACTCAACTGCCGTCTTTGTACTTGTTCACTCTACAAAACTCCAGCTAGAGTGAATAAGTATCTTACAGGTTGTCGTGCTCCATCTTAGACCACAACGTCGCTTAACATCAGGCGAGTTGGTGGTCAAACGTCGACCTATTCTACATAAAAAAAAAGTGTTTAAAGTAAATATATATTTTACTAGCTGTCACCCCGCGACTTCGTTCGCGTTTATTATTTATATATATATGTGAGCTATCCTATCTGTTAAGTTAGATCGAACTGCACACGTCGTGCAAATTTGATTGAAATCGGTTAAGTAGTTTAGGAGTCTATAACGGACAAACAACGTGACACGTAATTTATATATATTAAGATTTTATTATCATTCTTGTCCGATTTACGTAAAAAATACTGAAGTCACATATTTCCTTTGACTTAAAAACCAATTTTCGCTAAGTAACTTTAATAAACCACACAATCAAGTTATGTTGAATTTCTGTTTTAAAGTTACACTACTTTTAAAGTTTTTTGATTATTGATTTTTGTCACCAAAAATGGTTGAAAATCCTTGAACAAGACAGCGGACTCTTATATGGAAATTATAAGACCATCGTTGATGCTATTTCTACCTATATTTGGAATTCGAAATACACAATATGTGAAAACTGAAAACAAGAAAGTCAAAATCAATCTTTATTTGCAAGTTTGTAGTACACGGTCTTAAATATTACGTTCATCCATTAACAGCTGTCTGGCGTGAAAATATGACACAATATTATAAAAAACAATTCAAAACAAAAAAAAACCGGCAGCAAAATATTGTACCCTATGTCACTTCCACTATCAGAATGATCAAATGACACCTCACATGTCGAAATCCATCATACTGTTTAGGCTGTAGGGCATGTCAAAGAAACCCCATACATACATACATAGGTACATACATATAATGGAAAAACTTAATCCTCTTTCTTGCGCAGTCGGGTAAATAATACAGTGTCATTTAATTAATCTAATAACACAACGCGCTGCATCTCTTTAAACTATATTCACTAGACTAGCGATGTTGCAGTAGAATATAAAACTTTAATTTCAGCCATTTTGTCGGTTCAAACAAGTAAAATGCATTGTAGTGGTATTACTGTGTTTTTTAAGAGGACTTCGAAGGCAACTCCCTGTTTGTGTGCACCGCTCTGCAGATTGTCTCATCCCGTTAATGACCAGGCGATGAGAGGTCTCAGAGGCTATCGGAACTAACCGGTGTTTATAAACATGTTTTATACTCATCCATAAAATTTGTGTACAGTTAATACTATGTTTATTATTCACTCCAAAATTTAAGTTATTTAAAATAACTAAAAATATTATCAATGTTTTTAGTTATTTTAACAAAATCAATCAAGTTGTCGAGTTTAACAATAAAAATAAAAATAAATAAATTCGGGACACTTTCACACACAGTCGCCTGACCCCGAACTAAGCAAAGCTTGTCCTATGGCTGCCAGAGACTGATATACATACTCGTACTTAGATATTTTAAATACATACTTAAATAGATATTAACACTCAGACATAGAACAAACACTAATGTTCATCACATGAATGTTTGCCCCAAGTGGGAATCGAACCCACGCCCCCAAGCTCAGAAGGCAGGTTCACTACCAACTGAGCCACCAAGGCAGCCCAATAAAAATAAATAAATTCGGGACACTTTCACACACGGTCGCCTGACCCCGAACTAAGCAAAGCTTGTCCTATGGCTGCCAGAGACTGATATACATACTTAGATATTTTTAAATACATTTATTTTTATTTATTTATTCAATAAGGCTTCACATTTACAACTACATTCATAAATACTCTATTTTCGTACAAACTAATTAAGCTAAATGTGCTGTCTGTTAAAGGAAGCACAGCATGCAAAAGTTATTTATAATGAATTTTAATATTAAAAGAAATTTAATTCAAATTTTAAGGATAAATAATAACATGTAAACCTCGACAATTTAGGCATTCATATTTAAATTTAAATTAATTTTGAATTTACTAAGCGAGTCTCCAAATATATCTAAGTTGTTATTATGATATACATTAATGAGTCTGCTTATTCTAGAAACAGGCGAGTTGGCCCCTAAGACAGTCCGTCGATAGACAGGAGCAAATGGAGTTATGTGTTTTCTGGGATAATTAAATGGTATTCTTAATTTAAACTTTTCTAATAAAATTGGGCAGTTAATTTTGTTATTAATCAATTTGTAAAGAAAAATTAGATCTAATTTAATGCAGCGATCTGACAACGTTTGAATATTAATAACACCCAGACATAGAACAAACACTAATGTTTATCACATGAAAATTTGCCCCAAGTGGGAATCGAACCCACGCTTCCTCGCTCAAAAGGCAGGTTTACAGTAATAAATAAAGTAAATACAGTCGTAAATACTAGCCGCGTCTTAGATCAACGTAGTCTTTATTTGTGGCCTTTTTGACCGAGCTAGAGTTAGTGAGCGAAGCGTCTCTGCTTCAGCTTCGGCAAAAATATTGTCCTGCTGTCTTTCTCTACGGATCGCAATTCCCAATCGTTTTTCGTGAAATTTAGTGAGCCAGTTTGATAATTATATGTATACTTACCTAGAATTTAATGGACGATTTTGTTTTTGGAAAATTTGTAAAGTTTCGTAATAAAAAAATCACACAACACGACACAACGTCGCTCAACATCAGGCAAGTTGTTGGTCAAATGCCGACCTATTCTACATACAAAATTGGTTGTCTGTAAAGTCGGTTTACTGACGATAGTTGAACGTGACAACGTGCTCACTCAAGTAGGAGAGAGACGGATGTCGAACGCTGCCGAACGCAAAGGCCGATTGTGCTTCTTTGTCGCTCGTTCCGCGCTCTCGCTTGCACTTCAAGTCTTACATGGAACGCCTCAGAGCGAGGTAACGCCGCATGAGTCAAGTTTTTTCGTGCGTGCAGCCGGCTCTATCGAATTCTAAGACGTTGTCACGTCAAAAACAAAAAAAAAAATTGTTTTCACGAGGTGTTCAGCTCACAGAGCCATTAGTAATAAGTTGATCTGATATCGTCAACGTAACGCATGCATGAACACATGGACATGAAACTTGTTGTCATATCATACGGTTTCATACGAATTGAACAACAAATTGATAAAGACCCCTTTGAATACTTAACCGTTGACCCAGTAAACGCTAATCCGGCGAATAACGGCTTTGTAGATATCAATGCTGGGCAGACACGTGATGAAAATATAATATAAAAATATGTGAATTGTTTCACTGTTCAGCTCTTCGATAAATTGACATTTGCGTAATAAATCTCAACGGTTATTCATATTTTAATTGGTTTCGCGAACGTTAATGGCTCGTTGTTTATTGAATGTGGTAGTTTGTGGAAAAACATAAAAAGTTTGCTATCTTTATTGGTCTGATTGAGTAGTGCTGTACCCGATGTGTTTAAAATTATATCGATAATAATTTGCTTCTTCGCTATGATCGACTAAAACGAATAAGACGTAAAATATCGTACAGAGCAGGTAGAATAAGCTAGTATTAAAAAAAAAGTTATTTTACAGTTTAAGATAGGTAAAATTAATAGTGGGATACAGTGGGATAGTATGTTTTTTCGGCATGTTACAAAGGTAAAAATAGTTAGGCAAAATTAAATTTAAATTAATGACATATAGAGTCTGTCTTTAATAATGAATTAAGTTAGTAAAATAAAAAATAAAAAATACAGTAGATAAAACAACACATAATGAAACTACATTCTATAGTCGCAGTTTTGATATTTATTTTAAAAAGCCAGAATAAATATGATAACGTGAACTTTTATTGCTGCCTTCTAAACCAACTAAAACATGTTTTTGATAAACTTCAAAGGGTTTGAGACCTGATCATAAAATTATTTCACGATCTAGATAAATATTGCCTCAATAAATAACGATAAAAAGATAATTTAGTTGCTTACCCTTGAAGGTACAAGTACCAAATATTAGGTTTAAAGAGACTCATCGAAGTTACTACAGGATTTAAGGGCCAACGTTACACTTAAGGCGCGAAATTCGAATTTTAAACAGTTTTTTGTTTTTGTAGCTAAAAAAGGGTAACTATTGTAAATGTTAATAGAATTTGCGGTTATTTTAAACTGTTTCTCTTATTATTTTGCAGACACATTTGATAAATACACACCTGCTTACTCAAAAAGGCCAATAAACACTTCAATTGTCAGTTTATCGGTCAGGTTATTTATTTAAATGACCTATTAGAGCAATCTTGTGCATTACTGTTTCATATTTCTGCAAAATATCGCAAGGAATGACGATACGATTGGCGCAAATTCCATCTAGAGATTGCAACCCGGTATGTTTCTCAACCCGGCCGGGCCCAGTTGTGTTAGTCGCCAACCCGGCCGGATCCGCCGGGCCAGGCCGGGTTGTGTTGGCGATGAAATCTTTAAAGTATTTTATGAACATTTTCTAGATATGAATGGAAAAAGACAATGGTTCAAGGATAATAATTATTTCAAACTGGCAAAATGACAATTATCATCACAACAATCAGTCTTACTCAAGTCTCAAAATCACACTTATTACAGAATTGATTACTTTAACTTATGGACGGAAAAGTAACATAAGTATTATTTATTATTTATTTTAATAAGTTTAAACAAGCTGTTCTTCCTCTTTATTCCTCATATAGTGACTATTTAAAAACATAGTATTAAAATAAGAAACTAATAACACAATTTAAAGTACTAAACGTGTCATAAAAACTTAGATAAAATAGATAGATAAACTTTGGTAGCTTTGGTATAAACAAAACAAATTATTATTTTCTAAAAGTAAAGTTTTATTAATGATTAAGTAAAAAAAAAATGAGAGCATTAAATGTTATGTTAAAGTTTTCAGTGAGAGTGAGTGTTACTGTTACTATTAATAATTGAGCAAATAGCGAAATCTTATAGACTAGGCTGTACTGTAACTGTAAACAACTAAACTTGTACTTTTAGTCTTAAGTGTTCGAGAGTGTGCTACCGCGCCGCGCGTCGCGGTTTACGTACCGGGTCCGGTAAGAATGGCCAGGCCCGGTGGGTGCCCGAAAGGGCACCGGGCCCGGGCGGACCCGGTCCGGCCGGACCCGGTTTGCAATCTCTAATTCTATCATTACTTAATTTAGTTATCCGGTTTAGAACAAAAAAAAAACAGTTTGAAATTTAAATTTCCGACCATTTCGAAACGTTTCACCTTAAATCAAATTAGTATAAGGTAGGTTATACTTACTTAGACTTCAGGTGATCAATAATTTTTTTCCTACATCTTATGCTTAAATCTTATCATTATGCTCTACCAATCTTCCTAACAATATGATAATAAATGATGTGTTATATAATAAGCTGACAGCTGGCAGTGGGTTATTAGATTAAACATTTTTCATGTATTTATGTTATTGTAAGTTTAGTATCGTTTGTTTAAGATTTTTTAGATTGATTTTTTTTTTTTTTTTTTTTTTTAATGTAAAATAGGTCGGCGTTTGACCACCAACTCGCCTGATGTTAAGCGACGTTGTGGTCTAAGATGGAGCACGACGACCTATAGGGTACTTATTCACTCTAGCATTGAAGTTTTGTAGTGTGAAGAAGTACAAAGACGGCAGTTGAGTGAGGAGCTACAAGCGCGCTACTGCTCAGACCCGTCTTCAGAACGGTTACACCGGACTACACCCCGAAACACGACTAGGTCATTTCACGGCATGGCTTGGTCCGGTGGGTGGTAACTAGCCACGGCCGAAGCCTCCCACCAGAGTTTGCTACCCGGTTAGCACTACCCGGGGACCACGTGTAGGGAATCAGAATGGAGTACACTCCTACGGACGTGGGTAGCTCAGCCCCCAAAAATATAGTATAGTATAGTATTTCATATACTAAGGATAGACTAAGGATTCATATATAAAAATAACAACTATTAATAAGCTAATGCTTATTCATTTTTTAATCCGTTTTTTTAAACCTCATTATACATATTTACTCGTATGTTGACTGAAATATCATTATATTATCATATGACCTAGCGAACGCTTTTAGAATCTGACATCAGTTTTCCATCACATAACAGCGAAAGGATTTTTGTAATTTTTGGACCATAATCATTGTTATTTTATGGCAATCACTTCAATGTAGTCAAATGCTTTTAAGTTATTCTCTTCTAAAGTAGGTATAATTACTAGTAAAGGGTATGTTCTCAAAGCAGTCTAATGGTTATACAACTAAGGAAATACTAAAGAAAAACATATCTAAATACCACACAATTTTCGTTCAAACGCGTTGCATAGTATCCTCTGAACGCGACCCTGACAAACAATTTAGTAATTTACTGATTGAGACATCAATTACAGTATTTGCAAAATAACAGTGTGGCGCGTGTAGGACGGCGATTTAATTGCCTTGTATCAAACATAAAAAAATGTTGTGGTTTTTACGGAGTCCTTTTAATCGAAAAAAAAAGTACGGTTTTAAATTAATGTATTGTACTCGTAACTCCATTTAGAAAGCGATGGTAGCCTTGTTGGAGAAGGCCGGCTTTTCTAGCCAGGGGGAGCAGGTTCAAACCTAGCCGACGGCACGCACCAATTTGTTCATTGTGGGAATATAATATATGTGCATATACGTTATAAATCAGCCGTTACGGAGCGGAGGTAAGAACAAAATAGTTTGTCTTTCGTACACCAACTCTATTGCATTTATGATTATGAAGTGCGCAGGCGCAGATCACTTCTACTGTGATAAAATGAATCCTAACTTCCTTACTAATATTATAAATGCGAAGTGAGTTTGTTTGTTCGTTTGTTTGTTACGCTTTCACGTCTTAACCACTCAACCGATCAAATTTTGCAAACACGTTGTCAGGGGTACAGAAAAAACTTACTTTTCAACACGAAATTAAAAATTCAAAAACCGATGATGAAAATCGATGTGGGGCATCGATTTTCATCAAACATAGCTAAGAACACTCTCGACTAATGTAACTTAAAAAAAAATCGAAATCGGTTCATCCGTTCGTAAGCTACGATGCCACAGACACACAAATACGCACCCACGCACACGCATACACACACTCACACAAACACACACACACACACACACATTCACACAAACGCGCGCGCACACACACACACACACACGCGCACACACTCACACAGACATACACGCACACACAGACACGACAGATTGATAACACCCCGTTAAAAACAAACGGTTTATGTAGAACCTCACTCTATGTGCCCCTCTACTGCGGCTAAATCAATTACTTTATAATTATTTTGACCTGTAACTGGTCTTATCAATAAATGATTTGTATCAGAAATAGAGTTGATGATTGACGTCATGTTTTATGTACCTATATATAGTGGTGTTGTCTGTATGTCGTCATTAATTGGATGAACTTCGTAGGAGTTTGTGGCTATTGTGATCGTAGAATTAAACCTGTCTTACTATTTGAAATAATAGAATGGCAAAGACAGTAGCGATGGTCGACCTGAAGTTAAACCTGGACCTGCCTCAGGATGAATGCTTCATCAAAACCTTTTTCGGTGAACTGTAAAAGTGAAGCGCACCGGCAGTTCTGAATTGATAGGGGCAAGCCTGAACCTTACTATCAGCTTGCTCGTCTCGTTGTTCTGTTGCTTAACAGCATAATCATAGTACATTAAGCATCCACGATTTTAAAACTAGGACTCACTAGGATCAAAGTAGTGGAGCCCTAAGTAACACCCAACAATAACAAGTTATTCTTCATTGCAGTTTTTAGATACATTTTTATTACATCCATTTTACGTTACAAATGTTACAATTATTTAATCCAAATAATACCAATGTATTTCAGCTGCCAATATCCCTCCAATAACACATTCAATGTTTTCAATTTCAGGTGAGAATTGAAAAGAAAATAATGTTGTAAGCTGACCCGCTCTCGACGAGTTGAAGTTTCAATGCATTGTGAAAAAGCCAATTGAGTTTCAGAGCGCAACGTAGGAAACTTTTTGTTTGCACGCTTATACTACGAGCTAACATAATACGGACTCGTATTACTCGTACATTTATTGCAGAAGTTTATTTAATGAGCATACTTTAAAGTGAATTCTACTACAGCTAAAATAAAATAGAAAATGTGATTTAATGACTGTCGTATAAAACCTTTGACAAAATTTGTTCACAAATTTCTTTGCATACAATACAAGTGACTACATAATCTGAGTCGAGCAAACATTTGTTTACGTAAGTAAATAAGCCATGCAAGATAACTCAAGTTAACGCATTAACAACGCTCTTGTTTATTTAGTTAATTAAAGCCTTATTAAGCCAGTAACTCACCGTCTGTAGAAGCCGCCGAGCCGCTAATTACGAGAAGAAACAGAACAGGTGTCACTGCCGCCGCGCACGGAACCAATCTTCGGCCGCTCATCATGTCAAATTACTTCACCCCAACGACATCGTATAATCGGCGGAACTTTTCCAAGAATTACAGGTGCGCCGGTGGAAGTGTTGTCATGACTGTCAGCGGGGTAACAAAGTTCGCTCATTCATTCGCTATGGTATCGGCTCGATTAAATATTCATCGGAAGGTGATCGGAGCGGGGTGTTCGCAAGCGGAGGCGACGGCGCGGGTGCGGCGGCGGTCGGTGCGATCCCGCGAGCGCTGGCTGCGTACTGCCCGCTCGCCACGCTACCCGCGCCACTTTGGGTCTCGTCGCCAGCGGGTTCGCAGCGCAAGCGTAGCCCCGCCTCGCGCGCGGATGAAAGGACCCAACATTACCAGTATTTGTAACAGTTTGCGTCAAATTGATATAAATGGAGACGGTTTTAATAAAGTGTAATTGACTTTTGCCGACTTTGCGTCGCATTAATTTCGACCACGCTGAGACGCCCCGGGCAGGTGCGTCGCTAAATACCTCCGGCAACTTCGCCTTCTGTTATGAATAATCTCAAATTTAAATGAATGTTAATTATGATGAGTTTTTAAGTTGCTTCTGATATTTCCGAGATTATAATGTATAAGCTTAAAAATAGAATGCCAATTAGGATTATTTACAAGTAATTCAAACTCACGGAAAGAGTTTCATGAGTTAGTAAGAACTTTTATTGTTGCCACAAGCAACTTTTTCAGTCGCATCCTACGCAATACGCGTAGGCTAGAATGATAACAATATTGAAAATAAGTATGAAAACAATTTTGGTTATCTAATTATAATTAATATTTAAGTTAGCTGAATAAAAGTTTGAAAATAGATATTTTGTTGTAAAGTATGGACTTCACAACAAAATATCTATTACATACGAGTGTGTTAGACTAAACGAGTGACTAACCATAATTATGAATTCAACTTTATTTATGACTAGCTCTTCTGCCCACGTCTTCGCTTGCGTTTCATACCCTGTGACACTCAGGGTTATGTAGGTTTCTAGTAGTGAAAGATTTTTTAAAATCGGTTCAGTAGTTTCAGAGATGACATCCAACAACAAACTTACAAACATAAATAAATATTTAACACATAAATAAATATTCGGGGTACTTGAACTTAGAGTCTGACCTCAAACTAAGCAAAGCTTGTACTATGGCGGCCACAGACTGATATATGTACATACATAAATACTTTTAAATACATACTTAAATAGATATTAACACCCAGACATAGAACAAACACAAAAATTAATCACATTAATGTTTGCCCTAGGTGGGAATCGAACCCGCGCTCCTATCTCAGAAGGCAGGTTTACTATCGACTGAGCCACCGAGGCAGTCACCTCTTGATAATATTAGTAAAGATTGTACAGGTACTCTCCCATTACTATGTATCACAGTATAGATATTTTTGCTTCCTACTCCTAAATAAGGCTCTAATAAATAAATATAAGAAAGAATTATAATACCTAGTGCGGTTATCACAACCAACTGAAAGAAGCAAACGTGAAAATACCTTCCCTAATGACCAGGTGAAAATGCTTGAGCTAGTAAGGTTGCCCTCCTAATAATTAATTAATGTGCAGAAACTCTCGAGAAGGATTACAAGCAAATACCTGGAGGGCTTCTCAATACGAGAAACGAGGAAATTTGGAATGATCATCGTTATCAAAATAATTAATAGAGGGGTAAATCGCATAGACAAAGAGACGTTGCCTTAATTAACGGTAGCTTTAGATTAACCAGATTTGGTATGACATTATCGGAATGTTTCAGTCGGCGTGAGGCAATAAGCTTGAATAATTAATCGTAATATGTTAATACGTCAACATCGACGCAGCGATCTAATAGGTATACAAGTCGATGGCTCGATAACGGTTCATTATTTACGAATGTAGTTGGATTCGAGCGACTCATCTCGCGTAAAAATATCCACTGAACATAGTAAATGGTTTTGTTTATTCCGGTTATCGACTAAGTGTAGGTACGTGTAGGCAGGGCTGTGCAAAATACATGCTTTGCTTTAATAAAAATACAAATTAAAAAATACTGTATCGCAAGTAATTAACATACGAAATACAAAATACATTTAAGTTAAGTACTCGTATTTAGAATGTAAAATACAAAATACAGTATTTTAGCTTTTTTCAAAAGAAAAGAGAAATACAAATTGTAGAATACATACAAAATACGTGATCTAGACCAGCACGGGCTGAAAAGTAGAGGCAAACAAAACTTTTTACATGTTTTTTTTTGTGTTGTGGCCAATTTTGTCGTACAGTATACATAACAGATGCAGTGCTACCAACTCTAATAGCTGCTTCATCCATCATTACACTTTCGACTCTCACTCGCTCTCACAATCGCTAAATTAAGGTTAAATGTATTTAAATGTTAAAATGTATTTTGGAGCCGTACTGAAGAAGTTTGAAATACTAATTACAAAATACTTCGGCGTCAGGTACTTCAAATACAAATTTCATTTTAAGGAAGTACTATAAATACAAATACCAAATACGTATTTGTATTTTAATTACAAGTAATTAAAATACTGCTCAACTCTGCATGTAGGCCGTACGGCCGTAATCTGAGACTTATTTTACTTTATTTTATTTTTTTAGAATTATACTATAAAGATCATCATTATAATCATCATCTCAGCCCGGGACGTCCGCTTTAGGACATAGGCCTCCTCTAATGATCTCCACAACGACCGGTCCTGCGCTGCCCGTATCCAGCGCTACTACAGAGCTACGAAACATAAAATATGTTATTTCTCTCTCCTGAGATAGTGCATTGCGCTCTTTTTTCAAGCAATATTTTTTTTGTTTTCGTTTCTCTCGGATGAGATGTGCTAGACCTTGTTTTTTTGGATCATGATGATGGCATGATCAAAAAAACAGGGTCTAGTATTCAGCAAACATATAATGACGTCATCGTCATCTGTCTCTTTCGAACTTATTGTTTATGACTTATTTTGGTCTTACTTACTTAATACATAGATTGACGTTACTACGTGTTACTGAATGCTATACCTGGCGGAGTATATTATTATACTATGCCCATCATTTACCCACCTAATATGTTACTCAAATGTGACAGAAATAGAAAAGTATAAACCTAGCATTAAGGAATAATTTATGTTTAAGAATTGCTTTACATTTTTGTAAGTGCAAATATTTTTTTCAAATTAGAGTAGATGATTATTGATGAGTCTAATTTATAACGAAAACGGTTGCGTTAAGTTTTTTGGCATGATAAGCTACTAGTGTTGTTAAATTATGATTAAAAAAATATGATTTATGATGTTATTATCAAATAAATTTATACTTTAGGTTTCTGCACAGCTTAAAGTACTGTGACGCGTAACTTAATAATAGGTAACTTAATAGTTATTAATAAATTCTGATTTCTAACTTTAATCCGGACTAGAGGTGGCGCCATACTTCACCGCTCCGATGCTTCAGTTAAGTTTCCTTACTTAACTTCACTTTTATAGTTCGTTAAACATTGCTTGATTCGCGGGACAGCGATCAAGTTGACATTTTTATAACTATAAAAATCTAAATATAAATATGTCTAAATATGTCATCTTGATGGCTGTCTGTCCCGCGAATCAAGCTATGTTAAACGAACTAACTAATCGCTAGACGCTTGCTGTTTGATTCAAAATGTTCTGTTGTTTTATCCTTAACATCGAAATGTTACGATGTATGTTAGGTATGATACCTAATACCTAACAAACTTAATTACAACACACCCTAGTCTCTAATATTTTTTGTACAAGTAACAGATGAAGTACATGTGCCACTTCTAAATGTGACATCGTAATGTACTGCGGTGTCATCTCCAGTACGTAGTCCATAATAGAGCTCAATGGCTCGAAGTAGCGTCACGGTTCAAAGAGCTTACTGGAGCAACTATGTTGCATGACTGGCATTACAGCTCGTATACGTTCATTATTATTAATTAGGCCTTACGGATATTGTTACACGAGCGCCTTTTGTAAAGGCAGCGAGAGCAGCGAAGATTTCATGCTAGCAATATTATGGAGGTATATTTCATGAACTGACTCTCCATTATAGTGGTTGCTAGGCATGGAAGTTTTATTCAGACCCTTCTACGAGTGGTATCTAGTTTTATTACCTGCTAGAGACTTCGCCTAATATACTATAAAAATAATATAGACATACTATAGACATACGTATTCATACAAAAAGCCAGAATCTCGACTTCTTCACGAACCCACCATAACCTAATTCTCTTTCGATTTGTTTTTCAATAGCCCCGAAATGCCGACTGCATCAACTTAATAAGCCTTTCTATTTGGAACCTTGCCACTAATAGTATTTTTCGACGAAATAAAATAGGCGCGAGGACGATAAGCGCCGACAGAGGGCGGGAATCGGCGGGATATTGGGGGGATTCAAGCTCACGAACCCTTTTTTCCTTCTTCGCAAATCGTCGGGGATTAAGCCAGAAGAGCTCACACCTTTTCGCCAATATTTTTTGTGGTTTAACCGCCGGTAAACCGCTATGATACAAAGTGTTTTCCCGACGATCAATAGGCCTCTCGAAAGATATAGCAGATATAACGTTTCGTCTCAACTCGTCGGCAATAGATTAAGAACGGTTCTAAGGACGGAAAGGGATTCGGGTGCAAATGAGATTTCCGTGTTTGGCCAATCGGAAAGAATATTTATTTTATTTTATGGTGATTAATCTGTTTGAGTTAATAGGTTCTTTGGTGTTGATTTCGTCTGTATTTTCGACCTTGTTTCAAAGCTATCTTAGGTTTTGTTAACTTAGCTAAGTTTCTTAAGTTAACTATTAGGTGTTATATTTAGTATCCAAAAGAGCACTAAGAAAATCTCTCTCTTAAGAATTGCTGCATCATGAAGCAAAAGCATTCCTCGAAGTTCAATGTAACTGCCGAGAATTACGGCACTGAATCTAAAGCTGTTGTTCTTTGATGTCGAATAAAAATTATTGCATTGTAAACATTTTGTGAAAATCTTTTTACACGCGAGCGAGAGGCGAACGTAAAAGTTTGTTCGTTTCAAATTCAATATATTATGGCGAGCGTGCTCTCGCTCAGCCGACACCGAAACTCACTCGAGCGTAGCTCACAGAAAATTTATTGTTTTTCTAAGAAAATTTTCCTTGCGACCCTACATCCTTGTGAAGCCCTCGGGAAGAGTTGAAAAACTTAATGACCTTTTGAGTGGTAAGTATTAACTTACATTTAACTCGAGCTACCCAAGTTGTTTTATTTCATTGAGGTCAATAAATTTATACCCATTGTAGTTACTGCTCCTATTTTCATAAAAACGTTTTACTGTAGGTAGCAGGTAAGTACCTCATTTATCTTGACGGCCGTACAGACAATAGCGTCAAAGCTTGTGTAAGCGACAAAAACGTCAAATAAAGACGTCGTGCAAAAAATGTCCCCGGCCAGCGGCGGCGCAGTTTCCTGATAAAGTCTTCGGACACATAATAACACTGAGAAATCGTTAGTCCGTGCACACGTCCCTGGGACACGTGCGGGGCACTCTCGAGACTGATCCCTTCTGCTTAGATTAAATTTGTTCCGTGAAAACAGTCGATAACGTCGAAAATGTGCAGATGTCGCCGTATGAAGTCCGCGATGGGGTCTACGGGACGTGACGCGTGTGCCGACATTCTCGGTTCGCCCACGTGGTTAGTGCTTAGTGCTTATCCCGCACTCGATTTACTTCGCGGTAGATGTAATGCTCTTCTGGCTGATATGTGTGTTATTACAAAACGGCTTATTGTAAATTGAATCGTAAATTACCAGTGGCTCTGTAAGCTGCAGACCCTCTGCAGATTTGTTTTAAAAAAGAAAAAGGAAACATATCTCCAGATGATTCTCTCCGCCTGTTTGAAAAATTTCCAAAAACTGCCTTGACAAAAAAATGTACATAATTGAACCTACTCGTAAAGTTTAAAGAGAATCGGTTAAGAAATATGACCTGTAGATGAAGACAGAGATCTAGACAGAATTTGGACGAAAATCCGGACATACGAAAGCATTTTGGTCCAAATTGAAGCACAGACGCTTCGCTCGCTAACGCTCGCTCGGCTATAATGAGGAAATCCGTTTTCGATATTTTTAATGTTTATTTAACAAAACTCTGCCAAAGCTATTTAAATTAATGAAATATGAATTTTAATATTAATGTTTAAAGTTATTTATTAGATTAAGACTTAATAACTAACCCCCCTCTACCTGTATTTCGCTTAAATAATAATTTAAGATTTATGTTAAAAAAAGTCACGGTCCCCGGAGTCCGTGGAGTGTAATTTTTTAAATAAAAAAAAAAAAAAAAAAAGTTATTTATTTACTCGTAGTATGTGTGTTGTTTCATCGATCAATTTTATTGGTATCTCAAAATGTTGTTATTTGCATAGGTACAACAAAACGTTAGCAACAATAATTCGCTGTATACAAACAAAGTGGAATGAAGAAGCACAAAATTAATCGCTCAAGAACTTAAACTTTACAGCATTTAAAAGAAATCAACAAAGTGCTCCGCCCAAACTTTTATTTTGTGATCGTGATTCGAAACTTGTACATTTAAGTTTGAAAAAATGCGAATCATTCCCTTCTAAGTAAGAAAATCAATTTTTAAGAAGGAAAGTTGTAAATTAAATATTTTTAGATACATTTCTGAACGGATTTGTCTCTTTAATATTTTTCTTTATTTGACTTGGATTTGAACCACGAACGAGCACTTAGTTGTTTATAACCTACTCTTGGGTGCTCTTCTATCTTAATGCTATAAGTGAATTTCGTTAAGAAAAACTAAGTATTTTTTTAAATCAATAAAATACACATTTTTGTAGATCGGTTTAAGTTGACTGTGTTGATGTACTGCGTAGTATGTATTTTCTTACCATAAGTTACGAAATTACATACATATGCTTAATGTATACATTATAAGTATCCAATAGTAAATACTTAATGACAATGTTCAATCAATGATTTACTACCGGTGTTGCTTGGCATCTCATTGATGAAGTTTTGCCTTGAACCTCGTGAATTTGTAAGGAAGCGGCAAAGGCGAGCGCGGACAATACATCCGATAGCTGCAACCTCAGACGATCAATCTCTGGGCTATTACGATGTTTTAGCGCCTTGATGTATTGTTTCAGCCTCAATAAAGTTTTGATGAATTTTCGTGCTCTCCCTCGGCCTTTGTTGAGAGTGAGGCGTCGGATATTGATGAATAATTTGACGGATAAATAACGATCCCGTAATTATTTAGGGGTTCATACTGAGTTCCCTGTTTATTTAGATTTATGCTGGCATTGATTAAGTTGAGTTATCTATAAGTATATTACGAAGTAGGCAAGATAAAGAGCATGTTTTCTAAATTGTGAACCAGATTCGCTTAACAATATTTGTAGGGTGAACCTATTTTGTTCATTTTGGTACAAAATAAGAGTGATTCTATTTTAAACTGTTATTGGGAACTGATAGGTTTCACAGTGCAATGCACTCTACTTGCCTGTAGGGGTATCTACGTGTAACTAGAGTTGGCTATTCCCCAGGTATTGCTGGCCATATATTGCCAATACAAGGCAGATAGTACGTACCTGTAATAAGAGATAGCTACAGAATAGGTTTCTGGAGAAGCATAAATGCAACAAGGTTGATGTAACAATAAAGTGACCGCTGTAGTCATTTCTTATTGCGATATATTATGTTGTCGTCGTAGCACTTTATGTTCGTTTTTGATTTCATCTATGATTTTATTTAAACCTTAGTTTTTATAGACACGAAAATTGAGATGCTGTTTCTTTTGTAGTTTTTGAATAATCGAATTTATTCAAAAAAATCTAGTGTCGTTATAAGTATCGCAGAAATGTTTAAAATGATTTATCATTTTCAATCCAACGAAAGCGGATTTGACTTGACTCCAGCATTAGCATGAGATCCCTAGAAAAAGCAGAGGCACACGTGAAAATCCGACAACACTTAACATCAGACGACGGAGGTCGGAGCTCAGGATACTGAGAGCGATAATATTTCATCCTTGCGCCATGATTCGCCGCTTAAGCGCGATAGGGAAATCGTAAATTCAACGAAAAGAAATTTCTTTATAGTCTCCTAAAAGTTCTCACACAAGCACGTATTCGAAAGCGAGACTAACGCGAGAGCAAACGGCACCGAATTGTAATACCTCTGTAGACACCCGTACTTTTCAAATTTTCTTTAACAATGCGACGAGGTAATATGCGTTTTATTGGATCGTTTTTCTTTTGAAATAAAATGGAATTGTTGTTGTAAGAAAAACGTCTTTTCTTAATGTCGTGCTCGTTTAAAAAGAACGTGTTTCATCTAATTTGAATGGAAAAACGTATAAAGGGCAATCGGTTATTGTTACGTCTTTATAAATTGTTCACAAAGGCTGATAAGTTAGGAAAACTTGTGGAATTAAATGCGAGTAGTCGTGAGAATTCGTGGTATGTTGACTTAGGTACCAATTAGTTTTAGAGATTTTGTGTAGCATATTTGTTTTTTCCCGTTCTGTTGCCAGGACAGGTAGAGCAAGGAAATTAGAACACAATACATTATTAAAAAAAAATAGCTTTTAGGTAGAGGAATATATTTGAATAAAAAGTGACGTTTTCCGGGAGCCGGTTCTCGCGTCCGATCCGTTGCAGTCTGCGGTCGGAGCCTGACAGCCCCACGATTGTTGTGGGAGCTGGCACGCGATAGACTTTTGAATGGATCCTTTGTTTCGCTGCTATAAATATCCATTCAAATCTTTGAAAAAAACAAACAATAACTACGTTGTTTCTGCTCTCCGATTTCAACACTGGAGTTTTGTTATTCGATTCAAACAACAAATACGTGAGATAAAATTATGGAATTCTTTATCTAAGTACTTACTTTGGACCTTTGCGCGTACTAACACTCTTATCCCATTTTGGATAGGTACTTCAAAATGTTACCCTTTTATTATAAGGTATTTCGACCCTAAAGCTTACGAACTGGATATTTTTATTAGAAAGTATTTTTATACAGTTAGTGAAAATAACGTTTTATGAAAGCAATCCCAAATATCAATTTATGAAAAGTAACCATTGAATTAGCAAGCACGTCTCTCGCAATTCGTCTTACGCATAAAACCAGTAGACAAATTGACGAAGTCGTAAAATTCATGTAATAAAAAAAGAATGTGGACGAGATATATTACTTTCATACGTGATAAAATAGGTATCATGTGCGCATGCCTTTAAAATAGAACCTTCGAATGCTTTTGACAAGTCGAAGTAATTTCGAATAAGAATGGATGGAACATGCTTGCACGCTAGAGATTTAAAGCAGATCGTTTTAAGATTGCATTTGTAGCTGAATTAGTGACATTAAAACTTTTTAGTTAGAGTTTTTATGAATTTTATTTCAGAATTAATGTTCAAACATTATGTCGTTAGTTGTATCGAGCAGTGACTAAAAATAATTTAGAAATGTATTTGAGAGGTGTGAAAATAACTCCACTCAATCATAGTTTATGACGCCTTTATCTTTACTGACAGAAATTTGACGACTCCTAAAGTTCTGTTATTTCACCTGTTATTTATTTGCACCTGTGTTATTTTTTTACTTACCTTAGAGAAAATGTTGTTATTGATTTGTAATGTCTCGTCTATTTTGGAAATGTCGATGTCGAAACATCAATCATTCTTTGTTCCATCATTTGGTTCCCAGGAGAAACAAGCTTGAGACGACGCTATTGTTTTTTTACGAGAAATAAAGTTAATCGTAAATAAAAATCGTAAAATAAAGACGTAGAAAGTAATATTTTTACAAGACGAATAAGTGTAGGTAAACTACTTGAAAGAACGTACTCGTATATAGACGGATAGAGTCAACTGGGGTAAAATGCGTCTGTAGAGCAATTGCGTCTTTCGAGAATTACTGACAGACCCTTCATTTGCCACAGTTCACCCTAACCAAACATGGCAAATTATATTATAATTATGTTGCCAAAGGTAGTATCAAGCACAAAATTATACACACAAAATCATTTTCAAATCATAGTACCAACCAGATAAATTTAATATTTTAACAAACTCTCTCCAGCGATCGATGGCCTGATGAAGGCACCAGTTATTTGCTCGCTCAATTCATTTCACACATGGTTAATATCGTGATTGATTTCGACGGTGGCCCTAACGATACATGAAATATTCCCACTCATTAAATCTCGCACCGCGAGAGTCGAGAGCTCGCGAGGACCCTCCAATCACGGCTCGATAAATATATCTGACGTGAAGCGCCCGAAATTAATTCAACATTAATAACAACATTCTATTTTTGTCTGACTTAGCATACCTTAAGTAGGTAAATTTAAATCGGGATCAGGGGTCTCTGAAGACTACAGAAAAGGGTAAAAGGTTATCGATGGCTACGCGTTAAATCTTTGTGTTAAACTTTGTTGGAACGAAGAAAAAGTTCGAAATTCTTAATGTGCATTATATTACGAATAAATCATAGGATGTCTTGCTTAAATTTTACATGCGTAGGTGCGATACAGGGGAACGAATTTATAATGCCTATTTTTATCGTGAACCAGTGCTCGAGTCTCAGAACTGAAATTTACAATTCAATAGAAACTGCACAAGGCTTTGCATGCCAATACGTCCATTTGGTGCACATGCGATCGACTTCCCATTTGAAAGATGAATGAAATCATTCAAATTCGAGATCCGTTCATTCGGATACCAACCGACTTCCTCCCACCGCATGTTTACCTTCGATTACCAGATATTAGCATTCCTGCAGCTGATTAATACAAGTGTAAAGAATCAGATAAAGAACGAACAAATTTGAATAATCAATTCGTTTTCGGGGGCAGAGAAAGGCAATTGCCATGAGACCATTATTCAATCGAAACGATATATCTCTCCGGTGGGCCAGAACTGGAGCGCAGCGATAGCTGGCTCCGCAAAAGTTGGCACGGGTGGCAGCCGAGACCACTGCCAATTTCCATTAGCCCATCACCCAAAACGAAAAAATGCATAGACGATCATTTTTTCATTCAATTAAAATTGGCCACCAACCAAAACGGGCCGACATTTTCACCATTTGGTAAGCGTCGATTTCCTCATTTTATATGTTGTTTCGATCGCACGCTTGATGCATTCGCGATGAATAATGCATTTCAATTTCTGTTTTATAAGATTAGCATAGTTATTTTTTATCATAGCGAACTTTATGCAAAATCAATGACCATTTCCGGTTTTAAATGAAAAAAGAACGGAAAAATCTGTATTTAACATCATCACCATCAAACTATTTTCATTTATACTAACAGACTCATAAAAACCAATGATGTAAAATTAATTTACTAAGCTCAGTACTAGTATCGCTTTCATACACTGTTCCTTTTGTCCCGCTTGATCAAATTTTCGGTGTCCCTATTCGCCGTTCTATCCTAAGTAAGCACAATAACATACCAAAATAACGAACCAACTTAGGCGTCTTTTGTATTCTTATGTAAGGAACCTGAAGAACCATGATACTTTTTGAGCTCTATTGAAAATAGCTCTGGAATCATAAGCGTTTGAGCGGATTTCCGAAATGATCTCGGTACTCTTAACCGACTGATTACTGGAGTCATATCCACCGGTGGCATAGAAAATCCATAAGCTTTCAATATCGTCGAGTTAACTCGGTTTTTGTTCCCAGTGGTTGCTCGATCTGAATATCAAAAATGTGAAAACGGTCGTCAGTAACCCAGACACGTATATCGGGACCCTATCACTGCGCTCTTTACTTACTTGCTAGACGCCATCTGCACATTCCCCGCCTAATCCAAGACCGTATTTGATTATATAAAAATATAGCGTAGGCAGCTTGTCTTTCGTCGTTATATTGCCTACGAATTTGCTTAAATCTGCGCTCAAGTATTTTGACGTCGGTCTCTTATCTAAATAGCTCAAACTATTCACGTTATTCCAAAGCTAAAGCTAAATGGATAGCCTGTTTTTATTTGTAACATTTTCTGAGAAAACTACGCACAACTGGTAGACATTCTGAATAATACTATCTTGTTTTACACAGAGTACTTACGAGTACATATCTACTTAGTAAATAAAATTTAAGTAGTGTCGATAAATTACTGTTTGTAATAATCATTACAGATTCCTTAAAAAATAAAATACTATATAACTGAAAAAAATAACTTTTTACCCGAGGTAAAAAAGGGCAATCACAATATGTACTCGTAGATATATCGACATCCCGATAACCGCGCGAGAAATAAAACGCACGCCTCTCAGTCAAATATTGAAGTTGAGATGAAAATACTCGTCCTTTTTAAATAAAAATGAATTTTGACAGTGTCTGTTGTAAGAATTGGATGTGATACTCAAGAAGATTGGCGCAGTGGAGGGTGCCTTAATGGCCTCTTCTCGAGTCCTCCGAGGTGCTCCAGGTCACTTCGTTACTGGGTTTCCACAGCCTTTATGTGCTATGAATAATCTTAACGGAATCTTCAAGATTTACGGCCAAGTGTAAACTATAATTGGAATCCCGTCGAGATCATTCCCACTTCCTGCCAGTGATATAGGTTGCTAACGCGGCTTCGCAAGTATTGAACCTATTTTTATAAATATATATATTTTTTTATGAACAGATAAAAATCATTGTTTTAAAAAAATATCTCGACTGCAAAATGTATAACACTTCTGAAATAAAGACGAATCTAAGGAAATATCATTCATCAGACATAGAGATGGACATAATATATTATGCAGGTCTTTTTGGTTTCGCCGCAGTTGGGCAATATCCTTTTTTTCTTTACCTAATACTTAACTTTAGAGTTAAAATCCATCATGTCTTGAATTCCAAAGTGAAAAGCAAGATTAGTTGAACGTAAAGATACAATTTGTCAAACTTCTAAACTTTTTGAGTGGGGCACCTTATCTTTAGCGAATATTTTTTTAGATTTAAATCTTGTCGCAATATTTTATGCCGCTAAAGAATTTCTGACTGAAGCATAATATTCCGAGAATTTTCGATGCCATAAGTGATTTGGAATGCTTTTATACAGAAATGCTTCTATAGACATAAATTTAATTCCCCCTTTTGGGAAAAAACTGTGCTCTTTCGTTAATTTAATTTTGTATAAATTTTTTTGTAAAAAATATCTATCTATATGTATTTAAGTATGTATTTAAAAATATCTACGTGTGTATATCAGTCCCTGGCAGCCATAGAACAAGCTTTGCTTAGTTTGAGGTCAGGCGACCGTGTGTGGAAGTGTCCCGAATATATTTATTTCATTTATTTATTTATATATAGATAAAACTATCTTTGACCACTATGTTTGACCATCAACTCGCCTGATGTTAAGCGACGTTGTGGTCTAAGATGGAGCACGACGACCTACTCGTATAAGGTACTTATTCACTCTAGCCTTGAAGTTTTGTAGAGTGAAGAATTACAAAGACGGCAGTTGAGTGAAGCGCTACAAGTGCGCTACTGCTCAGACCCGTCTTCGGAACGGTTACACTGGACTACATTCCGAAACATGACTAGGTCATTTCACGGCATGGCTTGGTCCGGTGGGTGGTAACTAGCCACGGCCAAAGCCTGGGAGGCTTTGGCCGTGAATATCTACCTACGATGATGAAATTTACCATCTGACTTTGTTTATTTCTTCTTCTTGGTCGCTACGCTCTTGACAGAGCGGTCGTGGTCGTCATGCAGTATTGTTATTGGCAGGGGCTGATGTAATGCGCCTCACAATATCTCGCCATGTCTCTCTGCTCGAGGTCATTCTTGTGCACTCATGCACGGGACCGCCCACAGCAGATTTGATCTGATCGGTCCATCGCAGTGAGTTGTTTATTTAACGATGACATAAATATTATGAAACATTTCTTAAGACTCTGGAGCACTACATGACTATTCGAGTGTCCGAGCTAGTACGTAAGTACCTAGCCAAACTGTGAACATATTTCATGCGTGCATAGCGACGACGTTTGAGCAAAGTTTTTTCGCGCTGCGTCGCGAAAACGCTGGACATTGCGACGTACTGCTGAATAAAAAAATACTTCTAAAAATACTGGGTCTTTATGATTTCGTTAGAAATCTTATTCATAAAACTTCACAACATCTCGTATCGTGAGTGTAATTGAAGAAGTTCGTAAAACTTGTGAGTAAGTAACTTTGACTCGCTTTATATTGTGTAAATATTTTAACGCTCGTTTTACGTAAATTTCATACAAAAAATTGGTATTGAGAATATTAGACTGTTAGACAGTTATTCACATCAATTTTTAATATATACCTACTTAACCGTACGAAGTGCCCGACAATGTCACGTTGACTTAATGTCTGAACCTAGCGAATGTCGTCGTGATGCTTGATTTACTATCTTTGGTTTGACTAAACTACATACATCGATCGCGATGACCTGAATATTGGCGTAGTGGGACAAGTCGTCCTAGCATACCGCAAACATTTTTGGTAGTCTTAAAACTATCCGTCTAAATCGACGTTCTGTTAGGTTGACCGACCCTGGTGCTTGTTCCATGCTCCCGCCCGTGTTGTACATGTTTGGGCCCTGTTTTATCGCCGGCGACACTTGTTTGTAGTGTCCACTGAGATTGAATTAGGTCGCTATCGATGCTATAATTGGATTTGTGACATTATTTAACATTGAGGGTAGTTTATGGAAGTTTGAACAAGGGTAATTGGTGATAGGCTAAGGGCAACAAGCCAGACTAATGTTTATCGATCTCGATGATCGACTTCTTTTGTTACTTTTATTGTTTAACTATATTTATTTCTAGTGTTCGTAGAAACCACATAAATAGTAATCTTATCAGACTCTAAGGTATCATTATCTAAATTACTGATATTACTATTTCATACCTGCTCTTTTTTACGTCCTTAATAAGTAAACATTTTATTGAATAAAAGATATAGCTTTAGTGCAGATGCAGATCATCAGTATGAGCAATGACTCTAGAGAGAGTTTTTACATTTACCTTAATGGTGAAATATAATTTTATGGTACGGAGATATTATTTATAACTAGCCATTTTTTCCGAAAATCAATACAACATATCATAATATCGTCACGCTTTTCCTCCTAAGGAGCTGGCACAGGTGTGACTGTGCTGAGAGGTGGTGTGATATTACACCACCCACACATCGCCGGACTATATTCAGTCCCAAATGTAATAAGGGGCGAGTATGTTGCCATACACAAGGATCCAGTTACATAGCAGATAACAATAGATACGTACATATTATGTTCACAAATCCTTCTTCTGGCTTGAGAGACGAACCTTCTCCGACTAGGCTATAGTAGTATTTTTTTTTTAATAAGTACAAAAGCTCTTTAGCTTTGGTATCGAATAGAACAATCTGAGATAGGTAGTTGATATCTGATATACAGTACGTAAAGCTTACTAAGTGCACCCCGCGGAGTTACTCGTGGTTAAAAAGTAGGCTACGTAGTAATCTTGGGCTTAAGTTATCAAAGTTATCGCAGTTTCGTACGAGAGGAACTGCAGCCGAAGGCTAGGAGCCGCGGTGGGAGAGGACTGTTGGTGCGTCGTTGCCACTTTCCGTATTCTTTGCGGCCGAAGTGGCAGCCGGCAGGGCCACTTACCTGAACCGTAGCATGGGATCGTGAGCGTTAGACAAGGGTGCTGTCTGACCCCCACCAGCCGAGTTGGTCCCCAACCTGGACGATGACGATGTGTCTGGTGTTCGACACAACGTCGTAGAGAAGAAAACCATATGCACGAGGAGGTGCCCGAAAGGGCTGGCGCTGTCGGGGCCGCGGCCTAGAGCAGGGGCGTTCCCGAATCCCCGACATTTTGTACCAAAGTGGTGGGATTCCCACATATCCACCCGACTTGCCCCAGAGGCCGGTCGATGAAAAGCAGGAACCTATAAAAGCTTTTCCTAGGCTCAAAAATATATTAGGTCCTTACGTATGAAATTGGCGTTTTATACGGGAGGAATAAAAAGTCGATTTTTTTTTGTAAAATATATTTAATTAATCAAAGTATGCACCGTTGTTATCTATGCACTTTTGCCATCTTATGGGTAGTTCATTGATCCCTTTACTATAAAAACCATGGGGGCGAGAATCAATAAACTCTTTGAAGGCGGTTTGGACTGCTGCATCGGAGTGGAATTTTTTTCCTTGTAAGAAGTTGTCCAAATTCCGGAAGAAATGGTAATCTGATGGAGCAAGGTCCGGGGAGTACGGTGGATGTCGCAGACATTCCAATTGTAGCTCAGCTAACTTAGTGGTTGTTTGTTGTGCAGTGTGTGGTCTTGCGTTGTCGTGAAGCAGCAGTGGCCTAGAGCGATTGACCAATCTCGGTTGTTTAACAGCTAGTTCTTCCTTCATGGTTTGCAGTTGCTGACAATAGATATCTGCCGTAATCGTTTGGCCAGATCTAAGAAAGCTGTAGTGAACGACACCGGCGCTAGTCCACCAAACACTTACAAGTAACTTTTTCTGAGTCAATTTTCGTTTAGGGCAGGATTTGGCTGGGTCTCCAGGGTTCAGCCATTGCGATAAGCGCTTTCGATTATCGTACAATATCCACTTTTCATCACAAGTAATGATTCGATTTAAAATCCCTTCATTATTGTGTCGGTTGAGCAAAGTAACACAGCAGGCGACCCGTGTTTGCAAGTTCGATTCACTCAATTCATGAGGTACCCATCGTTCGAGTTTTTTTACTTTCCCGATTTGCTTCAAGTGGATTAATACAGTTTTGTCACTTACCCCGAAGCCTGCTGCTATCTCTGAAGTGCTTTGTGATGGATCCGCTTCCACAATAGCCTTTAATTCTTCGTTTTTCACTTTGATCTCCGGCCGTCCACGGGGTTGGTTTTTAAGGTCGAAATTTCCAGAACGAAAACGTTGAAACCAAAAACGTACCATGCTGTCTTTAGCGACACCAGCGCCGTACACATCATTAATTCTTAGAGCTGTTTCTGCAGCACTGGTGCCACGGTAGAACTCGTACTCGTAAATATACCGATATTTCATGTTATCCATTGCGCGGTAATAAGCGACGCCAAAGAAAAAATAATGAGGAAAATAACAAATGAATGACTGTATTCCAAAGAAAAAAAAACCAGCTAAATGAATTTATTAATTTGAATTTCGAATTCTTAACCAAAGAGGAGATATTTCAGATCAAATTGATCAGTACGACAAAACGCTGATTTCATACGTAAGGACCTAATATAAGGGGCATAAGTTATCTCCTTTCCAAATTTCACCCGAATCCGTCGATCCCGTGGAGCGTGAAGAAATAACAAAGACACAAACAAACTTTCGCTTTTATAATATAAGCAGGACTCGACTTCTATGGTTATAAACACTTTAACAACCTACTATTATGACACGTAGATGCGCAATAAAGTACACTATTCCCAAACTTAGTGCATTAACTAGCGAAGACAGTATTAAGTTAAACTTTAGTGCCAATTTACAGCCACTATTCAGATTATTAATTTTGAATATTATCAAATTTCACGCTCGGTTATACGACGTACATGAAATACAATATGGCGAGGTCGTGTTAACCGCTGGCTAATAAACAATATTGCCACTACATAATGAGCTGCCAGTCGGTAAAGTTCGCTAAAAACACGGGTACCAAACAAATTATATTTAATTTAAATGTTAATTATCCGTAGGTTGAATGAAAAACTTTTTAATGATGGCCAGCAAATACGATCTCTTGTACTTGTTATACGCTAGCGCGGAGTTTACCCGTAAACGAGAGACTTTCTCGTCTAATAACTAGCTGCACCCCGCGGTTCTACGCGCAGTCCCAAAGAAACTGTTAGTTTTTTTTGGCATAAAAAGTAGTCTATATATTTTTCTGTATCTCATACACGTTGTATGCAAAATTTCAGGCGATCTGTTGAAATGTTGTTGTCCGTGAAATCGTAACAAGCACAAAAACAAAGAAAGGAAAAAAACTTGTAATATTAGTTAGTTTTAAAATAATTATTTAATTAAGTATAATATTAAGAATCTTAATATTAAGTCCCTACATGTCCATTTGTATATTTGGTGACTCAAGTAGCGTTGTACCGCGCGTGAGGACACTTTCGCGTTTACAAAATTAATATTTATGACAGCAGGTAATGTTTTTGCTCTTCCGAAATCCTTCACAGCACGTAGGTACTAGCTCTGTTACTGTCTAACAAAGTGTTATTACTGTTTTATAGTAATACCGTAATATTATTAACAAATAATAATAATATATTATATATTAATAGTAATATTGTTATTATTATTATTAGTAATATTATTAACCGAAGACGGGTCTGAGCAGTAGCGCGCTTGTAGCTCCTCACTCAACTGCCGTCTTTGTACTTCTTCACTCTACAAAACTTCAATGCTAGAGTGAATAAGTACCCTATAGGTCGTCGTGCTCCATCTTAGACCACAACGTCGCTTAACATCAGGCGAGTTGGTGGTCAAACGCCGACCTATTTTACATAAAAAAAAAAAAAAAAAAAAAAAAAAAAAAATATTGTAATATTGGTCGTATTTCGTCGACCGTCGTTACAGGATATTAATTTCAATGAGTCTGTTTACCTACTGCAAACATTTATTTGGGTTTCATTGAAATAACGTTAAGATATTCAGTGTTTGGTGAGCCTTTGATTTATTTAAGTTTCATATTAGATATTATCACCCAGAAATAATATAATACAAAATAATCCACTGTTGGATTATTTTGTAAAATAAATAGACACTATTACTAATAACTAATCCCAGAAGTGCCTGAGTATGAAATTAAATATACGTACCTGCATAATTAAAAATATGCGTTAATATACATAAAAAATACATATACTTACTCGTATATACGTGTCGACTTGTAAACCTCCTCCGTTTCGTCGGTCAAAAATAAGTTTTATCATTTGGTTATGTGATACAAAGAACATAAGGTAAGTAAGTAGGTATCTACCTGTACAAAGCTTTACAATGTATATAAAACAAGGTAAGTGAGGAAACACCCATTAACAAAGAAAGGTCTGAGCCTCTTAGCGTGCAAGACGAATTATTCATCACGAGGCTCAGTACTACGATGTGTTGAAATATTCAAACTATTCGGATGGATCGTTTACTTTTGTCTACGACTACGCTACGCACCTACTATAGCGCTACGAACCTTCATAGCTTAGCTACGAGAACAGAGTCATACTAAGACAGAATATCTTATTTTAGTTTCGCCATTTTTGCCCTCTCTATTTACTAAGATCCGTTTTATTTTTGTAAAGATTGTAGGAAAATTTCAAAAAGATCTCATATTTTTGTAAAAAGTATTGAGAAAAGAAATACCGAACTTAAAGTTTTTGACTGTTTTTTAAATGGTTAGTAATATATATATTTTTTTTAATCTATTAGTAGTTCTGTGAGCTGTAGACCTCGCGACTAACGTTTATCTTCCTCTACGGGTCGCATTATTTAATCGATTCTCGTGAAATTTTGTGAGGAGGTTCGATAATTATACAGATTTTTTTGCCGAGGCTGTTTTTAGGATTTTTTTTTATATGGCGGAGATATATTTTTTAAACCTGTAGGGGAAGACAAAGATTCAGACAGAGATCTGGGGGGCAATGCAGCTAAGGTCAGCCGATGCTTAACTAAACCGTTTATGTTACGTTTGTCATAAAAAAACAGACGGGGGACGGCTCAGTATTACTAACGTTTAACAAACGTGTTACCGGTAGTCTAGCTGGTACATTTTTGAGACATTAGTGATAATGAGCCGTTCCCCGTCCGATTTCTTAATGACAAACGCAACATCTACGTTTAGTTAAGCATCGGCTCACCTTAGCTGCATTGCCCCCCTGAATAGATATCCAGATGGAGATCCGGACAGAAATACGAAAGCATTTTTGTCGAAGCTGAAGTATGGACGTTTCGCTCGCTATGGCGCACTCGGTCGATAAACTATCATACAATCGAGATAAAACTACTAACGTTCATATTTTTTTTAATAGTTCACTGAACATTATTATTTTAATGTGAACTAATTCCAATTTTATATTTCACATCTTTTCATTGTTAACTCATAATAGAAAACGCCTCATCAGCAAAAAAAAAAAAAAAAACCCGCTGTATTAAGTTGCATATTTCCTTGTGTACCTCTTATCTAGCAAAACGTGCAGTAAATAACTTGAAATAATAAATATCTGCCACAAACGTGGTGAGCAAACCAAAGAAGCATTATTTCAGTCTCAGAATCTGATAACAGTGCATAGTTGCGTGAAATGCGAAATACATTGCTCTATTTTGTACCGCTCAAAACTCTTCTCATTTATCATTGAACTTTTCCGAAACGAAATGATAACAACTTTAAGCGCACGCCAGGTACTCTCGAATGCACGTGCTCACAAATTATGATACATTGGCTGTGTCCCGTGGTTTTACTTAGGATTTTACTTCATATTTAAAGGTTATAAAAATTACACTTGTGGTTCTGTGAGCTGATGACCTCGGCAAAAAATCTTTACCATTTTGAAAAATACCAAAACCTGAATCTAGAAAAAGCTGGACAGCCGGAAATCTGGCGGACATGCAAAAGCATTTTGGCCAGACAGAAATGGAGACGTTTCGCTCGAGCATCGCGCTCGCTCTGTCATCAACCTATAAACTATTTATTCATCCTCATAATACACACTGTCTTTAGCAACTTTTATCAAGATAGCTAAGTAGTTAATACAAACAAAAAACACTGTAGTGTTAGGTAAGTACTGATCGTAAATCGTGGTTGTTTGTCACATCAAAAAAAGTACCTACACAGTTTTTCAGTAAAAACGCTACTTTGTGTGAAATTAGTTGTAATCAAAAATAGTTAGTCTAAGAACATAATGGCATAATAACAAGCTGGCATAATAACAAGCTATTCGTCAGAATTTGGCAAAATACACAGCTAGCAGATTCATACGAACACACGGATCAGGTGCTGGTATCTTTTAATGAGGCGAATGTAACCATTGTGTTCCCGGAAAGTTGAGTTCTCATGTTGCAATGAAGATAAAACGTCGAAATGAAACCGAATAACTGCATCGACTGCAATGAAACGAAGTTGTAGGTACTAGGTAGTGTGTTTGCGAAAACTTTTACCATTGAAAACGTTTGTAGCTCAGCACATTATTCGATGAAAGCGGTGTAGTTAATGTGTAGTTAATGTGTAGTTTTAAGTAGACACGCACGACCTGTAATTATGATTATTGTAATTCAGTTTCTTGCCTGTTCTTCTAGATAGTGGCTCTATTTCGTACTAGGTGGTATAGTAACTTTTATATCTTTGGCGTTCATAAGTGTACCTCCGATTCCCCATACCCAATTGAATAAAGACTTTGAATGAAATCATGTATAGTTGTTTTAACGTCACAAGTACTCCACTCGAACAGATCGTTTGATAAAGACATCATTTTGGATTCAATTACTTTATCCTTCATCTTATTCGTAAAGGACTTGAATTTAATGAGAAGAAAGGAAAACAACAAAAGAAACTAGAAAGACCACTAGAAAGAGATTACTCTTTAAGAAAATTTCACTACTTGGGACACTATTCGTTTCGAAGATTACTAGTATCAAGTTTTTTTTATTGTTTGTGAAATTGTTGTGTGTACATTAAGAGGGCCGCAACGCTCTGAAATTTCCATACAAACGCGCTTCTCAAATTTCTTGAAAACCATTTGTCAGATTATGATGAAATTTAGCATGTACAATTAAATTAACAATATCACCGCCCCTATGTTCATGTTTTTTTTAAAAACGTTCTTAAGCCAAAATAGAGCTATGAAAAATTTCCGCATTTGTAAGGGGTCACTTTTGACTGATTTATTCAATAGATAGACAAAGCAAATCAAAAATCCCTTTACATAGGGAGGTTGTCTACATCATTAGCTTTTAAATTAATCCATAAAACAGGGGAAATTCTTAGTTTTTTAAGAATCATTACAGAAATGCAAAAGTCATAAAAAAAACTGAAATTGTACTTTGTCAATCTGTAGGTAACTTTAGAGGCTCGTCAGTAGCATTACTGGCCCTCTTCGCTTATAGTCTTCTTCTAGACGAAATGGCTATAGAATACCTCGAGCCAATGCGAAGTTAGTCTAAAGTGGTCGCCGGACTCTTAAAAAGTTTATATCTATTTATAAATCTACCTAGTAGTAACATAATCGTTGACCTACATTTTATCTGCGGCAACTCAAAGCTATGTTAACATAACATATCGTCAACAATCAGGCCTATACACTCACATTTCCATACCTTCCAATATAGAACCACTTGAAACGATAATTTCCACGTCCATTCAACCGATTGCAATTTTGGATGGCACTTAAATAGCTGTTTATTCAACGAGGCATCAGTCACGGCCTATAATTAGGACGTTACCACGTTGAGCTGCGCAAAACTATCGACAATGTAAATTGGCGAGTGGATGGCCGCTCGCATCTCAATAGGCTATAAACAACGCAACCGTGAATACAAATCGAATATTAGAGCGTGCACAACATTATCGTGCTAGCATATAGGCTGAGTGCGTACCTACGTAGCGCGACAGTGATATTATGACGTCCCGACTACGATATTGGAAAATTTTGCCTGTAATAGTAAGATCCGTTTTAACAAGTGAGACCATTTTGCGAACTAATTTAGTAGTGGGTCAGAGAACTGTGATTTTATCTAGATCTTCATGTGACTATTTATACCTACTGTGACCTATAGGGCTCAGAATACAGAAATAGAACCTGGAGCCCTGAACCTGAACCTGATTGGAGAGAACCTTTCTGTATTCTATCTATTTATAGTAAGCATGTAGTTTGTCCATATCATTCAATCTATCATTAGACAAACTCACTTGATTATAACTTGAAAATCTTTTTTAAACGTGTTCTGTGTAGATTGTACAAAGATAAATAATTATAAGTAAGTACTTACTAACAGCCAATGCAAACTCTTGACTCTTAAAATGGTAAATTCTAAATTAGTAAAGTGTTAAGAGCACATATTACTTGAAAAGCATTCAAAAGTAATTCTAAAACGCTACCTTACCTTTTTGGTTATAATATTAATTAATTAATGAAATCGGATTTAGTGGGTAAAATCTGATGTAGATCACATCCGATTAGCACACACATTCTCGCGCAGATCGTGACAATACTACTTGGCTCCGATTGTGCAAAGATCAGTTGTGCGATCAGTGCGAATTGTGTTATAAGCCAATTAGCAGACGGACTTAAGTGCGTGTCCACTTATGATAGTCTGTTAACTTATTAGCTGACATTACTGATTTGGAACCTAATATTTAAGACCTAAAATGAGTGATTTCTGACTTTTACCGGAAATAATTGGGTTACTTCATGAAACTGACAACCTTATAACACCGCGGAAAGCAAATTCTCGTTGTTCCATAGAAAAAGTCGTGACATGTCACTTAAAATGTCGAGCAGATCTTTTTTTTTAATTTCGTAATTTTATAAAATTATGAATTGGTAGAAGTTTTGGTTTCGTATACCGCAAGGTAATTATGCTACCAAATGGTATACGTGTTATATTGGTAGGTATACGATAGAATTTTATGATGCAAAAGCAAATGGCATCCTTATCAAGCGCGCACCCGATATCGTCGCTCGTTAGAACCTATTTAAAATTTGATTGTACAATAAACGATTTAAAGTTCCTAGGAATTTTATTGACACGAAATGATGATGATTTGCAGAGGTGAGGAACTCGTTGCCTGCGTTTATTTTTCCAAATACAATTCAGGGATGTTCAAGGGAAAAGTGACTAGGTATATCCTAGGCAACCGTTCCCATCAGGCGAGTCTGTGGTCAAACGTATGCCTAGTCCGATGTGAAAAAAATATTTCAATGCGAACTTTTCGATTATATAATCGTGTCCTTATTTTGTTCTTCTTTCTACTCTACGGCTTGTCGCGTCTTTTTTTTTAGAACTGATAGAGCTATTCAAAAATAATATTTTCTTTCCACTCGGAGATTGTATTCATTTTAAAAACAAGATTACTGGTTTGAAATACGAAATTGTGTGTTGGGAGGGTGAAGACCTCCACAAGATACCTGTAAAGATAATATACCTTGAGGTTAAATTATAAAAACAACATTCAAGATCGTATTATTTAGATGTACGAAAAACAGACTCCCGTGCTCTATAGTCGTTTGTCATATTGTAGGCAAGGAGTCTGTATATAAAGCATATTTGATACAGTTTTTAAGAGATTGTCTCCATAAAAATAAACAAAATGGAGTCTCCAGTTAGTTATAATTAACAGAACGATTACGAAATATGAATTTGATAAAGTTAAGCTCACTTACTAATGTTTTTTTAATATAAATTGCTTTTGGATATATGAGCTGCAAACTTGTACCTATCACTAGTTTGAAGAAAGAAATAACTATGTCAAATTGTATCTTACAGTAGGTAATAAAATTGTATACTTCTAAAATAAAACATACAAAAACTGAAGTTTTAACTTCGCTGACTCTTATACTACGACGTTGGCGAGAGAAAACAGATGGCAAGATTTCATTACAATATCTCAGCGGCGCGGAAGGAGAATCGCTGCGAGACTTGTAATGTTCCTAGATTATACAAGACGTATGGATATATCACGGATGTACCTCGGATAATGTGGAGCGGAAGGAACTTGCTTTGAATTATTATTAATTCATGTTTCTTTTGCTGCAAATTTGAAGAGGTTAAATTAACATATTTATTTTAATACATACTTATCGTCACGCCTTTCCCCCGAAGGAGCTGGCAGAGGTGTTACACAACATCCACACTTCGCCGGATGGTATTCAGTCCCAAATGTGTCAGGGGACGAGCCTGTCGCTTCACTTTATTTAGAGCTTTTTATGTTTTGAGCATTACTTCACAGCCAAAATATTATGTGGTGTATCGACAGCGAGTAACTTTTTTATTCAAATTCAAATTTAAAAAATAAATAAATTTTGTCTCACTTTTAGGCATGAAACTTTTCTATCCAAACTTTCGCATTTATATGTATTGAGTTTGATAGTGTGCAGAACAGTTTAAGAAAATTTGCAAATCATTAAAGAAATTCTTGTTTGTTGATCATTGAACAAGAGCCTCCTTATAATAAGATTTGTAAGGATGCTGTTATTTTCTCGCTTTGATAACAGAGTACCTTTGAAAACTGGTAACGTCTATCCTGCTCAACAATATACTCTTTCTCTCTTATTAGCTGACGTAGCAGGGTCTAATGTTACGGCGTGAAAGAAGATATTTTTCCTTAATTTTTCCTAATTATACCGTCAAATCTTTGAATTTGTCACAGCCTTTAATTTGAGTTTTGTTTCTTAGTAAGAATTTTGTTGCACGAAATTTTACCTTTCAAAATCTAACAAAGCCGCTTGTCCGTCTTCATTATTAAGTTCAAATTATAGTCATTAACTAACAAGAAAACGAGCGGTGGAGTTTAGGTTTTAAGTAAAGGTTTTGGGTTACCAAAAGTTTGGATAATTAAAGGCTTACAGAATATAAGGACTAGATATCAAATATCTTATTTCCGAGATGCGTGAAGTCAACTAGGTACGACTATGTATGTTCAAGGTCCACGTACAGTAAGGATGCATTTCTAGCAATAATTTTTTCATGTGTAAAGTACATGACTGGTTCAAGGATGCGTAACCAAACTGTGAAACAATGTGAGCGTTTCCACCAGAGATGTCTGTGCCAGGCCGCTGACCAGTGTGAGGTTGCGTAGCGTCGCTGAGAAACGGTTCGTAGGTGAGCAGTATGAGGATGTGTAACGGAATCTTTGACACATCTACCTCTTGCAAACACCGTCTAGTGCTGGCAGTTTCAAACTCGCGTCGATCCTATCCAACGCTTGTTTTTTACGTACCAAAACCCCTCATTAAGTCATTACACTAAGCCGTTTCTACAGGAGATGCGTATGAGCGAGGAACAAACACATCTCTCGCTACAAATCTTCGCATGTCTATAGTGGGCACTCAGCCTAAACATTGTTTTCTTATTTAAATAAACTAAAAGCCAATTAACTTTTTAAAACACCAAAACCATTCTTTCGAAACCAAACACTGTTTGATAAACTTTGTTGAGCTGTATAATTTATTTGATTTGAAAACATTCACGGCCTGAAACCAATTAATTTTATCTATTCATGATACTACCTACAAATTGACATTTAAATGGTCGACTTAGCAACAGACTACCGATAGAACACATTCAAATAATACAGACATAAAAGATCTACCAGATGATATCATTTACAGGTAATGAAATATCAACCAAACCCAAAAAAACCCTAAAAGGCGGGATAATAATAAAAATAAATGGGTTAGTTGGTAACTTCCAATACATTAATCAGGGTCCTAAAACGAAACGACATTGATCCCAGTATTACGTTAATATTATAGCACCTTTAACCACTGCGGGGTGGAAAGGTGGACACTTTGACCCTACTTTTGCTAGAGTATGGCAAAAGTCTGGAATACTATCCATACGTAATTTAGCCAATATTGGGAAATGAAAGCGAGTCTCAAAGAAGGCTGGTATTTTTATAACGTACAGACATAATATTCTATCGTACAGAAGCACTAATAATATGGTGCAAATAATATTAATAGATATTATGCTTTATGTCTACCAAGAAGTAGAGTTTTTTTTTTCCGTATATTTTACGTTTTGATAGTAAAAATCATAAGTTATAGTTTCTTTAATAGCAGTTAGGTATAAAGGCGTAAGTTATGAGTGAACAATATTGAAATAGAACCAACCAACCTAAATCTAGCTAAATAACCTAATGTTTTTCATGCTCAAACAAGCTGTGATATTAGCACCTAACGTTTTCGAATCAGCATGTTTGCATAATTTAAAATTAGTTTTACTCAGTTAAATTTACTATAAAACCAGCAGAAAATTGTGTTATTTAATTGAAATATTAGACGAATAAACTCTGTTATAAGAAATAAAGACCTCCTTCCGCTTAGATAAATGTATAAAAACGTAGGCAATATAAGGCCACGCCGGGGTTCTCCGGCATAAATTGAAATTATTAGCACCTAGAAAGTGAACAGGCGAGCAGTTTTTGCCGCTCTCACATTTGCATTAGCATTTCGAACGACACGGAGCCACCGAGGGCTCCCGCAAACGCACGGCAATGAGCCGTATTTCGCCGCTTTATTTATGTAAACGTGGAAATGTAAATTAATTTCACCGTTTATGATATGAGACTTTTTAGCGGCACCGCTCAAATTACTTTAAGCTGGCGTATGATGCAACGTGATGATTTAACTCACGAGCTAAATATGTGTTATGTTTCTGCTCTGCTGGTTGTTGGTGGAAACGGAGAGTTAATTTAGTTAAGTGAAGGTAATATTTTTGTTACTGTATAAGTAATATTATAGCAAGATTGTTTGGAACGTAGGTAATTTTGATACAAGATTATGTATCTTGTATCATGGCGTCATCACAATAATATGTTTTCTTTCATCCCTACTTTGCTAGTATTATTATAAATACAAAAGTGTGTTTTTAAGTTGTTCTTTTTACATGATTTTGTCCATGGATTGGAGAGTCACAATACAATACTTTTAACAGAAAGTTTGGCGTGTACCTATGGTTTTTAAGGAATGTACTGCGGTAGAGGCGGAGGTACAGGTAGCCATTTATTTACGCTCGACTACGGTAATGATTCAGTACAAACAGATGCAGATCTAAAATACGTCCACGCAGCTACGTTATGACAAGCAATTCATAATTTTGATACCGTCGTTAAAGGATCACGAGTTTATGTCCTTAAAAAAATAAATCGACTGACATGAAACCGCACCGCCCTCCAACTTTGCTAATATGTGCCCAACCTCTGTCATCTCGTGAAATAATGGTGGTAATATTTGAAAACTTTACCGAGGTGGGCCCATTCTAATACCTTAAAGAATTCTGCTTACAGTAATAACTGTAAAGAGTTCAAACTTCTTAAATCACCTTACTTCAGTCGATAGTAAATTACTGGTTTATCTTCTCATTTACATCACTTCTACATAAAATAAAAAAACACGCTTTTGAATGAACACTTTTATGTTTGAATTCAAATAGACTAGGTAAAGTGTAAGCTTTGGAAATTTTTGCTCAAAATAGAAAAGCGCTCGAATTTTTGCAAAACTACGAGTATATTGCTAGAAACATCACGTTGATTGGTTGATTATTCAAAAGCTGAATATAAAAACGTTGGCTTGACACCGGGACCGGTGAAGCGTAATGAAGTCGAGCGGGCGGCGGCTCAGTCAGTGGTGTTAATAAGTACGATCATTTTTTACCGAGCTTCCGACTCTTCCGAGTGAGGTTTAGCAAAGCCAAAACAATAAATCACTGGTGCGGGTTGCGGCTTATTATTTGGGGCCATACAGCGGTGGTCTTTCTACTAACTAACCAGCGCTCAGCGGAATGTTTTTTCTTCGGTTTGTGAGTATATAGAGACCCTCCGAGCCTCTCGTGGTTATTAATTAACACTGCCGGATGTATGGCGTCCGTGACACGTCTGGAGTGGGAAGTAATGCCTAATGCCTGCGACCGCTGACTCATGAGTGAGTTTTACTTTAGTTTTGTTTTTGTTAAATTATTAAATTTTGACGTGATGTATTGAGCTTTATTGTGTTTATTAATTCTAAAATACAATTTTGGGAGCACTCATTATAAGCATGTACATAATTTTAGTTACGTACTTAAAGTAAAAAACTATATTAGACATCCCGTTTAGCAATAAACGTTGTATAGCCTCAGAATAGTATTACAGTGTTTTGTCTTTTTCGACCAAGTAAGAAATTTAAAAGAAAGAAAAAGACAAAACATTATATAACTTTTCCGAGGCACAACGTTTATTGCTTAGGGGCTAGAAGTAAAATTTAACTGAAACACCTTTTGTTAAAATAAATACTTATCCAATTTTGATTTTGATAAAATCATAATCGGTGACTCGGTGGCTCAGTTGGTAGTGAACCTGCCTTCTGAGCCTGGGGGCGTGGGTTCGATTCCCACCTAGAGCAAACATTCATGTGATGAAAATTTGTGTTTATTCTACGTCTAGGTGTTAATATCTATTTAAGGATGTATTTAAAAATATATAAGAATGTATATCAGTCTCTGGCAGCCATAGTACAAGTTTTGCTTAGTTTTGGGTCAGACGGCTGTGTGTGCAAGAGTCTCGAATATTTATTTAATCTTTACCAAAAATGTTGGATGGACATTTAATTACCACAACTAAAGTTAACCAGATCCATCAATTAACAAAGACTTATTCAGCTGTATCGTACTAGTAAATTAAATGATCATCAAGTTAATTTTATTATGAACTGGATTGTTCGTAAAAAATGCGCAAAAGTTGACAGCACAACAACGGTCAACGTAAAAAGTAAATAAATTGAAAACTATTCACTTGATTTTACTCGGTTCACCAACTTGCATATTCTCGAATACGAATGGCGTATTCTGTATGTAGAGTTATTGTGAGTGACTGGCCTGGTTTTTATATTTACATATTTTTTTTTTTCAAATGTTATATTTACTAAGCGATGATAGCCTAATTGAAGAAGGCCTGCCTCTCAGGCCAGAGGGAGTGGGTCGAACCCAGCCGCACGGCACGCACCGATTTGTTCATTGTGTGAGCATATTTGCGTATTGTATGTCATCTGTTACATAACTGGAGCCCGGTGTATAGCGACAGGCTCGCCCCTTGTCACATTTGGGACTGAATATCGTCCGGCGAAGTGTGGGTGTTGTATTACACCTCTGCCAGCCCCCTCGGGGGAAAGGCGTGACGATATGATATGTTAATTACAATGCCCTTATAACAGAAGCAGCTTTTAGCATAAATCAAACCATTTTAAAATTATCAACCTAAAATCGTTTTTAGATAGGTTCGTTTAGATCGTTTCAGAGTTCGAATCTAAGCCAACGTAGTGTTTGATTATTTCTGAAGTAAGTTTGAGTTGCGAGGTTTTCATTTTCCGTCGAATCGGATTATTCGTCAGGAAACCGATTCCCCACCTAGATGGCAAAGAGTAAGAGGAACAAAACCAATATATTTTCCGACACTTGAGCTCTCAGGTAATTGTGGCAGAAAGTTTTCGAACGCGCGCGCAATATTGATGAGGGAAGCTGCCGTTTGCTCTTCGTGGTCTATCTTACACACTACGTTGAATACCTATTCAGATTTACTGTATAATATACTCGAATTGAACTTTTAAGTAGATCGTGCTTTGAATAAGCTATTAGGATTCCGATGAGAGTGCGCAATTATCAGACTTGCCTAGTGTACTAGCGGCTCTGCGACCTGTATATGTGTCTCTGTCACCTGTGTGTCTGTGTGAGCTGTAGACCTCGCGGACGACGTCTCTCTCTCTGTCACCTGTGTGTGTATGTGTGTGTGAGCTGTAGACCTAGTGGCTGACGTCTCTGTCTCTGTCACCTGTGTGTGTGCGTGTGTGTGTGTGTGAGCTGTAGACCTAGTGGCAGACGTCTGTCCTCCTCTACAGGTCTCATTCCTCGACAGTTTTTTTTCAAAATAAATCGTATATCCACCTCGTACCACTTAATTTGAAAAAAAATCTCAATACTTGCTGTAATAAAAAATTCAAAATAATAATTGAACCGACCCACAAAATTTCAAGAGAATCGGTTAAGAAACGCGACCTGTACATGAAGACAGAGATCCGGATAGATATCCAGACAGGATTCGGGACATACGAAAGCATTCTTGTCGAAGATGACGCATAGACGCTTCGCTCGCTCGGTCAACTATACATTATAAACATTACTATCCGTGGCAAGGTTTTACCTGTTTTTCAAGACTGGCCTAGGCGTTAAGTCAGAAAAGATAGAGCCATTCAAATAGAAAACCGTCAGGAAGATAGAGAGTTAAATATAGCTAGCATGGCTTAAAATATATGGTTTAAAACCACACTGGCTACATAGCGTCATCATGTCGAGACAACATTAAGGTTAAAAAATAAAAATATTAAAAAAATATGTATTGATAACAAAAGGCTATTTATTCTTCCTATTGTATCGATTGTAATAGTATGTGATAAAATAAATTAAAAACCTTGTTATGTACTATAATTTGATAGGAAAAAGCAATTTCCATTTGCGCAAGATAGTTATCTAAATTAAATAATTTTAATAAAATGAAATTCTATCGCGCGTAAAGCGTGTTCTCGGTAGTAGAGATCAAATGATAAAGGTGGAAACCGAAACGGTAAAATTTATTATGGGTACGATTCGAAGGGTCGAAGGTTTTTATTATTCTGCATACAATTCCATTTTCCTAACACAAATTATCCGAACAGCAACGGGTAAGGTTTCGCATAACGTGCAAAATTGCGTTTTCCATTTTGTATTCCAAAGTATAAATATTATTTTTCAGCAGTCATTTTTATTGTTCATGCAGACATTTGTTTGTGACTTTTAAATATGCTTGTTTGAATGAAACTGTGAAATATTTTACAATAAAAAAAACTATCTTTAAAAGTATTTTTTATAAGACTAGGCATAGTTATAACTAATAGGAATGCCGGCCGGCTTTCTAACGTAGCGTAGTAGTAACCTTAGAAGTAGTGTAGTGTAGAAGTGAAGAAGTGTGTATTAGTAGTGTACTAGCCCGGGTTACAAGGTTACTACTACTGTATTACTACTACACTACAACTGTTATGAGGTTACTACTACTAGATTACTACCACACTACTACTAAGGTTACTACTACACTACGTTAGAAAGCCGGCTGGTTTTCCTATTAGTTATAACTATGTCTATTTTTCATTTAAAAAAAACTTATAAAGATAATTTAATTGTGTAAACTAGACTATTATTTACATATTAGAAAGCATTATCAAAGAGTCACCGCTGTTGAAAACAAAGATAATTATACAGTGTTCAGTGTTCTATTAGCTGATATACAAACTTCTATGTTTTTTTTGCGTATTCTCATGCTCTAGTTAAAAAACTTGATATAACATTGACATTTTTGTTTTATGGTTTTTTTACCATGTCTTAACTGTTTACCATTAAGGCTTAATTTCGTCATTGGTTTCACTTTCGCCGTTGACACTGAAACCAACGATGGAATTTTAGCATTATTTAATCTTCCCTCTAGTCTATAAAATCTTCTAGTCATCTATTCAAGCATCTTAACTATCTAACTTAGAGTACTACAAGAAAAGGTTTCAAAAATTAAATTCTTCATTATATTCCACTATATTAAAATAATTATTGATAATTTAGGTTTAAGTCTGCTCCATGGCATACTCAAAGTACTCCACGCTATTGGTCCTATAAAAATAAATATGTCAAACATTCATTCTTAATAAACTCCACGCATTTTCATTTAATTTACGAATACTGTTTTTATGTTTCATTTTACTCCAAAAAGCCTTATATAAATGCGAAGTCAAGTGAGTTTGTTCGTTTGTTTGTTTGTAATGGTTTCCCGTCTCAACTACTGCACCGATCAACATGAAATTTTGCATATAGGTTGTCAGAGGTACAGAAAAGCATATATGGTACTTGTCATTCCTAAACCGCGGATGAAACAGCGGGGCTCAGCTAGTGCTTCATATAACACAAAAACAGTAACATCAAATCAAAAACAGACGAAAACAGCAAAATAAAAATCGATAGAAAGCGAGAGAGCGAGAAAGAGAAACCGGATATCTGATAGATTCCAAACAACATCTGTATTGTAAACATTCGTACTCACGTAGTTTGAATAATTTTGCCTAAATGCAAGTTGTTTCGACAAAGGGAGCCGTGTTGGATCAAATGTTGCCCGAGGGCGCCACAAATCATTGAGCAAAAACCTGTTGTAGGTAATTTCGGACGGGCGATCTTGCCTTGCCGATACACCAAGATAAGCTGAACAAATTGCCGATAGGCCTCAAACGGCGATATTTTATCAGTTTATTTATGGCCAATATCTGTAGCGAGGTGATGATTCATCACCGGCTAGTAGCCAGTGGGAAATCTTTATACATAGTTGAGAGTACGTGGTTGGTTTTTGCATTTTTTGCGGGTCGACTGGTAGACCCCGTTTTAACCTTTTCTGTTTGAAAATTGAGAATTCGATTTGAAAAGATAAGATAGGGATTCAGCGAAGTTTACTAAGTTGGCACAGGTTTTTTTAATACGAAGATGAAAATTTTCCAAAATCTTTTTAACACCAATGTTAAAAACGTAAAGCGAGTATGTATGAAGCGCAATATAAACGCGCGTAACGCGAGCGGAGCCGCGAGTCAGATGATCTAAAATTTCATATTTGCAATAAAACCAAAAACAAAAATGTTTACACCAAATAAAGCTTACACACGAGATGTTATGGCAGAAGCTTAAGCGTTTTATCTCCGGATTAAATATATCCCGGCATTCTGGCACTCTGGCACCTGGCTAATTTACGCGGCTCGGCTCACGTGACGGCTTGTTGGTTCAGCCGGGAAGAACATCAGCGAAACACTTAGTATGTGCTAATTTATGACTAAGTATTTTGATAGGGTGATGAGTCAGTATATTTGAACTGCTGTAGTTGTAATAAAAACTCTGCTAGCAAAAATTACGTCTAATCTGAGGTGAGAGGAAAGTGTCTTGAAGTAACACTAGGTAAACTCTGTAATATAACCATCATGCTATAGTTGTCACACGACGTTTCGTTTCAGTGGTAACTGGATTTGATTGTTGGGTTTTGAATCCACCCACGCCCTAGGCTGTATCGTGGCATCCAAACGCGTCAACCATCAAACTATAAAATTAAATTAAAATTATTAATTTTTTAATTGACAATATGATTAGACAATATTCAATCTAACTCTATGTTAGTTTCTATTTCTTTTTAATTCGATCAGTGCTTCAAAAGTTTAAACATCCTGCTTGTACAATGTTATAGATTTTGCAATCACAAAGAAATGTCTATCGTTATTTTATGTTCGTCCGTTTGTTGCTCTGATACTGTTACTCTACTTTAATCCTAATGTACTTACAGTCCACTTTTAGTACTGTTTTTATGAGCACTGTCAGGAACAAACCGATGGACTCGACAGGCGTACAAAAATACAAATCCTGTAAAACCATAAAGCCGGATCTATCTTAGGTACAAGCACTTCATAAAATTGTAATCTTGGCTAAGTAAGCCATGAAATACGTAGTAGTTGGTGAGTGTGAGAAAATACACTACGCATTTGACTAAAGAGAATTTGCCGTTTAACAAAGATATCACTGTTTTATCGCGCTGGAAAAACAATCTTATTTGTTAAGTAAGCTTTTGGGAATTTACAGGTAGATAATCTTGCGTAGGTATCTTTTTGGTTATTTCACAGTGGGTCTAGATGAACGCAATATATTATGTCTTGTTTAATAAATGACTAAAAGTTTCTTTGCAACTTCATTACTTATCTTTTTTTGTGTTTGCTGTTGTAAAAGCCTACCTAAACGTTTATAATTTGAGAACATAGATAAAAAAAAAAACATTTTCTTAGGATGTTTAATTTGACTTTACCCTTTTGTGTCCCACTGCTGAAAGAGCCTTGTTTGCTTTAGCCGAATTTTTTCTTAACTTTATTGGCCTCTTTTCTCTCAGAATACTTGAGAAGCAAACAAAATAACCGGCGAGACTGACGTTACCCTGATTTGAAATACAATTCATTTTGCTCCCCTCTCTTTTAAACTTACAAACAACAGTGCAGCGGCTATTTACTTTTATTTCCTCATCACTCAAGTCTTTCGAAGTACACTCATAAATATGCAAGTCCGGAGTTGTTGAGGCAACTCTTCGTATTTCACCACTTTTAGCTTGGATACGTCCTGTACAATGGATTGCGAACGCCACATAGGAAGGCTTCACTGAAGTTTCATAGTTGCAATATCCGAACATTCATAAATATTCAGAACGGTGTAAAGTCTACATTCAACACTTAAACTAGTTCTGAGAACACCAGAGGGCGAGGCGATAGCTGCTTGTGTTATAATTGAAATTCACTCTTTGCTTCTCTGTAGTCCTTTGTAGTAGGGTAAGTATAATACCAGCTAATTGGTAAACTGATATATTTTCTGTAATGAAGCCGTTTAGGTAAGCGGTTAATGGATTTACATTGCGAAGTCCTGTTTGTGTAACTAAAGCTTTCGCTTGCTTTAGCTCAACAAATTTTTGCTAAAAAATTAAATCAGCTCCAAATTCACTTTATTCTTTTTTTTAAGGCTTCAGGGCTCTTGGGATAGTTCGTTCTTTAAAGAAATTAAGTTCTATTAAGAATTCAGAAATTGAATGCGATACTCAATAATTTAATAGGAAGTTTAATAATTTAATAGGAATTGTAAGTAGTAAGTATTACCAACTACTTTAAGTACAATCGAATCCTCAGTTATTTTTTTCGCAGCAGTATTTTAGTGTGAGCGTGTACCTAACATTAAGTGGGCACGTATTTCATTTCGTTACGCAATTTAGCTACGTTCTGCAAGCTTGCTTCGTTTGCGAGTATATAGTGCGCTAGATCGAGATCGGTATGGACGTGTTAATCTCGTAGTGTCAGAACCATGTGACGGTATTATTTTTCCCGGCATCATATCAAGTGATTAATAACGTTATTCCTTCTTCCGTAATGACAGCCGCTCGATATCTCCGTTTCCTTCTTTTATATGAAGTATTCGGTCTGTGATAATGAGTTAATCGCAGCTCCGTAAGACGGTCATTTATTATGATGAAGGGAACTGTAACTCAACTTCGGGTTTCCAGGCCGTAGCCCACGGGATTAGACGTCTAATGCAGCCACGGTTCAATAACGCTACTTCTCTCCCGTCCAGTTAATCACCCTTCAACGGACGTTACGTAGCTTTACGGTTTCCTACAAACACTTCTATACTAAAAAGCTACAGATAAGTAACTGTTATAGCAATACTTTCACATCGATACAAAAATAACGACATCACCGTAGTTAAAATAAATAGCCGCATCGTGAGATCCAGTAAAAGAGAATCGGGCGACATAAATAACATGACTAAAGCATGTGTTAAATAAACTATTTTATAAAAAGAGCCCTGTCCAATAGCTCCGGACTTATCGAAATCATATTTCAGAGACGTGAGGAGGACGATGTAGCTTACCCTTTTCCAACGCTTTGTCTGTAGAGGCTCGTTCACATGGGTACTGTCGTGATTCAAGTCACTTAGTGGCTCGCATGTCAGTAGGTCAGAAGGTGATCGCGCGAGTCACTCGCTCTATTTGCCGCTGGGCCGGTGTGAACGCAGCATCACCCTTTTCTAAAGCATTGTCTATATCACATTGTCACGAGCACGCGGCGACACGAGATATTCTTTGAGATATAACTTTATTCTTGTAATATTTCTGTATGACTCGTGTTGTTTAAACGGGTGCAAGCAATTTCAACAATTTATTTATTATTGTGACAGAGTTTTTTTCATTATATTAGAGCTCAGAGCAACATACATTCGAAATATTCGCGTGGGTAGTAGGAACTTAAAAATGAATAAAACATAAAAAATATAAATAAAACGATGATAATAAGTATAGACGTTATTTTGTGCTGCTTTTAAACAAGATCTAAATGATATAAAAATTAAAATAAAAGCTGTTACAAAGAGGTTTAACAAAACATGTACATGACGAAGTTTCTACGTATACGTTTACTAGAGTTAGAAGATTCTAAAACCTATGTTTTTACCATCCCCATATTATTCCTTTGACTCATAGACATAAGTAAACATTCAAGCGCATCAACTATCTGTAAACAACCAGCATCGCAACCACAACAAATACCTCGAGCGAGCAAACAGTCCGCTGCACAAGTTCAGCATCAAGAAACAAAACGTACCCGGACATGTTTATGGTTGGAAGACATTCACTGAGTGGATTCCGGGGTTGTGTAGCGCTGCTCTACAGACTGCCTCCTACAGATACCGTGCTTAAGTAGATTGAAGCGCGCCATGCATCTGTTAAAATAAACTTATTCCTATAAACTTTTACGATTATTGGTTTATGCTTTGCGGTAGGTACGAGTAACGTTGAGACAGCCATGAGAACCTTGTGTGTCAGTTCGCACATTCCGCACTTGCTTTTAACTTTAGTGAAATTTGGTAGCAACTAATATCTGGTCATCCATTTACATACCCTGTTATATCCGTAAGGTATCCAGTAAGGTATCCAGTATTGACTGGAGGATGCAATTTTGCTACTTAAAGCTAACTATCGACTATCAAAAAAATTACACATTGCGCTCCGTCCTTCTAAAAGCGCTAACGCAGACACTAATCCCGTCGGTTTTGTTTGTAAACAATTGTCGTCGTGCCGATACTTTCTTAGAACAAAACCCGCCAGCTTAAGATACCGATTTGTTAACATTTCTGTAAAGTTTCCATTTTTTCTTGCGTTCTTAAACCGGTCATGACTCTTACTATTTTTAACATGCATTTTTTTGGTATTTTTGCAAGAATACTTAGAAGTGTGTGTACATGCCCATCAATTATCCAACAGGGTTTTCGTAGCTTCCTGTTTACAATATTATGACACCTTTCCTCCGAAGAGATTGGCAGAAGTGTATTACAACACTTACTACTTTGCCGGATGATATTACGTCCACAACGTGACAAGGGGCGAGCCTGTCACCATACACCGGGCTCCAGTTATGTAGCAGATGACATTAGATACACACATAATTATGTTCACACAGAGACCAAATTGGTTCGTGCATTTGGCTTGGATCGAACCCGCTCCCTCTGGATTAAGAGGCTAGCCTGTCCAACTAGGCTATCATCGCTCTAAGATCTGGTAGAACGGTACCTATAATGGGTAACCTGTGTGTAGGTCTGAGCGTCCGACTATTCGAGTACTAACGAACGGTAGCCAACGTGGAGCAGACGGAGCGCTCACTCCACTCTACCATCTCTAATGAGAGACTTCATCGTTAAATAAATTGGATAAAGACGTTCGTGATCTCTCAAGAACAACTCGGGCCTCTTTACTGCAATTAACTAAATTAAAAGATTGCTCGTGCACTTGCCGAAACGTCTCAGACACTTGGGCTTCTTTTTCTGTGTGATTTCTTCATTAATTCGTATTTTGAGTGTCGTAGTGATCTTTCAGTGTCTGTCTTTTAATTTAACTCGACAGCTTTCTTTAACTAAAGGAAAAAAAAATTGAGACAATTACTTGGTGGTAATATAAATATTAAATGAAGTCGATCAAAAATGAAAAGTTGTAAACACGAGTATAACGCTTTGGATCTAATTATGTACCTAATGTTATATTTTAAGAGGGCCGCGACGCTCTGAAATTTCCATACAAACGCGCTACTCAAATTTATTGAAAACAATTTGTCAGATTGTTCTGAAATTTGGCATGTACAATTAAATTAACAATATCTCCGCCCCTATGTTCTTGGTTTTTTTTTTAATGTTCTCAAGCGAAAATAGAGGTATGAAAAATATCCGCATTTTCAAGGGGTCACTTTTGACTGATTTATTCAAAATAGACAAAGCAAATCATAAATTCCATTACATAGGGAGGTTATCTACATCATTAGCTGTTAAAGGAATCCATAATACAAGGAAAATTCTTAGTTACTTAATTACAGAAGTGCAAAAGTCTTAAAAAAAATGAAATTGCACTTTGTCACTCTGTAGGTAACTTTAGAGGCTCGTCAGTGTCATCACTCGCTCTCTTCGCTCGTCTTTTTCTTCTCAACAAAATGGCTATAGAATACCTTAAGCCAATGCGAAGTTAGTCTAGGTCGCCTAGGTCGAAGTTAGTTTGGTCGCCTGACTCTTAATAGGTGCAAATATAAATAAATAAATGAAGTTCATCAGATTTAATGCTAATAAGCAACGTGAAAAGGTGACAACTTCTCTTACAGTACTCGGCGATATATACTCGTATTGCACATCGACCTTTGGAAAGAGACTTTACCTTCGTAGAGCATTATCTCTGTTGCACACTAAACGAGACTGTCGTACGAAAGAGATAACGCTCTACGAAGCCGAGTCTCTTTCCAAAAGTCGAAGTGCAATACTTATGGCCGGGTACTGTATCAACAAACATCCATCCACACTCCATTCAAACTTTCGCATAAATAATATTAGTGTGATTATTACTGAAATTTAAAAAAAAAACCTGTATTTTATTAAAATACCTAGCTGTTTTTGAAATGAACGATACAAAGAAGTCACTGGGGTGCATTTAATAACACTATCAGTCGACAGATTTTACTTACAGCGAAAATCCAAAAATACAGGCGCATTTATCTCTCATGCAAATATGATTATTTATTATCGTAATATTATATCCGTGAATTGTAGATCTCGGAATAACAATTCATATATATGTAGATGTAATGTAATAACGTTAAAAAGCTTTCTGACTGTACAGGGTTATCGGGATAGGGTGTACAAAACCAAAAGGGGGTCATTATTGAAGTCCTATTTTGATCAACTTTTACTATGGAGCTAACCGAAAATAACCAAAAAATAATACTATTAGCTGTCCAATGTAAAAGTTAGTCGATCGTCGACAATACATGTATGGAACAGCTTTTTTTTAATATCAGGGATAGCCCCATAGTAATCGTTATTAATAATTATAAGTACCATGAACCCCTTTCCTAATAACCCTGTTTAAATAGATTTCTATGATTATTTCTATGCATGTATGTAATTGAATTTGGCGGTTTAATAAATTACTTGTTTCATTTTATTTTTGATTTCAAGAACTTTGAACATCGAAGTGCGTGGTGTGCTCTATGTCTATCTGGTGGACTGATAGGCGAAGGAAAATAATTGAAAATTTATTGTACACTTAAAAATTAAGACGCTCATTAGTACAGTTTGCCTTTACCTGAAGTCATAAAATTATGAAACGTTCTAAAGAATCATATTAGGGAAAAGGAAATTGTAACATTTGACGTCAAACTGATGCGGGCAAAATAGGCGGCTCCTGCGCCAACTGTCCTGGGAACCCGGATCACCGGATTAACTGCCTGTAACCGTGTCATCTGCCCGTCAGATAAGATTTACATCGTTTACGTTCTTTGCTTGGAACGTTATACCGACCGCTTTTTAAAATTAAGTATGAAAGAGAAAAAGACGAGAACCAGGTGGCTTGTCTTGAGAGAGACGAGAAACTTGGTTTGGCTATAGAATGAATGAGCAGGTGATGATGAAGATGATTATGTCACATATTTTTTTTGTTTTTAGAAAATACTAGCTGCGCCCCGCGGTTTCACCCGCGGTTAAAAAGTATCCTATATGTGCTATTTTAAACTATAATCTATCTCTGTGCCAAATTTCATCCAGATCTATTCAGCCGTTCTGGCGTGAAAGAGTAACAAACTTTCGCGTTTATAATATTAGTAGGATAGGTAACTAAAACTGTTAACTAACGGTACATTTTCGAACAAGTGTAGCCTAAGTAGAACTCAGCTGAGCAACTTAAACGAACGTATGAACGAGCGAACGAAATCGGCTGTCGAGTGGTAGTTTTAAACTTCCAACAAGTACGGGCACGTCAAAACAACCCCTTCGATATCGACGTGGCTGCGAGCGGCCGTGGCCGTTGCACGTCAGAGCGGCTCATATTGGATCTGGCCGGTTCCATATCCACCCGCGGTGCTACCACTGTAATCCTTTAATCTCTGCATTGCGTCACGCCAAGCGGAATGAGAATTATCGGTTTCCCTGCTGATAAACACAAACGAATGAACCCGACCCGCAATCCAGCTCAATAATGCTCATCCGCGGTATAAAAATTGATTGTAACAGCCCGACCTGTAAGTACCTTCGATTATTTTCTGATTACCGCGAGTTATTTATTTGGTGACATAATTTATTGGTTTTTAGCCGGGCATTAACGAGCAATCGACGATTTTTACACGCAACTACGGGTGAGTTGTTTCGTAACCGAATACGAGGACCAACAATAACAAAACTGGTTGATGGCGCATGCAAAAAAAATGTCTTACCATGTTTGTTGTGGGATGAAGTAAGCAATCTACACGTCGTGTTTACAATCGTTCAGCTCAAAATTCACTGTGTTTCAAATTTAATGGATCGTTTCCAATGCCTTTTTTGAGCGTAACATTTTCGTAAGAGAACAGCCCCCCGATTCTACATACCAATTGTTTTCAAATTGTAAATGAATTGCTTCAAATTTACACTTTTTGTATGCCACAAGGGTCAAAAGTAGACATTAGCCCAGGTACCATCTGTCAACAAGTTACATGGTCTGTGTCGAGGACGGTGGTGATGGGCGCGGTGTAAACGGCTTAACCTTGCTCTCGATGACAAATAACGCGTGACTGTTGAAGCCCGCGTGGATAGGATTACTGAAAAAAAAGCTCGCTCACCTAACACGGTCGCGACTAACGATGTATAAAATTTCCATTGTCATCAATCTCTGACACGACGGCGAGGATTCGCAAACTCTTCACTAATTGCAATTTGAACAAAAACTAAAGAGCGGAGTCATCGCGGACTGCAATTTTTTACGCTACGTTCTTTAAAAATAACCGCGGAACTGGAAATCGCGCCGAAATGTTGTACAAGTCGGAGTTCGTTATTCCGTCTCTCTGAAATGGAAACAAATCAGCGGTGAAATAACAACATGCAAATAACTTTGGCTTTACGTTTTCAACTTTGAGCTTATGAAAGAAAGTTACGCGTAGTGTTACTTAGCAAGTAAGGTCTGACAAGATGAGTAGCCTAGCCTTATTGTATGTGACGTGTAACTATAGGAGTTGTCAATAAATTCTGATCTCTGATTTCTGATTTATGCTTATTTAGTGGTCGAAACTTTTGACTGAACGGACTGATTGTGTTGTATTTATCAACAAAAAAATGTGGTATATGATAAATTGTACTACATCGATTATACTTAATTATACTTAAACTTGTGTTGTAAAGTGTTATTCTACTAATTAGGCATTAAAATTAAGTAATATGTTTTCGTGTTCGGACAAATAGGCGTAAGAAAAATGGCTGGTGGGCGGCATTCAGGGCGATACGAGCTAGCATATATTATAACGTTTGGTTTGCTTTTGACGTGTGTGTTAAATACTACGTATGTTTTCCAAATCGGTATTTAAATAAAGTTAAAGTTTGGGCTATATAATGAATACTAGGTGCGCCCTACGGTGCTACCCGCGGCTAAAAAGTAAACATTACACGTGTATAAAACGTACGTTAATTTACGCGTGTAATTTGGCCAGAAAGCTCAGGTAGATACGACTCCATAGCTTGCGTTTACTTCACGGACGCTGACTTGCGCGATAGATGAGACACTGCCTACGACCACCCTCACTACGTTCAATGTCCGCGTGCAGTTTAGTCCAAGAGCTCAGTTATGACACCGCAGCTTGCATTTACTTCAAATGGACTGACTTGCGTGATAGATGGTCGTAGGTGACATCGCCTACAACCATATACAAACACAGACACAAAAACATAAGTGCACAAACTTTCGTCTTTATAATAGTTTATTCAAAAATGCTTATGGGTAACGTTTAATTTGAATCTAAGCGTGTTCAGACAAAAACTGCAAGAAGGTTATGATAAATGACATTAAATCGAGAATCGTGTTTGCGTGTTTTAGGGGGGTGAGTCATACTTAATCGAAATACTTTTGTCATACTTTTGTTTCAATATTGCTCACTGTGAATACAAATTAATATACTTAAATTTTTTGCTCATCCCACGGGAACACTACATTTTTAAGGGATAAAAAGTAGCATGTGTGTACTAAATTACATTAAAATCAGTCCAGCCGTTTGAGCGTAAAGAACTAACAAACACACAACTTATACACTAACACACACTCACAAACTTTCGCCTTTATAATATTAGAATGATGCCATTTTATTCCTCTCATTTAATAGAAATATAACGTAACTATTTCAGGACTATTACGCGTTCACTAAAAGAGAAAGGTGAATAGTTTCCATTAATATTTTAACTATGCATTTTATTTAAAAGGATTAATAATTGTAATAAATATAATAAATAATAATAAATGATTAAAATTAATTAGGTAATTATTATCATATAAACGAATTTCCAACCCTAGAATCAAATCTACGTCGTAAACATATCTACGCCGTAACCATGTCTACGCTGTAGCCACGTCTACGCCGTGAGCATATCTACGCCGTAACCACTTCTACATCGTTGCCATATTGTCATAAAAACTGATTGTTTAATTCTGAGACGAAACAAATAATAGATATTATTTTGCTACAATCCTTCATAATGCATACATTTTTAAGATTTATATTGACTATTTTATTTGGCTTCTATTTTGCCATTCTTACTATGTACTTTGATCAACCACTTCAAATATGTCCTAATTTTGTAGAAAATGTTTTTCAAAGTTTACTTGTTATCGAAAATGTAGTTGTATTATTCGTAGAATTTATACTGAAATAATAATTTTCAACAATGAATATTGCACGAAATCGAGTGGACAGCCATTAGTCTCTAAACTTTCGGGGTTCCACACCACGAATGCGAAAAACTATTCAGAGTGTCCATTGTTCGACTTTGAACAACTTTCTCCTTTACAAATTACATTGGATCTGTTTTATATATTATCAAACTTGAAAATCCTTTGTAATTTATTTGATGAACGCGTAAGATAAGTTGCTAAAGTTCAACATAAGTATAGTTATATAGTAAGTACGTTTCAGTGACATAATTTTGTTCCAAAATTAACCACTTATGTATTTTTTTTAATTTTGTGAAGAAAAAAATTAACAACAGCATGTGGGTTCGATTCCCACCTAGGGCAAACATTTATATCATGAACATTTGTGTTTGTTCTATGTCTGGGCGTTGATATGCATTTAAGTATGTATTTAAAAATATCTAAGTATGTAAATCAGTCTCTGGCAGCCATAGTACAAGCTTTGCTTAGTGTGGAGTCAGGCGACCGTGTAGCGTGTGTGGAAGTGTTCCGAATTTATTATTTATTTAAATCATGTTGATAATTCATGAACATTTTTTAAGAGCTGAGCATTGCCATTCAACGTGGAAAAAGCGCCTGCATTCTGGGGACCTTTCCTTCCAACGAATGGTCTTTTAGTTTAAAATATTAAGTTCAATTTAGTTATTTTGAATTTTAGTTTTCAGTTAATAATTTAATATTCTTTATTTTTCTGTTTTTTAAGTTGTGTACATTTTAGTTACATTTTTTATGAAATAATGTACTTGCGTAGCGAAAACTATTTTTTTTCATAATAAAAATTATCCTTTGTCAGTCAACTCCGTTACTCAACGTGTAAAAAAACGTAACGACATTCTGTTGATAAGCTGCTACGTGAAAACAAACATTCAAACAGACACATTTGTGTATTTATATTTTACTAGCTGTGACCCGTGATTTCAACCGCCGTTCCACAGGAGCCGTTATTGTTTGCGGAACAGAAAGTACTCTATGTCCATTTCTGTATTCCTGACAACATGTATACACAATTTCATGATGATCGAGTGTGTAGTTAAGGCGTGAAAGAATAACAAACATAAAAACGAATAGACTCAGTTTCGCATTTTTAATATCAGTTACATTTAAGAATTCCGAAAAATACGAATAGGATTAAGGTTAATACCACTCCAGGGTCCTTGATTTTTTTGTACTCGTTGATATCGTACGTGATATGATGACGTACGTGATATCGTGACTCGTCGCACACACCCCATATACGCAAATACACACAACGCAAATCTTGAAATGGATTAATAATTAAAATTGTTCAATTTGTTAAATAATTTAAATGAATAAAATAGGCACCTGCAACTATGTTGATCAAGAAAACCCGCTATAGCCACATGTTTATCATGTTTGACAAATATCTTAGCTCAAGCAATGGGGTAGGCTGAAAACCAGCTCTGCGTGGACCTCATCTACGCAGAACAGTGCTGAGCCTACTCCAATTGCCAAAACAATTATATCGTTATACTCAGTTTAGGTGTAATGAAATAAGTACTTATAGTTTTCTTTAATGTTATTAAGTCATAGGTTTTGGCAATAAATACATTTTTTATTTTTATTCTATTTTATTTTGTATACCTATTTACTAAACAGCTAAACATAAACTCGAAGTACCTAAAATCACCCTCACCCTTTCTTTCCTTTCCTTTGCGGTATTTTGCAGTAAAATCGTAATGAAAACTATCCAGAAGCTGCCGGGAAGCTACGAATAAGGCATTTCGATGCGAAGCTGATTCCAAAGATCAAGTACTCAAGTTCGTCGACCTTGTACGCACCTTTTGCAGTCAGAGTACGCACTAGCAAACGTTTGATGCGAAAATCACTCTTAGTTTATCCTAATCTCGACTTTATTTTCAAAGCTCTACAGTTTTCTGGAAAGAAAATATAAAATTGACAAAGTTTGTATGGAACTGTCAAAATACGCGACGTGTGAGAGAGACAGCTGTAAAACGTTTGAACGAATGAGATCTTAGAAGCTATTGAAATAAAGGCGAAAATAAAATACAGTCAATGCGTGGAACGCGTCGCAACCCAGAAAGAGGCGGTAATGACGGGATCGTTTGACTATCTTTGGAATTCTCGCCGCGTGCGTCACTCTGAAACTTTTTACGATTATTACAACGGTTTTTGATCCTCTCTCGTCTTTGAGTCACCTTAGACTCTCGCCCCTACATTTATTAACCGCTAAATGATAATAGCTGGTCGTGAACTCATTCAGAAATTTATTCACTGCGCGTTGTTATTCGACTGGTATAATATCTTTATTGTTAGTTGCTATGCTACCAGTTTGTGCTATGCTACATGAAGTTAATCTGAAATAGAGACTAAACATTTTTATGATTTTTTAAGTTTGGGAAAAACGGAGCTTGCTGCATAACATATTTTTATTTCTAAATATTTAAGCCAGATTTTTACGATCTTAACTATTATTATAAATGCGAAAGTGAGTTTGTTCGTTTGTTTGTTTGTTTGTTTGTTTGTAACGCTTTCACGCCCTAAGCCTCATGAAATTTTGCATATACATTGTCTGGGGTACAGAAATGTGTATGAAAGGACATAGGGTACTTTTATTTTTTCCCGAAAAAATAAACGGTTCCTTAGGACCGCAGGTGAAACCACGGGGCGCAGCTAACAATTAAAATTTTAGTATATAATAAACTTTTGAGCTGAGTCGACGCTGTAGTGATGCATAATTTTAGTCAATCATTTATAATTGTACCAAAAAATTACAAATTTCCATTTATGTGCATTTGAAAAAGATAGGTCAATGAATCGATGTAATGAGGGTTATCAAGTGTCATAGAAAAACCGTCTCTCTCACTACGAGAATAATAGCGCACACTTGATCTAGTTCACTTCACTTATGGAAAGTTAACCGGGGAGTTCCCGAGTTATCTGCACTACATTCGATATAATGCGATAGCGGGAGAAATAGTGAAGAGTAAAGTTTGTCCTGGGAAGTTAAACAGTGGTACTTTATCGTAGTTCGCGGGCCGAGACTGCTAACCACAATCATCCGACTTCGCACAACGGTTGTACGTTGAAATCATATATAAAGTTATAAAGTACATGTTGTGATGTTTATCTAAGGCCTGGTATTACACGAATGCAACGAAAACAAGTATTTTGTTTGCGCCTAGTTTGATATGAAGAATTGTGATGAGCTGGTGCAAAAAACACGGGTGGTAGAAAAAACAACCAAAATCAGTTAACCCGCAGTAGAGAATTATGAAAATCATTCTCGTTTTGGAAAAAAAAATCACAAAAAGTATCTTTTTAATAAAACTATTTAAACGTAGTTCTGTAAATTTTCAGCGATTACACCACATTTTTTTTCGATTATCAAATAGCTAGATAAAGTATAACCGAGCAATTTATTCTTATTAATGTTCTTATAACGATTAACACCAGTAAAAACATGCAAAAAATGTATTTCTAGGCGCGGATCTCATTTAGATCAAATATGCTAGACGGTTTTCAACTCTAAATACAGCGGCTTAAGTAAACATGCGTGGGTAGTAATCCTAGAATTACCGAGCCTTAATATTGCAAGTTAAACATCCCAATGATTTATCTCATAAAGCCAAAAGTTAATGCGCAAGTGACAAAACTCGTCGGGTTTCATACAAAGCTTGATAAAAATGTGCGTGTATAAACTAATTTGACAGAATTCGTAATAAAAATTTCCATAATGCGAGAAAAGACCACCCACAAGAAAACACAAACGACGAAAATTTTATTTTCATGCTCACATTTGCGCAATTTGTATACGGAATGTAAATTAGTAAGCGCCTTATTCCTGAGAACGACGTCAGGTTATTTGGCTCAGTGTCGCAATATCACTTTGGGAGTAATATCAGAAATGTTACATTAATTAGAGCATTTTCTGTGTTTAGTACTCAAAGAAACTTTTCTGAAAAACAAGCTACCTTACTCGAGAATTCTTTCTTTTCACTAGTTATTTTTACGGTGCATTATGGTAATCATTTCTTTATTAAATTCGTTGGTAGCTCTTCTATATTTGCTCTTTATAGCCTCAAGCATTTTAACTATTTCTAGAACTTCTCTTAGATTAGAAAAATAAGATGTCTCTACAGAGAAATTAGGTACTCTATTTGCAAAAGAATTTTATGCATTCTTTGATCTGCATGACTTTAATATATTTAATATATATTTTTTACACAAAAAAGAAATCCTTTTTCATAAGTATTTTTATTTCTAAAGAATATTTTTTTAGGTAATCTGGGCAATGCAAGGTAGTGCCCCCGCCAAGTCGAGTTTACAAAGGCACAACCATGCCATCCTTTTCTTGAAGTCATTCTTTTTTTTTATGTAGAATAGGTCATCGTTTGACCACCTACTCGCCTGATGTTAAGCGACGTTGTAGTCTAAGATGGAGCACGACGACCTATAAGGTACTTATTCACTCTAGCTTTGAAGTTTTGTAGAGTGAAGAAGTACAAGGACGGCAGTTAATCACGTGTGACGTTGTGGATCAAGCTAGAAGTCTGAATTTTAGAGACAAAGAGGGATTAATATAGATAATATATTCCCAAATTTCATTAAATGTTTATTAGAATAATTTGTTAGATGCTTCCATAGAAAGGTAGTGAACCAATTAACTGACTTGGTTTTACGTTAGATGTTACAGATTTTTACGATAGTTTACGTTGTTAGACTTGCACAACGGCTTGCAGTCGAGTGTATTTAAATAACTTTGACGTTCGACGACGACGAAGTGTATCTTTGATACCTAAATTGAATAAAAACATTTTGACTTTGACTTGCCCTTTTTCCATGTAATGTTTTTCATAGGTTCGATATGCCTTATATACGCCTATGACATTCTATCTGGGTCAAAATATAAACAATCTCAATATGAAACCTCGTTTAGTCGATAGGGGTTAACATGGGAATATACAAACGTCCTTACATACACATGGAAAACATCACCCCCCTTTTGAGCAGTAAGGTAAAAACGGGTTTATATTGCATGTACAAAATCAAATACATTTTCCCAACGGGCTGAATGGAAAAAATGTTGTGTCGAGAACGCGCCCCGCGCTGTCCACTGCAAGATTTACAATGTTCCATTACAGTGTGCGAATACCCATCGGAGCTGTGCCTAGAGTTCAACGGTTGGATAGCTGGGTTTTTTGCGGTATTGAGGGTTTTTGATACCGCCGCTGTAGGAAATAAATCTGTGCGGCATGCACACGCGGCGGCTGGACAGTCAATACTCTGTTCCACTCGTAGTGATATTATTGTTCAGTACTCTTTATGATTCCAAGAGAATTTCGCGCCCCGTTCCGGCTTTGCAGGTCTAAAAATATCTAACTGATGATGAAAACGGCATTAAAATCCGTTGTGTGCAGATGTTAGGGAGTTGGCGGGTACACAGAGAGACTGGCAGACAGAGAAACGCGGATGGTGACTTTGTTTTGTACTATGTAGAGATAATAATTATAGCTCGACAGAGATTATAGATACACATGTCTTGTCCGTTGTAAAAAATGTGTCTGAAAAATATGTATCTATAAAACTCATCGGTAATTGATGTAATTTTATCTTTCTTTTCTTATAAGTACCTTTTAGGCATTGAATCGTACCGTACACAATATTCGTACGCTATTTTACCGAACATTCTTAAAGACCCACTAGTCTTAATAATAGAATTTCCGAGAGAAAAATGATAAGGTCAGGCAAACAACCATTCCTACCTACAATAGTCGATAACGAATCTTCAGAAATCGTTGAGTCAATAAGACTTATAGATAATAATATATCTAATTACTTTAAGTAAATTTTACTTACTAAAATATCACTAAACTTCTAAAGAAAAAAATTGCACAAATAAAGTAGACTAATGGCTACTTGCACTAAGAATTGCCTAAGTCCCTGCTTAACTAGTTTTAAACTACTTCTAGCGAAATATTCGTTTATCGGGCACGTAAAGTTAAGATTCTTCTAAGAAATTACTTAAGGTTCGTGTAAAAAAAATTGGTAGGAGCTAGCTAGGAGTAGATTATACTAGATAAACAAGGACTTGTGCAATTCTTATATTTAGTGTAAGTGGCTAAAACATCCCTACGATTTTTTATCGACCTTACGATCCTTTGATTTTATTAATTACTAGCTGCGCCGCGCGGTTTCACCCGCGGTCCCACAGGAATCGTTTATTTTTTCGGGATAAAAAGTACTCTATGTCCTTTTCTGTACCCCAGACAACATGTATGCAAAATGTCATGATGATCGGTTGATTAGTTAGGGCGTGAAAGCGTTACAAACAAACAAAGAAGCGAACGAACAAACTTACTTTTGCATTTATAATATTAGTTAGGAAGGATGAACAAATTTTAAACCAGTTTGGATACTTATCTTTTAAACAAACTAAGGAAGATAAACAAATAAACTAACAACAAAACAAATCCACAGATAAACTAAGGAAGATCACAACTTGTAACAAATTGAAATAATTACAGTGACTAAATCGAGTTCCGCGTTGATTACCGAAATAAACTCAGTTACAAGTAATTAAACATGCACGCTAATTAAAATGAGATTCGACTCGAATAATTTGCGGTGGCTCCGGCAACATTAATCCGGAATAAGTATTTTTTAAACACGTATCGAGTACTCTGTTGCTGCTATAAAAACTACTGTGTAAACAGTTTTATTTCATTTAATTTTCATTTATTTCTTTAAATAGAAACAAAAAAATATCAAATGTTTTTCGGCGTTTCAATGACGTTAGTGAGCGAGGCATCTCTACTTTAGCTTCGACAAAAATAAAACATTATTATGTCGTAAACGTATGTCCGATTTATGTCCAGATATTTGTCTTCCTCTACACGTCTCTACAAAAAAAACCTGTATAATTATCGAATCTGCTCATAAAATTTCACGAGAGTCAGTTGAGGTATGCGAGCTGTGAGCTCTTCAGCTTACAGAGCCAGTAGTTAGTACTTTGAGATTTTTATAGAACCATTAAAACAGTCACACCAAAAAATAAGCTGAGTAGAGTATCTTCTGAGTAGAGGCTTTTTGTCCGAACAAGGCGGTCGAGTCTATTTAAATAACTTTGACGTTCATAAGTGTATCTTTGATACCTAAATTGAATAAAAACATTTTGACTTTGACTTTGACTTTAAGCCTAATTTTTTTTTTAGTCAATCACCGTCTAAAAGTTATTCGAGTTTTGGTCTCATGTTTTATGGCTAATGTTCACCAAAATTTAACACGGCGATTTTTTTTTCAACCGTCTATTGTTGAAATGTAACTTATTGAACAGTTACCAGAAACATACCGTCAACAAATTTAATCACCTTGTTAAGTTTCAGTGCACTTGGGTCTATGCACTAAATTTTTTTTGTAAATATTTAATTGCGAGAGAATTATGTTTTATTTTAATTCGACTCCGCAAGAAAGAGGGTTATGTTTTTTGAGTGTATGTAAGTTTGTATGTGGGTATGTATGTATGAGGTTTCTTTAGCACGCCCTACAGCCTAAACAGCTTAATGGATTTTAACATGTGAGGTGTCATTTGAATCGTCTTGATAGTGGAAGTGACCTAGGGTACAATATTTTGCAGCCGGGTTGTTTTTTTTTTTTTTTTATAATGTGACTTCTTTGTTGTCCTGATTACAACAACGAAGTTATTTGAAGAAATACATTTAAATGTAAGATCTATGACTATTATTTTCGTTTTGGCTTTATAGCTTTACTGATTTGCTCTCTTTCCACCCTTCATCGAAGAAAGATTTTCTTTGTATCTGTACAATAAATCAAAATACATTTTGATCTTAAATAAACCCCTTGTCAATATCAAACATTAGTCTTTATTTTGGCGTCTCGAAGAGTAATGTTATTGTAGGTATTTATGAGTATTTAATAATACTATAAGAGGTTTTTTTTTAAATTATCGTTACCTTTCGCCATCAGGCAGGCCATCTTCTGGATTGCTATTCTTCTTAAAAAAAAACGGTAAGGATCAAACTTAACAAACTAAGCTTATAAACTTAAAGGTTATCCGACGCTCTGAATTTTACATACAAACGCACTTGTCAAATTTCTTAGAAACAATGTATCAGAGTATGGTTAAATTTGGCATTTATAATGAAATACGAGTAAACTATATCTCCGCCCCCTATGCTCTTGGTTTTCTAAAAAAATGTCCTTAAGAGGAAATGGAGTTAAGAAACATATCCACATTTGTATGGGGTCACTTTTGACTTAAGCTGATTTATTTAATAGTTAAACAAAGCAAATCAAAAATTCATTTACATAGGGAGGTTGTTTACATCACTAGCTTTTAAATTAATCCATAATGCAAGGGGAAATTTTAGTAAATCAAAAATGATTACAAAAATGCAAAAGTCATATAAAATATTGAATTTGCACTTTGTCACTCTGTAGATAACTTTAGAGGCTCGTCAGTATCTTTACTTGCTCTTTTCGCTCGTCGTCTTCATCTATACGAAATGGCAATAGAAAACCTTCAGCCAATGCCAAGTTAGTCTAAAGTGATCGCCGGACTCTTGAAAAAGGAGTATAGAAAAGACTGTACACCGGTACACTGTTGTTAATACAACTTATTTTCTAAGTACAAAATCAACTTCTTCAGTATTAGTACTAAGAGTATTATTAGAGCTTATCCATGTCTCTTTACGGTCTGTTAACTAAAAAAATCCTTGGTCACAGTATTTTCTCTCACTCTAGCAGCAAGTGATGTTAATGGAGAGACAGAGATAATGATATTTTGTCAAGGGACAAGTTATAGTAAACGGGCTGTAGTAAATAAATATTTCATTCTGTATAAAGTTTTGCAGGTAGGTTTTTGACGTGACAACGTCTTATAAATTGGTTTGCCGGGTGACACTTCAAGAAACTGCGTTACGCTCCGCTCACGTTATGCGCTCACAATGAGAGCGAGTGAGAGGCACGCGTCCCTTCCACTCGGGCATGGTTAGCCCGCCTAAGAGCGAGAGAGACAGACATAAAAAGTCGTTGTCACGTAAAACTTTCGCCCGTATACCGACTTTACAGGCAACCAATTTTTTTATACAACGTGTTGTTTTGCGTTCCCGCGGAATTGGTAGAGGTAATTATAAAAGAGCACGAATAAACTATGGGATAACATTGAAAAAAAAACAGCTGTTCTTTACACAAAATCGTTGATATTCAACAAAATGTATTGAACAGTTGCTTTTTTTTTTCGATTTCACGGTTGCCCCATAATTTATTCGTGCTTTATTTATGTGGAGTATAACTAACTCTACAAATTCCGCGGGAATGCAAAGCAACACGTTGTATTTGTACTCATACAATTTTTACAAAGATATGCTTCGTTTTGAGCCGTATTATAAGTAACCTAAAAATACAACATTGAAAATCATGAGGTACAAAAGTATATTTAGTTCATATTCTTTCGAGTACACAACTGTTAATATCTTTGTCTCTATGGCACAAAATTACCTGATTTACTATCTGTCTGTCTGTCTCTGTAAACAGAAATAGATATCTTAGTAATTGCTGCTATCAGATTGTAACTGAATACCTTTAGTTGTACATTTACGCGCGTTTGATGTTTTTTCAACTATGGTATTCTATTCAGCCGGTAACCCCTGGCAACCATTCGTCTTGTAAGGTTCTTCTTGGATGAAAGAAAAGCAAAACTCAGCTCCTAAACTTAATATTGAAAATAAAATGAAAAGTAAGAGATAAAGACCGATTTAAAGATTAGCAACTTCACAGTTTATCTTTTTAGTAAATGTTTTTACGGCGAAGGTATCGCTGTAAAATTATTTATTTGTTTCTTGGTTTACGAATCATTTGGTTGTCAAAATATGTGCTATCGAAGAAGGATCTTACAAAATCTTAATTGAATAAAAAGTGATACTTAATCCAATGTTCACCGAACAATGGTTTAGGCGATTATTTATTTCACTATGATAATAATAATTTATGAAACGGGAATTACGTACGATTTAGTCGGTTATGCGAGTGCTTATTGGTTATTAGTGATTATTGAGAACTATGCGAGACGCAGCCGCGCGCGCGCACTCGCTTTGTGAAGACCGCCGAATGCGGTTGAAACTATAGTCGGAATAATCGACTAAATTGTACGTGAGTACGATTCCCGTGAGTAGTTCCCATTTCATAAATCATAATGTGTGACTACCACGTCAATTTCCATAATAAAATAAAAACAATTTCTGTCTCTATCACACTATGCTATGTTTGCTATCCTGTGCTATGGGAGAAAGTTAGTTCTTCAGTAGGATGGGTACTAAAGGGCCTAATTGCCAGTATTAGGACAAGGACAGTGTTAAAGGTGACAAATACGTAAAACAAGGGAATACTGTGGTAGGGGTGGAGGTTATTGGAAATATACACTAAATAACAATTTTGGGTGAGAATCAGAATAGTAATTTTTCAGTTTCATTATAACTTAGAGTTTGAAACCATGACATTAGCTTCCTTTTATCTCCAAATTTTAAAAGAGATTTGTTTTTGATCTTGCCGTATAGTCTAGAGCTAAGGGATTCACACTAGTAAGTACTGCCCTTTGTTGACATTTATCGTATAAAAGAGCTTTCAATAACAGTTGGTTTCAAATTTCTTCGTTTGTACAACTTTTGGTGAACTTTGGCCTTAAATTACTTTTTTCTTATAGGACAATGGGCAAATTGGATCAAAAAAAGCATTTTAAAAAATTCGACACCGGTAAAAATCAACCTACAGAAATGAAAATATCTTATTTTTTAGAATGATAAAATATTAATGTATTATCAGAAATGTTAAGCAAATTCTCCATGGTGACGTCGCGAGTCACGATGACGTGACCTGCATGGTGGGTGCAGTGGGGGGTTAGTGAATGTTATGTAAATGGCTTCAATTTTTTTGTTAATTTTTCTATCACAAGGTTCATTAAATCACAACTACAATACAAAATATTTCCAAAACTGTGGGTTCGAATTCAACGAGATTCATTATGCAAAAACCTATAAACCTTACATAGAAATTGGCTATAGTGTCAACCGTGCGGGCGTTTGGACCAACGTCCATACAATTTTGCCCATTGTCCTTTAGCAATCATCCTTAAAGAATTATTCCTAAAGATAAACGGGCTATAAAAGTAAACAACTTTCTACAATAGCTGTATTTCAAATAGAAGAACTGGAATTGAACACGGCAAATACGACGGTTACGTCTCAACAATATGATGGATAGTAAACAAGAAATGCACTGAACAGAAATAAACTTGGCTAACTTTGGTTCATAGCAGGAACGCTGAGAAACTATAAGGTAAAATATGAAAGCAGGAAAATGTTTTCTTGAGTGTTTCCCGAAAATAAACTGGAGGAGCTTGGAAACATGAGAGGTGTAAAGTTTTAGCAGATAAGAATTTGATTGTTATGTGATCACAGTCACTAGAAAGAAATCCTAATTCTAACTAATATTACTAGTGGCTCTGTGGTGCTAATTACTAGTGTGCTCTATTACTAACTAGAGTTTGCCCGCGGCTCTGCCCGCGTGGAATCTATTGCATAGCAATTAATTACCTATTATGTAAATCCATTCAGTAGTTTTAGTGGTTAAGTAACAGTTGCCTACTAAATTATAAGTACAGTGATGTAAATAATAAAATGTTCAGCAAAAACATAAGTATTCTTGTTTATTGTTTTTAAAATGATACAAATACATCTAAGAAACGAATACGTACACAATATATAGGTAAATTTTAAAATATAATTAAGACATTAAAATATATTGATAGCCTAGTTGGAGAAGGACCGCCTCTCAAGCCAGAGGGAGCGGGTTCAAACCCAGCCGAAGACACGCACCAATGTGTTCATTGTGTGAACGTATGTGTGTATTGTAACTATGTCATCTACTACATAAATTGAGCCCGGTGTATGGCGACAGGCTCGCCCCCTTATACATTTGAGACTGAATGTCGTCCGGCGAAGTGTGGATGTTGTATTACACCTCTTCTAGCCCCTACGAGGGAAAGGCGTGACGCTATGTTATGTCATATTTATTTCACAATTATCGGTAGCTTACAATAACTACATCGAGAAGGTAGGTTTCCAAATGACACCTCAATATGCAAGTCACAAATTCGCTAAGTGTGCTGTATTTATTTGCCTTATCACGCACACAGACGCAGACATAATGTGGTTATGTGGTTAAAATATAATCTTCCTGTAAGATGATTAATTGGTTGATTTCTTCCATTTCAATTGCGAAAAGCCTGGTACCGTTACTTAGTCCTTCTTTTATTACCAAAAATTTTCAGTAACATAATAATTGCACCAACTTTCAAATAAAGGCAAACCAGATGAATTAAAATTCAAAACAAACATCGAAATTGTTTTTTGTTTCTCTAAGCAGTGTTGCCACATCATATTTTCGAAAACGCAGTGCTGTCTTCATTAATATACAGTTTAGCGAGAAAAGTACACTGTTTGATGAAACAAACACCTGTACAAAAAAGGAGTTATTGTTTTTCTAAGTAATTTAATATTCTCAAACTAATATTTCAACATCTTAAAACGATTATTCTATTAAAAATCTTACCTCTTTGCTAGACCATGACTTCGACTTGACTCTGAATACAATACTTTCTCAATTTTGATTGTGACTATCTTACAAATACTTGACATGCCACTGGCATAAATCCACTAAGATACGACTTTTTTTTGTAAATTTGCATAACATTTGCCCATTTTGAGGCAGATAGAGCAATAACGTGCAACACTGACATAGACGTTCTAGACGGGTGCGTTCTATGCAAAGGATAGAAACCTGTTTCTCCGTTGTTTTCTAACGGCTCCGTTGTTTCACTCGCCTTACGAAACGACTAAGTTGTTCTATAACTTTGCTTGAAAATATGTTTTTTTTCAGTTGTAATACAGTTTAAATTTATTCAATATAATTTAATAATTTTTACACTTATGTTTTGAACGGCAGAGTTGCAAACGGGGTGCGCTGAGAGCCAATCCTCTGAACGCAACCCCGACCCCGACCTCTAGCAAGCCGCCGATTCTATTGGCTCTCTAATATAATCTCTATTGGCTCGAAATTTGAACTTGCGATTTTGTCTTGCTTATTATACAAAAATTACACATCCAAAACCATAAATATTAAGTTTGTCGCTATTCCCGAGGTCAAGGAATCGAATTACATGCGAATTACCGAGAAACAGGTAGCCGTTTAGGAGAAACGTGCTATGGAAGTTTTGTAGAGCGCCATCTCGCTCCGTCTTGCGTTTTTATCTCGTTCTGGTTTTTCACTTTTATTATATAGATTACTAGTGTGCTCTATTACTAGTAGTCGCATTCGTCGACTGATTCTCTTGAAAATTTGTGAGTATGTTAGATAATTGAAAACATTTTTTTTTCAAAAAAAATCTCCGCAATTTCGAAAAATTCCAAAACTGGGGGCTATTCCTGCGCGTGAGATGAGATGAGATTTTATCTTGGTCACTCTCACACCTATGACGTTTCAAACGAGAGCAACAACGACGAAAAAAGGTGAGATGAAAATCTCAAATCTCCGAACTGGTTCGACAAATGTCTACACAATTATCAAACCTACTCACAAAATTTCAAGAAAATCGGTAGAGAAATGCGACCAGTACTTAGGTGAAGATCCGGACAGAGATCCAGACAGAATTGGGAAATACGAAAGCTTTTTGTCGAAGCTGAAACAGAGACGCTTAAGTGAGTTTGTTCGTTTCGCAACTGATCATCATGAAATTTTTGCATAAACGTTGCCAAGGAACATATCACTTGTTATCACAGGATTGCGGGTGGTAGGTAGGGCTCAGCTAGTACAGTACCTACAAATAGATTATTTTGAAACTCTTTATCGAGCACTTACAAATATACTTATAAATTAAATAACTGGCTTAAACAATAACATATCGTCAAGCCTTTTCCCCGAGGAGGCTGGCAGAGGTGTAATTCAACACCCACACTTCGCCGGACGATTTTCAGTCCCAAATGTGACAGGGCTCAAATCTGTCGCCATACACCGAGCTCCAGTCATGTAGCAGATGACATACAATACGCACAAATGTTCACACAATGAACAAATTGGTGCGTGTCGTCGGCTGGGTTCGAACGCGCTTCCTCTGTCTTGAACAATAACTACAAAAATTATACTTGAAACATCCGTACCCTTGCATGATATAAACACAACACAAGACATCAAACTTTCAAAACAAAGACGTTAGTTAATGAAGAGACAAAATTAGCTGAAACAACACTGAATGCCAAAACTGGTTAAATGTAGCAAAACGTGTGCCTTGAGTACGAGTATTTTTTTATCTCGGAGAGGAAAAACAGATTTTTGTACGCGACTCACGCGTCCAGCTCGTTTGTGAAAGTAACAATGTTGAGTGGGAAAAGAGTTAAAAGGCTGCTGCCCTCAGTCGACACTACAGAAACCTGCTAGGGTTGCCAAATTGAACTACCCGAGCTGTAAGGAAATTACGTGATGGTAGGACAATAGTCCTTCTTTGATTTCAATAAAAAGACGGGACAGTTTTTGTTTGCTTGGAGTTTTGTTGATTTTTTAAAATTCAGATTTAAGTACTACGTAGTACATATATGTCGGTGTTTCTTTGCAGATGGTAGCGAAGTTCAAATTAACAGAAAAAAAAACATAGCTGTTGAGACTTAAAATTTTGCTTTTTAGTGCATTTTTATTACTTTACTTATTACGGCGTTTAGTGTTTCAAAACTATTTGTCTATATATTTCATTTTAATCCAATAAAAGCACCTAATTATGTACTTATACAGGTCCCATATATTGCGATGTATTGTCTACTGGAACCGGTTTCGAAGCGTGCGCTGCGTCACAGGCGGCGACCGATTCCGAGCGATTTGTACTTTTAGCTTCACGTCGCATGTTTTTTGTAGAACTGGAGCCCGTTGTATGGCGATAGGCTCACCCCCTGTCGCATTTGAGACTGAATATCGTCCGATGAAGTGTGGGTGTTGTACATTTTTGCCAGCTCCTTTCGGGGAAACGGCGTGACTGTATGTTCTTTGTAGAACAGGGTAGAATATAATATTTACTACGATGAACAGATGATTGCTCGTTAAGATAATTTCTAAAGATTTTTAGAACGTAGTTTAATTTGGAAGAAAATTATCTAAGTAATCTTTAGAAGTTTGCGCACTGGAATGTGTCAGTGCATGTAGCGATAAGAGTATATGCACAAACGATTTAGTTTATCAATACTTATTTTAGCGAAGCGTGTAGATACATTGTTTATGAAATAAATAATTTAAAAAAAAAGCATTGTTTGGCAGAATTCAAATTCATTTATTCATTTTCTAGAAACGGTAACTAACAAAAATAGTTTAACCATTAACCACCGTTAAACATCAAACTGATTGCATTCAAGCCCGTGTCTTGAACAATTAGACTTCTCTGATACGATTACCTAACGTTGAGCGTTCGGTTAACGTCCTGGCAACCCTAAGCAAGTGCTGCAGCGTTTCCGAGCCGCGTGGCACTTGCACCGATAACGGTACACGGATTGATGGGATTAACTGAAAATTTAAAGCCACAATGATTTGGGAATTTCTGTCCAATGTTATAAAAAACTTATGTACACCTGCACTTAATAACTTAACTGGTTTTAAACTACTCCTAGCGAAATATTATATTTACTTAGCGGGCACATAAAGCTAAGTTTCTCCTAAGGAATGGCTTAAGGTTCATGTGAGAAATGTAGGTAAGTAGGTGCTAGATAGGAGCAGATTAAACTAGCTAAGCAAGTGGGCATCATAGTTTTAGTGAATTATAATTTTCTTTTTATTTCGAGAAAATCATTTATACAATTGTACATAACAGTAGCACAAACAGAAAAAACGTTAAACATCTATAAAAAGCAGTCATATAGTTTTCATAAGACATTAGTAAAATTATGCTATTAGACTATGCAAAGTTAGTGAGAGAGTAGAGTAGAGTAGAGTGCATAGTATTTTGTTCATTACATCTCATCTTGGTTGAGATCTTTTAAATGAAACCTGGTCAGTGCTCATTCTTCCGTTGCATTTGTGTACTACACTTTATTGCATATTCAGTGAATCTATCACACATTTGAATAATATTTGTAAAAGCAGACCAATAATTAATTCGCAAGCAGTCCATATTGCTTACATTACTCACATTGTAAACTGAAACTAGTTATCGTACAATATCGAGAACAATTATGTAGATCAAACCGCCTTGAGCAGTTTGCAATCAGATCGGAGTTCTGTGAGTGTGATTAATACTGATTAAGTGAGTAACACTTGCCCTTAAATCACTGTTAGGATTATGATTTATATGCAAAGTATTAGTAAGGCACTGTTCTATCATTTAGGAGTTTATTACACATTACTGCTATATTATTATACACAGTACCTATAAGTAGAGTCAGCAAAAATAGTTATGGAATAGTAGATTATGCACCGAGGGAGTTAAGCAGTGTCTTACGAGCGGCTTACTGAACCCTGAGCGTAACGAGGGACTCTAGAGTTGTCAGAGTCCTGAGTGAAGCGAAGGGTTCAAGCCAACCAAGGCGAAGACACTGCTTTATCCTAGAGGTGAATACTCTACTTTTCACTCCTTCTGCGAGGCAATACAAAGGAACTGTGAAAATCCTACTCCTACTAATATTATAAACGCGAAAGTTTCTAAGAATAGATGGATGGATGGATGTTTGTACTCTTTCACGCCAAAACGGCTAAACAGAGCTGGATGAAATTTGGCACAGAGATAGATTATAGTCTAGAATAGTACATAGGATACTTTTTACCGCGGGTGAAACGTGGGACGCAGCTAGTACCTATGTCATACATCAAACATCGTTTTTTAGAGTTTTGGCTGGGAATCAAAAAGGCGTCGTGACTTTGTAGATACCTATTTTATTCTCTTAAACTTGTGATACTTCGAGTGTTAGCAATAATGTTGGATTATTAACTTTTATTGGTTCGTTAACGTAAACGCGTGTGCACAAATGGTAAAAAAAATTCGAAACGCGACTTGTCGTGTTCCCTACAAAATTTCATTTGATAGAAGAGTGATTTATCATTGCAATCACTTGGTTATCATTACAATTAAGAAATACGCCATTTACTAGATACTGGCAAATGCACACGAGGTGCAGCGATAAAATGAGGAGAAAATAAACAGCGTTGTTTTCCAATTTCATGGCATTATTTGCGTTCTTTTTTTTTGTGGTGGCCAGTTCGATTTTCGAATAAACCGTCCTTTTGCTGAGTTTTCACTCAATTTTAACCTATTTGCTCGAAAATTCCCTTGGGAGTTTCATGCAACATTATTTCCCTTGGAAGGCAATGCCTTGCTTTACGTTGAGTCTACGTGATATGTAAATGGTCATTGTCGAGTCAAGGTGGTGTGAAAATATATATAAACGTGGTACAATATACCTAAGAATATAATTGTGCCGCATGTTCAATAGACGACAAATAATGAAAACGGTCCAACTTTATGACAGCTATAATATACCGGTCTCGGACACTTTCAAACAAAATTGTTTTCTAACTTTGCCCCTAACAAAACAAATAATCAGCTGAAGGCCAAAACGTCAACTTATTTATTCAACGCTCGTCGCCGGAAGATAAACACAAATGGAAATAGTCGCAACTAAATCCGATTCAGGTACGGACACAAACAATTGAAGCTTATGGAAATCAGGGTCGGTAGTATTTTACCGGATTAAATATACTAGCAATTAGTACAGACCCAGCCACCCTTGGTTGAGCTACTGGGTGCCGCTGGCTAGTTATTTATCGCGAGGTATAGGACTTAATTAAAACATCTTACTTTGAGTTGCCCAGAACTACGGGTACATACGTATCCTTTGAAGGTAGTAATTTAATTAGGTCAGCCTTACATCGCAGCTACTGTCTGTTATTAAGAACAGTCCTTTGCGTTTTCTTAACGTTAATTGTAAAGATGTGAGGTCGAAATATAGATAGTTAAAAATTAGGCCAAATTAAAAATGTATTAGAATTATATTTTTACACACTAACATTTTTTGCGGAGAAACATTTTTTGGGAAGCGATTATGGCCTTGTTGGAGAAGGCCAGCCTCTTAAGCCACAGGGAGCGGGTTTGAACCCAGCCGACGGCACGCACCAATTTGTTCATTGTGTGAACATACTTATGTGCGTATTGTATGTGATCTGCTACATGACTGGAGCCCGGTGTATGCCGTGAGGCTCGCATCCTGTCACTTTGGGGACTGAATATCGTCCGGCGAAGTGTGGCTGTTGTATTACACCTTTGCCAGCTCCTTCGGGGGAAAGGCGTGACGATATGTTATGTAAACATTTTTGTGAGTATCTGTACACCCAGATAAATGTTACTAAGCAGAAGTCGAACATTGCACACTTGCATTGTAAAATAAGTAAAACCGAAAAGCGCAAATTTATTTTCTCTTTACAAACTCATAGTAGAATGAAGTCATAGTAGACTTCAAATTATCTACAATGATGTACTTAAGCAAATGCCTAATTCTCTGTAGCCCACTTGCACTTTTGCAATTTCAAATTACTCATATCGAAATATTAGCTAGAAGAATTCGACCGAATATTCGAATTTGTGCAAAAAAAATTAGGTATGAGCTATTTAAACTAGTCAAACAAGGACTTCTTATAATTAGTGCAAGTAGGCATATACTCGTATCTACTAGCGAAATACAACCTGCGACCAATGGTAAAACTTACTTGCCTACTGTAATTAATTTTATCGAAAAACTCGATATAATTTCATTAAATAGTAAACTGATATTTCGTAATTATTATTTTTCCTTTTATACTAATTTATGATTGCCACACAATATTCCAGAAGCGGCGTAGCTTCCGTCAGCCATATATCCTCATTCATGCCGTATTAATTAAACTAATTTTCAGCTCGATGGGATAGTTGTCTGTTAAATGAGAAGGGTGAGGGCTCGCTTGAATTATTTCTGCAAATCTTATTACTGCGTGTTATTATAGAGTGGCTCTATAATTGGATCTCTTTGCGTAGTGAATAAAGCTGAACTCGGACGGGAATGAATTGAGTTCGGTTTTAAATGAGACTCGCTTGTGTTGATTGTGCTGGCCGGTTATGGACGAGCATTAATTTAACTGGTGATAGCTTTTATTGTACAGTCCATGGCTGCGTTTACGCGCAACTTATGGACTGGTTACTGGGGCCTTATTGTCTAACTTACTGTTTTTTAAGAATCGGGTTCATTTTTAAACTTCTCGGGTGAGCCTCACACCTAGAGAACGCGTCCCCAGGTGGCGGATAGGGGATTACTCGGCGTCACCGTCGGGTAGGAGGGAAATAAAATACCTCCCGCGGACCAACAGGCCGCGGAGAAGGAAACTTCGTTACCAAACCCCTGCTGCGGGCTTCTCCGACATATTTGGAGTAGAGGTCGCAGATAGTGCTGGGTGTTTAGGCTGCAGCACACCAGAAAGGATGGCGGCGGAAGAGCTCATAGTGGGCCAACGGCGGCTCTCACACCTCGAAGAAGGTGACAGTCTTAGCGTCAGGTGGCAACCGGCTGTAAAAATACACTGCCAGAACAAAACAATCTCCTAGTATGAAAGCACAACACAAGAGACAACCGTTCGGTGTGGCGCAGAAATACTAGGAGGGCTGACCTCAAATAAATTGGGATATAGCCAGGAGAAAGAAGAAGAAGAAGGGTTCATTTTTAAACTGTTTTGTTTAGCTTAACTCCGTACGATTGTTTGTTACAATTCTTGGGACTGATTTTTCGACTACGTACTTTGATTCTTATGAACTTTGCACACACATTTCGTTTCTGTGACGTTATGAGATTAAAATCGTTATAAGTTTTTCTAAAGTCATACTTGTGACACTTGGAGCCTAATGCAATCGTCAAAATGAATCCGATTGCGCTTACAACAAATAATACACAGTTAAATAATAAGGTCGCTAAAGTCAAAGTCAAAGTCAAAATGTTTTTTTTTCAATTTGGGTATCAAAAATACACTTATGAACGTCAAAGAGAAAGTCCGCCTCTCAAGCCAGCCTTTCAGACCCAGCCGAAGGCATGCACCAATTTGTTCGTTGTGTGAACATTTATGCGTATTGTATGTCATCTGCTACATGACTGGAGCCTGGTGTATGGCGACAGGCTCGCCCCCTGTCACATTAGGGACTTAATATCGTCCGGCGAAGTGTGGGTGTTGTACACCTCTGCCAGCCCCCTCGTGGGAAAGGCGTGACGATATGATATGTTATGTTATGTTATCTTTCTCTATCTAAACTGATCTAACTGGCAAGCACTAAATACATCTGATTTTATTTTAACTAATGACAAAATGATTGCAACAATAATGAAACTGCTAAATTTAACATTGTTTAAATTTTAATTAGGTAGAACAAAATCAACACCAATGTCCCGAACTTTTCACATCTCATTGTGGTTACCGGTCGGTTCACTAGTGTGTTAAGCTAAATTATAAATTGTTCCGTTTCCATTGCGTTGCTCTCTTGTTTTGTGTAACTAGAATTTAATGAAAGTGGAGTATTATTATTGTTTCTAAAGATTAATTATTCGTTTACCTTTGTTTTCTACTGATAATTTAATTTTGGTGGAGGTATTTTATTTACGTTAAATGAGAGCAATGCGGGTCGTAACGTACATAGAATTATTTTTTACAATCTTCATCGTTTGAGCTGCAGACCTATAGTCACATTGGTTCTAGCATTATTAAAAAAATAATTATCATCACTATTCACATCTTTTTTTATCTCTTACTGAGCTTTTAAGGTATCTTCTTTGCTATCTGCCTCGCTTCTGTGCCAATCCATAGTCCAGGTACAAACTGCGATAAAGACAACATATTCTTTGACCCATCTCAGAGCTACGTTACTACCTTACCTCAGCCGTCACTTTCGCATAACCTTACTCCGTCTGTCATCACTGCGCCATTATTAGCTTTATCAATCAGAAGCGTTGACAGCAGTGTCCCAAAATCTGATGTCCGAAATGACACCAAGCTCCTTTGTCCGTCCCGTGATTTTCTGACCTTACTAATCTAGCTGTTTCTTTGTCACCGTTTTAAAACGACAAGACTGATCTACTATTTCTTTCATATGTATCCTCTCCATCCTAAGGTTGCCTGGAAGAGATCGCTCTTAGTGATAATACCGCCAGTTGTTACACAGTTGTTATAGTTTAAGTTTTCTGTTCCTTTGTTTTGTTATTTCTGGTGTAAACAATAAAGTATTTATCTATCTATCTATTCCATCTACTAATACAACTAATTTTATTATGGAAACTGACGTGGTTTTCACACATCATGATTTATAACACGGGAATTACTCACGTACGATTCAGTCGATTATTCCGACTATAGTTTCAACCGCATTCGGCGGTCTTCATCAGGGCGAGTGCGCGCGCGCTGCTGCGTCTCGCATAGCACTTGCTATAGTCGGAATAATACAACTAATCTTGATAAAGTCGTTATCAGTACTTATCATGAAAACTACTACAAGAAGATGCTATTTAACCTGAAATCACGCAGACAAACAGCAAAACCACAGCTCGCTAGTACCACATAAAAACAAATGTAAATACATGTTTGAGTACGTGTCACGCCTGGTACGGCTGCTTATTATTCGAATGTGGCCCCGGTGGTGGCCGGTATGCAAGTCCAAATTTGTTAATTGTGCCAGTAACACGGAGTAGCTAGCACGTGACTGCAATACGGTCGAAACTAAGTACGCACCGAACGAGTTATCATATTTACACTTCACTATGGAGCGGGCATTTTGGACGAGGATGGGATTAAAAATGGAATTAACAGACATAAACAGAATTTTTACATTCACGGCAAATTAACTTATTTTAATTTACTTATTCTATACTAGCAAACGATATAATATAACGATAGCATTCGTTGGGATTTTTGTCACTCTGTACATTTGTTACCGTTGTCTCAAGAAAATTGCTGAACCATCTTGTTAAAATTTGACAAGAAAATTTACTAGTAAGGAAAAAGGAAATTTTAATTTCAAAGAAATACGGCTAAACGAAATAAATAATCAAAAAGCGGGGCGAAGCTACAGCACTGTAAAATTTCAATGACAAATAGTTTATTGGGCGTTAAAGCTTAGAGCTCATAGCATCCTGGTCATGTGGTATTTTAAAGTCTTTATTATTATGAAAAATTGGCCGCACCCGTGATGTTAACTGCTGTCAAAGAGTAGCTTAAATGTTAATCCAGTGTGTAAGATTTCTCATCCTTTCGCCTTTATCATGTTAGTAGGACAATATTAAAATAAAAATTATATTACATACCTATATCCTTTCTACTAATAATATTATAAACGCGAAAGTTTGTAAGAATGGATGGATGGATGTTTGTTACTCTTCACGCCAGAACGGCTGAACAGATCTGGATAAATTTTGGCACAGAGATAGATTATAGTCTAGAATAGCACATAGGATACTTTTTAACCGCGGGTGAAACCGCGGGGCGCAGCTAGTAATATCCATATTTGAACGCCATCAATAATGTCAGGGCACTAACGTGGTCGGAATACAGGTTGAAGCATTTTCCACTACTCTTGCACCTCTCGTGTTGCGCGTTATTTGAGACGTGTTGCACCGCAACGCAGAATTGAGAGTTCCGAAACACTATCATAGTTAATTAACAGTAGAATTTGCTAGTACAGTTTATTTTATTTGTATGATTGGCATACATAACACAGGCTGTCTACAATCAATTTACACTGTTTTTTCAATCAATTTAGCGCGCTAGGAGTAGTGAAATATTGAAACTATTGTGAAAGTGATATTAGTTGCCTGTGCGAGAAGGAGTGAGCTAGAGCAGGATAGAGAAAGAGAGCACATTTAATATTTGTTTTTTCTTATTTGAACATTTAGACGCAACCTTTATAATAATATTCTATACAGGTGCTCTAAAAACCCATGAACGAGTATAATTATCTTACATAGAATGAAGTATATTTTTCAAAAGTAGGTTATGAAATTAAATGAAATTTATTCACAAAAAAAAAAGAAATTTCAATGGTCTTAGTTATTTAAATTATGTTCTCCTATTTTGCCGTTATTCGGCATGTGAAATTCTTGTTTTTTTTTGTGAAAAAAAATTGTGAAGGTCACAAATTTATGAATTAATTTAAGGGTTAAAAAAATGCGATGATAGCCTAGTTGGAGAAGGCCCGCCTCTCAAACCAGAGGGAGCGGGTTCAATCCCAGCCGACGGCACACACCAATTTGTTCATTGTGTGAACATATGTGCGTATTGTATATCATCTGCTACATGACTGGAGCCCGGAGTATGGCGACAGGCTCGCCCCCTGTCACATTTGGGACTGAATATCGACCGGCGAAGTGTGGGTTACACCTCTGCCAGCCCTCTCGGGGGAAAGGCGTGACGATAAGGTAAAAAAAAGGAAATAAATGGAAAGAATACATTACAATTAAATTAATGTGCTGTCTAAATTGATAATAATATCGGTAAATTCGTAGGCGGCATGTCAAAATAAATAAATTATTAACCTTAAAAATAATAATATTAGCGGCTTGGCTATGTGAAAGAAATAAATTAATCTAGTCGCTCTGTGAGCTGTAGATCTCTGCTGACGTTTGTCTCTGCAAATCGCATTCCTGAAAATTCAAGAGAATCGGTTAAGAAATGACACCTGTAGAGAAAGTCAAAGATCCTACTGTTCCTACGCGTGAGATGAGATGAGATTTTATCTTGGTCACTCTCACACCTATGACGTTTCAAACGAGAGCAACAAGGACGAAAAAAGGTGAGATGAAAATCTCAAGTTTCCGAATAGGGCCACAGGACAGAGATCCAGACAGAAATCGGATACAGTAAAGCATTTTTGTTCAAGCCGAAGCATAGACGCTTCGCTCACTATAGCTCGTTTGGTCGATAAACAGTCTTTATGTCAAATGCATGATTACAATGTTTAGTCAATATGATAAGTAAAAATAAGAATTTGAACAATATTTTATTTGCGTTATAGGCCTACACACTAACTACACTACTACTACACACTAACTCCATCACACTTTTAACTGCGCACATATGTAGGTAGGTCCTTTAAATAGATAGATAGATAGATAAACTCTTTATTGTTCACACCATAGATAACAAAACAACAAGAGAAAAATAATGATAAAACTTATTAAATAGTGTAACAACTGGCGGCCTTAATCACTAAAAGCGATCTCTTCCAGGCTATTAAATACTTTTCTTTGCCTACATACATTTTTTCTAAACTCTATTGCGCGCTTCCATATCGTAGAACACCCACTGATCTTTTACTGTGACGTTACCTGACTAGGTTTATTCAATAGCAGCTTTAAGTTTATAAGCTTAACAGGCTTTTTGAACGCTTAGACACGTCTGAGTGGGCATGTTTAACGTTTGGGAAGGAGCTTTCCAAAGGGTTTCATACATCCATCGAAAGGTATTTCTTTAATAAGAATCACGTTACTTTGCAGAACCTTTTAGCCGTTTTATACCTTGGATCAAACCGCTAAGCCTAATCCCACAGTGACGTAAAGCAATGTTATTCTTTTATTACATTTTCTTATACGTGCGTAATTGAAATAAATGTGTTTAGGTGTTCGTTTGTATTGTAAAGGAATAAAAAACTGTTTTTCTGGTAAGAAAGTAACAATGCCGACCTGGCATTCCGCCAAAGCTAAATTAGATAATGGAGTATGCGTGCAAAAATATAGGAAACCGAGAACAAAGACAAATGGGCTCTACTGTGACTCTGAAATGGTGAAATAAAATAACGCGGTGAGATTGAGGTTGGCTCTGTTGTCACGTGCTGAGAATGTGCCCACACACGGACGAACCGATAGTCTGAACGACAAATTAAATTACTTTATTTCTGATGTTTAAAGATGAATTCTTAAAATACGTACCTCCTTAGCAATTAACGTTGTATGGCGTCGGAATAGCTATAGTGATGTCTTTTTTGATCGAGTTATACAAACTAAATGAAAGACAAAAACAAAACACTGCATAACTATTCCAAGGTTATATACAACGTTGATTGCTAAGGGGGTTCATTTACAAGGGGTTTACAATAGCCTCTCGTCAAGTTAATTGTATATAAAGAAGGGTAGAGATTGTCTTCGTTCTTATTTATATACATAATACAAGGTATTTAATTAAAATTAACCATCCTACCTCTGAATCCTTACTCGTGTAGACATCTCTATAAAACGTTATAGCTTCATAAAGTCTAATTATAATGAAAGTCTAAGAAAGTACAATTCATTATAAACTAAGTGCTCAAGTTAAATTAAACATCCGAAGGCAAACAGCCTTCCTAACCGACTCGACTTCCCATGAAAGTTCATTACGTCACTCTTCCCAAGCAAATAGAAAACAAATATCAGGAAAAACATGCCAACGCAAGGAAACCATTATTCTATATTATGAGGTTCATGCCATTTGACCTGAAGCCCATTATTTCAGGAAGTAAATTATAATGAATTTGAATTCTCGGAAATGTAATTGTTTGGTAAAAATCAAGGAATGTTAGGCTGGCTCTATATTATCTCTATTTGGATTTTCTCGTTTTGAGTTCGAATGTCAATTAGTTAATGGATCCCCATTTTCCTTTTCGAATAGCTTTCAATAAGAAAAGAGGACGTGGAAATTTGCGGCAGCCATTATTAAATTGTCGCCATTGTTTTTCGCGAGTCTGTTGACACTTTGATGACTATTTCTTTGTGGACCCAATTAAGTAATTCAATTAACAATACCGTAAACATTACAAGCATCCGGTTCCTATTCGATCAGAATCAGATATTAGCCGGATAGCTGAATAAGCATTTTGCTGTGTATCTAAACATTACAGAGATTAATTACAAAAACTGGCTGTGTTAATTTCACACGCACCATTTAAATCTATTTATGACTTTAATATCGCATTTAGCGTAATTTACATCATGCAGCTGGCTAACTCAATGTTTATTTTACGGCTACACGAAGCGTTCACATCTAAACCGTCCGTAACAAATCTCGATTATGATTTTATAACATGCGCGGATAAAACCGACCGGACTAAATAATAACGTCGTGATGCTGGCAACGATGATTTATTATATCGCTTTCCTCGACCGCCAGAATGAACCACATGAAAAATGATCCCGGTTATTGCTACCGCCGACTCTGCACTTGACGCTTTGTTTAAGCACAAAATGACTAGCACTATGAACTTGTTATTTTGTCCGACTTATGTTTTTTTGCGAGATTGTGAAATGAAAGCTCGGCTGTGACACTCCCAGCGCGGCGCGCGACGTGTCGAGCCTCGCAGGCTGAGATTTGATAAATAGTTCTACTAAAATGTCAGACGGTAGTAGTTATGTTTAAAATCAGTAAGGACTGCGAGAAGTGAACGAGGAACGTTACATAGGTACTAAAAATGTATGACTGTGTGAATGCTATATAACTCACTAGTTGCGCCCTGCGGTATCACCCGCGGTCCTACAGCAACCAATTGTACCTTAAGTTCTTTCCTGTACCTCTAACAACGTATATGCAAAATTTCTTTATGACTGGTTGAGAAAACATAATAATAAGCTTTCACGCCTTAAAACAAACAAACAAACAAACTAAAATTACCTAGCCATCTTGCCATCTCAGAATAATAAATATTTTTGTCTTTTTACTTCCTTAAATTTATAAATTATAAAAAAAACTATAACATATTTACTAGTGATGCCTAACCATACTGATAGGGATGATACCGAAATTTTAGTTTCGCACCGAAAGTTAAACCGTCTTATTTACAAACGGAAATGTTTTCCATAGAGCTGATAGCCAACTCTTTTTTGCGGTAAGACCTTTCTAATTGTCACTTCTCGTTCAGAAAGGAGTGCGAACGGTTGTGATAAGGGTTTCTTTTCTCCCCGGTGCCGGAAATTAATTGTCACCGAACGGAAAATAGGGCGAAAGTCCAATTAATTATTAGTCACTTCATTTATTTAACCCGCCTGCGAGGAGCTTCTTTCTGATATTAATGTGCAAAGTGCCAGACTAATCTCGCCCGCCCTTAAAAGTAAAGGTGGCCGAATTTTTTCTTCCTTGTTTTTTAAACGACTTTGAGAGAGTTATTTGAACAACGCCGAGAATCCGCGTAAAAAAGATTGTCCATCACTATCCACAATTACATTGTACATTTTACAAACAAAAAGGTCTTAACGCCAACTTTTGTATCTACACAGAACTTCTCCTTAAAATTGGCAAAAGTTTGAATGAAGTGACTTAGCTAACTCGCGGCGTTTTATGCCGTCAGCTGCGGTGATCCCATCGCCTCCCTAATGTAAGGAAATAAAAAATAATATTTTTATTTATAGCTGTCTACAGAACAAACTGACATGAATAAAGTTCATTGATATCGCTGCTTTTCGAGTTCTCGAAGCCTTAAAAGCTAAAAGCCGGCACCCTATCGTAATCAGGAGATTGCATGATAATGATCCTCCTCTAAAACAGTTGACTCATTCTAAAGATGATTCAACAAAACGAAAATGTATTCAGCATAGGAATAGCCCACATTTCAGTATACGGGTATAAATAGCGGTGTACAGCTTGCATGAAACTTAACAAGGCACTCAATATAATTGCAACGTGAATGGTAGCGGGAGATAAGACTGTGTATTATTTGTTTCCATTAGGTCGGCAATATTTACTGAGGGCACGAATGCATGGATCGGGCGAGTGTCTGCGGAGTTAGCAAACAAAATGACATTAGCATCGCCTTAATCGACGCCACGGGAGCTGTACTGCGCCCGACGAGCCCGACGAGCTCTCTACAGGAGCAATTTTCTTGTTTTGACAATTCCACACAATTTGAATGCTGCCATCAGTATTCCGCGCTCGGTACGACTGATTATTTAAATTCCGTACCTACAAACAGGAACCTCATCTCTTTTGTTTGCCAATTAATTTGGCAACTCGTTTCTTTACGAACAGTATCAAATAATACGCATGTTGCAAAATAAGATATTGTGCACGTAGGTAATTTTATTATCCTTGAATATTAATTGTTCACCTAAATAATTATTCAGCTCTGTGAGCTGACCTCGAGGTCGAAGTCAGTTCTCAGCTACAGGTCTCATTTTTCAACAGCATTCTTCTGAAACTTTGTGAGCAGGTTCGATAATTATACAGACTTTTTTTTTTTAATTGCGGGCATATGTTTTTGACGTGACAACGTCTTATAATTCGATAGAGCCGGCTGCACGCACAAAAAAATGCGGCGTTACCTCGCTCTGAGGCGTTCCATGTAAGGCTTGAAGTGCAAGCGAGAGCGCGGAACGAGCGACAAAGAAGCACAATCGGCCTTTGAGTTCGGCAGCGTTCGACATCCGTCTCACTCCTACTTGAGTGAGCACGTTGTCACGTTCAACTATCGTCAGTAAAACGACTTTACAGTAAACCAATTTTATTTAAATCAGTTTTGAAATGCTACCTGTCGAGGAAGATAAACAGTCAGACGGACATACGAAAGCATTTTAGTTGCTGCTGAAGCATAGACGCTTCGCTCGCTCGGTAGATAAACGTTTTAGAAATCGTAACCCTACGTTGGACAAACACACTTAAAAAAACTAGTGCTAAAACCAATAGTCTAATGGCTACCATAATTATAAAATAAATAAATAAAATAAAAAAAGCCATTTTATTTCCTGCGAATTTACCTTTCTTACAATCTATGCATGTGTTAGTTTTATTTTTTCTAATGTAAATTTAACTGTTTAATTATTTCTTGCTTTATATAAACCTACTCGTACCTACCTCTTTCTTATTATCTATTTCTAAACTATTAATTATTTTTGCATAAACTATTTTTTTATTTAATTCACTGGAACCCCAGAATGGGTCAAGGCTTCCTCCAGTGAAGCCCATTTGACTCTGTCTTGAGCTACTTGTCTCCAGTTTGGACCAGCTATTGTTTTAATATCATCTTCCCATCTTGTAATAGGTCTACCTCTAGTTCGTTTGCCTATTGGGCTACCATAATTACAACTCGTTTAAGCATCAGATGCAAAAGAGTCATAGAAAAAAAAAAGGACAGTAGTCGCCACGTACATAGTACCCCTTTAATGAGTCGGAGGTAAGGCATCAAAGGGTAGCGAGGTAGGAGCGTGTGGCAGACTAACCACTATAATAACTGAAAGAGTAGACATATTTCAAAAATCAATAAAGCTGGTAGATAATAGGCAAGCACTATTTTTTCTAATTTTACTTCACTGCACCAAAATTTACGGCCTCAGAACTTAACCTATTCATTGTTTTGTGAACATTGCAGTTTGAATATTCACGAACCATTTTCGAAATCCAATCCCAATATTCACTAATAAAGTAATATAATGCTGCAGTTTGTTTTAAATGAAGGCAATAAGAGCGGCGTGGGGTTCGGGGTTTTAACATTGAATGTAATGAAATGAGACTACGGTTGCAACTTGATGAATATCAATGAACAACCAGCTTATTCAAATTCTAATCTTCATAATAATCGTAAGGCTCTGTATCGAAAATAAAAAAATACATAGACTTAGGGTGTTTATCAAAGATGAGCAGTGTAAGGATGATTGATTCAATTTACGTAGTAATAAAAAGAAGGACCAACTAGACCCCCTCACATCGCCTCGTCAACTCGAAGAGGTCAGTGTATATTTTAGAGCCAGCGGTCTATAACCATATACCAACTTCCGTTCGGGATGCGCCTTTTACCGTGTGCTTCAAAACCAAGCTGAGAGCTTGGTTACTAGAAAATGTGTTGTATGACATTGAATTTATTTTAAAATAAAGAGATTTTTGAACTATTATTACTTTGTATAATAATAGCAATACATAATATTTAACTATTTTTACCATACTTAACTGTATAATGACATTAATGAATTATTTTTATATTTAACATAATTTTCAATTATTATTGTTCTGACATTCGTTTTTAATTATAAATATTCAACTGTGACGTGTAACTATAGGAGTTATTAATAAATTCTGATTTCTGATGTGTACGTAGGTAGCAAGGTAAAAATGCACTACTATGGATCGCTTCATTTCTCGTCTTCATTTATTTAATTTAGTGATCTTATTGGTTAGATTTTTTCATGAGTTCCCCATGGCCTCACCGCTTGGCACAACCAGTTGGCTTTCTTCGCCATATAGGTACATATCATTAGACCGCTAATTTTTTGGTCAAAAGGCACCTTAATCTCGCCTATTATCATGAATGGACTGCCTCGGTGGCTCAGTTGGTAGCGAACCTGCCTTCTGAGTTTGGAGGCGTGGGTTCGATTCCCACCTAGGGCAAACATTTATGTTTTGAACATTTGTGTTTGTTCTATCTCTGGGTGTTAATATCTATTTAAGTATGTATTTAAAAATATATATGAATGTATATCAGTCTCTGGCAGCCATAGTACAAGCTTTGCTTAGTTTGGGTCAGACGGCAGTGTGTGCAAGAGTCTCGAATATTTATTTATTTATTTAAACTTTACCAAAAAATGTTGGAAGGCCATTTATTTATCACAACGAATTAACTATACATCCATCAATTAACGAAGACTTATTCAGCTCGTTCGTTCAGGCGTTCGTGTGTGGAAGTGTCCCAAATTTATTTATTTATTATTTACTAGCTGCGCCCCGCGGTTTCACCCGCGGTTAAAAAGTATCCTATGATTCTAGACTATAATAAATTTCATTCCGATCTGTACAACCGTTCTGGCGTGAAAGAGTTACAAACATCCATCCATCCATCCATCCATTCATCCATTCTTACAAACTTTTGCGTTTATAATATTAGTAGGATAGGATTTAAATTCGAAAGTGATGAGATAATTCATTTGTTTGTTATGCGTTCACGTCTTAACTACTCAACCGATCACGAAATTTGCACAAACGTTGTCAGGAGTACAGAAAAGAGCATAGAGTTATGGGCGTGAGTCTGGGTATTTGAGTAGGAAAACCACTTCACTTGAGTATATTTTTAAATGTTTATAATCATAAAAGGCTCAATTGACAATTCACTAATAATGTCTATTAATTTACACACACAAAAACTATGACAAACAATTTTAACCGGGCAAATATCGCGGAGCATAAACACGCGCAATCGTTAGGTAGAAAACACTGCCTCGTCGCTTGACGGCTCGGCGCATCGAGACGGCCGGCGCACGAGCACCGTTCTATCCATAAGCGACGAGCGTTTTAAACTCGCCCGGTAAGTACAGGTAAGAATTTCTTTGTTTTTATTATTTACTTATTTATGTGTTTAGTTTATATTTTAACTTATTTATTTATTTTATGTATTATATTTATGTGACACCCCACATCACTCCCTTCCAGAGATCGTGTCTACGGTCGATAGTGATCTGGGAACTTTACTGTACGACCTGATCTTGTTTTTCTTTGTATTTTTTTAGGTGGAGGTGTGTCGTCAGGAGATTCGTCTGGAGTTTTGCTTTTGTCATTCAATACGTAGGCTGGCTTCAAACGGTCTACCGATACTGTGACAGGTTTGCCTTTTATCAAAAGTTTGTATACTTTTTCAGATCTCTCCAGAACTGCGTGTGGACCTGTGTATGCTGGTGACAAGGAAGCTCGTACTGCGTCTTCTCGCAGGAATACATGGCTGGCAGTAGGTAAGTCCTTGAAAATGAATATGGATGGCTTGGCGTGTCTCGAAGCAGGTGAAGGTTTCAGATCGTTGGCGAAAGAGCGTAATCTGGCAGAGTACTCTGTAATGTCGGTTGTTCCAGCTGTGCGCGGGTCAAAGAATTCTCCCGGTAAGCGTAGTGGTTCTCCGTAAACAAGTTCTGCAGCGCTCGCTCGGACATCTTCCTTGTACGCGCTCCGGATGCCGAGTAACACGAAAGGTAAGGCTTCCATCCAGTTTTCAGTTGCATGACAGGTAATAGCAGTTTTCAGTTGTCTATGGAATCTCTCTATTACTCCATTACATGCTGGATGATATGCAGTGGTCTTTTTATGCTGAAATCCTGCTATTTTGGATAGATGTTGGAATAACGAAGATTCAAACTGTCTGCCGCGGTCTGTTACTATGTCCACGGGGGATCCAAATCTCGATATCCATCCAGTGAGTAAGGCTTTTGCTACCGTTTCAGCTGTCGCATCAGGGATTGGTATCACCTCAGGCCATCGAGTGAAGCGATCTATGGCGGTGAGACAATATCTATTTCCATTACAGATTGGAAGTGGTCCGATGAGATCAATATGCACGTGAATGAAGCGTGCACGTGGCAGCTGGTAAGTTCCTAAAGGGGAGGATACATGCCTAGTTATCTTAGAACGTTGACAAGCTAGACATGTACGTGCCCACTCTCTGCAGTCTTTCTTAACGCCGGGCCATACGTAGCGTTCTGCTACTAACTTGATCGTTGCGTTGGCACCGGGGTGGCTTAATGCGTGCAAGCTATCAAAAACTTGCTTGCGCATAGGCTTTGTGACGTAAGGTCTTGAAATAAGTGTGCTGACGTCGCAATATAATTCAGCACGGGTTCCAGGTATCTTCACCTTCTCCAGTTGTAACGATGTTCCACGTTCCAGCATGTCTTTTAACTCAGGGTCCGATGCCTGCGACTTGGCAAGCTGAGAGAAATCAATCGATAGTTCCAGCTCTTCTACTCTGCTCAGCGTGTCAGCGACTAGATTATCCTTCCCCGAGATGTGTCTCAAGTCTGTTGTAAATTGGGATATGAAATCCAGATGACGAAACTGTCTCGGAGAACACTTGTCCTTGCGCTGATGAAAGGCGAAACACAATGGCTTATGGTCGGTGTATATTGTGAATTCTCTCGCTTCGACCATATGTCTGAAGTATTTCAATGCTTCATAAATCGCCAGGAGTTCTCTGTCGTAAGGAGAATACTTTCTCTGCGCTGGGCTCAACTTGCGTGAAAAGAAGGCAAGCGGCTGCCAGTCACCATCTTGGTATTGTTGTAAGGCAGCACCAATTGCAGTATCTGATGCGTCTGTGACAAGGCCTAGTTTGCCTTGGCAATCTGGATGCGCAAGAAGTGCGGCGCGACAGAGGCTTTCTTTGCAATTCTCAAAGGCTTTCAGAGTATCCCCACAGAGGTTAATAGGGTGGGAACCTTTTACAGAACCAGTCATGAGAGTATGAAGTGGCGCTTGGGCTTCAGCAGCGTTGGGAATAAATCTTCTGTAGAAGTTTAGCATCCCCAAGAATCTTCGGAGCTCTTTGACTGTTTTGGGAGGTGGAAACGTTTTGACTGCTTCTACTTTCTCATCTAGAGGCTTGATTCCGTTGGCTGATATGTGGTAGCCTAGGAATTTGACTTCCGACTGGCCAAAGCTGCATTTTGAAGTGTTGATGACGATTCCATGTTCCTTTAGTCGAGTGAAGAGAATACGAAGGTGTTCTTCGTGGGTACCCTCGTTTTTCGAGAAAATCAAAAAATCGTCGATGTACGGGTAGACAAAATCCAGTCCGCGTGTCATTTCGTCGACAAAACGTTGGAACGTCTGCCCAGCATTTCGCAATCCGAACGTCATGCATGGAAATTCGTATAATCCGAACGGTGTCGTGATGGCGGTCTTGTGGATGTCTTCAGGATTTACAGGAATCTGGTGGAAAGCTTTGACGAGGTCGATTGTTGAAAATATTTTACAGCCTGAAATACTGTGAGTAAAGTCATGCACATGTCTAATTGGATATCTATCAGGTATGGTGCGAGCATTTAGCATTCGGTAATCTCCACAAGGCCGCCATCCGTTTTCTTTCTTCGGTGCGAGATGTAACGGTGACGCCCAGGAGCTCTCCGATGGTCGTGCGATACCTGACTTCAGCATGGACTCAATTTCAGCTTTGGCTATTTTTAGTTTGTCTGGTGCTAGGCGGCGTGGGTTGCAGGACACTGGTTGTCCTGGCGTAGTCCTTATGAAGTGAACGGTACGGTGCTTAACTTCGGTCGGCTTACTGGATGGGTTTGTTATTTCAGGAAATTCCTTCAGGATTTGGTCGTAACGAGACTCGCCGATTGGTATCTTGATGGAAGAAATTGCAGTCGACGAGTTTGCAGGTGCGCACACGACAGAGAGTGTTGTCGTATTGTCTAGTAAGCGTTGGTTGCGAATGTCTACTAGAAGGCCGTAGAACTTCAGAAAGTCTGCTCCAATGATTGCCTTAGTGACGTCACCAACGATGAAACGCCATGGAAAATCGCGGCGTAATCCGAGATCCAAATCCAGGTGAGTAAATCCGTAAGTGCTGATAGATGTACCGTTAGCAGCAGAGAGTTCAAAATCTGACTTGGGACGACGCTCATGTAGTGAACGCCGTGGGAAGACACAAACGTCGCTTCCTGTATCGACAAGGAATTGCATCTTCGACCGACGATCTACGACGAATAGGCGACCAGACTGGTTGGGACGGTCGTTTGTCGCCATTACCGACCGCCCTGAGAGTTTCCCGCTTGATAGTTGCAAGGTTTGACGCAGTTTGTCGCTTTCGATCCAAATTTCCAATGGTACCAACAATTCGGGAACTTTCTGTAGTTGGAGTTGGATCTGGTTCCAGAGCGGCTACGGCTTCTTTGGCGGGTCCGGGCGCGAGGTTCACGATCCAGCAGCGTCTTCATCTGCCTGCGAAGTTCGGCTATTTCATTGGCCATAACTTCCAACATCGAACCAGGTGCGGCTGCAACTGATGACGATAATGATGCGGCTGATACTTGCGGTGTGGCAGGTGCTATATCTTGGATTCGATCGGCCAAGTCGGATAGTACCTCCAGTGATGCCGTAGGCTGTGCGGCTATCACCGTCTGTACGCTACGTGGTAGTCTGCTCGTCCAAATGGTTTTTATAAAATCTTCTGGCACTTTCGGTCCCGCTAAACTTTGTAAATGCCTCAGGAATTGGGATGGGCGACGGTCTCCTAACTCTTCGTGCATGAGAAGTTGTTTAACTTGCTTTTCACGCGAAGCACTCAGGCGTTTGATAAGCTCTGTCTTCAATTTGTCATATTTGTCAGTTGCTGGGGGAGTTATTATGATGTCTTTTACTTCCTTTGAAAACTGGTGGTCAAGCTGGCCAATGACGTAATTGAACTTCGTCACGTCTGAAGTAATATTCGACACTGCAAATTGCCCTTCGACTTGAGCGAACCATATTTCGGGTTCTTCTGGCCAGAAAGGGGGGACTCGTATCCCCACTCTAAACAATTCGGAGGGGACAGTTGGCACATGTCCCGCATCTTTGTTCGGTGCCGTCATAATAATCAGCGAAAAAAATAATTATATTTTCTTTAAATCGCTATCAGCTTGTGACTTGGACCACACAATTTTTTCAAATACCCACATTAAATTGTGGTATCACCCAATAATTTTAATTAGCACTGTTCAATTAAACGAAATATGCACTGTTCAGTCACAAAATATGCACTATTAAGTCACTATAAGTTCAATTTCGTTCTTTACACACTTTATTGTTCATGAGAGGGGTCACCAGTTATGGGCGTGAGTCTGGGTATTTGAGTAGGAAAACCACTTCACTTGAGTATATTTTTAAATGTTTATAATCATAAAAGGCTCAATTGACAATTCACTAATAATGTCTATTAATTTACACACACAAAAACTATGACAAACAATTTTAACCGGGCAAATATCGCGGAGCATAAACACGCGCAATCGTTAGGTAGAAAACACTGCCTCGTCGCTTGACGGCTCGGCGCATCGAGACGGCCGGCGCACGAGCACCGTTCTATCCATAAGCGACGAGCGTTTTAAACTCGCCCGGTAAGTACAGGTAAGAATTTCTTTGTTTTTATTATTTACTTATTTATGTGTTTAGTTTATATTTTAACTTATTTATTTATTTTATGTATTATATTTATGTGACACCCCACAGAGTATTTTTTTTCTTTCTTTTTTACTTGTTATAGATTTAAAAATTTGTAAGTTCATAAGTTTATTTAAGTTATAAGTTTTCCTTGTTCCTATTTTAGAAGTAGTACAAAATTGTGTATGGATCTAAGAATAAAAAGTTTATTAATAATTCTTTTACAAAAATTAAACAAATTACAAAGCGAAGTTCGCGACGAGCTAGCCTTTTAGTCTTGCTAAAAGCTAGACCTACTACGAAAAAAAAACTTCTGAAGGAGCACAACTTTATAACAACACAATCTCACGCATAAAAAAGTACAATTTTTCAACGTATTCAAAAAACAACTTGCTCAATATCTGATAACGACGACATTGTAATTTTGTTTTTGCTTAGTATTGTTCTCAAGTGCGTGATACGAGTATGTTTTTTTTTTTATGTAGAATAGGTCGACGTTTGACCACCAACTCGCCTGATGTTAAGCGACGTTGTGGTCTAAGATGGAGCACGACGACCTATAAGGTACTTATGCACTCTAGCCTTAAAGTTTTGTAGAGTGAAGAAGTACAAAGACGGCAGTTGAGTGAGGCGCCACAAGTGCGCCACTGCTCAGACCCGTCTTCGGAACGGTTACACCGGACTACGTCCCGAAACACGACTAGGTCATTTCACGGCATGGCTTGGTCCGGTGGGTGGTAACTAGCCACGGCCGAAGCCTCCCACCAGAGTTTGCTACCCGGTTAGCACTACCCGGGGACCACGTGTAGGGAATCAGAATAGAGTACACTCCTACGGACGTGGGTAGCTCAGCCCCCAAATAAATATGTAATATCTTTATTAAGAATAAATGTCATTAAACCTTATTATGTTTAATTCGAATAAAATAACGGCTTCTGTGGAACTGCGGGTGAAACCGTGTGGCGCAGCCAGTATATAATAACGCACTTTTATTTTATCTGACGGTTACAAATGTGTATTATTTTTGAGATAAGTATGTTTAATTATCAAACTTTGAAGGTACCGAAACGTAAATAAGTAGGTACCTATACCATATTTTATAAATCCTTAAATGAAAACAATTTTGTTTAATTGAAATTCAAGGCAGTGATATAACAATTATGTAAAGGTGCTTACAATTCCTCATTTTTTTTTGTATACGAGCACTTAATTACAACAATTTGCGGCAGTATCTAATTGCCTAAACATAGTAGACTTCAGTGACATATTTAATTGGTATTTCTAATATTTATTAAATGTTTATAACCTTTTCATATACATATATATAGTTTCTAACCACGTGAGTCTTGGCTATAACTTAACCGCACTAGTAAACTAGTAAACCATCTTTGTTTAAGTAACTTGTCTTTATAGTAGTGCTGTACTCGTATATCAATTACAATTAACGAAATTATAATGCTATTACGTTATCTACGTTATATCTATGCTATTACGTGCTATCAGTATCCTGGCAGTTGTTTTAAATTAGTAAGCAAACGTATTGTGCCTATGCCACTTCCACTATCAAGACGATTTAAATGACCTCACATGTCGAAATCCTGTCAAGCTGTTTACGCTGTAGGGCGTGCCAAAGAAACCTCATACATATATATGTACATCCACTCGAAATCAGAACCCTCCTTCTTGCGCAGTCGGGTAAAAAACAAAAACCAGTCTCTTTATGTGATTCGAACAAATATGGTAAAACGGACTAAAGACACCTTTAGTCAATCTTATGGAAATTAGATGTATTCGCAGACGAAGATATCCCTCGATGAAATGTTTGGAGACAGCAATATCGATGAATTTTATATTTCTTGACTTTAGTGTCGACTTCTAATACTTTGGGGAAAACACACCCCTCTGGGCTCCCTCTGCGCTCCCTAATATTATTGGATTTGCACATGTGTGCGTAGTTTGTACACAGATGAAAACTTTCAACTGATTTACATCCTTCCTTTTGTTTTTCTTTGAGTTGGTGTTTGAGGAAAAACGATTGGGGAACTCTTGGCTTTAACATTTTGTGAAGGAATTGAATGAGGTACTTGGGATTAGATTTACCTAAATGTAATAGATAACGGCGTCAGGTATTTCTCTAAACAAGCTCTTGGGAGTTCTATAAATAGCATGGAGGAAATGTCGTACATTTAATTACGAGGCGCTTTCATCTTGTCAGTACCTCAAGTAGGAAACCTTCTTGTGACCTATTCAGACTGCCGAATTTGTTTACTTCAAATATTTATCGTTCTGGGGAATGGAAACTTTCCGTTATAATAAGTAACTAGGTAAATAAGTTCGTGTGGGCTGAGTGGTGGGTGGTTAACGTGCTAGTAATTTTTCATTGAATACCATCAATTTGATAGTTTAGTTTAGTTAGTTGAGGTTTAGTTTGGTACCAAAATAATAATTCTTGGCTTTTTATTCTTCCTACTAATATTAAAAACGCGAAAGTTTGGAAGAATGGATGGATGGATGGATGTTTGTTACTCTTTCACGCCAGAACGGCTGAACATATCTGGATGAAATTTGGCACAGAGATAGATTATAGTCTAGAACAGCACATAGGATACTTTTTAACAGCGGGTTAAACCGCGGGGCACGGCTAGTATAAAATATTATTTGGCTGCACCCTGCGGTTTTACCCGTGGTTCAACAGGAACTGTTAATTTTCCGGGATATAAAGTACCTGATGTCCTTTTCTGTGATACCTCTAACAAATGTGTATCCAAAATTGTATGAAGATCGGTTGAGTTGTTCAGGCTTGAAAGCGTAACAAACAAACAAACTCACTTTCTCATTTATAATGTTACTAGCTGCGCCCCGCGATGTTACCCGCGCTTAAAAAGTAGCCTATGTGTTAATCTAGGGTATAAGCTACCTCCCCCTCAAGGGTTCCCGCCTTGTCGTGGCGGGGGGGCTCAGTAGCCATGGCCTCGGCAACCACGGTGAAGCAAAGAGGAATCCAAGGTGGGGCCGCTTCTTAGGGCTTTCCGCCCAAAGCCCACCTGGAAGCGGCCTAAGTAGGGTGTGGGTCTGCACGGGCAGACCCACAACTTTAAACAAAATTAGCGGTTCCTGTGGGACCGCGGGGCACAACCAGGTAGGTATAAACAAGTACCCTATCCTACTAATATTATAAACGCGAAAGTTTGTATGCATGGATGGATGGATGGATGGATGGATGGATGGATGTTTGTTACTCTTTCACGCCAGAACGGCTGAACAGAACTGGATGAAATTTGGTACAGAGATAGATTATAGTCTAGAAAATTATAAATTTAAAAAAGCCTCAACACTGATTTACATCAAACATAGCTAAGAACCCTCCCAACTAATTCACCTTTGAAACAAATAAAAAAAAAATCAGTTCATTCGTTCAGAAGCTAGGATGCCACAGACACACACATACACCCATACACACACGCATACAGAGAGAGAGAGAGAGACAGAGAGAGAGAGAGAGCGAGAGAGAGAGAGAGAGAGAGAGACACGTCAAACTTATAACACCCCGTCGTTTTTGCATTGGGGGTTAAAAACAATCATCATTAAAAACAATAACTTTTTACTTTTCAGAATTTGTTCTAACTTCGGTGTACACGTTCCGATGTTGTACTAAAACACTGTTAATAGGTTCTTACATGGTTGAAAATTTACTCGCAAATGTATCCACTTAACAAACTGCTCTAGTAAAGCACAAACAATTACGAATTTAGTTTGAACCACTAGTAAGGGCTTATACTAGTTTCCAGCAAGAGCTTTACTATACGTACCGTACAAAAATGCTTTTAGTAAGGGTATTCTATCATGTATAATAAAATTATGTTACTTTTTTTTTAAAGTTGAAAAAAAAAAGGTCCTCGAATGGAGACCACGTTCCGGCAAGCGCAGCGTAGGACGTCCACCCACAAGGTGGACAGATGACCTTGTGAAGACCGCAGGATCGCGCAGGCCGCTACCAACCGGTCTTATTGGAGATCTATGGGGGAGGCCTATGTCCAGCAGTGGACGTCCCATGGCTGATGGATGGATGGATGAAAATAAAATTGATCGGTGTTTAATTTGTGGCGTTCGTTTCCGAGCGACACATGTTGTTGTATATGGTAACATCATCGGGCATGTCAACGCTCTTGACTAGAAATTCGCGCGCTCGCGACATCGAAGCAAAAGTAGTATATATCATTGAGACGCATAGTTATTATAAAACACCTGCTTTTTATTTCTACTTTCACACCGTAACCTCAACATATAAGAGGACAAGCGAAGAGCAATCCACACGCGTATCCTCCAATAAATAGTTTAATCATATTTTTAATTTTCTGCATATATCATTGCAACTTCGGTCGCAACGGAAGACCAGCGCTGGTTGGACACAACCAGCACCATGCTGAGTTGCAGCCGGTTTGTGGCAAAAAGCCCAGTTTCCACCTTTTTTAGTTAAGTTTTTGTCTGTATTCTGTGTGTTTTTTGCCACAAATAAATTATTGTCTATTGTACTTACTCGTATCAATAGTATCTACTAGTTTACCTTTAAGAAATAGGCATTCTCAAAAATGTAATTCTAAAATTTTATCAATAGACCGCGAGCAGTCCTGACACGTATTATTCTTTTGAAACAAGTGTAGCATTAATTACCTACTTGAATAAGTAGACAATTAATGCTACACTTGTTAATAATTTGTATTTGATTAATAACAACATAACATAACACATGACATATCATCACGTTTTCCCCCCGAAAGAACTGGCAGAGGTGGCAGAGACTGGCAGGACCCACACCCACACTTCGTCGGACGATGTTCAGTCACAAATGTGTCAGGGGGCGCGCCATACATCGACTCCAGTTATGTAGCAGATGGTATTTAATACGCACATAAATGTTGCATAAATGTTGCACACAATGAACGAATTGATGCGTGCTTTTGAGTGGTATCTTATCCGCTCTCCCTGGCTTGAGAGGCGAGTCTTCTACAACTAGGCTATCACATAACATATCGTCACGCCTTTCCCCCGAAGAGGCTGGCAGAGGCTTCGATATTCGACTGAACATCGTCCGGCGAAGTGTGGGTGTTGTATAACACCACTGCCAGCCCCATCATTTTAAAAACACACATCACACATTTGGGACTCCAAATGTGACAGGGGGCGAGCCTATCCTCGGCCTATATAACTACGCTGTCATCGGTACTTATTCACCTATAAATAAACCCAATCTGAATGGTGCGAGTAAGAGTATCCTTACTTTGTAGTCTTTGTGCCCAAGTTACCAGGTAAGAACTAATTGCCGCCACTTAATCCACCGAAATAAAATGAGGTTGGAATTAAAGTCGCCCTCTGTTTGCCTGAATCTGATTTAATTCGCCCTGATTCAAAGCTTTGTCTACTGAAAACACTTGAAATGTCTTATACAATAAAAAACCTCTGTACTCGATTGTGCTCTCAAAACTTTAACTTAAATGTAGTTTTTTACTCGTGAAAATAATAACAGATTTTTCGAATTGTTTGGTAATATTTTTTTAATTCTTAGAATACATGAGTAGCCACTTTAACGAAAACTATTTCGCTTTTTTTTCTGAGCTCTTTACAAAGATTTATAAACGATTTCAATAATGTACTCGTGTATGTATGTAAAGTTAGTACCTTTAAATTCTAAACCATTTCCGTGCAAATTGCACAAAATGTGATTTGTCTTTTGTGTTTGTGACAGTTACTCATTAATATTAATATTAATATACCATTGTAATTTTTAATTGTTATTATAATTAATATACCATTGTACATTTTGATGAAGGTGCAATTTAACTCTAGTTCAATCAGACTGTTACACTTTTATGTTCCGAAACGCTCTATATGTTTCTTGATCAAGAGAAATTCAAATGCAATTAGAAATCTCAACACATTTAGACCCAGATTCCAAAGTTAGTCATTCTAGTACTCAATTTCAGTATTGTTAGGCAGCCGTATGTTAGATCCCTGCGGTTGACTAGACGTACGCCTCGGGCACTGGCCGTTTCCGGCTCAGTATAAATAGGACGGCGCTCAGCCGGCCCCGATTAATCAAGGTAACCACCTGCCTCCTACCACCTGAGAGCTCCGTACCGCGCCAATGCAAGCAAAAACATAACGCCAGATTACCGAGGTGACACCACATAACTAATTTCGCCCGCTTTTTCGCCAGTGAAATATAGTGGAATAAAAAATCTGGTTAGTGTCCGCGTGAAACAAGAGCGGTGAATTGTGGCTAGTCTCAAAAGCTGCAGATTTAAGTGCCACACTTAAGCGTCCAGACAGTCCATTTTGTTCTCTAGTTTAATATTCGCTTGGTGGAATCGATAATGGTAGTTTATTTGCATTAAGACCTTTTGTACCACTTTGCCCAACACTTAGTTGCTCTTAAAGTTTTAAGTAAAACTTACAACGGATTTGATTTTTGACAATACAATTTTTATATTCTTATCACTGTGATCACTTTTGACCCGTGATCGCCCGAACTTGTTTACGTTAACACTTTTACTGGACCTATAATGTGGTTAGAAATGTGCGTGATCTCCTTTTCTGCTAATCTCATCTTTACCCACAACCCATTCAAATACTATGCCTTTACAGTACAGGCATCATTTTCTACTAAAACCACAATCTAACTCGTAGTTAACCTTCTCTCAGAGATTCCACAAATATTTACCCAAAGGAGTTAACTCTCAAATTTGGAGTATTATTTAGGGTTTCAATTAAGCACTATTGCGGTCTTTAAATAGTCGAATACATACGTGTTAATGTATTCTAATAGAATCGTATATCTACTGGTAGTAGGTTTATCTTCTCAGGGGACGAATTAATTATCTAATGGAGCTGACATCCAGCAGATACAGACAGACAGTTTGTTTACTTTTAATTAGTCACTGAACTTTCCTATTTTAAAATATAAAAGTTTTCACACGCAATCCAAAACTTTGTAAAATCTTTGTGAATTTGTGGTTCATTGGAAAGGTCAAATAAGGGCCGCGATCTACCTACGCTAAGAAAACATAGATACTTACCTACACCAAATAATATTTTTTTGATATCATTTTTAACCGATTTCCAGAAAGGAGGAGGTTCTATATCCTTCTGTATGTTTTTTTGTGTATGTTCATACCTTTTTAGTTTAGTCTTATTTGAGTTTCATGTTCATTATTTTATGTTTTACCTATTGGTAGTTATTTCGTTTTTGATAGGATAATAAATTCTGCTTACAAAAACTATGCATTAGATGCATGTAATACTTAATGAAGTTGAAGTATCCATCCACAATGAGCTCTACTGTGCGGCTTAACTCGCTTCACCAAATTTCATTCAAATTAATCCAGCCTCTACAGAGTTGAGTAGGACTAAACACGCATCTTACGGATATTAACTTAGCACTATATTAAAATATTCATATGCATTAAATACTTATACGATTTTCATGATGATAATTCTATTAAGGTGTACGGTAAGGCTGTCTAACAGCTGTCTCGCTCGCTCGCGACACTAATATTAGATATAAAATTATAGAATGGATTCAGTAAGTATTCAGAATCATTTTCATGTTGATACTTGTAATGAGTGAATCAGAGAAACGTAAACACATATTTTATTTACGTTTTTATGTTTTTGTAAGTAAAACTATAAATATCAACTTGCAAAATATTTTGAATACTTTGTAATACTATTTTCAGGGCATTGATAGAGACAAATTTATCAAAAATTAATATTTTTTTTTTCCTTTCTTACATAATTGACATTACAACTGAATTCAATTAGCCCAATCTAGAGAGGACTGGCTATCTTTGGAGGAGGCCTTCACCTACAGAGGAGTTCTTACAGAATGAAGAATAATAGTCTAATAGTATTGGATTAAAGAAAAACTAACACAAATAAATCTAGGAACCAAACATAACCAACAAAACTAATAATTGTATAAAAGTAAACTTAATCGAATTTAACTTCTTGTTTTATAATCTGTAAGAAATAAAAGGCTTTTTATTTATTATATCTTACATAATAGTGTCACGAGCGAGCGAGGCAGCTGCCGTGCCTTACCAAACGCCTTAACAAAACGCTAAAATATTATTAAATAAAACTAAAAAAAAACGCTACATTGGGAAGGTTCAAACCAGGCAAGTTTTGGATGGCTGGGACTTGCGAGAGGTATAAATAAATAGGTCGGGGACTTGGACTCCTCATGGGGGCGATTAATCAGCCGGACCACCTGTGACCGCTGCATTCTAGTACCGCGACGGAAAACGACACGGAACCGATTAGATATCGTGATGAATATATTGCTGCTTTTATTAAACTCGTATTTTATTTTTGGGAACTAAAGGATCATTGAATGTTGAGTTACAAAAAGTAAACGTAACGCGTTACAAATTATACTGTTGTAATTTAATTAGTTGACTTTGTGAATTAAAAGAAGCTCTGATGTCATGTTTTTGCAAATGAGCTGTTTATTTTTTATCGTGGTTTAAATTAATTAAGGGACAGCCCCTTACTATTTAACCCATTTTCGTAAAGTAACCATTCAAGCTAAAAAAACTTGTAAAAATAGATGGAATATAGATTGCTAAATTTAAAAAATCCAAACGAATATCCTCTTATGTTATTTTTTAAATTTCGTGTAAAAATAAACACTGGCAGCAGTTTCTACATAACTTTACTTAATAAAATTAGATACTTAACTAGATTACCTGCTTTACCATTCCTTCAAAAACATGAAAGGAAATCCATAAATAAACTCGCATAATATGCAGACTTCTCTCCCCTTCGCCCGAATTTCCACATAGGTACGAGCAGCTACATCTTGCCTTTGTGTCCATCTGCATTTCTGCAGCCGCGGCGCAGACGCTCGTAAATAATCCTTTGGACCTGAAAAACGTTTCAGTGAATCCAATAAAATACGTATCCGCAGAGACTACGCCGCAGCGAGCTCGTTACCACGCCTAGACGATTTATTGAGATTTGAACATTGAAATATTGTAGGTGTTCCGTTTTAAATTCTTTTATGAGTTATATTCTTGCAGGCCTTTCTTACCGCCTTCCTTCCTGCAGTCTGAGACAACTGAGACTCTCTATTTTTGTGTGAATTTCTTCAAGATATAGAAGCTGGCCCCTAAGGATGCTATTACTCTCGGCAATAGGTCTATTTCCTGTTACCTGTCACGCTGATTGAGATAGATATAAGAGTGATGGAGACAGAATAATGTTGAAATCTGTTTAGGTCAAAAAAAATATCGTCATGATGTGACAGTCTTATGACAAAGTCACTAACATATTAATAACTAACTGCGCCCTACAACTTTTATATACCCCTCACAGCTTGTATGCAAATTTTTATAATTATCGGTTGACTATGTACCTAGTTAAATCGTGCACTTTAAGTTAGGATTAGAATTAGGATGCTTTAAATAAGTACCTATTGCTTACCAAGTACTATATTAAGGAAAATTAAACAAAATGCTTTGCAAAGTACAATTTAGGCATTTTTTAATTGGACACAACTCCGGACTACTTTTCGGCAAAGCATAGCTGGCTGCTATGATTATTTACCATTCTCGTTATGTGGCTGGTAAGAATAAAAATTGTAGTTAAACATTCTTATTTCCTTTATTTAATGAGAATACAATTTCATCAGTGTCTGAAAATGTAATTGAGTTATGTTGCGAGCACGGGCCTGATAGTGGCTCGTATAAATTACAAATTATTATCTGAGCAATAATTTAATAAGCGAAACTCTAACGATAAAGGGAAATTAATTTACTTTCTGTTGCTATAATAGGAATACTATAAATTTAATTATAGAGCAATTTCAAAATGATGATAGTGTAACGTGTGTTTATCGTTACAGCATTATTTTTGAAAAACCTTAGTTTATGTTCCATACTATTAGAGCATTATCTTGTGTTCCAGTATTTTTACAGATTTTTAGCATCGGCGTAACAATTTATTAGGCTGGTAACAGTGCTTTTGACCTCGTTCTCGTCATCGTCGTGGTCGTGAGAATTTTGTTGGATTGGTGTCTTTAGAAGGTCGTTTTTCTATTGGTCGAGAGAATTTGTTAGCAAGTCCAAAATTATTATCTGTCATTGTCAAGCATCAAGCAGTATGACGTTAGATTTTTTTCTTTCTCCTTTTCGTCTGTCAAATGTCACATATGACAGACAGATAGTTTGTCTATGGGACGATTGTCACATTTTTTTTTCACTTCCCGCCCCGCTCTCTTGATGTGAGCATTATTTTTGTAAAATGTAATTTACATCGACAAAAATCTAATGGATTTTCGATTGAAAATGGTTTTTAAAACCATATTTAAAGTTATGTGAAGGTGATGGCTATTTTTGCCCATAATTAGTCTCAAATCATCAAAGCTATGTTAGCTTATTAGAAGAAAAGCGCTATGGCGCTTTTTTCCTTGGATTTTTAATTTGGATTCTTTTCACATGGATTTTTGGTGCTTAAGGATTTCTCCTTGACTCCATAACCTTAATTTGGAACATATAAATCGGATTTATCTTCGATATAAAATAATCTACGACGCTTGTCATGGTTGGTTAATCGACACTGCAAGTAAGTCTTCATTCTTTGTCCTTTTCCCGGCGAGATGATCTACTGAAGCCTTCAGGGAAGACCGCCTGATAATTATCGTAATATTTAGTAACTTCTTTACAAAAGATTAAATCTTAAACCATCCTTTTGTAAAGGTGCAGATTTGAACAAACCTAAAATAAATTTAAACGAAAAGATTAGAAATAGAACTAAATTATTAACCTCGACCTACGATGTAGTAAAATTCTAAATTGCCCCCTCAAAAAAGATTTAAATAAAGAAACGTTTAGATAAATATTATTTCATTTCACTCCCCACCCTACGATTAAAAGCCAATCTCTACTACTGAACTCCGTGGTAAGTTTTTTTGTTATTTTTGGAAAATCGATGCTGGCGCCCTTGACAATATAAATTTTGTGTCGATATTTAGTAAACTTTGTCTTAGAATCACTTTTCCCCCCTTTGTAAAATTTGTTTTATTACAATTTGCGCCCGAAATAGGGACAGTTTAAATACACTTAGATTTTTTTATTACAATAGTAGCACCCTACATAAAACCTGAATTTCAATCAATACAACTAACATACCAAACCTCTATTGTAAAAGTATGGTTAAATAAAACGTACTTTCTACCTCTTTGATGTTGACTTTGAGTCCCCCAATAATCTCCTTAATGCTGTGTTGTTTAAAAAGTAAAAATACACGTGGTACGAGTATATAGACTATTTAATATAATATATAAGTATAATAGACCTAAGTACATATATTTATATATATATATTTATGTAGAATAGGTCGGCGTTTGACCACCAACTCGCCTGATGTTAAGCGACGTTGTGGTCTAAGATGGAGCACGATGACCTATAAGGTATACTTATTCACTCTAGCCTTGAAGTTTTGTAGAGTGGACAAATACAAAGACGGCAGTTGAGTGAGGCGCTACAAGTGCGCTACTGCTCAGACCCGTCTTCGGAACGGTTACACCGGACTACATCCCGAAACACGACTAGGTCATTTCACGGCATGGCTTGGTCCGGTGGGTGGTAACTAGCCACGGCCGAAGCCTCCCACCAGAGTTTGCTACCCGGTTAGCACTACCCGGGGACCACGTGTAGGGAATCTAATGGAGTACACTCCTACGGACGTGGGTAGCTCAGCCCCCAGTATAAAATATACTAGTGAGTCTGCGGGCTGAAGATCTCGCGGCCGGTGTCTGTCCGACTGTTTTCCTCTACAGGTCGCATTTCTAAACAAATTCCCTTGAAGTTTTGTAAGTAGTTTAAATATTTTTTTTTTGTTTAGTTTATTTTTGGGAATTATTAAAAAAACTTTATAATTATTGAACCTACTTGCAAAATTTCAAGACATGCGTATGTCAGGCGTCTGTCCGGTTGTCTTCCTATGAAGACAACCGGACAGACGCCTGACATACGCAAGCATTTTTGCCGAATCTGAAACATAGACGCTTTGCTCGTTAACGCTCGCTTTAACGAAAAACAAAAGCTGTCAAAAAGTGAGGTGTGTGAACAACACAAATATACAAAGTCATGGCATCAACTACACTATCGAAACTTTTAGGTCACGCTGTTAAAACAAACATTACTTGTTAACAAAACTATTACTTGTTCTGATAACAGCGAGGGCGACTTTCTTTTTGAACCTAACGTACAATTGACTGTCTAAACATTTTACAATAAATCAACTTTATTTTCGTAGCTTTCAAGTGAAAAAGCAAAACGACCTTTCCTTTTGACAATCAAATGAGAACTAACATAATTTTACACACAATTTACTATTTATTGGAGTGTGCATTAAACTGAGTTAATTATAAACCACATACGAGAATTTGATATGCTTAATCTTCATTATGAATGTGAAACCCGTTCATGGCCCGGGGCACTCGCGTTTCATGTGACATGGGACACAATGTACTAAAGATAAGGTGTCCCCTTCCAAGCCACTGGCTCTATTGTCAATCTCTTACGCAGCTCGCCATGTTAAAAGGAACGTTGTGATAGCTAAACTGTTTCAAAGCAGCCGATTTCAACCTAAAGATACCACGTCAGCTAGCTCTCTGACATTATCCTCTAGAACTGAAAACGACATCACGATAAATCTGAAAAATATAATACTTATTTAAAAACGAATAGAGTAACAAAATGACTACAAAAATGATAAGTGAAATAAAAATTAGACAGCGCGGTTATTCTTTGGTGAAAATGGCTTCCTTAGATAGAGAAAACGTATAATGGAATGCAATAACTCTTGACCGGGTGTGCGAAGAAATAACACAGTGTCATATTTCACAACCCTCCCAACATTTTTATAAAAGCGGACCATCTGCTTTTGACCCCTCATTCTTTTTGTTTCACGAATTATTTCTGTATAAGTAAAATATTAGATATCAGCGGATATAAGTTTTTCGGTGCACGTTCCGCTTCGATTCATTTCTGCTCAGTTGTTTTTTGGTTTCCATAGAAGATATTTTTTTAACTCACAGGTAGATGAGTTTGTACAGATATTTTTCATAATTAACGTTGCAGGTAATTGATTGATTCATGAAAATTCTCGATCAAAGAACTTTGATTTTCAAAATGAAAACTTGACTTTTTAATTACTTAAATGAAAGCAAATTAAACGTGTTTATTTATAAAATGAAAAGTCTATAATAAAACTCTATGAAATTTAGATTGAACTATTTAATACATTTTTAACAGTAACAAATTGAAAACCCTTTATTTCTTATAGTTATTTCCGTCGTAGGTATACTTTAGCTATATTTATTTTTCCCCCAAGTTTTCCGCAAACATACAAACATTTCGAAAGAGCGTCAAATTTCCGGATCCCTAGTTTAAATAAGAGATTTACATACTCGTATCTTGTATGTTAACTGACCTCTCTTTACCCCTCTCCAGAGGACGTTCCCACAATCTGCATACCTATCTGGCCAGTCCAGCTCGCTCCGCCGTCGCTATTGAGTTAGCCACCGGACCGTTCAAGCGTTATTTTCGAATCATTTTAATTCGAAACGTTTTCATTGCTTGGATGAAAGCGTAACGTCATTGTAAATATTTGCATTTTCAGAATTTAACTGCACAATTTAATTCCGATATCTGTTTGAACATCAATCCAGATGCCTAAAATATTAGCTCCGATAAACTTCGCGAATAAAATATAGCTCTTTTTATTAAAAAGTTCAAGATCGTTCCGAAATGTTTACGTTTCATATTTTCTTTCGGAATGGTTTTTTTGTCATCCAAAAGGAAATCTCAATAGAAGGGCGAGTGCTGCTCGTGTCCATAAAAAGTTCCGTGGGGTGAACGTGTAAGGAATAAGCGTCACAGGAGTCGGGGTGACTGCGGTCATTCCGCTAAACGAAGATCAGAATCGCAAGCTGTTAGCATAGAGATTGCGATCGAATGAAAGCCGCCCCAAGTATTCCATCCCGAGATCGAGGGGCTCGAATATTGCGGCCGCCCGATACAGCCCTTTTTGACTCCACCGACATTCCACTACGGCACTAAGCCGCCCTTTGATTTTCTTTGCGCTTTAAAATACCTCCACATTTTCCAAATTTACATAAAGGCAGGTGAGCACTGGCATTTTTATTTCCATCAATTCGGTGGCTTTGAATTATAAGCCTGTCGAATGATAAAGTGGCGGCAACTTCAATCCATTCAAACTACACAATGGAAAATGACACATTTTACTGATAAAAAGTGCCATCGAAATGTTCAATTTCATCGATTGTTTAGTATTGAGAAAAACTTTCTTTGTAATTTGATCGATGGCTTCTTGTCCATTAGAGACCTTTTAAAACTTGTCGTTTGAGTTCATTGTGTACTGCGACAATAATCAGGCGGTTTTCTTAAACAGCCTTTCAGAGGAGGAGCATCAATCATGCAAATGTTTTCTTTCTGATTTATTTTATTTGTCAAAGTTAAAGTTGATTGTTCGAGACAGTCTCGGTTGCGGCGTGACTCGCAGTTTGAGCAATCATAAATTGGCTTAGTGGAGTGTTTGTTTTATTTTTTTGTAGATTCAGTCGGCTGCGATGGAAATCAGATTGTAGATACAAGATTGGACGCAACCGCGTTTTGCGATGGCGGCGCGCTGTGGAGGCGTCGGGGTTGCAGAAGGTGCCAATATATTTCCTGACGCTTGAACGGTCAGGTAATTGTGGCTGAAACTTATCTCAAGGGGCGGGCGTGAGCAGAATACCAAAACTTCCGCAGCTCCTGTGCAAATTGTGAACGCTGTTCTCCATGTTTCTCTTGCATCCCTGAGTTGGTTATTAGGTGTTCAATGGAGTATAAATAAGGTATCGCCTTTACATAAAATGACTATCAGTGGTAAATGGTTAATGTCAAAGTTTGATAGCTAAATAAACATAATTTCTGCGTATTTAATAACAGCTGCTACATAACTGGAGCCCGGCGTATGGCGCCAGGTTCGCCCCTTGTTATATTTGGGACTGAATATCGTCCGTTGAAGTGTGGGTGTTGTAATACATCTCGGCCAGCCCAGAAATTGGTGTGTGCCGTCCGCTAAGCTTGAACCCGCTCCCTCTGGCTTGAGAGGCGGACCTTCTCCCAACTAGGCTGCCATCGCTTAGTTTAAACTCAACACAAAAGTTTTTAAAATATCAAGAGAAGCGACCAAAATATACTTAATTATGCGTCCGCCCAAGAACCTGCAGCGACGAACTTGCAAGATGCCAGATGGTGGAATAGGTATTTTTTATTTTCTTACGTAGCAAGTCGGTCGGAGTCCGAGTATCAAAGGTTGCTTGAATCTCTGACGTAGACTTTGTTCAAGTTATTTGCTCTAAAGCGAGCTCATTAGCTAAATGACCGTGCTTTATTGAAAGAGTAATCAAAAGTGCAAGGCTGCATTTCTTTAAATAGTTAAGGAAGATAAAGTTTGAGGATACTTCTATGATACGAAAATACTATGTTTTTGTAAAGAATTAATTAAAATAAATGCTTTTATAATATAATTTTAAATACCTTTTTTGAAACACTCATTTTCATTGCAAATAACGAAATATGAGTACAGGTAATTGTAAAATTTGGTGTCGAGTGTCATTTGAAATACTCGTAATGCGGCTATGCAAATAAATAGCTTGATGTATATGGGGTGGCGTAAATACGATATCCATTACACACCCACAATGTCAAGTTGTATTATAAATAAGTATTTCAATTAAAATTAATAAGCAAATAAAGTGAACGCGACAAGGGTACTGTATCCTCATAAATGTAAAAGTGCTGTACGGAATACTTCGCGCCTCGTAAAAACTTTCTGTCGCCTGTTATACAAACGTGAACTTCTAAACCTTAATTATATAATAATACTTTGGAAAGTTTACAAGCGTACCTATATCAGAGTCCAACAATGTTTTACGTATTATTTTTTATGTATCAGCGTATGATGAAAAATAAATAGGTTTTCGATGAAGTTAGGTTCTGGAAATTATTACTTTTCCAAATGTACACACCTCAACTTATAATTATGTTTTAGGAAGGTTCCATTTCGATTTCGTTGTATTATTTGAAGAAGAAAAAAACGACTTTGAGCTCCTAATAAAAACTTAAAGTTTATTATTCATGTCGCTACTTTTCGTAATAGCAAGTTAATGATTTTAAATCACGCGAGAGCTGGTGCAAAGGGAGTCCCGCGTCCCACACTGGGATTCTAAGAAAACAAAACCGATATACGGTTATATCCTGACAGCTGAGCTCTTAGGTGATTGTGGCGGAAACTTTTATCGGATGCCGAACGTGAGAGAAATGGCGATTCCCGCGAGTTCACCTGCGCACCTATAAACAATGCTGCTGGATAAGGTATTGACGTAGGACATGCTTTACGGTGAGTGTTGTCTCATAAGTTTAGATTGTCTCTACTATAGGCATGCAGTGGACTGACGTGTGTCGTATTCTGGATCGCATTCTAATACGAGTATAACAACTATACTCATCTGCTTTGGCAACTTCTACTACAGGGCTAGCACAGGCAGAAGACAAATTATCTTTCCACCGTTTTTATGCTGTGGGAATGAGACAAACATATCCGTATTCTAGCTTTGTCTCATCTAAGCACCGACAAAAACGGTGGACAGACAATTTGTCTCTGGCCCGTGCTAGCTCTGCTGCAGAGTTGCGTCTTGGTGACAACGACGTAGAAGCGAAATGGAAAATTCAACCCTTTCTGGCTTACAAAAGGTTCTAATTTACACGATTGATTTTGGTTTCCGAACAGATTTATCTCGATTAAATAGTTTACATAGATTACCTAAATTTGAACTTAATTAAAATCTGTTCATTTTCTCAACATTTTGAGGTCTTAAACGATTACCCATCATCAATTAATAACATTGATGTAGGATAATTAATTATACCATTTATTGACGGACCACTGCCTTTTCTGATTTCGATGCCTATCGTGAAATTAAACATTACTGAACATCGCTTAATTGAATCAATTCAAGTGAACGCTTGATAATGATAGCGACATTTTAAGTTTAATAGTTTGATAAAATAAATTCTAATAATTTAGCATTCACAGTTGTTGGATCCCAAGCAGTCTTTAGTTTTGTGTCTGATAGGTATTTCAAAATAAATCAAGCATTCAAACTTATAAATTTACACTTTACATTGCTACTCTCACCAAGTGACAAGTTTAGTTTGGTTGATTTTTGGTTATTTCAAGATCGAAAACTATTGTTACTTTCATTAAACTGCTAATTAATGAGCTGCTATTTTCGTCGGGGATCTATATTTAGAATGTTGTGTATGGCAAGCCAGGAGGTGAGTAGGTACTAGCCGAGTATGTCATTGTGGTTGGCTTGGTATAATTGTGTTGTCGGTTAGCTCATTATTCTCCCATTTAGTTACGAAATATATCATCAGTTTACTATTAAACATGCCTTAGTTTGTAAGTGCCCAAGTAAGTGTCCATATTTGTTCCTACTTATTTTTTGCTAAAGGTATTTGATTGATATTTGGATTGGAGACCTTATTATAGAGTGGTACTCTGGAGTAACAAAAATGCATTTTAAACAGACTTCAAAAAAGAGGAGGTTCTCAATTCGGCTGTATTTTTTTTCCCATATTTGTAACAGCATGGCTGCGTTATTTAAAAAATGATTTTGAAAAAAAAAATATGAAAGATAAAGTTACTTACAGATTGGTCCAATATTGCACAAAATGCAATTCGGATGACGGAAAGTTGGTATTTTTTAAATTAATTAGACTATTTAATCACAGTAAAAGGAATAAAATAAACCTAACAAAAATAATAAATCACAAATAGTAAACAGAGATAAAGTCAGTATCCGCGAGTAAAATATAAAAGGCTGGCAACGGTATCTCGCTGAATAGAAAAAAAAAAAATTTAGATACACAGCAAGGATATCTCTATTACATGTATATTTTTTACAGATTATATTTAGATAGTTCCGAAGACGGGTCTGAGCAGTAGCGCACTTGTAGCGCCTCATTCAACTGCCGTCTTTGTACTTCTTCACTCTACAAAACTTCAAGGCTAGAGTGAATAAGTACGGCCTTATAGGTCGTCGTGCTCCATCTTAGACCACAACATCGCTTAACATCAGGCGAGTTGGTGGTCAAACGCCGACCTATTCTACATAAAAAAAAGAAAGTTTTTTATGTCTATTTATTTAACATAATAGTTTATGTATTTTATACGCGTATGTTTATTTATTTTATTTTACTACTTTCTTTCTCTATCTTTTTTAACAGTCCCGTGCGTCTCAGAAGGTTAGTGTTGAAAACCAGCGCTGCTAAGAAATTAGCAGCACCATGCTGTGCACTAACCTTTTCTGTCGCATTGGACACTGCAGCGACAACTAAAGCTTTAATCGTTTAAATATTTGTTTTATGTCTTTAGGTAAGTATTTAAATTATTATTTAATTGTCTTTTACAGTTTTATTTTGTATTTTGTTTTTGTAGTGTTTTGTGCGATCAAATAAATTGTTTCTTTATTTCTATTATAGCTTGCTTTCTGTTTCGACTAGAAACTTTTGCCATGTCTAGCTATTCTATTTCCGTGATAGCTTTTAGCTTCCCCCGCCAAAACACGAGCTTTACTATCAATAACGCGTCATTTTATTACATAAAGCGCATTATCTTCGTGGATCATAAAACAGAACAATTAAATTAAAATTTTCAAAATTTCAAACTCACTCGTACTTACTGCTAATATGATGTATAACTGAAGAATAGCTTTTTGAAATCGCTTGCTAAATTTCATACTAGTGAAATAGCATTTCTATCTCTTCTCTTTTCTAACTTGTCGACACATTTTAAAAAAATCCGGCCAAGTGCGAGTCGGGCTCGCGCACGATGGTTTCCGTACCAATATGTGTATAAACGGCAAAAAAACACTTTTGTTGTATGGGAGCCCCATTTTTGCACAGATTTTTAGTTTTATTGTTATAGCGGGAACAAAAATACATCATCTGTGAAAATTTCAACTTTCTAACTATCGCGGTCCATGAGATACAGTCCGGTGACAGACAGACGTAGACAGATGGACTGACAGCGGAGTCTTAGTAATATAGGATCCCGTTTAAACTTTTCGGTACGGCACCTTAAAAACAAAGGCACTTTCCCGACGCAACTCAACCACGCAACAGATTTTAATGCAGTTTTTAACATCCTACTAAGATTATAAGCGCGAAAGTTTGTATGTATGGATGGATGGATGGATGTTTGTTACTCTTTCACGCCGAAACGGCTGAACACATCTGGATGAAATTTGGCTCAGAGATAGATTATAGTCTAGAATAGCACATAGGCTACTTTTTAACCGCGGGTGAAACCGCGGGGCGCAGCTAGTCAGTTATATAATTTCACGGAAGGTATTTTAGGTACCGTGCGATGGCAGGGCAGGCTACTAGCAATAAATAAAATTAATATTTTATACATAAATACGTACATAATAAAATTAATATTTATAAATAAATACGTTATACAGTAAATCGGTAAAATTAGGATTCAATTTTCCTTTTGACAATCAGCAGTTAATGGTTAAGCACATTAACATGGAGCAAGTAAAGCACTATATCAAGAACTATACGCTGCGAGTGTGTGCAGCTGTGCAACGTGCAACAAGAAATATTATATAATATTGACTTCACAGCTTGCTTCAGATTGCCTCACATCCATTCTTGTTAAATTATAAAGCTATAAAACGAGAGTACCCTGAAAGGTTTATTTTACAGAAATACACTAGTTGACGTAATAAAATTTGTGTTACCTACTTAAACTAAAAGCACATGCTCTGTAACTAAACGCAAAAGAACCGGATACTTTAAGTATATAGTCTTTCAATTGGAAAGATTTTTTATTAAAACCTTTCAGAAAAAGATGAGCACACTAAAAGTTTAATAAAAACAAATTGAACAAAACTGTATGAGCAGTTTTACCTACCTTGCCAACAAAATGGTATCTTGCCGACCACACATCCTCACGCTACACCGGGTAAAAGAACCTAGAATTTCTAGAGATTCTGAGTATTACGCCTCGATAGAATATATGACCTCACTACGGGTTCGAGCTATGTCGGGCTCCGGCTAACTGGAGGCGTAGCTAAGGTACGGGGTGTTCTCTTTCGATCGCGCTAGCTCAAGATATCTGTAATGGCCACTCGAGCTATCTGCTCAACCGTTATTCTCAACAAATCTTCCATATTGCGGCCACCCGAGCTCAATCAATACTGCAGCGTGCTCATGTTTGTTTTCCATTTTGAATTTGTACGCCAGCCTATTTCCCGTTACATTTTACGCTGCGTTTCGATGATGCTTGTGATTAAATTTAACTGCGCTTTGGATTATTTTTGGTGCCATATTATTTTTAATTAAACTTGAAATTGCTTATTTATCTTACATGTTTTCAAGTGTGTATGTAGTTTTTTTGTTTGTTTATAGAATATTGGTTTCGGTCGGATGGGTTCTATAACATGGATTGCGTGATTTAATAGGTTAAATATAAAATTACATGTTAAATTTAAAATTACAATTTAAATTTAAATTTTAATATATTTTAATTTTTAAATTAAAATGTAATATTTAATTTTGGCAAGTATATTATCTGATTTCCTTTTTACAGTTTACTTACTTACCTGAAAATCTGCTTACTCCTAACAAACTCTGCCTTAGGATATATCGGGTAAATTCATAAGTGAATAAAATTTAAATTTTCTACAGAAAACAACGTTTTACCAATTGTAAGACTTACCATAAGTAATTTCTGTTTTATCGTAATTGGACTCACCCCCAACACAAGTTAGTTCATAATCTTGCCTTTCCACGTAATTATACTCAACTTCGAGTGAGTGAAATATTTTGTAAGTAACGTGCAAGTCGAATTAAGATAATTTTGTAATGGGTCGCGTAAAGGAAAGTTATTATAACCAGAAGCACATTCGTAGGTGTCGCTGCTTTGTTTCTTACCAACTTTGACGTTACAATGTTCCTTTCGTAAGAGTTGGCAGGTACGCTTATATGTACTTTTACCTAAGTAATTTCAAGTAGAAATTATCATAATAACCTGGCGTTTCCTTGAAAAAAAAAAACATATTTTTAATGAAATGTGTGATTAATCCGGAAGTACTTTAGTTGTTTGTACTGGTCCTTAAAATAAACATCTTTATCCGGCTTTTAACTTTTTTATACAATGTTTAAGGCAAAGATAGCGGCGTTGGGATTAAGTGGGGCCGTTACAGTAGTGAATGAGGAAAGGCGGCGAGGTGAATAATTGCCGTAATCACAGCTCGAGAGACCTGCACCAAGACTCGGCGAGAGCTTCTTTAATACATAAACAGATTACTGTACAGTATCAAATACTGTACAATGATTAAAGAAATGCTAAAATCTACGTAAAACAAATAGCTCATTTTGACAAAATCCATTACAAAAGCCGGTATGTTTTATACGTGACTTAGGATAGCTAGCTGTACCTAGATTTAGACTAACTACATGAAATAAGTCCTTCTTAGGCAACTGCGTTCGTTTTTATAATAAAATCCCGAAAATATAACAGGATTCACTGAAGGAAAATTCAAATCACATGTAAAAACTACATTAGTAAAAAAAGTTGTTATAAAGTTATAAAGTTAACAATTATTGAGAAGACAAAGATGTCTGTAGCCTTCCACTTCCGCCAAGTAGCCACTCGTACATAGATATAATATAATATGTATATACCTAGTTGTAGGCCAAAATTTGCGAGACAGTTACCTAATTATTTTTTGAAAAACAATAATGCCCCTCAGTTTCTAGCCTGTTCAGCTGAGTTGTGGCTCTTTCTCTGAACAAGGCGGTCGAGTCTATAAAACTGTGACATGAGTGTGTCTTTGATACCCAAATTGAATAAAAACATTTTGACTTTGACTTTGATAGCAAAACAGATTCTAGTTCATTGTAATTTTCTTAGCAAAAACTTTTTATTTCAACACATTAATCAACGCTTTTGCATACAGTGTGTAAACAAACTCATAGCGTATATTTATCATATTGAAAACTACATGAGAGAGTCAGGCCGTTTTTATGGTTCTAAGTTACCGGAACAATGCCTTGAAACGTGCGAAGTAAACACTTAACTGCAGGTTTGCTTGTCGTAATGCAGTGCAAGTTTCACCGCACTCTCGACCGCAGCTTCGAACTGAGACCGCCCAAAGTTTTATAGTTGCAGTTTTAATGTGGCCTAAGTCCCGGTGACTTCGTCAGGACTCAGGACTCGCTCGGTCGCGGATCAAATTACATATTTTTTCGCTCCACTCCGTGGAAGCTACGTAACCACTTCTCGGAAATTAGTTTGCGGATGTAGACAACCTTGCGGTTGTCAAACTCAATTTCTATTACGCTATTTTTGAAATTGCTTTCGCTTCAGTTCGGTTTTTATTTTCTTTCGAGGCACACACGGCGGGAATCTTCAAATCGGCTGCATGGGATGATTTTAAAGCGCTGTAAAATAAATAGCGAATGTTCACGTAACGGTCGGTGAGTCAGGAAAGTCGGAAAGTAAATGGTATTAGCATCGTCTAATCACTGCCAGGGGAGCTCTCTGTCTAGTGCTCGGAACCGAGCTCGGCGTTCGAAGCCGTTCCCGTACACTTGCTTGCCCGTTCAGGGAGCCTTCTTGAATGCAAATAAGCATTAGGAACGCCTTTACAACATTGAGATGCTCTTTATTGGGCCTGTTCGGGCATATAAACCGGCGCGGTTCAAACGCTCGAGCCGCGCGCCACGCCCTCAGCGAATAATGAAAATACAAACTGAAAAAGAACTCCGATGAGACAGAATCTTATCGGAGTAGAGGTAAGTACAAAAATCAAGAAATGCAAATTCAACGGGAAAGGCGAGCTTAAGCGGAGCTGTAAATGTAATTAGATTTTCAAGTTTACAAAGACAAGAGCGCTCAGGTTGGTAGATTTACTGCTGGCTGACCCACCTCCCCGGAGAACGATAAATGAGATGCCGCGAGGTAGCGATACTAATTATGCTATAGGTAGACGCGTTACGTCGGCCATGGCCGCTCTAAATCTTGTTAGCGGTCGGAGGTGCAATTCTGATAAATGCACTTGCTTTAATTTAGCGCTGCTCGCACAATACATAGGTTGGTCTTTCGTGGGTTGCTCTGCACACGTCGTGTTTTTGCTCTTTGTTTTCCTGCATGGGTTGTAAATGGCGTAATAATGCACAACTACTTAGATAAATAAAACTTGGAACCAGGTTAGGGATGATTTCTGCGCCATTAACGTAAGCGCATTACATGGTCTTAATTATAAGCTACAAAATGAAGTATCTATTTAATTTTCGGTGAAAATTGGCTTCGTTTCAATTCGTTATAAAATTCAGAATTTAATACACGTATCGTAATGACATTTGCATGGGCCTTTATAAAATTGGAATATCCATAATTAGTACAAACCAATCTAATACAATTGCCCAATTACTAGGTTAATTAGAATTAATGTACCGACCAAATACTGACACCAGTAATACTCGTAGCTACAGTTACGTTATGTCAGGATTTCCCGGTGAATGTTGAATGTTGCCAGCAAACAGGACTGCGGGAAGGCATTACACTTGAATAATTGCAGCAATCACTTGATGGCGAGTGACTAACACACGGTCTTGCGAGGTGGGCTGTAGTTTAAATTGGGAAAATCACATTGGACCGTTTCTACACGGTCTTCGAAACCACAGCCAAGGCTTACTATCGTTACGAGATACTAATTGCGTCTAACACGTTAGTGTATATGGTATGTTTTTATCATCCGATTTATATTTGGTTTGTAATTATATGTTTGCTCTAATGATTTTCAGAGTTTTAGAAAGATTATAAATTATCAAATCTTAAACAAAAAAGGTTGTGAAAATATAAAGATACTCATAAAATACTTGGTTATTGCGGAGGTGGCTCCCAAACCTGACATCTGACAGATAGGTAATTCAATCCACCTATCTACATACAAACTAACTCGAATATTAATAAATGTACAAAACAATTAAGAGTGTGTCTGTAATCCAATTAGGTACGAAACTAATGCGAGATGACAGGACCCTATTACCCGATGTTCATGCCATATCATCGGGATCTGTGTTAGACTAAGTTTGGCGTGTATTGGCCGGGTGTCGAGCAATATTTGACTCTCCTAATGCATATTAATAACACGGTGTCACATAATTTTGGTGGCTCAAGGAATCTAGTTACGTTGCACGTTTTGATCATCATATTTATTTTTATTATGAAACGATTAACTCGTGTAACACAATCAACTCTGATTGTTACTCAATTACTTTAAATCTTTAACCAGCTGTGCTCCGCGGTTTCACCCGCGTCCCACAGGAACCGTTATTTTCTTTGTGATAAAATCTTAATTTGTCTTTCATAGATCCTTCTCCTGGCAATAATTAACACAACGCAAAAAAAAAATTGCAAAATGTTCCATCTGTTGACGCGTGATGCGATGACCAAGGGAAATAGTGATTCATTTTTAAATATAGAGATTACTTTTAATTTATACGCAATTCAGTGAAGGATATAGGTACATAATCATTTTACCTGGCAGTGGAGTCAAAATTCATAAAACGTTTACACAAAGAGGTGCAAAAAAAAAGCTGAAATCGCTTTCTCTTTTATTACTTAATTTTCAATTTTTTTATTTATGTGTATGTTTGTTTATATATAAGGTACTTATTTTCTATAGGCCTCTGTAACTTACATAGTACTACTACTTTTAATAGTATTTTTTTTAAATAGTAATATAGGTATAATTACTATTTATAACTTACCCACCATGCTACTAAACGCTGTGTAGTCTCGCAAATAGGTTTCCAGTGATTTGTCTTTTTCGGTCCAGTTAAAAATTTGAAAGAATTAAAAAGACAAAACACTGTTTAACTTCGTATTACAACTTTTATTAGTAAGGGAGAAATGTGTTAACTTAGCCTGTAGAGTTGTCATAGAGTCAAGGTTTTTACTGCAATTGCTTAATTTTTCATGCCAGCTCATAGTTGCTGTTAGGAGGGTTTATTCGAAATTAATTAATGCACGCGTACGTGTTTGTTTAAAAAATCACTAAAATCAATACTTTATCAACTGAGACAGCTTTGCAAGACTAAGAATTCCTTCATCACCATCTAACGTCACATAGCACGAACAAGGGAACTATGTTGTAGACAATCAAGAAGCTTATTCCATTTTAGCTTTGAAGTAAGCGATGCTGGGCAACTAATTGTCCGTTCTCCGTATAGTTTAGCACAATTGTCATAAATAACCATTTAGTCCGGCACCTGAGGAACATTTGGGCACGTAATAAAACACGTATCCGCCGAGACTGCAGCCCGTGGCCACATCTAGACAATTTATAAGGATTTACGAGCTACGTACGTACGGATGATTGTGCTAACGCTACTCTAAACGGACTCCCTGTTCTTGGTTAACGTTACACGTTTTCTTTATAGCTTTTTAAGTACTAGCTTGTTTAAAGTGTACTTTAGGTTCACTTTGCGGACAGATTGTACCTACTCAGTATTTACGAAAGTAAATATTGTATAATTTGGTTTTACTCGATATTAACTAGTTAAAAGTTTGAGTATTTCATCTGAAAGTACAAACAAACTGGCAGGCTTAATTAACCAGATGATTTCTAGTGAATTCAATACACTACAACCTAATTGGTTTAGGTTCCAATAAGCGAGTTCAAATTGAAATTGAGTAAAATAACTTTTAGAAAACTTTTAGTTTTTGATAAAACTATCTGAATATTGTATTGAAATACTGTCACCGGCGGCAGCTCCGTGTATAGGTACGATTTCCAATTATCTGTGTTCCTGCTCCGACGGTATTGCCATCCATATGACGAGAAATATTTCGCTTCCGTAACGTACGTTCGTCGAAACTTGATCGAATCGGTAGATATTAGAAACGAATGCATTTGTTGGAATAGGTGCAGTGCTTGTGGGGTATTACCGTTTCTTTCGTTTTTTTTTTCAAATCATTCGATACATAGATTAAAATCATTCGATTGTAGAGATGTCAAATGACACCTTTAGACTTAAGACACCTAAAATAGGATCAAATCGTTTAATCCGATTTAGACCCAGAAAGAAAAGTATCAAACGTAATCACACCACATGAAGAGCTTGTAAGTAGGTAGGTACATCTAATTACACCTATATTTATTTGCTCCGCGGTCTCATCTGCATGAATGATGGTGACCATTCAATTTGACATATTACCAGTTACGAGTAATATTTTTTCCAAGTTAAGAATTGGAAATTAAACACTAAAGTTTTTCTTGAGGCATAATGTCTTAGCGATGTGTACGTGTATTGTGTATGGCATGTAGTGAGTAATTTACATGCAAAGCTTATGGGACGTAGTGAGTACTAAGTAGATAGGTAAGTATACGATGCATGTGGTACATTCTGTTGAAAGCATTAAACGAACAGGTGTTTATATTATCGCAAAGTGGTTAAGTAAAAATCGATAATGGAAGTTAAAAGCAGCATTAAAATGAAAGCTTTGGATTTACAATAAAATCTGAAAGTTTTTATTTAGACTTTCGTAAGTTTTTCGTTTTATACTAGAAACAAAGAAACGAAATATTGCGCAGGGCATGATAAAACTTTATTGCGCTTGCCTATGTCTAGAAACAGTTATTCCAGTCAAGCATGAGTGATATATCTGTAGCGTAAAACTTTTGTACCGCAAGTTTCGGCAAGTTTTGTGAACTGAGTTATGAATATTCAGAAACGCCTCGGGGCTCCTCACACGCGGAAAACTCCTCAAATAGCATGCTAAGTGCCGACAAATGTGAGATATATGTCGAAGAAATGGATGCTTATCTTATAATTTACATTAGCGTTAATTTTTGTACCTCGAAAATAATTACAATGCAAGTATGGCGCATGCGTCAATAGTTTTCAGTAGTGTACTTAGTTGGTAGGTAGTAGGTAAGTATTAGACCAATGGGGAAAGCGTACATACAGTACCGACTCCACCTGAGTGGAATAAGGACAGGAAGATGATGAAGATGATGATGAGGTAAGTAGTGGCTTATAGTAAAAATAAAGATAAAAATACATTACAAACCGAGGTAACTAATTCTAACAGAAAAGAAATAATAAACAATAATATTATGTTGTCAGTATTGACAAGGATAACGTTACTCGCAGATCTAATAACATTCTTCTGAGAACACTGATACGCAACTAAGTATCAATTTGATATATCAGCGTTTCAACGAATATATCGTATAGTCCAGTCCCATTGGACTGCAGACCTTGTAATCATGATGACAGATATCCATAATAATATAGGTATTGCGTTCACAACTGCAGCGCTCGCTTCCATGCAAACAGATAAATTGACTACAAAATAGTCAGAGCAAAGCGGATACAGTCCTCGCATGAAACAAACAGCCGAGGTTTATGCAAATTGGGCTCCTTTGTACTTTACAGGATTAAAATATAGTGGGAATTAGTTCCGTGTCAGATATCCGACCACGGCCCACTTCGGCTCGCGCCATTTTATTACTACGTACTTTATTTAAAACGATCCAATCTACTTTTAATGAGGATAAGTAAGCACTAAAAGTAAATCGCCTTGCGGGAAGAACGCAAAACTTTTCAGGGCTATTGATTAAAAAAGTATTCAGACTCTCTTATTTCCCGGTCTAATGATGTTGAATGATGCGACGGGGTTTGCATATTCAAGATAGAACGTCCCATCATTTAAAAAAGATGGTTTTCCTTTCATACTACCGTTCGCATAAAAGAGCCCCTTCGTTATTCAAAGGGACCTCAGTGTTGGTGGACGGTGAGTCTATGTTATTGACGTGGTGTGGCCGCTTCCAGAATTATCTCTGCTCCTGCCAAAGCTGTTTTAATATTTTCTTCACGTTTTCCTGTTTGTCCAAAAAGAAGAACAAGATTAACACGAATGTTTTATTGAAATGTACGGTAAACATCGAGCAAAACGTACTTCATAAAATAACTCAAAATTGTACCTTTTATTTAGTAACGTAGTGTACGGCGCAGTATATAATTATGTACATATGATATAGTATATTAATAACATTACGGTGCTATAGTAACATTCTAAATTAAAAACTTTAGATTTCATCTTTTTCAAACTATTTTCATTCATATTTTACAGACTTATGAACTAAACAAAAATCCTAATAGGATTTAAGTCTTCGAGGAAAACTTACAAATTAAGAAATTTTCCCTAAAAGCTTTACTTAAAACTAAAAGGATAGCTTTAATGTAGAGAAAATAAATCTACTCAAGTTAGAAGTTACGCAATACGAGTGAGAGCGTCAAATCTACATTTTGTCTTTCCGTTATTCACTCTTATTCTCTACTGTTCTCCATTCTACACGATACTTGCACGTAAAGCACGTAGCACATCTTCGAAACAGATTTCAGAGCATTCAAGAATAGAATAATTCACAAAGGAAAGCAAACGCTGAATAACATGCAAAATGCACCTGAATAACAGTTCAGTTTTTGTACAGTAACTTTAAAATACTGTGTTGTGAAAGAGTAAACAAACACCTACAGATATTACATGAATATTGAAGTTTTAATGGTTGGATAACAAATCTGTGTATTGTTGTATTTTCAACTTTACACGCGCCTTGTACACATATAGCTACTGATATGTAAAGTTTTGTCATATGTAAACATAGACAACGTTGGCCGTCAACAAACTAAGTAACCGTGAGAGCAAAAATAGAAAACAAGTGGACGCCAGCTACATTGTATATTTGTTTTTGTCATGAAGTAAATCATGATTTCCTAGACGTTAACAACTTTATTGTTGGATGCATTTTACTAACTGGTGCGTATTAAGGCCAATTTTGCCTTCGCGCCACCGAACGTGCCAACGCCGAGCGGACGCGCTTAGCTACAAATTTGCAACGTACACGCACGAGCCACACTGGCATTCTAGCCACGAACGAAAGTAGTCTTTTAGAACCTCATCAGAACTCCAGTTGAAATCTAATTTCTATCTATTCTGAAACAACCGAATTTGGTCTCAATAGCAATCCGACAGCTTATAGTCACGTGCGCTGCGTTAATAAAGCGTTTGCAGCGGAATCCGATTAACAACGCGAGCTTAACTGACTATTTGTGCGGATTCTATCAATCCATACTTGACGTCAAGTTGCATTTCAAAAAGCGACGAATTTTTCGATTGTGTTTCATTGCAGTTCGCTGCTATGATTGGATGCTCTGCTCTCGGTTCATTGACTTTTTATGACGGCGGGCTGCGTGTAATCCTGTTCTGGGTCTATCAAAATGCGGAAACATTTTTGCTTACTCCTCTTGTAACAATGTTACAAGAGAAAGCAAAATAACATTTTGTTACGTATTGAAAAGGTTGACATTCGGTTCGCCTACTATCGCTTTATGAGATTCTCCAATTTAAATAAATATGTTTTTGGCGATGAACTCTGACTATTCAGGTCATCAAATAAACAATGAATTTTCTCATTGAACTAAGAAATGAAGTAGAAGTGTAACCAATATATGAGCACTGAATTCCGCTTAAAATTAATAGGGCCAGACGTGTGTAGTATCAAAAAAATAAATTATTCAAAAAAAACGACTTCAATGATTCGTTATCTAATAAATTCATTTTGCAAAATTTCGTGTCTTTGCTGTTCGCTGTTGAGGAGTTCCACTATCCACCTCCAGAAACCATCAGATCAGCTTAATAGTACCAGATTATTGCATTGCTACAATATTCATTTATGTACCCATGCAAAATTTCAGCTTAATTGGAAACCGAGAGAAGTGGGTTAAAATTTACTTCTAAGATTATTGTTATTTAGTTTTTCCCTTGTTTTCCACGATATTCCGTCATCATACCCTTACTGACAACTTCATGATAATGGGATCATCGGAAGTATACCATTTCGAACTACTCGTAACATTTTTTTAAATCGGTTCATGATTGGCGAAAAATCGATGAACATACACAAAAAACATACTGAAGAATATAGAACCTCCATCCTCTGCAAATCGATGGAACGTGTTCTCAATAGAAGTTTTATGGCATGCTTTGAAGACCACTGTTGTGGTTAATATGGCTGTCGCCGAAACCGGTCAACTTTTTGCGTATGTCACCCACATTTTGGGCGAAGCCATCGAGAGACACGGCGAAACCTTGTCTGTGTCACTAGATATTTCGAAGGCCTTCGACAGGGTTTGGCACAAAAGCCTGATAAATATCATCATCATACGGGCTACCTACTGGCCTGTGTATCTGGATCGCAGACTTCCTGAGAGAACGATCTATTTGAGTTGTACACGGATGCTCGTCTAATCAAATAGCTATTAATGCCATCTATCTGGCTAGTACCTCGGGGGTCGGTATTTTCTGCAACTTTATTTCTGCTTACCGCCTTATACCGGTGTCTTTTGGTAAACAGATGATAGCATAGTTGTAGAGAAGTACATATTCAATCCCAGCACCGGAGGGGTAGAAATCCAGGCGTTGAGAAAAGACATGGTAGAGCAAATGAATCAGGCTCTATCGACCGTATTGCATTGGGGTGACGAGAACCTCGTCAAATTCAACGCCAGCAAAACCAAATCTTGTCTTTTCTCCGCAAAAAAGTAACCGTTCCGTGTTTTGGAATGTTCCTGTACAATTCACTGACTTCGTCAAATCCACCTGACTTTCGAGCTGGTATTTGACTGAACTGTCCCAAAGAAGACAGCAATATTTAATACACGATCAGACTTGAGATTGATAAAGAGTCAGCTTCTGCCCCAGTGTAACATACGTCACACCTAACGGTAAGACGGTTGACTGTTCAACCAAATACCAGCTCGACGCTATTGAATCGGTAGACCGGCTTGCTGCTCGACTTATAGGCGATGAGAAGTTAGGGGCTAAGAAACTTCTCAGTCTGTAACACCGCCGTGAAGTAGCAAGTTTGTCGATTTTCTACAGAATTCATTTCGGAGAATGTGCATCGGAACTGCAAGACCTTATCATCCCCTTTCTACTACGGGACTAGTAGGAAATCGGCCCACTACCTCTACTACTCTACTATTACATAGTGTATTTTTCCCGAATACGTACCAAACGCTTCCGTTCTACGTTTCTAATCCGTGCGGCTAAGGATTGGAACAACCTGCCGGCTTCCTTGTTTCCTTAGAACTATAATCTGGGTCTATGCAAGGCCAGAGTGAATAGGTCTAAGTCTGCATGCTTCATCTTCGACCACTGATCAAACGCGGATTTATGCGCAATAAAAAAGATACATAGGCTAGAAGGTTAGTACATTCTTGAATATAAACCACGTCAACAAATACTTGGCTTTAAATTCATGTAAAAAAATCCGTGTTCCTCTACAAAGATATTGTCCTATGCAGTAAAAGCATTGTCATAGAGGTTTATTATTTCATTAATTGAAGTGCTGGCGGACCCGACCGCTGCGCTGCGATTGCCTCCGGCCTCTTTGTCATCGAAAAAATAATAAGTCTAGAGTTGAATAGCGAACGGATTAATTCCGTGAATCAATATGCACTTCCATTTCACTGATTCACAGACTGGAATACTATTAACGGATTAGTGAAACTTGCGCTCGTACGGATTAATTTATTGTCTGGCTTATTCTATATTTTATTAAAAACATACAGCGTTTCTTTTTGGTGAAAAAAAGCATGAAACATTTTTATCTGAGTAGCAACAGACAAAAGTTTTGAGATCGAACGGCAAAAAATCAGTTTAAGCTTGTAAAATATTGGAACATTGTTTGTTATGAGCGAAGTTAGTAGGCAGCGTTCAGTAACGATTTCCTCGAAAAGAAATTTGTTAGTTTGTTAACAGAGCGGTGTAAAAATAATTTAAGGAGCCGATAAAGTTTAAGAGCGGACGTTACCGCTTGCCGAAGTTAATGCGATCTGGGGCCTCCGATCGGTGCCCGCGTCATAATAACCTCATCGACTTTGTCTACAAGTATGGCTATTTTTAATGGAGAGCCATAAATAACCACCGTTATCAAGTATATCCTTCTTAACGTTTTTAAGCGATATCTATCGGTTTATGGCTCGGATTTTGGCTTGGGGTTTATGTCCTGTCGTGGTTCTATCAGGTTTATCGAAAGTCTTTACAGTAAATGATTTCTCTTAACTATCGGTTCTGTTCAATTGTTCATAGTTATGTTTTAGATTTTTGGATACCTGTTTAATTAGCCTATTTGCTTGAAGTTAATTATACTTAGTAATGATAATTACAAACAGCCAGTTACTACTTTTCACAACGCAGTTTGTAAAATTGTTCCTTTCAACATTGTAAAGAATGACTACAAAATTTGACTTTAACTTTAATTAACATTTTTATAGATAATTACATACTTACCTAGTCAATTTGCGTAGCTTGTGTACGCAGGCTCTTTTGTCCTATTATATTGTATGTGTACTATTTGTATGTAAAGCCAAAAAAATACAATAAAAATAAATTTGTTTTAGTCTCGATAAATGGCGCATTTAAATCAAGCCTCTGGAGCGGGGCCAAGCGGGCGGTCGGCTGTATAGTGCAACCGAATTACCTTAAAGTTGAGCAAGGGAGCCAGCATAGTTTTTTCTGTGCAAACTTGACAGCTATGTAGAGAATTTTTAGTTCTAAGATTTGGCCACTTTCAAATATAAATTGTTCTGTCGTACGGGCGACGCCGCGGCCTCCTTCGTTACGTCCCGCCTGCATTTGTCCACTTTACTCGCTTTCAGAAACAAACAAGCTCACTCTACGACGAGAATGCCAATTTTTAATCACGTGTGCCGTAAGTATCTATCAGATCTAAAAAAAGTGGTCAGAACAGTTTTGAAGCAGAGAAGAAACGAGACCTGCGTATTGAGCTTGTTAGGTGGATCTATGCCTCGTTATTTTAATTTTAACACGACTCTCCGAAAGAAATATAAAGCTTTTAGTTTGTACGTAAGTATATTCATATGTAGGTATATATTTTTCTATGTATGCCTAGTTTCTGCCCGCGAATTCACCCGCGTGAACTACAGGAATCACGAACAAACTTTATCCTTGGGTAGAATTTAGTAAAACCCTTTCTTAGTGCATATCTGCACTTCACATAGAATACACTTTTCATATTTCATGTTTGTTGGTCTAGCGGATTAAGCTGTGCGTTGATACAGTCAGTCAGTCAGGACTTTGAATGTTATATATAAAGAGATGGTAATTATATTAATAATGAATACTTCACACGCAAAAAAGATTATATACAAAGCAAAGCTTAAAAAACCGACTTCCCGTCATCCATATAAACTCCATTTAAATTCAAAAGCAATTTTTAGATTTTTATTGATATTTAAAAAACTGCAAGACCGATTTCGATAAAATTTATATGGAACCATTTCCAAATCTACCAAACAAAAAAGAATTATCCAATTCGATTCACTGTTGGCGGAGTAATCGCGTAACATTTACCTACACAAAAAAAACGAAGTCGAATTAATAACCTCCTCTTTATTTGAAGTCGGTTAAAAATAATTCATGTATCACAAGTAATGCAAAACTGTGGAAATAAGAAGCGCACATTTGCAAAAATTTTTTGCAGTAGGTATTATAATTTTTTTAATTAATTATTCTTGTTGTAGTTCTTGTTTCTCATTGCTATAAGTATATCTGCTAAGATATTAAAATCACATTTGTCACTGTCTCATACAGGTTCTGACAGAAACTACTTAGTAACAGAGTTGAAGACAGTGAAGCTAGACTAGCTTAATGTATTCAAATATTCCAATAACACCAACTCTATATGTACCTGCTCAGAATTTAAATATACCTTACTAAGCAGAGAAAACACATTTTTTCTATTATCATCAGGATTACAATGATACCCATGTATCATTGTAATCCCTTTTTCTCTACAAAATGCAATTTTTTTTGTTGGAAACTAGCACCGGCCTCTGATTTCCGCTATTTGAATTACAAGGAAAAATACGCACATCCTCAGGCCCACTTGCAAAATACGTACACATACGGAATTAAATATTTAATACATAGGGAATGAAATATTTGAACATAAAGTTAATTAACTCACAATTAAAATGTGAGATTATAACACTCAAATGTTATGTACACTTTTGTTGACGCAAGACGACTTATCAGTTGAACGTCTGATGAGCAGTTAACTCCGAGTCAAAAGATAACCCGTGCTTCTGCAGGTAACCTATTTAATTAAGGTGAATTAGCTTTCTCTGCATAAGCAGAGAAAGCTAATTTTTTATGGTCATTAAATACGGATGTAATTTCAATTCGTTGTTTTTGTTCATTACAAAATAGTTAATGTTTTACCTAACATTAGTAATATTTTTGTTTTGTTTCCATCAATATGTCGTCAGCTTTAATAAAGCCCGCACGAAGCGTTTTCACAACTTCTTCCTAATCAGAACTGCTAAGGAGTGGAACGCACTTCCTGCCTCGGTGTTCCCCAGCAATAGATACAACCTGGGTCTCTTCAAGACAAGAGCGAATAGGCACCTCATGGGCAAGTGTGCTCCATCTTAGACCGCATCGTCACTTTCCATCAGGTGTGTTGTGGTCAAACGTGGGCCCGTTCAATCATAAAAAAAGATATAGTACTATCTGCCAATTTCCGCTATTTGAATTGAGACGAACACAACGCACAGTTTAGTTCACACACAAGATCATTTGTTCATCTATTCGAATTGATTACCCGACCGCGCAAGAAGGAGGAATATGCTTTTCGAGATTATAAATGTATGTATGTTTATATGTATGTACATATGTGTATATGTATGTTTGTATGTATGTATGTGTGAGGTTTCTTTGGCACGCTCTACAGCCTAAACTGCTTGATGTATTTCGACATGTGAGGTGTCAATCGTCAATCGTCTTGATAGTAGAAGTGACATAGGGTACAACGTTTTGCAGCCGGATTTTTGTTTTTCTTTGAATGTTACATGTAAAACTTACTAGTGTTAAGTTTTATTATTCCATAAATAAGTTGAATTCAGTTTACTTATACTTGTTATAAGAACATTTATGTGGCTTTTCCTTAAACGCTCTACAGCCTGGTTGCTACGAAAATTACAACAAATTGCTTTTAAAAGTTCGACTATTTCTTTCCCTTAAGCAAGAAAGTTAAGTACATCATAAATTGGTCTTAGTAGTTACAATGTTCTCTACTTTGTCCTCGAGTATTAAAGACCTTTTACTTACATACTTTTTTAGTACATAATTAGTAGTAATTACGCCTATTTTAAAAGCATACCATTCATCATAATATCACGAGAGGACTCAGAATGACGCCGAGAGGATAACAAGAAGCGGAATGGTAAGTGTAACCACCACCTATGGATTGCATTTAAGTCATTATAAATCATTATTAGGCATCACTTTATAGTCTAAGTTTTATTAGTAGGCTTAGCTTCTCAATAGTGCATCATTGTAGCCTGTATTACGTAGCTATCCGCCAGGAAAGACTATCAAGAGAAGGTCATTCTTCAAACTGCGCATTTTACAAAAGAATGAACTAATTTATCAATGCACGTCGGTTTACATAATATGAACGTAGTACTAGTAAGTAAGTAATGCTGTACTTGACTCAGTAATGTTACTTTATTTGTCTAGACGTGATACTGTATCATAATAAAATGTTTATGTATGTCCTACATATTATATACAAAATAATTTTGTTTATAAGAATTACTTGCATAAGTAGGCAATGAAATGTTATTGCTCTTTTAAGATTGGCTAGAGACAAAGTTGGCAACATCTTGAGCCTTGAGTTGATCTCAATAACACTAGTTATGGGTTTGTTGTCCTACATCAGGATTTCCTCTCGGCTGTATATCGTTGTTATATAATCCGGTGCCTTTCTGTCTGCCATCCGTCGGTACGTCGTCGTTGTCGGTCTCTACCCACGTCGAAAAATGAAAAAAGCGATTTTAGTGGATTACAGAGCTGGAACTTAATCAATCGAACTGGTCTATTTTAAGATACAAAAACGGGAATTTAGAATGGATTTCGGCGAAGCGGTTCCTTTTAGCGGTAATACAAAAGATTTTTATACAGTGGAAGTCAACCGTTTGAATGAAAATATACTTTCGGAAAACTAATTTAGGATCCACCAAAAAAAAAGAACCGTAAATAATTTAAAAAAAACATCTTAAGGTGGACAATCAGGTGGACAGCCAATCCAGGAGTTACCTATATCATTTTGACAATTAGAAAAGTTGCTATGTAGAGCCTATAAATAGTAATGTATTTTATATCATATCTACAAAATCATTAATTCTATTGACTAATATTTTGTCGAAGTTTTCACATGCATTCAATAGATTTATAACTTGATTTCGCCCCCTTCATACCCCTTAAAGTAGTCGCATATAAATGTGTTGGGCGATTGCATTAAAGCACGTCGGGCGGTAGGGGAGGACGCATTTCTCGCTAAATCCAAACAACCGAGTACACGCAGTTAGTGTCCGTGACGAACGCCTCGGAACGAATGGCGGCACATTTTTCTCTTCGCGTCGCTTCGATATAAAACATTCATGAATTCAGAATGTTACTACTCAGTACCCATTGCGTGGATGGGGCGGTGATTCTTTCCAAATTTGAAAGATACGGCCTCTTCAAGTGTCGATTTATTGCCGAACGTATTGCTTTTACGTCGTGTACACAATTTGCCGCTTTTTACAGCGTTTCGCGTAATAGATCTAACAAGACGTTCGTTTTTCTAGATCTTTGTTCTTTAGAATTGACACGCCTTGCCGTCTAAAACTCGGAAACAGCGGAGTCGTTCGTATATTAAAAAACAAAGGGCAGCTTTTAAAAGCGGTAATTTAACATACTAAACTGCACGTAAACGCAGTGATATTAAAGTACCGTACAACCAAAGTTTTTAGAATAAGACGGGAAAGGAATAAAGCCAATTGTGAAGCCAGCCAATAAAAGAAAAAAAAACTTTAGCGATGGACGCATAGCTGGGCTTCCAACATCTATGGCGGCGGGCGGGATTGCTCCGTCGCCGGCGGCGGCGCGGCAGCGGTGCGGCGGCGGGCGGAAGTGGGCTGAACTATGCGCGGCGCGGGGACGGAATGCGGACAATTTCACAAAAGCCCACCGAGTGAGAGGTACGCCGTGATAACCGTGAAAGCTAATAAATTCGTACGCGGGGGAGGTGACAAAACAAAAAGCCTATTATTTCGTATTAGTCTGCGTTTTATTCGTGAAAATGCCACGTTTATTTTCACAGCTTTGCGAGGTCTCTTTTTAGGGTTTAACTCTGTTAGAAGATCGACTTGCCGAGTAGGTTTATGGCAATGTTATTATGAGATAGGTGCTCGCTGTGAAGTGCTTTGAAGCGCTTTGTTAAGCGATTGGCTGAAATTGAGCGATTGTCGAAAATCGGTTTAAAGTCAAAGGGGAAAGAATGCAAACATGTTTATACATAAGATTTACGAGTATGTTTTCAGATCCATCTGCCATGCCATCTCGCATAATATTGCGGACGGACTTGAAAAATAATAAAAGCAGAGATAAGATTTTCGTCTGTTCAGAGGGAAACGACTGAATGGAGTCGGAACAATTTTATTTTTCATTTTCCTTGAGCCAAATATGGATGAATTATTAGTGTTTGAGTAATGTTAAGCTAATTCGGTAAGATTTATGCCTGGATAAGGTTGGGGTACGAAAAAACAAGAAACCGAAATAAAACATAGCGGCTTTTTATTTTGTGGGACGACCAAATTGCAAACTCGAATACCGTAAGTATGTACTTGTAGGTACCTACCGAATTTTACGTAAATTTAGCCATTTTTCATGCACCCATCGTAGGCTAGTTGGTTCCTCTTTAAATACAAAAACATATACAAGGTAATAATAAATAATAAATAAATTCAGGACATTTCCACACACGGTCGCCTGACCCCAAACTAAACAAAGCTTGTACTATGGCTGCCAGGGATATGACTTAGATATTTTTAAATGCATGCTTAGATACATATTAACACCCAGACATAGAACAAATAGAAATGTTCATCACATACATGTTTACCCTAGCTGTGAATCGAACCCACGCCCCAAGCTCAGAAGGCAGGTTCACTACCAACTGAGCCACCGAGGCAGTCGAGGTGCTGGTTTTAGGTGTTGTAATAGTTAAGGGTCTTGTTCTTCTCGTCAGAGTGAACAACTTTTAGAACACATATCGTCACGCCTTTCCCCCGAGGGGGCTGGCAGAGGTGTAATACAACACCCACACTTCGCCGAACGATATTCAGTCCCAAATGTGATAGGGGGTGAGCCTGTCGCCATACACCGGGCTCCAATCACGTAGCAGATGACATACAATACGCACATATGTTCACACAATGAACAATTTGGTGCGTGCCGCCGGCTGGTTTCGAACCCGCTCCTCCTGGCTGAGAGGCGGGCTTTCTCCAACTAGGCTACCATAACATATCTTCACGCCTTTTCCCCGATGGGGCTGGCAGAGGTGTAATACAACACTCACATTTCGCCGAACGTTATTCAGTTCCAAAGGTGACAGGGGGCGAGCCTGTCGCCATACACCGGGCTCCAATCATGTGGCAGATGACATTCAATACGCACATATGTTCACACAATGAACAAATTGGTGTGTGCCGTCGGCTGGGTTCGAACCCGCGCTCCCTCTGGCTTGGGAAATTCCATAAAAAAATATCAAGGTTTCATACAAAATTGATCATTTTGTATGGAAACTTGATAATTTTTCTTACGAATTTTGCAAACTGATGTTAAGTTTGATATTGACCGGTGATACATTGACCGGTGGAATAACACCTTTAATTATTACACCAAAAATCAGCACGTTGTATTGCAAAAAGTAATCAGCAACAAATTTCTATCAGAACACACCAAAATATCAGAGCTGTAACGCTGCCAAAACATGAATGGAGAATTAAAACTATAAAACAAGGAGTTGGAAGAACCAAATAATAAAAATAGGTTTCAGCGTAGCAAGTTTCTCGGCCAGCGGAGCGGGAAGGGAACCAATTTCTGAGCCGATGCCGAGCGTTTTGTTGGAAATAGCTTTCCTTCAATCTGCATTTTCTTGCTGATTTACCAACTTACATACAGTCGGAGCGGAACTTTCCGCTGGATACCCGCGGAACTTCGACGACACATTAAATTATTATTAAACTAGACTGTCTACGCGAAATAACTTTATGCGAATACTAATTTAGTATGGTGCTGGCACATCGTCAGTTTCGTATCAAATTACTGCACTTCAGAAATTACTTTGCTGTTATTCGTTAAAATGATAGGCATAACTTTCTGCTGGTAATATTGGCATACTTTACTCTAATGCTTGAAGATCTAACTTTGTAGTGAACATTTTTACTTTCCTTGTAAAAATAAGACAATTTCTACAATCATTAAAAGAATCTGATAAATGGAATGCTGGAGGCGTTTGCAATTTTTTATACTTACTTTGATTAAGTTTCCGTCTGGGAACAATTTTATCGTACACAAAGGCGTTGCTCTGGCGAAATAACTGCCTAATAAGACTGGAAGGCCCAGACCGGAAAAATTAGCCGAACTCCTAAATAACCCGCGTCATAATAAATGGCAGTGACACGTATTGAGTCGAGCACTACACTCGTAAAGTCCAGAGTTCGATTACACACCCCGTCAGGTTACACTATACGAAGAGTCAGTACTTTCGTTTTGTATACAGCGGAATTAGTTTGACAGGGATAAAATTGTCCGTCATATTTCAGTTCAGCAAATGCGAGAAGGATTGCCAGAATTTTAAAGCTCCTTCTTTAATTTAGCTTAGAAAATTGACTGCCTCGGACTCGGTGGCTCAGTTGGTAATGAAACAGACTTTCGAGCTTGGCGGCGTGGGTTCGATTCCCACTTAGGGCAAACATTTGTGTTTGTTCTATGTCTGGGTGTTAATATCTATTTATTTATGTATTTAAAATTATATATGAATGTATATCAGTCTCTGGCATAGTCTTCATAATACAAGCTTTACTCAGTTTTTGGTCAGGCGACCGTGTGTGACGTGTCCCGATATTATTATTATTAAATGGTAAAACTTGTTCGAAACCACTACCTAGGATTTTGCATGACGAGATTCAGTGAACCATCCAATTATTTTTTAAATTCAATTTTTTTTTAATAGATTAGATTATTTTTAACAGATTTAAAATTATATCCGTCATTTTTCAGTTCGGTAAGTAAGAGAAGGATGACCAGATTTTTAAAACTCCTTAATTTAGCTTAGAAAATGGTAGAATTTATTCTAAATCACTAACTACGATTCTGTGTGACGAGTTTCAGTGGAACATTCTACTTTTTTTGTCGATTTGATGGACTCTATAATTTGCAGGAGTGAGAAATGTAGGGCAAACTCTACGTTAAAGAAAAACGGAAACAAATATATTTTTCGCACATAATTACTCAACATCAGCCGAAATCAATACAAGCCTATTACGAACAAAACAATTGTTGAAGTGCTAGTTTATGTACTAATGTTAGAAATGCAAAAGTTTGTGAATTGGTTAGTGTTTTGGTGTGTTGTTTTTTCACGCAGATGTGCATGAAATAGGCTACTTTGTAACAGCGGGTAACAACGCGGGTCTAAGTTAGTGAAATATAAATGAATCTTATGTACTGTTCCATGGCGTACTAGTGGGTCGCAGTGAATTAACTACCAACGGACCCGGGCCCGCGTGACCAGAATATTTTCAAAATATCTTTTAGCCACCTATCTGGGACAGAAAAGGGATAATGAATATAATTTTTTTGATGCGAGGAACAATGAAGAGTTCCGTTCGTTTGTGCGCTTACCGTATAGTATACGAAGTGCATAATTATGGTAAATTTTACGGGACTCATATTCGGTAATATTTACTAACTTGGATGAAAGCAAACCAAAGTAATAAACATAAGACAATTTACTTTTTTAACCGAACATCCTTACTAATTATAAAATCGATAGTAACTCTGTCTGTCTGTCTGTTTGTAGGCTTTTCACGGCTAAACGACTGAACGTATCTTGATGAAATTTGATAAATAGTTGCAGTATGTCACAAGAAAGGTTTTTGAATACTTATTTATGAATAAATAAATCTTTTTGTTATGAAATTCTGTAAATTAATAAAAGATAACGCACCGCTAACCAAATGCGTTACAAACATCTCAGAATAGTACGTAGTTGGAATTAAAATGATTGTTATTTTGACAACTAAAATTAAAAATCCGCTCAAAACCAGCCAGTATTTTTTTTAATGTTGAACTTTAATCTCTTTGGTAACAGATTACTATTCATAATTTGAAAATGAGTTACAGTATATCACGAGGAGGGTTTATGGATACTATTTTCTGAATAAACATGAACGAAATTGCGGGCAAAAGCTAGTAAATAATAAAATAGTAAGTACAGTGCTTTTAAATTGTTCTAGACATCGTTTTAGAGATTTTTATTCGCATCAGCTTTCGAACAATTCCGTCGATACCAGCGACTCATAAATTTATCTCGAACCAATTCCGTGAAACACGAGCAAATTTCGCTTTTTAATCACGACACTTATTCTCAAACCACTTCCCATGGCAAATCAGCTAATGGAGTGAACGTGATGAGAATTCATACTTGTTAAGCTATGTCCATACTTGAGTGCTTACAGCTTCAACTTGCGTATTAGTTTTGCGACTGAGACATGTAATAACGTTATGTAACTGACGGACACATAGGATCCGGCGACCACTTTAGACTAACTTCGCATTGGCTAAAGGTTTTCTATTGCAATTTCGTTGAAGAAGGCGACGAGCGAAGAGAGCAAGTAAAGATACTGCATGACGAGCTAGAACTAAACTACAGAGTGACAAAGTGCATTTTTAATAATTTTAATGACTTTTGCACTTCTCTAATCATTCTTAGATAACTAAAGAAATCCCTTGTATACGAGTATGTATTAATTTTAAAGCTGATGAAGACAGCAGCCTTCTCCAAAGATATTTTAGATTGGTTTTGTCTATCTATTAAGTAAATCAGCCAAAAGTGACCCTTTACAAATGCGGATATTTTTCTTAGCTCTATTTTCTCTTGAGGACATTTAAAAAAAAACAAGTACATATAGACGGAGATATAGTTCATTCAGTTGTACAAGCCAAATTTCATCATAATCTGAAAAATAGTTTCCAAGAAATTTGACAAGCGCGTTTGTATGGGAAATTCAGAGCGTTTGTATAGGAATTTTAAATAAGCATGCGTCAGCCATACGTAAGGCATGCACTACATAGCGATAACCTTTTTCTGGTGGGAGGCTTAGGCCGTGGCTAGTTACCACCCACCGGACCAAGCCATGCCGTGGAATGACCTAGTCGTGTTTCGGGATGTAGTCCGGTGTAACCGTTCCGAAGACGGGTCTGAGCAGTAGCGCACTTGTAGCGCCTCTCTCAACTGCCGTCTTTGTACTTCTTAACTCTACAAAACTTTAAGGCTAGAGTGAATAAGTACCTTATAGGTCGTCGTGCTCCATCTTAGACCACAACGTCGCTTAACATCAGGCTAGTTGGTGGTCAAACGACGACCTTATTCTATTTTTTAAAAAAACCTATTTAATTGTAGTAACTTTACCACACATCGCACAGTGTATAAGATACTAGCTAAATGACATGAGCGGCGCTATCATTACTCTTAACCAGGGCCGGATTTAGAGGTGTGGAGGCCCTAGGGCAACAGGAAAGTGTAGGCCTCTAATTATTACTCAAATAAAATGAAAAAAAAAACAGTCAAAAATGTAGGTAATGCAATTTTATTTTTTGCAAGAGACTAATTAAATTATTTAACTACTCTTACAAATTGGTATTAAAGCATAAATATGTATAAGTAAATTTCTTTTTTTTTTAATGTTTAATGGAGGTCCTTTCTTGTGGAGGCCCCGTGGCTGTAGTCCCGCCTGCCCTCCCCTAAATCCGGCCCGTTTTCTAGCCTAGTAAATGTATTATATACAATTCAAAAATATATGTATATTATGCATAATTATTTTAAATTATTGCGACATGTGTTTATGCATGCATCAGAAAATGACATAAATCAAAGTAATACCCAAGTGTGTATCAGGTTTTACAATCGACCGCCCCAAAAATACGATAGGTATGAAGAAAAGTTCCTATTCCCAAATTACCTACCTACTTCTAGTTTACGATCAACAGGTATCAATCTTAACTTTTTCTTGACGCAAATTCCCTTCGGCCGTTAAATTATACTTGCTACTCGTACTTGCTACAAAATGTATTGATATTGTGTGATAAAAGACTTTGAGCGCTTAAAAAAAATGAAGCCAATAAATAAACAGATTCTGACGAAAGATTACGATGGACTTTATTGATGGAAACTTGGCGGAATAGGTAGAAAGGTAGACTGCCAAAGTCGTTTGATGGAAAGCGATTACTGCTTATATCGATTAAAACTACATCACTACAAAGGAAATTGCTTTCATAATCGAGGTAATGACTTAATCAAGGCCTAATATTAGTTGTCTTTAGAAACTATGAGTGCATTTTCTACATCTAGCGATATACCTAAACTTTTTTTCATTACTTAATAGGCTTGCGTTTGGGCGCCAACATGCCTGATGATAAGCAGTGATGCGGCCTACGATGGAGCACGCTTGCCTAGAAGAAACCGATTCACTCGAGACTTGAAGACACCCAGATTATAAGTGTCAGGGAACACACATTCTGGCAGAGTATTCCACACTCTAGCGGTCCGTATGAGAAATGAGGAACCAAAGCGTTAATTGTAATAGCAAACTATTGTTAATTGACATGCATCTCGTCATAAATTTTTATGCGAAAGTGTGTTTGCTGGTTGGTCTGGCTTTTGTTTTAAACTGATTTAGTTTACGCAGCTCAGTGCTGAGCTTACTCCCTTTAAATTGCTACCGTAATTATCTGCCATCTGTAGTACTTAATTATTTCTATTGTGTTGTTTAACTTTGGTAAAAAATAATAAACTTTTAATTTTTTTACTGACCAAGATCAACCAAAGAAAGACCAAAGTTTTTCCAGGGATCAGTAACATAATTTATTATAATACTTTTATTCCGAACAATGTTTTGTTGTAGTGCGATTATGCATGCGTGAATGAAACCACGAGAGGCAGCTAGTCCTACCTACCTATTTATATAATAAATGCGCATGTTTATATAAATAAAATATATATATTATATAAATATGTCTGTAGGTATGTTTGTTTGTTACTTCTTCACGCTCAAACGCATCGACGGGTAAACGCATAGATGAGATTCGGAACGTTATATAGCTTATGCCTTGTTTTGACACGCAGGCAACTCTTAACCACGGGTAACACCGCGAGGCAAAGCTAGTTTTTAATGAAATAAATTTCAACTGATTGTCATCCGTTTTAAGCTTGCAATCATCCATTATCACTTACTACTAATGAAATTTCATTCGCCATTAATCTGAACTCATCCATAATTTCCAAACTTAACCGAAAATCCATAATCTCCTTCAATAATTCACACGTTTCCATTAATTACCTAGACTCAGCTCGGCTTACGGGTATTAGAGCTCACATAGTGTCTGTGCAATCTAGATTCCTATGTGTTGTGTGCTGTCCCTTGACATCCGATCGTGCGAGCGAGGAGCCGTGTGAGTAAGTATATTGAGATCAGTGGTAGGCAACTTGATAATGGCTTTTGATGTATTGTAGTCTTTGATTCGTTCCGTGAAATTTTAACTCGCAAAACACTGACTGACTGACTGTACACTGTACAGTGTAAAATGTAGAGCAATTTCTCAGTTTCCAGAGTTTTTCATATTTATATAGTTGTGTGCACAGGTAAAGTTTCTAACTTTCTAGAGGTATGTTCTTAAGCATCTTTATGAGATCTATGGTTAATTTATCTCTAGCTAAGGAGTAGAGAGCGTATTTTTAAGCTTCTTTCTTATTAGAAATTGCGTGAAAATTTCGTTAGCTACTAAAATATACATAGCAACGAAAACTCCAAATTAATAGAGCAGAACTGAATTAATGACTTTAGTAGCTTATAAAATCCAGACTCATTACAAAGTTTAGGACATTATTAAATCTCAAACGAGCAGTTATTTAAACGCATCCATTTCAGCATTGGCTGCATTGCACAACAGCCATAGAGCTGACGTCGTAGTCGTAACAAAAGTCGTTATCCTATATTTCGGGGTCGATAAACTGTAAGACGATAGCGGGCGGCGCGACTGTTCGGCGACGAGCCTGCGTCTGTGCTGCCAGTTCAGTCGACCTCGACTGTCATGGAACTAAAGAAAAGAATCAAGGAATCTGCACTGTCATTGAAATTTTACGTGAAAGGTCATTCATGCCGTTCATGTTTGTGGCTTATCCGGCTCGAAGGACCTCGTATAGGGTGAGTAGTACGTGTCTCTCTATACACCCCTCAGCCCCGTAACCACAAGCCCATAACTAATTAATATATTTTTATTTATTTTTTCTATTTTATCAATTATTTAGTTATTTTATTTTTTCTTAAGGTGGATGTGACAATCTGGAATAGGAACATTTTAATTACATTTTTTTTTCATTTTATTAGTAATAAAGGTTGTATAGCCTCAGAATAGTTCGACAGTGTTTTGTCTTTTTTTTTCTTTTAAATTTTTGAAATCGAACAAGAAAGACAAAACACTGTAGATATTATTTTACTGTAGATTTTTATATTGCGAGGCTATTATATACTACGCTTATTGCTAATATGGTGGTAAACGTTTGTTTAGTAAGTAATAGAGCAAATACATAGTTGTGATGAGTATGAAGGTTTCAAGGTAATTGTTTATTTTGCCGTGGACTACAGTGTACTGATAGTTTTTGCGGAGTTGTGTAAATATGCTGATCTGCGGAAACATGTTGTCAGCGTTTTATCGTGCGGTTTGTATTAATACAAACGATTTATCATACAACTTGTATCTGTTCAAAGTCAAAGTCAAAGTCAAAATGTTTTTATTCAATTTAGGTATCAAAGATACACTTATGAACGTCAAAGTTATTTAAATAGACTCGACCGCCTTGTTCGGATAAAAAGCCTCTACTCAGAAGAACAACAAGAAACTGAGGGGCATTATTTTTTCAAATAATAAATAAAATTAGTCTCACAAATTTTGGCTTACAACTAGGTAATATCTATAAATATTAGTGGCTACTTGGCGGAAGTGGAAGGCTCCAGACATCTTTATCTTCTAAATAATTCTTAACCTTATAATATCCTCTTTTCATTAATGTAGTTTTTACATGTGATTTGAATTTTCCCTCGGTGAGCCCTGTTATATTTTTCGGGATTTTATTGTAAAAACTAACGCAGTTGCCTAAAAATTACTTTCTTGACTTAGTCAGTCTAAATCTCTGTACAGCTATCCTATCCTTATTTCTAGTGTTATAATTGTGATAGTCACTGTTCAATTTAAATTTATGTAGATTTTTGCGAACGTGCATAATATTTTCAAAGATATATAAAGAAGGTAAAGTTAATATATTTATTTCTTTAAATAAATCTCTCAATGATTCACGGGGACCCATTCCGTAGATAGCGCGAACCGCTCGCTTTTGCAAAATAAAAATGGCCTCCACTTCAGCAGCTGATCCCCACAGCAAAATGCCATATGACATTATGCTGTGGAAGTAAGCAAAGTAAACCATCCGAGCTGTAGCTATATCCGTCAGTTGCCTAATCTTGCGAACCGCATAAGCAGCAGAACTAAGTCTCCCAGACAGAGCACTAATATGTGGACCCCATTGCAGTTTGGAATCAATGCTTATACCCAGGAACACCGTCGCCTTGTCTATGTTAAGTTTATCGCCCGCAAGCATTACGTTTGGTTCTATATATCTAACATTAGGCATGGAAAACTTTAAACACTTAGTTTTTTTTGCATTTAGTAACAAATTGTTCGCAGCGAACCATCTCGAAATAATAGTCAGTACGTTGTTCACATGCACAAGTTCACTATCTTTCCTATCTGTTCTAAAAATAAGAGATGTATCATCAGCAAATAGAACTATGTCTGTAAGGTCCTTAACCATATACGGCAAATCATTTATATACGCCAAAAATAAGAACGGGCCTAAGATAGAACCTTGTGGTACTCCCATTGTAACTAAAGATCCGGAAGATGTGACGCCATTAATTCCCACTTTTTGTTGTCTATCAGTTAAATATGACTCGACAAGATCTAGAGCGATTCCACGAATTCCGTAGTGGTGTAATTTACGGATCAAGGTGCGGTGTTCTACACAATCAAACGCTTTGGAAAGATCACAAAAGACACCGATGGCATGTTCGCTTCTCTATAGATAGTAGGACGATCAAGTCAGCAAAAACGGTCGCTGTACCTTAAAATAGAATAATAGTATCCTAATTAGGTATCTACCAATATTAATTAACCCTGCCCAAATAGTACCAAAACTATTTCAGAAGCGGTACCAGGATAAATTTACCTGTTAATGTTAATTTACCTGTTATATATGGAATAGTAAAATTGCCTATTATTATACGAGTCAACGCGCACTTAGTAAATAAATAAATAATAATAAATAAAATCGCGACATTGTCACACACGGTCGCCTGACCCCAAAGTAAGCAAAGCTTGTACCATGGCTGTCAGAGACTGATATACATACTTAGATATTTTTAAAACATACTTAAATAGATAATAACACCCAGACATAGAACAAACACAAATGTTCACTACATAAATGTTTGCCCCAGGTGGGAATCGAACCCACGCCCCCAAGCTCAGAAGGCAGGTTCACTAGCAACTGAGCCACCGAGGCAGTCAAAGACGTTATTACTAGAGAGAGGCAGTTAAAGACATGGAAGTTTTTAATCTTGATGTTTATCTGTTTTACAACTTTAATTATTAATCGGTCCAATATTTACTTCCTAGTAGGTAGGTACTTAAGTCAAGTCAGTACCTAGCTTAAGTTTTCCTGGGGGCCTAGCGCGACATCTTATTGCATGATAGTTTTCAACGCTGCGCGACCGTGGACCTTACTGCGCGGCGATACGATTAGCGATCGAGCAGCGTTGACAACAAAACGTGACAATTACGCCAATAAGATGCCCTCTGATCTGAATAAATTAAATACGTGAGTAGTTAAGCACCTAATTCTAGTCTTATAGGTTAATTTTAGAAAGCCGTGTCAATTAGCTATTTCAAAGACAAAGGATAATCGAACAGATTAAGTACGTGATAATACGTCAAAGGCAACCGCCTTCAAATCCAATAAGCCTTTTCCTAATTACAATTACAGGAATAGCTACCACGCTACCATAACTTCGGATATTAAACCTACTTACACATAATGATACATACATACTACATTTAAAATCGGAACAACCACATTGGCTGTAAATACCAATGTACTCGTAATACTCAATATCTATCTATGTAAATCAATGTATTCAAAACCGAATACGCAACAAACTTTACGGTTATTGGTAAAGCAATTTTCGGAAAGGGCTACTTAGAAGCATTGCAAAAAAGTAGGTAGATACAGCATTTTTTATGAATTATCGAATATCTAGTACCTACATCCTAAAATGCTGAAGCTGATCTCAAAAATATATTTCGTCGGATACCAACCAGACCACCAGACTAAACCGACTGAGAAAATGTCCAATTGCATGGAAATATATTTTAGCATCTGTATCTCGATATCGCGAAAGGTGTAGCGAATTTTACATCTCAATATGACAAGTTTCGCACTTAGAGAAATAATATTGGGGACGAGCTTTATAGTATGGCGCTACCGGTTTTAATGATTTCTTAATGTTAAAAAAAAAAAAAAATAAGGTCGATTTACGAATTTAATAGCCATAATTTTATTTTGAATACAAAAGGTTTGATGTTCCAATATTACTAATGGAATTATACTGGTATTAGTTTGATCTAAAAGCAAACAAAAAAAAACAGACTGTACTTATATTAAATTGCAAGCTTTTAATGAAGGTCCATTATACCCTTGCAATTTTATCTCATGCTCGATAACACCCAGCTCAGTCGCCTCGAGTGTTGTGCAAGACAGTTACACTTATGGACGACATTATTGCCATACACTGGTCTAGCTAGAGCAGACTGGTGTCTGGGGTGTCGGGGCACAATCACTGCGCATGATACCGCAATAACGATACACATTACACTCTCAGACTCGCGTTATGGCAATATTATACGAGAACTCGCTGATTCAGATGTTTTGTAGCGTATAATACTAAGTGTGTCTCGCGGTTTCGCCCGCTTGTCATACACGCACCGTATGTCTTTGCGAGCTAAGAATTAGTTTAACCCATGATTTAGGCAAGTTATTTTCTAGATTTAGTCCAAATCGGTTCTGTTGCTAGGGTGTTCAAGGTAACAATCACACAAACTTTCGCATTTCTAATATTAGGTTTTTGTACGGGTTACCTAAGCTGTTTGATGCCGCAAGGAGACAATAAAGTTTATCTAGTAATCGTTTTAGAGTAAATTACATTAGAATATAGTAAACGTTTACCATAAACTGTTATATGCTACGCCATAAGGGTCATAAGATAAGATGGGATTCGTTGGGATAGTAGGTATATACTTACTGTTTTATAAACAGAACCACTGAAAAAAAAAATGCGCAGGCAGTTGGAACACGGGATCGTGGAAATAGTCGTAACTGTTTATCGCAGTCATATAAACAGATCCTTAACATGCAAAACAAACAAATTAAAAATTAAAAAACCCTAGACGTCGATTTTTATCCACACTGATTTTCATCAAACATAGCTATTTAATTTGATTGACATATAATTATGTTTTTATTATTATTCATAATATTTAATTGTTGTAATTAAGAAGTCCCCATTTTTATTTTTATTTTATGTGTTACCTACAATTTTATTATAATTAATTAGTTTAAGTTTTCTTTAATTTTCTGTTATTATTTTAAGTTGTGTACAAATAAAACTCCCCTTCTCCCCCTAGATTAAAATATAACCAAATATAAAAAATAAAAAAAATAATCGAATGTAATGTCATATAAAATTATAACAATGTGTGCTAATATAAGCACACGTAAGCTAATAAGATGCCTAAAAAAAAAAAAATCTGAATTTTAATTTGATAGCTTAGAACACTCCCGACTACAACGACAGATACGTTAAACTTATAGCACCCCTGCATTTTTTTGTATCGGGGGTTAAAAATAAAATATCCTAAATAAATTACTCTTGAAAGCACTGAACCATGCTACAAAATCTCCTTAGCCTTCGTCTTGCAAGGGTTAAATTGTTGAAGTGAAAGAAGTCAGCAAGTTACCTTGAATGAATAGGTTCAATAATATTTTTCCTGGAAGGACAATCCTGAATTATTTTACCTCAATTGCCACTGAAGCTCTCAGATAACGGTGGCGACTGGCGTGGCCCGAAAACGAAATAAACCTTTTCAATATTTCATAAATTGTTTTCATCAACATTTTATTCTGGGGTCCGTTTGTTTATGGAATATCTTAAAAGGAAAAACTGTTAGGTGAATTTCAGTGAACGAAATTGTTTCGACTGTTTTTTTTACTATTTTGAGTTTCAAGAAACTGTTCTATAGCAATGATCTACTAGCCAGAATTAAGTTTTGTTTTGCAGAAATACAACACACTGCTGGAACCATAATTTTCATCATCATTATTTGCAGCTAGCCGTTGTACTGTTATTATCGTTATTCTTGTATTAGAATTCCCGGCATCTCATTGTTGACCCAAAAGTTCTCGATTTCCATAATATGTTGCTCCACCGCAGCGTTGAGCTTTCAAAGTTCTTTGTGACATTGGAATTCCAATCCAATGTCAAATTTAACACAAAAAATTTCGATTTTCAGATTTCATATGTGTATGAGTACTTATTGGTCACAATATAACTCGTAGCTCGATTGCCTACAAAGATAAATAACAATCCATCTACGATAGTTATTTCAATGCTATCCGATCGAGCATCCGCGCAAGTTCTCGATAAGTCTTTTGTCTTATTTTATTACCCGTTCCTCAGTCCGGGCGATAGAGGCTAGCGAGACGGCTTGTCTGCCTGTTCCCGGTTTCTCGCCCTTGTTTATCTGGCTGGGGTAGTTAGCGAGGCGGAGTGGCGCCCCGCGGCAGTGCCTCCGCCGACCGCCCGAGCGATGGGACGGCCCGTTCCGCCTGCCCCGCCGCTGTCTCCCGCACGCGTACTCTACTCGTTTCACCTCTCGCAACACAGGTGAACCGCGACGCCGAAAAAAAAATCTAATGTGACCGACAAAATGACTTTTTTTATACATTTATACTGTGTCATATCTCTGCTGACCTGCTGCACTACCACAGGTGAGTCGGTGCTTCAATAGTGCTATTAGCATTTTTATTGAGTTTGTCACAACTTGTAAAAAGTTTTTTTGAGCGGAAATTGGAAATTTGATTTTTGCGTAACGGAAACAATGATTCCGGCGGCCGACTCTTAACTTTAAAAACTTATTCAATTATTTTACGATCGGATTTTGTGGATTGTTACAAAATTTAAATGGATTTGGAAATTAGATTGTTTACAATAAGAAGAACAAATTGGAAATAACCCATTTGAAGCACAAACTTTGGAAGCATAAGATTTTGAGAACTTAAATTTTAAAATTAAGTGTCTCAATTAAATAAGTACCATACCAGTAAGTTAAATATTAATTAACAAACTATTAACTTAAGTAACTGGTATTTATTAAATTAAATTTCAATTTATTTACTGTAGCTTTGAAACGAAATTCATATTATTCTCATGCAATAGTAATGTTCCATTTTACAATGGTCCTGAGCTCTTAAAAAAAATAGTTTTTCGAAAAATAAAACCCACAAAAACATGGTTAAAATTTTGCCGCAGTTTTCAGTAGGAAAGTATTTAACTTTTAATTACACAGTAATTAAACATCGAAAAAAGCCCACAACCAAACGCAAAAGAATTCAGGCATAAACCTCTATAATTTTAACCAATTATTTTTACTAGTGTATGTAATTAAATAGGCGACTATTGTAATTAATAATTTAATATTTATTCCTAAAAAGTTGAAACCCTACAGATGATAATACCCACCTAGTCCGTTGAATTTACTTTTTTGTTACTTGTATATTTAAAGAGAAGAGAAACAACATTTCGATTATTAATTTAATTAATAGAGACTTAGCCTGAAGAGAATTAATTATGGATACTTATTCGTTAATTATTACTCAGTGAAGTGTATGTAGCTTCTACCTATATTAGGTTATACGGAAAAGTGACACCAATCTGAAAGGTCTCTCCTCTTACTTAACAACTTTTACTATATGATCAACTTTGCAATCACTAAAATTCTGCTGGTTCAGAAATCAGGAATCAGTATTTTTATAACTTTGCACGTCATACATTTTCATCCAGTGTTATTGATGTTTTTCTATGGAACAGGTAAAGTTTTTTTTTCAGGGTTGTTACCAACTACAGTAAAAGTCTGAATATATTATAGTTAATATCGAGGGATGAGTGATAGAACCCGATAAATCGAAAAAAAACTAATTTTAGTTTAAAAGTCTGCTGTACCCAAAATCCTACGCTCTTTTTAGCTATAAAATCCAATAGGTCATTTTAAGGCTCAGTACAAAAATATTCATTCCAAATAATCCAATAAGTGCTATTTTTTTATTTTATTTTAGGTTACAATACTGTAAAACAAGTTATACGAAAAAAAAAAAGTTTTGTTTTGTGAAACAACCACAATACCCTACTTATAATCACCATATATGAAGGTAACGCTTATGGTCAAACTGGCTAATTTTGTTTATCGGAGTTTAACACTGAGGTAAATTTCCAAAAAATCGAAATTAAGCTAAAGTTAAAACCTATCAAATATAATATTCGGGATTTAGCTCTATGTGATTTTTTAAAAATACAACGCGTTTTAAAATCTAAATCCAATAAGTATATTTAATGTGTTAAATAACTGAAAAATATCGTAAACAATCATATTATATTTACTTAATGGGTATTCGCACTATCCGGAATCAAGCGCTTTACTCAAACTCTTGTGATACAAAACCCAGTAAAGGTGTCTTTGAGCTTTGCGCCCGTGACGTCATGCGAAGTGGAGCGTCTCCCGCCAATCGCAGCCGAGCGTCGCGCGCGATAATGCGCTAGATTTCGCGTGCGGGGCGGTCGGCTGCTGCAGTTGCATGATAACACGCGCCATGATTACGCGCCCCGTGGTTTTCTCTGCTAGTATTTTAAGCAAGGAGATGATTTTTTTTATTTAAAATTTACCTCCACGGACTCCGGGACTTTTGTTAACATAAATTTTTAATTATTATTTAAGGGGAATACAGGTAGAGGGGGGTTAGTTATTAAGTCTTAGTATAAGGTTAGGTTAAACGTTATCAGATTTACTTATTGCATTGTGAGTACACCACGAGCAGACCGGCGACCCGCAAGCAGCACCCGATCACGAGTATGACGCATGTGCCAGTCAGAGTTGAAATTTTAAAGTAAGTACATAGAAAAAAAAAGAAATAAATAGCTTCGACGTGAAAGAATTTAAATACAGTGAGATGATGGACCTGAAGAAGTTAAGTGCTCTCCTGATTAAGAATAAAAACAATGACAATAAAAGCGAAACCGTAAACTGGCTTAAAATCAAAAGAATTCGATATGTAAAAGGAGATTTAAAGATTCACTACAGCTATATCCATCAGTTGCCTAATCTTACGAACCGCATAAGCAGCAGAACTAAGTCTCCCAGACAGAGCACTAATATGTGGACCCCATTGCAGTTTGGAATCAATGCTTATACCCAAGAACACCTTCCCGATAGTGAAGCAGGTTGCCGGATTTTAAGGTAATCGTGTCCTCACCCTCTCTACGGACTTCGGATAACCCCATAATATCCCAGCGCAACCTACTCAACTCTTCCTCCAGCTCAGCAATCTTCTCGCCAGTCCTCATTGTGCGCACGTTGTGCGTTACCAGGGCCAGTCGTCGTTTGGTGTGATAGCCGTGCATCTGCCAGCGATTCTTAGCACCCCCTGCTCCGCCGTTACCGGGGCCGCTGTCGTAGCCCGGAATAGCGTCGTTGCTGGGGACTGGGGGCCTGGTCGTATTTGTGCTCGTCACTTAGGGGGGAGTTTGCCCGTAATCGCCACGCTGGGCAGGCGTGGTGGCGATCGCAGAAAAACGTAGCTTCGCGACAAGGATGCTGCTGCCCATCACTGCCCTGTGCCATTTTAGCTACGTTTTATTTCGAATGGTTATACTGCCATTTGTCGGTTCCGCTGTACCTCAGTCGGCTCTTACGACGCCTGGTACTAGAGGGGGGTGCTATTCTACTCTGCCGGCACACCACGGCAACCGTCTAAAGCGAGCGGTCCGCGCTTTCTACGGAATGGGTCTTCGCGAATCATTGAGAGATTTATTAAAAGAAATAAATATATTAACTTTACCTTCTTTGTATATCTTTGAAAATATTATGTACGTTCGCAAAAATCTACTTAGATATAAATTGAACTGTGACTATCACAATAATAACACTAGAAATAAGGATAGGATAGCTGTACCGAGATTTAGATTTAGACTGCGTTCGTTTTTACAATAAAATCGAGAGAAAATTCAAATCACATGTAAAAACTACATCAATGAAAAGAGGGTATTATAAGGTTAAGAATTATTTAGAATATAAAGATGTCTGGAGCCTTTCACTTCCACCAAGTAGCTACTAGTATTTATAGATATTACCTAGTTGTAAGCCAAAATTTGTGAGACTGTAATTTATTTATTATTTGAAAAAATAATGCCCCTCAGTTTCTTGCCTGTTCTTCTGAGTAGGTACAGGCTCTTTATCCAAACAAGGCAGTCGAGTCTATTTAAATAACTTTGACGTTCATAAGTGTATCTTTGATTCCTAAATTGAATAAAAACACTTTGACTTTGACTTTGAATCAAAAGGAAAATTCCGAAAATTGAGAATTTCTAAACATTTGACGAAAAAAACGAATACAAAAATGCAGTTGGAATCTACTTTTGGTAGTTGGCCACTACTTTTCGGCTGCAAAATTGAAATTGTTTTCCAAACTAACTAACTTTTACCAATTTTAATCATTCATATTCACCTAAATATTCTTAGTACGTACGGAACCCTCAGTGCACGAGTCTGACTTGCACTTGGTCGGTTATTTTTAAGCAATTAAGTAGATTTTAAGTTTGATTTTCATACTAATAAACTGTGTAATTGTAAAATTGTCTATTTTATTTTGTGATGTAATCCAATAAGCTCATCCTTTAATTTACTTGAATCTGTTTTTTTATAAAAGCTACATTACTACTTTTGGTAATCATGAATAATAATAAAATACAATATGTAATCTTCATAAATAGTTAAGAATTTACACATGGTTTTCACAGGAAATCATTTTTTTATTGGCAAGAAACTTTAACATGGAATATCTCGCAACTCACTTTTATGAATTTACCGGGTTTTATCACTCACCCCTCGATATATTAGAGTTATTATAGTTTTATATTATAGTTTATTGCTATAGCTTCCTCCAGTTTAGTGCCACCGTTCCAAACAATCCTTTTTTATTATGCTTGCACCTACTGTTTTAATCATTATGGATTTATTAATTAGGTGGTTGTTGCCAGGAGTATATAAATAACTATAAACATAGTATAGCAATAACTATAGGTATATATGTATAGCTAAAGTAACCACAATGGTGATTATAATTAACTATACGGTGCGATTAATCAGTAATCACACTTATATACTTAGATATATATCATAATCCTACTTATATTAAACTAGCTGTACCTTGCGGATTCATCCGCGATCCCACAGGAAATTTATTTTTTTCGATATAAAAAGTACCCTATGTCCTTTTCTGTAGGTACCCCATATAACATATATGCAGAATTTCATGGTGATCAGATGAGTAGTGAGGGCGTATTACAAATTTAATAAACAAACGAAAAAATCACTTTCGCACTTATAATATTAGTTAGGATTAGGATTGTAAGCGCTATAATTTGTTTGTGTTTTTGTTTGTTACTTTTTCACGCTTAACCAACATCAACAGATTTTGATGAAATTCGGAACGGAGATAACAGAGGGAATTGAGATTGCTCTGCATTAACTCATGCTACTTTTAATCGCGGTTAGCACCGCGGGGCGCAGCTATAATCCTAACTAATATTATAAATGTGAAAGTTTCTTTGTTTGTAACGCTTTCACGCCCTAACCACTCAACCGATCGTCATGAAATTTTCAGACACGTTTTCTGGGTTATATAGAAATTATATAGAAAATAGGTTATATAGAAAAGGACAAAGGATACTTCTTATCGCAAAAAAATAACGATTACTGTCGGATCGCGGGTAAAACCGCGGGGCGCAGCTGGTCATTTATTTATAAATGTGAATGTTTGTAAGTCTGACTGTCTGTGTTTGTTTGTTACTTTTTCAGTGATCAGCTTAATTCGATTAAATTTGAAATGGAGATAACTTATACCTACCCTTAAGAAACGCACTATCATTATTCCAACTTTTTATCTTGGAAATATTAACGGTTCCTATAGTACCTGTAGAGGATGAAACCGCGGAGCGCAGTTTATAATATTACCCCAATAACAAATTTAATTTGTATGTACTTCCTTATGTAGTTTTCTTACGTAACTAAATATTTATTGTGTTAAGAAATTATACCTACAACAGCAAAGACATACCCACAACAAAATTAACTTATGCGTACCTGTGTTTTTAGTAAGAATTGTGTATTTTCATATAACTAGCCTTCCTCTCCTTCCTGTACTTAATAACAATTATGACATACAAACAATTGCCTCCTATGCTTCAAATTAATTTATTCAAATGCCCAGAAAGTTCTCTTCTGCAAAGTACCAACTCTCAAACACAAAATATTGTTCTTCTCAAACTTGAAATGATTCTTATTATATCGGCGACAAGGAGTCTGTTAATAGGATTTCAGATTTTATGAAAATCTTAAAAATACACTAACTGAAGTCTTGACGACGCCGCCGGGGTCGTAAGCTTCTTCCACTTCGAGATTTATTCAGAGGGTCTGAAGGACTCGTGTTTCTATAACATAATTCAGTTAACAAGGGGGAAGAATCACAAATGTAGGGGCAGCGTAGTTTATGCAGGATGTTCTGTCAATATCCGTGTTGGAAAAGGAGTATCGTATCACCGTCCCGATCTGACAGTTGATGGGATGTCGCAGTCAGCGAATTTTTCCTCTTATCACATCTCTACCACCATCTAGTAAGCCAATAGATAAACTGTGCGAGCCGTCCAGAGTTACCACCACCGAATAATTCAAGAAACTAAGAAGGCTAACTTTGAACAATAGGCAACGAGATTAACCACTACATCTGTCTTCCATCCTTTATCTCATTCACTGCCTTGAATAACTAAATTACACACACACTTTCAGCTTACACACTGGTCAAAGGATATTAGCGACATGTTGAACTAAAGGAATGGACGGCAAAGACTGTTTCTTCTCATTATACTGCAGAGGACAGTAAATGTGCAGCTTTGAAACCTGCATGCATATGTTTAGATAGCTACGAGTATAAACAGCGAGCCAGCGAGCGTACAAAATACTAGATACTCTAGCTTTACATTTAGGTAATTCATCAGATGTGATGGGGACAGGCTGTAAGAACTCTATCAAAGCTAGCTCTCTCAAATACTATATTAAAAGTTTTTCGTTACCGAAAAAACACCCTGTTTTAGTGAGGTGGGGGACGCATCACGTTTTCATCCCGGAAGTCCGTGGGCAGCCCAGCTTGACAGTTATCGATGTGTGTAAATATACAAGGGTGATGAGTAATGCACTTAACTTTCTTTTAGGGTTATAAATATGCGACTATTATGTTAGTTTCAGTGCTGTAATTTTAAGATCTTGTGAAGTATGATAAGTACCTAATACCATTTAAAACGTTAGCGGTAACATAATTAATTCTATTTTGGTTACTGCTTTGTACAGAAATAAACATTTAACGAAACAAATTTAAAATGCTCCATTGTAACATCATTAGATTGTAAGCCAACTTAATGAATCTTTCCTCAGCTTGTCTACCAATTTAATAAAATTTTGAACCTTTTTAGCGGCCAGTAATTCTTTCAATCAAACTTTTCCGAAATTGATTTTAAACTTTTTTCATAAATCTTTATTTTACTGGTTTTTAAACGGGTAGGCGTAGGAACTAATTACAGCATTATTTAGGTAAATAGATAACAATAATGGTGGAACTTTTGTCTAGTTCAACTGAAAAAATAATTTGTCTGAAGTATCCTTCGATAAATAATATACGCACCTACACGCGTACCTAACGCATCGAATTTAATTATAACCGTATCTGGCAATTGTTTTCCCGGATCAAATTAAAAGCCATACAAGTGGGTAGGCGCATTCATACATATCTTTATGGTTCTGTATTTTTTGTCCTTATCGCACTTTAATTACGTTTGGAAATGGACCGTAAAATATATGATTATTATCATCATCCTTTTCAACTTGTATTAACCACGGCTGAGCAATATTGAGCTTGTGGGCCCACTCATTCTCCTGTCCTCTCTCACTCACTAAATATAGAGAGTGAGTGAGTGAGTGAGTGAATAAGTACACAGAATATACCTACTGTAATCTTGTACAAACAATTTGCTTACTTAGTCTGCTCTGATCTGAAAATCAAATAAAAAATTCTTCCCTGTAATTGTAATGTTGAAATATCAAATTCGCAATCCGCTTACGGCCGTTTTACTTAAAGAGGCACTTTAGTTAAGTAATTGAAGACTGTTTAATTGTTTTCGTCTTTCCACGAAAAATTGTTGGCCTTTTACTCGTAGTAGAGCTTTTTCTGTTTGAAAATTAACAAATAAATATTAAATCATCATATTTTATAATATTACTTACTGTTTTCATTTATCGTCTATTTGACAGATCTTTTGGCCAATTTGCTATTACATTAAATCCTGTGTTTTTGTTACAAATTAATTTAATTACCTATTATTTACCTTAATCCGATGGTACGCGGCTTTTGTTTGTCAAACCAATTGCCTTTAAATTAGCGTTTGAGCAAAACAAAAAACTTGGGTAACTAAGCAAGTATAAATCCAAAAAAAAACTACTGGAACGTTGTTGCCGATATTAATAACTTAAAAGCATTAAGCTTTAATTAAGGGAAGTGTGTTTATATCAAGTTACGTATTACGTATACAGCGATAGGTACGGGTTGGCGACGGTTCGTGAATTCGCCCAGAATTCAATCCACTTATGTGGAAGTTGGCAATTTGGCTGGAAGCGGTGTGTATGTTTATCCTCGTGACTCTCGACCCCTTGCCGCCCAGGCTTGAGATGCTGAGATGTCCCCAGCCACGGAACTATAAGTAAGTGCAGTGATAGTGCACTAAATTGAAAGTAATTTGAAATGCCAACATGCTAAAAATATGCATGAATAAAAGCATACAAACGTCAATAAACACATTTTATTTTGGAACTTAATCAAAATTCGATACGAGTTAAATACATATCGTCACGCCTTTTCTCCGAGGAGGTTGGCACAGGTAAAATGCAACACCCACACTTCACTGGGTGATATTCAGTCCTAAATGTGACAGGAGGTGAGCCTGTTGCCATACACACTTACACAGGGCTCCAGTCATGTAGCAGATGACATACAATACGCACTTGTGTTCACACAATGAACAAATTGGTGCGTGCCAACGGCTGCGTTTGTACTCCTTTTGCCTTGAGAAGTGGGCCTTCTCCAACTAGGCTATCACTATTTCAAGAGTTACAGTAATGCGAAATAAGTAATTTTTTTACTAGCTTGTTACTCTTGATAGATAGAAGAACTCTTTATATTGTTCACGACATCCATCACTAAAACGTAAAAATATTTCTTAACTCTAGGTACTTACAGTGTAACAACTGGCGGCCTTTTCACTAAGTGAGATTTAAATTATTTGGATTGTGCTAGTCAAGCACGTCAAAACTTTAATCTTTATACTCTTGGCTATGCTCTTGGATTTCCCAATGTGACATATTTGTCGTACTATTTTCGTGTTTTATTTATAGATGTAGTCAATAAAAAAAAATCTCCTGAGGTAAATCCGTTGCCTCTTCAATATTACGCATAAGTTTATTTTTGTTACGCGCTAAAAATATAACAACAGAAGATTTATTTACAAGCATAAAACATACTTACATTGTAACGAAAAAGTTGTGACAAAAAGTCGTTTCGTTTACGATACCACCCGATTTTATTACACTTGCTTTTAGCGCGACGTCGCGCGTCGTCACATCGACACACGCGAGCGTCGTAGCGCATCCATTGAGCGTAGTTGAAGTGTCAATTATTCATCCGTGTGCCGATAATGGAACAATCCTGTCGTCGCCGCGAAGTGGGCCTGTCAGCGGTACGCGTAGGTAATGGCATATACGATCAACTGACAAATACCTAGACTAGTGCAGGGGGAAGTTTAATGGAGTATTTCAAACGGGACTGATAAGGAACACGTGCGACTCGGAAGAAAGGATTATGATGATGTATTTTTTATTATGAACTCTATTTTATTCTAAAAACATAGGTAATTTTGAGAGAGAGCCGTGTTGGCCGAGTAGGATATGGACTGCGGCTTTCGATCCGGAGGTTGTGGGTTCGATCCTGGCCGTGCACCAATGAATTTAAAATTTGACGTGCCCTTACGGTGAAGCAAAACATAGTGAGAAAACTAATATGTCCTTGAATAATTCGAAAGACGTGTGACATCCACCAACCCACACTGTGCCAGCGTGGTCAATAACGGCTCAAACACCCTTCATTTAGGGTAGGTCGGTGTCCCTTCAGTGGGACGTAAAAAGACTGTAATGATGATAGTTCGTTTTAACATAAGTAGGCACAGTATGGTTAGTAGTAGTAGGGGAGGGCGGGGCGGTTTCTACCAATTTTGTATTTTGGTTTATATCTCTAAATACCAACAACTTTAAAAAAAAATTTTTGTTTTGTTTTATACTGTGGTTATTCAGCTGTCATGTATGCTACCTAAATCATAAGTTACATAAATATTTATTTAATTTGGAGGCAATTTTTCGTTAAAATTCGTAAGTTAATACTTACCCCTTGTGTGGGGCAGGTATTAACGGGCTTGAGGTAAGTATTAACGGAAGGGGTAATTATATTAACAAGAAGATTTTATAAAAACAATCCAAAGAAAACTATACTTGGAAATCAACATAGCTTTTTTTAACTTTTCTTCAAACTTTTCGTTACAAATTCAAAAGTATTTATATACTACCATAGAACAACCAAAGTAGGTTCATTATTTTATCTAGTTTAAAAACAATCAAACATAATATTTTAACTAAAATCAGTTTTTAATAAAGTCAGTGTCTAATAATTTAACAATTAAATGCAATAAAGTTACCTGAGTTTGAAAATACACACGTCGTATTATAAAAATCACTCATCTCATTCTATTCTTCATAATCATCGTCTGAGTAACAATGTAAGGCAACGTAAAGAGCACGTAATGTGTACTTTTTTTTTAACCATGGGAACATCCTTAATTTATACTACCAACAGCTCGGATGCGGGTACAGAGTGATTATGTGGGAATCCCGCCACTAACGGCCTACTCACTAAAAATCCAAGGGTGTTCCACCTCGGTGCAAAGTGTCGGAGCTACGGGGACGCTTTCGCACTCTTCCGCGGCCCCGACAGCGCCAGCCCCTTCGGGCACCTCCTCGAACTTGCGCTCTCTCCCTCTCGACGACGATGTGTCGAACACCAGATACGTCTTCATCTCATACCTCGGGGACCAATTTTGCCCGGGGCGCCAGACAACACCTATGTCAAGGTGTCCATGGTCCCCCTGTGACGGGTCAATGAGTGGCCCTGCCATCTGCCACTTCAGCCGCAGAAGAAAGGGAGAGCCGAAACTACACACCGATACGCCTATTCCTATGTGGCCCCACCGCGTTCGCCATCATTACGGTGGCGACCCCGTTTGGGGCGCGGAAGGTAGGGAAAGTGGCAACGACACACCAACAGTCCTCTCCCGCGGCGGCCCCCAGCCTTCGGCTGCAGTGTCGCCCGTGGTTGCCGAAGCCACGGCTACTGAGCCCTCCCCCCCTCGATGATAAGGCGGGAATCCCCGGGGGGGACGTAATTTGTGGTCTGGCATAAGTGATGTAAGCCCATCTCTTACGTTGTGAGCATTAAATCCGATCCACACAAGTCGTGTCTTTTTATTTTTTATTATTATTTTTATTTATTTGCTCGACAGCGTTACATAGTAATATACAGTACAATGATAATAGAATTAAAAAAAGGCCAAAACTGATTACAATGATTAAAAAAACGTATACAAATTCAATTTTTCGACGTTAAGACGATAAACATTAAATTAAAATGACAATCAAGTGTTGTCATATTTATATAGGCATAGTCAGTGTGTGTGTATGTGCGTCTTCTTTGTACAGGTCGCCACAAACTAAACATAAGCAATTTTCTTCTTAAATTTATTGCCCCATGACATTGACAAATTTATGGACAATTTTAGCCCCATGCTATCTTTTTTAACTTTATAAACCATAGATAGAAAATATATAAATACGGTTTTTTACAAATGCCTAGCACACAATCATAACCACCAAAAAATTTACTCATTCTAGGTTATAATACATTTGAAAAAGTGAATACCTTATAGTTGTTGTCAAATACTTGCAAACTTCAAAAACGTCATAAACCTGTCTATTCGGGTTTGGTGTACATATCTGCGCCCAAAATGTTTAGCAGCGTAAATAGTGATGCCAAAACCCGAATATCATCATCGTAACATCAACCGTTTGCCGGGAATCAGCTTGTTAATTCTTACCTCCGCTAAGACCAGCAGCCCCGGTCTCCCCTACTTATAACTACTGTGACACAGTTAGAGTAGGTAAAAGTACATGCAGCTAATTACAGCTACTTTTAAGTGATAGATTATACCCAACTTTTCTTGTGACCAGACTAAAGTACCTAATTGCTTTTCAAGTCATTTGAGTTCCACTTATTTTCGACAAAATTATCCCAATTATTGTCAAATAACTCCAATTTAGTAACAATCATTAAAACTCCTAGCGTTAATATGGAAATGCTTTCATTCGTTCAACGAAAAGTGGTATAAGGGACCAAGAAAGTTTCAGCGGAAAATTAGGCCAAATAAGTTTCTTGTTAACCAAATAATAATCGTAGAGTTGGCCCTAGCGCGATTGGCACAGGAACATTGTTACAGAAGTTTAACATAATATTTTGTGAATAGCCTATTTTATTGCTGTTCATTTCTTCAACTATAATAATACTAGCTGCACCCCGCGGATTTACCTGCGGTTAAAAAGTATTCTATATGCTATTCTAAACAATAATTTAACTCTGTGCCAAATTTCATCCAGATCTGTTCAGTCGTTCTGGCGTGAAAGAGTAACAAACATTCATCCATCCATCCATTCTTACAAACTTTCACGTTTACAGTATTAGTAGGATATGCAGATGATTATTACCGATTCATTATTTCATACAGATCATCAATATTCAACTAATTAAAATTGAAAACATTAAATTGGCAAACCTTATTCACAATAACCAATAAAATATTTTTTTTATTTTTTTACGTTTAAATTAATTTACTACACGGCATTTTAACTTACATAAATAGACTTAACTATACTTACTTTTTTTACGTCAACGAGAAATTGCTTTCTCAATAGTATTTTATCTCAAAGAGGAATTTTATGATCCTAATTACGACGCGCTTTAATATAATTTTAATACGTTAGTTGCGAAATGTAGTTTTCTTTTCATAGAGTTACGAAGGCACGTAGCCAAACTTCTTAAACTCGTTAAGGCGGTTAAATAGACTGTTATTTCATGCCTTGCGGCTCATGCGTTGCACAAAGCTTCAATCTGCAAGAAATAATTCGAAATGCTTATTTCGTTTTCACAAATAACATAATTCTCTCTGTATTCTCATACAAAAGAATTTCATGAACAAATTTATAAGACTACCAGTCTAGTCGTGCTTTGAATATGATGACTTAAATGTGTATTAATACACATAATCCTACTAATATTATAAACGCGAAAGTTTGTAAGAATGGATGGATGGAAGGATGGATGTTTGTTACTCTTTCACGCCAGAACAGCTGAACAGATCTGGATGAAATTTGGCACAGAGATAGATTATGGTCTAGAATAGCACATATCATCTTTTTAACCGCGGATGAAACCGCGGGGAGCAGCTAGTATTATATACATCTGAATTAGTAGTGGTGGTAGTGATTTAGTAGTGGGGGTCGCGGGAGGCCGCTGGAGTCGGGCAGCGAAAGACCGGTCGTTGTAGAGATCATTGGGGGAAGCCTTTGCCCAACAGTCAACGTCTTCCAGTTTGTCGTAACAGTCTGAAATAATGACGGTGATGATTCGCATAAAATCACATTATTACATTATACATGTAACATTTTTGCACCCTAGAGCAAGCGCCTTCTGGGCTGCGCCTGGCAATTCGACGCCCCTTCCTCAGCGACAGCCCAAGCCGAAGCCGTACCTTAGAGGTGCCCTTGCGCTTGTCGCCCATAGTCGTAAGCATTATTTGAGGGCCTGCGCCATCTGCGCTTGCCTAACGCCCGGTATGCTGTCGAGGCCTCAGTGGTCAACAGCATAGAGTCATAAAAAAAAATACATTTTTGCTCAAACATAAAGTCCTACCACACGCCTAATTAAATGAATCAGATAATTTCTTCGTTATCATTCTCCTCTCTTAATTTTTAACTAAGTTTCCAACACAGACAAGATAGAGAACCATATTAGTTAAAAGAAAATATGTACCTACCTCCAATTAACTAGTTTTAATAATTAGAAGCCGGTTCCTTTAAACTCTCCTTTGCCTTTATGAAAATTAAAAACTTCATATTAACTTGCCGTTTTAATTACAGGACGGGAGCTACCTACCGGGCAAAATGTAGTGTCTGTAGCACCCATAGACGTTCCTGATGGTAAGTGAGAACCTTAATGTATATTAATGGAAAATACTCTTGTAATTTTTAAAAAGCTTTGTTTTTATTTTTATGAAAGAATCTTTCTCCAGGGAATTAAGTTACATGAGATAGTGGTTTTTATTATGAATTTAGCGAGAAGACAATTCCTAAATGTTTTGTTTAAAAACTACAACGAAGATTTGTAACAGCAGATTTGTTTTTACAAATTCATCATGTGCTCTAAGTTAAAAACATCAGAAGTAAACGCTGGTCTAATTTCTATACTTAACCAAGCAGCTTTGATATACGTAGTAACTCATAACTTCTACTATTCAAAATAACTCATCGTAAGCTTAAAGTATTTCATACTAACTCTACCGATCGTTACTAACGAACTATGTATTTATAGAAAACATAACATTGCTTCATGATCATCATATCAGAATAACATGAATATCAGGGAATGTAACTTGATTTCACAACAATGCTATGAATGAATAAATGTTATTATGGAAACTGACGTGGTTTTCACACATTATGATTTAAAACACGGGAATTACTCACGTACGATTCAGTCGATTATTCCGATTCGATGTGCTATGCGAGACGTAGCCGCGCGCGCGCACTCGCCCTGATGAAGACCGCCGAATGCGGTTGAAACTATAGTCGGAATAATCGACTGAATCGTACGTGAGTAATTCCCGTGTTTTAAATCATAATTAATAAATGGTTTCTATTATCACAAATGTTTAAAAGCTATCTTAATTAATAATATATCGTCACGCCTTTCCTCCGAGGTGACTGGCAGAGGTGTAATACAACAACCACACTTCGCTGGACGATATTCAGTCCCAAATGTGACAGAGGGCGAGCCTGTCGCCACACACCAGGCTCCAGTCATGTAGCAGATGACATACAATACGCACATAATTATGTTCACACAATGAACTAATTGGTGCGTGCCATCGGCTGGGTTTGAACCTGCTCCGTCTGGCTTGAAAGGCGGGCCTTCTCCAATTAGGCTATCATCGCTTTTATTAACAAGCAAAAAGTAAATTGTTTTAAATAGTACATTTTTTTTTTTTACAACTCAGAGACGAGACGACCAAGTCGTTCGCCTGATGGTTAACCTCGGTCCACACGGGCCACCGCACCGGCGGCAACCACAAGTTGTTTTCAACTCCATCCACATGTGGCTGGCTCCGATGGCTCATTTAAAATAAACACTAAGCAAAATCTCCTAAAGTATATTTTCGAACCATCTTACCCAAGTCCACAGGAATAACGAAGCGACAAATAAGAATGACTGGGCTTTGCAGGGGTCTATCAGAATCTGAGTCAGTTTTGTGAGTCACGTTGAGTGTTATGTCCTTATGATAAATATGTCTTTATATCTTCAAGTAGATAACCTATAAGTTTCTAATCTTAGCTCTCATATTAACAAACTACTGCGGAATATGGTGTCACATGGTGTTCACGTGAATGGGGGCGCAAGCTAACACAATAATATGATGGTGTAAGCCAATCACAGCTGCAAGATTATGAACTTATCATAACAGATAAAAACCCTCTGTGAAAGCTCCGTCTCGAGCTAAAACGACCCGTTTATTGCTAAATAAAGCTTAATTTATGCGTCTGGACCAAAGCTTTTAATTTTAATATTATTGGTTGGGCTTACTATGATTTTAAAATCTACCTGCGGTTTAAAGTGAGGTTACTTTCTGCATAACGAAAAGTAGAGGTGTACTTTTTTTCAAGAATACAGTGCAAAGCGCTTGTACAGACTCAACTTCAAAATAAAACAGATAGTCTACAAGAAAATTATATTTCCTACTTCAATATTACATACATACATTTAGTCACGCCTTTTTCCCGTAGGGGTAGGCAGATGCCACTTCTCTCCACGCTACATGCTACGACGCTGGCACACATCTTTCGCTTCTTCTACTTCCATGAGTCATACATATCATCGAGATTTAATATGAAGTTACCTAGTTGTAAGCCAAAATTTGTGAAACAATTTGAAAAAAAAAAACTTATTACATTTTTGCCTGTTCTTCCTAATAGTGGTTCTTTTTCCGAAATTTTAAAACTTTGTCGTTAATAAGTGAATCTTCGAAACTCAATTGAATAAAAACATTTTGACTTGACTTTTGACTCGTCGATTACGGGTACTCCTGACCTGGCCTTTTTTCAAAACGTTTTGGATTTGATCCTTAGATATTATATTCTGAGAATTAATAAAACCTATCAACATTTTTTGTCCACAGATTTGTTTCGTAGATCGGGAGTTTTTTAGCATTGTGCCTTTTATACATTATTTTGCCGGTGAAAGAGCGATACCGCGACAAACCGCTATTTGTCGTTGGTGAGCCGTGTATAAATCACACAACCCTACCGTAGGGTTGGCAAGCACCCGTGTTTGTGCGGACAGTTCAATATGTATCACTTCCGCAAGGAATTTAAAAAGGAGTGCTAAAGAAATCCCATTTGCCAGCTTTAACAAATCAGCAATGTTTTTACCGTTTTCATTCTCCTAAAACTCACTTACCTCGCTCGATAAGTTAATTTGTTCTGCATCATTTTTGTCTCGTTTTTACGCATAGTACTTTACCTCAGCGTGAAGATGACAAATTATTTAATAGCATAGACTAGCTCAAGTGTTTATGTTTTTAAGGCGCTTAGTGTATCGTGAGGTAACTGTTTAAATCTAATAGCGTCGGTGCAATACTTTCCAAAGTACAAACGAATAAATTTATAATGCCATACACATACTAAATATCTGCAGCGTAAACCTTAAAATTGAATTAACCCCGCTGAGACATTACCAGTACCATATTATTTAGCAGCTACATATAATGAAAATATGAAACAAAACTGCGTAATTAGTTGCACTGAATACAAAAAAAATAGCAGAAGTTAGTCATTACAAACAAGCTCATGAAACGTCGCTGGTCTACAATCCATTCAATATTAGCTTTTCACGCGGCGCTCGTCTATAAACAGTCAATTTAATTAAAGCATAACTGCATGCTTTGGCGCCAATGAGAGAAAACTTGGAGATTGGAGTTTTAAGTGCTAATTACTTTCGTATTATCTTGGTATTTGGCAGCCCTGAGGCGGTCCGTAGCGGCAGACAAGACGGCGTCGGCTGTGTTTGCGACTGTTCCAGCTGAATGTTCAAAGTTTTATAAGCAGTAAACATGTTTACGTGTCTTAGTATTGTTTTATTTCTGAGCTAGACTTGAGGTAGGCCTAGAGAGTCTACACACCACACTCGCTGACAGCAATCTAAGCTTTAAGTTATCAACCCCTTTTTTTTTTGGTGGGAAATCATCAAAAACTTCTCCCGCTCTGGGCTGAGGGCGTGTCAGACTTTTACTGACTAAAACCCACCCGTGTTCTTTCCATTGCCTGTGTCTGAAAGATTAAAATCAAAAGACACAAATCTCACTACTCATTCACATAATATTTCAATTCATTTCGATCTGCAAGTCTATCCTAAAATAGGGACAGATAAAACTTACCGCATTAACTACAGTACCTTATAAGCTCTACGCCCTAAAGCTCTGTCTTAGGAAAAGTAAAAAACAGTTTCAAAAATCTCGACACAAACTAACTTGATTAAATTTGGGCTAGACTTAAGTAATTACAAAATCTCTTGATACGTGATAGGACTATTTTAGTAAGAATAAAGTAAAATACAGAGATTGTTATTCTGATGGCAAACTGCCTAATGGCTATTACAAACGCGGGAACGCTTAAAATCTTTCGTATCAGCCTCTGGAGACAGCCACTTGCATTTCGTACTTAATTAGATAGCCTAGTTCCTCTTCCTGAACTAGCAACTATTTGGGGAAAAGACACGCTTGGGCTTTATGGTACTTATAGTAGAGGAAGGAGTCGTACTTCTACGTAGATATACATTTTCCTCAACTGTAGAAGTTTTTCGTTACGCCCACGTCGCTTGTGTTGTATTTATTTTTTCACAATTTCGTCAGAGTTAAATAATTTATCATCATTTACTTTTTGATCGTGAACTTGAACATGGGGGCAGCTTTGGTCAATCAAGTAGTCAAAGACTGCTGTAACTACGAGTACTTGATTGACCAAAAGCTGTCTTATGTTCAAGTTCATATTGCCCCTCTGTTGTAACGGTAAAGCTCTTTACTGTAAGTGTTTGTAGATATAGAAATAAATAGATTCTGACATATAATACTTTTTTCAGAGTCTATGTATCCGAGATTTGCTGAGAGCATCCCAAACGTCACGGTAACCGTGGGCAGGGATGCCTTGCTGGCGTGTGTTGTCGATAACTTGAGAGGGTTCAAGGTAAGCTTATATTTCACTAGCTGCGCCCCGCAGTTTTATCTGCAGTCCCACATTACAACGGTTATTTATTTGGGACGAAAAGTCTCCTGTGTACCCTATACTTCAGCTTCGGCAAAAATGCTTTCTTATGTCCGGATTTCTGTCCGAATTCTGTCCGACCGTCTATCTCTACAGTTCGCGTTTCTAAACCGTATCTACTGAATATTTGTAAAAAAAAAATCCTATGTTCACCATTTCGAAAAAAAAAATCATAAACTGACTCGACAACATAATTGTATATACGAGTAATTATCGAACCTGCTCACAGAATAATACGAGAATCGGTTGAGGAATGCGACCTGTAGGGAAATGCAGACGTCGGCCTCGAGGTCTTTCAGCTCACAGAGCCTCTAACTAGTCTGTACCTACCCTTGACAACGTGTATGCAAAATTTAATTTCAACATGATCTGGAAACCGTAAAAAACAAACTCACATTCGCATTTATAATTTTTAATCGATACAGCTATAGGATACAGCCATCATTGCCATATGCTTTTAGCATAGTAGAAACAACTTTCTTCTTGATTTTACTACTTATTACGTGATAATTAAACTGTTTTTAAACGCAATGATTAATGAAGCTATTTTAAGACTTTTATAAAACATTCTGGTTTCCACTCATGATTCTGGTTTTTTTTTCATGTTTTTTTATAACTACTTTGTTTATTTTTCGTTTAGGTTTCGGCTACTAGTTAGACATTATAAATAATTTAGAAAAGTAAACAAAAAGATTTTACGACGAAAATATGAGTAGGTAAGTAAATTCTAGTCATAAAGGTAAAATTTCAGCACTTGTCTGAGTGTAACAAAGCCAGGACTTGCTTTGGACATTAATTTAAGCCTAGTAGCTATTTAAATGTTTCCACTGTTTGTAATTTTGAATAAATAAGCGAAGGTTGTTGAACCGCGTTGGCCGAGTATGGTCCGCACCTTCCGATCCGGATGTCATGTTGATCCTGGTTGTGTACCAATGAAATTTTCTCTCGGACAAAAGCCTAAATATGCATTTAAAAACACGTGCTCTTACGGTGTAGAAAAACATCGTGAGGAAGCCGACATGTAGAAAATAATAATTCGAAAGGCATGTGACATCTACCAACCCGCAGTGAGCCAGTGGTGAACGGCTTTATCACCTTAGATGCAAGGTAGGTCGATGTCACTGCAGTGGGACGTAAAAGACTGTAATGATTTATAGAAGCGTAACGTATTGTTAGTTCATTTTCAAATTAAACCACGAAATCTGATCTACGCTCAGATAAATAAACCAACCAACGATCTACGCGACTACAAAGGCTACAGTTACTCGTACGTAGAAATAGCTAAGTATTTTTGGTTTTGCACTGTATCATAATAATAATCGCATCTCATCTCGTCACGTTGCGATTTGCCGCTCACGTGAAGCATTGCTTCGATCTTGACTTTTACGAGTTTGTAAATAAATTAATACAAAGTTAAGTTACGAATTGGCATTAGGCCCATTGCTGAAATTATGTGATCAAGAGATACATAAAACTTTTTGTAAGTTGGACGTTGAATCGTCCTGATCAACAACGTAGTCAATATTCAATAATTGTAGTTAGGTAGTAGTCGTAGCAAACTTTATTGGCCCAATTCTCACTCCATCCAATTTGGTTATCTTCGATTGACATCAATTAGTACAGACAGTTTCCCGTTGGAGTTACGTAATTGTGCGCCACGGCGAACGATCATTTTCAATGGAGTTAAAGTACGGTTGCAAAATAAGTAATAATTTACTTATTTATGTGTTTCATTACAATGATAATTATCCATCGCAAGCAGCAAAACTACAGACAATTAGTACCGATCAATCACGCAACAATCATATGTCAAATCTTTGGGCGGACTCTGTGATTAGTTGGAAATATGATGTTATGTCTGATGTACCTATTGCTTATTTTGGAGTATTTTATGTGGTCCCAATTTTGAATAAGTATAGCGTTGTCTAAATAGGCCATCGCTATAATTATTTTTTGCCTATAGGTTATTACTTAGGTTTTTCTTTTTTTGTGTAAATATAAAATACACATATAAATCGGAACACTAGACCTGTTCGGGGTTTTCAGGAGTCGTGACGTCAGCCGAGTCGTTGTTCTTATCTACGACGGTGGGCCTGTTTGCAAATAATGAAAACACTCATCATGTTAACTCACTTTTATTCTTATTAGAGCACATTAAAATTAGCTTCTTAATTTTAAACAATGATTGAGACGGTTCGTGTAAGACTGTAAAGTGTCTGTGCCACGGCCCGCCAATGTATGACGTGATTATTTATCACAAATTGCAAGTAACATTGATTAAAGTGACAAACTATGATTTAGTCATTCATTTAACTATATTTAATGCTCTGTTTTAACATTGAGCTGATTATCTAAATCAAATCAAATCAAATGATTTATTTCGATTTTTAAAATCATATCAAGATAAAATTAAAACAGAGAACTAATAAAATTAAAACCAAATACATTATATTAAAGATTTAAACATTTAGGTGAACATTTAAACATTTTAAACGCTCGGCATGTTTCCCTCTCGATTAACAGTAGATAGTAATTCAATTAACTGTTGCGGTTACACAAAACTTTACCAAAAATCATTCTAAGCTTTTTTTAAAAAAAAAATTAAATTAAAATATTATTTTATTGCATCAAATTACATATTTTTAACAATTACTACTACACTAACTTATTACGATAATGGTGACGTTAATACATAAGTAGAATATTTACGCTCAGGTGCCTGCGCTAGGTTAGGGAAAAACTGTGTTACAGGCACCTGCGCTTCCTTTCTTAGTGACTTGATTAAATGTCATGGTATTTTAAAATAATATTATTAAAATTGTAAAAATATAATTGAAAAATTGAAAATTAAATTATAAAATGATTAAAGTTTAGCTAGATTACACTACGTTAGTTAAAAATTGTACATAAAAAATAGCTAGTTATCGCTTTTTAATCAAGAAATGAATTTAAAGTTTGAATAACCTTCAGATCTGTTTTGCAGTTATTAAGGCAACCTTAAATCATAACACGCCTTTTTACTTTGAAAAATAGCAAACTGCTTACTTCAATCAAATCTAAGGTACTTTCAACCTATCCAGTAATATTTAACTGCTAGATTTGAACTCAAAGCTATTATTTTCAAAGATTTTCTGATCTTCGCGCCGACACATATACAAAGAATACAATATGGAGGGTCATAGGTATCTCACCAAAAACATCTTGAGGGTTCAATGTACTCATTAATATGAACAACTTTTACAATGGGGCGAACTCTGAAATCGCAAAAAATATCAGCTGTTCCATACATTTTGTCTCAGGTGATTGAACTTTTTGTAAGGAACAGCTTTTTTTTTCGCAATTACAGGATTGGCTTCATAGTAAAAGTTGTTTATATTGATGAGTACAATGAACCCTTAAGAAGTTTTTGGTGAGTAACCCTGTATATATGTATAACATGTAAAGTTATGTGTACAACACAACCTTCAACAAGGCATTTAACTTGTTGCATGTTTGTTATCTATAAAAAAAACATTCCTATTATTAACGTGTGATTTTATTCGCTTTTTATCGTGAAGTTCTTACTCACAAATAAAGTTAGTCCAGCTTCTATAAAGGCACCTTCAATTTCGAATAACTCTTGTTAATAATAATGTCGTCGTGTCACAACTCTCCGAAGAACTTAGTTGAACTCGTCACGCCGCCACCTCTTGGGTTTAACTGTCTTTGTCTTTGCTGATTAGTGGTTTATGCAAAACTGGTTAAGCCCTGTAGCTTTGCTCTCGGTCTCCCAGTTTTTTCCTCACTTTCCCGGTTCTTAGTAGTTTATTCGTAGAAATTGCAATAGGATAGTGACATTTCGTGACTTCAACTGAAGTTTTGTAATAATGTTAAGTTTTCCAATTGATCTGTACTGTGCTGGAAATGAAAGAACAGGTGTTTATAGATTTATTTTGCAACGTTTACCACGCTCCTCATCAACTCTACAAGTCAGTTGGTTGGTTTGACTTTGAGTTATTTTCACAGGTAGCGTGGGTTCGCATGGACACGCAGACAATCTTGAGCATCCACCACAACATCATTACTCAGAACCCGCGGATCAGCTTGTCGTACAATGATCACCGCTCCTGGTACCTGCACATCAAGAACGTGCAGGAGGTGGACCGCGGCTGGTACATGTGCCAAGTCAATACTGACCCCATGCGCTCTAGGAAGGGGTACCTGCAGGTTGTAGGTAAGAGTTACTCTCTTCAACTATAACTTTCTAAACTGTTTTTAAGATAAGCTAGATCAACAATGATCGAAACAGATTGATTAAGCGGCCAGACCTCGAAATAATTTTAGTCCGTAAGCCACTGTAAGATCTCCGATATGGATCAACGTTTGTTGGTCTGAATTCTAAAGCAAACAGCCGCCAACTACAGCTGACCCAGCCGCGGTAACGTTGAATAGCTGTAGCGGTAAGCAAAAACTGTTCTCATGTTCATATACCATAGTTTTTTTATCACCAGCCAAATGAAAGTAAAGCATGTTACTCAATTTAGATGTCGATCAGAGCCAAAGTAAAACAATAACGTCCCTGAGACTGTTTGTACATTACATTGTTGTCACAGTGCCTCCATCCATCATCGACAATATGACGTCGACCGACATGGTGGTCCGGGAAGGCTCCGACGTGACCTTGGTGTGTCGGGCTTCCGGCTACCCGGAGCCCTACGTCATGTGGCGACGGGAGGACGGACAGGACTTTAATTATAACGGAGAATCAGGTACGTCAATATTATAGGCCTTTTAACGTCTATATCAGACGATTAGCAATGACACGTCATTATATTGAACGACTCTTGCTTTTATGACCAAAACAATTGGATACGGGCTTATGTTGTTTTCGTGTTTCAGTTCGGAATCGAAATACTATTTGTGGATCAAAATTTTATTTGTTTTTATTTGATCATGATTAGATCACATAAAAATAAATCATGTTATCTATCATCATGTTATCTATAATATGTATGCACGTGCCAATTTTCTCATGTCCATTCAGAACATGTGAAATCGAAATCCTAATGTACCTACTATCTGATTTTCTGATAGGAAAACAGTTGCATTTTGGAACATTAAAGTTAGTCTTTGGTTCAAGCAGACATTTAAGTTCATAATAATCACGCCATCTTGCTAATGACACCCAGATTCCTCTTGAATTCGCCTAGAAGTGCTGCTGTTCTCAACTTCGCCCGAAGTTATATCATTAGCTAGATATAATGGTAGTTCTTTAGCTATTACATAATTATACTTACCTACTGAGAATTCTGTACAACTCTATTTAGTTAAACGATGAGTAATTAGAGATAATTTCTAACCTGATTAACACAAGGCTCTATTGTTAAAGCTAAATACTTTATTTTTTCATGTACAATTAATAGGAAGCTATAAAACTGAATCAGATGTTAAATCAAGCTTCTTTTACCACATAGTCATTTACTTAAAGTCTAAAGAGGGGTTTACACGGGTCGATATTCGCTTCACAAGTCTCTGGCGACCTATCACTTGGCTTTAGTCACGTGCGACCAGCCGAATTGCCATTTAGACGGTCGATTTTCGCCGCGCGGCAAAAATCGTGTGGCTTTAGTCACCCGTGTAAATCCCTCATAAGGGAGTCTACGCAGCAAAGTTGCCGACAGCCGCCGACATGATACCAGCGGAGAGTCTAAATACCAAATTCGCCAAAAGCCGCCTACATGATTGCGGTGGCCATATTCCAAAGGAAGTCTAGCTGTAAACATAATGTCGGGGGGCTGGGCTGTGTCGACGGGTCGATGACTTTGGTGTGACTTGACTTCCAAAATCGCAATTTTTTGGAATTTTCATACATCAGTTTCAAAATGTCTTATCATTTAAAGCCCGGTATTATTACGAAATCAACGAAAACAAGTATTTTGTTTGCGCCTAGTTTGATATGAAGAATTGTGATGGTCAGGTGCAAAAAAATACACCTAGTAGAAAAAAAGAACCAAAAACGATTTAACCGGAGTAAATTGTTGAAAATCATTCTGATTTTGGGAAAAAAAAACCCAATGTAAACAAAAGTATTGAGCGTGGTTCTCTAAATTTTCAGCGATTACAAACCCTTTTTTTTATGAAATAAGCCAGATTAGTTCTCTAAAGTTTGACCGAGTAACTTATTCTTGTTTGTGTTCTTATTACGATTAATAATAATAAAGAAGGCATGAAAATGTAATTCTAGACGCCGAGCTCATTTTACTATATCAAATATGATTTACGATTTTCAACTCTAAATAAAATGGTTTAGGTAAACGTGTCTGAGGGTGGAAAATCGTGGTGTGGCCGGGTCTTAAGCAACTGCGTCTACGGTAGAAGATTTTTTACAAATTAGAATTAAAATGTTTTATCATATTCTTTTGTAGAGCTATAATTGACTTGTTTATTGGCAGTGGCAGTAGTGGATGGTGAAACACTAACAATAACGAAAGTGTCGCGGCTGCACATGGGAGCATACCTGTGCATAGCTTCGAACGGCGTGCCACCTTCCATTAGCAAGAGGATTATGCTCATGGTACAATGTGAGTATCATTTATAAACCTGCATCATATTTTCTTCTACGCAAACATCAACATGGTTAGAGTATCGATATTGATGCTAGGTATTCGCTGGAACCAAGCTTTGAAGATTGTATTTAGTAGCGTCCTTGGGTTGTGCAATACATTTAATGATGGAACTATACTAATTATACATATATGGGTAAACATATCTACACAGCTGATGATGGCTGGATGGATTAATGGATGACATTTTCTTGTGTTGCATTTTCATTCATCGCTACATTTTCAATTAGGTACAACTACAACTTTCGACTTCAACTTTTACAATTCCAATTATTAATTTTTGTGTCGGTTCTAACTAAAATATAAAACCCTTGATGACACATCATAAAGGCTGATAATTTGTGGATAAGCTGATGCACTTTGTGTGTCCAAACTATGGTTTTCAGGTCAATAAATTTAATGAGAGATATACCCAATTTAAACATAGTAAAATTTAAACGATGAAGAGCTAGAACAAAATGATACTTCTCGAAACCTATATGTACCTAAGTGCTCTGTCACGTGTTTTGCACGTCTACAAACTCTAAAACATTTTATTATAATTTGCACGACTAATCGTGCAAATATGAAAACTTTACGCCATTTGCGCCCAATCATGAGAGTCTATGAAAAAACAAGAACTGTTCACCGAAAAATCGACGAGCAATTTTCCGCAAAGCTCTATGCATAAAGAGAATCCTTTTTGCTCGTGCTAGTCCGCTCGCAATAAATTGACAACGCAACGGGCCCGGGAACGAGTCGGTTATACATCGTGTGTTTTATTAGTGGTAATTCTAGCGGGAAACATTGCGACTGAGGTCCGCTCAAGTACCGTGTTTGAGCATACCAGTAAAAGCTTGATGACCCCATCCTTTCTTGATTACCCTAAGAAAGTTGTTAATCACGGAAATATGTTCATTTCTGTGTCAAGAAACAGAAGAAACGGATACACCGTAACAACATAACTAGCACAATACTCGTAACGATAGCAAATAAGATATTAAAAAGATAAATACTGATGTTTGTCGAAGCGACTGTCGCTTAGCTGAAAACGTATAAGTTTACATACTGTCTACATCTATAGCGATATAATGTCCATAATGCTGTACTCATGTCTTCTAGTATCGATTAATAGACGTGAGTCCATGTTCCAGTTCGTACTGAAGCTATCTATTCATCAAAGTCGGTCATGTGTAAGTTTTTAATCTTCCCGGGCTTCTTTCGCTGCACTACGTCGTACGACGACTTGAGGATTAGTTTTAATGCAGTCTACTTTATACGTGAAAGTTCGTTTTAAATTGGAGCACATGGGCAGTTTATCGTATGGTTTCATTTAATACAATTTCTCGGACTTCTTTTTTATACTACTTCGCATACTTTTCTTAGGAACTTTTTTAACTTGTTCTGTAGATTAAAAATACACTAGCAGTCACTTTTTTCAATAGACATTATTCTGTAAAACAAAATTTCAATTCAATTCTCAATAATTTCATTTATTAAATATGATTATATAGTTTTTTAGCTTGGTTCTGGAAGTCATGGTAAAACTATGACAGTACATTTATCAAAATAAGTGTTGGTACGCTTTTAGCTTAGGAAGGAAAAGTTTTTCTTTCCAAGTTTAAGTATACGTAGCTTAATTCAGAAAAGTCAAGAACACTTTAAGACGCCCGTATCACTCATACGGACAAAGTTGGCCCCTTTATAAGATTAGTAGATAGAGAGCACTCACTCACTGAAGTAAACAATGCCTCTTTTCTCCTAAGAACACGGGGTTTAGGAGGCAAACAAACGTAGCGATTTGTGGATGCTTTTGCTTTTCTTTTGTCTTAAGAGAAGCTTTGTTTAGAGGCTTAACTTCTGTAAATATGGCTTCTTATTTCTTGAAGCTTGATCTTATCTTGTATTATTATTCATCATTAAACGGGTTTTAAGCTAACAGTAGAACGAAAAGCGATAGCAGCCTAGTCGGGAGAAGGTCCGCCTCTCTAGCCAGAGGGAGCGGGTTCGAAACCAGCCGTCGGCACGCACCAATTTGTTCATTGTGTGAGCATATGTGCATTTTGTGTGCCATCTGCTACATGACTGGAGCTCGGTGTATAGCGACAGGCTCGCCCCTGTCACATTTTGGACCGAATATCGTCCGGTGAAGCGAGAGTGTTGTGTTACACCTCCGCCAGCCCCCTCGGGGGAAAGGCGTGACGATATTTTTTAATTTTTTTAGAACTAAATTACATTAACGAAGTCTAGACGGAAAATGTGGAAATGTATTATACATATATTGCGATGCAATTAAAAGTTTTCGAAGTACCTTGTTTACCGTGTCGTGCACCGTCTGACTTTCTAGTCTTCCTTTTGTTTTGGGTAAAGATAAAGCGAAAAACTTTGCATGCCATTTTATTTTCTTGAGAAATATTTAATAGATACTCGTACCTACTTCGTTTGTTTATGTGAAAAGATTTGAAAGTTGTTTTGTTTTCTCGATACCTTTGGACTAGGTAGACTAACTTTAGAAGTTGAAGTCAAGGGAGAAATATTCGATTAATTTCGGTTTTGTAAGACATAACATAACATATCGTTACGCCTTTCCCCTGAAAAGGCTGGCAGAGGTGTAATACAACACCCACACTTTGTAAGACAGTCTGAACAAAACCAAAATTACTCGACCACTGTTTGCATAACAGCTGATAAGCCAGTTAAACAAAAGCTACGTGTAACATTGTGTTTGTATTAGTGTGAAAAGGAGAATTTAGACTCAATTTTTGTTTGCTCATGTGTGGATGAAATGAGTGTTGGTTCTTGTCACTATGATGATGGTAATTTTGTCAATGCTACAAAATTACGATTAATGGGCTGCGTTTCTTAACAGTTCCGCCGATGCTGTCAATCCCTAACCAACTGGAAGGCGCGTACATCGGTCAGGACGTCTCGCTAGAGTGTCACACCGAGGCCTACCCCTCGTCCATAAACTACTGGACCACGGAGCGTGGAGACATGATCATTTCCGGTGAGATTTAGCAACATTTGGGGTCGCACAGTCGTTACTTCTACTCCACTGAGCACGCAAAGAAGGGGAAACTTTACAAATTCATGTTTTTACGACGCGCTATGATTCACGGAGTTACAAGCCTTATGGGTCGGGTTGTCTTTTTGTGGCGGTCGTAGAGGCTGGCAAAGAGCGCGTTTTAGAGGATAGAACGGAAGATAAATCAATTATTTTGGACTTTTTATGAGGATTATAAAATAGCAGCGGAAAGTTTGGGTAAGCTGAGAGTTAAGACAGGGGTAGATAACGTATAATATTTAAATGAAGTGATAGCTATGCAGATTGGTGCTTGCGGATAGAAATAACCTACTTATGTGTGTAAAAAATTAGGTATTAGGCACAGTGTTACAATAATATAAAAGCATATTGGGTGGAGATAAAGGAAATCTGTCATCCTGTTATTAGCATTACCTACGTCTAAATTCCATGGAACTGAATGCCAATTAGTGAACTATGCACGTCAACCTGTCGCGAACATGTAACAGCCGAACCCAAACCGTGTTTATCAATGATTATAATCAACTAACTAATACTAAACTGTCGCATTTGGCTTCAAATATGGAATATTGGACGCAAACACATTTATCATTTTCGCATAAATAACATGTGTTCCCGTCTACCAGGCCATCGTTCGATTGTATCATTGATTTATGACTTCATAATGAAAATAGTTGCTCGTCTATCGAGGCCAGCGTATTCAGATATCAAAAGTATATTCGTATGAAATACATTCAATACTGCATAGACGGGAAACAATTGAATAATGAAATAGCTTTGCATGTTACTCTCTAGTACCGATAAATGCCTTAAATACTAAGAATTTTCGAGTTGAAAACATATGTGGATCATTCCTTCGTGCTTAAATGAATTCACTTGTTAACTTACAGCTACTGAACTGTACGGATTCTTTGAATCCGTATTTTTGTTCTCGCGACCCATATATTTACCATGTATTTTTCGATTGCAAAATTAAGTACAGGTAAATGATTTTCATATTGTTTTTCATTTTCATATTGCTGCTCATCGCAGCAACGCGTGTTCGTGTTAACAAAATAATGAAATTTGTCGTGTTGCGCAAAGTAGTATTCAATTGTCATGCTATGAAATTACTTGCATTTATGATGTAACGTTTTGGAGTTTAGTTCAACATCAATAGAGCTTAGATTTGTAACTCAAGAAAGAATTTAGGAATAACATTATTAAAAGAAAACAAAAAAACTCGGCTGCAAAATGTTGTACCTTACACATGTCGAAACCCATCAGCTGTTTAGGCTGTAGGCCGTGCCAAAGAAACCTCATACATACATACGAGTACATACACTCAAAAAACATAACCCTCCTTGCGCAGTCGGGTAAAAAGCGATGGTTTTGCTTGTTGACTCGATACAGGTTTTTTTATTTAAGTAGAAATGGAAATTGTAGGTGGCAAGTACGAGGCGTTCCCGACGGACAACGGGTACAACAAGTACATGATGTTGAAGATAAAGAACATTACTAAAGAAGACTTCGGCTTGTACAAGTGCATCGCCAAGAACTCCCTCGGCGAGACCGACGGGATAATAAAACTCGACGGTAAATATCTTTCAAATAGTTATTTCTCTTGTTATTTTTATCCTTGTAGAATATTAGTGCGATTTTTCTTCAGTGATTAACTTGTTTATCCTTTTGCTAGTACAAATTACGTCACACAATTATTGTTGTTTTAGTTAGTTAACTATTAGTTAGTTGACTATTCAGAAGTTTTTGATAGTACTAGCTGCGCCTCGTGTTGCCTGCGGTTAAAAAGTTGCATATGTGTTATTCCAGATTGTTATCTACATCTACGCTAAATTTCATCCAGATCCGTTCAGCCGTTCTGGCGTGACTGAATAACAAACATCCATCCATCCAAACTTACGCATTTTAAAGCACGACTCAAACTTGAACAAAGTTGGTTCTCCTTTTGTTTAGTAATAAGCAAGTGATCAATGAAAATGATCTGACACATTGTGATCGGCATATTAATTTATTTGTTGCAATAGCTATTAAGTATTCATAAATTATTTTTCCTTTTAGAAATACCAGCCCCTCCTTCGGCGTTTACGACAACACAAAAGTCTGTCCTGGATAACCAGACTATCAGGAAAAAAGGTAAATAAGTAAAAAATAAGAATTTGAAGTATTTCGATTTGAACCAGCACTCGGTTGTTAACAAACTACACTACTAAGATACCTAATCACAATTTGAAATTATCATAATAAAATATTTAGTTTTCTCCGTGAAACGAAACGCAATTCTGATAGATCTTAATCGGTAGGGACGTATAGGATATTTATATACGGATTTTATTAAGACTCCCAATGATGCAGAAATCAAAACCTCGAACGAGAATTTGGCAGTAGAAGTAGTGCAATTATAATTATACATCGTAATTTTTAACTCCCGACGCAAAAACTCTGTTTGTGTGTGTGTGCCTGTCTGTGGATTATTTTTGCAACAGACTAGTTATGTGTCTGTTCACTGACTCGCCTGATGGGAAGCGTCGACGTGATCGAAGGTGTAACACGCTTGTCTAGGAGATAACTACTCACTTTACTCTTAAACACTCCAGATTGATTTAGATGGAAAGACAGACGCAGGCAACGAGTTCCACACCTCTGCAGTTCTAACAAGAAAACTTTTTTGTTTATGAAGATGAATTAGTCCAGAGTATTCTTAGCTATGTTTGATGAAAACCGGTGTTGATGAAAATCGGTGTCGAGAGCTTTAAAATTTTTAATTTGTGCTTGTCTTTAAACAGGTCAGTCACAAGTTCAGAGCAGTGATGCAGTCAGCTCAAATTTTCAAGGTGAGGCTTACGGCGGACAGATCCGAGAATTCGGTAAGTGTTAAGACTGTTTAATAAGGTCACGGCTGAATTACAAACAACATGTTTTTAATAAATAACTTTTATAACAAGACATATAACGGATTAGAATTTTTCCTTTATGTTTAGGTCGTGTTGCAATGGCAGTGGTTACGAACTGACTAAAGACCACTAGCAGGTCTTCTATACTTCGTAGCATGATCCAAAAAAAAACAAGGTTTAGCTTTCAGCAAACACACACACACAACGACGTCATCGTCATTCGTCTCTTTCGAACTTGTAAATGGCTTATTTCGGTCTTGCTTTAACATCGATTGACGTCACTACGTGTTTCTGAATGCTATGCCTGGCGGAGTATATTATTCTACCATGCTCCATAGGTGCTCGTGAATACCCATAAAAAACTTAAAATATCACAAAAAGAGAGCTTCCTTTATAGGACACACTGATCATATATACATACATTGAACTACATACATTGATCTACATACATATATGGATACATTGATCGATTTCATAGTTTATTTTGCCTATTTTATTTGTATCACACACACACAAATGTTGTATAGGTACGTTAAATAAAATATGAATCCAGCCTTCGTTTTTAATTAGAGTAAGACGAAACTGAAAAATAATGCTCGTGAGATGAAAAAGTGGGATGAAAACGGACGTCCACGCTTTTAAACATCGAGAAACATTTTATTATTTGGGCAACCATTTGTAGTTTCTGAAATGCATCTCATGGATACTATTTTTTTTTTTGTTACCTATTGATTGTATACATTTTCCCCTGACTTCAATAATTTAGCAACCGAGCTATCATATTTATTCGAGTACTACTAATTAATTAACCTTTTCAGATTTCGATAACATGGCCGACGCTGCATATCGATCAGGAATAAGCTTTTTGTTACTCACTTCTATGTTATGTTATGTGATATTATTACATAGACACGATTTCATTTCTTGATAATAATTTTGCAACATAAAATTATTAACGATGGTTACTGTAGATACCTAGTTATTTTTCATAGACTGCTGTTCCTATTTTAATAATTAATTCTTGTTTAGGTACCATTTTAGGCTCTGACAGCTGACCAGACAATAAAATTATTCATTTTGTGTAACTTGAGTAGTCATCAAAGCGTTAAAATTTTAGTAACCCTATCAAACGGGGTAAAGTGTTTTAAAATGTTTCGGGGTTTCGTCCCGGCCATTTAGATTCTATAGCGATACAGCACTGGTCTTGATTTATGTTATAACCAAAAATCGTCTGGTAAAAGTAAAGGGAAATTTACACGGTCAAATCGCCGCTACATGACTAATACGAGCTCACTTTTTGTTTCCTTATGGATAAAAATTGACCATCTATAGCAAACTAATTAGACCTCGTAAATATTTATCTACTTTACCAAAACGCGGTTTTATAAAATCGACACGTGTAAATTACCTTTAACTTGTGATGTTTGGTTTGTATAAACCGTTCATGTACAATACGTTTTTGTAAAAGAGCAGCAAATTGTTTGATTGTCAACTTGTAGGATTGGCAATGAAAATTAATAGTTGCTTATTAGACTTTGATGTGTTTTATGTAAAAGTTTCCCTTAACTATTTTTTTTTTTCAAAAAGTAAAACGATGAGTGCAATAGACATGAGACGATTTAATAAAGCAAAAATAGTTATTAATAAGGTATGTGAACTGATTGTATCGTCTGTTATGTTATATTATAAGTTATTTAGTTTTGTAATTTTTCGCGCTTTACTTTATGTCTAATATGCATTATCGTTTGTTTTATTAATGATTTTGACATTTCTCTTGAACAACTTTTAATGTATTTACTACTTACTATTTGAAAACCCAAATCCCTATCAATGCGTTCACCAACATTTGGGTTTGACAATGCTCTTGACAGACTTTAAATTAAGTATTCATATTTACTACTTAAAGTCTCAAAAAAAAAACAGTCCAATAAATCTTTTATTAAATTATTCAATGCATCAATCGTTATTTCGATTTTTATACATTCTACTGAATGCTCCTTATAATTGTTTCACTGCAATTTAATACAATAATACGATCAAACAAACAGTACTTAATTGTTTTTTCCTTCCTAACATGGAAATGTCGCTGCAAATACTCATATTTATGGTACCTACATTAAAAGTGGTTCAATAAAGTTGAGCAGGTACTAGCTTATAGTTGCCCTAGTTCACAATTTAATTATGTTAGTACTTAAATCTATGAAGTGTCTTTCTAACGTTGATATTGTATATAAATTCCTAGTCACGTAACTGTCCAAACTACCTAGGTACTTGTAAGTAGGTTGTCTACATATTTGGTAATGATAGTATACTTTTGTGAATACATTTTAATACGTAAACTGCTATGCTTCTGTAGGTATTGGATGGTTTTAACTTACCAAAGTAAGGCGGTTTTCTACCTGGTGTAGTCATACGTTAAAAACAACGAATTCAACCATACAAAATATTAAATTATTTGAATCATGAGTATATTTTGTACTCTTACCTCTACTCTACGCCGCCCTATGGTAAGGTCATTTATTCAATATAGTTAATTAAGTATAGAGAAGTAGTAAAGTTTTTTTTAATGTACTTACCACAAATTTTTAACTCTACCGAATTTTATTGATCTCATTTAAGTTTAAAAAAAAAAATACAGTTACCAGTTAGACTATTAGAAATGAATGTATGTACCCACTTACTGTTTTATACATAAAAACCCTAGCAATAATGTTAATAAAAATATATTATTTTAAGAACTTATAATTTGTACCCAATTGCTACTAAGATAAAACTGCCAAATAAATGTGTAAATTATGAATAAAAAGAAGCTTAATATAATGTTTTTTACTTATAAAAATATCATAGAAAACTTTCCCAGGTCATCCATCACCAACATTAGTTATGTTTCTGAATAGATAGGATATTGTCTACTCAGTTTTTTGTCATAAAATACATCAATTCATTCTTATACCAAATTAGACAAAACTCGTTAGATCGTCATTGCGAAAACAAATATAGGATTCTCAGTTTGTTTTAAGAATTTAATTTATTTTAAACCGTTAATACCAATTAACTTTAGAACCATTCTAATGATACAGAAGCTACAAGTTAAACTAATTTACAAATTACAAATTATAAAGTCAGTAGATAACATATTACAAAGGAATTCATTAAGTAGGTAAGTACAGGTTTCCAGACTTCGATGCAAGCCGTCTATTTCTTTTAAAAACGTAGCTGGTGATCGAAAAATTATCCATAAGAAAACATTTCTATTCTTAGCTATTGTTCCGTGCTAATGCACGTATATTATTGAACATGCTGGAGCGCCTGGAGGCGTTACTAGCACCACGTCCGCGTCGAAACGTGCAGTTATCTATTAATAAATAATGCTCCACAATCTCGGTGCACCGACGCCCTTTGCTGTCCCAAGAATCGATACCTTGCTTAGTAATGCATTAGTATTACGAGTACGTGGCTTAATTTTTTATGAAGACCAATTAAGGAGTAATTAAGTTCGTGTAGGCGCTGGTCGTATAGTTATATAGCGATATGTCAGTTGTTAGGCTGTTCGAAAGACTACATGAGCACGCAATTATTGCTCTATGAAAATCGAAATAATGTAAGAAAAATGCGGCACGAGTATAATTTCTAGTAGAGAGCGCGTGGATTCAATATAACTACAAGCAGACGGCCACTACGCAGCTCAGTTGACTGTACTATGTTACGAGTATAGATAACAAAGATAGAAAGATGTACAAAGGACTATAGCTAGAACAAAATAACAATAATTATCACTGTTGCGACCGGTTGCGTTTGTTTGTGACTAAGGTGAATTGTGTGCAGCACCTAATTTATGCGGTCCATTTTTAGGTTCTCGTACCATTTCTTCCATACAAATGATCGAATTTTGAGACTAATAAAATCGTTTTCCAGTACAAAGTATAATTAGTAGGTTTATACTTGATTGCCCAGAGTAATGGTTTTCGTTTGTGTGATTCTCTTTGTTTTTGAGTAGGCTCCGTAGCCTCTACGGATAGATTTTTGAAATCGATCTGTCGTTATTGTCTTTGTATGGAGTGTCGGCTACATTTTATCTGTGTGACAGATTTCTTCTCTGTCGCACAGTTAAACCTCCTAAACAGGACAGGGACAGGGACAGGGTTCACCATTTTTTTAATGAAAGTAAGTCGGTAACTTGAGTACCTTTAAGCTGTTAAAAGCCTTTTTAACTACTGTGTTCAGAAACCACACATTCTTCAGAATAAAACCCTAGTAAAATGTGCACCGATATTCATTAAATATACAGCTCCATCTCGGTACGCCATCGACCATTACTGTCCTGAGAATCGATACCTTAGTTACTGATGCACTAGTTTTACGCGGTTGAATTTTCTATGAAGACAAAGCAAGAAACCAGATAATGATTTTAGCTTGGCTAATTGAAGCTGTTTTAGGACGTTCTACGTTGGACTGAATGGAGCCTAAAATAGTTTCTCAGCGCAGTCTACAGTAGTAGCGTGTAATACCTACCATACTTCTCTCCCAAACCAAAACTTCTCTATACTTTCTAAAAGTTTCAGAAAATATCTAGCTGTAGCGCCATTCTTTCCGAAGCGATGCAATCGATAGCTTACTTAGTAATTTACTGCACTAGAGTTTTACGCCCCTGAGTTTTCTTTCAGCGAGGGATGGGATGCGCTGTGTTCGATGGTATTCATTGTTTCTTTCATAGTTTTTAACAGGGTCGGATTGGCCATATAGTCAAGGTTGCATTTGCCAGCCGGGCCTCAGCCGGCGCAGGCCTCCCTTGGACTTGGCTTGCGGGGCTTGCCGCAAGCCTGACGATAGGTAGGTTGGGGTCTACACCCCGTCTCGGGCCCCTGGCTTGTAGAAAGCCACCCAGGCCCTTTTAGTTGAGTCCGACCCTGGTTTTTAGTGCAGTTATTTCAATGTGCACTTTCTTTGGCTTGGTCATGTAAACTGGTTAAATTATATACTTAAAATGTTCGGCAATACAAACCTACTGCTAATTCCTACTGGTCAACTTCTCAACTTGTTGAGCTGCGCCCCGCGGTTTCACCCGCGGTTAAAAAGTATTCTATGTGCTATTCTAGACTATAATCTATCTCTGAGGCAAATTTTATCCAGATCTGTTCAGCCGTTCTGGCGCGAAGGAGTAACAAACATCAATCCATCCATCCATTCTTACAAATTTTATAATATTATTAGTAGGATAGGATAAGCCAGTAGAAATGCTGTATTGAAATCGTGGTGTTTTAAAAACTATGTTAATTTATACTGAGAAGTCAAATCGGTATTAAAGAATGAAGAAGTAATAAAATGCTACGCAAATTTGACTGCAATAGTAAAATTGTTAATACATTTATATAAAACGGACGTGTTCTTCACTATGCGAACATTTGTTGCTGAGATTTAACCGTACCTACTATACTTTACGCCCTGAATTTTCGATGTCGACGACTGATGAGGCAATCCGACGTAGTGTCCGGAGCGACAGCCAATTTTTCTTCTCAGTCAGTAGAGTAATTAGTTAGCTAGGTCGACTTACCTAGAGTCAGGTAAATTCGTAATACGTTATTTTATTTATTCCTTTTTTTTTTTTTTTTTTATTTAGTTGGTTCGATTTAATTTTGTTTCATATTTTCGAAACTGGGAAATGTATCCTACTAATATTATAAACGCGAAAGTTTGTTTGTATGGATGGATGGATGGATGTATGGATGTTTGTTAATCTTTCACGCCAGAACGGCTGAACAGATCTGGATGAAATTTGGCACAAAGATAGATTATAGTCTAGAATAACACATAGGATACTTTTTAACCGCGGGTGAAACCGCAGGGCGCAGCTAGTATATTATATTTCGTTCATATGGTACCTAAAATCATTTCAAAACCAACTATCATACATTAACGTATAAGCTCTGCGTTATAAGAACTATTTTATTTTTAGAAATTCTTAATTATCTACCTATAAGTAACTACCTACCTACTCGTATGTTACTCGTACCACTCGTACCAATATTATGTTACTACTAGGTAGCTATTACCCTCGACTTCGTTCGCGTTTATTAAGAAAATAGCATCCAAATCCTCGTGAAATACTAAATATTGGGGGGGAAATTTTTGGAAACACGGTCAGCTGACCCCAAACTAAGCAAAGCTTGGACTATGGGTGCCAGAGACCAATATGCAAACATTTATATTTTTTAATAAATACTTTTATAGATATCAACAACCTGACATAGACCTAACACAAATGTTTGACCTAGATGAGAATCGAACTCACATCCCTAGGCTCAGAAGACAGGTTCACTACCAACAGAGCCCCCAAGGCAGTCAATAATAATGTACTTAATTATCAAAACTTCATCAAGTTCCGATGAGCCATTTGGCCGTGAAAAGCCTGTAAACAGACAGACAGACAGAGTTCCTTTCGATTGTATAATATTAGTATGTGTATAAATTGGTTTTGCAATAAATAAAATATAAGTATATTATTTAATAGAACTAATTACGATTGGAATTGTCAACACGCCGTAACTCCGGTCGTTGCCCCTTTTCTTGGTATGAATGCCATTTTGCAAGTAGGTACACTTACTTTTTAATTTTATATAAAGACGGTTTTAAATAAAATACCACATTCCATAGCATTTATTAACATAACAAAGCATATCGTCACGTCTTGCCTCCAAAGGGGCTGGCAGAGGTGGAATACACCACCCACACTTCACCGGACGATATTCAGTCCCAAATGTGACAGGGAGCGGCCTGCCGCCATACACTGGACTCTAGTTACGAGTACGTAGCATACATATCGTCACGTCTTGCCCCCAAAGAGGCTGGCAGAGGTGGAATACAACACCCACACTTCACCGGACGATATTCAGTCCCAAATGTGACAAGGAACGAGCCTACCACCATACACCGGACTTCATACGTAGCTGATGATATTAAATACGCACACATGTGAACACATTGATCAAATTGGTGCGGGCTTTCGGCTGGGTCCAAATCCGCTCTCTCTGGCTTGAGAGGCAAGTCTTCTCCGACTAGGCTATCATCGCTTATACATGCACATGCATATTTACACGCATTTATTTTTATTTTTTTTATGTAGAATAAGTCGGCGTTTGACCACCAACTCGCCTGATGTTAAGCGACGTTGTGGTCTAAGATGGAGCACGACGACCTATAAAGTACTTATTCACTCTAGCCTTAAATATTTGTATAGTAAAAAAGCACAAAGACGGCAGTTGAGTGAGGCGCTACAAGTGCGCTACTGCTCAGACCCGTCTTCGGAACGGTTACACCGGACTACATCCCGAAACACGACTAGGTCATTTCACGGCATGGCTTGGTCCGGTGGGTGGTAACTAGCCACGGCCGAAGCCTCCCACCAGAGTTTGCTACCCGGTTAGCACTACCCGGGGACCACGTGTAGGGAATCAGAATAGAGTACACTCCTACGGACGTGGGTAGCTCAGCCCCCAAAAACATGACATGTAATTGAAATAATACATTGAATTACGGGACATTCTACGGTTTATTCCACCTTGTTCATCTTCCGCAGAGGTGCCTTTGAATTTTTTGTTACAAGTGCACTAAGAAATAAAATGCAGAGATAATTAATTTATCCGTTGTTTAAATGATAATAATTAGTCTCAAATTCTTGTAAGACTTAAACAATTTTCACATTTGTATGTTTAAAACGACATTTTGAAATTCAGCTTCAACTTATTCTAGGTATGTAGGTACGCGTAAATATGTAAAGTGAATGAGAGTCTTTAAATAGCGTGGTATTGTCTGAAATGTTCAGTTGCCTTATAGTGTTTATTGTGATAGGAAGGTAGAGTCATTTGTAAGTGAAAAGTCTTATTATCCTGATTTTTAGCTACCAAAACTTTGGCTTAATAAAGTCATAAATACTAACTGGACTTTATTTTACTTCAATAGGGATTCTTGAAGATTACCAAGAGTAACTTTTATTTTGGTTTTAAAGTGTGCAGTTACAGTCTTATCTATCAAACTACACGATTAGCGAAACTACCTACAACGTGTTGTTTTGCATTCCCGCGGTATTTGTAGAGGTAGTCATACTCCACTAGCAAAGCACAAATAAATTAAAGGGTAACCTTGAAATCGAGAAAAAAAAACTGCTATTCCATACAACAATTACATCCATACAAATTTCGTTTATCATCGACAAAATGTATGGAACAGCTTCTTTTTTCTCGAATTCAAGGTTGCCCCATAGGTGCTCTGCTAGTGGAGTATGCCTACCTCTACAAATTCTGCGGGAATTCAAATCAACACGTTGTATTCTTATATTTTATTTACTTGTTAAGTAAGCTATATTTCAATTACAAATTAAGTAAGCATTAAACACATTTATGTATATAAAAAAAAAACTTAAAATATTAACTAAAAACTAGAACTAATCTAAAAGCCCGTTGGCAGAGGGAAAGGTGCCCAGAATGCTAGCAGCATTGCCTCGCTGGATGGCAATGCTCAATTTCTGGCCGAAATAAATGCCAGCATTCTGAACACCAGACGCCTCCACCAACCGTTTAGCCAGGTCCCTGTAGAGAGATAGGGCCGCTGGGCCCCACGGACCTAAAGTTTCCACCGCAAACGGCACAAACATGTAGACACGGTCTAAACGCGAATATTTGTGCCGTTTGAGGTTCTCGGCCTTGGCAGCGGCGGCGCCGGCTTGGACAGTGGTCCGTCGGGCCTTCGTTACTGCTGGCGTTCCATCAGTCCTAGAACCTAGTGGACTGATGCGAGGCGACGGTAAAAGACCCGACGGGATGACACTGATCCCTTGGAAGGTGAGACGCCCACTAGTGTAGGATGCCACCAGTAAGCATTAAATAATTAATACCTTGCCAAACGTATACGCCAAATGAATATATGCCAAATGAATATAGATTTATATCAAAAAAATATTAAAAAAAGAATTAAATAAAATCTAAACATTAAACAACACACCTCTAACTGTTCCTGATGCAAAGGTGCCTAAAACATTAGCCGCGTTACCTCATTGTTTACTTAGAAAACAATACAATACAATACAATACAATACAATATATCTTTATTGCACACCAAAAAGTACATGAAAAACTTAAAAACTAAAATACATTTTTCGGCAGTACAAGGGCGACCTTATCGCCTAAAGCGATTTCTTCCAGGTAACCTTTGGATGGACAAGAACTTACAGAAATACGAAAAGGGTAGGTGGTGTACATAAAACTAAATTAAAATTTAAAAGATAATATTAAGTAATATTAATAATAAGTACCTACTTAAATAAATAACCAAAAATAAATATAATATAAATATGAATAATTATAAATATTATAAATAAATATAATAAAATATCAATACATATATATAAATTAGTATTATGCGTACCGAATTAGCAAAGAGCTAAATAATGGTTAAAAACGAGATTTTTAAAAATGGGCAGTGATTGGGCCTGTCTTATGCCAACAGGCAGCTCATTCCATAGCTTGACAGCTTGCACAGTAAACCCTTTACTATAAGATAGATTGATGTGGGATGATGTGTGGAGCTTAAGTTTAAGGTGACGAGAAGATCTCAAAGAACCGGAGTGCCCTTGAATAAATTCAAAGCGCTCCTTGAGATACAGAGGGATAGTTGGAAAAAACAAGATTTTAAAGAGGAAGGAAAGGATGTGAGATTTACGGCGAAGGCGAATTGGTAACCATTTGAGCTTTTGGCGGAATTCAGAAATATGATCATATTTCCTTAAACCGAATATGAACCGAATACAGAAATTTTGAAGACGTTCAAGTTTGTCTAGTTGCTCTTCGGTTAAATCCAAATAGCAGGCGTCTGCGTAGTCCAATATTGGGAAAAGGAGAGATTTTACAAGTGCAGTTTTGGTAGTAATAGGAAGGAAGTTACGCAACCTTCTAAGGGAAGCTGCAGAACCAAAGAGTTTCCGACTGACTTCAGCTAATTGTGGATTCCACGAAAACTGTCGGTCCATGAGTATTCCCAGATTTTTTACTGTTTCACTAAAGGGGATGGAAACTCCGTCGAAGATAACTTGAGGAAGGTGGAACCAGTCGATTTTTGAAATCATACGGGAACTCCCAATAATAATAGTCTTAGTTTTGGCGGGATTGACTGTAAGGCCATATGATTTGCTCCAGTCTCTTATGCGTCTAAGATCAGAATTCGTGGTCTCAATCGCCTCATGCAGTTGCCCAAGAGGGGCTTGAGTGTAAATTTGCAAGTCGTCCGCATAGAGGTGATAGGAAGAAGTCAGCTGTTGAGAAACTGAATTTATAAAAATTGCAAAAAGAAGAGGAGATAAAACGCCGCCCTGTGGAACACCAGCAGAAATATGACACCAAGAGGAGTATGAGTCATCAATACGAATCCGCTGTCGGCGTCCAAACAGGTAACTACGAAACCAATCAATAGCCGTTGGAGATATGTTAAGAGAGCGCAAGATTTCCAGCAGGATATCAAAGTCGACATTATTAAAAGCATTGCTGAAGTCTAGTAGTGATAGGACAGTCAGGTGACAATGACCAATACCGTCCCTTATGTCATCAGTGATTTTGGTAAGAGCAGTCACGGTGCTATGTCCGCGACGGAAACCGGATTGGAAAGAGTTAAGGAGACCATTGTTATGTAGAAAGGAAGAGAGCTGTTGGTGAACAAGCTGTTCTAAGACTTTGGACAGGAAAGGTAGGATAGAGATTGGACGGAAATCAGTGAACAAATTAGGATTAGGTTTTTTAGGAAGGGGTGTGATTTGAGCTTCTTTCCACATTACTGGAAATGTGCCCGAGGAAATAGAGAAATTAAGAAGATACTGGATGACTGGGACCACTTCATCAAGGATAGGGATGATCATCTTACGACTTACACTATCACTACCAACAGCATTTGACGAAATGGACTGCAGGCTCTTCTTAACATCACAAGCGGTAAATTGATTAAAATTGAAAGAGATATGTCTAGGAGTTGAGAGAGAAGAAAGATTTTTAAGGGTGTCAGCTTTTAATGGTCCGTCAAAATTTGACGAAGACGAAAAATGGTGATTTAAAAGATTAATGTCTAAATTATTAGGAAGAGTATCGTGACGAGATTTACCAACTCCTAGTGACCTAAGAAACAATTAACAGGCGATTCATTTACTAAACCGTGGTTTGAAGCTGTTTGGCAGAATATTGATAATAACTAATAATAATACTAGTAATAGTAATAATAATAATGTATAACCAGATTCTACGTATTTCTATGTGACTATTATTATTCTAATAAGTAACCTTCTGCCGAATCAACGGCTGGGCTCGCTTTGACCAGTTATCGTTAGATTTGCAAATTTCTACGAGCTACATATTCTAATCGAGTTTTAATGATAATTCTTCTAATAATGTCGTCTATTACTAAATTAAGTCCATAAATAGTTAACTAATAATCACGTTTAAACACACACAACCGTAGGATTTTTTATTTAACAATGCGATAAAGAGAACTTACTAACGACTTCATTACGATAACAAACATAATTATTCTCGTTATCAGTCAATAGAGCAGCTGAAGTAGGGCTGATATATAACCTGTCAAGTTAACCAGTTCTCGTCACAACAGTGCAGTTACTTGCAAACTTCAAGTATGGCTACGACGCCACTGAATAAAAATTATGTGCTCGGTAAGCAAGACGTCCAAGTTCCGGCACATTTGAATTTTGGTAAATACGTACTAGACCATCTGCGGGCCATCAAAGATGATAGAATTGCCATTGTGAGTACTTCCAACACTTTTAAAGAACGTAGTCTAGATTAAGTTTCAAAAAAAGAAAAAAAAAACATTAAGTTTTGAAAAGTATTCGAGAACATTTTCGATATTGTTTTGTTTCTTTGTGTTTATTGTTGTAAAAAAATCATAATTATAAAACCAAATCTAGATTCTAGAGTCTTTTTATTTTTGTTCATGGTGATTATTTGTTCTCTAAACAGTTTTGAACCGCGGTGATTACACTTTGGCTGTGTTTTGCTGCTGGTTATGTAAACTTTTTGAGCAGTAAACCTTCGGGCACATTGTTACACGTGGAAACATAATATTACGTAGATTTACGTGATGTTAGCAGTCAGATTAAAAAAGCAATTATAGCTACAGTTCTTCCAAGGAAAACAATTAGATAAGTACTCACTAAAAATAGATAATTATAATTTAAGGAAAACATAGACACGAAAGAAAAGCTGTCTTACAAGGAGATTACTCAATACGCAGTCAACCTCACGGCATTGCTAACAAAATTAGGAATCGAGAAAGGTGATGTCGTTGCAGTGGGCACGGAAAAACGAAAAGAATTCATCCCCACAGTTCTCGCAATCGTGTTCGCTGGAGCAACTTACACTCCCCATGATTTAAACAGCGGCAGAGGTGAGACAAAATGCGTCATTTTTCTTTAACGGCATTCCATTTTCTACTTTTAGTTCATCGAAAGGTATATTTCAATTTTGATGCTATTTTTTGTTATAGCTGCCCTGAAGCACAAGATCAATATAACGCAGCCAAAATATTTCATTTGTTCGCGAAAATTCTTGGATCAGTATAATGAGATGATCAAAAGCTTCGATTGTGTGAAGATGATTTTGACTATAGACGAAGCGTTTGAAAATGTGAAATCTGTGAAGGACATGGCTCAAGGAGATGTCGACGTAGAGTTATTTGAGCCCGTTGTGGTTTCTGGACAGACAGATTTGGCGTTCATTTTGTATTCATCTGGTACCACGGGTTTGTCGAAAGGGGTACAACTGACACATTTAAATTGTATCCTCAATAGTTTGTCTGATGAGTAAGTAAAGAAAACATTCTTAATTTTTTTCTCAGTTTAACTTTTTTGTGATTGATAGATTAGATTTTTCACTACAGCTCACTAAACTAGATGCTACGTGTCGGTGGTGTGATCAAAACTAGGAACCACACCTCTTGGCAACAGATTTTCAACTTAACAATGATAGCTAGACAGCAGTGAACTAAACAGGACTCTACAACCACGCTATGGTCTCCTAACCTAGATTTTATTCACTACTAGCAGAAGGTCATTACTATAATTTGAACTCTTGGAATGCGACGTACGATTCAAAATCACCAACCACTGAGCTTATCCCTCTGTGGTTATATGGTTTTACATTATTTAATAGCTCACCCAATTTATAGTACAACTTATTTTAATTTAATGTTAGGTATCTGTTAAACTTACTGATTATACCTATTGTACCCTTAATTGTTTTTTACTAGTTTCAGTGACGATTCCCTAAAAGTGGCTTTTATGTCTGGCGATTGGTATCACAATTACGATACTTTTATGACCTACAAATTCTTAGTTTCCGGAAAGAAAGTATTATTTACCGAAGAAATGAGCACTGACTCGATCTTGCGTAGTATTCACGAATATCAAGTAAGTTAACTCAATAATAAAATTCTCTCACATTATTAATTACTGTAATCAAAAAGCCCTTGTCGACCGAGCGAGCGTTAGCAAGCGAAGCGCATCTGCTACAGCTTCGGCTAAATGCTTTCGCATGTCCGTCCGGCGTCCAGCTGACTTCCTCTACAGGTTGCATTTCTAAAACGATTCTTGTGAATTTTTTTGAGCAGGTTCATCAATATATAATGGATATGGCAAATCATTTTCGCGAGGTCACAAAAGCCGCTAGTAATAAAAATATTTAATGTTAGTAAAAATTTATACACATAAAATATACACCTTGTACTAATCTTCCATTGAAATCAGCTTATCATTCGAATTTTGTAATCTGTCGCAGTGTACTAATAGTATCTCACCTACGAGTAAAATAAACCGCTATTTCAATTAACTTTACATCAATTAATGTACTTTTTGTATGGAACAGCCGATTTTTGTTTTACAATTTCAGGGAGGTTCCATAGTAAAAGTTGTTTGTTCTGATGTAGAGAACAGCCTTTAATATTTCACTAGTAAATGAAAAGAAGCGGTGTATAAAAGTTTGTCACAAAAGCAATTTCCTTACAGGCAAACATCTTGTTCATTTTACCATCCTTCGTGAGCTTTCTGACAAAGGAGGGTGACCTGAGCAAATACAACTTGGATTCTCTCAAAATTATATACTCGAGATCATCTCCACTCCATAAAAAGACTATAGACAAAGTGAAACAAAGGTAAGTGGCCATAATACTGCGTAAGTAGTAAAATGTCTGTTGTTCACGGTTTTATTTTCTTGTTTTGGCTAGTTACGGATTCATGGTTACAGCTATGTTCCTAGAATATACTTACCTTCTCTAGCCTTTTTATACTGAAATGTTTTCTGTACTTTAGCTATAGCTTAGTCGTTTATATTTTGATTGCAAAGTTATAGAAAAACCTTAATAAATTGCCTATTTACTGAAAGTAGGTTAATTGTTGGATTTTGAAAGTAGGTTAATTGTTGGATTGTTGGATTAGTACTAGCTACGCCTTTTGGCGGCTATAATCTATCTCTGTGTCAAATTTTATCTAGATCCGTTTAACCGTTCTAGCTGTCATTGAGTAACAAACCATCCAAACTTTCGTATTTTTAAAATCAGTGTGATAGTGTAAAGAAACATCCTACGACCACGTAATACTCTATAGATCCTTATCTACTTTTTTGGGGTTGCCAAATTCTTATTTTTTTAGGTTTCCGAAACTGCGAAACGTATTACAAGGCTATGGAATGACCGAGGCGGGCGAGCTAACTTCGGAAAGTTGGGGGCATAAAGGTCCGAAACCGGGGAGTGTCGGGAAAGCGTCCCCTGGCATCACTTTAAAGGTAAAACACGGATTTAAACACGCTGATTCTGTGGTTTTACATACAGAAGTACCTAATAAAAAGTTAGTCGTACGTGACTTCGAATGGCTTAGTTTAAGAAAAGATACTGTATTCTACAAATATTTTAAAAAGATACTCGATTAATTAGCATATTAGCATATGACGAGTAGGTACATGTGTGTGTTGGTATAAGCGTCATTAATTTAGTGATGTTATATTTAAATTCATTCAGATTATTCTTAAAATAATCTTAACATTCAAGAGATGAAATCAGAAATCAGAATTTATTGATTAGTCCTAAAGTTACACGTCACAGTTGAATATTTATAATTAACTCTCAGCTTGGTTCTGAAACACGCGGTAGAAGGCGTATCCCGAACAGAAGTTGGTATACGGTTATAGACCGCAGGCCCTAAATTACGTGCAGGCAGATGATAATTACATTAGGTAGTCTACATACCAAAGACTTAGACAACCACCGACATAATGTCAGCGGCTATGATTTTTTCATTCCGGCGGCAATGTTCATTGATGTCGGTAGCCATATTTAAAAAAAAAGAAACAAGCCACAAACTTGGTGTCCTCTGTGTCGTCAACGAAATGTAATACCAAACTACTAAATTTATTCCGACTCCCCTATGTCATAATGTTGATAACGAATTATTTTAAAAACTAGCTGCGCCCAGCGGGTTCCCTCGCGGTTAAAAAATATCCTATGTGCTATTCTAGACTATAATCTATCTCTGGGCCAAAATTTCAACCAGATCTGTTCAGCCGTTCTGGCGTGAAAGTGTAAAATCAATCCATCCATTCTTACAAACTTTCGCGTTTATAATATTATTAGGATACATATACAAGCAAACGTACTCGTAAACTATAGTTACGAGTATGTTTGCTTTAAAAGAAATGAGTAGGTTATTTTGTTTTTTGCATTGGTTTTGCATACTTAATTAGTCCGGTCAAAATAGACATACAAATGTTAGGAACACCTTTCTAAATGAAATGTGAAAAGTCCCCATCGATCCCACATCCGCAAAAAAAAAATTAACGTCAAAGTTCGCAAACATGGGTCTTTTGCATTTTACAGCCAAATGATGAGTTTTATCACAAAAGTAAATTAGATAAAATTGTTGATTATGCTATTATCTACAATAATTATTCTGAAATTCTTTCCCATAAGAATCTCTATTTTTAAGATACAAAAAGTTTAAAAAGTAGAATTTTCATAATATTTACGTTTCCACGTCACCTGTGATGTAGAGTAACTGGCACATTTTGAAAAAAAATTTCAAGAGCTTTCTACATCGCTGAATCCGATAAGCTCTATGAATACTTTAAAATAATCCTTTTATTATTTTTTTTTTTCGCGGTGACTTGTTAACTTCCTACGTTTTGTCGGTTAATAAAAGATCTACATATTGCCAAAATGCCAAAACACCAACCAAATATGTATCTGAACATGGGCGTACCCAGGGGGGGGCAGGGGAGGGCAGCTGCCCCCCCTTGAAAATCTCGCAGAACATGTATGAACTCGCCTAATTACTAATTAAACTCGCCTAATTACTAGTAGGAGTACTTCGAAGATTTGGAGATAACGGAATTAATCCAACAAGCAGAATGTTTTTATCCGAAAGTGAAAACAGCCCTAGAAATTTTTGCCTTTGCCCTACACACTACACTACATACATCTAATGACTCATGTAGGTGTGTTTGTGTGCTGTTTTGTCAACAGCCGCGGACGATCCGACCTAAAAAATCTGACTTGCCCCCTCCTACGCCAGAAGCTGGGTACGCCCATGTATCTGAATATTCGATATCTTCTTAAGCTTTTTTGGTAAAGACGTAAATTATTTTTACTGAAAATATACACAAAGATTCGATTGAGCACACTTTGTTAACCTTTATCAAAATAAATTTCCATAATACCTTATACGACTTCTCAACAAATTTATCCTCAGGTTTCAGATCTAGAAACCCGTAAAACTCTGGGTCCCAATGAACGCGGCGAAATTTGCCTGAAGGGTCCGGTCCTTATGAAGGGATACGTCGGAATGGACCTCTCAAATTACATGGACGAGGAAGGTTTCTTCAAAACCGGCGATCTCGGCTATTACGACGAAGATAGCTACTTTTATATCGTGGGAAGACTCAAGGAAATAATTGTTTATAACGGTTACAATGTGAGTGTACTTCTAAAATACCCTTGGAATTTTCTTTGAATGGCAAAATTCTACTTCAACCACTACATTGTTGTTATTTGTCTGTGCTTCAATGGTTTAACCGTTTAACCTTTAATTAAGGTTCCCGTAGCGCCATAACTTTACTTGTCAATTTTCTTGATGCGATTTGCAAACGAAAAAAAATGAGTTAGGTTAGTAACGAGTCACATCAAAATACTAAGAACCAAATCGTTCCTTATTCCTTTAACGTTTTCAATAATACTTATTAGGTTCCACCTCTGGAGCTGGAAACGTTTCTTCAGCTGCATCAAGGAGTGCGCGAGGCTGGTGTTGTGGGGAAACCTGTACCCTACTACGGAGAGGAACCTACAGCTTTTGTAGTGAAGCAGCCAGAATCTAACGTCACTGAACAAGAGCTGGTGGACTATATTGCGGAAGAGGTAATTGTGAAATTATTTATTAATGTTTATAATTAAATATTAAATTTCTAAAACCATGGATAATGTTAATAAACTACCTTAAATACAAGCTGGAAGGACTAACTCCCAAGACACGGGTTTTCAACATCCAGTTTAGTTAGTGCCGAAATAACATGAACTGTTTTTGGATTAACAATTTTGAATTTAAACTTATTTCGTCATATTTTAATCATTTGAAAAGACACTATTTTATGGGGTTAGTAAAATAATGCTTTTGGATTAGTTCATAAATAGTACGCACGATAATGAGTAAGTACGATAAATAGAATGTATCGGCAATTCATAATTTAGATTTGTATGATATTATTTTATTTTAATTTATACGAAACATCGGGTGGAAATTTAAATAAATAATGAATCATGCAGATTAATTATTCACATGATAATTTTACAGTTTTGTGCCATACCTAATAGTAAGTATAATTTTAATATGATCTAAATATATTCATTTATTACTTCCAGGTGGTGCCATACATGCAATTAAGAGGTGGCGTAAGGTTTATCGACAAAATACCTAGAAATTCGAGAAATAAAATTCTGAGACAAGAATTGAGAGACCTGTTAAATGCAAGCTGATTCCGTCTGGCGAAGATGAGATTTTCTCAAGTTCTTTTTTTATGATTTTGTTTTATTACCTACAACAGTAGTTTGTAGTTCTATTTCCAAAAAATCATTATTAAATTCGTGTTTAAATAATTGTTTATTTTTATTTAACCCTTGATTGTGGAGACTATAGATTTTTTTTGGTAGAAAGTAAGTAGATACTCGTACCTCATACCTAATGTTCTTTGGTTTGGATCTTATTGGTTTGGTATTGAAAACAATAAGTACCTCCGTTGATAAACAGAACACTCTATTCTTTATTGTCTTCGCTATTCTATTATTATCCCTATTCTTATTTGATTTGAAGTCGTTCTAACATTAGGGAGGTACACAACACAACCTACGATAAGAAAAATACATAAATTTACCCTTCGGCCACTTTGGAAACTGAGGGTTGGAAACCAGCTTCCAAAACAGAATTATTTTTCTTTTTTGGGAACCGGGTTTCCAACCAAATATAATTATTCGTTTTTGGAAGCTGATTTCCAACACAGAATAGTGAATCTTCTTTTGAAACTTTTTGTAGGTATGTAAGTAGGTAGGTACTAAAAGTAACTACAGTGTAACTAAGTACCTACAGTGGATTCCAAATATTATAAAAACTAAGTTTCTAAAGAGTTTGGATGTCCTAAAAAGCAAAGTGAGTACCAATTTTGAGTCAGTCAAGAAACAATATGAAGTTATGATATTTGACATGGACAATTCAGGGATCAGTATACCGAATGATTTACCACGATTCGAAAACGTAAAAAGCGGCCTTTACAACGAGCGCAATAAAGTATTGGGTGCTCCGAAATTACGGTTTAATGAACCCAGTGAAGTAGTTGTACCTAAAAAGTTTCAAAATATGGTTTTGGCAGATTACATTGATGAAAGTCAAAGAATGTTAATATTTTGCTCAAAAAATGCGCGGCAAACTATATATAAATTTAAACATATTTTGTGCGATGGCACTTTCAAGTCTTGCCCGCAGGCTTTCAAACAACTCTATTCCATACACGGGTATGACGAAGAAACAGGAACTGTTATTCCCTTGATTTTTGCAATGCTTGAAAATAAGAAGAAGGAAACGTATGAAATACTATTCAGTATAATGAAGTCGCAGTTTCCATCATGGACACCTGAAAAGGTTACACTGGATTTTGAAAGAGCGGCTATGAGAGGCATTCAAAACGTCTTCCCTAGCATTGAGATAAAGTTATGCTATTACCATTACAATAGGTCACTAATACGTAAGGCAAAAAAACTTGATTCGCCAATCCAAAAAAGACATGTATCACGTTGTGCAGGCCTAGCACGGTTACCACCAGCATTTATAAACAAGGGGCTGAAATACGTCATGGATAAAATCCCAAAAGGAATAGAAATACAAAAATTCAATGCTTATTTCAAGAAACAATGGTTTGACCAAAATGATTTCCCGAAGGTGTGTTGCTGTAATAATGAAACGATCAGGACCACAAACCACCTTGAAGGGTGGCACTCAAAAATAAATAGATATATTGGCTGTAAAAACCCTACTCTAGCGAAGGTATTGGATGTTCTAAAAAACGAGGTTCAAATTGGTAAACCAAAAACCAAAAGAAGCAAACACTACATCGAAATTGATACCGAAATTAAGTCTTCCATAGATCTTATGTCGAAAAAAAGATTACAGTGGGACACTGCTTAGAAATAATATCCCCATTTTCATTTTATTTTTAATTATGTGTAGTTATAAGAAGTACTTACAGAGAAGGATAGGTTAGGTAATAAGTAGTAATGGATTTCAAGTTTTTAAAATAAATTTAGAATTTATTCAAAAAAAAAATCCATTTTACTATTTTATTGACTCCATTTTATCCTCTCAAGTCCCGATAAACATTTACAGTTGAAATAAGGAATCCACTGTAGGTACTTAGTTACACTGTAGTTACTTTTAGTACCTACCTACTTACATACCTACAAAAAGTTTCAAAAGAAGATTCACTATTCTGTGTTGGAAATCAGCTTCCAAAAACGAATAATTATATTTGGTTGGAAACCCGGTTCCCAAAAAAGAAAAATAATTCTGTTTTGGAAGCTGGTTTCCAACCCTCAGTTTCCAAAGTGGCCGAAGGGTAAATTTATCATTATTACATGTTGCCAAGCATTTCAATAATACAATGTTTTGTGACGTTGGGAACCTGCATTCGGCGGGCTTATTACATAAGAAATTGCAAAAGCAAAGAGACGGCAAACACTACGCGGTCAGTCGTAAAATATCACTAAAATCGTATTACGGAAGACGATCGCCCGCCTATTGACGCCTGTCGCATAATGCACTCTGGCCATCAATAATAGCAGCGACAAGAAAGCAACCGATTACTAATTAACAAAAATAACTAAGTTTTTCTGTCAAAGAGACTTACGTATCATACCAATTTACTGGTAAGACAAGAATGCAATGCTTAGTTCATAGACTGTCTGACACAAAGTGAACTAGCGATCATTTTCCGTCTTTTCTGTAGCCGCTGATACATAATACAAAAGTGACGTTTGACATGTACGATCTCACGATTTACGCCTGTCGCAAGCCGGTCGTGAGATTCGAAATTACCCTGAGGACTATGCTAGCTGCGTGCTCTCAACAGGTTTTACGGACCTTTTCGTTCTGCTATTTGTCGAAATAACATACCACCAATTCAAGTTAACCCGATTAACAAGAAATTTTAATTATTCTTATTAACAATTCAATGTGGTCCCTATATAAAACTTGTCGAGTGAATAAATTTTCGCCACAACTGTTCGCAAACTTGCAAGTATAGCTACAATGTTTTTAAATAAAAATTATGTGCTCGGTAAGCAAGATGTTCAAGTTCCGGGACATTTAAATTTTGGAAAATACATGCTCGACAAATTTCGTGCCATCAAAGATGATAGAATTGCTATTGTAAGTACCTGTACCTTTTTAAAATGGTTTAAATGTTAATTATGCACGTTTGGCTACAATGTTGTCTCAGTTTCATACTAGATACATGTGGTTTATTACTAGTGTATGTCTAAGGCCCACTTGCAGACGATACGGAGTGAAATTCTAAAGTGTAGTGTTAATTACGAGTAACTCCCCCTCTTGCCAACTGGTCGATGTACGTAGGGGGAAAGGAGCTCAGTAGCCACGGTCTAGTTAATCCACGGTGAAGCGAAGAGAAAACCGAGGTGGAGCCGAGGTGGTTCTTGTGGCTTTCCGCCCGAAGCCCGTCTCAAAGCGGCCTAAGTAGTTGAAGCGGGCTACGGCCCGCCGTGCCGTATGGGAGACACTGCAGACGAATGCTGGGGGGCGCAGCGGGAGAGGACTGTTGGTCGGTCCTTGCCACTTTTCCTATCTTCCGCGGCAAAAACGGGATCACCACCGTCATGATGGTGGACACGGCGGGGCCGCAGAGGAAGACGCGTGTTGGTGTGTCGTTGCCACTCTCCCTATCCTCTGCAGCCGAAATGGCAGAGGGCGGGGCCACTTCTCTGACCCATGGGGACCATAAGTGCCTAGACACGGGTTTTGACTAGCGCCTAGTAGCTTGCTAGTGGCTGCATATTGTTCCGCGTGGATGAAGACGATGTTCCGTGGGGGCATGGGTTCGATACCCACCTAGGGCAAACATTTGTGTTTGTTCTATGTCAGAGTGTTTCTATTTCAAGTATGTATTTTAAAATATCTAAGTATGTATATCAGTCTCTGGCAGCCATAGTACAAGCTTTTGCTTAGTTTGGGGTCAGGCGACCGTGTATGCAAGTGTCCCGAATTTATTTATTATTATTTATTTATTAACAATTTTATGAAGTTTTAAACAAATCAATAATTGATCGAAACGAATGAAATTCGATTTTTGTATAATATATGTATTAGTTTAAATAAATAATAGTTAACTAGTACCCGCAATAGTGTGAAACTTGTGTAATGTTTAACATATTTTACAGGAAAATATAGACACGAAAGACAAACTGTCCTACAAGGAGATCACACAATATGCAGTAAACCTCGCGGCAACTCTGACAAAATTAGGAATAAAAAAAGGTGATATAGTTGCAATAGGATCGGAAAAACGCAAAGAATTCATTCCCACAGTTCTCGCAATCTTGTTTGCTGGAGCAACATCAACTCCTTATGACTTAGATAGTGGCAGAGGTAAGACAAAATGCGTCATTTTTTTTACTTGCGTTTCATTATTTGTCTACGTCAGCTTCATAGAAAAGTAGATATACTCGTAAGTAACTTCTACACTTATTTTTGTTACAGCTACTCTGAGGCACAAGATCAATTTGACGCAACCAAAATATTTCATTTGTTCGAGAAAATTCTGGAATCAGTATAATGCTATAATCGAAAGCTTCGATTGTCTGAAAATAATTTTGACTATAGACGAAGAGTTTGAAAATGTGAAATCAGTGAAAGATTTGGTTCAAGGAGATGTCGACGTAGAGTTATTTGAGCCTGTTGTGATTTCTGGACAGACCGATTTGGCGTTCATTTTGTATTCATCTGGTACCACGGGTTTGTCGAAAGGGGTACAGCTAACACATTTAAATTGTATCCTCAATAGTTTGCCTGATGAGTAAGTAAAGAAAACTATTTCCCTAGTCACATTTTTCGTAGTAGACGAGCTAGCTAGGCCACACAGTTCACGTGACGTTAATTGGAAATGTTGTTGAAGATGGTTAACGGCCTAGCTAGAATAAGATCTGGCTTTTAAATGGAGCCACGGAACACATTCTCCTATCAAGGCGAAAATCTATCAATAAAAGGCCAAGTACTAAGTTTTAATTTAATTCAATTAATTTATTTCGGGACCTAAGTATAATATAACTAATATACACTTAATGATGTTATTTACAGAAAAAATAGTGTAAAAATTAAAGGAAACAAGATTTCAAAATAGTTAAATATTATCAGCTGTAAAATAATTCTATCATGCTGTCATGATGTTTGCTAAAGATAGACTTAACTCATTGTTTAGATGTCAAGCCCTTCAAAGTGAGATCAGTTGTACTCACATGATCAGTCTTTGATATTGTTGTTTTTTTTTTCAGTTTCAGCGACGAATCCCTAAAAGTGGCCTTTCTCTCCGGTGCCTGGTATTACAACTTTGGTACTTTTATGACCTTCAAATTTCTAGCTTCTGGAAAGAAAGTTTTATACTGTCAAGAAATGTGTGTTGATGCGTTTTTAAGAAGCATTACTGACTACCAAGTAAGACTTGTGTAACTCTTTTGTAATTAACTATTTCAGGAAAATACCTGGCCCTAATAATCATTTCTAATCCTGAAACAGTGAATAATATGCTAAAGCCCGTACTAATTTCTCGTCTAAATTAGTTAATTAATTTTCATGTTTCATAAAATAATAGGTAATTGTAACTTAGTTTACAAAATTATCTGACCTGAATATTTTGTCTGCCACCAAAGAAATCTTTCAGGCAAACATCGCGTTTCTTCTGCCATTCTTCGTGGGTTTTCTGATAAAGGAGGGTGACCTGAGCAAATATAACCTGGATTCTCTCAAAATCATCTACACGAGAACTTTTCCGCTCCACGAAAAGACTATAGAAAAAGTAAAAGAAAAGTAAGTGGCCATACTGCGTGAGTTACAATATGTATTTGCACGGCTCATTATTTTTATATCTTGGAAAAAAATGAATAAATTAATTGGATTAAATTCCAAGAAAATAATTATTTACTACCAACCTTAACTTTTCAATTGCGTAATAACTTCCTGTTTTAACATAATTTTAGCTCAAGTTAAGTATTCCTTTTTAAAATAAGTATTTAATTAAATATAATCCAGATACGTACTTACTTAGATATCAGTAGTTGTACCTTTAGAAACAGTGCTTGTGAGGAACAGGAAACATCGTAGACAGTGTCTTTAATTCTATGAAAAACTAGATGTTGCTCCACATAATACTATTTATTGAACTTACGTCACAAAACATTCTGTTTTTGTAACCCACCCATGTTCCTATTGTTATAGGTTTCCGAAACTCAGAGACGTATTACAAGGCTATGGAATGACTGAGGCGGGTGAGCTGTCTTCCGAAAGTTGGGGCGACAAAGGTCCAAAGCCGGGGAGTGTTGGAAAAGCGTCCCCTGGCATCACTTTAAAGGTAAAACACAGAGTTTCTTTGGTTTTACATACAAAAGTATACATTTATAAAATCGCGCTTCTTTCCCATAGGGGTAGGCAGAGACCACTTCTCTCCACTTGCTACGATCCTGGCATACATCTTTCGCTTCTTCCACTTCCATGAGTCTTTTCATACACGCTCGTCGGCTACGGGTACTTTTGACCTGGCCTTTCTTTAATACGTCTTCGATTTGGTCGAGGACTAGGTCGACCCTGACCGACTTGATCACCCACACTCGCCTTATAAACCTGTTTTGTCAATCTCCATTCATCCATTCTCTTAATGTGTCCAAACCATCTACTAAGTTATGTACTAAAATAACATCGTAGGTAACATGGAATGGCTTAGTTCAAGATAATATTTAATTACAATTATTATATAGATGTTTGAGTTGCTTATTGAGGCATGAATTACAGTTTTTACTAATATTTTTATATATATATTTTTTAACAGTTAATTTGTTTTAAGGTTTCAGATGTAGAAACCCGTAAAACTCTAGGTCCCAATGAACGCGGCGAAATTTGCCTGAAGGGTCCGGTCTTTATGAAGGGATACGTCGGAAAGGACCTCTCAGATGACATGGACGAGGAAGGTTTTTTCAGAACCGGCGATCTCGGTTATTACGATGAAGACAGATACTTTTATATTGCCGGAAGACTCAAGGAAATAATCGTATATAAAGGTTACAATGTAAGTGTCCCAATAGTTTTATTTCTTAAATTTTATGCAAGTGTGAAAAGAATGGAATATTCTGTTAAATGTTTTTTTTATTAGTTAGCTTTTAGTTTTATTATTAATAATATAGCCGTGAATTTATCGCGAATATTCTTGTATAGTTTTATCTAATTATCTGAGATTAACAATGCTGATCCGGCCGATAGGGCAGAAAGATTCTCGAATGGTGACCATGAACCGGAGATGCAGGGAAGGCCTCCCGCATGATGGACTGACGATCTGGTGAAGTCACTGAATGCAGGCAGCGCAAGACCGGTCGTTGTAGAGATCATTGGAGGAGGCCTTTGTGCAGCAGTGGACTTCTCCGAGTTGTCAATAGAATAGTACGCTAAAGAGGAGACCAGCGGGGCATTTCAGCTAACCGATGCAACTGAACCGTTGTGTGGTATTTATCACTGAAAAAAGGACAAGCAACGGCTCAGTAGCACCTTTCACAAACGTGTCACCGATAGCCAGCTGGCACGTTTGTGATACATAAGTGATATTATGCCGTTCCTTATCCATTTTTAAAGGCAACGTCAGCGATTCAATTAAGTATCGGCTGTGGTTAGTTAAAATTCGGCCCTTAACTCAGCAGTGCATGGATGGAATATGATTAATGAATATGAAATTGATGAAAATAGATACAAAATTTCAAATCACTTTTCAAAATGTACCTTCGCTTTTAGGTACCACCAATAGAGCTGGAAACCATTCTCCTACTGCATCCAGGAGTGCGCGAGGCTGGTGTAGTTGGGAAACCAGTTCCCGAGTTTGGAGAGGAACCTACTGCTTTTGTAGTGAAGCAGCCTGGGTCTGACGTCACCGAGCAAGAGCTGGTGGATTACATTGCGGATGAGGTAATGAATTTATTTATACAGATTTTTACTATTTTATACTATCTTATTATTCATGCATCTATTGAAACGCTGATTATTTTTTACATTTGTATCTATCACTAGCTGAGCCCCGCGGTTTCACCCGCGGTTAAAAAGCATCTTATGTGTTATTCTAGACTAAAATCTATCTCTGTGCCAAATTTGATCCAAATCTGTTCAGCCGTTTTGGCGCGAAAGAGTAACAAACATCTATCTATTCTTGCAAACTTTCACGTTTATAATATTAGTAGGATTTTATTCTTGTATTTGTCAGGAATCAGGATTTAAAGAACAGGATTGAAAAAAACTTAACGTTTGATAAAGCAATTAAAATTGCAAAATTAGATTTCAAAATCACAAGCTTCTACTTCATATTATGTGTCTGTCGCAGCCAGCCAACATTTTTCTTTACAGTAAAAAAAGTCAAGTAAAAAAATTCCAGTCAAGAATTTAAATTGATAGGTCAATTTAAATTCTTGACTTTACTTTAATTTTGAAATTATTGTCTTATTCCAGGTGGTGCCCTACATGCATATAAGAGGTGGCGTAAGATTTATCGACCAATTACCAAGAAATTCGAGGAGGAAGATTTTAAGGCAAAAACTGAGAGATTTGTTAAGTGAAAGCTAAATAAAATTTTTGTATTAAAAAAATATACAATTTGCAATTATATTGATTTTGTGATCCTATTTGGTAATTTTATTGGTGAACTTAACGTCAGATATAATTTGTCCTATACAGTATGAATGAGTATGACTTTATTTATGTTATCTCATATTATAATTATATATATACTATTATAATTATTATAACGCGACCGTGCGATCCGTGTAGTTCAGTGTTCTTACGAATATAAATAAGTTTAGACATTAAATTAATTAATGTATCTTAACTATAATTAGTATTCTTTTTTAACTACCTTCCCATGCACGCCTCGCGGTTTTAACCGCAGTTACACCGAAACCATTAAATTTTTCGGAATGAACGGTACTCTTAATACAATGTCCTATTCTGTACCCTGACAACATGTGTGCAAAATTTTATGGTGATCAGTTGAGTAGTTAAGAGGGCCGCGACGTTCTGAAATTTCCATACAAACGCACTACTAAAATTTCTTGAAAACCGTTTGTCAGATTATGATGAAATTTAGCATGTACAATTAAATTAACAATATCTTCGCCCCTATGTTCTTGGTTTTTTTTTAAAAACGTTCTCAAGCGAAAATAGAGCTATGAAAAATATCCGCATTTTAAGTGGTCACTTTTGACTGATTTATTCAATAGGTAGACAAAGCAAATCAAAAATTCCATTACATAGGGAGGTTGTCTACATCATTATCTGTTAAATGAATCAATAATACAAGGGAAATTCTTAGTTACTTAAGAATGATTACAGTAGTGCAAAAGTCATAAAAAAAATTAAAATCGCACTTTGCCACTCTGTAGGTACGTTTAGAGGCTCGTCAGTATCATTACTCGCTCTCTTCACTCGTCTTCTTCTTCTAGACGAAATGGCGATAGAATACCTTAAGCCAATGCGAAGTTAGTCTAGGTCGCCTAGGTCGAAATTAGTTAGGTCGCCGGACTCTTAAGGCGCGAGAGCGTAACAAACAAATAAACTCACTTTCGCATTTATCGACCGAGCAAGCATTAGAGAAAAAAAAAACAATTCTTTGCAATTTTGGAAAAAATCCAATAAACGAATGCAAAAGATTCTGTATAGGTATTTATCGGACCTGCTCACAAATTTTCACGAGAATCGGTTGAGAAATGCGACCTGTAGAGGAGGACAGATAGACCGCGACGTCTACAGCTCACAAAGCCACTGGTTAAAGTGTTGTACCCAATGTCACTTCCACTATCAATACGATTCAAAAAACACCTCACATGTCGAAATCCACCAATCTGTTTAGGCTGCAGGGCGTACCAATGAAGTCTCAAGGATACATACATTCAAAGTTACATACACTCGAAAAACATAGCGCAGCCGGATAATTCATACCCAACTGCGCAAGAAGGAGGGTTGATTAATGCAATAAACTAAACAAATACTGCTCTCACCCGCACCATGCTACAATAAACATGGTATCCTACTTTCATGTTTGCAAATGAGCAACTAGAATAATAATGATTTCGATTTTAGACTGGTCAATATTATTTTTAGTCTACATAAAACTATTTACATAGCTATAAGAGAGCTAATCAGAAAGAACAGACTCAAATACACACTTCGGTTGGCGATTATAAAACTTAATAGAGATACTCACTCGCACTAACTTCTCTTGAATTAAATAAATCAAACTATACTCGTACCAAACCAAATACCAAAATGCTGGCCGGTACTTTGCCCTAAGGATCAGTATCGCAATCCAACGGGGCAATGTGGCCAGCATTTTGGGTACGTTGTTGGTAGCGTGTTATTAAATTAGGATTTTTACATTCATTAAATTAATTACTAGCTGCGCCCTGTGGTTTCACCCGCGGTTAAAAAGTATCCTATGTGCTATTCTAGACTATAATCTATCTGTGTGCCAAATTTCATTCAGATCTGTTCAGCCGTTCTGGCGTGAAAGAGTAACAAACATCCATCCATCCATCCATATATACATACAAACTTTCGCGTTTATAATGTTAGTAGGATTGTTAGTTTAGTATAGTTTGTTATAGACTTGTTAGTTTACTCTTATTTAAGTTTTATTGTAATTATTTTTAACATAAATTAAAATTACCTAGTAGTCATTAAAAAACTTGGACCTCTTGAATCTGATTCTTTGAAAAACAAAAAAAAATATACCAAAATAAACTCTAATAATATATTTAACTATAATAATATATCCTACCTAAATAAATCTTAGACCAGTTGCTGGGCTTAAAGTGGTCGAAATAACACGTGTTTGATACGCTACCTGTATAGATGCTCTCGACAAGTTTTACTTTTTCCGCTTTGCTATTTCAAGCTTAAAATATAATTTGTCAATTAACATATCATCAACTTAAGATAACCCGACTGACGAGAAATCTTAAGTATTCAATAAACGGCTGTTGTCGGTTCGATATAAAAGCTATTGAGTATTTAAGTTCTCGTCACAACAGTCTATAAACTTGCAAGTATAGCTACTTACAATGTTTCTAAACAAAAATTTTGTGCTCGGTAATCAAGATGTTCAAGTTCCGGCACATTTAAATTTTGGTAAATACATACTAGACCACCTTCGGGCCATCAAAGATGATAGGATTGCTATTGTGAGTATACTTACTCGTACCATCTAAAAGCACGACACTTTCAATACAAGTCAAATACAAAGTTGAGCCATTTCAACGTAGGAAATATTTAGACAAGGTACTATGAACAACCTTTTAATGTAGTAGGAAATTACTGTCAAATTGCAAAAACAGCTGTCTCGATCTTATTGAGACACGAATTTTGTCATACCACGTCACAAGCGCCGATTTGTTGAATGTCAATGATATTTTTAATGGGACAACATTTTTTTCTTATTGGAAGAGATTCTGTCACACAAAGTGATATCTTTATATTACTAAAACTAGTCGTAAGAAGCTTCTGAGCATTATACGTTTATAAGATATATATTTTCAGGAAAATGTAGACACGAAAGAAAAACTGTCTTACAAGGAGATCACGCAATACGCAGTCAATCTCGCAGTATCACTGACAAAATTAGGAATCAAAAGAGGTGACGTAGTTGCAATAGGAACGGAAAAATGCAGAGAATTCATCCCCATAGTCCTAGCAATTGTGTTCGCCGGAGCAACTTACACTCCGTATGATTTAAAAAGCGGTAAAGGTGAGACAATCAAATTTTTAAACTACATTAGCCGAAAAATATATTTGAATGCGGCACTCTTTTTTGTTACAGCTGCTCTGGAGCACAAGATCAATATAACGCAACCAAAATATTTTATTTGTTCGCGAAAATTCTTGGATCAATATAATGAGATGATCAAACGCTTTGATTGTGTAAAGATAATTTTAACAATAGACGAAGCATTTGAAAGTGTTAAATCAGTAAGCGATTTGGCTCAAGGAGATGTCGACGTAGAGTTGTTTGAGCCCGTTGCAGTTTCTGGTCAGACAGACCTAGCGTTTATTTTGTATTCATCTGGCACCACTGGTATGTCCAAAGGGGTACAGCTGACACATTTAAATTGTATCATAAACAGTTTACCCGATGAGTAAGTAAAGCAAACTGTCATGCATTATTTTTGTGTAGTCACATTTTTTATATTTGACAGACTAGACTAGCACCCCAGACGTTTAGTGACGTCATGGTTAACAGCTAACTAACAGCTAACAGTAGAACTGGAATTGTAACTTGCTCTAAACTGATGTTAAGGATGTTGCCAAAATACACCGTCCGATATTTAGCGTCAGATTCTCAACTTGAGGGTGACCTCAATGAATGAATCTGATATGGTAGTTAGACAGCCATCAACTACACACCTCCTTGCATCCTTGCTCGGGTTTCTTACGAACTGATTTGTCTGCAACAGCTCAAGCTTACTACTCGTATTCTATAAATACTGGGATCCACGCCCAACGGGATCAGATTCGAACACGCTAAATACACCAACAGCTAAGCTTTGGTTTAAATAGGGTCAAATGGGGCAATTGCTTCTGTGGGGCAATTGGACCTTTCTATAATTACTGACAAACACTTCACAAATTAAACGCCACCTACATCTGTTTGCTATCTTTAATTGGAATAATCTGTACAATATGACGTTAGTTGCCTAATTTGTGTAGGGTTTGTCTGTCATTCTCGAAAGATGCAATTGCTCCACAGTCGCATTTGCCCCAGTAGACCCTAACTTATAATTAAAGTAAGTACTGTGTGTAACAACCACACGATTACAATTTCTAAATTATATTTTACATTGATTTTATCAGTTTCAGTGACGATTCCCTGAAAGTGGCGTTTACGTCTGGTGCTTGGTATTACAACTACAGTACTTTCATGACATACAAATTTTTGGTTTCCGGAAAGAAAGTATTAATTACCGAAGAAATGACGACTGATTCAATTTTCCGTAGCATTCACGAATTTGAAGTAAGACTCTCAATTACAAACTAAAATGAAAATAAGTAACTTATTTTAGCCTTTTTACAGTAGGGTGCTCATCTATAAGCTTGTTTCTTACTTTGCACATTGAAATCAATTAGTTTATCATGTAGGGTCATCTGGGGCAAATGCGTCTGTGGGGCAATTGCGTCTTTCGACAATTACTGACAAACACTTCACAAATTAGGCGCCACCTACATCTTTTTTCTATCGTTAGTTGCAATAATCTGTACAAAATGGCGTTAGTTGCCTAATTTGTGATTTGATTGTGTGGCCTCGAAAGACGCGATTGCTCCACAGACTCATATACCCCAGTTGACCCTATGTATAATTATTATAATAATTAATACTTAAGTACTTTACAGGCAAATATTTTGTTCCTTGTGCCTTACTACGTCGGCTATCTATTAAAGGCAGGTGACCTGAGCAAATACAACCTTCATTCTCTCAAAATCATATACTCGAGATCATCTCCTCTTCACGAAAAGACTATAGACAAATTAAAGCAAAGGTAAATGGTATTGTATGTCATCTCCTACATCACTGGAGCCCGGTGTATGGCGACAGGATCGGCCCCTGTTACATTTGGGACTGAATATCGTCCGGCAAAGTGTGGATATTGTATTACACCTCTGCCAGCCCCCTCGGCGGCAAGGCGTAACGATATATTTATAAATGGCCATTTGTTTAGTATTTTACTATTTTGCTTTTTTGTTTGTGTTAAATATAGCAATTATTTATTTTTATTATGAAAATGAAGGGGGTCATGATGATCAATTTTCAAAATAGGGATTATACAGGGTGTTACAAAAACTCTGTTATATAACAGAAAGGCAAATTAAATTTGACACACACTTATAAGTTTTCATGCAAAAATACCAAAAAATTATGTTGAAATGGCAAGACTTACTCGTATAACCAGTTTAGGAATGCAAGAAAAGAACAAAATGTAACAAAAATGTTAATACATCTGCATAAGCTGGTGGCTTTTATTCTAAGAAAGTAGCGGCACAACGCGAATAGTTTACAAATGAAATTGACGCAATTAGCGGCTGTGTTCGCGCTTTTAGGAAGGCGGAGCGCGATGTGTGTGCTACTTTTTCATAGTCAATATTTAATTTAAACTAACACAATTCAACTAACTCCAGTCAATACTGCATGCGCTCCTCGCGGATCTAACAAGGTTTTTGTAACACCCTGTATATTTGCAAAGAAATAAATGCAGCTTGGCATAATAGCACCTATAATTAATATACGAACGTAAAACTTGCGATGTACAACTTTCTATACCTCTAGCTAGTATCCTATTTTTATAGGTTTCCGAAACTCCGAAACGTATTACAAGGCTATGGAATGACCGAGGCGGGCGAGTTAACTTCCGAAATTTGGGGCCACAAAGGTTCTAAGCCGGGGAGTGTCGGGAAAGCGTCCCCTGGCATCACTATAAAGGTAAAACACGGATTTAAATACGCTGATTCCGCGGTCTTACACACCAAAGAACCTAGGTCATAAGTTAGTCATACGTGACTAATGGCTTAGTTTAACAGCGTCTAAAATCAATTCGTCGTCAATTCAGAAAAGTAGAAAATAGCTATAAAAAATTTACCCCTATTAATTTTTCTTTAATTTATAACCCCCGACATCGATTTTCATCAAACATTGCTAAGTAAACTCCCGACTAATTCACCTTTCAAACAAAAAATCCAAAATCAAAATAGGTTCATCCGTTCGGAAGCTATGATGCCACAGACAGACTGACAGACACATACACACACACACACGCACACACATAAACAGACACGTAAAACTTATAACACCCCTTCGTTTTTGCGTCGAAGGTTAATAATGATAGGGTGTGTCAAAAATTTTATATAGGTATTTGGTGCCCTAACTCTCCGTCTAAGAAATGGTATGAAAACTAAAATAAGGTTACATTATTAGCTAAAACGTTATCAGATAACATTTTTCAATTAGTATTACACACTCAGTCATTTTTTATGATTAAAAACGCTGAATTTGTGTGGACCTTAAGAATATCATATTTGTTTAAACATTATAAATAGTAACATGTTATAAGAAAACTCGTAAAATGAGTGTTGTAACACGAACAACAGAGTTCCTTAGCTATGCATAAAAAAGTAATTTACATAAAAAATAGCAAGGTTTTCCCAACAACGAACGTTATTTTGAACTACAGTTTTTCTGATACAAATTTTGTTACATCTCCACCAAGCTCTAGTATCTATGCTCTAGTATTTTACTGTTATTAGGTATAATAAAAAATTAAAAAATAGAAATACGAAACTTATATGCATATTTATTTTCAGGTTTCGGACCCAAAAACTGCTAAAGCTCTGGGTCCGAATGAACGCGGCGAAATTTGTGTAAAAGGTCCGTTCCTTATGAAGGGATACGCCGGAATAGATGCCACAAACTACATTGACGAGGAAGGTTTCTTCAGAACCGGCGATCTCGGCTATTACGACGAAGATAGATACTTTTATATCGTGGGAAGACTCAAGGAAATAATTGTTTATAACGGTTACAATGTAAGCATACGTTTGACATATCATCCTTGGATTTTTTGAAAATGGTAAAAATTTACCTACTTAAATTTACCCTTTAAGAACTTATATTAAATCATTCATACCCTATCATTTTTCGAAGCCACTACAATTGTACGTATTACCCAACTCAGATAAATACGTTAGCCTAAGTACATTTTTAACGTTACTTTTAGATTCCACCTATGGAGCTGGAAACGTTTCTCCAACTGCACCCAGGAGTGCGAGAAGCTGGTGTGGTGGGGAAACCAGTCCCTGAGAGTGGAGAAGAACCGATTGCTTTTGTAGTAAAACAGCCAGGATCAAATGTCACAGAACAAGAACTGGTGGATTATATTGCAGAAGAGGTAATTTCTTCTTTTGATTTGTATACACAAAGACACATGCTTTTCTTTTTATGCCGTAGCTAGCAAACTAACTAACAGGCCACCTGATGGTAAGCGATCACCGTCGCCTACCTGTAATAACAGGGGCATCACAGATACGTTGCCCATTTAGGACTTTGTTTGACAGCCCTTAAAATGTATTAAAAGTGCATAAAATATTTGTAGGAAAGTATAATTTATTATCCGTCATTTTAGGTGGAGCCATACATGCAATTGAGAGGTGGAGTTAGATTTATCGAAACAATACCCAAAAACGCAAGAAGCAAGATTTTAAGACAAGAGCTGAGAGAACTGTTGAATGCATATTAATGTTTCAATTAGAATTTAATTATTTGAACTGGTATTGTTTATTATTTAAGTTTAGGTTTAGATCTCTTAATATAAAACTTTTCATTATATTCGTCTAAAGAAAAAAAAGTTATTTAACATCAAATAAACATAAAATTTCGTTTGTAACGTAATATATTTTTTTTATGTAAATCTATCTCAAAATTAGAATTACTATACCTGCCTACACTACTACCTAACGTCATTTAATTTTAGGAGGATTTTATAACAAAAGCCTTACAATTTCAAAGCATCGTTTTAAAGAGTTACGCGCATGAAAGCACATGGTCAAATAGAGTCATAATCATTTTACAACACTATAAAAGAGCTTACACTGAATTTACATGAGCACGTTATCGCGGTGGAATGAGGCAATCTCCCTAAACTAAACATAAACCGGTCCTGATGTTGATAATACTCACAGGTTCAGCACACCGGCCATTTTACCTATTCAATTAACTAAGTGGCCGCCTAATGTGGGCATCACATTCTGTAGAGCGAGAGCTTACACACATCCCGGAGAAGTTACTTTTCAGATCTGTATCCCTTTGTATAATATAATAAAATAGAAACAAAAAATTTCCAATATGTAATCCATTTTAATGCTACCTAATAAATTTAAAAGACCTAATAAAGTTATATTGACGTTCACGAATGTTTTTATTCAGATTTGTGCAAGATTTATCTCGTGAAAATCTTCTCTTAGCCACAGAATATGCTCTATTACATAGCTCTTAGCCAAGCAAGACGTTTTTCGCAAAAACTTAACATCTTAAGACTCTAGTTTTTTTTTGACATTTTAAAATGGATCATAGCTAAAAACTTTTTGATGTGCATAAACTTACAAAACTCTTTATTATAGCTTACGTATGAACCTAAGCAAGTAACATTATTAAAATAAAAACAAAAAGCCCAGCTGCAAAATGCCGTACCCTATGTCACTTTCACTATCAAGACGATTCAAATGACACACACAAATGACCTCACAGATCAAAATCCATCAAGCTGTGTGGGCTGTAGGGTGTGCCAAAAAACCTCATACATAAATTATACATACACTAGAAAAACATAACCCTCCTTCTTGCGGAGTAGGGTAATAAGACCGGCATCAGGCTCTCATGCTACGTTCAGAACAACAGTCCAGGTCCGGTTCTAAACGTTGAATAAGTATACGCAATAAAACGTATCCGTTGAGCCATCATCGGATTTAACAGCTCACAGACGCTTACAACGGTTGCGAACACTTCCCCGTCCCCATATGCCTATCTGACTGAATAATTTAAGATATCCGCTCACTTTTTGAGCTCGAAAAGATGTGTGAGGTTATTTAACATAATAATTTATGTACATGTACAATATGTACTTTACAGATGTTCTACACCAAAACCGTTTTTATTTTTGCTATTTCATGATCGAAGTTTTATAAAATCAATATTTTCCCAGACTTTCTTTGATAGGTACATCATTTAATATGTCATCTCTAATAATAATATATGACGGCCCGTGGGACAGAAAGATTCTCGGGTGGAACAGGAACTGGAAGACGCAGCATGGGATCTTCCACAAGGTGGATCGACGATCTGGTGATGTTTATGGAAAGTCGCTGGATGCGGGCAGCGCAAGACTGGTCGTTGCGGAGATCATTGGGGGAGCTCTGGTCCAGCAGTGAACGTCTTCGAGGCTGCCATGACAAATAATAAATTAATTAATTCGGGACACTTCGGGTAGCAAACTCTGGTGGGAGGCTTCGGCCGTGGCTAGTTACCACCTACCGGACCAAGCCATGCCGTGAAATGACCTAGTCGTGTTTCGGGATGTAGTCCGGTGTAACCGTTCCGAAGACGGGTCTGAGCAGTAGCGCACTTGTAGCGCCTCACTCAACTGCCGTCATTGCACTTCTTCACTCTACAAAACTTCAAGGCTAGAGTGAATAAGTACCTTATAGGTCATCGTGCTCCATCTTAGACCACAACGTCGCTTAACATCAGGCGAGTTGGTGGTCAAACGTCGACCACCTACATTAAAAAAAAAAAACTTCCACACACGGTCGCCTGACACCAAACTAAGCAAAGCTTGTACTATGGCTGCCAAAGACTGATATACATACTTAGATATTTTAAATAGCTACTTAAATAAATATTAACACCCAGACATAGAACAATAATAATTAATTAATAATATTATTAAGTAATTATATGTTAATTTTATTATTAAACTAGCGACCCGCCCCAGCTTCGCACGGGTGCAATGTTGATACTAATTACACTACAGAAAAACTGTGAACGTTGTATATAAAAACTGGCTTCGCACGGATATAACATATTATATAGCCTATACCCTACTGAAAAAATGACATCACATTAGAAACCTCAAAAATAACAGTATTTCTCCACTATTTAATGGATGTTATTATACATATAAACCTTCCTCTTGAATCATCCTATCTATTAAAAAAACCGCATCAAAATCCGTTGCGTAACTTTAAAGATTTAAGCATACAAAGGGACATAGGGACAGAGAAAGCGACTTTGTTTTATACTATGTAGTGATAATTAATTCATGTTTATCACATGAATGTATGCCCTAGGTGGGAATCGAACCCACGCCCCCACACTCAGAAAGCAGGTTTACTACCAACTGAGTCACAGAGGCAGTCAGTCAGTGATAATGATGTTGATATGTCATCTCTTGCGCAAGCCATTTATTTGGCTCTCTTCCAGTTTTATGTAAGTACCACTTTTTCATAACACTAGCATTTCTAACTATTTGCTCAACATTGTTACTGTGATTTTTTGTACTACTTAAGCATTATTGTCACGTTTATGCAAACCACACAAGTGGACACAAAAATAGAGACTGATAAAAAAAACTTTATTTTTAGATTTTGTTATCAGCTGTTTTTATTAACATAGTTGGTAATGTGATGAATGAAACAACACTTTCATTACTTTTTATTACTCGATATTAAATTGAATAACAAGGTAATAAATTAATGGTAAGTCGATAATACATAATTAAAAACAAGTTTCTTGATATGAACTATATGTATGACAGTGTTTTTTTCCGGTAATTCAATTTTATTTTATTATCAGCAATTACATTTTTTTTTCCTATTTATGTAAAATATAATATTATAAATAAACTAACAAACTAAATAAATAAGTGCGCGTGTTTGAGTTAATAATATGTCGAAATTTAAATTTGAATGGAATAATCAACTTAATCGTACGTGAGTAATTCCCATATAATAAATTTATTAAAAAAGTAAATAAAAGTAAAACTTATTTATTAAAACTTACAAAATCCTTTTAAGCATGTTTAATGTTTATCTGCACCTTTGATTTCACGTCAGATACTTTCCTTTTTGCATTTATTAGAGGATATTTACTTAATTTCGTTTATCTACGGTCATGTATAACACACCTGACGATATGTATGTATAACAACTCTACACCCTAGCTTATGTCAAGCGTCCAAATACTTGACACCTAAATGAGAAAGACATAGCACCTACGCTGGCGGCTGGTGCCCACATTCATTAAATGACAAGCAAAGGAGAAACTCCGCTGGCGTCTCCATTTCCTGTAAAATATTGTCTTGGACGAAGTGGGTGCATATTTCTTCACGGGCTGAGATGAAATTTCGAACAGTTTGTTTCCATATTTCAGGCTTTAAGGTGCACCGAATTGATATCTTTTATATTTCGAGATTAAATAACAGAATAAGATCAGGATCAATTCTGTTTGGATTTTAATCATATTACTTCTTAGATAAACGCTTAGACCTTCTAAAAAGGTCTAAGCGTTACTCTGACTGAAAAATATCACCGAAATCTGTTTGTCAGATGTTATCCTTTAGAGAGATGAATTAAATTCTTTAATACTTAAAGAAACTTTACATCGTTACATCACGTATTATTGTAACATTAACTATTTTATATACCTTTTTTACCTACGGAAAATCTTATGGATTCCACAATTCGCCTCAAGGCGGGCAAGGTGTATGGGAGTCCCGCCACCGGCGGGCTGTCGATGAAAAACACCAGGGTTGTCCAACCTCAGCGCTATAAATGTCAGGGCACGCCTCCGCGACCCCGACGGCGTTAGTTCTTACGGGCTCCGTCTCGAGCCTACGCACTCTACCACCCTATGAGGACATCTCAAAAGACTAGATAGGTACATCGTCATCGGGAGGTACCGTCCCATCCCGCAGTCTACGTTTTGCCGCTCCAGCATGGCCTTCCCTCCAAAGGCTGCTGTATTGGCCCCGTCCCGAATATCTTCTTAGCTTCACCATGGCTGCCAAGACCACGGCAATGCGGGCACTCATCGGGGGGATTTGTGTGTACCTACACATATATGAGTGTAAAATTATTTTGCCAGAACGCCGCCTGCATCACACTATCCCGATGTACACATATCGGTTCACAGATCATTGGCCAGAGATGATCGATTAGCACTTGCGGAACTTTTAAGTGCAGATAAAGTTTGTCGGTTCAGTTTTAGAAGTGTTAAGTAAAACTCGGTAAGTAAAGAAAGAGTCTCAACTGAGAGAAGTCATCCATCAAGTAGTTCACGTCTTGCTGAAGTAACAAGGACTTATTAGAAGCATTGCCCGGAGTTCATGGATCGAGGAAAATAAGTTGGTTTTTTGTTGTTAATTATTGGGTTTACTATCATAGGAGTACTTGTTATGTAAACCTAATATGAATATCTAGTGCCATCAGTTACTGTGGCTGAGAAAACTTTCACATAATTTCATTGTAAAACTTTTCTATTGAACTGACCTAACCTGACTCTTTTTGTTTGACTTCTTTAAAGAAATGGTTTAAAACTGGATTCTGATATTAAATAATACTTACATAATACTTGAGTGATTTTAGAAATAAGAATTTTGAAAAATAATTTTAATAAATTTGACAAAATATTGATACTCGTCAATTTCATTTAACTACTTTATATAATTCTCTACTTTACTACTGTACCTATATATTTGGTTTGATGCTAATATTTGAGTCATTTTACAAAATTATTTAATAATATTAATCACAAATATTGTATTTATTTTCCATTACAATATGTATAAACTATAATATAATTTATCAATCTGGGTGGCATGTTTACAATGAGCCTCCTATAAATCAGATATTTATGTTCTCAGAAACCCGAGCTAACTTCACTAGACGAGTAAACTTATCAGGCCTGTTAATGTTTTGACGTCGCCCATTGTGAATTGCCGACTGGACAAGGGTCAGAGATTTATTAGACTACATTGACAACCAAAAGCATCCCCAGCTACAAAAAAGACGCAAATTTATTGGCTAGCAACAATATCTCTGACCACTAAATACCTATTTTTAATTCAAACGTAAAACGCAAATAAGATGAACATTCTAATTAACAATCGTTCTTGGCATCTCACATTTAAAATGCAAAGTAACATTGCGGAACACGAACCCGTTTGCTTGAAATTCATTTATATTTTTCCGAGAAAACAGGTTCACCTGTAAAATCTTTGAAATAGCAAAGCGGAACAGGTAAAACGTGTTGAGAGCAAGCAGCTTGCACGTACGTACTCTACAATACACGTATAAGACCGCTCTAAGCCCAGCAATTTGGAAGACAAATTTCTAAGACAACGGCTTGGTTTAGTAAAATAGTGCAAGAGAGGTCAGCATGAGTAAAAATCTCTGCAAAAAAGCTGTAGTCCTTGAAGTTAGGTTTCATATTCGAACACGTAAGTAAGTTTTGGTGTTTGTTATAATTCTGTTGTTTTACCATTGACTAGACCACTGACTATTTGGTAAATACTTATGCGTGATAAAAAAATACTCACAAAAATATCTTTTTTGCTGGACGAAAACCTCTCGTAAACGCGTCACTTCGAGTGGTCTTTTATTTAACGCATCCATCAGCAGCCTCTTTCGTTGATCACAGCTCTGCAATATATCCAGTTAACATAGCTCGATGTTCTATTCAAAAATGTAGAACTAATGAAATAATGTATAGTGCAACAGCACACTGCGAAACCAGGCTCTAAATGAAGTAATGCAACAAACGTCTACATTCCATTCTACTAATTAATTGAATTACACTTCCTCGCCATTATACCAGATGAGGGCTATTTAGTGAATGGATTTGTTCACGTCATCCCCTACTTCTATGTGTAATGTAATTAAGCCGGAAAGCGGCATCTGAATTTCCATTTCCCTATAAAACTTATCATGACAATCTCGTTCGTTTAACTTGAATTATCTCATTTGCCCTCCCATCATAAACACCTTGAAAATATTTAGCAGACGTGGGGAGTCCGTGGGAATGAGAGCAATATTGAGTCCATTATTTCATTCAGCGTAATGGTGTGGCAGTGAAATAGGGCAAAGGACGAATAAACGGGACCCTGGAAATGAAGACGCCGTTTGTTCATAACCAGCTCGTTAATTCCATTATAACAAGTCAGAGGAGCGAGCGGACCGGTAACAGATGTGCCACTCGACTCGACAATCTGCAGCGCACACTTTTCATGAATTTTGACATCATTAATTTTTTTGTGACCCCATTAGACGTAAAAATAGTAAGAATAAGGAGCTTTCAACAGAAGCGCTGAAGAATACTGGAGGTCCTTAAGAAAGTAGTTATTCACCGCTCCAAAACTTACGAAAAATGCAGACAAAATGGGTGACGAATTGGCGAGAAAAGATTTTTGGTGGATGTAAATAGAACGAAGTTTTTTTTACTTCCAGACAGGAACCATATTCCTTATTTTTTAATGTTTGGCAGTGAATGGGTTAACTAGTTAGACATAAAAAGTTAATACGTTCGTATACTAAAAGTTAAGTTTTGATAAATTAAGAACTAGCTGTTACTCGCGACTTCGTTCGCGTTTATTTAGAACATTGTATACCTCCCTCATTAAATACTGTAACTAATTGTCAAATGTCATAAAGATCCGTTCAGCTATTTAGCCATGAAAAGCCTACAAACAGACAAAGAGATAGACATACAGAGCTACTTTCGATTTTAAAATATTAGTATGGATACAATATAATACAATACAATTAAAAACTCTTACAAAATAAATCTAAACTAAACATTCAAAAATATAGGCGCAATGGGCGGTCTTATCGCTTAAGAGCGATCTCTTCCAGACAACCTTTGGATGGAATAAAAACATTATGATAATTAATTAATTAGGATAATTAGACATTACATACATACCTGTCCCTAATTAATATCGAAATCATAAATGTCTTAGAAATCGTAGAGTGACTTAGAAAACTCAGTCAAGACTTGTAAAGTTGAGTCTGTATTTAGTTTGGTAACTATTAAACCATAAATAAACTGGGGTTGAAGGATATTAATAGAGCCACTAAAATAACGCATTAACATAGTTTTAATTATAGCCGTAGAAACGCCTACACTTTACGGGCGAAAGGGAGTTTATTAGAAGTACTCTTGCCCCGTCAAAGTTTGGTCAAAGTGAGTAATGACCATGCCCCGATAACATCAACTCTAATTATTTGACTAAAGAGCTGTTTGACCTACAATGAATGAATTATTAAGCGAATCGCTAAGGTGACTCCGATAAATCTTTTTGATACTTGCCCTACTAACAATTGCGTTTAGTTTTTGGTAGCAAATTAAGAAAATTCTTTTATGGAACCCAGAGTCAGATTTTATGTGAGATTCTGTTCTTAATGTCCTAATAGATCACGAGTCGCTGCCGTCTTTAGTAACAGACGACTTACTTGCAATAGTAAACGATGTCAAAAGTTTAAAAAGACAAAACACAGGTCATATAGCATCATAGCAATATTGCAGTATCTATCAACGTCATTTTAGGTTAGAGTTTAAAATCTATTGATAATAGCTATTAGAACAAGAGACCAAAAAATAATTTAGAATTGCCCTACTAATGTTACAGTTATAGCCGATATAAAGGAATCAGAAAAGGCACAAACAAGAACATTAATCTGTTTGCTAGTAAGTTGGTATCATAAACATTTTTTCTCAATAAGTTAATGTATTGTTTTTACAACTGATTTCTCTACATTCGCATCATAGGAAAATATTTTATTATTTATAGACAACGATAGTTAAAGCCATCTTTGTCTCAAGATACATCTTGAAACATTTATTATTATGCTTACATTTTGAAACAAAATGTAAGCATAATTATTTTTATGCATTACATTATATTTCCAAAACACAACCGTATTTAGCTTTTAAAATAACAACTTAGACATGTGGAATTACATATCTAATGTACATCAAATTGAGTTTTATTCAGCATCGAGTCAAATTAGACGCTGTGTGCCAATCGGCTGGTCACGTCTACCGTTTATGCGAAATCGATCCGGCATTTTATGTGACATCCTGTCGAATTTAATAGCCTCGAGATGACTGACCCAAGAGCAATAAACGGAAATAAGTATTCTAACACATTGGCCTATAAAACTATATTCCTCAACTATGTAGGTATAAATTATACAAGTACCTACCTCTTAATATTTAGAGACTACCAGGGCTTCCAACTTCCTGTCATTATACCCTCAATTTTCCACTTATTTGAACAAACGGACGAATTACAATAATTCGAAGTCAACTAATTGGATTTCAATTTTGATTTAACTCAATTATATACCCTAATGTCGAGAAACAAAGTTTTCGCTTCACATTTCGTCGTTACGCAATAATGATGCCATCACACGCGCGCTTACTTTATATTGCGTCCTAAAAGTGGAGATTGTAGCCGAAGCGAGCCGCGAGGCCGCGATATTTCAATCCAATAAGTTGGATAGTTTTATAAATAATTCAGTAAGTTGTAACAGGTAAGTGGCACTCGCGCGTTACGGTCGCCCGGAGGGCAGGAGAGGAACCCGCTCGCACTATCCGCCGGGTGAAATCACAGCGATTTTATTTCACCAAATTAATTTTTAATCCCTCTCCTACGTTGGTTGCGTTTAGATGCCACCCGGTTTTATACCGCAGTTACTTACGACAGTAATAAGCTTTCCAGTGCTCTTAAAGTACGCTCGCCACAATCTTCTTTACTTTATCCGTGCCGTGCATGATGTGTGTAATTAGATAAATTTGATAGGTTACGTTTACCCCCATTCTCGGTTTCAAATGGAACCCTTTTCATTTTAACTGCCTGATAAAGCTTATCCAGTCGTCATAAAATATGCCCTTAGAGTACAAAAGACAGATGGCAGACACAAAGGTTGAAATGTAGTCACTGAGAGGTTTTAGGTGTCGTATGGAAGCAAAGATTTAGTCAATCTGATGGATTATTAACGTGCTAGGGGTCGCCGTCACACATGCCGTGCCTCGGAGGGACGGTCACCCGGCGGGACGGATAGATAAGCTCATAATTTATGCATTGGATATTACGCCAAGACGCTTTAATTATTTAACACTTTGGGAGAACGTCGATGTAGTACCTATCACGTGAAGGATTGGTGCTTATTGAAAAGGTGATGAGATAATGAAAACTAACGGGCTTGAAGCGAAGAGGCTATAAGGAAGTGCCTTGTGCAAATTAGTTTGAAGATTGGGTAATCAAAAAAGTGTTAGTATATTTCATTTAAAATATTGATGACGTTTTTGGTAGGGATGAAATGCATCTAAGAAGGTAATCTAGATTTCAAGCTGCACACTCTGAATTCTAATTCTACATGGATTGTTAAATTAGGGTTATATCTTGTTGTTAAACGGCCAAAATATCTGTAGGCAAACAAGTTATCAACAAACAATTTCTTTCCCTTAATTAATGCAAACGAGGGAAATCAAAGCAAGCGACGCGTCCCTAATTAAGTTAAATTACTTAACTGTTACACGCTGCAGTTATTCCAAAGTGGCGGTCTGAATGTAATTCAACTTAGTTCGGATTATCCCGTACCGATACGTAATTTAGTGGAAAAGGTTGCGACCCTGCTAGTTTGTATTACCCCGACAGTGATATAGGGCATTAAGCCCCCTCCCCTGTCTCCCTTAACGCGTAAACAAGACAGAACCTTTCTGCGAATCGCCCTTACCAAGGTTAATAATTTAAGAGACTTAGCGAGGAAAGATTTCCGCCTATTTTCTACTTAGACTAAAATTGTTTTGTTTCCATCACCATCAACCGTTGCAATACTGATGAATTATTAATCTGATGGTAATAAGCAAGCTTAGCTCGTATTTCACCGTTGGTACCAAACTCGTACGAACGTCTCTGTTTTCGTTCATTACATTAACTAAATTGAGACTAGCTTCGGTCACATAATAGATAACTCTGGAGGAATTACGTTACTTACCTAAACCTATCTCCTAGATTATGTAGTGTTAGTTGAAGGTCCTTGTTCGTCCAGACACTACTGGCGAAAGTTTGATTATAGTGCCTCTCGACAAGATATTTCAGGCTTCTGTAGTTATTTCAATTAAGTATATCTGTATGCAAACAAGTTATCAACAAACAATTTCTTTCCCTTAATTAATGCAAACGAGGGAAATCAAAGCAAGCGACGCGTCCCTAATTAAGTTAAATTACTTAACTGTTACACGCTGCAGTTATTCCAAAGTGGCGGTCTGAATGTAATTCAACTTAGTTCGGATTATCCCGTACCGATACGTAATTTAGTGGAAAAGGTTGCGACCCTGCTAGTTTGTATTACCCCGACAGTGATATAGGGCATTAAGCCCCCTCCCCTGTCTCCCTTAACGCGTAAACAAGACAGAACCTTTCTGCGAATCGCCCTTACCAAGGTTAATAATTTAAGAGACTTAGCGAGGAAAGATTTCCGCCTATTTTCTACTTAGACTAAAATTGTTTTGTTTCCATCACCATCAACCGTTGCAATACTGATGAATTATTAATCTGATGGTAATAAGCAAGCTTAGCTCGTATTTCACCGTTGGTACCAAACTCGTACGAACGTCTCTGTTTTCGTTCATTACATTAACTAAATTGAGACTAGCTTCGGTCACATAATAGATAACTCTGGAGGAATTACGTTACTTACCTAAACCTATCTCCTAGATTATGTAGTGTTAGTTGAAGGTCCTTGTTCGTCCAGACACTACTGGCGAAAGTTTGATTATAGTGCCTCTCGACAAGATATTTCAGGCTTCTGTAGTTATTTCAATTAAGTATATGTTAATAAAGTTAGTTTTTGTTAGACTACGTTAGATATACCCACAGCATGTATATGTACAAAATCTAAATTACGAAGACCAACGTGAAAACAGATTTTCAACTGAAAGCTTTTCTATTTCGAATCTGTAAAGCCTCTTGAAGCCACCTCAGGTCCCTCATTATTTTTAACAATACGGAGTCAATCTGGGTATAGAATATGGTTAACGAAGTGTAATCCGATTTGCAAATTCGATAAGTTAGGTGAAAGCGCGTGGACACATCCCGAATAAAGCCCGGTTTGATCCTATTAACGCACAGCTAACGGGCAGGATCTCCTAACGGCGCCTGTCCAAGCCTCCCGAGCCCGGACTGCGGACACCCGAAGGATTTCCCTTGTTCCATTATGTACAAAGCTTTTTAAAGCAGCCAGTGTGTTGTCACCGCCGCGCGTGCGACCGTGTAATCTCTACACACGTTTGTTTATTTTTATCGATGGAATGCCAACTCTCGATTCGATACGCGATCGGATCCGAAATGAGGTTATTTATCGTTTGCGAGGCGATCGCTCGGCGCCGATGTTATGTCTATTGTTTATTTATTGTCTTTTCGCTTCGACAACTCGGAACGCGTGATCACTCGCACGTTTTTACTACACCTGAAAATAGTAGACATGCAATTCTTATAATAAATTGTAATAAATAATAAATCTTATAATAAATAATAAATTGAGCGTTCTTTATTATTTTACTAGGGTTGACAAGAGATAATTTAACATTTTGATACGTATAATTGCTTATGATAAGTATAATTGCTTAAATGCATTCATATTAATAAATAAATATAAACATTCATACCAAAAATTATGGACACAAATTGACGATTTGACATTCGATTCAAAATTCATGAATACTGAGGGTATTCATTGGATGGATGGATGTTTGTTACTCTTTCACGCCAGAACTGCTGAACAGATCTGGATGAAATTTGGCACAGAGATAGACTTTAGTCTAGAATAGCACATAGGATACTTTTTAACCGCGGATGAAACCGCGGGGCGCAGCTAGTTAGAAATATAGATGAAATATAGATCCAGACAGACAAAATTCAGATATTCAAAAGATTTTTTGTCAAAGCTGAAGCAGAGACGCTTCGCTAACGCTCCCCCGGTCGAATAATAATTGGCATAGCAGCATCCCTAGTACAGGTATGTGGGTAAATGGCAGGTAATGGTACAATACAGTGGCCATTTACATGAATAAACCAGCCTGCCGGCGGATAATGAATCACGTTCAATTAGTGAGTTAATGAACGACTTTCATGGCGAAACATCATTCCGAGTTATTATAGACAAAAATACAATTTTACTTTACGATAGAAATGGACATTCAATGGACTTCGAGGAAAAACGTCAGGGTTTTTAATTAATATTATTTTGTTTTACTTCAAAACATCAAAGGGAATGCGAGATTTATCTTTGCTGTATCGTGAATAAACTGAAAATACTTTTAAAGCAGAATTAATTACACACTCCATTTCAAAAAATCATCTTAATTAACTATGTTTATACGTCGTGTAATTATAGTACGTATAAACATAGTTAACTAAAATGATTTTTTACTTATACTCACTTAAAAAGCAAATTTTCAGTAAACGTTATGCTTTTCAGTTTGTAAAACTAGTAAAATAAAAAATACTTAAATAAAATACACCTTCCTTTCAAGTCTATAAGAATCAAAGTTGTGTGCAAATTAGGGGCTGAGCTTGGCATTCAAACGATCTCTAACTTCGCTACACCTTCCCAATCTGATCCTGACGCGCTTTGTGCAAGAACGTAATCTCGGTTTGTAATTGCATCTGAGATTCCCCAGATAAGTCTATCTAAAATCAAAGGCCGATGTGTTAATTCTGCTTGTTCGACGGCGTAAATAAACTTTAGCTATTAACGCGTCAAAATTGGTGTTTAACGAGTGGGGTGGCTCTGAATGGAGATTAAACAAGGCGATACGGAAACCGGCAACCTTCTCGATTACTTTATGAAATTAGTTGCCAGGATTGTTGGATCGGGATGACTTGAGGATCTCTACGGGCTATTTCTAGATCGGGTTAAGTAAACAGGGGTCTACTACAATCTTTTTTAGGCATTTTTTTAGTCGTAATCTCTTTTTAGCTATAAAGTGTAGAGAGCAAACAGTTGTAAGTAAGACTGAAACGACAATGCCATAAACATGAACTACCATTTACATGTCTTTCTTGTTCTTATAAGATATAAAGCTTACTTAAGTACATTACTAGTATAGAAAACCAAAGTATACAAATAATCAAATGAGGAAACACTTTTAAGGGTGCAGTTACACCCGCTCAATGCAATAAAGTGTGAGATTTATATTCATTTAGGAACACCCCTCTGTACTAACGAAGTGACTCTTATGAAACATTCTCTTGCATGTGCGGGGTTCCTTGGTGACTCAACATTATTGCCTTATTTATAGGAGTGCACATCACTTGGATTACATTGCTTATATGGGAGTCACGCTTTTATAAGTACCTTGTACAGACGTGTATAAGAAATCTACATTTTACATAACTAGCTACGCCCCGCAATTTCACCCGCGGTCCCACAGGAATCGTTATTTTTTTCGAGATAAAAAGTACCCTATGTCCTTTTCTGTACCTCAGACAAAGTGAATGCAAAATTTCATGAAAATCGATTGAGTATAGTTGGGAGTAAAACGTTACAAACAAACAAACATACTCACTTTCGCATTTATGATATTAGTTATTATTTATTGTTTATCGTTTATCGTTTATCGTTTATCGTTTATCGTTTATCGTTTATCGTTTATCGTTTATCGTTTATCGTTTATCGTTTATCGTTTATCGTTTATCGTTTATCGTTTATCGTTTATCGTTTATCGTTTATCGTTTATCGTTTATCGTTTATCGTTTATCGTTTATCGTTTATCGTTCTATATTCTTTATTCTTTATTCTTTATTCTTTATTCTTTATTCTTTATTCTTTATTCTTTATTCTTTATTCTTTATTCTTTATTCTTTATTCTTTATTCTTTATTCTTTATTCTTTATTCTTTATTCTTTATTCTTTATTCTTTATTCTTTATTCTTTATTCTTTATTCTTTATTCTTTATTCTTTATTCTTTATTCTTTATTCTTTATTCTTTATTCTTTATTCTTTATTCTTTATTCTTTATTCTTTATTCTTTATTCTTTATTCTTTATTCTTTATTCTTTATTCTTTATTCTTTATTCTTTATTCTTTATTCTTTATTCTTTATTCTTTATTCTTTATTCTTTATTCTTTATTCTTTATTCTTTATTCTTTATTCTTTATTCTTTATTCTTTATTCTTTATTCTTTATTCTTTATTCTTTATTCTTTATTCTTTATTCTTTATTCTTTATTCTTTATTCTTTATTCTTTATTCTTTATTCTTTATTCTTTATTCTTTATTCTTTATTCTTTATTCTTTATTCTTTATTCTTTATTCTTTATTCTTTATTCTTTATTCTTTATTCTTTATTCTTTATTCTTTATTCTTTATTCTTTATTCTTTATTCTTTATTCTTTATTCTTTATTCTTTATTCTTTATTCTTTATTCTTTATTCTTTATTCTTTATTCTTTATTCTTTATTCTTTATTCTTTATTCTTTATTCTTTATTCTTTATTCTTTATTCTTTATTCTTTATTCTTTATTCTTTATTCTTTATTCTTTATTCTTTATTCTTTATTCTTTATTCTTTATTCTTTATTCTTTATTCTTTATTCTTTATTCTTTATTCTTTATTCTTTATTCTTTATTCTTTATTCTTTATTCTTTATTCTTTATTCTTTATTCTTTATTCTTTATTCTTTATTCTTTATTCTTTATTCTTTATTCTTTATTCTTTATTCTTTATTCTTTATTCTTTATTCTTTATTCTTTATTCTTTATTCTTTATTCTTTATTCTTTATTCTAAATTGCATACAGCACCCTAACAGTCCAGAGACCAAGGCGGTGCTATAAGAACGTACAAATTAAAAATTAAAAATGTTAGTTACATAAATTGACAATTATAAATATAGCTACTTATTCAAATTGTATTCACTGAGTCTGTGAGCAACTACCGTGATTTCTGCCAGATTACACTTAAAAATATCTAAATTAAGAGAGATTTTATTGTTATGTTTAGGATGGTCAATGGTAAATGGGTCACAAGCCTCATTACTGTGAATTAAAAATATTTCTTTCTTTTACTAGAGTTCCCACAGTTTTCTCGGAAGTATATTATAATTAAGAGTATTGTGTACAGTCGCAGCCAACTTGCTTAATCAGCCGTTAAATTAACGGCCTAGCCATTTAACTAAGCAGCACCGATCAACTAGCATCTTGAATGATATTTAGCCGTAGCGTCTAATATGTCATTTAATAAACTGGCTGGCTCGGGCCATTCATACAATAGAGTGATTAATTATTTGACTACAATACTATTTTTGACCAAAGAAATGTGTTTTGAATTAATTATGATAAAAAATAATTTACAATACATTGTATTACACCTCAGCTAGCCCCTTCGAGGGAAAGGCCTGACGATATGTTATGTTATGATCAAAATAAAATTCGTAATACGAACCACAATTCTGATAGACATTAGTTTATAATATCTAACTTAAAACCTCTCCTGCTCTACTCCTTAATCAGAGCAAATCTGATTTGGATCCGTTAGTTTAGAAGGCTAAGGCAGAAGCGAAGCGGAGTTTTTAACAACCTGAAACATCTCCTTCTTAAATGGCCTAGGCAAAATTACATAAAAAAACAAGTAATGTTGCCTAGCCGTTTGACTGAATAGCTAAATATATATTCAGGAAGAGTTGAACAGCGCCGTTTAGTAAAAAGATTTGGCTTTTAATTTAATGGCTATTAAGCTAGTTAGTTAAAGCTAAGTGTAAGAATCTACGACGTAGACTCAACTCGAAGAAGTCGATTGATATTATTACATAAACTCTACTTAATTAACTATTTAGTTTCAATTGACGATAATGAGGTATATAAATCCACTGACAAACATGGTCACTGCTACAGACAAAATATAGTACCAGCCTCTGCTAACGCACGCTATTCAGCTCGACGTTCAGCGTTTCACTTTCTGCCACTACACTAACGTTAATTTTATTTCTCTGCTTACATACGTCTTCAGTGGTTCTTCACACAGCTACCTCAAGCTACTCGAGTGAACCCTAAAGCTCACAATAACATAAGTACACAACATTGCAACAGCAATCCACTTCAATTATTAGCAAGCTCACACACCACACGACTCAAGGAAACATCCGGGTGGGCTCGTAAAACAATCAAGCTACAATTACACCAAGACAACGTCTTGGAGCGTTGTAGCATGCTACGTAAATATGACAAATAAAATTAGATCATAATTCCAAACGAAGCAAGTGGGAATACTGTTCTCCAATTATAAATATTGAAAAGATTGAATCTATCTACAAAAAGTTAGTTAAAGCAGTAATAGTCTCATAGCGTGTATGCATGTAGGAAAATGTAGGTGTAGCTTCAATGTCACTTTCGTAATTTTGTTCGAATCATTATGTAGTCGTCTAACTCATAATGTTGCGTTCTTGTGATAGCAGCTTTATAGATATTTGCAGTTGCTTCTACTACGAGTAAGATGTTTGAAATTGAGAAGGGTGCTGATGTATTAAATAGGGTGCGCTTCTATTAAACTCTTACTGAATTGAAAACCTTTATTATATTTTTCCGAAAATCTATAGATTTAAATTCTGTCTGTACCCCGGTGTCAGCTCGTTTTACACCTAAGACTTGAAAGTGACCGATTTGTATTCTTTGTTTGTTCTCTAGTGGTCATCTTCTTTTTCCGTGAAACGTAATAACGATAAAGTGAAAGTTCTTGAATTAAGTGTATATTTTTACTGTCGCGGGTTTTCTATGAAAGCTCTCGGTAAGTTCCTTACCAACTGTTCTTTGGATATTGATTTGTCTCGAATTAATTTTTACCAGCATAGGTTTACTCTAAGCTTTTCCACATATTTTTCATGTATACTTTTATACCTGCCGCAATATGCATAAAAGATACTTGCTAAACTTACCTAATCGTAAGAACTCCTCTGTGAAGACAAAGTTATTAATTTATTTACCATTTTAATGAAATCCGAACTAAAATGTAAATAATACCTACATAAAGGCTAATTTATAATAATAGAAGGTTGCTGTAGCACCTCATTGCTTATGCATTCAGCTCGCCATAATGCTTTCATTAGCAGTTTAAAGTATTAAGTAAACTTCAAAGCTGCAGACGTTTCCAAGATTTGTTCAAAGCGCATATTCCACAAGGAAACTAAAGAAGTAATTCAACACTAATTAGCATTAGAAGTCACAGCACTACAAAGTGAGTGAGTGTTTACAGAGGAACATATTGAACCTTCGTGATTGGGTTGCGCCGTATACAAAATGCGATTGAAGAAGGTAGGTACTCAAATTTCTAGTGAACCGTTAGTAATGTGATTTGTTTGGAACTTGTTTTTAAGCCCCAACGCAAAAACAACGGCGTGTTATAAGTTTGACGTGTCTCTGTGTGTGTGTGTCTGTGAGATGTAGACCTCCCGGCCGACGTCTATTCTCCTGGCCACATTCTTTCACCGATTCTCTTGATATTTTGTAAGCAGATTCGATAATTACATAGTTTTTCGCTAATTCAGTTATTGGTATTTTTTTAATTGTGGAGATAAGATCTTTTTTTGGACAAAAAATTATATCTTCGCAAGTTTATTGTCACGAGAACCGGTTAAGAAACGCGACCTGGGGCCCTATTCGGAAAATTGAGATTTTCATCTCACCTTTTTTGTCCTTGTTCCTCTCGTTTGAAATGTCATAGGTGTGAGAGTAACCAAGATAAAATCTCATCTCATCTCACGCGTAGGAATAGCCCTACTGTGGAGGACGATAGAAATCCGGACAGAGATCCAGACAGAGATCCAAACAGAATTCGAGCTTACGTAAGCGTTTTTGTCGAAGCTGAAGCATAGACACTTCGCTCGCAAACGCTCGCTCGGTCTATTAAATTCAACACAATTTCCTTTTTGTAATGATGTTACTAAAATCGGAAGGCTTAGCATTGTTTTTTTTGTGCGCCTAAGTAACACTACTTTCCTTATGGTATTGTTAATTTTCTATTTGTGTTCAAGATTAAAAATCTCATCTCTCTATATTATATAAATGCAAAAAAAAGTTAAACAAATAGATGGATAATGTATGGATGTTTGTTACTTAATCACGCTAGAACGGCTGAATGGATCTAGATGATATTTGGTACAGAAATGTCTTATGCCCCGGATTAATATTTATGCTACGCTTTTTATCTCGGAAAATTTAACTGTTCCCGTAGAATAAAAATGGGTCCAAAACTGATCTCTATTAGGCTTACATACAATTTTATTTCTGTTTTAAACAATCCGGCTGTGGCCAGGACGAACGCGTCTCTGTACGTCAGTCCCTGGACTAGCCACTTGGCCTATTCGAACTTGCTTGCTTTGTCCCCGAGCGGTAGCCAACATGGTGTCGGCGCAGCACACTACGTCGACACCATAAAGATTAACGCCCCGCAGGACCCAATCGCACGCCGTGTATTTGACGTTGAGGTCTCCGAGGACGATGACCGGTCGTGGCTTTGGCCAACCAGGATCCCCAGCTCGCCGAGAAAAGCCTCGAACTCTGCGAGGACCCTGTTCGGGGACAAATAAACTCCTACAACCATAGTTCCACCAATCCGGGCCGCGCTACTCTTAACCGCAGGTAACACCGCAGGGTGCAGCTATATAGGACTTCTACAATGTAGTAGTAGCTACCCGACTAGTATGTAGTTCTAGAATGTAGTAGTAGCTATGTGTAGGGGAGCTGCCCGACAGCTCCTTAAACAATGTTACTATAATAATAGACATATCATCAAAAGCTTTAAAAAGTAAGAGGTAGCTTGCTATCTTACACATTTAAGAATCTGACATACAATTTGTTTAGAAATGTAGGTATATTTCGATAATATCTCACAGCTGCCGAGTCTTAGAAAAGAACTTAGGAAACAACACGGAGAAAATCCATTAATTAATTGCTTTCACGCTGAAATGAAATACACTTCACGAGTAATTTCCAGTAACAAGACCGCTAACACATACATTTATACTGCCATAAGTGTGACAGATTGGGATAGGACAGATAAAATTTAAGAGGGCCCTGTCTGTTAATTACAATTAATTACTGTCCCTGAATTTATGATAAATGATAACAAACGTCACATTTATACAACTTTTTAAGTAACTCTTTCTGATTGTCTGGTCTATTTGTTATTTCTCATCGACTAGAAGTAGTAGTAGACTAGAAATAATGGGTGTTAATATATATATTTAAGTATGCATTAAAAAATATATAAGTATGTATATCAGTCTCTGGCAGCCATAGTACAATCATTGCTTAGTTTGGGGCCAGGCAACCGTGTGTGAAAAGAGTCTCGTTTTTTTTTAGAATGATTATACGATTATTATCAAAGAAATATAGAGCACTTACAAATTTTTCAGCAACATATTACAGCAACATGTGATAACATACGTTCGTTTTAATATATGAGGCCATAATGAACCATCTTTTTCGGGCCCCATTTGCTAATTTCCCACCTGCGGGGTATTTTCCTAATGTTTCGATTAATTTGTGTGTTAACTTTAATGGTACCTTAAGGCGAGGATGCCCTGAGGGCGGTTTTTCTCCCTTCAAACGCAATAGGGAAGCGTTAATAGGTGGTATTAGTACCCATGCTTATGAGTTTCATTAGGGCTGAAGCCGCGAAAGATTCATGTAGGGACGTGCCTTTATTATAAGCGACGTGATTGCCTTGAAAATTGCTGGTTATTGTAACAAGATCAGGTGTAGTCATTACTCGTAGTTAGGTTAGGTTATTACTTAGCTAAGCATAGTATAGTTATTACTTTACTTACACAGGAATTAGAATGACGACATCGTCTGGACCGACAGTTATTCGCATGGTTTCTGTTCAATATGTCTGTGAATAACTCAGATCAACCTAGAGAATAAGATGGCGAACGGTGTATGATTTAGGTGAAGCCAAAAATCATCCAAAAAACTACGCTACTGTCGTATACGTACACAACACTCACACATTGACGCAAAAAAACTACGCTACTCGCTTGGCCATTCTTACCTCGACATTATTTGCATTGGTTTATGGTATAATTTCGTGTAAATACATAGTTCATTATAAAAGTGTGGCCAGGACTACATTTTGAGGTTCTTTTAAAAAACTGTGCATTGTTTTACAAGTCAATTTTGAAAGAGCCGTGACATTAAACTCTCACAAATATGTGCAGTTTTAGAAAATAATTAATCTACTAAGGTTGTATATTGGAACGGAAATGGCTAACGTAGAGTTTGAAAATTAATATTAGTTTTCGTACAACTGTGAATGTTTTTCATGGCAACGCAACCACGCGCACACGTTATAAAAGAAGTGGCTTCAGCGAGATAAAACGCAGTGTTCCATCTTTTCCTCTAAGTTGATCTGAGGTGAATAAATGTAGGTAAGGCAATAGTAAGAGCTATCAATAGTTCTACTATTGGTAATTTAATGAAAATTGTAGTTATACAGTGTAAAGTTATCGCCCTAATAGGAAGGTAAATACATGTCAGTGCTGATGAGTAATGACTAGTGTCTCTGTGAGCTGAAGAACTCAAACCGGGTGTTAGTCCGGATGTCTTCCTCTACAGGTCGCATTTCTCAAACGGTTCTAGTAAAATTTTGCGAGCAGGTTCGATAATAAAATTACACTTTTTTTTTGTACATTTTGTGTCCGAAAATTTTAAAAACGATTATATTTACGTTTAAAAAACATATTTCCGCAAACGCCGGACAGACACCTGACATACAAAAGCATTTTTGCCGAATCTGGAGCTTAGTTTCGCTTCGCTCGATAGACTATGCCAAAGCCGATCAATGAACTGGCATATCATATAAATTTCAATAACATTTTCTCTTTGTACTTAAACACAATAAGCTATCGGATTTTTACTCGAATAATATTCTATGTCTAGACGGGTACGTCCTCCATTTAGATCGCCTTGATTCTAGGTTAGTGCCTAGTTATAATTACCATTCCTTAATTGGTGGGATCCTTAACCGACGCACTTAAGAGGGCACAATAATTCTTTACTAGCTGAGCCCCGCGGTTTCACGTGGTGTGGTTGGACAGAAAAGGTGCTGGTGGGTAAGGTCGGTCAAGTTTCAGTACCGCTGACTTGTATGCAAGATTTAATGATGGTGATAGGCGACTAAGCGTGAAAGCGCAACAACAGAAAAAAAAATCAAACAAACAAACTTTGGCTTCCACAATTTCAAATAGGTACGTATAATTATTAATTACTAGCTTCGCCCCGCGGTTTCACCCGCGGTTAAAAAGTGCGTCCTAAAAAATCCTATGTGCTATTCAAGACTATACTCTATGTCTGTGCCAAATTTCATCTAGATCTGTTCAGCCGTTCTGGCGTGAAAGAGTAACAAACATCCATCCATCCATCCATTCTTACAAACTTTCGCGTTTATAATATTAGTATAGGAAGTAGGAAGTAGGACTATACAGAGCCATCTAGATGGGCCCTTAAGTGGTACAACGGCATTTATTTCCCTAGAAACTTTATGTTGGACTTTTCGCAACCAAAGAAAACCACCATACATCGACGTCGCATCGTCCAAAGTTTACTTCCATAATGGGTAATAAAATGTAGGTATCTGAAAGTTGTATGAATAATTCAAACTCTTCGCGTGTTCGCTGTTAGTTAACCGTAGGTATATGAATTCTAGTTCGAAAACTGCAGTAAACATGATTTAAGCACATATAAAAGAACCTCTAAATGCCCGGAACCCGACGCTATACCCGAAACCCTGAAACGCCAGCAACAACATAATCGATTCCATTATATACTCGTAGGTAGGTACCTACATGGCGATTTTCATTCGAATACGCTAGACAAAGCTGCTTAAGCGGTAGTAACTTTTCGTCTCGCTTTTGATTATTGCCAGTGTTTAGTGATACAAGCAATCATAACACTAATATTATAAATGCAAAAGTTTGTATGGACGTATGGGATGGATGGAGTAACAAATATCCACATGTTTGTCACTCAATCACTCCAGAACGGCCGAACGGATCTGGATGAAATTTGACACAGAGATAAAATATAACCTGGAATAGCACATTGAATACTCTTTATCCACGGCTGAAACCGCGGGGCGCAGCTAGTATTTGGGATAAGACAAACTTTATTCGGGTAACGGTGGTCTGACAATGTTGACATTAGAGCCAGCTTCTATAATATATCGTCTGGCGAAGTGTGGGTGTTATAATACACCTCTGCTAGACTCTTCGGGCGAAGGCGTGACTAAATATTATGTTTTTGTAAAATACTTCTAGGTTGAAATAAAACTTATTAAATCGGTTAATCATTTTGCAAAATGTGAGGGAAATAATACGAATTGTTGAGCTTGATGCAGATACCTAATTGCAGAGGAGGTACTTAATCCTCTTTGTTACATTATCAAGATGAAAGTATGTGTGTGTTTGTTTACTACATATACCTACATCTTCAGCTCAAGCCGATGGAAAATGTTGATGAAATCTGGTAGACAATAGACAATATAGACAATAATTTATTTGTGGCAAAAAAACACACAGAATACAGACAAAGACTTAACTAAAAAAGATGGAAACTTGGCTTTTTACCACAAACCGGCTGCAACTCAGCATGGTGCTGGTTGTGTCCAACCAGCGCTGGTATTCCGTTGCGACCGGCAGGTGACGTCACGCATGAGCAAGAGCTACATGGACTACGACTACGACCAACAAATGGTATGGAGGTGGTTTAAACCCTGCGAGCAACATTGCTAAGTGCAGCTAGTTTCTATGTATTTAAAAGTGACAGGTCCCTCACTCACCTCTGACTCAATCCGAAGTTTCGAAAACTACTTGATCTTTGAAGCTGAAATTGGGCAGGTACATAAGTAGTTTACTGCTAAGACCGGTCTGGGGGTGAAATTGCGGGGCGTAGCTAGTATTTCATTCTTAACTTACACGTTTCCTTATCAGTTTTATAGAAATTAATAAATAAACGAGCATGGGATTAGTGAAATTAATAGTGGCTCTAACTGGTATGGTGGAAGACATAGCCAATTAGTCAGATTGTGTAATTAATTAATTTTATCATTAACATTCATAATGATGAATAGTTATGTTTGCAACGAAAACTTTCCATAGATACCTACGCAACACAGGATTACAGGTTCCGCGAAGTTCTGAATTTTCCATACAAACGCGCTTGTCGAATTTCTTGGAAACTGTTTGTCAGATTGTGGTGAAATTTCGCATGTATATGTAAATTATATATGCCATATTTGGTATGCAATAAAAAGAACTAAATCTCCTTCCCTATCTTTTTTTTTTAAAGAACGTCCTCATAAATTGAAGCTATGAAAAATATCCGCATTTTTAACTGATTTATTTAATAGAGAGACGAAGCAAATCAAAAGTTACTTTGCTTATGGAGGTTGCTACATCATTAGCTTTGAAATTAATTCATAATGCAACGAAATTTCTTAGTTGTTTAAAAATGATTTGAGAAGTGTGAAAGTCATTAAATTATATTGGAATTGCAATTTGTCATTTTGTGGATAAGTTTAAAGCCTGTCAGTACTTTTTCTCGCTCTTTTTGCTCGTCGTGTCCATCTAGACGAAATTGCAATAGAAAATCTTTAGCCAATGCGAAGTTAGTCTAAAGTGGTCAACGGACCTTTAATGCACATCAATACAAATAATAATTATTAAGGATCGGATTTTCCTACGTATTTTTATAATAAGCAGTTTTCAAATACGCATGTGACAAATTAACTGAGTAGCTACCTGCCTTGCTTGTTTCAGACGTGCTAAAGGGAACGCGCGTAACCAACGTATAATTATGTCGAACTTACGTTGAATGCTACTTAAGCCGCATGCTGGATCGTGGTGCTTGTTACTCTACTTAGAATATTTTTACCTAACTAGTTAACGGTTAAAAAGCAAAGAAATATCGAATACTCATGTAAACTTTATTAGGTTCTATTCATAGTTCTTAATAAATGTACTCGTAGATACAAAGAACAGTGTAAAATCTATTTCATTTTACTAAAAAGCTGTTTTTATCTGCAAAGTGCTGACCGGCGGTCGCCCGATCAGACGGCCACAGCGATGCCCCCATAAATCTATCAAGCAGAAACATTGCGGATTAAACTACATAAATTCTAAGTAAAAGCCTTTTAGTTCAATTTTTCTTGTCTCCAGTTTTCTAGAGATGCAATATCAAAGATTAAAAACAAGTTAAGCAATAACAAAAAGTGACTGCGGGAAGTTTCCCCGTAATTTATGTATGACGGCGCAAATGCCAATTTATTGCTGAGTAATGGCACACCGTTTGGAGATCTGCAAATGGGCTAGCCGAGTAAGAAGAGAAATGGTTCGAACCGTGCGCCGCTAAATGTATTTATAATTTATTTATCGTCCATGTTACAAATCCTGAATGTTATCGCGCGAATCGTTTCTATTCAAAGCTGCTGCTGAAACTTGGGCATGAGTTATGACGGGAGAACAAAAAGGCTCATTTTACAATGTTTGCTTGCTTATTTCAATAATTCCAGTACTATTATTTTAAATACAAAGTTCTCTATTGTTTAGATCATTATGAGAATACGAAATGATTTAAAAATAAGTGTGAACTTTAACAAAGATGTACATTTCAACATTTTTTCATTTGCTTAAACATGAGTTTCACTACACTCTGTATTTAGAAGATATTATAATATCTGCGTGTATACGATCCCTTGTCTTTTGACAATATAAACACTAATCAAAGTATAGGTGTATTAGTTACCTACTATGAACAACTTGAATTACCCATGTGAGAGTGACTCAAATCACCTAAAATTTAATAGATAAAAAAAATATTGAAAAACATCGTAGATACCTACTTGATCAATGTTTGGCACTGCCATTACAATTCAGTAATTAGCTTATACCTAATGAATAGGACAACGCTTCCTATTTGGAAGGCATGCAGATTATTTTAGAAGCTAATTACCAGAGCACAGGCCAAATTAGCTAATAACCATAATTTTAGGCCTGATTATAGAACAACCACATCGTTACAAGTAGGTAAGTACTGGCCACTTGCTGTGTGTGCAAAAGCTAGTCTAAATAAATAGTCGTTTGTTCCATATTCACCACTTACATCAATCTCTATAAACGTAGGTACGAGTAGGTACGGTTATTAAGACGAAAGATAGTGCGAGTTGTACTGATATTATCACGATGAAGAAGTCAAGAAAATACTAAATTTTCGGGACATTTTTCCACACAGAATCGTCTGAACCCAAACTATGGCTGCTAGAGGCTGATATACTTACTCGTACTACACCTAGGTACACATATTTTTTTACATACGTGTTTAAATAGATATTAACACCCAGCAGATATTAAACAAGCACAAATGTTCATCACATGAATGTTTGTTCTAGGTGGGAATCGAACCCACGCCCCCAAGATAAGAAGGCAAGTTTACTACCAACTAAGCCACAGAAACTGGCTGTCAGTTTTAAACTGGCTGACATTTTTTTTAAATCAATGTAGTAAAAAGCGAAGGTTTGTGAGTGAGTAAATGAACATAATAATAATTATGTCATAAAAGTAAAAGTACATACATATGTACTCGTATGTCCTAATAGGTTACCTACACAACTTATGTTTGTTACTTCTTTACGTCAGTTAAAAAATATAATATTTTTCTAGTCTGTCGACAGATAAAGGATAATCGTTACTTTCGTATTTCAAAAAATCAATAAAAAAAACCTGACCCATCAATTTCTTTTTATTTATTTACTTTCTTGGCCTGGGATAACGTTTGTGTTTATCTTAATATTCAAAGTCGGAGAGCAATTTAGTCGGTAAAATGAAGTTTCGTAGGTATTTTAATAGAGGGTCTCTGGATACCTCTTCAGATTTTTGAGCCCTTTGAACCGAATCGTCAATTACAAATTGCTTTTGGAATGATAATTTCACTTAACTTGTTTGCTTTGGGTAGCTGATGGTAGATATCTATATAATATATACCTCTACTTGCTGGGCTATTGATCCACTGGGTAAATTGATGTCTGCTTAAAGGTAGAATGGTAGAATGAGTAAGTCATAAATGTTTATTATTTTTTTTATTTTTTATGATTAAATGGGCCCGTTTGAACACAACACACCTGATGGAAAGTGACGATGCGGTCTAAGATAGAGCACGCTTGCCCATGAGGTGCCGTCTCACTCTTGTCTTGAAGAGAGCCAGGGGCCCTATTCGGAGATTTGAGATTTACATGTCACTTTTCTTCGTCCTTGTTGCTCTCGTTTGAAAAGTCATAGGTGTGAGAGTGACCAAGATAAAATCTTATCTCATCTCACGCTCAGGAATAGCCCCCCAGGTTATATTTATTGCTGGAGAAAGTGGGGAACACCAGTTATAGTACCAGTAGTAGTAGTAGTAGTAGTAGTAGTAGTAGTAGTAGTAGTAGTAGTAGTAGTAGTAGTAGTAGTAGTGAGGAGTATCAGTAGTAGTAGTGGGAAAGTATAGTTTCTATTTGGTTTTTCATTAAACTTTACCATGCTGATCGCCTAGACACCTACCTATTTGAATTTGAGGGTAAAAACATGTTTGTACCTACCAACCTACCTATTCATTCATAATATTATGTGGAGGCATTTTATTAGTTAGTTTTGGCAACAACATCACCGCGGCAGTATGAAAGAAACGGCCCGTTTTAGCCGCGTAATAAACCGTGAGTAGCCTGTCAGGTCGCCCTCGTAAAAACTGACAAATCACTTAATTCCGACCTGTCCCTTTGTACTACTAAAATTGCCGATGCTGCAGGTACTCCAACTGTAACAATCGTAGAACAATGGCTCTCATTTAATCTAACTTTCTTTTCCCTTAGTTGGCAAACAGGTAATGCTTCCACGCCCTCTGCAGGGAAACCCGTGCGATAATTAATTAGTGACGATTTTCGTCACTGTATTTTCTGCAAGAGGTAACGTTGTAAAATTTACTTGTTTCATTATGTTTTCTATTGTACCTACTTAAATGTAAGTATATTTTAATATTTTAAATTCTTTTGTCTTTCCAAAAAAATTTAAAATATATTATACTAGCTGTCACCCCGCAACTTCGTTCGCGTTTATTATTTATATATATATATATATATATTATATATATATGTGTGAGCTATCCTATCTGTTAAGTTAGATCGAACTGCACACGGTGTGCAAATTTGATTGAAATCGGTTTAGTAGTTTAGGAGTCTATAGCGGACAAACAACGTGACACGTAATTTATATAAATTAAGATAAGATATATTATTTATACATTTTATTTATATAATTTATTTATTTATTTATAAATAAACATACGATGAATAAGTGATACTTACGCTAAAATCTTCGGCATCTTCAGACAAGAAAAGACAAAGTCAATGTTTTGATGTTTTTACTTAATACTTATTTATTACATATGTACAAACTATACAATAATAATATTTTACTTGGTTATTTTGTAGTGTTCTGTGTTAGTCACAGAACTCAGGTCTCATGCGAGGCCTTTTTGTAAGGGGGTTTTTCTGTAGCCAGATTTACGTAGGCTTAACACCTACTGAGACAGACAGATACATAGGTGTAGGCGTGTAGGTATATGTATTTTTTTCTATGCCTCTACTTTTGTATGATTAGATAAATAAGAAGGAAATCCCGAATATGAGAAATGAAATAGGAAAAACATCAAGCCACTAGGAATAAAATTGCCTTCAAATTACTTTTTTTTTTTCCTTCTATATAAATGCTTTTTTACAAGTTCCAGAAATAGCGTGTTATCTTCACGCGTGAATAAGATATCGGATTGTCGGAAAATTCATAAATAAAATGAATCGAGAAAAGAAGTTCCGTGAGATAAAAGACAAATAAGTTGTCGTGCAACCGTAACTCAGATAGAAGGCGGAGCGAGAGCCGCAAATATTTGCTACTTTGAGAGCCCTTACTTGGTCCTTGCTCAAAAATTGGGGCGGCATACCTACTGATGAAATCGGTTTATTATTTTATTACGATCAAACGCGTTTTTTAATGACCGGGATGGTTGACAGAGGTAAAGTATCATCGAGAAACTCGGAAAGTATAATCACCTACTTACCTTATACTCACCTATAAAAAGCTTTGATTGTACATAATGCCGAAAATTATTGGTTACTATCAGGCAAACGAGCTGCGCGTTTCGTAATTTTTCAATGTAACTGTCTGTCTGATGTTAGTAGCATTTTCTCATTTCTTTTCATTTATTGCAAACTATTTTTTTTAAATTACCATTTCTCTTGCGCTTATCAACTCAGCAACGCCTGAACGTGTGTGACAAGTCAACGTTACATAAAAACTTTTTAACAAAAATTGACACATATCGTCACGCCTTTCCCCCGAAGGGGCTGGCAGAGGTGTAATACAACACTCACACTTCGCCGGACGATATTCAGTCCCAAATGTAACACGGAGCGAGTCTGTGGCCATACACCGGGCTCCAGTGATGTAGCAGATGTCTTGCAATATGCACATAATTATGTTCACACAATGAACAAATTGGTGCGTGCCGTCGGCTGGGATCGAACCCCCTGCCTCTGGCTTGAGAGACGGGCCTTCTGCAACTAGGTTATCATCGCTAACAACAGTTTAAATATCCAAAAGAGTCCACATTCACCGCTCTCTTGAAGACTCTCTGACTTGGAACACGGCCTTAAACTTAATAAATACCCCAAGAGCGAGACGAATTATCGTAACACTTTCAACAGTAAACCGTTAGAAATTATTAGAAAAAAATTCAATAGGTATATTGTTCCTGTAAACTTTAGGTTATTACCTTAATTCCTAAATTATTTCAAATTATTTCGCCTTCTGAATTCGGAGATACTAAGGATAGCCGTCATATATAAACCTTTCTTAGGGTTCTGTACCCAAACGGTAAAACGGGACCCTATTATTACTAAGACTCCGCAGTCCGTCCGGCTGTCTGTATATCCGCCTGTAAGCAGACTGTATCTTACCGTGATAGTCAAATAGTTGAAATTTTCACAGGTCATGTATTCTGTTGCCGCTACAACAACAAACAGAATAAAGTAAATATTTAAGGGGGCTACCATGCAACAGACATATTTTTTTTCCTTTTTTTTCTATAGTACGGAACTCGTACTTGGTCGGTTTTTTTTACTGCCAAACAGCCGTTATGTATACAATACATATATGTATATATATGTAGATGTATGTAGTAGCGCCAAATATCAAGTTGCTAGTTTTAATAGTTTCTAAAATAATTGTCTCTGACATACACAAAGACACACATTAAAGTCTCATCATAAGGCTGCGTTTCCATCAGAGATGTACACGGATGCGAAGCGAGGGATGTGTTTGTTAAGAACCAATAGAATCGCTTCATCTGAGCGAGGCTAGGTTAGGTAAATAAGATAAGATGGGATGAGATGATGGGATGGGATGGGATGAGATTTATTTCCAAACATACGATTTTTTACGTCTTAACAAACATATTAATATTTGTTAAGACGTAAAATTAATTATAAATCGCTGTTAAAAAAAAGGCAATTCCCACATATACCTACGAATGCGGTTCCACACTAGGCTCAAGGCCCGCAACCTGAAGTGAAACGATTATATTGGTTCTCAACAAACACATATTTCGCTATGCATCCTCGCATATAGAGATGTACGTCCTCTAACAAGGGGTGGAAACGCAGCCTAAGAGTTCCTTTTTACCAATTCGGTACGGAACCCTAAAAATATGAAAGAGGCTACTACGCAGAGAACCCTAACTGTGCTCATGCGACACATTGCACAATAAAAACTATTTTTCAACTGCAGCAGAGCAGCTATTATTCACGTAGAGTAGCGCAACCACAGCAATTAGCTACGGAGACAGGAGGTCGCGTAGTATGGCTTTTCGAACAATACGAGGTACTTACCTAACTATTCATATGGGTATACCATATTACTTACCGTAGGTAACTATTTCTACAGATGACCTGGTTTTTGGCAGTGAAGTTTTGTGAATGAAGAAACCATGAAGAAGAAATTCATTACCCGACTGCGCAAGAAGGAGGATTATGTTTTTCGAGTATATGTTTGTATGTATGCGAGTATGTGTATGTATGTACGAGGTTTCTATGGCACGTCCTACAGCCTAAACAGCTTGGATGGATTTCGACATGTTAAGTGTCATTTGAATCGTCTCGATAGTGGAAGTGACATATGGTACCACATTTTGCAGTCAGATTTTTGTTTTTCTCATAATAATGTTACTTGTTAAGTATTTATTTTAACTAATCATATCTCAATAAAATGTCAGGCTTATAGTCGTAACCAATCAACCTCGATATTACATGTAATCCTCAGATTACACACACGCTACGGAATACTCTTTTAGCAGAGCCAAATACAGCGCTACGCAATGCTACGAAGTATTATTGTGCTCGTAGCAACGCTGAGTCATACTGTAGAACCATGTACAATTATAGAACTAAATTCGTAGTCTTTCAGCTACGTACGCTAAAAGCAATGCTACCACGGGGTAAAGTTATGTTCGAAATAGTTTTGTTGGACAAAAATTAAATCACCAACATCTTTTTAATCATTTTCAAACTTCTGGATTTTATGAGGTATAGTATAAGCATGATATTTACATATATCATACAAATCTTATGTTTATTTTTGTTATAATTTGCACACCCTGTCCCATATTCATTTGTCGTATCCTCTCCATACTAAGGTTGCCTGGAAGAGATCGCTTTTAGTGATAAGGCCGCCAGTTGTTACACTATTTAATAAGTTTTATCATTATTTTTCTCTTGTTGTTTTGTTATCTGTGGTGTGAACAATAAAGAGTTTATCTATCTATCTATCTATACCTTAACGATCGAGCGAGCGTTAGTGAGCGAAGCGTCTATGCTTCAGCTTTGACAATAATGCTTTGGTATGTCCGAATTCTGTCCGAATATCTTTCCGGATATGTCTTTCTCTACAGGTCGCATTGCTTATCAAAAAAAAAATACTGTCTCCGCAATTTTGAAAACTTTCCAAAAACTGACCTGCCAAAAAAGTTTTATACAATTATCAAACCTGCTCACAAAATTTCACAAGAATCGGTTGAGTAATGCGACCTGTAGTGGAGGAAAGACGTCGGCCTCGAGGTCTACAGCTCACAGAACCACAAGTTGAAGAAATATCAACTAACACCAAGGCAGCAATGCAGAAGAAACGAGTGTTTAAAAATTTAAACTGGTATTCACGTCAGCATACATCGTGAGGCTTCCCGATAAACATCCCCGGGCGCCGGGGCGGCTAGCGAGACGCTTTGTTTACGTCCTGGGTGCACGTAATACATCACTTTGGTACCCGGGTAGGTAGGTACTACGTGATACTAGTGTATACTATACTTGAGTGCACGCACGCTAAACTAATGCAGGTTCACACCACGTGAAAAGGCCTTCCGCTACAAGTTGTAGAAACTTACTTAAAGGTGATGGCGATAGCGGTTGTTGAGTTAGCTCTTTAGGAACCAGCAAAAACAGTTTCAGTTAATTTCAGTATTGCACCTACTTATGTGCTTCTATTTATCTTAACTGACAGTAGACCAAAATAAGTGAATGAAGTAGGTAAGTATGGCGGAGCAGAGATGATCACTCGTTGACTCGTTGCAATACATCAAAAATACACCAAAAACTGCCAAACTTACTACCTAGAAGTGAAGAGAAGGAAGCAATCACTAAAGTGACTATGTCATAACGGCCGTAACGCGATTTCTCGGGCCCTGTCTATTATGTCCCTGCCTGAAGTATGAACGTCGTAACCACTCAGTCGTCCGATCTAGGGACCCTGACTTCCTGTACCTATCTTATTACACTACCCACCCTTTATCCCTGCAGGCCGGGCCCGAGAAGTCGCGTTAATATAACAAGCACTTGAGAATTCCGACACTGCCTGGGCTTTCGTTACGTAGTTCGAAACCATAATATTTAATTTTGAAATATGTAAAACTTAAAGATGAAAACAAGAATAATATATTATAATGTATGTAGTTAGTACCTGTGAAAAACTAACGGGCGCTTTCAAGAAATTGCAATTAAGAAATGCCCGCACTAAAACTGATTCCCACATCATCCTTATCCTTAAATACCACACTAAAATTATAAACCTGAAAGTTTGTGAGTGTGTAAGTGTGTCTGTTTGTTACTTTTTCACGCACAAACAGATGGATTTTGATTTTCAGAAATTGGACGGTCCCGGCCCCTCTCCTGCGATCTAATGCGAGCCGCCTGCTCCAGGACTCTAGAGCAGCGTCCATGGAGTTTCTTCGCCATTCCTCCACCTCCCGTGGGGTAAGCCAGAGGTCCTCTTCGCGTGCCCGTGCCCTGCGCCAGTATACTGAGGACAAGACATCAGCCTCCAGGTCCCACGGGAGAGAGGCTACGAAGACGCAAGCCACTTCATGTGAGAGTGTGCGGTAGCCCCTGCAGACTCTCACTGCTGTAGCCCTCTGGCTCCCATAGAGCCGGACAATTCTCTTGGAGTCCAGGGAGCCAGCCCATATTGGAGCCTCGTATAGGGCCATTGAGCGCACTACCGCCATGTAGAGGCGACGGCAGCTCCCATTCCCTCCACCGAGGTTTGGAAGGAGGCAACTTAGCGCAGCCGCCGTCCCCATTAGCCTCGGGATCAGCCGCTCGAGGTGTGCCCCGAATTTCCATCTGCCGTCGAGCACAACGCCAAGATATTTTGTGGAGGTAGTGAACAGCCAGTGGGACTATGAAAGGTTTTTCTTGATTACCTTGAAGAGAAAAGACAGAGCCTTAGCCCAGCGGCCCAGATGTGTACCACGACGAAATTACAGGCACACAAGCTTTGAGATAAACTGACTAACTTAAGGTGGGTCTGTTGTCACTAGTTCCATTGATTGTTCTATTGATAAAAAACTAGTTGGACTTTTTTATTCTAGTAGTTCCATTCATAATATTTCATAATAGGCTTGCCTTTGGCCGCCAACATGCCTGATGATGAGCAGTGATGCGGCCTACGATGAAGCACGCTTGCCTAGAAGAAACCGATTCACACGAGACTTGAAGACACCCAAATTATAAGTGTCAGGAAACACACATTCAGGCAGGGTATTCCACACTCTAGCGGTCCGTATCTCGATGCAATTACCTTGGACATGTAGTAACTCTCCTCCCGTTCGCGTTCTCCACTCTGCAGCACAGAATACTCTATTACATAGAGGATAGCTTATTCTTCCAATCTCCACAAATCCACACAAAATATTTACCTACCTACTTATTGAACCCCCAGCAATAAACGTTGTAGGTATAGCCTCGTATACAGTGTTTTGTCTTTTTTTTTCGAAAAAGACAAAATGCTGTGCAGCTGTTCCGAGGCTATACAACATTTATTGCTAAGGATTAGAATCTGTAACGTTTTGAACTCCAAATTCTCCGTTAGTACGTACCTAGAATGTCGTTCCTGATGCACCGGCCTAGGACAATTTTTCACCTGCGACATTTAAATGTGGAACCCGGTACGCAGACTTGGGACCCTATTCGGAGATTTGAGATTCTCATCTCACCATTTTGCGTCCTTGTTGCTCTAGTTTAAATTGTCATAGGTGTGAGAGTGACCAAGATAAAATCTCATCTCATCTCACGCGCAGGAATAGCCCCCTTGGTTTGATAACGGAGGCGGATGCTGGATTAGCACCCGTTTTCATTTGACATCTCCTAATTTGTTTGGAGCTGTCAATGGAGTTACGAAAGTACCTAGTCTAACATGCGTAATTTCATGATCCGAAAAACAAGGTCTAGCATTCAGCAAACACGGAATGACGTCATCGTCATCGAACATGTTGTAAATGACTTATTTCGGTCTTGCTAAAGTATCGATTGACGTCACTACGTGTTGAATACTATAATACCTGGCGGAGTGTGTTAAACCATGCGTAATACTAATTTTAGGTCAAAGTATGGGGATTTGTTCATTCATGGTTCATTCAATTTGTTTCACACTAAGGTTTAACACTTGTTTCACAGCACTCAAGATCACGATCCTCCATGATGGCTGTTACGGAATGAAACGCTCTCGCGAATCTCGCGAGAGCGTTTCATTCGCGCTTCGACCGGCAAAAATAAGTAATCCTCTGAATGTCCCGTTGTCACAGTGCTCACTCAGGGGTTTTTGGCGGGAGCCCAAAAGATGGTGTCGTGATTTTGTATTATTTTCTAAAACTTGTGATTCGTCGAGTGGTAAAGTGTAATAGCGTGCACGAGTGTGAGTAAATGATATAAACATTAGGAAATGCTACTTTTCGTGTTCTCTACAAAACTCGACTTAAAGTTACAGAAAAGTGAATACTTTTCTGTAACATAAAGTAGGTATTCACGGCTTTACTGAAATGGGAAAAAGAGAGGGATTCATCTCACCTATCATCACCCTCTCCTTCATCATCTTCATCATAGATATAACAAAATTAAATAATGTACGGAGAACATACGGATACATAATAAGCAACAAATACTAGGAATTGCGGAAATTCGGAATTAAACATTAGGAAATGCTACTTTTGTTTTTCTCTACAAAACTCGACTTAAGTTTCAGTAAGGTATCCATGGCTTTACTGAAATTGGAAAAGGGTAGGGATTCATCTCATCTTTCATCACCCTAGTTGATAAAATCAGGCGTTACTTTGCGGAAGTTTATCTTCAAAATTGTTATTTGAACTAATATCTAGTGTAATTCCGCTTTAACGTCGCATTAAGTACATCAAGGAAAATGAAGTTTCTATTCTATTCTTATTTTGAAAAAAAAAAAAAAAAAATTAATGACATACTAGAAACTCCTAGACTCTCCGACCGCGTGGCCGAGAATAGCCACGCGCTCGTGTGTATAACACAGCAGTTACCAGTTACGTCCTGGGGGCTTACCATGAACTTTTACAAAAACATCATTGCGCAGGAACGTTTTGTTACATTCCTTAATAAGTATTGTTTTGTATCATACCACAAGCATTGAAAACAATAATGTTTTAAAACGTTTTTACTCCTGCTAAAGTGATGGGAAAAGAATGTACGATACAAGTGCTTCTACACACTCTGTGGTATTTTTGCGTTACGAACTGTCATTATCAGTGTGAATGTCATATATCAATCTTAAATCCAGTATTTTCGAGTATGGTGTTGCCAGATGTATATATGTCAATCGTAATTATACGATTTTTGCCGTGTAAAAATCGGACAATCGGGGTCGTACAATAGTACGACCGCATAGCGAAATCGTGCCTACAATATCCCTATCGATACAGGGAAATTACACTTACGGTTTTTACAAGTTGCAAGTAAAAACACTACGGTTTCTTATTATTTTCTTCCCTAAGAATTTTTATTTTCCTCACCGACGTACAATCGCTCATGAAACATCTGGCGACACTTGGTTGTATGAACAATGTCAAGAGTTTTTGGCGGGAACCGAAAAGATGGTGTCGTGTTTTTGTATTATTTTCTAAAACTTGTGATTCTTCGAGTGTTAAAGTGTAATAATGGTGGATTATTAACGTTTACCGGTTCGTCAACGTGCACGAGTGTGGGCAAATGATACAAACATCGCGAAACGCGATTTTTCGTGTTCTCTACAAAACTTCACTTAAAGTTTCAGTAAAGTATCCATAACTTTACTGGAATGGGGAAAGGGGGGGGATTCATCGTCTTCATCATCACCTCATCATAATCATCCCATCATCTGTTACTGAAGGAAAAAATATTACTAAGAATCCGACTGAAGGACGAGTATCCATGGTCATGAATAATTTAAAAAAAAAAAAAAATGAACAATGTCAGAGGAGTTTTGGCGGGAACCGAAAAGATGGTGTCGTGTTTTTGTATTATTTTCTAAAACTTGTGATTCTTCGAGTGTTAAAGTGTAATAATGGTGGATTATTAACGTTTACCGGTTCGTCAACGTGCACGAGTGTGGGCAAATGATACAAACATCGCGAAACGCGATTTTTCGTGTTCTCTACAAAACTTCACTTGAAATTTCAGTAAAGTATCCATAACTTTACTGGAATGGGGAAAGGGGAGGGATTCATCGTCTTCATCATCACCTCATCATTATCATCCCATCATCTGTTACTGAAGGAAAAATTATTACTAAGAATCCGACTGAAGGACGAGTATCCATGGTCATGAATAATTTAAAAAAAAAAAAAAATGAACAATGTCAGAGGTTTTGGCGGGAACCGAAAAGATGGTGTCGTGTTTTTGTATTATTTTCTAAAACTTGTGATTCTTCGAGTGTTAAACTGTAATAATGGTGGATTATTAACGTTTACCGGTTCGTCAACGTGCACGAGTGTGGGCAAATGATACAAACATCGCGAAACGCGATTTTTCGTGTTCTCTACAAAACTTCACATAGAGTTTCAGTAAAGTATCCATAACTTTACTGGAATGGGAAAAGGGGAGGGATTCATCGTCTTCATCATCATCACCTCATCATCATCACCCCATCATCTGTAATGAAGGAAAAATTATTACTAAGAATCCGACTGAAGGACGAGTATCCATGGTCATGAACAAATTAATAAAAAAAAAAAAAATGAACAATGTCAATTTTTTTTTTTGTTTTGTCCCATAGGGCAGGCTAGAGGCAACATAGCCATACCACCTAGTCATCCGTATGTTTGTCATAACATTTTTCAATAAATCTCTGATGAAGATGATGATAAATGAGATAAATCCCACTCCTCTTTCCCTCTTTCAGTAAAGGCGAGTTTTCGTTTTAGAAAATAATACAAAATCATGACACCATCTTTTCGGTTCCCCTCAAAAACGTAAATTAAATCTACATTATTAAGATCATTAAGGTAAATTAAAATTCAATTGCTGTATACAATTAAAGTTTGTGAAAAATATTTTGGTGATATCTAGAATTTAATGCTTAGAATAATTTGTCACAGCGGCCGCAGAGTCTCAGCGAAGCAGTTCGATATCATGTGAGACTTTTTAAAAACCCACAGTGAAATCGCTGCGGGCTTTAATAGGAGTCTGCAGGCGAAGGCTAATTCTAAGAAGAAACAAGTGCATCGAAAGGAGCGGACTTAGCCAAAAGAAAATATATGTGAAAAAGGGTTAAAATTTATTTTGGAGCCCGTCTGAAGGCGTCCTTCGTAGTATGGAGCTTCTAATATCTGCTTCGAGAAACTCGAAAGTTTCCAAATCATCGGCCATCTTGCTAAATATTACAAATAGAACCTCAGAAACACAGCAAAAACTCATTAATAAATAGAAAAAGTTACACGGAGAGCAACTTTTTAACAATCGTTGTAATTTGTATCATTCCTGCTATTTTGACAGCTTGGCAGGAATACTTTAGAGGTCGTGGTACGGTTTTTAAACAAATGTTCCTTGGATTGAATGAACGAAATCGAGTGACGTCATCAAAACTGCTAAGCGATATCAAAACGTAGCAGGAATACTTTTAGGGTGTTCATGGTACGAAATTACGAAGTAAGGCTTAATTAATGATGTTTTAAGAGGTTGTGGTAAGCCCCAAGATGCCTCGTGGAGAGGCGAAACACGTGTCGACGAAGTGCTCGAAGAATAGGGATTTTTTATTTCATATTGCTTTTTTATTGTATATTATTTTAATTGTATTAATTTTTCGATAAAATTTTGTTGTAAATTTCATAACATTATTTCTGTTAAATTCCTTAATGAATTAGCTTCATAAATCAAATTGTATAAAGTTTTTAGTAGATTTTATTAAATTAGGTCTGTTAAATTCGTTATTTGAAATATAAAATTATATAACGTTTAAATTAGATTCAAATATCAATTTGTAAGAAGTTTTCTAGTAAATATCATTAATTATTATTTTTTTTTTTTTTCTAAATTAAGAATAGAATAGAAAATTCATATTCCTTGATGTATATTAGTTCAAATAACAATTTTCATCACCCTCTCCTGTAACATCGTCATTTTAGATTTAATAACTCATACTTAAACGAAAAAATCAAACGGATGACAAGGCAGTATGGCCATGTTGGCTTTAGCCTGCCCTATGGGGTAACAAAAAAAAACAACTTGTTCGAATCGAAAGAAATAAACCTAAATGTTTCGAAAGAAAAGAAACCATCGTTTATTAGTAATTTTAGGTAGTCTGATTACTTGGGAAGGAAACAAAGAGTTTTGTTTACTTTACCAATACGCAAGCTTTTGACAAGTTCGGCTTTCGGCAACTGCACAAAATCACTGTAAGTTTGAATATTGAATATTTCTTGTAAAAACAGTCAATACTGCGTCACTTAGTATTAAAAATAATTACCTAGATAGGTAAATATTACCTTGTCCTGCCGCAAGATGCGTCTTAATACCTACCTTGTGACTGACTCAAACTTAATAAATGCGCCGCAAGCGAGACTGGCGTCTCATGGCGGCGGCGTCGTATATTATACCATGGCATCTCTGACGCCCGCACAAAACATTCGTTTTCGCTACGTTTTTCACCTAACTTCATAACCGCCAATAAGTTTGAATCATGATCCAAAAAAACAGGGTCTAGCAAACAGCAAACACATAATGACGTCATCGTCATCCGTCTCTTTCGAACTTGTAAATTAAATGACTTATTTCGATCTTGCTTTTGCATCGATTGACGTCACTAGATGTCAACTAATGTCAAGCCCATAACATTAGTGTTGTACATGAAGTGACACTGTAAAGTTCATTTTGTTTCTAAGCGCTAATCTTCATTGTTTTTTTTTTCAGTCTCAAAATGATAACCAGTGAAAAAGAACTGACAGTCGATTTACAAGATAACAAAGCCATTCTAAAACACATGCTCAAAACTCTATCAGAAAAATGTGATGAAGAAGCTGATAACAATTCCAGTAGTATTCCATTATTTAATAAAGAAGCCAGAATCACATACTACACAGGGCTGCCTTATAATGTAGTTGAAAAATTGGCCATGGATAAACAAGAAGGAACCATGCTGAACCTCTCAAGCCGCATATTAATTCTTAACACTATAAAAGGTCTGTGTATAAGACAGCAGTTACCAACATTCAGTACCATATTTGAAGAAACTCGTAATAAATTACAGAACAAGCATGATCAAGCAATTACAGACTACAATGAATTTCTTAGAGAAATGGAAATATTAGGGTATGTTTTGAAAGAAACAGTGAATAAAATAGTGATTGTTATAGAAGATCCAGAGGTAAGATTTGAGCGCTTCATGTATCTGCAGAGATTGAAAAAGTTTAGAAGTAATAGTGTACAATGGCCACAAATTGTTTATGTTGATCAGAGGCTTGTTAATCTCACTCAAAAGTTTGATAAGCCTACACTGTCTAATTTTAAGAAAGTACCAATTGATCTGGAAGAAAGCATCTTCTACCATGCTGTATCCAAAACAGGCTACTTAACTGGACTGTTTAGTAACAAAACTGATTTCAACAAATGGTTAATAGACATATTATTGGTACACTTAAAAAAATCAAGTGTAATAATAATGGACACTTTAAATGGCCCTCCGGAAAATGTGATCTCTATAACAAGATATCATTCCAAATCCGATATGCTCCTATGGTTGACCAATAACAATATTCCATGTAGTAGCAACATGACTAAACCAGCGCTGTATGAATTGATAGATAAATGTAATGAACACCAAAAAGAGCAGAGTATTGACTGCATCTTTAAATCCCAAGGTCATGAGGTTTTGAGGTTGCCTCGTCACCTTTTTGATTTGTCTATGACTACTCCTCTATGGAATGCTATGGAACGACAAGAAATAGGCACAGCAACCTCATTGATGGATTTACAAACTGCATTGTTGAAGAAAATTGCCTCCATCCCAGTGTCAGTCTGGACTGACTATGAAAATGCGATAGAAAAAAAAGAGCAAGAAATTTTTGATTTAGACATCACAATAGAAAATTTTTGTGACATGTATGAGATTATAAAGTAAAGCAGTGTTCGATCAGATATACATAAATGTCATGTCTCATTAAAAATTAGGCCTCTAAAGTGGCACTGCATCAACACTTAGCGTTCTAATACCAAGTTATTAAAATTGGTTGATGAAATACATATACATAATTATAATCTTGGCCTTTGAAAGGCCAGAGGTAATAGGTATCTTCTAAATCTTCATCTTCAACCACATCATTGATGCTTACCAACAGGCAAGTTGGTGGTCCAAAGCAGACTTATTTGCAATTAAGAAAAACTCATTTTGATCCAATAGTCTGGCGCTTTTTAAAAGAGAAAATTGCGATTTTGGTTGAATGCTGGCAGAAAGGCTGAAACTTAGCGTGCATGTAGCTTTCATATGTTCTTCACTTCCGAAGTAGAAACCACTTGAAAACTAATACTTTCCTTTCATGCCCCAAAATACAGATTTTTCTCAGTAAAAAAGCCTGACTATAAGCCTTATCATTCTGCAATAATGTTGATGACATTTGCTTAAGGGTTCTGCAACACTCTGAATTTTTTATACAAATGTGCTAGTTGAATTGAAGATTATGATTAAATTTGGCATGTTTTGATTAATTAATTTAATAGACAAAGCAAATCTAAAATCTTAGTTATTTAAAAATGATTAGATAAGTGCAAAAGTCATAAAAATAATTGAAAATGTAATTTGCCACTCCATACCTTTACTTGCTTTCTTCGCTTGTCGTCTCTTTCTAGACGAAGTTGCAATAAAAAACCTTTAGCCAATGCGAAGTTAAGTCTAAAGTGGTCGCCGGACCCTTTAGTGTTCTAAGCACATTTATTTTAAGCGTCTGCCTAGGGGACGCCTAAGGCGTCGTGACACCGACTGAATCATAATGCGACTGACAGTTTTCGTATTGAGACATGACATCTTGTACCTACCTATATCTGATCGAAGAACAGTACAATAAGGTAGCTCTAAGATCTAACTATTATTAAATAAATTCCTTTTTTCTTCTTTTGCTGTTTCTTGTTTATACTTACCTAAATAGAGTTATGTAATAACTAGTTAGCCAATAAAACTGTTATTATTTATATTTAAAAGTCAAAGGCTTTTAGTGGAATGCTAAGGATTATATTTTCATACATTCCATCTAACAAATGGATGTTAGATCTAGAGTTAAATTCGTAAAAAACATGTCCCAAGCATTTAGATAAAATATATGTATGTAAGTAAGCACAGATATTTAGATATACTTGTTAGCTTAAAATTGGTAGGATCTTTCTAAACATTTCGTCACGCCCTTCCCCCGAGGGGACTGGCAGAGGTGTAATACAACAACCACACTTCGCCGGACGATATTCAGTCCCAAATGTGACAGGGGGCGAGCCTGTCGCCATACACCGGGCTCCAGTCATGTAGCAGATGACATACAATACGCACACATGTTCACAAAATGAACAAAGTGATGCTTGCCGTCGGCTAGGCTCGAACATGCTCCCTCTGGCTTGAGAGGCGGGCCTTCGCCAACTAGACTAGGATCTTTCTAAAGTTTCATAAATTGAAATTCACAGATAGGTAATGGTTTGGTTTGGTAAGCACCTTGTCCTATCTAAGACATTATAATTGGTTCATTCACGGTCCATTGGCCGAGCGAAGCAAGATCTCGAAGTCTATGGAGACATCTCGGCATTTATTTGTTAGGCGGTAACTTGAGTAGGTATATACCGTTGATCCGACCTTTATTGAATTTGACAGGTAAGTAGTTCATGCAAATAGAAAGAAAGAAAGAAACAATTTATTTTAACGCACAAAACACTACAACAACAACAAACAAAATACACAATAAAACATTAACATAAGTAGGTACATGAATATAATAACTTCTACATATACTTACATTAAGACAAACAAATGTTTAGATGATAAAGTTTCAGTTGTCGCTGTAGTGTCCAATGCGACAAAAAAGGTTAGTGCTCAGCAATGGTGTTGCTAATTTCTTAGCAGCGCTGGTTTTCAGCACTAACAAAAACAATTCTAAGTTCGATCATGAGCGAAATAGGACGAGCAAGTAAGGAGAAATGCGAAGTCTTCTTTCGAGGCGAACTCATAATAATTATAATAATATAACTAACGGAAGCGGATATAGCGAAGTTATAATAATATAACTGACGGCAAGAATTGCAGACTAGGCTTGGCCCAGACAGACCGGAAAAATCCTCGCTTACTTATTGATGTCATTGACAAATAAACCTTAACACCATAGCCTAAAATCCAAAACCGTGAAATATCAACAGAAATATCAGCGTCGCCTCTATATTATGCCATTGTAGTCTATCCTACTTCCTTCCTACTAATATTATAAACGCGAAAGTTTGTAAGAATGGATGGATGGATGTATGGATGGATGTTTGTTACTCTTTCATGCCAGAACGGCTGGACAGATCTAGATGAAATTTGGCACAAAGATAGATTATAGTCTAGAATAGCACATAGGACTTTTTAACCGCGGGTGAAACCGCGGGGCACAGCTAGTAGTGATATAGGTACGAATATAATATAGGTACCTAAGTAGGTAGTTCATAATATATTTTAATGACGTTTATTTTGTGTTCAAGGAATTTTCCTTCAGTTTGAGCTGAGGTATAGAGTCCGACTACTCCACTCGAATAATTAAGTTGGGTAGGTTGGGGTTAGACAAAAAGTAGTCAACATCGTCGATGTCTCACCACTTTTTACAGTTGTCATTTGGACCGTCATTTTGTACTCCTCATGCTGGCTATATAGGTACACACCAAGCCAACGAATGCCGAAGAATGCGCTGCGTCCCGTTTCGTTTCAATAAAATAAAACGAGATGCAGCATATCGTTGGCCTTCGTAGGCATTGGTCTGTACGCAGCATGAGTACGACAGCGGCCCCGTAGCCCCGACATTTTGCGCGAGGTGGAACACCCTTGGGTTTTTAGTGGGTAGGCCGTCAGTGGCGGGATTCCCACATAACCACCCGGTGCCCGCACCCGGGCTGTTAGTGGTATCCATGAAGGATTTTCCCAAGGTTTAAAAAAATGGTCTGTAAGCAGCATCACACCTCGGTCAGAGCCGATTAGGTTGCCTGAGGGTCTACAATGACATCTTATGGCAATAATGGTTACAAAGAAAACGGAACCATCATGGAAATAAGATGTCATGGTAAAACCCCTGGTAAAATAATCCAAACGTCTGAGCTGTGATTTTTTTGCAAGCTACTGGAGGGATTTCATCTTACCCCGTGCCCTGGAGCCCTATTCGGAGATTTGAGATTTTCATCTCACCTTTTTTCGTCCTTGTTGCTCTCGTTTGAAATGTCATAGGTGTGAGAGTGACCAACATAAAATCTTATCTCATCTCACGCGCAGGAATAGCCCCCCTGTTACTTTGATAATCAGATAGGTCTAAGTATTTTATTTAAATATTTATCTATTATTCGCGAGGCCGATAAGCAACTTTTATGCTGCGTTCAGACGCTCGCGTTCAGAGCGACATTGAACGGGCGCAAGCATGTGAACAGGCTGCTTGTGCTCGCGCCCGTGCTCGTGCTCGTGAATGTCGCCGATCGGGCCGACTTTCGGTTATTCAGCGCCGCGCGCGCCAGGCTGCATGCCGGGCTGCGCACTGCGGCGCGCGTGTGAACGCAGTATTACACGTTCTGCCCTCACAGATACTCACCTAGTGTTATCAAATACTTTTAATGCATTCTATGGCAAAAAATACTCTAATAATCAACCGATACTCGTGAAATTTTGTGCAAAAAAAAACATGTCTCCGCCATTTTGAAAAAATCCAAAAACTGACTCGACAAAAAAATCTGTATAATTATCGAACCTACTCACAAAATTCAAGAGAATCGGTTGAGAAATGCGACGTGTAGGGAAGACAGAGAACTCGCCAGAATTCGGACAAACGAAAGCATTTTTGTCGACGCTGAAGCATAGACGCTTCGCTCACTAACGCTCGCTTGGTAGGTATGCCTTGCGACTTGCAAATAGGTACACAGATACTTATTAGCGTGCTAGCCCAGATTTTGTCCTAATTTAACGCCATATTTTCAAAACAGTAGGTACAAACTCTGGTGGGAGTCTTCGGCCGTGGCTAGTTACCACCCACCGGACCAAGCCATGCCGTGAAATGACCTAGTCGTGTTTCGGGATGAAGTCCGGTGTAACCGTCCCGAAGACGGGTCTGAGCAGTAGCGCACTTGTAGCGCCTCACGCGAGTTGGTGGTCAAACGCCGACCTATTCTACATAAAAAAAAAAAAAAAAAAACATTGCTCATTTTTATAGTATTTCAGGCGAGCTAACACTGGTATTGACATTGCACCATTGTTACAGCGAGTTTGCATGCTTTTGTTTTGAATAATTTCGGTAACTTGTGCATCGGGGATATAGCTCAGTGGTAGAGCAATCGACTGCAGATCGATAGGTCCCCGGTTCAAATCCGGGTGTCCCCTGACTTTTTTTATAGATTTTGAGGGAAAATAATGTACCTAGTTATAGTAATGACTATGATAAAACCTATCTGTATGTAGATTTTTACATGCATGAAAACCTATGACATGGTAAAAGTTTTCTAAACAAAACTTTTGCAAGACATTAATAAAGCATAACTATAAGGAAGATGGAAGTCGTGCTATAATTTCTTTCGAGGAACTGTCACGCAAGGTAGCTAAATTATTTACTGTTTCATCTATTCACTGGCGAAAATAATTACACAATTAGATACCTACCTACCTATGTAATTACTTTTCGTATTTCTTTATGTTCTTGTCCATCCAAAGGTTACCTGGAAGAAATCGCTTTAGGCGATAAGGTCGCCCTTGTACTGCCGAAAAATGTATTATAGTTTTTAAGATTTCATGCAGTTTTTTGATGTGCAATAAAGTTGTATTGTATTGTAATTATAGAGGTATGGTAGGTATAGGTTATTTCGATTCCATGCCTAACTTTGATCAATAACATACATACATACTCGTACCTATCGTTTGCGAACCTACCTACTCATTTAACAAGAATAATACCCATTTCAAAAAGAGACTAAAATGTTAACCTTAACTGAGCTAACGTAGCCCTTTGACAGGTTTATCCCTCAGCCTTCAGAGCTGGCCTGTATGCAAATTACAAAGAAAAATTTGATCCCAAGCGGGCCTTCGAAGCAACAATTTATAATCTCTTTATCCAATAATCCGCGAAGCCAATTTCGAATAAAGAGTGAGCAGTTAAGGCCCAAGGTAAAACACGTCCCCTACCTACCTACCAGTCTACTTTTCATGTAAATTTTAAGCTGTCGGGTTTTCGAGAGGATTTTGATGGAATCAGAATTGTGAAGACGAAACAATTTCCGGTTTAACTGCATTATAGCATAGCACGTTCACTATTCTTACCGTGACTCGGGTGGCTCGATACATTTTAGGCCTCGGTTTTCGTTCTATCTTCAAGCTAGGTACGTCAGAGGTCTTCGGGTGGCTTAGAAACTCTGACATCAGGGTTAGCCACTTGACCTATACGAACTTGCTTGCCTGCTTTTAAGTATTCTCCAAATTTTTTTTTAATGCATTATTGAAGTGAATATTTTGAACGATGACCGTAGAGAACAATCTCCTTATTCACGCAATTCTATCTAGTGCATATTGTTAACTAGAGGGCCATTGGAGCCATGAACCTCATAAGCAGATTATTTTCCAAGAAACTTGTACTTCTTATTGAAAACGAAATGCAAGAAGGATTGATCGTCTGTTCCATGTTTATGTTGCCCTAGTATTGTATTTTAATAATAACTAGCTGCGACCCGTGGTTTCACCCACGGTCCCACAGGAACCGTTGATTTTTCCGGGATAAAAAGTACCCTATGTCCTTTTCTGTACCCTAAACAACATGTATGCAAAATTTTAAGACGATCGATTGAGTAGTTCAGACGTGAAAGCGTTACAAAGAAACAAAGAAAATGAACAAAGTCTCACTTTTTCATATTATATGTAGTACCTTTGATTTTAGTCTAACCTCAAAGCAAACACTCATTGACTTCGTGTTACTTAACAACGCCATCTGCTGTTGTGTCGTTAAAGCAATTAGTTGCTCACAAAAAATAGTATTGTTATTCGCCAATAGATGTCAGGAAGAGTCATATTTTTCAGTTGAGACTATTCAAACGCCTCCTTTTTGTTATTTTTCTTCCAAGTTTATGTTTAAGTTGATTATCGATAAAACACGAATAAAATGACATTTTCTAAAAATGATTCCTAGCTAGATCGATTTATCGCCCCCGAAACCCCCTAGTTATATACTAAATTGTTTGAAAATCGTTGGAGCCGATTCCGAGATTCCAATTATATATATATATACAAGAATTGCTCATATAAAGATATAAGATAATAACTTTTTCAGATCTTTCAATCATTGGGACCCATGGGTCATTTCTTTTAACCTTAAATTATACTGATTAATATGTTTTAGCTAATTAAAATTTAGGTAGGTACTTGAGTAGTGAGTATCCTAATTACAATAATTATTATTCTCTAATAATAATAATTATTCTCTCCGATCTTCGAGAATTAGCCGACGTAATATCAAAAAACGCCCTATTTAGGGAATATTAAGTAATTAACAAGGTTTAATAGAACAATAGGTACCAACATTTTGTTAAATAGTTTGAGGTACTCTACTTACAAATACTTAGTTAAACTTTCAGCGGACGACTCAGGATTTATTTTTATACATTCACGGAAGAGCCAGTAAATCCCTCTGCGCACAGAGGTCTAACCCGAAGTCGTTATATTGCACTTTCAAAAGCTCTGGGATCTTTCAAGCTGGTCTGAGTCTAAACTCAGATCTGGAAAAATCATTTGTATATTTTTCATAACGTGTTTTAGACTGTGTTTCACAAGACCTAAGTGTCTTTGCTGCAAGTCCTATATATGGAGCCTATTCGGAACGCTAATTTGCTAAATCTATATAAACTAGCTAAAAGTATTGATGACCTTGTCCATTATCCAAAAAAACAAGGTCAAAACAGGACTGGACAAGGAAAAAACAGGACTTCCGGGAGCCAACACGTGATGACGTCACTCGTCTTTCTCATCGTCTCTTTCAAACTATTTGTAAATTACTTATTCGGTCTCGCGTCACAACGTGTTGCCCTCGTGACCATTTTTTACTCGAAATGCTATACTTATCTGAGTATTTTATTATACCATTGTCTTTGTCAATAAGCAGCACTAAAAATGCAGTTATATTTTCAGCTGGTTTAGATTTAGCAATGTAGCGTTCTGTTAATTTCTTTTTCTTGTTCTTGTTGTTAGTGCCTTATAACTATCTACCTACTCGTATATTACATTACAGTTACTTACTTAAAGATTTATATAATATAGTTTTAGAGCGTGCCAGTAAGTACTTAGCTCTACTGCCTATTTCTGAACCTACATTGAGCTGTAGTTAAGCCTGTTAGTAAGTACGAGATATCAACTGACTCAAGTCATTAAGTGTAAAATAAATCGATTACAAAGTTTGAGGATCGCCACCCAAGCGTTGTGGAAGGCAATATATTCGGCTTAATAGTGTAATTTTGCAAGAGCTTGCAATATCTTGCGGTAGACTGAACTTTACCAACCTCCCGTCGACCCTTGATGGATGCCAGATCGCAGCAACTTTCTAATTCAGTAAGTGTCACTATAACACGGTGGATTTTTATAACTTAGTTAGGTTACATATTTCCTTAAAAATCTCATAACCGACTCAGACTTGAATTTAGCCATTTTTAGCCCCTTTTAGGGGGCTGAGCTACCTACGTCTGTAGGAGTGTACTCTATTCTAATTCCCTACACGTGGTCCCCGGGTAGTGCTAACCGGGTAGCAAACTCTGGTAGGAGGCTTCGGCCGTGGCTAGTTACCACCCACCGGACCAAGCCATGCCATGAAATGACCTAGCCGTGTTTCGCGATGTAGTCCGGTGTAACCGTTCCAAAGACGGGTCTGAGCAGTAGCGCACTTGTAGCGCCTCACTCAACTGCCGTCTTAATACTTTTTCACTCTACAAAACTTCAAGGCTAGAATGAATAAGTATCGTATAGGTCGTCGTGCTCCATCTTAGACCACAACGTCGCTTATATAAATAACATCAGGCAAGTTGGTGGCCAAATGCCGACCTACTCTACATTAAAAAAAAATAGCATCCGCTACGTAGCGTACTACGCGGCCTACGCCGTAGCTAGAAACTATATGTAAATCGTTATAGGTGCCTACGTATATTATCTGATCTACTTAGACTTATCTACCTTGTCTACAACACACAATCGAAACAGTGCGGAATTTTATTTCATTCTGCAGAAGTTCCGATTACCTGTCGTTAAGAGAAATTCGATCTATGCCCAAAACCAAAACTAGACCAAAAAGACGAATTACAAAAAGTACTTTGTTTATTACTTCCTCACGCTGTACAGTACTGCTTATTTAAATGAAATTGTGAATGAAAACCGCTTACACTCTAGATTAACACGAAGGCTACATTTGTGTAGAATAGTGGGCGAAATCGTGCGGGGCGAGTAAGTAAAGCATAATTTCGGGGCAGATAATTATGTCTTTCATGTAGGCGACACAGATTTAAAAATCGATAGGATTGAAACAGATACACAAGTAAGTATATATAGTACATTAAAGCAGAGAATCTTGCCCCTAATCAAATAAGCCAAGTAAAAGTTAAAATTGAGCGGAGTGGAACCTCAGTGTTGAATAATTCATTAATTTCAGATAAATGTGCCCGAATGGAGGGTGAATTTAAGATCCAGGTGATAGCTTTATGCTTTAGCTGTTAAGCTGGTCACTTTGGTGTTAAGTTTTTCAGCTTGTAATTTTAACTTAAGATTTTATTTATAAGCATTAAGCAGTTTTTCACTGGGCCAGTATTCTAGTAATCTATCTAGTTAAGTATCTATTCAGATCAGACCACCACAAAAAACTTTCTAAAAGATCTTCGCGGCAGTTCTGTTTGCATCCATAATTAGACACCGTGTACACTTTTATCTTACTAATACTTTTACTATACGGCCAATCCTCAAATCAAGAAAAAAATTGCTTTTCCAAAAACATTTTACCGGTGGTATATGAACTTTTTGTATGGAACCGCAGAATATTTGATTTCAGGTTTGGTTCCATAGTAAAAATTAGTCTAATGAAAAGAGTATAAAGACCAATCCAAGTATAAAGACGTCCTAGAATAGGTATGTTGTTTAGAGGTACACGGTGTATACTCACATAATAAAATATATTTATTATATATATAATAATATATTTTGGTCTTTTATGCCTATACATTGTGTATTTGCTTATACTGTATAAAGCAGGTAGGTATATACTATTTAGAAAACGTTCACTAACTACATATAAGTAGGAAAAGAGGAGATTTTGCAAACTTCTGTTTAACTAAGTAGGTTAGCACTTACAATGCTTTAATTTAACTCGATTCCCATTTCCTTTTTAAATATTTTCTCTTGCGTGTATATAAGTTGATAAAAAAATATTTAACAAGTAATAAAAAAAAATCACACCCTTACACGTCTTTATTCAGAACCATTCTACACGAACTATATAAATTTACGCCATTTGCCTGAAATAAAATAGAAAGATTATTATAGGGTCGCTTATATTATTGTTTTAAAACCTAAGTACCGAGACTCAGTAACTAAGTACTGTAACGCGGCTTTATAGCATTATGGGCACCTTTGCACCAGGAGCGGTTAGAGGAGTTGTTTGATGTTTAAATTTTATTTAGATTAATTTTTCGACTTTTTTTATTTTGTTAGTACCGAGATACTAAGTACGTACTAACTGAAATAAGTGTTAAAAAATCTCCTGACTATTATTAAGGTAGGTAAGTACCTACCTTTGTTTAGCTGACAAGAGGAAAATTCACAACTTTATTGTAAGCCTCAGATCAACCTAGACTAGAGGAAAAGATGAAACACTGCGTTATAATATCTCGCTGAAGTCACGTCTTTATTAAACTTGTGTGCGTGGTTATGTTGCCATGAAAATCAATTACAATTGCACGAAAACTAATATTAATTCCTAAATTCTACGTTAGCCATTTCCGTTCCAATATACAACCTTAGTAGATTTAATATTCCAATACTGCACATATTTGTAAGAGTTTAATGTTACGGCTTTTTCAAAATTGACTTATAAAAAAACTGCACAGTTTTAAAAAAGAATCTCAATATGTAGTTCTGGCCACAGTTTTTTAATGCACTATATATACATTGTATTTATGTAAACGAAATTAAACCATAAACCAATGCACATAATGTCGCTGCAAGAATGGCCAAGCAAGTAGCGTAGTTTTTTTGCATCAATGTGTGCGTGTTGTGAACATTTACGACAGTAGCGTAGTTCTTGGATGGTTTTGGCTTCACCTAAATCATACGCCGTGCGCCATCTTATTATATAAGTTGATCTGAGATAAACATAAACTGATACCTAAATTACCCATAGCTGTACCTAAAGTAGGTACTTATGCATTTTAAATGTGATTTCGGTTTAGTAGGTACAATTAAAAAAAACTATGGCCACACTGCTGTAGCCGCGTATGTGTACATTGTCTGCTCTATCCATTGTATGAAAACTCTCTAGTTCAGAAAAGAGCTCATAAATTTTAAACGGCTGAGCAGACTAGCATCAAACAGCCAAGCGCAACGAAATACCTTTAAATATAAAAATCGCATTTAAATTAGTTTTGTTTAAGATTAATGATGATACTATACCTACTTAGCACACACTTGGGTAAATTAGAAATTATAAAACATTTCTATTTTGTGTCAGTAGAAAAATAATTGGTCTTACCTCTCCTTTCAAAGATTGCGTGTCTTTTACGGCGATGATTTGATTCTGGAAATGAGTAAGTTTAATTCGTGAGAATTAAATACATTATTTTATTTTTCAGTTTCGTTGTTTATTACTTGGGCATGTAGGCAAATATTAGCAACATTTAAATTTTTACACGAATGTCTAAAAATAATGACATGGTAATTTTTGTTTGGAGTTAACATTTATAGAATTGTCGTATGAAGAGACTAAATCTTTACTAAAAACATTGGAACCGAAAAACTACGCATTGTGCCAGAACTGACTGTAAAATGTACGTGCTCGCTCCGTTTATAATGTGTCATCGCTTACATCCTCTAACAAACAACGCTCACACACATATCTTGCAAACTGACTTCATAGTACTTTATAATGATAGAATTAATTAAAATAAGCAAAATGTACCCAAATTGAATGCTGAGACAATTTTATGTTTTTGTTTAAATCCAATTTTTAACGTGACATTTTTTTATTTTTTTTAGGTTTAAAAATGAGATGTTAAAAAATTAAATAATGGTACGTCTACATTATACAATGATAACACGATGGAAGGCTATCCACCAAAATACAGATAGATATATAGATAGATAAACTCTTTATTGTTCACACCACAGATAACAAAACAACAAGAGAAAAATAATGATAAAACTTATTAAATAGTGTAACAACTGGCGGCCTTATCACTTAAAGCGATCTCTTCCAGGCAACCTTAGGATGGAGAGGATACGACAAATGAGTATGGGACAGGGTGTGCAAAAATAACTAAAATAAACATATGATTGATACAAAGAAACAACAAAACATCGAGTATAATACCTATATATACACCTACATAAACTATTTACATAAAACTTACATAAAAGTACATCATACTAATATTATACATTCTAGTACTTAAAATACCTATAGTTAATAAAATATACTAATTAATACATACATACAACACTGATTAATAAAACAATCAAGGCAATTTCGATAAATACAGGTGTTATTACATCTAGTTTGGTGGCCATAGCTACACATATTATTGTAATTTTTCCATGTAATAAAATGATTTAGATTTTTTGATTTAGCTGCCATTACACTATACAGTTTTAGCACGCTAGCTCAGTTAGCGTGCTGCAAATTGGAGAATGTAATGACCGCCTTAGATATTTTCGCATGTAGGTCGTAGGTGCAGTAAGTTATGTCGTGCTTGTGATTGCTTGTTGTTACTGTTGTTCTTATTGTTGTTGGATAAAATTTGAAGTATGCTACGTGAGCTAGCGTGCTAAAATTAGATAGTGTAATGGCTGTTAGACAGTTGATAATCCAATTTATTTCTTTTGCACGGGCATAGCCACGCTAAGTTTGCATACTGCAAATTGGAGAGTGTAATGGCCGCTTTAGTTAGTTGTATAAAGAAAATGAAAACTTACTATCAGAGGCCTCTCCAGAGTCTTGATATCTGTCATGTGTTTTAATATTATCTGAAATATGCGTAAACCATTTTACTATTTTACTTGGATTTCTACTTAAGTACCTATGTATTCGTAACTTAAAAACCATTTTCACCTTATAATACCTACTTATATAATTCGCACTACAAATGTTAAAAGTGCGGAAGTTTGTAAATGGTTATGTAAGAGTTTGATACTTCTTCGCGCTCAACCAGATAATCAGATTTTGATGAACTGTCGTTTGGCGGTGGCTTATAGCCTATTAAAACGTAGGCTAATTTTCTCCACGGTAAAAGAAACAGTTCTTAAGAAAAACCAGCGAAGCCGCGAGGTGCAGCTACTAAAAAAAACATAAGATGCTTAAGTTTTCTGTGAGTATTCGACGGTTGCAAATCAACAACCCTGTACCTACAGAGTTGATTCAAGATTTGTGAGACTAAATGAAGGCAATACCTTCAGGCTCAAATTCTTCAGCATTGAAACCTTTGGTGCTGATCTTCTTATTTTCTTCAGATGCTACAACAAATGAAATCTAGTTATTTTTCCTAAATACTAACTTTCTTATTAAATACAAGAATTTAATAGTACATTGCACCGAAGGGATAAAACAGTGTTTTAAGTCACGCAAGGCTCATGGAACTTAAGAACCCTGAGCGTAACGAGGGACTCAAGAGTTAACCTCCGAGCGCAGCGAGAGACTTATGTACTATACCTGAGTTAAGCGAGCGGGGTTCACCGCGACCGCTAAAGTGATGACACTGCTTTGCCCTAAAGGTAAGTACTTTACTTTTCACACCTTCGGCGAGGCAATAAAAAGGAACAGTAAAAACATGATACTCTAGCTTGACTCCTTCGCTACGATCTGGATTTAAAGAAATACTCTTGCCTTATAAATCGTTTTTGATCTTTTGGTAAACCATCTACTTATTATCCTCGAAAATGTACTTTATCTACTCAATTCCCCACGCATCTATTCAAAGTAAAATAAGTAGGTTCTTAGCTAAAACATTAAACAAAAATATCATATCAAGCTCCTTACAATCATCATCAGAGTCGTTATCTTCGACAGACTTGGGATTCTCTTTCGACTCTTTACTGGAATCTCTTTTGTGATATTTAGCTTTTGCAGGCTCCTCGCTGTCACTAAAGGAATCTGTTCTCTCTTTGGATTTGGAGTCTTTGTGATCGCCATTTTCTCTAGCTCTCGGGTTAATTTCTCCTGAATCTGTAACGAATTTAAAATGCAATTTATTCACATAATTAAGTACCAGGAGCTTCTAGAATGTTCGCTGGAGGCGAGTAGCGCAAGAACTGTCGTTGTTGAGATGATTAGGGGAGGTCTTTGTCTAGCAGTGATCGTTTTCCGGCTGAGATGATGATGATGATGATATTTGCTAGAAGCGAGCGAGAGAGAACTGAGCGAGAACTTTCGATGGCCTTAGTCTGTAACTGACTAAGTTTGGAGATTTATTGAATTACCTTCGAAATCTCGTATCCTCAGTGAAGGTGCTCCATTGGCTCCTTGTATTAAGTCAAACCCTATTTTAAGATCGACTGAAAACAAATTATTTTTCCTTATCTTCCCATACAACCATTTTAGTCAGGGCAACCAAAATACATATTAGTAACACGTTTATGTTCGTAAATTAGTTCTAACAGTTACATTGCTGCATCCATTCTATCGATTATGTAGTTAGTTACCATTTTAACCTGTTTATGTTGCCATGGCGGCTTCAGCTTTAATTATACAGGAGGTATGTAAAAGTAAGTATAAAATAAATATGTCTTACGTCTCTTTTCTCCTAATCCAAAAACATGAACTGCTGTTATTGAAATTATCTGAAAATAAATATAAGTAGGTAGTTAGGTAAAGTTTTTGGACAGAGTTAGTTTTAGTCGCAAAATATCTACATTGCTTTACATCATATTCTTAGTACCTAGTACTATACTCTTAGTCATACTTGTGTAATCTTCTATTTTGTATTTTCAGTGCGAAAACAAAAATACGATTCCATCCAAATCTAGTGTTGCTTACACCAGATTTGAATGGAACCGGCTCTCGCACCGATTTAGGTACCAAAAAACCGTACAAACGAAGTAGGTAGGGTTAACTGGGATAAATGCGTCTGTGGGGCAATTGCGTACTCCGAGAATGACTGACAAGCCCTTCACAAATTAGGCAACTAACGCCATCTTGTACAGATTATTGCAACTAAAGATCGAAAAATGATGTAGGTGGCGCCTAATTTGTGAAGAGTTTGTCAATAATTCTCGGAGTACGCAATTGCACCACAGACGCATTTGCTCCAGTTGACCATAATAATAATGCAAATTATAGTTTTCGGGAATGTAGATACTTACTATATCATATATAATATGTACTTATACTTATATGTGTGAAAGCTTTGTAAGCAGTTGTGAAAAATAATTACAAAAAACATTCAAATCTAAAGATAAGTGCTAATATTTCATTTCATTTTATATTTATTTCCGTACTCACTGTAATAAAAAGCCACATCCTCACCACATTTTTTGACGCAAAAGGCATGATTAAGTCCGCTACCACTTCATGCTTTCTGAGGAAAATCCCAAAACGTTTCGCTCTGAATTTAATTATGATTAAAATTCAAACATCCGTCATTTTATCGGTGGTAGGTATTTTGAATGTGGATTAATTAAAATTTTCGTTCCAATCGATTCTTTTACGATTAAGTGGTTACCTATAGGCTCCATCTGAAAGGACAAGATCATTAGGCAAGCGCAGATGGCGCAGGGCCTCAAAAATGCTTACAAACTATGGGCGACGAGCGCAAGGGCACCTCTGAGGTACGGCCTCGGCTTGGGCTGTCGCCGAGGGAGGGGCGTCGAATTGCCCTGGCAGCCCAGTCTCTCCTCTCTCCTCTCCTCAACCCAATAGGTCTCTACGACGCTCGAGTAAATCCCCATTTAGCATCGTGGGCTCCCCTACTATCAAACATACTCGAGGGAAGAGAGCGACCCAACACACGACGCCGCAAGAAGGTGCCTTCGATAGTTCATAATGACAACTTAGGAAAAGTACGTTGTAGGAGAAGACGAAATTAGGAAGTGGATAACTTGTTAGAAATTATAGAAAACTAGCTGTTGCCCGCAACTTCGTTCGCGTTTGTTCAGAAAATAGTATCCATGATGACCATGATAATAGCATCTTAAATTTGTAGGTTCCGATTTATGCCCCTGTAACAATTGCCTATTGTTATGCGGGGTTGACTCTACCTATCCTATCCCACTAATATTATAAACGCGAAAGTTTGTATGTATGGATGGATGGATGGATGTTTGTTACTCTTTCACGCCAGAACGGCTGAATAGATCTGAATGAAATTTGGCACAGAGATAGATTACAGTCTAGAATAACACATAGGATTAACACTTTTTAACCGCGGGTGAAACCGCGGGGCGTAGCTAGTACTGAATAATTCTGTTAGAATAGAAAGTCATAGATAGCTAGTTAGAGTTACCTACCTATTATTAGGCCTAATAACATTACAGTAATGTTCTAAATGTGAAAGTTTGGATAAAGGGATATTTGTTACTCAATTACGCCAGAGCGGCTGAATGGATCTGGATGAAATTTGGCACAGATATAAATTATAGTCTGGAATAGCGCATAGACAGTTTTTTAACCGCGGGTAACAACGCTGGACGCAGCTGCTGAGGCTTTAAGTCATATGTGGCAGGGCCAGCAGATCACATAGAACACAACTGTAACTTATACCTTATTTGTACCTTATTTATACCTATACCTATACCTTTATTGTCGCATTGGACACTACAGCGACAACTGAAACTTAATCATCTAAATATTTGTTTTTGTCTTAGAGTCCGGCGACCTAACTAACTTCGACCTATAGGCGACCTAGACTAACTTCGCATTGGCTTAAGGTATTCTATAGCCATTTCGTCTAGAAGAAGAAGACGAGCGAAGAGAGCGAGTGATGATACTGACGAGCCTCTAAAGTTACCTACAGAGTGACAAAGTGCAATTTCAATTTTTTTTATGACTTGTGCACTCCTGTAATCATCCTTAAAGTAACTAAAAATTTCCCTTGTATTATGGATTCATTTAACAGCTAATGATGTAGACAACCTCCCTATGTAATGGAATTTATGATTTGTCTATCTATTGAATAAATCAGTCAAAAGTGACCCCTTAAAAATGCGGATATTTTTCATAGCTCTATTTTCGCTTGAGAACGTTTTAAAAAAAAACCAAGAACATAGGGGCGGAGATATTGTTAATTTATCTGTACATGCTAAATTTCATCATAATCTGACAAATGGTTTTCAAGAAATTTGAGTAGCGCGTTTGTATGGAAATTTCAGAGCGTCGCGGCCCTCTTATTGTGTAGAAGTTATTATTTTTTGTCTGTTATTGTTTTATTGTGTATTTTGTTTGTTGTTGTTGTAGTGTTTTGTGCGGTGAAATAAATGGTTTCTTTCTTTCTATACATATTTTCTTTAATCTTATGCATTAGGTCCTATGTATTTCTGGAGTGAAACATTTTGGTTGGCATATAAATCAAGCACTACCTTTATTTAAAATGATTGGATAAGTGGCGTACGAGAAGAGGCCTATGCTCAGCAGTGGGCGATTACGGCTTGATGATGGTGATGATGATGATCTAAGTATATCTAAGCTGGTAGGTGCGTCTAAGGCCGTCAGTCGAATAAAACTACTCATATTTGCAACTTGCAGTTGACTGTACCTACCTACCTTTAAGTAACCTACCTAACTACGTAACAGGAAAAGGAAAAACCTGCTGTGTTAATACAACCAATGCTTATTGTAACTTAAACCGATGTTCAAACTGTTCAGTCAAGCGAACAAACTGAGCTGGCAGTTACCAAACAATGCATATTTGCAGAACTAGCCCAAATCTTAGTTTTAAACAAACATTTACTGAACTGGCAGCGGTAGTCACGCTAGTCAGCATTATTGTTCCTAACTAGGAATACTTACTTAGGTAGGTGGGTTATACATACTTTGCTTGCAAAGGAGAAATAGTTTATTTAATTAAGAAACTGCTCTATTTGTAGAGTAAATAGATACCTAGTTTAGGTTAGGTACTTATTCAAGAAAGACAATTTTAGATTATTTATCATTATTTATTTTGACTGTGTAGTTGTTACTGCGCTCCGTGATTCCACAGGGATCCAGCTAACTCTGCTTTTTTATTTCTCACGCCACCAAACTTCACATGACGCTGGGTTTACCGAAGATAGATAATTTTAACAAAATCGCTCTAGGTTACTCGTTTTTGAGTCCTTAAAAGTCCTTAAGGAACACACATAGGTATATACATACGAATTACGTATACCTACCTAACTACTTAAAAACACGCACATCGATTTTTATAGATACAGAAAACAGATTATTTATTCTAGAAATACCTAGATGGGAAAGATACCTACCTACTACTTATACAAGCATCTCGTGTAGCTAAAATATCTTTGAAGTAAGTACCTAGGTAAGGGTCTAAGAGTGAAAGAATATTTTGTAAATCTTAATTTACGGCCGTCTGTCAGTAAAGTCTTGTGTTTTACTTAGTTTATTATTAAGTACCTACTTACCTATGTAATTAGAATTCCAGATCTCCTACCTACCTAAATACCTCTTAAAGAAAATATGCCCATTGTCTACCCGAACTGGCGAGGCGGTTGTGGCTGGCTGTAGCTACAAGCGCCTAGGTACACTTCTTTCCTACAAGGAGCGACTTAATTAGCGTACCTAGGTACCTACCAGGAGTAGATTTCCTTTGGAAGTAGCAAAGACAGAGACGCTGTTTTCCGGTCTACCGCGCGCCGTAACGTTGTAACACTGGATTATAAGGTGCAATTTAAACAGCTTCTCTTTCGCCATCTGAGCAAATCCAGATTGCGGGTAATCACCTCCGTGAAACAGAGAGCCTAACAACTTTTATTGACCGAGCGAGTGCGAATAGCATCTCAGCGATGCGATTCACATTCATTCGGAAACGTTTCCGATCGGATCCCAGGAATTTCAAACTCAAATTGTTCAAATCTCAGTCTACTTTAAACATTTTGGATTAGGGAATCAAGTATAAATCCGATTGGAAGAATTAATCACGTTTAAAAACTGATGAAAATAGACTGAGATTCGAATAATTTAGGTTTAAAATGTATGATTCGAAAATTTTTAATTCGAACGGAAACGTTTCCGAATGGTTGTGAATAGCCCTGCAGGTTTCATTGTTTAAATGGGATGTCTGACTGTTCTCTCGACAAGTCGTATTTCTGTAACCTACGAAAAATCCTTCCACCGCCCGGGGGCAGGCAGGGTGGTTATATGGGAATCTCGCCACTGGCGAAGGACGGAAGGAGGAAAGATTTCTAAAGGAATTCTAAAACTGCACATATTTGTAAGAGTTACGGCTTTTTCAAAATTAACTTATAAAAAACTGCACAGTTTTTAAAAAGAACCTCAAAATGTAGTCCTGGCCACACTTTTATAATGCACTCTGTTTATATAAGTAAACGAAGTTATACCCTAAACCAATGAACATAATGTCAAGGTAAGAATGACCAAGTGAGTAGAGCGTAGTTTTTTGCGTCAATGTGTGAGTGTTGTTTACATATACGACAGTAGGTAGCGTAGTTTTTTGGTGGTTTTCGACTTCACCTAAATCATACGCCGTGCGCCATCTGACTCTCTAGGTTGATCTGAGGGTGTCATTAAAAAAAATGTTTGGGTGGCAACATGTCACCAAAATGTGAAGTTCTCAATAAAATTCTGCTAGTGATGGTGAGATGGTTACCAATTTCTTACAAAATGTGATTCGATTCTAAAAATTATCTGGATACGGATTTCGATAGCCGGTCATACTTTTTATAAAAGATATTTGCACAGGGCTTAATAATGCACCTGCAGTCAGTAGGTATCTGACTTAGCCGCGAACGACCGCGAAACTGTAAGTATGTTGGTTGTTAATGGCTTTTTGACCAATTAAATGATCGAAATCGAGGTGCTTTCGCGGGAGTTCGCGACAATAGCTTGGTAACGAACGAGTTCTAGAAATGAATCGAGGGTTTGAACACCATTTTATTAAAAAGTTAATTCTTCATGTCCATCACTTAATCTGAAATGTCAACGTCACTGTTTTGGTAATGCCAATGTCAATCAAAACCACTGTCAGTGTCATTGTCATATCACTACTGATTGATGCCTTGTATCGTAATTCGTATTATTCGTAATGTATCATGAACAGTGAGGAGTAAATTTACTGGCGAAATAATTAATTCGTAATCAAGTTTCTCTGTGTTTTCTCATAAATTCATGAAGTAAATAGGCTATCCATTTATATGCCTATATTTCTCAATACTTACTTTAAACGATAAGTATACTTTTATGAAGATTATGTCGTAATTAACATCATGATTTCTGTTTGTTTTGGATCCAAAATTGTTTTATTAATTGATTTAATTTAGTTTAATAAACAATACACACGACAATGGAAGGTGGTGAGTGGAGAAAGAACATAGTGAGCCAACTACAAACTCGAAATAGATATGAGACTGCTGCATTTCACGATATCATCGCTTTTCGTAAGTAACTTAACCTCCGTACGGACGGTATGTCTTTGTGTACGAAATTAAGACCAGGTTAATAGTTTAATAAACAAAAATATTTATCTCGACTAAAATAAAATGATCTATTGTCTTGTTAACTCATTTATAACTCGTTAGTTGTAATATTATCAACACTATATGCTGACAGCTTGTTACACGAGCCTAAGCGCTGATCGGATAATTTTTTACCAAAATAGTGAAGAAGATCAATTGAATTGTTAGTGCTAGTGAGAATATTCTACATATGACCAAATTATTAGTATAAACTTACTTAAAGATTTAGAGGTCAACTACTCTACTGTTGTTGTCTTTGATGTGTCTCCTATGCTCACCTGTTTGAATATTTCCATTTCAGAAAGCAGATTATTTGACAATGTTAATACACTCAAAAATGAAAATCTACAGCTACAACTCGTAAATGAAAGGATAAGATATACTGGCGCTGAGAGTGTCATTTCTGGTGGTATGTACATCCTAATCTACTTATGTAAGGAAAATAATCAAGATTGCAGAGTTTACTTTTAAAGTTTATAATGTGTAGGGAACTTGAAACTCAATGATGTTGTCTTCAAGCAATTATGTACTACATACAGGAGATGCCCCAATACATTCACTCAATGTTTAATTTCAGTTAAGTTACATTACTCAACTTCAATAAGTCACTCAAGAACACAAGATTTAGCCAGTGTCTAGCTGGCTAAATCTTGTGTTCTGTGGTATTATCTCCTTGAACATATCAGGGCTTGTACTGCAAGACATGGTACCTAATGTCTCAGACATATTGATATATTATGAATACATCTTATTTATCTGACATGTGGCATGTATGCTGCTATTAAATGGGATAACAACATATTGTGTTGTCATCTCTAGTATGTTAAATAAGTCTCTATTATAACTCAATTAACAACTATTCTTAAAGTTATTTTCATAAATGTCATCACATTAAACCAAGTTTCTATAGCCAAATGCTACTAAAATAACCGTAATAATAATTAAATTTATCCAGAACATAGTAGATAGGTGCGTATAACCACACTGGGTCACTGGTACTCATTAAACTGATAAACAATTATTCTCCGATGCTAAGGAAAAACAAAAGTCAACAATGTTGTTTATTAACTCATCTTCCTATTCCTAATATATCATTAGGAAGTTTCTTGTGACATAATTAGAAGAAACGATTCATTTAAGCAATTAAGTTGTTAAAGTTCCAAAGTTTGTAAACATCCCTCAAAAACAGCCTACATTAGGCCTTATTCAGAATGCTAAATTCCTGAATCTGGACTAGCTAGAAATATACCAGTCTTTGTTATTGCTACATATTAGACTAGGACATCAATACTTTTTTTGTCTGTGTTTATCATACGTTTATGAACCCATAATAAGCAGTTGGTTACAATTTTCACAGAACATGTACTATTCAAATATTACTTACATTAACTCAGATATTAGCACATCTGAGCTGTTTTCAAGTCACATAGCATGTCCTAAGTTAGTTCAAGGATTTTTATTCTAAAAAAACAATTCACTTTGCCTATAAATATTCATGAGGATGAGCTGTTTCAACTGTGAGCTTTACATAATTATGTGGTTTAAAAATATAAGTACCTGGATGGCCGAGCTATGCTCGGTATTTTTTTTTATTTTTTAATTGTGTTTTTTGGATAATAAATAATTGATTTTAGTCTAACCTCAAAGCAAACACTCATTGACTTCGTGTTACTTAACAACGCCATCGCCATGCTGTTGTGTCGTTAAAGCAATTAGTTGGTCACAAAAAATAGTAGTATTATTCGCCAATAGATGTCAGGAAGAGTCATATTTTTCAGTTGAGATTGATTATCGATAAAACACGAATAAAATGATATTTTCTAAAAATGATTCCTAGCTAGATCGATTTATCGCCCCCGAAACCCCCTATATACTAATTTGTATGAAAATCGTTGGAGCCGATTCCGAGATTCCAATTATATATATATATATATATATACAAGAATTGCTCATTTAAAGGTATAAGAAGATAGGATCTTTTACCAAGTTTAAGTGAAATATTCTTGAAAACTTGATGTTTTGCTATAGATTTACAAACACAGATTTCAGATCAGCAATGAAAATGCCCAAACAGAAATTACACTAAAAACCTTAAGTAATTGTAATTAAGTATTTTGTGGTAAAATGATAAAAGGACGCAAAAGTTCTTACAAGTTTAAAATAAGTACATGTATTTATAAATATTTTATATCCTGCTTAGCATAACAATCTGTTTCATATATTTAGCTGCTAGTTTTGCCCATATTACAAACTTTGCTTAATTTGGGTCAGACGACCATATGTGCAAAAAGTCCCAAATTTATTTTATTATTATTAATTATTAATAAAATCGCTCCGAACTCAACATTCATGTTTTTGTAAATTTATGCTGTTTCCTAATTTTGAAATTGGTTTCAAAAACAATATTTATTCTTTTGCATTGAATGTTACAGGTAGTGCCAGCAATGAGCGGGTGCAAGCAATGGAGCAGAAGCTCTTAATGCAGCAGGAAGAACTGACGTCGCTGCACCGAAGAAGGGGAGAAAGTGCTCAACAAATATTGTCCCTAAATGAGAGAGTACATGACTTAGAAAAACAATTACAGACTAAGGATATTACGTAAGTTAAACTCAAATATAGTGTGCCCACAATCCCATATTTTAATCTCACCAAAAATTGCAAATACAAAAGTGACTTAGTTAGTTTGTTCCGCTTTCACACCCTAACTACTCAACCGATCATCATGTGCATGTGTTACCGGCAATCTGTATAATCCGATATTCTAAACAATACCTAGGCAATGTATAGAATACCTAAAACATTAAGATAATGTATGAAATATTATTTATTTTATACTTTGCCTAGGTATTCTACAATACAATACCGAATGTGCAGCCAGCAATGTGTGAAAAAGACAAGAACAGGGAGGTGGGACATTTGAGTAGGAGAGGATTTGGGTTGTTATAAAAAAATAACCAACACAAGTCGAATTTGCCCTGATAAAGGAGTTGGTTAGGAGAGATTTTTATAATATCTATGATGTTATTATATATATCTATCATGATTTGTTTCAAAGATTTCGGATTGAATTTTTATATGATTAAATACATTATGTATCATGATGTATGTCATCTGCTACATGATGACAGCCCGGTGTATGGCGACAGGCTCGCTCCCTGTTACATTTGGGACTGAACATCGTCCGGCGAAGTGTGGGTATTGTGCCACCTCTGCCAGCCCCCTCGGGGGAATAGCATGACGATATGTGATACATTATATGATATGGATGGTAAATAAAGACCAAATCTATAAATTTTACAAATTACCGGTGGACATGTAGGTTCTGTAAACAATCCCTGGGTATGTTACCTAGCCAAAGTATATAACGAACAATAATATTCGTAAGATTTCATACATTGCTTGGATGCTCCAGGTATTCTATACATTGCTTAGGTATTGTATACAATACCTGAATTATACAGATTGCCGGTAACACATACACAGCACTTCTGACAGTACAGAAAAAGACATGTGGCATCTTTCATCCTGAAAAAAAAAATATAGTGGTGACTCTGCTGGGCACTGCTAGTACTCAAAAAAAAGGTCACTAACCTACTGACCTAAAAGTTGTCTAATCTAAAAGAGTGAACAGTCAGAAGAGAGGTAGAGTCCAAATTCATTCAGCTGCTTTAGATTTCGAAGTAACAATGTACAAAACGCTGTGTGTAGTATCATACAATATCTTCATGCACTGGTGCATGTTCATAGACTGTGAAGAATTAATGTCCTTCTACCCATAATTATGAATAGGTAGGTAAATCTATATGCTTGGTACTATGTAACTACTGGTCTATTCTTAAATGTCACTAACATTGTTATGAATAGGAACACTGAAGCACTAAAAACCAAACCACACTTTAATATCATGTTATTAGCAAACTGGCTGCGCCTCGCGATTCGACCCGCAGCCGACAGGAGCCGTACATATTTTGGGAATGAAAAATACTAGTTATTTTCTGTACCCTCTACAACCTGTATGCGAAATTCCGTGATGATTGATGGAGTAGTTAACGCGTGAAAGCGTAACTAACAAACTCACTTTCGCTTTTATAATATTAGTCAGATAAGTCATAAGAAACTATGTAGCTATGCAAGTTAGACATCCTAACTTCCTATTTATTAATATTATAAACGCCAAAGTTTTTATGTATGGATGGATGGATGTTTGTTACTCTTTCACGCCAGAACGGCTGAACAGATCCGAATGAAAATTGACACAGGGATAGATTATAGTCTAGAATAGCACATAGGATACTTTTTAACCGCGGGTGAAACCGCAGGGTGCAGCTAGTATGTTATAAATGCGAAAGTAAGCTTGTTTGTTACGCTATCACGTCTTAACTACTCAACCGATCATCTTGAAATTTTGCAAACACGTTACCACGTTTGACTGCCTCGGTGGCTCAGTTGGTAGTGAACCTGCCTTCTGAGCTTGGGGCGTGGGTTCGATTCCCACCTAGGGCAAACATTTATGTGATGAACATTTGTGTTTGTTCTATGTCTGGGTGTTAATATGTATTTATGTATGTATTTAAAAATATCTTAAGTACATGTATATCAGTCTCTGGCAGCCATAGTACAAGCTTTGCTTAGTTTGGGGTCAGGCGACCGTGTGTGGAAGTGTCCCGAATTTATTATTTATATTATTAGCAAGGGTATAGAAAAGGACATCTGTAGTAGGTACCTTTCATCTAGAAAAAGTAATGGTTCCTGCGGGATAGCAGGTGAAACCGCGGGGCGCAATTAGCCAATAATAATTCTCTTATGGTAGAAATTCCGCCAAAACACACTAAGCATTTCAAGTCAACTTTTCTTGTAAGAACTGCAGAGGTGTGGAGCTCGTTGCCTGCGTCTGTCTTTCCACCTAAATACAATCCGGGGGTGTTCTAGAGTTGAGTGAATAGGTATCTCCTAGGCAAGCATGTTACACCTTCGACCACGTCGACGCTTCCCATAAGGCGAGTTAGTGGTAAAACGCATGCCTAGTCAATTGTAATAAAAATCGATTGAATCTAAAACCATACCTATTTCAACTTTAAGTTTAGAAAATAGCAAATAACTTTCCTTTGTTGTAGAATTTCAGAAAATACAGCAGTCATTGCATCACTCAGGGCAGAGATACAAATGTATGAGAACAACATGAATGAACTACAAGGCCTAAACCAGGTGCTAAGAGATGAGCATCAGGCGCTGCAAATCGCATTTGCGGCTATCGAAGATAAACTAAGGAAAGCTCAGGTAACAAGCTCACAAATATAATTAAGAAACTGAAAAACCGATTTGTGGAAATTGTAACATTCTAGCGATACCTCGCTCATTTAAATCGGATTGACCGTTTAGAAGTTACAACACGATATAAAGTAATATAATATGTATTTGGCTCCACAAAGCGATGGCTCTGAGCCTTAAAAGAGCTCATTGCCACGTTATTGTGTCACATTTTAATATGAACCAAATTTGGAATTGTGAAAAACAATCAAAAATTCCATATGTTGAGCTTGAGGGTCGTTTTTCTATGGAACAGCTGATTATATCGTGATAAGTAGGTACAGTGACTTTGTGGTTTTGTGCCATCGTTCTATTTAACCCTGTACGGCACGCGGCTTCACATTTCTCCTTTGGGACTGAGCCACCATTCTATTGTGTAACCCATGGTATAATAATATACTCATACTTCGCCAGGTACAGCATTCAGAAACACGTTGTGACGTCAGTTGATGTTTAAGCAAGACCGAAATAAGTAATTTACAACAAGTTCGAAAGAGACGGATGACGATGACTTCATTATGTGTTTGCTGAATACTAGACCTTGTTTATTTTTTTATCATGGTGTAACCCTGTACAATATGCGGTTATACGTATTATAGTCCGCGGTATATATTTATGAACCCCTAAACTACTCCTCTTTTTAGACGGTCAAACAATTTTTCATCTAGAATCTAGATGAACAGATTACAACCTAAAATCTAGATTCTAGATTACCACAGTTTCCTTTATTTATGACACACAGATAAGGTAGAGTAAATTTAGTAGACAATAACGTTTTTATCTGCAGTATACATGTGATATAATCTGGTGGATAAAACTGATAAACTACTTTTCTAGTATGTATGTATGTAGTTGATAGTTTATTTATGTATTTACAGAGTATAAATTAACATAGACCTTCCTGAAAGACTATCTGTTACAATCATGATACATAGCTCCAATGCATTACATAATTATGTCAGAAAAACTAAGACGATGCACTTATCTGACTGTACGGTACGTTGTACATAGAAAGAAATTCTGCATAAAGATACTAATTCTTATTTATCAATTATATTGTATTGTTTTCTTCTTTGATATGAATTAAAATCATTCAAATACGGCATAATTAAAATCAATAGGAATATCTCGAGATCCTACTTGTAATAAAAAGGCAAAAGCTTGTGTGTGTTTTCATTTGTGTGTGTTTTCATGTTTGTTACTTCTTCTCGCAAACGGGTTGACGGATTTTGATGAAATTTGTTATGCAAGTAGCTTATACCCTAGACTCTAGGGTATAAGCTACTTCCATAGGGCCTAGAGTAACACATAAGCTTTATAACAGCGGGTAACACCGTGTTGCGCATCTTGTTTCTTATAACAACGAAATACTATTTGTTTTTTGGAATCTACTTCATGAGACATAATAGCATGCGCGCTTGACAATTTTTTTCTCGTCACTCGTCGTGAGAGAACGTGACAAGGCTATGTTTAAATATACGTCTGTCTCGTTAGAAAGAGTCAACATATTGTTATTGTGTTGAGTATGCTAGGCCTGCTGAAGCTACTTTACTAAATCACATCACACTAATATTAGAAACTAGCTGTTACCCGCGACTTCGTTAGCGTTTATTCAGAAAATAGTATCCAAAAACCTTTCTCGTAATATACTGTAACTAATTATAAAATTTCATCAAAGTTCGTTTAGCTGTGAAACAAATAGACAGACAGATATACTTTGGATTTTATAATATTAGTATGGATGCGTCTGTTCAGAACACACCAGAATGGCTGAACGGATCTGGATGAAATTTAACACAGAGGTACATTACAGTGTGGTATAGCGCATAGGATACTTTTTAACCACGGGTGAAACTGCAGGGTGCAGCTAGTATTGTGATAATTGAAAATAGCTGTACTGACGCATATCGACTAGCTAGACACTGAAAAAAAGTGTAAACTAAACCACATACCGAATATTGAACATGCGTCTCCGCTATAAACCGCTCACTACGTGGAGTTCCGTGCGTTATTTTGTTTAGACACATTTTAATATTTTTGGCATAAAGATGCTTGCTGTTAGTACGAACAATTTATTCAACTGGAACTTTAGATTTTTATTGCATCATTTAAAAAAATTGGCGGCGATCCAAGCTTATACGAATCTTATCATATCCAGCATGTTGCATATCTTTTGCCTTTCAAAAATACTAGGACAGAAAAATATTCCATTAGCAAAGGACATTGCCGTCCAATTAACCTGATCCACTCGTATTTGGTAATGGAACTTCGGGTCGAATAAGTTACTTAATTGCGTTAAAAGCCTCAGAAGCGTGTAAGTTATAAAAGTAACAACACGCTGTAGGTATTATTTTACGACGCTCACGTGATAATATAAGTTTTGTGTGTGGCTTTCAGCCGATTCGTACTAGTATACTTGCGTTCAGTCAGATAGAAGTGTGTGTGAACGACGGAGGAATAGTTTGCGAATTTCCCAAATTATTACGAAGTGTTTATTGAAATTTGTAAAAATGCGGAAGATGTTCAGATCAGTCTCCGCGCCGGTCGGTTTATTTTCAAATGTGATTTTAAGTCAAATGTGCTCGTAGCTTAAAATGTATTGTAAAGTCATTGTTGTTCAAATTATCGTGTTGACATTTTAGGATGAAAACCGGTCATTAGTGGAGCGGCTCATAAAGTACAAGGCAAAAGATGCTGATAAAATGAACGAAGAAAATGATAACTTTGTCAAGTAAGTAAGGTTTTCTAAGTGCTTAATTTAGTTACTAAAGTAATGAGCATGTTTTTTTGCAGTTTGAAAGGTTTGTGTTTAGTTACCACATATACCTTTAGAGATGGACCAAAATGTACCACATTTTGAATATCAAGTAATGTAACGATAAAAAAGTTTAGAGAAATTATTAGATTTAGTTTATTTTATTTTTGGGGCATTTGGTCTACAGCATTGTCAATGTTTGGCTTGTAAATTAGTTGGGATGATTTTTAGTGAATGTTGCTGCTATATTTGATGTGCACTGCATAGTAGATTTATTTGTCATGTGTATTTGTCCTAAAATATTCCACTTAATCTTTGAGCTATATTCCCTTATTCAGAGCCGGGTTTAGGGGCGGGCAGGCAGGGCTACAGCCCCGGGGCCTCTACAAAAGAGGGGCCCCTCAATAGAGATTTTAAGGAGAAAAAAAACCCAAATTGTGACGCACCGCCTAGTTTTCAGTTATTTTTTTCCCTTACAACCAGTAAAACCTGTCGTAATAAGTGTTCATTTTATTCGGAAAATAATTAGGGGCCTCCACTCCTTTGTTGCCCTAGGGCTTCCAGACCTCTAAACCCGGCCCTGACCTTATTAGTATCAAACTTTAATTGAATACACATGACAAATAGCACATTGGATTTGCGCATATAGTTTTATTGTGTATCAAATTGTTGTGTACATTTTGAGTTGGAAGTGCTGTGAAAGATTGGGTTCTGTGTGCGATGGCTTCAGAGCTTGCAGACTACCCATGATATTTGTCTTTGCTTCTTTTTTGTTTAATTTGTTCAACAGGTCAAGCCCTACCGCGTTTTTCATCAACACGTTTGGTAGAGTTAGTTTTGGGTGAGTTGGACATAACGTGAATGATGTGGTGGTTTGAAAGCATATTGCCGTTCATTTGGTTGAACATACCTCTTCATGAAAATGGACCATTTTATTTATGTCTTAACTGCACTCTGAAACTGACTCATTGAGATTTTCTTTATTTTTCGAGATCGGTTTCGATCTCCTGTTTGTTTTGCGTTTGTATTCTTTACTAATTGATGATTGTGAGTTTGGGGATCATAACTACAGCAAGTGTTGCGTCTGATCACTAGCGACCACTTACTTCTACCTCATTGTATGTGCATGTCTTCATTTTGGAAGTATACTCTAATAATATATTGCTGTGTTGAAGTATACTCTACACATTTTATTTTCATCCACGCTCGCAACGCAAGTTACGAGGTTACTTTACTGTTAACGTCATTGCGAATCATAAATAGAATAGTGAATGAAGTCTAATATTATCTACATTCATTTTTTATCATACGTTAAGATCACAGAACGTTATTAAAAAAAATTTGAAGCTGTTTTTTTTTTATGAAAAACAAGTTTTAGAATTTTCGAATTACGATGTTTGTTGACGTGTCAGTATTCTGTTTATAATGCCAAATTATTGGAAATACACTGCACTAGTGTGCGTTTTGGCACGCATGTCTAATGATGCGACGGTTTGAGCCTCGTTGAAATTTGTGGTAGATGTACATTTTATATCACGTGGAAAAGAGACTTAAAATGCAGTAGCTTGCAGTTTAAATGGCATGTAGGGTCAACTAGGGCAAGTACGTCTGTGGGGAAATTGCGTCTTTCGAGATTAACTGACTAACCCTTCACAAATTGGGCAATTAACGACATCTTGTACAAATTATTGCAACTAAAGATAGAAAAAAGACGTAGGTGGCACTTAATTTGTGAAGGGTTTGTCAGTAATTATCGATAGACGCAATTGCCTCACAAACGTATTTGCCCCAGTTGACCCTACTAAGTTTATGTAACGTTGATTGAATCTCGATCGTTAGCACTATCATGTTTAAAAATGTAGTACCTGGATGGCCGAGCTTTGCTCGGTATTTTTTTTAATTTTTAATTGTGTTTTTTGGATAATAAACAATTGATTTTAGTCTAACCTCAAAGCAAACACTCATTGACTTCGTGTTACTTAACAACGCCATCTGCTGTTGTGTCGTTAAAGCAATTAGTTGCTCACAAAAAATAGTAGTATTATTATTCGCCAATAGATGTCAGGAAGAGTCATATTTTTCAGTTGAGATTGATTATCGATAAAACACGAATAAAATGATATTTTCTAAAAATGATTCCTAGCTAGATCGATTTATCGCCCCCGAAACCCCCTATATACTAATTTGTATGAAAATCGTTGGAGCCGATTCCGAGATTCCAATTATATATATATATATACAAGAATTGCTCATTTAAAGGTATAAGATTAGAAACCTTAAGGCGCTGATATTTCTCAGCATACACTAAAGTGAGCAAGAGTGGGCATTTGAGCTACTAAACCACTACACCAATTAAATCAATAAAAATAACCATTAAATGGGAATAAACCAATAAAAATACTATCAAAATTTTGGAATAAATTTGTATTTCGTTTTGAACTTTTTTCCGAGCACAATACCTACTCGTATTAAGCTTTGAAAGAATATTTGATGATGGCAATTTCGCATGGCATTTGGAAGAATGTAATTTTTTTTTGTTAACTTTGAAAGCGATTGCCGACGGTCCGACAAGTGCCTCCTGTGACAAAAGTGCTCCTCAATTTAATCACAATCTAGCCTAACCAAGCTAATAAGTGCTTATGAACGTTAATAGTCGATATGTTGTCTCTATTAAAGGAGAGACTCTTTGTATGTGTTCTTTAGATTCCTACTAATATTATAAACGCGAAAGTTTGTAAGAATGGATGGATGGATGAATGTTTGTTACTCTTTCACGCCATAACGGCTGAACAGATTAGAATGAAATTTAGCAAAGAGATATATTATAGTCTAGAATAGTACATAGGATACTACGATACGCGATATATATACACGATATATACGATACGAGGATACTAGGATACGCGGGGTGCGGCTAGTGATTTATTAATTACTAGATGCGCTCCGCGGTTTCACCCGCGGTTAAAAAGTATCCTATGTGCTATTTTAGACTGTAATCTATCTCTGTGCCAAATTTCATCCAGATCTCTTCAGCCATTTTGGCGTGAAAGAGTAACAAACATCCATCCATCCATTTACAAAAACTTTCGCGTTTATAATATTAGTAGGAAGACGCTATTTAATGTTTACCGACTATCAAAAAGAGGAGGTTCTCAATTCGACTGTATGTGTTTTTTTTAGTATGTATGTTACGCGATTACTCCGCCAATTGTGAATCGATATTAATGATTCTTTTTTTGTTTGGCAGATCATACTTTAGAGGTGGTCCCATTTAAAGTTTATCGAAATCGGTGTGGTACTCGTAGTTTTTAAGAATAAGAATAAAGAATAAAAATAATTTATTGACAAACAACAGAATTAAATTATACACAGTTGATCACAAAAAATATAAACAGATAAAAGTGTTTGGCAATAGGAGTAAGCTCAGCGTTGTACTGTGCAAACTAGAGCTGGTTTTCAGCTTACTCCATTGCTCGAGCTTGGGTGTTGGTCGAGCGGAAAAATGATTTAAAAATTTGTTGATTTTAAAATATCAACAAAAGTCAAAAAATAAAGTTTTTAAGGATGTCGGGAAACCGGTTTTGTTTGTTTTGCTTTTTACATTATATTCGTTCAGTATCACAATTTAAAAACGGCAACATTATTTTATAAGTGAATGCTCAGATCTATCAGCGTCTTTAAACTACATGTACAGGGTGACTGGTTGAACACTTTAGATATTCTATGTTATCATAGTACTCATTATTACGAACAACTTTTATTTATAGGACTAACCCAGAATTCGCGAAAAAAAAAACAGCTGTTCCATACATTTTGTCGAATGTCATTGACATTTTTCTATGGAACAGCTGATTTTTTTTTCGCGAATTCCGCGTTTGTCCCATAATAAAAGTTGTTCATAATGATGAGTACTATGATAATCCAGAATATCTAAAGTGTTCAACCAGTCACCCTGTATTGCGTTAGCATCTGACGCAGCCCCTTTTCATCGAGTCGCTCGCGTACGTCACAAGAATCCAACAGTGTCACATTATAAATCTTCAATCACCACTCTAATATATTTATCTTTCAATTATATCAATATAGTTAAAATAGTACTTTTATATAGTTTCCCGTTAACCATAGGAGTTTTATGAGGCACTTTGAAATAATGTTTATTTGTATTGGCAAGAAGGTCACCGGGTGGGCCCGTCGATATTTACGTCTGTTCGATGACTCACCGCTGTTTTACGACATTTCTATATAAAACAGGTTTTGGTATAATTTTGCTAATGTATTAATTAAATATTTTCACTTAAGTATTGAACGTTTGACCCTTTTTTAAAAGTACTAATGCGCATGCTTTGGATGAGGACAATACGTGTTATATACAAGACTATTCGTGACGCTTGAGATGTCTCTTGGTCACTTTCACTCTTATGAATTTTCAAACGAGAGAGACAATGACAAAAATATCTCAACTGCTAGGAATAGGGCTCTAGATGTTGTTTGTATTTGTTACTTTAGTGCTTTCTGAATTTTCATAATCAATGTATTTATTAAACAGTCTACCCGATACTTGTAAATGTTGTATAACCTGGAAATAGTTAATACACAGTGCTTTGTCTTTTATGATTGTGAAGTAAAGAAAAAGACAGAACAATGTAAAACTAAAGTAGCCATTACACTTTCCAATTTGCAGCATGCTAACTTAGCGTGGCCCGTGCAATAGAAAAAAAAGGTGAATTGCTAACTGTCTAACAGCTATTACATCCAACATCATATATCATACATATATCCAATTTTAGCACGCTAGCTCAGCTAGCGTACTGCAAATTGGATAATGTAATGACTGCTTAAGCATTCCGAGACTACGCAACGCAATTAGTAAGAGGGACTGAGTGACTGAGATTTGCAACCATAGGTAGTGGTCACAAATATCTTGAATCTGATTCTAGAGCAGGTCAACGTACAATATTTTTTTCCTAGCCGAATAATGATAGCAGCATTATACACCGTATATCTTTAAACAACGGACATATTCTAGGACAGATATGTCAAAGATACGGCCCGCAGGCCGAATCTGGCCCTTTTTTTTACAACGGACTATAGGCAGGGTCGGACTGCCTATATAGTCAGGGTGGCATTTGCCAGCCGCGCCCCAGCCGGCGCGGGCCCCTCTCGGACATGGCTTGTGGGGCTTGCCGCAAGCCAGACGGTAGGTAGGTTGGGGGCAGCACTACGTCTCAGGCCCCTAGCTTGTCCTTACAAGCCCAAGGGAGCCCGGATGGGTCCCTAGCCACCCGGGCCCTTTCAGCTCAGTCCGACCCTAAGACTAGGCATACGTTTGACCACAGACTCGCCTGATGGGTGGCGCTTAGTGCGCTTAGACGGAATTTCCCCCATGAGTGGGTGCCTCTGATTGGTAAACCTACATACATTTAATTAGTATAATTATAGAAAAAGGGTGATGGCTGGATAAGGTCATGCAGTTGTTGTGCCATTCGCCGTAGTGTATTTTGTAAAATTCCGACAATAACTGGCCACCTCTCACTGGTGCGACAAGCTCTGAAGCTTGGATTCGACCAACGACTCGTTGTTGGTGGGCCGTTTGGCACGCCTTTAATGGAGTCCAGTAAAGTAAATAGTTTGAGTAACTAGTAAATAGTTCGTCGCTTACTCGTCAGCGGTGGGACAAGTACCTTAGAATCATAAATACAGAAATACAGCTTTTAACAATTAGCGTGGTGTTTTAGTTTTTAATACAGAGTGTGGCCCGCTAACACACTAAAATTTTCATAAATGACTCTTTAGAAATTCGAGTTTTACAGCTGTTCCAGGATATAATTGTACTCATCATTATGGCTAACATAACATGAGGCAACCCTAAAATCGAGAAAAAAATCAGCAGTTCCATACATTTTGTCGACGATCAATAAACTTTTTGTATGGAGCAGCTGATTTTGTTTCGCGATTTCGCTGGGTTGACCCAATAGTAAAAGTTGGTCATATAGACAAGTAAACTGATATCCTAGAATATGTCCGTCGTTTAAAGATACACTGTGTATAGTAAATATATTTATTACATAAACTGGGACATAAAGTCATAAACTGGGAATAAGCTCCCAGCTTGAACGTTGAGATCAATTAACCTTAGTTTTTATTGTCAGGAAAAGTAATTACCAAAAGTAACGTTCTAATTAAACTGAATAAAAGTGTTTAGTATCAGATACATTTATTCCAAAGCTATGGTGAGTTTGTCACATCGATCAAAATTTAATCATAAGATCATAAATTTATGGCACAAAATTGTATATTAGCTTTTTATCGGTGAATTGGCGTTTGAATATGTGGGTAAAACTTGCGTTCGGTGCATGTGAATAAAATTATGTGCCTATGTATTTCGAAATATCAACGGATTCATTGTCGGAAGACGCTTCTGCAGTCGCTTTGCGGTAAGACACGGTCATTTGGGTAACTTTACAGTGTTACTATGGGGTAGTCTTAAGACTAAAGCAGTGCATTCAATGTAAAGGTCACAGATTTTCTCATAGTAACAATGTGCTGCCTTTGAAAGGGTGAATTGCAGTCTAATTCCAATAAATGCCAAGTTCAAAGGGGCCAAGAACCGAATCTTTCCCGTTCTCAATCCTCTTAATTTCGCCATTGTTTTAGATAAAAACAGTTAATTGCGTTTCCGCTATCAGCCCATGCTTCCACAAGACTTCATAAGCCCAATTGAACTTAAATTTTATTGGATCTAGGCGCGTAATCAGTAAATGTGATTTCGCGTAAATAATTTGAACAGCTATTGTCCTTTACAGAAAGAAAAGCGACAAGGTGCGGAAAGAGCTCGAAGAAGCGGCGAGAGAAGGCGGGAGTCGAAGTAGTGGGTCCGGTGGCAGCGCCGACGACAAGATTATGGAATCCATGCCTTATTACTCACTAGCGTTACCGTCCAAAGTTGCTTTAAGATTTGTAAGTTGTAAATTTTTCACAATTGATAAAATTTGCGTTAAGATGCTGGTCTTTTCGAAAGAAAGAAGTTAATTGTCTCAAGGAGTCCCCGCTACGTCCGTTATACTAGTTTTGATTTACTAATATTATAAACGCGAAAGTTTGTAAGAATGGATGGATGGATGTTTGTTACTCTTTCACGCCAGAACGGCTGAACAGATCTGGATGAAATTTATCACAGAGATAGATTATAGTCTAGAATAGCACATATGATACTTTTTAACCGCGGAGCGCAGCTAGTGAAAAATAAATCAAAGTCTTATTGCGAATTCCTAAGACACTAGTAAACGCCCAGGCGACGCATCGCGTTCGTTCGCTTGGTATGTGGACACAGATACTACTTTATTTTTTCACTGCCGTTCAAAAGGTGTCGACTTTTAGAAAGCAGTGAAAAACAATAAATGTGGCATTCACTATCGGAGTAAAAATGTCGCTTTTTAACCTGACAAAACTTCACGTGTCCACTCTCCCGTCGTCTGCGTCAGTCGTTAGCGGAGTTAAGGTTTTGCCACCACCAAGAACCTCACTAAAATCAACTCATACAGAGTCATTTTCTGTAACAAGTAGGTAGAGGTTACCTCTACGTGTGGTATCAGTAATGCACCGTTTGTAATACTTGCAAAATGTACCAGCCACTTAAAATCCTTATTCTAATATCTTTTGATCTTCTATCTAGAAGTAAAACTAACGTAATTTTGTTAGCGCTCACTACCGGTCTTTCATGCGTAAAGAAACTCGTAAACGTTATTCGTGTTTCACTAAACATAAACATGGAACATAAATCTGCTTTACACAAGGTGTATGAAAACCCTGTCCGATTCTTTAAATGAGTGCGTAGAGATGTGCCAGAAAGTTGGTCCATCTTTTTCAAACTGCAATAGACGGAAAGCTATTGATTTTGTCCATGGTTTGACGTCACTTACGGTTATCAATTCTAAGTAGTAAGTTTTCGCATTTATTAATACTTTTTTTCTAAACTATCTGCGCCCCGCGGTTTCACCCGCAGTTAAAAGTATTATTACGAATTGAAAGTGCTATTCTAGACTATAATCTATCTCTGTGCCAAATTTCATCCCGATCTGTTCAGCCGTTCAGGCATGAAAGAGTAACAAACATCCATCCATCCATTCTTACAAACTTTCGCGTTTATAATATTAGTAGGATATAAAAAAAAATACATATAATCACGCGTCTTTCTTATAGGGGTAGGCAGAGACCACTTCTCTCCACTTGCTACGATCCTGGCATACATCTTTCGCTTCTTCCACTTTCATGAGTCTTTTCATACACGCTCGTCGGTGACGGGTACTCTTGACCTGCCCTCTCTTTAAGACGTCTTCAATTTGGTCGAGATACGTGCGTCTAGGTCGACCCTGACCGACTTGCCCATCCACACTCACCATGTAAACCTGTTTCGTCAATCTCCTTTCATTCATTCTCAATGTGTCCAAACCATCTAAGCAGCCCTTTCTTAATCTTTATCACTACATCCTCTACCACGCCACAACGTTTTTTAATGTATAAAAAAATTACGTTGAAATCATAATTACAAAATCAGTAGCGTCTTCGAAAATCAGACTTGTTTTTGTTACACTCTGTACCTATAGTCCAAATGTCTGGTAGCAACCTCTAGCACTCTCACACATGCACGTCAAATTGAGCGAGAAATCATCGGAGAAATCGTCTGAGTGTTTTCTTATGTTTTTAGCGCCCGCACGTGAATAATATTTGAGATAATTTCAGATTTGGAGGAAATGTAAAGCTCGTTAGTGAAAGTAGGTGAAAGTATATTGTTATTTATATCAAACTGCCGAGTGCCGCTATTAATTTGTCACCTACGTTGTTGCTAATATAATGCAAAAGTTGAAATGTGAGAGTACTTGTTATTTCCGCTCTATTTCGTGACGGCTTAAGGTGTAAATTGACGTGGAAGTTAAGATGTGTTCACCTGTATGAGTTAGCTTATCACACTAATATCATAAATGCGAAAGTTTGGATGAATGCTTGTTACTCAATACCGGCAGAACGGCTGAACGGATCTAAATGAAATTTGGCACAGAGATAGATTATAAATTTCTGGAATAGCGCGTAGGACAATACAATAATATTCCTATTCTTGATGTCATTCATTTATCTGATAAACATAATACATATATAGAAGTATGTAGTTTACGTTCTTCTCGAGGTGCCATCTCCTACCGGAGGTCGGCTATCATTAGGGCTATCCAATCTTGGACACAGCAGCGCGGAACAGGGATCCAGTGCTCAGGTTGAATCATGTCCGCAGATGCTTAAGCCAAGAAGTACGCCTTCTTCCCGGTGGTCTTTTTCCCAGAATTTTCCCCTGCAGTACGAGTTGGAGCAGGTCGTATTTGTTGTTACGCATTATGGTCCAAAGTACTGCAGCTTGCGTTTCTTGACAGTTTTTAAGACTTCTACTTTTTGTTCACCATCTGCAAAACTCTTTCTTTGTAGTTTACCTAGAGTTCCAGAAACGTAATCTATGTATAAAATATTTACGTCAATGTCTATGTAGTACCTACCCACGTCGCCATAATCTAGTTAAATATTCCTAAGTATAAGGTTTAATATTTTTTTAACGGCGAGAATGAGCTCATAATGTAATGTAATTTTCAGGACGCCCATGATGGTGAAGTGAACGCTGTCAAGTGGAGTCCAACGGACAGGATAGTCGCGACGGGTGGCGCTGATAGGAAAGTCAAATTATGGGATGTTTCAAAATGTAAGAAGAATTTACTTATTTCAACCTTATAGATAGACAAGTTGATTACATACTTCAACCGTACGTTGAAGACATTAATAATCTAAAATAACAAACAGGTGCTTACTAGCCAAACTTTTTAAACAAGGAATTAGTCCATAAGAATTTAGTATATAACACTTATTTTATTTGTATTTTCTTTTAGTTGAAGCGAGTAGTGGATGTGAGCACCAAGACAAACCATTTGTTTTTTTGGTGCAACACCTAAATATTATTTTGTACAAAAGTTTTAAGGGACAATTAACAATAATAATAATAATAAAAGGCTGGATTTTGATTTGAATCGATTTGCGCTCAAAATTGAGGTTGGCTTATTCCCATAATTATTTTCTTTCCTTCCCAAAAAGTCGGCGAAAGTGTAATGCTCAAAATAAACTATAAACCTTGATTTTAATATCCTGACAAAATGTATAAAGCGCCTTACAATCTCTAATTGGCAACCTAAAGTTAAGATCGCTCAGTCGTAAAAACTTTTTTTGTATTTGAGTAAAAAGCACATCTTACACAAACACGGCAATAGTCCTATGATCCTATCATATATTATGCTTAGTGTTTTGACCTAAATGTCAAAATATATTTTCGCACGTTATTCTGGTCTGACATAAAGCATTTGAAAATGTATTGCGTTTACGACGGCATAACATCGGTGGTAACCTAAAATGTTTAGTCTGAAATTCATAAATAACCCAAGTCTACGAGATTAGACTTCCAATAGCGCATCTGTAAATAATCAGAAAAGCAACTGCAAAAAAAACTGATCTAAACAAATCTGGAAGTAGTTGTTTAAACGTACTTGCTTTTATGTCAATGTGTTTTGATGTCTTTGACAGCCTTGGTTTAGATGGCTGACTATTTTTACGTAATTTGGAAAAGAAGGAGGGCCCTACCGTATTGAATTTTCCTAAAAAATCACCCATATTTTTACGCATTTCTTTAAAATCAAGTACTTAACTTAAAAAAAAAACGAAATCATCTATAGCTTTCGTTATTTCTTACAGAAAAAGAATTGCTACAAAAATTCAAACGTAATGAAAGATCGTAATAAAGTCTCTTAACTAAACATATCTTTTTCTTCTTTCTTTTGTCGCTAATTAGTCCGCGTTTAACCACCAACTCGCCTGTTGTTAAGCGACGATGTGTTCGAAGAACGAAAAGTACCTACCTAAAATTCATCTTCTACAGGTTTGAATGTGCGCGCGACAAAAATTATTTTCGTCACTTTTTGTCACGCGAGAATGTGACAAGGCTACATGTAAACATACGTCTGTCTCGATAAAAAGAGTCGACATACCGCTGTCGCGTTGCGCATGCCTGCTGGTATGCCTTATCCGAAAGCTGTCTAATTTTTTAGGTGTGTACTTCCCTCTTTCAGGTGTAGTGGAGAGCAAAGGTACGCTGGTCGGGTCGAACGCTGGTGTCATGTCGGTGGATTTCGACTCGACAGGCGCGTACATTGTAGGAGCTTCAAATGACTTCGCGAGCAGGGTGTGGACAGTAGGCGACCAGAGATTACGGGTAAGAATAGATAAATCTCGTGAACAAAATGATAAATCTACATAATTGTAATAGTTATCTAAAATTGAATGTCATCTGCTATATGACTGGAGCCCGGTGTCTGGTGACAGGCATGCCCCTTGTTACATTTGGGACTGAATATCGTCCTGCGGAGTGTGGGTGTTGTAATACACTTCTTCCAGTCCTTTCGGAGGTAAGATGTGACGGTGACGAATTATAATATGAATGTATTTATAGCTACACTGGATTATGTCCATTATGATTGTGATACATATTTCAAAGTATCCCGTTGATGTGTAGTATTTTTTAACGGACTTAAAAAAAGGAGGAGGTTCTCAATTCGACTGTTTGTTTTTTATTTTTTTGTAAGTATGTTACGCGATTCCACCGCCAAATAATTATGAATAGATTTTGATGATTCTTTTGTTTTTGGTAGAACATACTTTAAAAGTGGTCCTTAATCGAAATCGGTCAATTTATTTACATGGATGATGGGAAGTAAATTATCTTAATAATATGTTATACTTTAACATATTTCTCACGTATAAATAAAAAAAAGACACGCCCATAAATTTTGACTCTTTACAAATCAACCGATTCACTTTCGAAATTTTATTACCACCAAGATCTAGATTAGTACTAAATTAGACTAAAACAGTCATAAAAAAACAAGCAAAAACATTAAAAGTAGAAAACCAATACAAAACGAAAGTAAACCAAACAACATTGATGTGCAAATTTGAAACTATTTATACAAACTGGTTGTAAACATGCGCCGCCTTGACACTCTTAAGAATCCATCCATCACTTCAACAGCTATGCTTTCATGTCACTGAATCTTTGCGATTCAACGTCCAACTATAAAAACGACTCATATTTTCGGATAAGTGCTTTTAAACGAGTGTTTCATTGTGCAGCTTTTTTGGCAAATGTTTAGCGAAACGTCTTGTCGGATTAGCTTACTTTCTTCCGTTGAAAGTAAAGTAGGTAATTTGGTTGTTTTCATATTTTTTTGCTGTAAAACTCTCATCTGTTGATATTATTGTAATGCCGTACATAAATCCTGCTAATGGCTTGATTTATTATCATGGAAACTGCGAGCTGGGTTCTGCAGTTTTGTTTGTAATTTTGATGTACTTTTACTTTTTATTAGATGTGATACAGAAATTCTGTGAACGGCGCAATCGGTAAATCTTTGAAATGTCTGGTGTTATTTGTTTTTTTCTATCATCACAGAAGACGTAATAGAAACATTATCGTCATTAGCGGCAAAATCAACAACAGGAAAAATTGGCGTCTTTTTACCCGACTACGCAAGAAGGAGGGTTGTTTTTCGAGTGTACGTATGTTTGTATGAAAGTATGCTATGTATATATGTATGTGGGTATGTAATATATGTATGACGTTTCTTTGGCACGGCCTACAGGCTTGATGGATTTCGACATCTGAGGTGTCACTTGTATCGTCTTGATACAATATTTTTCAGCCGGGTTTTAAGTTTTTTTTTTAATAATGTTAATTTTTAGTATCGTAGGCCAGGGGCAAACTAATTAGCATAACGCGTAACATTTAGTAAATCAGTGGCTGGAAAGGTTTCCCCTCTATTTCGCATCCAGTATCTATATATGGTCTATTTTTTAAATAGAATAGGTCAACGTCTAACCGCTAACTCTCCTGATGTGAAGCGTCTGGCGGTGAAGAGACCAGACTTAAACATTAGTTAGATTATTCAAGCACTACCTGCAAATTCAAAGACTCGTGTGGTACCTAAATGCAATAACACCGAAGGTCCGTCCAAGCATCACGACCGGCCCGTCTATTAGCGGCCTGTTAGCACATTCGTGATCACGCTATGATCACTTCCGACGGGCGACGCGGCTATTCAACTTTTCTTGTCTTTGCAAAAATACTAGTTTATGTGATTGGTACATTTTTTTATTCTAAAGTAAATACTTTTTGATAATAAAACCGAGGATATTAAAAAAAAGATATAGGGTCAACTGGGGCAAATGCGTCTGTGGCGCAATTGCGTCTTTCGAGAATTACTGACAAACCCTTCACAAATTAGGCGCCACCTACATCTTTTTTTATCATTAGTTGCAATAATCTGTAAAAGATGACGTTAGTTGCTTAATGTGTTGTCAGTAATTCTCGAACGACGCAATTGCCCCACAGACGCATTTGCCCCAGTTAACTCCAACTGAAACAATAAAAGTACACTTCTCAATACTAATAATTTTAACAAAATGTGGGAAACTATATTAACACGAGAGTATGCATACTCTCGTGTTAACGTCCGTCTATCCCTGAAACCTCGAGCCAAGAGAGCGAACGAAGTGACGACCCTCCTTGCTCGTGTCCTACCACTCTGAAGTTGCTGCAATGTAAGATCAGGCTACGCTGTCTTTTTGGGTGACTATGCTAAGAATATCTTCTAAAATATTAAAATGAATCTCTGAATGTGTTGCTAAGCCCATATCTCGAGAACAGCTGAATCCTTTTAGCAAATTTTTTTTTAGATATTCCTTGAAGTATGAGGATGATTCTTAAGCAGAGAAAAATTGCCTGAAAAAAATAATTAAAAAATTGACTGTTAGGTGGTACGAAGTTCGCGTGGTCAGCTAGTTGTAAATAAGTTGTCTCGTGGTTTGAATTATTTGTCTGGAGACGAGCCCTCTTATTAATAAACGTTGTAAACCCCCGGAACAAGTATTCAATGTTTTGTCTTTTTCATTCTTTTAAATTCTTAACTGAAACAAAAAAGACAAAACACTGTATAACTATTCCGACGCTATTCAACGTTTTTAGGACGAGGGTAGGTAGATAATTACTGAGCAGTGACCAAGAGCTTAATGAGTAATTCAAAAATCAAACCTTAATAAAATCGACTTCCCGTCATCCATGTAAACAATTTTTAGACTTTAGTTGATATTTTAAAAAACGGATTAACTGATTTCGATAAAATTTATATGGGACGACTCCTAAAGTATGATCTACCAAACAAAAAAAGAATCATTAAAATCGATTCATAATTGGTGAACTAATCGCGTAGCATACATACAACAAAAAACTAAGAAGTCAAATTGAGAACTCCTTCTATTTGGAAGTCGGTTAAAAAGAAAATTAGAGAATTGCTAAATATTTGTTCTCACACAAGTACCGTAATATAGTGGTCATATCCAGGATTAATAATATAAGTAAATTATGTTAGACGTAAACACAGGTCGAATTCATTTTCTCAGCTCAAAGTGCACTTATCCCGCTAATACTGCTCATATGCAGTGTATTTATCTTTATACCTAATACCATGTTTTAAGTGGTGAAAGGACTACCCACGTGAAGTAAATTGAATCAAATAACTGTCTTATCCATTACGTACCGATGTTATGACTGACCAGCCCTTTCACACTGACGCTTTTTGACGCTAGGAAGTTCTTTAAACAATTTATTGCTTCCAAAATACAATCTAGCTAGAATAAAAACAAAACAGCTTCGTGATACTTTTCCTGAAGTAAAATATTATTGTACCTTTTCTTAGTAGCTATGCTCCTTACGAAATTGTCTACTTTGCTGTCTTCGCTAATTTTCCCAGAACAAAAAGTTCACAAGCTCTATGAATGTACTCATGATTGCCATATTTCAATAAGGTCAGTTCATTTCGGCGTGAATAGAAAATACACAAAGATGCCGTCTTAATTTTGTATTAATAGAACGTTTGATTGATTTTCATCTGGAATGGGTTGTGCGCCAGTGCGAAACACCCGTCAATACCCCATGGATATCGATAATATCAGCTGGTCTCAATGACTATAACGGATGCCATTCGCGTGCCACCCACCTCAATGTGTATTTTGCATGCTCTCATCATGGATCCTTATTCAAACATACAATCAGGACCTCAACGTCAACAAATTGGAGAGACCGCCCACTCATTCGCTGACCGAACCGAGCTATAAAGTAACTGGAACAACCGGTATCCGAGCGTACTCGAAACGTATCGTATTGTATTACCGACATATTTTTCTTTTGATAAGTTTTGTGTGTTTTTTGCTGAGTCCTTGTTTTGATTTAAGCTTTCTTTTTTAGTATAAAGTACTTGAGCCAAGCCATTGCTTAGCACGCTGTAGGATTTTATAACGTCATGTGCTTCAGTTCTGTGTTCTAATTTGTCTTCCTAGCTGAGACAAGGTAAGTAGAGCGTTTAGACGAGATTCGTTATCACTCCGTTTTTTTAACTATACTGTAATTGATATCTGTCATAGCTGCATTTTGGGATTATTGCTGTGATTTCAACGTTCCAATATTAAATTCATTTTCAGCATCGTTGAACTTTTATACATATGTTTCAATTCGTTCACCTGAAGTCCGCGTCATTGTACAATCTCCTAGATCCGTGTAAAAGCGCATCCTCGTTTGTTCTCGCTTGAGCAAGGCTCTGCGTGACCGCGATCACTCACTTCGATCCTCGATGCAAATAACTGATCAAATTGCAACTCGATATCCGTAACTGGCGCTGGCCAACTCGATTGTAATGATCCGGAATCGATTCCTATCTGTCAATCTACGGAGATTGACAGATTTCCGATCATAGAGACGGCTCTATAATCGGAAATTGAATAAGATAAATAGTAAATTAGAGATGGATACTTAGTATTTGAATGCGTTTTGCAATGTGTGTGTGTACTAGACTGGCATAAAGAGGAAATGAGGAAGATAAATAATAATATGGGCTGATACTTATTTGAATAAATTTTGCAATATGTGTAAGTGTGTACTGGATCAAAATGAGGAGGAAATGAGGAAAATCAATTAGAATCGAAAAGAAGCTTATTACCATGTAATACGTAATTGTGCCTATATACTCGTACACTGAGAAAAATGGCTTTCGTAATTCCGGACAGTTTTAAAGGAATTTACGGACTTTTATCCGTATTCCCAACAAAAAGCTACCAAGAGTTCTTAATAGTGTTTTGTGCGTAATTCACCAAAAAATATCGTGAATAATCGTCACCAATAAATATCAAGAAACATCACGACGTTATTATGTGCTTTAAACTTATGTTTTATCGTTTCGCGTCATGACATTTTGTCATGACAAACACTCTGAATACTTAGAACGTCGATGACGAGAAATTATGATCGGATTGATAAATATTGTAGAAAACTGATACAGTACAATTATTTAAATGATGAGTCTTAGTGAACATCATGATCATTTATCGGACTTTCCTAATAATTGTAAGGGAAACCATTGAATGTTTTTCGTAATATCATGACAATTTTTTGAGCTTCCTTGTATTTTACATTATGAACTAATAAGATTTAATTACCTATTCTAATGGTTTATTGGTATTGGAAGGATAAATGCGACCTGAATACCTATAAAATAACAGTACCGTCATGACAAAGCTGTATGTTTTTTACATATTATCGCTATTTTACTGTCAGCATCTAAGTAAATAATATTTCTGATAGCAGGCTGTTTTAACTGACAACATCACTAGAAATTCCTGATCTATAGGGTTGTGGGTCTCTGAGGGTGGTATAAATGACTTCAACACATGATTCAAAAGGGTATAGTATTTTATTTAACAAAGTTACAGATGGGAAACATGAAACAGTTTTAGCCATAATAATTAAAATACTTGCGCGAGCGCCTTAGCCCACGTTACATCCTCCCCCTCTAACCTAGACAAAGCGCCCTCGCGACTAAAGAGCTTAAGTCTTCGTTGTTTATGCTTCTCATGGAGCGGTACGAGTGGTACTTCCTATTCCTACGAATTGGTCAACTGGAAGAGATGATAACGACCTAAAATCTCACTGGTAGATATCCGTACGTGGTTGCACTCACGGCTTCCCTAATACGGTACGGTCCATCTCTCATTAATTTGGGTGTTTGTCTGCAAGTCGGATCGCTACTGCCTTGTGTTTTTAAAAGTATTATCGCCACAGTAGAATATCGGAGCTGGGCAACGAGCTCCGTTGGCGTAACGCTTTTGATCAGCTTGAGCCTTTTCACGTACTTTACTCGCACCTATTAGCACAGTCGACATCTTCACCAGGTAAGGGATAGCAGCACCAGGCAGCGTCATCACTTTCTTTGATTTCGTGAGTATTCTTGTACGCGTCGGCTGGCGCGCATATTTCGCACCCGAATGTAAGGTACAAGGATGTCTTCCCTGTGTTGTTGTCACTGCGGAGTTCACACGAAACGAATAGCCGGGACGTTAGAATACCATGCGTTGTAATAATTGTGATCTGTGGCTTCAAGTCTCTGTTCTTATTTTCCACCAGATTTACCTGAGGATGGTACACCGGCGAGAGACACTGGGTAATGCCGAATGTGTGGAACATAATGTTTCATTATTTCGCTGATAAACTGAACTCCGTTGTCTCTTAAAATTCGCCTGGGTATTCCGTATTTTAGGATCAGGAATTCAAAGATAGACTCGCCCATCCGCGTCATTATCCCATCAGAATAAGTAAACACGTCATGCGTCTGCCTCTTCTCTCTAGCGCGTTTTCTCGAATTTGAATTTTGGGTTAAGAAAAATGGACTCGCCCAAGTGTTTTGCAAATTCTTAAACACTATTTGTATTAAGTTCCCACATAAATGCACAATCGGAAAGGGTTCACAAAGTCTATGTTCACGATAGGGATATAGCACATTAAGTCACTTTAGTGTATTGATTCACGTTTTTAGCGTTTTTCACTTTCGATCGCGCCCGCGAGTGTGCCCCGTCACTATAAGATGAGTTGGTTGCGGGTCTCTGAGGGCGTTATAAATGAGTTCAACACACGTTTCAGAACGGTAATGCACTGTAATTAACCAAAATTACAGATAGAAAACGTGAAACAGTCTTTAAACCATAATTATTTATCAAAATAATTGCGCTAGCGCCTTTTGACCGGCGGAATCAGAAGTCTGTCGAGCACTGGTAAAGCCTGCGTTATATTAGGTCCATACGTATGAAATTGGCGTTTTCTACGGGAGGAATAAAAAGTCGATTTTTTTTGTAAAATATATTTAATTAATCAAAGTATGCACCGTTGTTATCTATGCACTTTTGCCATCTTATGGGTAGTTCATTGATCCCTTTACTATAAAAACCATGGGGGCGAGAATCAACAAACTCTTTGAAGGCGGTTTGGACTGCTGCATCGGAGTGGAATTTTTTTCCTTGTAAGAAGTTGTCCAAATTCCGGAAGAAATGGTAATCTGTTGGAGCAAGGTCCGGGGAGTACGGTGGATGTCGCAGACATTCCAATTGTAGCTCAGCTAACTTAGTGGTTGTTTGTTATGCAGTGTGTGGTCTTGCGTTGTCGTGAAGCAGCAGTGGCCTAGAGCGATTGACCAATCTCGGTTGTTTAACAGCTAGTTCTTCCTTCATGGTTTGCAGTTGCTGACAATAGATATCTGCCGTAATCGTTTGGCCAGATTTAAGAAAGCTGTAGTGAACGACACCGGCGCTAGTCCACCAAACACTTACAAGTAACTTTTTCTGAGTCAATTTTCGTTTAGGGCAGGATTTGGCTGGGTCTCCAGGGTTCAGCCATTGCGATGAGCGCTTTCGATTATCGTACAATATCCACTTATCATCACAAGTAATGATTCGATTTAAAATCCCTTCATTATTGTGTCGGTTGAGTAAAGTAACACAACAGGCGACCCGTGTTTGCAAGTTCGATTCACTCAATTCATGAGGTACCCATCGTTCGAGTTTTTTTACTTTCCCGATTTGCTTCAAGTGGATTAATACAGTTTTGTCACTTACCCCGAAGCCTGCTGCTATCTCTGAAGTGCTTTGTGATGGATCCGCTTCCACAATAGCCTTTAATTCTTCGTTTTTCACTTTGATCTCCGGCCGTCCACGGGGTTGGTTCTTAAGGTCGAAATTTCCAGAACGAAAACGTTGAAACCAAAAACGTACCATGCTATCTTTAGCGACACCAGCGCCGTACACATCATTAATTCTTCGAGCTGTTTCTGCAGCACTGGTGCCACGGTAGAACTCGTACTCGTAAATATACCGATATTTCATGTTTTCCATTGCGCGGTAATAAGCGACGCCAAAGAAAAAATAATGAGGAAAATAACAAATGAATGACTGTATTCCAAAGAAAAAAAAACCAGCTAAATGAATTTATTAATTTGAATTTCGAATTCTTAACCAAAGAGGAGATATTTCAGATCAAATTGATCAGTACGACAAAACGCCAATTTCATACGTAAGGACCTAATATTTTTTGATTTTCATAACAAAAAGCACCTAATATTTAAACCGATCTAATAAAATTAGGTACATCATGATAAGGTAATGACCAAACCCAATAGATGTTTGTGAATTCTTGACGAAGCATCAAGAGATCATGATATTTTCTAAATAATGAATGACACCTTGTGCGTCGTAGGTACCTACCATTTTTTTGTCATGCAGTCATGATATTATTTTATTCCGCTTACGGACTATTCCAAGTTACACACCTCTCAATTGTCGTGCCTAAATCTGTATCAGGATAAACTCTCAAATCGTCGTGAACTTCACCATAAAACCTTAGGCTAGTACCAGGAATTTAGAATTACGTAATTTAATATTTTAATGATGAAGCGTAATGAAAACCAATGATTAAAATCCCTGCAATTTATAATAATGTAATGTTAGTTTAATCCGACTGAACTATAATTTACTATGCACATGATAATGTTGAAGGAGCCAGGATTAAATGATGTTATTCATGTTACTTTTTTATGAAGGACGGAAGCCATTTTTCTCCGTGTAATTATACTCTTTTTGCTACATTTTGGTACGGTTTCAATTGAGACAAAATTACGATAAAACCGCCATAGTTTTTAAAAAGCGTTCGACAAGTTGAGTGTCCAAATAATTTATCGAAATCTATAGAAATTAATAAGTGAGAACTTAGGTTTATTTTTTCCATCTGATTCTAGCTCATTTATGCTACTGTTTACATACCGACTGCACATATGCTCTATAAAAGCTGATTGCACTTCATCTCATCATCTCATGTCATTACATATCGTTAATCTACTTTATTTTAATTTAAACACAGAATACAGCGTAAACAATTTAATATTAATGTCATATTTTAACGGTCACACTGTAAAATTGGCCATTTCTGAGTATCCTTGATTGTATTTCTAACTAAAAAACAAAAATAATAAATTACACATGTAATCATAGCACTTCATTTTACAATTGAGATACTTACCTGTAATTAATTTTTAAAATAAACTATTTCATTCAATTCAACCCATCTCGTCTTATTGACTATATTAGGCGTAAACGCCGTATTATATTAGATGAATGAGAACATAACAGGCCTGACGGATGCAAGTAGATCGACGAAGATAAATTTCGTCCAACGTCATTAGATAGTGTCGGAATTAGCCCACGGGCTCGGCTCGTGATCTTATCCGTCCGACATGCATTTACTTTTATAAAACTCCGTTATTTTTCACCGATACGTATCTGCTCATTGTCCCAGAATTTGCAGTTTTTCTAACGAATTCAGAGACGAACTTTTAATCATTCGCAGCGACATTGACGAGAATTAAGCGAGTACATAGCTGCGTAGAATGGGTTATAAATTGTAATGCAATACCTAGTTCGTCGCTCACTGCACTGTATAATTACTACAGCTACAGGCAACCGTGCTAGAGGTTTATGTCCGTGCATTGTACGCTATGACATACAGTCATTGAGCTCTTGTGTGTGACTCATATTGATTTTCTCGACATTTCTACCTAAACCGACGTTTGGAATGCAAAATCTCTGGAAACGTTTCTGTTAAATATTCAGAAGACGAAAGGTTGCTATTGTCATCGTTTACTTTCCTTTCCAAACGAAAGTGCGTCCTAGTTCTTATTAAAAGGTTCAGTTAATGTACATTTGGTCATACAATGGACTCGTATGCATTCAGATTCATGAGAAATACTTGCTTAATGGCAACTAACAATGGAAATCAATGTCTTGCTTTGAATTTTATAGACAGCGAATTATTGCAGCTGCTCGTAGCTTTGCCAATGTTATTTGTCATAAATTTCTTTATGCCTTGAGTTTAATTTCCATTTTATTAAGGTTCGGTTTTCAAACGAGAATTCATACTTTAAATGTTTGAATTACATATTTCATGAGAATGAGCCAGTCGGCAATATTTCATCTGAGTTGCGAGCCGAGCGTTAGATAAAATCTTGGAGTATTCGTTCAATAAGTAGAATCGGGCGAGATATGAAAGGGGCCGATTACAGATCGTCCACTCTACTTACCATAACTCTCCAAGGACATTCCTTTTACGGCTGGCATTAGACATAGATGCAGTGTCCGCTCCACTTCTCCGATACTTGACAGTCTTCACTTTGTTCTATAAATTTTTTGCATCTGTGCCTGCGCTTTCTCGAATCCGGTGGCCTCTGTCAATTCTCTTTTATGAATATTTCATATTATTGTAAACAACTTTATCTTTTATTACAATGTTGTATACAATTTAAAGTTTATAGGCACATGAAAATAGCTACTATTTGAAAGTGCATGAGGAACATCCGGTCATACAAAGTTTCGCCGTGGAGGTTTGAAATTATATTTCCCTTAGTTTTTATCATGCAATTTTTTATGTTTTCGATGTGTTTATGGAATTAGTTGCTCCTAAATTTAGAATAACGGCTGTAATAAGATCTTCGGACATTGTTACTATTAAAAAGCTTCTATAAAGGTACTTACGTTAAGTTTTCCGTCCATATCTCTATCGGAATTTAATTTACATTGCCTTATTCTGTTACAATGTAATATAATCTTGAGTTATTAGCCATATTGCCCACCATCTGCTTCTCTTGTGAATTACAATTGAAAATACTTTATTCATTCGTTTTGTTAGTGTTTTAGAGCATAGGTACATAATAGGTACAAACAATGTTTATTTTTGTAAGAAATACTACACTTCTGAAAAATCTAAATGTAGCTTACTCAAAAGGTAGGAAGGACCTTTTGGGTAAGCTACAAGGACTATTTTTCAGAGGTTTAAATTTTATTTTCTTACGATCTAGTTAAGTAACTTAACAGCGTACTCACCCCGCCGCCCGCCGTCACTTTCATTCCCTGCGTAACCCTCATCTCTACTAGTCCATAACTATACCTATAAACCTACGCACCTTAAAGTTCCTAAAGAATGCAACATGTAAGCGCTATGCATTTTCATTCAATACCTGCGAATGCAATCTAAACGTTCCTTGAAACAAGCAACAGATGGATTGTTTGTTGCTCAAGTTACGAGGTACAGGCGGTTGCTAATGGTCCAGCGGCACGTGTGTGCCGTCGCGTGCCGTGTCGCGAAGATGCTATCTCGGCCACGAACGCGACTTGAGCTTTGCCCTTCACACTTGATTGCGGGAACCCTAACTTTAGATCGCATCGGGTTGATGTGCTTTGAACACGGTCGGCCCGTGCCACGCTTCTTTTGCAAATATTTGCACGCTTTCGTATTTGAATTGAGTATGAGTTAGCATAGTATCTAGCATCTCGTGGTTTCGCTTGCTTTACTCTATATAAGCCTATTTCAGACTTTAAAACTGTTTCTTACTGATCTTTTCTGTTTCTTACTGACTGCCTCGGTGGCTCAGTTGGTAGTGAACCTGCCTTCTGAGCTTGGGGGTGTGGGTTCGATTACCACCTAGGGCAAACATTTATGTGATGAACATATGTGTTTGTTCTATGTCTGGGTGTTAATATGTATTTAAGTATGTACTTATTTAAAAATATCTAAGTATGTTTATCAGTCCCTGGCAGCCATAGTACAAGCTTTGCTTAGTTTGGGGTCAGGCGACCGTGTGTGGATGTGTCCCGAATTTATTTATTATTATTAATTGATTTATGTAAGTAGGTAGGTATACTTATCGGGTTTTTTTTGCATGTATTGTTAAACAGACACTGCTTGTGATATCTTTCTTACTGCCTGTAGATTCTTCAATAACTCAGATTATTATGTATGTACTTACCTACCTAAAAATATCTAAAAGGTGAGGTACAAATAAAAGAGAAAATATATTTTTCGATATTTATTTTTAAGAAATGACAATTTGGACGGAAGAAATAGTTATACACTGTCCAGTTTTAACATTCCTAAACAGTGTCTCAACAACCTTTGACGTTTCTATTTCAAGGCACTATATTAATAACACTGTCATTATAGTAATAGCACTCGTTGTTCAAGTTTTGTTCGTAAGAAAAGTTCTTTTACATTAAGAAATTAAATAGTTATACATATTTTGATAAATTATATAAAAAGATACTATCCTAAATTAAATAAGTTACGATGTCGGGACGGCCGTCAAACCAACGTTTCTTGACTTAGGTCGCACGTTCGGTTATCTACTTAAGGTACTGAAATGTTATTTTTTACTTATATCACTATCATTAAAATCAGGCTTACTCTACTTTAAAAGAATATGGTACAATACGGAATCGGAGTTCCGCAAATGAACGTCCGATCGTAAAGTGAACGAATGAGCGACGTGATCTAGATAAGGAGTCACGGCCGCGTCCCGCCGCCGACGACGAGATGGGGACAAGCGAGCGACCTCGTGCACTCACACCTCACACGCGCGTCCGAGCCGCAGGCGGGCCCGGCGCCCTCGCATCCTTCCACATTCGCGCACGCTCTCGTGGTCGTCCCCGTCTCAACGTCGCGCGCCCCGCACCTCCGCTCCGTACGTAGCTTATGGCGCGGAAGCGTTCGGACACTACCATTAAATAACCCCCTTCGCAGTCCCGCGCTCGGCGAAGTAGAAACGTGACCTCCGGTACGACACTAACACAGCCTTCGCCGGCCGGGAGGCGATGAAGGTCTTTAAACTAACGAATAAACTACTATTGCGGACGCCGATCACGTCGACACGTCTACGTCTAATTAGAAGTGCCTCTGGTGCGCACGCGAAAAACTGGCATCGTAGACTTTGCAAAGAGGAGATGGTGCATTAGGTCCGGGCAGGAGTTCAGCAGCTTTGGCGGCGGCGCGTCGCCGCTGCCAACTGCAGGTCCACGCCGCGAGGACGACTAGCTGAGCCGCAAGGAAAGCGGCGGCCGCGAGCATCGCTCCCGCAGCGTTCACGCACGTCGCTTCGGTCTCCCTCACGTAAACGGAGTCCTCAGTCACATTCTTTGCTCTCTGTTTATCGAAACCGAATTTGTCTGTGATCTGAATAGTCTGGACGAGGAGCATCTCATCAGTAGGCGAAGCGGGAGTCGAACGCCTCTTCCTGCGTCCGTATGACATGACAGAGCGAAGTTCGTTCGGGCCACCGTCGCACTGCACGGGCTCGCAGGTCGGCATGCACGGGGTCACGAGGGCGCGGAACTGGACTACCTCCGACGAAGGGAACTTGAACGCATCGAAGTTTGACAGCAACATCTGTAAATAAAAAAGGTTGATCAAATTCGATTTTTAACAACATACTTGTGACCCGCTCGGCTTCGCAAGGTACCTATTAACCATTCAGAAAATAACCCTCCTTATTAAGCAGTTGGTTAAAAATATCTAAATAAAAGTGAAAACTGCATCAAAAACCGATTCGTAGTTTAGTATGACATCAGCGGATATACAAACAGACAGACGGGGAAAGCAACTTTATTTTATACTAGCTACGCCCTGCGGTTTCACCCGCGGTTAAAAAGTATCCTATGTTATTCTAGACTATAATCTATCTCTGTGGCAAATTTCACCCAGATCTCTTCAGCCGTTCTGGCGTGAAAGAGTAACAAACATCCATCCATCCATCCATCCATCCAAACATACAAACTTTCGCGTTTATAATATTAAGTAGGACTATGTAGAGAAGATAGAGAAAAAGAAGATAATACAAAGTCAAATTATAAAAATCTCAATCAAACCGAGGCTATACACTCGGCCTTACTTACTTAAACTTACTTCATCAACAAATATACCTAATTAACCAAGAACTTACAGGAACTTGAAATTTGATAAAAGTTTGTCCTTTTTACGTAGTTATTTAGTGAAGTTACAAAACAAAAATCGTTTTACCTTTCCGCTGTTCGCTGACTTGAATAGAGGACCCATGATGTAATGTTCTGTGGGACAACCGTCACTGTCGATGAGTGTGATTTCGCTCGAGTCCACTCCGTCCATAGCGACAAGCTCGCGTACGAAGATTTCGAAGGGTGAGTTCGGATCCATAATCTCGAATCGGAGTGCCTGCAAATACCATACGTTAGCTTTCTAGGAAAGGCACAAGTATCAAATGCAATTACCGGTGCTAAAATAAGCGAATAACTTACCAAGGGATCTCCGACTTCAGCAGAAACGATGGTATCGTCACCATTCCTGTCTGTAATCCTCATGGCTACATTGGGAGAGTCGACGATAACCTCCTCCGAGATACCGGTCTGGATGTCTCCGTGGATGCCGAGGTCGACCTCATTTGCTACAGTCTTGTTGGTAAGGTCGTATTGACAAGTTACGGCCAAGCCGAGATCGGAAGATGTGACGATTGTATCGTGATGCTGAATGACGACATCGTTAAGGTATCTGCAATTAGATTTAGTTTATAGTACGGTTTAACTAAATTTAGCAGCAGAATAACAGAACTGCGAGATGGACATAATAATATTTTATTTTATGTTACCTTCCAGGGCTGTTCTGCTTGACGTTGCATTCGATGTTGTTGTAGCCCATATGAAGTTCGAACTCGAGACTTTGCTTGACGTCGACAACACATGAGTTAGGGCTGCCTTTAGCGTAAATCTTGCCGTCGAATAACTTGGAGGTCTGAATGCGCGCGACCATGTCACCGGAGCGACAGTCGATAGATACGTTGTAGCAAGATGACAGCTCGTACGTAGCTGCTTCGGGAACTTCCAAGTACGGGTCCTAAGGAATAAAAACAACACAATTTTTACAAAATGAGGATTGTTGACGATAGATAGAAAACACTATATTATTATAGTCCTTAGTGACGATCGTCGTATTAAACTAATACGGTACCTGAATATCGGCAAGAGTGGCTCTCGAGTGGTGAGAAAGACGGCAGACATGATCGCCGGTATCGCCGTGGTCGTAAGAGTGGCAGCGGAACGGTGAGTTGAGACACAACTCTCGGCATTCTTCAATAGTCTGTACATCCTGGTACACGGAGTCCACAGTCTTCAAGATACGACCACCCATTTTCTTAAACTCGCACAGCTTAGTCGGCTCTTCAACGCAGTTGTTCTCCAAGTAGTCAGTATCTAAAATACAAAATGGAATGAAAACATGTCCTAAGGGAAACTACACGATTAATGAAATGTGTGATCTAATTATACCTTCGTTGGGTTGGAATGCGCTTGATCCAGCCAAGGTAATACGGTCCATGTTCGACAGCACGCACTCCCCAGTTTTATTGTTGTAGTTCGCCGATCTGCAACAATGTTTCACGCGGTTTAACAGCAGCCCGTGCTTTGTTCTCTTTTTTCATTGTGTGAACTTTCTCAAGGAGTTAACGCGGAGTTAACAGCTTCATACAAATAGCGCCATTTTGCTACGCCATTTACATGCTATTCAATCGATTATGTATGAAAGTAAGCGAATAGACACTTAAAATAATTGAACTACCTATATGTGTGTGAAATCTTACGTATTGGGTACTTGCTATTAGATATGAAATCTATGTTGACACATTGACCTCTTCTAGCTGTATATAATATGCAGTACGAAAAACTAACATATAATGGTTCTTTATTATTGTAAGGTTCATGGTTAATAAGCATAATCATATTAGTACTTTACTCCCATTACACGACTAAATAATATTCCGCAGAATGCTTTTACTTTCTGCGTTGTTTCATGTCTCAATAACTTCATGCTGAGCTTCCTTTTGTTTGCAAACCGCTCGCTGCGTGCCTACCACCGATCATATTGACTTACTCGTTGATTTAATTTCACATCAAATGTCTTGAAAGTTACATGAAGGCATTTCGTCCCTCCGCATTCTGATACTATTTCTGTCAAGTGTCTTGCTTGTTTTGGTTTATGTTTGTTTACTTAAATATCCAGCAACATTCCCATCATTTGCCGATGCTCTATTTGTAGTTTATAGTTCAAAATGCAACAAAACTTTCTCTGTTATTCGTAACATCGTTCGGAGGAAATTATCTCTGCTAATCGTGCCCAACATTTTCTCTTGGCCATTGATCGCGATCAGATGACCCTTGCCATCCTGTGGGAATACTTTACTATGTTTTGTCTTTATTGTTTCCTTTCATAATAAATGTTTAATCGTTCTATAAAACGACCTAAGTTCTTGTCTATTGTTTGCTGGGTCCGGGTAAGATCCTATTCTATCGTCGTCAACTTAAAATATAGAAAGTTAAATTTATATCCCAGTCCTATATATTCTCTGAGAAAGAGAGCAATCGAATTCTGTTTATTCAACAATTGAAATGCCTATTTCAAATTCTATATCTGATATACATAACCAGTATATAGTCTATCGGTAGACAGCGGCTCTATTATTTTATATAGTATCTTTATCTCGTAGACGTAGAGAATAACGATCTGTATAACGGACCGGGAGCATTACAAGAAAACATTTAAGTTTATGATGGCGAGTGTCCCGCTACCGGCCGTTGTATTCATTACGCAGCAGGCAGCGCGGATGAGACTTCATCGCATAATAATTACACGAAGCACCTGCATTACCCACGTGTAATATGTTCCACGAACGCAACAAAAACATTTCTCATTTTCACTACTTTAGCTCATTCACTCGAAGACTTCTCGTATTAGATCTTCATAATATAATTTGTTGTAGATCTCATGTCTGTTTTTCTAGTTGTCGTGTAGGTGCTATAGAGCTCTGCTTTGGTGGTCTCAGTTGGCGAAGAATGGACCATTTATAGCCTGTAATTTTCTATTACTTGTAATTGAAACCCGACGATCTTCAGATATGCCTTTAAGCACGGTGAAATACAGGTGGTAATAATATTCTATTTCGCACTTAAGTTATATTTTATTTCCATCCCTTCTCATAAAATATAAAAGGAAGTCATCAATTAAAAATATTTAAAGGATTTTAATTGCTCTGAGTTTTATTTGAAATTGAAATGAAAAGTCGTTGCGTTAAAAAAAAGGAGAAAAAACTCCCCTTAAAAGATACAGTAGCATAATTGTTGTGCTAGTTTATTTAGTATGATGTATGTAAGTAGGAAGCAATAGGGCAGGCTCCCACAGCACTCGGGCGCGCCACGTCCGGAATATTTGCCAAATGTCGTGACCGGCGACGATCGCGATGCGCGCCGCCCGGGGTGCCTGCAGCTCGCCTCAATGCAGATACGAAGCCTGCACCCAACGGTACAAGTGTCGAAGCGAAATCGCGCATTTAATTCCCTAATCGCAGACCACGCGAATACAACCCTGGCAAAAATCCAACGGTGACGCCGCCATTCGTGGAATTTGTTACGAGACCTTTCGTACCTTATCGAATGTTATGCTAAATCGACTAACTGTAATGTTGTTTACGAAAGAATTGTAATATTGACATTTAAAGAAATGTTAAACTCGATGTGAACTTTAGGACGTAGTTTCTCCTTGTAGCCTGTCACCGAGATCAAAACGGGCTTTGTTTATCGAGTGGAACATTGATAGACGACTCCGCATTTGTATTCGAAATAGAAAAGCTGCCGGCTGCGAGCTCGTATTTGGCGAGGAGCCGTTCAATTTATGAGTACGCGAGTAAAGCGCACGAATTTGCAATTCAGTACCCTTGTTGGACGCACTAGTGCACGCATTCAGAAGCGAATTAGTGCTACAAAACAGAGGTCGTTTGCAAACCGCTTCGACTTGACCCGAACACGCCAACGGACCTACGTGTATCGAATGTGAGCGTTAGACACAGACACTATTTATGTTAATGATATCAAAAACCTTACAAGGAAATAAACACAATAGGACAGTTGTGTCTCGCTACATTAGAACCCTGAGACGTGGCCCTTGCAATTGGCCCTCTAGTTTGTATATAATGCTCGTTTGCAGAATTCAGGAACTCAACGAGTATCAGGAAGGGACAGTGACTTATCCGCTTATTGAGTAGCAAAGATGTACCGGGCGTCTCCTTCTAGGGCAAGCCGGTGACGACTGCCTGGCTTCTTTATCGTACTTATCTATACATTCCCTCGCACTTGTACACTTTTAATGAGATCGTCTCAATGTGGCTGGACGCACAATAGTAATGTTGGCAGTGTTTAATGACTGCTGGTCTTATTATAAGCATTAATTTAAGGGATGTAACAGTACTTGTCAAGCACAATACTGAATCAGTCTGTGCACGATAACATCTGATTGAAGGAAATAGAACCATGACCTTATACAACGTCTGTTTTCACGTCTTGTTAGCGCAATTGTAATCGTTTGTATCAGTGCTAGTGTGCTAAGGCCTACAATATAAAAGCAGATAATAATGTAGCTCATTACCACAGTCATAAGTTACGAAGTTATTTAAGCTAGCGGGGAATGTTGTTAAGAGCTTTACTGAGCTCCATTTTTAAAATTTGTTATTTTTGTATAAAATTATAGCGTTATTAACATTACAAAAGAGTTATAAATCATAGAGTACATTCCTTGACTATTTTAATTGCACGTCTCGGAAGTAATTACAATTTCTTCGGTTTAAAACGCCTCATCTTTGGTTTTAATTGCGGTTAGTTTCGCGATACAGCCTATCGTTACAGCAAGTTACATTTCTGAGTCTACCTCTTGAGCTTTTTATACGCTTTGCTGGATAAAGTTCTAGCCGTAAAACATGAATAACCCTGCGTCTTTTAGGAGGTTATATTTAAGAGTTCTTAAGTATTTCTCTATTGTTAATTTAATAAATAAGTTATTTGCATTGTCTCTTTCAAACATGCCTTTACTTTAGTAAATGGTATAGCAGTGATTGTTATACGTAGCTTTAATTGTGCGATCGGAAATGAATAACAATAAACAAACGTCAGTGCATGAGCACTAATACAGTTCAAGTGAGTGGATAGCCGCGGCGCGGGCGCAGGTCGCGTCGGGGCAACAGAGCTCGCGGGTCGGTCATGTCTCACTCCGCCCAGCCGCGCTCCACTTTGTGCATTTCTTCGTAGTCGGCGTTTTAATTTATTAACACTAAACACTTCCTTATGACTTGTTTCATGGCTTATTTGGATATGCATGTGAATTAAATTTTTAAGGGCATTTGACGTTTAAATTGTACGCAAAGTTTTACAAAATATGTAGATCGATAGGACTAGGTTTTTTTTGTTTAGGCGCACTAGTTCTAATATTCAAAGAGGGTCCAATTCGCGGTTGGTTTGACAGAATAATTTTATCAATCATTAAATTTTAGTGTGTTGTTTAAAAAAGGAAGAGTTTTCATCACGAATTCGTCTACTTTTTCGAAGTAGGTACATGTTCATGTCGTATTTTTCAATGTCACAAAGGAAGAGTTCCGGTTTAACCTTTACTTAGTACAGTGACCGCATGGTCAATGGTAGCTTTCCGAATAGACATGATTTCAATAAATTCTCACCACTTCCTTCTATTGTGGTTTCCAAGTGGATGCATAAATTCCACATTTACGCTCATGTGAAAAATGTGAATCTATTTTTATTGCCCATTGTTATGACGTCTATGTTTTATGGCTATTGAAAGGCTTGTTCCAGTCTATAAACGAATGATTTTAGAAGTTTCCTCTACCTTCCGTTTCGCTATTTACTAGAGAAATGTTAACAGATTTAAGATAGACTGACTTTGACTTTGATATTACAGAATTTCTATGGCTGTGAAGCGTACGGCTTTCTGCTATGCAAAATATTGCAGGTTCTATAAGTACATACATACAAAACGAATACATAAAAAATACCTAATAACAATGCAACGGGATGTTCACTCAACCAACGTCATAAAGATCTTCAAAAAGGCGCCGGCCGCGGCATTGATGTTATCTCTAACGCGAAAGTTGTTAACACTGTAAATAAACTCGTTTCTCCCATGCATAGGTTACGGCAGTCGGCACTTGCTTCAAGAAATTTAATTTACTGTTTTCTGCAACAAGACTGTGACAAACTGATGCTGGGACTCCAACCATTTACCAATTACGCTTCAACATACTAGACTTTGGGTATATACCTAGTGTCGCTACAGATGCATAGTTGGGCTTTAAAACAAACACGACTTTCAGGATTATTTATAACAAATAAGTGAAACTGACCTGCAAACGAATTCGTTTTCGCCCAAGCAGAGATCTAGGCACATCTGCCTGGAGCCCACTACGTGGGTCTTCTTTCCATGACCCTTCAGGTTGTATCCGCGCACTCGGTCGAAGCACCAAGCGCGTTCGCAAGGGCGCACGCCGAGACAGGACTTCTGCGCGTAGATCGTGAACACGGGGAACTGGGACTTGGTTAATGCGCCTGCAAGAAATAGTGCTTAGTTAATAATCTTGTGGTATTTGCGCATGTTCTTTTTCTTTTATGAGTTACATTCGTGCTCTTTCGAAGTCAGATGTGGTGAGACAGTAGAAAAAAAGAAAGCTTTTTGGGATACATGTGCAAACTCTGAAAGTGACAGATTTCATTTTACTTTCGCCAGTGTTTTTTGTGATCATGATAAATTTTGTACTATGTCTTAAATATTCTGGACGACACCTGTTACAATGACGCGCAAAAAGCTCGTTTCCACAAATCTATTTGAATGTGCACCTTCTCAGGTGTACTGTAAAAGGCGCCTTACATTAAACATCGTGTCATCATTAAATCTTTCATGCTCAAACGCACGTGTTCTGGGTAAAGAGGCGTTCAGCCTTAGCGAATTTGAAAGTCTGCACAACAACTCGCCGCCCGATTTGTTGCCGCGTAATTTGATCTCTGCGCTTGTTCCTGGAATAGAAGCTCGCTGTATCCTCGAGAATGTCTTAATCGTCTTAATTTGTTAAGAACCACAATAAGTGTTTTACAGCGGTACCGCTCAGTGCTTGCGAGTTAAACTATCAACGCAGCAAAGCAAAAAACGACAACAAAAACTTCATCGGAGGATATACAGGCGAAAGTTTAGTCTAATAGCTACGAGTACATCAACTAATAATTTGTTACTCATTTATGCTGTCGAGCAAAAAAGAGGCGCATCCCATAATTGTGATCATAATTAACCGACAAACAGCTACATAATTGACGGGCGCCTGTTATTATGCTCAAATCATCGACCGCAAATCTATTCACGATTACGAGGTCAAGGCACGTCCCACTAACTCGCGTTTAAATACGACCGGTCAAGTTTTCCTTTTCGCGGTGAGAGTATTTTTTCCAATATGGTTTGATGACTGAGCATACTCCGTTATTGACATTCAAATGATGCGTCAGAGCAAAAAATCGGAACGCTTCGCTTGTTTGCAAGCTCACACCTCTATGTCGGACAAACGAGAGTATTGACGCCATTAACGCGCCACCTGCTATGTGGCCCAGTTACACCACACCACATGCATCTATTTGTGCCGTTATTGTTACTTTTTATACTCGACTGTTTATTATAATTCTCTTCATGGTATCGATCGAGTGAGTTGTTCTATTTGTTATTTGTAAGATTGGTTTTCTGCTATTGATTCACACGTGTTCGTGTTAGCCCGTCAATGGTCATTAGCATAGATGTATAACAAGATGAAAGCATTGACATGCGCGCTGATTATTATCGATCGATATTTCCGTTGTGCATCATAGGATCACGTCTAGTTTGCTGCATAATGATTGGATTGCTTTTATGGGTAATCTGGTTTCACTAAGGGCTTAGTCATACCGGCAAAACTACGTACTCGAGGCAACTTTGTAGTATGAACTTGAGTCTTGAATGGTATGTGCTTATATACCGAGTATGTGCTAGAATATTCTTCAGAAAAAAATCTAACAAAATGTACGTCAATGTTTGCTAAATTAAATAAGCCGAAATGCGGCTTGCCGAGATATTGCTTTGACAGTGTCGCATGAGATACAGAACTCGTGATGCTTGGATTTGGTCATTGTTTAGTAAAAACTGGATTGCTTTCACAGCTCTCTCATCATTAAGGTCTTGCAACGTTGTTTTTAGGCCGCGGATCAGAATGACGTGCGCTAATCGTGTTATTAAGTGTAAGAGTATGTGAGTCACCTGGCAACTGGTCGGCATCGTTGCTGAAGAGCACGCACAGCCCCGTCTCGTAGTTGACGGCCCGACAGGTGTCGTTGGCCTGGCACTGCTCGAGGCAGTCGGTCAACATCAGCGTGCCGGGGATGTCGTCCAGTATGTGAGACGGCGCCGAGAACACGTATCTGCGCAAACATTCATCTTAACAAACAGACACAGACAACATCCATTCGTGCATAACTGAATGAATCACACATTATCTTACTAAAGTCGGCTTTGTGATAAACATCCCACATATTTAAATTTCTACTAAAAAAATCAAAACGTACAATTTAGTTAGAGTTTAAATTGTCAGATTACGATCACATTTAACTCCATCTCCTCGGCTTGTGCCAAACGATGCGTGATTTGAGAACAGATAGCGAAACCTAGACTGAATGTTCTAGTGTCTCTCACTAAAATAAAGGATACCAGATTTAAATCACGAATAAGAATATGTAGAATCAAACAGGGTCTTCAGCGATTGATATCGGCGATAACTTTTTAGTCACTTAAGAACGGCGCTTGTTAAATCACTTTCTTACTTATCTCGTGAGCGATGTCGGATCTAGATAGCATCAGTTCTCGTCCAGTTACGTTGACTTAATAATCTTAATTACTCGTGCAATTATCGGTCACTACTCTGCGGCTAACTACATTAGTTGCCATAAAATATCTTAATGTTATTACTGAGCAGGATGGGCACGGTGCTAATTAAAAGCAAAGCAACATTTCTCTTACCCTGTGACTAGTTCAAATCCTATCATCTCGGGATCGCATTCTTCGAGCGAGTTAGCGGGAGCTGACGGGGCGGACGCTCCGCTCGGCGCGGAAGGCGGCACGCCTTCTGAGGCGGTCTCGGGGACTGGCGCGGGGGCTTCTGGAGCAGCGGGTGCTGTCTCTTCATCTTCTATAGCGTCGGCCGGCGGAGCAGGCGGCGGCGCCCCGGGGTTTTGATAGTCTTGTGGCGCGGCGACCACTACAGGCTCGGGCGAGCCTGACTCCACGGCCAGATTATCTTGAGGTGGCGCCTCGGCTGCCGATCGCAACGTTCCCTCGAACTTTTTTGCAGCGTCTACCGCGCACACCACTAACACTAAACTAAGTAGCAGCCGCATTGTGCTCTCCGGTAGGGGCCGTGGCAACATTCGTTATCTGTAACAAAAGACAAGAGTTGATTGAAAAAATTGTTTATTGGCAATTTAAACACCGTGAACGCTTGGGAATTGATAGATTATGTGTACGTTAATCTCGTCTAGGCACGCAACTTTTTCATTTGAAATTGTGTAAAATAGTACGTTCTGATGGCCATATCGGATGCTGCGTTTGTGCCGCAGTCGTCGCCATTACTTGTGTCATATATTTTTTACAGAGATTGTGGCTTAGGCGACGAACAGACGCTTGTCTTTAACAAATTCCAAGTCTTTAACCATATTGGTTGCTTTATACATCGGTGGTAAATCGTCATTACGACTCCTTAGCGCTCTATCTCTATTTCGCAATCGGTAATGATCTCATTTATGTTTATTTACAGTTTTGATTGGTGCGACTGGAACGTAATCTGAAGGTACCTCATATAATTTATCTCATTTTACAAGCTCGCCGCGCTCTGAAATATACACAGTGCGTTAATAAATCTTATCGCTGCACGTAGAGTCCGTATTCTATGTTAATATTCGCTCCTTCTTTATGAAACATGTGAATGCAGGAACAGGTAAAACCATTACGATCGCAATCTTAAGGGCATTACCTTAATAATTGCTCTATAATTGCACCTAACCGTAATATATGACACGTAATTCACACGCTATCTCGTACGCCTTGTCAGTAGACAAGCAAAGCTTTTAATTTAAGAAAAGTTCACGGTTGGTGTGTCTTACAGGAAAAAGCGTTCTTTACTTGCGCTTGGTGCTGATATTATTCCGAACCAAGTTGCTGTAGTATTTAATAAGTGCCTACATTGTAGCAACAAAAAAAACTTGATGAGATACCGCTTCCTGCTTTAATTATTCGATAGAGCACGTGTCGACGTTTGCGGCCAATCAAATTGCTATGACTATGAGAGTTTATAATGAAAACTAATTTCGAAAATGGCACAGTGAGTACGTGGAGTTTTTTGCCGAGCGGCAACAATATGCGAATAGATGATAGGATGCTGCATTACAGCGCGATCACGTTCCACGCACAATGTTCCCGTAACGGTGTCTTCTGGCCGCGACCGTCCGTCCACTTCGTGGTCAACGGTACTGCTTATTCCTATTTTATTGTAAAAATGTATCGGACACGCCCGAATAGAAATAACAAATTGTACATTGTTCAGATTGAACGACATCTGTCCGTAACTCATTGTGTATTTTTTATATCTTTTGTGTCATAACGATATATTGTTGCTTGAATAGAGTCGAACAAATCTATATTTCGACCGGATTCAATTGAGTGTTTGCTTCGGATTTAGTTTTATTTTAAAACGTGTGCGTCTAATGGAGCCCTCAGGAAATCAAATCACGACTTGTGCAACGGTTCCCTTTGGTGTAGAGGTGGACCATTAATATGAGTTAATAGAACTGCTTTCGATGCATTAAGCTGCCTTTGCCTCCCGTGGGGTGTACGCCTTTACAAGTTAATAAGTTGAACATTAATGTCTTACTGATTGTTTCTTGCAAATGTTACTTCATAGATAACTTTTTTTTTTTTTTTTTTTTTTTTTTTATTTATTTCGAGTAATCAACAGCGTTATGTACATAATATAAATAATACAACAATGATACGTTTTTTAGTATGGCCAAAAGTGATTACATTCATTTAAAAAAAAAAAATTAAAAAAAAAATTACAGCTTTAAACAAAGATTGATTACAGATTTTACTCGTCAACAGTCGCAACTTATATATTTTTTTAAACTCATCATTAGCAAAAAATATTTACAAATTTGACTTGTGATACTTTAATGTAATACTAACATCCAGTTGCGGAAACGAAGTTTAACTTTTAAAGCTTTCATTAAATACTAATCTTCCATAAACTTGTTGGAGAAAACAATATTAGACCTGATTTGAATGGTTCTATAATATTAGAAAACAATATTAGACCTGATTTGAATGGTTCTATAATATTAATTAATAAAAATGTCAAGCGAGGCAATCTGCCACATTTTTTGTTTATGTAATGGAACATTATATTACGCTTAATTACGCTTAATTTGTTTTGGACTACTTCATTCAATTAATGAAATTATTAGCGTTAGTGATTCATTACATAATGGAGCATTAATCTTTGTACAACAGGGTGTAAATGGTTATCGTTTTCGTTAATTTCCAGACCGTGCTTTCCATGCATGTGTTAACCCAAAAAGGTAACACGTTTAACAGTACTTTATCCGCTCTGAGAATTAAAGTCCTCGTTTGTACGGATATTAAAGCAATTTAATACTAACAAACCGACAGCACGAATACTGTGGGAACGATACTAAACGAATACCATAAAATGGCCATTTTCTACTACAAGTGTACCTTTTATGCTTTGACTGTCTTAATATTTTTGTGAAGAAAATGTTACTAGGATTTTTGTTGAAACTTAGACCTAGTTTGATATTTTAAAGTAAATTGTAAATATATAAATTACAATCTGTGGTCCACTTCCTAACTTGGTGCACTTCCTAAGTTGTCCACTTCCTAATTTCGTCCATTTCCTAAGTTTAACTTAACAAATTGATAAGACCACTTTAGATGTTAACATATGTATTGAAGTTGTAAATGAAATTACATAGCCCTTTGCAAATTAATGGAATTGGCGAATTAATCATCAGATCAATCTCGTTTTGATCTATAAAGTCAACGCTTGTCAACACATTTCGCTCCAGGCGCTCGTTATATCGAACATTCCAGTTATAATATAGCACGCCATTACCGCCTGACCGCCTATAAAGATAGTTTATGGTTGATTTAATTTACATTTGCACCAGACAGTATAGTAATTATTTACGTTATTACACGGCGCGGACAGACCGGCGCAAAAGCACATTGAATGATACACCGCCTAAGGAAACCTAATTTCATGCGTCCTATCTACGGACGCTCTCGGCCTGAAAGTAATTTGATCTGCGCGTCTATTATAAAATTAAATTACTCTCATATGAACACCCGTCAATTCACATATGTATTATAATTTAACTCGATATGCGTAAAAACTTTAATAAGTAGTATTTTCTCTTATAAATGCACAATTTATCTGAGCCGTCGATGCAAGTATGAAATTTATTTTAAAATATAAATTGCGGAGGCTTATGTAAATGAGGAGCGCTAGAAATAAAACACGTTCGAATGTGGTCTCGTGCGCCGCTGTCTAACCATTTACCAGAATGCATGTGAAGTGTATTATCGTAAGAAGAACGAGATTTATTGTCAGCTCACGTCTTGATAAAGTTCATGCAGTAATGGTCATTGAAAATTGCCGGCGTCAATGATTCCAATAAGTAGCATTACTTAACAGTTTACTGGTATAATCAACAGGTTATTAAAGAGATTTGGACGCCATTGACCTAGTCACAGTATACTCGTAGTAGCCGAACTCTCTCAAAGAATAAGTCTTTACAGTACGTGAGAAACCTGACATTCTTTCTAATTTTTTCTTAAGTCTATAAATATTTCATATAAATCGCCAACGTTAACTTGTTTACTAAACTAGTCTTAACCTATATCTTAATATATATAAATTACGTGTCACGTTGTTTGTCCGCTATAGTCTCCTAAACTACTTAACCGATTTCAATCAAATTTGCACACCATGTGCAGTTCGATCTTAACAGATAGGATAGCTCACATATATATATATATATATAAATAGTAAACGCGAACGAAGTCGCGGGGTGACAGCTAGTTGATCTATAAATCTCATTTGATTTCATTCATAAACATTGAACGCCCGTTTATTGTTAAGATAATTTTATTAGACTTTCGTGTTAATTAGAACCGCACCGACTAAGTACTTATTTCCACGCCCCCCATCCGTGGCCCCAAGGGTAACCTAGAAAGTTACAGTTGATAAGAATCTGATCCATTGATCACGCGATGCGTTGTCCTTTGCAAACCAGTAACTAGAACTAGAAAGTTCTGTAAAATTTCGCTGAGAAACTACAGATGAGGAAATCCTCACAACAACACACACAATTTCACAAACACTTGCGCGCGCAGTATTCTAAATTAAGCAGTTATTCAACTGCTTAATTTAGAAAATGAGTTCATAGAAACTGATAGAAATACATAATATCTTTATTTCTAAACTCCTATCCGATGTAAAAGCAGTAGCTTTACATTACCGGTATTACGGCAGTTTGCCTGACTGTTGATGTCTACATTTGCAGCAACGATCAGCCAAGTCGTCGCATAAATAGGTTCAGGTCTTGTTTGTTGTTAAGATTTCCCGAGATACGCGTATTACCGCAGATATAGGCCGATTTAAACCCCGTGTAAGCTCATCACAATATCATGTTGACCTGTATGCAAAGGTCTTGAGTCAGCGCCGTATAGTAGAGTAGCTTTCGCTAAGTAGGTCGCCGCGTTCCTCTATGAGAACTTTGCAACGGCTTGTGATTCCGCCTTCCATACAAAGAGTGTGTGATTTAGAAGCATTATAGCTGTATGATTGTAAAGTATTCGATCGATAAGGATTCTCTTTAACTGCCTTAATGTCGTATTTTTATTGCTGCAAAATTTTCGAGATTCGTGAGAGAAAATGTGAACTTTTGTTGAACTGAAACACAATCTCACGAGTGGTCAAAGGAAACGTGGTTTGCAGAACCTGCCCGATTGGCGATCAGATGAGGTCACCGCATTCAATGAGCCGGATGCCACCGACCTGCTGTTTAGGTTTCACCGTACAACTGCGGTGTAGTGTCGTGCTTACTGGTTGGCACACTATGGGATCGTCTTCCTTTGTGGCCAATCGATACGACCGCGGCCACTCGCGGGTGAGCTTGTGTCTTATTAGTTTTATATTACCCATACATACGTAGAAACAGGCTTTCAAGGAAAATGGTTACACGTTAAGTTTTGTTTAACCGATAATATGTCAAGTAACATTGGTTAAGCCAAAACAATATACACCTAAATGTTAACCTCCCTACTTAAACGTTTTATAACCTCGGAATAAGTTATTCAGTGTTTCATCTTTTTCTTTAGAGTTATAGATTAAAGGAAGATAAAACACTTACTATCTATTCCGTGGTTTTACAACGTTTATTAGTAAAGGGGCAGATTAGCTTTATGGAACGCGTAAAATGGGATAATAAAAAACAAAACAAAGTGGAAACTATAAAAATTACACCCAACACTTTTCCACATAATTTATAATAACATCAACAACTGTCGAAGTAAATAAATAGCAAGTAATTGCATAAACATATTCATTTGGCCTATAACATTAGCATTATTAGACGTTAAGTGTTATAACTAGAAATTAATGCTTATGTTTACTCATAAAAACAACACCTTTTTTCCTGGGTAAGTGTTATGTACTGGGTGAACTAGTGAAATAAAACCTCAAGCTACGATTTGTTAGTTTCTGCGAAATACAGTTGAAAATACAAAAATAGCTGTAAATGTAAGTTTTGAAAATACTGATTTCGTGTGTGTCAAAAATAACTAAGTACCTACATAATTCGTGTTAAAGTTAAAATATTAATTGCAATTATGTAGGTGTGCTATTAAGAAATCTAAATTTATTGATAACTCCTAAAGTTACACGTCACTAATTAAAATTATAATTATATTTTTAAAATTAAAAACGAATGTCAGAACAACAATAATTGATAATTATTATGTCGAATATAAAAATAATTCATTAATATCATTAAACGGCTAAACTAAATAAGTTCGTAAAAGCTGATTGGGCTGGCGTAGTATCCGATAGGTACGCTAAATACACATTAGAAGCTGGCGCTATAAATTGAGGCAGCCGGCGTCAGAACACAAAGGGGGCGCGGAACGGCTTAATCCACTTGAATGTAAACTATTAGGCGTGTCTAAGTTCAGCTATTAGTATCTGCAAGACTCCGCAAATTTACATTGAATGAAATAGTAATTTGTTTGGTCGCTATCTAATGGGACGCGGCGGTTTCCTTGTGTGCAGCTGTCTGAGGCATGGGATGAGACCGTCCGCCTGTATAAGGTAGCACATGTCGGTAACGCGTCAACCTATCTTATTGTCTGTAGTCTGTGTTTGAATCGGAACGCGTCTGCTAAACATAAAACACCATATACGAGTACGTCGCGAGTCAGGTCGTATTTTCTGCCCCCTGCGTTTTTATGTTCTTGTATCCTAAACAGCGCGCTTATCTTAATTTACATCAAATTGTACCAGTTTTTTCACTAGCCACTTAAGGCAGCTGTTTTGAACATAAACATCGCTGCAGGCGCCAGCTCTACTAACAGTCCGTCAGTTTTGACTGGAAGTTAATGCGTACCTTTTTTCTGAGAAATCATTAACTGTGCTACTTTGAGTGAGCATTACTTGGGAATAACTATCGTGTATCATAAATAGGTTTGCTTTTAAATGAATTACTCCTTCGTGTTCATTTGTATCGGTCCGGGGAGGAACCAGTGATTATTTACAAAGTACTTTTGCACCTTGAGGCATTTCTGTGATTACGCACTTAAGTACAGGAGAATAAATGAATACGCTTGAAACGTATAAATTGACTCGTACTTGCATAATTGACCGACACGTTTCAGATAACATTGTAGAAGCATATCAATATACACCATAAGACTATTTTTTTAAATATTATTACGCTAAGAAACAATTTGATGCCGTGCAATTTTAATATTATGCCAACATCTCATGATTCGGAGTCATTACCATCAAAATGACGTCGTTTGAATAACATTACAGTGCGCATTGCGCTTAACTTCGCTTGGCTGACGCTGTAACTAATAATAATTAGTCTTATTAACATTGCAGTAAGTCAAATAATGATAGTGCAAGATTGTAAACAGTAAGCGGCAGTAATATGCGAGTGGAGCAACACAGAATGACTACTCTTGTTTAGTAAATATTGCAATTTAATCTGTTTTCATAATCCGAGTTCCATGTATATATTTTAGATAAAGCGAACGATGACTCTGTTTTTGAAACTTAATATCAAACATTGGATTTACATTATTTCCTTCTCGTAAATGAGAAGATTATTATCCACCGATGTCACTCTCGAAATTCCTAAAACGTGCGACACAAAACGTTATCTGCGAATATCTTAGCGGGTCTCTCGGTTGTTTTCTCAGTGAAGGTTAGTGGGTTGATGCGCCGGCCGGGCCGCTTCGCGATTTACATTAATGAGAGAATCTCGATTTCTCCGCTCCCGATCGGTAAAACACAAGTAAACTGACTACCGACTCCTACGTGACTCGCAAGCTTACTAGTCATTCTCTTATTGTGCAAATTAAAATGGCGCAAATGAAACTATTTACTCTGTCTATCTAGCAATTGGCTTAAAACTATTAAAGCCAATTTAAGCATTCCATTTGCTCCGTCTACTGCAGCATATTAGCTGTGAAATAAGCCAGGTGTTGAAAATAATATTACTAAGATAAAGTTTGCTTGAGTATCGCACATATCTTTGCTATTTACGTAAATTTTCTTATAATGTGTTTTGTAAGTAGTGTACTTAAGTGTTAAAGAATATTCTCAAATGATTACATTGTTAGCATAGACCTATCTCGAAGCTAGAGTCATAGTATTTGAAAAATTAAACCACTTTCCATGATGTAGCTCGCAGCATCGCATTCCAGTGGGCAGGTGGAAATTGCATCGCTTTATTATCTCTTTCATTTGTATCCACTCGTGGTTTTAAAACCATTGTACGGTCATTCAAATAAAGACCCACAATTGCATGCTATAAATCTCGAGGAAGAAATTATTTAAAAAGTCTAGCCTACGCGCTTTATGATTTCTAGGTTTTGTGGTTACAACGATCGATTTCGATGCTTCACTATTAATATGCTAATTAGAGAAAATCAAACAAAGTCGATCATTATAAGAAACGTCAGAAATATCATTCCATCGGTTTCATGTTCCACGCCGCATATCATTGCAGCGAAAGTTCAAACCCATGAAACAATAGCACGAACGTGCAATCTAAAGGGCAATATATTAAGCTCACGCGAATCAAACAATAATACGTGTAATTTCCACACATCATGCTCTTACCTGCATGATTTTCTAACTTTTATGCGAAAAAATCATTCAATCGTGTGCGAAACGACTCTTCTAATGATCAGTCAGTGTAGTACAAAATGTGCGATCTAGAGCTATACGAAGGTATAATCCCGTCTGGTTTTCTCCACGATTAATCATGCTAACTCGGTGAGGGACTCGGCTCTAAATCCTATAATTTTGTTTCTTCGTTCACGGCAACATGGGCTCGAAGCACAATCAAAAGTAGGTTTTCGGTGCACTCGTTGCATCCGCGTCTCGTCTACCGTAACTTTCTTCGAGCTTTATGTAAACAATGCTTTAGAGAAATTGAATTGAAACCCGTAATGACTTAACCGCGTCGGCTCTACAATTAGCCGGTAATGTAGCTTTGTAATGGTGATTCTTTGATAGAGCCTCGCTGCGGTCACTCAGTCTATTATCGAGTGCGACATCGCAATTTGTTTCTATTTCTGTGCACATCATACTTTGTGGTGCTGTGCGCAATTACACTCGCTTTTCTTTTACTTTTGATTACTTTCGAGGTCATTTTTTTACAAGCATTTATTTTACAACATAATAACACGCATCTCTTTCACAGCCACGCACGTTTCAAATGTAGTCATTACATTGAACAATGATCTGCACTGATAACTTAACTTATTAAAAGATAACTTTTTTAAAAGATAAATTCAATCAGCTACAACTCTGATTGCTTCCGCACTCATCAATTTGAAATTATAATAATCGTACAATGACGCCGAAATTTTGTAAATTACATACGTTTTAAAATATTTTATGGGAGGTACGCCCATTCACTTCGTTTGGACCGTTAAACAATTTAGTAGTGCGTACGAAATTTAATAACTTTGAAGAGAGGTGTTCATGTTATTGACCCTAAAATCAAAGTCATCAAAAGGCCTATTATCCATGTTTAATTATTTATAACCACCTCACGATATGTATTTTTAGAGTAAATTGTTACATACATATACGTATTCGTCAGTTAAATTGTTACACTACATAAATATAAGTTTAGGTAGTATTCGTCAGTTAATGTAAGCAACATGGTCACTAGAACTTGTTCTAAATGCTGACTTCCAGGTAAGGATAACACAGATGAACTGTAATGGTCTCGTTAATGACCGTCTCGTGTTCCCCGCTAATATGTATTACAAGTGCCAAGCGAGACATTCGTACCGAATAAGTTTACGTAGAACACTAGCGCTTGTAGCCTATCTATCTCGACGCTGTGCTGGGCGATTCATCTGCTTGATACCATCGATTTGTGCCTCTAAACGTGACTTTATTGCCTGTACTGCACGTGGGTGGTTCGTAAATTTGGTCCGGGACCGGTGACATCTGCAAGGTTTGTATTAGCACCTGTTCCGTAAGGTATGTGAATACAGAAACCATACCAACGGAATTAGTTAACTAACCGACGAAGCTTTTTGCAGAAAACTGCTGTACGCCATCTGAATATCTTATCCCTTAAAGTCATGAACAAAAATAATTGGTGTATCTGGATTTGAACTCGGTACCTACTCAGAACCAGATTTTCAGGTGCAGGCATTGTATCAATTCTGCTATTTATATTCACGACCAGCGTCGAAAATTAGCGTTGAAAATTGACACGTCTAACGCTGTCGGATGGTGAGAAATAAACATTTAATTGGTATTGTTTCGCAACAAGATTAACAGATAGTGTTAGTGGATTTGTTTCTCGAAGGTTCTCCATAAGTATTTTGTATGAATACCGCACTATGCCCGGCTCATTTCCCCGACGCATCACAGCTCACAGCACTTCGAGGTCGGCCCGGTGCGGTACCGTCGCATGAATACATAATTTTTGTAACACTTATCAACGTCACATTACGTGTCTGTAATCGTATATCTCGGTATTGAGCGTCGATGTCGACGCAATTAGCGTGCCGTTAGCTAGCTGTACAGTAGCAGGTACTAATTGGACATCTGCTTTATTACTTTTGAATAATAACGAACTTGTGTATGCTTATTGCTATTGGAATATGTTATGTTCCGAGGGAGCGCTAAAAGTTTACGAAATTTATGCAAACGTTGGTAATAAACAATAATAGGTATAAGAAAGAACGAGAGAAAGTGCTCTTTTGGTTATTGAATATCGAAAACTTAAAGGTCGCTTGTATCAGTAGAATTTCACTTTTACTCTAGATAGACGGGATAGAGCAGTAAATGTTCGTACCTAATAGTAGAATTTACGTCTGCACCACTTTGCCTCAAGCTTTGCTTTTACTGCGAGCTTACTATCTTGCACTTTAGCTTGTCTGTTCCGTTGAATTTACTCTGAAAATAATCTTTCTGTTGATAGAAACTTTCTGTTAAGTAAGTACATTTTTCAAAGATATTCTAAACAGATCAGGGAATATGTAACGTGTGTGGACTGCTAAATCAGTCCAAAGCGATCAAAGAACTCGATTAAAGTAAATATACTCAAATGGGAAAGCTCTCGTCGCGGCATATCAATTGAGGCCTAGTTCTTGAGTGTAAATGCTCCGCCGCGCGATATTTCAAGCGGTGCTGTAAAGCATCACAAGCGTGATTCGATCGAGCTTTTATTGCCTCTAATCGTATTATATGGACTATCATAAAATTACAGATGTCATTCTTTGTAACCTGCATCGACTAGATTGATTTATACGTCGACTCAGTACACGTTCCAAGAAAGGTAGAGTTCTTTTAAATGAATTTCTTTATTGAATTTAATTGAATTTTAAGCTGTCATTCGTGCTCATAATTGTGTAATGAGTTAGAATTGTGTTTAGATTGTTATCTTTATTTATTGAACTTGCAATAATCATAGGATGGTAAAATTTGAATTTGATTCGAATTAAGAATATTCGAAAGTTTCACGCGTTTGTTAATAAGGAGGTGTGTATCTAGTTTTGTGATAGCCCCAGATTTGGGTTTGGTTATAAGTTTTGCAGAATTCCTATTACGCAAATGATACGGTCTGGTCGTCGGCGGCGGCGTCATTGCGGCTTCGGTCGTGCGGTAACGGCATCATCAATCATCTGTAATTCGATTTCTATGCTCAATTATTGCGTTCGCGGAGGTCGAGGCGGCGGCACTTCGCTTCTCTGTACCCAATCCATGCACTCTGTTCTCTCGATATACCCAGCGGAATTAGCCTAGACCTTCTTCCTGAACAAACAAACTTTATTAGTTTAAGTATTTCCTGTTTATTCATATCGAATACTGGTGTTTTCTTCAGAAGACTAAATGTGTAAATACTTAAGTACATGTTAAATGTAGTGGGATTTTTACAGTCTTTTTTTTCTGTTTTTCTTATTTGAGCTCATTGATTTACGTTGTCTAATTCAAAACAGCTTTGAAGATTTAAAAAAAAACCTATCTAAACGCAATATACTTGCAACTCGTGACTCGAGTAAATTGCGTGCTTTGTTTCAATGTCTCATGAAAAAGACTTCAACGCGAGCTCATTCAGTCTATGATCTGGTACAAACCATAAAGTTGTTTTTATCTTCATTTTTAATTGCAACAATATGGTCTGACTGCAAAAATTGCAGTGGATTGAACCGTTTACCCACTTTGTAACAATCGTCTTTTATCTATTTTTATTAATTAACCGTATTTTCCGTCCGTGCTACTTTAATTTCGGATTCGCGACCGGCAAAAAGCTATTGTCGAGTCTCGGTACACAATGGAGCGGCGTGACGCGGGCGCGAGTCGCGAGACATGATAATCACAAGTAGCGCATGACAGCGGCGACGCACGCGCGGCTGTCACGATCCCAGACCGCGGCCCCGCCCCGGGTGACACCGCCGACGCGAGCTTACCGAAGCTCCTCGACCCGACCTCACATCTGCCAACTAGGTAATACTGCTTTATTCACATCCATCACGACTTTCTGACGTGACATTGACGTGCACTGTATGCGATAACAGCGCAACGAGAACACGTGTTGCTTAACGACGCGCCGGGACAACGCTAACGACGTCATGCTAACTGGTGGAACGTTCTTTTTGCCATTATTATGTCATATGTCAGAACATGTCGTCGCTTCGCATACCAGCACTTCGTGAGGACAGCTCTACATCTTTGTATGAAGTCTTCTGTGAATCACGACCCATGGCTTGAAAAGTATTACAAGAAACTTTGTGGTCGACAATTTGACGACGTTATTGATCATATTTTCCTCAAAGTTAACTGTCAAGCACAGTAGTGTCGCGTGGTAACGGTAGGCATCTACTTTGGCTTGAAACGTACCGCTTTATCTCGTCGGTTCTCGCCGAAATTGACAATCTATGCGGAAAATTTGATCTGGTTACCATTGATTTTTTGTACGAGGCACGCGTTCTAAATGGACCAGTTCGCAGAATTAGAAATGTACAGTTACATTGCAATGTTATCAAGTGGATCTAATTTGGTTTATGATCTGTTGAAATGACAGTTTATGACTCGAGGTCACATCATAAAGTTTCATTGATGTAGCTTCTACATGCTAAAATGTCGTGAATATTAATCATAGGACAAGCAGCGAACAATGCTCTGTAAATTACATTTACTGGTTAGTAAAGTTTTTCACGACTTTCTTGTGAACGTGTGAAAGTCTCGTCACAGGTTGTGACTCGAATTATAGAAGATCATAGCTGCAGAAGTCGTAAAACTCGTCTGTTTTGTCATGTGTAATGGTTAGCATGAATGTGCGATGTCACCAGTGAGCCTAAGCTATTCCACACGCTTCGTAAATTACAACGTGTAAACAAGACACTTACGACTCTCAACATGCTTTAAAAATAAATAAGATTAGGGAAATGAACTTCGAAATGTAAATCTATAAGTAAACGATCACTATGCTCTAGAAATGACTCGGCTCAATATTATTCAGCAAAGATTGTCTGCCTCCTGGCATCGACGCAGCAGTTTCATCCACAGCAGCTCAACTTGGTCTGAACTCGTAAATAGAATCTAGTATCGCGTCTGCGATACATCCTATGATACCGCATGAAATATGAATGAGTGCACTCGGTGATTTATGAAGTGCGATAATAAAACATAGAGCCGATGCAAATTGAAATCCAAATAACAATTAAGATTTGAATTGTAGCACCATCTATCAATTTGAGGCATAGCTACTAGAGGTTAGTGTTTGATCGCACTGTGTTTTAGATAGAGTTGATTTATTGCGCACTACGAACGAATCATTACAGTGTGCACCCAAATCCCTACATATAAACATTGGAGTTGCACGTGTGTGGTTCAGTTCTTGTACTAGTTGATGTAGTAATTTCAAACTGATTTATATTTTAATAGATTTTGTTGGATACTCTTTGTAGTATTTGAAGCTAAAAATGTAAACAAAACCAAACATTCTATATCGCAACATACCCTAGAATCTGTCGAGCACTTCTTGATAAACATATGCGTTGAAATAACTTCAATTAAAATTGCGATTAAGAAATGTATACAGTGTGTCATCTCCCACATGGTAGGCCGGTGACCGCAAGGAAATCTAAGCTCACTCTAATGACAGCCGCTCGTACGTGATAGATTCGATTTACAGGTTCGTTTCAATCTACGCAGCAGAAGGTACGCTCCGCAAATTGCATTGCGGCTTTACGGGTGTCCATAAGATCGGCCTTAGAACGCGTTTCATTCGAGCTAAGAATATGTTCGCATCAATGTAATAAATCTAATTTCCATTGATTAGAATACTTGAGAAGCCACTGAGGGTTAGTTAGCACTTCAATCGAACTGATTGAGATGTATATGAGTATTGCAATTTATGCTTGCAAATGAACTTGTGTTCCGCATTTTATGGGTCCAGAAGCGAAGATTTGTCGAGAACGTCGTCCATTTATTTTATTCATATTGATGTTTGTATAAAAAGCAATCAATTTTTTATTAACATAACAGTAACATCATGTTTCTAGCATTTGATCTCCAGAAGCCCAAGCAGGAAAGTCGTAGATTCTATCTATTAAATTATGCATGGGTTTGGATCTATCGATCGTTTTCAATTTCCCGTCATCATTGCACAACAACGCCGGGGCTCGTTCCGAGTGCATTCATCACTTACATTTCTCTGTCACATTCAATTTAATAGTTGTTTGGATGACTGTTAGAGCTAACCGCAGTCGGTATTAGGGAATCGAACCATAGTAATGTATTTGATATACTCTTCGATGCAATCTACGCGAGATGCGCCATGACGAAATTATGTAAGAAATGTCGGTAGTTACTAATTGGTAGGCGAATGCCACCTGTAAGCTGCGTACGACCGGTCTCTGTGTAACGGGCCATCGGTAAACTCGTTATGAAACGAATTCATATATGCGGTAATAATGTTTATCATCGATCATCGCATACATCAGTCATTTCTTTTTCATACACAAAAACTTGCGTGTTTACTTTTGAGCCATCACATTTTGCCCTTGTGCAAGACCTTTACAAATTCATCAGCTCAAAAATGTGGTAGTTATTAATTAGCTTTTCGTCTTGAGAAAATAACACGATGTACTTCTGTTGTATTACGTTTTTTTACGCCCAATGAAATATGTGTGACGAATTGATGATGCTCGTTTTTCAGATGCACTCCATTGTACAGTTAATTAACTGTAAAGTGCATTTTATAATATTATGATACTAGCATAATTACACGGCAGCTCTGTATAGTGTTTATAAGTTAAGAAGCTATTGGTTTCATTTATTTATGAACAGTAACAATTGCTCGTGGTTTTGTATTAGTTTTGGTGCTCAAAGTAATGGTTCTCGGATCTAGCGAAGCTGCGGTATTGCACTAGTGTCGAAAGTGGCATGTTTATGGCTCGCCTGCCGCGTTTTATGCGTTCGATGCGCGCCACGTCTGCCCTACCATTCTTGCCTTTTATTAAATTTACATTTTATTTGCCACTACAACTATTATGCATCGCGAATTTATTGCTTTGTTTAAACCTCACATGTTGTTTTGAAGTTTGTAAATGTCGATATTATCAAATAAGTCTTATAAATGTTAGCTTCGAATTTGTATTGAAAAGTATTCATGTTCATATGCTATTCTTTAGTGCACAATGCTCAGTTAAAACGTACTGCTCTTTGAAGTTAGCAGAGTACCGTATTAGCGTTCTCTGTTTCCGTAAAGTTTGGGCACGCGGTGTGGGCGGGTCGAGTCGAGGCGCGACTCAGAGAGGGCGGGCGGCGCTGCCGGCGGCCACCACGCTCCCCGCCTCCCTTTCACGTCCGCTATTGTAATGTACCATCCCTATACCGCACCTTCAATTAAAACCTATTTTACGATTCTGCTTTAACCCCAACGAAACAAATCCGTATCATATAAATCAGATTCCGGCGCGGTCGAAATCGTGCGCTCGGATCTCTTAAACAATAACCGATTTAATCGCCTCTGCAAACTTTTAGTTACCATTGATATTATTGTTTACCATGGTATTTGTGGTTTTCTACCTGTGGACTAGTCACATGTCAGGTTAACTTACATTAACTGGTGAGTATACGGTGCAATCATTTCGCGATTGTTCCGTTCGTTGAAGACCGTTACGGTGGACGTTGTCGCAGCGCCGGTCGACGATGCCGCTGCACCATGCAAATCCGAGATGCGAACTGCGGCCATCTACGCCGCATTAAGCTAATATGTAATTGATTGGTTCCTGGTCCGCGGGAGAGTCAGCACTCCTGTCCCACTGATGGTGGATGCAAAAACGCTAATGCTATAACGGTAAAGGCGTGTCTTCCGGCTCGCAATATGCTACCTGCACATGACGTACGCTCAATATGCTCATACCCACTTGCATTTCTCGATAAATTGTACGATCGCTTTCGATCGAGGTGACACCGGTCATGTGGCACACATTCCAACTCTGCATCCACACACGAGCAAAAACAATTGCGCCTACACTACTTAACATGCATGAGAGCAATCAACCTCCGATCTCTTGCCTACCATTAAAGATAAACTCCGAAACGAGAGCACTCTGTCAAGTTAAAAGGTGCTAAAAATGTACATTTAAAGTAGGTTGAGATCGGTAGATTGCATTCGTGTACACAACGAGTGATGGACCGTTAACACGTTGCCATTGGTTCATGTGAAACATTACCATTTAAATTAAAAGCCTATCAATTATATTCACATCGGTTTGTTATGAACTGTCAGTCATTTTACCCGAGCTTTTTTTAATATCGATGATGGTGTGAAAAGAATGTGCGTGCCGTTTAAAGATAATGAACTGCCATAAATGACGTTGTTTCTAAAATATGACCCGTTGTAATTTTTTTCTAAATGTTATTATGTAGATGATTAATGTGTGTGTAATAAATAGCAATCATTCGCGTGCATGTCTAAGCAATGGCGACGTTCATTAGATTAGGTGTAACGGTGTGCATTGTATGATAATGGTCTTGTCTTTTACTTGGTTTCGTTTGGTCCATTATATTTGATGCTCTACAATTTAATCGGCGGAAGAGGTTCCGTTGCTTGTGGGAGGCTCTCATTGAGGGTTACCATTGTTGCTTCGTTTCACAAATCTTTATCGGTTGGCGTTATCTCTTCAAAACTGTTTGTTTTACTTTTGCAAAGTACCTGCACGAAGTGCACGGCACCTGTGAATGTTGTTTTATACTCACCATTGTTTTAAATAACCGGTTAAAGCGCAATTGTTTTTGTCCTTATTTATAAACGATGCTTAGGACTCCCATACGATCTTGATAGTTAAACGTAAATTCGCAGTTATCAGCAATCGACTGAACGCTTATCGACTGGTTTAAGCGCATTATAACGCTACTCACTGTGACGATGTGCTTTACCGAGCTCGAGAATCGAGGGTATTGGGTTATGAATATCTGCCAACAACATTTAACCCGCTCATTACATTGTTGACTCGACCCGCCACGTTTGTCATTACGGAAATCATCGTTGACTCTCAGCAAACATCGCCATTCAAAGTAATCCCCGGTCTCCGCGGCGGTTCGAGTGCTGCACCGTTTTATAGCACAGGTATACTTACCGGAACAAGCTCACACGTAATTTAAGTGGAGCGATATATTGCGGGCGCACGATGAGACGCGAGACGATGTCGGCGCGTGAATCCCGTTGGGGCGGACGCCATTACCGCCCACTGCACCGCGCACGCGTAGAAAAACCGAACCCGGTATAAAGATGTCGCGCGCTGATAGCGCTCGATGGACACTTGACAACGCCGCCTCCTCACTGTCCTCGACATCTTTATCTGTCGAATCGAGGGCTTACCGCGAATATCCAATTATGTTCTCACAGATCCCGACATGCGATCATATTTATGCGGGGAATCCAGACATCTTTGCATGCAAGGTGACTCGCCCGCCGACGCGCGACCGCGCACGTTTTAAGCATTGCCCACTAAACTACCGACATTGTAGACTTGTAAGGCGGCTACTCTTACGAACGAGATTTTTCTACTTTATTTACATTTTAATGCGGCATTAAAACCACCGTTAACTGGTACGTTAAACAACTTATGATGCATATCTGTAACAATACTGTTGAAATAGCCGGAAAAATTACACTTTTCCCACTTGTATGTTGTAATTTGCGCACGTACTGAGCACACGTGCGGGAAATGTCATATTGCTCATTATTCCTAAATGATACCAAGAAGCGTACCGGCGTCATCATATGCATCCAAGTATACATCGAGTTCTAAAATCTTCAAAAACATTCTCAATTCTTAAAAATTAAGGTTACTGTTACATCTACGCAAACTCCATGGCAATTTTCTTCTCGTCAATAAAAATACCACAGGATGAAGTAGAAATATTGCTAATTGTAAAGCTGCTTGCTGAAGTAAAGCCGCTCACTAGCCGCGCCGGTGGTCCAGGGTCTCATACAAATTAGTCTGATTGCGACTGCGCTAATGTGACTTCTCTGCAAGCTCAGACATTGGCAATCAGCATAACCATTACTAGCGCTATGCCTCAACTGTCAAGTAAATCTGTCTTGGCATAATAACTTACAGTGATTTACTCTTTCCTTAAGAGGCTATCCATATTGCATCGCATTGAACGTGCAGATTTTCGAAGATATTGGTAATGGAGCAGTGTGGGGTTCATCAGCTATATGCGGCTGCTATCACACTAATGAGCAGGTTAAAGGTAAAATGCTATCGAGCGGTGAATCAGTACAGATGGCTCGGTTACTATTGTCAATTAAAAGCCCCCGGCCAAGATCCCGACCGCCTTTTACTTGTTCTTTCAGTTTAGCTGTATTGCATACCCTTCGCCTCAGGCTGGAGATGGCTTGGACGTTTCCTGTATTACTCGTACTTGTATTCAGCTAATCTTTGTCCTGTGCTTTGTTTTATTAAACTGGGGTTTATGAATTCTTAATGATTGGCAGTTAATCGAACCTATCAAGGATATATTTGTTTAACAGACAGCTTACCCACATCGTTAACATTAAGCACAATTGCTATTGTGTAATTTTTTAACTAGACGTTTATTAAAGTATCGTTTAATTTGTTTAATAATATACTATGAAAAAACAACTGATTGGAAAGATATGCAAACGTTTTACTGCCTGTTAATGTTTAAAATGTTTATTTATGAAACATTTTTCCAGGTGTCTAAATTATGGAACTTTATTATCTAGAGAAATTTAAAGCGACTATTTCAATGACAGTATCGTGATTGCGCAAAGGTATAAAAGACATGCATTCTAACGTACGCGTTGGCCGGCGCCGGCGCGCGAAAATAAATCCAAGATACTAAATCGGTTGACTTGCAAACCATTCAAATAAATCAAGTAAAGTAATAATATTAATACACAATAACAAACGTCATTTATTATTTGTAATTGTGTAGAGTTGCAAATGTGTAGAGTTGTGAAGGTAACTTTTTTTACTGTGGATTAACACAGGCATTGGCTATATATCCCGGAAAAACTTACGGTTCCTGTAATATATCTTTACTACCACCTTATTACGTCAATATATTCGTTGCAGCATGTACCGGACTGATGTGATTAGATATGTATCTACGGTGTATTGTAAATTGCCTGGTTTTATTGAATAACTAGTTTGAAATTGGTAGTTGATGGTTACAGCTTCCGATTTTATTACGTTTTATAATGGTTGAGTGCTTTTTATTATTTTATTATAAGCTGCCGTGAATTTTCATGACAGAAGTTATAATTTTCAATAGTTAAATAACTGTTATTCATTAAAATAATCTTAGGAAACGGGGAAAAAACCAAGTGCTTTAACAATTAACAACGTACGAACATTTTACGAGTAAATTGCAAAATAACATAATTATGTTTTTCTTAGATTATGCAATAAATTGCATCATAGCTGTACAGCTTTCCTCGTGCTGATCCGCGCTAGTAAAAAGCTTTTAGTGCTTTATTAGCACGACGATAACGAGGTCGATTCTGTTGTTTCATTGACTAAATTAAACAACATTACATTGTTTTTTTTAATCCACAAAAAAGTAGTAGCCACTTTTAATCGATAAAATCGATCCTTTTAAGCGATACACACCTAAAAGCGAGTAGGCCTAAAAAAGTAATTTTTCGTCAAAAATGTTTTTTTACTTCATAAGAAAGAAAAGCTCATATGTGTCAATCTGAATTCTGTACCATAGACACTTGCTCAAGTTTCATAATACCGAAATCAGATTGTGTGTTTCGGCTTGTTTTTCGTATGATGTAATGATGGAATTTTTGACTAAATATTCATTTCCGAGGCTTTCGCTCTACAGCGACGGTATTGAAACAAAAGGAGACGCAGATAATTTTAGTCCCGTCAAATTCGTTTAGAGGATGTTACAACGGAATCGATACCACTATGGGTTGTACAGCCACGTTTAACTAGAAATACGGTTTGCTATGTTGCAGGAGAGAAAAGTTATGGAACTAATGGCTCGATATTATTTATTAAAGCGTAGTCTGAAAATACCTATATTATGTCATAATAAAGTCTGCTTTGCATAATAAATGGCGTAACGAGTTCAAGTTCAAGCAAAGACCTTAAACAATGACGCATGTTTACGTGAGAAAACCCTACTCCATCGCAGACTTTTCCTTGTTTCTTAACAGATGAACGGTAAACATAACTGGATAATGCATGAACCGGTTCGGTGATTTAGGAAATCGACGAACCGACAAAATTTTGTTTTATTTGTTTGAAAACCACTAAAGAGTTGCAGTCCTTGAGAGTTCACTCGCTCGTAACCTCCCAGAATGCAGTCGTTACATTTAACTGCCCGTTGGTTTCTTTTTATTACTTTAATTAAACTCACTCAACCTGTCCGCTGAAAGTTCATCAAACGAAGAGATATTTTTGTTATCCTTCGTAATCGGCACTTTTGATTACTTTATTTTAAGCTCTGGAATCCTGTTCATGTTATCCAATTACGCTGGAGTGCTTTTATAAAGACGACGAATTAAGTGGTCTGCTCCAAAATGTTGCATAACTTCATCTTGGCGTTGTCTTAACTGAAACCTCAAGGCGTGCAAATCGATTCGGTGTGCGGTCAAAACTTTTTTATTATTTCTGTTAAGGCTAATGCGTTCAATGTTTCAATTTGAGCCGATTGTCATTAGCTGGAATATTTTTCCATGCAACGGTAAAGCGGTAAACCCGACAGTAACTATTTCTCATCAGTAGATACGTCAGTTTCGTAATACCCGCGCATCAATTTTGGTAATGGGTACTGCATTAATGATACACGGTTATTTACCCGCCTATATTGGCGAGTCACTACCTATCTACGTACCTACCTACTTATACGTATTACCACAAAGCTAACTGTATACTTGTTTGCACTTCGTTGCCTTTGAGGTAGTTATATTTATTTCGGGCAATGTTCTGACATAATTTGGTATCATTAAAAGAACATTCCAACTTTTTAACGTGTTTAAAATAAATAGCAGTTATTCTCTATTTTTAACTTTGTTAGCGAGCAATGTGTTGTTTTCTGAATTTAAGTGTAAGTTTCATATCTAAAAGAATCAATTATGTATCCATACCCGTATGTGAGCTAGACTAGTTTTATAATGGTCGCAATAATGGATATTATAGTAGAACAATTCTCCGTCCAGCGCAGGAGACGTGTTATTTTCCTTGCATTTGCTCTAAGTGCTTCCTCAACGGCTAATAAGACATAATGACGTGTTATTTCTGAAGATTCACGAATTCCGATCGTAGGAGAGTCAGGTGCGCTGGCACCGGGTGACTGACCTGAGAGCCTCGTAGTGCCGCCGCCCGCTTTCCGCCACCACCAGTCCTGGGATCAAACAGAAAAAAAACCATTTTAATTACGCAGTTTTCACGCGATTGTAATGCAATTATGACTAGCTGAATTATAGGTAGGTGACGTCTAATCACACGCTTTGTGCGAGCGACGCCACGAAGCTCACGCTCGTGAGTCTCGACGAGCGCAGGAACAGAGCGGGCCACTTCCCCGTATCGCCGTGTAATTACGAACGTTTTGCGCTTAAGACTTTCCCGGAATTCGCCTCTTGCCCATAATTCTGTAGAGTATTTGCATAAGTAAAACCACTAGTTTCGATCTGAAAGTCGCGCTGCGGATGCAGCGGTTTACGAGATGACAGCGATCGTATCGGGTGATAAAAACGCGGCCGCGAAGTATTATGTAACACTTTGTAAGGAAGATATTCACATAAATAGTTAAGCAATGTATGAGGTACCTGCAACTGCATTTTCAGCGCGTGCATACTTACCACATTGAGTTTTATAGAGTAATAAATTTTAACACTCGTCAGATAGATATTGGCTCACAGGTGTGAGCGATCTAACGAGTACGGGTCGTAGCGCAGCAGCGTAGTGGTAATTATTTACACTGTACTTAAGAATTTTAATACGTAAGTACAGTGTATCTAAATTTTAAACATTAACTAACTAATTCTGTAGTTTTAACTACAAAATTAGTTGTAACTGGTAATATGTTGCAGTAAGCTATTAAAAAGCTGGATTTTGTCAACAGCTTCAATTTTATAGTTATATCTCCGTTATAAATGTTAATTAACGCCAAATTTACTTAGTGTTTATGAAACGCTGTAAATAATAAATGCAGAATATTACTGTTACTTAATTTTATCGGGTGGTTTCATATTTACTATGGATGTTAATTTCTTGAAGACGATTTTTATGTCGATGTTCAAAAAACTCTACGTAGTGAAATAATTTGTTAGAATCTTGCTTATAAAGTTTCACACATAGAATAATTTTCACATATTTTTTTCTTCGTTTTTGTAAAAATTATACTTTATACAGTTTAAGTTATTGACTGTTTATTCTTAAGGCCTGGCTTGTGACTGTCCAGTAAACAAAACAAACTTTTTACGCGACACCGGGATCAGAAAAACTTACTTCAGTAGAATTCAAATTAGTAAGTAATGCATTTCTCCAGTTTTTTTTTAATTTGATGTGTTGTTGTTGTTTCAGGTAATTTACATTTTACCAGCTTCCTGTTAGTGCGTAAGTTTTGAACAATTTATTCCAAATTAAAAGTCCGACATACCTTCTCGTCTTCCAAAGTAATTTAAATTACATTTGGTCGGATAAACCAAAGCCGTCGAGCAATAAAATTCTGAGAAATTATAACACTGGTCATATCACATCATAAAGTCGTAACATCATTTCAACTCAATCAAATCTGGCCCACACAAAAAACGCTCCAACATTATAACAAGGATGGACCGTAAAAACAATGCTTATCTATATCAGTTTCCGCTTGAACTCCAATTAAAATACAGTAACCTATCAAAACACTGAATTGTACGCATCGCTTTACACACAACCGCACGTCAATTACAATACACAGTCTTTCTAATGCCGACTCTATTTTCCCAATCAGATCCATTAATCAAATCACGGTACCTATCTCAAACCACCTTCACTTAGCACTTTATCATAGTAACTACCCTGACGCCTTTACTAATGAAAGTTAATCAAAGCTCGGCTTTTATTGCGACAGAGTCCGAAGGTACTTACATAGTTGTAAAAGGCTAACAGTTGACCGTATGTTACGTCAGTGGTCTTAGCCTCGCTCATCACTATCCCACGGTTGAACGAGCTAGAGGAATAGTATTGTAGAAAAAGTTGCCGATCACTTGGAAGTCGACAGATCCCCGCGTGATCATTGAACCTTCGCCAGCTCGTTCGCATGGATCTTCATATCTCGGCTAGCTCGTACACAATCGCAATTTCACAGTCAAATAGCAGAATCAGACATCGAGACCTACATCCGAAAATACCGAAAGATCTACATACCTGCATGTTTTAACATTATTTACACGTTTTAAATTCTCTACGGATAGTCGACTTGTCGGAGCCAACATTTACTGTTTTAGGTACAAAGTTCGCAAATAGGTGTTACTAGACCACATACGGAACAGATATTTTGTACTATTAGATAATAAGCAAGTAACCTGAGACATTTACAATTAAAAAGCTACTCGGAAGCCTCATTATCATTAATCTTATGGTAGGATTTCCGTTTCAGTCAGTGGTTTTATCTCAGATAGATTTTACGGTCAGGCACGCATTGACTATGATTTAGTACTAATTAACAAGACTTAATATTTAAGCACCTTGTAAATTTAGCGCCCAATTGGTTTCGCTAGTGATTATAATGTTTTAAAACCGTAACTGCAATAAATAAAGATTAATTAAACCATAATCTGATAAACGAAATAACAAAACGAATTCTTCCTTTTTTGTCGACACAAGTAGCATACTCTATGACTATTAGTTTGATATTTTTTGCCAACACCTACGGTTATTTGTTTAGACAAGATATGTATCAGAGGCGTTTTTGCGCTAATAGATACAATCACCTGACTGGTCTGACACGCATTATGCTTCATAAGTCTTCATTATACAGATTTAATCGTTTATCTATAACTAGCATCAACATAGTTGCTAGGGCGCAGACATGAAAGTTATCAGTATTATATCGACAATATATACTCGTAAGTACGCTTAGAGTGAGGGATGTGCGTCTTAATATCGTCAAACACGTTCCATCATCGGAGGATGCTATCAACAATACGCCACCCTTATAAGTACGCGATAGTTAATATTCTCTCTGAGCATAAAGCATTTCGAGCCTGCGCATGTATAGCGGACATCTTCTAGAGCCTTTGTTGAAAGTATTAGTAGGCTTTAATATATCTAACTCGATGTGTTTTCATGTTCACACTTTTGGTTCCGTGCCGTATAGATAATCGTCTTTCTTTATCAAATAAGAAAGCACTCAAATGTGGACTAGATTTGGCTGTCTTTTAACTCTGTTCTTTGTATAAAAACTAATGTGTTGGAGCGAGTTAGTCTTTGTAATTGGCCATTGTCTGCGTGAAGGCTGTTACTGACAGACGGTATGTAGTTCACGGTGCCGTTATCCTTCAATTGGCGCGGGGTAAGGGTTCGCAAAAGTCGATCGTCTACCGTTTTGTCTCGATTAAGCTGACGTGCAAATTGCGGCGTTTGAGCATCGCCGATGCGGTGCTGATGGAGGGAGGTGCAGCGTCAGGAGCAGACGCTGTGGTCACGCCACCATTTGTCAATGTCTCACCTCCCGACCGATATTCCCACGTTAGCAATGAATGGAAACGCTATTTGTCATTAAAATTTTACAAGTCCCAGTAGTTATGTCTGAAAATTATCTTACTTTTTATTTTTTAATAAATAGAGAACTTAGAAAATTAACTGTGGCTCAGATGAATTCAATTACCGCAGTTTCAAGGACTTTTAAAAGTGAATGATAAATATGAAAGTGAACTTGATATAATGAAAACAAAGTAAACAAATATGATTTAAGCTTAAAGCCCAACAAAGCAAAAAGAAAATTAAATCACAAAAAGGCAAGCTCAACGGGTTTAAAGACTAGATGAAGCTAAGTAAAACACCCGTTGTAGGTCAAGCCAGCGCGTTTCCTGTCTTTTTGCAAGTCTTTCGCGATCGTGTCCGACACAGTCTACTAAAGTCCGCTACATCTGTTTATCCCCCATTACTTAAAGAAGCCATTACCCGCCGAAGATGCCTCTTGTATTCCAATGTAGTTGATTTGAAACGAGTTTAATCTCGAGCAGTAAATTTGCATTAGATAACGGCAACTGAACTCCGAACAAGGATACTTGGCTGCGAATTCGTGCCCTTCCTTATATCTGAATGTAATCACTTGAGTTCACTCCGATTCCGCATTGCTAGTTACACGTATTTCAATGTTTGCTAAGAGCATTGCTAATGTGAAACTAACTTTGATTGTAATCCTTATAAATTATTTAGAGGACTACGTTAGGACATTGTAAGATTTCATGTTTGTAGAACTAGGTACATTGTCATATTTAGTAAAATGTTTAAGCTAATGGAACTCTACTTGTTTAAGTCGTTATATTATCAAAAAGGAAGCCGCGCCACCATATGCGAATTTTTCTAGTAGAAAGCGTTAGTAAATAATTTAAGAAATAAAACAATTCATATAATACCTCCGCGTGCTATATAGACGTACCTATATAAAGACTTCACAAAAAAGCTTGAGAAGCCAATCGTAAAGGCATATACTAATGACTTAAACACAGTGATATATCTGTACGAAAATTTCCAAGCTTTTTTGCCAATATAATTATGTGGTACAATTAGTTAAAGTATCGATTATTTATTATTCAGCAATATCCATTCTTGGCTTCAAAGGAAACAGGGTCGATAACCTGTAAATATTGACTCATCTCACAGAGGCACGCGCCTAAATAAACAAAACGAGCTTTTGTCATACCTGACTCTTTTCTTTCAAAGGAACTTATTTGCTGGCACTCAGAACGCCATTAACATTTGTAATGCACCTGTCTTGTCGATAGTCTTACAAAGTATTATTGTAATTTTAGTTTCTTTCCGATAGTAAACGTTGACTATAATATTTATAATGCATGTTAGATTTAAAACTTAACATGCATTATATTTTAGAGTTTGCGATAAGCACGTAGAGATACAGACACCTTCTCAAGTCACGGGGTGTCCGGTACCATGCTTGCGCCTACGCTCACTACCGACTCACTGTCTCGCGCATTCGAGCATAAATATCCGCATCCGATCCTGTCATTGAAAACTCGATAACTTGATGGCAGCTAAACGGTTCGAACTCAACGCAACATGCTCCCGCAGACGCATAAACCACACTTAGACAATAGAGAAATAAACCATGTTCCATTTTCCACCCCCACTAAATTCCACCGGCAATATAGTATTGAAAACGTCCATCGAGTCAGGTACGTGTCATTTCGCAACTGCATTTTCTACTTAATACTGGTAGCTGTCTGGCGGTCGAGGTGAACGAACGTAGTTTGAAAAGAAATCATTGAATCGAAATATTTGTTTGGAGATGGGTTTTGTATAATTCGATTAAATTTCGTAAGTCGGCCGTCGACCCGCCGCGGTGGAGGCGCGCGACGGACACGATTCTATTTTGAAGCTGATTCTACGTGACGCCACGCACATTTCACAGCCACCGGCACCGTTCCACTGGATTGCACTACTATTGGAAGATTTCACACTGATAGAAAACGTGATTGTGTCTCGAGCCACTCCGTTTCCGAATTTCGTGGAACGGTTTTACTTCATCAATGTAATAAAAGTCCGTAATCAATCATTTTTACTTGACGTTCAAACTAGATCTCGTCCAATTTTGTTGTTTTGGTTTAAATCTGTAGCTGAATAAATATAGTTCGTTATTCTAGAATAATTCAACAAATTTAATCTCAAGTGCGCTAATGACTCCCCGCCGTCAGTAGTAACCCGTGAAACAATAAAGCACAAAATTAAAGCAACAAAAAATGGTGAGTACAGCTACATTGCCAGATCTACGATCTTCGATGCGGACCGTGAAATTTACTATTATTATACTGCTATTGAATGGACCATATTAAATTTAAATTTAGTTTAAAGTATGGTTCTAGCTCTGTGTCAATACGGAAGCTCGGTACATTCTCTCGGCGTGTATTTGTAAAGCGATTGTATGCTAGTGTCGCGTCGGTCGTTAGGCCTGAATATGGAGCGGTCCGAGATATGAACAAGGTTATGGGGTTCTAATTGACAGATCACAGCGTCGCCGTCAGCCGCGGACACCGTAACAGCTTTTATCCAGGCTAACTGTACTGCTACCGTACAACACGGGCTGCCTGCCTACCGACGACACGACGGTCGCGCACTCACCACCGCAACGGGAAGTGTCGCGGCCGCCGGCTCTACGGATACACTAAGCCTTCAATCAACGACGCGCCTGATTTCCTCCTGGGATCGCTCTCTAACAGACCGCAGACAAAAACATTATCACCGAAATCATAATCTCGCGCTCGCATACGAAAGTAAATCTGACAGATCTAAAGAAATACGACAGTCCGGCTTTCCCGTTTAGCATTCCGCTCGCGACGTCTTTTCTGTGTCATCTCTGTTCAAGATATTCGCCGTGTCGGTTGCTAAGTGAAACTGTCGCGAGAATCTTTTATTTTCCCTAATGCGAGCCGTTTCGGCTCTTGTTCGAGATCCTACTGTGACAACCATTATAATTCCGTCTGAATGTTGAAGTGTACAAAGACGGCTTTGTGCCGCCATAAATATTTATGAGTAAGTGCCTATTTTCTAACACACGTGGGTCGGTTGATACGCACGATACCGCCGGCCTAATTGGACGTCTGTAGGCGCGAATTTGTTTCAGTCTGACGGGCATTCCTTATTTGTATTTATGAATCGGAAGGCAATTTATAATTGTAGCGTACATCCTGTGCGGTGCTATACACCCACTTAATATGAAGCCCTCATTAATATCCGCCGGTATTGACACCATATTAATTGCCTTGCTGTGCGCTTGTGTTATATTATGGAATAATACACTGAAGATACTAATCCTACTTTCTCTTAACTAGTTTCTTGAGGCCACTACAAGAAAGTAAAACCCCGCTATGTTAGCGCTAGCCCCGTGTCCTGTTGACACACAAATTGCATTGATTCATTATTCTGGGATGTTCAAGTTCAAGCTATCTATGCAAATGCTGTGTAATGTTAGATTGTGGCGCTCAACTTGTTATCATATCATACATCTGATTTATGAACTTACCAATTTTTTTTAGATCTTGTCGCAATGATGGTATTCTATTTGATTTACCCACAGAAGTAGTTATAATTTAAAAGCTATAATATTATTCCATCATCATTCCTGAATTACTCGTATTCACTGCAGAGAGACTGTTCGATTCTGCGCCTTGTCATTATCTCCTCGATCTATCTCACATTTGACAAATATTTCTTACTGAAAAACTACACAAGTGAAATAAAAACAAAAAACAGAGCATTCTTTCATGCGAATAATTGAATGTGAATAAGCCCTTTCCATATAATTTGAAAAAGGCTGCCGTTTAAGGTATCGCCGGTGACACGACCCCAATCCCGAGCTTGTTCTCGCATGCTCGGTGTATGTGGAACGCGGGAACGGTAGTTTTGCCGCAGACGGTATGCCATCTCGCCCCGCCTGCCCTCGACTCTTGGCCCTTGCATGTTTGCACTTCATATCACATGCTACCCCATTTATATCGCATTAGCTCGAGCCATAAAACACTGCAATGTCGGTCGGTGCAGCACAATACGAGAATCACTGTAAGCTTGATTTCCGCTATTGTTAGAGTACTTAATCTATTTCCTTACAATATCAAAACAGATATTGTTAGCATGTTCCTGTTCTATGACAGTAAGCCATTTACATTTCTATTGTAGAGTGTCCGTCTACTCTACTTGTCTGTTCTGTACGTACGTTGTATTCTGAGACCTGTGTCGTAGGTTAAACCTAAACTACGTAAACGGTGTCTAATCCAACAAGCGGCCACGCTGTCCTCGAGCGGCGTACATGGTCGGCACACTTTCAGGGGGTCCCGGTTACAGCGACGACGTCACGTTTCCCATGTTTGGGATTGTTTATTGAAGTCATGATGTGACCTTAACATTGTGTTTTACGATTGTCTCGTCACCGCTGCACTCACTGACATTTCAATGGAGAAGGTGAACGCTGGGTCGCAGCGTGAGCCGCAGCACGACGCAGCGCGACACCCACCGACTTACCCGCGCACCTCCGACGCGCCCTACTCGCTGTCACCGCTGCACTTTTCGTCCTAGCCGTTATACTTTCGAACCACTTCTTCCCCCGAAGCTAACCTCGCGTAAATCACCTGCTATCCGACCTCGTGACCCAGACAAACACCAAGAATACTTCGTCGTTACGATTAAGCTATAAAATATAAACCCCGCTTTCAAGTTCCACGCCCCGGCGGCAAAACGACAGGATTAATTTCGTTTTATTCACTAGTACGAACGGCATTTCTCGAATTACCGTCAGCAGCTTATCGGGCGTCGATATTGACTCAAATTTGCATGTAGTATTTCCCGTCGCAGTTGGATAGTGTGTGCTCACGATTTAACGCTGGTATTAATGCATTATTCAGCGGAGTTTTCATTAGACTGTCGCTATCGGCGCGGGTGATCGAGCTCTCGTTAAAATGTACGGATGGCATGACGGTCGCTCGTATTAGACTCAGCGCCGCACGCCGGGTCGCTATCTCTCCTCAAACTGAAATCACTGCAAACCCATTTACAGTTTAGCATTTCCACTCCCCGGTTTATGCATCTCGACATTCATCTTTGTCTTAATGTAAGTACATTCCGTCGCCGCGTGCCGTTGATTTCGTGTTAGTGCTCTCTACCGCTGAATAGGAGGTGTTGATACTAACATAGTCTATCCATAAATCTTAGCCTTTGAATTGCGCTGTAAAATTTTATGCCATTGTAACAGTTTCATTCGTTCGACACTCTATAATAAAATATAAGATACATCGTCCGGTCGAAAACTTTATGCGGAAATTGACCATATACGTACATAGCACTGTAATTAAAATAATTAAGCTTGTAAAAAACGTAGTCGTCCTTAAAATTTGCGTCACAACCATTTTGGTCTCTACAGCGAGCATACCTATCATATAAACTAGTATCCCGAGAATTCCCCATATGCAATGAAGAGATGTGATTAGCAAAGTAGGAGCTCCTTATTAAAAGTCTTGTTTGTGGCTCGACCAGTTTAAAGAAAACTGGTGCCATGCTTGCGAACAGGTTTTTCAACCCCACATATGATACAAACTCGCGGATGTGGTATACTTTTGGAGGTAATGAACACATACTCTGGTCTTATGACCTAGATCAACTAACAATCAGGGTAGTCACTATAAAGCTTGCTACTTTAAAATGTGTTTAATGTAAGTAGGTATGAAACTTGATGCATTAAATCCGGGTCGTTAAAGGGTGAATTAATTCATCTTTGATAGTCTCAGCGATTCAGTTCTAGTTCAGACAAAAAAGTAATAATACTTTAATAATTACCTAAAATGTGTTCTCCAAATGACAGTCGGTGTAGTTCAGGGCACCTGTAACAAGAACACATACACGTTAATTACGTTATAATAAGTACAGTGATTATCCTGACGCGTAAATAGAGCCCTAGAACGAGCACTGCGCCTTCAGTTACTTTCATGTTACATCTTTCCCCGACAACTGCATCTAACTGGAATCTACGGACCTTAAGCTTCAATTATGAAATGCCTTTTCAATTAACAGGCCATGTTAGTTTATTGATGTAATAGTTAAGATTCTCCCTGGCCACATTATAGTGTTCAAGCACGCATGCTGCTATCGAGACATCTAGATGGCTACGACAGATCACGCCCAAGGCATACAATTAGATTCTTAGCTGAATTACTCATGCATTTAGAAGTTATCTACGCTATCTACGCTGCTCAAACAGCGGATAATGAGATTTACTGTTGCTGTCCAACACTAAATTAGAATATGATTCTAGCGTTGAGAAAGACATTTAGCTTGGAGTAATGAATGACAGTTCCACTTGAGCTTGTTGCCAGGTGTCGCGTCGTTGTAGTGTGAACGTCCTCTGCGATGTCGGACATCGCAACACTTTTGTAAACAAAGCGATACACTGACCGGGTTAACCTTGAATGGTAAATGTGTGCGGAGTTTCGCCGGGAAAAATATGCCATTGATGCAGCTTGTGTGCGTGCCACGGATAACGGTCAACGCGAGCCGAATAAGCGGTTTACCATCGTACGTGGAATGATAATGTTCTGAGCGAGACTTGTCACGCGATTGCCAGACTGTCACTGCCGGACGCGTTCTTAGACCCACTTTCTAAACTCGTGTCCTTGAACGAGTGCGTTTATTATTTCCTTGATCTCAATATGCGGAACATGCGTGGGAGCTGTTAACGAAAGTGTAAGTGCTAATGTTCTTTGGGACCTAATGCTCAGAATGCTTTTGTTGATATTACTTAAATTTGCATCAGTATGCAAGCTAATGAATTGGAAATGTACTCGTACGTATAAACTATCTGCGCCCCTAGGTGATATCCGCGATTTAAAAGTATCGTGTGTTAATTTAAGATTAACGCAATTTCCGTTTCGAATTACATTAAGAAAGTTTGTGCGTTTGACCGTCTTCACAAACGGCACAAGTGATTCATCCGTTTGAGTGTAAAGACGTACAAACCTACAAACTTTCGAATTCATAACATTAGTGTGATTAATTTCGTAGAAACCAAATTGTGTAGTCAATTGTCATCAGCGATGCAATGTACCGCTAACAAGATAAGCAGCAACGGCCCGTCAAGCTGACGGGCGTCGCTCGCGGAACACCTCAATCCGTTCCTTGTACACCGTCCGCATCGCCCTCTTCCGCCCGATCTCATCCTGAACGCAATAAAGCTCGGAGCGAGCTCACGACTCTGCAATGTTCCACCCTTTATCTCCCCCGCCAAATGCTCTACGATCTTAAGCGGCTTTTAATAACTTCCACCCGCGCCGGTCGCCATAATGGCCTCACCATGCAAATGGTCGAAGGGACCGTTACTTCGATACCGACGGTAACGAACCGCCCCGCGAAATAAAGAAAGGTTATAATCGCGAGCAGGAAATCCGATCGCGCCGAAGGCATCTCGCCCGGGCAGGTTGCACCGGGATCATCCAGTCGCGAGCCAACTACAAGTATGTTAAATAAAAGCTCATCGAACACCTAAGTACTCCGCTCCCTCCTCACGTCAAAAAACTTGAAAGACTTGAAGAAAGTGGCCACGCAGGTTCCAGGATTCGATCCCGTCTTAGATCGTATGAGGTAAGTTGTCAGCGAACGCGATGGGCCGTGTGTGGATTTGAAGTTCCCTTTCGTGATATGGCGAGGCGCTTTCCCTGTTGCGACTCCGCGCTCTGACATTTGCACTCTTCCTTTCTACGTCGCGTTCCTTCGCGGTAACTACGTTGATAATAATCAAAATAGAAAATAACAAGGCGGCGCGTGTAATATTGTGAAATTAGTTTGAAATAACTTGCTTCCCATGACGAAAGATAACTTTTAAAGTACGATATATATAAAAACAGTGATCGATGAATTCAATTGAAGAAAAAAAATACTTATTCAAACTTTATTTTGCAGCACAAAACATTACCACAACCGAAACATAACTTTGTAATGTCTAATTATAAATGATTGTCTTTTAAACATATGTTCTAATTGTCCTATACATTATCAAGAGCAAGCATTATCATCTTTCTTTCAAACTTCTATTAGAGAATAAGATTAACAATTTTCTCACGTCCGCATCGAGATCGAGTTAGGCGACGACAATCTTCGCAAAAAGTAAGTTGGAAATCTAATAGAGTTTGTGGCAAGCTGGTTATTTGTGTTATTTTTTAGCTGTGGAGAAATGCTATGTAACGCTCGCGAACGAAGACGCAGCAACCCGACATTACAGTAATAACTACGAACCGCCCTTCTGTCATTACTCCGTACACTTTCCTCCAGTGCAACATCAAATGCATTTTATTTTTCAAGGGCGTCATCTTTACAATGCAATTTGTTCTTTCATTTTGTCGTACATAGTTGAGGCATGACTGTCAGAGCTGTGTGCTTATTCACTCGTAATGAGTTGCGAGATGCACGTTGTTAGCGCTTGATTAAGCTGCGTTCAATTAAGTTTAATTAACGTTCTTGCTGGTTATGATGTTGCGAGTGTGGGACATTAAGGTCGCGCTAGTGTGCCGGTGGCGAGGTATCGACGCGTGAGGGAACGGGTTCAGTATGAGGACAGGTGGGAGCGTCGCTCGGCCACCGCGTATTAGAAACACGTAACGAGTTCGTCCTGATTGCTGCGTACGCTGCTGCACCTTTGCATTAAGCTAAACGCGTTGCACTACTGGGCTTTAGAAAATAAAATGTGTCCTTATAACACATTGCCTTCGGCTCTATACGATTCCTCATCGATTATTGTTAAAAAGCAATATCAATGATCGAATTTCCTAAGAAAATTAACGAGTGCTGAAGGCTAACGGTATTATCAGGTTTGATACCTTTGAAAATGGGCAGATGTGCTCTGATTGGCTAAGGGCCATCCTTGTTAAAGGCAATTGCGATGTCGTAACTGTAAGTTGACAGTCACCGCATTCTATTGCCTTTGTAATTGCTTCAGATTTACTGGAATAGCGCTTTAAATGGAATAGAAATGACACCGGTGTGCAATGTATCCAGTGTCAATCATAATGCAGTAGAACGTGCCTGGATGGACAGTGATACGATAAATAAATTCTAATCATAATCTGGCGACGCGTAAGGGAATCCTTGCTAAGTGGCATTAGTATTCGGCTAAGGTTGGCATTGAAATCACAGTACAATATGAAGGATAAAACTTACAAAGAAATAAAATGAAAAAAAATTGCTAAAAAGTTTTACTTGAGCTTGCTAAGCAATGTCCAGCAATAAGAACATTTACACAAAACCAGTGAATAAACACAAAGCATTGATGAATAAATTATCGTAGGCTTAGCAGCCATAAATTGCCTAAGGCTAAGACGAATACAGATATTATCATTTGACTGGACAGGTCTGTCAATCTCAGTATCATTTCACCACCATTGTGTATAATTTTCTTGCAGGAAATGCTACCGGAACAAGTATGCCTCAAATGCCTCTAGGTGTTCTGTAATTGCAAGAATGCATCGACATTCCACTGGATAGACGCGTCGGTTCCTGTAGGCATGTGAACCGTATTTATTGTAATTACGGTCGCTGACTCCGATAGGTCCACGGTCCATCGAGACGGGAGCGCACCCTGATCGCGTCGTGACTGACTTCAATTATCCACGACTCACTTACACTTTTGAACGCGTAATTTTATCGCTCTACAATTTCCTTATTAGTCGATATTGAATCTGGCCATATCAAGATTGTAGCGAGCTCACCTTACCGCACTGATCTGAATTAGAACTTATCTTAAAGCGAAAGGCAGAGGCCGAACGTGATTATTACTGGCTTAGTATCAATAGAGGTAGCTGACCTGCTCTAATGTTTATTATTGTACTAGGGCTACTACGTTTAGATGATGATTCGTTGCATAGATTACGTTGTAATAAACAATTTATAGGTATAATCAGAAAGTACCTTTCAGCAAGTTGCACTGCAAGAAACTATTAAAGCAATCAACACATTAATCGGAATGCATTAATTGGGGTGGCATTGGTAATAGTCGAGCGATTAATGCACGCGATCGTCTATAGGTAGGTCCGTTTGCGTTTCTTGAGTATCGCGCACGGGATCGTAACCTCTTCCCACATAATTGGCGTGTGGGTGCGGCGGCAGTGGCGGCGGCGGTGGCGGTTATCCCGATCGCCGCCCACCGGCGACGAGGCGACGCCGGATTAGATAGCCTGCCCGACACCTGCGACCTCGACCCGGCAACACTCGGCTACTGAAGGGATCATCTCCATCGCGATTGTGACCCTCGTAAACCAACATCGTTACTGTCGCGACAGGTGTTGAACGACACACGTTAGATTACAAATGAACGATGAGTCATCCTTATACAGACATCACATATTTTACTATCAGAAAAAGCACCTGCCTACATTATCCTCACCACTAATCCGTGGGAAACGTTTGTGAATATAAAATACATGCAAAATGCTCTCACCATTTAAACCTCCCCGAACAAATGACCAAATCGTCTTTATCGCCTTGATCTTGAAAAATACAGGTAGTTCTTGCATAATAAACTCATCATTACAAGTCAATGACATCGGCCGTCATGCGTCATGCACCGGTATTCTTGCGATTTGGTATGTGTGTTCATCTTGACGATTTTTGACTTACAGCTCATTTGCAAAAAATAAATCATGAAAGTGACACTACACGTGAGTTCACGCACAGTCCGGTGTTTCCTCAATCATTGTAGATAAATCGGGCTGATGACTCCGATGGCCCACGCGACAATCGCCGCGAACTCGGCTCTCATTAGCGAAAAGAAGTGGCACCCGCTGGCTTGTTACGCAAGACGAGACGGTTCATTAATTGCGTATTGTCGAAGCTCCCGCGGTCAGCCGATCACATCTTGCAGATCGCCGAGCCGATCTCACGACCTTCTCATTTCCGCCCGTCTGGCGGCTACCGCCCAGCGAACCATCGCAACCCTCTCCATATGGCCATCGTTTAAAATAGCTAATGCATTGTGAAAATTATTCAAAAGCATCGGTGATAGGCGAACACGTTTGTGCCGCCAGGATAAACACAGATAATAATCGCTACACCGTTACCTTTGATTTAGAGCGTCGGTTCCGTCCAACCTTTGTAATTTAGTTACAAATGTTACTAACGTATATGTAACCGCAAATTACTCAAAGAAGCAAAAAAACTTGAATGCAAAACGAAACATAACAAGGACAGCATCCTGCACGATAGTAGTAATTCCATTCACAAATGTTAGAAGTAATAATGACAGTCTTAGACATCTTGAATGTGCGTATGCTATTCTTTCAGGTCCCAAGACATAATGATTTTTATCCCTGTAATTTATCCTCGCCGGCGCGGCGACTCAAAGCAGTCCATACCAATTATTCAAACCTCACTTTCTAGTTAGAGCGTCAAGTAAGCTCAACGTTTTAGCATTAGTGGTGTGTCGTTCACAAACTAGACACTACGTGAATAGATTTGATCTGCTTGCAATAATGGAATATCTCAACATACATATCCGTTTATTATTTATGCGACATATAAATGAAGTTAATCTAAGCGCGCAATATGGCTGACGTTAATTGATGAAATGGACATTGGTAGAAAAGAGTGTAGCCTGTCTACGAAGGGCTGATATATGCGCGCGCAAATCAATACTCAATTTGCATTGGATCTATGTAAAGCGCCCACTCGGCCACTCGTTACCGTGATCGCGACTGTCCTAACATATGCCATTCATCCACCAATCGTCACGACCTGGCGGTGGAATGTTTGCCTAATCTAAACTATTCCTTCCTAATGGTTATCTATATTTTACTGAGATTGTATCACTCTAACGATATTAAATAAGCCTAATGCCAAAGAAATTACCTTCATTCAACATTTTAATTATTCGCCTCGAAGATACGTATAGTGAATCTAATCAGAAGATAAAACAATAAATTGAATAGAGAGGAGTACTAACATTACCACATTAGTCGAGACCACAGCGGTTTAATACAAATTCAAGCTTACTTGTAATTTAATGCTATGATAAGAACGGTGGTTCGGTGGCGGTTTACACGCTTGTGGAAGCTAAGCACCGTGCGGCTAGAAATATACGACTGCGAGATAGAATCGTGAGCATTGTCTACACATTCGCGGATCATTTACTGTTAGCTAAACGCAAATAAAATCAAGAAAGACAGTCGTACGCGACCGCACAGAGTTGCGGTGTGAAATAGCGGCTCGCCTGCAAATGACATTCCACATTCATAGCACGCCAAATAAGTGCGGAACGTGAAGCGTATTTGGGTCACACACTGTTTCTCAGTAATGGAAATATGGAGTGTAAAGCTGCGTAGTTTCACCGCAAGTAAATCTGTCGGGCGCGTAAGAACTTGTTGCTAATTTGCAAGCCGTGCGTTTCTGAGTGCGGTCACGCGCGTGCCGACATCAGGCTTGATGCCGCTACTGGGACGTGCCTTCGAACTAGAAGCTTACGCAAACTCTCATTAATGATCTTTCTAAATCCAACCTACTAACTACGTGTACTCGTATATAAGAGTCACGCGGGATCACTACACCTAGTAGAGAAATTTGGAAACTTAAATTACAATTTTCTCTCGAAGCGAAATTAATGTGATTTTAATTAACTTAGTTAAATACATTTTATAAATGAAGTTTACTGGCTTTCTGTATTGACATTTTGATGTATATTTTAACATCATCCATCCTTTTAACAATTTATTCACTTTTACTTGAGACTTCAAGCAATCTTGACCACAGTTAACAGTGTCGATATCGTGAGTGATCAAACCGTCCCTATGATTGCAGGACATTAGCAATTTATGGACCTGCCACACATATACCTACCTCCCCTCTATAAGGATCATTGATGGCACAGTATAGTAATTTTTCTATCATTACATTGTAATGTAATTATGCTTTGTTGTAATTAGATAAACTATACTTCTGAAATAGCATACACAGCTTTGCATAATTCATGAGCTTTGTATTAGAAATTATGAGGACATGCACATTACCCGTCATATGTAACGCCGGTAGAGCTAAGCCGGTAGCTTAATTATATAAATTAAGTAACTGAATTAATCTCGCTTCGTGGTTGAAATCCGCTTTCTGACATAATTTCATCACCTTTCACGCTATTCATGACCGGAGCCTTCCTCGTTCACGACTTAAATCTTAAGCTGTTGCCGCCTCACTTCGGTTCGTTCCGAGCCATAATATTAGCAAATTAGATATACTAGCTATCAAGCGTATAAAAAACAGTTACAATATTTCAAACATCGGTCTTAACGTCCTATAAAAGAACTGTACTTAGAAATATTTACAGCCGGGCATTCCTAGAGGTTCGAGCTACGAGCGGCCACATCGATGGGATATGCTATTACAAAACGTGGTCGTACAAAAACATAATGATTTATGACATAGAGTGCAGTGTCGTGAAGACGGCGCGTCGCATCATCAGTGATGAAGTGGTAGACGTGGTGATTGTGACAGATGATGTGTTGCGTCTGGTTTCACTTACGGTGCTGGCGATTTTTAGCCGGGAATCGTATCAATGACTGAACCGGCGCATTGAGCTCGTCGGCGACACCCGCGCGGGTTGCATAATGTGTCAGCCGTGGGAGCGCGCCCAGGACCGCCGGTTATGCGACGCACGCCACCGATACCGTTCCATTACTGATTTTATTAGACGATTCGCGTGTTTCACTCGTAATCAATTTAAACACTAAACAGGCGTTGCGAGTCGCCCCACTTGCGAAACTATTATGAACCACAAAGCTGTGCGCTGTGATCTAGCTCACACGGTGTTCTACACCAGGCTAATGTAAAGCTCGACGAATATAATTTTATTATCGTTTTCTGGCACGCGGCTGTATATCACGAACTTTATGGGCATTTTCTTTCTTCTATTAACTACAAGTACAGACAATGTGATTTTAACACTAGTGAGTCTCATAAGATAACACTGCAGTTTTAAATTGTTGAGCACAGTTTAGTGAAACTACAATACTCGATGAAATTCAATCAGACAAAAAGCTTTACAGGTTTCTGGCTCAAAATTACTTATCTTATTTTACCACTTGACCGCGAATGGTGCAACGGTACCTGCCTGACAAATTTTCTGTCTCGCGCAGTTTATTTATTTTTTAACTAAGGAACTGCCAATTCTGTCGGCGGACTTTTTCGATGCGGTAAACAGAGTTCTCCAAAAAATCCTTTTGAAAAATTAATGAAACCGAGATAAAAACTCCAACAAATTGCGGGACAAGTGCCAAAGCGAAGCCATTTAAATTAAATTATTTTACGTTCTTTTTCCTCTGCAACCGGTAAAAGCTTTGTAAAATGCAGCAATTAATTATGAATAGGAAACGAGTTTACTGAGATCAGATTAAATAGTGTGATTAAGTTGAAATATTCTCGATAGTTGTCACTACTGCTAATGTATACGAAAAGTGAGATCGTAGCTTTCAATGTCAAGAAATACTTCCGAGTTTAGGAACCAGTTTCCAAAATATCGGCTTATTATTGTCGATTCGATATTTGGTCACATCGTGGAATCCGTGTCGGCAGTGAGTCAGCGCGCCCACCGCTATAATCGCTTGCTTTGTTTTCACAGGTCCCCTTATTTACATACTCATCTTGCCATAAATACTTTCGACTACCTCTATTTTTTTTTCTCCTCATTTCTTTACGAGCTTGTCAGTATAAACTTTTCAATTTACTGTTACTTGTTTGTAATCATGAGTTACGAATAATATATTGCCAATTTGGAGAGATTAGCATACTTGCGCGATTATCTTCCACGGTAGCCTAGAATTTTGTTGTGAATATTTACTTACTTTTGACTGGAATCAATTAGTTTTATGCTCTTTTTCTATTTTGCATAAAACGATTCCCAGAACCAGTTCGTTTGTACCCAATTCGATTTGAAAATACACGCGGAGTCATCGTCAGTCAATTTAAATCAACGTTTATAATAGTCGTAAACATGGTTACAATCACCTACAAAGAGTGAAAAAAGTAACATCTCCGTGCAGGACACCTGTTATAGGAAGAGCTGTCAAAAGTAGGCGCTCGCGCAACCGCACCTCGCTCCGCGGAGGTCGTTTACCTCGCCGCGACGTAATTAAAATCCTTCATGGAAAGCACGCCTGATGGAATCCATCCTGACCCCAGGCACGACCGCACTGTACCGCCCTTTAAGCGTTACTTTATAAATAGGAGCAACCGCGCTCTGCCGCTGCTACCACAACTGGCACGATGCGATGCCATCGCGCGATCAGATGAAAAATAATTGAAACTTTAATGACCCTCATCGTATATTTTTCAGTAACAATCCGCGGGTCTCAGCATATCGCATATTTTATGCAGCATCAGTGCAATTCCGTTAGATTTCGGGTTGAATGAAACCAATTTTGATGCCCGTGTAATATTTGCAAACCCGTAATTATGACTCGTATCGTACCATTTCTAAAGGACTTGCTAATTGGGCAACGGTAAATTCAAACTATTATTTGCAATAGCTTCTCACTCTTAGTTCTCCAAGAATACAACGATATGTTTGTTATCGAAAAACCGGAACACCAGTATCGCCTTGGCCCGATAGTTCCGAGAGGCATGGCGTGTCACAGAACGACGCAAGCGCAGTCACGAAACCTCGCATTGCAGATATCTTGCAATTCTCACGTTAAATTCACTCGATATAATAACTGAATACGACGCTTACAAAATACCCCGTCATACGTCAAGTGAAATTCACACCTTACGGTAAATTTTACTCGTACGGTCATATATCCTACATAATATTAATGTTGTTCATTGAATTCGCATCGGAATTAAGGTCACCCAAACACGGCGAAAAGGATTTTTATTTTTATATCTGCCATTCAGATTCATACCGGGTGGTCCAAATATTTGGATAAGGTTGTAAGGAGATATGACTCACTGTACCATATACAGCGTTTTAGAAAGTATGCGCGAAAATTAAGACGCTCCATATCATGCATTAACCCTAATTAAAGGCTAATGTAAGCGCTTTCTCCTTTATGGATGAAAACATTTTTAACTTCTCTCAATATAGGAATCCAAGTGGATTTAATTGTATCCGTATAAAGCAGTTGACAACGGTCTAGAGTGTAGAAACTTTGGTCTCGTTGCTTAGCAAAATAAAAGTACATAGGCTATAGGCTAATTAAATCTTAAATATTTCTCCGAGAGTCTGTGTTAGTCTTATCCTTACATCGCTAAAACACTTTGCCGATGCGCTACTAATAATGCCTATTATCCTCTAGAGGTTCGTGGTGAGAAAATGCATAGTTGAAAATGGAGCAAACCTTTTATTTTCGTGCTAGTTAGCGCCTATCGGAACGCCGCCTGTCCTTATAAAGGACTATTTTATGCAGGCACTGTCGGCAGCATTTATGTTCTCCTGGTATTAAACTTTAATAATTCAGAGATACTCTATTAAATCTTGTAAACTGCTTTATTAATCACGGCAGACCATTTTGACGTACCAATATCTAAACAAAATGTTTAACACATGTACCGTTGTTTTAAAATTATCGTCTTACACGTCAAACGAATAAACAAGCAACGCTCTCCTTAAAGTTTTCTTATTAATCATTCAGAAGACACATATTAACCCCGCTTAGCTTAAGGCCGGTTGTTCACTATAGCACAGCCCTGACGCTGCTATTGTGATCAACCGGCTTTAAATCTGAGCAAAGCAGCCGGTCGTGCACACAAAATATTTTTTCTGCAAACGCTACCAGTTGTTCCGTGTGCAATTCTAGCCCTAGATACTTAGCACAAGGCCACAGACCCTAATACAGCTTCACTCTCTCGTGGGAAAAATAACAATACTTCCATTACAGACTCTATTTCTGCACTTTATGGCCCATTATTTTTATAGCTTAGACCAATTTGACTTTCAGTTTAATATCTCCTTCTCTTCGTTTTAATAACGTTAGTCTTGTATTAAAAAAGTTTTTTTTAAAATATCGTTTATCAATATTTTGCAAAAAGATCTCTTTAAACGTCTATATTTTATAGTGAGAAATATATTATGCTTCTAATTGAAAACGGGCTTACGGTTAGATTAAAGTATACCGTAATGATGGTGTATTAAAAATCTATAACTTATAATTTGAGACCTCATTTTAAAATGAAGTCTGTGAATTAATATCTTAGCTACTGGAATAATAGTGGCTTAAAAGTAATTTATTTTATCAATAACTTTACTACGTTTTACGATGTACGCGCATGTTTATAATAAGGTGATGGCGATAGTATTTTTTTTTGTAGAACTTTGTATCAAAATAGTCATTACGTCAAAGTATTTTGATACAGCTTAGTTTATTTTTTATTAAAACACTAAATAGCATGAAATTACGTTGAATGCATCATAGAAAATATTTTTGCTGCAAAAAGAACGATAACTTTTAATACATAATTATAAATGTATCATACAATAGTACTTTTTTTTTTCCTTAAAAACTTTTGTCTTCTGCTAACATATTGTCCGAAAGGCAGGCAAACAATTTTAAAGCTAAGACAACGTTGTCTGATGGAGTATTTTTGAAATGTGTCATTATAAATAAGCATGTGAGCTTTAGCGTAACTAGTGGAACTTATATATTTTTTTCTTATTGACACTGAATCATTTACTTTCTTTACGTCGTATATTCCAATTTGATGAAGTTTAACTGAGTATTCTCATGAAGATTTGCAATATCTGCGAGGCGTAAAATATCAAATAATAATATTTTATTTTTAAACATTTATTAAGCTATCCAAATCCATTTTTTTAAATAATCTTAATTATATACCTATCAAAATAATAAATAACTTACAAAAGAAAACCAACGAAATGCAAGATACTGGAGCGCTCGTTAAAGTCTTTTGCATGGCGCGGCGCGCGGCAGTTTTAATTTGCTACCACTGCCATTTTATGGGACTTTTTCCTGTATTTTAATAGTATTGTAAATACATAATTTAGGATCATAATTCTATACATTAAATCAACCTTTAGAATGTATGTGAAAATGTGAAATACTACTGCATAAAAGAATCCCAGGGTAAACGTACTTGCTAGTCACGCGTTGAAGTCTTTTGTACTGCATATGAAAAACTTGACATTTCTAACAATATAGCGTTGCTGTTGTATTAATTTTCTTTGTGATTGTAATTTTCTCTACAGTCTGATATGACAAAAAGAACGTTTTTGTAGTAGGTAATTAGCCTCACATTTTCGTCGATAAATGAAATTAAAATGAATTCGTCTGTAAGTTTACACTTAGTGACTTTACTAAATAATAATTTATGTATGAGGTTGGCTCCTGGAGAAAAAGAGTTGGTTTTTTTTCTGTTTTATGTGTTTCTTGGCATGGCTTTTAAATATGCAGATTTATTTCTATTTACGACTATACAGTAAAAGTAACCTTACATTTTTTTCTACTTTTAAAGGAGAAGGAATAAAAACGGATAGAAATTGAAAACGTTAAAATAACGCGATATTAGTCCGCGAAGGAACCAAACGAAGCGACGCTAAATATAGCTCTGGTATTGCTGTATGCGCATCAGAGCTTATCGCTTTATACGCGATCGAAGACAAGCGCACATGAGCGCAAAAACCTTCTGCACCTTACACACGGGCGCGCTAACGGTACGCATACATTCATCATTTTTCCACACTTTATCATTTGATTCTCATAACTCAAGCCCAGGAAGCTGTAATTGGAGGTCGCTGCAAATGTATCAGCCTCTTCCCGTGAAGTTGTTCTAATTGCAGGAAGTGTGACCATGTTTTGATACGCGGAAAATTATACGTTTTTATCTGTTTTAACAGTATTCACCCTAATTACCGTATCGTCGCAGCGCGTAATATAAAGAGCTTTCGATTTAAAAAAATATCGCAAAAGCTTTAGTATTGATAAATTTACTGAAGGAACTTTTAGCTGAAGTTAAGTGGTTGAATTCTTGTGGTTGGTTCTTAATTATTGTAATGTTAAAGCCGTTCCAATTATCTCATTTCTCCTCATACACGTCCTGGGATGCTACCACCGGAGGACCATTTAAACATTAAATAAACCAGTTTATTGAACATCATCCATTTGTATGCCCTTAAGCTGTACATGGCAATTTTTAAAAAGGATGCGTCTTGATTTTGAATTTTATATTTTTGTAATGTATAAGGTTTCGATTCTGTAAGTACGTACCTTTGCGATGTAACGCTACAGGGGTTGCTGTCGAATTGGAGTGTCACGTAATATTGTTCAAACAAATTTCAACACCCAGTTCATGAACTTTTCACTGTTCGTATGTCACAGGCAGGTCGCACAAGTCCTCGGAGACGCGCGCGCTTCGATGGTCACGGACCAAGTGTCGCGGCCACTCTCGTCGAGACACTGAACTTGGCGGAGTGCGCCCCAACGGTTATAACATAACACGTCTGACGTAACCTTAACCTTGCAAGAAGAAGAGGAACGAGCCGCCGAAGGACGGAGAGAGAGCGCGATAGGCTGGAGAGAAAGGGAGAGATGGCGATCGGCGCGCACTCTCCGGCGGCGCGAGCGCGCGACCCGCGCACTGCCCGCTGTCCGCGCGTCGATCGCTGATACTACACTGCCCAGTACCCATACATGCATTATTAATTGCTAATTATTTTTGTTTATTTTCAACTCACGTCCTTGAATACAATTAGCAAATGTGGAGTTTAATGCACTTAAGAAATAGCACAAACAAAACATGCTAGCCTTATAACTACAACATCATAAAATGCATTAGCAAAAAATTAAACTGCCGAAAAACTGAAAACTAAAAAATAATTAGTTACTCAGTCCTTAAACTAATGTAGGTATACAAGTAATTTCAGGGTGTTTTTCCATTTTGATATCAGACCAACTTCGAGGTTTACCCTATCAATATAAAAAGAATGATCTCAATCGGACTACTCTGAAAAAAGTTATTCGTGGTCATACATTACAGTCAGTGAGTGAACAATCAATCATCCCCTGTTTTCCTACCCTTAGGGTTGGATTTTATTTCCAAATATATTTGGCACCCCCACGGAAGTATGCCCTTTCCAAAAAAAGTTATTAAAATCGTACTACTCTGAAAAAGTTATAAGTATGATCAAACATAAAAATATAAATGTAAATGTACACGCGTCGAATTGTGAACCTTCTCCATTTCGTCGGTTAAAAAGCAGTTACGAGATGAGCTAAAACGGTAATACCTAAGACTAAACTATTAATTAAGCAAGTTCCATAGTACACACGCTTATAATTAATTAATAGACTATATTAGTGTTCTTTTCTCAAAAACCACGTTTGTAATTAATTACAATTAACATAGCTAAAAAATCTATATAACTACTCGATTTCCCTTCTGACTGTATAGAAAACATAGTTCTAAATAGAACGATTGTTATGGTGACATTTGATGGGACGACATACTCCGACAGTGAATCGATTATAATACCGTGACCCGTACTTTCTATGGGGTCACCAGGATTTGAGCGTCGTTATCCCATCGATTAATCTCCCATCAAAACAGTACTTTCACTTGGAATTTACTGTTAATATAAACTTCAACAGCTTTCTTATGAAATATAATGTCTGTACATCAACCCTCTTAGCAATAAACATTGTATAGGCTCGGTTAATAGTTAAACACCTTTCTTCTTTTTCGATCGCGTTCATAAATTTAAATGAAAGAAGAAGACATAACACTGTGTAACTATTCGGAGGCTATACAACGTATAGTGGGTAAATGTTTTACGACTTAATATCACTAGTGGCTCTGTGAGCTGAGGACCTCGCTGCCGCGTATTTCCTACTCTAGAGGTCACATTACTCAACCGATTCTCGTGAAATTTTGTGAGCAGGAACGACAATTACTCAGGTTTTTTCGTCGAGTCAGTTTTTTGGATATTTTTAAAAATTGCAAGAAATGCGATCCGATAAAAATTCGGATATACAAAAGCCATTTTGCTGAAGAATAGACGCTTTGCTCGCTAACTCTCGCTCGGTGGATTAATACTGTACTTATAAGTAACTTAGCTCTTCCAATAGATAATTAAAAACTTCTCTGGCCTTGACCGATTATGTTTATACTCGAGGAAGGCAGCCCGATAGAAATTTGGATATACAAAAGCCATTTTGCCAAAGCTGAAGAATAGACGCTTCGCTCGCTAACGCTCGCTCGGTGGATTAATACTGTACTTATAAGTAACTTAGCTCTTCCAATAGATAATTAAAAACTTCTCTGGCCTTGACCGATTTTGTTTATATCTGCACATGAAAACTATAATCTTTTAATGCTTACAAAATTATCTTTAACCAATTTACATACAAACGTACTAGCGTCAATTTGTTCCTATAGACTAGGAGATCTTCGCTTCGCTCCAGACCTTCGGGACATGATAATTTACATCGATCAAAATTAATTTTGATATTCTTCACCCAAGGGGAAAAAAGGGACTTATTAGAACGCATTAAGCTGCATATAGTTACAAAAAAATATAATTGCTATCCTTGCGGTGGTAAAAAGTTTTAATTAAAACAACGAGTTGTAAGAATATATTAATAAATTAGTTACAGGGTGATCACAAAGTTCGCTTTTAGTAGTGCCTAGCTCTCTAGCTAGTTGTTGTGTGGACTGATACCTACAATAACGCTTTGAAGTACTGTCATTGTAGAAAGTGCTTGATATACGTATATCGTCACGCCTTTCCCCCGAGGGGGCTGGCAGAGGTGTAATACAACACCCACACTTCGCCGGACGATATTCAGTCCCAAATGTGACAGGGGGCGAGCCTGTCGCCTCACACCGGGCTCCAGTCATGTAGCAGATGACATACAATACGCACATATGTTTACACAATGAACGGCTGGGTTCGAACCCACTCCCTCTGTCTTGAGAGGTGGGCCTTCTCCCAACTAGGCTGCCATTGCCTTGATATAATCAGGTTAAAATCTACTACATAACTACAATTAACGGCTGGCAATCTCATGGCTTAATCAATTAATCGATTAATATTTTTCCCTTGTAAGGTAGTTCTAGAGTCTTCTAAAGCTTCTTCTTTTTATTTTTTTTAACCCGACATTTAAGAGCTATAACTATAGACGACCGTAACATACAAATTCTTACAAATTGCGACCAAAATATTTGCTTCTAAAACTCGGTCTGGCAGTTCTTGATCTTGATTGAATTTAACTACTTAAGTTATATTCCTAGTTAGTCCGCCATCATCAATTCTTCCCTACACTTGTCCGTGTGATAGTACGCATTCATTTCTTTATCTCCGACGCAGCGGTGGGTGCTGGCACGATAATTCTTTTTATCGCACTCACTCATTGCAATCTTCATTAGTTCGTTCGATTCATCTTGTTTTCACATCAATTCATCTAGCTTCCCACCTGTCAATTATTGCGTAATAAAAATTCCCAAGATCATGTAACGTCGTGTAGTTTGCTTACGATTCCCATCGGGCTTCCTATCTGATTGCATACTATGCCTGAGGATATGAGCCTCCTCATTTATTTATTGGACTCTGATACCTATCTCATTGTTTTCTGTTATTGCCATTCTATTGAGATGATAGCCGCGGCTAGTAATCATCATAAAGAAACGTTGTTAGAGTTATTGAACTATAACTTGGCTAATGAATGACCATGTTCCGTCAATTATGGCGTATTAAAAGTTTTTGCTCGACAATTGAATGCTTTTCCGAATGGAACTTCAATTAGTTAGCATGCCTATTGCTCTCGCTTTTCTTCTTCACACGCTGAATTGTATGTTAAAATATTATGTTTCTGTACCTACTTTCAATCTTCTTTACTTCTCGGGCACTCTTTACGCAATTTAGAATTAGTCGAGATTCAGACACTTTTTAACATAACATATCGTCACGCCTTTCCCCCGAGGGGGCTGGCAGAGGTGTAATACAACACCCACACTTCGCCGGACGATATTCAGCTCAAAATGTGACAGGGGGCGAACCTGTCGCCATACACCGGGCTCCAGTCATGTAGCAGATGACATACAATACGCACATATGTTCACACAATGAAGAAATTGGTGAGTGAAAAATGAGTCAAAAACATGTATTTCTCAAAACGGGCGACCTTTTAGTACCTACTACATTACCTACCTACCTACCTGCTACGAACATAGGGGCGGAGATATTGTTAATTTAATTGTACATGCTAAATTTCATCATAATCTGACAAATGGTTAACAAAGAAAAAAAAAGTTATGTAACATTGTAAAAAAAAATGAAAAATGCATCATAACCCTGCATAATAAAAAGTAGGGATAACATTGTATAAAAAAAAAAAAAAGGTTTTCAAGAAATTTGAGTAGCGCGTTTGTATGGAAATTTCAAAGCGTCGCGGCCCTCTTAATACACAATCTGCTACGCAGGCATTACTCTATACGAAATATATATCTACCGATACGTAGTACATCAGCTATACCATTTCGTACACTTTCCTAAGCCATTGCATTATTAGTGTAATCTGTTGTTTAATGCGAAGTACGTTTCGATATAAAGTTTGTTCCGCGTTAGGCACGGCTGTAGCATCTCGCTGTAAATGTTAATGTTTACACTGTCTAACATTTTATAGTGATAATATATCTCTGCAGATGGCTCGTGTACCATTAAGGCGAGCGTTTGACTGTCAAAATGTTTATTATCTTTTGTAGCCTCTTCAGGGTTTGTGCGAGACATTGCGGAAGCTATGATTGTGTGATAAATTTGTAGTCTCAACGAGAGATTTCGACTCTATCAATTAAAAATAGAACGAGTTACTAAAACCTGGACACATTCAATTATACTTCATTTAATTTGCAGAAAGTAAGTTAATAAATCATGCGCTTACTTCTCTAGACTCTTAAGTAATGTTTGACGCCGGTAGCTATTTCCTGTATCAATTTTTTTGGAACCTTGCAAGAGTTATTAATCGTTATGCAAATTGATGAAAGATTAAAACTTTAATTAGAAAACCGTTAATTCTTTATCTAATGAAATTGGCGAATGTCAGCCAGGATAACATATTGATAATTCAGTGGCAAAAAACCCCTTATGTTAATTTTAATGACAAGCCAAAGTTCCTAATAAATTGGAAATGATTCTTATAATTTAACCCTTATTTTGCCTCTAAAGATTAAGAACTCTAGGAAATCTAATACAAGACGATATTACAGTACTCAATTACTCATATCACTTCTAAGAATAAGATTTAATTTAACTGTATGATTGTCTAATATCCCTTAAACTTCAAGTTTACAATGTAAATTGATAATCATGAAGTACAAAACGCTTCTTTTGTGAAGTAAAATTATATAGGCCCATACTTTACTTGGCCCCCCGTGAGTAGAAATACTGTCCCGAGAATATTATGATCTTATTATCGCTTTGTTCAATTTCAAGTACTGTTAAACAGCGTTTGTTCGCAGTTAAATATGATGCGTTTTACTTGAATCGTACATTTTGAAGTAATAAGAGATGCTTATTAAAACGATCGAATCGTGGAATTGCCTATTAAGACTTAGACTATTCATAGACTGTAATAAAGTACTTTACGGTACGTAGAAGGGCATTTCTAAACGAGGTGTATACTTATTAAAATGAGCTCGACACCATATGTTAACAATCATGATCATAACAGTATTTTACGTTACACTGCAGGGACACCGGCCTACCCTATATCGAGGCTAACTAAGCCGGTCCACCACGCTGGCTCAGTGCAATTGTATTAATAGGTTTAATAGAAGACACTTTTGCATTTCAAACACTTTGCTACGTGTATCTATTTCTAAATGAAAAACTAGTTTTTCGCAACATTAAACTACGTATATCTATTTGCAGTGATCTATTTCCTTGTTTTTTTCTCCAACATTCTCCAAGAGCTCTCCTGATGATGTCTCCATTCACACGCTCAAGTTGCTCCAAGTTTTAATGAAACTCAGGAAGATTTTTTCATAACTGTATGAACCAGGAACTATCAAGCAGCTTCCAATCCCTAGTAATGGAAACGCAGAACTTTTTTTATCTATCGAGCTATCATTACACTGGCGAATGACTTTAAATAGAATATAGACACTTGCTTAATATAAATATTCAAAGTTAATGGCTAGTGTTCATTTCTTATTCTTTTTTGTCGACTTTTGTTATTCGAGCAGTACAAATTCGTGTACTCATCAATCTTCTTTGCTCGGATCAGTCAAGAGTAATCACTTGTTTGTATAACTTAAATTGATACTCTGATAATGGATTAGGTGTCAAATAACACGCGCAAAAAACTATAGAGTGTGAATCTAGTTTCAATTATTTAATTACAACCGCAAGTTTGATGGACATGTGAAATCTTATGCTATTTGCTACGTTAAAAAATGAACGCACCTCCCTATATGAATTCGTACATGTATAAATTCTCATAAGTTGGAGTTATAAGTTAAGTATTTGTTCAGAAGCACTATTTGAAACAGCAAAACAATTAAAGTAAACGAGTATTAATTTCATAACAAGGAAAATCAAGTGCTTAATTAACTAATGACTCAAAGATAGCGACTAATAATAGATTTTGTTTTCCAGTACATCCGTCTAAGAAGAAATTTTACTTACCTTCTTCTATTTTTCTTTCGGGTTAAAAGCAGAAAAATAAATCTAAACCTAAACCGAACCTTAAGATTTATAACAGTCATAAATAAACATTTTGCTACAGCCAAGTTAATTACCTTATAAATTTTAATTAACAAAAGGAGTAAGAACTTTGTAAATAACTTTAATTACCTATCCTTATAGGTTCGTAAAGGAAGTTTCTCAAGAATTTTCTTCTTTAGTGTGTTAAACTGTTATTGGGTGCCGTAAAACTTGTAACTTAGCAAAGGGAAAGGAAAAGTTTCCTCATATACATAATTCAAGATACAAGTGAAATATTTGGCAAAAAGTAACGCAAAGGAAAATTACCAAATTGGTCCAAAAGAACTTTAAAAAAAGTCCATCCTAGTTTCATAACTACTTTGTACGTTTGATAAAGTGATTTAAGTAGAAAGTTTTTTTTTTAATGATCCTGTTTGTAATCCTTCTGTGTATGATGTACATCTGTTTAAAAAAAGCATTCTTATTCTATGGAACCGAAAAAATCTGACCCACACAAACGTTAATATTTAGCTCTATAAGCTAAGAAGTTGTTCACATATCAATATTTCTAAAACTGTGGGGTTTATTTTGATGGGCTTTGACACACATAGTCAGTATAGCACATAAATCAATCAGCAACAGTCCCAATCCTGGGGACAGCTGCCAAGCCAAATTCTTGGACCAAAGCTCATATAAATTTGGTCAATCTTCTTTGAGTAAGGAAACTTATAAATTACCACCATAGGATTCTAATCAGAATTTTCACAACAACTTGCGTGCTACAAGCTTTATCAACTTTAAAATCGCGTATAACAATGACAAAACCAGAATAAACTAACCACTATTACCAAATATTAAAAAAACAAAGTTAGAAAATAGTTGTCGTTAAACTATTTTGTAATGTACGCGCTTTACACATAAACAGATGAAGACAAGCTCAAACAAAATCGACTATCAATCTTAAATATTAATCTTGATCTATATACTTACCTATACTTCTTGTATATATGTATTATAAATGTTAAAGATACTCGTACATCAAATTAAATGTATAAAGGTGTTATTAAGCAGATTGGTAAATGAATTATAGCATTCTTTAACGATATTCTGTAACTGTGACGAAACTAAAACCCATCAATCCATTTGCCCATTAATCTTTTTAAATAATATTTAAAACATTATTTCAGTTTGAGATAGTACTTACTTACCAAGTTTTAGTTTAGAGTCTCATACTTAAGCATAGTTTTACTTTATTATGACTAAACAAGAAAATACTATATAGTACACAAGTTTTAAAGCCTACTAAATTATTACTCTTAGTGATAGTTTGAATTTCTCCCAAAAATGTACCTCCGTAGCTAATTAATTTGATGCACAGAAATCAAAACTTAATCTAGAGATCATATCTTAGTTATTGATGAGGTTTTTAAACTACTTACTTTACTTTGTAAGGACCGAGTGTAAAACCCTTTTAAACCAAAGAGTCGCTTTTACTAGTAACTCCTATAGCAATCTCCATCGCGAAATTGAAACTTTCTCGTCAAAATATAAACCGTATAAATTATGTATGGTACAGCATAATTTCAAATGACAATTTACAAACGAAACAAATGGCCAGAGCTGTTGTGTGAAGTTTGTTACTTGAAATTCTACTTTACGAACAACTTTCTGGGGTTTCTTATGTACCAAAATACGTACTTCGTACCAAATGGTTTTCCAGCCATTGCCCAGATATTGCCCAAATCGGTGGAAAACATTGTATTCAATAAATTTGTATGATCTACGAAGACCCGCCCACTCTTAACTTTTTTACTTACCATGCAAATGTACAATATGATGGTAAGATTAATAAGGATCTAATACTAGCGGACACACAGCGCCCCCTGTCACATTTAGAACTGAATATTGTCCGGCGAAGTGGATTACACCTCTGCCATCCCTTTCAGGGAAAAGGCATGACGATATGTATGTAATACTAGCATTACAAGCCACTTGAGAAAAGCTGGTTAAGGACGTCCTATTGATCGTACTAGCTGCGCCCCGCGGTTTCACCTGCGGTTAGAAAGTATCCTATATCCTGTACTATTCTAGACTAAAATCTATCTCTGTGCCAAATTTCATCCAGATCTGTTCAGCCGTTCTGGCGTGAAAGAGTAACAAATATCCATCCATCCATACGTACAAACTTTCGCGTTTATAATATTAGTAGGATAGGATTGTAGCTTAGTTACTGGTCATTAGAGCTGACATTTGGTAATTAAACCGATATTGGAAGCGGTTAAGTGGCTGCGCACACTCTGCGATAAACGTCTGCGATAGGTCGATGATTATCGCAAACTCAACTTGAACGTCAAATGTGCGCGCTTGATGTTTGAGATGCGACTGCCAGAACTAATGTATGAGAATTATGAGACAACGTCTGTTGATGCGTCTTGTCGCCAAGCTGACGCAAGCTCATGTCGCACAATGTGCAGAGTCAGTAACAGCCCACTTAACAGTATAGTTTTGTTTTACTGCATATTAGATACAAGACTTCTAGGTCCTAAACTCCTAAGAACGTGCTTTACAGTTTCAATAACTACTGGTGATTAATAGTCGGTTGCACTTGCAGTTATGTTCAAAGTGTTGGTCAAGTTAAGTATCTAATTTATTACTGATTGATCGTTAATCGATCGAATTATGCTTTAGACTAGCACTCAAACCTTAATGGGTTCTAGCGTTATTTCAGGCACAAAATTTCCTGTTATCTTCTTCTTTGTAATATATATAAATTACGTGTCACGTTGTTTGTCCGCTATAGACTCCTAAACTACTTAACCGATTTCAATCAAATTTGCACACCGTGTGCAGTTCGATCTAACTTAACAGATAGGATAGCTCACATTTATATATATAAATAATAAACGCGAACGAAGTCGCGGGGTGACAGCTAGTGTATAGTGTCTAGTGTATAGATAATCATACGCCATTTACGCAACACACTTGCGGCTGTTTAGTCCGACCTTAAAGCTCTTTCTTACTCTAGTATATATTTGTAGTCCACAGTCTACGCCGCGCATTATTGTTTTAGATCTGTACCATTTTTACGTTAATGTATTGTATTAACACAATGCTCGTTTTCGAGTCAATATTCACGGTGCCTTTCTTCGTCTCCCATATTGAATGTGACAGACAAACGGAATCTAGGCGTCTGGTCCTGTGTTTACTATCTGGCACAGTTGTAAACCAAAAAGTTTCGTCCAAACTGTCCACTTTAAACATGCCAATTGTTCGCATGAGTTCTCATAATCATTTTAATTCAGTTGATCCAAATTTCCGAAACCGTTACTTAAGCCATTACCTTCAGCGAGTGTCGGACAATCATAGGAAGTTATTACTATAAAGTTGGTCTAATTTACGGTAATTTCATATTACCGTATTCTTATTTGGCGGAATGAGTCACAGAATCCTGTTGAAAGTGTCTAATTGATACGAGTGTGAATACATAGGTATCAGTTTCACTTTTCTCTCATCTACAAGTAGTGGTATTCGCATCACGATCGAGGCCGCGCGTGCTAACTGTCTCGACATGGTGTTCTTATCTGATTTTCTCCCACTACTGAAAAGTTCGCTAAACGTAGCAGTCGTACACTATAGCAGTATAACATCTGCATGAAACAAACAGGACATTCGTTTTTTTCCTCATTTAAAACAATAACTATATAAGTAGAAATTATAGACAACGCTCATAAAATCTGTTGGTAGTTTCTTACTAGAAAAGTTTAGTCAGAATAGTTTCGATAGCTCGTAATAAAAATAATAATTACTGCCTCTGCAGGTACTATACGAAAACTACTATACTACATATATAAGAAAGAAGATGCATATTAAACGGCAGGAAGACAGAGCTTTACGAGCGCTGATCTTCCCAATTGGCAGTTAAAGCATTTTAACGGCATATTGCTTTGGAACTGAAAATTAAAGCGGCGGATGCTCTCTGTCGCTAGTTACTGGGATTAATTAGCAGTGCAATGGAATAATTCCTCATTTATCTCAACATGGGACTGTTGAGCTCGCGAAGCATTTCCATGCTTTGTATCCAGTGGTATGGGGCTGAATTACGAGTATGTGTCTCTACACATACTCCTTAAATCCCAAGCCAATGTGAATCCGAGACAGACGAACGATACCACATACTGAAAACAGTCTATTTAAAAATTGCCGTACGATGTAGTGAGTGATACGACGAGCAAGTCGCTCACTTGCCCAAGTTTCTATCAAACTGGATTACTCCATTCAAAATGTAATAGATTTTTTACGACTCTCAGATTCCTAAATGACGCTTCATTTCTGTTTATGCATTTACGGCAATTTCAAGAGTAATATAGTTTTCATCCACCATAATTGATCGAAGAAAATCGTTTTATGACCGATGAAATTCATTTAACACATTTAAATCTGTAATCATTGATGCCGAAATTGCTGCTTTTATAGCTGATAGTAATTATGAGAAGCGCTTTCAAAATCATTACTACCTATTTATGCTTCCTACTTTCTTCAAATTAAAATGTTCTGATATACATTCCAACGATCGTAAAGCGATACGAGAATTCTAATTTGGTAGGTTTCAAGGTGATTTTACCTCATTTCCAAACACATAACTGACTATAATTCCGACTGTACTACGGTTTAATTATATAACAGTCAAATAAAAATGACAAAGCTGGTTTTGAATTAGAAGAATATTTTTTTCGGCTCACATCTTAACTTCCGCTCCATTCGATTCAAGTCACTTCAAATCAACGTTCGTAAATATTTATTTTTATCGATACTAAGGTTCGTTTCGAACGGTATCCAGACATTAATGCGGCTCTTCTTTTTTCAGGTAAGTAAGCGATGTCGAAGGAGCCGGAGCTTTAAGCTCAACATAATGGTGGATTATGCGGTACTTCTGACTCGTAAGTGTAGCATTGATTCCTCTTAAATATTTATAAAATATTCAATTATTCGTTATATTTTCTAAACTTTTCGGAGAAATCTAGTCCACCTCCACGGTGTTCCAATGCTCCGATCAATAATATCGCATCTTTACCGGTAATAACTGTATTTATTTACATAATCCTCATGGCTTACACTTCTATTAAGATAAGTAGTAATACGTGTAATACATTCGCCGAGAAACATTTTGTTACGTTAAATGCGTTGTGACTTCATTACTTCAAATTAATTACGTCTCATTAAGACGCCGCAATAACTACGTTGGAACTCAGCAGCGCGGTAAATAGTTTGTCACGATTACAACGAGAGATATTATCCACTGTGCAATATTAACGGGTGCTCGCGATTCTCACGCTCCGGGCATTACCAACTTGTGTATGAGAACAATTCAGTTTCACATTTCCTACGGGTGTGCGCTGCAGTCCTTCGCTCGGAGACCACTCGCGTCAAAACTCGGACAGTAGCACACTGCGCTAGACAAATTTACTCCACTTTCCATTTTTCACAAGCCATTTTCTGACGATGCGAGTGCAGGTGGTTCGCGGAACGAAATGTGGACCGCCAAGGCTGCCTTCCACATCACCTACTTTTAACTCGTTATAAATCGTGTTGATGCAAAATATACGGCGTCACCGCGTAACAAAGTGTTCCCCGGGCACTTGACATACGTGCCTACTTACCGCCGGCCATTACCGCCGCAAATATCATCTGGCGATCCGGGCCGCGGCCCGTAATCGTACACCAAATAAATATTGGCCATACAAGTAACAACAGCATTAAACTGAACTTAGCGTTCATTAAATTACTATCATAAATGTAGTAGAAATGCGTTTTATTCGCATTGACAAGTATTTGCAGCAGAAATAGGTTTACAACCTATAAGTGTTGCCTAAGACTGGTACTGAAATATAGTATGATTGTTATGAATTATTAGTAGCACTTAAACTTATTCCGGCGATGTCGTTAAAGTTTGAAAGCACTATACATATACTCGTATATCGATAGTTAAGGGAGATGTTATTTATTAGCGAAATCAACTTTAACAGTCAGTTTATCTCATATTCGTATACGGGTGCAATACGTTTTTTTTTTTGTGAATTCGTTTAGTTTATTCGTATATTTTTCGCCATAGTTCGCGGCACTTAGAGCTTGGCACTTGAAGAAGTATCGTCCAGTTCACATCTGTCTCTGACGCTAATCCGGGTAGACCGCAGTCAAGAAATAAAAGAAAGCGAAGATGACATCGCCTGTGAGTTGACTATAAGCACTAGTGAGTTTAGTGACTCATGCGCGAAATCAATCGGTTTATATTCCATTTTCGTACGCACACGTACGGAAAACTCTACTTGTATCTTGTTTTGTCATAATAACGTGTCGTTGTTTGAATTTGGAACTGCATTTTACATCCTGCACTTTCATTTTGACATTCATCAAAAGTGTAGCGAGAGTGCTTGAAGCTTATAAATATTAGAAAAAAAGAAAGAGTGAGTCGTGACCTGAGAATTAACAATGCAAATAATACTGATCCAACAGTAAAAGAGGATCGACTAAAGTCTATTCGCGAGTTTTTTATTGCCTTGTACAGACAGAACGTCTAATGAAGATTGAAGAGGAATTCGAGACGTTAAAACAAGTATTTTTCCACTTTGTTTACTTTAACACCAGCGTTCCTATTAATAGAACAAATTATGGAGTGACAATGTTAATCGCGTATGCACATCGTAAATCTCATTGCAGTAAATGATATTATCCGTTATGTCAACAGGGACCTTGTAATGTCATTATTTACCTTTTAAAAGTAAACTCGAATAAGGCGTCGTATAGATATTCCCGTCGTAGAGTCACGCATCATTACTTACTGCGTTAGTGTTGAACCGTGACATGATGATAATATGATTTTTTCACTATTGGTGTTCGATGGATTGTTTGTTTAATCTATTTTTTATTATTTGTCTGTGCATTATGTAAATCTGATATCGAGTTCTTTTATTAATTTAAAGTTGACATTTTATTTGCAATATTTATGAGTATTTCGGTATTTTTTAAAACAGTTGGGTCGGGTAAAAGGTTACTCACCTCTGTTTTATCTGCTGCAAACTGATACATTTTTACCTAACTGCGTAAGACGAAAGGTTATGTTTTTCGAGTGTATGTATGTTTGTATGTAGTTTCTTTGGCACGGCCTACAGCCTAAACAGCCTGATGGATTTCGACATGTGAGGTGTCATTTGAATCGTCTTGATAGTGAAGTGACATAGGGTACAACATTTTTCAGCCGGTTTTTTGTTTTGCTTTTAAAAATGTCACTTATTTAAATAAAGCTGTAAAAAAGCTGTCAATAGTGTCCTTAAGGGTCTGCAACGTATCTGTATTACAGGTATCCATAGGCGACGGTGATCGCTTACCATCAGATGGCCCGTTAGCTTGTTTGCCACCTATTGCAAAAAATATAAATAAATATTAAAATATCACATATTTTCTTGTTCATATTTTATTTGCTATGCTACCTTAAAGTTTTTAAATAAATGTTTAGTAACAGTACAATATTTTCCTTGACGACATTAACTTATCTTAATTTGTACTTAAACTAATCGTAATATAACGTCGTTCCCAAGAGTTATTTATTAAGTAAACTGCGTAGATTGCTTGCAAATTGACTAGTCTAAACTCATTTCCTCGCAGTATGAATTGCACATATTTTCTGCACTAAACCACTAAAATGAGATAGCATTACTGAGAACTTTAATTTGAATCTGCATCGGCGTAGACGCATTTATTTTATGATCGTCTTAGCTTTTGCCAATATCTTGCGTACATCAAACAAATGAGCCGGCATTTGATCAATTTTTATGAACACTCGTAGCTAGGTCACTGGTGTCCATTACTCCATTTCGGTAGTAAACGCTGTCGGGCATCAGACAATAATAGAAATCAATCTGCCGCAAGGAGAACACCCGGCGAAAAAACCGCTAACCGAAATTGGTCTCATTCATTATCGGGCAATACCGGGAAACACTGCGGTTAACGAAACGTTATACTATTCGAAAACGCATTAAGAAACGCATTGTTTCCATTTCAAAACATTCACTTCACCTACAATCAAGTAAAAGTGGTACTTTGGCACGACTCCAACTATTTCAATAAATCATTTTTAATTCATTACTTCCACATCCGCGAGACTGCGTATAATTTGATGAGATTTCTAAAACATCAATTTGTTTTTTTGCAACGTAAAGTAGCGTCTTTCGTTCTATGATCGTATGGAATCTTAAATAAAAATATTGGTCTGATATTTCAGTCAGCCTTTTATAAAAAAGTATCATAGATCAAATAAATTAGTGAGAGCATTCTCTTTAGTAATATTATTTGATGTGATTGTATAGTGTGGTGTGCGCGGGCGCTCGCGGGCGAGCGGCTGTGTTGGGATTGTCACGTTAGTCGCAGGTTGCGGTCAGCCACGATTGAGTGGCGCGGCCACAGCGGACGGCCACCGCTGACGAATGTCAATGGCATCCAGCACCGTTACTCGATCTCGCGTCCGCCGAATTAATTCGCCAATAGAATCCATACACCGATCGATTCCTTACATTGATCGACTTAATGAGTAGCTTGTCCGAAACATTTCGGCACCTTGGTCCGTTATCGGTCATCTCACCCCGCGCCCTCGAATAACACCATGCAAACGAGCTCGTCATTCATCATGTAAAAACTTATTAATCGAATTGTCTAGATCATCACGGTCAAAGACTTCGAATCGATTCGACGGTTTCTAATTCGGAAGTGTTGTAAATGATGTATCATTGATATTGTTGATCTGAAAGCTGTCAGTAATGAGAGTGCTCTCGATTCTTGTGCATTTTTATTGAAAGCTCGTTAATCTATCCGGCCGTCGGAGGCTTCACGCTGTTACACGTTAAATACCATTTGCATGGCTCGCTGGGGCGCATTAAAAAAAAAACAATTTACCAGTCAGCACTCATCTTTATAAATAGAAACACTAGAAGGCTGCCTGTCGATCCGGCGCCACACTTTTACTCGCATCCATCGCGATGCCTTGTCTTCATTCTGATTCATTCACACTTAACTCAATCTGATCTTGCTCGTTTTGTACATAATGAGCGTTTATTTTTATTAATTTTGTGTTCTAAAATTATAATATGTGGATAAGAATTTATCCTTGCTTAAAAAAACGTCTCGATAAAAAATCTTTATCGCTGCTCTAGTTTTCAGTCACGAAGCTCTACGACAGGACTCTACTTGTCTAAGCGCCATCTAATCATCGTACATATCAATTTAGCCAAGTTTAATGCGATCATCGATCATCTGCCATCCACCTCAATCTGAGGTCAATATCTTTTACCAAACTCGATTGTACGGCATTTATATATCTACTCGATTGAATTTTTAATCTAACCAGTTAGTAAAATAATTTCGCATCCGAACGGTAGACTTTGTCGGAATATTGTGCTCTGTTGCAGTATTTTTCTCCAGTCCAAAATAATCTGCCTGGAGTCCTCTTTTTGTTTTAACAGTTACGCGGACAGACAAAAAGGAACACGATTGATATCATGTCAACGACAAATAACGTGTATGTCAGAATGAAGCAACCAATTACTACTAAATGATACTTGTTTATAAATCAAGATTGTATGATATAGGGCCTCCTTGTTCGTATTTATGGGGCATGTGATTCATTATCTGTACCTACAATATATTATTTGCATATATTTACTAGTTTCTACTTGTAAATCAGCACCAATCAGGTATCACACTTTTACATCTATTTTCAATTTTCTGCTTAATTAAATTTTATTTTTATGAAACACTTTTTAAATTGTATAGTAATCGTATTGTGTTATTATAATGTACCTACTTGCACATGAAACCTGAAAGTAAGCTACACGGTCTTAATCTTAATTACCTTAATTACGACCTACTTTTAAATGTTTAACAACTTGAGTGCAAATGCAGTTTTATCATTAAGCGTTCTATAAAAAATATAGATCTCATTAACTTTGGAAGCATTGATTTATTTAATGTCGAATTTCAAGTAATATATAATCTGCTTGACCAGATTTATGTATCCCACTTTCGGTACTGTGATCCCATTCTTCACTTACGAGGTTGGTTTCACCGCGAAGTCCCGCTACTGCAAGTCGCAATTTTGAATAGCATCGCGTCCCTTGATACGCGAAATATAGGCACACGGAACAGATTCCAAGAGATAAGATAACCTAACAAGAAGCACGCCCAAACTAGGCGGGTTAGATTGTGTACTGAAATGGCGAGTCGCCCGGTAGCCACCGCGAATGCAAACTTGTCGCCTTATAATCGAACCAATTTATATCAGGCGCCGAGAGGCGATACTTCTACTCCAGAGCTACGAGTACAAAACAAGAATACATTTTATTTAGGTATGGAGTCGAGCATTTACCGTCGACTCAGTTGCTAGTTTGTCACAGTGCACAAACCTTAGAAAATCTAAATAGACTCGTGCGACTAATATTTAGCTAGATCTAGCAGCTCGAGTTAGGGGCTAGCATAGAGGATCCGTTTTGCATGTAAATTACCACACTTAGCTTAAACTATTAGAAATGTTTCCCACCAACGACACTAATGTATTAGCTATGAAAATATAAATCTCTATCTACCCCACTAATAGCTGGTACTAAGTATACTTTGTATAATTTCTCTGTATCATATATCAAATTTTGATTCTAGTATTAAAAGAAAGTCATTTCCATCAGAGTTGTTGTTCTATTTGTTCTGTAAACACTGTGACCTTTCCTTAAGGCGAATGGCACACGAATCATAGACATCTAACACCCTTTGACTGTTTTATTGTTAACGGCACATTTACTGCACGAATACCTTTATAATTTTGAATGGCAGTGAAATATGGTTCTCTTTGTCTCAGTTTAATTTCGCGTCAAGCAACTAGTTTTATCTGTTTCGTGACGACGCAACGGATTGTTTAATTACACGCAAGACACGAGCTTGTGATGGGTCTCGTCTAAATCAAGGACTGTCTTCATTGACTATTGATAATAAAATCTGGTGAAGTCGTTAGCACGCTAGTGTTTAATATTCGTTTTAATGCTCGAGTCTTATGAACTTTTGTTATATCCGGCTTCAGATTTGTTCCCATGCTCGTAACTTATACGTATTTCATGTTAGGACACTATTTCATTCACTGTCGTGAACATCAAAGGGCAGAAGAATTGGATGCAACTGCAGAAGCTTCATATAACTCGTTCGACAACAAAATGTAGCTTAGTTAAGATCTTGGCGAAAATTATTGATCTATTCATGTGAGCTCATTACTATTGAAAGTCCAATTAATCCGGCGGCGAGTGTGTACGATAATCTCGCCATTGTTCTTATGCAATGCGGAGGCATAAGGAGTTTTGCTGCGAGCGGCTGGAGACTACTGAACCCACATCTCACTCAAGTATAGAAATATCGTTACTAAGCGGTTATTGTTCTCGCTAATGTACCTTTTGTACTAGCTATCCTTACATATATAACGTACGCTATCTTTGATTACATAAAATTTCTGAACGCTTCATGTTGGCTAATTTGATGAAAATCATATCAGATACCATTAATTAAGGTCTGCAAGCTCGACGACCTTGTTCGTTAAGCTAAATGTTCTCATCGGGTTAATTACTAAAGCAACACATTGTTCAACAGTCCATAAGTAGTTTCTCTACGTTATAATGCACCTAAATGAAAATCCGGAGTTTTGATTGGTGAAACAGCGAGGGGTTACTGAGATGGCAAAGGGTCAGGGTAACGACTCCTTGGCGGCCTTGCGTGGCGTCCTTGCCACACGGCCGAAGTACCCTCCTAATTGTCTCTCTCTTTCATTCCCGCGAATAAATGTCGTTACATCCCGCCAAGTTGGAATCCTCATTCTGCCGCCCCGCGCTCGCCGCCGAGGTGATAAATCGCGCCCCACGACAGCATCGCTCTTTTACGGGCCCAGTTTACTCGCGCTTTTTTTATTTATAGCTGAATGAGAGCTTCTTGCGTATAAAGTTTATTAATATCCGAACCCCTTTTAGCATCGAGTATTTTAGTCCGTCGCCATCTTCGGTGTTTGTTTTTTCAATACAGTTAGAATCGTTTCAAGTCGCAAGGACGACCGGATCGTTTTAATTACATTGTTACGGGATGTGTGGATTAAAAACGTTACCATAAAAGAGCTTTACAATTTGCTGGCTGATGAATATTTATCAAGGCGGGCATGTAGAGCGCTGAGGGCTAGGCAGGCGGCAAGGATGGGGCTTGTATCGGCCTAATGAGGTGAAGCCTTAAAGAGCGAGTTCGTGTTAGAAAACTCCTAATTGTGCCTAACTATGTCGTTGATATTCGATCCGCGAAGGCCAATCGTTCAATTAATTAACAAAGCTATCCAAGCAAGCACAGATTGCTATTTCCGATAATAGAATAATTGATTCCTTTTGCTTTCTTGAAATGTTCTACGATTTAAGATCTGTAAGAATAAAATATCGATATTTGATGCCTGTTATTGCCAATGTCACATGCGAGTGATGCAAGTTATTTCTTCGGCAATTTACCTTTTCTTCATGAAAATATTTTTCAATAAGTACTTTTTTGTTTCCCACTTACTGCAGTGGCAAAGAAACGTCCATTCAGGATCGTTAGCATACCATTATCTCCTAAAGCCGTGTAAAGTCGTACGCCAGAGAATGTCGGGTAATCCACTGTTATAAAATGCAAAATAAATCGGGCGATTGCGTTTTTCTCGGTATATTTACATAAATGGGCTACACGTCTTACAATGATTGAATTATATGGTCAAGCTTTAGATTTTTATCAGAAGACGCACCCGTTTTGTACGAACGCTACGCACTTTAGTTAAAAATAAAAGGTATTACGGCTCTTAAATTTAATAACGTAGTGCCTACAAGCGTTAACAAGAACGTTTTTGTTTTATGTCATTTAGAGGAGCGATGATAGAAAAATTTGCATGCATTTTTAAGTTTGCCTCAGGGGCTTGTGAATTAGCGTATGATATAGTATTATAGTATAAAAATACATGGTATGCGTCCTGTTAATGCGTGCAGTTACGGCGTAGCTAGGCAGCTGAGGCAGCCCTCGCCTCGTCGGCGTGCCTGAGTCCTGATTACCGGCGCCTCGCTGAATAATGAATCGACGATCTAGGCTAATCAATGCAGAGCAAAACTTTTTCTTTTCCTTTACATATTTTGTTGCCTCACTTTAAAGAGTTAGCTTAGCTTCTAGTACAAAGCAATCTTCGCCAATTGCGCACAGCTATTGCGCAATCACGTTTTTTTCTTATTTCTATGTAAGATGCGGGCCATAAAAATATAATTGGACATATTTTATGAAGCTAGCCCTAGTTTATAACTACCTAGAGATTAGGTCGCTGTAAAAACAAAAACGTTTAATATCTGTCAGTAAAACAAGTATGACGATAATAAAAATCTCGTTTAAATGAAATGTTTCTACCTTCAATATCGAGCAAGATTGGCGATGATAACATTTTTATGAAATCGAGTTTTTTTCTTTCAAGTGTGAGAAAATATTTTTCAATATCCAATAACAAGAGTAATAATAGTAACATAAAATCTACAGCTTTTCTGCAGAGAAATCGGCACAATATATTCATAAGATATTTAAAATACGAATAAAAATATCTCTACTTTTATTTTCACTTCCAATCCGCAGACGTCTGCTCGACGTATTCTCTGATTTCTAAAGCCATCTACATAATATCTATTTTTAACGATCATTGAATATTTTTAACAACGAAACGCCGTAAGCTGTAGGCTACATTGCTCGGGAACAAATATTAATATTTATATTATATAAGGTCACCTAATTCGTAGGTACGAATTACCACCAATAAAATAACCAATACCCAAATGGAGATTGGTTGTACGTGGCCATCATACCGATCATCAGCAGTAAGAGATCGAGGAAGAAGAGAATTCGTATATACCAAGATGCCCATTACGTTATGCTCGAAATTGTTACTTATTAAAGAGGTATGACTTGATCAATTTAAAGAAACGAATTTTAAATCAACAGAGCTATTCATGTCATCTCGCTTGCACAATCACACCATATTACTAATTTGAGTGAGAGGACACGATTAGCGCTGTTGCGTTTCGATTTGTTTCTTTATTGGTTATAGGTTGGTTTCATATAAATATTTACATATATTAGGTCCTTACGTATGAAATTGGCGTTTTGTCGTACTGATCAATTTGATCTGAAATATCTCCTCTTTGGTTAAGAATTCGAAATTCAAATTTATAAATTCATTTAGCTGGTTTTTTTTTCTTTGGAATACAGTCATTCATTTGTTATTTTCCTCATTATTTATTCTTTGGCGTCGCTTATTACCGCGCAATGGAAAACATGAAATATCGGTATATTTAGGAGTACGAGTTCTACCGTGGCACCAGTGCTGCAGAAACAGCTCGAAGAATTAATGATGTGTACGGCGCTGGTGTCGCTAAAGATAGCATGGTACGTTTTTGGTTTCAACGTTTTCGTTCTGGAAATTTCGACCTTAAGAACCAACCCCGTGGACGGCCGGAGATCAAAGTGAAAAACGAAGAATTAAAGGCTATTGTGGAAGCGGATCCATCACAAAGCACTTCAGAGATAGCAGCAGGCTTCGGGGTAAGTGACAAAACTGTATTAATCCACTTGAAGCAAATCGGGAAAGTAAAAAAACTCGAACGATGGGTACCTCATGAATTGAGTGAATCGAACTTGCAAACACGGGTCGCCTGTTGTGTTACTTTGCTCAACCGACACAATAATGAAGGGATTTTAAATCGAATCATTACTTGTGATGAAAAGTGGATATTGTACGATAATCGAAAGTGCTCATCGCAATGGCTGAACCCTGGAGACCCAGCCAAATCCTGCCCTAAACGAAAATTGACTCAGAAAAAGTTACTTGTAAGTGTTTGGTGGACTAGCGCCGGCGTCGTTCACTACAGCTTTCTTAAATCTGGCCAAACGATTACGGCAGATATCTATTGTCAGCAACTGCAAACCATGAAGGAAGAACTAGCTGTTAAACAACCGAGATTGGTCAATCGCTCTAGGCCACTGCTGCTTCACGACAACGCAAGACCACACACTGCATAACAAACAACCACTAAGTAAGCTGAGCTACAATTGGAATGTCTGCGACATCCACTGTACTCCCCGGACCTTGCTCCAACAGATTACCATTTCTTCCGGAATTTGGACAACTTCTTACAAGGAAAAAAATTCCACTCCGATGCAGCAGTCCAAACCGCCTTCAAAGAGTTTATTGATTCTCGCTCCCATTGTTTTTATAGTAAAGGGATCAATGAACTACCCATAAGATGGCAAAAGTGCATAGATAACAACGGTGCATACTTTGATTAATTAAATATATTTTACAAAAAAAAAACGACTTTTTATTCCTCCCGTACAAAACGCCAATTTCATACGTAAGGACCTAATATTTACGGTGTAAAATAACTAACCGTTTACTCCAACAACGATATTTTTACATGCAAAAACTTTCATTACTCATTACACCTTTTTTAACAACACAAAATGAGCGAAGAAGCGTTCATAAACTACATATATTAAAACTTATCAGAGAAAAAACACGTATAAGTATTAAATGATTAAACCGTTTACTGAGTGAGAACTGGGTCTTGCGTCGCGCAGGCGCCTCATGATTTACAACCTCACCAAACAATTGCGCCCGTGACGTGACGAAGATGGAAATGCTGCGTAAAGGACTCCGTCCACTTACAAGCTCAGCGTCTGGCCGCCTCGACTTAGGTTAAATGAAAAACGCACTTATACTTTGTGCATAAAGTCCTATTTAGATCTTCAAACGCGCAATCCGCAACCTAATCCGCCAACCAAAACCGCGCAATCCGCAGTTTGCAGCCAACTGCCGATGACCCGTGTGCGGCCCGCTCTAGCAACTGGTGATCTAAAACGGACTTATGTCAGAAATTACAAGTTCGTTTTTCATTTATAACTTTGCAAGGTGGTTTAGCTCTGAGCTTGTAAGTGGGCCTAACCCGCTAAGGGAAACTTTAAATAATTTGTAAGTGTACGGAGTCCTTACTATTGCTCGCTTGTGTTTTTGGACGAGCGACACGCGGTTCGAGTACGGTACTTAATTTTTAATGTTACATGAATTATTACCGCTGCCCATGGCATCTAGGAATGCTTTACCTACATAACTCAGCATGAAAGGTAGCCACTTAAACAGTTTCAAATCAGTAATTTTAATGTCGACTATTTTTAATTATACGTAATTAAAAAATCAAACTTATTCGTAAACTTTTAATACTTCTAAACGAGTGACTCTGTAAGCTGAAAACCGCGCGGCCAACGACTGTCCGGCCGTTCTTCTCAGATCGCATTTCTCTACCGATTCTTCTAATATTTTTGTGAACAAGTTCGATAATTATAGTCTTTTTTATTTTTGTCGATTAAGTTTTTAGAAATGATTGAAAATGGCGGAAATATAATATTTTCAGCATGATAAATGCGATCTGTAGGGTAAGACAGCCGGACAGACGCAGAACATGCGATAGCATTTTTGCCGAAACTGATGCATACAAACGCTTCACTCGCAAACGCTTCCTCGGTCGATAAAAAGTTTAAAAGTACAATTAAAGATTATCAAGGGCTCTTTCAACAATGACCAAAATGTTACGACGACAATCCTAACTAATATTATAAATGCGAAGGTGAGTTTGTTTGTTTGTTTGTTTGTGTTATTTTTGTGTGAGCGGCGCAGCTTAATAAAACATTTACAGCAATGAGAAACTATTTTTAATTATTTAAAAACCAAAAATAAAACATTTTAAAACATAAAGACAAAACTAATTATTCTTCCATTTTTTTTACAAGTTAAGTTTACATCAGTCTTCACTGACAGTAGGCTACATTCCTTTTTAGAATAGTATTGTGACCAAAAAGTATTTAGCTCCACTAACACTCCTCCTCACGAACTATTCTATACCAGCTTTGCACCTCAGTTCACTAAGGCGAGGTCCAGGTAAACTTTTGGTAAAAATGTCTGCTTCCATTTTTCCTGTCTCAAGATACTTCAATTGTATTTTTCTTTGTTCAACACAATCTCTAATAAAATGTATTCTGAGATCTACATGTTTGGTCTTCGACGAAATAATTGGATTCAAAGCCAGTCTTATAGCTGCCTGGTTATCACTATAAATGGTTAAATTGTCTACTTTGGCACCAATATCTTGGAAAATAGACTTCAGGTGAATAGCTTCCTTTGTTGCTTCAGACAATGCAGTGTATTCGGCTTCTGCAGTAGAGAGAGCCACATTCGGTTGTTTCTTTGCCATCCAGCTTATCAGAGATCCAGCAAATTTAAAACAATATCCGGAGAAGGATTTTCTATCTAGTCTATCGCCTCCCCAATCTGCATCTGCCATTCCTTTAAGGGGCTCTTTTGTCTTTTTGTACTCAAGGCCAATATTCTTGGTTCCTTTTAGGTACCTCAAAACTCTCTTCGCACACTTGAAATGCTCTGCGTTATAAAAATCATTGAATTGTGATAGGTAGCTGACTGAAAACATTATGTCAGGTCTTGAACCAATTGCCAGATACATCAATGTACCAATTAAGTTTTTGTAAGGCAAATCTGGTAATGTTTCTGTATTCTTTTCAAGAGACAATCCTGACTCTATGGGTGTGGGAGCTGGCTTGCACTCCTCCATGTGGAATTTATTTAATGCCTCTTCAATCAGTCCCTTCTGACAGATCTTTATCTTTCCTTCATTGTACTCAAAATCCATGCCAAGAAGTTTCTCAGGTCTACCTAAATCTTTCATCTCAAATTTCTTTTTGAGTGTGTTTTTCAGTTCGTCTAATTTCTCTTTAGACTTGTATACGATTAATAAATCATCAACGTAGACAGCGAGTCTTATCATTTCATCTGATTCTCCTCCTAACACATAAATGCATGGATCAGCTTTCGACTGAATCATTCCAAGTTTTTTAAGTTCCGCGTCCAATTTTTTATTCCACTGTCTTCCTGATTGTTTTAATCCATACAGAGATCTTTGTAGTTTGCAGACTTTTTCTTTACTTTTTATTGCATCCTGTAGCATTTCTCTCGCTTTGTTGTATAGGTTGAGATCTTTTTCGCTTTCGTCTACCATTATTTCGCCTATGTATTGTTCGAGATACTTTGGAGCCTTCATGTAAATATCTTCACTTAAATCACCATTTAGGTAAGCTGTAGTAATATCCATTTGATGTAATTTTAAGTCATTTTCAGCTGCTAACGCTACAAGTGATCTAATTGAGCTTAACTTCGCAACTGGTGCGAATGTTTCATCGTAATTAATTCCCGGCCTTTGGGTGTAGCCACACGCAACCAATCCAGCTTTTTTAATTATTTGATTATTTGGCCCTTTCTTATCTCTTAATACCATTTTATGTCCAATTTCTCTCATGTTGTTTTCCTTTTTTATTATTTTCCATGTTCCATTTTTTATGTGAGCTCTTATCTCAGCCTTTATGGCATCGTGCCATTCTTCATCGAGTTCATTTTTATCGAGGCAAGCGATTTCAGCCATTTCGTAATCCTCCGCCCATGCGGGTGGCTTCCGCTGTCTTTGAGGTCGTCCACTTGTAGCAGGTATTTCGTTCAGGATAACGTAATTTTCTGTTTCGTCAATATCATCGAAATCCTCATATTCATCGCTTTCTGACGATTCAATTTGAGTAGGAGAGCTTTCTGTGACTTCAGGTTCCTTTATTTCGATTATTTCTGTTTCCTCTATCTCTGGGACTTCTTCATATATTTCAAGGTATTTTTGTTTACCTTTAGCATCAGCACTTGTAGGAAAACCTTGAAAATTTTCTTTTTCATAATACATTTTGCTGAGTACTCTTATATCTCTGCTAATCACCACCTTCTTTTGTTCCTCCAGCCAAATTCGATAACCCTTTACTTCATCTGAGTAACCAAGGAAAATTCCTTCTTGTGCTTTTGGAGAAAACTTATTCTTCTTTCTTTTATTTAGGACAAATGCTTTTAGTCCAAATTGGTGGACATGTCTAACAGATGGTACATATCCAACCCATAGTTCAAAAGGTGTTTTGCAGTCATTTGCTCTAGTTGGCAAACGATTTGTTATGTAGTTAGCCGTATTTATTGCCTCGGCCCAAAAACTTTCTTTTAAATTTGCTTCAATAAGCATACATCGTGCTTTTTCTTGTAATGTTCTATTTTTTCTTTCGGATAGCCCATTTTGTTGGGGTGTATACGGCGCAGATAGTCTTCTGGCGATACCATTTCTTTTCAGAAAATCATTAAATTCCTTATTAATGTATTCTGATCCATTGTCTGATTGAAAAACGACTATTCGTTCTTTAGTGAAGTTTTCCATCTCATTTTTGTAATCTTTGAATTTTTGTAAGGCTTCACTCTTTTGCTTCATGAAATAAACTCTACAGTACCTGCTGTATTCATCGGTGAATGTGATGAAATATCTGTGACCTCCATTGCTTGTCACAGACATCGGTCCACACACGTCTGAGTGAACAGTCTGTAATCTCTTCTTTGCCTTTACATCTTCATGACGTTCGTTGGGAAAAGGAAGAGTCACCATTTTTCCTTTGATGCATATTTCACATTCGGATAACTTTTCATTTTTGTTTATTTCCACGCCTCTTATCGTTTCATTCTTAATTGCATTCTTTAAATCATGTTCATTTATATGTGCTAACTTTTTATGCCAATTGTCAATAGTTTTTGTTTCGGCAAGATGAGAAGTATTTTGGTTTTTCTCAGTTTTCACGTAATATAAGCCATCCTCTTTGAATGCTCTCATTATTACACCATTCTTATCATGTATGGTGGCAGTTTTCTCGTTGAAACTTACTGTAAATCCATACGACGTTGCTTTGGCGACTGATAATAAATTTGTCGATAATTTTTGTACATACAAAGTGTCTTTCAGCGTTATTTCTCTATCATTTATTTTTATGATTACCGTTCCCTTTCCTTCAATTGTTTCAGTTTTATCAATTGATGCAAGCTTGAGATAATCATTTGTTTTGTTCATTGTTTTGAACATTTCTTCATTTTTGCACATGTGTGACGTGCAGCCACTGTCTAAACACCAAATATCATTTTCGTTTGTTTTTAGAATTATTTTATTTTATTTTATTTTATTTTATTTTATTTTATTTTATTTTATTTGTTATACAAAATCCACAGCCCTTAATTTAATACAATAATTCTTAAAAATATGACTTAAGGCCAATTACGGATTTACATTATTTAAGTTTTTGGTAAAACATACAGTCGCTCATGTGAATAATAACATACAAGTTTCTTTTACCAGGTGTGATTTAGCTTCAGACTTTTTCTTGGTCCAACAGTAATCTTCCGTATGACCCTTCTTTTTGCAGTACTCACATTTCTTAACTGATTTTTCAGTGGATTTATTTTGGTATTTCTTATTACCTTTTTTACTGTAATGTGCCTCTTCTTCTTTATCTTCTTCATAATTATCTCTAGCCTCATATTCTTCGATAATCTTTGTTTTTAATTCTTCTGACGAAGGGAGCTTGTCTCTCGATTCAATTGCGATTCGAAAACTTTCATATCTTTCAGGTAAACTATAAAGCAACATTATTGTTAATAAGTCCTCGTTGATGTTTACCTCCATATCTTTTAGTTTTTCAACAAGATCCATAAATTCATTTATGTGATCTCTGATGTCTTCGTCGTCTTTCAGCTTCTTTTTTATAAGCTTTTTTAAGAGGGTTGCCTTTCTTGCTGGTCCACGACTTTGGTATGCCTTTTCTAGAGTTTCCCATAATTCTTTTGCTGTCTTGCATGACTTGACTAATCTTAATTCAGATGGTGCAATTAGTAAGAAAAGTTCGGCTTTTGCTAATGCATCTTTTTCCGAGTCAGCCGTCTGTTTTAAGCATCCATGCAATCCTGCTTTTATCAATATTGCTTCTGCTTGTATTTTCCAAGTGTCGAAATTATTTTTGTTTAAATGTTCGATATTTGCGTACATTTTTGATGTCGCCATATTTTATTTTTCTTTGGAAACTAGGAGCCCATAACCTGTTATTTTTGTGTGAGCGGCGCAGCTTAATAAAACATTTACAGCAATGAGAAACTATTTTTAATTATTTAAAATCCAAAAATAAAACATTTTAAAACATAAAGACAAAACTAATTATTCTTCCATTTTTTTTACAAGTTAAGTTTACATCAGTCTTCACTGACAGTAGGCTACATTCCTTTTTAGAATAGTATTGTGACCAAAAAGTATTTAGCTCCACTAACAGTTTGCAAAACTTTCACGCCCTAACTAATCAACCGATTATAATGAAATTTTGAATACACGTTGTCTGGGGTACAGAAAAGGACATAGGGTCATTTTAATCCCGAAAAAATAAACGGTTCTTGTTAACGCGGGTGAAACAGCAGCGGGGCGCAGCTAGTAAACTATATTTTAACCCAAAAAGTATTGTACTTTCTACTAAAACTTTTAAAACAAGACAGTAATAAAACATACCTGCTAGCACATTGTAATCTGTTTACTGCGGACTCCGCATTACAATTAACCTTAGTTTTATTACTCAGAAATATAAGAAAATAATTGTATCACTGCTTAGAAAACTCGTAAAGTATAACTTGACTACAACCCGTAACATGTGTTTTGTAATATTTTATTACTGTCTGTAAAGTCATTAATAGTTTAATGGCCTATGCTTATACAGTTGAAGACGGATTTGCCTAGTATAAAACTATTAAACCAGTTTAATAGCACAGAATTAGTGTGATGCCAAGACATTTAAAACATAGCTGACCTCGAAAAAGGTGGTGACAGTCGTTAAATCCTGCAAAACGAACTTTTCCTAAAAAAAATTATTCATATTTATGTTAGCCTACACTCTCATAATGTAAAAAAGATTGGCAATAATAATATACTATAATACTCGGGATACTAACACACACGGTCGTCTGACCCCAAACTAAGCAAAGCTTGTACCATGGCGGCCAAAGACTGATAGATAAATCGTGTACTTAGTAATTATTTGCATTCGTAAAGACTGTAAGCGATGGCAGCCTATTTGGGAGAAGGTCCTCCTCTCAAGCCAGAGGGAGCGAGTTCGAACCCAGCCGAGACGGCACGCACCAATTTGTTCATTGTGTGATCGTATGTGCGTATTATATGTCATCTGCTACATGACTGTAGCCCGGTGTATGGCGACAGGCTCGCCCCCTGTCATATTTGGGACTAAATATCGTCCGGCGAAGGTGTTGTATCACACCTCTGCCAGCCCCCTCGAGGGAAAGGCGTGACGATATGTTTATGTTCGTAAAGACTCAAAAATATTGTTTAAAAAAAGCTAAAGTAGCTTAATAAATACGTTAGCTACTTGTAATTTGGCTCTAATACCGACCACCTATATAAAAAAACGAAATAATAACAATAATTGGAATCCGATACATTATTTACACACTGGAAACTATTATTAGAATCCAAATAAAAAAATGAAATACGATGGAAATACGTTATGATTTAGATAGCCATTCGTAAGTCACAGAATAAATAATACTAAGTACAAGTAGCTAAATGTAATATTACACAAAATATGGACGATTGATTCGGTCCAATTTGTATTCTCCATGCTGCTCAGCCGCCTCTCACAAAAAATAATAATGTAAAAAAACCGGCCAAGTGCGAGTCGGACTCGCGCACGAAGTGTTCCGTACCATCTAAAAAACGGCAAAACAATCATATCTGTTGAATTTGAGCCCCCTTATTTTTTTTTTTCTGTTTTTTGTATTTGTTGATATAGCGGCAACAGAAGTACATCATCTGGGAAAATTTCAACTGTCTAAATATCACGGTTCATGAGATACAGCCTGGTAACAGACGGACAGACGTATCGACAGCGGAGTCTTAGTAATAGGGTTCCGTTTTACACTTTCGGTACGGAACCCTAAAAAGAAGCCTATAGAAAGCTTATACATAAAGCCGAGATATTAGAGTGTTAACAATCCAAGTACTAGTACGTATTCTACAACCTCATTAACTTTGTAAAAGACTTTACCGATCTCACACTACTAACTACCCTGGCCTTATAATGTTACTAGCTGCGCCCCGCGGTTTCACCCGCGACCCACAGGAACCGTTATTTTTTTCGAGACATAAATACATATGTCCTTATCTGAACCCTAGACAACGTGTATGCAAAATTTCAAGACTGTCGGTTGAGTAGTTGAAACGTGAAAGCGTTACAAAGAAACAAAGAAACAAACAAACAAACTCACTTTCGCATTTGTAATATTATAGTTTGGATTAGGGTGGTACTGACGTTTCTGTCTAGCGAAATACTCATTTGCACCTCTACGACCAATGAAAAACTAATTTTAACAACATACTTTATATGTTCAGTATCATAATTTATTAAAATCCAATAACTTTTAATTTTTCGCCAATAAATTGTGATTAATATTACTTGATAAATCATTTTGTTATTAAGAGATCTAGACATTTTAAAAACGTTGGTAGATACCTAATTTTAAAATCTGTGATCTATTGATTTATTACCGTGCATTATTGCTATGTTCATCATCATCATCAGCTAATCGCGATATTTAAAAAAAAATTAAAAATATATTTATTTTCATTAGCGATGATAGCCTAGTTGGAGAAGGCCCGCTTCTCAAGCCAGAGGGAGTGGGATCGATCCCAGCCGACGACACGCACCAATTTGTTCATTGTGTGAACATATGTGCGTATTGTATGTCATCTGCTACATGACTGGAGCCCGGCGTATGGCGGTGTACAGGCTCGTCCCCTGTCACCTTTGGGTCCGGCGATGTGTGGGTGTTGTATTACACCTCTGCCAGCCCACTCGGGGAAAGGCGTAACGATATATTTGAAATTTAAAAAGAAATCCGTGAAAATGTTAAACTATTCCAATTTACAACAGAACATAATTTTTCTAGACGTCGTTGACGACTCAAAATCATGTATTCACTATTATTACAGAGGACTTAACAGTTATCTGTTTGTTTTACATTTAACAACCAGGCACTTAGGATTCGTCATTACAAGTTTTTAAAGAGCTCCCTTTATCTCTTTAACCAAGAAGACTAAGGAACAATGTATGTAATGTAATGAAAGACTATAATTTAAGCTTCAACACGGCTGCCACTAATTGTGCATCCCGCTGATTGACAAGAACAAAAAGTAATTTAGTAGGCAACGCCACCGATTCGAGTCGTAACGACCCCCTACTTCAGCTCGCGCATCTCACAACAAAACCACCAACAGTCCGATATATTACGTTTCTTTTTATTGTACCACATTCTGACCACACGTAACTATTGAGCTATTATTTACTAAGTACTAGAGTAGACATCGAATACATTGTAATGTCGCACACTCCAGTCATTCACTAGAAATTTTACTCGCGGGGTGTGTTTCAACACACCCTGGGCGTATTTATGCAAAAATATGATTTAGTGAAGTGTTGCACAATGCAAATTTGCCAAGAGAATGGGACGTTGCAATATAGTGCAGTGTCGCTTCTACAATTTAATGTAACATAATAGCTCAATGCACGTAACCAACTATTTTGTACTACTAGACAGTTTTAATAGTCCTCATTTCATGACAGACATGGCAACATTGACTAAAGTGTCCGACTTAAAAATGTTCTTATTGTTTTAGTTTACGATCCGTCAAGCAGCTAGTTTGAAAATTACATGCATTTAACAACCATTGAATTGGATAATTACTAGTGGGATAATGTTATAGTCGACGCACAGCAATTTGATGCTCGAGCTTGTATTTTTATGCTCATCTTGATGTGTCCAAGCGTAATGATTTGTTAATGATGAATAATTAAAAATTACTAATTTTAATGTTTGTTTTGATTGTTTTAAATCACTAGTAGTTATAGAAGAATAAATAGATAAGGCTGAAAACACAGTATATTAGATTTTATGGTTCCTTACATAAGTATAAAATAATGCAAGTAGGTAAGTAACAGAAGTTAACAGCATTTTTTATATTTTTTCCAAGCTCGTGTCGATGGACTTTAGCTGTTGTTCAAATCATATTTAACCAAAAATGTAGATGTGTGCCGATTGAGAAATTTAGTTTATCTAATGTCTCCACAGTTATGTTAAATTTCTATGAATCTCCAAAAGGTCAATTCGTTTCATTTTATGTCATAATTTTCCGTTTCATATGAAATCATCACACACACACACACACACACAACTAATAATAGTTCCATCCATTCTTATTTTAGCACTGTTGGTAGAAGTAAGCAGCCGTAGTGTGACTTCTCATCGAGGTGTGTCGCATAACTATAAAAATCCAATAGAATTAGTTATTCCAATCGTATCAAGCACCCATTAGATGGTGTATTTATATGATGTTAACAGTTACTATTGGCTGGACACTCGACTTAAGTGACTCACGGAAATGCAAATGATAGGATGATGTCAGGCGTGCACGAGCTTTAAAATAATGCTAAGATAACATAATCCTAGCTGTATTCGTGCCTCAATCGAGCGCTTCTGTATCTTAGTTCGTTCAACCAAAGACTTCTAATTTGAATGCGTGCCTAGTGTTTAGGTGTATAAAAGAATACCTATTTTCTCAACCTTCTATGTTTATCGTCAAAATTAAAGTGATACTTACATAACGCGAAATAAGCTCCAATTAATTTCTTTTCACGCAGAACTGCTGTACTTGTGCGAGTGCGAATAACTAACAAGTGTATATTTCCGGTAAATTCTATGCAAATAAAATCGGTCAATAATCAAATAAGCATGCAATCGCCGGCGCCTGCCGCTGCCGACGGCAGCGCCCGCGCCGCCGCACGCACGCTCGCTCCGGGGATCCTCTCCCAACCTCATGCTGCAGCATCATGTGCGACCGGCCTCCTCTATTATTAACCTTCCCGGCCGCGATCGCTCCGATATAAATCATGGTAATGGTACATTATTCTAGATACATCGCCAATCCTCGGGAAATACGCTCCAAGCTCAGATTACACAGAACCCTCTGACGTAATTGCGCCGCTCATTGATACCTCACGAAATGTAATTAGGCTTTGTTCCAGCTAAGTGCTGCGCCGAGGATTCGCTCTCATTGTGCAGTTTCATTACGGCATTAAGTAAATGATGACTTGCGGACGGACGGTACAGCGCCAGGATCGACCATTTTTCCGTACAATGTTAGATCGTTTGATTGTATCTAAATTGAATAATTCTATGCACTTAATTTCAGGCCGCAGTCATAATTCTACTATAAGCAAAAAATATCTCTGGGAAAGTAGAGTGACATTGAATGAGTAGAGATATTATTTAGAAGATAATACCTAGTTGCTCGTTTTACACTATAGCTGTACTGGCTGACTTAAACCTACAATTACGGTGAACTGGGCCAAATCCTAATACAATGAATGTGTAGCTGCTCAAAAGTTGTCAAATACAGATGTAGAAGTGCCCGTAGAAATCTCTAGTTCCAGTGAAAATATGCGAAACTCAACTTAGCTGACAGTTGTACTGACTAAAGCAAATAGTTCACTCAGTGTTCGCCTCCAGGACTAGCATTTACTTCAACAGTCGTACATCTTTTAGTTCATTTACCTATTCTCCTTTAATAACCACTTCGCATGCGAATATTCGAATATAAATTAGTGTAGTGACCGTTACTTTTAAAATAGATGCATAATAGAGTTGTGTTTACAGAAACACACACTATTATACAACTTTTTCATCATCAACACCGTTACAGAACGGCGTTGATTATAAGATCTTCAATTTCCATATCACTTTGTTTGGGATGGGCGAGCAGTTTTTACAATCCGCCAATTCAAAGTTCATTGATTCCTGTCGGCGGACGATCATCCTAGATTTGCAAGGCTTGATATGTGCTTGAACAGTGAACAGTTACTATGTAATTATTGGCCGCTTCTGTTTATACAATTTGATCAGCCTCGATACGTGACGTTATCTGTGTAATGTTTGAGTTCATTTATCACAAGGTGTGTTATTAGACTCGTATCCGTATTGCAGCCGCGAACGGCACCAGAACACTTAGCAGTAAAAGGCCGACTTATTGCCATTGATACAGAATATGTTACAGTAAATCAGACTGTCGTGCACGGTTTCATGAGATGGATATCGTTTAAAAATATGTCATTCCGTTAGACAAGAAATGATACAGTTGTACGAGGCACGATAACCTATCGGCCGCAACCTCGCAGTAGAGAGTGGAGATGCGGCAGGCATTATCGTGTCTAATCAGGTTCGCACGAGGCGCGGTGGCTAAATCATCCGATTATTGATTTCCGATGTCGCGGTCGTGATCGGGCGCAGGGCGAGACGCGCGCCGTGACAGCGCGGCCATTGTCGGCCGGCGCGCGCATTCGCCGTGATTAAACGCTTGTAATTCCAACAATATCATCTCGACTGTCGGATTCAATCTGTACGAGTACGCGCACTCGACTCTCATCGCATGTCATCTGGCGAGCGCCGATCGATCGCACGGGCTAGTTACATGCTCCCGCTGTGACGTTTAGACCTCGTGCCCTGAAAACGTCCGCTAATGTTGCCCACGGAAAAATAACAAATTGATTACTTTGTCAGTAAGCAGCCGCGCTCTCTTATCGGTAATGACATCTTGATTCTTTTAATTACACGCATGATATGCGCGATAAATAAAACGATCCAATTTAAAAAACGACCACATTTTCATTAGCCTACGCTTTTTATTCGATTGCACTCTTTAAAATGTAACATGCCTAACTGCACCCAACGTGGTATAAAAATAGTTTGTTCGCAAATTTTTGCTCTTATTTCTCACTTACGCCGTACAGTCTATAATGAGGAGGCGATTTCTCGCGACATCATGGGATGGTCGAAAGTAACGATGGGTAGGCTTTCGTTATTAAGCCCATTGTTGTGATGCTCCGTATAAAGGCTGCATTAGTTTCTTCTAATGCTGCCACCAAGGCTCTGAAGTGCTTGTTCCAAAGCCCTTTCCGTACCAAGTATTTTTTTGTTTATTGTAAAAAAAAAAAAAAGTAAGTTATTGCTTTAAACAAGGGCTGTGAGCCCTGGTTTAAAGCAATCAGGACCTTAAAAATAATTAAGACAACTGTAAAATCAATGAAAGAGGTTTGTTTTAGTATTCAATGATAAAAAATGTCATTAACCATCTCGTATCAGCGATAGCATTAAACAGGCACTAAAATCTCCGTTAAACATAACAGTTACTGCAAATTGAATGGCTCCGTGCAGTTTTGCATAATGTTTGGCCTACAAGCTATTGAAATGGTTGCTCTGTGACCTTTACTGGCAGCCCTATCGATGTGACTCTTGGCTCTATTATCGGCTGTTAATAAAAGTAGGTAGCTCACGCGGCGCAATATTGGTGGGATACTACAAAACGGCCCTAGCCCAATTTTAATTTTGATTTCGAAATTTCATGTTTTAGTCTGCAAGCTCTGAAACTAGTGAAAATTAAAGCCTACCCTTATCTAGCTTGCTATTGCTTTAACCCGACTGCGCAAGAAGGAGAGTTATATTTTTCGTGTATGTAAGTATGTATTGTATGTACGTGTGTATGTATGTATGCATTTAGGTATGTATGCAAAAGGTTTCTTTGGCACGGCCTACAGCCTGAACAGTTTGATGGATTTACACATGTGAGGTGTCATTTGAATCGTCTTGATAGTGAAAGTGACATATGTAGGTTACAATAGTATGCAGCCAGGCTCATTGTTTTTCTTCTAATAATGTTATTAACTCAGTAATCTCAAAAAAAAATACAGAATAATAATTAATTAATTACACTCGGTTTGATTTGCCTTTAACAAACGTGTTTTGTCATTCAGAGACACTTCAAATATTCTTCAGCAATGTTAGCTTTTACGAACAAACAAAGACAATCAACATCAATTCCGATGGCATTATATTCTTAACTCGAACCCGCGACTCTTTACAAACTTAAAATTTCGTAGTAAACCTACGTTGCAACCAGAGTACCCCCCTTAGTTGTGGACGGCGTACCTAGATGCGCACATTTGCATAAGGAATTGGGTGCGCACGCTTCGGCACAGTCCCGCGGCGTATTTCTCACGCTACCCACCAACTCAGCACGCTCTAGCCATCGCCTTTACTTCCTTCGCTCCTACATTTTATCTAATGGTACCGATTGTCTTTCAAAAGAAAGGATCTCGAGAAGTCTTTCGGACTTAATTTGTGCGACAAAGGACTTGTAAACTCACTAATTCGGTAAGTTAAAGCTTCCGCATCCCGATACGATCTCTGCATATTCTCACGCTGCATGCAGATTAGAGACGCTCTTTTCTCAGCATTTTAACGAGTTGCTTGCTTTTTTCTGTACAATTACTTAGTTGGGAGTAACTAAAATTATGTTGTTAAAACCGGTGACGTTTAAACACAAACGATCGGTTTCGTGGTATCTGAAGAATTTCGGTCGCTTAAATTCGTTATACAGGAAAAATGCCGTAACAGGAATTTGAGCACTCCCACTGCTATCACCAACAGGTTTCCTAAAAAACCGTTTTGTAATATGCCGTAAATCTACTTCGATGTTGCACGAAACGGCTCGTAAAATATAAACAAGCGCTCTTCATATCATAATTACACGAATCGGGACCTTGTGATCGTTAACGCCTCGCTGTTTGTCGGTCATTTTCACTATTAAATCATTCGGCCGATCGGTTTTCGGCGCAGCGGCAACTATAATTGCATGGTGCACTGATAACGGGATGATTGGAACCAGCCGTGTGAAGTAATGACCGCATATTTAATAACTAGAAGAAAAAAAACTCTGTTTTTAAAGAGATATATCTATCTAATAGCTTTGCCTTGCGGTTTTATGTACATCAAGTAGCTATCTATAAATATTTAAATAAACTCATAAACTTTACAGCCATGCAAATCTTATCGTATTCATCCATCCTAATTCATTGAGCCATCACGGAAGTAAGAAGCAGCAAAGATAAAATCACTACATGGGACACTAATATTAGAATATTATACACACAGATAGTAATTAGACATCGCAATTGTCGGAATCTGTATTAATAAAGTAATCTTTGGTAGATAATTGTTAGTACAACATTAGTGTAATTGGATGATTTGCGGTTTACCTGTTGTATCTCAACTTTACAGTACATCTAAAGTTTACGATCCTAAAGTACAATACAGCATATTAAATTATTCATACAATATAATTTATGTTTAGTTAGTTTTATTATTAGTATTATTAATATGCTCTAATCATTAACGACACTTAAAAACAGTGACGACGGATTTCTACAACGTTTACTCGTAGATTGTATTTTATCTTTAACATAATGTTAATTAAAATCCAACAAAACTGGACTACATCCTAACAATAGTTACTAAGTTAAGGTTTTTTTTTATTCAACTCGAAGCAACCGAGTTGAATCGAAAAATAAAAATGAAAACAATGAATAGTATGAATATTTCATATCAATGTAATTAACTGACGATGTGTTTAACGGAGCGCCATCGATTTATTAAATGGTTGTAGCTCGTAATGACGATGTTATAACCTTTTAAGGCATAAGCATTTAGCGACGACTACAATTAACTTAAAGCGGTATATGCGTATTGAAAACAAGCATAGCTTATTTACAGAATCAAACAGAAAAGTTTTGACTTAATTTGATGCAATTAAACAAAAGTTATTGAGTATGTATGTATATGTAAATATGAGTAAGAAAGCGGCTTGCGAGAGATTTTCAGTTAATTGAAACCTCAGATTAATGAACCATTTGTTAAACCGCCATGGTTATAACTAAAGAGGTCCTTAGTGAAGTCACAATAGCACAAGACGGAAGATTTTCATGAAACAGTAACATGGCTCAGGGCGTGCGTCTACGCTGCCTAGCCACGTTAGCTGCGGACACCATTACGATAGCCTGAGCAATGAGCATGTGTAAAAGAACCCCGGGCCTTTTCTTCTCGGAAACTTACAAACCGTGACACGTAAATTATGTCACAGTAATACATTTGCATAGAGCAATGCTTAGGTTCAACTGCCTGTGCAAGCTTCAAGGCATAAGCGAACGAACAGGTTTTTAGTACAAATAATACTTTACTAACTCGCATTAATACATTCTACGTGCTACGCTCGTAGCAGATTTCGTAGCACCATTTCGTGATTGCTTTAATTGGCGAAAGCCAGTCTTGCAAAATTTTTATGACGAACTCTGAAGCTCGTATATAGGTACCTATTTGAAAATTGGCTTGAGTTAAGTTTCACTCTATAATGATGGAAGTCTAATTTGCAGAAATCGCCTCCAATTCTAGGCCGTTCAAGTAATTTGCGCTTCAGTTCGTCTAGGTGATTACGGAATGAGTTCGGAACTTTTTATCCTACTGCCCAGAAGGAGGGTAATGTTTTTACTTAATAAAATGTACGTAACGCCATCTTCGTATCGAGTTCAATCTTGGTTTTTATGTTGTGTGACGGGTCTATGGGATGATTAATGACTTGACGACCAGCTTCCCGTTTCGTAACGCCGCCCAAATTTAGCTAAATATACCGACAATCGCATTTAAGTTACCTTTTATTTTAAGTTCTTGTAATCTAGTATTGAATTGTCATGAGGAAGTGATCAAGTCGCACGTTATACTGTCCATTTGTTATATTTCACCTGTCGCGTAAATTGCCTCAAGTACCGCATTGATTAATTATCATGTCACAAACGCTGTCCAATACCGAACTGAAGCACAAAACCTATTTCAAAACGTAATGTAATTAAGTCAAATGACAGCATCTGTAATAACGTTCAACAAACTGCAATGTTTAGAGACATAAAACATTATGTTGCTGCTAGGTTCTTGAGATTCTTACCTGTTTTGTTCACTAATAAGTACTTGCTTGTTGTGGGCAATAATTTTGACACCAGGTGCGTAACGAGGAACATAAGCAAGGCTGTCGACAAATGCAGGCGCTGAGTAGCGGTGTTTGCAGACGATACGCCATCATGGTCGTGCGCCACTGCTCACGGCGCCCGCCGGCGCTCGCGTCGCCCCGTGACTTATGGCCTCCTCGTAGACTTCGATCCTACGATTGAATAATAAAATCCGATTCATGTACACCAAATTTATGTTAGGAAGTAAGCAGCGTCCTGTATCGAGAGACAGATCTGGCGCGCGGGCCGCCGCCGGCCGCGGGCGCTGATGCGGGCTCCGATACTCGATAAATAAATTTCGAGGAGACGGGGTTCCCGCTGGACGTCGGCACCGGGCCCCCCGAGCACCCCGTACCGCACTCTAACTGTCCGCGGACGTCACGTTTCACTGCAACGATTACGTTAAATTTCAATGATCTCGGCGCAACAAAGCTATGCGGAATTTAAATAAATGTTTAGCCACGATTCCTCTGGACATTTTGAGGCGTCGCTGAACTCTGACACGACCGAGTTGCATGACTCACCCTTAATCTACTTTGAGCAAATTATTGTGTGAATTATTTGTTGGAAACTTTGTGAACGCCGCCTGTGCGAAACCGCAACTTAACACATTATAAAATTGCAAACATACCTGTAAACCTAACAGGCCTCTGGCTTATAAATAGTCACGTGTCTTATTCGTGACCACAAAAAAAAACATGCCTTCAGTAAACCACAACGAGCCTTGTCGGCTCGCTTCACATTAGGCAGCGTGTTAGAATATTAGCTGATGGAAGTGCTAAGTCCATGTTCTGGCCACTTACCAAATTACCTGAGGTTCATTGCACTTCATAATTTGTTATAAATTATGGGTTCACACGTCTAATGTTTTCACTTCGGCGTGTTATCGTGACTGGTGTGAAGCACCTCTGGATCGATGGAATAATTGTGTTCATTTAAACCGTTACATATTACACCCTAATTCGAATGGGGCCAATGATATTTTTCATTTATCGTTGAGTTAGAGCCCAATTTATGATTCTAGAGCGTTGGAATACAGTAGGCAAATCACCGCGAGGGTAGGATAATCCGGCTAGTGAATTATGTTGAGGCACTTCTATCAATAAATTCCAAACAGTATTATTAGACCGATTACCATAAATATTTCGATCTAAATTTGATCGATCTTTTTCAACTGTAATATTATCTTGATTTTATTAAACAATTTCTCAGTTTTTGACTCATTTGTTCATATTACTAAAACAATTCGAAAGCGCATTAGATTCAAAAACTTTAAAATTATTCACGCGCCAACAAAAAATATAGTTACCACAGACACTTAAGTTTATTCTAATTCTATGCTCTCATCCATATAGTTCTAGTGTAGGTAAATAAAAAACATAAGTACGAATACATTTCACGTAGTCACAGAATTCAGGCTATCTAATTCAGAAAAAAAGCTAAGGTTATTATGTGTAATGTTACTTAGATTATAGAGCGGAGAATCAAATTACGTTAGTCATGTCTTAGAGCGCTGTTCGCCATCATGCAGCGACTGACCTGCGGCAAGAGCTCTCTTCTAGACTTACATTCTCGTGTCTCTCGCAGTATACTTTTTTCACTCACTCTAGTTTAAATATTATCAAATTATTTCCACAATACCCGATCGTTACTCGGTAACGGTTGTGTCAATTAATGTGATTAAAGCGAGCAGTTTCGCGGCGATCACGTACGACCGCAGCCGCTGCCGTGCGTATTGTCGCTTTTGATGCAGTATTATCGCGACTGATACCATTACTGTACATTTCTCTTCTATGAATCGTTCTAAATTAGATGAAAAAAAAGTATGACATTATGCTCTTCTTCATTATGGAACCAATTGGTTTTCTTAACTCTAAGTGGAGAACAAATTCCTTGCGTACATCGCGCCTGTTGTAAGTGTGAAGAAGTATTGCCTGTAGCGCCGGAGACAGGCGGGCATCGGACACTACGAGAATACGACGCTCTATTATAATTATCGCCTATCAGAATTTCTCTAACTCACAATTAAACGAAATATCAGAATCATATAAATTATTGACATTGTTGCAACTAGTTGAATTCAAGTTCCTGGTTTCGTTTTTGTCGACGAGTCTGAGAAGGCGCCTGCGCGAGTTGGTTCCGACACTAAAGGTTAACAATTCTGTCTTCTCGTAATGGCTGCGCAATCCCGCGGCTGCATTACAGATAGGGTCGCAGATTGTGACCATAACTGTTATCTTTTCGAATGATTTCTATCGTTTGTAAATATTCAAACGGATCGGAATCCGCGGCGCGCGGCTGATGCCCGTTTAGTCCCCGTATTGTATGTGACTCCGGTATCGGCGTATCGTAGAACATTAGCATTATCAAAAGGGCCGCGGGCGTCATGCTCGTATCGGTGGGGACACGCGACGGTCCCGGAAGCCAATCTGAAGGCAAAGGGCCCGACGGACGACAAGCGATAACTCAACTCAACTCAGCATACCTGAAATACAATCGAGTGGTACAGAGCCGCTGCACCGGTATTGCCTTTCCGAGGGCTTCGATCTCGCATATCGTACTCAACACCATTTTGATCATATCCCTCAGCTCCTTTTGGCGTTATCATAAATTCAGAATTTATTACGCAAGTTTATCACTTATATGGAGCGCTGTTTTAGTGGAAAAAATATCAAATTGCGAATCCCCCATGATTTACTGGTAAATGTACAAAAACCGGTGGACAATGAAGATAGAGACGGTACGCGACTTGTTATTCACGTCGGTGACACAAGCATATTCTGTAATAAGAAAATCGGATTGTCTGAAGATGTGAAAGACGGCTTCGTATTGTTCATGGAAATCCGTTGAAAAAAGGCACGAGACATAAATATTTATTACGTATTTGCAATACGGACGCGCGTGCGCGCAGTACCATCAGTTATTTTTCAACGTCAACTGGTTCTTCGCTTCGTCGTCGGTGTAGGTCTCGTGTCTGTACCGAGTTCATCTAACCGGCTATAAGAAGCTTTTTTATTATTTTCTAAGTGAAATAAAAGAAATAAAACGGACACGTATTGTACCGGTTCAGCTAAATTACGTGTCCATAAAATGACGCTACAACTTTTAGTCGAGCTTAGAGTAACTCTGCGTCAACCAATACTAGTAATTTTAATACTTGCAGTAAAGTCACGGTCTTCGCTTGATTTTATAGTATGCTATAAAGATGTCATCTTTATGTATACTATAATTTATTAGTGTCGTCGACACTAGGGTGGGATTCCACCCGTGATGCGTCGCGCGTCACTGACAGAGGGCGTAGCGCGGAAGCCGCCTGGACTGGCATCGCGCCGCGCCGTTACCGTCAGCGCCCATTAAACGACAACTCTTAATTATCAACAGTTACCGCGGACCGCATTGATACCACTCGGCCAAGAAGCGAACCGTCACAACTTCGACATATAACTGCAGTATGAGCAAGATGCAAAATAACTATTTAAATCTAACACTCGCAGTCATCTATGCAATTTTAGTAGAGTTACGAGCCAAAAAACAGACTTTCGCGTTTATCGTACGTAATTGACCAAGCGAAGTGAGGTCTAGTCAGATATCTAGTCTAGTTAGATAACTCTGCATTTGATTATCCGACGATGTAACTTAAGCATTGTTCATCCGATCTTCATAAAATTTTGCAGACTTGTAGTTTATCTCAGTAAAATTGTTAAGTATCTAAATCTAACGAGAGTTTGTAGAGTAGAGGGCGAACTACTAGTAATCTACCGAGCCAGCGTTAGCGAGCGAGGCGTCTATACTTTAGCTTCGACAAAAATACTTTCGTATGTCCGAATTCTGTCTGGATCTCTGTCTTCACCTACAAGTCGCGTTCCTAAACCGATTCTCGTAAAATTTTATAAACAGATTCGATAATTACACAGAATGTTTTTTGCCGAGTCATTGTTTGAAATTTTTCGAAGTTACTGAGATATGATTTTGTTTCCCAAAAAAAAAATTATACTATATATCAAAGACGTCGGCCGCGAGGTCTATAGCTCACAGAGCCACAAGTTAATAGTTAGTCAGGTACTTTCATAACATGATGCTAGACATTTTTCGTCTCGCTGATATCCTTCACACAAATCAATTCAGGCAGTTTTATTGTTCAGCTGTGAAATTTTGCTAGTGCCTAGTGAAGCCAGCGTTTTATTGCACCTTCCCTTACTACAGGTATGTGCTATTGGTCTATAAACGGCAAACACCCCTCCGGCAAATTTTCTGCATGCGCCAACCCGAAGAAGTCGCATTAATTTATCAACCTGATATATTTACACAGATAACAACGTCAGTCTTGTTAAACCACTCAACTAAACTGATCTGACAGGACTTAAATGAATCTGTCTGTTTTCATTCATTCGAGGTGACAACAATTTTAGAACTGTTTAGTTTAGGTCAAAACATAATTTAGATAAGATACAGGATACTACAGAACGGCACTAACATAATCGACGCAATCAAATAACGTTAGCTGCTTGCAAGAAGAAATTTGCACTCTTGAGTATGTTTACGATTCACTATTTCATAAAGTTTTTTTTTTGAGGTACATATCGTCACGCCTTTCCCCCGAGAGGGCTGGCAGAAGTGTAATACCCACACCCACATTTCGCGGGACGATATTCAGTCCCAAAAGTTACAGGGGGCGCGCCTGTCGCCATACACCGGGCTCCAGTCATGTAGCAGATGACATACAATACGCACATATGTTCACACAATGAACAAATTGGTGCGTGCCGTCGGTTGGTTCGAACCCGCTCCCTCTGGCTTGAGAGGCGGACCTTCTCCCGACTAGGCTGCCATCGCTTCTTTTAACTGATGTCATAAATAACTTGAACGTGTAGATCAAGGTCACGAAATCAATATCTTAATTATTTTAATTAAGCTCATAATTTTAATTGTATAATTAAGTTTGATTACTTTCTTCCGACTCTAGTGGCTACTGTAAATCTTGGTTAATTAACTCTATAAGTTATGTCTTTAAGAGCCACCCCTTTTAATTCAAACCATAATAATAAAATCGGCATAAAATTGTTTATCCAGGCTGAGGTGAGGGGCCATACTCATTCAAAACCCTTCTGTCGTTACTTACGCATTCTTTTTTTGTTTTAATCCTAATCATGAAAGTTTGTTTTCACGTTGCCAGGAGTTAAGAGAAAGACCTATTTTTTTTTAGGAAAAAAGGTACCCTTTATTCTTTTATATCTTTAAGCCTTTCATCCCGATAAAAAAATAGGATTCCTGCGGGACCGCGAATGAAACCGAGGGGCGCAGCTAGTAATTATATACTTACTCGTAGCTATGACGTGTATGCAACTGTACACCACAGACACTACAGATCATATTAAAGTCATGACAAATGATTACCGATAAACTTCTAGGTATCTCCTAGGCAAGCGTGTTACACCTTCGATCACGTCGACGCTTCCCATCAGGCGAGTCAGTGGTGAAACGCATGCATGCCTGTTGTAAAAAAAAAAAAAATACCGCCAATTAGCTTAGATTTACTACCTACAAAGATTGAGCCACCAAACAAAGATTGATTGATACCACGATTGAGCATTTTGCATTACGGGAAAAATGTTTTTGACTGTGTCTCAGAATAAGAACCTTTTTCCCTGTTCTGAGCTATGGATGTACTGCACGATTGTTCTATAGGTCCTGATAAATTCTCGCTTTCTTCTGTTTACCCCGGGGTTTGAAGTGTGTTCGCAATTGTGTATTGTGTTCCCATTTACTAGCTACGTCCCGCGGTTGCACTTGTTATCCTATAGATACTGTCGTTTACCTGTCACCGGGATAAACAGCCTGTTTTTTTTAAAGCCAACACAGCGTGAAGAAGTATAAACGTACGTAAGTGCATAGTAAACGTACTCGCTCTCTTACTTTCGCGTTTAAAATATTACAGTGTGATGCATTTCTTTATTAATTGGTATATCTTATAAATTACAAGTATATTTAATAATATAGGGCATAGATTTGAGACTTTATATCTCAAGAAAAGAGTTAGCAGCACCGGATAGGGTTTTCAAAAGTTCAATATTATTGGTGGGTGGTACGTTACGTAGTGCTATTTTATTACAATGACATCCTACTAATATTATAAACGCGTAAGTTTGTAAGAATGGATGGATGGATGGATGGATGGATGGATGTTTGTTACTCTTTCACGACAGAACAGCTTAACAGATCTGGATGAAATTTGGCACAGAGATAGATTATAGTCTAGAATAGCACATAGGATACATTTTAACCGCGGGTGAAACCGCGGGGCGCAGCTAGTACATTATAACCCTGTAAACTAAAGACCTCGCGGCCGGTGTCTGTCCGTGGAAGTTGCGCCCTCTGACGACTAAAGGCGAGAAGAAATTGTTACTCTGTTTTTTTTCGTCGTTATCAGTAAAGTAATTTTCTCTCCGCTTCAGCAAGCAAAATCCGCTAATAAGAAGTTCCAGTTGCCAGGAAGAGCTAGGTGCTAGATTTCTCATGTGATCCCAACAGCACGATACTTCCACGGCCGCCGCGGCGCGCCCAGCGTCTAATTACCGCCATGAGTAAGACATTCCGCGGATGCGCCCACAGACCGCCCGGGCATTGTCTGCCGCGGCCGCCGTCCTTCCGGCGAACTCTGCCACGATCGCAATCAGCTCCCAGGCTGGTTAAAGATACCAAGCCAATTAAACCCTTAGCACAATGGGCAAATGAGAAATGTACAGCTTTACACAAGGAACAAATTAATATGTTTAACAGTTAAATATATTCATTTCCCGCGACAGAAAGCTCGAACGGTTAAAGTTTAGCCTTTTGTCTTACAGATACATCTTTATGACCCTAATTTACTAAATTACGATTTTATTTTTAAGAGATTATAACTGTATTTTTAAGATTATATAAATTCATCAAATGACATAATTTATGGTCGTAATCATTACATCGAGGTACATTTCCACCATCTCCAGTTAAAGAAGTGAATAATATTGAGGAGCAATATCAGAAACAGTGCTAAATCATAATGGTTTTTTTCCATCCAAAGGTTGTCTGGAAGAGATCGCTCTTGAGCGATAAGACTGCCCATTGCGTCTTTATTTTTGAGTCTTTAGTTTAGATTTATTTGTATTTCGTGTCAATAAATAGTTTTAAAAGTATTGTATTGTATTGTGTATTGTATTTTAGTATTGTATTGTATTGTGCTTTACTACATCAACGATGTAGTTTCCGCTCTAAAATACATTATTTATTTAGTAGTTTATTCTTTGCTTTTGAATATACATATGACATTACTGATTTTGCAGTAGGTACAAAATAAGTACTTGTTGAACACACACACCTACCGTCGCTTACCGTCAGGCGACAACTGTAAATCTACTTTCAATAATTTGTTATACTCCAGTCAACGTAAAAATGTTTCGTTAAAAATGATATTTCACTAACAATAGGAATCAGTAATATTGTGAAACTGTACTCTTTAATTTTGTTTGTTACGGTAACAGTCATAATAATAAAGAAGTACTTTATTTAAGAGTTAAAACGATAAATTACATTTGCTTGCGTGTGCCTTTATTAAAAGTAGGTGTACTCGACCACCCATGAAGACGTACTTTTCTTCGAACACACGAGTATTTTTTGTGTACTTAGTAATCAAATGTAGCATGTTATTTCCTTTATTACCTACACCTGTAAAATCAAGCTACCCATACGATTTCTTTGTAGTCCAAATTAAATTTCATCATTTAACTTTTAATATCCGACGTCGATTAAGCTCTCTAGCTTATTAAATACAGTTACATAAGGCTAAAGATTCGAGAGCGGTTATTTTTCGGTGCTACAAAAACAATGATTAATTACCTCTGTGATCCTTTAATAGTTCCTTGACATTCGAACTTAGCTGTGGGTGACCATTTGGACTAACAATCATAAAAAGTTCAGTTTATCGGTCAAGCAATTGTGTTTGTGGAGAGATACATCACGATGTGTTTCGCTTAATCTCTGCCTCTTCACTAATTTGTTCTCATTGCGGACTGACAAGCGCCCGTCGCAAAAAGTTTAAATAATGTTAGGAGATTACAAGAACGGAATGACATGGGCATGTACTTGTTTGTAGTGTTTTTTTGATGATTATACAAAACGCTTGCGACAGACAGTGTCTGTGGGATGTGGGACACTTTCGTTGGTGACTATACGCAATCCAGTACGAGAGCGCCACTTTTCATCACTTTTATTGTGGTTGATGATGACTGAATGAATAGTAAGTACCTAATAATGAGACCATATTCGCAGTATATAAACACGTTTTAATTTTATACTTTCAATTGCTGAAATTCAGGCCTGTCTGATAAAATCGTAAGAAGTTCGCAAGCGCTGTAATTATAACTTTTGGTGACTCAAGCTAGTTTCCTGGCAATATTTTTTCAATGACTTTAACTTGTTTTATTCATTCAAGTTTTTTGTGGTTATTATACTCGCAAATTGTGAATCCTTTGTGAATCTCAACTCCCGCACTTGACCGATTTTTTGGTTTAGTTCCGGCGTGTGACCGATTGGTCAAACGTCATTGTGTCCAGTTTCACGCCCCTTGTCTTTGACAAATGACGTTTTCACTTCGCCAGTCGCCGGGTTTTTCTTATTGTTTTCAAACAGTGACACGACATTTGCACGTTTTTGGGTTGTGGCCAATCGTGTGATATACATAGAGGTGTGTGTAAAAACTTTCACAGATGATATGCAAGTTTGAAGCAGTCGTTCACTGACATTCATGTGTTCATATAATTATGTACAAGTTAAACGTCCTTTCCCACGATTGTATCTTGAAAGCGTACGAAGTTTGCACAGATTTATGTTTGTCTAACACGCCGTTCAGTGTTGTCACTCTGGTTTTATTCTACTGCTCGTGCATACAAAAAAGATGGGAGCACCAGTCACAAATGCCCTGAAAGAAATGACTCACTAAAATGCTGTAGAATCTAGTGATAGCGACACGAAAAAGATATGCCTTTCTAAATAATACTAACCGGACGACGACTTCAAGTCCAGGCTTATTCTCATAGTATCTTTCGCATAAAAAACCAAAAAAGGTATGTATACAGACACACCGTCCGCTTGGTTGTTACGAGTATAAGCAGTTAGTCGTTATTAACTGTCGAAAGAGCAGATTATACGACTTTTAAATGCCTTTTCCATTTTTGCCTGAGGTTCTACAGAAATGACATTATTCTTTACTTAACTCATGTCATTACCCGGCTACGGTACCTCATCAGCATCATTAAAATGACGACATGTATGAAGCACGTTAATTTGGTCAAAACAAAGACATTTCGTCTCGCTTCGGTAATTGCTCTCATGTTAACATGACATATGCGCATGTGTGCGTGCATTACCACTCGTGCAAAACTGACTTGTATCGCTGATTCTCTGTTCCAGGCGGTTAATTTAATGAGCCTATTTTCCGCATTAAAAATAATGTTGCCAAATGACTACTTAATAACACGCAAAGTATGAGACAGTAAGCCAAGGACGTAAAGTACAAATTCTTGAAACCAAAACAAACCACAAACATTAAAATTACTGGTTAAAACATTAGACCTCCAAGTAAGAAAGTCAGTCGCAGGTGAAAAGTACAAATTCTTGAAACCAAAACAAACCACAAACATTAAAATTACTGGTTAAAACATTGGACCTCCAACTAAGAAAGTCAGTCGCAGGTGAATTTGCATTAAGATCCGGCAGCGGTCTCATGATAACGCTTTAATGTTCCAATCTCTATCCAGATCAGCTAGCCCACTCGTCTTCCTCGATATTTATCATGCCATTATAATCTGCACACCTTAAAAGGTAACGTTTTACTACCTTGATGAAATGCTGTCACAGCTATCAACCTGCATTTGATTAAATCAACATTTTCACATAGAGCTTATCGAAGCGCAAAAAATAGCGCCATTCCATAATGGAGATGTACTGTTTCAATTGGCATGTATCGCCGATTATTATGGATGGTCTATAATTATCATACACGCCAGGAAATAGTCAATCAGTGTTCTGTTATTCATAGCAAGTGCAAGAAGTCAAAGACCGTTGGTATATTTTGTGAGGCAGAAACGTAAGTCACATTAGTTACGCCATGGCTATGACGGTCCACAGTTATGCCGAAATTCGCTGCGGCTGTTTCCTTCTAGTTTTCTTTATAATAATAGCCCCTTGCTCCAAGGATTGGTTACGGAGACGGTACGCTGTGGGAACCGATACATCAAATAGACTTATTCATGCAAGAAATGCTAAGGCTGGGTGCTGAGGTGCGAAATCATCGGCGTGAACTTATTTAGCATTCATTCACCCCGCGTTCCGGTGGCTGGGCGCCTGGACTGCGCATTGTCTCACACGGCGCACTAAATACGAATGATCCTTTGTTCGTTACAGTTTGCTCACAGTGTAAGTAACCACTAGCGGAACACTTAGCGCCCACTTCCAAACGTAATATTCACGCCTCTGAACGCACGCTTCACCCTATTCCAGATCTAACGATATTTGTTATTTACTCTGGAACAACAGAGCGTGCACTGATCCTACGTTGCTAGCTCTACTAATCATTAGTGTTTCTTTTTCTTATGGACCCGAAGTGTTCAACAATTACGGCGTCCACTTCCTGTCTTACATTATACCTACACATGCAAAAAGCCCACTACTCATGCTTTCACTCGAAGAGGAAACGATTTGAAAGAATGATTTTATCCCAACGATTACTTTGTTGAGTAGCAAACGTATAATTTAATGAATGGTCCGCTCTCGACGCGACGTGGACAAAACGCTATCCAAACAATCGCCACTTTTCTCGTTTATGCGTCCACTTTCGAGCTTCATTGATCATTGGCCATTATTATAATTCTTAAAATGCATAAACTCACTTTTACTTAGATTGTAATGCTCTAAGTGGAGATCATTTCAACTTATTGTTTATTGTTATGGTTCCGTCACAATGGCTACATCGAATAGTCTAAACTGTTATTTCGAACGCTCAGCGTTGTAGGAAAGCTTTCATGGTACAGATAGTGATATGGATATTCGTATTTATTATATGACTGGTCTATAATGACCTAAAACCTATTTATCGAAATGGTATAGTTACAAGCATATTCGCAGACTTGGAACGCCCACGCGTACATTACATTGTTTACTGTGACGTTTTCTGTAGTTTAATATTAGGTGCAAATGTTATTATAGGCCGCTGGATAACTCTCGGATTCCTTGTAATATTAAAGCTCCAGGCGTTATGTTCATACTGTTTTGAATATGCGATTCTATATGATACGATTGTACATTTAAAGACAATCTCAGGACTTGTTCTTTTCACACTCACAATCACAGGACTTGTTTGTTTGCGGTTGAACTGCCTCGATGGCTCAGTCGGTAGTGATCCCGTCTTCTGAGCTAGGGGGCGTGGGTTCGATGCCTACCTAGGGCAAACATTCATGTGATGAACATTTGCGTTTGTTCTATGTCTGGGTGTTATTTATCTATTTTAGTATGTAATTAAAAAATAAATACATAACATATCGTCACGCCTTTCCCCCGAGGGGGCTGGCAGAGGTGTTATACAATACCCACACTTCGCCGGACGATATTCAGTCCCAAATGTGATAGGGGGCGAGCCTGTCGCCATACACCGGGCTCGAGTCATGTAGCAGTTGACATACAATACACACATTTGCTCAAACAATGAACAAATTGGTGCGTGCCGTCGTCGGCTGGGTTCAAACCCGCTCCCTCTGGCTTGAGAGGCGGGCTTTCTCCCAACTAGGCTGCAATCGCTTCAAAAAAATATTAGTCTCTGGCCACCATAGTACAAGCTTTGCTTAATTAGGGGTCAGACGACCGTAGGTGCAAGTGTCCTGGATATTTTATTTGTCTACATTTAAAACATAGTCCCATCTCTAAAGCTAAATATCACATGTAAGTACAATTTTACAAGTAAAGTGTTCTTTAATTATAGCTTACTGACTGTTAAGTTATAAAACTATTAAATGTAACTGATGATGGCATGTAACATGTAATCGATTCGAAAAAAACATGGCTAAGCGATATGCAATTAACTTATTTGTTGCTAATAATAAAATTGCTATAAAATAGGTACCTAAAGCTTGCAGATTGAGACAGACAACACAAGCTAATTGTAAAAGTTACGCCTCGTTAAGAAATCCATAAGAACATTTATTTATGTTTCTTGGTGTTTTAATCATTAAAATCTTTAAAAGAACAGGTTATCCCAATTAACTAATCTTGCTACTCGAACTTCAAAAGCGGATATTTATCAATTAAAGATCAAAAAGACTTCGTAATTGTTTTTTTTTTGTGCGAATATCTATTGAATATGCAATTAACACGCAGAGGCACTTAGTTTTCATTAAGAGCGCGCATAATGTCATCGTGCATTAGCAATGTAAACAATTCATAATCGAACACAACTTCCCATTTCACACATGGCTTGTTATAATGCGGACGTTAATAACTTTTTATGTGTGTATTAACACGGCTAATACAAAGACAATTGCGCGTCGCTCTATCAATTACTTAGCACTCACACGATCCCGTCCGATATCACCATTATAAGCGCATTAGAGATGGCGCGGGCACGCCATGGTCGCATTACAACCGTTCGTAACACGGTCACATCGTTTCTCGCCCAATTTTGGCTTTACTCTATACCCACTTCACCTATATTGCGTAGCGAGGGCTGGCCGTGCGAAATCGTTTCGTTTGTATGAACTCTATCACTGGCAAACCGCCCCGACGAGTTACAATATTTTTACTGTACCGCCAATTGTGTTTCACCGTTTTCAATCAAAACCATTGGCCGCCTTAAACAAAAGTGATTACACACTTACCTCTCGAATTCTAACGTGAGAGTACCAGTACGTCATGCAAAGAACGGGCGGCAGCACGCTAGTCCATCACACTGTGTAATTTTTAATAATATACAAGTTTTGAAAATTGGGTCGAATTACAGTACAACTCTACCGGTAAAATGTATACTTTCGCCGCGACACTGCACGAAACCTTTTTTCCGTTTTACAAAATTACGAATGGTCTCTGACATTGTAATTGTATATCTTTCACAGTTTTTAACCTTATTTTTATAAAAATAAGTAACAGGTTTTTATTTAAATTGTTTTACGAATAACATTAAATTATCGTAATCATGCGGTTGAATGAAGTCTGCCAATTTTCTTGTCGATTTCTTGTTCTTATTCTCGTTTATTTGCGAGTCGCACACGCGTTTCCTGAGCTAAAGGTTTATTAGCAGTTATTTCAATGTTTACTGTCAATTGTGGACACTCTTAGTTGGGTCCACTCGTGAGACATTTCTGAGTCATTTCGATCAACGCGTGTTCATGAAAGTAGTGATAGTATCTCAATAATGGCTTTCAAAACTTAAGTATGTGATTGAGATTCCTTTTTAGATAATTTCATGTAGTATTTTGACTTCCTGTTTGTATGCCTTGTCTCGTGATTTAATCTATTTCGGCAATCGCATTGCAATTTTACTTATTCATTCAATATTTTACCGTTTACGCTGAATTCGTGAAACGGTAACCCACTGCGTTTTTGCTTCGCTCAAAAGGTCGTCTGTCGTGATCCTGGTACAGTTGCGGTTCTAGTTTGCATCGAATGCGATGTGATTGGAATTAATAATTTTCATGTCTCGGGGGTCGCGACCCCTCTCTCCCACACATAAATCGGCGGTGGTTGTCGCGTCGTGACCGCATACCGTCCCGACTGCCGACTGCCGGCTCCCAGCTACCGGGCCACTGCGCACTGCTGCGACTTACGTGTTCCCTCTTAGTAATTAATAATGAGAAACTGTATGTGAAATCACTTGCGGAATTGCCTCTGTGTTCTGCATAATACATTGTTAAACTTTAAAAGCAGCTTTCAATTTAAATCTTATTACACTACCGTCCTTAAAAACATATTTACCGGCATAATATTTAGGTCAGTGTCTATTATTTTAGCTGAGATTGCTACATGAAAGCATGCACTTGACTTTAACAAAACTAATTAATAGTTTGCTATTATCGTTTCTATCTTGCAATAAATTAAGTAGGAACCATATTCATAATAAATGTTTTTAACGTTATTGTATAATTTAGGGAAATGATAAAATCTACCATTTCTAATGCTTTGCATAACTAGCGCCTGATGTTAACAAAACTTTAAAAAAATATAATCCGTTAATTAAATTTTTTGATTAAGTGAAACTTAGCAAAATAGCCAAACACAAAACTGCTAGTATTTTTCTAGTGTTGTTTGGCCAATGTTGTGTTTATAAAGGTGTGAAAAGTACGGCGTTCCTCTGAACCACCTTAAGCATATATGCATACCCCAATGAGTCCTTGGATTTTGCGGAAAATAATAATTAGCAACGAGCCGTTACCATGGTACACAACACATTTTGTTAATTGATTAACTGTTCTACCCAGTCAACACTATGTCCGTCCATGTGTACAGTTATTTACATACTTAATCATCGGTAAACAGATTTATGCTAGGATTTTATGATATGACGTTAATCTCATTACAATCAAATTCTTTCCATAAATTTGCGAGCAATCATTAAAATTCTAAATTAATTACTATAATTTACATCTCTCTCTTTTATCTCGGGTGCGTCTTTTAATCCCGGACATAATTTATGTCATTTTACTGCGAGCATTAATGTATAAATATATCCTTTTACATTAACTGGATTTGTGATCAATTTGAACTACATTTTTATTGCTCCCAATCAATATGAATATTTATTAACTGTAATAATCTTACAATTGTATATATGTAATTAAGATGAAAGGATGAATTTACTCAATTTCCCGTCCGTGGTATCAACTATAAAATGTTTAACGGGACATGTAGAAGTAAATCAGAACGAATAATAAATAAATAGTATTGCGCGGTAGAGTTATTACGAATGAATTAAAGTTATTATTATTAATGTCGTAATTGCTGTACCTATTATCCGTAATAAAGTAAACCTGTTAACAGCCGCAGGATCGATGTTAGCGGTTTATAATTCTCGCTAGCAAAAATTTATATTATAATGTTTACATTACCTTTACACGCCGTGATGGTTTTCTCTTGAAAGGCAGTGACCGGCTTGGTTGTTGACACGGCGATTGTGTTAAAAAATTACAACTTGTTCTTCGTATTTTCGAATATGACGACGGCATAGTCTCGAAATAAGGTTTTACTTTGAAACAAATGTTTTTTTAAATAGTCGTTTTTACCTATATAACTTAAAAGAATTAAACAGCAATTCAGGATTCCTTTCAGGATTGTTTTGTTTTTATCCATATAATTGAAAGGATTAAATAGCGAATGTAACTACCAGCACTTCTCATAATTCTCTACAATCAAAATGTCTCGCGCCCTGCAAGCCGTGTGCGCCCCCACGCAAAATACTAGTGCAATATTATATTCGTACTACCTGTGCCCTGCGGTGTCATCCTGTAGACCCCCTTAATTCAGCCCTGTCGCAAAATTCGTTACTAGCTGACGTCTTCTAAATAAACTACCTACCTGCTTTTCACCTTCAATGATCTAGTAGTTTTCGAAATTGCGTATTTAGACAGGTGGCACATTTGAGTCTGAATATCGTCTGGCGAAGTGTGGGTGCACTGCTTCCAGCTTCTTCGGGGGAAAGGCGTGACGATATGTTATGTGTTATGTTATTTATTTAGTCAGTGAGTGAATAAATGTGCTACCTTTAGCTTTAAATTTATTCGCACGTATTAATTTTAATTTATACAGGATGTTTCTTTAAACGACGTAGGACATATTCTAGATTATAATTAAGCAACACTGAAATCAAAAACAATATCAGCTGTTTCATACATTTCAACTCAAAGTTATTTATTGATAAATATTGTATTACGCGTCAAATTGCATAGAAAAACCCTGTTGTATACAACTTATACAATCGTTGTCGTATACAATCGCCGAGGTTGAATGACATGTTTCTATATCTTATAGTCTTATAATAAAAGCTGTCATATAATGATAAGTGCATTAATATCCTAGAATATGTCCGTCATTTAAAAAAACACCCCATAGGTACTTGTATAAACTTTTTACTTACCTAAATTTCTATGAACACTCACACCATAATTTAGCATTATTTAGTTTTGAGGTCAAAGTGTAACTAAGTATTAAGCTTCAAAGGTGTAAAAACAGCCATTTGGCGAAATCGGTATGAATTATTTTGAATGGGAATCGCCAAAAGCATCACTTACGCGTCATTAAATTATATTTCAAGTCAAATCTTCTAGCTTTATTAAATCGTTTATAATTGTAGCTTAATTGGGATCAGTTACACAAAACACTAATAACATGAGGTTTTTGCACTACATACAGTAATATTACCTTAAGATGTGTCAGTTTGTGCCAGGGTTGCCATCTGGTTTGCTTATTACCAAAATGCGGCATTATTGTAATGTATAAATCTGGTGGCAGAGATCACTACACATAAGCAATAAGGAGCCGGTTCGATACTTCAGCTCTGAGTTCAGTAGATTAAAATACTGGATTCAAAATTCTGCGATATCTTGCATCTTTTAGTCCTGTCGTATAATTATATCTGTTGTTCGGTAGTTTTGAAAATTGCATTTGGCAACCCTGATTGGTGTTACTAAATACAATGGTTGGAGCTCATCTAATGTGGCTTAATCACGCACCGCACTCGAGTCAAATAAATATGTTCTAACGTTATAAAAATAACGGGTAAGTTATTTAATAAATCTATGTAAGTGGGTTAAGATAAAAATCTATTTATTTCTTGCGAATAGACGGTATTTATTCTTCAAGAGACAAAGCAGATAGTAAGTAATTATAGTTGTGATTTTATTTTGTAAACAATTGTTACTTGATTCTTGTTAAATTACATAATAATAACACATATTATTATAGTAGTAGTATAGCTAAATTTTATTATTTAAAATGTAACTTTTTTTAACAAACTAATTGTGATTTTCGGACAAGTACAGAATGTATGTATACTTATCTTTGTATGTTTTCTGTACTTGCAAAATATTTAAATATTTTTTTCTGATTTACATTAATAATCTATACTAATATTATAAATCGAACAAAACTCGTCTGTCTGTCTGTTTGTAGGCTTTTCACGGCTAACCGGCTTAACGAATCTGGATGAAATTTGATAATTAGTAACAGTATTTCACGAGGAAGGTTTTTGGATACTATTTTCTGAATAAACGCGAACGAAGTCGCGGGTAACAGCTAGTATTTTATAGCTCTTAATGCATGTAGGTAAAAAAATGTTTTCTTTTACTTTTACACACCGTTATTTGCTTCACTTAGAACCAAAAATGTTCCTAGCTTGGAACTAACTAACAATGTCAATGTCTTAGAAGTCAATCATAACCTACTTTTAATTGTCGTATTGAAATAAAACTTTAAATTTACGAGTATTTAAATTTACAGTGTAGTTCGGATGACAAAACTATTATTTGGTATTTTTTTAAGTTTTTATACTACATACTATTATTACGAGTATTATGCAAAAAGATGGCGCCAGTATTTTTTCTCACAAGCGCCGCTGCGCTGGTTGTACCTCATGAGCCATATTTGATAATTAAACTCCGAAAAGTTACATTACGAACAGTAATATCCTGATCTCGATCTGGAACAGCTGAAAGCTTTATGATTTTATACACTGTACAATGAATACCTTATTAAAATACTGACCATAAAGCCTGTTTGATACTGTGCGAACAGTTTTATACTAATTAGTTTCAAACACTCCTTCAATCCGGACTGGATGTATCATTCTTTTAAATTGTCTTAATTACACATTCAAGTTTTTTAGTGTTGAAGGTGTGAAATATGGTTATAATTGCTCGAAAAGCTTCGAACCAGTTTATTTTATCTTAGGAATGTAATCAGCGTGCAAAATGCCGGTGTCTTGTAAAACTTGTATAATGTACCGAAACGAATATATGTAGATAAAAAAACGCGATCTTAAAAAATTCTTGCTCTTAATTTTAGCACCTGCCGATTTGCGCAATTTTATAGTAGCTCGGTGACATTATAAGAGAATGGTATGCGACTTGATAATACTTGAGTAGTTACTGTGTAATTAAAAATAGTAAAAACAATGCAAAATTATATCATTACGATCTCATCATCATCAGAACAGCTCGATGGTACCATAAGGTTGCATTGTCACCAGACTTGCATAAGTGTGCCCAATTTCTGCTCATTAGGATTGAGAAATGATGCGGAATTTTGAAACGATTTAGGGCCGATTTTTCAATGGTCAGATAAACAAACAAATAGTGTTTATTGAACTGATAGCTAATTATTCTGTTTTTCAATGGTCAGGTATCATTTACTAGACGAATAACTCATCTATCTGAGGTATAACTTTATTTGTCGGTGGAACGGCCAGATAGCAGTTTATTCTTTGGAATAAATTGTTGAGACTGTCTAAATGATGGTCTTATGGGTTGTCACTGTAAAAAAAGATTGATATTTCCGACACGCAGAAACTAAATTAATTTTAATAAAAAAAAACTACCATGAACAAACTACATGAGCCATTTACCATAGCCAAACCAGCCGACGACTTTTGCACAGATTAGTAGTACAGTGACGTTTAGACAAGACAGTGACATAAGCGAAAAGTGAAAATTCGAAGTCCTTTTCTAACGCGTGGATATTTTATAGTTTTGTTTCAACTGTCTGAAGTTAGCTTTTGTACACACTGAATAAATGCTCAGATAGTTATTCCCAATTTAAAATTGTATTGAAAAACCGAACACCGTTTATGAGTCGAATAAACAGATTAATAAAGTTATTGGCTCGGCAGTTATTAGGCGAAAAAAGTAAGGATTGAAAAATCGGCCCTTAGTAACATATATAGGCAAATACGAACATTGCAAGTTAAATAAAAGTTTGTCAAAACGGGTGCTAGAGTAAGGAGGTTATCAGCGGCTTACTAATATTTTAATATTTGAAAAGCCCTTAGGGTTCAATAGATATTCACAAACATTTCTTAGCTCTATTTTCGATAGTAGACAGGCAGTATTCCCAATTTCTATCTCGAATCTTTGACTCTCAAAGAACAACACTTCACAGATCATTATGTTTATTTGCCTCGTAATATAAACATAACCAAAATATAATTGCGCTATTCTAATTTGGAAAACAAACAGTTCGCACGTAGAGCGTTAACCTTTTAGATTTCAGTTATATTCCATTTTAAGCAATAGTTAGGTACTTCTATCTCTTCTATATGCAAATTAATATCTGTGTAATTACCCTCTTGTTAGATTAAGATCTGACTCATACTTTTGAAATGGGAAATGAAATTACCATATTAATTTATTTGCTTAGATGTATACATAGGCCCGTTTTTTTAATCTCATCTGTTATTAAAACATTAAATTTATGCCAATACATGGCCATAAAATTCCTAGGGCTCTATAGTGACAGCACAGAATATAATAACAGTTTAAAATGACCGATGATTACACATTTATTGCCCGGCATACGCGAAACGATTAATCAGGCACCACCCTTCGCAAACATTAATTTTAATAACATAATTAATTGTTCGTACACTTAGAAATTGAGTTGAGTTAAATCTATTAACGTCGACAAATAAATCAATTTTTGTATGCCTGTAATCAGTGCTAATACTTTATTCGATTAGTTATAGCTCCAGGTAATTTTAACTGTTAGATTTACTATTTTTTGTTTAACCATTTTCTTGCTTAAAGTAGCGGCATTTGAGGTACTTGTTTTGTAAAAATATTTTAACAATTCGTCAACCTTTTTATTGTTCAATTTACCAGTTATTATATAATTTAAATGATGATACATGATGTAAAAATGTAAAATTCACCACTAGACGTCATAAAAACACGTAACTAAATCGTTAAGTTTAGTGTTAATTGAACATCCAGTAAAAGCTATTATCTAAAATTGAACGTCGGCTACAATGTGATGGTGCTCGCGTTGATGTCTTTTATATGAAGGCGCTAAGCGAGAGGCCGCGCGGCTAGCGGCCGGTATTTTGACGACAGCTTTATTAAACATGCCTTAATACCCACCCTCTAAATAAGCTATAAATTCCATATTCCATTTATTGGAACAGTCGCAACTCAATGTATTGGAATAATAAATACGTAGGGAGGATTGAGAGAGCAGTAAAGTGTAGCGGCCTGTAGGCGACCGGTGGTCGATTGCATCTGTTGTCGCTCCTCATATCGGCCAGTGCAGTGATTTAACCGCCACCTGTCTTAGTTTATGTGCCGCGATAGCCACACTGGGAAACGAAGATAGCTTACGGCCGAGTCACATTACGTACCAATAACTCGTACTACTTACTGTAACGGCTTCCTGATTCCTTCCCACTTTTAGGTGAACCTATTTTATCGCTTCGATAGCTTAGACTATTATATTATTCGACAGCTACGTATCAACAAAGATTTGCTAAGAGCTACAGGTTACTGTTAACATTAAATGCGTATTCAGAGAAGTGTTTCGAGCCCATAAAAAAAGAAATACTGATTGTGATATCACCGCATTAGTATGTGATAAGATAAGATGAAAACAACGATATGCCAAAAATGGACATCACATGAACCGGCACTGCTATAGTTGTCAAAACAGCGGACATAAAATCTTTTTGCACATACGGTTTCCGTGACGGCGCTACTCCACACAGATAATATACTTAGATATTATAAATAAGCCACTTTATAATCCGGCCGTCCGATTGCAGGAATCCAAACACTGACACAAATAAGATTGGAAAGTCGGGATGTATAAAGAATTTGTCGTTAACGATTATAGCAATTATTTCGTGAAATGGTTTATTTATCTGTGTACAGATAAGTTACGTATTCAGTAGCTAAATGTGGCGCTTTATAAATGCGTTTAATCGTGTAGCCAAAGTAATAAGTTGTGTAGCTGTGCGCATGCGCAACGCACCGCAGCTGGACTCGCTAATGAGAGCGCAATTCAAATCAACTGATTTATAAGGAGTGAGTTATTTAGGCGACCGCGACTACAATATTTATTTATATTCTAACGGCAGAACTGATACTCCATATTATTGAGATAAATTCAAGCGGGAACAGAGCCGTCCCTATGGTTTAGCGCACTGCGCTCAGCTCAAATCAATATACAAAGTCACTACCGCGCATAACCTAATTTATACGTTTATGAAATGAATAATGCATTGGTGCTACGTCGGCTAATATTGTTTCTATGTCTGGAGACCGCTGTGCCGATAGCAGCCGTTCAATTAGCTTCCGACTACAGCAATAACGCGGAACACATAGCGCCTGCACTCGTGACGCGACAAACCAACCAAATGAGTGTACTCTTAATTAGCCTTTATGCTATAAATTTTAAAAGCGGTGATAAGGTCCCGTTGCGCGTCCGCTGGGAACCCTACCCGACTAATGGCGCTCTCGAAATTAACTTTAATTAATTTGCTTTTCGCCAAACGTGCTTCCAGTACCTATTTCAGCAAAGGAGCGTGCCTGATAACAATGTCGAGAATAAACACGACATGTATAGCAGGCGTCTACAATTTGGACCCCTGACCTGAACTAAAATTCGTACTAAACAAAAAATAGTAATATTCGTAATGCAAGAAATTACTCGCCATTATGGTATCGAGCATAGTTCAGTTATTTCTCATAACTTCCGATCCCGTGTCGTTTATTACTGGTATTAACTTTTTTCAGCGTAACATAATACAGCATAATACCGTTTTAACCATATTTTAATGAACTGAAATTTGAGATACGTGGTGGAATGTAGTATGTTAAATATCGGTATCTCTGATGTTGGCTAATGACTCGACGTGTCGGCTTTAACTATGATTAGAATGAGAATTAGTATGTAACAATGCAAGCCATGAACTCGTGGCCCTAATCAACAACTGATTTAATGACCGCATAAAGGCTTACCTTCATTAAACGAGCGATAAAGTTTATCTAATTTTATTATCGAATGTTCGGTTCCTCACGACAGACGTGTTAGAGGAGACGAGTTATAATTAAATCATCACTAACTTTTCTTATGCCGTAAGCTGTTTCGTGCATTTTGTTAAATGCGAACGATTTTTTTAAGAAACACCAATTATGTTATGATTATGTGGTAACTTAGTGTTATAGCTTAGCCTAGATTTTGCAAAATTGGAGGATATATAATTTTCTGGCACAACGCTCACCAAACTACGCCTTCCGACGCTTAGGCGGACGCGTATCGGCGGCGGCGGGCGGAAAACGCCCTTCCGATTAATATACAAGAGCGCGTGGCGGACGAGTGCATAGCGCTGTTAGCTGCACTATGCTTTTGTTTATGTTACTGTGAACACTACGTAAATGGAATGAGAGTTGTCTAGTGCTGCCGATAACGGAGGGCTTTGTCTGCAATTAAGAGCGGCGAGACTGCGAGAGCGGGTCAGCCGTCCGCTCGCATTACCCCAGAGTTATGGAGACATTTCGAGCGTGTCTGGATTGTTTAACTACACGCCTGTCATGTTTAGAATAAACTCGCGTTATAAATCTGCCATAATGTCATGATTCTGCTGAAATTGGTTGGCAACAGCAACTATGAGTAGTTACATTGTTGCAATGTTTGAAAGGTGAAACACGCCGTGCGTTTTACTTACTTGGGTTACATGGTAAATCCATCATAAAGTTATTCCGAATGGGTTTGATAAAGTTATTCCAAAAAGGTTAGATAATCGAAAAAAAACTCATTATGAACAGCTTTTTCTATCAAAGCAACTGTGAAATCACGAAAATAACATTTGTGTCTACCATTTTGTCAAGTGCAAGTTAAAAACCTATTTAATGAAACAGCCACTCTAATGATTTCAGGGTTGCATCCCACAATAATTCTTATTGTTTATATGTACTACACCACTGCTCAGTGCTGAAAACTACCTAATTACAAGTGATAACAGCAACGTAAATATCCGGTGCAATGCAAGATATGTGAGGCAGGTTGGTATTATACGGCTTTGATCATAAACATTCTTGATTAAATGAGCTTTTACCGAGGGCGTAATGAAATACATATACCACAGTCAAAGGAAAGCTACCGCTCGCTGTTTGCGTTTAGCGGCTAGTTTAGATCCTCTTCCTACAAATACCTGTTAAGTGCTTAGTGCAGCCAATTCTGAAGAATTTAGGTTATTAAATCCTAGTAATCAACTCAATTCCTAACTGATTTAGGTTTAGGCTAGTTTATTTACTAAAATATTATTGTCTTTGTTATTGCTCCTTAATTATTAGGTAAAGGTAAAAAAATTAGCAAGTTTAGCTATGAAAATTAAGCCTGTATCCCAAGAATCTGATACGCATTTTCCATAGATTTAACCTCGAGTCAACATTTAAATTTCTAAATATTATTTAATTAGAAGTTGAATCTATTAAGTCGATAATTTTCCTAAAATTACAAAAATACTAAATAAGTCAACTAGAAATTGGAATATCTAATAATGTCATGTCATATATCATATCATATAATATCATGTCAATATTTACAATATTCTGTCAGCAAAAATATTTAAAACCTGACATCGCATTTTATTACTTAAACTTATAATTTGAAGATATGTACGTTCAATCATTATCCCGCAAGAAGGGATGCAGCCAATTTATTTTTGATCCACACTTGTCTAGTCGCCATTATAATCATAATGACGTCTTTTACCAAGTCACTTTTCCAGCATCTCGACGAATCCATGGACAACTCATTTACTAAAATCGGCTTAGGCTTTAGGTTGTACGTGGGAACATCTATATATTTTAAATTTATATACATATAATGCACGTACTCGTATTTCCGAACCCCAATACCTTCTTTATGGCATCGCTGTTGTTGAGTATAAATTCACCAATTACCTAAAATTAATAAGAAAAAAAATGTATCGAGATCTCTCAGCAAGACTACCTTACGTCTATTATACTACTAAACGTTTAATAGAAGCACATAAAAGAGCTCACGCAGAGCACAGTTAGTGCCTAAAGCTGAAAAAAACTTGAAGCGAGCGTTCAACAAACAGAATCATTGGACTCTCACGACCAGCCTTGTATCCCAAATAACAGAACAAAGAAAAAATTTCACGGGTTCCATCACGTTTTTACTATTCTAAACGGTTCATTGATGACAGAGTCCTAGCAATCTAGAATGCTCTAGTTAATTATTAGAGTAGCAGTTCGCTTCCAACTGAAACCTCACTCATATATTCGAACCCCGCTCAAATTCGATCTTAAAAACTGTATTTGAATGAACTGCTTGCTTGCAAAATTTAATGAAAATCAGATTAACGGTATTCTAATATCGGACAAATGTATTAACAAGCAAATCCCGAGTTGTTCCAGTAGACTGTGGCATTCGCTTCGCTCGGTCAATTAGCCAGTTTTCCAAAATTTATCTTGAGGTTCAGTAAATTTGTATATTTCAGAGAGAGCGTGTGGGTTCTTTATTGTGATACTTAGTTCTAACTAATTAAAGCTCTTTTGGATGCAAACAATCGCTCCCAACGGTTTCGCTCGTGATCACTCGATTGACTTGCGAAATCTTTGCCAAGTCGCTGCTAATTAATCTGTGGCAGAGGGCAACTGCTTCCTATTCTCAGATTACCTGATACAGATTTCGCAATCAAGATTATCCAAGCCCATCATGTTTTAGTCAAAATTCACATATAACATGAAGCATTATTAAAAGAAAAAATAAAACCCGGCCTCAAAATGTTAAACTACGTCACTTCCACTATCAAGACGATTCAAATGACACCTCACATGTCGAAAGCTATCAAGCAGTTTAGGCTGTAGGGTGCGCCAAAGAAACCTCATTCATATGTACATACCCACATACATACTTGCATACATACACACATAAACTTGAAAAACATAACCCTCCTTTCTGCGCAGTCGGATAAAAATAGCTGTTATTGGTTCATTATTAAACTTAGCCTAGAGAAACTCAATCTGGACGCTTTATCTCAATCTCCGTATTACGTGGTTTTCTCAAACTTTAGTGCGTTTTTTGTCGAAAAAGACCTTGTATATCGTGCTAAATCTACCTTTATGGGGTAGTCTGTGATTATTCTGCAGTAAACAAAGCCGTGTGAAGAGATCACGAGTCTATAAAGAGACGACAATAATCGTTGGTAGCGCGCCGGGTCCCCTTGTAAACTCCTGTTTGAAGCCGGTAGCTTTACAGTAGCGTTTCTGCATTTTAGTTTTCTTACCTGTTGTTACTTTTACAGATGATATGCTTGTAAGACTGATTTATGTAAATAAGCCGTCCCTGCAATGCACATAGAGTTTGCAATTTCTTCAGACGGATGCTATAATGCAACGCTCGGAAACGATTATCACTGACAGATATTCGAGAAAATTGTTGTCTAGTATAAGAAAATACAAAACACAGCAGTCATGAAAAGTAAAATACACCTTCCCATGACTTATAGAACGACTGTTTCCGTCTCAACTTATAACTGGTGTTAGGTTTAGACACCGCTGTGAACCTATACACCATCAGTTAAGCACATGCAGTATTGAACACAGCTTATACCCCTCGATGCCCGGTAGAGTGCATTCGTATTTATAGACCAGTTTAAATCACTGACACGCAGTATCGTGTACCGTGACTTGGACACTTCCTCTTCGTTAACATCTTTAACAAATTGAGAATAGTGCTCATACAAAGTACCGTAAATGAGCTGATTAGTAGCATAATGTTTGCTAACTGACTGCGGTAAACCAAGAAGGCAGTGTGTGAGGACTAAATTGGCAAGCGTGCCACATACCAGGCATGGATGATCAGCAAACAAATCGGTTTTAGAAGTGATGAGTTGTGGATTCCAAACGTATATGTGAAAGTTTATTTTTCGTGATGCTGCTCCAAAGGCTCGAATATTTGTAGTGAAGGTTTTATCTTTCGTCATATTCGTGCAACCTATTACAGTGTCCGATCATTTTTTGTCTTATTTTGTGTTATCAACTTTGTACCTAAAATAGTAGGATCAAAATCACCTAAATTTGACATAACTTTTCACTAAGTTAAATGTCAACAATAGACTATTGAATCAATAATGGCCATGTTAAATTTTAGTGAACATAAGCTCAAGACGAGTGGCGAATGCAAACATTAACGTTTATTTTCCATTTGTTCCAGCACACGTTAACGGGTCACAGCGGCAAAGTAATGGCCGCGAAGTTCCTGGGAGAGCCTACCAAAGTGATTACAGGGAGCCATGACCGGACGCTTAAAATATGGGATCTCAGAAGTAGAATGTGTAAGTATGGCCATAAATCCGTTTGCCGGGATATGTTCGCCGTAGTAGAAATGTAATTGGACGATAGATATTTCAATTAAAATGGAAATACGTAGTGCCGCTGTTTTATACTCGGCGATTTCGTAACGTGAATTCCTGAAGTAGTTGCTATAACGCCGTTTATATTCCACTACTGCGTATAAAAAAATCGTAAAATGGATCAATAAATATCTAAAACGCAGATTTTATGAGAACTTTAAAAAGTCTAAACTGTCGATACTTAAACGTTTGTTGTTAAATGATTTAGTCTGAAGAATTTATGGTATTTAGTTGGAGATATATTAAAAGTTTTCATAGGAGGAGGCATTGTGCCATAACATATTCCAAGGCACCCTATATAGCCGGTACACAAAACTGTGACAACTTTACTAATTACCGGTTGCTAATGCTGAAAACTACATCTACCACAACAGACGCGTGCTGTATAATTGCATTAATAAACCTCCATCGAGGGCACCCAGAGTGCTCTGCAGAAATAATTCCCAGATATCGTATTACCTTTTACCATATACGTTGAACAGTTAACAGTACGTGTCTGAGGGCAACTCGGGAATAGAATACTGATAGAAATTTGTGCTCCGAGACATATCGGGTGGGTTCAAATTAATTGACCCGTGAAACCTCGCCATTCACTATAGTTAGTTTACTGTAATTGCCTTGTTAGCGATACATTATAATGTAATTGATTTCCCTACTTTGAGCACAGTTGATCTTGGCGAGGCAAAGGTCTGAATGGGCAAAGATTATAGGCTTACATCTTCACAATATGTTATATCTATACCAGCTTACCTAAACATTTATTGCACATTAGTAGGCGTGTTTATAAATAAACTTTTTTGTTGTTAGATACTATTTCGAGAACGATATACATTACCCGTCGATCACAGAAGAGATAGCGAACATGTCTTGTCATAAAAATGCGGTGTCGCTTTCCATACGTTTGCGTTCATCGGTGTTATTTCAAGCATGGTACGAATTTCGACAGGTACAGAAACAAAGTTCGCAGGATCATCTTGCAACGACCTGGTGACGTCAGACGGCGCTGGCTCGACGATCATATCGGGACACTTCGACAAGAGAATCAGGTTCTGGGACATACGCACCGAGATGTCGGCGAACCACATCGTGCTTCAGGGGAAGGTCACCTCACTAGACCTAAGTAGAGGTAAACTTTGACACTAAAATCCTCGTTTGATAGCTACCGCACTTTAAAGTCATCCTACTTCGTTAATTTTAATAGTGTTCGTTCAACAGGAACAACGTTTCATTTGCAGTAAGTACTCACTCGTAACTTTGGTCTAGACCTAATTAGGTACAAATTATTTCGTAATTAAATTCTAATGAAACAGACTCTCAATCGACCGCTGAAGGTGTGTGCTATTGAGAATGCTCTCGCACTACTTTCGTCTAAGAAGTTATTAGTTCAAGAGTTGGCAGTTCGTTGCAGTCGTGACATCCGCAACCCAGTTACCACTAAATATCTACATTATTTGGCAGCTAATTTTGAAAGCTCGACAGGAAACCGATGATTAATCTCGGCAGTAGAACGGCAGCCACAATATATCATAGTAGAGCGGGCGCCCGCATCCATAAATGGCTTGTTAATTTCCGTATATCATAATCAAAAGTATTATTAACAAGTAATGGAAGGCACGCGTGCTAAGCATCGGTATTCGTGTCAGCGACGTGACGAGTGCGCGTTGCCCATTTCCGTTACGCGTCTCGATCGATCCCTTTTTTGTCAATAACGGTCTGCGCATTGCACGAAATGTTGAGATTGATACCTTCAATCAAAGTGAGTGTCGGGACGCCACCGCCGCCGAGGAAGCTGATTAAATCACGTCGATTCGGCCTCCGGACGGACGAATGAGTCCGCGCCGTACGATCGCCCATCACGAGCGCTCCAGATACACGCTGCTATCGAATATCGATCATATTTCACGCGAGGATGCCTCGTGTATCGCCGATGACTCGATGGACCGACATATTGAAAACGTTGTCGAAAGCATTTAACGCTTAATAGTTTTTGTAATCATTTTTTGTTGTACCCAAATGTCAACGGGGTCAAGTTTCCAAACAATTTGATACTATCTCGTGGAATATAAATCTTCGCCTCTAATTACGTGCCGCAAATTGGATTCGAAACTTTCTCAGAGATATTGATTTGAAATCTCTATTAGAGTTTACTATTTGACCCTGAGACGACTCCTGGAGCTATGACTGATGACTAACTAAACTGAGATATTATCTCGTAATATTGCCCTCTAATTTAATAAAACGCTGTACGCGTACTACATTGCGTTTTGCCTCTATAGACGAAAGGGTCAAGGTTAAACATTGCCTTCATACGGCTATGGAAAAGGTAAGCAATAAAGAAGATAACGGCTCGGATAGATCGCAACAAATCATCAGAATTAGGGACCATATAAAATGTCCCCGTATAATTTTGTAATCATTCTTAATACCTCAATGCCCGTTATGGAAAATTCACATTTCACACCTCTATATGTACATACCTATTTGAAAGTAAAGTCAAAAGTCACAGTTTGTGTTATTTATTGGTGTTTATGGTTTATTGTTGCAGATAGCAACTGTTTATTGGCGTGCGTGAGGGACGACACGATACAGTTAATAGACCTTCGAATGAATACGATAGTTCGATCTTTCAGGTGAGTAACAATTTCATGTATAACTTTTATTTTAATTGGTTTTTTAATGATGTTTTTTGCGTGCAATAAAGGCGTTATTTTTGCCTTACTACATACTCCTTAATTACCGTGTCAAAAAGTGCCTTTTGCATCCTCTGTCGCACCAAAACTTGTATGTGTTCTACATTGATGAAATCTCATGAGAACCATGTAGGGAATTCTACTTTCTTATTATCTTGATCATGCGCATGATGGATTCATCACCTCGCAACTTAATCATCTCCATAATGCGCACTCACTTTTACGTAAGTTTATTGTGATCTGAGCGTGTTCCACCATATTGGGGTTAGCGGTTTTCCCATAGATGTAAATTATACTTTTTTTACAAATAGCCGTATAAGTCAGACCTCCGTCGCATTAGTCATGACTATTCGCCCACCTACCTTTAATGCTTCATCATTTTTATGTCTCATAAATTCTTTGCCTATTTTAGAGGTGTAAAAGTTTAAAACACCCAATCAATGTCTTTATGATGATCTTTATTAAATTCTGGTTAAGGAAAAAGCGCAATTAAAAATTAAAACAAACAGAATTAATTTTTTCGAAAAGTTTATTACGCTGCGCCTACGCAACCAAAAAATACAGCTAGAATGAACCTTGCATTTCGGACTGCTAAAACCACAACGCTGTCTGAACAAAGACGAGAAAGAATTAAAAAAAATATGTATAAGGTTTTTTGTTTAAAAAAAAATTCAAAACATGCTTTTATGGCGCAAAAAAAAATTTTTTCGAGCTACTCTCAGCAAGCTCTTTCATTCGATACCCATATTGTAGACATTAAAAATAACTTGTCCGACATTTTGGGTGTTCCGCCATGTTGGAATAATGACGTCACACAACTGACTGTTAATTGTCATCCAAACTTAACGTGTAGGGTCAACTAGGGTAAATGCGTCTGTGGAGCAATTGCGTCTTTCGAGAATCACTGACAAACCCTTCACAAATTAGGCACCTAAGACCATATTGTACAGATTATTGCAACTAAAGATAGAAAAAAGATGTAGGTGGCGCCTAATTTGTGAAGGGTTTGTCAGTAATTCTTGAAAGACGCAATTGCTTCAGTGACCCTATACCAAATTTCAGCTCAATCGGTTGAAAATATCTGCTTCAAAATTGACTTGCAAGAACATACATACCCGAACGAACATAGTTATACATATGTACATACATTGCAAGTTAAATAAAAGCTAAAAAAAACCATAAGGCTTCTTATATTAAGGTACTTCAAAACCCTAAAAATTTAAATGGGCAACAGCAAATTAAAAATGGGTAGAGCGCCTTTATAGTCTATTTAAAAACATCAACAGTAGACGGAGATTATGATTAGAAAAAAAAACATTTGCGAGGATTTTTGTCAAAATTGTAATTGTTTTTCAGTCACGAGTCGTTCAAGGTGGGTTGCGACTGGTCGCGAGCGGCGTTCGGTCCGAGCGGCAGGCTGCTGGCGGTGGGCGCGGCGGACGGGGCAGTCTTCGTCTGGAACACGCATACAGGGAAACTGGAAACAGTGCTGAAGGATCACGCGTGAGTATATGAATAGCAACAATTATCTGAGTTAAAGCTTTTCTTAGTTTTTTTTTTTTTACACATGCTTATTCACGTGTACTATGAATAGCGATGATAGCCTATTTGGAGTAAGCCCGCCTCTCAAGCCAAAGGAAGCGGGTTCAAACCCAGCCGACGGCACGCACCAATTTGTTCATTGTGTGAACATAGAGAAAGAAAAAGAAAGCAAAAAAGTTTATTTGTGACCTTTTAAAATTAAAAACATTAAGGGAATTGTACAATCTACAAGGTCACAAAACGGCCCCAACTCAGCATAATGCCATACATACGTGCGTATTGTATGTCATCTGCTACATGACTGGAGCCCGGTGTATAGCGACAGGCTCGCCCCCTGTCACATTCGGGACTGAATATCATCCGGCAAAGTGTAGGTGTTGTATTACACCTCTGCCAGCCCCCTCGGGGGGAAGGCGTCACGATATGTATGTATGTATTATTCACGTCAATACTAATGTGTTGTTTACGAAAATAACTATTGTTTAGCTTGCGTCTATTGATGTTCTAAGCTGGTCCAAATCTGGTAAGGCCAAGTCTTACAAATGATTAAATATCAACTTATTCTATTTATGTGGTATCCGCATTAAACATCCTTAGCATTTCTAAGGATCAAAAGGATAGCAAAAACCACCAGCTGACATCTAAATCACTTGTAAGCAAGATCCACGACTTCGAGAAATACTATCCTACGCATGTATTCCAATACAACCGAGACATAAATCATACCCAGTGGATAGAAGTGGCACATAATAACATGCGACATCGAAGCGCTCTCTGACACACAGTAAGTAGTTGCTCGAGGATATATTGTAAGCGCACCACCGTCGTATCTTGGTGACGAATGATTATAAGCTTAGTGTGATTTGCTCAGTACTTTCCAGTGACAGTTTTAAATTGGTTCCGCAGTTCTTAGCAATGTATAAGCTAATGCAAGCGAGGTTTTAACAGCAAAATGTATTTTTCCAGCTAACTAAAAGAGGAATGAAAATAAACGTAAAATCGGCTTACAATTAACAAAGATTTGATTGTAAATTTTGTGTTGGAAAGTAACAAAAAAAAATTGAAGGACTGATACAGAAAATCAGAATGAAACGTGAACGTTGACTTTGTCAGGGCAAATTCTAAGCGCACTGATAGATCAGTTAGACGTGATTTATTTTTATAGGTTTACCCGTGCGACAGATACGTAGGCAGCGTACCGTTCTGCTATCGTTCTCAACGCTCAGCTCTGAACCACGACCCCGTGAAATATCCCCGACAACATATCTGACCTTGAATTTAAAACTGGAATTGTTCCACTCGTGACATCGTTCGGTCCCCGTAACATTTCGCATGGACAATTGAAAACGTGAGGTCAACATACACCCGTGCTGTCTCACCATTGCAAATTTCTCTTTCCCATACCGTACAATGCATATTTATTTGGCATTAAGCTATCTCCACACCTGCCATGTCCCATTAAACTGAACAATGGGAATTAAATACTCTCCTATTTACGACTGTGCGCTCTGCGAGAGCTTTTGCTGCTTACCTATCTACAAAGTATTTTATTATAAGTTTTAAATGAAACAGTAATTACCGGCAGATTGCACATTTAAAAAGTTTTTCAGTATTTTCATTACTTTTACGAAGGTTTTACTCGTATGTGTGTTTTATGTCGAATAATTTTATGCTTACCTTTATCTGCACTTCAATTTATAGAAACCGTCCAATAGCATAACGCCTACTCTACTACAGTGTAAGTATAATGTGAAGGATACATGATCTTTCTGCCTGGAGACAATCAGATGCTAGAGTTTGCATACAAAAGCCCAGCAAATTAAACGTCATTGTTCTTCGAGCTTGATGTGCAGTCGAGTGCGCGCCGCGATCTAATCTGGCGCGATTCTCGCCAACACACCTTACACAATGGTGCAAACATTTCCCGCGACAAGGACAAAAGAAACGCGGAAAGACTCCTTTATACATCTCCACATAACTCTCGGTTCGTACTATTTGTCCCAGATGGACTCACCTAGGTTTGAACAGTGAAATTGCACGTTTCATTTTACTGTTGCCACAGAATCTCCGAGTCTAATTCAATATTGAAACAAACATTACTACGGTTTCTACAATATACCGTTGCCACTTAAAACTCTTATCATTTTCGGTTGGAATCAATTTAATTTTAGACCAACAGTATCGTAGTAAAAGGAGATGAACAATAAAGATTACTTTCCTTTTGGCTATGACCATTGTTTCTCATTTCATAAGCACACTAACCGCAGGCGCAGGTAAGTTAGGTCCCGACTACAATGAAACTGTGCCTTGCGACTCGCACCAAACGTCGAGTATAATGGTTATCTCGAAAAGCTCATTAACATTGTTACCTACTGGTCTGCTTGTGCAAATTAATTTACATCCGTGCCACAGAAAGTTAAGACTACGTACCCGCGGTTCGGCTACTGTGCAAGCTTTTACGGCCTTATCGAAATAATAATCTGGAAGCTTTCTTAATCAATGCGATCAACAACACATTAAAGTTCTCCGATTTTGTCCGTATCGGGTTTCCTTGTCCTTATTCGTGTTCGTTATCGACGGTGACATTCACGGAAATGTAAAATATGACACAGATGGTGGTGTGATTGTGTTTGCGTTAGTGAGTATCATTGCTATCTCCGGCGAGGGTCGCTTTGTACGACGCCGGGTTGTGCGCGCAGCATGCGGCCTTTGTTGCACAAAATTAGCAAGAACATGTGCGTCGCGCAGTATTGTCGTCGTCGGGAATCGTTATGATTTATCGCGTGGTCCCGCAAGCTATCGCCGATTGGATCGCCGATACAACTGCCATGGGAATGCACTTAAACATAACTGCAAATTAACGCACTTCACGCACCATGTTACTTTGCCTTATTAGTCACAATAATTGTATAACTATTTAATTAATAATTTAATACTTACATAAAAATGTATCTTACATATTTCCGATTAACAATGTTTTAATAACCAATAACAATATTTTAAACGATATCCTTGTAAAGGCAACTTCATTTTCTTCTTATCTGCCACTGTATGAATAAGGAGCATTGCGTGTCTGTACATTGTAATTTCCACCGTCGCACTCTATATTTTCGTACTTATTTATTGCGTTTTTGAAGTTATTACGTAATAAATGTTAGTCGACAGTTATTAGTGTCCAGTTTCATATGTATAATCGGAAAATGATCTCAGGGTTGCGTGCATGTGGGATGAGACGCTGTACGTAATACGTGGCAAGGTCGGAATGGGTGTCTAGACGTGCAAGTACGTTCTTATCTTGAATGGACATTCTCTGTAATGTCATTGTGACCTAAACCCTGAATCTGCAGCTGTACATGCACAGTTTATATCTTAATTGCCATTCGACGGAATGGCTATCATGGCTATCAAAGGTATACGTTTCAACTGTTAGGTGCGTCTAAATGGGTAACTATTTTACGATAATGACTGTGTAGCCACGATATTGTTCAGCATCGCAAATGCTCAAGTATTGTCTAATAATTTTCTTACCATGTTTTATCAAGCTTTTTTATGTAATTGAATGTTTTATTGTCAAATCTTAACGATGTTGTAACAATATGAATGTACCTATTATCAAATTTCTAGTATTATGTACTTGCCGAGCATACATTCATTTGAAATGATTGTTTGTTTATGGCGCGCCTTTAGCCTCTTAGATTGTTAAACAGCAGGAACCGTAATTAAAGAAAAAAGATGTGAGTATACGTTTAAATCTGCTATAAGTATTATGTGTTTATTTAACTGAGGTGTACACTCTGCAACGGGCGTTATTCGGTCGTAAAGCACAATGTTGCTTTGGCGTTTAAGCCGTAGATAACCTCCACTATCATTTTATGGCGGTCAGCAAAGTACAGTAAAAAGGCGTCCCCTACGTTTCCTGCTGTCATAACTCGAGTGCGCGTATAGTACGTGCCTACAAGTCTATGTTAGCTCTGTGTTCGGACATTGGTCTCGACTAATCGCGGTGCATGCTTTTTGTACCGGAAAGGCTAACGACCGCGGCGGATAGGTTCTTGAAATTGCTTTATTGGGTAACCTGTTTCCGAACACCGAACACGGTAGGCGTTTAAATACGGTTAGGAGTTATGAATCAAACAAGTACAATGAGATGCAAGTAGGCACGCGGCCAATTCGGTTAATCAAGCGTCATTACCCAGCAATAAAACGCACTCCGCTTGCTCTAAATTTTGATTACATTTTTCTAAATAAATCGATCGCGTTATCCGGCTTTTTCTCATCATCGACCAGTAATTGTTGTTTACAACGTTTTTAATTGCAGCCCTAGGAGTGCAGCCATTAATAAAAATATCTCTTAATTAACGAATATCTAGATTGCGATTTACGATACGTAGCTGCAACTGTACCTAATGATTCGACATTCTTTAAGTAACCAGCACCTGTGGAGATAGCTCCTCTCATAACGCCATAAAGCGTTGTTATCGTGAACGCGTTCCGATAAGGAAACAATTGGAAAGTAGCGTGTGTCAGATTTGTAGATGTTTACGGCGCTTCCTAGTCCCCGCTGGATATATGCGGCCGCGCCGCCGCCGCTGCGCTCGTTACAGCGCCGGCGACGGCCGCGGGAGCGGTATGTGTAAACGAGCCGAAGCAGCGCGACGCTAATTCTTGTTTATGAGGAGCCTCGCCCCGCATAGATACGATATAAAGTCTCAGAGCGGACCCCGACAATCGAACCGACGGTGCTTGTACACTCAAAACTGTATGGACCACTCCGATCACGATCCATATTTGTAGGCGACGATAAATCGACATTACGAATAAAATGTGTTCTGATTCACGACCGCTTCCCGTTTCTACGCTTGGCGGCGTTAGGCGCGACGGATACGTACGGCTGGTGCATTTTTTGTCGGCCTCATTAAGCTTTAAGAGTTAATAAAAGCCACGATGAGTATCTTTAAAACGCCAGTGACACAGATTTAGGCGTCGACATAATATTTCTAATGTACGGCCGCGCTCGTATAAAATAAAGCAAGTAACCGTTCATAGTTTTCTCGTGTAATATTCTGAGAAGTATAACGGTGCTCGAGCCTCGGACACAAAAACGCTCCAGTTTTATAATAAAGTTTAGTGGTGTCTGGAAGTTATGTTTTATTGCTCGGTAAACTTAGATTTTGTCGGTATTTTCTCAGGAATGCCAGTTTACCTACTGTCCGCGGGTCCACGCATCACGTACGCGCCGTATGCATGTGATAATGCACCGATGCACGTCGCTGATAACACGGAAACCGTTTTTAAATCTGACCCGAGCTACGTTATACGTCTTTGAATCCCCAAATGTAATCCTATAGAGACTCAATCCGAGATCGATACAGTGTAACTTTAACTTTTGTTATCTATATTGCGCATTAGTATGTTAGGCCTTCCATGAAATTATGCCCAGCGCCAACTCTTATCAGCCCCCCGATGTGTAACGAAAACGTCACAGCTGCATTCCCTTATTTGTCTTGACGGCCGTCAAAGGCGGCTTGTCTGCCGGAGTCTCCAATGGCCGTCAGGGCACCCTATATGTGACAATCTCAAGGGTAAACCTGTCGGGTTGCATTCGCGTCACGTCCCAAAAGCTGTCAAATTTGTTTATGGGAAAGCCGAGTAGAATTTTTGCGTTATTTCAAAACACGATTTAAATTTCTAAATTATCAAACCTTTTTCTCTATTCTAGGTCGCCAGTAACAGCAGTCGCGTGGCATCCTCAATCCGGACTGCTGGCGTCAGTGGACCGCGGCAAGCGCGCTTTGATCTGGGGAGACTTGTGACACTGGGATGCGCTACCCCTGCCTAACCCAACCGATAAGCCAGTACAGGTGAATATTACGTCAATTCCTTAAATAAATGTGTATGCAGTGCCGGATCTAGGATTTCGGTTTAGGGGGGCTCGGTTTAGGTGAAAGTCAGCTTTATTAAGGTAGCTAAGATTTTGGTGTAGGGGGACATTGACTTAGGAGGCTAACAATGTCCCCAAATGTTTTAAGTAAGTAAACACAAAAACACAGAGATTCTGGACTACTGTAGAGCGTGAATTAGATACTTTGGTAGGGGAGCTTGAGCTATTGTTTTTATTGTTTCAATAAAAACAATAACCAGGGCAGCCTAATGTGCAATCTTAATCTATCATAGCTCTCTTGTTAATCTATTTCTAACTCTAAAAGGATAAAGTTTAAGAACTTAACAACACCTTAACGACGGTTTTGGGAGTACAATAAGACATTCAATTAAAGGACAACTTTCTAAATTATAAATACTCATAGAGATTCAAGCTTGTTAGGAATGATCTTCCTTGCGTGAGTTAAATCTAGTCAATTCTCACTTGGAAATCTAACATCTGACCGGTCTTCTATAACGGCCTTCAAATAAATGATAAATGTCTCCGATATTTACAACTTCCTAGATCCATCGTTCCGTTTAGAGTCGGTGTGAAAACAAGACAAATGTGTCTGCATAAATAAAGTCGTCTCAACTCTCGAGTCATGCCTAATATATTACCTACTAATTTTTAGCTTTAGGTATCCTTACCCAGACGAAAAGGTCAAACGGTTATTGCCATCCAAAGAAATGGTATCCTCATTTCTTTTGTACCTAGTTTTAAAATCCTACCCATATGGGCATTACGCCATCGTAAAAAAGCCGTTTCTATGACGCTATAGTTTTTTACTTTTATATGACTTTTCTAGTTTTAGCTTTCTTTTTGCACATTATCATAAATTCGCGCTTGTTTCGTTTTTTTTTGTGAATCATATTCGACTCTCTTTTCTTTGGATAACCTGGTTGCATTTGTAAGCGAGGAGTGTCGTTTTAGGTCTTAACGCCTTGTGCCTTAATGTCAATAAATGTCGTCGTAAAATGGGAAATGAGTTTATAATTTAATACTGAGATATTTAGACACAACTACGGCTTTATCTGGTGGGTGTCCATTTATAACTTGTACCGTTTTATCATTGAGTTTATTCGTCTTTATGTATCTCTCAATACAGGGTGATTGGAATTCAGACCTTATTCTTTCAAGAGTTGTTTCTACTCATCCTGGGCTACATTTAGTTCTGCATTTATTCACCAAAAATTTTAAGTTTTAAATGTTTTAGTAATTTTGTGGAAAATTGTATACAAAAAATTACACATAAGTAATATGAAATAACTCGAAAACTAAAAATGTTTGCTAAACTAATGTAACGCTTAAACATGACCCAGAATGAGTACGAAACCTTTGAAAGGATACGGTCTGGATTCCAATCACCCTGTAGAATTGTCTAAAGTAATAAAATTATTTGTAAACATATTTTACTAGTTTCCCGCGTTATCCTACAGCAAAACAGCAACTCTTAATTTGCCCTGGATGGAAAAAAGTGTTGTGTCTGTCCTCATAGTTCACATTACTTTTATGACAGATTTCGTTAATATCGTTTAAACCTTTCAGCCCTGATAAAGTACCAAAAAGACAAGGACATAAAGATAACATAATAATCGCATTAACAAAAATAATGCATCTAATAGTTCAAAGACAACAAAAACGGGGAAAAACGACAAGTTTATTAATCGCAGCTGATCGACTTACTTTGCCGTACAGTATGACCTACTGAACCAATACATCCTCCTTTTTTTCCATCTCACATTGATTGGGTGTTATTGTAAACAAGAGACCGGCTAAGTGCAAGTTCTCACCGCATCCTTGTTACAAAAAGCTCCGCGTACAGCACAACAATTGAAGTAGTTGTATATACAATTGCTCGCAGTACAATACCGACAAGTGAAAGCGTGACTTTCGACTTTCATTAAGTTTTTGTTAAGTGTATGTATGGGACGGCCGCGGCCATATTGTCTGGCGACATAATTCACCGGACCCCTGAATAAAGAGCTCCAAATATTTGTTCGATTTTTACTTTCGAACGGAACGCGCCGACTCGATGAAAGTGTTCTAAGTGATCCAAAAAGAAGGTCTAATGTTCTATTTAGTCGGAGACATACCCTTGTTATAATGAATGCAATTCCTATTACACTCTCACTGTTCACATTTTTGTAGATCTTCCGCATTCTTTCTATCGTTACTGAAGCTTTTATTTGGTTTGTCTCGGTGTCTGTGAGTCTTTGATGAAATCTTGCAAGTTGAATCGGAGCTGGTCTGATGATGCTGTCGGAAGGTGGCCATAGAAACTCCGCTACAAAACAAGTTAGACCGGCCGTTTGAGCTCATTAGATTGGTCTCGATGACCAGATTCTTAGTTATGTCACATTAAAGAATGATGAAAGCTTGTCTTTAAAGACTTTTCTAAAACTTGTTTTGAGTTCAGTTTTGTTATTAAAATCCTAAAATAATAGAAAACAAACCGTGATAAAGAGCTTGAATATTTAATAACGAAAGTCTCGTCAAGATCTCGAATAGTTCGACGACATTCTTGATTATTCAATAAAACCCACTCCTTTTCGAGTTTGTACATAGTACGAATAAAAATGTACTTGGTAATTTTTGCAAAAACATATTACATATCACATTCATCTTCTGGAGTGTTAACACTTAAGTGTTACAAGTATAACACTATAATTACCTACTCTACAATCGTGTGCGCAAGACCGCTTATTTTTAAGGAATCACTCATAAAAATAAATTACATTTTAATGGACCCACCGGGTTTTTCTTATCATCACACATAATATAGTTTATTTATGATTTTAAATATATTTTGGGTCGAAGTAAGCATGTTTACATACTTTCAAGATATATTTTCAAAAAACCGCAAAAAATTGTAGTTCAGTTTTGTGCTTCCTCTTCTCAGATGGTAGGTATTCTTAAACTTAATGTACATAGAAGTATTCAAATCCGTAGTGCAAAGATTGCAAAAAAAGATGTCAGTGGTTAATTTTTTGCGTGCAGTAGGTATGTAGCTAATGAAATAGTATTTAGAACGCTAATGTCATAGATAGATCTTTGCCATTTATTAAATAAGTATGAAGTGTCTCTGCAGGTGACCGACACGATCCGAGTTGCCGTGTCCGCGGATCGGAGATACATCTATCAGATGTCGATACAGTCGCTATAAAATACAGAATCGCAGGCCCTGAACTTCCAAAACTGTCCATCTTCACCACATATAATGAAATCTACTTCATCTGATGCCGCGGCAGTGCCTCGCCAAGTCGAGCTTACAAAGGCACATCCGCACTATCTTTTTCTCGAAGAGGTATTTACCTTTTGCAAAAGAGCTTTCCAAACGGTCTCGGGTCGACACAATTTTAGAACTAATACCTTATTTATGTTTTCGTCTATTTCGGTTTGCTAGTTACTGGTGAGTAATTTGCAAATAAATGTGCACTTGCCCCGTAAGCGATAATTCAAGGTTCGACGTTGATTGCAGTACGCTCAGAATTTAATTGGTAGGTAAATGGTCGCTGAGAAAGCTTTGTTACTGTTATTCTATATACTGTCAGTCGTCAATGTGGCTGTCGCTCGAGTCGAGACGAGTGCCAAACGATAAAAAAACTACGAGTTTTCTCTATACATATAAGGCATTTAACATCAATGAGACTGTTCAATATCTTTGTTGAAACAAATTTACAGGTAATTTGTGTTTTATGGCATATTAAATTCTAAACGATAAATATATATAAATTCTGCACATTTTAATCTGCGTTTATCATTATTTGAATGGAAGACGCTACATATACTCGTATAGTCAAGTAAATAGTAAATTTGGAATTATTCGTCGTTGTTGTGACTCTAATCGTAATCCTAACTAATATTATAAATGCGAAAGTAAGTCTGTTCGTTTGTATATTTGTTTGTTAGCGTTCACGCCTTAACTACTCAACCAATTCCGATAATTCGTGAGATTTTGCATGACTACACGTTGTCAGGAGTACAGAAGAGGACATAGGGTAGATAGTACTTTTTATCCCGAAAAAATTAACGGGTCCTGAATGCGGGTCGCAGCTAAGTATAAAAGTATTTAAATATTATTGAAAGATGTTTCGTTAAAATATTCGAGGCGTTGATTCGAGCCGCGCGCCGCACGCTGTTTGTCGCCAAAACGAAGCGGAAAATTTAATGCTCCACCTTTGTACGTGATCAGTATCGAGCTTTTTGTTAACCAACTATATTGGCACACTTTCCTGCCCCACGGGAGAACATTTACTACTATCCACTGGCCCATTGTGTTCCTAAGAAATTTTAATTAACTGTTGTGCTTAGAATATCATATTAACTCCTTTTCAATTTATCGATGTCAGTATAAAACCTTTATGAAGTCTGACATAGATCCGCTCAATAGGCACTTCAATCATCAATCAAGATGAATATACATACTCGCGCGCGATTTATTAGGTTACTGTAAATAATAAAACAACATAACATTCAGTAACACAACGTTCAATAGCTACCGTTAATGGTTTTTTGTGCATAATATCACTTTCACATTTAATGCATTCATTGTGTATCAGAGTCGATTTCAATGCGTTATGTGGGACGCCACTCCGGTGCTATCATATTCGATACGTTATTTGTGTAGGTAAATTGAAACACCCTAGAAAGTGCTCATGGTTTGAATTCGTTCCAAAATTTGTTTCATTTGTCCGGTACCGTTGTGTTGCGGCTTGAGGTAGATTCGGCGTAATGACCTGCGCAGGCGACGGCGGCGGGCGTCGCACGATTGTCGCACAAGTCAATCATCCACGGCGGCCGACCGCGGCACCGCACCGCCGGGCCACATTCCACCACACCGCACTCACATTTCCAATCATTACTTACAGTCGCCGGACGATCAACAAATTACATCTCGTTAAATTCGCATAACTGTACCGTGGCGCACTTGTCGCGAGATAATCAATCACGTGCCGGTCCTGCATGTTCCGGACAAACATTTGGAGAAACCAAATCAGTAAACGCTTTTTGGAGTCGGTTTTAATGAGAATCCTCTTCACCTTTGGTTTACTAACACACCTTAATGACCGTGATTAAACACTTGTTGAAGCCAACAACTAAACTTATATGTTAGTGTCTGTTTGATGGCAGATAATTATTACATTATACGTACATTTGTATGTACGTACATTAACTTTTATTGATTGCCATTTCACTTAGGAAATAAAGTTTCAATTAGCTTTAAAGCAAATATAAAATTGAGTGTTATGTGAATGAAACTTCAAAGATTTATTTGTGAATGTTGAATCGCAAAAAGTCTTATCCATTTGTCATCATTATTTGGCTAAAATTACAAAAATGTAACACTTTCGAGTTTTACTTTCGCAAATGACGATAAAAAGTGTGTAAATAAAAATATAACGAGATAACCGTAAACTGTACAGCGGATATTTTTGAGCCTAATTATCGTCTTACTTGTCAAATTAAGAGCTAAAAGCTGACAGCGAGAAAATAAATTCGCCATCGGACACTGGCGAACTGACCACCGCACGTCGGCACTCGAAAAAATGACATCAATTTTACCGTAAGGCCGTCTACACATGAGGGATCAATTAAGTGTTACCGTTTTAGGAATAATTACGTTTTTTTGTTTGCGATAGTAAGCCGGTAGTCGGCACGCAAAGTGTCTGGATACGACCGGGGGCGGGCTAATAGCCACTATTAGCAAATCGCTCTGAGAAATCGCCAACAATGAACACGAAATATGCTCATTGCCGTCTCCCATTCATAATACTTTTTGCCGATGCTATCTCCTGTTTGCAATGTGTGTCAATTCAATCTTTTTATTCGTTTTCGTTACAAGTAAACGGAGCAATTTGCCTTCGGGCGCGACTCATATCATGATTAAATGATTATCTTGATTAGTTTGTAAGTATGCTATCATTCTATCATTTGCGTGTGTGAACTTTCGAGCTATTTCCGACTATTAGACGCTCATTTTGGCGTTTAGACTATAAACTGAGCATGTGTAAATTCGTAGAGCTTAATCTCCATTAAACAAGTTGAAGACAGAGAAGAGCGGCCCTTCTTAGTATCGGAGAACATGGTTTGGATCGCTGCGCTGATAAAGATAGCTTTTGCTTAATTCCCTAGGCATTTCTAACTGTTCATTTGCAGAAATCCAAATTTCTCCCTGTTTCGAAACATTAGTCGGTTAATTACCTACCGGTGGCTATTGAGTTTCATTAGTATAATTTCCGGCTATGCCACTAAAATGGACAACGAGCCATTTTATGGAGTCATTATCTCTTAGCTCAGATGGGTCAGCAGCTTTAGCAAATCAAGGATTAATTTGCTATATTTTTTTAAACCATAGATAAACCGTTGATGGATCATAAACAAAATTGCTCCTAAAACACGACTCACCAGCGCGGGCAGGGGGCGAGGTAGCACTGCACACTTGCGATTGGCCGATCGTTTGGATGACGCAATCTGAGCTATGAATATAGTGATTGACACAACGACTAACAAACAAAATAATATATCGATAAAATTGAATACCTCCTTTCGTGTTCATAATTTACGACATCAAATTAATAACAAATAGTAAGATGAAAAACCTAGACAATACAATTTAAGTATTTACTTTGTCTGATCTGTTAAGAAATGAAATAATCTTAAAGACCAGCTACAATATAAACGTGAGAGTTAGAGTGCGCGCGCGGCTACCTCTCGCTTAGCACTCGCCTTAAAAAAGACCGCCGAATGCGGTGAAACTATAGTCGGAATAACTGACTTAATACGTACGTAAGTAATTCCCGTATTATATCATTTATCATCATTAAATCATAATGCGAGAAAACCACGGCATTTTCCATTATACATTTACATACATAATATTTTTTGGAATCAAAATTGAATATCGATAAGTTATACCGATATACATCGGTAGTCTGAGGGTACCACACTAATTCCTCGCGAGCGATAAACTGGAGGGGTAAAACGAGACAGAGTGATACAAGAGAACACATGACAGAACAGGATGGAACGAAAGACATCAACGCGTTCCTTTTTTTTTTTTAATGTTCGTTTCAAATTCCGAAAATAATTTACTAAGTTTTCTTTAATTACTGTACGAAAATAACTTCCTTGTGGAACGATATGCCTTCCTTTCCACAGCCGGGTGTCTTACTATGCTTTCCAAAAAGTTTGATTGCACAGTAACTCATTTTTAGATTTTTTTTTTGCTTGTTTTCTTCCGCAACTTCTCCGCCGAAAGCCAAAACCAAACTGACGTACTCGCAGTAGCAAACAGTGCATTTCAACTATTCATTTTCGCACGAGGGGAAACTGTGTCATAAGTCAACAGGTTTCATAGTCATTGTTTTAAACCAACGGCACTGTTTCCTGTAACTTTAACGTCTGCTGTCTAGTCTAGTGTAGTGCATAAGGGCATGATCCAATAAACAAGGTCTAGCTTTCCTGGCGTTAACACCCGACTAAGTCACTCATCGCCATCGTCTTTCTCGAACTTACTTACTCTGTATTTACTTATTCCGGTCTTGCTTACGCATCTATGGACGTCAGTGCGTGTAACCCATGCGACCTTTTTTGTCTTGTAACGCTATACCTAGGGGGCTATTCCTGCGCGTGAGATGAGATGAGATTTTATCTTGGTCACTCTCACGCCTATGACGTTTCAAACGAGAGCAACAAGGACGAAAACAGGTGAGATGAAAATCTCAAATCTCCGAATAGGGCCCCTGGCGAAGTATATTGTTATATTATACCATGGTGTAACTACACTACACAGTTAGTGTGCACTGTACACTAACTTTACTACTCTTTATTCATATCTTATTTCATATATTATTGTTATTACTAGTTTCACTAACTTTAGATGCAATACATGAAAACTCAGTAGTAACGGTAGCACACACTTGACCTTGTAATCCCGGAAAGCCGGTGTATATCTCCGACACGAAACTAAGCTCTTAATTGATGTTCAGAGTGTGCTGTGGCTCTATAATATCTGCGATATAATGTTTATCGCAATTTTATTGCACACGACGCATAAGTGTACATTGTATGCATATGTAATAGGCAAACAGAAAATCTAGAACATTGAGGTTAACTACGTTAAAAGTACAGTTTGAAAATAATAAATCATAGTAGGCTCTTATTATTTTTCAACATTGTATTAATCTCGATTAAGAATTGCCATGTTGCTTCGAGTCACCAACGTCTATTTGCAAAATATCACATACAATTTATCTTAATATAATTAAATAGCTTTTAGACTTCTCTCATAAATAATCATTATTTTATCAAACCTAAATAGTGGACCTGAATAAATTCAGTTATCTACAATCTCCTAATGAAAATAAAACGCCTTTTAAGAACAGACCATTTTTCATTGCAGGCTTCCAAGGTAGACAGCGATGAGGCGGAAGGTGACAACGTGGAAGTGTTCGACTTCCTTCGTGGCATCACAACGGACATACTACATCGGTTCTCCTAATATAATCGTCAATGTACTCGAAACCAAACGACATTTACTTGGACAAATTTTTCTATGGACCTAATAGTGTTTTAACATTTGTAGGAACTACGAAAGACATTGTACATACATATATATAAATATCGTCTAATATTGATGTTAGCTTTATAAAGTTTATTTATTTATAATATGTACATATTATATTACATTTCTAAAACTATGAGAGGTGCTAATACGTGACACTTTTCTGTAGCTAAATGGAGCGGCAGTCGCAAAGTCGCGGACACAGATCCATAATGTAGTTTTAATGTTGTTTTGGGTTCAACAGATTATATTATATGAGAGACATCAATCTTGCCTAACAGGCCTTTAAGCATAATAATTTGTCACATTATGAAATGTAACTTTGTGATTTTGTCAATGATATTAATGTCTTGTGTATAGTTTGAAGAAATTTGATTTTCACACCCTTCATACTTATGTTGAGTGGCGTCGAAATAGTTATTCAGGGTTTTTTTTTTTGTGATGAAGTTACAAAGTTAAAAGATAGAAAAAGATAAAACACTGAATAACTATTCCGAGGCTAAATATAACGTTTATTACTAACTGGATCTTTATTTAAGTTTAATTGGTTTTCATTCATACGTTCTTTTTTGTTAACTCATAAATATTTAAATGTCCGAGGCCTACTTCGAACGTTAGTAGTTAATAGAAAATAGTATTCATAAAGTCGTCTTAAAACGTCGCATTATTTTTAAAAGCCAGTTTACAAATACACATTAATGAAAGCACCTCAATTGTTTCACGGAACTTGTTCTAATTTTCGTGGGAGACTAAAGCGGGTTTATATGACTTCAATATCAAAGCGTCTATACTGAATAAGTTAACATACATTACGAATGTTACATTACAGGTTTAATTACCAGAGTTTAATAGTTACATTTTGTTACCGCTAATAGCTTCAATGTAGTGCCGTGGGAATACTGCAACAGCTGTTACTGGCTAGATGGAACAATTGTCTATTTTTTAAATTAATTTAAAAACAGATACTAAGTTGTTTATAGCTTTGTCGATATGATATTTTAACAGGTTCGCTGGTAACAATAGACTACAAACAGTATGGATAACGGTAAGGTATTGATCTATATCTTAGTGTGTGTATTAAATCGAGTAAAAAATTGCTTTGAATTAGTAAAAGGTGTTGAGTTTTAAAGCTTAATGTGTAAAAATAAATAAATTACCTTCCTCAAAATTAGAATCAAACAGTATTGAAGCTTTTGTTCTTTTGTAGGAGTCGAGTGTACACAATCGTTCATACTGCGTGTGTAATGTATGTAGTACGACCACCTGTGTTCTCCGGTATCTCATTAGCAAACAATGATCACAACAAATAGAAGTGCGCTGCTAGTCGCTCAATAAATTGTTCAAAAGATTACGTCAAGCCACCCCTCGATACTAGACTGACACACTTCGTCACAAAACGAGCAAAACTACCCCTATCCATAATTGAACGTCAACGTCACATCCATACTCGACTCTGAACCACATTCTTGGACATTAAAAGTGCCGCTATTCACCAACATTGTTGTGACTTGTGAGTGTTAAATAAAAGAACAATTTCAATTAAACGAAACCTATAATTAGGCAGCCCTATAATGGCTGAGTTGCGCAGCCGCGGGCGACGATCCATAATCCTGTGACGTGTGTTTTGACAGCCGCGCCGCTCACTACCTCACTTGCTTTTTACCACACTTTTTATTCGACAGTTCGATGACCCCGCGTCACTCATAACGCTATATTCTCACACGTAATTACACACCGCTTAATTACTCGAAACTGCTGTGACGACGGGACCCAATCGAAAAAAACGAACGAAAAAACAGCTAATCCGGCGCCGCTCTTATATTACGCTTCGTTAACCGTCGCGTACAATGCGACTAGCTTGTCTCCTGAATTGAGAGAGGGAGGCACCGTCGTATTATCTGAACAAAATTAACGGCCACCAGTCTAACATTTTTAGTTTGTTCATTATGCCACCTCCACAGATTTGGTCGCACTGTGCGCTAATAATAGCCAGCTCACCTACGCTCGATTTGAATACTTTAAATACAAGCGCCTCGTCTCTCTATCAGGTAATATTCTTGCCAAAATACATGATACAAACAACATACATTTATACTCCACTCGATATTATTGCTCCAATAAAAGGAGCCCGTAGAATGTTCCAACAATGTTCTAACGCCAAGCGTTATTTATAAGCTGGCCATAAAAATAATTATGTAGAACAAAGATAGTTAAAACTATAGATCTAACATCGACGCAAGCAATGTGCTCAAATGGACGCGAAAAGCATCATTACTCACAGTCGCGCATTTGAGAAATGATTCATAAACCAATAGGTATGGTTGGTCCATAATTTTGGCACAGTTTTATTAGGTAATGTTAAATCCGTAGTTTTAAAGATCTTTGAACTAAAACTAGTCACTTTACTATCTTCGACGATTGAATAATATATTCGCGCGTTGATACTGGATGTGATAAAATTTTATTTGATAAAAGTTTGCATTTAGCGGTTTATGGTTTAATAAGTAGGTAGCTTTAGAAAAAATGTTGCATGTATAAAATATTAATGCAAATGAGTCAGAATGTAGGCTAAACAAGTTCTCGTGTTTGTAAAAGGATGAATTTAGGTAAACCATGCCAAAATAATAGCCTGCATATTTTATGTGTGAATTGATTGGTTTGAAGTCAAGAGGTTGTGTAGATTTTTTTTTGACACCTGGTTAGTAGAAAGTGAGCACAAATAGCAGCTATCCATATTTTGAGTGTATTTTTTATGTAAACGCCAACGAACGGTTATTTCTGTCTGACGCGCCTGTACTTTATAGGTAAAGTCGCATGTACACGGACCCCTGTCTGGTATAGGCGACAACCAGAGGCGGCCGTTGTAGTTGCATAGTCGTAAGTTGAATTAGTTCTGCAATAACTATGGCTGAAGTAAGCTTTGAAGCGATTGTGTGAAAATATGTGCCTTTTATAGCTACTAAGCGAGTACTTATGTCAGTGTGTAAATAATAGTTCTTTACGAATATTCAACGCCAATCTTATGTGAGTTTTATGAAGTCTCTCCGCTATATTCCAACTTTTTCTAAGTGTGTAAAATAGTCGTTATTAAATGTTACTCAGTAACTTTTCTTCTAGATATTTAAGTGATAGGTGAAAATGTTTTACAGCTTTACGAAGACTGCTGTCATAGTTTTGGAGGAATGGTAGAACGGTACAAGCATCACTAAGACATGATACTCAGAATGGAATGAAATACCTGAATATGGTTAGTTTTTCTTTCTAAAACACGATTGCCTTTTATAGTCGTTACTTTTATGAACATTACCTACTAATGGATAGGTAAAGGCGGGTCGTTTAAGCATAATATTAGTTTTGTAAATGGTACCTTACCTACATACGATTTCATATTTTTATACGAAACTTACCTATATATCGTATAGTACAACTGTAAATCTTTGGTCAGTCACTTTGTAAAAAATGTCCTACATTCGTCACTTTATTCTGCGAATTGTATATTCAATATGAAATAAATATATGTTATTAAGAGTGAGTAGTTTCATTATCTTAATCGAATTAATTTTTTGTTTCACGTCTTGCGGTTCATTGTTCGGATGTTCGCTTTCAGCGTAATGTATGATTAAGTTCGCATATTCATTGTAGTTGTCAAATTAAGATTAATTTGGAGGAGAGTGGACCGTTATGCGCGATTTATTCGGGTGAAGATATTACGGTGAGCAGTTAGTTGCGAAGTGCGGTCGTCACCCATTGACCCGCCGTTTCTCCAATTAAACCACCTCCCGAGGAGAGTCTCTATCATTCATACCATACCTACCTACATGTACTCATAACACTAGATAGACAAATTTATCTACTGAGTAGAATGAGGGAGCCACCATAGCTTTCACTGAACAAAACTCAGAACTTTCCATATAACATTTTAGTTCTCTCATTTGGCCTACTCTACAAAGATTTTGGTTGCTCTGTACCTATACATTGTCGATGCTTACACCGGGAACTCAATTCTTTTACTCTGCATGTGGGAGTAGCGTGGGTCAAGTGTAGCCATTAAAAAATCAAACCATTAGCTTGAATGAACTCGTTCATTACTGTGGCAATTAAATTTGTGGGTCAAAGAAAGACAGACAAGCACTTAATCAAAATCAACTTGCCGTATACCACCTTTACAAATCGAGATTTTAGTACGACAAGCCTCACAGCTAGCCAGATAAATCTAAGCTGGCCTTTAAGCACGGGACATTTATCGTCGCTATATTTGTGATTGAATATCCGCAGTGCCTTGTTCGTCATTGATCATGCCGCGTCATATCGACGCGTTTTCATACTATTTGTCATAATGTAAATACCGTAGGCGAGCTGGCCCATAACTCTCGGGTCGACGACGTCGTCGGCGGGAGTTTCGTCTCCGTCGTGCTCACAGCGCGTGCTCACATTTACAGCCACACTGATTACTCCCTATTACGGAGTAATGACACAATATGGACAATTAGTCCGGCCAACTGAGATTTAAACCGCATCGGTCGAGCTAACCGCATTACGAACAATTACCTCGACGCGACACGAATTGGGCTTGTTGTTCGTAAATCACAATAAGTTGCCACTTGTCGCAGTTGTTGAGATTTAAAACTGGCAGTTGAGTCAAGAACTCGCTCACAACCAATATGGTAAAGACGCGCAAATTGCATAGTTTAATATTCAATGGCACTTCTATTTGCCCTATGCCGACTCGCTTACAGCGTTATTATTCAAAACGGACCGTAAATCTAGTAGATGGATCTGAGATGTATTGAACAAACATCAAATTGCTAGAAGCTATCGCCAACGTCATTACGGACCCCGCCCACGTGAACAACAGGTGTGTTTGAGTCATTAGTTTATTTTATCGAGATAGGATCTTGACGGATGTAAGCAACGAACATCATTACAATGGACGGGATGTTTCCTCTAATGGACACAGCAATATCAGCATCGGACTGCCCCACCGTCGCCGACACCTATTGATGGACTTAGAAACTGATACGCAAAACAAAGTAACAGTATTCGCTCATCGTTTGTACTTATTAGCTTTTTTGCGCGGACAAAAAAGCTAACGCTAACTTATTATGGCTGGCAAATTGGACATGGGGTCGTAATTACGGCGAATTAGGTGTGCAATATTTAAATAGTTACCGGAGAGTTCGCGTCGCGCCGGATGATTGACTCGTTCGAGTGCAGTGCCTAGATGGCCTGACCGAGACGGGCCGTGACCTAGAGAGAGTCGACAAACACTTTGAGGTGCCGACCGCTCGCGTTGAGTACTCTCAACCGCGTTACGGTCATAACCAATACGAGATCAACCACAACCTACATCAACCTTGCACTTGAGCGCTCCCAAATGGAAAAATAACTTGAACCGAGCGGAAACAATAGCACCTCTACGTGTGAAATCGATTGCAAATTAATGTAATCCGTTACATGCCCGAGAAAGGTTTTGTTAGCTCAGTAACACGGTTGGTGCTTGCAATGAATACATAAAAACATTGTGTTTTCGAGAACGAATACAAAATGCATTCTATCTGGAAATGGTTTCATGTAGATGCCGAAGATAAGTTCTCTAAGAGTAGGTTGAGCATTTGCAATTTTGTTTATAAACTAGCTGACCCGGTAGACTTCGTACTGCCTCAATCGATAAATAAAAGACCTAAACTTTTGTGTATAACGTATTGAATAAAAAAGATTTTTTTTAATGAAGCATGAAGTTTTATTATAATTTTCGACACATGTTGCTTACTTAAAAAAACAGAGTTTTCCTGATATACTGGCTATTTATTAAATTATTATTAACAGACACACACTGTTATGATACAGTTTGTTAATCAATTTAAAGCTTTCTCATAAACTATATTTTTTGTTTAGTTTTGTGGTGCGTAAATAAACAAAGAAGACGGTTTTCCGACGCGCGAACACGCGACGTATAATTGTCCATGCGCGAAACAGGGAAACTCCAAGTTAATTCCGCAAACTTCTAAAGACTGTCTTTGCGATTTATTTATTGTCGTCGCAAAGGCCAGACGTACTGGAAATTGTAAGCGTTTAAAATCGAATGTTAAATCCGTTGGAATCATCGGTATTCGCGGGATCAAGACATCCTCTCCTTTGTATTTTCCTTTTATGATTGTTGCCTCAATGACGTTATTCATCAGCTTTTTCACAGCCAGTCTTGTTCCATTGCATAGTCGCGGTTGATTAATGTTACGCAGCATGATGACAACTGATCCTACTTTTAACTGCAAATTGTGAGGTGGTAATCCAGGCAATTCCAGTGAATTTAGAAACTCCATGGGATAGTTGACTACGTCATCCTGGTTCATAACGGTGTCCACTGATTTGAAGGAAACCAACTGTCCTGGATGAAAATTCTGAATGGTCGCATTGAGATCCTCGACATCTTTATTTTTCGCTGCCAATATTGCTCGTTCACCCAGCCAATTATGGTTATTGAACTTTTGCGCTATATATGGGAAAACACGCTGAATAAGCTCCTCTTTTGAATCTGTGATGTGGCAGAAATCTGTGGGTAATATGATGAATCCGGTCGAGGTGTCCATTGCAACTTTATTATTTCCAATTTCTAACAACTGCTTCGCAAACACATTTGCAGTTTTATCATGTTGCAAAAATACTCGCATGTTAGTTGTTAATTGGAGTGTCTTTACGTACTGCCACAAATTCGATGATTTTAGGCATGCATTTAGTTCATCAGCAACAGTTGATCGGGGAATAACTGGAAGAGTCTGACGAAAATCACCTGACAACAGAATCATGGCCCACCAAAAATATTTTGGTTGTCACAAAGATCCTCCAATGTTCTGTCCAGCGCCTCCAGTGACCTCTTATGGGCCATTGTGCATTCATCCCAATGACTATGAAACCTGATTCATCCCAAACAATTAATTTGCATACCTGTAGGATCTTGGCCATTGCGCTATTTTTGGCGATGTTACAAATTGGTGTTTCGGTGATTTGCATGTTTAATGGTAATTTCAAGGCAGAATGCGCAGTTGGTCCGCCTTCTAGCAGAGTCGCAGCTATTCCAGATGAATCCAACGCTAGAGCAACGTCATTTCGCGATCTGATCCTCGCCAAAAGGATCTGGTGGTGGGACCAATTGTGACAATTTTACTTTGCCTCCAGCACAACATAATCCAGTAGATTCACATAACCTGTGATGTAGTATGTAGAGTACCTAGTAGAGTTAGCTGCAGTGTGCACATCAGGTTTATTAATTAAACAATTATTTTACGAAATTACATTTTCTTTTATTCTCTTGACGCTACATGTCAACATATCAACAACACGGTAGTCATGGTAACTAAACTAAATAAAAACTCTAAATATCTATGACATTTCCCGGAAATTATTTTAAATATCGCCATCTCGCTCCGTCTTGCGTTTTTATCTCGTTCTGGTTTTTCACTTTTATTATATAGACTAGAGTTTGCCCGCGGCTCTGCCCGCGTGGAATCTAATGCATAGCAATTAATTACCTATTATGTAAATCCATTCAGTAGTTTTAGTGGTTAAGTAACAGTTACCTACTAAATTAATAGTACAGTGATGTAAATAATAAAATGTTGAGCAAAAACATAAGTATTCTTGTTTATTGTTTTATTTTCCTTTTTAATGTTAGTTTTGTAAAGACACTTTTCCGTTGAAAAACAGAATCTAGCTGTTCAAACATTTGTTTTGCGTTTTGGCAATCTTGTATGATCGATAAATGTTTGTCGGTTATACATTGAATTATTATAGCCTTTGCTTTTGAGTCATCTAATTTTAGTTTTTGTTCATGCTGGATATCTTTATTTTCGTATTCTAATATCTGTAAAACCTGTTTTTCTTCTAGTAAGGATTTTACTCTAAACTTCCAGTTAGAATAATTTTCGCCTTTTAGTATTGGCAAAAATAAATATTGACGTTTGTGTACATTTTACTTTTGAGATATTATTTTCTCACCTTTATCCTTTAAAATGGCCCATAACCTTATGTTGGAGCAAGGTTTCCAATAATATCTGCTTTATAAGCACGACACGTTATTTAACAGGCTTTATTTAATATTATACAGAACTACAGACATTAGCCATTAATAGAATTTTCACACTGACACTGCTGGATTGACACTGTTTAAAAAAGAACTTCCTCAATAAGATAGTTTCTACGAAACTATCCAATGAGGTAGTATTCTCTTCAATTTGAACTTGCGATTTTATCTTGCTTATTATACAAAAATTACACATCCAAAACCATAAATATTAAGTTTGTCGCTACTCCCGAGGTCAAGGAATCGAATTACATGCAAATTCCCGAAAAACAGGTAGTTGTTTGGGAGAAACATGTAAAGGAAGTTTTGTAGAGCGCCATCTCACTCCATCTTGCGTTTTTATCTCGTTCTGGTTTTTCACTTTTATTATATAGATTATATAGATAAGTGGGTGTACCTACCAACTTCTCACCATACTTCTAAGTAGGGTGAAAAGTTGATAATTGTCCATACAATTTTTTCCTTTGCAGTATATATATATATGTGCCCAAGGCACTTTAAATAATATCCACCGATGATTAGGTTTAATAGTACTTGTGTTTAGTAGGTATTTTCCTTTAGCATATTTTTTTCTTTTTAAATTATCGAATGAACGTGGGTTTTGGAAGTTAGGTAACCACAATTCAATAGAATTAGAAACGTAGTCTAGATCTCACGTAGATCTAAGGATGGCGGAAGTTTACTTTCAGAGACAATCTTAAATTCAATGACCAGACAATCAGAAACTAGGTAAAAATCACTTACCCACTACACAATGAGGGCAGCCTTGTTTTTGTTGTTTCTAAAATTAACCATGTTCGACATGTAACGGTGATGTTAGCGCCCGGAGCGGACGGCGGGTGCCTCAATTAATTATTATTGGGTACTTTTCGAATGTTTCCAGTGTAACTCGAGGCGTCTTGCCTAATTAGAATCTTTCACAGATAAGGCAGCAGTAAGTTAGGCTAGCGTGGGCTTCAGGGTAACGGTCTACTTATTAAAGGCTTACCACACGCACAAGCTTCACCACACTTTTAACTGAGGCCTTCGCATATGTAACTGAGCCGTGTGACAACGACACGATCTTTTCGACTTGCATAGACAAGTCGAAAATCGCGCAACCAATGCTGTGGGATTGGCAGGGTGTACAGTTTTACCCACAGGTCTACATTTTTTTTTTTTGTAGTTTTACCAACCACAGACGCGGTGTTCCGTGTTCAAGCCTGATCTGCGCAGTTAAAAGTGTGGTGAAGCTGGTGTGTGTGGTAAGCTTATTAGACACATTACTTTTCCACTCGCTCGATTGATTTATCTTGTAACTACACTAGGCTGTAAAAAATTCAATGGATCGGAGACGATCAGTGTCAGCTACATTTTGACACTCGCAAAAAGCAGCTCCTTATTAGATCTACTCTACATGACAATAATGTCTTGTTATTTAAAAAGATAGGTAATTGTTGTTGTGTCGTACTGAATGTTGTATGGGGATCGGCAGCGTGGACAATGAGATACCCAACTTATAAGGAACAGCACTGGGGGGCTATTCCTGTGCGTGAGATGAGATGAGATTTTACCTTGGTCACTCTCACACCTATGACGTTTCAAAGAGAGCAACAAGGACGAGAAAAGGTGAGATGAAAATCTCAAATCTCCGAATAGGGTCCCAGGTCAGGGTCAGAAGATCGCATGTACGCTAAGATGGACGCAGATCGTCACTCAATGGAACCCTACGGACGGACGACAACTCTTCGTCTTCAGCCACAAAATAGGGGTGGCGTGCTGCGTGAAGATCGTCACGCCTTCGATTGACTTGATTTGGCCGTAGATAGTGACACGTGGGGAAAGGCATACTTACCCACTTACCATGCTTTTTCACCTTTACTGAATAATAATGAAGAAAATAAGTTCAGAATGATGAAAACAGTACTGAGTAATACATGGGACTACATAAGTACGAGTACCTACTTACCTTTAATGTTTTAATTTTTTTTCTTCTTATAAGTAGGTAGTAAAGGTTTTTCACTTTAGATTCCAATTGCCAAAAGAGTTGAAGTGGAACGAAACTTTTACAATTTAGTCATACTTTTTACATTTTCACGAATTTAAATGTGAATTATTGGCTAAGATGTCATTAATGATTAGAAAATATCCGAGACATTTTTCACACACGGTCGCCTGACCCCAAACTAAGCAAAGCTTGTGCTATGGCTGCCATCAGAGACTGATATAATTCATGCAAATATACCTATTTTTAAATAAGTACAAACTTAAATAGATATTATTGTGGACTGTATTAAAACGATGTTCGTGTTGTTCGGTTCCTTTATTCTTTCTACAAGAGTCGATCACTGAATGCCAGTGGATTCGTAACGCGCCCCTTATAAATGACCCGTCATAACGGTACTCACGACACGTGGCGGGCGCGTTCGTTTCTAAAATATTTCTAAACATTATAAATTAGCCTAGAGTTCTTACATATTCTTACACTACATTTTACAGACTGTATTGACGCGATCACATAATCCACTTACTGTAAATAAGGCTAAATTAACACACGTATTCCATTATAAGTTCCTGTCAATTTCACAACGGTAAACATTGCATCATCTTGCGTTTACCTAGCTTCATCCCTTAGCGGTACTTTGGCAGGGTGCGTTTAACGGGACTAGCCGCGCCGCCGCTTTCTCCGAAGGAATTTCGTCTGCTCTATTGTTTTGCCTAAGCGCAAATGTTTTATGTGTCTTCTAACGGGATCGCGTGCTGTACAGGACTGCTCTCCTAGCTCGGCGTCCGTAACAGCTCTCCCCCCGGCGCAGCTCGCGTAGCCTCTTCTTTCACCAACACGACGAGCTTGTTGACAGGTCTCTTGAAGATGCCGGTCTTTGTTCGGACGTCAGCCACTCGTATTCCGCCGTCTGGTCCCTTGTAGGCATGCTCGACGACTCCCATAGGCCACACATTTCGTGGTAGGGTGTGGTCGACTACAATCACGACGTCTCCAACTTGAAGCTGCCGCTTGTTGCTCATGGGCTCCCCGCGCGGTACCAATGTGGGCAAGTACTCTCGCACCCAGCGCCGCCAGAAGTGATCGGCTAGCGCTTGGCTTGCCCGCCAGGTTCGTCGGTCGACTTCGCTGCACGGTCCGGTGAGAGGCAGGCCGGTGGATGACCCCAAAAGGAAGTGGTTTGGTGTCAAGGCTTCCGGATCTTGATGGTTCACGCTAACATGTGTCAGAGGCCTTGCGTTGATCGAAAACTCCGCTTCAGTCAGCAGAGTGCTTAGGACTTCTTCCGTTGGTTCTCTCTCGTTCAAGGTGGCTGCTAGTGCGACTTTGACGGATCGGACTAAACGTTCCCAGGCTCCTCCTTGGTTCGGCGCGCCCGGGGGAATATAGCGCCACTCCATTCGATGAAGTAGGCCTTCGTCTCGCAGCGCTGGTGCCCACTCTGCGTAGGCAGCCTTAAGCTCTTTGTCCGCTCCACGGAAGTTGGTGGCATTGTCAGAGTGCATGGTTCGTGGCCACCCTCGTCGCGCTGCCATCCTTCGGAGCGCCATTATCGCGGAGCTCGTGGAAAGCGAGGGTACAATTTCGATGTGCACTGCTCGAGACGTGAGGCATGTGAAAAGAGCCCCCCACCTCTTTTCCCGGCGACGCCCAATTTTCACCATCATTGGTCCAAAATAGTCAGTTCCGCAATGGGTGAACGGGCGCTGGAAGGGTTCGAGACGTGCACGTGGCAAATCCCCTGTAGCCGGAGTCTGTGGCTTCGTTCGTCGTCTCTGGCAGAGCACGCATTCCCTCTCTATCGTGCGCACAGTGGGTCGCAGATGAATGATCCAATATCTTTGCCTTAAGTCGTTGGTCACGCGCTCTCGATTAGCGTGACCCGCTGCGCAATGCTCGCGCTGCACGATGAGTCTGGTGATTCGGTGGCGGCCGTCGAGAATAACAGGTCGCTTTGTCTCCATTGGTGCGGTAGCGGCTCCGATGCGGCCTCTCACGTGTAGGATGCCTTCCTCTAGCACCGGGTCTAGCCGGAACAGCCGACTCGCCTTAGAGATCGGGCGAGACGTCTTCAGCCGTTGTAGATCATCTTGAAAGCTATCCCTCTGGGCACAGCGTATCAGTGCGCGTTCCGCTTCTTCAATGTGGCGATGTTCCATGCGCGTAGCTCGACGTCGGCACATATCGACGAATGCCAGTACGTATGCTGACGCTCTGACTAAAGTCTCGTATTTAGAGAAACGCGCAGGGTCTGGGAGCCATCCATCGCTTGCTTTCTCTTCCTCAGCAACGTGCAGAATTACTTCGTCTTCGTTGGTGTCGTTTGTTCTTTCCACGGGCCACTGATCTTCTGGGCGGCGTAGAAAGTCTGGTCCCCGGAACCAACGATCTTCTGCAGTGATAGCCGTATTCGTAAATCTTGTTGCATCGTCAGCTACGTTGTCGCTGGTAGGCACCCATTGCCATTCTTCCTTGTGGGTAAGCTCTGATATTTCACCCAAGCGATGTGCGACAAATGGGGTGTATCGCCGAGTGTCGTGCCTTATCCAGTGGATCACCGTCATTGAATCAGTCCAGTACACCGTCCTCTTGACTTCTATACGGTGTTCTTTCTTCACGAAATCCGCTAGTCTGGCGCCGATGAGTGCCGCTTGTAACTCCAATCGTGGAACGGTCTGTGTTCGTTTTGGTGCCACCTTCGCTTTGGCAGCTACGAGGCTCAAGTTGACACTTGCGTCGGGCCTTGTGATGCGCCAGTAAGCCACGGCTGCGTAGGCTTGTTCGCTGGCGTCGCAAAGTACGTGTAGCTCCACGTCTTGACATTCTTCTAGTGCGTAGCGTCGTTCTAGCCGTAGACAGGAAAGACCAGACAGATGTCCCAGCCAAGCGGCGAAGAGCTCGTTCTCTTCCGCGGGAATAGGCTCGTCCCACGAGATCTTCAAACGCCACAGGCCTTGTAGTATGATCTTCGCTCGTATGGTGTAATGACTCAACAATCCAAGCGGGTCATATATCGACATAACTGCGCTGAGTGCTTCTCTCTTAGAGGGCGCGCGGATCTGTGCGCGTACCTCGGCTGGAACCCGGTTCATTGATGTGTTGAATCCAAGTTCATCGCGTTCGGCGTTCCAGTAGAGCCCAAGTATCTTGCTCTCGAGTTCATCTCCTGCAAATTGGGTCGGCGTTGTTGTACATAGTTCCTTAGGAACATCTTGTAGTACGCTGTTGTTATTGGAGCTCCACCCTCTTAGTGTAAACCCGGCATCCGCGTGTACTACGCGTAGTTCAGAGACGACGCGGCGGGCTTCTTGATCATCTTCATAGCTAGCCACCAAATCATCCATGTAGTGATTTCTGGTGATAGCGTCGTAAGCGAGGGGGTGCGTATGAGCGTGCATTCGTGCGTTCTGATCTCGTACGTAGTGTGCCATAAACGGTGAGCTGGCGGCGCCAAATATCATGCTCGTCATCTTGAAATGTCGAGGTGGCATCTCTCTGTTAGCGCCTCTCCACAGAAACTGTTGCGCCGGCTGATCTTCTGGGCGTATTTTCACTTGAAGGAACATTTCTTGTACGTCTGCCGTGATTGCGACGCGCTTCTCCCGGAATCTGAATAGAATGCCTGGTAGCGACATCAGCAAATCCGGCCCTTCCAGAAGATGATCATTGAGACTGACTCCGCGGCTCTTGGCTGCTGCGTCGAAGACCAGTCTTTGTTTCCCGGGTTTATTGGGATTCTGTACTGCGAAGTGTGGTAAGAACCAGCAGATGGGGCTTGACTTCTCAGTACCATTACACGGCTCGGCGTATCCCTTCTGCAGTAGATTGTCTATCTGCCGGGTGTATTCTTTCGCGAAGGCAGGGTCGGTGTCCATCTTTCGTTCGATCTTGTGAAGGCGACGTAGCGCTGCGTCGTGGCTCGGAGGCAGTCTTACATTGTCTTCCTTCCATGGTAATCCAACTTCGTAGCCTTTGTCGATTTTCTTTAGTGTTTGTTCGATGATCTTTGTAGCTCGGAGATCCGTGTCGCTCACGCGTGTCTTGTGAGCGATTCCCAGTGCTTCAATCTTGAAATGGTGATCAACCAAGTCGTGAAGGCGTTGGTTCTGCTGCTCGTTCACATTTACACCGTGTTCGGGAGTGTAAATATGCAGCACGCTGTTATGGTTTTTGATCACGCCGCGTGGCACTGTTCCGTGTATCACCCAACCCAGTTGGGTTCTGGACGCAGCCGGCTGGTTCGGTTTGCCGACTCGTAGCTCTTGAGAAACGATGTATTCCCAGTGGTCCGCTCCCACCAGGATGCCGGGTTGCGTTGAGTCATAACACACTTCATCTCGTGGTAGATCTCGCAGGTGTTCGTATTTCAGCAGTGCGCTCGGGATTGACTGCTGGATCAACTTCATATTTCTTATCGTGCGCGCTTGTAGTTCATGTAGCTTGTTGTCGGCGCTTCTCAAATGCACGGTGACCAATTTGCTGTCGTTCTCATGCTGTGTCATGTTAACTCCTTGCATGTGCAGTGGCCGTGATGGTCCCTTCGCACCGACACTCTGTGCCAGCTCTTCATCGATTAGAGTAATCGTAGCCCCTTCGTCCAACAGGGCATGCGTTTTGATCTCCCCCCGTGGGCCAACGATGGTGATTGGGCACATCTTCAACAGTACTGCCTTTCGGTCGGTGGCAGCTAAAGTTGCCACTGTCAGGACGGTTTTGGTTTCGGCGGTCGCCGCTTGCATCGGGGGCCTCGGGGATTCTTGACGCTCTTCGGTCTTCTCTTGTTGATGTAGAGTTGAATGATGAGGACGTTGGCATTTGTTCACTCCACACAGCTTGGCTCTGCAGTTGATGCGTCTATGTCTCTTCACGATACACTTGAAGCATAGTTTATTCTCACGTATAAGCTCCCAACGTTGATCCACGGTCGATGCCTTGTATCTAGGGCACTCTGTAAGTTTGTGTGTTTTCTCGCAACTGGGGCATTGATCTGTCTGCTCCTCTTCAGCGACGTTATACACGGCGTTCGTTCTCTTGTTGCCGGTAGTAGTTGTAGATCTATACTCCTTTCGTGACGCGGTGCTTGTTGATGGAGCGTAGCAATATTTCAGGGCTCTATCTGCCTCTCGCATGAGGAAACGAGATAGCACGACGATTTCTGGGTCTTGTTCTCCCTCATGTTCACTTGCATAGTCGCTCCAGCGTGATTTGATGTGCGGGCTCAGCTTCTCAAGGACTTCTCTGGCTAGCATGGGGTTATACAGGTACCCGCCGCGGCCAACGCTCTTGAATATGCAGACCACGTTCTGAATCTTGACGGCAAAGTTGTTCAGTTCTATCGCTGATGATCCCGGTTTCGGAAGTTTCTTCAAATCATCTAAGGCTCGATCGATGATGATTTCGGGTCGGCCGAAGCATTGTTCTAATGTCTTGATGATGACTTCCGGATCGCTGGTGGTGTGAAGCTGGGCAGCCACAAGTTCACGTGCTTCCCCCTTCAGGCTACTTCTTAGTCTCTGAATGTTCTCTGCCGGCGTCAGCTGGTAGATTTTCGTAGAGTCTTGGAAGGCAGCCTTAAATACCAGCCACTCGTTCGGAGTTCCGGAGAAAGCTTGCAGATCGGGGCATCGGGCTCTGGGTCTGGATAGCTTCTGCATAGCTTCTGTCAAGACATCGATATTATCTCTTGATCTGACGGGAGTAGGTGATCTTTCTCTCATGTTGAACCGTAGGTGTCGTTCATCCTTGGTTCCAGTCTTCGGGTCCTCTCGTCTCTCCCCCCGTGTACTGAGGGTATTGGTGTGGAGCCAGGCGTCAACCTTCTGATGATGGTCGGTCATAGTGACTTCATGAAGGCTTTCCTGGTCATCCTGGATGGCTGATAGGTCGACAGCCAACTTCTTTCTTATTAAGTCCGCTTCAATTTGAATTTCTTTTTTCCTCAGGGCAGCCAGTTTTTCTTCTGCCTGCAGTTCGACCAACCGTGCTCTAGCGGCCGCACTCGCAGTCGTACGATGTGACCTCACAGAACGCGCTGGTGATCTAAGGGCATTTGCGTCCCCTAGGTTTGGTGCCGTCGTAGGACTGGCTCGGGCGGCACTGATCGAAGCCCCCGGGCCGTTCTGAGTCCTCGGTCGCGCGGTCAGCGACGCCGGCGGATCCAGTGATACTCTTCGTCGTCGTTCTCGTTCGATGTTCTGAAGTTCTTCATGTTGTCCGAACTCTTCGTGTTCAGGTTCGAGTTCAGGACGCTCGTCGTCGCGATGGTCTTGTTGCGCTGCATCCGCTTGGCTTCTGGTCAAAACCATGTTGATGCGGGCAAATCTTCACGTTCGTTCTTGAATCCGGATCTGAAGGACCAGCTATTGTGGACTGTATTAAAACGATGTTCGTGTTGTTCGGTTCCTTTATTCTTTCTACAAGAGTCGATCACTGAATGCCAGTGGATTCGTAACGCGCCCCTTATAAATGACCCGTCATAACGGTACTCACGACACGTGGCGGGCGCGTTCGTTTCTAAAATATTTCTAAACATTATAAATTAGCCTAGAGTTCTTACATATTCTTACACTACATTTTACAGACTGTATTGACGCGATCACATAATCCACTTACTGTAAATAAGGCTAAATTAACACACGTATTCCATTATAAGTTCCTGTCAATTTCACAACGGTAAACATTGCATCATCTTGCGTTTACCTAGCTTCATCCCTTAGCGGTACTTTGGCAGGGTGCGTTTAACGGGACTAGCCGCGCCGCCGCTTTCTCCGAAGGAATTTCGTCTGCTCTATTGTTTTGCCTAAGCGCAAATGTTTTATGTGTCTTCTAACGGGATCGCGTGCTGTACAGGACTGCTCTCCTAGCTCGGCGTCCGTAACAGATATGAAATTACACCTGGACATAGACCAAACGCATATGTTCATCACATAAATCTTTGCCCTAGGTGAGAATAGAACCCACGCCCCAAGCTCAGAAGACAGGTTCACTACCAACTGAGCCACCGAGCTAGTCACTGGAATAATATCCGAGCAATAATGATAATCAGCGAGTAGGTACTCGACACATATCGGTCCATGCATTCACTGAAATGTCTAAACGGATGCTCAAGCCCTGCGGACGAGAGCGCGATGGTTTTGTGGTAAATCGACGGATCGTGACGGAGTCGTTTAATCATAAGCATCTAAGCTAATTAGAGTAGGTCGCGAACCCCTGGGACCGGTAATGAAAATCACAATTGAAGCTGGTTGAAGAAAATTGCACTTGGCATAGAATTCCAGAGCATTATCGACGGCACGACGCACGCTGTCAACTTGCCACGAAGTTGCAAATTATGATCTACTTTGGCTGAGAAAAAGCTCGGATGTTTTTTTACGAACAGACTTGACTGCTTATAGGCTCAGATCAACCTAGAGAATGAGATGGCGCACGGCGTATGATCTAAGTGAGACCAAAAACCATTGAAAACTACGCTACTGTCATATATGTACACAACACGCACACATTGACGCAAAAAAACTACGCTACTCGCTTGGTCATTATACCTCGACATTATCTGCATTGGTTTAAGGTATAATTTCGTGTACATAACTATGCATAGTGCTTTATAAAAGTGTGGCCAGGACTACATTTTGAGGTTCTTTTTAAAAACTCTTTCTTTTTACAAGTCAATTTTGAAAAACCCGTAACATTAAACTCTTACAAATATGTGCAGTTTTAAAATATTAAAACTACTAAGGTTGTATTGTAAATTGGAACGGAAATGGCTAACGTAGAGTTTAGAAATTAATATTAGTTTTCGCGCAATTGTAAATGTTTTTCACGGCAACATTACCACGCACACACATTGAAAAAGAAGTGGCTTCAGCGAGATATAACGCAGTGTTCCATCTTTTCCTCTAAGTTTATCTGAGCTTATAGGTAGATACCTACTCAATGTAGCGAAGCACGTGCGGAGAGCAGCATAAACAAGGTTGGTACTTAGGCACCTCTATTCTGTAGGTAGGTAGTAGATGATTCTTCATTACAAGCTATTAGATATAGTTACAGTACACTCCATACTCCATCCATCATTCAAACCTTCAAACCGTAAGACAGGAGTAATCCTTAGAGCGTGGGCATTTGAATCGTTGTTTTTGCACTCCTACGCACAAGAGGAAATCAAACACTTTTTTGCTCGACCACAACTAGAGTCAGATAAAGACATGTAACATCACTCGGTAGTGGGTAATTACAACAAAGTCATATTTTAAGCGTGTCTCAGTTACGAGTCAGTCCAAAAATGTACCTATCTTATACCTTTAAATGAGCAATTCTTGTATATATGTATATATATATATAATTGGAATCTCGGAATCGGCTCCAACGATTTTCATACAAATTAGTATATAGGGGGTTTCGGGGGCGATAAATCGATCTAGCTAGGAATCATTTTTAGAAAATATCATTTTATTCGTGTTTTATCGATAATCAATCTCAACTGAAAAATATGACTCTTCCTGACATCTATTGGCGAATAATAATACTACTATTTTTTGTGAGCAACTAATTGCTTTAACGACACAACAGCAGATGGCGTTGTTAAGTAACACGAAGTCAATGAGTGTTTGCTTTGAGGTTAGACTAAAATCAATTGTTTAATATCCAAAAAACACAATTAAAAAATAAAAAAAATACCGAGCAAAGCTCGGCCATCCAGGTACTACTTACCTAAATACCCAAGTATGTACCTATATATATAGATAGATTTTTTTCTCAATGAGTAGGTCGTTTTTTTTCTCCGCCAATCCAAGGGAATTTGGTGTCGCACGTCTCGTGCATTTTCCAGTGTCAAGTTAATATAGTTTTTACAAATGATAGAGTGATTATGACGATAATGAATCCCACCCCTTTCCCCATTTCAGTAAAGTGATGGATACTACACTGAAACTTTTTGAAGTTTTGTAGAGAACACGAAAAGTCACGTTTTGCAATGTTTGTATCATTTGCCCACACTCGTGAACGTTAACGAACCGTTATAGGTTAATAATCCATCATTGTTATACTTTAACACTCGAAGAATCACAAGATTTAGAAAATAATACAAAATTACGACAACACCTCTTCGGTTCCCGCCAAAAACTCTAGTTCTATGTACTTGACTTACGTAATAATTGTTACTTTAGCTACAAATAAGTATTTAGAACTTTCAATGCACATGAGCAACTACGGTTAGTTTATTACTTCCAAAGCATCGGATGTGCTAAGCTCTTAGCTAAGTTAGAGGTCATTACTTATCACTGTAATTTTATTGGATAGGTACGAGAACTCGTAGATGAACTCTTGGTAAATTGCCTGAGACTCGTTAACCTGCGCCTTGAGTCGCCAAGACTGATGGACCTTTTAGCGGCACATTAATCTTGCTAGTTGCAGGTAACAAAATTATAGATAACAAGCATTTGCGCACGCGCTATCTGACCATCGAGACGGGAAACGCGTCTCTACGTCCATGTCATCCACAGGAAGTAAGTATGCAAAACCGGTGCGCTATTTTTACATTTTCTCGCCATTTTGTTTGCTTAACGATCTATCCTGTACTCTTATAAGGGCACCGCAGATCTTTATGCAAATACCGTACAGCATTATGCTATCTGTGTGAAGGGTGGGGTAATAATAACAAGATTATTGTTATGAGCGCATATTGGATCGTTTGGGTACCGCTACGGGGTCTTGTCTCTTTGTCTCTATTACTGGCCGTCGGCCATCGGCCTTATCTACACGTGTTGTGTTGTTCGTATCACTCTCTATATGGAGACCGTCGGGTATTATCACATCATGGCGTGGTGCAGTCGCACGGTAAGGGCCGCCATTTGCATACAAGCAAATATCTCGATCTGCGAGCGCTGCGCAGGCAGATTACTGCGCGCTGCTTCCGCACTGTATTGAATTTGGTACCAAAACGGTCCCGACTCCCATTACCGGTTCACGTTTACTTGTTAGTGTGATTCTCGTATGATAACAATCTCGCCGCGTACTGCACTGAATATTCTCCATTCTAACGAGGACGAAAATGTAAGACAACAGTTAATTTTAAATAAGTATTTTTGCATTGCACAGACCGAAAAGGCGAAAACTGCGCCTTACTAAAAACAGAACGCAAGTTGCGAGCTACGCCCCTGTCAATAAATCTAGAGCAACATTTTATGGTTGAGTGAAAACATGGGATATTACCGTTATCCTGGCGTAGCTAATTGCGTTTGCCTTGGGACAAACTTCTAAGAATTTATTAGCGGCTATCGGGTGCATTTGGAAGAGTTCCGTTGTATATGGTCGATTTATGGTCAGGTCGTAATAGTTAAGGCTGTAGCTACCACACGACAGAGGGCGAGATAACGGGGACATTAGCGCTCGGCGTGTTCTGGCTGAGAGTACACAGGGTACATGTAGCTCGGTGCCGGGACCTGGGCCAGGCGGCAGGAGGGTCAACTGGGCTTGCGTGGGAAGTGTGCTCTCGCGACCGACGCGCCTTGTCGCAGTCATACAGCTGCAAAAACTATCACCATGATAATATCAGGCTGTCGTTAATCGTTATTGCAACTAATACTACCTACAATGACGGTGAAGCTCAAGTTCAAGTTTAAAGAATGGAGCTTACAAGTTTTTTTGTTAATTAGACGGGTAAAAACACATTGTTATTTCTATTAATTTTGTTATTCTAAAACATTTTGAATCTAACTACCAATAGAGAATTCACAAACAAGCACCCGCCATCTTCTCCTGCCTCTCTTATTTACAAGATCAGAGAGCAAGGATGGGTGTTAGACAAATTACAGAGTATAGGAGCGGCTTTTGTAGGCAAACAAAGTTCTAAGCATAGGGTCCGGACGGAGGTGGGTAGTCGACGACAAAGGTCACAGGGTTGCGCGCCCGCGGCTCTTGCCCTGTTGGCCTACAACGAAGCAAAACGCATAAATTATTGTTCATGACAGCCACAGAAATTGCACATTGTCTTGGTCTGGTCAACGAAGGCAGGAAGCCAAATTGTGGCGAGTTACATTTGCTGTGGCCACAGAATAGATACCTACCTTTAGTAGGTAGGTACCTATTGTGGGGTAGTAGGTATGATTAGGCACGTATGACGTACGGCTATTTTTTTTTTTAACTATGTCGCTTGATTTTTTTAATGAACAAAAATGTTGAATGATCCCATCATCATCTATTGTTGTGTTGGAAGTCTGTGACTTTGTGGGTGTAACAGCGGCAGATCTTAGGCGGTCATTACATTTTCCAACTTACAGTACACTAGGTGAGCTAGCCTGCTAAAATTGGATGGTGTAATAGGCTGTTTTATATAGTTAGCAATCTATCTTTTTTTTCTATTGCACGGGCATAGCCACGCTAAGTTAGCATACTGCAAATTGAATAATATAATGGCCGCTTTAGAAAAATTCGGTAGACGTAGAGTCTGTCAAATAATAGTACTCGTAGATAAGTACTTATGTACTTACTTAAATATTTTACGTATTCCACATTCAGAAATGTTTCACTTGAGTATTGGAATTGGTATTTTTAGTGGTAAAATTCTTCGATAAATGATATTCTATGTCCAGATGGACAGAAAAAAAACGGGTTAAAAAAAATAACAGCCAACTGTGAGGTTCTAAATTACTTAACAAAATGTTAAATTAACGCAACCTTAGTAAAAGACGTACCTACCTACCTGTCACGCACACTAGTATAAAAAAGTTGGCCTGTCACTTTTCGTTGATAAACAGTACGAAACTCCCTACTCATAGGTAAAAAAATATATAAATAGGAAAAGATAAAAAAATAAAGCAACTCCTTATATTCCTTTTTTTTCAAACATTTTGTTAATTTATGCACGACACATCATTCATTAGTACTCAAACAATAAGTGAAAAAAACACAAAGTACTTAGCTAGTTATACAATTAAACAATACAACTAGGACGTCGCCTGAGGGACGAAGTAGAAATCGTAGAGGGAGGCAGCATCGACGTAAGTAACAAAACCAAAAATCATTAAAAAAAATATTTACCAGCCTCAGAAGCTGGAGCTCTCCGGTTTTAAAGAATTGAGCACTGACTCTATCATGTGAAACCCGAAATGTGCCCAGAACTATCCTGTGGACGCTAGAATATAACACCTGCAGAAGTGTACAGGTAACTTGTGAAAACCCCTTCTTAAAATAAAATCGAGCAGCCTTAGATGCTGGCACTAGTTGGATTCGAAGGATAGTAGAGCACTTGAACTATCACAAAGAACGCGAAATATGCCCAGCACTCACCCGTGTAAACAAGCATATCATCGACGTAAATAACGGAACCGAAAATCAATAAAAAAATTATGCGTATAAGTGACGGGATAAATCCCCAACTTCAGATATCATAAACATTTTATTCTTAAACTACTTAAAAAAAGGAGATTATTAATTAAATCCGTGGGTATGTTACGTACCCATGATAAACGAATGTTTTTGCAAAATGTTCGTGAATGTTTGTCTATTATTAGTCAACTTTTAAATTTTCGTAATACATTTATCTGATTACTTACTTGATACTGGTTAAATACAAATTTGTTAGATACAAATGTGTGGAGCCAAACCCGGGAAAAAAAACTTACTCCACTCACTATTATAACTCAATTCATTTGCCTCCCTAAATTATCAATTCATAATGTTACTACGAACGATTTAATATTTACATAGGTACATTCGAAAGTTGAATAAAACTTTAAATGATAATTTAAAAACGCAATAATTGACACTGAGATATTTGATTGCAGCTATTAGGCCTTAAATATTGGCATAGGTATTTATTGGCATAATTATTTTATCACTTATGAGGAAGCTGTAGTACCACCATGCAATGCATTGGTTTTTATGACAATAGCAGCAAGCTTTGAGGTTTTTTTTTTATTTTCTTTTATAAATTTTTATATCCAATCCAGGAACGCGAGCATTTATTTACTTACTACAAAAAAAAATTGAAAATGATAGTCAGGTTACAACGCTAAACCGTTTTAATAAAAATTAAAAGTTGTCAGAAGCTACATTGCAATGGAGATTGGAGGTGCCATCTTAAAATTTTCAGTTTGTGGCAGATGTGGCGGCGACGGGGTAACTTCGTTAGTTAGAGAGTTGACAGATGCATGCGCAGGAAGCAGTGACGTTGATGGCGCAGAGCTGACCGAAGATGCTCGGATAAGATTCGTATATTTGCAAAGAGACTCCATCACGTCGATTCTGAACTGTAGTCTATCATCTTCCCCTATGCGTTTAATAGTTGGCAAAATAGACATCAAATAGTGTACATTACTGCCGCGGTATTATAATGACTACTTTGCTGGTCGCGCTGATGATGGCCGACAGCGCAGCGTAGCGCAGCTCCAGGCCGAGTCAGCGCGGTCAGCGTGCAGCACTTGACGGACGAGCTGAGATAAAGGCCGAGGCCGTAGGTCGAGGCCTTTACAGCGAGGACAGCAAGGGCTGCAATGATGGCCAAGCTGGAAGGTCTAGAGCGTAGCTAGGCTAGCTCGAGGCAATCATAGCGTGACCAGCGAAGCAGTCATAGTGGGCCAAGGCTTGTATAGTGCTTTACTCAAAAATGCAAGTACCTAACCTAAATAAAACCAGCAAGTAATTTAAATAAAATATCTATTAATTAACTAGAAATTTAATTAAAATGACAATTATGAAAAGTACAGTTACTAAAATTCAACACTGACTTTCCCGCGCTTTTGTTACTTCTTTGTTTTTTTTTTAGCAATGGTAGTTGGAACTATACAGCCAAATATGGAATAAAATCTTTTTGGACCTATCTCTTTAGATACAAACAGCTGTGTCTTAAATAAAATCGTTTTGCATTTAGTTTTGCAAAACTAAATGAAATGAGCAGGGCGTGTGTCGTGAGCCCCGCCCGGCTCTGCCCGCTCATAAAAATGCGGATGCGGACACAAGCATAAACGCGTTTTTCATTGCTGTCATCTTGGACCGGAAAAAAACGGGCCGAAATGTGGAAAAGCAAAATGTCGGAAATTTATTAAAGGCAAAATTATGTAAAGTGCACAACCTATAATAATATAAACAACAAATATAACAAGTCCCTATATATATAAATTTGTGGCATGCCATATCGGACCGTCAAAAAATCGGACTGCCGATAGTAAAATCCCTTGCAGTGTGCAGTGCTAAAATTTGTGATTCTTTGAGTGTTAAACTGTAATAAAGGTAGCTTAATAACTTAGACCTTCTGATTATTAACGGTACTTACCCGCACTAGTGCGGGCAAATAAAACAAACATTTGGAAATGCCACTTTTCGTGTTCTCTACGAAACTCGACTTAAAGTTTTAGTTAAGTATCCACAGCTTTACTGCAATGGTGAAAAGGGAGGGATTCATCTTATCTATCATTACCTTCTCCTCCATCATCTTCTTCATATGTTTAACTGAAGTACGCAAAACATCCTGATGACTAGGTGGTATGGCCAAGTTGGCTCTAGCCTGTCCTACGGAGCAAAACAAAAAAAATGAAAACAAAGAAAAAAAAGACGTTTTCGAGTTTTATTTCAGTAGTTTAAATTTTCTTTTCTCATTTTTCTACACTCGTGCGTTAACAAATTAATGCCGCATGCCACGACGCAACGTAATTTTTCACTTTGTATTGCATTCAAAAAAAATTTTGAACGCAGATTGAAGTGAAGACGTCATTGACAGGTGTGTGATTTTATGTCTAAAAAAATGGTGCTCGTTTACCAGCTGGCACTCATTTTGTAATGATAAAAATCAACAATTATTGTTGTTATTTAAACTACGTTTGGCATGGCGTCAGTTTTGGATATAATCAAACATTATCAGAAGGATATTGAGAAACATTCCGACGACGAAGCAAAAGTGAGTAGTTTGCGAACGTATTTTTCCTGCTGGTGTTATTACTGCTTTTTACGAAAAATTATCTTCACAAGCCTCTAAAACAGGCGAAAAATATTTCTTTTCCGCAGTGTCTGTGCAAAAACTATTCTGACATCTTGAGGCTGGACTTGTAGTTGAACTACTTGCATCTTTTTCAGGTTCTACGATGTATCGAAAAGCTATTCCAGCTGAAGGTGACGGTCCAGCACCTGCAGGATACTGGCGTGGGGCGCACAGTGAACGCGCTCCGCAAGGAGCCGGGAGACGTGGGCCCGGCGGCTCGAGCACTCGTCCTCAAATGGAAGACCATGGTGGCCGCCGAAGAGAGCGATCAGGAAGGAGACCATAGAAACGATAGTGAGCTTTGATATACCTACATCAGTATCATGTCGTTTTCATGTAGTTTCAATCCAAATTGCATGCTGTTGATATTGTGTTGTGACTGGATCTGGGAGAGGTTGTTTACACACTGCGCATTCTGGCATGTGATGTATTTTTAATTAATCCGAACTAGGATAAGACTAGATCATCAGATTACAACTCAACTGCAATGAATAGTAGCAGTTGGTTGGTTTTTTCATGCATAAATCAGACCTAGTTTTAAACATGTTTGTTTTGATTGTTGCATGTTTGGTGAGTGGGTTATAATGAATATCTAAAGATTTGGACCCTTTGCATCATACTTTACTAGGGTTCTATAAAAATCATCTATAGTACAACTTTGTCACAAGTTGTACAAGGCTAAGCAAATTCAATGTATGCTAAACACTGACTTAATGTGGCCTTGGATATCTTATTTCCATACAAAATACTAGGTTTTTACACTTTTTTAAAGTAAGTACATTTTCCATATTCATATAGCATAGTGTTCCTTTGCCTTAACCATTAATTTTATTTATTTATTTATTTAAAAATGAGTTATTAGTTTTAATAGTTTTGACTGATGCTGAAAATCAACTATGTAACTGTTTGTATGTAGATAATCCAATGTTACGCAGCTAATTTGAAAGTATAAAACTGAAATTCATCTATTCTATAAGAACTTGTTGGACTGGTAATTGAATGAAAACTTGGGTCTTATTTTTCCGTATTAAGCATAATAATAAGAATTCTTTTTTTTACAATTATTAATGGTAATTATCAATTGTTTTTATTTTTTTATTGTTAAATTAACTATTTTTATGTAGACCAAAATATTTTTTTGAGAATTATACATTTTACACATAAAAAGCCAGTGTAGTTTCTTTTCGAAGCCCTGATAGAAACTACTAATGATAATAGAATTACTAGACAACAAAAATTAAGGCCTTGATAGGATAGAAGAAACAGTTAAAAAACAAGAAGTTTATTTTATGCTTAGTATGTCATGCCTCCATGCTTCTGTACAATAGCTGTTAAGTGACATTGTATAACTCTGGTTAAGCTGAGTTTTAAAATGCCTGGCTAGGTACTACATCATGTTTTATCATGACGAAATTAGGACAAGATTCAACAAACAGTGTTTCAACTCTTCTTGATATAGTAGACTTTTGTGATATTGTAGACATTAAAATTAACAAAATAGAGACAAAATAAAGCTACTTAAAATAACTATATGAAACAGCTGACAGGTGCAACAATTTAATGAATAGACTGTAGTCTACAGTATCTTTCCTAAAATTATGAAGAGAACAAGTATGTTTGTTGGTAGGGGTTAATCTCCAGAACAACTGGTCTGTTTTCTTTTTTATTTTACTAATAGAAAACTATACAACCAATGAGTGCTATGAAATGCAGGTAAAACTGCAGGCATAAGAGCTAGTTAGGTAATTAATGCAGTTTCTACCAAAGATTTTTCAACTAAAAGTCTAAAATTACTGTTTCTGTACATATAGTAATTTATTTTCAGTATCAATACAAAATGGACATAGCAGTGGAAGGGAATCAGATGACCATTCAAGGAACTCTCATGACCGACACAGCAGCAGTAAGAACTCCTCCTCGAGGACAAACCACCAAGAGCAGAGATCATACCAGCGAGAACAGAAGCCACACCACCATGAACCGAGGTCACACCACCAAGAACCGAGGTCACACCACCATGAGCCAAGGTCAAAACACCAAGAATCAAGGTCTAACAACCAAGAGCGGCACAGGGAAATCAATGGCCACCATAGCAACAGCAAACGGAAGTACCATAGCAGTGAGGTTAGTGCTTTGACTGATAATATTATCGGTGGTTTATGTTGTCATCAGTAGGTAACATATCTCTGGGAAACAACTCTAATGTTAATAATTTTATTGACAAGTGAATTTTATCTATTGTCACATACATTATGTGTCATAATATCATAAAATTCAGTTTTCAATGACTTAATTTAGGCCTTTCCTAATTTATTTTGCCATTATATACCAAACCAATATAATTATGGTAAAATATGAAAAAGCAATTTTTTGTACATGTAAAAATACTCATTAGAGAAAATTTTTTCCTTAGGAGGAAGACCATGATACAAAGAAAAAGTCTAGACACACAAGTTCTAGCGAAGACGATCACAAAAAACAGGTTGTTATTAAACAAGAGAAGCTTTCGGATAGTGAAAGCAGTGACGACTCTGAGAGCTCAGACAGTGACAGCGACTCTTACACCTCCGGTTCTTCACGGGAGGAGGTCAAAATAAAGACCGAAATAAAACGAGAAATAAAAAAAGAAAAGGAATCTCCAGAGAGACACAGATCGTCTTCACATTCATCCAAACATTCACATAATAACCACGACGAACGTAAAAGGGAATCGTCCAGTTCAAAGAAGCAAGAGTCTTCAGAGAAAGATAGACAACATAAGTCTCCTAAAGATACAGCAAAACACACAGAGGCATCCAAATCCACTTCACACAAACACAAAAGCTCACACGAGAAAGAAAACAGTTTCGAAAAAAAACACAAACCTGAAACGTCATCAGATGAAAAGAAAGAATCCAAGGCTGCTAAACACAGTCCAGAAAAACACAAATCCAGTTCTGAGAAACACAGTAGTTCCGATAGGCATAAGAGTTCTGAGAAACATTTGAGTAAAGAAATAAAAAGTTCTTCACAAAGAGACAAGGCACCAGAGAAGCACAAAAGCTCTTCAGAGAAAGATAGTAAACACAAATCGAAGGAAAGCAGCAGCAGTAGCAGTTCAAAAGAAAAACATAGTTCCTCAAAGGAAAAATCAAAAGAAAGGAGCAGCTCTTCAAAGGAGAGATCAAATCACAGTAGTGAGAAAAAACGCTCATCTAGTGAAAGCAAATCACAGAGTGATAAGTCAAAACATAAGAGTGATGAAAGAAGTAGTGAGAAAAAGTCAAAAGAAAAGTCAAGTTCCTCATCGTCTCATAAAAGTAAATCGGGTAGCTCAAGTAAGTCAAAGGAAGATGTACCAAAGAAAAAGAGCAAGTTAAGTAACAGTGAGGAGAGTGGAGAGGACGGCATTGATTGTGGATCAGGTAAGATAGCAAAAATATTGTTTAGTAATAACAGTATACTTTAGGGGTGTGGGATCGATTCCCACCTAGGGCAAACATTTATGTGGTGAACATTTTTCTTAGTTATGTCTGGGTGTTAAACATCTATTTATGTATGTATTTAAATATATATATATAAATATATATGTATCTATGTGATATCAGTCTCTGGCAGCTATAGCGCAAGCTTTGCTTAGTTTAGGGTCAGACGACCGTGTCTGGTAATGTCCCGAATTTATTATTATTATTATTTATTTCTTGGTATAGTTCACGTCCAGTAAAAATAACGCTGGAAGAAAATGGACGTGGTGTGTTTGCGCATGGGTACACTCGTACACGAAAGTACTAGGCCTATTGTCTTATTTTTGAACCTGAGTATCGCTCGCGGGCTTTGTATATTGGTTATTGTTAGGTACCTCAGTCCTCACACGACCAAATAGATTGATAAAATCGCCTAATGAGCAGATTGACCGCCAGCGTTCTTACTACCAAAAACGGCTTACTAACAAAAACGGCTGTCAGCGGTGGTAGTTTGAACAATATTTTAATAATTGTCAATATTTGAATATTTTAATATTGTTGTTGGGTGTTATAATTCGAACTGTCGTGTCAAATAAGGGCCAAGCTGGGCTGATGACTTGTGCCAATCAATGTAAGGTGACAATTTTTGGAAACACCAAAATGGCTAATGACCACCTCTGTCATTCTATTTGTATTCTAAATAATAAGATATTTTCTCGCTTCTACCTTTCTTGTTTTGCCACCACAAGCAACTTATTCTTATATTTTTCTTTGTTTTACAATGTGTAACACAAATTAAATATTGTTTTATTTTGAATTTTGACTGCCTCGGTGGCTCAGTTGGTAGTGAACCTGCCTTCTGAGCTTGGGGGCGTGGGTTCGATTCCCACCTAGGGCAAACATTTATGTGATGAACATTTGTGTTTGTTATATGTCTGGGTGTAAATATCTATTTAAGTATGTTTTTAAAAATATCTAAGTATGTATATCAGTCTCTGGCAGCCATAGTACAAGCTTTGCTTAATTTGGGGTCAGGCGACCGTGTGTGGAAGTGTCCCGAATTTATTTATTGTTTTATATTTTCCAGGTGCCAGTTTCGCCGAAGCATTGGGTATGATGGTCAGTCCCTCGAAGCCAAAAAAGAAATCTTTCAAAGATATTAACTCTCCAAACAATTCGTTTAGCAATGATGTGAGTATTTGTACAGCATTATTTAATATCACTTTATATGTTTAATCTTTTGCCACTTGTTTCAACAAGCGATTGTTATTTGTGTCAAGCATTACAGTTTATTAGATTGTTGGCTTTGCTTGTGCTGTTTCTAATATTATAAGGGAATTACAACAAAACTGCAGTTTTAGGGAGATTTAATTCAACATGTTCATTCGGGTATTTACTTTTAACATTTGTATTTGAATTTACTACTTATGCTGGGTGACCGAATCTTAACTTACCTAAAAACACTTGATAAAATAACAATCTGGGTAAACTAACATAACTTAAAATAAATAAACTAGTGTACAGTATGTGAACTCCAGTTTTTGACCCCCGACTCAAAAGAGGTTATAAGTTTAACGTGTGTGTCTGTGTGGCATTGTAACTCCCAAACCGATCAACCAATTTTAATTCAGTTTTTTTTTAAATCTGAAATTTAAGTTTATTTAAATCTATTTTAAAAATCTATTATTATTATTATTATTATTTTATTATATATCTATTTTTAAATTTATTTAAATCTGAAGTTTTTTTTTAAATTTGATGACTTTATCAAGAGGGGTTTTAGCTGTGATTGTTGTGAAGTTTTTACCCGACTGCGCAAGGAGGGTTATGTTTTGCGAGTGTATGTATGTATGTAAATATGTATGTGTGTGAGTATGTATTTATGAGGTTTCTTTGGCACGATCTACAGCCCAAACAGCCTGATGGATTTCGACATGTGAGGTGTCATTTGAAGCGTCCTGATAGCGAAAGTGAGGGTACAAGATTTTGCAGCCGAGATTTTTTGTTTTTCAAATAATATTACTTGTTTTTACAGCTCATACTTGTTTGGTAATATACATTATTTTGTTTAATTACAGCTAAGTCCGGCGTCTTTGCTCGCTCCGAGCGCCAAGCTAGCGCCGCTGCCTCAGCTGGAGATCTCTGCGCTGCCGGACATCTCTCCCAACTACAAGCCGCGGCCGCCGCCCAAAGCGGTCCCGCACTTCTCGGACGAAGACGCTATCAGCGCCGGTATATCTAGCAAAAACCAAAGGTACACACACCAACTTTTTAAAACCACGGTTCATGCTAAATGGATATATACAAAAGTGACAATTTTTTAAATGTTAATTGATTGAATCAGGTGTTACTCTGCGGAAGTTTATCTTCAAAGCAATCTAATAATAATCTTCAAACTTGAAACAATGTCTAGTGTGTTTCTGCTCTAACGTCGTATAAGTGCTTTTTAATTATAAGGGTTTTTTATTGTAAATTTTTTTCATTGTATTTTATTGTATTATTTTGATTAATTTTGTTGTAAATTTTATTACATTAGTACTGTTAAATGATTTATTAAATTAGGTCTGTTAAATTCATAAATTTCATTAAATTCTTTATCAAATTAATTGTAAAGCTTAAGTTAGCTTCAAATATCAAATTGTACGAAAAGTTTTTCTACTAAATTTCATTAAACTAATTCAAAATATTCCAAATTAAAAACAGAATAAAAAAACATATTCCTTCACGCATTTAATGCGACGTTAGCGCGGACATTCACTAGAGATTGGTTCAAGTAACAGTTTTAAATGAATATTGTTGCATAATAAAAATAATTTGTGTGATTATAAGCTTATAAATAATCCGTGGCCAGACGGTCGAAGGGTCAATGAACTATTGTTTCCATCCCCAAAATGGCCCCAAATTAGCCTCAAAAAGGCGGAATAGGAAAAAGGTCTATAAACTCTTTCCTCAATCCATATTGCTTGAAATATAGTAATAATTTACTCAATATGTTAAAGTAAATGTTAACAAAACACGAAATGTGTTCTTGCTCACCGTTGTTCTAATCGTACACTTTGTCGCTCTGATGAAACTGCAACAGTGATATATTTCTTATTTTTGTTTTTCACTGCTAAGAACACGGTAAACTTCAATTTCAGAACGAAAGTATACTCCGGTAATAAAGTAATTGGAAAAATAACGTCCCTATACGAAATGTGCGTCCAAGTGCTACAAGAACACATTGATGGTAAGTCGCTATATCTGCTGCCTGCTGTTAAAAAAGTTAGTTACCTATACTAATACATAGACAATTATACATACATAATAACCAAGTATGTGAGTGTGTTCAAGTTTCGAGTGAATCGGTTCCCTCTAAGCAAGCGTGCTCCATCATAAGCTATCATTGCCTAACATCAACTGGCCATATGCAAGCCAATGTATAAATAATAAAAATATTAACAAAGCACAACTATTCAGCCGTCTGCTACGTTTTTTAATACCGCTACTAAGATCTCAGCAAAGTAAGAAAAAACAATAAAGCAAACTTGCGCACGAAAAGTATGTCGTGCGTGTCGGCCTTAACAGACTTGTCCAAAAACCGTCTATTCAACAAAATAACTAAAATCTAGAGCATGTTATCACTAACCTCACATCACCCACAATAACAATCCCTTTGTTTATTTTCTTATCTAGGTTTATCTGGTCACTGAAGTTACTGTGAATGATATCTGTTGTGTTTTTACATTTTTGTCATATCACATAAACTACTGTGTGGTACGAGGTAGTTTTTAACGTTGGTTCACATTGCTTATTAGGATAATCTTTAAAATGTTTATAAGATACTCATTACACTTCCTACTAATATTATAAACGCGAAAGTTTGTAAGAATGGATGGATGGATGGATGGATGTTTATTACTCTTTCACGCCAGAACGGCTGAACAGATCTAAATGAAATTTGGCATAGAGATAAATTATAGTCTAGAATAGCACGAAGACTTTTAAACCTCGCCTAACAACGCGGGGCGCAGTTAGTATATCATGAATGTAAAAGCTTGCTTGTTTTACTCAATCAGCACGCAAAACCGGCTGGACGGATTAAATTTAATAAATGAACAAAGCTTATACCTTGGATGGCTTACTCCCAACGACCACTACCGCCAGTGGTGGTCGTTAGAACAATATTTGAATTTTTGTCCCAACTGTCGCTAGTGAGGCTCGACATACAATTATGAGTCAATTCGATCCTGGGGGGCTATTCTTGTGAGTGACATGAGATGAGATTTTATCTTGGTCTCTCTCACACCTATGACGTTTGAAACGAGAGCAACAAGGATGAAAAAAAGTGAGATGAAAATCTCAAATCTCCGAATAGGGTCCCTGGCTATGCATCAATGAACTCGTTTCTCGTAGAAAAGTGCATTTAAATATGACACGCGCTCTAGCGGTAAAGGAAAACATCGTCAAGTACAGACTGATTCAAACTTACTTTACCGCAACGGAAACTTTGCGGCGTCTTGCCTTTCCGACGCCCGCTTGTACCTACGTTTTCGCTACTGTGCCTAACTTCTATAACTAACTTTACAGCCGCCATTAAGAGTGAATCGGCCTGTAACCGCCATGTCCTAGAATGTATAATTCAAAAGACTTGTGACATCCACCAACCCGCATTGAGGGTACCGGATAGGTACCGTGCAAAGCTGGGGCGGGTCGCTAGTTTCCTCATATTCACTGTTCACTAGCTATGTTATGCGTACGGCTTCAGCTCTGGAGTTCACCGGAGGAGTGCCATACGACATCCTGAAGCCCGTGATAGACCGCGCGACGCCACAGCAGCTGTTCACGCTGGAACACTACAACCCGTACCTGATGGAGGACACGGACCATCTCTGGCAGAAGTTCTGCGAGAAGGGCTTCAGGAATAAGAGGCGGCAGGAGTTGGAGAGCTGGCGGGAAATGTATTTGGTGAGATTTCGAAATGTCCCTTGGTACCAATGTCCACCTTTGGAAGTTCTCAATTTGACTGTATGTTTTTTTTTTTTAATAGCACGTATGTTACGCGATTACTCCGCTAATTGTGAATTTAAAGTTTTAATTCTGATTGCGGTTTTAAAAAATCTTTTTTGTTTGGTAGATCATACTTTAGAGGTGGTCACAATATAAATTTTAGCGAAATTGGTGGAACAGTTTTTTCAAAGAGTATAGAGTCCAAAACGTACAATCCAATGGCCAAGGAATAAAATACTCAAAGCTTAAATAGCGAAACGTCTTCTGATATTACGTCTCTTCTCCGGCTTCATATTTTACCCGACTGCGCAAGGAGAAGTGTTGTTTTTCGAGTGTATGTATGTAAGGGGTTATGAGGTTTCTTTGGCGCCCTACAGCCTAAACAGCTTGATGGATGTCGATATGTGAGGTGTCATTTGAACCGTCGTGATAGTGGAAGTGACATAGGGTACAACATGTTAATTATATCCGTATTGTAGGACACGTTTTTTGTTTTTCTTTCAATAATGTTACTTGTTTATGCTCATTTTACAGAGATGCCAAGAGGAGCAAGAATGCAAGCTGAAGTCGCTAACGGCCAACATCAGGCTGACACAAGAAGCCAAGAAGGCGCCCATCAAGCAGACCAAAATGGCGTACGTGGATTCCGTCGTCAAACCGCCCAGGAACATCGCTAGGAAACAGGTTAGTTTCTCCTCTTTATATCCGACTGCTTAGAAGAAGGATGGAGTATTTAGAGTGTTTGTGAATTTGTTAAAATATTTTTTTTGTCTTTTTGGATGAAATTTAAATGGAATATTTGTTACCAATAATACTTTTCTTGCAGCTATTTTCTTTGTATATAAGTTTTGTTTACCAAAAATTACGCAGTTTCTACTGTTTTAGTGGGTCTCTATATTGTACAGACACTTATACGCAACCAATTCATGTACGAATAGTTTTGCATGACCTGTTTTGTACGGCCCGATTTTACGATGCCATTTACTCAGAAACGAAATAACGCCTGTACGACATTTTGTATGGCCAATTTTGCATAGTCAGGTGTTTACAGAGAGATTTTAGGAAACCATGCATTGGAAAATCGACCGTTCCAAACGAGATGTACAAAATTAGATGGACATATTCTTGTGGTTGTACATAATGATCTCCTGCGATGCTATTCACAATCATTCGGAAACGTTGCCGATTGAACCCACAAATTTCAATCTGAAATTGTTCGAATCTCAGTCTACTTTTATAAGTTTAGCAAAATTCAGTATAAATCCGATCGGAAGAATGAATCACGTTTAAAAACTTACGAGTATGGACTTAGATTCGTATAAATTGAGTTTAAAATTTTAAGATAGACGGGGAAAGACGGGTAGGCCGCGACATCGCATCTCTCTTCTAATGACGGGAAAAGACGGGTAGGCCGAGGTGTCGTGTTTGATTTCTGATCCGTGCACTCGTCATCATCGATTTAGAGTAATGGGTTTGCGAATGCCATTACGTGCGACTGCCTTCACTCAAGTAAAGTCAACCACTGCCTGACCGACATGACGTTCGCCCGAAATCCCAAACGCAACTCCATTCGGTGTTAACCGCTCTAAATTACCATAAACAAATCGATTAATCGTCAATAACAACATAATAATACTATCGATTAAGAACTATTAAACTGATTTTCATTATTTATTGATGTCACGCGCCGTCACATAAATGTATCTATATACGCGTCGACTTGTAAACCTCCGTTTCGTCGGTTAATGACTTATTTCGGTTTTGTTTAAGCATCGATTGACGTCACCACGTATTGCTGAATGCTAGCTATGCCTGGCGGAGTATGTTCTCATATCATGGTCTTACGTTTGTCTTACACAAAGTCTTACGTATCCAATACTTATTCCAGGCGCTCCACGGCACAGCTTTCGCCGCTTCGGCGTCTCCGGCTGCGCGAGTGGCGTCTCTCTCGGCGACGCCCGGCGTGCTGAAGGGCGGGCGGGCGCCGCCCCCGCCCGCCCTCGGCTCCACCTCCTCGTTCAAACCCAAAAAGGCGCCCCTCATGCAAAAAGCTCTCCAGTTCATGCGCGGACGCAAGCGATGATAGCAGAAGAAAAAAAACTATTGTGATGATCCTAATTTTAAGTAGGTAGGCTTTTTTTTATTTCATTTTGTAGTTTGGCACTGACCGGATGAGCTGTTTTACTGTGGTTATGCTGCACCGTTCTCTAGTGTTCTTTCAAATTATCTGTTTCTCTTTTCGTTTTGATTGCGTGGAAAGAGGATAGCGACAGTTTCAGAGCTGTCCATTTGCTTTGTAAAGTAGCACACGTTGTGCCATTATTTTTATTAATCTGAACTTCAAAGTTATTTTATGGTTTTGTTTCAATATGAAGAAAAAGACACATTAACCGTTTCGCCTATAATAAAAACCTGTATTAAACATAATTTTGTGGACACAAAAAGGGCTATTTGTCAAAAAGAATACGGCGAACCGCAACCAATGATAACTCTCTGTTCTGTCACGATTAGTTCTCATTGGTTACAAATTCACTTCATTGTTTCCATATGTAGAAAAAATATAAACCCGCGATGTTTTCTGTCTATCTAACAGCAGCGACGAATAGTTCCAATGCAACTGAAAATGAACTCTAAGTCGACGTAGTAAAACTGCTTCCCCTGCCAGTGCTGTAGTTTTTGCGATTTATTGTATCTAGGAAATTGTATTTATTAGTTACCAGAGTAATTAGCTAGCTACGTTTCATAGCTTTATTCATATTGCACCGGATCTCGTATGGCTCTGATTTTGAAATGTGAGCTTTATGTACAGTAAAATTTCCAATAGCAAAAAGATGAGTTTGTTCTTGCGAATTCTATTGTACTGCAATGATATAAGGCTCATATTTTAATGGCAGAACGTCTGAGCAAGCATTGTTCGGTGATAAGAGAAACGAGCTTTAAACAGTTTCGAGTTAATTTTGTTTCTACAACCAAGGGTTGCGCCACGAGAGCTCGCTAAGGTAAGGTCGCAACCGATTTTAATGTAGGCTAAGCTAAGCAACAATATAATATTGTATCTCTTTGATTAGAAAATGTATCTGTTTGTGTGTTTATATTAAGGGCTTTTTTAAATTAAAGTTTTGATTTTATCTGTTATTTAAAAAAAAAATCAAAGTATCTTATTGAAACTTTTAGGATATGTAGTGAGTTACGCATAATGAGATATTTTTTTACAACTTTTAAGTACGTTTCTGTAGTGTATGTATCTGAATTGATAAATGGAAGCTACGGATGCTTTTTTTGGAATTTTGCACCACTAGAATCAATTTCTGTGTTAATAATTTCACTACTGTGACTCGCTGCTTAAAAAAGTTACAAGCCTCAAAGGTCGATTAGTTTATTTTTCCTAGCATAATGAAAGGTATCAGGATAAAGGTCGACACTCATTAGAGCCACCTGGGACCCGACCCGCACCGCCTGGCCTCGTGCGGTTAGTAATCTTTATATTATAAAAAATAGCTTAGCTCAGGCTTAGCGCTTATCCACAGAAGTTCGTATTAACTTTATACGAACTTCTGTGGATAAGCGCTAAGCCTAGTGCGGTTAGTATTCTTTATACTAAGTATAAAGAATCCACAGAAGTTCGTATAAAGTTAAAACTGTCAAGTGTATGCGTAAGTTTATAATAGTCTGTGGATAAGCGCTCACTATATCAACTCTGGATCTCCTTGGTCGTAAGCTGTCAACGCGTTACCGACGAGTTATAAACGCGAGTACAAGTGACAATCGCTGACAGACTACTTGAAAATTCGTGGACCACCCGTTGACTAGTCGAGCCGGTCCCGAGTGGCTCTAATGAACTACGACCATAAAAACTAATTTTGCTCGCATTTAAACGAAACAAAATCACAAAATGTTCTGTGTTATAGTCAACATTTTCAAGCCCGTCTATTTTACCGTACTTGACATATCCACCCTGCCATATTCTATAAAAAAAAATGTATGTGTAGAATGTTACTGGGATAGACATTAAGGTAGAAATAAGTTTAAGACAGCGCACGTTGTGTATTTTAATTATTAAATTATATTCTTAAACTAACTCTCCGGTCGTAGTGTTCCTTGCTAAACCAAAAAAAAACTATTTACGAAACCCTTGTGTAAAATAGAACAAACTTTAGCTGGTGAATCAAAATTTCATAGATGTTTAGGTGTAGGATAACGTGTTTGTTACATTTATAGAAATATTACGCTTTTCCATTTTAGCTCATTAGCTATTTTATAATTGATGAAATGTTTTGTGTCAGTACACTAATAAAATAATTCAATCAATATGGCCATATTTGATCTTGTAGTTTAAATTCTATTTTAAAGTTCTTAACCCTATATTCTTCAGTGCTCAATCTCACTTACTGGGACATCCGTGAAGGTATGAAGTTTTTACTAAAGTTAATAGCTTGATTATTCAGGATTTTCGTGGTGTAAACTGCTTTAGCGACGTCGATGTCCTCTACATCAACGTCGCTAAAGCAGTTTGATCCGTTTTGTGGTAAATGACTTTGGCCAATCTTGATGAAACTTGATAATTAGTTGCAGTATATCACGAGGAATGTTTTTAGATAGGTACTATTTTCTGAATAAACGCGAACGAAGTCGTAGATAAAAGCTAGTATACGTAAATAATAAACACCCGATGCAAAGCGCACAGAAAAATGGTCAATACGAAAATGCGATAGCAGTCAGGTTATTGGTTTCTCTCAACCGATCTGCAAATCTTGACAGATTTGCTTCCAAATCGGCTCAGTCAAATTTTAGATTAATTTTTAACAAATTTGAACTCAAGATTATGTAACCAACATACCATTCCAAATTTTTAATGTACATCTCTCGTCTAACCAAACAAACAACGTTTATAATTTATCTGTAGAACAAACCGATAAGCTAGCTAGATAGTTCAATTGACTTAAGTACACCCTTTACAAACCACTTCGGCACCATAGAGCATATAAGAGCTACCAAGTTCTAGGCAAAATTGTGAGATGACGTAAAGAAGATACTAAGAGATAACTTCAAAACCTAGTCTTACTTGCCGAAATGGTGAAGTGTTTGTGAATTCCTGTATTGAACTTTACAGTAGTTTAGTCGTGACCACAAAGATAATAGTTGTCTGCCAGTTTAAATATTGGTTGTCAGTTCACCATTTTTGTTCACATTATTAGGCTTTCAAGACTTTAATGGTAAGAACTGAAATAAGTTCTATTGTTATGTTATTTTGTGCCGTTTTGATTATGAAACTTTTAAAATAATCGACACCTGAACTAGAAGTAGCACTTTTAAAATGTGGTCCTGTAGTATGTACATGTAGCAGTCAATTAGCTTGATTAGCTGTTCAATTTACAGCCTAGCCTTTTTACTAAACGGCACTGTTCATCTAGCGGCCTGATGACATTCAGCCATTCAATTAAATAGATAGGCGATAAAACTTTTGATCAACAACATTGACTACTTGGCTAGTCATTTAAGGTTTCGGGTCATTACTAAAAAAATAACCACGAAGGCTAAGGCGGAAGCGAAGCGAAGCAGAGCTCCCGAACCTAACCAAAACAATCGGATTTGCTTAGATAGAGGAGTCGGGAGGAAGAGGTTTTGGGTTATTGTAATATCTTGTCTTGGGTTATAGTATTATTTTCGGATTATAATATAGCGCTATCGGTATTGGGTGTGCTAAGCCAAAAGGGGGTCATTGTACTCTTCATTATAAACAACTTTTACTATGGAGCCAAACCATAATCTCGAGAAGAAAAAGTCCGCCTTTCCATGCAATAAGTTCATAGATCGTCGATAAAAATGGAACAGCTGTTAATTGAGTAAAATGACCCCTTTCGGCTAAGTATACCCTTTTCTAATAACCTTGTATATTTTTCATAATTTAAGTAATATATTTATTTTATCGTAAATAATTGTTTACGATAAGAATTTAAAAACTGTTTATTCGGTCAGAAGTTAGTATTTTTGTCAAATGATCACTTTTTATATGGCTAGCTCTATTTTTGAATGGCTTGAGCGTCATTCTGCTAGTTTATCAAATGTTCTATTCTATTAGACGCTACAGCTGAATATAATTCAGGAAGCTGAACGGCGCTGTTTGGTAAATAGGCTAGGCTGTTAATTGAACGGCTGATTAAGCAAGTTGTCTGCGACTATTAATAAGTAACTGTAGTGTATGTATTTTATTGTCTATTTTGAAAATAAAAGTCATTGATGTAACTAAACATCACAAATATAATTCTTTATTTTTGAAACACCATCTGCCAATCAATACATTTGAAAGCATACTACGACATGAACTATTACTAGTACATTATAGACAACTATTTGCCAATATCTACTCTGTGACAAGAACACGAAATCTTTGCTCAAAATGTCTAACATAACCCTATTGAAGTTGCTCAACACCTAAAGGTATGATTCCGAACTCCGCTGCACGCAGCAGTGCTGGCACTGTGGTGCTGCGCAGCAGTGCTGCGTGCCGCGCTGATTCATTCCGTAGGGCGACGCTGCCGCGCAGCAGTGCTGCTGTTGCCGCTGCCTTGCTGCCGCGACGTTGCTGCGTAGCTCGGAATGTAATCTCATATAAACTTAAAGGTACTAAATGGGGACCAGCAGTGCGTGCAGCGGAGTTCAAAATCATACCTTTATACTTTCTTTTAATTGATTACATTAAATTGAACGCTCTAAATATGGTTCGATATGTGTATTGTGTTTTATTATGTAGCGGCACAATCACAAAACTAGTCACTATAGAATGTGGCTAGTCATTTCATGAAATGACCAGTTGCAGTTGTCTATTACTAACATTGATCTTATATGTCCATTGTGAGCGAACAATAACAATGTTCTTATAATTATTGCCTATACAAACGTGGGCACTACAAATTTCTACACAATACAATAAATATGCCCAGAGTTACTCTGATTTTTCTTGAAATTACCAGCCTCTTCATGATGTGGCCATTTCTACGATCAGGCCACAATATACACACAAATAATTTCCTACTGTGGAAAGAATATCCCACTTACACGAGCTATTAGAAGAAATATTTGTGGATAATCTTATAATAATTGTGCTACCACTCGGAATGTAGAGCTTTATCCAAACATTCACCTTTTCATTGTAATACATACTACACGTAAATATCACCTTTACAACATAATATACTTATATATCTATCTTTTTAAATTCTCATATACCTACGTACAACTAATAAAAACTAATGAAATTCAACAAATCTAGACAGTCGTATGTTGTACAGAACAGTTCTAAATTAATATAAAAAATACAAATATTAAAATCAATTTTGACTAGAATTATCTAGGAACAATTATAAACTATAGCAAACTTAACAATAAAAGATTCAAGTACATATTTCCAATAACTATACTTATAAATGAATTCAACCCTTTGTGGTAATTTAAAACTTTTCCTGCATTTCTCATCTAAAAGTATAAGATGTTTAAAACTGTATCATTATATTATCTTTAAATACTTAGTTATAATTATATAATCAACTTTAAACAAATATAAACTGCGCGAAAGGCGACACGAATGAGATGGAAGTGAATTTAGATATGGTGACAGATAGAGACGAATTAATTAAACGTACATAATATTACCCACATAAGTAGGATAAGGTAGATGATGGTGAACTATGTATATATTCAGCTGCTATTTGAAAAACTTGGGTTTCTATCTACAAGACGAGTGGTAGCTCTTTCTACAATATAGAAATAGATAAACGTACAAGACTTCGATATTGGTCAAAACTTTGTGATAAGTACTACACAAGGAAAAACTAAACTAAAGACATGTATCATCATAATCATACAATTGCATCTATTCATAAATGTCATGGTGCTTGTAACTACCTACTTAAAAATCATAATATTTGAGTTTGAGTACCTATTTACGAAACAGTTTTTTAGTAAAATATTTCTAAAACTATTCAACATTTTTTTTTTTTGGATTTCTTTAATTTTGTTTCAATACAGTGAATATAATTATGTACTATGGATTTTAGCTATTGTATTTTATTCTATGATTACTGCATCAAATGTAGATTTATTTGAGTGGAATATATCGTATTTAGATAGGTAATTGTATCATAATGGAACGTTAATATAATGCATACATTCATTAAGAATTAAACAGTTTTGTTTCTATCATATCATAGTGAATGAAAAATGAGTTGCGAAAATAATTTCGGTAGCGGTAAATACATTGACATAAATTTACGATCTACTTTATAAATGATGAATGATTGATATTTTCTCTTTTTATAGCGGTCATTTTCTAAATGTGTGGGCAAAATACATAATAATTCATCACTATCATGCCCCATAAACTGGAAAACGCTCTCTGATCAAATTATTCAAGTAAATGTGTGATAAACAAAGCCACGTCAGAGACCTTCAGGCTGCCTAGAATTTTTGACACTGGTTAGCATACAGCCTTATGAATTTACCTTCTTTTTAATATAACCATCGTCTACATATCACCCATTTCAAACGACGTAATAAATCCCTCTAAACATGATAGTTCCAAACTTACATTTCATACGTCATATAATATCAAGTCTTCTCTTTCTCTTCAGTACAAAACCACATCAATATTCCTGAACTTCGCTTTCAGCTGTTTCTCGTAATCAGTTCTTATAATCAAAGGGCACTGGTACAACGCCAGGAAACGAAGGTTTTTGTAACAATCTGAAATGACGTCCACAATACGCGATGAAACGTTTTTGACCTTGGACAAGCTCAAACTTTTCAATCTTATCAAAACGGGGCTCTGTAGAGTCTTCAATAACATGGATTCGGAAAATGTGGTGTTGTTCCATAACTGTAGTCGTGTCAAGTTCGGGTAAGTCGAAATAGCGGCCAAACCCGTGTCTGTAAGAGATTCGCATCGCAGAACCGCAAGCTCTTCCAGCTTGGGGCAGTTTGCCAACAGAAACAATACCTCGTCGTCGACAGCGCTCCCTCCGTATATGTGTAAACTGGCGAGCGTGAGCTGCTTCGTCCTTATCAAAAGCTTCATAAAGTCTATGGTAAGGCCCCTTATTTTCTCAATGTTAATATAATTCAAGTTGCTACAGTTCAGCAAGGTGTCACAGTTCGCCGAAGACAGGCCGAAATCGGACAATCCAAGAAAGTTCAGTTTCTTGAACTGATCGTATTGAATCACCAAATCGGAGTCGCTTTTGAGAAGTGAATTCTTTAGATTCAATTTTTTTAACTCAGTCCATTTCTTGATATCTTCTTCAAATCCCTTTTCGATGCGGCACATGATGAGTTCAATCGAAATAAGATTGCTGCATTGATCAGTGATGGATTTGATCATGGGATAGTTAAGGATGTATTGTAATTTGATGCAGCGGATGCATTCTCTGTGTCTGGTGATGAGAGCCATCTTTTTGTCTGAGACCTCTCCAAGTTGGCCGGAGCAGACAATGGGCATACGACGCCAGAGAGTGGGATCCGTGGCCACCTTTCTCCACCGCCGACAGACATCTTCGCACTTCACCAAATCTTCTATGGGTAACAATTGAAATATCTCGATCATGAGCTCATCCGGCAGAATGTCAATCGGCGCTTCGTCTTCATCGGGAAACTCTTTGTCTTTAGACCGGAAGGTGAAATTGAGGCACCTATTCGAAAGACATCTGAGTAAGTACAGAATAAACAAGAAAATTATAGAAGTACGCATTTACATCCTACTTTCTTCCTACTTATATTATAAACGTGAAAAGTTTTTAAGAATGGATGGATAGATGGATGGATGTTTGTTACTCTTTCACGCTAGAACGACGGAATAGATCTGGATGAAATGTGGCACAGAGATAAATTATAGTCTAGAATAGCACATAGGATACTTTTTAACCGCGGGTGAAAACGCAGGCCCAGCTAGTATTATATGAAAACTAATTCATTACATTCAAAACACTGACAGATCATTAAAGAAAAGATGGGTGGCATTTATAACTGAGTAAGTGAGCACTACCGTGGCTCGGATGACACATTAAATTATTTGCCCCGGTTCTTTGTTCTAAAACAAAAACCTTCAAATCATGTCAGAGTCCCTGGGGTGGCCTAGAAACATTGAGAACAGGCCTCGCCACTCACCCTATTCGAACTTGCTTGCTATTCACAAAAAAATCTAAAATGAAATTAATTGCAATAGTTTATTTAATAATATTTACCTGGACATGTTGAATGTGAATCCAAGTCTATCCGAGAAAATTCCTTTACAAACTGCGTCAAGTAGAAACTGTACAGAAAATGCGACTCATTTCAACCTATATAAAGTACTTTCAATTTCTAATTTTGGCTTGAGATTCTAAAGGTCGCATTTAGCGAATTGTCCTATTTACTTTCTCTTCTACTGCTAGTATTGAGATATGAACAACAGGGATCGGCGGTAATGAAATTAATATCAATGGAATGTAAAAACTCGACGCCGACTACATTATCAAAGATTCTGCAACTTAAAACTGAAAATAAACAACATTAAATAAGTGCAATGTCAAATAAATTGTACAGAAATCAATATCATATTGGTAACAAAGACAAAGGTACGAATACAGAAAACGTACTTGTTACAACAGCCGCTTCTGAAGATTCTTTTTGGGAGAAACAATTGTATCTCAAGATCCTCAAGATCTTACTTAAATTATTATAGGAAAAACTTTAAATTACCTTCCGAATCACATGATACACGTATAGAAACAAAACAACACACTCGCTGAGCATAATGTAGCGCAGATTACGTGGAGAGCTCACTTACTGCAGTATTGATCGACAACAGTTTGAGATATCGGTATTCGGTGCCCCTGGAGCACATATGGTTTTAAATTGTAAATTATTGTCCCTCATGACCCAAAAAAAATAACAGGAATAAAACGGGTGTAAACTTTATAATATTGTGACCGATATCGGAAATGTTTTAACTATTAGCATGGAAGAGAGTCTCGTAGCCAACTTCAGAACGCGAGGCGTTCGATCGCGCGCCAGAGCGAGAAAGATGATCTGCATTACCCTGCCTGCGGCCTTTTTATTTTTTGCCATCTGCCGCTTTATTCAGTGAGTCGGATTCCGTCGGGGCGGGTCGTCACTGCAATCTATTATCATTACGTTATACATATTTTGTGTATTTTAACTTTAGTGTAGGGCGACCCGATACCTCACCCGACTGAAGTACTTAATTGAATCGATAACCATGCTCCACTTAAAGAATATCGCCAAGACGGTGGCCAAAACTTCGATTCAAAATGAGGCCCTGAACACTTCGCTCAGAATCGTACCGGGCGCGGTGAACGTGTGCTGCCGGACTTACGCCAGCCATGAGATCCCGGACAGGCTCAAAGAGATCCCGAGCAGCGCCAACCCGAGGTTCTTCGACATGGTGGAGTACTTCTTCCACAGGGCCTGCCAGGTGGTCGAGGACAAGCTCGTCGAGGACATGAAGTCTCGAGTCTCTATCGAGGAGAAAAAGAAGAAGGTGGCCGGCATCCTGAAGCTCATGCAGCCCTGCGACCACATTCTCGAGATCCAGTTCCCGCTCCGACGCGACTCTGGTGATTACGAAATGATTCTCGGCTACCGCGCTCAGCACTCCTCACACAGGACCCCGACCAAAGGAGGTTAGTCACTTCATTTGCAAATATTACTTCATTCGATTCATTCACACATTTAGACTTGCGGAAAATAATTATTGTCAAATTAGAAAATGTTATTTATAGTCCAGACACGTGATGTTAACCGATTGTACCTACCTACCTAGTGTTACGTAGTTCAAAATGATACTATATTCACTTCCAATACATTTTTATGACTGTAATGTTTATTAAAACCCTTTGTTGAGTAAACCAGAGTTAATTTAATCCAGTATACACAATGTCCATGAAGTCTAGACAACACAATGTTGCTTTGAAACAGTCGGTCATAAAAAATCTGGCCTGGAATCGTTCAGTTGCAAAGCAAATATTCTATTACCAGTTCGTGTTGGATGGTTATTTACATATTTTTAACAATTTCAAATGTCAATTTGATTCTAATGAGATGAGAAAATGTGTTCTTTGAATTAGATAACCTACAAATTTTGGTAGAGATAAGTAAGTGAAAGATGCCATCGCCTGACCATGTCATTAACAACGCATTTTTTGTGGTAACAGCAGATGGCGAGCGTTATTTCGTTGATTCATTTGACATCATCATATTGTAGGTGTATGTACAGTCGTACACGGTTGTTATCCTGTTGATTCCATCGAAAGTTTCGTTTTGACTGGCTTTTGTTCTGTTCTAAGTAGGTATACAAGACATTAACATTGCCAATCACATGATGCAGAATTTTGGGAAAGGCATAGTTTACTGTTGTAAAATAACCGTAAGTCTGAATAAAGATACTAATGATGTTATTGTGAAAACTGCTATTGTGTCTGCTCTTGTAATTAAATAATCATGAATATTCTTCATGCATGCCATATTTGCAGTTTGAGGTCACTACTTGTTTAGTTATGTCATCGAAGTTTGAAAATTCCATAAATTATTCTCTCATCCCTTACTATTTTTAATTTTCTATACTGAGATAGGTAGAGATAGTTTTATGCTTTTAAAATATTAATCATCTGTAATTTTATAATTGTTGTACCAATCATCATGTTTTTTTTTTCTGAAATAGGTAGGTACTCATTGTAAATTGTGAATTTATTTGTTATGATTTTGGGCTTTTTAGTGTAACATGTAAATGCCATTGTTTTCATCAGTTGTCGCTTACTTCGTAATTCTAGTTTCCTTTATCATAGTTCGTCCTGATTCTTATATCTAATAAGTAAAGACGTGAAAGTAGCTCATTATAACGTATGTGTTAGTTTTATGGTCAACATTTGGCGAAACCAACGTTATCTTCGTAGCATACACTGATAAGATTCCTTAGCACTTGATAATGTAAATACCTGTACTTTAACGTAGCAAAATATTAGCGTATTTGGGCTTTTCATTGTCATATTCTTCAGAGCTAGCTTGAGCAGATAGTTGTAGTAACATTGTTTAGTTTAGTTGATACGCTAGATTACAGTTGGTATCGTATAATCCGTAAAATCTATTTAAAGATATCTATAGACAAGTATACCTACCTAGGATGTATTACTAACTGTACTTGTTTTCTGTTATCCATACTACAATTATCTTCAGGTGGTTATGAACATACAATACACAATGCATACAATACACTGTCAAACAAATATGAATATTGCATGTGTAACATATTTACCTAGTTGCATAACAAGGATATCATCCGCGTAGATAGAACCTCCAGATCCCGAACTATTTTGTATTTTGGCATTGGCTACTGGATTGGCATAGCCAGAATTGCTCTACAATTAATCAAAATTCAAAAGTACATATGTTATTTTACATAACACTAGGTATATTGCTCATGAAAAGCATTTTATTACGAACATTAACCCTGCTAGTTAATTACTTCTTATTAAATTTATCATCACACTTCTAACGCTATAAAATGACAACCTGATAAAAACAAATAAAACATGTTAAGTGCAACGTAAAATGAAAGAACAGTAAAAGTAAAGTAAAAACCTAAGTATAATATAATTTTACAAAGATTCAAAACATATTGTTTAACACAATACAGTTGTTTATAATAGTTAATACATAGTTGAAGGACGGCAAGTTTGTAAGTCAAATGGCATACCAACCACAAAATCACCTGCAGTCTTGACACATATTGGTAGGTTTTTATAGTCTTTGAGAGTAGGTTAGCAACAAGTGCTGATTCCAGATTTAAAAATGCACAACTAGGTGCTCATATCAATCATACTCGCGATAATCCTGTCTCTTAGTAACCTACCAATGATATGAAAGTAGGTAGTTAAGATTACATTGGAAAAACATGATAACTTTGTTACCCTCGCGAGCTAGCAACCGGGGGTGTGGTCATGACGTTGCCGGCCGCGCGTCAGTATGTTGCGCAACAAATATGTACTCCGAAAATAAACATTTACACGAACTAACCAAACAAACAGCTTCTCTACTTTTCATAAGCACGATAAGCAGCCTCCTTAGTCGCGTAAATGACTACGAAAATAAAAATGAAACACAATGGAGCAGACAAATATGTGACGAAGGCGGTCACGTTTCGTGATGTTTTCTTACATGTGTCGCTATCGCAATTTTTCTATTCTGATTTTAATCAGATAAACCTGCTCGATATTAGCTTATCTAGCTAAATGTGTGTCATGAAAGTGTAATCAGCATAGGCTGAAGCAGTTAGAATTGAGTTGAGTTAGCGTTGAGGTTGGCTGCCGCTATGGATGTAGTTTGTATTTGTAGTGTATAAAACACTACAGGCTCTGTGAGCTGAAGACCTCGCGGCCGACTTTCTGTCTGGCTGTTCTCCTCCACAGGTCCATAGTATCACAACATTAAAGTATCACTTCGCAGGACGATACTCAGTGCCAAATGCAACAGGGGGCGAGCCTGTCGCCATTCACCGGGCTCCAGTTATGTAGCAGATGACATTAAATACGCACATTGTATATTCAAACAATGAATAAATTGGTGCGAGGTCCAAAAACTGACTCTACAAAAAAATCCAAATAATTATCGAATCTATTTGCCAAATTTCAAAATAACTGGTTGAGAAATGCAAGCTGTGGAGGAAGACAGTCCGGACAGACTCCGGACAGACGCCGGACAATCGAAAGCATTTTTACCGAAGATGAAGCATAGAGAGTAGAGACGTTTCGCACACTAACGCTCGCTCGGTCGACTAAGTCCATGGTTACTGCAGATAGTCTACCTAAATTGTGATAGATGGACATTATGCACAATGCTTATTTAAATATTGTGCTTGATATATTTCATCTTTACAGTGTTGAGGTGACCTGATGAATGTCACCCTAGATTTTACATAAGACTTATTTGCTAACACATAAAGTAAACAGAACTATTTAGCATAGAAGTAACATGTACATAGTTACAGTAATAGGGTAATAAACAAGATGAGAGACGTAAACAACTAATCTGAAAATAAGCAAGGCAAAGTATTTGTTACACATGCTAAAGTTGTCAATCAAGTATAGTATATTAAACAAAAACACTCATAAAATTGGTATTGGCAGTAGAAAAAAATAGCTCTGTTCAAATTTCTAATCTACACAAACTGAGATCATTCGTTGATTAATACACAGGCTTCCAATCAAATAATTCACAGATCGGAGTCGTTCAGTATATTTCATTCTTCATACGTAGCAAATGAGGTCGTCGCCAATGTTTTTATTTCTGTCATTCGGTAGTAGGTATAGTACTCGTGCTATTTTTATGACATAGACAGTATTTAAAAATATTCTTGGAATAAGCATCCCTGAAGATTCTTTCTGTGGACCTAGTTTATCTCGTATTGTTTCTATTTTTCTACTTCCTCATAACTTTTAGTTTATTGCCAAGAAAGAAAAATAACTTTGAGTTTGATAAACTTGCGAAAATGATTGACTTGAATTAATTTAGAGAATGCAGCTTGGAATCTGATCATTTTAATATCTTTTACCTAAAATAATACTTACTTTAAATGAGAATGATAGTCTGAATGATAATCCAACAAGACTTAATCATTTATCGTTACAGGACGTTGTTTAATAAATTATTAAATGAACCTATCAGTATGTAATAACTATCGGATATCTTTACTTGTGTAGGTACTTTCGGACTTTCGTCATAAAAATCAGACCATTAATAAAATCAAGGACTTACCTACTTACTGTCCTTATCACCTGGTGTTGTTTACGTAACCCCAACGCGATTCAGAATTCAACAAAACTATAGTGAGAGTAGATTATTTTTATCACTCACTATACCTTGGCATTTCATATGAGCTCGATAAGATATTTTTATCTGCACTTTAGGTGTAATTTAGAATTATTATTAGGGGTTCACGTCATTCATCAACGTTTCCTCTTTTTTATTAGGCATGGTGTTCTCTTTCACAACAGTAATTTATGTCATTAACGACCAACTAGTCGTACTTATACCTATTATGTGTAAAATAGAATGTAATATAATAAATGCAACGGCTCTGGAGAAGGATAAAAAGGGAACAATTGGAAATTAACTTTTAACTTGCGTACCTACTCGTACATATGAGTATGTAGGTGTTATGGTGCCGACCTATTGCCAGCACGCCTGGTCAGACTAATCTAATTAGGTAACCATCAGAAATAACAGTAGTAAACAAGGAATCAATGCTATAGAATAACAAATAATTTCAGTAACATCACTATGGCTTGGGATCCCTTAATTGTAATTAACCCATTAGTCGTCAGTACATGAATGAGGTCAGAAGAATTTGTACTCTTTTCAAATCAATGTGTCACCTTCAACGAAATTCACCAGGAACCAGTCATCTCATCACGCAAAAGCGCAAGCTTCGATCCCGATATCTTTAACACATGGGATATTATGTGCTTTAACATAAAGAAAACTTACACCAAAAGGAACTAACACCTATTTACTAAATATGCAAAAAAGTGTACTTAAGCGCGTAAATGCTATGAAAGAGCGTTTCGCTTTAACTGTGACGAGCTCTACCTACATCCAACCTTGTACAGCTTGTACCTATATAGGTGTTCTGTAATCAAGTTTGTAACCCTAATTTCCCCTCCCCAGGTATAAGATTCTCAACGGACGTGACGAGGGACGAGGTGAAAGCCTTATCGGCGCTGATGACATTCAAGTGCGCGTGCGTAGACGTCCCCTTCGGAGGCGCTAAGGCTGGCATCAAGATAAACCCCAAGGAATACTCAGAACATGAACTCGAGAAGATCACACGTCGCTTCACGCTCGAGCTCGCTAAGAAGGGCTTCATTGGTAAGTTAATCTGAATAACATAGATATTTAATAGGGATGGATATCCATATCAACTTCAGATACTTATACAAGGTGGTGCTTTTGGATGGCTACGCTTCAATGTGAACGGTTTTCAAAATAGAAGTTCGCAAAATTTTAAAGAAAGATAATCCATTCTCCATATAAATTAACGTGATTAATTTTGTATGAAGACTCATTTCTTATTTTCTTGAATTTTATTTTGCAAACTTGTGTTGCAACAGTTGTTCACTTTGACGGGTAGAATTACACACTTAAATATTACTACACCCAAAAGCAGTACCTTGTATAATTTGTTTATTATTATCCTGAATCTGATATCTGTTCCGATTCTTCCGCCTTCTTTCCGCCTTCTCTTCCATTGGATCCTTTTGAAAAATTGGTATTCCTTTATTCTAAATGTAAATCGAAACGCTCGCTGTGTTGATTGCTCAAACCAATCCCTCAAGTATAGGTAAGCAGGTATATCACATCTCAACCACATACCCTGCCAGAAATACCTGATATAAGCAGAATACATCATGTCTTCTTTATAAAAAAAAAACGCAAACGTTACGATATTGAGTCACGCAACGAACCTTTCTGCCACCTTCAGCTATACTTACCTGCCAAAAGTCAAGGTGAAATTGCCTGACAATACTATCCTTGGGAGTATGTTGGTAACAAAAAATATTGATGTGTTTACACATTCTGACCCAAGCCTTCTGATTCTCATCATATCGGCTAATCACAGACTTGTGGCTAGAATTTAAATTTATCTTTTTTTAAGTATTTGAAAATTTGTTTAAATTCTGAAAGGATCTGTGATTTAGAACTTGATAGAGAATTCGGTAAGGTTTTTGCAGCTGGTAGGTTTTCAGGATTGACCGGTGACCTTAGAAAATTATTTTCAAAAAAGGATTGGTAAAGTTATCGATATGCCAATTCCCGTTTTATGACAGCTGCACGCCGTTTCGCATTAATTTATAGGCTATAACTTACCACATAAATTCTCCATGAACATACCTAACAATACATCGACCCCACTCATCTGTGGAGCTGGCCAAATATGGTACTAAAAGATTTCTACGGGTGCCGGTCAGTTCTGTCAAGAAAAAAACGATTGTGACGCCCCCATTCAACGTTATACACAAGTTAGTCCCACGCCAAGCTTCGTTTTTTTATGTATGTATAAGAAAAATAAGTGACCAAAATTACAGAGCAAAGTTAGTCTGGCTAGCAGTTAGGTAGGTAAGTGCGTATTATTTTAAATACTTTTACGTTGGAGATAAAAGTTTACGACTGTAACTTTGCACTGGATTTCGTCAATGACAATGAAGCTAGACCTTAATCTGAAATACGGGAAAAGCCATGGAAATCATCATTCATCATTGGTCAAGGTGGATTTGCTGGCCTAGTCATATTATGATATGTCCTACAAGAGATGATTATTATGTAGCGTCCGATTGATTGCATCTGCGCTCATGGCTTAACAAGCCTATACGGCAGCCACATATACGAGTACGTTACTTACTACAAAATGTATGGATTATGCCCAAATAAAGTTGGTAGAAATTTTGTTACTCATATTCGGCAGGTGGTTGAAAGCAGTTTTCCACGCAGTTTGTCGTCACGATCACGACACGATAACACTAAAAATATACTCTTGTTTTTGCGAATATTGCTATCCGATATTATCTAAAAATATTCCATGCTTGTACGCATGGTTTTCAAACACGCGTAGAGTGAACACCATTATCTGATTAGCAGCTAGTCATTATAGTAGTTGAGAACGTCTAAAATGATTAATTACCTATATCAGCTAAAATAATTTCCCAATGAATCTACATGAAGTCTCCATGGATACTGTATAGTAAATACACTAAACTGTAAATACATACATAATTATAGTCAGATCTCTTTCCCATATGGGTAAACAGAGACTTATCTCCACTTACAACGATCCTGGCATACATCTTTCACTTCTTCTACAGCCACGAGTCTCTTCATACACGCTTGTTGGTTACGGGTACTCTCTGGCCTTTCTTTAATACGTCTTTAATGGATACTATAGCTACGATACATATCTACTGGAGATAAAACAAATCGTAGACGAAGCACATTAAACCCATTTCAGGCACTCATCCAAAGAATGAACAATTTAGTTACCTTGTCCTATATTTCTATCGAGCTTCGCCAAAGATATAAACAACCTGACTCTTAACGCCCTTAATAACCCCTTGTATTTTTTGTTTTATGTGGTTGTTTTCGTGGCCATCGTTATCATAGAAAACCACGTAAAACCGCCATTATAGACTTATTGTTACTTTATTACATACATATCGTCACGCCTTTCCCCTAGGGGACTGGCAGGTCACTCACACTTCGCCGGACGATATTCAGTCCCAAATGTGACAGGGGGCGAGCCTGTCGCCATACACCAGGCTCCAGTCATGTAGCAGATGACATACAATACGCACATATGTTCACACAACGAACAAATTGGTGCGAGCCGTCGGCTGGGTTTGAACCCGCGCCCTCTGGCTTGAGAGGCAGGCCTTTTCCAACTAGGCTAACATCGCTTTATTACGAGATCTTATAAAGTTAATCGCACTAATATTCTATGCCAATATTTTGAGAGTTTGTCTTCACGCTCAAACGGATGGACGGATTTAAATGAAATTCAGAACGTAGATAGCTTTTACCCAGGGTTACCCCTAGCCTTTTTTTAAACCAGTAAGCCGCCCGTAGCTTGTTTTAGATAAAACTGGCTTTTCAGATGTTTATGGAAATAGTTGTTGTACATACAATGTAAAGCGAAGTATGTTATATTCAATTTGCTTTGTTATGCTTCTGAGGACGACTCTGTATGCGAATTGCCAAACATGTTGACAAACTCAATAATCGCCTAGCTTATTGGTGGTAATTGAAAAGTCTCGCGCCGACCTTCTGCAGCGGTCGCCGACTGTCATGTCATGCATACGGAGACTCGGGTTACTAACCGATTGGCCAATTAAGTATTACGTCCTTAGGAGCATTTAGCTGCACGAGGGAAATAATAATATACGACAAACTACCTATTACTTAATGGTTTAAGAGGTCCGTGACGCTCTGAATTTTCCATACAAACGCGCTTGTCAAATTTCTTGCAAACCATTGGTCAGAATATGATGAAATTTGGCATGTACAATTAATTGAACTGTATCTCCGCCCCTATGTTCTTGGTGTTGTTAAAAAACGCCCTCTAGAGTGATAGAGCTATGAAAAACATCCGCATTTGTAAGGGGTCACTTTTGACTAAATAATTTAATAAATGTTATAAGCAAATCAAAAATCCCTTTACATAGGGAGGTTGTCTACATGATTAGCTTTTAAATTAATCCATAATACAAGGGAAATTTTTAGTAATTTAATTTTATTTAGAGAAGTGTAAAAGTCATAAAAATTATTGAAATTGCACTTTATGACTTTGTAGATAACTTTAAAGGCTCGTCAGTATCTTTAGTTGCTCTCTTCGCTCGTTGTCTTCTTCTACACGAAATGGCAATAGAAACCCTTTAGCCATTGCGAAGTTAGTTTAAAGTGGTCGCCGGACTCTTAATACAAAAAAATAACCGATTTTTTTTTTAACTTGTCTGTTAGCTTTTTTCTTTTTCTTTTTGTAAGACCTTTATGTCGACTGAGGATCATTATATATTTGTATGAGTTTTTGATAACAGGATACTTCGACACAAGAGTTTGCCTAAGGAAGAAACTAATGTTAATTTAATTCTCTTACAAAAACCCCTCTGCATGTATGTTACTACCAAGTTTTAAAACTTAAGTGTATTTTTTTATTTGTGTAGTATGTATATTGCAGTAAATAAACATTTTCATTTTAAATTTTTCCTCGTTAAATGTCATAGATCCTTGTGAGAAGGTACTGCAAGTTTACAAGTTTCATGTTTATACCTTCTTCATATCACCATGTCTATATGTATTTTCTGTACAACAATATTGTTCTACATATATCAGCCATATTATTGTTGTATGATGTATTTAGCACCTCAAAGCCATAATGCCGTAAGCAAGTGGGTGGACACATGGCGTTAAAGAAAAGTAGGTCACAAGAAAACGTATAATTATGTCGTCGATATGTAGTTGACATAATTGTCTCACAATCTATTTGGCAAAAATTAATTTCAAGCAAACGTTGAATTGAATAGGCTTGCTAATACCTAACTCTGATATGAGATGCAATCAGCTCTCATTGCAATCGGCGCGGGATCCGTGGACTGATTTGATTACTTGACAACTGATAACACTCAGTGTGATAATTATTAATAGCTGTTGAGGTAGGCTATCGGTGACCTCTAGATTGAACAATGGAACATAAACTATGTAATTCTATGCATAATGGTAAGATTGCATAGAATCTATGGTATCAGTACCATACACATAAAGCATGGTTTCATTGTGAGATTTGATGAGCACTTCGAACAACTTTGGATTCCTACATAACATTATTTAGTGCTTCATTGGAAACGAGCGATCCGCTCCAACTTTGCACGGTACAGTGCGAAATTTCGAGCGGCTTCCGTGAAAAATGATCTAACTGATGGTGAAAGTCGCCATAAAATTCGTTGCGCTGTTTAGGAGATAGCGGACGCGAAAAGCGACTTTGTTTTATACTATGTAGAGATTTATTACTGACTGCCTCGGTGGCTCAGTTGGTAGTCAACCTGCCTTCTGAGCATGGGGGCGTATATAGGTTCGATTCCCACCTAGGGCAAACATTCATGTGATGAACATTTGTGTTTGTTCTATATCTGGGTGTTAATATCTATTTAAGTAAGCATTAAAAAATAAATGGATGTATGTATATCAATCTCTGGCAGCCACAGTACAAGCTTTGCTTTGTTTAGGGTCAGGCGACCGTGTGTAACAATGGCTCGAATTTATTTATTAATATATAATCACTTGACTCTCAATAAAATTTACACGAATGATGGAATTGGTTCTACAGCCTGGATGTTTGGTATTGATCTACAATCATTTTGCCTCATTCCTATATCGGGTCGTAATATTTATTAAACCTCTTAACTCAATTGTACAAGAATATGAATGATCTATTAGGCGATTTCCTTCTCTTGGGAGGTACGCCTACCTTACATTTTCCTCGTCTCCCCTTATTCCTTTTTTTAATGTTATGTATAATAATATGTAATTTTATTGTAATGTTCTACCTTTACCTTCTACTTTTTCACAGGGCCCGGCGTGGATGTGCCCGCCCCAGACATGGGTACCGGCGAGCGCGAGATGTCGTGGATCGCTGATACATACGCCAAGACCATTGGTTTCCAGGACATCAACGCACACGCTTGCGTTACGGGAAAACCTATCAACCAGGTAAGAGAATCAAAGTCAAATGTTTTTATTCAATTTAGGTATCAAAGATACACTTATGAATCATTTGACTTTTCATCGAAGGGAACGAACTTCCCAGATCCTTTCATCTAGAATTTTCTAGATAAAAGAATAACGTCCTAGTCTACTATGCTTTTGCTCGTTAAGAGATTAAAAAAAATACAGAACAAGTAGGTCGACGTTTGAGCAATTAGTAATTGTTACTTATGATTTTAACCCGAGAAACTTTGCGGTTTTTGTTAAAAATGTACTTTTTGTTAACAAAACAATCTTTCACAATATTACAAAATAGACTGTAATATGCAAATGAGATAGCTCTTATACCTACTGTAAAGTGTCATGCCATGTCTGTTATACGTTCTATTACATATTAATAAATTCAAAACTGGTTAGTGGTATCTGATTATTGTATCAGAACACGTTTAGTGGACTCCAGTAGGTGATATACAAATTGTGTTGATAAAAGATAGCAAATACAGATTTTGAAAAACGTTATTTTGGTTTTCCTTTCTCTTACTTAAAAGCCTTATGCTCTTGGTGATGGATTAGCTTCTGAAGTATAATTCAAAATGTCTTTATTAAATTGGATATCGAATATACACTTATGAACGTCAAAGTTATAAAAATGACTCTACAGCCTTGCTCGGATAAAGAACCACTACACAGAAAAACAGGCAAGAAACTGAGGTGCATATTCCATCCCTCCATATCTCTTACCATGCTATAAACAATTTATGACAGTTTTTTTCTCCATAACTTGACCAGTCAAACGATCTCTAGTCGCTTTGCCAGGTTCTTTAGCTTCTACCTTCCCCGCCAATATGCGTTTGACGAAATTATCATGTCATATTTTCGTATGAGTGTACCGAATTAGTTCAAACATCATTCCATCTACATTACCAGTTACAGACAGGACAGTCCTACCATAATAAAAACTTAGTACTTACTTATATAAAACCGACACTCAACACTTTAATCCTTTCAATGCGAAGCCCGACACTCCGCTGACGCTATTGTTATTAGTCGGTCGAACCAACGAAGCGTATCATCTAGCAACATAAAAAACACCAAACTGCTGTTTATTTCCGGCCTGTGTTTAGGCCCCCCGCCTCGCGTAATTTGACTGTCAGTTCAAAATGTAGCGTAAAAAAGTCACCTAAACACATCTAGGTATAGGTAATTAATCCATTTATTACAAGTTTTATTTAACTTGTAATGTATGTATGCAACTATGTTTACTATGTAACTGTGTTTTACTTCACACTAATTCGAAAGTTTGGATGGATGTTTGGATGTTAGTTACTTAATCACGCCAGGAGGTCTGAATGGATCTGGATGAAATTTGGCTCAGAATAGATTATAGTCTAGAATAGCACATAGGATACTTTAAACCGCGGGTGAAACCGCGGGTGAAACCGCGGGTGAAACCGCGGGGTGCAGCTAGTAATATTATGAATGCGAAAGTTTGTGTGTGTGTTTGTTTGGTATTTCTTCACGCTCAAACAGGTGGATGGATTTTGGTGAAATTTGATATGGTGGCTGCTTATATCCTGGATTCACACATAGGCTACTTTGTCCCCTCGGTTAGAACCGTAGGACGCAGCTACTTATTTAAAATTATCTGCTCAAACGACTGAGGAATCTAACATGCTATTTTCATATGACAAGCCTCACTAACCAGTCCATGAAACAGAAATCAGACTATAATGTTATGTTTACCACTATACAAACCACATGAGCTGCTCATTGTGTTTAAACTTTCTTGTATTTGTGTAGGGAGGTATCCACGGGCGAGTGTCCGCCACCGGCAGGGGAGTGTTCCACGGACTCGAGAACTTCATCAATGAGGCCAACTACATGAGCCAAATCGGTAAGTCATTAAAAGTTTAGAGATGCTTGAAAACTTAGTAGCATTTTAGACATTTTTTTTTTCATGTTACTCTGGTGCATTTTAGTCGGAAACATCGTATTAAAAACGTCTTGCATTGCGATACCGTTATGAGGTAATCCGAGAAACTTTGTAAAACGAATCGAATATAGGCCAGTGATAGTGAAATTATGAGTACATTCGATTTTATCGTTATCTTTGGCAACTTGTTTAGCTGCAAGGCATTCTGTGATTTTTTCTAATCTTGATATTTACGGTATGATTAGAACCATTCTATGGTCTGTATTAAAACGATTCAATGAGATTTTTCCTAGCCTGAAACATTGCATAAATTCAGCTCACATTTAGCGATAGAAAGCAACGATATCGGTGTTTATTTTTATCTCGTAGGTACCCGATACAAAGTAACTAACGTTTGCATAACCGGAGTTGGCGCTCTATTTCCGGCTTGGTTGACTATTTGTGCTGCTTTGTTCCATTGCGGGTCGATTGAGATTGTCACTGCATCCAACAGTAGGTGGTAAATGAGCGAGACAACAGTAGTCAATGTTAGAAGCGCTCAAGAAAGGGATGAGCTTATCGCCATACACCGGGCTTAAGTTATATTAGTGGACGACTTTAAAATACGCACATAATAATTATGTTCACTAATAAACAAATTGGTGCGTGCCTTCAGCTGGGAAGCAGCACCCTCTGACTTGAGAAACGGACCTTCTTCCAACTAGGCTATCATCGCTATAAATCTACACTTTGTCAAGCACCTATACATTTAGAAACTTCCTTCACACGATTGTTGTAACATATAGTGATTATAGCGATGACGTATTTTTCGTATTCCTTCAAGTCTAAAGATAACGTTGTACAGCCTCGGAATAGTCATACAGTGTTTTGTCTTTTTTGATCGAGTTTTAAAATATCAAATAAAATAAGAGACAAATGTAGACTGTATGACTATTTCGATGCTATTCAACGTTTATTGCTTAGAGGGTTTCAGTTTACCTTCTGTTACCGCCGCAATATCCTTCAGCTTCCTTTACACTAATGATAAATTAATAGCACAGAATACGCCCTATATTACATAGGATTATTAGTAATAATCAATGTTAATTAAATGTCAGATTGAAATGAAATGTCAAAATATTACAATAACAAAAGATACAAGATAAAATTACAATGACAATTAAATATTTCAGTGAAAATAACTTACATGTGTACCTAATTCTTATTTATGTAAGTGAAACGACTTTGCAGCGCTTTTCGAAGTCACCTTACAATTCGAAATCTGTTATTCACAAATGTGTTGTTCCAGGCACGACCCCCGGCTGGGGCGGCAAGACGTTCATCGTGCAAGGTTTCGGTAACGTCGGCCTCCACACGTGCCGCTACCTCGTGCGCGCCGGCGCCACCTGCATCGGCATCATCGAGCACGACGGCTCCATCATCAGCCACGAGGGCATCGACCCCAAGGTCAGTGGCCGAACTAGCTTGCACTATCCGGTGAGGTCATCGACACCCAAAGTAGCTTCTAGCGTCAGGCAATGTGAGCAGCCTCCACAGTAGTATGCAGCATCTAAGTAGCTTTTAAGGTGGATGTAGTGAGCGACGGAACAAAACTTTGAGCACGACGGCTCCATCATCAGCCACGAGGGCATTAACCCCATGGTCAGCCTAACTAGCTTACATCATCGGGCAAGGTCATCAACCCTTACAAGGCAGTAGATCTAACGTTAGGCAAGGTCGTCGACCCTCAAGAATTAGTTAGCTTCGATTAGCCGACGGAACCCTGCCTGCAATATAGCTTTTTAATGATCATCGTCGGCTACTCGGCGTGGTCTATTCTATTGCAAGATTTTCAGATATCCATTTTATTTTAACCAATCTAACATGATCTCTGAAATTTTGAAGTGCTGAAATTTCGATTTGCTCAACATATTCGAAAGGTTTCCTACCTATAACGATTCAAACCGGCAGATTCATTATAACTATTATATTATAAGAAAACAGATGCATAATAATAACTAACAGAAACGTATCAATCACATGAACTTAGTCACGCTCGATAAGGTTTAAAATAGGTATGATAAAGTAATACATGACTTTGATTTTACCTTGTTTTTGTGATTGGAAATGAATTGAAAGCAATTTATCTCTGTTCAAGTGCTGTGATCAATTCTGACACAATGCTAGGTACAAAACAAACAAGATTAAGACGACTTATCCAACGGGAAAGGCGCAATGTAAATAAGTGGTACGCGATGAAAAACCAAAGGTACGCACCAATTGTTAATTGTGTGAACATATGTGCGTATTTAATGTCATCTGCTACATGACTGGAGCCCGGTGTATGGCGAAAGACGCGCTCCCAGTCACTTTTGGGACTGAATATCGTTCGAAGAAGTTGTGGGTGTTGGACATCTCTGCCAGCCCCTTTCGGGGGAAAGGCGTGACGATATGTTATGATGAAAAAATCCACCAATATTATATCTTCACTGTGTAAATGAATTGAGCCTATATTGTTGAGTTATTTAACTAATATTCCTCCCACATCACCCGTCGGAGAGGCAGTCTTACAAGTCAAATCATGTGTAACAAAACAAAACGTTCTTTAAAGATAGTGATTACCAAAAATAGGTTCTTAGAAAGATCTAATTCTAAAATAATAGATTAATAAAATCACAGTAAAATTATAAAGGCAAACGTTTTTGAGTGTGTGTTTATGTTTGTTACGTCTTCGCGCTCAAACGGATGGACAGATTTTGATAAAATTTTATATGGAGGTAGCTTGTACCCTGGATTAACACATAAGCTACTTCTTAATCGCAGGTCAAACCGCGGGGCGCAGCTAGTATGATATATTGTAGAATTCTAGATTCTGGACTCTACACTGGACTTTGTTAGTGCTCGACAAATCCAGTAGAATTCTTATATTTTTCCTCGTCGATAATCTTAGTTACGTAATTTACGTTCGAAAGTGTATCAGTAGGTAATATCTTTTACCAGTGTTACCCGCGTATTTTTGTACAGGTGCCTCTAGCAACTGATTGCGTATAATCGCGTATTGCATTGTACTGGCTGATAAAAGTATTAATTACCTCAGCCCATTTAAATAAAATATAGCTAAGTCATCAATTAAGTATCCGCTTTTGTTACGTAGGTACCTAAGTAAAGTTGTCAATAAATGTTATCAACAGGACTTCGATAATACGATGAAAACATTAGGTAGATAACTTACACGATTTTTCAGGCGTGGAGGCGCTTTTATAAAAGTTACAGATATTTTTAGAGGTATAAAAAGCATTCGACAAAGGCCCAACTCAGCAAAACTATGCCATTAGACTTTGTCATTAGATCATTACTTATTGACGTTCCTAATTATTAATGGACACAAAAAAAAAAAAAGATGAAAATAAATAACTAGAAATAACAATAAATACCGCATCACATTCCTATAGTGGTACTTTGTGGTACTGCTTACATGAGTCCTTGCCCAAATGGACACGGGGGTAAGGCATCCTAGAGGAGCGAGGTAGGAGCGCCAGGGACACTCCTACCTTGCTCCCCTTTGACGCCAGAGGACTCATTTAAGCGGGACCACTATATAGGTTTACTGTGCCGAAGAACACACACAAAGACACCAACTAAGCAATTTATGATGGGGATATATCCCCATCACATCATCGCTAAGCATGTAAATTGACTTCCACCAACGACGTCTCCAGGCGCTGGAAGACTACCGCATCGAGAACGGCACGATCGTGGGCTTCCCCGGCGCGAAGGCGTACGAGGGAGAGAACATGCTGTACGAGAAGTGCGACATCCTCGTGCCCGCCGCCATCGAGCAGGTCATACACAAGGAGAACGCGCACAAGATACAGGCTAAGGTCGGTACTCCTTAGTTTTAGGATTTCGTGTTTCCGTGTTTCAACCTGGTACTACACATGTATACTGATTCAAACTTAATGGCGGTTGTGAAGTGCGCCGCAAGCGAGACTGCGGCGTCTTGCCTCTCTGTCGCCCGCATACCTTCGTTTTGCTACTGCGCTGCGTTTCGCGCCTGATATCACAACCGCCATTGATTAGGCCTATAATTACATAGTTTTCATAGTTCTCGTATGGCAAACTTTACATCCAAATATCTCGAGAACGTGACATTTTAGGGTACCATAGCACTGAACATTTTTTGTTTGTATAAGTGTCCCCTACCTTGTATACTACTTTTGTGCGCGTAAACTTTGAAAAAAATGGCGGCAGACGGATATGCTACAAAGTTTTTAAGCCCGTTGTTCGGATCATAGATAAAATCCACGAACTTATCGACTTTAAACATCAGTAAACCCATCGTATAAAATAAATGGTTCTAGCACCGCTGGAGCTGTAAAATTTAGAAACCACACAATCAAAATAAACAAACAATCAAATTACAGTATTTACATTTAAATTTGAACTTTAAACAAAAAGATCCCTATTAAAAAAAAATATTCACCCGATACATGAAGTATAACTGTCAGATTCACCCGATACAGAAAGTATAACAGTTAGATTCTCCCAATATCGGAAGTATAACTGTTAGATTCACCCGATACAGGAAGTATAACTGTCAGATTCACCCGATACAGGATATATAACTGTCAGATACACCCGATACAAGAAGTATAACTGTCAGATTCACCCGATACAGGAAGTACAATTGTGGCATTCACCCGATACACGGAAGTGTAGTGCACACGATAACTGTAGTGCCCCGTCCACAGATCATCGCAGAAGCCGCCAACGGTCCGACCACGCCGGCTGCCGACAAGATCCTCATCGAACGCAACATCCTCGTCATCCCCGACCTTTACATCAACGCGGGCGGTGTCACCGTCTCCTTCTTCGAGTGGCTCAAGAACCTCAACCACGTGTCGTACGGCCGCCTCACCTTCAAGTACGAGCGGGAGTCCAACTACCACCTTCTTGGTAAGGAAATAGAGACCTTTTTTCAACGATATTAATGAGCTATGTACTAGAGGAACTGATCCCAACAACAAACGTTACGCAACTTAATGAAGTGGAGGGGCTACCCACCGTGGGCTGGCAGCAGGTTTGCAGCGTTGACTATTGAATAGCTAATTTACGTCCGTTCAGTTTCACACTTTGATTCTAGTAAATTAGCGCCGCTCGGTACACAACCACACTGCACGTGTGTCGGGACCACACTAATGCAAGGTGCAAGGATTTCAGTGCACTGGAGTGGACAAAAGTTTGTGTGCGGATGATGAGATCTAGTACTGAGTACATACATATGTATCGATGCCTTTTTCACAAAGGTTTCATCAACCTATGTTTGCCTTGATTAATTAAATACAGTCTTAATCTAATAAAAGTACCTACCTTACATAATCTAGGATTTGTTGAACTCTCGTCATATGTGGCTTCAGCTTTGTCTCGGCCCACGTTTCAATTAAAAGTTTTCTTGCCCCAATAATCATTTGAAATTGATCATTTTTCGATTTGATTTTAAATTTTCCCACATAAGGGTCAGCGTCTTTCGAGCATTACTGCATTACGCAACTAACGCCATCTTGTACAGATTACCGCAACTAAAGATAGAAAGAAGATATAGTTGGCGCCTAATTTGTGAAAGGCTTGTCAGTAATTCTCAAAAGGCGTAATTGCCCTACCCTGCTGCCCTAATGCAGATAATGTTAGGATCAACTGCCCCAGTTGATCCTAACATTATCTCGCCATAAAACCATTTTTTGTGTTCTAGTAAAACTTTGGCAATTATAAAAGAGGTTACTTACCTAGTCTGATTATTTAATGAGTCATTGACAAATCAATTTCACTGATTCAAAATACGTGCGCTGCTGGGGTAAACAACTGATAAGATAAATGGGGCGCTGCGTTTGATTGGGTGTCGAGATTATCCTCAACTACAAAACAATATCTTGATATCTAAATCATACTTCAACCCGCCCCGACTTAGCACGGTACCAATAAACCTTCCATTAAAAATTATCTAACTGATGGTGAAAACCATACATCAAAATCCGCAGCGTTTAGAGGATTTAAAGAATAAACAGACAGACCCGGAAAGCACTTGTTGTTAATTAATATATTGAATGCATTTTGCCTCATTGAGAAAAAGTCAACATGCTGAGAAAAGTTAGAATTAAAGTTAGATACTGTACGCAAGAAGAAAGAATTACCACGATAGTTTGTACTATGGCGGGGGATATATAGACAAATCAAATCAAATCAAATCATTTATTTCGCGAAACATGGGTAAATTTTACAAATTTAAAAAAAATATATATTCAAAGTAGCTGAGCCATGTCTTAACCTATCGCCATGCGAAAATAACATTGTCAATGTATAGAGAGGGCAACTGAGTATTACGAGTATAACAATAATGTCATTTGGGCAACGGACATGCAATTTTATTTTATTTATTTTTAGAAGTATGTCATAAAATGTTGTAGTTGTTACAACTACTTCGCATCAGTCGAAACACACCTATAAAAGAAACAAAATATACGCGTCGACTTGTAAACCTCCTCCGTTTCGTCGGTTAAAAAATCACTCTCATTGGCTTATGCTTAGGTAAGAATTTTGATTGAGACAGCCAATGGAGTCACTTTGACCCATTCGTTTTGCACCCAGCTCTGTCTTCAAAAGGACAATGGGCAAAAATAAATGGACGTTGGTTGAAACGCCCGCAGGGTTGACACTATAGCCAATTTGTAGGTAAGGTTTATAGGTTTTCGTATAATAAATCTCGCTGAATTCGAACCCACAGTTTAAGAGATGTTTTGTATTGTAGTTGTGATTTATGAAACCTTGTGAAATGAATACTAATTAATCTAATACATATTTTATATTTAAAGTTAAAGTTATACGAAAATCAAAAGAAAAGTTGAAGCCATTTACATAATATTCATCAACCCACTCACTGCACCCACCATGCACGCCACGTCATCGTGATTCGCGATGTCACCATGGAGGTTTTGCTTTACATTTCTGATAATATTTTCATATTCAATTATTCTTAAAAATAAATTATCAATTTCTGTAGGTTGAGTTTTGCCGGTATCGTACTTTTTTTAATACTTACATACAAATTGTCTACCGAATTCGCCATGTACCAACCCTGCGCGCAAACTTATACATTTTTTTTTTTTTTTTTGGACCAACTTGCCCATTGTCCTTTCTATAATATTTCTTCAAAGATGTCGCAATTGCAGCATGTTAACGGGATTCATCTGGGGGCCTATCATGGGGCCCATTATTTCCATGATGGTTACGTTTTGTTTCCGATGCTGCGCGACCGCGAATCGTATCACAGCGTAATAAGGTTCGTGGTCGAGCAGTGTCGAAAACTAAACGTAACATGGCAATAACATGTCATAGTAGGCCCTCTGTACTTTGTATGGAGCATAAGCCTCAGATCCACCTAGAGAATAAGATGGCGCACGGCGTATGATCTTAGTGAAGCCAAAAACCATTGAAAAACTACGCTACTGTCGTATATGTACACAACACGCACACATTGACGCAAAAAAACTACGCTACTCGCTTGGTCATTCTTACCTCGACATTATCTGCATTAGTTTAAGGTACAATTTCGTGAACATAAAATAATATGCATAGTGCTTTATTATTATTTTTTTTTTATTAATTTATTCATGACCATGGATACTCGTCCTTCAGTCGGATTCTTAGTAATAATTTTTCCTTCAGTAACAGATGATGGGATGATGATGATGAGGTGATGATGATGAAGACGATGAATCCCTCCCCTTTTCCCATTCCAGTAAAGTTATGGATACTTTACTGAAACTTTAAGTGAAGTTTTGTAGAGAACACGAAAAATCGCGTTTCGCGATGTTTGTATCATTTGCCCACACTCGTGCACGTTGACGAACCGGTAAACGTTAATAATCCACCATTATTACAGTTTAACACTCGAAGAATCACAAGTTTTAGAAAATAATACAAAAACACGACACCATCTTTTCGGTTCCCGCCAAAAACTCCTATGCATAGTGCTTTATAAAAGTGTGGCCAGGACTACATTTTGAGGTCCTTATTAAAAACTGTGCAGTTTTTTTACAAGTCAATTTTGAAAAACCTGTAATAGTAAACTCATACAAAAATGTGCAGTTTTAAAATATTAAATCGACTAAGGTTGTATATTGGAACGGAACTGGCTAACGTAGAGTTTAGGAATTAATATTAGTTTTCATGCAATTGTAAATGTTTTTCATGGCAACATTACCACGCACACACATTGAAAAAGAAGTGGCTTCAGCGAGATATAACGCAGTGTTCCATCTTTTCCTCTAGGTTTATCTGAAGCATGAGCATAAAAATTCTTTATTTACTTCATAAGGTAACCACAAAGTTTATCTTTACAAAATTACTTGACCTCAGTAACAGTTACATCAGGCAGGGGACTGGATCGTGATTTGCAAAAAACATAGTATTAACTCGACCCCTTGAACGTGCCCGTTGACCTTTGTGATAAACATCTTTAAAATGAAAATAAAACAGGCTAACTAAGGTTATCTACAAATGTAGCTAATAGGTATAAATAACAGATAAACAAATTAGGTGTTTACTGTTTATTATGTGGGCACTTGAGGGAGAATTGCGATTGTTATCTTCCAATAATAAGTAATGTATAAAATCCTTGCATATTGTTATCGAGCGCGTACTGGGTGTATCCTGACGTCATTAGCGATTACTAGGATAACTTACCAGTCGATCACACAAAAACTATATATCCACTCAGAGCGAGTTTTGTGTCTTGACAAACATCTGTACAATCAGCTTCTAAATCTTCCTCTCTCATTACGAATAGTTTTCCTAATTTTTAAACTAATTAATTACGAATAATATTCTGTCGTTGCCCAATTAGGCGCTCGAATAACTCATAAAAATATACCTCAATCAGGGGGCTTACCATGAACTTTTACAAAAACATCATTGCGCAGGAACGTTTTGTTACATTCCTTAATAAGTATTGTTTTGTATCATACCACAAGCATTGAAAACAATAATGTTTTAAAACGTTTTTACTCCTGCTACAGTGACGTCAAAAGAATGTACGATACAAGTGCCTTTATACACTCTGTGGTACTTTTGCGTATTTTGGAGTATGGTGTTGCCAGATGTACGATGTCAATCGTAATTATACGATTTATGCCATGTAAAAATCGTACAATCGGGGTCGTACATTAGTATGACCGCATAGCGAAATCGTGCCTACAATAACCTATCGATACAGGGAAATTACACTTACGGTTTTTACAAGTTGCAAGTAAAAACACTATGATTTCTTATTATTTTCTTCCGAATTTTTATTTTCCTCACCCGCGTACAATCGCTCATAAGAAACATCTGGCGACACTTGGTTGTAGGAACAATGTCAAAAACGATTTTTTTTTTGTTTTGTCTCATAGGGCAGGCTAGAGGCAACATAGCCATACCACCATAGTCTTCCGTATGTTTGTCATAACATTTTTCATTAAATCTCTGATGAAGATGATGATAAATGAGATAAATCTCGCTCCTCTTTCCCTCTTTCAGTAAAGGCGAGTTTTCGTTTTAGAAAATAATACAAAATCATGACACCATTTTTTCGGTTCCCCTCAAAAACGTAAATTAAATCTACCTATGATCATGAAGGTAAATTAAAATTCAATTGCTGTATCCAATTAAAGTTTGTGAAAATTATTTTGGTGATATCTAGAATTTAATGCTTAGAATAATTTGTCACAGCGGCCGCAGAGTCTCAGCGAAGCAGTTCGATCTCAAGTGAGACTTTTTAAAAACCCACAGTGAAATCGCTGCGGGCTTTAATAGGAGTCTGCAGGCGAAGGCTCACTCTAAGAAGAAGCAAGTGCATCAAAAGGAGCTGACTTAGCCAACAAAAAATCTATGTGAAAATGGGTTGAAATTTATTCTGGAGCCCGTCCGAAGGCGTCCTTCGTAGTACGGAGCTTCCATTATCTGCTTCGAGAAACTCGAAAGTTTCCAAATCATCGGCCATCTTGCTAAATATTACAAATAGAACCTCAGAAACACAGCAAAAACTCACTTAAAAATAGAAAAAGTTACACGGAGAGCAACTTTTTAACAATCGTTGTCATTTGTATCATTCCTGCTATTTTGACAGCTCGGCAGGAATACTTTAGAGGTCATGGTACGGTTTTTAAACAAATGTTCCTTGGATTGAATGAACGAAATCGAGTGACGTCAACAAAACTGCTAAGCGATATCAAAACTTAACAGGAATACTTTTAGGGTGGTCATGGTACGAAATTACGAAGTAAGGCTTAATTAATGATGTTTTAAGAGGTTGTGGTAAGCCCCCTGGACGTCAAATTTATGTGTTCTTCTTTTCTCTTATATCGTTACCTTATTTTTAAATGACAATTACTAGCTAGCTGTTAACCGCGACTCCGTTCGCGTTTATTCAACAAATAGTTACCAAAACCATCCTCGTGATCCAACGAATTATCAAATTTCACCAACATCCTTGTAGCGGTGAAAGAAAAAGCCTACAGACAGACAAACGCAGAGTTAATTTCGATTTTAAAATATTAAGTATGGATCGGTTTCTTTTATCTGCAGCTAATTGATAACGTTTATTCCAGAATCTGTGCAAGAGTCTCTGGAGAGGCGGTTCGGTCGCGTGGGCGGACGCATCCCCGTCACTCCCTCAGAGTCCTTCCAGAAGAAGATCTCCGGAGCCTCGGAGAAGGACATCGTGCACTCCGGCCTCGATTACACCATGGAACGCTCCGCTAGGGTAAGTGGTTATATTGGCATTGGCTTCGGCAAAAATGCTTTTGTATGTTCGCAGTTTGTCCGGCTGCCTTCCTCTACAGGGCCCGTACCATGACATTTTATTGCGATGATTTTTAGGTTCAGTCCCCGACGCTGCGCGACCATAAACCTTATTGCGCGGCGATACGATTCGTGGTCGCGCGGCATCGGCGACTGTGCTTAAAAATTACCGCAATAATTATTACATCTTATTGCGATTAATTTTAGATATTCACAATTATTCGGACGTTCGTTCCGGTTGGATTCCAAAAATTTTAAACGTAAATTATTTTAATCCAGTCCTTATTCATAAGTTTTTAACGTGATTCATTCTTCCGATCGGATTTATAATCGATTCCCTATTCCATAATAAAAAATAAAAACCCCCGACACCGATTTTCCTCCTTTGAGCTCTTTTTGCCTTAATATTTTAGTTCTATAATCCTATTTTTATTGTAAACTAGCTGTTACCTGCGCCTTTGTTCGCGTAAATTCAGAAAATAGTATCGAAAAACCTTCTTCATGATACTGTAACAAATTATCAAATTTCAGCCGTTTAGTTGGGAAAAGCCTGCAAACAGACAGACAGACTAACAACTCTTATTTAGATTTTATAATATTAGTATAGATTTAAAATCACTTCTCTTTCTGTTCTAATTTGACAAATGACTAGGTAAAGGGTAACAATCTAGTTAGGCCTAAACAATTTTAAAGGCCGTTTTTGGTTTAGAAAAAAAATACACCAGAATAATTTTCAAATATCTTTATTTGTTAATTATGTCGTATTAATACATCATCTTTACCTATTTCCTATTATTCCAGGCCATAATGAAGACTGCCATGAAGTACAACCTGGGTCTGGATCTCAGAACAGCCGCGTACGCGAACTCCATCGAGAAGATATTCACGACATACGCCGACGCCGGCCTCGCCTTCTAAACTCAACACTAAACGACTTAACTCGGCACGTCGGGGTTTAAGTCAATCCTTCGGGCAACATCGCTTTTGTATAGCGTCCATGTCAAAAATCGTACTAATTCACCAGTCTGAATGTACTATAGACGTCGTTACTGGTATTGACACTGATACGAGTAGGTGTACTGACTGGGTATCTTCAAAGCTAGAGTGAACACGTACCTTCTAGGTCGTCGTGCTCCATCTTAGACCACAACGTCGCTTAACATCAGGCGAGCTGATGGTCAAACGTCGACCTATTCTACATTTAAAAAAAAAAGGTTAATTCCACAGATGTTACCTGGGTGAGGTCCTTCTGTAACCTACAAGCTAAAGAATAAAATTGTGACCTTCAAAAAATTTAAGAAAACAATTCGTTTGATAACATTATTCTAACTGCTTTGTGGAGATATCAAACAGCACATTGAGTGGCAGAGAGAACGCTCTACAAAACCGAAGTTTACCGATTTCAGATTGGCTACCCCTCTTTTTGACGTCGTGCCTACTGAAAAGTCGTTTATTGTATTTGTACAAGTATTTGCTGCATTTTTACACTCTCCATAATTAGTCCCTAATGCACATAAGTGTAAGCGATGACACCTCTCCTCAACTATACCGAAGGTGATAAACGACATCGAAAGACTCAAATTGGAAGAAATGTTTATACACTGCCATTTCGTTGTCCGAGTCTTGATGCCGTGTCGGGAATGTGAAATCGATCTAACTTATAAATAAGACATTATATTCACAGTATTTCTCTTTTTGATTGTTGGAATCGTGGCTTTTACTTTAATGTTAAGCGAAATATTGTTAAACGTTTAAGTGAAAATTTAATTTTCCAATTGTATCGTCTTGAATTTTGAATAAAATTTTGTTTTTACTGTTAACGCGTTGGTTTTACTGCGGTACTATACATTAAAAAAATACCCATACTCACAACTATCACTATATAAGCTGTCAGACATAAGAATGCTGCGGCGTGGTATGTACGAGAAGGATGCCTGCGGCTGCCTGGATGCTGCTTTAAGGCGCAAAGCACACAGAAATGGCGTCTGACGCTGGCGAGGCGTGGTCGTGGCACGGAAATGATCATGACAAGCGCGAATTTAGAGCAGGGGGCTTACCATGAACTTTTACAAAAACATCATTGCGCAGGAACGTTTTGTTACATTCCTTAATAAGTATTGTTTTGTACCCTACCACAAGCATTGAAAACAATAATGTTTTAAAACGTTATTACTCCTGCTACAGTGATGTCAAAAGAATGTACGATACAAGTGCAAATACACTCTGTGGTACTTTTGCATATTTTGGAGTGTGGTGTTGCCAGATGTACGATGTCAATCGTAATTATACGATTTTTGCCATGTAAAAATCGTACAATCGGGGTCGTACAATAGTACGACCGCATAGCGAAATCGTGCCTACAATATCCTATCGATACAGGGAAATTACACTTACGGTTTTTACAAGTTGCAAGTAAAAACACTATGATTTCTTATTATTTTCTTCCCTAAGAATTTTTATTTTCCTCACCCGCGTACAACAGCTCCTAAGAAACATCTGGCGACACTTGGTTGTGTGAACAATGTCAAAAACGTTTTTTTTTTGTTTTGTCTCATAGGGCAGGCTAGAGGCAACATAGCCATACCACCATAGTCTTCCGTATGTTTGTCATAACATTTTTCATTAAATCTCTGATGAAGATGATGATAAATGAGATAAATCTCGCTCCTCTTTCCCTCTTTCAGTAAAGCCGAGTTTTCGCTTTAGAAAATAATACAAAATCATGACACCATCTTTTCGGTTCCCCTCAAAACCGTAAATTAAGTCTACCTATGATCATGAAGGTAAATTAAAATTCAATTGCTGTATCCAATTAAAGTTTGTGAAAATTATTTTTGTGATATCTAGAATTTAATGCTTAGAATAATTTGTCACAGCGGCCGCAGAGTCTCAGCGAAGCAGTTCGATATCATGTGAGACTTTTTAAAAACCCACAGTGAAATCGCTGCGGGCTTTAATAGGAGTCTGCAGGCGAAGGCTCACTCTAAGAAGAAGCAAGTGCATCAAAAGGAGCTGACTTAGCCAACAAAAAATCTATGTGAAAATGGGTTGAAATTTATTCTGGAGCCCGTCCGAAGGCGTCCTTCGTAGTACGGAGCTTCTATTATCTGCTTCGAGAAACTCGAAAGTTTCCAAATCATCGACCATCTTGCTAAAGATTACAAATAGAACCTCAGAAACACAGCAAAAACTCACTTAGAAATAGAAAAAGTTACACGGAGAGCAACTTTTTAACAATCGTTGTCATTTGTATCATTCCTGCTATTTTGACAGCTCGGCAGGAATACTCTAAAGGTCGTAGTACGGTTTTTAAACAAATGTTCCTTGGATTGAATGAACGAAATCGAGTGACGTCATCAAAACTGCTAAGCGATATCAAAACTTAACAGTCACTGCGCGTGAGATGAGATGAGATTTTATCTTGGTCACTCTCACACCTATGACGTTTCAAACGAGAGCAACAAGGACGAAAAAAGTGAGATGAAAATCGTATAGGGCCACTGGAGTGACATAATCTCAGCTCGCTCATCTAGTACAGTCAAACCAGTGAGTGGGCTTTTGGACAATAGCTAGAAAATTAAAGTATAATAGCTGCTGCACAAAGCAGAAAAAATCTGAACGAAGTTATATAGAAAATGTTAAATGTGTAAGCTGACCAACAAAACAAAAAAACCGTATGTAAGACCTATTCGGAGATTTGAGATTTCCATCTCACCTTTTTTCGTCCTTGTTGCTCTCGTTTGAAACGTCATAGGTGTGAAAGTGACCAAGATAAAATCTCATCTCATCTTGTTAGAAAACAGTATGGCACATCCCTAGTTAATGTTAAGTTTTGTTCAACCCTAGTAGAGGAGCATCATTGTCTATGCGCCCCCTTCTCTGTGATGTGAAGATGATGGCGGCGTTTCTTATTGTCAAAGTTTATCCTAAATAGTTTAAATAAAACAAATACGTCTTACTCCCAACACTGTGCATTTAATTACTCTGCAGACCTATCCTCAACAGGTTATGAGGCCCAGACACTGCTTAAAAGCCTGGAAGAAGTAAGACAGTCGAGTCGTGCGTGTCGAGTTGTATTGTGAAGAAGCTCACGTTTCACAAGATGGCTACAAAAGCCGAAATCGGAATAAAGTTGAAGAATGAGTCCAACTACGCCATTTGGAAATACCAAATTCAAATAATTCTTCGATCTAAGAAGTTATTAACAATAGTAGATGGATCCCGCCCTAAGCCGCTTGCAGCCGACGCTCTAAAGTCGGAAATTTCATCGTATGAAGATGATGACGCCAAGGCACAAGAAATAATTGTAACAAGAGTTGAAGATAGTGTGCTGACGCATTTGCTTTCGTGCAAAACAGGCGAGGAAATATGGAAAAAGCTGAGCGCAATTTATGAGCCAAAATCTAAGGTGGGTGTACACTTGGTGCAGCAGAAATTTTTTAACCTAACATTTGAAGAGCCGGTGTCGAATTTTATCTCCAAGCTGGAAGATCTCCGTCACCAACTAGAGTCTTTAGGCGAAAAGACTACTGAGAGCATGATGATAACAAAATGTTTAATGTCATTGCCTGCAAAGTATAGACATTTTGCTTCAGCCTGGGAATCAGTTCCGGAAGAAAGTCAAAGTTTTCAAGGGCTGGTATCAAGGCTCCTAATTGAAGAAGAGAGAGATGGTGGCGCTGCATCTGGACCGTCTTCAGTGTTGATGGTGTCAAAAAGTGTTGGTAATAACAAAAAGTTCAATAATAATAAAAGTGTGAAGCAAACCTATAATAAAAATAATCAAAATAAAAGTGAGAGTGCTGTGTCATGCTTTGAGTGCGGGAAAGTTGGTCATAAACGAAATGACTGTCGTCAACGGAAGTGCCATTTTTGTCATAAGGCTGGACATTTAATTAAAGACTGTAGAGTGATGCAAAACAAACAGAATAGCGAACCTAAAACAGAGGAGAATATAAACAAAAATGCTTTTGTAGTTAATCCGATTAAAACTGTAAGTAGCGACTTTATTCTTGATTCTGGAGCAAGCGAGCATATGGTAAATAATAGAGATTTGTTTACATCTTTTAATGAGCTGTCAGACAGGCATGTAACTGTGGGAGATGGTGAAAAGTTACAAGTCAAAGGTGTAGGAACTATTGATGTGATTGCTTTTAATGGTTCGAAGTATATACCCACAACTTTGAATGATGTATTGTATGTGCCGAAATTAAATGCCAATCTGTTCTCATTAGCCTGCGCATTAGATAAAGGTCACACAATGGTGTCCACTGTTTCTGGCTGTAAATTTCTTAAAAATAATTGTGTAGTAGCTGTAGCTGACCGTGTTGATAAAATGTACATTATGAATTTCAAAATGTGTAACAATAGTCTAGCATTGACTACATTATCTGAATGGCATAAGCGTATGGCTCACCAAAATTTTAAGTATGTAAAACAATGTTTAGAGAGTAATGATGTAAAATATGAAGGACAGACTGAACAGTGTCATTCATGTATTCAGGGAAAGCAACATAGGCTACCCTTCAGTAATAGTGAGAGTAGAGCAGAAAAACCGGGTGAACTGCTACATCTTGATTTATGCGGTGAAATGACACCAGCTTCACTGGGAGGATCATTATACTTCCTTCTAATAAAAGATGATTTTAGTAGTTATAGATATGTCTACTTTATGCGTCAGAAATCTGAAACAAAGGACAAAATTGTAGAGTTTATGGAACAATTTGAGAACGAGTTCAGCTGTAGAATAAAGAGAGTGCGCTCAGATAATGGAAAAGAATTCGTCAACAGAGACATGGAGAGGATATTCAAAGCAAAAGGGATCATACATGAAACAACGGTTAGTTACACACCACAGCAGAATGGAAGAATAGAGAGAGAGATGAGAACAATAGTTGAATCAGCGAGAACTATGATTTTACAAGCAAATCAAACAAAAGAATTGTGGGCAGAAGCAGTTAACACAGCCGTCTTCACCATAAATAGAACAAGTGCAAGCAAAGTAAAAGGGAAGACACCCTATGAGCTGTTATACAAAAAGAGATATAACTTACATCAGTTAAGGACTTTTGGTACTCAGGTATATGTGCATGTGCCCAAAGAGAGAAGAACTAAATGGGACCCAAAAAGCAAGAAAGGTATATTTGTTGGTTATGGCGAACAAACTAAAGGATATAGAGTGTGGTATTCAAATACTAGAAGAGTAGATACATATAGGGATGTTGTATTTGTCAATAATGAAGAGAAGATAACAGTATTATAGAAGAGGAAGAATTAAGAAAAATACCAGAAGAAGAAGAAACAAAAAGTACTGAGTTTTACCAAGAGCAAGATGAGACATCAGACATTGAGATAGAAAGTGAGATAGAGAATGTGAATATAGAAGAACAAGAAGATATTAACACTAGTGAAACTCCACTGGAAGCAGAAACTGCGTCTGTAGTACCTGAAACAGAAAGTGAGACATGTAATTTAGAAATGCTAGAAGAATATTTAGAAGATGATTTCTTTGATGCAACAGAAGAACCAGAGAATGTAGAACAAACAAAACAACAAAGAAGAGTGAGACAGAAACCCAAATGGTTAGAAGATTATGATACGCTTTCATAACACAATTAGAAGAACAACTTTCATTTAAAGAAGCAACAAGTAGTGAAGATGCAGATCATTGGCTTAAAGCTATAGGAAAAGAGTTAGAAGCACTAAATAAAAATAATACTTGGACTGAGACAGATCTACCTACAGGAAAGAAACCAATAGAAGCAAAATGGGTGTTTAAAATCAAGAGAGACAATTTAGGAAAAGATCAATATAAAGCACGATTAGTAGCCCGAGGATTTCAGCAAAAAGAGAGGTTTGATCACTCTGAAATATATGCACCGGTGGCTAAACTAACAACTTTTAGGACTTTGATGGCCATAGCTACTAAATATGATCTATGTATTAACCAAATGGATGTCAAAAGTGCATTTCTCTATGGAGATATAGATGAAGAAGTATATATAGTAAAGCCTGAAGGTTTCAAACAAGATGGGAAAGTTTTAAAACTAAATAAATCACTTTACGGATTGAAGAAAAGCCCAAGAAAATGGAATGAGAAATTTAACAGCTTTTTACTCAGGGAGGGTTTTATAAGAAGCCACAGTGACTGGTGCTTATACTATAAAGAAGGAGTAAAATTCTATATACTAGTTTATGTAGACGATATATTATTAATAGCAGAGAATCAGGGAGATATTGACAGGATAAAGAAGATCTTACAAGATGAGTTTGAAATGAAAGACATGCAGGGAATCACTAAATATCTAGGGATAAATGTCACAAGAAGAGATGATAGTATTGAATTTGATCAGAGAAGATACTTGATGGATGTGTTGAGCCGCTATAACATGCAAAAATGCAAACCTGTTACTACGCCTATTGAACCGGGATTACAGATCTCAGAAGAACTATCAGAAAATAAGGAATTAGTAACTAGATGTAGAAGCCTGATAGGATGCCTCATGTATGCAATGCTGTGTTCAAGGCCAGATCTCTGTTTTGCATTGTGCTACTTGAGTAGATTTCTCTCAACAGCAAATGAAGATTTATGGAAGGCATTAAAGAGAGTCCTACGATATATAAAAGGAAGTTTAGAATTGAAGTTAGTTTATAAGAAGGTGGATGAAGCACACTCAACACCACCATTGCTGGGATATTGCGATGCAGACTGGGGTGGATGTTTAAAGGATCGGAAGTCAACATCAGGCTATATAATGAAGATTTTTGGTTGTACTGTGTCCTGGTCCTCTAGCAAACAGCAGTGTGTATCGCTCTCATCTACAGAAGCAGAATATGTTGCATTAGCTAAGGGTGTATCTGAGGGAGTATGGCTTAGAAATTTAATCAACGAAATTGGTTTAAATTGTAATTGTATTCTTATCTGTGAAGATAATCAGTCTGTACTTCATGTTGCCTAAAATCCTGAAAATCATAAGAGGCTTAAACATATAGATTTAAAATATCATTTTGTGCGAGACAAGGTTGAATGTGGAATTCTTAAGTTAAAATATGTTCCTACCGATGAACAATTAGCTGATGTGTGTACAAAACCTTTGTCTAAAAGTAAATTTATGAAATTTAGAGAACTTATGATGTGAGATGTGCTTATACTGAGGGAGGGTGTTAGAAAACAGTATGGCACATCCCTAGTTAATGTTAAGTTTTGTTACAACCCTAGTAGAGGAGCATCATTGTCTATGCGCCCCCTTCTCTGTGATGTGAAGATGATGGCGGCGTTTCTTATTGTCAAAGTTTATCCTAAATAGTTTAAATAAAACAAATACGTCTTACTCCCAACACTGTGCATTTAATTACTCTGCAGACCTATCCTCAACACATCTCACGTGTAGGAATAGCCCCCCTTGTTCACACAAGGGGAGCCCTCCAGGGGGGCTATTCCTGCGCGTATTCGGAGATTTGAGATTTTCATCTCACCATTTTTCGTTTGAATAGTCATAGGTGTGACAGTGATCAAGACGTCAAACCTAAGAAGTTTCAAACGAGATCAACGAGGACGAAAAAAGGTGACAATATTCCTCCGTGTACGCAGTCGCATAGTTGAAATCATAGTCTTTTTTGTTGTAATCCTACTAGTATTATAAACGCGAAAGTTTGTAAGAATGGATGGATGGATGTTTGTTACTCTTTCACGCCAGAACGGCTGAACAGATCTGTATGAAATTTGGGACAAAGATAGATTATAGTCTAGCACATATAGCACATAGGATTATTTTTAACCGCGGATGAAACCGCGGGGCGCAGTTAGTAAATAATAAAGCATAGCACGCACGCAACGAATCTTACGAGTTGTTGGCGGGAGTTTTGGTTTTTGTATTATTTTCTGAAACCTACGATTCTGCGAGTGGTAAAGTGTAATAAATGTGGATTATTAACTTTTGCCGGTTTGTTAACGTGCACGAGTGTAGGAAAATTATACAAACATTAGGAAATACTACTTTTTGTGGTCTCTACAAAACTCGACTTAAAGTTTCAGTAAAGTATCCATGGCTTTACTGAAATGGGAAAATGAGAGGGATTCATTTCATCTTTCATCACCCTCTCCTCTATCATCATCATCTTAGATCTGGCAACTCATGTGAGAAAAACTGATACGGATGACAAGGTGGTATGGCCATGTTGGATTTAGCCTGCCCTACGGGCAAAACTAAAGGACAAATGCAACGAATCTTAAAAATTTTGGAACGCAGCCAATTACGTGGTGTCATGTCAAATTAAAAAGTTAGTCGATCAATTTTGCGATATTTTCGATTATTTTTATGTTCGCCGTGTCCATTATATGGTTAAAATGTATCTATCGCCTCTAATAGTTGTTGTACTATTATTATTAATCAATGGCATATTTTCCAAGAGCGTCGAGCTTACGTTCGAATTGCCTGACAGTGCTGTAGAATGTTTTTACCAGGAAATAGAAAAGAATACTTCAGCCGCTCTAGAGTACCAGGTAAAAAACCTTTTTATGCTATTATTTGATTTCAATCACCCACGTAGTTAATTTGGCTTATAAATCTTTAAAACTCATTCTAACCTCAACATCTTCGATTGTTATTTTTTTAAGAATAATCTGCAGTTCTGTACTCTTCACTCAGGTCATCACTGGAGGTCAATATGATGTGGACGTTAAAATCGAAGGTCCTAATAAGCAAATCCTCTACCAGCAACAGAAAATGCAATATGATTCTCACCAGTTTACATCTCAACAAACAGGTAAATCATATTGAAAACCTATTATCCAAAATGCAAAGTAATTTTGAGTCACTTACCATAACAATAAAGTGAACAATAACAATACAGTAACAATTGTGTTACAAGCTAAAATAGTGTACTAACATGAACTGGAGGCCTACCATGACATATTGTATCGCCATGATGGTAACATTTTGTATTTGACGCTGTACAACCGCGAATCGTATCGCCGTACAATAAGGTCCATGTCTTGTCACTCTGTAGGTAACTTTAGAGGCTCGTCAGTATCATCACTCGCTCATCTTCTTCTTCTAGACGTAATGGCTATAGAATATGTTAAGCCAATGTGAAGTTAGTCTAGGTCGCCTAGGTCGAAGTTAGTTAGGTCACCGGTCTCTTAACCATCATGGCAATAAGATGTCACTGTAGGCCCCCTGATTATTTCACCAACTTCCCTAACAAGTTGTTCTTTTCAAAAATAGATCTTATTATATGGTTTCTACAGGGATTACATGGTTTTATTAAGGATGTACACACCCTGAAGTTAAGTTTTAATGCTATTATAAAAGTAAATCCAATTAAAATGACAGTCATGAAATATTGCATGTCTGCCATTGATATAAAGACATTTTACAAAAGTTATTGTAATTTTTATTTTCTCAGGTGTGTACAAAGTTTGCTTTAGCAATGAGTTCAGCACATTCTCACACAAGCTTGTGTACATGGAACTGAATGTAGGACCTGAACAGCCATTACCAGGAGTCGGAGACCATGCTACAGTCCTGACACAGGTAAGTTTTATTTTACAATTCAATGCTGAAAACAAACAATGAAAGAGATTTTTTTTTCTATTTTCAATTTAAACTGTGTATAGGTAAACATAACAAAATTAGTGATGGCTTATACAGGAAATTGCCAGAGTGAGAACTGATAACAATAATTAAAATATCAATTTTCCTACTAACAATATACATAATTCCGAAATTGTGACTTGATTATGAACAAAAGTTTGGATCTTTTTCTTCTACGATGACAGAAGCAAGTGAATATAATTTATTCTTGTTTCAATCCCACGCATTCATTTGTTTGGTCTGCACACTCCGTTAAGACAACCGGATTTATGGTATGAACTTTGTGAAACATAATGTTGAACATGGTGTCAAAAGGGTGCTTAAATTTTTCGTGCTAAGACAGTTTTTGTTACAGCTGGAGACATCAGCAGAAGAGATTCATTCTGCTCTCAACAGAATTCTGGACCATCAGACACACCACAGACTAAGAGAAGCTCAGGGCCGCAAGAGAGCTGAAGATCTCAACGAAAGAGTGTTTTGGTGGTCTATGGGCGAAACTCTTGCTATAGTCTGTGTCACATTCGCTCAAGTGATGGTGCTTAAAAACTTCTTTAGCGACAGACCAACATATAATCGAATGTAAATTGTAGTTTAATGTAAAATAATTTATTAAATATTTTCAAATTTATTGTTTTTTTCATTATTATTCCTTCAGCCAGGAATGTAACTAGATATAATTGTGAAAAGTACCAACATGATTGTGCTGTAGACATTGTGTTGTGGTGGCATAATACACAAAGCATACACTATGCCACCAGTAAAATGTATGCTTGTTCTATTTTCTGCACGTACATTTAATTAAATTAAGAGTCCGGCAACCACTTTAGACTTCTTAAAGTGTTCCTTCTTTACTTACTTCTTAAAGTGTTTCTTAAAGTTGATAGCTATTTCGTCTAGAAGATGATGAGCGAAGAAAGCAAGTAAATATACTGACGAGCCTTTAAAGTTATCTTCAGAGTGACAAAGTGCAATTTAATTTTTTTTGTCTTTTGCATTTCTCTAATCGTTCTTAAATAACTAAGAATTTCTGTTGTATTATGGATTTACTTAAAAGCTAATGATGTAGACAACCTCCCTATGTAAAGGGATTTTTGATTTGCTTTGTCTATCTATTGAATAAATCAGTCAAAAGTGACCCCTTACAAATGCGGATATTTTGCATAGCTCTATTTTCGCTTGAGAACGTTTAAAAAAACCAAGAACATTGGGGCAGAGATATTGTTAATTTAATTTTACATGCTAAATTTCATCATAACCTGACAAATGGTTTTCAAGAAATTTTAGAAGCTCGATTGTATGGAAATTTCAGAGTGTTGTGGGACTCTTAAAGGAAGTAAATAATTATTATGTGGATTTAATTAAGTTTATTTACATAATATTCTTAAGACAAGTACCAGTACAAAGCAATTTGAGTTTAATATACCATATTAACAAAATATTTAACAATTGAATACAGATTGACAAGATGATTGGTATGTAGTAATATCAATGTTGATTTGTTTATGATATTTATAAAAGTACTTATAGGATTAACCTTAGTGTAATTAAAAGGAACTTAAAATAAAACAAGTAATGCAAATACACCATTGACTAATGCACAAGGGTATGCAATAAGTGGTCTTTGTTCAGCATCTCCTGACATGGTTACAAACAATCTGCTTGCCGATAGAGCTGACCAAATCACTGCTATACCTGATAAGCTGAGCCCTACAGTGCCTTCAAGGGAAAGAAATATTCCCAAACTTGCCAACACCACCATTGGTAACATACAATATCCCAAAACACTAGCAACACTGAGTATTGTAAACACACCCTCAGACCGGCTCATTAGAGACAGCAGGAAATACATCAAAATTACAGACATTACTGAAAGCCCATACACATATCCAAAGTGTGCCTTGTTCCCAGATAGAAAAAGACAAACGGCCAAAGCTAAACAAAAGGCGATGGGACCTGCAATATCTGTATCTCTCAGTAAGAAATTTGCATCATCTGCCTTTGATTGACCATGGAAAGGGTTCATAACAGCCAAAGTTTTCTCTAGAATCCTATCTGGATATATTTCTAGTTCATCAAGTAGTGGCGGCTCGTCAAATTCATTCGTTTCTGCAACAGGTTCTCCTGGTATTGGAGCAGGAGTAAATAAAGTTGGATTGTAGTATTGGTTGTTGTTGGCTGACATAGGTTGTCCTTGGTCGAAGGAAAAATTCTGTTGATCGGTCGGGAAGGTCTGGAAATCTAAAATAGGCGCACTTTAGTTGTTTATCTCGTAGGATTAATTTTATTATAAAAGTTTCGGCTTTTGCATACCTAAAGTTTGTGCTGAATCCGGGAATGACGAGGCGTTGAAGGAATAATTCTGGCTATTGTTTTGATTTTGCCAAGAGTAATCGTTGGGATTGTTAAAATTTGCCATATTTACTAAATTTCAAAATATTGTTAAATTTCTGTGTTTTCCACGCAATTTTATTTTATTTATTTTGCAAATCCAAATGGTGACGTTGACATTGACAGCCAGAGTCTTTGACATTTTTTGGACACGCAGCTGAAATCAATTTATTTTTACTTTTGCCCGTAAGGCAGGCTAAAGCCAGAATGGCCATACCACCTTGTCATCCGTTTGTTTTCATCGTACATGGGATAGAATATCTAAGATGAAGATGATAGAGGAGAGAGTAATGAAATATGAGATGAATCCCTCCGCTTTTCCCATTTCAGTTGATTTCAGTAAAGCCGTGGATACTTTACTGCAACTTTAAGTCGAGTTTTGTAGAGAACACGAAAAGTTTCTACTCATGTTTGTATCATTTGCCCACCCTCGTGCACGTTAACGAACCGGCAAAGGTTAATAATCCACAATGATTACACTTTAACACTCGAAGAATCACAAGTTTTAGAAAATAATACAAAATCACGACACCATCTTTTCGGTTCCCGCCAAAAACTCCCTATTCGGAGATTTGAGATTTTCATCTCACTTTTCTTCATCCTTGTTGCTCTCGTTTGAAACGTCATAGGTGTGGTATCTTGGTCACTCTGACCAAGATAAAATCTCATCGCATCTCACGCGCAGGAATAGCCCCCCTGCTGAAATCAAGTTTCTTGGGGGGCTATTCCTGCGCGTGAGATGATATTAGATTTTATCTTGGTTACTCTCACACTTACGACGTTTCAAACGAGAGCAACAAGGACGAAAAAAATGAGATGAAAAACTCAAATCTCCGAATAGGGCCATTGGTCAAACTGGGTGCGTTCAATTTTTACTTATAAATACTTTTTAATTTATTGGCTTCTGTAGTCCAGTCTTTTTTTTTTTTTTTATGTACAATAGGTCGGCGTTTGACCACTAACTCGCCTGATGTAAAGCGACGTTGTGGTCTAAGATGGAGCACGACGACCTATAAGTTACTTATTCACTCTAGCCTTGAAGTTTTGTAGAGTGAAGAAGTACAAAGACGGCAGTTGAGTGAGGCGCTACAAGTGCGCTACTGCTCAGACCCGTCTTCGGAACGGTTACACCGGACTACATCCCGAAACACGACTAGGTCATTTCACGGCATGGCTTGGTCCGGTGGGTGGTAACTAGCCACGGCCGAAGCCTCCCACCAGAGTTTGCTACCCGGTTAGCACTACCCAGGGACCACGTGTAGGGAATCAGTAGAGTACACTCCTACGGACGACGTGGGTAGCTCAGCCCCCACATTATACATTTGGAAAAGAAAGTGAACCGAGAAAGCCAAATTTTGGATATGACGTGGGGGGTGGCTAGAAAAGTTTAAGTTCAAATTGTCGACCAAAATAACCTTGTGCGTTTTCCGCCATCTTGAAAAAAGGGTTAAATTCAGTTTTTTCGTCATAACTCGGTTCCCCGTTGAGATAAAATTTTGATATGAAACTTTTTTTTTGCTTTTTGTACGATCGACAATTAAGGTCCTATACATTTTTCACGTATCGATTATCGTTTTCGAGATATCGATCAAAAAAGCCAAAATTTTGGGGAGAAAAAATTGTTTTTCGTTATTTTCTTTTTTTGCTTTTGAGGATGCTGATACCCTCATTGTAACCACAGCAATTCAAGAAGCATCCCTTCATGACTCTGTGGAAATTGTCGGTGAAGATATTGATCTTTTGGTTCTAATTCGCGGACTTGCACAGGATAAAAAAAATATTTTTTTCCGCAAACCAGCTAAAGGCAAAACACCGCCAAAACTGTACTCTCGGAGTAGTTATGAAAAGTCTGTTCTTGAGAACATTCTTTTAATTCATGCTTTCAGCGGTTGTGACACCACGTCGTCTTTGTACAACATCGGAAAGTCGAAATTCATCAGCACCCTCGAGAAGAACCCGAACCTCCAGTCATCGGTGGAATTATTCAAGCAAGAAAAGGTCGATCCGGAGATGCTAGCTTGCGCGGAAAGGCTATTTCTAATCGCTCTGTATGGTGGGCGTAAAGAGGATACATCAATGGATATTTTGCGATTCCACCGCTTTGCAAAATCAATGACGACAAATAAGGTGAATACTCTTTCATTACTCCCACCAACAGATAGCGCAGTCCGCCAACACGTCTTCCGGCCATATCTGCAGGTGCAAACGTGGTTCGGGATTTTCCAAGATCCTCAGGGGGGCTATTCCTACGCGTGAGATGAGATGAGATTTTATCTTGGTCACTTTCACACCTATGACGTTTCAAACGAGAGCAACAAGGATGAAAAAAGGTGAGATTAAAATCTCAAATCTCCGAATAGGGCCCCTGGAATGGGGTTGGCGAAAGACCAATAACGGGCTTGAACCGATTTGCACCACAGCCGCACCCGCTCCACCTGGGGGGCTATTCCTACACGTGAGATGAGATGAGATTTTATCTCGGTCACTCTCACACCTATGACGTTTGAAACGAGAGCAACACGGATGAAAAAAGATGAGATGAGAATCTCAAATCTCCGAATACCCTCGAATACCCGAAATGTCTCCCTGAACTTTTGAAACTCATTTCATGCAAATGTAGAGGAAAGTGTGGGGATGCTTGTGGGTGCAAGAAAGCAGGGATTTGTTGCTCTGTTATTTGCCTGCACTGTAGTGGACAGATATGCAACAATGTCGCCTGAGTTGAGGTTTTATTGAACGACGATCTTGACGATGATGATTACGATTTTTCGACCGTCACAGCATCATTTCCTGCATTCAATGAGATTCCACAACTCGAAGAGTCTACCGAGGAAGACTCCAGGACCATCGAAACGACAAAAAACGTGTGAAATAAATGACGACGTGTAATATTATTTTTTGCGGCGTAACAATTATTTAATCAATAAATTTCATATTTTTGATTTATAATTTGGCTGGATTTTTAATTTATTTTGAATTGTAACAATTCCCCGAACAACCATTCATCCATTTTGATGTGTGGATACAACCGTGCGAGCTGCACACCAGCAGCGAAAACGAAGGTATACGCGAGTGTCAGAAAGGCAAGACTTCGCAAAGTCTCGCTTGCAGCGCACGTCACAACGGCAATTTAATTTAAATCAGTCTACATGTAGGCGTCGCCTACGTACAACATTTTACAATCGCCTATTATAGGCGATATGATATTATATGTATATTATAGGCGATTATGTACTCACAGCAAAGTTTTACGTGACATGGCATCGAAGCCAATGCTGTACAAAACATGTCGTACCAAACCTTAGTCAACATCAATAAACATTCCGCTCCGATCCGCCGCACCGACGATGTCTCCCTCTGCCTCGACGCTCTCAATAGTCACCTTCACACCGCAATTGGCGGCTCCTCGAGACAGGTCCCAGTCTAGGGCGACCAACGCTGGGGACTTCCCGAGGCCTTGAGGGAGCTACTGAGAGCAAAACACTCTGCCATTAGGGCTTACGACTGGACTCCCACCGAAGAGAACAGTCATCATGCGATATTACGAGCGTGCCGTAAAGATCCGCATACATGAACTCCGTAATCAGAGGTGGGAGAAACTTCTTTCAGAGATCGAACCAACTCATCTGGCTTACTGGAAGTTGGTGCGATCTATGAAATCCGACACATTGAAAAAGAAGTGGCTTCAGCGAGATATAACGCAGTAGTCCATCTTTTCCTCTAGATTGATCTGAGTACTTACTTACCTCCTAATCTCTGAAAACGCGAATAAGTAGACCCTATTATGTTTACCTGCTAAATACCGGCCTACGTCCCTACAGACGATCCTAAACAATGAAACCTAACAACGACCTAACTCAGTATACTTACCTCATAATTTCTGAAACCGCGAACAATCTAACCGCGTCGACAATATTTTTCTCCATTTATAGCAGGTCGGTGCGGGTGACAGCAATATTTATTTATTTACTAGCGTTTATTGAATTTACCAGTTTAGTTTCACGGGTGAAAAGTAACGATTCATCAAGTAAGTAATGATTATAAAGTCACCTGCAGCATCCTACAAAAAAATAATAAGTGAATGTGTCGCAGCCAACTAGGGTCAATGTACCACTAGTTGACCAGTTTAGGGATTTTGTCCCTAATTTTAGTGATAAGTTTGTAGTTTCTATTTATTATCGACCGTTGCTTGTCCAATGTTGCTATTAAATGTTAGTTCTTGCTAAAACCGAAAAAATATATACAAATAATATATGTCGGCGCGAGAATCAAAAAATCTTTGTAAATCGAAACCACGACGGGTGCAGGGCACGCACGCCGTTTTGCAGAATGGCCGTGTCGGCGCGTAGATCAGAAAATCTTTGAAAATAATAACTTTGAGTTCAAATCCAGCAGTTAAACATTACTGGATAGGTTGAAAGTACTTTAGGCAGCTGAGTTTTATTGAACGCCTGCCTAGACTTGGAATAGACCCTAGTTAGGGTTCCTAGGTTACTAGGTTCGATAATTTTTTAACTAAAAAAATGCAGTTTTTTTGTCGATTCAATATTTGTTTTTTTTTTTAAATGGCGTAGATATTTTTTTTACGTTTAAAAAATCATATTTGCGCCATTTTGAACAAAAAAACCTTACGTCCTAAAGCTTTTTTGCCGAAGTTGCGGCATTGAAGCTTCGCTTGCTCGGTCGAAAAATAAAACTTGCTAAATTATTATGGCATACTTTATTTCTTTAAATATTGGTTTTAGCCTTGTATTGGGGTTCATTAATATGGAATGTTTTAGAATAACAATAGTAATCCTTAGAATGAAAGATAAATTACAGCTCATCGTTTTTAAGTAATAAATAAATATGCTGGTTAAGACTGCCAGACTAAAATAGCACCAAACCATTAAAATAAGTCTGAGTAAGTTCTTGTTGAGGTATTAAATACATGTACTGTGTATTTACATTTAACTGGCTTAAGTATGGTAGTCCGACCTTACAGTTAAATAAATTAATCAAAGTTAAATAACTACTGCTACTTAGACCAGTTATTTTAGAATTAAAATTGATCCAAGTAAAGTTTAGGTCAGCAAATATTTCTTGCATGAGTCTCTTCTTACATAAGTGCCAAACTTTCAGAATCTGTATAAATGACTTTGTTGCTGATGCCTCATTAGATTGTTCAAGAATACAAACACGTAAAAATGAACCGAATACACCCGAATAAAATGGCCTATTCGTCGTATTCGTGCCTATTCGTTTGTACTCTGAGAGTATCTAAATTCAGCATAAAAGTCCAAGCTTATGCAAATTTATTGATAGTCTGACCATAGCTTTTTAAATGGAACCATACTTCAAAAGTGGTTAACTTTATGTGTACGATCGAACACAGTTCATGGACAAATATATATTTTTCTACTTATAAAATGGTGTTATTAATATCACTATTAAGTAAATAGTATTTACAAACATTTTGAAGACAATACAAAGTTCATAACCTATTACTCGATACATCATATGTAGTGTGTGAATACTGTTAAGTATAGCTTTTGGAGTGTAAAATATGGAATATCAGTTATTCCAAACTTATTTATCTATAGAGATGAATGGAGGCACCATCGTATTTTAACCGACTTTCAAAAAGGAGAAGGTTATAATGTTCGTCTGAACCTTTTTTTTTTCTGAACAAATCTGATGGGTTCCGTGGAAAATATTACATCATTTGGTCAAATTTTCAGTTTTTTTTTTATGTTTGACAGGCTAGGCGTGTCACCATAGCTCACTCGACGTCAAGTGATGGTTAGGCGGCGTACACACTAGTCTGTTAGGAACTGACTCGCAAGCGCAGCCGGTTGTTAGGTTATGTAAATTCGGAATGTATTTTGGATTCAAAAACGTATCAAAAAACTCTGCTACCATTATTTGACTATTGATAAATTTACTAATATATTTTTAAGGGTTTGGCTCAGCGGGTTATTTTTACAAAACTTTATCTCCTTTACAATGTATACTTTTCAAATAAACGGGTCAGTTTAGGTAAATAAGACGCAGAATAAACCCCATAAAACATTTGAAGCGAGTAAATGCAAACGAAAACAACCATAAAATTAGCTAATTAGCTATTAACACGTTCAGGTACATTGTAAACAATAAAAAAGTTACTTATTAAAATTGTATACACCACTGACTTTCAGTGCCACTCACGCCTTTGTGCATCTCTTTCAATTTTATGTAATTAATAAGAGATCACGATACATCATTCACTGGAAGAAATATAAAAAGCAGCAAAGTATTAGCCTAATAATTTTCGGTTTCATTTTAAGGGTAATATGACACATTCCCATTATTTTTTTTCTTAAATAAGACATAAATTAACAAAATCAACAACATACAATAAAATTATTGTTAAAACAAAGATCAGAAATGCATTTTAAAGGCTGAGTTCATCTCGTTGATGCTGTTGTACAGACCAAGCCAACTGGCCAGCGAATAAGCCTAGCTAGTAATATGTGTCGGCTAATCTAGCCTAGTTTTGTTTCTACAAAAAGAAACCAGACACAACACCCATCTGTCTCCGTTTGCTTCAGTCTGTACGTAGCTTTAGAGGAATTCGTTGTCAAATTCAATAATTAAGTTAAAAGATTGCAACTAAATGCTAATAAAATTACAAGTTTACTACCAATAATTGAGTACATAATTTCGAACTTCGATAAGCATATTAATATTTTTATCCTCTTAAACAGATAATTTTATTTTTTAAGGTGAAAGCCTAAGGTACTACTATTTTTTACACAAGTTAGGTTCCTAAGTTGTGTAAAAATTAGAAATTATCTTAGGACCACATTTTTATTGCACATGGTTTAAATAAAGTTGGCAAAATGAGTGCTTAATAATAATATACATGAGACTGTATCCAACAAATTAAATAAACTGTTTTGCATTGATACTTGTGCATTAGTAATCGCATAAACTGTTCTATAGACGGTAAACGACCAGCTTCTCTTTTATTTAAATCCCTTTTGTTCTTAAATATAAGAGAAGACAAAAACATTAATAAAAAATGAAATAAGTAGACCATGTGTTTACGCGAATACTAATGCATGCAAATTTTTGTTAAAATTTTCTTTTAAATTTAATTCTTTTCATTCACACAAGGCTTTGTTCGGACCACGTTAGTAATTTAGACGAGTAGCGAGTGATTTAGTAACTAACATACGAAGTAATGTAGTAAATAACATCGTAGTCGTTGGCCGGCGCTATTGAACTCGACTAAAATGACAGGTTCAGACTTATTTTAGTCTACGAACCAGTATTTTAGGCGCTATTCGACTAAAATAAAAAGAACTAAATGGATCGACTCAACTCGCTCACCGACTAAATTGCTAGACTAAAACTTTGTCGTTCGCACACATTTAGTTACTAAACGACTATCCTAGTCCGACATGGCAACGCGTGTAACGTGAAATTAATTTTGTTTCGTTAAGTACTCAATAGCTATTGTTCGAGAACAAACGATTTTCAAGTCAAGAAATAAATGAAACTACTAAAAACTCATTTCATTTAGCCATAAAATAGCACTCAAGCTTCCATATCTTTCAGAACAGCACACAAATCTCTTACTAAATTATGAACACTGGGTCGAATCGTTAATTAGCTACAAACTAACAAATAATAAAATCTAAAATATGTACATTGTACATTTTGTACACGCCGCAAAATATTACCCGTGTAAACGAGTACGAGTAATGTGCGCTAGCTTAAAATAATTTATTACAATTTGAACACATTAATAAATAGAGATTACACAAATTCAAATTGCTCAAATCTATCCAACTCGTATCGCTAGCACGCTATAATTGCATACCTAACAAAATGTAATGAAATAACCAATCCTTCCATCGTAATATATCACAGACACCTACGGAAGTCATTAAAGATTTATATTAACCCTAGCACTGAGGTCGTTCATACATCGTAGACAAATCCTAAAATATAAAATAAATTACAAGCACAATCTCAAAATCGAATAAATACTGTTAATAAAATATTTATATTAATAGCTCCTTTCGCTTGTCGTTCACGATATTGTCTGGTCTGAGCGAGTCGTGTTGTCTAAACTTGAAAGTAATCACTCACGGTGCCGTCAGCACCATTTTTAATACTGCTTTTTGGGTCCCTGGCGCTTGGTACGTTTATTTTCTCGTACCCAGCCGCAGAGTCCGATCTCTCCACACTGGAGCCAGCTTCGTTGTTCAGCTTCTCGTAAGGCGGATCTTTTTTCGCTAAATCGAAGTATTTCACGCTCTCGTAGTTGGGATCCTTTTCCGATTTCACCGAATCATATTTCGAATCTCTGGACCGCACCGACTCGTATTTGGGGTCCTTGCCCCGTAAAGACTCGTAGTTAGGGTCTTGCGTGTTCACGCTTTCGTAGTTGGGGTCTTTAGGCCGCACGGATTCGTAATTGGGATCAGATTCGCTCCCCGTGTTGTACAGAGGGTCGTTCGGCATCGACTCATAGTTCGGTTCTATCGTGGCGTCCTCGTTGTTGCTGATCGGCCAGTTGTGGTATTTCGTGGGGCGCTTGTTTACAGTTGAGTAAGTCGGCTGTACCTTGTAGTTGGGGGCTATGGTGGCGTAGGGCGGGGTTGGCGGCTGGTTCCGGAGCACTTCGTAGTTAGGGTCTGAGTCTGACGCACTGTTGTCAGTCTTGGATATGTGTTCGTATCCGGGGTCACTGCTCACTATGCTATTCGGTCCACTGTCTGCGTTCAAATGGTTAAGTTTGAGCATTACGCTGGCTTTGTTTATTTCTCTCACGGTCTCGTACCCGGGGTCTTGGTTTTGGGAGTTCAGCCTCTCTTTTCTAGCGATCGTTTCGTATCCGTGGTTGGATTTATTTTTGTCGATAGTTTCGTAGCCCGGGTCGTCTCGGTACTTGGGCGCGTGAGAGTCGCCGTCTGCGTTCATTTCCTTGGATCTCCGGACGAGCTCTTCGGTTCTGCCTTTGGCTTTCTTTACGACTGTTGCGTAGAGTCCTTCAATGTTCCGCGAGGGGCTGTCTGTCACTCTGTGGTCCGGGGGGAGGCTGGTGGCTGGTTCTGAAGTATAGTCGGCACCGGGACCGTCGATCGAGTTGTACAGATTATCCGCGTTGTTCCGCTCGTCTATATCAAACTTTAGTTCTCTAGCAACTAAGGGACGTATTATGTCGCCTGAACTGAACCTGTTCTTTTCTATGGGGTAGTTGCACCCGTAGAAGTCGGACGAGTTGACGCAGCTGTTGTTCCGTTGGTGTTGTTTCTCGTTGAAGCTCCGCCGTGGTTTGTCGTGATTGAATTGTAGATCGCCTGTAAAACCAATATAGAAGATATTTAGATACAACTCGCGATAAATTTGATTTAGGTTGAAAATTGGACAGGTGGAGGTGGATTGTAGCGCTGTACACTCTAACTTTCATACAGATTGCCAGGGTTCCCTGTGTCAGAGATGCTATGGAACACTCAAACAGACAAATAACATCCAGACCAGAGGCCCTATTCGGAGATTTGAGATTTTCATCTCACCTTTTTTCGTCCTTGTTGCTCTCGTTTGAAACGTCATAGGTGTGAGAGTGACCAAGATAAAATCTCATCTCACGCGTAGGAATAGCCCCCCTGTACTTTGTGCAAAATGGATTCAGACAAAATTTGAAGACGCTAGGGAAAATTCACATAACAAAGTAAGTAACTTATAAATAATAAATTGAGTGTTAGTCACGATTACATTTTTTATTTTATCACACAATTATATTAGTGACTTTGTGAGCTGTAGACGTCGCAGCTGACGTCTGTCCTCCTCTACAGATCGCATTCCTCAACGCATTCTCGTGAAATTTTGTGGTAGGTTCGATACTTATACATATCTTTTTAGGGAATTTTTCAAAATAGCAAATGTAAGGCTATATACCTGCCTACATCACACCACAAATGTAACATGATAAGAGATGTATGATTATATGTATAGTTATAAGCATAGTTTTAGTCATACGCACTTGTATTAGTCCTAAGCCAGCTTCCGAGTAAACCAGTAGTCTCGATAAAAGGAGTTTCAATAAAACGCCACCGCATTAGGAGTCAAGTAAATAGTGAGAGTAAACAAATAGGGTAGTTACTCCACCATACAATTCGCCCCCACAACATTTATCTACCCTATACAAAGTTGTTTTTTTTTTGGAAAAAAATTATCTCAGCAATTAAAAAAAAAATACAAGTAAGTTCTATTTAAATATGCACCTACTCACAAAATTTCAAGAGAATCGGTTAAGAAATGCGACCAGTAGAGGAAGACAGAGATCCAGACAGAAATTCTGACAGAATCCGGACATACGACAGCATTTTTGCCGAACCTGAAGTATAGACGGAAATAACGCCACACTTGCAACGCCCTATTCACAGGGTATATTACATAATGTAACTTACTAGTTTAAGTGAAGAATATGTAATATCAGCAATGAATAATAAATAAATAAATATAATTGGGGTGGACTTTATCTCAATGTAAAAAAAGCTTTTTATTTAATCGGGTCTGTCTCGCTTTCAACGAACCACACTGATTAGATCTTGCTGTACGTTTTAAAAATGCTTCCGATAGGATTAGTAATCTATTTCTGTTAATTTAATTAAGAATGGATGTCGATACACCAGATAACGCCGATAAGTTTGGTATTTCCATTGAGTACAAGTGTATGATCCACTACGCTACTTTACTTAACAGCTTTACTGGGAATCAGAAATATTTCGATAAGTACTTCCACAAAAAATGCTACGTTTTGTAATTTATATCGTAATCTGGAATGTCGATTATCACAGCAATATAGCTCATAATTAATATTCTCTGTGATAATTTACACGTGTATTTATAATTTATATAATGTAATAGGCGATGGCAGCCTAGTTTGAGAAGGCCCGCCTCTCAAGCCACAGGGAGTGGATTCGATCCAAGCCGAGGGCACGCACCAATTTGTTCATTGTGTGAACAATTGTGCGTATTGTATGTCATCTGCTACATGACTGGAGCCCGGTGGCATGAATTTCTAGACAATTCTTATAATCTGCGCAAGTGGGCATACATATTTTCATTTCGAGTCTCCTATATTTTTTTTATAAATCCATAACATCTCGTCCCGCCTTTCCCCCGAGCGGGCTGGCAGAGGTGTAATACAACACCCACACGTCGCCGGACGATATTCAGTCCCAAATGTGACAGGGGACGAGCCTGTCGCCATACACCGGGCTCCAGTCATGTAGCAGATGACATACACAAAAACTTGGTAATGACTTGAAAGCGGGATATTCTAATTTGTATAGTAGTACCTGTGCTAGAAATCCGCTGGTGTTTTTGCTGTACCGCGTCGGTCGGGTGTCGCGTGGGGTGTGCGGGGTGTGTGGGGTGGGGAGGGTGAGCGGGGTGGGGAGGGTGTGTGGGGTGTGGAGGGTGCGGAGGGTGCGCAGGCGGCGGCGGCAGCGGAGAGTTGGCTTGCCGCTTCTCAGGTTTAGGAGAGCCCAGCGCGCCCGCCGAGCCTGTGCACGATGAGGAAGACGCTGCAGGCAAAAATATTTTTTTTTAGTTTCCTCGCTGCAGGCACGTGAAAAGTTGTGTTCAGCTCGGCAACAATGTTATTTGGCGTCTTGTACCCTTGAAACCCTAGCTTCGCTCGTTGTTCAATCCTAAAATCCTTTGCTTGATCAAGTTTTAATACGTTTTTAGTACTCGCGCCAAAATAGAAGATTATGCATCGAGCCGAGGGGACAAAGCAGTGTTACGTCGCGGGCGGCTTATTCAACCCTGGGCGTAACGAGGAACTCTAGAGTTAACTCCAAAGCGAAGAGAGGAGTTTAAGCCGCACAAGACAAAGACACTGCTTTGTCCCAGAAGTGAATACTTTTCATTTTCACACCTTCTGTGAGGCAATAAAAAGGAACTGTAAAAATATGTTACACTAAACAGCGCATTTTCTTTAAATTTCGTGTAGGCTGCGTTCTTTTTTTTCTTGGTGGCTATTAAATTTTCAAATAAATTCTTCTTACAGTGCCCTTATGTATTATACTATCAAATTTTAACCTCTCTGCTCGAAAAGTTCCTTAGCATTTTCATACAACTTTATTTCCCTACGGAGGTAATGCCTAGTTTTACGTTGAATCTATGTAATATGTAATTGATCATTGTCGAGCAGGTGTAAACCACTTTGCAGCCTTACCTTGCCTTGCAAGCCTGGCAATGCAAATAACTATTGTTTTATTCGGGGATCATACAGCTGTGATAGTATAAAAAAATATAAGACCTGTATAACGAGGCCTCTTTTCCTGTCATGCGGATCTGACTCGGGCTTAGCCGCCCACATCCTATTATATCATACATAGCTTGCGTATCACACGCAATTAAACTAAACCGCTTAAATATATATAAATATAAACAATATTCGAGACAATAATGCACACACGGTCGCCTGACCCCAAACTAAGCAAAGCTTAAACTATGCCTGCCAGAGACTGATATAAGTACATGAATATTTTAAAATACATACTTAGACAGCTGATATGAACACCATACAACATTACCATACACAGATAGAACAAACACAAATGTTCAACACATGAATGTTTGCCCTAGGCAGGTTCACTTCTAACTGAGCACCGAGGCAGTCGAATATTAAGATTATTACAAGTAAATACTATAATAATCTTACTATATTTTAGAATTTTAATATAATATTTAAAATTCTAAAATATATATCTTATATCTATAAATGAGCAATTCTTGTATATATATATATATGTAAATATATAATTGGAATCTCGGAATCGGCTCCAACGATTTTCATACAATTTAGTATATAGGGGGTTTCGGGGGCGATAAATCGATCTAGCTAGGAATCATTTTTAGAAAATGTAATTTTATTCGTGTTTTATCGATAATCAATCTCAACTGAAAAATATGACTCTTCCTGACATCTATTGGCGAACAATAATACAATTTTTTGTGAGCAACTACGAGTAATTGCTTTAACGACACAACAGCAGATGGCGTTGTTAAGTAACACGAAGTCAATGAGTGTTTGCTTTGAGGTTAGACTAAAATCAATTGTTTATTATCCAAAAAACACAATTAAAAAATAAAAAAACTACCGAGCAAAGCTCGGCCATCCAGGTACTACACTATTATTCGCGGGCATACATAAGGGTTAGGGTTGGGAGAATCAATCTCCCCTAAATATTTTCCCATGAAATGGTGGAATATTAAAAAATTAGTGAAACATGAAAAAATGAGTAAATAATGTACATGCGATTAAATACGAGCTTCATGTCATGCCTGAAGAGACGTGCAAAGTTTGGAGAGATGGCTATTTACAAAAAAAAGCTAATTGAATTCAAATGAATCTATAATACAAATTAAATGTCAAAATTAAAATTGATATGTCAGCGTTCGAATATAATATCTTACCTAAATATAATGTCACAGGACCAACTTGAATATAATGTTTTAGCAATACTTCTTTAGCGCGCAGCTTAACTTCGTACTTTTTTATAACACCAAATACCTATCAGTAAGCCGTACAAATTTATGGAATGGAAAGCACAGATCAAGTTAAGAACGCGAGCGAAAGCGTTGTGTCTTTTTCTTACCAGTTAAAAGAAACCCAGCAAAAGCAAGACCAAGCATTACTTGAAAACCGAGACGCTGCCGTATGCTCTGCATCTTGTTCTATTTCAATTGATATGAAAGAGATGCAGCACGTTCAGTCGTACGTATCGTAACTTGCGATAGTCGCTGTCAAATAGCGATTCATTCAATCATTCTCTCGCTGTGATTGGCGAATGCTTCAATCTTACAATTGGGTACTTTGTTCTTCAAAATAAACAAGTCAGTATGGAGTAGCTTAGCGCAGTTACCCTTGAGAGCTGTGCTAGCTTTCCAAGGACTAAACAAAGACTGAATCACTGATAAACTACTAACAATAATACCTAATAACCATGTACCATTAAAATCATGAATTAACAACAAACATTTTTTTTAAAACTAATTGATGAGTATTCAAAATATGACGGCGCGTGACATCATTATATGTATAATGAAAATCAGTTTATTTTGAGAGTTGTTAATTGATGGTATTATTGTTTTGTTATTTTTGACGATTAATCGATTTGTTTATGGTAAGTTAGAGCGGTTAACACCGAATTGAGTTGCGTTTGGGATGGCGGGCGAACGTCATGTCTGTCAGTCATTGACTCACTTGACTTGGTTGAAAGCGGTCGCACGCAATAGTCATTCGCAAACCCATTACTCTAAATAACTTATTATTATTGTAATCCTTCACTAATTAAGTAATTATGGTCTGTATAATTAAAAAATAGTGAAAAGTCAACACTGCAGTCCCCTTATTTTAACTGAAGTCTAACGCCCACCATGCATAGATGCCCGTGATGACGAGTTCACGGATCAGAAATCAGACACGACACCTCGGCTTTCCCAACTGTCCCCGTCAAATATATATACAATACACCATTGATACGAGTAACTACCTTAGAAGATAACTTTGGAATCAATTTCACAAAATATAGTAACAAAAACAAAAAATAAATTCAATACAGAGCGTGTAGAAAAAAGCTCGCATCGATAAACGACAACGACGACCTAAGTACCGGTACCTTAGTATCTACTCCTAAGTAAAACCTACAATAAATAAATCAAAGTGCATAATGGTAATTCCCAATGACTCACCCTGCCTCGAATGCGTCGCGTTGCTAGTCGAAGCGCCGACCTCCGGCGGCGCGCTCCGCCTGTACAATTTAATACAACAAAATGTGTTCATCGCTCCAACATGTATCGCGATATGAGCATACTTTATCAATAATTCTATTTCCCTGCCCGACCAACTTATCTATAGAGCTACCGAAATGAACGAACTAAAACTCTGCATAAGTTTTGTTCAGCAACTACGACGGTAGCTCCCCCACTCGGTTTTTTAGATAAGTTGGTCGTAGCTAAGTGGGGGATCAATCGTATCGGAGGTATGTTTGCGCGTGTTTTTTCGAAGTAATGAGTTGCATCTATTATCTATATTTATGGTATTAATTTTATCATTATCACAGATAGGATTGAGTTTGCGATAATTACTAAGAATGGGATTATGCATATTTGCATAAATATAAAAAAACTTATGCTAAAAATATAAACATTTACAAGAAGTTATAATTTATGACTTGTATTGTGTGACGTGGGCTTTCTGATATCCTTACTTTGGTACAGAGTTTGTCAACAATTTTGATGGAAAATAAAAATGCTACTGGTACTGCTATAGGGGGGTATCGCCACGTATTTTCAAATATTAGACTTCAAGAGCTCTTATCAATAGATGTTGGACGTATTCACGAAAAGTAAGGATTCTAGTCCGTCTTGAGTCCATGTTATAGCCCGTCGATAGTGTGTTCTATGTGTGTGGTAATAAGGTCGCACCTCGCTTGGTGCGCGGCGTCGGTGTGCAGCAGGTCGGCGGGGTCGCGGCGGCGCGGCTCGGGCGCGATCTGCGCGTACGTGTCCGAGCCCTCGCCCACGCTCGCCTCCTCGATCGCGGCGTACATCTCGTCTGGATAATTACACACTCGTTAGCAAGCTCCAATCAGATCAGAAAAGCTAGTTTTTTTTACGAGATTTTGAGTTGATTCCATAGGAAAAATTGTTCACAATGATGACCCCATTTTGGCTTAGTAAACCCTATTTGTAGTCTCAATACGCAAAATGGCATCTTGACAACATAAAGCTTAGGATCAAGTGTAAGCCTTGTTTCGCAGTCAGTCGCTCTGTGATCGTGTCGGTGTCACGACGCCTAAATTTTAATGTGCAACACTTTAGCAAATGTCATCAACCCTATTGCGGAATAATAAGGCTGAGATTTAAATGAAATTATATGTCATTTTTTGATGATCGGACGAGTGGTTAATGCGTGAAAGCATTTCAAACAAATACACTCATTTTCTTAATCAGGGTCAACTGGTACAATTGCGTCTTTTGAGAATTACTGACAAACCCTTCACAAATCAGACAACTAACGCCATCTAGTACAGATTATTGTAACTAAAGATAGAAAAAAGATGTAGCTGGCGCTACAGAATGCAAAAGAGGCGAGTCTATTTGTTTTTGGAGTTCAAAGCTTCTCCTATGGATGAGTACACAAAATCTTATATCTTTAAATGAGCAATTCTTGTATATATATATATATATATATATATATATAATTGGAATCTCGGAATCGGCTCCAACGATTTTCATACAATTTAGTATATACGGGGTTTGGGGGGCGATAAATCGATCTAGCTAGGAATTATTTTTAGAAAATGTCATTTTATTCGTGTTTTATCCATAATCAACTTAAACATAAACTTGGAAGAAAAATAACAAAAAGGAGGCGTTTGAGTAGTCTCAACTGAAAAATATGACTGTTCCTGACATCTATTGGCGAATAATAATACTATTTTTTGTGAGCAACTAATTGCTTTAACGACACAACAGCAGATGGCGTTGTTAAGTAACACGAAGTCAATGAGTGTTTGCTTTGAGGTTAGACTTCAAACAAAAGGAGCTCAAAATTTGAGGTTCGGTTTTCTCTGTTGGGGCAATTGCGTCTGCTACCAAGGGGCAATTGCATTTATGTGACGTATTTACCCTGATTTCAAATATCATAAACATTTTTTTAACCTATTTCAAATAATAGGCGGTTATTAATTCGACCCGTAGGTTTAACCTGCAACCTGTAATGTACCTAATCTATTGTTTTTGGAAAATGTTCATGAATGTTTGTCTATTAGTGGCCGACCTTTGAAATTTTCGTAAAATATTTACCTACCTATTTGATACTGGTTAAATACAAATATGTGGAGCCAAACCTAGGAAAAATTAACTCTTCAATTCACTTGCCAACTCATAATGTTACTACGGACGATATATTTACACTCATTCGAAAGCCGAGTAAAACCACAAGTGTTAATTTAAAAATGTTTTCACCCCGACAATATTCACGGGCAAATGCGTCACAAAAGAAAGAGAAAAAATTGACACATAATATGCCCTATCAATTAATGTATCTTGATATATTTGCAAAAGTCCACATTTTTCTATAATGGTTGTGAAAAATTTATTTGGACCAACTTAATAAAAATCATATTTACAACATTGTCAGATGGTCTCGATTTTATAAAATAAAATATTAAGATAGACGGACGCAATTACCCCCGATGGAGTAAATGCGTCTAAAAATACACCTCTCGAAAAAAAAAAAAACAATCTTCAATACAATACATCTTTGTTGCACACCAAAAATACAAAGTTAAACAAACAAAGAAAATATTAAAATGAAATATCATTCGGCAGTACAAGGGCGGCCTTATCACCTAAAGTGATTTCTTCCAGGCAACCTTTGGATGGACAGGATAGAACGAAATATGACAAACGGTCGCCGGCATACATACTTCAACTGTTGAACAATTATAAAATTAGGATCAAAAATAATAAAATGGATGGTGTTTTATTGTGATTTATTTATTTATTTTTACATTTCAGGTCAACCAACGACCTTACAATAACAGAATAGTAAATTTAATATATTTACTAAAAAAGTCATTTATAGGGAGACACTTCTAAGAAATATAGTAAAAAAAAAGGAATTGACGCACAGATAGAATGATTAAATAAATAGAATTGAAGTAGACGTAACAAAAAAATGAAATAATAAACAACGCAAAATAATAGATTTTGAAAAAAGAATGAACTAAAAAAATAATTAAATAAAGATAAATAGATAGATAAAGCATAGTATCAGTACTCACTAACAAAAAGAAAATACAAGAAATTTTATTTGTATCACAGGTTAAATTTATCGAAAAAAATGTCGCTTAATCGCTTCCTAATAGTAGATATACTTAAGAAAAAGATATCAATATCGAGTTCAGGATTTTTACATACTTTGTTGAAAGTAGTGCTAGCACGCACGATAAAACTGTTTCGTCGATAGTTCGTCGCTGATTTAAACATCATCATGTAAAGACATTGCCTAGATACGCAATAGCTCATCGACAAAACTGAGTGTAAAAATATATAACGCACTTACCCCAGTAGACTTTATGTTTTAATTTATTTTGATTTAAGGCCAAATCCTAATTACAATAGGCGTTATTATTTGCATTACAATTATGTAATGCAAAGAATGGCATTTTTTGTAATCCTATTAGAAAACCTTGGAGCAAGCGTGAAAGAAAATATGAACGAGAAGGGAGTGATTTCTGAGATGAGACAAAAGATAGAGACGAATGCAGAAAGCTACCGATTTCACTTGAGTAAAATAAGAGATAGAAAACTTATCCAGCGATCAAATTCGCTTTTAATAATTGGGGTCATAAAATGGATTTTTTTGGGAAAGATAGCCAAGATATAACTTTGGATGCTCCTATATCTTTATATAGGACTATCTGCGCCCCGCGGTTTCACCCGCGGTTAAAAAGCATCCTATGCGCTATTCCAGACTACAATCTATATCTCTGTGCCAAATTTCATTCAAATCTGTTCAGCCGTTCTGGCGTGAAAGATTAACAAACACCCATCCATACATCCATTCAACCATTCTTACTAAACTTAATATTAGTAGGATATGATAATGTACGCAACTTGAATAGCAAACATAACCTTATGCCGTATTTAGTGTGCAGCTAACTACTGAATTACAGAGGCGTTAAAAGTATTCAGACTATATGTAAGTTTATAAATTACCCGAATCATCGGAGACGGTAGCATAGTGAGGATTTTAGTGTGCAGCTAACTACTGAATTACAGAGGCGTTAAAAGCATCCAGACTAGGTAAGTTTATAAATTACCCGAATCATCGGAGACGGTAGCATAGTGAGGTTGTGAGGGAGGTTTACTGCTCTGCGCTCGGATGTTGCTCAGCGGTTCCCGCACTGATATACTCGTGTAGCCCTCTGGAATAAAATAATGATGGGTTTAATTAACTAATGCAAGACCATGTCTAATTTAAAACTGGTTTTACATAACATAGCGTCACACCTTTCCCCCGAGAGGGCTGGCAGAGGTGTAATACAACACCCACATTTCGCCGGACGATATTCAGTCCCATATGTGACAGGGGGCGAGCCTGTCGCCATACACCGGGCTCCAATCATGTAGCAGATGACTACAATACGCACATATGTTCACACAATGAACACATTGGTGCGTGCCGTCCGCTGCGTTCGAACCCGCTCCCTCTAGCTCAAGGCAGGCCTAGGCTCTAGGCAGGCCTTCTCCCAACTAGGCTGTCATGGCTTTTTACCATGCATTAAACTGGTTTCATGTATGGTAAAACCAGTTTTAAATCGAGATTCAAGGCTGAGCGTCGTTTTAGCATGCGGCCCTTAATTTTTTTGACTGCACAAAATATTTGCTGAAAGAGGAAGACAGTAAGTCATGAGTATGGATCTGAAATTAGGATACTACGATCAGATAAGATTGAAGCTTGTGAAAATACCTACTACCTTTAAAAATCGGATTTGGTAAAAAGATTGACTAAAAACCAGAAAAAAAGGTAAGTCAAATTTATTACATTTTTAGCTAGCCCAGCATGTGGTTTACACCTACAATTGAAGCGGCGCTGACGGTGTTCGCTTTGTTGTTTTATCAATAAAATACTACTTTACTCTTTACACTTTCCTAGCTTTTGACAGGAAAAAGTGAACTTTAGGTAAATATGTTTTTTTTTATTACTACACTAGCTGCGACCCGTGGGTTCACCCACGGTCCCACAGGAACCGTTGATTTTTCCGGGATAAAAAGTACCCTATGTCCTTTTCTGTACCCTAAACAACATGTATGCAAAATTTTAAGACGATCGGTTGAGTAGTTCAAATGTGAAAGCGTTACAAAGAAACAAAGAAAATGAACAAAGACTCACTTTTTCATATTATATGTAGTACCTTTGATTTTAGTCTAACCTCAAAGCAAACACTCATTGCCTTCGTGTTACTTAACAACGCCATCTGCTGTTGTGTCGTTAAAGCAATTAGTTGCTCACAAAAAATAGTATTATTATTCGCCAATAGATGTCAGGAAGAGTCAACGCCTCCTTTTTGTTATTTTTCTTCCAAGTTTATGTTTAAGTTGATTATCGATAAAACACAAATAAAATGACATTTTCTAAAAATGATTCCTAGCTAGATCGATTTATCGCCCCCGAAACCCCCTATATACTAAATTGTATGAAAATCGTTGGAGCCGATTCCGAGATTCCAATTATATATTTATACAAGAATTGCTCATTTAAAGATATAAGATATATAGGCTTGCGTTTGTCCGCCAAGATGCCTGATGATAAGCAGTAATGCGGCCTACGATGGAGCACGCTTGCCTAGAAGAAACCGATTCACTCGAGACTTGAAGACACCCAGATTATAAGTGTCAGGGAACACACACTCTGGCAGAGTATTCTACACTCTAGCGGTCCGTATGAGAAATGAGGAACCAAAGTGTTTCGTGCGTGTTGTAGGTATGTATCCTAACATCGGATCTCTAGTCATGAGTAAGCATGACTTACTAATTGTCTCCCTCTCTCTCTTATGACGCACGACAGTACATCGTAAACCAATTTTAATCAGGCATATATCACATTGCACATAGTTTGCATCAATGAACATATGACACAACACACTGATATGCGACAAATTGATAAAATGTTAGCAACATTTCTGATACAATCGCAGATCGACAATGCGATTTCTGAGAACATAGCCGTGCGGTATTTTGTGTGCAATTTTAAAAACAACCGATGAACTGTTTATTCGATGTAGGTACGCTGGTTATCTTTAGGATCTACACAAACTTCATTATCGGAACGAAAATAAAACTGATTGGAAATTAGTGTACTACAGAATTCCCCTTATTACTGCATACCTAGGAATTAGGGCGTTAGAATGTAATTCGTTGAATAATTTTAAAAACCCGGCTGTGAAATAACATATCGTCACGACATTCCCCCGAGGGGGCCGGCAGAGGTGTTATACAACACCCACACTTCGCCAGACGATATTCAGTCCCAAATGTGACAGGGGGCGAGCCTGTCGTCATACACCGGTCCCCAGTCATGTAGCAGATGAAAATACAATACGCACATATGTTAACACAATGAACAAAGTGGTGGGTGCCGTCGGCTGGGCTCGAACCCGCTCCCTCTGGCTTGAGAGGCGGGCCTTCTCCAACTAAAATGTAGCCTATAATTACATACTCGTACTCCGCCAGATATAGCATACCGAGTCAAAAATGGTCACGTGAGTAACACGTAGTGACCTCAATCGATGCATAAGCTAGACCGAAATATGTTATTTGCAAGTAGTCAGAAAAGGACGACGTTGACAAGTGACGTTAGACCTTGTTTTTTTAAATCTTGCCCTACGACACTTCGGATACAGAGTCAAATCTAACCAGTCAAGCTGTTTAGGCGACAGTAGCTTACACAGTAAAAGACAAACATTAGACTTATTATATATTACATAGCTTAAAAATAACATTACTCTTCTTCTAGGCAAGTCGGGTAAAATTAGAATGTTCTGAATGACTCACGTTAATTGTCAAAGCAAATTCATACTAATATTATGAAATCGAAAGTCTGTCTGTTTGCAGGCTTTTCACGGTTAAACAGCTGCACGGATGTTGAAGAAATTTGATAATTAGTTACAGTATATCACAAAGAACGTTTTTGGATCCTATTTTTTTAATAAACCCGTACGAACATGACAGGTACGTCTTTTACTAGGGTTGCGTCATACATTTTGTTCATTTGGAACCTAACAGTTGGCTGTTATTTCTTTTTGGTCCATGTAATGTTTTTTCAGTCCATCTGTACATATCATTTATGAAAAGTTGAAGTGTGTGGTTGGGGTTTGTGAGACTAGCTTACCAGTATTGGCAAAAGTCTCCAAATATTTTTTGCAATGATAAAAAAAAAACTCTGTAACGTGTAACCAATGAACTACCGGTTATAAATTAGTATGAGTTTTAAGAGTATGTCTCATGTATTCTCAAATTCAGGATAGCATTTCTTGCACAAGGAAATTCAGTTAGACTAAAATTTAAAATTTATTTCAAACGACTCCAAACTGAAATCATGTTTATATTTGTGCTTCCACAAACACACACATACACGTTCGTATGTGGTGTGACGTAATGGCGCCAGTTTGAGAAAATCTTGCTGTGATAAGTTATTTTTATCACTCTAGGTCATTTCGTGCATTTGATGATTATAACAAACTGATCAAACGCTTGATCTAATCATAATCGCAGCGCTGTTAGATTATTACGCTAACATATCTCCGTCGGTAGTTTTAAAATAGATTTTATCGTTCATAACAAGGTGCTTATAATAAGTGATATGTATCTGTGATTGAAAAATGCCGCCGAAAGCCTTGATTGCTGAAGGTGTTGTATATAATAATATGTCGCAGCCAACTTGCTTAATCAGCCCTTCAATGAACAGGCTAGCCATTTTACTAAACGGCCCGTTCAACTAGCTTCCTGAATGATATTACAACATTTAATAAACGGGCTATAGCTGATGCTATTCATACTATAGGGTGAATATTTGACAAAAAATACTATTTTTGACCGAAGAAATGTGTTATGTGTTTTGAATTAATTACGATGAAAATCAAATCCGAAAACCCGTAAAAGGATCCGCAAATCTAATAAATATGATAACTTCTAATAGACAATATTTTATTATAACGGACGGAAATATTTTAAATATTTTCAACAAAATGACGCCTACGCCGGCAGCCACAAGTGTTACAACTAAAGCTTTGTCTCCCGCACCTACCCAAAACACTGATTCTATCAGCAAAACCACCAATATCAGTCAGCCTAACCTGGGCTAAGGGAAGTAGTCAACGTTGTCGTACCAAGTCATTTTGTCTAGCCGTTTTATTGAATCGCTGAATATCATCAGACTGCTACTAAAAAGGCGCCGTTAATAAAAAAAGCTAGGATGTTAATTGAACGGCTTATAAAGATAGTTGGCTGCGACATAAATATTTTTGTTTTTTGTTAGACGGCTTACTAAGGTTGTAATAGAGAGGAGATATTGAATTTAATTTGAAATATAAGCGATTCTTATGTCGTGTGTATTTATTTGTCATTGCCGAACGTTTTTTATCCTACTAGATAATAATAGAAGGTGGAATAGTAGCTTAATAGAAACTACCTACGGCTTTAGTATCTTATTAGTGGAATCAGTATCTTACTAGCGGAAACAGTATCTTACTAGCGGAAACAGTAACTTACTAGCGGAAACAGTATCTTACTAGCGGAAACAGTATCTTACTAGGGGAAACAGTATCTTACTAGCGGAAACAGTGAGTTACTAGCGGAAACAGTATCTTACTAGCGGAAACAGTATCTTACTAGCAGAAACAGTATCTTACTAGCAGAAACAGTATCTTACCAGCGGAAACAGTATCTTACTAGCAGAAACAGTATCTTACTAGCAGAAACAGTATCTTACTAGCGGAAACAGTATCTTACTAGCGGAAACAGTATCTTACTAGGGGAAACAGTATCTTACTAGCAGAAACAGTATCTTACTAGCGGAAACAGTATCTTACTAGGGGAAACAGTATCTTACTAGCAGAAACAGTATCTTACTAGCGGAAACAGTATCTTACTAGGGGAAACAGTATCTTACTAGCAGAAACAGTATCTTACTAGCGGAAACAGTATCTTACTAGCAGAAACAGTATCTTACTAGTGGAAACAGTATCTTACTAGCGGAAACAGTATCTTACTAGCGGAAACAGTATCTTACTAGCGGAAATAGTGTCTTACTAGCGGAAACAGTATCTTACTAGCGGAATCAGTGGAGTCTCCGCTGAAATGGACTGCATTGTCAGTATTAGGTCGCGGTGAGGGCGGCGTGATGTAAGGGAGCTCTTGACTCGACGGCAGCTGCCCGCTGATCGCTACTGACGCCGATATAACCACGGATTCTGGAACAAAACACGACACTATTGCATATAGACAGTAAAAATGGCATGGGTTCGCAAATCTGATAAAAGTATTTTGTCTCTCTCTCTCTGACTACGTTCAGTTCAAAATAGGGGTATTCTGACGCGTGAGATGTTGGTCACTTAGGTCACATAGGAGTCAGAGTGACCTTGGTCACTCTCACTCCTATGACTTTTCAAACGAGAGAGACAATGACCAAAAATTACATGCAATACCATACTTTTTAGCTAAATCAAACGACAAGAGAATTTAGAAGTCGACTTAAATCGTGTCTGATACCTACTTATCTAGTGGGTCTGTGAGCTGTAGATCTATCTATCTCCAATCTATAATCATATCAATTTTGTAAACAATCCAAAAATCTGACTCGACAAAAAAATAAAAATTATTATCGAACCTACTTACAAAATTTCAAGAGAATCGGTTAAGAAATGCGACCTTTAGCGGAAGACAAAGATCCGGACAGAGATCCAGACAGAATTCAGACATACGAAAGCATTTTTGTCGAAGCTGAAGCAGAGACGCTTCGCTCGTATACGAAAATATAATCGACCGAGCCAGCGATTATATTTTCGAGAACATACGCATTATTTCGAGCTCGATTCTTCGATAAAACAAACTTTAAAGTTAGGTACCTGCTGCTGACTGGCCCACTTCCCGTTGGTCGATTTCAATCTCGCTCTCCGACCTTTGGTCCGGCGTAATCTCAACGATTCTGAAACGAGCTTATTGATAAACAACGGGGATTTTACAACCGATATAACTACTGGAATCGAAACATTATTTTGTATACAATTATTTACATTAATCATATATTTTATCGTTATTAATCATATGGAGAATCTGTGATGTTGTTGAGATTAGATGTTTGGTATTGAGACGTAACTTACGTCATTGTAACTGTCTCAGGTATTTGAAAAATTGCTTGCTTGATTAGATATGAAAAACAGCGATTTCTTGTTTCAGTTTTGTTATGAAAACACAAGTTAACAAACAAACAAACAAATTTTCACATTGGTTGGCAGTTGGAATCTATACTACCTACGTGTACAGTATTTTTAAACTTTTACATTAAATATTTTTTTAAATTATTACATTTTACATTATTATATTGAATACATTTGAATTTGTATCACTCAACTTTCGCTCGAAAAAAAAATTGATTTGAATAATATATGTAGTAGAAATCTTAATTCCCAATCAAATGAGTACCAGCATAAGCAGGGGCAGAGCAAATGCTACTTTAACTAATATGAATAAACTACATAATCCTTCCTTCCCTATACATTTTGTTCTAGGCAGCCAGTCTAAAAGTTAACTAGGCTATAACTAGGTATAGGATATTTGGTATATAGTATATATTACAATCAATAAATAGTTTAAATAACTCACATGTTATGCGCCTCGGTCTGTACCTTCGCGTATGCATGCTCGTAGGGGTGATCGCGGCTCGTCGATGGAATGGGCACCGTCTTGTTACCTAATTAACAAGTAACATTATTATTAGAAAAACAAAAAAAAAAACTGGCTGTCACTATGTCACTTCCACTATCAAGATGATTCAAATAACACCTCACATGTAATGTAATTAAATAATATCTATCAAGCTATTTAGGCTGTAGGGCGTGCCAAAGAAACCTCATACATACATACACTCGAAAAACATAACCCTCCTTCTTTTTATGGAGAATAGGTCGACGTTTGACCACCAACTCGCCTGATGTTAAGCGACGTTGTGGTCTAAGATGGAGCACGACGACCTATAAGATACTTATTCACTCTAGCCTTGGAGTTTTGTAGAGTGAAGAAGTACAAAGACGGCAGTTGAGTGAGGCGCTACAAGTGCGCTACTGCTCAGACCCGTCTTCGGAACGGTTACACCGGACTACATCCCGAAACACGACTAGGGCATTTCACGGCCTCCTTCTTGCGCAGTCGGGTAAAAATATCATAATCTATTGACATGTTTGTCGCTAATAGCTAAGTTCAGCAATTAGGGATAGCAGCAGTGCTAACATGAGCCGTGGACAAATTCTCTTTTTAAAGTTTTATTCCCGCGAGAAAGAGACAAATATATCCGCGTTCTAGCTTTGTCTCATCTAAGCGTGGATAAAAACGGTGCAAAGATAATTTGTCGGCGGCTCGAGCTAGCAATGCAGTAGCTTTTGCATAAATAAGTAATAAGTAAATAAATAATCATTCGGGACACTTCCACACACGGTCGCCTGACCCCAAACTAAGCAAAGCTTGTACTATGCCTGCCAGAAACTGATATACATACTTAGATATTTTTTAATACATACTTAAACACATATTAACACCCAGATATAGAACAAACACAAATGTTCATAACATAAATGTTTGCCCTAGATGGGAATCGAATCCACGCCCCCAAGCTCAGAAGGCAGGCTCACTACCAACTGAGCCAGCGAGGCAGTCAAACGATACAGTCCGAACGATCCGAATGAGATAAAAAACGATAGAGTCCGAAAAAACAGACGTTTGGCCATGAGGTCTTCGGGCTGCCTGAAAACTCCGCGATCAAGGCTGAACACTGACACAGAACATTATATCTAGATAGATGAGCCCATACGAATTTAGGTAGGTACTTGTTATCAATCAATCATCAACCCAATTACTTTAATTCCTAGCAGCGGTTCCTTTGCGTATTAGCGGATGTGAGTAATCGTATTATCACAGACATGATTAAATCAAATTTAATTATAAACGACGCACGGTAGCAATGAAATGAGTACGAGGAAATCAAAAATTAATCAAGATTTTTTCAATTAGGATTAATCAAGATTAGGTGCTATTATTAAAACAAACACTAAAAACCTGACTGAAAAATTTAGCCCAACCGAACGTACAACACATTCTTGAATTTCGAATCCTAATATCAAGAGGGCCGCGACGCTCTGAAATTTCCATACAAACGTGCTACTTAAATTTCTTGAAAACCATTTGTCAGATTATGATGAAATTCAGCATGTACTCGTACAATTAAATTAACAATATCTCCGCCCCTATGTTCTTGGTTTTTTTTAAATCGTTCTCAAGCTAAAATAGAGCTATGAAAAATATCCGCATTTTTAAGGGTTCACTTTTGACTGATTTATTCAATAGGTAGACAAAGCAAATCAAAAATTTCATTACATAGGGAGGTTTTCTACATCATTAGCTGTTAAATGAATCTATAATACAAGGGAAATTCTTAGTGATTTAAGAATTAATACAGAAGTGCAAAAGTCATGAAAAAAAATGAAATTGCACTTTGTCACTCTGTAGGTAACTTTAAAGGCTCGTCAGTATCTTCACTTGCTCTCTTCGCTCGTCATCTTCTAGACGAAATGGCTATAGAATACCTTAAGCCAATGCGAAGTTAGTCTAAAGTGGTCGTCGGACTCTTAATACTACTAATACTAATATTTTAACATCCAAAGTAACTCTGTAGGCTTGTAGGCTCTTCACAGCTAAACGTCTAAACGGATCTTAATGAAGTTTAATCATTAGTTACAGTATATCACGATGAAGGTTTTCGGATCCTATTTTCTGAATAAACGCGAACGAAGTCGCTGGTAACAGCTCGTACAGTATTTAGACGAATCCAACAAACATGCCGCAAACCATAGCCGTTTGATTAGGCGGTATTAAGGTATGAAAACACAAACATAATTATGTTGACATACACCTAAAAATAACTCCTTTTTTCTATAGGCAGTCAGCTAAATATTGTTATTTCCTACCGAGTCTGAGTTGGGTACCTATTCATTATTGTAAGGAAAATTGCACTGTTGCAATGTTTCTTAGTAAAGTTATTAACGGTATAGAGCATTATTTGCAATAATTAATGATACAAGTATGCATAATTCATCTGTTTATCCAAGGCCAGTGGCTTATAGTGGTCATACTGTGAATAATAACTAAGTCAGTTGGGTAGAGTAGAGTTACTAGTTAACGACTAGGTAGGTACAATAGGTATACGGTATACCTACTATTTCATTCGGTATTAGTTCTTGTGGTACATTTTTCCGCGAGAAAACGACTCAACAGATCTTTAAGAAATCTTGATTTTGATAGCTTTGGTAACATTTTTTGTCACGAAAATAATACTTACTAAAAATAGTACTGAGACATTGGTATAGTTTAAGATCGTTATTGCTTGTTTTTAGCCGACTGCGCAAGAACGAGGGTTTTGTTTTTCGAGTGTGTGTAAGTATGTATGTTTGTTTGTATGTATGTATGTTTGGCTGACTGGCTGTATGTATGAGGTTTCTTTAGCACGCCCTACAGCCTAAACTGGTATAGTTTAAAGATCGTTATTGGTTGTTTTTAGCCGACTGCGCAAGAAGGAGGGTTATGTTTTTCGAGTGTATGTTAGTGTTTTATGTTTGATTGTTTGTATGTATGTATGGCTGACTGGCTGTATGTATGCGGTTTCTTTAGCACGCCCTACAGCCTAAACTGCTCGATGGATTTCTTGTGAGGTGTTATTTGAATCGTCTTGATAGTGGAAGTGACATAGGGTACAACATTTTGCAGCCGTGTTTATTGTTTTTTCTTTTATTAAGTTTATTTTCAGTAACTTGCGTATTTGCTGTTGAAAAGCAATACTTATTGCTTTCTCGCTTACACAATTCAGCACTTTAAAAAACAAGATTACTGGGTGTGCAAATGTCCTCTGTATGTATGAGGTAATGAGGTTACTAGCTAATAATATAACGGTTATTTTAAACTCATTTTAGTTTTTAACCCCCGACGTAAAAACGACGGGGTGTTATAAGTTTGACGTGTCTGTGTGTGTGTGTGTCTGCTGCGGCGTCGTAGCTCCCGGACTGATGAATCGATTTTGATTGTTTTTTTTGTTTGAAATGTGAACTAGTCGGAAGTGTTCTAATCTCGACTGCCTCGGTGGCTCAGTTGGTAGTGAACCTGCCTTCTGAGCTTGGGAGTGTGGGTTCGATTCCCACCAAGGGCAAACATTTATGTGATGCACATTTGTGTTTGTTCTATGTCTGGGTGTTATTATCTATTTAAGTACCTATGTATTTAAAAATATCTAAGTATGTATATCAGTCTCTGGCAGTCATAGTACAAGCTTTGCTTACTTTGGGGTCAGGCAACCGTGTGTGGAAGTGTCCTGAATTTATTTATTTATTTATGTATGTTTGATGAATATCTGTGGTTTTTTTTTCATTTATACTTGTCATACATTTAGAAAAGTCACATTGTGCCCTACAGTACAAGTGCTTACAAATGTAACAATGCAACCAAGAATAAAACAGCTACCTACCTAGCCAGGCTATTTTGCATAAATCGACTGATTTCATGTGCGTTAGAGAACAGTTGATTATGAAGTGAAATGCGTGAAACATGCCACTTAGCATGTGCCAGTGATGTTATACACAAACATGCCAGCTATTTAGTTTGTACACTGTTGTAGAGATGCGTGTACTACATTTTAAGAAGGTATTGTTAATGATCCGCTTTCGTACGATTCGTGGTTAACATAACGTAAGGTTTTGTTTTAAATTGAGCGACTAGAATACAGACTAATGGATCTTATGCGATTTAATGTATGTTCGAAGATATCTGAGCGACACAAGCGCAAGTGATATGAGAAAGGGCTAGGAAAGGGCTATGAAGACAGTATGCGATATCATGTACCTATGTCTGTTCTGCTACGGCTACATAAGTGGCCTTCGACGATAATTTGGGCTATTGCGACTAGTGTAGCCGGTTAGTTCGTCACTCGGCGATTTATCGCCCACGTCAACTCCGCAGAAATGCGACGAGTTGACTGCTAATGAAGAAAAGAACATCATCGAAAACAATGATTTTAGCGCGACCACACGACACGAATTATCACGCGCTAATGTAGCCTCAGCATTCGAAGTTAAAGATCTGCATAGGTATTCAGGTATACAATCATTCGGAAACATTTCACATTCTTTCTATCGGATTTATGCTCGATTCCAGTATTTATAAAAGTTGACTGAGATTCGAACAATTTGAGTTTGAAATTTGTGGGATCCGATGGAAACATTTCCGGATGATTACGAATAGCACCGCGAATCTGGATGATACGAGAAAGGGGATGATACTGATAGTGATGTGGTTTGAAAATGATGATGATGAAAATTGCCTTGGTCTAAGTTGACAGTCGCGTATATCTCCGAAGCAGTGTCGCCGCTGTCGTGTCTCCCCACCGGCTGAGGTATCTCTGGCAAACTCCTTTGGCTGTTCTGTGTTGACGCCCTAAAATATAAAAGAATAATTATTATCAATGTGGGAGTAACTTTTTTATGATAGTGTTCTCTGCAATGAGGTTTTTGGTGATTAGAGTGTTATAGTTTAATTGGTTTTTCGTTTCTGTGCTACAAAACTATAGTAAGCACAAATAAACTATTATTATAAAATCCGCCTGTATAAAATAAGGGATAGGATGATTTTTCTAGAAAATTTCTAGTTTTCCTATTAACCACACAAAGTAGCTATTGGGTACAATCCATACAATACATTTAGTTGCATAGTATAATGCATATCAACTGTTATATGAAATAGTAATATTTTATAGGCATATAACAATCGTATTTTATCATTCAATAAACCTAGATTCATTGTTTAGAAAATAAACTAAATAGGTATTGGTATTCGATGAACTGGAATCCAGTTAAGGTCAGTCTTCAGACAATTTGTAGTCAATATTTCCTTGTAAAAAGCATAAGAAATAGTGTGCGTGTGTCACGCGATATTTGTTGGATTGTAATCATCTAAGGATTAGCGCGCACGGGCGACCTCTGTCTCCACGTATGTCTTTGGTACCAGTTTGTAGATGAATGGAGGAGCAAGCATCGTTGTCGCGGTGCACGCCTCTCCATACATCTCTATAGAGTACATACTGTAATTTTTATTTATTAAAACTTTATTTTGATATTGTGTCACAGCTAGACATGGCGAAACTTTAAGGCCTGAAATATACAGGCCGGACGTAAGGCGAGGATACGATGGATCGTCTCCTGGAGGCGTGAAAACCTGAAGCACTGTGAAGCGGCGTGTCTGCGCCGCGTCGCTTTGCTTGTGTTTAATTTAATATGTGTCGCTTTCACAAATATTTTATTAACAAGTTCTGAAGCGGCATCGCGCCTGAACCTTGTTAGTGTCGCATCCTCGCCTATTCCGGCCTTTATACTTCAGGGCTAAGGGGTTGTTCAATATAGAATTCTAAAACAACAGATAATTTGTATCATGTCAAATTACATAAATTTAAATGGTAACAGAGTCAATTTTGGAAACACAGGTTAATTTTAAAGTTTTATTCTCTCAGGTGGACTACTATCTTGCTTGTATTCTAAATCTAGTCTTGATTAGTAATAAGGATGCATACAATTTCAGTTTATTAGATAATTAATGACCAAAACCTACACAGGACACAGTGTTATAAATGTTTGTTAAACCAACAAAAACCTATGTGTTATGTGTTGCAGGAAAATTAGTCAACAAAACAACAGCATGGAACTTCCCTATCTAGCCAGCAGGGGCTATAATAGTGCCGTCTTTTTACTTTTATAGGTATACATACATATATGGTTATGTAAATTGATATTGTTGAGTAAATAGATGATTAAGTATGTACTAAAAAAAAAATATATATATTAGCCCACAATGGAATAAATGAAGAGGGAGAATGTTTTTGGGGTAAGAAATTGTGTTTCTATAATCATTTTGATCTAGCAAACAGCAGGATAAATGTTGATGCAGTTTTTTTGTATTAGAAGGCAAATTTCATTATGATGTATTAAGCTTTTTAAAAAAAGTTACAGTGCTCTATAAAATATCAATTTTAATAATTGGATTATTATTCTGTTGTTTTATTGTGGTAGTAATATTTTGATCATATTTTTAATAGACAGGCATTTATCGACCCCTTATTCTAATGTAAGAAGCACTTTGTTAGTAATAATGCTGATCCTAGCGGGAGCAGGGTAAGAAAAATAATGGATAGAGGGCCCGGCCCTGTTGGTTAATTGCCCATTAGTAAGGGAAATCTAGTCTAGGGCATGCTCTACGACAAACCGCTTCACTGAGGCGGGGGTGGTCGGCATAGGTGATGGTGCCTCCTCCTCAAAACGTATTTTGACAACACCAGCCGTTCCGAGCAACTCACTTCTGTTAAAAAATACATATTTCGACTATAAAATAAATACCCAAGTTTGTAAGAATGGTTTGTAAACAAAATAGACCATAAATTAATTAAATTTCATTACACTTATAATCAGGTACATGTAGCAATGAGAATGAATAATATTTATAAAATATTGACTCTATTTTTTCAAGGAACAGATTAGTATTAGCCTGTTCTATTTCTATTTATGTCCATGTACATAAAAACGTCTCTAGTAAAAACAAAAAACACTTTTTTTTAAAATTATTATTTCAAGTGCAGCTGTTTGTAACTTTCTCTATGCAGATATTTACTAACAAAGCATAAAGTAAGTACTACACATTGAAATATTTCACTATATTGTTCTATACAGCTACACATTTAGACATAACTTTATATAATAAGTGTAACTTGGTACTTACTTCTGATTGGAGTTTTTACATCCACAAACACAGGCTGCGAGAGTTGAGATGAGGGTGACTAGCACCCCCACACTTAACAACAATTCTATTATTGTATACATTTAGCAAGAGTTCCCTAAACGACTGAAATCAGATTGTGCACCGTGGAACATCCCATCACAAAGCCACACTAGGTAACTCCCTTAAAAAGAAAGGCTCTAAGTACACAACTTTCTTCCATTGGAGTAAAAAGTAGTGAAATGTAGGGCAACCTTAGATGCAACCACATACACAGAATAGCTCTTTTCAGGAAAATGGATGTAGTCAAGTTAGCGTACAAGAGCGTAGTTATTGTAACTAAATTTAATAGACCTCATAATTCTCACATTCAATTAATATTTTATTAAACAATTCATTATTTCTCAAATGCAACTCGCACGTCCACACAAAACAGAATATTCTGACAGGAAGTGCTGCCAGATTCTATTTGCCAAAAATAACGTTTGACTGGTAACATAATTGTAAAAAATTTGACATAATGTCTAAAAATCATGCGTATATATTTCGCTTCTATCACGTATCATCAAACACGATCTATGTTTTACATTCGAATGTTGAAGCTTATATGCTGAAAGCTATTTTTCATTGTGGATAAATAAATGATCCATGCGAACGTAATGATAATTCCAGTTCCAATTCCAAAAAAGTAACGTTAATAGAAAAAAACAACCACTTAGGTAACGATTTTCGTGTTGTAAGTAAAGTTCTGGCAGCACTGCGAACCAGCAAGATTATTTCCGACTGGAGGACATAGTGTCCATGGTCAAAAAATTATAAAAGCTTTTGACTTTGGCAGCTAAAATTTCAATGACAGCAGTTGTTAATTTTGTAAAAACTTCGCACGGTGCACGAACCACAGACTCATTTTTTTTTGGTTCGTAAGATCTTTGGCACAAATTTTGGTTCTTTAGGAACGACAAACTCAAAAAGCTCTATAGTTAACTTTATAGCTTTTAGAGCCACAGAATTTGCCGTATATTATAATCCTCTATGTCTATGAGCTCAACGTACGCCCAGTGTACGAAGCATGGGTGACTAGTCAAAATTGTTAAAAAAATGTTTGACATGACATCAAAATATCAATGCCAAAAGGAGTATCTGATAAATTCAAAACAAACGGCTGGCAAATCCAAAAAGGTTACCAGCTTGAGAGTTTTTCCTTATTTTTGATGGAATCATTTAAACCTTTAAAGGTATACAAAAACTAGAATATGTCAGGGTTTTTTGTGACCATTACGGGGATAATTTTCTTCAAAGTAGTCTAACTAGATGCTCTAGATCTACCTAGTTTTTGTAAAAAAAAAATATGTATGTTGTTTTTTGATAAAAGATTAAATTTACTTAACGTTTTTTTTCAATGACTTTTATAATTATACACGTCAATCAATTAAAAACTGAAACAATATATCTTCAAAATGGCCTAAAAACATTACTTACTTTAAACTTTTTTAAAACCCACACAGTCACACAGCCATGGTCCACCACCAGTTGAAGTTGAGACTTAAGCGCTTATTACACTTAGCTAAATTACGTCATCTAAATTCGGAAGCTTCTAAATGATTCAGTCAGTCGCAAGCCATCCTTGCTTTGAATTTAGCTGCCTGAATACAATTAAACTGCACTAAATTCAGTTACCTAACACTGAATTGAGATAACCAAATTCAGCCAAATCGAAAAAGCGCTTTAATTCCAACGAAATTATAGGGAGATAACATCATAATAGCCTGGTATTACTGGTAACAAAAAATAAAAATAACATTTGTGACATTTTTTAAAGTGAAAAAGAAGAACCGTGCTATCCCGCGCTTTGTGTCGTACTTTTGTAACTCCTAACGAGCAGGAGCTAATTTAAATACTGAAGGAATCTAAAGAGATACGCATACAAAGTTATATTATTTGAAATCTTCGAACTTGAAAATAAATAGTGCTGAGCTATAACCTAAAACAGCCGGTATGGAAGCTAAGAATGAAATATTTTCACAAAGACTAATCATAGCAGTTCTATGGAACATCGGACTTCAAACATTACTTGCCGTTGTGCTCGTGTTTCTTCTACAAATGGATTTTTTGCATCCGGTTTCATGGATAACATCAACTCTTGGAGAAATCTTTGGCTGGAAGATGGGACTCAATATTGTGCTCCTTGGGCTGGTTTCATTTTTCCAAGCCTATGTGTATGGATGCTATTATCAGAAACCGTTGCCAAAATATTATACCAGATTCTCTATGCTACTAAATTTTTTCACAGTATCAAATGCTGTGTTCAGTATGCTCTATGCACTAAGTGGATATTTCACAATGGGACTTTATTCATCTTTAGCTAATAGTAACTATAATATTCTGAAAAAGAAATGTCTACATTCAGATGGCCAATGTCTCATGGAACACAGCCTATTTTTGCAGTTTGGAGGAATGTGGATGGGGCTATGCTATTTTCTGAACATTCATATTTTTGGCACAACAACTCTCAGATTCCCTCACATTTATCAAGATAAGTTTCAACAAATCAAGTTGTCTGTCAACAATATTCTCTCACTGGGATTCAAGAATTCTATTGTTCCAGTTGTTTATTTTTGCCTAATATACCTTTTGTTTGGAGGCACACCGAGGCGCATTGTGTCAGACGTCTATGGCCTGTATTTGGAAGACCCTCCACTAGATAATATAATAAACCTGGTGAAGTCTGGTATATGGATTGGCTTATGGCTCTATGCTAGTCTTTTCTTCATATCTGTGTACACAATGAGAATGATTTTCAACATAGTTTTGACTGAACCCATAAAATTTCCTATTGTATCTGACAATAAGTTAACTCTGCATAATGCATTAGCACAGCGGACACAGTTTACTGAATATTTGGGAGCTCAAGACTTTAAAACTGTGGCCATGACAGACTCTTCTAGAAGACTGGAAATTTTTACATTATCTCAGCCTGGTGGACACCCAAGGAATTGGAACAATATCCTAAAACAATGTCTGTCCATCATTAATGAATTCAATAAAGAGCTGGAAAATATCAATGGAGAAGTAAAACCGGCTACAACAGAAAAGCCTAGAAGCAACTTTGTCAACATTTCTCCCAATGCAGGTTTGTCATATTCTGACAATTTGAGAAACATGGCAACATCTCCAAAGCTAAAACTGAAAAATCGCACCAATGAACCAACAGAGGAGACATTTGTTAATGCTTTGAAGGATGATTTCAACTCATTCCTTTATAAGCTGTGCCAGAAGCCAGGGATAAACTATTTCTTTGGAGAGCTCACAGACATCAAACTGAAGTTCTTACTGATCCAAGCCGAGCCTGTGATGTGGACCTGTGAAGGATTGTCAGTGATTGCTGCGGCATCTCTCAAAGAAGACAGATATGGAGTGGTGCAGAATGACTTGCCTATTTTAATAACTACCCTCACTAATCTTAAACAGAACTTGGACAAGCTCTCAAAACCTGGTTTAGTTCCGAGAAAGCATTTGCTCAGCGATGACGTTGCAATTAAAATGAAGTCTGCTTTGATCTCATCAGTAAAAAGGAGTATTTATAAAATTGTAATCACCTTCTCGAAATATATTCATGAGATACCTTTAGATCCTGATGTTCAAATTGCCATACAACCATTTTTGTTATGTAAGGAAGCCTGATTGTGATAATACTCTGATACACTGATTAGTAATAAAATTCCTATTTTTAGATAAATCTGGTTATTTCATTTACATAATAAAAGCCAAAATTTATAAACATCAATTTATTAAAAAAAGTAATTCCTATAAAATAAATATCACATACATAACAGACATAATTTTTTTGTTAGACATTATTTTTGGTATACAAATCAGGCTGTTATAAAAAAAAACTAAATTATGGAAAAATGAGCTCATTTACAAACTTCCTATAAATAAGCCTGATTAGTCAAATCTACGCATTGTTATTGAGTCATTTCACTACCAATAAAATTACACACATTTTATGACACTTCCTCAGCAATTTGTGCAAAGCACTAAACTACAGTCGGTTTTGCCCGATCTCTCTAAGTTTACAATTTCCTAATTTGACAACATTGAAATTGTTGAAGAAGGCTTCAACTGCTACTAGTACCAACTAGACTTAGAGTAAAGTATCTTCGTCTCGGAGATCGCTGCTAAGCAGCAAGGACCGCTGGCTGGCAGCGCCCAGTAACGCCGTGCGCTCGGCTGACGACGTCACGGAGTCACAGCTTAGAGATCCTAAATAACATTTTTGATTGAGTCATTTTTACATCCAACATACATCACGTTTCACCCCCTAAATTATTTTATTACTAAGCATATTTTTAGAGATAAAATTGTTATTTAGGTTCTTGAAAAAAGTAGGTATGATACAACATAGTGTCATATGCACCATTGATGGTGCAAGTCAATGGTGCATGCGGTTCATCGGGACATTTACTTCTCCCCACTCCAGGGGCAGAAAAAAAGTCTGGGTACATGGGCCTTATTGTATAGGCATGGTGCTGATGGTAGTAAGAAGGTCACACGGAGAGAAGGTGAGCCAACGACAGTACAGTTAACAGTCCAAGATAGAAGCCAAGCAAGTAGAGAGGTAAAAATGAATTCTGTCGGTAAAGCGGTACATTACGAGGGTTGTTTTGCTGTCGGGCAAAACAACACTCGGGTTCACTCAATAGGCTGTCGGGTTCACTAAATAGGTTGAAATACATGGAGATATACCTCCTACAAATAAACGTTGTGTAGCCTCGGAATAGTTAGTGTGTTTTGTCTTTTTCGATCAAGTTCTAAAGTTTAAAAGAAAGAAAAAGATAATACACTGGCATAACTATTCCGAAGCTATACAACTTTTATTGCTAAGGGGGAATAACTACAGCTTAAGTAGGTACAGGCTACAGAAAAGAAAGAAATCATGCAAATTGACAGAAAAGGTCAGAGTGAATCGGACAAGATGTTTTATTTCGTCGGTAAAGCAGTACATAATGAAGGTTGTTTCACTCAGGTTTTCTTTTCTTCAACAGGGACACGAGATTAAAACAGAACAGCTCACAGGAGGTACAGGAAAGAAGTCAGTAGACAGGAAGAGAGGCTAGACAGACAAGTTGTATTATTCCGTCGGTAAAGCGGTACATACGAAGGTTGTTTTACCGTCGGGGCTGGCGTGCGGCGTGGCGCTGCTGCTGCGCTGACCCGCCGCCTCCGGGGAGGCCAGCGCCGCGCGGCACGAGCCGCCCGGGGACTCCGTCATGGAGGCCTGCAGGCTGTAGCTCTCCCTAACGCGGAAGCAGACATTTGAACAGGAATCCAATTATGACATCTAGCGAGGAACTTCGGGACCAAGCCAAACATAATAAACAGGAATTCATTAATGTCGTTCCCCAGCAATGGATTCAACCTGGGTCTCTTCAAGACAAGAGTGAATAGCAACCTCATGGGCAAGCGTGCTCCATCTTAGACCGCATCGTCACTTTCCATCAGGTGTGTTGTGGTCAAACGTGGGCCCATTCAATCATAAAAAAAAAAACAATGTATTAACAGCAAGAATATTTAGAGCTCTCATTGGACGCAAAACACCATGCTTGTTGACAAACCTATTGTCTAAAAAGGCTGCGGGAGTGATTAGTGCTCAATTGTTACTTATGTTGTTCGCGTTTAGTAGCCACCGGCGGTAGCCTACAAAAAAATCGACATGTGAGCGCTAGCAGTGAGCGCCAAAGCTCGTTACGCGCAACTCAGCCCCGAGCCGCACGTTGTTGGTTTTTTGGCACAGCTCAAAGGGCTTTCAGTCTGAGCCGAGCAGATTGTGAAGACGGAATGTACGCGCAGCACGGGTACAAGATGGAAGACAGCGAAAAAGCCGCTGCCCACGTGTTTTAGTATAATTTAATGTACTTTATCACTCATGTCGAGCAGCACAATCAGAGCCGCTCACCGTGCTCGCGCTCGTATGTCGATGCCCAGCATTCGGCAGCTCTGTTTCTGTAGCTTGTAGAGAATTTATTAAAAAACAAGATAGAATAATTATCATCTTAATATATATAAATCTCGTGTCACAATGTTTGTCCTCAATGAACTCCTAAACCACTTAACCGATTATAATAAAATTCGCACACCATGTGCAGTTCGATCCAACTTGAGAGATAGGATAGCTCAAAACGCGAACGAAGTCGCGGGGTGACAGCTAGTAATATATATAAATTACGTGTCACGTTGTTTGTCCGCTATAGACTCCTAAACTACTTAACCGATTTCAATCAAATTTGCACACCGTGTGCAGTTCGATCTAACTTAACAGATAGGATAGCTCACATATTTAAATAAAAATAATAAACGCGAACGAAATCGCGGGTGACAGCTAGTGTGATATAATTTAATGTACTTTATCACTCATGCATGGCGAACCTCCGAACAAGGCGGTCGAGTCTATTTAAATAACTTTGACGTTCATAAGTGTATCTTTGATACCTAAATTGCATAAAAACATTTTGACTTTGACTTTGACATGTCGAGCAGCAGAATCAGAGCCGCTCACCGTGCTCGCGCTCGTATGTCGATGCCCAGCATTCGGCAGCTGTTTCTATAGCTTGTAGAGAATTTATTAAAAAACAAGATAGAATCATAACGTGATTTATAATGTAGTTGGACTGCCTCGGTGGCCCAGTTGGTAGTAAACCTGCCTTCTGAGCGTGGGGGCGTGGGTTCGATTCCCACCTAGGGCAAACATGTGATGTACATGTGATGACATTTGTGTTTGTTCTATGTCTGGGTGTTAATATCTATTTAAGTATGTATTTAAAAATATCTAAGAATGTATACCAGTCTCTGGCAGCCATAGTACAAGCTTTGCCTAGTTTGGTGTCAGGCGACCGTGTGTGGAAGTGTCCCAAATTAATTTATTTAATTTAGATCTTGCCTGTATCCCGAGGTGGAGGAGGTCTGCGAGATCTCGCTGTCGTAGGAGGTGTCTGTGTTGGTGGCCGGCTGCAGCAGCGGCGGATGCGAGCCCGCGCGCCGCAGCGGCGTGGACTCGCGCCCGGGGGACGAGCCCGAGTCCGACTCCAGCCGCATGTGCGACACCTGACCATTCGCCATTAACACATTAACCGAGATAGTTGATTGAATCAGTGCTATTGACGAAGTGCTCGAAGAATAGGGATTTTTTATTGTATTTTTTATTATTATTATAGCCTTATTTCGGACAAGACTATGTTTCTTTATTTTTCGTAGATTATTTCTTTGTTCCACTTTTGCTTGTCTGTTTGCCATGTGGCAAAGGCCTCCTCCAATCTTCTCCATTCTGGCCTTTCTATGGCCACTCTACCCCATGTTATTCCCGCGACTTGTCTTATGTCGTTATCCCATCATTCATTCATCATCATTTTTATTGTATAATTTTGTAATTTTACTTGATTAATTTTTCGATAAAAAATATTTCCGTTAAATTCCTTTTTTGAAATAGCATCATATATCAAATTGTATAAAGTTTTTAGTAGATTCCATTAAATTAGGTCTGTTAAATTCGTTAGTTGAAATATCAAATTGTATAAAGCTTTAAATTAGATTCAAATATCATCAATTTATATACATTTGCTAGTAAATTTCATCAAATTAATTTAAAAAATCTCAAAATTAATAATAGAATAAAAAAATCATATTCCTTGATTTACTTAACGCGACGTTAAAGCTGATTTACACTAGATATTAGTTCAAGTAACAACATTAACCGAGGTTTTTCGAGTGTGATGAAAAAAATTAAATAAAAATTGACGTTAAGAAACTATAATAAAAATTGGGTTTCACACACCTCGCGCGTGCACTGGCGTTGCGCTAGTATAAACACAACGTATGTGTTTTCAGCAGTCAAAGTGATGATTGACGTGAAACTGCTTATGATCTAAAAAACAAGGTTTAGTGTTCCGGAGCCAACACCTGATAACGTCACTCGTCATCGTCTCTTGACCACCAGAGAAACAATTGATGAGTACAATGAACCCTTAAGAGGTTTTTGGTAAGTTACATCTTACCGTGTATAACTAGTCTAGCCATAAATATTGTTACAACTCAATCGTTTATTTTTTTTTCTGCATTTAAATTTGGAATGCGTTTATTATGTTGAAAACTACAATCAATTTCCCGCCATTTCACATATATTTTTCGTGATTATTATTAAATTGACAACATGGAATGGGATGTCAAAGAAAACAGGATTGCAGTAATTGCGTTGCACGAAGTGGGAATGGAACCGTCGGTCATTTTCAAGACTCTTCAAAATCTTGGTATCAGCCGTATGTTCGTATATCGTAGTATCGACAGATACTACGCCGCCTATGGGGCGGCCGCGTGCGATGAGAACTACTAAGGCTGTTAATGCTGTTAAAGCCAGAATTCCCAACAAACCCAATGAGGAAACAAAAATCTTATCGCGAGAAATGACTTACCGGCGAAAAAATTTTCACGATAGAAGAGCACTACGACAAGCAAAACGACAAAGTGTACGCTCACAGCTCTAAAGAAGCTACAGAAGTGGTTGGAAAGGTACAGCGTGGTCATCATCCTGCGTCAGTCATGGTTTGGTGAGGGTATCCTATCACGGCGTCACAAAGCTTCATTTTTGTGAAAAAGGGGTGAAAACTTCAGCCAAAGTGTATCAAAAGACCGTCTTAGATGGTGTTGTAAAACCCCTTAGCAATACAATTTTTAAAAATCTACCGTGGAGTTTCCAACAACACTCTGCACCTGGTCACAAGGCGCGAACTACCCAAGCCTGGCTGGAAGCCAATGTTTCGGACTTTATAAGGGCTGAAGACTGGCCCTCCTCTAGCCCAGATCTCAACCTCCTGGACTACAAATTATGGTCAGTTTTAGAGGGCAGTTACTTAAGAAAACTTTGAAGCAAGCAGTGGCTAAATATCCCATGGAAACAGTCCGTAAATCCATAGATTCTTGGCCAGACCGACTAAAGGCCTGTATCAAGGCCAAAGGTGGTCATTTTAAATAAAATAATAGTTATATTTTTGTTAAGACTTCAATACATGTGTACATATAATTTTTATTAACATAACATTACTGTATAAAAAAATAAATGCATTTTCATTTGTAACAGAACTTATGGCTAGACTAGGTATATACGCGTCGACTTGTAAGCCTCCCCTGTTTCGTCGGCTAATTACCTCGGGTTTCGCATGTCTACTGCGTCGGAACTTGAACGTTTTCTTGGAGGGCCCGTGCGCGCGCTGCAGGCGGCTGGGCCGCTCGTCGTCCGCGCTGTCGGACGCGCCGCCCCCCGCGCCCCCCGCGCGCGCGTCCCCGGCGCGCGCCGGCTCGCCCGGGGACGCGGGCGAGAGCGGACTCATCGACGTTTCGCCTGTGCAAAGTTCTAATGGAGAAAGGATTTCTAGTTCATGGAAATGGAACTTGTGTACACAAATCATCTCCTAAATTAACTAATGCGAATACTCATCGGAACATGGGGTTGTTCAAAAAGGTGGCAATAGAGTCCTTAAGTGTGGGCAACGTATCTGTCATGCCCCAGGTATTATAGGCGACGGTGATCGCTTACCATCAGGTGGTCCGTTAGCTTGTTTGCCATCTATAGCATAAAAAGAGAACTCGATTCTGAACATTTAAAAACCTGGAAAGTCCCTTTGAAACAAAAAAATAAGTTTCCAAATGGGTTCAGACGTCTTCGAGTAATCGGTAAGCATTAATAAATAAAAAATCCGACGCATTGAGAACCTCCTCCTTTTTGAAGTCGGTTAAAATAGAATAAAGGGAAAATTTGATAAGTTTGTAAGTGATTTATGGTATCTGACCTTGGTTTTATTGGTAAGTATCGGCTTTGATAAATGTCGAATAAAAAATGGGCAGCAAAAAGCAGAATGAAAGAGAGCACGTAGTTTTGTTCTTATTAAGTAAAAATACCCCAAAAAAGTAGCTATTATCAATACTTTAACAACAATTCCACGTGAATATTACCTGTAGTATACTTGAATTCGACAGAAGGTACGAAGCGCAGTTTGGTTTGAGTGCTCGAGTAAGAAGGGGTGCTGACAGCAAGTTTTGTATCGCTGCCTGTATTCATTGAACCTATGGACAAATATGAAATCATAGGTTGCAAACTGGATTACTAAAAGTAGCAAAGGATGTTGACTTAAAAATGCGGGGGTTCTAGAAAATTGCTGGTGGAGAAACTGGTTTTGAACTTCAATTGCGTACGTTAAGGTACGCTGGCTTATAATTTTAACAACTGCCTCTATGATTCTTCATCATAATGTCGGTGGATAAACTTAACAAATTTCCAAGGGGTATTTGATACAAGAGCAGTTGGGTCTAAACCGCGAAACCAGAGTTGAAAACCAGTTTTAACCGTCATCATATGTGGAGGATCTAATAGATTCCGATTGGAACTAGAATAAAAGTGTGCAAGTAGCGGGAGAGTCAATAAATTTTTGTTAGGTAGGTCCATTAACAAGTTAACAAATAGGTATTTCGAGTGTATGCTATCGCTATCAGTGTTCTCTACTAAAGCTAAGAGTGGTAAAATAAATGTCGAAGCCAGCAGCAGTAGATATTTGAAACTGTGGTCAGAATAGAGCGTTCGTCCGTGCATAGAATATCTACATGGGGAAATGTGATGTCAAGATTTCTACGGGCTAACTGTTAAGCTGCAATTACACTGAGACATTGTGGACAGATAGTATGTTGCCTTGGTGTGATTGCAGCTTAAGGTGCACTACGGAGTTTACCAATATTAGAGTTAGCACTGCTCATATTAGTGTTGCTATTGTCGCTCAGTCGGCCGCTAAGAGGTAAATCGAACGCTGGCAAGTGCTGGCTTGTGGTAGAACTGCTTGATAGCGATTCTGTAACAATTGATACGTTGTGTATCGAGTGTATTGCCAGGTGATAAGATGTATCATGATTCAGTATACAATAAAATTGTTTTGTGCATGCTGCTAGAAAAACTTTCGCTTTATATGGTTTCTGAAAGGTTGAACAAATCTGTGTTTGTTTCATTGTGAATTTTTATTAAAGTCGACTTATTAATATGAATTTTTATTGAGGTAGGTAATGGAATTAACCTTAAATGGAAAAATAACCTTAGGGCTGACTCGTTTATCTCAGGAGGTTATTAAGTACCGTTGATTGATAAAAAACAGAAGTGAAAGAAAGACAAAAAAGAAGAGTCAGCGATTTTTTTTCTGTCTTCTAATTATTTATACCTGCCCTCTTGCTGATAACTTTGGTGCTTCTGCGGTTGGACACACAGCAGTACCTTTACCATCAGTTTTGGTGGTTCCTTACGTTTTTTGTATGGAACTTTTTTGTTTTCGTTTTGCTCCATACATTTCAATAAAGCGCCTCTGGCGGAAACATTAAGGAACTAGTTTAAAAATGTATGGAGCCTAACGAAAACGAAAAACGTTTATCACAACTCATGGTATGGGTACTAAGGGCTTATCACTAGTTTTAATATTTAGCGAAAACTATTTTCGTTTTCGTTAGCTCCAAACATTTACCTAGTTCCTTAACGTTTCCGGCTGGTGCGTTTTATTGAAGTGTTAAGAGCAAAATAAAAACGTTTTTTTTTAAACTATCAAAACTTATGGTAAGGGTGCTGTACGCACCTTTGCATGTCCTACCAGCTCAGTTGACGGCGGTGGAGATTGGTGATCAGAAAGTAGCCCGCTGCCACCTTTTTACATTAACACATCCTGCCTGTTGTTACGCAATGATATCTATAGATCAGACTTAAAATGAAGCACACTGCCTTCTTTTTATGCCCTCTCATTTCTCATAACCGACAGCGGCGGTAATTGTTATAGTCTATTTCTAAGGGGCACAAGCTCAAAAGCATCTAATTCACACTCTAGAATAGTCTAAAATGTCTGTTTCTTTAGGGTTTTGTGTATGTCCTCCATTATAAAGGTTACCCTCAGCTAAGTCAAGCCCCACATAAACCAAAACTTTACCTACCTTGATAAAACTTACTTTAACTTAAGTCAAGCCTCCCTAAAACCAAAATCCTGGGCGTTAGAGTCAGTTAGATTCTTCGTCACTGCACGTCGTTAATGGCCTATAATGATGCGGATCGGATTTAGAACGCAGCACGTTTCCATCTTTCTTCCTCTTTAATGTATATTATTACTTCTCTGCGCTGGCAACGGCGGTGGATAGTCCGGATAATACAGTACTATACAGCACATCTTGGGTGGTTTACAATTATCCACGATCTAGGACGGAGTACGTTTCCACCTTCCTTCATACTTTTTTTTAAATCCATACAGATAATCACGCCTCTTTCCCATAGGGGTAGGCAGAGACCACTTCTCTCCACTTGCTACGATTCTGGCATACTTTTGCTGCTTCCACTTTCATAAGTCTTTTATATTTATTTATTTCCTAAAAGATACATATCGTCACGCCTTTCCTCCAAGGAGGCTGGCAGAGGTGTAATACAACACCCACACTTCGCCAGACGATATTCAGTCGCAAATGTGACAGGGAGCGAGCCTGTCACCATACACCGGGCTCCATTCATGACATACAATACGCACATATGTTCACGCAATGAACAAATTGGTGCGTGTCGTCGGCTGGGTTCGAACCCTCCCTCCCCTGGTTTGAGAGGCAGGCCTTCCCCAACTAGCCAACTCCAACGCTTCAATTAAAATTAGCTTGTAAAAAATACAGTCTCGCAAAAATAAGTAGTCACCAATACTTTCATAGCTACACACACCGACATAATCCTACACGCAAACTTGTGAAACTGAGCTACTTAGTTATTTCTTACAAACGAAACTACTTCGTAAGTTGAGTGAGACAAGGCTTCTCGAGGTACCTCTCTGCGCGCCGAGCGGCGGCGGGTGGTCGGGCGTGCGCAGCAGGCCGCTGCCGCCGCCCGCGCGCCCGACCAGGATGGATATGAGCGAGGGCCGGTGCTGCTGGTGCTTGTCCGCTGCAGCGCGCGGGAACACCTCGGACGCTCGCTTCCCGCCCGCCTGCCCGAGGGTCTCTGCTATTTGATCTGAAAACCGAAACAGATCAGTTTAAAACGCCGTCATAGCACGATAGTTCACCCACACACACAACTTTTTTTTTCGATTTGTTTATTTATTTATTTATTAATTAAAACCGCACATGCCAATTTTATTAATTAATTACAAATTATATGTATCTACATTGTTCATTTTCACATTACAAATTTCAAATTTAACATTAAATAATAACAAAAAATTATAATAACAACAATAATTACAAATTCAAATTCCATTTAGTCACACGTCTACTTAAGAGTCCGGCGACCACTTTAGACTAATTTCGCGTTGGCTTAAGGTATTCTATTGCCATTTCGTCTAGAAGAAGAAGACGAGCGAAGAGAGCGAGTAATGATACTGGCGAGCCTCTAAAGTTACCTACAGAGTGACAAAGTGCAATTTTAATTTTGCACTTCTGTAATCATTCTTAAATAACTAAGAATTTCTCTTGTATTATGGATTCATTTAACAGCTAATGATGTAGACAACCTCCCTATGTAATGGAATTTTTGATTTGCTTTGTCTACCTTTTCAATAAATCAGTCAAAAGTCACCTAAGGAGGACGGACCTTATATGTATAAGGAGTCACCTTAAAATGTGGATAGTTTTCATAGCTCTATTTTAGCTTGAGAACGTTTTTTAAAAAAAAAAACCAAGAACATAGGGGCGGAGATATTGTTAATTTTATTGTAAATGCTAAATTTACATCATTATCTAACAAATGGTTTTCAAGAAATTTAAGTAGCGCGTTTGTATGGAAATTTCAGAGCGTCGCGGCCCTCTTAAGCGACGTCGTGGTCTAAGATGGAGCACGACGACCTATAAGGTACTTACTCACTCTAGCCTTAAAGTTTTGTAGAGTGAAGAAGTACAAAGACGGCAGTTGAGTGAGGCGCTACAAGTGCGCTACTGCTCAGACCCGTCTTCGGAACAAACCAGCTAGTAAATGTGTAAAGTAACCCCCTAAGTAGGCCGCCCTTGTACTGCCGAATGATATTTTATCTTAATATAGGTATATAAATCTCGTGTCACAATGTTTGTCCTCAATGAACTCCTAAACCACTTAACCGATTATAATAAAATTCGCACACCATGTGCAGTTCGATCCAACTTGAGAGATAGGATAGCTCAAAACGCGACCGAAGTCGCGGGGTGACAGCTAGTTGTTTAATATTTTCTTTATGTTTGTTTTACTTTTTATTTTTGGTGTGCAATAAAGATGTATTGTATTGTATTGTGTATTGTATTGTATTGTAAAGCAGCATCGCTCACCGATTTCGAGGTCAGCCATGGACAAACTGAAGAAAATATGGGGAAACCGAAATATCACCAATGCCACGAAAATCCGACTTGTAAGGGCACTTGTCTTTCCCATTTTTCTTTACGCTGCCGAGACGTGGACCTTAAGAAAAAGTGAGAAAAAGAGGATAGACGCTCTCGAAATGTGGTGCTGGAGAAGAATGCTGAGGATATCGTGGACTGAATACAGAACGAATCAGTCTATTCTAAAGGAACTCAGAATCACCCAGCGTCTATCCTCCATCGTTCAAGCTCGCATCCTCACCTTCTTTGGACACGTATCGCGACGCGATCACGACTCCATAGAGCGCCTTGTGGTGCAGGGCAAAATTGAGGGGACGAGACCACGCGGCAGATCACCATTACGGTAGACTGATCAAATAAGGGCTGCACTTAACGGCTCCATAAACACGTGCACAAGAAAGGCTGCTATACGTGACGAATGGCGACGACTTGTGAAGCGAGCCACCACCCTGACCGATGACCACGACCACTCTGACAAGAGTGTAAACGACTAAGAAGATCGCTCACCGAACTTGATCTGGTCGTGCGTGTCCCTCATGTTGCGCAGGTCCCGCGCCAGCTCGGCCAGCAGCGCCCCGCGCGCGCGCGCGGCGGGCAGCTTCAGGCCGCGCACGCGCTCGCGCACCACGAACTGCATGTGCCGCTCGTTGTCGCCGATCGGCGGCTGGGACAGCTGGGAACAACGTCCTAGTCAGTGGAACCTGATCCAGCTGGGGTTGGCTGAGCAGAAGATTAGTGAGAACTTTAGAGTTGATACAGAGTTATTTATATTAGAGTTGGTAGAACCAAGTCGTCTGCCTTGTTTAGGGTTCAAAGTCAAAGTCAAAATGTTTTTATTCAATTGGGTATCAAAGGTACACTTGTTTGTTTGTTTTAGCGGGGCGTTTTCTGCACCTAGCCACTTGATTGGGCCATTGTGCGTGAAGTTTACTTCTCTTCCCTTCCCTTCACTCCAACCAGGCCAAGTGCTCCCAGAAGTCTATAGCAGCCCTTTCAGGCTGCCGCAGGCCTCCGAGAGGAAAGGTACACTTATGAACGTCAACGTTTTATAATAGACTCGACCACCTTGTTCGGAAAAAGACCCACTACTCAGAAGAACTAGCAAGAAAATGAGAGGCATTACTTTTTCAAAAAAATAAATAAATTACCTCCTGTCTCATAATTATATCTATGTACTAGTGACTACTTGGCAGAAGTGGAAGGCTCCGGACTTCTTTGTCTTATAAATAATTGTTAACCTTTTCGTTCGGTTCCGTACCCAAAGGGAAAAACAGGACCCTATTGCTAAGACTTCGCTGTCTGTCTGTCACTAGGCTGTATCTTATGAACTGTGATAGTTAGACAGCTGATTTTTTTTTACAGATGATGGCAATGGTGCCGTTATAACAACAAATACTAAAAAACTGAATAAAATAAACATTCAAGTGGGCTCCCACATGATTAACGTGATTTTTTTGCCCTTTTTATAGATAATGATACGAAACCCTTCGTGAGCGAATGTTACTTGACCGCTCATTTAAGTAGGTAGGTATTGATCGAATTATAAGACTTAGCGCAAGACAAAACCACACTAAGGGTTTATAAGGCAGAGTTAATTTGATTGTAGTACAATTTAAAAAAAAAGCAGTAACGGTAAAAAGCCTGATAGCCACGGATTAAAAATAGCAGGTATAATCAGAACAAAAGAAACTTTCTCCTTCTCTAAAATAAAGTGAAAGAGTATTTTCTCCTTCCTCTCTCCCTTTCTATCTCTCTATTTTCCTATCTCGGTCTCTCGCTCACTTTACGTATGTATTTCAACTGACCTTGTGCACTATAAACGGCTGCAACAGTATGTAGAGAGGCGTCCGGTAAGTGACAACGTGTTCTAGAAAGTCCCAGAGGTGTTGCGCCGCCTCGTTCCTGCGTCCTAGTTCCCGCATGGCGCGCGCTATCCGACCCCATTCGGAGCAGAGCTCACTTGTGAAGCAAGCGCACATCACTTTTAAAGCTGAAACAGGATAAAAAATCTGAACTACCCTCATTTTTCTGATAATCTCACTGAGACCAACTTAGCTGTAAAATTTAACAAAGTGTACTTTTTATGATAACGATTAATTATGTAACTTTTTCCTTCACTTATAAATATGTAAGGTAGCAGATATTTCTCAGCAAAAAAAATATCGTTGTACGCGAATGACCCTAGATTGACGAGGAGAAAGTAGTGAATAAAGAGAATGGGAAGAAGTAATTAATGACATTTTAATTGTTATAAATTTATGAACGGTGGGATGTCTGAAGTTTGACGGTCTGTAAATTGACTGATGACTAGACCATTCGAAATTATAAACTTTCGACCTAATCTTACCCAGAAACGCGATTCTAAAAAGTTGGTTGGACAGTCTAGTGGTGTTCTTAGTGAAGGTGAGTGAGTTGGCGCGGTTGTCAGCCGCGTTAAGGCATCTAGGTAGTCTGACATCTGTCGAAAGGCACATTTGAAATTGAGACTTTAACCTAATCTTACCTAAAAACGCAATCCTTTACAGCTGGTTGGAAAGCCTGGTCCTGTTCAGTGTCCTACCAGTGAAGGTAAGTCAATTGACACGGTTATCGGCCGCATTTAGCTAGGTAGATTTTCTAGATAACTTCCATCTGATTGACTGAAGACACATCTGAAATTGTCATTTTTAAATCGAATCTTACCCAAAAAAGCGATCCTGTAGAGCTGGTTGGACAGGCGGGTGGTGTTCCTGGTGTCGCGGCTGCCGGTGAAGGTGAGCGAGTTGACGCGGTTGTCGGCGGCCGTGAGCTTGGAGTTGTAGGCGGCCAGCTGGCCCGGCGGCGCGGGCGGGCACAGCGCGCTCAGCACCGCCGACACCAGGTAGCTCACGTCCGACTGCCGGAGCGGCGGCACGTCTGCGCCACTCACACACTTCACTCAACCAGCCGTTACTTTGAGGAAGTTCATCTTCAAAACTGTTACTTTTTGGGAGGATATGCGTGCGAGTTGCTCCTCGCTTGTCAAAGTCAAAGTCAAAATGTTTTTATTCAATTTAGGTATCCAAGATACACTTATGAACGTCAAAGTTATTTAAATAGACTCGACCGCCTTGTTCGGATACTCTACTCAGAAGAACAAGCAAGAAACAGAGGGGCATTATTTTTTAAAATAACAAATAAATTACAGTCTCACAAATTTTGGCTTACAACTAGGTAATATCTATAAATACTAGTGGCTACTTGACGGAAGTGGCTCCATTAAGGCTCCAGACATCTTTATCTTCTAAATAATTCTTAACCTTATAATATCCTCTTTTCACTAATGTAGTTTTTACATGTGATTTGAATTTTCCCTCGGTGAGCCCTGTTATATTTTTCGGGATTTCATTGTAAAAACGAACACAGTTGCCTAAAAATGACTTATTTGACTTGGTCGGTCTAAATGTCGGTACAGCTATCCTATCCTTATTTCTAGTGTTATGATTGTGATAGTCACAGTTTAATTTAAAACTGTTACTTCTTGGGAGGATATGCGTGCGGGTTGCTCCTCGCTTGTCCTCTCATATGTTGAGGTTGCGGTGTGAAAGTAGAAATATAAAGCAGGTGTTTTTATATTAACTATGCGTCTCAATGAGATAAACTACTTTTCATGAAATGACGCGAGCGCGCGAAGTAAGTTCTAGTCAAGAGCAACAAATATATACACGAGGATCTAAAATGCTAACTGTCAAACAAGAGGTTACTAGACATAGTGGAAGATATCAGACAAGAATGTCAAGTCACATAAATGAATTGGCATTAAAACTCGTAGGCACAGGCAGTGTTACACACTCCAGATTGAAGAGGCATAGTATTCCTACACTGACAGAGAGTTTATACACCAGTATAGGAAAGTGACTCGAATGAGTAACTCTTACATAAAGACATAGTCAAGCAACAAAATAATGGCTTATTGTGTTCTCACAGATCGCCAGGTTACAGTACAAGAGATAAAAAAAAAGTCAAGAGCGTTGACATGCCCGAAGATGTTATCATAGACAACAACATGTGTCGTTCGGAAACGAACACGACAACTTTAACAAATATCTAGTGTATTTCCGCTCTTATTATTTTTGTCTTCCGCTTCTGTTAAAGTGATTGAAATAAATGCCTTCTGCGTTCCGCGGTCTGATCGAAGCGAAGCATTGTCATAAAATTGTAAATTTTTAACAATTTTGTTAGTCTTCATACCTAACTAATTAAGCTTTTGGAAGTCGAATTTAGCCAACTTTTTTCTACAATTTTAAATTGATTTGATATTTATTTTTAAATCTTATTTAGGATTAAAAACATTATAAATGTATGTAATACTGCTGATAATATAATAAATTGATTCTATCGAATTGATCTGATGATGGAATCAAGGGTTGAAGGAAGTTATGGTTTCTAGAACACCCCTCGAGTTTGGGCTCATTTGGTTTGTTTAAACTTGAACTTTTCACTCTTTCGTAATTTTTATCTTATTTCTTTTATCTTATTTTTAAACCAAATAATGTTTAGACTAACCTTTCCGGCCGCTGCCGACTCGTAAGCAAAGAGGCATAAACAAATTCATGAGCATGTTCTCCGTTTTCTCAGCAGTTTGGAATATCGCACTGCCGCCGCACATTTGCTCCAGTGAATAACTATCCTGCAGAAAAAATATCAAAATTGAACAAAAAGAACCTACTTACATCAACTTACTAAGGCAACTTTGTCAAATAGGTTTAAGTTGGGCTTGTTCCGCACTTGTTTCAAAAACTAGAGCCAATTCTAAGAGATTTAGTTAACACTTTTATACTAACTATACTAGCTGCGCCCCGCGGTTTCACCCGCGGTTAAAAAGTATCCTATGTGCTATTCTAGACTATAATCTATCTCTGTGCTTAATTTCATCCAGATCTGTTCAGCCGTTCAGGCGTAAAACAGTAACAAACATACGTCCGTCCATCCATCCATCCATACATTCTTACAAACTTTCGCGTTTATAATATTAAGTAGGATATAAAACAGCTGACATAGCCATTGCTGTCTTTGTTTTTTTTTCTAATAGATAAGGACAGCAAAAATTTAACCAAGTTTTTATCCTCACTCGTAAATAAGCCTTGAGTATTGGACAACTGTCCGATTAATCAATGATGGAAATAATACAGGTTTCCGGCCCAAATCCCATGACCAAATAAAATGTTAATAAATGACCAATACGCAGTTAAAAAACATAGAGGATAAGGTCAAATTTATTAAAACATTAAATAATGTATTGATCAAGAAATGTTACTATAAACTAGACGAATTCCTAACAGATTAAGCAACCATGGAATTAATCCACTCCGCGTCAGCACAATGTTGCTACTCCCCATCAGGGTCATTATCCTACTGATCCTATCCTACTGATATTATAAACGCGAAAGTTTGTAAGAATGGATGGATGGATGTTTGTTACTCTTTCACGCCAGAACGGCTGAACAGATCTGGCTGAAATTTGGCACAGAGATAGCTTATAGTCTAGAATAGCACATAGGATACTTTTAAGCGCGGGTGAGACCGCGGGGCTCAGCTAGTATGTTATAAGTAAATACCATAAAGTAGGTGTGCCGACTCCTCCGATCGTCAGCACGTTCTATGATACGGCACAGCTCAGAGTCATGGTGTAGATAAGAAATTAGTATACAACATAGATTATAATAGTTTACGGTATGACAATTATGTATAGGGTCAACTGGGGCAATTGCATTTTTCGAGAATTATTTATTTAATTATAGGCGAGCAGCCTAGGGCTGATGTGCCTAAATCACACTGTGTTGAATTAAAATTGTCCAAATTCACTAATAGTTTGCACAAATATTGTTTTATCCACATTTAAATGTTTGTCAGAGACATTTGCTTTCGTTGCAACCAGCCATCAAGCCGGTTCTTAAATGCGTTGATAGATTTTGCAGTGACCACATCCTCAGGCAACCGATTCCATGAATTAACAACTCTGTACGTTACTGTACTGTTAGGCAACTAACGCCATCTTGTATAGACTTTGGCAACTAAAGATAAAAAAAGATGTAAGTGGCGCCTAATTTGTGAAGAGTGTGTCAGTAATTCTCGAAAGACTCAATTGCCCTACAGACACATTTGCCCCAGTAGACCCTATCGTACAGCGATACTGTTGTTTCGTTCCTCGGTCTTCACAGTAAGCATTAAACGATTGAGTATTGAATAATAGCAGTTGATTCAAAAAGAAAGCTCACTCCAGTATTGATGACTTGCAGAGCGATGAGCCGGACGACTGTGCTGCAGAAGTGCGGCGGCGGCGGTTGAGACATCAACGCAGCTGTGGCTGATGATAGATTCTCTCCCGTGTTGCTTTCGGACACTATTAGGGTCTGCAAATAAAAAACGAGATTTTTTTCTGTAGTACCAACTTTCTATAAGTTTGGAGAGTGTAATTTATGTAGTTTACCCAAGATTATGGTTCAATAGGAATTTGTGAGTATATTAGTAAAAATCTAGTTCAGTAGAGCAACGTGTCATGCCAACTTTTAAGGTCTTCCCGATAATCAGTCGGTATTTTGTCTTTGCAGGACATGGCGTTCTAATTTTTCTTTGGACCCATGCCTGTGCGACACAAAGTCACTTCAAGTAGCCAAAAGTATTGCTGTTTATGAGGAATAAATGCAATTACTTTTAATTTTGTATATGTTAAAATACATGCCTGAACAGTGTTGAGCAGGGTTTTCACTTGTTGCCAGTGCATTATGTATGGACAACGTATCATTGTCTCGTATACGCCTTTCAACAACACTGCTGCCGAGTCCCAGTCTGTGTTTCTCTGCAATGTGAAAATAACAAACAAACATAAGTTATAATAATAATAATACGTTTATTATGGAACAAACAACACAAGGTATTACAAAACTTAACGATCTATGACACCTGCAGAAGTGTAAAACTGAGTCACAGATGTCAACGCCCTCGTCCAAAGATTTTTACAATAGTTCCGTAATGATTCAAAATTATCATCTTTTGAAAATAAGCTATATAATCCTACTAATATTTTAAACACGAAAGTTTGTATGGATGGATGGATGTTTGTTACTCTTTCACGCCAGAACGGCTGAACAGATCTGGATGAAATTTGGCACAGAGATAGATTATAGTCTAGAATAGCACATAGGATAATTTTTAACCGCGGGTGAAACCGCGGGGCGCAGCTAGTAAACAATATACAAAAGAAGAAGAAGAAGAAGAAGAAATATATTCAAACAAGTAACATTCAATAAATACCTATAAATAATAATTTTGGATGGAGTAAAATATAGCGGGAGTGTATAATATAGTGTGTTGTGTATGTGAAATATCTAAAAACCCCTGACAATCACAGCTAAAACACTCTCGATCGAGTCACTGTTCATCTTTCGGTTTTGGTTCATCCGTTTGGGAGTTACGATGTCAAAGATAAAAGTACGTACACACAGCGCTTTACTAGACGTGGACGAAACGTGGACGTCCACGGTTCGTCCACGTCTCGTAAAGCTTTGCGAAGCATCTTTCATTTTCCAGTCAGAAAAAAAATTGGATTAAAGCTGAATTATACTCTAATAGTCGTAATTATAGAAAACAACTTGAAAATTATTTTTTTACATTGCTTACACCGTCATTGGACACACACGTTACATTGTAATACACCTCAGCTTTGCATCGGAAGTTAAAAATAAATCTGTATTCATAGACACAACTTTAATATTAATAAATCGTTTATTTCAGGCACTGGATACCTTACAGACTAACATACTAATTACATTACAATGAAAATTAAATAAAAATATTGGCTAGGATTTCCTGGCTGGGTTACTTCCCAGTAGCACCTATTTTAGAAGGAAAAAAGCTGCAAGCTGCAAGCCGAACTGAAAATCCTAGAGACAAATTTGCTTCGTACCCTTATGCTGGGCTTCTTCGCGATCTTCAAGAAGACCTTGTCCAGCCTCCGCAGTATCATTATGAGCGAGGGCCGGAGCGCGTCGTCGGCCCACTCCCCGGCCGGCAGCACCAGCGTCATGTACCGCTGCAGCCCGCGGCAGCCCATCGACTCGGGGTCGTACGGGGACACTTTGAGCAGCGAGTGGGCTATTTCTGCTAAACGCTGCAACGAGAAACTAAGTTAGCCAGAAAAGGTGAAGACCGCGACATCTCATCGATTGGTTGTATGGGGACCTTTTGAGCAGCGAGTGGGTTATTTCTGCTAAACGCTGCAAGGAACAACTAAGATATGAAGTCATTTAAAGAAAACCTTGTAAAATTATGTTCGATGATTTCTGGCGGAGAGTGGTAATGATTTATGACGTTAAGTTTTTGTCTTTTTACCCGACTGCGCACGGAGGGTTATGATTTTCGGGTGTATCTATATGTGTAGGTATGTATGTATGAGGTTTCTTTGGCACGGCCTACAACCTAAACAGCTTGATCGATTTCGACATATGAGGTGTCATTTGAATCGTCCTGATAGTTAAAGTGACATAGGGTACAACATTTTGCAGCCGGGTTTTTCTTTTAAATCTTATAATACAGTTATTTGTCGGTGTTTAGATTTGTTGATGTTGATAGCACTGTTTCGTTGAATAGAAACCTCTTCTGTGAATAATAAATGCATCCCATCAGTTTTTAGTGACACAGTTAGTGTTGAATTTATTGCAATTTTACTCAAGACTAATTGTATTGTTTGCTGTGATAATAGACTTTTGACGAGACGATTTACTCCATATACATAGATAGGTATATATATATACAAGTAAGTACATATATGTTTCTTTAATAGTTTGCCCAGTTATTATGGAATGGTGGAGATTATCATTTCTTGGTTCATTTTTGTTGGTGACATTTTTGGATGTTCTTATTGGTGACATTTTTGGATGTTCTTGTTGGAGCCATTTTTGGATGTTCTTGTTGGAGCCATTTTTGTCGCTACACGAACTATATATGTATTATATTGTAAAACCAACTTACTGCATGTGATTTACAATCGAGCAGTTCGACAGGTTTCCCCTCACTCCCGCCGCTGCCTTTAGAGCCGTTCAAGTCGAGCAGCCGAGTCGTGGCTCGCCCGATGAACTCTCCCACTAGAGATAACAGCACGTCGCGAGGTCTGCGATATTCCGCTCGCACCAGCTGGGGAATAAGGACTAATTTGCAATGACAGGATTTTCAAATCATACTTTGTGTACATAAATACCTACATAACATATCTCATCATATCATATTTCCCCCAAAGGGGCTGGCAGAGGTGTAATACAACACCCACACTTCGCCGGACGATATTCAGTCCCAAATGTAACAGGGGGCGAGCCTGTCGCCACACACCGAGCTCCAGTCATGTAGCAGATGACATACAATCCGCACATATGTTCACACAATGAACAAATTGGTGCGTGTCATTGGCGTGTATACATAGGGGAACTTAATAGTTGTCAAGCGAATTTGAACCTTAAGCCTTGAACCTTAATTATCTAAGTATGTATATCAGTCTCTGACAGCCATAGTACAAGCTTTGCTTAGTTTGGGATCAGGCGACCGTGTGTGGAAGTGTCCCGAATTTATTTTTTTATTATTTATTTATTTCTTGCTCACGCTGTAATACTTATACTTGCCTCCGAGTCTTCAGCCCCAGTGTACTCCGGAACCGGTATCTTCGAGTTGTCATACTTTGAATGGGATTCTTCAAACGCGATCATTGTGGCCGCTGTAGTCCTAGCTCCGGCCCTTTGAGACGAGCCTTTGTGTTCTGGTGAAGTTCTGTATGGGCCGTTATAAGATCTGTAAATTGGTATTCATTTAAGGCCAGAATCTACATTTATATATGTCGGGGGAAGACGGCGGTCCTCGTCATCATCATAAGCACTCATCCTTTTTAACTGTGGGCGTTGGTGGGTAGTGTCGGATGAAGGAAACATACTCGTACACTTAGCAAATTATAATTCGAACAATTATAGCACTGTACAAATAACTAAGTAGGACGTATCGTAGAACGCGCGATGGTTCAGAGATGACCGCTCGCGCCGCCCGCCAACAGAAAAGTAGTGTCACGAATCGATGGCGCGCGAGTCACTGACTCCATCGAGTGCCACTAGGTGGCGCTTGCGCTCCGGATACGACTTGGTTCCGACATATAGTTCAAGATCCATTAGACATGGTTCAGCGCGTTTTGAACTAGTTTTTATATCGTTTGAAGAGACCTCTGCCAGAGTATGTGTTCTCTGTCACTTATGATCTAGGTGTCTTCAAGTCTCAAGCGAATCTGATCCTTCTGGGCAAGCATGCTCCATTGTATGGCGCGTCACTGCTTATCATCAGACGTGTTGGTATTATCACTACATAGTATACTATGTAGTCAAAACACAGTCGTAATATTATGAGATGGAAAGTAACTCTGTCTGTCTGTCTTTTTGTAGGCATTTCACGGCTAAACGGCTGAACAGATCTTGATGAAAATTGATAATTAGTTACAGTATTTCACTAGGCAGGTTTTTGAATACTATTTTCTGAATAACTGCGAACATGGTCGCGGGTAACAGCTAGTTAAGCAATAAAAATCTCGCCTGCCTTCAAGATGGTTAGTCTTGTCACCATTCTATGTAACCCTGTATTTCTAAGTAAGAGATAAGAGATACTCACTTTGACAATCCTTCACAGTTGTTAACGAGCGTCTTTATAGCGATAGCCAGTTGCTGTATTATCTCCTTCTCAGTCTTGCCTTCTCTATTGTAAGACGGCAGTTGGATTTGCTTCACGTAGCATGGTAAAATTGCTTCTAAAATTATCTGTAAGAAGACTATTTTCAGATACAGTTTTTAGGACCCTTGGGCTTTAGGCAAACGCTTACAAAGGCTTCCGCTTTCAGCGATTATTTCTACAATCGCTACTGCTCGAACGTCAGATGCTGATTGGACGAATTCACGTGACGTCACGTCACTTGATCTTATTGTCAATTCGTCCAACTAGCAGCTAGCGTTCGAGCATTAGCGATTGTACAAATAGAATCTCTTGGAAACGATTGCAACTTGTCTTGGCTTTTGTTACAAGTTCAGTACTTAGTTGAGAGTTTTTAATTAGAAATAGTAAGGCAAAACATACCAGCATTTGATATCCTCTCATGCTTTCAGCGGAATAAGATACGACCATGACACACAGGCTGATACAATCCAGTACATTGACCATTTCGTCTTCATCTCTGTAGCAGAAATCTATGGGCTTGAGTGGTTTCTCTTCTTTGATCAGCTCGGCGATGTGCAGGGGGTCAGGGGAGGGAGTTTCGAGGCTTAGCAGCAGGTTGAAGAGGCAGCTTGATTGAACCTAGAATGAAAATAGAATAAATGGTAATCTGATAGAATTTCGATCGTTTTCATAACATATCCTCACGCCTTTCCCCCGAGGGGGCTGGCAGAGGTGTACAACACCCACACTTCGCTGGCCGATATTCAGTCCCAAATGTGACAGGGGGCGAGCCTGTCGCCATACACCGGGCTACAGCCATGTAGCAGATGACATACAATACGCACATATGTTCACACAATGAACAAATTGGTGCGTGCCGTCGCCTGGATCCGAACCCGCTCCTCTGGCTTGTGAGGTGGGCCTTCTCCGACTAGGCTATCATCACGTTTTCAAGGTTCCTTAATTAGCAGTTCCAACTGATTTGGTGTAAAAACTCGAGTCCATAATTTCCACAGACAGAATTTTATTGCTATTGTCACTGGTACAAAGCTTGGCATTTGGGACACGTTTAAGCTATTTTCTACATACATTTTAATGTACTAACCTTACTAGCATCTCCATAAGTAGATTCCTCATCGGTGTCCAGTATGGCAGAGACGGAACCAAACATTTGGAGTATGAACGGTTTTCTATTCAACAGGTAGAACTGCTTCACGGCGTACTCTATTGTGGTCGTCACTAGTTTATTTGTTTGGAAGTTGGAGTATATTTGCAGGAGAGTTGGCATTATCAAGAGGTAGCTGAAAAAAAATGTACGTACTCTGTGATAGCTAGTACGCATGAGTTTTTTGGAGTGAGAGTTTGAGAGATTGCGTTAAAATAGAACATGTAGAGCTGTTAAGTGCAACGGACATGATAGATAAGTTCAGCAGGACGCAGCACAATATACTCGTGATAAGTAATTAGAAGTGTTAGATAAAGTAATTTTTGGATGAAAAGACAATAGTCAGGTGCCGCCTGACAGACCATGCCTTGCGCGACACACCTCTGATGAGATATAGTTCTAGAATGTGGTCAGCTTTGCAGCTAAAATGTGATAGAAGCGTATCTTCAAGGCTTGCTGTCAGTTAAAACTTAGGACCAAACTATTACTTAACCACTATCAACTCACCCATTCGTAGAGAATATGTTCTTGAAATTGAAGGCTGCGTTCACGTACGTAGCTATAACGTATCGCAGTATGAGTGAATCTTCGCTGTGCAGCATCAGGGCTCCGTTTAGCACGTTCAGGAAGAGATGGATGTCTCGAGATGACGTGAAGTTACCCGCCATGGCTTCGAACATACGCGCTATTAGACGCACCCACCTAGAACGTAACATTCGTTTAATACCAGTTTTTTAGCCAACTGAGTGAACGAGACGAGCAAATCGCATGTCTGATGGTAAAAAATGATGATGGTTGCATGGGAGTACCTGAGAGTTATTACAAAGTTGAATATTACTTAGAGGATAAGCATTTTAATCTCGCGTAAATTATTGTTAAAACCTAGAAATTGTTATTCTGTTTATTTTTTAGTTAAGAGTTAATGTCTAATTTAATTTTATAATGCGATACCCTTACAGAGTATATGTATCTAGTAATAGTTACATATAAGGCATTTACAAACAAATAAATAAATAAATAAGATGGGCATGATGGGGCATCTGCCCCGGTCCCTAACTCGAAGCTAAAAAGATAGGGTTTTCGAGTAAAAAAGTGGGTATTTACTACTACCCGACCCCTAATAAAAGTACGCCCATACGCTCGGTATAGCCATGGATGGTTGGCTTGCCAATAGCAGCTGCAGAGCCACTCATATATTTATAACTTCAACTGCATGATTGACAACAGTTCCAAGCACTTCCTAGCGCTGCATTGATTAGAATACGAATAGCTTGAATTGTAACTGGTTAAAATAAACCTGTTGGTCCACTTTTACAGATTAAGTTCATTTAGGTCAGATTCCGCTTTCGTCAGAATAAATATTAGGCTGATATTTTTTTTTAAATAAAATGAAAACTGAGGAATAGTTGCAGACAGATTTTTTAAAATAAACTTCAACTTACATAAACTTGTGTAAGACATCCAACCCAAGTAAAGTGGATCCGAGCGGTCCACGGCTGTATAAAGTGAGATCAGCTTCTAGTGCTTTACGAGGGAACGATGGTAACTTCATCAGCTCATCGTGGAGGAATACCACTCTTTGAACCACCTGAAAAAATAATGACCATGTAAATTTATTTCTAAGTGTCGCATGCGTTTGTAACCTTATTTTTTTACACTCATAGCTCTCAAACAGGTTTTCATGTTTCAGGAATGCCATGGAACACGCAAAAAGACACAGGTACTTCGACAATTGTTACCCGAATACAGAACTATAAATACTATTTCAGATTAACAGATTTATTTAGACTACTTTAAAATTTAGCCGTCGAAATTTAGGACTTTTAGACTATCCAAATATGATAATAAGCCCTAATTAATTTAGTTAAAACCTGGATTTTACTAAGCAATCGATTTAGAACTGTTAATTAATTGTATATTTTAGGCACCTCTGGCTTACAATAAGTGTCAATTTGAGGCAACATTCATTAACAGTTTAAAAACAATTGGTTAGTAGAATTAGGGGGCTGGGGACTGACCACGAGTTTTGATACTTAACGAAAACTTTTCGTTTTCGTTTGGCTTCATACATTTTACCAAGTTCCTAAACGTTTCCGCCCGGTGCGCTTTACTGAAATGTATAGAGCAAAACGAAAACGAAAAAAGTTTTCGTAACTACCAAAACTCATTGTAAGGGTGCTGGTATCCTTGTAGACGTGCTCACCATGTCAACATTCTTGAGTATGGCCCAGGTGAGCAGCACCTTCCCGATCTCGACGAACTTGAGCAGCAGTTCCTGCTGCTGCAGCTTGTTGAAGGCATCGTCCGGCTCCATGTGCACGAGCCCGAGCTGCGGGTACTGCGAGCGCTTGAAGAAGTAGTGGTCGCGGACGTAGTTCTGGGGGTTGTGGATCTGGCCTGGACGGTTTTAGAGGTTGCATTTCAGACATGTTCCTAGTGACTGCCTCGGTGGCTCAGGTGGTAGTGAACCTGCTCTCTGAGCTTGGGAGCGTGATAGTTTGTTACGCGATTACTCAGCAAATTATTAATCGATTTTAATGATTTGCTTGGTAGATCATACTCAATGGGACCACCATTTAAATTTTATCGAAATCGGTCAAGCAGTTTTAAAAATCTCAACAAAAGTCTAAAAATTGTTAACATGGATGACGGGAAGTCGTTTTAGCTTTTTACGAGTATATTATTAAGAATGCATTTAACAAATACCTATGTACTTATATCACTCTGGCAGCCATAGTGCAAGCTTTGAGTTTGGGATCAGATTTTCAGGGTGTGCAAAAATGTCCCAAACATTTATTATTTATTTATTTATCATGTATACGAAATTGGAAACATGGCACGATATAGGATTAATATTTGCACTATTGACATGTTTAGTTGTCAAATTTTCCAGCAATGTCAACAATATTTTTACAAAAGACGAGCAAACAAAAACAAAGTAAAACTGGTAGAATCAGACGTTTTAAAAACTGCCAAAAATGGATAACTCACGTGTTTTGAAATCGACCAAGAAATGTTCTCGATGTAATTTTTCTGGTATGCCAAAATAATCGAGCGACTCTTTCAGTATTTGAGAGAAAACCGTATCTTCTTGGACTGGAAATTGCGATGGTATACTTCCTTCGTTGTCGGCTGAAACGATAACGTTTGCAATAGATGGACAAGGAAATAATGCATAATAGAATCACATTTGAAAGATAGGGGATACCCACACGGTCCATGTACAATAATTTTCTTTGCGGCAGGAACGTTTGCAGTGAGCAATATCGACGCGTCACACTGCTCCTTGCGTAGTATCTGTTTGAGATCCTTAAACATTATCCCATGTACACTATGCACCACCTAAAACAACACAAACACAACATAATATTGGCATGTGTTGCATGTATTTTCAAATATTATCGAATCTGTTAAATGTATTTAATACTCAACTCAACTGCGAATAAATAAAACATACCTATCGCCTTTTCATTAAATATAAAAAAAGTAAGTTGGCACATGCCATTTTAGGTGTCAGAGTTTCTAGGTTTTAGGTTTGAAGCCCACAATTGACATGGCTTGACGATCGTTGTGAAAATCCACAAAAAATAACAACATAACATAGCATGTCGTCACGCCTTTCCCCCGAAGCCTATAAAAATAGTCAGTCAACAAAACCACAGAAGTAAAAGTTACATACCATCCACAGAATGGAGAGCGCAGCCCCGATCAACCTCTGCCCGTCCTCATGCGGACTCCTCACATAGAACATGACGTATCCAATGATGTAGTTGTAGAGCGCGAAGGCAGCCTGCTGAGGCAGGCGCGGGATGAAGCGGATGAGGTGGCGGAGCAACTTGAACATCTCGTCCTGGTGGTCGCGAGTCAGCCGCTCCAGCACGTGCCGGAGGAACAAGGCCGAGTCTTCGACCAGGCAGCCCCAGATTACCTGTGGACACGGGTGGTAAGGGTAAAAGCGAGTCGAAAAACTGAATGTCAAAGTAATTGTTGATGGAATGGAGCGAAAGTTAGGCAGAACTGCTCCTAAAGCCATTCATTTTTACACTTGCAAACGATTCAATTTTTAACCCCTCTCTCTTTGTGTGTTTGTCTGTTTGTGGTGCGTGAGCTTCCGACCGGATGGACCGATTTTGATTTTGTTTTTTTTTTTTTTTTTATTGAAAGGTATATTAGTCGGGAGTTTTCTTAGATATGTCTGATGAAAATCGGTGTTGGGGTTTTTATGTCGTTATCATCGCTATCGCTCGATCGTTAGCTGCTGAATGGACGAGTTGACAGGAAGATCACGTGACAGGTCAGCTCTTCCAATTATCAGCTGAGGCTAGAGGGGTTGGTTGTGTCCAGCAGTTGTGCCACGAGAAAGTAAGTTTTAGAGTATGCCGTAAGACTCTTTTCCTTATTTCGTTAGACTGTAAGCCACTTTGCGATAAGAAAATTGGCATTAAGTGTTTTAAGAGCAAAATAGGTCAAAAGATTGTAAAAATACAAAGTTAAATATTTACTGCTATTATAGTATTTAGGATTGAGTAATATTTTCGTATTAGAATCAGTATTGTCATACCTGGTATGCCACTTCATAGACCGAGCATCCATCCCGCGACACCGCTGCATCGTCAAGCAGAGACACGATCTCGGCTACTGCAGAGCACAGTATCGATGGGAATAAAGCAGATGCAACTTGAGTATGATGGGAACCTCGAACGCCTTCCACCATCTCTTCATCGGGAGGCGCTGAAAAGACAAACAAAGATTGTATGAGATCCGCTGTGATCCTAAGCGGTCAGCGAGCACCATTTTAATTCAGTTCTACAGTAAAATTTACTTACGTTCAACGTGATCATCCGCCGCATGGTCCAAAGCCGGCTCTCTGGCCGCTTGTCTCGTTATGGGTATAGTCGTAATAAGAAAACTCTCTCTTTCCGCTCGCTTCTTATCATTTCGCTGCTGTAAAGCTCTCTTTATAGCCTCCGTTTGCTGTTTCTTGCGAGTTTTCGTCGCTGTTACTAAGGACCTCTGGAAGATTTCATAGTTAAGTGCAAGAAGACTTCTTTGAGAAGATTGATAGAGAGAGAGAGAGCCAAAACGAATTTTGAAGTGGTAGAACCCTAAGAGAAAGCTGTGTTTATCTGCGGGCATGCTTTGTCTACGACTTGTTTTGGCTGTTCTAAACGATCGGTTGTGATCTGTGTGAAATTTAAAAACGAGAGACTGATTTGTGCTTATTAATATCTTTTATTAAAACATGATAAGGTATACGTTCTTTACTGGGTTAGTAATTTCGCTTAGTATCGATCACGGCCCATTGCAAAGAAGAGCCAGGTATGCAAGCATGAAATGTTTTACTAACATGTCTTTCCTGATTCAAGGTCATCTCCATATCCTTATCTTTAACCTGTGGGCTCCAAGGGGGGTCCACGACGGCCAGCGACTCTATCCCGATCTTCGGCGAGGGGAGAGTGAACTCTATCCCGGGAGGAGGAACTTTGAATGTCACGGAGGCGCCTTCCTCCATTCGCGGCCACACTTGGTACCGAAGCTTCCACATTACTTGGAAGCGGAGGATAGCGTTTATTCTATAAATTGGGGTCCGTTTAGAAAAATTGTGCTATCAAATTAGTGGAGATAAATTGAGACGATTGTGTGTTTTGATACAGAGAAAATTTTAGAAGTACTACGCAGGATTAATTTTATCTTTTATATGAATAGTTCTCATTAGAGCAGCTAGTTCCAACCAACCTACCTGACATCCGGCTCTGTGTGCTTCAGATCGTTGTGCATGATCTCAGTGGCAGTGACTGGCGACTTGACAGCCGCCAGTATAAATAGAGCCGCGGCGCAAGCGCTTAATTCTCTGTCAGATTCCAGTAATAGCTGCCACGCTACAGGAGCGCATTCACTGAACAGCTCTTCACTCATAGTTGTAGCTCCTTTGATTAAAGTGGCTAGAGGCGTGTGATAGGCGTCGCGTACCTGGGAAGATTTTTTTCACAGCTGAAGACTTCATCTTAATCAACTCATCATTTTCAAAGGATATACCGTACTAAATGTAATAAATCAAGACCTGATCTATTATATTTTGTCAGTGTCGGGTCGGGTGTGTAATTGAACATACTAAGGCGTAACATAATTCAAAATGCAGCTCAAATCGTCATACATGCCTGGCGTACACAGATCGGTCAAACGAAATTGACTACAAGGCGCACTGATTAATTTGTTTCTTCATGTACGGCAAGCTTATCTGTTAAGAAAAGAACGACTTTAAAAATAATGTAGAAATACTTGTCACTTACCTGTCCTTTCAAATACTTGAGTATGAGCGGAGGATCCGGCGGTGGGTATGGCACCGGCCCCCGGTTGAAGAACGTCTCGCTCCCTCCGCCGACCCCACTCTCTACTCCCGCCGCACGGTATGCTAACCCCGCAGTTTCTATCACGGTGCGGTCGATCCTGTATGAATGAAATTGATTTGCAGTAACTAAACTTGTATAACGTCATATTCTAAAGATTACAACATGATCTACAACATGATACTAGGAATAAACGTTTTTTAGCCTCAGAATAGTTTTCCAGTGTTTTGTCTTTTTCTTTCTTTTAAATTTTAGAACTCGATCGAAAAAGACAAAACACTGTACAACTATCCCAAGACTATGCAACGTTTATTGCTAAGAGTCCCCTCTTACACTGAAAGGTTACGGTTTAGAAACATTGTTATCTAAACTAGGAATAAACCTGTATTCATATTCATACTAATATTATAAAGTCAAAAGTAATTCTGTCTGTCTATCTTTCTGTTTGTAGGGTTTTCACGGCTAAACAGGTTAACAGATGTTGATGAGATTTGATAATGAGTTATAGTATATCACGAAGAAGGTTTTTGGATCCTGTTTTCTGAATTAACGCGAACGAAGTCGCTGGTTTTGCTACAGTTTTGAATATGAATAGATGTCTGTGTGATACTATAATTTTGATTTTAAAAAATTAGCCATGAGTTATGTCGTTGTGTTTTTCTAAATAATGTTATAAACTAGATAAGTGTTGAGTATGATAGAAATAATATTGTGTAGATTTGATGTCAAACTATTTTGTATGACTATAAATACTTATTACTTAATCTTAATACTTATTACTTAACTATTTGTCACCCCGCGACTTCGTTCGCGTTTATTATTTATATATATTTATAAATATATATATATATATATATATATATTTAAACTATCCTATCTCTCAAGTTGGATCGAACTGCACATGGTGTGCGAATTTTATTATAATCGGTTAAGTGGTTTAGGAGTTCATTGAGGACAAACATTGTGACACGAGATTTATATATATTAAGATTACTTAATATTTGCAGCCCTTACAGGGTCTTTGTACTTGTAATTAGTGTGTATTGTCAATAAATAAATGAATAAACCAACCTGTAGGGTATGTTTTCATCGAATTCCTGCCTACAACATTCGTACCTGTCAGTTGAATGTTCTGAAGACTTCCGCGGGCGGCGTCCTCTCCGGGCGCCGCCAATGCCTTCTTCCGAAGCTACGTTGTTCACTTCCGGACCAAACTTCTCGCCGTATATCTGGAAAGAAAATTCTATGTTTACACTAAACTTACTTTTTCTCCAAGGTCACTAAACCTATGACACCTGCTAAATGACTGGAGCCCGGTGTATAGCGACCGGTTCGGCCCCTGTCACTTTTGGGACTAAATATCGTCTGGCGAAGTGTGGGTGTTGTATTGCCAGCCCCCTCGGTGAAAAGACGTGACGATATGTTATGTTATGTAATCCCTACCTTTCCGCTAAAAGTACTAGTTTTTTTCTATCGCACTGGGCGAAATCCTTATTTTTTTTATTCCTTATTTGAGCTGTCTTCAATCAAATCAAATTCAAATGCCTTTTTTCAGTTTATTTTTATTTTTTATTACTTAATAGGCTTGCGTTTGGCCGCCAACATGCCTGATGATAAGCAGTGATGCGGCCTACGATGGAGCACGCTTGCCGCTTGCTTGAGAAACCGATTCACTCGAGACTTGAAGACACCAAAGTTGGGTATCAAAGTTACACTTATAAACGTCAAAGCCAAAAAATTCAACCTCCTTGTTCGGAAAAAGAGCCACTACACAAGAAGAACAGGCAAGAAACTGAGGACCATATTTTTTTCCAAAAATGTATAGCCATATGCCATTTTAGAATATTTTTACGTACCTTTTGCACAGATTTCATGAGCCTCACGCTGGCACGCATGTTGCGTCGGAAGCAGTATGGATGGCAGAAGTTCTGGTGGCAGCATACGTAGTTGAACGAGTTAAGAAACTTCACCATCACCTGGAAATTTAGTAAAGCATAACTAACATCACACATTTTTAATTGAATTCACTGACCTCAAAGTGTAAGGGGTACAAGTAACATTATTAAATGAAACAAAAACCCGGCTGCAAAATGTTGTACCCTGTGTCAGTTTCACTATCAAGACGATTCAAATAATACCTCACATCTCGAAATCCATCAAGCTGTTTAGGCTGTAGGGCGTGCCAAAGAAACCTCATACATACATACCCACATATGTACATATTTACTTACATATATACACTCGAAAAACATACCCTCCTTCTTGCGCAGTCGGGTAAAAACACACCAAATCCAGTTCAAAAGCATTCCGTTCCATGAGTGCTGTCAATTAGTTGTTGTCAACGAGCATGGGCGTACCCAGAGTTTTGTTAGTGGTAGGGCAGAATTAAATTTATCTCCTTTTTTACTTGAAAAACCTAAATTTTGAGCTTAGAGTTAAGGATCACTGTGACGCACATGCCCCGCGTTGCCCCATCGTGGATACGCCAATGTCAACGAGCAGTCCGTACGTCACGCAGCTACTGTTACGGGCTGCTTACGGTTTGACCTCTTTCTTAAAACTTCATACTTCACTGGTACTCGCAAACCGGACCGGAAAGAACACTGACTGCACCTGCATTTGGTGTGCTCCAGCTGTTAGTACGTACGCAACCCTGCATGCATAACGTCAAAACCCAAACAGCTTATTAGTTCATGTCTATGTTCTTCAGGCTTACCTTTAGCCAAGGAAGTCCCTTGTTAACATCGGGTGGGTCCGTAGAGTTACTGTCCGGACTGTCAGGCGGGTGGTCGTGATCGTCAGACAACACTCCCGGACTTTCCTCACCGCCGCTGTCCAATTCGTTCGGCATTATTACCGTACCCGCTGCAATGGGGGATGGATATGTAAGGAAAACTCTTAAAAAACAAGACAACGAATATTTTTTCTTTTTCTACAAAGTCTTTTGAATATAAAGCAAAGTTTTCGATCTGAAATTTTCACATTTGGATATTCTTAAATATAATATGACATTCAGATATGAATAGGATAGCTGACGGCCATTGGCTCGCCCGCAAGGCTATATTATCCCAAATATTATGACTCGGATGTAGCGTGACGGAAGTCACGTGCCACTCAAAACAGGAATTAGAACCTTATTGCCAAAAAAAATAGGATGGATTTTCGTATTCGGGCGACTAGCGTCGCAAGCAGTTCCGCGAGTTCTGTTGCCTATACCCAAAGGTTGTAATGTACTTACTTTTTGTGGACAACGGCAGGATAGTAACTCGAATTTCTAACCCTCGTTTCTAAATAGGTACATAACTACAATCATCTAATATTGGTGCACATTGAGATTGATTCTAAAATGAAATGATTAGGTAACCTGATGTCTCTACCTAATGATGGAAGTACTGTGAGAAGGTACTGTGATGCTCACCTGTCCCAGGATAAACTTCTGAAGTATCACTTCGGTCTGAGAGTGACGACACTTTCCTTCTGCTTTGTATAGAATCTGATCTTCTGGTAATGACTGTACAAAACGATACATACAGTTAATCAGCGGAACATCGCTGTGTTTATCAGCGATTGTATTTAACTGTCGTAAGTGATAACGTACGCATGCATGTATTTGAACGTTTAGGGCATGCAGTTAAAGTTGCTCCTGAGACATGGGTACGCGAGAGAAAATGATTATGACTGATTTATTCTAGTTATCTACATCAGTACGAACTGTTGATATGAATGCTAGGATTCTAATGAGAGGTTGAATAGAAATGAATGAAGTTTAACATAGAAAGATTGAAAATACTATGTGAAAACTATTGGATCGGGAAAAATATGTTGAGTTGAAAAGAATGGCGTGACAGTATCTTCTACGGCACTCTTACATTCTTCGACGTCACTCCTCGGGTCCTTTTGCCGCAGTTTAATTGACCTTCTTTTGAAGGAGCCATAAGCCGAGTGTGTCTGTTGTGTGTTACGGCGAGGCATACATTTCCCGCGAGACCCCAGTCTCCCCTTCTTATCGTCAAGTGGTATTGAAGGGGGTATAGCGTCTGCCAACTAGAAGAAAACATTTCTCAAACAGATTGAAAGTTTTTTTTGTAAACATTTTCAACGAAGTGCAAAGAGAGATGCTTACGGTAGCATTACTTCCCCCGGAGACGTTTTCCGGCTCGTGTATGACGAAAGATATTTTCCTCTCTGTCTCGGCTCCAGCTATAGACTGCAAGCTTTGAGCCGAAGCTTGCGAATGTCCCATACTAGACAGAGCCATGCTCCATCGACGGTTCGCTTCCCTGTCCCCCAAAACAAAACCATTTCAGCCCAGGAATGCATGAAGAATGAAGCGAAAAACTCGTAGCTATTTTTAGCCTCTATTTGTAACTATTCTTTAGTACCAGTGATCAGATAATTGTTATCTGCATGCCAATGTAGCAAAGCGGTATTTACTTTATTTTCTAATGTCATCTAATCTATCTTAGAAAACTATTGGAATTTTGAAAAAAGGTGTAATTGACAAAACTTTTAGTTTTATATTTGCATCAATCAATATTTTAATTTATTTTATGTTACAGTTTTTTAGGTGGTTTTCTTACGACATTCCATGCAAGTTACTTGTGCTTCTGCACTTTTTACCCGTTGCTTATATTGGTTTTAATTTAGTAAAAAGTTAGACCGGAGCAAGCACAACCGACTCGAAATCTAACTTTATGGTAATCAACGATCCAATATCGATTCTGGGCAAGGAAAGACTTTAGTATCGATTAGTTAACTCGATCAGTTTAAACGGGGTTCTAAAATCGATTCGTCAGTCTGATTAGCTTGAAAGGTAGTGTTATAATCGATGGAGATAAGGTCATAATCACTTTTATGATCCATCAGGGAAATAATGACATATCGTTTCTGTACCATAAACTTTGGCGGTTGTGATTACGAGGTCAGTTTGTGCCAAAGTGATCAATATTTTCTATAGTATAATTTAATGTAAGTAGGTAGGTATGTAGTGTTCTTTGCATATATAGTTTCTTGTCAAGTGTACGTACTTATGTACAATCTATATACGCATGCACGCATAGTGCAGTATTCAAGAAAACATGCATTATTCTGTCTGAAAACATACTCGACTGGCATTAATGTGTGTTGACTGCTAAGAGCCCTGTTAAAATAAAAATTTCGTCAAATATATGCACTCTTTTTAACACATTTTAAACGAACTGAACGTAATGAACTCACTTAGTCTTACATACAATTCGACGTTTTTCCATCCATCTTAGCACAACGTAATAACAAAAAAATAAGTCGTTTTACAAATCAAAAATTCATTTTTTTTATTTCATCTACTTACCAATGAATTTTTTATAAATGATAACAATGAAAGTACCTGTATACTCGGTCCCAAGGGCCTCTTTCTTTTAGCGAAGCGCGGTTGGCCTTGGGCAGGTTTTGGTACGTTTCGCGTAAGAAAGATGTGATCTCAAACAGGAGAACACAAGCGATTATTCTTAACGCGCGAGGGCAATTAGCCCCGAGCGGCTTCCCTGGTAGTCGTATACTCGCTGAAAATGTACAAAGTAAATTGAACTTTATTTAAATCTAACATAGAATAGACTTCGATTCGTAATAGAATACCTTCGTCAAGGAAGTCTTCCTCTTCGTCTTGTTGAAGCAAATCTCGTTGACCGTCGGGATCTGTCACGATATTCGAGACATTGTCGATATATTTCTTGTCTTCAGTCAACATTTCTTCAAGCCTATTGCCAATAGCCTGGAAAGTCACAAGACGTAAATTCGAGAAGCTAAACCAACGAGTCCAACAACTTCTTAATCCATAGACACTAGACATTAAGTAAACAGTTTGTTCAGACAAATATTAGCGCTGTTCCGCTAATGACATGTGTTGAATGTTGAGACTCAACAGGGTAAAATTGACGAGGTACATATGTATATATTTGTTACAAAAACTTACTTCAGCCCATTGATAGAATAGTTTCCCAGCAAGCCGCTGTCTCACTTGTGGCGTCATAGTCACTGTAAAAGATGAGGTAATTAAAACTACTGTTCGAAAAAAACTCGAAACGAAAATGTAGCTTACTAAATAATGAACAAAAAGTCGAGACTTGGCCGATATTGAATTGGTTAAGCCGTTTATGCGCACACACATAGGACACACACAAACCGCACATATACATAAACTGACAAACAACAAATGAACCGACAAACATACATTACATACTGACTTACTATTGGCCTATCATGATGGTGACGTTTTGCTTTCGACGCTGCGCGACCATGGACCTTATTGCGCGGCGATACGATTCGCGGTCGCGCAGCTTCGAAAACAAAACGTAACTATCATGGCCATAAGAAGTAGGCCCCCAGGTAAAATTAATGACAGATTTTAGCTTTAACAATGTTTATATTTACCATTATTTTTGACGATATTCGACTTGAGCCAATAAGGCCACTGTCCCTTGTTGCAATTATGGACCAGTTGGGCGCACTCCAGCAGTATGGCCGCCCTGCCCACGACCACGGTGTGTGGCTGGAAGGAAGGACGATGAACTAATTATCAGCCCGCAGTATACCACTGTTCAGAAAAATCAAACTAAAACGAACTCGATAGATTTTTCATAATAATAATGAGAACGTAGTAGTGTATGCTACTTAGTTTAATAAATGTTAGATAGTTTTACTTTTTTTTTAAGAAGTAAATTAACAACTGTTTCCTTACTAGGCAAAGCTTGTGTCGAGGAAACCTAAATTTAAAAAAAACCTAAAGGAAAAAGTTATCAAAAACTTTGTGTATACTTTGCCAGTTTCGTCAATTAATTTGATTTACACAGCAATTGGTCCAATGGCAACATGATTAAAATGCATAAAACAAAGGAACTAAAGTTTAAGATAAAGATTGGTTGTGGTCATTTTTTTATTAAACATATCTTCTATCCACAACTATTTACAACTTCAATAGTCAAATCAATTTTTTATCAAGCCCGCCTTTTAAGCCCGAGGGAGCGGGTTCGATCCCAGCCGACGGCACGCACCAGTTTGTTCATCGTGTGAACATATTGTATTGTATGTCATCTGCTACATGACTGGAGCCCGGTGTGTGGCGACAGGCACGCCCCCTGTCACATTTGGGACTGAATATCGTTCGGCAAAGTGTTGGTGTTGTAACACCTCTGCCAGCCCCTTCGGAGGAAAGGCGTGACGAAATGAAAATAAAAAGTAAGTACTCAAAAAATGTTTACCAAGTCAAGCAAAGCTGCCATGAAGAGTGCGTCCGGCGTGCCTCCAGGTTGAGTAGCGTCCAGCAAGAAGTTGAACCGCGCGAGGCCAGCGTACAGTGGCGCGGCCGCCACCAGTCGACGTCGCTTCAGTATTACTACCTCCGACTCGCCGCCGCCCGAACCACCCTCCACTGACCCGCGGCGAGACATGTCTGAGAAACCAAACGAACAACTGGACTGGCTTCTACAGGTTTGATTGTTGAGTCCTCAGATCAACCTAGAGGAAAAGATGTAACACTGCGTTATTTCCATACTCATTTCCTGTCCCATACTCATTTGTCGTATCCTCTCCATCCTAAGGTTGCCTGGAAGAGATCGCTTTTAGTGATAAGGCCGCCAGTTGTTACACTATTTAATAAGTTTTATCATTATTTTTCTCTTGTTGTTTTGTTATCTGTGGTGTGAACAATAAAGAGTTTATCTATCTATCTATCTATTTCTCGCTGAAGCCACTTCTTTTTCTATGTGTGTGCGTGTTAATGTTGCCATGAAAAACATTTAAAATTGCACGAAAAATAATATTAATTCCCATACTACGTTAGCCATTTTTTCCGATATACAATCTTAGGACATTTAATATTTAAAAACTGCACATATTTGTAAGAGTTTAATATTACGGATTTTTCAAAATTGACTTGTAAAAAAAATGCACAGTTTTTAAAAAGAACCTCAAAATGTAGTCCTGGCCACACTTTTATAATGCACTAAGTATGTATATTTAAGTACACGAAATTATACCATAAGCCAATGTTCATAATGTCGAGGTAACAATGACCAAGCGAGTAGCGTAGTTTTTTTGCGTCAATGTGTGAGTGTTGTGTACCTATACGACAGTAGCGTAGTTTTTGGCTTCACTTAGGTCATACGCCGTGCGCCATCTTATTCTCTAGGTTGATCTGAGGTTGAGTCTTGAGATTACAAAACGTTATGGGGAACGAGATTAATTAACTATGTACTAGAGGAGTTGATCCAAACAAAAAAGATACTGTCCTCAGTTTTAGAAGCTAGAAATTTAAAATATTGTCACTATTATTAAATTAAAAATGATAAATATGAGATTTAGATTTGTTTTTGATAATTTAATTATTGTTTTTAGTCTAATTAAACTTCTTTCTAGGGGACCAAAGTAGCTTAAGAAAAATCTATTTTTAGCGATTTCCAAAAAGGAAGATATATTCAATTCGACTGTAAGTTTTTAATTATTTTATCTAACATTGAAATTACAAAACAGAATTTGGAAATATCACTTACAGCCTCCGCTCGCTTCTTCGATGCTACCGTCTCTTTTCTTTCCCATTTTCCTCAGACCGAATCTGTTCAGTCTGTCTTCTACTCTCTTCCTCGCTCTGAAACAAGACGAACCAAACTTTAGTGATAAGCTTCAGTAATCGATAGGTTCTATAGTCCTCGGCTGGATACTAAATACTTTTAATTTGACTGTTTGTCAAATTGGGAATCCTCAAGTATCTTCAAGGCAAGCCATTATAATTTAGATTCTTACCTAACGGTCGAATCATTCGATTTTTATCCAATGAAACCTTTTCCAGCTTTCTTAAAAGCCAACTATCTTGCCAGGCAAGGTGTTTGCTGTCTTTGACTACACTTCATTTACCAGTCACGTTTTGGCACAAACTCCTTACTAGTCAGTAACAAAACCTGATGACGTCACTTGTCATCGTCATTGTCTTTCAAACTTGTTGTAAATGATTTATTTCGGTCTTGCTTAATCGATCGATTAACGTCACTGCGAGTTACACACGTGACCATTTTTGACTCGGAACGCTATTTCTGGCGGAGTAAATTATTATACCATGCTCTATCTGTAGGAAGTGTGAAGTGTACCTGGTGAGTGTATACCCGACGCGTCGTTTGACATGCACGGGTCTGGCGTGGTGCGGAAGGTGGTGCGCGCGCGCCAGGGACGCCGTGGAGCCGGACTGCGGGAGGGACTCCCCCGAGCCGCAGCCGTTGCGCCGTAACGGTGCGCCACTCGGCTTTTGACGGAACCAGTTCACTGGAAGATCCAGAAAACAAGTTACGAGCTTCACTGACCAATACTCTGATCTGATCCAAACGCTTGTCTTTAGTTGTCATGTTCATCTTCATGGCAGGACTTTATTATTATGCGAAATCTCTAAATCTTATAATTTCACAGGATGCATTGTCCTTGATATCAGAACAAGTTTTTGGAAGGATCTGTAATGGTTTCTAAAATAAATAAATTCCTGATTGGTGAGAAATAACCAAGCGACTAAATGCTTTAGTACGAAGTGAATTAAACAAAAATGGCGCTTTTCACACAACTCTCTACTGACAAAACAGCCTTAGGATTGGGCGCAGTCCGTGCTCCTGCGCAAAATACTTACTAGTCTGAAATTAATATATTTTGAATTTGAATTTTGAAATAGAACAAGCAGGCGCTATGTGACTTGGTTAAAGAGTATTTGAAAGTGTTAGTAGAGTATCCCATGATTGTAGTGCCGCATTAGCCTCGTAGAAAACATAACTAAACAAAGGTCTTTCACTTAATAGCTATTCTCAAAGTAGGCAATACATATCAAATTTCTCTAAATGGGTAAAAAGCGCTGATCGTACTTGGAAACAGCACAATACTTTCAAAGGCGGGTCACCAAGATCTCAAGGGCACTTGGGCACTTTACATTTGCTACGGGCCCGCTACAATTGCTGGCTTAAGCAAGCACTGCGTGTTCATCTACGACTTACCTATTCCACTGATGTGAAACTTGGAGGGAATAGACTTGGAGTGCGATATCTTGTGGTGCGGCGTGATGTCGGCCGAGGAGGCGGAGGGGATGGTGCGCTCCGACTGGCGCGGCGTGAGCTGGTGCCTGCGCGTGCGCACTGAGAGGGGAGACTGGGACGACGACTCCTCGCCCTGGTCCGTGTCCAGGAGGCTCTGGGACAAGAAATGCTCAACAAATGAGTCTGATTCTGAAGCAGGGTAGGTGAGTTTGTATATATCCTACTATACTACTTCCTACTAATATTATAGACGCGAAAGTTTGTAAGAATGGATGGATGGATGGATGGATGGATGTTTGTTACTCTTTCACGTCAGAACAGATCTGGATGAAATTTGGCACAGGAATAGATTATGGACTAGAATAGCACATAGGATACTTTTTAAACGCGGGTGAAACCGCGGAGCGCAGCTAGTGTATTTATAGAATTAAAATAGATGTAATAAAAAAATATTATGACAAGTTGAATATTACTTAGAGGATAAACATTTTAATCTCGCGTAAATTTTTATGTTTTACCTAGAAATTGTTATTTTTTTTTAGTTAAGAGTTATAAGATGTCTTAATTAAGTTTTATAATGCGACACCCTTACAGGGTATATGTATCTACTAATGGTTACATATAAGCCATTTACAAAAAAAAAAATAAGCTGAGTGGGCAACCCAAAGCAGCCGTTATTTAGTACAAACCAGGGCCTACAATGTTATCTATCATCCGACCCGATCCGAATGAAAACGTCCGTATAATAATGCAAAACACTAAGTATACTATGGTGGCAGACCAAATTTAATGCTAGACTAACTTACTATTCTTTAGTTAAAAATCGGTAGCAACGGTATAGTTACGCAATCTTACTCGAGAGGTAATTTTTATTCCAGCCTATTGCTGTTTAACGTTTTTAATCACACCGCAGTTGACCGCAGCTAAACTTCAGGTAAGGTGTATATACACCTTCCTTGTCAGCCCTAAAACTTTAAAAACAATTTTCATCTCGAGTAAAACTTTTTTTATGCCATAGGTGGCAAACAAGCTAACGGGCCGTCTGATGGTAAGCAATCACCGTTGTCTATGGATACCTATAATACCAGGGGCTTCACAACTATTTAATTCTGAGACATTATTGTAGAAAAGCCGCATACTTACATGAGTGCTAACATGGGCACCCGTCGACGAAGTGCTGCGTTTCTTGAATGTGAACTTTTTGTGCGTCCTTTCGTCCGGCGCACACCCTGAGTCCGCGCCTGTCTCCGATCCGCGCTCTTCTTCAGACATGCGAGGAATGTGTCTGGGGGAAAAGAGAGGGAAATTTGACCTGATTTTAAACTGTATATCTACTAAGAGTCTGAACTCACAGAAGAAACACCGTAGGAAAGGGGTCACAAATCGGCATGGATTTTTTTACAAAATTCCAGTTCGTTACTGAAATAGCATACGGGATCCGGCACGGTTTCACGTGACAGGTTTAATATAAAAATTGAGTTTTTAAATTACAAAAGAATTTTTTCAGGTTCTAACTGCAATATTTCATCAATACCCATTGAAAGAGGCATGACAGAATGCTAAGATTCCAAAGACGCGATTTCAAAGATTGCGCAGAAGAAAAATCACACACATACACTAGTTTTAAAAAAGTTGGCCTGTCACTTTTCGTTTATAAGATCATTATTATTTTTCTTCTGCGCAATCTTTGATAATGATCTTAAAAACGAAAAGTGACAGGCCAACTTTTTTAAAACTAGTGTATGTGTGTGACAGGTACGTCTTTTACTAGGGTTGCGTCATACATTTTGTTCATTTAGAACCCAACAGTTGGCTGTTATTGTTTTTGGCCCGTGCAATGTTTTCTGAGTCCATCTGGACACATTTATCGAAGGATCAGACATACATACGAGTAGGTGTAAAGTCTCAATTCGCAAAATGGCACCTTGAAAACAAGGCTCAGAACAAGTGTTAACCTTGACTCGCTGCCAGTTGCTCTATGATCGAATATCTTACCTGATAACTCTAGTGGTTTGCATATTGGAGTCCTTGGGCTGGCTGTCGGGTCGCTCCGCCGTGTCCAGCAGCGCGCTGAAGGCGACCACTCTGAACTGGCCGCCGTGCGCCTCGCGCACGTAGCTCAGTAGCTGACGGACTTCCATGTACAGCGTCTGGAAAATAGAGCATAGTCAATCGAGGTATTTTTTTTAAATGGATAATAGGTCGGCGTTTGACCACCAACTCGCCTGATGTTAAGCGACGTTGTGGTCTAAGATGGAGCACGACGACCTATAAGATACTTATTCACTCTAGCCTTGAAGTTTTAGAGTCAAGAAGTACAAAGACGGTAGTTGAGTGAGGCGCTACAACTGCACCACTGCTCAGACCCGTCTTCGGAACGAATAGGATGAACAATGTTGATTAGTTGCGCTTTTACATGGTATAATAATATGCCCCGCCAGTTATAAGCATTCCGGAGTCAAAATGGTTCCATGACAGCTCGCAGTGACGTCAATCGATGCTTATGCAAGACCGAAATAACTAATTTACAACAAGTTCGAAAGAGACGGATGACGATGACGAGTGACGTCATCAGGTGTTGGCTCCCGGAATGCTGGACCTTGTTTTGTTTGGATTATGAATAATATACAATACAATATATTTATTTTGTGGAAAAGTCTTTGCCTTAACATTAATTGCCGACGAGCCTCAAACTAGGCGTACAAGTCTCTGTCTTGGGACTCTGGGATATTTATCAGTTACAATACTTACTAACTTTGTGCTAACTCTTAAAGAAAGAATAAATGGATGGATGATTGGATGTAACAAAATATAGGCCAGTTTTAGTTGACGGTTTTTCCGATTGTGAAGCCTGAAATTCTTGCAAGTTTCCAAATAGAGACCATGGCAGCCTAATTTTACTGAAAGTTACACGTTACAGTACCGTTGTGGCATGTTATACCTAAAAATCAATGTTTTTCTATTTTAAACTTGTTTTACCTTATTATCGAGCATCTTTAGTTCCTTATGCATCAGCGCGAACCTTGTAACGAGTACTCTGAACGTGGTCTCTATGATAAACGTCTCAATCGCTCTGTTAGCATTATTGCCAGCGCCGAAGTTAGTCGCATAGCCGTTCTGCAAGTGGCTTATGTCTGGAGACTTGGCGAAATTTCTCTTTTGTTGATCTGAAATAGATTGTGAAAATTTGTTTGCTTAGTTTGGGGTCCGGCGACCGCGTGTGAAAAAATACCCGAATCATTATTTTTTTATTTTTAAATCATAACATAACATATCGTCACGCCTTTCCCCCGAAGGGGCTGGTGTAAAACACCCACTCTTCGCCGGACGATATTCAGTCCCTAATGTGACAGGGGGCGAGCCTGTCGCCATACACCGGGCTCCAGTCATGTAGCAGATGTCATACAATACGCACATATGTTCACACAAAGAACAAATTAGTGCGTGCCTTCAGCTGGGTCCGAACCCTCTAGCTTGAGAGGCGGGCTTTCTCCGGCTTGGCTATCATCGCTTTTGACACAAATATATAGATAGACATAAAAACAAAGTCTCTCAATAAATCCCAACTTACTCATAGGAGAGACTAAAGACGCCGGTTCGACGCAATATCCAACAGTCGCGTGCAGGTTGTCCAGCACCTCCCAGATCGGAGCGAGTTTCGTCATCTCCTTCAAGCGGAGCGTGAACTTGGCTGTGGAGGCGGAGCGGAGCTGCCGCAGCGTGTTGCGAGCTTGCACGCGCAGGCATTCCGCTTGCGGGCCGCGGAGGGCTTTCGTGCAGCCGTGGGAGCAGCCTAGCTGCCGGAGTAGCCTGGAAATTTACATGGTCTGTGTAACAGACTATTCGTGGTATGGTGAGGATGCTATTACGTCGCCATCGATGTGATGAGATGTCATCCTAGGCGATTTCAACCACAGCAACTTTTGCTTCTGTTTGCTACTTATGTGTAAGCATTTTGTGAGCGTAAATATGGGGCATCTATCACTGATGCATCGTCCTAGGATATCCGTGACACACGCACGGTATAAGTACAACACAGTACAATCAGCAAGAATAAATTGCGACAAACCAAGTTGATTTGACATAATTATACCCTCTTTATTGTAAGGCCTTTGGAAGGTGTTTATAATTGACTTGCAAGCGAGTTTAATTAAGATAGGTTTAATATTAACTGCTCATCTGGTCGTGCTCGTTAAAAATTGCGGCGAAGAATAAATTCCATGAAGGAAAATATTTTAGGGAAGATTTAAGGACTAGTAAGATGTGCGGACAGACGGATTCAAATTTCATACCTGAGCAGAATATGCATGATCATGTAGTAAGGGCAGTCCAAGTTTTCCTGGTCTTTAATGGTTTTGTCCTTGGAACTCTCGCCACCTTCCACGTTGGTAGATTCCTGGCTGTGGGCGCAGGGAATTCCTGAATCTCTTTCCTATATTAATAAAAAGAATAAGGCAAACCATTAACTTCATAGGTAAGTAATAAAGTTTTTGCAATATAAAGATACTCTTTAGGAGTTCCTAATGCCGCGGTCATGCTTTAGACATATTTGCACCAATCTAGATCTTGGGGCCAAGACATCAGTGTGTGTCTTTGGACACAAAGTGTATCACGCAGTAATAAAGTTCAATATTGGCCATTACAAATTGAAGCCGAGCTTCGACCCCAAGTTTAACCAATGCAAGGCCGCGGCATAAATCATTTACAAAGTACCTATCGGGAAAAGTAAAAGTCACAGGTAAAATTGTAAGACACAGTAAAGCACAATGCAATGTCTGAGAGATGTTTACCTTACTATCTTTATCTTTATCCTTTCCGAAGTCTGCGAAGGGGTCCACAGTTCCAGGCTGTGGCGGGTCGTCGCCTATAGTATTCTGCCAGTTCTTGTGAACTCCTATCTCCATCAGTATATCGACCATGTTCAACATCACTTCCATCACTCGGACTGTTATGTAGAAACTGTCCATTGTCGCTACTGAATATACGGCCTAAAATTAAATTAAATAAAAATGTATACTTATTATTTTATAGATAAACAGTTTAAATTATAAACTACTAGCTGCACCCCGCGGTTTCACCTGCGGTTTAAAAGTATCCTATGTGCTATTCTAGACTATAACCTAACTCTGTGCCACATTTCACCCAGATCTGTTTAGCCGTTCTGGTATGAAAGAGTAACAAACATTCATCCATCCATCCATCCATCCATCCATTCTTACAAACTTTCGCGTTTATAATATAAAGTAGGATTTCTCGGGTTTCTACAGAAGCGGATCTTAGAGGAGCGGAGCTCAGCCGTGCATGACTTGACCATGCAATCACGATGCTTCCACTGAAGCGGAGCGAAGATTTCGAGTACTGTGATTGGTCAATCCATGCACCTCTTAGCTCCGCTTTCTTTCAGTGGAGTCGCACCCTACAGCCAGTCAATTGATATGCCAGCGAGCAATGCTCGTCCCGCGAACTAGAGCTTCAACAGCCTTGCCAAAGATATGAGTATACATTTCAGATGAATTTATGATGTCTTCATGATATCAAATTCTGGACATAGAGTACGAAGATACGAGTAAATTACGTTAACGAAAAAGAAAAAGAACTTTGGACCACTAAGGTGATTGATTTTAGTGTGTTAAAATGTTCATAAATTCTTTCTAGGTATTGTTGAAACTCACTTTCAGTACGACTTGGAAGTCTATATCGCCATCCTTAGTGATATAGTAGAGAGTTCCAGGCGCCTCTTGTATTTCTTCCACCACGTATGTGATGTTAGAGTCAGTTTGCGAACGGGTAAGGCTCGGCTTGCGTTCCGGAGTGGGAATGTGCTGTGACCCTTGCATGCTCACTGAGTCTATTTGGGACTCTAGTGAACCCTGAAATTGAAAATTGGTTTTTGAAGAATTACAGTAGCCCTTTTAGCAATAAACGTTGTATAGCCTCTGAATAGCTTTAGTGTTTTGTCTTCTTCGTTCTTTTAAATGTTTATACTCGACAAAAAAAAAGACAAAGGACTGTGAAACTATTTCGAAGTTAAATAACGTTTATAGCTAAGGGGTATTTGAATTGTTTATAGCAATGGAATTCGTTGGTTTTCAGTCGCGTCGTAATGTGTTTAGATGACTTTAAATATGTCATGAGTAACTTTAAAAGCGATGGCAGCATAGTTGGAGAAGGCCCGCCTCTCAAGCCAGAGGGAGCGGGTTCGAACGGAGCGGACGGCACGCATCAATTTGTTCATTGTGTGAACATTTTTAATAGATTAGGTATAAAAAATGTATTCACTCACTTGTCTGGTTTTAGACAAATAGTCTGGAGAAGGAGTAGGCGTGTGTTCGGTCACAGTAATTATAGGATTTTTCTTTTTCTGAACATTCGGTGGCATCGCATTTGATGGCCCTTGAGCTCTTTCCGTTTTTATTTCACCGATGTACCTGAAATAAATCATGTATTTCGTTGTTGTCCTTTAGCAATACGTAAATGAGTATAGACTTACCTGTTTTCTTGCAAACCTCAATTTCGACTATTGTCTATATCCAGACATTGTTATTGGCAGTGGATGGTGGAGCCATCTATTTGTGCTTTTTATCGACCTATAATCTATATGCTAATAATTGGTGCTTACGACTTTTTAGTACTAATGTAGTTAAGAAGAGTTTTATTTAGATCACAGATGTGTTTTAGTTGTTTCTGTTACAGGTATGACTCTAACATGATGTTTAAACTCTGGTTTATGTTGTCATTTATGTTATGATGTATACTAAACTTTATTGAATGCAACTTATAGTTTCAAACTAGTAAAAGTGTTAACTAGTGAACTACTACGTTGTGTTTTTAATGGTAGTCTGCAATTTAGCTGACCAAAGCTAATAATATTCCTATCTACAGATTGAAGCTATAATTTTAACTAATGTACTTTCTACTGCTTTAGTAAAACTGTTGAGTTAAAGTAGCGTCTATAGGGCTTTCGCGCGTGCATGTTAGTCCCTATTCAGAACGCTAAATTGCTAAATTTAAACTAGTTAAAAATATATCTGGGGGCTTAACGCGAGTTTTAATAGTTAACGGAACTTTTTTCGTTTTCATTTGGCACCATACACTTAACCTAGTTCCTTAAAGTTTCCGCCAGGGGCGCTTTATTAAAATGTATGGAGCCAAACAAAAACGAAAAAGTTTTTGAAACGATCAAGAAATGTGGTAAGCCCGCTGTCTTTGATATGGCTTCGTATTAGACATTCAATACAAGGACAACATCAATACTTTTAAGAAGTTTTAGATTTAGCAATTTAGCGTTTTGAATAGCGCTTAGGTAGGTATAAACTATGTACAAAATGTTTGCAAGTGTTCATTCACTATTTTCAGTGTCAGTGTTTAGAAGCTTTCAATATTGGTCTAATGCGAAGGCGTATAGAAATACCGGCATCTAGATTGAATAACGAAGCGCAATCTAGGCATATTTAACTGTTTTATGCATTTTTTACCATGGTCATGTTAGGGTAGCGACAATGTATGAAGCCTCTATTTTTCTTAACGCTTTCCGACTTACCCATTGGATGCTAGCTCATCGATCAGACAGCTAGCGACCGAACCGCCCGTCACATAACGTACGGGCATAAGCGCAATAACGCGGGAGAAAGAGAAAAATACAATTGTTTAGGGCCGCTTTGTTACAATACACGTTCTCTCGCTCGCACATTTTTTTTAATTTTATTAAATTATTTAGGGTGATATTAAAAAATATTTTTGATGTATTTTCTATTTTTTTTTTCAATATGTTGTAGGGTCAACTGGGGTAAATGCCTCTGTGGGGCAATTGCGTCTTTAGAGAATTACTGACAAATCCTTCACAAATTAGGCAACTAACGCCATCTTGTACAGATTATTGCAACTAGAGATTGGAAAAAGATGTATGTGGCGCCTAATTTGCACAGGGTTTGTCAGTAATTACTCACCTATGAATTTTTGTTAAGCAATGAAGAAAACATTTTATCGTTCAATGGAATTAATGAAAACTTGCGTGGATCTACATGCGCATTCGTTTAAAAACCATAAATGTTTTAAGAAATTAAAAAACTATTCCAAGAAGGTTTTCAATATCACCCTAAATATTTTTATAAGTTTTAAAAGAAGTATTACTTACGTGTCTAAGCGAGAGAAAACGAAAATCGGTTTTTAGGAAATATCACAGAATGTGCACAGAAATAAATCATGCTGTTACAATTGTGGAAAACGTTTCACAAGTTTAGAAATTGATTATTTTCTCTTAAATAAGATAGGCGATGGTTGAATAAAATGTGTGAAAATAGGGATTTTTCTAAAAAGGGTGCGTGCAAGCGGTTTTGATATTCCTTTGCTTCGTTACCCTTCTATCTATACTAAGCTCGAATTATTTGTAAAAATAAATAAATACTTTTGATTTCAAAATACATAATCACCAGCTATGGATAGTAAGAAAATCATACTGTCATTATTACTATGGAGAAGAAAAAAAAATGCTATGATAAAGAAAAATGTGTCGTAATATTATGTTATTTCTGATTTTGTGCTCACCTGAGGCTTGGCATACTTTTGCCTTTGATAAGGTTGCATTGGAACAGATCTCCTGTGAGTCTAGGAGCGATTGGAGGGAAATTGCTTGCTAAGGCAGAATTAGGCCTGTCGTCAGCATTATCAAGACTTCGGTGGTATTCCTAGAACAAAAGAAAATCAGATAAGCTCTTTTTAAGGACCCTAGCACAGTTATCAGACTATTTTAGTGACTGTAACGTCACTGAAATACACAAGAACAACTTCAGATGAACTCAATCACAGTTGGTGAACTTAGCCCCACTTTTCTTCAGTCCTTAATTTCATCAAGCGGTCAACAAAACAACAAGCATTCAACAAGTCTGATATCTTCGCTAGGGCTTCAAGAATCTCACAAAAACATCTAATAAAAAAATATATCTACTGATAGCATTCTTACTGCAGAATGAAACGAAAACTTATGATCGTCGTGACCAATTTTCTCTAACGCTTTCTCGGATTTCGAGAGCAGTTTCGTTTCAACAAAGGCTTTTAGGTCGGCCATTTTCATTTTGCGTTTTATTTTCTCGCTTGACCGTCTGGCCATGACTGGTTCTTCTTCTAACTTTGGTGTAGAGAATCCCACTTCTGTCGCCGGTAAGTCTTTGCCATCGGGAATTTCTATTAAGTTTTTTATGGAGTCTCGATCTTTGACCTCCGGGCTTTGGTATACGGAGACTTCGATTTTGGGAATGGGGAGAGAGTTGCTTCGCTTCCTCGGTAGAGTTTGTTTGGAGATGTCATCGCAAATATCTCGTAATCTGAAAAACAAAAGCATGGCCAGGGCGGAATAAACGGCGAAGTGACCGATGTTATAAATTACGAACGAATCACGATTTCATCATGTGTCAAAGAATCGAGTATGAGAGAGAAATAAGAAGAATGTACGAACAAAAACAATGATAAAACATACCTATTATACAAAAAATGCAACGCCCAATAGACACCTTCCTCTTGCCATTGTGAAGTGAAAAGACAACGCAATGTCGCGACATCGAGGAAAGTTGCTGCCGATACCTAAAAAATTCCAATAGTCTGTCAATGTCTGCATTTTCTATAATTTCATCTTGCACCGTTAATAAATGTACACCGTACAGGTTAGGTATAAATTGTTTTTATATTATTGGCGTTATACCTATTATATTTAAAGAATAGACTAGAAAGCAGAATAGCATCAAAACATTGGGAAATAAGATGAACACAACATATTATGATAATCAAACAGACTCACGTAGACATGTTTGGATGTTGGGGGTCTTTCAGTCGACGGCGTACTTTTCGGTCCCGGTCCACTGTCCGACAAAGACTCTTTGTCTGATGAACTAAGAATAAAAACAAATTTTTCTTTAACAACTAAGGATGTAGTAAAAAGGACTTGAAAATTCCGAACAGTGAGAGACATTTTGGGAAGGGAACATTCTGGAACGTTTTGATACTTAGGGATATTTTAGGAAGGGGACATTTTGCGACTAAACGTGGTATACCTCATTTTCGTGACTTGTGGCAAAGGCTTTATGCCAGAAGGCAGAGCTTGTTTAGAAGCATCGGTCTTGCGAAGTTGAAACATGCTTGGATCCGCTGCGTACACTGTGTAGGGCTCCTTAGTTGTCCCACCGAAGTTTTGCTCAGACGGCAGCCGATAGATAAACTGAAAATTAAAAAGAATTAGAGATATTCACTACAAAGGAGGTTCTATATTTCGACCAAATTAAAAAAATGTCCTATTTGCGAACTTAGGATTAATGAATACAGATGGCGCTGCCAACGATTTGTCGGTTGCAAATCGTAGTTAAGAATTTTTAAGCTAAGTTGATCTAATGGGGATTTTTACTCAAGCCAATATAAACTATTTCTTGCCGATTGCCGAGTATTTGACTCTATCACTTCATTTAACATTATCAAACATTGATATAAAAAGTATTCATAAATAAATTAGCCTTAAAGGTGCACAGGTCAAAGGCAAGTAATGTAAATACTTACCACATGCTCTTCCTCAGTGCTAGAACTTTCTTCTGGAATCGTTTCTGGGAATATTGTTTCTTTAGGAGACGATATCCAGGGCTCCTCCTCAGTACTGCCCTGTTTAGACTGCACTTCAGACTGACAGGCCGAAACATTCTGACTTGGCGGGCTACCATTAGTTGGGCCTTCTTCCTTAGAAAACTTGCCTAGAAATATGATCATGAAATTATTAAGCACAACTTGAATTAAATATTAGATTAAAGTACTTTTTATGTGCGATCTTTAAACATAGTCTTGTCCTAATAAACACATAGGCTTGCTTTCTATTTAGCATCAATAAAATTGTGAGTTCTAAACTAATACAAGCACTTCAGGCTGTCAACAACATCTATTTGAAACATTAAGCTATTATGCATGTACGGTAGCGGTCAAAAGTCCAGTAGCAATCCGAAAAAGTGTTAGCGTCAAACGAAATTGCACTGTTACGTTCTTCTATGAGACGTTTCGCACGCTCAACTAAATCGCACTCTTTCATCATGAACCAACCAGAAAGAGCGCGGCTATGCTTTGTGTATTTTGTTAGGCAATACGAAGATGCGGTGTTGTTCCTTCATTGTAGGCAATAATGAAATATGTATGATCAACTGACAAATGCGTCTGTGGAGCAATTATGTCTTTCGAAAATTACTGATAGACCCTTCACAAATTAGGCAACTAACGCCTTACAGTACCGAAATTATACTAGTAACTACTATCTCTACTAGATGGCGTTAGTTAGTTCCCTAATTTGTGAAGGGTTCCTCCCAATTGTGGGAGAATTACTGACGCAATTGCCCCACAGACGCATTTGTACCAGTTGACCCTAAATATTGAATAATGAACTTTATTTTGGTTGGTGATTTTCGTTATGATTGTTTGACTCATAGGTTTGAGTTATGTTTAATTAAAATATTTTTTTATTAAATTCTGTAGATTCGAAAAATCGATTCTGCTATAAGTATTTGTCTAATGTTTAACCACATGCATTTGACGAACTTCGCATTCTGGTAGGTAGTTACACCGTATGCTGCGCTGTTGTTTGTTGTAACATAACACACACAGGGATATACAGCGTGCACACAGGCGATTTTTAAAAGTGCTACTGCACTTTTGTACCCTCGTTTCATACTCAAAGAGACAACACAAGGAAGTGTGGTGTCCCCTTAAGTATATGGTACATAATAGCTCAATGACTTTGAAATCAGTCTACAGCTAAAGTCTACTAACAATGTAGCTCCTACGTAACTAGAACACTGACTTTAGCTTTTATCTTGTTTGTAATAATCCCCAAGCACAAATCACTCCTATAGATACCGCACGCAATACGAAATGTTTGTTGTGACCAAATACACCAGTTTTTGAGAAAGAACCAATTAAAGTACATTTTTAGGTGCTTTATGTGGCGTGCGGAATCTATAGGAGGTGATATGTGTCCCCAAGCAAGCGTCTATTGCAATCTATATCTATTGCAAGGCTTCCCAAACTTCAGCATTTACCCTAAAACCCTAGTATGAGTGTACCAAGCCCTTGGTCCGACTGAGGTACCTGAAATTGCGATCCGCGAATAGTTTGAGAAACCATACACTATAATTCAATATGAAACATTGTTGTTAGCATATTGAATACTTACGCCCCAGAAAAATATCGCCATGCTGATTTTTCTTAGAAAACTTGCCTCCAAGTGTCTTCGGCTTGGGTTTCACGAGGGTTGTGAAGCATGAAGCGTCGGGATGGCGAAACTCCCAGAGTGCTTGCCACATTTTAAGACCATTCTCAAGACGATAATTGTTTGTGAAGTCTGACTCTTTGAGGTGTTGTGATAGTGGCGCAAAAAGATACACAAACAGCTGAAAAATACAATGAGCTTCTTATGTGAACTTGAAATAAATTTGCTTGCATATATTTTAAGACCAATATCAATTTAGGTAAATAATACTTATTTGCAGTAGACTCATACCGTCATAGTTGGTACTGAAAAAAGGTAGTGGAAAGGATTAGAGTAAAAAACTCCGTTTTCATAATCATTGTCTGCACATTCGTCGCAGGCATCAAGTATGATCCAGTGTAATGTATAGAGCAGTTTCGTCTCCACATTGCCTAGGGATTGCATGTTGTCTTTTACCCTGCAAAATATAATTAAGCTTTTAATAATTCACTATGCATGTTGGATTAGATTAGATTGTACTAGGTGTATCAAAACCTAGTACAATCTAATCTAATTTTAAATATTAGCTTACTACTACCATTTGATCATTAGGACATAGTCAGCCAAAGTTTTGTAACACAACAAAGACTTCAAAAACTTTGTTAAAGCTTATATACTAGGCTAGCAGTTTCGGTCGAAGTTGGTAACATGCTGGGTTAGATTATGAATCAAAACTATAGGTAGCTAATTACCTATTTAAGTTTCTGTATTTATTATTTATTAGGGAATGCTGAAGTAGTTACCTGGTATGCAATAGAGCAGCTAACGAATGCATTACGTGGGGCAGAGATGCCTGTATTAACCGCCATCGCGGTATCGCCTCGATGGCTTCTGTGAGGCTGATGGACAGCCCGAATCGAAGATTTTGCACTAAAACCTTCTCGAACGACTGTAAATTGAAATATTAGGCGCTGTTTAGGACGTTTAAGTAAGGTAAGTATTCAAAATAAATTGTGAATCAAACTTAGAGATTCAAAGTTATTTATTCGAAAAACTCCGTGATCTGCTCACCTTGCATGCTTCTTTGAGCTCCTAGGCAAGCAATGTAAAGGTAAAAATAAAAGCATTAATACTTAATTTCATACTCTCGTGATTTTAAAATTTTACTAAAATGATTCAAATGCGCTTTGTTTATTTACAATTTTTTTCGATGCTGTAATCGAGAGTCAGCTGATTGCCACTCTGCTGATTGGTGGGATTGTATGGTTTTCGTTACAATGACAGAAACAATGACGGTAAATTCAAGAATGACATTGACAGATCTCGAATTACTTAATTTTTTTTTAAGAGTTGGCTAATGCTCATCAGAAATTTTGCATTTAGCCAGCATCAATGCACAGGATCAGAATTTGTTGAACTAAGTATACTAAGTATAAGGGTACTCAGGAATTTAAAAATGCTTTTCATATAAGTACTTAGTGATCTTTAAATTTCAATGATACGCTTCGAGGGTGCTGTCAAAATTGACCGCCACAATTATTTGAAAACCCTACATTTTGAGTTTCGAGTTTGAACCGGTGGGGCAGATGCTGACGCCCGACCTTGCCGTATCCATGGGTACGCCCATGATAGGAATCCTACTTTTAAATATAATTATTGTAAAAGCAAAAGTTAGCACCTAAGTGTGTGGTGTGTGTGTGTTTGTTTGTTACTTCTTCAAGCTCAAAGGGATGGAAGATGATGAAATTTAGTATGAAGATAGGTTATATCCCGAATCAACACACAGGCGGGTAGCACCGCGCGGCCTGTGTCTATTTTTTTTAAGGGTCCAATTCAAAGCAAAACACTGTACCTGTATTATGAGTTTTGATAGTTACGTAAACTTTTTCGTTTTCGTTTAGCTCCATACATTTCAAAAAGCGCCCCTGGCGGAAATGAGTGTTGAAAACAAGTATATTGTATTGAACCGAACGAAAATGAAAAAAGTGTACTTTAATTGGTATTAAATCTCATAGACTTATGGTAACGGAACAGGCTACAACTACAAGACACTACAAAAATTATGAAATAGTACCGATTATCTGCCTATGTACTTACCTAAAATAGCATGGAAAATAAAACTTTTCTAACTAAAAGTTACAATTGTATCATAACTTATACCTACTTATTTACAAAAGAAATCAAATAAAGGATATATTCAATGTGTTCCAAAAGCAAGCTGCTGGTGCTAACTTACGTGATGTCCTGGAGCTCGTTGACAGAACTGCATGTGATCAACAAATAACACATTTACAAATATTTATGTACAGCATTAACAGTGCAACATCGATTTACTTAACAAAAAAACATTGCTAACAAAGTCGGCTCCAAACTATCGACGTGAACGCCCGCGAAAGCGCCGATTTCCATCGTTCCTAGGGTACGACCACGGACATATAAACTGGCGTTTAAAATAGACAAAATTGGTAATTTTCATACAAATTTGTCCATTTTGTCGATTTAAAACGTCAGTTTAAATGTCCGTGCTCGCACCCATAATGGACAAAAAGTTTTTAAAACAGTTTTTGAACACTTTCGCGTTTAATAGTTTGGACCCGGCTTTAAATAGAGTGTCAGTTCCGGGAATCGAACCCGAGCCTCCTGGTGAAAGCTAGGTATCCTAGTCACTAGAGATAACATCTACCTATCCTAATTACACACTTAGATCGAAATAGATACCATATTTATTTAAAGTTTGAGCAAGTAAGTAATTATCATTATCATTTGACTGCCTCGGTGGCTCAGTTGCTAGTGAACCTGCCCTCCGAGCTTGGGGGCGTGGTTTCGAGTCCCACCTAGAGTAAACATTCAGGTGATGAACTATTTTATTTAATTTTTATTATTATTAATTTAAGCATGCAGGTATTTAATTTAATTTAATAAAAATATATAATGTTCTTAGCAAAAAAACGGCAGCTTTTTCCAAAGTTTAAATAAATATGCTCCACCTGTTCCGATCTGTGCTCTTATATGCTCTTATATCTGTGCCTTTCTAAGTATTTTTTCGGTAATATCAGTTGCTATATTGCTGATTATTTACCGACCTAATATGCTCATTTGAAGGTAGATATTTACAACAACAAACGGGTTCTAAAGCACACATGAGCACACAGTGGATAGAGTGTCTGCTAAATAAGTAGAATGTTTTGTCAAATGTATGGACTTATCAAAAACTCACTTGCCTAGTGTAATTTACAGTAAACACTTATATCTCCAACCATGTGTTGGACGCGTTGGTAGCTTTCCCTCAAACATTTAGGTAAATAGGTAGTTTGTAGAATTAGAGCTCCTGCTACGATTACAAACAACAAAAACACACAAAGTGCCACTAACTTATCTGTAGATTTGATCGGGAGAGCCTTAATTGTGGTTTTTAAGCAAACTGTAAAAAATTTATAAAAAATCAAAAGAAATTAGTGTTAGAAAAAGAAAATATTGGAACTTATTTTATTAACGCTGTTGTTAACTTTTTCAAACATTTTATCGAAAACTTAATGAAGATTTTTTCACGTGGTTTGTGCATGAGGTTTAAATTAGCTATGTAGTAGGTAGCCAGCATACTGAAATGTTTTTAGTAAAAATGTACCTATCTCTTTAAGCTCTGATTGCGTTTATGCCTATTATTGTGCAGAACGATAGTACCCCCCATTCAGTGCTCTCTACAAATAAGTTAGTCTTGCTGTGGCTTCGATCAGATAATATCAGATACCTAATTTGCTCTAATCGAAGTGCTGTTAAGTTGATGAATCAGCATGTGTTTACTTACTTCAATATTAAACTTACCATGCAAGCCGCATCGTGCACTTTCCCTAGCCTCGGCCTGACGAAGGGCGTGCTTTGTCTCCATAAGAATATCTGCACGGGTATAGGTACCACCTCCTCGGTGATGCAGTCATCTTCAGCCACCTCCTTCACCTTCGCCTTGACGGGTAAAGCGACTACAAAAGAGTACGAATTGAGCATTTCTGAGTTCTAGCCCAAAGGGCTTTCTGCGCAATGAGTATAGTGGCGAGGAAGCGACACCGCCAGGAAATCATGGCCAGAATATTTTTATTTTAATCTAGCCCGAATATCAATACATAGATTATTTAGTAGGTTAAGTAAGCACTTAAAGATGCCTACATGTACCTATTTAAAATTCATCCATCAAAACTGTTTCATGAACAAAACGTTCAATCGTTCAAATGTTGTTTTGAAGATGAATTTCCGTAAAGTACCGCCTTGCATGTACCTACTGTACAGCTCTTTCAGCAATTAACGATCAGCTGAGTAGCAGGGTTATTATGTACCTACATAACAATAATTACTTAAAAATATTCACAAAGAGACGCCTGATTCGTCAATCGTTAGGCTTGCAGGTACCACCTTTTTCAGCAATTAACGATCAGCTGAGTAGCAGGGCTATTATGTACATAACAATCATAAAATTATCTTACCTATAAACATTATTCATAAAGATACACAAAGAGAGTAATAATGGATACTAGCCTTACAGTATTTATGGATACAGCCTTAAGTAGACAAATACTTAAATTTTTGTGTCTAGATTTTAACTTTGTATAACTGCGTGTAACTGAACATAATTATATAAATAGGTACGTAGCTCGTAGTTAGGTACATATTAGTAAAGGCTAGGCACCTACCGGTTGGCTCGATCATCTCTCCTTGCAATCATCTAAGCCACTGGACACAAAAAACACATGTGTTTTAAAAAAAAAAAACCATCTGACACAAGTGAGAAAGGAAACAGCTTTCAGTGCGAAAGTCCGGGATAGAATGAGGCATCGCGCTGCGGAAAGGCTCGGGTTATTAGGGGTGCTAACATGGCGCTGAATTCTCGCAAGTATTTTTATTGTGCGTAAATATAAAATTGAAGGCATTGATTACATTTTGAATACCATTCGATAAGATATACGAATGTCAAGAATTGGAAAATATATCTTTGCGGTTTCTTTCGCAAAAAAAAGAAATGTAATTCAGGATACCCAGTGGGACAATTGAATAGTTAGGTACCAATTTTGTCAGTCACATGTAACCTAAATTTATAATTAAGTCCCTACATAGTAATCTAATGTTAAAAGTAAACAGATGAATACGCAAAGAATAGAGAAGGTTTTCATTTGTAATCTAATTTTTATAACAAGTCGATTGTTAATAAGAAACATTGAATTAGTTGAATTAGATAATTTATATTACGATTGTGAAAGCCTTCACATCGCCTTTACGTTAATACGTGTCACCCCTACAGAGCCGCCAGCATTGATCTGTGCGCGCAGCCTCCCGTAGCTACGGAGCAACATGGCCGCCACGCCACCTCAAGATGTGGGTCAGACATCAGATGCCTGTATCTAAAACTTAGGTATAACAACGACATAATAGATTTGTACCTACTTACTCCTTTAACATTTAGGAAAATACTCGTACTTACTACACCAAGGTTCCGACTTTTTAGATCTCTTTTTTTGTAAAAGTGGATACTTACCTACTCTGTTCATAAAGCGATATAAGATCACTGATAATTAAGAAACGGATGACACGGCATGACCACGGGCAAGATTTATAATTACAATTAAGCGCTACTGCACAAGGTAGACTCGTAAATTTGTAAGCCGATACAGCTTGTATCAACCAGATACCAACTCAGAAGCTTTCAGGCGACCTAAAAACTTGGATACCTGTTTTAGTCATACTGAGCCCATAATGAATTTACTCAACCTAATTAATTTCAACTAAACAACGCTCAGCAACTAAAGCATTGGCTTCTGTCACATTGTTTTAACAAGATTGGCGTGGATATCAATGTCCACGTAGTGGCAGGCAATTTACTTTATAAATAGAGACGACCGGGCCGCGCCTGCCATATCGTCTCCATTTTATAGATTGTTTCCCGTAATACAGTGGACATACATTGTCACTCTCTTAGTCGTAAACAATGACCTACTAATGCTTAGGTACTGACACATAGTTCTCTAGTTTACTATAGTTTTTTAGGTACGGACAGTCTGCGTAAACGTAGATCACCTAATGTTATGCTACAGTCGATGATGATGAACGCGACTTGTTTGGATTAGGTTTTAATTCCTCTCAAAAAAGGCTTCCGGAAGCAAAGTCAAATTTAGGTTCAAAGTGTTTATTGCGCATTATGGTAAACTAGCTGCGCCCCGCGGTTTCACTCGCGGTTAAAAAGTATTCTATGTGCTATTCTAGACTACTAATAATCTATCTCTGTGCCAAATTTCATCCAGATCTGTTCAGCCGTTCTGGCGTGAAAGAGTAACAAACATCCATCCATCCATTCTTACAAACTTTCGCGTTCATAATATTAGTAGGATGTTACATGAGTTCACAAGATCTTAAATAATTATAAAATGTATCTCATAATGGCTCAAAAGAGTATTGCAATGTCATGTGGAGAGGGCCGGCTTATTCTTTAATAGTTACGTTTTTATCTTTGAGATATTCGTCTAATTTATAATAGCATTTATTTAATAATAAACATTTTAATTTATTTTCGTAACAATTTTCACCAACAATAATATAACAGCAATGTTAGTTAGCGGTAGAGTGCGGTTAGTTATGACATGGCTAATACGACGATCTGAAACCTCAAGCAGATTGTTATTTCAAAATAATAACAGTAACTATAGGTGCCTCTACCCAGCAGTGAAATAATGAAGAAAGCTACATGTAGAGGATGCTTGTTCAATATGAATCCGCTCTCTAACAGCTTTGCGGTCCATCTCATTGGCTGAGTTACGATTGCCTCTATAATAATCGTAGTTATAGTAGTAGTTATCGTAGTGTACCTATACTTACCTAATACAGGGTTACTTTTAATTCTGTTTATATTATTATTTTACAGGCGAGAGTTTGTTTGTGTGATTGTTTGTTACTTCCGGGTCCGGGTTTTGTTGAAACTCATTTTGCAGGTTGCTTATACCTTTTTTTTTATCACTATAGGCTTGCGTTTGGCCGCCAACATGCCTTATGATAAGTAGTGATGCGGCCTAAGATGGAGCACGCTTGCCTAGAAGAAACCGATTCACTCGAGACTTCCTGAAGATTCCTACGCTAGATTAACCCAATACTTATGATACATTTTAACTGCGGGTATTTCCGCGGGGTACAGCTAGTTGGCCAGTCTCTCAGTCAGTTTCTCTATATCATACTACTAACTTTTGCTCTATGACTTTTTACGTTTTTCAAACCCTGTACTGGTGTAACTAAAAATGTTTGTCCAGTCCCGCCAATTTAGATAATGGTAACGGTGATCCTTGGGGAAAGATAATGGATTGTGGGGTGTACGGGAAAGCTAATTTACGATTGATAGTAATGTTTTTTTGGCGGAATATTCGTACTCTACTTTGATTTATGTTTTAGTTCGACAAAATACGATATTGAAATAACTTTATTCTGTACGACTTGGTTCTACCCACAGATCTAGGATGTAAAAGATCGACAGTGACAATTCGATAGTGATACAAAAAAACATTTGCGCATGCGTGAGTAAATTAGTGTTGTGAAAAGTACTTATTAATTTATCGATTGACCAAAAATGGTCCTCCGGGTGCTTGTCGATAAATATAATATTTCGCATACCAATTGAGTTGTTTTTTGTTCCAAGTATAACACCGCTGCTGAGCTAAAATGAATATTAATCACTAAACGGGTGTTAAGCTAGGCAGAAGAGTTAGATATCAGTGTCACCATGTATCTAAATTAACATAAGAAAAGTAAATAATAAGATCAACATAATACTATCCTAGTAATTCACTTCGATATGTGACCCTTGACCAAATTTACTCGTATATGGATTAGGATAAGTAATAATACTTATCTCATTGGTTTTGTACATTTATTTATAATTTACATAAATATTATTTAATTTAATTAAATATAATTAAATTAGACTTGGATGTAAGACACCCAAAATGTGTAAATTGAATTAAAAATGACGATCAGAAATTGAAGGTACATACTTATATATAATACAAAAATGTTTTACGCCTCATCATTCAGTACAAACTCATAAGAATATCAATTTACTTTTGATGGCATTGATTCAAAAATGTATGCTATATGATGGGTGCAATACATAAAGTATTGCACCCATCGCCTACCTAATGAACTTTGATAAAAACTATCGATAATAATGACGTCATCTTTTTATCCATCTCTAGTGAAAATCGAGCGTAAACTAACTAATATTTTAATGCTGAATTTCATCACCAATTCTGCTTTCATCTAGGAAATATAGATGTTACGAAGAAACGACAACAACATACCGCTGGTAAATCGGTTTTTGGAACCAATTTATGTTATGTTTTAGACAAAAACATCACAATGGAATTTTCATATTTACCCATGAAACGACAAATTTTGTGGGTTGAATCTTGAATTCACATCACAATCGCTAAACGCACAAGATGGCATAACTTCATACAATTTTAATTGCTCTCTTTTCATTCAATTTATAATGATACTAGTAAAAAATAATAATCATAGGAATTTTCGCGTGCTCAAAGGTGGCGCGCTGTCATTAATGACAAAAGAAAAATTGACTAAGATTTTATTTGTAGGCGACCTCTTTCTCTCTTGTGGAGTTTACATTTCGATGGAGACTTCTCTGTCCCACGCTTCGTTGGTCTTTTGCGAAGCAAAAAAAATCTTAGGTCTGTGGTTCTACCTTATTTTGGGGGAACTTGTCTTTTGAACCAGTCAGGAGAAGGTCCTTTTTGGTTAAGAATATAGGTCTTAGTAGAAAAAAAATGTTACGCGCGCTGTCACTGTCTAAAATAAAACAAAACTGAAATTATAGAAAAATGACCAACAAGGAAGGTGTGTTTCTCGACACAGATTTACTATTTTTCTTTCTTGATATATTGTTCTAATGGCGTGTGCTGTATTCACGAGACCAGGTTGTTTGTCGTCATGTTTAGATCGGGAGGCAACTTGTGATAGTAACCCGCGCATGGCTGCGTTACTGGCGGTGCACCTTGTGAGCCAGGTTTTGGACGAAGCATTTGTTATAGCGAATGCTGCTAAGGAATCAGGTATAAGTATGCGTAGTTCGACTATAATAGACGAGTAAGTAGGCCTCGCTTCCTCTTGCAAGAAACCGTCTGCGAGAAATGTCCGACAGTCTGCATTTGCAAGTGTAAACTCCGTAGCAGGTATTGTCGCGACAGCACCTGCTGGCTGTCGCACTAGCACTCTGCTGTCGGATACACTGTTGGACATTTCTCGCAGGAGTTTTTACAAGTGGAAACGTGGCCATAATCTGGAAAACAAGTTCGGGCGCTGCGATCATGCGACCGGCATAATTAATATTTAAAAGTGAAAAGAGAATAAAAAATCTGTATAACAAATAACGGAATGCAGGTCAGTCGTGGCGTAACCTGTCAATGCTGAAGAGCTTCAAAAGTAGCCGAATTGTTGAGACTGACGATGAAGAATCATTTGAAGCGTCGAAGGGTGATTGCGACCTGATTGAAAATAAGGCGGAGATTGTTGCCAACGTTGTTGCCACATCGACACCGCAAAAACTCTCGGCGAGGTGTAGCTGCTCAGGTAAAGTTTTCTTTGGAGATTTAATAACAATCAAAGATTCAAACAAGAAGATTTATTATTAGCATACCTTAACGTCGTTAGTGTATCTACACTGCAGAAGTATATATGTGTATATGTGTATCTACATGCTGTATATTTTTTTCGACAAAATACAATACTATACATTTCTCTAAATAGGTATTCTCTATTTTGTTGTTTCCACATAAATACATCTCACAAATACGCATCGATGCAAAAAAATCATGACTGGTTTATTTATTATAGATGAAACTGAGGTATCTCCATCTATTCTCGATAATAATAGTCCATTTATTGGCCAAGGCGATGAAGACATAGAAACGGTGAGAATCGTAGTTAGCTATGACATTTCTTTATGTTTTATCGAATTCTCGTGAAATTTTGTTCGGTTGAAAAATGCGACCTGCAAAGAAGGAACGCCAAACAGATGCCGGCCGCGAAGTCTTCTTACTTATGTATTTTTACTCCAAGCATCCGGTTTTAAGATAAGTATTTCTCTTTGTATTTTAGCAGCAGAATGAACTGGCGAAATCTACGTCAATGTTTATAAATCACCTTTTCGACATGAGCGATGTAGAGCGAATAGTCATCTGCGACGACCCAGAAATTATGCAAAACACTTCAGAACCCAACGACATGATAGCTGAAGCTATGAACAAAATCATGGAATCGTATGTCGCCAATAACTTTATCCCTTTAGAGGCGCTTCCTTTTGTAGCCAACGCGTCGGGTGACGTAGAGTTAATCGATGGCGTTTCAGAAGAATTTTCTAGAAGTGAAAATTCAGAACATTTAATGACTGATACATTTGTTGCTGATATCAATAGAGACGTTGCGTTTTATATTGACGATGACAAAACGCGCGAGAAGCTTGATGATGTTGAAATCGAAATGTACCAGCCGGCAGTGGTGGAAGAAATTAAGGAGGTAAACTCATTTGTATATTGCTGGCATGTGATCAATCTTATACTTTCATATCATGTGTAAGTTTAGGAAAGCTAAAGACTTTTTGGTATTAATACTCGTATCTGTTGACAAAAATCTTTTTTAATCCAGATAAATTGTAATGAGCAAGTTGAAGATAGTGCCGAAAACGCGATTCGGGAGAACGATGTCGCTCTTTTTGAAAACGCTTACGCAACTTTAAATCGTGAGTGTACAATGAAGTATTATAAATAATATTTAATTTTGAAACTTTGAAATTGTTAAATATTATAATAATTTAACGTTTATTTTAAGGGGATTACGACCAGGGTTCAGACGAAGATTTTCCTGTACTACAAGATCCAAAAGGAATGACTCTTCAAGAAGTAGAGCTGATAACTGCTGACACGTCCGACGAAGAGCATGGTGATACAAAAATTCAGAAAGAGCAGGTAAATAAGCCTCGTTTTGCTCTGAAATTTAATTACTTGCGTAGTAAGATGGTTAAAATATATTTCCACGTAGACCTTAACGTCATTTCACGTAAACACGGCAGTGTCACGAATTACATACGCGGCCGTTGCACGTACAGTACAAAAACTCGTTTCGTCAGATGATAGACGTTTGCCAAGAGACGTCTTTGTAAAAATTTCTCATAAAATTGAATGATTTATCGACACACAAGCTTTAGTTTAACTTCCGGAGCTATTATTTTGCTTACCTCTCTTTAAATTTTCTTGTTGTAATAATTCATGCACGGCGTGCGACGATAAAAGCTCTACCAAAATAGAGCGCCTAAACAACCCAGTACGACTAAATATTTTAGTTGGAAGCGTTCTCAGAAATATGGCCTGATTTCCGAGGCGATGTTTGTTACATCCAGCTTGAACTATTTTAGAGAACTCTCATGGGAACAATTATATTTAGATTTTTTAGAATTACAATGAAAATAGATTATTTGACAGGGTGTTTCTGTATCATTGAGGACTTGAATAAAAATGCACCATGCTCTTAGCTAGATGGACTATATTTTAATGCAATGCGTTGGTGCAATATTGCCGACTGTAGCCTTCATCAGCCAGGCTAGAAATGTATGACTATATTTCTGGGCACTCTCAAGGTATTGTCGCCATACGATAGTCACACATTGCAGTTAAAATATGGCCTATACTATATATCATTACTATAGCTAAAACTATACTTTAGCTATAGTAATTTTAGCTATTAGGAGGTGAGAATGGAAATCAATTTTACGTCATTCTTTCCATTAATATTTTCAGGAACTTAACGAACGGGTTCCAACAATTTCTGGCGTCAGTGGCTCTCGTAAAAGCACTATAGCTCGAAGGTGCCGCCTACAAGGGGCTAGGCTCTTGGCTTGCCTTAGGGGATGGTGGCGGCGTAAGACTCCAGGAAAACGTAAGGTAAATTCACTGGTATATTTACATTTGGGTCTGAAAATCGTCTGGCGAAGTGACTGTGTGACTGTTGTATTACACCTCTGCCAGCTCCTTCGGGGGACAGGCGTGACGACGATATTTATCTGGGAAATATATGGAAACTACTTTTTTTATGCAACGTACAACGCCCATATGATGAAACCTATAATTTAATTATTATTTGGTACACCCTTTTCTGAAAAATAATCAAATATTAATTTGGTACTTAAACAGGGACATCCATTCTTATCCTAACGTTCTAACTTGCATTTACATTTTCTTGGTCCTGTACAGGGAACTAGTTTTTTCGTCTTAAAAGGTATTTCATCATGCTTAAAATTTACGGTTCCTATTCCTATGGGCCCTCGGGTAAAACTGCGGGACATCTAGTCGCTAATACAGCTTTTTAAGAACTTGCATATTTTTTCAATACTTTAGATTGTTCTAGAATGAGGAACATACTCGTATATGGAACAGTGAGTATGAGTGATGATTGCATCGTATGTTTGCTTCGCTATATAGCAATGAATGCCAAGCGTAAACAGACTGCAACAAAATTAATAACAATCTGGTTCTAATCCAGATATTCCGGATGTTACATCAAACTTACGATCCCGTTAACGTTGTATAGTAAAATAATAAGTTGACATGTTGCTCAACATTTCATATTTGTCGCTTCTTTGATTTTTCGCGTGCCTATCTTTGCTTTTAGTTGAATCGGGAACGTTAAAAATGAATAAAAATCGGCTTTATGAGTTCTGACACTTTCTGAATAAGTAGTTATTTTTTTTTACATATCTATCTGACGTTACTGTGATTATTATTAGTATTGGTTTACGTGTAAGTAGGGCTCTAGCTTGTGACCTAGCGATTAAATGACATACCGACCTATTAACGTGCCATTTTGGAAATGTTTAAAATGGAAAAAAATCAGCTTTATGAGTTCTAACACTTTCTGAATAGTTATTTTTTTTTTACATAGCTTACTGACGTTAAGGGATACTGTGATTATTGACAAACTTAGTTACTTATGTAGGTAAGTAAGTTTGTCAATAATAACCTACTTACTTGTACTGTTTCCTAACTTACTTACCTACATAAGTAACTAAGTTTGTTTACGTATAAGTAGGTCTACCGATCTATTTACATGTCATTTTGAATTCTGAAGTAGGATATGACCTGAGTTTATTATTTTCATATAGGAGTCCCGTATGGCCGGAACAGTTCTCAGTATGTGTCCATTATCACCCGATGCCCGACGCAGAACCTCCAGCTTAGTGGACAACCTTCACCTGCGATCCCCCTCACCCTCTCGTCCCATGATCTGGAAGTTCAACACTGTTAACGAAGCCCTAGTTAACTCGAACCGCTGGAAAGACTATACTTATGAACCCAAGCCTCAAGAACGTGGAGAACCAAGTGAATAGTAACTCTAGTTCACATATTTTGTTTTTATATCGGATGATTATTATTTGTGTTGTTGTTTCCTTTTTCTTTAATGTGGTTCTGGATCTTAATAAATAAAGTTAAAAATGTTTTAAACCTATCTTTTCATACATATTATATACCTACGTTATATTTTATCCAAGAAATGGGTTAATTTAGATTGTTATGTATAGTTTTTTTTATAAATTGGAGTATGAACTGCTTTGGTTTCCATGATACATAGATTAGAAATAGTTTAGCGTAAATGTAAAATTACCATTGGATTTGACGTTTCACTGATACCTCCTGACGAGGCAGGTGGAGAATCGCATTGTCTCGCTCTAACTATGACAGCGGCAAGCGCCGAAGGCAGCGTGCAAACGGAACAACTCCGCCGAAAATAGAACGGTCGCAGATTCCTGGGCTAAATCTCAAATATCCAGACGAGTCCGCCATCTCAGCCAGTTAAAACAGTCCCGCAAAAAGTTACCAAGCCCCACTTCTTGTCTGAACGTCTGCCAGTGAAGACCGGGAGGGAACCAACAACACCACACAAAATGGTGAGTCACTGACGGCAGTGAAATTGTGAAAAGGTGTTACAGTGATACAAATGGACTGTTAGATCGACAAGTGATAACATATCTTGAGAGTGAAAACTCCTCGTGATCCTAATCCGCTGACCGGAAGCTCGCGAGCGACTCGGAAGCCCAAAGCACATTAAGAAACAAGTGCTGTGCTAGAGAAGTGAAAGAAGATGGTATCGTATAACCCGAATGTTTCTAACGAAGTAAACCTTCAAAGCAGTGAGAGAACAAACCCAACTAATACCTACACATTGCATGACATGGCACCAGTCACACATGGAAAATAACGAAATATTTTTGGTCATTTTCAGAGCGACCTCTCGAAGAACGACATTGAAAGTGAGTATTCATCCAGTACTTTACCATTACTAACAAAACCCACATTTTATCTGACTTATACTTTAAAACATGATCTTAAGAACTATCCCACTCATCAAAGATCCCTACTTCATCCTGTCATTTCATTGTTACTTTTTCCTCTAATTGCGGAACCATTTATTGCCCTTTCGAAAAGTTATGTACTATAACATTACATAAATGAATCGAGAGTGAGGATTGTGTAGTCTATGTTTAGCTCAGTTTCTCATAAAAGGTGCGAGATGGTGAGAGACGCCGGTCGCGGCGTCAGTGGCACGGCCACGCTGCGCGCGCTGCGTTCTAATTTTAAACCGTCACGTCACGTGATCCGATATCGCCGCCCGCCCAAACGGAGAAACTCCGCTCGGATTTCACTGCAGCCTACCTCGCCGTTTCGTTGGAACTGTCGCGCAAACGCACATTGTATAGGAACTTGAAATGCCTTCCATATCTCATGCAGGCAGTATGATCCATCAGCTGTCATTATCAAGGTCGGCTGGCGATCTTGAATCAGCTGATGCAAGTCTCGCAACGGGGTGAGATTTGAATGATGATTAGCTGATAGCTATTAAATAACAGTTTGATAATAATTTATTATCAACATTCATTTCGATTTTATTTGATTTGGTTCTTTAGATGTGGAGCAAATCAACTTAATTTAAATATTACGGCGGATAAACTTAGTAAAAAAAAAGTTTCAATAAGAGTTAGTAAATGAAAACTTAGAAATGAAATCAGAACAGTTCAAATAAAATAAAAGCAAGTCGGTACAATTCAAATAAATGAAGGAAATGGTAACGAGCAAATGAAAATCGAACAGGCGGTGTTCGGTTGGCACCCAGTTAAAATTGGGGCACGTTTCAATCGGTGTATATTTAGAATGTGACTCACGAGTTCACAGTGGATATCGAGGCGGTAGAAAACGAGGTATTATTCTGGGCGAAGAATGTCCGCCCACGCCCCTGAGCGAGGCTGCCCGCGGTGGCGCTCCACGCCTAGCGTATTCCAGAAAGTTGTGTCATAATTTTATTTATAATAGAAATATCTGTTTACCTGAATATAGCTGCGTTGCCAACAAACGTTTAAATGTTAACAATAAAATCTGGAAAGAGTAATCATCTGAATAGGTATTATTAATCAATCAATCTTCTGAATATCATCAATGATAGAATTTATTTGAGCTTCACCAGACTTGATTGAAGTTTAAGAATATAATTCAAGGCTCAATCAATAGAAAAATGAATAAGAAAAGCTATTGTTATTATTATTATTAACTATTATTATTATTAACTTCTATATTTTCAAATTAATAACACCGACTTTGAGACTTTAAATAGTATTTTTATTTTTTTTAATTATTCACTCAATGACGACAAAGACGCTATTAGAAACGACCTAGTTTAAGTTTTAAACAAATATTAAAAGAGTTAGATCTCTCAGATTCTCCTCTTTCTTTATAAATATTTTCCTTGCTGGTTGCACACATCCTCATCTTCGTGCTTCCTTGAGATAATCGGACCATTCTCATGTCCAACTAACATTTTAACATTTAAACAAAATATTTAATGCTAAGCTTCTCATCACAAATGTCTACAACACACATACTTGTGGTCGTCCAGGGGTATATTTTCAAATTAATAACACCGACTTTGAGACTTTAAATAGTATTTTTATTTTTTTAATTATTCACTCAATGACGACAAAGACGCTATTAGAAACGACCTAGTTTAAGTTTTAAACAAATATTAAAAGAGTTAGATCTCTCAGATTCTCCTCTTTCTTTATAAATATTTTCCTTGCTGGTTGCACACATCCTCATCTTCGTGCTTCCTTGAGATAATCGGACCATTCTCATGTCCAACTAACATTTTAACATTTAAACAAAATATTTAATGCTAAGCTTCTCATCACAAATGTCTACAACACACATACTTGTGGTCGTCCAGGGGCATCCTTCGCCTTCTCGATCTACGATTTCGATGGCAGCGGCAAGGTCGATGCCTTCAACATCGGAGATATCCTGAGGGCGCTCAACTCCAACCCCACACTGGCCACTATCGAGAAGCTCGGTGGTACCAAGAAGAAGGGCGAGAAACAGCTTACGGTTGGTTTCTTTATTTACTTACTCATTTGGTGAAGTACCTTAGTAACTTCCGACAACTAAGAGCTGAAACACACTAAATCCAATTGCAGTCCATTTTTTGTGCGTTCTGTTAGTTTATAGCTGTCCGTGCGTCACGCAGCTACTGTAACCGACTGGAAGCGGACTGCTTTCGGTGTGACGTCTTTAATAGAGTTTCATACATCACTGGTCCTCGCAAACGGGACTGGAATGCACACGGCTTGCACCTGCATTTGTTGTGCTCCAGGTTTTACTGTTTTAATGCAGTGATTTAAAATCCTGGTCTTGAAAACTAGAGAACTCCATAGATTCCAGTCTTTGTTCACTTGGGCTTAGTTACTTTTTTTCGGTTATTGTAACTAGTTTCTAGCTCTAGCTTCTGACTGATATTTCCTGAAATATTAAAGACTGAATAGTTGAAAACCTATTATATAGCATATTTAAATTTAAACTTTATTAATCATGTTTCGATATTGCCTACTGGAATTTTAAATAATTAACTCCCAAAATGTTTTATTGATAATTGATCATGGTTCTTGAATATGGTAGAGCAATAAACAATGATTATTTGATGATTAATAAAGTCATAAAAGGATTGTAGTTAACAACAAGTTATTCTTGATGTTCACCGTCTTAGTTTCATCCATTGTTTTTTTGAACACGATGGTTTACCTGTCTTTTTCGCTATGATACGATTTGATTGTGTCATTAAAATAGTGAAATACATAAAACAAAAATGTATCAAACACTTGGTTACATTAAGTACCACTGAGGCCAAAGTTCACTAAAACAAACGGTTACATTTTTAACAGATTGTTTTTGACAGCTCTTCAGTAAGTTAAATGTCAACAATGGATAGTAAATAAATAATGGCTCAATTAAAGTTAGGTGAACGAAGGCCTGAGACGCTCAGTGTTCATTGATCAATACGAGCATTGACGGTGTGAAATCAAAGTTAAGATCAAGCTATTCCGGTGGTCCCATCCCCATTCGACTAGCTAACTTGATCATATTATATTTACACCTTATTTACCTGAGTAATGGGAAAAAAAAACAGAATTCACCATAATAAATCCATTATTTATGTCACTTTGTATCAACTTTACTAGAGATTTTACGGATTTACGTTTTGGTAGTGCCTTTTACAATAACCAAAGCGTAAAAGTGACAAACGAGCCGTACAATTTCTGTTAAACTAGAGACATGAGGACCGATTAAGATTTGGTTAACGTTAAAGTTAGTTAGCTCATCCTTAGTAAATCAAAGACAAAATTGCAATTATATTGATGTCTTAACTATTGATTTCAGATCGAGGAGTTCCTTCCCATCTACGCCCAAGCAAAGAAAGACAAAGACCAGGGTGTCTACGAAGATTTCATTGAATGTCTGAAACTGTACGACAAGAACGAGAATGGACTTATGCTTGGTGCTGAACTTACACACACGCTTCTTGCGTTAGGTAAGATATATTTTTATTTACTGATGCAATAAGATTGGAACTGTTGTCAATTAGGTATTTGGCATTTATGAAACAATTTTGGGCTTTATGCGATTCAATAATAGAAGTTGAAGTGTAATATTGCTTAAATATCACTGTTGTGTTAGATTAGGAAGTAATATAAGGTGTCTAAATTTCTCTCATTTCCGTTGAACCTTTTCAGCGTAAAAAAATATTAAACACATTCACAAACTTTTGCAATTTAATATTAGCGATAATGATAATTAGTTAAAAGTAGAATCCGATACGTTGCTGTTTTGTTAGTGGATACATCGGTTAATACGAGAGCCACAGGTGTCTTCAAATAGTATCAGTCCTCTACAAAAATAAGATTTGTAAAGACTGAAATGCTCCAGAGGTATATTAAGATTGTCCACTAAATAAATTGGCAACAAATTCTGCTTCAAACTGAATGGGTAACAAAACCAATAATTACGTTTGGCTTCCTGCCATAAGCAATGATATTTTTATTTGGGTTGTTTGTAGAGCAGTTTTTAATAGAGATATTTTGTAACGTTTGATCTACGAGTATAAAACATTTCTTTATCTTTAATTTTCTTACTCTATCTAAATAGACAAAATACTGTATCTTCTTTAAATAAGTAGATCAGGGTTATTATTTGAGAAGGAAAGAGTGAGAGAAAAAATGTTTTACATAACTACAAAAAATCTAGCAATTACTGAACCTAAAGCATGTAGTTTCATAAAAACAAAAAACGATTTCTAATGATTGAGCCATAACATTGTTCTAGAACAATGTTGTGTTACCAGGCAGGAGATAATTTTCTTGCACCTATGTATTATTTGCACCTAATTGTAGCACATCTGTTTGACTGCCTCGGTGGCTCAGTTGGTAGTGAACCTGCCTTCTGAGCTTGGGGGCGTGGGTTCGATTCCCACCTAGGGCAAACATTCATGTGATGAACATTAGTGTTTGTTCTATGTCTGGGTGTAAATATCTATTTATGTATGTATTTAAAAATATCTAAGTATGTATATCAGTCTCTGGCACCCATAGTACAAGCTTTGCTTAGTTTGGGGTCAGGCGACCCCAAACTAAAAAAAGTGTGGAAGTGTCCCGAATTTATTTATTTATTTATCTAGCAATGATATTGTGAAAATTTACGTTAAAACGAAGAGTAATGCGACGAAGCACCAAGCGTGTCGCAACAAAAGTTTGAAAGAAAAAACAACGAGAAAGAATGTCTAATCCATGCTGAGCTAATATTATAAAATCGAAAGCAACTCTGTCTGTCTGTTTGTAGGCTTTTTAGGGCTAAACGGCTGAACGGATCTTGGTGAAATTTGATAATTAATTATTAGGTAGGTATTCCACGAGAAAAGTTTTTAATACTATTTTCTGAATAAACGCGAACGAAGTCGTGAGTAACAGGTAGTGGTCAGCATAATGATGATAATCAAATAACTCTTAAAGAGTCAAACCGATTACGATAAAAAATTACGAATTTACCGTAATTTTTTCAATCATGGCAACTTTTAGAAAAGCGTTATCTTCATCCGTCAGCCATAGTTTAAAAAAAGTCTGTTTTCATTTGTTACCAGGTGAGAAACTGGAAGATAATGAAGTCGCGGAGGTCGTAAAGGACTGCATGGACCCCGAGGATGACGACGGCATGATCCCCTACGCACGTGAGTATCAACATTCACACATTCTTAATTGTAGATTATTAAGACTTTTTGTGTTGAACGACCCATTGCACTGTACTACCTACCTAGTATTACGACCACTTTTGTACCCAAACATTACTTTAGTACCATTAGTTTGTTTAAATATCCTTTTATCTTTAGTAAATTTGCATTCACATTATGTTCGTGAGTAGTTTGAACTGACTTGTATTTTCATAACATAATTAGGTAAGGTCCTGCATTTGAGAACTTTGCATGGAACCTGAAAAATAAGCTCAATTATAAATTAAGCTTATAATAGGTACTACTGCTTGCATAATTATTATCCCACAACCTAGTACACAAAACAACAACTGTGACTTTATACAACCTTGTGGCATTTCTTAGACTTTGAATTTGCAATGAATGAACCAATCCGTGTTTGTTTGATTGTAGATGCCCATTTACCCAATTTGCAAGGCATGAGGGTCCAATGTCCATGTGTGCCCCCTGCTAACCAATTTTTGTACATTTGCAGCATTCCTGAAGAAGGTTCTGGCGTAGAAGATCAACATTTCGTCTTAATCTTTAGTTTTAAGATCGTAAGTGAAAAATTTCCAAGGATTTGGCTACCGCTCTTCAGTGTTGCTTCGAGCCGTGTTTTTATTCTAACTGCTTACAAATGGTGATCTTTATCTTGTTTGCTGGATCTAAATTGTGCATCAATCTCTTAATTTTTTTTATCTTTGTTTGACAGATTTTCTTTCATAATCTTCAAAAAAAAAACGTTGCTTTCTGCGTTCCTATGATTTTAATAACATTATAACTGCAAAATTCTGTATCACGCAAGATCGCGTCTTTGGTGTATCTATCATAACTTTCATTTTTTCTATTTGTGACTAAGTACTTCTTTGATACAGAATGGTGTTTCTAACAAGAATTTTTGTTTTCCAGCTTTCCTTCGAAAAATGTGCGACGGTTGGCAAGGACCTAAAGGGAAAGCCCCAGCAGCACCCGCCGAAGAGGCACCCGCGGAGGGCTAGGCCCTCGCGCGAACAAGGCGCGGGCCGCCGCCGCCGTCGCCCGTCGCTTCCGCCACACGACATCCGTATTCGCCATCTTAAATACGGAACACGGACTACCCTCTTTTTATACGAACAACACTGTACGATTCACAATCTATGACTGTACATACTAAAGTAAGATTAAATTAAACATACTGTAAACACACGTTGTACGTGTCTTTTTAAATTTTATTACTTTTTTATTTATTTAAGTACGTTTATTTATAATAACAAAAATACAAAAAAAATATTAAGTACCGTATTTTGTAATAAAAGTTTAAAAGTTTCACGAGGTGTAGTCTTCAATTAATTACTTTTTTTTCTGATACTCGAAAACCTAGAAATTTCTACCACTTTTAGGACAACAAGATAACGATAGGTTTAGCATTTATTTTACCCCTCACAAGTAGGACTACTACTACTTAATAATCTTCTGAACTTATAAATACACGTTAGTATTTCGATGGCCTAATTTTATAATAGGTAGGTTTAAATTATAGCGCTCCTTTGTAGGTTTCCTTAGTGCTCAAGAAATAGCCACTCCGAGTACAGTCAAGGCTATTCCACTTAGATCAACTCAAAGTTCAACGAGTTGAACTAAGGTCAACTGAACTAATGAGAAAGAATATTTCAGTAGTTCAATCAACTGAACATAGTGGGAACAAACGAGAAAGAAACCCCTTTACTCCAATTAAATTGCAAGATCATAAAATAAAATTGATTGTTTGGAAGCACAGGTTATTTTTTGGTTAAAATAAGTGTTAGGGAGGTAAGTATGGGTTACAAATAATTTTGGGTTAAAGTATTTGAAACATTGGAGGTAATATGAATATGGTTTTTCTTTTCAATTTGGAAAAGCCATCTGTGCTGTAGAAGTTGTATCAAAGTGCCCCGACGCCAAAAGGCTGAAACTTAGCATAACAATTTAGTTCAACTGACGATCGTCAGAGGGCATTTACTCGTAGGAACACAACAAAACAAGGTAGATACTTACCCATCTCGTATTATATGGAATGTACTTTCTGCATTCACAGCAAATCTTAGTTATGAATGTTGAGACTTTTAAAATCAAACCCTGAGGAAGAAATAAGTAGGTATCTAAACATATTTTGTGTAGGTATGTATAAAGTTAACTTATTTAAAATGCTGAAATAATCTTTACACCCATGTAAAGACCGCTTGAAACTTTAAAAAAATCGTATAGTTTTAACCAAAACAAAACGCGATATTAGAAATGGTTTGAATTAAAATTCTAATAACTTTATCAGCATACAAATAATGCTTCGCTAACAGATAAGATAATCAGTCCACCGGCTTCATCATCTTTAACATGATAGACTTTGCATACATGTCACAGAGTAAATAAGTAACAATAAAACTACCACTATACTGCATTCTCAGCATAGATAAAAATATATTTACCTTCAGGAGTTAAAATTCAAATGAAAACTCACTGCTGAGCATCTGTTTCAGTTTCACAGAAGTTAGGTTTCCCAATTCATTTGCACACTTTGTATTAGTCGCCTAATTGGTTCTTTATTCTCCTCGGGTTCATGCCAAAAAACATTGAGTATAACGCCTGCCTTTGTTCTACTTCTACCCAATTTACTCCTACAGAGTTAAAGCAATGATTGTTGTATACGTTCTTTCTTACCTTTAGCTTACTCTATCTATATTAAGTGTAATCTACAAGTAAGAATATAGTTCATGCCTCGCTGGGCAATGCCCGAACAAGAACAGGGGCAAGCGGGGGTGCCGTTTGCCAAAACTGCCCCGCGCGCTCGCCAGGGAAAATGGCGCGGAAAGTATTTCCCGGCATCGATACGGCGCTCGGGAACATTCGGCGGCCGTTCGGGTGCGCTCGGCGGCCTGTGAGTTGTGAAGCTGTGTGACTGGGTTGCCAGATAAGTCATGGTTGCATGTCTTAGGGTAGCTGTTACCAAATTTAGTATCTGCTGAGAATGACAATCGGGGTTTGTGTGCTATATGTATGGTCTGCTAGAACCACTTGTTTTCTTGAACGTTATTGTATATTAAAAATACTAGCTGTTACTCGCCACTTTATTCGCGTTTATTCTGAAAATAGTATCGAAAAACCTTGCTCGTCACTAATTGTCAAATTTCATCAACACCCGTTCAGCAGTTTAGCCGTGAAAAGTCATTCCCAGTTTGTCGGTCGACACTCGAGAGTTTTTCATCAGGCTATTCATTTTTACTTTAACACTGGAACACAGACTATACCATCTACAAGTAAAGTGTTGCTACGTAAACTACTGATAGTATTGATGATGTAATGGAAACAGGGAAAATGTTGGAGGAAACCTTGTTCACTGATAAAAGAAAACAAACTAAATTCGTAGTTGCTTACTATAAGTCTGTTAAAACAATAATTGATATGTTACAATTAAACTGCTAGTAGTAGGAGCCTATGTGGTTCATTTCATAGTCCGTAAGTAGATATAAACCCATATTAAATAAAGATTTTCAGAAAACAACAAAGCTGGGTCGACAATGTAGGTCAAATTGTTAAATGATGTTTGTTAAATAAAATAAATGTAGGTCAGTTGTTGGCCTCTAGGAAAAAAAAGTACCAGTATTCCCATCATGGGACTACTTTACTGGCAGTACTGGGAATACACTGTATTATAAACAAAATGACAATTGGTAAACATGACAAAAGTATTAAATTTTTTTTTTAAACTACCATTGTACACAATTTTCCGCGGACACGATATGGGGATATTACCTCACTACACTGGCATCACTACGCCCGGCCGCGAGGCAAACAGTCTCAGTTGAGCCGTTTATCTAGGTGCCGAGAGCGCGGGCCGCTCGCATCGTCTCTGTGTTTACGTCGCGCGTCGTGTGTGGTCATAACGTAATACGCCGGTGACAAAACAGATTACACTCAGGTGAGCTGTTTTAATTAGCTAATACTCGATAGTTTTCACACATCTATACGTTTAAGTCCGACCTTTAGTTACGATTTGTACATGTGTAACTGTACAAAAGTCAGCCCTTTTTGAACCTTTGTCTGGCACCCTCTGTAGGGCATGAAAGGATGTGAGCGAATGCGTAATTAGGTTAAAACATCTTTTATACACACATTTCAGTAGGTATATTTTAATCAGTTTACGGCTAGATACGAGTAATGTTTTGTTAAATATATCATGAGCAACAAATACTTAGTGCAAAAATAAATTGTTATCAGAATAATATTTTATGCATTGAGATATTGTACTGTTTATCAGTCAATTAAAGGGATGATAACTGAACTGGTCAGAGTACATTACGACACAGGTATTTGTTACTAAATAATATATACTTATAAAAGATAGACATATAATTGTACCTACTGAAACACGTAATTGTAGATACTGAAACCCATCCTAACATCAAATTACTTTAAAGCGGTCATTACATAAACTAATTTGAAGTACACTAGGTGAGCTATTAGCGTGCTAAATTTGGATGACGTACTGCAAATTGGTAAGTGTATTATCAACGCGATTCATGTAAACTTTACTAAAACCTTTAACATAGGCACAAGGCAGATGCTTAGGTGATTACTGACTAAACATAAACCTCTTTAGCAATAAGCGTTGTATGGCCTCGAAATAGTTACATAGTGTTTTATCTTATTCTTTCTTTTACAATTTTGAATCCGATCATAAAAAACAAAACACTGTATATCTATTTCGAGGCAATACAGCGTTCATTGCGAAGGGGGTGTGTAGGTATCATAATTCCGAGACTAAACAACATTTATTGCTAAGGGGCTTATAGTGTCTTTTTAAATGAGTTATTAATCTATATTATAATTATTAAAATCGGAATACTCTGTAAAAAGTTATGCGTGAGCATACATAAAAAATAAATGCGTCGACTTTCCGTTTCGTCGGTTAAAAAGCAAAGCCTAAAAAAGCGACTTCCGCCTGTAATTCGTCATCCATGTAAACATTCTGTTGATATTTTAAAAACTGCTTTTTTTCGATAAAATTTAAATGGTAACACTACTAAAGTATCAAACAAAATTACCGGTTCGTCAACGTGCACGAGTGTGGGCAAATGATACAAACATCGCGAAACGCGATTTTTCGTGGTCTCTACAAAACTTCACTTAAAGTTTCAGTAAAGTATCCATAACTTTACTGGAATGGGAAAGGGGAGGGATTCATCGTCTTCATCATCACCTCATCATCATCATCCCATCATCTGTTACTGAAGGAAAAAATATTACTAAGAATCCGACTGAAGGACGAGTAACCATGGTCATGAATAAATTAATAAAAAAAAAAAAATCAAACAAAATGGGAGTTTTGGCGGGAACCGAAAAGATGGTGTCGTGTTTTTGTATTATTTTCTAAAACTTGTGATTCTTCGAGTGTTAAATTGTAATAATGGTGGATTATTAACGTTTACCGGTTCGTCAACGTGCACGAGTGTGGGCAAATGATACAAACATCGCGAAACGCGATTTTTCGTGTTCTCTATAAAACTTCACTTAAAGTTTCAGTAAAGTATCCATAACTTTACTGGAATGGGAAAAGGGGAGGGATTCATCGTCTTCATCATCACCTCATCATCATCATCCCATCATCTGTTACTGAAGGAAAAAATATTACTAAGAATCCGACTGAAGGACGAGTATCCATGGTCATGAATAAATTAATTAAAATTAATCAAACAAAATGAGTTTTTGGCGGGAACCGAAAAGATGGTGTCGTGATTTTGTATTATTTTCTATAACATGTAATTCTTCGAGTGTTAAAGTGTAATAATTGTGGATTATTAACCTTTGCTGATTCGTTAACGTGCACGAGTGTTGGCAAATGATACAAACATTAGGAAATGCTACTTTTCGTGTTCTCTACAAAACTCGACTTAAAGTTTCAGTAAAGTATCTACGGCTTTACTGAAATTGGAAAAGGGGAGGAATTCATCTCAACTTTCACCACCCTCTCCTTTATCATCTCATCATCATCATTATTAATACATGACAATTACTAAGTTAGGCATTAAGGACTTTGTATCCAGTTGTCAATATATTAAAAAAAAAAAAAACAAAAAAAGAATTATTAAAATCGATTCACAATTGGCGCAGTAATCGCGTAACATACATACAAAGTAACAATACAGTAGAATTGAGAACCTCATCCTTTTTAGAAGTCGGTTAAAAGCATACAGTCGAATTGAGAACCTCCTCCTTTTTGTAAGTCGGTTAAAAAGTAAGAAAAAAAACATGACACTGTATAACTATTCCGAGGTTACGATTTACAAAGTTTACTAGGTAACAGGGTTAAAATATCAGTAAACTAGCTGCACCTCGCGGTTTCACCCGGGGTTAAAAAATATCCTATGTGCTATTCTAGACTATAATCTATCTCTGTGCCAAATTTCATCCAGATCTGTTCAGCCGTTCTGGCGTGAAAGAGTAACAAACATGCATCCATCCATACATACAAACTTTCGCGTTTATAATATTAGTAGGATTACACGTCTGTTACCTAAGCATGCGCGCCAATTTCACTAATTCGATCAATGATCTCTGATGCTTAAGGCTTTCTAACTTTTTGATTGTTTATCCGAGCAAAATTTTAAAATACAAATCCTAGTAAATATAAACAAAACTCCCATTAAGCTTAATTATTTAGAAGATGCTATTAATTTCGTAATATGTACGTATAGTTTTAATTTCCCAACATCTAAAAAAGGGATATTGCCGGGAGGAAAGGATAAATCAGGCCTCGGACGGATGTCGTCCAAGGGTTAGCCATAATCCGTTTCATCCATCGCGAGCCTATCTTATCTGGGTTTCGAAACTATTTATTGCAGCGGTAGTAAACAAACCACACGCGACACTTACATCACTGCGCTAAACCACAAGGAGTGTCACATGTACCTACGAGTATGTAGGTAAAATTACATTGGTCTGAGGCATAGGTTATGTTGTATGTGCCTAAAAGTAACTGCAAATATGCATACAAAAAATTTACAACAGACGTAACTGGTAACTGTTTTTTTTTTGTTTTTTTCGTGTTTATTTTTTTTAAACGGGTGTTACTAGTTTGACGTGTTTATGTGCGTGTGTGTGTGTGTTTTTTTTATCTGTTTGTGACATCGTAGCTCCCGAACGAATGAACTCATTTTAATGTTTCAGCTATGTTCGATGAAAATTCGTGTTGGTGCGGTTAGTTTAATTTATACTTGCTTCAGTAAGGGTTAAAATCATTTCAAATTCAAAAATCAAATTAATAAATCAAATCAGTCAAGTTATTGATCATTTAGTTTCGAGAAAGCTGAAATAGGTTCAGGGTTCAGATATTCTAGTGCGCTTGAGGTAACTTCGGTTCCTCTCATTGTCAAGACTTTTCTAATAGGAGAGAGTTACAGATTATACTCGAGCACTGAATACCTGTATCGCTAAAAAATTAAAGCCTCAAAGAAGAAGTTCATTTTGAGTTTTGTTATGTTGCTCCAAGTAGTTATTTATTAACAGATACAGTTAATTCTAACTCATTAGTCATTATTGTCCCGGTCAGGCCATTTCAGTATTCATCAACCCACTGTTGGATAGAGACATTGTCTTTGGCATACTTGGTATACTTTGTATTGCGCTGATATCATCTACAGCACATCTTGCTTTGGTCCCTGAGGACGTCATTCTTCCATTTAGCAGATGGCTGCTATTTCGTTTCTTTAACCGCTTCTTTAGTACACCTACCATCAATTTGTCTTGCAATAGTCCTTCCCACATTCACTTGAGTTCTATTATTTGCCAAGCAACTTCGACAACAGATTAATTTTTTAACTACATATACATACATATCGTCACGCCTTTCCCCCGAAGGAGCTGGCAGAGGTGTAATACAACACCCACACTTCGCCGGACGATATTCAGTCCCAAATGTGACAGGGGGCGAGCCTGTCGCCATACACCGGGCTCCAGTCATGTAGCAGATGACATACAATGCGCGCATATATTCATACAATTAACAAATTGGTGCGTGCCGTCGGCTCGCTTGAGAGGCGGGCCTGTACAACGTTTATTAGTGTGTTTATTAGAATGTTGTTTTGCTGAACAAAGTAAGATGCGTTATTTATTTCAATCAACATAAGCTCAAGCAGCATCCGAGCAAATTGCTTATCAAATGTAACGTCTAACATCAGCTTCGGAAAAAATGCTTTTGTATGTTGAGCGTCTGTCCGGCTGTGTTTTTCTACGAGAATCGCTTGAGAAATGGGACCTGTATTATAGAGGAGGACAGCTTGACATACACCAGCCGCGAAGTCTTCAGGTCTCGAAGCCACTAGTTAGTAAGGGGTCTCATGTAAGCTGTTGAAAAAACAGACACTCATATAAAACTCAACATGCCCAGCGTAAGATTGGAATTATTCAGGAACAACTGCATTTACATGGCACCTTTCATTTATAATTCCCTTCCAAACAGAATAGTAGATTTGGCCTTTTAATAAATTTAGTACGGAGTTGAAAAAGTTGGCTAGTGAGCGAAAGTTTTTACACGACAAAAGAATTCTTGGACAAAGCATAGTGTCGCTACCATATTTATCACGTAATCACATAAATATTAAGTTTTTTTTTTTGCCAACATTCTCATTATTATTTTTTTCATAAGTGTTTAAATATGTTTCTATTTGAAATTTTATTTAATTTCATAATATTTCATTGACATAATTAATTTGCACACCTAATGTGAGGTAGTTATTGGCTGTTCAAACCTAAATTAAGATCGTTGTAACCCATTGACGAGCAAATAAAGAAATTGAATTGAATAATTTCAGGTTCAAGTCTATTTCCCGGTCTACTTTCCCACTGCAAAGAAGTGGCATCATGGCTACTGTAGGCGAGAAGGTGCCAGGTGGCAACAAACTGGAGGACAAACATAATACAGGTGAATATAGCAAACAATACATAATGTTAGATATAATCTGACCGTATCGTAACCAACGAGCGTGTACAATACTCATGAAGTAGACGAAGCGAAAGATGGATGCCAGGATCGTAGTAGTAGAGAGAAGTCTCTGCCTGATTCTATGGGAAAGAGGCATGACTACATGAGTGTATGTAATAAACATGTTTTTTTCGTAGACGTTTTTTATATTAATACTAGCTGCGCCCCGCGGTTTCACCAGCAGTTAAAAAGTATCCTATGTGCCATTCTAGACTATAATCTATCTCTGTGCCAAATTTCATCCAGATCTGTTCAGCCGTTCTTGCGTGAAAGAGTAACAAACATCTATCCATCCATCCATTCTCACAAACTTTCGCATTTATAATATTAGTAGGATATTCATGACTTTTTGAAAAATTTAAAAATAATGATGACCGATGTAGATTGTTGTTTATAAGCCTTTATCTCATATAAGTACCTATTTAAATCTAGAAACCATACCACTTCATTGATTCCATTTCATTTGCATTATACCTGCAATTCTTATTATTACTATGAAGATCTACTATATTTTAATGAGGCCACAGAGCTATCGAAATCGCATCACCTACCACTTTAATTTACTTACGAATATAATATAAATAGTGTCAATATTGTTATGTACATACGCATGTACATATGCACATTAGAAGTAAGCTTAGTCCTCATAATGGTCATACATAAAGTCCTTGAAAACTTTTACACAAGTATAACTGGTTTAGTACCAGGTTTATCAAAAATGAGATTAAATATTATGACCAAAAAAGTATTTATAATCCCTAAACTCTCCTAACCACAAATACAACACGTAAAACCATAAAGCAACGGCAGATCAAATTTAGGCAATCAAAACTAATAATTGATCGACCCTTTCACAAGAGTTCAACGCGTTACCCAATTTTCCTACAAATCTTATACCTCTTTAGGTTACAAAAAAATTTGCTGCGTCTAACGTCAGTAACATCAAGGTAATTAAATAAATTAGATGTTATTAACTAGAGTAAGCCGATAAAAATCGGTTTAATAACAAAAAGACGATAAGAATGTAAAATAGAACTACGGTTCATACAATTACTTTTTATTATGACCATGAGTATTTAATTGCACATTGAAAATATTTTGTAGGAGTAATTGAAAACGTTATTTTTCCTCACAAGAAATTAAAATGACTATCGAATCGTCCTAATTCCACTTTTTCTACATTATCAACACAATTTAACTATATACTCTGGCTTCGGCCGTGGCTAGTTACCACCCACCGGACCAAGCCATGCCGTGAAATGACCTAGTCGTGTTTCGGGATGTAGTCCGGTGTAACCGTTCCGAAGACGGGTCTGAGCAGTAGCGCACTTGTAGCGCCTCACTCAACTGCCGTCTTTGTACTTTTTCACTCTACAAAACTTCAAGGCTAGAGTGAATAAGTACCTAATAGGTCGTCGTGCTCCATCTTAGACCACAACGTCGCTTAACATCAGGCGTGTTGGTGATCAAACGCTGACCTATTCTACATAAAAAAAAAAAACTTATTCTTTCAAATACATACTACAGAAATGATCTCAGATTAAACTTTAAAGGCCGTTTCATTTTTAATTAAGTAATTTTACTAATAAATGTCAACGATTAAAGATAATTATTTAAATAATCGCCATATTAAATTTACTATGTAAACATGAGTGCTATACATTTAGCCAACAGGTTTTTCTTTTGTATGCGTAGCACATGACGTCACAATATTCAAATAATTACTTTACCTCTGAATACAATTCTCTATTTCAACCACATCAGCATCTCCCGTATGGTCTAGTGGCTAGGATACCTGGCTTTCACCCAGGAGGCTCGGGTTCGATTCCCGGTACGGGAAAGTCTTTTTGCACAAGTTTAAAGTCACTCTGACCACTTTGATGCTGACTGCAATATTTTGTCCCACCGAATTAGCCAGTTTGGCCTATTAAGATGACACCTACTCATCTCCCTCTTTCGTGCTAGGATACAATTTGTCAGTCATAAAGTTGTTAATGAGATCCAGCATCCTGGCACGTGGGTGGTGACACGTAGGTACCTAATCAACGACAATCTGCTTTCTTGGAGACAATGTTCGCATTCCAACAATTGCCACGGAATCCTGTTCTGTTATGAATAGCCTGAATAACTAATCTTATAAAGTGCAACCAATGTATCTACAAAGTAGGGTAAAACATTACCCTACTATGGACGTAATCTGCTACTCAGACAACTCAGAGAAACGCAAGGATTATTTATCAAAAGCGGCTTATCAACGCTTACATTACTTTGGTAAGTTTACACGAAATAATGACAAATCTACTAGTAATGGAGACTTGCAAATTATAGTACTTAATCTTGCATGAGAAAAAATGTGCAAGACAACCCATAGAGCGGCCAAATTATGAAACTAAATAATTTCGATGGGGTACCATTGCATTGTAGCGATAATACGATAGTGGCTCCCCCTCACCCAGCTTCAGCGATAAATGATATACAATTATGTTGTTGGCTTGCAGCCTGCATTAGTGGGTCAGTCGATAACGCAGTGGTGCCCTCGGATGCAATCAGAGATTGACTTGCACTTTATTATCTAGAGCCAAAGTTCTGTAATTTTTCCCTATGTTTATGGACATGGCTTTTGGCTAACATTTAGTATAGTATAGTATAGTATAGACTTCAAAATATTTTTGAAGTCAACGTTCACTTTTCACTTTTTCAAACATGCAGTACCCGCAGTAGTTAGATTCTTGAATTTCCGAGTAAAGTATTTGTAAATAATAATTTGGGACATTTTTAACACACGGTCGCCTGACCCCAAATTAAGCAAAGCTTGGCTATGGCTCCCAGATACTGATATGCATGCATATTTATTATTCTATCTCTTTACTTATTATTTTCATGATTCCATTGTTTTTATCAGATTTTATGAAGAAAGTTTATACTAATGATTTTATAAAGATCGTGTGGTAAATAGTTGTGAAAAGGCATAAACATAACATGCGTTTCATCAATGGTCTTTGGAGAAAGCGATAAGATAACTTGTTGTAATGGATAATATTAGTATAAGTCGTATTATAATTTTTATCGTTCTTGGAATCATTATCAATTTCACTACCAATAACAACGAGACACATTGTTGGCGATTTTATGATCATTGCCTGTTATTGCTATTGTTAATCGGCAGCGTCCTTCAAGGAAGGTCTTTGAAAACAGTGTGTGGCAGTTACGCAGTTTAATCAATCCGTAAAAACGAGATCTACCTTCATTTTTGATCACTTTTATACCTACTAGCTGGTACCCGCGACTTCGTTCGCGTTTTTTCACAAAAAATATCCAAAAACCTTTTTTTGTAATATACTATAACTAATTATAAAATTTTAATAAGATTCGTTACGCAGTTTAGCCGTGAAAAATCTACAGACAGACAGACAGAGTTACTTTCGATTTTATAATAAGTATTATAGATTAACATGTGCAGGTATGTTTATATTTGATTGGATTAGTGGATAAAGGCTATCCACCAACCCGCGCTGAGCCAGCGCGGTGGAATTACGACTCAATCACCCTCAACGTAAAATAGGTCGATGTCTCTGCAGCAGGACGTAAGAGACTAATATGATGAATTGATGATGTTTAAAATTAGTAAGTTTATTTGTGCCCGCTTAAGGTTTTGCTTGCAAATAATATACGGTATTGGTAATTATAATATTGGTAACTTATAAAATAAGTTCAACGTGTTCAATGCAAACTCATCTCATGAAAATTAAGAAAAAACAAAACGTAGGTAGTGTCCGTAATCAATTACCAATTCAAATTTAAATCATTTATTTACATTTTTCAATTCATAGAAATTAATTTAAAAATGGAACATTGCATACTTGCACTCCTTACTAACACTGCAATTTTATTCTAAAATTTTGGTAAAGGACTAATTTTATTTTAAAACATAAAAGTTTATTCAACACTAGCTGTGCCCGACGGTGTTGCCGGTGGTGAAAAAGGAACCTATGTGTTAATACAGGGGCCCTATTCGGAGATTTGAGATTTTCATCTCACCTTTTTTCGTCCTTGTTGCTCTCGTTTGAAACGTCATAGGCGTGAGCGTGACCAAGATAAAATCTCATCTCACGCGTAGGAATAGCCCCATTGAGCATAATCTATCTTCGCTGCAAATTTTAATTCAAATTCGTTGGTTTGTTTGAGCGTGAAGACGTAACAAACAATCATACGCACACACACTAACTTCCGCCGTAATAATATACTTAAGTAGGATTAAACATTATCTATTCTTATCTTTTGTTAAAGACAATTTGCGAAAATGTACTTTGTTTTTTTAGCAGCAAACGAATTCGGACCATTGACCGCCTGCCAGTCACCAGTGCTATCAGAAATAGACGAGTTGTAGGTGGCTTTCTAAGAATACTTGCAATAAAGTGGTTCCCTTTATATTTGATGCAGTGCGTAGAACCTTGACATCATTTTATTATTTTTAAATTCGTAGGATTTAAAAAATATGAATTAACAAAACAGGCATCACTTTTACTGATCCTACTAATATTTTAAACGCGAAAGTTCGTAAGAATAGATGGATGTATGGATGGATGTGTGTTACTCTTTCACGCCAGAACGGCTGAACAGATCTGGATGAAATTTGGCATAGAGATAGATTATAGTCTAGAATAGCACATAGAATACTTTTTAACCGCGGGTTTCACGATTCTAATCTCTAGTGTAAGCCAGCTTCAATGTGTTGTCAATCCTACATATGTAGGTACATTATAAACTAGCGGCGCCCCGTGGTTTCACATGCGGTTGAAAAGTCTAAGTTCTATGTGCTATCCCAGACTATAATCTATTCCTGTGCCAAATTTCATCTAGACCCGTTTAGTGTGATGCGAAAGTCTGTGTGATTGTTTGATACTTCTTGACGTTCACACGGATGCGATGGGTGGATGTTAATGAAATTTGGCTTACAACCCGACTGGATTAATAAGTATATAGGCTTTTTTGTTTGCACAAAAATCTTTGGTTTGATAGACTACCGAACCAAAGACAGAAGTATAGAAGCCATGCTTAGAATGCTGTAAGTGTATAGGAGCTAGCTAGGTGGTAGGTTTTCCTAGGAAACTTGTTGGTGCCAGACACTGCCCTCTCCGAGCATTGTAGCTAAAGTCTTTAGGTATTTCTCGTGCAGAGCCAGTAACGACAGGATTGTAATTAGCAAAATTTATAATCACCTTGCTTATTAGAAGTTTTTGAAACTTTTGCCTTATAATTTTCGATTTGGTGGCTTTTGTTAGATCGCAAGGAACATGGCTGACTAATGTTTTTTTAATGAAGGAACATGAGTTGCGGTTTTTTTTTATGTGGCTTGGAACGTGATGAATTGGTGTTAGTGGGTTAGTGAGAAAATTACGTTTTTACATGAGGGCAAAGAAAATATATCACTAGATCGATTTAAAAAAAGGATCTGCGGATATTTAGTTTTGTATTTTTACCCGACTGTGCAAGAAGGAGGGTTATGTTTATAGGAAGCAAAACAGCCGCAATAAAGTCAATATTGTATTACTAATCTGACGACAATGAAATTATCTGAGTCTATTCTCTTTTTCATAACAAAACATATCGTCACGCCTTTCCCCCGAAGAGGCTGACAGAGGTGTACACCCACACTTCGCAGGACGATATGTAAGAAAAAGATTATAGTATTGTTGGAGCCGTTTTTAATTTAGTCAAAAAAGAGGTTTAACAGTATCAATGTCAAATCTTCTAAATCTATATTTCTTCTGACCAAAATCGAGTTACTCAGGTAGTAAAACCAATGGACCCCGTTTTCCCACAGTTAAACCAACCATGTGGTTTAATCAACTGTTTTACTAGTAAAACTTTCAACCTTCCTAGTTTGATCCATTACGTGAACAGCATGTAGAGCACAATAAACGTTTATAGCTTTATAAAGACTCCGTATAAGTTAATTTGTGTGTAATATAAATTCTAATGAGTAACGTATCCCGTCAGAGCTTTCCCATGGTTTCTTATAGAACAATGAATACGTATATGATGTAGTGACTTCTAGGTTCCCATTAGATTGTTTTTAATGGTGGAACATTTAATCTATTGTTTGACGTGATTAGATGTATTGATAACGTTTTTTGGGCGGCTGAGTGCGACAACCTTACATTTCTAATGTATTTATGTGTAATATTAATATTTGTAAGTTTTTATTTTTGCTTGTGTAAGAAAGCCGCTGATGTAGTGGTTTTACTAAGATCGGTCTTTTTGTTCTAACCCAGCCGACGGCACGCACCAATTTGTTCATTGTTTGAACATGAACGTGCGCATTGTATGTCATCTGCTACATGACTGGAGTCCAGTATATTGCGACAGTCTCGCCTCCTATTACATTTAGGACTGAATATCGTCCGGCGAAGTGTGGGTGTTGTATTACAACTCTGCCAGCCCCCTCGGGGAAAGGCGTGACGATATGTTATGTATGGTCATTTTGTAATTAATCGTACCGTTTTTTCCTAGTATTCGTTTAAAAAGTTTGTATGGAAATGCATTTTGTGCAGAGAAGAATTAAGAAATCGTTTCGCTTCTTACTTCTGCTGTGTAAAGTTAAAAATAAGTCCTGGATTACCTATACTTCAAATGGTCCTTGGATTTAATCAAAAGTTATTGCACACCTTTTGAAAATTAAGTACCTAGACAATTTCAATAAGAGACTAACCTATTCAATGGAACCATTTCATGCTCAATTAGTCAAATCACATTATAATTGATTAACACAAGGCTGCGATGAGTCATAAGATAACGACAGTTTTGCATACTAAGGCAAGTTAGGTCTCTACTGCCACAGAGCAGGTATGAACTCTATAGTTAGCTTACTAGCTATTTTTATTAGTAAATAGGAAAACTCCTGTTTCGTACTCATCATCAGCTTCTATTACGTTGTGTTGGACTCAAAAAACTAGTCGCACACAGTCATGTTTTGGTGCCAGAGATTAATATCAATTGTACTTACTTACTCCTCAACTACCTACCTAAATTAAATAAATCAACATAGAGGACCGGACAGAAAAATCCTATCTAAAAAAAAATGAAGCAATTAAAGCCTGCACAAAACACAGACAAAGAAAAAATTACAGTCAAATACGGAGCACGCTGGAGTACTAAAATAATTGAAGCAAAATTGAATATGACCACGTCCCAGCGCAGCGTGAACGGTAAACAATGGAGAGGCCGCGACAGCGTCTATTGTGTGATGTAGTGCCGTAAATACAATTAAAGTCACTTACTCTCGTTAGCGCGATAATGCAGTGTCTTTGCCCTCCAGTACTGTGGCACGCGCCCTGAAGAGTTAGTTTGGTGCTCATAGGCGGTTAGGGTTCACGATCAAAGTTGACAGTCAATTTAGATTTATACGTTAGTAGAGTATATTTTTGAAGATGACCTGACTCTCTGTCGCTCGATGTAATCACGATAGTCTTGATGAAGTGGCTTGATGCGAAGTTATTACATAGAATTCCTTGATGTAAATCAATAACTAGATAATAGAAAATAATCGATCTCGAAATCAATCGATTCTTTACAATTTAGCTAGGCAAATCCATTTTAGCTTTGGTGTACAGTTATTGAAGTGATTTAAAATAACTTTACACCAAAGTTTGAAAAAATCAGCTCGTTCATAAGGAAAGTAGTAGTTAGGCAAGCAAGACGGCTTATGAGATTCAGCGAATAACACGTTTATATACCCAGTGGGATAATGGCAAATTGATAATGATGAATATGAGAGAATAAAGATATGCTCCTCGTAATCCCATGGTTTAATGAGAACCTTCAGGGTTAAATACGAAACCATTGTCAATGTATGTGCTGATGTCATTACTATTGTCTTTAAAAACTGCTGATCGAATCCTAAGCGAAGCGAAGATGAATATTAAAGCCACCAGCCAATTACTAAATGTTTGATGCACATTCAGCAAATAATATCACAACAAGGATATTTATATTTTGGAGTATTCGCTCCGAATTAAGTTTTTGCATAGCTCCTAACAAGTATAAAGTATGGCCATGAAGAACGAAGCCAAAGTTTGTTCATTAGATTAGTTCGTTCTAAAATAATTTGCATACAAACAATGAAAGTATTCAGCTACAGTCACGCGCAGTGTCCACGCTAAATGGCATGGCGTCAACATGGAATGCGCAAATAAGCCACATGTAGTCCACATTCTAAAACCTAACACCGAGATAACTAAATTATGTAACTAATTATTTCATAGACAGCCGATTCAGTCCCAGGATAATTAAGAACTGTTAGAGGCTATTCGGATGGTTAAAGTCTATTAAGGAATTTATTTGAAGCGGTTGTTTGTAGGACTATTGGTTGACTGGAGAGTCGTTATCGAAGATTTATTTGGCTTTACATTAGTAAAGCCAAGCACCATGTCCGTGTTTTCAAAGGATATATCTACTTCTGGAGTTGTTTAGGGATTGGATCGATTTTGACTTTTAAAAGTTTTCTGTGAAAGATTTTGTAGCATTTTTACACGCACAATTTTACTGTATTTGTGAAAGGGTTGCACAAAACGGTGGTACTAAGCCGAAAGGAGCTCATTATAATTGTAATAGCTTTGGACATGTCTTGACTTGAAATCGTAAAATGAAATCACATCAAATCAAATAAAATAAAAACACACTCAACACACTTATGGAATTGCTGACTTATTTTTCCGTTTTCAGGGTTGGTCTTATAGTTCATAGTAATTCATAAGGATAAGTCCAATACGCTCTTTTCGATTCTCTACCATCGTCCCGCGTAACCCTGTTTTTTTAGGAGAGGCAGGGCGTGGCAGGAGCTCATCCCGAATTTACAATGTCGCTGATTAATGAACTGTGAACCGAACAATAGCTTCTTGGAAGGTACAGCTATCCTTTGACGAACGGCTGTTGTAAAGGAACTCATTAAGATGTATAAAGTAAACTTTGATTGCGAATAATTAGATTCAGGAGTTTATGATGGCAAAGAAAAAATACGGTCCCATTATTAAAGTTGGAAGTAGTTGACCTTTGTTAAGAATTTTTGGTGTTGGGTTACCGTCACGTTGGGTTGTTTTGGCCTTTGTTTTTTTTTTTGTATTATATTTAAAATTTGGCCTTGGTCATGGTCGTTTCATTAGCAAAAGCAGTGGCAAATAACATGAGTGCTGGAGTCGTAGTTACATTCAGCGTTATCAAGAAAATCAATAGATGACCCGCATCACATCACATACGATTAGTACCTACATATGTATGTTTATGTATGTATGTTACTTAGTCTGTCGTCAAGCTCTTTCTATACATAATTGTTTCAGCTCAGAGAGAAGTTTTGTTATTAGTTAAGTTCGCGTCCTCGCTCTCTTACGAAGAAAGCTTGTGAAGGGGAGGAAGAAGGTAGTTACATAATTTCTTTATGTCTTTCCTAGTCAACTATTTTATTTCCACCAGATATTCTATTCCATCTACTTTAGGTAAGTATTATTTTTCACCTTAAGGCTCTGCTATTTATGTTTCCGTCACATAAGCTATTACTCTAGGCAATAGTATTAAGTTACCACACTACACTAGTTACTTACTTTCTTGTTTTTGACCAAGTATATTTCTTAGCGGGCGTGAGAGTTTCTATCTATTGATTTCATAATTTTTTGTTGTCCTTAGTCTGGGTTATCCAATATCTTCGTGTAGTCTTTGTGTTTGCTTCATGGCATCTTCGACACAGGGAAACCAAATTAATGTGAAACGTTTTTATCTTATTGAGTCTATATTAATTTATTCATATACTCAGCTTATACTAAAGAAACACAGTTCTTGCTAGTTTCAAGTAGTTTATTACTCTTACATTTACAATATTATCTCTCAATATCCAGCCACCCGTTTCTCGCTCGATGGCCAGAATCCCTGAAAATGTCACCACTGCCCCTCGCGCGGTGGCGACCTCTGTCTTCTTTTTCTATAAACTTAACCCATGGTCGATGATATTATAACATTTACCCACATCATTGAAGAATTAGCTAACAATACTTAACAACACCATACTTTAGCAGAAGCTATTATGCATACGCGAGCGGATCAGCCAATCCTTCCATCAGACAGGACATCACGTTCAGTTGGCGCTGGTGATTGGTAAATTGCCGGACGGGATCCACTTCCCATCGCCTCTGTTCTAGGCTAGGGTCAAACGAGTGCGGTGTTATATGCAAAAGAACGCATTGATATTTTTTCTTATTTTGGTAAAATTATACTATTAGGTCCTTACGTATGAAATCAGCGTTTTGTCGTACTGATCAATTTGATCTGAAATATCTCTTCTTTGGTTAAGAATTCGAAATTTAAATTAATAAATTCATTAAGCTGGTTTTTTTTTCTTTGGAATACAGTCATTCATTTGTTATTTTCCTCATTATTTTTTCTTTGGCGTCGCTTATTACCGCGCAATGGAAAACATGAAATATCGGTATATTTACGAGTACGAGTTCTACCGTGGCACCAGTGCTGCAGAAACAGCTCGAAGAATTAATGATGTGTATGGCGCTGGTGTCGCTAAAGACAGCACGGTACGTTTTTGGTTTCAACGTTTTCGTTCTGGAAATTTCGACCTTAAGAACCAACCCCGTGGACGGCCGGAGATCAAAGTGAAAAACGAAGAATTAAAGGCTATTGTGGAAGCGGATCCATCACAAAGCACTTCAGAGATAGCAGCAGGCTACCCTGGAGACCCAGCCAAATCCTGCCCTAAACGAAAATTGACTCAGAAAAAGTTACTTGTAAGTGTTTGGTGGACTAGCGCCGGTGTCGTTCACTACAGCTTTCTTAAATCTGGCCAAACGATTATGGCAGATATCTATTGTCAGCAACTGCAAACCATGAAGGAAGAACTAGCTGTTAAACAACCGAGATTGGTCAATCGCTCTAGGCCACTGCTGCTTCACGACAACGCAAGACCACACACTGCACAACAAACAACCACTAAGTAAGCTGAGCTACAATTGGAATGTCTGCGACATCCACCGTACTCCCCGGACCTTGCTCCAACAGATTACCATTTCTTCCGGAATTTGGACAACTTCTTACAAGGAAAAAAATTCCACTCCGATGCAGTAGTCCAAACCGCCTTCAAAGAGTTTATTGATTCTCGCCCCCATGGTTTTTATAGTAAAGGGATCAATGAACTACCCATAAGATGGCAAAAGTGCATAGATAACAACAGTGCATACTTTGATTAATTAAATATATTTTACAAAAAAAAAAATCGACTTTTTATTCCTCCCGTACAAAACGCCAATTTCATACGTAAGGACCTAATATAATATTGTATTAGATAATAATCATCATTAGACAGAAGATAAATATACTTATATATTTTTTAATGTCAATGTTTAGTTCCTCGATTATTATCCATTTAGCCACTACTGGCTCAATGTGCTTATGGAAAATAGCATTGCAAGTTGGATATCTACCTCAGACATCTATGTTCCATTCTCGACAGTAGCACATACTCAGAAGACTGTAGGTGGTGTTTAAGATGGAGAACAATTAGTTACCTAATCCATTAACATTGAATTGTTTTGAGATTCAAGCAGATATATTCCAGTGTAAAGGATTATCTAGTGGCTATAGAGCCACTAGTTAATCCTTTACACACAATTATAGTTTCTTTTAGATTTTGGTATATAAGCTATTAGTATTCGCGAAAACGTTAAAAAAACATATCTATGCCTTTTAGAAAATATACCAAAATCTAAAAAAAAACTATAATTGTGTTCCAAACCTGCTCACACAATTTCTCGATAATCGGTTGAGAAATTCGACTTATAGAAAAGGACAGGCGAACAGGCAGAAGTTGAAGCAAAGATGCTTCGCTCGCTGACCCTCTCGCGGACAATTACGACCCTAATATTTTTGCCTATTAATAATTATAATGCCATGATAGCCTACTCGGAAAAGGCCCGCCTCTCAAGCCAGAGGGAACGCGTTCGGACCCAGCCGAAGGCACGCACCAATTGTTCATTGTGTGAACATATGTGCCTATTTAATGTCATGTGCAACTTAACTGGAGCCCGCTGTATGGCGACAGGCTCACCCCCTGTCATATTTGGGACTGAATATTGTCCGGCGAACTGTGGGTGGTGTAAGCCTCTTTGAGGAAAGGCGTGACGATATGTAACTAATAATTAATCATGTTGTATTTACCAACAAAATACCTAAAGTTACGCCTAAGGCACTAAATACCAAAATAAATAAATATCTCTATTAAAGTTCTTGTAGTGTAAATCACATCTGAACTAGGATTACTTTGTAGCGTTCTCTGTTCTAACTATCATATGTAAATATCTTCTTTGGAAATGCCCGTGGGCAGAAATTGCAAGATCACTTTACGAACCAAACGAGACGGTACTTAGTTTAATTAATAGCTTTTTGACAATGGCCAATATGTCTCATTTAGCAGTTACATCTACGTTTCCAGAACAGCTGAACTACAGACAGACATTATTCGTAGCAACTAAAGGAGTAATTGTAATTTTCTGCTGAATCGGTATCGAATTAAGGCAGTTTTCGCCCACGGGTACAATTCAACCATTAGTTCTGTAAATACTGGCGATTAGCACAATTTGGTTGCGACATTGCGTGCGACTCACCAATTAGATGCGACCAATTAAAGCTAGTCTGCCGATAACGAGTAAATTAAAGTAATAAAAATAGTTGCCGCTTTATTGCAAGCAAACTTACAATGCTATGTTTGAATTCGTTATTGTTTTTGGAGTAAATAAAACAATCTGTAAGTAGGTACATAATCTGATGTCACAATTACTCTCAGCAAAACAGATTTTTTTAGGAGACAAAATAGGTACCTAGATCTAACATAGACTTGCACGTACATATTACACACCTACAATTCGTTTGATTGCGAAAAAGTATTGCAAAATGAACCTTACCTTGTGCTTTATTAGCACCGTAGTCCGTAGAGTCATTGGCATAATAAATAGACAGAAAAACATCGTGAATCACGTAGCTAGATCATCGTCGATTGTAAATAAACATAAAGCGGGAGATGTGTGCCAAACGAGAATCGTCCGCGATTGCGATACGATACGATGTCGCGGGGCGTGAGGTCGCATACAAATTAGCGCACTGCCACACAAAAAAAAATAGATAAAGAGTGGGGTGGGGGACCCACCAGCGTGTTGTCTGTACAAAAGTGACAATTGCTTGTTAGAAATGTTTAGTTCCTCCATTTGGCCACCTCTGTAGATAAGGCTGCATAACAACGTGTTGTAGTAGGCAGTGTGAGTAAATACAACGCAGTGCGCACGCGCCGCCGCCGCCATTCTCACACATTGAGATTGTAGCATACGTGTAGATCGTTATTACGTTTGGCTACTATGGTACATCTAGATCTAGATTGTATGCAAATAATATTTTTACATATCCACTTGTACATCTAGACAAAGTATAACGTCTCAAACGGAGGATACCACCTTGGATACTTGGGGGCTGAGCTACCCACGTCCGTAGGAGTTTACTCTATTCTGATTCCCTACACGTGGTCCCCGGGTAGTGTTAACCGGGTGGCAAACTATGGTGGAAGGCTGCGGCCGTGGCTAGTTACCACCCACCGGACCAAGCCATGCCGTGAACGTGAAATGACCTATATAGTCGTGTTTCGGGATGTAGTCCGGTGTAACCGTTCCAAAGACGGGTCTAAGCAGTAGCGCACTTGTAGCGCCTCACTCAACTGCCGTCTTTGTACTTGTTCACTCTACGAAAATTCAAGGCTAGAGTGAATAAGTACCTTATATGTCGTCGTGCTCCATCTTAGACCACAACGTCGCTTAACATCAGGCGAGTTGGTGGTCAAACGCCGACCTACTCTACATAAAAAAAAATCTTCATAACTCAATCGATTTAGTACTTATTCAAATCTAAAAATTGTATCCATAACTACCTACTTGATCAACGATACTCAAGTTATCGTCCAACAAATAAATTCTAAGATGATCCAGAGGACTCTGAGCCCTCGGTAACTCACTATAAACTTCATATCACAAACTAAGTGGTACAAAAAAGAGCCCTAGTTCTTTGTTCCATGTAAGTCTGTTTGTATGTAACCAATAAGATCGTAAATTAGTATGTGTCCACCCTAAAACTAAACAGAACATGGAATTAACCTCTTTACGAAACACCGGATGATCCCAAATCCCAGTAAGATAGCTTTATCTCCTTATCAGTAGACAACACAGTTTAAAAGTCAAGTTATCAAAGTGCTAAGTAGATACATGTGTGGTAATGTCAAAGATGACCCATAACCACAGATTGCTCCCATAGATACAGATTAATTCGTAATACCCGGTTCCCATTATTCTAGTCCAGCCATCGAATCCAGCGCTGGAAAGCCACTGGAATAATGTAAGCCGGCACTGGATTGCACTGGATTCATTCTAGTGCCGGTTTACATTATTCCAGCGGCGTTCTAGCGCTGGGTTCGATCGCTGGACTGGAATAATGTAAACCATGCGTTACAAATTAATTATTAGTTAAGGAAAGCGCGGATTACGGGGATCGGGATACAAAGGTTACAACTAGCCAGTCCTAGCAATAAACAAATGAAAGTTAATTAAGTGATAGGCCTTTATAGATCAATGCGTGGTGTACTTCAATCGTCTTGAGTACGGAGTCTGCGAGGGTAATCTGCGCCATAACTTGGCGTTTAGTTCTAACGCAGTATTTCTGATGGTGATGTAAGAAAATAACTGGTTGAGGTCATGACGACATCATGAAGGTCGTAATTCATTTAACTTGGGTCTTAATTTTGGCACTAGAAAAATCTCGAACTCGCTTTGATTTTGGGTATGCTAAACACGTTCCCTGTCAAACTAAAGATGCCGTTCCGGTGACATCAAAAAGATTTGCACGCAACCTCATCCGACTAAATTGAGAATCAATCGAGCTTACCTGTTAAGTGAAGATTGATGATAATTATTTGAACTTCCTTGAAGAGAGATTACATAGTGTTTTACACATGCAGCACTGCGATCCTGTGGTCACTTTTCACACTATTTTAAAGTTTTTTTTTTTTTTTTTTCTTAACCTGGTAACCCTTCCTTTTCCGCCATTCAAGTTTAAAGTCCCCATTTCACAACCTATGGTAACCTTAGTAATGTAATTATTATTACATGTACATGTATTATGTGTACATCTACCCTTAAAAGTTAGAGTTATTATTAAAACAGTCCCACTATTGCTTAATGAAATATTAAAAATGCTTATTGTATTCAGGGTAGGGAGGGAGGGATTGAGTCACTATGTAATCTCTCTTCAAGGAAGTTCAAATAATTATCATCAATCTTCACTTAACAGGTAAGCTCGATTGATTCTCAATTATTTTCCTTCCTTTCGAGAGATTACATAGTGTTTTACACATGTAGATGTTTAAAGGGTTGTGAAATGTTATTCTCTTTTTGTGAAATCAGTGTATCAAATGTAATTAAAAATACTACTCAAATTTGGATTTAGCTTTTACTTCCCCTTAACATTCAATCTCACCCTATATTATTTCTTACTTACTTATAATTGTAAGTCAACATTTACTTGAAGAATTAAATTAAAGTAACTAACATTAGGTAATGAATACTTGTAGGTATAGTCATTATTATGGCAATTGTTAACCTTAATACCCATCTTCCTTGCAGATAGACCGGTGTCAGTAAGGATCTGCATATTTCACAATTTTGCACATACCTGAGGGTTATAAGTCAGTACACTAATACCTATCTTATGAGCAGTACTAACTGCCGCATATCTTGCAGAGTGAATAGTAAATACAGATACCTTAAGTATACCCCCTTTTCTTGTAATGTCTGAGACTAGCTTTTTTTTTTTTAATAATTATTGTTATTTTATGTGAATGTCTAGAAAGTACCAACAATTCGTTTATGTTCTGTTCAATATCTAAATAAAGTTTTGTCTAAGTATTCTAACAGGTGTTAAGTTTCTCTGGTTTCCTTTGAAAAAAAGGGGGTAACACTAACAGCTGTTATTTCCTCTCAGGACCAGAAGTTTTAACCCGTTGGGTTATATTAATTGTTTGCTTATATACTAATAATACTATCAATTGACATCAATGCTAGCCTTTACACTCTGTGTGAAGTAACAAGTAACTAATTTAAGTGTTAATTGTTAACAATTTACTTAATTAATATAGGGAAAAGTTATTTGTTTAATACAGTGAGTACTTATTTGGATTCCATGGAAAGTTATATTTAGGTTTCAACATTCATATTCTGAATTTGCCCTTAGCGGACCATTTGTTCAATACTACCTATTTGAAAACCTCTTATGGTGACAAGGCTGATTTCTGGCAGAGTAACCATATCAGCTAAGAACTACAAAAAATCCAGGGAACGGAGCCATCATAATTACCTATTTCAATACCTTAATTAATACATATTGTAAATAAAGCAAAAAATTATATCATCTTTTAGGCAATAATCATACTGCTTTTATGTAGATATCATATTAGAGTGAATAATATTTCTGCTGCCAGGGTAAGTTGGGCATGGAGAGGGTGGCAGCTGCTAAATAAGAAATTAACAATTTTTTACATGGATTAAAAGCGATCAGCCAGCAAGTAAACTCTTGAATATTGAGTACCATATCGTCACGCCTTTCCCTCGAGGGGGCTGGCAGAGGTGTAATACAACACCCGCAATTTGCCGGACGATATTAAGTCCCAAATGTCCCCAAAATATTGGGTACCATGCCTGGGAAAGCCTGAAACTATTACTACACCCTCTGCTTTATCTTGGATGATTTTGTGTAAAGTCTATAGTATCTGACAGAAAAGGCAGGAATCCATAAAACCAATATTTCTCCCAAGAACAAACGAAAGTACTTATTAACCTTATATGCCTCCCGGTCTAGTTTTCATGACCTGAACAGTTTCCATTATTCATTTAACATTGTTGCAAATAGCGTCCCTAGTTATTTTAACTCTCTAGTTTCTTTACTTTAAGTTAAAACTTAGTTCAACCTTATTTAAGTATTATTGTAATTTTTTTATGTTTTTTAATAAAGATCTGTTGTTGTTGTTGCTGTAAACAGCCAGTTACCATCCTGATCCATTCACATTTATTTTACCCCCAATACTTGCTCTAGTCTTGTAAAATTGTATGTGACACTATTATACAAATACCACCTTATTCACACCACTATTGATTCTGAACAAATTTCTACAATTAGGTTTCATGTCTAAAGTAAAAACATTTTTAAGCAAAATAAGCCCGTAACAAACATTTCTAAATAATTGATGTGCATTTTGGATTCCTCATTTTCACTTTCTATTAGCCCCTTAAAAAATCACATATTATTCCCCGTCAGATTAAGGCAAATCAGAAAAAAATCTCACATGAGTAATAATCAAGTCTTATTTTGTTATGTACCTACAAGCATTTGTGATAATTTTTCTCCACCCAGTACACACCAGTTCTTTATATAATTGGGCAGTATTATGTTCATAGTAAAGAAAATTAACCATTTTCATTAGAAAGTGCTAAAAATCTGATTTATAGCCTTTTTACATACATCTATTACATGCTACTACTAGCTACTGCCTGTCTAAATTCCAAATGCCTACAAGATCTGCTAAGTTTTTTAGAAAGATCTATCCTTTGTTTAAACCTTTTCTAGTAGGTATAAAATAATTAGTTGATATTATTTAGACTTGATTATGATGCCCACACAATTCTATTTCTAAACTCTTTCAGATTTGACTTGGTTGTAACCTGCACAAATATTTTCCTATTATCCCGTTAACAAAAGATAAAGTCAGTAGCTTGAATTTATACATAGGAAATAGTCAGGATATTGTAACTTAATGTCCTTGTTTCTTAAATGAGTATGTATTGGTTTCATACCTTACTAAATGGGGCTGTACTACAGCCAAATGGTACAACATTAAACTCATAGAGCTGAATTATTCAAATTGTGAATACTTTTTGTTCTTCAGAATTACCCCCGGAGAAGTATGCATCTTTCATATCAATAAGTAGTTTTCATGAAGTAGTTAAGTGATAAAAATAACATTAAGGGGTGTATACACAGGTCCTCCATCTTAAAGCGGTTAGTTACCATACATTTATTTATTAACTTTAGATATTAAATAAGTATTTTTTACCATTTTGTAGAGGGATCTAAGAAAATATCATACAAAATTGATCTGGATGGGGACCTTATACATAAATCATAGCTTCTATCTCAATTAATTTTGCTGTAATTGATGGAATTAACATAATTTCAATATGCATGTTCAGTTTTATGAGTTACACATGAGAACTATGCCCTGTAAGTAAATTAATTTGTATAGGTAGGTATTTCAATTCTATAAGAAGGATATTAAATCCTCTAACCCACGACAAGGTAGTTAGTTCCAAAATAATGTTCTCTCATTGAAGAATAAAGTAATCTGAGTACCTGATTCCGTTGTATTCCTGTTATTGAGTCAGTGTTGGCCTGACTAGTTAAGGCCCACTATGTCCAAATCCTCACAGGCGTAGGTGTTGTAGTTGTGATAGGGCCCCCAACCGTTTAAAGCTGAGATAGTTGGCGCCACAGGCTCTGCTGGTCTTGCATTTAGTTGATTTTGGCTTGCTTGCTAGTCTGTTGACTGCTTTAAGCCTTAGTTCTATTGGAAAGATCCTTGGCCAAGGGTCACTAATCGGATGTTAACACTGTTTGTCTTAGTCTTCTGTTATCATGTTTAGAGCAGCGGAGCTGTTGGTTTCTGCTCAGAGACTGGTCACACGCCAGTCGTGCAGCATTAGTAACAGAATTTGAACATTGATGATTTTTCTTCTTTTATTAATATATCCATTGCCTGTCCGAGGCAAGACAGAGGTGCACTGAAGTGTTTCTGTTTAACCTCAGTAATGTTATGTTTTTTACATACATATTCCGATACCTACAACAGCCTTGATTTCTAAGTTTAGCTGTGGTAAAATAGTTGACAATTTGTATCCATCTTTATGCAATACTATTGTAGATTGGAGGTGCCTGATTCTCATCGTCTGATGAGTGTTCATCTAGGTAGTATTTCGAACACCTCAGAGTCTAGAACATTTTCTGACTGTTCATCTGTATTTGAAGTTTAGTAAATGATAAACTTAAGTTTATATATTTGTATGTATTTGTATAGGTCCGTTTTTTTATCATCTGAAATTATAGTAATTCCTTCGAGAGATGTTTGTACTTACTCATTGCTGATCAGGTAGATATTGGTACATTAGTAATGTATGAAATTATGTTAGCTCTCTGTGTTTACAGGAGTATGCAGCTACCTGATCCTGCTAGGTAATTGGCGTTGTATCCTTATGGGACGCCCTCAATCAGTTCCTGCAAGACTGCAAGTTTATGTGAACTCTCTGTATTTACAGGAGTATGGGTGGATTAGGATTACCTATCCTGCTACATGTAAGGGTATTGGCGTTGTACCCCTCCAGGGCACACTCACGAAACACACTCAATCCCTTGTAGCAACTTGCTTACCAAAGACTCAAGTTTAAGGTTATCTTTGAACACCATTTTCGGTCGAGTGGTTAGCCCCGCCGATCGATTGAGTCCCCGAGGTGGTAAACAATGTATTTTTGTCTTAATGACCTGCATTATCGTCGAATAGGTAGATAAGAATCTCCTTTACCGGCTTAGCGGATAGCACGCGCACGTTTCCCGGCCTCCGGCGTATTTTCTTATTTTCCATTATAGTAATTCTTCAATTCTTCTATTTCTCCAATCTACTATAAAGTGTTTAACTCTATCTTCGATCTCCTGATCTGTCCCTTTTCGTTTTCCCATTGTATTTGATGTAAATATTTTTGTCGCGGAAAAAATGTGTATTTCGTGACGCACAAAAACACAGAATGGCGGAAAAGGAAGGGTTACCAGGTTAAGAAAAAAAAAAAAAAAAACTTTAAAATAGTGTGAAAAGTGACCACAGGATCGCAGTGCTGCATGTGTAAAACACTATGTAATCTCTCGAAAGGAAGGAAAATAATAGGGACCAAACCCGCAAAGTTATAGGCACTATAACAGGTCACTGCTCCCTAAACAAACATCTATTTAACATTGGTGTAACCGACAGCCCTCTGTGCAGAGGATGCATGGAGGCAGAGGAAACGCCACGGCACGTGCTCATGGAGTGCAGAAGCGTGGCAGAACACCGGGCTCAGATTCTTCAATCCCCATCGTCACTCCCGGAGGCCTGCAGCAGCCTGAAAAGGCTGCTGGACTTCTGGGAGCACCTGGGCTGGTTGGAGTGAAGGGAAGGGAAGAGTAGAAGACTCCACGCACAATGGCCCAATCAAGCGGCTAAGTGCGGAAAAATTGCCCTGTCAAAACAAACAAAACAAACAAACACGTTCCCTGTGTAGCTGTATGTTGGGTACAACCCCATAGGTGTAAACGCAAATTGAATCATCTACTCGTATAAACTTGTTTGAGAGAAAGAAAGAAAGAAAGAAAGAAAGAAAGAAAGAAAGAAAGAAACCATTTATTTCACCGCACAAAACACTACAACAACAACAAACAAAATACACAATAAAACATTAACAGACAAAAACTAATAACTTCTACATATACTTATGTTTGACCTCATACCCCACCCACGGGATGGGACAATTACATCTTTCGAGAATTACTGACAAACCCTTCACAAATTAGGCAACTAACGTCATCTAGTGCAGATTATTCCAACAAAAGATAAAAAAAAATAGGTGACGCCTACCTTGTAAAGGGTTTGTCAGTAATTCTCGAAAGACGCATTTGCCCCAGTTGACACTACACGTATACATACAGGGGCCCTATTCGGAGATTTGAGATTTGCATCTCACTTTGTTTCGTCCTTGTTGCTCGCGTTTAAAACGTCATAGGTGTGAAAGTGACCAAGATAAAATCTCATCTCATCTCACGCGCAGGAATAGCCCCACAGGATAAGAAACTCAAAATGCACCACCGATGCGTCATGCACAGGGAACGTGCTAAGGGTGTTATTGTACCCACCAAAGCGAACAACTTCTAATCTCCTTAAGATTGATTGTCACCACACGTGACTAGTTATTTTGTATGGACACTGTATATAATATTCTTCTGAATTTTGAAAATTGTCGTTCTAAAAGTTGTTGACTTTGAGGTAGGTATTATTAAGTATGTAAGTACTACATGCAAAACCAGGGTCTTGTATACCTTAATTGCTATACTGTAAGTTTTCCGAAATGGCAAAGTATACTTAGCGTATATAATAATACAATTTACCCTTTATTTTAAATATAACAATATGAAAATAAAATACGAGGCTTATGAACTAAGTACCATTATTTCATCATGGTTAGATACATACACAATTATATTATGTGCCTAGTGTCTACCACTAACTAGGGAAGTTTGATGCTTCTTAACGTATTCGTCAAAAAACGTATGAATTTTCGTTTAAATGTTCAGTTTGCTGTTTTATTTTTAAGTACCTGGATGACCGAGCTTTGCTCGGTTTTTTTTTTTTTAATTGTGTTTTTTGGAAAATAAACAATTGATTTTAGTCTAACCTCAAAGCAAACACTCATTGACTTCGTGTTACTTAACAACGCCATCTGCTGTTGTGTCGTTAAAGCAATTAGTTGCTCACAAAAATAGTATTATTATTCGCCAATAGATATCAGGAAGAGTCATATTTTTCAGTTGAGACTACTCAAACGCCTCCTTTTTGTTATTTTTCTTCCAAGTTTATGTTTACGTTGATTATCGATAAAACACGAATAAAATGACATTTTCTAAAAATGATTCCTAGCTAGATCGATTTATCGCCCCCGAAACCCCCTATATACTAAATTGTATGAAAATCGTTGGAGCCGATTCCGAGATTCCAATTATATATATATATATATATATATATATATATATACAAGAATTGCTCATTTAAAGATATAAGATAAATTTTCGATCGTATCCGCGATGTTTTTGATCGTCTTTGTGCTATACATAGTTATTATAGGGTTACAGAAAGGCTTGATAAGTAATGAGAAAATAGTAAAGGGCCTAGGAAAATATCTAAATGGATGCCATTGTTTAATAGTCCTAACAATTGTTAATATAAGATTGATATTTGAATAAAAACTAATTCAGGGCTCATGACGAGGCAGACAGAGACAAATTACATCGGGTTCTGTACAATTGGTAAGTATGTAAATTAGGTCAAAAGGTTTTAAAACACAACAATGTAGTGTTTTTCTTTATCTTTGTCCTTTTTGGAATAAATTAAAGTGAATTCACAAAGACGATTAAGATGTGGTTCTGTACAGATAGCACTGTGAAAATGTAATTTGGGTCACAACACAATCAATTATTTTCTTCAGCCAGTGACACCAAAAAGATAATTGAATAATCAAGCTTTGTTAATGCAGTGCACGTTCTTAAATGTACGTAATTGAACAGAAAGATATTGTAGACAAAGGTGACATCACTTTGAAGGAAGATGTTGAATTAATTCTAAAGTAGTCCCTACTTTGTATGAGTGCCTATCTATGGAAATGAACCGGACTGACCTTTCAAACAACCTAAAGTAAGATACGTACTACGACAATCTAGAGTATAAATTATCCTATACCTCCAAAGGGAGGCTCCCTTACCGGGAAACCAACACCCCAAAACCTTTTATTAATCATTCATAACGGAATAATTCCATCACTCGTAACCATTGCTTCCAAGGGTTCCTTCAATATTTAAAATTACTTACGATCATATAAATTGAGACAAATGTAAAATTGCCGGGTAAAAAGCGGAATAAATATTTGAGCCCGTTGTCTGTCGAAGGGTGGTATCGGTGTCATTTCGACCCCGCCATTAGCGCGCAAGGGTTGCGGTCGAGGCGGTGAAAGCTCTCAGCCAGTTTCTTTGTTTGCAAACCGCTACGTGACTGGTTCATTGCTTGGTGGTTGATGTTCGAATTTTGTTGAACGTTGGAATGGGTTTGTCATTTGATTGGTTTTTTTAATAACAAGAAAAACCTAGAAACCATAGGATAATATATATTTTAACGACAAATCTAATGACATTTTCTTAAATGCAATATTGGTCAAGCTCTAAAATAGCAGATCAAATAGGAACAGATAAACAAACAATTTATCCGAAAAATATTACAGCTCATACGTTTCAGTTAGCTAAAAAGGTCCATTTTCTTACTACAAAAGGTTAGTTTCAGATTTCTTAGAAAATAGATAAATTAATTGTAAAAACGCCATCTTCCAGCAATTTTTGGAGTCAAACCTTGGTTAGTTTTTAATTATTGGTTACCAGCGCCACCTAGCGGAAAATTAATAAACTATTTAGACTGCTACGGCTCTTGCTACGCGCAAGTGGTTTTCTGCTACGTTCGTAGTACGTAGCAAATCCGTGAAAACTGCCGATGTGGTTTTCTCTGGAGTTCAAACGGAATGTCAGAGATGGCGCTAACAGTTTTGAACTGAAAAATCACTCTTCGGTAAAATATCAAAACATACTGCACGAACAACTTTATCGGCTTTAATTTTTGCAAATAATTTTACTAAGAAAAATATTATTAAAAAAATAAGTAGGTAGTGTGTTAATTTCGGTTTTCGTTGGAAGTGTTTGCAATTTGGAAAACTGAATCTAGAATGACACTACCTTTGTAGTTAACTTACTCATAAAGATTATTCTCACTATCAATTAATTATTTATATTATTTGTAAATCTACTTGCATGACGTAATATTCAATATATTAAATCAATATAATTAAACTTCAGACTAAAACAGAAAATGTCACCTGGCTCGCTACGCTCCTTCGAAACCGACACCCAACTTCCTACTTCCGCGATGAGTACCTACCCTTCCGGTACATTTTAGCAACCCCTGCGAATGAACAAAAGTTTGTACATTCGGTTATTGATTGACCGATAAAAAGGCATCGTAGTAACACACATTTTTCAGGCAGACGCCTGAAGCGACACGCACAGATAGGTTAGAGCAATAAAGTAATGCAGCGGGACACGCGATCTGATCGCTTCCTGGTTCGAACCACCTTCTGCCGATTTGGGACCAAGCTCGTAACGTTCAAGGACTTTTTAGTAACAGTAACTTGAGGGTTTTGATGGGCCTTAGTTGATACTACGCAGGATATTGTTTTGTGATGTACGGAATTGCTTTCGTGAATGTTAAGGCTAGATTAGAGAGTAGATAGAGGTTCGGTTCCACTTGGAGACAATTGAAAATATTTTCAATGTACAAAGTTATTCTAAAAATGCATGAAAACAAAATAGGAACAGAACAGTTTATTATTTAATTCTAGTCCACTTAAGCCAACCAATTTCCACGCATCAACTTGCTCATTTGTGAACATTATAAACTTATCTTAAGTGAAAGGCTTGACGATATGATATATATATACTTACTTGTGCCCGGTGTATGGTAGCAGGCTCGCTCCCTGTCAAATTGGGAACTGAATATCGTCCGGCGTAGTGTGGCTGTGATAATACACCTTTCCTAACCCCTTCTTTTCCGGGGAAAAAGCATGATGATGTGTTACGTGATTAAGTCCACTATTTTTACATAGTCAAAGAAGGTTGCTTTCCGATGTCTGTTCCTTATATGCTCTAAATTATGCAACAGATTTTGATGCGTATTTACTACCGTTCAGATAACTTCTTCGAAAAACTGGTTTGTATATAAAGGCATACTACTAATAAATAATTTAATCCAACTGAGTTTTTCAACGAGAGCTAGTTCCCAATTCAGGGTCCTTATTCACAATACTTAATTACGGTACGAATTTAGGTACGGTTCGTAACAGTCGTTAATCCGTTGTTAAACTTTAAGCAAACATGTTATCTTTTACCACTTTGAAACTTTACATTCGCTAAGCTGTGTGTAAACCACAGAATATGCTCTATTACATAGGTCCAGAAGGATAGTCTTCATACAAAACACGATTTCGAAACGTGTCAAATTTATTTTGGTACCTTAATAAAACCTTTTTTTCTATACGTGATGAACTTGCCATTAAAAGAGGTTACCCGATTTAGTTGGGTAAATTATATAACGATCAGAGTTTAAAGAAATCACAAGACCGGAAACAAAGTATTAGGCCAGCTTAGGCCAGAGCTAAACTACACACAAAGCCTTACCCAGATCCATTCATGACACTATTCTACAAACTAATATTATAGATTGTATGTAAACCTTAACTAAAATCAGAGTAGGTAAAAGGTAAGAATTTAAGTAAAAATCAAGAGTACGAATTTGCGTTAAAATCAATAGTAAAGGGATTACTATTGATTTTAACTATTGATTTTATCTTATTTACACATAAATTTACACACTATCATTATTTACATCATACATTTAAGTTATTTTTTCGGCAATAAAATAACATTACATTTACATAAAAATAAAACTGACGCCTGCTTGTCAGGATATTTCACTGTTACGTATATTTCTTTCTTGCGAAGGTGCACAGAGCAAATTGTTATAGGGGCGACGAAGTTTTCACTAATTTTCATTTTTACTTTGTCGAATTATTTTTGTCCACTGATCGGCTAAACTGGATCCTTAAGAAACCTAAAGTTTATTAAAGGGAAAATATAAAAATACCTTGTGGCAACACTTTTTTCAGCAACTTTTCGCTCTGTTGACATTAAGAATTAATTACAATTATTAGCTTTTTAAAGCACATAAAAATATATTTAAGACTTACGGATGATATGTGACGTTGCCTTTTTTTACTGTTTTGGATATTCTGAAATTTCGGCATGAGTGGACTACACAGTTCACCATATTTATTGGTTAGTGGGGAGACGTAACCGCTACTGGATGACATCGAAGACTGACTAGTGAATTGGTTGACTTTCAATGGTTTGGTTTACTTTTTTTGGAATCATTATTTTTGACCGATTAGGGGTCTTTACTCTATGTCTATGGTGTAAACATCATATTTACTACGCCCCAATAAAAAGTATTTATTCAGTTTAGATGACTTAATTGGCTTATGGTAATTTAAAAGATGACCTTCCAAGCCTAGTCGGAGTTCAACTACTTTATATTTATAAGCAAGAGTTTCCAGGTTCGTTTACGGGCCGGGAATTATTTGTTTTGCAAGGTTAGCATGAGCCGGTGACAGATTTTCTTTCCATCCGCGTTTTTCTCTGCGCTTAGATGTGACATAACTAGAATATGGATATGTTTGTCTCTTTCTCGCGGGATAAAAACTATGAAAGACAATTTTTAAAGAGCTGCGTGTCTGGGTGTAAGGCGATGGCAGCCTAGTTGGGAGAAGGTCCGCCTCTCAAGCCACAGGGAGCGGGTTCGTACCCAGCCGACGGCACGTACCAATTTGTTTATTGTGTGAACATATGTGCGTATTGTATGTCATCTGCTACATGACTGGAGCCCGGTGTATGGCGACAGGCTCGCTCCCTATCACATTTGGGACTGAATATCGTCTGGCGAAATGTGGGTGTTGTATTACACCTCTACCAGCCCTCTCGGGGAAAAGGCGTGACGATATGGGTCTGGGTGTTCGTTTTCTATGTATTTTTGTGTGGTCTATGACATTTCACATTTATATAATCCTAGTGCAGAGAAATGTACTCGTACCTTCATATAGGATTACACTACCTTTCTACTAAACCTAGTGCAGAGATACCTATGAACATTCATTTGCACATTTTCATTGCACAAGGATTCTGTGTATCTGTATCTGAAGCATTAGTTTTTTTTAGCACCAAAAGTAAAAAAAATAGTCTTGCACCGGTATGAGGTTCCCAGTCCAATAAACCGAACCAGCTCCAACCACTCCAATAAACATTCCTGTTCCAAGCTTACCATCCACTTATCTTGAGAAAGAATTACATTTCCCTAATCCCCTTCGCCCTTCCCTAATTGCTTTTCTCAGTACCTACACGTGCTTTGATAGCGTTCCATTTACCTACTTCTGGTATCTTTGGTTTGGACGGGAGCCATTCCAAACTAATGTAGAAAGCAATACAGGATGCAAGAAGGTGGAACACGAAAATAGGTATACCCACCTACCTATAGAAAATAATTGGAGTAGGTACATGTCTACTTATTTGCACCTTTTAAAACAAATCGTCTACTGATATATTTTTACACCTAATAATATAAATCTTTTGATTAAACATTTGTAAGCTGATCTTCAAAAATGAAGATACGAAAGCAAAGGAACGCAAAATATTTTTGGCGATTGTGCTGTACAATTTCTTAAACTGAATTAATTAAGTCTGACTTATCTGAAATTGTTGCAATTAGTTTTATTTATCTACATATTAAAATACAAAGCAGCCCGGATAATTTTAGTACGGTCAGAAAAAAATAGTTGAGAGAATGGTGCAACAGAATCGACTCTACAAGTCTAAATAGAAATGTCATGCATATGTAAAGCATATTTATGCAATAACAATATGTTGCTTAAGTTTTTTAACAATACTAAAATTAAGTTAATAAGTAGGCGTTATTTTATTAGTGATTATTTTTTAATTACCACTTAATACACTTTTTAACGATCCTTTTTATTTTGTTACAGGTAAAGTGGCAGTGCGCAAAAGTTTTTGAATCTCCAAGTAAAGGTCACTAACCTACAATACATTTTAAGACCTCAGTTTTAATATATTACAATAATGGAGAAAGTGCTTTTAAATTACCATCAAGAAAAGTTAAGGTATTTATAAACAAACACGAAAATCGGTATTATTTAAAGCACTTCTTCCTTCATGATGTTCGAAGTTGGGAGTGAATCGGAAGACCGCATCTCTGCTTAACATCAGGCGTGATTGTGGTCAAATCCAAACCTATCATAGAATATAAATTTGGCTCATTTCAAATCTTATTATGGAGGGCATAAAGGCTACCCCAACCTATTTATAAATCTCATCAGAAACGTAACAGAAAAATCCAGTGTTTACAATATTAGTGCCATGGATATGATAGCCGGAAGTGTGTTTTAATATATTACGTAAATTAACGTCCATTGAAGTTGTTTACGACATTTTCAACGGATTTTTTGAGTGATATTTGTGAGATCTCCTAGCAAATAGCATTAGTCGTCTTTACGAGATGTTATCAACATAAATGAAACGCTCGATTGAAATAATATATTTTCATTACGAAGACCGGCCGGGAGGCAATCGGTACGGCTCTACTTCCAACCGCCAATCCGACTCACGCAATTTACTTGTCATCCTTTTCATTTTCATACTAAATGAAGAGGATGGGCATAAACTTGTTTTCAATGGAGTTTCACCATAGGGAGGCTCTGTAGGAAAAGCCCGAATGGTGGATGCGCGCGCATCAATTTCAGGGCGCAGGACCACATTTCAGAACGTGTTATGAACGTCTAGAAATGACTAGGTAAACAAATTACATTTTGTAACGTAAACATGACTAAATTTGTTTATATTTCAAAAGGGTTTTCTTTGCCAACAGTTTTGATACGGTTACAACGGTAACTGCTTAATTTGTTGCAAAATATAACTAAATTATCATAGAGTTGTGAGTGCATTTAATTGCAATGCACTCGAACATCTTTCTCTGAAACATTACTTCAAACAAAATATAGGTATTTTTCAGACTTTCATGTAAAGTCACTTCTAGTAAGAGAGGAGATCTTTGCATACTTAACTTGCCGATAGAGGCCGCATCTACGGCACTTCAGGTTTTGCCGGCGTCCCCATCGGAACGCACCCCTCACCTCGAGTCTCTATCATCATCCTTGTACCCAGTTTCTTGCAAATTAACTAGCAAAGTGTCTCCCGAACACCAGCGAGGTAAGTTCCCTTACATACTGACCAAGCACTGACAAGGCTTCTTGCAATCTCACCCCGAACATTCCAGTCAGTCGCTCGATATCACGAGTTAAAAGTAAATACACGAAGTTTATTCATCGATCGCATTCACGACAATCAATCATCTATTATTATCTCTTGAGTCTAATTAGCGCGTAATTTCATTGCATAATATATAGAATTGTGTCCATAGAGAAGAGAAAACGTCTATTAATTTATAAAATGGCTCGGCCCGTGTCAAGTGTCTAGCCTAGCCTAGACATGACATAATACTTGATGGAAGATAATAGGTGTCATTTCTATTTCTGTACTGAAACTGTGCCCTGATGGGCACTAATTCCTTTATATTTGCAATATGAGTGTCGCGTCACAGATATGAAGCCAATGAATATGGCATATCAGATAAGTTACCTATTAACATCTATCAGTGTAATTCATTTCGAAGGTTGTTCGAATTAGCTTTCTATTAGTTTCCTCCTACATGGTTTTATTCATTGGCATCGCTATGGGCAGGTACTTACTTTTTGTAACGTTTTCTATCCACCTACGCGTACAAAATGTGTATTAATCAAACGTTTCTTGGTATAGAAAGTGAAGCATTAAAAGTCAGGACAGTAATGTGGTAATTGCTCGGTTGAAATGATCTTTATTGTGATGTTTCTGAGAAGCTGTGTCGCCATATCACAAATAAAAGATGGCTTGCAAATTTTGGAGTGAGTCAGTTCCCACTGGCAAAAACTCAACCCAAAACATTAAAGTGAATGGTTGTTCTTTGTACATTAATGATATCATTATTTTCTGCCAGTTTCTAACCTTACAAAATCAGAAAATTTAGATGGAGCACCAATTTAATGAAACTATGCTAGTAGAGTTGTAAACGACTGGTAGCGTCCTAGTAAATTAATGTATTAGTAATTGAAATGACCAATATGACCATTAACTCCCTTGCTGACCCACTTTACAAATGGAATAGTAACTACTCATACAAAAAGCCGCTGTTTACTATTTTTATACGTTGCAGGAAACGAACGCTTTGTTTAATTATAAATGCAAACTGTTTATGAAAATTGGTTTTTTGTAACAGTAAGATAAATAATACCTAAAGTGAAGTAAAGTGGCACAATACATGCTACCTACATTAATGTGTTTCATAGTAAAGTATACCTCACATCTAACGAGATACAATTTTTATTCATGACTCAGCTAACAGTGAGTCATAGGTGTTTCCGCGTTTCTTGTACAGTACGTTTCCGACGGTTTCCCACATTTCTCCAAATCTAATTTAATGTTTTGGAAAGTTTCGATGCAAACAATAAGTGATTATATTTCTAACAATGGCACATTATACCTACTTTCTTATCTTGTTTTTTTAGGGATTGTAGAGTTCCTTTTGCGACGATAATATTTGGGGTAAACAGATAGGAAAGATAGGCAAGGACATTTAGCAAACACTTTATTTGTGTACATTAAAGTATGTGTGGTAACCATATTTGTTTTGTATATATAGTAGAGATATAAAGTCAAACACTTTTTTGTTCACAAAGAAGTAACAAACAAAAGGAAATAAAAATAAGATTGGTATTTACCTACTTGAGATACAAGATACAAGCATGACACAAAATTTTACGGGAGAGAAAGAATACGTTATATTTCATTCACAGAATCAAAACATAATTTAACGTAATAATATTTTACTACGTAAAATACCAATGAAAAATAAAACCTTAGGATCTCAGTGATAATGGTTTCAATCCCTTGAACAAGCATCATCATATCATGATAATATAAATATGTTACTTGCTTTTATCTATTTATGATATCACATGAACATGAAATATTAGCATTTACTTAATAAAGATGTAATTAACCTGTTCTACTTTGTATTCATCCCAAATGAGCGTTTTAGTGTGTCAATGTGTTTTGAGACCTTTGGCAAATAAACTCTGGGAAGCCTCTCTTCGTTATAATTTCTTGTTTTGTTTGTATATTTTCACACGAATTTCATGATTTACGATAGAGCAATGAGTGCGTGCGTTATATTATTAAACAACTCTTCTCGCAGCATTGGAAAGCAGGAGTTGACGTCAGCGATTTGGACAAAATAAACATCAAAATATTTTTCTTAATTTAAAATTTATTATTAATATTGCTTTTTATAATAACAACTACAGGTTTAGATAACTGTATGACGTTGGAGTTAGTAAGCACAACAATGTGCAGCATATGTGCACGTTAAAATAAATTTTAAATGCATTTTCTACATTATTATTAACACTTATTAGGTACATACCTACAAATTATTTGCGGTCTATAATATACACAATTAAAACACCAACAAAAGTCCAAAACCTTAACAAGTAATATCACTGACGCGTTCAAAACCACAGAGTTTCAACGATTGACACTTCAAAGAGACGTCTTGACGGGAATGAATTTCCACTTGTCCACTGAACCACTGACGCGTTTGGTCTGGAAGGGGTCATTTAGGGTTGAAATGTTCACATGTCCTCAACAATTGCGTAGTTCTTCCACACAGTCAGACGTATATTTATACGTCTCAGAAAGCCCGTCATGGAACGAAATGGCACGTTGCCATTTGAAATAAACAGTATTTTTATTGTAGAGCCGAGGGAGGCTACCCTATTCTTTGAGGGAAGAATTCCGATTGTGACCGCATTTTCGGGGGTGGCGTGGCGGGGATTTCGTGTTGAGGTTTCAGTAGCCAAGGGCTCGTGGAGCCTGTGGGAGACGAGATGCTGTCACTTCTCTTCTGACCTCCGCTTGAAGGCGTGAGGTGCAGCTCGGGTAGTTGAGCCTTGGGGCATACTGGAGGCCTGTCTGCTTTGGGTTGCATGTTTGCTGTAAAGAAAATAAAACTTTAAGTACACGGTACTCGTAATAAAATTATTCGTTTCAAACGAATGCTTAGAAACTATTTACTGACATTAACTGACATTCATTTCAGAAATTTGAGTACATTTTTCTTGAAATAAAATAAAATAGCCACTTTCAAATACACTTACATTCTTTCAGGTTGATATTTTGTAATCTAGACGTGATGTTATCTTCGCGCTCGAAGAACATTAATGTTTATTTTGATACGAACAGCGCGGCGGTGTGTCGCTGAATGTCTTATGTTTAGATTGGCCACTCGGTTTTATATTCCTACTGAGTCATTTGGCAAGAGCACTCTCTATACTGGACCACGTCACTGCTGACGCTCGGTACTGACATGACGCTAGAGCATTTTACTTGCATGTAATGTATACCTACCTACTTATGTATGTAAAGTAAAACTAACTACTTACCATTATCTAAACGCGCACAGAAACAGCTACTGTTTAAATCCCTTATCAGTTTCAATGTATATTGCTTGAGTGTTTCAAATGGATTTTTAATTTAATCAACACGGTGGTAACGTTACGTTATGTGAGGCGTTATACACCTTATAAGACTACTGGTTAATAATGACAGTTAATTGTAATTAAAAGCCACGTGGTTTTAATTAAAACAGATAGAAAGTCACACGTCTGTAACCTACGCAAATAGGTAATCTATGCTGGTAAATTTTTATGACTGTACTTTAGTACTCATAATGATTTTATCAATGTTTGATAACAGTTTTAAAAGACGTAAACGCGTGTAAATAGTCACGTTATCATTTTTTAAGGTAGGAATTTCCCGAGAAAGGTTGATTTTCCATAGAAACTTGAGATTCATTGCGAGAATTGATATTAATTTGATAAAACATGCTTCAAACAATGGTAATTATGGAGCGCAAAACCCACCAATTAATGATGTACACACTCGTGGTTTTCCCACAAAACGAACGTTCGAAAAAATCAAGCAAAGCATGAGAAAAGTACTAATTAAAAATTCGGAAATTAATAACTGGCATTTTTCCGTTAAAATGTTCGTTTTCAAGCACTACGGTATTACATTCCAAGGTTGAAAGAACCTATGTTAATTAGTCACCGCTATTTTTACAAAACAAAACAAAAGAAAAGCTTGAATAACATTAAGGGCAGTGACCAAGTCAACTCCAACCTCTGTACTTGCGTAGTTCTGTCGCAAGAAGGGCAAAGCATTGGTAGAGTCAATGTTAGTAACGAATGGAAATTTCCAAAGAGGTTTTCAAGGTCGGCCCGCCCTTAGTGGGCTAGCCTATGGGAGTGCCAACAAACAAAGTACCTTATCATTTCCCTTCTCTGTGTGATACATGGATCTGACTATAGTTGTATTTACAGTTTCATTTGCTATCAAACAATAATCGGGAAAAAGTAATATGTGCTAATGCCGGGTATTTAGGCAAAACCTTACCAAATTTCACTTCTGTTTGTTAAGCCGTTTTGTACATGAAGAAGTAACTAACATTCACACATACTCACTACACAAACTGTCAAATGTTTTATTAAGTATATAAGGACTGGAACTTACTTAGGACTTAACTTAGGAGTAAATTAAATTTTATACCCAATATAAAGCCATTGGGAAGCTCAAAAACTTTGACTGAAAAACTTCTCTGCCACGCGAATTTTTAGAATAAATAAAACCCCGTATAGCTACGATAATAATCTAGAATAAAAACTAATTTTAATGTTTGCGATAGTATTTTATTGTTTTTAAATGACTTTAACGATGCCAATGAAGAAAAATCGTGTCTGTGAACGCCAAGTTTTTTTGAATCTATGCCATACTTCATTGGAGTTGATTTATTGTTTTTTTTACATTCGCATGTGTGAGCTAATGATAAAACGTGTGAGAAGTATATTAGTTTTCTATTTTTACACACTCTCGTACTTAGATATACTGTGAAGACCGGAGCAACGAAAAACTTGTGTGATTATCATTAGAATTAGGTACTCGTATAACAATACAAAAATCAATAAAATACTCGTCACACAAATGTAAACAAAAGAAATGATGAAATATTACATTGAAACTTTAAAACAATTTTCCTACAGTTTCCACTTACAAAATATTAAAAAAAACTTTGAACGTCTAAACTAAATAGTCAAGTCACCTTATTTTTTGTATCTTTTTTGTGGTACGAGTATCTTTATGACTTTTATCAAACATTTAATGATTGTGTTAGGTCATCTTTCATTGTGTTAGGTAATTTTTTGTTACAAATATACATATTTTTAACGCTATAATTGTGTTAATTGCTCATTAGTAGTAGGTACCTCATACCATTAAATAAGAAGGTACATTAAATAAAAAGAAAATAACATAATTATATTAAGATGTAGGTATGTTTTCTAATATTATCTTTTGATTTCGATGCCCAACTGTCTGCGCATTCAACTTTCCAGGCAGTTGTTTATTTTTACAATACCTACATAATTAGCTAAATTTACGTCACACGCCTAATGCCGTTAAAATTGAGGCGAAGTAAAATTGGAATGTGAAATTATACGTCCACTATTTTTCTATTCAAAACAACTGGGCGCTGGTGACGTAGGACCTACTTTAGATTACGGTGACATTTCCTTCTATATTTCTATAGTTTTCAAATAAAAATGAGAGAGGTACTTTACCTCTAAATTATTTGCTTGGGATTCTTTTGTTTAAATATTTTACTGAGTCAATACAGGCATCCCTAATTAATGTTGTGTAAACATTTTACTGAGTTAGTCCACCGCATACTAAATTATCTGACGTATACAGACATACGAGATGGCTTTTGATCAATTTAAACTATTCGATCGAGGCCTAATTGTCCTGACGTATTAAAACAATTCGTTTATTCCTACGTACAGTAATAACTGCAGGGACAATAGAAGTTAAAAATACGCACTACAGTATTACTCACTTATGATGCTTTAGTTATTTCGACGATGAGCTCTAGAATATAATGATTCACTTCAATGACGTGGATAAGTCAAAAAGGCAAAACTTAGACGGTATTCTCGCGCGGTCGAGATTTTCTCCGTCACTATCAATCTCATCGTGCAATTATATTAGTTTGAGACGTATACTGAGATATTTTAGAATGCGCCAGAATAAAGCCTGAGAAGGTTCAATGTCTCACCAGATTTTTTAAACTTGTGTATCATACTTGTGCGCAAGCGCATTAAAGGTACGTTAATCTTAATCTGTTTAATTGGATTACGGCCATAATTTTGAATGGCGTTAATAAAGCAGCAAGTATGACTAAAAACCTACTTACTAAATCCAAGTTGATTTTTTTAGTCATACTCGTAACTAGTCGTTTTTACTCATTTTTATCAGTCTTTCATTGTAAAATCATCAAAAAAACTTGTTGTTTGTCTAAAATCAACAAAGTTTTACAATCGTCACCAAATTAAATTTGTATTTTCTGTTGTATGGTGTCCTAATAGCTAAATGACTAATACGATATCAATGTTGTACAAAGGCAATAATAGAGTTGGACATTATTTAGTTGTCCTTAATGGTTTTATCTATTCGTTAATTGTATTCGTTAACAGTGAGAAATTCAAGAAATACCCAAATTAGCAAGTTTAAATAAGTTAATCCTGATAACTAGCCTGTATTTTCCCACAATACCTAATTTTAAGTAATTTCCGGTCGTTAAATGTGTGCATCGTTTCATCAGTAACATTCATATAGTTAATATCTATTGATTGTCTCTATTTATTGTCTTCACTAGATTCTAATTCTTCAATCAACATCAATTACTCACACTCATTATTCACAATTTTGGTTTTTGTGTAGATAAATGCAAAAAAAATGAAAATATGTACCCAATAGGCAAAGCACAATAACGTTTATAGTGCTTTCACAATAGATGTATGGCGTTTCTATTTATGTGTGTGTGTATATCAAATGGACAGCCACAAATCCGCATTCGAAAATTCAACGTAGTTAATCATACATGTATAGTATTGTATAGGTAAGATTTATGTATCACAGACACGTGAATATGATTTATAGACTTCATACCGCGCCAGCAACACAAAAGCACATTTACGACACCAAGTAGAATTTGCGTAAAACTATCAAATCTGTAATAAAAATACTGTTTTTTATAGTATCAAGGAGATATCGCATAGGTGTTCGCTTCCAAGAAGAGCTATGATATAGACCTCAGTTGAGAGCTCGAAGATACAGTCTTAGAACATTCTAGAAGGATGGAGTCGAACAACGGCGGCAGGGTAAGCCTCGTGGCAGCACGAGAGCACCTACCAACATGATGCACAATGCACCGCGTCAAACAAACCAAATAGACCAAACAACCACTCCATGTTAATTTTAATCCAGCTGTACATTAACGGCCTGTAGATCGAAGTTTTTCACAAAAGAACGCAATTTTCTTAATCTATTGTTAGTTTAACCGCCAATTATGTCGGCCCTGAAAGTCTTAAGTGTTAATAAAAGGGCGGTTCCGAGCAAATGATTCCATTAGATTGGATAATCAATTGTAAGGCTGTTTGACTAAACGATACGACGTTAACCGAAACTGGAAATTATAAACTCGTGAAAAGTTTAATGAACACACAGATTACCCCTATAGGTATCGTATAAACAGATCTTTTTTCAAAAAGAAGTCACCAAAGTTTGATGAAAGCGTAGAGAGGAGAGAAAGGATTAAGTGAGACAAAATGTTCTATTAGTATCTCCAGGTTTTGCCAAGCCGCAATATACTGATGACTTAAAGTTATTAGAAGTATTTTTGCTGCTGCGTCGTGCAATTCAATTGTCTTTATTTTAGTAAAGGGTCTTTGAAATCTACAAGGAATAATCTGTGGATGCACAATACGTCGTGGTTGTAACGCAATAACTTAACCAAATTAGCTTTACTTTTGCGAAACTTTGATGGATTTTTATGTTTTCAGTTTGTTTTCCAAGCTTTTTGTAGTACTGTTATTTATTCTGTGCTTTTGATGGTTATTGTTGCAATTTTACGAACGTAATAAATAAGCATACGACCGTGGATGTTATTGCAAATTTAAACCGTTGTTTTGCGAAATTTTCAGGCTTTTCATGTAAATTTTTTGAATTTGTTGACGAGAACACGAATTTGAGCTATTGCTGTTCTCAACGCACGCGATAGACCGACAACCTTTGGGTCTACAAAGATATTTAAAAAAAAACTTATGCTTGGCCTAAAGACAGACATCCAAGGCCCAAAGACAGACATCAGTCATTCACCCTGAACCTCACGAGCTGCATTAGGCATATTTATTTATATAGCATGCAAAAGTTTCGTTGAGTGGTTTTTATTAAAGCTTATTTAAAAACATTTTACAGCAAGTCTGTGGGAGCCAACCTAGCTCTGGTGCCAGAATTTTTAGGCCGCCTGAATAGCCTTTGATAGGATATAGGTTATGGGACCAACAATAGTGCGAGATTTCACAGTGTAATTTCTGTTACGGCAGCCCTCAGTTGTAAATTCCACTTGTGGTGAAAATAATGACATAGTTGTCCATTACTAAATATGGGTGTAGGTGATTACGAACGCAAAATGAACTTCGCTACAAGCCTTTAGATTTTTTTTTGTCCTTTCTTAGAAAGAAAATGAATCTTGAAAAGTTGACGTAGCAACAATCAGAAGATTTGTTTGATCTACACTTCACAGGCAAGCTGTAGCAGAGCTGAAAAGGTCAATTGCGTGCCGCGTGCCTATTTCAGTCGGAATGGGCCCTAAGTAGGCACCATTTTACGATGCGTTCGAGGTTCAATGCCAATCTCACGACGATACACGATATCGATACATATCGGTTTCTGTTAAAGGTTTTAGAAATACCTACCTGAAACCTTGCGTTGCCAGCTGTCTGTTTTGTAAACCTACTTTGAATATTGCTAAGCTAAGATAATTTGTTTGATTGTTAGGCATACATAATTATGGTATAAAATATCAAATTTAGGAGGCCACGTAGGCGTGCTATTAGTAGCCCGTAGGTATGTAATATAACTGCTGTATAAAGACACATTTTAATACTAAACGACTTGGAAAAAGAAAGAACAAGTATGGTAAATAGCATGTACACAATATTCAAATCGTGTAACGAGTATAAATGAGCTCCAGCACATTTGTGCGGCATTGAAGACATTTTAGTCGCAATTTTCCCTAATTTTTCATGCATGTTTCTGAAAAGCTATTCATCGTGTGGTATATTTTTTATCCGGCATAGCTCGTTGACCCAGTTCGTGACAACTTCTGTCTATCGGTGATGTTTCACTCCACTATGCCTCGCGTGGACTCGCTGCAACCGATGAATTTGGGGAACACGGAAACTACGAATAGTTTGATAGTCAACGCTTTAAAGTAGGTAAAGGGTCAATGGGTCAAGTCTCAATTGAAGCGCAGTTAAAGCTTTTGAAACGATCGGCAAACATGCTGCAGACGATTAATTGTAATTTTGCAAGCGTTTTATTCTGTGCACTTTATTTTTGTTTTATCATCATGGAGAAGTTTTATTAGTGTTGTACCTATTTTAGTGGTGTATAGTTTGGATAGGATAACGTTTATGTCTAGATTTTAAAAGAGTGAAGTCTATGCCGCTACGGTTTTATAGCTCACCGCACTAAAACGATATAAAGCTCGAACATAATAGCCATGTGTGCGCGTAAATAAGAACATAATTTGATATTCTTTCTGGATATTGTTTTCGTTGGAGAGTTGGTTTGTTTTGATTACGGTCGAGTGGGGTGGTGACAGCGCGGCCGTCGCCGCCCCGCGCTGCTCCTATCGTGTACAATCACTCTTGTTTGTGAATTATTTGCCAAAATTCACGATATTAAGCTAGTATTCACTGACAATCTGATTTGATAGCCGTGGAAATACTTAGCCCATAAATATCTTCTGGTAACGCTTGGTGGCCGTATTGGATATCAGGTCGAAATGTTCTTATGAAGAGTCAACGGCCCGAAATTGCTTTTGAATATCGGCCTTTGTTGCCTGTGTCTAATAGTCATTTGTTGTGACATTGAAATATCTGAAACCTATGAAGATAACGATCGGTAACCACAGAATTTGAAATTAGGTAGGCACTCTATGTAATGTATTTTGTAGACATTCAGAATGGTTAAAATACCTTCTAAACTTCAAACACATCAGTAGTAAGCTTACCTACCTTTGCAACTTGTTTGAAGTAAAGTACTAGAGATAAAATCGTTTACCTTGATTCGTGCTACTGCATAATAGGTTTAACTTTGGAATCTTTTTTATAAGCACTTCACTATTGATTTCTATTCAAACTACGTATTTTATTTTGAAAAAAGTATTCTTTGTTGCTTATGTCTTCTAATATAATTGTTTTTTTATGAAGACCCCGACAGATCGTCCTCCAAGTGGCGGTCCCGGAGGACCGGAAAATCCGGGCTTGTCGCAGCCACCCCCGATCCGTCCATTGAATAGAGTCGATTCCCGGTCTGCGTTTCCGCCGCAAGTTCCAAGACCAGGTGTTCCACCGCAAGGCCAGCCGAGACCCCAATTTCAACCCGGTGGTCCCGTTACTGCGCCCAATCAGCTCGGACCGAGACCCGGGCCCCCAGTGGCAAGAGCTCCGGTGCCACCTGGTCCACCAGGAACACCGCAAGCTCGACCGCCTCCGCTGCGTCCCTTCGGCCCACAATCGATAGCACCTCAGCAGGGTCCGAGACCACAGTCACCGACATTGGCTCAAGTGCCTCAGAGAGCTCCTCCACCAAATAATCTTCAGTTTGGTCCGCGGCAGCCGCCGATCCCCGGTGTGACCACACCAGACGGCACAAGACCACAGATACCCCTACAACCTAACGGGTACGCTAAAAACGGATTAGCCCCGGTTCCTGGCCAACTTCCGAGACAATCTTCTCAGAGCTCTTTGAAGGGCGATTCTTCTAATACTATCCAAAACAAACCAGCCAACCTGGATAACCAAGCTGACATTAAACATGATCCAAATGTCTACAAAGCTGAAAATGGCATGGAGATGGCAGGTATGGCTAAAGGAAGAAGTTATAGCATCGCAGCAGCTCCCGGTGCTCCAAGCCCGCTCAAAATGGAAGATGATAGACGAAAATCTGTTAGCGCTATAGGTGGAAAAATTGATGAGTTTGTGAGTCGTAGTCCGGGGCTTGGATTGATACAGGAAGGGAAGCCAGAAAGCAAAGAGAATGTCAGGGGATCGAAGGAGAGTATCCGATCTGAAGCTTCGAACGAAAGTGTTAGAGATATTCCCGACCGTCCGGAATCTCGTCTGTCTGCTGGTTCGAAAATGACAGAATCTTTTATTGGATCACTTTCAAACTTGACGCCCAAAAAAAAGATAGACGATGACGATGTTGTAATACAAAAAACCAATACGGGAATGAAAAACTTAACTGAGCCTCCGAAAACTCAAGGCAAAACAGATTTATCTGATCGATCGCCTTCTTTGACTCGTAGCGATGACTCACCCGAACCCAAACACTCTCAACAAAGTCCTATTGTGCAGCTGAAATCACAAACTGCTACACCAGAGCCACCACGTCCAAAGACACCAAAAAGCGAAATCCAGCAAGTCGCGACACCACACAAAACTCCAGCAAAATCTCCAATCCAGGATATTAGGTCTCCCATGACTCCTAGAAAACCAAACGAACTGGATACAACTATTACATCCGCAGACTTGAAGAAGTCCACTCCTAGAAAAGCTGCTTCTGCACCTAAATCCCGACCTAAAGGTAAAATGTAAAAATTAGGAAGAGTTTGTCTGATTTTTTAAACAATTAAAAATATATTTTACACGAGTTTGAAATGAGCCAAATTTTTATTAGATAAAATTAAAAATAGTTTATTTGTACCTTAATAAGGTTTTATCATGACATATAAGCAATTATGTATGTTCACAGATGGAGATAATGATAGTGGCGTCGATGAATCTACACAAGGAAACGTAAGATGCGCTAGTTTACTTCTTATTACAGTTAGATAATGTTTCAATCGCCTGCAAGTCAATCTATGTCCTATGTTTCAGGATATGAACGGGTCTCCTGGTTCCCCGAACAAGAAGATTCCAAGTAAATTGCCAACAAAAGAGAAATCAAGCAGCAGCCTCAAGCCAAATCTTTCACGATCTTCGAGCAAAAGCGCTACCCCTAAAACACCAGAAAATCCGCCGTATGAAAAGAAAAGTAGGTATTGGCATACCAAACATAAAAATATTACAAGTGACTAACTTAGGCATACCACAATGTAAAATTATTTTATTACCTACACTTAGCATTAACTTCTTTTCTTACCCCGATCAATACAACGTTACCACCCCTCGCCCTTCAATTAAATATTTATGGCACTGGTAGGTATTTCTGTCGTATGTCAGTCTATTCATTTGTAATTGAAAACGGATTTCTAAGCACGTCATTACCTGGTTGAATAAAATTACCGGTTCCAATGTTTTTTTTGCCGTGAAGTGTGGTGAGATGGTACTGGTATGTAGTCAAATGCTCAATCTAACTACATTAAAGAATAATTATAATTGTGTATTAGGAATTGGAGCTTTGACACCGTAATTTGTTTCAGAAGTTCCCATGAACAAGGTGCAAGTGGGTAACGCTCCGTCTCCAAACATCAAAGCTGTGAAATCTAAGATCGGCTCGTTGGACAACGCGACATACAAACCAGGCGGTGGAAAGGTCAAGATTGAGAATAGAAAGCTCGAGTTCAAAGCGACGCCTAAGATCGCAGCTAAAAACGACGCTTATACTCCCAGTGGCGGTACTAAAAAGGTAATAAATTAGTTATGCCTCTAGGTAAAATATATACCTATCTATTTTACTTAATAAAAAAAAACTACAAGTAGTATCAGTACCTAAGTAGTAGAAGACGCATAAAATAGTACGTAATCTTTTTTTCCTTCCTATCCTTTCCTATTATGTATTAAAATAAACGTTTTTTTTTGCTCTCTTATCTCCAGATCACAACTACGAAGTTAGAATGGAACGTGAAGTCAAAGGTGGGATCCCTTCAGAATACTGCTTACAAGCCAGGCGGCGGAGACAAGAAAATTGAAACTGTCAAACTGGACTTCAAGGAAAAAGCTAAGCCCAAGGTTGCTTCTACCGTCAACATCACACATAAGCCAGGAGGCGGAGGAGTCAAGGTAAATTCAAATCTAGAATATTTTTATGTCATGATCGGTTATATTGGATCAAATTTCTAGGGATCAAGTCAGTGTACAGACACAGTGAGTACTTTGAAAACAAAACAAATATTTGGGTAGCTTAGATTGTCAGCACAGTAAAGTTGAAAGTGTAATTAGAGCTTCTGCAATTAGGTTCAAAGTATCCCGTTACACAAAAAGCTGTAAAAGATTCTAGTTGAAGCCATAGTAAGTTGCAGCACTACATACATGTAGGAGTATTTAGATCGAGAAGCTTAGTGTATCTAGGAGTAATAAACATAATTATAATAGGTCTCAAATTAACCAATTTCTTCTCTCAGTCACCAGTCGCAAAGAATGGATCAAGAGGTGTGAGTAAACATACTTTTTAGCCTCTAAATGTGTGAACACTACACTGATATTTAGCACGATTTATGTTTGCATTATGTACTAGGTTCAGCTGCTGGTATAAGTAAGTGCCGATCAGAGGTGATGACGTTAACAGCTTACCACATGATACTATCAATTTCCTTGTACGTAAATGGAAGGCTTAAAAGTCACGTTGTTGTTTTTAGTTTGTTAAATGGGCGTTGCCAAGGTGGAGGGCTTCGCATAAGCATTTTGCCTATCACATCTTATGGCGTAAGGTCAGTTCGTTGCTTTTAGGTGTTGAAGGATCAAGCAAAGTTTACTGAGGTTCTTATACCTCTCTAAAACAAGTGTTGTGGCTGCTGTTTTCACGCTGAATGTGTTGCTTAAAGAAGATGTCGCATAAACGATCGTGTTCACGACGCTGATCGAGAATGTTACAAAAATAAAACAAAGAAGTTTAAACTTAATTACTTATCTAAAATAGAAGTGCTAAAAACAATTTAGAATTATTATAGTTTAACTAATGATTTGTGTTTTAAAAGTAAGATAATAAAAGACAGGTACGAGTAATATTATATTCATTGGAGATCGTTTGAAGTCCCTTTCAAAGGTTACTGTGATAAAATTATATAACAAATACCTGACATTCATATGTACCACACAAGCACAGTCCATAAATACCATCGTCGAGCACGCAACCCTATGCAAAATCAATACTCATACGTTGCATATTATGACAACAAACACGAACAAAATTTGATGCATTCTTGATTGATTACATACAAACTCACTGTGTTATTAAATTGAAACTATACGATTTATGGCACAATTTACTCATATTTATGTATAAATATCGCTATCTATATAATATGAATCGTTTATTTTGAGACTTGAGATCAGTAATTCAAAAGAAATATGATATACGGTATTCGTAATAATGTTTTTTTATATTATATTTTAGTACCGAAACTCGAATTGAACTTACAGAAAAAATATCAAAATGGTTAATGATTATTAAATTATTAAAACAACAGTTGTGAACAGTCTCAAAATATGCGCACATTATTTATTTAAATAAGTCTCTATTGTTTTATTGGCACACTCACTTTTTGGGACAGATCGAAAATCAAAAATTGGAATTCAAAGCACAAAGTAAGGTGGGCTCCATGGACAATGTAAAGCATAGACCCGGAGGTGGAGACATCAAGATCTTCGATGATAAAGATTACATCAAGCAGATGACCGGCCACTCACCGCAGCCGGACAGCCACGGACAGTCGCGGCAAGAGGTGAGGCCCATCCTTGGCCTACCGTTATCATCCAGTGTTTTGTTGCTTTTTCATGACTTTTTTGGTGAAGGGCTTCATTTTCTTGGTCATTCATATTCGTTATTTTTGTTTCAGCCACAATATTTGTACACATTTTATTGATTAGGTAACTTTGTTATTTGTCTCGAATGATGTTTCTAACATTTTCCTTCGTTCTTGTTTTGTTGCGTTTTCAGTTTGGTTTTTTGGTTTGCTGTGTTAACTCTCTTGTTTTTGTTTGATGATTCATCTGTGTGTCAAATGCAAATGTTTTATGATTGAAAAATTAATGTTTACTATTTTTTCCATAGAGTCCATTGCCACCGACTACGCAACTTCCGAAATCGGACGAAAATCTTAACCAGGAGTGTTAAGAAACTAAACGGGAAGAATTCTCGACAAGCTATACTATTATTATATAAATAACCAAGAGTCCAATTTTTGTATATTTTTACCTTTGTTATATTGATTATCCATATTTGATGTTGGTACCCAGAATGTGTGAGTACAATTGTTCAGACAATGTCATCGTCTAAACACTTTTTGTAATCAGTGTCAATAATTTCTAGCATATCTTTTGGACAATACGTTGATTGTGGTACTCTATGAGCGTCGATTCAGTTAACAATGATTTAATAGTAGTTGACAATTCAGAGATAATAAAATAAAAAAACAAAAAAAAAGCAGTGTGAGTACAAAAAATATTAGTTATATCACCGGAATGATACGTAACACGAGTGCCAATAAATATTGTAGAGATTTCTACTGCAAACAATACAAGTTAAATGATAGGTATTTTGACATCATGGAAACTTCTAGCCTCGATTAATTTCAATTCCGAGGCAGTCACCTATGGGAAGTACCTAGGTATTACCTCAAAATGCCTATCAATTTACGTGACCTTTTTAAAACTCTGTTTAAAATTAAAATTTGGAAGCATTTAGCATCTTACCTATAGCGTTTTATGCACGGACTTTTTCAAACGTTTTGTCTTATAAAAATGTACTCAACATATTAGCTGCACTTTTGAGTTACCTATACTATTGAAATAGTATTAAGTTTAGATTTGTCTCATATATCTCTCAACTGAAATATTTCCATACATTAACAAATTTACTCGTGTGTTTATTTATAATGTATATATATTTTATTATACGTAGAGAAATAAGCTTTGTTATTTCGATTCTGTTGGATTCACATGTTTAGTATTTGTAGTGTTGTATTTGTATGCACTGTAAAAGTTTTGTTAGACATTTGTTTGGGATGAAGAATTTTCGATTGTGCAGTTCTTGACACAGCAGGACAGACGCAGAATAACACCTACTATTTTTATTAGAGCAATTTAGAATGTTGCTTTTATAGTAGCTTTTGTATCGCTTATGGCACTCCAAAGGTTTACACGCGAAGCATTTTATATTTTTACTAAAAAAAATTGCTGTGCCGAGAACAGGTGAGCGTTCGACTGACTGACCAGAGTTATTAGAATTAATAAATGTTTTGTATGTAACTATGATTAAGAAATGAATTAGAATTAGATAGCGTGTATTAATTCAATGTTGAAGCTTATCAGTCACAATATTATTTGCCTTTGTCGTTAAAAGTAAGATTTCTTTTAGAGTTTAAATATAATTGGAAAATTACTTTAGCTATTTCTCAACCTTATGATGATTGATCCATTGAAGCTTCTAATATTTAATTTTCTTTGCTATAACTAGGTATTCAAACAATTTTAACCATTAATAGATATCGTAGCAAAAGTACGTGTTACCTCGTAATTCCAAATTTAGCCATGTATTCCCTATTTGTGAATGGAAAAGATCGTGTTATTTAAGTACCTTGATGGCGACCATCTAATACAATATTTTAACACCAGTAATTGGGTGTTTCATTTCATTGCGACTTTAGCCTTTTGTGTCTTCGGATAGGTTCTGTATTTCAGCATGATTGTTGCTAAGGTAATATAGTAACAGTAACCTGTAACAGCATTATTGTTTCAGTAATTTTAAAGCAAAACTTAGTATCTACACTAAGAGTATTTGTTTAGGATTTGTAATAAATTGAGAAGCTACAAAAATACCAGTGGCTTTACCCAAACTTTTAATAAATTAAGAAGCTACAAAAATACCTGTGGCTTTACCCAAACTGTTCAACGTTTATATAAAAGTACTTACTGTTACCATTACCAACTTTTGATGTGCATAGCTAATATAAGTGCACAATAGTTTGATGTAATTTTACTATACAATGGTACTATATAGAGATCACAGCGCCATCTACTGCTACACGCACCTCGCACAAAACCTAGATACTTTGATGGCACGTTTGCCATTTAAGCGGAGTTATTGGTAAGTTGCTCTTTTTATTACTTGTTTAGTTGTATTTCGTCTTAAGTATCTATTTGATTATCTGTCTCATTTTCTATGGTATTCCAAATACCAAATCATCTACTTCACTTACTTACATAGTTTCAGTAGTAGAGTCGAATTTATATTGATATCTGAAGTTCATTTTTAATAGTGTTTCTACAGAAAATCTTGTGATTTTTAATGTTTTGCGTCCTTAACATACTACGGGTTATCCTACTTGATATCTGCATTTATCCATACTAATATAATAAAATCGAAAGTAGCTCTGTTTGTCTGTCTGTCTGTTTGTTAGTTTTTTAAGGCTAAAAAGCTTAAAGGACTTTGATGAAATTTGAAAATTAGAGTAATTCACTAGGATAGTTTTTGAATACTATTTTTTTCGTATAAACGCGAAACAAGTCGGGGGTAACAGCTAGTCCATTCTATTTTCTTCTACTATTTTTACTAACAAAGGCTAACAACGGCTAAACTAGGCTAAAGGCTAAAACTAGGGTTCATAACACTGATTAACACATTCACCATCACCAGGAGGACCACTACTACATGTCGACGCACGAGTGGTCCGAGGAAGACCGTCCGAAGTCCCGCTGCCTGTCGGCCCGCGCGCCGCGCACCCCGCGGGCCCTGTCCCCGCGCCGCCGCCACTACGGAGACAACAGGGAGGACGAGCTCGTTCGTCGCAACAACGAGCTCAACCGCCGCAAGTCCCTGGCGCGACCGGCCACCGCCCGCGACCCACCCAGCTCAGCCTGCTCCCGCCGAGCCAGCCTCACTCAAAGACCGGCGTTCTCTATTTATTGAACGCTTGACTCGCAAGCTCCGTACTTGTGAAGGGCAACTCAGACATATCATAGGTGTAAGAACATGGTGACGTTAGGATTAGCCCCGTGCAATGTTTATGTAGAGATCACGATTTTGTCACTAAGATTCTGTATCTAATTGTAATAGGTAGGTAAGTAGCAACTTTGAAACATTGGATATTTGCAACAATATTTTAGACATAGCTTGAGCTACAAAAGAAGTTTACGAGTATTTTGCAAAATGCACTGTAGGCATTGCTTAAAAATTTTAAGTACCTACTTATAAAGCTGTTAGTTGTGTTATTTTATTTAAGAATATGTAGGTACTAAAAAACACAGAAAAAAAACTATTCTCCTATTAAGACAATATTTATTGGCCAAGAATAATAATGATTTATATATGGCCTAAACAATGAATTCTTGACATTAGCATATTATTGTTTTAAATTGACTGTCTTAAATTAAGACATGTATTTTTAATTCAAATCAATATTATTCTCAGATTAATAACTATTAATTCTAGATCTGAGGTAGCATATATTTTTATTCCAAATTAATATTATTCTCAGATTAATAACTATGAATTCTAGATTTTAATTAACATGTATTTTTGTTTCAAATTAATATTATTCTCAGATTAATAACTATGAATTCTAGATTTGAGTTAACATGTATTTTTGTTTCAAATTAATATTATTCTCAGATTAATAACTATGAATTCTAGATTTGAGGTGTCATGTATTTTTATTTCAAAACAATATTATTCTCAGATTAATAACTATGAATTCTAGATATAAGCCGTCATGTATTTTGATTCCAAATTAATATTATTCTCAGATTAATAACTATGAATTCTAGATTTGAGTTGAAATGTATTTTTATTTTAAAAATACCATGTCTTCTTACAAAAACAACTTTATTTCAATCGAAGAAGACCTATACTATTGAATTGAGATGATGTTTTAATAATTTATTCTTAAACTAAGGGTTTTTTGGTTTTCTTTTTGAGAATATAATTTCTTGTATCAAAGTAAGCTTGTGTTTTAGTGATAGAATCAAATTCTCATTATAAAACGTACTATTCTTAGGCGCACCGCAGACGACGGCGTGGACCAGGCCAGGCCGGTCAATTTCACCGCGATCGATAGAACAAAGGGTATACTGCCAACCCACACGTGGTCAAAAAGACCGTGGCTGGTCGCGCCGCCAGTGCCCGCGTCACCGTGTGGGTTGGCAGTATACCCTTTGTTCTATCCATCGCGGTGAAATTGACCGGCCTGGCCTGGTCCACGCCGTCATCTGTGGTGCACCTGAATGGCAGAAAATGTTTTAGAGTATGTTATATAGATACAGAAACAATTACTGACATTAGCATTTTTTAAGATACAAAACATGTTATGCAATTAATAAATTCACTGAAATACAAGAAATTAATCTCTATTGATCAGGTAAAATAAACAAAAAAAATATTACTAAGTGTAATGTATTTATCAAAGAAAAACATACAAAATTATTAGGCACAAAGTTAAAAACCTACTAGCCGAGCTAAATTGCCGAGTTTTGTTTCTACTCTCTAAAAATAATAGAAATAAATGTCTTGGCATGGTCTTACTTACTCGATACACCATTTTATGAGATTAAAAATAATTGAACATACTTTTGATAAATCTGCCAACTTAATTTACTAGAAAACAATATTACATATATCCAGAAGTATTTTCATGTTTTTGTTTTAGTTCTTGGTTTCGTAGTACTTCAAAATTGATTTTCCATATGAAGATGTCGTAAGCAGTGTTTTCAGGTCAGTCAAACTCTGGTAAGCTAGGTGCGTTCGGAAACAGATTTTCTATATGGTCTACGTCCGCACATAAATCCGATATGTCAGCTGTGGTAATGGTGATATTCTCGGTCTGAAAAATAAATAAAAATTTTATCTTTGTGTTTTTAGTACATGAGTATAGGCCACTTCCTCTACCCAGTTTCTTAAAATATTTCAGAATTTTTAATAAATAGGTATTACTCAGTATTACTCCGAGTACAGAAAATTGATTAGTGCATTTTAATTTATTGATAGCTTACACTACTACAGGGGTGGGGTGGGTTCGACCCGTAGTTTCATAGGAAATGGTAACTTCTCCGGGATAAAAGCAGTCATGTCCTTCTCTGTACCCCGGACACCGTGTATGCAAAATGCAAAAGTTCAATCGAATCTGACTGTACATACCGTCGTCAACGATGTCAAATATTCTTCGATTTTGTTCTTTAATTTAATACGTGTTCCTATAGTCGGACACAACTCTTTCAGAAGATCTCCTTTAACTTCTTGGTCGAGAGTTATTCAATTACCTGAAATGAAGAATCACAAGTTTTAATCCAACAATAAAATTATCTTCATAGCAAGGTTAAAACATCCGTCTCTCGGGTTAAGAATACAGTTACTTACTTACCACTAAATTGTTCAATGATGTCCGGGGGAATATTCCAACTGGTGAGCAATTCTTCCATTTTCTCCGTTATAGGGATCTTAATTACTGTATTAATGTAGTAATCCCTTGTGTTTTTACCTAACGTAACTTAGGTTAAGTAGGTAGCTACATATATCTTGGTCACCAAATAACTACGAACACTCACTAACGAAAGATGATAAAACAACTACGTAGGACCCAATCACTTTCATTCAAATTAAAAAACAGTCAAAGAACCTCTAATCACTTGTATTGTAAAATAATAACTTGCGCGCACACACGATGTTAACCTGTTAGATGTAATGGCGGCGTGGGCGGCGGCCACCGAGCGAGCTTCATTCGCAGTGTTGCCAATACTGATTCCGCAAAGAGCGCTAAAAAGTCGCCGGAACCATGGTAAAAAAACCTACTTAAATTTTTTGGGTTACGAGGAACCCGTTAAATTTGTTCTGCCCGTCCGTCCGTCTCAACTTATTAAAATTTGTATTTTTGAACCTTAATATTGAAAATGACTTAGAATTCCTTGAAATTACTTAGATTTACTTGAAAATTACTAGACTAGGTCCTCTAACCACTGATCACGGATGTTAAGCAACGGACGACACGGTCAATCTTCGTATAGATGACCGCGGGTGGCATTCACAACTGAGCATAACAACAATCGTCAAGCTGTGTCAGAGGCCCTTGGGTTGGGTGGCAAGAAACATAACCAAACCTAGCCACTCGGTCTATACTAACCTGTGTGCATTTATGGTATACTAGCTGCGCCCCGCGGTCACACATTTGAATAACAATATTATTACCCTCCACTGTCATAGATAGGTCACATTTCCAGTCAGCTTTTAGCGTTCCGTACCTCAAAAGGAAAAAACGGAACCCTTATAGGATCACTTCGTTGTCCGTCTGTCTGTCTGTCTGTCAAGACCCTTTTTCTCAAGAACGCGTGAAGGTATGGAGCTGAAATTTATATGACATACTCAAGTCCATGGTCTCCATGTCAACCCAATCAAAAGATACAGCTGTTTTTGCTGCTAATTTTGGCATTTTCAAAGGAAAACGCGCAACTCAAAAACCTACAGGGTACTTCCCGTTGACCTAGAATCCTGAAATTTGGCATGAAGCAAGGTCTTATAACACAACCAAATGAAAAATTCCGAAAATTGCGAATTTATAAATATTTGACGAAAAAAAAACCAATACAAAGTTAGTTTGTAGTTCGATCGTATTGAAGACCATACTTAACAACTACAAATGAAAATTGTTTTCTAAACTAACTAACTTTTACTGATTTTAATATTTTTTGTTGACTATAATTATTATTAGTAGGTATGTACGGAACCCTTGGTGCGCGAGTCGGACTCGCACTTGTTTTAGTTTCAAGTAGGTTTACACTTAGCTAAATTTAGTAGAAAAAATTCAGGTATTATCATATTCATCTCATCATCATCATATCATATTACACTTGGCTAAATTTAGTAGATTAAATTCAGAAGCAAGTTCAAAATTCAAAAAATTCTAAATGATTCAGTCAGTCAGAAACCACCCTTGCTTCTGAATTTAGTATCCTAACGATATCCTAACGATATCCTAACTTACTAAATGCTATTACACCATTGTAAACAGTGACGTTACCAAGTGTTTGAAATATCCTATGGTTCGAATAAATAAATTGAATTGAATTGAACACTTCACTGAATTCAGTAGCATTAATTTTCCGTACCATTATTTTTGAATATTTTAGAAGTAGTTTCTATGGCGGTCCGTACCTACACGTTCAATCTCGATGCGTTTGGCCGCCTATGCGTTTTTGTGAAACTGCTAAATATTGGTGTAATTTTATAATGTGGCAATATCAAGTGTATGAGCCAAGAATAATTTTCTTGAATTTAAGAACCATTATTTTTGAATATGTTTATATACCTACTTAGTTCAATCAAATTAATAAATGCTAAATACATCAGTAGGTACAAAGACTAACCCTTGTCTCACATGGCACGAACCATTTAACTTTCTGGTAGGTATACGATATACAATATACTATGTGTTTCCAGCTTTTAACAATAAAATAACATGATTAGGTATTATAAATAAGTATACTTATCAAAATGCAATTAGTTTCGCGTACGGGATCCATTTCTATTATTGTTCGTTGACCGTTTATTACTATACTTACCTAGATCCTACTTCCTACTAATATTATAAACGCGAAAGTTTGTGAGAATGGATGGATGGATGGATGGATGGGTGTTTGTTACTCTTTCACGCCAGAACAGCTGAACAGATCTGGATGAAAATGGTGCAAAAACTATCTTTAAAGATCTATCATTGCGTCTGGTCGAAGCAACTCGTGACCAAAATGCTGGCCGGTACTTTGCCCAAAGGATCAGTATCGCAATCCAACGGGGCAATGCGGCCAGCATTTTGGGTACATTGCCTACAGCTGGCAGCGATTTATTAGATTAAGATTTGTAGCTAGTTAAATTCTGTTATGTGCTTAGTTAGTTATGTGTATATAGCAAAACTGTATAACATCGTTTAGTAACTGATGAAATTTGGCACAGAGATAGATTATAGTCTAGAATAGCACATAGGATATTTTTTAACCGCGGGTGAAAACGCGGGGCGCAGCTTGTAAGTAATAATTTATGAACTTTCATTACCTACTGAACAAAAGCAGCTAAGGTACCTATTAATCGCATTGTCACAGGCTTAAAATAACTACTTATGGGCCGTTCATTAATCACGTGAGGCCAGAAAGAGGAAGAGGGGGTTTACACGTACATATCACGTGTATTTATTTTTTCGTCAAATTTCTAAACTGAAAAGCGGCTTGTACCTACCTACCTAGCTAGTGGGATTTTGACTAACTGTTGCCTGGCAACGAACGAAGTCCTCGCGCGCCTCGACTCGACCTACTAAAATACCTAACACGTGTTTTTTTTTTCTCTTTAATCGTCACCACGTATCACCAAGTTAAAAATGGTAAAAAAAACATCTCGAATTACCTATAGGCGTTAGATAAATTGTGAATAGGATTGAATTCGCATGTTTGCTATCACGGGGTGAATTTTCTGTACTTGTACTGTTTATTCTGTGGCCTAGTCGGGTTAGCATTTGACCTTACATTAATTCCCGTCAGTAATTTTACGAGTACAGTATTTTTTATTGCCGGAATCTTTAGTGGGCGTAACCCTAAGAGTGAGTTGCACCAACTAGGTAATTTTGACAAAACGATAACCAAAGAGTAAGTGGCCGTAAAAAAATGGGTTCCATCATTTTAGCAATGGTTAAAATGTCATCACAAATAACGATAACAATAACCGTCCAATTTCGGGCGGTTAGCGGTTAAAGTTGTTAAGTCATATGTCACCTTGTCTGTTATCTTATTTTTTGTCAAGGAATGGTTTTTGCTCAATATCTCAGTCATTTTCAACTTTGCAACAATAACACTAAGAACCTAAGTGGTTGTAAATTAGATTCTCTACAACTTTAGTGCCAATAGTTTTTATCGTGCGATTGATATTTTTTTAATTAATCGGGAAGAGTGGTAAAGTACTTTTAAAAAATGTTTTTGAATGGAAAGTGTAATTCTATCTTTGGTTAGTGTTAATACCTACTCAATTCGAAACTGAATGTGTTTCAGTTTCGAAATTGAGTAGGTAGGTATCTCAAAATACTCTACCGAAGAATACTCCTCTAAATAGAAGATAATCTTTGTGCTTCCTTACAGAGAAACTATAATTCTTGGTATAAATATCTCCATATAAATTATTTCTAGCATAAAGAACAATGATGTCTTCAACGAACACTAAATAATTGGATTTAAACCAAGTATCTAATATTTTTGAATGAAAAAAAACCTGCTCTTGATTGGAAAATTCAATCTTTTCTTTGGTCAACACATTCACTGTTTCGAAATTGAGTGTCTCAAAGTTCTCTACCGAAGAATAATTTTCTCAATAGAAGATAATCTATATGCTTCCTAACCGAGAAACTATAATTCTTGGTATTAATATCTCCATATAAATTATTTCTAGCATAAAGAATAATGTTGTCTTCAACGAACACTAAATAATTTGATTTAAATCAAGTATCTAATATTTTTGAATGAAAAAAAACTGCTCTTGATTGGAAAATTCAATCTTTTCTTTGGTTAAAACATTCATAGTTCTTGAATTAATACCACAAAGTATTGAATCAAGTATGTTATTCTTAGTTTTAGTATCAATTATGAGAATAATTTATTTTTATTGTAAGACTTCTGCATTTCTTGGGTTTATAATAATGTTTCAAATTAAGATAATATTGTCTCATATTTAAACAATATTTTTGAGAATAATCTTATTCTTGATCTAAGCAATTTTGTAGTGGCATTTTTTTCCGTGAAGAAAATTTAAGCTTATCATACTTAGATACCTGTGTATAGTTTGCTGTAGACAACGTTATTGTCGTCATAACATAACGTTTAGTTGTAGAAACATGTGCCTAGCTCATCGTTAGGAATTTTTAATTCTATTCCAAAAGTGTAGGAAAGTCAGTTCTACTTTTAATAATAAAATAATAATATGAGTGTAGGCAATTCGTTCATTTGTTAATGCTAATCGATGCAATTTCACAAAAATATTGTAGATTTTACTGTCTTGTTTGTCACATTACGAAAAAATTTAATTGCATGTGACAAAGATTGTATCTGCTTAGAAATATTTAAGTACAATCTTTGTAAAATGATTATCACTAATACTTATACCTATAATTACGTGATCGCACAGAAACGCAAACATTAGATGAAAATTAGAAACTACTCAATAAGGTAGAGGTAGATTGCCATTGGCTATCTGTAGCATTGACGCACAAGACTTGTCTAATAAAGTAGAATTACGTGTCAATTACCTACGTGTTTCGGTGTTAAATTTGAATAAATGACTCACTAAGATATCGTTCTTTTATTGTACCTACACACCACTATCTATATATATATATTAGTAGTTAAGAAATAAGGCCAATGAGCACATTTTGTTGACGATCATGTGGCGTATATTACGTTAAAATTACTTAAAGCTAGCCTGTGGGTGTTTTATCGAATTATTATTACAAAAAAACATCGAAAGAGGCGTGGTCTGCAAACATGAAATTTTTGTTGACCGAGCTGGACGAAAATTAGTACCTAATACCACAAGGAAACGCTGAAAACACCGGCTCTTCGCAAATAGGAGAAGGGTTTGCTTCATTTTCAACCGACTTCTGTACACAAATTATACACAAAATGTGTCATTAACCTATTAAATATTTTACCTTTAAATATTTTACTAAATACGCAAGTATGAAAGCAGATGTTTATGTGTAAGGTTTTTGTGTAAATGTTTAGAAAAAACACGCGCAGGAGATCCGGCTTAAGTTACTTACAATAGGTACCATGACGGCACAATACGGGGCAGAGTACACACATAATAGGCCTATGAATATCTAAAGCAGGTGATCCATTGGTGAGCTGGCAAGTTAACTGTTCGTTGGGTTGTCGGTTCGCGTTGCTGATCCATTGGCGGTGTATACAGTTGACTGTTGACCACAGTCATGGCGTATTCCCAGTCGAAGTACCTTTGTATTCTGGGCATTCAGTGTATACAGTAGTTCAAGAACCAAGAATAAAAAAGACGCCTCAAAATGTAGGTAAAAAACTGTCTGCAAAAAAGACAACGGTTGCCTCATGTATCTCTAAAATTACTTGAGGATATCCGAGGAAGTGTTTATGGAGCTCTTGGGTTTAGTGTCTCCTTTATAAGAAAGACAACATACAGATTTTCGTGTACCTGTGGCGATTGCTATCGGCCACTCGACGCCCGCATAGCACATCACTATAATGAGAAATACAGTCCCATCCCTAGCAACCAGAGACAACAGATGACAGTTCAACACAACAAGCTTTTATTCATTGGAAATATACTTGAGTTTGGTGTAATTCATGTTTAACTAATTAAACATCTATCCAAGTCCACTGAGGTCTTTTTTATGTAACCCTGGGAGTGCGTCCAGTACCCCAAAGTGGTGACCCAAGACTTACAAGAACACTCAATCAAAACAGCGGCCAAGGGAATCATTTTTCGTATTGTGTTTTCATTGTTTTCTGCTGACGCTGATAAAAGTGTGATACCAATCGACCCAAACGTCGTTATCAGCCGCTAATAACCAAAATCGAACCATTTCCATTCGACACTGACCGGCGTCGTCGTACAAACCACGCTCGTTCTACAATTTCACGCCGCCGCCGTACGCCAGCCACCGCCTCGAACACCGCAAGCCGCCTGTCTTCCATCTCACGACGGAACACTTTTGAAGTAATTGATACTTCGGCATGTCGATCAAACAACTTCGACCCAACCACTGTTGAACCGATTTCAAGCAAGTCTTACTGGTGTAAAAAGTGTTTACTAAAGGCCTACAGTACTCAGTGCAGTGTGTCTTCTACAAAGCCTACAGTCTATCCAGAGCACAACACAGTGTCCATCGGGCAATCCTACCAACAAACAATATCTACAGACCTCAGATAGTGACTGCGACGGATTTCTCACATTCCGGACAAGCAAGTTTTTACAAGTTTTTGTTTTATATTTCCTTATACAAAGAACTCTTTACAATATTTCTTGTCATACCTGTAATATATATTTTTTTAAAGGTTAAACATTAATAAGAATTGGCCATCCCTGCTATTCATACAACAGCAATTAACAAAATAAAAACAGGGTGAGCCATTATTTTTTATTATTTATTACCTTTATATACATACCTATACCTACCTATAGGTATTCCTTTCTTTCATAACCATAAGTATAAGCAGTTGTTGTTTAAATTGTAATTTTTCATTCTAATCACCTTAGTAATACTAATATTTTACCTGAACAACTTTGTATTAATTATTTCTTTCAAAACTGATAAAACATCTGATTTATCATAATGTCATAATATTGTTTTAGTACTTTATCATTAATAGTAAGCATATTTAGTGTATTGGTGGTACAATTTTTTGTCGGGCAAATATTTTGTTTTAGTTTGTCCCGCTCTGCTAGACGGTGAGGTATATGTTTGAATGCGGTAATTTTAAAGTTACACAATGGCAGATGAGCAATTTAAGGCACAGCTCCAACAGCTTATGGACGAAAATGCTGCAATGCAGGAGCGACTTAGCAAAAAAAGTATCGAACCAGAGGTATGTAGGGTGGCATTCAAACTACCAGTATTTTGGCCAAATAAACCCGCCATCTGGTTCGCTCAGGTTGAGGCTCAATTCCAAATTGCAAACATTGTTGGAGACACCACCAAATATAATTATGTGGTAGGCCATTTAGATCAAAAACTTGCCGGAGAAGTAGAAGACATGATAATTAACCCGCCATAAGAAGAAAAATATGAAAAATTAAAACAAGCACTTATTCAACGCCTATCGGTGTCGCAGGAGAAACGGGTTCGTCAACTACTAACCGATGAAGAACTTGGTGATCGAAAACCGTCCCAATTTCTCCGTCACCTTCAGTCCCTGGCAGAAAAAGCCCTATCAGACGACATCATTCGCCAACTTTGGTTGCGCCGCCTACCTCAGCAGGCTCAGGCCATTTTAGCAGCACAGGCTGACCTACCTATAGACAAAGTTGCTGAGCTAGCAGACAAAATCGTCGAACTAGCCCCGGCACCAGCGGTAGTATGTTCCACGTCAACCTCCCCATCTACTCCGACACTGGCCACCTTAGCCCAACAGCTGGAAGAAGTAAGCATTCAAGTCGCCGCTCTTTCCAGACAACAGCGCCCCTCTCGCGACCGCTCGACTTCATCAACTCGGTCATCAGACAACAAACGGTGTTGGTACCACAGGAAATGGGGACGAAAGGCTACCAAGTGTGCTAGCCCATGCGACTGGAAGCAACCGGAAAACCAAAACAACAATCAGTAGCGGCGGCAACTGATTGTCAAAATATTGGTCGCCGCCTGTTTGTCACTGACCAAGCGACTAAACGTCGGTTTTTAGTAGACACTGGATCTGACTTGTGTTGTTTTCCGCACCGCTGGATTTCATCAGCCCGGCAAGCTACTAAATACGAGCTGAGCGCAGCCAATGGAAGCTGTATCCAAACTTTTGGTACGGTCAACCTGAAGTTAAATTTTGGGCTCCGTCGCGACTTTGTTTGGCAGTTCGTGGTAGCTGATGTTAATACAGCCATTATCGGGTCTGATTTTTTAGCGTTTTACCACCTTTTACCCGACTGCCGCAATAAGAAACTGGTTGATGGAACCACGGGGCTTACATGCCCCGCTTCCACAGCTAATACCGACCAACCGAGCATTCGAGCAGTCGCGTCCGGAAAACCGGTTTTTACCGAATTAGTGGCCGAATTTCCAGAGATTACGCGACCTCCTGGTCGACCTCGAATCATTAAACACAACACCGTGCATTTTATCAAAACTACGGACGGCCCCCCGATGTCGTGTCGTCCTCGCCGCCTGGCCCCACAAAAATTAATATCGGCCAAGAAAGAATTTGAGGGCATGGTGCAGTGTGGTACAGCTCGGCCCTCAAAAAGCGCCTGGTCATCTCCGCTGCATATGGCTCTAAAAAAGGACAACACTTGGCGGCCCTGCGGCGATTATCGTGCACTTAATGCCAGAACTGTACCAGACAGGTATCCTGTACGCCATATCCACGATTTTACCCATAATCTAACTGGCTCAAAGATTTTTAGTAAAATTGATCTTGTAAAGGCATACCATCAAATACCTATTGCCGAAGAGGACATTCCAAAAACGGCTATAGTTACCCCGTTTGGCCTCTTTGAGTTCCCCTTTATGACCTTTGGTCTCCGCAATGCGGGCCAAACATTTCAGCGCTTTATCGATGAGGTCACGCGGGGTCTCGATTTCTGTTTTCCTTATGTGGATGACATTCTCGTGTACTCACCTGATGAAATCCGCCACTTGGAACACCTGCGAACCCTATTCCAGCGTCTGGAAAACTTCGGGGTAGTAATTAACCCATCCAAATGCGTTTTGGGAGTAAATGAACTGGATTTCTTGGGCTATCATATCAGCAGCGATGGCACCTGCCCCCCTCAGGATCGCGTCCAAGCACTATTGGACTTTCCGCCTCCCGGAACAGTACAAGGCATGCGCCGGTTCCTTGGCATGCTAAATTACTACCGACGTTTTATACCCCGCGCTGCCCAATTTCAAGCTCCACTCATAGACGCTCTAGTTTTAACCAATAGTAAAGGCGCTAAGCCATTTCCTTGGTCACCGGAGTTACTGCAACAATTCGAAACCTGCAAAAATAGCTTATCCAATGCAACGCTATTACAACATCCAATAAGCAGCGCCAATCTAGGCCTTTTCACCGACGCGTCTAGTGTACACATTGGATCTTGCCTACAGCAAAATATTCTTGGTAGATGGTTTCCCCTTTCATTTTTCAGTAAAAAACTTACACCGCAGCAGACCCAGTGGCCTGCCTACTACAGAGAGTTGCTAGCGATATACGAAAGTGTGCAACACTTCCGCTATATCCTAGAAGTTCAGCATGCCACAATTTTTACTGACCATAAACCTCTCCTGTATGCTTTCTTACAACGCCGCGAGAAGTTACCTCCCCCGCAATTGAATCAATTATCATTTATCAGCCAATTTACGACGGATATTCAATACATAAAAGGGGAAGACAACGTCGTAGCTGACGCCATGTCGCGCATCGACATAGACGCCATCGCTCTCGAAGAAGACTACGAAGCCCTTGCGAAATCACAGGCTGTTGACAGCGAACTCAGTGCCCTATTAACGAGTAGCACTGGCCTCAGCCTTACCAAAGTCAACGCACCACGAAATGATACCTCCATTTACTGTGACATTTCTACAGGGAAGCCGCGTCCCTATTTGACTCCCTCCTTTCGCAGAGCAGCTTTCAACAAACTGCACAACTTAAGCCATCCTGGCGTCCGTGCTACTGCAAGGTTAATAGGAGATCGCTACGTATGGCCTTCAATGAGAAAAGATTGCCGCGTTTGGACCCAAGCTTGTAATGCATGTCAACGTAGCAAAGTTTCAAGACATAACTCAGCTCCTCCGGGTAAATTTGACTTACCATCCGGTCGTTTTCTACACGTGCACATCGACATTATCGGACCTCTGCCAGTTTGTAATGAATACCGTTACTGCTTAACAGCTATAGATAGAGTGTCAAGGTGGCCAGAAGTGTGGCCCATGCGTTCTATCACTGCGGAGGAGGTGGCGGAAACCTTTACTCGTGAATGGATTTCACGCTTCGGTGTACCGTCCGTCGTCACCACCGATCAGGGATCCCAATTTGAATCGGACCTATTTCGACGGTTACTGCTACAGTTCGCTACTAAGCGCATCAGGACCACCTCATACCATCCCTGTGCTAATGGGATGATTGAGCGAGTCCATCGACAACTCAAAGCAGCGTTAATGTGTCACGACGAGTCCTGGGTTCGGTCTCTGCCGATGGTTTTGTTAGGTATGCGAACCGCCTACAAAGAAGATCTTGAAACGACGGCCGCCGAAATCGTATACGGAGAACCTCTGCGGCTCCCTGGGGAGTTATTGATCTCTCCAACCACATTAGACAGAGTAGAAGATCCAACCGATTTTGTGGTACAATTACGACGAAAAATGTCGTCCATCCGCCCGTCACCTGCGTCCCGCCATAGTCAAATTTCCTCCTTCATTTTCAAAGATCTGGCCACGACATCTCATGTTTTTTTAAGAGATGACACTGTCCGCAGGGCACTTCAACCACCATATACTGGTCCATTTAAGGTGATAGAAAGGTCGGCTGACGGCAAAACTTACACTTTAGAGTCAAAGGGCAAGAAGATAGTTGTGAGCATAGATAGACTTAAGCCAGCTTTCATTGATCACACTGACCATACCCCTGTGTCTACCACGACTCCCACCCAACCCGTGCAACCAACTTCGTCCCGTGCGGCATTCTCGCAGCCAACCGACGTACCCAATTCTGCAATACCTCCACAAAAACAACCATATACCACACGGTCTGGCAGACGCGTTAGATTTAAAGATTTAGACTAAGGATTTTTAGTACCAATGTTATTAAGTTACTTACTTAGATTTTAGAATCGTATTATTTATATGAACGTATTTCTCTCACGAAATAATTCGTGGCACTGGCATACGATGATTTTTATGTTTTGTACGTCGTCTCTGGTAGCAGATATTTTAATCATACGGGGTATCTTTCTGCGTGGGGGGGTGGTGTGGCGATTGCTATCGGCCACTCGACGCCCGCATAGCACATCACTATAATGAGAAATACAGTCCCATCCCTAGCAACCAGAGACAACAGATGACAGTTCAACACAACAAGCTTTTATTCATTGGAAATATACTTGAGTTTGGTGTAATTCATGTTTAACTAATTAAACATCTATCCAAGTCCACTGAGGTCTTTTTTATGTAACCCTGGGAGTGCGTCCAGTACCCCAAATACCGATTGCACCATATTCACGTTTATGTGCATGGAAAAGACTGTAGGCTCGGTTGGTACACTGGCGGTATTTTATACCGCGTTTTGTGGTTATCAAGCATGCACGAAACCGTCGTTATACATTTGGCTCGCCGGCTCGCTGACGTACCAACGGGTATAGGTACTCGCTAATGCATCACCCGCTTATAATGATGAGGGATGATAAATATTCGTTATAAAATAAATAGGACATGATTGTATTGTGTAAAGCGCTTACACTTAGCTGAGTTTAGTCATCTAAATTGAAAAGCTTCTGAATGATTCAGTCAGTCACAAGCCATCCTTGCTTCTGAATTTAGGATGCTAGCTTCCTGAATGCGATCATACTGGACTAAATTTAGTAACAGCTGAATTAAAATGACTAAATTTAGCCAAGTGTAATAAGCGCTTTAGTCCTGACTCTTAACAGAACTATGAGTCTGTTTTTATTCAAGAAATCTTGTATTTCAAATAGGAAGGTATAGGAGTTTTAGTAAGGTGGACTAAAACTGATTGAAACAACACTGTTTTTTTTAATAATTATATTGTTTAATTGGGTGTACATGGTTATGCATTACAATAATATTTTATCAATTGTTAATTCATTAAATTATGGCACTTAACACAAATAAAATATAAAACAATACATACACGGTACACGGATTGAATGTCTTATATGAAATAATAATAAGATACATAAATAATATTAATTAACACGATTTTCGAAAGTAGCTTAAAGATTATTCGGAATTATTTCTCAGTCGTTCGTTGAGGCCCGTCACACGACGAAAACCTCTGTTATTTTTGCATTTTTTTTTATGAAAATAAATTTTTAAATCAATACTCAACTCATTGTTCCCGATCACAAAATTATAAATAAGAAACTTACACGTGAAATCATTCAATAACTTAAGGTTTTGTACCCATAAGGACAACTGACTCACCACGAGTATCCAACTAACTTTTAAATGAACGCGCAGGATGTCATTTTATAAAAACCAGTTCAACATCATTAATAATACAAACTGTCGATAAAAACTTACAGCTAACAAACTCCTAAAAGGTTACTGAAAACGATACAATACACGCTACTGCGAAGCGAATACTTGTGAAGCGATCGTGAAGCCTCCTTCAGCCGAGTTCACTTGGATTACTTTAAGGCATGTTTGTTCTAATACTTTAACGGCTAATAATGAGCTATACTAAGATATAAATAATTTGTGGAAGCATTCCCTCATGCTAGCTCTATGATAAGTAGACGTTACAATGATTACTCCGACTGATGCAACAAGCGCACACACACACACTTTAACTCTAGTATAACTTTACATACAAAAGGCCACATCACATCATTCAGTCACGAAGCGAGAAATTATTCTAACGATAATGAAAATGTCTATTTTACAATTCGCCAATCAGAGGCGCGGAGGCTACTCTCGGTCTACCATTTCAGCTATAATTTCAATAACATTTTTATTTTAGTCTAATTATTGTTAATTATTCCTATTGTACAGTTCTATTTGAGTCAACGTACGTTCTTAGCATTGTGAGATTAATAGTTTCCTCGAGCCTCTAGTTTCTTTGATTACTGAACGTAGTCGGCAAGATTTCTAACGCAGCTGCTTCGAGATAGACACGTTAAGGAGTAGGTACTTTATACATACATACATAAAGGGATAGTATTAATTTGGATAAGTACGAGTATACATTACACATTGGCTACGTTTCACCAATCATTGTGACTCGATAGCACGACGTAAGGTAAAGGAACTGTATCGTGCACTTTTAAAAGGTATTCATACAAATTTTGATTATACCACTACGTAATAATATTACACAAAATATTATTTACATTTCATTTAAATTCATTTACATCAATTCAATACATTTGAACTGAGTTTAAATACATCATAGAGCATTATCAGTTGATTAATATCGTAATAATAAACGTCACGATCCCAACTTGAGCAATACAAATACATACCAAAAATATCGTTTTCTCTTCGCTTCCCAGAAGCTGCGATATGATCAATAATATCACATACGATATCGTGACGAAGTTACACTGGCAAGATAATAGTGTAAGCATAAACTGTATTAAACACATAGCTACTAAAACAATAGCACGGCAAAGTTACATGAAGCCATCGTGAAGCAGGTTTTTATTACACAGATTAAATGGAAATCTTGATTGTGTGCTGGGCTGAGGATGTGAAAAGAGGAATGGCACATGCAGTTAGTGTTAAATACAAGGTTAAGTTCCAACACCGTTTAATATTTAAAACTCCAGAGAAAAACCTGTTAATTGAATGTTTCAAACGTTGTGCGTTTGGGATATGTGTAGGCCTGCACTCGGGAAAATGTTTGGGAAAGGCCGTGCAGTTAGTTATATAGACATGTTAGCCGACCTACAGAATCGCGGAAATTGTACGGAACCTATAACATCGTTAGACACCCTTCACCACAGACTGAGTAAGGAAGGTACTAAGGAGAGGCAGCATGTTAGTCAAGTGAGGCAGATTAGAGTCAACGAGAAGGGCCTTTGTTTTATTGAAAAAACTTCCCTAAGTTTAACAGATGCTATGGCAACGTCCGATTTCATAATAAATACACTAGTCAATATGAAATCGGTGGCCAATTAACGACACAATTGATTTTTTCCGTACCTTTGCCATTGCTAAAAAAATCTACAATAATACTTGAAAGTAGATGTCATGAATGTATGAAATTAATATTATTTTGGTTTAAGATAGTAGGGACTATAAATATGATTATTTTAATATTATACATGTATATCTTTAATAATAAAGAGAAGAAGATTATTTTAGACACCAAAATTACCAATTAGTTTATCTAAACACCGAATATAATTAAGTGTCTTTCTCTCAGCAGCTACGGAGAATAATTTTAGTATGTGGATACCATAACCCTTACACAAATATGAGATTTAGTCCCTACAATAAAAACGTAAACATAGTATTCTATATCACATCAGATTGAGATAAATATTCACTGTCAACCTTGCAAGGAGAACGCGATCCCAGTAAATATTACTTCAATACATGAATCTTACAATATTATTTACAGTTCAAGACCTTGTCGTGCCTTAATGTAAGACTAGATTTTACTACGGAGAAATTAAATGTGAGAATTTGATTAAGTGATGCATAACATTAGTCGGTAAAGATATTGCTGGATAAGGCAACACAGAAATACTTTTTACATAAAAAATAATAGAGAAATAGCCCTTCAGACTGGACTAGGACATACACAACATATAAATATTTACAACGTCTTTGAACCGCGCACGTCCGGACTCGATCACAACAAACTGAGCAACAACGTCTACTAACCTCAAGTCTTTCAAATCTCAAACTATTGCACTATACACGTTCGTCCTCTCAAGGTTCTCTCCTCAACGACTCATTCACTAAAAGAACGACTCGTTCTCACCGTTCACTTCGTTCCTTAACTCTTGTGGAGTGCGAGCGGTCGCCAGCACGGCTGCCAGTCGTGCTACGTGTGCCAATATCAGAAGTCCTCGAGCAGCACCGCCTCGCGCGGCACCAGGCCCTTCTGTTCTCCTCGGCAGCACAGGATGTGCTGGTCATCCACTTCGAGGATCAATCGCAGACGCTCGCCTTCGTTAAACGCGAGGTGGCCCGAATCAGATGGCAGTCGGTGCCATAGCGTTCTGACGTATCTGCAAGGAGACAAATTACTTCTTAAGGTTGTGGACATATATCAATTAGGTATGTTTGTAAGTGGAAGAGTACACACTGCCAGGTTATCACTCTCAGGGGCACTGATATACATATATGTACTAAGTACTAGATTAATTTCATCATCCGAACATTGACTTTCTTCTACTGCATTGTACTGCAATCTGAACACCTTACATCAGAGTGGCTTCGAAGCGCACGCCGTGTGGTTGTGTACGGAGTGAGAAAACTGAGATCTAGCGCTGCATGTTAATTAGTGTGGTTAGACAACATAACGAATGTTTTAGCGCTGCAGTAAACCTGTAGCCAATCCACGCGGGCAGGCTCCGCTGTCATCCAGTTATGTGACGTTTTTTGTTTGAAACAGCTTCTCTAGAATGTAGTAGAGTTATTTCTAGTTATCTCAATGACCAGGGGTGACCCTAAGTGTGTTAGTACCTCTAAAAAGTGTAGGCACAACTGTTATTTATATTCGTTGACAATCTTATAGCCAGAGATTCATTGTCAGTCTTACTTGTGTTGTTTGGGCTGCGACGTGGTGCGTTGTGCTCTGGCTGCCGAGGAGGAGGCGGCGCGGCGCGGGGCGGCGGGGGGAGGGTTGCGCCCGTACGGGAGGGAGGAGGGCCGCGGCGCCGCGCCGGCTTGCCACGCTTGGTCCACGCGGGACGTCCTAAGATATGATAGACAATGTTAAAAGTAGGTAGCGAAATCCCAGCCAATGATGTAGGTTTCTAGAGTGAGTTTACCATGCATAGGTTAGGGTTTGTCTTTTTAGGGCAACGCAAGAACGTTTTTAAAAGTCAAAAAGTGTTTATCCAATTTAGGTATCAAACTACTTTAGAGGACAGTTTGTAGTTTCAGGCGGTAAGAATTTTGCTGTTGTTGAAATCAAAAATACCTACCTCACCATTGAGTAATAAGTAGTGACAAAACTGACAAAATATGAATTTAATAGATCCTTTTTTTGTATTTATAAAACTGGATGAAGGCTGAAGAATGAATCGAAAACTTTTAATACTTCAATAAAGCCCACTAGTAAAGTTCTTTTAAATTAAGTCAGGCTTTAGATCAACAAGGTTCAGGCAACTATAAAAAGGAGAATTTAAATTACAATGATGGTGGTTACAAAATTTCGGCTATAGATTTTATCAAATTTCCTGAATGCTGTAAAAAATGGCCTTGCTAAACAATAACAGCAACACAGAGCGAAGCAATTTAAACTTTTTTATGCCTGGAAAAGACCCGGAGTCATTTGAAACACGCAGAAATACTTAAATTCAGACGAAACACGCTTTCATCATATAAACGAATTCTGTTACATTATTTGGCTTTACCCTTAAAATGTTTTAGGATACTTTTATAAGCTTTCAAAGAAATACAAACTAGACGTTTGAATCATACTCCGATATGAGTTTATAGCGTAAGTTTAAATCAAGTTAGAAAAATTGCATCAGATAAAGTTTAGCATCGACAACCATGATAGAATGCAATTCGTGGAGCTTATTTTGATATGTCGTAAACATGCCATTTAGATATTCATGTTCAGTATGAAAATTGAAACAGTAAATTTTCCTGTAACCATTGGGAATATTATTGCTTTGAATATACATGCAAACCGTGCCACATTCCTGAAGTGATTAATTGTTATAATTGTTATAGTTAGTTACAGCTTTCCACTGTGTTATAGTTATGTTAGTAGTGAGGTAGTTAGTGTAATTTTCCATCTATGAAAGTACATACGGCGTGGTTGGAGAGTTTTTAGCGTTTGCTGTATTTTTAGCAGCGGCATCTATGACCAGATTGGCTGGTCGTGGTTTGTTGGGCTTCTTCGTAACTTCTGGTAATGTTCTGGAGATATTGTGTCGATATAAAGCATGTGAAAATAAGCCTAAATAATCTAAATATACAAGTTAAGCTAAAGAAAAACTAAAGCCGTGATAAGAGTAAGTACTTAGTTGTAGATGGAACTACTTAGTAGGTAGTCTTCTTTTGAAATCTACTTTTGGCTTAGAAAATAAATAAATTTAAGACTGAGAAAATTATAAGAGAGAGAGGCAATAATAACTAATAAGTACTATAATAGTGGTAGAAGAAGAAAGAAGAACCAAATCCTGCAACAAATATTTCTAAGCCCGTCACCATAGCGGTGCATGTGCTAAAATAAACATATTTCCCAGAGAAGAAAGTGCTTACCTATTGGCAGCTGCTGGAGGCCTTTTCGCAGTCGTTGTTCTGGCTGGCCTCGCCGCGGCGCTGGTCGGGGACTGCCCTTTACGGACAGGGACTGGGATACCTCTGGAGATAGTTAATAGAGCAAAATTAGTCATTCGTCATAGGTACCTTTTTCAACATCGTCTAAAGTGTTATTTGTTTGGTATAAAACCATATTGGTATAGGCTTTTCTATTGCTATATATAATTTGTAGCTGTAGGTAGATTGTTTTATAAATTTTACTTAGTTAATTAGATGTTTTAATATTTATTTATCTCGTCTCATTAGCTAAAGATTTTACATATTCTTTGTCTAAATATCTGTTTAAATATAAGGAATAGAAATTGGAGAATTTGTAAACATTTTAAATGACAGTGTAATATTTTTACTTGTTCGTATGGTTCGGAACTTATTTATATACGAGTATATACTACTTGCGTGAAATAGTTGGGGTACTCGTACTTAGGCCACGATAAGAACGCGTGCGAAACAGTTTACTAAGAACTTTAAAGTGCGTCATAATATTCATAGCTTACGCAAACACAGTGACTAATTTAGGAATTTTATTGGTTCTAAATTGAACCCGACATCAGTTTGTTGAATATTTCGTACATTGTTAAAATGATTTATGTAATTTTTACATGTTTTTAAATAATTTTCATAGCTTTAGCTTAACTTTCAATCTGCAACAGATTTTTGCATAAAAATGGGTTATTCCACCTTGTTCACCTGGGTGACCCTTTCGAGAAAGTGTTTTCCTGTTTTGCGACGTGCCAACGAAAAACCCCATTGTACTGCATTATTGCATTGATGTGGAAAGCGTTTATTTTGAGCTGAAAGGTACAATGTGCTTCCAATATTGTATGGTGTTGTATACGTACCGGTGTGTATTTTTGGCCGGAGACTGTAGCGTGGGCGCCTGCGGCCGTACGGGAGACGACACGGGCCGCGGGATCTTGGAGCCCTTCGCCGTCGCCGGGGACGTTTCACCTGCGACGAGTGGACACAATGTTACAAATGTAGGATAGGGTTTCGACAATCTCTCTGACGGTGGTTGAAGTCTAGCGTGGGCGACTATGAGATTGAAAATAAATATACTAGGTATTCGTTTCTACCACAGATTTGGGATGCAAAAAAAATCTTAGGTCTGTGGTTTCTACTATAAAAACCGATTGAGTGTTTTAGGTGATAGTAGAACGAGTTTCTGTTCTTAGAATGTCTGTAGATATTCTGTAGTATGTGTTGAGTTCAATTTATGTATGTCTTGAGTATGTGTTGAGGAATTCAATTTTTGGTTTTCAGTATAGGTTTCAAAACTATTATTTCAGATAGGATAACGTATGTTTTTCTTCTGCAGGCTGTCAGCAGCTCGTATTATTTCACCTTTATTATTTCAACCCGCGCAGGTTTACCCGATGTTTCACTGATGTTCAGACTAAACACTGTTTGAACAGCTGACTCAAGTCGCGCTTGTGTTAAGATCGCAAACGTACCTATGCTCTTTGGCATGCGTAATTAATTTGCCTTCTAAGTATGTATGTTCCTTTATTATTTCAAACAACAAGATGATATTGGGTAGGTATGTGAGTTGTGTTTTTATTAATATAGACAGAGTTTCACTTTAATCAAAAGTTCAAGAAAAAACGGTTTCTTTAACAAAAAAAAAGCAGAAAATTTTGCTAAAAAATGGCTTTTCATTAATTCTTCACTGAAGACTCGTAATTTTTTTTACTATAATTTCACTTTTGTTTATAGATCACAGGTCTAAAGCCATTTAGCTGAACATACACATTTTTTTAGGTCTGTATACCTGAAGGAGTGCCTCCGGGGCTTTCTGCATTGCTCAGCATTTCCCATTTGAGCTGCAGCCGTCTGAACTTGCCTCCTGAGTTGTTGCTCGCATTGCCCGTGTTGCCACTCGCGCCGCTGCTGGCAGAGCCAGGCCGCCATTGCTCCTCGCCGCTGCATTCCAGCTGTTTACGGACACAGCTCTTATACAATAATATCGAATTGTATAAATCTAAGAAACTACGGGGGGCTTTAAAACAAAATGTGTGCTAAAATTGTTTAGCACACATTCATACGAGGAGTGTTCAGTATAAATATTTGGTATTTTATCGTAACTTTGATCATAAAATGCAAACGAAATAAAAAATAACTAAGATGGAATAACTCAAGATGGGACAAAAGCACATAATGATCGGATGAAATAAAAAACCCAAAGCAGGAAAACGTGTCAGTGGAAAATGTTAAAAGCGAAGCATTTGCCGGTAAGCAAAACAAAACACTGCCTGTAACGTGAACAACTAAACCACAAAAACAGGTCTACGAACAAAGCACATTCAGTGTAGTTTCCACACAAAAACCCCGGCGTTTTACCTTCGCTTCAGTGCCGGTGGTCTTAGCGGAGGGCTTATTGTTCTCAAGACTGTCTGTGTAATCGTCGCTGTCATCACACATGAGCCTGTCGAATGCTTGCATCAGTTTTGAGCCCAAATGTACTCCGGACCATCTTCTGTTCGCTTCCAATTCGATTCTACTATTGTTTGGACACAAGTCGTATCCGATCCCCGCCGTCGGATTGACGCAAGATCGAGGTCTGTTCTTTTCAATAGTAGTTCTCACATTAGCTGAATCGTTCAACAGGTCGGGAGTCGATGGCTCTTTGTTCTTTGGCTCTTTGTGTCTCATGATAACACTGGTCTGGCAGTCGTCGCTCGAGAGACCGCTCGACTGCATGGACCGCACCAGCTTCAGCAAGTTCCGCTGGTTCAGTGTTAGTGGTGGGTTAATCGAGGTGGGCTGTTAAATACACCAAATTCTTTTAGCATAACATGCATCATGCTGTAGATATGTCGTTAGATTATAGATATGTAATGTTAAGTCCTTGACGAACAGTGAAGATCGATCGTACGTCGCCGTGCCTTTATTTGCATTTTATGGAAGCTGTGCACGAAAATGTAGTCGCTAAAGTATTCAGCTTTATTGGCCGTGAACTGTGGTTTCAAAGCACATGCACTAAACAATAAAATGCAAATAAAGCGATGCTTGCTCCGTCAGGTGGCAGTTTGACAGTATGCGATAGTTGGCTTCGATACACGAGAGACACGGAATGCCGGTCATCGAGACAAGAGAAGTTAGCGAGACTTGTAGGTTAGTTTTATTTATGTGAGATTGAAATAGATGCTTACCCGACTGGCGGCTCGCATGTCGCTCTCGATCCTCTTGAAACTTCTGTGTAGTTCGCGCATTTCAAACATGAGGTCGAGAGAGAATGGTAGAAGCCTCAAAGGCTCGAGGCTGGCGAGGAGGGTGTCCAACAAGGCGCGACAGCGAGGCTCGCCTATACAGCCGGCGAGGATGAGGGAATCAGGACCGTAGTGCTTTGCAAGGATTGACTCTCTGGTGCGAACGTAAGACACCCAGGCGTCGACAGTCTGTGCACTGTAAGTAAACATTACACAATGAGATATAAATGTACTGATCAAATTCTTCTTGTTTTTTTTTTTTTTTTTCAAAAAAATATAATTTTCTTACTTGAGTAGACCCAGAATGAAGGCGTTGAATTTAACTAGTCCTTCTGTTACGGCATCTTCGCTGTTGATCCTCAGTACAAGTTCATTGAGGGATTTTGTTATTGGACCTGCAAAATATGTATTTTAAAAACATTTCAAAATTCCTGACAAACTCTATTTAATTTATGTTTTTAGAAGTGATGGCGTTACCTTGTCTAGCAGTAGCTTCAACCATTTGCCAAACGGAATTATTCACAGGCCCAAACGAGGTTTCAATGTTTTCCTTTAAACCGTCCCTGAATATGGCATACAGTGCAGGGCACAAAGCGTTTAGAGCAATTTTGGCACAAGCTGGAGACTGCTTAGAGTCACCGAGGAAGGCCAGTTCCGCTTGGTCAGTGGCCGAGGAGAAATGTTGGATTATCATCTCTACAGCATCAGTTACGTTAGAGACAAGAGCTGAAAAGAATAATATTAATTTTGTAATAATATAGTAAGTAACAGTGATTTCATTTAAACGCATCATACTGTTTTTCTGCTTGTCAGTTCAAAAATATTATTACCTCTCTTTTGCGACACATCGATCAAGTCGTATTTGGTTTTCGCTTCATGGTGAGTAGGACTTCCAAATTCATCGGGGCTTGTTTCTCCTTCTTCGCAAATTGGTATTTCCGCTAAGTTCTTGCCCTGAAAGTATTAATTTAAGTCGCAGCGCATGCCAGATGTTAATAAATAACACAGCCAATTAGTGTCTTGATATAAGCATGAAACGCTTATCAATGCTAGTGTGAGGTGAATCTGGTCTAATAATAAATTTAATGATGTAGGTATGGTGCCAACAGCAAGGTGTAACTGGGCATACAGAAAATAAAGAAAAGATGCGTACAATGTTAAAAGAAAAAGAATTCAGAAATAAAAATAAAAACCAAAGGTACTCACAGAAATCAACGAGCTTGCATGATACAGGCAGATACAAAATTAGCGGATACTTTACCTGATAAAGTCTCTGCGTTACCACAGCTGAGATATTTGGCGAGTTCGGTGGAGTATTGAGACTCGCCACCTTTAACTCTTCCATCGGCTTCGGTTGAGTCTGCGTAGTCTCGACCTTGACCTCTGATTTTTGGGCAAAGCTTACAGATTTCTTGCTATTACAACTACTACCGCTTGACTCTGTGGACCTTTGATTCTCCTCCTGAGATCGCTTCATCTGAAGGAACTTGGTAACTTGACCTCTTACCTTTTGAACTTGATTTTGGTCCCAATCATCCATATTCTGACAATTGAAACCGCTCATTTTCAAGAATTCCTCTAGTTGTTGCAAATCAGCGCTACTGATAAGTGCGCCTGGTGGTGGAAACTCTGTGTATTCTATTTTCTTTGTTCGCGGTTTGGGCATCGGTGGAGTGTGTGGTCTATGAAACTTTAATTCATTCGACTTTCCAGATTCTAAGCTACTCTCGGTACCAACACCCTCATCTGGATAGTACTCGTTGTAGTCTGCATCTTTATCGGCAGCATCCAGAAACTGCTGAGACAACCTCTTGGCAGCTATATCGTTGTTCTTCCTATAATCAGCGTTTTGTAAATAGTAAGGCTCTTGAAGTGAACGTCGTTTAGTCTTGTTTTCAGTTGCAGCTGTCATGCACACAACAGGATCTTGTATAAGTTCATCCATTTCAAACATGCTGTAGCGTTTAGCACTAGGTTTGCGAGTTTTATCCATAGATTTACGCAATATGCTCTTTGGTAATGGTGGTCTTGGAGGCACAACCTCTCCTTGTTTGACGATACGTGCTTGGTCTGCGAGAGAGAGCGAACGTTTCGGTATTGTTGGGTTTCTCTGCGCTTCGTTATTTGCGCAACTAGCTTCTGAACTCGTAGCGCTATCGTAGCGGTAAACAAACAAAGGATTGAAGTTCCCGCCGGGCGCGGGACTGTTTTGCGCAGATGAGTCTGTGAGCATCGTCGACGAGCCACGGTAGCCTGATGAGGGCTGGGTGGCAGTGCTTGAACTGGATGAAACAGCTGTCGTATTTCCGGCCAAATTGTTACAATCACAGCTCATTGGTCTGTTTTTAGATTTAGAAGAACCGCAATATTTATCGCCACATTTTGAAACTGCTTCTTTTTCTTTCGTGTGTTGCATCAACTCTGGTATCTCAGATAACAACTGTTTGCATTCCATAGGCAAGAGGAAATTAAGTGAATCCCAATCTCTGATGTGCCCTACCCCTTTTTTCTTTAACATCTCAAGATCATTACATGAGAACGGCCTTTTTCCCTTAACTTGTAGTTTGTTTCTTTTTATTTCACTTGATTTTGGTGACACATTAACCTTTAATGGACTCAAGTAAATGTTTGCTCTTCCATTCAAGAAGGATATATCAGGCAGAGTATAATTAGGATATAACACAAATACTGGTTTTTCACAGTCTCCTTCTTTTAGTTTTTCAAGAAATGATGGTTCAACGACTTTAAATAGTTCTCGTTCATGTACAATACTCGATACGTGCATACTTGAAGTCTGCATACTTTTATCTAACGTGGTACTGCCAAGGTGTGTAGATGTTGCTTTGTGGTCACAGAGATCACGTTGTAGCAATCTATTTGTTTTTGTGATCTGTGTGCCGTCAGATTCAGAACAACTTGAGATACTGACACTTGTAGCTGAAGATTGTGATGAACAAGATCGCTTGTTTCTCATTCTAGAAGGACTATTAACGATACTTAAGTTTGCTCTTTTAATGTGAGGTTTATTAACAGTAGCATACAGGTTAGTTTCACTGTCACTCAATTTGGTTGCATCTACTGTTTCTTCTTCTTCTACCAAAACTTCATCATACACTCGATTGTTATAAGGATTAGAAGGAGGAATTTCATCATAAATAAGTGAGTTTGTTTCTACTGTTGTAGTGCTAGGTAGTTCAATTTGAGGACGTTCAGCAGTTATACATTTTGATTCTATTTTTGGCTCTCCAATGGACTCTGCACTCTCAGCTCCCGAACTGGATGGCCAACATTCAGATCTGTCCATTTGTTCCATACTAACTGTTCCATCGTTGCTCATACTCTTTTGTTTCATAAATAGCTTTACTAGACTGAAAGCTTGTTTAGGCTGGCTTTTGTCTGAGGATGTTTGGTTTTCAGTGGAAGACGTGCTCATAGGCTCAGAATGCTGGCTTCCTTGCGTTGAGCGATGCTGTGATACATCATAAACCTTCATGCACATGGATGTACCCGTTAGTCTTTGATTGGCGTTAAAAGAATCGACCTGCAAACATAAAAGTGTGAAACAACTGCAGCGAACCTTTACTTATCATTACTAACTCGTTATCTTTTAATTAACATACCGTTGAGTTGCTGAGAGCAGCGGAATTAATGGAACTGTTCATAAGTTTCCTTCTATACAGATTTGGCAGACTTTGGCTTTTGATTACAGAGTTACTCATTTCACTTGTGACATCAGATCCTTCATTTGAGTCGCCGTTGTTATTTCCTGAGGGGTGCCTAGAACATAAAAGTCGTAAATATGATATTGCTTTCAGAGAATTACAATCAGCGTTTTACATTGATAACAAAACAACAAAGTATTTATTACCTCCTTAAAGGTGACTGACTGCTTTGTTTCTTAAGCTTACTCCATGTCGTTAATCCTAAATCACTTCTAGCCATAGACGTTGTTAACTTATTTGTTAATTTCTTACATCTTTCTAATAATTCTAAATTCCTGCGCGTTCTTTCATCGTTATCTAATACAATGTGTTCTTCTTTACCCAATTTGTCTGAAAAGTTAATACTGAATTAGTTCGCTTATCATGAGTGATTACATGCTTATGATTCAGAGAATATGTAAGATTCTTCGTAATCTCGGCAAACAATCACGTCACCGTACTGCTTTGAATTTGGGTGGTATAATAAAAATCATACCATGTTTTTGATTGACGGCGGGTTCGGCGCACTCACTGTCCTCAGAGTAAGTGGTGAGACTGCCTTCAAAGGCGATGGTATAGTTGTCCTTATTGGCCTGGCAGGTTAGTATGAGATCCTGCTCTGTAGGCAGCTCGCAGTCCAGACTGTCCACACTGAAGTGAACACCATGTACACCCTCTTTGACGGGCGAGAAGAGGAGTTCGGACTTGCATATCGACATCGTATTAATCGAACCGACGGATTCTTCACCCTGTATGCAAATGTCAGCTATTAATTCAAATCGAAATACATTCAACAGAGAGTGTGTTGATAGTTAAAGTATATTGAAAAACATTGTACGGAGATATTGCGCACTAAAAGTTAACGTGAATGTTCTCGGAAGATTTCGAAACGTAACGCGTGCTAGTTTAAACATAAACATTTGGTTCTAGCTATAACTCTCTGGATGCGGATGCAAGACGCGTCTAAAAATAAAGAACTACAGCGTTACTGCTATTCGATGTTTGGAATCCTTTATCGATGTTCTAATAAGTCAAGTATGTGATCCATTGGTATTTGTAGGTGCCGATAATTATCTATTTCGGTTAAAGATTTTATTAAAGGGAACTGATAAGTTGGTAGATAACCTACTCCGAAATAAGTGCATGCTTTAGAATTAGGTACTTAGGTCTATTCGTTTCTAAGCAGGTGTTTCAGCTCGAACATCAAGTGATAGCTGTTCGATTAGTTTTAATTAAATGTAAAGAATAACGTATACATTTGTTATTTAAAAATTGAAATAAACTGATTTTTGCTCACTCCGGCGCGAACGCTAATTGAAAAGCTTGATTTTGTTTTTTGGGATAAGTACCTACCTATGTGTTTGTGTTAATATATATTTTTTAATGACACTCAAAGATAATTTATGATTAAACTACGTCTTAAAAACGGAACCATGCACAAGTTGGAGTACTAAAACGGTTGCAGCATGACAAACAACATGGCCGCAACAACTGGGCGTTATCATCAATTTAATTCCTTTTCCTGCTACAAATGAGGTCACACTCCAAACAGAACACTCAATGCTGCTATTGTTCTAATTATTTTATTGCCATGTACTAAGGACCTCTTTTTCGAACCACATAATAACGTGAATAGTTTAGCAATTGTGAGGGTAGAACAAAAACAACATAGTTAAGTCATACCTACACCATTAGTCGTTATAAACAAACTGATAATAAAGTCCAAACCTATTAACAATAAGCGGAACTCTAGATTTGTTAAATAATAAAAGTTTAAACATGGTTTGTTAGTGATAAATGGAAGAAAGCAAGACAGTAGTTAAAGACGTTCAGTTCAATAATTTGAGATAGCTTTCTATCTCGAATTATTAAACTGAATAGATAGATAGGTGTCGTTGCAGAGTTTAATTTAACAACTAAACAAATATGTAAATCTTCATTCACTTGAATGGGTACTGATATTGAGTGTGTGTAAGTAAATAGCAAAACATAATTGCAATAAAACATGTTAATGTGGTAGTGATAATGTAAATGGAATGAGATGACTCACGGAGTAATATCCATTGTAGGAATCCCAATCGTACTCTTTCACACCCATTTTTAACTAAATCAGTTTATTCCAGTCTTAAAGTCACACAGAACCACTAAATCAATCAACACATCACACCGTCCGAGCCATAGCGTTGGCGGCTTAGCACTATCGAGTGTCCAACAAAAAAGTTCACAGTATTCGAAAGTCCTTTATCTTATACACACACAATTATCAATGAGTTCATTAGCGTTGAAGCACTTATTGGAAAAGTTGCATGTGATCGAATTCATTGCAAGAAATTACGGAGCACAGCACTGCCGGGAGCCCTGGACGCTACTGGGGCAGCAAGCATATTAATTTTAATATTAGCTACTACGAACGATTCTCAAACTTTACACACCGCGTGCTCTCTGAATGGAGTTTTTAAATCGACTGCCATACTAAATTGAATTTAGTGCAAAATGGAACAGATACAGATAACAGAGGGAAACAAAACTGTAATTAGCGTAGTTATAATTCGTAAGGGTTCAATTGGCGCCCTCAATTTGGCAACGCATTCAAGGTTGATGTTACTGCAAGCCCTATTCGAGCTGTTAACTTTTACGGCTTTTTAATAGTACGATTCTTAATTTTTTCAATTAACAGACGACGCGACGCTAGTCAAAGTTTGGGAATGTGTGGATAGACTTCATTGGCAACTTACACATGGTGGCAGTATGTGCGACCACACATAAGGACGATTAAATATAGCTCACACATACGAACGTCGCGGCAGAAGAGGGAATGACTGTATGACCGGGGGAATAACGAACGCGGTTGAACTGATTGACGCAATACAGTGTGTACTGCATGCGTACACCAGACGGGGCGCACACATTGAAATTGATCCTATTTTATCTTTACTACTGGCACATCCCGTGGGACCAACGTACTTCGCGCCGCTGGTAAATAGGAAGAACCGTTGTGAATGCTGGCCGAGCGCGCGTGGCGATTTGGACATGGTGCGATTGTGTGAGTTCTCTAGGGGCTCGATTACAGTTAATTGAATGAGCGTGACGAGCTTAATTTTACCCGACTATCTAGTAGGAGGGTAATGTTTTTCGCGTCCATGTAAAAATAAGCATGTTTCTATGTGAGCTACTGCCTGAACGGCTGTATTTCAATAGCAAAGTAGGTATTGTTAGATTCGTTTTGATACCCGGAGTGCTGTAATGTTTATAGGCTATTATATTTTCTTGTCGGGTTTTCTAAATTTCTATTTTAAATTAAGTAGGTACCTATACGCTTGTTTTATATTATTTAAATCTTTAACTTGACTTTGTTTTTTAATTTTAGGTGAGATATTCGAAAATGTTGGGATTACTATACTATGTCATTATTTATTTTTGTGTTATGTTCTTATATTATTTATCTTAACCTTCCAAATACACAAGGTTATAGAATGAGATACACTTAGTTGACCTTAGCTGCTATGATATTATCAAACAAACTGACTCACTAGTCCTCGTTAGTAATTAATTTACTAATAGCAAAATATAAAAATAATTAGGAGTAGGTAATATTGATAATTATTATAAGACCTACTCGGAATATAAAACTGCCATCTGTTGTAAGACCTATTAATCAGTTTCAAACAATTGCAAAGCGACATCTGTTGTAAGCGATTTGAATGTAGACGATGTTTGTGTGCACTTCCACTAGATGGCAGTAACGGTGCTTTCAGATTCAAACAAACATGACAAAAACAAAGTGAATGATAAAATACATCGATGTGCTAATTTGATAACTGTGTTCAGAGAAAATGTGGTCGAACAAAGAATATCTTGAAAAATAACTGAGAACGATGTAGTAATGAATGGTGTAAACACAGGATGCGAGGCGAACCTGGAAACTACTGCCAATACTGATACTGCTGTCGAAGCGAAACCTCTCCATTAGAGAACTGGATATGCTGGCGAACATTTCGCCTCTGGGATTACTCTGCAAGACACCAACATATTGCCCGTCAAGATAATAAAGATATAAACTGAAAAATAAACATAGGTGAGTATTAAAATAAATAAAACAGTAATAAATAGATACAGAATAAAGACATCAGGATAAATAATATGATAATGGTTAGTTTTTAGGCATCCACCACAGTATTGTAATAGTAAAATAAATAGATACTGATATAGATATAGAAAGAAAGATATGGTAATTATATCAACGATATAGTCATAAATGTAGGGTATTAAGTTAAGGTGAACGGTTCACGACCTCTCACGGTCACGCTTATTTGCAAGACCAGCTGATATTCATCATTTCCGCCTGCGGCAAGCCATTGACTTTGCCTTGAGATGATTTTACATTACCTAGATACCTAGTCAATTGTTCGTGAAAACTAAATTTACCAGACTTATGTGCTAGAATACTAATTTATCCTGTTCTTAAAATCATAAGCTATAATTACAGTCCTCGCTTTGAGGAAACAATTTTATTTTATTAGGTACCTACCGCCTATTCTACTATACCTTTACGAGTAGATGAAAAAGTCTAACCAAGAAACGATGAAAACAATAAGTTTCTTAATTACATTAACCGTAACTTATAAGTGCATCACATACGTAATTATTATTCGTGTAATTACAGAGGTTTTTCAGGTTTGCATGGACTATAATCATCTGAGGTTTGTTCGTCACGTCATTGGTAACGAGCAAAATTGAACAACAAAGTACTTATAAAGTTAAAAAAACTCTCAGTCAATTTCATGCCACATTCACATTAATTTGCCCGCACCGGTGACTGAAGATTAATAAGATAAGTGAACTGATACCGTGCAAGTAACAATTAGCGAGAATTAAATTGTGATCTTAGAAAAGAAAGAAATAAAGTAGGCAGTAGAAACGTTGGAAGTTCCATTGGTGAAAGTATATTGCACATACGTAAAAGTACACACGAGATTGTAAGGCCACGGTCTGCAATGAATCGTAACGTCCTCGCCGGCCAATGTGACCGACTTCGGCGAATTTTTTGACATGATGTAGAAAATATTATTGTCCATACGTAATTTATTTTTCCGTCTGGTCTTGTTAAATTTTATAGTGTTCCTCACTCAAAATAATATTGCTTCTGCACATAAAATGCAAGGTCATTTTTAAAATGAAATCTTTTTGATACCACCTTCATTCACTTGGCCACCTTCTTTCTTTCAATGGGTAACTAGTGGCTCTGTGAACTGTAGACTGGCGATCAACGTCTGTCCTCCTTTACAGGTCGCATTCCTCAACAGATTCTCTTGAAGTTTTGTGAGCAGGTTCCATAATTTTTCAGACTTTTTTTTTAGCTGCCTCGACAAAAACAATCTACACAATTATCGAACCTACTCAAAAAAATTCAAGAGAATCGGTTGAGAAATGCGACCTGTATAGGAAAGACAAAGATCCGGACAGAGATCGGAGATACGAAAGCATTTTTGTCGAAGCTGAAGCATAGACGCTTCGCTCGCTAACGCTAGCTCGGTCGGTTACTAATTACCGTATAATTATTGACCGATTGAAAACGAGGTCCCAGGGTCTATTAAATTTGTTTGTAGAAGATAACGTTAATCCGATCTTCAATTTTGCAAGCAAGTAGTTCATACAGATTAGGTACAGATACAGTTTTCAGGTTATTGAGATATGCGGAACCACCGTTCGAAGCAAACTACTAGTTATTGTTATAGATGACAACTGTGATAAAGAAGGACGTGGTGGACATTGGAAACATATTTTTGCACCTGGCTTTTATTATTATTAGGTCTACAAGACCATATTTTTTGTAAAAGACCAAATTTTTGTATATTTACCTACTCGCCCCAAGTAATGTCAAAGTTTAAAACAGCTGCAAATGCTATTAAATTAAGGTTTTATGAGCTCTCTGCGTGAAAACGTATCCTTTTATGTCTTTATCATTGCATCACGCGTTGGTAATGAATTCCCAGGTAACTTAACAACCATAATCAAGTGGATTTGCTGGATTTTGTCTTTTTATATTACTCCCTCTGATTTTATCTTTTGAGTTTATGAAAATGTACGGGTTAAATGTGGTAATTACGAAAAGATTCTTGGTATTTGCCTTACTATCCTATACTATTATATCCAACTGTCTATATATATTTATATGTTTTATTATTGTTATATGTTTTAGCGCCTCACTCAACTGCCGTCTTTGTACTTCTTCACTCTACAAAACTTCAAGGCTAGAGTGAATAAGTATACCTTATAGGTCGTCGTGCTCCATCTTAGACCACAACGTCGCTTAACATCAGGTGAGTTTGTGATCAAACGCCGACTTATTGTCAATAAAAAAAAAACAAAAAAAAAAAAAAAAAAAAAAAAACTGTCGTATATAATTTGATTTTAGTGCTAATTTGGTAGTTACAACGCAGCTGTCTTCAATTTATATCGATTGTAATAAGTATGCTTAAAATCCACAAAATCATTAAGTTTTCGATATTTGTAACTGGCTTCTGGCCGCTGCTTCCCTCACTTTTTACTATAGTACTCAGTACACACACACATACACACAGTAGATGTGGCCTTTCATCATCATCACCATCTTCATAATTTTAAGTCGGATCAGTTGTTCCGAAAATGTTCCCCTACATCCAAACGTTACTTGTCTTCTTTGTAATATTATTGTACCTATGAACGAGTCTCACTCACATCATGAGTCCTGTCGTCTATGATGGTGTCGTGTGGCAAGTTGGCGGTCATCAGCAGTGCGTGGATGTCTTCTGTTCGGAAGCTCTCCATGTCAGCCTCGGCGAGGTTGGCGTCCAGGTCGCGGGCCAGGTCGTTGTAGCGAGACGTGAACTCGAAGCGAGAGGTGAGGTCCCCCAGACCCTTGTACGAGGCTGACACGGAGGAGAGGACTGAGGTGTGGTGGCAGGTGCCGTCTCGGAAAATAGGACTGGAATAGACAGAAAATGAATTGTCAGTATTTATAATTGTCCGATTAGTAATTTTGTAATACGAAAACAATAAACGGCAACGTAAATTTTGTACGTGCATATTAATTACAACTTCTAAGTATTTAAAAAGTAAAAAAATATGGATGAATAATATGTTTTTTGACTTATATAATGATTTAGATCTTCCTATTTTTCTAAGAGCAAAAGGTAACTTTGAAGGTGTCTCATCTGTATCTGAAGGTTTTCTTTCAAACCATTAATTTACAATTCACGTGAAGCGAATCCAAATTAAATTTGACACAGATTCTTTGATGGTGTTCTATTCTGTTTCATAATTATTTATTACGTTTCTGCCGTCAGATTGTTATTGGCTATAATAACGATTCTAACTATGTTATTTATATCAGCGTCATTCATTAGCGTTTCTCTATTCAGATAGTTTACTGCTCTTTTGTCCTATTTTCTTCGAGGTGATAAATAATTTTATACTAAAAAAGCATGTTAATAATTTGTTGTTTTTAAATACTTGGCAGTTGCAGCAATTTATTCTTATGTCCATGACAGCAAATGCAACTTGTCAACAACTTAATTACTTAAATGATAGCAGTAACGCCATATGGAGCAATCAGTAGATTGTACCTACTGAAAAGTGGTTCCCACAAAGTTGCCATGTAAGTAAGTATAATACAAATATTGACACGTACCTGACTACATCGGAATAACAATAAACATGACAGCTAATTGATAAAATGAAATGATAACATTTTTGTAGTCAATAACCAGAAATAACTGGAGGTATCCTAGTGCTTACTGGAGATATAGAAGCCTTGCTGGCCTCTGCCGTATAACAGACAGAGGCCAACAAGGCTGGTGTAGGTACAGGTTTCGTCAACAGAACCAAAAACAGGCGATAATACTCTTGTAGAGAAACCGGGGTAGACGGAGCTGTAGCAAAGCGCATTGAATTCTGCATCTAGTGCTAGGAGCAAGTGATCCTGGTTTTATTAACGACACCAATAGAATCTTTGATAAAATAGATGGGAACATACTTGTAGTCTAGGAACCAGAGGTAGCCGGAGTTGTCGCAGTGTGCATCCAGCTCCGACTGCGCCGAGTGCTGGGAGCCGGCGAGGCTGGTGTTGCTGTTGCAATCTTCGTCGACGCCGGGGCTCGCCGCCTTCAGCCCCAGCCGTGGCGGTGGCCCTGGAAATTAAACAAAGATATACATTAGTCAAGATTAGGCAAGAACATTTCAGAGAGAGAGAGAGAAAGAGAGAGAGTAGAGGTCACCTCTATTTTCTATTCTATATACGCACGAATAAGCTTACTGCTTCTTTGTACTTTCTGTATCAGAATTTCTTCCAACACAACTTCATGGCAGTAGTTTTTAATTGTTTTTATATTAAAATATACCATCTTAACATCTGCAACTATTCTAACAAAAGTTATTAATGTAATGAATTGAGTAAGTGCAATATCCTTAAAGAAAATAAACAATTACGTCTTTAATATAAATAGATTCTCCTTATCACAAAGAATAACCGATTAATTGAAAATATTGTATGCTTTGCTCTCAACAAAACGTGTTTCAATAACGATAGCCATATCGTCGACAAACGTGATTTACCAACAACTTTTACAAGTACTCAGTATCATAACAACTCTATATTTCAACTCATTCATCGATCTTTATTAACAACCTCGCTTACAAGCTCACAACTTCAAGTTGTCGAGGGGTACATGACGGCGATTCTATTTACGGTAGCGAGAACAGAAATTAACTTCACAAATAAATTAACTTTTCGTGTTAGTTTAACTGCTTTCTTCAAAGCTCTAATTTACAACGTATACCAACCATGTTTTGCAAGTCGATCGAAGTTAGTTACTGGTTGGTTATAAAGTAACTTTTATGGCTATAAAATGTTTAACCCCATGGCGCCACATTAAGCCGTCAGGAGTGGGAAAGTACTAAAACGTAGACAGTGGTCGCTATACTAAAATGTGGTTGTGGAGTGTTGTTTGTCACATGGTGTGGGTGGGCAAGGCAGCTCGCTCGGCAACTTGCCTTCTAGGGAATGTTGATGTGCATCCAGAATATAAGGAAAACTACGTAACATCGCCACGGCTCGGTCAGACTACTGACCAAAAAGGATTGGTATGTTTTTATTCAAATGTGATCTGTCCCGACCTTTTCTTCTCAGTGAGCGACTCTCGGTAACGTAAAAGTCGATGTGATGAACAAGCAGCTTTCCCTAAACGGTGAAATAGTAAAGAAAAGTTAAATTTTATTGCTTAAAACTGTGTCCATATAAAGGTGAAGTAGTCTCAACAGTTTGTCCTAGCGGACGTGCAATATTGAGTATTTTTATTTTAGGTACAATTTACTAACACCAGGTTTTTCATCTAACTCAAATAAATAGAAAGTCTGACTGTGAAAAAAATAGATTTTATGGTATTTCCAATGTATCTAGTTAGCTGGAGGCGTTGCGTGAGAGAGCAGAAGGATAAATGCAGATACAATAACGTAATTAAATATGAAATCAATATTCCAGTGATCAGGTAACGGGGTCAATAATCGTCACGGTTTATATTGCAACGCTATGAACCGAGCGAGGCCTGTTAGGAGTGTTCGTGTTCATGACGCGACTGTACTGACTCATCAGTTACACGTCCATGTATCACTGGTACATTGAGGCGAGACTGCGACTGTCAATTGTTTTTGTTACCACGTTAATTTCAAGCAGAATCATAACTAGCACCTACTTCATCGATTCACGATTTCCCTCCCGTTCACAATGTGACTCATGCCAATAATTTAGGTAGCGTGTAGCTAGCTAGCTAGCAGACTATGCATGGCTACGACTATCAATGCATAAATATCTATAGATTAGGATTCAAAATTTGAAATATATATTTTCCAAACGAGTGGAGCACCTAATACAGAGTGCCGAGTTTGTATAGGTATAGTTAAGTAATTTACAAGCATACGAAAGCCAAAGTATTCCGAGTCCCTGCGTTTGCCTCGGGCAGACGCGGCGAGTGGGTGGACATTCTGCATTCGGCTCATTCCTTCGCTTCATGAGCTTAAATGGAAGGAATTTTGCCCAATGCTAACCGAGCATATTAAATTTTATTTGTAAAGGCCACCACAGTTCGAATTGAGAATGTGCTAAAAAGCATTTGATACACGTATTTACGTAACTCTAATTTTAGAATACAGGTAATTCTCTTCACCATACTCTCTCAAAAAACATTACTCGTAGTTAATGATGGTAAAGAAACTTATGTGCAACACAACTCTAATGAAGAAGTGCCATGGACACTTCTACAGATTTTTAATAAATAGAATCCTTAGACATGTCAAGAGTCTGGAAAAACTCACCATCCTCAATCTTTGAAAGAAATCATTACAATAAACCTCACAATAGACAAGGTGTCGACTTTAATTAATGGTATTGGAGCGTAATTAATGTCGGCATGTAAAAAGTTACCTAATTTCGTCGAATTTGTGCCGGCGATACCATTCCAAAGTTCGATGTTGTTTTGATGATCCCCGCCCCACCCGTCGAGTGGCAACCCGCCAACAAATCTCCCAAACCCACCGTTGTTAAAATTGCTGTTATCCACTGCTCGTTATACATTTAGTAATGAGGCGTATCCTCGCAAAAAACGCGTAAATGCACGTCATGTATTTAACCGTGTTTTGGACGTTTAATGCGTTCTATTCCTGTCCACGTTTATTTGTCTCTGGTCCTCTTGCGGTGCCAGCTGCGAAGGAAAGTGTCATTTTTCAAAAGGAATTAAGCTCCATCGTGCATCGAGGTAATCCTTTAACTAATCACGTAGCGGATGCCACATCAGATTTAAAACAATCTTAGGTCGTCCAGACTGAGTTATAACATCCTGAGAATCATGTGATAATGCATGTTTTGGCAATAATTGGAAAGACAATAGTGTTGGGACAACGTTCTGCATTCGAGAAATTATTGTATGGCTATCCGTTTTAATTACATTTTCACAACTTAGTACTGACAATGGCGGTGAGTTTTTGCAACAGAATGAAGAGAATACGCAGCGCGGGTGCGGGTGCCAGCTAAATTGGCCGTGAGACTCGGATGGAGGTCAGCTGGCAGCCGCGGTGCCGCTCAAACCGTCAGTAAAACACGCTTTATTTAAGCTGCAACTAAAGTGAATACCACGCTGATGTAAATACAGATAAATTCGTCGAGATAGTGTCTCGATGACAGGTCGCTGCTTTTTAGGTAATCGAGTTGAGCATGGAAGGTGATTGAGTGGTTTTAGGCATTGATTGTATATAAAACCTGAATAGTGTAATTATTTAATTGAATAGTTTTTTTATTTAAGGTTTAACGGCATATTCTGTAAAAAAAACCGTTTTAGGCTATGATGAGCTACAAATTATAATAAAAATGAATGTTACACTTTGGAAACTGTGTAGTCCATGTATTTTGATACTTTTTTAAGATCACGAGGGTTGGAAATTTGAACTTTAAAATAAAATTATTCTGCATGTGTTGTTAAATAATGTTTAAAAGCAACAAGTGACCGTCCTAGTTATCATTGCCCTTGATATTAGAAACAGTCGAAATGATTAAGACTACAAGTTCACAGGCCAAATACGAAGTTGACATTCTACTAGTAATTAAAACCAAGCAGTGTGTTAACATTCTCTTCAAGAAGTAGGTCAAACATGAAACTAATCTAACGAAACCCAAGCGTTCTATTTTGGGCTTATTAATGACATTTCCACTCAAGCCAATTAGAAATGATAAACAAGAATTCCACGAGCGAAAATCGTATAAAATAGTACTTAATTCTTCATTGATGAATGACTCGTTCAAAGTTTACCGAAAAGGCGACGGATTATTTTCTAAGTCGGTCAAGCGAAACTAAATATTTTGGCTGCGTCATCTTAATACTCGATACAATCTATGTTTACGATACAGCCTTTTGTATCACACATAGGTCTAATTGAAAACGTGGGAATGGTGACAGTGACACATATTGGCAGTACTAGCACCAAAGGTGCTTAGTTCCAAGTACCGAGCTGAGCAACCTTTCACCTCCCGCAGGCTGGTCGGCCCTTGTTCGGCGTGGCGCCATTGGGACCACCTATTATACTAGACGCAGTGGTCTCAAACCTTTACCTAATATTTATTGTGTACTGTACTTATGTATTTCTAAGCTACCGAAGAGTATACTGACTTTGATAAACATTAGCTAAACAAATTCTAATTGCTGTAAAGTCAACATGCCTTTATTTAGAGCAGTCATTACATGTGCCTTATATAATCTACTGATGTTTCGTGTTTTATTGACACTTTTTGTTAAATATTGATTAACACATTTACAAGTATAGGTACTTTTGCCAATCTGCTAAAATGTTGAGAGCAACTATCCCGGAGAAAAGCTCTCTGTCGTGTTCTGAGAAACTGAACCGTGGGCGGACCGTGTTCAGAAAGAGCAGGTGATATCTCTGTACACTAGAAAACATCAGTCAGGTCACTGGAACGCGCCTTGTTAGTTTGGCTAGCCAAGCCAACAATAAGCGAAATCGGAGCAACGGATTTCGCAGAACGCTGAAGCTGAGACATTCTTTAAATGATGTTGATCAGCGATCTGGGCACTAAGAAGACAAAATTAAATTACCAACTAAACAAGCACTACAAAAATATAATTCTGATTAATAACGTAAGTATAAACTATAATACGTTGTCAACTCCAGCACACCTAATCTATTGTAATCAGATTAAGCCTTAACAAAATGGAAGCCAGAAACGAACATCCCACGGGTTGAAGGGATAATATCTGATTATATCTTATTCAAACGATAAAACGGGAGTGGATGAGTGTGTCTGACACATTCTATGCTTCGTTGAAAACGTCTTTTTATTTATATGAATAAGCACCTCCATAATACAGCCACACGTGTGGGCCCTACGGTTCTTAAACCTTTGAGATTTACTGTCACATTCGGGTCTTAAATATCCGAGTCGCATTCTTTCCATTTATAATTTTAGAGGTTCCACGGATTAAGTGGTTTTTATTAGTAGCTAAAATAAGACCAACACTTTTTAGGTGGTGTTTTCTATTACAATTATTCAGTTTATATCTGATTTGGTGTTAATGTAAATATCTATTAAATTCAATAATGAATAGTCATCGGTCTCGTATCCTTTTCAAATAAATAACTTTGCTCGACTAGTTTTATTGCCAAAGCTAAGCTAATAAACAACTGTTCCAAAAGTAGCCGAGTTTGATATTTCAGGCCTAAGTAGTAAGTGAGTCATTATGAAAGGAAAACAAAACGTCCAAAGGGGCGACAATAACAGCAACAAGGCTGGGCGCCGGGTAATTTTGCAGCATCTCCCGACATGGCTGCGCATTTCAGGGATGTCTTCACTTGGAAATTACACTTCACACTAAGATGTATAAATGCAAAAGTTTGGATGGATGTATGGATTGATTTTATTTATAATACAATCACGTCAAAACGGCTGAACGGATCTGGATATTTGGCACTGAGTCTGAAATAGCACATAGGCTACTTTATAAATGCGAGTAACACTAAGGGGCGCCGCTAATATGTATATTTGACTATATTATGCCAAACGACAACAGAGACAATAGTTATTGAAAATGGCATTATTTTACTTAAGTAGACATTACCTAGTTAGGTATTTGGTTGTGTATTTTCGTGAAATTAAATATCACATCAAAAAGTCTGTCTTGTAAGGGTATAAAGGAAAAACAATGTTTGAGGATAATCAGTATGAAATAAAAGAGAGAACTAGCAATATATTTTGTATAGATACATACTTGTTAAAAAAGTTAACCGTAATAGATAAATGAACTCGTGACAGCCTTCGAAAAGGCACATTATTAGTTTTATTAAAAACACATCTAATCAGACATATAATCTGATTTATAAACAAGAGCCTGCAACCCTAATTCCAGTTCAAAATGGTAGAAAGCCGAGTGTATAAATAGAATACTGTACTAAGCATGACCAATTCTCTAATTTTGTATCCAGCACCATCCAATTACTTGAGGCCGTTAAAATGGAACAGGAAAACTGAATAATCACTACAACTAGATTATCTATTCTCGAGGCATTAGTATAGTTATTTGTTATGCAAGGCGGCGAAGTCGTTTTTTGACGCGAGTAGTTTAATTGATACCTGAGCAAGCGAAGGATATACATATAATCCTGAGCCAAGGAAGAGTTTCAAAGCTATAAGAGACGCCAAATAACTTTGCTGCCGAGTGAAACACACAACTTTTCATCTTACTACAGCGAGGAAAATGATGTACTTATTGTGTTTTTTTCACGCAGTCGTGCTGGCCAGTGAGATTCATCTAGGGTTCGAATTTTAAAAACTCTTTCCACGCTAGCGGATACAATGCACTCAGATTTTAATTTATAAACAGAATTTTTCCGAGCTTGTGAGGAGAAAAGGTTATTTTATTTATTTTTATAATTATATTCAATCTATATCGATAAGCATAATATTTTAACCTTTAAAAGTTTTAATACAACTTAAAATTGACAGACTTGACAGAATAACAAAATTATACCAAAACAAACTAGGACAAGTTTAGTGTTTTTCTTTCAATGAAACTTCTCAACTAAGCAGAATCACTACGTAACTGTTTATTTACCAACTAGCAACTATAAGCAATCAATACTTTTAGTTCGCATAGTAATAAATTCTTAGTTATTATAAATAATAGAGCGTGGGACAGCTCCTACCCGTCGCTCCTACGCTTGTTACATCACAGACCTCTAACAAATAATTCAATGATAATTATTTTTGCAGTCAAGTGCTTATAATGGATTCATGTTTTTAAAATCATCATCCCGCCCACAGCATAGTCAGTATCAATAAAATGAAGATTGGAGTCATTGTCATGTCAAGCAATAACATTTTGCAATACATTACGAATGAAAACACTATTTCAGATTGGTATAGACGCCGAAAAATATAAATGGGAAAGCTAATAATAATACATAAGGGCCATTTACTAATGATAAACGTGTAAGTAAATAAATATTATTATAAAACGAGTTATTCGCAATAGTATGATAATAATATAGCAAGTGTTATCATCAAAATGATCACAAATCAAATCAATGCATGACAGTGTAAAATTTAGATTTTGTTTAAAATTTAGGGTAAGTATTTATGTTAGACATTGATGAAATTCATTTCACAAAAGCATGATAAGAGAGTTAAATTTTGTTACAAAACTGAAGACCTAATCACGCTTCAATTGTTTGCGACAAGGTGGGGTACGTACGTAACGTAGTAATGACACATTGATGATCATGCCACGATCACAGAATAGCTAACAGCTACCTCCACGGATGACTAATCGCACTAATCTGTAGTGCGGGCTGGAGCCACGGCCGTTTACATCAACGAACTGACGAGTCCGTTTCAACTGGCAATTTAGATGCTGTGCAAACTGCTACTTCCTTTTATGAACCAGCGGTTGAATAAGGAGTTCCTTTAACTATGAAACGTGTCTATTTCGAACAGTTGTTCTTCGAGTGCTGTCAATAGAGCCCTTAAGTCCGGCAACGTATTTATGATGTCCCTGATATTACAGATATCCATAGACGATGGTGGTCGCTTACCATCAGGTGGCAAGTTTGTTTGGTTTTGGCGGCGACTCGTTTGCCACCTATGGCATAAAAAAATCCAATGTTCAATCTTTAATGAATTAGGTGCATTGTTAAAGAACTCTAACTTTTTAACGCTAGTTTTTAAAGAAGCTGTCACATTACGCAAGTTGAACTTTTTATAATGTCTCGAATATGCAACGCCTATGTGGACTGATTTTTGTTGAGTAACGTGTTACAACAGAGCTATTGGAAATAATGGCACTAACGGCAGCTGCTTCATTTAACACCTACTTGTATACAATTTAATTAATGGATAATGTAAGAGCACGACCTGTAGTGATGATTTTTTAAAAATACGTGAAAAACCGAGGTCAATTCGAACAAAGACCTTTTAGGAAAACTTTTGAGGGTCGGTGTCCTGCAGTTCACGGAAAAAAATGCCACTACAAAATTGCTTAGATCAAAAATAAGATTATTCTCAAAAATATTGTTTAAATATGAGACAATATTATCTTAATTTGAAACATTATTATAAACCCAAGAAATGCAGAAGTCTTACAATAAAAATAAATTATTCTCATAATTGATACTAAAACTAAGAATAACATACTTGATTCAATACTTTGTGGTATTAATTCAAGAACTATGAATGTTTTAACCAAAGAAAAGATTGAATTTTCCAATCAAGAGCAGTTTTTTTTCATTCAAAAATATTAGATACTTGATTTAAATCAAATTATTTAGTGTTCGTTGAAGACAACATTATTCTTTATGCTAGAAATAATTTATATGGAGATATTAATACCAAGAATTATAGTTTCTCGGTTAGGAAGCATATAGATTATCTTCTATTGAGAAAATTATTCTTCGGTAGAGAACTTTGAGACACTCAATTTCGAAACAGTGAATGTGTTGACCAAAGAAAAGATTGAATTTTCCAATCAAGAGCAGGTTTTTTTCATTCAAAAATATTAGATACTTGGTTTAAATCCAATTATTTAGTGTTCGTTGAAGACATCATTGTTCTTTATGCTAGAAATAATTTATATGGAGATATTTATACCAAGAATTATAGTTTCTCTGTAAGGAAGCACAAAGATTATCTTCTATTTAGAAGAGTATTCTTCGGTAGAGTATTTTGAGATACCTACCTACTCAATTTCGAAACTGAAACACATTCAGTTTCGAATTGAGTAGGTATTAACACTAACCAAAGATAGGATTACACTTTCCATTCAAAAACATTTTTTAAAAGTACTTTACCACTCTTCCCGATTAATTAAAAAAATATCAATCGCACGATAAAAACTATTGGCACTAAAGTTGTAGAGAATCTAATTTACAACCACTTAGGTTCTTAGTGTTATTGTTGCAAAGTTGAAAATGACTGAGATATTGAGCAAAAACCATTCCTTGACAAAAAATAAGATAACAGACAAGGTGACATATGACTTAACAACTTTAACCGCTAACCGCCCGAAATTGGACGGTTATTGTTATCGTTATTTGTGATGTCATTTTAACCATTGCTAAAATGATGGAACCCATTTTTTTACGGCCAGTTACTCTTTGGTTATCGTTTTGTCAAAATTACCTCAGTTGGTGCAACTCACTCTTAGGGTTACGCCCACTAAAGATTCCGGCAATAAAAAATACTGTACTCGTAAAATTACTGACGGGAATTAATGCAAGGTCAAATGCTAACCCGACTAGGCCACAGAATAAATAGTACAAGTACAGAAAATTCACCCCGTGATAGCAAACATGCGAATTCAATCCTATTCACAATTTATCTAACGCCTATAATTCGAGATGTTTTTTTTACCATTTTTAACTTGGTGATACGTGGTGACGATTAAAGAGCAAAAAAAAACACGTGTTAGGTATTTTAGTAGGTCGAGTCGAGGCGCGCGAGGACTTCGTTCGTTGCCAGGCAACAGTTAGTCAAAATCCCACTAGCTAGGTAGGTAGGTAGGTACAAGCCGCTTTTCAGTTTAGAAATTTGACGAAAAAATAAATACACGTGATATGTACGTGTAAACCCCCTCTTCCTCTTTCTGGCCTCACGTGATTAATGAACGGCCCATAAGTAGTTATTTTAAGCCTGTGACAATGCGATTAATAGGTACCTTAGCTGCTTTTGTTCAGTAGGTAATGAAAGTTCATAAATTATTACTTACAAGCTGCGCCCCGCGTTTTCACCCGCGGTTAAAAAATATCCTATGTGCTATTCTAGACTCAAAGTCAAAGTCAAAGTCAAAATGTTTTTATTCAATTTAGGTATCAAAGATACACTTATGAACACTTATGACTATAATCTATCTCTGTGCCAAATTTCATCCAGATCTGTTCAGCTGTTCTGGCGTGAAAGAGTAACAAACATCCATCCATCCATCCATTCTCACAAACTTTCGCGTTTATAATATTAGTAGGAAGTAGGATCTAGGTAAGTATAGTAATGAACGGTCAACGAACAATAATAGAAACGGATCCCGTACGCGAAATTAATTGCATTTTGATAAGTATATACTTATTTATAATACCTAATCATGTTATTTTATTGTTAAAAGCTGGAAACACATAGTATATTGTTTATCGTATACCTACCAGAAAGTTAAATGGTTCGTGCCATGTGAGACAAGTGTGTCTTTGTACCTACTGATGTATTTAGCATTTATTAATTTGATTGAACTAAGTGTATATAAACTTCAAAAATAATGGTTCTTAAATTCAAGAAAATTATTCTTGGCTCATACACTTGATATTGCCACATTATAAAATTACACCAATATTTAGCAGTTTCACAAAAACGCATAGGCGGCCAAACGCATCGAGATTGAACGTGTAGGTACGGACCGCCATAGAAACTACTTCTAAAATATTCAAAAATAATGGTACGGAAAATTAATGCTACTGAATTCAGTGAAGTGTTCAATTCAATTCAATTTATTTATTCGAACCATAGGATATTTCAAACACTTGGTAACGTCACTGTTTACAATGGTGTAATAGCATTTAGTAAGCTAGGATATCGTTAGGATACTAAATTCAGAAGCAAGGGTGGTTTCTGACTGACTGAATCATTTAGAAATTTTTGAATTTTGAACTTGCTTCTGAATTTAATCTACTAAATTTAGCCAAGTGTAATATGATATGATGATGATGAGATGAATATGATAATACCTGAATTTAATCTACTAAATTTAGCTAAGTGTAAACCTACTTGAAACTAAAACAAGTGCGAGTCCGACTCGCGCACCAAGGGTTCCGTACATACCTACTAATAATAATTATAGTCAACAAAAAATATTAAAATCAGTAAAAGTTAGTTAGTTTAGAAAACAATTTTCATTTGTAGTTGATATGTATGGTCTTCAATACGATCGAACTACAAACTAACTTTGTATTGGTTTTTTTTCGTCAAATATTTATAAATTCGCAATTTTCGGAATTTTTCATTTGGTTGTGTTATAAGACCTTGCTTCATGCCAAATTTCATGATTCTAGGTCAACGGGAAGTACCCTGTAGGTTTTTGAGTTGCGCGTTTTCCTTTGAAAATGCCAAAATTAGCAGCAAAAACAGCTGTATCTTTTGATTGGGTTGACATGAAGACCATGGACTTGAGTATGTCATATAAATTTCAGCTCCATACCTTCACGCGTTCTTGAGAAAAAGGGTCTTGACAGACAGACAGACAGACGGACAACGAAGTGATCCTATAAGGGTTCCGTTTTTTCCTTTTGAGGTACGGAACGCTAAAAGCTGACTGGAAATGTGACCTATCTATGACAGTGGAGGGTAATAATATTCTTATTCAAATGTGTGACCGCAGGTAAAACCGCGGGGCGCAGCTAGTATACCATAAATGCACACAGGTTAGTATAGACCGAGTGGCTAGGTTTGGTTATGTTTCTTGCCACCCAACCCAAGGGCCTCTGACACAGCTTGACGATTGTTGTTATGCTCAGTTGTGAATGCCACCCGCGGTCATCTATACGAAGATTGACCGTGTCGTCCGTTGCTTAACATCAGTGATCAGTGGTTAGAGCACCTAGTCTAGTAATTTTCAAGTAAATCTAAGTAATTTCAAGGAATTCTAAGTCATTTTCAATATTAAGGTTCAAAAATACAAATTTTAATAAGTTGAGACGGACGGACGGGCAGAACAAATTTAACGGGTTCCTTGTAACCCAAAAAATTTAAGTAGGTTTTTTTACCATGGTTCCGGCGACTTTTTAGCGCTCTTTGCGGAATCAGTATTGGCAACACTGCGAATGAAGTTCGCTCGGTGGCCGCCGCCCACGCCGCCATTACATCTAACAGGTTAACATCGTGTGTGCGCGCAAGTTATTATTTTACAATACAAGTGATTAATAAGAGGTTCTTTGACTGTTTTTTAATTTGAATGAAAGTGATTGGGCCCTACGTAGTTGTTTTATCATCTTTCGTTAGTGAGTGTTCGTAGTTATTTGGTGACCAAGATATATGTAGCTACCTACTTAACCTAAGTTACGTTAGGTAAAAACACAAGGGATTACTACATTAATACAGTAATTAAGATCCCTATAACGGAGAAAATGGAAGAATTGCTCACCAGTTGGAATATTCCCCCGGACATCATTGAACAATTTAGTGGTAAGTAAGTAACTGTATTCTTAACCCGAGAGACGGATGTTTTAACCTTGCTATGAAGATAATTTTATTGTTGGATTAAAACTTGTGATTCTTCATTTCAGGTAATTGAATAACTCTCGACCAAGAAGTTAAAGGAGATCTTCTGAAAGAGTTGTGTCCGACTATAGGAACACGTATTAAATTAAAGAACAAAATCGAAGAATATTTGACATCGTTGACGACGGTATGTACAGTCAGATTCGATTAAACTTTTGCATTTTGCATACACGGTGTCCGGGGTACAGAGAAGGACATGACTGCTTTTATCCCGGAGAAGTTACCATTTCCTATGAAACTACGGGTCGAACCCACCCCACCCCTGTAGTAGTGTAAGCTATCAATAAATTAAAATGCACTAATCAATTTTCCGTACTCGGAGTAATACTGAGTAATACCTATTTATTAAAAATTCTGAAATATTTTAAGAAACTGGGTAGAGGAAGTGGCCTATACTCATGTACTAAAAACACAAAGATAAATTTTTTATTTATTTTTCAGACCGAGAATATCACCATTACCACAGCTGACATATCGGATTTATGTGCGGACGTAGACCATATAGAAAATCTGTTTCCGAACGCACCTAGCTTACCAGAGTTTGACTGACCTGAAAACACTGCTTACGACATCTCCATATGGAAAATCAATTTTGAAGTACTACGAAACCAACAACTAAAACAAAAACATGAAAATACTTCTGGATATATGTAATATTGTTTTCTAGTAAATTAAGTTGGCAGATTTATCAAAAGTATGTTCAATTATTTTTAATCTCATAAAATGGTGTATCGAGTAAGTAAGACCATGCCAAGACATTTATTTCTATTATTTTTAGAGAGTAGAAACAAAACTCGGCAATTTAGCTCGGCTAGTAGGTTTTTAACTTTGTGCCTAATAATTTTGTATGTTTTTCTTTGATAAATACATTACACTTAGTAATAATTTTTTTGTTTATTTTACCTGATCAATAGAGATTAATTTCTTGTATTTCAGTGAATTTATTAATTGCATAACATGTTTTGTATCTTAAAAAATGCTAATGTCAGTAATTGTTTCTGTATCTATATAACATACTCTAAAACATTTTCTGCCATTCAGGTGCACCACAGATGACGGCGTGGACCAGGCCAGGCCGGTCATATTCACCGCGATCGATAGAACAAAGGGTATACTGCCAACCCACACGGTGACGCGGGCACTGGCGGCGCGACCAGCCACGGTCTTTTTGACCACGTGTGGGTTGGCAGTATACCCTTTGTTCTATCGATCGCGGTGAAATTGACCGGCCTGGCCTGGTCCACGCCGTCGTCTGCGGTGCGCCTAAGAATAGTACGTTTTATAATGAGAGTTTGATTCTATCACTAAAACACAAGCTTACTTTGATACAAGAAATTATATTCTCATAAAGAAAACCAAAAAACCCTTAGTTTAAGAATAAATTATTAAAACATCATCTCAATTCAATAGTATAGGTCTTCTTCGATTGAAATAAAGTTGTTTTTGTAAGAAGACATGGTATTTTTAAAATAAAAATACATTTCAACTCAAATCTAGAATTCATAGTTATTAATCTGAGAATAATATTAATTTGGAATCAAAATACATGACGGCTTATATCTAGAATTCATAGTTATTAATCTGAGAATAATATTGTTTTGAAATAAAAATACATGACACCTCAAATCTAGAATTCATAGTTATTAATCTGAGAATAATATTAATTTGAAACAAAAATACATGTTAACTCAAATCTAGAATTCATAGTTATTAATCTGAGAATAATATTAATTTGAAACAAAAATACATGTTAATTAAAATCTAGAATTCATAGTTATTAATCTGAGAATAATATTAATTTGGAATAAAAATATATGATACCTCAGATCTAGAATTAATAGTTATTAATCTGAGAATAATATTGATTTGAATTAAAAATACATGTCTTAATTTAAGACAGTCAATTTAAAACAATAATATGCTAATGTCAAGAATTCATTGTTTAGGCCATATATAAATCATTATTATTCTTGGCCAATAAATATTGTCTTAATAGGAGAATAGTTTTTTTTCTGTGTTCAAAAGCAGCTTTGTTCGTGTATTTGTTGTATAATTATAGCATGAATTAGCATCTACTAAGACTTAAGTACTTCGTTAAATTTTAAATTTTCATATTCCTTAGCTAACTCTGTGTTAATAATAAAACAGAGATCAAAATGTACAAAGCTTTGTACAAGGCTTGGAAACGGATTGATGCTCGATTTGTATGTAAAATTATTTAAATCTCAGACGTTAAAGCCTGAGTAATAAGTTCTTTTATTTTACAAAATATCCCTTATGCATAACTGTTTTTTTTTACATTCATGTACTCGTAGAATCAAAAAAAGAGTAATGTCAAGATAGTACATGTAGGCTAAACGATTAGAGACCATAATGTCAGACCACGCACACATGTTTTGTCTCAAACATTGGACATACAACCTAAAATCTTACAAGGTTCGTCTTAGTAGACATACCTCATCATTTCGCTACTCCATCCCAAAACCAACCAGCACATAATATAAAAACATGTAAGCTGTATCCACGTAAAGATCATATCTATTACGTCAATACATTGACTTGCGCTTATTCACTAGGACATTGCTCGCGAGCTTCAATTACATGCGCTAATGCATGCCGAGCCTAGTTTGAATACAAAAGGAATATTCGATTGGTTTCATTGTGATTACATTATGTTTATTTCGTTCAGTGACACTGCGGATTTAGAACTTTGATTTGAATATCTTGAAACTGTGGTTTAAATTGTGTTCATCGAGTGTTTTATAGTTTTTGGTCATCGTCAAAGGTTTCAAAAATAACTAGCGTTCGCTAAATTAATCTAGCATATTCTTTACAGCAATAAAGGTAGAGGTAGAGCTTTTATTAATAACGTTTACAATAATTGTCTTCCTCGTTCCGTGTTTACTAACTTTTATAATGGCTTCATTTCCTTTAGTTCCGCGAACAAGAATCCTTGTATGGCTATTCAGAAATGATTACAGAACAGCATTACATGCTACTCGCTATAAGGTTTATTAGCTCTTTCTTAAAGCTACAGTTTTATTATTTTCTGAAACATTAAAACAGTATGTTCTCATGATAAATCTACTTCTCAGGATTTGCAAATGATGTAACTATGAGAAAAATACGTTTACAAAAGGTCTATTAACTTTCACAATACACCATTACTAACTAATATTTCTAAATTAAAAAAAAAAAAAACAAATCTATCAGGATTAGAATATTTTTAAGATTAACAAAGTTTTTTTGAATGATAGTTGAGAGTTTTTGCGTATAAGTTTATCTAATACACGTAAAACAAAAATATCTAATAAGAATGGCGTTAACCATAAAAACTAGCATCCACTACTAAGCTATGAAAACTAATAGTGCACTTTGTACTGTATTGTTTGTATTGTGGTGTTAGATAAATATTGCCATAGTACTTAGCGCAAGTGCTAAGTATTCAATAAAGCATTCGTCTAGTAATTTATTTATGTATGTATTTGTAAAACCTTTGTTTCCTATATACTATAATATTATAAACGCGAAAGTTTGTAAGAATGGATGAATGGATGGATGTTTGTTACTTTTTCACGCCAGAACGGCTGAACATATCTGGATGAAATTTGGCACAGAGATAGATTATAGTCTAAAATAGCACATAGGATATTTTTTAACCGCGGAGCGCAGCTAGTATAACAATAATGCTAACTCTCTTGCATACAGAAATAAGGGCTAGCGGCGTCTCAGCTGTCTTGTCTGTTAACTGCACTACAACAATACAACGCGATACCGTCGTCCTTGACTCGAGTTGGCGCCACCAGCCCGCCGGCTCCGTACCACCGAACCTATGCCTTATTCGGCCTGAAAGAGAAAGGCCTACATCAATCGACCCAATGTTGTAACGTCATCCCACGCGCTCCGCCAAACCGCGTGCTTTTTGCGAACCGTACATCTTGGTGCAGAGATTCGTCTCACCCCACGATTACCAACTTATATTTAGAGCTGTCCCAACACCAGTCGGTAATTTATAGACGCAAATCACCATGAAAAGGGTTCCTCATCGTCTGATTGATGGAGCTGTCGTGTAAATTACTGTAAGCCTGTCGAATGTTGTTAACGAACCTGGGGCTATAATAAAGTATTTTTCTTGTCACTTACTAATTCGATTCAACAGCAATCTTTGGCCATAGATCAAGTAAACGTTAAAGCGGCAATTTAAAATTGTTACCTTTTAAATTTAGGTTAAAAGTTTTTTCGGTAGACTTGTTCAACCATGTCGTCTGACCCCAAACTAAGCAAAGTTTGTTCTATGCTGGCCAGAGACTGATATCCATATAATTTTTTAAAATACATACTTAAATACAGACATCAAATATTCATTACATAAATGTTTTAAAAAGCGATGATAGCCTAGTTGGAGAAGGCCTACCTCTTAAGCCAGAGGAAGCGGGTTCAAACCTTAATAAATGATAAATGAAACCCAGCCAACGGCACGCACCAATTTGTTAATTGTGTGAACATATGTACGTATTGTATGTTATCTGCTACATGACTGGAGCCCGGTGTATGACGACAGGCTCGCCCCCTGTCACATTTGGGACTGAATATCGTCCCGCTAAATGTGGGTGTTGTATTACACCTCTGCCAGCCCCCTCGGAGGAAAGGCGTGATGATATGTACGAAATGTTTTCCCTAGATGGGAATCGAATCCACGCCCCCAAGCTCAGAAGGCAGGTTCACCACCAACTGAACCACCGAGGCAGTCTGAGGAATTATGTTTGCAATTGGCTATATTAATGTTTATGTTCTTGAATAGAATGAAGGCTCCGAGCAAAACTTCAGTTGCAAATAAACGGTACATTCTAAGTCATTGACCATGCGACATTACATGAGTTAGACACTTGAACTCTACCTAAATACCGTAACCACTCTTTTAAAGTAGTCACGCTAGCACTAGATGAATTTAGAACACTTGCTGGCACACAAACACCTATTTGATTGATGCGTCAGCATGATTTGCTGCAAGATAAAAATGCCAAATTCATCCGCGTAACGTCTAATAAAAACTTAAGCAATAAAACTACAGCTTGAACAGAAATATCATTTCCTGGGTGTCAAGGATAGTTTGAATATTACAAAAATACTGCGGGGAACGCGATTGTTGCGTGCCGTGCATTTCGGTTGCGCGACAGTCCCGCCCGGGTTTTCGTGCGAACCCGCAATTAATCTCAATGTTCTCTAACTTGGAGCATTATTTTATAATTCGTGTCAACTGACTCGCCGGCCGTTTTCGAAAACTCTTTGAATACAATTGAATTATGAAATGAGAGTTGCGACGACTGTTTTCAGAATAACTTTAAATAGCCGTTATGATACGATTATATGATGTGTTACATAAGCGTTAGACAAAAAGACATGGATAGAAGCAATTGGCCGATGTAGGAGTTGATTGGGGCGTATAAATAGCTGGTCCGGCATTCCGCCGTGGCGTGGACAATGAATTCCGTAGACGAAACGCGTTCCATATGGATGAACGCTAGAGGGCATACATGATAGCATTAATGCTAGTCCGTTGCTTGCCTGTTCAATGGGAAATTCCCTGCTTGGGTTTTAATTATACATTGTTACAGGAAGGAAGTGAATAACTGACGTCCTTGAGTTTACAAGCTCTGAAGTCAGCAAATAATTTTACTAATGAAATACTAATTAACTTCAAACCTCTTTACTCCAATCTTTTTTGACTATCTAAAGTGATGATTAACGATGCTGTAACTTCGTTACTGCTTAACGAATTACATAGCTCGAAATTAAATAGACTTGAATAGTAAAGGAATGACTCGAAGAAAATCGATTTGGAAATGTTCTATTAACAAAAGTCAAATCATAACTTTTTATATTATGATCACAGAAAACCTATCACGAGACCAATAAGGTGAAATTCAATATCTCTAAAGATGCAGAAACTTTCATTCATAAAATCGCTTAAGAGCATAAACTCTTCATGGTATGAAATAAAGGAAAATTATTTTCATCTCGTACGTAAGTCATAGTTACTCCGCTCGGTAAAAGCCATTACGTATTAGATGTTAGGTGAAGTTAGGACGTCGAGAGAGGGCAGAGCAAGCTGTAAAGATATGGTAATAACCACCTAGCGCGATATCTCGGCACCCAGCCGCCTTATCTTACAGCTAGAGACATCAGCGGAGCCGGCAACGGCGTCGTTACGAGACAACCTAACCACTCATCGTGTGAACTAGCTCTTAGGCTAATTTGCTGTGTTCGTAATTTATGGTTGCATCAGCACAGTAATGAAGGAAACTGTCGCTATTGGTTACTCTGTGGACTTAGCTGTTAGGTAGGTTCCTGGATACACAGAGGCAAACGTAAGATGTTTTGGTGAATTTGTTTAATACTCAATACTCAATACTCAATAATTTATTGCTTCGATTATGGTACATGCAGTTCTTAAAGGTAAATTACATAAAATTGTATCACATAATGACCCTGATAGGGTAGGGGTATCTGCTTCAACGTAGTATTGTAGCTTTATAATTTCGTTGGAAATTAATTTCAAAGTTTATTTTAAGATATTCATGGGAACTGGGAATTTCAGTTTTCAGTTATTGTTCTAGTTTCTATGCAGAGACGCATTGGTCCGCATTGGCGTGGTTACGTGACATTTCGGCGTGTGAACTAACTCTTAAACCACTTTTGCAACGCTTGAAAGCTTTCAGCTCTAATGTGTGCCACATGTGTGATTTTCTGGTGCTCGTGCTATGAAATTGAATGGCCTGAGTTGTATAAAATTTCGACCAAATGAGACATTATTGAAGTTTAAAAAACGAGCGATGATAATGATAATGAGCGAATAGAGTGATGATAGTCGGAGAAGACTCGACTCTCAAGACAGTGGGAGCGAGTTCAGACCCAGCCGAAGGCACGCATTAATTTGTTGATTATGTGAATGTATATGCTTATTTAATGTCATCTGCTACGTAACTGCAGCCCAGTGTATGGCAACAGGCTCGTCCCTGTTACATTTGGGACTGAATATCGTACGGCGAAGTGTGGGTGTTGCACACCTCTGCCAGCCCCTTTGGGGGAAAGGCGTGGCGTGACAAAAAAACAGTTAGACAAGACAGTAGCGTAGCTTTTGTCCCGGTATACTATAGGCTCCAAACGAATTCTACGAAATGAATTCCATCTTTGTTTCCATTTCTTTTTTCTTATGAGGATAGGAACAAAAGAATGTCAGAGCTGTTATTAAATTAATATTATTCACAAAATAATACATATTAAAGACGACATGTCGATGAATTCTGGCCACTTCAGATGTCGGTTTTAGCAAATAAGAATATTAAAGACTGATGTACTCGTAACTATGATGATCTCATGCCAATGAAGTGCAATTCTAGAGGTGCATTCCTATACGCAAACTCACTCAATTTAAAGGGACTAAAATAAGAATTTAGTAAGCATAAACCTACGTACAATGGAATTCCAGAATTCATCGATAACCTTGAACCAAAGTGCAAGAATCAGATTTGGAACATGTAGGCGTATAGTTTATGACAGGACGCTGAAAACTAAAATACTAATGATAAAAAAAAAATCGGATTATCCAAAAATACGACAGATTTGTTTGCGTGGTAGATTCTTGGTATTGAAGCAAGTTAATCAATTTACCTGACTCAGTCAGAACAGTCAGTCTCAGACAGAATCATACTAAAACTTATTACCTACCATACAATATTTATTACGGACTTAGCTAAAACAAGCTTGTTTACTCTTATCGAAGCTTTTGCATCATCTTTTTCACGGTTTTGTGGCTTTGAAGTCACGTTCGACGTAGATACTTGATATTTCATCACATTTAATTACCGATATGTATCTGATAAACTTTACGGAACGCTGCCTATCTTTGCTTCGGATCTCTTTCGTAGAGTTTCAGAAAAAATCTAAGTACCAAAACTGTTTTATACAGTTGATAATTATAAAAGAAAATAATCACCTTTACAGTCAAGGAATTGTCGAATAAAAAGTTTTGTCCGCATTACTTAATACCAGTTGCTAGACACACAGACACGAATATCATAAAAAAAAATGTTTTTTGTCGAAAGCGTAGTAACAAATCGTCATTAATGACAATACAACAGCAATTGTATTGTCATTAATGACGACAATACAAGAAGTTAATTGCTCATCATAGATACTAACTTTGGAATCGCGCTTTGGTAGTTTCAAAACTATATAACTATGCATTATTTTGATTTTTGTCGGTTTAACTTCAATACAATCAAACCGGCTGGATTAGAATTCGTAATGAAAATGCTTTAATAGCGGACCACCACGACGATCAAGAAAGTAGGCAGAGTCGTTATATATGCAGCGACGATACAAGATGCCGTGTCGGTAAAACTAAACACCGCACCGGTCGGATTATCGGTCGATCAACTAACGAAGACGTAACGTGTTCCGCCTACGGATTCTGCGAACCAGCTAATAACTAGTCCATGAGATTCCACGGGGTTCCAGTTAAACTCCTCTAACAAATAGATTTACCATACCCACCTGTAAGGATAACTATTACAATGTTTCGTGAAGAAAAACAACTCGATAAATTGCTGTCTGTCTGGATTTTCGTCACGTACATTAGAAACAAGTAGTACCAATAAGTAGGCATAAGATAATTGAGCGCTTAAACGTGCCTACTAATGAGATATTTAGCATATGAATATAAAAATAAAACAGCCAATTAGTATTGGGAAATCGTTTGCATTGAGGAAATACCTGTTACTAAATGAAAACGTCGGCTGTAAGTTGAATGTAAACTTTAGAATCTACTAGAAACAAGGAAGCATCTTTTTATGTTCATGCATCACTTATTTTGTATAGGCTCCGTGCCCAGCGCTTTATTCAATGTTTTTAAGAAGGTTCGGAGGCCTGTGCTGTGGCATGGCTTACAAAACCCTAGGAAAACTGAAGAGCACAGCTAGTATAAAGTAAGCTGATTAAAGTTGGGCTTATCAACTTTAAACGACTGGTTCTATAGGAAATAGGAATGCAGTGTCAGGATCAAGACAAGACTATCCGATAGCCGCAGTCAGTTTCCTTATGCGCCAAGTTGTGGGTGGACCGGACTGGACGACACTTTCTTTTACTATTTGTTTTATAGCTAACTAATGAAACAAATTGCTTCCAATTATTGCAACCAGTGAAAGCCTGATTTTTACTAGTTACCTAACGTGTTACAACATCCTTGCCTTGGTACGTTTTGGATACCTTCAATTTAGACATAGGATATTTTTGAAGCGCTCAACCGGTTAGAGTAGGAACTAGATAGCTTTGTTTATGACTAGATTGTGTTCATGCGACGGAACGGTTTTTTGTGTGCCTAATTTTTTAAAATAAGTATGTTGACCTTGTATAACGTAATAGGTACTTCGGGTTTAGTCAAAGATTCAGACATAGTAGAGGCGATCGATGAACTTGATATAAAAAACTGGCATCGAACTTAATAAAGAACTGATCGAGAATCTCAACGAAGAAACTAAGCGACTGACTATTATGATTTAAGTTTTAGTAACACTCAGTGCTGCCGTAAAAGTTTTGATATATGTAGAGACCCTTCAGAACTAAGTAAGTACATAGATGACGGAATCCCCCGGCTGACAACTTCACTCACAGAATAAACGACAGTGCATGGTATTGGGAAAGTAATAACTATTGACTGATCTGTGACGGCTGGTCAAAGAATTGTTATGGCTTCGTGCACGTGGGTTGCACTGCAAGTGATCTCTCATCCGCCCACCCCGTCTACTATAATTTTAATAACAAATAGTAAGTGAAACCTTACATCTGCTGGCTATGAATTGAACCGTATGCACATGAGCTGCATTCTAAGCAGAAATAACTTTGGAATTTGAACTATTTTCCTTGTTTGTGGATAGAAAACGTTGACCGTTTAATAAACAGTGTTAAACTAAAATACAATGAAAGCGTATAGGTAAAGTGTTAAAGAATAAGGTCCACATTGAGATATCAAACAGTCTACTATTAAATAAAATTTAATTATCATGCTCTAAATTTCATAAAAGTATGAATAAAATATAATAATTTTATTGTGTTTCTCGTAGAAACCAAAAACCATGACGTTACCAATTTAGTAATACTTAGTACGGTTATGTGATGTTGGATATGATAAGACTTTTCTATGCATTAGTGTTGCGTAAATTTTAGAGTCAATGAATTTGTAGAGCTTAGCTTACGGTTTGAACAATTAAGATTGATAAAATTTTATTTTACTTTATCATCGTGATCATAAATCATTTTCCACGCACTGCTGAGTACAGATTTCTTCTAGCGCTCCTTCAAGCATCCACTTCTTGCCTACCACGGTCGCTATGTTTTTTTAACCCCGTATATATTACTATGACGGACCTATTCTAGGATATCATTGCACTCATCATAATAGCCAACTTGGGGCTACTATGGCGCCAACCCTAAAATCGAGAAAAAAAAATTGCTATTCAATTCATTTTGTCGAAAATTAATGAACGTTTTGTATACAGCTAGTCAGCTAGCCCGTAGTTTTTTTACATAATGATAAGTACAATGATATCCTAGAATATGTCCGTCGTTTAAAGATACACACTCTATGTACATCATGACAAAATGGTTTTTCAAGTGATTGCTTCATTATTATCAGCATCAACAGCCATCCTTACCCCACTGCTAGATATAACAATTAAAACTTGCTTACTTACAAATATGATTTTTCTTTTGTATTCGTTTGTCAAACTCAATCTCCAACTTACCTGAAATAAGAAGATACACTTAGTTAATTCTGACGGTTGAACAATTATAAAAATAACAGGATATTACACTCTATTTCATTACACTTATATATTTTTATGACTAATACATTAATTAAAATGCAAAATGTATGTTCGAATATAGGCGCGCCATAAATCTTCAAATGACGTAAGAAAGAAAGCGTAGGTATCGTAGTTGCATATTATAATAATTCTAAATGTTAAACATGTCAATTCAGGCGTTGTTAGATTGATAATGACATTATGATATTCACAATCAACATTTGAAGTGACAACTTCACGTCCCATTAGTTATGCAATCATAAGTAAAAGACTCCGTCTGCTTACAAGCTCAACGCCAGACCGCCTAGCAATGATATGAATAAAGAATTAACTAATACATTGTGGCAAAAAGTGCTATTTAGTTTCAACTTACCGAGCTGCTTGCAAGCTACCGCGGGCGCGGGTAGCCCGCGTGCGGTCGGCTCTAAAAACTGACGATCTAAAAAGGACTTTATGCCGCACAGAACAACTTTATTTTTCATTTATTCTATTGTGAGGCGGCTGGATTCTGAGGCTGTAAGTGGACAGAGTCCTTTGGGATTTGATTTGTTGGTCGGTTGAGGGTATGATACGTATTCATACCGACTCAACTCTTGGGATTTGTATGCTAGATGTACATAAAGTGTTCCTACCATACATACATGTATAAAGTAGCAACAGAGGTTTGATTTACTGCTTGGTTGAAATAGTTTCGGACAAATGATATTTAGACTTACGAATTGCGGCAATAATGAAAATAAATAATAAAAAAAAACCACTGAAGACTCAGACTAGGAAACCTTATAATGTTTTTCATATTTTCAACAACAAATTTGTTGAATTCATTAACCCTGTTTTTCATCTTTACGCTAATCAACATTTTCCTGCTTTAATATCGCATTGCGTTAGTTTAATTAACTAAATTGTAGTTAATTTTAGTTTTACTAATAACATTTATTAGGTTTATTTGTAAATGCAAAACAAATACGTTTGATTTTAATTCATACAAAACGAAAAACCGATGAAAAACAAAGGAAGACTTACCTACGACAGCCAAACGACAATGTTATAAAAACTATTATTGCTAAAATAAATAAAGCGAAATTCAAAGTGTAATTTAACTTTAGAAGCGAACTAGGTCACAGAGTTAGCTCGGAATGACACAATTACAAGGAGAATGTTATTAAACAAGCTCCCGCGGTGTGAGGCCGGATGACAACTGAAATGAAAACTACAGAGCATATCCTTCCTGACAAGTTCTACTGAAGGACACTCTCCTTTATGTTCTACTTGCTCACCTCGGTGTAAGTCGCAAAATTGTTTTTGTAAGCCAATTCCATCTAAGTCTATTAAGGAACAGGGTTGAAATTTGCATGTCAAAGAGTGTGACGCAAGAGGATCCACTGGGTGCCCGGCAGCAGAGCATGAACCATGAAAATGCAAGCCTTTTAGATGTGAGGTGTTAGAGTTTATTCCGCGCTTGTCGCGGTCTCAGGTGGACATGACTCATGAAGTGTTAGCGTTTGTAGGCAACCATTGACGCAACTAGATTTTCTTAATTGAATAGGGTTCTGCTTATGAGATGTGGTCACGTTAATATTCCTGATAATTGGGACTGTGGTTTGGAAAACGTTAAGCTAGAGTCAAGTAGACATACCGGTTTGGTTTTTGGTTTTATGGGTATGGAATGACTAGCGAAAAGAAAACAAGTAACATTATTAAAAGAAAAACAAAAACCCGGCTGCAAACTGTAGTACCCTATGTCACTTCCACTATCAAGACGATTCAAATGACACCTCACATGTTGACATTCATGAAGCTGTTTAGGCTGTAGGGCGTGCCAAAGAAATCTCATACATACTCGTATGGTATATGCATAGACACATACATATATACATACATACATACACTCGAAAAACACAACTTTTCTTGCGCAGTCGGGTAAAAAACGGCACGCTGCTACATGCTGCTTTACTATTTGGTAGGAAAATGTTTTAGTAAAAGTTTTTAAAAACAAGTATTCATAGTTGATACTTAACTACATACATTCATACAATTAAAAGATCAAAACTAAATACAATCATTCATCATTGCGACACGGATCCGCTTAACGATTGTTTATAAAAGCCGTACTTTAAAGTTGAACTGATACGCATGTTGCAGCTGACACTGACATCAGCGATATAAAACTCATCGACCAATTAAAAGCACGCATGCGGGCGTCGTCGGTTGAATAGGGGCATTGATGCGCTGGCGCCGCGCCGCTCTGACCCTGCGTGCACAATATCCTTTACAATATGCATGCATGCAGGGACGTGGTTACACTGGATTATCCTACATTAAAATTAAAAATAGACTACTACTAATCAAGCTTTGAAATTACATCTATTGTTACAACAAATCACAATGCAGCAGGTGGTGTTTGTGTGAGTGTGGTTGGTTATCATTTTCACTCTGTGCGTAAGAGATGAACGGATGAGAATGAAATTTGGTTTGGAGATAGCTTGTAGAGATTAATATACAAATGATTAAATTTTAATTGTAAATAAATTGCACGCAGTCAGTAAAATAGAAATAGGTGCTTGTAATTTCTAACTTCAAATTGTATCCCTAAATTATAAGTGAAATGACTCAACTTACAATTTTAGTTTTACGATCCATTAGAGCAAACTGAGTTAATCGGCTTGCATACATTCTTGGATATTGTGTAATATAATTCTACTGGCCATTGTACCCTTTGCGATCTAGATTTATTATCTACTATACAGAACTGTTTAATTGTGCTCAGCAGAATGCAAGCTGCGGCCCGAGCCTTACAGGACAATAGTTGTCATGTCTAATGACAGGCAAGCGGCATTGTTCCACCCACATAACAGATAGTTGTGCTAATATCTCTGAATTGTAGTACGTCTCCCCGATGATACTTGATCAATGCTGTCAAATAAGGAAAAAGGAATCTTTCCCTTTTCGATCATCTTTTATCTACGGAGAAACCGCAACATTTCACCGCATTCAATATTAATATAGTAAAAATCTGTGTCGTAAAAGTGAAACTTGAGCAGAAAGGTTGCTAGTCCTATGCTAATATTGACAGAGGAGCTTGTTGGTGAAAATTTTAGTAAACAAACAAAAAGGGGGACTTTCGCCTTGTTCGCGGCTAGAATATTGCAATACGTAGTCGTACTTTCCACTGTGAGTGGTGGGCTACTCATTGTACGCGGCGAAAGCCGAATAATAACAAAAGACATTACACACGGAACTGGATGCTTATATTTCGGATGTTGTACAATGGTTGTACATAATTATGTGCATAACTGAGCAATGAAATGCCTGTGAAGCACTTCATTAAACAATAATTAAAATCAGCTCTACACATTATGAGATACGAGATACGTTTGGTGTGAATGTTTCATCCTTATTCGTGTGGCAGTTAAAACTTTCACACTTGCTTAGCAATTAGTGATTAGCTAAAACAGAAGAATGTAACATGTAGGCTCCAAATAAATGTTTGAACGAGAGACAGTTTGTAAAGCTCCATAAAAGAAACCGCTTTCCCTGACCATTATTGAGGACATGGCTCAAACTTGGTTCAAGGTACAGTTACGTCAGCTGTTAGATGAATTTCGCGTCAGCTTTTTGCAAATAGAAAAACAGTTCTAGCGACCCAAAAATCATTTTCGTTTGTATATCTATGAATGGTTTGAAGTTATTTAGTTTTTGTATTTACTAACCGCAACATTCAATGCACACTTTTTGTGTAAGTAGACGTCGGAAGCCTTTAGAAATCAATACCATATAACCAATAGTACGTCAAGAATCTTAACCATGATTGCCTGCAGTATAACAGATTAATGACGAGGTTGAAATTCCTGTACTGCATCAATATCGCTAGAAAGTAGTGTGGGTAAGTTTTTATCTGTAGATCTAGTCCGCGTAGTCAAGAGCTAGGCTTAGGTAAGTTATCACCCGTCTCCCCATATCTGTACTACGGACGTGTCGCCTAGCTCTCTCTATTTTAATCGCTTACGATAATTTACTGTTTAGGGATTTTCAAAAAATGGTAACGAGTATCGCAAGTCTTGTAAGTTTGTTTTATTTGTATGGGCTTCTTCTTTTTTTACTCTATTCGCCTTGCATAGACTAGAAACATTGTTGCAGTCCGATTTCTGTTTTTACTTTAATTTATTTTTTCCTAATTTTCTAACATTATCATGCACAACAGCGATGTATGTACTTGTAATATTCGCTGTTCTTTGATACTGTTGATGAGACACGAGAGCGACTACAATATGTCTTGTTCGCCCCATGTACCTAGATATGAATATGAAGTCTTGTCGCTCATAATCAAGGTCATGAATGTTATGTCTGCTATGATATGACTACACAATAAAAGACTAGTCTTGGTCTTGTTCAGTCAATCACTGCGGTTCAGCCAGCCCAGTCTATACAAAACATTCGGAAACACTCCGCTCAGGGCCGCTCAGTTTTTTAGCCGCTTCGAACACTGTTGGCACGTTTGAATGCAGGCTATTGTTTGGCAGTCAGAGGTTTTGCGGTTTGTGAATCTAATCTATTTCCTTGATGAATCTTAAAATCAAAACCCAATCTACAACAACCAATCTGGCAATCTTTTTAAAACTATCAATCAACGATCTTCGGCGATGATAAAGGCATTTAAACAATAAGGTGCCTCGATAGTCTAATACTTGACCTACTTGCTAATCGTAAGAAATAAGTAGGTTTACCACTTATCATAGATAATTATTGTGAATTTGAGTCAACATTTTTAAAGTGAAACATATTTACGTACAAAGATAATAAAGTAAACGTAAAGTACCTATTCAATCATTGCTTTTCTATTTTTTTTCTAGAGCTCAGGTATTAATATTTTCCAAGTGTACCATAGTAAGGTAATGTTAATTATACTCTAGTCTATGCAGCTATTATCGTAAGTACCCCAGAAGGAAAGAAGATCATTAAAGCAATTATTGATCGCGATAGGAAGGCTGGAGAGTGGAGACCGGAAGCCAATCATTGGTTAAGTAAAGTACCAGTATGAGAGCAGTGTATCTAAGAATAAAACTGTATTAAGTAAATAAATGTATGTTTACAGAAACATTTATTAATAAATACGTTATTTTGTTTTTTACATATACCGCGCAACTAAATATTCTAAATTTTAAAATGATCTGCTTTCAATTTTAATTATAATACTGTTCAATTTGTAAAGATGTCCAAAAAAACTCCTAAATGTTTAATATAGCGGTGTTCGTGAAATTTTTGGTAATAGATTTATCAAGGCAGCTTCAGAGAAGCTTCAAGCGAAGAGAATGATGGCACTCAATTTTTCTTCATCTCGCATATTCTCAAGAGTGTGGGCGGCCTTTGCCCTAATATTAATGTTTATTACTTACGCCCCCGCTGTGACTATAATGTCTATAAGTTACGTACATAAATACGTATTTATAGCCATAATCCTTCTGTGGCATGAGTCGTTCAGAATATGTCATAAATTTCTTTGACAATCAACCCGCTGTTCAGGAAATAATAGAGATTGACAACTATAAGTACAAAATACTATTAGGTACTAGTTCCTGTCAACAGTTAAGCTGATTATGTTCAAAAGTAACATGTCTAAGTGGTTTAGACATAAAGGTGAACGAGCTGAACTTTTAGCCAGCTGAAGCGTCTGATCGGCTGAAAGCATACTTGACACAGCTTGACCTTCTCGAACAGAATAATACGCGAAGTTTTAAAGACAACTTTCTAAAAACGCTTGAATTTACACTTCACAGTTTCGATAATGTATATTGTTCACACATTATGTAGGTAAGAGCTATCGAATGTGATTGTGAGTCAAGTGGTGGTTGCGTTCATAAATGTAAACATCCGATTTGAACACTAATAAAAACTTTCTTTTATTATTGCTTACCGTGGACACAGTAGGAATAAAAAGAATGTTAAATTGTTATTACACAATCATAGTACTTGAGATGAGCAAATTTTGCTAAGGAACAAACAGAGGTGAAGTAGGTACATGTAAGCGGAATTACAAAAGTTAAATACTGAATCAACTAACGGAAGCTCAATCAAAGAGGTATTTGATTCTCGTGCTCTTACTTGTTATCTTTCTAAAATTATGGGTACTAACGGTGGTCAATGGCAATATATTCAAAAGTCATCAAAATTTAAAAACAAATCCCATAGACACGCAACTCTAATAACCAGAAGTGGAAGTCCATCCAATCGTGACGAATCGCTTGATAGCCCATTTATCAAATAAAAGCCTGTAGATTTATTCATACAGGTTTTGTAGGGAACAAAAAAACTGGCAAACGAACTAAAAGCTTGATGGACAAGTCTGATTTTTTCTCTCTGCCATGGTGGGTAACTAGCTAGACTACTAGATGAGTTCAAAAGATTGTTAATATCTTTAATGATAGGTTAGTTGAGCTGGAATCTACATTCTAGGCACAGATTTTAACGATGGCAAATTAGTTTTAGCATCGCTTAGTTGCACAACAAGGCGTTCTAGTGCAGTGTACACGACGTCATAGTGGTTACTGATTAGACAAGTGCAGTAGGGAAATAATTTACGGTATGATGCAGGTGCTGATTGCAGGGTCTAGTAGTTTAGGTTCAAATATTTTCTTCCTTATCTTTTATGACCTCCTGGTATATTCTGAACGCAATCGGAAAGTTTCTTAGAAGACAAAGGCATGTTAACTCGACTTGGCCCCATTGCGGATATGTGTCCGAAATGGGACTTTCAATCGTAATTTTTCGGTTAGGTTAGTTCGTTCGTGATGACGAAGATAGAAAATGTAACTAAATCTTGAATTAAAACTTGCCAATTGAGTTCAGAATACGCCAGGCTAGCCGAAGCATCTGTTTTAAAGATACAGTGGTGTGATTCGCATGACATATGTTAACAAAATTAACAAATAGAGAATTTCAACAGACACAATTGAATAAATCTCTTTGTTGTCTGATAGTCAAGCGTTGTCTCAGAGTTCAAACTAAGATATTTCATAATTTTAACGAGTAAAAAGCCAATTAACAGCATCTTAAGCTACTTCATAAAATTTTCTAACCTAATCGCTTTTTTGCCCGTTTTGCAAAAGGCGTGTACACTTTACCTTAGCCACGGCACAACTCTGTGCTAACAAACCTAGGATTTGTGTCGAAACGACCTCCATCGCAACTAATTAGCCCCGCTTTTTACACGAACCTGTTAAACTCGTTAGCAGTTAGTTTTAACTCTTTGTATTAAAAAGTAACTACAAAAAGTGAGTATGCTGTAACTGTAGTTGCAGAATTTTCTCATGAATACCAAACACTAGTTTGTTTAATTAATCTGCACAAACTCTAAACACTACAGCCAATCTAACATTGATTAGATACGGCTAGAGATATGAATTACAAATATGTGAACAAAATTACATTGTTAGATTGTACCGGTTAAATATGTAAATATGAGTAAATTGGACGATTACAGAAACAAATTATGTCCTTTACCCTTCGTACCCTTAAAACATGACTCATGAACCAATCCCATCCTTTCAGGGAATGGAAGTACATTCCCTCGGGACAGGAATGATAAAACGAACTTCTCCGGCAAAGAATAAAGGCTGTTTTAGCCTACGTTAGACACTGATCTCATGTAAAGTGATTCATCTGTCCTCATATAGCCGGAGATCATAACGTCTCTATCAGAAATGGTATGCTGACCAATATAACGCACATTTTTATGACTCGAACCACTTCTTATATTATTATGGCAGCATGAAAAACCGCAAAAAATGACAAGTGATCACATTTATTGACAAAATTATAAAGTTCAAGAGTCAAACTAAATTTGATGCAGATTCAAGGTCAAAACTATTTTCGTTGATGTCTCCAAAATGCGTGGCTAAAAATAACATTATTTTGTAAATTACTACACTTCAAAATGGACGGTTTTTGATGCGAATCGTGCTTCCAAAGCGATGTTTCAAGCCTGCACAATCTCAGGCCCAAACAATTTATTAATCTGCCTTTGTCTGTATTTGTGACATTGTGTTGTGGTGACAAGCGTTATCTTGTTTTTACGAATTCTCATATTTCTAGCGGCAAAAATAGCCGTGTCTCACAAAGCGCCGTAGCGTCACACCTTGGCAAAGAGTGCTGGCATCGACTGCGATTGCAGGGCGGTCTGGACCAGGTGCAAACTAATGCGGATAAACCTTTGTACCGACCAGACAATACACGGAACGAAGATCATGCTATTTGCAAACCTACTATAGTATCTATAGAGAGTCTTTTTCAGGGTTGAATTTTTTTATCGAACACATCAGTACCTGTTTATGATTCTCTCAGAATCTATTGAATTTATTTATTACTAGCTGCGCCCCGCGGTTTCACCCGCGGTCAAAAAGTATCCTAAAGTATCCTTCTATCTCTATGCCAAATTTAATCCAGATCTGTTCAGCCGTTCTGGCGTGAAAGAGTAACAAACATCCATCCAAACTTTCGCGTTTATAATATTAGTAGTAGCCTAAAATGTGTAGTAAAAAAATTACATGCAAATACTTTTTTGAAAAATCTTGTAACACTTGAATAGCAACTATGTTTTTATAGACGTTTTAGGCCCGGATGGTTTGAAATTGTTTATAGTAGTCGCCAAATTGGCGACATTAGCAGTTTGTCATCAAAGAACGGAAGTCTGCTCTGACGAGGATGTGATTCATACACAATACACAATATACACATGCATTCTTATTGGTGCGTACTTACTAATGAAAAGTAGCCTGTTATAGAATTATACAAGATTTAAAATTTAGAAAAATAGAGATGTGCTATTAGTCTGTATTTTATAAGATCCAAAGTATAAAAGAGATCTTTTTACAAAAGTATTTATTTAGGTAGGTAAGCATGTACTCAATAAACTACGTTGCTGTAACAAATTTGTAATTCTAACAACGAGATTACATATTCATGTGCTCACATTCACATATCCTAATTTCATTCACGTATGGTTTCAATGGTTTTACTTTAAACCTATTCTATGGATTTCCATTGGGACGGCCTTGTTTTCACGAAATTGGTTCATCTTCCGAATACAGTTCAACCAAGCCTGAATTGTAATTTCCGATTATCCATTGGGAAGTTCGCACGTTTTATCGGAGCTGTCGGATACCTAACACCTCCGGCGCGGATGTCTGTTTTCCATCCAATGCTCCATCGATTTCTAGCGTAGAGTCGAATTCTTAGCATTATTTTTAGATAATAACTACGCATGAAGTGCTCTTCACATGCGGAGGCGCCAAGCTACGTGTAAATATTATTTTTGAGAGCGTTTATATTTTAGCAGACTGTAAATTTTTATTGTTAGCCAACACAGCTGCATGTCTTAGATTAATGTTTTAGATAAATTAATAATACCGTCCTAAAACGTTGTTTGCTTGGAACTGGTGACACTTGACTTTATTTCCGGAATGAACTCGGAAACATGTGCTATGTAAATTCGTCTGTCTGGCAGTGACACTGAACCGTGTTGATTTTGGTTTATGATTGTTTGCCTTGCCTTGTCTCTTTAACTAGAGAGTTATGTTCAAGGCAATTTGGAGTCATTGTCTCCACAACCTGAGGCAGTTCTTATGAGAAACGACGTCAAGATGACGGCGTAATGCCTCGGTTTCTACTTACTAATTGACTTATCATTTGTCTGAGTCATTGAGAGTCGCCTTCCATACATGCCTCATTAAGATATTGCTTCTAATTTGAACGGGTTTTATACAATAGCCCGAGCAGATGTTTTATAATTATCATAAATTTAAGGATTGGGAAGTATTTAAGGAAATTAAATCCATCACTATTGGTATCGGTAAGTAACCTAAAAGTAAGCAGTATCATTTAGTAGACGGAGAAAGTTATTTTGAAAACTAAAGTTTCTCAGAGTTAACGACAACATGGACATTTCATAGCCAAGTTTAATTCAGTTTTCATACCTTTTGAAAACTTCAAAGTGGTAATAAACGAGGACGACCAAGACGCATACGCAAGTCGGGAAAGTGATTACTGGTATAAAATTTGTGCAGTATATCACAGTTTCAAGTTAAAGCACTAAAACTGATAGGTTATTGCCATCATCGTCTAGAATGCCGACTGCAAAATGTCCGCGTATCGAACGAAGACTAGTAAAATTGCAGGGAAAAGTTGGCACATCGCCAGACGTGAGTGTATACTTATGTAGCCACTACTTAATGCCGCTAGCGTATATCGAACCACCCCAGCCAGTCAGCAGCAATATATTGTTTGCAGAAAGGAAACTCTAATTCCTTATTCATGTGGCCACAGCACCTCGAACATTGAAAGTGACACCGCTCTCTCTCTTCGCCAGTGTTTTTCTTAAAGTTAACGCACGTTGCATGTGGTTTTAATTACGCTTCATGTGCAGAAACTCAGCTGTAAATCTGTCACCTTGTTCGTGCTGTCACCTTGATTCATGACTCGAGTTATTTTCTTCTTTGTACGTTTCTTACTAATTAACATTTTAATCTAACCATTACTTTAAAAGGTTCTTTAGAATAATTGTAACTAGTAGTTCGGCCTCGTAGACCTCGTATAATCTCCGCAGCCCCTCGTCAGATATATCTAGCTCTTATTAGAAAAAAATGCCATGATAGCATAGTCGGAGAAAGCCCGGCTCTCAAGCCAGAGACAGCGGGTTCGGACCCAGCCGAAGACACTCACCAATTTGTTCATTGTGTGAACATAAGTGCTACATAACTGGAGCCCGGTGTATGACGACAGGCTTCGCCCCTGTCACATTGGGGACTGAATATAGTCCGGCGAAGTGTTGGCGTTGTATTACACCTCTGCCAGCCCCTCGAGGGAAAGGCGTGACGATATGTTATTTATGTTATACGAACTTTAATTTTTTTTTAGATAAACTGCATGTCTGCAAAATTTCTAGAAGATCAGATAAACGTTACTCAAACAAACGATGCCGATTTGTGCAAGGAGACTCGCTTCACTCGGTCAAATAAGAAGTAACCTAATATACCCATAAATATAATATACTGAAGAAGTGCATTATGTACCTATGTACTTGTAAAACAGTATTCTTGTCAGAAAAACAAATGCCGATTTGTCCCAGTAGACTCTGAGACCTCGTTTACGCTTAGTCAATAAAACTAAAAAAACCGCGACAATAATTTTATTATGCAAGCTTGAGCGCCTGCAGTACTAAAAACAAGCGAGATTTTTAATCAACTCCGACTACCAGCGTTGCAGAATTGTGGTTAATTTAGCTGGAGATTGTGAAAAAGTGCTTAATTAAGAATGATAGTACTCGTATATTTAAATGTTGAGGGAGTGATAATTAAATTTAGCCGGCACGAACCCTACTTCACCACCTCATCAGGGTTTGTACGTAGTAGTACACGCATGTTCAGTGTAAAATAGCGTGACAAAAGTGTCCCAATCCTCTGAACCTGATAAATTTTAATACAATAACACGCCCTAAGACATAAAGGCAAAACGAAAATTATGCTTTTAATATAAAAATCTTTAATGTGTACACAATGTAATTAAGAGGCAAGTAACTTCCTTTAAACTTAGCTTACCTTTAATAACCTTAGTGGTTCGTGAGTAAGCAAATAACTACAAAGGAGATTTTCACAATCTCTTCGGTAAACACTGCGTGGCGTAGGTGTCTACTGACATTTTATGAAGGCAGACGGAGCAGAGGGTGGAAGGTCGCCGCCCTTATTTACCTCTCTCGTTTCCAGGAAAACTGACTACGAAACATGTAGCAAGCAAGCCACGTGATATGTGTATACACATACCTAGTATAGACTTTCTAGTAAAATATTAAAAACAGGAAGTATTGTTTTTTGCGAATGTCAATAGTATACTTGTATCAGTGTGGGCTGATTACTACTAATATCATTAGTCTTTGTAATACTCTATCTACATCTATTCTCTCTATCTAGATCTGTTTTAAAATATCTATTGTTATCCCTCCAAGTTCTTTTATTCGTCTTATTTTTTTGTTAACATACAAATATTTCAATTCAATAAACATAGCTATATAATATTTTTAAAATAAATTTCTAGATTATACTTACGAACGTATAATTTATTGCTTTGTGAAATTAGGAACGAGGTTTTGCCTATGGCACTTTGTGTCATAAATCAACCGAAGCCTTGAACGAAAAAATATCCTAAATTGCCCAATACCTTTCCAGTATAACGATGAAAGCTAGTCTAGTGTTCACCCTTGAACTTTACCCCGGAGGTAAAGTCGAAAAGAAAGGCATCACGCAACCTTTTTGGGTTCCTAAATAAAGGTTATCTGAAATTCAAATTTCATCATAGTCATTTACGTACCCAAAACTTCTACTTTTGTGTAAATGTGCTTTGATATAAAAATGGTACGTATAATAGTTTGCAAATTGTACATATTGAAATAGTGACTCTGAGAGCAGAAGACTTCGCGTATTATTTTCGACATTAAAAAAAAATCCGTAAAGTGAATCACCAAAAATAATCCGTATGATTTACCGAAGCTTACTCGCATAATTTTATCATATCAATTGAAAAAGAGAATAGAGTATCAATTGAAAAATGCGACCTCTTGAGGAGAACAGTCGGACAGACATACGAAAGTGTTTTTGCCCAAGTAGAAACGTCATATAAAGATACATTAATGTGCGTAAAAAGAACATGTAGGCAAAGGTGAGACTGAGGCTCAAATAACATGAGTTATTTGACTTCAATACATTATTTCCGTCAAGATTTGACACATTGGTTTTCTCAAAAATAGGGTAAATAACACATGGGTAACACAATAATGTATAACAGCGCATGTTTAAAAAAGGTTGTATTTTCATATGAAAAAGCCATTACCATTTGATAGTCTCTTGATTTTGTATTACATTGATTGTTGGTAACATTATAGCCTATAAAACAAACTGTTACCGAATAACTAAGAAACTAAGTTTCAAGCAAACAATAGCTAAGTTTCAAACTTAACCTGCTGTTTTTACTAAATAGAGTTTTTTTTGACATTTTTTTAAGAAAAATAATCTAAATAAACCGTTTTCCCTTTACTAATTACTAATAAAAAGCCTTTACTAATTAAACATCATTTTCTTAAATGGTATATCATTTTGCAATAAGTACAAGACAGTTATCAGACGCTGTGATAAAATCATCGCAATTTTCCCGATTTTCCAACCCCAATGTAGTCTACAGAGACGCCTTTATTGGTATCGATTTGCGAGCCCAAAAAGAAAATGCAATAAACTTGTAACGTACCACGAGAGCTCACCCTAACGTAGGGTTGTTACTTATTCTGCCGCTATGTGCTGTCCGACCGCGGGCATAGTAGGGGTGTTCAAACCTACATGCTATAAAAAAGTAGGTAAGTATAGCTACGTACGAAGCCAGCGTAGCCCTACTAGGCCCTTGTAGCTAATCTGTTTCGTCCCCGGCGACCGATTTTTCGTGGAAAGCACGCACAGGATGATTCATTCCCAGGAAAGCCTAAAGGAAAGTGATAACTTAACGGGGAGGGTGTTTTGGTGCGACAAAAACGTGACTGGGTTACTAAAAAACTTTTGGTGGAAGTAAATTATTTAAGTGCTACGATTTCATGGAATTGCGTAGAAAGTGTCTTGTTGATGTCTTTAGTTAAAACTCTTAGCTGCGCCCCGCGGTTTCGCCCGCGGTTAAAAAGTATCCTATGTGCTATTCTAGATAATCTATCTCTGTGCCAAATTTCATCTAGATCTGTTCAGCCGTTCTGGCGTTAAAGAGTAACAAACATCCATCCATCCATCGATCCATCCATCCATTCTTACACCCTTTCGCGTTTATTATATTAGTAGGATTTGATTATTTTGTTAGCCACGAATTAATTGAAGCCACAACTTGCTACGATTAAGATAAACTGAGCTGCATGATAAAAGTAGGTAAGTTTTAAACCACTTGAAAGTATTTTTCGAAAGATAAGTGCATAAAACGTACAGCTACTATAGTTCAACTTGTAGGTCACATCGACTTAATTACTCGTATATTTTAGAATATTGTTATTTTTCAAAGTGCAAGATAAATAAAGTAAACAGGCAGATGTAAGGTTCAGTTCTCACCTGGTGCCCAAAGCACCTTGTATGAGGTTACTGTACCTCCAATGCCTTATTTGGTCTTGGAAACATTTCACGTTAGCCTTCTTATCTTGATCCCTGACATTTCGGTCAAGAATACTTATCATTGTTATTTATATCGGAATTTTGACGGACGTTAGCACAAGTTTTAATTAAAACGATCTTTAAACGGACTATTTGTCGCTCTATTAAAAAAAATAAATGACAAGAAGACATAAAAAGCGTAAACTAGTCGTCTAGCTAATGTCTGGGTATGTACCTAATAATAGAAAGCTTCTGGAAAACAGGATGGGTTCGGTGAAGTTTCTAGTCTCGCTCGATTAAAACTCTACACGCAGTGTAAGTGCCAATTTGGCAGTCGTAGTACGAGACCACAATGTCCTATACCTATTAATAAGACTTTTTTTTTTAAATTGAATGCGAACTTACGGACTTGCTATAATAATTTAATAATAAAACTTTATTTCAGACTCAGGGATCCATAATATACTGTATACTACCTTATAGCTGGCTTACTAGGCCAACTAAAAATTACTACCAAAAAATATGACTATTCATGAGTGAGTAAGCACTGATATTGATACATGGCCAGGTGCATGAGTAATTTCTACAGAAATAAGTTAGTAACTCTAAATAAGTGAACTAAAACATCTTTCAAGGTTTAATGTTAAAAATAATGTAATAAAAATAGGTAAATAATTTATTACCTATGATATGCATGGTAACACCTATATTCTGAAGGAATCAATTATTGAAAGTGTTAAACACTGCAAATTAAACCTATAAACACACTTATTTTATAATTTAATTCATAAAGGTTAAACACTCGTTTAAAAAATGCTAACTTTCAGTTAACTCTGAAAAATTTACCTACATCTAGACGTCTGATAACGTGACTTTTTGCCGTAGTTGGATATAAGTTCGTAGAATGCTAACGAGATAGACTGCAATATGTTCCAAGAAAAATAAAAGACACCTTGCTAATTCAAGTTTACAATTCTACATACAATCCGGGGGTGTTTAAGAGTAAAGTGAATAGGTATCTCCTAGGCAAGCGTGTTATACCTTCGATCACGTCAACGCTTCCCATCAGGCGAGTCAGTGGTCAAACGCATGCCTAGTTTGTTGTAAAAAAAAAAGTTTGTTCTAATGTATAGGAAAGCACATTCTTTTAATTCTATTTTTCATTCATTAAATTAGATAGACGTAAATTCAATTAGTACGTAACTATAGTTCACCAAAGTTTATTGGAATATCCTTATTTTGAAAAAAAAAAAAAAAAAAAAAAAAACTCTGCAAACCTTAATATTACGAAAACCACTGCTGACCTTACAGTGCGTAAAATTAACCATTTTTGGGATATTGCAACAGCAAAATACCTTTTCGTCGGGTGTCAAATATTTTAAAACAATGTAGGACAGAGATTGCATAAGCAAAAACCATATACCATTATGCTATGGTAAAGTAAGAAGACGAAAAGCAAACGTTGCGCAACCATGGGTGCCTAACTACCTAGTGGTTACCGTTTTCCACCGCATAGGCACGTTGCACGGAGAATAACTTAAAGAAAATTGTTGGAAGGTACGTGCAGCTTGAAGAAACACCGGAGTAGGTCAAAAGTGATGGAGAGTAGAGATACAATGAAAATGTTGGTGAAAACGTTCTTGTACCTTATGCTACCACATCCGTTTACGATTTTAAAATGTGCTCACACTACTTACAAGTAATTGCTTATTATCAATTTGGAAACTAGTTTTACTAGTAGTGTGGACTGAAATATGAGTACGTTAAAAGGAAATCGTTCGTGCTTGAACACTGGTTGCAGGTTAATGCTGTAGGTGTTGATGAAGGTCGTATTATCAATCCACACTGTCAAGAGAGTAAGTAATTTCAGTACTACGACTGGACATGACCGGTCGCTTTACTCGCCCCCCGTTTTGCTTTTCACATTATATTTTACAAGACATTTCTCAACCTAAGGTATTTAGTGCTGATTGCTGTTATTAAATAAAATACTAGCACCAGCGGATACCTTTCTTAGTTTAATAGCTCGACTCTTTTACAATTTACAAAACAAGACGCATAGAATGTAAACTTACTTAATATGGAAAACGTAACAAGTCGTTTGATCATTCGTTTGTGAAGAAAATATGTGCAAGAATTGTTACCATTTGATAGTCTCTTGATTTTGTATTACATTGATTGTTGGTAACATTATAGCCTATAAAACAAACTGTTACCGAATAACTAAGAAACTAAGTAGCAAACTATAGCTAAGTTTCAAACTTAACCTGCTGTTTTTACTAAATAGAGATTTTTCTGACATTTTTTTAAGAAAAATAATCTAAATAAACCGTTTTCCCAGTTCTAATAAAAAGTAAAGAAATCTGTGTAAAAGGAAAACTTTTCAAATAAATGTCACCTGAATAAATATCCGATTCCGACGACCGAGGGTGGCCTGTGGATCGATCGGAGAAATCTCCCCTAAAGTTGGGGAGCACGCAGTCAAGGGTAGCTGCAGACAGACACTTACGCACCAATTACTGTCTTCCTCTTAAGCGATGCCTAAAAAGGAGTGATTAATTTTTTCAGGAGTAGTGATAACTGTATGAATGAATTTAATACGTGAGTTTTTTATCCTACTATTTCGCTGTGTAAAGTTTGATAAAAACAATATTTTACATGGTTTGCAAAAGCATCCGTTTTTTATTTTTTGCGTTCATTTTAAATTCCGTTAGGAAACGCGATAAATCAGATTCAGATAAGTTTTACGCAACGAAGGGCTATCGCATTGATAACAGGAAACAGATAAAGCAATAGAAAGTTTATAATTCGATATAACATCGTTTGTAATAGCAAAAGATTGTATTTTGGGATGTAAGTAATATAATATTTTAACTGCTGTGTAGTGTGTAACTAAAAATAGTAAAAAAAATAAAAAAAAGTGATATTTAAATAATTATATTCTCGGGGAACGAATAAAATAAAATTTAACTGTACCGTAGGACAATTACAAAATTGTAATAATTTACCAACTCTTGTACAAAAATGTGTTCCTATTCTTAATTTGGATTAGCTAGAAATCTATGTGCATAACTGACTTACTGTAATTAAAGGAGCACCCACCCACCTTAGTGCCATGTTTCTATGTAAATTGACCTTGTAACCTTTGTTGGGGAACTATATCGTATTAAACAATACAAAAAATAAAAATTACCCAGAATAGGTAGAGTCGGTAAACTTGACGCGAACAATGGCCGATACAATTTTTCAAGGAGGCAATGTTTCTTAAAGCTTACAGAGTGCAAACAACACTTGTGCAGCTGTACCCATACAGTACACTAATAAAGCCAAAAAACATTCGTCACGAGACAGTAAATATATGTTAAGTAATTTAAAGTTTACTCTTCTTTTTTCACTTAACTACTTTAAAATCCTTTCCAACTGAATACTTGAATACTTCTATTAATTCGTACCAGTAGTCGACGTCTTGCATTGGCTTTGATATCAGTTTTTTTAATGACAGCTATTGACGATCTGGCTTGCCTCAAGGTCCATATAAATCTTGGTATAACAAGATCAAGCCACTGGCTGTATATAATAATAAATAAATAAGTTCGGGACACTTCCACACACGGTCGCCTGACCCCAAACTAAGCAAAGCTTGTACTATGGCGGCCAGAGACTGATATACTTAGATATTTTTAAATACATACTTAAATACATATTAACACCCAGACATAGAACAAACACAAATGTTCGTCACATAAATGTTTGCCCTAAGAGGGAATCGAACCCACGCCCCCGAGCTCAGAAGGCAGGTTCACTACCAACTGAGCCACCGAGGCAGTTGGTGGCTATATGTATGTACTTCATCAATCTGCGAAGGACATGGCTTAACTGCCTCAAGCAGACTTCTAGTTATATTTAATTGACGATTTGAAATTCATCGAAACTTGAGTTTTTCTTCTTGCCTATTGAACCTGTCTGTCAGTGCTAGATTTAAATTATCAAAAACTAGGGAATGTTTTAAGTTTTGTAAAAAGTTATGGTACAAAGTTGTGGAGTGTGATGAAGAGAACCTCTCTGCGAAAGATACTACGAGTGTGTTTGATTAACTGTCGTTTGCCCTATCCTAACGATTACATGATATAAACACGCGCATCAATAGAAACTTTGTACGGTTTATGAGTTTTCTTTATTGTCCTAACTACCACTAGCAATGCAACTGGCACGGCGCATGGCGGTATCAAATGCAGTGAAGCCTACAGCATAGCATGCAAGGTGGCAATATGACAGATAGCGTGTGTACGTTCGTTTCTTGGTTCCTAAAAATTACTGTTACGAAGAGAAATAAAACGAATAGAACTCTTTATAAATGAAAATTGTAAGACTTTGCCTTCCTTACAGGATCGCTTTGAATGATAAGACTGCTCTTTTTTTTTTGTGAATGACTACTGCTGTTTGCCACTGAGGCCTCTACAGCGTACCGGACGTACTCGTATAAGACTGCCCTATGCACGTCTAGTTTATAGATCTGTTTATTTTATGTGTTGTCCGTAACTGTGTCTGTATTTTTAACCGGCGAAACGGAGGAGGTTTACAAGTCGAAGTGTTTTTTTTTTTCAAAGATTTAAACTTATTAAAGCAGAAACCAGCCTTTTCTTTCAGTAATTCAGCAAAAAAACGAATGCGAAAAATATTGGGCAAACTCTTCAATGCTATTACTTGGAATACCATGTAAAGGAGACCATCTTACCTTTTTCAATTAAGTTGGCTGAGTGCTGTCGTCATCGTAATTTCTGATACTTAAGTCCCTTATAAATGACTTTCGCTAAAGTGCTGACGTAATTTTATAATGCTTTTATTTTCCTTAGTAAAGAAGACACTTATAAAATATTTTTAGGATGATTTCTGGTTGTTGTTGTTGTTGTTATTTCGAACCGAAAATTCTTCAATTTGGTTTGAAATTCAGCCAAATTCTGGGCCTTAAAATAAGATTAAATTATTCAATGTGTTCTTTTAAAAAATGTTTGGCTTAAAATTACGTATTATTTATTCCATATTCTGTCGCTCAAACTAGAGCTACTAATACGATTTTAACTAAAATCGATTTGCATTGTAGGTTCCTTAATATTAAATGATTACACACACACCACATATGATCACACAGAATTCCACAATACCTATAAAGTAGGTAGTGCTACTGTAAGCTAATAAAGATTATATAACAGAAAAATCCTCACACAATACTATTTGTTTCGTGTTCTGACAATAACACAGCCATAATGTTTGAATTAAATGTTACAATCATGTTAACTGCCTGGTTAGTTGAACAATGGGAGCCTGGTGTAAAACCTTCGTCAAGGCACAGAATATCACAGATAAGAAACTGTCGAATAGTAAATTGAAATATTTTTCCTACCTTTGGAGTAAGTTAGAGTAAGTAAAAGTTCGTTGTTGTTTGTTGGGAAAATGCAGCTGTGGTTTTAGCGACCTTTTCAGCGAGTGCTGTTTAGCGAAACAGTTATAGTTTCTTAGCGATGTTTTTAGTTTGGTATCTCTCTATTTTATGGTCTGTGCGTGAGCATACTCATAGTTTGTATCAATATTGTACGTTTGAGACTGGAGCTTCCGCCGCCGAGGTCTTTATGAAGGGAACCCATTCAATAGCACAGTTAATTTGAATGGCTCTATTAAAAATAATGGTTGTCTTCGTTACGCTGGGTGTTGTAACTTAACGTTATTCAAAAGTTTTCAAATTCTACTGTTGTGATTTGATTTTTTGCTTATTTTGCCATAGTAGGTACATAAATATCGTTGCGTATTTTCCTCCGAAGGGAAAAGTGTATTCCAAGTTGCAACATTCACACATTGCCAAACCATATTGTTCAGTACGCATTTCGAAATAATTAAATTTAGACATAAAAATTTATTACTCTAGTGATATTTCCGGGAATATATTTGTTCTATTCAAGACAAATAATATGCTGTGGCGATAATATGGTATTGATAGTCTAACTGTATGTACTAGGTATGCTCAGGGTCGGACTGAGCTGGAAGGGCCCGGGCGGCTCCCCACAGGGGCCCGAGGCGGGGTGTAGCCCCCAACCTACCTACCGTCTGAGTTGCGGCAAGCCCCGCAAGTCAAGTCCAGGGGGGGGGGGGGGGGGACTGCGCCGGCTGAGGCCCGGCTGGCAAATGACCCACCACCCTGACTTTATGCCACCCGAACTATATGGCCAGTCCGACCCTGAGTATGCTTCGGATTCGCCTCAGATTAGATTTTTTTTCTCATCTGTCTGTCGTACGCTATTGTCGTTGCCTGCTGCGTCACTAATTGAAACATGGCCAACGATGTTAAAAAGATAAAAATCGAACAGTAGCGTTCCAATTACGTACATCTTGAGTATTTTTTTCTAAATTGAGCCCCAGAATTGACCAATTTCCTCAGAATAAGAGTTACCACCATTAGATTAGACCCTAAACGCTCTTTAATGGAAATGTCAAGAGCACGTAGCCTACTTTCGAGATGAAAAGATCGAATTAGGCGAAGTGACATAGAGTAAAAGTGACGGGCCATTGATGGAGAAGTGATTTCCAATCTTTCTAGCTTTGATTTGTCCTACTAGTGAGTAACGATAATACGAACTATAACGATTGACAAGACGAAATAGGCTCGAAATATCTCTCGATATCCTAAAAGCATCTTAAGGAAAATATCGAGGTTTATCGAAGGTATCAATTTCATTCCATCAGTTACTTTGATATTGTTGATTGACAATCGGTTATTATTTTAATTTGGATAAGCGCGTCGAATCATTTTAATATTAAACAGTGGGGTTCAGCCGCTCCCTAAACTCGGGGTCGTTGAATCGAAGCTGATTATTCAATTATTTTTCGTGTAGTGCCCGTGCATATGGGCCGCCATATGGATGATGTTTTATGCTGTATTTATGTTTATGATGAAACCATGGCCGACCTCGCCGCCGTAATTACTCCAATGAGTGTGGCTGGGACAAGTCGCAATTTAAAATCGTTAGATGGTAAAACCTACTTCACACGAGAGATAAACGCTCGAATCGCTCAACGAAGCGTATTTGAGTGCTCAATGAGTAGGTTCGTTGATTTATGAAGAACATGTGTTTTAGATTGTAATTCTGATTTAGTGAATGAGTTAAGAAAATTTACGTTTTTTTTTCTGTTCAAGAGGCTGTTTATTGATTCGGGTCCAGGGGCAATGTCTGCGTTCACTTCTGGTTTATGTGTATTATTGTTGCTTAAATGATTTGCATTTTAAAGATGTGCTCGGCTTATCAAGATTTTTGAACAATTATTGAAAATGCGTCAGTCAAGGGCATTGACCTATTGTATATCAGATCGTAAAGAACTGTGTGAGGAGAGTACTTCAATACTTACATGGTTAGATCTGGAATATCGATTGAAGCACTTCAAAAGCCGATGTGCGTATTAGCGTGAATGGAAACCTTTAAAAAAAACTTTAATCTTTTAACCCTATATTTACCTACTTTTGTAATAGAAATTTAACACACCTAAAAGTAGATTTGGTAGGTAGATTTACAGTCAATTCTATTTTTTACCATATACCTACCTCCTTAATTTTAAAAGTAATGTCTGTGTTCTTACTAAGTACCTATGTAATCAGAAAAATATGTCTTTATTCATTGTTAACGTAAGACACCCATCAAAACTCACACGGTACCTAGAAAACCAATTCAATTAGGTCCATTAATCGTACCTAATCCTTCCTTGTTGTAACGTTTCCTTGCGACATTAAAATATCCTTCTAAGCCATATTGGGCGAGTGGAGAGACTGACTCATTTCGCTCACGTCGTGCGGTGCATGTAAACTAATCCTAATGGAAAATGAAGTTTTGCTTGCAGAATATTAATATACCTACTCGTACCTTGTGTTATGAACTTTATTTTCTACTTTCTTGTTGAGCGAGATTATGATAAGAGTTTTGTTATCAACGATAGCGTGTGTAGTTTAGGAATGTTGTTGGTAAATATTTTGCGTTTCAAAATTAAATTGTCTTAATATGACATTATTTACTAAGGGCCATGAGAGTTTATTACGTTAATATCTTGTGCCAAGTCCATACCCACATTAATTTGTGACGTCAAAGTTATTAATAAATTCCATTCTTCAACATCTGGGTTACTGTGTTGAATAAACGTTAGGTATTAACACATTTTAAACATTAAATATTCTAACACAATTACGTAAACACATTATTAGAAACAGGCATTGATGAGAAATCTTATAAGAAATCTGACATTGGTGAATTCGTTTATTATAGGCCTAATATTTACCATTCGAGCGAAAATCGGTGAAAGATTTGATCCGCATTTTTCTTTTCTCAATGTATCCTTTTTGAAGTGTTCGAATTTGGTGCACTATCAGGCAACTTCATCACTTTACACTCCGACACATAGGGGTGCAAACACCTCACATTTCGCGTCTTCAATTAGTTAAATAAGTCAGAAAGGATACAAGTTACTAAGAAACTTTTAACAACCACTTTTCACATTGTTTTTGCACGTGACAAAACACAAGTAAAGACACTGCAACGTGAAAATAACAAACATTAGATGTCGCGGCACACAAGGGTAGCGTATCGCTTGATTTGACAGCTGCGAGCGCTATCCCGAAATCCCGATACGAGTATTGTATTGGACGGGCTTGCGTGAATGACTCGGGGTGCGGGAAAGAGATAGAACGAACGTGAACATAGCCATAAGTCACGGGACAACTGGGAGCGCGACGGGATACAAATAGAACGCGATTAATTGGATTATAACGCGACCGCGCCTATTACGTTTTTGATCCTTGGCTTGGCTACACTTCAAAATCACAAGCAAAATAAAATTCAAAGCAAACTTTTTTTATTGCAAACACGTAATGAATTATTGCAGTTGCCTTGGTTAACTCGAAATTGATTAATTGTAATCCATCGATATGATTTCATGTTTTGTCAAATCAAGCTGTACGATGCCCTTGATAAATCGGATTGATTATCCTTGTATTGTAATGATATTGGACGAAAAATAAACTGACGTTGTTAATCGGATCACGACCACAGCACCGCCGTATAGACCGTCAAGCGCGCAGGCGCAGTGCCTCTTACTGACGTACGCTTGCGCGCAAACTTCACACCGCTAACAGCTGTCACTTTTCGCGTTCCAAGCTTGACAGCGGTAGGGGCGACTGTCAGATTTAATATCTACTTCGATTATATTTGAATGTTTATAAATTTTAATACAGATATCAAAAAGTTTGGTAACCGCCTTAAAACATTAAATCACTTACTTGTCGATTATGCCCCTATTTATCATTTAAATCCCACTAAATTACAAAAAGGACTGACAGCCAAATTAAAATAAAAGTGAAACTTGGCAATTTAAGACAGTGTGGCAAATCCTGTCGAATAGAAACTTGTTTTGCAATTTAATTAATTTCGCGGCGATAGTTATTCACGAATTATTTAAATACGGAAGTTGGTTCCGAGGACAGCGCAGATTAAATTTCAAGATAAGATTGTTAACAAAATACTATGAAAATACCAAACAACTGACATTACATGTGGAGAACTTAAGATCTTTGATAATTATTACAACAGCAACTCAGATCAACCTTTTATTTGAGAGCAGCAATCAGATTATTTTCAAATCAAATGTAGGTATTATTTCCCATCAGAATAAAGTACAAAAGGAAACAAATTAAGAGTTTGTTTGCTAATTTGTAATTATTCAGATAAAACAGTTCTTACAATTCACACATTATTGATATTCCTAATTAAACAATGAAAATCACAAGCTATTTTCCGAACAATGTCGCTCTAAATAAACTGACAACAGGAAAATGCCACAAAAAAAATTACCCGTGACCCAAATGAATAGGACGGAAATTTAATTAGAGGTGGCGTAATTTAACTTGCACTAATTCATATAGAATAAAATGAGTTGTACTCGCAAAGTACTGCTATCGTACTGACATAGACGTTGCCCTGCGTTCTGAGTAAACTGATTTTTGAAGATTTCGAATAGTTTTATAACATTAAAAGACAGGCTACGTGCGAGTTGGACTTGCGCACGAAGGGTTCCGTATATAATAAAGAAAAAAAAGTTTGTGAGTGTGTAAGCGTGAATGTTTGTTACTTCCTCACGCTATACCAGATGGACGTATTTTAATGAAATTTGGTATGGAGGTAGCTTTTACCCTGGATTTACACATACATTTACAGCTAGTTATTTATACAAACGGCAAAAAAAATCACGTTTCTTTTATGGTAAAATTTATTAAATATTTATTTTATTCTGTTTTTAATATTTGTTATAGTGGCGACAGAAATACCTACATGATCCATGAAAATTTCAACTGTCTAACAATCACGGTTCATGAGATACAGCTGGTGACAGACGGACAGACGTACGAACAGCGTCTTAGTAATAGGGTCCCGTTTTACCCTTTGGGTACGGAACCCTAAACACGAGTAGGTACGAAGTAGTGATATGTAAACTGAATAAGTCCTACTAGACAGTACAGGCAAAGACGATGAAGCTTATTGTTTCAATCATGTTAAAAACGAAATTTTTTACAGCTGAAAACCAAAGAAAAGATCGTTCGGCATAAAACGACAGCACTCAGTGCCGAGTCAGAGGGAAGTACCGCACTGAAAGACAGCACTCTTGGCTGAAGGGCCTCTCAGACTTGTTTAGCTAAAGCACTACCGAGCTCTTAGAAACTGAATACTCCAATACTTTAAAAAAGTGCAGCCCAACCTTTTCTTCAGACCAGAATAAAGTGCAGATGTTTTCACTAACTTCAGGTTCTTACTGATCTGTGTTGATCTAACAGTGGGTACGTTTAGTTTACGCCCTAACATTCTGTGGATTGGTGTGACCTACAATATTTGTACTTATATAAGGAATTATAAGCTGAACTTAGTAAACATACATACCTAGGTTTTTCAAGAATATTTGTAACATTTTCAAAAATGTTAATGTTGAGGTATTTGGTTTATGGTAAGTCAGATGATAGAAATAGGTTTCTTTCGCAGATTCTCAGTGTGGCTGTAACAAAACTGTGGAGCATCCGTTGTCCTATCCTCAGTGCCCCTCGTCAACAGCTCACTGTGAGCGGCCTAATGAAGGCTTCTCCTCCTTTGGCTTTGGCCGACTAAATATAGGTGCAAAAAACACCAATACGAAAAAGAGAAACGAGACAGAAAGATAGCGTGCATACTAGTGAAAGGAGTAAGATAATAATGATTGTAAGTAAGTATGTGGGCTAGTGATAAATGACGCAAATCTGTTAAATAGTGCACAAGATGTTACTGTTATGAGTATGTGAGCGGCGAGTTCTAAACAAGTTGGCTAAAAACGTAACGGTATATGTTTGCCAAATCAGTCATAATAATGCGGTGCTGAGTGAACGACCTCGCGAATCGAGACACGAATGCGGATTGGGGGCTCTCACCATATCCTAGCCAACAGCAAAAATACGTCTTGGAATAATAAAGAAATCTTCCTTAGTGTCAAATAGCTAGTAAACAAGCATGTATGCACTATGCATAATATGTGTATACTAGCTGCGCCCCGCGGCTTCACCCGCGGTTAAAAAGTATCCTATGTGCTATTCTAGACTATAATCTGTGCCAAATTTAATCCAGATCTGTTCAGCCGTTCTGGCGTGAAAGAGTAACAAACATCCATCCATCCATCCATGCTTACAAACTTTCGCGTTATATTTATAATCTTTCGTGTGTAGTATCGAAGTATAAATACCAAACTTAGCACTTTTTAAATAACTTCGTAATCGAAAGTTACAAGCTAATTTTATAAATGCGAGAATGAGTTTGATCGTTTGTTTGTTACGCTTTCACACCTTAACTATCTCAACCGATCATCGTGAAATTTTGCATGCAGGTTATTAGGGATACAGAAAAAGTAATAGGTTTCTTTTTATCCCGAAAAAAAATTACAATAAGACCTGGGGGTACAGGTAGTCTACTATAATAGGTTATTTACTTTCAAATTACTGAAAGTTGTTCCCCGAGTCCGGCAAAGATGAACTAAGTACTGATTTAGCTACAGGTACAGGAAACTATTCAGTCTATATGTAACATAAGTACAAACAAATTCATTACACACATATTCTAGTAAATATTATGGTACAGTTATTTTCCATTGTCATTTCTAGGGCAGCTGAAATACCGCTTTGAGATAAACAAGCAATGTTATGTACAGAAGTACCAACTTACATCTTATTAAAATAGAACGAGGAAAGTGGTCTGGGGTGCAACATGTAATTATTTTGAAACTTTATTCCTTTTAAAATATTTTGTAAAGTCTCTAGGTAAGTAAAAGCATTTGGCTAAAGTGCATTTGCTACGCTTAGATGTACTTACCTAGATAAAATAATTTGAAGATACGATCATACTATAGCTAATAGAATTTTATGATATCAAGTGTAAAATGTTATAGGGATTGCTATTCAATATTTTAGTGAATCATGCCATCAAATTGATAAATTGATTACCGTGATTAACACCAGTAATAGAGAAATAAACAATCATAATCCAATGCCAATAAAAGAATAATTAGGTAAGTACATAGGAGATCTTGATTACGTGAATTTTGAATTAGCTTCTCCAAAGCGTGAACAATAATTAGATAACTATAAAACCAACATTGCACAAATGTATACCTACCCAAGTAGTTTAATTTTTTTTTTAATGAATATGCAGAACAAAACAAAAACCTAACTAAGTAAAGGAAGATGCCCACCAACGCCCAGATTTCAGTGCAAATAACCTAGATAACAAATAAGGACAAAGAGATCGATATGGCAAACAAACTAGTACAAAAATGAAGCGGGCAGGTGTCCACTATCGAGATAGTCACGGAGATGAAAACAACACAGTAAAGTTACGCCCACTCACGACACATTTGGCGAGGCCTTCGTCATAGTTTGATCGGACGACCTTACGACAACACTGTTAACCCGGACACGTTAAATGTGAAATGACGATATGAAAAGCTCTATAAAAGATGTAGGAAAGTTACTTTACTGAACCTTTTTACCTAGAAACCAATTATTAATATTCGTGACAAAAAAAAAAACAAACAAAACAAATGAAATAATAAGGTTTACCTTTTTATTGTTATCGGTTGTATTGTATATTTTATTGTTATTGAAATGTTTTATTGTTACAATAGCAAATGTCAAAAACCTGTAAGCTCACAATAATTATAATTGAACAAGAAACTAAGTAATTGGTCATAGGTGGATGCTATTTTTTTTTTGCTTGTGACTGATGATGATAATTGTATTCGATTCTATAAAAACTTAACCAACCTTAAAGTCCAAAATGCAAGCAACTGCATCGTAATAATTGAAAACATAGTGAAGTTAGTCAATGCAAATTGAATTGTTACAATCGTATGAAAGGAAATCCTCCTTTTGCTATTGCATCAAATTATACGATCAAGGTCTGCGCCTGAGCATTCTATGATGGCTGCATTGGTTCATCATTCATCTTACTACTAGCGCCACCTAGTAACGCCGGTATAAATGAGACTCTGTTGCATCCATTGTTTTCGTTTTGATATTTAACAGCATATGAGTTAGTTTTCAAAGCATTGTTCAGATGGCGTAAATTCACTGTAGTTCTTCCCTCACACTATAGGCACAGAACATTATATTAATACTAAGTACATAATATATGTTTAGGTGCGCTAAGATTGTAGCCTACGCTATAACGCCCTGATGTATTTGTAAGTTTGACCTTAGTGTGTTCGGATGCTGTATTATTACAGAGTCTAATAGAGGTAGATGAGTAATGATTGCAATCTTACCTAATGTCCCTACTAAATTATTGAATTAATTAAGAAAATCTTCAGAGTTACTTGAGGCTACGCTGTTAATTAACATATTTTCATCCTCGGTTTAAATTGGTTTACAAAGCTCTGAAGTCATAATTCAACAGGCTTCATAACGACCAACTACATTTGAATCAACGAATAATTACCTTTTGTCTTCTTTTGGACTCTTTTCTCGCACTTTTTACTCCTTCCAGCAGCTAAATTTATGTTTAGGTCATCTTTACATTCACAATATTCATTTTGAACCAAATCCAATAGTTCGCTAACTAAACACAACACAATCGCGATCATTTCCACAGATAACTGAAGACTTTAGTTTATCTTTATCTCTGTTGATTATCTTGCCAATCTGTTCCTCACCTTCTTTTTTTAAATATGTAGTCAACTATTTACTGGACTCTTTCGTCTAATTTTTGTTTTTAATTTTAACGATGATTCGATCTCTCACATATTCCTTCACGTTCTTGTAAACACTGCACTGGCCACAATCACATGTTTGTCGCCGGGTGAATACAGCACACGTGGGTTTATCTAAAGGTTATCATAGAACCACGGGACTGACTCTAAACTTTGAATGAAAAATATGTGCATCTTTATAAACATTTAAAGTTTTTATTATAGTTAAATTTAAACTGCACGCGTCCGATATGTTTAACTAAGTATAAAGTAAACATTAAAGTAGGGTATCAGAGTTCAAACACTGGCTTTGTTCGTTCGTTATCGCTGCTAATTGTGCCTATAGGCCCTTTGAAAACTATTGAGAAATTGTAGAGGCGCAGATTATCAGTTTAACATACCCCATTATAGGGCCTTTGTTTCGGCCAAAAACTGACAAACTTTGAGGGAACATTCCCATTTTGCCATTTCAATGAGTAGCGTAGCGTACGCGAGCCGCGTCTAGAGATGACACAACGAAAACGATTTTTTAAAGGTGTGTTTTGACCTATGCGTGGTGCACTTTGTCGTTGAGTAGGGAATTCAGACATGGTAATCTGTGGGTAGAGGATATGGTCGCAGTCCTAATCTGTATGAGCTATGCTACGTGCTTTCTATTCCGATGCCCCCTGCGTATTAATATTACGTTACAAAACTACACATGCATTCACGTTTCACACAGATAGAGTCCTAAAGATGATGAAATTCAATATTTTATTGTAGGTTACTTATATTACAACTCTACGAGACGAAATGTAGTTATTTTTATTCTTCTCTAATAATGAAAATTATCTGAAAACCGTAATCGAAGTAGATTTAATCCAATTTTCAATCACCGCAAGGTACAGATAGTACAGAGCACCTACCTACAAGATAAAATAATTATTTCATATCTATTACCTATGATGCAATACAACCGCAAAGGTGGATTTGGGTAGGTCGATTAGATTACGGGTAGTTTAAAGATCGTGCGGTGGGCAGCAAGTAGTATAATTTTAAAGATAAAAAGTTTTCCTAGAAAGATAAATAAATATTTATTTTTTTGTAGGTATAATCTGTGAAAATCAACTTGCACTTTGCGCTGATATCTCATTATTATCGTCTTTTACGCGGATCACACCTCTTTCGCCGCGAAGCCGTTGTTGCAGCGAAACCGGTAGTACTTTCAAAGGTGAACCTTAAAACATGCGTTTTAGAGTATTGAATCAAACGCCTTTTGAAAGTAAAGCGTTCATCAAAGTCGTAGTTTGTCATTGGACATTCAGATGTACTGACACGATTTAAGGTTCACATTTCAAGCAGTAGCGGTTTTGCTGCTACGGTTACGTGACTCAGGTGTACTAACAAGTCACTAAACCAGGTTTTAAACGAAGATCCTGTTTATTTTGCTCACGTCCATACCTACTTGACTTGAATTGTCGTCGCGGAAACAAAAATCGTGATACGCAATAGGAAGCGTATGGAACCCACCCGATCAATAGATAGCAACTTATAGCTATAACTAGAGAGCGCATAGTCGGTTACAAAACTTAAGAAAGTATGCAAGTGGCTTTTGATTTTTTCATTTTTTTTTTACTAAGGGCCGATTTTTCAATGGTCAGATAAACAAACAAATAAGTAGTGTTTATTGAACTGATGGCTAATTATTCTGTTTTTCAATGGTCAGGTATCATTTACTAGACGAATAAATTATCTATCTGAGGTATAACTTTATTTGTCGGTGGAACAGCCAGATAACAGTTTAATTTAAGGAATAAATTGTTGAGACTGTCTAAATCACAGATCTAGGATGTAAAAGATCGACAGTGACAATTCGATAGTGATACAAAAAAACATTTGCGCATGCGTGAGTAAATTAGTGTTGTGAAAAGTACTTATTAATTTATCGATTGACCAAAAATGGTCCTCCGGGTGCTTGTCGATAAATATAATCTTTCGCATACCAATTGAGTTGTTTTTTGTTCCAAGTATAACACCGCTGCTGAGCTAAAATGAATATTAATCACTAAACGGGTGTTAAGCTAGGCGGAAGAGTTAGATATCAGTGTCACCATGTATCTAAATTAACATAAGAAAAGTAAATAATAAGATCAACATAATACTATCCTAGTAATTCACTTCGATATGTGACCCTTGACCAAATTTACTCGTATATGGATTAGGATAAGTAATAATACTTATCTCATTGGTTTTGTACATTTATTTATAATTTACATATATATTATTTAATTTAATTAAATATAATTAAATTAGACTTGGATGGAAGACACCCAAAATGTGTAAATTGAATTAAAAATGACGATCAGAAGTTGAAGGTACATACTTATATATAATACAAAAATGTTTTACGCCTCATCATTCAGTACAAACTCATAAGAATATCAATTTACTTTTGATGGCATTGATTCAAAAATGTATGCTTTGTTTATGTATTGCACCCATCGCCTACCTAATGAACTTTGATAAAAACTATCGATAATAATGACGTCATCTTTTTATCCATCTCTAGTGAAAATCGAGCGTAAACTAACTAATATTTTAATGCTGAATTTCATCACCAATTCTGCTTTCATCTAGGAAATATAGATGTTACGAAGAAACGACAACAACATACCGCTGGTAAATCGGTTTTTGGAACCAATTTATGTTATGTTTTAGACAAAATTTAGACAAAAACATCACAATGGAATTTTCATATTTACCCATGAAACGACAAATTTTGTGGGTTGAATCTTGAATTTACATCACAATCGCTAAACGCACAAGATGGCATAACTGCATACAATTTTAATTGCTCTCTTTTCATTCAATTTATAATGATACTAGTAAAAAATAATAATCATAGGAATTTTCGCGTGCTCAAAGGTGGCGCGCTGTCATTAATGACAAAAGAAAAATTGACTAAGATTTTATTTGTAGGCGACCTCTTTCTCTCTTGTGGAGTTTACATTTCGATGGAGACTTCTCTGTCCCACGCTTCGTTGGTCTTTTGCGAAGCAAAAAAAATCTTAGGTCTGTGGTCTAAATGATGGTCTTATGGGTTGTCACTGTCAAAAAATATTGATATTTTCGCCACGCAAAAACTAAATTAATATTAATAATAAAAAAAACTACCATGAACAAAGGTAGATAGCCAAACCAGCCGACGACTTTTGCACAGATTAATAGTACAGTGACGTTTAGACTAAAACTGACATGACAGTGACATAAGCGAAAAGTGAAAATTCGAAGTCCTTTTCTAATGCGTGGATATTTTATAGTTTTGTTTACACTGTCTGAAGTTAGCTTTTGTACACACTGAATAAATGGTCAGTTAGTTACTCCCAATTTAAAATTGTATTGAAAAACCGAACACCGTTTATGAGTCGAATAAACAGATTAATAAAGTTATTGGCTCGGTAGTTATTAGGCGAAAAAAGTAAGGATTGAAAAATCGGCCCTAAAACATTTTATTAACTTACTTAAAGTAAATACTGGAGCAACTTTGCCAGCGCCCTATATAATTATAGCCTCACTCCGATGTTTCAAGGAGTTGGATTGGCTCGGGTAGGTGCTGATAGAGGGAAATTCACAACACACCCCTAGCAGAACGTCAGTGCAGGACTTATCGGGCTTATCTCAAATAAAAGTAAGAACCGGGTGAATCCTATTTTTAACCGACTTCAAAAAAGGAGTAGGTTCTCAATTCGGCTGTGTTTTCTTTTTTGTTACAACTTTTGACTGGATGAATCGATTTTAATGATTATTTTTCATTTGAAAGCTGACGCTTCCCGTGTGGTCAATAATTAAAGAAATTTTAATCGAAATCGGATAAGCAGTTTTTGAAATTTTAACAAAAGTCTAAAAATTGTTTACATGGATGACGAGAAGTTGGGTTTTTAACGAGAAACTTTGCTTTTTATATTATTGAAGGTATGAAATTAATCCCGGAAACGCGAAATTTGCTTGAAAGAAGTGCCTTCCATAATACTACTCACTCCAAGTATAGGTAAATAATGTATCCGAATATGCGATCTTTATAGTTATAGCTGAACAGGAGGGCTATTCCTGCGCGTGAGATGACATGAGATTTTATCTTGGTCACTCTCACACCTATGACGTTTCAAACGAGAGCATAACAAGGACGAAAAACGGTGAGATTAAAATCTCAGATCTCCGAATAGGGACACAGATTGCTTTCATCATTTCCGTTTTAGAGCTCTACTAAGCTACTGGCTTTGGGAAAACTATTCCTTATTTGATGTCGAAAGAATTTGTGGTCTCGTCGTCCCAAAGTTTTCTAATTTGGCAAGTACAATGTGCTCCAATTTCGTAGATTTATTTTGCTGCTCGACTACTATTTGTTTGATTATGTCTACTTATCAGAAGATTACCTACAATTTATTTATCTGAGGAAGATCACGATAAGAAGATCTATAGGAATTATGGTAATGAAATTCAGGTTTTTATGGAGCTTTACGACCTGTGAAAATTTGACACACAACTACCCCGCTACCGGTAAAACCACAGATCTAGGATGTAAAAGATCGACAGTGACAATTCGATAGTGATAAAAAAAAAACATTTGCGCATGCGTGAGTAAATTAGTGTGGTGAAAAGTACTTATTAATTTATCGATTGACCAAAAATGGTCCTCCGGGTGCTTGTCGATAAATATAATCTTTCGCATACCAATTGAGTTGTTTTTTGTTCCAAGTAACACCGCTGCTGAGCTAAAATGAATATTAATCACTAAACGGGTGTTAAGCTAGGCGAAAGAGTTAGATATCAGTGTCACCATGTATCTAAATTAACATAAGAAAAGTAAATAATAAGATCAATATAATACTATCCTAGTAATTCGCTTCGAATTGTGACCCTGACCAATTTTACTCCTATACGGATTAGGATAAGTAATGATACTTATCTCATTGGTTTTGTACATTTATTTATAATTTACATATATATATTATTTAATTTAATTAAATATAATTAAATTAGACTTGGATGTAAGACACCCAAAATGTGTAAATTGAATTAAAAATGACGATCAGAAATTGAAAGTACATACTTATATATAATACAAAAATGTTTTACGCCTCATCATTCAGTACAAACTCATAAGAATATCAATTTACTTTTGATGGCATTGATTCAAAAATGTATGCTTTATTTATGTATTGCACCCATCGCCTACCTAATGAACTTTGATAAAAACTATCGATAATAATGACGTCATCTTTTTATCCATCTCTAGTGAAAATCGAGCGTAAACTAACTAATATTTTAATGCTGAATTTCATCACCAATTCTGCTTTCATCTAGGAAATATAGATGTTACGAAGAAACGACAACAACATACCGCTGGTAAATCGGTTTTTGGAACCAATTTATGTTATGTTTTAGACAAAATTTAGACAAAAACATCACAATGGAATTTTCATATTTACCCATGAAACGACAAATTTTGTGGGTTACATCTTGGATTCACATCACAATTGCTAAACTCACAAGATGACATAACTGCATTTAGTTACAATTGCTCTCTTTTGAGTCTATTTATAATTATTTTAGTAAAAATATAAATCATAGGAATTTTCGCGTGTTCCCAGGTGGCTCGCTGTCATTAATGAAAAAAGAAAATTGACTTCCATTTTATTTGTAGGCGACCTCTTTCTCTCTTGTAGAGTTTACATTTCAATGGAGACTTCTCTGTCCCACGCTTCGTTGGTCTTTTGCGAAGCAAAAAAAAATCTTAGGTCTGTGGTTATAATAATATAATATTTGGGACACTTGCACATAAAAATCGTTAAAAGTTAAATCGTGATTGTGGCTAGCTGACTAGCTGAGACTCTTGGCGCGAATGGTTTACGTATTGTTTGTTTCTGTATTTTTGGTATGTTTTAAGCTTATTTTATACTTTATTGGTGTCCATTAGCTTATATGTTAGAATGCTATAGAGGGGGACCGGTGACGGCCGATTAGTAACGATGGATGAATAACTGAATGAACTCACGCATGCGTGAGTAAATTAGTGTAGTGAAATGATTTTTTGTATCACTATCGAATTGTCATAGTCGATCTTTTACATCCCAGATCTGTGGGTTTAAGTCGGTACAGTGCTTTTTTTTGATCGATTTAAAATTTAAAAGAACGTAAAAGACAATTTAAAAACGGAATACTTCAAGGCTATACAACGTCCATTGCTAAGGGGGTAAAAGATTTAGACCATAAATAGTACTATTTGTAGGTTTAAAGAGTTACGCTATGAGTAAAAACATTGAAAAATTTGATTGATTTTTAAATCTCGGCAAATTAACATTTTACGTTTTGACTAAAGCTTGACTTACCCAGCATTCTATTTAGCTCCCCTTTTTCAGTCATCGTCGTCATCGATGTTTTTCATGGCTCCAAATCTGTAACAAAAATAAATGTACTTAATTAAATAAGTTTTTGAACAAAAAAAGTTTTCTATGATAAAATAAGGATATAATATTTTGATCTATGGGTTGTACTTTTGATTTTAATATAGGGCATGTAGAACGTTAGTCGTGCTGAGAATTTCTTTGTCATTCATTTTTTAGACTAATTTTAAAAACCTACTTACTTACTTAAAAATCATTTAAATTCTCAAACTAATTTAAATGCATGAAATAAAATCAGTATTGACAGAAGTAAGTACAATTACAATCATAAGTACAAGTGAGTAAGCTCACAAAGTGAGTGTAACACAACTCACAGTGTCTCATTTTTCAGCGGACATTCCACAGATTACGAAAAACGATACGAGAAATTAGGGCATGCCGGAAAAGCCACCCATTGAGGCAGCTAATGGAAAACTGCGCTACACTTCAAGTATAGCCACTTGTGTAAGCGAATGTACGATACTTTTACAATTTCGTAAGTTAGGTAACAGTAGGCACAGATTGCGTTTACGTCCTTACAAACGGATGCGTAGATTATACATTTCACTTGATACTTATTTCATCGTACAATCATTACCTTAATATTCAACTGCCTTCACCCCTCAAACACAAAACGGAATCACGGGAGCACAACAATTAACCAACACTGACACTAAACAAAATACTATTGGCATAACACGCGCTTGTAACAAACAACACCTAAACGTCATAGAGAAAGTAACACTATTGTTTCCACTTATAAATTAACATTTTTGAAGGAAAAGGGTAAAATAATGTAAAGATTTTTCAGATCATGGTGAAGACATCCCACTGAGGGTTGGAAGGCGAATCTCACGGAAATGCACGAACACTACCGATCGTGGCCGAATGCAAATATATTGCAGAGGCGGATTCAGCTGATGGCTATCGACCTCTTTGGCTATTGAACGAAGCAACACGTCTGTAACAATTTCCTTCACAGGAAAAGCCGATTCTGATTATTTTTTTAGTTAAAACACAAATCTTTTTGTTTGTTTTTACTATGCGACCTTTATATTAACAGTGGCAGGTTTTTTAAATGTCTAATATTAAATCCGAGCCTGTGTGGAGCGGTCAATTTGCCGTGCTTGCAGCTAGGCTGTCGCCATGTTTTTCACGCATGCGCTCTGATTTTCTTACGAGGGGTAATCACTAATGCAGCATAACGTTCATCGCTGTGTTGCCAGACTGCGATAAAAATGTAAATGTTTCCTTATTGCTGTTTTTCCTTTGCATTTCATTTCATTTTTAACAATTCAAAGTGGCCAGTGCTTTTTTTTTTAAGTCAAGCGCTTGCCAAAAAACGGCAGTGGTGCGCGCGCAAGCCGTGACGTACCATAAGGGCGTAAAGACAGTGAGTACAGAAATCAATAAAATGACGTCACGTCATTGAAAGCCGGTTGTGTAGGTAGGTACTGCACTTCCCGTTCTATAAATAGACTTAAGCTTGCAGCTATTTCTATCTTAGGAAATACGTGTCCCTATTAGCTAGATAATATTTTATAGCCTAAGACTTGAAAGATTTATTCGAAATATATTCAGTAAAACAACTGCAAAAAATAGTAAGTTTAATATCTGAATGTAATCACCTAGATACCACGGAAAATCGAATAATAAAAGTAGTTCAGATCATTTTTGTTACCGTGAAAACCTAAGCCATAAAACGATACAAAACTGCAATTCATGACTGCAATGGAATGCTACTTTCAAAAATAGAACCTTTTGATTTTATTTTTAAACACAAATCCTCCCGTCTGGAAACAATACTTTTAAAAGTCTTCTAATTAAAGGATGCGCAATAAGTCCGTAAAACGTACGCTTTCCAAGGCCAGCGACTCTCTTCATATGGCGAAGGCATTCAATGCTAATGTGTGTGTCATGTAGGACCGGGGGATTTGAAATTAATGCGAATTATAATTTAAGTACCTACCAACGTATACAGGGCTATTTTTAATTAATCAAATACAATACACTCCGCACATCCCTGTAAGCGTTAACTACAGCGTCAGCGTCAACTAACTTTACATGTATTTCCATAAAATTCAACTTTTTTTAACGTATGTAAATTTTTAGGCAAAAGTGTTCGCATTGGAACTCTAAATGGCGTAAATTTGCGTAGTTTCAAATGGAAATAAATCTGACATAAAGTTAAATTTTGATTTTTTATAGAAACATGAATAAAGCAGAGGTTTGTGAAAGTAATACTTTACTAACACTGTATAGGTCTGGTGCTATTGTCTCTTATTATAGGCCTCTAAAGTATGATGAAGTTTCTTTTTGCTGTCGTTAATTTAAAACATAACATGCCGTCACGCTTTTTCCCGAAGGGACTGCCAGATGTGTATTACAACACTCGCACTTCACCGTACGATATTCTATCACAAATGTGACAGGGTTAAACCTATTGCTATACACCGAGCTCAAATTATAAAGCAGATGACATTAAATGTGCACAAAAATTATGTTAACAAATTGGTGCGTGCCGTTGGCTGAGATCGAACCAACAGTCCAACACCCTCTGGCTTCAAAGGCGAGCCTGTTTCCTAATTAGGCTATCATTCATAATACTACCTGTTGTTAAAGCGATAGACACCTAATAATTTATTTATTGCTACGTCAATCAAAAACCTCAATTAACGTATATGGGACGTAGAAATTGACCAAAACTGAAATTTACATTTATCAGAATTTGGGAGAAAGATTATCTTTGAAATATCAGCTAATAGAGCTATAAGAGTTCTACGTAATTCAAAATGTTCAAATAATAACGATCTGAATCCCACCATAATTATGTGTATCAAAGAGTACGTAGGTAGCGTTAAGGAATTTCTTATGACTCAATGTTTTGGCACCAAATTAGTAACGTTTTTCTTAACGACTGTACCAACACAAGTACGTAAAAGTATAAAAATACTTTAGTAAGGTGTTCACTAAAGTTTTTTTTTTTCTAAGTAAGTAAGTATTTATGTCTAAGTTTTTTTCAAACGTGCATTTCCTACCCTCTTTATTGAAATTATATGGATCAGTGAGCTCTAAGTTCAGGTTATAATGATAAAACAGCTACCGATAAGATTATAAGATCAGACTGGGACATTTATCTTATCTTTGCTCCGCTACCGCTTAGGGCAAGTCTACATCGAAGCAGTTGAGCAGGCCACATGAAAAAGTTTTTTACCACCAGCATCTTCGAACTTAACCCCCTTCCACACGGTACAATTTTACGGTCAATTTGACTAGATTGGAAATGGAAATGTATCGTGTGGATAGAAACTATGAGATTTAAGGCACGGGGCGAAACAAGGACCTTGACGTTTGTCAATCTGATTTGCCAATTAAATTGTGTCGTGTGGAAGGGGTTTAACGTAAACTTTTCTTCTGTACTTTAGGTATATAATGTTTCATACTTTGAAATTCAGTATCATAGTCTCCGTTTTTCAGCAAAGGTTTTTGTTCACCTTTGCCAAGATCGACCTGTTAACTCTTTTAAAACATTTGCAATTATTTTCTATAGATGCCTGCTCATTTCTTTTATTTGTACAAACTAATTTTTATTATCCTTAAAATTAGAGAAGCTCGTAACCTATCTGCTCGTTTATAAGTGGATGCTTAATAATATTACCCTGATTACCTCAATACAAAGTATTTCAAATGTTTCATAGTCATACTTACTGTAAGAATACTTCTTATCAGGATTATTCCAAGACGTTCCAACGGAAAAACAATCCAATAAGTACAATGCACTATTTCCCACTTCATTCACATTTAATTTCCCGAACTGAACACGTATCATCAACCGAGTATTACAAACCAACTGGTTGGTTTAAGGACATTTGGTAAGACTATAAATGAATACAAATTCAAACGAAAATATTTCGTAACTGCAGAATGTTAGAGCTGCAATTACCATGGCCTTAAATTTCCTGAAAACGTTAGGTGATTTCAGACTCGTTCTGCCGAAGCAGATAGCGTTTGGTAATTAGCGAACTAGAACTTTTTTGCCTCGAATTAGTACGTAACACGAAAACGTGCTCGGTCAGTGAGTTTAGTGCAATATTACTAACTACTATTGAGAAGATAACATATAAACAAATTTTGTTCATCGTTCGTGTTAAGCATTTAGCATTTGCTACAGCTATTTTTCACACAACTACTCGTAAGTACATCAATAAAGCCAAATATTAAAACAAAGAATGGAAAGTTTAATTTTCTAAGTTTAGGTACTTATAATTGGATATAACTTTTGTTTTCTATGTCTGTAGTAACAAATTACTTTGGTTATTGTTATTATTGTTTAAATTCTTCAAATCCTCGCAGTCGTTATTTGCACTTTAATTGTAGTAAATACAAAATAAATAATCGTTTCTTAATTGGGCTATCAATTTTCATTATGTTATCATGATATTTTATTAATTATCTTTCCACTAACATTTGTTCCAATTAACTGATTAAAGAAAGATAGAGCGCCTAAGATCTCACTCTATTTTAAACATCGCTCTTATTTTCCAAAGATTTTTTAAATAAACTGAATTTATTACAGTCTTCACATTATTTAATGCCTTACCCATTTTTAAGAGTAGTCAAGCATTCCATTTTATTATTTGATCTAAAATAACAGCATTCAGAGATCTTAGTCAACTTTAGCACCTCTAGATTCTAAAGCTTAAATTATAAATAAAAAAATACTCTTGTTCAACTCTACAAAAAATAATATTTATTAAAATATATTATTGCCCGCCTCGATGACTGTCTATTATTTAGAGTCAATCCATAATTAGACGTGGTATCTCTCACTCCTTGCACTTATCGCATCGCACTTTTATCATAAGTGTGAAGTTAACTACCTATCTTCGTCCTTCTGTCTCTTTGTTGCCCTTTCTCGGCTAAACCGCTTAGCCGATATTGACAAAATTTGGCATAGAGATAGCTTACATCATAAAAATGGATTTAAGGTTATTTTTATTCCGAAAAATTACGGAAAAATTAGAAAATCACAGGTAAAACTACAGTTGCAGCTAGTTTGATTATATTCACGTGTATGTTCGTATTACGCCTACGACCGCGACCGCGCGGCGGTCTCCACCGACCGAGATTCTCTACTGTTTTATTTTAAAACTGGCGCTGTACTTCGGCCATGAAAATCTGCAATACCTACACTGATCCACTCATATATTCAGCACCTATACTGCGCGACAGACTACAAACTTATCTCTAGAATTCAATGGGGGTGCCACCATCACTTTTCCGCAACAAAATTAACAGCCATCCGTTACAAAATTTTAGTTCACCCGTTCGGTCAATTAAGTATTAAATAAGTCTCTCTCTGTAAGTGGAGAACAATGTCGTTCAATGACTGCAAAGTCGCTATAGTAGTTTTAGAGTTGGGTATATACCATGATTGGGGGTTTTTGGCGGGAACCGAAAGGTTTTGTCGTTTTGTATTATTTTCTAGTTATTCTTCGAGTATTAAAGTGTAATAATGGTGGATTATTAACCTTTATCGGTTCATTAACGTGCATGAGTGTGGGCCAATGATACAAACATTGCAAAACGTTACTTTTCGTGTTCTCTACAAAATTCCACTAAAAGTTTCGGTAAAGTATCCATCACTTTACTGAAATGGGGAAAGGGGAGGGGTTTCATAATCGTCATCACCACCTTATCATCACCACTCTATCATTTCTAAAAACTATTTTAACTTGACACTGGCAAATGCACAAGACGTGCGACGCCATCAAATTCCCCTGAATGGGGTAGCAAAAAAAAAAACTAATGACCAGTATTAAGTCTACAACCAAAAGAAGGTTGTATTTAAGTTTTTTTTTAACGATTTGAACAAAAAGGTTTCGTAATTATTTATCGCGATGGTTTTCCCGCTCATCAGCATGGCTATATTAAAAAAACCTACTCTTTGTTCTAATTTTGATATGCAGAACATAAATAAACGTTACCTATTGTTGGGCAACCTAACTACGACTTAAAAATATTTTAAAACAAAAGTTTTCTTGTAATTTAAGTTGAATCAAAGTAAATGTGTAATGAATTAAATATTATAGACGTGTCATCAATGTTAAAAAAACCATGTCAACAATGTTACCTTGAAAAGATTTATCTATATAAACATGTGCAAAATCGCTTAATAATTTTGTTTCTTTTTGTCATAAAATCAACGCTTTTGAACGCTACAAACAATTGTTATCAAGAAAGAAGCTTACTTAGTATTTATAACCTAAAATGTTTTTGATAATAAACTGTGCCACGCAAACAATTGTTAAATTACAGTATAATTTGCGTATGTGATGTCAATCACGTAGGATCATATTCAATGACTAAAGAAACGATATCATGGATTACGATTCTATATCGACATCAAATCTATACAAATGTAGATTACTAGCTTGCAAAAAAGTGCACGCGGTTACAAAGAATAACCAAGATTGTTGAAATTTATTAAGGTGCAACATTTATCTACGTCTCTCTCTCAAGCAAATAGGTACTTATGATAAATATGGTTCATTGAACTTTGAACTGTTTTTTTAAAGATAAAACGGAAATCAATTCTAAAAGCGCGATTAAGAAGAATGAAGTTTACGTTTTTGCTATTGTTTAGCAAAGTACCTTAGAAACTAGGTCAACACGTGTATTTTATCTATTACTAAAATGAATTAGATACCTAACTAAATAGTAGGATGGATAATAAACATGGTATGCGGTTAAACCTAGCTTGTAGGTTATTTACTAGGGTTTGATTTCGTTTACGATTTTGAACACAAATATTGTCTAACTCGACTGACTAACTGTACCTATTTGACTGCCTCGGTGGCTCAGTTGGTAGCCTTCTGAGCTTGGGGGCGTGGGTTCGATTCCCACCTAGGGCAAACATTTATGTGATGAACATTTGTGTTTGTTCCATGTCTGGGTGTTGATATGTATTTAAGTATATATTTAAAAATATCTAAGTATGTATATCAGTCTCTGGCAGCCATAGCACAAGCTTTGCTTAGTTTGGGGTCAGGCGACCGTGTGTGGAAGTGTCCCGATTTTTTTTAACTACGTTATCTTTCTTTAAAATGGACAGGCTGCGAGATAGAAGGAAAGTTCGAGATCTCTCATTTCTGTATAAACTTGTTCGCAACTTTATTGATTGTCCCTCAGTTTTGAACGATATCTCCTTGCGTGTTCCTTGCAACTATCCACGGCAAAGAATAACAAAAGTCTTCCATGTTCCTTATTCTAGGACTAACTTAGCTCATAACTCTCCTATATTGAGAATATGTCGAATGTATAACGAAATTAATGGTTCCTTAAGTGATCTTGATATTTTTCATGACTCTTTGAACGTGTTTAAGAGTAAATTGACGAATTATTTGAATGGCATTTCTAATAAGTAAAATGTGTTTTGTCATCTTCGGTGTAAATTTAATTAAGTATTTCATTTGTTACTTAAATTTATTTTTTAATATTGTTTCTCCAACTTCTTTCCCAAAATTGTGAAAAAAATAATTACCTAGTTAAAGTATTTTAAAAAGAATGTTGTAAATACCTATAATAGGTTTTCACTTCAGAACTTTGTTATTTAGTGTTTTCTTTTTTTTTAATGTCTAAAGTGTAAACTGTTGGTATTTCTATCTAAATAAATAAAATAAATAAATAAATACGTAAAAAGACTTAAAAATGTAAAGCCAGTATTTCCAAAAACTTTACACAGTTCGGTAGAACTATACGAGCATGTAGCGATATCTGCGGTATCCATGTCAAGCAATTGATATAATCGCATGAACGATAAATTGCCGTCCACCGCACAGCGAGTTAACTTTCGGCCGGTCTGAATCGTCGGGTTAGTAACCGCAGTCACAACTATGACCCAGCCAACGCAGTATTGTCCATACAATTCACAGTGCAGTTCAAAAAGTTATCATTCTACTTGCTTAAGCCTGTTTCCATCTCACAAACAGACGAACACTATCTTATCGGCCCGTATTAGTGTATTAAAGTGCTGGATCCACAACCGGTGACTGTCTAACTAAACTGTGATGGGAGAACACTTATTCGTGATAGTGATGTAAATTGTGTGATAAATTTTATTTCTTGAGATTTCTGGTTGTTGTAATTACTAGTGAAAATGACTGAGAGCTCTATGGATCTCCACGAGTTGGAAAGGCTAAGGTTGGTTTAAAAAATAATTCAATTTAGAGCAGTTGTTCAAATAGATTTTTTTTAAATTTGAAGTAGAAAAGTTTAGTATTCCATTATTTGTCTCCTTGTCTCCAATTCCTAAGCAAATGTCTATCTCTGTACCATATTCCCCCATACTCTGTTGCCAATTTCCTAGAACTATATCTTGGATTTATCTACGATAAATACGTAATTTGAGTATCATTATAGGCACGTTTGTTAGATTAAAAATACTGAGATTTACTTCCTAAAAATATCTATTACTAATTTTTAAAATTAAACATTCACGTCATCAGCTAGGGGTTTTTTCACAAGGAAGTTATTGTTCTAACGATAACTTTTACACCTAAAAATAAGCCAAGGCCAAAAAAATGTAACAAAATAACAAAGGTAAACCAGATACTTAAAATAACTACTCAATGAAACTTTTTAAAACTCCAACAAACTCTAATGTGGTAGTTCACTGCATGCATGTCGGGAGTCATCCGGCTGCACAACGACTCCTGGCGAATATGTTCCAGAAAAATACAATTTAAGATTCAGTTAGAAACAAATGAAGTTCTTTTTATTACAATCATTTCTTAATTCATTGGCAAGATGAGTTGGTGGTTGCTTGACGGTAAACATTACGCACGTCTAAACGTTAATACTTACTGTCAGATTCTGATAGCAGGGCGCGTGAGATGAGATGAGATTTTATCTTGGTCACTCTCACACCTATGACGTTTCAAACGAGAAAACAAGGACGAAAAAAAGTGAGATGAGAATCTCAAATCTCCGAATAGGGTCCCAGATAGGGTCAGTACAAAACCAGCGATCGTCAGAGCATGAGATTTTAAATTTACCAATGCATTTTATCTAAAACTGTCGAAACAGAGGTATATTTTTGAATAAAGACTGACCTAGGAAAATCAAGTTGATATCCTTAATACTAAATTAAACTAAACTATTAAATAAAGTTTGCGCCGAGTCTTACTCTACCAAACTAAAACTGAGTGTTCAGGCTTACTGTCTGTTGTTCACCTGTAAGTTCAGCGTCCGACCGCCTCGCATTGTTATTTAGAAATAATTCGCTTAAAACTTTGTGATAAATAGTTTAAATCGTCTTCTTTAGAGCGGGTCGCACGTGGGCCTCCCGCGGTCTGCTTTCACCGGCAGCACGGAGAGTCGATCTAAAAAGATTTTTATATCACAGGGTTTTAAGTGCCTTTTTTATTAATATCATTGCAAGGCGGTCGAGTACTGAGCTGACCCGTGGTTGGAGACCCTTACACGTGCGAGGCACTTACCGTCAGGCGACTGACTATTAGTCTATATTCCTGATCCAGTTTTGATGCATAAATCATATCAGTTAAAATCTTAAAGATAAAAAAAAACCAAAGATACCTTATCTCGTATTAAATTTGCTCGTGTATTACAAAGTTTATATTAAGAAATGTCGGTAATATGTTTTGATCAGACCTGGGCATCAGAATTTTATCACTTGGATACACTGATTTATTTATTCGGTTTATAAAAGTAAAAACAAGTTTTTGAAACAAATATGCTGCTCAGTTTCTTGCCTGGACTTCTGGGTAGTGGCTCTTTTTCCAAATAAGGTGACAGAATCATTTTTTATAAATTTGACGTTCATAAGTCATAAGATATTTGATTTTTGATTTATAAATCCAAGAATCCTACTATTATTATAAATACCGAAAGTCAGTTAATAAACCACCGTGAATAAACCACCTAATTTTCTATCGCTAAATATAACTTTTGCCGAAATTGTGCCGTCATTTTCTGTTTGATGCTAGTTTCATTGAAGTTAAATTAACAAAAGTCTAATTTATTGTTTTTTAATAAAAATTTCAGCCCAAAAACAACTCAAGAAGCCCAAGAAGAGAGGAAGAAGTCATGCTGCCAACCCAAGCCGCCTGCGCAAGAATGGAAGTTTATACTGGAGCCGGCCCTAGTGGGGGCCATGATGGCCATCAACCTGGGCCAGACGTCGTTACAAAACTTCTACTTGCGGACGGCGTGCACAGTAGATCTGAACTTCAACGCCAGTGTTTGCGACAAAGGTGTCGGCGAAGATTTTCGAGAAGCCGAGGTATAAAGCATGGTTTCAAATATTTTATTTGTATATATTGTATGTACTCGTATGTCATCTGCTACATGACTGGAGCCCGGTGTATGGCGACAGGCTCGCTCCTTGTCACATTTGGAACTGAATATTGGTCGGTGAAGTGTGGGTATTGTATTACACCTCTGCCAACCCTCTCGGGGGAAAGGCGTAACAATGTTCAAATATTTTTCAATTTGTACAATTCACCCACACCTTGCACTTACAAATACCTAAGATCGTCATAACAATCTTAGGTAAATAAATGTTGCCATGATTTTACCACAGAACAAAAAAAATCCCAGATCTGTGGCCTTTACACTATTGTACTTCCTATATTTTTGTTACTACCATGTGGAGTTCAGGAAAAGTTATGAGATAACAGCAAAATTTCAAAAGTCTTTCATTGGCGACAGTCGTTACGATTGATAATTTTTGACAGGCACGGCATTTTTAGTTAGAGTAAATTACAAAGCTTACGAGTTACAGAGTAACGAGTTAATTACGAGAAACATTGATAATTTCAGGGCCAAAGCCAAATGCTGGTGTCGAGCATAAACATAAGTAGAAGCTTCATTGGATCCCTCATAGCCACTGTGGTTCTACTCTTCATCGGGCCGTGGAGCGACTGCAGCGGAAGACGAAAGCCTTCCCTCATCCTTCCGTTGGTGGGCATGAGCGTGATGACCACTGGAGTCCTGCTCATGCTGACGTTTCCTGGGGCAAGCACGGCGCAAGTGCTGTATATGGTGCAGATACCAATATCTATGGGAGGGAACTTTGGGCTGTTACTGGCTGCAGCGTTTAGTCATCTCGGTGACGTGAGTATTTTGTAGGATTGAGTTTTCACGTTTTATCTAAATCAACAGTATTGCTCACCACTGAGTATTACGTAAGCCTCTTCTTACTTTTGACAATTTTTCATCCCGATCTTCTATTATTGTATTCATAAATTTTCTGTAGTTTTTTTTAATTTTTCGAATCACAGCATCTCATGCGCTTTTGGTCAATTCATAATTATATAAATACTTGGCTGGCACTACTAAAAAAAAGGAATGATTAATATTTCCTTTCATTGTTTCCCGTATTCATTTTACTTGGTAAAATATAAGAACATAAATAAGGACCTAAGCTTAACTAAATACTTGCAAGAACAGCTGCATCACCAAAAAATATAAGAGAAGAACCACTCTAGATTTACAAAACTTTCCATGTCGATTTTCTTTCAGGAATTAATCGCCCAATAGTTCTTCAAGAGCCTTTTATTTCCCCCGTGGTATTATCTCATGGTAATATATTCCACCAGAAATAGCATTCCGAGTCAAAAATAGTCACGTGGGCAACACTTAGCGTGACGACAACCGATCGATTTACAAATAGCTCGAAAGAGAATATGCAGATGAGGAGTGACGTCATTGCGTGTTGGCTCTCTGAATGCTAGACCTTGTTTTGAGGGTTACATTTTTCGAGAGTATGTATGTATGTATGTGGGTATGTATGTATGAGGTTTTTTTATTTGGCACGCCCTGCAGCCTAAACAGCTTCATGGATTTAGACATGTGCGGTGTCATTTGAATCGTCTTGATAGTGGAAGTGACATAGGGTACAACATTTTCAGCTGGGTTTTCTTTAATTTACTTGTTTAGATGATGGTTTTCCTCTAATTTCAGATATGTCACGCGACAGGGCGAGACGTGACGCGCACTATGGGCTCCCACCGCGCCGCCATACAGATAGCGCATGTGGTGGGCGCTATCAGCGGGCCGCTGCTCTATCGCTACCTCGGATTCTACGGTGTGTTTCCCCTTGTATTGTTACTGCAGGTATTCACCTTCATTACTCGCTGATTATATGACCGTCTGATGTTCCATCGCAAGACTAAAGCTGCCTGATCATCGGCTCGCCTACATGTAAATATATCTCTAATTGCCTTACTATAAGAGTGGAAATTGGTAAAGAGCAACTGTCGTGAGATTGAGGTCACGCGGCCTATCTCTGGTCTCTCGATGGAACATCAAACGGTCACTGATAAACTGTTTAGATCCTGCTAATGCGTGACATGCAGTCACAGAATTCCTTACAGCTAATAACTGGCTCTTATAATAAAATTCGTATAGCAAATGGGTGTAGATGCTTTGCTCTAACGTCAGATTCCTCATGGTAAATAGATTTGCTATTGATTTTCGTGTACGCTGAGTAACCAGCCTTAGCATGAGCCCGAGTTGTAAATGCCATTTGTAACCAGATCACCATCTAAAGTTGCTTGACTTCGGTGGACCACCTAATCATACTGTGCCCTAAGCAGTACTTTATTGACTGGCTTTGTCAACAAATTTCATAGTATCCGTAGTCAAATTTTTCATCAATATAGCTTGAGGAATTTCTAACAGCACCTAACTATTATTCATCCGTTACCTTATAATTGCCTTATCTCTCTTCTTTACAGCTATCATCCCTCCTCTACGTGATAGTCTTCATGAAAGACGTAAACGTGAACACTGACAACAAAGTGTCTGTGTTCAACTGGAGGCTACCGTTCAACGCCGTGCAGTGTCTGGTGAAGAAGCGCGTGGGGTACAAGAGGACCATCATCATGTTGATGCTGGTAGTTGCAATGGGTGATAGGATGATGTTGTCTGGTAAGAATCTGTTTTTCTTACTTTGTACATAAAAATTAAGATCTAAAATTTTATTACCGTCAAGAATTTCTAGATGTTCTCCATCGATTTTTAGTAAATATTAAACCACCAAGTTCTTACCTAGGATCATCCGTAAAAAATAGGGATTCTGCGCCAGTAACAATTGCCATCTTCACTGATGTCATCCATCCATCCATCCATCATCCATAGGACGTCCACTGCTGGACATAGGCCTCCCCCATCCATTCATCATTGATTAAAAATCAAGGAAATTTCAAATCGATAGGGGCTTTGGTTAAGCTAGAACACAAAATCATCTTTTTGTCTATTCAAAATTTTGTACAAAATAAAACTTTTTTTCTAATGTTCTATTCATTTTTCAAAGCTGTAGTGATTTTGAACTAATTATTTGTACTTATTCCAGCGGAGGTGCTGCTCGGCTACATGTTCTACCGAGTCAAGTTCCACTGGGACGACGTCATGTACGGCTCCTTCCTCGCTTACAGGAACATCATCAGCTTTTTTGGTTTGTTTCTCAGTTAAACTCTAATTCAATATGGATGATTTGACGTTGAGCTCATAATGATTTGGTTTATTTATTAAGTGAAGTGAAAGTCTTAATGCATAGAAACAAATGATCAAATTAGGTTTTGTTGGTGTGTCTGTATATTGTCAAGGCGTCAAAAGTATCCGTATAACCTTTTCTGAAAAGAATCGTGAAAGTAGAGGAAGCGAAATATGTATGTCCTAGCAAGTGGAGGAAGTAGTTTTTGCCTATCCTTACGGGAATGAGACGTGATTTTATGTACTTATATTCCGGAACTTGTTAATCAGCTGTTCAATTAATAGCCTAGCCTTTTTTACGAAGCGGAACAGTTCAACCAGTGGCCAGTATGATATTCAGTCGTAACGTCTTTTACAAAATTAAAAAACTGGCTGGCTAATGATCAGGCCATTCATACACAAGGTGAACATTTGACAAAAAATACTTTTTGACCAAAGAAATATGTGAAACGAAACGCAATTCGGATAGACATAAAGTTATAATAACCCAAAATTTCTCCTGCTCGACTCCTCTATCAGAGCAAATCCGACTTGGATTGGTTTAGTTAGAAGGCTAAGGTGAATCCCTTCTAATACATATGTATTTTAGAATATTAACAAATTCGGACGTGTCATTCGTAGTGGTAAATTAAATATATTTTAATTGGGGTTACTGAAAATAACTAGCTACTAACAATATAAGCCTAAAATAAACCAAACAAAAATAACAAATTACAAATAATAAACAGAGCTCAAGTCAGTATCCGCGGGTAAAGTACCCAAAAGGCTGGCAACGTTACCTCGCTGAATAGCAATGCTAATTCGCTGACCGAGGTAAGCACCAGCCCTTTGGTCGTTTGTTCTCTCTATCAGCCGCTTTGACAGCTCATTGAAGAGCAACCATGCGCTTGGACCCCAAGGGCCCAAAGTTTCTACCCCAAAAGGCAGAAATATGTATCCATCACCGAGGGATTCATATTTCCGCCTCTTGAGGGTTTCCGCCGATGTTGCCGCCGCTCCCGCCGTCCTGGAGGTAGATGATACATGGGATGCCGCCAGTGTGTCGACGCATGTGGCATCCCACACCAGTGGCCTACCATGACTCCAGGGAATCAATGTCATTCCGTCAGGTCTCTTACCATCGTCGCGTGCGATACCGTTCGGCTCAAGTATGGCCGGCACGTTGACGGTGGTAAGAGCCCTCCGAATGACATCGTTCAGAGAGGCGTGTCGGGACTGGCGGCCAGCGCTTTGGCGGCAAGAAAGACCGTGATGTCCCTGACGGTCCACGGATGCTCCACAATGGCAATGATGGGGCTCGTTTGTATTAGCCCCAATTCGCAGGCTGACAGAGAGAGCAAACGTACTGTTATCGAGTAGCGTCCCAATGTTTCTGGATGGTAAAGTTTGAAGCCAGAACCCCGATTCCCGCTTTGCAGAGGCTAGAAGACGAGCACGATCGAATGGTGAAGTAGTTAAACTTATAAGGTCGTTTTGAATTTTTTTGTTTAAGGGCTCGTCCCAAAGCCTCTGCAAATGAGGTTTTTCGGGGAGGCTTTCTCCAGGGCAAGCTGTTGTCCAAGCGTTCGTAGCCTCGGTCATAAGATTGGTGTCACTGTGCCCTAAAGATTTAACCAATATTTTTGTAAGCAATTTTCTGGTGCTGTAGACCGAAGATAAAAAAGCCGGGAGAGAAACACTCGAAATTTTGCGGATACCCAAACCACCAAACCGGATAGGAAGGGAAGCTTGGGTCCAGGAAGATTCAGACATTGGACAATTTAGAATTTTTATAAGAATATTTTTCAAAGAATTGTCAAGAGTTGACAAAAGATCACTAAATGTCCACAAAGGGCTGCATCTTAATACATAAGTTAATTTAGGGACAAAAAGGCAGTACCGAATGATGAAGAAAGCCATGTGTGAATGGATAATGGAAAGGCGGTCGAATGATTCTTCAAATTTTGTTTTTTGTTCTGATATGAATGAGTAAATTAATAAATAAATAATAAATAAATTCGGGACACTTCCACACACGGTCGCCTGACCCCAAACTAAGCAAAGCTTGTACTATGGCTGCCAGAGACTGTTAAACATACTTAGATATTTTTAAATACATACATAAATACATATTAACACCCAGACATAGAACAAACACAAATGTTCACCACATAAATGTTTGCCCTAGGTGGGGATCGAACCCACGCCCCCAAGCTCAGAAGGCAGGTTCACTACCAACTGAGCCACCGAGGCAGTCAAATGGTCGTAAAGTTACACATTAAATTTTCTTTTTCTTCTTCGAAAATAGGCATCTGTTTGACCACGATCTCGCCTGATGTGAAGCAATGATGCGGCCTACGATGAACCACCGAACTAGAGTTATAGTTTTTAACCCCCGACTAGTCTGCCTGTGGCATCCTAGCTCCCGAACCGATTGACCAATTTTAATTTCGTTTTTTTTTAATTAGTCGAGAGTCTTCTTAGCATGTCGGGGGTTTTAATTTATCTTGTTAATTAATTATCAAAAGCGATGATAGCCTAGCCGGGGTTCAAATCCAGCCGACGGCACGCACCGATTTAATCTTTGTGTGAGCAAATGTGCGTATTGTATGTCATCTGCTACATGACTGGAGCCCGGTGTATGGCGACAGGCTCACCCCCTGTCACATTTGGGACTGAGTATCGTGGGTGCCAGCTCTGCCAGCCCCCTTGGGGGAAAGGCGTGGCGATGTGTTATGTTAATTATGAGATGTTATGAGTTGGGGGCTGAGCTACCCACGTCAGTAGGAGTGTTCTCTACTCTCCCTACACGTGGTCCCCGGGTAGTGCTAACCGGGTAGCAAACTCTGGTGGGAAGCTTCGGCCGGGGCTAGTTACCACCCACCGGACCAAGCCATGCCGTGAAATGACCTAGTCGTGTTTCGGGATGTAGTCCGGTGTAACCGTTCCGAAGACGGGTCTGAACTGTAGCGCACTTGCAGCGCCTCACTCAACTGCCGTCCTTGTACTTCTTCACTCTAGTATACTTCAAGGCTAGAGTGAATAAGTACCTTATAGGTCGTCGTGCTCCATCTTAGACCACAACGTCGCTTATCATCAGGTGAGTTGGTGGTCAAACGCCGACTTATTATACATAAAAAAAAAAAAAAAAAAAAAGAGATGTTATATGTATATGATATTCGAACGCAGGCACGCTGGTGATCCTGACGGTGCTGAAGCGGCGGCTGCGGCTGTCCGACGAGACAGTGGGCGCGCTCAGCTGCACGTCGTACATCCTCGCCACCACCGGCCTCGTCGCCGCCACCACCACCATCTCCGTCTTCTTACGTAAGCTTCACTACTATAATAATCATCACCATCGTCAGTCCATTGAAGGCTATAAAATAAACCTTTTCCTAAGGTGGCTTTAAGTCCAATTTGCGAGTTTTAAAACGGTATGGAACGATAAATAATTTGCAATGCTGTCGTTTGCTGGATAGTCGAATTGAAGGCTTTTTCACTAGGGATTTTTTAGTAATCAGAATCGTCATCAGTCCATTGATGGATATCAAATAGACCAGGGGGGCTATTCCTACACGTGAGATGAGATGAGATTTTATCTTGGTCACTCTCACACCTATGAAGTTTCAAAGGAGAGCAACAAGGATGAAAAAAGGTGAGATGAGAATCTCAAATCTCCGAATAGGGCCACTGTTCCAAAGTTAGCTTAAAGTCCAATTTTTTTTTTTTACTTTTAAGCGTCTTTCAAACAGAAGGAAGTTCTAAGTTCGTCTGTTTTTTTGTATGTTCATTAAATTGTACGAGTATAAAGTAAATAATTTGACCAGTGATGTCATCTGCGCAAGAGTCAATTTAAAAGCTCTTTCACTAAGGGAAGGCTTTATTAGTCATAGATACACTTGTGTTGCTTTTGACAGCCATTTTGTTTGATGTTAAGGATTGAACCGGCTTACACATTAAAGCATCGCCCCAATTGAAATCAGGCTAAATGAAAAAGTTCATGCGCTCGACCGTGGCGTCTCTCAGAGACTGGATTTCAGGCCTTCTTGACCGTGTCTGAGATAATAGCCCGTTACAACAGGACTGTCAACAGTACTCGTTACAACAGCTTTAGCAAGGGCATTACACTGACTTTTTATCTTTACGAAAACTTTTCGTTTTCGTTGGCTCCATATATTTCAATAACCCTGGCGAAAACGTTAAGGAACTAGGTTAATTGTATGGAGCCAAACGAAAACGAAAAATGTTTTCGTTGACTATCAAAACTCGTGGTAAGTCCTCAGATCGTTAAAATGTGCAGCAGAGAGAGTGCAAGTGCAGGATATGATGCCAACATTCCGCGTTTTACTAAAACATTAGACATTGTTTCACGACATGCACATTGTCGTGGAAAACCACAACGTCCATTGTCGATTTTTTTTGTTTTATGTAGAATAGGTCGGCATTTGACCAACAACTCGCCTGATGTTAAGCGACGTTGTGGTCTATGATGGAGCACGATGACCTATAAGGTACTTATTCACTCTAGCCTTGAAGTTTAGAGTAAAGAGGTACAAAGACGGTAGTTGAGTAAGGCGCTACAAGTGCGCCACTGCTCAGACCCGTCTTCGGAACGGATTTTACCTACTGATGATGTTTGTCGGTCACATACGCTAAACCACTTTTTTAATCAGAACTCATTGACAACATCAATGCTAACTCAGTCTCGGTATAGCTAGAGTTAGGTACGCAGTTGCAGTCGGTTCCACATTGTCTTGGCAAATGTTCAACTATTTTGTTCTCGAGCGTAGTCTTTATGTTTAGATTGAATGACAATTATTACGTAGTCTGATCATAAATGTTATTAGCCCAGATTTTTTTTTCATTTTCAGAACAAATTACTTATACCAAATAACAACAATATAAGCCCAAAATAAACCTAACAAAAATTACAAACTACAAATAATAAACAGAGCTTAAGTCAATATCTGCGGGTACAGTGGGTACTCATAATAATAATAATAAAAAAACATTTATTTATCAAGTACCATAGACTCATACAAGTTTAAATTAAATAATAAGAGTAGCAGTCACATTATTTTCGTCATAAAATGCACTACATTAATAAATAATTAATAGATATAAATATAAATGGATGAATTGAATTAATTAAACGAGTAATCAAAATGTCAGTAAGTGCAAAAAAAAAACAGTCAAATTAAAAAATGTCAACAAAAGGTTGACAACGTTAACTCGCTGAATAGCAATGCTAATTCTCTGAATGAGGTAAGCACCAGCCCTTTAGTCGTTTGGTCTCTCTATCAGCCGCTGTGATGAGTTGAAGAGCAACCGTACGCTTGGACCCCAACCCAAACTTATAGAAATTAAAACGAATTCTTCGTAAATAGTCATACTAACTAGCCAGTCTATAGAGCGAATTGTCGTCCAAGGCAAGGTTGAAGGCATTAGACCGCGCGGCAGGTCACCTATGGACCGATCAGGTCAAATCTGCTGTGGTCGGTCCCGTGCATGAGTGCACAAGAATGACCTCGAGCAGAGAGACATGGCGAGATAATGTGAGGCGCATTACATCAGCCCCTGCCAATAACAATACTGCATGACGACCACTACCGCTCTGTCAAGAGCGTAGCGACCAAGAGAAAGAAGTCATACTAACAAGATGATTTTCACAATTTAAAAATAATCTATTTTTACAGTTCCTTTGGTGGGGATCATTGCTCAAGGGTCACAAGTAGTACAGAGGCCGCTGGTCATCAAGCAGATTTTGCCAACCGAACAAGGTATGTTTAATACGTTTAGACGAATCTCTTGGATCTCTCAAATGAAAAGGTAAGCAAACTTATTTAATAACGGTGTTGTTGTAATACAAAAACATTAGACATTGTGTCACAACATGCACATTGTCGTGGAAAACCACAACGTCCATTGTCGATTTTATTTTACTGACGACATGATGACGTAGCTTAATACTATGCATAGTACGTGGCGTAAAACATCATTGTAAACTTTAAAGAAAATTGCCGCAGTTGATTTAAACTAAGGACGAAACTTAATGCCCTCTTTGTGCTGTAATCAGGAAGATAAAAAAAAATCCTCTTTTATAATGTAGATAATTTGTTGACGTTTCTGAAGATGATTGCCATTTGAACAGTCAACTGACCGCAATGCAACGCCAGTGCAGAGATTTTTTCGTTATGAAAATCGTACCGTGCACCGGGCCACGATATGACCACAGAATAGTCCTTGTTACATAGAGCAGACATTTCGATATGAATACATAGTATATGATGAGCGTTGCAGTATTTCACGATATGACAAAGTATTATGACACGATGTCACACCGTGACACTAAGCGATATTGTACCGTGGCATGCGTATAGATCCTTTATATATCGTCGCAGTAATCACTGCTACGGCAGCTACGAAAGCCTAAATTAAAACACACGTACGTCATAGCCGTAGCGACACTGCGTCGGTGTCTCTACGCCAATACTGCACTGCAAATGTGATATTTACATATTACATTTTATTATAACTTTATTTCATAAAATTGAATGGAGAACACAACATCATCATAACCTATCCACCCAACACTTCACTCTAGGACACACTATACTATGAAAAGCCACTTCTGAAACTCTACAAGGTATAGGTTTTTGTATAAAAACGTTGGCCAACGTTACAGCTTGTAAATACCTAGAGTTGAACAGCAGCAACGCTTTGAGCTCATCTTCTCAACCAACACAAAATACTGTACTTACAACATTAAATCATTAGAGATAGAAAACCTCGCCTTTGTGTAACCAGGGCTGCGCAAAATACACGTTTTGCTTTAATTGAAATACAAATAAAAAATCGTATCCGACTAAACGAAAACTGTATCGCAAGTAATTAAATTACGAAATACAAAATACCTTTAGGTAAAGTATTTTTTTGAAATATAAAATACAAAATACAGTATTCTAGCTATTTTCAAATGAAATACAAATTACAAAATAAGTAATCCAGACCAGCACGGGCTGAAAAGTAGAGGAGGCAAGCAAAACTTATTTTGTCAATTTTTTTTGTACACATATACATGACTTAAATAACAGGAATACATAACAGGTGCAGTGTTGCTAACTCTAATAGCTGCTTCATCCATCATTACAGTCGCCTCTCAGTCACTCTCACGATCGCTAAATGAAAGTTATTTAATTGTAATGAAATGTATAATATTAAAATGTCTTTTAAAGCCTCAACTATTAGAAATAGTAATTGCAAAATACTTCGGCGTCAGGTATTTGAAATACTACTTACAAATTACATTTTAAGGAAGTAATTGAAATACAAATACCAAATACTTATTTATATATGTATTTTAATTACAAGTAACTCAAATACTGCCCAACCCTGTGTTTAACACATGGTCGATTACGTTGAACTGGGTACATGGTTGATTACGTGAACATGCTATGTCCACACCACATACTCATACATACATACATATAGGAAGCGATAAACTAAAGTAAATTTAACTATTTTTAGAACTTATCAGTTGTATAATTCAGTCAGGTAACAGGGGTACAAACGGTGCAATATAATTCATAAAATATACTGCTATTTATTTAAAGGAATTATTTTAACATTGATTACTATGAATTACTGCGTGTATCAGTCTCAATTTTATGACACTCATAAATTTTGGTCAAATTTAATCGATTCCGCGATTTCACGGCACGATTGTAATGTTACATAGTACGAGTATATTATAATCTTAATATTTATAAATTACGTGTCACGTTGTTTGTCCGCTATAGACTCCTAAACTACTTAACCGATTTCAATCAAATTTGCACACCGTGTGCAGTTCGATCTAACTTAACAGATAGGATAGCTCACATATACATACATATATATATATAAATAATAAACGCAAACGAAGTCGCGGGGTGACAGCTAGTGATGAATAAATTATACTCGTTTCCATGTGCCCATATCCTGTTCATCCTTCCTTACTGATAATAAAATCAAAAGTTTTTTTTTTTTTTTGTGAATGACTTATGCTATTGGCCACTGAGGCCTCTACAGCGTACCGGACGTAAGGCAAGCGCGGAGGGCGCAGGACCTTTATAGAAAATCAAAAGTAACTCTGGCTGTCTATTTGTAGGCTTTTCATGGCTAAACAGCTGAACGTATCTTGATAAAATTTGATAAATAGTTGATAAATAGTATGTCACAAGAAAGGTTTTTGTGTAGTTTTTCTGAATAAATAAATATTTTGACATGAAATTCTGTAAATTAATAAATATTAACGTGCCGCTTACCAAATGCGTTAGACGTCATCACATAATAGTACGTAGTTGGTACCAAAATAACAACTGACAACTAAAATTAAAACTCCGCTCAAAACCAGCAAGTAATTTTTTTTAAATGTTGGACTCTGATCTCTTTGGTAACGGATTATTATTCATAATTTGATAATCAGTTACAGTATATCACGAGGAGGGTTTATTAATACTATTGTCTGAATAAACGCGAACGTACAGCTTTAACAGCTAGTAAAAATATATTTCTTGAAAGTACTGCATCAAATGTTATAATTTTCCTTAAGTTTCCTTGCTTTCCCCTGTGGGTTTCCCTTAGTAAGTTTAAAAAATATAGAGTACGTAGAATTTAAAGTAGATTCATATTATAAAGCCTATCATGACGTAAGTTTTAAGGTTTACCTAACTTCAAACAGATGAAAAGTCGATGCAGTGTTATTGAAACTTATCATATGATTACAAAAATTGTTGAACGTCATTTTACAACAGCGAATTACTTAATTGTTTTATTTTAACTTAATTTAATAACGATATTTTATTTTGCATTATATAAATGCAATGTTTATATGAGAGCAATAAAATGATTTTGTGAATTTATTATCAAATTTCTATTTTTATCCGTCAACACTTCAGCAAAACAAGGCTATTTTAAGTATTGTAGAAATAGATTACACAACTTTACACAAATATGCGTACGTGACGTGTCACGCGCTACGTACGTATACATAAAAAATATGTATTGTTTCTATGTTTTTGTCAGAATCAAAATCATTAATTGTTCAACTGTGTGTTACTAAGATCTTAATATATCTACGAGTAAATATATCATAGAACACAAATTTTGTGAAATAAGGTACTTATCGATACATCATGTAGGTTAGGGGTTTGTTGTCTGCGGCAGTTGTCAATCGACAAATTACATATTTAGAACCAGCAAAATTGTTTTTTTCCCAAAACCAATTTGTTGAAAATTTGCGAATAAGACGTAGTATCCATAAAACGGAAACAAAAACCTCTTAGCAATTAATACAGCATCAAGTCAAATACAGTCAAATACACACACACAGTTGTTAACAGATTTTTAAAGAACTTTTTTTAAGAACGTGAAAATTAGTATTAAAAAGTAATCATAGCTTAGTTGGAGAAGGTCCGCGGTTGGAGGGAGCGTGTTCAAGCCCAGCAGCCAGACGGCACGCACCAATTTGTTCATTGTGTGAACATACCTATGTGCGTATAATATTGTATGTCATCTGCTGCATGACTGGAGCCCGGTGTACAGCGACAGGCTCGCCCCTTGTCACATTTGGGACTGAATATCGTCCGGCGAAGTGGGGGTGTTGTATCACACCTCTGCTAGTCCCCTCGGGAAAAAGGCGTGACGATATGTTATGTAAAATTAGTATTAATATGCCTTTCCTTGTTTTCAGGTAAAATTTACAGCGTCCTAGGCGCCTTAGAGTCTGCAGTGCAGACCGTATCTTCGCCTCTGTACTCTCTACTCTACAGCAGGACGGTCTCATCAGTTCCTGACGCTTGGCTGCTGCCAGGCATCGTTCTATCCGCCATACAACTGCTGGCCTTCTTCACAACAAGAAGATTAGAAATTAGGACGTCACAGAAAACAAATGAAGCTAAAAATAACATAGAATCAGATAAAAATGGCGCAGAACGACCATTAAGGGATAATAACGGTGCTAATACTTCGAATACTCAATTAGCACCGGAAACTAAAGATAAAGAACGTTTAGATTTAAAATGATTGTTTGTAAGTTTTTTTTTTTAATATTATGGTGATAAGAAATAAACTATTTTATAAATTTTATCGTTTTTCCATGACCTGCTTTCTTTAAATTGTCGATTGGTGTCGGTTGTGCTATTTCATTTAAAAACTCTCAAGTCGTACTGCTTACCAAAACTATTATTCTTTCTTTGTAGTAATATAAATCACGAAGTTAGACAAAAGTGCAAAAAGACTGAGATAAGCATTTAAATATGCAATTATTATTTACTCACATTTTCTTAGCAAATTACCTCGGATCAAACTAGAGGAAAAGATGGAACACTGCGTTATACTCGTATCTCGCTGAAGCCACTTCTTTTTTAACCTTGTGTGCGTGGTAATGTTGCCATGAAAATCATTTACAATTGCACGAAAACTAATATTAATTCCCAAACTCTACGTTAGCCATTTCCGTTCCAATATACAACCTTAGTACATTTAATATTCTAAAACTGCACATATTTGTTAGAGTTTAATGTTAAGGCTTTTTCAAAATTGACTTGTAAAAAAACAGTTTTTAAAAAGAACTTCAAAATGTAGTTCTAGCCACACTTTTATAATGCACTATGTATATTTATGGATACGAAATTATACCTTAATCCAATACAGATAATGTCGAGGTGAGAATGACCAAGCGAGTAGCGTAGTTTTTTTGCATCAATGTGTGAGTGTTGTGTACATATACGACAGTAGCGTAGTTTTTGGATGGTTTTTGGCTTCACCTAAATCATACGCCGTGCGCTATCTTATCCTCTAGGTTGATCTGAGGCAAATTACAAATAATAATTTAGGTTGTACAGTGAAACCAAAACAAGATAATACGCGACCGCAACAAGAGACGTCATAATAGGAATGATGATTTTACTTAAAAAAAAAAGAAAAACAAGTTACTCAGTTTGGAAATTAAGTATGCTCAAAAAATTTAGAAAAAAGAACCTGAAGGCTTCGTATACCACCACCAATTTAGATAAAGAAGATTTACAAGGTTGTGATTTTAGCGCTTGTTCACAAAATTAAATCAAATCCGCAATATCCTGTGATAGATATTAATCAAACCAGTAGGTAGGTAATCGATTTTGATAAAGATTTGATTAATTGTCATCGACAGTTTTATCTTTCCACACCTTGGCTCGATGTTTTAACAAACTAGCTCAACATTACTAAATAGATTTTACATTGATAAAAGTATTACTTCTATAAGCTTCATGTGCCAAATACTTATAGCTAAAACCGTTTTTTTCCAACTCCGTTTTGAACCCCTGCGGTTTCTATATGTGAGAATTGGGGGTATTTTGGCTATCCCTGTAGCACATCAATATTAAGTAAGTAGTACTTTTTTTCATGTCGATGATGTACGAGTAGAACATTTATTATAGCAGTGCTACACTCGCGCACGATGTCTTTTTCGTGAATCGTAGCAGAATTTCTAGACGAATATGGCGCAATATTTTTTTTACCTGACTGTCCAAAGAAAGGTAATGTATTGTAAGTGTATAAATACTAGTGGCTTTATGAGCAGCCGTCTGTCCTCTGCAGTTCACATTTCTGAACGAATTCTCGTTTTCAGGTTGCGTTGTCAGGTTCAATAATTTTACAGATTTTTTTGTCTAGCCAGTTTTTGGATTTTTTTCTTGAATTGTCATTTTGAAGAATTTTCAAAAACTGGCTGGACTAAATTGGACAAAATTTCCAAAAACTGAGTTGGCAAAAAAATCTAAGTAATTATCGAACCTACTCACAAAATTTCAAGAGAATCGGTCAGAAATACGACCTTAGAGAAAGCCAGAGATTCAGAGAGAATCCAGACGTATGAAAGCATTTTTGTCGAAGCTAAAGCACAAACGCTTCACTCGCTAACGCTCGCTCGGTCGATTAAATGTATGTGTATGGATCGTATAGTGGTTGACGACTTTTAATTCGTGCGATTCCGGCCTAGAATAGAATCGCGTCTTGTCTTTCCGCAGGAAACGTAAGATGAACTTAATTAAAAACGGTGACTTTATTTTGTAGAACTATTTATTTTATTACGAGCTTAAATCAAACCGACAGACATTTTTAATGGAAGAACGGATATAGAGATGGCTATATATGTAAGTGCTATATATATATAGCGATTAACGATTCATATATATATATATATATACTATATATGAATCATATTAATATATAACGATTCGTATAAATATATATATATATATAGTTACGATACAAATAATCGACTAAAAGGTTTATGATTTTACTAATACTACAACAATCTACAAAGGGACAATCGCAGGAGGCGCACACCAACTCGTGCCACCTATCCGAATAGTGACAGATACCTATCTCACCAAAAAATGCATTCCCAAAGAGGGTTGATGTCAGGTAGCCGGCCGTAAAACTAAAGCCAAATCTTCTAGAGTAATCTTTTCTTAATATATAGTGGCACGTTGTTTGTCCGCTATAGACTCCTAAACTACTTGACCGGTTTCAATCAAATTTGCACACCGTGTGCAGTTCAATCTAACTTAACAGATAGGATAGCTCACACACATATATATATACACATACATATAAATAACACGCGAACGAAGTCGCGGGGTGACAGCTAGTAAGTAAGTATAAAGCCAGTCAGTAAACTAATTTGAAATAATAACACTGGTAACGTATACGTACTGTATCGACCCCACCGGAGTAGGAAAAGCGTAGGAAGAAGAAAGTTGACAACTTTTAATTATATCTCATGTGATTGAACTTTTTTACGTAAAGAGTCTGATGGGTGGTCTACATCTACAACTACTACTTTTTTTAAATTTATTTATTTTGTAAAAAATATACATTTTAAAACACAAAGTATTGAAAAACTAAACAGTTTGTGCTTATCGTTTGTTACTTACTCTTATCGCTACATGCTACATTCCTTTATGCAAACTAAACTACCTTAAAAAACTTCCTAACCTGAAAATACTGAAACACTGACGTTGCTCTGGTAGTATACTTTGCAGTGTGCAATGTACAATCTCCTGGCAGGCACACACAGCTCTCGAGAAAAGGTTTTCATTCATATTAAAATGAATTTTCATTTTATTCTGACCAATTAATAAATAGGATTTTGCTCACCCACTTGTGGTATGCAGACGGTAAATAATGCAGACGGTATATCAATAATAGATAGCTGTGATAAACATACATAATAATATTATGTTAGTTTGAATGAGAAAGCAAAGTCATAAATCACAACAAAATTGACATTATCTTGGGGAAAACTGATTTCATTGCGCAACGTACGAAAAATCTTACAGATTGTAATATGCTAGTCCATTTGCATGTAGTTTGATATTTTTGCATAATACTTAATTAAAATTTTCCTTAAATTATGGAAAGTTTATATAGGACATATTCTCAATTATTTCCTCATATCTCGTGAGATATGAGGAAAGAATTAATAGATACTGTTACTAATCCATGATTAAGCTAATACACAATCAAATTAAAATGTAAGTACTCTCAAAAACGAACGAAAGCACCTATTTAAGATTGTACACTATCTTGTAGTTCTAGACTATTCTAGATACATTCTGCAAGGATGGCAAGGACATGAGACAGATGTTGGCAAAATGAAAATAGATATGTGAGTTCTTTGATTGAGCAGCAATTATTTTTGTAGCAATATGTATGTACGAGAACCAGAAGACGCAGCGTGAGAAGGCCTCCCCTAAGGTGGACCGACGATCTGGTGAGGTACAATTCAAACCGCTGGATGCGAGCTGCGCAATACATCGCTATGAAGATCATTGGCCTTTGTTAAGAGGGCCGCGACGTTCTGAAATTTCCACACAAACGCGCTACTCAAATTTCTTGAAAACTATGAGTCAGATTATGATGAAATTTAGCATGTACAATTAAATTAACAATATCTCCGCCCCTATGTTCTTGGTTTTTTTTAAAAACGTTCTCAAGCGAAAATAGAGCTATGAAACATATCCGCATTTTTAAGGGGTCACTTTTGACTGATTTATTCAATAGGTAGACAAAGTAAATCAAAAATTCCATTACATAGGGAGGTTGTCTTCATCATTGTCTGTTAAATGAATCCATAATACAAGGAAAATTCTTAGTTACTTATTTAAGAATGATTACAGAAGTGCAAAAGTCTTTAAAAAAATTGAAATTGCACTTTGTCACTCTGTAGGTAACTTTAGAGGCTCGTCAGTATCATTACTCGCTCTCTTCGCTCGTCTTCTTCTTCTAGACGAAATGGCTATAGAATACCTTAAGCCAATGCGAAGTTAGCCCTAAGTGGTCGCCGGACTCTTAAGCAGTGGACGTCCTGAAATGAAAATTACGATGGTGATGGTGTACGTGATATTTATTATACTAATATAAAAGTAACTAAGTATCCGTAATCGTTTTAGATGTACTCATTCTAACATTAACATTCTAAAATCACGCAAATTTCGTTTCTTGCTTTTGTTATCAAACGATAACACCTAACGACGACCAGTCACGTTACTAAAAGAGGCGGGCCATAGATCTGATCTGAAACCGATACCCATTATACATTACCTTATCCGATAATACATCAGTATAAATACTCGGATATCAAAAAAATATTAATATTCTGGAAAAACCGTAGCTCGTATCTGTTTTTTATTGAAGTGAATTAAAAAGAACAATGTAAGTACTTACCGATGATTGTATCTGCAATTTTTTAACAGAACAAGTGATAATGAATAATACAGCATTTATCTATCTTACTATGACTTTTTGGTGGAACATAGGTAGATAACAACATGTACTAATTGTAATTTCTTTTGTTTAGCATGCAACGCCCACCGTACAATCCCGGCTTCAACAACGGTCCTATGGGCCCCAACGGCTTCCCTGGACAGGTGCCGCCCAACCAAGGCTTCGGCCCCGGTAGGCCGTTTCCCCAGGGCGGGCAGTTCGGCCCCCAGGGCGGGCAGTTCGGCCCCCAGGGCGGGCAGTTCGGCCCCCCCGGCGGTCAACCCGGCATGCCCCAGCAGAACAACCAACAGCCAGGCTGTTTCATGCCAGCAGCGACGATCAGAAAAATCAGCAACACGACTCCCCCTAGATTCGAACCTGGCTTTCAATAACCCCACTACCAGTCGCATTGGAATCTCGCTCGATAGCTTAAGTGTTAAGTGAATTTGTAAATATGTATGTGTTTTTGTCATAAAACAAATACATTTATTTATACACGCACTTACGTGTACTCTTCATTGTAAAGGCAGGTGGATAAATATGTTTTGTTTGAAGTACAATAATAACATACTACATTATATAGGTTAACAATAGAATATGTAAAAAACAGTTATTAATGTTATGTAACATAAGGTATTCTTAAATAAATGTTTTATTCCAAATCTACTTCTCGTCTATCTATTATTACGCGTAAAATGTATGTCCCTACCAACCCCACCATCTAAAAATTATTTCATTAAATGACGCCTTACAAATGTGAAAGTTCATGTGTAAGTCTGTCTGTGCCCACTCAACTTCAATTTAGATGAAATAGGTACCTACTACACAAATAAAACTTATATTATGTGTTAGCCATTGGTTTTTTATTTCGGAAAAATTAAGTTACTATACTCGTAATTATGCGACAGTAACCCCGAAGCACAGCTAGTTGTTGTTATAAATCGAACTTTCTTTGTACTCCAGCCGCTTGACTGTAATCCAATTATGACAATATAAAAACTGAAAATGACGTAGGTGCAACATTCATACATTAACATATAAAAAGTGAATAGGTCCCGTATCGTCACTTGCCATCAGGAGTGTTGTGGTCAAACGTAGGCGCAATTAATCATAAAAAAGATAACAGTAGTTTTTTAAATCAACTCACGATTTAAAAAACGTGACTTGGTTATCCTTCGGACTGATTCTAAGCCAATTAAGACTGAACTGTCCCCATCACTCTCATTTCCATATGAGTGAAAGCGATATTTACATAAATTATATCTATTGTCTGAGAACCGTGCAGTTTGCCAAATACCTAAAGCAGAGAAGCAATCGTTAATTGAAAAAAAAACGCCAGTGAGAGGGAGACAACCTATCGAACTTTGTCTCGTTCTTACTAGCGCATTTTGGCATCCTCGGCCTATGAAACTAAGTCGGTTATTAATTATGTAACAACGAAGCAATTCAAATTCCTTTTCAAAGGGCATAAAAACATTGGTGTGCAAAATATATGATTTTTAGTGACGTTAATCTAATTCTTTCAGTTAAAATGTTTAAGGTTTTATTTAGTTAATATATATATTTTTTAATTATCTTTTTTTTTTTTAAGTTGTGTAAATTTTTTTTTACTTTCGCATATAATACTCAACTAATTCATTACCTGCTACACACAAACAGCTTTACATATTTTCTTCCTCCACATCGCTGTATAGTCTCTAGGTACTCGATTTTTGGGTCTGTGGGCAGCTGGAGTGCGGGCTCGGATCCCGGTGGGCGGCGGCAGTTTTGGCAGGTGCCGCCGTAGTACGTGAGGGTGCCATTCCCGGAACAGTGTTCTGAGCATGATGCGAGAGGGGTATGCGTTCCGTATGGAGATCCCGGAACCCCGTGACATTCATCGAAACTGACCACCAGGTGGTTTTTAGTAGGTCACCAACAAGGCAACCCCACATTCCCTAAACGTGACCCTTAATCGCGGTTGGGCGTCTGAAAACAGATTTTTCACCTATAAAAAAAAGATACTCGGCTCTGTCTTCGGAAATCTTACATTCGTATAGTATTTATAAACTAGGCTTTGTGAGCTGAAGGGCTCGCGAGTCTGTAACTCATATTTCTCTGCCATAATAAAAAAAATCCTAAAACTGAATCGACAATAAAAAACTGTTTACTAATCGCAGCTGCTCACAAAGTCGGCTGAGAAATGCGGCCTGTAGAGTACAACTGCCGGACAGACGCCCGTCAGGCGGCCCGACAAACAAAAGCATTTATTCCGAAGCCGAAGCAGAGATGCTTCGCTCACGCTCGCTCGGCCAACTATGCGGCCAAAACACGGAGCCCTGCAGGACTCCAGTATTTATTTTATTTTATTTATTTGTGTAACCGACAGCGTTACATAGTAATATTTGATACAATAATAATAATATTCAGAATAAGGCCAAAACAGATTACAATAATTAAAAAAAATATATATAAATTCAATTTTACGACGTTACGACAATAAACATTACATTAAAATAACAATCAAGGATTCCAAAATGTATACAGGCAAAATGTGTGTGTGTGTGTGTGTGTGTGTGTGCGTTTGAGAGAGAGAGAGAGAAAGACAGAATGAAAGGGAGTATGGTGATGCATTAGGATGCAGACCTCCTTTCAGACCTGTCAGCCTTCCTTATCCTCTCCTTTAAAAATTTGTAAGTTTGAGCAGCGCGACAAAGAATAGAATTTCGAACATAGAACATATTTCGAATTTATCGGCATACTATGGCAGCAGCAATCTCTTCATCATTTTCATTTAGATGTGTACTTACAGCTTTAAAAGCTTTATTCGAGTAATTCAAAAACATACCATTTGTAAGCCTTCTAATGCAATTATGATGCGTGTCTAAACACGCCCTAGGCTCCTTATTTCACAAATAATTAATCATTTATTTTCCTGTTTTGACCGAGTTCTAGGACATTGACTATAATGATGACTCAGTCGCTGTTTACTAGCACTAATACTTAATTAATAATGTGTTAATCTGCCATCGCTTCTTTTGTTATCAGGCTTTAGTAGATTAGTTCATTGTGGGTTGTCTACTCTACTGGTAGTAGGTAAACAAGTAATTCAGATAATTGGGCTTTGATCAAGCTAATATTATAATTAGGTCATGTTTAAAAAAAGTTTAATCAGTTTATTTTGCAATGTTTTTTAGTAAAAGATTTCTGAGTTTTTAATAAAGATTCTGTGGCCATTCATATAGAACTTGAAAATAACAAGTTTAATAGAGATAACCAAATGATCTTTTCCAGGCTTAGTCTCTTTTGCCGATTTTGTTAATAACTGTACTGTTTATTTTTATTTTATGGGCATACACTTGGCTTAGTGCATGGTATAATGATATACTCCGCCAAGTATAGCATTCAGCAACACGTAGTAACGCCAATCAATGCTTAAAAAGGACCGAAATAAGTCATTTACAACAAGTTCGAAAGAGACGGATGACGATGACGTCATTACGTGTTTGCTGAATGCTAGACCTTGTTTTTTTGGATCATGGCTTATTGTGTTTTTTTAAAGCATACAATGAAGGTTTGCTGTTAACGCTGGCAGAAGGGCTGAAAGTTAGCATGTATGTAGCTTAGCTGCCTGATGTTAAGCAATGATGCGGCTTACTATGTAGCACGCTTGCCTGGGAGAAACCGATTCACTCGAGACTTGAAGACATGCAGACTATAACTATCGAGGCTAAATTGATCGATTGACAATAAACTTAGTGTCAGCCAGACACTAAGTATGAGCCGCCGCGCGCCGCCGCCGTAACCCTGGACCTAGTCGGCTTTTGGGTCAACATTTTATTAAAATGTCTTAATCATCTTAATAAAGCTAGCTAGCGCATGAAAACAAAACTACTTGCAAAATCTTACTATTTACTCGACTGCGCAAGAAGGAGGGTTATGTTTTACGAGTGTATGTAAATTATGAAAGTATGTATGTTTGTGGGTATGTATGTATGGAGGTTTCTTTGGCACGTCTTAGAGCTTAAACAGCTTGATAGATTTTGACATGTGAGTTGTCATTTGAATCGTTTGGAAGTGACATGGACTAACTACAACCTGGGTATCTTTAAGGTTAGAGTGAATAAGTACCTTCTAATAGGTCGTCGTGCTCCATATTAGACTACGATGTCGCTTAACATCAGGCGAGTTGGAGGTCACACTTCGAAAAAAAAAAAACGTGGTACAAGATTTTGGGGTTTTTTTTTAATAATGTTGCTTGTTTAAGTAAACATTTAGATCTCACTATATTTTAATAGATAAATCTTAATGTTATGTTATGCTCATGTCATCAATAGGCATGGTGTTATTTATCTTAAATGCTGATGCAAATACTTTTCAATTGTGTGGTTTCATGGCTGCTTTCGGATTTCAAGTTGCCGAATTTCCAAGTCTAATGACCATGAGAGTAATTTAAAAAAAGATGCCAGAGATTCCTATATTCGCAGATCTAAATCGTACACACAATGGAACACTTATTAAAATAAATAAAACTACGTATAGGTTTACTACGACTTCACAAGCGTTCACTTCACGTGTTGAGCTGACGATCAACACGGCATATGTATGAGTAGGTATGTTTATATCACCGTGACAGAATTTTGTTGTTTACTAGGTAAGTAGACACTGATACCCATCATGATCGCCGCAATATGATATATGGATTAAAAGGTTTTCTAAAAAATAAGTCTGAATAACTGTTATGTGTTATTAGTCATTTCGAAAATACCTAGACTTATGTAAAAAATATTCCATAGATGATGAAACTTTTTATAATTAACATAACATAACATTTTTATTATTGTATGTCATCTGCTACGTGACTGGAGCCGGGTGCATGGTGACAGGCTCGCCCCCTGTCACACTTGGGACTGAATATCGTCCGGTGAAGTGTGGGTGTTGTATTACATCTTTGCCAGCCCCTTCGGGGGAAAGGCGTGACGATATGTTATGATATGTTACAATTAACATCAGGAGTAATAACCAGAGAAATAGAGCAATGGCAAGAGACAGGATGACCATACCCAGGGGCCCTATTCGGAGATTTGAGATTTTCATCTCACCATTTTTCGTCCTTGTTGCTCTTGTTTGAAACGTGTAGGTGTGAGAGTGACCAAGATAAAATCTCATCTCATCTCACGCGTAGGAATAGCCCCCCTGTAGTCCCATACATCGATACTGGTGGTCCATCAATCCATCATAATGATCTTTAGTACTACATTCTTGCAGAAAAGTTTTTTGACTAGAGACCGAGCGAGCAAGCTAAGCAACTCTGCTTCAACTTTGGAAAAAAATATATCGTATGTCCAACGTCCGTCTATTGGCCGTCTTCCCCTACAGGTCGCTTTTCTCAATTATTGAAATTTTGTAAGAATTATTTTGTTCGGGGTTCGATATTTTTTTTTTACAAAATGGCCAGACTGGCAGAAATCGCTTCGCTCGTGGTCAATTTTTTTTTTTTATGTAGAATAGGTCGGCGTTTGACCACCACCACCACCACCACCAACTCGCCTGATGTCAAGCGACGTTGTGGTCTAAGATGGAGCACGACGACCTATAAGGTACTTATTCACTCTAGCCTTGAAGTTTTGTAGAGTGAAGAAGTACAAAGACGGCAGTTGAGTGAGGCGCTACAAGTGCGCTACTGCTCAGACCCGTCTTCGCAACGGTTACACCGGACTACATCCCGAAACACGACTAGGTCATTTCACGGCATGGCTTGGTCCGGTGGGTGGTAACTAGCCACGGCCGAAGCCTCCCATCAGAGTTTGCTACCCGGTTAGCACTACCCGGGGACCACGTGTAGGGAATCAGAATAGAGTATACTCCTACGGACGTGGGTAGCTCAGCCCCCGATCAATACAAGTACTCGCGCCAAAAATATCAACATAATGAAAGGAGTCCGGGGAAGGAAAACGTCCGGATTTTATAATGCTAGGATCCTAAGAAAATTATAATGACAGACGTTGACTTTAAAAGGCACGAATCGACGGACAAAATGAACCCTTCTTGTGTTCTTGTTGCGTATTTTTCTTATCTGAAAACTATACGAAATGAATGATAAGTGTTGAAGATTAGCGGAAACACCAATTAAGGAAATTTGGAAAATACTGTGTAACATCATAGATAATTAATAATTAAACAATTCTTTCCTGTTACAACCTAAGTAATCAATTCGTGAAATTATTCAGATTCACATTTTGAAGGTTTGCCAAAATTAGGCTTGAATGAGATTAATAGAGATTAAGAATGTTATTTTTAGATACATAATTATTTATATCTTATCTAAAACACACTAAATAAGGATGTCTATATTTAGACATTTCGTAAGCCAGTAAAATAGATATTGATAAAAGGTTAGTTACAAAAATACCTACCTAGCTTTAGTGATTTATTTATAGAGAACCACAAGTAGAAATTTAGATTTTGTAACATCATTTACGAGTATGTGTTCAATGCATCTACGTTTTGGTTTTCAGGTTAGTATTAAGTAATATGCACAATCTTAGCTTCGTAAGTAAGTTCGGACAGATTGTAAAAAGCTGGATGAAAAGATGAGTAAATATAGGTAACTAAATGGATAATTAAAAGATAAAAACTAAGGCAATAGAAAAGTGCCAAAAGTAAATAAAAAAAATATGACAGCGTTATATTTTTTCGTGTTTATTAGAGCTTAATATACTTCTGCGAAAAACATCCAACAGTCTGTCCGACAGCAGCTTGCAAGTGTAAACTCCGTAGCGAGTGCTGTCGGACATTTCTCGTGAGAGTTTTCTTGCAGGTGGAGACGTGGCCTTAGGCCTGAAATATACAGGCCAGACGTAAGGCGTGAATACGGCACAGACACGATTCAGTTGTGAAAACTGTAACGGTGTGCATGCGCTGCTACGTTTGCGTATACGTTTGCAAAACGCGTCGCTTTTATACATTTTAAATGAACCAGTTGTGAAGTGACTTCGCACCTGAGCCTTGTACACGCCGCGTCCTTGTCTTACGTCTGGCCTTTATATTTTTACTTTATATATTATTGGCCTTTGAAGATGAAAGTAACAAGTAACAAAGTTAATCATTCAAACAACAAACTGGAGCACCAGTTTGTTGCCAAGCCACGTCACACTATGTACGATTAACATCGATAAATATTATACATCTATTACAAATTATCGTTTTTTTTCCACGTATGTTAAACGTGAATAAATGAAGATATTGATTAGGCAATTAGAATATTGAACCCAATAACAATATCTGATAAATAATTTGCAACATTTGGATACCAATCTGACACATCTGTTTCCCTATTTCATAAAAAGAGAAATACATAGATTAGTAAGAAGTAAAGAGATATCAATTATAAAAATACTGATAATGGTGGTATAAATACTGGCATTAATATCTGTGACAGCACATTCAGTTTCAGTACGAAGAAACTCGATCAATACTTACCTGCACCCAAACGCGGAAGAAAAGTTTTATTTTTACGCACCTTAACCTAATTTAAAAAAAAAAACAAGTAAGTAGATACTTCCCAATTAAGTACTACATGCAACAAATGCAACAAAATTACTTCCGGTTAATTTTTTTAGTTTCTTAAAAGTTTTTTAAAAATTTTTGTGTACTAATCTTTACCTCTTTGATTCACAGAATGCAGCGTCCATCTTCCAACGGATCTTTCTCCGGCATGAATGTTGGCCAGGGACGGCCTGGCGGCTACGACGTGAGCAGGTTCGCCCACCAACCCAGCGCCTGCTTCCTTCCCCCCGGACACATGACTCCAACCAGCCAACACTTCCAACCCAGCTCCTGTTTCATGCCTGCCGCCAACCTTCGGAAGATAAGTAACACGACTTCCCCGAACGTTCGATTTGATCCTAGTTTTATGTAAACTATGTTAAACATGCTGGGATATGGACTAAAATCTCGAATATTTTCAAGCGCTATATTTGTGACGTAAGATGAGAATAATACTGTTATTCTGTTTTTTTATTTTTAACTTATGTTTAAACTTATAGTTACTTTACTTTTATTTAATTAATTGTTATGTTTAATTTTTAAATAAAATATACGAGCTTCTTACTACTACATAATATTTTAATTACAACCTTGTTTTACCTCTTAGTACCTGGATGGCCGAGCTTTGCTCGGTATTTTTTTTTATTTTTTAATTGTGTTTTTTGGATAATAAACAATTGATTTTAGTCTAACCTCAAAGCAAACACTCATTGACTTCGTGTTACTTAACAACGCCATCTGCTGTTGTGTAGTTAAAGCAATTAGTTGCTCACAAAAAATAGTAGTATTATTATTCGCCAATAGATGTCAGGAAGAGTCATATTTTTCAGTTGAGATTGATATTATCGATAAAACACGAATAAAATGATATTTTCTAAAAATGATTCCTAGCTAGATCGATTTATCGCCCCCGAAACCCCCTATATACTAATTTGTATGAAAATCGTTGGAGCCGATTCCGAGATTCCAATTATATATATATATATATATATACAAGAATTGCTCATTTAAAGGTATAAGATTTGCAAAAGACCAAATATAAGCTAAAAGATAATAAATAAATTAGGTCGTTTCTTATAACTATAGTCATCTGTCCTAAATAATGAAAATTAATATCGAGGGAGTTATAATATGAGGAGCATAACAATATAAATTAGGTTTTTTTTTTAATTATACTTACTTTAGAGGTACTCCTCTAAACATGAAGAAGGACCATGTCGGCTACCAACTCAGTCACTGAAGAAAATGTACTAGCAGTTGAAAAACCTATAACTATACACAAATGTAGAGCATAAATAACAACTCTGCAATGGGATCGGCAGCAAGCAAAACGGTTCCAGGATCAGCTGTTTATTAGAATACGTTGGTAGTAAGCCACACAAACTGATCAATTAACAAATTTACCGTAGTTATTTTATGATAGTTAAGTCTGAGGCAGGCGAAAAAGAGAACTTACATGGTTTATGGACAATTGATGAAATATGTCTGTATAACTGATGCAACCTCGAAACAAAGCTACAGTCGACCGTAAAATAGAATAGAAGGGTATGGTTCTTCGAAAATGAAACAATTCCTACAAAACGGCAAGCCCAAAACTCCCAAAAACCAATGTTAACTCGTTTTTTTTTCTATAAGACGGGTCATGTTGCTATTGTTCAAGTAGGAAATCAAGGTCAGTTCAATTTGAGTCGTACGTGACCGTTTGTGCCCCACGAGTGTTGACATTTTGCATACATAATGTAAAAAAAACAAACGGTTCTTACGGGACCGCGAATGAAACTATGAGGCGCAACTAGTGAAGAATATTTTTTATACTTTTTGAGTATCTAGAAACTTGTGGCATGACCCCCATATTTGGTAGATATTTAGATTTTATCACTATCAGAGCTCAGCAAAATACGCCGTAAGGTATTTGATCCAACGTTTCACTGATATGAAAATTTACTGACAAATCTGTGAAATGAAAATAGATACCGACGTGTTAGGAAAACACAGAGTAAGTCATCATTATCTCTTCTGATACAATATCTCTTTTGGGTTATTTGGTGAAAATAACAGAAAATAGATACTTGCTGATAACAGATAAAAACGAGGATTTCCCAGGGTTCGAGAAGTTGCATTTTGTTTTGGTTAAACCTTGAATTTTATTTTAATCTAAAAGGTTGTAAAATTTTAAATGATTAAAATATACCTACACATGTAAAATGGTATGTTAATAAAAATACATAACAAGTAACATTATTAAAAGAAAAACAAAAACCCGGCTGCAAAATATTGTAGTCTACGAGTATGTCACTTAGTCTTTCACTACCAAGACGATTCAAATGACACCTCACATGTCGAGATCCATCAAACTGTTTAGGCTGCAGGACATGCCAAAGATACCTCATACAAACACTCAAAAAAAATTTGTTACACAATTAAAATAACAGAAAATTAAAGAAAACTTAAACTAGCTAAATAAAATCTAAAGACGTAAACTAAAAGACCATTAGTGGAAGGAAAGGTTCCCAGAATGCTGGTGGCATTACGGCTTGGTCCCATTTCGGACACAAGATTTCGGACCACCACGTTTAATGGCAATGTTCAGCTTCTGTGCGATGTGCATGCCAGCATACTGGACACCGACGCCTCCACCAACAACAACAACTCTTTATTAAAAACATTAATAATTACAATAGTACTTAAATAAGGCTTAACTAAGTTTTTAATGGGCGGCCTTATCGCTCAAAGCGATCCAATCGCCTGGTCAAGTCCCAATAGAGCCCCAAACGGCCGGACCCCACGGACCCATCGTCTCCACCCGAAACGGAGCAAACATGTACACCTGGTCTCATGTACATATTTGCGCCGTTTGAGGTTTTCGGCTTAAGCGGCGGCAGCGCCAGCCTGAACAGATTATTATTATTATTTTTTTTAATTGGTAATTATTGAAAAAGTAATACTGATTTACGGTCTAATGTTTTATAATTATTATTGTATGCATAACAATAATAATTGAAAGGGCAAGGAGCTGCATGGGAGGTTCTATCGGGCCTTAACAGGGCCCGATGTAGACCTCCTAGCGTCGGTGAACTGGCTACGCTTCGGTGACCTATTTGGGGAAACCGAGGGTTTTGCCTGTGCGATTGCAGATGAAGTTATCAAGACGAACAACTATCGTAAATATATCCTGAAGGACGGTACGGTCGACATTTGTCGGGCATGCCACCGTCCCGGAGATTCACTCAGGTATATAATTTCCGGTTGTTCGCATCTTGCTAACGGCGAGTACTTGCACAGGCACAACCAAGAAGCCAGGATCATCCACCAGCAACTTGCCCTTCAATACGGTCTTGTCGAGTCCGAGGTGCCGTACTATAAGTACACACCAGCGCCAGTTCTCGAGAATGGCCGTGCTTTGCTCTACTGGGACCGCTCTATCATCACGGACAGGACTATTGTTGCCAATAAGCCTGATATCGTGCTGCTCGACCGGTCCCAGCGCCGGGCAGTGCTCGTCGACATCACCATCCCACATGACGAGAACCTCGTGAAGGCCGAGAAGGACAAACTCAGCAAGTACCTTGACTTGGCGCACGAGGTAACCGGCATGTGAGATGTTGACTCGACGATCATTGTCCCGATAGTCGTCACAGTAAATGGTCTCATAGCGAAGAGCCTCGACCAACACCTCAAGAGGCTCTCGATAGACGGTTGGGTCAAGGGTCAGATACAAAAGGCAGTGATCCTAGACACATGCCGTGTTGTCAGGAGGTTCCTCACTCTGCAGCCCTAACCACCGGTAGCTTGGGCCTCGCCCCGCTGCCGGCGGCACCCTAGTTTTTATGTTTTTTATAAAATTTGTTTATATTATTGTAAAAAACTTAAAAATTAAGAAATAAAATAAATATATTGGAATAATAATAATTTATTTTGGATGACAAAAGTATTGTTTAATTGGTCTAGAGGTACATTTAAAGTAGGTACTTTTCACAAAAATCTAAATAACTGCCAACGATGCAATAGATATGCTCAAAAGGTTGTGGTTTTGCATCATGTCTTAATGTAAATTATTATATACACATCTCTATGGTGGTAAATCTATGGTTTTACATAAAACCACAGCATTTTAACATATAAAATGTAATTAAAAATGTCCACCTTTTTACTCGTAATATATGTACTCGTATGTTACGCCAATCTGCGCACGTATATATACTTTTTTATATCTAAGTAACTAACTCATTTTAATTATATTAGTCGTTAGACCTAAACAACTAACCTAACTAACTAACCTTAGCAACGTTAATACCAATAATTTATTTAAACTCAATCCCAAAACTTTTTGATAGATGGAAGGTTGACCAAAAAGCTGGCAGTATTGTACTAATGTACTTAGTTGCCTATAACTTCAATTCCTAAATCCTATAAACTATACGACTTCCAGTCATAAAATCTAAATGCAACTAAAGCCTTTGCTTGGTCTTACAATCTCGATTAGGAACCATGTATCAATGACACGTCAGAAATTTCCCTAAATCATAGCGTTATTGAATTTGGAAAATACCAACCTTGCGCACAAGTAGACACAGGATGTTCTTAAGCCTGGAAAACACGCTACTAAAAACGCATGCATGTTTGCTACTAGATAGCATGCTCATTTATAGCATGCTCTCCGAGTGTGTACATTTGCTCATGAAAGCACAGACCTCAGAAGCATACTTATTACGAGCATACTTCTTTCTTGCACGTCTGAGATACACATGGAGGTTTCTTTGCGGACTCGTGTGAGGAATTATTTAAATTCAGCTATATTATCACTATTAACACATTTAATAAAGAAACTTTAAATAAATAGGAACAATAGATGAAGGAAAAGAATTTGAGTGCGGAACTGTGATGTGGGAGTACCGTCACCAACCCACTAAAAATCCTAGGGTGTCCAGCCTCGGCGCTATATGTCGGGGCCACGGGGCCGTTGCTCATTGCCTGAGGTCAACTGTCTACTCAAAGGTCAACTGGTACAGTTTATTGGTAGAATTAGCAAATTAAAAATGATGATGGAAAAGCCTGGGTCAGGGGCCATTGTTTCCGAAAACCATTTCTGTACATGGAGATGAAAGACTTACTACAAAAAAAAAATGACATGCAACCACTATCTTGGGCTAGTGGAAATGGACATTAACAAATGTAACGTTAGACAATAAGAAAGTAAGATTAGCTGACAGCCAACGTCCTCTACTGGATGTTGGCTGTCAGCTAATAATTATGAACTACGATTGTTCTCTAACGATCTTCAGTAAACCTGTTCCAAAAGTCCGACTATGACTTGACTATGACTATGATTTTGACTGCATTATCAACAACAATCTGTCAAACGACTCCAGTAGAACGACATGAAGCATCACATCTCTAAGCAAATATAACATCATCCTATACTCCTATAGGTACATGATATAGTTCGATACATCTTCAAATTAAGAGTAATCATTCAAGAGCAGTCACTTCAGGTTTAGGAATTCCCAAGTGAAAGAAGCTTCTAAAGATAATCCCTTCAAGATAAATACGGAGATCACATGTTATCTGTCTATATTTATATACATTCGACATTATTGTTCTTCAGTTGTGAGACAGCTATTGCAAGTAACTGTTGATCTTTAACGGCCAAAAAAAGACCATAAGGTAAGCTGAGGATTGTGTGCTAATACTTCTATATTGTGACGTCTTGGAAATGATTACCTTACCTTTGAATTCTCTAAATCTGAAAATATTTTTTTTAACTTTTAACTCCTATGCAGGCAATTGAAAAAGTTTCTAAAACATCTTTGGCTTATACACAAAAGCTCAAAAGCTGGAGTTGTTTGCTCTATTGATTTCCTATCTAACCATGCTTAGTCTTATTTGGTAGTTATCCCGAAGGTCTTCATCGACTTATAACTGATTAACTATAGCCTTTTAAAATGCCCATCACACACCTAACAAACTTTTCCCTTTATGACAAAAAAAAGCCGCAAACTTTGAAGTACTCATGTTTTAATTTGTAACTTGTGTCTGAATGTGTAGCGCATGACGCTTACTTGAAACTGTGGGTTACATTGTGTTCTATTTAATAATTATCCATATTATAGTGGTAGAAAAAGTGTTTTAGCTTTCTTTTTTCCTGTAGCTTTAAGCTTTTAAGATGTAAGCTGCAAGTAAGCTTATAAGCTTACTTGCTTTTTCTAGAACTGATGTTTTACAAATTATTTATTGTTCTAGAAATGTCGGGCTCCGGTGATAAGCGAGAACAGAAGCCTTTCCGCCCTCCTCCTTACGAGAGGCCCTATGGACCTCCTGACTACCCGAAGGAACGTCCGGCCGGCTTCTCGGGCACTCGCTAACAATAGGAGCAAAACCAAATAGAGTGAATTAGGACCCGTAAACCGCAAGAAGATAATTTTAAACATCAACAACAAAGGACTAGGCTGGAGCTAGACTAGCAGACTGCGTCAACATCTGGTTTAGAAAGTCGATCAGAAAATAACAAATCTTTTTGGAAAGAACGGGAACTAATGAAGAAGTCAAAAAACCACCGAAATCATCAACTTTAGACATAAATATGTATCAGTAAGTAAATTAAGACTAATGAATATGAAGAAAAGAGTTTCAGAATACCAACAAAGGGATTTTTTGAAAACCAACCTTTAATAAATCAAACCAAACAAGAAATTCAATTTTGAATGGAAGAAGAAGATGGTAACTTGTGAAGAAGACAAAAACCACCGAATCATCAAACTTTTGATTTACACGTATTAGTTATCACCAAGGATAACTACCGCAACACAACAAAACAAGTATAACACGCAATACGTTTGGAAATGGTAATGGTTTGCTCACTAAGGTTAATTAACTATGAAGTTTAAGTATTGATGTAAAAATAAGTAATATTGCAACATATAGGTGATAATCATATGACATCATCATATGATTATAACAAATAATCTGACAGCACTTAAATTATCTGCGTTTCTTAAAAATCCGATAATGCCGCGGCCTTTGAGTCCAATCTCAGTTTCAGTTGTAAGATGGCCAGAATTGAACCTAGGCACATTGGCTTCAATATCAACTTTTTTTCCAAAGACTGGTATATGTTAATGTGTGGCCGTGACATTAGGAGATGGCAAACAAATTAAGTGCTTTCGAAGTTAGTTATTTTTTTTTTTTTGTTTATTTAAAAATTACACTTCACGGACTCCGGGGACCGTGACTTTTGTTAACAAAAATCTTAAATTATTATTCAAGGGGAATACAGGTAGAGGGGGGTTAGTTATTAGTCTTACCAAAGTTAGTTTAGTTTAGAATTTGAGAAATTAACTCAACGGAATTGACGTCATCGTAAGCCTGAAGGATTAGTTGATATTTTAATTTTTAACATTAAATTTATATAACTATTATGTTAGCTACGCATTGCAAAATAGCTTTAGAGAATTAACTTTATGTAGATTCATTCTTGGCTTAGCTTTGTGTTATGTCTCTTTATTTTTAGGAATCTCAAGGTTAAAATTCTTTTAGTTATTTACATTTAAGTGTCTGAGTAATGTTAATTATTTTAATCAATAAAAGCATGAAAAATTAACTAGTGTTTTGGAAAAAAGTCTAAACTTCCCTCCAAAAGAAATTAAATGCAACTGAAATAAAAGTACTTGTGTAAAAGCGATGGCAGCCTAGTTGGAGAAGGTCCGCCTCTTAAGCCAGAGAGAGCGGGTTCGAACCCAGCCGACGGCACGCACCAATTTGTTCATTTTGTGAACATATGTGCGTATTGTATGTCATCTGCTACATGATTGGAGCCCGGTGTATGGCGACAGGCTCGCCCCCTGTCACATTTGGGACTGAATATCGCCGGTGAAATGTGGGTGTTGTATTACACCTCTGCCAGCTCCCTCGGGGGAGAAGCGTGCCGATATGTATAATATATAAAAAATAGTAGGATTCTATTTCACAGGCATATTTACTTTTAGGGGCCTACCATGATATCTCATTGTCATGCAGGTTACGTTTTGCTGACGAGGCTGCGCGACCGCGAATCGTATCGCCGCGCAATAAGGTCCATGGTCGCGCAGCGTCGAAAACAACGTGACCATCATAGCAATAAGATATCAAGGCCTCCTGAACAATAACGTTGAAATGAAACAACTTTTAAATAAAAATGCGGTCGACTTTTAATAGTAATTAAAATAAATATTGTTTTAATTGACGGCCTCGGTTGCTCACTTGGTAGTGAACCTACTTTCTGAGCTTGGGGGCGTCGGTTCGATTCCCACCTAGGGTAAACATTTATGTGATGAACATTTGTGTTTTTTCTATGTCTGGGTGTGTATGTATTTAAAAAATATCTAAGTATGTATATCAGTCTCTGGCAGCCATGGTACAACTAGCTTTGCTTAGTTTGGGGTCAGGCGACCGTGTGTGGAAGTGTCAAAAAATATATATATTTTTTAAACATAAATGTACTTTAAAAAATATATAGCAAAACATGGTTCGTGACTATTGACCACGGCATAACCTTGCTATGACAATTATAATAATAATAAATAATAAATAAATATTTGGGACACTTGAACACACGGTCGTCTGACCCCAAACTAAGCGAAGCTTGTACTATGGCGGCCAGAGACTGATATACATACTTAAATACTTTTAAATACATACTTAAATAGAAATTAACACCCAGACCTAGAACAAACACAAATATTCATCACATTAATGTTTGCCCTAGGTGGGAATCGAACCCACGCCCCCTAGCTCAGAAGGCAGGTTCACTACCGACTGAGCCACCGAGGCAGTCATTTTACAAAACTATCATTTCAAAACTTGTCCAGTCAATTTACAAAACTATCATTTCAAAACTTGTCCAGTGGCAGCGGCTTAGAATGCACAGGACATAATATAAGTCCTTAATTTTTTTCTTCATAATCTCGAAAACAAGTAACAAATCAAAGGGTTTAACAAATCAAAGGTTCGTAACAAATAAAATAATAAGCTGATCACAAAACAATACTAAGAAGCTAGAAAAAGTGCAGGCGCAAATGTTTTCCAATAAATAGCGTGCCTCAAATATTTAGAAAGGCAAATTACGCTAGCGTACTTGTATGCAGGTTGCAATAAGAATTGTGGCCATACTTTATGTTTATATAAATTTATATACTCGTATCATCTATATACAAAGATTAATTGGTATTCAAAGTGTGTATATCCACATGCTGGATACACATCGCTATAACAATGCCTATTTAGTCTGTCTAGTTTCTAACTCTACGCCCGTCTACGCCACTCTGCGCCTATACGCTAGCTATCACAAAGGCAGGCATTTAACAGCTACCTATAACAAGAGTTTCTCATAACAGGCGCCATGCTAGGCGCCTGTTGTTGCCATGACATGTAAAGCCATGATGGTTACGTTTTTTTGTTTACGCTGCGCGACCGTGAATCGTATCGCCTCGAAATAAGATCCATTGTCGCGCAGTGTAGAAACAAATCGTCGTATCGCCGCGCAATTAGGCCCATTATCGCGCAGCGTCGATGAGATGTCATAGTAACCCCCAGGGCTACAAAGCTTGGCGTTAGCTGAAAACACGCTTATGGACTTAGCTCTATTTTTATGTAGCGAAAGTTAAACACGCTTTCTCATACAATATTATATTGACAAGCTTATTTGACATGTGAGTGTCGACTTGCTATAGAATATGACTGGCATTACCACACTGCAAAGATAGATCGATTAAGTAAAGTACTTCTAACTTCTTTTGTAAATTAGAGCATCCATTAGGGTTTTCATTTTAAATATATCAATTTGATCAATGTTATTTCATGGCAAAATAATATTTTTTTATCTTATCACAAATACGACGAAGTTTCCAGCGATAGGATATGAGTCAGGTGATACTTGCAAATATTGATAAACAATATAGAAGCCCTGCAGAACTGAGTCGTTTCTAGCTGAAGTTGCGGCAGATTACATTTTATTTAGTTATTTTCTGAAAACAAAGGAACCGGAACCATGTCGCACAGTAAGTACCTTTTTTGTATTGGGAAGAAATCAGTTAGAGATGTCACAGTCAGTTCGTGTTGGATTGTTTTTTTTATGGTGGCCTGCTTCTGTATCTGATGACTATCTTTAAGATTTCTATAAGAATTCGTCAGTACCCTAGTGAGAAGTTGCTTGAGGGAACACTCCCCAGGTGTACTGGGAGTATTACCCCACCATCCCTCTAAAACGGATTTTACTACACCGCTCTCTTATCTTTATTTTATTAAGACTCAATTTCAAATGAAACTAATCAGAAAAACGGTTGACTTCCAGTTCCACCACCATACTACTACCCGGGAGCGCCCGCGCCACCTCAAGGCGGCTATGCCTACGTCCCAGTCCCTGTCCCGGTGGTGATGCCAGGGTACCAGCCTCCACAAACACAACCTCCGCCGCCTCACTACCCGCCACCACCGAACGCAATAGAATCTGGCTCCAATCCGACCTATGTTACCAATTACATCTACCAGCAGGCACCACAACCGGAAGGTAAGCACGAATAAGATACGAGTATCACTTTAAATTTGCTCAAAAATAATAATATTGAGCAATTTGATCGGTTGACAATTTTCCAGAGGTAACGTTTTCGTTGTCATTGAAAGGATAGAGGTTTTCAAACGTAGTTTCAAGATAGTAAACAAAGTCTTTAGATCCAAGGAATAGCAAAAACATTGCTAAGTTAATCATTGGGTGCATAAAATACTCTAATTAATTTTTAATAACATCTTTCAGATAGAATCTAAAAAAAATTTGTAGTTCTATGAGCTGATGACCTCGCGAGTTTACCTTCCCCATTCCTCCACCATTTTGAAAAAAAACCAAAAACTAAATTTATTTTATTTATTTATTTATTCTCATTGCACCTATTCTTACAGGATTAACCTAATACAAATAGAGTAGTCAACATCACATTAGGTACTACCAAAACATTAAAAATTAGTTTACAAAGTTAAGATTTACATTAAATTGAAAAAATATCCCTATATTTATTGAACCTCCTTACAAAGTTTCACGAGAATCGGGTGAGAAATGCAGCCTGTAAATAAGAACAGCCGGAAATCCGCCGGACATCCGAACATACAAAAATATTTTTGCCCAAGCTGAAACGGTTGTTTCTCTGGCGTTTTCGTTAGCTCGATCAACTCATTCAATCATTTTTTTAAATCTCTTTCAGAAGTTATTGACTGGGTGCCAGCCACTCCAACGACAGCTGCTAATCTCACGCACCGCGCTTTTGTAGCTGGCAACGAGGGTTGGGACGGAAGCCCTCTGTGGGTTATTAGAGCTCACTATAACGGGGACTTCATACCTGGAAAGCTGGCTATTAATCACCAGGTGGCTTATATCGCTTATGGAGGCAAAGAGGTGCCAGTTTATGACTTTGAGGTAAGAAAAGCTTTTGACAAAAACTTTTAGCAGACTTCCTGCAAATTTGAATTAGTAACGTAAGTAACACTTGTAACTTCTGTCTTAGCGACTTTTGTAGTGAGATCCTTATTTTATAATAAACCGTATACCAACTTACTGAACACAGTTCAATTAAAGTTGTTGCAACAAACTATACTCCAGTCTATTCACCGAATGTATTCCTGATACTTTTTAAACAAATTATCATTAATTTAATTGTCTCATTTCAGGTCCTATGTGCTCCACAACATGCCTTGCGATGGGTGCCAGCCAGCAACGGCCATGTGCCTGTTGGAGCCATCCCAGCTGGCAATACCCAGAGCGCTGAGCCTCTCTACATTGCTCGATGCGGTCACATGGCCTCCAATACTCCTGGAAAGGTCAGTAAGAAGCGCAAGTCTTGATTGAAACTTTCCACTTTTGCACATTTTGCAGACCTGTGACCATCTGACTCTGAAGTTAAGCTATTTAAAATGTTTTGTCACAAAAATTGTATGTCCTTTTTACAACTAACTTTTTGCTAAATTAAGTTTATTTTTACAGGTTCATCCCAGTCATGGCACAGCTTACATTTCATTCGGTGGCTTAGAGATTCCTTATAAGAGCTACCAAGTTCTATGCAAAATTGTGGGATGACGCAAAGAAGATACCAAGACCGCTTCAAAACCTAGTCTTACTTGCCAAAATGGTTTTTTAATAATAATAAATATATTTCTCATAAGCATTCATTATATCGTTTTATTATACGTTAATCATAACCAACAACCCGCCCGGCTTCGCACGGTATCTGAGTAAATTTAAGTAAAAACCATTGGTGAAACAATTTTTTACTGATGGCGAAAACCGCACCTTAATCCGTTGCAAGGTTAAGGAGAAGTTAGCGAATATTGAGACAGAGGAACAGACAGACGTGGAAAGCGATTTTGTAGTAGATACAAATTCCATAACAACACGATCGATTTGTCTCTACCTCCACAATTGTTTGGGAGAGTAACATGTAGAATTTGGTTAATTCTACTGATCAGTAATAAAATTGGTCTCTACATACCTAACTCATGTATGCAATTAACAATATGACAATAGTCAGACATCACATCAAACAAACGAAAAACTGAACAAGTGGTCTTGCTTTTTTCGACAGACGACTGGCGTAGAAATAACGTTCAGACGCGAATGGTATCCAAAAAGCGCATAACCTGCTGAAATATTACCCACGTACTTAGCCATTTTTAGCCATGATAGCCTAGGTAAAGAAGGCCCGCCTCTCAAGCCCGAGGGAGCGGGTTCGGACCCAGCCGAAGGCACGCATCATTTTGTTCATTGTGTGAATATTGTGCGTACTATATGTCATCTGCTACATGTCTGGAGCCCAGGGTATGGCGACAAGCTCGCCCCTGTCACATGTGGGACTGAATATCGTCCGGCGAAGTGTGCGTGTTGTACACCTCTGCCAGCCCCCTCGGGAGAAAGGCGTGACGATATACTTAGCCATTTTTTACGTTGAAGTTGTACCTTTACTTCTAATCTTACCTATAATCATTCGGAAATGTTTCCGTTTGGATTCCAAAACTGTAAACACAAATTCATCAACTCTCAGTTCGCTTTAATAAGCTTTTAACGTGATTCATCTTCCGTTATGATTTATATTCGATTTCCTATTCCAAAATGTATATCAAGATTCGAACAATTTGAGTTTAAAACTTTTGGAATCCGATCGTTACCGAATGATTGTAAGTTCGTTTAAGTAAGTTGTAAGTTCGTAAATTCGTTACGTGGCATTCGGCATTCGAGCACTTTTCTGTCTGTCGGTGTCTAGCGATAAGCGATGTGCCCAGATCCCTGACGCGATGGTCAGACCAAATTAAGCATAACAGTTTGAGGCTTTAAGATTAATAATAATAATAACTAGCTAGGTGAACAAAACTAAAATTATGATCCCGATCTTCAGCCATGGAGGATCGACCAGGTAAATGTTTGAATCAGCGTCAGAAGTTTTTGTAGCACTTCGCTCATGTACATTAAACAGGTACCTAACTAGGTACTCATTTAATATTCTATGTTAATCTTATCATGAAATGCGTCGATATTTCCAGCGATATAGGATATGAGTCAGGTGATAGCTACACATATTTTATTGATAAACAATATCAGAGCTATTATACAGAGTTAAATCGTACCTGGCTGAAGTTGCAGCAAATACTATTTGTGTTGTTATTTTGGTTAAACAAAGGAAACTGGAACTATGTCACACAGTGAGTACATTTCTGTCATAAGAGAGAAAGATACATAACAGAGAGACCAACTAATCTATAGTGAAGGAGCCATCGTCTTTTGTAACTGACAACCTTTCGTGGCCTCGTGATGAAACACTTCAGTCCCACAATTTAACCGGATGTAGTTAGCATAACGCACTTGCCCACATTATTTGCATGATTTACAAGTTTTATTTCTATGTACGTATATTAACTGCCACGTTAAACTAAGAACACAGCAAATTGAATGCCTAATTTTCATCTAAACCGCTAATACACTATTGTTTTTCAGTTCCACCAAATGGTCAACCTTACTACTACCAGGGTGGGCCCGCGCCGCCGCAGCCTGCCGCGGGCGGCTACGCATACGTCCCTACCCCAATCATGATGCCGATGTACCACCCACCTCCTCCGCACCATCAGCCTCCCCAGCACCATCAACCTCCTCAGCACCATCAACCTCCTCAGCACCATCAGCCTCCTCCGCATCATCAACCTCCTCCGCACCATCAACCTCCTCCACAACACTATCCACCCCCTCACCATCAACCACCACATCATTACCCGCAGCATTCGCATTACCCCCCGCCACCGCCTGCACCAGCACAAGAACCACCGCAGCAGACATACGTCACCAACTACATCTACCAGCAGCCACCGCAGCCGGAACCAACAGTTACAGTTATTGAAGGCACGTTAATCAATCTTTAGGATTGTGGAAGGTTCTCTTTAAAAAGAAACGAGCAGATGAAGCACGTTCAAAATTCATCATTTACCTACGCAAAACCTGCGCGATAGCGTGAAACTCATGACCTAACATCTTCAATATCCATAAACACTGCTATCATAACAAAGTTGAATGTATGGATGTATTACCTTTGTCATCAAAGAGAAGTCTGCTCAAACTTAAAATGATTTTGCCTACACCATGATTTATTAATCATTCATACACCATGATTTATAATCATTCGTGCGGTTATTCTATAGGTAATATATCCCCACTTATTTTCTTTTTATTTTTGACTAAAACCGATTATATTTGCAGCACCTCCACCAACTATAGCCGTCCCGAAGCCCTGGCAGGCAATCGCTGGCCTTGCTGAGACCTGTATCTCTGAAGTCAACAAAATTATTGGAAATAATAATAATGAACAACAAACGGTACACGTTTATAAAGAAGGTATACATACAGATTTGTTTATTCAGATCAGCATTATAAATATATTTAGCTCTAGATTAACTTTAAGCACTCTAAGCTCTTTTCTAGCTTCACTTTTATAAGTCAAAAAGTGAAAACGCTTCAAATCAAATTCCTTGTGGTTTGGTGGTAAAACTGATGGCTCTGTGAGCTGAAAACTTCGAGACCGGCGTCTGTCTTCTACAGGTTGCATTCTTCAACAGATTTTCCTGAAATTTTGGAAACAGTTTCGATAATTTTACCTAAAAAAACTGACTGCAAAAAAACTGTTAAATTATCGAAACTACTCACAAAGTTGCAAGAGAATTGGTTAAGAAATGCAACCTGTAGACGAAGACAGAGATAAGGAAGATATTCGGACAGAAAGCCGGACATGCGATAGCATTGTTTTTGAAGCAGCTAAAGCAGAGACGCTCGGTCGATTATTTTATCTTTTCTGCGTTCTAAGAACTAAGAAAAGTTAAGAAAATGAAAAATCCAACATTAAATACCTTTCAAACTTCCATAATACACATGGCTATTATATTTTCGGAATAGCAAATTAAAAACTATTTTTGTCACATTTACAGAACCATCTGGCATTGACTGGGTACCAGCGACTACATCGTCGGCTCTTTCATATTCGCACCGCGCTTTTGTAGGCGGCAAAGAGGGCTGGGATGGAAGCCCACTTTGGATAATCAGAGCCCATCACAGCGGGGAGTTTATGCCTGGCAAGCTGTCGGTGAAACATCGCGCCGCTTACATACCTCACGGCGGCCGAGAAATTCCGGTTCATAACTTTGAGGTAAGATAAAGTTGCATATATACGTTACTAATAAGCGTTGTACCTATATAGCCGCGGAATACCAAGTTATACAGTGTTCTGTTTTTTTCGAACGAGTTCTAAAATGTAAAAGAAAGAAAAAACTGAACACTGTATAACTATTTCAATTCCGAGTCTATTATATATCGAGTATACTATGTATATGTATTGACATACAGTATAGTGAACGAACTCTAAGAATTTGGGACAAAGAATATACCAAAATGTAGTTTTGTCGTTTTGGAAAGTCACTTAGTCAAAACCACACTTTGTAGCTTTTTGACGGTGGACCTCTCTATCCCTCTAAACGTTAATAAACGTTGAATAACAACTAATCTAAACTACCCTACTAATTACTAGGTGAAGGGGTTAATGTTTAAATCAGATATAACTTAAATATCAGTTAGAAAGGCAACCTGCAAATAACAAATTAAAAAACACTAATAAAACTGCTAAATTTCTTTCTAATAAATCTTATTCCAGATTCTCTGTGCACCCCAAAATTCTCTGAGGTGGGTGCCAGCAAGCAATGGCCAAGTGCCTGTTGGAGCCATCCCAGCTGGCAACACTCATAACGCTGAGCCTCTCTACATTGCTCGGTGCAGGCACATGCGCACTAATACACCTGGAAAGGTCAGTTCTAAACTTCTGTAACTAAACAATCAAGCCTGTAAAATATTAAAAGTTAAAGTTGATGTGTGATGCTCGCTACCACGCAAGTAATGTACCGGTATCTCTAGCAGGCCTAGCATGCGAAACGCGACAACGCCATTTTATTTATTGAGACAGACGTATGTTTACACATAGCCTTGTCTCGGTCTCGCATGGGAAAAAGTGACGAGAAGAGCGCGCATGCTAGGGGCACTGGTATACTTTCAAAAATCATTTCCATTATCGAAGTAACTCCTGTGGGGCTATTCCTACGCGTGAGATGAGATGAAATTGTATCTTGGTCACTTTCACACCTACGACGTTTCAAACGAGAGCAACAAGGACGAAAAAAAGTGAGATGAAAATCTCAAATCTCCGAATAGGGCCCCTGTACATTTTCTATTCTTCTGGATTCTGAATTCTCCGGTTTCGGCTATGTCATCTACCTGCCGGTTAGCCTGCCCAATGCTTTTTTAATTTCAAGTTTCATCTTTAAAATTAATAAAAATATTAAATAATAATAATTAATATAAATTATAACTTACATCCACACCTTGATTTTTATCAATTTAATACTTTTCTGGTCAAAGATATTCATGTACTACTGACTAATATAGTTATTATATTGCGGGAATAAAGTACATCCTGCCTAATGTTATTAAGCACGGGTGTGCTTAAGAATAAGGAACCTGTGTAGGTTAAAACTTTAGATGATGATAACAAAGAAAGAAAAAGAAAACAAAGTCTAGCGTTCCGGAAGTTGGCACCCGAGCACGTCACTCGTCACCGTCATCGTCTCTCTCGAACCTGTTGTAAATTACTTATTCCGGTCTTGCTTATGCATCGATGGACGTCACTGCGTGTCACTCACGCGAGCTTTAAAGTAGTGTAACGCTTTAACTGGCGGAGTATATTATTATACCATACTCTAGATTAAGCCTAGTTCACACTTTGATTAGTGCGAGTGCAGATGATTAGTGCGAGTGCAGGTGTATAGTGCGAGTAGTGTCCAATTCACTGTTTCTGTCCAAGACGTGTTTAGTGGCAGGCACGCTGCGAAGAGGGGGAAGAGAGGGCGCGGGACGTGGCTGCTCGCAGTCCACTCGCAAAAAATAGAACACGCTTCTATTCACTTTACTACACAGCCAACTAATCAGTGGCACTAATCAGTCGCTGTCCACGCCTAGTCACTAAGCACCTGCACTAATCACCTGCACTCGCACTAATCAAAGTGTTAGCCAGGCTTTAGGACTCTTTTACTGTTTTGTTTCAATTTCAATGTTTTTTTTGCAGGTTCATCCCAGTCACGGCACCGCATACATTTCGTACGGTGGCTCAGAGTTCACGTACAGGAACTACGAAGTTCTATGCAAGATTGTGTGATAAAAATACCTGCCATAAAACCCTCTCAATTATTATAGGGTCCTGCTTTCTAAATAACCCCATTAAATCGTATTATAGTACAAACAAATACTTGTTGAAATGTTTATGGTTTTTTTTGTCGCTATCTGCTATAAGCACTACAAAAAATTATTATGAATAAGTGTTACCAATGTTTCTGTTTAATAAACCTATCTATCAATTTTGTCAGTCAATCTTTTTGATCGTGTTATAACCCAAAAATAGTTATAGACCGAGCATCAGCAAGCGAAGCGTATAGACGCTTCCGAAGCTAAAGCATAGGCTTTAGCTTCGGAATGCTTTCGTATGTCCGGTATCTGTTCGGCTTTTGTCCAGCTATCTTCCTCTACAAGTTGAATTTCTCAAGCGATTCTCTTGAAGTTTGTATCCAGGTTCGATAATAATACTTCCAGTTTTATTTGTCGGTTTTGTTTTTGGAGATTTTCGAATTAAAATATTTAAATAAATAAATAAATTCGGAACACTTCCACACACGGTCGCCTGACCCAAAACTAAGCAAAGCTTGTACTATGGCTGCCAGAGACTGATGTACATACTTAAATATTTTTAAATACATATTCTCTCACCCAGACAAAGAAACACAAATGTTCATCACATAAATGTTTGCTCGGCTGGGCAGCGTTCGGAAAATTGCGTAGCATCTTCTCGTCCGACATACCTCAGTGCCTCAAGTCGAAAGTGTTCGACCAGTGTGTGTTACCAGTGATGACTTATGGCACTGAAACGTGGTCTCTCACTATGGGCCTTAGAAATAAGCTTCTAGTAGCCCAACGAGCTATGGAGAGGGCTATGCTCGGAGTCTCTCTGCGAGATCGAATCAGGAATGAGGAGATCCGTAGACGAACCAAAGTTACCGACATAGCCCAGAGGATTGGCAAGTTTAAATGGCAGTGGGCAGGGCACATAGCACGAAGGACTGATGACCGATGGGGTCGAAAGGTCCTCGAATGGAGACCACGTTCCGGCAAGCGCAGCGTAGGACGTCCACCCACAAGGTGGACAGATGACCTTGTCAAGACCGCAGGATCGCGCTGGATGCAGGCCGCTACCAACCGGTCTTATTGGAGGTCTATGGGGGAGGCCTATGTCCAGCAGTGGACGTCCTATGGCTGATGGATGGATGGATGGATGAAAATGTTTGCCCTAGGTGGGAATCGAACCCACGCCCCCAAGCTCAGAAGGCAGGTTCACTACCAACTAAGCCGCCGAGGCAGAGAATTGGTGCAGATATTTGTATTAAAAATCTGTATACCTAATTGACCGACCGAGCGAGCGATGCGTTTTTCAGTTTCGACGAAAATTCTTTCGTATGTCCGTATTCTGTCTGGATTTCTGTCCGGATCTCTGTATTCCTCTACAGGTCACATTTCTGAACCAATTCTGTTTCAAAATTGGAGAGATTCAAAATTCTATATAATTATCGAACCTGCTCACAAAATTTCACGAGAATCGGTTAAGGAATGCGACCTGAGAGGAGGACAGACAGCCCACGTCTGTCCTCCAGAGGTCTACAGCTCACAGAGCCACTCGTTATAGAATATACTCACAAAATTCGGAAAACTAAAGAACATCGGTTGAGTACTGTGACAAAAGACAGCCGGATAGACGCCGGACAGGCCAGGGGGGCTATTCCTGTGCGTGAGATGAGATGAGATTTTGTCTTGGTCACTCTCACACCTATGACGTTTCAAACGAGAGCAACAAATACGAAAAAAAGGGAGATGAAAATCTTAAATCTCCGAATAGGGCCCCTGACAGACGCCGGACAGCATTTTCGCCGAAGCTGAAGCATAAAAGCTTCGCTCGTTAAGAGTTCCGCGATGCTCTGAAATTTCCATACAAACGCGCTACTTAAATTTCTTGAAAACCATTTGTCAGATTATGATGAAACTTAGCATGTACAATTAAATTAACAATATCTCCGCCCCTATGTTCTTGTTTTTTTTAAAAAACGTACCTAAGCGAAAATAGAGCTATGAAAAAATCCGCATTTTTAAGGGGTCACTTTTGACTGATTTATTCAATAGGTAGACAAAGCAAATCAAAAATTCCATTACATAGGGAGGTTGTCTACATCATTCGCTGTTAAATGAATTCATAATACAAGAGAAATTAATTATTTAAGAATGATTACAGAAGTGCAAAAGTCATAAAAAAAATTAAAATTGCCCTTTGACACTCTGTAGGTAACAGGTAACTTTAGAGGCTCGTCAGTATCATTACTCGCTTTCTTCGCTCGTCTTCTTCTTGACAAAATGGCTATAGAATACCTTAAGCCAATGCGAAGTTAGTCTAAAGTGGTCGCCGGACTCTTAACGCTTGCTCCGTCGATAAAAAAGACAATAAAAATTAAATAGTTATAGTAAATTTTAATTGGAAATCTATAAGTACGAATAAATATGTCACGCGCCCTAGAACCAAAACTTTAGGTAGGGTCTAATCTTATCTCAGCAAACAACAATAGGTACACGTTAGGTAATTAAACAAAAACGAATCAGTGTTATCTGTATAAAAAATATTTTGAAAAACATTTCACACTGTACCTACCTTGATTGTTGATATGAAAGCTGATAGGTAAAACGTGATATTATCATATTGGGTCAACTGGTGCAAATCCATCTGTGGGGCAATTGCGTCTTTCAAGAACTACTGACAAACCCTTCACAAGCTACGCGCCATCTACATCTTTCTTCTATCTTTAGTTGCATTCATCGGTACAAGATAGCGTTCAACTAGCGAGAAATACTGACAAACCCTTCACAAATTAGGCATTAGTTTCCCACCGACGAATTTGCCCCAGTTGACTTTACCTACTTAGCTAGAACGACCTAGATTTATAGGTAAGGGTACTTACTCGTATCTACTAAATTAGAGTTACCAACATGATAAGATTAACACAAGAACCTGTAGGTACAGTATTGTATTTACAATAAATAGGTACAATAATTATTTATTAATAAGTTAAACATACAAACGAACGATAGCCATCATTGATACTGCTGATTTTCCTAGTGAGAAAAATCGACAGCTCACCGAAGACTTGCCTAAAATAATAGTCCGTACGTCTTGAACATAAAGCACGAATTTTTTGATGCTGTTTGACAAATATTTGTATTCTTAGTGAGTTGTTGAAACTTTAGCAGATGTAGTTTCCTAACAATACTGAATTAGATCTTCAAAGTTTCAATAGGATAGATGTGGTTAGCGATCATAATTAATTCCTCATCTTTGCCTTTTCTGGTCTTTTAGTCTTTCCAAAGACATTGGCAAGTCGCAGGACTATTTTGGTAGTTTCTATCTCGCCATTGGTCCTCCGTATTGCGGTCCGTGGTCAACCACCATGACTCCACCATCAGGTGGTGGTGGCTGGAAGCCGCCGCCGTCCATCGGCTGGTCTGCAATATTCACCGTGTTGTCCTCACCGCAACAGCTACAGCATAGACCCATTTTGGCCTGAAAAAATACATTAGCGCTGTTAGTAAGTAGCCTCGTATAGCCTGGCTACTCTGACTAGCCTTGTCAAATCGGTTAAGGGTTCTTGGACCCACAGCTTGGGTCTTCTGATGGGTCCATTCGTCCGACTTTTTATTGACAATTTATCCGTTATTTAAAGCATCATCTACGCAATTACGAGACCAATTTTATTTTTGTGCTCTAAGACCAAAACAAAACAACTACCTAACTACTAACTACTTTTGCAACTGCTCCCTGAACTTTGAAAATAGCTATAGCCATCTTCAAACGTAATGGAATAATATAAGCGAGACCATTTACATAACACTTCACGACTTTGATGATAAAAACAAGTATTCACATTGTTTGCATGTTTACAGTCACGTAGATCAGTCACATACCTATGTCAAAATATAAATAATTGTTAAAGAAGTATTTTTCATAATCGTCTTTCTACCCCTTTCCCACTTAAGTAAGACATTAAGTAGGTACGTTTCTACATTCGTCTCCACGTCTCGTCATAATTTCGGAATTCCCTTCTCATTTATGTCAAGGTCTTTTAGTTTAGTTATTTGCCTACTAAAACACTACTTCTAGGTTACTTACAACAAAGTAAATATTTAAATATAGAGCATTATTTTTTGTTGAGCAATAAATAAAAGCTTACTTACGTTTGTCCTTTGAAAACCGAGTTCACAAACTGATTTAACGTTTACAGCTTTAGTATGTGAGGTAATATAGTTCGAAACTGGCACTTGCGGATAAGATATAATACAAACGCGTCTTTTTCATAGGTCCTTATCATCCATAAGTAGATAAGTAACGATTCCTTTAATCATTATCGTTTCTAAGTATCATTATTTACTAAATATGAAATTTTACATTTTTTGTCTTTTTACCTCGTATTTTGTATAAATTCTGCAATCAAATTTCGCACGGCAGCAGCAAGTGACGTGAGCATGAGGTTCCAAATTCAACTGTAGGCTAATTTCATAGCTCTACGAACATGCGTAGGTGCTATCTCTACGTAGTGACCGCCTGCAGGCGGGTACGAGCATGAGATGCTTGTACGTACGGAATTACGGAGTAGATTACTAAAATAAAGGTCACACGTTATAATATCTTCATGTAAGACATGTACCTACTTATTTGTACTTAGTTAGAAGTACTCAATAGGTATTTCAACTGGAAACATGTCAAATGCGTCTTAATATCTATCTGGAATTTTTTTTTGGTTTGTTAAAATGGTCTGCGCCACAAGTCTGAGCAATAAAAACGGTTACCGAGGCGACGCGATGCCGTTTCAAGTTGATATAACTTTTTTAAAGTACCATCGTTGAGTTACCTATTATGATACAAAATATAGAGATTACGTTAGGCGTTTCCAGTTAGCCTGTAAATAACGTGGTATCGATCTGCTTCGAGCGATAGATGTCTATATCAATATGGTTTTGACTTCCCCATGGCAACCTAAGAGACGTTGAGTTCGTAGGGCGTCATTGTTCGAAAACCGGTAAACAAATATTTGAGCTCATATCTACGTCCTACTATCTATCTCATACTACCTCTATGTATGGTTAAAGAAACTAACTTGGTTAGCGAAGTGACCCGAACTGTTTTTCTATCTACCTATATATCATCACAGTTTGGCAGAGTTCTGTGATAAGAATATGTATGTTATTAACTTAGACAAATAGTAATAATAATCAATCGCATTCGGATAAGATTCCGATCGAATTCGAAAAAAAATGAAACTTAAATTCTTCGAATCTCAGTCCACTTTCATACCGGAAGAATTAATCACCTGAATAGAGACTGAAATTTGAAGAATTTGAGTCTAATTTTTTTTGAAATCCGATCGGAAACGTTTCCGAATGGTTAAGAAATAAAGGTGTGGCCTCCGATACTAAGAAACGCCAAAGTCAAAATCAAAATGTTTTTATTCAATTGGGTATCAAAGATACACTTATGAACGTTAAAGTTTTTTAATAGACACGACCGCCTTGTTCGGAAAGAGAGCCTCTACTCAGAAGAACAGGCAAGAAACTAAGAGCCCTTATTAATAAAAAAAAAACAACAAATTACTGTCTCACAAGTTTTTGTTTACAACTAAAACTAAGTAATATCTATATATAAGTAGATAATTAAGTAAGTAAGTACTAGCGGCTACTCGGAAGTGGAAGGCTCCAGACATCTTTGTCTTCAAAATAATTGTTAACCATATAATATAGGTACTATTTTAATTAATGTATGTAGTTTTTACACGTGATTTGAATTCTCCTTTAGTGAGCCCTGTTATATTTTGGGATTTGATTATAAAAACAAACGCAGTTGCCGAAAAATGACTTATTTGACTTAGTCAGTCTAAATCAGTCTCGGTACAGCTATCCTATCCTTATTACTAGTGTATGATTACCTTATTACCTTATTACTACTATTGTTATGATGGTCACAGTTCAATTTAAACTTTTGTAGATTTTTACGAACGTACATAATATTTTCAAAGATATCCAAAGATCAAGTTTTTTTTTTTTTAATAAATCTCTCAAAGATTCCCTGGGAACCATCTCCTAGATAGCCACTCTTCTCTGTCTTGAGCAAGTTTATACCAGGCATCAACTTCAAGGACGTCAATGTACGGATAAATGACCAAATTTAACTGTACTGAAACATCCGCTAAGAATGCTAGCTAAGCAAGAGCTTTGACCGAAAAAGGGTTAAATATGTAAATAGTAGATTATATCCTGAACACATATTTACAAATAGGTACATTATAATCGAAAATTTGCGTTATTATTATTTGAGTTCCCACTCATCATGATAACACTAATGTGTTGATTCCGGTTCCAGAATAATTACTTATTGTAGGTATTAAGTACAAGCAATAAATATATTTTCCGTTGTTTAATGCAATCTGTGCAGAAAATGGTCGCGAAGGCATTTCTCATCATTTTCATTTAACTAGGTATTACAAGAAACTCTTTTTGCTATGTACATATTTATAATTATGCTTATTACATAATAGATACACAATGTACCATGGATTCATTTATTTGCACCTTATGGTGGAGGAATTCACAGGCTATGTAATAATATTATGTATGCTCAGATTTGGCGGTTCTCTTTTTTAGTTTTTCACCTCCTTATATATGTACGATAATTATGCCATCCGCCTTCTCTTGTATTTGATCTAGAAAAGTTGTCCTTTGTCTTCTTCGGCTTCTTTCTTTTCTTCATACTTATTTTACAGCATAAGTAATATTATACCATGTTTTACAGTATTAGTTTGACACTTACACGACATAAGTTATGCAAGTATTGGCCCATCTATACCTGTATAACATAGGTCATGTCACATATAAGATTCTTGTATGAATTGCAATCTAGCAGTGATCTTTATGACTACCCGGATACTTTAGAATTCTAGTGTTGGCTAAAAATAAGTATTTAAACGTTGTTTTCATGCATTTCATTTATTATTTTTTCTTTCTTAGTTTAAAAAGTTTGCTACAGCCTAAGCTAAACAGCTAGTTACGAGTATAGTCATGTTGTATGCCTTACAAATTTGGTACATTTGTGTATTTTATTTTTAAATTCACTTATCACTTATACTTTTCTTTCTATAATATAATTTATTATGATAAAAAGGTAATCTTAAATGTATCTACCTAACATAGGTAGGCACTTATCTACATACTTTATTACACTAATCAATGTACAAACTTACAAAAAAAATTATACCTAAACAGATTTCTGATTTTAACTCTACGGTACAACATCCTTTGCGGTTGTCGTAACTTCCTTATAAATTTCGTTTTCTTAGGCTGTTGTATTGTAATCCGTTGCCTGCATCGACGTAGTCGAAGACGCCATGCTTTCGTGAACTTGAACAGCTGGTGGCACTGTGATAGGGTCTGTGACACGGCCGTAGATTTGGTTCCTTAAAGCTATGAAGTCGTCACCGGCCTCCGTGACCGTGATGAGGTGGTCCGTGATGAGGTGGTCCGTGGTGCGGTGGTCCGTGGTGCGGTGGTCCGAAGTGTCCGTGTTGTCCGTGGTGATGGGGCGGCGAAGGCCCGCAGCAAGGAAAGCAACAACCGGGCGGGCCGGGGGGTCCCGGAGGACCGCAGCAAGAGAAACACATGCCCATGATCACTGGAAATAAAATCTAACGTTTATTTTAATAGGAACCTAGGTACGAGTAAATGTTGTATGATGTATGGTATGACTGCCTCGGTGGCTCAGTTGGTAGTGAAACTGCCTTCCGAGCCTGGGGGCGTGGGTTCGATTCCCACCTAGGGCAAACATATACCTACGTGATTAACATTTGTGTTTGTTCTATGTCTGAGTGTTAATATATGTATTTAAAAATATTATATGTATGTATATCAGTCTCTGGCCGCCATAGTACAAGCTTTGCTTAGTTTGGGGTCAGACGACAGTGTGTGCAAGTGTTACAAATAAAAATAAAACGTATGAATAGGAGTGTGATTCTATAAAAACTACTTTGCTTATTGACGTCTAAAATGGTTTTCTTAAACAATTTTGTACTTAAACATTCGCGTACACATAACTTGTTGGATCTAGAGATGCTTTCTTACCTGATTAATATAAGATGAGTGAATATTTAGGTATCAATTTTCCAATACGTTCAATATTTTTTCTATCTGATTGCAACTGGCATCTTTCCGTTGATCGTTGTTGATAAAATATATGTAATATTTTATACTCATGCTGATACCGATAAGCTTTATCGCATTTATTTAGCGTTACTCAAAGCCCTGTGTTGATTCATCAAACTTCTAAATAATTTTTGTATTTTTCCTCATAACGGAAACATCGAACGGAACACCTAACATCCTTGGAACTTCGCACACCATTTTTCAATTCTACATGATAAATAACTGATAGGTACACAATCGTTCAGAATAATGAACTCAAATTGATATCCTTTATTAGTATTGGAAGCATGAATAAATTTTTAGCCTCTCAAAAATGATCTAAAGTCACTCTAAGGGCCACTGACAGAATCTCGGGTTATCTCTCTCTTTAAAAAGCTGAGCTCATCAGAGGTTAAACTGATAAATCGTCTAGGGCTTACCAAGAGTAAGATGTCGAATGTTAGAAGCAAATCATGAGTTATAAGAGAGTAACAGAATACTCCGAGTTAATTAACCCTTCGTCTAAGAATTAACTCTGTATCTTTTGCAAGTGGACCTAAACGTATCAAGAAATGAAAAAGGTAGTTATTTTTTCTAAAGAATTTTTACAAGTAAGTACTTAAATGTTAATAAAATAATACTTTATTCTGTATAAAAATAATTTAAAAAAAAAGTAAGTAACATACAAAATAAAATGCAATGTAAAAATAAAGAGATATAACATATTGACTGCCTCGGTGGCTCAGTTGGTAGTGAACCTGCCTTTTGAGCTTGGGGGCGTGGGTTCGATTCACACCTAGGGCAAACATTCATGTGATGAACATTTGTGTTTGTTTTATGTCTGGGTGTTAATATCTATTTAAGTATGTATTTAAAAATATCTAAGTATATTTATCAGACTCTGGCAGCCATAGTACAAGCTTTGCTTAGTTTGGGGTCAGGCGACCGTGTGTGGAAGTGTCCCGAATTTATTTATTTATTATTTATAACATATCGTCACGCCTCTCCCCCGAGGGGGCTGGCAGAGGTGTAATACAACACCCACATTTCGCCGGACGATATTCAGTCCCAAATGTGACAGGGGGCGAGCCTGTCGCCATACACCGGGCTCCAGTCATGTAGCAGATGACATACAAAGAGATATAAATCAGATATAAAGAGATGTAAATATTAGGTCCTTACGTATGAAATTGGCGTTTTGTACGGGAGGAATAAAAAGTCGATTTTTTTTTGTAAAATATATTTAATTAATCAAAGTATGCACCGTTGTTATCTATGCACTTTTGCCATCTTATGGGTAGTTCATTGATCCCTTTACTATAAAAACCATGGGGGCGAGAATCAATAAACTCTTTGAAGGCGGTTTGGACTGCTGCATCGGAGTGGATTTTTTTTCCTTGTAAGAAGTTGTCCAAATTCCGGAAGAAATGGTAATCTGTTGGAGCAAGGTCCGGGGAGTACGGTGGATGTCGCAGACATTCCAATTGTAGCTCAGCTAACTTAGTGGTTGTTTGTTATGCAGTGTGTGGTCTTGCGTTGTCGTGAAGCAGCAGTGGCCTAGAGCGATTGACCAATCTCGGTTGTTTAACAGCTAGTTCTTCCTTCATGGTTTGCAGTTGCTGACAATAGATATCTGCCGTAATCGTTTGGCCAGATTTAAGAAAGCTGTAGTGAACGACACCGGCGCTAGTTCACCAAACACTTACAAGTAACTTTTTCTGAGTCAATTTTCGTTTAGGGCAGGATTTGGCTGGGTCTCCAGGGTTCAGCCATTGCGATGAGCGCTTTCGATTATCGTACAATATCCACTTTTCATCACAAGTAATGATTCGATTTAAAATCCCTTCATTATTGTGTCGGTTGAGCAAAGTAACACAGCAGGCGACCCGTGTTTGCAAGTTCGATTCACTCAATTCATGAGGTACCCATCGTTAGAGTTTTTTTACTTTCCCGATTTGCTTCAAGTGGATTAATACAGTTTTGTCACTTACCCCGAAGCCTGCTGCTATCTCTGAAGTGCTTTGTGATGGATCCGCTTCCACAATAGCCTTTAATTCTTCGTTTTTCACTTTGGTCTCCGGCCGTCCACGGGGTTGGTTCTTAAGGTCGAAATTTCCAGAACGAAAACGTTGAAACCAAAAACGTACCATGCTGTCTTTAGCGACACCAGCGCCGTACACATCATTAATTCTTCGAGCTGTTTCTGCAGCATTGGTGCCACGGTAGAACTCGTACTCGTAAATATACCGATATTTCATGAGCAAAGTAACACAGCAGGCGACCCGTGTTTGCAAGTTCGATTCACTCAATTCATGAGGTACCCATCGTTAGAGTTTTTTTACTTTCCCGATTTGCTTCAAGTGGATTAATACAGTTTTGTCACTTACCCCGAAGCCTGCTGCTATCTCTGAAGTGCTTTGTGATGGATCCGCTTCCACAATAGCCTTTAATTCTTCGTTTTTCACTTTGGTCTCCGGCCGTCCACGGGGTTGGTTCTTAAGGTCGAAATTTCCAGAACGAAAACGTTGAAACCAAAAACGTACCATGCTGTCTTTAGCGACACCAGCGCCGTACACATCATTAATTCTTCGAGCTGTTTCTGCAGCACTGGTGCCACGGTAGAACTCGTACTCGTAAATATATCGATATTGCGCGGTAATAAGCGACGCCAAAGAAAAAATAATGAGGAAAATAACAAATGAATGACTGTATTCCAAAGAAAAAAAAACCAGCTAAATGAATTTATTAATTTGAATTTCTAATTCTTAACCAAAGAGGAGATATTTCAGATCAAATTGATCAGTACGACAAAACGCTAATTTCATACGTAAGGACCTAATATAAAGAGGTATAAATTAAAATCTAGGGCCGGGTCCACCATGATGGCCCAGGCCTCTGGGCCTATGATGTGGGGGACCGTGGTGCGGTAGGCCACCTGGACCCCTGGACCACCAGAGCCCTAGTCAGGGTCACTACAACATGAACAACTTAGACGTTATGACTGCCTCGGTGGCTCAGTAGGTAGTAAACCTGCCTTCTGAGCGTGGGGGCGTGGGTTCGATTCCCACCTAGGGCAAACATTGATGTGATGAACATTTGTGTTTGTTCTATGTCTGGGTGTTAATATCTATTTAAGTATGTATTTAAAAATATCTAAGTATGTATATCAGTCTCTGGCAGCCATAGGACTAGCTTTGTTTGGTTTGGGGTCAGGCGACCGTGTGTGCAATAATGTGTCCCCAAATATTTATTTATTTTTACTTATTTATTTATTCTTTCTGAAATGATTAAAAAAATGGTTTCGACTCTAATATTCTCTTTGGTTTTAATTCCACTGATAAAGTTTTGTTAAGGTAAAAGTAAGTAGTTACCAACTGACTGTATTTAACAAAATTAAATCTCTAATAAGGTACAACTTTTACTATTTTCTTTAAAATAACACTAAATATTTAAAATTTAACAATTAAAGTAAGAATAAAATACACAGACTTACTTAATATCACTAAGTTTCCCAGAACTCATAACTGCCTTAAAAATCTTTTTGAGTGACCAGTATGATAGCGCAAGTCATAGATGCAATTGTTATCAAAAGCTGTAATTGGTAAGTCATTTTATGATTCAATACATCTTTGAATGATGCGCAATTTTTTTAGGTATTACGTACTATTACGTACTTAAATTTTATGAACACAAAACGTAATTACTCTGTATCAGCAAAAATTATTCTGACTCATGAATTTTGTACGCGATTATGTAACCACTATTAGTGTCGGTTTACTTCTTGTTTATGCATTGTTCATAAGCAATGATAGCCTAGTTGGGGAAGGCCCGCCTCTCAAGCCAGAGGGAGCGGGTTCAAACCCAGCCGACGGCACGCACTAATTTGTTCATTGTGTGAACATATTATGTGCGTATTGTATGTCATCTGCTACATGATTGGAGCCCGGTGTATGGCGACAGGCTCGCTCCGTGTCACATTTCGGGCTGAATATCGTCAGCCGAAGTGTGGGTGGTATTCCACCTCTGCCTGCCCCCTCGGGGAAAAGGCGTGACGATATGTATGTATGTACTTCTTTTTTATATCTACGATTATAATAATTATACTAAAATAATTTGCCTAATTTATTCTTTTTTTTCTTCTGTCATCTGCCTTTATGTAGGTTTTAGGGTTTTCACACCAGCAGCTGCCGACAATGAAGCGACAATGACCAATTACATATAAGGTAGACTCAACGTAAACCAGAGTTTTTTTAAGCCAAGAGGTTAAATTGAGTAAAAACTCAGGAAAGGAACGAGTTATTCGAAAATCGAACTGGCCAACACAAAAAAAAGAACGCAAATGCATGAAATTTTAAAAGAAAATAACGCTGTTATTTTTCTCCATATTTTTGGCGCCGCACGTTGTGTGCATTTGCCAGTATCTAGTAAATTACGTGTTAGTAAAGTTAGTAAATTAAATGATAACCAAGTGATTGCAACGTTAGATCACTCCCCTATCAAATGGAACTTTGTAGGAAACACGAAAAGTCGCGTTTCACAATATTTGTACCATTTTCCCATACTCGTGTACGTTCAAGAATTGATAAAAGTTAACAATCCAACATTATTGCACTTTAAAACTCGAAGAATCACAAATTTTAGAACATAAAATACCTACGTAGGTACCTACAAAGTCACGAGTCGCCTTTTTGGTTTTCAGCCAAAACTCTAAGAAACGGTGTTTGATGTATAACATATTTTCTCAATTCCTTTTTATTTGCCTCGCAGAAGATATGAGAAGTAAAGTATTCACCTCTATAATAAAGCAGTGTATTCGTCATGGGCGGCTTAAACCCCTAGCTTCACTCAGGACTCTACATAACTCCCTCGCTGCGATCGGGAGTTAACTCTAGAGTCCCTCGTTACGCTCAGGGTTCAATAGCCACCCGTCACGTAAGACACTGCTTAACTCCTTCGGTGCATAATCTACTATTAGCTATTTCGGCCATATTTAAGATGCCTAGACGAGAACTTGGAGAAACTGATCTATGCAAACGTAGAGGGCAAGAGGTCACGTGGTAAATCCCCGATGAGATGGTCAGACCAGCTTAAACAAGACAGTCCGTCAGGACTGAGGAAGTAATTCGAATGACTACAGATCGGCACAAGTGGAAGAGTTTCACAAACCGCTCGGTGAAGGAAAATGATGGCTGCAATCTTCAGCCATGAAGAATCGACCAGAGAGAGAAGAAGAGAAGATTTTGTTCCCTTTTATATAATATCTCTACCACTTATACTTGCGCCTGTGATTTCACGGGCAAATTATTTATCCTATAGGATATACCTCTAGTAATTCATTGTGTTAAAAAGGCGTTTAGAAGTGGTTGATGTATTAAATTGTTAATCTATTCTACATATGTCAAAGTACATAGAATAGATAAACAATAATATAGGCCAAATAATAAGAACAATACATAATTTGAATTAAGAAACATTAACATCATTTGTTTACTTTTAATACAATAAATCATTTTCAAATAACTTACACTATAATACAATAAATATCACTAAATTAGTTTAGTAAGGAAATAGTACTTTTACTCGTATGAATAGCTGACAATGAAACGTATTTTATAAACACCAACACTTATTCGTACTTTAATCAGCCTTCAGTCACATCACACGTCATCAATAGGTTCAGTAGAATCAATAAGTAACGACAATTACATGATACATAATAAATAGATAATAATGGCTTTGATTCTTAGAACCTCGGACCAGGACCTCCGGGACCACGCGAGCCGGGGCCTCCAGGACCTCGTGGGCCGGGGCCTCCAGGACCCCGTGGGCCAGGGCCGCTGGGACCTCGTGGTCCTCGAGGTGGGCCTCGGGGCCCGGGTCCATGTCGTGGTCCCGGCCCGCCTGGGCCCCCCGGACCCGAATGACAACAGGAAAAGCACAATCCCATTGTCACTAAACTGGAATGAAATAAGTCAACATTTTCAGTCACTACAAAATTCAAATAAGGCATTATTACATTTTAAAAACATGATAAATACCTATTTGCAAGCGCATTTTTAAAATAACATACATATCGTCACGCTTTTCCCCCGACGGGGCTGGCAGAGGTGCCATACAACACCCACATTTCGCCGGACGATATTCAGTCCCAAATGTGACAGGGGGCGAGCCTGTCGACATACACCGGACTCCAGTCATGTAGCAGACGACATACAATACGCACATACGAGTATATTAACACAATGAACAAATTGGTGCGTGCCGTCGGCTGGGTTCGAACCCGCTCCCTCTGACTTGAGAGGCGGACCTTCTGCCAACTAGGCTATCATTGCTTATGAACAATGCATAAACAAGTAGTAGACTGACACTATTGTTTTAATTTTTATGTGAAATTTTAAGTAACCTTATTGAAACATACTTAAATTTAGTTTATCTTTCATCTACGAGTACCTGTAAGATACCCTAACTTAGTAAAATAAAATAAAAATATACAAAAAAAATCTCCTCTCCTCCTAAAGTCGGTTGAACAATTAAAAATGAATTTATGTAAGTAAAATGAGTACTTACTTAGTAATACAATGATATGGTACAACAAAATGATAACAAACCTGCAAGCGAAGTAGGTATCAACCGGAACGTTAATGTGCACCTAAAATTGGATATCGACTGATAAGTTTTTTTTGGCAACTCTACGATGCTTTATTGGTTCTGATAGAGTTTATAGAGCAAACTATATCGCAGAAAACAATATCGCCCTGGGGCCCTATCCCAACAATTCGAGATATTTTCTGGTCTTTGTCTCTCTCGTTTAAAAAGTCTTAGGAGTGAACGTGACCAGATCTCATCTCACGCATCAAGAATAGAGAGCCAGGGGGGCTATTCCTATGCGTGAAATGTCATGAGATTTTATCTTGGCCACTCGCACACCTACGACGTTTCAAACGAGAGCAACAAGGACGAAAAAAGGTGAGATGATCATCTCAAATCTTTGAATAGGGCCCCTGGTAGAGAAGCAATTTTATCCTCTTGCTCTATATTCTATCTTGCCTCTTGCTTGCCTGCGTGTAATTTTTGTATCTCTTAGGAGCTACAAAAAATAACAAGTTGCCAAACAATTTTACCCTACCAAGGGTGCTAACACGAGCATTTAAAATGACACTTCAAATCTAAGTCAACAAATTCATTTGATTCGATTTGAATTAAATAGTTGATTGTTGATTGATAAAGAAGAAGTTTTTTTAACCAAATCGGAATTATTAGGAACAACTAAAAAAAGTTTAAGCTCTGAACTTAATTCTGACAAGCAGATTGACCACACGTATTAGTCTGGTTTAGGATAAGCTATGAAAAATAAAAAAAAAACATTTTTTATCACATCCCTGTATTATGAAAACTTATACATAAAGAAACAAACAATAACTAAGTACGATATTTTCAGAGTTTTCAAAGTTAATAAGTGACATCATTTTAGTACCTGGTTTTCATACAAATTAATAAAACACACCAATTAAATTGGTCTTTTGCAGTATTTTGTGGAAGTATAAATCAAGTAAGTAAGGACCTAAGTAATACTTATAATTTATAATATTTTATAAAAGATACTACTTTGATTTTAATTTATAAATAGGTATACAACACAAATTAAGCCAATTATTTCCTTATTAAGCATATTCACATACCCACAGGTAATAATTTTTACAAGTAATAAAAAATATTATACTTATTACATTTATGACTATTAAACGTATTAAGTAAGATAACTATCTTTACGATTTGGTATATTTACAACATTTTTCCTTCGAATAGGTATTGGTAGTTATCCAGATAATAATCTCCTCTGTACTGATAAATTATGTAGAACCCTGCATTTGATTAACAAAAATGAACAGTCAAATCGGTCGTTTGTTGAGTAAACATGGCTGGTATCTTTTTTTTCACACCAAGGTAACAGTAAAAGCGAGCCAGACGAAAACGTATACAGTTAATTTTTATGAAATTCGTTTGAAATTACGCAGTTACTTAACCGTAAATAGTATTATTAGCTATCTACCTTAAGTTTTACTAAATCAACTAAACGCATCATCTATTTTGAGATATAGTCCTTGGTATGTAAGAGCTATGTTGAGTATACTAATGTGTTATCTGTAGGGCGGCGGCGCCTGGGTAACGACAATGGTGGCAGGAGGCGGTGCCGGCGTGTGGTGGTGGTGCACCACCGTTTTCGGGGGGTCGGAGCAGCAGTCACAGCAGCAGCAGGGGATACAGCAGCAGCAGCAAGGTCGGCAGGAGAAATTACAACCCATTCTGTAATGAAAACCAGAAAAACTTTAGCTGGTGTTATTGGAACCTAAATATCGCAGGTGAGATTAATCTTGCAATCAAAGCCAATAGTCTTAAACTCCATCAGATGAAATTAAATAAAAGTAAATACAAACGGGTCTATAGGCTCCATAGAATCGTATGGCCATATTGAAGTATTCATTTCATTAGCCAACATAGAAAAAAAGCAAGAAAGCGGTCAACAAACATGTAAATCATGGATGCACCTCTGTATAATTCTGTTTCGCTGCAATGCACGGAGAGATTCTCTAGGAGTCATTTTATTCACAAAATGGATCAGCAGAGTTCACATATCTGCCATTGGCTCGTAACTACCAGCTAACGATTCCTGAGCCACGACGGTTGTAGACGTACTAGCCGAAGGAGAGCTCAAAGTGACTATATCCAAGTCAGTTTTCTCAGAGTCCTTTTCACATGTTACATTGCACCAGCAACAGCAACAAGGAAATAGGCACATGAAGCAATACGGTTGGCAAGATACGTTGCAACCCATTCTGAAATTTGTTTTTTTGGGGTTTAAACTGGGAAAAGAGACGTAGTATTTTCTCTGTGGACGAAGTGGGCATTTCCCCTTTGTTTGTTTGAGTCATGCGATTCAGTCAGCTGACATAGTAAATATATAATAGGATTAGTAGGTATGTACCTAAAGTAAAACGTGAGAGATATGTAGGCCAACGCATAAGTACTATTTTTAAAGTGACTCAAAGCATGACGTATTTCTATTAAGTAGGTACCACAAACACTTAAACTTGCCCAAAAATTTGTTAAGTACATAAAACTGTTAGCAATTCCATTAAAGTTTCGTTAAATTAGCACGATCCTTTTAAGACTAAAGGCACAACATTTAGCTAGAGAGAAGATACGCAACAAAATGAAGTGACGGAACCATCAAGGCAAGATAAAAATACTGTAAAACAAAATGGCGGCGTTTGTATGTTTGGGAACAAAAACTCGTAAGATAACAATGATAGATTTTTATAAGGTGCTTACAATGAAATGTGCAAGATGGAAAAGCAATAGAGGTCGTCCACAAATAAAAAATCCAATGACAAATAAAAAAAAACCGATGACAGCACAAACATTTTAGCGGTTTTTTACCAGCTCACCTTATTTGTGGCAGAAACTGTTCATCTATATTGGGGGTATCCGGGGTACCCTCCTTGCGGCGGAGGATATCCGTGGGGTGGTGGTGGCGGGTATCCCGTGTAGCCTCCGTCGGGTGGCGGCGGGTATCCTGGGTAGCCTCCGTCGGGTGGCGGCGGGTAGGGGTAATGAGGTGGTGGAGGCGGCTGTTCGACGACTACTGGCGGATGATGCACGTGCACTGTCTGAGGCGGCTGTTGTTGTTGACCACACGCGTTCGGACACAAACAAGGCACCAGGCAGCAAGCTCCCAATATCATACAACAGGGGTTGCAGCACACCTCACAGTCGCCGCATTCCATAGAAAAGCACAGACCCATCCTTGCGCTATGCTGTTATACTAAAACCGATAAACATTTATGTTACCTATCGCTGTAGCGGAATCTTATCTAAGTGCTGCTGTTTCAAGCGATTTGGCTCTTTATGGCGGTAGAGTTTAGTACGAAATTCGAATATTCAAGGATATTAATGTTATCAGACTTAAGCTCTTATCTTGCGACTGCAGGATATTATCAATTGATAACAGCAGATTTATAAAATCGTGCGCTTAGTCATAGTTTTTATTATTTAGAATGTTAATTAGTTATCAATATCCGTCTTTACCTATATACCTACCTATCTACGAGTAATACTAGATTTGATAGAAAAGTGTCTTTGAACAGAACATTTTTGACAATACACAAAGCAAGAAATCACAATAAAAAATATCTTAGAACTCTATTTTCAATTCTCCTATGTATTTGAGTACATAAACTGACAAAACAATATTTTCTGAGGTAAAAGAAACGCAAATTTGTGGAGATATGCATTCTCTCTATCATCACTTATGGTGTAGACTTGGTTTTTGACAAACGAGCAAAGGTCCATGCTCGCGGTTTGCCAACGTGCGAGCGAGTTAAACGGCCCAAAAGTTAAACGGCCGACCCAGAAAGAGATGGAAAGACGAGCTTGACGATCACGAGCAGGATTGACTTACCAAAGCCAAAAACAACCTGGATAGAGGGAAGAGAGGCCTATGCCCAACAATGGGACATACCAGGCTGATATAATAATATCTAATATTAATAACGCGAAAGTTTGTAAGAATGGATGGATGGATGGATGGATGAATGTTTGTTACTCTTTCACGCCAGAACGGCTGATCAGATCTGGATGAAATTTGGCACAGAGATAGTAGAATAAGAATAATAGAATAGCGCATTGGATACTTTTTAACCGCGGGTGAAACCGTGGGGTGCAGCTAGTAAGAAATAATAAGAAGTACTTGATAAATAAGTAATAAATGAGAAGAAAGAATACTTCGAAAGATTAATTCAATAGATTAATTCAAAAGCAATATAAACAATTCAAAAAGATTTTTATCTATTGTACGAACATCTGGAGTGTGGAAAGCGCTTCCGGAGTGCGTCCCGACTCGATAGAAACAATCTGGGTTTGTAATGGGTTATTTCTGTACCGGTAAGCATACTTCATAGTTGATTGCAACAACGATCTACATTAAGGCTAGACCCAGACGAGCCATCGCTGAAAAATGTGTAACAAATTTTTGAAAAAGAAATATTATGCCCCCCAAGTTTTTGCTTTTTTTCTGGGTAGTGGCTCTTTTAAAGCCGTACCAGGTGGTAGAGTCACATTTCATTTGATTTGATACCCAGAAATTTGGGATTCCAAAGTCAGACTGCCATAAACTATCACGCCTAGCAATGCTGCCTTTACCATAATACCATATGTAAAAAGCATGCGCACACTTTGAGGCACGTGCCGGCCGACAAACCGACAAGCGGGTGTTATAAAAATATTTTTTAAGCATTAGACAGAAAAGCAAAAACATTAAAAAAGATTATTGGAAAATTTGTCGAGTTTTGGGGAAAGCTTCAGAACAAAAGTCGTTTGCTAAACATAATATGCTCATAAAAGGATGATAATTGATTACCAGTAACCCTGTATTTCCATTTGGCACAACTGGTTGTATTTATGGGGCTAATTATTTCCCCAAGATACTACTGGCATCGCTTGGTTGTGCCATTGGGATTAAAAATTTCCCTTTGGCGCAAATAGCAGTTGGCTTAAGAAATAGCAGTTCCCCAAGGCACAACTGAATCACTTGGTTGTGTCATTAGGAAAATATTTTTCCCTTTGGCACAACTGGTCGTGCTTAAGGGATTTATCATTTCCCCAAGACACTACTGGCATCGCTTGGTTGTGCCATTGGGATAAAACATTTCCCTTTGGCACAACTGGTTGAGCTTATGGGAATATTAGTTTTCCAATGCCCAACTGGATCACATGGTTATGTCATTGGGATAATATTTTTTCGTTTGGCACACCTGGTAGTGTTAAGAGTAATCAAAGTTATCCCCTTAGTACAACTGGTTATGCCAAGAAGAAGCCACGGCCTAATCGTATTATGTTACGAGTAACTCTCAAACTATCATTCGCAATTTCTGGGTTAGTTTTACCAAATATTTAACTTTAAAACTTTTTCATAATGATAGGTAGAATGGCCTCTTATCGCTTTAGTAGGTACCATCGTTCCGTTTAACTCGGTAGGTAAGTATACCAATTCTTTTTTAATTTAAATTGTACGAAAGTATAGTTTATGCAGGTAGCTAGTTAGTTTTAGTTTATTCCTAATAAAGAGCCAACTAGATGTCGGTAGCCCTAAGGCTGTGGAGGAAATGAGCGCTCCAAGAAAGTTTAAGGAGGCAAAAATCAACAAAGACAATCACTAAAGCAAATAAATTAATAAATGAAGTGATGCTGTCGGTGAATTTTGACCTCGCTGCACATTCTCTAACTACTCATGACTCCTGCTACTTCATCCTACTCCTGCTGGAAAGGCAGCCTAGTGTAGCCTAGAAGCAGAATAGTGCTAGAGTTCAAGTAAATATATTTGTTAGTAAATATTCAAGTGAGTAATTAAATACCTTCGTGCAACTTGAAACCGGTATTATGTTATCACACTTAATTAACAAAGTGAGTGTTAATTGAACAACAATAACGTCGTCCCCAAGCTATTAGCGTCAATGACCATTACCATATTCATGATAAAAACAGTTATTTAATGCTCTAGCTAGAGTCTGGTTGATTGAATCAAGAGTTACATTACGGAACTGAATCTTCAAAATTGTTTCAAGACACTAGAGATTTGTTAAAACCTGAAATACAATAATTATAGTCTAGTGTATTTTAGGGTGTTTTGGTAAAACGGAAATACACTTATATATACAGAAATACAATTACAGATAAGCGCATACGCAAAATACAGATTTGTTTAAGAACAGATTTAATGCTCTCTTTGTAATCTGAATCTCATTTTTGTTGTAAATGTAGGTGCAAAAGTTTCGTAACAGCTAAAAACTAAGCTTCTAACTTACTTTGCCATTCTAGTTTCACATTAATATAGGTAATACAAACACCCCTTTTCATAAGCTATGTGTAGAAATCATGCTTAGTGACAAAAATAGCTTGCTTTAAGCTCAGTGGCTTTTTACCAATAGCACTAATCCATGCAAGGATTCCTTTCTACGGCGGATCCAGAATTTGGGTTTGGCTCTCCAAAGCCAAATTCTCCGCCCTGGGAGGGGGCTTGAGGTAAGCTTTATCAAAGAACACAAAAGTAAGTTAGTAAACACAAAAATACTAGTGGATATTTCAGACTAATCTGAAGTGTGGTATTAGACACTTTGGGCCTGAACCCTTCTTCCTTCCTCCTTCCGCCTTCCTCTTCCTGGATCCGCTACTGATTTACACACATTTGCTGTTTTGAATAGATAGGTGACCTCATAGAAATGGGTGAAATTTGGAATAGTCTGACGAGGGATAATTGTATATAATTAACTAACGTCATTGTATCTTTACTCACCCATGTAAACAATATCTATGCAGCCTATGCAGGTCAACCGATTAACCCGCGTGTAACAGAAGGACAATAAAAACTGACTGCTGGTTTGACAGTAGATTAGATGCGGAAAAACGAGAAAATTATGAATTTCTCTGAAGTTCTTTAAGGAAATTTACACTTCATAGAATCTATAAGTAGGCATAACTAACTAATCTAATCACCTCTTTCAGTTCTTATATGATAGTATTGATAACACTTGTAAATCAGCTTAAGGAATTTTAATATACCTGATCGTACTTGATGATATAGTTTTAAAAGTACTTCGTGGTTAATTTTTTTGGGTTTTTCCAATCGGTATCTCTGTTTTCGTCCACTGCCGGACTCAGCCTATCCTACATATAGGGTGATTATTACTTACTTATAAAATAAAATAACCATCATTCCTTTAGTTTGAAACACTTCGGTACATAAATATCGAAATAATTTGACCAGAAAGTATCCACAGAAAAGCGACAGTCATGGTTACTCTATTACACGCGCGGCCGGGCGGTGCGTTGCCATACGAACGCGCCACCCGACTGCCAGCTGCGCACCGTTATTACAGGGTAAATGCTTATTCCTACATTTTAGGATAGATTAACAGAAAAATAATAAAAATAAGGTTGTTTTTTCAGTGAAATAAATATTCTATTAACGATGCTAACTGCGTGATTAACATTAGGACACGAAAACAAAAAATTACCCTATAGGTAATACCTACGCCTTTACATCCAGTTCTTGACCACCGTGTACCTACTTACCAGCTCATTTAATTTTTCTAACTACCTAATAACATGAATCTTAAGTTAAAGATTTAGGTAAGTAGGTATATTCCTAAATCCTACCTATTATAGTGACTGTTTCAAGGCAAGGTAGGTAACGCTTTGCAACAAGCATTGAATACTGATGAATAGCCTTAGGAATTAATGAACACTTTCTGTCGTTATACATAAGTAGGCATATCTTATTTAAATACTGATGATGAACATTCATTATTATGCAATGTTAAGCACGTTTTCTGAGTAATGAGGTACGGAGACAACAATATAACTCAAACAATAACAATACAATTCATACACAATAAGCACATACAACATTTTTTTTTTTACAAAACATATTTCTTTTTCAATATAATTATGACTAGATGCTTCAACTACAAGTGTAAGAGCCTATATCTATACGAGCGTAAGTAAAATGTCGCAATAAAACATTTTAAACTCAATGTTAAGAGAAAATGAACTAGCACAAAATATTGCCTTGACTTAACAGTTTTCTAACACAAGGCAATTTTCGAATATTAGATTGTTAAGTTTGGAACTTTGTTTTCAAATTTTAAGCAACATTTATCGTAACAACGTTTTAAAGTTTTAACAGTTTTTGTTAATTCAACAAAATAATTACAAATACAATGATTGTTTTGCAAAAATATATGAATTAGAAAGAGCCTAGTCACAACACAACAACGCTACATTATCCAATTTGCAGTGGGTGAGCTAGCGTGCTTAATTGTGATGGTGTAATGGCAGTTAGACAGTTAACATTCCAATTTATTTCTATCGCACGGGTACTGTCACCCTAAGTTAGCGTACTGCAAGTTGCATAAGAAATATCATGACCGCTGTAAGTTAGTTTCTAGTTACTCTACGTGGATATAAACGTAAACGTCAATATTAAACGTAAACATTTTTAACCTATCTAAGACATTTCAATGATAAGTGCGGAGAGTTTTGTAGCTATCTTTGTAAGAGTATTAAAACGAAACATCACATGACACCTTTCTGCATTGCACAAAACAAAAAACACAAACACACAATGAGACCTTTTCTTGGATTTTCATTTCATATGAAATTATTTCATTAGTGGACGACCAAAACGCATCTTTTAAAGCAAAACAATGAAAATGAAAACCAACACCATAAACACTCATAAGAAAACTAGTAAAAAGACTAACCTTTAAAATTAACTGCAAAAAATCCAATAGCACTTCACGCCACAAGTACTGCCTATCAAATAACGTAGCCAGCTGTCGTTTATTTAGTTACAAATACAATTCGTCACACTGAACGAGGAAAATTGCATGACGCGGCCGTCTGCGCACCACTGACACTTAGTTACAACAATTTCTTGTCCTTATCTTGTCGACCGGATGTTTAGTAAGCGTGAGCGAAAGAAGGCTATTAGTGTTTTATGGATCAGAGTGACGTCAAGTCGGAAAATGGGAGTAAACCCAGGCTAGATTCAACCTTGTAGTTTTCACGTTTTGTTAATGACGCGGACTCATCAAATGAATTGGATATTTAAGTAGTAGCTTGCATAATCATTAATAACATGCCTATTGCATGTAGATATACCTAGCCTAATTACCTAGGTATATATTGCACGTATACCTAGGTAATTAGTGGAGATTCACTAGTTATAGGTTTATTATTAATATATTTAGATAAAGACACAAATTAACAAATACCTGTCTAACCTGCCCAATACTTTACGAATCGTATAGGTAGGAACTTGTACTTAGGTAGATAGAGCCTTCAGTCCAAGCGTTCTAGCTGACGCAATAACCACCCACGGTCCAGGACTGCTGCATACTGCACAGAATTTTAGGTATTTCTTATTACTACTACATACTTGTATTTTCCTCTTACAATATTCCTACCTGGAAAATGACGTGGATGAACTTATCAATAATTGTAGAGCGCCTGTAAAAATTTTCTTATAGCTGCACTTTATCATAATGATCTACGTTTACGTATTGGTATACTTATATCACTAGGCGATGATTTACCTCGCCCTGATGCTGGGACACTTCGGGCATCGGTATCCCTTGCCTGTAGTAAGTAAGAGCCTACTAAAAGGAGAACTCTGGACTCGGGGGTGGTTGGAGATGGGGCTCTCTCTAGCTACCAACACAAACGAGCCCGAGAGGGCGATAGCGTAGGGTAGCACTTTCGCTGTCGTACGGGTAGGTGTAACGGGACTACCAAATGCACGGTGCTGACTATTTAGTTAATGCCTATTCATTAATTAATTATACTTGCATGAGTAGTAAATTAAACTACCTACTAAAGCCTGCCTATTAAAGGGGCAGGGATTGATACGATGATTGGAGCAGCTACCTATTTTTCTCTAGTAGCCATGTGCCTACATAAACGATTTGGACTCATCAAGCCGAAAAAAAAATCCTTAGCGGAAAGCACTGTACATAGGTATGTATTTGTTCTTATTACGGAACCCATTCTAACTCTTCACGGTTATGCACACGAGGTCATACCTCCTAAAACCTCTTTCATTTGTACTTACGTACTTTTAAAATGTTTTTTTTCGTATTGCTTAGGTAAGCACCTTATCTCTCGCTTCAAGTTAAAATTGGGAAGTTAAATTTACTTTAAATTTAATCAAAGATACTCGTAACTGTCAGAAATGTGACTCTACCTACGGACTCTACTGAATATAATATGTAAGTTACCATAGCTCCGCTTCGCGGGTTTACTAAAGTAAAACGTGTAAAAGACTATGGTCTATTTACGGCCCATTGAACCCTGAGCGTACGAGGGACTCTAGAGTTATGAAGAGTCCTGAGTAAAGCGAGGCGTTCAAGCCGCCCAAGACAAAGGCACTGCTTCACCCTAGAGGTGAGTACTCTACTTTTCACACCTCCTGCGAGGCAATAAAAAGGAACTATGATAATAGGTTACACCCGATGCCGATTCAAACTTTATTGCTCAAACAATAGTTTCACATTTGTATAGCGCTATTTACTTGCTACTTACTCAAAGGTATAACATATGTTTAAGCATTTTTTTATTTCTAAGGCTGCTAGTGTGGATGCTGATAGTCTGACTGTTCCCACATCAATCTAACATACAGCAAGGCTTTCATGCAAGCTGTCTCGCTGTGTAATAAGCTGCCTATTGCCATCAGGCAGGCTGAATTATTTCCCATTTTAAAAATCTTACTAAAATGAAATGAATGAAATGAAATGAAAATATATTTATTGCCAAAGAAAAAAAAACACAATAGAAATAATTAGGTACAATAGTTAGATAAATACGGTGGCAAAGGGTGTAAGCTCAGCACTGAGCTGCGTAAACTAGATCAGTTTATGCTAGGCTGATTTTCAGCTTACCCCTAGACTTGAATTAAGATGTTCGTCGAGGGTATAGTCATGCGAGTGTTCACTTTATATATTATTTCGAAAAATTACAGCAAGTTCTATAATTATGTCATATTGAGTACTTGTGTAAATGTTATCAGCAGTGATGTGTGTGAGTTTAGGTATGTGTGCAAATGTGTGTTTGTTTGTGAGTGTGTGTGTGTGTGTGTGCGTGTATGTGAGAAAGTGTAACTGTGAGGATTGTATGGTGGTATTGTCATGTGAGTTTAAAGGTTGCAAAGGTTGCAAAGGTTGCAAAGGTTGCAAAGGTTTATAAGCAATATCTCTCTTTTTTATTGCTAAAACCTTTAAAAACACATTAACAAGGAAACGAGCTAGATGGCGCTGGTGACGCTTAAAACGCGCAGACGTCTCATTCGTTTGCCGCAGGAGTTGGCTGTCAATCAAACTTGTTAAAGTTAGTTCTTTCTGAGTTTCTAGCGATATTTGAAAGGCATATAGAACAGTCATATATATTCATCAACAATCAAAGGAGTCCACAGTCTCATTTTCGAATATCTGCCAAAAAAAAAGCAGACTTACTTTTTATGTAGAGGCTGTTTAATAATGTAACGTGTTTCATGTACATTTTTCAATATAAGAAACACGTTAACACAAAACAAAAACTCCGGCTGCATAATATTGTATCCTGTCACTGTCACTTCAAGACGATTCAATCAAGAATCCGTAAAGATTATTGCCAAAAAATATCAAACGTCAATTTAACCAAAAGATAACGCTCAATTTACCGATAGGGGGGTGATTTGTCGATGGAATAGATAGACTGCTCTATACGCCTTTCAAATATCGCAGACTATACACACTATAATTACCTAATAGATTTTTCCGATAGGTATTTTTTTATGTAGGCAATATGAGTATGAGAAACTTGACTTTATCGAGGTAGGTAAACTGAAAAGCAAAAAACAGACATTTTTGACTGTTGTAAATTGTGCATTAGATAGTTGGGGACGACAGCCTTGCGCCTCTTACGGTCGGTTCGAACGAAAAATGCTCGAACGATTTATGACGTCATTGACAGAGTAGAGACAGAGCCAGGTACAAATTTCGTAAATCATTTCCTCCCGGACGATAACTCGTACAATATGAACCCTAGGGGTGATCAGACTTATTTTTTCAACATTTTTCATTCGAATTTGGTGTCGCACAAAGCGCTAGCATGGGCGTACCCAGGGGGGGGGGGGGGGGCAGGGGAGGGCAAGTGCCCCCCCTTGAAAATCTCGCAGAACATGTATGAACTCGCCTAATTACTAATTAAAGTGTAAACGGGTTATGCTATAACTTTTAAATAAACCGCGCAGTAGACACTGACAAAATGCACGATGCAATAGGGACCTTGCATCCAAATTTTAATGACATGCACAGAGGATGGCCACCGAGGGAGTTTTAGTGGGGCAATCCCCACATAACCCGGATGCACCCCAATAACATCCGGGCATCTTTTTGAAGAATTCCCCCCCCCCCCCCCTCAACAAAAACAAAAAAAGGTTTGTTTATGTAGTGTGTATGACAAAACAGCCGCGGACGACCCGACCTAAAAAATCTGACTTGCCCCCTCCTACGCCAGAAGCTGGGTACGCCCATGTCTGGTAGTAAAATTGCAAAGTTTATTTGGGTGTTGCTGTGTGTTACTCATTAAGTACTACACTACTTACCATAAATTACGGCTATCATGATAATTATTATATAATAGCTATATATTATTATATATAGCAGTTCCTTCACCACCAGGTACCAGGTACGCACGTAATTTAACCGTTTCTGCCTCACTCGGTGAGCTACAATGCATTTTGATGAAGTCAGTGACGTAATTTGCTCTTCATACCTAGTATAACTAGGTAGTTACATTCTGCAAACTTCATACTTGAGATAAGAGGCAAGTACCTATCTTAATTAAGATTTAGAATCAGTCATAATCTTCTGTTTTACAAAATCACGCAGATACGACGGGTATTATCACTGTAATCTCAAATTTTATCATCTACTGCGTCACACTCAATCAATGCCAAATGTTAGACAGGAGCTCACACAGGTGTGATAAACGAACGACGCATAACAAAAATGTGAAAAATAAAATAAAGTTATGAGTGAAGAGGATTATTCAGCTATCGAACTGGATGATACAACGACACCCTTTGTCAAATCAGCTAACACAAACTCCAGTCGGTATTCAAGGAGGGTTAAAAAATTTAAGACTAGTGATGACGAGGAAACGGACGTTGAGAGCAACTCTCCTCTGCTACGGAGAGTGTCGAGCTTCCAATCAGCGCTGAGACCGCGCTTCAGGAGATTACGGACCAGTTTCCGGAAGCTAAATTGTTTCAAGAACAAGGAAGAAGAAGTAGTGCCGATGAAGGAAATGCCGAGACACAAGAGCATCGACATTGGCGTGGGACTCGCGCGGAGGGTCTCCTTGTTCCTCTTTACCAGGAGGACGGTTTGCGTGCATCCCTACCATCCTTACACCCCGGAGCAGACCACTAGGAAGCTTCACTTTTGTTTCGAAGATAAATATCTAGAGAAGAAATTAAGTAAGCATCATTCATGACTTGCTCAATGTATTTCATTGTGACTGAAAACTATTAAGTAGATAGATTGGTACTTAAGTGCGGCGGATTTATTTATATATAGGTAACGGGTACCTATAGAAAAGAAAAAATGTGAGAGCTTTGTGTGCAAGTGCGTGTTAAATGTAGAGTAAATAAAATATTAAATATAACTATTTTATACAAAAATATCGTGATGTTAGGTATATGGTTTTGTGCTAGGGTCCGCGTCATCTCTAGCGAGAGAATGTGAGCCCTAGTCAATATTCACCACAAACCCAATGTCGGTTGACAACCGAAGACGTCGGTCAAGTCTCGGTTGATATAAGGTGAATCTTCCTCGATCGGACCAGTTTACTTATAAAACTTGACTTTAAATTAACCAAGAATTCATTTCGTTTTAGTTGTTAAGTGGGTAGGTATATCTATGTAGGTAGGTACATGCATAAATTCCTATATCCTGACTTCAGGATTATAATTTTGTAGAGCTACAAAAATGAGTAAAAACGTTTGTAACGTTTATATACTTCCAATTACGATTTGGTTATTTCATATCTTGTTATTGTAAGTATTTCTATTTCCAAAAATACGTTTTTTTTTTATAATAATTTTTAGTAGGTTGTCCACTTGCAGCCCGATGAAGTAACTTTTGAAGTTCTTGAAAATAAAACCTTGTTATGCCAAAACTCAGTTAATTATCACGTTTTATACCGACTGGTTTCGCCGATCAATTAGTCATAAAGCCTCATCCTTATAAGTGGCTTTGATATCCTTGACACGATGCTTCCTCCCATTCTTAATTTTTAATCATTTATCGGTGAGGCAGCGAAATGCCACGACCTGTTGCGATCGCCATAGGAGCTTGCCTCTTGTTGTTTGTGGGTCAAGCTGCAGGGAAGACTTTCAACGAGTGTGAACTGATGCAGGTTCTACTGAGAAAAGGTTTTCCGCAAGACCAGCTTAAAGAATGTAAGTTTAAAATTTAACTAACATTAAGACTAAGTAGTTAAACCGTAATTTGCCCCTGTTCAGAGCTTCAAAATTCAGAGCTCTGCACTCAATTTCGACCAAATTCACAGTTGAGCCTTAATTTGATCTGCAATACAAACATTGAAAAGAAGAAAAAAAAATTGTCTGTGGTGAAAAGTTATAGCGTTATAAAAGTAAAGTACGAGTAAGTAGAGTATACTGAGCTAGAATCTTAAGCTTATTAAATAATCTTAATTATACTTGAGTCTACGAGTTACCCACATAAGCACTACAATGCATGCATTTGCGCAACTACCAATTTCAATTAATTTTATTTTCGTTATAACAGGGATCTGCATTATGGAAGCTGAAAGCTCCATGAAGACAGACGTGGTGGGCGGTCCAGACGCAGATGGGTCTTACGACTACGGCCTGTTCCAAATCAACGACCGGTACTGGTGCAGTGCTGGTGTCAAACCTGGCAAAGGATGCAACGTTCGTTGTTCAGGTAAAACACAGCCGGCGAGCATGGTCAGATGAAGAAAAATACATTTTACATGGGAACCATTTTTTGGAAGATACGGTGGTGGCTCGACTCTTCCACTTTATTTAAAAAATTTAAGAATTTATGTTGGTAAGAAGAGCCTACCGTTTATGGGCCGAATGGTCTGCTATTTCTTTGCTGTCGCTTGCTTTTTAAGATTTTCATGTAGTTTTTGGTGTGCAATAAAGTAATATTGTATTGTATTGTAATCCCCGGTTGAGACAGCTATTGCAATTAGGTACCTACTTAGACACATACCTTGCGGGGGAAATTGCTCGGGAGAAGCATTTGAAGATACACGCGTAACGTACCTAAATAAGGAAGTCTTTCTCTGTTTCAAAAGAGAAAACATAACAACCAAAACGAAATCTACTAAAAAAGGCTTATTTGCGGTGATCTCCTCACGGGGAGTGAGGAGATCATCGCATTTCGAGATTGGGTGAGATTCAGCTCGACCCCCTACAACCCCCGCCTAGAAATAATACGGTGTAGGTAAGACTCGAGGTCGATATCTAGATCTAACAACTCAGTTCTTTGCGTGAACGATGATTCAGAAGAGATACTATCTTGTATACACGGAACTTTATCGATTTAAGATTTCCAATCTACAAGAACCTGGAAATACTTTTCTATCGGTTCTGATAACATTAAATATCATGTCATAGTAGGCATATTTGTTTAGATATGCAATCTTGATGTGCAAATCTTTTTATAGCAAACATTTTTGTGGTCGTCCGAATCAGGAGTAACTTTGCGGAAGTTCATCTTCAAAACAGTTTTTTCAACAAATGTCTAGTGGATTTCCGCTTCAACAGTGGTTGTAACGAAAACCACTAGATTTTTTTTGGAAAAAAAAAACATATTTGCAGCAATTTCGGCTACTCTTCCACCAGAAGATTAGGAAGTTTCTTTGGTGCATATAAAAATCTCATTTTGATTAATTTTCAGATCTCCTGTCGGACGACATTACGATTGCAGCACGCTGCGCATTGAAAATATACAGAGTGCAAGGCTACAGCGCCTGGGTCGGGTGGAACGAATGCAAAGAAAGAAAACTGCAAGAGCTTGACTGCTAATTACTATTTATTACCTACATTTATAGTGCAAACATTTTATATAGAGAATGGTCGAAACGATTAGTTGCAATCATTTCCAATAATCTACGTTTTGTATATCACGTAACAGGGTGCGCTCTGAATCGCGTCTGAGCACAGATGTATGCGTAACAATCTTATTTTTTTTACACTGTGTAAAACATCTGGCATACAAACATTTACGTTAGTTCACATCAACGGATATGTTGCTTACTTGCTATTTTTTTCTGTTCTTTACAGTGTTAAAGCGACAAATTCCTAACGACATTAGGTATCTTTTAATTTCAAAGCTTTTACTTGTGTATAATTTTAACAAAAAAAAGTACAGGCCCCCTAGCTTAATTATGTTCGCGTCGAAGTGATTCTATTTCTAGTCGCTATAGCTTAAACTTAGTATGGGATTGACATAAGCTATCAAAAAGTCACGTGACGTCATTGTCAACTCGCAAAATTCAGGAGTTAACGTTCGATAGTGACTGTGGAAATAGAATAGCTTCGACGCTTATACAACGTGGCTAAGTACACGGGTCGACAATAATAACATGTAATAATTTAAGTCACAAATATATCTAACAACTAAAATTCATAAATACATTATGTAATAAATACAAAACACAACAAGTATTAAACTCATTTTACTTAAAACAAAAATCTCTCAAAGAGTTAAGTATATTTAGGAACAAAACCCACAAAATAATAACAATGTCATGAAATAGAATCAATACTGGATACTGGTAGCGATTCCGATATAAGCTCGCACAGTGCTATCGCTATCCTTTAACAATTGAAACACAAAGAAGAGACAGCATGATTTTAGTGCACTCAAACTAATTTACTGATAAAAGGCGGCACTCACAAAATGTTTTTAGTCGGCATTTGCTCACTACCCGACTATACTTCTATGGAAAACTAAGTTCCGACTTAATTGGCAGCACTACAATTTCTACATATAAAAGTTAATTACTATTTCCCTTGGTCATCGCATCACGCGTGAACAGATGGAACATTTTCGCTAATTATTTTTGTTGTGTTTATTATGAAGGATCTTATGAAAGAAAAAATTAAGATATTATCCCCAAAAAAATAACGGTTCCTGTAGGACGCGGGTGGAACCGCCGGGCACAGCTAGTTCATGATATTTCTTACTTGTGTTTCTATTAAAAGTCAAATATATCGATATGACTAATTTTCGTTCAGTGAATTCACATTGGAATCACGACCACTGTCTTACGTTAGATAATCTGTATATAAGTAATGCTTGTCATATAAAAGAGTATTATGTACATTTGTATACTGTGTCGTTTACCATAGCAATAATTAAATTAATACTATTAAATTAACTACATTTTATTTGTAAACATTATGATATTGAGAAAAGTGTAGTAAGTGTGTAGTCCTAATTTAACTGATATAATACTTTTATAGTTAAAAATGTAAAATTTGGCATGGAAAAATTCTGGTATATCTGAACTGGTGTCTGGTGACATCTTGACACTTTATTTTTATTTTTATGTACCATAGGTCGGCGTTTGACCACCAACTCGCCTGATGTTAAGCGACGTTGTGGTCTAAGATGGAGCACGACGACCTATAAGGTACTTATTCACTATAGCCTTGAAGTTTTGTAGAGTGAAGAAGTACAAAGACGGCAATTGAGTGAAGCGCTACAAGTGCGCTACTGCTCAGACCCGTCTTCGGAACGGTTACACCGGACTACATCCCGAAACACGACTAGGTCATTTCACGGCATGGCTTGGTCCGGTGGGTGGTAACTAGCCACGGCCGAAGCCTCCCACCAGAGTTTGCTACCCGGTTAGCACTACCCGGGGACCACGTGTAGGGAATCAGAACAGAACTGCCAACCCCTTCGGGAAAAAGGCATGACGATAAGTTATATTTTAATACATACAATATTTAAGATAGGAAATATTCATTGGATGTCAAACAATAGTGAAATTAATAACTCAACTTATTTAGGCAATTATACAAGGTATGTAAGATTGTTATCAATGGTTAATCTACAGAAATAAACTTTGCCTTTTATTAATAAACGTTGGATAACCTCGGAATAGTTATACAGTGTTTTGTCTTTTTCAATTAAGTTAAAAAAAGTTAAAATACTGCATAGCTACCGTGAGGCTTTACAATGTTTATTACATATACCCATATGTATAAGATATAGTAAAGATTTAAATAAATACTTAAATCTATAGGTAACAATTACGAGATTCAGATTCGAATATCAATATCTCTTTAGAGATAAACGAATAGTGGTAAGATCCATTGTTATCCAAAGTTTCCAAAAAGGTAAACTATAGTTACGCCATTCGCAGCCAACTAAATAACTATACACTAATCTGTCGAGCTGTTTACGTATCCTAACTAATATTATAAATGCGAAAGTGAGTTTGTTTGTTTGCTTCTTTGTAACGCTTTCACGCCCTAACTACTCAATCAATCATCATGAAATTTCGTATAAACGGAATGGAATACATAAAAAGACTTATGGTACTTTTTATGCCAAAAAACTAACGGTTTCTGTGGTACCGCGGGGTGCAGCTAGTATCACATAACTAGCTCTTTCTAGGCTTCGCTCCCGTTTCATAGCCTATGTCACTCAGAGATAATGTAGCTTTCTAATGGTGAACGAATTTTTGAAATCGGACCAGTGTCTTTTGAGGTTACTCGTTACAAACATACAGAGATCCAAAATTAACAAATCTTTCCTCTTAAAATTTAGTATAGAAGTGTAGATGAGGGTCACAGATTAGTGTATAGTTTTAAACTATTTTTAAAATAAATACCTACCTATAAATATCTATATTTTATTTATGTTTCGTTAGCTTTTTGAGCGTCACATCAAAAACGCATAAAATCAAAACAAAAATTTAATTTTTCTTTTGATAATTTGGACGCAATTTAAATATTTTAGTAGGGTGCGTTTTTTCTTAACTATATTCGCGTTGGACCTGCTAGCACTTGTCAATATTGGTGGAATTAGCGGTCAAAAGGTTAAGCACTTAGCGAATTTTCAGCAATTTGCTAAATGCTAATGGGTGGATTGCATTGAGCTTTTTTACGCTGGGCTAGTTTACAAGCAGATTGTAAACTCGCTAGCTTTTAGCGAGTTAAAAAGCTCAATGGCGTCGACCCTTTTTAAAAATAAACCTACTTGAAAGGCAATTTAAGCTCTATTGTCTATGGACTCGACTACTGTTTATAACCATGGTGACCATGGTATAATAACATACTCCGCCAGGTACAGCATTCCGATCACATGCGTAACACGTAATGACGTCTATCGATGCTTAAGCAAGACCGAAATAAGTCATTTACATGTCGTGCGAAAGAGACGGATGACGAGTGACGTCATACGTGTTTGCTCCTGGAGTGGTAGACCTTGTTTTTTTGGATCATGGTGTAGACTAAGACTACTACTAGATACGGCTGTGAGCACAGATGTGGCGGCTTGCAAACTCAAATTTGGTTTTAAAGGTCCTGTCCGCATCTAGCCAGGTTCGCCATAGGCTATCTCAAGGAGTACATCATCATAGGTGTAGCCTACCTCAAGGAGTACATCATCATAGGTGTAGCCTACCTTGCAACTCTTAATTAATTGTTTTCATTAATTGGACATGCTCTTGGTTCTCAACGTCGCAGCTTCAATAGCGTTCATCAATGTTGCTCTGAAAAGAAGGGAAAAAACTTGATTATTATGTATATAAGTAACATATATCGTCACGGATTTCCCTAAAGGGCTGGCAGAGATACATTACAACATCCACACGTCGCCGGACGATGTTCAGTAGCTAATGTGACTGGGGACGAGGCTGCCATGCACCGGGCTCCAGTTGTGTAGCAGGTCACTTTATTTTTAGCTTAATTCAATTCAATTTAATTCAGAATCCAAGTTCATACTTATACATACATAACATTAGTTATGAAAAACAAATATTTGCTAATTTTTGGAGAAGTAAAGAAGACAATTTCTACTTGTGATGAAAAATCTAAACTATATCCTGAACTTGACAACCGGCACTGAAACAATTTTACGGTTTCATTAAAAAAAAAATCTGAAATGACACGTGAGGCGCGGAACGAAGCATTCTTACCGACGGAAATAACATACTTAGTAAAAGCTAAATAAAAATTGTAAATCACGATTATTTTTGCAATATTTACTAACGATGTTGTTGCTAGAAATCAGAAATCAGAATTTATTGATAACTCCTATAGTTACACGTCACAGTTGAATATTTATAATTAAAAACTAATGTCAGAACAATAATAATTGATAATTATGTCTTATAAATATAGTAAAAATAGTTAAATATTATGTATAGCTATTATTATACGAAGTAAAAATAATAGTTAAAAAATTTCTTATTGTAAAATAAGCTTCAATGTCATAAAACATAATTATCTTCTAGTAACTAAGCTCTCTAGCAAGATACAAAGACAAAAGATGGACACTAGAATCAACGATATGAAAAGGACCAGTTGGTAAAAGAGGCAGAGGACGTCCAAAGAACAGATGGATTAACGAATTTTAATATTTAAGACCATGTACCAATAACATGCAAATAAAGATTTTGACTTTGACTTCGAAATAATAGCCACAGCAGGAAAATAATGGAAAATAAAAGCAAGGGACAGAGAGAGTTGGAGTAAACTGGAGGAGACTTATACCCAGTCTGGGGTTCCAGCATGAAATAATACAGATATTCATATTTTAAAAAGCTGTCATATTAATGTAACTATATCTTTATTCAATCAAAGTAAAATTGTTATTTAAGGTTGTTGAAAATAAATGGGTTTATTAATAAATATTAACTAAGCTCTCAGCTAGCCGATATTACGGCACGGCACGGACCGGAAGACGCAGCTGTAGAAGGCCTCTCACAAGATAGACCGACGATCTGGTGAGGGTTGCGAGAAGCCGCAGAATACGGGCACCGCAAAACCGGTCGTTGTGAAAATCATTACAGGAGGTCTTTGTCCGGCAGTGGATGTCTTCCAGACTTCCATGATGATATGCTGATGCCATATGACTACTTGCACTCAATTAATTTATGACAGTGACTAGAAGGAATCTACATTCTATTAGTCCACTATTGTTTTTTTTTTTAATTGTTCAGTTATCCTACTAATATTATAAACGCGAAAGTTTATATGTATGGATGGATGGATGGATGTTTGTTACTCTTTCACGCCAGAACGGCTGAACAAATCTGGATGAAATTTGGCACAGAGATAGATTATAGTCTAGAATAGCACATAGGATACTTTTTAACCGCGGGTGAAACCGCGGGGCGCAGCTAGTATTTAATAATTTTAAATACTCTTCATGTCATGTCTTGCAAAGTGTAACAATTGTTATAAAGCCAATAAATAACTCGGTTACAAACAAAGAAACGAAGAAACTCACTATCGCATTTATAATTTTAGTAAGGATAGTTAGAATTTGCGAAAAGACCTGCCGGCTTTGTTGTTTCTTGAGAGTCAGAGAGAGAGAGAGAAATCTGGGTAGTTGTTCCCACCTTAGTTTCCCATTTTCGAGAGCAGCAACACCGCAGATGGTGGAGCCTCCCGGGGAGCAGACCTCGTCCTTCAGCAGCCCGGGGTGCTTCCCGGTCTGGAGCACCATCTGCCCGCTGCCCACCACCATCTGGGCCGCGAAGCGCTGCGCGGTGGCGCGCGGCACCCCCTGCTTTACTGCTCCGTCGGCTAAGGCTTCAATTACCATATACATCTGAAATCAATTACAATGAAATAAAATTTAACTATATGGATGTCAAAATAAAAGTTTAACTACAATACAATGTGCATCAGCAGTTAATTAAAAACAGATGCAATTTTATCCATCTTAATTTATATAAATTACGTGTCACGTTGTTTGTCCGCTATAGACTCCTAAACTACTTAACCGATTTCAATCAAATTTGCACACCGTGTGCAGTTCAATCTAACTTAACAGATAGGTTAGCTCACATATTTATATATAAATAATAAACGCGAACGAAGTCGCGGGGTGACAGCTAGTAAGATATACATCTAAACATTATATCGGTAGGTACTACTAAGTTAACTAAATTTTGGATGGTGAGATAAAATTTGGAGAGATGCTCAACCCCACCAATTTAGTTTATTAGATTTTAGGAAATTCTATACATGTCATGTCAATAAAGTTTAAGTAAATGTAAATAAAGCCATATTGGCTGCTAATACTTTTCATGGCAGTTTCAATTGATTTTTTATTAGCGCTTTCAGAGTAATTGCATAACTTTAGAAGATAAGTAGTTGTTATGATATAGAACCGCAATAACATTTTTAGTGGTTAGAACAGGATGTACAGTTTCCCAATAACTTTTAATTTTATCTATGCTGCTACTTACATATCTCTATCTCTATCTTACATATCTCACTTTCTGTACTACTACTGTACTGTACTGTACTAACTGCAAGAGCATAAGAGATGGTCAGAATAATATTCAGGCTGAATATTGGCTGAATAATTCAGCCAATTATAATTGTCAATGTGACAAAGAAATAAATTAGAGCTAGGGCTGGAGACAAAGAGAAAGAGATAATGAAGTTCTAAGACATTATGATAAGCTCTTCATTAATTTCTTAAATATATGCCAATACTAACATGTTGCAGTTCAATATTTATAAACACATAGCAAGCCAACTGTAGGACACATCCTGTAAAATTGTACTTACAAATGCAGGCCCGCAGGCTGTGAGCACTCCCAAAGAGTCAATCATTGATTCCGGAACTTTCTCACACACACATGAAGTACTGAGAAGTTTTTCCAGCCTCTTACAGTCATTGGCCTCCACTCTTGCATCAGGTGTGTACATGCAAGCGCCAGCCCCAACAGTAATGGGAGTGTTTGGCATTATTCTTACTATTTTAAACATTTCCAATGATCCCATCTTCTGTAACTCCTGGAAAAAATATCTTTTCATTTTTATTTCAAATAAAAAGTCTTCATTCAATTGGGTTTCAAAGATCCACTCATTGATTTTCTTTTGGCTTTTTTGACCTTGTAGATTGTACAATTGCCTAATGTTTTTAATTTTAAATGTAGTGGTCACAAAAAAACTTTTTTTCTTTCTTTCTTTACTTAAGAATATCAAAGTTATAAAAATGGATCTACATCTTGTTCAGGAAAAAACACTATCCAGAAGAACAGGCAAGAAACTGAAGGGACTCTAACCAATGTATTTGTATCTATTAAGATCAGAAATTAAGATTTTTTATTTTCATTTTTAGATCAGAAAGTTTTGACATAAATAAATCAATATATAAAAATTAAAAACAAAAAATTTACTAATGACAAATGTTCACTAAGCTATCTGCTCTTTTCTGAATCAAAGTCAGTTTTTTCAAATAACAGTTATTAATTATGTGTATTATGTATACCTGTCTTAGGGTAGATATATTAACTCCAGCAAGCATTGAAACCACCATTATGGTATTGTTAAAACCGGTGTTGTTTCGACATTCATCAATTGCTGCAGAAAGCAAGCCAGGTTTTACACCAAGAAATACCACATCACAGCTTGTGAAGACTTCAAGGTTCTTGTTAGTGACATTTATTCCCATGTCTTTGAAATGTTGCAGATTTTCTATCCGCGGTCCTGACACCCATATTTTTGATGGAGGATGAGAATCTGAAAAGAAATTAATAAATAAATAAAATAAAATGGTACAAAAATAAGTAGGTATGAAATGTTTTTACTTACTTATAAATAAGTAGTTAAATTGTGAATACAAGCACAGTAATCCAGCTCAAACAATTGTCGTAGAAAACAATAATTGTTGATTACAGGGTTTCTCAAAGTATGGTATTTGAACCTCCAGGGATGACAAAATATGCCATATAACATATGGCTGGCTATGCAAGGTGGCGCCGGCGCATTTTAGGAATTGTTTAAATTTTAAAAAGTTTAATTTTAAATACGAACTTTTTTTAAATGTTTGCAGTCGCCAGGGCAATTTAGTAAGGATATAGGTAGATGTGTCTTAAAACGAAATGCCCAAATCAATAAGTTTTTACTGTATGTACATCTAAATACATTCAAACAACATAGATGACACTTACCTGTTTTTACAATTCCTTTAACAATAGCTGTTGACATATTGCCACCACCAATGAATCCCAGATTAAAGTCCATTTTCAGTGTTTTCACACCCTTTTTTTCTCTTTTTCAGGTTTTAGGCTATGAACCTGAAAAGCAATTGACATTAAAATATAAATTAATTTATTCAGCAATCTAGAACTAGGTAGCAATGAATAATATAACCACATTACCATAACAAAAGATGCTTCAAATCAGGGGAATTAATTAATTTTTATTAAGAAGCTATGCTGTGGTCTTCTAGGCCACTTCTTAGCTAAGTATTTGCACTTAGATGAAAGAAACTATGCTATGCTAGTACTAAACGTTACAGATTGAACATAATTTATTTCAACACCAGCTGTCTTACCGATTTTATAATTCTGTGACTTCTATTTTTCTTTTTCCAGTTTGTTTTTCAGCGAGGTTCAGTTACGTTTTGCAATGGTTATACAATTTTACACATTTGAAAACCTTAACTTCAAAGGAATATGGACTATTTAATTCTAATTTGAAAACTCCCTCCCTGGCGAAAAGTTTGGTTCAGTTTCAGACAATAATTTTATTTTCAGTCAGAACTTGGTCAGAGCAGAAATCTCAAATCAGAAACATTTTCTTCCCTTTCAGAGTAGACCACAAAACTATATTATTGTAAGACCACAATTATTTTATTTATGCGCAAAATCATTGCCCAACCAATTTTATATGGCCAATTTTTCGTGTACAAGTTTAGTTGGATGGCGTCGTAAGCTTGCATACAAAATGGCCCGTACAAAAGCAGGCAATCGCATGATAATTTCATGAATGCGATTATGCACTGTCATGTTTTGTACGGTCAGTTTTCCGGGATCAATTTTGTACACCCCAATTTTAGGAAGTCAATCAATACTTGATTTAAGAGGGCCGCGACGCTCTGAAATTTCCATACAAATGCGCTACTTAAATTTATAACTTATTGTGTTACTAATACAGAATATAGAATTTACCCTACATATCTTAATATTTCCTTACAGATTTCCATCGAGTGCTGAACTTGTAGAGTTTTGGATACAAGCATGTGGTAGATTTGATTGGAGACCAACGCAAAATTCTTAAGAGAAACGTAACCATCTTAATTACACGAAAGAATGCGAGACAAAATTTTTTACACGAAAGTTTTAAAATATGTAGCCATAAACATTTCTTTCAATGCCAGGGCGATATATTCGATTGTTCACCTTTAGATAACCACGAACTTCTGCTCACAAAAGCCATTATATGGGAGTATTTAAAGGTGAGACTACATTACTTAGCTAAGCGTGCATCTGAACCAAACGAAAGAGTAAGAAATGTATACAGTAAGCTGATTTTGTTTAAAAATGAATAAAATATAGAAAAATAATCTGAAGTCTTTACTATTTTATTTACTGTTAAAAATCTACCCTAACTTCCCTAACTTCTATGGAACCATCCTTAAGTGGCAACACTGTTAGAAAATATCGCTATCTCATGTCCGGTTACACAGTTACTTGAGTCCATTGGTTTCTCCGTCTACGTATCCATGCGTAAAACTGGCTATACAAATACATCCCAAAATATTAGACCCATAATATCAATGTCAAATTTAATAAAACTGTCAACGTCAAATTCTATTGTTGCTAGAAGAAAAAAAGTCGAAAACACAAAGTAATGGAGCCAGAATCCCAAGGAAGCTGTTTCTGTAACTATACAACTTCCTTGCGATATATATCCACAAATGCCGGAAATTCACAATAAATTTCGTGAGGACCAAACGGTATTGTACGGCAGTCCTTGGTCTCTTGGAGGTAAATATTTATATAATAAAATACTATTTTTACCGTACAGATATTTACTTTAATATAAATCGACTTTTCTGAGTTAACATTTCGCAATGACTGCCATTTTGTTTTCTTCACTTTTTAATGCTAAATTTGGCTATTGCCGTTTTACACATTCATCTTACAACATCCTCCACCGCCAGAAAAGTAAGATTAGAAAGTAAGAAAACTTTAGATATCTAATTTTATCACTAAACATACACAATATTTGTTACATAATCAATTATTACTATTTAAATTTACTTCAGTCAACATAAGTCTTATACTAATTGCAGAATACTACTACAAGATCAATTAACATCAATATTATGTAATTCTAAAACACTAAAATACACAACTTAAATTCAGTAAGATTGACAGACAAAGTTTAATTTTAATAATTATAAAGTTTTAAATGGTATTGAGTTGCTTGACACCAAAGATCCTGTGAACAGAAAAAAAATTACAGGTCATACTTACTTGGCATCCTAACAGCCCTCCCACACCGAGTTGTTTTGTCTGAAAACATCTTACTGATATTTTTCTCTTTCTGCTTCTCTTCATTTTTGATAGGTATATCACTATCTATTGAAAATTGACTGGGTGAGTCTTGATTACAGTTTTGTAGTTGATTATTAACTTCTTCACTGGATACTTCCAATGGATATAGTTTCTGGAATGGTCTTACTTTGGAACCTAATGCAGTCTTCACCTGTGCTGTTCTGTTTATACCATCTCTTCCAATATATATATCTGTTATAACTCCTAAAGGCCACTTCACCCGTTTCTCCTCAGTTTCTACTAGAACAATGTCTCCAATAGCTAATTTATTCTGGATATCTTTGCCTCTCTGAACTAGTGATGTTAAATATTCTGTCTTGAATCTTTGTTTAAAATCTTCTCTCAGCTTGACTAAAAACTTGAGTCTTGAGTTCAGTGCCTTAGCATCTGCAGCATCTAAATCTGTTACTTCATTATGAGGAATACATTGTATGAAGCATGACGGGGTCAATGGTTCCAGGTGAGTATTTTTATCATCTTGCACATATGTTAAAGGACGTTGATTCATTACTGCTTCACATTCACATAAAATGGTTTGTAGCTCCTCATAGTCCACACAGGACTGTCCCAGAATTCTTCTCAACAGTTCTTTCATAATCCGGATAAGGCGCTCAAAAAATCCACCCCACCAAGCAGCTGTTGGAGCATTCATTTTAAATTTAATTCTTTCAATAGCTGAACGCTTCTGTACTTCATCCCAATCTACTTGTGCAAGTCGGTTCTTTGTGCCTGTTAAATTAGTTCCATTATCACATATTATCTGTGTAACTCTTCCTCTTCGAGCAATAAATCTTCTTAATGTGAGCATAAAGGCCTCCGTTGACAATGATTTAGTTAATTCTAGATGAACACCGCGATACACTGCACATGTGTATAGTACTATCCAACATTTGTCACCATTACGCAGAAACATTGGCCCAGCCAGATCAGCACCACTTACTTGGAATGGGGCTGTGCATTGGATCCTCTCATTTGGCAATGGAGCTGTAGGTGCTTGCACTGGTTTGGCTCTGAATCGAGTACATATGGTACATGCTGCTATTACTGATTTTGTCAGTCGTCTAATTCCTATGATCCAAAATCTAGCTCTGATATCTGCTGTCACTTGATTGGCGCCTGCATGATGAAGTTCTTGGTGTCTTTGTTCCACCAATCTCCTTACAATATTATTCTTTCCTGGGAGCAATACTGGAGACTTGGTGGATTCAGGAAAATCTGATAATAGAAGTTTTGTTTTAACTCTTATCAAACCCTCTTCATCAAGGTATGTACTCAAACTTCTCTTCTGTTCTCTAAGGTATTCTTCAGATCCTTGAATCAACTTAATAATCTTCTTTTCTGCATTTTCAAACTCTTCTACTGTTATTTCTCCTTTTATCTTCATATTTTTTGACTGCATGTTATTTATAAATCTTAGTGTCCATGCCATCATTCTTACAATTTTTGTATATTTTGAGAAATAGCATAACATATCAATAACTTCTTTTATACTTATATTTATGTTGCATGATGCCTTTGTCTTTTTCATTTCTTTGCATGCCTCTGTATTATCCACATTTATGGTAGACTTAGGCCATTCTTCTGAGTTGAGGCGCAGCCACACCGGACCCTCCCACCAGCGTAGAGCCAATAGTTGTTCAGCGTTGCAGCCTCTTGATGCTACATCACTCCAGTTCAGGCTCCCTGAAATGTGAAACCAATTGGATAGATTTGAATGCTGTCTGATTTCTTTTACTCTATTATGCACATATGTATTCCAAGGTAAGTTTCTAGTTATCCAGTAATATGCTACACATGAGTCAGTCCAGCAAAACTCTTTGGTATTCTCAAATTTTAAACTTCTCTTTGCCTCTGCCAATAATCTAGATCCTACCAATGCTGCAGTTAATTCTAGTTTAGGTATTGATGTCTTTTCAGGTGGGGCCACTCTAGACTTTGCTGACAACATCTGGACAGTGACATTACCATCCTTTTCTGATCGTAGCAGCACACAGGCTCCATAAGCATCTTTGCTGGCATCACAGAACATATGTAAACTTATATCACATCCTGTCATAGAATTCTTAGTCAGCTTCCTTGGAATCTTGCAATCTTTTAAGCATGCTATATGTTTATACCACTTACGGAAATCAGCCTCTAAATCCTCTGGAAGATTTTCTTCCCATGTTAATCCGCGGCGCCAAGTCTCCTGCATTATTAACCTGGGGGTGAGCGTGGCCGGACAAGTAAATCCCACTGGGTCGAATATTCTTTGTATGAGTGACATTAATTCCTTTTTAGTTATCTGACCTAGAGCTGAATATGGAGGTAAGTTACTTAAATTGCAGCTTAGTTCATCTGTCTCAGTGTTCCACAGCAGGCCTAGTACAGTTACTACATTGTTACTTGTCTCATTTATCTTCATAGGGGAAGTAACCCACTGCCTAAGATCAAACTTACCCTGCTTCATAACTTCCTTTGCCTCCGATATAAATTTATGAGTTTCCTGTTCCGAGTCCAAGCTTGTGAGACAGTTGTCTACATAAAATGATTTAGCTAATATGTCAGCTGTGTCTCTTGCCTTACCTGTGACATGTTTTAAATGGTGACTGATGGTTGCCGACAATAGAAATGGGCTTGATGTCAAACCAAACACCACTCTACTGTGTCTATATTCCACCATTTTGGCCTGTGAATCATTCTCCCACCATAAAAACCTCAAATAATCTCTGTCTGTGGGTCTTACGGATACCTGGAGAAAAGCCTTAGCGATATCAGCAGATATACCTATCGCACCCTTTCGAAAGCCAGCGAGTAAATGAGGAATTTTATCTAAAAAATTCACGCCCTTATTTAGATAAGAATTGAGTGATCTGCCATTCTTATCACATGCCGATGCATCAAATACTGGTCTTAATTTTGTGGTCAGACTAGAGTCTTTTACTACACCTCGGTGAGGCAAATAGTGAACACCATGTTTTACCTCACTCTCTGGTACTTTCTCCACAATACCTTCAATTTCCCAGCTATGTATTATACTACTATATTCATGCAATTTACCTGATGATTGCAGACGCTTGGTACTAGATACCAATCTCTTTTCAGCTATTCCGCGGTTGCTCTGCAAGTCTTCATGCCCGACCTTGAAAGGCAGGGCTACTTCATATCTTCTCTCTGCGTTGACAGCGATACTCTCCTCAAAGGACATCACTGCATCAGCCTCGGCCTGCATCTTCGTCTTGTTCTCCACAGGATCTCTGATGCCGAGCAACTCAAGTGACCAAAAACCTGTTATATCCGATGAACAAAATAAAGTATTAGTTGTATTACTCTTTGCATTATTTACTTTACCTTGTAACACCCATCCCAATTTGGTCTTTATTGCAAACAACCCTTTTTTTATTTCAATCATAGTGTTGGTCATTATGTACCCTGAATAATCTGCCCCAATTAACAATGAAATATCAGTGTTATTATTTTTATCTGAATCTGTCAACCTTATGCCATGTTTTAATAACAAACTTCTCACTGTTACATCAATATCATCATCATCATACCTGGGCAGACTGTTACAAATTATTGGTTGCTCTAGAGCAGCTATATTAAACATGTATGACTGATCACAACAGCTTTGGACAGAAATATTGTAAATATTATGTTCCTTAGACTTTACCTCGACTCCGCTGAACAAATTATGTGTCAGTACTTCTCTACCTGAGCTTGGAATTCCGAGTTTATGTGCCACATCCTTTTTCAAATAAGACCTCTGTGAGCCATTATCGATGAGTGCTCTCACCATTACCTCTTTATTGCCATTGACCAGTTTAACTATAATTGTTTGTAGTAAGGTCACACTGTTTCCTTGTGATGAGAGATTGCTTGTAGTTTCACCCACCGAAGTATTCTTGTCTTTGCTTGTCTTATCTGAGTTGTTGTGGCCTGGACAGAGTGTCACATTGTGTTTTTTCTTGCATATGAAGCACTGCACAAATGCCTTGCAGATTTTTGCATGATGCCCAGGTTTTAAACACAACATGCAAGCATTTTTCTTCTTTATTTGGCCCTTTCTTTCATCAATAGTCATCTTACTTAGTCTGTAGCATTCAACACTTGGATGCTCCTTTTCACACCATAAGCATGAATTTTTATGTTCTGGTTTAGCTACTTTATCTACTAAAATTGCTGCTGTAGCTTCTTTTTCCTTCTTTGTTAGATTTTCAGTAGTGAATCCTGTGGCCATTTTTATTCTTTGTTCACTTTCTACTTCTTTCTTCAGAAAGTCCAATAAGGATTTTAATACATCTTTTGTTTCAACTGGTCTTGCTCTTTCCCATGCTCTTAGTGTGTCTATAGGGAGTGTTGACTCCACCATAGGCAGTAAGAATGATGAGTACCCTTGCTGGGTCACTCCTAAGGTTTCCAACGCTCGAAGATGTGAACTTAAGTTGTCATAAAGGTAAGTTAAATTTTGAGTATTTTTATTTGTTATCATATTAAGTAATTCTCTTACATATACTTGGACAAGAAGATCCTCTCTTGCGTATCTTTGCTTCAGATCTGAAAGCGCCTGATAGTATGTCTTGGATGATAGCGGATAACTTTCGATGAAATTTCGAACTTCGGATCCTGGGCTCATTGCCTGAATAAGGTATTGAAACTTATCCGTGTCGTCGATGTTTGTGTCCTTATGAATTTTTTCAAATTGTCCCCAGAAAGGAATCCAGTTTTTAACATTCCCATCGAATTGTTTTGTCTCTAGAACGGGTAGTTTAAATTTCCTATCTTTTGATGTGCTTCTTATAATACCTTTTTTATGATTTCTGTCTGGGTCCAAGTCCACCGCGACTTTTTGTTTTAGGTTAAACCATTTTTTCTTGTAAAACATAACCTCATCTAATTCTTTTTCCAGATCGGCCTCTTCTGCCTCGCTCATCAACAGGAGTATTTCCTGATCGAGGCCCTCTAATCTTGTAACAATTTCGGACAACAGCGACATGTTTATTTGTATTTCTTCTGGTTTGTCCTGTAGCTGTGCGGTTTGATTGATCACCCGCGTGAGCTGAGCCCTCGTGGCTCGCCGAACCTTTCTTTTTACCTCCATCCTGAATATTAATCACGGTCGCCACTTGTACGGCAGTCCTTGGTCTCTTGGAGGTAAATATTTATATAATAAAATACTATTTTCAATTCAATTCAATTCTTGGTTTATGGCTCTTGAGAAAGCCTTTCTCAACTCCGCCAATGTCACGTTAAATAGACCATCAAACGCAGAGAATTTAGTTAAAGTTAGAAATATTTTTTCCCCCCGGTGTTATGAGATGCAGAGTTTTTTTTTTTTTTTTTTTTTTTTTAACCCTTCCAACTCTGAAACAAAAACATTTAAACTAACTACAAGACAGACACACACAAGTATATATATTTACATAATATACAAATGGTTAGTAAAGAATACAATAGGTATGTTATACATGTAAGGACTATTTACAATCTTATTTTATTTTTTTTGATGTATTTACACAAAATATTTACAAATGGTGTAAATACCAGGGATAGCAGGCATTTGAGGGAGATAGGGCGAGGAATTTCAGGGGGGATAACATCGTACAAAGAAAACTGCATTAGTGGACAATTGAAAAAAATATGGTCCGCATCTCCTTCATCCAAACCGCATTCGCATATGGCATGATTCCTAATCCTAAGTTTGGCCAAGAAAACAGGTGTGCAGACATGGTTCAAACGTAAGCGGCAGATCGTTGAAGTGGTAGTTTTATCTGCTTTTTGGAATTTTGAAAACCAGGGTTTGTGGGGGATTTGAGCTTGGAGTTCGCCATAGAATTTACCTTTAATAGTTTTGGAAACTATCCATTTTTGGTACCAACATTTATGTAACATAGGTTTTAAAATTGTGCACATGTCATGGGAATATATATGAGAGTATTCTAAGGTGCCGCATAGAGAAGCATTCTTAGCGCAGGCATCAGCATTTTCGTTGCCTAATATTCCTGTATGACCTGGAATCCATGCCAAGATGACATTAATTCTCAAGTTGTGGCAGTCTAATAATGCTTCCCTTATTTTAAGGATTGTTGGGAACCTGGTTTTAGATCGAAATGGGTTAGAAAGAATTGATTGGAGGCAGCTCTTAGAGTCTGATAAAATTATGGAGTTGTTGAGGTTATGGGACTTAATGAACAAGATGGCTTCTAATATGGCGATGGACTCTCCAGTAAACACTGAGGTGATTGACGGGCACTTGTAACTTAATACGATTCTCGTAGATGGAATCCACACTGCAGCGCCTACTGGAGAATGGGAGGTTTTAGATGCATCTGTGAAAATTTTGAACCAATCCTGAAAGTTCGATTGCATTTTGTGGCTAAGTTGTTTATTGGCTTCTATGGAGGCTTTATCTATTCCTAAATCCAAAATTATATTTGGCTGGTAGGTCAGCGCCTCATAAGGCGTGGAATATAGTGGCAAGATTGGAGATTGAAAAAGTGGGTTAGAAAGACGGGAGAGTAGTAAGTAACTACGGAGAACACAGGGGATATCGTCCTCAGTTAAACGACGCGGGTGATATAAGGCGGCGAGTTGCTCTATCTTTTGAAGGAGAGGGTGGTCACGGCGCTGAGCCAATTTGGTGAAAAACCTGTCAGAGAGGTACTGACGGCGAAGTGAAAGAGGAGGTTCGCCACACTCGACTTGCATGGCATTTATAGGAGATGACTTCATTGCCCCTAGGATTATTCGAAGGCATTTAGCTTGAATTTTATTTAATTTGTCAAGACCAGACTTGTTACCGGGATCCAAGAGAAAAGATCCATAATCCATATGACTACGAATGATGGCATTATATAGCAGTTTCTGGGTAAAGGGGTGGGCCCCCCACCACACGCCAGAGAGGGATCGTAAAATGTTTATGTTTCTCTCGCATTTTTTTGTAACATAATCAAAATGGACTGTTCCTGACAATTTCCTATCAAGCCACACTCCTAAAAATTTTACACTAGTCTCTTCTGGGACGGCTGAGTCCTTTATTTTGACCAGAACGGGCGGAACCAGTCTCTTGTTAGTAAAAACTACCACTCTACTTTTGGGGGCCGACAGAGACAGACCATGCTGTAGCAGCCAGTCCGATAGATGGTCGAGGGCACAGTTTAATTGTCGTTCAGCTTGTTCAAGTGACTTTTCGGGCACATATAAAGCAATGTCGTCTGCGTATTGTAGAATGTGACAAGATGGAAGCACTGTCCTCTCCAAGTCGAAAGTATATATGCTGTATAGAATGGGACTTAACACTGATCCCTGTGGCAAGCCCTTCCACACAGATCTAGGAGGGAGGGAAGAGTTAGGGCCTTTAATAATGACGGATCTCTCCATGAGAAGGCTACTTATAAAACGTACCAGTTTCTCAGGGACACTCAGCTGCACGAGTTTCCTCCTGAGTTCCGGAAGCTGGACGTTATCATATGCAGACTCTATATCTAAGAAAACTGCCACTAGAAACTCTTTTTTAGTAAGGGATCTACGGATGTCTACTGTAAGGATGCTAAGGCTGTCAAGAGTGCTCATACCTTTCCTGAAACCATATTGCGTTTTAGCCAACAGATTATTACTTTCCACAAACCATTCCAACCTGTGTTTAATTAAATGCTCAGTAATTTTAGCTAGAACCGACGATAGAGCAATTGGTCTGTAGCTGTTTGGGTCAGAAGGGTTTTTCCCAGGTTTCAGCAAAGGTATTACTACTTGGGTTTTCCATGACTGGGGAATCACACAGTATTCAAAGAAGTTGTTAATTAACTCTAAATATATTTCTTTAGCCTTGATTGGAGCATTCTTTATAAATGAATATGGTATTCCATCTGCTCCGGGAGAGGAATCCGCTAGGCCATTCAGGGCCAGGTCAAGTTCGTATGATGAAAAGGGGGATTCAAGGCCATGAAGGGATGGTAGATGGCTTGGAGAAGGAGGGAAGAAGTCTAGACTTGGAACAGATGGAGGAGACATTTTGTCTGCAAAATTTTCAAGCCACTCTAACGGGTCTATATTTACAGTATTGCTGCTACCAAATGATCCTCTATATCGTTTAATTTGTTTCCAAATTAAAGAAGATGGAGTTCTAGGGGAGAGATTCTGACAGTAGTTAATCCACCCTTGTCTTTTCTTCTTATTGAACAATCTGGTTGCTTTCGCCGCATTTTTTTGGTATTCAAAGTAGTTTTCCATTGTCATGGAACTTTTGTAAGCCCGTTCTGACCACTTCCTTTGTTTGGCAGCTTCAGTACATTCGGCATCCCACCAGGGGGTTGAAACTTTAAAATTAAAAGGTTTTTTAATTGGAAAATTTTCATCTGCACTGGCAATTATTGACTCTACAAATTTGGAATAGTTTCCTAAAAGATTAATGTTGTCAGATTTGGGTAGGGACTCAATTTTACTTTCGAGACAAGAAGAATAAGAAGACCAGTTGACATTGGATAGTCTGTACTTGAGGGAAGGTGAAAAATTACGAGCAGGGGTGACTTTACTGGGGATAGATGTGACTATAGGGTAATGGTCGCTGCCGTGGGAGTTGTCTAAAACTTGCCAAGAAAGAAGAGATGCCAAGGAAGAGGAACATATGGTGAGGTCAACTGCACTATGGGGGTCTTGTAATGGGGATACTCTACGGGTAGGTGTGCCATTATTGACAACACATAAATTAAAATCATCAAAAACTTCTAAAAGGGAGTAAGCAAAAAGATCGTTAGTGGAAGAACCCCAGGAGGCATGATGTGCGTTAAAGTCTCCCATAATAATTATAGGAGGAGGGATTGCAGAAAGAAGATATGATATATCTGCAATCATACCTGAGTGAGGGTGAGGAATATATATGGAAACCCAAGAGATGTTCAGAACTTTTGCAGCTACGATGTTAATGCCGGGATCGGGGATGGGAAGGGAAAGTTGGGAAAAGGGGAGTGAGCGCCCTACGAATAGGGCGGCTCCCGCCCCATGCCCGTCAGCCCTGTCATCCCGCAGACAGGCGTATCCTGGAATCCTAAAGCGGGTTCCAGGTACTAGCCATGTTTCCGAGATGGCAATGACTGACGGGTTTTGTTTGTTAATTAAATAGAGTAAACTATGTTTCTTAGGACGGAGGCTTCTAGTGTTCCACTGGAGTGCGGACACTAGATCCATAGTTATTGGTCAATGATATAATTTGAGAAAGTTTTTGGGCGACGTGGGACGGTACGTTAGAGTTATTTTTGGTGATGATGCTTATTATCATGGTAAGGAGAATCTCTAAGAGGCTATCTTCCTGGGATGCAGGTGGACAGGAAAGTTGTTGAGATAAAGAAAATCCATTAGGCAGATGTGACGGCTCATCAACGATAATCGACTGATGGGCAGCCCTGTCAAATGATTTCCCGAGTGGGGCCTGAGTGCGGGGAGTAGATGTAACAGTTTTCCTATAGGACAAGTTTGAGGAAGTTGAACTGCGTGGTGTCATTTGGGAGGGCAAGGAAGTTTGAGATGGGAGGTTAAGGGGTTCTTGTACAACTTCCGAATATGGCCTGATGGTTCTGGGGCATCGTTTTGATGCATCTTCGTAAGACATATTGTCTTGTGACATTAGAAGCTTGATAGCCTTCTGTCTGCCCTGCTCTGGGCAACCCTTGTTATTAGCAAAGTGTTGACCCGAACAATGCAAACAAGAGGCTACACTTTCCAAAACACTACAAGATTCGCCCAAATGTGGTTGAGCACAGCGATAACACCTAGGTTGTGACCTACATTGAATTTTGATGTGTCCAAACCGGCAGCAATTCTGGCATTGGATTGTAGGGAATTGGTATGTTTCTACAGGGAGTGAGGTGTGAAAAAGGAACAGTCTTTGTGGGAGGACTTGCCCCTGGAACGTGACAACCACAGTTTGTGTTGGGACCCATGTTACTTTTCCTTCCTCTATTGTTTTCCTGTTTAGTCTTCTCGCTTTTAAAACATTGCCGCATCCTGTGGGGAGATTCAGTGATTCAACAAATTCATCCATTGAAATGTCAACAGGAACTTGGCGAACTATGCCCATCTTAGAGATGTTGTAGCTCGGGATTGTGGCTTGATAGTTATTTGAATGGAGGAGGGGGTTATCCAGAAATTTATTCGCCTCAATGCCGGACTTGAACTGAACTGATATTTTATTTCTACCCACTTTTTTTACTCCATCAGGGCAGATGTTGGCAATTTTGTGTTTGAAAAGGAATTGACCAAACTTAATAGGCTTAATTGAAGAGCCAGCCGCGAGATCCGGTTCGATACGGGAGACGTGTATTAGGAATGGACCTTTATCTAATGTCGTGTATTGCTTGATGCCTATCACTAGAGATGGGTGCATATAAACGCCTTGTATTGACGCCGAGGCCATTTCCTGATCAACAATAGTTTTTTTAGCATGCTGTATGCTTTCGTCGGTTTCCGCGCGGCGTTTGGAACCAGCGTTTCTGGCCTTGTCTGGAGGGTCGGGTGGATCGGGGCCTAAGGAATCCATAATGGATTCCTTAGGCTAGGTTAATCGACAAACAACTATGTTAGGTAAACTAATCACTCACCAGTGTGTAACAATACCACCACCAAGTAAAAAAAAAAGAAACTTCTGCAGAATTAGTGTTAATTAAACACTAATTAGATTATTTTTCCCCTGAAAACGCGCGACCCGCATGTGACAGCTATCAGTAGCGACGGCAGAGTCAAAATACTATTTTTACCGTACAGATATTTACTTTAATATAAATCGACTTTTCTGAGTTAACATTTCGCAATGACTGCCATTTTGTTTTCTTCACTTTTTAATGCTAAATTTGGCTATTGCCGTTTTACACATTCATCTTACAACAGGTATGATTCTGAAGCCGACTGTAGGTGGCAGCAACAAACGGCGTGTCGCCGCGACACTATTAGTTTCTATGTGTTATACCTTCCGTAACTAACACGCAAGCGTCACGACTACAGTGGCCAGACCAGTGGCCCTATTCGGAGATTTGAGATTTTCATCTCACCTTTTTTCGTCCTTGTTGCTCTCGTTTGAAACGTCATAGGTGTGAGAGTGACCAAGATAAAATCTCATCTCATCTCACGCGCAGGAGTAGCCCCCCAGGGGGGCTATTCCTACACGTGAGATGAACGAGAGCAACAAGGACGAAAAAAGGTGAGATGAGAATCTCAAATCTCCGAATAGGGCCACAGTAGGGCTATTCCTGCGTGTGAGATGAGATGAGATTTTATCTTCGTCACTCTTACACCTATGACGTTTCAAACGAGAGCAACAAGGACGAAAACTGGGAACATGGCGATCGGCTGGAGGCCCTGATTGGTTTTTAGATGTTACTCTGCTTACCGCACTTGCCCTCTTGCGTCCCTGCCCTGTCCTCCTATCGTACAGTTGCGCTAGTTATAACTCACTTACGAATATTTTATTGAGACTTAATAAGTCAAAGTTCTTTCAATATTTTAGTAATTATTATAGGTACTTACGTGATAGGTTTTGTCAGTCAATTAGTTCGGCAAATCTGTCGTTTGAGGGTGTCTGATTGTAAGCTTATTTAATAACAAGCTTTGAAATGACACGTCAAATGACACATTCGACGAAACAGAACTCGGGACATGAGCAATAATCTATAACGGTCCGCTGCCATCCTTGTGACGTCATAACTTCGCTTGTCCCCACGATCACGTCTTATGAACTACGGTTTCGTGTTCTAGAGGCAACAACGAACACATCCATATCAGTTGTAAGTTTATAAAAGACGTTGCTACTAAAATCGTAAAGGAGGTGACTTTTTGTCAAATTGCCGATTGATCTAAGCCGCCTGACTATAAGCAAGTAGGTACTTAAATAAAAACTGCTAAAGTGATGTTATGTCCGACTATATCAAATCCTCACTACTTCCGCTCACGCCTCAAGATCCGTGCCGTGGCCTGGGGGGCTATTCCTGGCCGTGAGATGAGATGAGATTTTATCTTGGTCACTCTCACACCTATGACGATTCAAACGAGAGTAACAAGGACGAAAAAAGGAGAGATGAACATCTCAAATCTCCGAATAGGGCCCCTGTAACTGTAACGTAAACTTTTGTTGTTTTCGTATTGCTCCATACATCTTAGTTCTTCAACGTTTGCGCCAAACGTGGCGCCGTAAAGCCAAACGAAAACGAAAAAAGTTTACATAACCATCAAAACTACTAACTACTAAGGTAAGGATACTGAGTTCGTAACGGCTCGATGCGTAGAAAAATGAGTAACAAATATACTAAGGCTCGACGAGTTTGAATTTATAAAAAAATGGTAGAAGTCTCTGCATGCTATTATACTTCCGGCTTTTTTATTTTATCCAACAGGCGAGTTGGTGGTCAAACGCGTTTTTATTCGCGATAAAAAAAAAAGTGACTGACATTTCGTGCTTGGACTTTTTTTAATCTGGCAACATTGTCAGTTTGTGGCTTCATTTTCTGGGGTGAGGTGCAAGTCGGAGTTTTTGGATTATTTTGATACGATATCAGTTTTTACAATACTGAAACAGTGCTTTGAACTAATAAGTGCTCAAATATGTGTCGTTGTAGTGAATTAATCAGTTGCAGTTTGTTTAATAAAGTGTAGTGTCCATCATGTTTCGATGTATACCTTTGTTCAAATGTAATCGCCAAGTGGAATGTGTCGACAAGCGGCATTGCTCTTTGCCAACAGTACCTGAAGAAATCTTGCGATATTCCAGGAGTTTAGAAGAACTTTTTCTAGACGCCAATCATATACGTGATTTGCCTAAGGTAATTAGTTGATAACAGAAACAAGGGGTTATAAAAGATTTCGTGGGCGTTCACCTTATCAGTGAAGATGTAAATAGTATCAATGATATGCGACGCTGTTTTTGTGATACGTCAGCGTTTGTTTTCCTTTTAAAACTGTATCCAGGCAGCTCTGTCTTCATTATTATCAAGAAATACTCACATCGACCCCCTATTAAGAGTTTCTCATTGAAGCTAAGAACAAAACAATTGTATTTCAATAACTTATAAAATATTTAGTTACAATGCTTAGAAAAAATCTATAAACACACACACACACCTGTCAATGTCTAAAAACGTATTTAATTAGTTTTGGTTTATCATGGATGGATACTAATAGTTCAATCGTTTCTTCTGGATTTTTTGTTTCTTGGGGCTGAAATGGACACTGTCCTTTTATGTAATAAGTTTTAATTCAAAAAAGTATTTATCACTTTTTAACAAAATGTAGTTAATCAAACGGTCTTAGGCCGGCATGCTATAATGATGCTTAGTCTTGAATCTCAATTCAAAACTGGTGGTAAAACAAGTTAAACCTGTACATAAAACAGTTATAAATCAAGATTCAAGACTGAGCATTGTTTCAGCAGAACAAAATGCATGAGTCCAAGTTTCTTAAGAATAGATTTAGTAGACGAAGTTGGACAAACTGTTGCAAGATTTGATACAAACACATATGAGTGAGGTTGATTAAAAACGAATTTACTTAGAAAAATTCAAAGGGGGCTATTCTGTGGGATCCACATTATATTGGTATTGTGTGGTATTTACACAATCTTTTTTTTGGTTTATACATCCAGATAGATTTTAATTCCATTTTCTTTTGTTTCAGAATTTCTTCAGACTACATAGATTAAGAAGGCTTGGTCTCAGTGATAATGAACTGTACAAACTGCCATCAGACATTCAGAATTTTGAGAATTTAGTGGAATTAGATGTCTCTCGCAATGGTAAGTACTGATTTTTCTACATACCTAAATTACCACACACTTCTATCTAGTTAGGCATCACAAGCCCGTCAAGTTGTAAAAAACCGAGTGTGCCAAATTTTGAATACCCACTATGATAATGCCACCAGTTGTTATGCTATAGTCTTATGTTTTTGTGATTTTTGTGGTGTAAACAATGGATCAACTTTATCAATATTATTCTTAGACGACACAAGAGTAACCAGACTGGATTAAGCAGTTCTGTAGTTGGTGCTGGCACTAACATCAAACTTACGTTGGGAAATTGATGAACTAAGTAGGTGCAGTATCTGACTAGTAGTGTGAATTACCAAGAGTAAATGTAGTAAATGTTTGTAGCATGAATAAAATTGAACTGTTACCATGCAGATTGAATAAAAGTTACTATGTAACATTGGCTAAAAGGGCTTGCCCTGTAGTAGATGAATTTGACTGGCAATAATATTCATTCTTACAAAAGTTTTGCTCAATGGAAAATTTATAGAAATGTACCAACATAATATACATAGCAACACAATATTGTCACCTATACTTAACACTTAATTAAAATGCAGGCTGCGTCTTCATCCATCAGGTGCATAACGTCACGTAACTACTAAACAGGTGCAAAATACAAGGAATAAATTTTGAAACAATTATATTATTTTATCAATAAACAACAGTCACATACATTTCAAAAATAAATAACCATTTTTCCTACATTATTATGGTTGTTAATTATTGCTTGCAAACTTAAATGCTGTAAGAATATTAAATCAAATAAAATCAAATGTTTTTATTTACCGAATAGAACAAAGGCAAGTTGTATAGACCGAGGGCCCAAACTCAAAGCAGGGCCCAAAGCATTACCAAAATAGAGTGGTTGCGCTCTTACACTAAATTAAAATGTGTACATTCAATAAATTACATTATTGTAAAATAATGTATCTAGAGTTTTTTTACTCTATTACACTTGGTAGAGTTGTGAATTCTAATATTGAAGACATTCTGACCTACTTAAATGTTTCTATGAAATATGATTCTAGTTCCTATTGAAACACAGAAGAAAAATTGTTCTCTTGATTGAAAATAAGACATCTCAACCCTAAATGTATCTAACTATTATTTATTTGGTGCCTGTGCTTTTGTGTGCTAAATTTCTTGTCACCATATAAATACAGTTCTCCCTAAACATTTAAACCCAAGTAATACCTTTTCTGATTCAATGAATAGCTTACTACTTAGCTAATAATGTAGCTAGTTAATAGATTTCATATAGGTAATAAACAACCAGACAGTAGATAATGGTCAATTCAAGTCAAGTAATTATTGTCATTAGTAAAGAATAGTGCTCAAAAATTTTAATAAATTGAGTCATCAAAGCAACTGTCCTATTATTCTGTCAAATTTAATTAGCTTATTTGTTAGATAAGTACTAGGTAGCCACCAGTAGAGTAGAGAACATTTAAATCTCAATTCTGCAACCTCTGAACTACCTACCTAGTAACAACCAAAGTAGTTGCGTATGAAGAAAACCTAGCAATGCCAGTCATGGCTAAGTAATGCATTTAAATACAATCTTACCTTTCTATTATACTGACTATGTTTCATCTATGTGAGGAAACTGAAAAACTCGTTTTGCCAGTCAGTTTGCATTGACATTAACCAGAGGGTCAGCAGTAAAAACCTTCCCTGGAGAGGTTGCCTGCTTGAGAAGATCTAATACCACTGCAAGGGTAAGGATAGGATTGAAAGGAGGCAAGTGAAAGTATCGAAATCTAGGTAGGAGCGATAAGCTCGATTTAAAAAAAAAAAACGTAACAAAGTAAGGTCTCAGTGTGTACCAGAACAAATAAATGTTCGTATAGGTAACTTAGGTAGGTACAGTCTGCATAAAATTACATACATAGGTATTTATAGTCACGCCTTTTTCCCGTATAGGGGTAGGCACTAGGCAGACACTAATTCTCTCTTTACTTGCTACGATCCTGGTAAACATCTTTCGCTTCTACTTTTAATAAAATTAGCAGGAGAGTATTCAAATACAAATTTTGAGTTCGTAAGAGCAGAAACAGCAAAGGGGCTATAGAATATAGATGTCGCGAGGTCTCAGTTCAACAAACAAACGACTCGAACAACTAAAATGTGTACGGGAATCTTCACGACTCTCCACGCCCTTTTCCGCGATAATAGTTAAAAATATTGTAAACTAGAATTTCAAATCACGTCGATGTCGCTCCCACATTTTGTGCGGACACGTTCACATCGCATTGAGACACGCTTTGTGCATATTGCTCGCGAGCATGTAATTACTGCTTAGCGCTGCGTGATAAAAAACATCGAGCCCTAAGAAAATGTGGCGATGGTAAAAGGTATTGCGCTATAAATATAACGCAGTCTGAAAGCTCCTTTATGTGTACTGTACGGTACAGGTACCGTTTAGTGCTTGCACCGGGTCTCAAGTAAAACAGCACGATATTAAACCAAAGCTGCATAATACGGGCACGGGCATTCACTTAAACACCCCTGCTCAGTGCGCGCTTATTGCCTCTAGTCTAGCCTAGCCTAGAGTCTGTAGAGGCAATAAGCGCGCACTGAGCAGGGACAATAATGTGACAATAATAGCGCATCTCGAATAGCCATGCTTAAACTAGGCTTTTCAAGAAATTAGTTATTGTTGTAAATACAAAATACCTTGCCAAGTATTATGATAAATCTGACAAATCTGTACGGATTCCGAGGGGTTAAATGAAATATTTTCTTTCAAAAACTTAAATGTCACACCTACAACTACATAATTACTTATGTACGTATATATATATATATATCATCTGTAGGTACCTAGAATCTACAGATAAAAGTCATGATACATGATGATGATTAATGATGATGATAAATGATAGAAGATACTATTTAGTTGCTCGTACCCAGTACCCAACAAAAAGTATATCCATAATTTAGTAAAGGTTTACTCAGTAGTTAACAGATGCACGTTAAACTTATTATGAAACTATTTCACTGATATTTGGTGCTTTGCTAATACGCAGTATCTGCAGCGTTTAAGGAATTTATATTTAATTATTATCTTCTTCCTACTTACTTCCTCTAACTAGTCGATCTAAGTAGAAACGTTTAAAAATACCTAGTTAGAGTTTCGTTATCATTTTCTAAGAATGGTCCCCAAGGTCGTGCAAACCATTCAAATAATTGACTTCATTACTTACGAATTTTCATTAGCTCACTTCAAATGCACGTCAGTATTAATCATTACTTACCATTAATTAGAAGCGTGAGTAAAGACGTTGTTGACATATTTAATTCAACTGATTAAATAGTTGTCGAAAAGAATTGGTTAACTATTTAAACTGGTTATCAAATTATAATTTATGACAAGAATTATTAACACTTTACCAATTAGGTAATCTAACTTAAATTATACCAAGAAAAATAAAAATTCTTTACGACACTACTATTACCGGCCGACAAACTTACATTACATTTTAAATTTACAGCAAGTTTATTTTATAGTTTACAATTAATTAGAATTTTATTGAATTAGAATATGTGAGTATGCAATGATTATTTTAAGTTAAGTTTTTGCCGTATTATCGCCTGACAAACAGGACTACCTAGTTCAGACAAAATTCTTTTATTGTTCCTAAAAAATGTTTATATCTGGTAGTTTTTATCTTTACCGTGTACTTAGTTTCTGATATAAAAATTAATATTATTATTTATTATTAACTGTTTTCTTTTCAATACATTGACATGAGGCAATGTGTCTGAGATAAAACTAAAATTATAATCTTTTATTGACACGATTAATAAGCTACTTAAACAAAAATCACGCTTCGTATAGGTACCTACTTGAAAAAATTCCGAACAATCAAGTTTAAAAAGGAAACGCCATTTAATTGAGTATAATTTAATTTCACCGCTAAGTTACGATAAGTAGCAGGATATTTGTCGTATAGTAGGTACCTACCACTTTCATTGTGGGACAATTCTCCCACGTTCAAAGAGCTTGCTCTTTCAAGCGTTATTTTACTAACTAGACGGCAACAGTAAACATGTGATAACGTTGTTTTGTGTAACGCGAAAATTGACGTCTAATCCAACGACGACCACGTAATAACGTAGTGTCAGTTGTAGCAGTCGTGTAAAAGCTGAACGTTTTATTTGCTAAGCTAGTTATCGAGCCTTACTAACAGACTGATAACTGGATCAGCTATAGGTACCTACCACTTTCATTGTGGGACAATTCTCCCACGTTCAAAGAGCTTGCTCTTTCAAGCGTTATTTTGCTAACTAGACGGCAACAGTAAACATGTGATCACGTTGTTTTGTGTAACGCCAAAATTGACGTCTAATATCCAACGACAACCACGTAATAACGTAGTGTCAGTTGTAGCAGTCGTGTTAAAGCTGAACGTTTTATTTGCTAAGCTAGTTATCGAGCCTTACTAACAGACTAATAACTGGATCTGCTATATTTTGACACTTGAACCTTATGAGGCCATTACACTGTACAATTTGCAGTATGCTAACTTAGTGTGGCTATGCCTGACATGCACTAGGAATAAACTGGATTGATAACTGTCTTAACAGCCATTATTCTATCCAATTTTAGCACGAAAAGCTAGCGTACTGCGAATTGGAAAATGTATTGACCGCTCTACTATGTGTCAAAATAGAGCCGTTTGCCACTCAGATTGACAATAAAGTTGCAGTTCTCAACTTTACTTTTCATTTCAAAGAAACACGTGAAAATGTAGGGCAAGCAAAGTAGACGCGATAAAGCGTCAAACACACAGAGGCGGCCTGGCGCGGCGGCTGACAGAGCGGCCAGTTGTATTTCATTGAAATGTATGGGAGTCTTCACACAGGCGCGGCCACCACGCGGCTTGCAGGCGGCTGGCCGCGCGTCGGAAACATTTTTGGGGTACCGTACCCTAACGTTGTAAACGGAACCATATTATTAAGCTTACGCCCTCTGTCCGTCCCTTCGTCTGATTGCCTGTCCTTCAAAGACAGACGGATGAGTGAGAGACATGAGGTGATGGTCAGTTATCTTTGTTTGAAATAAAAAAACGAGACATTTTTGCACACACAGTCATCTGACCCCAAACTAAGCAAAGCTCGTAATTTGGCTGCCAGAGACTAAAATACGTAAGTACATAATATTTTTTTTTTTTAAAGTACTAGAATATATATCAAGTTACGTTTGTGAAAAGATAACTGTAAAAGTTTAGGTAATTACTAATTGCGCAAGACTCTAGTATTGTCTAATTTTCGATACCAACCTTGTACTTATGTATTTTATTTGGTATGCTGGAACGGAACCCTTAGTGCGCGAGCCTGGCTTGCACTTGACCACTTATTACAACAAGCTACGTCAGCCGCGGATACCGCGTAGAAATGGGATTAAACGTTAAAAAAAATAAACTGATAACTGTTAAAAAACATTTTGAATAAAATGTTTAAAATAATTATCATGTTGTTTAAAATTGCTTGGTCGATAAATCAACGTTTCTTTAAATATTTATATTTAGGCATAATATGGCATACTTAAGTTAATTAGGGGTGAGAACTGTTTGTCCTAGACAAACCACATTGGTTTTAAGGGCATATTTAGTTTAAATTGTAGTTAAATTTATGTTAATAATAAAATAAAACAAATAATAATAATTATTATAACAACAATTCGAAGACTTTTGTGGCCCAATCAATGAATGATGTACCAATATTCTCATAGATGACGTTAAATTCTAAGAAATGCAAACCGGAAATTGGTTTTATCGATTAACGTTTTGAAGAATATTTTTTAACGATGTTAATGTTATATTTTTTCAACGCGTTAATTTAACTGAATAAAATTATTCATTGCTCATCTCTAGTACCGCGTTGACAAATGGTGAATGACGTTTAATGTTGCCACTTTAGCACTTTTCGGGCTAGATCTAGCATTTTTAATGTTGTGTTTTTGTAATAATTTATAAGTTGTCAAAAAAAGCAGATGTCAATCAGCCATCCACTTGCTCTACTTCAGCCAGTAGATATTATTTTAAGAAGATTTTGATGAAGATTCCGACATTTAACAATTTAATAATAACTTAGTTTTTCGACCGAGCGAGCGTTAGTAAGCGAAGCGTCTATGCTTCGACAAAAGTACTTTCGTATGTCCAAATTCCGTCTTACTAAATAAAAACCTTAGTCTTTGTCTACAGGTCGCATTTCTTAACCGATTCTTTTGAAACTTTGTGAGTAGGTTCGATGATTTTTTCGAATCATATCTTCGCTATTTTGAAAATTCCAAGAACTGTCTCGACGCAAATAAAATCGGCATAATTATCAAACCTGCTCACAAAATTTTATGAGAATCGGTTGAAAAATGCAACTTGCAGCCGAGACAGACTTAGCCTCGAGCTCTACAGCTTACAGAGCCACTAGCATTAGTTTGTTACATTTTCTGAAACTACTTGTTTTAATAAATAAATAAATACTTGGAAAAAGTACTGGTCCTTAAAATAAATATTCAAAACATGCCAACAAACATCAAAACTGAAGTCATGATATCATGCCTCCTACCTTGTTTAACCTATGCATGTCAAACTTGGAAATTTACGTCCAACTTAAGCTGCCAACGCGGAATAGATAGCGTATGCTCAATATTAAAAAGATGCAAAAAATTCTTCACACAAAAATTAGAGAAACTACCAAAGTGACGAACTAAAATGGAAGCGGGCTGGGCACGTAGCGAGGCTAAAGGACGAGAGATGGACCAACAGGCTAACAACGTGGAAGGGTCCAATCGGCAAACGTCTCAAAGGCAGATCCACATCCACATCCACAAGAGATGGGCTGACGAGTACGAGACTAGACTGATAATAATAGCTGGTACCTGCTGGCCGCAAATAGCTCAAGACAGAGACACATGGTATTCTTTAGAGGAGGCCTTCACCTTCACTGGAGGAGGGGTTCAGGCAAACAAACTTCAATATTATTATCTAGAATTAATTGTTTTTTTTTTTCAAAAATAAGTGAAATACGTGTAAATAACATTTTTTTTTCTTATCTTTTTTTTCTCTTTCTTTAAGCTTTGTGTGCATCTTAGTTTTTGCATGGATTAAAAGGCTTTTTATTATATACCTAGTAAAAAAAATTACCTACTTTCAGAGATCAGACCGACTCACCAGACATACTGAGATTTCTGTAATCCGGCAAGACGAACACCATGCCCAACCTCGTCCGACCGAAATATAACGTGTTCGATTGGGGGATGGTAGTTACGATACGTAACTACCATCTACCAGGTTTGTGGTTTGTCTTCTTGATTTCGTCATTTGTTGTCAACGACAATACATCTTAACTTTGGCAACTTTAGTAACCTAGCCACAGAAATATTGTATATTTTTTTTTTACTGAAAATTTATGTAAGTACTTACCTACATAAAATAACAAAACAACTATATTTATTCGATATGATTAATTTGCGCCGGGGCTGGGTTAGTTTTGTATGGATCGTGATCATTCTTCGAAAATCAATTTGTAATTAATGTATTTGTAATTGCCCGAAATATACCTATGTAAATGCGAACACAAAATGCAGATTTCCCCCGTTAAAAGTGTTTATTTTTTAGTCTCTTTTTTCTAGCACCACTTTTGATGCTAAAATTTGGTATATCTAGCCCGTTCTACCTTGTCCAACTAGGCCTTTTCAAAACCCAATGTGGCAACACTGCTGACGCTTCCGGCCGCCTCTGTCAATGGCCGCGGCAGTGTGTTGTCGCCGCGGCTGGAGCTGCGGCTGACAGTCAGTGACAGTAGGCCGCCTTGTCAGGCCGCCTCTGTCTGTTTGACGCTTTAGACTGGTTAGCTTGAACGTGACTTGTCCCTCATAACCGAGTGTCCAATTGTCTTTTACTTTAATAAATTTGATTAAATAGGCATTTACCTACGTGTCGTTCACAATCAGGTCGCGTAGAATTTAGATAATACCAAGAACGTGCCAAGTTTGGTATGTTTGATTCAATGCATCAAAGGGCGGAAAGTCCGCGAACTCACGCATAAGTTTCCAGACGCACCTGTTTTACTAATTAGTTAGATAGTAGCTAAATTAAACATAACATATCGTCACGTCTTTCCCCCGAAGGAGCTGGCAGATGTGTAATACAACACCCACACTTCGCCGGACGATATTCAGTCCCAAATGTGATATGGGGCGAGCCTGTCGCCATACACCGGGCTCCAGTCATGTAGCAGATGACATACAATACGCACATATGTTCATACAATGAACAAATTGGTGTGTGCCGTCGGCTGGCTTCAGTCGGCTTCGAACCCGCTACCTCTGGCTTGAGAGGCGGGCCTTCTTCAACTAAGCTATCATCGCATCCAGCTAAATTAAACAATGCTAGGAATACTCTCACGAGTTATTTGGAACTCTATTATGTACGTTGTTTTGGCTTTGAAACGTAGTACACAAAGATATTTTTAGATACTTCACCTAATTTTGGCGGGTAGTGAATAGGGGTAGCGTTGACTGACGATGTAGTACCCTTTGGTTTTCGCTTCATTTAACCATTATGATAAGGGTATAGAATTACCAAATGGTAACTTAATTCGCTCGCTTCCAACATAATGTACTTTGTAACATCAAGAGGTTTGTTTTGTACCGCTACTTAATACAAATAGAAAACAACAACCTATTCTTACTTTAGTACTATTATACATACCTCGTCTCAAATAATTTGGCAACTTTTTCTCAAACCAAACATTTAGACACGCAAATCAATAGGGGTAGGTAGACAATGTTCATTCTGGTTCTATAGAATCTATAATATTTTGTAGCCCTACGAAAGAATGCAATGAGCCCAATAAAGCCGAATAAAGTAAAATTACTAAAACGTTAAAATAAGACGTGAATTCGGCGTATTTTCTTTATGAGACAGAAACTCTTATCTGAAGTAAAACGTATTGTAATATAATTATGTATTTAAATCCATTATTTCAAATTCCTCACAATGTTAGTCTTCGCTTCCATTTTGAACCTCAGATCAACCTAGAGAATGAGATGGCGCACGGCGCATGATCTAAGTGAAGCCAAAAACCATCCAAAAACTACGCTACCGTCGTATAGGTACACAACACTCACACATTGACGCAAAAAAACTACGCTACTCGCTTGGTCATTCTTACCTCGACCTTATTTACATTGTTGTATGGTATATATTCGTGTACTTAAATATACACAGTGCATTATAAAAGTGTGGCCAGGACTACATTTTGAGGTTCTTTTTAAAAACTGTGTAGTGTTTTTACAAGTCAATTTTGAAAAAGCCGTAACATTAAACTCTTACAAATATGTGCAGTTTTAAAATATTAAATCTCCTAAGGTTGTTTATTGGAATGGAAATGGCTAACGTAGAGTTTGGAAATTAATATTCGTTTTTTTAGTTTAGTTATTTGTAAATGTTTTTCATGGCAACATTACCACGCACACACATTGAAAAAGAAGTGGCTTCAGCGAGATATAACGCAGTGTTCCATCTTTTCCTCTAGATTGATCTGAGTTTTGAACGAAGTAATATCCCCATTATTCAGTACAAGCTTGCTTAACAAACTTGGAAACACAAAACCATCACGTTTTCCCGTTGCGTGGTCAATGCTGAAATACTCTCCCTTTTACAAACTTTGCCAGCTACCGCTATTCAATGAGTTTAATTCAATTATAAAGTTTTACTACTAATGCTTCCCATTCTTATTAGCAAGAAACCTTTGACAGAACTTCGAACCTTTACCTTTGCCAAGTTTCGACACAAGTTTCCTACCTAATTGTTTTAGAGTTTCTGTTAGCAACATCGACAATGGTCGTTTGAATTTTGAATTTAATACTTGTTCAGTGTTAAGGCTCGGTCATACCACGATTACCCACACACACGTTTACTTAAGCCGCTTCATTGAGTTGAAAAGTTGAAGTTGAGGTCAGCCGAGTTGAAAATCGTATATCATATTTGATAGTAAAATGAGATCGGCGTCTAGAATCACATTTTTTTGCCGTTTTCATTGGTATTAATCGTGATAAGAACACAAAAAAGAAGTTACTCGGTTAAGTTTTAGAGAACTAATCTGGCTATTTAACAATCGAAAAAAAAATGTGTTGTAATCGCTGAAAATTTAGAGAACTACGCTCAATCAACTTTTTTAAGAAGATACTCTTTGTGATTTCTTTTTCCAAAATGAGATTGATTTTTCAAATTCTGCTTCGATTAAACTGACTGTGATTGTTTTTTTTCTACCAGCTGTATTTTTTTGCACCTGATCATCACAATGCTTCATATCAAACTAGGCGCAAACAAAATACTGGTTTTCATTGATTTTGTGTAATGCCGGGCCTTAATATAACTGTTTACGGTAGGTATGTCTGCTTCAGTTCAAACAACAGCGTTTCCAGCTAACCATGCAGATGAACTAGATTGCCAGCAAAGTTCAGTGTTCCGTCGTTAGTTTGGTCGGATGGTTTAAAATAATTTGCATTATCCACAGTACGATTAACTAGTTTAAATCAGCTTAGTAATTTTCTGGCGCTAATTTCTGTGAAATTTACTAGAGTTAAAGTTAGAAAGTTATCAGTATCATCATGACTGCTTTTCTTGTCATAATTTTGGGAATAGATACAAATGCAAATAACTTACAAATACGACTGCCTTGGTGGCTCAGTTGGTAGTGAACCTGCCTTCTGAGCTTGGGGGCGTGGGTTCGATTCTCACCTAGGGCAAACATTTATGTGATGAACATTTGTGTTTGTTCTATGTCTGGGTGTTAATATGTATTTAAGTATGTATTTAAAAATATCTAAGCATGTATATATCAGTCTCTAGCCGCCATAGTACAAGCTTTGCTTAGTTTGGGGTCAGGCGACCGTGTGTGGAAGTGTCCCGAACTTATTATAACTTATTAAAACTTCACTTAAAACAAACAAATAACTTTATTGTTCAACAAATTAGAGCTAAAAATTGCAATATTGAAAGTACCTACTTACATTTATCTGGTTTTAGAACTTAGAACTGCTATATTAATACAAGTACACAAGATAAGAAATAGTTGTTTTTCTTTCTTGTCTTTCTTTCTCTGTTTTCATGTTACGTCAAGGTCATTTTTTATTAGATTTAATTTGTAACCTTTGAAAATTAGACTTCACTACATTTTCGAATAAATAGGGTACCTACTCAACTACTTACGTAGAATCTTCTTTGATTTATACATCATTAAGTTTTCAGAGACACAGGAAAATGTTGACATTTTAGTGTACAATTATCTATTTCTGGATCTCTGAATTTCAGCTTCCTTTTTGAGCGTGCCGTTGACAAGAACATCCTTTCATCTATCTTTGCAATGGGAAAACGTTTTGATCTCAGCTTGTGACTTTTGCGGCTTATCAGAAAGATACTTCGTTGCCATTTTCAATTTTGTTTGACCACTGAAAGATGTTTGAGCATTTCGAAAGGACATTTTAATACTTCATCGACAATGTTAACCAAATGAAGTTAACGAAATACGTAAAGTTGTATTTAATGCTACAGAAACCTGCTCGCTCTGTTTTGCATAAAATATGCTTTCCGGTACTACGTCCTCTATCACTCCTGAGAATCTTGAAATTCGCATGCATACGAAATCAACAACCTTTATGTGACTGTAGATAAAGTCATGGGAAAAATTCAATCTCATGACAATTTTCACAAGCTACTGTGATACCTGTTATGCTTGTTAGGTTAACCTCCTTAGTGGGTAATCCATACTTCCATATACTTTATACTTTAAAATTAAAAAGTCGAAAGTAACTGTCTGTCTGTTTGCAGGCTGTCGAGAACAAGATCTTAATGAAATTTTATAAATAGCTACAGTATGTTGCGAGGATGGTTTTTGGATACTATTGTCTAGATAAACGCGAATGAAGTCGCGGGTAACAGCTAGTTTAACATAAAAATATTATATTAGAATTGGAATACTTGGGTAATTTGGTCAAATCATAGGCATAACCCAGATGCAGTCTTCAAAAAGTAAAATGGATTCAAACAAATGTCCATATACTAGGTCGTAGAAAGGTCGTAAGTAAATTAATCTGCTTCCAAATTACGTTCAGTAGATTCCTCGCATTCGGCTTACTAAGAAAATAATTTAAAACAGTCTGCGCTCAGAAGTATTACGTCGTATTACGTGCAATGGCTTTTGTCTGGGATGTGCCGCGCTGGGAATTGGATGGATCGTCTGGCTCGCAGTGATGAGGATTGCTCTCTAAGCACTCCACTCGGCTGTTGAACCGGGCTGACATTGTCCTCCGCTCTCCCACGCCTGAGCCGACACGCCCCGATGCCTCGCCATTGCATCTTTAAAGGTGAAAGGAAAAATACTCACCTTCGAACTTTTAAATATAAAGCAACAAAGTACAGCGTTCCACTTCCACTGTAGCGCGTCTTGAATCTGCTCTTTTATTTCTTGCAACTTTTCAAGATATCCTAGATAATATTACCGCGTTTCTAGTAAAAAGGGTACAAATACTTGCTCTACTTTGTCATGGCCATTTTAAGCTCAGTAGCAGTGCCACAAAACTGTGACCCACCCATCTACTGCATTCCGGGACAGCTTAATTGTTCTACAAACTCAACAATCGTATAATAAATGTGCTTTTGCCATTGCGTTAGTGACTTTGGACGCTAGCCTTTTACGGTTTTATTTCGTTCAATTTTTGAAGTCATTTTTAAACGTGATGCAAAATATTCCGTAGATACTTCGGTTTCCCTTTTTAAATGCAATCAAAACTGGTTCTCATAATCGATTCTTAAATTCTGGACAGGTTTCTCGATGCTAGGGCATCGGATCAGGTAGTGAGGTCATATTGGAACCGGATCATTTTGCTCCTTGACGGTTAAATTTGAATTTATTGCCAATCAGCAACTATTAACTCGTTCATATAAAAGGCAGTCAAATCTATAAACATGGATTTAAAGAAAGGCGCTGCTTTATTTTTTCTCATTTTATATTCGCAGCAAATGAAAGTTCAGACAGATAACGCATGGTATAATTCGGCTTCAGACATTGTTTACGAGCAATAAATGGTCGCTCAGACTTCACACTTAAACTTTAACACTTGTCTGTTACATTAAATATTCAACTCAGAAGTAATAAACCCAAAACGCTTCAGAAAATATCTCCCAGCCGAGAGCAATGGCACGCTTCATGTCACAAGGTGTGACTAATTTTCTTTACACATGTGCAGCCATACTTGGGTTATAAATATGTAATTATCCATATGAATTATTTCTATCACCGTGATTTAGATTTACGTTTTGTTTTTCCATTCTTCCCTCCAGAATTTGGAATGTGAAGCCGTTTTGCATACCGTTGCGGAGAATCTATCGTCGTTGGTATTTTGTTTATTTATACGAAATTGCTTAGCAAGTATCGGCTCTGTTAGCTTTGGGATAATAATGGATGGCTCGCTCAAAAATTTACTAAGTTAAATTAAAATGAAAAGCGTCTATAAAAAGAAACAGGCGCTGCTCGTGTGAGTGGTTTTTCCATTTAATGAAAATACAAGCGCCGTTGGAGCGGAGTGTTCGTTCCAAATAGGGTTTTTGCCTACTGGCCTGGGTTGTGTGTAGTGTCCCGCTGGCTGGCGTCCATTAGGTTTATGTCGTATCGGCACACGTACGTCGCTTTGTACAGCGAACAACTCAATAACGCTATAATGGGATTCCAGCAGTGGTAAGCCACGCGAGACCGCCACCCGACCGGCCACTATACCTAAGTAAATAAATTGTAGGCACTGTTCGTTTATCGAAGCTCCATTGTTTATGCAGCTCGTGACCTATAAAAGTTGCACGGCAAAGGGTCAGCGCTTAGCAACTTTTCACTGCTAAACTTGCCTTTGACCCGTGATGCGCTAGCTACTAAGGCCTTTACCTTGACATCACTTAACACATTTTCCAGGCCCCTAGTGTTTTGAAAAAGGTACATATTTTGTGGGATTACCTTATTAGACCAAATTATGCCTTCCCACATTGAAACTGTTTACTCATTAAACACGTTTACCACACACAACAATCAGCTGTTGTCCATTTGGATGCGAAACGGGAGCGACGGCGGTTGGCGTTGCCGTGACCCAATGGAAATCAGAGGTTGTCTGCCGACCACATGTTGCGTCATCTTTCAAAAATACATTGATTGCTTGTTCAATTACGTAGCACCACGAAGAGATATGGGCTGAAGATTCCTCTCTGAGTGTACTGGACGAAAAACCTGTTCGTGGCCTCTTAATCAATAAGGCGCTTGCTGTCTTGCGGCAGCGCAGTTCTTTCTTAATTTTCAATCGTAATTCTTATCCTTAGCAGGAACATGTTTTGGCTGATTTCGTTTTAGGGCGAATTTGAATGGCGGTGTTAGCATACAAAGAATTTGTTGCACGAAAGTAACATTCAAACTTGCTCAGCAAACCTGTTCAATGGAATCGACTACCTACACGTAGTCGAGTCAAAAACAATACGCGGATTGAATTTTTAATGAAGCTGATTCACTTGTTAGAAGCGTCAAGTGTTAAGTAATCGCGGTTAAAGAACGCAAGCTGTCTCATTTGTGTTGATTTTGGTCACTGTAGAGCAATAATAGAATTCTAATATAGCAGTAGAGCACGAACTCAGTGGCTATGGGCTGTATAAAAATCGATGCGTGTATTGTATAAAATGTCACCTATAGACTCAAATAGGCAGTCAGGAGCGATTTTGATAAAATTTCCAGGCCATCTTCTGATATTATCCCAGCAAGCGATCCTGTGAAGTTCTTAAGCGATCAGATTAACAGAAATTGGGGTAGGTCGCTTATAAATTTAGAAAGAGTTGCTAATCAAACAAGGTCTGAGATTATTTTAAATTTAATTAATCGGTTTCACATAGTCTACATTACAGAAGTCCACTGCTTCACTCCTTACTTTAAACTCAATAGACTTCAGTCTGTTTAAGATAAGTAAAATGGGTACTTTCGTTTCCAAACTCTCGTTAGCAGTAGATAACAGCTATTGAACGCGTTCTAAACGCATGTCTAAAGTAGAAATAAAATTATCTTATCCTTAATATAGGTAAGTAGTACATGTGAGGCAGTTTTAAATTTTATCAATACAGATATTACACTTTTTCTTAGATTTTGCTTCGAAAAAAGGAAAGTCAATAGATAATAAGTAGCTAACATATTTCATCAACCCTTAACCGAACCACTGATTTATGCTAATCCAAATCCGTACCGTCTAGCTAAAATTACGGTTTAGGTGTACCCCTCCAGATGAAGATTAATTTTCCTTCGTACCGTATTATTACCTCAGGCGTTCCCGACCAACGCCGTAACGTAGGCATTATGTGGCGGATATTACTCGCTGAGATTAGCCATATGCTAAGCATTACATCTGTCAATCATCTCTACATCTTGAATTTTAGTGAAGTTTGATTTCCCGTTTTTGTTCTGGATCAGTTTACAAATCTTGAATTTTTCTCGAGCTAAAATTTGCAATGTTATCGGTAGGTAATTTTTTCCTGCTTTGAATTACTGTTGGGCATGATTCATTTTCGTAAATTAGTTTTCTAAATGTTCTTCTATAAAAATACTCGCTTTTAACTTATTTTCAGCACAGTGTTCGCCTTCCATACTTCTTCTTCTTCTCTTCTTCTCCATTTTGGTCTATCCTCGGCTACATACCTACAGCCTCCTAATACCTGACACTGCCATTTCCTATGCTCAAGTTAAATCTCAAGAAAAGAAGGGCGTATCAAATCTTATCTACAAATTCTACAATCAACTATCTGAATGTGTGCGGAAATGAGGCATGAATAATTCTGCAAACTAAACAATCTGCTATTATTTGCAAAGAACACTAGAACAAAAATGACTTCCAAACCAAATTCGATTGTTATCGCCATCATCAAAAAGTTGCCCGATGACGGTGGTCTAACTAATCGATTGCCATGATTTCGATATTTCTTTACTTTTTGTTATGTAACCACAAGAACCGTTTAAATCCCAGTTACGAGTAGGTAACGCTCAATTAGAAAGTGGTAGAGTTTTAGGTCAGGAAATAAAAATAACAATAAATAGGTATGAACTGCTTTAAATTAACGAACAGATACTGGTGAGACACTAACGATGGATGGCAAATGGATGGATAAATGGCTATGAAAGCTTAAAAAAAATTAGTTATTTTTTACCCGACTGCGCAAGAAGGAGGGCTATATTTTGTCGAGTGTATGTATGTATGACTATACATATGTATGTATGAGGTTTCTTTGGCACGACCTACAGCCTTAACAGCTTGATGGACTTCGACATGTGAGATGTCATTTGCATCATCTTGAAAGTAGAAGTGACATAGGGTACAATATTTTGCAGTCGGGTTTTTTGTTTTTCTTTTAATAATCATACTTCTTTCTTTTTTGGAGATCAAAACGATTTTTGCCCTTGTTAGTAACACGTTCCACACCGTTAATGTAGTTTCCTGCGATGTTTCCCTAGTGGCTTGCATCCATTTCCTTTCTGGAAGCGCCGCCTACACGGTGATCGGATATAGACTAGACAATTTTATTAAAATTATTATGAAGTAAAAACCTTGTTAGGTTTGAAAAAAAAGGAAACTTTACTTACTTTCGAGGCAAATTAGACTTAGTAGAACTTTTTGTTTTTGTAAAAGGAGTTATCACAGTACTAGTAGAATAACTAAGAATAATTCAATAATTATAAGAAGGTGGCCAAATAAACAATTCTAGGGTTAGTTTACTCAGCTTACACCATAAGCATTGAGCATTACCCATCTACAAAACATCTTACAGTTTTTCATAGAAGAACTATGTTCGATTGATCGACTAAGAATCTAGAGAACGGATTGAATGCACTTGTAATAACCGCGCCGTATAAACAAACATATTCAAAAACGGCTTGAAAGTAAACCGGAAGCAGTTGGAGCGTAAAACAAGCTGAATAGCTTAGGTGCACCCCTCAGACAAACACGGCGCACTTAGAGACGGCACCCAGCGTATTCACATACCGTTCCAAAAATAGCACCACACGCCCGAGGCATCTAGCCTTTCTCCTTCGCTCCCTTGAAAAAATCTTTTCAATTTTACGCACACGTTCTCATGCGATTTGTTGCCGATGAAACACCTGGTGTTTGAAATTGATTGATTTATCGATCATATCCAGCCCAGATTCCCGGGTTTCGTACGATTTATAGTGAGGCGGGCATGGCGTTGGTTTACTTGACGTTTTACTATCTCATTTTTATTTTATTTCTAGACCTTCCATCGAATTCTTAATGATCGTCTTGTTACATGACAAGTGATCTCGTTATTTACTCAGTATTAAAACCTCCTATGTTACAAGCTGTAATGTCGTATAACGTAGCAGTTGTGTTTGATTTGCTTAACATTGTTAAGTCCTGCTTATGCCTTTAGCTTGTAACCATGGAGTTAAATCTAGAGCTGCCTGGTGATCCGAACATTGGGTCCAATTGTTTAACACTTACTTATTATGTCTACTTACTATGTTGCACTGTAGCATAAGCACAAATGTGTACGAGTGAGATGTGCGTTAGTGTGTAGCTCTCGAGGAGTGGTATGATGCATACGTCCGTCCAAAGCAAGGGTCACCCGCAACTGATTTGCACAACAGCTGTGTACGGTATGTTAGTGTGCACCGTAGAGTCCGTACAATAAAATTTACAATGTACACTGGCCCAATCCTTGCGAAGTATCATATACATCAATGCTTGTGACATATAAAATTGATGACGCCACGCCTGACGGTATGCCCGCCCGCAAACCGGAAACCGGAGCGCACTACCGTTAACATCGTGAAATTAGAAAACCAGTTAGGGACCGCCTTCCTAATAGCGTATCATTTATAGCATATTTATTAGGCATGCTCTATAACTTTAAAAATTGTCAATACTGCTTTACTGATTTTTAAATCATACTAGCTGCGCCCGTCGGTGTTACCCGCGACTAGAAAGTATCCTATGTCCTTTTTTGTACCCCAGACAACAGTTACTATGCAAAATTTAATGATGATTGCTTGAGAAGTCATGAGAGCGTGAAAGCGTAACAAATAAACATACTTTCGCATTAAAATATTAGTTAGGAAGTTAGAATTTGTTTTATTTTAAAACTTATGTGTAACTAGCTGCTCGCCGCGGTTTCACCCGCGGTTAAAAAGTATCCTATGTGCTATTCTAGACTATAATCTATCTCTGTGCTAAATTTCATCCAGATCTGTCCAGCCGTTTTGGCGTGAAAGAGTAACAAACATCCATTCTTACAAACTTTCGCCTTTATAATATTAGTAGGATAGTAGGACTTATCGAGTTTACATTGATCATTATTTGTTTGGAAAATGCTACGCAAAGTTAATATATTCCGATAGTTTGACCCGAGAAATGTAATGTAAGTTATTTTCCCATTGACCATGATTTTAAACTGTGTATACATACACATACCGCCCCACCCTTAATATTAAATATACCGAACCAACTAGCGAAGTCAGGTTGAACTTTTTAGCGATTATTCTATTTTAGTGTTATGGTTATTAGTTATTACGAGTATACTAAGAAAAGTAGTTATTTTTTTCCCGACTGACCCGACAGAAGAAGGGTTATGTTTTTCGAGTGTATGTATGTATGCGGTTTCTTTGGCACGCTCTACAGCCTAAACAGCTTGATGGATTTCGCCATGTGAGGTGTCATTTGAATCGTCTTGATAGTAGAAGTCACATAGGGTACAAAATTTTGCAGCCGGGTCTTTATGTTATTCTTTTAATAATGTAACTTGTTAACTAGAAAGTGCTTCTTTAATAGTAACTAGTATAGCTTATATCAATTCTAAAACGTGCTCAAATATATTTAGCGAAATTTTTAACGTGCTTAAAATGTGATTAATGCATCAATCAAAGCATTACGTGAGCAATTCAAACCTGATTATTACCTTGCCATTGTTTTTCACTTTTACGACCGCAGTTGCAAATAGAACGGGGCAATCATGATTGTTGTAAACTTCTGATATGCACATAGTTGGAACTTGCATGCTAATGTTATGTCTGACAGTCTTAACTGGTGGCTTTGTAGATAAACAGTGCAGTATCTCCACGTTGCTACGTTTAAATCGTTAGAATGGTTTGCCCTGCATAACTTTCCACCTGTATATGCAAATTCACTGAAACTCGGCCAAGGCAACTGTTTAAGGGAATCGTCTAACTATAATATCCCAGCCGTAACTGAAACTTCGCAGTTTCGTAAACCTATCAACAATATGTCATGCTATGATTTGGGAGACGCTTAATCAAAATTGCTGAAGGTATCAAATGACGCACGAAATGTCCATTGAATACTTTGATATATTTTGCGTTCCGCGTGATGCTCTCAATTGATGCCAATAATATTGGCAGGAAAATTTGTTGCTATGTTTTTATAAAGCCAGTCTCAGGTTTGATTTTGCAGTCTTGATAAACCACAGAATCCTCTAAAGTCTTCGTTTCGTAATTTACCGCATATTTCGAGTAATAAGCATGTCGAGACGCTATAATTTTTGCGTTCTTTAAATTTGGTTTGTTTGACCTTGCTCCCGTACGTCGCGTGTACGCGTACAATGTTTTGTTAAACTTCATGAAACGTGAACAATTGCAAATTATTTTGAGGCTGCGGTCCTCAAAATAATTCGCGATTGTTTATATGTCCATGTGCCAATTATTCGCGGGTCGGCCTTCGACGGCCCTTAGCTGTTGATGCGATTGCGGTGCACAGTCCTCGCCTGGAGTTACCGCCTCGGATTGAAACTGCGATTCGTCACAGCACCTTATTTGGCGACGGTATTGTCGTAATGATTACAACGCGTTTTTTTTAAAGATCTTCGTCGACAAGAAAAATTGAATACCTCGACCTTGCGACCGTAACAGGCTGTAAGCAAAAAAAAACGCTTTTAGAACTCATCTCTCTACCACATATTGGGCTGTCCTTCAGCACATATGAACTCACTCCTTTTGTTGCTATCAAAACTGTTTCCTAACCGTAATGATGTTCCACAGACATTCCCGACATCCCCGAAGACATTAAGAAGCTGCGGGCGCTCCAGATCGCGGACTTCAGCAGCAATCCCATCCCACGTCTGCCGGCCGGCTTCAGCCAGCTGCGTGCGCTCACTGTGCTCGGCCTCAATGACATGTCCCTCACTAGCCTGCCCAGCGACTTCGGCAGGTCAGTATGAAACACTACACATAGCAGTGGGTATGCCAGTATATAATCTTCTCTGTGATACGAAGTAAATGGTACTGGGAAAGGAGAGATATTTTGAAATTGAGATGTTGATTTCTTAGTCTATGAGTTTCAGTTGTTTAGGGTCTTGAGCTTCGTTCAGAGGTACTTTAAGTACCTGTGGCCTCAAAACCATTATACATTAACGTGTATTTAATTATGTATACTTAATGGTTTTGCAAGCCCCAGGTCCAAAGTACGCGTATAGCGCTAATCTATTCGCGTTCTTTGGAAAACAGTTAATATACTAAAAGCGAGCAAGTTCGTTTAGTTTAGCCTGAGTGTCTAGCCCTGATGTCAGAGTTTCTAGGCCGCCCGATGGCCTCTGACATGGCTTGACGATTGTTGTTATAGAACTAACAACCGGGGCCTACAATTTAACGTGTCATCCTAGCTACGGTAGCGCTCAGCCTAGAAACTTGACCCTGTCATTTAATCGTTTCCGAAGTTGGGTGATGATAAAATCAGTTCGTATCTTGTAAACTTGGATAAAACTATCAATCTTACAACCTCAAACGATGTGGGTGTTTAGGCAGGCCTCTCAATGGAATGCTTATCAGTGATAAAAATCAGATGTAAGTACTTCCATATATCGACTATATATGTGTATGAATTTAATAATTTGAATGTGTTAAGAAGTTAAACTTGAATATTAAGAAAGTATAATCTTATTGCGTCAGTGGTGGTCCGTAGTCGTATACAAGCTTCTTCCTAAAATCACAAATAGTGAAACGTTTTTAAATCTCTTTCCGAAGTAGTAACAGAAAGGCTAACATTGTTTTAAAATTCATGATGTTAGTCTATCCCGAAATGAATTATTCATCGCCTGTTAAAATTTTCTTTGGTGAATATTATATCTGGCCACTTCTTTCTGCCCTTCATACCATACTTTCCTTTTAACGTTGATGCTAGCTTTTATATTTACTCATAAGTTATGAGCTTGAATATAAAACTAAAAAGGTTTATTCGGAACTTTGATCATATTTAGATGATACACGACAGTATATATGATATGGGACAGTAGCTCAATTCTTTGCTAATAAGTATTAGATATTAAGTAATAAAGTCCGTATTCTTAAAAACACTCTGCTATTGCTAAATGTACTTCCCAATAATAAAAATAACGCTACAAGTTTAAGTGAAATTGTCTTATTACAGTTCTCGTTTGGTGACACAGTTGGTTCGTGTATTGAATCAAATGAGGCCAAACAAAGATGTTACACTAAAGTAATGTATGGTCAAACGGTACTACATGTTACTATAGTCTGAAGTCGGATAGATTACTGTCATTGGTTAGTGTCATTGGCATCTGTTAACAGCACTGGACAATGTGTCGAAGTAACACCTCTTGTCTGCTCTCGTGAATACTAATACGAACTGTATATACAGATTATGTTTTATAACGAGAGTTGAAAATTACACCGAAATGAAAAGTTTACGTAGGAAGTTTTGTTTTGGCATGTAAACCCTTTTACGGGATGCCTTGTAAGCCTTGTATTATTACTTTCCTCTTGATCATAATGTTAACAACGTTCTATATCATACTCAGGTAGAGTTCTGTCATGCATAACCTATGTAAATCAGCCTTAGTCTTGTGCTAAACCGCTCAGGTTAAATTAAATCCTCAGTTTTGATAATACCATAAACACATCACGCTCTCCGCTCCTACAATCAAATGACCCTAATTTCTGATTATAATAATGCTTCCTAATAGAAACCACACCTTTGTATGCTTAATTAAGACCCCTCTCAGTTTAATTAACGATTCGCATCTGTTCAATCATAACGCCCATCGATGCTCTAAACAAGTGCCTCTTCCAAAGCAAATCGATGAGGTTCGAACAATACTGTGACCCAAATACCAACAAGCATACGCAAACCAATTAGCTTATAGATATAGATATAGCACAGCTGCGGTTGTCACAGACGAATGAGCCAGGTTTACTCTGTACCACGTAAACAGTGTGTAAGTGAGTACATTATAGTTCGGCTTAGTTGGAACGAAGCTTAAATTATCATTTTTGCAGCAGCTTACTACATCTACGAGTTCGACAGATTTTATCGATCGATTGCATTTTTGCTCGTGCCGAAATCAACCAATACAGACTGGTATGTCACATTTAATCAGTATTTGAGACCGTAGCTTTGGCTGTTTGAGTAATTTTTAGGCCTTACGTTGACGGTCTTCTGCCAGCGTTCTAACGTGACCTCCTTGCACGATATGACTCTAGCTTCTCTTGAATTTGATATAAAAATGCTCTATTTTGCCTTTATTTTTAAGGCAAATTTATTTTATACCGCAATTACTTATACTAAAGCATTAATTACTATATACCACGAAAGTAATCTCACAGTTAATTAAGATGTGTCAAGTAAAGATGTTTTAATAAAATACTCTTATTCACCTTGCTTTCGTATTTTAATTGGCTTTCTGTATCACATTTTCCAATTTCGCGTTGAGTTGCTTACTCAATAGCATCTCTTTGAACTTATTGAATCTCATAACGCTTCAGCGTACTCATTTGAATATATTTAAGTGTGGAATCAATCAAAATATAAAAATATTATGTTATTTGCGTTTGATATCTGATTTATGGAAGCAAACATTCGAAACGCCTACTTACATATTCATTACCTACTTTTGAAGAGAATTTTTAATGGTGTTTGCTTGCTCCATTTAGTCCCTTAGTCTCTCATATCTCTTTAAGAATGTTATGTGGAATTCGATAGGGACGGGCCCAAAAAACTCTTATCGTTGGGTTATCAGGCTTGCATCGTTTCGGTAGTAACTACAAGCGTGGCTCGTGATACAATCTTTGTTTATACTAAAACTTCAATGAAACTACGCAGATGTACGAGTATTTTGTAGTTAAAAGTTTGCACGTGATTATAAATACGAAGCTGGAATTGCAAAATTATGTGACAATTTACTGTTTCAATAAAGGCTCGGTTACTTTGTACAATCCTTTTGAATAGATGATACTTGATTCACCTCTGCTGATATATAAAAAGGATATATGTGATATAATAAAGAATTTTGCAGCTCTCTTATGATGTGATAGAACTGTTGTTAAAATCAAAATGCATAAATCAAATTCTTAAGACCATGGTAGGTACATAATATGTATGTTTACCAAGTTTGCGCGGTTTGTATTGTATTAGAATAACATACATGTTTATGCATGATTTTCCCGTTACCCTTTTACGGAATTAGAATTGTCATCAACAATAATCATAAAGCAAGGGCAATGAAAGCTATTGCCACGGAAACATCATTTACTACAATTGTAGGGCCCGCCTCCACAAGCCGGACGCGGTGACAATCCAATCATCATTCGAACTTGCCTTTTTATTACACGCTTCAATTAATATGCACCGTTCCGTTGTAGACACCGGCCCTGGTATCGTCCAGTTGCACAGTTTCAGTCAGACCATATATTTTTCAATTTTATCTCGTAATAAACCTTATTTCTAAACGCAGCGCCGTAAAACTGTTTTGTGTTTGTTGCGGTCTATAGGGTAATTAGCAAGAATACAACTTTATTAACTGGCTATTTTTGGAATCGGGTCACGAACAGCGCACTATTCTTATTAAAAATGTACTGTTACGGATCACTAACGCTATGTAATTGGTTACGTACACTCGGGAGTGCGAACGGTTAAGTGTGATTCAGTACGATGCGTAAAGAATCAATGCTAAGTACTTTGACATCGCTCTAAGAATGCGGCCTCGAGCTACTCAACAAAGACGGCGTACTAACGTACTTACACCATATTATCCGTAAACAATAGCTTTTTTCATTTCATCATTGACGCGAACAATACTGGCTATTCTCTATACGAGATTTCTATTTACTGTTAAAGCAAAAATATTACCTTTGAAGATGCCTTGAAGGTTTGAGCTAAAATTAGATTCTACCTACAGTAAAGTATTTAAATTATATTCCTCCGACGTCATTTTATTAAGCTTCGAAGAAAAGTCCTTCCAGAAGCGTAAATAAATTAAAAGTACGGCTTCTTTTATCTCATGCTTGTATTTAATAAATTTCTACGGGCGTAAATAAAATTATGCGGATATTTTTATTCCACACGTTTCCTTATAATAGGCAGGTATGTTAAAGGATAACTGATCCTTACTATACATTTTAATATCTAACCGGTTACATAATTGCCGCTTTATTACAGCAAAAGGAGTTGCAGCATTCCTAGAAAGATAATTAGGGTTTAGATTACGTCTAAGACTGGTCCTATGATAAACACTGCACGCTACACTATCAGCCTTACTAGCTTATTTAATATTTAGATCCTATCAATATTTGTAACCAAATAAACCCTCTCCGATTAATCCGCTTACTACAAATTTAACAGACGAGCGAGCGTAATGGAATAAATTAACTTGTGATTCCCTAATGCGTGCAAATTGTAATTGTCGGGCCAGTTTTAATCCATTTACACTCTTCCACATTATCGTCGTGTGAATCAGTGTGAATGTCCTCAGCACAGTCAACTCAAAATAAATCCGTGTGTCATAAAGTCACATTAACTATGTATCTCTCTTCCTGATGATGCCTGCATACACTCTGTATTCGTGTTTCATTACCCTTTTATTACTTACTTCAAATAGAATATAATATAGAGTTTTGGTTTGCGAGTTCATTCCGTGTTGTTTATGTAACAACTTTACTCGGTTTTTTAAATCTGCCCGTTTTATGTTGATTGCGTTATTCATAATTCCCACGATCCACTTCCAGCCGTGTTTGTAATAACATTATGTCTGTATCTGTATAATACATATAAGCTTATAATACTGCGAGTCAATTATTAAAGGATGTTAAATTAACCTTGCAAAAGTGCAGTGGAACTTGTAGTTTGCCGTCTATGCTACTATCGTCCCATTGTGTTTCCACATCGCTGAGCTGTCTCATCAAATTGTTATGTCACACGGTTTTATGAAGGTTACCGTTAACCGCACAGTAAACCGCTTCAAAAATCATCTGCATCATCACAACTGGCCTATACACATATGCAATAATCGCTTTCTACCATAACGTGGTCAATAGAAAAACCAAATAATTGAACACAATGAACCGCCAGAGGCTAGATGTTTCATAACAACTTTCGACGTGTCAATCGCCCGACCACGCATACTTGTTTAATGATGTCGGTTTTGCAATAATATGAGCGTCCGTTGATCAAAATTAATTTGCTGTAAACTTCCTTCTACAGAGTGATAATTTGTCGCTTTCAGCTTGGTGTCACTCGAGTCGCTGGAGCTGAGGGAAAATTTGCTGAAGTCCCTGCCAGAGTCGCTGAAGAATCTAACCAAACTGAAGAGGCTGGACTTGGGCGATAATGAGATCGAAGAATTGGTAACTATTATTTAATCAGCTTAGTTCTATTCGGTATAAAGATACGTCATTAATTATGATATCAAATGTTATTTCAGCCGGGATTTGTCGGCGAGCTGCCTGCGCTCGAAGAGTTATGGTTGGATCATAATAAACTACAGTATTTACCACCAGAAATCGGAAATTTGGAGGCACTGATATGCTTGGACGTCAGCGAGAATAAATTAGAAAAACTCCCAGAACAGATAGGGGGACTCATGTCCCTGACTGACTTGCACCTCTCCCAAAACATGCTGGAGACCATACCCGACGGCACGGGGGATCTATCCAAGTTAGCTATACTGAAGTTGGACCAAAATAGATTAGATACGTTAAACGAAAATGTAGGAAGGTTAGTACACGCCGTTGTTTGTGATATATTTCATTTTGTTAGTTTATCTTCGGCTATTTATAAACTTAATGATTTCATATAACTCTTTCAGGTGTACAAATCTTCAAGAGCTTATATTAACCGAGAATTTTTTAATGGAGCTGCCTAATTCTATAGGGAATCTCAAGGAGCTGACAGTACTGAATGTAGATAGGAACTCATTGACCGAGATACCAGAGGAGATAGGAAACATGTCGCTGCTGGGCGTGTTGTGCTTGAGGGACAACAAGTTGACGAAATTACCGAACGAATTGGGCAATTGTAAATCGCTGCACGTTTTGGATGTGAGCGGTAACAGGTAAGCTATCATTCAACCATCTGTAGCGTAAAACTGCGTCATTTTATACGTGTTCATTATCGATGGGTAGTCTACTTTCATATCTTTTTGATATCAGTGAGTCATTTAACTTTTCTTAGTTATCGAAGATGTCAAGCAATTGGATTTATATAAGTAAATTCAACAGATTATGAATAGAATTTTCTTTAGTTTCGAAAAAATATTTTTTTACTTTTAAAGTATAGATACCCCTGTAATGCACTAATGACTGTTTTAAGTCGTGATCAAAGATTAGATTAGAGTCTTGCTGATCGGGAGAATGGCGCGATTAACATGCACCCTAGGATTTTCCGCATTGTTCCCAACTAAGCTCTTTGATGGGGTGCACTGCTAAGAGTTCTAAGATTGAGAATTAATGCCAATTTAATCTCGACTTTCTTACTTTCCTTTGTCTTTTATTTACTTGTCTTTGTCTATTATTATTGTCACATCGACTTTCTCATAATACCGGCCGATTTTGGTACGAAATCTTTTTTGGTAGTAATTCACACTTCATACTATGAGCCAGATAATACAACTTAGATGGCATAAACTTAAGTGGTCACATTTTTAGTTACGTTTTTTGTATAAGTACTAAATGTGTTTAAAGTTTTTAATGGTGGTATCTGGGTGAAATAAAATGACGATGGCCTGTGTGAAAGAGGATTTCAACCAAAGGCATGTGAACGAAAAAATTGATACCATAAATTAAAAAATCTGGAAATATAAATGTACTGTGTGTAGGTGTACCGATCTCATTAATTTAGCCTGGGCACATATTTACATTCGGGAGATTCCATACGGAAAACGCATAGCATGCTTGCGTTCCGGCCGAGATCAAAAATGTTATTGTGAGTAATCGTCAGCGAAACCGTTGCGTTTCCAAACGCATTCAGTTGACCTTATTAGAAATTGAGTAAGGAAGTAAATTTTTTAACAAATTACTAGCTACGCCCCGCAGTGTTACTCGCGGTAAAAGTGCTCTATCTGTTAATCCAGGGTATAAGCTACCTCCGTTCCAAATTTCATCAAAATCCCTCCATCCGCTTGAGCGTATAAAATTAACAAAAAAACACACACACAAACTTTCGTCTTTAGGTATGATATAAGTAAATAGGATTTACTCTGCTGGCCAGGAATTAGGTATCTTTTTGTGCCTTCCATAGCAACTCCGACACGGGACCTAGTAGATAGTGAAAAGTGTGTATGATTGTTAGAGTTTCGTTTGTAACATTTCAGATTACAGTACCTGCCCTACACGCTAGTGAACCTAGAGCTGAAGGCGGTATGGTTGTCAGAGAACCAAGCTCAGCCTTTGCTCACTTTCCAAACCGACAGGGACGAAACGACGGGCGAAAACGTACTCACGTGCTTCTTACTTCCACAACTTACTTACACGCAACAGCCCGGTAAGAGAGGATCTTCTCTATTTTATGTTCCTTGGTTCTTTGTCATGCTTTTGGTTTCATGCTGGTATAAGTTCGCGTCATGTAAAAAGAACGCTGGGAGAAAGTGGGGGGTGTGTTTGCGTTTGGGGACACTTGCGGACGAAAGTACAAGGCCTATTGTTTTATTTTAGCTTTCAGCCTTTCGCTCGCGGATCTTATATTGGTTATTGGTAGGTACCACGTACTTCTCACCACTAAATAGATCGATATATCGTCTAATGTGCAGCTTGATTGCCAGCGTTCTTTTTACATGACGCGATCTGTAGTCATTCTTTTCTTGAGGCCGGTGCTCAATCGCCGCACGGAACTTTTGTATTGCACACAAAATCTTTCTATCACACTGATTTATATTGCAGCTGTACTTTTTGTGAGGTAGAAAAAACTGGTACAATAGCTCATCCACTGGCGTTGGATCACCGGCCTTAGATACTTCATTGTTATATGTAGTTAATTTTTTTGAAAAATTTATTAGAATTTGATACTTACAATCTTATGACTTTCTTTCTAGTATTTGATTTTCACTCTTATTGGTAATTAATATTCTTCAATAGTAATGTAGAGCATTCCTTTCTCACCGTTACATTGTTCAATGGAATATTGATTGAATTTTGATTGTTTATTAGATTTAGAGATGGGTAATAAAATGATATTGCCTCCGATATAAAAACTACTGGCCAATTATTGCCGCCGATTGTTGTTATATTTTATGTGAGCATTTTTGTATTAAGTGTTGTTTTTGCCTACGCTTTTTGGGCTTTTATTTTAATTCTGCCATAAACTGTGACCATTTATTTAAAAAAAACAGTAACTTTAATATCCATAATATAATTATTATGGACTAAAGCAAATTTTCCGGTTTTTAGTAAGTAGGTACTATCGAAATACCAAAATGTTGTTTTGTTTGACTTCCTTAAAAGGACAACGCACCATTTTGTAGCTCACACATAAATGGTGCCAACATAAATGGTGACATGTTTATGAATTGTTTTGTTTTTGCCGTGTATATAAACTAAATGCACTTGTCACACTGTTAGAGCTGGATCACACTTCTGAGGTCGGCAGTGGACACTGGTTCAGGGAACACAGGTTTATGTCGCGCTCCCAGGACCTAGATAGAGTCAGAGGTAAGGTTCACGCACTCATTGCTGCAGAGTTAGCGGGAAACGTGATGGATCGATGGAAAGTAAAACAAAAAAAATAGTCTTAAATTATGTATCCTGGACACTTATCCAAATTGGCGTCATAAATGATTACGGCGAAAAAGGTGATCTTTTTTATTTAAAAAAAAAAACACTTAAAAGTTGTGCCAAAATATAAAGGAGTGTTCACAAAATAATACACGGACTAGTTTTACTCATTTATTTGGTTCGAGATATATGCTTCACTGTGCACTCACACACAGAGACATTTTTTATTAGCCTGTGTGCTCTACTCCTAAGTACATACCTAATCAAACTATTTACTACACAAAGGCCACGACTCTAAATACAGTCACGATTAAAAATCTTGTTTATTGTACTGCTTTACGGTGATTTGTCACGTTTTCCGCTTGATACTGTACTTTACTTTTCACACCGATTTCTTGTAGGGTAAACAGGTACGGCTAGGGATGTCCTTGTAAGGCGCGCGTTCGTTTTCATTGCTGTACATTTTAGGGCTTCACACGGTAGCACCTTCAACGGATCTTGGGACCTTATCGGGCGTAGCGGGGCATTCTTTAAATTCTAAGTAACATTTTTGGTCTGCGATGCCAGACCCTGAGTTATGCAGCTCAAGCTAGTTTGGCGACGAAATGTCGCCGTGGAAAGTGCGGTGTAGCGACCATACTGGCCGTGGATTTATTTCCTGTTTATGAGTTAATTCTATCGTAAAGAAAAACGAAACTAATAACTATGCATAATAAGGTCTTGTTGCTTTTTTTTAATATCAGATGAACGCTCGCCTCCCAAGGTTATAGGCGTTAAGATATGCTATTACTGCGACAATTTTGCACTATTATTTACCAACCACAATGATGCTTGTGCGTCAGCACTTCCTCCGTAGTTTTGATATTATTATAGCTGCTGTTTTATTCAGTTTACGCTTTGTTGAAATTTATTACACTGGAACATTTACAGCTTTCATAACCGTCGCCAAATAATCAACGCAATCTTTATGATGTGTCGTCTGGGTCAATGTTGTGTGTATTGTCTGTGTCAGTCCAGATTATGGAAAGCTAGGAACGAATGTACTTTTAACGCTATCGTAATACGTTAAAGTTTACAATCGCCCATCCGAAAAGCACTAAAACCTGTTCCTGTTTCTTTGGATTTTTATGTCATGTTGTGTAATACTTGTGTGGTTGTAAGCTAGACGATTCACATTTAAACTGTCTGCGTTTATAGTTTATCTATGTTTTTAACGTCATTAATTTTCGTTGACTTTTTTATAGCGTAGACTTTTGTTCATGGCAATGCCTGTCAAGCATACGATACATAGGTTATTTCACTCAGAAATAGTGTAACGTAACCAATTAAATAATGTTTAGAATCGATCACGTAGAATCAGATGTTACATCCCACAAACACAAAGCCACAAACAAAACTTCAAAATGTTTGTACGAATTCGATCTAATGCATAATTAGTATAAATTTATAGATACGATCTAATGTAACACCTTCCTATACAGAATCAAGCGTGAACCGCGACCGAGATTCGGACAACGAAGACTGGGAAGCGAAGGAAGCCTCGCGAACTCACTCTGTGAAGTTCACCGAAGACGCCCCAGAAGCGAAAGAGGTGAGCCTATGCTGTTTCTCTCGATGGAAACACGCTTATAAAAACCAGTATAACGTACCTTTACGCTTCCACGATAGGTCTGCTAGATGTAGTCAGAACTTGGGGTCCTGGTTTAGACGTGTGAGAGAGAGATGCTCCAAGCGCAAAGCCTATTTAGCCTTGAGTACGGTGATTGTAGCTTTGGAGTAGAAGGAATATTGAGCTGTTATTCATACGTACTAGGGTAGACATATCACTACATTGCGATTCCATAGTCTACTGCCACATCTCACTCAGTGAATCGCTACAGAAAATGCGAATAATACATATAAACAGATCGTCACGCCATTCCCCCGAGGAGGCTGGCAGAGGTGAAATACAACACCCATACTTCGCCGGACGATACGAATAATACAACAGCGAATTTAGTCAAAGCGAGTGATTGAGTGAACACAATGGCCACAATTACATACCTATGATATCGTAATATAGCACAGTCTTCTTTAGTACGTAGTAATTATTAGCCCAATGGTGGGGGGTGTAATTACGCTTTGCATGCCAACGCCGACGGACCGGACCTAAATTACCTGTAGGTAACCCGATATATTACAAAAGTTATCTAATGTACATAGATATCAGTGATATAGTGTTACTGACCTATATTGATTAATTATTTTGCTATCAACAACTTGCAAAGATTATGCTTATATTCACTGGTTTTTTGAAGACTGAGCAACGAGCCTGTAGATTATAGAAGTTAGGCTAACGCAGATCAGCAAGCTTGCTCTCGGGCAATTATAGGTATCGTGCACCTAGCTCACTGCTTGAGAAGGACGTTGGATTGATGAGGGTAGAAAACAATGTCGATTGCAACAGAATCAGCCCTCTAGCAATGCGGAGGAAAGAGACACACAGTTCGATAATTTTGGTGTAGTCGGTAAAAATGCGGTGCTATTCTGCGGTTGGCTTAATTATCGGCCCATAGGATATGAATGCATTGTACAGTACAAAATAATGAATAGTTAGGAATTTTGGGAACCGGTCTATTAATACGGACGGCAATATTACAGTTATGAGGATCTATTCTGTTCTATCATTTTATCAACTAAATTAAAACTGACAGCTATAAAATTGTTATTTCTTTTTCACATACTGAATTGGAAAGAATCGCAGATAATTTTAATGTCGGATTAGTTTAGTGAGTGGTATAACAGGATTGATGCTTAGCTAATTACTAAGTAAGTTAATCATGTAACATGAAACTACTCACGGAAGCTCGTATGTTAATTATATTAACATATTGTTTTACCTCATTTATGCAGTATTACTAATTATTATTTATTTACTTACATTTGTTTTTAAGTAGCTTATTTTTATGTTATAATCAAATAAATTTTTACTGCGTCATAATTTTATCTTTTATTTGACTTATTTTGTGTAAAAGATAAATGATAAGAATACAAATAAAGTTATTTGAAAGTGACATCGTATGCGTTTGTAAAACTACAAAAGTAATAGGAGCAAAGAGTTAAGAGAACCTATTAAGAAAATAAATGTCTTTCGGGGTCTAGAACATTTGAAACTTTTTGCTGAATTACTGCAGGTAGCAGTTGTACTTGGTCTTTGAAGAATTTACGAAATAGGCATTAGAGCGTCGAATATATAGAAACAGCGTAAGTGTTCGATTGCTCACATTTTCATTTTCTTTGTTTTTGCACGACAAGTAAATGATTCATGAACAACACAAGTTACGGGTGATAAGCGCAAAAGGCCACACTTGTCCAAATTGTATAGGCTGTTTTATAGTGAGCATACAACGTTATCTAGTTAGCGACAGTGAAGTTGCTTCTGCTAATAAGGGATTGTTCCCAACTGCCTCCACCAAAACAGATCCTGTGGTAGTCGTTAGGACAAAGTTCTAATTTTTGTCGCAACTGCCGCCAATGGGGCTCGTTGAGTCATTAAAAAACTTTTTATTTTTAGGGTGTTGTCAAAATAATGTAATTAAATAGTTGAACTGTGTTACAGTGTACAAATAATTTAAAAATTGGTTTTCCATGTTAGACTTCTATCGGTATGACTGTAGTTTTCAACAGTGGTGGTAATTTTGTGGTGGTCGTCGGCACAAAAAATTACGAATAGTCCCAACGAGCCCCACTGGCGACGGTTGGGACAAAAATTAAAATATCGTTTTATCGACCACCAATGGCTGTTTTGGTGGTGGTCGTTGGGAGTAAGCCCTAATAGGGTGCTATGTCAAAATATCCTAGAGCTTGAAAGCCAAATAAACTACAATTAATGAGGTTTTACACACATTATGGTTCACGTTTAAAACTGTATTTAGAAATGAGTTTCATCGTAGCCGCATCTGTTCTCATGTTTGGCTTCCTTTTTAATTGTCTTTTGAAAATAAAGCCGCCATTTCGAATCAGCTGTGCTCTGTCTCTCTAAACTTAAGTCGAAGAGAAGTTTCTAACACATTGCACCCTATCCCCCTTAGCAATAAACGTTGTTTAACCTATAATAGTTATAAAGTGTTTTGTCTTTTTCTTTCTTTTACATTTTTCAACTCGATTGAAAAAGACAAAACACTTTATAACTATTCCTAGAAAATTTAAACATTAACAGTAAACTCTTATTGCGATGCGGCGATGTTGCTCACGGTACAACGCTATTAAATTATCGCATCACGACCACCGTTTACTGTCAACTTCTAACCGACCTTGTATTTTTATCTCGATAATACTGGCATACTTAGCCTGTTGAATACGTCACTCATTACGCATTTTCGAACAGGTATGATTTGACGTGACTCAGACGTGTAAAATTGAAATTAATTCCAAGACAACGCATATAATCTGACCTAAGTACTAGAGCTGTTTAGGCTTGTTAGCCTTCCTTAGCAAAAGGTTTTACGGAATCTTTCGAATGATACGAGTAGACCAAAGATGTTTCTTCAACTTGAATAAGCGTAGATGTTTGATATTAAAGTCAGAACCCGACTAATAAACGTGCAATAACCTCGGATTGTTATTCCGTGTTATGTATTTTTCGATCAAGGTAAAAATTCAAAATACGGAATAGCAATTCCGAAGCTATTCCACCTTTTCGTAATGAAATGAAATGAAATTGTTGTTATTCCAGATTGTTACATGCATATTATGTGTAAAATAAAATAACTAAATAATTAATAAAATAGAAAAGTAAAGTAAAGGGTATAATAGTAAAGGGGAAAGTAGGAGGGTAAAGGGTGAAGGTATTATAGTAAAGGATAGTAAAGTATGTATAGAGGGTATTTAATTAAAGGTAGACAACGCAATGATTGTTTTTATTCATCATTTGTAAGTAATTTATTTTCTATTTGATTATACATATCATTGGTGCGCTTTACGAAATTCTTATACGGTAGCCGAAGTAGCTACTGCATCTGTAAAAGAAATGAAAAGTCATTTTATGTCAAAATGTTCAAAAATGTTCATCGGCTGAGGACGATAACCTGCCTACGACGTCCCAGCTTTGCCAGCTTGCTTGAGTCACGTCAAATATCTTGATCTGTATAATCAACCAAATAACTATTGTTATAGATCACATGTGTTGAAATAGTCCAACAAAAAATAATTACTCAGAAATGTCAGTTCTTGCCATAACAGTGCTAGACGAGGTTTCAATTTCAAGGTTCCAACGGTGCCCGAAGAAGTTGAAGACGCGCCCTCTGAGTCGTTCTTCTCACAACAGTCGATGATGGCCTTGAAGCGGCCTATAAACGTAGTTCGCAAGCTAGTCACTACACAGCGGAGGAGCTCTTTGCAGCGGCTCTCCTCCTCTATAACTAACCTAGCGGAGGTATGCGGCAAGCTGTCTCGAGGGTGCATTCACAACGAACTAAAATGGCGTCTTGCGTGCGCAGGGCGGGCGTTAACGCTATGCTATAGAATTTACTGCGAAAACTCGTCGCGAATTGGTGTGAAGTTATAAGATAGTAGTCGTTTAAAGGAGTCTTACAAAACGTATGTAATTACTTTATAACTTTACACCTCACACGTTCGCACTAAAGAGGCGAAGTTCTGCGGACGTGCTCTACGCGCGCGCTGTGTACGATAACTCTACCGTAAACAAGAATTACTTGTTTACTTTCATGCTGATGCAATGGAGTTTTGTTATAAACGTACTGTTAAGAATATTTAACTTGCGTTTTTATAATGATTTCTATCAAGGAAATCGTTTATTTAAAACATAAAATACACGCGTTGACGACGTGACTGTTTGTTATTGAAATTGTGAATGCACCAAAAACCGAGTACCTATGCGATGCCCGCCACTAAGCCTCTTGCTCGGAGCAGTATTTAGAAATACTTTTTTTGCCAGTAGTCTAGTGCGGTCCTAGATAACACCTAGTGTTTTCTTTTACGAGCCTTTGATATTGTGATTTTGTTTAACCAACCATGATAAATAGTAACCAGAAATTCACCAACGCACCACCCACTCCATTTTTCATGAACGTTTGCGGGACAAACTGAAAACTAGTTAAACCTAATTATTTTTTGTGAAGTGATTTTAAATCTTTCCAACACTAAATCCAAATTGACGCTTAAAACACAGACATTTTTATCTATGTATGCCGTCGAGTTCACTTTATGTACTTGTTACTGCACTGACCGAACACCGGTTATATCACTCGTATTCACTCGTTTTACGTAACAGTTTCCCACCTTTTTTTTATTACATTTCACGATACGGTGCTTTATTTGAATTGCACTTAGTAGATTAGATTTGATAGCCTTAAGAACGTCTTGGTACCGCGAAGGAGAGACTTGATGTGATATCATATCCAGTGATTCACTTCGCCTACTGTACTACAGTTATGTACGGTCGAAATAGGTTAAGTGACAATTATCCTTTTGGTACACCTCTGTATTTTGAAGGTGTTTAGTATCAACAATCGTGTAGGACGCAACGTAGGCAGTTCAATCATTTGTCGGTGCGGTATCGTTTTTCTTAGTACGCTCTATAATGATTCATTGGAGAATTTCTATATTTCAATGATTGTTCTATGACTTTAAGAGTCCGGCGACCACTTTAGACTAACTTCACATTGGCTTAAGGTTTTCCATAGCCATTTCGTCTAGAAGAAGATTACGAGCGAAGAGAGCAAATAAAGATATTGACGAGCCTTTAAAGTTACCTACAGAGTGACAAAGTGCAATTTAATTTTTTTGAATGACTTTTTCACTTCTCTAATCATTCTCAAATAACTGAGAGTGTCCCTTGTATTATGGATTCATTTAAAAGCTAATGATGGAGACAACCTCCCTATGTAAAGGGATTTTTGTTTTGCTTTGTCTATCTATTGATTAAATCAGTCAAAAGTAACCCCTTACAAATGCGGATATTTTTCACAGCTCTATTTTAGATTGGAAACGTTTTTAAAAAAAACCAAGGACATAGGGGCGGAGATATTGTTAATTTAATTGTACATGCTAAATTTCATCATAATCTGACAAATGGTTTTCATGAAAATTGAGAAGCTCGTTTGTATGGAAATTTCAGAGCGTTGCGAGACTTAAGCGTTATATGCCTGTGAAGGGGAAAGTTAGAATAAAAGAAACAGACACCGTGGTGTATCCGTGCCGACAAAATGAAAGAACAACTGAAATTATACTATCACAGGCAGCGATTCTATTGTACCACTTCCTCTCACTTAACTAAATAAATCTGATAAGCAAGTAGTCATAAAACTTATCCAGTTTCTCTTTTTTTCAACTTATTCTTAAAAAAACAATTCAATTTTAATGTGTAAAAATAATGGTAACTATTTAAGAGGAACAGATTTAGTTTTAAAATGGTACAACAGATTCGACGCTATTTTCAGTACACATTTGAACCATATAACGTTTTATATTTATTTAGAACAATGCATTATTACTTGGATTTTTTTGGCATTTTAACTGCATTCGTATTTTAAATTACAATAATTGTTCTAATATTAGAAAGCATTGGCTTCACATTTCGCTCTCTATGCATTTCATATTTAAGTAATTTATAAGCACCAACAATTAAACTTTTTGGAATATCATAAAAGCATGTGCATGTTTTTGTAAACATCACCTTTACTATCTATAACAACCGTAGTTTCGCTTTATCTTCGTCTAATAAAAGTACAAAACAAAAGTATGGGATTGAATAATATCCATAAACTACCTGAATTCCAATGCGGCCAAAGTCCCGCCGTGGATATTGTCGAATTCTTTTACTTCTAGCAATATTCATGCTTACCTAATCATAACTACATATTACTGCTTTTCGTGTTAGACGTAGATAAAGTTTCATGCTAAGCCTTAAAGATTTACCAGCCAACTAAAGTGTTTGACTTCCACAGACGCCGTTCGTACGTCAGAACACGCCTCATCCGAAAGATCTAAAGGCGAAGGCACACAAGCTGTTGGCGGGCAGGTCGCCGGAACAGGCCAGCCAGAAGCAACAGGAGCCTGTAGCTAGTCACACTCAGACCAATGGACTGCCGAAGTCGCCCGTCGAAGTTGCGATCACTCCTGTGCCAATTGAAGTTGAGGTAAAGAAAAAGAATAATCAGAATTGTCCTTTTTTTGCCTCGCGATATCGTTCGTTAAAATAGATGTAGGTGTGCTTCGTTTTGTTTAAACGCCTGGTTAGATGTCCCCTTTGGGATCGATACCAAACGGAGAAGGTTAATTTGGTAACTATGTGGTCGTTTGTCTTTTTTTTTGTGTGTCGTGTTGAATGTCGTGAACAGACCAAGCGAATAAATGAACGAACGATATGCGAATGAACAAACATAACATATCGTCACGCCTTTCCCCCGAGGGGACTGGCAGAGGTGTAATACAACACCCACACTTCGCCGGACGATATTCAGTCCCAAATGTGACAGGGCGCGAGCCTTTCGCTATACACTGGGCTCCAGTCATGTAGCAGATGGCATATAATACGCCATATGTATGTTTACACAATGAACAAATTGGACGTGACAGCACGGCTGGGTTCGAACCCGCTTCCTCTGGCTTGAGAGACGGGCCTTCTCCGACTAGGCTATCATCGCTTGAACGAATAAATGAAATGAAACCAAAATGAAAGCATCGAAAGCACATTCGCTTGCCTTAGTTAATTTAGGTCTATAAAATATCTTACCAAGACCGTACCTACAGTACAGTTATGGTAAGACTTTTAAACAGAGTTATTTTAATTTTTGTTTGTCCACAGCCAGTCCGCAGTACCCCGATCCCTCCCGAATCCATAAAAGAAGAAGAAGAAGACCAGCAAGCGGCCGCCGATCGGGAATCGTCTGAAGGCGAAAACGACGACAACGACGATTCCGATGAACTCGAGGTATGAATTTGAATCTTATGCATGGGGGTAACAAGGACTAATTTTATATTGACAAAACTAGATCTTCCAACTAATGGGCTCGATAGGTGGACTAGATAACCTAACAGCATCAATGGCAGTATTGGATGTAGATGTATTAATATCTAATTTTAAAATGGGATACCTAATGAATGCCGGACGTTCAACATTTATCTCTATTTTGTTTTTGCTTCTCTTTCTCTCTCTTTATTTTTTTTTGTGAAAAAGAGAGACATCTATACGTATCACGATCCGTATTGATGTGAAATGAGAGATGATCGATATAGCGATACGTGTTGAATATCTGACATTCGCGTAGAGCTGTAGCAAAATATAATTGACTTACAAAATATTTCAATTATTAACAGCCTGGTGGTGAACTTTCCTCTGAGTTTGGATAGGTAGCGAAACTGGACCAGTATATTTCATTAAAGTTCTTAAAATTTTTAGTTAATTTACTCCTTATATTTTTACAGTTTACTTGTTCTCTCTCTCTCTCCTCTCTCTCTCTCTCTCTCTCTCTCTCTCTCTCTCTCTCTCTCTCTCTCTCTCTCTCTCTCTCTCTCTCTCTCTCTCTGACCCTATGTTATATTTTTTTTATGTCTGTTATTTATATACATCATCATAGTAATAATGCTGTTGATTCTATTGTATACTTCTTTCTACAAGACATACATCTAAAATATGGAAAGAATTATAAAATTTGTGTAGTCCTAGGGCCGTATTCAGAAACGACGCTCAGTCGCTAATCATGATTTAAAATTGTTTTTATGTATGGTTAAACCAGTTTTAAAACGAGATTCAAGACTGAGCCTCGTTTTAGCATGCGGGTCTCAAAGTTTTTCTTGGGGCTGGGATCATAAGGGATATTTGTTTCGTGTGTAAAATATAAATGTGTGACTCAGAGAACAGTTGCTTTACCAAAACAGATGAAGTAATATTGCCGAATTTTTGCTCTATTTCTGAAAGGTTCAATTGGAGAGTTTTAAAGATTCGGTTATATTACTTTTGATTTTTCGTACCTTTGCTCGTCATGTTAAATGAAAATCATTTTTTTTTTAATTGAATTAGGTATTGTTATACACACACTGTAATTTATTTTTTTTGTTTTATCAATATAATATAAAAAAAATATATTTAAAATTTGGATAGTTGTGCACGGCGAGTTTAAATGTACGGAACATCAAAACAAAGCAGACAATATTCTTTGCGCGAATTTTCACGACCGGCTTGAACTTCTCGTGTGTATGAAAACCAGCTAGCGTACAAGTACCTACAATGCAGAGATTAATTAAATAAAGAATTATCAAAAATAATTTAACAAGTATTGAATCAGAGCCACGCTCGCTTTAACTGCTTAAAGACCGGTCGCGGAGCAGGAAGAACTTCGTACACTGATCTGTTAGCATAGATCTGGAGCGACAGGCTCCTGCGTTAATATTATATATTGGCGTCACGCTCGCACAGATACCATGACCGCCATCCGTGCGAGCATGATGCAAAAACGTACATGGGAGCTACAGGTTAACTGGTTAATGTACAAAATTCTACTACTTTACCAATAAATTTACTAGTCGACCAAAGCAGGAAATTTTATTGTTCAGAAAATAAGATTTTACCCAAACATCTTTTTGAGCGTAACTCTCGGGCTGTAAGTTCAGGCCGGTTAAGTAAATTCTCGCGAGGAGCACGCGTGGGTTGACCGGGTGTGTGGTGGCGGCAGCGCACGCGGCGCGTGGCGTGGCGCGCGGGTGTGGAGGAGCGCGCGGGCGCGGCCGGCCGCCTGCACCGCCGCGACACGCCGCACCACCTCAAGAACAAGCGCATCAACACCATCGACGCCGCCAGGGCCAGGGACCTCATTGCGCAGGTCCAAACTACTGACCTTACCTAGCCTCACCTTACCTAACCATAACCAGCCAACCCAGCTCCTGTAGACTACAAATTTACGAACCTAGCTCGCTCTGGGGCCCTAGACGAGTTGCGATCGTTTCCAAGCAACTATAATTGCTAATTGCAAGTTAGCAGCTGGGAAAGTTGGCAGTAAGATCACGTGACTTTTATATAACTCGTATTTCGTCCAATTAGCAGCTGACGTTCGTGAGTTAGTTATTGTAGAAATAGAATCGCTTGCAAATGAATGCAACTTGGCTAGAGGCCCTGATTTCGATTTCTAGGCCGTCCGAAGCCTTCTGACATGGCTTGACGATTGTTTTTAAAGAACAAGCAATCAAGGCCTACAGTGTGACGTGTCATCAGAGCCTCGGTAGCACTCAGTTGTAAATACCACCCGCGGTCACCCGTCCGAAAACTGCCGTGTCGTCCGTTACTGAATAACGGTGCTCGGCTAAGGTACCAGTCCGTGAGAGTACCAGTTCATACGGTACCATTCCGTATGAGATGTGTTCTGCAGCGAGCGACATAAAGCTAGCTGCATCTGCCGCTGGCTTCATGTCGCTCGCTGCTAAACGTATCTCATACAAATACATACAAACCAGAAGTGTCGTCGTCTGCTGCTGCCGTCTGCGGTCGGGCGCGGAATAATACCTTTACGAACACCTAGTCCAGCAACGCCGTGAGCGCTATAAACTAAAATACAACCATATCACGGTCTCTGTTTGTGATTACTCGAATCCAATCCTTTTCCCGTTTCTACAGAAGACCCATCACCCATCGCGCACCCATCATTACCGACCGCCACAAACATAGGCCACGTCTGTGAAACTGAATTGTGGTAATAATGAATGATGATGGGTGCTCTACATGGGTATACAACTCCAAGTACTCAATGCACAGAGCAAACAAAAGAGCGTTGGGGATTCTGAGGTTCCGGCCTTTGGCTTCCCTCACATCACGAATGTAGTCATTACCTGTCTACTGTCTATCTGTTTCGACGTAATTTTCACAAAGATTTTTAGGACAGTTCGATTGTTATTCAAAATACCCTAGATTGAATTTGAACGCTATTAATAATGATATTCATCATTCATTTTGACACCATATTGATCTTATCTAGTTGGAAACTATTGCAAGAATCATCTAGAAAAATAGTAACATTGAAATGATCTTAGTAATCTTGTTATACCTACTATTTGAAAGAGAACATATCTTTCATCTACAATAGCAAAAGATACAGTAACACATATGATATTCCATTATAAAAAGCATGACCCTGACATTCCACTACTAGATAATGTATAGTCCATGTAAGTACATATCTAAACTTCAAACAATATGAGTAAAAGCTGCTTTACAAGCAAGTCCAAATACCTCCATCTTTGTCAACCTGATATGCTTATCTGATCCAACAATAGAACTGTCAATCTTGTGATAATTACTGAATACATGATAAATCTATTCGAAAGTTAAAAAGAAAGTGAAATGTTATCTATTTTTAATGGAGTTATAATCTGAATTTTGTATTGAACTGTCTTGGGTTGTTTACTGGCTTCCATAACGTATATTTGCTTGTAGATATTATAGCGTGTGTGTAGTTTTACTTCTGGTGTAAGGAAATGTGTAAAATGGAATGGCGGATTCTTGCATGACTGTACTGCTTGCCCCTGTCCTGTGTTACCATTATTCTAACATTAACTATTATTATACCATATATCATTCCTTGGATTTCGTATTTCATTGCTAAAACCTCTAGTCTTAATAGTTCTATCAATAAGAAATAGCAATCTTCAAGATAGACAAACATATCGTATGTCACAGGGATTATTGTATTTCCTTCCTTCATTATCAATTTGTCTTTATCTAACATTCTGACATTTTGATAGCGTTCATTTGTTATGTAAAGTAACTGAAATTATATCAATAGGAGTATATCAGTTCTGTTTGCAAACAGTTTCTCATTTCATAAAAAAATATGTTATTTACATATTTGTTTGTGAATATTTAAAGTAGACTTTAGTCAGCACTTAGTTAATCTAAAGTGAAGGAAGTAAGTATAATTTCACATCGCATGCTATTGTCTCGTCATTTTCGTCTGGTATCATTATGATCGGCAGTAAACATATCCGACCGCTCTTGGCGGTTAATAGAATGTTATTACTACGGCTTTTGAATCGGGTTCTAGACTCGTAACGGCATTCATATACCTGGTTATTTGCAATCATGATGATTATCAATGTGGCATCTAGATTATAGACAGCACAATACGCGAAAGGGTAAAAGCAAACGCGCGGACCGCGTCGTTTCTTATGCTCCAAAGAATAGAGTAACAATACAGTCGTGAGATCTGATTCACAGTCGGTGTACACATTACCATAACGCCATCATAGTTGCGAGTGTTCGCACTTTGCTTAGGTCTCATCCTATTTTAATGGCAAATTTGTTTAGCGAGTGTTTTCATAAATGTAGGTCGTGAGCGCGAAGAAGTAATAAACTCGAGGAAAAACGGCGCGGGCCTACCGTGGGTAATTTGTTGGAATAGAGCGCCTGTTCCGGGCTGGTGCGCGGGCCCTCAACCACGACGCTGCCGGTAGACCTCCGCCCGGCGAGCAGACGCTAGCGGCGTCGCCGAGACAGGCGCTCGTAACAATGCTCCGTGTACCGCGATTAATCGATAAGTGAAGTGCCGCTTTCGCGAACAAGTGTTGTGTTAAAATAAATCACCGATCGGAGTGTTCCTCATTGGTACTTATTAAAATGAGGTGCTTGAAAGCGGCCGGAGGATGGCTCGCCCGGGTGAGATGCCTACGCCAGATAAAAGACATTCAGCGCAAGATTTCAATTTAGATTCGACTGCATTTTGTTTGGCTTGCCTCGCTTGCGTTTTGTGGTATCACGATCATTCCATTCCGCTGGCATGTAACGTGACATTTCAAGTAATACACTCAATAGCTGTAGTTAATGTGGCTCAAGACGCCTAAATTTTAATATCTTTGTTTTTCTCCGTTCTCACATGCTTTACACCAATTTTCTAAAGCAAGTGGTTAGTGCGATATTAAAATATGAATTTCTTGCAGGCGATCAAGAAACGGGAACATCATGAAGAGCGAAAGACTGATGACGAAGAAACCGGTGCAGATATTGCCGATGGTGAGTTTTTGCAACTTTTACTTTGTTAGTTTACGAGCTTTCGGTTATAGATGAGCTACGCCGTTAAAATAGCACGATTTCCCAGTGAGATATTCGATGGTTGCAACACTGTTAGTTCTGTTCGTCGTGACCATACTTGGACGGCTAAAGATCACGAGCGTGGATCGAGCTTCGTCTGTCACACTCTCGTCACCAAACACAAAGGCTACATTGCCTTCATTTTTATGTGAGAAATTCAGAGAGTACGTGACTTTCGAACTTCATTTTGCGGCGCAGAGGTTATTCATCCCACCTCATTTACATACACTGCAAAATTGCACTCGTTTTATTTAAGTACTTGGACTTTTTCGTACAGTATTTGTGGAATGTCTCATCAAGAATACTTCTTCATATTTATCACAACATTGCAACGAGTCATAGTCTAAGCGATGTTGGTATTGTATAAAAATCGGTACTTATCGCTATACGTTATCAGCTTATCTTCCGCACTTAGCGTGCCATTTCAGTACGCTGAACGCAATCGCACAGTCTATCGTTCACCTGTGGCGAGTTCGCCCCAAATTCCACCTAAACGTAATAAATTCAAAATAAAAAAAGTAGTGCACTACGTTTTTTTTTTTATTAGAAAAGATTGAAGTTAAAGCAATCAAGCAAAATAGTTTCTTGTCATCCGTGTGCATAAGGCGTAGAGTGACTCACAGTCCAGATGTGATCATTCCAAAATCGTTTGGAACGTCGTGTGTGTCCCAGTTATCAATATTTTGTTGTGAAAATCAACTAGTTTTGTGTGTATTATTACTGAGTTGCATAGAGGAAAATAACAAGTGTTATAAACAGCAGTGTAACGCGCACATTAAAAGCAAATAACATGATGTAAACCACGACATATTGTGTATTGATATTCTAGAATCATCATGCCTCCTTACTTACACTTACACAAGCTGTATTTGAAGGTCAATCTGAGCTATTGTTGTTGGTAATACGGTTTTTCTTATCTGTGTGTACCATTAAACTGGGTAGCCTATCTTTGCTCCATTTATACTAAAATTGTTGGTTGCGTACCCTGCACTTATGTCCGTACTTTCTCTGCGTTCTTCCACGGTCTGCACAATTGCCGCTTTATATTTTGTTCATAGCATAGTCCAGAGCACGTCTGTCTCCGTGAACTGTGAGTCTTAATCAAGAGTCCCGCTCATAAGCTTTCCCACAAGTTTAGATATCCTATTCAAACAAGGAGTTGTTGAATTAAGGCCAGTTTACGCCTTTGGTGCTTCATACGTTGGCGATAATAGTAGTGTTTGGTTTACAAACAGTAACAGGTTGGCTAATACTTCGGGCGCACCGTGTCGAAACGTTTGCATTTCACGCTCATCTGATACGCGATAAATTCGTGTAGAGATATGTACTTAGCCAACGTTATCCGCTTTGCTGGAAGAAGTGGCAGATCATATTTTTTATGTTTCGTAAGGTTTTTCCACACCTTTACTTTTTATTTCTTTGTGGATTCGAAATTTCCACTATTTGGTTAGGTAGGTTATTCCGGTTAGTCACTCCTCGTTGTGAATTGTCTGTAATTTTGTAAAAGGAAGATAATATTCGAGTAGTCTAGTATTTCTCTGGCATTCAGCAATTCATTCTCTAAGATTATTACGACCGTCCTCTTTCACCAGTCATTATTACACCTTCCATGTATTATTACTAACACGATAAATAGCGCTAAACATACTAGCTAATCGTTTTAATGAAAATCAGTTCATTAAAATAAATAGACATGATGCTCTTACAAGTTTTACCTACACGTTATGCAAAGTACATACTCATATGTATAAAATATGGCGTTAAGAACATTTCGACCTTGACCTAGTGAATTTTCCGTTACAATCGCTCAAGGTGAAGAACACGATACGTTTGAGTGTTCTTCAACTAGCACGTATCTATCATATCAATTTGACAAAACAACAAGCATTAGCAAACAATCAATCCTCTAAGGTTATTACGGCCTTCAATAGCTCTAGGGATTCTCCAACAATACAATTTACTACCTACAAGTTATTGAACCAACGACGTTTTATCTTATCATACTTACATTACGTTCCAACTATAGTGTCAGTCGCAAACGAACTGTGACCAACAGGAATCTAGTGCATCGTGGAATTTGAAAAGTTTAATTAAATCACCAGTCGTCTACACATTAATTGGTTACGTTTCGTTAGTGTTGCACATTCTAGAACGTTAATTTGAGTGCTGATTTATCTCCTTTTCTTCATTATCGCCTTTGGTAACTCTACCGGATGTCGCGTGCGAAGACGTCGTTTATCGTATGACATCACTGTTTTGCATTTCTAATTTGATCGTTATACAGCTCGTTAATTAATTTGTGATTGTAAATGTTTTACATTTCATATTTGATTTAGCTTTCCATTAATTTTTTTATTCCTTAACTTCATTTTCATTAACTTGACTAAGTAAATAAAACTTAATGTTTACGAGACGTGTTATTGTGAAGCTATTAATAAAATGTTGTATTGTGTCTGGTCCTCCAGTGATTGATACATGATTTGTTTATCAGTGAGTTTGATGTGCATACTTGCCCATGCGCTTATCGTGAAAGGCATCTAAGAATTTTCTCCCGTCAAATTTTTATTGTTCGTCGTGTCAGTTCGTACATTTCGCCCGTTCCGGCTCGCCTCGCTGCGGGATTGACAGTACCTTTGTCCAAAAGTCGTGTCGATGTTCCGTCCAAACCATTTTAACCTCAATTAACTTGAACAACAGCAGTCTTGTTCTCATGCTTGTGGTCATTTACTAATACATCAACAGTCATTACTCATCGCTCGTGAACAACACGATAATAAACGTCATTTACTTTCTATAGCGCGATACATTATGCTGTTGGGTAATATAAATTATTATCAAAGGTTAATTATAACGCTCTTATAATTTACAAGATGAACTTTTGATTCTAAACGAATAAAGTGTAGTGGATCTAAAAATAAGTGAGTGAGACAAATAACAAAACATGAAAGACAAAAGACTTGAAGTAAAACTAAGTGTACGGGGAGATGGTTCGCTGACCCGGAACAGTGCTAGAAGCAGTACCAGAAGTAACCGAAGCAATGCCAGCACCAACAGCGGGCTTCCTCAGAGCGAGATATTCGCCACCGACCGATACTCATCCCCCTACCACAGATCCTTCGATATTCTCGATAAATACAGACGCCAACCTAACCAACACGGGTACCCAGCGCAGAGCCTACAAGCTCTGAACCAGTACGATCAAAGGTCCAGAACTGTTGCCAATAGAAATAACCCGTATATTGACTACGACGAACAAGCGAGACCGCCATCAAGACGCGATTTGAGAGACGTTGATTTCCACGAGCGTCCGTATTATGCTCAAGCGCGATACACTACGCTAGAACCTCGAGGGTACTTGCCCGTGTACGAAGACCCTTCGGGCCGTCTTCATGGGACTCTACCTCGGGTCAATCACCACGAATACGAAAGAGACCCTTACGCAAACAATCATTACACACTTCCGATACGATCCGGGCCAAGACGAGTTCGCATCAGCGAATCAACAAACATTATTCATGGATATGGTACGTAATTGCTTTATTGATGGCTAGTGTTTACTTTGTTTGCCAGATCGCGAATTCAATTAAATACATCACTACTTTCCTAATAATTAATCTGTAAAAAGCAAAGAAGTAGTAAGGATATAAGCGAGCGCAAAATTAACTCCAAAGAGAAATTCTAGGAGAAAGTCGCTTTGAATAGAAACTAATCTAGTCGATTAACCTGCGGTATATCACGTTGTACTAAGGCATATCTACCATAAATAATCATTTTCCGCTTAACCTCCGGCGTCTAGTCAATGGTATCGATACCTGTCAATTGCTCGAGAAACAGTTCCCCTTAATTAATTCTTGCAATCTTATTTCATCCTGCTCTGATTGCACAGGAAATTGGTACTTTATCAAAGCGAATTCTGTTAAATTGGACGCGACTACCTCTATAAACTAACCACGATGTAAAAACAATATTAAGTTTCCGAAAGCGTCCAAGCATGATAATACCGCTAATGTAACCAGTAGTCGCTGTCGGAAGGCACATTAATCTTGATTTGACGTGATGTTGGTGTCAATCAAATGTTTTCTAGCCATTTCTAAAGGTATTCATGTTGTTTATGCGTGTGTGCGTAAATGGGGCGACATCTGGGCCATTCTGGGCCGACCCTCCCGAGGGACGGACAACAATAGCTGCAGCATGGCGCTCTCCCCGCGTTAACTGGTGCGCTCAAATGAACCAGCCCGCTTGAGCCTGTCGAGCTCGCCAGTACCTCATAAACCTTTACGATACGTACCCATCTCATTAAAACACCTGTTACATGTGAAGTCGTTGTTCGATTAAACTTGAGTGATTAAAAATGGCCGTCACAAAATCTGTGGTTCGCGGTATTATGTGTTCCATCATGGAATTCACGTTTAAAGCAAGTAAGGCTCGCGTGCTAAACTTAGCTAAATGTCATCCTTTCTCTATCTCGCCCTTTAGCTCTTCATTGTTGTAAGTTCAATACGTATAACTAGACTCTGTAAGTCGATAGGTATAGCGTTTTATTTTGATCGTAAAATATTACATCATCGTCGTTATATTTGATGTGTATTCAAGCTATTTTCCAATCTCTTGAATTACCTTGACTAACAAACCTTACGGGCGCGTTTAACTCCATGGGACCGAACTCTATTAATTCTCCCATTTTCGAGAGAAAGTTTGCAAATTAATTTTACCATTGTGTGCGGAGATGTAATTTTTTTCAATCATTTTTTATTTGATTTCCATTATTCTTTGTTATTTCGTTGAAACAAAAACTGAAATGCCGTTACGATTGGTATTGTCTGTTATTTTGTGGACAGGTGGGTGCACAAGAGCGGTTCTAGTTCTCGCTTGAAGGTCAACAACAACTTGATGCAGCTCTTAGTTCCTATTTTTAGCAATAAACTGTTATTAGGCTTTCCATGTGTGCCACTTAATGTTGTTAAACGGAACGGACTATACGTGAATGGATGTTTATATTAAACTTACAACAAAAGCATTCCGATGCAAACTAGTACAATTTATTACGTGTATATTTGAAAGTAACCACTCGGAAGCTTTAGCATTCTTTTTTTACATGTTAAATTTGATAAGTTGTTAGTTTATGTAATGAGCAGTTTAAAGTATAAAAAGCAATAACAACAGTTTCTTAATCTATATCTTGGTGGTTGTGTAATAGTTTGCATTTATCTGATAGAAAGCACAATGCTGTGGTTTTGCAAGTCTTGTTTGACCAGGTAACAAAAATCGCGATTTATACTTTAACTTGGTTGTAACTTGACAATAATTGGACGGGATGTACAGCACTTTATAAACTCGAACGTATAATTTTAAAACTGCTAGTTTAGCCTAATTGCTACCAAAACTGTGATTGAAACAATCATTCTACGTTGTAACTTTTTTAAACGATTTATTTAAAGGTTCATTTATTTTTAGGAGAGAAGTAGTTTTTTTTTCGAAATTCTTATGATATCCACTTACCTGCACTGAGCCAACGTGGTGTATAAAGAGTTAATCAACCTCGGTCTAGGTAGGTTGCTAAGGTACAGCAGGGACCTCAGTCCCTGCAGTGAGTCGTTTATAAAAGATAAACCTAAGAAAATCGCTTTGATCCTAGCTTGAGAAGAGGAACGACATGCATCCAAGCATGTTCAGGCCTCGAGGACATGGAAGCGCATGACCAGCACCTTTTCACTTCGTGAGCCGATTGCTCGATAGAAAAGGAGACGAGCACGATTGACACCAGTGAACTCAACTTCACTGAAAACAACATTGCTATTTCAATACCAACAGTACTGTTAACTCTCCCGACCGCGCTTACTAATGCAAAACACGTGTATTTTATCTAGCAGACCCTAAATTGCAGAGATCAATGGTCATTCGAAATCACGGTAAACCCAACTCTATAATTACGTTGATCATCAAATAAATGAAGCAATAAGCGAAAATGTTTTTATCGCGCATCTCCAGGGATCCACCCGTCAGTCACGTTATGGTAAATTACTAGGTTTTACTTTCCAAGCTCAATAAATAAATGTCATAGTTTGTAATTTGGTACAGTTATTACAATCAAAGATGCAAACACCTTTCTCTATGGCAGTAATTACTGTAGTCTATAGTGTACTGCATTCACGTTTTTCTTTTGCGTTATCAATCTTCGTGCATCCGCTTGTTATACAACTTCGTGAAAGTCCTTGTAATTATGTATGGTGATACTAAGAGCCTCATTAATTAGGGTTATTGCCTTTCTATGCCTATTATGCATTAGATGCGACATTTAACCCGTCATTTTCTAAAGATCATTAATTGAGTACATCCGATATGCATACCGTTGCTATCTATTCGACATCGGCAGATATCTCGGGAGAACGATCTAAATGGAGGCTCGTCATTATCTTTCCCTCATTACATTCTGTAATTTGTTTCATCTGTAAAGCTTACCCAGTTGGTACAGCTATGAGTTTTGTCTTACATTTTCTCCCTTTGCGTATTGAATATGTTGTCTGGCAGACCGCAACCTTCGACGCCTACAATCAACGTAGGAAAATGTGCTTTGCGGTTAACATCCGTGCTGCGGGCTCGGATCTCGAAAGTGAACCTGTGAAATGAATTATTGAAGCGAATCGACAACACGATACTTCGCGAACACGATCCCCTATTAATAATAATTTATTCCTCTATCTCTATCTAGATGAACATTAATTTATCCGCTTCTAGCCGTGCGCTTAAGATAGCTTTATTTATAAACTGATTTATAAAGCTTGAGTAAAAGTTCTTAAAGATTTCGCAAACAATACAAAATGGAAACAAAATACCGGTGTCCGCGATAAATTCAGGTGTTAGCATAAAATTTCTCGTGATTTTGCATGTTTTAATGTCATAGCCACCTACGGCAAACGCGCGTCAAATTCTCTACGCGCTATGTCACCGTTGACCGTTACCTGAATCGCAGAAATAAACATTCTGAGAGAAAATGGTCCTTTCGAGAACGAGTTTGTTAGTGCTTGAAGTGGGTTGTCGTTGCGTCTGAGCGGTGACGCGTGCCGTATCTAATTGGCATCCTTGCATACATTAATCACACCATGCAAGATGCAAGTATGTATATGCAGTGCAGTGCTTGCATTAAGTAGATCACAAGTCCGACCGCCTTTCGAAAGCTGAAAGGCGTTCAAGTCCTGCTTAATAATCCACTGTTAAACTGAAAGCCGCATCCCGCTAGGCCTAAACAGTTTTCTCATTTTCTCTTATAATTTATCCAGTACTAGAAAATCGTTAGCTGCGCTTGTTATCTGTCGTCTTAAAGTATTTTCTGGAATTAACTGTAATGACCAGTAGTTTAATAGACAGTGCGTGCCCTGCGTTTTTAGTCTTAGCGGCCTGACTACTTTTTATATTGAACTTGACCACTAGGTCGATAAATCTTCTTCTTGTTTGTTACGGTGGTCATTCCGATGTCAGTTCAGTGGGCACTATTCGATTAACGAGATTTGTTTGTTCATTGAAATAGATTGTAAAGCGCTACTGCCCGCTGCCGCGTATTTGATGTGTAATTTATTTTTTCTCATCTACCACTCGTCAACAGGAATGGATATTGATCTACGTACATTTAATTGAATACGCTATTTTGAGTGATGGTCTAACCGTAACTTCAATGTTTTTGTAGGCCTAAGAAGATGTTTAGGGTAATTAAAAACAAAAGTAATTTATGGAGAATGTTGCCACAAAATAGAGAATAATGTTGGAATAGACACTGCTTCACCAACTAAAAAAACTGGACTTTAAGTTCGACAGAAAAAGGAGAAACACATAACAATTTGTCAGACTGAGAAATATGAACATATTTTATGATTTAGACATACGAGTATGTATTTCAAACTTAGGATTAGATTAACATTCTCTAGCGACCTTGTTTTTATAACTCTACGATACGTAGATTGTATCCAAATTAAAAATACTATGATCTTATTCAAACAACTTCCTCTTAAGGAAATTGCTTTAGTAACTATCATTACATTGCCCATAGATGTAATCAACACCAATGTATTCTAAACCTATAATCAGGTTGTCTTCGCAACACTTTACATTATCAACGTAATTGCTTACGTCTAGAACGAACGCAACGAAAGTCCGTAATCAAATGAAGCCGTACGCGATCTATTGGCGCTGACGATAATAATAGGGGGTTAAAAAAGGAATAGTGCATGCGTCAGGTTGATACTTTCTATTTTTATCGGGCGGAGAGGTCGCGAGGCGCCGGCGCGAGCGCAGCCTCCACGAGATGCGGCCCGTGGTGGTTGCGCATTCCGTCCTCGCTTGCGCCCCGGGCTGCGCGCTTACGACCGCGGTCCCAGTTCAGTGCTCCCTTGATTGTTTTTGTTTTGCTCCCACGGAACCGTAAACACCCACGCTCCGAAAAAACCTGTCCCATTAAAAAAAATCCCGCATTAGTATTAAAATCGGCTTAACGTTATTGTTGTTGGACAATGACCTAATCGGAATGCATTAGGGCTAGAGCCGGCCGGTGTATCGACTATTGACGTACGATAGCGAGATTTTATCGTATCAGAGGTCGGTAAATCCACCACCCCGCACGGAAATAGCCACCCTATTCAGGAAGTAGTCGGCGGCTAGCTCGCGACGAGGAAATGGGCGTGATAAGGAGGAAGAAACGTAAGTTCACTTTCCCTGCCCTTTGTGTGATTAGGTTAAGGAGGTTGTTTATAGCGTTTGATACCTAATCGTATTAGACTGCTTTGGGCTTTGATTTTAGGCACACAATTATTCAACGCAATCCTTACCTTTCTTCAATATCTCAAAAACATTTTTGTAAAAAAATAACATTTAAAATTTTTACAACTGCAAACGTATCTTATTAATTAAATGGTGCTTTATTTTTTTTTCTAAACTCCAAACCTCTGACCTAAGTATTTAATAATATTGTGATTGTGTTGCGCATACAAGTATAACTAGTCAGAAATTTGTCTAAATCAGTACCTATATATACAACGTATAAGCACTGATTCGGTAACAAAATTTTACGGTCGTTCAGTGTCGTTACGACAAAATGTTGAACGGATATAGTGCCCTACAATAAACTAAAGCTGAATAGAGTCAAGGTGATTTATTGTTTTCTATTTAATACACATTCACTGGTATGACATTTTGTACCTCAAATCCTAAACACAATTGCTCATGTCCATGTTAATTTCAATGACCATTCATTGGACCTGTGATGGATGAAAATCTGAAAGTGTTCTTACTCTTATTGAGTTCATCTCTCTGATACTACTTCACAAACAAGTAACAAGAACAAACCAGTATTAAGTCTTCAGCTCTTTACAACAACAAAAAACTAAATGTCTTTCTGACTGATTCTAAATTTAGTTCCTATTATTACGAGTATCTAATCAATATTAAAAATCATTCCAATCTATCAAACCCAATCAATGCTAAGCATATCTATCAATGCTTTAGTTTTTTTAACTAGATTTCGAATCTATGTTATCTCTAACCGCAAACATATCAATCAACTGTAATTAATTAGCGTAATAACTTTCAAATAAGTTTCTACTTGATCTGCCCATTACTCATATTAGTTACAGCACACAGCTATAAATATTTAATGCACTTCTTAATAACTGTTATATTCAAGCGTGTCATAGCCCAAGTGGCTCTTATGACTTGACATTTAGAGCGACTAACAGGTCTACAAGAAGCTTTACAATATTCGTGTCAAGCGGCACACAACACCTTTAATGTAAGCCATTCAAGAGTCAAGACCAGTCACCGCAAATGGCTAAACAATGTGCATTAGGTACTTTACAGATAGCTTACAGTCCACTCAATAACATACAAGTTATAATCCAGTCCGGCCAATAAGACGGATCATTGTAAACACTAAAGACTAACTCTGAAAAGAAGTCGTTCTAGAAGTCTAGACTATACTTTTGTTCAAATTATAGAGATCTACTACTAAATTTAGTAATGCTTTACCGTTCATCACGAGTGTCAACGTTTCCAATGTTTATGGACTTCGTATGGGAGTTGGACATGCCTCGAAACGAAGTTGTTTATGTTCTTAAAAAATACCAAAGCGTGAAGGTGAAATAATAGTAGTTAGTTTACCTATGCGGTCATCGCTCACGTATTTGGGCGGGTCTCAAAGTAACTCTCGAAGGCTTGATGTTACACTTGTGTTTCGCAACTGCGTAATACATATGTGTATAGTAAACAAGGCGTTTGGATGTTACCAATGATGAAGCCACGCTTCAAAGACCCTTTGAGTACAGGTTGACCTTTACTGGTTATGTCATCACCAAATATAGGACGGCTATCGATTGATGGCTCAGAGTTTACCTGTATTTTTATATTTTAAAATATCCATCGCAATCTGACGGTACCTTGAATGAATAGACAGATTTATAACCGACCGTATCATTTTAATGTCTCTACACTACACTCTTTCTGACAAATGTTTACGATTTCATAAACCACTTCCTGTTTCTTTATTAGAGTATGTTAACATTAATCACTAGCACTGATATAAAAACATCTAAATTGTCTGAGAACACCACAAATGACATTAACACTCGGTGCTTGCAACTAACAGTATTTTATACAGTTCCCTGAACACGATGGTTTACATGTGGGTTAAACAGTAGCGTATGATTTATGACGTCGGACTCATGTGGATTTACGGCATAGTGGACACGAGGCCGCGCCGGCGCCGCCAGCCCAACCGGTAGAGGCACCAATTGCTTTAAACATTAGCACTCATTACACCCTGCATTACGGACTTATACTCATTAAATCAAATTGCCACTCTAAGCCGCGCATTAACGGACCCAAGACTCGGCTCTTACCATTCCAATTTCTCGTGTTGTCATCACATTTTCTGAATTCTGATACAGTACTGTTTTTATCCATCGTATACACAATATGCGCTTCTCGTATGGCAAAAACCTCGACTTAATGCATACTTATAATGAAATCACCGCTTTTACTGTCATAGAGTCAAGTAGCTTTCTTCTTCAATTTGTCACACGCTCGATCGTTCTTATCCATCAGGACAAACGCAGCTCCAAAGACAATTCGATTAATAATAATCCGCAGACTTTCACCTGTCCGTTGCATTTGAATTGGTACTAAATTACCATTATTCCATGGAAACAGCATTTTCCAATAAGACTACTGTAAGACGAGAGTCACGAATCCCACTGTAAACTATCACGACTCGTTCCGGGGTACTACAATGGTTGTGTTGTTATTCTATTAAGGCTACCCGGGGGTGAAAGTACAGCGGCTGATTGGGTATTGTGGCGAGCGCAGGACGCGGCATGGACCATTCTGGATCATGATTTCTGATCCATTCATCCGTCTCGACATGTTGATTGTCGTGCGAACGCCGCCGCGAGCCGTGTGGTCATTTGTTATTCAATTCATTTCTCTCGCATGCAACATTGGCGGAATTAGAAACCCGGCCGCGTACAAACGGATCATCAATAAACGTCACTGTCTTTCGTAGGGCGTGTTTAAGCTCAGCTTTATGTATTGCCTTGACAGTCACTCATTTATTCTTTCTCCAAACTTTTCTATTGCTTTTAATATCTAAAAATACCGATCTATTGTTGCCGTCTCCGACAGGTATTTTATTGTCTTTAAAACGCTTACATAACGGTCGTACAATCGGTAATTCACTTGCAGTTATTGCTATAAGGCCATTATCGATGGTAAAAAAAATAACGATTGAATAAATTCCTGCTAACAATTTTAATTTGTGAAAGTAACAATTGGCTTTATTGTCTCGTACAAAACACAGGTGTCATTGTGTCATGTAATGTCGATGTCGTGACGTTAACATTTAACGACTTGTAACATATTGCTTGTGACCTTGTTTGCTGAATGCACATGACATGTGCACTTAACATGTGCACGTTGCATCCTCACCGCGGACTGGTCGTGATCATCTCGCGGGGTCATCAATTATTCCCGTCGGTGACTTTTCAACGCCCACACTAATTAGAGACCTTGAAGCATCACCTTACCTCCCTAATCGAGACTGGGCTGCATTCAACTAGCGATGTTACTTAAATTGATGTACCACTTAACCTAAATAGCCCAGAGCAATTACAATACTTTATTTCTCTGTACAAGCCTTATTCGTAACCTCCAGCGTTCCTACGTTGATAAATTGCATTTACGCGTCAATAATGCTCGTATCCTCGACCTTACACTTGGCAATCGATACCTGCGCACGCGACGCAGCCAATGGATCAATGCGCTTTACATAATTCACGTGTAAACATGTTCTTTATCTTGGATCAATTAATTTAAAGCGGTATTTGTCATTGAGCGTGTGTTTACTGTGTGTCGTTATCGGCTGTCTTGTTCGGCCTTATAGATACTTTTAATTTTAATGATAAACTAACAGGGTTGGACCGCGATAAATATTTATTAAAATACATTTTTTTGATTTGTAGCTTAATGCGATTGAAAAATGTACTGTGATAGAGATCGAAAAAAACCTACCTGATCACGTACGACGACAGTCGAGGTAAAATACGTAAGGCACTTCTTCCTTATGACCCATCGGATTGTCCAACATGTGAACGTAGCAGCTTACGGTAAACGCAGTTTCGCAATCTTGATCATCTTAACGCACGCACTACCTAGATAAGAGCGTCCCTATTTAGGAATGTGTGTCATGTTTAACAGGCCTTATCATTACCAAGGCCCCATTATGGTTCATGCATAAAGAATGCACTGCTGCCCTGAGGCTGTCAATATCAAAAGTCTTTTTAATTGCCCTACTCTACATAATCTAACTTACGGTATTCAAAATTGTCTTATCGATAAAATCGGAAAGTACCAAAGTACTAGTTATAGCGGATGGAAAAATCGAGTCTTCTGTTGGCGATCTCTTACATCGGCCTAACTAAATAAATGATATCGGATAAAGAGATATGGCGTAACAACGTAAACCACATTACATCTGCCGCTGCCAGTGCTACGCTGCGATTACTATATTTTCCTGCATTGTATGATAAATCTTTTTAATTTTCCTTGTATCAGGTGAATCAGTATCGGAGCGCGCCGAAAGTGAAGCACGAGTTGTGAACGACCAGCGATGCATCGAAGTCCGGATAGCTCGCGCGGCCGGCGGCTTGGGGCTCAGCATAGCTGGGGGAAGAGGCTCCACGCCGTACGTCGGAGACGACGACGGCATATTCATATCAAGGGTCACGCCGAACGGACCGGCGTACCTCGCTGGATTGAGGGTGAGTACACAAATGCAAAACATTTCAACATGCGATGCTTATAATGGGGAATTTATGTGTTTTTAGGTGAAGGCCACATGTCTTCGTAACGCGATCCGATTTCTTGATTCGCCGTTTTCGCTAAGTCAACAAAATCAATACAAAAATGTGTAGGTACGTTGCCGAGAATACGGCGACCCGAAATTTTCCATTCGTCTACATTTACAGCGTAGACTGCCCTTGGGTTTAGAGACACTGGCTGAAATACAAATTAGACAATTATTTGGTCCGCTTTTTATACGCGGTTAGGTTCAGTACAATTGCGGAATTCAATATATTATCCCATGCAATGCTTCAGAAACGATAAAGTCATAGCGTTATTATTCATTCATGTCACAACGTTCATTTGAATAAATAAAGAGAGAGATTAAGCGGTATACTGGAAAATCCAGTGATATAACTGTTCCCCGCTTCCTTATTTCTCACTGAGTGACTTTTTAAACCTATCTCCAGGATAGTTTCCGTCTAAAAGCAATTTCTTGATCGCTTCCGCTTTTATAAAGCCTTCCGCGAATCGTAATTCATAAACCAGTTGTCTAGTTACGGACCTGTATAACCGGCATATTAAATTAGCATAAATATACGTGTAATCAATGTGACTGAAATATGCTTGTAAATATAAATTACCTGTAAAAAGTGATAGCTTTCTTAGAAATATATCAATTTGCCAATTAACATATGATAAGCATAATCTGTGTGGGTTTCCGATAGTCTTACGTGCGTTATTTTATTTGTAAAGATCGATCGTATGTTTTTCAAAATGTATCTGTTGAACACATTTGAGCCTGATTTTGTTTATGAGGATAAGGAAGAGATGTATACGTTTAACCTCCGACGCCAAAGGGACGGGGTGTTATAAGTTTGACGTGTCTGTGTGTGTGTCTGTCTTTAGCATTGTGAAATGGTAATGTGGAAATCGGTGTTGATAAAAATCGTTGTCAAGGGTTTTTTTTTTTAATTTTTACTTGTTATTCTATTAATCTAAAGGTCGATTCTCGCTAAAATATCAGCACGCGGTAGACTGACCGACCTATCGACCACTACTAACAGCAGCGCTCTGTATTCAGCATTTATATTTTTACTACTCGTACGTCTTAATTACACATTTGTTTTGATTGTGTTATGTAAGAGCTGTCGGGCGCTGTGCGTTGTGTGTTTCACCAAACTTACTTAATTGTACCTGTCACAAGCATCCGCCACATTACAACCACACATCTGAACGCGCCAAACTTTATACCTAGCTTTTTACGGAATACGAGTGAAGTATATCCATCGTAGAGATTTATCTCATTGTAAATTTATTTCTAGGTGGGTGACAAGGTGCTCTCCGTGAACGGTACATCGGTGGTCGAGGTGGATCATTACTATGCGGTGGAAGTGCTCAAAGCGAGCGGCCCGACGCTGCACCTCGTCGTCACCAGAGACTCTCCTAACTCCACCAGGTGAATATAATACTAAGCTCCTGTGTGAATACTGATTTATGATGCTAACGGGACTGATACGTGACTTGAGAAGACGCTGTTCAAAAAAAGTAACGTTTTTATTTTGTACATCGTAAAAAAACAATAAGTTTGCTTGTTAGTCTGTGACGTAGGGGAAATAGACTGAAACTGCGTATTTTGAACTAAATATACATATAGTTGGGAGACTTAAGAGTCCGGCGACCAGTTTAGACAACTTCGCATTGGCTTAAGGTTTTCTATTGCCATTTCGTCTAGAAGAAGACAACGAGCGAAGAGAGCAAGTAATGATACTGACGAGCCTCTAAAGTTACCTACAAAGTGACAAATTGCAATTGCAATTTTATGACTTTTGCACTTCTGTAGCGCAGCGTAGGACGTCCACCCACAAGGTGGACAGATGACCTTGTCAAGACCGCAGGATCGCGCTGGATGCAGGCCGCTACCAACCGGTCTTATTGGAGGTCTATGGGGGAGGCCTATGTCCAGCAGTGGACGTCCTATGGCTGATGGATGGATGATGCACTTCTGTAGTCATTCTTAAATAACTAAGAATTTCCCTTGTATTATGGACTCATTTAAAAGCTAATTATGTAGACAACATCCCTATGTAAAGGGATTTTTGATCTGCTTTTTCTATCTATTGAATAAATCAGTCAAAAGTGACCCCTTAAAAATGCGGACATTTTTCATAACTCTATTAGAACGTTTTTTAAAAAAAACCAAGAACATAGGGGCGGAGATATTGTTAATTTATTTGTACATGCTAAATTTCATCATAATCTGACAAATGGTTTCCAAGAAATTTGACAAGCGCGTTTGTATGAAAATTTCAGAGCGTCGCGGGACTTTTAAGGTCTTTATGGCACTTAATGGTTTTGGCGCATTACAATTCTAGTCAGCGAAAAATTGAAAAAACACTGATAACCTGTAATTATATTATTATGTGTATTAGGTAAGTTATTAGAGAACTCTCGTCTTTAACAATAAAAAAAGAATAATAATTGTGTTATTCTCTATTTATTAGTTCCGCATATCGCAATCATAGAACACCAAAACCGTACGTGTACGTAACACAAACATCGATTTTACGGAGTATTTCCTAAAGTTCTGCGAAATAAAGTTATTCATTCGTATTTCATTACTTGCGTGGATCTAAATAATCTTATCAACATAGTTTGGCTCATCGTTTACCGCGGGTTTATCGAGATAAATAACTTTGCTGCTAAAATAAACAGAGATTAGTTGACTATATCCGTATTTTACGTCATAACGCCTGAAGGTGATAATGTTTACCTATGTAAGTAGTGTAAGACCACTTTTACGTTCAATATTTCAATGCCTTTGACGGTAGAGGACAGCGGAGCGACAGCGATGGGGTAACATAAGTGATAAAATAGTAATGAAATAGAATAATCAGTCTAATTGTCCTCGGACCCCGCTACTCACGGTTTGCTTCATCTATGATGGCTTGGGTCGGAACAAACATCTTGTACCTAATGCGATATATACAACCCATCATTACAGATATCGCATTAGGTACAAAATCTTTATTGCATTACGTAAGGTTGTATTCCAAAAGCACCCCAAAAATAGCAATAACTATATGTAAATTATCATCACACTTTTATACGTTTACCCTCGATTGAGGGTAAGCGTCATGGGAACCGTTATCCACCACGCTGGCCAAATGCGGGTAAATAATGTAAATACCTATGAGTATTTATGTCTAGAGGGATCTTCGTACTGTTAGGAACGAAAACTGACAAGCCAATTTTATTATACTAGTGTGCGTGACAGATACGTCTTACACTAGCGTTGTGTCATAATTTTTGTTTATTAAGGGGCTAGCAATTCGCCGCTATGTTTTCGACGCGTGCAATGTTGTCCATTTATACTAGACATATTATTTATAGACATGTAATCTGCATATTATTGCTACAGGACCCACAGTCGAGCGCCAAGTGGAGCGAGTCACCATTCCGTCTCGAGTACCACGGACACAGTTTCTACTTTAGAAAATGGGCAGGTATGTCAACATCCACTTATATTTCACTTATCATAATGTGATCGAGAGATGTCTTATCTCTATGTTGGATGTATAGATAGACGATCAGTTTGTTTCTTTGATTGCTGTTTTGATATCCAACATTTCTGCAACTAGCTTTCACCTGCAAACATTTGATGTTCTAACATTTCTGTTCTTATACTACTAATTTGTTGAAGACGTGTTGTGTTGTTGAACAAACTTCTATGGTTGTGTTCTAAAACAAAGCCAGTTTTGATCGCACTATCTTTGAAATCGTTGTCTACAACTCCTTCCATACGATACAATTTGATTTGCACATCTCAAGGTCATTGGTTAGTCCAGTACCTTGGTATGTTTTCTATCCACACGATACAATTCAATTGGCAATCTAGTCAAATTAGTCGTGAAATTGTATCGTGTATACTTTGCACTCTGCTTCTTCTGGTACTTTTGACAAATAATTTCTGTTAACATAACAAATCGTCACGCCTTTCCCCCGAAGGGGCTGGCAGAGGTGTAATACAACACCTACACTTCACACCCAAATGTGACAGGGGTGAGCCTGTCGCCATATACCGGGTTCCAGTCATGTAGCAGATGACATACAATACGCACATATGTTCACACAATGAACAAATTGGCGCGTGCCGTCGGCTCGCCCGGTTTCTCTGGCTTGAGAAGTGGGCCTGCTCCAACGCTATCATCGCTTTCTTTTGTTACTTTCTTCTAACGTTCTTTACACTTGATTCAATTATGTTTTTCTTTTGACGTCATATCCTTAGATATCGACCGGACGCGGCATCACCGGCATTTCGACAGCGAAGCCTCTCATCATCGGCAACCCTTACGTGCAAGAGTTCGAGCCGGAGTCCAAGGACCCCCCGCCGCCCACGCAAGCCGAGTACCAGCGGCTGAGAGCCTCGCCGCCGCCGCTCACTGCGCCTTACGTTCCGCCTGGTGAGCTCAGCAAACCTCTTTTAGGCTCTTAGAAATTTACCATACTTAAAACCAGTTTTAAATCGAGATTCAAGACTGAACGGCGTTTTATAATGCGGCCCTTAAACTCTTTTGACATCGAGTTAAACTCTATATCGTGGAGTATTACAGTAATATTTTGAAAGCGAAAGTTTGGATTGTGTAAGTGTGTACGTTTGTTACTTTTTCATGTTGAAACGGATGGACAGAATTTGACAAAATTTGATATGGAGCTCTTGATTAACATTTGATAGGATTGATAAGCTGAGAGTGTGTTGTGTAGTATCAAATAGGGCTGTTAGACCTATTTGATTTCGATTTGAGCACCATAATGCTTGCATACAACAAAATTTCTAATGAATTTACATTGTGTGGTAATGTATCGTACTTTCGATTTTCATCGCACATTTTATGGTCCTTCGAGCTGAATTCAACTTATCCAGGGTGAAATCTGTAAATCAATCGTGCCTGCTTCAAAATCGATACATGACAGACGATCATCTTTAAATGCAAAAAGAGCTTTAAATCTAAAACAATAGAGTGCACTTCAGTACTTGATAACAACGAATGAACGTGTACGTTCCAGTGTACCAACAAAAGGTGCTGGTGCACACGACGCTGATCCGCGACGGCGCCGGGCTCGGGTTCAGTATCGCGGGCGGGCGCGGCTCGCCGCCCTACCGGGAGGACAGCGCCGCCATCTACATCTCGCGCATATCGCCGCACGGCGCCGCCGCCAAGGACGGCAAGATGCAAGTCGGGGACAAGGTTGTGTCGGTCAGTATACCCCAGCTTTAATAATAAATAATAATTAATTTATTTATTTATTTGTCCATTAACATTGTGTACACTAAAACATTATTAAATTCAATAAAATATTACTTAAAATAACTAAATGTCACAATAATTATAAATGGAGACGGCATGCATAGGACTTAAGAGCGAAAAATATTATTAATTAAAAATATACAAATAATAAAATTGAATTTAAATAAAATAATGAAAAATTACAAAATAGGCGTCAAATTATCCTCACAGGTCAAGTCAATGATAATAATAAATAAAATGTCAAACAATATAAAACACAAGAAAATACATTAAACATTATAAACGCAATAGCATAAAACAATACAAAACATAAAACATTGCATTATTTAATCATTTATTCATCAAGTATCATAGACTCATACAAGTTAAAATTAAATAATCAGAGTAACAGTCACATTATTATCATCATAAATTGCACCACATTAATAATTAACAGAATAATAGAAATACATTGCGAATTAATAAACTAGAATGGACGAAATCAAAATGTCAGTAAGTACAAAAATAAAATAAACAATAAAAATAAAAATGTCAAAAATACAAGAATCAGATAATGTCATTGCAATAATTCAATTCAATTCAATAATTCCAAGTCTATATAAGTACAGAAATAAAATAATAATACAATAAGATGTCAAATAAAAGCTTTATATTACTTTAAATTTAAAGGATGTTTAGGTTAGTTCCGAGAATTTCTACTAGATAGCGCTGTGAGCGCGGCGACGATGTGTTAACACGCGCACGCGTAACATTCGTAATGTGTACTAAGATTGACTTGTGAGTTTCAAATAAAAAAACTTTTTACAACTAGACAGACTGAGTTTGTTTTTCCCTTCGGGGTTTTTGCGGGTTCTGTACACGTTTCTACGAAGCCGGATTAAGGCACTGACCAGCCAGAGGGAGCGGGTTCGAACCCAGCCGACGGCACGCACCAATTTGTTAATTGTGTGAACATATGTGTGTATTGTATGTCATCTGCTACATGACTGGAGCCCGGTGTATGGCGACAGGCTCGCCCCCGTCACATTTGGGACTGAATATCGTCCAGCGAAGTGTGGGTGTTGTATTACTTCTCTGCCAACCCCCTCGGGTTCTTTCGTTCTTTTCTTTTTTTTTTTTCTTACGTTCCTTTTATTTATTTTTTAATGTTTTTTAAGCGATGATAGCCTAGTCGGAGAAGGCCCGCGCCTCTCAAGCCAGAGGAAGCAAGTTCGGACACAGCCGAAAGCACGCACCAGTTTGTTAATTGTATGCACATAAGTGCGTATTTAATGTCATCTGCTACATGACTAGAGCCCGGTGTATGGCGACAGGCTCGCTCCCTGTCACATTTGGGACTGAATATCGTCCGGCGAAGTGTGCCAGCAACTCTGCCAGCCCTTTCTGGGGAAAGGCGTAACGATATATTCACAATCATTCGGAAACAATTCCATTCGGAATAACAAAAATTCTGTATCAAAAGTTTTTAAACGTGATTTATTCTTCCGATCGAATTTATACTCGATTCCCTATTCCAAAATGTATAAAAGGAGACTGAGATTCGAACAATTTGAGTTTTAAATTTGTGGGATCCGATCGGAAACGTTTCCGAATGGTTGTGAATAGTCCTGCTGGCCTCTGACACTAAAAAGGGCACTCTTCTCTGTCTTAAGCAAGTTAATAATAAGACGCTTTTAAAAGTTAAAATTTTCACCATCACGGCGCTTCACGTAATTTTTGTTTACAATTTTAATAATGAAAAAAAAAAAACTAAAATCCCTCTAACGCATTTCCAGATAAACGGCGTAGACATGGAGAAAGCACCTCATGAATCGGCCGTGGCATTATTAACTGGCCACGAGAGATTCGTGCGCCTCGTGTTACAGCGAACCATCACCGGCGACCAGGGTAAGATGACACGCGTGTCTTAGCTTGTAACTATATATCGCTATCTATTGTAACCAGTGTAAAATGATCTTCATCCTGGAGTTTATTTTGTGGTTGCTTGTCTATGGTACAAGAGGGACTTTTTCGACCATCTTTTAGTTTGATTTTGCTTAGTATCTTTCGCTTGAGAAGTATCTGTTGATTTGTACTATCCTGAGGCATATTTTCTTTAAATTTGTTTAAGTCGAAAACTAGCTGTAATCGCTTCGCATCGTGTCTCTTAAAGCTCGGCATTTCGGCTTCGCTTGCCCTCCGAAATTTAAAATGCATTTTTTCATCCAATAGGCGAGATGCTCCCGCGCCCGAAATCAACATCAGACGAAGTGAGAGAGCACAAGACGAGTCTTCAAGACGTGAACGTCGCACCGAAACCGGTCGCGCACCACGCGCCGCCCACGCACACACCCACACCCACGCCCACGCCGACACCCACACCCACACCGACCGAGACACGCACACTACCGCACTCAGTGTCGCGGACACAGTCGCACGCACCCACACTAGTGAGCTCGCACGCACACACGCTCCCGCCGCGTCACAGCGCGCCGCCGCAGCCTGCGCCGAGGAAACTCAGTCAAACTGCGACAAACGGACAGGTGAGGCTTGTGACGGGGATGCTTTTCTCTCCATCTCTGGTAAAGGTGCACGATTAACTACGATAGCAGTTCACATAAATAAAAATAGTGCGTGGATTCCCTCCGCGCGGAAGAAGTGAAACTTCTGTGTATCTTTCTTACTACGCGCATGCGTCCGAGTGCCTCGCATTCACTCACGCTCTGTCTCTTTCTATTCCCCCTCCCCAAGAGCGTTAAACGTTTAACGCAACCTTGTTGGAAGTCTAGAAGAAGTTTCACTTCAAAAATAAAAAAACAAATCAAATTTCTTCATTCAATTGGGGATCGCAGACACATATAAACGTCAAAGATATATCTATCACCTTGTTCGGAAAAAGAGCCACTACCCAGAAGAACAGGCAAAACCGATTAAATAATATACCTACTATGATACCTTTTATATAGATTAACCTACCATGTGGGTCTGCTCTATGGCAGAGAAATGTCATATACGCATATGATAAAAAGACAAAAACAAAGTTTTAAAAACATGAAATATAAATAAGTTGATAAGTGATTAAAATAATTTTATCACAGATAATTAATTTCCTTTTAACATTTAAAATTCTGCAGTTTATTGTGATCGTTAAGAATTTTTTCACAGAACTTCTAGGGTTGTTTTGTAGGTTTTTAAACAACATTTAAAGCAAGGATCCTTAGAACAGTATGTCGCAATCGCATTCCATTTCATATTTCTGAATGTTTCGTAAAACATTAGACCGTTTAGGGATAGTGAATCATTAAGTTAATTAGTGGTCATGGGTGTTTTAATTAGAACTGTATTACAAGGGTATTGGGCAGTATTCGTAGATCGGGCATCGGTTGTGGTTGTCTATTGAAATACTTATTTGCTACTTCTATTTCAGATAAGCTACTAAACATCATTGTTTTTTGAAGTAGTACTTTTAAAGCCATTTTCCTTCCAACTCATTGATAAATACATCCTTTAGTAATGTCTATTTATTAATGTTCCACACCTCAGTCGAAACGGCTAGTTCAAAATAAATCTACTTAAATGTAATTTTTAATAGGACTGTACCATACATTTTTGAATTTAAAAAACTTGCTAGTGACCTTTTTAAGCGCACCGCAAAGCTCGACGTCACCTCACTACATTTCCCATGTATCCACTGCAGGCGAATGCAAGGACTAACAGCTCGACTCCGCTATCGCCCGGCGCGAACACGCACGGATCAACTGACGATGTGTTTGAGGACATACAGGTAAGCCTGTTTACTTACGCTGCTGTTATACGGTTCAACTTTTAACAGGCAACTTTTAATGTTGTTAACTTGTTTTAAAATAATTTAAGTTATGTATCAATGATATTGGTGCCTTTAAAATTGGTTGAACCGTGTAACATAGCATTAGCACCTAAATTAACTAGCCCAGACCGATTCGCAGGTGATGGTTACCGGTTAACACGTTCACATCCGTGCTTATACGTTGTAGCTTACACCATTGTGTGCGCCTCTTCACTATCTGTAGTTAGCGTAAAGCCAGGAAAGGCGTGCCGTCCGCAAAACTCGCGAGCGATTCTCGTCCTTCACGTGCTGTTATATAGAGCTCATATTTCCGCACGTTAGTACGTTGAATCGTCCACGATGTTTGTACAAAGGGCTGTATGTCGTTCTTGCGCTTTAATCTACATTAGCTTCACCTTTGTTACGCTTTTGTTCTTGTATCGGTTCTAGAGTTTTCTTTTTCCAATTTCTTTTACAATTTTAAATTTAGTTCCTATTTGTTTTGTTATTGCAGGTAATGGGCCGTCTGCCCGAATGATCAGTTCGATTGATACGTAAAATAAGCAGAAGCGACAGAATTAGCTATCTACGATTTCACAAGTGATTCTTCTAAGTCTGATTGACTCAGATTTATCAATTTAACAGCTATGTAAATGCTACCATTGTAGGACCGGTAGATTGTCCTAATCTTGCTAAGAATCATTAAACTATGTCAGAAGCCCTCGGCGGTCTAGATACTAATAATAGCGCTGATAAAAGAGCTAATACGAAATACTAGCTATAGCAATTGGCCCGCGCTTTAGTACGTGCATATCTGCATTGCACTGAATGGCAAATGCAACAAACTTATTTTTAAAAGCACATTGTAATTTACGCTTTTGATGAATGTAAAATAACAAGCCGATGTTTAATTTTAAAGTCATTTTCTAAAATAGATGTTTAGTTATTTTTAAGTTGTGCCTACTCAAAGACATCATTTCATTTTCATAATTTCCCGATAGCTAAATCATTTCATGCTTTCATTTGTTTGTTTTGTCTTTATCAATTTTCCATTCCATTACAATTTTATTTTCAGTCCCATTATCGTTTCTTAATGATTGAGGTCTGAAACCGTATTAAAAATCCGTGTTTTTTATTATTATGAGTACCAGAGAACTCGTACGAATGTATATACTTATTCAAAGTTTAAAATAAAACAAGTTTCAGACATTGACACTCCTAGTTATTTAAAATCTAACCTACTGAAGCAGAGAAAAATAATTAATCAAATTCCACTGAAAAATGTATTGAGAACTACCAACGATACAAAAAATATTCATGGAATAATTAAGCCGACCTACGTGTGAATCAAGTTTGTAATTAGTATTCTATTGTTCTCAAATTCCCATAATTAAAAACATGATAAGAAAAAATAATGTTTGACATGAGCAGAGCAGGCCATAACTATTAAGAGGATCGTTTTTAAAATATAAATTAGAAGCAAAATCTAAATGGCTCCATCCCATGAGAACTTTCCAGTGAGAAGATAGTTGACGATAGTAGACTTTACATATTTAGATATTATAAGTATATACAAGTTTAAGCCAGATGCGGCAAAAATATCACATGAATCTATAAATTTCGGAATATTAGAGTAGTTTTCATGAATAGGCTCCGAATTAGCTATAGGGCCGAGAGATCTTTTGGGCAGTTTGAATTGTAATTTCACTCAGCCGAAACGTAAAATGTAGCATTCTTCTCTTTACGTTTTTCACCTTCAGTTCCTCAGACACGATCTTCCCATCCCCACACTATCACTCACGTAGCATAAGGCGCTATACCAACGATCATAATACGAATGTGAACGTGTTAAACGAACAGCCTTCGCGGCCGATCACGAACGAGGAGTTCCAAGCGATGATCCCGGCGCACTTCCTGGGCGGCCCGCGCAGCGCGCCCGGCCCGCCCGCCCACGGCGTGCGCGTCACGGTGGAGCGGCCGCCCGCCCACGGCGTGGTGCTCCCCCCGCCGCCCTCCGCGCTCGGCCGCGTCACTGAGACCATCACTAAGTCCACCTTCACTGAGACGACGGTCACTCGCATCACGGACAACCACCTCGAGCAGCCGCTCATTGTCGAGGTAAGGGTTACTCGATGGCTCGGGAAAGGGGTCCTGAAAGCTCGCTGCGTTTGGTTTTGGTAAGTTTTGATGCTGCACCTATCAGCAATCTATTTCTCTTTTTTTACTGGTGAGTATCAATCTGAGGCCCGCTTTTGGACTATCCTCTTCTGTAAGGTGGGTTGAAAGGCTCTCATTGTCCTTAGTCAAGGCAGACAAGGGGGTCGGTGGTTTAGGCAGTCAAGTCAACGTCTTTGAGGTTTTTTCACTAGATGCCACAAGGCTCTTCACTGGTACATATCGGGCAACCTTGCTAAAATTTATGTTACTACAAGGTTCGTTAGCGTTGATTTTACACACTGTTTGCAAAGTGTTGTAATGCCTTAGCATCTTGACTTATTCTGGTCTGCAATATGATAATTGCTAACATATAACAAATGTTGACAGATCCAAAATGACCCTATCGCTTATTTTTTACAGTCACGCCAGTAAGTATTCAATTTAGTCATGTACCTATCCTATTTCTCGCTCTCCTACCTGACTCCGATCTATTAAAGGTAAGTGCCAAACACATACCGTCACGGCGTTTTATCAAACCACACCTTCAATCTGTAATCACACACGAACGTCACATGAACATTTTATTATTTAAAGTGCTGTCTGGTACATACTAGTATTGTGTAGTAAATCATTACTGCAAATGCTATTTCACAGGTAGAGAGCTACTATCAGTAAATTGCATTTGTACTGAACTGTCATATACTGCTATTTTACAACTGATATACCCTTTATAGATTCCACACTCAAGACGATCAGTGCACATCATTCATCGCTCAAAATACGACCAAAAAAACTTTCGTCAGTTTATGTACTAATGAAAGTAGCAGCGTGGCTAAACGTAACATTGAGAAACCAATGTTAACGCTTTGTTAGCCTAACCCATAACGCGTTTTCTTCTTAACTTCTTACGTTTTTTATCAGAACAAAGACCTTATGTCATGACATAAGAACTCATGAGTACGATGCGGTTTCTATAAAGGGTAACTAAAACTTTTATTGTCATTTGAAAAAAAAAACAGCCCTATGATTGCTTGTTTCAGGACGTCACTCTGCTGAAAGAGGGCGGCTCTCTCGGCTTCAGCATCATCGGCGGAACGGACCACTCGTGCGTGCCGTTCGGAGGGAAGGAACCGGGAATCTTTGTGTCACACGTAAGTGTACCAATTAAAAGGCTTTTACAATATGACCAATACTGTTAAGCGACGTTAGGACCCACAGGATGATGGCACTAAAGTGCATCATGATTAATGGATGAATTAATTGAAAAACAGCCTACTCAAATTATCACATTCTTGACTAAAGCTAAGAACTCACGGAACGGTTAATGGAAGCTTCCCAAGATGTTGAAATGTATGTAAAAAGTTGAATGAGAACTCACGACGCGATCGCCCGCGGAGGCCTCGGGTGTCCGCCGCGGCTCGTGATTAACCGCGTGCTTGGCGGCCTTCGCCCGCGAGCTTTGGGATTGGTTCGCGAGGGTTTGCCGCATCAGGCGCGGCTGCAGGACTGCAAAAAATCTGCGGTGTCGTGAGTTTTGAAATAAAACAGCTGGCGATAACCGCTTCGTGACTTCTTAGCCTAACTTGACTTAGCTTAACTCAAAGACTAATTTCTTCTAACAAAACAGAAGGTTAGTGAAAGAAGGAGAACGCTTATGCCCCAAAATGTCTAATAAAACCACCGATACAATACGGCTCCCGCATCCAGGTGGTTCCCGGCGGCGTCGCTGCCCGCTCCGGCAAGCTCCGCATGGGCGACCGTCTCATCAAAGTGAACGGGAACGAGCTGACGGGAGCGTCTCACCGCGACGCGGTGCAGCTGCTGCTGCAGCCGGGACCAACCCTCATGCTCACCGTCCGACACGACCCGCTGCCGCCCGGATACCAGGTCAGTACTGCCGGGGGTGGCTGGGATGTCACGTGGATGGGAACCTAGGATGTGACACAGGATTATCTCATATCTGTGGCCCTATTCGGAGATTTAAGATTTTCATCTCACTTTTTTCGTCCTTGTTGCTCTCGTTTGAAACGTCATAGGTTTGAGAGTGACCAAGATAAAATTTCATCTCATCTCACGCGCAGGAATAGCCCCCCTGGAAGGCTATTCCTACGCGTGAGATGACATGAATTTTTATCTTGGTCACTCTCACATCTATGACTATTTAAACGAGAGCAACAAGGACGAAAAATGGTGAGATTGAATCTCACTCCGAAATAATAGCTCTCCTGCAGTGCTAGCACCTTTATTTGTCGATCGGTTGACTGACGTTTCAGATCGATAAAATCGTGGATCTTGTCTATGATCCGGACAAGTTTATCGATTTAGTCGATTTGAAACGTCAGTTTGTCGATCGACTAAGAACGGTGTCAGCACTGATGTTAGGATTTTATTTCGTGAAAAGTGAAGCGGTTGTGACTTTTTTTAAATCTAAACAATACAATCTCAATTAGATTTCAAATCAAATCATTTACCAGTTCTTTAAAACAAAAAATATGTAATCTAATGTCGTTCATGAAAAGTAACACGGTTTTTTGAACTTTTTTATTATTTTGTATTGTATTTGCGTTAGGTTTATTGCAATTACACATTTGAAACGTTTAGATATGACTAACTAATATCGCTGTCTCTTTTTCTATAAGATGATACAAATTATTTAATTTGATTCTTGTAGCAAGTAAAGAAATAAATATAGAAATCAATATCCGATTAAAACGCAAATTGAAAGTTTTTTTATTCAGTTTGAATCCCAATTCTGTCAAATTCGCACGTTTGCGCTTCTTTTAAGTAATTTTACTCCTTTTATAAACGAAAGAGAACTGCCTACTGTATAAATTATATATGTATTTAAATAACATGGTGCGATAAAAATATAACAATTTGAAAGGCAATCCTGTGTCACAAGTAATATTATTATGGCGACGATTCTGTTCTGCCATTTTCTGACTAAATTGCATTTAACAGCTCTAAGATTGTTACCATCCTTTTTTGTGCATATGATATAGGTAAGGACAATTTTAGTGCTGTCAGATTGTTTAGTTTTGAGAGCGGCGTAACAGAATCAACTCCATTACTTAATGTTTGATGAACAAAATTTTTGACATGTATTAATTCAATTGCATTGAGAGAAGACACTTTGACAAGTTGATTTATGTGACGAGTTGAAACTATGTGTGTCTGTGTACACAAACACATAAGTAAGACGCGATGTTTTGCATGTTGTACGGAGTTACCGAATTTTTGTGGATGATGGTGAGAAACAACACTGACCTGTGAAATGATAGTAGAGTATTACAGTTTGTTGCTTCAAAGTAGACAGTTGGCGGTACCAAGGTCGATATGCATAACGCTTATGCACACGATACATATTTACTGATAACAGCAATTTAGCATCTCCGCTGCGAACTCTGTCGCTTTTGAATGCAAATATAAAATATATATATCTTTTCCTTTAAAATAAGTATATGAGTATATGTAAATTCCTGTGGTGGTTTACACGACCGTTGTTTGTTCCACACTCGTGCCGACGGCCGCGCGACACGTTCAGGGTCTCATTCAAGTTGAGATTTTTGACGCAACTGTAAGTGTGCCCGTCGCCCTGCGATCTCGAATATGTGTGTTACTTTACCGAATATCTATGTCAGTCTCCAATATCCCTACCCAAAGTCCGAGTGCCCAGCTACCGTCGTATTCAGAATGGTTCCGCAATTTCAAGCTTCTTCTATTCCTTAGAGAAAGCGTTTTCCGACCCAATTGTAGCTAAATAAAGCTTAGTTTTATATTTTTCTGAACTTTACGTTTCTTCCTCATTTTGATTACGACACTTCGCTAGGAGTTTTGTTTATGAAACGTGTTTGTATTATTTAGTACGAACGCTTAATTGAATGCATGAAGTGTTCGCTTTGCATGTACATATTGTGGTTAGTGTATTGTGCACTGAGAAAAATATGATACGTATACGTAGCTCTCCGTAAGCCCATTACCACGTAGCTTGCAATTTTACACGTACTACGTGAACTGCATAGGTTATTTAGTTGTTGCATATTTACTAAAGAAGATACATACTGATGCGCAAGTAAGAGTCATACATCTCGAGAACGGTCACTCAGTGAAGCTCGTACAAGGATGCCGCATCATTCTTAATGGTGTTCCTACAGGAATTTACGTATCCGGCTTGATAACCTCGTACACAAGTACGAGGCTACATTTTAAACATAATAAGCGTTAATCGCTTATTATGTTTAAAATGAAAATTTACTATGTGCTTACAAGATAGCGTCTCCTGTTACTCATGACTGGATTATACATATTGGTCGGACGTAACTAGATAAAATAATCCGTAATCAATAACGTTTGGATTTTGCATAGAATACGCCTAGTTCATAATTATATAAAAGCGATGATAGCCTAGCCGGAGAAGGCCCGCCTCTCAAGCCAGAGGGAGCGGGTTCGGACCCAGCCTAAGGCACGCACCAATGTGCGTATATGTCATCTGCTACACGACTGGAGCCCGGTGTATGGCGACAGGCTCGCCCCCAGTCACATTTGGGACTGAATATCGTCCGGCGAAGTGTGGGTGTTGTACACCTCTGCCAGCCTCCTCGAGAGAAAGGCGTGAAGATAAAATAATAATAAATATAATAAAATAATAGAAGTCATAATTCTATACACCACACACACACACACACACACACACACACACATTTTAACACCTATATCATTATATTTTGTATGGGACAACATACTGTACGTAAGCTGCTACATTAGACATATTTGGCGTACTGCCCTTGTGTGGGACTACTTATAAACGTAAACAGCTACACCGTAAGTACCCGGTGTATCGTTTTTGCATAAGATTACAAAATGTACGGACGCGGCCGCATTTATACATAACCACGATACTGTTCCTGTACTGCAATACATAGTACATAAGCGGCGACATTATAAGTATTCGGTATACTGCCCTTGTGTGGTTATTGTAAGTATGCGGTAGCATACATAGGTACTACGCAGTCCCGATATTGTTAAAGTCGATGTTCGATTTACAATGGCGACGACATATTTAACATTAAAAAAAATATTTTAGGGGATTCTAATGGGTTCTGGGTTCCATTAAAGAATTGATATTTTTGAGTCGTCGATGAAGCTGATGGCAACCAAATGTCTTGTTCTGGTCCACTCCATTGGATAGAATTTGGGTTTGTACCTACACAGCTATCATTACAATATTTTATCTTTAGTTTCAGTAAAGTATCTTTTCGAAAAAGTTACAGTCATTATTATAAGCATTGACAGTTTAAAGGTTCCTTAAGATGATTTCAACCAGCTTGTAATGGCCATGGGGAATAAGAATTGTAAGACCTGCGGGAAATCTTTCATAACTCCTAAAAACTGCCTCAACAGAAACACTATATACTCGTAATTATCGAACGTACTCCCACTATGTCAAGAGAATCGCTTAAAAAATGTGATCGGTACTACTGGATATCGGGAAGACAAAGATCCGGACAAAAATCGGACATACGAAAGCATTTTTGTCGAAGCTGAAGCAGAGACGCTTTGCTCGCTTACGCTCGCTCGGCACATTAACAAAAGAAATAGGTAGGTCATATGAAAATATTGTTAAGTACCTATGCCTCAACTTTTTCTGTTGGGATGGTTGTGTTTGTGGTGCTATAACAGTAGGTAGGTATAGGTATCTATGTCGGAGTCTAAATTTATATTTTTGTGTTCTCCCATCTACATCATTACAGATGATCTTCTGTCCGAGGCTTTGTCCTCGTGGCCTACACGAAACAAATGACATATTTACCTACCTATTTTTCTTTAGAAAGAAACATTGTAAGTGCTCTCACTACCTCTCAATTGAATATGCAAACTGACAATAGGTAGGTAGGTACCTATTCCAAGCAAAGCAATAAGTAAGTAAGTTCTCGGTAAAACTAAAATAGCCTCTGTTAATAATTGCAAATATTAGTTCATAATTATTATCAGATAAGAACATAAATCACAGATGCACCACAACCTCAGACAAATCCCTAATAGGTACTTAGGTAAACAGTCCCGTGCCTCATTCATTATTTTCATTTTTATTTTTATTATTGATTTATTTTTATATTTATTATTTTTACTATTGACTGCCTCGGTGGCTCAGTCGGTAGTGAACCTGCCTTCTGATCTAGGGGGCGTGGGTTCGATTCCCACCTAGGGCAAACATTCATATGATGAATATTTGTGTTTGTTCTGTGTCTCGGTGTTAATATCTATTTAAGTATGTATTTAAAAGTATATAAGTATATATATCAGTCTCTGGCCGCCATAGTACAAGCTTTGCTTAGTTTGGGGTCAGACGACCGTGTGTTCAAGTGTCCCGAATATTTATTTATTTATTTATTTATTTATTTATTCCTGCGCTCCACCGCACGCTCTGCCGTGTAGGATTTTCGGAGCCCAAATTATACTCTGTTTGGTGTATTTTACACGTTAACGGGGACTTTCAATAAAATCTGCATACTCTGATTGATAAATACTCAGGTCTAAGCATCTAAAAGTGCGGCAACATCGCAACTCGTGACCATGTCAGCAGAAACGGGACCTTTTTGCGTCGTGGTAGGTATTGATTTTGTTTGTGAGATATCCTTGTTTGCGACTACGTACATAAATATGCGCTTGCATTTTGTACGTAGGAGGAGTAAGTCTTGTTTGGCGGGAGCCTGTTTTATCACGTTTGCGGTGTTGCCAATTTGGCTTTTCTTTGGCAGTTTTTGGCATTTTTTTAGATTATTTAGATATCAGCTAGATAACTCAATGATTCTGAATGCATAAAATTTGTTTGCCATTACTGAAAAATTAAACATTGAAGGGAAATTAAAAAAATTGGTGACACGGTAATGTATTGCACGACATGAAATTCTCAAGCTCATCGTTGGGAGTCGAAGTTTGAACCCACGTCATACTAATCATAAACCAGCTGAACGCTCCATCCATTGAGATATCATCGCTGCGTGGGAAAATAATTAAAATAAATTTTATTGGCAAATGAACAAGGTGTGCAACGACAAAATCTTTTCAGAGGAAAAACACATTTTACATACTTATTAGGTACTAGTAAGACAGCCGGTAGTAACATGGCCTATAAACGGTCTCAGTAGATTCTGAGATCTCGCTTTGCTTGGTCAATAATTCGTCTTTAGTAATGCAATATCATGAAAAAAAAATTGCGACATTAGCTAAATTTGCATATTTTTGGCGACTTCTTTTTGTCTGAGCGGCAAAACTGATCTGTTCCGTCTTGACTCCAGTGTATGTGTGATCTAGCCCTTTTCAAGCGATACGAAATTTTACCTTATTCTTATAATTTTTTTTTTATAAAATTTGAAGAAAAAAAAACTAAGTTTCAAATAAACTATGTTTAACCCTATGATTTGTAATTATATTTTAAACCCTTTCTAGCACCCCTTTATATGGTAAAATTTGCTAAATCTAGCTCTTTCTAGCTTGTCCGACTGCCTCTTTTCGAAAACCAAGGTGGCAACACTAGTCTTGTGTAGTGAACGAGTCGTGAACGGTCAAACAAATTACTACGAGTGAGAGTTTATAGTGTTTTCCTGTGGTAAATTAATGACATGATTGTATGTTCAGATAATGTTGTGAGTGTTGTCAATTTGTGTCGGATTAAATTAATTTATGAATTAACTTTGAAACGAATTAGAAAAGCAGCTACCTACTCGTATCGTTCCTGCATTGTGTCTTTACAACTTCAAGTTCAAGTATAGCAGGAGTTTTAAAACGCGTGGGATGCGACGATCTTGTAACAGTATTTAAAGGTAAGTTTATTTATTAAATCAAGCGTGTACGTACCTACGTAAAAATCTTTGTAGTACTATGAAAACGACGTTAGTGTGCTATCTATGGTCACAGCCTACAGCCTAGCTAACCTACCTATCGCATATGTGTAGAATTGATAACCACTTTTTTAGAGTAAGTATATTTAATTGTCAGTTTAAGAATACAAAAAAGTACCACATACTTTACTGAACTTTGTAGTACAGTACCATATGAACTCGTAGTGGTGTTTGATAAAGAGTGTAGCTTAAAAACATTAGTAGTTTACAATTTTACTGTGCACGTTACACACTAGTTTTATTATATTTCAGACAAACTAAGATGGTCTTCTGGAGAGCAATTTTACGTGAAGACTGACGAGGACACAAATGCTACTGACGGAAGAAACTTAGTCGGCTAATAACCTAACAACCGTATGGAAAAATCCGGGAAATCCGAGGAATTCTATCACCTGGCTTCACACATCTGCGAGCTTCTTGTAGCTTTGCCCACTGAGTAAGCAATGTCATATTTATGTTACTCAGGAATAGTGTAGCTTTGTATTGGTGAAAGAATATTTTAAGTTTTGAATCGGACCAGTAGTTCTGGATATTAACCCACAACAAACAAAGTCAAAATCTTTACCTCTTTGTGATATGACTGAAGATGTATTTAGTTGTTACTTCTTTTTAACCGACTTCCAAAAAGGCTGTATGATTTTGTGTGTATGTTACGTGATTACTCTGCCAATTATGAATCGATTTAAATGATTCTTTTTTTTTTGTAAATTATACTACAGAGGTGGCCCCATATATGTATATTTTATCGGAATCGGGATGCGGTTTTTATAAAATCAACAAATATCTAAAAATTGTTTACAAAATGCTATTGGGGTGACGGGAAGTCGTTTTCTAATTTAAGATATTATAATTAATGTAAAATAAACCACCATAACAGACCAACATGTTCTTTATTTACAGCTGTTGCAAGAGTTTCGTCGTATGCACCCGAGCAATGACTACAGCCTATTCTCGACTATAACCCTGAAAAAACAAGATGTCTTGACTACCAGAGATTCGCAGTCGCAGATGGTACGTTAATACATGACTTATAATTAAACATACGTACTGTAATTGGCAGTCAGACCAAATAAAGCTTTAATTATATTACTATTTAAAAATGTATAATGGTATAACTGACAGTAAAAAGTGATGATAGCCTAGTTGGAGAATGTTCGCCTCTCAATCCAGCGGGAGCGTATTCGACTTAATGTCATCTGCTATATAAATTGAGCCCGATGGATGTTACTGGCTTGTCCCTTGTCAAATTTGGAACTGAATATTGTCCAGCAAAGTGTAGATGTTGTAATACACCTCTGCGAGTCCCTTTGGGAAAGGCGAGACGATAATATATAAATATTAAATTAGGTAATATTGATCGATTATGGAAATACATGGGCTAAATTGATGTTATTCAAATTTTGCAGATTGATGCTGTTGCCATTTGTCGTCAATATATCACCAGCACGCAAGCTCAAGGACCAGCCAGCTTGGAAACCCTCGAGAGCTGAGATCTGTGATGGCTTTCTATGAATAAATCCTTTAATAATATAATTTAATTTTTATTTCTATTATAGCCAGACATTTAGGCTTACGATATTGAGTGCTTAATAATTCCAGTTAGTGTGATGTTAATTGGTTTTGCTGTGTAAGAGTACTACTTGTTCGTATCTATCTAACTGTTTATAAACGAGTTTATTTTAATGTTACAGACTAAATCACGATGCTATTTAAATGAAATCTTATTTTGTGTTTCAGATACTTATCATTATGTCACAGATACATGACAGCTTGGATCCTCACACGTTTGATACTGGTGTTTCGAACATACACCTTGGTGTTTGAAACGTAACGTAATGCTTTATTACAGTTTGACACCCCATGCTAATATAATGGTTTCTCATACGCAACCAAATACCTAGGATTGCAACATTACAACTAGGCACGGCGCACGTATACCGTGTGTTCATGTTGATGACATATATATTCTGGGATATTATTGTACTCATCATTTACAATATTTACTATGGGACCCACCCTGAAATCTCGAAAAAAATCTGCTGTTCCTTAGAAAAATTCATTGACTTTGGACAAAATGTATGAAACAGTATTTTTTTTTCTTTGGAATTTTAGGGTTGGTCCTTTAGTAAAACTTTTTCAAATGATAAGTACTATGATATCCTAGAATATGTCTGTCGTCTAGATGAACAACCGGTATATGTATGGCGTGCCAAGTTGTAATGTAGCAATCATATTAGGTTGCTTAAGAGACACCAGTACATTCGTATGGAGTATCAAACTGTAATAAAGCAATACCATTACGTTATGTATCAAACACCAAGGTGTACGTACGAAACACTAAAATCAAACGCATGAAGTTCCAAGCTGTCATGTACCCGCGTCATTTCAATAAGTATCTGACATCAACCCGCATATACGTGACACCAGTAAAGTACGTATGAGGTTCTTAGCTCTAATGTAACCGAGTATTTATGATAAGTATCAAACACCAATCCAAACGTACACGACACCAGTAGAATACTTATGTAGTTCCAAAATGTATAGTACCCGCGTCATTACGTTACGTATCAAACACCGATTCATACGTACAAGACGCCAGTATAATACGTATGTGGTTCCAAGCTCTGATGTAGCCGCTCCATTACGATAAATATCAAAAACAAGTTCATACGTACGAGGAACCATTATAACACCTATGCGGTTCCAAGCTCTAATGTAACCGCGTCATTACAATAAGTATGAAACATAATGCCGTGTGTATTAGACACCCGTATCATACGTATGCGGTTCCAAGCTGTATTGTACCCACATCGTTACAATAACTACCAAACATCAATCTATATGTACTAGACACCCGTATCATACGTATGCGGTTTCAAGCTGTAATGTACCCCCGTCAATACGATAAGTATGGAACATCAATCCATACGTATGCGGTTCCAAGCTGTAATGTACCCGCGTCAATACGATAAGTATGGAACACCAATTCGCATCATGACAGTTGTCATGAAGCGGGCTACGTAATGCTCGCTACGTACGCAACATGAAGGCGCTTACAAGCTTACGAGTGGTATGTTTTTGTCCAGACGTACGCAGCGCGTCTCATGATTTACGTAGCATTTTTTTCTCAGTGTGGACGTAGTGTTGTGCGGTAATGAAGTTTCTAAGTTCTCTTTGAAGTATAGATACGATTGTGTGCTCTATTTGGAGATTTTTACAGCTAGTTTTGACTTGGCAGGATCTAACGATAGTGAAGCAAGAGGGTGAGAAACTGGGGATGCACATAAAGGGCGGTCTGAACGGACAGCGCGGGAACCCCAACGATCCTAACGATGAAGGAGTCTTCATATCGAAGATTAACAGTGGCGGCGCTGCCAGGAGAGATGGAAGACTCAAGGTAAGACTTACTAATCATTATAAGTCATCGAAATTATATAAGGAAGAAGCGGCACGAGTCTAATTTCTAGTACACAGCGCGTAAACCCAATAAAAATACAAACAGACGGATATTACACAGCTCCGTTGACAGTATTATGTTACGTGCATCAATAACAAAAATAGAGAGACGTACAAGTGACTGTAGCGAGAACAGGACAACAATAACTATCACTGTTGCGACTGGTTGCGTTTGTCTGTGACTACGGTGAATTGTGTGCAGCACCTAATTTATGCGGTCCATTTTTAGGTTTTCGTAGCGTATCCCTCTTATATATGATCGAATTTATAAGAAATCTACAACTGTCTATTCTAAAATTAGCTTTGACTGAACATGCTAATACTGTCTTTGATCCCTTTAACATAATCATTTTGAAGCGGAAAGTTCTGAAGGTTTCCTTAGGATACTAAGAGGTGGTAGACGGCTTCAGGATCCTAATAAGGTTTTCTTAAAATGTCCACCATTTATTTCTAAGAATTAGGCTTGTTTCATATTCAACCCGTTCTCCTTTGAACTTTATCACAGATCGTCTTTGTAATCCCCGACGCAAAAAGAGGGGTGTTATAAGTTTAACATGTGTGTCTGTAGCATCCTAACTACTAAACGGATAAATCTATTTTGATTTACTTTTTACCCGACTGCGCAAAAGGTGGGTTATGTTTTTCGAGTGTATGTATGTATATGAGGTTTATTTGGCTCGCCCCTTGAAGCTTGATGGATTTAGACATGTGAGGTGTCATTTGAATCGTCTTGATAGTGGAAGTGATAGTGTCGGCTTGATAGTGGTATAATATTTTGCAGCCGGTTTTTTTTTTTGACGTGACAACGTCTAATAAATACAAACACAAATAATTTATTTCAAAAAAGACAATTAACCATATGAAAGTTTTATGTACTTAAAGCTTATTTACAAACGGAAATGGTTACAAAATTGCTTGTGGCCCTGCACTAGGAGACCTGTATCGCAGGGACCAACGTTTATGCGAATACAGAAAGATAATGAATGGTAGTGCGGCTATTGGATATGCGGATATAATATTATTAGTGTAGACTAAACTAGTTTCGAGGTGTGTGAGTGAGTGAGTGAGTGACTGTGTGTGTGTGTGTGTGTGTGTGTGAGCGATAAGGCCGCCCATTAAAAACTTAGTTAAGCCTTATTTAAGTACTATTGTAATTATTTTATGTTTTTTATTAAAGAGTTGTTGTGTGTGTGTGTGTGTGTGTGTGTGTGTGTGTGTGTGTGTGTGTGTGTGTGTGTGTCGATGAACGCCTTCTGCGAGCACGAAAAAATGACTCATTGTCCCGTTACGCTCATTGTAACTTTACGATCGGAGCGAGAACGCTACACGAGCGATTTATTCATAAAAGTATGCAATCATTTCATGAATCAATGTTTTGTTATGACGTTGTCTCGTTAAACTATCGTCCGTAAACCGACTTTACAGACAACCCATTTTTTTCATTCAATAATATTACTTGTTCGTTACCTAAAAGGTGTTTAAAGCTATAATTGTAATAAGCTAAAAAATATGAATGAACACCTGTCCTCGTGTTCAGGTGGGCATGCGTCTGCTGGAAGTGAACGGCGTGTCACTGCTGGGCGCGACGCACGCGGAGGCTGTCAACTCTCTCCGCGCCGCCACCAACGCGCCGCTACATCTGCGCGTCTGCACCGGGTACTCGAGACCTGACAAGTATACTGTGAGTCTGGAAAAAAAACCGCTACTTTTATTAAAAGAAAAAAAAAAGAAACAATTTATTTATCACACGAGACTTGCGATCAAATATAATATATTATACAGGGTGCTGGTTTTGGGTGTAGCATTACTTTAGGCTATCGTTTCGCCCGTCAAAGTGAACATTTTTTAGAACATCAGGTTGCAAAATTCGAGAAAAAATAAACTAAAGTCTTCATACAAAATTGATCACGTGGCTAGTTATTTTTTTTATGGAGATTTGATTATTTTTCTTTCGAATTTTAAAAACGTGTGTTCTAAAAGTGGTTCACTTTACGAGTAGAACATTACCCTGTAGACCCTGTAGTATTACTACACCCAAAACCAACACGTTGTATATAATTTAGACGTAAGAGACACTACGTCTCTTACGTCTAAATTATATACAACGTGCAACAACAACAACATACATAACATACATACAACAACAAAAAACAAAATACATAATAACAACAATCATTGTAAAGAAAGACATACATGAAGTATATGTATTACTGATTTTACAAGTGTCGATGTAGTGTCTAGTCGACAAAAAAGCTTATTGCCTTGAGTTTTTTCTATTGCCAAACGTAATATTACTAGTTCACGTGATTTTACTTGTATACTTAGGCCTGTAAAATAAAATGACGCTTAGTCTTGAATCTCGATTTAAACTGTTTTTAACATAACAAATCGTCACGCCTTTCGCCGAGGGAGCTGGCAGAGGTGTAATACAACACCCACACTTCGCCGGACGATATTCAGTACTAAATATGACAGGGGGCGAGCCGGTCGTTATACACCGGGCTCCAGCCATGTAGCAGATGACATATAATACGCACACATGTTGACACAATGAACAAATTGGTGGTTCTGGCTCTGACTTGAGAGACGGGCCTTCTCCCAACTAGGCTGCCATCGTTTTTAAACATATTTTTAGTATGGTAAACAGTAATGGTAACAGTTTTAAGTCAAGATTCATGACTGAGCGTCGTTTTAGCATGCGGACCTTAGAAATAGTATTGAAAAAAGTCACAAGCCTTAAAAGATTATAATTATAAACTCGTGACAATGTTAAACCCTAGTCTGCAGGTCGGACTTACATACCTACAACTCATTTCTAACTCGTCATTTAGGTTGTAGGTATAATTCTATCTGATACAGAGCATCTGAAGCGACTGCATGTATTTGATATTTTTATATAAATCACATTCACATTTGCAAAACGGGAAAACCATCTGTACATACGAGTATACATACGCTGATCGGGATTGTCTTCTACGGCATGAAATATGTGTTGGTTCATACAAAAACCTATATACTAGTTCTCATAATAGTCGACAGTTTTAAATTAACGCACTGCTGTCTCTTCGTCGCATGCAATTTTTATTTATCTCTGATATAGTCTAGTACAATATATATTTTAGCACTGAAACTTTAATTTCGACACGCTTGCATCACGCAACGAGCCAGCAAATTAGACAGAGATAGAACACAGGCTTTGTTTGCACAGACTGGTAGTGAGAGCGGGACGGCGGATACTGGCGGCTCTCTGTCTCACTCAACGTCAAGCCTGGACCGAGATGAGCCGTTGCATCATTCGCAACAAGTAAGAGACATTTTCCCTAATTCCCATTGATTTCATACAGATACGAAAACTGACATTCAAACGTAAGCCTTAAAGCAGACGTAACAGAGCACAAATTCCATACATACATATCGTCACGCCTCTCCCCCGAGGGGGCTGGCAGAGGTGTACAACACCCACACTTCGCTGGACAATATTAAGTCCCAAATGTGACGGGGGCGAGCCTGTCGCCATACACCGGGCTCCAGTCACGTAGCAGATGACATACTAAACGCACATATGTTCACACAACGAACAAATTGGTGCGTGCCGTCGGCTGGCTCCGAACCCGCTCCTTCTGGATTGAGAGGCGGGCTTTCTCCGGCTAGACTATCATCGCTTCATAATTTCACACAATTTCCAATAACATTAAATCGTCTGGTTTTTCGTTTGATTGTCAAGTTTTCTTTCCATTACACATATTTCACAAAAGTGCTAATCTTAAGTATGTTAAAACAAATAAAGTACAAAATAAAATGTAATTGTAATGTCCGTTTTTCAGGAGCAACATGTCCTACAGGATCTGGTTGAGTTTGAACACGAGAAGCAAGTCGCCGAAGTTAGGGAGAAATCTACACCTGAAAAGGCAAGTGGTGCTATTTTATTTATAAAACATAACAGCCATAATCACATTGAAAATACCATATAATATTATACCACGGTATAATAATATACTCCGCCAGGTATAGCATTTCAAATAAAAAATAGTCACGTAGGCAACACGTAGTCAAGTCGTTCTGGCATCGCCTGCGTCGCTCCGACAACAAGGTACTCGAGGCTGTCTCTGACGATAAACGGAGTCTCATGTTCAGGGCATTGGATATCTGTTCACATGGACAAGAACAAAAAGTGACAACATAAATTGTATGGCAATATTTTAACGGACGTGGTTGTACCTCTTTTACAGGTGTAACTATTTTAAGTGTTTTTTTCTCTCTTTTAAACTTAAATGTAATCTAATTTTAAGCTAATTCAATTGTTTGCCTATGGGTTTTTATACCTGCAATAAATTACTTTATTATTAAGCAAGACCGAAATATGTCATTTACAAACAGTTCGAAAGAGACGACTATGATGAGTGGCGTCACTACGTGTTCGCTCCCGGAACCCTTGTTATTTTTAGATGAAGGTAAGATACTTATATCGGAGCGCACGTTCCCAGGTGCTGGACATAGTCCACGCGGTGGAGCACATGGCGCTGGAGCCGGCGCCCGTCTCCCCCGAGCTGCAGCACAAGACCACCACCGTCGTCATGTCCAAGCACACGCTGCAGCCACAGGTCAGTGCACGCGCGCAGCCCACTGAGGTTAACGGTGTACGCTACGAGTCAGACGCGACGAGTAGCTAGAGCTGAAGTTCGCTAGGAGTCAGACGTGACGAGTAGCTAGAGCTGAAGTTCGCTAGGAGTCAAACGCGGCGAGTAGCTAGAGTTGAAGTTCGCTAGGAGTCAGACGTGACGAGTAGCTAGGGTTGAAGTTCGCTAGAAGTCAAACGCGTCGAGTAGCTAGAGTTGAAGTTCGCTAGGAGTCAGACGTGACGAGTAGCTATAGCTGAAGTTCGCTAGGCGTCAGACGCGACGAGTAGCTAGAGTTGAAGTTCATACCAAATAGATTGAAACAGAAAGGAGGCTTTGTCCCGGCTGATCATGTCATGTTGGCTGCAGCAATTCTAATTTTTTGAAATGAATACCATTCCACAAGTGTAAATTCAAAATTTAAAAAACCCCTGACACCGATTTTCATCAAACATAGCTAAGAACTCTCCCGACTAATTTACCTTTCAAACAAAATTAATAACTGTTTTATCCATTCGGGAGCTATGATGCCACAGACAGCCACTTCAAACTTATGACGCCCTGCCGTTTTTGCGTCGAGGGTAAAAATTAAAAAATAGTGCGTGGAGTCCCTCCGCGCGGAAGAAGTGAAACTTCTGTGTATATTTCTTTCTCTCTCCCTCTTGCGTTGGAACATTGGACGCTACTCGTTGCTAACGCTCGCGCTGGCCTGTAACAGGTATACTACGCGCATGCGTTCGACTGCCTCGCATTCACTCTCGCTCTGTCTTTTTCTATTCCCCCTCCCCAGGAGCGTTAAACTTTTAACGCAACCTTGTTGGAAGTCGCATTAGAAGTTTCACTTCAATATAATTCGCGTGAGAAATGTTTACGACCCTTGGTCAGATAGTCGAAGGATTCATGAATTATGGCCCCAATAAGGTAGATTGGGACAAAAGTCAATCAGCTCTTTCCTCAATCCATGTGGGATGAACTATAGTGAGGTGGATACTAACGGCAGCGTGCGCTAAAAGTAAACATAAGTACGAAAGGCTAGAACAATTAAATGGCTTAAATAGACATGAACAACGAACGTTTCTTTTAATGAAAAAGTACAGTTCACTGATGTTTTATTTGGCTTTCGGGAAAGTAAAATGCAGTCGTTTATTTTTGGTTATTCAAGGGTTCTACAGAAACAAACTAAAAGAACGTGGCTGTTTGCTCTCACTGTCAACGAGTCAGTTCAGCACGACCGCGTACTAAAAGTAAAGTAATAAGTTGTGACTGTCTGTGCTCTATCTAATGACATTTGAAATGCTTATACTTGGTAGTACTTAACCAATAAAAGCAAGAACACAATTATTTTGACCCACAATGCAAAAAGCACAACAACTGTGCAAAACGTCAAATTTGCATCTGAACGTTTTTCATGTCTTAAAGTTTGCCTAACTTATTTGCTACTCGTTTTATTAATCCATATAAAGTGTAAATAGTAAATCTTAAAAAGTACTTATTAGATTCAATATGACCTAAATTCTAATGAATACTGCTTAGAAAAGTGCAGATTTTATTTAAAAAATACAATACAACACAAGAACCTTTTGTCAAAGTAATGATAAATTAAAGCTTGCACTTTTCTAAGACCCTAACTTTCTAAAGTGCATGTAATTTTGACTTTCATAACTTTGTTTGAAATCTAATAAAATAAATAAGCTTTGTATTTTGATATACTCTATGAAATTTGAATTACAGCATGATAAGTAAAATGTAGCTTTTGTATTATAGTATTTCTAATATAAAGGCCAAACCAAAGGAATGTATTCTGCACGGTATTAAGTATAAAGTAAACTACCTATTGATCGCATGCACTGTATATTTCAAAGCCTAAACTATATCGCTTGCATGAAAAAATACGTACAACGTATTCTTGAAAATGTATCGGCTATTATATACGTACCTTTAACACTATATCTTCCAAAATAAATGTTGTCTAGTATATATTGCGCCTTTTTTGTAGCTGGTTTGTTATGGATGGTGGGTGGCCCTTTCGAACACGTGTAATTTCTGTAGGCTTCTTCTGACTGATGACTATGAATTCCGAATGAACCGTTTGCATGGACCCCCGATTGAGTTATCCTTTGAGAATCTACGTGTGATGTGACCTTTAGACAAACATAGCAGGGTGACGTCACCGTGAAAGTAGTTTAGATGGATGTCGTCGTGTGATAGCACAGTCTAACTAATAGTATGGATACTGAGAGAAAGCAACTCCATTCGAACGCGGTTGCCTTTCGATAGGCTTGGAGAATCGGAACGCTTTTCAAAGTGTCTTCACTATTCATTTTTCTGTGGTGTTTATGTTCGATTAGAGAGTCGATTAGATCGCGTAATCGCAAATTGATAGAAGAATTACGTCCATTGCAGAAAGCGTACCAAGAAGAGGAGGAATACACATAGTACTACCGTTGTAACATCCGTTCGTACTACTAACTTGTAAATACGTAGTATATGTGCTATTTACAGAGGTGATCGGTAATAGTGCTCAAATATCTTAGACGACGAACCTACATTATGCATCGTATATGATTTACCATGAATGTTTTTCAGTAAGTACATATACTCGTACGTCGTTTCATCGAAAAACTCAATTCATTGATTCGTACGAGTATTAAGAAGAAGAAAAACTATTCCGTCGATTTTGTAACAAAAAAAGTTTTTCGATACTTGACTGATCAAAAGATATTGAGCACTTCCACCAATCAACTTTGTAAAATAAACAAATTGTTAAATGTTCATTTAATTGTCTAAAAAATTGGCCCGTTAATATTGGTGTTCTCTGTCGAACCCGTCGATGTTTCCTTTACCTAAAAACCTAAATAACTTCCTTCAAAACCATCATTATTATTAAAAAAACAAAATATGAATGTAAAATTAATGTGAAAATATAAAATGTTGCTCAAATTTTGCATTATTGGATTAATTACTTTTCTGAACTATTCTTCTTTAAGAAGTTAATCAATTCTTCTAAGAGAAAATGTTTCTATGTTAATATGTGCATGTCTGGTAAGTTCTAGTAACGTCAACCGCTTGTCGTGAATATTGTATAAAATTATTACAATATAAAATTCACATTCGACTGACTGTATGAAAGTGAGCAATTGCAATATATGAGTAAAACGAGTTTATATTTCTTAATACTTTTCCCATAGATGTCTATAATTAGGTAATGTAACTGTCTATTTGCTATAACCAAACTTTATTCAGTGTAAGAATGTTACCTTTACAATATCTATGTACCCTGTTTGTATTACCATTTACCTGTATACAATTAATGTCTATCTATAACCAAGAGTATTTCTAATGGTCGATATAATTCCGATATACTTATAGTATCAACTGATACAAATGCGTCTGTAGGGCAATTGCGTCTTTAGATAATTATTGACAAACCCTTCACAAATTAGGCGCCACCTACATCTTTTTTCTGTCGTTAGTTACAATGATTTGTACTAGATAGCGTTAGGTGCCTAATTTGTGAAAGATTTGTCAGTAATTCTCGAAAGAAGCAATTGCCTCAAGGACGCATTTGTACCAGTTGACCTTACTTTTCACAAATTACCCCCTTTAGAGTCCATACTCAAGAAGATCGAAGCTAACCAAGCATCGGTCAAAACACACTTAAGAATCTCTCATTAGTTCTTTGTTTGATCTTCTAATGTGATATCTATAGAAGGTAATTTGTCATAAAAATATCCATTTTAATTATGACAATCTCATAACCCCACTATATTCATTCCTAATGTAAATCCGATGGCAGTTTTGTACTTGTAGTGTTTGTACGTCTAACCTGAAAGACCAAATTTTGATATAACTGTTTACCTATCGTGTATTAGAATGACTTACTAAAATAATTGTGACTCTACTCAGATCATTTTCGTTCTCGAGTCTTTTTGTCAGTCAAATATCATTAAAAACTTCTTTTGATCACTTGTTTCTGACTGTAGTACTCATTTCTTAAGCGAGCATTACACTATCAATCTTCTGAGAACTAATTTATTAATGTAGCTGGAGCACTAGATACCTGGCCATCCTGATCAATCGTACTACACATCGTACGTATCGTAACACTTGGTCCTAGTTAACATGTTGCTTGAAATCAAAGCCAGCAGGCCTAGCATACGTAACGCGACAAAGGTTATGTCGCCTCTTTTTATCGAGACAGACGTATGTTTACATATAGCTTTGTCACGTTCTCGCACTACAAAAGTGACGAGTACAGCTATTCGCGTTGCTGTGCACTTGTCAAAAATACCTATGCGAAAAATACGACAGCTCCATAGAAAGGGCAATGTTTAAATTTTTAGTCGATCTAACAACAAACTAATTTTGAAATCTAGAGTAACTGACATTGCACGATACAAAATAAGCACGTTGGCTCTGTTAGTGCTCTGCAGATTGAATAGTGTAATCTACTTCATTCGTACTTATCAATAAAATACGCGTTCGTAAAACCCGAATGAGATGTCGAAATTTACTAAAGTTTTGGCTTAATTATTATCTCTTCCTAATTAATTATCTATATACAGTAGAGTCCGTTTATAATGACATCGAAAGGAATTGACAAACACGTCATAATAAGCGGACGTCATATAAAGCGTTATGTGAAAAAAAAAACTTTTTTTATGTAAATATGTATGTATTTAAGTATTTTAATACAGAAACATAGTACATAAGTAATTACATATGTATGTTTACATACATATTAAATCAAAATTAAAATTGCACATAATCAGCACATTATTATAATATAACACATACAAGTTTATTTTTTACTGTAAGTAATCTGTAATTTTTGTCTGCTTTTGTTATTTCATTTTATTGTAAAAAACAGTCTCTAATACTATTGTGTATAGATAGAAGACATAGCTATGGTCAAATTATGATTTTCAATATTGCTGTGAACGTGCCGAACGTCGTCGGGAATCAATGAACAATACCGAAGGTGTAAAGAACCATATCAGTCATTATAACCGGACATAATTTATTAAAAATGGGTCATAATAAGCGACATGTCACTGTAAGGGAAGTCATTATATCCAACTTTTTTTATAAAGAATTTTATATGAAAACCAAACTTTGTGGTGCAATTACGTCATAATAACCGGCTGGTCAATATAGGCGGAGTCATAATAAACGGATTCTACTGTATTCCTTTTCCTGTATTTTAATAAAATTATGTAAGTTTCAGAAAGATGCGTGTTGAGTCTTTATTATTGTTAAATACATAATGTATGTTGAGATGTATTGTGCCGATGTGTAGGAATGACGTAATCGTTTCGTTACGATTTAAATGAATTTATGTAAAGTTAAGATTATTGGCCAAATTAAATTACTGCCAAATTATTTACATGTTTTACATGTACTTGTTCTATTTGTTTACTGTTTCATGTACAAAATTGTTCTAATCGACGTTATGTTTTGGTGTTACATTAAATACATCATGTTTCAGGAAATTCTCTCTTTTACTTTGAAATAGTTTTTTAGTCCATTTTGTATAACATTTATTTTGGAAGATTTTGTTTATCGCTAAACGAGCTTTATAAGTTTACGCTATAATATTTAACCCGTATTTTCCGTTTCCTTATGTTTTCATGCAAGCTGCTCCGACAGGTTCCGGCGGAGTAGACCGTGCCTAGTTAACAAGTTTGTTAACAGCATTGTTTTGGTCTTTAGTTTAGCTGCTAAATGAGTTGCTAGAGTATAGGTGCAGTATATTATGTTGGTTTGGTTAGTTGTCTAGTTCGCAAGCGGCGCCGGCCTCGCCGCTCGCGGTCTTCACCCGGCAGAAGGCCCCCCCCACCCCGCCGGCCACCCCGAGCGAGCCCTCGCCCTTGCAGCGTCCACTCCACCCGCCGCCGCCTCCACCAAAACAGAAACCTCAAGTTCCCCGCAAACCGCAAACGAAGCGAGTTAGTTTCACCTCGGACAGGCCAGAAGAATTCGAACCCCAATCTGACGACACGGACGCCTCATACGAGCATGACTCGTATGACGACTGGACGGACCCCGAGATCACCGATACTAACGCATGCGAGGGAGTCGGCTCCTTACTAATCCGAAACCGCACGCCGCAACCCGAGATGGAAATGTCGAAGCCGGTTATCAGGGCGTCACGCGTGCTCCCCGCCGACCTCATCATCCCCCCTCCGCCTCTGTTCGACTCCTACGTAAGTGACACTCCGTTCAGCGACGGAGAGAGCGAGTCGTTGCCGCCGATCACGGTCATTCCTCAGCGCATCTTGTTACCCGAGCCCGCGGTGGCCGAAACATCCATGCAGTCCACTTCGACCAATTCCCCGGAAACAGAAGTTCCTCCTACGATTAATTTTGAAGCTTACCCCGACATGGCTTCGGCGCCTATCATCCTCCACCCGCCTCCCAGTACGGCTGTCGTATCCGAGGTGCCGCCGTATCAGGTGTTTCGTAGAGAACTCCCGTCCAACGAGGAGTATATTCACGAGCTCTCCGTGAGTCCGAGCGGGGAGCCCGCGCCCCCGGCCCTCCTCCACGCTCAGTACAGTGTCCTGCCGACTGTCTCCCACGTCCCTCACTCGCCGTGCAATCTCCACCCCGATCAAACGTATGACGATTCGAGTCCTCCACAGTTACATAACTCATTACGAGATTTACGAACGAACAAAGTCACCTCTGGCATGGTCCATTCGAATACTTATCCGCCTATCAATCCGTACCCGTCCCTGACGACAGTCGCGGGCACGTACAATCCTTACACGTGTACCGTCCCAGGGTCCGCGTCCAACCAGGCCAGCTACGGCAGTAGCCGGGCCAGCGCGTCCCCCACTCTAGTGAGCACGGTCGAGAGGGATATCAATGCCAACGTCGCGCAGTCGGTCTCGAACAGTAACGATCGAGCCAGAAGTGTTTCGTCGGAAAGGAGAGTCCGTTTCGGCGAGGTGGTGACGGCTCCCACAGAGCCGGACGCGCCGGACGGCTCGGATCGGTTGAGGGAAGGCAGTCGCTCGCCCGCATCTACCCTGAAACCCGCCTGGAGCAGCAAAATCAAAACCTTCGCCATCGGCGAGGTAATCATCAGTGTACGGCATCTCACCCTCGCACACACACTCAGCTTCTTTTGATTGTGTTCGTCGGCAACCCAAATACTCGACTAATAAAACCACATACACAGTCGACTGGTCACCCTACCGTATCCTCGTCCCGTTTTCGTTTCTCACTCGACCGAGTTACGTTTATTAACTTGCAGTTATTTATATTTTGCATGTTTGATTGACTTACCGCATTAACATTTATTTAAGTACATATTTTATCAGTGTTGACTAACAACCACTACATTGACTGCATGGGTGTTAAGCCTGGAGACGGGTATATTTATGGCTTGTAAATATCATAAGCTTTTTTAACTCATCTTTCACTGTACTTACCGTGTAATCGATAGGATGTTGAAATTCATTGATTCTGTACGTTCTCAGGCTTCCCCACCTCATTCTGGTACTTTTGTGAAGGCATCGGTTAGCGATAAGAAAAAGTTCTTCGAGAATGCAATGGAGGAAAGCCACAAACCATCGCCTAAACCAGGTGAGTTACTATGATAATTACAACTTGTATATATTTTAGCACATAGCTATAACATAAAGCAGGTTTTTTGACTAAATTTAAGATATGCTTTGGTTTTCTCTCCATGTTTTCCTTCTCCGAATGCTCAACTGTCTTAACAATTGATGTGTACATTTCTAGAAAAAATATTCACATTCCTATCGGCGGATGAGGTGGAGAAATTGAAGCAAGAAGAGGAGAGGAAGATGGCGTCTCTGTCGCGCACTTCACTCGGCTCGTGGTCGCAAGACGATGAAAGTTCGCACTCTGATTCAGAGCCTGTCGAAAATGGACACAGGTAAGCATACACGTTGCAACTCTGCATGGGGTATATTAAAAAAGTTTGATAAAAATATAGAGCCGTGTTCTAACCTAAATATTATCTAAATCTATGCTCGAATCATTTATGTATCTTTAATTTTAAATCGATCAGAATTCGGAGAATTCCACCTAATCTGCGTAGTTTTCTTGAGCTGTGATTGGTAACTGTAGCTTTTCGCCAGAAGATGGGCGGTGCGAGGATGTGTAGCAAGATAAAACTCGCAGCCTAGGGGCCCTATTCGGAGATTTCAGATTTTCATCTTTTTTCCTCCTTGTTGCTCTCGTTTGAAACGTCATAGGTGTGAGAGTGACCACGATAAAATCTCATCTCATCTCACGCGTAGGAATAGCACTCCAGGCTCGAGTGAGACTGCTGTAATGTAACTTACTGTTAAGAGTCCGGCGACCACTTTAGACTAACTTCGCATTGGCTTAAAGTTACCTACGGAGTGACAAAGTGCAATTTAATTTTTTTTATGACTTTTGCACTTCCTACTAATATTATAAACGCGAAAGTTTGTAAGAATGGATGAATGGATGGATTTTGTTACTCTTTCACGCCAGAACGGCTGAATAGATCTGGATGAAATTTGGCACAGAGATAGATTATAGTCTAAAAATAACAAATAAGTCACAAATAAGTGCCTGCACTCACTCAAATATCTTCCGCTCACTTACTCTATATCACTTGTTCTTTTCTATTTCACTCGCCCAACATCGTGAATACTCGGGATAGTTTGCGTATGTAGTCCGACACTTTCCTTCGCTACTTCTCCTGCCTCTCGTCTCTCTGAGATCTCGTCGTTATATGCTTCGAGACTGATCTCGAAAAATGAGATCTCGGAGGGTCGGGATCTCGCGAGATCGAGATTGCATTCCCTAGTCTGATGTGGCATCCTATAACTCCTGAATGGATGAACTGATTTTGGTTTTTTTGTTTAAAGGTGAATTAGTCGGGGTGTTCCTAACTATGTATGAAAATCGGTGTCGAGGGTTTTAAAATGTGTATTGCATTGTGTGTACAGTGGTCGGGGCGGCGTGAGTCCGTCCGCCAAGTCCCGGCGGCGCGCGGCCGCGGAGGGCGAGGACGCCGCCACGCGCGCCGCGCGCCGCGCCGCCTGGCGCGCCGCCCGCCTGCGCTCGCTCGAACAGGTAACACTCATACAAGCAGAAAAGCGCCCGCGCCAATAAGCGCGGGTAAAGGTATCCTTGTGTGCAGCTTGTGTTCTTGGGAGATTTTAATGGCCACCACCAAGAGTGGCTATGCCCATACCTTGACAAGTTGACACAAACTGGATTGGAGGCACGAAAGTTTGTAAACTTATCCCAACTTGTTGACGAGCCAACAAGAGTACCCGATGTGGTTGGACATGCTGCCTACTGTCGTGACCTCTTCCTGACTACAGACTTTGATCGATACTCTGTAGCAGTTTCATTTCCACTCGGGAGTTCAGACCACTGCTTAGTCAAAACTGTGAACAGTTTTTCTCCTCCCGACAATAGCCCTCGTAGCACTTGTCACTGGAAATGTGACACTTCTTTGCCTCCTACCCATGGCAGCGGGTTTGTTTCTAGTCTGAAGACCCCTCAGCATGCGCAGACTGCGTAGCAGAAGTGGTACGTCTGGGGATGGAATATTTTATTCCTTTCTCTGATATCCCGCTCGGTTATAAAGCCCGTCCTTGGTTTAACAGCGAACGTGCTCTCGCAGAGACTGTCAAGCAAAAAGCTTACCAGGCATGGGCCGAAGCGCGTGCTCGTAAAGATCCAAATTTAGGGGATTAGGGGATTTGAAAAGGGTTTTAACCGCTCTGCTAAAGCATTTTAAAGAACTTTGCGTGGAGCTCGATTGGAGAGGATTAGCCTGATTGGGGAAAAGTCATCTGCTCACCCTTCCGGTAGTAAGGATTTCTGGTCCCTGGCCAAGTCTATCGAAAGCAACTTCTGTCGCCCCACGCTACCACCGTTGATTAAACCTGATGGCTCATACAGCTATTGACAAGGCTAAACTTTTTGCGACTCTTTTTGCAGGCAACGCACATCTGGATCCTGGATCCAATCAGCCACTAAGTTAACCTCACTGTGGTTATTCCATGCCTAATATATCTATTAAACAAAAAGATGTCCTTAAAGTATTACGTAGCCTAGATGTCAATAAAGCCAGTGGGTCTGGTAAGCTGTGGTACTTAAAAAATGCGCACCAGAGCTCTGTCCCATCTTGACGCGTCTCTATCGTCTCTCTCTTAAAACCAGTACAGTACCAAAATCCTGGAAGCTCGCCAATGTGCAACCTGTCCCTAAAAAAGGTAGTCGGGCTGAGCCCACAAACTATAGACTAATTGCCATCACCTCCATATTCTGTAAGGTTATGGAGCGTGTACTGAATGAAAGGCTGCTCAGGTATCTAGAAAGTAATGACATCCTCAGTGACCGGCTATATGGCTTCCGCCGAAACCGGTCCACGGGGGACCTTCTAGCATACGTGACGCATGTGTGGGGTCAGGCTGTCGACCAACATGGAGAAGGGTTAGGGGTTTCATTAGACATATCGAAAGCCTTTGACAGAGTTTGTCATGATAGTCTTTTGATCAAGCTTCCTTCCTACGGCATTTCTCCTGGCTTGTACAGCTGTATTACAGATTTTCTGAGGGGTAGGTCAATTCGGGTAGTTATTGATGGCTGCTCATCAGACCTCACGTTACAGACGTCACGTCGACAGAGAATTTGCACAGGAACTACACGAGCTGATTCCATCATCTGACTTCTGCCACAGGTCATCGAGGCAGACATTCCATCAATATGTCGTCAGCTTTAATAAAGCCCGCACGAAGCGCTTTCAAAACTCCTTCTTAATAAGAACTGCCAAGGAGTGGAACGCACTTCCTGCCTCGGTGTTCCCCTGCAACAGATACAACCTGGGTCTCTTCAGGACAAGAGTGAATAGGCATCTCATGGGCAAGCGTGCTCCATCTTAGACCACATCGTCACTTTCCATCAGGTGTGTTATGGTCAAACGTAGGCCCATTCAATCATAAAAAAAGAAAGGCAATCTCCATACTATCGAACCAGCTCGAACTCGCGTCGACCTGCGCCGAGAAGTTCCGACCTACGCCGTACAGCGCAAGTATATGTATAGTATGTACAAAAGTTAAGTAAATTCCAAATGAACAACCAATCACAAAAAATCCATATTGATATTGCTATATCGTTCAAACATGAACCTCTACATGAGAAATGTTGAAAAATGCTAATGTTTATAGACTTTATGGGCAACAATAATGGGCTTGATGAAGTAACGGCAAAAATGTAGCTACTACTTTATGCTGAAAAAATACTTTAAATTTTTCTAGGAAGCGATCGAGTCGCAAATGGCCATAAAGAACATGGTCGGCCCAGCACGCGATATACTGGAAGACGTTCCACCGAGGGATAAATCTCCGTCCGAGGTAAATATTTCCTTCCAACTAACATAAATACTCTGACATACATTACACAAGAATGACCCTATTAAAAGTACCTACTAAGAAATGGTTCTGTAGTTGGAAAAAATGCAGTGTCTATTTTCAGTTTTGTAGAGCTCATTTTTTCCATCTTAGATGCCGAATGTGTTGTCATAATCCAATAATATATCTTGAATGATTTGCCACTGTTAACATTGTTATTAACCACTCAATACTTAACTAGATACTCTATTACTTTACCATACAGTAATGTAAAATGAACACTAGTCTATTGCAACATTAGATGCATTTTTCCAAGTCCAATCTCTCATAGACCTACTTATTTACTAGTGACTAACAACCCTGTGTTTGTCTATTTATGTTGTTTGTCGGGAGTGCATACATGTCGCTTCGCTGGCATACCGTTGTCGTGTCCGCAACTGGGGTGTGTTTGTCAAAATTGGCTTTACATAATTATAGAAATGGCCCCTACCACGTATTGCGTTACGTACAAAACCGGGGCAAATACTGGCCGTCAAGGAGAAGGAAAAATTGTTAGACGAGCGCATTACCGTTCGCACTGAGGAGTTCGTCTGCCCGACCACTGGCGAGACCAAAGTCAGAACCGTCGAGTACATTGAAAAGGTCATTGAAAAGGAGGTACGCGTAAGAGACCGCGATCTGTATATTGTGCTGCATTTGTCGCTGTACACAAGCAATGCCGTATCGTGTGTGGTTTTATCTTTGTATTATCTTGACGCTTAGCTTTCTACGTGCAACTAGAACTCGACTGCGACGCGATTACTGACGACCTTACTACGAATTGTACGAATGACTGACGATTACTTGTAAAAACACTTTTGGGGCCTCAAAGCACAAATAATAAGCACACCCGTGAAACACAAATTGAATTTTTAGATACACGTAGCATCACGATTTTAGAACTAATCTATGAAACGCTTTTAAATATGTAATAAGATGTTGTGTATCGTGTTGTAAAAATATGTACGTCCCTTTCTGTGAGTGTTGTCCTGGTTGTATTTAAGTATTCACATGTATTTTTTTTATTGATTCCCGTATTGTCCTACACCAATATTGCATGATTTATTTGGCATGGCATGCTAACCTGTTGTGTATCATTTGTCAGACGATACCTGGATTCTAGACACGGATACCTTCACCGAAACGCAATGGTTCGTTGATTTATTTATTGTATTTATATGTGTTTGTAGAGCTTCCTGTCATCGCTTTATAGCTGGCTGGAGCGACTAACATACTAATGCAATTGTTATATACTAACTTCACTATAGAAATTATTTGCATGTTCGGTACAGGTAGTTAGTTAATTGGTAATTACTGGTGCATGAAGTACAATTATTTTTTTGTGATAGCATAACTGAGAAAATGCGAATAGGTCCTCTTTCTACTTTCGTATCATGAATTAGAAATATATTTTGCTAAAAAAAAGTTGGGATGCACCTATTTCTTTGAATCATCTCAAATCTATTTTTGTTTAAAATAATAACTAATTGTTTGGCTATTATTAATATATCACACGAAAGTAGCTCTCATTCTTACACAATTCATGAATAAAATTTGATAAAATGTTAATCTGCAAGTATAACTCAGTGTTTAGGGTTTCGTACATCTAATGAGTCACTTGGAGTTTTGAAGACCTCACCTTCAATGACACCTTATGCGATCGTCGCTGCCGTTTAAGTGCAAAAATTATATCCAGGTGAAATTATCAAAAGACCAAGTGGCTCATTACAAAAAAAAACAAGCCAACGACACGCTCACACATACCTCTTCGCACACAGGTGGAAACTACGCAAGAGAAAATAATATCACTGGAGCTGACGACGAGCCCCAGCAGCGAGACTGCGCCCGACCTTGACGAGGCGGGTATCAGCCTCGGGGAGGGAGAAGTCAGCCTCGGGGAGGGGGAGGCCGGGGAGAGCTCGCTGCAGCCCGACATAGTGCAGGTAGTGAACCCACTGCTCGACGGCGGCGCCGGCCGCGTCACCGCCATCTCGGTGGGGCCGGCGCAGCGCCTCACCGCCTACACCGACCAACACTAGCACACCACGATACAACTCCAACACTGCCTTCCCACTAAAAGATGAGCAGTTTAGGGATGTGTAAGGAAGAAAAACCTACCAGTTAGATGATAAGAGCAGTGAAGTAAGTAAGTTAAATGGATGAAGATAAATGAGACATATGAGATATATGATGATGATATTGGTGCATTATTTTCCTCGCTACACATCTGAACACACTAATCTTTTGGTGGAAAGGCATCCTTGTGCTACTTACTGAAAGAAATAATGCACTACATTACGAGCCTAATTAAATCACAGCCACAGCGCCACATCCTAATAACATTATTTATTACAAAACTTGGTAAAGAATCTGAAGAATACAATACGACATTCGTGGATCACACACGCGTCTACCTGACTGTGTGAAGTGTGGCAAAGAGGCAAAAGGACTTCGCAATGTAGTGAGATTTCTGCGTCAATACGTAGTGCATACTAGTTCAATGGCCTAGCACACAACCATCTCCCATCCGATTCGATTGGTCAATCTCCGCAGGCTACCCAACCCATGACACATCCATTTCAACTCGACTCGACGCTCGTCGAGAACTCGACTCGATCGTAGATTTCTTCAACGAATCGAACGTTTGTTTATTACGGCATCGAAACTAGTTTCCATCCTTACATTTTTGTATTGTAACTGTGATAATAAATTTAGTGTTCCACCGACTTATTTTACGTGAAGGTGTTTGAAGAAATCCACCAGCGAGCGTTTAAGTGGCATTTTTATACAGATCACAATTCTTATTTTTGTTATTTTAATTTTGCGACGGAGATTTTAGGTTAACTTTTAGGTGTTGCTGGTGTCGATTCTATTGTACCAATTTCTAAACTAAATTCGACTGCCTTGAAATTGTAGAATCTTATTTTCACACATTGTAATGAAAAGAGACGCAGATAACTTTAGGTCCATAAGTTTAATGGTACAATGGAATCAACGCCGCGTCTATCTTGTGGTAGTTAAGATTTTATTCTTGGAATACTTTACGTATTTAATTTTTAATGACTTTCATTCCGTGCAAGTTTCTCAATGTATTGACTGAATGTTGATGCTGTACCTGTTTAAGGAAACTTTGTAGATGTCTGGGTGATGAAGTAAGAGTAAATTGTATTATTCTGGGCGAGTGTAAGTTTACGAACGTTTGTGTAAATAACATCGACGCAGTATTTAACGTGCTAGAGGGTTGAATGTGTAAATGTTGGCATCACATTTTTAATTTTTTAAACATTTAAATAAACTTGATTTATTCTTTCCTTAGACTATTCTTAATTATTTAAAGTTTTATTTGTCAATATGTTAATTGTAATTCAGTATTTTGTGTCTGTCCTGATTTATTAGAATTATAATGAAATTTAATGTTTTATTTTGTGGTGCCTTAGTTTCTCAAATGATTTTATGATGGAAATAGTACGTGCATTCTGTTTTATATTATTTTAAATGTAATTGCAACTTTATTAGATGGAATACTGTACGTAAGTGTTCGTATTTTACCCCTTGTAAGAATTTGCTATAATTTTTATTTGACTTCATTGAATGGTATGAAGTCTTATTTAAAATAAACATGAAAGAAGTATTAATAGATACTTCAATATTTAAATGAAAGAATGGATTTCTATGTGCGTACTTTATACCTTTTTAATAAGGCTCTTTTAGAGATACATCCTTTGTAAACTAATGAAAATATTGTATGTTTGTCCTTATAAATGGTTTAATATATATTTTAATAAAATGATTGCCTTGTTTCATTCAATATCCAAAAAACACCCCCTTACGATACTAGGAATATCATTAAGTATACAACGTGCTGGTGTTGGGTGTAGTAATACTTCAGGGTGTTGTTTTATCCATCAAAGTAAACAACTTTTAGAACATTAGTTTTCGAAATTTAAAGGAAAAATAACAGTCTCCATACAAAATAGCTGGTCACGTGATCAATTTTGTTTGAAAGAAACTGATGTTATGAAAGTTGTTTACTTTGACGGGTAGAACCTTAAGTATTACCACACCCAAAACCAGCATCCTGTAGAATACTTCAAATCTGGTTCTAAAATCATACCAGCGGCTTTTTATATTCTCTTTGTCAGTGGCATCGAGCTATAATACGAAAGTGCACAACAAAAAAACCAACAACCGGTTGAGGTAGTTACCAAAACCGGTTGTTGTTGAAATGGTACTAAAAAAACTCGAAATAATCTTAATAGAATGTATAATGAAATTGCAAAACATAATTCGATATCCTAGGACAGGGACAAGAAAACATCTTAAAAGTATAACTAGTGAAGTAACTATTTCTTCGGAGCGATGATGCCCTCCAGTTGCGCCTGTAACAAGATAAATTTTGCTTTTACAACAACACACATACATCATAACTAAAAGTCCATCGTCAATCTCAATCGTATCCTAATCCTAACTAATATTATAAAAGCAAAAGTACTCACTTTCGCTTTTCGTAAAAGCGAAAGTGAGTACCTACTTTCGCATCTATAATATAAGTAAGGATTAGGATTTAGGTTGGTTTCGCTCTATCTACTCGACCGATTATCGTGAAATCTTGCATACACGTTGCCAGGAAACAAGAAAAGGACATAAGTTACTTTTTCGGCGCGGTTTATACCACAGGGCGCAGCTAGCATTGAATAAACAAGAATCATTTAGTATCGACTTATAATAATAAATAATCATTAATCATCAAGTATCGACTGCAAGAGTAGCCTCCGCAAAATGTTGAGAGAAATATGAAGATAGCTAGATAAGATTAATGTTAAAGGTTTAGTGTTGAAAAGTACAGATACGTGTGGTCGGCTATCGTGACGCAGAGCAAAGAGAGGCTCGACTAGGGCTGTCGCCAGGGCTCAAGGATGGACTTTCCAGCAACTTTTTATTTTTATCCACTGCAGCGAGGCGAAAATGGATTGTTATGTGTCTGCCTTATGTTTCCTCGTAACTGGTAATCCGAATTAGATAAATGATGTCGGTAGATTCGTCTTTATTAGAGTACTAGCTGCGCCTGCGGTTTCACCCGCGGTTAAAAAGTATCCTATGTGTTATTCTAGACTATAGTCTATTTCTGTGCCAAATTCCATCCAGATCTGTTCAGCCGTTCTGGCGTGAAAGAGTAACAAACATCCATCCATCCATCCATTCTTACAAAGATTCGCGTTTATAATATTAAGTAGTATCAGAAGCTAACACACACTATATATGGCGAAATAGCTTATCTAATCCTAATGGCATCTAATAGTGTGGGTTACCGCTCCCCAGGAGCAGCTTGTGATACTCTAACGACATCATTCATCGAAGTCGGTTTACCAGTTACGAGGAAACATAAGGACAGACACATAACCATTCATTTTCGCCTTGCCGCAGTGGGGTAAAAATAAAAAGCTGCTGGAAAATCCATCCTTGAGCCCTGGCGACAGCCCAAGCCGAGGTTCGTACCATAAAGGTGTCCTTGAGCTAGTATACTTTATATAAAATAGTATGGCTAGTCGCTATCTAATCTAAAAGCCTTTTGCCAGCAAACTTCGCAGGATCTGTGCGCCACCTGCCTAACGTCCGGTACGCTGTAGAGTTCTCAGTGGCCACCAGCGTTAGTCATTTCCAAAAAAATAACATTATTATAAGAAAAACAAAAACTCGGTTGCAAAATATTGTACCCTATGTCCCTTCCACTATCAAGACGACTCAAAAAACACCTCATATGTAGAAATCCATCAAGCTGTTTAGGCTGTAGGGCGTGCCAAAGAAACCTCATACGTATTACACACTCAAAAAACATAACTCTCCTTGCGCAGTCGGGTAAAAAAGGCGCTAACCTTGAGCTGAGCGTTGGTCTTCTTCAAAGCGAGCAGTTCCTCCTGGTGGCGCTTCTCCTCGGCCGCCCTCAGCTCGGCGGCGCGTCGCTCGAGCTGTTCCGTCTTCTGCTTCAGTTCCATGGAGAGCTTCTCCAGCTGGGAGCGTTCGTTCTCCAGCTTCGCCACTTGGTCCATGAGGTCCGACTTGCCTTGTTCCGACTATATTGTGAGACGATAGATTAATCATGTTTTATGTGGATTTATAAGTGTAAATAGCCGTGCCCCGCGGTTTCACCCGCGGTCCCACAAGAACCAAGAACCGTTAATTTTTTCGGGATAAAAATACCCCATGTCCTTTTCTGTACCCCAGACGATATGTATGCAAAATTTCAAGACGATCGGTTGAGTAGTTGAGACGTGAAAGCGTTACAAACAAACAAACTCACTTTCGCATCCTACTAATATTATACTCGTAAACGCGAAAGTTTGTAAGAATGGATGGATGGATGTTTGTTACTCTTTCACGCCATAACGGCTGAACAAATTTGGCACAGAGATAGATTATAGTCTAGAATAGCACATAGGATTATCAACCGCGGGTGAAACCGCAGGGCGCAGCTAGTTATAATATTTTTACACATTTATACTTTCAATACTAAATAATGTAGTCCTACTCATAAATGTAACGGTTTGTAAGTAGGTATGTTTATTTGTTTCTTCTTCACGCTCAAATGTACGTATTTGAATGATTTTTGGAACTAAATTTGAGATTAATAGTATACAGTACAGTACACAGTATGACAACGCGAGGCGCAGCGAGTAAAAGTTTACCATATGCCATGCCGAATCCCATTATATCATAGTGCTAGCCGACTAAATTCTGGATAGGCGTGGTTAATGTTAGAATCATTTCAAGGCTTGACAATATTTATTTAACAAATCCAGAGATTATCCGTTTACCTGCAAAGCTTTCCTCATTCCAAAAGCTATAGAACTGCAATACAACGTTTGGTAAGCTTCCATCGTGATTCTGGCTTCGTCGCGCACTCGCAGTAGCAGGAGACCTCTTTCACCGCAATTTATTGTCACCTATGGAAATACAAATGCACTATTATGCAGAAACTGGGGTCCAGCGCTCAAGTGTTGCTGGTCGAACGAGGTGTCAATTGAAAATTTTAAAGCATGTGTTTCGTCCAATCAGCAGCTGACAGTATAGTGTTAGCGATTCTAAGAAATGTACATTAAAAATTAAAAAAAAAAACCCCGGCGCTGATTCATCAACACCGATTTTCATCAAATATAGCTAAGAACAGTCCCGAATAATTTACCTTTCAAACAAAAAAAAAATAATATCAAAATTGGTTTATGCGTTCGGGAGCTACGATGCCACAGACACACACACACGCGCACGCACACACACAGACACGTCTAACCTATAACAGCCCGTCGTGTCGCGCGCTGCCCACGGAGCACGTCACCAAAACCGCAACCCCTAACCCGCCTTCGTCGAGCGATGCTTCTTCGCACCACCGCGCCCCGGCGCGAGATGTACTCTTCGCCTAAGGTCGAGAGGAGCTCCCTGGGATATCCAAACAGCGGGCGGACCCCACCGACAGCCGTCGGAAGCGCGGACCGCCAATTGCTGCTGAGGTAAGGCCGGCACCGCTCACACAGAGCCACCGGCCGACCACTCCTTGCCGCTTAACAGCGACCGCCTCTCAACCAAAGGGAAGTTTTGGCGGAAACCGAAAAGATGGTGTCGTGATTTTGTATTATGTTTTAAATCTTGTGATTCTTCGCGTGATAAAGTGTAATAATTGTGGATATAACCTTTGCCGATTCGTTAACATGCATGAGTGTGGGCAAAAGATACAAAGTGTTATCTACAAAACTCCACTTAAAGTTTCAGTGAAGTATCCACGGCTTTACAGAAATTGGAAAAGGAGAGGGATTCATCTCATCTTTCATCACCCTCTCCTTTATCATCTTCATGTTAGATTTAATAACTCATACACGAATAAAATCAAACGGATGACAAGGCGGTATGGCCATGTTGACTTTAGCATGCCCTAAGGACAAAACAAAAAAAACAACCAAAGGGTTGCTAGAGCCGTGGTAGCCCGCTAAAGCGCGCCCGCGCCCACTCTCGCCGTCCAAAGACACCGCTCCGTCGCTAGTGTAGGTGAGTGCGGCGCGGCCGCCGGCACAAGCCGGGCTAGCGCTCGCACTCAGCAAATTTGGTGGGGGAACACCCACAGCGTCCAATCTCGGAAAAGAGGAACGCCTCGAGTCTGAAACCTCACTCCCCCCAAAAGGGAGGCAGAAGAACCCGGTGTCAAATAAACGAAATAAATATGGCTTTCACCCGCACCATGCTACACTGAATAGTCACCTAGTTACCTGTCTTATAAGTTCATCGAAGCACTGAGTGTAAAGTTGTCGACGCACCGGGCATATACCCGTCTCTCTCGCTTGCCGCTGCTGAAGACGTGTGTCGAGCATCTCTTGTAGGTTTATCACGTCGAGTCGCGTCGCTGGAGTCGATGATATCTACGAAATCAAATGAGGAATGGATTCCTAATTATGGATAGCAAAAAGTCGCCCCTTTTAGTGCCCTTTTAGCCCACATACCTATATGGGACAGCAATAGGTTAGTCATACAGAACATATCGTCATGCCTTTCCCTGGAAGGGGCTGGCAGAGGTGTATTTAACACCTACACTTCGCCGGACGATATTCACACCCAAATGTGGCAGGGGTTGAGCCTGTCGCGAATCCCGGGCTCCAGTTATGCAGCAGATGACATTAAATACGCACATATGTTCACACAATGAACAAATTAGTGCGCGCCTTCGGCTGGGATTGAATCCGCTCCCTCTGGCTTGAGAAGCAAGCTTCTCTCACTAGGCTATCATCGCTTCATCGTAAATCATACAGTGATTGAAAATTCTAACTACCAGTGTACCAGGGACGCGGTGGAAGTTGAGAAGAGAACTGGGACTCATGGAAATGGGAACCATTTATGCAGTAAAATATTTTTTACTTAAGAGTCCCGCGACGCTTTGAAAATTCCAAACAAACGCGCTTGTCAAATTTCTTGGAAACCATTTGTCAGATTTTGATGAAATTTAGCATGTACAATTAAATTTTTTTTTTTTTTTTTTTTTTTTTTATGTTTCAGTTATCTTGCGATCGGCTTAGCAAGCCCTTAGCAGATGTGTTGTATGTGTAGATAGCGGGAGAGAACTGTTGCTCCAGTGAGCAAGCTGACTCATAATAGATTCGGATTTGTTAGTTAACAAAATCCCATATGTGTTGCCTTTTGAGCCTTCTATCACACAATGGTTTACATAACTCTGTGGCTAGGGTATTTGTATGTGTTTTTATTCGGTTTTTGTATTCAGTTGCTCTGTGTTCCACTTCTTCTTTAACTGTTTTCATTTCTGTGTACTCATGCAATTCACTAGTTTTGATAAATAGAGGTGCATTGGTTATAGTTTTGAGTGCTTTATTTTGGAACCGTTGTAAAATTTCCACGTTAGAGTTTTTTGCTGATCCCCATAACTCAATGCCATACATCCAGATGGGCTTGATTATAGCTTTATAAATGAGTAACTTATTTTCCATGGTTATGTGTGACCTTCTGCCTATTAGCCAGTTCAGGTTTCTTAGCCGTATGTTTAGTTCGTCGCGTTTTTTTTGAATATGTATTTTCCATGTTTGTTTCCTGTCAAGATGCATGCCTAAGTATTTTGCTGAATCTTGATGGGGAAGAACAGCGTTGCCAAGTTTAATTGGGGGGCAGTTTTCTTTTCTTAAAGCAAAAGTGACGTGTACTGATTTGCTGGGGCTAGCCTTGATGCGCCACTTTTCCATCCATTTGTTGATTTTGTTAAGATGACTTTGTAGAGTTAATGAGGCAACATCGGGGTTTTCATGGTTGCTAAGTGCAGCGGTGTCATCAGCGAAAGTGGCAGATAGGACATGATCTGTTGTAGGTATATCTGCAGTGTACATAAGATACAGAGTAGGGCCTAAAATGGAACCTTGGGGCACTCCAGCTTTTATGTCTTGAAAGGCAGAGTAGGCGTCATTGATTTTAACTCGAAATATTCTTTCTTCCAAATATGATTTAAGGAGTAGGTAGAAGTTGTGTGGGAGTTGGTTCTTTATTTTGAAAAGCAAGCCCAAGTGCCAAACCTTGTCGAATGCTTGTTGTACGTCGAGAAAGACAGCAGAGCAGTACTGCTTTTTCTCGAGAGCTTCTCTTATTTTATTAGCAACACGGTGGACTTGTTCTATAGTTGAATGGCCAGTTCTGAAACCAAACTGATGTTGTGGAATGAGATCATTTTCGGTCAGTATTCGTGTAAGCCTTCGTAAGATGACCCTTTCAAACAGTTTCGATAAGGTTGGTAGTAAACTGATTGGTCTGTAAGAAGATACAAGATGCGGAGGTTTGCCAGGCTTTGGAATCATAATTAACTCTGATATTTTCCATATTGATGGGACATGTCCAATCCTAACTATGCCATTAAAGAGGTGTGTTATACCGACTATGGCTTTTTTAGGAAGTTTTCGTAGAATTTCAGCTGTTATCAAGCAGAAACCAGGAGCCTTGTTTAACTCCAGACCTTTTATTTCTCTTTGGATTTCTCGGGGTGAGCAACTTTGAATCGGGAGAGATAGTTGTAAGTCAGTTTCTAAGTATTCTCTTATTTCTTTTTCTGTTTCTATGTCACCGCTATTTGGAGTGAAGGCTTCACACAGGAACTCTCCAAACGCATCAGCCCGTTCTTTGTCTGTTCTAGCCCAAGTGTCGTCATTCATTTTGATAGGGTGTTGTGCAACCAGAGGGGCCACCCTACTATTTTTTACTGTGTTCCAAAGTGAATACTCGTTTTTAGCTTGCGGATTTAGGTTGGCTAATTTGTTTTGCAGAGTTTCCTCTTCAATGTCTTTAAGGTACTGTTTTAGGTCAGCGGCTGCTTTATTAAACGCTCTTTTGTCTTGGGGATGTCGACTGCAATGCCACACTCTCCTGAGGCGTCTCTTTTCCAGGATCCTAGTTTTTATGTCCTTGGGTACGTTTTTACTACCTCGATTTAGTGTGGTAACCGGTGTACATTTCCATGAAGCTGTTTGTATTAGGTTTGTTAGACTTGTTGCATATTTTTCGATGTCATCTTTTGTTTTGAGTGTCACCTTCAAGTTTAGATTTTCGTCTATGTAGTCTCTAAATGCATCCCAATCCGTTTTTTTGGTGTATAGTCGCTCCTTGGCTGGTCTTTCAATTAAAGTGGAACTTATTGTGGCAATTACTGGTGTGTGGTCTGAGCTGCTGTCTAAACAAGTCTCCACTTTTAAGTAATGGTTTGACAATCCTTTATACACAAAGAAATCTAGAAGATCTGGTGTCTTATTTGGGTCTGTAGGCCAATACGAGGGTTCACCTGTACTCAGTACATATAATTTATTTTTATCTAGACTTTTTTTCATTTCTCGGCCTCTGGGCAAAGTTAGTCGTGATCCCCAGCAAACGTTTTTGGCGTTCCAATCGCCTCCACATATAAATCTGTGTCCAAGGGTTTTGAAGTAATTTGTGAACTCTTCTTCTTTTATGATGTGCCTTGGGGGACAGTATACTGCCGATAGTGTTATAGACCCTCGTTTGTCTTGCACCCTTATTGTAGTAGCTTGTATTGGGTCGGTTTTATATTCTTGGAGAATCTCGTGCTTGATATGTTTTTTGATAATTACAGCTGTACCTGCATGAGCAGTTCCGTCCGGATGGAATGTCGAATGTATACTGTAATTTTTTAATGTTGTGTTGTGATTTGGTGTTAAGTGTGCCTCCGATACAAGAAGTACATCAATATTCTCATGCTCTAATAGGGTTTGTATATCGTATTTGTGCCTAATCAGCCCATTGGTGTTCCATGTTACTACTTTCAGCGTGGCCATTTCAATTTACTAGTTTACTGATTACTGTTGTGAGAAGGGTCATCATTGTTGACATTTGTTCTAATAATTTATCCAGCTTTAAAGCTTGTTGTGTGAGTAGCATTTCTAAGTTATTATTATTTGTTGTGGGTTGCGTTTTCGTAGCGTCTGCATAGGATTTTGTTTCTGTGGGTTTTTTGTTATTTTGTCTCGATTTCCCAAACATTTGGTATTGCTGTTGGTGTGGTTCTGTGGTGATATTTGTATGTCCTACATTATTTGGTTTGTTTTGTGTTGCGCTTCGATTTGTTGGTTTTTGTTTCCCCATTTTTCTGGATAATATTTCCTTGTACACCTCACACCCTTTGTAGTTAGCAGGATGTGCTCCTTCACATAATGCACAGGTGGCGGGCGTGTTCCGGTCTTTTTTAGGACATTCGGATGTTCTATGATTTTGCGCACACTTTACACAACGATACGGTCGCATGCAGTAATTTTTAGAATGTCCGTATTGTTGACACCTCTGGCACTGTGGTATTGTGTTGCTTTTTTTAGGCTCTTCAATTAAAACAATTTGGCTGTTGATGGATCTTATGGATTTAGCAGCATTGTTATTTGGGCCAGCCACGAGATTAACAAAGAATGTCGACGTACGTATTTTATCTGGGCCATATTTTACATTGATAATTTCTCCTTGTACTTTATTTCCAGTTTTTTCGAATTCTGCTATGATGGCACTGTGTGGGGTTGAGTGATGAAGCTTTCTTATCACTAGACGGCAGCAACGTTGGTCTTTTCTATTAAATGTGTGGCCTATAAGTCCATTTTCTCTGACTACAGTGATAATTTTTTTATAAGCCTCAATGTTTAGAGAATTTATTCTTAGTTGATTTTTATTTATGATTTTTAGGATGAAATCATCTATACCAGCAACAGTGTTAATTAATTCACTTAGTTTATTTATGTCTTCGATTCCATATAAGATGATAGGTGGAGGTTTGTTTGAGGGTTTCTCCTTGTATTTGGGCTCATCTTCTGTTAGGTCAATCTGTAAGCCATTGAATCTATTGTTGGTCTTGATTATTTCAGGAGATGGCGACTGCGATAACTTCTTTCGCTTGTTGCCTCTAGCTGTTGGAACTCGTTGCCATTCGGGGGGGCAGGGCGTGTTATCGGTGCTATTTGTTGCAGTCTGACTTTTCTGTCCTTTTGTTGAGGGGGCTGTGTTGGTAGCATCAAGCTGTGTTTTATTACCAACGGATTGACTTCTTGGTCTACTCATAAACAAGCTAGGGTGGAAAGCTTGTTGAACAAATCGTTTAATCGTACAATTAAATTAACAATATAATATATATATACAACAAAAACCAAGAACATAGGGGCGGAGCCTATGTTCTTGGTTTTTTTTTTTAAACATCTTCAAGAGAAAATAGAGCTATGAAAAATATCCACAATTTTAAGGGGTCACTTTTGACTGATTTATTCAATAGACAGACAAAGCAAATCAAAAATCCCTTTACATAGAGAGCTTTTCTAGATCATTAGCTTTTAAATGAATCCATAATACCAGGGAAATTCTTAGATATTTAAGAATGATTACAGAAGTGCAAAAGTCATAGAAAAAAAAAAAGAAATTGTACTAAAAAAGAATTTCACTCTGTAGGTAACTTTAGAGGCTCGTTAGTATCATTATTCGCTCTCTTCGCTAGTCTCCTTCTAGACGAAATGGCTATAGAATACCTTAAGCCAATGCGAAGTTAGTTAGTTACCGAGCGAAACGTCTATGCTTCAGTTTCGACAAAAATGCTTTCGTATGTCTGAATTCTGTTCTGATCTCTGTCTTCCTGTACAGGTCGCATTTTTTAGCAGATTTTCCTGATATTATAGTAAACTAATGATAGTAGGTTTAATAATTATGCATAGTTGTTTTTGTCGAGTCAGTTTTTGGAAATTCGCATCGAAATGAACCTGCTCACATAATTTCACGAGAATCGTTTGAGAAAGTATTACTAATGATAGTAGGTTTAATAATTATACATAGTTGTTTTTGTCGAGTCAGTTTTTAGAAATTCGCATCGAAATAAACCTGCTCACATAATTTCACGAGAATCGTTTGAGAAATGTGACCTGTAGCGGAAACAGACGTCAGTCGCGAGGTCTACAAGTCACAGAGCCACTAGTAAAAGTATCACCAAAAAATTGCACTCTTGTTTCCTGGGGGCTATTCCTGCGCGTAAGATGAGATGAGATTTTATCTTGGTCACTCTCACACTTACGACGTTTCATACGAGAGCAACAAGGACGAAAAATAGTGAGATGAAAATCTCAAATCTCCGAATAGGGTCCCTGTCTGAGACTTTCGCTCTAAGTAATCTCATGACTATTAATTATCTTAGAAAAGTATACCTTTTGCGTCCATATCTGTCCGTCTTCTTCCCATTCTTTCGGCGGCAGGATAGCATTGAGGATCTCTTCTGTCTCTTTTTTGGCTTCCGTTGGAACACATGGCTCGATAGACGCACCAGGCCGCGGAGAGGACTACAAGTACACCGAGTAGGTAAAAGTAAAGATAGTATCTAAATTCAGTTGAGTCCTGTGAAAGCACTCGCATTTTACCAAATAGAAAGTATCTTAATTAGGCACATTCTCGTGAATCACACTACTTCCTTTATGAATTTCAACAAAATCAGCCAGCATTTTAGGGGTTAGTCGTTAACAAACTAACACTTAGATCTTTAGGTAAGCACTTACAAATATTAGTGAAATTGTGTGTACTTACAACTTTTTCTGGTTGTTTAGTTACTAGAACGGGGTTGTCGTAACGGACTAATGTTTCCTCTGCCGATGCGGGAGCCCTTTCAGACATGATGTTATTATTTAATTATTTCTTGAAGACAATCTAGAGAAATCATAAAGTGACACTGACGTCGATGCATACAATAATATTGATTACCATGGCAACTGAATTGCATAGCAACCTTTTTGGTATTATTCTAAAAAGTTCTTGTTCATTATAGGTAATTAGATTAGGGAGAAAGGGTACAAAATGTACCAAAACGGTCATCTGTTTTTTAATAGAAGCTCATGTACGATTAGTTCAAAATCAAATCAAATCAAATCAAATATTTTTATTTAGGCACGAACAATAAGTACAACATAAGCTAAGAATCCACTGACTCCGAACTAGTGAAAACTGTGTTTCGGTAGCCAGTGGCTACTCCCATTAATAAACCTAAGTTTGTTATGTGCCTGGTAAAACAGAAGGTGTGAGTGTGTGTGTGTGTGTTAGTGTGCGTGTGTGTGTGTGGTGTGTGTGTGTGTGTGTGTGTGTGTGCACGCACTTAGTTGCCTATCTGTGATATTTAGGTATTCACCTATTCTAAACATGGATATTTCAAAGAAACAGACATAATAATTAACGATTTTAATTCTTACATTAGTTACCTACATACATAATATGTATATATTTCATTATCTACTTACACTTAGAACATAAATAAATCTAATTGCGGTTTACCATAAGTAAGTACTAAGTAGCTTAAAAGTCACTGTAAAGTAAAAGTACTTGTTGATCACTGCACTCCTATCAAATCAGTCAATTACACTTTAACATCTAGACCAGGGCTTGGAAGCCGATTAACTTTCTCAACCTTTTTAACGGATAAGTAATGATTTTGCTAAAAACCGTTAAGTATAATTGTTTTTTTTACTATTGCTTAATAGGCTTGCGTTTGGCCGCCAACACGTCTGATGACAAGCAGTGATGCGGCCTACGATGGAGCACGCTTGCCTAGAAGAACCCGATTCACTCGAGCCTTGAAGACACCCAGATCATTTTAAAGATTAAGATTATTTGTATGTTAAGATTTTTATTGTAAACTCGCGAATAAACGAGCACATATTATACCAGTTTTTTAAAAAAAGGTAGTATTATACTTTAGAGGGCGAACCGCCCGCGCTCCAGGTCCGTTCTGACTTTTAAGGGTTATAAAAAGCGCCAGCTACTTTCATTCATTTGAACTAAAACATATAGCTGATTGGTGTTCACAAGCAAATACATGTATTATTAAAGGAACTATCACACCATGCAATCTCTAATACGCGATTGATAGTCTGGCTGTGCGTGAGATATTTTCTGGTCAAGGCTCTCTAGTTCGAAAATTCACAGGAGCGAGAGTGACCACACGTCGACCAGACGTGCATGTGATAAGAAAATTATGAAATTTTAAGATGTTAGATTAAGCGCGGTCCAGGAGGGCTATTCCTGTGCGTGAGATGAGATTTTATCTTGGTCACTCTCACACCTATGACGTTTCAAACGAGAGCAACAAGGACGAACAAAGGTGAGATGAAAATCTCAGATCTCCGAATAGGGCCACAGATCCGTACGCGGGCGTAAATCCGCAAGATAGAAAAAAGGTCCTAATTGGTTCCAGTTAACTGGTTACAAGCCCCAATCAAGACGTTCAACCAACAATTCAACACAATCTTCACTACGAGTCACATTAGTTCACACTGCTGGAGGAGGAACTGGAGTCGGTCGACATGACCTCGACGTTCTCTTCAGCGAACGCATCCTTGTTCGGACCGTGGATGGGGACCGAGTTCCCTCCGTCCGCAGACATGAGACGCTGCCTCAACACCTCAACACAATCTTCACTGCGAGTCACTGCTGGAGGAGAAACAAGAGTCGGTCGACATGACCTCGACGTTCTCCTGAGCGGGCGCATCCATGCTCTGTCCATCGATGGCGACCGAGTTCCTTCCGTCCGCAGACATGAGACGCTCGGCTCAACACCTCAACACTATCTTCACTGCGAGTCACTGCTGGAGGAGAAACAAGAGTCGGTCGACATGCCCTCGACGTTCTCCTGAGCGGGCGCATCCATGCTCTGTCCATCGATGGCGACCGAGTTCCTTCCGTTCGCAGACATGAGACGCTCGCTTCAACACCTCAACACTATCTTCACTGCGAGTCACTGCTGGAGGAGGAACTGGAGTCGGTCGACATGACCTCGACGTCTTCCTGAGCGGGCGCATCCTTGCTCCGTCCGTCGATGGCGACCGAGTTCCCTCCGCCCACAGACATGTGCAGCTCGCCCGTCGGGTGCCACGTAAACTGGTTGGGGGTGGACGCTGGCACCGCTGGAAATTACCACAAAACTGTTTAATATTTATTTTTTACTGTGGTGCGTTAAATATGGATTTAGGCAAAAGTGACCTTGGGCACAGTGACCTTTAGGCAGAAGTTGACCTTTTATAGCGATCTGTTTTATTGTGGCCAATTTTAGGCGTTATGAAAGTTCATCGACTCTTCTACGGTCGGGTTGTAAGTATTTATCGCACAACATATGTTTAGTTTGCATGTCATTTCAAAAATGGTATTTTTTTTTCTCATCTATTTAGCACGAACTAAAGTAAATAGTAACTTTAAAACATACTACCCTAACTTAAAAAAAAATCATTGAAGTCGGAATTCCAGCTGACTACGTCATACAAAGGAGGAACCATACGTCATACAAGGAAGTTAAAACTTCCTTGTAGTTAATTTCTGAAAAAATCTAAGTTACATTTGAACCGGAAGCGTGTGACGTCAGTCTTTGCTCTATTATAGAAAGAATGGGTTATGGGAATCTTTGCTTTTGAGGAAATATTATTCTTGTGATTCTTGATGACTCTATTCATTCATATTCATGTCTGGTATAATTATTATAACTAACAGAAATTTTACTAAGATATCTTGTAAATACAGATTTATAATAGAAACAAAATAATATATGTTACAACAACAAACATAACATCCAACTCGATGTTTCCATGTTTCTTGATAAATCATCTAATCAAGTCAAATCAAAACATTTTGTTTTTGTTTTCCTACACAAACAACTAGATAGATATTAAGGTGATTCGTTTCGCTTAGGTATTGCGCGAAGTTAAATTTTCTATAAAAAAAATTGTATAAGAGTGGCAAATAAACAGATGCCCCGCGATGGTGACGGTAAACGGTAACCGCCGCAACTGGACATCTCCAACACTAGCGGTTCTGTTCATGTGCTTGATGCACATGAACAGAACCGCTAGGAACCTGGAAGGAAATTTGTAGACACACTTTTGAAAACGCTCCATGTCGTACCTCGGCGGTAAAACCTTCTGGGGACGATCATTCTACATTCTGCAAGTACGCAGTAGGAAGGAAAGGCGAATGCGGGCAGTATGGGAGGTCCAAGCTTGCAAGAAGTCGGAATAAGCTCTAAGACGGTAACGGGAAGTGCGATGGTAGAAATTTGACTATTTACAAAACATTTGAAGAACAATCCCCAAAAACAACCGGTAGAAAATTCAGAGAGAACCTGCCTACATCTCTACAGAGACTACGAACTCTAGCGCCAAAAATAAAAAATAAACTGCTTAAAATTTTAATGTCGCGCAATAAACGAAACAAATCACCTTAATTCTTTTAAAAAAATATAATTAAATACAATTGCAGAAAAAAAACATTTCAATGCAAAATAATAATACATACACGATGTAAGAAACCCTGTATTGTGTGTAAAACAGAAAAAAAATTAGATTATTTTCAATGTGTTCGACGTAAGCAAATTCGCAGGACAAAAATAGCAGCTAGGATAAAAAACTGTCATTGTAAAGACCTCGTTTAACATCTAGATACTTGGAAGCTGTGAGTAACAAAGCTTTAAAAGGCAATACCTTGTTTCCACTACTCATTACTGAGTAATTGTATCCTATCACATGCCTAGCACGCGCGAATGTAATGAATCAAGTTAGGTGTCTTAGCGCCTCAAATCTTAATGGGAAAACCCTTGATGTCAATACAGAACCTTTTATATATGACTCGATTGATTCTATATTCATTTACAAGTGCAAGCTTGTTCGTTGAATAACTAAGAGCATATAGACGGTCACTGATCATAAAAGCAGGAAATATAAATGTTTGTTGACAAAGTCATTTGATAATTGGTTGTGTATTGGAAAACAAATAAGATAAAATCATAGATTTACCACCACATGGATTAGAGTCTAACATAAAGTTCCCCAAAAGAAGTGTTTTAAAATCATCAGAAGGAACAGCTTTCGACGTCAAAACAATGCCTAATTATTCTTACATAAATTTTTACCTACTATCTACCTATAGTTTGGACATAATTACATAACATATCGTCACGCCCTTCCCCTAAGGGGCTGGCAGAGGTGTAATACAACACCCACTCTTCGCCGGACGATATTCGGTCCAAATGTGACAGGGGCGAGCCTGTCGCCATACACCGGGCTCCAGTTAACAACATACATAGTTGACAAACTCAAAATCCATGTATCTGTAAATCTATGCTTAAAGTGATAAGTTAAGAAAAGCTTACCCCCTCCTGTGGTCATTCTGTGCAGTTCATTGAGAGTGGAAGGAGCGTGTCCGTTCAGAGGAAGGTCGCAGAGCCGGCCGAGCATCCCGACTCGCATCTCGAGGTCTGTGGGGTACGGCCGACGAGGGTCGCCCGGCTGCCACGATAGCGGCGCACTCACCGCATTTGATGCACTGATTCTGCACACAAAGTTTAAGGTCAGTTTTTCCATTGTCACTAAAGCCTTTTATTGACAAAAGATTTTCCATTGTCACTAAAGCCTTTTATTGACAAAAGAAGTGTCAGCAGAATAATAGCTCCAACATGGGCTTGCTTATTAAATCACAACAAATATTAGAAGTGTAAAAGTTTATAGGGATCTTACTCAATCACGTTATAAACATCTGAACAAGTTTGGATGAAAGGGGTTCGAATCTTTTTGTCTGGAAGCTGGCATATCCACCCGCCGCCGAATGTAATGCTTTAGGGTACCTTGATACAAAATACTTTTTGTTTGTATAAATATCATAACATATCGTCACTCCTATCCCCCGAAGGGGATGGCAGAACTGTAATACAACACCCACACTTCGACGGACGATATTCAGTCCCAAATGCGACAGGGGGCGAGCCTGGCGCCATACACCGGGCTCCAGTCATGTAGAAGATGACATACAATACGCACATTTGTTCACACAATGAACAAATGGCTCTCTCTGGCTTGAGAGGCGGGCCTTCTCCCAACTAGGATGCCATCGCTTAGATGTCCCCTACCCATAAATACTATTTTCATATTTTGCAACAAGTGCAAAGTATTTTGGAAAAAAAAAACAAAGTGGTGGTAGGTGGCTATGCCACAAAGTTTAGAAGCCCTTTGGCACAGAGATAGATTATAGTCTGGAATAGAATTTAGCTACATTAACTTTATTAATTTTTAACATTAATTTAACTGCGAGTAACACCACAGAGCGCAGCTAATAAATAATTGAATAACATTTCATAGCTCCCCATTCAGTTCCTGTGTCAGGGATGCCATGGAATGATGGAACACACATAAATATATAGGGAACCAACATCCAGACCAGAAAACAGATTTCATAAATAATAATTTAATATTTAAACATCTACCTGGCCAGGAATCGATCTTGGGACCTCCTGCTTTTAAGGGAGGCTCGTCTTTTGATAAGAGAAAATGCATTATCGACCTACTTTAGGTACCTTTTAAAACTATTTAAAATAATCTTTGCTATCAGGTAAATTAGTAGTAGTAGTAAATTACCTAATTGCACTATTTACTCAGAACACTACTTTACCTGTGTGCAAACTTGATTAATTCTTCTGAAGGAACTGGTCGCTTTCGGGATTTCTCTATTGAAGCTAGTTTCTGTCTTGCCTGATACAATGATGTCGCGAGAATCTGTTCAGCATCTTTTAACTGCCTCTGCAAGGCATAGATGTCTTGGTCCTGTTAAAAATAGTAAAAATTTGTATGGTAGCAGGGGTAATTTTAAGCCAGTTAGCAACCACCTAGAAGTTTAAAATCTATCACCCAGCACCGTTTTACTTGTCATTATGCAGGCAATGTTTGCAAGATATCTGCGGGCCAATGAATGATGAGAAGAAATTTTTTTCATAGATTGTCCAACACAGAGACAGAGCAATAAATATCATACAAAAGCCAAATAAAAACACATAATAATACCCTAGCCACATTGTCATGTGAACCATTATGTGGCAGAAGGCTCAAAAGGCAACACATTTGGGACTTTGTTAACTGACAAAAATCCATGGGCATGCTGAGCCGATCACAAGATAAATAAAACAAATGAAATTTGTCCAACAATCTATTTTTTCAACCTCAAAAAGTCTAGCACTCAATAATATTCAATGCTACTCAATAATACTCAGTTTCTTGCCTGTTCTTCTAAGTAGAGGCTCTTTATCCAAACAAGGCGGTCAAGTCTATTTAAAAAAACTTTGATGTTCATAAGTGTATCTTTGATACCTAAATTGAATAAAAACATTTTGACTTTGACTAAATGGTGTCTCCTCTGTAGCCATAGATACATTTAATAGGTACAGAAAGTCATGTTTGACAGCAATGGTCATGCAATTTACGCCTGTCATATCTCCCAGATATGTAATAATAACAACTCATGATTACCTAATTACAGGCTAATTATTAGCCTGCTGGTTGCAATGGGCTGCAGCAAGGTTATGTGGAATTGTGCCCTGTCAGAGCCCACAAGCCCAGATGTCTTATTTTAGTAAGCTATTACTATAGGCCAGGTACCAATGCTGCATTCTATAGCCCCGGTGGCAGGATAAGAGATATAAGTAAGTATTTTAACTATAACTGTGTTCTTATTATAGAGTACTGCTGACACTTACTTTGTTATCAACTTCAGCTTTGAGTTCATTCATTTTCTGCTGGATTTTTGCCTGTTCATCAGCTAATTCAAGAGTATTTTTCAACTCGGCGTCTTTTGAGAGTAACAATTCTGTAAGCTGGGCATGGTCGGCTGCCGAAAGTTTCTGTGGCTTTGGTGCTATAGACACTTCTATCATTTCTCTGAAATATCGAGAAGACTCAAAGTAATGTAAAAATTAGAGCATTCAAAATGAATTCAATACGCAACAAAACTTACTTTGCAATGAGTTCAATGTCGTCTATTAAAGAAAGTAATCGGTCCTTAGTGCTTAGATGCGATGCCATATTTACTGCTTGCTTTTAAATTCAGTTAATTACTTTTTCTTAATTTCATTATCGTAGTAATTCTACAAAAATACTCAAATAAAAATAACTCAACTATCAACAAGACAGCGAGTACCAGACTCTTCAATCTTCATACATTTCTATTGGTAATCCGGAATGACCGGGTGACTATAACTATACTAATTTTGGTTGAATAGAAGTACTGTTGAACCTTAACATAAATGTACTAATTTTGATTTAGAAGTATTATAATCTCGTATTTCTATGACACAAATAGATGTCGCTACTTGAGAAGACATTGTGCTAAAATTGATAGGTACTTGATGTCCACACCATAACAGTATGGTGGTAGTCTCCTTGAAATAGTTGGATAATAAATATGATGTGTGACGCTAAATGTCAAAACAATTTGAGGGCGCTTGCTCTACTGGCCTCAGTGCTACCACTTTTGCACTTTTTGCGCTAGAATTAGCGATACTTTTAGAAGTTTTGGCACTTATTGTAGCATTTAACTTAATTTGTCGTACATATAAAATAATCAATAAATTAAAAAGTAACAAATAGAAAACAAGCTATGACGGCACCAAATGGCGGATTTTGCCATTAAGTTAAAAACAAAGACTCAAACGTATTTATGGTATTTATAACATTTTGATTAAATTAACGAGTTTGTGTTAAAAGTGTGTGATGCCGTGTTGTTTTCTTAAAAATTAAGAACGTTAAAGTATGATGTAAAGTAATTACGAATTCATTCACAATCAACAAAGTTAACATTTTTTTTTTCTAGGAGTTTTGTTACGTCACGTGACTATCGGCCTCTGTCCTAACGGATGAGATGTTATTTTCACTCACTCATTACGACTTTTCAAACGAGAAAGACTAGGACCAGAAAGCGTCTCACGCGCAAGAATAAGGCCCAGATGGCCATACTATCAATCGCATACGACAGTTCGCATGGTCATAGAGCCCCTTTCATTTATTGTCTAGTCAATCTAGCCATTTCTTATTTCATTGACTTGGCAACACTCGCCGATATTGACTTGACCGTCCGACTGAAGGACGAGTATCCATGGTCATGAATGAATTAATAAAAAAAAAAAAATTGACTTGACCGTTCCGACCGACCAATATTTTTGATAAGATGATTTTTAAGTTTTATGTTTGTTTTTAAAGTAATTTGCCGAATTTTTTAGTTTACCTTACTAGTCCGTTGAGTTGAGTGTGTCTCCTCCGGTTAGTGTGGTGTTGAATGTGTATTCTGTGTGGTGAGATAGAAACTCCTGGAACTGAGATAGAGACTCGAAGTTTTGTGTCTTAGAAATAAGATCCTAGGACTCCTACAAAATAAATGATGTCGTTGTCTTGAAGAAAGTGTTGCATAGATTCTGAAAGTGAGCTATATTAGTATTAGGTCAATATAATAAAGTAAAACCCGTATTTTCTATGGTAAACCCGGCACATAACCTCTAACCTAAAACTAAAACCTAAGCAAAATTATGTTGAATGTAGGCTATTATGACTAGTTTTGTTTTATAAGTATTAGTAAAAGTTTTATAATTTTTTATGTACTTACATAAGGTTTTTGAATAAAGAGTTACATGTAAATCATATTTTTATCATCATTAATTATTATTGATTGCTGCTACTTGTTGATTTTTAATTATGTAAAGGTGCTCCTTATTCGAGCCATGTTTTTATTGCAATATGGGTCCGGCAATATTGCCGGTAGCCCGGCCATCATCAGCCATGCTAGAAATGTATGACGATATAGCCCGGCCACCCTTAAAATATTGCCGGGCCAGTAATGCATTAAAAATATGGCCCGTCTTGTGATTACCAGCCATCAATAATTCATTGTTTACCCTATACCAAAATAATAATAAAAAAGTTTCATTAATCTGTAATATATCTACCTACAGCTATAGCTATTCGAATCATCGATATAGTTATAGTTATGTATGTAGTAAGTCCATGACACGAATACAGATGGCGCTGGCAGGTGTTGCTTGTTTTAGCTGCCAAGAGAGGTCTCTATTTCCATAACAAAGTACTCTGTGGCGAGTACTGCAAAGTGCCGAGCCGTCGTCGCCGGAGGCAGTGCTGCCAGATCAAAATACCGATACAGGCTACAGCTCTTGCAGCGCCTCAAAAAGCGCTAGATTTCATCAAATCGATTGCGCGCTGAATTTTGAAAATGGTATTTGTAAAAAAAAGCTTCCGCAAACAGAAATAGTCAAAACTGAGATAAAAACTCTAACAAATAATCAAACAACATTGACAAAATCAAATGCAATGACTAGTAAATGCACATGACGTATGGTGCCAAATTCATGATGACGTGAGGAAAAAAACTATTGGACACAATATTGGTTTCCGAAAACGTTATAATTATACCTAAGTGTAACAATCATATAAATATATAAGTCAAAAAGAGCTAGATCTAGCACAGAAAGCGCTAAAATGGCAGCACTAGCCAAAGGCGACACGACAGCTGACATTGATGACAGCAACAAAAGTCAGCAAGTTTTTTTTTCTCTCCCATCTAAGGAAATTTGGCGTCAAACGTCTCGTGCATTTGCCAGTGTCAAGTTATTACAGTTTTTTTTTCACAAACGACGGAGTGATGATGACGATGATGAATCCCTTCCCTTTCCATTTCAGTAAAGTGATGGATACTTTACTGAGACTTTAAGTGGAGTTTTGTAGAGAAAATAAACAGTCACATTTTGCAATGTTTGTTTTGATTTGCCCACCCTCGTGCACGTTAACGAACCATTCTAAGGTTAATAATCCACCATTGATACACTTTAACACTCGAAGAATCACAAGATTTAGAAAATAATATAAAATTACAACAACAAGATTTAAGATTTTCATCTCACCTTTTTCCGTCCTTGTTGCTCTCATTTCAAACGTCATAGGTGTGAGAGTGACCAAGATAAAATCTCATCTCATCTCACGCGTAGGAATAATAGCCCCACTGGCCAAAAACTATGTTTCTGTCCGACCCAAGCTGATAGACCCAAAGTTTTAAAGCAGCCACGAAACTGTCATAATCCCGAAATAAATAATGTAGATTGTAGTATGGATGGACGGATGGGCACTTATCCAACCACTACAATTTCCAATTAACGATACCCAAAAATTTAATACCTCTGGTAATTCAAAGATTTTACGGCTAGTTACGCTTTGATTAATGTAAAAAACACCACATCTAAAGTTAGCAAGCGTTTTTGTTTAGTTGTTTTTTTTAATACTTAAGTACTTAGTTATATCATAAACCAAAAAACTCTAGTTAAGAATCCTTTAATATTACAATTTTTAAGTTAAGCGAAAGTTTCGTGTTTGTAGTGTTTTTGCTTGTTACTTCTTCACGCTCTAAAAAGGGTGGACGGCTGGACGGATTTTTAGGGGAAAGTATGGAGGTGATGTACCTATCTAGGGCGTTGTTTGATTAAAAATTATGTTGGCAAAGTTTTTGCTATAAAGAAGAGTAGGTACGCCAAACCTCAGAACATAAGAATAATTGAAAGGGTGCCAAGTTGGTTAATTTAGCAATTAGGTAACTGATTGATGGACATTACCGGTCCATCAGCGTTAACGTAATAGAATGCAATGCATATAGCTTTAACTAGGAAATAAACCAGTGTCAGTGAAAGGCACACTCACTGATTTCTGCATCTGAAGATTTACCTATTTAAGTAGGTAGTACTTAATGAATGCATACTAATATCAACTTATCCCCTTTAAATTCAATGAACGTTGAAAAACTTTGGAATAGTAGGTAAATTATTTAGCGTTTTGTCTTTTTCATCTTATTTACTTAATTAAACATTTTTGAAAGAAAAAGACAACACACAGAATACTATTCGAGGCTATTCAATAGCTTTAATCAAGATAAAGACGCTGACTAGCGCCTGACGGAATAGTAAAATATTACGTAGTATTATTAAATGTCCTGTGATATTATTGCAGTCTGCAATTTCTGCGAAATAAAGATAGGGTCCTATTCCGCGTCTGACCGCAGACGGCAACAGCATTGCAGGCGACGTGTCGCATGTTGACGCGACACTACTGTTTTGTGTATTTGTGTAGGATACGTTCCGCAACGAGCGACATGCATTGACGTACATATTACTGCGTAATATACGTAATATACTACGTTAAATTACCCTATGAAATCATTGGCGACATGTGTCGTCTACTGCTACCGCTGGCTTCATGTCGCTCGCTGCGAAACGTACCTATCCTATACAAATACATACAAACCTAGTATTACGACGACACGTCGCCGCGTCGTTTGCTGCTGCCTTCTGTGGTCGGGCGCGGAATGGTAGGTGCCTTTACTTACGAACGTTTGCAAGGACAACGAGGATTTCGCTGGTATGGCCAAGTTTCGCACTGGCACAAACGTGGAAAGTACTCATACCTACCTACTTCAAGGATCGTCAATTAATCGCGTCAGACTCAAAAGGGGGAAAATATCACAATCAATAATATCACAAGAGGGTTTAAAAAGTTGCTAAAACATCATTGGATTACCCACCCCCACACGAAAATGTAAAAAATTAATATTAATCTTAAAAAATAAAAAAACTATTTTATGCTACCAATCCGAATTGCATTTTGTAAAAAATAAAACCAATGTAATCTAGCCTTTATTTAAAAAACAGCGGTAACAAACATAAAATATAAGTATATATAGGTATCTACAACCTAAGTGAGAATCCTCTTTTTTGAAGTTGGTTAATAACAAACGAGCATCTACGCAAGAATAACTTTTGTTATTTAATGAATAAGGTAGGTAGCCTAGGTACGTCTAGGAGCTCCACCTGCATTATCCATACCACCCACCTTAGGGGTTGACGGTTTTTGCATGGCCATACTACCTAGTAATACCTACTACTAATACCTATTATAAACGCGAAAGTTTGTATGTATGGATGTTTGTTACTCTTTCACGCCAGAACGGCTGAACAGACCTGGATGAAATTTGGCACAGAGATAGTTTTTAACCGCGGGTGAAACCGCGGGGCGCAGCTAGTAATAAATAATAGTACATGGCAGGCGGCGGTAAGCAAACTATGTATGTTGAGTAACCGGCTTGTTCACGCTGCTCGTGCGTGATCAGCTGGCTATGCGGGCCGGGGGAGGGGCGAGAGAGCGACACGCAGAGAGCATGCGCTCACCACGTGCTACGGGCATTTGTTGCAGTGAAAGTTTAGAATGTTAGCTACCTACATGGAATGAAAAAGTAGATGTGTTTGTGCGTATACTTAGGTACTTAGTTTTGGATTTTATTTTAAGGAAATGTTCAGTGTGGATACTTAAATAGGTACGTAAGTTTAATTTTCATAATTTATGTTGTGTTTAGTTTTGTCCGTACTTTGGTAGGCATTTAGTCTGATTTTCTTGAAATTATGTGACAAAAGTTATTGTTACTTACTAGACTTATCGACTAGTTTGCTTAATCTACCTATTAGTTTATTTTCTCTCAACTCTGCCAGCTAGGGCAGTACCTAGGTAATAGGCTAGGTAAGCTCGATGTTGTACAATAAATTAAACAGACAACTAGATAATCTACTCCCTTACATTTCATAAATGTAAAAAAAATGACATGCATGGCTCCTAACCTCATCTTACCAGGACACAGAAGACTTCTTGGTAACTAAAAAATAACTCACCTAACGAGAAACTCTCTCTCTCTCTCTCTCTCTCTTTCTCTCTCTCTCTCTCACACACACACACACACACACGGACATATCACATCATACACTCCTGCTACTTTTTTACTTCATCCAAATTCATTATGTACTTAGGTATACCCACTTAATGTTTTTGTTAATGTTTGAACTATTTATTTTTTAATTAATTAATTTACTTTATTTTCGAAAATTGTTCGAAAATAATTCTTAAGTTTAGATTACAATAATTTAACTTTCGTAAAAAAATTTCGGACGAGGGCGTTGACATCTGCGACTCAGTTTTAAAATTCTGCAGGTGCCATCGATACTCAGCTTTGTAATACCTTGTGTTATTGTTACAAAAATAAACTTATTCTATTACTTATTCTAATATAAGCCATGCCCTGCTAGGTACATACGTGTAGTTTTTTTTAATCAAAGTGTGCACACGAATAAAATCGCATGAACGATTCAAAGCCACAGTGTATTATAAACAGAACACAAAAAATGTGTTCAGTCAAATTTATCGATGAAAAACAAATCTAAATGAAAAACTTAAGCACACACCTTACAAAACTCCATGTGTCTTATTACAATAACGCTTAGAAACAAAACTTATTACCGTAAAATCAGTTAAAGTAACCCGTATTTCCTTGAAATTGCATTGTTGTTGCGTAGTCTGTGGCGCCAGTTTCATATTAATGGCAGTCACAGACGGGTGAGGCGGCGGCGAGGGGAGAAGAGGCCGAGGTTAGCGTTTGTTGATTTGGTTCGATCGTTCTGGCACCGAGCTGTAGCGGTCTGTGGTTGCACAGTTTGGAATCGGCAGTAGAAGCGCACTTGGCTCCTCGGCCAATCTAATGGAACATCGCTTCTTCGTGTCTTCAGCAGTGTCATACAAGTCCAACATCCGCCATAAACGCGATAAGTGCCGTAAACAACAGATCCTGCTGCTGCTATTATGTTGTTTAAACGGATCTTTGAAGGAAAGTCCATGTTGAAAGCTGATGCCAAGAACAAGGTGCCGAAGAAATGTTCTAGAAGGCAGTCGGAATGTGACGGCTGTAGTGAACACATCACGTAAGTTTGATGACAACTCTGGTGGTGGTTGATCTGTACTTAAAAGCTACTTACTTAAGTACCTAGGTAATTGTAACAAATAATGTCATCAATAGAAAAGTTAAGTACCTAGTTAATTAGGTGCACTATCACACTATGTGGAAACCTTAAAGACTGCACAATGCACTTAGGTACTAGTTTTGATTTATTTTTAATCGTCCTCGAGAACAAGGTCTTCATGGTAAAAGTAAATCGTCTTTCGAGTGTCTTAAAAAAATACAACAGCATGTCTTGCATGACCACAAACACATAGGTAGGTGTTTGGAAAATATTTACATACCTACCCTACCTACCTACTTGAACAAAATCTGCAATTGGAAAATAAGTAATGTAAATAAACTACCTGGGGCCTTATTTTGTCGCGCTTGAGATGGTTTTAAGCTTATGACGTTTCCAACGAGAGAGACAAGGACCGAGACAATATCTAGAACGTCAAAATAAGGCTCATGTGTCATGAACTCTTGACATGACCTGTGGCTCTAGCCTTGCGCGTCCTACATTAACTCTATCGCTGTCTCTCTCGCTAGGAAAGCAGCACGAGAGAGAGGGACGAAATAGTATTGCACACGGAACGGATAGAGCTCCTGCCTGCAGAATATAAACATGCAAAGTCTAAGAACTTCAATACGTAGATCTACCCACACCACATCGTTAACGACACATGCAGCGTAAATATTGCAAAAACCCCTAAATTAAAATAATTTAAATGTTTTCTATCCAGCGAATAATCAACTAAGTACCTACCTAGAATATCGTAAGTTTCTATTTCGTCTTATTTTTGTCTCAAATTTTTGTTTAGCAATCAACTTAATCAATCACCCACAGACGCTGTGTTACAAAACTGTTAATGGCATTTTTATTTGTTTAATAAAAGTTCGTCTCGTACGGAGAGCTCGCAAACCTACATACCTACTCGTATCTATATCTCCACAATGCTGCCGCCCGCGCCCGTCCGATTTAGGTCCGACTAACTTGAAAAATCTATTGAAATAAACTACATGTCTGCAAAATATCATGAAGAACAGATCAATGATGGGCACCTACCTACTCTTGTATTTGGTGGACAAACAAATGCTAAATTGCCTCAGTAGACTCGGGAGAGACGGGAGACCTCGCTTACCTAAGTCAATAAGTTTAGAAATATTAAAACTGCAGTGTTTGCAGAATATGTAGGTGCAACAATGTTAATTAAACAAAAATAGACATGAGGTTTATTTACCTACTTAAGTACCTAATACAGTTTAAGTATGTTGTAGGTAGGTGTAATAAATATGATCAACAGTTAAAATTATCGAGTAAGGTATCTAATAAAGTATGAGTTCAATAAACTGCCCGCTTATAGAAAGCAAACATAAAGATATACCCATGTTATTTTCGCGAAAATACGCTAATTTATGTATTTTCGTAAATCGTAGTAATTTGTCAGATTTGCATTCTGTCTCCACAATCATTTCTAGAAAAAAGCTCTCAAGGCTACTGCAGACTGCTCCTTCCTTGTTACCTCTTTTCTGCTCGACAATAACAGCATTTCTATTTAAAAGCAATAACATCAAAACAAGACAATAACAGCGATTTCTTCGCTGTTGTTGTCATTAGCACTCATTTTTTAACCGACAAAACGGAGGAGTTTTACAAGGCGACGCGTATATTTTTGGGTTTAACAATATTCCTAGCTCTCCGGTCCGTTATTCTGTGGTTACTCTACTATTTCACGACTGCTGTCCTTATGTCACCAACTATTACGGTATTACCGGCTGCAATCACCCTTTTCTGTCCTTCATTTCTTGCATTGTCCCTTCGTTTGAACCCAATTGCTATATATGTATTTTTACCGTACCCTCAGATCAATCTAGAGGAAAAGATGGAACACTGCGTTATACCTCGCTGAAGCCACTTCTTTTTAAACGTGTGCGCGTGGTAATGTTGCCATGAAAAACATTTACAAGATTAGCGAAATTATTATTATTATGAAACTAAGATTTATTCCCAAACTCTACGTTAGCCATTTCCGTTTCAATATACAACCTTAGTAGATTTAATATTCTAAAACTGCACATAAATGTTAGAGTTTAATGTTACGGCTTTTTCAGAATTGACTTGTAAAAAAACTGCACAATTTTTTAAAAAGAATCTCAAAATGTAGTCTTAGCCACACTTTTATAATGCACTATGTACGAGTATATTTTTGTATACGAAATTATACCATAAACCAATGCACATAATGTCGATGTAAGAATGACCAAGCGAGTAGCGTAGTTTTTTTGCGTCAATGTGTGCGTGTTGTGTACATACTTATACGACAATAGCGTAGGTTTTGGATGGTTTTTGGCTTCACCTAAATCATACGCCGTGAGCCATCTTATTCTCTAGGTTGATCTGAGACCGTACCCTTTCACTTTTCCTACCGTCAAATACATTGGGATGCTTTACGTAGGTACTTTTTCAGTTACCTCATTTCAAAACTCTATCAATGCTATTCTTGCTTTTGCTACTATTCATAATCGGTGCTAATAACATTTACGTTTTGTCCAAGGCATGAACAGTGTCTTTACCTCTGTCCGCTCATTTTTTGCCTTAGATTGTTCCCCGTAGATTAGTGCATGTACCGTACCTGTCACCACTGCATCTCTTGTTGCCATCACTCCTGTTTGCATAACTGGCTACGCGCGCCCTTCTTCAAATAAAGGCGTGATATTGACTTATCGTGACAATCGTAATAGACCTAAGTATATGCTTACTCATATCAAAACACATTTTAAAGGTACCTAATACATATAGGTACCGCAACTATATTTGTAAAGGTTATTTGTTTTGTCTACATTTGGTTCAGTTCACAATATCTGATCAAAGGCTAATAGCCTTTCTAGATAGTCTTCTTCGTAATGCAGTCAATAGCATTTATCAGAGTCAAGGGGGCTCGTCCGAACCGGACGTGCCTTCTGCGAGAACTTGTGACGAAACTTGTTTATCGCCCGCAGTTCCAGAGGCCGCATTATCTAAAGGTCTCAAACGATACCCTCTGAATGTATAGATCCTCATAAAACTGTTTGTTCCTACAGTTATTGGCCAGTTCTCTTTCAAACACCAAAGATAGAAGGTCTGTGATGAACATAGTGAAGATCTCATGGTTGTCCGTCATCTCTACCATATAAATTGTGTAATTATTCAAATTAGGATCGTGACTGCAATAGTCTTTGTTTTGTTTCAGTATTATCGAGGAAATGACAAAGATGATATTGCTCGGTGTGGTGTTGTGGGCGGGTGTTACATTCGGAAGTCATATGGGACCATACCCGTTGAACTTGATCGTCACGTCAGGTAATGGCGCTTTCTTTTTTTTACCATACCTTACGAGACCTACTGCTTTCTGCATCAATTACTAACACTTTCATGTTTACAGACATAATACATCCACCGCCCATGTACGATTTTCCATTTCCGAGTGCGACAAATCTGAAAAGGCTTCCACCTGTGACGACGGCGCATATGAATAAGTCTGTAGATATTAGCAAACTGGAAGTATCAATGTTGAATCGACTGGAGACAAATTTGGAAGCTGCAGGGATCACGCCCAAACAGAGATCGTCAGCTCAAGGCCTAGCAATCCACGGATATGCCTCCAAAGAAGCAATGCGTTACGAGAAGTCGTCTTATACCATCACGAGGGCTTCACAGAATCTAGTCTACACAAGATGTCGAAGGTTAGTATTGTTCACTAAAATAGTTTGTTCTAGATCTTTGTGAGAAGGTGAACAGGAGACTAACGGTTAGTTGTTTGTTCATTTAGATACGGTTTGCCTAATGATGAGTGTGCAAGTTTTATCAGTACGTTGAACTTGCGTGGTAGTGAGTTTGGAGGAGAATGCGCATCACTGGAGCGTTTCACCTGCCGTTCTACAAAGATGTCTTCGAAGTACAGGGCTTTTGATGGCTCTTGCAACAATCCTGTACGGTCTTCTTGGGGCCAGGCCCTTACTGGATACAAGAGGATTTTACATCCCAGATATGCTGACGGCATCGAAGAGGTTGGTGTTTGTACTCATTTTAAATTATTTATAATATAATATGTAATTACTTTTAGAAACCCATATTCATTTCAATTTATACACAATCCAACAATTACAATTAAGACTATCTGTCATAAAGAAAAAATATTACGGGACTCGGTAGGTAACCTAACAACTATAATTTTTGCTCAAGTTAACAAAGCATTGTTCTTTCACTAAGTTGTATGTTTCCGTTTACATTTTTACGACCGATCTGAAATGTAAGAACAATAAGGAACGCTTGACTTTGTAACTTCCTGGTGACGTGTAATTTAAAAGATAATGATCTTCATTTCTCTCATTACACAATCTCTTGGAAACGGAGTATTGTTGTTCGATAAAAATCGTTCTCTCGTACAGCCCCGCCGTGCTATAAGCTTCAACCAGCTACCATCAGCTCGCCTGGTCAGCACCAAGCTTACCAGCAACTTGGACCAGCCTGACAACACCAGAACCATTGCTTTGGCTGTTTGGGGCCAGTTTGTTTACCACGACTTGGTGCACACACCGGTCAGGAAGACGAGTGAGTTTGTCATCTTTATTATCTATCATTATACATAATCTATGTATCATTATTTTTTATTATTTCGACAGTCTAAAATTAAGCCAATTCATATATTTACTAACTAACATGTTGTTCGAACATGATTAATTGATAATTCAAGGCTAACCTGAATGTACAGCTATAGAATCAGTTTCACGTTATTCGACAAGTGGAATAGTAGCTGGCTAGTTCTCCGTATGAAAACAAAATACTAGATCGTTCTAGAGTTCATCGACTGAGATTTGTTCTAATTATTTCAATGACAGTTGAAAACAACACGCCACCCGTTGTGATGGGTTCGATAATTATTTATTTATACGACGTTTCAAGATGTTTAGAAAGCTGTTTATTATGCTTTTTAATCACAAATAATGACGCCTATTACGTCAGCAATGGAACCACAATAAACACTGCGCATCATATAAAAACCAAACTGACTTTCTAACAATGTATTGCACGCTAAGATTGCACGAATCGCCAAACTTGCAGTGGAAGTATGTTCTTTATTGTCAACGGATTATACTCGTATGACTTTGAACTTGAAGAAATCGTCGAAACAAATTGAAATTTTGTGTATGGTCTGGACGTGGACATGGACTCCCTATTACATAGGTCTATGGGTCTGAACAAAATTGTCAGTTTAGTTGGTTTTAACCTGAGAATCTGAATTTCGATCAATATTTCAATGGATTCCTCCTTCTCCAGTCCACACAGATCAGCCAATCCGGTGCTGCAGCAACTCCGGTCAGGCGCTGTCTCCTCGCTACGTCCACCCTAGCTGCATGCCGATTGCTGTTCCCCACAACGACGCGTTTTTCAAGGACCAATATGTTTCTTGTATGGAGTACACGCGGTCTGTGACCAGCTATAGAGGAGATTGCACCTTTGGAGCTGCGGAACAAGTATGTTTTTTTAAGTTTTTAATGTTTTTTAGAACTAAGTAAGTAGGTATTTATGATTCTTTTTGAGGTTAACGATGATGAGTTATTTAACATGTACAGTAAAATGTTACTTAATGTTAACGTGTTCTGGGTTGAAGACTGTGTCTAGGCAGGCGTAGATGGGGTTTACTGATTGAAATCAAACGCCGAACGATAGAACGATACTAATAACAGTGAAAATTAGAACGATAGAACGATTAGAATTGGAACGGTATTTCTCGTCACATCAAAATCTCAAATAGATTTAATTACTGAATAAGCTAGCAAGTTCGGATAGGCTGAGTGACTAGCCTTTATGTCAAAGTTTCATTCAACTTTTGCAAGCATCAAAATGTAGTGGCGAAATTGGACACGCGTAACCGAACACTGATTGTTCGAGTGCAGTAGGAGATTATATTTTGGTCTACTAGTAGGTACCAGTAGAACAACAAAGACTGTTAAAAACGATTTTAGTCTATTATTGTATTGTAATTCGATAATACGACGATGTACATAATCGACTATTTACGTCACCAGCGAGATATTTGTTTCCTTTGTGTCTTTATAAATATTTTCCCAATGCCTTATCAGTTGGGCGTACAAAGATATTTATATCGTCTCAGAACATTCTAAGAACATTTATCTACAAAATTATTCGAGATCGGGAATTTACTCCAAGAATTCACTTCAACATTTACTTATTTCTCGATAATAAATTTGAACTTGTCATTTATGAGTAAATTCAAGAATTTGTCGAAAGAATGCAACAAATATTTGAAATGGACTTTTGGTCGGTGGAAGTTCGTTTGTTCATCCAAATGCAAACTTGCCTGGTTTCTTCAAGCGAATGAGCAAAAAAAATTGATTATTGTGCACAAAAAGTACTTCTTGCAACAAAGTCATGATGTAGCTAATCAGAAATACTGGTTTTACTGAGAATAGTAACAAAACAAAAAGAGGATTAAAGTCTGGACTTCATTCCAGCTCGCGTTATTTTTAGAACGCCTGCGCCTACGCTTTCCAGAAAATACATACAAGGTGTAGAACCGGTTTACGTAGATCCTTTTACATGCTAGAGTTAAAAACACTTTTGTACTTAGAAAATATAAAGTAGCTATGAGAGTAATTTGTTCCTACAGAATTACACAACAGTTCTTGATTACATCATGGTGTATCGATATTATTCTTTGTTCTTGGCCATTATCTGAATCACAACTAATTATTATAGCATATATATGCTTCTCTATTACCTAAATGGAAGCCATTCGGAGTGAAAAAAGACCAATGGTATTTTCCAGGTCTTTATTGAAATGTTTCAATTTATAGCGTCTGTAAATTTTATTGGGGCCAAGTGGTTCAATACATTGAATCATGTGAAATTGTGAGGCATCAATGTTTTTAAAGAGTAGGTAGGAGTTTTAATTCATGTTATTGTGACTTTTCAATAAGTTCGTAGATTGGAGCTTACTCAAAATACAATGACAATTACTTATGTACTTAATAATAACAATGATAGACATGTACTCGTATCTACTTATTTCAATGGTCGCTCTAACATTGATACGAAAGCAACAAACCTTGCGATCTCGAAAAGTGAGGAGATCACAAATGCAATTCATCTGTAGAATGAAACATAATTTTAATTACATCTCTCAGGGTTAAAAATTGATGATATCAGTGCTGTTAACATAAACAAGCTCCTTTAATAGATGACACGAGCTAAATAGGCATCCGCTGAGTTGATCTTTCCTATTATTAGCTGCCAGCGATCGACTTATGTAAGAGGATTATTGACTACACTTGCGTAACGTTACGACGATGTTGTTTACGACCCAAGGCTGCTCTCAATGGTTTAATTGCCCTATATGTCATTTGTATGCATTGCATTTTGTCTTGAAAAGAGAAGCGCAATTCAAACCTAATTTGCTAATTCATCGATGCCATTTTTTCATTTTTATGAAGGTGCTAAGATACATTCATCGATGTTTAAGATTCTTAGAGCTTATGTTGGTGGAGAACCGTTTAGTTTTGCTGATCTCTCATTGTTTTAACTTCTCTTTAAGAGATCATTTCTGGCTTTTTAAATCATCTGTCTGTGCTCTTCCAAACTTTCTCTTCTATGTTGGGTAATTGAGTTCTAAGTGGCCTAACATTTTTATTTTACTTATTTGCATTGTTTTCTGACTTCAATTTGTTTTTACTATTATCTGAGTCTCGCACCTCCATTTAAATCGCATGTAGAACATATTTAAAGTTAGTATTAGACACGAATTTAATTGTTCATTTGCCTGTGTTGTTCGACCTTGCACTTATGACGTTATTCTAAAGCAACTTCCAGTAATCCCATCTAATTTTGCACGCTATATTCATAAGTGCGCTGGATACAGTAACTTCCTCTCCGATATGACCTGTATTTTAGCATAATTACGTAGTTTACTAATTAGTAACCGACTGCTTTGGATTTAGCATGTATCCTTTTGAGTCTGCATTAACATGTTTATGCTGTCCTCTTAGAGTATTTTTCTGAGGCTGTTCCTGACCTCTTGTGCGTCTTGTCATATTATCTTGGAGAATCATGTATAGTTTGATTCGTCTTCCAAGTCCAGAGTGTCGTATCTAATAGAATTTGGATTTCTGTTTTTGGTTAACAATTAATAGTTAGGTTAGTTTGATTTTTTTAAACCTATTTTTAAGCTGCGTTTACTGTCTTTGGGACCTACGCACTTGATGAATCAGGCTTTTTAACAGTTGACACAACATTCTGACTAACTTTGCCATAATACATATTTGCTGAGTACTTAGAACAAACTCTAGAATAAATCAGAATCAGTAATTTACTTGATGACTTATCGATAAAATAAACTGATACCTACAAACATGTACTTCCACGTGCCTACGTGCATCATTCGACCATGGACTTTAATTCTAATGTGTCAATGCTTATATTATTTGAAGAGTACCAGTTGAGTACACACACAGATTTCACATTTTGCCTGGCAGATATAACACAGTATTGTCGTAACGAGTTTATAGATAAAGTGAATGGAAGAATTTTAAAGAAAGCATTCTCTTTTACATGCGTAGGTACCTAAGTAGGTACATACATATTGATATTTTTTTCTTTAGATACTCCATGAAAGTTTGTTGGATGGGCTCAAAATTATTCATCACATATTTATATTATTTTGTGTAAACACATACTTTTTAAATCTGAATATAAGAAACGGCTTAATTGATAATTAACACCAGCGACTTGATTGTAACATTGTGTTCTATTGTAAACAAATGAGTAGATAACAATTATAATGATCTAGGTATTCGGATCACGATTATTTTGTATCGAAATAGGAAATAAGAGCATAACTTCCAGTTCCTATTACAACATCTATTGTTAATTTGTTATAGATGAACCAAGCCACCCACTTCCTCGACGGGTCTCATATCTACGGCTCCAACAGCCGCGACGCCGCCGCCCTGCGCGAGCCAGCCGGCGGACTCCTCAAGACTTCCACCTTCGAAGATGAAGAGCATCTGCCTCTGACTGCCAACCCTACTGAAAAGTGCCTCGTTGGATCCAGTTCGGATACCTGCTTCAATGCTGGTGAGTGGTGCTTATAAAGTCAACGAACAACTTAGAGATACGTGGTATACATGATACAGGCTTACCCAAACCCAAAGTCCTCAAATTTGAAAACTGAAGACGTGACAAATAATATTGTCTGTCTATCTGTTTGCTAGTCTACTTCGTAGATCCCAAGCCTATAGAGCAATTTCATTGCAGATTTTGATTAAAAGCTGTTTTGTTCCAGACGAACAAACTTTGGAATCCATTTGGTGTTCCAAAAAAAAAACACATTGACACACACATTTTTGACACTACATATTAACCTATAGTGTACTTAGAGAACCAGTTTTTTTACTGAAGACCTTTCTTTCACCCACCGGCAGCGTGTTATATTATCTTTCTGTTTACAAACTTTATGCCATGTGGTAATATTATGCTGATAACAGCCCTTTATCACCGATAAAAAGATTAAACGGGATCTTACGTGATGATACAGCGTTTGGGTTGATAAGATACAAGGCACTCAGACATTGAGTGCTTAACTAGAACCTACTGCATATTTAGTTAGGTACGTTATCAACTTATCATGATAAATCAACATACGGTTAGCAAAATATGAAAATTTTCCCATGACGTTAAACGTGAACTTTTTACCCGACTGCACAAGAAGGAGGGTTATGTTTCGAGTGTATTTAAAAAAAGGACAAAAATAAATCTAAAATGTACCTACCTACTGTCTGTAATGTAAGCAACATTGCACATTAACGTAATATTTCGTTTACGCGCGTTTATGTCTTTTAAAGGGACACAATCTTAAAACATTACTTCTGTTCTTTCTAAATGTTTTAACTAACTCGCTTGCACACATTTCCGCGATAAATAAAGTTATCTATTTGTAACCTAGTAGATGACCTTAAACAAGCTGTTCCGTTTTTCTATTTGATTTTCTGATATCTTGATAATGCAGGTAACGGAACAAGGTCAGTGTGCTATGACTACACCGGGTTTATCTAATTATCATAGACATACGCGAATACAAGTTTTCAGATTTGAACACGCATTCAGAACTGCATTTTTGTTATGATGACAAGAAACTGAGTATCAAGTAACTGAAGAGTTAGTTAGCATGTAATGTAGAGTACCTATACTTTCTAACTAAGCTACAGTACACTCACTTCTCTTTGAGTTAGTCTCTCTTCATTTGCTCAAAGAGAGAGTATAAAAAGCTCTACTTACTAATTATTTAGCTACCTACTCGAAGCATAGAGAAATGATGTATGTATTACTAGCTGCGCCCCGCGGTTTCACCCGCGTTCCCACAGGAACCGTTTATTTTTTCGTGATAAAAAATATGTCTTTTCTGTATCTCAGACAAAATGTATGCAAAATTTCATGGTGATCAGTTAATTAGTTGAGGCGTGAAAGCGTTACAAACAAACAAACAAACGAACAAATTCACTTTCCCATTAAAATATTAGTTAGGATTAGGATGGTTATCTAAGCCAAAGTAAAAAAAAACAGTTCTAGGCAAAGTGCCACAGATGTCTCTGCTCTGTTAAGGTAATTCAAGTCTTATTGATTTCTCTTCACACAGACATTTTGCCTTTTGAGAAAATCGTGATTAAAATTCGGGATATTTTCGCTCAATTTCGCCTGTTCCCAAACTAAGTAAAGCTTGTACTATGGCTGCTAGAGACTGATAAACCTCTATACTTCGATACTAGTATTGTAAAATCGGGATGTAGTCCGGTGTAACCGTTCCGAAGACTGGTCTGAGCAGTAGCGCACTTGTAGCGCCTCACTCAACTGCCGTCTTTGTACTTCTTCACTCTGCAAAACTTCAGAATAATATAAAAACTAGAGTGAATAAGTACCTTATAGATCGTCGTGCTCAATCTTAGAACACAACGTCGCTTAACATCAGGCGAGTTGGTGGTCAAACGCCGACCTATAGTACATAAAAAAAATAGAACGTTTGGTCAATCAGAGTTCAAAAGTGTAACCTAGACTTCTTTGTCTTCCCAGGTGACGTCCGCGCCAACATGCACCCTTGGCTAACAGGCCTCCACTCCATCTTCGTCCGGGAACACAACCGCGTCGCGCGCGCTCTAGCCGAGCTCAACCCCGGCTGGAACTCGGACAAGCTGTACCACGAGGCCAGGCGGGTCGTGGTCGCCGAGCTGCAGCACGTCACCTACAGGCACTGGCTTACTGCTCTCACTGGTGAGGAACCACCGAAAATCTGTTATTTTTCCAGTCTATTCTAGTCTAACCTAACCTAGTTAGGAATAAGTTATCTTGTTAGCTATGAATGTGAACCGTTATTTATCGACCGAGTGTTAGCGAGTGAAGTGTCTCTGCTACAGCTTCGGCAAAAATGCTTTCGTATGTCCAGCGTCATGTCAATTATTAAATTGCCAAAAACTAACTCGAAATTTTTTAAACAGGGTTATAGGTAACTCACCAAAATCCTCTTAAGGGTTCATTGTACTCATCAATATGAACAACTTTTACCATGAAGCCAATCCTATAATCGCGAAAAAAAACGCTGTTCCATACAAAAAAATATGGAACAGCGACACAAAATGACAAAGCAAAACCTGAGACAAAATGTATGGAACAGCTGATTTTTTTTCAAGATTTCGGTGTTCGCCCCATGTAATATGTATGTACTTACGGTATGTACCTAATGCACCTGCTCCCAAAAAGTCACGAGAATCGGTTGAGTATTGCGACTTTTAGAGTAGGTAGGACAGCCGCGCCGAACAGACGCCAGCCAGACGGACACATGGAAGTATTTTTGCGAGTCTTCAGCTTACAGAGCCACTAGCCTATATAATTTATCATTATCGGCACGTAATCGTCCACTACATTGCTGACATGAATTATTTCAAGTTGCATTTTTGGACTAACCTTTTTTGAATTAGTTAATTTATTCAAATGAGTTAAAATAAACCCAAAATTGAAGTTAAATCTTTATTCTGCGCCTAGCATGTTAGTCGTTACAACACAGAACATTACGTCAGCGATAAACTTCGAAGATCCTACATACCTACTTGTGTCAATTCTTTGCACAAATATTTAATTTAAAACTACAAGTTGTGCACCAAGTGTGAAATCTCTGAATTTTTAACAAACTCGTTTACGATTATGAAAGTCATACAGGTCGAGTCTAAAATCGTATTTTTTGCAGCGGCTGTCAGAACAAGTTAATGCGTTTGCTAAATATTCCAAGTACTAAACTGTTATGCATAATTAATTTGTTTTATTTTTAAATGCAACCAAGTCTTATTACGGGTTACCATCGGGTCTTATCATCTGCCCACTTTATTGAATCTAAGTAGAAACAATATTTCAAAGCTAGACAGGCCTTTGTCATGTCAACTCAATCACAGTTCCTTTCAAAGACTTTTACATAAAGTCTGTGGTCCCTTCCCAATTGAGGTCACTCAGCACATCAACACTCTATTTTGTAAACTTTAAGTATACGCAAAACAGTGCTCAATCTGTTACAAAATCATATTTGCTGAGAATGGAGCATAAACACTTCTTGATTCAGAACTTTCGCAATAACAACTTTATTTTAATAGCATAATGATTAGGTACTTATTATTATAGATAGATGTTAGTTAAGCTCTTTATTGTAAAAAACCGACTTGCATGCTCAAACAGTTAGAGCAAAATAGGCGTAAACAACATGATGCACTTGTGCGGTGTCCACACGACAGCGATTTGCATGCGCAAAACAAATCCAGCGAGCTCCCAGCCCAGCTACATACAGCGTCTTGCAAGCGCAAACAATTTGTGTATTAGTTTGTGCAAAATAGCGTTTTGAGTAAGGCATTGGTACGGTATTCCATTTTGTCGTTTTAACGCACATGTTTGCTTGTGCAAATTGGAATTTGTGGAAGTAAGATGGAGCGTGTAGCTGGGTCTTACCACCAAAATACCTAACCACCAAAAGCACCAAAACAAAAAGGTTGATAACTATTCAAGCAACTATTTAACTTTTTTATTATGGAAACTGACGTGGTTTTCACACATTATGATTAATAGCACGGGAATTACTCACGTACGATTTAGTCGATTATTCCGACTATAGTTTCAACCGCATTCGGCGTTCTTTATCAAGGCGAGTGCGCGCGCGCGGCTGCGTCTCGCATAGCACTGAACTCAGTGATGCAGGCGCAGACGGTAGAGTAATTCCCGTGTTATAAATCATAACTATTTAACTACTTGTCCCCAGGCAAGGCATTCGACGAGCTATACGAAGCTTACGACACCGGCTACAACTCCGACGTCGACCCCACCATCACCAACTCCTTCGCGACCGCTGCCTTCCACTTCGTCAACACGCTGCTCGACCAAGATATAGAGCTCTACGATGAGACCAGCAGTGTGACGTCATCGGAGCGACTCGCTGATAACTACTACAAGCCTGAGCTGGTCACGAGGAAAGGGGCCTTGGAGAAAGTGTTGAGGGGAATGGTCAGCCAGAAGAGCCAGGATATGGACTTCAACTACGACGATGATGTGAGTAAAAGTGTGGTCTTCACTCTTTATTAGCTCTCTTTTTTTACTCACAAGAGAACGGAGAGAGAAGGAAATACATGTTTAGTGCAAAGTGTGAAAATAAAGACGTAAGAGTGTGTAAGTAACATGCATGCCTGTTACGTTTTTTCAGCAAAGCGGCTGGACCCATGTCGATGTGGTTTTGGGTATTCATAAGCAAGTCCTATTGCGGTACATCCTATTTTAGTTTTGACCGTTTTTTTTCTGTTACATTTCTTTGTCAGCTTTTTGCATTTCTTTTTCTTGGTCAGCTGATTTGTTTTAAGACCTTGACCTGGTTGCCTTTATACCTAACAAAAATCAAAACGCAGTTACAAGAGTACAAAAAAGCGGCATCGTTTTATGGTCGACATACCTACAACACGCACGAAACGTTTTGGTTCCTTATTTCTCATAAGGACCGCTAGAGTGTGGAATACTCTGCCAGAGTGTGTGTTCCCTGACACTTATAATCTGGGTGTCTTCAAGTCTCGAGTGAATCGGTTTCTTCTAGGCAAGCGTGCTCCATCGTAGGCCGCATCACTGCTTATCATCAGGCATGTTGGCGGCCAAACGTAAGCCTATTAAGTAATAAAAAAAAAAATCAAAACGCAGTTAAAAATTCTTCTTGCCTTTAAAATCAAGAATTGTATTTTTACTAATAAGGCGAAATTAAAGTTCAACGCAAGTAGGCCGCCTTTATATGGATACAGAAGGTGATGACCTCTGTTTGTTTGTTACATAAAAATGCAGTACTTAATACAAACACATTACAAACAATAATAAATTATTACAAAAACTGGTTTTGTTTTGTCAAATTTACTAGAACATTTTTTCAAACTTTTTTGATAATAAAATGTTTTAAAATGTCTTTTCATACAGCCTTACTGGCTGCGCCCTACGGTTTTACTCACGCTAAAAGTACGCTTCAAAAGTAGCCTATGTGTTAAGCTATCTCCATCCCAAGTTTCATCAAAATTCGTCCATCTGTTAAATTGAGCGTGAAGAAGTGACAAACAAACAAACACACACAAGCTTTCGCGTTTATTATTTACTGGCTGTGCTCCGCTGTTTTACCCGCGGTTAAAAGTAGCTTTTGTGCTAATCCAGTGTATAAGCTATTTTCATACCAAATTCTATCCGTTTGAGCGTGAAGAAGTAACAAACATACACACTCACACACCCACAAACTTTCACCTTTACAATTTAATATATAATATTATAGTGTGAAGTTCTAATCCAGGGTATAAGCTATCACACACCCACAAACTTTCACCTTTACAATTTAATATATTATAGTGTGAAGTTCTAATCCAGGGTATAAGCTACCTCTATATAAATTTCATCAAAATTCGTCAATCTGTTTGAGCGTGAAGAAATAACAAACATACACACTTACTTACACACTCACAAACTTTCGCCTTTATAATATTATAAATAGTGTGAAACGATTAGTCGATTAGTTCTTGACTTCAACTCCCTTGAATTATTCGTACAAATATTACAATCAAAAACGATTATTCTTCGAATATTTACATAACAATTTACAGGCGATGTTATGTGTTTTTATCGGCTGTTTATTCGAATCAACCTTGAACAATAGGTAGATGTTGTGAATGTCAAATCGGTCGTGGTCGCACCGAATGTGTCAGAATTCAACGGCATATTGTTTTCGCGTCGACTTTATTTCAACGCAATAAAGACCAAAATAGTTTGACTGCGCGATCATGGACTAAGGCCCTCTTGAATGTTATGTTTCGTTTAAGTAAACAGCTCAAGTCAAGTACGTACAAAAATGACAAGCCTAAAGTTAACTACCATAAATACATCATTATAATTGTTTCCGTCAATTTATGCTTACATTTTTTTTATAAAATGACTATATAGTTAAGCACTTGTTTACATAAATAAAGTATGTATAAAGTATGGCTAGTTAGTTACCTTTTACTGCCTGTTTTGTAGTTTGGAGGTCTGTAGTCAAAACTTCTTACAACTTGCTGCGTTTTTTAATATGCTGGTAATTCAATCAGTTCTACTTAGTCTCATCTAGCTATTTTATATCTGGTATTCTGGACCTCTTAGCGATGATAGCCTAGTTGGAGAAGGCACCTCTCACAAGCCAGAGGGAGCGGGTTCGATCCCAACCGACGGCACGCACAAATTTATTCATTGTGTGAACATATGTGCGTATTGTATGTCATCTGCTACATGACTGTAGTCCGATGTATAGCGACAGGCTCGCCCCCTGTCACATTTAGAACTGAATATCGTCCGGCGAAGTGTGGGTGTTACACCTCTGCCAGCCCCTCGGGGGAAAGGCGTGACGATATGTTATCTTGGACCTAAACAAAAGAACTTTACTCATGGATCAACCATAGTGGTACCGCTCAAATGACTCCTTGCTCGCGATGTAAACGGACGCAGAGGTAAAGCGCGAAAGGAGATCTAGGTAGCAGTGCGTGTCAGGTCCTGCCACACTCTCCTACCGTGCTCACCTTTGAAGCCTTACCTCTACGCTCTTGCACCGCACGGGCGAAGAACCATTTAAGTAGTACCATTATACAAGGTTGGTTTTGGGTGTTGTAATACCTAAGTGTGTTATTTTACTTATCAGATTGAAAAACTTTTAGTACATAGCTTTGCAAAATTCGAGAAAAAAAAAATCGAGTCTTCACACAAAATTGATCAAAGGACTAGTTATTTTCTACGGAGACTTGATTGTTTTTCTTCCGAATTATACAAATTTTTGCCTGAAAAGTGGGTAAAACTTTGACGGGTAGAATAATTACCTAATAAATACCTTAATTATTACTAAGTACATCCAAAACCAGCATCTTGTAGAAACCTCAGCAACTAACCATCACTAATCTATCTTCAATTGATTATTTCCTCACAAGTTGCTTATTCCACTTATTTCTTTCTAGCTCCGTCACCACTGGCTCGGAGGGTTGGACGTGTTGGCTGTGGATATCCAAAGGGGCCGCGACCACGGCCTGCCCGGCTACTCTCAGTTCCGAGTCCTTTGCGGTCTCCCAGCTGCCACTACCTTCCAGCACTTGACTGACGTCATCCCACAAGAGGTATGTTCCTTTAACTTTAACCTACCTCTACTATGTCAAACAAAGGCGGAAAACAAAGTATGAACACCCTATTATAAAAAGTTTCTATCAAATCAAAGAAAGAAAAGAGAGTCTGGTTTAACACCGGATGTCTCCATTTCTATTTCCGGGCGGGCCAATATTTAATGATCATATTTACAATAGAAAATAGAATAGAGAGTAATAAAATGAAAAATCTCACTCTCATGATTTCTAACGCGAGAGAGACCATGGATAACTGTTTACTCGCAAAAAAGGCACTGTTCTTGACTTGGAGTACTTCATGAGGAGGAGGAGGGGGTAAAGTTCTTTGGTCATCCCTTTCTATCTTCGGTCCCGGCTTAGTAGGTACCAGATAGTAAAAATTGGAGGGGCGACAGCCCTTCCTGCCCTCCAATTTCGCGACCCCGGTTCACAGCATGTCTAATATGAGGGATAAATTTATCTAATATGAGGGTTTAAATATACCTACTTAATCCATTATAAATCAATTTTGTTTTTAATTCACAGGCCGTAGATAAGCTGTTCGAGCTGTACGAGCAGCCCGCCGACATCGACCTCGTAGCGGGACTCATGGCTGAAACTCCTCTGCCTGGCTCCAAACTGGGACACACTGGGACCTGCTTCTTGAGTAAGTTGATTAATTTCATCTAAAATATAATTTATCAACTGCTTCGGTAACACTTGCACATTAGTAATAATTATTTATCAACCATATTCTCACGATTTTCCGGGATAAACAGGTTTACTGGTAATCAATTAGCACCCTTTTAAAAGCATATTCTGTGCATCAAAACAAACAGCTTTTGTTACACAGCTATTCCCTAACTCGACAAATTTCCCAAAAAAATAAAATTAACGTTTTTGTAGTTCTTTCTAACACTTCATAACTCTTCATAGTATATCCGAGCAGCCGCCCACTTGTCGGCACCACAAAGTGCGAACGCGTTTTCACATAAATTTTATTAAGTTCAGACCAGTCAGATATTAAAAAAAAAAAATGTATGGAAAAATATAAATAGGATTTTTTAAAAGTCGTAGAACAAAAGACGTTTGTTTTGATGTACAGAATATGCCCTCAAAAGGATGTTAATTGAATACAAGTACCCCTGTATAAAGCATCATAATGTCTTAATTAAATCATTTGAGAACTAAACTGTAAATCTACTTTCCGCGACAGAAAATAGTGTTGATAAAAAACGGGCTGTTTTACGCTAGTTCGAAGTACGAAATCTCGATGTACGCACAAAAAGTATTTTTACAAATGATTCTCTCTATAAACAGAAGAGCAACTGTGGCGCACGCGCGCCGGCGACCGGTACTTCTACTCGCACGCGGGCGAGGCCGGCAGCTTGTCCAAGCGACAACTCGCCGAGATCAAGCGAGCCTCGCTCGCCCGCCTGCTCTGCGACAACGGACGCCTGCCCACTGTGCAGAGGGACGTGTTCCTGCCGCCTTCTGACAGGTTGGTACCTGCTTATCGACTAAACGTTAGCAAGCGAAGCGTCTATGCTACAGCTTCAGCTTTTTGCTCTCATATCTGTCAACTTCATCTTTTATGGTCGACATACAAACAACACGCACAAAACGCTTTGGTTCTTCTTTTCTTATACGGACCGCTAGAGTGTGGAATACTCTGCCAGAGTGTGTGTTCCCTGACACTTATAATCTGGATGTCTTCAAGTCTCGAGTGAATCGGTTTCTTTTAAGCAAGCGTGCTCCATCGTAGGCCCCATCACTGCTTATCATCAGGCATGTTGACGGTCAAACGCAAGCTTATTAAGTTTAAAAAAAAAAACTTATTACCACGCTAGTGAAAGTTTTGATAAAGTTGTTTTTTTTTTGTTTTTTTTGTTTGTAATTACGTGTGTAAATGAATAATAAATAAATAAACAAAACGGAACCCCATTACTAAGACTTCGCTGTCCGTCCGTTTGTCCGTTCGTCTGTCACCAGGCTGCATCTCATGGACCGTGAAAGTTAGACAGTTGAACACTGATTCTGTTGCCGCTAAATCAACAAATACTTAAAAACAACGTAAAATAAATATTAATTAATAATTAATAAATATAAATTAAGGAGGCTTCCATACAACAAATGTATTTTTTCTTTGCCATTTTTATAGATATATTGTCCGGAACCCTTCGTGCGCGAGCTTGACTTACACTTGGCCAGTTTTGACCAAGTTTTCATCATTTCTTTAAAACTTCTTTTAAAAAGTTGAGAATGAAAAGTTGAGATGGGGATAGTAATTTTTCTGTAATGAGGATTGTAGTCTTTCCGATCACTCCGCATCCCATCTTAAAGCCCTATCTATCTTTAACAACATCTTATTTTGTTCCAGCAACCCGATCGTGTCGTGCGATCAGATCAAGAAGGTAAACCTCGAAGCGTGGCAGGATCCGGCGCAGCAACCAGACATACTCACGCGCACCAACAAGTGGATCAAAAACAAGGTCATTGTCAAATAGACTACCAACTAATGCCACTATACACGAGCAGTTTTGCCCTCAGTTCCACATGATCTGAACCACGAAATAGGTTTATGTCACCATGCATGAGCAGTTTTAGCATCAGTTAAGTCTGACCCCGGTACATGAAATGAAACCGTGTGTCAAAAGCCTTAAGGTCTTTTGACGGTTAGCTGGTAGCGCAATGTAGCTGGAGCTGTAGACTTGAAGAAACGATGAGGTCAGCCATCTTTGAAATTCAAAATGTGGGAATACCGTCATTTCACAACTTTTTATGCTAAGAAATATTTGGTTCAGATACTTTTTGGAATTGAAATTTTTCAAATATTGTCTGATAATCTTGCATTTGGGTTCTGTAATAATTATAGATTTTAAAATAGGTTTTAATATTAGGTCTTCGGTGGAATCAAGATAAAGTTTATATTCGATCGGTATTTCCTTTCTTGTTTGTTTTTAAATTATTACGGTTTGGGTTTTTCTTTTACTTTTTAATTCAATTTTCTTCCATTTAATTTTTCGTATTTTGATTTTTAAGTTTTAACTAAATTATTAGGATTCCACCGAGACGTTAGTTAATTAAAATATAATATGAAGTAGAGTGATTCAGTATTGAGTTTGATTGTAGAGTGAGTCTTAACTTAGTTTTAGTTTATGTTCCTTCAATATAAATACATCGAAACTACTTGTCCTGTCACAACTTAGGACTTAGAACTAAAAGACAATCCAATAAAATAGAAAATTTCAAAACTATTTAAATTTACTGTGATTTGTTTCTTTCTCACGCGTGGCATTTCCTACTAGCGAGAATGAGACAAAACATATTTGACGAAATTGATATTTTTTAACGGATTAGATTTTAGCTAACGTAGTTATAAATAACGTTAGTTATAAAGTTCCAAGTTGCACAGTGGCTGTGATAAGCTCAGGTTTAGTCACTTGTTCTTGTAGTGAAAAAAAAATGGTTCCATAGTTTGTTGTGGAACCCTAAACTACGTTATTGTCTCGAAATCGGGACGTGTGTGCTCTCTAGATCCATATGTTAAAAGATCTAGAAGCTGAAAGCATATTTTTAAATTATAATCAACTTCAAAAATGAAAAAAAGCAAAAACTTTTAACTAATTTGTACTTAAAATTGTAGAAAAAAACAAACAACAAATTGTTGCGTAACATTTGGAGACTTCACTAGTTACATCTTAAAATCTAGTTGTCGTTCAAGGTTGTGCTATTGTAGGTGAAATCACACTGTGATATCTACAATACATACTCCAATACATTTACGTTGTTGAAAATTATGAGCAGGAACTACGTAATGGCAGATTTTACTGTACCATTTACAAAAAGAAACAGTTTTTTTTTAAACTTTGTACTTACTTCGAAGCTAATAAAAGCTTCGAAGTTTAGCTGTAAAACAGGGGCTGCGGAAGTGGGAGCCAGAGGGGGGCAACTGCCCTCTTAAAACTCCTCCCCCTCTTCCTAGTGCCTACCAAGCAGAGCCAGAGATTGTAAGAAGGGGAAAATCAAAGAAGTTTGCCACCCCCCTGTTATGGAGTACTTCTGCGGTCCCTGCTTTAGAATATATAATTTGTTGTAGTTTATTCAGGTTGCTCTCATTAGCGATACTGGCGCCTCTATTTTTTTGCTAAGTGTACACTAAAAGGGCAAAATCTGCCATTTATAGGATACTATAAATATATCAATATATCATGGTGTCATGTAACAAACGAAAGGCTGATTTCCATAGCTGATAGGATTTTCTTTGATGAGATTGAATTAATTCCCAGTATTTGAACGCTGGTACTATCTCTTGCTTTTCCTTCGCTGGTTTGCGATCGCATTTCTTATGACATTGTTTTGTATAATTTAAACTAAATTAATAGGTTTTGCAAATATTAAAAACTGTCGAATACATACCATATTTAAAGATAGTTCAATTTATAAAGACTGTTTCCTTTTCTTCTAACACTTGTGTACGATTGTCTGCTGGTACTTATATATGCACAGGATTACATGGAAACGCTTACTAAACCGAAAGTATCCATTGGACTCATTAAAACAACTTTTACTATGGGATCAATTCTGAAATCGTGTAAACCTCTTACCTTGCTTGTAATCTTGTATAGTTATAATTATACTTACCTTACTACGAACATGTCCAATGAAAAAATATTACAAACACAAGCAGATAAAGGACCAGTTTTTGTAGATTATGTTTTTATAGATTACAATTGAACTAACCTTAAATCAAATGTTTAGCTATAAGCAAGCTAACCATATTATATGCCAAAGACTGGAGTGAAACTGATGCGAATAGAAATTTGATCCAAGTAACATTTTACACAATTTACAACCTTTATCCAGTGCTTTGAAATTTAGTGTTACACCACTCACTTATCACTTAACTATTGCTGCATGTACCTAATTATAGTTTTGGGTCGTAAAAAAGAATGCCGTATAATGTTTATGGTCTATAATAATTACAACTAATTGTTATGATTATTACACATTGCCCCGGAGCGCGTTAGAATAATTTAATACCGAATCAACGAAAAGCAAAACATTAAAATGTGAGCCTTAATTCGATTATATAAAACAGAATATCGAGTGAGGAAGCGTGAGCCACGCGTTTCTCACGCTTCTTTCACGCAATGTTGAGTTGTTATAATGCGCTACGGCGACTTGCCTCATCTCAAAATGGCAATTCTTTTTTATGATAAACTATAATTAAAGTCTTGTTAAGTTTTTACTTACCTATTTATGTTATTATAATTTAGGAATAATTGAATATTATGGAATCTTATTACCTTATGTCAAATAAATGTTATGCAGACTAAATTTAATCGTTACTTTTTAAATATCATTTAATTTTTGACAATAATTATGTGAAGTTTAATTCAACTTTTGTGGCACAAATGTAGCCTTTTTTTGAAAATTGTGAGAAATTCACAATTTTTCGAGAAAAGATTGTTTAGAGAAAATATAACACTCTTGTGTCATAAATATTGTTTAAAACCAATTATATTTTAGCAAATTATAGCTTTGTAAGCATGCCATGTACGTCGTACCTACTGAGGTAGGTACTATTTTTAGATTCATATTAAACAGTGCTATGCCAGCCGATTATCTTAGAACAAACGATCAATATTATAATTATTACTGATAAGAATACATTGTTATGTCCATGTTTTATTTAATTATCTTTTATACTCTGCCAATAAATATTATATTTGTAAAATTACTTAGTGTTTTTATTCATCCTTCCTTAACATACCTGAGGTAGACTCCAACCTGGAAACAACCAGTGGCTCTGTGAGCTGAAACCTCGCGAAATCGTAAAAAGATCGTATTTCGGCAACTTTCGAATTTTTCAAAACTGACTCGACAATAAAATCTAAGTTAAGGTCGCTACATACGTGACGGGATATATATCTCGGACGGGACGGGGACGGAACGTGACAGTGTGAATGCCCGGACGGGATTGTAACGTATACGCACCGTGAGAATTCCGCAAAGCCAACGTAAACACGGAGCTCACTTCACTACAGCTAACAAAATTTCACGAAAATCGGTTGAGAAATGCGATCCGCTTCGGAAATCTTTTAGTATAATTATCGAACTATAATTTTAATATAATTTCACTAGAAATGCGATCTGTAGAGGAAGACAGACAGACTTATAAAAGCATTTATGACGAAGCTGTAGCAGAGACGCGGTCAAAAATTTAAATTAAGAATTCATAACAAAAAATTCAAAGCTGCACAATTAAAATTAAACATTTTTAAAGTGTAGATATCTTGAAAAGTATTGTAGAGCAAGATTTTTTAAGTGTTAAAAAGCATAGCATCTTATGTGCCACATAAGATTAGGTAAAAGCAATCGGGAAATCAAAAAAATTGACATCCTTTATTGATGTTGATGGTAAAAGCTTACCTACGAACAGCAATTGCCGGTACGACTTCAGGGAGCGGGAAAATTTATTTATTGGCATTCTAGAGTTCAACTAACAGTATTGGATCATTATTTTCAAATTGTAAAAGTCCTTGACGTTGAAGATTTTTAAGAAGAATTCTAGGTGTTTTTAAACAATTCAAAGTAGTGAAACCGATGAAAAAAATATCCGGTGCCTATTGGCAATTCTACTAAGCTATATGTACCTACAGATTGTACCTAGGTGATAACATTAAAGAGAAAATCACTAAGTATGTGGCGATACCCATACAAGACTATATTATCATGAGGGCATAGCATCCCAAAAACAATCAAGCATAAATAATTATTTATTTACATTTTACAACATTTTGACATATTGATATTTTGACTTCCATTATTTCGACATTATTATTATTTTCATGTTGACATTTTATAATTATTTAGGTTATATTTTATTTTATTCGCTTTTTATTACCTTTAATTGATGTGATTGACCTTGAAGTGATTAATTAATTTTTGGTTTATTTTGACTTTATTGTGAATAGTTATTATCATTAGCGTAAGTCGGATAACTGGTGCTAGTTGAATAAATAAATAAATATTGAGAAATATTGTGTAGTGTCCTTCCTAGTACATATACACGTAGTGTACATATATCTTATACCTTTAAATGAGCAATTCTTGTATATATATATATATATATATATATATAATTGGAATCTCGGAATCGGCTCCAACGATTTTCATAAAAATTAGTATATAGGGGGTTTCGGGGGCGATAAATCGATCTAGCTAGGAATCATTTTTAGAAAATATCATTTTATTCGTGTTTTATCGATAATCAATCTCAACTGAAAAATATGACTCTTCCTGACATCTATTGGCGAATAATAATACTACTATTTTTTGTGAGCAACTAATTGCTTTAACTACACAACAGCAGATGGCGTTGTTAAGTAACACGAAGTCAATGAGTGTTTGCTTTGAGGTTAGACTAAAATCAATTGTTTATTATCCAAAAAACACAATTAAAAAATAAAAAAAAATACCGAGCAAAGCTCGGCCATCCAGGTACTTATACTTAGTGGGAGAATAGGTATGAGAATCTAAAAATGGACCGAAAAAAATAGGTGCTGCACACAATTCACCGTAGTCACAAAAAACGCAACCAATCGCAATAGTCATAATTATTGTTGTCTCGTTCTCGGTACAGTCACTTGTATGTCTTTCTATCTTTGTTATTGATACAAGAATTTATTCATCATTACAGTATTGTGTAATACTGTAAACGGAGCTTTGTAGTGTCCGTTTGCTTGTAGTTATATTGGGTCCACGCGCTGTGTACTAGAGATTAGACTCGTGACGCTTCTTCCATATATTATTGCGATGGTACTGTGATCTCATTTAGTTGCCTCATACTAGACAGACAGAGCTAATCAAAGACGTAATGCAACTAGACAATAAAACGTCAATCCAGCTTAGACGATTAGTAAATTGCTGTACATAAAAGTGATTATACGGTCCACAAAACCAATTCTCTTCTGGCGCAATCCACGTCATTGTCAGAAATCCCGACGACAAGTAAACGACTCGACAATCGCCCTATTTATTTAGTAATAATACATAATACATTCGGGACACTTCCACACACGGTCGCCTGACCCCAAACTAAGCAAAGCTTGTACTATGGCTGCCAGAGACTGATATACATACTTAGATATTTTTAAATACATACTTAAATAGATAATTAACACCCAGACATAGATCAAACACAAATGTTACTTATGTAGTCGACTAGATTTTTCAGGCGTTATTCAAATTATCGCGTATTTTTATTATTTAAATGGGTTCTCACAAAACTTTTCGACCTCACATCGGAATTCAATTACTGCGAGCACTGAACGGTGAATCTCAAAAGGTCGTTACGATTTATGTAATTTTTTATCCGATTAGCTTTGTTATTTTTACGTCATGTTACTTCCGAGATTTCCGGGATCAGGATAAGTTATTTGGGATTTGTCGAGTGATGTTTCAGGAGCCTTATGGCTTTCAATGCAAATTGCATAAAATATTAGACTCGAGTTTTATGAATGATTTATTATGAGGATAAATGAATACTAATGTGAATATCTACTTACAAAATAAAAAATGAAAATAACATTCTTGAACTGTACGATTAACATACGATTCAGGAATAAACAAGATGGTATAGTTACTGCATGCAAAAATGCAGTGATTTCAACGGAGATTACTATGGCCCTTCGTATACAACGCTACACAAGTCTTCGACTACTGCAGTACTAATTTATAGAGGTTAGGAAGTACACAGGCACAGGGTCGGACTGAGCTGGAAGGGTCCGGGTGGCTCCCCACTAGCCAGGGACCCGAGACGAGGTGTAGCCTTCAATCTACCACCGTCTGGCTTGCGGCAAGCCCCAAGCCCCGGAAGCCAAGTCCGAGGGGTGCCCGGCTGGCAAATACCACCCTGACTATATGGCCAGTCCGACCCTGCAAAGGCAGATGCGTGCCTGTACAAGTGTACACGAACCTCTGTGACTGTGCTTAGAGACTAAAATTGTCGGGTATCGAATACTTGTGTAGCGTTATGTACGAAAGGTAAAGGTAAAGGTCTCAAAATAAATAGTAAAAAGGCTAAGCTTTCCAAAAATCAATTATTTAATGCCATTAAACATGTTATTTACACACACCAATTTTTTTACGTAAGTAAACCCCCAACGTATAGGCGTAATGAGTAATGAGTAATGACATACTCTATCTGTGAAAGCTCAAGCTCTAGATGACCCAAGTTTGGGTTGTGAAATATATCTTACTTACCTATTAGAGTTATTAGACTGATTCTGAGCGCTTAGGTATATCGTATATACACAGCGCGCCCAACACATGAGTTATAGCGACACTAATTAATTATTATGACCGACTCTATCTACGTAGTCCAGCTAGAGATGAGCCAAGTTTCAGTTGTGAAACGTACCCATCAGACTGATGCTCACGTGCTTTCAACCAGCTATTACCTAACTGTGAATACTTTGATCCACTTTCCCAAGGCACTGCACCGAATAAGTTTAATCAACTCTTACGTCCTTCCTTTAATTGCATTACCCAATTTATTTAACCAGTGGCCAAGGTGAGAATAACAATAATCCAATAAGAGGCTTTCAAGGTAACGGTTGTATGGCGAGAAACAATCGTTTTCATACGAATCGCCATAGGAAACGGCTACTAACATTACCATTAGGTATGTCGGCGTGCTCGTTCTCCTCGATTTAACATTTTATCGTTATCTGTATACATATCTGTGTATACCTCTGTAGCTAGTTGTTGTTACTTGAGATTTATTTGCATTGTTGGTTGTTGGCTCTACTCGTAATAGGAAGATGGAGATCTATGTTCCTACTTGCCCAATACTTAGATACCTACTAAATTGTATTTTGGAATGTTGTCGCGCTATTTTCGTATTGTAATATTGTTATCGTTAACAGTACCAAATAGGTAAAGAGTAATATTATTAAACCAGATTTCATTGATTATTTTAATTATATTCATTATACAGGGTCTCGATTCTACTAAGCAATTATTTTTAAATTGTTAATGGATTGTCTATTTTTGACACTTCTGCAATACAAAAAGTGTCAATTTGAGGCAATTCACTATCAATTTTAAAACGATTGGTTAGTAGAATTGGTTGGCTGGTTTTATTCAGATAGACGATAGAGAATATTTATATCTTTTTTCAAATGGCCACATTTGAAAAAAGATATGAAATAGTTTACGTTATATTAGAAGTTATTTATTGGCTATTAAAAATAATTTCAAAGTATTTCAAATCAACCTATATCACTTCATTATACGATTCTTCTATCTACTTAGTAAAATTTTAATGACAGACTGACAGACAACTAAGCTGAAGCCAGATAGTCTACGGGCAAGCAATTTTGAGCAGGTGTTTCTTATGGAGAGCATTAAAAAGTATTTTTGAAAAATTACGTTAATTAAATTTGGATGAGTAGGGGATGGTGCCAGGCCGAAGGCCGATTAGCGCTGCATATGAGCTAGTGACTAATGTTTCATGAAAAAAACCTAAGGAAACATAGCATAATCTTGCCTGTAAACTCTCTTAGGGTATGAAAACCTTTCTCAGCCATTTTTCACAAAATACAGACCACAGAATACATGCAGACCCATTTGTTTGGCTAGAAATGGAAACCATCTGGACCCAGTAATGGTCCCATTTTCATGATATTTTATGTACCTACCTGGGTACCTATGTAAAATTAATCTAAAAAAATGGCAGAAAAATGAATACTTCAATGAATGCTTCAGTATAGAAAATCATAAAAATGAATTGAAAACATGGGTAAACGGATTTTAGATTTCAGAGCTATCGACATTGGTTTTATCCTCCTCCCATCTCCATTTGGTTAATCCATTTCAGTGAAATGACAGATGACAGAAATTAGACATATTTTTCCTTTAAAAATGCTCGCTGTTTGCGTTGTGTAGATTGGTAAATACTTACATAGTGTAGGCGATAACGACATGCGAGGAGTATTAGAAAAAATATTTCATCATTAAATGAGAAAATGTATCTTCTAAACTTGAATTTTTTTTGAAATGTAAAATAGGTCGACGTTTGACTACCAACTCGCCTGATGTTATGCGACGTTGTGGTCTAAGATGGAGCACGATGACCTATAAGGTACTTATTCACTCTAGCCTTGAAGTTTACTAGAGTGAAGAAGTACAAAGACGGCAGTTGAGTGAGGCGCTACAAGTGCACTACTGCTCAGACCCGTCTTCGGAACGGTTACACCGGACTACATCCCGAAACACGACTAGGTCATTTCACGGCATGGCTTGGTCCGGTGGGTGGTAACTAGCCACGGCCAAAGCCTCCCACCAGAGTTTGCTACCCGGTTAGCACTACCCGGGGACCACGTGTAGGGAACCAGAATAGAGTACACTCCTACGGACGTGGGTAGCTCAGCCCCCAAAATGAAAATGAGATACTAGAAACAATGTTCTGCGTTTGACACAAACCAATTACCTATTTAACTTTGACATGAAACAATGGAAATAACTTTGGAAAATTACAATTAATACAAATAGTGCATGACCTCTGACCTTTATACAAGTTACCAACCAGACGTCTTAATTGAATAAGTAACGTTTTCAATTTAAACTAAAGTTCAAAATACTTAGTTCTCAACTAAAACTAAACTTGTATTTTAGGAATTACTTTTCCTAGTTATACTTTGTTCCTAATTTTATTACTTAGGGCAAAATTTATGTGAACTCTGTTTAAATCTAGCCCGAATTGTAATTAAATACCAGACAAACACCAGTAGCTAAGCTATTAGGTCAAGTGACGTCTAGACCAGATGTCTGAACGTCGTTAAATCTTATTCTTTCAGGAATTTAGATGAAATTGCTAAATTAAACTATGATTTGAATAAATCTTGTTTTAGTTGCCGCCTACCTACCCGTTAGGCAAGTGGTTAGCGCACCAAAACTTACCTTAGATTTAGACAACAAAACAGGCAGTTAGATTGGCCTACGTAAAAGGGTAGGACGGAATTCGCGACATGAAATTTTGTCCTATTAAAGAGCTGTAGGTAAAATGAAAGTACAAATTTCCTACCTACGATGGCAAAAACAGCTTGCGTAGGTACATTATCGTGTTTTTAATATGTTAGCCCAGTACATTGTCGGACCGTGCAATCTTCTACCCAGTAGCTATGAGCCAACTTAACAGGTAGAGTCAACTACTGCGTCTGTCGAGAATTACTAACAAACCCTTAGACGCAATTGCCCTACAGACGCATTTGCCCCAGTTGACCCTATTACCATACTACCCTCCATCAATTTGTGTGCGTTTCCTTCGAAAATATCACATACTTACTCTTAAAACGTAGGTTCCAAGAGATGTACCAATTGTATGTTCTTAGGAGTATTGTCCTACTTTATCGTGGGTAATCGACTTACTTCTCAATTTCTTATAGGGCTCCGTAGTGTGCGTGACACTTTATCGATAGGCATTTTATTGATGTTTTATTTGAAGGCATTTTAAGAGATAGCTGGTATCAGTTGGGAAAGTGCCTTTTTACTAGAAAGAGTTTATTGCTTGGAGGAAAGAACGAAATATCCACTTATGTATGTAGCCGGTAAGCCAGAACTTATAAGTAATTGTAAATTTACTTAAATTTGCTTACTAAGAAAAAAAAGTTTACGGTTGATAGGTTAAGCAAGTGATCACAGCTCAGCTTAGCAGCATGCCTATTAGCATGCACGGCGAGACATACATTTGTCGTCTATATTTGTCGAGACAGACGTATATTTACACGTAGCCTTTACGATGAGCCATGAGGATGTGCTCATACGACAAAATTTTATAAGAAGATTTTGTCGCGACGCGCATGCTGGCCTGGCCCCTATACTTGGTGCTCAAAATGATTTTTCAAACCAGGGAGACAAAGACTAGAAAATATAAAAAAAAGGTATTTATTGCCAAAACTAAAAAAAAAGACAAATCACTAAACAAAAATAAATAACAAGCAACAATTTATTCTCAAGTTATAGGAATAGGGAGCTTGCAGTAAGTAATAAGTATAAGTAAGTAAGTAATAAGTAACTTACTGTAACAAAATTGACTGCGAAATTTTATTTTAATACTTTACTCATATTATAAAACCAGAAGTAACTCCGTCTAAGTGTCTGTCTCTTCGTCGGATGACGTTTGATAATTATAATATAGCTTTTCACGAGTAAGGTTTTTCCATACTATTTTTTGTTTCTGACTATTAACAAAGTCGCGGGTAACAGCTAGTAAAGTATGAAACTAAAAGATGATAAGAAAGTGATGCTAGATATTTTAACACTAAAATGTATCAATGAAGTGAAAAGTTAATTAACTCAATCGTCCCGGACTAATTAAGTTTTTACTTTAGTCTACGAAATTAATTAATCGCCAGACGTACCTATTCAGTGTTTTCAGCATGCCTCTGGAGAACTGAGCTGTAAAACCTACAAATTTAGCGATGTGTGTGAAATGCAGTTCATAAAATCTTGATCTACACATTCTAAACAACTAATCGAATAATTACGACAATTGACAAGAATATAGTCATATAATATAATGTCAAGTCCGCTATATTTAATGAGCAGAAATGAAACCTACCCATGGAAAAATACAGTTCCTTGATTAAGCTGACTCTGCAGATAAAGTTGGTGACATTTTCTATAAAATTGCGTCGTAAACGGAAAGTATTCTGCGGTTTTACCCAAGGGATTCTATGGCAACCCTTTCAATTCATTATCATCACTCACTCTGTTTAGTAGCCGTTTTCATAGAACCCTTGGCCCCTCTTTTCTAACTCCTGGACTATAGCCATGAACTACCAAACTACCAGCTAATGGCGTAGCTAACGGCAGTGGTTCTATGCTACCACAAATTTTGACTAAACAAATCTGAAAGGATTAAAATTAGCTGCATCTCTTTCAGTACTGTAAATGAGAAAATGACAGATTTTTTGAGCTGTCTTTGATGTAGTTTGGAAAATGGTAAGTACTTACCTATTCCGTCTATTTTTGGTAAGATTGATTTTATTGTTTTTACCCGACTGCGCAAGAAGGAGGGTTATGTTGTTAGAGTGCATGTATGTATCTAAGTTTAGTATGTAGGTATGTATGTGGATATGTGTGTATGAAATTTTTTTGGCACGCCCTACAGCCTAAACAGCTTGATGGATTTTGACATGTGAGGTGTCATTTGAATTATCTTAATAGTGAGAGTGACATAGGGTACAACATTTATTTACCTACAACTAATTATCCGGAGTGTTGGACTACATTTTGCAGTCGGGTTTTTTTGTTTACCTTTTAATAATTATAGGTACTTGTCTTTGAATGTTATCAACATAATAAATCATTTTACCATGAGATCTACGTCGATTACGTTAAATAAGATAATTCCATTGTCATAGTTATCTATTCTAAAAACAGCCTATATTAAGGCGAACGTAACGCGTGCGTGTTTTAAAGACAGTCAACGCCATCTAGTATAATAATGTATGTGAGTAATAATAATTTGGAACAAGTATTCCAAGGCTAATTTGCAGTTTGTAGCGTAACAAGGAATAGGCACCTAATAATGCATTATTAGGTCTCTGTGCAAGTCTCATTACCTTAGTCTAGTGAGGATTCACGCTTGGAGAGTATAGTTGCCCCATTCTCGTGTAGTGTCGTCACGTCAAAAATTAGACCTGTCACAACACGCGGCTCAAATACTTTACGAGGTGTTTTTATTGTAGTTGCAACAAGAACGTAATGTTGATATGCCTACCGGTTGTTAGTCACACTTTTTATTAGGTGCGTGGGTCACGAAAGTTACAAGACTCGTTTGTAAAATCTGTAACTCGGGTTTACAATATTATGGGAGGTTAGGTAGGTAAGTTTTGAAGTTTTTTTTTGTAAAATTCACGAGAACTGGTCCATATTTTACTTTAATAATAATAAATAATTGTTAGGTAAACAAGAACAATTAAGATATTGCACAGTTTAAGTAAACTTTAATGTACTTAACTATCAAGTTTTTAGACACTATTTCACCAAGAATTACATTCTGCACATTTAAAATAACTCGCATGTACAATGAACTACATTTTTATCGTCTGCATCACATTTACTTCATAATCAGTGGACCGTGAAAGCAGGCTTAACGTTCGTTTGCAGAGACTAGTTTATCGCAGCGAAAAAATGGGTTATTTACCTACTTAATTATTCGTTTTGTGTTTAATTGTGGGTGTGTCTTCTAGATACTTGCCACTATCTAAACCGGCTATTACACTATCCAATTTGCAGTATGCTAACTTAGCGTGGTTAAGCCCGTATAATAGAAAAAAAAAGAAAAAAAAACACCAGAACTATTACTGAAAAGTATCAGGAACTATAGAACTCAACTGCATGCGAATGGAACTCATTTTTATTTATGATATGCTAGGACATGTTATGCTAAGTTCACTGACACATTGATAAACTGTCGAACAGCCAATTTTAGCACGCTAGCTCAGCTAGCGTACTGCAAATTAGATAACGCAATGATCGTTTAACCTAAAAAGAGCTTCTGAAAAAAAAATACAGCTGACTGGGTAGACATTCATGCATGTTTGAGCACGACTCTATCTGATGGAAGCTTCGAGGCAGAGATAAAGATTGTTTATGTGCATGGCATACACTTACGCAATACGTTATCTCATCATTAACTGTAACGGTAAAATACTTTCAGATCCTAAAAAGGCAAAAGTTATCACATCAAGGCTTACAACGTTTCAAGAAGCGAACGACCCCAACCGGTAGTGACTTTTGGTGATCAGGGGGTTTTGATACCATACGAGTTTTGATAGATAACGAAAACTTTTTCATTTTCGTTTCATTAAAATGTATGGAGCCCAACGAAAACGAAAAAGTTTTCGTAACCATCAAAACTCATGGTAAGCCACCTGTGGCCCTATTCGGAGATTTGAGATTTTCATCTCACCTTTTTTCGTCCTTGTTGCTCTCCTTTGAAACGTCATAGGTGTGAGAGTGACCAAGATAAAATCTCATCTCATCTCATCTCACGAAACAGGAATCTCACGGGGCAGGAATAGCCCCCCTGATCGGATATATACGAAGCCTGCAAGATCTTGTTTCTCAGATTAAAACAATTAAGTGACAAAAGGTCCGTAATACAACACAGGGCAAATAAGATTGGACCTACATTACATCGGATGATAAAATCAGATATTTCTCATCGGAAAAATGTATTGAAGACTTACATAACTTTATTTTCTTACATAAGATGATAAGAAATGATCGTCCAAAAAATATACCGACTGACATTTGTTTTAGAATGACATGGCAATTTTTAATTTAGTTTTTATTATACATTAAAAATAATGAAAATTGATTGCCCATCACAAATGTCGTAGCGGAAATATGGACAAAAATAAAGCACAGTTATTCTGAGCTTTGTTTGTTAAGCTGAGCTGCAGAATAAAAAATCGAGCGATGATCTACATAATTATGCCTTATCAGCTCAAGGTATCGGTTAGGTGCTGTTTGTAGTGTTCGGCCTTCAGCCTCGCTGTTATGGGACTCGAAACCGATACTCGGCCTTCAGGCTTGCATTTAGAAAGTTATGTTTGAACTCAATTGGATGAATGGAAAAAATATTTAAAAAAAAATACATACTACTTACGCGTCGACTTGTAGACCTCCTCCGTAACGTCGGTTAAAAATCAATTTGTATCATGAAACTGACTTAAAGAAACGTAAACTTTTCATCTAGATTGAAAAATAGTAGAATTAAATGAGTTATTTATAAAGGCTCTTTGCTTAGGACAAAAAGTCAAACAGAACTAAATTCTAGATATATTGGAGAGGTTTGTAAACAACGCCACAAAACACAGTCCCGTTTTAAAAGCAATATTACTTTCCTTGTGACTTTGAGCAAAAATAAAGATTTGTAGAAGCACACAAGCACAACACATATTGTCCTGGGTTTTACTTTGCTTTATCTCAAGCTTAGGTTAGCGAACATTTTCTTTATTTTCCATTTTCTTTCCAGCGAACTAGTTTTAGTGTCAGCAGTTTTGAGTAAACATGTATGCAATAACACTTAAATCTGGCTAAACTTTGCAAAGTGGTGGTGTTTTGGGAACTAAGTGCGCGTTTATTTTGAAAACGGTCTGAAGTTTTGGCTGCAATCTTTGTAATAAAAATCTAAATGTCGGTTGTATAGAGCGTCACTTGAGAACGGCTGGACTGATTTGGCTATAATTTTCTAAATGGCCTCGGTCTGGGTCGAGCCTCGGTCCTCACTACTGAGCAATAAACTTACGGGGATCAAGTCAAACAACACCTACAGTTCAGGTGCCAGGCTAGGGTAAAAAGTAAAGATTAAAAAAATCGACTTCCCGTCATCCATGCAAACAGTTTTAAGACTTTTATTGATATTTTAAAAACTGCTTAAACGATTTCGATATAATTTAAATTGGAGCACCTCAAAAGTAATCCCTCTACCATCTATATTACTACAAAACAAAAAAAAAATAAAAAAAATAAAATTGATTCATAATTGGCGGAGTAAAAGCGTAACATAAAAAAAAAACATACAGACGAATTAAGAACCTCCTCCTTTTTTGAAGTCGATTAAAATAGGTTTATTACAATCCCTCGCTAAACTTAGCAATGCAAGCCCCGAGCTAAGTATATTCTGGAGATAAGTATATTCTGGAGCTAAGTATATTCTGTTTATATATTCACTTAGACGTACAATGACAAATAGGGTTTAACTGTTCACCTAAGCCTACACAGTTTCCGAGCCTTAGCCAATCATATAGAGCGTGGGCAAATAAATCCTTGTGATATAGGGTTAAAATTAGAGTAGGTAAAAGGATTAAGTCGATCAGAACATCCAACTAATCCCACTCCCTTCATACATCTTCTAATTAATGATTATCTTCAAGTTCACAGTTAGGTAAGCTAATTTAATTGATACGTCAAACAAGATTCTCTAAAAAGAATCCCGAGAAATTAATTCGTTAGTAAAAATAAAATTCGTCGAATTCATTTGCGCTCTCGTTAAACTAATTTAAATTCAATTCAAATTCATTTCAGTGCTAGGTTATGTTTCTTTAATGGCATACACGTGTTTTAGCGTCTGGAATCAAATGAATTTAAGCATTGCATTGAACAGAAATATTATTTTTAATAAAATTTTAGGGATCAGTCAAAAGACATTTGAATATTTTCAATCGCCGAGGGGACGGTGAGCTTTCTAAAATGGAATTTATAAAACGTTGTCATCGAGATCTTAGCGTTTTATCACGGCTTTGGGCTCTCAAATAAATTGCGCTCGTCTGTTACAAATGTTCCGCATACAGACTTCTTTAGTATTTTATTACTTTTATGTCCGTTGTTTATGTAATCTCATTTGTTTTGCGAATACTTACGCCTTTTTAGAAGTGCGTTTGTTCATATGAGCCTTTTTTTAAAGTGTCTGGAGTCGTTTGGGTTGTTGACTGCAACTCTTTGATGTTAGGGATTATTTTTTTAATGAAGTTCAAAGTCTCATATTTAGGTTCAAAGACAAATATGTCCTTTATTGAACTTTGGATAAACTAAATGCAGATTTTCAATGCAAAAATACTAAATTGAATAAATTTTGTGTTTTAATCCTTACGCTTATCAAATTCTAAGTCAGAATTGTTGTTGATCTAAATCTTAAGACTTTTAAACTTGTTATCCCAGAATTTTCGAAGTACTTCATGTTACTTGTAATGTCTGGTAACTTGTTACAAAACGGCATTTAAATACAGGAACAAACTTCAGCTGAATTCCGAAAAAGGGCATGTTGATCAAGATCTACACAGTAAATTAAAAAATAAAGTTACTTTGAGCTAGTTAAATATCATCAACTTTTTCTTCTTCGATCCTTGGCGAGTCCTTCTCTTTGGGTTTTATCCCCGCTTTGGCAGTATAAAGTGTAAGTATAAAGTTTCGCTCTTTCCCTTCCCACGGCTTAGTTGACGGTGGAGTGCTAAAGAGTTGCGCCGGCGCATGCACCGCGTATTGTCCGGGCTCGTTCAGATCACGGAGTGCAATTTGGTGTGATTGGTGTTTGTGTTTTGGAGTTTTATCACTTTTTATCAGGTATGTTTTATTATAAAAAATTGAAAAGTTTAGTACTTTCAAAAGTCTTTTTAAGTTAAGATAATGTCCTGTTTATAAGTAATACAGGTCGCCAACAATAACTGTTTTCAATTAAGTCGTTTATTAATTAATGACCACATAATAAAATAAATTATAATTAAATTAAAAATTTATTACTAGGTATTATTACAAATAAAATGTATTTTTGTGATCGCATGTATAATTATAATCTAAATGAATCTTTTGGTCATTACCTAGGAGTAAGACTTATTATTTAGTAAAAGACGTCACTATGTTTCCGTATTTAGACGCATGCGGACCTTTTTCATATTCGAACCACGTTTTGATCGTTTGATAAACTTATAAGTCAGTGGATAATTTTATTTTGTAGGATTTATACCGAAGGCGACTTAATGTAAGCCTTATGCTAAGTAGAATCATTTGGAGGGCAGAAAATTGAATTTTGCAGTAAGCTTTCTTTCCATCAGATATAGACGAAAATTGAGTCGAATTTTTTGTTGATTCTACTGAGAATACTTAATACATTATTTATTTTAAAAACGTATGGAAATAGATGTAAATTATTATTATTCGATGCATAATACAAATGTAAGTGACCTTACACTATTCATATTTTACAAAGAGTTGTTCGGAATTAAATGAAACATTACTTTAAAAAAATCTATGACATCTAAATATTAAACTTACGGTTTTCATTATGAGAATTATATTTCCTTTTGTCATATTCTGTATTATTATTTTCTCATTAGCTTTACATTAGCAAATTTAACCTTTTCAAAAAAATGAAAAATCTATTTTTATTTCATTACTTTACCCCCTTACTAATAAACGTTGTATAGACACTGAATAGATATACAGTGTGTTGTGCTTATTATTCTTTTAAATTTTTAACTCTATCTGAAAGACAAAACACTTAAGGTACCTATGTACCTATAACTATTTTGTGTCTAAGCAACTATTTAACTATTTCCAGTAAAAAGTAATTTACATAAACTAACATTTATTGAGATAAGTTAAATAGAAGTCTTTCGATAAAAATCTAACTAATATTATGAAAGCGAAACTGACTTGAGTTTTCACTCAATGGATCATCATGAAATTTTGCATAAGTACACGTGTCAAGGAAAAGAAAACGACATAGGATATCTTTCTTTCCATAAAAAATAACGACTAGACTTAAAATTACACTTACTGACACCATTTTATGAAATTAGGTACAAAGCAAGAAAATACCTACCTACTAGAAATTAGTAAATTAGCTTTTTTTGTTGTCAAACTTGAATCAAAACATCTACATAATGAAAAATAAAATGGGACGCTGTAAGCTCAACTATACAGACACAGGTCTATCAAACTTGATGATTTACAAGTGCGTACAGTTTTTTTAATTTTTTGAATAGTTTTTAGACTCTGTTGTATGATATGACAAACAAATTCTTTCTCTTTTACTCTTCATTAAAAAATCAGGAATCATTTAAACAGCTCTACCTACACGCTTTATCAGATATTTAGATTCTTTTTTTCAGAGATTTATCTTAATCCAGGAAGAGAATTCCTACAATTCGAGATTTATTTTCTGGTCTTTGTCTCTCTCGTTGTAAAGTCATAGAACTAAGTGTGGTCAAGATAACATCTCGCGCAGAATAAGGGCCCTGATCCTCGGCGACAGCCTAAGCCGAGGCCATACCTCAGAGGTGCCCTTGTGCTCGTCGCCCATAGTTTGTAAGCATTTGAGGCCCTGCGCCATCTGCGCTTGCCTAATGCCCGATACGCTGTCGAGGCCTCAGTGGCCAACAGCATAGAGTCATCCATAAAAAAAAGGGCCCTGATCCAATGTCACTGCCTAGATTCCAGCGTTTCTAGGTCAACGTAAAACAACCTGTACCCCTTTAAGAACACCCTGCATTTTGCAGTACGATAATTAAGATACATTGTACTATGGTTACCTTTACTGCCTATGGCATTGTTTTAACGTGTTGCCCAACTAGTTTGTAGCTTAAACAATTAAACTGTGACTGTACCGTCATAAATCTAGCACAATTTCGCAATCTCAGACGTAAATCACAATGCAAGTATTGTAACAATTAAACTACCCGATAATAGGTCTTACTACTTACTAGGTACTTGCCCGATAATAGGTCTTACGTACTTTCCTAAGACAATGTCAATACAACTACTGCTGCAGATAATACTATTGTCTATCTCCAACTTGGTATCTTCCTACCAAGTACATAGAGGTATAGTTACTCACATAATTTGCAACTCTAAAGTTAAGCTATCAAAGTTTAATTTGTCGGTTCGTAGTAGATTTTGTTGTCATTGTTTTTATTCGATTCTCGCACGGTTTTCCTCGAGTTGGTTACGGCTCAATGGAAAAGCCAATAGTTTCGAAACGCTGTGATTCTAGTCGTGTCTACCTGTACGGGAATATACGAATAGAATGAATACCTGAACCAACGTTCCTAAAAACTAGGATCGTATTACACTACTAAGTAGTTGTTTAACTCATGCTATCAAGCATGTTTAATATTTTAAGCCATGTCAGAGGCCTTCAGGCTGTCTACAACTCTGGCATCAGGGCTAGAGCCACTCGGCCTCTTTACGAACTTACTTATTTTGAAATTGTTATTTGAGCGTTCAATTCTATTTATGATTTATGTAAGCGATAACAGCTTAGTTGGAGAAAGCCCGCCTCTCAAGTCAGAGGAAGCGGGTTCAAACCCAGCCGACGGCACGCACCAATTTGTTCAATGTGTGAACATTTTATGTGCGTATTATTTGTCATCTGATACATGACTGGAGCCCGGTGTATTGCGACAGGCTCACCCCCTGTCACATTTGGGACTGAATATCGTCCGTGTGGGTGTTGTATTACACCTCTGTCAGCCCCCTCGGGGGAAAAGGCGTGACGATATGTATGCATGTTTATGTACCTACCTACCTATCTTTGATTTAATGTCTTAACATTTCATCGTAATCATCCTCCTGTATTTTTTTGAGACCTAATTCTGATGGCAGCAACGAACACGACAAATACAGCACATACGTGAGAAAATACTCAACTAGGTACAAAGTATATTGTTAATTGGATTTTTTTTGCGACTCTTTTTGCGACTCAAAGCAAAATATTAAGGAGACATTAACAAAACAACAAGTCAATGTCAACAATAGAAATATTACCTAATTACTACACTTGACTACCTAATTACAACACTTTACGCTTAAATACTCTTGTGATGTTAAAATTGTTGTAGTAAATCCAGCGTCTCTGATACTGTAGGTTAAGTAATAAATATTGTTCATAAAACCGGTTGAATTCCGTTCATTGAGTAACCGTTAAATCATAATGAACTGAAAAGTGTCTGAAAAAAGAGATGACGTCTTAAAACCAACCGACCAACCGAAAACCGTTTTTACTAAGACCGGTTTTTTAACTCACTGTACAATCAAATCTAAAGTTCAAATCAAAAAGTTAGTAATCTAGGGTGTGTGATAATAACCGGTTTAAAAAATTGACTGGTTTCAGAATCTTACTTTAAGTCAGTTGCTACTGTAAAAAAACCCGATAAATAAAAAAGACCAGTTTCTTTAACTCACCGAAAAAGCAAATTAGTACGAAATCTACGGTGTGTGATAATAACCGGTTAACCGGTTTCAGATACTTAATATAGGTCAGTTGCTACTGTTGCTGGGTCGGAAGCTATTTCTGAAGGAAGGGTAAAAGGGCCACCAATGGGATTAAGCTTCACAGTCAGCTGGAGACCTGTTTAAGAAGCCCATAGCAATGTCAAGTAGGTAGTTGAATTTCAAACGAGTAGCGGTGATCGTTAAGCGCTGCCATTCTATTCCAGTTTATTTCTCTTTAACCCATGCGTTGCATAAAATAACGATAACGAGCTAAAATGTAGGCGATGTAACTCCGAAAACCACCCTGCAGTACCCATAGATACTCACAGAGGTCTAGCATTGCGGGAGCCAACACGTAGTGACGTCACTCGTCATCATCATCTCTCTTTCGAACTATTTGTAAGTGACTTATTTTGGTCTTGCTTAAGCATTGATTGACATCACTACGTGTTGTCCACGTGACCGGAATGCTATTCCTACGCGTGAGATGAGATGAGATTTTATCTTGGGCCTTCTCACACCTGTAACGTTTCAAACGAGAGCAACAAGGACGAAAAAAGGTGAGATGAAAATCTCAAATTTCCGAATAGGGCCCCCCTGGCGGAGTATATTATTATACCATACTCACAGGTAGCTAAAGGGAAGCATGCAGCAAAAAATGTCGCAAACAACAAGTTTACGAAATTCTTACGAAATGTTGATGCAGCGAAATCGTGGCATTTTGGCGATCTTTTGAAAGTTGTTACTGATGAAATAAGGAAGTTAATGACTTTTGTAATTAAAAATAACAGACGTATTATGGTGGTCGAAATTGAATTTCGAGAATTGGTAGAAAAGTTAAGTCTCAATTTTAAGATAATTCCTGTTTCAATTCTCACGTTAAGACTGTGGTTTTACTTGCTGTTTTACTACATAGAAACAAAATTTATTTTAAATTCAAAATCAAAGATACACTTACAAAAGGCAAAGTTTTACAATAGACTTGACCGCCTTGAAAAAAGAGCCACTACTCAAAAGAACAGGGAAGTAATTGAGGGGCACGTTTTTTTTTTTCAAAAATAAATAAATAATTGTCTCGCAAATTTTGACTTACAACTAGGTAATATCTTGTACCTTTAAATGAGCAATTCTTGTATATATATATAATTGGAATCTCGGAATCGGCTCCAACGATTTTCATACAAATTAGTATATAGGGGGTTTCGGGGGCGATAAATCGATCTAGCTAGGAATCATTTTTAGAAAATATCATTTTATTCGTGTTTTATCGATAATCAATCTCAACTGAAAAATATGACTCTTCCTGACATCTATTGGCGAATAATAATACTACTATTTTTTGTGAGCAACTAATTGCTTTAACGACACAACAGCAGATGGCGTTGTTAAGTAACACGAAGTCAATGAGTGTTTGCTTTGAGGTTAGACTAAAATCAATTGTTTATTATCCAAAAAACACAAATAAAAAAATAAAAAAAAATACCGAGCAAAGCTCGGCCATCCAGGTACTTATATTATATTTATGTACTAGTTGGCTACTTGGCGGAAATTAAAGTTTTATTTGGATTAAAGTCATTGCCATTATTTGATGGTTAATATTATGTGTCGTGGACAACTTAGTTGTCTGGTACTTGTGGTCTGATGGTGATGATAATGTGAAAATCCAAAAAAATCTTTATTCTCTATTACATTGTTTCAATGTGGAGAAAAAAGGACTTTAAAAATATTGCACTTTCACTACTGTCAGTTTTAACAGTGCAATACTTCAATCATTTATTATAAACTTCATGGTTACAATCATGATGTGTGAGATCTATTAAGTAGTAGATAATCATAATCCAGATATTACGAAGAGTACTTATAAATGATTATGGCTAATTTGAGTAATTTGAATCACATTTCATAAATCAGGTATGTAATAACGAGTTATAAACCTCGATTTAATATCGGATAATTATTTCATATTACGGCATTCGATCTAACCGACGTGATTATTAACACTTTTTAATTATGAAATCACTATTCTATCAAAATAGTTCAATAAATAATATTGAAATTATTGAAAATACGACTTCAGCGAAAGTTTCTAAGCATTGATGGATATCTGATATCACTCAAGAATGTCAAAACGGTCGGACGAATTTTGAAGAAATTTCTAACAAAGATCCTAACCAATATTATGCATGCGAAAGTGAGTTTGTTTGTTTGTAACGCTTTCACGTCTCAACTACTCAACCGATCATCTTCAAATTTTGCAAACACGTTGTCTGGGGTACAGAAAAGGACATAGAGTTTACTTTTCCCGAAAAAATTAACGGTTCCTGTAGGACCGCGGGTGAAACCGCGGGGTGCAGCTAGTAGATTATAATCTGGAATAGCACATAGTATACTCTAGTGTAATGTCCAAATATTGATATTTTAAATGCAGTTCAGTGTTTACAATGAAGAATAAAAAAGTTTAATTTGGTTTCGTGCCACGGTCATTAATCAAATAACAATAGTGTGTCTCGTCGTAATCGAGAATGTGCAAGAATCTCAATTTGCTTTTTGTAACACCTTTCAATTGGCGTCTGACTGCAAAAAGAAAGCACAGAGAACATGCAACAACGCAATAATGTCATAGGTATTGTAATATTGTGACCGTGCGGTTAGATCATTTATGTGTATTAAATCCGTGGCACGTAGGAATAACTGAACAACTCGACTTGCATGATTTTTTTTTTATTGGCTTAAACGCTTCCTTCGTATGCGCTTTACTATGTATAAAAAAATCAGCCCGAAATATATAATAGTTTTAGAGCAATCGCGTTTTGTACATCTCGACACTCTTGCATTTTATGGTGTTTTACTTGATAAAACGACTTATCAAGTGTGTGTTTGCTTACTAATATTGACATCTTGAATTATCAACATCAACACATGTTCAAAATATTGAAGATCTCGACTTATACACCTAAGCCTTTTCTGCAAAAATTAATTTTAACTTGACAAATTGAGATGTCAAGCATAAGTTTGTGTATGAATAATTGTCATCTTGATTTATCAACTTACACTCACATCCAAAATACTGGATATCTCGACTTATACACATAGCCTGTTTCTGCCTCCATTGACAAATCGAGATGTCAAGTTATGGCAAGCCAAATATTTTTGTTTAAAAAGTGACATTATCACATGTTCACTTTTACCTTTGCCGTGGTGATTTAGTTTTCATCTGCAATAGCAAGATATCAAGTTGTTATCTACTCGGGTAGATAACAAGCTGGATATTTTTTATGTACCTACTGGAGCCTAAACGCCAACAAACATGCCATGCAACAACGTGAAGTAAATATAAAAAATATATTATAATGCTGTACATTATTGGTGACTATTACTATCATTGGTGTACTATGTACCTACCCACATTCATACTTACACAAAAGATTCAAATCAATACAGGGTTGATTGATAGCGGGGTGCAAAGCCGTAAAGAGACGCTAGCATAGATTATTTAGACACTTTAGAGCCATGGTTGTCTAAGACGAAGTCTGACAATTTTTTAAATCTGTGTTTTAAGGTTTTTGGGGAAAAACACCAATGATGGCCAATCAGAATAAGAAGTTCCTTTTTTTCACTTTATTTAATTAAAATAATAGTCATAGCACCGCGAGAATCCAACTAGAAAAGAAAGGTAAACCATTTAGAGTAGGAAAGGGTGTCAGACATGGAGACCCTCTACCTCCAAAACTATTCTCAGCGGTTGTCGAAACAATCTTTAGGAGACTTAACTGGGAAAACATCGGAATCACTGTCGACCGAGTCTCCCTAACACAATCGAGGTTCGCAGACGATATATATATAAAATGTTATTTGCTGAAACACCTAAAAACATGTAGCAAATGATACTTGAACTAGCGGATGAAAGTGAGAAGAAAGGTTTAAAGTTGAACCCAGAGAAAACAAAGGTAAGGACAAATGGGAAGAAAACCACCATACATATAGGAAATAACCAAATTGATTACACTGATGAATATATCTACCTGAGACAGCTAATAACACAAGAGGTCCTTAAACGCAAAGAAGTTGACAGAAGAATAACAAATGGCTGAAAGAGATACTGGAGTCTGAGAGAAGCCATGGAAGATAAAACTCTTCACTTAATCAATCAATCAATTAATGTAAAGAAAAAACTTTTCAACAGCTGCGTACTACCTGTTTTAATGTAAAATCAGAAGACTCAAATGGCAATGGGTAGGGCATATGATAAGAGGCCAAGAGAAATGGAGCAAAATTGTGACACGATGGTGCCCTAGGAGAAGGAAAAGGGGCAGACCACAGAAATGGTGGGATGATGACATTAGACAGGTAGCAGGAGTAACTTGGAATAGAGTGGCCCAAGATAGACAGGAATGAAAAAGGTTGGAGGAGATCTTTGCCGATTGGCAAACAGACCTACAAAAAATAATTAAGTATTAGAATAGATTAAGATTTACTACCAAAATATACTTGTAAATCCACACTCATAGTTTTTAGTTCTTAATACTTTGTAAATAGATACTAAGTTGGTCTGAATAAAGGGTTTTATTATTATTCATTAGTATTATTATTGATCGAAGTAATGTGTAAGCAATCTAACAAAACATGTATTAAGCATGTGTGTCATCAGACATTTTTACAGATTTTTACAGCCACTTAACTTAACGAAAATTTTCAAAGATTTTTTTTTAACGGTTTTTTGAAGTCGTTTAAAATAATAATTAGAAAAGCTTTTTAAATAAGACCTTTTATAAGTAGGTATTTATGTATTGTAGTGTGTTTGATTAATATTTTCTTATTTGTAGAACTCAACGATTGCCAACTGTTGATTTCTCGGGATAATAAGTCTAGCCTATGTGTTAATTTAGTGTATACTCTAAATAATTCATTTTAAATAGAAACAAATGCGTTTCCATTGTGTTTTTCCCATATGTTTAAAAAATAATTTTAATAAGTTAGTGAAAACAGTTTTTAGATTATGTAAATGAGCGTATAATTCTAAAAAAAATATATTTTAAATACTAAGACTTTTTTTACATTTTGCATTATATGCTGAAAAGTAAGATATATCTTGTAAAGTAGTAATAATTACTTGACAAACTATATCTGTTTGAAGTTGTCATTGGTTTACTAATGAGAAATAATGCTTTTTCCATTGAAATAAATAGGGTAACCGATAAAAATGATCCGTACTCAGATGGTGAATAACTGGATAAATGTCCTTAAAAGCCAAAACTTGGTCTACAAGTCGAGTTATCAACTTATTCAAGGCATTTCAGCTATTTGACAAGTCTATTATTATGTAAACTATAAGTTGTTGCGTTAAATTCTTGAAACCATACGAAAGAGGGCCTCAAGTAACCCTCAAAATAACTTTGACATCATCGTTTAACTAACTTACCGACTAAACAGAAAATGTCAAACTTTAAAATGGCTGCCCTGAAAAATTGACGTTTTTGCGATGTTCAGTTATTCCTGCGTGCCACGGAAATAGTATATGCGATGGTAGCCTTGTTGGAGAAGGCCCGACCCTCAAGCCAGAGGGAGCGGGTTCAAACCCAGCCGACGGCACGCATCAATTTGTTCATTGTGTGAACATATGTGCGTGTTGTATGTCATTCGCCACATGACGGGAGCCCGGTGTATGGGGACACGCTCGCCACCTGTCACATTCGGGACTGAATATCGTCCGGCGTAGTGTGGGTGTTGTATTACATCTCTACCAGCCCCCTTCGAGAAAAGGCGTGACGATATGTATGTGTGTATTCAATAGTACTTATTCATTTGTTTCATAAATATTTGCGAAAAGTACAGTCAAAATGAATAATTTATCAGGCTTTAACTTATATTAAAAAAATGTATTAGAGCGACTTTTTGATTAGTACTACATCACCGGAAATACATTTATTAATAAACAAGAAAACAACGGCAAAATATCAATTATTTATGTTTGCTAATGTAAATGTCAGAAAATTAATTATTTACAAGTCAATAACTTAAATTCAATATTAAACGAAAACAAAATGGCATTGAACGAAAAATTTGTTAATAAAATAATATTTGAAATACTTAAGTCAATAAATTTAATTAAGTGTCAAAATACACAAAGAGTGAAAAATTAAAATTTAACTGAAAAACAGAATGGAATGAAAATTTACACACGTAAAGACTTATGAGTACCTATCTTTTAATCTAAAGAGAGTTCCGTTCTGCGTTTATGAACGAAAAGTGACCGGCCAACTTTTTTATACTAGTCTACGTCTGTTACTAGGGTTGCGTAATACATTTTGTTCATTTAGAATTTAACTTATTTATTAGGCTCTTGTTTTTTTCAGTTCATCCGGACATTTCATTTATGAAAGGTAAATGCATACTAAAAGCGATATTTTTGTTACAACGCACGCCAGTACTTGTTCTATTGTATTATATTACGTAGACCATTTTCGTCATTTTATACCTACTCTACCAAAAGTAACGAGTGGGAAAGACGGGTGGGCAGTGCGCCCGAGAGCTAATAACAAAGTTATACGCGTAGTTGAAACTACGCAGTCTGAGGACAGCAGTTATTGCTAAACTTACGTAGCTTCTTATAAAGCCGGAAACGGACTATAGCCGCGAACACCCGTGAAAGTGATCCGTGAAATTGGTTGTGGAAAGCTTTTTGACCAATAGGAACGGCGTATCAGCGCTTTTGCGGGCGTTCGGTCCAATAGTCTGGTTCCCGCTTTAGGTAAATCGGAAAACTTCCTCTGTCGTCGTAAATGCCACTAAAGCAGTGTATATATTACATTCAAGCTTATAAATAAATAAATAATCTGCGGAATACTTGCACACACGGTCGTCTGACCCCAAACTAAGCAATGCTTGTACTATGGCGGCCAGACATACTACATACACACATATTTTGATTTTCTTGCTTCCCCTCATATTTTTGTATTACAATTTTTTTGCATGCTCTTGATTGACCGAGCAGGCGAAGCGTCTCTGCTTTACCTTCGACAAAAATGCTTTCATATGTCCGAATTCTGTCTGAATCTTTGTTCTGATTCTTGTCTTACTTGCATTTCTTAACTGATTCTTTTAGAGTTTTGTGAGTAGGTTCAATAACTTTTATAATAATAGCTTTTATTTTGTCGAGGCAGTTTTTGGATTTTTTACGAAATGGCGGAGATATTTTAAAAAATGAATTCACCAGAATTGGTTAAGGCATGCGACCAGGCACAGAGCCTTTAGTGTAAGTACTCATACTCAACTACTCATCTCTTGAAAAAAACCCACCAAACTAAATCCATTCCTAAGTTGCGAAAAATATCAAACAAAGAATAAGTTTAACTTAACATTCCATTTTATACGTTTTACGGAAAGTCCTAACCTAGATACGGTTACGTTATAATAATATCGTAATTTGCATAGCCAGAGGTACGTAGTTACCAACTGTTGCATACTCTAATGAGACACGTCATTCACTTTTTATTTGCTCCATTTGAGCTCAGAATGATTGAATTTAGCATTGAACTACATTTGTGCAATACAGTTAAAAACGACAAAAAGTTTAATAATAACTTATTTATTATTTCCTTAAGTAATCTACATCGACATGCTTACCTTTGTGCTTATTAGTTTGTGATAGCCTAGCGATGATGGCCTAGTTGGAGAAGGACTGCCTCAAGCCAGAGGGAGCGGGTTCAAACCCTTCGTCTTTTTTCTGATGACTTGTGACTATTACTTACTTAATCAATATCGAAATGTTTACCTTTGTGCTTATTAGAACTGTTGTCTTAGAACATTATGGCAAAGTTAAAATATAATTTTTACTTAAGATGTTAACTTTACAACGTGAGATGTTTTTTTAAACGTGCTCAGAGAAATAAATTTTTATTTATTTTTATTAACGGAGTTATGAAAGAAATTAACTTCAACATTATTTTAGTAATTTTTTGGTGGTAAAGACGAAACGAAAATTTTGCAAAAATTCAATACATTATTGGTAACTAAGTATATTTATTTCAGTTCTAATACGTAAGTCCTAAGTAGCTATTATCGACCTAGCCAGCTTTAGCGAGCGAAGCGTCTATGCTTCAGCTTTGACAAAAATGCTTTCGCATGTCCGAATTCTGTTTGGATCTCTGTCCGGATCTTTGTCTTCGTCTTTAGATCGCATTTCTTAACCAATTCTCTTGTGAGTAGGTTCGATAATTATGTAGTATTGTTTTGTCGAGACGGTTTTTGGAAAAAAATCAAAATGGAGGAGATATGTTTTAATATATTAGCCTGGCATCCTGTGAACCTGATTCACAGGATGCCAGAGGACTTTACGACATATATCGTGTAGCTGTTAAAGAGAGGAGTCAACTGAATTAATGTTATTTCATTGTAACCTTCAGTGATTTTGTGTAAGTTGACCATTTTGTAGTTTATAAGGGTGTCATTTTATTAAAACCCTGAATAAATAAATAAAAGAAGAAAAAAATGTTTTAGTAAAAATCATATCTCCTCCAGTTTGAAAAATTTACAAAATGTAACAAAGAAAAAAAAATTAAATATTTCCGAACCTGCTTAGAAGATTTCACGAGAATCGGTTGAGGAATGCGACCTGTATAGAAGAACAAACGTCGGCCGCGAGCTCTACAGCTCACAGAACCACTAGTATACTTAACATCTAAAACAAAACGGCAACATAGTAAAACACGGTATTTCACGTACTTTTTATTATGTCATCAATGAAAATAATTTTCGCTTCGGTGTGTATTTCAGTTTTATTTGAACATTTGCGTCAGCGACGTTGTGAATTGAGGCCGTTTAGTTCAGGCACTCACCTAATGACGATAGGTGCTCGGGCCCCTTATTTTGTTACAAGGGAAATGTCCTATAAATTCCCTTTGCCGCTCCTAACTCAAGTATGTTACGGCTAGGAGTGGTGGATAGCATGTTGACACCTCAGATCAGCCTAGAGGAAAAGATGGAACACTGCGTTATGTCTCGCTGAAGCCACTTCTTTATTAAACTTGTGTGCGTGGTAATGTTGTCATGAAAAACATTTACAATTGCATGAAAACTAATTTTAATTCCCAAACTCTACGTCAGCCATTTCCGATCCAATTTACAACCTTAGTAGATTTAATATTCTAAAACTGCACGTAAGAGTTTAATGTTGGCTTTTTCAAAATTGACTTGTAAAAAACTGCACTTTTTTTTTAAATAACCTCAAAATGTAGTCCTGGCCACACTTTTATAGTGCACTATGTATATTTGTGTATAGGAAATTATACCATAAACCAATGCAAATAATGTCGAGGTAAGAATGACCAAGCGAGTAGCGTAGTTTTTTTGCGTCAATGTGTGCGTGTACATAACGTAGTTTTGGATGGATTTTGGCTTCACCTAAATCTAAATCACACGCCGTGCGCCATCTTATTCTCTAGGTTGATCTGAGGTTACGGCTAGGAGTGGTGGATAGCATGTTGCGACAAAAAGAGGACTTTCCAAGAACTTTTTGAGGTCGTCGTGTCATGAGAATATGAGTGCGTGTTACAAATCTCGTTCTTCGTGCGGCGTGGTAAATAGTAAATAATGTAAATGTAGCAGGTTAGGGGCCAGGCAGACGGTAGAAGCAAATCCAAACAACACTTCTAGTGTAACTATTTGTTTAATCCTCAGCATTAAACCGACAGTTGAACAATATTTATAATTAATATTATTGGAGACGCACACTGGACACTTCACAAATCAGAACGGTTCAAGGGCAACGGCCGGACATGGAAGAAGCAAAATCAATCATGGCCGCAGTAGTATTGCCAACCGTATAAGATTAACAGAGAACATAATACAGATAATAAATATTTTTACAGTAAAGAGTTCTGGATTAACGATCTACTGGATTTAAAATCTGTGGTTGGCTCTATCAAAGTTGTAGAATTCAATTCTCGAACAATGCAAACCTATATTTAGTCACACTCGGCGCGAACACGAATGTTCTGGGCATTGTTGTTCGATGGTCCCTATTGTCCGGTACTTCCGGAACTTTCTCTGTTTGGTTCACTAGGAATTTTTCAAAAAATTCACGACAAAGTTAGGTCCTGAATTTTCGTAGAACCGTCGAATTGGACTTCATTTCGATGTATGTCAAGCTATAGGTACCTACAGGGTTATTTTGAATCAATCTAAAATCTCTCACGAGCTGATTATTATATCTACATCATACCTAACTACTTAACACACTCAGTACATTTAAATAACTCTTTCATTGTTCTTATAAAACGAAAACAAAACTACCTATTAAAATTAAGACTCGTCATGTTATTAAGACTAACTTTACACAGTTTCAAATGAAATGAAAAACGAGGATCCGAACAGAACAATACAATACAATACAATACAAAAACTCTTTATAGACACCAAATGCAAAATTAATGTAAACTAAACATTCAAAAATATAGGCGCAATGGGCGGTCTTACCGCTTAAGAGCGATCTCTTCCAGACAACCTTTGGATGGAATAAAAACATTATGATTAAGCATGGACGGTGGTGTGTGCTAACATAAATTAAACACAGTTTCGTTTCATACAACCCTAAAAAAATGAGAATGTTATATTTGATTATGTACTTTGTGCGAGCTTACGATATCCTTTTGATTATTCTAAAATAACCCTGTATAGTATGTGAAATATTTATGGATATATTCCGGCGGATGGACGAACAGATCTCATTTCTAATAAGGTTTTCTTTGTGTAGAAGGGACCAGGCATCTTATTTGTCAATTTACTTCATGAGAGATACGCGGGTGCGTTCCTAAAAGCGGCTAACGTAAAAATATTAGCCTTTATCCATTTCTGTCATTGAACCGTGAGACATTTTGTGGTTGACCGATATTATGATTCGTCCAGATTATGGTATACTAGCTACGCTCCGCAGTTTCGCCCGCGGTTAAAAAGTATCCTATGTGATATTCTAGACTATAATCTATCTCAGTGCCAAATTTCATCCAGATCTGTTCAGCCGTTCTGGCGTGAAGGAGTAACAAACATCCATCTTACAAACTTTCGCGTTTATAATATTAGTAGGAAGTATGATTCTAGCAAATACAAATGATACTACTCTATGATTCTAGTAATCACGTAGTACTTAGCGAGTAGACAACCTAACAAAGAATAATTAGAAAAGTTACAACGCAAAAAGTTTTGCGTACCATTTTATTCAAATTTACGTAAAAGCTTAGGTTTGTTTCACTTGTTTGGAATAAAAAAAAAACCTTAAGAGTTGTAAAACATTTAAAATTTTGAATTTTTAAAGGTAACTATTGTGGTCCATTAATTACTTTTTAAATCCACTAGGTACTTAAGTGATTTTACTGGATACTTTTTTCACATAAAAAAAATCACATGCATGTAGGTTCGATAATTATAACATAACAAAACATATCGTCACGCCTTTCCCGCGAGGGGGCTGGCAGAGGTGTAATACAACACCCACACTACGTCGGACGACATTCAGTCCCAAATGTGACAGGGGGCGAGCCTGTCGCCATACACCGGGCCCCAGTCATGTAGCAGATGACATACAATACACACATATGTTCACACAATGAGAAAATTGGTGCGTGCCGTCGACTGGATTCGAACCCGCTCCCTCTGGCTTGAGAGGCGGGCCCTTTTCAACTAGGCTATCATCGCTTTTTCAATAATTATATGGAATTTTTATGTCGAATCAGTTTTGAGAAGTTTTGAAAAATTGTAACGCAAAAAATGGGAGCCTGTAGAGGAAGACAGCCGGACAGAATTCGGATAGACCTCGGACATACGAGAGCATTTTTGCTGAATTAAGTATGTCGGGGAAACATAGAGAAATAGGAAGCCGAGCCTTCACATCTCACTCCTGATATCGGGGTAATGTAGGAAAGAGGAGCCACGCCGTCGCATCTGATCCCATTGATGTCGGAGAAACATAGGAAAGGCCGCCGCGCTGTAACCTTCCACTTTTGGTGACGGAGAAAATCTAGTAGGCCGAGGTGTTGTGTCTGATTTCTCATCCGTGAACTCGCTATCATTTATGGTCGGCGTCAAACTTCAGGAACGTTGAAATAAGGGGACAGCATTGAAGGCTTTTCACTATTTTAATTATACAGTCACTTAGACTACTTATTTAGTGAATGATCACAAAGATAGTTGGCGATTTAGAGTAATGGGTTTACGAATGACTATTGCGTGCGACCGCTTTCAGCCTAGTCCTGTCAACCACTGACTGACAGACATGACGTTCGCCCGAAATCCCAAACGCAACTCCATTCGGTGTTAACCGCTCTAAATGACCATAAACAAATCGATTAATCGTCAAAAATAACAGAACAATAATACCATCGATTAACAACTCTCAAAATAAACTGATTTTCTTTATCCAATGATATCTCGCGCCGTCACGGCCATCATGCATTTTCACACGTCCTCGGGTGAATAGTTCATCTCATCATCTGTGGACAATCATAAAAGTGCTCAAGTAACCACTTAACGCTCGGTCATTCTGACCGTCTCAAATCTACCTCCACAATTTCACAGAAAGCGAACACAGTTATGGGATAACGCAAAACACAGTTAAACCCAATTCTACCAACCATAAACATCGTACCAGAGTATAATCGACTCTTCCAACAGTAACTTCATATTCGTTACCTATCCCCATAAATTGTCATGATAATTGAAATAAGCAACTTGACTTTTAGTGAAATAAATTTTATTGGGACCAATCGAATAATCGAGGCTAAAACTAAATTATTAATCATACATCCAATATTCCAAGAATTTAATCAAGCCACATTGAAAATCCAATGACGATACACATACGCGGTTTGGACTTATGAAAACTGCTGTGTCCAATTTCAAACGAATAACATGCCATTAAAGTTGTCACTTAGACTTGCCACACAGGCTAGGTCCCTTAGGGTGACAACGACAACTTCCCAGGGTGAAACTTCCCAGATTGACAACTTCCGAAACGACAACTTTCGAAAGTGACAACATCCTAAATCGTCATCTACCTAAATTGACAACCGCCAAAATTGAGATCTTCCTGAAACGACAACGCGTATTCTCGACCCTTTTTTAAATAACTGCTGCAGACTGTACTTTCATTCGTTTTTGTCCTTTGTACCACTTCATTAGTGTGTAGTAAATCAACAAACTAACAAACAATTCATATCACATCACACATGTAGTGCACTTTACTCTTCTCGAAATGCTACTTTCTCAATTGCCTCATTGAAACTCTACGATAAAGGTGCTATTGCATTCTTAAACTCCTTGATCTTACTGGCAAATTTAAAGTATGTCAGCTTGACAATCCTAAAGTGCAAATAGTGTTGATTTCTTTCATTAAATAATAATTAATTTCATAAAATCACAAAAAGGGAAAGACTGTACGTTATGTAATGAGTACAAATACAATTTCATGAAATTTAACAATAACAACACAACTGTATGGAGATGTGCTAATAGGGATTTGTGCAGTGCAACTATAACTTTAAATAGTACGAAAGTCAACATTTTAAGAGATTCTTAATTTTACTCGTACTTTAATGTTACACCGGGAGGAGTTTACTACATAGGCTGACCACACAGGCTAGGTCGTCACTCAGACTATAATGCAACAAAAGTAAGGTTGTAACAAAGACTTGCCACACTGACTTGCCACACAGGGTTGCCACACATGCTTGCCACACAGGCTAGAACCACATACGCTTGCCACACAGGCTGGCCACACAGGCTTGCCACACAGGCTAGAACTACATACGCTTGCCACACAGGCTGGCCACACAGGCTTGCCACACAGGCTTGCTACACCGGCTTGCCACACAGGCTAGAGCCACATAGGATAGTACCATGTAGATTAGTGCCACACAGGCGAGTGCCACACAGGCTATTGCCACACAGGCTATTACTACACAGGCTACTGTCCTACCGGCTACTGCCCTCCAGGCTTAGTTTTACCAAAAGCATTGACACTTAGTAAGTTATCTATTAACTGCATGACTCACATGTGCCGCAAGCGACAGTTTGACTAAACTGTTTGTGGGTATTTCTAAACTTTAAACAACTCTAATAGAAAATAGCACTCTGACATACATCGTTTACGAATATCAAACAAAATGAAAACTTCTCACCGGATTCAATTGCTACTCGTAGGTGATCAATGGCTGCTTCATAGTGCAGGGGCCCAATTCGGAGATAGGAGATTTTCATCTCATCTCGATCTCGATTCCTTTGGCCCTATTCGGAGATTTGAGATTTTCATCTCAGCTTTTTTCGTCTTTATTGCCCTCGTTTAAAACGTCATAGGTGTGAAAGTGACCCAGGTAAAATCTCATCTCATCTCACGCGTAGGAATAGCCTCATTGGAAGTCTCGACTGCCTCCGACTACTCGAGACATCTTGCGCCCCATCCATCGAGATTATCTCGATCTCGAGCAACTTGAATAAGGGATCTCGAATTTAGGTTTTTTTTTTTTGAGATAAAATGGTATCTTGAGTTGTAAGAATAGCCCTCCAGGCATTGACCGGATCTTGCACGTGCCGCTGCTAATCTTGGTGCCCTTTTTCGATCAACGAGTGGCGATGTAACCTCGTTGCAGTAGTAACACGTAGGCGTCGACGTTTTGTTCGGTACACTGCTATCCTTCGTCTCTCGTTGTTTGTTAGTTGCGTCACATAGCATAGACTAGGTGTAATCAAACGCCGTCGAGATAAAATGCAGACGTCTACTCGATGCTCACTCTCTCATTGCCGCTCTGCTGCCCTTCATGCACCACGAAGAAACAGTCCGCACACTCCACAATAATAACACGTAGGGGCGACCCTATCAGCCATCTGTTGCTATGCCACTTCGCTTCCAGATCATTGCACAATTGTAGCCAAAGACGGAGCCATATCTTGTTGCTGTGGACGTTATTCATATCCCAATTCTGATATCGGGGAAACATAGAGAAATAGGAAGCCGAGCCTTCACATCTCACTCCTGATATCGGGGTAATGTAGGAAAGAGGAGCCACGCCGTCGCATCTGATCCCATTGATGTCGGAGAAACATAGGAAAGGCCGCCGCGCTGTAACCTTCCACTCTTGGTGACGGAGAAAATCTAGTAGGCCGAGGTGTTGTGTCTGATTTCTCATCCGTGAACTCGCTATCATTTATGGTCGGCGTCAAACTTCAGGAACGTTGAAATAAGGGGACAGCATTGAAAGCTTTTCACTATTTTAATTATACAGTCACTTAGACTACTTATTTAGTGAATGATCACAAAGATAGTTGGCGATTTAGAGTAATGGGTTTACGAATGACCATTGCGTGCGACCGCTTTCAGCCTAGTCCTGTCAACCACTGACTGACAGACATGACGTTCGCCCGAAATCCCAAACGCAACTCCATTCGGTGTTAACCGCTCTAAATGACCATAAACAAATCGATTAATCGTCAAAAATAACAGAACAATAATACCATCGATTAACAACTCTCAAAATAAACTGATTTTCTTTATCCAATGATATCTCGCGCCGTCAAGTATATATATCAGTCTCTGGCATCCATAGCACAAGCTTTGCTTAGTTTGGGGTCAGGCGACCGTGTGTGAAAGTGTTCCGAATTTTTTTTGTTTTTTTTAATTTGAAGCAAAGAGTTTCGCGAGTGCTCGCTCGGTCGATAAATAGATAATAAATGTTTAAAGTTTAGATGCAAGTTAGAAACTAGAATTTCCTTTCCGTCATAGACTAGAAAAGGAAAACAAGTTTCAAAATGAACAACTTCTATTGAATTGTATGTAAATGTTCAAGAAAACGACATTGCAATAGTAAGTTCAGGGGGCTATTCTGGCGCGTACGATATAACGTCCCTGTCTCTTTTGCTTGTTACAAAAATAATGGAGATGCGGGTGATAGACATAAATAAATAAATTTCGGGACATTTCTACACACGGTCACCTGACCCCAAACTAAGCAAAGCTTGTACTATGGCTGCCAGAGACTGATATACATAAATATGTATATATTTTTAAATTAAATACATCCATAAATAGATAATTGACACCCAGAAATAGAACAAACACAAATGTTCACCACATAAATGTTTGCCCTAGGTGGGAATCGAACCCACGCCCCCAAGCTCAGAAGGCAGGTTTACCACTACTGAGCCACCGAGGCAGTCAATGATATAATGTCTTATAAGGCAGAATAAGGCCCCAGATGTCTAGGACTCGGCCAAGGTCTATCACATAATTAATTTACGACAGCAAATATTTCACGGTTCAATGTTACGTATAATTATACCTACTTTTGTAATATGATTCAATTTTAATAAGTAATCAGTAGGTATTTATTACAGCGTATTATGATGGCCTTCAATTTATTAGTTCACGTTGTTTCTTTCTCTGTTGAGCATAACTGACAGTTAATAAGACGTGATTACACTTAATCATGTGATTAACTACATCCATAATTATAACTAGCTGTCAAAAAGAGACGGTTAAAAATTTAATCACCTTGTTGAGCTTTGGCGCACTTTCGTCAAGAACTTGGGCAAATGTTCAACAAACACTTTAGGTGAGACATTATTTATTTGGCTGTCCATTGTTGAGATTGAACTTATTGAAGAGCTGTCAAAACAGTCGGTTAAATTTTTATCGTTTGTTTAAGGTTTGATGAACTTTGGTAGGTAGGTAGTTATGCACCCCCCTGCCCCTACTTGTTTAGACTAGAAGTCGGGAATGCATTACTCAGCGTCTAGCCGGACGCGGCCGCACCACTGCCAGCAAGGGGGCTATTCCTGCGCGTGAGATGAGATGAGATTTTATCTTGGTCACTCTCACACCTATGACGTTTCAAACGAGAGCAACAAGGACGAAAAAAAGTGAGACGAAAATCTCAAATCTCCGAATAGGGCCACAGTTATCAGCGCCGAGTCAGCATTCTCGCAGCCGGACCACCGGCCTAGTATTAACTCTGCCTTTGGGCTTTAGTTTAAGTTTTAGAGTAGATAGATAGATAGATAGATAAACTCTTTATTGTTCACACCACAAATAACAAAACAACAAGAGAAAAAAATGATAAAACTTATTAAATAGTGTTACAATTGGCGGTCTTATCACTAAAAGCGATCTCTTCCAGGCAACCTTAGGATGGAGAGGATACGACAAATGAGTATGGGACAGGGTGTGCAAAAATAACTAAAATAAAAATAAGATTGAAACAAAGAAACAACAAAACATCGAGTATTATACCTATAGATAAACTATTTAAGTACATAAAACTTACATAAAAGTACATCATACTAATATAATACATTCTAGTACTTAAAATACCTATAGTTAATAAAATTTACTAATTAATACATACATACAACACTGATAAATAAAACAATCAAGGCAATTTCGAGGTATTATATTCCTTGCCTCCAAATCGGCAACAAGTCTTTATTAGTTTTAAAAACATATTTCGTCAACAACGTCACCTGCCGGTTCCAACGGAAGACCAGCGCCGGTAGTCTACAGCAGCCGGCATTATGCTGAGTTGGGAGCGGTTTGTGGCAAAAACTTTGTTCTTTTTTTTATAACTGTGTAATTTGTATTTTGTTTCTGTATGTTTTTGCTACAAATAAATATTTGTCTATTGTTTATTTTAGTGCTCCCTACATTTAACTAGGTATATTTTTTTATTTGTTTGTTTGTCATGTCAACAATGTTACACTGGTAAATAACTGGCAATTACATAATCGACATGTTAAATTTTGGTAAACATGAGCCTGAAAATGATAAACTATGATTGAGTGTATTGTTGTTTTTTGGTAAATAAAACTGGCATACGACAGCGACTTGGCTTGTTTTTGTTGTCGCGTAAGACTATTTCGGCCACTTGTAAGAAATTATCTTGGGACTTGGGAATTAGGTGATTTATATGAAGGGGTAGAAACTTTCCCTTCTAAAGACTAAAGGAGATCGCTCACGACGTTTTGCGAACGCGCGTCTGCATCGCGTTTGCATGACTACTTTTTCTTTTGACTTTGACAGTTTCGTGTTGGTTTAGTGGCTGTTTTTCGTCTACTTAGCAACTGCACCGCTGTGAAAAGTTGTGGCTAACAAACAAATGACGAGCATTTTAGATTCTTTATTTATTCTACAAATCGGTGCAGCGACAGGCGGCCTCGGCGATAATTCGGGCTATTGCGGCAAGTGCAGCCGGCGATCACTCGGCGATGTATCGGGTTAATTATCGCCAACGTCAATTCCGTAGAAAGGCGACGAGTTGACCACTAACGTAGACAAGAACATCGCCGATAACCGAAATAGATGAATTTAGCGCGAAAACGTGACACGACTTATCGCGCGCTAATGTATAGCCGCACCATATCAATTAAAAGTAGGTACTTACTCGAAACCGAAGAACACGTAAATAGTTCAATAAAAAATATTTCCTGTCTTTCTGTCTATCTTTGATTTTGTAGTTTTCCAACCAGTTTTGATGGGATTTTTTCGTGTTATTGCAAGTTTTTTGAGAGACATAGGTAGATTCATCTATACTTACTAATATTAAGAGGTAATAACATTTGTAAGTTTGTGAGTCAAGGGTAATCTCCGAAACTACTGAACCGATTTTGAAAATTCTTTCAATAATAGAAAGCTATATTATCCCTGAATGCTATAGGCTATATTTTATTAAAAAAAAATTGAGATCCTTATGTGTTATAAGGGCTTTAATAAATGCTCATACATACTAAAAGAATAATGTCTTAATCCTATTTCGTAAGTAAATTAATAAACGATACGCTTACGTACCAATGTATGTATTTACTTACTCGTAAATTTAAACCATAGCAAGATCTGTATTATGTGTACTGAAGCTGACTTATAATTTCTAAAATGTCTGTAATGTAAATGAGTAAGCATTAATGATTCGTATGCTCGCAAGTTTTTGATTTACAATGTCGTATTTGTACAGTCAGACCAGCAAATTATTCAAAATTGTGTTTGAACTAATATCTAGTGTAATTCCGCTTTAACGTCGCATTAAGTACATCAAGGAATATGAATTTTCACGTGTTTCGGCTCTCCACGAGGCATCTTCAGGACGTGTTGACTCCCCGAGCGTGTGGCCAAGTTTTTTTAAAATTTTTTTAGTAGATTTAAATAAAGTACCTGGATGACCGAGCTTTGCTCGGTATTTTTTTTTTTTAATTGTATTTTATTTTTTTAATTGTATTTTTTGTAAACTAAACAATTGATTTTAGTCTAACCTCAAAGCAAACACTCATTGACTTCGTGTTACTTAACAACGCCATCTGCTGTTGTGTCGTTAAAGCAATTAGTTGCTCACAAAAAATAGTATATATTATTCGTCAATAGATGTCAGGAAGAGTCATATTTTTCAGTTGAGACCACTCAAACGCCTCCTTTTTGTTATTTTTCTTCCAAGTTTATGTTTAAGTTGATTATCGATAAAACACGAATAAAATGACATTTTATAAAAATGATTCCTAGCTAGATCGATTTATCGCCCCCGAAACCCCCTATATACTAAATTGTATGAAAATCGTTGGAGCCGATTCCGAGATTCCAATTATATATAATTATAAATATACAAGAATTGCTCATTTAAAGATATAAGATTAGGTCTGTTAAATTCGTTAGTCGAAATATCAAATTGGAAAACGTTTAAATTAGATTCAAATATCAATTTGTATAAAGTTTTTTAGTAAAAGTCATTAAATTAATTAAAAAAAAATCTAAATTGAGAATAGAATAGAAAATTCATATTCCTTGATGTACTTAATGCGACGTTAAAGCGGAATTACACTAGATATTAGTTCAAGTAACAATTTTGAAGATGAACTTCCGCAAAGTAACGCCTGATTCTATCAACTACAGCAAATTATTATTTAATCTGTAATGTATTTGTTACTAGCTACGCCCGGGATAAAAAGTACTCAGTCCTTTTCTGTAACCCAGATAATGTGTATGCAAAATTTAATGACGATCGGTTGAACAGTTAGGGCGTGAAAGCGTTACAAACAAACAAACTCACTTTCGCATTTATAATATTAGTTAGGATTATTTCAGTAATAGCAATAGCCATAGCAGTAATAACAACATAAATAAAAATCAGTTTGAATTGTAAATATTTTTTTTACGGATCAAATTTTATTTGTGTCATAAAATATTAATTAATGACTTATCTAATAGCAACCGCCTTATGTGCCATTTCAGGTTATAATCTATCTCGGCACCAAATTTTATTTAAATCCGTTCAGCCGTTCTGAAACGGCGATTAGTGATTATGTAACAAACATCCATCCATCCATCCATCTATAATCTAAACTTTCGCATTTATAATATTTTGTAGGATAAACCTATATGAGTCAAAAGTTTTTAGTTGATGTTCATTGTTGTGAGCGCACATGTGCTATTAATTAAACGTAAATAAAGTGTGTGTGACATTTGTGACATTTGTGTATCTGACTGTACCTAGTTTGTATTAAATTTACTCGTTTAAGCGAATGCTAATACGATTCGTGTCGTTGAACTTCTGCCCATTCTCAATCTAAAGTTCATATTGAATTAAAATGTGTGTATTTTCTTAAAACTTACAAAGAGCTTTTTGCACTTATTTTAGCATTGAAACTGTCTCTATTTTCCACTTATTTGCATCATAAAATAAGTTTGCACCACTTTTTGTGCTAAGACTTTTTTTACTGGATTCACACGGTTTGTGCATTTAGCCACGTGGATTTAAAAAAAAAAAGTATTTCTGTTATTGGCGGAAACCGAAAAGATGGGGTGATTTTGTATTATTTTCTAAAACTTGTGATTCTTTGAGTGTTATAGTGTAATAATGGTGGATTATTAACTTTTACCGGTTCGTTAACGTGCACGAGTGTGACGATACAAACATTAGGAAATGCTATTTATCGTGTTCTCTACAAAACTCTACTTAAAGTTTCAGTAAAGTATCCACGGCTTTACTGAAATGGGAAAAGGGGAGGGATTCATCTCATCTTTCATCACTCTCTTCTCTACTCGTAATATCTTTATCTTAGATTTAACAACTCATGTACGAAAAAACTATATGGATGAAAGGCGGTATGGCTATGGTGGCTTTAGCCTGCCCTACGGGCAAAACAAAAAAAAAGGTAGGTATTTCAAACATCTGTGGCGTTTGATTGGACTCATTCCAAAAAGGTAAAAATCAAATAACTTGCTGTACAAACGAATGTTTATCTTGTTCGATTCCCCTAATAAAGACTTATAATGTTTCACCAAATTCTTATTAAATATTTCTCATGCTCTACATAAACATAAAAGCTCAATACAATAATAATTACGCGTGTTTCTACCTTTTACGACTAAAACTCAAGGCAAGCTTTAAGAAACAGTATTATTGGTAAACAGTATAGAAGAAAGAGAGGCCTTTGCCCAACAATGGGACATACCGGGCTAATCTAATTATTGGTTACTTACAAATATTAAAATATTTGTTCTGTTTTCGTTTTTTTTACATTTATTTAATTATCAAAAGTTTTAATAAAATGACAGCCTTGCACACTACAACCTGATCAATGTGTGTCCACCGGATGTGGAGGACGTACCACAAGTCCATAATCTAATTTTATTATCATTATTTTTCTATTTTATTAATTATTTTAGTTATTTTATTTATTTTGTATTTAATATGGGTGTAACAATCCGGAATAAAAACAATTTCATTTCATTTCAATGCTGATAAAATCACATGATGAAGGTTACAATGAAATAACAACATTAAATCAATTGACTCCTTTCAATTGACAGCTACACGATATAATATATTATGTCGTAGAGTCCTCTGGCATCCTGTGAATCAGGTTCGGCCAATACACTATTGCAACAACCCACTTGCCAGAAGACGTGCATTCTGATTTCTTTTGTCCTAGTTTTATACAAACCAAATCAAATGTCTTTATTTAGATACACTTATGAACGTCAAAGTCATAAAATGACTCTACCTTGTTCGGAAAAAACAACTAGGTACCCAAAAGAACATGGCTGGCAAGAAACGAAGGGCATATTTTTTCCAAAAAACTTCTTTCACAATCGAATTGAAAAATCGTTACTCTCAAATCAGGTTTAAGTTATGTTGCAGATTTATCAATGACATGTAACCATAACTAGTGTAGGTATGTACGTCGGCATGTTGCACGCAATACCGCGGTCATTACGCAACGAACTTTCATTAACTGACCGGTGCAGTCTGAAGCACAAGTTCACCAAAACATTGATTACCCCTATAGGTTTCGCACTAAAGACTATTTTAGCGTTATTTTACATTAACAACACAGCTCAACAAAAAACTGTTTTTTTGTTGCCCTGCATATTTCTGCGGATTTCTTTGTTTTCAAGTGGATAATTTTCTAATATTCGAAGCCACTCTTACATCAAGAGCAACAAAATCACTATTGACCAGTGTAATACTCGTATTTTGACATGAACCGTGACTTCGCGATTCCTTGTCCGATTTTGCTCAAATTTAAGTTAAAATCGTTTTTAAAAATAAGTTTTTTAGCTAGGACTATTACTATTTATTGACGTTCATAAGTGTTTCAATTGAATAAGACATTCAACAAATTTGCATGTAAATTTTTACAAGATTGTATCAACGTTACTCAAATGATTGTCGGACAAATAAATGTCAATTTGTCCCAGTTGACTCAGACCTTGATTTCGTTCGGTCAAAAAGTACTTTTATACTTTTTTGGTTTCCTACTTGTTGCGTCTATAAAACCTAGGTGACATCTTGACGTCTTGAAAGTGATGATAGTCTAGTTGGACAAGGCCCGCCACTCAAGCCAGAGGGAGCGGGTTCAAACCCAGCCGAGGGCACGCACCAATTTGTTAATTGTGTGAACATTTGTGCGTATTGTATGTCATCTGCTACATGACAGGCTTGCCCCCTGTCACTTTGGGACTAAATATCGTCCGACGAAGTGTGGGTGTGGTATTACACCTCTGCCAGCACCTTCAGGGAAAGGCGTGACGATATGAAATCTTGACAACGCTAATTCATTTCATTCTTTGCAAGTGGCGCTTTCCTCCAACTTTGATGTGTTGTTGACGGAACCAAGATCTCTCGATACGTTATCTACAGAAGGTAATCTACGTTCATTGGTCACATGAGTTTTCTACCAGCAGCCTTGAAGCCAAATTTGTGTCACGTGAGGGCGAGCGAACATTAACAGTAGGCGGTAGGCACTCTAGCTGCCCTCTTTAACGTGACCTGAAACTGTACAGCCTTGATTATTTGTAAAAGGGAACTTCTGTAATTTAAAACACAAGCCGCAGTCTTTTTGTGCTTAAAAAAGAGACAATCATCATCATCATTACCTATAGTCATCATCATTTACAGCGTTCTCTTATCACCGTTGGATAATGTGTATAGGGCATGTCTGACGTGAACATTTCTCGTCGGACCGTGGGATCCGATAAAACTTGAAAAGTCTAATAAGTCTGTCGTTTAGACCTTTCTTTTGCTAACAAAACAAAAAATAACATCCGGTTTTGATCTGATATTCTCGTAAATACTCGTACTTGCGTCACAAAACTGGATTTGCGGGATTTGGAACGGTTTTGCAATGTTCCAGCTGGAAGCTCTAACGCCTCCAATATTGTACAATGTATATAGTTCTAAAATGTTACTCGTGCCTAAGTAAACGAAATAATAGAAAAAAAACCTTTTCTCTTGATACGGTCGTTACCTTTGATTTTGGCTTCAAATTGGCAAAGGTCTTCGACTTTTAGGTACAGTCCTTTAGGTACAATGAACTTGAGTAAATTTCTAATCAAATTCATCAGTTGTTTACAGTTGTAGAAGCATACTGACCTTTAAATATTTAGGTATTCAGATTCAGATAATTTATTGCCTTTTCCGTACTACTACTGGTTGATTTTCTTTACCGTCTCGTTAAAAAGATCGTACTTACTAAGTGAACGGGCTACAAGTCTAGGAAGAGTATGGCATGGACATTTTTTACAAAAAATAAACAAATAGATTAAAAATCGTTGATTAAAAATATTAAATCATACAAATCCTACTAGAAATCCTACTTTAAGTAAATCCTATCCTTTAAGGGCGGCTGATAGGTAGTTCAGCAGCAATGTGGCAGGTCACCACAAGTGCCGTCGGCCTCTTTGATGGTATTTTGCGAGTTGTTAGGACAGCACTTCGAAAAGTTAATAGTCTGTGGGTTTTGAAATGAAAAGGCAGTGGTTCGGTTATTAAGTCCTATAATGTTGGTTACACAAGTTTCACACGGTTAAAACACTTTTGTACAGATTTACATAACTGGAATAAAAAAACTGATAGGACCCTAGTTTGGGGTCTCGACTAGCCTGGGTTAGATTCCCGGCTTTTGACTTAGCTCCGGCGATGGATAAGAGGTGACTGAGGGGCTTGAAGGAAAAATGGTACATTGATCACCTTCAAAGACAATAGCCGATTAACCAGCTTAATCTGGAATAATAATGGAAATAAGGTGGCCGAAGCATCGAGGAATTTTAATGGGAAATGGATACGGCGGATGTAACCTGACTTTATGTGTCTAGTACAGGATCGGAAAGGGAAAGAGGTTGAATCAAGGTGGAAAAATGGGGTGAAAATGTGAAGGTAACAGAGCACATAAGCTGCTCGTACATCGGACCAGCCTGCGCACGCACTCTCTATACTTAACCAAATATTCGTACGGCTTCTATTCCACTTACACAACACACCATTATTTATCTCGAGAAGGTAAAAATCAACCAATATAAATCATTTTGATTTTAAGTTATGGAATCAGTGATACCGCTCGATTTTATGTAATAATGCGCTTATTTGTGCTGTGCAATGCTGTGGAAGCGTGTGGCAACCGATCGCAAATGTAGTTCAAAGTTAGAGTGTAGAAACTTTATGGTTTCCGTTCGCAGTTACCTTTTACTGTAAGTGTGACATCGTTACTATTTTGTAACATGATAACTAAAGAAAAACGTAGGTACCACAGACAGATAAAAAAACCAATACCTATCTATTTTTTTAAATCTGTGTGGTACTTAACAGACAGATTACAAAAATTGAAAAAAATCTTTTATAATAGTACTCAATATCGAAGTTCATATTTGCTATTAATTTTACTAAAGAACCTTCTGCGATTATTTAATTTAATATCTAACTATCGGCAAGTTAAAAAGTTAATTTGAAACTTTCACGTCGATGCGTCGAGCCAAAGATTCAATTTGATGAAAAGTTGAATAAAAAGCACTTTGGACGTGCAAAGGGATGAAAGTTAGGCAAACCAATCGCTTGTGAAAAGAAATTGCGATCGCTTATTGCTTTTATAGTAAAGAAGTAAATAAAAACTGAAAACGAAGTTCCCTACTCTTCTTGCTCGGGGAAGTTGTTGGATTTGTTTCGTTTCTAAACCTCTGCTAAGCCTCACTGTGTAAATAATTACCGGTGGCGTGGCGAACGAATCCCCCTGGAGATTTCAAAAAGAAATCCCGGAAGTTAAGGCGAGCGTCCCGTCAGCCATCCTTCCTGAAACCATAAAGTGGCAGCGGACGTCGAGACGCGACACTCCCGCCTTTAAATAAGAATGTTTAGGGGCCAAGTGTCCCGTTTCCTTACGGTTTGAGTGGATAATATATTATTCCCAGTGAATATTTGTGTGGAACCTTTGAATACTGTACAATGTGGAGTAGTAGAGCATTGTGCTGTGCATTGCATTGCATTAGCAACAGGTGACACGGATCAAGTGAAAGCTTAAGTATTAGATACTAGTTGCGCCCCGCGGTTTCACCCGCGGTTAAAAAGTATCCTATGTGCTATTCTAGACTATAATCTATATCTATGCCAAATTTCATCCAGATCTGTTCAGCCGTTCTGGCGTCAAAGAGTAACAAACATCCATCCATTCTTCCAAACTTTCGCGTTTATGATATTAGAAGGATTTTTCTCGGCATATATTTATAAAAAAAAATAATGAGATAAGAAGAGATGAAAATTTAATACGAATTTCATTTAAACATTATGAATTTGATTATAGTACTTTCAAAGGAAACTTTAAAAACTTTATGGTAAACAGTTCGTTATCATAGATTTTTAAAGATCATAAAGTAATAAAAATCAAAAACCATCTTGGAAATCAACCGTATTTGTATTATTATACCCAGTGTTTTGATCAGATCAGTTCAGTTCAGTATCATCTAAGTCACACCTAAGTAATTAAGTACACACTATAAATAATTAATAAAATTTAAGTTGAATCGGTAACTTGAAAAAAAAACCGAGTAATCTCGGCTAAGTGTAAAATGACAACATCCATCTTTCCTTAAAGGTAACTTGATTTTTAATTGTATTATTATTGCTAGAGCAATCTACTTTTTCTATAAATCTACATGGCATAACATTTTTCAATATTGACATAATAAAAATTCTACTAAAAAAAGCTATAGAGCTGTAACGGAAACTACGAAGGATGCCCTTAACGAAGTCAAATGTACTATTCCTACTTCCGGGAATTGCGGGAGCTCTCGATCGATCCGATGGCAAGTGAAAGTCCTTGGCGTCGAAACGCTGATCTATCAGGATTACCGTTAATTATTCGTTTCCTTAAAACCGCAAATTAATTGAGGACATCCTCGAAGACGTCGCAATTTAATTTGTAAATGATTTGCACTGTTATTGCTTTTTTGTGCGGTTATAACGGGTTGAGTGACCTGCACTCTCTCAGAAATATAGATTATTATCTAACCTGAGTGAAGCATGTAGGTACACAGTATTTCGTAGAGGATACTGCGAGCTTTCGACATGTGGTGATGTAATGTAAGCATAGCAAGTTTCCCATTACCTAGGTTTACACAGCTACTTACCTACATGCATGCTTACTTACACATGTAATAGTACTTGTAAAAGCTTGACACATAATAAAATGAGATGCAATTTTGTACCTAAAACGACGTTGGCCAATGTATTATCTGCTTACAACCCTAATCGTAGCTAGAGATGACCAATTACAAAATACAGATGTTTCATAAGTGTACAGTTTATTGTAGAAATAAGTCGCTCGTTTGATTTTTAGACGCTAAATAATTAATACAGTATAACCTTGACTATCTTTTGTAAAAGGCCAATGAACGATTATTACTATGATTTATTATCAACGATACAATAAAACCAATTTGCTTTAAACACAGCTTTCGCAGACCAATAATGAAAGAGAAATAACGAGTTAATTAAAAATGTAATCTCCCTGAAAAATACACATTCGAACCCCAATGTGTTGTACAATTTTTCCACGCCTTTCCAATTCTAAACGTAGTTCGTTAACACTTAATTTACGTTTAGAGTTAATGAAACGGCAACACGTGATTGGACTGTAAGCCTGAGAACTGATCAATGGTGGTAGGACTAGAGGAAAGCTAGGGCCCCTGGTTTTTGCGGACCCCGAATGAGTATTGGCTGACAAATTAAGTATAAAAAAATCGAGTACAAAATCAATCTGTTTGCATGTCGGTTTCGAGGAGATAATCTTAACATAACATATCTTCACGCGTTTCCCTTCACAGTGGTTGGCAGAGATGTATTTCAACACCCACACTTCGCCGAAATATCTTGATAAAATCACACCCAGACTCTAAAACCGAACTTAAAAATTTAGCTAACTTTATTTCTACCATTCTCTTTAAGTACAGTTATGATCCAGTGCACTTGAGAACCATGTAGAGAATTGTCAAGTAAGTAGGCATGTCCCACACAAGAAGTATCCAACACTTTTACAAAGAGCGAAAGGCAGGCCCCATAATCACATTTGCCAGGGGCACCACACTTAATATGCCACTGCCCACGTGGTTCATTACGACTTGAGACAATTACAACATAAGGCTTACGAAAGGCTCGGTTTAGCGTTGTCGCTTGTAAAATTGGAATGTCTTCGCCTTAACAATTTTCTATTCAGAAAACAAAAGATTTAGCGTTATTTTTTCTTACGTCTGAACAGTTAGATAGACCGTTCGGACGGATTGTCAAGTCTAGCAACGGCGACGCTAAAACCTCGTGCGAATGTCTGCGCGACAATTTGACTACATATATACATTATGATAACCCGAACATTCGGCTTATCGCAGTTTATTGATAATTAAAAAAAAACTAGATTTACAAATAATAGTTTTATTTTAGCGAAACGAAAAACAATTAATAACTGCGTCTACATGCTTAAAATCATTCCCGTGACTATTATTAAAAGGAAGATGGTATTCTTATTCATCTTAAGTTTTTTTATTAGAAAATTTATATTTAATAACATATCCTAACGTCTTCCCCCCAGTGGTCTGGCAAAGGTATAAGACAACACCCACATTTCGCCGGACGATTTTCAGTCCCAAATGTGACAGGGGGCGATCCTGTCACCATACACCGGGCTCCAGTCATGTAGCAGATGACATACCATAAGCACATATGTTCACACAATGAACAAATTGGTGCGTGCCACGTGGCTGGGTTTGAACCCGCTCCCTCTATCTTGAGAGGCGGGCCTTCTCCAACTAGGCTATTATAGCTCCCATATATCTATAGGTTATATATTATTAAATTGAATAGTTATGCTAAAAATATAGAAGTCCATTCTTAAAATCGTTTGAAAAACTAAGTATTAGCCGCTTCCATTCCCAAATAAATATTTTGGCCATACATCACAGCTTTATTACATTTCCTAGAACAAACGCAAAACCTACATTATTGTCTCTATAAGGATGTATAAGGAAACTGTTTCCTTTTCCCAGGAAATGTTTATCCCATATTCCAATAGAGTCCACTGTTTATTGTGCCCTTTATTCGTATATTCCTGCCTAATTTCTTAATATCATTCCGGAAAGCTCCAGATTCAATTAGGCAGATATCTTTATTAGAAATTTAGGAATCGATTGTAGTTTATCTCAATTGTTATCGAGCGTGCTAACAAATGAAAGCTTTATTGCGGTCTTCCGATAAATAATAGCTGGTATTTGTCGTGCTGACCCTTTGGGATTTGTTTGTTGGAGTTAGGCATTCGAGCAATTCCTACAACCTAAGCCTTTTTGCAACCTTGGCTAGACTTAGGACGTACATGATTTATGAAGGTAAGAAAGTTCTGAAAATTGGGGTTGTTCAAATCTATACAGTCTTTAAAGACAAGTATGTAATTATTTATCCATACGCGGCTCACGCTAAAATTTTATCGTTAGTCGTAAAATTGAATAACCTTGGCTAACTTTTGGGCTAATGCAACACTGATTGATAGACCGGCCGAAAATTCCGAGACCTTCAGCAAATTTTGTCAAATGCCGGAAATTCAAAGAACAAAGGCCAGTAAATTAATTTATACTATTTTTAAACGCTCGCAGAGAAATCCATTAGAAGAAAACGTAGGTGTTAGCTGTTCCATTTTGCCATTATTTTACAATATGTTGATGTATGTAGACGGCTTTTGTATCTGAAAATGAAAATCTCGAAGGACCTTTAACGCGAAATGATATTATTATGAAAATTTTTGAATATTTTCATTGGAAAGTAAAAATAAATTGCAGGTTGTGAATGGCGGTAGGCAGATAGGATTGTCGGTAGCCCATTGTCATTTTATTATTTTCGCTTGTAATGGAATGCCATATTAGGTACGTTAAAAGCTTGAAAGAATTCGAATAAGCTTGCAGGGATGTATGAATGTAATTTAAAAGGGTAATGTCGGAAAGCTGTGAAAGGTAGGTATTTTCACACTAATGTCACGAAACAGGCAAGTCTTTCATGTGATAGTGAGCGTCATGCAAGCATATAAAACTGTAGCTTTAAAGTTTTAGGTATAAAATCGAAATTTGCATTTTTTAAGTAAGTAAGTACATGATACATCACGTAACCCCAGACCAAATAGAGTTTTTTTTTTGGTCGGAGAACGTAAGTATGTACATATGGTGAAGCTTTAAACTACAGGTTAAACTCCAATATCCTTCACGATATGGCATTTAGCTTGCAACAGTAACTAGTGACCTCGGTACCTTTAATAATAGGATACAATACAATACGTTACTTTATTGCACACAAAAATACAAAGTAAAACAAACATAAAGAGAATATTAAAAATAAAATATCATTCGGTAGTACAAGGGCGGCCTTATCGCCTAAAGCGATTTTATCCAGGCAACCTTTGGATGGACAGTACAGAACGAAATATGACAAACGCTCGGTTATACATAAATACAATAGTAAACAAACAAATATAGTAAAAAATATCCTCACATATACCTTTAGGTACATATAAATACATAAATACATAGGATATGTAGTTTATTATCATAAAAGCTATATTTCTAAGACTCTAATTTTTTTGTGGGTTCAGATGTTTATTATAATATATATTTTTTATTGCATTGACATAAGTAATTTATTGAAACAATATAAGCCTAAAATAAACCAAACAAAAATAACAAATTACAAATAATAAACAGAGCTCAAGTCAGTATCCGCTGGTAAAGACTCTAATTAGACTGATATGTAAAATGCTACTAATTTTAATATTGAAAAAGCTAAGAACATACTTCTCTCAGAAGTTTTATCACCAGTACCTATATTAAATGTATCTAGGAGCATATTATATATTCAGTCTCTATCGGAATCTAAAATGTACCGATTTTCACAAGATAACACACTAAAAAGCTTTAGCTAAGATGTTTCTCAAGATCAATTTACGTCTAGGGTTAAGGACTGAAAATGGATCCCCATAACACCCCAAGGGGTTCATTAAACTATCCGAGTATCTTATGTCGCTCTCAAGAGATGTTAAAAACTCCAACTTTTAGTGAAATGCCATTCGTATCTCGATTTTATTTCAAAGCAAATAATAGTGAAGTGCTTACGTAAGAGTCGTTTGTCGACATGTTTTTGACTCTTCTGACCTCATCAATATTTGATCTACCGAGCGAGTGTTAGCTAGCGAAGCGTCTACGCTTCAGCTTCTGAAAAAATGCTTTCGTATGTCTGGATCTATGTCTCTGTCTACAGGTCGCATTTATTAACCGATTCTTTTGAAACTTTGTGATTGGTTTTCCTAGAACTGTTTTTTTTTTAATGTAGAATAGGTCGGCGTTTGACCACCAACTCGCCTGATGTTAAGCGCCGTTGTGGTCTAAGATGGAGCACGACGACCTATAAGGCACTTATTCACTCTAGCCTTGAAGTTTTGTAGAGTGAAGAAGTACAAAGACGGCAGTCGAGTGAGGCGCTACAAGTGCGCTACTGCTCAAACCCGTCTTCTAAACCGTTACACCGGACTACATCCCGAAACACGACTAGGCTATTTCACGGCATAGCTTAGTCCGGTGGGTGGTAACTAGCCACGGCCGAAGCCTCCCAACAGAGTTTGCTACCCGGTTAGCACTACCCGGGGACCACGTGTAGGGAATCAGAATAGAGTACACTCCTACGGACGTGGGTAGCTCAGCCCCCAAAACGATTTGCAAAACAAAACCCATTAATTTTATCGAACCTGCTCACAAAATTTCACGAGAATCTGTTCAGGAATGCGACCTGTACAGGAGACAGACGTCGGCCGCGAGGTCTACAGGTCGCAGAGCCACTAGTTATACATATACTTAGACCTTTGGTTAGACGGTCTAAGTACATATAGGTCTAAGTACATGTATGTATCTACCAAAGAGGTTCAAGACTACAAGTAAGTATTATCATAACATTTCCGATGTAATAAACAAATGTGGTAAATAACAAAATATTTTTTCGAAAAATCCAAAGAAATTTCAACAAAAGACTTCCTCGGTGGCTCAGTTGGTAGTGAACCTGCCTTCTGAGCTTGGGGGCGTGGGTTCGATTCCCACCTAGGGCAAACATTTATGTGATGAACATGTGTGTTTGTTCTATGTCTGGGTGTTAATTATGTATTTAAGTATGTATTTAAAAATATCTAAGTATGTATATCAGTCTCTGGCAGCCATAGTACAAGCTTTGCTTAGTTTGGGGTCAGGCGACCGTGTGTGGAAGTGTCCCAAATTTATTATTATTAACTTATAACATTGACGAAAAGAGTAGCTTAGTCTTTAGATCGCATATTTTTCTGTCTCGAAATTTATGATTCTAAATACCTTGTGAAGAATTTGATTCCCTTAAGCTTTCACTTGTTTTTTTTAGTAAGTACATTCTTTTGGAGTTTATCTTGTCAATATGTTTTATTGATGCGCCGTGAAATCAATGTAACTCAACAAAGTCGTAGACATTACGATCTCTGGTATATAATTTAGAAAGGTTAAAGTCTATAATTTTATTACATTACGGTACAAATCGATCGATTGCAGACTAAACACCTACTTTTATGGGTAGTCATTAGAACATTTGTAATAGGTAATCTTTTTTTTTCATTCTGACCCACGCACCTTGCAAAACTGCTATAGGTTAAACTTCTAGTGTATCTTCTTCTGTAGGCAGACCAGAGATAATATCTCTTTCGCACATTTTCAATAATTCAAATTTGAAAATAATCTGTGTGGAAATTCAAGAAAAGTTTAATCGTAAAACCTTGCAGATATTGCTCTACTTGCAATTTTCATGTCGACAAAATTTCAGAAAAGATAAACATGTAAATAAAAGATATAACGAATTAGGCAACTAACGCCATCTTGTACAGATTTTTGCAACTAAAGGTAGAAAAAAGATGTAGGTGGTGCCTAATTTATAAAGAGATTGTCAGTAATTCCCGAAAGACAAAATTGCCCCAAAGACGCATTTGCCCCAGTTGACCCTACCTATAATCTGTTTTTGAAAATGTTCGATTTAGACAGGCCATCAAAAGAACGGTTATTCTTCTAATGTAATGTAATGTAATTCTTCTAATCTCTATGAAAGCCCGAAAAAGCGTGCACAATCTGATAGTGTCAATAGCCTAAAGTTATGTTTATCGAACGCCTTGAAATGGATTCTATTTTTCTTTATTGTTACCATAACAGAATAAAATTAGTGTTATTGGTGCGTTATTGCTATTATTTTTAGTTAACAAGGCTAAAATAGTTTTTGATGTGTTTTTACGGTATCTTTTCGTTTCTGATTTAGGTATTTTTGTTTGAACTGCAAGTGACCGTCCATGCTTAATCATAATGTTTTTATTCCATCCAAAGGTTGTCTGGAAGAAATCGCTCTTAAGCGATAAGACCGCCCATTGCGCCTATATTTTTGAATGTTTAGTTTAGATTTATTTTGTATTTGGTGTCAATAAAGAGTTTTTGCATTGTATTGTATTGTATTGTGAGGGTCTAAATGAATTTTGGAGTATTTGAAGCGTGCTCCATCGTAGGCCGCATTATTGTTTGACATCAAACGAAATGGCGGCTTGACACAAACCTATTTTACTAAATATTCCAAATGAAATAGGCAAAATAATAACAGTTATATCACTGAGTAAAGCAAAGTATAAGTATCTAACTACTTAGTTATTACAATCAGTCGTGTTAGTATTATCGGAAGAGAAAACTATTATTCTGAACTTAAGCACGCAACTGATTCCCACACCTGTTACGTTCACCTTGTGTTCGTAATTTTTCTGCGATCCGCATTGTTACTTGCTTAATAAGTATCTGATATACCCAAGTATAGGTATTAGAAATCCAGGCGTACAAGTATCTTTGAAACGAAATGACGCGACGTTCTTTTTATTAGCCTCGAGGAACTCTCTTTCAGAGCTTAGCAATAAGCTTTTTGAAGTAGGAGTCGTTCAAACGTGCCATCTCACTGAACACTTTTACACCCTGTACTAGGTACCTGTAATAGAGAAAATGAGGTATAGGTGCCTACTGCTATTGTAAATTCTGTTCATTGTATAAAAAGCTTTAACTGCGCGTCGCGGAGGCACCTGTCATCTTTCAGATACTATTGATTTCGTCGTAATAACAAGTAAGTAACCTATTTAGGTTGCGTTGGACATTTAAAAAAACTACTAAATCGGTAATTTCCATACAAATTTGTCGATTTAGTCGATTTGACACGTCCGCGTCAGTTTAAATGCCCATGCTCGCAATTATTTTGGTAACAAATTTAAAATACACCCGCGCATACTCACAGAATGTAACACTACATTTGTTAATGAATATCATAGCGTGAAGCAGGGGCAGCGAAGCATTGAAGAAAGGGACTCATGACGGGGGCAATACTTCTTTGGTCAACACCACAGAAGTTTGCCCTCCCCTACCCAACACCACAGAAGTTTGCCCTCCCCTACCCTCCCGTCATGCAGTACATACTTCCGCGGTCCCGGGCGTGAAGTGTCATTAACATATTATTGTAATCATATAATCATGGCATGGTGGTAAATATACCTATTATATTTATTATAATACCTATTAATAGTAATTATAATATCTACTTGTATGCAAGTATAGGATTACCTTTTTATTCACATTGAGTGTAATTATTATTGAGATAAGATATATGTATTTAGCTGAGCAGCAGAACTCCCCCTATATTCTATATTTAGTTGCCACTGCGATGAGTGAGTACATTTTCCCGAATAATGGTGCAAATATCATTTGTGAAGAGCAAAGAATCCTTAACAAATAGGATAAGGGTTTCTAAAGCTTGTCTATTTTGTGTGGGATGTGCGATACAATGATTTGTCTATCACAGACAAATAAGTGCGTATTACATTTATTTCCATTCAAACTATTGACATGTTGTATAGAAATATAGACCACGAAATAGATACCTATTATTTTTGAGGAAGTGAACCAGTAAAAAATTAAAGGTTACAAATCCTAATCCAAATTATTCCTAATCCTAACTTTTATTAGTGAGTTTGTTTCTTTATTTGTTACGATTTCACGTCCAAACTACTTAGCCGATCGTCATACAGTTTTTTAAATAGGTTGGCAAGACTCCAGAAAGGACTTAGGATACTTTTCGTCCCGAAAAAACGTACAGTTCTCTTGAGACTGTGGGAGAAACCGCGGGGTGTAGCTAGCTAATTATATAGGTATGCGTTGGTTACCTGTGGCGTCCAACCCCTTTAATCCTCCCATTTGATATTATAAATCCCTCTACTTCACTCTGGTAGCTACTCAGTCAAAAGCTCAAAAGTTTTGACTTTTAATTGTGCTCAGCTATAAATAACTCCAATCCTTTTGTCAAGTGCCTTCGTTGTGGATTCAACCAAATTTTGTTTTCAACTTGTTTTCTGTACCCAATTAAATTATAAGCAACTAGCTGCGCCCCGCGGTTTTACCCCTGTCACTCAGGTAGGTACAGCTAAATTTTTCGGAATAAAAAGTACGCTACGCTTTTTCTGTATACACTTATTAACAATGTGTACCTATGCAAAATTTAATGGTGATCGGTTGTCTAGTTGAGGTGTGGAAGGGTAACAAACAAAAAAATTAACACCATTTTCGAATTCATACCTAATATTAGTAAGGATTTGGATTTTATTACATTTCTTTATTAGGTGACATGAAAGTAATAACATACTATGTATTTCACAAGAATGACATCTCTCATGAGCTCTTGAAGCGGTAGACAGCGACTTCAAGACTGTACAACATTGTATTCGCGCGTGATAAAACTACAAATAGCGTTGTATCGATTCGATCAAGAAGCATGAGTATCAAAATGGGACTCATTTGCCTTTCTAGCGTGACGAGGGTACCCTGAAATGGTGAAGCATTCGAAGGCAGATAGGTATAGTGTGAGAGGCGTAGGTTTTAAGGTAGCGGCTGGGTCCGATGGCAAGAAGCGAATAAAATTGCGAATGAAAACTAGCGAAAGTTCTAGACTATTCCACTACTAGACCTCGTCCAAAGAAAACGCCCGATAAAAGAAAAAGATTCGAATGAAATAAAGATTACATCGAATCAAGTTATCCATCTTTTCGTGGCGTTCTGTTTGGAAAAGTTTTATATCGAAAAGTCATTTGAACAACATTTGGTAAGTGCCCATCGGGTTGTAAATATCTGTGCTTAAGCAATATAAACCATACACTGTGTGCGCAATATTGAAATCTATTATAGGGGTAATCTACTCTCATCTCGGTTGGTAAATGGACGTCATCAAAAATTCGATACTTACAATAAATATACCTTAAAGTCATTGAAACGAACTACACATGAACTCGTTAAGATACGATCAGTCGATCATCTAATATTTAGCTTAAGTTTTCATAAATCAAATATTTAAAAAAAAAATGTTCGGGACATTGTCACACACGGTCGCCTGACCCCAAACTAAGCAAAGCTTGAACTATGGCTGCCAGAGACTGATTTACATAAATATATATTTTTAAAAACATACTTTAAAAGATTTTAACACCTAGACAAACAATAGACACAAATGTTCATCAGATGAATGTTTGCCCTAGGTGAAAATCGACCTTACGTCCCCAAGCTCAGAAGGCAGGTTCACTACCAATTGAGCCACCGAGGCAGTCATATATACCTACAGTACTATCGTACGTAGATATACTTATCAATTTATTTTATAACCTCAACATTTTAATTAAATTACGAGTTGGTATTTCATTGTGGATTAACATGAATAAAAAGTATGATATTGGTACCACATAAACAAAAAAAATAGGAAAAATAGGAATTTACAAAGTCTAGACAAGGTCTATTTTTAAGCTGAAACGTACATGCTTTATCAACTTGTCGCTGAAAAAAATATTTCATGAAATTAAACACATGAACGTCCCTGTCAACCCTGCGTTGCGTTTTTGAGTCAGGGGCAAGTAACTTGCAGCCTGCGCATTTTGAGTAGGCATTCGGGCATGCTACTCTTGTACCGTTTGCAGGTTTCTTGCACCGTTTGCAATCACTCATAAAACTAAACCAAAAGTTTAAAAAAGGTATGGTTTTTTTTAACTTACAAAATTACACTCCACGGACTCCGGGGACCGTGACTTTTGTTAATATAAATCATTAATTATTATTTGAGGAGAATACAGGTAGAGCGGGGGGTTAGTTATTATCATAAAAAAAATATAAAATAATATTATTAAAAAAAAGGAATGGTTGCCGGTAAAGTCTGTTTACAGACAACAGTTTAACGTGACAACGTCATAACAAAACAATAATGAAATTATTGCATACTTGTATGAAAAAATCGCTCGTGTAACGCTCTCGCTCCGATCGTAACGTTACAATTAGCGTAACGGGACTACGAGTCATCCTTTTTCGTGCGTGCAGCCGGCGTTCATCGATTTATTAGACGTTGTCACGTCAAAACCTTTAAGAGTCCCGCGACGCTCTGAAATTTCCATACAAACGCGCTTGTCAAATTTCTTGGAAACCATTTGTCAGATTATGATAAAATTTAGCATGTACAATTAAATTAACTATATCTCCGCCCCTATGTTCTTGGTTTTTTTTAAAAAACGTCTTCAAGAGAAAATAGAGCTATGAAAATATCCGCATTTGTGAGAGGTCACTTTTGACTGATTTATTCAATAGATAGACAAAGCAAATCAAAAATCCCTAGCTTTTAAATGAATCCATAATACAAGGGAAATTCTTAGGTATTTAAGAAGCTCACTAGCTTAACATCACTAGCTTTTAAATGAATCCATAATACAAGGGAAATTCTTAGGTATTTAAGAAGCTCACTAGCTTAACATCACTAGCTTTTAAATGAATCCATAATACAAGGGAAATTCTTAGGTATTTAAGAATGATTACAGAAGTGCAAAAGTCATAAAAGAACTGAAATTGTACTTTGTCACTCTGTAGGTAACTTTAGCGACTCGTCAGTATCATTACTTGCTCTCTTCGCTCGTAGACTTCTTCTAGACGAAATGGCTATAGAAAACCTTAAGCCAATGCGAAGTTAGTCTAAAGTGGTCGCCGGACTCTTAAGCTCATCACTGATGCAGTAGATTCACAAACTCCTTTAACCGTGGCATCGCAGCAAATGGCAGCAATACATCAGAACATTAAAATCTATTATTGGCCAATAAATTTCGACTCGCTTTAGGATAAATAATAATTTGAATTGACCAGCGATTTAATTCAAGACCAATTGAGTAAATAAATAACTTGAGAGGCGTGCACATGAATCTAAAACAAAGAATAACTATATAACTACAAGGAGCACCAAGTTTGTCTGACAAAACACTTAGGCTGGTGAATTCGCTTTATCAGCCCAATTAGTGCGACCTTAGACTGTCTAAATTACTAACTTTTGGGAATCAGTAAGGAATTAACGACAGAGTCTCGTTTCTTGTAGTATTATAGAAGAAAAAACCTGATATGTATCACAGACTATAGCAGTTTTGGTGTTAACTTCAAGCGATCGAAAAATAAGTACTTATAGAGGTAAGATTTGAATCCTACTAATATTATAAACGCGAAAGTTTGTAAGAATGGATGGATGGATATTTGTTACTCTTTCACGCCAGAACTGCTGAACAGATCTGGATGAAATTTGGCACAGATATAGATTATAGTCTAGAATAGCACATGGGATACTTTTGCGGGTGAAACCGCGGGACGCAGCTAGTCACACATAATTCAATGTTTACTAGAAGTGACGTGTCGCTAAAGATAGAGTCATAAAGCAACGTGTGTCGTATTGTTTGTTTTTTGAGTATACTAGTTATTAGAATAATTAAGATAAGATACGATAATTTATTTCCAAAAACACGAATTATATACATTTTCACAGTTTATACAAAAAATAAAAAAATCCTGAAAATAACAAGACAATTCCCAGATATATGTACCTGCGGTCCCACACTAGGCTCAAGGCCCGTAACGTGGAAACCAAGAGGTCGAAAATAGACTAAATTAAAGAGGTGTCCTAGCGAATATCTACAGTTATCAAAGTTTGAATTTAGTTTCTAGTATTTAAGTTTAAAAGTACAATTATCCTAGTAAGTGTGTTGAGTGTGTGTGTGTGTGTGAGTGCGTGTGTGTGTGTGTGTTATTTTAATTATACCTAATATTAGAAATGCAAAATTAGTTTGTTCGTTTCTTACGCTTCCACGCGTTAACTACTATAGATAATTATTAAATTTCGCATACACGTTGTCAGGGATACAGAAAAGGACATAGAGTAGGTACTAGAGTAGAGTACTAAGTGGGTCTTTTTTCGAACGAGGTGGTCGAGTCTATTATTAAACTATGACGTTCATAAGTGTATCTTTGAATAGCCAATTGAATAAAAACATTTTGCCTTTGATTTTGACTTTTTATCCTGAAAAAATTAACGGTTTTTGTGGGACCGCAGGTTAAACCGCGGAGCACAGCTTGTATATTATATTTTTTCCCTCTGAATAGGATGTCTACACTTTAGTAAAACGATAAACGGTGAGCTACCCACGTCCGTAGGAGTGTACTCTATTCTGATTCTATATTGACACGTGGTCCCCGGGTAGTGCTAACAGGGTAGCTAACTCTGGTGGAAGGCTTCGGCCGTGGTTACCACCCTCCGGATTAAGCCATGCCGTGAAATGACCTAGTCGTGTTTCGGGATGTAGTCCGGTGTAAGCGTTCCGAAGACGAGTCTGAGCCGTCTTTGTACTTCTTCACTCTACAAAACTCCAAGGCTAGAGTGAATAAGTACCTTAAAGGTCGTCGTGCTCAATCTTAGACCACAACGTCGCTTAACATCAGGCGAGTTGGTGGTCAAACGACGACCTATTCTACACAAAAAAAAAAAAAAAAATATTATTACCTACCTACTTATACGTCCCTAATTTTTCCCACGTTCCGTTGCTACCTAACGACATGCTCACATATTGACCATTTCACATAAACATCCGTTAATAAACTAAGAAATGAACTAGTTTTGATGTGCTATCAACCATATAGGTACATCAACAAGTTTCCTACTAATAAAGTTATAGCCATTACGTCAAACTGCTTTCCAACTTCGTAAAGATTATGTACCTGTTAATCATTATACCGGTTCACAAGCACTTACTTTCAAAATTATCTGTTGCAAAAATGATGTACTAGGTCCATGTAGAACTTAGTCATCGCAAATAAAAAATAAAAAACTGACAATACTGTTGTTATGCTGAAAAGTTTTAATTAAGACAAGGTACTAGCTGCTGCTTGTAAATCGATTATTGTGCATAACTTCAATCAATTATTATATCATAATTTTGGTCGAGTGAATGCGTAAATGTGCATGCAGATAATGGATGCCAAGTCGCGTGTATCAAAAATTACCGTGAAGTTAATTATTCATTTTAAAATCACTCTGCGTAAAGACAAAACGTAACTGGTTTATCTAGTCTAGTCTCTTCTCTTTTACCGTTTTATTAGCAAAGAAGAATAATAAATACGTTAGTATCTAAGTCAAGGTCATTTATCAAAATAGGGTAATTTATGGAAATCAGAAATCTAACTCTAAATCAGTATTTATAGTTAAACGTCACAGTTGAATATTTATAGTTAAAAATGAATGTCAGAACAATATAAGAACAATAATAATTGATTTATGTCAAATTAAAAAATATATGTTTATGTTTTATTAAGTTAACATTATAAAGTTAATTAGAGTAAAAAAATAATTATGGAAATCTATTATTTTACAAAATAATAAAGGTTCAAAAATCTCTTATTTTAAAATAAGCTTCAATGTCATAAAATATATTTCCTAGTAACCAGATGACATGCAATACGCACATATGTTCACACAATGAACAAACTGGTGCGTGTCGTCGGCTGTGTTCGAACCCGCTCCCTCTGGCTTGAAAGGCGGTCCTTCTCCAACTAGGCTATCGCTTTGTATATTTGATATTAGAAACGCAAGAAGAAATAACGTATCTAAGTTAGTTATGTATGTTACAGAGGCGAGTATTTAAAAAATGTCTTTGATATGATAACATAACTCGGACCTTTTTAGCCGACTATAGCGAAGCCAATGGGAGAGACGGTATTTTAGAGAGTCTAATAAATTATGTTCCCAATACGATAAAAATTAAGATTGTATTACGCTAGTTTGAAGTACGAAATATTGATGTATGTCATATCCTTAGTTCGAAAGTACGGGAGTAGGAATAACGCAGGTCTAAATATTGGTTATACATAGTCTAGCCATAAATATTGTTACAATACAAACTCCTTCGTTTATTTTTTTTCTGCATTTAAATTTGGAATGCGTTTATTATGTTGAAAACTACAATCAATTTCCCGTTATTTCACATATATTTTTCGTGATTATTATTAAATTTACAACATGGAATGGGGTGTCAAAGATAACAGGATTGCAGTGATTGCGTTGCATGAAGGGGGTATGGAACCGTCGGTCATTTTCAAGACTCTTCAAAATCTTGGTATAAGCCGTATGTTCGTATATCGTAGTATCGATAGATATACCGACTCTTCCTCTGTTGAAAACCATAAAAGATCGGGGCGGCCGCGTGCGATGAGAACTACTAAGGCTGTTAATGCTGTTAAAGCCAGAATTCCCAAAAAACCCAATGAGGAAACAAAAAATCTTATCGCGAGAAATGAAGATACCCGCTAGGACTCTATCGCGTATAATAAAACAAGACCTGAAGCTTGGTGCTTATCACCGATATACAGGACATGCCCTTAATCAATCGCTGCTGTTAAAGAGAGTGGATTGATCAAAACGTCAGCTATCCCGGTACGCAGGTGAAAGTTACAGAAATATTATTTTTACCGACGAAAAAATTTTGACGATAGAAGAGCACTACAACAAGCAAAACGACAAAGTGTATGCTCACAGCTCTAAAGAATCTACGGAAGCGGTTGGAAAGGTACAGCGTGGTCATCATCCTGCGTCAGTCATGGTTTGGTGGGGGGTATCCTATCACGGCGTCACTAAGCTTCATTTTTGAGAAAAAGGGGTGAAAACTTCAGCCAAAGTGTATCAAGAGACCGTCTTAGATGGTGTTGTAAAACCCCTTAGCAATACACTTTTTAAAAATCCACCGTGGAGTTTCAAACAAGACTCTGCACCTGGTCACAAGGCGCGAACTACTCAAGCCTGGCTGGAAGCCAATGTTCCGGACTTTATAAGGGCTGAAGACTGGCCCTCTTCTAGCCCAGATCTAAGCCCCCTGGACTACAAATTATGGTCAGTTTTAGAGGGCATGGCCTGCTCTAAACGACACGCCGACATAGAGTCACTTGAGAAATCTTTGAAGCAAGCAGTGGCTAAATTACCCATGGAAACAGCCCGTAAATCCATAGATTCTTGGCCAGACCGATTAAAGGCCTGTATCAAGGCCAAAGGAGGTCATTTTGAATAAAATAATAGTTATATTTTTGTTAAGACATGTATACATGTGTACATATAATTTTTATTAACATTACATTACTGTATAAAAAAATAAATGCATTTTCATTTGTAACAGAACTTATGGCTAGACTAGGTATAATATTATAATTTTAGATCAAATTTAATTTTGAACAATAAAGTTATTTGTTTCGTTTATTGTTTATCTGTAGCACGCTCTTTTGAGGGCAATGAAACAATAACTTCATTTGCAAAATGTAGCTTTGAAAGTGGTAAATATTTGTCCAAAGCTGGAATTTAATAAGCCAATTTAAGTCAGCTGTATTTTTTATCAATAACAATTTCTGTTTTCAGATAATTGCAGAGAAAGAGATAAAAAAAATTAAATAGACAGAAAATATGTAAGTACTTAATTACTCACGCAAGTAATCTTACGTTTCATGCGTTTTTACATTTTAAAGTAGCCGTAATGGTTCAGGGCCCTGAGTTTTTATCGTTACGATTTTTTTTTCTTTTTCGTTTGGCACCAAACATTTCAATAAAGCGCCCCTGGCGGAAACGTTAAGGAACTAGGTAAATGTATGAAGCCAAACGAAAATGAAAAAAAGTTTTCGTTTACCATCAAAAAGTCACACTAAGCTCCCAGATAAATGTATGTACGTATCTACTTCTTAAAATGAAGACACACGATGACTTAAAATCTAGATGACTTCAAGTCTCGAGTGAATCGGTTTCTTCTAGGCAAGCGTGCTCCATCGTAGGCCGCATCACTGCTTATCATCAGGCATGTTGGCGGCCAAACGCAAGCCTATTAAGTTTAAAAAAATAAGTATAATTCTGAATCATTTATGTAGGTGGGTGAGAAACGTTTTTTGAAAGTTGTTTCTCCCAAGGGGCTAAAAGAAGATAAGACGAGGTCGAAAGCCAAATTGCTTTGAACGAAATCGTGGACGTCAGTATTTAACAAATTTGACTCCTAACCTAAGCTCCGTTACAAAACAGTAGGTTAGTACGACCGACGAGTTGAGGTTTGACTGCCTCAGTGGCTCAGTTGGTAGTGAACCTGCCTTCTGAGCGTGGGGGCGTGGGTTCGATTTCCACCTAGGGCAAACATTCATGTGATAAAATATTAGTGTTTGTCCTATGTCTGGGTGTTATCTATTTAAGTATGTATTTAAAAATATTTAAGTACGTAGGTATATCAGTCTCTGGCAGCCATAGTACAAGCTTGGCTTAGTTTGGAGTCAGGCGACCGTGTGTGGAAGTGTCCCGAATTAATTATTATTTACTAGCTGCGGCTGTTTTACCCGCGGTTAAAAAGTATCCTATGTGCTGTTCTAGACTATCATCTATTCCTGTGCCAAACTTTATCGAGATCTGTTCAGCCGTTCTGGTGTGAAAGACTTACAAACATCCATCCATCCATTCTTAGAAACTTTCGCGTTCATTATAATTATTATTAGTAGGATTTAGTACACACCTACATAGATAAGTAGGTACGTAGACTTAAACCAAACAATAACCACCCGAGGTGAATAGTTGAATGAGGTGGCATGAAACCAGGCCGCTCGTTATACTTTTCCCAATGACACAAAGACGTGTCGAATTTTTTCTTCCGGCCGAGACCTGCGAAGGTCGAATAACATTAATGGACACGTAGATACGGACAGACTGACAATCACGTTTTATTTATAGACGTGTTCTTTGTTCATGGGATCTTAGGTCAAAATTTTGAGTGATTGGAGTAGGCTAGGTAATGGTTTTCCGGGTGCATAATTATGCAAAACAATGAAGTTATGTTTTTGTTTGATCGTAAAGGTTTTTAAATACAATTGAAAAAAAACGTGTTTGTTTTTTAGCAAACAATGAATTACTCTTGCTCAACGCGTCAATATTCAGTAGTTTCATGATACAATAATAATTGCTTTAATAATATAAGAGAGCGGTGACAGCCTAGTTTGAGAAGGCCCGCCTCACAAGCCAGAGGGAGCGGGTGGGTTCAAACCCAGCCGGCGGCACGCACCAATTTGTTCATTGTGTGAACATATGTGCGTATTGTATGTCATCTGCTACATGACTGGAGCTCGGTGTATGACGACAGGCTCGCCCATTGTCACATTTGGACTTGAACTTTGGACTTGACTTTGGACTTTGGACTTGAACTTGACTTGACTTGACTTTGGACTTGAACTTTGAAAATGAAGTGGTTGAGGTTAATAGATGGGTTCACTACGTGCAATGTATTGGTAGTTAGTTTAAATTGCAAAGCTCGTAACTCTTCTACACACAACTTTATTTTTCCTTCCGATACAAATAATGTCTACACGTAAGGGACACGTTTTCCTTTCACTTTTCAGGCATTTAAATTAAAACATGTTGACATAAAACAACAACAAAAACAGGTAACAGATAATACTGGTCACAATTATAACAAAAGATAAGAAAAAGAAACACAAAGCAACGCAACCTTGTCACAGAGCGCAAGAAACACTACAATCACCTTAAAATGAACGGCAGCCTAGAAAGACTGGGTAACGATGACGCATTGTTTTATAATTACCAAACAAAATTAACACCCTCGCATTCTTGTACCTAATAAAATTTAAGAAGCACGTGCAAATGGAAACGACGCTATAACTCTTCGGATTGCATTTTTATAAGCTTTTAAGCCTTCAGGGCTTTCTTGACGTAGGTCGTCTCTGTTTCAGCTTATACCCAGCCACGTTTTGTGGGTTGTAAAAAGAAACATGTAAAAACGTAATTTATGTAGGTCCTACTAAAGTAACTCATGTCACTTTTCTATTAGATTAGGAACCAATTTGAGATTCAATTCGAACTCGCATCAAGATAAAATTGTGCTCTGGAAGTTCATTTGGTTTTACCAATACGATTATGGTAATGAAACGAAAATGCTTTTGTTGGAAATTGCGTGCGGTTTGAGTATCCTGCTCTAGCGTGAATAGATACCACCGACGGCGGATATCGGGTGCCTTTTCTGTTAATCTTCTGATTTTATCTTTTTACTTATGGATAATTTATTTAAATTTTATGAAACCGTTTACAGTATGACTACCTATGAAAAGTAGCTTGAAAATTTATTTTAAATCTTTGTCCTTTCGGCATTTTTGTTTTAGTAAAATCCTACTAATATTATAAATGCGAAAGTTTGTAAGAATGGATGGTTGGATGGATGGATGTATGTTTGTTACTCTTTCACGCCAGAACGCCTGAACAGATCTTGATGAAATTTGGCACAGATATAGATTATAGTCTAGAATAGCACATAGGGTACTTTTTAACCGTGAGTGAAACCGCGGGGTGCGCTTGTTATTAATAATTATTAAGGGAATACTCACGTTTGGTTGAGTCATGCAGTTCGATTCCATTCGTTGAACTTTTTGCTTCAGTATTCAACTCAATTACACGTGATGCCATAGAGTTAGTTAAGTAAAGCAATATTTCATTATGATGAATATAATCCTAACTAATATTATAAATGCGAAAGTGAGTTTGTTTGTAACACTTTCACGCCCTAACTACTTAACTGATCGTCATGAAATTTTGCATACACGTTGTCGGGGGTACAGAAAAGGTTATAATGTACTTTTTATCCCGAAAACAAAAAGCGTTTGCTGTGGGATCGCGGGTGAAACCGCGGGGAACAGCTAGTTTTTAATAAATACCGTTTCGAGCAAATTATTTTTGCATCAAAAATTTCATAAGCAGGGTTAGGTAGAGGATAAATGTCTTCATTAATAAAAGAGAATCAACGACAGAATTGTACGTACAGCAGGAAATTACAGTAAGTACGTTTCATTTCGAAAGATTTTCTCATTTCAATACCATTTGGAAAAGAAAATTGAGAAAAAGGCAATGCAGACTATACTACGTGACTGGCGGTCTAGATTTTTGGCCTTATAAGAAAAGATTTTGGGATTTTTTGACGCTAAAGCGCTAGAGCAATAACGTTTTGGAATATGAGGGTATCTCGCGCTCGTTGTGGTTTTTACGTGTCATCCATATCCATAGGTACTGGCAGATAGATAAGTTTTCTCGTTACGAAAATTTTATTTCGGGCCGTACAATAAAAGCCGTGATTACCGTCGCATTTTCCCTGGTTTCAAGAGGTGTAAGAAGCAACACATTTTACGTTTATTACATGTTTTATTCTCCTGCGATGTGTTTTACGGTTGGTAAACCACTCAGTACAAAATAGGACTTCAAAGATAATCTTGTTTTGGGTCCTGAGATTAGGACCATCCTGTCGCAAGATATACATTATACATAGAGCCGAGACGAGACGCAAAGATCAATATAGCTTTTGTTTATATTATACAAGCAGCGTCCCGCGGTATTATCCGCAGTCAAAAAGTACTACAGGGTATAAGCTACCCTCGTGCCGAATTTGGCAACGTATGTCCTAACGTAAAGTATTATAAAGAAGTAACTAACAAACAAACATACACACACACATATCTATGTATAATGTATATCTACGCTCAAATTTTCGCCTCTATAATATAAAAATAGGGTTCCAATTTTTAGTCTTACTAGGCTGTGCCTCCCCGGCCTGGTTCCGGGCAACGATGACGTCGATCTGCGATTTATCGATGCCCCGGAGCAGGCCTACCAAGCGAAGGGCGGTGTATTGGTGGTCTGAGGAGATAGCGCGGCTGCGCGAGACCTGCTTGCGCGCCCGACGCCAGTACACCAGGGCCCGGAGAAGAAGGCGAGCCCTTGCCGAAGAGGTGGATAGAGTTTACGAGGCATACCGAGGCGCTACGGTGACGCTCCAACGCGCTATAGCCGACGCCAAAGCTCGGTCCTGGAACGAACTCCTTGAGGGTCTGAACAGGGATCCATGGGGGCGCCCGTACAAAATGGTACTGGGCAAGCTCCGGCCATGGGTCCCTCCGTTGACTGAAACCCTTGACCTTGAGTTCGTGGGGAGAGTGGTTGATGCACTCTTCCCAAGGGTCCAGGACAGTCCCTCTGCCCCCGTGTCTTCGTCGGACTCTACCATTTGGGACGACGATATGGGGGTAACGGAGCAGGAGTTGGACCGAGCAATAAAGCGCCTCAGGGCTCGTAACACAGCACCTGGGCCTGATGGAATTCCCGGTCGGGCCTGGGTGCTGGCTCTATCTGCCGGCTTGGGGGACAAATTGAGGCAGCTATTCAATAGCTGCTTCTGCGTTGGTGTGTTCCCCAAGGAGTGGAAGGAGGCAAGGTTGGTTCTCTTGAAGAAGGATGGCAGGGCCGCGGATTCTCCCTCTGCGTACCGTCCCATATGCTTGCTAGACGAGGCCGGCAAATTGTTTGAAAGAATAATCGCCGCCCGTCTCTGCACACATCTGTGGCAGGAAGGTCCCAACCTGTCAGATGACCAGTTCGGTTTCCGACAAGCGCGTTCGACAGTGGACGCGATTCTTCGCGTCCGCACGCTGGCGGACCAGGTAGTGTCCCGGGGTGGGAGGGTGTTGGCAATATCACTTGATATCGTCAACGCCTTTAACTCTCTGCCCTGGAAGGCTATTAGGGAGGCACTCGTATTTCACGGAGTGCCCCTCTACCTGCAGCGCATAGTTGGCGCCTACCTGCGAGATAGATGTGTGCAGTATGTGGGCAGGGACGGTGCTTTGCATCAGAGAGAGGTGTGCTGCGGAGTTCCGCAGGGGTCCGTGTTAGGCCCTCTGCTGTGGAACCTCGCGTACGACGCGGTCCTGCGCGTCGATCTCCCCGCCGGCGTGAGAGTTGTTTGCTATGCAGATGACACTCTTGTGCTTGCTGGTGGGGACTCCTTCGACGAGACCAAAGGGCTCGCCGAGCTTGGGGTGGCATGTGTCGTGGACAAGATCCACGAGCTGGGTCTGCGGATAGCGCCTCATAAGACCGAGGCGTTATGGTTCCACAAACTCCCGAGAGGAAGGGAACCACCCAGCTTGTCGATTCGCGTAGGTGACGTTGACGTCCAGGTGGGGCGGTACCTCAAGTACCTCGGCCTCACTCTGGACGGGCGCTGGGACTTCGGGGAGCACTTCAGCCGCACCGTCCCCCGGATCCAAAGGGTAGTGGGTGCTCTGCACAGACTGCTACCTAATCTCGGGGGACCCAGGGAGGGCGTGCGCCGCCTTTATGCGGGTGTCGTGCGGTCGATGGCCCTCTACGGAGCACCCGTCTGGTCTGCTAGACTGGGTGTTAGTCGCTGTAGGTTGTTATACAATAGACTACAGCGCACTATGGCCATCCGCATCGCGCGTGGATACCGTACGATATCCTTTGAGGCAGCGACCATCCTGGCGCGGTTCCCGCCCTTGGACGTCTTGGCGGGGATGGACGCACGTGTGTACGTTCGTCTCCGACAGGATGACGGGAGCGGAGCCACGCCTGCTGAAGTGCGGGTGCAAGAGCGCCGACGTGCGCTCCGGATGTGGCGCGAGCGGCTCGAGGAGCCACGATGCTCGCGCCAACGCATCGTCTGCGCCATAGCGCCAAACTTCGAAGCCTGGCTGGGGAGGGAGTTCGGTAACGTCACCTATCGACTCACACAGGTACTCACCGGGCACGGTTGCTTCGGTGAGTACCTGAGCAGGATCGGACGCGAATCGACACCACAATGCCACCATTGTGGGTGGGACTTGGATTCCGCGCAGCACACGCTCGAGCAATGCTCAGCGTGGAGCGCGGAGCGCGGAATCCTGGTCAACAGGATCGGGCAGGATCTCTCTCTGCCGAGCGTAGTAGCGGCTATGCTGGCAGATGAGGCAGCGTGGCAGGCCGTAGCCTCTTTCTGCGAGACCGTTATGGTTCAGAAAGAGGCAGCTGAGCGTGATCGGGAGAGGGCCGATCCCGCTCGGAGGAGGCGGCGGCGGGGCGCGAACAACGGCCGCCCCGCACCGCCTGCCCCGTGAGGGGGCGAGTGGTATCCCCTGCCAAACAGGGGACCTTTTGGGTCCGTGGGCAGCTGGAGTGAGGGCTCCGGTTGGTCGTTTACGGATCCCGGGAGGGCGGCGGCACTTTTGGCAGGTGTCGCCGTAGCACGCGAGGGTGCCGGTGCGTGGCTGTGGGTGCCATTCCCGGGACAGTGCTCTGAGCACGATGCGAGAGGGGTACCGGTGCGTTCAGTGGAGATCTCGGAACCCCTTGACATGCATCGAGGCTGGCCACCAGGTGGTTTTTAGTGGGTCGCAAACAAGGCAACCCCACACTGCCCAAACGCGACCCTCAATCGCGTTTTGGGCGTCTGCTTGCAGATTTTCCACCTCCCAAAAAAAAAAAAAAAAAAAAAAGGCTGTGCCTCCCGGTTTTACTCAGTATCCTACAGGAACTGTTATTTTTGGGGCAAAGGATTAATAAGTGTTAATCCAAAGCTGTAATCATTTTTTATATGATCTGCCTCTGGATCTAATTTTATTCAAATCAGTTACCTAGGTTGTTTTAGCGTAGAGGTTTAAAATAAAAAGGCACAGTCGCACTCACACACTTTCAGATTTATATTAAGTAAGTATATATATGTGTGGTGTGATAGTACTTACCTGGGTTGGTAGTTACTAAACTTATAAGCATTGGCTTAAAAAGTCTCGAGACTTTTCACTTACCTACGGAACATCTGCGGTAATACTTAGGTAAGTAATTCGTACGACTTACTGTGGTGTTAGCTGTCGTTACTGCACCTAATGGGGGGTAAAGTGGCTGTTGAAGACGTTGAAGGCAAACAATGTGAGTTTAGCAATGTTTAATATAAAGTAACGTCTGTAGCCTTCAAACTGTTACTTATGTAACATACAAAAGACACAATTTGAAGGCTAAGACACACTTAAACGTAGATAAATTACAGATAAACCGCAATTATACTAAACGAATAACAGAGCATCTTCGAGAAAATAGCATCTATTACTTAGTACTCACCCAGTGGTTCCAAGTATCCACTTTACGATTTTAGCACAACCGCAGACTGCTAACGGGTGCTTCGTATGCGAGCCAGAGTGCCAAGAAGCCATTCATGTTGTATCATATTTATGACAGCTGAATTGCTTTGAAATTGTTCAACAGCTTGCTTTCCTTGAGTTACGTAATATCGTTGATTTGCAAGGAAAATTGTCCGAAGTTGTTACGAGCTCGTAATTGAGTAAGTTGCAAACCAGAATATTGTGTTTGAGATCAAACAATTGATATCAGAGAACGGCAGATTTGGCTTTAAAGCAATACTAATAACTGAGGAAATTCGGATCCCGTTGTGGAGTTTTCATTATTAATGTTCGATGTACCTTTAATAGAGTAAAGATGGACTTTGGATTTGGGTAAAATAAATGTCAATAATCCCTACATAATTATGTACAGGGTGTATGTTTAGAAACGGATCAGCGGCGACTGATTGATAAAAACCTCGATACCTTCCGATTTTACTGCAACAAAATGTATCTTAAATCACGAAAAAATCTTCTGTTCTGTGACATTTTTTGTCGTGCATCAATAAAATTTTTCAATGAAATTGCTGATTATTTTTTGTTATTGGATAAGGATATAAGATATAGATGTAATTCGACGAACTTTAAAAGGGCAATTTTTTTTTAAATTGTCCATTGTTAACGGTAAGCTTTTTGAAGAGCTGTCACAAACAGTCAGATAAAAAAATTACCGTTTTGGTGAACTTTGGCTTTAAACGTTGATGACGTAGTTCTACTAATAACGGAACTGCCGCTAATTCAGCACCTAAAATATCTAGTCAAGCTGCTAGTACTATAAAGTGCCTTATAAACAGTAGGTAAGTATCACAAATCACGAGAAAACAAAATACGAGCAAAATGAAAACAATACTGCCAAAACTTTACATAAGCCTAAGAGGGTCGCCAATTGTTAAGCACCTTAACCGTAAAATAAGTTTTGATTATTAAACCAAGTTTGTTCAACGACTTCACACTTTCTTAACAAGAAGAAACTTCTTCAAGCGGTATTTGCAGGAAAATCATAAATCACAAGAGTTTCACGATCCATGTCTTTAAATTTAATGGAAGACACATTCAGTACGGATCGATTTCGCATGAAGAGGTATTGAACAAATCTCGTATGTTTGTTTGAAGGAAATGATTGATTTAGCTACATTTGCCAACAAACTTCTAATGCCAATTTTTTACTTGGCACCGTATTGTTATTTTGATAAGGATTCATTTTAACATGATTGAACGTAGTTCTGGTGTACATTCGTAATTTATCGACCAACCGAACTAACGATCGGTTTTTAGTAAAATAATAATTAAAAATGTTTTTGTATGTCCCGTGGGTGTCCGAATTCTGTCCGGTTTCTTCCTCTACAGATTGTGAAATACGACCTGTATGTCAATATGACTTGTCTGTATAGGACAGACCGGCCCCGAGGTCTTCAGCTCACAGAGCTGAATAACAAAATAGGTAAGTAGGTTATGTTATTACTCGTACTAGAATAATTTATCAACGAAATTTTAGTAATGATAGAGTTCCGTTTAATAAAGCTATTTCTATTAACTTAATAACTTTGAGTGGTATTGTACCTCTTGACGGTGTTTGATTTGAAGAAACAAACCTTTGTGACAGACTGAAGCATTTCCGCCTCACAGCAGTTCCGCGTTATTTCCTTTGACTGTTAAAACAGTAACATTTTTCCTCATATTTAACGATCCATAAAACAAATGGACCCAGGTGAGAAATTAAGAATGATGTGGGTCGCACTTTATAGACTTGGCGACCAAAAATTGATACCTTCTTACTTATATTTATAGCGAAAAGGTACTTCGAGTAAAGTACTGTGACGATACGTGATGAGAACAGTAAAATAAACCTTTTGAGTAGATTCATGATAGACTCTTGAATACCTAGTCTCGGACTCAACAGGGGTACTTTAATTCTTTTGCTCTCGTTTGATAATGTTTCAAAAATCGACTTACCTATACTGCTTACCTATTTACTTACATTTACATAATTTAAAACGAAGTTTTTGTTTGATTTGAACAATGTTATTGGACTAATTGTAACCTAACAACTATTTGCTACAATTTTGAAAATGAATCATGTTGTTTTTTTTTAACTTACTTGCTGCACCCCGCGGTGTTACCCGCGGTTAAAAAGTATACATTACAGGTGTATACTTAGTTATTATAGAGCTAGTAATTTTATTATTCTAATATCTCAATTCATGGCAACCAGCACAAAATCTCTTGTAATAGTTTCCTAATTCCCTTTACCTTACATAGTAATGATAATAATATTAAGTACCACTAAATTGCCAAATTGTTTGATAGATAGATTAGCAAAATTGTAACCTACTTTTTGTATATGAACTTTATGATTTGTTTCTTTTCGTCCGGGAGTATTGCTATTGCAAAACACAGGTTAATTCCTAGTTTGGATAGTAATGCTTCTCAACACTGATTTAAATATTCAAGAAATAAGCTTCATTTGTTAATTTATTGATATGTGACGTTTGTTGCCACCAATAAACTTTCATTTCATTTCATAAACTTTCATTTCATTTCTTGCGTGATCTGTCTAGTTAAGGTCAGTCTTTACATCCCGACCAAGACAATGTATCACTGTAGACTTTAAGTGCAGACCGGTCGCTACCGAAACACGCAAAGAAATGCCCAGAATACACGCAGTGAGCTTACTAAGATGGAAAATAAGAAACAGGATAAAAGAAACGTGTAAAGAAGAAAATTCAATTCAAGAAGACACATCAGCTCGGTCTAAATTCAATCTGAGGTTGACATAGTTTTCGACTGAAGGAATTTTATTGCTAAGAAAACTACGTGAAAACACATCTTTCAGATCACGTTTGAACTATCCACACGTAATTTCAATGAGAACTCGCTTGCTGAGTCCAGTTCTCTTTTCATACAAAAGTAGATGGTATTGACAAAATAAAACAGTTTTAAAATCCTCGTTAGCTGTTGATACTTTTACTAAGCACGTAATAACATTTAAACTCAATAGCAAATTCTCTTGCACACCCTCGGCAAGCTGTCGGAATTTCAGTAGGTACTATAGTGAATATACCATGTGTATAGTGGAAAGGAAATGGCAAAAGAAAATGTTCGTTTCAGCAGAAAATTTCTGGATTTGCGTAATAGGAATGTGATACGAACATTACGAACAAAGGAAATTATTTTACTATTAGCTACAGTCATGGGATTTTATCAAATCGAACTATTTTAGTTTTCTATGACTTGCTATTTCGTTCCGGGAAATTACATATTTTGACAACGACAGTTTCAAAATGGTGGGTAGCTACTTATGTATTAAATTTCGCAAAACATACTTAGATAAAAAAATAATAGAATGAATACATAATGAACAGAATAATGCCTAAAGTTGATTTCGTTTTTTTTTTACTACTTGGTCCTTTCAATTTTAGACACTTTTTTTTTGTATTTTTTATAATACGACAAATAAATATCAAGTAAAAATTATGGAGCACTTCTGGAAATAATATGTAATGCAAGTATACTTAAGTTACTAATGCCCGGGTTACACGGGACTAGTTTTCAAGCTAAGCTAGGATAGCAAGCTAGAAACTCGGTAGATATACTTACTGCCCTGGCCCTGACTTTCTATCCTGACTCAACGCCATGCTAGTAACGTTTACACGATGGTCAGTAACATTGCAGTGCATACGTCCAGCCGCATTGAATTTGACGCTTAGCTTCCTTCAGCCACACGGAAATAGTTAATAAGCCAGGATAATCAAATCAGCGGTGCGAGGTGATACTAGCTTAAAAATAGAACCCAATCTTATTAAACTATCCTAGCTTGAAACGCTAGCTTACCTACTAGACTTTTAACAAGCCTACAGCCTATAATAATGAAGCTAGTTCCGTTTACACGAGGTTAGTGTTACTACAAGTAGCTTGCTAGCACTAGCTTCATAAACTAGCCCCATGTAACCCAAAAGAGTAAAAATAATAGAGTAAAATAGAGTAAAAATTCTATTTATTCGATTCCATAAGATGCCAAAGGTTTCGTGATTCCGCAATTAAAGTCTACGTGAAATATTGATAAAGTTTTATAATTAGTGAAATAATGGTGGGTAAGGTCGGAAGTAATTTGTGGCGTGGCACAAATATTTCAGTGGGGTGGAATTCATATTACAAGGTTTTATCTTCGTTATTCTTACGCGTGGATTGAGCTTTTTTAAGTATTAGGCACATTGCCAAAACTTATCGTCGCAAAATAGGTAATATTTCTTATAGTATCTAGCTAAAATGAATATTTTGGTTGGAGTCTGCTAGATTTTATTAAATTACATTCATATTTTTATTAAGGCATATCTTTATTTTCATCACTTATTAGTGTACTAATTGTTAACATATCGTCACGCCTTTCCTCCGAGGGGGCTAGCAGAGGTGTAATAGAACACCCACACTTTGCCGCACGATATTCAGCCACAAATGTGACAAGGGGCGAGCCTGTCACGTCACCATACACCGGGCTCTAGTCATGTAGCAGAAAACATACTATACGAACATATACTCGTACACAATTAACAAATTGGTGCGTACCGTCGGCTGGATTTGAATCCGCTCCTTCTGGCTTGAAAGGTGGGCTTTCTCCAACTAGGCTATCATCGCTTTAAATTATTAAGATAAATAATTATTGAATTAACCTTTTTACTGCTTAACTGCTACCCTCTGTTAGGTGTAGTTCTGCTTGAGCTCTTATAAATTTACTCTACATTTAAGTGAATGTTGGGGTGTGTTAGTAGACGATAACGATTATTCACAGGATCCTTCTCCAACTGCCCGAATTGACACTCAAAGCAGCGAAACGCAATTTCCATAATCTTTCTAGCATAAACCAGGAGCCATCGTCATCGTTAAATCAGTTCAAGTTAAACTGCTTTCATTTATATCCATTTCAAGGCATGAATTGGATAAACTCCAATCACGGTCCATTTACTCAAGGAAAATGCATTTTGATAAAATATTGTATAGGACCTTTCCTCATCGGCCTTTGTTTTCTGATTAGGATATTTTCTCATTTACTTTGTTTTCTCCGCGGATACGAACCCTGTTGGGTCATTTCCTTAGCAAATATTCGTATAGTAACAACCCTACATAATTTAGCCTGGCATAATTTTTCGGTTGCTTAGACTTAATCCCAACTAGGGTCAGTTCGACCCGAACGCTAGATATGCTTAGCATTTCTTGTTAATCCCTAAAATATGCTTTCGTGACTTTGTACACGACTATGTACAGGTTGTAAGGATTATGACAATTCGTTTATTTAGACAAGAGGGCAAGAATAATATAGCACGCTATTGTGACCTAACGTGGCGTTGCTAAAGTGAGAGAAAACAAATGAAAAGCCACTCTTTAAATGCCTAAGTTCAAACAAGACTAAAGTGTGTGCTACATAAGTAAACATTCAGCTTTTATCGTCATCCTTAGAGACATTCCCTTTTGTCCTTTTATCATACACTAAACTTTTTCACGTATAAACACATATTTTCTTCAAAATAATAATATGTTTTACGACTGGGCCTGTTAAGAGACTCATAAAAAGATCTCGTTTACGATATCCCACATGACACCCGGACCTCTTCCGGGCGGGCACGCAATGAGACAGCTTGATACAGTGCTTCAACTGGCCACACACATAACATAACAACAAAAGATAACACACAACACGTAGAATGTCGATTACCCGATAGTCCGTCATTATACTCGTAGTAGTATAGTATTATTGTATAACATCAAAATAATATAGGGAAGAAGCGGCACGAGTCTAATTTCTAGGGCACAGCGCGTGGGCCCGATATAACTACAAGCAAACGGACACCACACAGCTCCGTTGACAGTACTAAGTTACTCGTACGTGTATCAATAACAAAGTAGAGAAACGTAGAAGAGACTATAGCGAGAACGGGACAACAACAATAATAATTATCACCGTTGCGACTGGTTGCGTTTGTTTGTGACTACGGTGAATTGTGTGCAGTACCTAATTGATGCGGTCAATTTTTAGGTTTTCGTACCGTCTCTACCTTATATTTGATCGCAGTAGCATATTTTATAAACTAGTAGTCAGTAGATATTCGAGCTTAAACACTTTAGACTTTACCTACCCAAAAAACGTACTGTTTTTTATTTCTTACCAATTAGGTACTTAGTAAGGTTTGAGTACCGTATCCAACAACTCCAACACAATACTGTTTTGGTTATTAATTTGCTACTGACAATGCCAAACCTACTTCCGCATTATCGATAAGTACCCTCGTAATAAACGAGTCATAAAAGTAAGAAGATACTTATCGGAAATGTAATTAAACCTACTATCGCTGAGATTACATCTTGAAATAATTACCTTCACAACAAACAAGTATACAGCAAGGATTTATTATTATAGGATACATTTAGGCTTTTTTTACTGCTCTATTTTCTGTACTGCGACGTCACCTAAGTTATTGCAAAGTAATGCGTAAGTTCGTGAGTACTTAGCGGTAAACGTAGCACGCATTTCTCGAAGGGCACTTAATTATGAACTTTGTCGATCGATCACTCAAAATTGCTGCCGGCAGCTGTTTTTACTACAGATTGGCTGCAAAGATTCTTTACTACAGCTTACGAATGCATTTCAGTATTTGTGTTTACAAGAGCCGGGCTGTAGTGGCATTTTCATCTGTTATTTATTTTACAGTAAGCCAGCGGTACAGCAATTACAAAGAAAATCACGCCAGATGGCAACGTAATTTGAAATTTTGGTAAAATTGCATTTTTTATTCATATTTAATGGAAGCAATTTTCTTTTACGAAACGGTATTAAAATTTAAAGAACCCAACAGAACGTAAAGCAGAAAGTGTTAAGTTTCTAATAGTTGGTTTTATCAAAGTATTCTATATTCGCAGTTGATTACTTTACTGGTTTATGATATATAAGCTGCGCCCCGCGGTCTCACCCGAGGTTAAAAAGTATCCTATGTGCTATTCTAGACTATAATCTATCTCTGTGCCAAATTTCATCCAGATCTGCTCAGCCGTTCTGGCGTGAAAGAGTAACAAACATCCATCCATCCATTCTTACAAACTTTCGCGTTTATAATATTAGTAGGATTTGAATATTCGAGCAATGTAATATACAGTTTCTCACTATTTTACTTTGTTACATAAAACCAAAGTTTTACATGTGTGACATAATTTTAACCTAATTTGCATATTTTAAGCGCCATCCTATGCTAAAGACCAGGAGAGCGTAACACCAGGGTTGGGCGGAAGGTTTGTGGTTTCCGGGATTCTCGGGGTTAATCCTCTTGATTGGATTATTCCTGAAGTACCCTATTTGCTTTAGAGTTCAAAAGAATTGTAAGTTAACTTGTTTATTAAACTATAAGGTTTTGCATGAGAATGAGCTTGTTTTGGTTAATGCAAAGAAACTAAGTACAACACGACGGAAATTTTTTTTTTTTTATAAAAGTATGCAGCATATTCGTAGTAGCTAACTGCCGACTCAAAAATATCTGTTAACCAATAACAAAGTTACACCAACAGGTAGATTGATTAGTTAGATTTTTAGGTGGATAACATGAACAGTGACAAAATAAGACATAAGAAAAACAACCAAAGCGACCGACGCTCTAACGTAACATTAAAACAAAAATGGAGGTGGGCTGGTCACGTTGTGAGATGTACAGACCAGAGATGGAGTACGAGAGTAACATCGCGGAGTAGCCCAACGGGAAAGAGAAGCCGAGGGAGACCACTGACCAGATGGAAAGATGACCTGAGACGGACAGCTGGCCCAATCTGGAGAGACGTAGCACAAGATAGAGATGCATGGGCATTTTTGGAGGAGGCCTTTACTCGATCAGGGGTTTCTTGCTTGCTGACAAAAAGTCTGAATTTAACTTAAATACTTAGATCAAAATGTACCTGCATTTTTGTAAAAGCAAGGAATAAATGGCTTATTTATTTAATTTATTTTTTAACATTGAACATTCACGTGATGGACTTCTATCACTGCATCGCTCTTCCAATATTTGAAATCGATTTGGACGTGATCTCGTAACGATAATCACGGAGGCCTTTAGTGAGTCCGGGGTCGCTCTCTAGGCGCCAAAGTTTCTGTTCCATTTCCGTATCGCTGCCTCAACTACGACTATTACTAACATACGGTTAGCCTAAAGCTATAGAATAACAAGGCTGTTGAAAATCTGGGCACGATCTGCTTTACAACTGAGTCCGAGTTTAAATTATTTTATCTAATTGAAACCTTTGGAAAATTTCAGCTTTTGATTTTCACCGACCTCTGTCATTGAATACTTACTTTAAAACTTATTTCTTTAATCCTATCAACTGTTAAAAATGCGAAAGTGAGTTTGTTCGTTTATTTGTTAGTTACGCTTTTATACCTTAACCACTCAATCGTTCTTCATGAAATTTTGCATACATGTTGTCAAGGGTACAAGAGAGCACATCTAAGGTGAGTACTGTTTTCTCGGAAAATCTACGGTTTCTGTGGGCCCGCGGGGCGCAGCTAGTTTAAAATATTATTTTATTCAGTAACATTCTAAAAATTACTTAGAAAATGTGGCGATTCAATTTTGAAAATAAGAAAGTATTGGTAGGTATCTTCTTTATTTATTTGCTTTTCTTTGAACATCAAACCTTTAAACCTTTAAATTCTTAGAAAGTACAAAACTATAAATATTTTTACGAGACTATACTTTTATTTCAAATCTCCACAATTAAAGGTTTCATAAACACACGTACCTAGTGCTTTACACAATCTCTCAGTTTTCTTCCCGAGGCATAACTTTGGCTACATACACACAATGATCGCATTATCTCATGTGATTTCCTACAATTCTGGTTCTTTGTCTTAACAAAGACATTATTACGTTAACTTAATTAGCTACGAGTACGACAATTTATTCTAACGTAGTCGTAACGTTAGTCAGCTTAGCAACACAAAACTACGAGTAAAATCTCTATCGCTAGATAAAATTTGTACTACGATAATTACTTACTAGAACATTCTGAGATAATTTATCTCTCTGGAGAACTTTTGATTTAACTAATGTGATTAACTAAACAAAATCCTATGAATACTTAGTTCAAAGGTAGATCAGAATTATAAATTATCTTCACAAGTATCTACGCTTCTAGGTCATTGGCTAACCTAGGCTTTTAGCTTAATTAAAATGAACCTGAGTTTTTGATAATGAACAGATTCGTGTCTACTGGACTATTTCTTAATTAAAAAACAAAATAGTTCAGTAAAAAAGGGTAAAATAAACTGTAAACGCGTTATAAGGACAATTTTTTGGACAAAGTTTTACGTTTTTGAGTTATATTTCTGTTTAGAACAAAAACGTACTTAGAAAGCAATTCAGCTAACCGTAGCCGATAATTAACTGAACCGTTGACGTTGCGTTGGCTTCAAAAAATCGGACGGGGAACGGCTCAGTGTCGCTGATGTCTCACAAACGTGCCAGCTGGACTACCGGTGCCATAGTTGTGAAACATTAGTGATAATGAGACGTTTACCGTCCGGATTTTTATGGCTAACATGACATCAACGGTTCATTTGAGTATCGACTATCATTAGATGAATTGCCCCCCAAGCAATTAAAATCAATCATAATTTGATTATATAGGTTCTCGTGGGTTCAACGCACAACTTTGGATGTGTAACATCAGTAAATAACACTTTTCATAGCAAAGTTAAGCAAAATGTCCATTAACTTACTTCTAATCTCCTAAGACCCTCTTTGTAAGTGTTTTCGCAACTTTTCGGTATTTCGGTATTGGATTTGTATCCCTAGTAGGTACCTAATGGGATAAAGGAATAGTGAGGAAATACGGGATGATTCGTTACCAGGAATTTTCGCTTGATCAAACTGAAAAACTGGAACAAAGCTGTTGAAAGGCTGGGAGAGTCAATAAGCTAAAGACAATAAGGTCAAAATTTATCGTGATCCATACCAAAGATATTGGCAACCTATTTTATTCATATTTTTGTCCTTAGCGACTGATTCCTTGCTTCGAAATCATGTTGTAGAGATATATGATGTTGATTCGACATCAAATTTTATGTTAAGAGCGCCTCTGTTTTGACATAAACCAAATATTATGGACCGACATCAAAAGAAATTGAGTCGATTTAGCGGAAATCGCGACATATAAAACTCAACAATACTGCGCTCATGCATCACATTAGCAAAAAGATTACCTTTTTACTGCTATTTTACCTACTTCATGAAGGACGTAACTTAAAATTAAACTTTAAATACGTTTAATGTAAAGTCAAGTTTATTATCCTCCCCAGGCTGAAGTAAAACGGTAAGGCGCTGGCTTAATCTTGAAAGCCTAGGCAGCCGAAATAATTAGTCGCTTATAATTAAAGGCAGAGTAACAAACCCGCACTAACTTCAAACGAAGCACTGTTAGCGTAGCAAGGCGCGGGGGTAAGGGCCTTAGCATCAAACGAACAGTATGAAAATGTATTCGTGTGAGTCATTTTGTTTTCACGAGTTCATTTATTTAATTTGACACAGAGATTTTTATTTTTATTTTATTTGTTAAACAAAATCCACAGCCCCTAAATACAATAATTCTTAAATATGTATAGGACTTAAGGCCAATTACGGATTAACATTATTTAAGTTTTTGGTAAAACATACAGTCGCTCATGTGAATAATAATAACATGACATAATTATTTAAGTGTGTGTGTGTGAGTGTGTGTGTGTGTGTGGGTGTGTATGTGTGTGTGTTTGTGTGTGTGCGCGCATTGTTGTATGTGTATGAGTACTGAGATAGACCAAGAGTCTGGATAATCCAGCCTTACAGGCACATTTCAGTGTAAGGCGTACCTTTAAAAATACTTCCTGAACTGATATTCTTCTTCTTATTTACTGCTGAAATGTACCTTTAACTGGTGTTGGCGTGGCGCAGCGTTATATTAATATACAAAATTCAAAATCAAGTATTCGAAAAAATATAGGTACATACAGTATAGTTGGTCATAAAATAAGAGTCTCACTATATTCAACCCCTAAGGAGCATGCAAAAGTAGGAAATAGTAGGTGGGTAATTAAATTTAAATGGTCATAAAATATCATGTCATATTGTTACAATGACAATCTTTGAAAACAATTAATTACAAGTAACATTAATAATAGAAAAACAAAAAACCTGACTATAAAATGAATTCTGACACTCCGAATTTAATTCAAATGCGTAATTAGATCACTTTTACTACCAAGACGATTCAATTGACACTTCACATGTCGACATCCTTAAAGCTGTTTAGGCTGTAAGGCAAGTCAATGAAACCTCATACATACATACCTACATACATATTGTACGCTATGCGCGCACACTTCTGTTGCTGGATTGGAGAGCCTCATACGTATCCCCCTTTCGAGGGAATAAAACACTGATCTTGAGTTCACACTATTCGACTGGTATACACTGCATCCGCTGTTCCTAGTGCTAATTTTAACTTGTTGAGGCGGCTGTACTGAACTGAACTAACGACTGACCCTGATTTTCGAGACCCTTGCTACTTTTATACTTTTTTAAACCTAAGCCCTGATTGGTCGTTTTACCGTACGCCAATCACAGCGATGGTTTTCAAGAATCTCGCTACTTTAAACCTAAGCTCTGATTGGTTGTTTTTTCGTGCGCCAATCACAGCCACGATTCAAAATTTTAGAGCATGAGGTGCTCTCTGAACGGTAAGGGCAAAAGCAACGGAGGTCGCTTATTTTAGAGCGAGATAGTGATATCTCCTGACTCTGTCTAATATTATCTTTCTTATCAGTATATTAATTTTCCTATCAGTTATCAAATATTTATTTTCTTTATATCTCCTATCCATTACTTAGATATTTTGACCCTAACTATCTATTAAGTACCTACCTAGGATGCTTTTTCCTATCTAGCGGGCCCTATATTGTGTTTATTAATTTATCAAACAGACTTCCTTAGGCTAGGCTTAACTAATTAACATTAATCTTACAAAACATCAATAAGCCTAGACTAAAAGTAGTTCTTAAGGAACTTAATCATACTTGTAAAACAATCAGACTTATAAAACACAAAAGGAAAACTTAAAGAAAACTAGGTACAAATTAAGTTATTCATTCTTAACTAAAATCAGTATCACTTTTCGTGTACTATTATTCATCGTCCTGCACATCTCTCCCGCCGTGTGACTCTGTCGCACCTTCTACCGGTGCTGGCGCGATGTTGCTCTCGATCGGGAGGACTATCAGTTTCCTCACCGCCCGGCGAAGGATGCCACTTTTGGTCTGGATGTCTGCAGTCCTCACGACGTTGTCTGGACCCGGGAATGTGCTGACGACTCTGCCTCTGACCCACACGTTGCGAGGTTGGTTGGTGTCTATCAGTTGCACCAAATCTCCAACATGTAGAGTCTGTCCCTTTCCGTGGGGCTTCCGCCGTTTCTGAAGTTCGGGCAGGTACTCGTTGACCCAGCGAGTCCAGAAAACGTCCGCCAGTCTCTGTGCGGCCCGCCAGCTGGATCTCGAGATGGTATCTTTCTCGTCGAAGCTTCCCGGCGTTGGAACCCGGCCCGGACCCCCCAGTAGAAAGTGGTTGGGGGTCAGGGCTTCTTGGTCTTCAGCGTCGACTGATACATGTGTCAGGGGTCGACTGTTGACTGTGTACTCTGCTTCTGTCAGTAGGGTTGTGAGCACCTCTTCTGTAGGGTGGCGCTCATGCAGAGTTGCTGTCAGGGCCGTCTTCACGGACCTCACCATTCTCTCCCACGCTCCACCCATGAATGGAGCGCCAGGAGGTATGTAGCGCCAGGAGATGTTCTTCTTCGTTGCCTCATCAGCTGCAGCCTTGTCGATTGCTTGCCGAAGTTCTTTGTCTGCGGCCTTCAGGTTACTGCCGTTGTCTGACCAGATCTCAGTCGGACAGCCTCGTCTGGCCATCATTCTCCGCAGGGCCATGATTGCGGAGCTGCTGGTGAGTGATCCAGCAACCTCCAGGTGCACGGCTCGGGTTGTCAGGCAGGTGAAGATGGCGACGTATCTTTTCTGGTTGGCTCGTCCAACGGTGATGGTAAGCGGCCCAAAATAGTCCAGCCCCGTATAGGTGAAAGGGCGCTGGTGATGGGCTAGGCGGCACGCAGGCAGGTTGCCTGTTCTCGGATACGGCGGCATCTGTGTCTTCATTCTGCAGTATAGGCATTGACGTACGATCGTGCGTGTTATGGGGCGCACTCGTAAGACCCAATACTGCTGGCGACATTCGTTGACTGTAGCCTCGACGCCGGCATGATGCATCTGTCGGTGGATATCCTGGACCCAGAGTTTCACCGTGGGGTGATTTCCGTCGACTATCATGGGTCTTCTCAGGCTGTCTGGGATCTGTTGCGCAGCGTCAATGCGGCTTCTCAGTCTCAGAGTCCTGTTGTCGTACTCGATGCTGAGCTGGTGCAGGCGACTCTCCTTGTTGACTATTTTCTCTTTCTGGATGTCTTCTAGCTCTTGTGGAAAGGCATCTTCTTGTGACGAGCGCATTAGGAGCTCTTCCGCTTTGATTAGGAGTTCTGCGGGGAGCGGAAGATATTTTCTAACTTCTTTCTGGTTGCGTTGTTTGCTGGGCTTTTCTGTTGCCTTCTTTGTCGGCTTCTTTTTCCAGTCAGGATCTTTGTCTTGGTTCTTCAATGTTCTGTTGTACTGAACCTTTTCTTTGTCGATTCTGCAGAGTTGTATAAACTGGAGAACTCTGGCAGTGGCGTAGCGTAGTCTTTGCCAGTTTGAGAATCGAGATACATCTGGCAGGGCTTCGGACAGTTTTGGTTCTTTGCTGACTGTCACGTGATGTATCCTTTCTTCCCCTGTCTGTTCTGTATATTTCTGTTTCAGGTTCGGGTCTCGATCGAGCTTCTTTTCGATACTGAAGAGTCTTCTCAGAGAGTTCTCATAGTTGTCGGGGAGTGAAACTTCACCTGTTTTCCATAAAAGAGCGGTCTCATAGTTTCCTTTTTCTGTGTGGACTGTATTATTTTCTAAAATGCGTAGGGCTTGCTCTTCTGGATCTGTCTTCGGTTTCTTTGGGCTGATGCAGAGTGAATCCATCGCGAAGTACTTCTTCATCATGTCTTCCAGGTTCTCGTCAAGTGGGTCTTCTCTGAGGTGGTTGACAAAGTCGGTGTTGTGTTTTGAAGTCTGAGTGAGGCTTCCATGTAAAACCCAGCCCAGTGGAGTTAGGGATGCCACTGGTTGGTTCTTGCCTCCTTTCTTTGTCTTTGATGTTAACAGAAGACGCCAGTTGTCTTGTCCGACGAGAATGGCTGGCTTAGCTTGTTCATAGGTAATACAGTCGCTGATGTCTCGCAGATGTTTGCATTCTTTGATGTGACTTCTCGGAACTTCTTGTGATGTAACATGAAGATTCGTGACTGTTCTGGCTTGGATTCTTTCTTCACGGTTGTTTGCCCCTTTGAGTATGACTGTGACTCTTCTGGACTTATTTTCAGCAGTCTTCAGTTCGTTGATGGCTTCGATTCGAAGTGGATCGATTGGTCCCGTAGCACCGATCTTGTTGGCGATTTTGTCATCGATGAGAGTTACTGTTGACCCGTCGTCTAACAGGGCGTAAGTATCGATTGCGCCTGCAGGGCCTGATGCTGTCACTGGGATGATCTTCAGGTAAGATTGTCTCGACGCTGAAGTCCAGGCAGAGTTGATGACTTCTGTTGTCTGTTTCTCATCTTTGTCATCTGGGCTCTCTGCTTTTTTCGTATAGTGCAGCATCCTATTGTGGAAGTACTTGCAGTTGTCGATTCCGCAGGTTCTCTGGCGGCAAGAATGGGTCTTATTTCTGTAGCGAAGACATCTGAAGCATAAGTGTTGTTTCTTTGCTATGTCCCATCTTGCATTCTCATCCACCTTGGTGAACTTCTCACAGTCTTGTGTAGTGTGTCCTGCATCTTTACATACAGGGCATTTGGCGGCTGACTGTGTTTCTGTGACTGTATTCACTCGCTGTTGGCGTCTTTGTTGAGTGGATTGTGGGTGAGACCCCACTTGTTCAGGCTGTGCGTATGGACCACACAAGACGGCTTCTCTTTTCAGAAATTGATCGAATTTAAATAGCTCAGGTTCACTTTGTGGCAATGTAGCAGAAAAATCAAAGTACCTGAATCGAAGCGTCGGTGTGAGTTTCTCGACCATGGTTTTGGCGACCTCTGGATTGTAGAGATAGTGCGTGCAGTTCAGAGCCCGAAGAGTGGACACGACGTTAGTCACTTTACTTGAGAATATGCAGATCTCCCTCGGTGACTCGTTCAGGCGCGGCAATGCCCGAAGTGCATCCATCTCCATCATGGCGATTGAATCTGGTCTTCCAAATCTCGATTCCAGAGTTCTAATGATCTCGGCTGGGTCTGCGTTGGTGATCAGCAGACCGTCGACAGCTTCTTTAGCTTTTCCTTTCAAATTTCTTCGAAGTCTGTTGATGTTCTCAATCCTTGAGTACATTTTCTCTGTTTCACGGTAAGCGGCTTGGAAGTGGAGCCACTCCTGATGTGCACCGTTGAATATCGGCAGGTCCATCATCCTCGGTCTGGATGCCTTGACCGCAAGGGTGATGGCTTCGGTCAGTTGGGAGAACTGTGACTGGAGATTGACCTCTGGCGGTGGCGCTGGCATTAGCGGCAGGATCTGTTGAGGTTGATCTTCGTAGCTGTGTTCTTCAACTATTGCCTGTTGTAACTCTGTATCTAGACATTTAGATGTCGGCTGGAGATGTGGCTCCTCGGTGATGGCCAGCATCTGGGGCGCCTGTTGATTCAGCCAGGCGTCCACTCGCACATCTGCGTCCGATTTGGAGTACATGGACACATCGTCGTTGTCAGAGTCTTCGGCTTCCAGCACTGCGAGTCGCGCGGTGGCCAGCTCGACCTGTAGGCGCGCGACTTCTTCTTTAGCTTTCGCTATCTTGTATGCCTTAGTGGATTTGGTGGAACCACCAGGCTTTCCTTTCTCGTACCGACCCGGTTCAGGTGGGCCAGTACCTATCTGTTTCGCTTTTCTTGGTGTGGCGGGGGCGTCCCGTCGGGCAGTGGTCGGGACGCCGTGATGAAACGCGATGGTCTGTGATTCAGTTGTTCCAGCCGCTTCTCTAGTCTGTCTCGCAGCAGCGCCGGCTGTTTCTGTTGATGGCTGCACACCCCTTGTACTAGGTGGTGGGGCATGCTGCCTCTGCATGTTTGGCTTCATGCTTTGTCTCGCTGTAGCATTGGTTGCGGCTTCGGATGTTGGTGGCTGCGCGCTCCTTGCTCTAGTTGCCGGTGCTTGCGTCAGTTCTGCGCCTGGTCGCACGACTTGGCGTGTCGTAGTACCGGTGGCTTCTGTTGCGCAGGACTCGGTCTGACCGGAGGTACCGGTCATTGCTGTAGTCGCCGTAGCGCCCGAAGTTTCCGTCGTGGCGGTCGCTCGCGAGGAGGACGTGGAGGGGCCGGTCTCGGTCGACATTATCCGGCCCTTCCCAGTAGAGCGGGTAATTGGCATTACGACCAGCCGAACACTTGTACACTAATTGACGATGTGAGGCTCTCAATAGATCCGGCTCGGAGGACCATTAAATGTACGCTATGCGCGCACACTTCTGTTGCTGGATTGGAGAGCCTCATACGTATCCCCCTTTCGAGGGAATAAAACACTGATCTTGAGTTCACACTATTCGACTGGTATACACTGCATCCGCTGTTCCTAGTGCTAATTTTAACTTGTTGAGGCGGCTGTACTGAACTGAACTAACGACTGACCCTGATTTTCGAGACCCTTGCTACTTTTATACTTTTTTAAACCTAAGCCCTGATTGGTCGTTTTACCGTACGCCAATCACAGCGATGGTTTTCAAGAATCTCGCTACTTTAAACCTAAGCTCTGATTGGTTGTTTTTTCGTGCGCCAATCACAGCCACGATTCAAAATTTTAGAGCATGAGGTGCTCTCTGAACGGTAAGGGCAAAAGCAACGGAGGTCGCTTATTTTAGAGCGAGATAGTGATATCTCCTGACTCTGTCTAATATTATCTTTCTTATCAGTATATTAATTTTCCTATCAGTTATCAAATATTTATTTTCTTTATATCTCCTATCCATTACTTAGATATTTTGACCCTAACTATCTATTAAGTACCTACCTAGGATGCTTTTTCCTATCTAGCGGGCCCTATATTGTGTTTATTAATTTATCAAACAGACTTCCTTAGGCTAGGCTTAACTAATTAACATTAATCTTACAAAACATCAATAAGCCTAGACTAAAAGTAGTTCTTAAGGAACTTAATCATACTTGTAAAACAATCAGACTTATAAAACACAAAAGGAAAACTTAAAGAAAACTAGGTACAAATTAAGTTATTCATTCTTAACTAAAATCAGTATCACTTTTCGTGTACTATTATTCATCGTCCTGCACACATATATACACTTCTTGAGAAACATAGCCCTCCTACTTGCGGATAAAAATATATTAGTAGTAGTTAGGAGTACCTTCCAAACTTAAGTTACTCGTAATGTATTTCTTTAGTGTACAAACAACCATGACAAATTATTGAACTTTGTTTGAAAAAAAAAATTAACATAGTTTTTCTTTGTTTTAGACATCATGCAGTCAGCAATCCTCGTGCTGGCGGTGGTCCACGCTGCATACAGCATTCACCTGCTTCATACGACGCCGGGTGGCGTCTTCTTGGCGACTCCGGCGCCCACGCTACAGCTCTCCAGTCCCATACTAGACTTCGCATCAGTTATCCAGAACGCTTTGCCAGCTCAAAGGCTGCCTGTGCAAGGATTTGGGTGAGATTGCAAAAGAGTAAGACGGGGATAGGCCATTGCACTTTGAGAAAAAGAGCAACATTTTTGCATGTTTTTGTGGTAACTTGTAAATATCCCTATCACCCTCACACACTTTGGCAAGGAAAATAAATTGACTGGATAATAGGAAATAAGATTTAAGCTCATTGGAAATTTGTATCTTGATGCGTACTATTTTCATGTAAGGGCCACTTTTGATTTGAACATTACGGTAAAGTACGAGTAAATAGATAGATGTGTAGTGAATCTGTTCAAATAGAGAGAAAAGCCCTTGAGAGCTACTTACTGATTCATCCAATTGTTAGGAGCTTGAGACTCTCCAAAGTTGTTAAGAATCAATGAACTGAATGCCAGAAGTCGGTGAATGAACTTAGGCCTACTCTGAGGTCGGTTTAAAATGAATCTTTTCTGTTTTCATGTAATCTTCAACTCTATTGTGTAAACAACAATGACTTCGACACAAATATTAGAAGTCAAAAAATTTTGCAAAAAATTTTTTTGAAGTCAAGAAGCTGTTGTATCGCCTTACGATACGCTCGATTAATTTTTGTTGTATTATCTTGTTAGAACGCTTTTACATTTGAGTTGCCTTTTATTGTTTTTTTGTAATCGATATAAAAGGCTATCACGTTATATTCAGTCATAACGTAGTTATTCAATACTTACTCCGTTGGTCATAATATTAACGTTCCTAATAGGAAAAATCTACACGTGCTTCTTTGGTAAGTATGAAAAAGTTTAGTTACCTATCTACCAGTTTCCGACTTAGATTTCTCTTTCATGTAGAAAGTTGTTATAGCAATGTTCAAAGCGTATTACGTTACGCACCCACCCCTTTCAATATACCAGTAAACCTTTTCCGAAAATTCCTGTTCGCACATTAATACCTGAGCCAGTATCGATTTACGATGTAGCTTCACGTGATGGAGTAGTGGTCCCAATGCACATGTCAATTACTTAGTCTCCATGCACTGGAAAAGCTACGTTGTACGAGCCAAATTGGCATGTAAATTAAACGTGACAACAATACGTTGTTATTCGTGAGCTTTTACGAAATTTATAGGTTGTATTTAGATCTACAATAGGATTCATTATTCATGCACACCTGTACAGAACTGTATAAGTAACTACTTCTATACTCGTGCAAAACACATACTCACCTAGAATTTTCATAGTGTAGTGTATTCACTTGCAGAACATGGCCAGATGGATAAGTATGTAGGTAGGTACATAACCATTTAGATATACTAATTAAGAAGTAGTTAGTTAACTTCCCTAATTAGTTGTTTTTGCAGAAGCCAGTAGGAACGCTTTTCTAGCACTTCTCAGCTCCATCCACGAATTGCTTGAAAGAGCAAAAACCAAGAAAAAATATGTGTTTTATTGCTTTATCGGATATCGAGTTTTAGTTAATTAGTACCTAGGTACTAATTAACTAAAACTCGAACTAGAAAGCTCTCTACGAAAAACAATCTAGCATCTAGATGCTAGATTGTTTTTCGTAGAGAGCTTTCTAATTTTACATTTCACACTTGGTCGTTAGGAATAATAATAACATTTTACACTTGATCATTAATTAGATATGATCTGTAGACAGAGTGATCTCGATTCTTAGGGTTTTGTGTGATAGAACTAAACTTAAAATTATTTAATTTTCAACTTACATACTGTTTTTAAAAAATCGGTGTGTTTAATTTCGTTTGTCTGTCACATAGATCTTTGAAAGTTTTGTGTTGTAATTTAAAAAGTAATAGAAATTAGTTAGCATTACACAAATAACACGTTGGTACCCTTTTGATGGTACTATTAGGGTCAACTGGGGCAAATGCGTCTGTGGGGTAATTGCGTCTTTCGAGAATAATCTTTCTGGGGGCTGAGCTACCCACGTCCGTAGGAGCGTACTCTATTCTGATTCCCTACACGTATTCCCCGGGTAGTGCGCAAACTCTGGTGGGAGGCTTCAGCCGTGGCTAGTTACCACCCACCGGACCAAGCCATGCCGTGAAATGACCTAGTCGTGTTTCGGGATGTAGTCCGGTGTAACCGTTCCGAAGACGGGTCTGAGCAGTAGCGCACTTGTAGCGCCTCACTCAACTGCCGTCTTTGTACTTCTTCACTCTACAAAACTTCAAGGCTAGAGTGAATAAGTGCCTTATAGGTCGTCGTGTTCCATCTTAGACCACAACGTCGCTTAACATCAGGCGAGTTGGTGGTCAAACGCCGACCTATTCAACATAAAAAAAAAAAGTGACAAACCTTTTACAAATTAGGCAACTAACGCCATCTTGTACAGATTATTGCAACTGTATATAGAAAAAAGATATAGGTGGTGAATTGCCCCACAGATGCATTTGCCCCATTTGACCCTACTTCATTGTCGATTATAGTATACGATAATCAAGTAACTTCGTTGTCGATTGTAGCATTCACTAAAATACATAATGAGGTATCCTGTGCCTTCATTGTCTATTTTAATGAGTAGATCCGGTTAATGACGTATCCGTTTATCTTTATTGTACCTATATTTCAACAATTTGTTGCTTAACATAAAATTAGGTAGATACTTACTCAAAAAGCTTGCATAAAAAACTCAGCAAAATTGCTTTTACTATTTCAACAGGCACTGCTAGCTAGCAGTTTTTTCAACCTGAATTTTATACTTGCTCGTACAGAGTAGCAATGTAGAAAGCCGCACTGTAATGTCTGTAATCCTTGTTAACCTTGTTATGTTGCATGTATTGTGTTGTAAAATGCACTGATTCTGTCCTCAGCGTCCCTGGCACGGCATCACAGTTCTACGGACCACAAAAAAGGTTAATTCTTGTTTATGTTTCGTGTTTAATAGTCCTGACCTTACTTGTTTTTGTACGTGGCGTTTGTTATATTTATGTTCAGATATTTACACGGCGTGTTAAAGAGTGTTAGGGCGCTCCAAGAAATTCCATTTTTTACTAAAATAACTGGCCTGGCAATATTTTGTAATTTTTAGTGTGGCCTGGCCATTTCATCACACATTTCTAGCATTGCTAATGATGGCCGGTCTACAGTCGGCAATATTGTCAGTATTGCCTTAAAAATATTGGCCGTCTAAGAGCGCCCTAATATTCTTATACTTACTTATCAACGTTCTTGAGAGTGGATTCGCGTGAAATGCGCCAAATGAAAATAACCCTACAACGTTGTTGTAGCACGGCGTGTAAATTGCTACGTTGATGTCGGGCGTGGAAATGGCACCTAAGAGTCTTTATTAATTGTATTCTGGGTTGAGCATTGCGAGTGTTAACTGCAGACTCTGTGAACATAACAGGAAATTTCCTAATTCAAGTTGATTTTGTGAGGATGCGCTCACTTTGAGTGTAGAGTTGGCTGTTTATTCATGCTAAAGTAGAAACTTCCACGGCTTGAAGCTGTACAAGTATGTTGGTTTCATTTCCATAACAACTACTTACCTGAAAGCCGAAAGCTATGATAGCTTAGTTCACGTGTTGCGCAGGAAATGCATGCAGCCATATTTAATTTTATGAAATGAATGTTACACTAGGATTATGTAAAATCATGGGCAACGTAAATTAAATATTTTTACCAAACAAATTACAAATAATTTATTATTATTTAATTTAAATATTATTTCAAATAATAAACAGAGCTCAGGTATCGGCGGGTAAAATATACCCAAAAGACTGGCAACGTGACCTTATTGAATATTGATGCTAATTCTCTGACCGAGGTAAAGTTAAAATCTGTTAAATTGTGTTAAAGAAATAAAGTTCAGTACCATTTTTCAAACAAATATTGACGTAGAAACAGGCAGGTGAGTATACCTAAGAGACAATACATGCTAAAAAATTCGTGGCACAAAAAGCCAATGACTAGAAAAACCGCTTAGAAAAATCCTATCAAACGATAATGCGGAAGCCAAACGGAAAATATAGCACACGCAACATTTGCAATGCAATAGACTACCCGAATATATCCCAAATATTTCGAAATCAGTAGATATTCTTTCACAAACTTGGATTTTTGCCAGCTTTCGTTGTTTGGGATAAACTTGATAGACTACCGAAATACACGGACAAACTTTATAAGTAGTTTCAGTATTTTATGTATGGCGAATCTTTTATTCTTTGCTAATGTTACGTTTTTTGTAATACATCAGTTTCAGCAATCCGCCTCCGCCGCTAGGGTCGGTTCAGGACCCAGCCAGTCAGATGTGTGGTCTGACGCCGCCGTTCTGCACCAAATCCCGATACCGGAGCATCGATGCTTCCTGCAACAACCTCGTTAGACCAACGTGGGGTGTCCCCCAAACTCCTTATGGAAGACTCGTCCCTTATAATTATGGTGACGGTACGTTGAGATAACAATACATAATATAATTCCCCAATACCTACTAATAAAGCAAAATCAGAATCGGTTCATCCATTCGGGAGCCACGATGCCACAGACACAGACACGTCAGACTTATAACACCCCATCGTTTTTACGTCGGGGGTTTAAAATCTCTATATTTAAAAATGAATTACTATTTCCCCTGGTCATCGCATCACGCGTGAACAGATGAAACATTTTCGCAATTTTTTTTGTTGTGTTTATTATTGCCAGCAGAAGGATCTCATGAAAGAAATAATTAATCAGAAATCAGAAATAAGAATTTATTGATAACTCCTATAGTTACACGTCACAGTTGAATATTTATAATTAAAAACGAATGTCAGAACAATAATAATTGATAATTATGTCAAATATAAAAAAAAATCATTAATGTCATTATACAGATAAGTATAGTAAAAGTAGTTAAATTTTATGTAAAGCTATTATTATACAAAATAATTATAGTTCAAAAATCTCTTATTTTAAAATAAGCTTCAACGTCATAAAACATATTATCTAGTAACCAAGCTCTCATCTTGGTTAAGATATTATCCCGAAAAAAATAACGGTCCCTGTGTGACGCGAGTGAAACCGCGGGGCACAGCTGGTACAGAATAAATATAATATTATATAATAACTGTTAACTGCGACTTCGTTCGCGTTTATTCAGAAAATAGTATCCAAAAACCTTCTTCGCGATATACTGTAACTAGTTATCAAATTTCATCAAGATTCGTCCAGCCGTTTAGCTGTGAAAAGCCTACAAACACCCAGAAAGACAGACAGAGTTACTTACTTCCAATTTTATTTTATTAGTATAGATTCCGAAGCTATTTATAACGTTTATTGCTAAAGACAGTGTTAGTCTTTTTGGACAGAGTTAAAATTTTAAAGGAAAACTTTTAAACAAAATATTAAACCGCCGAAAAAACTGAAAACCAAAAAACAATTAGTTACCTACTAAGTTCTTAAACTAATGTCAGTATACCTAAGTAATTTTGACTCGGCGACAAACTATACCTAAGCAATAATTTTATATCTAATCCTACTAATATTATAAACGCGAAAGTTTGTAAGACTGCTTGGATGGATGTATGGATGTTTGTTACTCTTTCACGCCAGAACGGTTGAACAGATCTGGATGAAATTTTTCACAGAGATAGATTATAGTCTAGAATAGCACAAAGGATACTCTTTAACCGCGGGTGAAACCGCGGGGCGCAACTAATATAACATAATAGTGTCGCGAGCGAGCAAGACAGCTACCGTGCCTTAAATACACCTTAAGTAGTTTATCATGTGCACTTACTTATTTTATTTATTTACTTATTTTTTCCATGAAGCATATTTTATTGAATTCATCTATGAGGTATCCGTGATATTTCAGGTAGCTGATCGAAATTTTCAATCCAAAATCTGTTGTTTTGTAATTTCCTTTGTTGTCTCAATGTAGTATCGGTTAAATGTTTTTATTACAATGCTTTGTTCCCTTTATTGCTTGCAATAAAGAGTATCAACGACCTTGCAAAGAAATAACACTGTCCTATTAAACATTAAAGCTTTTTGATCTTCGTCATTTTGATTTTCGTTAATAAATTGGCTATTGATTAAAAACAATTTGACTTTGAATTTTCGAACATGTGTTCAACACACGAGCAAACGTGTTGGATAACGACTTAATCACCCTCAACGTAGGGTAGATAGATAGCTAAATAAACTCTTTATTGTTCACACCACAGATAACAAAACAACAAGAGAAAAATAATGATAAAACTTATTAAATAGTGTAACAACTGGCGGCCTTATCACTAAAAGCGATCTCTTCCAGGCAACCTTAGGGTAGGTTGGCGTCCATGCAGTGAGACGTAACAGACTGTAATGATGATGATGATTTATCTAAACAAGGAGTTACGAAAACCCTGTTGGATAACTGAAGGGCATGTACATACTTTTAAGTATTCATGCAAAAATAACAAAAAAAAAACATAACATACCGTCACGCCTTTCCCCCGAGGGGGCTGGCAGACGTGTAATACAACACCCACATTTCGCCGGAGGATATTCAGTCCCAAATGTGACAGGGGGCGACCCTGTCGCCATACACCGGGCTCCAGTCATGTAGCAGACGACGTAAAATACGCACATATGTTCACACAATGAGCAAATTGGTGCGTGCCGTCGGCTGGGTTCGAACCCGCTCCTTCTGGCTTGACAGGCGGACCTTCTCCCAACTAGGTTGCCATCGAAAAACAAAAAAAAATGCACGTTAAATATATCAAGAGATATGACCGGTTTAAGCACGCAAGAAAATAAGATTTTTTACAGGAATATTAACCAATATGTATCATGCGCAGGGACCCTATTCGGAGATTTGAGATTTTCATCTCACCATTTTTCGTCCTTGTTGCTCTCGTTTGAATAGTCATAGGTGTGAGAGTGACCAACATAAAATCTCATCTCATCTCACGCGTAGGAATAGCCCCCCTGGCGGCTTTTATTCTAAGAAAAATAGTGCCTCGACGTGAACAGTTTACAAATAAAACCGACGCGATTAGTGGCTGCGTTCGCGGTTTTAGTAGCGCGGAGGGCGATGTGTGTTTTTTTAAGTAACTAGCATAATTACATCCTCCAGTTAATACTGGATGCGCATCTCGCGGATATGACAGGGTTTTTGTAATTCGAATCTCAAATTTTTGTATTGACAATTTATATTTCAACAGTGAAGTATTTATCTTAAATGTTGGTTGCAGGAGTAGCAGCATGGCCTAGGGCTAGGAGTGGCCGCCCCCTACCCAACCCTCGCGTCCTCAGCCTGCAGCTGTTCCCGGACCGGCAGCTCGTCGACCCCATCTGGAGCCTGATCGCTCAGCAATGGGGACAGATCGTCACGCACGACATGTCTCTCACAGCTGGAGTGGCGCAATCCCGTTAGTATTGTTGAATTTAAACCTTTTTAACAAGAAAGAAACCTGAAGTTTCGGAAATGTTTTTCAGATTTAATCGACTAAGCGAACGAAGCGCTTATGCGTCAGCTTTGACAAAAATACTTTCGTATGTCCGAATTCTGTCCGGATTTCTGTCTTCCTCAGGTCGCATTTCGTGACCGATTATTATCTTGAAATTTTGTTAGTAGGCAAACCTACTAACTCTATGTATAATTATCAAAATAATTATACATAGAGACTTTTTATCATTTCAGTTTTTTTAAAATTATCAAAACGGCAGAAATAAAATATTTAAAAAAAATGTAACTCGGAAATTTTGAAAAATTTCCAAAAAGTGACTCTGCCATAAATTCTGTGTAAATTTTTATAAAACCTGCTCAAAAAATATCACGAGAATCGGTTTAGGAATTAGATCTATTAGGGACGGCTGACGTCGGCCGCGCCGACAGTTATTGTCGGCGCGCTCAAGAAGGGGGGCCTGGTTCTCTGGTTTACCAGAAATTTTATTACGACTCGTTACGCTTTGGTAGTGTTTTTTACGACAACCAAAGCGTACAAGTAACATTATATAACGAGCCGTAAAATCTCTGGTAAACTAGGTAAGCCAGAGAATTTCGGGCAGGTTACGATATTGTTAAAGTTAAAGTTAGTTATTGTACTTAGCCTAAATCTTGCAAAAATAATTGTATATTCGTTTTAAGTTTTTTTCCTACAGTAGGGATATGTTATAACTATAAAAGGTACAATTATAGGTATATTTTTGCTTTGACTTCAATATCTATTACCTAATTTCTATCTATTATTAGACTAAATATATGTACCTATAAATATACCTAGGTAGTATAAATATATCTACATGGGTAGTTAAAGCTAACTCGTAACGCCCAAACAATTCTTAAATTTAATTTTCGTCCGTCTATACAATGAGTTGTTTTGATTACGGGCCCTTCAAAGTTTCTAGTTGCCAAATATCAAACTTTTAGCTTTTGAAGGTTGGGGGTCAAGTTCTTCCGGCGTCAACAGTTTGGTAAGCCAGGCTAGTACGCCTGTGTGCCTGTGTGTAATATGAAACTACCTGGGGCCCTATTCGGAGATTAGAGATTTTCATCTCACCTTTTTTCGTCCTTGTTGCTCTCGTTTGAAACGTCATAGGTGTGAACGTAACCAAGATAAAATCTCATCTTATCCCACGCGTAGGAATAGCCTCACAGGATTGAGAAAGGTGTTCATAGTTTGTGGGGAAAGATTTCAAAACTAAAACAGCGTTCCTGTTCTTGCTAAATATGGTTGAGGAGTAACAAATAATAAAGTATTAAATACTCTACTATGCTATTTGTTCTCAACTATATACATATTCTTTAGCCAGCAGCTGTGAAAAGAAAAGCAATTTTAGTTTGGACGATCCCTATCTACCTTATTTATAGTTCTGACATTTGTTTTTTTCGTATGTTTTGTGTGTATTACTTATTACAATGGTACGAGTAAGTATAGTGATTTATTTGTGCTGCATGATTTATGTAAACAATGGATTAACTTTTTAAATGAATCAATTTTTTTAACGCTTGCTAACTAATACTTTCTTACCTATTATAGTTAGACAGCTAAAAAGTAACACGTGGAAATAAGTTGGACATTGAGCTACATAAATGGGATTACGTACTAGAGAACTTGTTTTGTTGCAATGAATAGCGTGCATTAGATGTATGATTACAAAGCGCTCTCAAATTAAGATTTTGACAAGAGCTGAGTGTCCTAAATAAGTAACATAATTTATATATTTTGGAGGCAATAACACTGAAGTTCTTTGTAATTTAATATCTGTGTATCTAAGTAAAAACCAAAGCGTATTATCAAAATTATTCCTAACGTTAATATTATGTGTACTTTTTGTTATTTTATGATATCTCCCTACTATTAGTCGGGAGGTTGTTTTATGGTAATACCGTAATCCAAACTTTGATAGAGCTGCAATTGATCAAAACCTAATAACATAACTTACCTGGTAGAGGTGTATTACAACACCCATACTTCTCAAGACGATACTTATTCAGTCAAAAATGTAACAGGGGACGAGCCTTTCCACCGGGCTCCATAGTTCAGATGATATTAGATAGGTACATAAGTTCACACATTGAACAAATTGGTGCATGCTATCGGCTGGGAACACACTTGCTTTTTCTGGCTTGATAGCACAAAACCCATTGAAAACCATACTGATCAATTGTGCTAAGTTTTTGAATATAGCTATTAGCCATTCACTCCAGTGAAATAATTAAAAACATACTTACTTAATAAATAATAAAAAGCTTAAAAATGTTTTGAGACAGAGGGCGAAGACAAAGCAAGAATGATTGCTCTCTCGCGTCTTCGCATATTAGGAACCGAATATATTTTATCTCAAAAACACTAGGGTACAGTTCAGCAAACTTCTTTCCTAGAAATATTAAATGTAATCTATATTCTAGTGACGTGTAATTTGTTGGCTACGACAAGAAGATTTATAGGCAAATGAGCGAGCCATTTAAATAATCTCTGCTCGTAAAGTTAAGTAACCAAAGAAAATTCCAATTCAGAGCATTAGACAAGAAACGTTATGAGTTTTTTTTTTAAATTAGACATTGCTTGATTGACATAATGTAAGTTTTACAAGAGACTAGCCATGCGTTTGATCACTGACTCGCCTGATGGGAAGCGACGACGTGATCAAAGGTGTTACACACTTGCCTAGAAGATACCTATTCGCTTTACTCTTGAACACCCCGATTGTATTTGGTATTGTATTTGTAAGTATCTTAGTGTATAGATTAGTATTTGTATCTAATAACGTACAAAGTAGTAACATTAATTAAAAAAAAATAGTAATATTGATTTAAAAAAAACTAAAAAAACAAATAAATATACAAACTGTTAGGAGAGTTTTGGCGGGAACCAAAAAGATGGTGTTGTATTTTTGTATTATTTTAAAAACTTGTGATTCTTCGAGTGTTAAAGTGTTATAACTGTGGATTATTAACCTCTACCGGTTAGTGAACGTGCATGAGTGTGGAAAAATTATACAAGCATTAGAAAATGCTACTTTTCGTGTTCTCTACAAAACTCGCCATAAAGTTTCAGTAAAATATCCACGGCTTTACTTAATTGGGAAAAAGGGAGGGATTCATCTCATATTTCATCACCTTCTCCTCTATCATCTTCATCTTAGATTTAATAACCCATGTATGATAAAATCAAACGGATGACAAAACGGTATGGCCATGTTGGCTTTAGCCTGCCCTACGGGTAAAACAAAAAAATGATAATTATGTGGAGGGTTTTTGGCGGGAACCGAAAAGGTATTGTAATATTTTATTATTATTTTCTCAATTATGTGATTCTTTGAGTGTTAAAGTGTAATAATGGTGCATTTATAACCTTTATCGGTTCGTTAACGTGCACGAGTATGGGCATATGATACAAACATTGCAAAACGTGACTTTTCGTATTTTCTACAAAACTCTACGTTCAGTTTCACTAAAGTATCCATCACTTTACTGGAATGGGGAAAGGGGAGGTATTCATCTTCGTCATCATCATCACTCCATCATCTGTAAAAAACTAAATTAACTTGAAACTGGCATATGCACAAGACGTGCGACGCCCAATTCCCCGAAGAGCAAAAAATAAATAAGTTTTGTGGAAGAGTTCCCTATTGATACTTCAAACTTCCATAATACTGTCGGAGGAGAGGGAAATGAGGGAAGTGTGTTCAGAGATTTTTTTTAACATATTTTATATCTGCCTTGCGTTTTATTCTGCAGGGTTTTTGTACCGTTTTTGTTTTTATTGTATTAATTTGTTTCAAGTTTTTTTTCATTAGTTTTTTTCCCTCATTTTGACTAGGTACATCCTAACATACAATATTTTAGCAACATTACTCGTACTTATGCATACAATGTATTGTAAACTAAGAAGTGACTCGTTTGATTTCTGAGTAGGCCGGAGAGCTTTTTCAGTGAAAGCTAGAAATAGGGTCCTTTCAGTATTGTTCTATAGGTACGTTAGTGGACTAAAATGAGCTGATGATGACTATGATGATGATGTTCTGAATTCAAACATACATTTACACATCTTCACGCCTTTCCGCCGAAGGGGCTGGCAGCGGTGTAATCCGACACCGTCTATTAGCCGGACGATGGTCAGTCCAAATGTGACAGGGGGCGGGCCTGTCGCCATACACCGGGCTCCAGTTATGTAGCAGATGACAATGATGTTCCCACAATTAACAAATTGGTGCGTACCTACCTTCGGCTGGGATTGAACCCGCTCCCTATAGCTTGAGAGACGACCCTTCTCCAACTAGGCTATCGCTTTTTATCATCGCTTTTTTTACTGAAATCGTGAAATGTAAAAGCTTTATGTAGGTACCTATGTATTTTATCTTGCAAAACCGAGCAACATTAATGTTAATAAAAGTGCGACTAGGTATTCACTTTATTTTATTAAAAAAGTAAAAGAGTTGGAGGATGCAAGGAGATCGTATTACTTAATGAATTTTTATTTTTATTAATTTCTGCACTATAAGATTGTATACGTTTATATTTATATATGTTTATATTGTATTTATATTTTTTTTACTTAAGAGCTGCGTGCTATTATATTGTTCTGCTATTTACAAGTAAATACAGAAAAAGTAATTTTCATTCTGCAGTACTTTTTATACAGTTGAGAATGGGTTATAAGATTATCATATTTCCATTTTAAAATATCTGTCAAGTATCATCAAATTTGGGCGAGTATTATAGTTTTTTAATCAGTAGTGTAGTGCGCGCGCAGTAGACTAGTGCGCTTGCATGCATAGGTCCGTTACGGACTAACGGAGGCATACGAGTACGTTTTGAAAATATGATTGGACTACCGGACTAGTCTTAATAAATAAAATGTATATTAGTTAAAGGAGACTAAATACCTATCTATACTGTGAGTTTCGATAGTAAGTAATAAAAGCACAATATTCTAAAACACAAGGGACAGGGAGAGAATATTAAGCACCGACTTATCAGTCGAAGCAACGTTGTATAAATTCAATTTGCAGCAAATAGAATTGAAATTTCTATTGTAACCAATCTTTCTTTTTATACCAATTCTATTTGCTAAGCCACGTTTAAGTACGTGTTTATATTTCTGTATTTACTGTGATATTGTCGTTTCTAACTCAGTCTGTCCTTTAGGTATACATTTTATGAGGCAATTTCCTTCTTACAATAAAGCGTAAAGCAATTCATGTTTAATCGCCACGCTCTTGGTATTAAGGTTAATACGTTTTTAATAAACATTGCAAGTTTGTAGCGATAATGTAAAGATTGCGAAACATGTTTTTTGAAAAAAAATTTCCCTCTTATCTTGCCTGTTCTTTTCCTGGCTTTTCTGGCTCTTTTCCTGAACAAGGTGGTAGTAATTTTTATAACTTTGACGTTCATAAGTGTACCTTCTATACCCACTTGAAAAAAGACATTTGATTTGATGTGAGAAAAAAACAGTTTAATGTCTCTCTGTCTTCCTCAACAGGTCGCATTTCCTAACCGATTCTCGTGAAATTTTGTGTTTTTCAAAAACAATCATATCTTCTCCATTTATAAAATTTCCAAAAAATGACAAAAAAAAAAAACTGTATACTCAATTACCAAACTTGCCCACAAAATTTCACAAGAATTAGCTGAGAAATGCGACCTGTAGGAGGACAGACGTTGGCCGCGAGGTTTCTAGCTCGCATAGAGCTACTAGTTTACTCAGACATTGGTAAAATAATATCTTTCGCCAGGTATAGCATTCAGCAACACGCAGTGACGTCAATCGTTGCTTAAGCAAGACGGAAATAACTCATTTACAACAAGTTCAAAAGAGACGGATGACGATGATGTCATTACGTGTTTGCTGAATGCTAGACCTCGTTTTTTGGATCATGACTCAGACATTTAACTATTTACTATTTATTTAACTATTTTATTTTTATTATTAACTATTTATTTTAAATTTAATACAACTAGACTACGAGAGCTTGCAAACGTCAGCTTTTTCTTGTACCTAATTGGAGCCAGACTATTCACTTAGGAAGGGCAAGGCACCAAGCTCAGAGAGGGCAATAACCTGGATGGTGTTCGGACCTATCGCAGTTTATGTTTTTTCATTTGTCTGGCCATCATAAACTCTAATAGAATGGACCGCGTAAAAGGTAAAAATACTCACAAACTTTCCTACTACTCGTAATATAGCTAGCTACGAGTACTCTAATTTCACGAACTCTAAAGCGAAACACTAAAGCAAGCAAGCAAGTTCATATAGGAAGCCCGAAGGCCTCTGATTGTTGTCTTAGAACAAACAACCGGGCCTACAATTTCACTGTCATCCGAGCCACGGTAGCGTTCAGTTGGAAATGCCACCCGCGGTCACCCATCCTAGGACTGACCGTGTCGTCCGTTGCTTTGCATCCTTGATCGGCTTTGAACACTTGTCAAGCTAAGCTGTGAGCGCTACTAGCGAAAGACTACATTACCTATAAATGTAAATAGAACAATAACACAGGGTTTTCACTATTGTTGAAGAAGCTGACCTTGTACTGGTTACAATACTAGAATGAAATGTCGTGCCAAAGACTTAAATTAAGTTTATCCGTTTTAAATAAACAGACTCCGCTCAGCAAAACCTTGAATACAAGCAACACATCTTAATTAAAACGGTCTCTCATTTCTAAGAAACAGCGAACTTACGTCGAGCTTTATTAATACAATGCAAACTTCCACATAATTATAACGAACCCAACAGATAAGGACCAAGTGACGTGCTGCGATGACAATGGCAGGCTGGCTCTTGACGCGTCTACGAATCCAGTTTGTGCTCCAATTCTCATCCCGCAAAATGATCCGATCCACGCTCCTCAAGGGACGCAGTGTATGAACTTCGTGAGGACCGGAACTACTCGGGATAGAGGGTGTACCGCGCCCAACGCGCCTGCCGAGCCTGTGAGTAGCTTCAACCCTTCTTAAGATAAAAATAACATAATAAGGTTCATTAAATTCAAAGTTACAAAATACTGATACATCTTCTGGGGACAATTTTTAAGCTAATGAAGCTTGTGCTTAGAGCCCCCGCTCTTTTTTATTTTAGTACATCATTTTGTTTCAGGCCGTGAATGCGTGAGTGTGTGTGTATGTGTGTGTGTGTATATGGTAGAGAGAGAGAGAGAGAGAGAGAAAGCGATTTTTTAGCCGATTTCATAAAAGGACTATGTATGTACTATGTATCTTAAACACGACTTGATCTGATACTTGCGGTGCTATTCGCAATCATTCGGAAACATTTCCAATCGGATCCCACAAATTTCAAGCTCGAATTGTTCGAATCTTAGTCTGCTTTTATGGGGAATCAAGTATAAATGCGATCGGAAGAATGAATCACGTTTCAAAACTTTTGAATACGGACTGAGTTTCGAATAGTTTTTGAGTTAAAATTTGGATCCGAACGGAAACGTTTCCGAATGATTGTGAATATTTTTCAGTTCAGGGCCTACCAAGTTATCTTGATTTGCTCTAGAATATATTATGTGAATATGTGATCACAATTTTTTTTCCATACATTTTTTACACCTACATTTTATACATAAGTAAGTTTTACTGTCAAATACCAACACATACATAGGTAAATGAAATCTCAAGCTTTGAACTGAAGACGGCTTTCGGTTGGCGTAAAGTGATTCAACATCACAAACTTCTGGGGCCGCGTACTTACATCGTGTTGAAATACTTCCGGAGTTACAAATTTCGGAGTTCCGTAGTACGTTATGTGTTGGGTGAATCCGTCAGGAAGTGCGCTACCAAGTTTACACTACATTTGAACTTCACTTATATTAGAGTTGGAGAACTGGGCTTGTATCTTAATTTCTGAGATCACAGTCATAAGCTTTTATGTTAAGAGCTATAACAGTTAGGAACATGCAGGGTCGGACTGAGCTGGAAGGGCCCGGACGGCTCCCCACAAGACAGGGGCCCGAGACGGGTGTAGCCCCCAACCTACTTACCGTCTGGCTTGCGGCAAGCCTCGCAAGCCAACTCCAAAGGGGGCCCGCGCTGGCTGGGGCCCAGCTGGCAAATGCCACCTTTACCGTATGGCCTGTCCGACCCTGGGTACATGTACATAATTGTACTTGGGTGCAGCCACGGAAGTGCTCGGTGGCCACAAACGTAATCAACTGAACTGACATAAAAGCACTGAAGCGTCCTTAAAATAATAGCACTCCAGCAAAGGGCTTTTCGTGCGGGCTGTTTGATTCGAGGAGTGAATAATTAATCAACAAGTTCTATTTTCCTCGAAGTAATTTCTATTCTCGTATAAAATAAATTCTTGATAACTTATTTGCGTGTGAGTATTTCACATTATTTTCCCTTACTTCATGTAACTTTAATAAAGCTTCTATTCCTAGGTTTATCTACCCTTGAGATTTATGAAACTCGCGAAGCAATATCAGCTAGAAGCTTGGAGCTTGTAATAACATTCGCCGCGAAGGTACTATGTGTTAATTGAGTGATGCCTAAATCAACAGATTTCGACGGTAACAGCGTACATGGACCTTTCGCTGGTGTATGGGAACAGTGCTGGGCAGGCGAACCCTATCAGGGCCTTCCAAGGAGGCCGGCTGCTGACGGTGCTGAGAGGAGGCCGGGAGTGGCCCCCGCAGGACCCTAACATCACGCTCACTTGCGAGTCCGCTCAGTCTCTGAATGAACCTTGCTATTTGACGGGTAAGAAACTACACAATCAAACGTAAGGAAGAATTGGACACACATTTATATTCATCCGGGATTCGGTTTATGTCGCTAATCTGCAAGTCTAAAGTTAGTGATCTTTATTCAATAGCCTCGTTAGATCCAATCTATGTATCGTCGCCAACTAGCTTAATCAGCCGTTCAATTAACAGCCTAGCCTTTTTACTAAACGGCGCTGTTCAACAAACTTTCTGATGATATTTAGCTATTAAAAACAAACGGCTAGGCTTTTGCCTAGCTTGGCAATTAGTCAACGTTGTCGAACGTTTGCCTAACCAAGGCATTTAAGTAAGGGAGGTTACGGGTTGTTGTAAAAAGAACAACCACGAAGGCTAAGGCGGGAGCCTAACCAATCCAAGTCGGATTTGCCCTAATAAAGGAGTCGGAGTTTTTAGGTTGATACAATACCAAGTTTAGCAGAATTGCGGTTCGTTTCACGGATTTTATTTTTATCATAATTAACTCACTAACCAGACTATAATATAACCATAGTCTGGTTAGTAAATCAATTATGATATTCACTAACCAATAACTAATTAATTCACTAACTAGACTATGGTTATATGTATAAATAGTCTGGTTAGTGAATTAATTATAACAAAACCTAACCATAACCTTGTTGTTTCATAAAACATAACCTTGTTCCTAAGATACGTTTATATTCAATACCCTTCAGGAGGGCAGTAGCCAAATTGGAATAATAAAAAAAAACTTCCATTACACACAATCGAATTTAGTATCTTCAATTTTTTAAAAGAGAAATCCTTGACCGCATTAGACATCTTTACCCGACTGCGCAGAAGGAGGCTTATTAATGTTCGTTCATCATACGCCTTATAGCCTGCATCGATAAGAAGTCATCTTCGCTTTATTTTACGTGTACTGACCTACTTACCTATGCATAGTCTACTTTTCAATTTCCGAGCTGCAGTATTCTGAAAACTAAAAAAACAATTCTGCGCAAGAGTGTAAAAAAAAAAGCAGATTTAGGTATAATTTGCTAAGCCGTAATTCTGTTTTAACCCCCGACGCAGAAACGTCGGGCTGTTATAAGTTTGACATGTCTGTGTGTGTACATATGTATGGGTCTGTCTGTGGCATCGTAGCTCCCGAACGGATGGAAGTTTTTTTTTTTTTTTTTTATTAGTCGGAAGTGTTCTTAGCTATGTTTGATGAAAAGCGGCGTCTCGGGGTTTTTTGCATTTTTTTTTTGACATTTTCAAACACGGTCGCCTGACCCCAAACTAAGCAAAGCTTGCACTATTTCTGCCAGAGACTGATTTACATATTTAGATATTTTTAAATACATACTCAAATAGATAATAACACCCAGACATAGAACAAACACCTTTTAATTAATAAATTTTTTAATTTGTGTACTTGTAATTAGACAACTTTTTTTTTTAAATAAAGTATACGACTAACATTGACTGACTTAACCTGATCACACCATACAGCAGCGGTTAAGCATAAAGCGTTACAAAAAAGGAAATCCCAGGAAAACCAGCAAAAGGATAATATGATAATCCATAATCGAATGTTCCTTGAAACGGGAACAATCTCTTTGCAACGCAAAACATCTGAAAATAAATTGACAAGGAATATTACTTTTGCATCTGTTTAGAACCAGCGAAAAATATCAATTTTGTGAATGTAACCAGCTTCAACGGTTTCTGTTTTCGCTTATATTCTTCTTAGGGTGTAGATAGGCCATATTTTTACTTTACTATTTTTATCCAAATTTTCATGTAAGTAAATCTAATTTTAATGTATTCAAATTTGAGTAATTGTGAGTTTGAAATATTAATCAGTTTTGAATTTAATTAATTATTTTGTTTATTTATTAATTTTTATATGTGATTTTATGTTTTATATTTTATGTGATGTGTGATTGAATTTCCTTCTGTAATTATGGACATGGTTTCTGAATTAAAATTATTATTATTATTATTTACTGGAATACTGGCTCGGCAATACTGGCAATATTGCAAACTGTAGAACGGCCAACATTCTAAGGGGCCCTATTCGGAGATTTGAGATTTTCATCTCACTTTTTTTCGTCTTTGTTGCTCTCATTTGAAACGTCATAGGTGTGAGAGTGACCAAGATAAAATCTCATCTCATCTCACGCGTAGGAATAGCCCTCCAGTATAGCAGTAACATACATATAACTCGTCTAGGAGCACCCTTAGTAAAAAAAGAAATAAATCTCTATATTTAAAAATGAATCACTATTTCCCTAGGTCATCGCATCACGCGTGAAAGGTGGAACATTTTCGCTAAAAATGTTTTTGTTGTGTTTATTATTGCCAGAGGAGAAGGATCTTATGAAAGAAAAATTAAGATATTATCCCGGAAAATAACGGTTCCTGTGGGAGGCGGGTGAAACCGCGGGGCACAGCTAGTAATAAATAAATATTCGGGACACTTAAAAACTCGGTCGCCTGACCCCAAACTAAGCAAAGCTTGTACAATGGCTGCCAGAGACAGATATACGTACATATTTATTTTTAAACTAGCTGCGTCCCGCGGTTTCACTCGCGGTTAAAAAGTATCCTATGTGCTATTCTAGACTATAATCTATCTCTGTGCCAAATTTCATCCAGATCTGTTCAGCCGTTCAGGCGTGAAAGAGTAACAAACATCCATACATCCATTCTTACAAACTTTCGCGTTTATAATATTAGTAGGAAGTAGGATACGCCTCAAATAGTTATTAACACCCATCCATAGAACAACACACAAATATTTATCACATGAATGTTTGCCCTAGGTGGGAGTCGAACCCACGCCCCCATTCTCAGAAGGCGGGTTCACTACCAACTGAGCCACCGCGACAGTCGAAATGTGCTGGCCTAATTTTTTGATGCGAATAGATTCGCTGAAGCGTTATCGGCCGTCACAGTTTTCAAAGTACAGCGCCGAAAAAGCAGTGAGGCATGATTCAATGAATTTAAAGAGCTTTATGTAGCGGAAGAAATTTTACGCCTTAGATTGAAAATCGCAATTTTGAACACCCAAGGGGCAATCGATTCTAGAAGATACTCGTACTTCAGTGAGCGTTATGCGTAGCTGTTTTTTGTAGATGTTCCTTCGTATGTATAGAGTGTGGAATACTCTGCCAGAGTGTGTGTTCCCTGACACTTATAATCTGGATGTCTTCATGTCTCGAGTGAATCTGTTTCTTCTAGGCGTGCTGTATCACTGCTTATCATGTTGGCCGCCAAACGCAAGCTTGTATTATGTAACAAAAAAAAATATAGGACAATTTTGGACAGAAAATAATTCCGAGTTATGTTCTCGAATTAAGTTATCGATATTTGATATCGTATTTATATCTATTGATTTAGTATTTTATTACTTAATTACAAATATGATATTTCATTTTCATTTATGGAGAGATGGAAATTGTAAATGTTTCGCAACTTATCGGTACATATTTGTCGTGATTAGGTTTACCATAGCGTTTTTACCGACTTCAAAAAGGAGGAGGTTCTCAATTCGTCTGCATGTTTTTTTTGTTACACGGTTATTCCGCCAATTATGAATCGATTGTAATGTTTTTATTTGGTAGTTGGTTTACTTAAGAGATGGTCCCATAGTCCCGTTTAAATGTTAACGAAATCAGTCAAGCAGATTTTCAAGTAGTTTCATAATTGTTTCCATGTAAACAATTATGAGGGGAATCCATTTTTTAAGTTATGCTTTTTATATTATTATTACTAGCTGCGCCCCGCGGTTTCACCCGCGGTTAAAAAGTCTTAAATCTATCTCTGTGCCATATTTCATCCATATCTGTTCAGCCGTTCTGGCGTGAAAGAGTAACAAACATTCATCCATCCATCCATCCATTCTTACAAACTTTCGCGTTTATAATATTAGTAGGATTGTGTGCCATGTATACATATATAACATGTTTCATACATACTGAGTAATAATGAGTTCTGGGACATTGGCTGATTAGACTAGATTTAGACATTAGGCATGCGAGGCGCTAACTAAGAATTGACCGATTGCCTTGTCTCATCGCTCAGTTACCTAGTAAGTATAAACATTTTTAACGGACCTCTTTTTCAGGCGACATCAGAGTGAACCAGAATCCTCAGCTGACTGTCCTTCAAATCGTCCTAATGCGGGAACACAACCGCATTGCCGACTCTCTCCGACTACTGAACCCCCACTGGACGGACGAGACTCTGTACCAAGAAGCCAGAAGAATCCATATAGCCGAGATACAGCACATCAACTATTACGAATATCTGCCCATTTTCCTCGGTAAGTCTTAAAACGTGACCTTTCATTAATTAAAATGATGTAATTTAAGCCACTACCCATTGAGGCGCGTGTACCCTAAGTAAATGAAACTTGTTGTTGTTAGGGTCATTTTGCTTGATTTCTCATTGGAAAATTTCGGAAATTGTAAAGTTTAGTGTATCGTAACTTGGCTCTTAATAGTTTTGATTCAAATACGCAACAAAAACTTTCCAAGAAAATCATCTAACAAATTTTAAGATTTTAAACGACTTCCCAAAAATAGAAGAAGATATACCTACTACATTTTTAGGGTTCATGTTCAAATTCCACCGTAACTCCCAAACATTTGACCACCTGAAGAAAAATGGAAAACAAAATTAAAATTTTAATAACTAATTAGTCTGCGCATTTTTTCCGTATTTTAGACTTCTTATTTAGTAAACTTGGGACTTCTTTTAAATCTCAATTTTAAATTTCAAATATTTCCTAAAAAATATCCTGTTGAAATAAATTATACGTATTTCGTATCCGGTTGTGATCCTACTAACTTTATTCTAAATTAAATTCGCAGTTTTCCCATGGGAAATATAGCAAAAATGTGCTAGAGTTTCCAATACGCTGATTCAATACCTGTTCCGTTACGTTAAAAATTGGATTTTACTAACTCCAGAAAAAGTGAGGTAATCTGAAAATTAACATGAAATAGAAAATCGTATTGCACAAAACTCTGAAGTATAAAAAGCAAGCTACTACTAATTAGGCAGTACGACCTTATTTATCCTTATTTGGTCCTAGTATTGACCGACATAACTGAATTTTTTTTTTTTTTTTTATGTAGAATAGGTCGGCGTTTGACCACCAACTCGCCTGATGTTAAGCGACGTTGTGGTCTAAGATGGAGCACGACGACCTATAAGATACTTATTCACTCTAGCCTTGAAGTTTTGTAGAGTGAAGAAGTACAAAGACGACAGTTGAGTGAGGCGCTACAAGTGCGCTACTGCTCAGACCCGTCTTCGGAACGGTTACACCGGACTACATCCCGAAACACGACTAGGTCATTTCACGGCATGGCTTGGTCCGGTGGGTGGTAACTAGCCGCGGCCGAAGCCTCCCACCAGAAGAAAAAATTTTGACATACTAATATTTTAATGTTCATATTAATTTTAACATATTCACATGTCAGGTTATCTGACAAATAGGCAGAACTAAATTATCTATAGAAGAACTGTCTGTATTTGTCCTATTTGTGTGAATAAATATTTTGACTTCGACTTTAACGGCAGACAGTTATAGTTATAGTTATAGTTACAGCCATATAGTTTGAGGCCCATACGCTAAAACGACGCTCAGTCATGAATCTCGATTTAAGAGTCCGGCGACTAACTAACTTCGACCAAGGCGACCTAGACTAACTTCGCATTGGCTTAAGGTACTCTATAGCCATTTCGTCTAGAAGAAGAAGACGAGCGAAGAGAGCGAGTAATGATACTGACGAGCCTCTAAACTTACCTACAGAGTGACAAAGTGCAATTTCAATTTTTTTTATGACTTTTGCACTTCTGTAATCATTCTTAAGTAACTAAGATTTTCCCTTGTATTATGGATTCATTTAACAGCTAATGATGTAGACAACCTCCCTATGTAATGGAATTTTTGATTTGCTTTGTCTACCTATTGAATAAATCAGTCAAGGGGTCAACCTTAAATTATATCATTTATGGAAATTTTAGAACGTCGCGGCCCTCTTAAAGCTGTTTTTAAGCATGGTGAAATCAGTTTTAAATAGAGATTCATGATTGAACGTTGTTTTAGCCTACGCGTTTCCGAGATCAAAATGTTTATTTGAAACTATTTCTTAATAGGGTTCGAGAATATGGTGAAAAACAAGTTGATCTACCCCGGAGTCCACGGCTATGTGAATGACTACAACTCTAATGTGGACCCCGCGGTGCTGGACGAGCACGCCACGGCCGCTTTCAGACATTTCCACACTTTAATTAGAGGCTATTTGAAGTAAGTAACGTCTTTCTTGTGCCCTTTTCCAATCTTGGCGATCGTGAACCATACACTTATATTCATTGTCATACAAAAATCGGGTACGGCAGTTTTTAAATGAGCTTCCAGACATTTCCACACTTTAATTAGAAGCTATTTGAAGAAAGTAACGTCTTCTCTAGTAACGAGCCTCTAAAGTTATCTACAGAGTGACAAAATGTAATTTTTTTTTATGACCTTTGCACTTCTGTAATCATTCTTAAATAACTAAGAATTTCCCTTGTATTATGGATTCATTTAACAGCTAATGATGTTACTGTAGACAATCTCCCTATGTAAAGGAATTTTTGATTTGCTTTGTCTACCTATTGAATTGAATAAATCAGTCAAAAGTGACCCCTTACAAATGCGGATATTTTTCATAGTTCTATTTTCGCTTGAGAACGTTTTCAAAAAAAAAACCAAGAACATAGGGGCGGAGATACTCGTATTGTTAATTTAGTTGTACATGCTAAATTTCATCATAAACCAACAAATGGTTTTCAAGAAATTTGAGAAGCGCGTTTGTATGTAAATTTCAGAGCGTCGCGGCCCTCTTAAATATTTCAGTTCACAGTCTTCATATTTTTCGTAGATAAGTATTTTAAGCTCATCATTACATATCGTCACGCCTTTCCCCCGAGCGGGCTTGTAGAGGTGTAATACAACACCCACACTTCTCCGGACGATATTCAGTCCCAAATGCGACATGGGGGCGAGCCTGTCGCCATACACCGGGCTCCAGTCATGTAGCAGAAGACATACGCACATTTATGTTTACACAATGAACAAATTGGTGCGTGCCGTCGGCTGCGTATGTACCCGCTCCCTCTGATTTGAGAGGCGAGCCTTCTCCGACTAGGCTATCATCGCTCATAAGTTATAATAATTAAGCTCATTAGTTACGTGAATAATAAAATAATCATATTATGCAGGCTCGTAGCTGAGAACCGCGCTCTGGTCGGAGCAGTCCGCATGAGCGACTGGTTCAACCGGCCCTTACTGCTGGAGCTGAACGACTCCTTCAACAACCTGGCGAGAGGACTCACGACTCAGCAGCAGGACTTCAGTGATCAGTTCTGGGACTCGGAAATGACTCAGTTCCTCTTCAAGTATGTGCAAAATGTTATTAAAATCCCTTTCAGCAGCCAATGGTCTTACAATGTTTTTAGTATTGCAATTTTCATTGTCCAGGTGGTGGTGACCATTTAATAGATTACTAACTGTTACCTGAGACTTCGTTCGCGTTTATTCAGAAAGTAGTTTCCAAAAACCTTCCTTTGATATATCCCAAAACTCATCAAATTTCCCAATTTTTTTTAAAGATTTGTGGTTTTCTCTAACACTTCAAAACTCCTAGAAAACTCTATAGAATCCGAATCGCCCGTTTGTCAGCTTGTCGGCACGCGCCTCAAAGCGCGCGCGCTTTTTACATAGATTTAATTATGACTGGTCAAATTATTTATTTAAATTTTGTTTAGAAGAAAATAAATACGATTTTTTAACGTAGAACAAAAGATGTTTGTTTTGATGTACAGAATATGCCTTTTAAAGGATGCTAATTAATTACTAGTACCCCTGTAAATTGTGTTTTTTTGGCATACAATAAATATTTTTTTGATACTAATTATTTTTATATTTAGAACACGTGTTTCGTAAGAGTACAATTAGTATTGAACAGTGAATAAATAAATATTATTTTTGTGTTTTTATTAATCCAATTTCTTATACGACGGTGTTAGTATTTACTAATAATTTATTATTTATTAGTATATCTATATATATTGAGTATTAGTGATAAAACTGATTTAAATAAACTGTTTTGAGTGCATTTATACTCGTAGATTTGAGGTTAAGAAGTATAAATTAAAATTAAAATATTATTTATTGCATCAAATTACATATTTTTAACAATTACTACTACACTAACTTATTACGATAATGGTGATGTTAATACATAAGTAGAATATTTACGCTCAGGTGCCTGCGGTAGGTTAGGAAAAACCTGTGTTACAGGCACCTGCGCTTCCTTTCTTAGGGACTTGATTAAATGTCATGGTATTTTAAAATAATATTATTAAATTGTAAAAATATAATTGAAAAATTGAAAATTAAATTATAAAATGATTAAAGTTTAGCTAGATTACATTACGTTAGTTAAAAATTGTATATAAAAAATGTCCCTTTATTAATAACGGCACAATAGACAGGAAAGGATAAGGAGAGGAAAGGAGATGAGAGGAGGGGTGTAGGGGGTGAGAGTGTTTGGATAACCCTATTTTAGAATGACCAGTAAATCTTCTGTTTCTCGGTAATTATATGATTTTAGAAGCACTGTCAGTGCCTTTTTTAACTCAAAAGAACTCAGCGCACTATAACTTCTAACGCGTGTACGTACATACTCGTAAGTACACACACTCTTTTTTTTTGCTTTTTCTTTGAATAATGTTAGTTGTTAAAGTTGGTATGGTATAGTAATTGATGTGGTCAGGCGGAACAACACGTTCGGCGGCGACCTGCGCGCGACAGACATCCAGCGCGGGCGCGACCACGGCCTGGGGACGTACAGCGCCACGCGCGCCGCGTGCGGCCTCCCCGCGCCGAAGACCTTCCAGGATATGCTGGATTTCATCTCTGAAGAGGTAACTCTAAATACTGTCAACTATTTCTGAAGGGAGGGTATTCAAAACTACCTTAATGTTTATGTAAACAGCTAATACTTGCACAATATGTGGGTAATTTCAGTATGAATCGAATGGACACCAAGATCAATACTACAGAAAGACACCAAAGAAAAATAATACGAGATCCGTCCTCTTCCGTGCTCCAGCGTAACTCAGCGCGACTCAGGCGCTACCCCACTGAAATTCCTTTGACAGTTCGCTCGAAAAATGTCACGCAGCAGAGCATATACTGCATTTTTTTTGTAGAAGGTTTCGCAAATCCTAACTTCCTAACTAATATTATAAATACGACAGTGAGTTTATTTTATGATAGTTGATTGAATGAGGCGTTACTTTCCGAAAAAGCATCTTCAAAATTGTTACTTTCAATTTGTATAAAGTTTTCTAGTAAATTTAATTAAATTGATTTAAAATATTCAAAATTAAAAATAGAATGAAAAATCATCTTCCTTGATGTACTTAATGCGACGCGGAAATACACTAGATATTAGTTCAAGTAACTATTTTTATTTAATGATTTATGACACGGGAATTACTCACGTACAATTTAGTCGATTATTCCGACTATAGTTTCAACCGCATTTGGTGGTCTTTATCAAGGCGCGCGGTTGCGTCTCGCATAGCACTCGCCTTGATAATCATAATGTGTGAAAATCACGTGAGTTTGTTTGTTTGTAACGCTTTCACGATCTAACTACTCGACTGATTATCATGAAATTTTGCATACACGTTGTCTGGGATACTGAAAAGGACATAGAGTACTTTTTATCCCGAAAAAATTTACGGTTCCTGTGGGACCGTGGTCCCACAGGAACCGTAAATTGTGAAACCGTGAAACCGCGGGGCACAGCTAGTAAACTATAAACGCTTTCCCATGGTATAATAATATACTCCGCCAGGTATAGCATTCCGGTTACGTGGGCAACACGTAGTGACGTCAATCGATGCTTAAGCGAGACCGAAATAAGTCGTTTACAAATAGTGCGAAAGAGACGGATGACGAGTGACGTCATTACGTGTTTGGATCATGCGTTTTCCTACTTTTAAAACCGCCTCATAAATGGCAAAGGAAATTGTCTAACAATCTCTTAGCTGTAAATAGTCAAAGGAATTTATAATTTTTCTCTATTCCTGAGCTCGTAAGTGGGCTTCTAGTTATTACTAACTATTAGATAAAGTTATTTAAAAGAATAGTTTCCATTCCACTGATGTCCTAATTATACGAACACTCATAGATATCTTTAAATGAACGTTGATAGAAATTTAAATTCTTTAGCAATTGGTGTCAGCTCGTTTCATAATAAATTCCTTCTATCTCAGGTTACTTAAATAGAACATTAATTTATTTTTAGTTGTTGCTAACATGAAGTTAAAAATAAAAGTAATACTTACACTTTCTTCTACATACTTAGTAGGTATACATTTTTATACACCATGTGCAAAGTCATGTTTACCTTACGTTAACTGCAGTTGACGTAAAGGTAAACATGCTAGATGGGGACTATTTTAATATTTTTATGTTTTTTATTTTAATGTTTTTACAGTATGACTGTATGTTTACTCTGCCAATTGTGAATCGATTTTAATGATTCTTTTTTTTGCTTAGTAGATCATACTTAAGAGGCGGTCCCATTTAATTTCTTAAAATATCAACAAAAGTCTAAAAATGTTTACATTTTATATCATCCTAACTAAAATCATAAATGCGAAAGTGAGTTAGTTTGTTTGTTTGTTTGTAACGCTTTCACGTCTCAACTACTAAACCAATCGTCTTGAAGTTTGGCATACATGTTGTATGGGGTACAGAAAAGGACAGGGTACTTTTTATCCCGAAAAAACAAATGGTTCCTATGGGACTGCGGGTGAAAGCGCTAGGCGCAGCTAGTAATGTATAAAGACATTAGGGCTGTTCGTGCCCCATCTCTCTTTTAAGTATTTCTCTCGTCCAGTGATTCCAGTGAGTGGTGGTCAGTGACTGCCTCGGTGGCTCAGTTGGTAGTGAACCTGCCTTCTGAGCTTGGGGGCGTGGGTTCGATTCCTACCTAGGGCAAACATTAATGTGATGAACATTTGTGTTTGTTCTATGTCTGGGTGTTAATATGTATTTAAGTATGTATTTAAAAATATTTAAGTATGTATATCAGTCCCTGGCAGCCATAGTACAAGCTTTGCTTAGTTTGGGGTCAGGCGACCGTGTGTGGAAGTGTCCCGAATTTATTTATTATTATTTATTATTCAAACTCCCCGCGTTCCTCAGAACGTCCAAGTGCTCCAGACCCTGTACGAGTCTCCGGAGGACGTGGAGCTGGTGGTGGGCGGGTCGCTGGAGCGCAGCGTGCCGGGCGCGCTGGCCGGGCCCACCTACCTGTGCGTGCTCACGGAGCAGTTCTACCGGACGAGGGTCGGCGACCGCTACTTCTACGAGAACGGGGCTGACCCAGACACTGCTTTTACCCCAAGTATGTGATCATCTGTTTTGTCTTCCTTGTTTAAAGAACAGGCTCGCCCCCTGTCACATTTGGAACGGATCTTTTTTTTTACAACGGACTAGGTATGCGTTTGACCACTGCCTCGCCTGATTCAAAGCGCCGACGTGATCGAAGGTGTAACACGCTTGCCTAGGAGATACATATTCACTTTACTCTTGAACACCCATAGATTGTATTTAGGTGGAAAGACAGACGCAGGCAACGAGTTCCACACCTCTGCAGTTCTTACAAGAAAAGTTGATTTCAAACGCTTAGTGTAGAATTTCCACCATAAGAAAGTGTCTCTTACTGGTTCGCCTAATACAATTATGAAATCGTACAATTGTATTATCGTCAGGCGAAGAGTGGGTGTTGTATAACACCTCTGCCAGCCCCCTCAGAGGAAAGGCGTGATGATATGTTGACCGAAGTGTGAATGGTGTGACCGAGTGTGAATGGTCAAGTTGATAAGGGGCGACCTAGGAAAACGTGTCAGGATCAAATCCAAGACGTTCTGAAAAATGGCCTGGTCAGGAATACCCGGAACCGACGAGCATGTATGAAGGGACTCATTGAAGTAGAAGAAGCGAAACATATGTACCAGGACCGTAGCAAGTGGTGAGAAGTGGTATCTGCTTACCGCTACGGAAAAAAGTCGTGACTAGGTATATGTGTGTATGTTAACAGAAAGTGAAGTCTCAACGTCTCGAACGTCTCGCTAGACGTTCAATAAATATTGTGAGTATTTATTCGAAATCGTGATATTTATTTACTGAGCGCGTAGACTGTAGACTGAAGTATTGATGGATCCTCCATATTCCTCCATGTTAGCTCAGTCCAAATTGTGAAATAGATCATGATAATTACCTGCTTTACGTGTAGGCTTCGCTGTAGAGTCTACTGGAACATAAAAGGCATTTATTTGTCTGAAGTAACTTAAATACTGTTCATCCGATTGACATGAAATTTTGGAGGCAAGAAGTTGCATGCAAATAACAATTTCAAGTTTGAGCACGAGTTAAGTCAGACGAGGAATTATCAGTTGAGGATTAACAGTCTTGGCCGCCCTAGGCCGTACCAGCCGGCCCTTGCTCACCTGCCAGCATTAGATTATATCGTGGTGGTGGTTGGTATGAGAAATAAGGAACGCTTTGGTTCCTCATTTCTCTTACGGACCGCTAGAGTGTGGAATACTCTGCCAGAGTGTGTGTTCCCTGACACTTATAATCTGGGTGTCTTCAAGTCGTGTGAATCGGTTTGTTCTAGGCAAGCGTGCTCCATCGTAGGCCGCATCTTTGCTTATCATCAGGCATGTTGGAGGCCAAATGTAGGCCTATTAAGTAATAAAAAAAAAGATTTACACATGTCCTACCAGTAGGTTATTCAATTTGCAGTGTCTAGTCCCACTTTGGTTTAAAATGAAAAATATTGTGGTTGGGAGAGTAGTACATAGTCTTATTACCCCGTGTGTGCAAGTCCGACTAGAACTTGATTGTTTATTTTGTCTTTTTTGTCCATCCCTAAAGTCTGAACGCCTTAGGCCCAGGCCTTTGAGGAAATCCACCCTGGGGATTATGGTGAGATGCGAGCTCTCCGTTCAAGGCGAAATATCAGTTTTGTAAATAGTTTTGATAAAACACTGTTTTCTACTTCTACCTTGTTGGTAATATTTTTTACGCTACTTAAATTTAATGCCAACACAACAGAACAACAACATGAATTAATTTCGATAGCAACACTTATTTATGTTTCTTTTCTTTTCTATACAAACCTTTCTTATTCTACGGCCTTTGAAAGTTAAAAAATCTCAACTCATCGTGAAGCAGATGAGTAGGCAAAATGTAAAGCTATCTGTCCAACCTAAGTACGCAAAAAAAGTCATTGGACAGAATAGTTAGGACCTATTCTAAAAATAGCACAGTTTTTTTTTAATCAGACCATCTATCATCAAGCTCAGTTATTATGTGTAGTTAACCGTTTATTCAATCAACTTTTAGGATCTTAAATAACTATAATGACATTGTATTTTATTTTTTATTTTAAAACTCTTTATTATCTTTAAATACTATGGTACATAAACTCATTACAATAAAAGTTAAATAAGACTATACTTTTTACACCGATCTATGATCAGCTTTAGCGGAAGAAAACAGTTTTCATCAAGGCTTTTCATTTTCTTTTTTCAAAGGTCAGCTAAATGCCATCCGTCAAGGCTCATCGATGGCAAGAATAATGTGCGACAACACAGAAGGCATTCAATCAATGCAGCCTAGAGCATTCCAACAGATTACGCAAGGGTAAGTTTTGAGTATCTACATACTTTAAAGATTCTGCGAGTCACTTTACAAAATAACTAGTCACGGGGTCAATTTTTTACGGGCATTCCTTTTTTTTCTTAAATTTTAAAATTGTGTTCTTTAACTTTTTCATTTTAATTAGAATAATACTCTTCAGGATGAACTACACCCTGTATAGCAGTTTTATTTTCACTATGTCTGATTACGTTACCCACCGATGTAAGCCGAGGTTTCTATTCGATGTAAGGACTGAAATCAACTGAGACTGTAAAATTAAGAGTTGACAAAATAATAACTTTGGATCCAAAGTAATGATGTTTAACAACAAAATTTGTTATTATATAGCAGGTGTATGTTTTCACTGTGTCTGATTACGTTCCCTATATCAATGTAAGCCCTAGGGGTTCTATTCGATGTAGACCCTGAAAACTACTGAGACTGGGTAGTTAAGACTACTAAGTTTACAAAATAAAACCTTTGAATCCAAAGTAATGATGTTTAACAACAAAATTTGTTTTGTATGATATGTTTTCACTATGTAACTACGTTCCCTATATCGATGTAAGCCCTAGGGTTTCTATTCGATGTAAGGACTGAAATTTACTGAGACTCTGAAATTAAGACTACTAAATTTACAAAATGAAAAACTCTGGATCCAAAGTAATTATGTTTAACAACAAAATTTGTTGTTAAACTTTGGATCCAGAGTTTGTATGTCAACTCAGTAGTTTTAACTTCACGATCTTTAACAACCAACCCTCTACCTGTATTCCCTGTATTCTGTATTTTAATAATAATCATTAAAATACCAGCTAACAAAATTCACGGTTCCCGGAGTCCGTGGAGTGTAATCATCTAAAAAAAACTTTACCGTCTCAGTCTTTCAGTACATTTCAAACATCAATTTTAACTTTAATAAATGTTAACAAAACTCGTTACGATGAATTGTGTATAAAAAGAGTTCTTACCACAAGTTTGTTTTTCCTTACAGTAACAAGCCAGTGCCGTGTGACCAGCTGCCTTTCATTGACCTAACACTGTGGCAAGATGCAAGAGGACATTTTAAATAAATAAGCGTAAATTACCTAATCTAAAGGCTCCTTGGACATTAGTCATTATCATGCAAAGTTTACAATAGAAATGCAATTCTTTTTTAGTGAAACGTTCGGAAACAACCACTTACTTATATACTTATATACTTAGTTACAGTTGCTTAATTTTATCTAGTATGGGGGTTAGCGCTCCAAAAAACAAGTGTTATACTAAAATGCAAATAAAGAATTTGAATTTTAATTAGTTCAATTTTGTGGAAACTGTGTCTTTGTTCATACTTAATATAAATGTTATTAATTGAGTAATAATGGGATAAACAAGCAATATATTATGTATTGTCAATTTACATTACCAACCCAAAAAAAAAAAACATTTCCAAACACTCGTGCACACTGCATGTCTATGAAAACAATGATGTATGTATGATAATGACCGATGTCAGAGGAATCGTTAAACATTAGACTTAACAAAAATAAAAATGTTGCCAGATTTGATTTAAGTTACCAATAAAAGTTACCTGATCGATTATTGTGAAAACGGAGTAACCGTTCGTTCGTTTAGTCCTCGTACCATCTTTTTCATTGTGTGAGTGTTGTAAATAGTTAAGATTGTGTTTGCGAATAGGCTATGTGGTTGGTAAAGGATTTGACAGTAAAGTAAATTCGGAATATCACTTTTAATGTACAATAAATAAACAGACATATTGTTAATTAGCACCTACATATTTATTTGAATGTGGACGACTTTTTATTATCAAAGTGCGCATGAATTTTTTAAATGTACAAGAGTAATTTTAAACTTAGGTACGTATTGGTTATATGAGATCAACTTTAAAATTGCTGTCATTTGAAATTCTTGGCAATTCTAAGTAAATAAAATAGGTATTAATCCTGTACATAATAATAAATAGAAGATTTTATGGTAGGTCGTTCGTACACGGAGGTGATCAAATTAACGAATATTCGTGACACAAAGATAGATAGAGCAAATCCAATCGCAATGCGATTGACGTGGGTAGCACATAAAACAACAAGTAGCGGATCCGTTGTATCAAACATCGCCTCGTGTAAAAACGACCTTAGTTACTGTATATTTCGTTTTTAAAATAGTTTTTGTACATAAAATAAATGTTTTCTACTCTTTGATTTTTAGTTTATTTTATCAATACATTTATCTATCAATCACAATACAATACAAACACTCTTTATTGACACCAAATACAAAATAAATCTAAATAAACACTCAAACATATAGGCGCAATGGGCGGTCTAATCGTTTAAGAGCAATTTCTTCCAGACAACCTTTGGATGGAATAAAAACATTACGATTAAGCATTAAGCTTAATCACGTAATTAATTAGTAATTTTAATACGAAACAGAAAGTAGCGCTCCGTGGTTTCATTTGCTATTTTGGGGTTCTTAATTAGTATTAAGAATCAGTATCAATTAATTCGTACTGCAAGATAAAGAATGGCATCAAATCTATTAAACCATTTTGCAAATTAAAATTTGTTACTCTACAATTTTTGCCAGCATTTTCTCGCATTATCTGATGGAGATAATTTCCAGTTAAAGTTGCGATACAACGGAATTAACGCAAATGTTGATCTCCTAAAGCACCGAGAATTTCCCAATTTTGCATTCGGTATAGATATTTTTGATATAAACCGATTAATTGTTAATCTTTGTTGCCTTAAGCTCTCGAAGCCTTCGGCTCTGTAAAAGCTATAACTATTTTCTTCAAGTTATTCAAGATAGAATATTCTTCGCCTTCGGATGGAAACTCATTAATCAACTGCTTGAAATACTCAAGTTGTTTTGAATTTTAATAGTTGAAGTTGATCGTAGTCTGGGGCCGAGCTACTGCCCACGTATTATTTGGCTACACTTCCGTTTTACAAAATCCTTTTTAGAAGAGTGATTTTAGGGGTACTGAAAAAAACTAAGATACTTACCTAATCTTAAGGTTTCAGCCATAATCCGTCGGTCTGTGTCATGGCAGTATAATATCTGAAATAGAAACTGTAAATAAAAAAAAAAAAACCGACTTCCCGTCATCAGAATTGGATTTTGTGAACAATTTTCAGACTTTTCTTGATGTTTTAAAAACTTGTTCGAATTCGATTTAATTTACATGGGACTTCCCCTAAAGTATTGATCTACCAAACAAACAAATATCATCAAAATCGATTCATAATTGGAGTAACCGCGTAACATACAATTAAAAAAACATAGAGCCATGTTGAGAATCTCCTCTTTTTTTTGAAGTCGGTTAAAAAAGTATGGTTGCAATGAGACTCTTGCCGCATGACATCGCATCGTAAATTTCTGTTTTGCAATTTTACATTGTACTGGTTCTGTTTTGTGTGTTGATCCTTATCATCCTTAATTTCATTTCCATTTCGGTAGTAAACGTTGTTTACCAGTAGGTAGGTGAAGGTATAACATATCGTCACGGGGGCTGGCAGAGATGTAATACCCACAATGTCTTACTTTGCCCCCTATTTTGCCGGACAATATTCAGTCCCAAATGTGACAAGGGGCGAACCTGTTGCCATTCACCGGGCTCAGTCATGTAGCAGATAACATACAATATATTATTAAGTTCACACAATGAACAAATTGGTGGGTTTGAACCTTCTCCCCCTGGCTTGACAGGCGGGTCTTCTCCAACTAGGCTATCATCTGAAAACTAGTATCTCAGAAAATCATCTTTCGTTTACGAAATGCACTGAACCGAAAATGTCATTATTAGTATTGAAATACCTCGTGTACCTTGAAATACCAACACACAAACACACAAGTGCTTCCAAGTGCTGAACAAATATTTTAAATAAAATATTCCTCAATTATTAACAACGAATCTTACCATTTCCAGAAAGGTTCTAAATGATTTTATTTATGAAATAAATTAACTAATCGTGTATCATAAAAAAAGATTAGTAAATCGTGATACTTAATTTATTTACCTTTTTTTTATGTTGTCTCGGTTTGAATACGCTTCCTTTTTGTGTGTTTCACGTAGATAAGTAAGATACCAGTCTACTAAAAACTTTGTTATATTTGAAATCCTTCTTTCTGCAATTTGTAGATACCAGATTGTGTTAGTATTTTTATTTTTACCCCACGAGGCAAACCTGACGAGGTGTTTAATAAGTTTGACGTATCTGTTTGCGTGCGTATACGTGTGTGTGTGTGTGTGTGTGTGTGTGTGTGTGTGTGTGTGTGTGTGTGTGTGTGTGTGTCGGTGGCTCCCGATCGGGTGAACCGATTTTGAATCATTTTTGTTTGAAAGTAGAACTAGTCGGGAGTGTTCTTACTCGTAGCTAGGCTAGCTGTTTGATGAAAATCGGTGTCGGGGGTTTATTTTACATTTATTTTATACTTGTCACTAAAAACCTCAAAGTTAAGATTAACACTTCCTTCATTTTGTCTAAAAAATCTTAAAGGTGATCACCATGGTGCTTGGTGATCTTTAACATTTGGCGAAAGTTAAATTGAAATATGTCAATTAATTTAAGAATATCCTAAACATGGAACCCGAACGGTACGAAACAGATTTGTAAATTATTTTTGACACACTCTTTAGATTTTATAATTGTAATATTTGTCAAAACTTTTTCAAGCTGTTTAAATACTTACACTTATTTTTCAATTATTAATTATTCGATTTGCGGAAACAGCAGTATTTAAGTGCGTACGAATTTACCTAAGTGAAGTTAACCGAACAGTTCACTACATTTTTTCATAAAAATATTATTACACAATACTCGTAATGTAAAGGTGTTCGTAAGTAAATAAAATGATTGTACCAAAAAAACGTAAGGCTGTAAGTAAAATTAGCATACCTACTGGTGTCGAGTCTAATGTACAACTCACTAAACTACATTTTCCGGGTCCAAACTAAAATTAAAATTTTATCTGCGTTTTTTTTAATCCAGTATATGAGAAAAGGGTGTCAATAATTGTAGAGAGCTGTCCAATTGGACAGGCTTCAAATTTTTAAACTTCACTCAATTTAGTGAAGTTTAAAAAAAAATACCTACATCAGAATTAACGTCACTGGGCTATTATAACGCGTTGCAATTAGTAACAAATTTTAGTCTGACTTAAATTATCGACAAGGAACTAGTAGATAAGAACTGCTACTATATTAGTTCGTAACTTCGTACCTACGGAAATTCGTACCTCGCTGTACCTACCGAGCCAATTCAAATTTAAATTTGCATCATTTGAAAGAGAAACGGAAAGGTGATACAGTGTGAAAATTGGCTAATTTAACTAACGTAGAGTATCTAAATTTAATAATGTGTTTCATAATGTTTTTGTAATTATAAATTTCCGTGTTATTTAATAAGTCTAAGTATATAGTGTACCCACACGGACGTAAACTGTATCCTTAATTTCACATAATTTTGGTTGTAACTGCAAAACCTTTTTGTCGGTAAATACACGTGCATTTTCAGGGATAACAAATTCTTTTACATTTCCTTGCCTTTTATCGACAGAATAAAATTATACTAATACTATTTGCAGAAGATGTATTGGCTGCCTATATTACTGCTAATGACTTTACCAGCAGCAGAAGTGAAAGCGGGTCAGGACTTATCAGGTGAAAGTGATGACAGAGAAGATTTTGGCATAGATGCTACGTTCTGTGGAAACATAACGATACCGTGCAAGGATTCAAAATACCGCTCATACGACGGATCCTGTAACAACTTGGAACATGGTTGGTGGGGCACTGCTTACACGCCTTACACGAGACTGGCATGCAATTCCAACTTAGGTGGTATGTCTGACAACTTTCTATTTCAAATTAGAAAAAGATATAGGGCTGGAGCAAATGCGTCTGGGGGGCAATTGCGTTTTCTGAAAATTACTGACAAACCCTTCACAAATTAAGCAACTAACGCCATCTTGTAGCCAGATTATTGCAACTAAAGACAAAAAAAAGATGTAGGTTGCGCCTGACTTGTGAAGGTTTGTCAGTAAGTCTCGAAAGACGCAATTGCCTCATGACGCATTTGCGTAAGTTGATCTTACAGGGTTATCAGGAAAAGCTGCACTAATCAGGAAGCGGGTCGTTTGTACTCATCATTATGAAAAACTTTTACTAATAGGCCAACCCTGAAATCTAGAAAAAAAAAAACAGTTGTTTCATACATTTTGTCGACAGTCAATTTATTTTTAAATGGAACGGAAGGGAACGGCTGATCTTTTTTTTTTGCGTATTTGTGATAACTTCATAGAAAACGTTTTTCATAATGAAAAGTACAATGAACCCCTTTGTCTTCGATGACACCCTATCCCGATAACCCTGTATCGTAAATAGTAAAACTTTTAACCACTTAAGTCGGATTTATTCATAAAGATTTTAAAGCAAATTCCACCGGAGACGACGAAATTGTTCGGTGATAAAAATATTTATCGGATAAATCCAGGCAATTTAAGGGTTAAGATAATTTTCTTTACTAGTTCCTCTATAAGCAACTTTTAAATTTTCTTAAAAAGTTAATGTTGATTATTTGTGTGCTTTATAAGACTATCTTTAACCCACGGCTTCGCTCGCGTTAGTTTAAGAAATGTGCTGAGGAGTTTGTGTCCGTAGAGTCATAGGTTAGGTAATGATCTTCTACAGTTAATAAAATTAACATAACATAACATATCGTCACGCCTTTCCCCCGAGGGGGCTGGCAGAGGTGTAATACAACACCCACGATATTCAGTACCAAATGTGACAGGGGGCGAGCCTGTCGCCATACACCGGGCTCCAGTCATGTAGCAGATGACATACAATAAAATTAACATTCCTTATTAACTCCAATTTTTCTTGACTGTTGCAATAGAGCATTATTGTAGGACGCCGCTATTTTGATCATTGGCTTTCTAAATGAATTTGCGTTAGCGAGGCAACGGGTAGAAATTAGGGAGGGTCATCACCCATCATCATGACGTCTTGCTCTCTTTGCCCGTCGTATTTTTCATAGCAAAATGCCAATCGACGATTATCTTCAACTAATGCTAAATTCGGTTTTATTTAATATCAATTCATGAGAATCATGAGTATCTTAGCGTGGTGAACGAAAAATCGGAATTAGGCAGCTAAATGGAATCATTTTATTAAGTATTAAGAACTAAGATCGGGAACAGATTTGTTTTCGAGGTATCAATATTTCTTCCGGGATAACATACATAGGTCTTATAATATCCTCCTTGTATACTCCAGGCTATTGTACCTCTGACAACATGTGTGCAAAATCTCATGATGATCAATACTTATTCAGTATTATTAGTTATTTGAATCCATGAAGGTCCGTGGTGAACGTAGAGAACAAAATTAGCCTTATGTAATTATTTTAAGTGCTATTAAAAAAAAGTAACGGGAACCGGGTTTTTTTTTCGGGATATCTTTTCTTCCAGGTACCACGAGTCTAATTTCCTTTTTTTGTACACCAGATATTGTGTTGCATAATGTATTCTTGTGAGTAGGCAGAGTCGTTACGCTGGACGACCGTCTAAAAGTTATTTTTTCTATCAGTCGCGAACAGTATTTTTTTTTGGAATGAAAGGTAGTCTATGTCCTATTCTGTTCTGTACCCCTGACAACATTTATGCAAAATTTCATGATGATCGGTTCAGTAGTAAAGGCGTGAAAGCATTACAAACAAACAAACGAACAAACTAACTTTCGCGTTTGTATAACATTAATATAGGGTTAGGATTAGGATTAGAATAAATCTATTGTTGTAACAAACGCAAATTTAAAAAAAAAAAAAATATTTAGTCTAGCCATATATTCTGTTACAAATGAAAATGCGTTTATTTTTGTATACAGTAATGTGATGTTAAGAAAAGTTATATGTACACATGTATTGAAGTCTTAACAAAAATATAACTATCATTTTATTCAAAATGACCACCTTTGGCCTTGATACAGGCCTTTAGTCGGTCTGGCCAAGAATCTATGGATTTACGGACTGTTTCCATGGGAAATTTAGCCACTGCTTGCTTCAAAGATTTCTTAAGTGACTCTATGTCGGCGTGTCGTTTAGAGCAGGCCATGCCCTCTAAAACTGACCATAATTTGTAGTCCAGGGGGTTTGGATCTGGGCTAGAGGCCAGTCTTCAGCCCTTATAAAGTCCGGAACATTGGCTTCCAGCCAGGCTTGGGTAGTTCGCGCCTTGTGACCAGTTGCAGAGTCTTGTTGGAAACTCCAAGGTAGATTTCTTAAAAGTGTATTGCTAAGGGGTTTTACAACACCATCTGAGACGGTCTCTTGATACACTTTGGCTGAAGTTTTCAGCCCTTTTTCACAAAAATGAAGCCGTGATAGGATACCCCCCACCAAACCATGACTGCGGCAGGATGATGACCACGTTGTACCTTTCCGACCACTTCCGTCGCTTCTTTAGAGCTGTGAGCGTACACTTTGTCGTTTTGCTTGTTGTAGTGCTCTTCTATCGTGAAAATTTTTTTGTCGGTAAAAAGGTATTTTCTGTAACTTTCACCTGCGTAACGGGATAGAAGACGTTTTGATCTATCCACTCTCTTTAACGGCAGCGAATAATTAAGGGCATGTATATCGGCGATAGTCACGAAGCTTCAGGTCTTGTTTAATTATACGCGACAGAGTCGATAAGATTTTTTGTTTCCTCATTGGGTTTTTGGCGAATTCTGGCTTTAACAGCATTAACAGCTTCAGTAGTTCTCATCGCAAGCGGCCGCCCCGATCTTTTATGGTTCTCAACAGGATTTTGAAGAGTCTTGAAAATGACCGACGGTTCCATCCCCACTTTGTGCAACGCAATTACTGCAATGCAATCCTGTTTTCTGTAACGCCCCATTCCATGTTGTAAATTAATTAAAAATCACGAAAAATATATGTGAAATGGCGGGAAATTGATTGTAGTTTTTGACATAATAAACGCATTCCAAATTTAAATGCAGAAAATAAAATAAACGAAGGAGTTTGTATTGTTACAATATTTATGGCCAGACTAGTTATAGAGAGCGAGGTCTCAGAGTCTACTGATACAAATCAGAATTTGTTTGTCAGACGATATCAAAAGTAGGTACCGCTGTTCATGAATTTTCCATCCAAATAAGTAGTCCATGAAAACACAATTTTTAGATCAAAGAGCAGAATCAAACGAGGGGCTATAGAGATAATGCGACTTCCCCGTTTGAGGCGAACTGCTAGTTATTTTGAAGCAACATTGTCAATTTAACTACAATAGGAAGTGTAAAAACGTTTAGTGCTGTAGGCTGTCAATTTGCTTGTTTCCCGTCGAGAAGAGTGCAAATTACAGTATACGATATCAACGTTATCAGCTGGTAAGTAGGTACCTACTTATAACCGCGACAATCGCAACTTTGAAACGAATGTTGCTGACAATGTAACGATATTGACTATAATTTTATTTAAGGTTTATTTAATTTTATTCAAAGGTTCCGTGACGCCGTGAAATTTCCGTACAAACGCGCTTGTCAAATTTCTTGGAAACCATTTGTCAGAATTATGATGAAATTTGGCAAGTACAATTAAATGAACTATATCTCCGTCTCTATAAATAAATAAATAAATAAATTCGGGACACTTCCACACTATGTTCTTAATATGCGCGAAAAAATGAAAAATATTTATTTTTTTCGCATTTGACTCATTTATTTAAAAGACTTTAAAAATGTTAGTTCGTTTTATTTTATTTTATTGGTGTGTTTTTTGACTAAGTCTAAGAATGTAAATGAAGTAGAATTGGATCGTTTACAAAATTTTATTTCACAATTCTTCCCGTTTTTATTTAAGGGATGCAGACAATATTTGATCCAGAGCTGCCAAATCCTCGTTCATTAAGTGAACTTTTTTTTGTTGATCTGGATGTGAAGGACGGGCTATGGACTCTCCTCTTCATGCAGTATGGACAAATAATAGCTCACGATTTTTCGCTGACGGCTGGTGTAGTGCAGACGAGTAAGTTAATTTGTTTTAATTACGCAGGAAAATTTACATAATTCAATTAATTCGGAGATTCTGACTAAAGATTCGATTGTATCCCGTATCCATATAAAGTCTTTTATAAGGAGTGGTTCCAATGATAATGCGCTTGCAAAATCTTGCTCTACACTGTAAACCGTGGCATAAAGTCATACCTCAGTTTCTCAGTTTACAAAAACTGTGCTAAGGACGATCAAAAAAGCAAAACTTAAAAAACCGACTTCCCATCCTGTAATTCGTCATCCATGTAAACAATTTTTAGACTTTTGTTGATATTTTAAAAACTTCTTGACCAATTTTGATAAAATTCATAATATGGAATCACTCTCTCAAACAAAATAAGAATCATCAAAATTGATTCACCCAGTCAAAAGTTATGAGGTAACAAACATTTAAAAAAAAACAGTCGAATTGAGAACCTCCTCCTTTTTTGAAGTCGATTAAAACTAAGATTTCGTCGATTCATTGCAAGGTAGAGTTGGCCGTTGTTTATTGTGTTCAGGCAACCATGATCCAAAAACACAAGGTCTATCGCTCCGAGAGTTGACCCCTGACTACATCACTCGTCATCGCCACCGTCTCTTTCGAACTTGTTGTAATTTACTTATTTCGGTCTTGCTTATGCATCGATTGACGTCACTGTGTGCCATGGGACCTTTTTAACTCGGAACGGCTAAACGTGGCGGAATATACATATTATTATACTAATATTATTATGTCATTAATATACATAAACCGCTTTGTTCCCTAACATCAGAAGTAAAACAATTCAAAGGATATCATACTAAAGTCATATTCGGGCTAGTTCCCTTCGAGTATTGTAAGTCCCCAAAAGTAAACTAACTTTTCAGAACAAAATAAGTTTGAATTTACAGAAAGAGATACAATAGCATGCTGTACAGAAGACGGGCAGTTGATACCGAAAGAAACAAGAAATCGACGCTGTGCTCCTATCCCGATACCGGAGAACGACCCTTACAATGCCCAAGAAGGAATAACGTGCATGGACTTCTTAAGGGTGGAAACTACAAAAGACGGCAGGAAATGTACTGGCGCGACTGATATACCTGAACCAGTTAGTATTAAATAAATCAATAAATAAATAAATATTCAGGACTCTTGCACACACGGTCGTCTGACCCCAAACTACGCAAAGCTTGTACTATGACGGCCAGAGACTGATTTTTTTTTTTTTTAATGCTAAATAGGTCGTCGTTTGACCACCAACTCGCCTGATGTTAAGCGACGTTGTGGTCTAAGATGGAGCACGACGACCTATAAGGTACTTATTCACTCTAGCCTTGAAGTTTTGTAGAGTGAACAAGTACAAAGACAGCAGTTGAATGAGGCGCTACAAGTGCGCTACTGCTCAGACCCGTCTTCGGAACGGTTACACCGGACTACATCCCGAAACACGACTAGGTCATTTAACGGCATGGCTTGGTCCGGTGGGTGGTAACTAGCCACGGCCGAAGCCTCCCACCAGAGTTTGCTACCCGTTTAGCACTACCCGGGGACCACGTGTAGGGAATCAGAATAGAGTACACTCCTACGGACATGGGTAGCTCAGCCCCCAAATATATTATATATATATGATATAAATATATTAATGTATAAATTTCTAAATACATACTTAAATAGATATTAACACTCAGACATAGAACAAACACAAATGTTCATCACACAAATGTTTGCCATAGGTGGGAATCGAACCCACACCCCCAGGCTCAGAAGGCAGGTTCACTACCAACTGAGCCACCGAGGCAGTCAATCAAGCCAATTAGGAACATGTTCAGTCGGTTAGTATCGGAGCATATAGGCTAATGGACACAGCCAAACTAGGGATGATTTTGTCGATTTGCACATAAGCAAATATAATTTAAAATAGCAAAAAAATATTTATGACTCTAAGATCGACCGAGCGATTGACAAAATGCTTTCCTATGTCTGAATTGTGTCCAGATCTCTGTCTTTCTCTACCTACATGCCATTTAGAAATTTTTAGCAAAAACTGAGCCTGCAAAAAAAATTGTATAACTATCGAACCTGCTCACGAGAATCACATAACATATCGTCACGCCTTTCCCCCGAGGGGGCTGGCAGAGGTGTACAACACCCACACGTCGCCGGACGATATTCAATCCCAAATGTGACAGGGGGCGAGCCTGTTGCCATACACCGGGCTCCAGTCATGTAGCAGATGACATATAATACGTACATATAAACACCGAAGACGGGTCTGAGCAGTAACTGTAGCGCATTTGTAGCGCCTCTCTCAACTGCCGTCTTTGTACTTTTTCACTCTTCAAAACTTCAAGGCTAGAGTGAATAAGTACCTTGTAGGTTGTCGTGCTCCATCTTAGACCACAACGTTGCTCAACATCAGGCGAGTTGGTGGTCAAACGCCGACCTATATATAAAAAAAAAAAATGAACAAATATGTGCGACCTTCGTCTGGGATCGAACCCGCTCCCACTAGCTTCAGCAGGCTTTCCTTCAGGCAGGCCTTCTCCGGCTAGGCTATCATCGCTTATATCAAGAGAATTGGTTAACGACCTGTAGAGTAGGACAAACGTCGGCCGCGAGGTCTATAGATAACTCAGAGAGCCGTAAGTAGTAAGTAGATAGTAAGTAAGTAGAGTAATATGTACTGACCGACCAACACAAAATGATTAGGTATACCTTGTACAGCAAACTACAAGAAGAGTGACAACAAATTTGTCCTTGAAATTTCTTCCGTGGCGCGATCTGATAAATCCGTTACCGTTTCCTTAGGTCGTCTTAATCCTGTGATCGCCCAAACAATTTGGAAGTAAACAAATCCATCACTGGCATCGTCTACTTTGCGTTAATCCCGACTCAAGCTGGGTCCAGTTTTCCTTTTTTTTTCAGTCAGTCAATCAGTCTGATTTGACCGTGGCTCCTCTCTTTATTACTGCGCTTTGAACAGCCGTCATCTTGCATGATGGATTGATTGGCGTTCATCTATCACGTTCCCTACGTTCATTTATACGCCGTGTGCCATTATAGGTACTCGTAGCTATTATCTGATAAATAAAGAGTCACCAACAAGCGAGCGTTAGCGAGTGAAGCGTCTTTGCTTCAGCTTCGACAAAAATGCTTTCGTATGTCCGGATTTCTGTCCGAATAAGTCCGGATCTCTGTCTTCGTCTACAAGTTGCATTCCTCAACCGATGCTTGCGTAATTTTGTGAGCAGATGGTTAAAAAAATCATACTCTGCCATTTTTAAATAAATCCAAAAACTGATTTTGCAAGCCTTCTGTATAGTTATCGAACCTGCTCGCAGATACCGGCCTACAGCTCCCAAATCCACTAGTATTAATAAATTATAATAAATAAATAAATTCGGGACACTTCCACATACGGTCGCCTGACCCCAAACTAAGCAAAGCTTGTACTATGGCTGCCAGAGACTGATGTACATACTTAAATATTTTTAAATATATACTTAAATACATATTAACACCCAGACATAGAACAAACACAAATGCTTATCACATAAATGTTTGCCCTAAGTGGGAATCTAAAGCAAATATTGAATTGTACTTTTTTCGCAGCTAACAGCAGTTACAGCATTTCTGGATGTATCGTACTTGTACGGCAGCGATAAAGCTACGGCAAAGAAGGTGCGCGAAGGTAAAGGAGGTCGGCTGGCATTTGTCGAGAGGAATAGAAAAACGTTTCTTCCACAGGATCCAGAGCCAGAACAAAGGTGTAACGTTGAGTCCAAGACAGAGCCGTGTTATTTTGCAGGTAAAATTATGACATTATTTAAACAACTGAGATAATAAGCGAGCAAATTGTTTGCCAGATTGTTGATTTGATGAGGTCATACGTTAGCCCATAACAGTTCATTGCTACTCGAATAAAATATATGTTTTTTTTTTCGAAGACGGATGGTCTTCGATTTTCATCAACACCCATTTTCATCAAACATAGCTAAGAACACTCCCGACTAATACACTACTAATACACCATTACATTATATACACACATACACAATACATTATCTGGAACAATTTGGAACGTGAGCGGCAAATGGTATTGTAATGCACTTGTCACAGCGTAAATAATTACGTATATGTATTAATTACGTGTATGACGTGTACGTGTATGTATAGTACATGTAGGTACATAGGATGAATGAAAATGATGAAACCTGATATGCCTATACTGTAACTTTTTTGCAAGGCACTTACCTACCTACTTGAAATTCCTTGATGCATCTTGATTGAGTTTAGTTTACCAGTTAAACGTCAGATTAACTATATATTCTAAAGGTTGATTATTTTCAGGTGATGTTAGGGTGAATCAGAATCCTCAACTAGCATTGGAGCACAACGTTTACATGGCGCACCACAACATCATAGCAGACGAACTCGCAAAATTGAACCCTCATTGGGGTGATGAAACTCTATTCCAAGAGACCCGGAGAATAGTAATAGCAATACATCAATGGATCGTTTACAACGAGTTTTTGAATGGCTTACTTGGTAAGCAATACCAGTGAAATACCTATGCATTTTAATCACGATCAAAGTTTTCTTTGTGACCCTGCTGAGTATTGCATCTGAGATTTTCGAAATCGGGGGCAGACGAATCTTATCGCAAGATTGGTAGGAAAGTAATTTAGTGAGAGCAAAAAAAATCCGCAGGCGGAAACTGTGCCTGCTCAGTTTTTTAAACAGGATTTTACTTGCAGGAGAAGAGTTCGTGGTCGAAAATGGGCTGTTCTACCCGAATGCAACAGGTTACATCGACGACTATGATCCATCGGTCAACCCGGGAGTTTCGAATGAATTCGCTGCGTGCGCCTACCGACACCTCCACACCGAGGTCGTGGGAATGCTCAAGTAACTGAATACATTAAACATCTTTATCACACTAATATTATAAACGTAGCATAAGTAAGCGACAATAGCTCTATCTATTCTCTATCTATCTAATCTGCTGTGTCGTGTAACAAGCGTCATGAATGGATATAAATAAAAAGGTTCATCCAAAAAATGAAATGAATGAATGTTGGAGAAGGCTCGCCTCTCAAGCCAGTGGGAGATGGTTCGATTCCAGCCGAAGGCACGCACCAATTTGTTCATTGTGTGAACATATTATGTGCATATTTAACGTCATTTGCTACATAACTGGAGACCAGTGTGTAGAGACAGACTCACCCCCTGTAAAATATCTGAATATCGTCTGAATATCAGTGTGGGTGTTGTATACATACAACACCCACACTTTGCCGGCCTCTGCCAGCTCCTACGTGGGAAAGGCATTGTGATTTGACCAATTTATAAATACGAAAGTTTGTGATCATGAAATGAGTTTGTTACTTCTTCATCATTTAACCGATAGACAGATTTGCATGAAATTTTGTATGAAGGTAACTTATGAACACTACTACTCTAATGACTGTAGCATTATGCGGGTGACACCCGCATTTATTGCTCAGTCATGATTTGCAAATCTCAGCAACTTTAAGGGTGAAAATTTATCGTGAAAACCGATTTGTCTAATGTCACCCGCACCATTAATACAATGAAAATAAGCGGGTCGGGGTGCAGCTGGCTAAGTATAATTTACTCAACTGATGCTAAAGGTAAACTAATTTTTCACTAAAATAAAAAAACGTTATAAAAAATATATTTGTTTTTCAGTTCGGTACAAGAAAGTCGAGTTACAAGCGCCGATTTTAAGCTTTCTGATTGGTTTAACAAGCCATTGGTATGCGAGCTCGGAGACAACTATAATGGCTTCATGAGAGGGATGGCGACTCAGCCGCAGAGCGCAGTTGACCGTTTCATGACAAATGACATTTTGAATCTGCTGTTCAAAACGTAAGACCCCATAGTTTTACCAGATAGCTTTTTTACTGAAACAGATGATGAAAGTTAATTTGTATCAAGTAAATGGAAAATAATGTTGGCACATAAATACCATACGTGGTTACTTAAACGTGGTTACATATTAATTACCCTGGAGTTATCCGGGGTAATTATGTGTTAACATAAGCAACCTATTATCCCGAAAATAAACGATTTGTAAAGACTAAAGGATGAAACCGCAAGACTCAGGTAGAGAGATATGCTATTTTGAATGAAGAATAATTAATATATTCCAATGCTTGTTTGTTTTGTCCAATCAGCGAACTGCTGGGCCTGGATCTGAAGGCCACAGACATCCAGCGAGGCCGCGACCAAGGCGTGTGCTCCTGCGCTAAGACACTGAGAGCGTTGAATATGTTGGATCCCCAGAGTTTTGATGATTACGAAACATTTTTAAAGCCAGAGGTAATCGTATTTATATTATAAAGGCGAATGTTAGTTTGTTTATTACTTCTTCACGCTCAAACCGATCGACGGATGAGAATGAAATTCGGACTGGAAATAGCTAGATGTGGATCGTTAAGCTAAATAAAATAAAAACTTTTTTTAATGGCAGGTTTTATTGCAATGTCATGCAATGCTGAAGGCTGAAGTTGAGTTTTCAGCTCATCTGAAAGTTTAAATTCGATTTGCGTACGCACTCCATCAAAAACATTTCGAAATAATCTTGTAAAGTTTTTATTAATTCAAGTGCCTTTGAGACACGGGCAGCTAGAGTATTTTACTTTATTCATTTTAAGTATTGTGCTTGAAAGACGATTTTCTAGATCTTTGTTTCGATTTCTTAGAATGTTTGTTTTTTCTGCTGCAGGCGGTGGCTGCAATGAAACGTCTGTACAAAAGTCACGAGGACATAGATCTTTGTTTGTGCATTTTCTTGGAAGAACATCCAGATGCATTGATCGGTCCGATTACCCAGCGCATTATAGGAGAACAATTCTACAGATCAAGGGTCGGTGACAGATATTACTTTGAAAACGGAAAAGGAGAATATCCTTTTACGATTGGTAAATATAACAATCTCAGATGAAAAAAGACTACTCTAAGATAACTGACTACACTGATGTGCTTTTTGTTGGCTGACATATAGATGACATCAAAGAAAACTCATATTTGATGGTCGATAACGAATTTATATATTTTTTTAGATCAATTGAATGCGATTCGAAAGACTTCAATAGCAGAAATCTTTTGTTACAATCCAGACATAAAACAAATTCAACGTGAAGCATTTAAGCAAATCTCAGAGGAGTAAGTGTTTTTAGTCAATAATGTTTATTTGAATAAGTTTAGAGCAAGCTCCAGTTTTATTTCACTGCGATTAGATTAATTAGTTCAAGTCACTTTTCTAATGGTAAGCGCGGATATTGCGCCAAACAGTTATGCTTATTCAGACTAATACACAGAAAAAACAGAATCAGAATCCTGGATAATTCTCAGGAATTTTAAGTCAGTAAGTACACAGCACGCACACACACACGCTCGTGCAGAAATATTAGGTCCTTACGTATGAAATTGGCGTTTTCTACGGGAGGAATAAAAAGTCGATTTTTTTTTGTAAAATATATTTAATTATAATCAAAGTATGCACCGTTGTTATCTATGCACTTTTGCCATCTTATGGGTAGTTCATTGATCCCTTTACTATAAAAACCATGGGGGCGAGAATCAATAAACTCTTTGAAGGCGGTTTAGACTGCTGCATCGGAGTGGAATTTTTTTCCTTGTAAGAAGTTGTCCAAATTCCGGAAGAAATGGTAATCTGTTGGAGCAAGGTCCGGGGAGTACGGTGGATGTCGCAGACATTCCAATTGTAGCTCAGCTAACTTAGTGGTTGTTTGTTGTGCAGTGTGTGGTCTTGCGTTGTCGTGAAGCAGCAGTGGCCTAGAGCGATTGACCAATCTCGGTTGTTTAACAGCTAGTTCTTCCTTCATGGTTTGCAGTTGCTGACAATAGATATCTGCCGTAATCGTTTGGCCAGATTTAAGAAAGCTGTAGTGAACGACACCGGCGCTAGTCCACCAAACACTTACAAGTAACTTTTTCTGAGTCAATTTTCGTTTAGGGCAGGATTTGGCTGGGTCTCCAGGGTTCAGCCATTGCGATGAGCGCTTTCGATTATCGTACAATATCCACTTTTCATCACAAGTAATGATTCGATTTAAAATCCCTTCATTATTGTGTCGGTTGAGCAAAGTAACACAGCAGGCGACCCGTGTTTGCAAGTTCGATTCACTCAATTCATGAGGTACCCATCGTTCGAGTTTTTTTACTTTCCCGATTTGCTTCAAGTGGATTAATACAGTTTTGTCACTTACCCCGAAGCCTGCTGCTATCTCTGAAGTGCTTTGTGATGGATCCGCTTCCACAATAGCCTTTAATTCTTCGTTTTTCACTTTGATCTCCGGCCGTCCACGGGGTTGGTTCTTAAGGTCAAAATTTCCAGAACGAAAACGTTGAAACCAAAAACGTACCATGCTGTCTTTAGCGACACCAGCGCCGTACACATCATTAATTCTTCGAGCTGTTTCTGCAGCACTGGTGCCACGGTAGAACTCGTACTCGTAAATATACCGATATTTCATGTTTTCCATTGCGCGGTAATAAGCGACGCCAAAGAAAAAATAATGAGGAAAATAACAAATGAATGACTGTATTCCAAAGAAAAAAAACCAGCTAAATGAATTTATTAATTTGAATTTCGAATTCTTAACCAAAGAGGATCTCCTCTTTGGTTAAGAATTCGATCGATTTCAGATCAAATTGATCAGTACGACAAAACGCTAATTTCATACGTAAGGACCTAATATTTAGTACTCTGTAAGATCTGTTCGGACAGATTCAGAAATATAAAATATCATATTTCTGATATATGACTTTTTCTGCATGAGTGTGTGTGTGTGTGTGCTGTGTACTTACTGTGTGTATGTGTTTTGGTATTGCAGTTGCACAATTGACGACGGGGTTGTACTTCCAAGTGTTGTTAATTTTTTTTTTCAGGAACCCTTTGATTCCTTGCAAAAACATACCAAAATTTGATCCTCTACCATGGAAGGATAATAATGGCAACTTAAGCGTTAAGGAAGTATTTGATAGCGTGTTTAGTAGGGGTTAATATTATATTTAAGTTTTTCCCTTACATTTTGAACACATTAGCCGTAAATAAACAAACCAAATAAATATTATTCTGCAAATTATCTGTGTATTTTTTTATCAAGTAAGTAGATCACTTTATAAAGACTAATTTCAACGTCTCTCATGAAAAAAAAAATACTCTAAGAAATAAAAAGGCGAAATTAAATTAGACCTATGACAAACTTCTCTTATCTGTTATCGATCGTCTTAATCTGTTAACGGTCACATTTGTGACAGGTTGAAGTGTGGGTGTTGTATTACACCTCTGCCAGCCCCCTCGGGGGAAAGGCGTGACGATATGTATGTATGTATGTATGTAATTATGTATGTACCAAGAGCCATGGAGTTGGATAAACAGTTTGCAAAATGTTCCAATACTTAGCCAGCGACGTGTAGCAGTGAAATATTTTCAAACATGAACTGACTTTGCATTTTACGAGTTCGTCGTCGTCGTATTTTGAAAATTCTCCATACATTCTAACCAAATTTATCTTTTTAACTGTTTCACCTTTCCAGTTCAATTTACTTTTTATTCTTGTGCCTGAATGAACTGACCCTATACCTACCTAAACACAAAGTTTGAAACTTTACCGTAAACGTCAGCTGCTGCAAGTAACCGGACCCGTTACGAAAACTTTTAAAGCCTTTGTAAGAAAAAGAAAGGTAAATTGTTCATTTCCTCCATAGTAAGGATTACGGGGAAACTTTCTTTTATCCTTTAAGCAATGGGTTCGTGTAACCTTTTTTACGTGGATTGGTTGTGTACTTGTACTCGTGTCTCGTACTAATGAGGTTGTTATATTGTTGTTTCAACATTAAAATTACATCATAAGGGTTTCGTTGAAAATTTAACAAGACTTAACTCGTTTTTCACAATGCTCTTCCACAAATTCTGTGTGCATTGTTGTTGGCCGGTACAAATAACATTTCCTGGTTTGAAATCTAATCTCATTAACCATACTGGAATATGTATACAGATATATACATTATACACTCTATAGGTACAGTCAATTTTGTTATTTTTGCAGTTATTTTCCAGCTAGAAAGTTATAACTAAGTTTTACGAAAGGCTTGCTCAAAATTTTGGCGACCGTGGTCAGCCTTCTGCGGACTTTTAGGTATGATGGTTTGTAACTATGTGGTACCTATTTTTTATGTAGGTACCTATAGCTATACCTACCTAATGTCAAACATTCCTAGATTTCCCGGAAACAAGAACGTCAAAAGAGCCATTCATCGAGCAGTTTTATTTGCCAATAAGTAAAAGTTTTTGATATTGGGGTGACGTTTACGTGTTAGAAAATGTTGTTTGCCTACATTGGTTCCCGAATTTCAGATTCTTATTAGCCTATTTCTGACGTATTTTATTACTTCCGTTCAAGTGCCCATTTCTTATGGTAGGATATATTGGATGTCGTAGCCTATTTTTCGATGCGAAACGATAGGATTTTCCTGAAGTTTTTCAATAAATAGTTGCAGAAAAATACCTACAGACTAAAAGTCTGTATTTCTGCATGCAATTTACACACATATCGCATAACGTGGTTATAAAATTACCTATAATATTTTGTAAGCAAAATACGGTAAAAAATACAATGCAGCAGAATACAACAAAATTGAGAACCTCATTGCAAAGTTGATTACGACCAATGTTAAATAAAACATCTTATAAAGATAAACTTAAGAAATTGTTTCGTTCTCTATCACTGATCTCAGAATGAAACACCAACTCATCACAAAGTTACTTCCGCAGACACTTCCAATTAACGGTCTTAGTGACATTTCTGACAGAAATGCTTACTTCCACGAATTTGTATTTACCAGTACTTAAGTACACCTACACCAATCATAAATTCAGAGAACGAAGACCCAAGTTTGATCACATTTAAAATACTTAAAAAGAGTAAGAGAGTTAAAAATATAGCAAAATTAAAGAAATACGAAAGTACTCCCAAACTCGAATCTGGAAAGTTACGTGTTACTCGAAAGTAGCCCACGGTAGTTGAAATGTTATCGTAAATACATTAAGGATCGCAATAATTCAATTTCATGGTTATTATTTTACACCGTTTGCAAAAAGATAAAAAACAAGTAGTAATGAGTACTCTTGAGCTGATATGTTGTAAGTTATAAGTACCTATTTATAAAACAAAGTAAATTGCAGATCAGAAAATTTGACGCTTACCACTAAACGTTTTGTTTACGTATCCTTATTTGAGGGTCAACTTCCACAACTGAGTAAGAGCTGCATGCTAAAGTAACGCTCAGTCATGAATCTCGATTTAAAACTTGTTTTACCATACCAGTTTTACCATACCATAAGACCAGTTTTAAATCGAGATTCAAGATTGAGCGTCGTTTTAGCATACGACCCTAAGTGTCTTTACCATCTTCAAACACACCGTCATTTAATATCAGTTGTGTTCGAACTCCTAGCCTGTCAATCATAAAAATGTAAAAAAAATATTACAGTTTCCCTACTACTAATAAACACAAATGGAAATACAATTAAAATACAGATAGATTCGGAGGATGTCTTAAAACTAGTTGACACGTTCATGAAATCTGGAGCCTTCAAAGATGTTAAAGCTGACATTTTACAGCACCGGTCAGAGTTCAAACGGGGAATGTACAATAATCCTTTTCACCCAGAAGATGATGCAATGATTGAAAGTACTCAAGGCGAAAAGAAAGTAAAAAAAAAGACAACACAGACTCAAGCTGATGTAAATTTAGAAAAAGACAATGAAAATTATATCTTGGAAGAAGGACATAGGAGTGAAGATGAGCTAGATGTAGAGACAGAAAACCCCACAACACATACTACCACAAAACAAGTACCAATTACAAAAACAACTCAATCTGGACAAAATGTGGATAAACGAATGAATGATTCAGAAAATTTTAAGTTTATGCAAAAGAGGTTTGAATTAAAAAGTTCTTAACTTAAATAATCTTCATTTGGCGCCCAATCTATTCATTACAAAATTAGGTAATAAAATAATATTTAGTCTAAGTATTGATTAACCGCTCTACTTCTATATAATAATTCAGTAAGTCGTACTTACTCAATATTTTTTAGTAATTTGCTAATGTAAGAAATTAATTTATAGTTGCTAATTGACAAGCCAGATAAAATGAATGTTAAACGCTTCCTAGACAATTTTTTCTTTCTTTGAGTAATTTTTCCATTCTTTGGACTGTGGTGTGATGCCGAGATAAGGTAAATCGAAGGAACTAAAAAGTAAAAGGAAAAAATTGGAATTGCGACTCGGAAGTCAATATTTGAGTCGGATCAAAGGTGAATTTATCGTGCTAATTATGTTTGAACATGCATTGACTTAAAATATTTGAACTCACTCAATCTGAATAAGATGTTTAAATGATTGTTTTAAATATCTTTTCTGGATCTGGGTGTTAGTTATCTAATGTCTCTGTGTTTGTTCCTACATAGCATCCCTGACACAAGGAAACTAGTTGGGAGCTTTTAGCATGACTGCCTCGGTGGCTCAGTTGGCAGTTAACCTGCCTTCTGAGCGTGGGGGCGTCGGTTCCATTCCCGTCTAGGGCAAACATTTATGTAAAGAATATTTGTGTTTGTTCTATGTCTGGCTGTTAATTTCTATTTAAGTATCTATTTAAAATTAAATATGGATGTAAATTAGGTTCTGGTGGCCATAGTACAAGCTTTGCTCAGTTTGGGGTCAGACGACCATGTGTAGAAGTGTTCCGAATATTTATTAGACAATGAAATATTTTTATTATTAATGTAAAATGATTGAGGTAACTGTGTATCTATTGATCACAATCTTAGTTAAAAGATGAACTCAAAAATAATTGAAATTAATATTTAATATTGACAAGATATCCAAAACAGCTGATAACAAAAATATTAGATTCCAACCCAAACAGTAACAGTATTAACAATTTATTGCGAGTTAGTTGAATACAGACGTAAGCTTTATTTATTAATATTAGATAGCATCCTTTATTGAAACGTATTCGCGTCTCCGGAGAATTTGTCTTACTTTTATAGCAGTTAGGATGTAAAACGAATGAGATTCTCTGCCTCTTGTTTCGTTTACATTCTCTGTTTAAGCATGAGATTACTATAACATTAAACGATTAGATTAATAAGATACACTAAAAGAAGCCCTTAAGCCTTAAGAATTTTAAGCTTTTGTGGCTTTTTAATTAAACAAATAAATGTAAAACTAGATAATCTTGCTAAGCTATCTTTTAAAACCTAAGATGAGACTATTTAGCTTAAACTCTGCGCATTATCATTTTTTTTTACGAAAAGAAGTCTAGAAAATAAAAGGAAGCTAATCCTCTTTTTTAAAACGTACGTATTTATAAGTAAGTATTAGAGACAAGATTAACTGAAGATAATACATACAAGTTATTCCCTTGCATGCGATTGTTTTTTTGACTTACTTATTTTTAAATCAAAATTCATTGAAAGTGTAGTTGAAAAGTTTTTTTATAAATGTGCACACAAGTAGAACCCTGCGTCAGATATAGCTTGCGGCAACACTAAGTGATTTGATCGTATAATAAATGCATCATATGTGTTGATCATATATCATAAAACACATTGTTACCTACTTTACGCTTTAAAAACTTTCACAGGCATAAACTTTCTATTTCACCGAAAGAACACTCATATCTTACAAAGTTTTTAATTAGTTTCTTTCACTAAAAGGACAGAGCACTGATAAATCTAGAATTCAGAGAGAAATCTTGAAAGTGTCGTTAAACAATTTAAAAGTTTCTAGGCAGAAGTGTAAATCTCCATAAACTTTGGCAACGTCGTCGTGTCGCGAAAGCTGCCAACAATTTCGGAGCCCCAGAATGTATTGCGTTTAGTATTTATCCCGTGCAAGAGAAATGTCGAAGTAAATACAGTAAATTGCTGCGGGCTTGCCAGTCAAGACAGCGAAAATACAAGCTAAAGCAGCAGCCTGGTTTACTGTATGGACAACAGATTACTGTATGGGCATAAACACAGAAGGATAACTTAGTCGAAGAAACTAGATCCGTTTTATAAGCTTTCTAATCCTAACTATTATTATAATTGCGAAAGTGAGTTTGTTTGTTACCCTTTCACACCATAATTACTTGCTTACGAGTAACACTACGATGCAAGGTCGTAGTAAAAAGCTACAAGAATCTTTTGATGAGTTAAAATAATCATAATATTCCTCTTAAGAATTTTAGAAAAACCTTGCATAGGTCATAACAGTAGATGATAACCAAAGCGATGATAGCCTAGTTGGAGAAGGCCCGCCTCTCAAGCCAGAGGGGGTTAAAACCCAACCGACGGCACGCACCAATTTGTTGTATGTCATCTGATACATGACTGGAGCCTGGTGTCTGGCGACAGGCTTGTCACATTTGGAATTGAATATCGTCCGGCAAAATGTGGGTGTTGTATTACATCTCTGCCAGCCCCCTCAGGAGAAAGGCGTGACGATAATCATAACAGCATGCAAGGTGAAACCACGATATACAGTCAGTAAAATCAAACACGTTATGGTTTATTCAACCCTACAAGGATAGGATTAAAGTGATCATTGGGAAATTGGCTGATGGTAAATATGCAATTCCGGAAAACGTTCCGAATATAAATTGCTTCCGGTATGTCGCTCGTGATAAGATTAAATAGATTTAGGCAACATCAACAATCTCTGTGGAAATAAATTTGACTAACAAAATAATTGAGTTTTTAATTTATGGATTTCAATACTTGGCAGGTCGATTGCAGGTCACGTTTCAAAAATAGATTAACCACTAGAACGTACCTTTCAGTCATATTTTCAGAAGTAATTTATGTTAGACTAGCAATGCTGATTGTCACTATCACTACATAGTATAAAACAAAGTCGCTTCCCGTTGTCTGTCTGTCCCTATGTATGCTTAGATCTTTAAAACTACGCAACAGATTTGAGTGTGTTTTTTTTAGTATATAGAGTAATTCAAGAGCAAGGATTATAATATATGTATAATACAGGCATAATACAGTAGAGAAACACTGATCATTTTAGTGATTCCTAATGTGATGATGATAAACAATTTTTTTTGCGCTTAAATTGAAAACGCTTGCTGAACCTTACGAGGTAGATCAAAATAATGTACTACAGTATTGTACACTCTAAAAAGGTCTACAAAAAAGTCTGCAAGTAGAAACCTCTAAAATGATCAGTGCTTCTCTAGTTGTTTTAAAGATTTAAGCATACATAGGGACAGACAAAGTGCTGTACTGTGTAGTGATAGTGATAACATAAGCGTAAAAAATAATTTTTTGCAGTCTCCAATTATTACCATTTTCTTCTAAGATTCTGAAATGACGCTTATACTGTAAGTCTTGATTCATTGTCTTGATCTTGATCAATTTAGTTTAGAGTGCTAAAACAGAATGGTCACCATTGTACCTATAACTAAGTATTTGATGTATCTACCTTTTCTAACCAATCACTTATCCTACCTACTTTTATCTACTTTTACATACAAAACGATTAACTGTGGCCGACTGCTTCGTCCTCTAGTAAAAATAAACATAACTAGTTGTTTTTCCCACGGCTTCGCTCACGTTTTGTAGCCTATGTAAATCAGGAATAATGTAGGTTTCGCGGTGAAATAATTTATGAAATCGGACCAGTCGTTTTTGAGTTAATTCGTTACAAACATACTTACATACAGTCTTTCCTCTTTATAATATTATTATAGTATAGTATAGAAGTATAGATTATATAAATACTAAACGTACACTAGTACTTCACACTTACTACTTAAGTTATGAAGTTATCCAATTTTTTTTTTTCAATTTCTCGGTCCAATTAAGGCGGCTATCAGCAACAAAATAAGACTCGAGACAAACGACCGCTGTCCAATTTGGCTATATTATTGGGGCCCACAGATGCTTCAATTGTCCCCTAATTGCTTCAAACGATCAGAATTTAGAAGGGAAAATGCCGTGACCTCTATCGACCTTGCTCGTAGCTTCGTAGCTATGTAGATATTTAAAGAGAAAGTCGAAGTCGACCGCCCGACATAGACAGGCGAAGTCGGTGACAACGGTATTATTTCTTGACTTGGTATTAAATATTATTTACTTAATTTACTTTCCTTTTACCCTACTGGCTAAAAAGAGCAATTGGTGAGAAAAAGTTTTCCTAAAAAATTTTTTTACGAGTCTTGTGGTTCGGGAAATTGATCGAATAAAAGATTTTGTTGATTAAACAACAACATTATTTATTTACGAAAAAATATTTACATTATATTTGAAATATTACAAATTTTACATACATTTTACACAGTTGATTTTAATTACTGATTGCTGCGAATATTATGCTTTTTTTCTTCAAAAATAGACAGTATTTTCTATTTTAGTTACTTTGTACATTGTTTATACATAAATGTATTCTTACTTACTCGTGAAAATAAATATTTTATTTCTTCGTACTGGGTATTTTTGAACATTTATTTCGTTGCTTAGTCGTTAGCTGTCTTTATTCAAAGATTCTTCAAATTCATAGTTTATAGCTTACTTACTCTCTAATTAGGTATATTCGTTTTTATGAAATTTAGTAATATGTTACTTATGTACATTTTTTGTTCGATTGCTACTATTTCATTTACTTATAAATATTGACATAAATGCAAACTGAAATTTTCAACTTAAACCTTAAACATAATAATTTTAAATGTTTGCATTCATTAATAGTCGTAATATGAATAATTGTTTTACAAAATTTCGCAAGAAAATATGACGACGAAGTCACAATTAAAAACAAATTAAAGTACAGTTTTCAAACTTATTTTTACATTCTCTTGTAGAATGTTATTTTTACTACAACAAAAAAAAAACTGCTAAATAAATCGGTTCAAAGTCTCCAACACTTACAATAACAACTTACGCGTAAGTACGTCTTAACTCATACAATACTAATTACACTTTTCAATCTTCATAATGACGAAGCACTGTAAAAAATCTACCGTACAATATTTTTTTATAATTTATCATCACACACATGAAATGTCCTCAGGTCGTCGCAGTCCCCATTGGGGTTCATCCTCACAAGGTTCCCGTTCGTCAGCAGCTCCGTCGCGTTCGAATGATCTGCCAACAAACAACGTTCATTTCAACAAATAACAAAAACCTCGATTGATTTGTCAACAATAGACGGTTTTAATTGACCGAGCGATAGGGACGTCCCAGAGTAATAACAATGATTCTTGTTGCTCTTACGCTCTTATTTTGCGAGCTTTATTAATTATTTGGGCAAGTTGTTCAACAAATTGCCCAACCAACAACAACAACAAATTGCCAACAAGATTTGTGAAACTTAAGCAAGAAAATACAAATGTTGGACTTCGAATTTACCCAAAATCGATAGATAAGTAGCGAATACTTAAGTAGTACAGGTAACAGTAAGGTCACAGTTCGAGACGGAGAAATAAATAAATAACGCTCTATCCCCACAGCTCTCCATTAGACTGCCCTTTGTCGGAGATGTCATAGAACACAAACAAAGACATCAACAACTGCTGTCGATCGTTCAGAAAGAGCACATCCGATGCGATGGGAAACTACTAATCGAGGAAAAATGCCAGTTCTCTATACGTACTTGCCTAGATAGCTACTATCGCTAGCTTTTCTCTACCTAAATTCTCCTTTCAATGTTACTTTACTCGCTCTGTGTCCTAGAGGATAAAAACCTTTGTTAGATTAATAAAAAACACACAGCTTAAGGTACACAAAATGTTTTTGTATTTTCATTGAATTTGACCATTTGTAGCTTTATTTTGTGCAAAGAATTCTGCGTGCGTTTCGCTTTGGTCTTAAGTATCGTTGTCGGAACGGTATCTGCATTTAATTACCGTAATTAGTGGTACCTAATTAGTAATTAAGGGGGTGGAACATTGTGGAAAACTATTGATTGTGTTAGATTTAGTGCAAGTAAGAATGATCTTAATTTATACGATCAGTGTAATATTATGCACATTTTGATACTATATTTTCTGATGTTACCAAGTTGACGAACTTGCCTACTTATTTTGTTTTTTGACGGTCTACATCAATATTCAAATTTTTATATTGAAAAATTAATGAGCTAAAAAATTCATTCTCATTTCGGAAAAGCATCAAGAAATTAATTAAATTGGGACAGTCATGAACGTAATCATTCTACGAAAGGATTAAAAGACAAAGGGAAATCGTAAAATCTATTAGACTCTTGGGGCAATTTAGAAAAAAGTGCTTTCTCAACGGCAGAAAAATAATTGGAATCTTGGGAAGACGTCTCTAATGAAGATGCTTATTAAATTTTGATCGTTCCTTGTAAAGGCGAAAACTGAAATAGCCTTTTGCTATTATAGACCTAATGCTATTTTACTTTTTATTATGATAATATGCTCTATGTGTAAAGTATGTGGATAAAAACGTAACTATGTATAAATAAGTATACTACTAAATGTGTATTTACTTATACTACTTGTGTAAATGTATACACTTTATAAATATGGAAAGTTACTACTTAGACAAGTGTAAGTACATAAAAAATACTTAATTTATTTTCTTGGTTTACTCTTTAGCCCATGTTCTTTAAAAGAAATTCACATAAAAAAGCATCCAAAAGTTGGTTGAAAGCATTCCACAAATCACAAAAATGAAATTCCTCATGTAATAAAAGAATCCGTAAAATGTTCTGACCTTGCTTTCGAAATGAGGAATAAAAATAATCCTTTGTGTTTTTACGGATAGGGATATAATAGAGCTTATCTTACAGTAGGCTAGGTTCGCTAAATGTCACTGATAACTCCCAGTGTTTTATTAAGCTTTTGTTTATCACCTATATATTTACTTACATATTAAAGATTTATACAAGCTTCAATATTAAGGCAGATGCTGGTTACATTACATTATAAATACGCTGGGGTATGATTTATAGCGCTGCTTTATAACGCTTTAGCTAACAGGATCAAAGGTACATGTTTCAGGATAACATGTACCTAACACTTACTTAGTTAACTGCTTGGTTTTGATTCAGATTCATGTAGCGTCTCATTCTCTATAATATCAACCTACTCTTCAATTTTCCAAATCGTTTAATCTCAATTTCAATAGGTTAATTGGTCTTTAAAATGTAATTTAAGCTCAAAGTTTCTAGCGCGACAACGCCAAAGTAATGAAACAGCGTATACCCACATCCTTTTAAAAAAAAAAACGAAAATTGGTTCGCTGCTGTGCATATAAGCTATGAAAGATAAGTGTAGATTGCTTGAATTAGTGAGGCCCTATGCGATATCTGAGTTTGGCTAACGCTGTAGGTGGAGGCATCAGCGGACAGCTGCATTAGTCATTTAAAAAATAAGGGCTTGAATTTTTAAAGTTTTTAGGTGTGCAATATTGGTCATGTAGGGATTGCAATCCCGCAAAATGGGATCCCGCAATCCAGTGGGGTCATCATCGGCAGCATCATTTTTGGCCTTGCGGGATCCTGCAACAGCTTGCAGATGCACTTGCGTATTCAAAAGCAATAATATCACGCAAATATGGATACCTATTCAAATTTTAAACAAAAAAATATTTAGTATCTTGCACTGTTTTTTAAGAACATAATCCTAAAAAGGGAAAATAAATATTAATTTGAGTTGTTTTTTGATGCATTAATTGTTTTTTTTTCTGTGGTGCGCTAGCAAATTTAATATTGTTGTTTAACCAAAATTTCAAAAAATTACAATATTTTTTTTAATCCTTATTGATATTAGATAATGCTTTTGGACTTTTTATCATTCAAAAAAAAGCAGTAATGTAAAATTATTAATAAACGTTAGCGAAGTTAATTTTATTGAATTTCTTATAAAATCCTACTTCACGCGGTATCCCGCTGGATCCCGTTGGATTGAAGGCAATCCAGCATATATCCCGAGGGATTTCAAACGGTGCGGGATTGCAATCTCTAGTAACGTCTTTTGTATAGTTTTTTAAAGACATTTTTCTGCTACTTATTCTGGTTTAAATTATTATTTTTGACAAAAATCAAATGATTCCCCAGCAACTGACACTACAAACCCGGTAGGGTAACTTAAATTTGAATAATATTAAGAATTTGCCAACATTCTTGGAATCAACCTCGACTATATTCCGAAGTTAGCAACACGACACGCGTAATTTGCACGTTTCAATTCCAAAATTAACTTGCAAATTTACTGTAAATTTCGCATTTCAGTGAATCACGTTCTGAATTAGCTACAACTAATGGCTATGTATAGTAGCAAGCAAACGATATTGTTGACCGTAGCGAAGATCTCTCAGTTTATATAGGAAACAAATTAGCGTTTATTAATCCGAGTATATTTGAATATTTGTGTGGTATACTTAAATTTGTTCGAAGATAGTACCTACTTCTACACTTACTTCATGCAATTCATTTTTAATTGCAAACGGGGTTGTGAAGATTTAGTGGTCGCGTGGTCTCAGTTGCACAAATAAATAGATATGGTACAAAGGTACAATTTATGTAGAAAGTATCCACTTAAATCGGTCATTCGTAACGTAAGATTCATCAGTAAAAAAAACAACATACAGGTAAGTTAGTTTACAAAATAACTGAAATAAAGTATAGCAATTACTCATTGCTTTATATATTTTTTTGGATTTGCCTATTATGCTCAGTCTTTTCACTCATTTTTCTTAATTTAACCTTGTCACAGCGTGACGGCAAACGAATTATCGCGCTTGGAAATTAGCTTCTGTCTGCCTTCATTAAAAAATGAGAACAAAAGAGAGAATAAAGTTTAACCTGATAGCAGCTTTAAAAATCTGTGAAACAAAACCTACTTATTTTATTTCCAATGCTTAATACTCTACATATTGACATAGTAAAGGGTCTTTTCACACTGGCGATTTGACCAGCGATTTTTAAGCTTGCAGGCGTGAGCACGCGGCGTGGTGGCGACGGTTCAGCGTGGTGATTTCGCTAAGCGCTACTGGCCAAACAGAAATTACATAGGACGCGGACAAGACACAGATGGAGCGGAGACATGTTCTGACCTTTATACAAAACGAGAAGCATCGCGTCCGCATCCTGTCTATGCATCCACTTTATGTATGTGTTGCGTCACGTCTTTTCGTTACATTTTGCATTAAAGTACATAGAAAGACGCCGCGTCTATGTCCCGTCCGTGTCTCGTCCGCGTCTTAAGTCTTTTTTGTCAGTCTTGTCCTTAACACTCGTCATAGTAAAAACAAATCTAATGTTTACTATGCTCTCGCTGCGTGTCTGCGGTCTGACCCCGCAGAGAAATGGCTAATCAAATTGCGAGTGTGGGAAGATCCTAAATAAATTAGCTTCAATTGATACAGAACCAAAACAATCCTTTCATTTTCAGTGTTAAATCTTTTGGAAAATTGGCCGCAGACTATTCTTAATGAATTTTAATCTTAAGTACTTCCTTAATTAGTAATTACCCACAGCTAAGCGTTTCGTGGAAATGTTATTAAGTGCCAAAGTTCTTTGGTTATAATTAGTTTAAAAATATTTATTCATAAACAAATTTGTCGTATTGCGTCTATTACAGTTACGTAGCTATTTACTAGTTTTATCTAAGCATTTCAGCTTCCTCGTTAAAATTGCAATCATGTTTCCCGTCCCGAAAATGCGAAAGCCATCTATCTTCTAAATCACCTGGTGCCATCGTAAACAACATCAACAAGAGCATAAAGCGGTGTAGTGCAAAATTAATGAATGTAAAAGGTGTAAAGTCACGCACCGTGCTGCGGCGTTGGCGTGGACCGTGAGAGATTACTGCGTCTCCTCGAATGTCATGTCCTGCTGAACGATGACACGTCTCGGTAATGCCTCTGGCTCACTGCAACAAAGGATTTCGTCAATAAACAATGTACACACAACACAAGTTCAGTTTCCATCCATCCATCTATCCATCAGCCATAGGACGTCCACTGCTGGACATAGGCCTCCCCCATAGACCTCCAATAAGACCGGTTGGTAGCGGCCTGCATCCAGCGCGATCCTGCGGTCTTGACAAGATCATCTGTCCACCTTGTGGGTGGACGTCCTACGCTGCGCTTGCCGGAACGTGGTCTCCATTCGAGGATCTTTCGACCCCATCGGTCATCAGTCCTTCGTGCTATGTGCCCTGCCCACTGCCATTTCAACTTGCCAATCCTCTGGGCTATGTCGGTAACTTTGGTTCGTCTACGGATCTCCTCATTCCTGATTCGATCTCGCAGAGAGACTCCGAGCATAGCCCTCTCCATAGCTCGTTGGGCTACTAGAAGCTTATTTATAAGGCCCATAGTGAGAGACCACGTTTCAGTGCCATAAGTCATCACTGGTAACACACACTGGTCGAACACTTTCGACTTGAGGCACTGAGGTATGTCGGACGAGAAGATGCTACGCAATTTTCCGAACGCTGCCGAGCCGAGTTGGATTCGGCGATTGACCTCTTTCTTGAAGTTGGACCTACCTAACTGGACTACTTGTCCTAGGTAGACAGCTAGGTAGTTCAGTTTACTAGCGTAAAAACAGTCTTGTCGAAAGCATCTTCATTCATTTCAGTTTTGCATTGAGCAAGACTTCTGCAGGACTGACAGAGTTAGGGCGCTGGAAAGGAAACCTTGCACTTTATACTGAGCAGTGAAATTGATATGACCACTGTCATGGCCCAAGACAATTTTCACTGCCTGACTGACCACTGGAGAGTGATTGATCGTCCGTTACTGAATTTCGGTGATCTTGATAAGAACAACTTCACTAAATCTTAAAAACGCGTGAGATACCCAATCTCGTAAAATTAGACTATTTATTTTGGACCCACGGTTATTGCAAAACGTACGTATTGTACGAACGTAAGTAGTAATACCACAATAAGTGGCAAGCCGATTACCTACCGCACGTTAACGATGAGTCGAACGCCCGCGGCTTTATGTTTCACCGGCAAAATATTCAGCCCCAATATTTATGTCAACAAAGAAAGCAGGAAACTCGCTTTCATGGGCCCCATTTATGATGTTGACACACACAAGCATAATAATATATTATTATAAGAAACTTGACCGAAATTCACCCTCAACATGACCTACGAGGAAGATTTATTGCTGAGACATGGCTCTTATGGCGTGACTCGTGGAGCTACAAGAAAACATCCGAGAACAGGAAAAATTCTACCCTTATCTGTAACGACCACATTTTTACGGCGCTATAGTTAGAATTTAATATCCTAGTGCAAAGAAAGTATGCGGTATTTCTTCTAAGCACTAAAGCTACATTTTTCCAACACGGAAGACTACAATTTTGTTAAGAAATAACAACATATAAATTATTTTCTTGTAAGTAAAATTTCTTTAGAGATTGTTATCGCTATTTTTTACACCGTTTCATGTAGAAATTAACAAACTAAGAAACAAAACATAAGCAAACAGGGTTGTACGGAACGACGGTACTTAGCCATAAACCATTGTGCTCATAATCGCCAGCCCTAAAATTGTGAATGTGAGAACGTCATTTAGAAAATTTAATTTACACTTGAATTTCGAGCGGCACAAAAAAAAAATTACGAAGCGAATTTTTTGGAAATTTTGGAGGGAGTGCCAAGTAAATACCCATTCGGGTTTTACATAGAATCACAATGCCGTGTAATCAGATAAGTATAAAAATGTAGTTTAACCAAACCGCCCTTGTAACAGAACTTTACCACTAAGTATATAGATATAATTTAGCTTCCGTCAAGTGTAACACGATAAACAAACATTCAATCAATAAACATTCAATCAACAACAATAATCGTAAAACCGGACATTGACAAGTGTATAAATTATTTATTCATGATGAGACAATTGAACATTGTAAGCTCGCTAAATACCTTGTATTTAATTCCTACATTAAAATTGTATTCTTGTCAACAACCTTAAAACATATTTGTTTATCGCGTTGGGTGTATTGACGCCCCTACCTAAACGAGGACACAATTCTCGTAGGAGGTAGGTCTAAGTAATTTCGTGGTTTGGTGCTTTATAAACGCTTTTGTACCTCTCATTACCCTGCCTTTTGTTATTGTCAAGGACCGTGTAAATACTCAGATGTCAAGACTCGACATCCTTTATTTCCCTGTTCCTCGAGAGCGACTTGTGACGACAGAAGTGACTCGCATTGAAGACGAAGCAAGACGTTTGTTAAATCACGTTGTTCTAACGGTTTTTTCTTTTTATTACTATTTGTTTCCAGCAGAGGGGACGCAATTGCTCTAATGAATCAGAGCGGAACTTTGAACCGTTGGCGAACTCTCATAAATATCGTTTAACAAGTAATAGGATTTCTTGGCGAATTCCCGAATGTCTTGGAGGTCGGACACCTTGAGCCCGTAGCTATTTAGGTGTTTGTACAATGGCTTAGCAGGGGTCGTGGCGGTGGTTGTGAGGAGATACTTACTGGAATATGTTTTGTTGTTATCGAGCTTCTTCAGTTCAGGTGTTTCAATCTTGGACGCTATACACCAGCACAGCACCACCCGGAAGTAAATCCTAAACCTGTGCAAAAAACAAAAGATACTCGCATTAGAATGATTATTTGTAAGTCGAGAAAACGGAACTTTATGTAGGAGTGAGTTTAATTGAATTTGCCGTTAAATTTAATTTCAACTGAAACGATTTTCCAAAGAAGTCTTTGTCTATTTATTTAAAATAACTCCCGTGCTAAGATTAATTCTAATTTAATGCTCCAAAAACATTCACTGCATTTACAACGCTTTGGCGTTTGTTTGTACGATTCAACTGAATTAGTAAGTAAAGATATTAACTTAATTTACTCGACCATAGGCGCCATTGAAGTGGTTTTGAGTTCCAAGAGAAAATCTACTTACGTTAAACTTCGCGACAGGTTAGGAGGTTTAAAAGCGCCGAGTCCTGTACTGAAGTTTTCTTAGAGTTGTTCAAGATTTTGACAACAGCTCTTTGACTTAGGTGAAAGTTTATCGCCCAGAACAAATACGGTGTCAACCTACTCTACCTAGACTCAGCTTTTAACTTGTCGTTTTATACTTGTTTGTCTTATTCAAGAAGCCTCTAAGGACATTTGTTTCACAGGAACTTTATTGTAAGTACTAATTTCTGTGTGCTCATCTAACTTTCCAGACCTAAGCTCGACGTAGCATTACGTCGCAAATTGTTATGAGAGCTGTTTAGTTACTTTTGGTACGAGTTAATAGATAGATTCTTCGTATTGTTTTAATACAAAATATAATAAGCTTGTATTTGCTGGGATTATAATATAAATATTGATGTTGTATAGTTAAAGATGAATTGTAATGTTGGTAGGTATTGTATCTGTTATTTAATTTTGTACCTCTGAGGAACTGAAAATGAAAATGTTTCCAGTCCGCTGATCTCCTGTTTTTCTATCAAGCTGTTATTCGCGGAAGGGCTACTGTGAAGGTTTATTTGTTATTGTTAAGTATATTTACACCCATACGTTTTACGGATATTATGTTTTCGATCGGAATTTATGTTGATTATTTGTTTAGGTGGATGTTATACAGTTTACTGCTACATCCCTATAAAACAAAGTTTTAGGAAAATATCTAAGTAAGTAACAATTGTTTTACTCATACAGTAACACACTCGTACCTATCTGAGTACCGGTTTGTTACTCTATTTATAAATTCGGGCTAACAAAATGTCTAAGAACCTACAATTGATTTACGTAAACAGCAAACTATCTGAGTACCTGTTTTTTTTTTGCGAACATTTTTTCCTTGCATATTATTATGTTCATATCAAGTAAATCGTTTAGTGAAAAATGTTCTTAGGTACTTAAAGATTGCTTCCATTAATTAAGCAGTAATAAGTACATAATAAAAATACAAAATATAGGGTCAACTGGGGCAAATGCGTCTGTAGAGCAATTGCGTCTTTCGAGAATTACTGAAAAACCCTTCACAAATTAGGCATCACCTATGTCTTTTTTTCTATCTTTAGTTGCAATAATCTGTACAAGATGGCATTAGTTGCCTAATTTGTGAAGGGTATTGTCAGTAATTATCCAAAGACGCAATTGCCCCACAGACGCATTTGCCCCAGTTGGCCGTACCTACTTAAACTAAAATGAAAATTTATCATTGAGATCTTAAATTTCGATTAAAGCTAGGGCTAAGTTAAGGTGTTCGACACATTCTCATCGAGAGTGAGAGAGAGAGCTCGAGGAGGTGCCCGAAGAGGCTGGCGTTGTCGGGGCCGCGGAAGAGTACGAAAGCGTCCCCGTAGCCCCGACATTTTGCGCCGAGGTGGAACACCCTTGGGTTTTTAGTGGGTAAGCCGTCAGTGGTGGGATTCCCACATAACCACTCTGTACTGGGCTGTTGGTGGTATCCATAAAGGATTTTCCCAAGGTAAAAAAAGGGCTAAGTTAAGCACACAAGTGATAAATTTGTTACACGTTATAGTGTATGCGTATTGCGTATAGGAATAGGCGGATGAAACTCTATTCCGACTACTAAAGTTGTATAGTCTGCAAACTTCCAGCTTCGAGCAGTTGTTACTAACTCGCAGCACCAAACACATACTAACTTCAAAGAAAGTTTACTCGAGAGCAGGCTAGCCGCAGAATACTTATTCGCTTCTTTATTTAGCTGATTATTTTTTTGTTCACTGAACCATTACATCATACATAGTTGTTTGTTCAAGCTTGATTGTTACTCTACGTTTTCTATTTTGTTTCTTTTTTGTTTTCATTATCAAGATCGCAAGCCCAAAGTGAGACAGTTCGACTGTAAAATTAGACAGCTCGTTGTTAATTTCACGTCGTAAGATAAAATACCTCTGAATGAAATGTTTTTCTACATGTCTGATTTCAATTGCCATGACTTTGATGTGTCGTTTGAAAGAATACGTAGCTATTAGAGATCCAGTATTATTGTGTAGTTAATAAGGTTTTTGATGACGTAAAATTGAAATACTTGAATGTAAATATAAAAATATGGAAGTAACTTCTTACTTACTATACTAGCAAGACGGTATTTTTTTAATGTTTTTTTAAAGCATTGATGATAATGTTGAATCAAATAGGTTAACGACACGAAACGAAAATGTTCCGTTTTGTAAACGGAAACAATCTGATAAAACAAACTATTACAGCACACTATTAAAGCAAGCTATTATTGACAAAATACTACAGCACTTAAATTGAAGTATTGATTAGAGGTAGCGAGTAACCACACCGAATTACTCAAACACAGTATTTTACAACTCATTGATTCTTTAGAACCCTATTATGTTGTCATAGAAAACATTAGAAACTGAAAGAAGGATTACTATTAACTATTTATTATATACTACTATAATGCTAAAATACTACTAAACTATATGCTACTATATATGCGGATATACTTAAAGAATTTTTAAAGAAAAATGTTAGGACAATCAAGTAGGTAGGTAATACACAAGTCAATATGATTTTAACATTTTAATAACATAACATATCGTCACGCCTTTCCCCCGAGGGGGCTGGCAGAGATGTAATACAACACCCACACTTCGCCGGACGATATTCAGTCCCAAATGTGACGGGGGGCGAGCCTGTCGCCATACACCGGGCTCCAGTCATGTAGCAGATGACATACAATACGCACATAGGTATTATACGCAACAAATTGGTGCGTGCCGTCGGCTGGGTTCGAACCCGCTCCCTCTGGCTTGAGATGCGGACCTTCTCTTAACTAGGCTGCCATCGCTTTTTAACAGCTAAAAGATGCATTAAAAATAAAGTCATTTTAAATAAAACAAGTGTCGGAATTATCCAGCTGCGCAAAGGCTACATTATTTCATTTCCCAGCGACCCTGTTTTCGTACGTGAGTCATATTTTTATCCGAGACCTTGTATTTGAGGGCTGCAGAAGCGGAGATAGCTAAATTTGTAGAATCCTAAGGAACGAGTCAACTTTCTTTGAAATATTTACCAAAATGCCTAAGTGGGTACCTACGTATTTAGCTTAGTTTTTAACAACAAATTGTGTCACAGTACTTTCATTAGTATTAGTATTTTAATTAAGTACGAGTACCTACCTACGAGTATTACTTTTTCAAAATACCTACAAATAAGTAAGTGCCTAATAATCGTTGTAAAACCAAATTTCAAGTTTGAAAAAGAAAACGAAAAAAAAAGAAAACATCAAAAGCTAAAGGTTTAGTGTTTACCATAGAGAAATTAATGTAACCAAAGTCACATATTACCTCGAAGAAAAACTTCCCAGACTTAGTAATTTTTAAGTCGAATTTTTATTTTGTATTTAGTACCTCCCCTAAAATCGTACCCCTTGCCACGTTCATGAGTGGGGGACAAGGCGTGCTTGAATGAATTATGCATTTACAACCGCCTTCATCACGCAGGTTATGGGCCCATTCCAGTTTTTCTTTATTCACTCTAATGCAGGGCTTTACGGCTCGCAAAATGTTATTATTTTTTATCTTTATGATTCATTTCAGTATCAATTTTACTTCACTTTTAACCCCCGACGCAAACAGAGGGGCGGAAAGCCTATATACCTTTGTCTATGGTATCGTAGTTCCTATACAGTAGATCGTATTGTGGTGGTTCATTGCTACGTTTATTGTTAACTAGCTGCACCCTGCGGTTTCACCCGCGGTTAAAAAGTATTCTATGTGCTATTCTAGACTATAATCTATCTCTGTGCCAAATTTCATTCAGATCTGATAGATAGATAGATAGATAAACTCTTTATTGTTCACACCACAGATAACAAAAATAACAAGAGAATAATTATGATAAAACTTATTAAATAGTGTAACAACTATCTGTTCAGCTGTTTTGGCGTGAAAGAGTAACAAACATCCGTCCATCCATTCTTACAAACTTTCGCGTTTACAATATTAGTAGGATTTAGCTTTTTAAAAGTTTTGCAAGGTAATTAGCTCTTTCTGAATTGATCAGTGCACTTTTTATGTTCAAGTTTTATTTTTTTATAGTAATTAGTCAGTTATTTAAATTAAAAGTAGTTAGTGAAATATGCGTAGTATTCAACCACTATTTTTTTCTCTATATAAAGAGACCTAAAAATCGACTAACTATGTATTGGGCAATTATTGTAATTGCACAAGTTGTTTCCGGGTTCTGTACCTAAATACCAAATAATACCTGTACCAGAAAAACTACACTACTGACTACACCACTGTTGTCTGATACTCGGTTTTAATGGTAAACCAACGGTAGTTATAAATACAAATAAAAAAAAAGAATAACGACGACTAAACTCAGATTTGCATGGACCTCTACCGCCTCGGCACCAATTAGTGCCAGGCTACAGTCTTCATTATAAAAAGAAATTTGTTGTTCACCCGTTACTTTCCCTCCCGTTCTTTTTTACGAGTCGAGCGCCTTCGTAATTTACGCTTTTATTCCATAAATCACGTGAAGCTCTCACGTTGGCATCGAGTTGCCAAGTACCTTTATCTCCTGCCAAATCATCTACCCGGCTAGTAATCGTAATAGTTTACCAGGCAGCTATTTGTATGCATTACTGCTAACACGAAACCCATTATGATTTCCAACGCGATAGAGAGACAAATAAGGCCATAATGGAGAGATTCTACGTAACCGTTGTAGGTCAATTTACAAGAACGTGCCTGTGAATATTTACTGTGATGCCAGTTATGCTGAAGGCTGTGATGGGATTTCGTACGCTAGTTTCAAACATAGCGACATCGTGACTCGATTTTATGCTAGAACGAGGTTAATTTTACTAAATAGGTGGAGTAACTATTGAAAATATACCAATCTACTAAATCCTATTAATATTAAAAACGCAAAAGTTTGTAAGAATGGATGGATAGATGGATGGATGTTTGTTACTCTTTCACGCCAGAACAGCAGAACAGATCTGGATGAAATTTGGCACAGAGATAGATTATAGTCTAGAATAGCACATAGGATACTTTTTAACCGCGGGTGAAACGGTGGGGCGCAGTTGGTTAAGAATAAATAGGTAAGTAACTAAAAATTAACAATGAATAATTAAGCTATTGGTAGATATTTAAAATGATCTGGCTTAAGCATGAGCATACCCCCTTACAAATCAACGTTGTTTGGTCTCAGAATGGTCATGAACAGTGTTTTGTTTTTTTCCATCAAGTTTAAAAAAATAAAAGAAAGAATAAGACAAAACACTATAATTATTCCAAGGCTATACAACGTTTATTAGTAAGGGACAGGGTATATGTTTTATTTTGTATGAACAATTTGTTTATAAATAAATATAATAATTTTCGGGACACTTCCACACACGGTCGTCGGACCCCTAACTAAGCAAAGCTTGTACTATGGCGGCCAGATACTGATATACATACATATATATTTTTAAATATTTACTTGAATAGATAATTAACACCCAGACATAGAACAAACACAAATGTTCATCACATGAATGTTTGCCCTAGGTGGGAATCGAACCCACACCCCCTAGCTCAGAAGGCAGGTTCACTACCGACTGAGCCACCGAGGCAGTCAAACAAAGAGTTTATAAAGGGTTTATAAAAAATTTATTACAAGTATAAGTAACAAATTCCGAGACTGCTCCACATTTTTCATATTTAATATCAAATGTAGAGTAGTCTCGGTGGGTGCAGTTAAAAAAATAGCAGTTTACACTTTAGAATACTAACTTGTTACTCATCCAGTAGTAAATGAGCGGGTTGAACATAGAGTTCGCCATCGCTAGCCAGTAGAAGCCGAGGTAGATGTGCTGGGCGAAGGGCGCCGACGCCAAGGCTTGGTGGTGGTACACGAGCACGAAGTACGCGTGGTAGGGCAGCCAGCACAGCGCGAACACCATCACCACCAGCACAAACATGCGCACGACCTGCGACACCAACATGTCCATAATAACCTGATTAATAGGACCTGTATGATTCAAGTGTTAATGGTCAAGAGTCAACCTAGGCGATCATATCACGATCAAACTCAGACCAACCTAGAGGAAAAGATGGAACACTGCGTTATATCTCGCTGAAGCCACTTCTTTTTAAACTTGTGTGTGTGGTAAATGTAATCCTGGCCATATTTTCATAATACACTCTGTATATTTATGTACACGAAATTATACTATAAACCAGTGCTCATAATGTCGAGGTAAGAATGACTAAGCGAAGAGCGTAGTTTTTTTGCGTCAATGTGTGCGTGTTGTGTACAAATACGACAGTAGCATAGTTTTTGGATGGTTTTTGGCTTCACCTAAATCATACGCCGTGCGCCATCTTATTCTTTATGTTGATCTGAGCGATGATCTGAGCGATCAAATCGAAGACGTTTCGAAGAAAGGCCAGGCCAAAAGTATTCGACCAACATGTATGAGATTTATGCAAGTCTCGTGGAAGTAGAAGAAGTGTATTTAAAGCGTATACTAGAATCGTATCAAGTGGAGATAAATGGTCTCCTCCTACCCCTACGGGAAAAAGGCCTGATAATCTGTATGTTTTAAAAAATAAATAAAAAGGTATCGTTTGTATGTAAGAGGTATGTAGGGTGCAATGTCCGCATTTACAGTTCCGATTTATAAATTATTTACTAAAAGACAGGTATACAATTACTGAGATATCAAGCTGAGAAATATGGGGAAGGCTTAGCGTTGATTGACATATGGCATCGAACTTAAAAAGAAATGTCTGACTCTATCATGGATAATTTGTGCAAGAAAATGATTGCTCTTTGCTTGAGCATACAACGATGTAACGATGTATTCAATGTGTACGGGTAACTAGGTCGTAAGATGGTGTTATTATGTGTGTGGGATTCTCAATTCAAACATTTCTTTACGACTGGACCAATTTTAATGTGAATGATATTATTATACTATTATTCTTCGAGCTATTTCAGAAAAACATGTTATTATATTTAAATGAAAATATTTTAGTTTTAAATCTTTTGAAGTTAGTTGAGACGTGTGTAAAAAATTTGCCTGAGGGTTTATATGAAAAAGTACTCAAAATAATGATGATAAAACATGTTAAGAAAGCCTTCTTTAAGATAAAAGCCGACCATTATGAAATCAGGCTCATAGAAACAACAAATTAGCCATAAAAACACTCGGTTCCTTCCGAGAACTAAATTGGTTTTAAAATGGGTTTGTTTACGGATACTGAGCTCAAATAAACGAGTTTTAAAGAACTTTCATCTGATCTCAGTGGAGTTATGACCACTGTTTGGATAGTTCATAATGGACTTTGCAGTCTCTTTCTTCAACTTCTACCTTCATCTGTCATTGTTGATATTAATATAGCTGTATATTGTACGACGTAGTGTACAAAATGCACTACGTACACAGAATAAATATAACATATCGTCACACCTTTCCCCCGAAGGGGCTGGCAGAGGTGTAATACAACACCCACACTTCGCCGGACGATATTCAGTCCCAAATGTGATACACCGGGCTCCAGTCATGTAGCAGATGACATGCGACGCCGTCGGTTGGATTTGAACTCGCTCCTTCTGGCTTGAGAGGCGGGCCTTCCCTAACTAGGCTATAATCACTTCACAGAATAAATAATAGTAGTATTATTAAAATGTATAGCTATATTTATATCGCTAGCACGTCAATTGTTTTACACTCTGTTGTTTTTGTTCAGGGTTTTTTTTATTACATATAAATCGGCATTTAAGCACCAATTCGCGTGGTGGTAATTGACGACGCGACGTAAATCTGATGCTATCGACTGATATTGGATAAGTTCTGTTATTATAAATAAATATATAATATCTATCAGACTACAAAATGTAGTAAACTATGACATTTGCATTTGAAGACGAATCTAACGACTTTACTATCCAAAATCGATTAAAGTTTGACGTTACGTAATTGTATAGGAACTTACATAGGGTCTGCGTCTTCCAAAAAATTCTGACAAACCCGTCACAAATTAGGCGCAACCAACATCTTTTTTATCTTTGGTAGCTATTATCTTTACAAAATGGCGTTAGTTGCCTAATTTGTGAAGGGTGTGTCAGTAATTCTCGAAAGACGCACTTGCCCCACAGACGCATTTGCCCCAGTTGACCCTACATGCCGGAAAAACTTACCCTCTTTATAGACAGTTGGGTAACGAGTGACGTTAGCGGCCATTACAGATAGACAAAATAAGTCTTATTTATTACCATTGGATATTTTGTTCCTAAACAGATACGACCAAGATAATTAAATGTTTATTGTGCAATTCGAAATTGTTTTACTGATAGCTTGTTTTGGTTCGTTTACGTAAAATTTGGTTATAAACCAGAGCTAGACATTTCAGTGGGTTGCGACAACAAGTGCTTTCGTAATTTCCTAAACACTTTATCTTTGTCGTTTATTATAATGAAGAGAGAAATAGCTGAAGTCATTCTTAAAGACCATTTTTAATATTTTTATTGACTGTTTCGGTGGCTCAGTGGGTAGTGAACTTGTCTGAGCTTGGGGCGTGGGTTCGATTCCCACCTAGGGCAGACATGCATGTGATGAACGTTTGTGTTTGTTCTATGTCTGGGTAATAAAATCTATTTCAAAATATAAATTATGTACTTATGTATTTCAGTCTCTGGCAGCCATAGTAGGTGCAAGCTGTGCTTAGTTTGGGGTCAGCCGACCGTGTGTGAAAAATGTCCCAAATTCAATAATTTTAATAGTTTTTAATTCTTCGTTAATTCTTTATTCATAATTATTTTTTAAACTAATAATTAATAAAGAATTCATTACTATTAAATTCTAGTAGCCTAGTTGGAGAAGGCCTGCCTCTCAAGCCAGAGGGAGCAAGTTCAAACCCAGCCGACGGCACGCACCAATTTGTTCATTGTGTGTACATATGTGCGTATTGTATGTCCTCTGCTACATGACTGGAGCCCGATGTATGGCGACAGGCTCACCCCCTGTCACATTTGGGACTGAATATCGTCCGGCGAAGTTCGGCTGTTGTATTACACCTCTGCCAGCCCCCTCGGGGAAAGGCGTGAGGATTTGTATGTTCAATTCTTCCAAAACTAAAATGTAATTCCAGATTTACTGAAACCAAATTGATATTGTGATTGAAAATGAAAGTAAGCCTTTCGTTTCTATTATTAAAATCGATCTTTTGTTAGAAGTTATTAGGACGTTACATGGTCGTCTAATTTAAATAGTTGTCTTTTGTATTGGGAAATCGATGTTATTTTCACAGCGCTAATGATCTTTGGTTGAATTTCCGCCCTTTGTTAGGAAATGGCAGTACGTTACAGTTCATTAGTTAAAGTGTCTTTGTTCCGCACAACCACGTCAACGTGATACCATCAATAACGCACCAGTGTCAAATTCGGAATTCGCATCATCATAGGTTAGGTGTGACACAAAGTGTGTGTAACCTAATACTACATGCTGGTTTTGGGTGTAGTGATACTTAAGGGTGTTGTTCTAATTGTTCTCTATAGAGAACAATTTTGCAAAATTCGAAAAATAAAATCAAGTCTTCATTTAAAATTGAACACGTGACTAGTTATTTTGTACTAGCTGCACCCCGCGGTTTCACCTGCGGTTAAAAAGTATCCTATGTGCTATTCTAGACTATAATCTATCTCTGTGTCAAGTTTCATCCAGATCTGTTCAGCCGTTCTGGCGTGAAAGAGTAACAAACATCCATCCATCCATCTATCCATCCATCCATTCTTACAAACTTTCGCGTTTATAATATTAGTAGGATGGAGACTCGACTATTTTTCTTCGAATTTCGCTAACTTAAGTTCTGCCTGGTATAATAATATACTCCGCCAGGTATAGCATTCAGAAACACGTAGTGATGATAATCGATGCCTAAGCAAGACCGAAATAAGTCATTTACAACAAGTTCGAAAGAGACGGATGACGATGACGTCATTATGTGTTTGCTGAATGCTAGAACTATTTTTTTGGATCATGATGTTCTGTAAGTTATTTACTTTGACGGGTAGAATAACAGTAAGTATTAATACACCCAAAACCAGCGCGTTGTATATTTCGATGGAAATAAGGGCTATTTTCAAATAATCAAAAAATATCTTGCAGGCAGCTGCAGCAGCTGTATACAATAATTGTAGCAGTGTAAAGTATTTTTTTTTGTTTTGCCCATAGGGCAGACTAAAGCCAACATGGCCATACCGCCTTGTCATCCGTTTGATTTTTTCTTAAATGAGTGATGAAGATGAGAAAGGAGAGGGTGATGAAAGATGAGATGAATCCCTCCCCTTTTCCAATTTCAGTAAAGCCGTGGATACTTTACTGAAACTTTAAGTCAAGTTTTGTAGAGAACACGAAAAGTAGCATTTCCTAATGTTTGTATCATTTGCCCACACTCGTGCACGTTAACGAACCGCCAAAGGTTAATAATCCACAATTATTACACTTGAACACTTGAAGAATCACAAGTTTTAGAAAATAATACAAAATCACGACACCATCTTTTCGGTTCCCGCCAAAACTCCGCATGAAGTACTAAGCTTCCTTACTTCATGCCCAACAACTTTAATTCCACAACTTTTTAATAATTTGGCTTGTTATGTTCTGACACAAAAACATAAATATTTAAAATAGGGCTTTATGAGACAATAACTTTACGCGGTTTCAAACATAAAAGAAGACTAGAAACCGGGCAAAGTTTAGGAGCTGGCATTTTCATTCATTAAAACAAAGCTATAATATGTAACTACAAAGACTTAAAACATATTTTTTAGTGAATGTATTAAGTAAGTTTTGTAAAAAGATTTGAAATAAAAGTTTTTGGGTACGGTGTCTTTACATTTTATCTGCCTGCCTAACTTAAGCTACCTGCGAGATTATGTTTGATTAGCGGTCTCCCGTAATTTATTAACTCTTTATTAACTCTTTAATTTTTCGGGATAAAAAGTACTCTATATCCTTTTCTGTATCCCAGACAACGTGTGTGCAAAATTTCAAGACTTTTTGACCGCCGGGTGAAAACGCGCGGCGCAGCTAGTATGTACATATAAGCTTTGTGGTAAAAAAAAAAAACATCTACTAAGGAACTCTTTTTCATATTTAGCTAACAACACGAGAAACCAGTTGGCGTGTTTTGTACGACATTCTGTTTTCTCAGTAAGCCATGTTAAAATTACAAGGCTGTAGGATTCTTTAAATTGCGTTGTCAGTTAATAAAAGATACGACGTGTATAAAAACATTCTTATTTTCTCCGTTGATTTGGACCCATAAAACTTTCTTCATGCCAAGATGTGCGACTTTCCGGACAGTTTTACACATGGGCTTATTTGAATATTCTGCTGGCTTTGAACAGTGAGAATGGCGGGGCGGAAATGGAACGTCAGGTTTTGTTTCCCCGTTTGTTGTTTTTGTTGCTGTACTTACCGACTTTCTGTTCATTTTAAAGGTTAGTCTATGGTAAGTTCTAGTCGTGTTTCGGGATGTAGTCCGGTGTAACCGTTCTGAAGACGGGTCTGAGCAGTAGCGCGCTTGTAGCTCCTCACTCAACTGCCGTCTTTGTACTTCTTCACTCTACAAAACTTCAATGCTAGAGTGAATAAGTACCCTATAGGTCGTCGTGCTCCATCTTAGACCACAACGTCGCTTAACATCAGGCGAGTTGGTGGTCAAACGCCGACCTATTTTACATAAAAAAAAAAAAAGGCTTACGCTGAATTGAACAAAGCAACTTGTTCTGTGAAAGCTTTTTGATTAATAAATATATTTTTTTTACTTTGGATAAGCCTGTGCTTGAACTGCTAATTTCCTGTTGTAAAGTCATGATTTTCGCCTCAATGATTCTCTTTACAAGATGTTTTGCAAAAACATAAAAAGCTAATTGCTCTCCTTTCAAATGTTTACCAAAGCTCCCAATTCAAACCTTAAAAATTGGATTCCTGACCCATTGAAAAATTTAATTTTCCCAAAAAATCTGGTGTAAAATAAAACCTTGTTTCTTTGCGTACACAAATTCCAAAGCAGAGTTACTTAGATACAACTCAATATCGAAATCAAAAAAGTATCGACCTGCTTTGCTATTATCTGCTTCCTTTTGTTCGTATTTTTCATTTCATTCCTCTAAGAGCGAACGAACTGACAACACTGTTCTATAAAGCATTGCCCTGAATTTCTTTTCAAGTATAGGAATCATTTTTTGCACATTCTCGTCGCTTTCACAGATTTTTCAAACTATAACCTTTGACAGTGGCGCGGAAAAATACACGCCGCGCCGTGACCAGAATTCTAAGCCAATTTACGTTGTATTGTGTCAATGGTCTGCTGCACAGTGGTTAGCCTGTGATCGACAGATGTCCAGGAAGCTTATATAGACCAACCTATTAGTTAGAGGAAACTTCCTTAAAGAAGATTAGGGTTGTGACAGCTGTATTGTTGTTTACGGTAACAATCTATGTAACAAATTGATCCCATAACTACGAGTATATTTCTCAGACATCTGTTACCTAAAGTACATTAGTTACCATCTGCTCTAAAAACGAAAAACTCACATTTTATTCGCTATTCTAAATACTTTTTTACCAACACCGCGACCTTTGAAAACTGTATAGAGATTGAGTTTTTTATTTCTTTGGAGCAGATAAATTACATTATGCTTGATATAATATTTGAATGTAAACAAGCGATATTTATAGGGATATTAAACTCATTTTTTCTCTCTAATATACTTACAGTATGAAACAAAGTGGATACAGATTTCACTCGACATTGACGAAGATGAATAGACTCTCACAAGGAACTAAGCATATTTATTTAGACAGCTTCCTGTGTACGTTGTGGTATTTTAGCCGAAAATTCGCTACCATGGAGCTGCTCTGATGATGCAATCGGAAGGTAGATATACTAAATTAGTATAGTTCGTTGTATTCCACATACACTTCGATATACCATCAACAATGCATTGGTTAAACCACACCTATTAAACTTAATTGAAATTTGGGGTTGCGCCTCAAAAACAAAATTAGCTGAACTACAGTTGCAAAAGATAAAATAATGAAAATGCTTTTTAACTATTCTTTTAAAATAATGAATGTCAAGCGATTATATATTTATAACGTATGTATTTTTATTCGTACATCACTAAATAAAAGCATTTACACTAATATTACTTTTACAAAAATTAAACAAACTACAAAGCGAAGTACCCGACGAGCTAGCCTTTTAGTCTTGCCAAAAGCTAGAAGTAACTACGCCAAAAAAACACTTACTTTTAAAGGAGCACAACTTTATAATAAGATACCATTACTCATAAAAAAAAATTCTTTTAACGTATTTAAAAAACAATTTGCTCAATATCTGATGGCCGATCACATTCTTCTAAGCAAATGAATACGTTGAAAGGATTGGTAGCCTTTCTAAATACGACGACATTATAATTTTGTTGATGTTTAGTAATTGTTCTCAAGTGAGTGATATGTAATGTCTTTATTGAGAATAAATGTCTTTAAACCTTAATTAAATCCTATTTTCGAGTTAATGTAGGTCAAATCCACAACGAAAATATATACATACATGTATACAGAAGCCGACCGCCCGCTAAGATTCCTACGTTAGAAGCTGCCTCAGAACACATAAATAAGGTACAATTACCGGAGTTTTTTGTGTCTACCACAAAAAATCGTTACATTTTCGCGAAAACTTTGCAATAGATACCGTAATGCGCAAAAATACTTCAAGTTAATCTGTTTGTAAAGTAAACATAGACACTAAATGGTGTCTACCATTGACTGATTCACATTGACTGACTGATTGATTGACTAAATGATGTCTGAACTCTGCCTTATACTTTTAAATAAAGTTATAATTTTATGTATATCACTAAAGGCGTCGACTGACTAAAGCCGAACTTCATACCGTATCGTTTTGTCGCAACAGTTCGTCGTATCAATACAGTGAGCCCAACCGTTCGCCGTGAGAGCCGTATCGTACTGTTACGCATACACGATACGCGAATACAATAAGTTACGAAGAAACGTTATCAGTCAGTCACCGCCTTTTAATTTTGTATGTTACTATCAACGATACGATGGTATTGTTACGCCAGTCGCGGCCGATGAAGAAACTATACGCTAATCTGTGGCGATGTTGTTTACAACTACCAATAGGTAACGTAGATTAGACAATAGTAGCAGCTCGAGTCGCGCGTTCCATTGTTAAATGCGGAACAAAAGAAATCTTTCTGGTAAGCACCGTTTTTATGATGTTTTTATCTATTTAATAATGGGGTGTTTATTTGAATCCGAATGTTCTAGATTGAACGCGTGGCTCCAAAACAACTTTTTGTGTGTTTGCGCTATTGTTTAATCGGATGTTCTGGATATCTTAAATTGTATAAATACGCGGACGACCGACGACTCGGCAGTCAGTTTTGATTATGCGTTCAAAGTGCTAACATCAAAGTAATTGTACGAGAAGTGTTCAGAGTGTTATAGTGCAAGTGTCTAGTGTAGTGTAACAGTGTTTGTCTACTTGGTGAATAAAGTGAATCTTCGTATATATCGACGTTTCATTCCTTTTATCCTAACCCCGTTCGCAACAGTATTACCCAATTTTATCACATTCAAGTTTAGGTCCCGACCGACGGAACGCACCAATTTGTTCATTGTGTGAACATATATGCGTATCGTATGTCATCTGCTACATGAAAAGAGCCCGGCGTATGACGACAGATTTACCCCCTGTCACATTTAGGACATAATATCGTCCGGCGAAGTGTGGGTGTTGGATTACACATCTGCCAGCCCTTTTGGGGAAAGGCGTGAAATTTTATGTTCAAATTTAGAAATAATATTTACATGAATTAAAATTAGTAATTATATTAAGATAGCAAAAGCTGTAAAACAAGATTATAAGAAAAATATAGGAAGTATAAATTAGATTAAAAGTTCCGCGAAGCTCTGAATTTTCTATACAAACACGCTTGTCAATTTTCTTGGAAAAGATTTGTCAAATTATGATGAAATTTGGCGTGTACAATTAAATAAACTATATCTACGCTCTATGTTCTTTGTTTTTAAAAAGAACGTCCTCAAGAGAAAATAGAGCTATGAAAAATATTCGCATTTGTAAGGGGTCACTTTTGACTGAAATTTTTAATAGATAGACAAAGCAAATCAAAAATTCATTTACATAGGGAGGCTGTCTACATTATTAACTTTTAAATTAAACTAAAATACATGGGAAATTTTTAGTTATGCAAGAATGATTAGAGAAGTGAAAAAGTCATTAAAATTATTGAAATTGGACTTTGTCACTCTGTAGCTAACTTTAGAAGCTCGTTAGTATCTCTTCACTCGTCGTCTTCTTCTAGACGAAATGGCAACAGAAAACCTTTAGTCAATGCGAAGTTAGTCAAAAGAGGACGCCGGACCCTTAATCGAAATAGTTATTTGTTAGCAAGGTAGCATAGTTGTTTTTTGGCGCAAGTCTAGTATCAAACCTGAGTAAGTATAGGACTCTACGATTGGATTGAATAGGATTCAAATAAAAGTAGAAATCTGAGCGTAGCGAGCATTTCAAAGGTACGAGACAAAATAAATTATCACCTCACTACAGAGAGAAAATGCTACGCGCAAAACTTGATTAAAGAGAACAAACTTTTTTAACTTTTTATTTTCATACGATCGTCATGCTAGACAGTGCAATTATTCTAAAAATGAGAAACTGACATAAAATAAGTGTTCATGCAAGTTCAGTGGACTGGCGGTATAGAAAACTATTGAAAAGAACGAACTTTTCAAATAAATAATTTTATAAACTCTTTCCACGCTAGCAGATAAAATGCACTTTTGCACTCAGATTTCCAATGATAAACATAATCTTTCCAAGCTTGTGAGGTAAAAAGAGTAGCTATTTAACCATAAGTAAGTTATACATAGATGTAAACTGAAGTTTACCAAAATTTTACCAACTAAAAATGTTTACCTATTGTTTTTTATCACTATTCAATAAGTGTAAATTAAATGTCATAAATAGACGGTTAAATAAATATTCATAACATATATCATCACACCTTTCCCCCGAGGGGGCTTGGCAGAGGTGTAACACACAGCCACACTTCGCCGGACGATATTCAGTCCCAAATGTGACAGGGGGCGAACCTGTCGCCGTACACCGGGCTCCAGTCACGTAAACATAAAATACGCTAATATGTTCACAATTGTGTATTGTTCATTAGAACAAATTGGTGCGTGCCGTTGGCTGGGTTTGAACCGGCTCCCTTTGGCTTGAGAGGCAGGCCTTCTCCAACTAGGCTATCATCGTTTTTTTAAATAAATAATCGCCAGCTTAAAATTTGGTCCTTAACTTCAGTCAAACCCATTTGGCCATTATGTAAATTGAGTGATCACTGTCACAATTTAGGAATTACACAACTGACTTTCGTAAATCAATGATATTAAAACTTAAAATTAAACATAACATAAATGTGGTACGTAGGTATACTTAACTGATTTTAAATCGTGATATTAAAGTTACTAACTTACTATATTAGTAGATACCGGAGCTTAGTACGGCGTAACTAATTTCTAACGATCACGGATGAAACCTTTTTGTAACTTTTAATCAGAACAGATGAAATCCGTGAAGACTTGAAGGCTACTCTCCTAATTTCAGGTAGGCAAGTAATCCTCGAGAACCTAACTAGGCAAATCTCATTTAAATAAAAAGCTAAACCTTGTCAGAGTATTATTATGATAAATTTTCATTAAAAAGCTTTTCTCCCTCAAACAAGGAGCTAATCACAGCAATTTTAACAGTTTAACTACAGATATTAGTAAAGTAATTTAGACTTTATAAAAACTTTCGTGATTCTAAAAGTTAGAATCTCTGGCCAATAGAGACGAAAGTCTCAGTATTAAAACAGTGCTATAAAAATCAGCGATAAAAAAGCGATGGCAGCATAGTTGGGAGAAGGCCCGCCTCTTAAGCCAGAAGGTGCGGGTTCGAACAAAGCCGACTGCACGCACCAATTTGTTCATTGCGTGAACATATGTGCGTATTGTATGTCATCTGCTACATGACTGGAGCCCGGTGTATGGCGACAGGCTCGCCCCCTGTCACATTTGGGACTGGATATCGTCCGGCGAAGTGTGGGTGTTGTATAACACCTCTGCCAGCCCCCTCGGGGGAAAGGCGTGACGATGTGTTTATGTTAAAAATCAGAAGGTAACCTTTATGTCTTTAAAACAAAGGCCAATTACGCTAAGCTAAAACACTTACATTTGTTTCTGAAGAACACCGCTAAAACTGTAACGTAACTACATTAAAGGCAAAACAGACCTCCAAGATGGTTTGATTATGCAAATCACCACGCCACAATATGTTTGCTTGCAACTTAGATACACGTAAAATTTGTAGGAATAATCCCTCGTCGAATAACAGAGAGAAATACGAGCCCCAAATAGCGATGATTATGTAAATTTGCTTTTGACTAGGTGTAAAGGATTTTGAGAGCAGATAACATATCGTTTGTGACATGTCGACAGTTTGTTGCAGATTACTGTATTTCGTTTTTGTTGTTTTCGATATGAAATGTTTAGCATTTCCAGCAATCACAGTAGGTATCTAAATAACTACATACCCCCTTAACAATAAACGTTATATAGCGTTGAAATAGTTATACAACGTTTATTGCTAAAGGTGATTGGGTTTAGGGTTCTGTTCTATTTAAAAATATCAGTACCAGTCTATGTAAATATGCTAAATGTGACAGCAATTGATTGTGGTTATAGGGTTGGATTTGAAAAAAAGTTGTTTTGAATTACGAGTAGGTACTTACGAGTATTACTTTTTACTTTTACTTTTTACTTACGAGTATATGTGTGTTTTACTTAGTACAGCAAAGCTTGTGACCCTATATTGATTTAATACGATAAAATAAGAACTGCCAGGGAGTGGAACGCACTTCCTGCCTCGGTGTTCCCCAGCAATGGATACAATCTGGGTCTCTTCAAGACAAGAGTGAATAGCCACCTCATGGGCAAGCGTGCTCCATCTTAGACCGCATCGTCACTTTCCATCAGGTGTGTTGGAGTCAGACGTGGGCCCATTCAATCATAAAAATATGTTTATATATATTTATATATATATATATATGTCGGAGAAAATAGGAAAGGCCGCCGCGCTGTGACCTACCACTTTTGAGGAAAATCTAGTAGGCCGAGGTGTTGTATCTGATTTCTGATCCGTGAACTCGCTATCACGGGCATTTATGGTCGGCGTCAAACTTCAGGAACGTTGAAATAAGGGGACAGCAGTGTAGACTTTTTACTATTTTAATTATACAGTCACTTAGACTACTTATTTAGTGAATCTTATAATTGGCGATTTAGAGTAATGGGTTTACGAAAGACCAATGCGTATGCGACCGCTTTCAGCCCAGTCCTGTCAACCACTGACTGACAGACATGACGTTCGCCCGAAATCCCAAACGCAACTCCATTCGGTGTTAACCGCTCTAAATTACCATAAACAAATCGATTCATCGTCAAAAATAACAGAACAAAAATACCATCGATTAACAACTCTCAAAATAAACTGATTTTCTTTATCGAATGATATCACGTGCCGCCATATATATCTCGTAAACCATTTAGTCATGTTAATACTTATAGTATTTGATTTACAAAGATTAACAGATTAGAGAGCCGCAGCCAGCTTGATTCAGTAAAGCCCTTAGTAAATTACAGAGCCACGGGATATCCTTCCAACACAGTAATTGATTAAATCATCATAGTTGATAGCTCCGTAACTGTCTGTTTCCTGTTCAATGAATGAAGAGCCCTCCAATTTAGAACTGATTAGATTTCTGCTAACTAATTCAACCCTTAGCACAACTCAAATATATTAACAATGTCTTAACACCGACACTTTAGTCAGCCAAAGTTAAGAGCTGAGATAGTTCCTGTCAGTTGGCGCCGATTCTGTTTTACTGATTTCTTAGTTGAACTTATCTCCCATAACTAAGAATAAAGAGAAAAGCAGAGCATTTTACGTAATACTTAGTCTAGTAGAGTGCTACAACAAAAATTCCACCATTCAAAAATTCAAAAATTCAAAATTATTTAAAAAAAAAACAAAATTATTTATTTACGAAAAGTACATTTTGTTTTTGTTGTTCTCTTACACTGACTTAGTTTCAATGAAAGTGACAGCCTAAGTGACAGAATAAAAATACCTAAGTAATACCTGAGAATAGCGTCCCTAATGTGATGCTTTTCTTTTATAGGCCAAAGGACGTTGCTAGGACGACGCCATGACTATGCACAGTCTAGTTGGCTCATACATTCATTCCTAGCAACAACTGGTAGACTTTTATTAACCAGCCTCACTAATCAATATATCTGAAGAGCACGTACATGCTACAATAGCAACACGTCTGCTATTTGAGCCAGTTATACGCATTCGTGATTCTTCCTACTTCACCTCACTCTCGCTCCACTTCAGTATTAACATCTGAATGTGAGGCGAACAATACAATTTCTCCGAATGTCTTCTCTGAATAAAATATTTGACGTTAGCATGTATCTCTCTTACAGTGTACCCACAGTAAAACATAAAATTGAGATAAAAAAGACAAATGAAACGAATAATAACCTAAACATATTTAAAAGAAGGCCCTTCAGCAACTTATTGGCATTTATTGTCCAAGAATGTATAAAGAAATAGCTTCAACGTTTGCTTCAGAAAATATGACAATCAGATGCTCATTCTTGTGCTCCACGTAGGGAATATCTTTTACACATTATAATTAAATTTCACATCACACTAATAATCACGAGAGTAGCTCTGTTTTCAATATGTTACGTATTCCGGCTATAAATACAATTGAATCAATCTAGATTAAACTTTTCAGAGAGAAAGATGTATTATACCCGTAAGAAAGGGCAAAACTTTTTATGCTAAAATATGATCTTAGGGAAAACCCGGAAAACCATTAACGTTACTGAAGAAATAAGAAAATGTGATGAAATTTGAAAATGGATGATCGAAATAGCCCTAATTTTTTTTATCTCTTGACAGTGAAATACAATGTGCTGGTATGGTATTTTTAAGTGTATTAAATTAGTAACTTAAGAGATACTTAGTTACTTGTTCTATATACGCGTCAAAGTAAGCAACTTATAGAATACAGTTTGCAAAAATCGGAAGAAAAAGAATTGTCTCTCTATACAAAATAACTAGTCAATATTTCAATTTTTTTTTTAAATAATATTTTTTTTAAACTTGTGTTCTAGGAATTGTTTACTTTGACGGGTGCAATAACACCCTTGAGTATTACTACACTCAAAACCCGGACCTTGTGTAGCTAAGTTCTCTTACTTAAACAACATTTTTTTTAAACTTAATAGGCTTGCGTTTGGCCGTTAACATGCCTGATGATAAGCAGTGATGCGGCCTACGATGGAGCACGCTTGCCTAGAAGAAACCGATTCACTCGAGACTTGATTAAGACACCCAGATTATAAGTGTCAGGGAACACACACTCTGGCAGAGTATTCCACACTCTAGCGGTCCGTATAAGAAAAAAAGAACCAAAGCATTTTATCTACAAATAATTATATATCCTACATACTTTATTAAAAGTAATAAGTTACATAAAGAATTTAATTACTCGTACCTATTTACAGACTGTTAAAGATCCAGCGAAAATACATCAAACATTCTTTAAAGTTTTAATTTTCTAGTCTAGGCTTTTATAAATTCAGGCACTGTAACCCATCAGTTTATTTAAATAGTTATCCAGAACAAAATTTAACCTACAGTGACACGCTATCAGCTATATAGTTATTTGTTTAGCTGTTGGGTCTCTGGGTCCGTGAGACGAAGTTGTAATTTGAAACCACATTTCTCACAGATTCGGTAAATAAGTTAAATCTAAATTAAAAGCAGTTAACTAGCACTTGATCTCGCAGTGGTAATAGTTGGGAGCAACATAAATGTACATACGTTTGACGTAAGTATATAAGACAAAATTAAATTCATAATTTTGTTCACTCATTCATAATTCAATAGCGCTGCTCTTGACGGTGCAGGAGTAATGACCAGGGGAACAATTCAGCTCCACAAAGCTGATAAGTTAACTGAACCATCGACGTTGCGTTTGTCATAAAAAAATGGACGGAGAATAGATCAATCTCACTAATGTCTCACAAACATGTCAGCTGGACTACCGGTGATACCTTTGTATTTATAAAACAATAATAATAATAATATAATAATACGTTTTTATTTCGTGATCACAATCGTGTTGGTAACATTTAAAAAAATTAATACATTACTTGTTAAAGTTATTGTGAGTACCTTTAAGATCACTGTACCCTGCACTAGGTCTCGTCAGAGCCTGTATTACAAGGTACAGTTTTATTTACAAGTTTTATGTACAAAATATGTGCGTATCATAACTATGTTTGCATAAATGTAGGTTTGTTTATATATATTTAAACATTTCTAATTCTTAGCCTAATAATTAAACATTTTTGTATGCCTAGGTTTAATATTTATGTTTGATAGTAACATTAATATATGTATGATGTTGTGAGTGAATCAGTGTTTTTGTGGTTGTGTGTGGGGGTGTGTTAGTGTGTGTGCGTTCATGTGTATATGTGAGACAGCTCCACATAGCACCTAGAAAGAGCTAGGCTTGCGGAGATGGCCACGGCGAATGTAATGTAATGTGTATGTGATGATGTAACCTGTTCAATTAACTATTTCTTTTATTTTATTTTTTGTAAAGTTGAAGACCCTATGATGTGACTTATTCCATTAATTTTTCTGTTTCGTCATAATAGTACTAAGCCGTTTTCCTGTCAGTTTTTCTGGACGGAGAATAGCTCAATCTCACTAATATCATACAAACGTGTCAGCTGGGCTACTGGACTGCTGGTGATACGTTAGTATTTGTAAACCAACAATAATACTGATCCGTTTATCTGTCAGTTTTTTAAGGCTAACGCACAGGGCTTACGTAACGTCAACGGTTCAGTTAAGCTTCGACTTGTTTAGCTAAATTGTCCCTTGGTGGTTTTCTGCTAATGAGTTCGTGACTTATAATCAAACAATCGTTTTGTTAACACTAACCTTTCGCTTGGCTCTGACGACTTGCATCTGGTGGTGCGTGCACTCGCCAATGGCGCGCCCTCGCAGCGCCGCGCTCATGCGGGCGTACGCCCACACCATCACTGACATTGGGACTACGTACGTCACTGCCAGGAATACTATGTTGTAGCTAGAACAACATAAACAATTATAATCTTACCCCTTTAGCAATAAACGTTCTATAGTCGCGGAGCAGTTACACGTTCTTTTGTCTTTTTCTTTCTTTAAAATTTTTGAACTCGATCGATAAAGACAAAAGACTGTAACTATTTATTATTTATCTATTTGTATTTATTTATAAATGCCTTATATGTAACTATTACTATATACATATACCCTGTAAGGGTATCGCATTATAAAACTAAATAAGACATTAAATCTTACAACTCTTCTAAAAAATAAAAAGTAAAACAATTTCAAGGTTAAAACAATAGTTTACGTGAGATTGGAATGCTTAACTAATATTACTTTTCTATTCTATTCTCTATTATACTATCTATTCTATACTCTATTCAGAAGCTGTGCAACGTTTATTGCTATGGGGGTTAATCAATAGCATCGTGTTAGATTACTACGTATAGAGAAGACACCGCACATCACTACCGTGTTCCGTTCCGTGCAGCCATGTGGCCATACTTCATTTAGTTGCTTGCTAGTTCTCGAGCACTTAGGACGTATTTGTATCTAAACGAATAAACGTTTAAACGCATTACATTTGCCTTCGAGTGCTACGATATCGCACTATTAATTCAAGCAATTATTGTTTCAGCGCTGCAGCAAACTTAAGTTTAAACTTTTTTTTAAATTGAGCATTATTCCTTCATGATGATTCCTTTTCTCTGTTCTCTATACGTAGTAATAGAACTCAATGATCAATAATTGTAAATTTCATAACATTGTTTCTGTGAAATTGCTTATTGAATTAGCTTCATATACCAAATTGTATAAAGTTTTTTAGTAGATTTCATTAAATTAGGCCTGTTAAATGCGTTAGTTGAAATTTCAAATTGTATAACGTTTAAATTAGATTCAAATATCAATTTGTATGAAGTTTTCTAGTAAATGTCAAATTCTAAATTAAGAGTAGAATAGAAAATTCATGTTCCTTAGTGCACTTAATGCGACGTTAAAGCGGAATTACACTAGATATTAGTTCAAGTAACAATTTTTGAAGATGAACTTCCGCAAAGTAACGCCTGATTCAATCAACTAGATAAATAGCCCATTCACGCTTAACGCTCTATTGCATTTTGAGACAATTGAGTGTAATAGTGATTAATTCGTCTAATTCTTTTGCAATGGGCGTATTCAATACTAATAAAAATAAAATCGGCTGCTTTACTAGCTTAACAGTTTCTGCACAGAAATCAAATACAGGCCTAGAATGACTTTTAAACATTATAAGGCCTAAAACCTTCAGAAAAAAGTCTGTACTACGCTTTACTGTTGAAATGTTTATCAAATACGTAACATGAAACTTTTATCCCAAACATGAAATTCAATAAACAATCCGCAATCAAAGTATTTCAGTCATCGACCTAGCCCTTTGGAGAAAACTGAAAGTAACTAACCGTGTTACGTAAAGTCTTTACGTGACCGAGGAAGCCAAGCTTCTTCGGTGAATATCTAACTTTTGTACCTGTAAATATTAAGTAACGAAAAAGAATAACAAGCACTTAAATGTTACCTCACCTTGTACCAATTCCTATCCTTTTTTCAGGAATCCATGAATAATTCAATGCCGAAAAGTAATAACTCGCTCGACTGATTTTGAACCGTCTATTTAAGTGCTAAGATCCTATTATTATTTATAGCCTTTGATGAAAAAAGTACTTTTGAACACTGAGCTGTGTTAGACATAGGGGTTTTTTTTAAAGAGCGTTTGGTTTGCAGTCGCGACTGTTTGATCTGTAACAACAATCGTCAAGCCTTCGGGCGGCCTAGAAACTCCCACATTAGAGCCAGCCACTTTGCCTATACAAACTTGTTTTTTTTGCTTTTGCACACTTTAGGTTAGGATGAAATAGACGTTTGACATAATTATAATTATGACGCCTGAATCCCATTTGTAGGTTTACATTGTGCTTGCATCTCTCTTGCAGAGCCCGACAGGGTCCATTGGACTATGTACTCATATTTTTTTAACATCTTGCACTGTATGGTTGCAAATAAAATATCTTGAATCTTGAATTTTGTTTTCTGTTCACATTATGTTGGCAGCGCGTCTTGCATTTAATTTTAAATGATTTTCAAGATGGTACTGCAAACAGCTAACTAAAAACAGCCAAATCGGACACAGACAAGTGGGTGAAATTTGACTTGAAATATTTGATCACAGAAAGATATTCCTGCGCGTGAGATGAGACGAGATTTTATCTTGGTCACTCTCATACCTATGACGTTTCAAACGAGAGCAACAAGGACAAAAAAAGGTGAGATGAAAATCTTAAATCTCCGAAAAGGGCCACAGGACGGGTATAAGTAAACTAGTGGCTCTGTGAGCTGTAGATCTCGCGGCCGACGTCTATTTTGTCTATAGGGCGCATTTCTCAACCGATTCTCGTGAACCTAATGCCCGGTACGCTGTCGAGGCCTCAGTGGCCAACAGCATAGAGTCATCCATTAAAAAAAAATATAAAAAAAAGATTCTCGTGAATTTTTTTGAGCGGTTTTGAATTTATACATTTTTTTAATTCAAATTCAAATATCATTTATTTTAGACATAGTCCATAAGTATAAATAATCACAATATAAAGTCCGATATACGTAATAAGTTAAAATAAAATAATATAATGGTCATGAAAGTGAAAAAATATATGTAGTACATATTTTAGCTGAGTCAGATTTTGGAATTTTTCAAAATTAAGAAGTTATGATTTTGAAACTGTCTCTGCCTGTTTTAAGACTGAAAACTACCGTGGCTCGGATGGCATGTTAAATTGTATGCACCAGTTGTTTGTTCTGCAACAACAATCGTCAAGCCATGTCAGAGGCCTTCGGGTGGCCTAGAAACATTAGGGCCCTACCATGACATTTTATTGCCATGATGCTAAAGTTTCGTATTCGACGCTGCGCGACCATGGACCTTATCACCCGGTGATAGGATTTGCGGTCGCGCAACAATACAATACAAAAACTCTTTATTGACACCAAATACAAAATAAATCTAAACTAAACATTCAAAAATATAGGTGCAATGGGCGGTCTTATGGCTTAAGAGCGATCTCTTCCAGACAACCTTTGGATGGAAAAAAAACATTATGATTAAGCATGGACGGTGGTGTGTGCTAAAGAAAAAAAAAGGAAACGTATCCCAACGTAACCCAGGGCTAGCCACTCGGCTTATACGAACTTGTTTGCTTGCTATATATTTTCAGGTGTTTATGCTTAAAACGAGGTCCTGAAAATTGGTTATTTTCTGCAACAGACAATCCTAACAATCTATTTTTCTAGCATCCTTAGTTAGCGAGTTCATGCATAACAATGTCCGCAACCCTTTTCGCGCAACTTTGGCCTTGTTAAAGTCTGGTTCAAAATAAAACAAACTCAGCAAAAACAGTCCCAATTACTCCCGAGGTATTAAGAAGCGTCAAATTGGTCGTTTCTTTTAATCTTTTTGAAAGTAAAAGTTGAAAATACACACTTTTGGCTGTAATTTTGAAAGACATCTCGATTTTTTCAAATTATACAAGGAAAGTGTAAAAACGTCACTTTCCATGCTCCTTCAAGCTATAAGACATTTGAATGTTACTTTTCACAAATTAAAAAAGGGACATACCTACCTAAAATCATGTTTTTGTTCGCAATAATCACGTAGAAATATGACGCACTAGCTGCGCCCCACGGTTTCACCCGCGGATAAAAAGTATCCTATGTGCTATTCTAGGCTATAATCTATCTCTGTGCCAAATTTCATCCAGATCTGTTCAGCCGTTCTGGCGTTAAAGAGTAACAAACATCCATCCATTCATCCATCCATTCTTACAAACTTTCGCGTTTATAGGTAATACTAGCTGCGCCCCGCGGTTTCACCCGCGGTTAAAATGTATCCTATGTGCTATTCTAGACTATAATCTATCTCTGTGCCAAATTTCATCCAGATCTGTTCAGCCGTCCTGGCGTGAAAGAGTAACAAACATCCATACATCCATACATACAAACTTTCGCGTTTATAATATTAGTAGGATAGGATAGGATTAGGATAATAGGATGGTGATCCGACACTGTAATAAATAATGAAGTTTAAATAATTATTGGCAATAATGGTCTGACACCAATATTGCCAATAATTATTTAAACTTCATTATCTTTACTAAGCCCAGTTTCATTTGGTATTTATTCATACTGTTCGGACATTGTAAATGACACCCTGATTAATCATTCGGCTCATAACATAATTAATATACCTAGGTAGGTCCATATTATTTATCTAGCGTCATCATTGTTCTTTACCCCTATAGTACCCTATAGTTAAAAAGGTTTGATGAAGTGGATAGAACAGGCCTGAATAATTATTTACATAGACCTCCCCTTCATCCTGACCCCTCTTCAATACCTTCCCAGCTCGAATAGTGGTGGTTGAAAAACAAATCCCTATCTGTTTTAGCGCCTAAATATAGGTACTCGTTAGAAATTTCTCTGGTGAAAAAGAAAAACACTCTTGTTTACTTCTCACGTAAGCCTGTGTGTTCCGTCACGTATTTCATTTATCAATTCACATGTTTCCGGAGGAAAGATTGAACGATAGTGATGAGAATGTTAAATGACGTCATGGAGAAAGGACTACACACCCATAAAGGAAATGGTTAAATTTCTCCACCGAGGGTCATTTCAACGAATGAGATATTACATCGGCCCAACGAAGAGACAAAAAAGATTTGGCAATAAAATAGGCCCGTATTTGATTCCTATCTTTTAAGAGTCCGGCGACCTAACTAACTTCGCATTGGCTTAAGGTATTCTATAGCCATTTCGTCTAGAAGAAGAAGACGAGCGAAGAGAGCGAGTAATGATACTGACGAGCGTCTAAAGTTACCTACAGAGTGACAGAGTGCAATTTCAATTTTTTTTATGACTTTTGCACTTCTGTAATCATTCTTAAGTAACTAAGAATTTCCCTTGTATTATGGATTCATTTAACAGCTAATGATGTAGACAACCTCCCTATGTAATGGAATTTATGATTTGCTTTGTCTATCTATTATATAAATCAGTCAAAAGGGACCCCTTAAAAATGCGGATATTTTTCATACCTTTATTTTCGCTTGATAACGTTTTAAAAAAAAACTAAGATCATAGGGGCGAAGATATTGTTAATGTAATTGTACAAGCTAAATTTCATCATAGTCTGACAAATGATGGTTTTCAAGAAATTTGAGTAGCGCGTTTGCATGTTAATTTCAAAACGTCGCGGCTCTCTTAATATCTACTATGAAGCTCCGCTTTCCGCATTTCCATCACGTTTTGCATGAAGGACATAGGACTAGCACATAAATCTAAAAAACATTTGAAAGGACCTTGACAACAAACATTAATAATTTACAGTTTAAAACTTACCAGTAGTCTGTTTTAGACGTGGGGTAGCTTCCGTCCGGCCATTTGATAAAGCATATCTCCCTTTCTCCGTTTATGTATCTACAACAAAGAAAAGACGACTTGCGTTAGGCTCAGAAAAAATTAAAATGTCAAAGGCACTGCGCCGTGATAAAGTGCCTTTCTGAAGGCCGCGACATAAGGCAATGGAATTGTACCCAGAAAATAAATAACCTTCGTCCAATTTTTGTCCAATTAAGCAATATCTTTTAGGATTATTTGTCTTAGAACTTTTTCTAACTTCTAAGAAGGCACGAAAAACCTGCAAAATTTTATCCAATTATGTCTTTATTTTAATCAAAATTAAAAACAAAAAGCCTGGCTTTTTTTACTTTAAGGTTGATTTTTGCATAAACTAGAACAAGGTGTTGCTTAAGTATTCAAAACATGAAAGAACCTATTGTTTTAAACACAACAAGATTATATGTTAGTTGTTCTGTAAACTTGCGAAGGTTAGGACAAAAGGTACAGTTTTCAAAAGAATTTCATAGACATTTCAGTAATACATATCATCACGCCTTTCCCCCGAGGGGGCTGGCAGAGGTGTAATGCAACATCCACACTTCGCCGGACGATATTCAGTCCCAAATGTGACAGGGGGCGAGCCTGTCGCCATACACCGGGCTCCAATCATGTAGCAAATGACATACGATACGCACATATATGCACACAATGAACAAATTGGTGCGTGCCGTCGGCTGGTCTCCCTGTGTCTTGAGAGGCGGGCCTTCTCCTAGGCTATCGTCGCTTTACTTTAAGAATTACTCATAATTAGTAAAAATGCAAGCAATTTCTGACTGGCATTAAGTGGCACAAAAACCTGGTTTCGTACAAGTTGAATGTAACTATAACAAATTAACCGTGTTTACAGGGTTGTAAACTCTAGTTAGTAGTGAGGTGTAACTTTTGGGTCTAATAAAAGTGAACCGAATGAAACTTAAACACGCAACGAAAACACCCAGTTTATTGCGTTCGCCTTATTAACACCCACTAAAAACTAGTTAACCGCAATACTGTTTTTTGTAATAAAGGAATAACAGGATCGCGTGCTCAGGTGCATTAAAAAACTGTTGTATTCAGAATGAAAGAATGCAAATTATTTTTTTCAGTAAAAATAATAATGAACAAAAGATCATAATTGATAAAAAATATAATGTACCTACCTACGGCAGCTGTCTCGCTCACTCGCAACACTATATAATGTATAATTATTACAACACTAAACTACACACTAAACACTAGATATAAAATTATAGAATGTATTTTTGAAATATTTCTTTTTACTCAATGCATTGAAAACAGTATTACAAAGTATTTAGAATAATTTTCGTGTTGATATTTATAGTTTTTACTTAGAAAAACGTAACCATTTAAAAAAAATATGTGTTTTCGTTTCTCTGAGCACTCATTATAAACATCAACATGAAAATTATTCTGAATACTTCGTGATACTGTTTTCAATGCAATGATAGAGGCAAATGTATCAAAAATACATTCTATAATTTTATAACTAATATAATCAGCTAATATAGTAATATACTAATATACCTTGACAGCTGGCAGCGGGTTAATAGATTAGGATTTGTAGCTTGTTAAATTCTGTTATGTGCTTAGTTAGATATGTGTTTATAGCAAAACTGTATAACATCGTTTAGTACGAATTACTAATAAAATTATATTTATCATATACAGCATATAATCATGTCGCGAGCGAGCAAGACAACTGCCGTGCAACCTTATCTATGCAGATTGCTTTAGCAAGGCAGTTTTGAATTACTCTAATAGTCAAGTCATATTTTGCAGTTTTTATCTAAATGAAATTGACCCTGTATAGAGGAAGCCCTCTACAGCGAACCGTTAGGTTAGGTTTCACTTGAAGAAGTATATTTACTCGTATAACCTAAAGAAAAAAAAAACATTTTCAACGTAAACATAGGTAAAGTTTATCAAAGTTTGCTTAAAATAAAGATTGAACATTCATCTGTTAAATTGTATCTAGTAAAATACAATATAATCCAAAAAAAAAGATCAACTAACTTTATTAGGTCTCAGATCGCACAATGATTGTTAGATTAAAATTACCTAACTTAGCAATATCAAAAACATTTTTGATAATGCTGTTGATGGTTAAAACAATATCAATCAAACTTTTAAGGACTCCTTTGAAACTCTTAATTCAGCAACTCAACTTGGCAAAGTTACGGAAAGTTTGAATTTGATTACATTCAGAGATCCAAATTTTGCATAATTTAATTTTAGGATCAAGAATTCTTTCTAAAACAACGTAAGTAAATCCTAACTCGACTGATTGTTTATAACACCACTTGATTTTACCCTCTTTCTTTTATATTGCACTTTTCTTTATAAAAAGTGACCTTCCTGTTATTTAATTATTTTTTTTCTAAATCCCAATTATTAAATCCGTCAGTCGTTTTAGATGCATAATATTAGTATGAAATCGCTGCACTCTAATATTACTAATTCGTATAATTTAGTTAATTATTCGAATAATCCTTTAAGGCGCCGTATGATCACGAAATCAAGGAAAACAAGTATTATGTTTGCACCTAGTTTGATATCGATGACGGAAATTTCAATTGGCGTAAGGGACAAAGTACGACTTTTCAGGAGAGCCAAAAAACGATGTTTTTATGACGTTTTTTTTTTAAATCAGTTCTAACTTTTGTTGTCTTTGGTCTACGGCGATTTCGTCTGAGAAGCTTAGTCTTAATTTTTAATGATCTTTTTAATGGTTTTAGTTAAAATGAGCTATAACGAATAGTTTAGGAGATTTTGCTCCTTACGCCCTATCAATTTTACCAACTTTTTCCCTTACGACTCAACAAAATAATTGGATTTGCAAAATCAAGAGGTCGTAAGTCCATTGTGTTTTACTCCAAAGCAGTCGTATATGCGTTTTTATATTCAAGAAATTCGATTTATGTGAGGCGTAAAGTAAATTATGTTTAAAATTTTGGGTAGTATCTAGTACAGATTTATTGTAAAATTTTGAATTAATTGTGACTCTTCCTCACGAAACGCGTATTTTGTGTGTATTTACATTATATTATAGTGTATACACACTATTATAGATATGTATTTATATTTTATTAATATAATATATTATATTATTTATGTATATCACATAATAATATTTATATTTACATTAACATATTTTATTATACCGTTTGAACACTTCGCACCCAATCACGCCTTCTTAGAGTATCTAGCTCCCAAAAATATTTAAATAATTGTTCTCGTCTTGCTTCAGGTAGGTATATCGTAACATCCCCTAGTACATTTGCCTTTCTCACAGGTATTTTTATTTATCTTTTTCTCTACTTTAGGGTTTCCCGATCGAGTTGTGTAGCATTTTTCGCTATCTTTATGTATCTTAATGTGTTTTTATACCTAGTCTAGCCATAAGTTCTGTTACAAATGAAAATGCATTTATTTTAATACAGTAATGTAATGTTAATAAAAAAGTTAATGTACACACTACACATGTATTGAAGTCCTAACAAAAATATAACTATTATATATAGGATTTTAGTCGGTCTGGCCAAGAATCTATGGATTCGGATACGGACTGTTTCCATGGGAAGTTTAGCCACTGCTTGCTTCAAAGATTTCTTAAGTGACTCTATATGTCGGCGTGTCGTTTAAAGCAGGCCATGCCCTCTAAAACTGATAATAATTTGTAGTTTTTACTTCCGTAGCTTCTTTACAGCTGTGAGCGTACACTTTGTCGTTTTGCGTATTGTAGTGCTCTTCTATCGTGAATTTTTTTTCGTCGGTAAAAAGGATATTTCTGTAACTTTCACCTGCATAACGGGATAGAAGACGTTTAGATCTATCCACTCTCTTTAACTGCAGCGATTGATTAAGGGCACGTCCTGTATATCGGCGATTTGCACCAAGATTTTTTGTTTCCTCATTGGGTTTCGGCAAGGTTCTCATCGCACGCGGCCGCCCCTATCTTTTATGGTCTTCAACAGAGGAAGTGTCGGTATATCTGTCGATACTACGATATACGAACATACGACTGATACCAAGATTTTGAAGAGTCTTAAAAATGACCGACGGTTCCATACCCACTTTGCGCAATGCAATCACTGCAATCCTGTTTTCTTTAACACCCCATTTCATGTTGTAAATTTAGTAATAATCACGAAAAATATATGTGAAATGGCGGGAAATTGATTGTAGTTTTCGCCATAATAAACGCATTCCTAATTTAAATGCAGAAAAAAAAAACGAAGGAGTTCGTACTGTAACAATATTTATGGCCAGACTAGTTATATCTATATTTATTAAATTATATATCCATATTCTTTACCTTTTCTAAACTTACTTTGGTTCTTATGTTTAATTCGTTGTTGGACCGAAGTTTTTTCTGTAGTTTTCTTTACTTTCTTTCGTTTCTTTCTTCTCTCATCTTCTTCACTTGTATCTTTTTCTGAATCAGCAGACTCTGATTCTGATTTTCCACTTCACAGACCTGGGACCCTATTCGGAGATTTGAGATTTTCATCTCATCTTTCTTCATCCTTGTTGCTCTCGTTTGAAACATCATAGGTGTGAGAGTGACGAAGATAAAATCTCATCTCATCTCACGCGCAGGAATAGCCCCCCTGAACTTCCGCCGGAAAAATCTCCTTCCCCCTCGGAAACAAAATCGATGCGGAATGATTTGCGGTTTTCACGTTCTTTCTTGTAGTTAGATAGCCCGGCAGTTAGAGCTTATAATTTTCCAGTGAGGACCTTTTCTTTTTCACCAGATGAATCAAATGAATGTGCTGGTTGTTGTAACCTGGACTTTGTCGCTATGGGTAATTTTTTTTGAAGATTTACCTGAATTGTGTGTGCTGGTTTTCCAAACAAGAAGTTCGTCGCTAAGTATGATATTTTTTTCTTTTTTATTAGATGGCAAGTCCATCTAGTAGTTGTGGCGGCAGCGGGCGGCTTCGAGTCGATGACTGGCGAACTTCACGTTACTTGTTCAAGGACAAGCAACAAATAGCGTAGCTACTACTTCCGCTGTATCAAAATTGATGCGTGCGCGGTAATTTTAAATCGAAATGACGTTTGTAGACCCAAGTCTCGTTATAAGGACATACTGGGGACTTAGTTTTTTATTAGATGTTTTTTTTAAGTCGTCAGACTTACTTTAAGCTACTGTGATTTTGTACAGTTTGGATTTTATTTGAGGTCATAAAGGACATCAAAGAAAAGTGTGTCCCTTAAAACCATGAGCTATAAATCCAGCACAATTTTTCCGAAAGTCGTAAAGGTCAAAATGACAAAACTGTTAAAAATTCACCACTAAATATTTTTTGGAAAGCCCTTACGTCACACATTAAAACCAAAATGTTACTTAAAGCATTTTTTTGAGTAAATATTTGTTCTAAGCCTAAAAAAAGTTGGGGAGTAACGGACATTTTTTTTGAGATAGAGAGATTTCAAATATACCATTCGAAAGAGCGGAAAAAACTGAGTATAGTGGCATTCATAACTCATTTTCGACCAAATGTCCCTTACGCCAATTGAAATTTCCGTCATCGATATGAAGAACTATGATGATCAGGTACAAAAAAATACAGCTGGTAGAAGAAACAACCAACTAAATTTTAACCGAAGAACAATTTTGAAAATCATTCTCATTTTAGAAAAAAAAAATCACAAAAAGTATCTTCCTAAAAAAAACTGTTTGAGCGTAGTTCTCTAAATTTTCAGCGATTACAACACATTTTTTTTCGATAATTAAATAGCCAGATTAGTCCTTTAAAATTTAACCGAGCAACTTTTCGTATTTGTGTTCTTTTTACGATTAAATACCAATAGAAACAGCAAGAAAATGTAATTCTAGGCGCCGATTTCGTTTTACCATAAATATGATATACGATTTTCAACATTAAATGAAGCAGCTTAGGTAAAAAATTGACTACGACATCCGATTTAGTCGTCGAGCAGCGCTCGACGTGAAAGGTCGTTCCCGGCCGCTCTGTGGCACGATCCGGCGTATAATTTGATCACATAATTATACATCGTATATTAACTATAATAGAAAATTATAAATAACTTGAATATAGCAGATTGTAGGACGTTGTAAATAGTGACTTTATTATACATTTTACCAGTATGAATATTTTAAATATTCATAAATATTCATACTGGTAAAATGACTTTGCACTTTAACACGCTATAAATAGAGTCCACATTGATTGTTTCAAAAGCATGAGCCGTCGCGTTGAGCAGGTCGAGCGCCGCCGCCGACAGTATACGGTACGACAGTATATGCTACACTTTCAGATACATTATGATGACGTCATGTACCTCGTTGTTATTACCCAAGCTATGTTTTTTTAGTTCGGAGAAGCGAAAAATGACGGTACCAAATACTGATATTAGCCAACCAAGTACCTCAGAAGAACTAATGTATAGACCAATGTAATGTATAGACTAATGTATAGACCTACGAGCCCAGACGAGCTAGCATTTACGAGCCTTGAAAATAATCCCTGTCAGCAATGTTATTGCTCTGATTGCTTGCTTATCTAACCTTCAGGGGGGATCCTTGGTAGTCTACATTCAAAGTGGCAACCAAAGACTGCCGGTGCGGTAGCCGCCATCTTGAATTTAATGAGAAATATTTTTATATCGGATCGTTTTCAACAAAAAACAGGACTAAGTTGTTATAAATTTGATTCTTTCTACAGCTTTAGTTTTATTAACCATTTTTATCGTGCGATCGTTATTTTTCAAATAAAGCCAAAAAAGTATTAAAGTATGATCGAATAATTTGTTGATTATTCATATTAGGGCATGTTCAAAGTTGTGTAGAATAAACTAGATAGAGACACACTGCAACGTAAACTTTGTATCTTTATTGCGAATTTCTTTCGGTCGTCTTTAGTTACCTTTTTTTGTTGAGACTAAATTATAATGATTCAAATTTACAACGACTTAAGACTTCACGCATTTAACAAAAAAATAACTTTTTATATAATTTTAGGTCAAGCAATCAAGACTTAAGTTAAATGACGTCATTGGAACCAATTGTTGCTTATAATAATAATAAGTAAGTTTACGTTTTACATATTGAATTAAATGTTCCCATTTAACCAATTTATATTAGAGTACTAGAAATTGCAAAAAGACAGTACACATCTCTATGTATCAAACGCGCGCCGGCCCCGTCAAAGAAGCTACTACGTCGTTGTGAAGTCAAAGAAGCCGCCGCGGCCCGCTGCAGCTGTACTTTGCTTGTGTACGTTCGCGACTTCGTACAACATGTGGTTTTTCTATTTAGAAATATATTTTCTAAAACTTTAATTTTTTTGGTGATGATTTTATAATGAATCGCGCTCTGTTGGTAAAGTACACCTACTTTTGTAAATTTGGCGGAAATGCAAAACAACAGATTATGGAAAACTTCCTTGTACTTGCACAGAATAAGAAATACTCAGTACAAGTACCTGCTAAGGGATGCTTTTTTTTTTGCTAAGGGATGCTAGGCGTAAATACTTATGAAGCACACCTTTGCGTAGTTGGATAGTTTGGCTTAATAATAATAATAACTCAATGTTTTATACTTTTGTAGCGTAAGCATCGAGCTCCCACCTGAAATAATTAATTCGACAATCCCAGATGGTCCTATAAATCTTATCTGCAGTGAGCGAGTTTGCTTTATATAATACATACCTATACTCCTATCTGTATCTCCTACATACATTTATTTATTTATTTATAATTATGATGACATAAAGTCAAGTTCTTCCAACTCTCATCAGCGTATACATTGATTATTGGTAATTTAATTCCTATTCTGCTACATTTATAACTGTGTCTAAATCTGTTTCATATTCTATATTAGGTTGAAGTAAAATAATGAAAAATATTAGTGACGATAATTCCCGAAATCCCCATTGGAGTAAGTAGTGAGGAATTCGGGAATGGCCCATTTTATCCTCTATCCTGCAAGAACGGTTATTGATTATGATATTAATCAAAAGATTTATCTGCATGTTTCACATATACTGTATGCAACGTTCCTTGTGAATAAATGTGAGTATAAGTGTGGACCTTACTGCGCGGCGATACGATTAGCGGTCGCGCAGCGTCGACAACAAAACGTAAGCATAAGATATCGTGGTAGGTCTCCAGATAGCTGTTGCACTACGTACGCGCCCCGTCGTCCGTGCGTTTCGCCAGTTCTATCCGCGTATGCGCAGGTAGAAAATGAAATTCGAATCGCGATTATACCCGGCCTTAACCGGTGCGCAGACGAGATACAGATTTCGAGCAATGTACCTAACTAAAGATTGCCATTCGATCATACCACCATGCCTAACGGCGTGATGTCAAGCCAAAATTTAAACGTGAGTGTGGAATCCAGATGGCATGGTGTAAAACTCTGGATATTCAGATATCACCAAACCGCTATGCTAAACATCCCGGGAATGCGCCAACTCACATTAATTTATAAATATTTGATTAAAAATAAATGTTTTTTTTTTTTTTTTATAGAATATTGCAGTGATTCGTGACGTTGCTCGGCCTTCGGGCTCGCCTTGCACCGTTCGAGTGCTGACCCGTACGGCGTCAATCCATTGGACATAAGTCATTTAGAGCCACGTCAAATGGCACAGCTTTGACGGTATTGTTACGAATCCTTGACAAAATGATAATTTTAATTTGTAAGTAGGTAAAACCCGCCAGTCCTCGACGGCAAGTGCTCGCCGCCTGAATTGCTTTCATTTAAATAATGCTTACTCCTAGTTCATGTTAAATTTCTCTTCCAGCAAGTAGCATTTAGTTCATATTACATTCAATTGCTCAGAGCCCAGTGCTTCCGTCCTCGGATCTCTCTCTTGGGAACTTGGCGGCAAAACTTCATATATCTTCTTGCTTATTTTTATAATATAACTTGTTGCTAGGACGAGGAAATGATCTCCAAGTTTATAAAAACTGTATCTAGTATACTCAGGGGTATCACAGAAAATAGCGATGTCAAGGACTATTTTATTGCTTTGTGCCAAACTTCGTAGAATGTTCTATCTATGGCACTTATTTTCATGAGTAAAATAAGCCTTATGTACATTGTATGGTAATATAAATTTGAATTGAATGAATATAATGAATGATAAAACTGTTTTAGAGCTTTATATTACCTATGTAGATATATTTCAACGTACGGGCGTCCATAGTACGTTCAATTTACGTAGTAATAAAAAAAAGGGCCAACTAGTAACCCCCTCACATCGTCTCGTCAAGTCGAAGAGGTCAGTGTATATTTTAGGGCCGGCGGTCTACAACCATTTACCAACTTCCGTTTGAGATGCGCCTTCTACCACGTGCTTCAAAACCAAGCTGAGAGCTTGGTTACTAGATAATATGTTTTATGACATTGAAGCTTATTTTAAAATAAGAGATTTTGAACTATAATTATTTTGTAAAATAACAGCCATACATAATATTTAACTATTTTTACTTTACTTAACTGTTTAATGACATTAATGAATTATTTTTATATTTGACATGATTATCAATTATTATTGTTCTGACATTCGTTTTTAATTATAAATATTCAACTGTGACCAATAAATTCAATAAATTCTGATTTCTGATTTCTATTTCACTAGCGATTAGCGAGAAATTTGATAGCGAGGTGATTGCGCAGCGTGAACACCGTGAGCGTGCAACGAGTTGGGGGGCCTACCATGAAATTTTATTGCCACGATGGCTTTTACTTTTGTTTCGCGCGATCATGAACCTTATTGCGCAGAGATAAGATTCGCATCAGTGTCGATAACAAAACGTAAACACCATCATGGCAATAAAATGTCATAGTAGGCACCCTGAACGAGCGTCGAGCGTGCGGCAATAACGCCGCCATGACGCGGTTGCGAAGCAGCAGATGACTAAGTAGTTACCATATCGCAGCATCTAGTAAACTGTGGTGTTATCGGCGATCACGCACCGCTTTAAACTCGCTCGCAAATCGCTAGTGTGTAATCGCATGGGTGTGATAAACAAACATAAAGACATGTAGGTACTTTTAGTTTTTTTTTTTATGTAGAATAGGTCGGCGTTTGACCACCAACTCGCCTGATGTTAAGCGACGTTGTGGTCTAAGATGGAGCACGACGACCTATAAGGTACTTGTTCACTCTAGCCTTGAAGTTTCGTAGAGTGAACAAGTACAAAGACGGCAGTTGAGTGAGGCGCTACAAGTGCGCTACTGCTCAGACCCGTCTTCGGAACGGTTACACCGGACTACATCCTGAAACACGACTAGGTCATTTCACGGCATGGCCGTTGGGTGGTAACTAGCCACAGTTTAATATAAACTGCGTACTAATTCATTACATTTTATTCTAGCTCAATTCTTATGTTAGTATTTGATACACTTGGTACGTACATTTCACCGTACGATATTCAGTCCCAAATGTGACAGGGGGCGAGTCTGTCGCTATACACCGGGCTCCAGTCATGTAGCAGATGACATACAATACGCACATTTGTTCATACAATGAACAAATTGGTACGTGCCGTCGGCTAGGTTTGAACCCGCTCCCTCTGGCTTGAAAGTCGGGTCTTCTCCAACTAGGCTATCATAGCTTCATTCGTACTTTCGGCTTTTCGCTTTATTCTTCGCTTGGATACACTTGGTAAGCTTGAATAACTATGCGTGATAATCATTAGGTATAATTACCTTCAAGCTGTGCAATTGTTCAAGCTTAAATATGTGCTTGGAATAAAGAGATAGTTAATTATTTTACTTTTACAACAAAGTCTAAATATAACTAAATAAAACTGGAGCCCGGTGCATGGCGACACGCTCGCCCCTGTCACATTTGGGACTGAAATTCGTCCGGCGAAGTGTGGGTGTTGCATACACCTCTGCCAGCCCCCTCGGGGAAAAGGCGTGACGATATGTTATGTTATGCTAAATATAACTGAAATCACTTACTGTTTCTTATAGGTGTCAGAGTAGAGAAGACTGGGTAGAGCTAGTAGTGCGCTCGCGCACCACACGGTGAGCAGCGCCGCGCGCGCCACCGTCCGGCTCAGCCGGTGCTGTAGGGGCTTCACTATGGCCACGTACCTGAGAAATAAGATTATTTAATGAAATTAAACGCTTACTTGACCTTACTGAAAAATAGATAAATTCTACTTATGTTGTTATTTTTAGGCCTCGCTATTTAGCTTGACACGATATAAACAAAAGCCTATTTTAATAATAAATTATCCCCACAAACTTATAATTAAAGAGAGTGTGTGCGTGCATAATCCATTAGTTGATTGAATCAGGCGTTACTTTGCGGAAGTTTATCTTCAAAAGTTCAGAACTGTTACTTGAACAAATCTCTAATGTACTTCCGGCCTAACGTCGCAATACGCCAATGAATTAGTTTTTTTTTAAATATTTTTTATTTGGAATATTTTGAATGAATTGTCGCAATTATGTTAGGACCATTTTTAATACGATTGTACGCAACATAAATAAAGTAATCCAAGCCGAGGATATTTCGAAGTACCATTTCCACATACAATCTCACCACAAATATTGAACATGTAAAACAATAGAACGCTGAATGATTTCATTTGAGAATAATGTCCCATTTAAATAATTGTGAAGCGTAATTAAAATCCAACACAATTAAATGAAGCAAGCGTAACTAACGTAGGCTGAAAGCTTGAATACGCTGCCAACCTTAATTAAAACCAGAGTTTAATACGAACCTTTGAATTGAAATTATTAATGTTGTAGGTTGGTTATATGTGCTAATTTTAACAGCGAAAGTAACCTACTTATTATGTACGCTCAAATTGTGAGAGTCAGTCAGTAATAATATATAAACAGATGGATTAAACGAGATAACAGGCGGTTCTCGACCGTAAGCAGCCCTTGAAGTGAGCCTTGAGTTCATTTGAAATCAGAGTCCCCTCGCTCGTAGCACAGGGCAACTTTCTCGGCTAGATTGGTCGCAGTGTGACGGTTTGTGAAGATATTGGATAACTGAGACATACATTCTGCAGGAATCTCAGGTCTTTCGAAACTCATCGACTCAACATGAAGTTGTCTTCCAGTTCAAATTTATTTCTAGGATTTTTGGGGTACTTATAAATTTCTACGATTTCAATTCGGAACGCTCAAACTATATTAGATGCATTTTGAAATTTTAAAGTACAGGGTATTTTTTACCCGACTGCGTAAGAAGGGTTACGTTTTTCGAGTGTATGTATGAGGTTTCTTTAGCACGCCCTACAGCCTAAACAGCTTGATGGATTTCGACATGTGCCATGTCATTTGAATCGTCTAGATAGTGAAAGTGACATAGGGTACAACATTTTGCAGCCGGGTTTTTGTTTTTATTTTAATAATTGTCCATACTGGACATGCTTAGCAACTGCACGCCCATACTGAGCATAGCGCCGGCCGGCGGAGACTGCAGAGTTGCGACCCAGATTCGTCACCGGCATCTCGGCGCCAGCGCATAGTGCGTAGTAAGCGTCGCCAGCATCTCGGCGCCGGCGCATAGTGCGTAGTCAGGAGATTTAACATAGATTAGTAATAATAGGACGTAAGAGATTTAGTATAAATAATGTAAGAAAGGTAAATAAATTAATCACAATCTTATAGTTGTTTGATTCACATCGAAGGAATGCAGTGGCGGTTATCCACAGTCGGACGGCTGCATTCGGAGTTAAGGGTCCATCGGCGCTAGCAGTCAGGTCAACCAGGCGACCGGCCTTCCGACCGTCAACGGATCGGACGGAGCCTTCAAGAGGCCTGCACCACCGAGGACAGTGCCGTACCCAGCATACGCTCCGCTGGGCAGGCGGCGTACGGGTACCTACCTCATCCTTCCACTGTGGCAAGAGCTTCTTAGTACCATCACCTTCTGTGATCGTGACGTGAGTCTGCGTTACGGCAGTGGAAAAATCGTACCTATCCTTCATTCCTTCCCACTCCGCCTGGTGCCGATAGGTCTCCCGGTACCAGGTTTCCCGTACCTATCTATACAAGTATATATTGACTTTATGGTAGGTCAGGGACGCTAGGGTAGTAGGGATACGTAGGGAATGTTAGGAAATTAGGCAGAGTGCAGAGTAGGTCCCCGTTAGGGCCAGACAGCCACGGGAGTGCTTCACGCCATAGTGGGGTTCCGCGGTTGCTCTGGTGGGTTAGTCAGGCGTCACGCAATCCAACACGGATCGTGAGGCGGCTGTGCTAACCAAAATACCCATCAGGCGTTAGTTAGTTACTGCAATAAGTGGCTAGCGCCTGAACAATAATGTTACTTGTTTAATAATAAATGTGTTTTTTGCATTATCCTAAAGTATAGTAAAGTGCTTGGGTAATACACATTTTTAGATCGATTCGATTTACAAGTACTGGAAATAAGAAAAAAGTAAGTAGTAAATAGTAGTAGTGTACATACTTTACGATAACCACAATTTAAATTTAACAAAAAAATCTAAGCAAATGCCTTTGTAAAAAAACTGGTTGTCTGTAAAGTCGGTTTACGGACGATAGTTTAACGTAACAACGTTATAACAAAACATTGAAGAAATCTTATCGGACACATAGGCCAATCGAGTGGAAGGGAGATAGATATAGAGAACGCTCAAGGCGATCGTGCTCGCTTGTGTAGCGCTCTCACTCCGATCGACCGAGCGTAACAGGACAATGAGTCATCCTTTTTGGTGCACGCAGCCGGCGTTCATCCATTCATTAGACGTAGACATATCTTCACGCCTTCCTCCCGAGAGGGCAGGCAGAGGTGTAATACAACATCCACACTTCGCCGGACACAGTCCCAAATGTGACAGGAGACGTGCCTGTCGCCATACACCGGGCTCTAGTCATGTAGCAGATTACATACAATACGCACACAATGAACAAAATGGTGCGTGCCGTCGGCTGGGTTCCGACTAGCTCCCTCTGGCTTGAGAGGCGTTCCTTCTCAGTAGGCTATCATCGCATTAGAGGTTGTCACGTCAAAAATTACAAATTTTATATGTATTAGCATCAACGTGAGTGAACCTGAAAAGACATCTGGCTTTTTGTAGACTCTTCAAACATTCTGCAAGAGAAAGATACCGGTTTCCCTCCAACTACAGACATAAGGATGGATTCACTCAACCGGTGCGTGAAATATAATACTTCCCCAACGTGTTAGAGGAAATAGGTAATTCTGCTTCTTTTGTTACGCAAAGTTTTCCCTCCATAAAGCTAAGGATAACGGAAAAAACATTTCAGATATGTAATATGTATGAACTATAATTAATGTTTTCAGTAGTACTCATGGATCTTTATCAATACGTACCTAGAGACTCGAAAAAAAGAGGATGGTTTATAATGAGTAAGATATATAATACATCGTCACGCCTTTCCCCGAGGGGCTGGCAGAGGTGTAATACAACACCCACACTTCGCCGGATGATATTCAGTCTCAAATATGACGGGGGGCGAGCCTGTCACCATACACCGGGCTCCAGTCATGTAGCAGATGACATACAATACGCACATACATATGTTCACACAATGAACAAATTGGTACGTGCCGTCGGCTGGGTTCGAACCCACTCCCTCAGGCTTGAAAGGCGGGCCTTCTCCAACTAAGCTATAAGGGGGTTTAAATAGAGAAGAAAAATATGTAAGGATTAAAGTTTGTCACTTTTTCTTTGTAATATTTGCAAAGCCAAAAGCCTTGAACCCGAGCCCAAAACTGTTGCGTATACTTACACAAGTTCACGGGCATTCAACTAATACTTCATGAAACTTCTAGTGGTACTTCTTGAACTGTTCCACAAGTTTCCTTCATAACATGCACGTGTTCTAAATTGCTTTTGGTTCTTGAAACTTGACTGCAATTTCTCGGATGAACTCCTACGCTTTGCAAGGTTTCAGTGCAATTATACTATGAAGTGTTGTAATATTAATCATCACACCTTTCCCTCAAAACGTATAAACGTTTGACAACCCTATTTGCCCTATTATACTTAGAAGTGTTGTAATATAAGATATATTATAATGTTGTAATATTACAACACTTCTAAGTATAATAGGGCAAATAGGGTTGTCAAACGTTTATACGTTTTGAGGGAAAGGTGTGATGATTATAATATATCTTATATGTTATGCTTGCACTATTATGAGTTGTTAATTCTCTTTAATATTGAAATTGCAGTCAGTTAAAGCTCCATATGTTGATAAAGTACAAGGAAATTACATCATTGTGTAAAAATGCTAATAACAACAGTTTACTATAAACAACATCGAAGTTTGAATAACTTTCAAACCCTTAAGCACTCAAAATCCTAACACAGTAAATTTGGCATTCGAACTTGCGGATATTTGAGGTCTGAGACTTTGAGATCCCTATCCTACTAATATTATAAAGGCGAAAGTTTGTGGATGTGTGTGTGTGTGTATGTGTGTGTGTTTGTGTGTTTGTTACTTATTCATGATTAAGGCGTTTTTCAGACAAACGCGGCCTGCGGTGTCGCTCATTGACTTTCGCATTAGTGACCACTGGCGACGCATCGCCCACCACCACAGGTCACGTCTGGCTGGGAGACGCCTAAACGGATAGAGGGATGTTGATAAAATTTGGTATGGAGGTAGCTTATACGCTGGATTAACACTTAGGCTACTTTCTGACTGCAGACATTAGGTAACACCGCGCGGCGCAGTTAGTAAAGAATAAGAATAAGAAAAAGAAGAATCTGCAATAAATAAATAAATAAATTCGGGACACTTCCACACACGGTCGCCTGACCCCAAACTAAGCAAAGCTTGTATTATGGCTGACAGAGACTGATATCCATACTTAGATATTTTTAAATACATACTTAAATAGATATTAACACCCAGACATAGAACAGACACAAATGTTTATCACATAAACGTTAGCCCTAGGTGCGAATCGAACCCACGGCCCCAAGCTCAGAAGGCAGGAGCACTACCAACTGAGCCACCGAGGCAGTCAAATAGTTCTGTTCTTACTAATTGGTACGAATAAGTACGTAGCGTCTAGCAAATGAAAGCAGAACGTGAAAAAGCGCGGCAAATAAAAAAAAATATCAGTAGAGCAACCCTATCATTAGAACCAACCAACCACAACGATAAAAAAGCGTCTATCTTGTAAAGATTTGATATTGTGATGCCATTGTTGATTCCGTTTCTCCGTTTTTTTTTTCAGAAATCCCGTAAATTAAAATATTTTGCTTATTAGGTACCTCCAAACATTTTGTGTACAACAGAGTAGGTATGTAATTTCATATAATTATAAATAATTATACAATCTATCTAGGGGTTTTCATATTGTTCTTGAATACCAATAAATTATGTATGTACCGTGCACAGTTTTAGCAAAACTAAATATAATATTTAGTCGATAAAAAAAGTTTACGATCAAGTAGTTACAGGTATCAGCATCAGGTAGGTCAAATTGCGTTTCATTACTTTAAATTTTCCTATATTTTTATCACAAAAAATACCTTACAAAAATATCAGGGAAAAAATTCTGAACGTTGGTTAAAATTGCATAATTATAATTTCAGTCTCTACTTTTATTTGTATGTTCCATAATAAACGTATTATTATTTGCCAGTCTCTAGTTACTTACAGATCGGTTTTATCTCTAAAAGCGCTTCAAAAACACCGGATATTTCTCCAACATTTTTCACGATGAGAACAAAAAAATAAAGGAAAAAATTGCAGTATACTTGCTTATTGCAATATACAGGTATAATATACAGGTTTTCAACTGCAGGTGGTGTTCTTAGGTTTGAACCTAAGAACACCACCTGCAGTTGAAAATTAAGATTATTCTTAGTTCGTTGTTCTGACTGAGGACGCTAGACGAATAACTTAATGACTTTTAGAAAAAGGTAGCGATTACAATGTAAGCTCACTAAAAAAGCTTCTGCTATCTAAAAGAAACACGAGAAAGAGACAGTATGAATTTGAGTGCTGCACAACTGCAAGCATACTTCAATAGTTCAACAAGCAACCACAGCTAGTTTAAAGCTAGAGAGAGAATAAATTTTATTCAGAGGAGAGAATAAGAGTGTCCGTCCACCTATAAGCTCGGTGATCGACCACTTCGAAGTGGTTTTCCTGAAAAATGAACTTGATACTAAACGTTATGTCATAAAGTTCTTTTAGGGCCCATGTTCGCTGAACTTTAATTGGGCGATTATTTATTTAACCGTCTATAGTTGACATTTTACTGAAGAGTGACCACTCTTTAGTAAAACAGTCACTTAAAATTTTTATCGTTTGTGTTTGTAAACTTTTATTTAGAGCAGGCCGTGCGCGGGCCACCCGTGGTCACTCGGCACTGGCCACTAGGCAAGCCATGTATAGACTAACAAATACGAGTATAAGCCACTAAATAGACTTTATGCAACATAAATTATACACACACATAAATTATGCCACATACTTTATTAAACATAGAGATAGCGATGACGGCTTAGTTGGAGAAGGCCCGCCTCTCAAGCCAGAGGGAGGGACCAATTTGTTCATTGTGTGAACATATGTGCGTATTGTGTGTCATCTGCTAAATGATTGGAGCCCGGTGTATGGCGACAGGCTCGCCCCCTATCACATTTGGGACTGAATATCGTCCGGCAAAGTGTGGGTGTTGTATTACACCTCTGCTAGCCCCCTCCGGGGATATGTTACTTTATATTATGCAACAAACTTTCAGTTCGTTTTTCATTAAAAGCATTGCAAGGCGGTCAGGCGCTGAGCTTGCAAGCGGAAGGACACCCTACACAAAAGTATCACAAGCAAATAGTCTACATAGTCACACGTTCCGGCACTCTGTTACATTGCGGTGTCCGTAAATAAAAACAAACGAAACTGAAGCTCCTAAAGATTGCTCATAAATTTTGTGCATAAAACCAGACGCTGTAGAACATAAAACTTCTTTTACGAGAGAATCATCTTCACTATCAAACTGCTTGGCACGTGTTGGTAGCCTGGCCTAGACACTAGGTTATAAACAATTTCGTAACTTTAGTATACCTAGTAACCTATTTTAGTTAGACAAAATGTCGTAAAAATTTACAAAGTTATGGGTTTTATCGCAACTGCTTTTATTAGTATCGTACCTATTACATCTTGAAATATTAAACAATAATGTAAATAGTAATACGATAATACTAATATGAACGATAATGTAAATACGATGTAAAAAAAAAGTCAATCGTCAAAATGTTTTTATTGAATTTGGGTATCAAAGATACACTTATGAACGTCAATCAAATTAACGCTTATGATAAAATTTATGCTTAATACATAATTTAATTTTATATTAATACATTTATATAGAGCGATGATAGCCTAGCCGGAGAAGGCCCGCCTCTCAAGCCAGAGGGAGTGGGTTCGAACCCAGCCGACAGCACGCACCAATTCGTTCATTGTGTGAGCATATGTGCGTATTGTATGTCATCTGCTACATGACTGGAGCCCGGTGTATGGCGATAGGCTCGCCCCCTGTCATATTTGGGACTGAATATCGTTCGGCGAAGTGTGGGTGTTGTATTACACCTCTGCCAGCCCCCACGGCGGAAAGCCGTGACGATATGTTATCTAATACATTTCAGTGGGTTTCTATTAAAATTCCTACATAAATTGTCATAAAAACATAAAATTAAATCAAAAAATTCGGTAGCCTCGTTAAATTACAACGCTGACTGCACTGATATAACTCTTCCTTTCTTTATTTTGGAGAGTCAAAATGCTATAAATTCTGTTTGTGTAAAATTTCGTATTACCTTTATCAAGCGAATTGATAATGAATTACATATAATTTTTATTTTAACATTTTAACTACCGAATAGTATACAAGGAAATCGTGTCGATCAATAATAGTATTAACTATATACGAGTACGTACTCGTATGTCGTAGGTATATAATAGGTAGGTAGGTAAATAGTATACTTTGTAGCTCTCAAGAGTGGTAGGTTAAGACACTCACCTATCAACAGTGATAGCGACCAAAGTGAACACACTGGCCGACACTGTGAGACTAGCAGTAAAATTGCTGGCCACACAAGTGACGGTCCCAAACGGCCAGTGCGCGGTGACCAGGAACACGAAGTTGGGCGCACCGTTGAGGGTCGCCATCAGCAAGTCTGCTACAGCCAAGTTCACAAGGAAGCAGTTGGTAACCGTCCTCATTCTACGATGAGCTGTAAGAAAAGAACTTTTAATAATGGAAGTGCGGACAACTTTGATTAATAACGAGACTATTGAGGTAAAGTAAGCTTTGTCTCTCTGGGGTATCATTTTAAGTAAAAGATTGTTAGGTCTTCTTCTGAATACGTAATGAAATCTAAAAAAATAAGTTCGTTGTTCAAACCAATCAGCGCGACTTTGACCTTTGGAACAAGTTGGAATGTTTGACACAAATCCAAGGCTTGCCGTCTTCAAGTCTTTTCACGTTTAATTTTGTTACAATATTCAATTTGTTTCACAGTAAATAGAGAAATCAGGTGAAACAAGTTTAAAGTGGTTTTGGTGGCATTTGAATTATTGTCTCGGCTTCACGGAGAATTTTAATTAAAACAGGAAGGTTCTGATATAAACATCTCTAATAAATTATTCGAGTAATCCAAGTCTTACAAACAATTACTTTGAACAGAAATCCTTACAAAGATTAATAATTAATTGAGACAATTATTTTAAAACAAAGTTTAATAATATTTGTTTGTATTTTAGTATAATTAGCTTCAAAAGTTTCCAGTAAACTGAGACAAAACATTTGACGACTCGACCTTGTAGAAGTCAACTATAACAAGCTAATTTAGCTTATTTTGACAAGTGTATGAACCCAAATAATAATAAGACAATTAATTTATTGAAGAAGTCTGGTTGTTTTTACGTCTCCCATTACTGAAACGCAGTGACAAACGCAGAGACAGAATCTTCCAAAACAGATCTTATGACCAGGCAAAAGCAACAAGCAACCTGTATTCTCCTTAAATAATAATTGAGATATAATTTAACAAAAGTCACGGTCCCCGGAATCAGTGGTGACAGGCAAAAGTACTAAGGTAAGGTAAAAGATAATAAACAAGCAAATCAATTCTTACCTAGTACAATCCAGATGACGAGCGTGTTCCCAACTATCGCAAGAAGCAGCATCACGGCGAACACCATGAACCAAGCCAGCTGACCCCACCATGGAGGGCTGTATGGCCTCTCGCCCAAGCCCATGCAGTTGCCGAGTGTGATCCTTAACAAGAAAACAATTTTGATAAGAACTCGCCTCAAATTAGTATGCCGTATACATAAATGTATAAAAAAACGTGACAAGTCAGAGTAAAACAGCAAAATATGTAGATTCAAATTCACAATTGATGCAAATATCGAGTAACGTCCAATAAATATACACAGTCGAATAATAAACCTCGTATTTAATCAGTTGACAATGATAAATACCAAAATAGCCAAACTTATGACAGGACAAAAAAGGAATTATCAAAATCGGACTATACTCTGTAAAAAGTTATGCGTCACACATAAAAAATAATTCAAAAAAATACAAATAAACTCGTCGACTTGTAAACTTCCTCCGTTTCGTCGGTTAAAAACGATAGGTATTACAGATATATGCAAGATTATTTTACTAACACAAAAACAAAGTTACGCTTCTCACCAATTCCAGTATAAAATGCTTGGTGAGCAAAACATCAGTGGTAGTTTTTGCAACTAATAAACAAGTATGCAAAACTTTATCCAGCAATGTTGCTTCGAAGCAAGGGCAAGTTTTACATTTTACACTCGATGGTTAAGAATGCAGAAAAAACCAGCGGAGCCAAGTTTAAATTGAACAAAGCCTGGATTCTACGACACTCGACGTTATCGTCAAATATTCGTATTTGGATAAGCCAAATATACCTTTTTAAAGGTATCATTTCTTTGCACGACAAATAGGAATGTCAGTTACAGAGTGTCTGGAAAAAGTCTGAGTAAATAAGGTAACTGGTAAAAGGACTGAACTGAATAAGCGCTATTTGACTAATGAAACCGTTTAGTGTAATACGAGCAATAAATTGAAATGTTATACGAATATTTCGTAGAATATTTTTATTCTTTAGTGACCACTGAAGATTAATTGATTGAACCAGGCTTTACTTTGCGGATGTTCATCTTCAAAACTGTTTCTATAACAAATAGTATTTTCGCTCTAACGTTGCATTAACATTAGAGTTTGCATAGACCAGAGATTTGTAAAAGAAACAGTACTATAGATAACACATTCTACAAGTAGATAATGCATCAAATACAGGTAGAATAATCTATCTGTTAATTAATACGATCTCCAAGACCCAAAAAATAATGCCCCTTAGTTTCTTGCCTGTTCTTCTGAGTAGAGGCTCTTTATCCGAATAAGGTAGTTGAGTCTATTTAAAAAAAAACTTTGACGTTTATAAGTGTATCTTTGATACCTAAATTGAATTAAAACATTTTGTCTTGACTTGACTTGAAAGGACTAATAAAAATAGACCCTTTGATATCTGGTTAATCTTCAAAGTAACCAAAATCGCAACGTACTCACAGCAATCGAATCTACACGTCGTAAATATTCATAAAGTTCAAGTATATTTACAATTTGCGTTTCCCTTCCAGCACACTCTCTCGCGCTCCTTGCACTTGAAGGCTTAAGTGTGTTTTTCTTATTCTAAACCAAATCTCAGCAGTCAAATAATAAATTCAGGACATATTTCCTCAGACGGACCCCAAACTAAGCAAAGCTTGTACTGTGGCTGCCAGAGACTGGAATAAATATTTTCATTTTACGTTTAATTTAAATACATACTTACTTAAATATAATATGTATAATTAGCACCAGACATTGAACAAATACAAATGTTTATCACATTTGCCCCAGGTGGTAATGAAACCCACGCTCCTAAGCTCAGAAGCCTGGTTCACTACCAACTAAGCCACAGAGGCGGTAAAATCTTATACGTACATTATTCTAAAGAGGGGGCTTTAAGCTTTAATTTCCCGTACAAATAGGTGGTTATTTCTGAAATTAAAATAATGAGAATTTTAATATCAAAATTTTAATACCCTCTATAGCTTATTTATAATCACGATTTCATTTTCACGTTGATATTCTCTATATTATATCGCGTATTTAGAAATAGAATCTTACAATACGTAAGTATTATAGTTGTCACAAAATAATGAAACCTCAAGTTATGTTTACAGTCTGACGGATGTTTTCGTAATTTAAATATCTTGAACTCTGATATGTAACAATGTGGGTAAGTACCTCTAGAAACACGTGTCAAAAAAAAAGAATTCTAGTGTAATTGACTGTTCATGGATAACAAATTTAAAATATTTTTTTTTAAATATTATATCTTATATCTTTAAATGAGCAATTCTTGTATATATATATATATATAATTGGAATCTCGGAATCGGCTCCAACGATTTTCATACAATTTAGTATATAGGGGGTTTCGGGGGCGATAAATCGATCTAGCTAGGAATCATTTTTAGAAAATGTCATTTTATTCGTGTTTTATCGATATTCAATCTCAACTGAAAAATATGACTCTTCCTGACATCTATTGGCGAATAATAATACTATTTTTTGTGAGCAACTAATTGCTTTAACGACACAACAGCAGATGGCGTTGTTAAGTGACACGAAGTCAATGAGTGTTTGCTTTGAGGTTAGACTAAAATCAATTGTTTATTATCCAAATAACACAATTAAAAAATAAAAAAAATACCGAGCAAAGCTCGGCCATCCAGGTACTTAATGATTATGCTAGTAAAAGCTAGCAAGCTCTATCAATTAATTACGAAAAAAACGGTACAAAGAACCCAAAAAAATCACGCCAAAAGTCACTAATTAGGTTCTTTTCTTTTAAAACGAATTTTGGAATCTTCATGTAGATTGAAGCTTCTCAAGTAAACGTCCCTTGAAATTATGGAGGGACCTATCGATCTCTACTATTAATAGGAGTATTATATTATTATGTGGCTAGGATTACAAGGTTTACATTTTAACATCGGCGAGGACGCGAAACCTACATTTATTTAAGGTATCACTATATTTCATTTGAAATATGAATCAGCATCCGGCATCTGTCATCGGCACCCTTTTCCAAATCGTACAATTGCTCCGTAGTGACCGTATAGACCGTTAACATACCTATCTGCAATAGATAGATATACGAAATTAACGAAATCACTTTATCAAATGTAATGCTAATCTTTGTTAACGCTTACATAATGTATTGATTGCAATGTTAGGTTTTCATTATAATTAAGTATTATTTATGTTTATTATTGTGTTTAAGAATTTTTCCTATAGCTGTTTTATACGAGTAAATACCTACTTGAAAAACGGACTAAATAACCCATTGTTTACGTACTGCTAAGGATTTGTTTAAGCACTGGCATTTGTACTAGTTTTATGATTTTAAGCCAATAAAGATCTTTGAAATTGAAAAAAATTGAATTGAATAGATAGATATAGAAACTCTTGCAGAGTGACCTAACACACCACTATCCACTTAAGTGCATAATGTTATCTTTACTATGTGAGTTTGTACACAAGAATGTTTGCGTTTGTTCCGCATAAGTTTGCAAGAAAGTTAGCCATGGCATCGTAATCCCTTAATAAGCTTTCGAGATAAGACTCCTCGGATTACGGTGGGAAATAAATTTACCTAAATTTCTTAGAAATGGTGAATACAATAAATGTTACAGGATAGAACCTGCTCTATGTAGTACTAGAAATTTCTTCAAAATGAGATTTCAGAGAAACGAGAGCTGCTTTCGTACATTTTTGTAGAAAAAAAAACTGAGTGGGAATTTAAAAAAGAACCTATCTATTTTTAGAATAACATAGACCATTTTGAAGGCAATTTTCATGATGATTTTAGTTTAAGGAACGGACAGGAAAATATTTTTGTTAACTTCCTCATTTTTTAAAGAAGATTATTTCAGGAATGTTTAAAATAAGCGAACGATAGCACGTGCGAGGAACAAGGCCATATAAAAGCGACGTTGTCGTCTCTTAATGACTATTCTATTACATAAATTCACTTACCGGGCAGAATATTGATGGTTAAAGTTATTTAAAGGTATCAAATTACAACAGCTAGTATTAAATTTCACTTATAATTTCAGCGTGTTTATATTATAAAGTCGATAAAGTATAAAAAAAGAAAGCGCTGAGGTCGTGGTGGCGAAAGCATTTAATCTTGGTGTTTTAGTGGAAGATAATATTGTAGGGAGGGAATTTATATTGGGTGTCTTCAGCTCTTTTATACATTGCGTAGGTAACGTTTGCGAGTTAATATTGCGACGTGTTCTTCGTTCCATACCTACTTCTGGTATGCAACGATACGAGAAACTAGCAAAACATTCTGCAGCGCATGATTATGTCATAATATGTCTGTATTTTAAGTGTTACTTATATATTTACCTTTCTATTTGTGAAAACTTGTAATTGACCTTCTGTCTCTATCTTCTATTTATAATTTTGTACCTAGCTGTAAGTTTTCCTAAGAAAATAAAATAAAATAAAAATAAAATATGTCATGCGCAATTTAAGTTTACTAAATTTACAAAAACAGCAAAGATTAGTGTGGTTAAACCTTAATAAACGTATCTGTAATGAACTCTACGATTCAGAGATGTTTATCAACAATAATTTATAACGTCAACAATCAGAGGGAAGATGGAGCTTATGACACGAAAAAACAATTAAAACTTTCTTAAATCCTAACAAAGTTATGGTGTTGAATCACCTTCGTAACAACAACAAAACTTTTGGATTGAGTCGACATTAATTAAACAAGAGCCACGTAAAATCAACTGTCAAATTTTTAATTAAATTGTATTATTCCCGAAAAGTTTGTATCTGTTTTTTGACAAATTGATACACCCGTAGATAAAGTAATACTTTAATTTGACATTTTGAGTGGAGCTTAGCTTAGGTTATAAATAAAGGTTATTACAAAAGTTATTACAATTTGTAAAAGGAAAAAGCTCAGCAAAAACGTTATCTCATATTATGAGTAAGATATCACACTCAGAAGAATTTTATTACACTGAAATGTTTCATTGTGTCAAGTACCTATACAAACATCTAATGTGACGTATACTGTACTGGTACATCCGTAAAAAGCCATTACCTGCCTGTTCTGTGAAATGAACCCGCCGATTCTACCTAAAAATATAGCCCCATAGAGAAAATAGCCTATTCGACGAACTGGCTCGAGGCGTGACCATTTTTCACATACTCTTTGGCCTTAGCAACCTTGAATTGACCTTTCACTCTCACGGGCTGAGCCCTCGCGTTGGATTCCATAAAAAGTAAAATGGCCAAACAACGTGAATTAAATTGAAAGGGAAGAGCATATGTTTGATTAAGGTAAAAGCGAGTAAACGCCAATTCACTCCGTAGACACACAAGAGATCGCTACCTCATTACCCGAACGGTACAGTACTGTTTGTTTTCCAAATATTTGTTTGGATCACCGACTTTAGGTGCAGAGTTAAAGGATAATAAATGCTAATTAATTTAAAAAGGTATTGAAACAATAAATCTAAAAATAATTATACGCAAAGCGTACATAAGTTACTTTATGTAATTTAACTGATTTCGTTTTAGAAGAATCAGCTTTTCGTTCTCTAACGATTGTTTAAGAAAATTAATTTACATAGTTTTGGTGATCGAAAACTGTTTCGGAATCCTAAAAATGAGAAAACCGTTTTGACAAACTTTGTGAGTAAGAATCCAGACTTTTAAGGTCATATTTTGTTTTAATTACTTACTTCTTAGATTGCTTGAATCGTTTTCATAATTTTATCTATCAAAATCTGTAATGAACATATGTGCGTATTTAAAGCCATCATCTGCTACATAACTGAAGCCAGGTGTATAGTGACAGCCTCGTCCTATTTGGGAATGCATATCGTCAGGCAAAGTTTGAGTGTTGAAATACACCTCTGCCAGCTCTTTTGAGGAAAAAGGCGTCACGATATATATCTATAATGACGCATGTATATCTATAATGTAAAGATGGTACCTATTATAACTTACTTGCGTCTACTGAGTGATGTCACAAACTCACAAAACTACCTGAAGAGGTCGCGGTTCTTTGTAGTCCCAGATAACATTGTCTAGTGCCGTCATAAGCATGCGGGTGATAAGAATAGGATTGATAACTGTGGGTAGGACTGAATAGAATAGAAAGAGGTCCTGAAATCGATTCTGCGTACTATTTTTACTCTTGTTATTTAACGCATTGAAACTACCTCTCCACATCAAATTATTTTAACTAATTCGCCTCGATCTAAATTAAATTTCGAAAATTTCGAATTTAAAGTTTGTGTTTATATGACCTACTGCAAGATGTCATTAAGGGTTGCTCTGAATTTTCCATACAAACGCGCTTGTCAAATTTCTTGGATACCATTTGTCAGATGGTGAAATATTTTGGCATTTATAATTAAATTAACTATATCTAAGCCCCTATGTTCTTGGTTTTTTTCAAAACGTCCTTATGAGAAAATAAAGCTATGAAAAATGTCCGCATTTGTAACGGATCACTTTTGACTGATTTATTTAATAGATAGACAAAGTAAATCAAAAATTCCTTTACATAGGAATGTTGTCTACATTATTAGCTTTGAAATTAATCCATAATATAAGTTTTTTTAGCTATTTATTAGATTAGAGAAGTGTAAAAGTAAAAAAAAATTATTGAAATTACACTTTGTCACTCTGTAGATAACTTTAGAGGCTCGTCAGTATCTTTACTTGCCCTCTTCGCTCGTTCTCTTCTAGACGAAATGATAATAGAAAACCTTGAGCCAACCCGAAATTAGTCTTAAATGGTCGCCTTAAGATCGGACGTCACTAAAGTTATCGTCAGGCTAACAAAATATGCTGAGTCGTCCCATTGGACTGAGACCTCGGTTTCACTCGGTCAATTATGTACATTACAAACTGTACCAATACGAATAATCATTCATGTACTGTACATGAAAACACGCACCTATGAATATGTAATCATTCTGTATACATAAAATATACATTCTTGTCCAATTGTCCATGTAAATCATCATTGCAGTCCTTAAGGACCCGCTGCAGGGACACCAACCGAAAAATACATGTCGGGGGTAATTGAGCCGTAATCCACCACGCTGGCTCAGTGCGGGTCGGTGGATGTCACATGTCTTTCGAGTTATTGTTCTAGGATATGTCGTTTTTCTGCATATTTCCTCACGATGTTTTTCTTCACCGTAAGAGCACGTGTCTAATTTATTTGCATAAAAACTTTTCAAACAAAAATAAACTTTTTAAACAAGACATAAAAGTTCATACGTGCACGGCCAGGAGCGAACCCACGACCTCCAGATCGGAAAACGGTTCATCCCAGTCGGCCAGACAGCTCCATGTAAATAACACCGGCCTAAATGACTCTTTGAAAATATCAACATCCTTGACGTCAAAATTGGCTGATAAAGAAGGAAATTGAAATTATTGAGATTCCAAAGTAAGATAACAAAGTTAGTCTCCGAGACGTAAATCTCGAACAATGTCGCAATTCATCCACTTGTTGAGTAATTGAATTATAATGTACAAGTAAAAAAATGTCGGCGGTATTTTTAACGCTCAGCTGTTTTGAAGAATTTGTTGCAGATTTGGGAAGTTGGGAACTTTGTTTACTTTCTAAATTACTCAACAGATTTGGAAAATTTTTGTTGTTGTAAGCGGGGCTCTGCTAGGTATATTTAGTAAGCCAAAACATTCTGGCAGTTCCCTACGCCATACATACCTAACTACTTTGTTTTTCACAGAATTCATGATGAAAGGAAATAAAAAGGGTTTGTAATTTTTTAAGCTGTAGGTTTTTTTTTGTAAGTTTTAAGGCCCCGTTTTACACGAAATCACCAAAAATACTTTTTTTGCACCTAATTGGATATAAAGAATTATGACGACCAGGTGCAAAAAAATACAGCTGGTAGAAGAAACAACCAGCTAAAGTTTAACAGAAGAACAATTTTGAAAATCATTCTCATTTTGGAATAAAAAAATCACAAAAATTATCTTCCTAAAAAAACTATCGGAACGAAGTTTTCTAAATTTTCAGCGATTACACCTATTTTTTTTATTATTAATTAGCTAGATTAGTTCTCAAAAGTTTAACCGAGCAACTTAGTCTCATTTGTGTTTAGATTTTCTTTTTCTTTTTTTTAATGGACATTGTCACACACGGTCGCCTGACCCCAAACTAAGCAAAGCTTGTACTATGGCTGCCAGAGACTGATATACATACTTAGATATTTTTAAATCCATACTTAAATAGATAATAACACCCAGACATAGAACAAACACAAATGTTCACCACATAAATGTTTGCCATAGGTTGCCAAATAACGGCAAAAAAATGTATTTCTAGACGCCGATCTCATTTTACCATCAAAAATGATTTACGATTTTCAATTCTAACTAAAGCGGGTTACGTAAACGTATGTGTGAGTAGATAATCGTGGAATGACCGAGCCTTAGGAATGGACTACATTTTTCTTTTGAGCTTAGATTGCATATTTTATTACCATTAAGAACCCTAATATAAATATCTTTGTTGTTTTTTTACTAGTATTGTGTTGTAAACTTTACCATTATAATTATTGTAATACGACCTGCGCGGGTCGCAAGACTTTTTGGATGCGAGTAGGGCCATAACGACCGGCCATCATGGAGATCCTTAGCTATTGTCCGGCAGCGGGAGTCTCCCGGCTGAGATGATGATTACAATGAGGATGATAGTGATGAAGTGAGAACTTACTTGAGGTCGATATTCTCGAGGATCTGCGAGGGAAGCACATCCAGTATCTGGGTGATGTTCAGGTTGTCCCAGGACTCCTGCCTCCCGAGTATCTCTTGGGTACAGTTTATAAAGTTCTGGATATCTAGTTCGGTGTCCATTGCACTTTATTCACTTTCACTGTACACTTAATTTAAAAGTCATGTTGAGATGTTACTCGTTCTAAATGTTTGTATCATTGAGAACTAATTGCAGTCTGTTGTATCTGTTTAAACAATAATTATCTTAGTTCTCATTCGTGTTTTATTTATTTTGTCACAAAATATAGGAATGGTCATTCTCTCTTATTATAATCCTAAACGTAATTTCCACTTTAAAAGCAGTACAAATTGCCACCCTCTTGATAAAAATGGAAATATATTACAGTCATTTTCTTTATTTATTAATATAAAGGTCAAAGATTAACAAAATCTTGCTTCAATGGAAAGTATTTATGGTAAATGCAAATAACGAATATCTCCATTTATAGAATTTAATCACATCGTTTGATGAGCTCTAAGCAAATAATTAACCAGTATTATTTTATGTTAATAATTTATGTAGCTAATTTATATAAATTTCAAATAACCTACCAAATACGTCTATCAATATTGATAAAAGGCATTGTCTAGAGACTGGCTGATTGACAATAGAACCCAAACAACTGGACGTCGATACTTGATATTATTTGGAAGGTTTATGAGGGAAAAAAAACGCACACTAAGAGAGGATAATAGAAAAAATTTAAATAATTTAAAGAAGGTTAATTAGAGGTGGAAAGGTTGAATAACAGTTTGTAATTTTTCATACTTTGCAATATTTGTGAGACCAAGGGCCGTTTCGGTTCTGAACTCTAAACCATGTTCTACCGCGTACGAGAGTATGAAGTCACGGACATTCTGCTAGCAAACAATGTATTTTGTCCAAACTTGTTAGTGTCGTCTAAACTGTCGAATAATTTTGAAATTCTTGGACAAACATAATATGACGGTCAATATTTAGTTTTATATTAAAAAAAATGATTTACTTATTCTTTAGTTCATAAAACTTATAACATATAAACGCGAAAGTTTGTAAGAATGAATGGATGGACGGATAGATGTTTGTTACTCTTTCACGCCAGAACGGCTGAACAGATCTGGATGAAATTTGGCACAGAAATAGATTATAGTCTAGAATATCACATAGAATACTTTTTAACCGCAGGTGAAACCGCGGGGCGCTTCTAGTAATACATATACTAAGTCGAAACATTTTCATCTAAGGAATTTTCGGTAAATGCGCCACTAATGTTTTCGTTATTAAAAATAGGTCTATCAATATCATTAATTAAAGTGTATCGCTATAAAACAGCTTGGTACAAAATGAGTGATTTATTACCTTCCTCTAAAAACACTTTAAGCTGATGGGAAAGTATTATCAACTTTGTGACACAAGGAAATTTAGCTCCCACCCTTTTTAAACAAACAAACGTTTAAATATAACATATCGTCACGCCTTTCCCCCGACGGGGCTGACAGAGGTGTAATACAACACCCACACTTCGCCGGACGATATTCAGTCCCAAATATGACAGGGGGCGAGCCTGTCGCCATACACCGGGCACTAGTCATGTAGCAGATGACATACAATATGCACATATGCTCACACAATGAACAAATTGATAAGAGCCGTCGGCTGGGTTCGAACCCGCTCCCTCTGGCTTGAGAGGAGGGCTTTCTCCCAACTAGGCTGCCATCGCATTTACGGAGCATGAAAAACACAAAATCAAGCTGTATAAAAAATTTGCAATTTTTCTAAATCGGAACGTACTTCTAAATCAGCTGTAATGTCAGTTTTACCGAGACAAGAAAGTTTTTCATTTCTAAAAGCTCGGGTTAGATGTAATGAACCAGAATAAAGACCAAACGGCCACAGTCTTCAAAATGAGGAATGGCACTGGAGGGCCGTAAGTGGCTTCTTGGCTCTAATAACTTTACGAACTCCGTCCCACCGCACCACCTACAGGTCTGAAATTGACCCTCTTTTCAGCAAAGATCACCCTGAACTCTCGGTAGGTTTTTTATTACTTACTCGCTTCTGTTATTAACTTTCTAGCTGCTTCCCCCGGTGTCACTCGCGGTGATGAATTGTGTTTTTTTAGTAAGTAAGTTTAGGTGTCACTCGCGGTTATAAAGTGTGTTTTTTTAGAAAGTTTAGATGTCAGTCGCGGTTATAAAGTGTGTGTTTTTTAGTAAGTAAGTTTAGGTGTCTCTCGCGGTTATAAATTATATTTTTTTTGGTAAGTAAGTTTAGGTGTCACTCGCGGTTATAAATTGTGTTTTTTTAGTAAGTAAGTTTAGGTGTCAGTCGCGGTTATAAAGTGTGTTTTTAGTACGTACAGGTGTCACTCGCAGTTATAAAGTGTGTTTTTTAGTAAGTACAGGTGTCACTCGCGGTTATAAAGTGTGTTTTTAGTAAGTAAGTTTAGGTGTCACTCGCAGTTATAAAGTGTGTTTTTCAGTAAGTAAGTTTAGGTTTTAAATTATGTGTTAATCCGTTAGGAGCTTCCTTCATACTAAATTTCATAAAAATCCGTCCATCTGTTTAAGCGTGAAAAAGTAAGAAACAAACACACATACACAAACATTCACCTTTATGAGTAGGATAACGTTTTAGCAGTAAAAACAACATCTTCGTTAAATGTAATAAAATTGAGAAAGATGGTTTTACGGAAAGCAATATTTTAAATCACCTACAAATATTTTTTAAGATATTGACTCAAAGAGTCCATTTTAGTAATTGGATTGGAGAATATTTATGTTTTGATATCTGGATTAGCTAGTCGTGTGCTGGATGAATCTTTCTATTAGCAAAATTAAAAGCAATCTAAACGGAAATGACCTTGAATTTTATTTTAAAATAAGAGACTTTTAAATTATTATTATTTTATAATTATAATGATAGTTATATTATTACGAAGTACCTGGATGGCCGAGCTTTGCTCGGTATTTTTTTTTATTTTTTAATTGTGTTTTTTGGATAATAAACAATTGATTTTAGTCTAACCTCAAAGCAAACACTCATTGACTTCGTGTTACTTAACAACGCCAGCTGCTGTTGTGTCGTTAAAGCAATTAGTTGCTCACAAAAAATAGTAGTATTATTATTCGCCAATAGATGTCAGGAAGAGTCATATTTTTCAGTTGAGATTGATTATCGATAAAACACGAATGAAATGATATTTTCTAAAAATGATTCCTAGCTAGATCGATTTATCGCCCCCGAAACCCCCTATATACTAATTTGTATGAAAATCGTTGGAGCCGATTCCGAGATTCCAATTATATATATATATATATACAAGAATTGCTCATTTAAAGGTATAAGATAATAGGTATGCAATTTATTTTGTTGACATTAATTATTTATTTCATTTGACATTTATGTAATTACTGTTTTGACATGTATAAACTTTTGACATTTATTGAACTGTGACGTGTAACTATTGGAGTTATCAATAAATTCTGATTTCTGATTTCTGTAGAGATCTTACGATGTTTTTTTTGCTTTTTGATGGATATGCCTGTAACCTTGCGCACACAAGTAGTTAAGAGTCCGGCGACCTAACTAATTTCGACCTAGGCGACCTAGACTAACTTCGCATTGGCTTAAGGTATTCTATCGCCATTTCGTCTTGAAGAAGAAGACGAGTGAAGAGAGCGAGTAATGATACTGACGAGCCTCTAAACTTACCTACAGAGTGACAAAGTGCAATTTCAATTTTTTTTATGTCTTTTGCACTACCATACTCATTCTTAAGTAACTATGAATTTCCCTTGTATTATTGATTCATTTAACAGCTAATGATGTAGACAACCTCCCTATGTAATGGAATTTTTGATTTGCTTTGTCTACCTATTGAATAAATCAGTCAAAAGTGACCCCTTAAAATGCGGATATTTTTCATAGCTCTATTTTCGCTTGAGAACGTTTTTTGGGCGAAGATATTGTTAATTTAATCGTACATGCTAAATTTCATCATAATCTGACAAACGGTTTTCCAGAAATTTGAGTAGTGCGTTTGTATGGAAATTTCAGAACGTCGCGGCTCTCTTAACCTCCAAATACACAACTATAATTGATGGCCATAGTCATTAATCAAAGTAAATTATTAAGGCCAATTAAGGCAAATGCGACTGCGGGGCAATTGCGTCTTTCGTGAACTACTGACAAACCCTTCACAAATTAGGCGCCACCTTTTTTATTTTTAGTTGCAATAATCTGTACAAGATGGCGTTAGTTGCCTAATTTGTGAAGGGTTTGTCAGTGATTCTCAAAAGACGCAATTGCTTCACAGTCGCATTTGACCCTCAGTTGACCCTATCAGTTTAATTTATTCGCTCAGTAGCCTATAAGTATGATTGAATTTATTTTTTAAATTTAATCTGCAAAACCAATTCCAGTGATGTTTTCCCGAACGTAGTCTGAAAATATCGAATATTTTATCAAAAAAATCCACGCGGAAAAACTGCGGTACAACTTTTCAGGCTGTCTGTTCCAATATATTCAAGCAGAAGAGCCAAAAAAGATTTTTCACTAAATATCGTGAGAAAAACGTAGTTATTTGTTGGAACCTAATCATCAATTCAACTTTTCAACAATGTCTCAGTTTTTTTAACATAATAGGCTCAATTCTGGCGTCACACTTAAATTTCCTAAGCCACTTAAATCTGCTAAAAATCCTAAAAAACGTAAATTAGCTAAATGCTATTCTGCGGGCAACATTTTAACTAATTTAGAAATGTCAAATTCAAATTTTTAAATAGAATGAACAAAATCTCGTAAAATTACTCAATTTAGAAAATTTAGCTGAAATTGCTATTCTTGCGCCCACATTTTAGATGATTTTAACTTGTTTAAATCGAATTTGAGGTTAATTTTAGAGGGCACCATTTTGGAATCCTGTTAAAAAAACTAAAATTTCAAAGTGAAAAAAATCTCTGTATTTTGTTGATTTTACTTAATCTAAGTAAACCTTTGCAAAGATAACGATTCAGAAAAATGTATAAAATGCATAATTTGCCTCATAATCATTTCAGTTCGGCACGATATGTGATCAAAGTACGCACTGTTACAGGATTAAAAAGTCAAAATCTGGAAGTACTTAGCTCTCATCTCATTAATAATCTCAGCAAGAACCTATATTATAGAACATGCATGCAACAATAGCGATGGATGTGCATCAAAACCCACCCCAAGAGAAATTAACACAAAATCGATCATAATTTCATAACAAAATCAAAAGAGAGAGTGCTTAATTTCCAAGGTACATCTTATGGGTACTAATATTATTAAGTAATTATTCCATTGTTATTTCGTATGTATTACATGTATGGAGGCTTTCTATCCTCCATAATTACAGGATAATCAATTGAGGTGACTTGAGTTGTTAAGATCTCTGGGTGCATCGCAGCTGGCCTGTTTTAGCATAATGCTGTGTCAGAAAGTTTATACTGTGACAGACTTGCCAAGCCTCACACTATACTTACCCCTCTCATAACAGTTTACCAGTCATTGAACCCTGAAGCGTTAGTTGGTGTCTTCATAAAGTATAATTATGTAGCGAATTGTAGCAGCAGTGCCATGTAGACACTACTGGTTTCTAAATAGGTATATCTATGAAACAGCTTGGAAGCAGTTCCTGGTGAGGATGCTATTTTAAATGATGGATTTAAAAAAATATAGATCCAGGGCTAGGTGTTGTTATCCATGGCTTTATGTATTCCATGGCATCCCTGACACGGAAACTTAGTAGCGGGTGTAATTATAAATTTACTTTCAGATGCGAAGTCATATGTTTAAGTACTGGCAAGAGGTTTCATGGAAGAACCTGTGTGCTAGCCCAAGCACTCTCTGATACTCACATTATACCAACAAGCTCAAAAGACAACACAAATAATACAAATTTCAGTTTATAAATTCAATTTGAAATAATAAAAATTTATTGTATATTAAATGTTTGCTATCAATAACCTTCATCTTTTTCTGTACATACTTGAAATACCTACTATTGTTGAATTTTTATTACTTTATAATTTCCATATTTTACAACTTGGGCATGGACAAAAGCAGATACCAGATTTGCGGGCACTGTTTATTATGACATATAATACAGGCCCATGTTTAAAAAACCTTGCAAAGCAACATACACTTTTTATATAAAACAATGGTCTCTGAGACTTTTCTGGCTGTGTTATCTCCTAGTAGGTATGTCACTTGTGTGCCAGTGTGTCACTTCCCTTTCTAGCCCAAATGGCTGGTGTACCAGTGCTACTGGGAAGTAACTCTTGTTATTTGCAGAAAACCCACAGCAATTAGGGCTTTAATCTTCAGCACATTGAGTCCAGGAGCTGCAGTTGCAGCATCAGCAATTTATCTCATAGCCTTTTCTGCACAAACATAGCTTTTTCAGTTACTACTGTACTTGGACCACTCATGATAGATACAACAGACTGGAAAGTCGTCTCCACAGTTTTCAAGTCTGTTTATTTTACGCTTTTAGACTGGTTGTGTTTCTGGTAGCATTCCTCATGGCACTGAAAATTAAAACCAAATTTATTTAGTGTCTAGGCAAGATACAATTAAATTATCATTACCAAGTATTACAAGTTGACTTTCTGTAATTACAATATTTTAGACTAGCTATCTGCCCACAACTTCTCTCACGTTGCATAGCCTAGTAGTACTCAGTGAATGTGTAGCTTTTTATTATAGACAGAACTTCTAAAATCGAATAAGTAGTTCGGATTTTAGGTTAGTTTATTATTTACCTTTACAGCGTTTCCGTAGGTTTTGTAGAAAATTAGGCGCAGTGACACGCACGTCACGCACGTAAAATAATTCAGAATTTCATCAGCACATCATCATTTAGCTTAATTTTTGGGCACAATAATTTAACTCTTGTTAACGAAATTGTAAACAAACAAAGACTTGTAAAACTCCATAGTGAATTGCCAGTATTAAAACACCAAAAGTACTTGAGATTTTTGAAATATTACGATTTATTTGCAAAATATAATTAGTGCTCTGTAATTATTCATTAATTACAGAGAACTAATTATTTTTTATTATTTTATTACAGAGAATTTAATGTTTTTCTTAAAAATTAGCATATTAAATAAGCGTAGGTTTTTCAGTAATACATGACACACCCGTCAAATAATTCCACGAATTTATGTTAGTGGCATAAAACTTGCAACACTAACAACTTGATGCATGGACGAAGCTACAGATACAAAAATTTTTTGAATGAATCGATGAAAATATCGTTCTAATACGCCTGTGTACGGTGACCCTTTTACATTCTTTTTTGAAGGTTTATTTTATCTGTGAATTCAACTTAAGTGAACAAGAAAACGGATAATTCCGTTCAATATTTTAGCCTTACGTTGCCCTCTGAATTGCGATTTTAAGTTCTGTCACTTAAATTTAGAATTTTTATAAAATTTACGAATTTTAAGATGTGACGCCAGAATTGAGCCTATTATCTAAATATAATCCTAACTTCCTATCCTAATATTATAAATGCGAAAGTTAGTTTGTTGTTTGATTGTTTGTTTATTTATTATGTTTGTTTGTTACGCTTCACGGCTTAACTATACTCAATTTTATCTTTATGAATTTTTGCTTACACGTTGTTTGCTCGTCCATCTGTGTAGCGTATACAAAAAAGAACATAGGGTACCTTTCATCCGGTTCCTGTGGGACCGCGGGTAAAACCGCTGGGCATAGCTAGGGTACATAATTGTAAACTGAATACCCATCCACAGTACGTCTGTATTTTCACTTGCTGATGCTGCTAGTAGTATGTGGGTGATAATATTTTTACGAGCAATAAACACGTTTTAAGCTTTAAATAGTTTTTGGACCAGGTAATTTTCTTGGCTGTTAATTGAGAAAAATCATTCAGTCTGATGTAAAGAAGCAGCCTGCGAGAGGCTTTTGGTGATTAAAAAAAATACCCAGTATTTGTTATTACAGAGAAAAATCGCTGCCGCTGTGAAAAAGATTTAATATCAGATAAATTTTCCATTTTGCCACATCGGATTTCCATAACCGTATTAAAGCTTTTGCACAATAGTTTCGAAATTAACACGATGGCTGTTATTTTGATAGGCCTACTGTTCTTTCATAATCGGTTATTGATTTTGAAAAAGCTGTTATCCAGTTGTTATTTTCATTTTATTCCAGTAGGTACTTACCAACTTTGTTTTTTTTCAATGTGGTTTCCGAATTCGTGTTATTTTAATTCACGTGTAGGTGGAGATAGCTTCAGTGGCAGTTTTTATCTTTTGAAATGTTACAGATAGCAGCAAATGTACCTATTATTCATATTAATTTGAAAATGAATATGAAATAATGAAAATTAAGAGCGATGGCAGCCTAGTTGGGAGAAGGTCCGCCTCTCAAGCCAGAGGGAGCGTATTCGAACCCAGCCGACGGTATGCACCAATTTGTTCATTGTGTGAACATATGTGCGTATTGTATGTCATCTGCTACATGACTGGAGCCCGCTGTATGGCGACAGGCTCGCCCCCTGTCACATTTGGAACTGTATATCGTCCGGCGAAATGTGGGTGTTGTATTACAACTCTGCCAGCCCCCTCGGGGGAAAGGCGTGACGATATGTTTATGCAATTTGAAAGTACTGACATTCAAAAATTTAAATCAAAGCAAGAAACAAAAAGATAATTACTCTTATTGATGCTACAGCTCCGTCTTACTGAGTAAGAGTTTCGTCTCCACCACAAGTCTTCATACAACTTCAATGTATATACTTGCACTATTAGACTAACAAATTTACGTTGTATAGCTTTGGAATTACGTTTTTCATTACTTTGTATGTACGGTGTATGTCTTTTTCGATCAAGTTTAAAAATAAAAAGACAAAACACTGTATAAAAATTGCTCTGAGGCTTTACAACATTTATTAGGAAGGAGGTAAGTTATTTACGCTAAAACGCAAAAGAGAACGTGAGTAGGATGCGCGTTGTTTTGTATACGTGCATTCTGTTAGCACGCGACCCGCATCTCAAGTTTTTAATGTTAGTTTTCAATTAAGTATAAAGTTGCACTGCTACGAGTCTACTTAAGGCACTCAGAAACGCTACGACTGCTACGAGCCTACGAATGCTACGTATTTTCAACAAATGCTACGTCTCTTCTACGAGGTTTGCATATTTACTACGAAATCTTATAGCGCTTCAATATTGCTTCATACTATGACGTCACTGAAACGTCATCATCACCGGATCTGAACAAAAGTAACGTGAGTATTGTATGAAAACAAAATATTAATGAACATTGTCATTTTATGTACCAACCCATTATTTACAAGTTCATACATACATGCTACGTTACGCTACGAGCGCTGCGAATTCGTTAAGTCATACGAACTTCTTTACTAAATTATCGACCGAACGAGCATCAGCAAGCGAAGCGTCTTTGCTTCAGCTTCGACAAAAATGCTTTCGTATGTCTTAATTCTGTCCGGATCTCTGTCTTCCTAGCTGTTGCATTTCTTAACCAATTTGCTAAATCATATCTCCGCTATTTTGATATGTTTTTCAAAAACAGATATAATATACAAACTCTATAATTATCGAATCTGCTCACAAAATGTCACGAGACTCCGTTGAGAAATGCGAGGACAGACGTCAGCCGCGAAGTCTATATCTCACAGACCCGCTAGATAAATTGCTTATTCAATCATTTGTTCAAAAGAACGTTTTAATAATACTTAGTTAGAAATGAAGCTGTAAGCTTAAGTAAAAGGTTACTTTAAATAAATCCTACTATTCGTTTATCATACGAAACTATCGCGCGAACGATCTTGAAGATAATGTTGTTTTAATGTTTTATGATCAAACTTTTAGTACCAAATGATAATAGCAAAAATTCTGACTAGGCTCAATGTCTAATAAGAGAATGGTTATCGATAAATTCAGACTAGAGTCAACAGTTTTGACCTTTGACTAAATTTGCATGATTATACGTAGCTAATGAAAAAAGAAACTACAAAAAAAACTACATAAAAAGGTCCAGATGTTTTAGATAGTAACAAATAAAAAACCAATTACATTACTCTCTTAAGGCTCGGTATTACACGAAATCAACGAAAACAAGTGTTTTGTTTGCACCTAGTTAATATGATATGAAGAATTGTGATTATCAGGTGCAAAAAAATGCAGCTTGTAGAAACAACAACCAAAATCAGTTTAACCGAAGCATAATTTTGAAAATTATTGTCTTTTTGGAACAAAAAAATCACAAAAAATATCTGCTTAAAAAACTGTTTGCGTACAGTAGTTCTCTAAATTTTCAGCGATTACACTACATTTTTTTACGATTATTAAATAGCCAGATTAGCTCTCTAAAGTTCAACCGAGCAACTTATTCTTATTTGTGTTATTATTACGATTAATAGCAATAAAAACGGCAAAAAAAAATCTAGGCGCCGATCTCATTTTACTATCAAATATAAAATACGATTTTCAACTAAATGAAGAGATTAAGTAAACGTATGTTTGGGTAGGTAATCGTGGGATGACCGAGCCTAAAACCAAACGCACCTGCAGAACAAACGTATTTGTTAAATCTTATCTTTCCCGTCGTGGGCTGAAAAGTCATGTCATCAATCAAAGTAATAGAAATGTACATTAAATAAAGACATATAGATCAAATTCAGATACATTGGAAATCAAATATAGAAAGATTTAAATTTAGCAGAACTCATACGAAAGCTATTTTAGGATTTCAGCTGAATTGCTGATATGTTTCTCCCTCACCCGTCGCTTGAACCTTCACTAGCCGTACAATCAAATACGCGTCTTCCAGCCCAGCAGGGCCTCGCCCGGTACCTAAGAAAGGAACGAATTTCACGAATGCCATAAGGATGTAATAAAACCGTAATCAGAGTAGCCAAGCGTGTCACTCGGCTCTTTTATAAGGGTCCTGTAGAATAGATTCGCTAAAATGAAGACGATTTGTGGCTAAGTACAGCAACCGGGCGTTATTACACATCTGGGGACAGAAAGATATTCCCATGTTTGGTTACGTATTGTGGCATAGCTGGAATACATTGAAAATAATTGAACGAATAAAGAATAAGGAGATCTCAATGGAAGGAAAGCGGGGTATGTTTAAGGATGTTTATATTTTTAGGCAATAATTTACTAATTATCCAACATTATAATTTACTACTTCCCATTGGTACAGTCGTTACAGCTTAGGATCAAACAACTAGTGCCAGCTTTATTCAACATATTTTGCGAGGGCAGACTGTAACTAATTATTTTTACTGTCTATGTTAAGATCTACTTTTCGTAAGAAAATAATTAGGAAGTAAATATAATATTTGAATTTGTTGTCAAAGTTTGAACTTCAATCACACTGAGTATGTGAGTAGAATAAGTTACATTTAACATATAACATACATAATATACATATAACTATTGTTAGTTTATTAACAGTTAGCGTTGTAATTTCTCGTAAAACTCATTTGTTGTTACTATACCATACTCATTTGTCGTATCCTCTTCATACTAAGGTTGCCTGGAAGAAATCGCTTTCAGTGATAAGGCCGTCAGTTGTTACACTAGAGAATAAGTTTTGTTACAAATTTTCTCTTGTTGTTTTGTCATTTGTTAACAATAAAGAGTTTATTTATCTATCTATCTAATTTCGTGCGTGCCACCCATACAACTAGTACAAATAAGTGTATTCAATCAGGAAAACATTTGAACTACTACTACTAATTACCTTGGCTAGGTATTCCTGTGGACACCTCGCTGATTTAACGTTACGTGAGTGCACCGCTACTGATGGTCACTGTATTATTAAGGTACGTTTAGTGCCAGCCCACTGGGTCATAATTTTGTGGCGTAGAAACAACAACGCTTGAAGATCTTTGAACTGTAAGGCGGAAACGAGAGTCAATTATGCTAGGAATGTAGTAGTTTTATACTGTTACCTTAATTGTTACATGTTTAAGGTTGCGATGATAGCCTAGTTGGAGAAAGACCGCTTCTTAAGCCAGAGGGAGCGGGTTCGAACCCAGCCGACGGCACGCACCAATGTGTTCATTGTGTGAACATTTGTGCGTATTGTATGTCGTTTGCTACATGACTGGAGCCCGGTGTGTCACATTTAGGACTGAAAATTGTCCGGCGAAGTATAGGTGTTGTATTACACCTCTGCCAGCCCTCTCGAGGGAAAGGCGACGATGTATATATATATTAAAGTAAAATTGAAGTAGAACGTGTAGCGTAAATATCAAAATAAAAATAGGAAACACGTATTGTTTTGCTAGTGAATTATTAGTTAAAATCATACTTGCTCTTACTCTTGACTAAGTGACACTAAATAAAACAAAAAAAGTTATTAAAACCGTCTAACTTGAATAGAAGGTACTATTCAAGTTTAAATAGTTCGAAAACTAGAGACTGGGTAAATAACCACAAGGTAATTTAATTCTAGGAAGCAGGTGAAACATCCCCCTTTTTCCGAACTGCTAGCAGTGCAAGTCACCAAAACCTGCTAACGTGTTAGGTTCATCGTTACACAAATGTATCTATGGGACAAGCACACGTCGCTCATTTAAGTTCAATTAGATAATAATGGGCGAACATTTAAGATAGGAAACGATAAGGAGCAAGGAAGCTGTTGAATGGTCTTCTGGGATTTAAGTATCCGTAGATACAATAAATTGCAAAAAATACGTCGTAACTAAACGTATACGTTTAGTTGAAAACGCGTGAAAAATTTACTTTCCGTTTCGCGCTGTACAATTTTTTTCAAATATTTTCCGCCACGAAATATTTTATTTTTTTGTGCTACGGACAGGATTTACACTGTAGGAAATAAACTCAATAAAGTTTTGTACAGCGCCAGGTGCAAGCATAGTGGATTAATAACACAGATGTATATAGGTACATCCATAAATTCTAGGAAAGCTGACTTGAACAAAACACTGAACTTATTGACAGACACCGAAGGCCGCACCAGCTGTCGCAGGCCTTTCTAGAGCAGATGGTGACAAGGTAACGAGACATATCTACAAAGTGTATGTTCTATCTATAACTATCTACTAGTGGATCCGTGGGCTGTAGACTTCGTAGTCGACGTTTGTCCTTCTCTGCAGGTCGTTTTCTTCAACCGATTCTCGTGAAATTTTGTGAGCAGGTTCGATATTACAAAATTTCAAAAAAAAAATTAAAAACTTTTAAATCGTCAATACAGATTTTCGAACCTACTTACAAAATTTCAAGAGAATCTTAAAATCTCTCTTGAAATTTTGTGAGCAGGTTTGATAATACAGATTATCGAACCTACTTACAAAATTTCAAGAGAATCTTGAAATCTTTCTTGAAATTTTGTGAGCCGGTTTGATATTAATACAGATTATCGAACCTACTTACAAAATTTCAAAAGAATCTTGAAATCATTCTTGCGACCTAACTAACTTCGACCTAGGCGACCATTTCGCCTAGAAGAAGAAGACGAGCGAAGAGAGCGAGTAATGATACTGACGAGTCTCTAAACTTACCTACAGAGTTACAAAGTACAATATCAATTTTTTTAATGACTTTTGCACTTCTGTAATCATTCTTAAGTAACTAAGAATTTCCCTTGTATTATGGATTCATTTAACAGCTAATGATGTAGACAACCTCCCTATGTAATGGAATTTTTGATTTGCTTTGTCTACCTATTGAATAAATCAGTCAAAAGTGACCCCTTAAAATGCGGATATTTTTCATAGCTCTATTTTCGCTTGAGAACGTTTTTAAAAAAAACCAAGAACATAGGGGCGGAGATATTATTAATTTGATTGTACTCGTATATGCTTAATTTCATCATAATCTAACAAACGGTTTTCAAGAAATTTGTGTAGCGCGTTTGTATGGAAATTTCAGAACGTCGCGGCCCTCTTAAGGCATGTGACTTGTAGAGGAAGACAAAAGATCCAGACAGAGGTCCGGACATACGAAAGCATTGTTGCCGAAGCTGAAGCAGAGACGCTTTGCTTGCTAACGCTCGCTTATATCTAAATCTTCTATCCTTTTATATGTACAGTGATTTATCTATCGGTACTATAAATATTGTTTTCTTTTAAACTTTCCTTTTTTATTTTCGGATAAACATTTTATAAAAGTTTAGAAATAAATTGACTGCCTCGGTGGCTCAGTTGGTAGTGAACCTGCCTTCTGATCTAGGGGGCGTGGGTTCGATTCCCACCTAGGGCAAACATTCATATGATGAATATTTGTGTTTGTTCTATGTCTGTGTGTTAATATCTATTTAAGTATGTATATATTTGAAAGTAAATAAGTATGTATATCAGTCTCTGGCCGCCATAGTACAAGCTTTGCTTAGTTTGGGGTCAGACGACCGTGTGTTCAAGTGTCCCGATTACTTATTTATTTTATTTTATTTAAATTGATTGAATGTAATATTTATTAAATCCAAATATTGTTTAAAATCAAATTAGAATGTATCATTTTTTTTCTCGTCGATGTTTGAATCACTAGACTGGAAGCAATTTATTTCTCTTGTCCTATCTTTTGTTTTCGTTTGGGTAAAAAACACTGGATAAAAATGTCGTATTTTAAATCCTAGGTTCGGGCTGATTCAAATCTAACTAAAGCTTTTAGATAAAAAGCTCGAATCTGTCCCAAGTTCCTAGGTCTCGCGTACAAGAAATACCAACTACCAACTTTTCCTCGCCTTAGTAACAAAACAACTCTTTAGGGCGATGATAAGAAACCTAAATGTTAATAGCACACATTTTGATACGCAGCAACTGACTATTGATTTTCCTTCTGTGTAAAAACGAGCGAAAAGAGTCCATCTATGGCAGTTCCTGTCCACATATTTTACGACGTACGGTTACCTTGTCGGTTAGCTCTTCAGTTTACGATGTCGCCATTGAGCCACTTATGGAGTTTACACAAGAGGTATATTTAGTATATAAGGATAACACAGTACCTAGATACGAACATTTTGCTAATATTTGAGTTTTTATTTAATTTTATTGAATTGTCATTAAATAACTAACCTACTTAAAAATACATATTCCTTCGATATTTTTTTAGATACTCACTTCTAAAAAAGTTTATAGTATTTAACAATTGAGTATTAAGTTTTTTTGTCATTGCAAAATGAGCAAGACACAGAATGAGCAAAAGGTACAAAATGCAAACCGTGCAAGTAATAAAATGTGTACAAAACGTTATTGATGTAGATTTTTTTTTTCATTTTTAAGTTTTTTATAATTAAATTTGTTTAACTTCAAACAAATATTGATTGTGGACTGTCCACGTCACAAAGAGAAGTTGCATTGCAAGTCTATACCCACATTAGTCTTCAATTTATTCCAGGACAGGCCTGCTCCTACCATTAGCCGAGCAAATACCACATATAGGTAGGTACTTAACATATCCCAATACTCATTGTTCCTCCAACCGTCGACTTGGCTACCCGCAATTACGAAGTAGGTATCAAATTTACATGCCCATACCTTTTGCCAATACTTCTAAGTGGCGAGGGTAAGGCGTTTGAATGGTCTTTGAAAATTGCTTTGATGTGTGATTCATGGTTTTCTTATGAAAAAGATTTATACACACTCTACACCTTTGACATGTTAATTGCGCAAAATACGTTTTTAACTGTAAATGCTTGACACGCTTTTTTATCTTGCAAAAAGTTTTACAAAAATGTTTTATGAAATGTTACTCAAAAATCATCTTCTTAATTATTATTATTATTATTATTTTTATGTAGAATAGGTCGGCGTTTGACCATTAACTCGCCTGATGTTAAGCGACGTTATGGTCTAAGATGGAGCACGACGACCTATAAGGTACTAATTCACTCTAGCCTTGAAGTTTTGTAGAGTGAAGAAGTACAAAGACGGCAGTTTAGTGAGGCGCTACAAGTGCGCTACTGCTCAGACCCGTCTTCGGAACGGTTACACCGGACTACATCCTGAAACACGACTAGGTCATTTCACGGCATGGCTTGGTCCGATGGGTGGTAACTAGCCATGGCCGAAGCCTCCCACCAGAAATGTCACTCTTGACATTTCTGGTATATATATAGAGGCATTTATCAACACATGAAAGCAATGAATTATTGGAAATACCGATTGAGTATAAGACAGGCACTGAAATGTATGCTTGAATTATGAAGAGGTTAATTTCGTAAGTATTTAAGTTTGTATATTGGAGGTTTAAATCTCCAAAATTGCCTATCCAATTTTAAAAATCCTTTCCCCAATAGAAAGCTACACGTTTTTTAATTGCTACAAAGCAAAAAATACAAGTTAAAAACGCAAGACTCACCCTTACTAGGTGCTCGTACCTACTTATAGCTAGTAAGCTATATAAACTTCTACAAGGAGCTGGTATTGGGTGTAGCATACTGAAGAGTATTAATCTACCTGTCAAATAGATCAACTTTTAGAACACAACTTTGCAAAATTTGAAATAAAAATAATCGAGTATCCATACAAAATAAACAATCACGTGATGAATGTTTTTTTGAAGACTTGATTTTATTTCTCAATTTTTGCAAAGTAAAACGAGTAAAACTTTGTTGTAAAAAAGAGTAAAAAGTGTTTGTTGTAAAAAGGAGTAAAAACTTTGACGAGTAAAACAACACTCTTAAGTGTTACTTAGCTCAAAACTTGCACCTTGTTTAAAGTATGATCTGTGTTGAAATCATATTTTATAATTTTTCACTGTCAAAAGAATTGCACTATCATTAAACTACTACTAGTACTAGGAGTTCATCATCTAAAGCTCCGAGCGATAATTCAATGGCTTACTTCACAATTCATCAGACTTGGGATTCGCTCGTAATTAACAATACCTAAAATACTTAATGAAATCGTAAGGGATTTTCTCTTAAGTACCTACCCATAAGGCAGATAAGCTAGTTGACTATAGAAATCAAATCGCTGCATTGAAATTACGTGTAAGAACGCTTACAATAGTTACTTAAGCAGGTCGACCAATGTCATTGTATTGGTCGTTCTATAAGATTGAATGTTTTGATAACTTTTACTAATACCTTAAAGCAATGTTTAAAGTTAAAATAAGTACTTAAATGCTTAGAAATTTCTCGAAGAAACTCGCAAATTCATAAATAAATAATAAATAAATTCGGGACACTTCCACACACGGTCGCCTGACCCCAAACTAAGCAAAGCTTTTGTACTATGGCTGCCAGAGACTGATGTACATACTTATATATTTTTGAATACATACTTAAATACATATTAACACCCAGACATAGAACAAACACAAATGTTTAATCACATAAATGTTTGCCCTAGGTAGGAATCGAACCCACGCCCCCAAGCTCAGAAGGCAGGTTCACTACCAACTGAGCCAGCGAGGCAGTCATATTAACAATATTCGCTCTATACATCACGTGTGTAGGTAGGTGCCTATGGAGGTATTTTCAAAGTGTTTGAGAGACAGCCGTGATCTATAGGTAAGCACTACACGTAAGATCTCGCATTACCATGGCTACGTTTTTTTCCGATACTCCGCACCTTGCGTGTCAAGAGCTGAGGAGCGGGCCTAGACGTGACTTTGATTTCTGCAACCTTCAGGTGTACTGTTGTATATCTACAGGGACTCCTTTTCGTAATTACCTTTTGTATTACGAGTATAGTTAGTAGGTATTTTTGTTATCGTAGCGTGGCATTATTTAAATGACAAACGTTAGGAAACAAGTTACTAATTTAAAAAAAAACGTTGCAACAGTTATTCTATAAATGTTTTGGAAATCGATATTGAATTGAATGGAGGTTTAAAATACATTTGTTATATATTTTGTCCCCAGTCCACCGGTATAGGAGCTAGTCACCTAATGTATTCATGATGACGTGACCTACTCATTGACTAACCCAGGTTACCTGTCACATTTTTCGTATCGATAGTTTGAAAACAGATATACTCAGGTTTGGTTAGGCAAAGCCATTGGGACCGCTGCGACGAAATTTCTGAGGGCCCTGAAGGCCTGAACACAAATCTACTGACAGCTCATTTATCAAAATCGCTTGAAGCATTGAGGTTATAGATAGGAAGTAGGAACATACATCAAACTAATAGCTACTAAGAGAAATACCCACATAGTCACGCCTTTCCCCCGAGGGGGCTGGCAGAGGTGTACAACACCCACACTTCGCCGGACGATATTAAGTCCCAAATGTGACAGGGGGCGAGCCTATTGCCATACACCGGGCTCTAGTCATGTAGCAGATGACATACAATACGTTATGTTCACACAATGACCAAATTGGTGCGTGCCGGCTGGGTTCGAACCCGCTCCCTCTGGCTTGAGAGGCGGACCTTCTCCCAACTAGGCTGCCATCGCTATACCCATATAATAAAAATAAATACATTGGACCCTTCTCTTGGCTTTGTCTGATAAAAATAGATGGGATAAAAAACTGTAGCACAGATAAGATTTAATTAACAGTAAAAGGCACCATATAAGAAAGGATTGAGAAATTAGATTCCTATAAAAATAGATCATTGTATTATGTGGTAACTTCGTTCCACGGACCACCGGTTTGCCAATTAAGTTGATCCTTTCAGTTTCTGAGCTAGCTTCGAATGTCTTATAAGTCTACTTAGTAGTTTAGACGCAATGAAAGAGGATGAAGTTGGTGTTAAAAGATTTTTATAGAGCTGGTGTAAAGCCACGGAAACATTTTTTATTCAATTAAGGTTGATTTATTAAGTTAATATCCTGTCCACTTTCTGAGGAAACTAATCAGACAAGTAATTTTTAATGTTTTTTTGGCTACGACCGGCACCTACCACACAAGTTGTTACTTATTCTGTGTAAAAAATAGATTATGATACTTTTAATTAATAAGCAATATCCATTCGAATTTTGAATCAAATCTGTTGAACAATTTAGAGTGTAATTAATTGGAAAAAACATACTCGTAACAACACATTTTAAACTCAATCTCGAACTTTCACATTTATAATTTAATGTGATGTAACGAAAGAAGTGGACTGCTACCATTTTAGATTTGTTTTAACATACATACTTTGAGAAATCTTGGTGGAAAACAGAATCAATACTCATGCTGTAAACTTTACAGTATCACGTTTCAGAAACTTTGGTCGAAAGAAGACTTATAAAGCAATCAACGCCTCATTAATTATTAATGAAACCCACCCAAAGCATGAGTTAACGCAATTAGATGTTATTTTTGCATTTCAACAGAAGTACCTACTTTTAGTTTCTTCTATAACTTCGATATCTTTGTTTTATCGTCTGTCGAAGTGTGGGTGTTGTATAACACCTGTGCCAGCACCTTCGGGGAATTTCGTGACGATATATTATGTTAGGCTAAAACCTTTTTGATGAACGTATTTTATAGCAAACTTTATGGCACTCAAACAATTTAATTGATATAACGACTTTATTAAGAGATTTGTTAATTTCAATTTAATTTAAAACGTAAAACAAAAGACGCTTTGTCTTGAAGTACTTGTCTTGCATTAGTCTTAAAGCCACCATTAAAATTTATTTTATTAGCCAGCTCACTTGTTTAAATTAATTTCAGGTAGAACTGCGGTATCGTAAAAAAGTTTTTATGGCGCCCTTTGTTCTGCTCTCAACTAAGTAATACTGTTACTAAATTAAAAATAAACCCACTATAATATAATGCGGGATTAAACTATTAATCTTGATTTTATAAGAAACAAATATATTTTTAACAGCAATTTATAGTCTTCGTTAACCAATTTTATGCAAGTTAGTAGTGAAAATAAGTGTATTTTCTCTATGTTTCAGTAAATTCAATGTAAGTTAATAAATTTTGAGTAACAAATTCGTTGTTAAACTCTAAAGTCTAAATTAGTAGTTAAGTAAATTTCACAATTACTTTCTAAAAAGCTGCCCTGTTATTTTAAAGTTACTGTATTTATTAAGTTGCTTTGTATATTATACCTACATGTAAAATTGCATTTAAATATTTAAAAAAATATAATTTGTAATAGGGAAACTAAATGAAAAATATAAAAAAAACTTGCAAGCTATTCGAAAGTGCTACGAAACTTTGCTACGAACCGTAGCATCTAATGCTGCTCAAGATTTAACTTTACCCCTACAAAATCACAATATTAATTTCATAAACTCATACATTTTTACAAAATTTAAGGACATAAAACTTACGAAGAAAACACTTTATAAACTGCAGATTCAAAAGTTTGCAAAACTTTTGACTAAGGTCATAAGTCAATTATTCTTTTCACAACATTAACTACAATGATTTTATACTTTCTTTGCACTATTATTCTCAACTGTCACAATTTTTTGTGTATATATTTAACCGGTAGAGCACAGGAGAGTGGACGCGTGCAATCGGTCGCGCGGTTGAGGTTTAACTGAACTCATCCTGAGCTCAGGACGGGGGTCAAACGTCTCAGCTTATCACTCCAGCCAACTGCACCGACTGGCTGTTTACTATTTACTCATTAATTATACATTCTAAATTCAAGCTAACTTCAACTAACAAGAAATTCTGCTCTTAAGTCTTATTTTTTCCGTCAACTTTAAGTGAAACCATTCATTCGGCGATGTTGAACTCAATTAGTGGACAACGGGAAATCCCGTTCTAAATTGGCCAAAACAAGGAAATTGATATTTCCCTTTAAAAATTAAATGGAATCTTATTTGATCGTAATCAGATTTCTTTATATTTGGGCACTGAAAAATAAAAGGCTTTGAAAAATGGAATGTTTTGAAGCGTAAATGAACCTAACAAAGCTGGCGTAATTTCGCGTTTTATACTGAGACCTCAATCATTTGGCATATTTTGTTATAAATCAGGGCTTACTTTGTTTTTGTAACAAAATTCTCCAGCGTATTCTCCTCTATCACCACCCGCATGCTACCTTTCTGTGGTGAGAAATTACTGCTTCCCATTTAGTCTCATAACGGTTGTAGATTAATATCTTACGGAGAGTAATGACTATTAAGGGTAAATTACACAAGAAGAGATTATTGGATGCGAGCTGTAGTTTCTTGCTATGCCATAATCTATCGTCTAGTGTAAACAAATGGCGGACCTTAGCCTCTCGAAAGCAATTATCGCAGTAATTTTGAAATTCACCTTCATTGTACATTTCATTGATTAGATTTGATTGCTGCGAGATTTTATTGTGAGTTAACAACAACAGAAAAGAATCGTATGAAGAGTGCTTGCATACAATAATCGCTACCAAATTTTCACCGCTCGCTTTCGAGAAACTATTCTTGTGTAACTTAGACTTTACAGATAACGATGATGTCGTATTACTAAATCTGTTTACCGTTTTCGGTGGTTGGGTCAATCAATTATAGTGTAAACTAATAGTGTAGGTAAACTGGGTCTAATAGTCTGGGTAAACAGTATTAATTTACATATTAATTTATAGTTTACGCCATACAGTGTCTGCTCAGTTGCTGCAATTCTAGTTGAATGCATTAATTTTCTATTGAGTAATTACGAGTACTTTCTAATAAGTAAGCCTCTAAGTTTCTGATAATACTTACCTTTTTATTACCATACCATATATGTAAAATCATGGTTTGACAATGATCACCTAATTTGTCCTAACTTCCTATCATTATTAAATTAAATTAAAGCAAAAATGAGTTTGTTTATTGGTTTGACCTAACTTCCTATCATAATTAAAACAATTATAGCAAAAATGAGTTTGTTTATTGGTTTGTCCTAACTTCCTATCATAATTAAAACAATTAAAGCAAAAATGAGTTTGTTTATTGGTTTGTTTGTTTGTTACGCTTTCACGCTCTCACTACTCATCCAATCACCATGAAATTTTGCATACACGTTGTCAGGGGTACAGAAAAGGACTTATACAATATTGCCATCATGCCTGTAAACTTTCATGGAAAAGATGTCAGTAAAATAAATGACATACTTAACTAATTTCTATTTGGAGTAGACCCACGTTTGTTCACCATCTTACGTGATGTGACCAAGCAAACATTAATCTAAAAAAAAGTACACTCTAACTTTAAGAATACCTAAATAGCTACTGATCCTTAGTTGTAAAGAAACATGAAAGACCTCATGTGATGAGATGTTAGGATAATTTGTTATTTCCCGTTCGCCAGCTCAATCACAACCTGACATTATGTTGAAAATAGCGAGCAAATTGTATCAGTTTCAAGAGCGCACGACGGATGTTCGGAATAACAACACAATTCCGTAATTGAATAAAATATGGGGTTCCAACTCGTAAATTAATATCAGGCCCACTTGACGTGCTCTTGAACTCCTCTCTCCTATTGGCTCGTGACAAACTTTAGTCGTCTTTGACAATTTTACAACTTTCTAAGTCAGTAAATGTATTTTTGTTTGAGTTGCGATGCTCACTCTGTTATTAGATATTTTATGAGTAGAGTAAATAGGGTTAAGTAAAGAAAACGTTATGAAGATGTTCGTCTATTTATCTCGAAGTTTATTTTGTGAGATATTCTTATTTTTCTAACTAATAAATTGCGCTTTATACATTATATACCTAAATTTGTAGCAAAAAATCATGCCTTGGCGTAATAGGAAAGACACAGATATGTAAATTGCACTAACAGTCTCAATACTCAATGCAAATTTCACCTCTGCCAAATCCTCTTTTAAGTAGTATCTGCCCGGCCGGAAATCGAACCCATGACCTCCTACGAGGGATCATGCAAAGACGGGCAGTCCCTAAGCCATTCGAGTCTTCATACCTGCTTTTAACGTTACATGTAATATAGTTTTCCTGATTTGTAAGCATTAAAGGATTATACGAATGTAACTACTTTTAGGATAATAATATTTAGGTTGAAATGAACAGATGTTTTTTTGTGCAAAGAACTAGATTAAAAAATACAAGCCGTTGACCAATTTCTGTTTACTTTACAGAAAAGGACAAAGAACAAACAGCTATATTGTATATTAGCAAACTTTTAGGCTCGGCGTTACGTGATCTCGTCAAAAGAAATGAACGATCAAAGGAAACTCCTCAAATTGAATCCCAAATCAATCCTTGACAATCGATTGGCAGATGGCAAATTGGCGATTAAAGCTTCCGAGTGATAAATACTATGCACTCAAGCCTAGTTTATACCTAAAACTAAATGGCTATAGCTTTGAAGCCACTGTGGATAGGTAATTAGGCAAGGTGTATATAAATTGAAGCAAAAAAATATAGGAGTCGAGAGAAAGTTATTTCCAATGATTCTTATCATATCTTATCACATATTATCGTCTAATCATATCCTTCATTTGACATATTTTTTTTATAATAACTCCTATATATATTGTTTACACGTAACATAATTATTATGTTACGTTAAAACAACGTAACATAATAATTATATTAATATAATATATATATTTTTACGAGAAAATATATTAATATATATATTTTATTATGTACAATAACTCGTCATTTGACCACCAACTCGCCTGATGTTAAGCGACGTTGTGGTCTAAGATGGACCACGACGACCTATAAGGTACTTATTCACTCTAGCCTTGAAGTTTTGTAGAGTGAAGAAGTACAAAGACGGCTAGTCTAGTTGTGTTGTAATGTATCTAACTACACTCTTTGATTTCTATGAGATGTAGTCTATGTGTGCATAGTAAGTTGACAGTCAATATAAAACAGGCCGACAGACACTGATGACAGCACAAATCTCACGGGAAAATTTCTAAAACCAAAATCTCTTTAGTCTTCTATTAATAGTGAAATCGATTCCCAGATTCGTATATAAATGCTTCACTAAAGCAAAGCCAGCATTTCCAACAAAAACCTTCCCCTAAGGAAATAAATGAAAAGCCACGCGAAAATATGCAAGCTCAATAACCTTTAATCTCCACTCTGGGGAACCGTTCGTAAATAGCATCTCTATAAAACATGAAAACAACGCGAGCCGTAATCGCCTGAATTTACCGACTTGATTGAAGACAAAAATAGTTTTACTAAGAGACTGAAGATTTGCTCACCGCAACAAAAAGTACCTTGGTAGAGCTTATCTATAAGTACGTATTAATAGGTAGGTAAAGGATACAGGGCTAATTTAATATTACCAAAAATCTCTCGTGTGCTGCTTCTTCAAATCAAACTCGACAGGAATCGTTCATCAAATTATCTCAAAAAAAAACGACTGTTAGGCGGTACGAAGTTCGCGGGGTCAGCCTATGGTTTAATAAAACTTAAAATTATGTAGGTACTTATTGCGACAACTCGTAATTACAAAATTTATTAAAGTAAATACTTACATTAAAAATTTATAACTTATCCTTAATTTAAATACTTATTTATGTTTTTATTTGGAAGAAATAAATACGTATTCTTAAAAATCGTGAAAGTTAAAATAAATAAATAAAGTTTCTCCCTCAAAACTCCCCACTATTTCCGGTGTCGGAAATGCCATGGAATACACACACAAAGACAAGGGCGACTAACACTGCTCTGACCCAAAACAGATACCTACTTAAATTCATAATTCAAACATCTGCCGGCCGGAATCGAACCCAGGAACTTCTGCTTATATAGCAGATGCACTCGAACTAGGCTTGAATGGATGGAAATTATGGAGATTAGTTAGATAGCGTGTAAGTTTTAATTAACCCTGTAGAAGCGTAGACTCATTCTTACCTGCTCATTGCTACCTGCCACTTGGTCCATTTCTATTTCGGCGAAGTAAGGTTAATTGCTTATCAGCTTTCAAAGATACTTCGTAGTTCCGAGTGAAGACTCGCCTAGCCTGATTGCGTGATGAGGAGGAATCTCGTATTCTGTTTGATCCGACAAAGTACCTAATTAGAATTTGTTTGAGTGTTTTTGTTTTTCCTTTTTGCTTTTATTTTTATGTCGGGTGTATAAATCATTGGATATTTCAATTCAAATTCAAATTCAAAATCATTTATTTGCAGAAATATAGGTACATACAGGATAGTTGGTGATAAATAAGAGTCTCACTATATTCAACCCCTAAGGAGCGTGCAAAAATTAGGAAATAGTAGGTGGATAGTTACATTTGAATGGTCATAAAATACATGTCATGTTACAATGTCAATCTTTGAAAACAATTAATTAAATTAAATACAATATTATGTCACATGGAGGATAGATACTAATATTACACTAAAGTCTTATCGTCAATAAATTCCCTAATCGCATAGTATGTCTTCTCAAGCAGAAGCTGTTTCAATTTTATTTTAAATACAAAGAATGAGTTAGTATTCTTTATTTTCTGTGGAATCTTATTATACACTTGAACACCCATACCGAAGATACTATTTCTGTATTGCTTCGTTCTACAGCTTACACAGCCTAATTTATTTTTATATCTTGAACTTTTTAATGTATCATACTTGCTTAAATCCGATCTTACCAAAAGAGATGCCTCATAAATGTAAATTGAGGGTAGTGTTAATATCTTAAGACTTTTAAAGTAAGGCTTGCACGAATCTGTTTGACGAAGCCCGCACATAGCCCTGATACACTTTTTCTGTGCCTTGAAAGCAGTTTCTCTATCAGCTGAGTTCGCCCAGTATAAAACACCGTAATTTAACGTAGACCCTACATAAGCATGGTAAGCAGTCAATAGTGTTGTTTGGTTGGCACCCTTTCTAAGCATGTATAGGGCATACGAATACTGACTCAGTTTTGTGCAAATATGTTCAACATGTGATCTCCAGGACAGGTTCGAGTCAATATAAATACCTAAAAATTTAGTGCTGTTTGTTTCCGCTATAACTTTGTCTTTGTAGTGCACTTTAAGTTGTAATTTTTTTGAATTTTTAGTTTTGAAAGTCATATAAGAGGTTTTGTCTAAATTTATTTTGAGATTGTTACTGTTAAGCCATTTTATTATATCAGCAAGTGATTTATTAATTTCATGTTCGTGATAATTGTTTTCTTTAGTAAAAAGTGCTGTGCTATCGTCGGCAAATTTGAATGTTTAAATGATGAATTTTCATATCTGTTCCGGGTTTGGGTGTTAGTCGTCTATGTAATTGTTTGTGTTCCTCTGCAAAGTAAAACCTACTTGAAAGCGGAGAGTGAAACGTTTTTTTTTGCTATCCCATCTAGGGGAATTTGGCGTCTCACGTCTTGTGCATTTGTCAGTGTCAAGTTAATTTGGTATTTTACAGGTGATGAAGTGATGATGAAAAGGTGATAATGACGATGATGAATCCCACCCTTTTCCCCATTTCGGTAAAGTAAACTTTTCCCCATTTCAGTGATGGATACTTTACCGAAACTTTAAGTAGAGTTTTATAGAGAACACGAAAAACGTTTCGCGATGTTTGTATCATTTGTCCACACTCGTGCACGCTAACCGATAAAGGTTAATAACCCACCATTATTACACTTTAACACTCGAAGAATCAGAAGATTTAGAAAATAAAACGGAATTACGACAACATCTTTCGGTTCCCGCCAAAAACCCCGAGTGAAACGTTATATAATTATTTGTTTTAAGTAATTTATGAAAAACATAGGTACACATTTTATGCGTGACACTTCTTGTCAGCTAAGACATAGAATACTTGATAGAGTAGAAGTGGAGTGGCGAAGAGTAAACGAAATAGAGTAAGTAAGTAGAGTAGACCTGTCAGTTAAGTTTGTTTTTATGTTATAGATTAGCTATCGAGTGTTTATATAAATAGAATTTGGCAGAGATTTCTTTTTTGCTTTCAACTCAAGTTTTTAACAAATTTATTTAAAATTCAATTTTCAGCGTCACAAAGGAAAATTCTACAAAAAAATGTAAAATTTGAGTAATGCCATGAAATGAATCTTCAATATTACAGCGCTCTCGAGAGCTGACTCTTATATTCAATTCATTATGCAGATTTATAGTCTTGATTTCCTTAATGACATTTCATAAATTTGAATCTTCGCCAAAAACAAACATGAATGCTGATCTAAAATATAGGTACCAAATTGTTATTCAAGAGAAAATAATTATAAGAAAAAAAAATGATCGACAAGCTCGCTCTCTGTCACATTTGGTACTGAATATCGTCCGACAAAATGTGGGTGTTGTACACCTCTGTCAGCCTCTTCGGGAGAATGGCGTGACGATATGCTAAGTGCTAAGCTTCGTATCAACTAGAATATTTCACTGATCTGCTCTGTTTCAGACAAAAACATAGATATTTGTTTGTAACGTTAGACCAAACAACACTGCTTTCAAAATGCGGACTGGCAGCAAGTAAATTCTAAATTAAGGCCATTCAAGCAACCCATGTTGTGGTTATTTGCAAACTTTTACTTGTTGTTCGTTCAACAACAAACAAGTGCAGATTTTAAAAAAGGGGTTAAAGTTAGGAGAGGTCTTTTAACAACTTATTTATCACTGACCCGATCTAAGTATATTTACAATTCCACTAGCATTGTCCACTGTACGACAGCGGTACAAGGACGTAAGGTACGTGGAGGTACCTACATAAAGTTTCTTTGGTGGACTCGCTCAAAATAACGTTTACTGAATGTGCTAGCACCCTATCTCTTACTGTCACGTACAGCTTTCGTTTAGACAAGAATAAGAGATAAATGCGTTCGCTACACAGTAAATGCTGTTGAGTTTCTGCAAAAAACAAATGCACTGTTTTTTTTTTTTTGGGATATGTTACCAGGGTTGTATCTAGTGCGTGCATTTCGTCGGTCGGTCTCACTTCAAGATTTTTCTACCGAGAAGGACAACGACAGTGACAAATATATTAATATTGTGTGTGAAAAGCTCTGTTCGGACTTTCACGGAGCTCTGAGGTAATCTCGTAGACTTCAACGGTATGTCATGTACGTAGAGTCCTAAGAAATTTACCGAAAACCATGCCTAACAAAATCTCCAAATATAACTTAATAATAGCTCTATGTGCCTATATATTTTGAAATGAAAAATGAAATGAAATTGTTTATTTTCCAGATTTGCATCCATCAAATTATTTCGTTAATTATTAATTATTATTAAATGAATTACCTATCTAATGATTAAAATTAAAATACAATGGTCAGAAATAAAATATAAAACAAGAATTAAATTAAATTGAATAGATTGAATAAAATAAAATTAAACAATTAAATAAATGGGGTAAAATAGAGTGAAATTAAATTAAATTTTTAAATGAATAATTAAAACAAAATTTTTTTTGCTAATCCCACTAATAAGGTATTTTTAATTTATCTAGTAAATAACCGAATAAGCTATTTAAATACTTATCTAAGTGCCATGTCAGTGCCGAAAATGATATTTTCAACATACTGAATCGTGGCAAAGCTGGAAAGTTTTACGTACAATTTCGTGAATGCGGCAATGAATTCAGCTCTGGCATACTTTTAAGGGTTTGTATTCACTGGGAGCATTCGCGTGTAATGCAACAGTTGAAGTTTGGTAAATTTGTTTAGCCGTGTGAAGTACCAAGACATGAAATGTTACTTCAAACATTTCGATTATAATAGAACGTCAGTAAAATACTAAAATACTTGCTGACAACGAACGAACGAACTCATGAATTCAAATATAAAGAAATCGAAAATATATTTCACTTTTTCTTTCTTAATTATTTGACGACGGTCTGTCTTTTATTGTATTAAGGAAACCAAGCAAACGTAGAGGCCTATTCTCGTAGTTTCCCTGCAAAATCGAATAAGAAATGATGAAATCTGCAGGTGAACTAAAGTAATCGACATGGCCAGAAGAATTGCCAAATTGAAGTGGCAGTGGGCAGGGCACATCGCTCGTAGAACCGACGGCCGATGGGGCAGAAAGTTTCTTAAGAGGCCACCAGGTACCGAAGGAACAGATACCAGGAAGACGCAGTGTGGTAAAGCTTAACGAGGTGGACTGATGATCTGGTAAGGGTCGCGGGAAGCCGCTGAATGCAGGCAACGCAGGCCGGTAATTGTGAAGATCATTAGAGGAGGCCTTTGTCCAGCAGCGGCCGTCTTCTGGGCTGGCATGATAATGATGACGAAGCAATAGGTGCGTAGTTGCGAACCACTTGTATAATTTAGTTGCTTTGATCTCACCGTTGCAAACATATTTGTTATATCAATGTTACTGGAATGTTTGTAGTTTGTTGTTGTCAATACAAACGGTTACAAAAGCGACTGCTTTTCGGTCAATAGGATGGCGCACTAACTTAGATGCCTAAGTTCGATATCGAGCTCTTTTGTGTTTCACAGACGCGTATCCTGTCTGTGAATACCCTTCAGTGGAAACCGTCGCTATGGCGCGGTCGGCTCAAACAATTACTCTAATCCTCAGTTGAACTTGACTAAGTTTGAAGTCTGCTGACAAATATTAACTTTAAATACTCGACCCAAAAATTGTTTGCTTTTTGAAGTTATTTTACGAATAATTAAAATATCTAAATAGCTCGGCTTGTTAACAAAATCTACAGTCTAAGCAGACAGATGGACTGTAACTTAGCATGCATATACATAGCTTTTATATGTGTTCTTCCGTTCCAAAGTAGAAACACCTGGAAAAATACTTAAACAATACAATATATCTATATATCAATATATCAATACGATGATACAATACAATACAATATATCTTTATTGCACACCATGAAACTACATGAAAATCTTAAAAACTAAAATACATTTTTCGGCAGTATAAGGGCGACCTTATCGCCTAAAGCGATTTCTTCCAGGTAACCTTTGGATGGACAGGAACTTACAGAAATACGAAAAAATGACCTTTCTTTGATGATCATCTTGACATGATGGTTTTCAAGATAAATTATGCTAATACTCGTAGCAATTGCAAAGCAGAACACAAAAATGGCAATTTCGGTTTAGTGATCCTGTTCAGTAGCACATCATGATTCACGTTTTCAAAAGAGCTTTTAGATGTTTTGAATATCGCTGAATCCGATAAGCTATTCAAACAATATAATCTGCCAGCGTGTACTAACCTCACATTTCGCCGCTAAAAAGCCGTACTAAAAAACTAAAAAGCACACGAGTTTCAATAACATTTTTTTTTTTTAATTACTTTAATTATTTTTTATCTATACGAATAAACTACGCACTACATCATGACGACTCCTAAAGAATTTACCATTTCAGAAGATTATTATTATTATTTCCGGTGGCTCAGTTGGTAGTGAACCTGCCTTCTGAGCTTGGGGGCGTGGGTTCGATTCCCACTTAAGGCAAACATTTATGTGATTAACATTTGTGTTTGATCTATGTCTGGGTGTTAATATCTATTTAAGTATGTAGGTATTTAAAAATATCTAAGTATGTATATCAGTCTCTGGCAGCCATAGTACAAGCTTTGCTTAGTTTGGGGTCAGGCGACCGTGTGTGGAAGTGTCGCGAAAAAAAAATGTTTTTTCGTAAGTATTAATTTTCGTTTGATTTTCGTAGCCTAATTCGTAGCCCTTTAGTAAAATGCGTTCTTTTTGTATGATAAGGTTACATAATTATTGTTATCAACTGTCATATACACCCCGAATCCAAATGGTCGATCAGAATGGTCGTTGTTTTCCTACATTCCAACCTGTGATATCGTCAATCGTAAGTAAGCTGTTTATTATCTATATTATTACAGTCACATATCAGGAAGGGCCTTGACCGGGACTGCAGGGCGTGGACGGTGTTTCGTGCCACGTGTCATCACCACACGTGGCTGTGTGGGTACGAAACTATATTGGTGAAGTTGGTCCCTTGCGACAACTAATATTACGATTCCAATGCTGGTTGGGCTTCATGGCTTCACTCGCTATCCTGCAGAAATCGTAACTTTCCCATCGCAGAATTTTCCTCAATTAATTTAACCTGGTCTGATATTTCAACTCAGTTATGTTCTCAAGTCAGAAGGACAAAAGTTCGATCCCAGGCGAAGGCTTATTTATTAATTATGTGCTACATCTACATCAGCTACATAACTGGAGCCCGGTGTATGGCGACAGGCTCGCTCCAGTCACATGTGGGGCTGAATATCGTCCGGCGAAGTGTGGGTGTTAAATTTACCTCTGCCAGCCTCTTCGGGAAAAGGCGTGACGAAATGTTTATTCTTTATTAAATGTTATATTCTATCTACTTAACAAACCTGTACTGATTTAAAAAAAAACAGTTCTTTTACATTGTTATTTTTACACTATAAAAAGGTCGAGCAAGCGGCTTTCCTACATGATACTTGACAAAATGTGGTCACTGTGGTTACTTTACCGAGAGTTTGGGGTTTTTAGCGCGTATCATGCGTTTGAGGCGTAATTTCCGCGTAACAAAATGGCCCACAGACAAATCTGGCGCATACACGACTGGTTACATTTTCCACCTCGATGTATGACAATATCGAGTACCTACCCACTTACTAACTTCTAGTTAAGTTAGGACTAACAATAGCGCAAAAAGATATAACTTAATTAACAAGTCCGTATTTAAATCTTAACTCGGTTTTGGAAAAGTCGTTATGGCGAAGTTGACTAACTTCGTTAATTTGACTTCCGGTCGGTGACAACTAAAGGTAAACCAATTATTAAACCCTTCTTCTCCGATAACGAAGATATTTTATCTAAGCACTTGTTTCACGATCAAGGAGACAGTTTTCAAGAAGCAGATAACAGGTTTAAAGCTACTTAGTTATACTTACTTCCTGCTTACTTATTCAACGATTTTCAACAAGAAAATGCTAATGTTATTCAATTTTGCTTCAAGGAAATGTATAAAAAAAAACTCTAGAAATAAAAAATAGAACGATCGAGCATCAGCGAGCAAAGCATCTTAGCTTCAGCTTCAGATACCATATCACCGTAAATGTAGGTAGCAAAAATAAATATTTACCACAAACCAGACCACACCACATCATTATTTACTGTAGGTAGTTAGTTGGAGTTGTCGTCAACCACAATTTTATCATTTCTAAGCCATTCGGTAGCGAGGCTACGTAGTCTAGCGATTCTAGATTACCCTAGACAATGACGCCACTAAATTACTGTTATAATAGCTTTTTGTGTTCACAACATGTCTGTTTCAGACAAATGTGACGCTACGTAAATAGGCAGGTACTGCCAAAATACCTATATATATTAGAATTGCTAGAGGGTACCGGACGATATCGGGCACTTCAAGCAACGTACTAGGGGGGCACCGGTGCGTGCCTATGGAGATCCCGGTGCCCTCTGTCAAGCACAGAGGCTGGCCTCTGAGAGGGTTTCATTGGGTCAACCCCCACATAACCCGGATGCACCCCAATGCAGCCGGGCATCTTGATGAAGAATTCCCCTCGTCACCAAAAAACAGTACTACCACTGCATCTCATCCTACTAATATTATAAACGCGAAAGTTTGTAAGAATGGATGGATGGATGGATGTTTGTTACTCTTTCACGCCAGAACGGCTGAACAGATCTGGATGAAATTTGGCACAGAGACAGATTATATAGTCTAGAATAGCACATAGGATACTTTTTAACCGCGGGTGAAACCGCGGGGCGCAGCTAGTACTTAAATAAATCAGAGGCAGACCATTCTCTATTTAGTACAGCATAGTGCGGATTACACCGATATTTTTTTACCGATACCGATTTGTACCGATTGTTTGTATCTGATAGTTTTTATCTTTACCATGTACTTTTTGAAATAAAAATTTATTATTATTTATTTATTATTTATTATTATTATTTACTTAATTGCTTAATTTACGACAGTTATTGATAATTCCGTATTTTAGTGTTGTAATATTAAATTTAGGATGTTACTGATTTGTAAGTCGAGGCAACTTTCAAGGGTGAAAAGAAACGATATGTGTAATGTCTCCCACACCATCCTACAATGGATTTTTTTTTATTTACAATAGGTCGGCGTTTGACCACTAACTCGCCTGATGTTAAGCGACGTTGTGATCTAAGATGGAGCACGACGACCTATAAGGTACTAATTCACTCTAGCCTTGGAGTTTTCTAAAGTGAAAAAGTACAAAGACAGCAGTTGAGTGGGGCGCTACAAGTGCGCTACTCAGACCCGTCTTCGGAACGGTTACACCGGACCACATCCCGAAACACGACTAGGTCATTTCACTGCATGGCTTGGTCCGGTGGGTGGTAACTAGCCACGGTCGAAGCCTCCCACTAGAGTTTGCTACCCGGTTAGCACTACCCGGGGACCACGTGAAGGGAATCAGAATAGAGTACACTCCTACGGACGTGGGTAGCTCAGCCTCCACAAATATGAAATAATCAGCAAATAATAATATGAAGTAGGTATAGCAGTCTTGGACGCCCTAAATCACGCAGTACCCGCTTCTCTTTACTCCTTCATTTCTTTAGCTTAAATTAAAAGTTTAAAAAAAAATGTAGAGGTTCTAATGTTTAATGTTCTTGTTGCTTGTTTTAATTCAGCGTAATTATTGGCCGTCTCTAATATTGAGCCACCCTTAGGCCGGGCCTAGTCAGCCTTAGTTCGATTCTGTGTATAATGGTACCGGTAACTATCATAGAGTAAAGCGGGGTACAATCAGAGACCTACACCAGAAAATTAGGTAAAATACGATTAATAAATAGAAAATCATTTTTTTTTCATACGTAAAAATAAATTTACAAAATCCGAAGAATTGAGCTCTAGATTAGGAACTTGAGCACACAGTGGGTGCTGCTTGCGTCCTAGTAGGCGCTCTACCTATAGTAGGTCTACCTACTACATAGCGAAACCAGTAGTGGTACCACACCGACATTAATTTAACATACGTGTCTTTTAATGTCATCTGCTACATAACCGGAGCCCGGTGTTTGGCGACAGGCTCACCCCCTGTCACATTTGGGACTGAATATCGTCCGGCGAAGTGTAGATGTTATATATATCTCTGCCAGTCCCTTCAGAGGAAAGGCGTGATGATATAGATACATGCCCTTTAAATCAAAGTAAACAACTTTTTTTGTTACCCTTACCTATAAAAATTCAATTAAAAACAACCGTTTCATGGAAAAATCATTGACCAGCGACTAAATATGTGGAACAGGTGATTCTTTTCGCAAATTTTCAATATTTGTAAGTATAACAATAGCTTTTTTTTTTTATTATTTTTATTACAAAAGTTTACAAATTAAGTTTTACAAATTGGTGATCAATTTAAAGAAACCTTATGTTACACTAGTTATTTTCGCTCAGGTGCCTGTGCTAGGTTAAGAAAACCTGTGTTACAGGCACCTGCGCTTCCTTTCTTAAAGTCTAAAATTTACGTCCTAAGTTCAATTGCTATTATATTTACTATACTTAATTTAATTAACATTTGTTTTGCCGGAATGGCTCATTCAGTTTCAAATACATACATAATATATACATAAGCTGTTTGTTATGATAGAGCATGTACACATGTTAAATAATGCCGGTGTGGTAGCGCCACGCCGTATATTATGTCACAGTCGAAGAATTGGAAGCTTCTATTTTTTCTCTCTTTAAAAATTCTTAATAAAAAAGGAAGCTAATGTATTGGCTACAAACTTCAAATTACAATGAAACCAAAGATTTACTAGTCTGATTCTCCCCAAAATTGTGTTTTTGGTGCATATACCTAAAAACCTCCACCACAGTACTCCCTTGTCTAACATAACACTGTCCTTGTCCTAACACTGGCAATTAGTTGTCCCTTAAGTACCCATCCTACTCAAGAACTAACTGTCTCCCATAGCCTGTGCATTTATGGGTGATCCTGTGATCACCCTATTTAGAGAGACAGGAAATCTCATGTCGTTGTAAAACTATTTTTATAGCCAAATACATTATTATTATATTTAAAATAATATAGAAGGAGCGGGTTCAAACCCATCCGACGGCACGCACCAATTTGTTCATTGTGTGAGCATACTCGTATGTGCGTATTGTATGTCATCTGCTACATGACTGAAGCCCGGTGTTTAGCGACAGGCTCGCCCTCTGTTACATTTGGGACTGAATATCGTCCGGCAAAGTGTGGGTGTTGTATTACACCTCTGCCAGCCCCCTTGGGGGAAAAGCGTGACGGTATGTTATGTTAAGTTAAAATCATGTACTTACCTATGCAATAGGCTTTTAACAATTGACAGGGATGGATAACAACCCACACCTGTCACTTGTTCTATTTCTTAAGAAATAGCCATATTATTCAGAAAGCAAATATCAAAGCACTATTACTAACATTTAGTGTAACACGCACGTCCCAGGTTTATTATTCAGCCGTAAGCACTCATAATGTCGTAAACTGATATTTACGTTCCTTACTTACTACTGTCTGAGAGCCCACACCTATAATATTACACGGATTTATACAGGGTGTTGTGTCAGACGTGTCCGACACGCAGCCGAGGCTGTGATTTTGTTTAAATTAGCATCCTTTGTGTGGAATTGTGTGACAATAATAATTGAACAAAAACGTAATTAAAACGAAACTTGCAAAGTAGTAAAAGAATACAGAATTACAAAAAGGAATTAACATAATATTCAACCGACTTTTAGAAACTTTACACATGGCAAGCGCTAATGTAAAAACTATAATTCCATCTACGGATACATTTATGAACTTAAATAACTAAGAAGGTGCTATTTACATTTTCATATTTATAATAAATCACTTTTCGATACCGAATAACAACTCCATAGATGGAGCACTTTTTAAACAACATCCTGTATTTGTCGAAATTATACTTCACTAAATTATAAAAGTTTGACCTCTGAGTTTCTACGGCGTTCAATCATAAATAAAACGTCACTTAATTATTCAGTTCTGTTTATTCGGTGAATCGTGGCTTTGATTAATAGCAATTACACAAGTGCGACCTATCTACATTATTCAACACGAATTATTGCGTGGGCAAACGTGTAAGATGATCGACCAAATTAGAGGCAATGACGTCAGTGGAGACATTTCGTTCCAGACCATTCTTAATTGTAACTTTTCAGTCGGTTGGTAAGTACTATGATCTAAAAAACAAGGTCTAGCATTCAACACTTAACGACGTCACTCGTCATTGGCATCGTCTCTTTCAAACCATGGTATAATAATATACTCCGCCAGGTAAAGCATTCCGGTCACGTGGGCAACACGTAGTGACGTCAATCGATGCTTAAGCAAGACCGAAATAAGTCATTCACAAATAGTGCGAAAGAGACGGATGACGATGACGAGTGACGTCATACGTGTTGCCCACGTGACCGGAGTGCTATACCTGGCGGAGTATATTATTATACCATGGTTGATACCAAGTATAATTATTAAGTACAAGTCATGAAGCTCATTGTAGGTAAGTAAGTACTCATTATTATAATGAGTAAAAAGAAGAACAAAAAATCCGGCTGCAAAATGTTGTACCCTATGTCACTTCCTCTATCAAGGCGATTCAAATGACACTCGCATGTCGAAATCCATCAAGCTGCTTAGGATGTAAAGCGTGCCAAAGAAACCTCATACATACCTACATGCATACATTCATACATACACTCGAAAAATATAACCCTCCTTCTTGCGCAGTCGGGTAATTATACAACTCTTATTATCAATACATACAAGGTTCTGCTTTTGGGTGTAGTAATAAAGTTATACTATCCGTCAAATTTCACAACTACTATTAAACAAATTTGCAAACTTCGAAAAAGCAAAGCAAATTTCCATACAAAATTGGACACTTGACTTACAATTTTATGTATGGAGACTCGACAACTTTTCTGTCAGATTTTGCAAACGTATGTTCTAAAAGTTGATTACATTGACGGGAGACATGGGTGTACCCAGGGGGGGGGGGGCAGGGGAGGGCAGCTGCCCCCCCTTGAAAATCTCGCAGAACATGTATGAACTCCCCTAATTACTAATTAAAGTGTAAACGAGTTATGCTCTAACTTTTAAATAAACCGCGCAGTAGACACTGACAAAATGCACGATGCAATAGGGAACTTGCATCAAAATTTTAATGACAAATTAGGTTAATGATTCACTTAAGAATATAGTAAAATGTACTACTGTGACAGGATTGTAAAATTTTATTTATTTAACTACCTATAAAACAGGATCATTTGCGGGTGTTTGACCTACACACTACACTACATACATCTAATGACTCATGTAGGTGTGTTGTGTAGTGTGTATGACAAAACAGCCGCGGACGATCCGACCTAAAAAATCTGACTTGCCCCCTCCTACGTCAGAAGCTGTACGCCCATGACGGGAGACATCCAAAAGCATCACCATATTAAGTATCTATTTACCAGCCCTGAAATTAAGAATAAGAAATTAGCTTTCCACAAGGACATGGCATTAAAATTCAACGAAATGTACATGTAATAAATAATCTTGACATAATATTATGGTTTCAAATTGTTCAAACTGTGACATCGCTGAATGGACCCGCAATTGCGTAACTGCTTTAAAACTAGAGCAGAAGAGGGTCAGAATGTAGACCATTTGGGGTTATTCTGGTGCGGTCGAGATTATCTCGGTCACATTCGTTATCATGACGTTTTTTAAAAGAGAGACTGAGACGGAAATAATCTTGACCACACCAGAGTACTTCCCCTGCAAACCAATCGTGCACGTAGCAATCGTAATAAAATAATTGACTATGCAAGGTAACATAATTTAAGGACTGTTTTGCTGTATTTTCTGGTACCCAGGCGTCCTAACATAATATAAAGGTAATGCCTATGTAAACTTAAACAAAGCTCTGTTAGCTAAAAACCTGCCTATAAAATGATTTCGTATATCCGCCTGGCCGGCACCTGTCTCCTCTACAGGTCCCCTTTTTCCATTTCTCAACCAGTTCTCGTGAAACTTTGTGATAATTATTGAAATTAAATGTAGTTTCTTTTGGCGATTCGGTTTTAGGATTTTTTTCAAAAATTGTAGTTGTAATTTTTGACATTAAATTTTTTATAAAAGTAAATAAAATAAATACATTCGGAAAACTCCCACACACGGTCGCCTGACCCCAAACTAAGCAAAGCTTGTACTATGGCTGCCAGAGACTGATATACATACTTAAATATACATAATCAAATAGATATTAACACCCAGGCATAGAACAATCACAAATGTTCACCACATAAATGCTTGCACTAGGTGGGAATCGAACCCACGCCCCCAAGCTCAGAAGGCAGGTTCACTACCAACTGAGCCATAAAGGCAGTCAAATATATTTATATAAGTAAATTTTATTTTATTTTTATTTACATATTTATCGCACCTGCACACAAGCTTACACGAGAGTGTAAGTGAGAAATGTGACCTGTAGAGGAAGACAGGTGGATATACAAAAGCATTTTTGCCGAAGCAGATACACTTCGCGCGCTAACGCTCGCTCGATCGACTAGAGTCTCCGAATTGAGTCTTCACATTTTCAGATTCTTTTTTTTTTACGTACGTTTTTTTTAGGTCGGCGTTTGACCACCAACTCGCCTGATGTTAAGCGACGTTGTGGTCTAAGATGGAGCACGGCGACCTATAAGGTCTATTCACTCTAGCCTTGAAGTTTTGTAGAGTGAAGAAGTACAAATACGGCAGTTGAGAGAGGCGCTACAAGTTCGCTACTGCTCAGACCCGTCTTCGGAACTTTAGAATATTACAAATGATTTACTTAAAGCTACTAAATAGCTTGTTATCAAGCTAGTAATCACTGAGTAAACTAAGTAGGTATAAAGCTACTTAGTTTTCATTGAGTAAACTAAGTAGGTATAAACGTGAGTCTTCCATGTTATTAAAACAAACGGAGTCAAACCAAGTTAGTTTTCATAGTTAAATTCGTCTGTTATTTCGCAGATACTCGTGTACGAGGTACCTAGTTACTAACTGGTAACTACCCCTAAAATGAAGGATCGTCGTAGTGGGATTACGTAGAAAGCGACGAGCGTTAGAGCGAAAGAGAGTTTGGACTTTCAACGAGCGAGCGCGAGCGGTGTGGCGGGACACCGCGCGAAACGTTGAGTGACGTATCGGGATACCGCGGGAAGCGCGTAGCGGTGTCGTTGGTGTCGATGGTGTCGTGGGAGTCGACGTTATGGGATCAATTCCCTTATACACGAGTATCTGGTTTCTGAGCGAGGTAGGTAAGGTACATATTAGAAACTAGCTGCACCCCGCGGTTTCACCCGCGGTTAAAAAGTATCCTATGTGCTATTCTAGACTATAATCTATCTCCGTGCCAAATTTCATCCAGATCTATTCAGCTGTTCTGGCGTGAAAGAGTAACAAACATCCATCCATCCATCCATCCATCCATTCTTACAAACTTTCGCGTTTATAATATTAAGTAGCATTATAATTATTCAGCACGAGTTGACTCTTTTGAACTCGAGTGGGATTCTAATTCCTCGCTTACTGTAGTAATATTGTTTCTATATATGCGTATTTATTAAAGTGCAAACTTTTGATTGAAATTAACAATTAGAAGTTCAAGTTGTTAAATTAAGGGATATGTAAAGCTTGACTTTTGATCGAAGGTAAGTGGATGGGAGAATGTTTTAAATTATAATTAAATAGTATTTTGGCCTCTCTATTTAAAGGAAAGTTTCGAGCCAGGTTAATTTACAAACTAATAAAAGTTTACAGTGATTATGATGGCTAATTACAATTTTAGTTCCTTGATAAGGTTAATTACTCGTACTTTTTTCAGTTACGACAGACATCCTAAATAAAGATAGCAAAAGTTATAAAACATAGCAATTATCAATATGAATGGAATAGTGATAATTGTTGTTGTGTTATAAATAACCACAGTTTTAAAAGGTCTAAATATACCTACTCGTAGCATTAAAGTGACTAAGATAGATAGACCACACGGACTTACTTTTACAAATATGAAATTAAATACTTACTTAGATTTAAATACCTACCTGGTTCATATTTTTTGCAAAGTAAAGTATCATCATTTATCAAAGTCAGCTTAACTTTTTATTGCAAAACCGGTTTTTAAAGTTTAGCCAAAAAGCCAAAAAAATTAGAATGAGAAACTCGCAAGTGTGCCATACGGAGCATAACTAGTACTATAAAATGATAATATAGAATTAATAGAATAATAATTCTATTCTATTCAAAAATATGAATAGAATAGAATTATTCTATTCATAAATATGGAAGAATAGAATAGAATATTTTTTATTGTCATTAAGTAACAGTTCCTTGACAATTTTAGCTAAAAAAATAATTAAGGATGCTCCTTGATTGGACTCGTCAAATGGTAATAACACTAAGTTACAAAGGCATTTGGTAATATTATTAAAGTATTGTGTCTCCCTCAAAAAAAACGACAATGATAACGACAATATCGCGCGTGTATTCAGACTAAAAACTTTAAGGACTTTAAACTTTAAAATAAATTCATATAAATCTAATTCTAAGTCAGCTGTTTAGAGCTCAGCTGTATAGCTGTACAGCTGTATATGGGGGTTATTAATATTATATGGGCTGTTATACTTAGTAGAAAGATACAATGGCGGCAAACGTAATGACATTCATGAAAAGCGAGTTGATAATTATTGTCCTCGCCACTTGTCCCTTGTCACCTGTTCACCCTCTGATTTGTTTAGCCATTACCGTGAATAGGGCGGCAGGGGACACGACAGGTACTTCTGACAATAACGTATTTACCCACCTACTTATCAAATAAAATAAAAAGGCAGACGACGCCTTCGGCACTTTGTCTTTCCAAGGATCCAGGTTTGGGAGATAGTAAACAAACCCTAATTAGATGTAGACTTAGGAAATTTTGTTGGTAATATCTGACCGAATACCCACAGGACTAACGTAGATAAATATGTGTACCGCAACTCAAAAGAGTACCTAGGTACCTAGTACTCTTTCGAGTCTATACTTACCTACGTTTAGATGTTTCCCACCATAGAAACGTACCTACTATAGTCAGGAATAGTAATTGGGTTATTTCGATGGCTTGTACGAGTACATCAGCACTGATATCAGTGAACGGAGAAATAGGTACCTATACTTACAGGAAACCTACACGAAATCCTTTGAGGAGCGAGGTGAGCTAGGGCGCTAACAGATTATATTTATAAAGGAAGCTGTTATTTTACTAATTTAGGGTAATAACCGACCAACTGTGCATAGTCTTAGGTACGAATATGTTGATTTCAGCCTCGCTTGTTTATTACCTGCGCATCTTTTTTTTCTATTTTGATGTTTTTAACCCCGCACGCAAAATGACGGGGTGTTATATATTTGATGTGTGTGTGTGTGTGTGTCTGTGACATCATAGCTTTCGAACGGATGAACCGATTTTGTTTTTTTTTTTTGTTTGAAAGGTCAACTATTTGGGAGTGTTCGTAGCTACGATGTTTGATGAAAACGGTGTCAAGGGCTTCTTAAATTTTTAATTTATACTTGTAGCTTCTTAGATGTTATGACTAGTTTTGAGACATAGATATACCTACTGGAATGTGGAAATTCTCAACACGGAAGCTTAGAAAAAAATCAAAAAGCAGTCCTTTATCGTTGCTGCCGCCATGAATAAGGATGCCGGCAGTAAGACGAACGACGTCAATTTATCACCCCTGAGCTCTGCCTAGTACTTACTCTTTGCCCGAGTAACTGTATTTTCGGATTTGGCAGGTAAGGAATTGCTAGATTATAGCATCTAAGTTGACAGTTTCACAAAAGGTTCAGAAGAACTGATCTGAAGTGTTAGATAAAGGACTGCGTGAGAATAAGAAAAAATATCTCTGAGGTCTTTCTATACAGCCTTGAGCACGTAAGCCTTGAGGCCAAAGTCATATTTTGTCAATGCAATTCGATTTACCTACTTAGTTCTTTCTGATTTCTTCGCTATAGTAATTCACTACGCTTGAGGTCGGGAGCTGAAGACGCTCTGTGCTGCGTTCAGCGGAGCAGGAAGATATAAGAATTAAACTTTATCTGACACAACATAACATAGCATATCATCACAGAGGTGTAATACAACACCCACACTTCGCCGAACGATATTCAGTCCCAAATGTGACAGGCGGCGAGCCTATCGCCATACACCGGGCTCCAGTTATAAAGCGAATGACATACAATACGCACATATGTTCACACAATGAATAAATTGTCGCGTGCCGACTAGCTTGCGAGGCGGAACTTTTCCATATTCATATATTCATACTGTAAAATATATAAAGTAGGTACTTACCTATCTCCTTTCCTAGAGATCAAGTAAGAAAAAAAAATTACGCTAATCCGTTAATAAATTGCTTATCCCTTCCCATAATTTAGGTACAAAGATGCTACGACATTGTGTAAAAATGCTTATCATTATGTAAATTTTCTATTCAGGAAGGGGCGCACGTGCAGGCAGGCAATGAAATCTCTTTTCAATGTTCCGGACACTAAAGACCTTTTCAGACTACGCTAAATTATACCACATCATAACTTCATGGGTAGTTCTTTCGGATTTGCCCAACACGCATGCTCTTCTATCCATCACACAAGGCGCAGCTACGTGAGCGATGTTGTCGTGCTACGAAGCTACGAAGCTACGCGGGATACGCGGCAGAACAACGAGCGCGGAAAGCAAGGAAGTAAAGTTACTATAGCGTTATCTGATTAGCCCTTATAAGAATGCTAACAGCGTATACGGCTGGGAACAATACAGCCAGCCTCTTAGCATTATCTACGTTCATTTGTTGTCTACGTAATCAGTTTGGGTTTTGCATTTACGAAATTTATGTTACGTACCTGTCTCATCTTTTGCGTACGCCTACTTTTATAAGAGTCAGGACATTCTCCGATTAAATTAGGCACCTAACTGAAACATGTAAATGATTATGTACATACCTAGCTATAGCTACATACATAACATGTTATTTTTTGGCATCGTAAATTGGTATGCTAAAAGCTGTAGCGCAACTTTCTTTTAGCCTCCGATTGATTGATGGGGGAAAAATGCAACAGCCCTGTTATAATGTAAATAAGGAATGCTTAAAAGCGAGCGATGGAAACGAAGGTTAGTTGACTTCTTGGCCCGATTAATCCGTTTCCGAGGCAGATAGGTGCACCAAGTTTTTTTTTAGTTTGAAGTCTGCACCCAGAAGTCGGATAGAAAAATGATGATGATGATGATTTAAATATCGCACAATAGTCAATAGGCTGGATTGGAACCCACCAGCGGATCCTGTGATCCAGACGGTTTGAGCCTCTTAGCCCTGGGAAGGGTGAAGTATTGTGTGTGCCTACCTTGATAAAGATTACCATTAACTAAATCAAGACCTCCTTCCACCTAAACCAAAATCCTATGGATCCGTGGTTCAAACCCTGGAAACCTACACTTTTTCTGTGTTTTTTCTGTCTCTGAATAGTACCTACCTACTAACTACCTTTATTATAAAGGAGACAGGATGTTATAGATAGAGCTTGTGGATCACGGTTGTGTCCCGGGAGTACCTACCCTCTAACTAAATATAAGGAAGATTTATTTTTCTTACATTCTGTAATTATTTCAAATACCTATGCATAAATACATAATATATGAAAGCACGTAACGGAAGACAATGTCTGAACAAAAAATTTAATTTAACATGGAACACGAACACATCGGGAAGGGATAACTCGGTGATATTGATTGAACAATTTACGGATACAAAGCTATTAAAGTTTATAGACTCGTCGGATTCGGGTCGCCTGCCCTTATGTCACTTCCCTTAATTTAGAACGGTTTACTTGCACCGTTATTGAAATTCCTATGGTAGGGATACATACCTTTAGTTATCTATAGCTAGCTAGCTATTATTGTATTCACCTATGCATCAGTATAAGACTTTGCCCTGATTAAGCAGACTGTGATTGACTGACTTTTCGCTGGCTGACTCTAATGACTCTAATTTAGTGTAAGTGACACTGAATATAAGAATTATCTTAAGTCTTTGCTTAACTAGTTTAAGCTACTCCAACCTACATTTTCTTTGACTGCCTCGGTGGCTCAGTTGGTAGTGAACCTGCCTTCTGAGCTTGGGGGCGTGGGTTCGATTTCCACCTAGGGCAAACATTCATGTGATGAATATTTGTGTTTGTTCTATGTCTGTGTGTTATTTATCTATTTAAGTATGTTAATAAAAATGTATAAGTATGTATATCAGTCTCTGGCCGTCATAGCTTTGCTTAGTTTGGGGTCAGACGACCGTGTGTTAGAGTCCAGTTTTTTTTTTTTGCACGAACTTAATGTTATTACATAGGAGACTCTTAACTTATGTGCCCGTTAAGCGAATATTTCGCAAGGGGTTAGGGGTTTCGCTAAACTAGTTAAGCAAGAACTTTAATAATTCTTATATTCAGTGCAAGTGGCCGTTAGAGTCAGCCAGCGAAAAGTCACAGTTTGCTTAATCAGGGCGAAGCCTTATACTGATGCGTAGATAAATACAATAACAGGTAGCTAACTATAGATTCCGCGTCGCGTGTTGGGCAAACTCAATGTTGAGAGCGTGTGGTGGCGAACTGTGGCAAACAAAATGCGCATTAGCCGCTCGTTAGCAAGCGATACGTCGCAAACCGAGTAGGCACGCACCTACTCGGTTTGATTCTCGTACACATTGTTAGGACACTCCATTAAAAATATAATAAGGACTGGACGCAAACAGTCAGCCGCTCACAGTTTGCTCAGTTAGACTGAGGCCTAATAGCTCGCAGACTTCAAAACACTTATTTTGTTGGGTGAGAAAATATTTGCAAACAGCAATTCAGATATGAAACAGGAACTTAAAAGTAGGCATGATAAGTATTACCTACGATAGCTCTACCTCTGTAAGGAAGTGTAGGAGCAGGTACGAACTTCCGTTGAAGTAGTTAGTGGGATAAACTATTTAGTACCTATACCTGCTCTACTACTTAGTGCATAAATAATATTACTAGCTGCTCCCCGTGGTGTTACCCGCGGTTAAAAAGTAGCATATGCGCTATTCTAGACTATAATCTACTCGTGTATGTTCCAAATTTCAATCCGATAAGTTCAGTCAGCCGTTCTGGCGTGATTGATAAACATTCGTACCACTTAGATACATCTTAACTTTCGCATTTATAGGTACTTAAAATATTAGTGAGAAGATGAATGTACTACATTATGGATAGATAGGTAAGTAGATAAAAATATAGGTTTACCTATTTAATGTAGTAGATATGTTTAGCTACGTAGGCCGTTTCTATTTGCTCAAAATCGGAAGCACAAAAATTGCTACAGAAATCAAATCAACTCTAGCGAATAAAACTAACACTTCAAAAGAGCACTACATCACCTCATAAATAAATGTGTACGATCAACAAATTTTTCGCGATTCGCGGAAACTCTCAATCAATTTCGTGAAGCGTGACGTATACGGCTCAAAGTGAGCTTTTTCTAAAGTGTTTGTGAGAAACAGAGAGCAGGAAAGGTGGGTAGAGAAGGTATTGTTAGCACTACTAGGTCACAAAAATGTTAGACGTAAGCAGCTACGTTGCTTCTACGTCATCCAACTAGGTTTCTACCTAATGGAAAACAAACAACATCGAAACTCTTAGGTAGGTATCTAGGTTACGAAACAAGTTAACATAGAAATTCTAGAAGGTAAGTAAGTCTAGGTAAGTCTAGGTAAGTATTCTACGTATTTTAGATATTGATAAGAGAAAAGTCACCTTTTGTTATGCCATAAATAAAAAAATTAAAAACAAAAATTCGGGACACTTGTACAAACGGTCGTCTGACCCCAAACTAAGCAAAGCTTGTACTATGGCGACCAGAGACCGATATTCATACAAATATACTTTTAAAATCATACTTAAATAGATATTAACACCCAGACATAGAACAAACACAAATGTTCATCACATGAATGTTTGCCCTAGGTGGGAATCGAACCCACGCCCCCTAGCGTTCACCCGCGTTGCCTATGTATATCTACCTAAAATACCAGGGGTATCACACATACGTTGCCGACCTTTAAGGACTCTATTGACAGCCCTTTTAACCATGAACATGAATTGATGATAAGTATGACATTCATGATAGGTAGCTCTGTAGTTAGGTGGATATAGCTACGAGTATCTAGTAATTATATGACCACACGCTAAACTACATATGAACAAGCGATTACCTTATACCATTGTATGTAGGTACCTACCTTGCTTTACGAAGCACGCCATCGTTATCTAAATAGCATTTTAATAATGTGTAATGCACTGTTATTAAGATCTAATACCTACTAATCGCGGCCATGAGTGCTACAAAAGCTAATTATTTTAGTCATATAAAATAATGACGCGATGGCAGCCTAGTTAGGAGAAGGCCCGTCTCTCAAGCCAGAGGGAGCGGGTTCGAACTCAGCCGACGGCACGCACCAATTTGTTCATTGCGTGAGCATGTGTGCGTATTGTATATCATCTGCTACATGACTGGAGCCCGGTGTATAGCAACAGGCTCGCCCCCTGTCGCATTTGTGACTGAATATCGTCCGGCGAAGTGTGGGTGTTGTATTACACCTCTGCCAGCCCCCTCGGGGGTAAGGCGTGACGATATGTATAAAACAAGTAAGGTAGGTTGAGAGAAGACTGGTAGTAGTAGTAGTGTCAATACTTTTTAGACAATTTGGTTTATTTGTGAAATTCTAAAGTTTAAATATAACAAAAAGAAACCAAAATAGGTAGAGTCCACCGGGCTGATTGCGTTATATTTTCGTTACATCCGGTTTTGTCGATGTGCTATTGCGTATCACAACGTGCTATTGGTATGTAACACATCACAGAAGCCCCTAGCCTGTCAGGTTTTAGGAGCCTTCTACAACGCTGGCTTATTGAGCAAACGTTTTATCATTAGGACGAATATTATAAGTTCGTGATTTAATTACTTGCAAGTAATTGTAACTTTATGTATAATTTGATAAAAATGTAATTATTTGAAAGTTCAAATAATTACATTTTTTAATTATTATTCGTATATAAAAATAAAATTAAAATAAGTAATAATAATAAGATAAAAATGTAATTATGTATTTGAAAGTTCAAATAATTACATTTTTTAATTACTATTCAGTACCTGGATGGCCGGTATTTTTTTTATTTTTTAATTGTGTTTTTTGGATAATAAACAATTGATTTTAGTCTAACCTCAAAGCAAACACTCATTGACTTCGTGTTACTTAACAACGCCATCTGCTGTTGTGTCGTTAAAGCAATTAGTTGCTCACAAAAAACAGTATTATTATTCGCCAATAGATGTCAGGAAGAGTCATATTTTTCAGTTGAGATTGATTATCGATAAAACACGAATAAAATGACATTTTCTAAAAATGATTCCTAGCTAGATCGATTTATCGCCCCCGAAACCCCCTATATACTAAATTGTATGAAAATCGTTGGAGCCGATTCCGAGATTCCAATTATATATATATATACAAGAATTGCTCATTTAAAGATATAAGATATTTGACTTGTGAATTGGCTTCACGAAGTAAATGACTATGACTATGACTATCTAGGCCATAATCATATTTTATTATATTTAGCTTTTATTTTACAATTGTTCAACCGTTAACGACATGATAATTTTTTTTTTCGAGCAGTGTATTTTTCAATGCATTTACCCCCCCCCCCCCACCTGGAGTAATTGCGTCCGTATATTTTATTATTTCAATTTATGAAATTGATTATTATTGTCAGATGTGACCTTCTGACAAAGTTATAAATAAGTAAATTTGATTTTCATTAAGTAGGTTCATACATTTTAAAAACCATTGTAGATAAATGTAGAATGTTTCAAATATATCCTCAGATCAACCTAGAGGAAAAGATGGAACACTGCGTTATATCTCGCTGAAGCCACTTTAGTAAACTTGTGTAGTACGTGGTAATGTTGCCATGAAAAACATTTACAATTGCACGAAAACTAATATTAATCACAAATTCTACGTTAGCCATTTCCGTTCCAATATACAACCTTAGTAGATTTAATATGCCGAAACAGAACATATTTGTAAGAGTTTAAAGTTACGTTTTTTCCGAAATTGACTTGTAAAAAAACTGCACAGCTTTTAAAAAGAACCTCAAAATGTAGTCCTGGCCACACTTTTATAATGCACTATGTATTTATGTATTATTTATGTATACGAAATTATACCTTAAACCAATGCACATAATGTCGAGGGAAGAATGACCCAGCGAGTAGCGTAGTTTTTTTGCGTCAATGTGTGCGTGTTGTGTACATATACGACAATAGCGTAGTTTTTGGTTATTTTTTGGCTTCACCTAAATCATACGCCGTGCGCTTATAAATCTTATTCTCTAGGTTGATCTGAGAATATATCAAGATGAATTCATTGATGGGGATTCATTGACGCATTTACCCCATGAATATTGTCAGGGGTGAGAACATTTTTAAATAAGCATTTGAGGTTTTACTCGACTTTCAAATGAGTGTAAATTAAATCGTCCGTAGTAACATAATGAATTGCTTGTTTAGGCAAGTGCATTGAAGAGTTTCTTTTGCCGAGTTTCGCTCCACACATTTGTATCTAACATATTTTCATTTAACCTGTAGGTAGGTGTACCTATAAAGTAGATAGGTTTCTATTTTACGGAAATTTGAAAAGTCGGCTGGCTACTAAAAGACAAACATTCACGAACATTTTGCAAAAACAATAGGTTATTAGGTACTTAGGTATTGTTAAAAACACGTGTGAGTACCTAGGTAGGTAATTAATATTTTGAATACCTACGCCATTTAGTTCTAGATAGGTAGTTATTTGGCGCACGTTATACCTAAGTAGGTAGGTACCTAGATACCTAAAAATAAGGCTCTACCTATTTTATTCAGGTAAATACCTAAGTACTCAAATTTAGTTATCCTCGACATATTGGTACCTAAGTGCCTCTAAGTGGGTTTACTTATCTGTTGTTTTCTATCGTAGTCAAATTCTCATTTTAGATCGTATCACTGATATTCCGATTTTACACCACCCATCAAAGCTTTATTAGGACTCTTCAGTTTAATGCAGGCTCTTTGATAAGGCAAAACGATACGCCCGCCGTTTGAAAACATCGACAGAACTTCATGAAAATATATTAACTCGATAAGGAACACCAGTCCTTGAATAAACGCTTTAGATATGTAGCAAAATATTCTAAGGCATCAACTATCAAGTAGCAAGCATCTTACCAGCCGGTCACTTAAAATCAAAGTGCAAGATAAAAATATTTAGTTACTAACGCCTGTATATTCCTATATGAAAATGAGAGTGAAAAAAGCCTTTTTATTTCCTGTGAATTTACCTTTCTTACAATCTATGCATGTGTTAGTTTCGTTTATTTTATGTTATTTAATTGTTTATAAATTTATTTGTTTCTAAACTATTAATTATTTTTGCTTAAACTACTGCTTTTGACCAATACCATTTAAATGTGTAGAGAGACATAGTGTTTATTGAACTGGTGACGATATTCGTAGATATAAGTACCGAATATCGAACTTCCGTAACATTATTTTTTATTTTACAAAAAAAAATATATTTAAAAAAAATGTTTTTTATTTTTTTTTCTTTCTAGATCGAAAAAGTGTTTCGATCTAGAAAGATTGAAACATTTTTTTTTTTTGCCAAAAAAAGATTAGCATCAGAGTTCAGTTTGTGAAATTTCAAACATTTCCAAAAACAAAAAACTAACCTACATATGTTATATACTCGTAATTATCGAGCCTGCTCACAAAATTTCACGAGAATCGGTTGAGAAATGCGACTTGTAGAGGAGCACAAACGTAGACCGCGAGCCCTACAGCTCACAGATCCACTACTTTATAACCAGTAAAAAAGAATTAGCTCACACTTTACTATTAGTGGTATCTTTCGAAAACAAGTATTAGGTATGTGGCGTTCGTTTCCGAGCGACACATGTACTTACGTTGTTGTCTATGGCAACACCATCGGGCATGTCAAGGCTCTTGGTAGAACTTTTACTTCGCGCGCTCGCGACTTCTAAAAAAAGAGTTTATCTCATTGAGACGCAGTTATCCTAAAAACATCTGTTTTTCATTGCTACTTTTACCACCGCAACTTCAACGTATGAGAGGACAAGTGAGGGGCAACCCGCACTTGTCCTCTGTAATCACAGAATATGCTCTATTATATAGGCATTACATATTTGAACACAACCACTGGTGACCTCTAGCGCATTGAGAACCAATCTAAAACTCCTAGTGAAAACCCCAACACTTTCAAGTTCAGTTTACGCCTGGCTTCTTTTAGCTTTCAGTTTCATCAAGTTTCGTCTTAGAATACATAGATAGAGCCACTTACGGCCACATTTCTACCCACCGCTGACTCCGTTGGGAAACTTCTGATAGGAAAGGTTTTTAGCTCTGAAAAGGTTCTTGGAAGATCGATAGAGGGAGCTGCAAAAGCTATATTTAAATCACAAATGTATCCACAATACTTTTAAAACGATACAAAAGTAAATTTGAAACGATAATATTTAGTAGAGACTATGCGCAAACCAAGAATAAAGATCTATAAAAGAATAAAAAGGACAATTTCTGTTAATAAAATAATTAAGACTAGTTGTTACCCGCGACTTCGTTCACTTTATTTAGAAAATAGTATCCAAAAACCTTCCATCCGTCCAACCATAATTAGTTATGGATATCCTCGTGAAGTCGTGATATACATAACTAATTATCAAATTTCATCAAGATACGTTCAGCAGTTTAGCCGTGAAAAGCCTACAAAAAGACAGACAGACATAGTTACTTTCGATTTTATAATACTATACTAGCGACCCGCCCCGGCTTCGCACGGGTGCAATGCTGATACTAAATAAGTACCTATACTACAGAAAAACTGTAAACGTTGTGTATGAAACATAGCGGCCCGCTCTGGCTTCGCACGGGTAAAACATATATAGCCTACTAACATCACATTAGAAACCTCAAAAATAACAGTATTTCTCCACTATTTAATGGATGTTATTTTACATATAAACCTTCCTCTTGAATCACTCTATGTACCTATTTAAAAAAAACCCGCATCAAAATCCGTTGCGTAGTTCTAAAGATTTAAGCATACAAAGGGACATAGGGACAGAGAAAGCGACTTTGTTTACTATGTAGTGATTATGGATTAGTTACGTATAACGTTGAACCACACTAAGTTCGGAGCAAACCCTGTGATGAAACCTAATGTGACCTGCCTCCTTATTTTGTAAGCGTGGCAATGGTCATCGAGTGCGACTGCGACCGCGCTCACTTGTATGACATGACGCTGACGCAGGGAGCTGGCGCCAGCGGGATGACACGCGATGACGATTTCACGGTTAGAAAATAAGACCCAGGTAGATAAACTTGTTTACTCCCACCTGTGGCCCTATTCGGAGATTTGAGATTTTCATCTCACCTTTTTTCGTCCTTGTAGCTCTCGTTTGAAACGTCATAGGTGTCAAAGTGACAAAGATAAAATCTCATCTCATTTCACGCATAGGAATAGCCCCCGTGGCCCTATTCGGAGATTTGAGATTTTCATCTCACTATTTTTCGTCCTTGTTGCTCTCGTTTGAATAGTCATAGGTGTGAGAATGACCAAGATAAAATCTCATCTCATCTCACGCGTAGGAATAGCCCCACCGTTGTTGACAGAACTACTGGGTTTTTTCCCCCTTACCTATCTTTAACTATAGTGACTCTGTGAGCTGTAGACCTGGCGACTGACATTTGTCTTTCTGTACATGTCGCATTCCTGAACCAATTCTCGTAAAATTTTGTGAGCTGTTTCGATAATTAGAGGTATATAGAATTTTATTAAATTTGTATAATTATCGAACCTACTATGATACTACCTACATGATTATCACGATCAAAGATCCGGACGCAGATCCGGACAGAAATCTGACAGCATTTTTGTCGAAGCTGAAGCAAAGATGCTTCGCTCACTATCGCTCGTCGGTCGATAAAGCCCCTGGGCGTAAGTAGGGAATTACCTATCTATTGTTCTACCTTTTTTTGAGCTCAAACTCCAAAACTCACCTCGTCCAAATTTCATCAGTGACTTTTGTCACTGATTATGTGATCAGTCTTTTCCCAAAATGTTGCGAAATCCGAATAAAAAACAGTAATTTTACGTTTTCGTTTATTTTAAAATATAAAGAAAATAAATTAATAGATAGCCTTACTCACTAGCCCTCAAAGAGCGATTTAAAAGAATTTAATACAATTTAGAGTTACACATACTTAACTAATATTGCGGAATATAATATTGAAAATTATTGAAAGGAATAGAAAACTTGCTCTGATACTCATGTTTATCACTAATCTTAAATTACTACATTTCACAACCGGACAAAATGAAAATGAGAAAAGTGTAAATTGCGTACATCTGGGGTTGTCCTACTTTACATTTCTGCTAAATACAGGTAGCTATTTTAATAATGCTAGTGAACCGTTCCTCTAGTATTCAATCTAAATACAATATCATTCAAATATACTTAGATAACTATACATTTTGTCGAATAAGTACATTTCCAATATTCATTTTAATTATATTGTTCACAACGAATAGTATGAAATTTACATTTTCTCTATAATATTCATATTTATTCATAAATTTAGACAAAATTACAATTTTCCAATGAATGGCAGCCTGAAACAAAAGGGACGAATATCCTCAGACTCTGTGTGTCGAAAATCATTATGAAATACCATTCAACAAACTTCACGGATTAACCCTAGGTACTCATTATTTGTTACCAAAAAATTAATAAATACCCTGAAGAGTGGACAATATTTTACATAAGCTCAGAGAAATGTGAGATCAGACTTAAACTGTATAGCTTAAAAAACGATTTAAAGAGGCTTCCGGTTATATTCGTGTTGAAGTTGCGGAAAATGTCCGATTGTTTTTCATAGCGCTGCTCAATCTTCATAAGCTAATGAATCTACTAACAAATAAAAGACGATTTACTCATTAATGTAACTATCATATCCTAAACTATACACTAAATCAGAATACAAAATTCATAGTCATTATCTTGGGCAATATAATTCTGAAAACTTGATATTGGGACAGATAGAAACGACGAAATCGAGCGAATAACCATTAAATTAACATGAAATCGAGTGCAAAAAGTTACCCTTCGGCCACTTTGGAAACTGAGGGTTGGAAACCAGCTTCCAAAACAGAATTATTTTTCTTTTTTGGGAACCGGGTTTCCAACCAAATATAATTATTCGTTTTTGGAAGCTGATTTCCAACACAGAATAGTGAATCTTCTTTTGAAACTTTTTGTAGGTATGTAAATAGGTAGTAGTTTCTACAACTCTTTGGTTGAGATAATCTGGCCACTTACAATGCAAGGTAGTTGAATGCAAACAAGACAAGACGTCATCAGCGCCCTATCAATAATGATAAGTGCTGTTGATTTATGAAATTATTATTTACATATTTTAATTATTGGCCGTGAGTCAAATTAAAATGGAAAATGAAATCGAATTCATCGCTACAAAAAGAGGAAGTGTTGCTGTACTGTTCGGTGCTCGAAAATATCATAGGAAAAAAATATATACTACGGGTGACTCATTTTGGTACTGTGATAAATACAAAATTGGGTGCAAGGGAAATATTACACTAAATGTAAAAAATGAGATTATCAATCAAAATGACCACGCATCTTGCTGTGAAGCAAATATTATAAAAACTAAGTTTCTAAAGAGTTTGGATGTCCTAAAAAGCAAAGTGAGTACCAATTTTGAGTCAGTCAAGAAACAATATGAAGATATGATATTTGACATGGACAATTCAGGGATCAGTATACCGAATGATTTACCACGATTCGAAAACGTAAAAAGCGGCCTTTACAACGAGCGCAATAAAGTATTGGGTGCTCCGAAATTACGGTTTAATGAACCCAGTGAAGTAGTTGTACCTAAAAAGTTTCAAAATATGGTTTTGGCAGATTACATTGATGAAAGTCAAAGAATGTTAATATTTTGCTCAAAAAATGCGCGGCAAACTATATATAAATTTAAACATATTTTGTGCGATGGCACTTTCAAGTCTTGCCCGCAGGCTTTCAAACAACTCTATTCCATACACGGGTATGACGAAGAAACAGGAACTGTTATTCCCTTGATTTTTGCAATGCTTGAAAATAAGAAGAAGGAAACGTATGAAATACTATTCAGTATAATGAAGTCGCAGTTTCCATCATGGACACCTGAAAAGGTTACACTGGATTTTGAAAGAGCGGCTATGAGAGGCATTCAAAACGTCTTCCCTAGCATTGAGATAAAGTTATGCTATTACCATTACAATAGGTCACTAATACGTAAGGCAAAAAAACTTGATTCTCCAATCCAAAAAAGACATGTATCACGTTGTGCAGGCCTAGCACGGTTACCACCAGCATTTATAAACAAGGGGCTGAAATACGTCATGGATAAAAGCCCAAAAGGAATAGAAATACAAAAATTCAATGCTTATTTCAAGAAACAATGGTTTGACCAAAATGATTTCCCGAAGGTGTGTTGCTGTAATAATGAAACGATCAGGACCACAAACCACCTTGAAGGGTGGCACTCAAAAATAAATAGATATATTGGCTGTAAAAACCCTACTCTAGCGAAGGTATTGGATGTTCTAAAAAACGAGGTTCAAATTGGTAAACCAAAAACCAAAAGAAGCAAACACTACATCGAAATTGATACCGAAATTAAGTCTTCCATAGATCTTATGTCGAAAAAAAATATTACAGTGGGACACTGCTTAGAAATAATATCCCCATTTTCATTTTATTTTTAATTATGTGTAGTTATAAGAAGTACTTACAGAGAAGGATAGGTTAGGTAATAAGTAGTAATGGATTTCAAGTTTTTAAAATAAATTTAGAATTTATTTAAAAAAAAAAATTCATTTTACTATTTTATTGACTCCATTTTATCCTCTCAAGTCCCGATAAACATTTACAGTTGAAATAAGGAATCCACTGTAGGTACTTAGTTACACTGTAGTTACTTTTAGTACCTACCTACTTACATACCTACAAAAAGTTTCAAAAGAAGATTCACTATTCTGTGTTGGAAATCAGCTTCCAAAAACGAATAATTATATTTGGTTGGAAACCCGGTTCCCAAAAAAGAAAAATAATTCTGTTTTGGAAGCTGGTTTCCAACCCTCAGTTTCCAAAGTGGCCGAAGGGAAAAGTTATATGTTACGATGATAAAATGATTTAACTAATAGGATATCCTATTAGAAAATGGGAAATTCACACCACAAACATGCAGATAGATGAAAGAAAAAAATATAAATGCGACCAAGGTCCATAGCTAAGCTGAAGAACGCCGGATTCGGAACGACAGAAAAGAACTCGAGATAGAGATAGACTTTCTCGGGCTACATCTTTCTTCAACTTCCACAGACTAATTTCATGCATCATACATTTATTTTATGACGTATTGTTATTTTCGACAGTCTCTGTGCTAGGAGTACATTTTGCCCAACTAAAATCGAAATCACAGTAAGAATTAAATTACGAAGAAACGATAGTCAATAGAGCTGAATTTGTATTGTCACTTATTTTACGTTACATGCAACTTTATTACTATTTTACTATCTACATACATTTAATTACATTGTACAACATTGTACTTGTTGTCTTGTAGTCTTCAAATGCGTTCACGTTCAACATTTATATGACAATTATTTGTTATCATGTTACCTAGTGATGCAAATGATAATTTCAAGAAATAATGTAATAGGTAGATACATAACACAGATAATAATAATTAGTGTCGATTTTATTGTAACACGCTCCAAACTAAATCAATCTGACAGCTGTCAAACTAGGTTTAATTTAGATTGTGGTCAACCAAATCTAAAATCGACCTACCATCATCTTACCTAAAAACGAATTTAAGAACTTTTGAGAATTATAATAATTAAGGTAGGTACTAATATAAATAAAGTTTGAAAATCATATTAGATCAGCTGTTCAAATACATCACATTACTAATCGATCACGCCTTAAACTGCAACATCTTTATAAAAAAATTTTTCATACTTCGTTATCGGAGCTGCAGATGACGTAATCGCTGTTTTAAATACATTGACGTGAATTCTGTTGTACCATTTCTAAACTAAACAAATATTTAAGTTCCATAAAGCTTTACTCATAACTTTAGTGCTGTCAAGCTTAAAGAATGGTACACCATAATCCAAACCATCCACAGAAAACGAATTACACTTCAACAAAAATCTAACTAGTATAAAAAATTGCGCACGTTTTTCGAAAAAAAAATAATTAAGTTAGTCATCTTAAGTTACTCTTTAAACAGATTAAAGAATTTATAAAATGATCAAGGTAGAAGTAAAAACGCACTAGTCACGACTATCGAGATAACTAATGCAATAATTATTGAATAGTATGCGTGTTTTAAAAATAAATCGGTCACGATTTCTTAACTATTCCACACATTGCCACTCATATTGTAACTAGCTTGGCCTCATACTAACAACTCGTCGAATCTTAATTTACTTTATCTAAATATTACATTTTATATTTAGATAAAGTGAAGTAAAGAAATAACTATAAATTGTGACTTTATGAGTTCAGTAGATGATGTGCTTAGTAGTTGACGTGCTCAGTAGATGATCAGTTTAGTAGATGTCGTGCTCAGTAGATGATCAGCTCAGTAGATGACGTGCTCAGTAGATGATCAGTTCAGTAGATGATGTGCTCGATCAGCTCAGAAGATAACGTGCTCAGTAGATGATAAGCTCAGTAGATAACGTACTTAGTAGATGATCAGCTCAGTAGATAACGTGCTCAATAGATGATCAGCTCAGTAGATAACGTGCTCAATAGATGATCAGCTCAGTAGATGACGTGGTCAGCAGATGATCAGTTCAGTAGATAATCAGCTCAGTAGATAACGTGCTCAATAGATGATCAGCTCAGTAGATGACGTGGTCAGTAGATGATCAGCTCAGTAGATGACGTGCTCAGTAGATGATTAGCTCAGTAGATGACGTGGTCAGTAGATGATCAGCTCCGTAGATAACGTGCTCAGTAGATGATCAGCTCAGTAGATGACGTGGTCAGTAGATGATCAGCTCAGTAGATAACGTGCTCAGTAGATAACGTGCTTAGTAGATGATCAGCTCAGTAGATGACGTGCTCAGTAGATGATCAGCTCAGTAGATGACGTGCTCAGTAGATGATCAGTTCAGTAGATGATCAGCTCTGTAGATGATCAGCTCAGTAGATGGTGTGCTCAGTAGACGATGAGCTCCGTAGATGTGTAGCTCAGTAGATGATCTTGTCTGGCGGCGCGGCGGCGGCGGCGCTCATGGCGTGCTCGAGCGTGTCGAGGCGGCGGTAGGCGTGGCCGCGGGACGCGCGCCGCCGCGCGCCGCGGCCCTCCAGCACCAGCCCGAAGAACTGCAACGGAACAGGACGCACGTTACTGATCTATCCATGATACGAAACAACAAGGTCTAGCATTTAGCAAACACAGAGACAGATCAGATCAGAGACAGATGACGATAACTGACGTCATCGTCGTCCGTCTCTTTCGAACTTGGTGTGAATGACTTAATAAATTCTTAAATCGAGATATCACAACAGGACGCACGTTACGGATCTATTGATGATCCAAAACAACAAGGTCTAACATTTAGCAACACATAAGACGAAAGAGACAGATGACGATATCTGACGTAATCGTCGTCCGTCTCGTTCGAACTTCGTGTGAATGACTTATTAAATTCTTAAATTGAGATATGACATCTATACAAGTATACACACATATATACACACACACTACTCTCTCACATACTCGTACGTACATTTAAACTAGTTTGTTTCTTTTTGTAAAAAAATTGGTTGTCTGTAGTCGGTTTACGGATGATAGCTTAACGTGACAAGATCTTAACAAAACATTTATGAAATCGTCTCCTCGGACCCATAAGCCAATCGAGTGGAAGAGAGATACTCGTAGATGCGGCGCAAACCGAACGCTCAAGCCGATCACGCCTTTCCCTCGCTCGTGTGGCACTCTCGCTCTGACGAGCGTAACAAGACACTTTTTCGTGCGTGCAGGCGGCGTTCATCAATTTATTACGTTAAACGTTATCACGTCAAAAAACAGATAATCAAGTATTTAGCACATCATGACGTCATCGTCGTCCGTCACATGCACACACACACACACACATACTCGTACATTTATACTAGTTTGTTTCTTTTTGTAAAAAAAATTACACATTCTTATTCCGGAGGTGGGCATTTTAACTACTGCGGGTAGCATCGATACACTTTTGATGCAAGTTCCAAATAAACAAAAAAGTAGTGTAGGGTCTTGCTTGAGCATCGATTGACGTCACTAAGTGTTGCTGAAACCTGGCGGAGTATATTATTATACCATGATAGACCATGATCTATCTACACGAGTTTTAAGGAGGGCGTCCACCGATGTGTGTGTGTTATAATACACCTCTGTCAAACCCTTTGGGGAAAATGATGTGACGATGTGTGTGTGTGTGTGTGTGTGTGTGTGTGTGTGTGTGTGTGTGCGCCTGTGTCTACCGAATTTAGTTCATAATGGTGGTTTAGTTTTAATTCCAAACATCCATATACTACATACTATATTTCATCATTAGTGTGGCTTCGACATGCACACCGTGTGGTTGAGTACGGGGCGAGGAAACTGCGATCTAGCGCTGCATATTTTAATAGTTTGGTTAGACGACATAGGGAATGTTTTAGCGCTGCAGCAAACCAGTAGCAAATCCACGCGGGCAGGCCCTGCTGTCATCAAGTTCCGTGACATTTTTTGTTTGGAACAGCTTCTCTAGTACGTAGTTAGTAAGTAGGCACTTATATTTCAGTGATTTCAATCGTTAAATTTTCCCTTAGAAGTTTTACTTACCGCCTTACTATACGTACAGTACAGCCTCGAATAGTTATTCAGTATTTTGTCTTATTCGATAGTCAACTATTTTAAAGAAAAAAGAACGTTTTCTTCCCTTTTTATTTCTTTTAAAATGTTGACTCAAACGAAATAACTATTCCTACTTTTAGTATCCATGGTGCCTACCCCCAGTCGTACCGCCAGTGGTACCACGAGAAGCTATACAATGTTTATTAGAAAAGGGGATAGGGTATCAGTAAACTACGTATATTGTATTCTAACTCTCAATTGATGTTGGCTTGCTGCAAGCGTTGGTGAGCACTGTAAGAGCATTTGGCGTAGTACAAATAAATAAATTTAATGTCTCAAATTTCTGTTACAGAAAACTTGTTTTCACCGTGTCTATAGTGTACCGTGTAGTTAAAAATCTCATTTCAGCCCAGCCTGGCTTCACACGGCTCCGGTGGATTATCCATTCAAAAAATGCCTATTATAACTCAGGAGATGTTAAATCTCTTTATGTTCAATAATAATAATAATATTCGGAATACATACACACACGGTCGTCTGACCCCAAACTAAGCAAAGCTTGTACTATGGCGGCCAGAGACTGATTTGCATACATATCAATTTTTTAAATACATACTTAAATAGATAATTAACGCCCAGACATAGAACAAACACAAATGTTCATCACATTAATGTTTGCCCTAGGTGGGAATCGAACCCACGACCTCTAGCTCAGAAGGCAAGTTCACTACCGACAAAGCCACCGAGGCAGTCATCAGTAAATTTCCTTTGAATTAAATCCTTTAAATTCGGAACCCAGTAACGTTTGTCTAATAGCGCAGTTAAATAACGGACAAATAAGTATTTTAAATCAGAAAAAAAAAATACTAACCACTTTACCAACTTTGTTCTTATTGTGGTAAAGAACATAGAGCAGGACGATCAATACTATTGCAGTCAAGAAGAACGAGAAGAAATGATCGTCGTTCTCGGGGTATGCGTCTGAGACGGGTAACTCGTAGAACGGCTCTGAAATAACAATAAACAAGATGTTCAAATATAAATCTATTGTTTTTTAATTCATACTGCAGAGGACAACAAAAGTACACATGCATGAACAAGCAGTAAGCTATAATAATAAAAATAAAACAGTAAACAATGTCATAGCGAAGAGCCTCAACCAACACCTCAAGAGGCTCTCGTTAGACGGTCGGGTCAAGGGCCAGATGCAAAAGGCAGTGATCCTAGACACGAGCCGTATTGTTAGGAGGTTTCTCACTCTGCAGCCTTGACCACCGGTAGCTTGGGCCTCGCCCCGCTGCCGGCGGCACTCTAGTTTTTGAAGTTTTTTTTTTAATATTTGTTTTTATGCATTTTTTTTTAAATAAGGTTACACAAAATACTTCGGAATCATAAACGTTAAATTCAGGCAGAGGGGCTACATCTATAATGTAGCCCCTCTGCCTTGCAAATATATAATATATACATACATAACATATTACATACATTACATAACATATTATAGATTAAAATTAACATATTTTTTTGGGATTTCCTGGCTGTCGCTTTTAAGTGAAGCCAGAAATCAGGGGAGAGGAGGATACAATACAAATACATGAATGTTACTTTCTATCCCCAAAAAGCAAACGCTTCGACCACACGTGAAACTTCGGAGCGCAGTTTAAGATAAAACTACAAAAAATTAATTATTCGTTCCTACTCGAATCCAATAGGCCTTTAACCTCTACTAGGTACTTTAGATATCTAACTGTCCAGTCGATTCACCGCAAGGTTGCTTCAAAACTGGTTTGTGGAACACAATTTTTACTAAAATTTAGTATGATATCACTATCATCGTTGGGTAAACTGGCGAAGCACAGCGTTTATTACTCTGATATGTACTTAGACATGCTTGAAATAAAATCGAAAATGAATACGGCAAGCGTGCGAAATGAGGCGCGAAGTTTGTTTTTATTATTTTTGCGTTGCGCAAGCGCACTGACCTCTACAATATCTTGAGTCATCGAAAAAACCCTTTGGGAATAAAGGGAATACTGACCAAGTATTTTATTAAAATAAAAACAAAAACGCTTTGCAAAATGTAACTAATGATACTCCGCCACCGGCCACGAAGATGGAGTCTAACAACACCTTGCAAAATCTGGATTCTGTCCGGAACCAATCGCGATGACGTTACAACAAATATTTACAACTTTAAACATATTACTAACACTTTTTGCGTACTACTTTTATATACATATTTATTTACTTCGTGTATACGTAGTGACTTACTTATACATAGAAATAATCACCTGAATAAACAGCTCCTACGATCTATATGAATGAAAAAATGTATTTTTCAAAAATTAGTCTTATTTTGAATGGCATTAAGTATGATTTCTTTAATAACTGAGGTGATGACGCTTATCTTGGTCAATTCCACACTCATCATCATCCACATCAGGCTATTTTAACATTTCTAATGCAACAGACAGAGACAGAAATAATCTCGAGTGCAGCAAAAGTTTCCCCTACAATGTAATTTTGTGTGGATGGATAGGTTGACCCATTCAAGGGTAGTCTATATCAAGAAAAACGCTAGAAAACTACAAAAGCCAGCAACAATTTTGCCCCAGATGATTTGATGCTTTTGACCTTTTAGAACCCGCACCCTGTATCAGAAGCACCCTAAAATAGTGGGCAGCATCTTAAACATATTTGTTTACCTTTAGGTCTATTGAAGGTAGAAGACGCAACCGTCTCTGCTTTCTGGGCTGGTTTTGGGTCTTCCGGAGGTAGATCGCCTATTATCGGATCATCACCATCATCACCACCTTGCATGTCCATCAACACTTCTTTGCCTTCCTCTGAATCTACTCCTTGCAAACAATAGAACAGAGAAAAACTTGTGAGAATCTATTCAAGTAAAAATCGAATTAAATGCCATCCTATTTTGTGAAATAACAAACACATTGTTATTATGTAAATGAAACTATGTTAGTAATTTTTTTTTTTTTTGATAGGTTGAGGTAAACCTCTCTAAAGTTGTACATTATTCGCATTTGTTAATTTCGCATACACTCTGGTACAATTCCGGTACAAAGCACTCTAATCCAGCCTAATTACACATAGCTCCCGTAGCTGTTCATTCTAAATACACAACATTTATTCAGAGCTGATACATAATAATAATGTGGCTATCATAAAGGTTTAGCACAGAGTTGTAGCACTGAGTATTTCAGAACTCATGTTATTAAGGTCAAATTCAAAAAATTCAAAATGTTTATTTAGGCTAATAAATTTACAAAAACATTTAGTAAGACCTGTGAACCCCAAACTCGGCACAGCCGGTATCTTGGGGTTCGGTGTTAGAATTTTATCCAATAAAAAAGTAGTACTAGCGCGCTTACATAATAAAGTTAGCTTATATTAAAGAAGTATGTTATTAAGGTATAGGGATACACATAACACATATTTAGCATAAGGAAATTTCTCGCTCATGATGCGAAATTAAAATTTTAAACAGTTTTTTTGGAGCTAGAAACTATTAAAGTTAAATTATTTTCCAGATTTACATCTATCATATTAAGTCAATAGTAATTTTATATTGTATGTTCTATTATGGAATTGGTGGATATGTTAGACTATTGTTCTCGTTATTTTTCATTTGTATTTGACAAATATCCACCTGACTACTCATGTAAGCTAGGCACCTCAGTAAATTGGTTAATTTGCTTATTCGACTGTCTCGCGCATTACTGTTTAATATTTCTATTAAATATTGTGAGGTAAAAATAGTAAATGATCAATGATACCTGCAAATTCTATTATTATGTAATTTACTTACCTAGTCTAGCTCTAAAACAATAGAAAAAACTGTTTGAAATTTTAATTTCGTGCCATGAGCGAGATGTTGGGCCTTAAAGTGATTGAGAACTTAGTGCTGTATGTGCTTAAAGTACAGTCACACTCATTTGCATAATTAATAAAACAGAAGTGAATGTTCAAACACCAACCATTGCTTTTTTCAGGTTTTGATTTTAACAGTAAACTAGTGGTAACTAATATTAATAAAATCTATAACATTAGGGAGCTATTATAGTGGGTAAGAAAAAAGCTTCAAAATAGCTACATTTAGATATGGATATGTAGCTACATTTCAACATGATTAGATAGCAAATATGACTAACTCTATATATGACTACATTAATGTGGAATCTAAGGCATTTACAATATTGTGCTTTTTCAAAATTGATATCTGTAAATGGGTAATTTAGGCAGCTCACCTACTAACACATATTGTAATATTTAAATAAAAACTATGATAAATACAGAGTCCAAAATTTAAAGAGGTGGTATTATTGGAGCTTTTTAACCTGAACAATAAAAGAGACTACTTAACACAATCTTTTACCTGGATAATCATCTACTTCGCCTGGTGGTACTTTGCCATTAGGAGTTTTGAGAATGGGTGGCTTATTGTCCAGTTCATTATTCAACTCTTCCACTGTCTTGTCTTTGGTATTCTGCGCACCATTGGGTTTGTTCTGTGTATCTTCGGTCTTGGCCTTTGTTACGGGTCCTTGGACAGTATCTACTTTAGCAACATCCTCTGTAGACTTACTTGGTTGAGCTTCAAGAGCATTCTCAGGCATTGCCCCAGTATCCTCCGCAGTATCCACACTTGTGGCCACATTGGCCGGTATTTCCGGAACAGCAGCAACATTAGAAATCACTCCCGGGTCAGCTGACTGACTCTTCTCATTTGCTGCTAATGAACTTGTTTCCGTTTTAACTTCAACTTTGGGTTGCGTGTCACTGACCAGGGTGTTACTGGTTTGAGTATTTAACTTAGCATTGGTCGAGCTTGTTTCCTTAATCTGAACATCCTGCAGATCATTGCTACCGAGAGCCGACTCATCTTTGATGTCATTTTTAGTTTCCAATGATTGCTGAGTGTCTCCTACTGGATCTGGGATCGCTTGTTTCAGCACATCTGTGCCCCACTTGTAGTATTTGCAAAAGTAGTTAGCGTCATCGCTCATGAAATCTTCGACGCCACATATTTTGCCGCATGTGACGGGATGTTTGAACACTTTGTCTACTGCTGGTTTGTATCGTGGAAACTCAGTGAGATTGGAGAACACCCAATCTTTCGCTAAAACGCATAGCGAGTTTACATCCTGTTCTTCATTTATTTTGGGAGTATAATCTTCCTCGGGTAGAGCTAATTTTCCTGGACCAACGACGGCAGCACATAGCTGTTTGCTTATGTCGTAGAATACTAAGCACTGTAACTGTTTTTCACCGTGAGGTGATGGAAGGGTCGAACAGGGTAGTAAATTAGCTTTGATTTGGTTTGCTAAAAACGTATTTCCACAGTCATCAGCGAGTGCAGTCATTGAATTTACAAGTGAAACGGGCCCAGTTGGATTTATGGGATTACCCAAGCTGCGATACGATGCACTAACTAACAGTAATACAAGTATATATCGAATCATTGTGAATTACGCTGGATGGACAGAGCTGCGCGAGTATTTTAGGTTAAACAGAAAAATCAAACAATTGTTTTATTTTGCCAAGACAAAAACGAATTGACAATTCGAGTTCGCGTTTGTGCTTTTTTTGATAGAAGAAACAGTGAAACAGGGTCTGGCTGTGGGGCTGCCAACTTCGCAAAAAAAATTCTCCCCATATATTTTTGCAATCTTCATCATTGTGTTAGATTTTAATTCCTACTAATATTAAAAGCGCGAAAGTTTGTAAGAATGGATGGATGGATGGATGGATGGATGGATGTTTGTTACTCTTTCACACCATAACGGCTGAACAGATCTGGATGAAATTTGGCACAGAGATAGATTATAGTCTAAATTGCACATAGGATACTTTTTAACTGCGGGTGAAACCGCGGGACGCAGCTAGTATAAAATAAATTATTACGGGAGGCTTTCCACAAGTTTTGATTGTTAATGAAAACTATTTTCGTATTCGTTTGGCTCCATACATTTAACCTAGTTTCCAATCATTTCCGCTAGTAGTGCTTTATTGAAATGTTTGGAGCCGAAAACGAAAAAGTTTTCGTAATGATCAAAACTCACGAGGGTACTGGATGCTACTACTACCTTTGGGTACTTATGTCGAGACATCATTATTAAAAGTATTAAAAGCGGTAAGTAGATACATTAATATTCTAAAGGTATAGTTCCTACGGATTTGTTTGTACGGTACGGATATGCGGATTAAATGTGTAACTGAGGGTGGCGGCAAACGACCGCACAGGCATTCTGGCCCTGGATATAACATAGACGAGACGTTGTGGAGATAATTTGTATTTAGTATGGATTTCGTGTCGATTTCAAGTAAAATATACTGTTTAATACAGCTTTTATTTACCACCCTGAGTTAATACTTGGAGATAGTTGTAGCCACGTTCACCTAAATTTAACTGGACGATTATTTAGTTCTGGGGACTTACCACGAGTTTACAAAAAATTAAATCTATTTTCGTTTTGTTTGACTTCTGTAAACCTGGTATCTTAACGTTTCTGCCAGATGCGATTTGTTTTTTATTATAGTATTTGTTGCTTAAGTAAGTTCTGTTATCTAATTAGTTAATTTTTTTTAACGAATCTTTGTTTTATTACTTATTTACATACGTTATTTTCTTGGAAAATCATCAAAAATACAAGTAAATAAAAAAAATAGACATTTTTGTTATTTTATCCACAGAATAGGTAAAGTTCAAACACCCACCCCCTTAGCAATAAACGTTGTATAGCCTCGGAATAGTTAAACAGTGTTTTTATTTATCAGGTTCTAAAATTCAAAAGAGAGATAAAAACAAAACACTGGTTAACTACTTTTTTATAAAGTTTGCTGCTAAGGGGCTAAAAAATGAACGTTCCCTAAAAACCTCAATATGAGGGTACAAGAGAAGTTTCCCGAAATTGGCAACTCACAAATTTCATTACGTCGCACTCAATTTTATTGTGTTGTCACCGTCAATTTTGACATTGACAATCATAATTTTTAAAAAAAAGTCATGACCATGGATCAACAAAGTCATTCGTTCGGAATATTGAAATTAGGTTAAAAATTAAGTGATGGTAAATAATAATAATTATGGTGACAATGAATCTCTCCTCTTTCTCATTTTAGGAAACTAATCCACCCACATACCTAATACACACTCGTTATTAGTCACTATTACATCAGGGCAGACTTAACTGGACCAGATATTTATCCGACTGCCTTTTTAAGAGAGAGTTAAGGTTTTTATTCGCGTTTCTACCTGTGGCCCTATTCGGAGATTTGAGTTTTTCATCTCACTTTTTTTCGTCCTTGTTGCTCTCGTTTGAAACGTCATAGGTGTGAGAGTAACCAAGATAAAATCTCATCTCATCTCACGCGCAGGGGGGCTATTCCTGCGCGTGAGATTAGATGAGATTTTATCTTGGTTACTCTCACACCTATGACGTTTCAAACGAGAGCAACAAGGACAAAAAAAGGTGAGATGAAAATCTCAAATCTCCGAATAGGGCCACAGGAATAGCCCCCCAGATCCATAGACGCGTGATGTACACGAGACTGAAGCGCATTTGAAGCGCCACAGACACGCTATCGCAATACGCGCTTCAAAAAGTGGTCGTTGGCGATCTTCCTAGTTCATAAGGCACGTAAGGGCTCGTTGAAGGAGACGCGGCTTGCTCTCAACGATCACCAGCAAAACGGCCACCAGTAGTGGTCGTTAGGACCATCATCCAGAAAAACATGGTCAAGCTATCATAAAACACATAATGACGTCATCGTCATCCGTCTCTTTCGAACTTGCTATAAATGACTTATTTCGGTCTTGCTTAAGCATCGGTTGACGTCACTGCGTGTTTCTGAATGCTATACCTGGCGAAGTATATTTTTATAAGACAAAATTTTAATTTTTGTTTCAACTGTTGCCTGCGGGGTTCGTTAGGACATACAATTATTTTTTGTGCTAACGACCACCACCAAACTGCCACCACTGGTGGTTACGACAAAGCATTAATTTTTGCACCGACAGTAGTGAAAACCAAAGCCGGACCGGTCGAGCTCTGACATCGAAAACCAATTTTTTGATAACATTTGAATACCTACTGTATAGCTTTACTATATGTTAGGTACCTAGGTATGTATTTATTATTTTTACTTATACTCGTACTAAGTAACATATTTAGTTACAATCAAATGTACATTTATTAAATTTAAATTAAGAATTTTAATTTCTATTTTGCATTCTAAATTCGAAGCAATTATGTTAGGTAACTGTAGGTTATGTTTGTTTTGGGAAAAATAAAAAAATTATATTTCGAAGTTGGTTTTTATTTTGAGTCTTAATTTTTTTTTTGTCAGTCCGTGAATAAAAAAAAACACAAATATAGGTACTTAATTTAAAAAACTTAAAAACTAGGCTGCCGCCAACAGCGGGTCGAGGCCCAAGCTACCTTTGCTCAGGCTGCAGTCTCAAGCTGCTCTTCACTATGAGACCGTTTACCGTGACGACTATCGGGACAATGATCGCCGCGTCAACATCCCACATGGCGGTTACCTCGTGAGCCAAGTCAAGGTAGGTACTTGCTGAGTTTGTCCTTCTCAGCCTTCACTAGGTTCTCGTCATAAGGGATGGTGATGTCGACAAGTACGGCCCGGTGCTGGGACCGGTCGACCATCACGATATCAGGATTATTGGTTACTATAGTCCTGTCCGTGATGACAGAGCGGCCATTCTCAAGAACTGGCGCTGGTGCATACTTATAGTACGACACCTCGGACATGACAAGACCGTAGCCGTATTGAAGAGCAAGTTGTTGGTGGATGATCCTGGCTGCTTGGTTGTGCCTGGACTAGTGCCGTTGTGCCGTTAGCAAGATGGGAACAACCAAGAAATGATAAAATTTGCTTGAGTGACTATCCGGGACGGTGGCATGCCCGACAAACGACGAAATTGTATTATTCACTGCTGTTTTTCAAAAATGCGTAGAATGAATATGAACTACGCAAGATCTGAAAGTAAGCATTGAACACATTTAATTACTGTTACCTTATTGTATAGTAAGTTAACAAACAGTGTTTTCATGCCATTTTTCTAATACCATCCACTTACCGATAGAAAAGTGGTATTCGAAAGCGGAACAAAGCCCCCGGCCATTGGTATAATTGGGCGTTTGATCCTTTCCATGAATATTATGATACTGTACCGCTGTTTAAGTGGAACTCTATGCCAGTCCATTGAAAATACTGAGTCTATTAGATATTTACTCTGAAAAAATAAAAATACCGATTGAGAAGATTAGACTGCCTTCTTTTTTATTTTTTTCATTCAGGCTTGCGTTTGGCCGCCATCTCGCCTGATGAAATAATATGCGTCGCAGCCAAATGACTTAATTAGCCGTTCAATTAACAGCCTAGCCTTTTCACTAAACGGTGCCGTTCAACTAGCTTCCTGATGATATTCAGCCATTTAATCAAACTGCGAGGCCAAATGTCTTAAATCAACAACGTTCACTAGCTAGTGCCTAGCTACGTCATTTAAGTAGAGGAATTTATGGATTTTTATCAGAATTGCGGTTCGCTTTACCGATTTTTGGATTTTACTTTAACTCATTCAAATCACAGTTCTTCGATCAAAGATAGTAATTTTAGCAAATAATCACCATATTCATGGCATCAGCCAGTATGGTATAGTTTATTAAATGTTGTATTTAATAAACTGGTAATTTAGTAAAATGGCTAGACTGTTACTCGAACGGCTGATTAAGCAAGTTGGCTGCGACATACATAAGCAATGATAGGCCTATTCTTTGGTCTAGTTTGTAACTGACATGGTCTTACTTACCTCATAGGTGACTTCGTTACCATAATAGCAATACAAGCATACTTCTATCAGGATACAAATCATGTACATCAACATTGATGAAAACTGAACTGAGAGAGGGTTGACCTGAAACATTGACAGATCGGAGGTAGGTAGAGCATAGCGATAGTTTTTGCAAGAGGCCAGACCAAAATATGGTATCGTATTGTATTGGTATACAAAATGATGGTACACGTATAAGTAAATACGTAGATGCTTCGAACTCTAGGAAGATACGCAATATAATATACTCGTATGTAGGTGTCGCAGGAAAATTGTATGACTCGTCCTATTACAAACAGCCGACGTATTGTAGAATGCCAAAGCAGTTTATTAAGTTAGGTTTTATATATTATGTTACAATGAATGTCGCAATAATTTAAAGTAGATTATTAGTGGTTTTTTTTTAAAGTCATTTCAGTATTCTACTTATTATGCCGGCCGCTTGTAAACGGACGAGTTACGCAATTTGCCTGCGACATTGGCGAAAGCGTACAGTTTCGGAGATCTCGAGGCTAGGCAAAAACGCGACAAAACCAACTGTTAATGCGCTAATTGGTTTCTTTCAATGCTTATTGCCCTAATAGTAAGAGAGATCATAACCAAAACCATGTCTCATCGTTACACGGCCAATCGTTAGATTAAGTGGAAATGAATCTCAACCCGAATATTATAGGTGGGCAGTAAGCCGGTTAGGAACCTCATAGTTTTGTAGCTACCTACTAGATCTACAAGCCTTAAAATGGTGTTATTTCAACACGATGAAATGACTGATTGAATGATGATGATGACACTATTTCCTGAAAAGCATTTATTCGCATCAACTGACTATACTGTATTGCTTGAAAATAAGATTTTGACGTATTGATATGGGTGTGTTTTTGTGTTTTTTTTTTTTAATTTTCTTATAATGGTTCCTGCTAGGTGTGATGCTACGGATGTCTGAAAGTTGTAATTTCGATAAGTACCTATCTAAAATCTATCGTATAAAGTGTATTCTGAAAATCAGACAGGTTACTCTAAAACAGTTCGGTTTTTTTTTTAATAAATATTTTAACACTGCGCTCCGGTCAGACGTGACCTAGAAAACATCTGAAATTTGTGTTTCTAGATATTTTATTTATTTAATTGTAGCGATTTTTTTAAGAATCAGAATAATCAAACGTATTAATTCTTATTCGGTTTTGGTTACTTATAGGTATGAAGATGAGACAAAGACTTTGATCATGACCTCTCTTATTAAAAAACAATTGCAAAAGACATTGTTTGGTAGGTATGCAAACACTTAGCTAGGTACCTATTTAGGTCAACCAACTTTAACTTACATTGACCATTACGTACGCAGATGTGCAGAGTACCCAGACAATAACCAAGAAAAAGTAAAGGATCGCTGCGCCAAAAATATTTTGAGTCTCCTGACAGACGTTCACAATTTCGTTGTGGTGCATTATTATTTTATGAAAGCGCCGATGGAATATTTCAGCAAACGATTTGGATGTATCTTTGGACTCGTCCTCGCATTCCTTGACAATATTTTTCAGTTCAAGCCTGGAAAGATAAAAATAATTAAGTTAGTATTTTTTTATTTTTAGCTTGTTTAGATTTAATAATTTGATGTTCTAAATATGGCCTGTGTGTGTTATTTAGTTGCAGTTTAGTGGTATATCTATGTACAATATTTTTGGGCGTCGGTGATGTTTGGTTAAAAGGTAGACCAACTAAGTATATAAAAGTTAATATTCCCAACTTACCGGAGGATTTCTAGTTGTGTCTGACATTGGGCGAAGAAAGCTGTGATAAAAGAGTCCATAGATGTGTTACCGAAGGCCAGCAAGGAAGTTTGAATCCAATTATATAGCAATGCGAAGTAAATACTGTCAACAAAAACAAGAAGTTGGGGAAGTAAGTCGGTAGGTACGTATGTCACTAAAGAAAGGGTCGTCTGACAGAAACAAATCCTACTAATATTATAAATGAGAAAGTTAGTAAGAATGGATAGATGGATGGATGGATGGATATTTGTTACTCTTTCACGCAAGAACGGCTGAACAGATCTAGATGATATTTGGCACAGAAATAATATATTATAGTCTAGAATAGCACATAGATTATTTTTTAACCGCGGATGAAACCTCGGGGTGTAGCTAGTCCAAAATATTTATGACATATAGCTGCACCTGCGGTTTTACCCGCGGATAAAAAGTGTGCTAGGTATTCCAAACTATAATCTATCTTTGTGCTAAATTTTATCCAGATTAGTACACCCGTTCTGGCGTGATTGAGTGACAAACATCCATCCATTCATCCACCCAACCATCTATATCTACATCCATTCAAACTTTCACATTTGTAATATTAGTGTGATAATGTAATGTCATATGGTTCAATGTGTAGAGAGTATTGTATAGTCACAATAAAAATAACTTAGGTTCGTAATGAGACACAAGCTAAAACTTAATTTTGAAGCACTCACTGCGGACTCATGTTGGGGTCGAATGGCAGCCATATTGTGAATTCGACAGGCTTGCTCTGCGCATGCAGTATCGCCGGGTACATTACCCAGAGGAAGCACGTTGAAAAGGCAGCCCAGTTGAATGTTCGAAGGAGCAGTCGAGACTGGCGCGCCCGCTGCTCGAGCGGCACTTGATGATCGGCTTTGTTTTGGTTGAATAGTGGGCCTTGATATCAATTGATTAAATTTAAAAAAATATACATGGAAATAATGGAATAGGTACAAATGAGAAGGCTCTAAGTCCTTGTTAAGTAGGTACGTGTTTTTTAATTATCCATTACTCTACTTAAACGGTATTGAAGAAAAAAACACGTAACGTACGATGTACCGACCCCACCTACATTGGTTAGGAAGAATGACAGCTCTATTTGATGGATTTACTACTTAATTTATTAAGAAGTATGTCAAATCTCTCTCTTCGTCATGTTGACAATAAATGTCACGAAATGAGACGAGACAAATATTTTTTTTTCGTAAAATTGAAATTTCCTATTTCTATTTCGAGTTACTTGAGTCTACGTCGAAAGTAAGAGAGAAGAGGATAACGTATCTACATACGGTACCATAGTACATAGCGCAGTAGGTAAAGAAAACTGACTTGACCTAAACCGTTAAAAATAAAATAAAGACCTAAAAATTGAAAATTGGAAACCTATAAAACACGGAATGAAATTGTCATAAATCAGATAATGGCGAATTGTGATTTAATTATGACTATGGAATGTAATTGGCATTTTGATAAAGAAGCTTACATTTCCCTGTAGGCCAAGATTCGGCTAAATCAAAGTTGACGCTAAATATTAAAAATGGGATAGGTAACTTATAATCCAATCCAAAACTTTACATGTAAAATGCGCAAATCTAACAACACTTAGCATCGTAATAACTGTGTGATATAACAAACAAAGTCAGTTAATTTATTCCCTGGTTCTAATTTACCTTTCAAGATTCAACTTAACTTCTTAACCATATATCAATGTACAGGATTACAAACTTATTTAAGCAATTTTTCTAGTAAACTAGACTAACCTTGAAGTTTTTTCATTTTTTTCCGTGCTTTATTTTCTAAACACTGGTTAAAAATGTAGAGGTTGTAGGTAAATCTTCTACAACTACCTTATAAATTATGATGATCTGTTAGTGAGTGAGTGTGTCAGTGACAAAATTAAGGAACTTTGACTTGGAATAATTTATACCTATGGCTCATGGAAAAAACGAAAGAGACAAAGACCAAGATAATATCTCACGTTTCAAAATACTAACTGTACCTACCTCACGCCAGGTGGGGTGGGCCTGGGCACTGATACGTTACCAGTGTCTTATTTTTTTTCAATTTAAAGTTCCATCACTGGCATACATCATACTAAAGGCTCAAGTTTCGTTAATCAATTTCTCGGTCATTAGCCTGCATTTGGGGGACTCCTCGCATGCAACCGCTTGCAACTAATGAAAGTTCGTCATCTATACCTTTATCGATATACAGCATGCAGGAATTACTTATATGCGGCCTTGTCCAACAGCATGCGAGAACAGTAAATCTCTAGCACGCGGGCCCCAGCGACTAATGAATCTCTATGGGCCCTATGGCATACAATAGCCCGCACCATGAATGTGGGCCCTCAACGACAAAACAAAATGAGCCTTTACTATTAAAAATTTGGTTTTTAAAACACCATCCTTTGCAGTCCGCCGTGCAGGACTGCGAAGCAGGATGTAGCTAACACACCATCCTGCCTATAGCATCCTGCACGTCGTTGGAGGATGCAATGCATGCTGTGGCAACATGCATGAAGCGACATTCCTATAAGGCAGGATTCCGCAGGATGGTGAATATATACCTATACGGGCGGCCGCTTGCTTGACAGACACCAACCCTTTTTTTGTTTTAAAAGTGATAAGTAGAGTAAGTGGTACCTAGATTAGAATGTCAATTATTATTCCTTAAGTATAATTTCAAATTGCTTACCTTTCAGTACATTTACTAGCTCTTCGATCTTATCTTCATCCTTCCAGAAAATTATTTCTTTAAAGATAGCACTTGAGTATGTTAGCATTAGAAACATGGTATTTATTACTTTATCAGGATCGTCTAGCACCTACAAATTATCAAAAGTTACTTAATTTTTTTTTAAAATTAAATTTCAAGATTTTTTGTGAGTTCTGCGGTGCTATTCATAAATCATTCGGAAACATATTCGATCGGATTCTACAAATTTCAAACTTAAATTGTTTGAATCTCAGTCTCCTTATAAACATTTTGGAATAGGGAATCGAGTATAAATCTGATCGGAAGAATGAATCACGTTTAAAAACTCATGAATACGGAGTGAGATTCAAATAATAATTTGAGCTATTTAATAATTATATTTCGAATGGTTCTGAATACTTATGCTGGATTGGAATTGGAGATATTAACTTTTTTAACACTAGCTGCGCCCCGCGGCATTACTAGCTGTGAAAAATGAACCTATGTGCTATCCAGGGTATAAACTACCTCTATGCCAAATTTCCTCAAAATCAGTCCATTCGTTGAGCGTGAAGAAGTAACAAATAAACACACACAAACTTTTAAAAAGTTTTAAAAGTTAGAACAGTAAGTATATTTTACCTCTGTAACTTTTAATATTTCCTGAAAAGTATAAAGGATATTGAAAGACAACATAAACACCATATAAGCCCTGTGAAGATATTTATCCAATTTCGGGCTATTAGGATCAATTTGGTAAAAACCACAAAGTCGTAGAGTTTTTAAATGTGTCGTAATGCTTTCAAAAGCCAATTTGTCCGCCATTACACTGACAATAAAACTGATTGTTTGTTTCTTAGAGCGGTTATACAGACGACTAGCTCGCACGACTAGCTTTCTGTAAGTGTACCCTTTTTCAGACTGCTCAGGTCAACTATTATTTTGTGACGTCAGAGAAACTCTTCTCGTTATTTATACCATTAATATTTGATGCCAAAGGAATGGTACGATGATGTGTGAATTTGGTCAAGGAAATGATTTTAAAAGATTATTTTTTTATTTGATGCTTGCTGCGTGGATTTCAATTAGGTAGCTGTCTACCAATATTAAGCGTTATCAACGGAGCAAGCGTCAGAGAGCGAAGCGTCTCTGCTTCGTATCTTCCATTTGTTCGTCCGGCGTATGTTCAGTTGTCTTTTTCTATGTCGCATGGTCGGGTTTTCTCAATCGATTCTCGTGAAATTTTGTGAGCAGTGTGGCGTTCTGTGAACGCACCCGTTTTAGCATATAATTTTATTTGTCTATGGGTCGCGCGCACATCACTAGCAAATAGTCGACTGTCTCGACGGGTGCGCGCGCGCCCCATCCCTAGGGAGTTCTAGTAAGTAACAACGACTTGAACGACCGACTGTTAGAGGCTCTGGAAAAATACATCTTAAATCCAAACAGACGTGTTTTACTTCGATCCTTCGTTGTCTACCTAAAGGAACGAAACAAGAGGGACATCGGGGCGTTTTATCAACGTCCCCGGTCCTACAGTGGTGACCAACGACGCGTACATGAAAATTACGCCCTTCAACCTCAGGTGACACAAACGCAAGATTGTTCCATTTAGCAAGCCGCCAACCAGCGCGAGTCAGCTTTAGATAATCTACACGTCGTTAATTTGATCGAAGACTAGAACATCAAGCCTACTACGATCCATCGCTGCTGTCTAATTCACGTACTACGGCCTGACCTGCGGACCACGAGACTTCGGTGACAAATCCGATCAGTTTTGTACCATTGTCCGTCTCACAGCGCCATAATAGTGATAAATCGCGTGAATAGTGGCGAATTTAGTGAAGTGCAGTAGTTATTACGTCCTTACAGAGTGCCTAAATCGTCATAAGCGGTACATACCTACCGACTTTTTCCAAAACCAGTTTCGACAAGTTATATCTAACCGTTCGTCGTTTGAATCGCGAGCCGGCAGCACCGACGGAAACTCAGCCTGCGCCCTCTGCCGTCCGGTAGCAAACTTTGGCAACGGAACACTTGGATTGTCACCGTCATTTGTCATAGAGCCTAACTGCCACTCCGCTAGTTGCTTTGACTTTGACAAGCGGTTTGACACCTTGTATGACATCCTTGTCCAAGGTGCGTTCCCGCGGACCCGTCCACGACGTTCCGGATTACGCAAGTAATGTTTCACATCGTGCTCGTAGCATCGTGATAGTACATACTTTACTTTACAAAATTATATTTGATATTTCAATTGATCTAAAACAAATCTTTAGATCGCCTCAAGAGATAACCCTGATTGTTTATTTTTAATGTCATAAAATCATTGCCAGCGCATAACATAACATTTTATTTTCTTGTGTGTTCGCTATTTTGTTTCAATCGGTAACATTTCATAATTTTGTGTGCTTACTGTTTGTTTCAATCGGTTGTGTTTATTTTAATGTGCTTTTACACACATACACCCACCAGGTATTAAGTTACATACCTATACTTTTACAAACTTTTAGTTTACCGATTCTAACAAAACATGTTTTATTTTATGTGTATTCAGTAATTTAAAAAAAAAAGATCATTTTGGCCTACTATCAGAAATTACGCATACTTAACTAAGGCATATATGTATTTTCACTCACCGGCATACCACATTTTATTATATTTGTTTGTTGTACGTGCCTGAATTTTCTGGTGACGGTGGGATTCTGTGTATCTTTATATTTGGGCTAATATTATTTTTTTAATTGCGTTGTGATCTCACTCAACTCCACCCATAACTGTTCTTTTCTCATTCTCACATCATGGACAAGGTGTTGCAAGAACGTTTAGCAGCCCTAGATGCTGAAAATAAGGTCTTACGGGCACGGCAGGACCAGAGTGTTGCACAGGCACAGCTGTTGGACGCTCCAGCAATATGCCGCGTAGCTGTCAAGTTGCCACCCTTGTGGCTCGATAGAGTCACAGTATGGTTTGCTCAGGCCGAAGCACAATTTCACCTCGCTGGCATCAACACCGATGACACCAAGTTCAGCTATGTTCTGAGCCAAATCGACCACAAGGTAGCAGGCGAAATCGAGGACATTATTACAAATCCTCCTAAAGAAAACAAATACCAGATACTAAAGGAGACACTGATCAAGCGATTCTCACCATCGGAAGAACAACGAGTGAGACACGTTCTCAGTGAAAATGAACTTGGAGACCGTAAACCATCTCAGTTTCTCCGACATCTCCGATCACTCGCAGGGACGTCACTCTCAACCGATAATGTCCTCCGCCAGTTATGGCTTCGGCGCCTGCCTCAGCATGTGCAAGGTATCCTGGCTGCTCACGCCGATCTCCCGCTAGAAAAACTAGCTGATTTGGCTGACAGAATTGTCGAAGCTCAACCAGGACCTGCGAATGTCTACGCCGCCTCCACGTCTCCTTTGGCTTCAATGATGGAGCGGATTGATGAGCTTAGCAAGCAAATTGCGGCCCTGTCATCCGCACCTTCTCAACGTGGGAAACAACCCTCGCGCAACACCAGTCCTGATCGATCCGACAAGCGCTGCTGGTACCATAGAGCATATGGTGCCAAGGCTCTTAAATGCATCTCACCCTGCAACTGGAAGCCGGAAAACCCATCGCGCAGTCAGTAGTGGCGGCAACTGATTGCGATTTCGGGCCACAACCTAGCCGTCGTCTTTTCGTCACGGACCGAGTCACTAAGCGACAATTCTTAGTCGACACTGGTTCAGACCTATGTTGCTACCCTCGCTGCTGGCTTGCAAACCGGAGAAAAGTCTCCGAATACGAGCTGAGCGCCGCAAACGGTAGCGCCATTAAGACATACGGGAACATAAACATAACTCTTGATTTTGGTCTCCGACGACAATTCATTTGGTCATTCGTCGTAGCCGACGTCACTACCGCTATAATAGGCTCGGTTTTTTTGTCCCATTACCATCTCTTACCGGATTGCCGGGGCAAGAAATTAGTAGATGGCCTCACGAACCTGTCGTCGTCCGCCGCCTCTATACATTCAGATCAACCAAGTGTCAAAGCCGTGGTCTCACCTAATTCCGCTTTTGCACAAGTGTGCAAGCTAGCGGAATTCCCAGATATTACCCGCCCTCCTGGTCTGCCGAGGGTAATCAAGCACGATACCGTGCATTACATACAAACAACTGATGGGCCTCCGATTTCATGCCGTCCCCGCAGACTGGCGCCTCAAAAGTTGATCTCGGCCAAGAAAGAGTTCGAGGACATGGTGCAATCAGGAACCGCACGCCCATCCAAAAGTGCCTGGTCGTCTCCGTTACACATGGCTGTAAAAAAGGACGACACCTGGCGCCCATGTGGGGATTACCGTGCGCTAAACGCGAGAACTGTACCGGACAGGTACCCTGTCCGGCACATCAACGACTTTGCGCACAACCTCATGGGCTCTACAATTTTCAGCACCATCGACCTGGTCAAGGCCTATCATCAAATTCCCGTTGCCGAAGAGGATGTTCCGAAGACCGCCATCGTTACCCCGTTTGGCCTCTTTGAATTCCCTTTTATGACATTTGGGCTTCGTAACGCGGGACAAACGTTTCAACGCTTCATTGATGAGGTCACACGGGGTCTCGATTTTTGTTTTCCGTACGTGGATGACATCCTTGTTCACTCTTCGGATGAGGCCCTCCACAGGGCCGGTTCAACACCTCCGGATTCTCTTCGGTCGCCTTCGCGACTACGGTGTGGTAGTTAACCCTTCTAAGTGCATTCTGGGGGTTCGCGAAACTACATTTCTGGGTCATTTTATCACCCCAGAAGGCACACGGCCTCCAGCGGATCGTATCCAAGCCTTGTTGGACTTCCCACCCCCTAAAACGGTACAGGGCATGCGCCGATTTCTCGGCATGTTGAACTACTACCGGCGTTTTATTCAAGCCGCTCAATATCAAGCCCCATTGATAGACGCGTTGGCGTCGACCAACAGTAAAGGCGCGAAACCATTTCCGTGGACCCCGGATCTGCTGGAGAAATTTTCAGCTTGCAAAAAGAGTTTGTCTAGCGCAACGCTGCTACAGCATCCGAAGTGTAACGCCAACTTAGCACTCTTTACTGACGCCTCCAACGTCCATATCGGGTCTTGTTTACAACAGCAAATTGACGGTGATTGGTTCCCCCTAGCTTTTTTCAGCAGGAAACTGACTACCAAGCAAGCACAGTGGCCAGCTTATTACCGTGAACTTTTGGCGGTGTACGAAAGCGTGCAACAGTTCCGGCATATTCTCGAGGTCCAACATGTGACCATCTTTACTGATCACAAGCCGCTGTTGTACGCATTCGTGCAGCGTCGAGAAAGACTCCCACCTGCTCAGCTGAACCAACTGTCATTTATTAGTCAGTTTACCACTGACATTAAATATATTAAGGGCGAAGACAACGTGGTAGCCGATGCGATGTCGCGTGTAGATGCGATCACTCTAGAGCCAGACTACCAGGCTCTTGCCCAATCGCAGCTAGCGGACTTAGAGTTGTCCAGCTTACGACATCAGGGTTCCAGCTTGCAATTGACAAGCGTAATAATGCCGGGCACAAATATCTCAGTGACTTGCGACATATCTACAGGCAAACCTAGGCCTTACCTCACTCTTCCGTTTCGTCGAGCCGCTTTTGACCAGTGTCATAATCTTAGCCACCCTGGCATACGGGCAACCGTACGCTTGGTGACAGAGCGCTACGTGTGGCCAAAAGTCAACGGGGACTGCCGCCAATGGGCACGCTCCTGCACACAGTGCCAGAGAAACAAAGTGACCCGTCACATCACGACGCCTCTGGGACACTTCGACACCCCGACTGGCAGATTCCGTCACGTTCATATTGACATCATAGGTCCGTTACCACACTCCAACGGGTACAATTACTGTCTCACCGCAATTGACAGGTTTACGCGGTGGCCAGAAGTGTGGCCTATGACATCAATTACCGCGGAAGAAGTTGCAGACACATTCGTGTCCGGTTGGATTTCCCGCTTCGGGGTGCCCAACATTCTGACTACAGACCAAGGACGGCAATTTGAGTCGGCTTTATTCCAACGGTTGATGAACGTATGCGCCACCAAGCGAGTGAGGACTACTCCATATCACCCTAGCGCAAACGGCATGATTGAGCGCGTACACCGTCAACTCAAGGCAGCCCTCATGTGCCATGGTGACAGCTGGGCTCGATCACTCCCGATTGTCCTCCTCGGCATGCGTTCTGCCTTCAAGGAAGATCTGAAGGCCACGAGCGCCGAGCTGGTGTACGGCGAGCCGCTTAGGCTGCCCGGGGAACTACTCGTCTCCAGCTCAGATCAGGACAACAGTTCTGATCCTGCTGACTTTGTGACACAATTGCGTCACAAAATGTCTGCCGTTCGCCCGGCTCCAGCGTCCCGCCACTGTCAGCCCGCTTCTTTCATTTTTAAAGAACTTTCATCTGCCACCCACGTTTTTCTGCGGGACGACGCCGTCAGACGGCCCTTGCAACCACCCTATACAGGTCCGCATAGAGTTGTGAATCGTGCAGATGACGGTAAAACCATAACCCTTGAGGTCAAGGGCAGGCAAGTTGTTGTAAGTGTCGATCGCGTCAAACCGGCTTTCATGGACCACACTACCGAGTCTGTCCAGAATGAGCCGCCGACAACAATACCTCAACCTGTTTCGACTCTACCGCTCCCTGTTTCGCCCCCGGCACCTGCAACTCCTGTATCAGCATCCACTCTACCTCCTCCACCATCTTCTGCCCCTAGCACAGCATCTTCTGGCCCCGAACCGACACCCACCGTTACCAGAACTGGCAGAAAGGTTAAATTCAGAGACATTTTAGATCTTTAATCTAATTTTGAGTTAATTATTAAGTGTATTAATTAATCGTGTTTTTTTTTTATATTTTTTGTTTCTGTATGTTTTTTGTTTATTTGTCCGTGTGTACTGTGCTCATTGTATGGGTTTCTTTTCTCCGTGGGGGGGTGGTGTGGCGTTCTGTGAACGCACCCGTTTTAGCATATAATTTTATTTGTCTATGGGTCGCGCGCACATCACTAGCAAATAGTCGACTGTCTCGACGGGTGCGCGCGCGCCCCATCCCTAGGGAGTTCTAGTAAGTAACAACGACTTGAACGACCGACTGTTAGAGGCTCTGGAAAAATACATCTTAAATCCAAACAGACGTGTTTTACTTCGATCCTTCGTTGTCTACCTAAAGGAACGAAACAAGAGGGACATCGGGGCGTTTTATCAACGTCCCCGGTCCTACAGCAGGTTCGAGGTATATAATTTATTATGTAGATTTTTTTTGATCAATCACTTTTAGTGAATTTGTCAAAATGGCGGAGATACGTCTTTTTAACGTGAAATTTCACGAGAGCCCGCCGGACAATCGCCGTCCGGACGAATGATATCCTGATGCCTGAAAAACTTGATCATATTTTTTTAAATATCTGAATTAGTTTTAGGCATTGCTTTGTTACTATATTAAAATTCAAAAGCGCAAAAATTATAAACACAATAGTTTTCAAAAAATAAAATGGCTATCCATTGTTTCATAGCTTCATTTTCCCAGTAAATTAAGTTTGTAACAGAAACGCCCAGTTGTTGTATTTAATTACTATAAAATAACACCTCATGTACGGACTAAAAATTGTAACTGACGCTTTAAATTATTGCTTTGTTAACAATGCCAATAACTAATAATTTACTAATAATTTACTCGAGAATTAGGAAGGTGATATTTGTCACAGTCACACCATAATACCTACCTACTTACATAGCGGTTAAAAGCTCAAATTTTAAGCTTCAAGGATATCGGTGCGTTGAGCTAAATATCTAGAGCCTGTGATTCGAATATTATACTCTATTCACTGTATCACAGTGTGGGTGACAGCCGTATTTATTTCGGTTAATGCTTAGATCCTACAGTTATAGATAACTAGGTGCATCCCGCGGTTTCACCCGCGGTTCCACATCAACGAAAGAGGCTAATTAGAAGAGGTGTGACTAAGATATTTTTAAAAGGTACACGTAATACCTTTGCTCAAGGTCACTCCGGTTCATTGAGAACCTCGCGTGCCCGTAAGTTACAACTCCATACCTGCTCCCACATCAATTTAGCATACAGTAAGGGTTTCACTGTGCAAGCTGTCCGGCTGTGGAATGAGTTGCCTGTTGCCATCAGACAGGCTGAATCATTGCCCATTTTCAAAAATCTTATTTTTAAACATTATCTTTCTCTTTGTTAATTGGTACATATATATAATATGTATATATTTATTATTTATATTTGTGTACAAATTATATATTAATTTATGTATTATATGTGTCTAAAGGTATTTGTGTAGATATTTTTTTTTTCTTACTATTTTTTATTTGTTTACTATTATTTTTGCTTATGTATGCTATTATATATACTTATATATTATTTAGTATTTATGTATGCCACCGACCGTTTGTCATATTTCGTTCTGTCCTGTCCATCCAAAGGTTGCCTGGAAGAAATCGCTTTAGGCGATAAGGCCGCCCTTGCACTGCCGAATGATATTCCTTAATAAACGTAAAAAAAAAAAATAAAAAAAAATATTTTTAATATTCTCTTTATGTTTGTTTTACTTTGTATTTTTGGTGTGCAATAAAGATGTATTGTATTGTAATAGGTAGGTTTACGGGTGACATTTCATATTAGGTAATATAAACATTTTCGTGTTAGGTTATCGAATATTAGTCAAATAAATCTACCTATGATTCGCGAGGCACAACGCGGTCTCAAAAATAGTGTTCAGTGGCTCTATTCGGAGATTTGAGATTTTCATCTCACCTTTTTTCGTCCTTGTTGCTCTCGTTTGAAACGTCATAGGTGTGAGAGTGACCAAGATAAAATCTCATCTCATCTCACGCGCAGGAATAGCCCCCCTGTGCGCGCGCTGCGGGAAAATGCGGCGTTGCCAGACTTAAGGGGTTAAGATGCGCCAATGACATTTGGCATTCGGCGCTCAGCTGGTTTTAGCGCCTCTAGTGATCAACGCTCGAAGCTTTTGAACATTGAGCTAGCATTTCTCAAAGACAAACAAATTCAGACGAAACACCGTGAAAAAAATATTTTTGCCTAAAAATGAAAGCCCTCTGTGATGTTATGCTTTATTGTAATGTTTTTTTACTAAATTATTTGAAGCCAACGGCGTTTTAAAGTTGAGCCTTATAAGCAGCATGAGCGCGGTAGTTTGTTTATAAGTATAGGTAGATTAAGTATGTACTCACAAATATCCCGCATCTAAAAGTTTTGATTCCCTTTGGTCGTGCGTGTAAAATCTAAAAAAAACAATCGTAGACCACGGACTCTCTGAAGTGTGAGATATTATCTTGGTCCCTCTCACTTTTATGATTTTTCAAACGAGAGAGACATTGACCAAAAAATATCTCGTGCGTAGGAATAGGGGAAATAATATAATATCGTAAGAATGGCCCTGGAGGGCTATTCTTGACGCGTGAGATGTTTCTTGGTCACTCTCACTATGATTTTTAAAACGAGAGAGACATTGATCAGAAAATATATTTCGTAAGAATAGGGCTCCTGATGGGCATCCTAAGAACTCCGGTACCAGGGATAAATTACTCAACCTATCCTAAACCAATGCTTACAACATTTCAAAAATCTCATAACAAAAAACATATTTACTAGGACTAGCAGAGCTGTTCAATCGACGGCCCGCTTAAAAAATGTATTCTACGAGTTGGTAGTACTAATCTGTTTTACATAATCAGCAGGTAGTATAAAAATGACTAAAATGATTCAAAACATAGTGGACCTAGAACTTACAACCTCATTATTATCTCGATAGTGTCTTGCCTGATTTTGCTGATAATTATGTTCCTACTCGAAGTTAAAAACGCGTTTGTGTTTAATATCTTTTTCATCACTCTCACTCGTAAAAAGGACTTTATTACATCAGTTTTAGCTCATAATCCGAGCTATTAAGCACGTGTGCTGTTACTTTACCATTATCGCACTAGTAACTAAACTAGACTTTTTTTAAAATAAATCAACAAGAGTTTTTTTTTTACTTTTCTTAAATTCTTGATTTAAAGTATCATAACTACGTAATAACAGTAAATAAACATTATTTTTTTTATCAAAATATTGACAATTAATTAGGTATGATAATTTAAACAAAGTACTCGCTTTATTATTATGCCTAGTAAAATTTTGATAAGTGGAAAAGCAGCAAAATGCGCATACATTTTCAGAAAAATGTATTGACTAATGCAAGTCTGTGTTTTTTCCCCTCGCATGTGTGATGAAAAACGTCACATGAAACGCGTGTGCGTTAATAATTTACACTATTGGCTCCATTAGTGGGCTCGCATACGGCTCGCGCTATAATACCGCCTCGAGTGTAATAATCTTAGCACAAAAGTGTCATAATTTACGATATAAAAAACTACACTTTGACTTAATTTTGTTTACTTAATTTTTTTAGTAAACTGATTTTCAATAAAAGTCAAGTTAGAAGATGTTTTAAGTGATCATTGTAACAAAATTAAAGCGACTTCCAAACCACAAATAAGCACTAATATTAATTAATATAATTATTATAAGCGCTACCCATCTATTTGAAGTCGGTGCCAGCCAAGTCTTATAGGTAGAAGAAGAAGGATACTACTTACAAGTATCTACCTAATTACTACATATACATAGTATCTATATACTACCTACTTGGCTTGGCTGGTTCCGAGTAGTAGGTAATTCCTACTAAACATTCAGACTGAAATATTTGGCATAGTACGAGTAACTCCTAGTACTTCTACCTATTACCAACAAGTATATAACCTACTTACTACACAAATTGTAACTATCTACTCCATATTAGACTTGGCTACCTATTAGATTTAGCTTGGAGGCCGAGTTAACGGCTTACCTACCCGCTACCCTTGCCATAGACACCTGTCTGAGCGTGACGTTTTAATCGGACAGTGCCAGCCAAACCCAGTATAAAGACAATTGCCAATGCCAACTAGATAACTGTTGCCCGTACCATGGTCTGGCAATATGATGATGGTAGAGAGAAGGGTGCAGGTTCGAAGTGGGACCTGTGAATGACAAATACAAGAAACTAACGGAACGACGCGTACGAAATCGTGAGCAACAGCTAGTAGTTAATATAGTAAAAAAATCCTCTCTAGCTGGACTAAAGGGGTCTTAGATTGGATATTGAAAAACCTTTTGTAGCTGAAATACATGTATAGTGCTTAGATTTTAGCAAACACCAAAAAAATAATCAAAATAAACCGAGAATCAAAAAATATCAATAAATCAAATGCTTTGAAGGCAGTAATCGCTCAGATTAACACATCCTTAATCTAACACATGAAAATCAAATGTTGGTTTTATAGATGAAACATAAATTCGAGCGAAGCTTGCAGTTGGGAGTTTCCAAGCAAAGAGATTAACATTGAATGAAAACTCAAAATAAGCACTGTAAGAAGAGTTTATTTGAAAATTGAACTAGCTACCAAGAAAAAAATACGAGCACGTGCTCCACGAGCTGCACGAAATTTAAAATAAAAGACTGTACCTTACTAGTACCTTTTTATTAGTTATGAGAGAGTATAATATTAGACAGTATTTTTAGTAGAGGATTCGCTTCTAGGATAAAGCAGTGTTTTTGTCTTGGGCGACTTGAACCCCTCGCTGCCCTCAGGACTCATCTTCCCTTGCTGCGCTCGGGAGTTAACTCTAGATTCCCTCGTTACGCTCAAGGTACAATAAGCCGCCCGCGACGTAAGGCACTGCTTTGTGCCCTCGGTACATAATTTACTATTGTTACTCTTTATTCACAAAAAGGTGAATTTAGAAGCAAGACCTGTTTGCTTTTCTCCAATCAAGTCTATCGATTGTTTGGCGCAACCAAATCCATTGTGTCTTGATATTTCCTTAAATTTTACGAAGAAGAAGCTAATGTTATAATACGCCAATAACTTTTGTCTTTCTGTTCTTGTTCTGCTTCTTCTTCGACGATGAGATTCGGCAATAAAGACTGATATTGTTGTTCCTAAAAACAATATTAAATAATAATTAATTTGCAACCATACTAAGTCCCAACGCTCGTATCAATAATTTATTTATGTACATTGTGTACACAAAAAAAAAATGATTACCAGTTTATTCGAAGGTGAAAAAGTCCCTGTTCCTCGGATGCTCTGATAACCTTCGGATGATTTTGAACTAGGCATCTGTAGATAAAAATATAGGATAAGTTTTTAGTACTGAAACGGAAGTTCTTCACTCGCGCTTCGCGCTCGCTAAGTGAATGTCACGCATGCCCATAGCAGTTCAGCGCCACTCTGATTATAAGTAGTGGCTCTATGAGCAACGTCTCACAAATTACATATCTCCGCTATTTTAAATAAAACCTAAATTTACAAAATTTCACAAATATCGGTTGAGAAATGCGATCTGTAGAGGAAAACAATCGGACATCCGTGCAATCAGACGCTGGACGCCGGACATACGATAACTTTAGCAATAGCATTTCCACTTGGCATAGCTCTGACTATGCACTATGCTTGTCACCCTAATAATATAAGATGTTAAATGTCTTTTAACTCACCTTAGTTCAGTACTCGCATTTTTTGTTGGCTGAACGCTTGTGTTTAAACTTTGATAATTTCGTTGATCTCTGTTTCTGAAAAAATGAAATAGAGCAATTTAAAAATATTAATTACACAATATTCATATTACTCAAAGCGTCTCGTTTGTCTCTTTCCATGATACCATAAAATATAAAACAATTACCAATTTATAATCCCAGTTTAAAATATATTACTATTCTAGTCTTCATGCAATAGAGACTAGATTAAAATAACTATTAAGACTAGATGCAGGTTGGTATCAGTTACCAAAGAAATTGTTGTATTTAATAAATATAAATAAATAACAATACATACAATAGTGACTCTGTGAGCTGGAGATCTCGTGACCGATGTCTATCCGATTTGAAATTGTCACATGTATTTTATACCCAAATAAATTATTTGTATTTGTATTTGTCCTCCTCTACAGGTCACACTCCTCAACCGATTCTCGTGAAATTTTGTGAGCAGGTTTGACAATTATATAAATTTTTGTTTTGACTCGGATCAAAAAGTTTTTTGGAAATTTTCCAATTATGCAGACATATCCTTTTTTAAATCACATCTCTGCCATATTGAAAAATTTCCAATAACCGCCTAGACAAGAAAATTCTTTTTAAATATCGGACTTACTCACAAAGTTTCAAGAGAATAGGTTAAGAAATGCGACCTGTAGATTAAGACAGGTCTGGGCAAAGATCCGGACAGAAATCCAGACGGAATTCGGAAATACGAAAGCATTTTCGTCGAATCTGAAGCATAGACGCTTCGCTCGCTAACGATCTCTCGCTCGGTTATTGTTGTAAGAAAATGTAATAACTTTTCTTTCGAATTCAATGGCCATAACTCGGAACACTACTTTCTGAATGCAAATGCTTGAATTTTTGTATTAAATACTATTTATTACAAAAAAATACTTTATTCAAAGTGACTGATCAGAGTGTTAGTAAGCATATTCTTTCAAATAAAAAATAAATGACGAAGTTATGCTGCAACAAACATTTAGTAAAATTTATACAATGTAATAATTGAGTGCGTCCTAATTTTTGAAGTCGGTTAACAAACCAGGATAAGTTAGAAAAATATGCTCACTACACTGCTAAAAATAATAATGTATTGCGGACCGTGGTTGGTCAGCTATAACATAAAAATGTGATTGTTTCTAGTTTAGGTAGGTTAGTTTAGGAAATGTGCTATACCAAAAACAAAAAATAGTATTAGTCATTTACACCGTTCGCACGCAACGACCACTTTCTGATATTGACATCGTAAGTACACATAATAATTATCATTATTTTATTTTTACCCGATTGTTCAAGAAGGATTATTTATTATTATTAACTATAGAATACTCCCCATTTCTATGTTATTAACTAGGTGTTGGGGCATCAGCAAGTATGCCACAGCTTCAATTTGAAATGGCTTAGGTATATTGACCTTAGTATAATTTTTTTGAATAATTGAATCAAATGAAATCACGAGAAAAAAAATAGCTGTTTCATACAAAAAGCTCATCGATCGTCGACAAAATGTAAGCAGATGCTTTTTTCCCCGATTTAATTTACAAATAAAAAAGTTTAAAAAGTAATCGTTGTTTATAATGAAGAGTACAGTGACCCCCGTTTGGCTTAGTACACCCTATACCGATAACCCTGTGCAATGTACAAATATGACACATAAAGGTACATTTGTACATAACAAAACAAAAACACAGTTCTGACAAGTCTTGCACTTGGATAATTATCATGAGCAACATGTACAATGGGGCCCGTGCCGTGGCGTGATGATTGTAGTGCAGCACGACGCTGCGCGACCGCGGCTCGTATCACAGCAAAATAAGGTTCATGGTCGCACAGCGTCGGCGGGTAAATCCAACAATCATCGCAATAAGGTGTAATGGACGGTGAAGCCCTGAGAGTTAACATAGGTCGGAGGACACGTCTGTAGTTTTCTATTAAGTATTTTTATCAGGAAAACAAACGTCAGACCGAATCATATGCCACTAAAAACTCAGACACTAGGGTTAGTCACTTCAGTCTAGACAATAAGAACAAACGGGTAAAAATATTTATGTGGTAATTAAATATTAATAGGTAGGTAGGTACTTACCACTTAGCTACCTAGTTGGAGTCCAATTTTTTTGTTACGCCTAGCTGCCTTGGTGACATCTCCCATTTTCATCGGATCAACCTTCTGTACCCTCTACTCACAACGCGATCAATTATTGTCCAAATATTTTCACTAGTAGTAAAGTCACTAAAAACTTATCAAATGTCTTGAAAAACTACTTTTTTTGATTGGCTCTGGATAATTAAGCACTGTTTAATTGATGATTTACGTACAAATAGAAAAAAAATGCGAAAATATTTTTCGGCAAGGCGAGTACGTCCTTCCTTCGTGAGGCGCTGGCGCCGACTGGCCCGTCCCCCGCAAAGGAGCTCGCGGGTGTCAGTGGTCACGTGATCTGACGAAATACTTCAAAATAACACAAAATATTACTAAACTAACTCAATTTTAGCTCTAAAAATATGGTAAAAGAACGATCAATCATATTTTTAATTTCCTATCCGAAGGTGTAAAAATATATAGTAATGTAATCTCCGTAAGAACGGTATTGCACGCCATGAGAACGAAAACAACGTTCATTTAATATTTTTTTACTCGCAATCTAGTAAGTAATATAATATTTTAATTAGACTAATTAATAGGTAACAGAATGATCTTATTGGTGATATTTTTTTCATATCGGTAGGGTCCGTAGCTTCTTCACTATTACGAGTTGAATAGACGCATTTGGCGAATATTCAAGGCTTAAGCGCCGGCAACGTCGCTAGTCTTCGCGGCGCTTCAGTGCGAATGAGAACGAGAGAGAACAACGAAGAACATAATAATATTATCAATTGTTATTCCGTGAGTTGTAGATCCCTACGTTGCGTTTTATATGGAAGCTTCGTGGATAAGCAGTGCAAGCAATTGATACCGATTATATTTTAAACTCTTTCTATCTAAGAACTCTTTCGTTGACAGGCATACCTACCTACCTACCCCTCTAAGCGTGGTAACGCCTATGGCTAAGCATAGTGGAACAAACCAGCAGCACTTCGCGTCAGATTCACCTCACCGCTCGCTACAAAGCCCGCTACACAACTGTGATCGTTTTTATTTCATTCTATTGTTTATACCTACTGGTTGGTGTTTTCAGTACAAATATACATTTACGTACGTCGATACGGTGTTTAATATCTCAAGAACCCCAAACAGCCGCTACTCGGGCATTATAAAGTTAGTAGGTAGTCTACATACATGAGATTATAGAATTCAAAATATTGTCGTTATTAAAAAAAAAAACCGTTGTTGTATCCGATGATAAGACAAAACTAACCTCGTCTATTTATTTGCAAACGAAACACGTCGAATAAAGTACTATTCTGGAGGACTGGAGACTGGAGACTGGAGGACTATTCCTACGCGTGAGATGAGATGAGATTTTATCTTGGTCACTCTCACACCTATGACGTTTCAAACGAGAGCAACAAAGACGAAAAAGGGTGAGATGAAAATCTCAAATCTTCGAATAGGGCCCCTGGTCGAAAACATACCGTGTGACAAGTGGCCCTTAAACGTTAGCAGCTTAGGCAACACCGTCCTTTGTCACGTTTAGCTCTTAGTCAGAACGAGCTCTCGTTAGCGATGTGTTATTGCTCACTTAATTCTTACAACGAGCCTTGTTCTCAACTGTAATTTGTGAGGAGCATCTCGTAAAAACATGCCTGTAAAATACGTGCCAACTCGCGAAGACGTTCGCTATAAAAGTGGTAAGAGGCCCTTTTTCTTCGTTTGACGCGTATTGATATTATATAAGACTTCATGAAAGCTGTAAGGCTTTTAGGAGCGATCGAGTTACTTTACGTCTTAATAAACTTTTATTTAAGTGGGTATATTTGGTGGCTGCGTCTCATGGTTTTACCACCGGCTTTTATTTTTTTATTTTTCACCTATCTTCATACCATTTGTCGAGGTAACGTTGAAAAAGTAACGCAGTCTTGAATTCGTGAATAAATTAAAGTGCGAAGGTACTTACTTACGCGTTTGTTTATTCAGGATAGCCAGTTAGATAACGTGTCTTCATAAGTGTGTTGCTATAAATGATGATAAGTGACTACATTTAAATAAATAAGAATAGAATATAAAATAAAAAGCCTTTATTGCTGCTCTAGATTTCCCCTATTGATCTAAGAATATAAATTACATGGTTAATGTGCCTAAAATGTATTGTATAATAGTTACATTGATGGATATGTATCGACAAACGGTCATTAATCTGGTATAGCTTGTCTTCCGACAATGGCCTTCTCTGAAGATTTCCATTCTGTCCTGTCCTTCGCTGTACATGTTCAGATACTACATTACTTAGGTAAATATAGTTCTTTTGATAGTATCAGTTTCTAAATAATTACAACCATTGTTTATACATAAACATTCAACTAATTAACAAACATTCCTAAATAAAATAATTATAGTTTTAACAATCATTCTTTTTTTTGAATTTTTCCATACTATTCCACCATAAAAACTGATTTTCTAAATTAGATTTTGCTCCTAGCGATAAGGCCGCCAGTTTTTACACTACTAAGCGTTATAATAATTATACACCATACTCTTACGTATATACTCTTACTTCTTATTATTTCTGATGTGAACAATAAGAGGTTTACAAATAGAATGTCTATAATACTCTCTATTTTCAATTATAACAAATTCCTCACGTGTAGGTACGTACTACGTAGTAGAAATATGACTCGCGTAGGTTATGTTCCTACCGGCTCTACAGTTTACAAACATAGGCAGTTAGTAGATCTCCTACCAAGTTCTGGCAGAGCTGTGATATTTTATTTTCGTGTTATGAGCGCCCAGACAGTTTCCCGGGAAACAGAAAACGGCTAAATAATGTTTCAAGTTTGCCCCACTTATGCCATTTTATGGATACCCGTGTCTCAGCCGCCCATATTTCCTCCATATTATTGCTCCTGACTTTCAGATTAGCATAAATACGCAAAAAGTATGAAAAGCTTTTAAAAAAACATTAAGAAAGGAAATGAGATAATCGTTATCTCCGTTTCCTGATGAAGATGGCATTTTTCTTATTTAGAGGAGCATTATTTTCAATTTGCAGCTAGCTAACCGAATTGGGAGTAGTCCTTGTACACAATTATTAAGACAATATTTACAGCTGTATGATGTAATATGTAAGTAAGCTTATACACTTAAAAACTAAACTTTAGTTACCGCTTTATAAAGTTTGTAAACGCTAAAGGTAACAGTGCAAATAGATAGATACTTACTTCCTACTTTGTACACACATTGCTACGCCTTTTGTCCCGAAGGGGTTTGTAGAGGTGTATCACAACACCCACACTTAGCCGGATGATATTTAGTCCTATATGTGACAGGGGCGAGCCGGGTACCAGTATTAAAACATTATGTTCACAAAATAAACAAGTTGGTGCATGCCCCTCGACTGAGATCGAACCCGCACTCTCTGGCTTGAGAAGTGAACCTTCATCCAACTAGGCTATCATTGCTACTTTGTAACGGTTATTTTAATTACTTAACCCATTCGATTACCTCGATATTCGACAGGTAAACAAGTGAAAACTTAAATTTCCATTTACATAAAAGAGAAATAGCCGTTATAAACATTGCAAACACTTCCCAACTGGTGCTCGAGTTTTGTATTTTGTTGAAAGTCAATTTATAAAATGGAATTGTAATAGCTCGGAGCGTTTTCTCAGCAGTTTCCATTTACAAAGCATCGGTAGGTTTACCTTGTAGTTTATTAATTCTCACATTCTCTGTGAGTAGACCAGTTTATTGACCGGAGGCGGCCCAATCTATTGTATCACGAATATTTTCGGTGGTTCAACCGACGTGTTGAGTCAGTTGAAATAAAAATACATAAGGTAAACCTAAAAGAAAAGGTTAAAAAAATAAGCTAAATAAAAAATAATACTGACTTGAACCATCGGTTATACCCCAGGTAATAAACTGTAAAAGCGTACTTATTTCAGTTTTGTAAAAGCATGCTATGCTATTCACTTTTATGGTGGTTACAAACATGAATTTTTCAAGTCGTCTTGATATAGGTATCCGTTTGCATTGTATTTGCCTACTATCCGTAGTAATGCTCATACTCGTAAAAGAGTAAAATCAATTTTAAGCAGGTCATAGTAGACTGTAGAATCAATGTCTTAAATATCATTAATTATCGTAAACATCATCATCGTAATCGTAAATATCATTAATTATCGTAAACAATATCATAATTTTGAATTTAAATTCAAATAAGTAAAAATCTAATTTCTTTCAGTAGCATTGCAGTGATTGCAGATCTTATCTGTGTTCTCACCCAATTCTGAACGCTGGCAAAATTTAGTCACATTCATTTCACTCCTGGAATATGTACCTCATACTCTTATAAAATGAGGTATGCATGTTCACGTCGTAATCAGCTCCATACTTTCGGATATTCGCCATTTTTTTGTAACAAAGTGAATACTGGAGTCGAGAGATCTTCTTTAATTCTTCAATTCAATGCGATCAAACTTTCGCAGCGTTCGAAATCGTACAGCCGCTCTCCGAAGCAAGTCTTTGTTATCATTGCGTGAATTACGCAGGTAATGGGCCGCATTTAGAGTGTACGTGCCGCGACATTCATTAAAACTGCTAATTAAACCTGCCGACGAGATTCCAACGGATCCGCCGCCGCGACGAACCCACTCTCTACATATTTCTTTGGGAAATTTTAAGTGGAGTACCGACGGCATTCCAGGAGCGGAGCGGGAGTTTTAAAAGACTTTATGTCTGAAATTAGCGTCACGAGTTATGGAGGTATCTGACTGTTGAAGGTATGCTTAATGTGGCGTCATTTTTGACCTAGCTGTGAAGAGTCTACGGGAACAAGTCTTTGAAAGAGTTAGAAACTAGTCCGTGGGACCAAGGCCAGGGGGGCTATTCCTGCGCGTGAGATGAGATGAGATTTTATCTTGGTCACTCTCACACTTATGACGTTTCAAACGAGAGCAACAAGGAGGAAAAAAGGTGAGATGAAAATTTCAAATCTCCGAATAGGGCCCCTGTTGCATGATTGTTACGTTTGTAACTCAGGTGAATTAAGTATACTACGGGATTATTTTGACGAAAACTTTTGTTTCTAAAACTCCTAATTAAAAAAATATAGATAAACAGCATAAGCTAATTTTTTTTCCTGTCAGAATATCGCCAAACCGATTAAGGAGTTGCGTAGTTTTTAAAAGAGCGAACGACATGATAAATTACTCTAACATTACCTTATTAATTAAATAGATAGAAATATTTAGCAGATTTATACGGTACTCTACATATGTATATGTCGAAGCTAACTAGCTTAATTAGCCTGTTCAATTAACAGCCTAGCCTTTTTTATAAAAAAGCACGGTTAATCTAACGGTCTTATAATATTCAGCCATTCAATTAAATAGCTTGGCTAATAACTTGGATCGACAACGCTGAATACTTGCCTAGCTTAATAATTAAAGTAAAGAAGGTTTCGGATTGTTATTAAAAAAAACCACTAACGCTATGGCTAAAGCTCGACTTCGCTTCGCTCCCGCCTTAGCCTTCTGCACTAACTGATCGTAGTCGGATTTGCTCTGATAGAGGTGTCGGGCAGGACAGATTTTGGGTTGTTAAAACACCATGTCTATCAGAATTTTAATTTTTATCGTAATTTATTCAAAACACATTTCTTTGGTCAAAAGTTAGTATTTTTGTCAAATGGTCATCGTTTGTGTAAATGGCTTGAGCTTCAGCCAGCCAGTTTATGAGATATATGTAGTACTAGCTGCGCCCCACGGTTTCACCCGTGGTTAAAAAGTATCCTATGTGCTATTCTAGACTTTAATCTATCTCTGTGCCAAATTTCATCCAGATCTGTTCAGCCGTTCTTGCGTGAAAAAGTAACAAACATCTATCCATCCATTCATCCATCCATCCATTCTTGCAAACTTTCGCGTTTATAATATGAGTAGGATTAGACGTTAAGACTGAATATCATTCAGGGAGCTAGCTGAGTTGGGTAGTAAGCGCAATTTAGTAAAAAGGCTAGGCTGTTAATAGAACGGCTAATTAAGTTAGTTGGCTACGATATATCCACGATAGCTTTATTTGAAACTTTTGAAACTATTCCTGTAATAAATCTAAGTATACTGCTTTTCAAAGCAATATTTGGAATGTTTCAGTTAATTAAAGGGCTATAAACTTTTGACTTACCACTTTACAAACTAACAAACTTAACAGACGTTATTAGCGTTATTTTGCTTTCCCAGAATTTGAGTCTATAGCTCCATATTTTGCCTTTTACTGCAAAGCTTTTAGAAGTTAAACTAACATTTTTAACAAAACTAATCTACAAAACATTAGTCAACTCGACAAACATGCAATGGCATAACATAAGTAAAACGAATAGTTGGGATTTGTATAATTAAACCAGTTTCATTCACTTCCCAAATTAAGTTCTGCAAAATTAAGAAGTTTTGAATGCAACTGACATGTCCAATGTCCATGAGTTAATTTGGTTTGTGAACATTTCAATAGTTTTTAATCTTTTATGGCTCGTAGCGCTATTACGGCGTAGCAGTGTTACACAGTAGCAGTACTACGCTGTAGCAGTTCTACGATCCTTTTAGTGATGTTCTAGTGTTAAATATAAAAATAAAAAAAATACAGAAAATAAAATTTACTTAAACTTAAAAAGTATAAAAATCTATAAATATATTTAACTAATATGGCTTTAATATGTGTTTGTTTTTACTTGACAAAGTTATTGGGCCAAAGTTCACCAAAACTGAAACAAATGATTGGATCTAAATTCTTAATCAACTCTTTCTATTTTCTTGTTTTTTTTTTTTGCTGTTGCTTGTGGTGTGAACAATAAAGAGTTTATCTATCTATATCTACAACAACAATTAAAAAATTAAACGTGAATAAAGTAACATTCGATATATTATATTTAGCAGAACATACTCGTAGATCCTGACCAATTTAGTTTAGTCCGGAAGTATAGCTTTTTTTAAATAGTATGTAGTAAACATTAATATAGAACTTAAGTATTAAGTACTATTTCACGTTACCCCTTAGCAATAAACGTTGTATAGCCTCGAAATAGTTATTTAGCGTTTGGTCTTTTTCGATTGAGTTCAACATTTTAAAGAAAGAGAAAGACAAAAACTGTACAACTACTCAAAACTGTACGTCGTTTATTGGTAAGGATAATTTGTGTAATTGAGTATCTAGTCATGCAGTTTTACATCATGATGTGATGGTCAGGTATACAATGTATATATACATGTATATTTACGACGATGATTTCAGTTCGGTCTGGGTTTCTCACCGAAGTGCCGTGGCCAGTAATTAGCAGCAGCACTTCCTGGGGATCAAATGAACCCGCACCAAACTATCCTATTACCTTTCATTTGGCTCGTGAAGCACGGAATCGGAGCTGCGGCTTGTTAGTGCGCACGTCGAACTGTTTACAGACTTGTGATACATGTAGAAGTGGCGTAATTTCGTCCTTTGGGTGTGTTGTGTAAAATTATATTTAGGCGTTTGCTGTCTTTTTTTTTATATTTCAAGCAAACTGTAATAACGTTACCATTTTGTGATTATCGTATTTTTTTTTAAAAAGACGATCTAGCCATTGTGTAAAGGGTTATAGGTAACTCACCAAAAACCTCTTAAGGGTTCATTGTACTCAGCAATATGAACTACTTTTACTATGAAGCCAATCCTGAAATCGCGAAAAAAGAACAGCTGTTCCATACAAACAGTTCATTAGCTTGAGACAATATGTTTGGAACAGCTGATTTTTTTTCGCAATTTCAGAGTTTGCCCCATACTAAAAGTTGTTCATATTGACGAGAGCAATTAACCCTTAAGAGGTTTTTGGTAAGTTACATATAACCATGTATAAGCGCAGATTATGCCATTCTTACGTTATATTTTATTTAGACCGAGCTCTCCTTGCCAGGGCTCGTTTGATACCGGATGTTCCATACCAACCGTACGGAGGTTACGGTATTAGTTGTGAAATCAGTCTTACGATTATTTTCATGAAGTTTTGAATATTTTAAATTCGCTCAAATCAAAAACATTCACGTTACCTGCTACGGTGGAAACCCATTTGGCATGTTTACACTGCATCTACTGTATCGACGCGTGCCTTATAATTAACACTAGCCCAAGGGATCGGATGTGCCCGCGCGGAAAACTAAACCAATGCCTTTCATTTGGCAACTGAATGAACTTTGGTACAACTACTGCTCTTTGAATGTTTATACGTACAGTAATGGCCACTCATGGCATGTTACGGTAATGGCAGTTAGAATTTAGCGTATATTTCTTCGTCTCATTTAATTTATTATTCACACCATTTGCTCGATAATGACCAATTACGTATCACGTAGTCTCCCCGTAAAACAAGGCAGCGCCTTCCCTAGGGAGATAAAGTTGTATGAAAATCCCAAGAGAGTTTTCGAGCAAAGAGGTTAAAATTGAATGAAAACTCATACGGGCAATGTAATAAGAGTTTATTAGAAAATTGAAATGGCCACCAAGAAAAAAAAAGAACGCAGCTGGTGCATGAGCTCCACGAAATTTTAAACAAAAGACGATATTTGATGTATCACAGACAGCCAATGCAGTGGGATGTAATATAGTTTCATGGTTCCTTGTTATTGCCTCGCAGAATGTGTGAAAAGTGGAGTATTTACCTCTGGGATAAAGCAGTGTCTTTGTCTTGGGCGGACCCCTCGTTTCACTCAGGACTTAACTCTAGAGTCCCTCGTTACGCTATGCTTCAATAAGCCACCCGTGACGTAAGACATTTCTTTGTGCCCTCGGTGCATAATCTACTATTAAAAAAACAATGCCAGTGTTTCTACCTAAATATCAACTTAACACGTCCTATATTTTTCGCACCAATCTTCCTAATTACCTTTTATTGTAAAAAAAAACCGAAGAGAAGTAAATTCCAAAAAAACTCCGAGTAAGTAAGTTGATTGTCTATACAGAAGATGCTCTTTTACAGAAAAGTAAATACATAAGGAAATAACTAACAAAAAAATATATATTATTCATCAGCCATATTATTTAGAAGTTTGCTCAACAGTAGGTCTACACAGGCTTCTAACAACAACAACAATGAATAATTTAAAGTACAACGATCTTTAGCAACCGGTTTGATGGGGGAAGAGAGTCGCGAACAATAAAAGTGAACCTAACCTAAGTTTTCCTTTATCTCCTCGACGTTACAAAACGAAACAAACCCACAAAGCGCTTATTAGCTTTAAAGCTTTCGACGAACGTTTAGTCGCCTTTGTTTGGTCGTGATCGTACCTATCGATACTACTCACTGAGTCTTTGTTTTATAGCGTTGGTACTTATTTTTTTCTCCTCCATTCAGGGGAATTTGGCGTCGCACGTCATGTGCATAGTGTCAAGTACTAATCATTCGTTTTCACAGATGATGTGATGATGATGATGAGGTGATAATGAAGATGATGATCCCTCCCCTTTCCCCATTCCAGTAAAGTTATGGATACTTTACTGAAACTTTAAGTGAAGTTTTGCAGAGAACACAAAAAGTCGCGTTTCGCAATGTTTGTATACGTACTTATTTGTCACTTTTGCGGGATTACTCAATTTTTGAAAAAATTATGAAAATAAATTCCTCTCAGTTTCTTGCATCTTCTTCTGAGTAGTGACTCTTTTTCCGAACAAGGCGGTCGAGTCTATTATAAACTTTGTCGTTCCTAAAGCTTTGGTTTCCTAGGAAAGCGGTGCCGTCATATAGCGGCCTTAATATTACGGACGTAAAAAGGCGGTCGTCTTGACGGTGACGACATGTGGAAAGTTCCACGGCCGTTTTAACGCACCGCCAGTAATTTTTTTTAAACAAACATCAAACGAAAATGATTCAAGATAGAAAACGGACAACCTTGATTTAGCTTTAGTAATTTACTTAGTCTTGGAGGATGAACTATCATCAGAAGAGGAAAATAGTCGTATGGCGGAAGACGATTTATTCAAATCTCGTGGTACTGAAGGTGCATTTGAGATTTTGCTCGCTGCTCCAAGAGTTGGAACCCATTTTGTACGTTGTTTCGGTAAAAAAAACACAATACGTATTTAAAATAGCTTCACCGCTATCAATGAAACGTTCACGAAACTATATGACACCGACAAGACGGCCGTCATGCAAATGGCGGCACCGCTTTTTGACGTTACGGTGTCAGTTACCGCTCTCTAGGAAACCGCGCCATCTTGTTTACATAGACAACGTTCTAGTGACGTCATTCACCGCTGTATTACGGCCGCTATATGACGGCACCGCTTTCCTAGGAAACCAAAGCTTAAGTGTATCTTTGATATCAAAATTGAACAAAAACATTTTGACTTTGACTTTTTACCGTACTAAATAACATTTTAGTTTATTTATTTTTTTATCTAAGTTAATAACATAGGTACATAGATACATATACATACATTATTATACAACTCTGCCAAACTGCGTAGCAGTTTATATTATTGTTGCAACGAGGCATCATGAGGTTTCATACGAATGGGTTTATTAAAAACCAATAAATTAAAAATAATAATAACTTTAACATTTTACAAATGAAGTTGGCTATAAGAGTTTAAAACCTTACTAATATTTTATGAATAGTAAAGACAATTACATTTTTGTTACGTCATCCTTTCCAACAGTAGCTTCTTTAACAGTAGCAACCTTAAATCCACTTTTAATTCACAATTAATTTTATACAAATAGGCTATCTGTTTAACAGACTCTATACTAGGTGATAGAATAATAATGTCTTTGAAATAATTTTCTAACGTACGACAACTTTTAGTTATTTCCATAAAAGCTTAGCTGTTGTTTGTGTCGTGATTTCAGCTTTCAGTCCTTTTCGAAAAATAATCTCAATTTTTGCATAGGAAACGAGCGTAAAATTTTCGTCTGTTATTTTCACTGTAAAATAGAACAAACGAAGCGAAAACTAACGGAGGACGGTTGCACGCCCATATGACACTAGTATCTAGTTGTTTGTTTTCAGAATAGTGAAAAATAACACTTCATGCAAATAAACGAGACTAGAGATAAAACATCAGGGCCTGCGGGAAGCTTGTTTTCAACTTTGCCAGAAGTTAAACACTCTAAAGTAACTAATTTTAGAGTTGGTGTTATACTCGACAGCTTTAATTAACCAACAAATAAACTAAAAATAAATAGCACGGATCGGCATTATTTTGAGCGTTCTCTAGTTGGCTGATTTAGATTTTTTCTAGCAGTATTTTGGGGGTTTATTGATGGTGGATGTCAGAAACACGATCTGTGATTTGTGATGTCGGAGCACAATTTTTGGGCAGATTTTTGTTACTTCGGTTATTTGATGTTGTATAAGAAACTAACTACGCTCTACTCATTTAAATTAGTATACTAAGCGGAGAAATAAACTATAGGTAACAGATAAAAATTCAGAAATACTGATTTAATCGTTAATTTATTATGATATGATAAAAAAGCGACGGCAGCCTAGTTGGGAGAAGGCCCACCTCTCAAGCCAGAGGGAGCGGGTTCGAAACCAGCCGACGGCACGGTGTGAGCATGTGTGCGTATTGTATGTCATCTGCTACATGATTAGAGCCCGGTGTATGGCGACAGGCTCACCCCCTGTCACATTTGGGACTGAATATCGGCCGGCGAAGTGTGGGTGTTCTATTACACCTCTGCCAGCCCCCTCGCGGGAAAGGCGTGACGATATGTGATATGATATGATATAGTATGTTTCATTTTAACACATTTTCTTTCACGGCGATACGTCTGAAGAGCCAATAATACACGTGCGTTTTTCATTAATAAATATTACCAATATCGGAAAAGAGAGTACAATTTTCAGTGAACTATCTACAAGAGCACTATCAAACGAGTTTCACTTATCTCGGTAATTAATTGCGATCATTGAAACGTAAAGTAAGTAAAGAGACGCATGGATTCGCTGTGGTGACAACAATATTATAGAGGTAGATCACTCGGCGCCAATATCAATAATTTTAAGTTCATTACACATTACAAGAGATCACACGATCAAATGGCTGCCTCGGTGACTCAGTTGGTAGTGTACCTCTGCCTTCTGAGCTAGGGGGCGGGGGTTCGTTTCCCACCTAGGGCAAACATTCATGTGATGTACATTCGTGTTTGTTCTATGTCTGGGTGTTAATTATTTATAAAAGTATGTATTTAAATTATGTATGAATGTATATCAGTCTCTGACCGCCATAGTACAAGCTTTGCTTTTGGGGTCAGACGACCGTGCGAGTGTTTTTTTTTTTTTTATGTAGAATTCGTCGGCGTTTGACCACCAACTCGCCTGATGTTAAGCGACGTTGTGGTCTAAGATGGAGCACGACGACCTATAAGGTACTTATTCACTCTAGCCTTGAGTTTTGTAGAGTGAAAAAGCACAAAGACGGCAGTTGAGTGAGGCGCTACAAGTGCGCTACTGCTCAGACCCGTCTTCGGAACGGTTACACCGGACTACATCCCGAAACACGACTAGGTCATTTCACGGCATGGCTTGGTCCGGTGGGTAGTAACTTGACACGGCCGAAGCCTCCCACCAGAGTTTGCTATCTGGTTAGCACTACCCGGGGACCACGTGTAGGGAATCAGAGTAGAATAGAATAGAATACTCCTACGGACGTGGGTTGCTCAGCCCCTAATATCCCAATGTCCCGAATTTTACATTTTTTATTTTTAAATGAAATGTTGATTAATAAACAATTTATCAGGTGCGTTCGCGGTTCGCAATCCTACAGGAACTTTATTTTTTTTCGGGATTAAAAGTAGGTCGTTTGCTAGCCTGAAAAAGTTAGACGTTAGTAGGAACACTAAAATTCCTAAACTTTTGCATTTATAGTTATTAGTATGACAACTTCGTTAAGCTGATTAAAATGTTCTACAAAACTTTTAACTGAAAACATTCATTTTCATTCTCAAACCTGAAACAGGTGCTAAGTTTTTGCAATTAAAAGAAGTAGGTATGGAAATGTTAGTAAACGTTACTGAAATAACAATGTGTGTGTTCTTTCAAGTGTACAAAACTAGAAGAATTTTAATTTAAAACCGTTCGCGAGGAGGACAAGGGTCTTTAAATCCATCACGCACTGCGATCTTATTTAGATAAGTGGCCGTCAGCCGTCGGAAGGCCACCCTGCTTAGCTCGCTTGACTGATTGCTGCTAATGAATGCCACGCGTTAATCTATCTACTAAAGCTACTCTTACTAGCATCTATTCTGTGCTAAAGCCGAGTTTTTTATATTTGTATCTTATTATTTTAATCGACCGAGCAGCGTTAGCGAAAGAAGCGTCTTTGCTTAAGCTTCGACAAAAATGCTGTCCTAAGTCCGATTTCTGTCTGGATATTAGTCAATATCTGTTTTTTTTAATTACCTATATCTCCGCCATTTTAAAGTTTCCAAAAACTGACTCGGCAAAAAAAAATGTATAATTATCGAACTGTCCACGAAATTAAGAAAGAAAAATATGAGCGCTACCATGATGCGGATGACACGTTCAAATATAGGTTTTATGTCATCTGCTATATGACAGGAGCCCGGTGTATGGCGACAGGCTCGCCCCCTATCACATTTGGGACTGAATATCGTGCGGCGAAGTGTGGGTGTTGTATTACACCTCTGCCAGCCCTCTCGAGGAAAAGGCGTGACGATATGTTATGTTCAAGCTTTGTCAGAGGCCTCTGACTCACTCTAAGATCAGGCCTAGCCACTCGGCCATAAAGCTCTTTGTTCTTACTTAGTTTTATTTAACGATCCTATTACAATAACATGAGACAACATTAATTTCGTCACACCTACAAATCACAGCTTCAAATATTCCCTAATTTGATGTCTCTTATAAATATTAAACAGTTAACATGGTATATTTTGTGAGTTCGTAACGCAAGTTTGCGGTAATTTCGCCTGGGGAGGGTAGCTCGCAGAAATCGGAGCGGAACGAGCTCAACCCGATTTCTGTATACACCCAATTATTTACCTGTACGGTAGTACTGGGTTGCCAGTGTGTAGTCAAAATGTTCCAACCACATTCAGCGAATTGAGTTTTCCGTTCATCTTGTAATGGATGGCTTTTATTCCACAGGCATCGAGCAGACTGTGACGTACTCGTAGATCATGAAATAGTCGTAAATGTGATTTTCAATCAAATACTCATATGAAAACGTGAAGGTAGAGATAATATGTCAAGGATTGAAAACATATCGTCACGCCTTTCTCCCGAAGGGGCTGGCAGAGGTGTACCACACTCACATTTCGACGGACGATATTCAGTCCCAAATGTGACAGGGGCCGAGCCTGTTGCCAAACACCGGGCTCCAGTCATGTAGCAAATGACATATAGTACGCACATATGTTCACTCAATGAAGAAATTGGTGCTTGCCGTCGGCGAGTCGGCGGGGTCCGAACCCGCTCCCTCTGGCTTGAAACGCGGGCCTTCTCCGGCTAGGCTATCATCGCTCATATCATAGGCAAGTATTGAAAACATACTTGGACATATAATAAACTATATTGCAGAATAGATAAACTTGCATTCCGGGTTATAATTTGCTGTTTTGACACAGTCAATAATAGCTTATGCTGCCTTATATCTACTAGCTTTTGAACTTCAGCCTTTAACATCATTTTCATATTTATTTTAACGTACTCTATACGAATCAATGAAATAGATCTCTCTCATCCATTTTGTCGAATTGTTGCGTCTATTTTGAACAAACTTCGCATCTAAAAGCTTCGACAACAGTAATTTGATTGATCTTCATAAACGCTAGATAATCAGTATCTCTTCACGACCGAAACCTTTCAGTCGAATTGTACGTGAGCAGACATGGCGTTCCCCGAGCCGCGTTTAGAATTTGTAAACTGGGTATTTTCCACTCTCTCCCACAAAGGTCCCATAACGAAGTGAAATAGCCAAATAAGAAGGTCTTAATGTCGCAGTTAGCCGAGAATTCCCCTTGTGAATGCAGGGTCATTAGCGCTATGTTATTGCGAGCCCGTAAGACTGCGCGCCGGCCGGGACGTTGCCAGTCACGTTTAATCTGAATTTTCCTTGCTTAAGCTTTTTCTTGAACTTATATTGCTTGTTAAATATTGCGTTTGAGATACTTATTTGGGAAGGATTAGGTAGGATATACGGAATATGATTACTCTACTTGAAAGTTATTGTAATTTTATTGTAGAGCCTATGGGGGCGGCCATTAATTACGTGAGGCAGTTTTGAGAATTTTTCGACCACCCCTTCCCCCTTGGTGAAATCTTATTATTATTAATCGTTCCCTCATTACTGAGGATCGTGGTCACTGGACCCCTTTAAGCGGACAATCTGCCTCCATCGATTCCGGTCCAAAGTTGCCATCACCACCCGCTGGAATTTGCTTGAAGACTTAGCTTCTTTCACTTGGTCAGACCATCGTGTTGGCGACCGGCCTCGTGCTCTTTTCCCTTCAGTATTGCCAACAATGACCAGTTTTTCGAGACTTCTACACTTGGTGAGATATCGTAAGATTTTTCTCAACTCCCTCCTCCCTCCCCTAATCTCACACGAGATTCTTCAAAACTTTCTATTTGGGCTATAAACGTGTTTTCTATTTAACACACTACCTGTTAAAGACTGGCAAAGACTAGTATTTGTGAATATGACCGTAATTTAAAATCACAATCATAAAATTAAATAATGACTATCAAACATATTTTAAGAAAATATTTATTCTAATTCAGTCCATGGAGACTCGCACACGCAATTTTAAACCGTTTTCTGAGAGAAAAATTATTACGTGATATTTGTCAACCCCCCCCCCCCCCCCCACCCCTTCCCCCTTAAGTGAGATTTGGAAAGATTAAGCTTGATCCCCTCCCCCCCTAGAATATCTCACGTAGTTAATGGACGCCCCCTATGGTGTCCACTCGCAAAGTCGTATCTATCAGGTCTACGGAGAGACTTTATGTACGTATTTGAAAAATGATTCTCAATAATTTATTCAACACATTTTTACGGCATCAAATTGTAATTTTCCATGCATGTTCTTCCAAGCGTTGTTAATAGGTACACTAGAATTATAGTGCATAGGTACTAACCAAACTTCACTAGATGCCGTGATAGGATATACGAGTACATAACGTACAGATTCAATTAGCAACGGAGGCGTGCGGTCGTCCATCAAGCTTCACTACGCTACTGTTTTCAGTAGGTATTCACACCGGTCCTTGCGTCTAGGTATATCGGACTTGCAATAGACAGTACGGCGTTGATCCTCCGTGGCGTTCAAGCCCATAACTGGCATAGAGTTAGAGTGTAGCGTAGCCCAGAATAAGGAAGAAGACAATGAAAGAAAACTTAAAACTAGTTTGCCTTCACCTGTATAATCTCGCAAAGCTGTCTGTGACTTCGTGACATATAGTATACATTTATCTTCTTAACATGTATAAATTACGTACGTGACACGTAATTTATACATATATATGTTTGTCTGCTATAGACTCCTAAACTACTTAACCGATTTCAATAAAATTTGCACACCGTGTGCAGTTCGATCTAACTTAACAGATAGGATAGCTCACATATTATGTATATATAAATAATAAATAATACGCGAACGAAGTCGCGGGGTGACAGCTAGTATAGTTTATGGCTTGTTACCACCCACCGGACCAAGCCATGCCGTGAAATGACCTAGTCGTGTTTCGGGATGTAGTCCGGTGTAACCGTTCCGAAGACGGGTCTGAGCAGTAGCGCACTTGTAGCGCCTCACTCAACTGCCGTCTTTGTACTTCTTCACTCTACAAAACTTCAAGGCTGGAGTGAATAAGTACCTTATAGGTCGTCGTGCTCCATCTTAGACCACAACGTCGCTTAAAATCAGGCGAGTTGGTGGTCAAACGCCGACCTATTATAATTGTATAAAAAAAAAAAACATCTTTAGGACCCTGACATACGAAATAAACCGATTTCGTATTATGTGATCCTAAAAAATTAACTAACTGCCTACAAAATTTCATGAAGATCAATGAGGTGTAAAGATCAAGATCGTTGAACTAATAAAAATATACAAACATAAGTACAAGTGCCAATGTTCCCCTAGACGCAGACATTTTCTTCGCTGAGTCAGTTATTACTAAACTTTATTTACAAGTACGTACTTTTAGTTACGTAAGTTGTAATTACAAGCTGTAATTATGGACAGCTTTTGAAGCCAATTAGGAAAAAGCCGTGGTAGAAAAGTCGGATTTTAGAGACTTTGCAAACTCAAGAACCCGATAGTTTCTGAAATAAACCAAGCAAATAGTGCCGTGTGGTAATTTCAATAAAAGCTTTTGCCGAAGCTTACATAGACTCTAGTTCATGAAAACTCATCGGAGAAATACAGTATTGAATGAAAAGAGAGCAATACTCCATAAGAGCAATACATCATAAAATACTTACTTAATGTAATTAAAAACAAGTTCAAGTCAAGAAATTCTCTAGTGGGATAATAATTAGGCCATGTAAGAATTTTCCTCACAAGCAATGTTAGCAGGAAACTCATCACGGAGCGAATAGACGCTCGTTTTAAAGCCGCTTATAAAAATAATTAGGTACCACCAACCTAGTACATTTTCTCTCAATAGCTTCCTTCGATTGTATTAAAGAAGCAACACTTAAAGCTGTAGTGACCCAGTAATCAAAGTGCGAATAGACATGGATTCAATTAGGACAGGCGCGAGGGTGTGCTTAACACGCCACACGGCACGATGTCGTGCGAGGCGCCTGCGGCTTCCTGCACCCGCAGCACTTAGGACTTCGAGAATGGCTCCACGTGTCTAAGTTACAAGAGAACTATGGAAAAAATCGTTAAGCATAAAAAAAATTAGGACGGGATTGGAAAACAATCAAAATCAGGAACATTTTAGAGGTAAATAATTATCACTAGTTATTTTTAATAGCTGCACCCCGCGGTTCACCCGTATGGTTAAAAAGTATTATATATGTGTTATTCAAGACTATAATCTATCCCTGTGCCAAATTTTATCCAGATCCGTTCGGCCGTTCTGGCGTGATTGAATAACAAACTTCCATCCAACCATTTAAACATCCTTCCAAACTTTCGCATTTATAATATTAGTGTGATTGCACTTCGACAAATTAGTGAAAAATAATATCTTCAATATCAACGTACTTGGGTCCAATTCCCACCTACGGCAAACATTTCAAATTCAAATTCAAATATTTATTTCAAATAGGTACATCAGAGTACACTTATGATATGTCAGAAAACAAAAATTGCCAAAATTATAATTAATCAAAAATAAAATAATGATATATAAAATTAAACATTAAAAAGCAAAACAAATTTATGTGATGAATATTTGTGTTTGTTCATGTCTGGGTGTTAATATGTATTTAAGTATGTATTTAAAAATATCTAAGTATGTATATCAGTCTCTGGCAGCCATAGTACAAGCTTTGCTTAGTTTGGGGTCAGACGACCGTGTGTGTAAGTGTCCCGAATTTATTTATTTACTTTGTACACATTATTTTAGTACTGAAGTAGTCTAATCGACTTTTTTTTCAGTTTAACTTTCATACCCATTGGATCATACTGTAATAACATGTCTTTCCAAACAAATTCAAAAACAAAAATAACATTAAGGTAAAAGTTACTTATAGCCACACTAATTTTCCTCAACCCGTTCCTGATTTGCACCAGCAAAATGATTGTGCCGCCTCCAAATTACCTGACTGACATACCACGAGCTTCCATTCTGCTACTAGTTAGCACACTTACCACGTGCATTAGAACTTACTAAGTAACATTATGAGACTACTCACTTGATCCTCCTTACTTTACATTAATTACTGTCATTTAAGCAGAAGCGTGCGAAGATATGTCATACAATTGACCGCTATGCTCTTAGTACAAGAACAAGATGAACCAGACTAGACCTTTCAGTTATTTATTCATCGCCTCGGGCCTAGCTTCATAATAATTAGAGACATTCATTTATATTAATATTCGAAACTGTAAATTCGTCGTGGCTTCTTCTCAAGTCTTACGAAGAATGGAATTACATTACAAAATCAATTAATTTTCACTGGTTTCTTACTCAAACATCGTTTACGAATTTCGGGCAATAATTTGAATCATAATACCTTCGGGTACATGAAAGTTTAACCTTTAAGTTACGGTTCACGTCACGGTTCACCCTCAGTGTCTACATAGCCAGAGCCTCTTCAGATAATTTTCTATCCTCAGAGGTATAATATTACTCATAAAGAATTCGACTTAATTTGCTGATTATAAAACCAAACAGTTTGTTCAAGGCTTGAAATACGCTAATTCTAGAAGATTGTGTAATGTTAACTCAGATTAATCTGTGGTTTTATGACAAAGGGTCTTCTCTTTTTATGAAAATAAACCTGTGCTATGATACGAGTAAATATTTAAAGGTAAATATTTGGTATTCATTTGCTTCTCTAAATGTGTCTACACACTAAAGTCGGCGGCCGATCTTAGTGGTTTGGTGCCGGTGGGTTAGCCCGGCCAGCGGTTTTAGAATGTTGAAAGTCGGACAACTTTGCCGGCGACACGGTAGCCACGGCAAGAGCAACTGAGCAAGACCGTGCTCAGTTGTCTGCTGTTTGCCGTGGCGTGCTGCAGTTGCCGTGGCGTGCCACAGGCATGCTGCCGGGTCAAACGCACGGGTGCTAAAATGCACCCGCTAGAAAGCATGATTGTTTAAAAATGATGGGTTAGGCCACCACACCGGCTGCCGCTGGCTTGAATTAAATTTTATCTTATTTTAATTGTAACTTTCATTATGTGCGCATTTGTTCAAAATGGACTTAGTCTGAATTAATTTATCATTATTTAGTGTGTAGAAACCTTTACAATAAGTAGGTAAGTGCACATTTAAATTATCTTTACGAGATATCAAACTTAGAGCGATACTTGTCCGTGAAATATCCGCGGACATATGCAAGCGGTTGAGTATGATTAAGTTTAAAATTGTGCATAGATTCTTCGCTGCAAATACATTGAATAAAGAAAAGTTTTGTGGCAGCGTTACACGAACCAATTGAATTTGAGACTTCCACCGCGTCCCACAAACGTATTCAATTAACTTGAGTAGAGAGTAACAGTATTACTAACGCGTCGCGCCCGCCTCCGGCTCCGGCACATCTTGCGCTGAATACGTTCGCGAGACTTGACGGATGACTTCCACCATTCCTTGCACTATACAGATTAATTACTCCAAAACTAAACTTTGGTATGCACTTGATTCACAAGTTCAGTTCTGGAGCAATTACTCTATTTCCTCTGAAAGTGGTTTAAGGTACCTACGAATATATTCCGTTTGGAACACGAGTCTATAATCCACCAAAACCTGGCTGTTACAGTTACGCGAATTTTAGACCGGCAAAGCATCTACTCGTATCTACATTACGTTTGCAAATGGATTTGATTTGAAACATGAAAGTGGGAATAGCAAGCGGAGGGGGTATTTTGACCAAAAATTTTAATTAGAATGATTAAAGTTTTTATGCATAACATTTTAATACTTAAACACACTAAAGTGTTTTCACATCTCACTTCATACGACAGTCTAAATTTAACGACCATTTGTGCCTATTCCAATTTCAGAACAATACGACTGAACTAGTCTTTCATGACTAAGAATGGATCTAAAATGAAAAATGATAGAGAACTAAAAAAATGCAAGTAGAAGTAGGTACGAGTAGGTCATCAAGTTTTGGTAAAATTATATGGTACGTAGATTCATAGATTACTATAATTTCAATTATTATTTACGTAGCTTCTATCAATTATTAATTGATTAATAATTTAGTGATGTTCTTCCAAGATTACAGATGTCTTACCTAGATCCATGTAATGGATAGATCGGCAGGTTTGCGATCAGAACCCAATTAACTTGAAATCGTCTACGAAACCGCGAACCGTGACGAGTTACAGCGGTATCGATTGTCGAGGCAACATAAACTACAATGAGAAATTATGTTGATCAACAGTCTCATCACCTTAACGACAGCCAATTTGCAGCTTAATAGCAATGACAATAATAAAATTATGATACAAAATTTAAAATCAACCGACTAACTGTCATCAGATACCAAGCTATTAACAATGAACCATGAAGGGATACAATTTCGAACAAAAAAAGAATTATTCAAATTGGTTTAGCCGCCGTCTTCGAGTAATAGAAAACAAGTGACTGCCTCGGTGGCTCAGTTGGTAGTGAACCTGCCTTCTGAGCTTGGGGGCGTGGGTTCGATTCCCACCTAGGGCAAACATTTATGTGGTGAACATTTGTGTTTGTTCTATGTCTGGGTGTTAATATGTATTTAAGTATGTATTTAAAAATATCTAAGTATGTATATCAGTCTCTGGCAGCCATAGTACAAGCTTTGCTTAGTTTGGGGTCAGGCGACCGTGTGTGGAAGTGTCCCGAATTTATAAAAAAAAAAGTACATTTAAATCAAAAGTTTAAAATACCTCCGACACTGGTTATCATCAAACATAGCTAAGAACACTCCCGACTAATTCATGTTTAAATAAAAAAAAGAAACAAAATTAAAATCAGTTCATCTGTTCGGGATCTACGATGCCACAGTCAGACACTCACAAACACACACACACACACACACAGGCAAATCAAACTTATTACATCCCGTCGTTTTTGCGTCGGCCGAACTGAGATAATATCCCTCTTTTTGAAGTTGGTATAAAATACCTAAACAAAATCCGAGAAACGTTATGAGCTCAAGTTATGAGCGTATTTTAACTACCATTTTAACTATGATGGTGTGTACGAGACAACCATTCTCCCAGCTGTACGAATAAACCATACTCGATGACTGCGACCATTTGTATAAGTTATTCAGTGATTAAAAATATTAATTGTTGTATCATTTACGTTTGACAGCTGTGAAGGAACCAGAACGGAGTTCCGTTATGAACGCGCCCGCGCGCCAAAAGCTTTCAGCTAGTTGAGCGCTTTCTGTTTTATAACAATTGCGTAGATAAAGGCGGGTCTAGCTTTAGTTTTAACGTCTATTGTTCCACTAATGCAACGTCAAACCTCGCTACCTTGAGGTCATTAAACATTTCTAGGGTTGGGTTGATGCCCTTTTCATTTGTGCGTGTTTATTTCAGTTTCTTAGTTCCTTTGTCATTGCTTTATAGGGCTTCCTTGAGAGGTATAAAAATGTATTTTCTTTCAGATGGCATAAAAACTAGTATTTTTATTTGTTTTGGTTTTTTTTTTTGAGACTATGAAGTACTTAGTTTTAGAGCAGCTCTACCACTCTTCTTTTTGGGACCAAGCGTTTAACTTTTGGTTTGGAAACCAAAACTTCCAAAATTTGGGAAGATTTATCGTTAAAAAATTAAATATACATAACATATCGTCACGCCTTTCCCCCGAGGGGGCTGGCAGAGGTGTAATACAACACCCACATTTCGCCGGACGGTATTCAGTCGAAAATTAAACAATGACCCTGATATTCAAGTTAAAATCCACATTTAATGCCCGGATTTCGTATGGATAGATAGATAAGATAGTGCAATATAGAAGACCGTAGATAAATCAGAAATCGTGCAAAAAGACCTCCGCCCTCCAGTGAGTGTAATTATATCGTGCGCTCTAAATTCTAATCTCGCCTGAGCGCACAGGTTGCTACATAATTGTTTTTCTGTGCTAGGCTACAATTAAACGGGCACCGTATAGTCGTGGGCTTGTTTCTAGGTAGAACGTAAAATAATACGTTTAAAATTCTTACATGTTCAAACTCTCACGTTTAGGCATCTCCGTAGATGCCTAAACGTGATGCCTCCGTGGTACCTACGTTCAATTTGCGTTACAATTATCAATTTTTGTGGAAATTTACATTTACAATTATTTTAATAACCACAATGCCTAGACAGAAAAATCCAGAATAGTTCTTGGATTTTCATTATCGTATAGCATATAAGCATCAAAAAAATTCAAGCCACAAAACGCAAAGAGCAATAGATGATAGAGATAAGTCCAACAGACGTGCTTTGGCAAAGACATAAGTGGACACGTGCAATAAGATAGGTGAGTAAGATATGATACGAGAGAAAATCGCGGTTAAAGCTTTTTAACTTTAAATCCATTCCATCTTTGTTTCATTCACTTCTTGTGAAGGTGTGGTTTGGGCGGGCGGGCGGCACGAGGGCCAAGTTTGACGCAGCACTGTGACGAGAGCGAGACGGACCGTCAGCAATATCCGCTGCTTGCATGCGGTTAGCGCTAAACAGTTCTTCTAACCAATCTACTGATTCACTATCAGTTTTCGTACTTTGGAAAACTTTTTCGGTAATTTTCAGCTGAGAGAACTACATAATAAGGCCCTATTCAGAAAGCTAAATTGCTAAATGCAAACAAGCTAAAGGAAAACCCTTGTCTAGCCCGCGGCAAAAATAAAGAGAGGTGCTTGTATTTTTAGCTGGTTTCGATTTAGCAATTTAGCGTTCTGAAAAAGGCTTATTATGTAACATATTCCCCAAAAGGAAGGATTATCTATTAGTGAAACGGAAAAATATTTTGAACCAAGTACCTATATAAAGTAGCCTGTGAACTCCCAGGTGTAGCGGAAAATGTTGGTTTTAAGGGAATTACTGAGAACTGAGTACGGGAAGCGGGCAAGTTATTGCTGCGCAGGCTAACCACGGATTTTGAATTAATTTGTATGCTGCAACACGCTCTAAAAAATCTTTGCTTAATCTATGTTTTTCTTCTTCTTTAGAAATGAAATAAGAAAACACTAAATACACTCACAATATTTACTAGGTCATATTATTTAGCATTATGGTCACGATATTATAACATTACAAGCTGCGCCCCGCGGTTTCAGCCGCCGCCAAAAAGTATCCTATGTGCTATTCTAGACTATACTCTATCTTTGTGCCAAATTTCATCCAGATCTGTTCAGCCGTTCTGGCGTGAAACAGTAACAAACATCCATCCATCCATCCATCTATTCTTACAAACTTTCGCGTTTATAAAATTAGTAAGATAAGATCATTGGCGCTTGGTTTATCCAATGCTGAAAATTATGGAAACGCATAAGTATAATTTTATTATTCAGCATTGGTTAACAGACAAAATGGAATAAAATACACCTATTTCATTTAATTTCGCGCTACTAGTGGTTCACCGCCTCCGCGTCACGAACACTGTACTGATGTTATAAAATTGTTTATGCAGAATTTAACCGTTATTATAAATGTAATAAAATCTATAATTAACGAGTACTTACCTTCCAATAACCTCATAATATTACCTACTCAATCAACGTTCACTTGGCTCAAATCTCTATGCATAAACCATAAAACGGAGGCACAACTCCCGGCTTAACAGTATTAAGTGAACAGACTTGGAACATAAATATCAGAACGGAACACTTGCATGAGATTAAGAAATAACATACGGTGCGCTACACGCTCCTACAACGTTTACAAATGATTCACGCCAGACGTGGAAACTGTATATCAGCCAACGTACTGCAAATCTATGGAAACCGAGATTATAATTACGTAAGTCTATTTGCTAACTTATTTGTGATGATGGAACATAAACAAGACTAGGGGCTTCTCGAATAATAATTGAAAGGCTTAACAAGGACCTAAGAGGAAATAACTTCGCAAAACTTCGATATTGTTGGTAAACAATATTCTGTTACCTAGTGTATTGTAATTTTATAAGTTAAATTTAAAAATTCAGAAATAATAGTTGTAAAGAGAGGACATAATCTAAGATTGAGAATGGTTTACAAGCGTGTTTTTATAACACAGCTTAAACGAAACCAATACTAACATGCACAATGTACATCAGCGAGCAGTAAAACATAACTTGTATGTTTTGTAGGCGCATCCATGCCGCCGCGGCCGTTTGCACTACAACGCTGGCAGTTAGCTCCACCTGCGGTGTACTGCGCATAGATACATAGCCCAGCATGCCTCCGTTTATGCTCCCATAACAATAACAGACCCGTTTCACCCGACCGGCGACCTCCGCTTCCACCGGACCTAATACCACCATTATACGCATCAACAGATTATCCACGAGCAGAGCAGCTTCCTTATTTTCAACAAACAACAAATCTTCCCTATACAAATCAACACAACACCTTTCTCTCTTATTGAATATCAAATGAGAAGAACAAAAATATGGCGAATCGACTGAATTTTTCCGATACATTGAGCCGGCAGAAAATGGCATAAGTACGCCAGGAGGGGAAATTTATTCAATAATACCGAAGACAGGATTAACTGAGCTTGATAACGCTCTGTTTGAACCAAATTCATCCGGTGAGTTTTTTTTTGGCCTGCAATCTCGTAGACTAACCGATCCATCGTCAATCGAGTTTAAGTCTTCATTTTGCTTTGCAAATATTGCAGCTACGTGAGAATTTCAGATTGAGGCACGTTCTTGAAATCCTAATCAAAGCGTTACCTTGGAATGTTTGTGGCCGTAACAGTAAACGACAAATGAGTTAGCGAAAGCAAGGGAAGTTTGTTGCATTCGACGAACACACCAAGTTGTGGGTCTGTTTGTTCTTTAAATTACGCAGGGCTCTAGTCGGTCGACCGCTATGTACTTACCTACTGTTGGTCCTCTCAGATTGCTTCTCGTCCAAGTTTCAATCCTATTTAGATTTCTAAGACGATGTTGCGGACAGTTTCCCACGTTTGTCTTGTCTTGGTTTTAACTCCGAATGTTTTCAAACTAAAATCTTTGGGCGTTTATCTTTCTTTTAGTCACTCAATGCGTGTGTTTTCATTAACGCAAACAAGTTGTTTTTACTAGATTTTTTTAGGACTGCCAGTTATTTTTGTCTAAATTATAAACTTACTAGCTGTTGTCCGCAACTTCTTTCGCGTTTATTTAGAAAATAGTATCCATAAGCCCTCCTCGTGATATACTGTAACTGATTATCAAATTATGAATTATGTATAATTCGCTACGAAAGAGATCAGAATCCAATATTTAAAAAAATACTGGCTGGTTTTGAGCAGAGTTTTAATTTTAGTTGTCAGTTTTTATTTTATTACCAACTACTTACTATTCTGTGATGTTGTCTGACGCATTTGGTAAGCGGCGCGTTATTTTTATTAATTTACAGAATTTCATGACAAAAAGATTTATTTATACAAAAAAATGTATCCACAAACCTTCCTTGTGACATGTACTGCAACTTTTTAAAAAAAAAATATCAAGATACGTTCAACTGTTTAGCCGTAATAAGCCTACAAACAGACAGACAGACAGACAGAGTTACTTTTGATTTAATAATTAGTAAGGATTTAGAAGAAAAAATAATTTGGGTAAGCATGTTTAAAAAAAAGTAAAAAATAAATTACTTATATACACAAGTTTCAATGCATAAAAAATTATGATCATCACCATTTACTTACCAATAGATCCTTTACATATTGTGCATTTCAAAATTGTGCATTTTATACACTCGTCGGGAAAAAAATTTGCAAAAAATAATAGGTGGTAAATAATAGGACTTTTCGATGCTTAAGCAGCTACCTTAAATTGGACCCAACAATATCTTATCTACTTCGAAAAACAATTACTAACATTTAATCATAGCTTATAATTCGAAATATGTAACGCTACAAGGATCACTACTAAAACTCAGGATTGCAAGCTTCAATGCATACACAATTCAATACAATCGTTCATCGCGCACGATCTGTTAAATAAACAATGTGAAAGCAGCCCGTACCTACATCACTATACGTGCCGCCAGTCTATTCGTACCTCGTCGTTCGTCGTACTATACACAAAGTAAAGGAATAAAGTACCGGGCGTTGATGGCGCCGAAAGCATAAAATGCAGATAGCCGCTCCACTGAACGATAGTTGTTGCACTGAACACAATTTTATTGGCCTTCTATTTTTCCAGAATAGAAACGCAATGTCGGCGTCGCGTCGACGCTGCTCACTGTGTTTGCTTCTTCCTTTTATAATACGTTAGAACAATATTTTGATTCTCAAACGATGCTTTCATACACGCCTCGAGGGATCAGGCGTACATTGTGCGATTTGAATTTTCAATTCATCGCTAGAGCGAGATCTCGGTAAAGTAAACACCTAAAATAAACCTGAAAATGGAAATAACCACGACAATTAAGAGTGTTCGAACAATGAGTTGGTATTTAAATAGGCTTCTTTTTATAGCACTTGAGCAGCGCTTGCAAAGAAACAAAGTACGCTGACCCGTTCAAGTTTGAAAGTATTTCCATAATAATACGGTGCTGGCAACACTGGCTGAAGTAGTGGCCACGTTGCATGCAATTATATTTCAATATTAATCTTATCCTGCCGTTCTCTACCTACCCTCCGTAAAGCATGTGATTATGAAAAATGCATCGACATCGACAGTTCAAAAGCCAGTATTTTACATGTATCTATAGCCTTTGTAGCATACTTACGATATAAATATCGGAAGGCGGTCGTTGCGTGTAAATGTAGTCCTGAGCCGCTGCCACCGCCGCGCACGCCTCCAAAACCGGTTGTAGTACGGGACAGGTATATCGCCGCGCAGCGCGCTCTCTCTCGCAACAGCCGCCTTCCGAGAACAGTGTGAAGTTGTAGGCACTACCGCTTGTATCTCGCGTATGCATTTAATTGATAAAATCATTGTTTATTGTGCAACATAAAAACATTTGTGAAAACAACAATTTAGTGTGTTTCTTTGTAATTTAATTAACTCAGAAACTACATTGGTGACCCCTCAAAGTGAATACGTTCGTGATGACAACGCCATCGCCACGCGACCAAGACAGTGCTGCGGCCGCCGAGACATTTACACCATACGATTTGTGTCGTGTCGGTGTCCGCCTGCCACCATTTTGGCCGGAGGAGCCTGCAGTTTGGTTCGCCCAAATTGAAGGAAGTTTCGCGTTGTCAAGGATTAAGGATGACGATACGAAATACTACTATGTCAGCGCCCAACTTGACCACAGGTATGCTGCTGAAGTCAAAGATATTTTAACAAACCCGCCAGAAACTGGAAAGTATGAGATGCTTAAAACGGAGTTGATCAAGCGACTTTCGGCATCCAGGGAAAAAGAAGTGACCCAGCTCCTAATGCATGAAGAGTTGGGAGGTAGACGTCCTTCTCAATTTCTCCGTCACCTTCGACATCTGGCTGGGAAAGACATACCAGACGAGTTCATTCGGACAATATGGACAAGCCGTTTACCCACTAGCCTACAAACCGTCATCGCGTCGCAACCACAGTCTTCTATGGAAGCACTTGCTGATTTGGCCGACAAGGTACACGACCTGGTGCCTTCTACACCCCAAGTTGCGTCAGCAGACGCTGTTCCTGGTTCTCTAATGGAGAAGCTAACTAGAGAAATCGCAGAATTGAGCCGCCAGGTGCAAGCCCTCTCTACTGGCAACGCTGGTAGATCCCGCTCAACGAACCGGGATAATAAACGCAGCAGAAACCGCACCCGGTCACAATCGAGCTATCGCAAGTTCCCGAACTGTTTTTATCATAACAAGTACGGCGACAGTGCTCGGACGTGTGTGAAGCCATGTGATTATCAGCCGGGAAAAGCCAACGGCACTCGTTAATGGCGACAAACGACTGCCTAAGCTCATCAGGTCGCCTGTTTGTAACGGACTGAAAGACGAAAATGCAGTTTTTGGTTGATACTGGAAGCGACCTCTGCGTTTTTCCTCGAGCGGCTTCCAAGAACAGACGATCAAGAACTGCATACGAACTCTTCGCAGCAAATGGCACGGCAATTGCTACCTACGGTTTCGCGCAGCTTGAACTCGACTTAGGCCTCCGTCGCGCCTTTCCTTGGCGCTTCATCGTAGCAGACGTCGGTAAGGCGATTATTGGGGCAGACTTCTTATCTCACTACGGCTTAGTCGTAGACTGCCGCAATCGCCGCCTCATCGATAACCTTACCACGTTGTCGGCAACTGCAAAACCAGCCCCATCGACAGACGCCATCTCTTCAGTTAAAACTATCATCGGCAAGTCTGAATACACAGAACTTCTTCGTGAATTCCCGGAAATCACTCGCCCACCAGGCACGCATCGGGTTGTCAACCACAAGACAGTCCATTACATCAAGACTACGCCTGGACCACCTGTCTACTGCAAGCCGAGACGATTAGCTCCTGAAAAGCTAAAAATTGCTAAGCAAGAATTCAGCGACATGTTGAAAGCTGGAACTGCTAGGCCATCAGAGAGCCCATGGTCTTCTCCCCTACATCTGGTTCCCAAGAAGGACGACGGCTGGAGACCATGCGGCGATTACAGAATGCTGAATGCCCGAACTGTCCCGGATAGATATCCCATCCGGCATATCCAGGACTTCACTCAGAACATCGCTGAATGCCAGGTGTTCTCAAAAATAGACCTGGTAAAAGCCTTTAATCAGATACCTGTTCATCCAGAGGATATACCGAAGACAGCGATAACCACACCATTCGGCATGTTCGAATTTCCCTACATGACATTCGGATTACGGAACGCCGGACAGACATTTCAAAGATTCGTTGATGAAATGACGAGAGACCTGGACTTCTGCTACACGTACTTGGATGACTTTTTAGTATTTTCCAAGGACAACACCAGCCACTTTCAGCATCTACGACAGCTATTCAGTCGACTGAAAGAATTTGGAATGGTCATCAACCCAACAAAATGTGTGTTTGGAGCAAAAGAGGTCAGTTTCTTGGGATGCGTCGTATCCGCTGCTGGAATCAAACCTGCAGACAGCAAAGTGGAAGCCATCAAGCAGTTTCCCATCCCAAAGAACGTCAGGGAGCTCAGACGATTTCTGGGAATGATAAATTTCTATCGTCGTTTCCTTAAAGACGCAGCGAAATCACAAGCACTCCTACATGACATGTTGACTGGAACAGTTAAAGGCTCTCATCCCGTGACGCTAGCTGGCGACACACTGGAAGCCTTTGAAGCCTGCAAGAGAAGCCTATGCGATGCAGCATTGCTAGCACACCCCAACATGGACGCAGATCTGGCCTTAGTAACCGACGCCTCAGATTCTACCATCGGTGGAGTTCTTCAACAACATGTCGGTGAAGAATGGCAACCCCTAGCATTCTTTAGTCGAAAACTGAGCTCAGCACAACGGAAATACTCTCCATACGACAGAGAGCTACTCGCAATATATGAAGCCATCAAGCACTTCCGTCATCTAGTCGAAGCACGTCATTTCACAATTTTCACCGACCATAAGCCAATATGCTTCGCTTTCCAACAAAGGAAAGACAAATGCTCACCACGCCAGTTCCGTCATTTGGATTTTATATCACAGTTCACGACAGACATTAAGTATATTGCTGGCAAAGACAATGTTGTAGCTGATACGCTCTCAAGAATTGAGGAACTGGTACAACCTGTCGACCTGGAAACCTTAGCCAAGTCACAGATCACCGACATGGAGCTAAGCCAGATAATTAAAGGCGACACATCACTACAGCTAGCGAAACTAACTATACCTGGGACGCGGACGGAGTTATACTGTGACCAATCTACGCAGACACCTCGCCCGTATGTACCAGCTGAGTTGAGGAAGCGAATTTTCTGCAATCTACACTCACTTAGTCATCCAGGAGTTAACGCGACCACAAAACTTGTGACAGAAAGATACATTTGGCCAGGCATAAACAAAGACTGTCGTGAATGGACAAGATTATGTCACGCCTGCCAAACTACCAAAATTACACGCCACGTGACACCATCGATGGGCAGTTTCAACTTACCACGCGCCAGATTCCAGTATATTCACATTGATCTGATTGGTCCATTACCACCATCAGACGGCTACCGGTATTGTCTCACTGCAGTTGACCGTTTTACCAGATGGCCTGAAGCAATACCACTAACTGATATCTCCGCTGAGACAGTAGCCAAAGCCTTTGTCACACACTGGATCGCTAGATATGGATGCCCAGCTCAAGTAGTCACAGACCGTGGAAGACAATTTGAATCAGCATTGATGAAACAGCTCGCTGAACTCGCTGGATTCCAGAGAAACAGAACCACAGCGTACCACCCTGCCAGTAATGGTATGGTCGAGAGAATGCACAGACAGCTAAAAACGGCAATTAAATGTCACGAGACTCAAAACTGGACAGAAAGCTTACCTCTTGTTTTGCTTGGAATGCGTACAGCGTTCAAACAGGACATCCAAGCTTCACCAGCTGAACTGCTATACGGTGAGACGTTGAGGTTGCCCGGAGATTTTCTTGATTCCTGCAAAAACACGCATACCACGGACATTACAGATTTCACTGCAAGACTGCGCTCGATGATGAATAATGTCCGCCCTCAACCTGCATCCAGACACTGCAATAGAAGCATATTCGTCTTTAAAGACTTACCTTCTGCAACTCACGTGTACGTCCGAGATGACAGCGTGCGTGGTCCTCTGCAACCAGCATACTCTGGACCTTATAAAGTACTGGAAAGAGGAGAAAGAGTATATAAATTGCTGATGAAAGGAAAAGAGCAAACTGTATCGATAGAACGGATAAAACCAGCATTCATACTTACCTCTGAAGAACTCCTCACGAAGACCGCAACAACAGCACCTGAAAACAGAGAAGAAAAAATTAAGACACAAATAAAAATAACACGCTCGGGAAGATCAGTAAAATTTCCTGACTACTATCGTCCGTCTTAAGATACTAAGACAGCCTCTGGAAGGGAGAACTGTAGCATACTTACGATATAAATATCGGAAGGCGGTCGTTGCGTGTAAATGTAGTCCTGAGCCGCTGCCACCGCCGCGCACGCCTCCAAAACCGGTTGTAGTACGGGACAGGTATATCGCCGCGCAGCGCGCTCTCTCTCGCAACAGCCGCCTTCCGAGAACAGTGTGAAGTTGTAGGCACTACCGCTTGTATCTCGCGTATGCATTTAATTGATAAAATCATTGTTTATTGTGCAACATAAAAACATTTGTGAAAACAACAATTTAGTGTGTTTCTTTGTAATTTAATTAACTCAGAAACTACACCTTCATACTTTTGTATTTGTATTAGGGATAACTATGTACCTAGGAGGAGATTATAGTATTCTTTTATATATACATTGCCTATAAAATGAGAAGGTTGACGCACTATTTTTGTGGTAAGTATTCAACAGTTAGGTAAGTACGTGACTTTAATAATCGTAATTACGTTTACCTTTTCGTACATACATAATGGTAAAGATCGCAAGTAAACGATTTTTCATACTCATTTCGGCTGGCCCTTGGACCAGTGGTGTGGGCCTAATAGAAAAATAACATAAAAGACCTTCATTACGCTTTCATCTACCATTTCATTCGAAAAGGGTACTGAAGGTACGTTACGGAGCGATTCGTGTCACAGAAATGAAAGTGAAACAATTTTTGTTCCTTCATACGCGGTCCCACATTTGTTTTGTGAGGGCGGCGAGGCCTCTCTATTTGGCTAATGGATGTATGTACTCTTATCAACGAGATTGGTTTCCTAACACAAACGAGCACGTCCTCTAGTTAAAAACACCCTCTGTATAGCCAAACAGCCCGTAAATTCAAACGAGTGTTTTAAGTAAAATATTCGTAGCATCAGGCAGGTGCTTTTATACTAAAGTACCCGTTTCAACAGTAAGGTAAAAAGGAATTTATGAGTACTGTTCAGATATTGCATGGAGTAGGTATGTGTACCAATGCCTAGTGCTTTGTATAATTACCTAGTGCTTACTAATGAAATACTAGAAAAAGTATTTTTTCTAGATACGTTAGCTCGAGTTAGCCTATTACTTTTCTAAAAAGAATACTTTTTACTGAGCAAATGACGCCATACAGCGTTGCACAAACTAATTAATATGCCAGAATAAATAAAGAATTTAATATCCGCACAAACGGCACTCTACCAACAACGTTTATCATTTGTTACCAGAGCAAATACGATATTTCCATACGAGTTATGACACTTATTACTTTCCTACTTTATGAATCGATAAAGGTATACAGACGCAAGATGTAAGGTACTTAGATAGAGGTAATATGGGAGTTTCGATTTGTAGAATCACGTTTGTTAGTGTGCGAGGTGCGGGGAGAGGGGTGCGAACGGGTGAACGTGACGAATTCAGCTGAAAACGCACGTAGACAATTAACCCTGGGCTGACGTCTGCAGTGATACATGGACCGGACCCTAGGGAGCGGTGGAAATAAAGCGGACCCAAATAAACACGCTGCTTACATATACTATACCTTCCCTCGCCTTTTTCTCTACTTAGAAATACTGCTGCCTCTTTGAATAATTTCAATAAAACCGTGCAGTAAAGCCTCTTCCAAGTTAGGGCATGAAATTAAAAAAATAACTCGGAGGAAGGAGCACGTGTCGCGGCCAAAAAATTAAAAGAATTTGGAAAATTTAGGAACATAAATCTTCACGGCGTCTAATTACAAGGATCCAGCTCTCGGGTCTTTTCTTGTAGACTTATGGCGGCCATGCGTCATAAATGTTTTTATGAAAAAATAGCGGCGCATCCCAAGGCCCGCTGCAAGAATTATTATACCAACCGACTACCCAAAAAATTTGGTAATATTATGAGAAAGATTATATCCAATATCTAATGCTTTAAGATCGTAAACAGTACGTACATCCTTTGAAATATATTGCGATGAAACCTTACTTGACTTCATTTTGATGTCTGCTTGCCTACTTTGACTCGTAATTTCGCGTCTTTATAAAATATATCAAAGCCAAGCTCGAACGTCGGTGTTCAAATTTGACTTTCTTTCAAAAGCTATAGCTGTCTACAATTCTCATAAAGGCATTTCTGGGGTTTATTGTCAAAAGAGTGCAGTAGTAAAGTACGTCACACTCAGTTTTATATTAGCTTTGGCACAGGGTTGCGCAACGAAGCGACGGGCAGCTCACTCCAGCATAGACTGTGTGTTCGACTGTAGGGCTCTTGAGCTGGAAGAGAAATAAACTGAGCAAACACTGCCCGTCAACTGTGCACGGGAAAAATTATAACAAGTGCAGTTTACAAACAGAAATGTTCATAGGTTGAATGGAAATTAAATGGCAATTAATAAAGCTGTTCACTGTGAGGGTTGAACATTGAAATTTTGTTATACGTGCTGGTGGTTATCGAGGACGTTTTACTATGTCTGATCAGACATTAAAATATTTCACATTAAAGATTTCACGTTAAATTATTGTCTGTTTTATTTCACTTTCGAAATTAGTGGATTAAATTAAGACTGACCCAAAACACATGGCGTGTAAATTAGATCTCTCAACAATGTCGTGGGTAGAAAATATTCAATGATAATGAATTATTATTTTGATAAGTGAGCTTTTTCGTTTGATTATTTGTTAGTATGTTTGAATGCTTGTTACGCTTTCACGCTTTAACTACTTAACTGATCTCCATGAAATTTTGCATTCACGTTGTCGGGTACAGAAAATGACAATATAGGGTACATTCCATTCACCCCGAAACAATTAACGATTCCTGTAGGACCGCGGGTGAAACCGCAGGGTGCGGCTAGTTATTAAGAATTGTTTGATAGAGACAGTTTAAACAAACGCATGCTTCTCTAATTCAATTTAACTGTAGGAATAACTATAGATAATATTTAATTATATTCCTTCCTCTCGAGAGATTACATAGTGTTTTACATATGCAGCACTGCGATTCTGTGGTCTCTTTTGTTTGAGTCACTACTAATTTAATTAGTTAAATGAGTCACTATGTAATCTCTCTACAAGGAAGTTCAAATAATTATTATCAATGTTCACTTATCAGGTAAGCTCGATTGATTGTCAATGATGATGATGAGTAGTTACAAATATAAGTGTTCACGTACAAAAAAACAGTACAAAGAGCAGAGAAAAGTAATATTTGCCTAAAAAGTTTTTCTAGCTAATTTTGAAATACTTGTTTCAACAACTGATATTCACATACTAACTGCCGCATACCCAGTACCTAGTTCTGCATACATATAATTACCTACCTTTTAGAATAACTAGGTTATTAAGATAAAATAAAAACTGCCTAGGCCCAGAATACTCCCTATTTCTTAGTGTCTAGAAGCTCTTAGTACCTACCAACACCAAGGTTCAAAATACAAATGAAACTAAGTTGGAATAAACTCAATGAAACAAAAGTAATAAAATATGTTTACGTGTCTAAATCCTGGAAGAATTTAATAACATTTAGCATGAAATTCGTACTTGCGAAACTTGGAAACATTATCTAGAAGTATGTACAAAAGTTAAGCAATTTATTGTTCGCAAGTTGATAAATTATCATTAAGTGAATGTAGGTTGTAATTTGGAATCTATGAAGAAAGTGTACTTTACAAAACGAGTGGACGATGTTCTAATTATTGTTGTTTTGTCTACATTTTATAAGTAACTCGTATTGTACAATGCTTTTTACTAAATATATCTTAAAAATGAGACGTAGACCTACATAAATCCAACCTGCTGGGTAATAATTGAAGTGTAATTTCTGAAAAAAATACAAAATGAAAAATACCAAATACTCATACCAATTTTTACTCTTAACATGTCCTAAACTAAACATTAATGTTTAAGAGTCCCGCGACGCTCTGAAATTTCCATACAATTGCGCTTCTCAAATTTCTTGAAAACCATTTGTCAGATTATGATGAAATTTAGCATGTACAATTAAATTAACAATATCTCCGCTCCTATGTCTACGCAAAACGTTCTTAAGCGAAAATAGAGCTATGAAAAATATCCGCATTTGTAAAGGGTCACTTTAGACTGATTTATTCAATAGATAGACAAAGGAAATCAAAAATCTCTTTACATAGGGAGGTTGTCTACATCATTAGCTTTTAAATGAATCCATAATACAAGGGACATTCTTAGTTATTTGAGAATGATTTAGAGAAGTGCAAAAGTCATTAAAAAAAAAATTGCAATTTGTCACTCTGTAGGTAACTTTAAAGGCTCGTAAGGATCTTTACTTGCTCTCTTCGCTTGTCATCTTCTAGACGAAATAGCTATGGAAAACCTTAAGCCAATACGAAGTTAGACTAAAGTGGTCGCCGGACTCTTAAGCGGAAAGATCGAGGTATAATAAACTTCCAGTACACAATCCTAGAACCAATAGATGAAACTTGGATTATTTTTCAAGGTAGGTAAACGTTTTGTGATATTTTTTCAAAGGCCGCTCAACGTGTTCGCTTCATGCCAGAACCACATTTGAAATAGAAGACCCTTGTCGAGCGAGGCAACAGCGGCGGCGTAAAGTGACGCGCGTCTTTGAAGCCTCTCTATTGTAAGCTTCACGTGCTAAAGAACTGTCGACTTCGGTTAAAGAATGTTCAATTTATCCATTCCATCAAAATATTGGAAAAGTTTACAATACGTGTAGATTTAGTCGCTCTATTATGATTGCTGTGGAACAAGAAGATTTTTCAATACGATTATGATAGAGTCAAGCTATAATATTGTGTTGAGAAAAGTGTGTTTATATTATTGTGTTGAGAAATCAAACTGTGTTTCATATTGCCAAATTTAGTATTCATTTTTAGCAATATCTCCTTATATTCTAGCGCTTCAATTTTCGAATAATACAAAGACAATCAACTTTGATATAACCTTTATCTAATTATGTTTGTACGAAAATGTAATCTTGGACTTGGAACTCAAAGTAATCAAAACTATACAGGGTTTAGATCGAAATAAATGCAATAATGATACAATCAACATTTCACGATTGTATCAGTTTTAAGATTACTTAGAAGCATTTCTAGTGCCTAAATTGTATATTTGTTGAAATGGAATGTTGTAGAATTCTACATAATACAAATAACGTCTAGCTAAAAATATAAGCTTAAATATACTAAGTATACTTAACGTTTTGTTTGAAGTTTTGTAGGAACGTGCCTGCCGATTCGTTCACTTTTGTAGATTCAGTTTTATTTTATTTACTAACCACCATCGAAATATGATTCGAATGAAAAGTTTGAACTCCACGTAATACTTCATATAGGTATGTTTTTGGTGGTAAATAAACTATTTACATTTATTTCGGCAGCATTATCCTCTTGATCCATTCACATTTGATGGGGCATTCCGTATTATGTGGGTAGCCAATCACACGACATGATTGGCCATATTCACGTGCCCGACCCGACCTTTGGACGGAGAAATGCGCTATTCCGTCACAAGGAATAACTCCATAAATGTTTTCCGAAACACAAAAGCCGTTTGCTGAGCTGTTGCCACCCTCGCATGGGGAAAGCATTTATTGCAATAAGCAATCGCGACCAACCGACATAGATAATGGCCGATAATAACAATTAATACTAAAATTCTACTAAAGTATAAGATGCGTTTGGAAATACCAATAAGTTTGCTCAGATTGTAAAATTAATTTACTTGCCTAATTTTTAGATTAAATTAAGTTACATAAGTAAGTACTATAATCGTGACGTGTATTTTTTTCTGATATTGTAAGCCACAAAAACGTTACAGATAGGTAGGTAGGTATGACTGTTAAATGTGGCTCAACCACATTGAAACACAATCTATAATAACTCTCGAAAAAGAGCAAAGGTCAAATTCAATATGAAGAGAATAAAACCCTCTCTCGAGGAAACGGACAAATAAGAAACCCGAAAGCGGTTGGAGCTTCAGTTACAATAACTATTGTCACATTCAATCAAAGCATTCAAACGGTGGTGTGTGCCCCGACGAAATAAAACGCGGGATGTTGTACGTACTCGTAACAATCCCGGGATCCATACAGTAAAAACAGTGGGATCTCATCCAATTTTGCATTCAATCTACGACCACGAGAATTGCTTCCTCCGAGATGACCCGCCACTTCCACTCGCCGTAAAGCGATGACCTAATCCGGTTTATTTGATTTGGGTTCCTGACTTCAGCTTTCTTTATCAATTTGTGAAAATAATGTCAGATGTGAAAGCTCAGGGACACTCTCTAATAATTTCACGTTCAGACAATTGGAACCTTCGATAGGACATCGGAGGTGTCAGTTAAATTTATCGGCGTGAAATTGATAAAACATTTTACCTTTACTGCCGTCTTGATTACTTGGCCTGAATAATATTCTTCATTTATTGTGCTTTTTATAGATAACTATATTTATGAATAGTACTACGGTGGTTTTAACCAAGTTCAACGATAAATTTGACAAGTTACTGAATAAATAGATAGATTGTTCACATCAAACATTACAAACAAAAGGATAGTATTTACTTACAGTAACAACTTCTGGATAAAGATGAGCTTGTGCTTGTTAGAAGACTTACTTATATTGATTGCGCTAGTTTAGTAAAGAAGAGGGGAAAAACAGACTTATTTATAATAGTGCTAATAGGCTGTGCCTATTTTTAATAGTGTCAAAGAGCCAACGAACGCTATTATGCGTTTCAAGTGAAAAGAAGAATTAATTAAATACGTGACATTTGAAGCGCAGACAATTTATCAAAGCATGATTCAAATATCTCAATCCGTTTCAGTCGAGATGCCGCTCAAAGGTTGCGCTGTGTGCCTGACACGAGTTGCTTTGATTCTACAAATTTAACGTCTCGCTGAATTAGCTCCAGAGATGCAGCTACACAGAACAAAGAAAACTTTAATTTGGGAATCTTAATTAGCACGTTTAAACTGTCCACGAGACGAGTTTCAAAACTATAAAGACATCGTGCAATCCTACATTTTGGTTCTATTTGCTACGTGAAGCGAAAACGCCGGCCCATTAATTGAGAAGTATACGTAAATAAAGAAGTTATAAAGAGTCGCGCGGCGGACTAAACAGGCCTGTTGTGGGTCATGTGATTAATTCCAGCGAACACTTTCCGTCCACAAATGGCTTGTCAGAAAGTTTATTGCAGTAAAAAGCTCGAGTTTGTACCGAGAGAATGACGCGAGGCTTTACACTAATGGCCCTTGAAGTTTCACCCATTAAAACCAAGTTTTTTTCTGCTCAAATTGGGTAAGTAACAACTTTATATGCGAGGGAGGCCTCTTGTGATGTTCATATACTTACTTTTAATACGGTTGCTCCATGAATTTTGTAGCCACTTGGGTTGTGGCCCTTTTGAGACTTAATGTTAGCATTAAATACGAGTGGAGGTACTTTATTTGAGTCACGGTACTTTATTTGAGAATATCAATTAGTGAGGCAATAGATTTGAAGACAAAACGCGCCTAATGAGGAAGTATTTTCAGGTCACCTTATAGACGGGGCCAATTTGCATATTATCGGGGTGTGGACAGAAGGTCGCGTGACAGTCAGGTTGAATTACCATAAGAATGGCCCAACGAGGTGAACGTTTTGTTAAGATTCCTGCCGACGACGTCCCGTAGCGGCTCAACTTTCTTAACAATTACAAAGAAAAAGTCCACTTTCTGCGGTTTGCAGTGAGTCGTCAGACGTAGTGCGGATATAGTGTGGAGTTCGCTAAGTTTAAATGTCCATTTTGAACAGAGTGTGTTCAAAGAACGTACAAGAACTTCAAAGATGAAATCAAATGTACCTACTTGGAAGTTAAATACGAAATTATCAAAAGTCAATCAACAAATTATCCTTTCTTTCATCACAAATTCTTCACAAGTTATCTTGATCAACAACTGCTCAAAAATGATTTGACAAAAGCATTCGCAATATCCACACCTTGGAGACGAAAATTAAATAATATTTATTTCCATTAGCAGGAGCTATCATTGCCAGTGTTTCATTGTCACGGTGTCACCAGCCCGCCAGGTTTACTGTCGCATGCTCGGGGGCAGTTTCCTACCACCAGAAATTTAGGGTCCATAAAATTGATGAACAGCTTCTTAATAGCGTCTAGTTAGTTGGGATTTTTACAGTGACACGTCTCTGTAAAATAAGGGGACGAAATGAGGTCAGTGGCGGTATTGAGATAGAGAGAATCAATTTAGTCGAACACCGTTTTTCCCTGGGTCGGCTAAAGTGTAGTCGGAACAATATTTGCAGTAGAGTCGCTGTATCGAGCGATGCTGTCGGCATTATTACGATTTGTAACTTCGCCTCTCTACAACTTTTTGATGTAGAACAAGTATACAAAATATATTGTAGTTAGGTATGATGTTTATGACTCAGCAGTTTATTTTTGTAAAGGCATAGATAACATGACAACAATCAATTATTGGGCAGAAGCACGTGCCAGCAGTTTGTACAAACCAAAACAAAAAGTAAACAAACTGTTTTCAAACTTTTACAATACAATACAATACAAAAACTCTTAATTGACACCAAATACAACATAAATCTAAACAAACACTCAAAAATATAGACGTAATGGGCGGTCTTATCGCTTAAGAGCGATCTGTTCGAGACAACCTTTGGATGGAATAAAAACATTACGGCAGCACGTTACGATTATGTATGACGGTGATGGTGTGCTAAAGAAAAAATAAAATAAAATTAATTATTAATTTAAGTAAAAAATTAAATTAATTTAAATATAATATTATAATATTAATTAAAATAATATAAATTAATTAAATTTACTTGCAAATTTGAGAACAATAATAAGCTTACATACTAATAATACCCCCAAAAATAATTTTACTAAATAAACAAATAAACAACCCAGTCATAAACATACACAAGTACCTAAATCAATAAATAAATTAATACATACGAGTATACTATAGGAAATATATTATAATATATTATTTTATTTTGTTTAAAAGAAACCCGGCGGAAATAGACCAGCTCTCGGCATAACAAATAGGTAAGTTCATTTCATAGTTTATCTTTGTTATAATTTAATTTAGTAGTCCCCCAGTAACGTTCAGTCGCCTTGGTGGTAGGACGCGACGTGTGCCTATTCTGCCTATCATGAGTTATGAAGCCTGATAATTCCAGTCTCGGTGGCCTTGTCTTCGCGTGACGCTTTTGCGTCGCCTTATCAGCCCTCTTAGATCGTTCCACGGCAAATTTACTGAGACTTGCTTCATAAAGTACGGTGGTTACTTCGCGCACTGTGCTTTGTTCGGGAAAGGGTACAATTGTAGGTCATTGTCTATACTTTTAATTTTATGAGATAAGGTTTGTGGTGTGCAAGAATGTGTTTTATTATGACAGTGATCGTTTTTATTTAAGTTTTAGTTAAAATAATAAAACATATCGTCACGCCTTTCCCCCGAGGGGGCTGGCAGAGGTGTAATACAACACCCACATTTCGCCGGACGATATACGGTCCCAAATGTGACTGGGGCTTGTCGCCATACATCGGGCTCCAGTCATGTAGCAGATGACATACAATTTGCACATATGTTTACAGTATTAACGAATAAGTGAGTGCCGTCGGCTGGGTTCGAACCCGCTCCCTCTGGCTTGAGAGGCGGACCCAACTAGTTCTCCCAACTAGGCTGCCATCGCTTCAATGTTAGTTAATCGTTGTTAAAATGCTACATTTAAAATATGTTTAGATTTTTACTGAAAAAAATCCAGCGTATGGGTATAACCATTTCTTTTATTTTTATTTATTTATTAACTAGCTGTCACCCCGCGACTTCGTTCGCGTTATATATATATATATATGTGAGCTATCCTATCTGTTAAGTTAGATCGAACTGCACACGGTGTGCAAATTTGATTGAAATTGGTTAAGTAGTTTAGGAGTCTTTAACGGACACGTAATTTAAATATTAAGATATTAACGCATTTTAGCAATTATACGTATCAAAAGCTTAAAATTAGAGTCAGATTTCACAAAATACACCATAATCTAAAATTATTAGTAAAAATGTCAAAATTTAAATAATATTTAATATAATTACAAAATGTGAAATAAAATTTTAAATAATAATACACACAAATACAAATTACGGAGGTATATAAGATTACAAAATATCATACATTATAACCATAACTATACATTAAAAGCTTATAAGCTAAATTTCAGGCCAGTGCACGTAAATACTCTGAATACTAAAAACGATGAAGAGACAGACAGATGAACAAGGAGAAAGTATGGGTTCTATTTTATTAAGGATCTCTGAAATTTTAATGTAATTTTGTAATCAAATACAGTTAATAACTTGTTCCAAGTATTTCAGATAACTAAATAACTTTTTCTTCTGGTAAACAAAAAGAAAACATTAAATGGTGCAGTGGTTTTTCTAGCGATAATCGCACTAAATTTATCACCGAGATATTATTAGACGGAACAGGGTAAAGAACGATAGATATTTTGGAGCTTCAACTATTCGGCAAGTCACGCGATCCCTTAATTCGTATTTCATTGTCTCTCATTGCAGAGTCTAGTCTAACGCAACGCAGTTCAATGTTAGTGTCAAAAGCTAAAAGCTTCGTTACTGTCATGATATTTTAATAAAAATATCACTACTAATTGACTGACATAATTGTTGCTAAGTAGGTACCAGTCTATAGTATTTTGTCTTAGTCGTGTTTAAAATTGTAAAAGAAAATAAAGCCAATTTACTGGTTCCATTTATTTATACGGTGATATTTCCTTTCCATTTCATTTTAGTAAAAATATCATGATGCATCGAAATCACTTTAAAGTGTAATCAATCGGGCGATTGTTAGCGAGCGAAGCGTCTCTGCTTTAGCTTCGACAAAAATGCTCTCGTATGTCCGAATTCTGCCTGGATATCTGTCCGGATCTTTGTCTTCGTCTAAAGCCAACATGGCCACACCGCTTTGTCATCCGTTTGATTTTTTCGTATTTAAGTTATTAAATCTAAGATGAAGATGATAAAGGAGAGGGTGATGAAAGATGAGATGAATCTCTCCCCTTTTCCAATTTCAGTAAAGCCGTGGATACTTTACTGAAACTTGAAGTCGAGTTTTGTAGAGAACACGAAAAGTAGCATTTACTAGTGTTTGTATCTTTTGCCCACACTCGTGCACGTAACGAACTGGCAAAGGTTAATAATCCACAGTTATTACACTTTAACACTCCAAAAATCACAAGTTTTAGAAAATAATACAAAATCACGACATCATCTTTTCGGTTCCCGCCAGAAAACCCTGAGTAGGTTCAATAATTATACAGATTTTTTTTGCCGAGGAAGTTTTTGGAAATATTTCAAAATTGCGAGATATGATATTTAAAACATACATCTCTGAATTATAGTTATCGAACCTGCTCACAACATTTCACGAGAATTGGTTGAGGAATGCGACCTGTTGGGGAGGACTCCAAGGATCGATGTCTCCAACTCACAGAGTTACTAGTACATATATTCACAACACAAAAATACTACTAATTGACTCGATATAAATGCTACCTACATTTATATCGAGTAGGTACACATATAGTACTACAGTATTTTGTAATTCTTAGTCGCGTTTAAAATTGTAAAAGAAAATAAAGCCAATATACTGGTTCCATTTATTTATACGGTGATATTTCCTTTCCATTTCATTAACAAAGACGTAGTATTTTACTTTTAATTTCAAAATCGTAAACATCCAGTAATGCATTCAATGCTGAGCCGGGATAAAATGTTGGGTGTGAATGCGAACAAGGAAAAGATTTTACTCTCATCCTATCTCCCTAGCTTAGAAACTTTCAATAGAAATATATTGAGTGCATTATATTCACGAACAATATGCACTAACATCGTTTCTTTCTACTTTCAAAGAAGCTACAAAGTACTAGGTATTCATATTTCAACGCAATAAAACAGAAATGCAGCAGCAAATCTTTGTACATTTTTCTTATTTTTTAGTTTAAAGTTTTTGTTTAAAACCGCCTTCTTCTTCAAATGTTTTTTTTACAGATTTTACAAGAAGAAATCTTTCAAAACGGAATATTTTAAGATTTAAGTTCGGCACTCAGAGTATTAAGTAATTACTTGAACTATCGGTAAGCAAAGATTTCCTTTGAAAATGTAGCCCTTAGGGATGGTTTACGTAGTAATTAACGTATTTGAGTGAGGCGGAAAGATTGTTAAGTAACTTTGGCATAGATTGAGATTACGTATATGAATAAAACCTTCATGGACACTCCTTCCTGCCCATATTTATAAACACCATCACGTGGCGAAGTGAGTAATTTGTGTCAAACAATTACTTTGTGCGTTACATTTCATTTTCATGTCTTGAAATATTTACTCCCATTATTCACACGGTTAGGTTTTCATCAACTAAAAGTTTCGGATTATGGGCCCAATGAAAATTTTCCATTTCAATGGGTTTTTACCTAATGTTCGGTTCTCTAGACACTTATTGGCAGAGGCTTTCGCGGGGATGAGTCGCGATCATTAATCACGTCAATTTATTCACAACTCCTACTTCCCTCCAGTGACGTAGTGACTAAATCAACATCTTTCACTGAGATTGGTAATTTTATCCGGATTCTTGCTTCAGTGGCGACACTTAATTTGAGTTTTGGGAACTTTATACCCAAATTACCTCATACGTATCGTAAACTTTAAAAATAGTAACTTTATGATAAATAGGAACTTTTCGCCGGACGATATTCAGTCCCAAATGTGACAAGGGGCGAGCCTGTCGCCATACACCGGGCTCCAGTCATATAGCAGATGACATACAATTACGTATCGTATAGTTTAAATCGTTAAATCGTATATCGGCAAACGAAGTGTTGGTCGGCCTCCAGCACGTTGGGTCGACGATGTTGTAAATGTCGCGGGTCGAACCTTGTCAAGATTCGCACAGGACCGGGATGAGTGGCGTACGAGAAGAGAGGCCTATGCTCAGCAGTTGGCGATTACGGGCTGATGATGATGATGATGGTTTAAAAATACTTACTTCTTCGTAATCAGAATGCCTCGGAGGCCTAGTTGGTTGTGAACCTGCTTTATGACCTTGCGTGAGGGTGGGTTCGATTCCCACCTAGAGCAAACAATCATGAGAATATGATGAACATGTCTGTTTGTTCTAAGTCTGGGTAGTTAATATCTATTTAAGTAATTATTTAAAAACATACCTACATATATGTATTTGTATTCATTCGTCTTTGGTAGCCATAGTAATCAGTTTCGGGTCAGACAACCGTGTGTAGAAAATATCCTGTTGTAAGTATTTATTTCAAATAGAACTTAGAGATAGTACCTACTTTCCGTAACAAAAGAATTTCCTTACCTATCTACACAAATACTTTAGGGCAAAGTATCGTTCCCTGGGTGTCCGTTGGTTCATAGACAGAGATCTAAAATGTTTGGCCTCTGTGCTCTATTAGGGGTGAAAAGTGCTCAAGGACTCAATGGTGCGAAGTGTCGGAGTGGTCGAAGCGACGACGCAAGCGTTATTAAAATTTGCCTACAGCGCGCTACTAGTACCCACCGACGAGGAAGAAAGCTGAAATTAAGCGATATTATTTCGCTGCCGATTCGTCAAGTTAGCCTTGGAATTTTTTTTATTGCCGGCAGTATTTTCCCCGTTGAAGTTTGCTGGTAAATCGAGGAAAAATGTTTTACTGACAGTGCCGGAAACGGGGCTTCAGGTCGTAATGTCTCCGTTTACACGATTTATTCAGCTTTAGTATGCAATTAAACGCATTTATTATTACTAGCTGCAAACCACGACTTTGTTTGCATAGCTAAGTACTAATAAAATAAATAAAGATATGAAAGCAAACTTTTTTGCAACATCACTTTGTACTACTAAAAGTACTTAGCTACCTAACAAAAATGTTGTAACGTTACGTAACAAAATCTAATTTCTTAAAGACTTAAGTTTCATAACAAAATCTTATTCAGAGGGGTTCAGCACTTCCAATTTTTTTTTTTTTCACTTTAACACAAGCATACATTTGTAAAATAAAATTAGTTTCCAGCGAAAGCTCCCAAAGTGTAAAATGGAAGTGCATTCCTACACAAGCAGGTAGCGGCATAGTGGATCCTCTTATCCTGCGAGGGTGTGGAAAGGGTTAATGCGGTCAGGCTGGCCGTGTTGTTAGCCGTACGACCGCCATTCACCCCATACAGCCCTCAGCTACATAAAAAGGTTATCGAAATAATTTTTGATGTTCCCCCAATTGTCGTTTCGGCAGAGAGAAGTTTGACGCAATGAATAAAAATAACGTGAACAAGGTAGCTTATCTATGTTTACGGACGATACGTTTATTACAAAGTCTATTTTTTTAGCTAAATTAAATTGCCTGCTCTTTTTCGCTTCAAATAACGTACAAAAATGTTGATACATTTTCACATATTATAAGAAAATATTCACGTTCAATTTTCATATTGCTGTTATCGAAAAACGGACAACGCTTCGATCAAATTATCCTGTTATAATGGATTCATTGTGTACATAAAAGGTCCGCTAAATACCTACGTAGGCTTTTAATATTATTCATTTTGTTTAGTTACCTCAAGGCATAATTTTATTTTTCCATTACCGTTTTCGGCTTAATTGCCGTTATTAAAGAATATTAGGCTGAAACAAAAATAATACCGATTACACTTTCTTCATTTACTTTTTGTAACTTTTACTAATGAAACAAACTAAGAGCAGTTTAATTTAATTTAATGACATTTAATAAAGTCTGTACTTACTGTGAAAACGCACCAGCAATTTCACAACTAAAACGTTATAGTGCTTTTTATAAACAATCAACTACAACAACTTTAAGTCATTACTTAGGCAAACTTGGGCACACTAATTTAGTTTTTAAGGTAGACATTTCTAAAATAGTTTAAAACGAATTTTACAAAACAGATGGCTTATGTGAAACGTAGGTTCTAGAACTCGTAGCAAAGGAACACAAAGAATGGAGTCGATTGATTTGTGTTTTTTTATACTCGTAGGAGCGGGTGTAACCTGTAAGAAAGGGTTGGAGCGGCGAGTCGCCTCTACCCGTGAAACAATCTCGGCTGCTACTATCGCGACTCGCCCGTCCCCGTGATTTGTACCCGGCTTCCTATTTATTCATGCGGTTTCTAGAGACGATTACCTACTCCCCGGGCTCATGAATAAATTTGAATAATTTCCCGCTGAGGTGTAAATGATGCAAGTTTTTGCATTTAAAACTGTTATTAATCACTTTACTTTTTCTGTTGACAAATTACGCCGTCGCTGTCGCGCTGTTACTTATTTACATTTTTTATTTCAAGCTCACTCTGTAAACTGATGATTTATGGAGTACGACGTAAGTGAGCATATTTTGCAGTCGTATGTCAAAACATAATGTAAGAAAATCGCAACGCCAGCATTTATTATTATGTTAATAGGGAGGGCGTTAAACTTGAGCGGAAATAATTCCTTCATAATTTATGCACATTCGTCCTTCATTAAGTATCCTAGTGCAATGGCCAGTAGTCACGGTCGGTGCGCTCATTAGCATAACGGAATAGATAACACCAATTATGATGGAGAGTGTATTGTTTTAGTTAAGTCTTTCAGTCATCTGAATTTATGCTGTAACAAGCTGATTACCGCGATTTCATACGAAATGCTTGCTTGGGCTTTGGCTTCACAGTAGGTTCCCTTTTAGCGAATAAGTTTACAAAATATGTTTTCTTAGTATTCAACTATAGTTTTATAGTTATAACATAATTTCATGCTATTAGACCCACCAGTTCAAGCTATACGCTGTATACATGTCAGGCAAGCAGTCAGTATTTTTAGGTGCCTAACTTATTTCAATTTTATACGAGTATGATATTAGAACGCAATCTTTTTGTGTGATAGTGAACGGTCTTTTTTTTCCGTGCCTAGTTAATTTATTATTTTTTTAAATCTTTGAATGGCCACAACACACCTGATGGAAAGTGACGATGCGGTTTAAGTTGGAGCACGCTTGCCTATGAGGTGTCTATTTACTCTTGTCTTGAAGAGACCCAAGTTGTATTTATTGCTGGGGAACAACGAGGCAGGAAGTGCGTTCCACTCCTTGGCAGTTCTTTAATTTATTTTTTATGATAAGTAATGGAAATAGAACAGAAATTATTACACGTTTTGCGAGCGACACGATCGTTGCTCTTGTCGGTTGAAAACACAAAAAATATGCGTAGTAAATCCCAGGGTAATTGGCAAGAATTACAAATCTTGTCATACAGTGATATAACCAAAATACTCAAAAAGCCCTCGATGTTTGATCTTGTTTATCAAAGAGTTCTTAGAATCACCATTCAAAAAAGTTCATTAAATTTTCTAAGAAAAACCTGAGCAGTTATTATACGTACAATGGCAAAGGTTTCTTTAAGCCTTAAATATAAAAGATCAGCTTTGACTTCCGCTGTATTATTCCGACAACAAGATCTCAAAACTTTGCGAAATAGAACAGATCAATACCAATTTATGTACCTACCTAGTTTTAATACAAAACCCTACCTATTTTTCTACAATAAGTGCTCTAGCTCAATTATTCATGTACTAATCCTAATGATCACTAATTAGTGGTGTTCGTGAAAACATAATTATCATGTTGGTCAGTCGCGCTCCCGGTGCAAGATTGATCGCGCCCCGCCGCCGGACTCGGCACGCCACGCCAGTCCGACACGACTTTGGCGAAACGGCTCTATGAAACATTCGTACATTTTTATCAATAAAAGAGACTCTAAATAGTTATATTGTGTAATATTTAGTACCTAAATAAACCAAGGTTTTCGCCCATAAGATTTAAAAAATTGTTCTGGGGAAGATTTGAGAGCCATCGTCATTCTTCTTGTCTCGTCACTTTCGTTTTCCTGTTTCTTTATTATTGTAGTTATTTTTGACGAATGTTTTTTTAAATATATCGTTTATAATTTAAGATTTTAAAAGATTGTCGGCGCGGTGCTCAGAAAATCTTTGAACTTTGAAAAATAATAATTTTGAGTTCAAATCTAGCAATTAAATATTGCTGGATTAAAATTACTTGTTGTAAACAAGCAGTTTGCTGTTTTTTAATGCAAAAAGCCGTGTTATGATTTATGGTCTGTAAAACATAACTGTAAAACACAACTGAAGGTTTTTTCAAATTTTAATTTAGAAACCCGTTAACTATTTTTAAATTAATGTCTTGATTAATAAGCGATTAGTGCTAGTTTAAAATGATTACTGGTACTGGTCTTCTTGTCTCGTCACTTTCGTTTTCCTGTTTCTTTATTATTGTAGTTATTTTTGACGAATGTTTTTTTAAATAAATCGTTTATAATTTAAGATTTTAAAAGATTGTCGGCGCGGTGCTCAGAAAATCTTTGAACTTTGAAAAATAATAATTTTGAGTTCAAATCTAGCAATTAAATATTGCTGGACTAAAATTACTTGTTGTAAACAAGCAGTTTGCTGTTTTTTAATGCAAAAAGCCGTGTTATGATTTATGGTCTGTAAAACATAACTGTAAAACACAACTGAAGGTTTTTTCAAATTTTAATTTAGAAACCCGTTAACTATTTTTAAATTAATGTCTTGATTAATAAGCGATTAGTGCTAGTTTAAAATGATTACTGGTAAAGTATTGTGTAACCGAAACAGTTATTGAAGATCTACTGTTGATCTAGTGCAAAACATGCCGCGCGTTTTAAATATTTTAAACTTTAGAGAATTAGCCCAATGGTTAAACAGAGCACCAAAATAGTTGAATGAATTACCAAATCATAGTTTGTCACTTTAATCGATGTTACTAGCAATTTGTGATCAATAATTAGCCCATACTAAGTGACTACCACGCAATCTTGCTTATGTTAACTTTGGCGGGCCGTGGCAAGGCGACATTACAGTCGCTTGCAGACTTTTGCCGAGGCATCTTACAAGAACCCTTTCCAATCATTGTTTAGGACTTAGAGGCTGTTATAATTGTTCTTCAATGAGAATAAAAGTGAGTTAACATGTTGAATGTTTTCATTATTTGCAAAGATTGAGTAGCCTACCGGCGTAGATATAAGAACTAAATTACGTCGACTCAGCTGACGTCACTATTCCTGAAAATCCGGATGGGTATGGTATGTTACGATATATAGTTAAATTATTAATATTTACTACTAGAATCCATTAATATTTTCGGGACATTTTTGCCCACGTTCATCTGACCCAAAACTAAGCAAAACTTGCTACGAACTATGCATCTTGTTGATTAATGTTGGCTACAAACTACTCGTAGTTACCTAAACACCTGAAGTTTTAAAACTTACATTTCCAACCAGGACAGGTATTTGAATTGTTGTTTACCAGTAACCGAAGAGCATGTATGAAGAGACTCATGGGAGTAGAAGAAGCGAAAGATGAGTGCCAGCATCGTAGCAAGTGGAGAGAAGTGGAGTGGATAAGCGAGTGTCTGCCTATCTCTACGGAAAAAAGGCATGAATACTATATAACAAAATAACAATAATAATACTGTATACAATACAATACATCTTTATTGCACACCAAAAATACAAAGTAAAAGAAACATAAAGAAAAAATACATTTATATCATTCGGCAGTTACAAGGGCGGCCTTATCGCCTAAAGACGATTTTTTTTATTTATGTGTAATTATGTACATAAAATAGATGTAAAATTCTAAATACATTTTATCCAGATTGGGAAAATAATTATAGTGCCACAATTGGTCTCAAAAATAACCAGTATATTTTAAGCAAGCACAGGCGTCCTCGGATTACGCAGTCGCTGTTGATCCGACGTTAATCTACCTATCTATGTAGATTGCAAATCAATAATTTACACACAAACGCCCGCTGTTGTATAGTTAAGAGCAATCATAATACGATTTAAACGTGCTTGCGTATGCGTGGAGCGTACTATGTGGATTTTCGATATTTTGCCGATAGGCCGATAGCGCTTAGTTGACAATCAGAGATGAATTTATGGCTAAAATTGCTGGTTACGTTAGTTCAGACTACAAGTTTACTATAAACTTATACTTACCTGTTTTGCTATAGCTAATACAAGGATCTACTATATGTATATAGGCATTCGTTTTATATTTTGTAACATAACATATGTATCGTCACGCCTTTCTTCGAAACGGTTACACCGGACTACATCTCGAAACACGACTAGGTCATTTCACGGCATGGCTTGGTCCGGTGGGTGGTAACTAGCCACGGCCGAAGCCTCCCATCAGAGTTTGCTACCCGGTTAGCACTACCCGGGGACCACGTGTAGGGAATCAGAATAGAGTACACTCCTACGGACGTGGGTAGCTCAGCCCCCAAAATCCTCCGACAATTCACAGTATTGATACATAATAGGTACCTATTATAAAATAGCACTCTATTAGCGAAATCTATAGCTCTGTAAAGCCTTTCAGTGCCACCACGTGCTAATTATCTCGACGTGAATGTAGAATCACTTTCAATAGCTAAATAATTACGGCCTTGGCAACAAGTAAGACACGTAAATATTCATTTCGATCATATTTCCAACATAAATATGTTACTTTAAAATCAGAGTGATTGCAGTTATGAGTAAATTCATTTATGGAAAACTATTCTAGAGCCATATGACCGAGTTGGCAGCGTCTTTGATGAGTTAATAAATTGAGTCAAGACTGGCGTTGATTAGTATTTTATGAAGTTGGTAAAACTTTTTAATATCGAAACTGTAAGAACTTTGAATTTGTAATATACAATAAATTTTAATTATGCTTAGAACGTACTTACTGATCTAAATATTCCAGTATACAAAATGTATTTAACCGTCAACAATGGATTACATAAATGACAAACAACGTGAAACGTTGTGTACTTAAAGCAAAAGGTAGCTTTTGATCCAATCCCTGTTCGCCAGGTACCTAGTTATCTACATTAGATAGCATAGTAGCATAGCGTCATAGCAGTTCCAATTGTTTCATGCCCTAATAGCATGTTAAAACTTTGAAATACAACCGATATCAGCATCATATGACGTGCAACTAAGTGGTGTCCATTAATCGTCCACGTGACACGTGCTGTCGGATCGGGAGTCGCGTGACGGACGCATGCATGCCGCCGCCGAGCTTCATGCACCACTGGACTCCATGCATATGTTAATGAACGAACGGTTTGTCATTTATGTAATTTAATCTGACAGTTTTTAGAGCATCTATTCATGTGTTTACAAATATCCATTAAAGCTTAAAATGTCCGTGATAAATGTTGTCATAATAACTTTTTTATACTTCTTAATAATTTGTCATCAATTAAGCAGCTAGGGACCAATGTTAAGAAATTTGCTTTTAAGGAGAAAAAAAACTACATCTAAATAAGTTCTGGCGTTTTAGAGAAATATGACGATAAAGATACAAAGACACAAGCAATATTTTATTACAAACGAGCAATTAAGAGCAATGTTGCTATACAATACACAGCTAGGTATATCTCTATTATATTTCCAACTATTCTTGAGCTCTACGTATGAAGTCGATATACCTATTCGTAATTCAAACGTGAAACGTTGTGTACTTAAAGCAAAAGGTAGCTTTTGATCCAATCCCTGTTCGCCAGGTACCTAGTTATCTACAATTCGGTTGACTGTGTTCAAGTAGGCTTTATTTACAAAACGATTTGTAACAAAGATAGTATTTCAGTACAAAAATCCAATATAAAGGAAAGTTCGAGAAAATGACACAACTATGTAAATAAGACGACGGCGTGATTCCTCTACCCACTTTGTACACAAAAGAAAATAAACATTCATTTTCTTTCCAATGAAGGCTGAAACTACACACATTGCTCAGTCCCAACTTGTTTCCCTTAGGATCAACTCATTTGGACACGGGGCAAATTTACACAGGCCAATCTAATATGGAGACCAACGCGAGATACCTTCGCCACTTTCTAATCTATGAGTTTAATTTGGGCCCCGAAAACTCTGTAGTAATATAAAAAGTAGCCAACTAATTACATACGTGCCGGCCTGTGTCTTTTACAGACGATTTAAACAGTCCTTTCAGTTAATTTACAACTCAGTAAAATGTTTTCTGTGAGGCTAATAATTAGACTTGCCTAGTTACGAAATTGAATTGGAATTAATTTAGAGTAAGTTGGTCCCAATGAGGAAGTCAATACCTCTGATTACACAGAATTCGATAATTGTACAGTCTTATAAATTTAAGGAACTTCCAAAGACAGAATTTGACTTTACGAAAAGTATCTATCAATAATACTCGTACCAATTTGGTTTAGTTAACGCTTACTTCGCAGACTAATTGACTTTTGTATTGAATACCAAATCACGAACTAAAATGATCACTATTGAAAGTTTGTAAGTGCGTATGTGTATGTATTTTCATCAGTCATCTCTGTAATACTGAATGAATTTGAATGTAGGCCAAAACAAGAGGAGGTATGTGACGTGTAAATATTGGAGTTATCAATTAACTCTGACATTTGATTTTGGAAGTTGCCTGCACTACACTTGTAATCACTTGTGATAGATACTATATATTGAGAATATCCCCCTCAAGTTACTCTTATTTCAGATTAATGTTCAAAAGCAGCTGAGTCAAAACCGCGAAATTTTTCGGAGTAACATTTGCGCAAAATTTAGCGTGAAGCTAGTTTATTTCAACATACATTAATCGCGAAAAAACAAAGGTTCGCGTAGAATAGCGGGCATATGTGAAGCACTGTTAGTGACAATTTATATAAGTAGGTAAATCACTAGGTCTACATAACATATCGTCACGCCTTTCCCCCGAGGGGGCTGGCAGAAGTATAATACAACACCCACACTTCCCCGGACGATATTCGGCAGTTCCACATATACCTACTGATCTACCTTACTAGTAGAGAAGAGTGGATTTTTTTTCCACTTATTACTACTAGAGGGAAAGCTCATTCAGTCCCAAATGTGACAGTGAGCGAGCCTGTCGCCATAAGTACACCGAGCTCCAGTCATGTAGCAGATGACATACAATGCGCACATATGCTCACAAAATGAATAAATTGGTGCGTGGCTGGGTTTGAACCCTCTCCCTCTGGCTTGAGAGGAGGGCCTTCTCCAATTAGGCTATCATCGCACTAGGTCTAATGCCTAAATTGTCCAAAGAGTTAAAGAAAATTGTCGTTTCATATGAACAATAAATTTATATTTTTATATAACCGTACTCAGTTCCCAAAACAAACAAAGCAGCAGCTCTAAAAATATAGCCTTTATCCCATAAGTCCACGACGAACATTTATATTTGTAAAACAATCTCCGTAAAGCGTCTACCGCAGCGTTTATGGGTAACCCACGGCGAGTTCGTTTCCTCTGAGATAAAGGAACATCATTTCTGTTATCGTCACAGAGCAAGTCATTTTTAACCTAGTATGTACAAAATGGGATATAATATGCCCCTGAGGCCGGCGGACCCGAGATATTGAACTGGTCGGGTAAAACGAATAGCTGCGCTGAGCCGGCAACAACCGCTATGAGAGAATTGCCTTGGCTAACTCGAAACGTGCAAGTAAATAAAGTTTTGGTAAAAGGTGTTTTTACCAGAGAGCTGGTGTTCTGTTAAGCGAGTTTTGCGGATAATAGGGGTTTGAGGTCAATGTGAAAATGAAGCATATTATGAGAAATTAGGCTCGCTTAATAGATTATAGAAAGACTTTTATTTTACTCATACTAATCTGTCGATAATGATTTGCGTTCATGTTCTGTTGGATACAAATAAATAGCTAACATTATAAAAATCTAAATGTCTTTTTTCTGAGTTCAAAGGTAGGTTTTTTTAATCTTTTGACTTAACTGTCATAACTAATTTTGTACGTAGGGTCAACTGGGGCAAATGCGTCTGTGGGGCACTTGCGTCTTTCGAGAATTGCTGACATACCCTTCACAAATTAGGTCACTAACGCCATCTTGTATAAATTATTGCAACTAAAGATAAAAAAAGATGTAGGTGGCGCCTAATTTCTCAGTAATTCTCGAAAGACGCAATTTCCCACAGACGCATTTGCCCCAGTTGACCCTATATATACATGCATAAATGTAAAACATTATCGATTGCGTCGCCAAAGTTTATTTTATGATACATGAAACTTTTAACTGGATTCGATGAACGATTCGTCAATGTCAGGTTATATTTAATTCCTATTTGAAATAGCACGATGATACATCAGTATAAAACAGATAGGTACAACTTTATAAGCGTTAAAAGCTTCCATCAAAATATTTTGTTCACAATAGTATTTCCAGCAAACAGAATAGAATTATTTTTGGAAAGTTTTACCTGTGCTTCGAAAGTTTCAAACCAAACATTTTAGATTAATTTGCATTTCAGTCTTAAAATCTAGCGACACTAAAGGTACCCACTATTGAAAACCTGGGTTGAAATACAAAACTAAGAAAGAAACTAGTTTCATACAAGAGTGTTTTGTTAACTTTGAATTTTCTTGAAAAATTAAACATTTCAATAGAGCCTAGCTCGACAAGCGCCTGTGGATTCTTGCCATCGATAACAAAAATAGGTCTTACAGGCCCAACAAGATTAATCTACTAAGTAGGTTTGCTGCAGTGTTGATTACTAAAATACTAATTTATATCCGTCAAGGTTCACACTATAATTCTAGTAAATTAGCACCGCTAATTTACCTACTGCACCGTACACAACCACACTGCACGCGTGTCGGGAACACACTAATGCAAGGTGCAAGGATTTCAGTGCAATGGAGTGGACGAAAGATTATGTTCGAAATATTACTACATCTAGTACGTAGTACCTACATATACTCGTAGTATTTATCGATGTATAGGTCCCTTATGTTCTTCTTGCCTGGGACCCTATTCGAAGATTTGAAATTCTCATCTCACCTTTTTTCGTCCTTGTTGCTCTCATTTAAAACGTCATAGGTGTGAGAGTGACCAAGATAAAATCTCATCTCATCTCACGCGCAGGAATAGCCCCCCTGTAAGCGTGTCGCTATAAAGCATACGTACATTGGTACATTTTTAACAGTTTCTTAGAACATTAATTAACACAAAAAATAACCTACCTACTTGTGGGCTACAAAGTAGAATATTTATTCTACTTTTTAGGAGTAGAGTATACATTCAGTATACATAAAAACACATTAATTCACAAACATTATTTATTAAAACTGCATGTTTTTATCTCCACATACATTTTAGATATAAATATAATATTTATAATACAACTATTCTATTATTTCACATTTTACAATTATCTCTAAATTTTAAATAAGTTATTTAAATCACCTCAATCAAAGGATACCTTACTTCATTCAGTTTAATTACAAAATGTCTATTAATCTTCGTCCTCTTTCTGTAAAATTAAACGAAAGGGTGTTGATATTTCTAACGCTCAACAAAAATATTAAACCTATTTATCACAGACCGCACATTAATTATTCAAACAGTGGCTATGTCTAGCTACCTTTACTTACATAGCTCGGCTTGTTAGACATTCAATGAATTAGGGATCTTTTATTTAATTCTGTTTAGAAGATAAGGGTTAAATTGTATTATAACAGTCGGGAGCGACTGACGATCGGGAACGAATCGACGACGAGCGCTGTCTCTGTTATATATTGGGCTCTCAGTAAAAGGTACTTTCTCGCTCTCTCTCTCTCTCTCTCTCTCTCTCTCTCTCTCTCTCTCTCTCTCTCTCTCTCTCTCTCTCTCTCTCTCTCTCTCTCTCTTTCGATCTGACTTTAAACATGACATACTAGCTGCGCCCCGCGGTTTCACCCGCGATAAAAAAGTGTCTTATGTGCTATTCTAGACTATAATCTATTTCTGTGCCAAATTTCAGCCATTCTGGCGTGAAAGAGTAACAAACATCCATCCATCCGTCCGTCCATTCTTACAAACTTTCGCGTTTATAATATTAGTAGGATCAACAATTGTTGATTGATGTCGGCCACATTGTTGCCGTGAAAGTCGAAAACCGTTATCGATAAATAGAAACAGGGAATAGGCACTTTCGCAGCAACAGTGTAAGCCCGGTGATAGACAAAGATAACTCTATCCAAAACCGATACTAATCATGTGAATGTTTTTCTCAACGTGCAAACAAACGGCGTGTACTGTAGGTTGGCGCTTTGGCTGTTGTAATGTCTTGCGTTGTTCTCAAACGTAGGAGCATTACAGCAAGGACCCATTATATCTAACGGCCACACTAGAGTGTGATATTAGCACTAATGACCAACAATTCTCTGGAGAAAATTAGAGAAAGGATAGAGATAACAGAAATTAAAAACATAACTGTTACATTTTTCAGAATATTTTCTTTTATGTTCTCTCCAGCTAATCGTACCTCCGATATAATATATTTTCTTGGGTTTAGGTACATTAATAGAGATAACGTAATGTACATGAAGTAATAGCTATTGTAAGTTATTGGATGAATCTGAAGTAAATACCTACTTTCCTCGCTCAAATACGGAGTGTTCATACTGTCAATTTCAATGACCGGTGGACATTTTCGACGATGATCTGTTTCGTAATAAAGTCAAAATCTTTTTATTCAATTTGGTTATCAAAGATACACTTAAGAATGTCAAAGTTTGTTTTAAATAGACTCGTCCTCCTTGTTCGGATAAAGAGCCTCTACTAAGAAGAACAGGTAAGAAACTGAGGGGCATTATTTTTTCAAAGAATAAATAAATAACTGTCTCACAAATTTTGACTTACAACTATACATAGTAGTTAGTGGCTACTAACAAAATTACAATCATACAATATGTTTTAAATAAACTTGTTTGACTGACTTGTTTCATAATTTCAGGGTTAATCCCTTAGAAAAAAGGTTTTGTAACTTATATTACAACTACGAGTAGTTGCTTTTATAATGCAACGCGTTGTTACCTGCGGTCACAAAGTAGGTACCTTAAGTATTAATTCAAGCTACCTCCATACCAAATTTTAGCAAAATCTACTCACAAGCACAAGCACACACACAAGCTTTCGCTTTTAAAATATAATAAGATTTTTTTTTATTATGGAAACTGACTTGGGTTTCACCCATTATGATTTTATGATACGGGAATTACTCACGTACGATTAAGTCAGTTATTCAGACTATAGTTTCAAACACATTCGGCGTTCTTTTTCAAGGTGAGTGCGCACGCGCCGCTGCGTCTCGCTTAGCACTGAAACTATACAGGGTTATAGGTAACTAACCAAAAACATCTTAAGGGTTAATTGTACTCATCAGTGTGAACAACTTTTACTATGGGGCTAACGCTGAAATCGTGAAAAAAAATCTGCTATTTTGTCTCAGGCCAATGGACTTTTGTATGCAGACGAATGCTGGTTTTTTGTTTTCGTGATTTCAGGATTGGCTTCATAGTACATGTTGTTCATGTTGATGAGTACAATGAATCCTTAAGAGGTTTTTGGTGAGTTACCTATAACCCTGTATAGTCTATAGGTTGAAACTATAGTCGGCATAACCGACTAAATCGTACGTGAGTAATTCCCGTATCATAAAATCAAAAGGATAATTATTGTTCATGATCTAACTGAACAATACGTTCAATTCATACAATTTATGTAATACGTGACAATTTATATAAAGTAATACTCCATCACGTAGAATAATTAAACGCAAACAGTGCGTCCAGCGGCGAGCCGGCAGTTAGTTTATTTTCGATATCGGCGACCTATAAATGATTTATTAGATTTTTAATACGTGCAAACTTGCCCTGTGGAGTATTTTAAATAATAGAGCCATGAGATCTTTTACAATGAAGTGAGTAAAATGTATGGTGAAATGTGGAGATAGCACTTTCGGCTCATAAATAAAAACGAAATATTAAATAGCGCTCCAAATGACAATAAGCTAATTTTTTAAGCATTATGAAACATAGATAATACACAAACTAAACTACAACTAAAACTAAAATCATCAAGTCTAGTGATGCACAGTTTGGGCCCTCACTCAATGGCCATAAAAATATAAAACAAATAAAATTAAACAAGTAAAATTGCAGAAAGATTTAAAGACGTCAATAAGTACGACACCTTCATAAAAAAAAACTTTTTTGTCAACGAAATGCTACTACAATCTTGACATTTTTTTTTTGATAATTTTGATGACAATAGCATAAATCGTTCCGTACAAATTGTTGCCATACCCTAACAGGGTCAGCTTATTATGTTTACTTACATATTACATGTATATAAGACCTGCATGACTACATAATTAATATGAGTAATAAATATTTGAATGTTGAGTATTGAGTGGATACCCATAAAGTAGTTTTTCAAATTTCTTTGTGCTAGAGGTCGGAGGACTGAACGCTTTACTCGAAAGTGTCCCGCTAAATGCACGAGTAACGCCAGTCTTATTCACAGTTATTTTTTTAAGCCTCAAAACCATCGTTAGACATAAAAATAAATCTGTTCATTAACTAACACAGTAACGCCGTCGTCCAAAAGCGTCATGGCGAATAATTGAATGAGTATTTGGCACTCAAACTCAAGCTCTCGCAGTAACGTAACATAAAAGCACACATCGCCGCCACTTGCTGTCGACCGCACCACTTACACTACATACACGTTTAATGTATCGTAACGTATCGTACACTATTAATGTACATAACGTAGGAGTCACGTTAACTTAACTGACGTCGGATAGCTATGCCCGATTCAAGATACGTAGGCGTTTAGACACTAAAATCATAAATTATTTATTGTTATCTTATAAGTTGTAAGATATGTAGATATGTAATAGCAGGTTTATTTTGAGCTTGTTAGTTTAGTTAGCTCCTACGCACCAATGTTATGTTAGAGCTGTAATATCTATCTTATGTTAAAGACTTTATAACTAGATGGTTCCCTTGAATGAAACCTCGTGAACTCTATATCTCTATAAGCCATGACTAATTTGAGTCACATTCGAGTTTTTTTGTATTTTCATGAACTTTTTGCAAGCAAAATTTCACAAAGACTGGATTAACTTTACAGAATTTTTAGTCGGCAAAACAAATGCCGGCTTTCCGACTTGTCCTAGTGTATTTTGAGACACGATTTCGCTCGGTCAATTGAAAAAAACTGCTGTGCAATAAGCATATGTTATTAAATTCTCTAAATTCCGGATTTCAAAGTAAATTTAACCACTTACATCTGACAGTCAACCAATCATCACATACAACAAAAATAAGTACTTGCATAGATTGTTATCTTTGTATACTCATACACACTTTGACCTAAAACGAAATCATTTTAATATTATTATTTTCATTCACTAAAGCAGCCTTTTGAACAGGGAAAAGCATCTAACCTATTTAATTTCCTTTCAAGATTTTTGCTTCTGACCATATATCTTTACGCTGAGTCTCTTTCCATTTAGATGTATTTAACTTGAATTCGATATACCTATTCGGTTCAATCAAATTGCTTTCGCGTTAAATTATCTGAAACATTTTTCTATATGAATTTACACTGGGATAATAAACCCATCTTATTATGGCGATATATATCTCAATATGGCGATATTGAAAATAATACAAAAACTAAATGGAAAAAAACTTACAAATACCCAGATGCTCACAAAATTTCATGAGAATTAGTCGAGAGCAACCTACAGAGAATAGCCGGACATTGTCGTTAATACAAAAACATTTTGCTCAACTATAAAGGCTTCGTTAAAAAAAAACAAAAGAAAACTTGTGAGTTCCATATCTGTCGTGAGTTATTGAATGTAGATTCAAGCCGTGTAACTAAGCTGGTAAAATAATTACTTGTATCATTATGAGCACGAAGTGGCGTCTATTTTAGTCTGCCCTAGCTGGGTGAGTGACCTAGTTAGTTAGTAAGTCAAACACACATCACATCAAATCTTCGTACTGAAAAAACTGACAGAAGATAATTTAAATTTACACGAAATAAAACAAAGTAAATCTACGAATAATAGAGATATTAAAGTTTTCCTCCAAGTAAAACATAAACACAGTCTTACAACATCCTAACAATTAATTACACAGAATGTGTGTTGCGTCGAGTCGCGAACGAATCCCTTCGTGTTCGGATCGATGTTAAGCTTTGTGTAAACATGCTAACTTTATTAAAATTAGTAGGTATTGTAAATATTTTCCACAGCGAAACGATTTTCGGATTTGTAGGATTTTCAGCGGAGTGTAAACTTTCAGTTGATTTTATCTAAAAAGATTTTGTTCGTTATTTCATTACGTAACTGCTTTTAAAATTTTCAAAGAAGTAAGTAATCAACTGTTATCAACATATTGTGGATCTCTTTTATTCATATATTTATAGCAATCACAATTTGACCTCCGTTGCATGGAAATGGCAATGCATTAAATCAGCTTTCTAATCTTCTGATAAGTCAAACTAATTTGAATAACAACAATATTTTGCTTTTTCTATGTTATCTAAAAGTAATGGGAAAATTTCTGCTAACAAATTAACTCGTATTCTAGTCTGACAAATTGCCGTGTCACTAAATAACACGAAATATTTTTATGTTATAGCGTTAAACTTATAAGCAACTTTAATCTCGTTCGAGTGAATCTCTTCGTCGTCGGCAGAGGGGTGTAAAATATGCACGAACGGCCTTCTCGATTCAAAAATGCAAATAGCTGTGATACGTTTCAATTTTACATGATTTTACTGAGGCTCCATATTTTGATCTTTTATGCCCGTTTCCAGACCAATGCTTCTTTAATAAATATAAAAAGGTTCAATGCATTGATTCTAAGGCTATACGATGGAAGCGCGGCTGAGACTCGAAATGTTTTCTAATTTATTTATTAAATGGACAATATGGACATAGATGGTATAAAATAAATGCGAATATTATTTTGTAAGTGTGAGTATTTTTCGTGATAATAATAATATATTATAATATTAATATTCTGAACACTTACACACGCGGTCGTCTGACCCCAAACTAAGTAAAGCTTGTACTATGGCGGCCAGAGACTGATATACATACATATATATTTCTTAAATACATACTTATTTAGATAACTAACACCTAGACATAGAACAATCACATATGTTCATCACATGAATGTTTGCCCTAGGTGGGAATAGAACCCACACCCTCTAGCTCGGAAGGTATCACTACCGATTGAGTCACCGAGGCAGACTATCGCCGAGTATATTGAGGCTAGTTTAACCTTTTTTTTTTTTTTTTTCATTTAAAAATTACACTCCACGGACTCCGGGGACCGTGACTTTTGTTAACATAAATTTAAATTATTATTTAAGGGGAATACAGGTAGAGGGGGGTTAGTTATTAATAGGGAGGCTAGTTTAACCTTGGATCAGTATAGAATGTAGGAAAAGTACAATTCTGATAGAAATGTAGTAAAACAGCCATGTGCAGCTAGTCTCACTAATATTATAACTGCGAAAGTTTGGATGGATGATTGAAAAGATGAAATTTGGTACAGAAATAGAATATAGTCTGGAATGGAATAGCATATAGGCTACTTATTAACCGCGGGTAACACTGCGGGGTGCAACTAGCACATCATAAGCGTAACAGAAACTGTCATTATGTTTTTTTTTGCGATTTAATTAGAAGCTGGAGAATCGTCGAAAATACCGATTATATTATTACGAGCTGTTTTACCCGCGGTCCCAAAGGAACCGTTAACTTTCTTGGGATGAAAGAGATCCTCTATTCTTTTCTGTACCCTGACAACGTGTATGCAAAATTTCATGTTGATCGGTTGAGTACTTAAAGCGTGAAAATGTAAAAAACAAACGAACAAACTCAGTATCGCATATTTGATAATTATAATAATATACTTTGTGTGCTTATAAAAATAGTTCTACAATTACATGAGATTTCCTGTCTCCCAACTAGGGTGATCCTGTGCTATGGGAGACAGTTAGTTCTTCAGTAGGATGGGTACTAAAGGGACAAGTAATTGCCAGTATTTGGACAAGGACAGTGTGAGGTAACAAATAGGTAAAAAAGGGAATACCGTGGTGGAGGTTTTTAGAAATACATATTGTCACGCTCTTCCCCCCGAAGGGGCTGGCAGAGGTGTAATACAACACCCACACTTCGTCGGACGATATTTAGTCCCAAATATGACAGGGGGCGAGCCTGTCGCCATACACCGGGCTCCAATCATGTAGCTGATGACATACAATACGCACATATGCTCACACAATGAACAAATTGGTGCGTGCCGTCGGCTGGGTTCGAACCCGCTCCCTCTGGCTTGAGAGGCGGGCCTTCTCCCAACTAGGCTGCATCGCTTTTTAGAAATATGCACCAAAAACACAATTTAGGGTGACAATCAGACTAGTAAATTTTCTGTTTCATTATAATATTAGTAAGGATTATTCGTACTTTCACAAACATGTTTTGTTTTTGTACGACACACACACTCACCAAAAACGTCTAAGCACTTGATCCTTGGCTTGAGGTAAGCAGACCTAAGCGGATTTAACGCCATTGTTCACCTGCTGGGATCCTAAAGCTACAAAACCAACGTATTAATACAAGACGGTACTAACATCAACTATTTAGGCTAGTGGGTGTGAAGATATCATTCACCTCAACCGTCTTAGGCCCACATGCTAAAACGACGCTCAGTGATTAATTTCAATTTAAAACTACTTTTACCATACATAAAAACAGTATTAAAACGAGATTCATGACTGAGCATCGTTTTGAATACGGCCCTTATAGTGTCTAGCTTTCAAAATGTAGTTTAAATCTACATTACAAATCTCCGAACATGTCAAACAATTTTCATTTGTTATATTTTTGCGAAAATTCTTATAATTAATTCTTTTTAAAATTCTTATAATTATTTTTCATAAAATTAGACTAAATATAGGCTTAATATATTTATTTAATAATAATTGTGGATACGTTTGTTTATAATAAACTTAGCCTTTTTTTTTTAAGTTTTTACGCAACTTTATAAACGCCACTTCAATGACTTTTGTTAAAAGTACATTTTGTGTTACATAAACTATTATGTAACATATACGAGTATGTTGCAAAAACTATCTCAAAACGCACCAAGTCCCCAAATCAATATTATTGTACTATCCTTTGATGAAACAACACAAACTGTACTAAAGGCCAAAAAAAGATACCTAAAGTATCACTGAGATATATTGCGTTACAAAAAGACCGATCCATTTAAAGTTTGAATTGAAAAGCACACAAAGCATGCTCATCTGAAGGCTGCGATATTAAAATGGCTAAACGCTCATTTAGAAAACAGCTCTGCGGAATATTCAGAATCTAACCGAGTTTAAAACCTACGCTATGAATTTTAAACTGAAAACTACATTGGATATGAGCAGAAAGGCGAGCGTTGTGTAAACAGAACGCTGTTTCCGCGAGTAATATTTGAAAAAAGTGCCTTTGAAAAGATGCTGCCTACAGTAAAATAAAATATTCCATGAAATAAAAGCTGCATAAGCCTTTGGTCGGCATTTCATGGAAAATATTATAATCATTTAGTTCCTTCCTTGAAGCGCACTATATTATCTACGTTGGTATAAAGGGACGCGTCCGTGATAAGAAACCGCCGTAGGGTCGTAGGACCACACAGACAAAGGACTTAGTTTGTTTTCCACGAAACACAAAAGAGACCCTAAGTAAGCACAAACAACAAGTTATGTACAAATTACCTGGAGCATTATCAATTTACCTTTTGAACCGTAAACGTACCTACTCGTAACTTGCGTGTATTTCCGTACCCACCTTTGTTTATACCCACATACAGTACATTTGTCATGTTTCTTTAGATTATGCTGCATGTATATATTTTTCAAACACACCACATGAAAGTCAATTGGATAATACGGACCTTTCCTAAAATAATCGAATGTTGGATTATCGCAGTATTGGAAATCGCGTCGAATTCAAATCCTGCTTTGCAGTATTCTTCCATACTTACTATGCCAATACAGGCAGTTAAAACTCGGCAACATTGTATTCAGCAGTGTAACTTTGCAAGCGTCAGCCGGGTGGCTTGTCTTTGCTAACAAACGATGCTGGGTACAAGACCGAGCTTGCGCTGGGACTTTGCGACGCCGTCTTCAAATGAACAATCTCATACAGCGCAAGGACATATGTTCCTACCAACAACAGACTTTACAATTTAGCTACGCTTGATAAAAACTTCTACGATCTTACGACAAAAGAAGACAATTAAAGTTTCAACAACTTATTATTATTATTACTTCGCTAGGCTCCGTCTATGAGACAATAAAATAATATCAAAAGCATTTAAGCAAGCTTTATAATTATTATTATTACCATACTATTATACCCAATAGTACTAATATTACTATATACTTATATATTTTAATACCTTGACATGTAAATAATACTTATTATTATGGAACGTTTATTATGGAACAAGCAACACAAGGTATTACAAATTTACCGATCGAAGACACCTGCAGAAGTGTAAAACTGAGTCACAGATGTCAACGCCCTCGTCCGAAGATTTTCACAATAGTTCCGTAATTATTCTAAATTAACATATTTTAAAAATAAACTATATAAAAAATAATATACAAAAGAAGAATTGTTCAAACAAGTAACATTAAATAAATACCTATAAATAATAATTGTGGATGGAGTAAAAAAGCGAGAGTGTATAGTGTGTTTGTGTGCATGTGTGTGTGTTTGTGTGTGAGTGTGTGTGTGTGTGTGTGTGTGCGAGTTTATCGTTAGATGGGTTATTTTATTATAACCAAGAAGTCTTCTGTGTCCTGGTAAGATAAAGATAGGAGCCATGCAAGACATTTTTTTTACATTTATGTAATGTAAGGGAGTAAATATCTAGTTGTTTGTTTACTTTATTGTACAACATCGAGCTTATATAGTAATAATGCCTGCTTGCGACAGCCGTCCGCCTTTTTTCGATGGTACAAACTCTGTCAGATCTTCGTTTTGTTTTTACGAGGCTTGGATTATATGGAAGATGAGCATGTTTCCTTAATACCGTTTGCAAGATAAAAAGTTGTCTAACAGTTAATACTTGGCAAAGTGAGTATAGCTCGCTAGTAGGAAAACGAATGGGTTTGTTGGACAGAACTTTTAGGACAGATCTTTGAGCCCTCTCCAGACATAACATTATAGATTTACCGGAGCCACCCCAAGAAGTTATGCAGTATGATATGACGGATGGGCTAAAGCGAAATAGATTGTTTTAAGGTATTGGAAGTCAATTATTAACCTTAAATTTTTAAAAACAAAAATCAGTTTTTGGACTCTAGACACCAAAGAAGTAATATGATTCTTCCAAGCCAAAGCACTGTCTATCATGACACCCAAATATTTGACACAATTGGAACGTTCTATCAAGGTGCAATCACAATTGGCAGCGGCAGCGCCTTTAACACACGAGTGAGCACGTAAAACAAATGGGAGTGATGGTTGACCAGTAATGTTGGGAGCAAAAGCAATAAAACTTGTTTTGGCGAGGTTTAAACTTATGAAATAAATGAATTTGAATAACATAACATGCATGACATAATATATCTACAAATAAAATCACATGCCAACTTTAAAACTTTATAATGCTTTTAAGTTAACGTGTTATCATCTGTTTAATAATATACATATAAGTACTCAATAAATAAATGAGTTGAGCATTTTCCATTATGAATTATATTTATACGATTTCGCTATGATTTTTGAATTTCCGTTATGTTATTAATATCCCAACCTTAATATTGCTTATAGAAGGAAAACGCAGAAAACAAATTGCTTATGAGTACTTACATTCTTTTGAACCCAAACATTTACAATCTTGAGTTCGAATAATTAGAAGATGCTAGAACTTTAAAGCAAATTGAGACTTTTTAAATTTATATTTGACGTTGCTTACAACAAGATGAAAATTAAATGGAATACTGTCTAACACAATTTTTCGGAGAACTAAGACGAATACACACAACTCCAACTGAACAAAATTAAGAAGGTTTAGCTTAGAACAATAATATTGCCATTGTTACTACTTAAAACAAAAAATGCATCACTTTAGTAAAGATACCCGTGCATTGTTACATTACTGTATTTATAGATATATTATTGATTATTATATTGTGTTATACATTGTTGTTTGTGCGTATTAATAGCGATGATAGCCTGGAGAAGGCCCGCCTCTCAAGCCCGGGTTCAAACCCAGCCGACAGCACGCATCAATTTGTTCATTATGTGAACATATGTGAGTATTGTATTTCATCTGCTACATGACTGGAGCCCGGTGTATGACAACAGGCTCGCTCCCCGTCACATTTGGGACTGAATATCGTGGTTGTTGTATTACACCTCTGCCAGCCCCCTCGGGGGAAAGGCGTGACGATACATTGTAGCAAGTGGCTCAAATCAATCTTGAAACCAGTTACCACTTTACCGATCACAGAGATACAAAATCAGAAATCCTATTCCAACCGGGAGATATTTGATTGAGTAGTGAAGTGGAAAGGCAGAATTATTATTAAGTTGTGTTCCGGCGGCGTGGAATGCCGGCGGAGCGCATGTGCACCCAGCGGCGAAGGCGCCAAGTATCCGCTACGACGGAGCACAGTCGCGCCTCGTTGCCGTAGGCGGCCGCTCGTAGCGCTTCTATCAACGCTACGTCTACGAACTTCTCCGCGCCCGTAGCATGCCGCGAAAACGGTGAAGTTTCTCTTAATAAGTTGCAATGTGTCTTCAATGATGTTGTTGGGAAAACTTTTGTTTTACATACACTTCGGACTTGTCTTCCATGTTGTGATTTGCTTTAAAGATACCGTCGGTAAGTTTCTGGTAGCAATAATTTAAGTAATATTTAAATTTATTAAAAATAATACTCTTAACTGTCTTTAAAAAGTCTTCCTTAAGTGGTTTAATAAACCTGAAGTAAAATTTGTAAACACGGTCCAATAAGTATCCAAAAATTAATAAACGCTTCCATTGTTATCTTTATTACTTATCGTCCTAATATAAAAGCACATTAAAAGCATAATACTATTATTATAATGCTAGCTGTCAAATTAATTTTGAAATAAACGGTCCGAAAGTAAAATTGGTTCAAGTCTCAGAGAAAAAAGAATGTAGGTATTGTTTCGACTTTCAGTCCGTTCAAATGATAAAATCCTTAGCTATTTCAGTGCTCCAATTCAAATATTTTTCCTTTGTAAAAGCACAAAAATAAAGTGGGTAATTTAACTAAAGCAAAGTGGTCTAGTAATGGTTGTGATTTTATCGAGAACCTCTTTTTTCGAGACCAGGCAAGCCTGACCTGGGACTGAAATAAGTCCAATATGAGCCTAGGTATGTATACTTAGAGTGTCTTAACAATATTCTGTAAGCCCACGTGTGCTAATAAACGTTTGAACGGTTACAATAATATTGCAAAAACTGAATTAAAATGATCACGCTCAAAATACTGACAAGTGTGACTTTTACAGTTTTTATGCACCTTTTTACGCTGCTGTCTGAATGGTTTTTGAATGGTCTAACATACGTACCGATGTATAACGTATTCTATATAACGTACTATTAAATAAAAAAACAAGTAACGAATTAAAAAAACTCATACTTACATGGTTCAAGAATCTGGATTATGACGATGTTGAGAATATGCTGTCTGAAAGAAATTTTGTTTAAATACATACATACATACATGTCGTCACGCCTTTCCCCCGAGGGGGCTGGCAGAGGTGTATACCACTCACACATTCCGGACGATATTCAGTCCCAAATGTGACAGGGGGCGAATCTGTCGCCATACACCGGGCTCCAGTCATGTAACAGATGACATACAATACGCACATAATAATATGTTCACACAATGAACAAATTGGCGCGTGCCGTCGGCTGGGATTGAACCCGCTCCCTCTAGTTTGAGAGGTGGCCCTTCTCCAGCTAGGCTTTCATCGCTATACAAATTGAAACACTACAACAATACGCATACAGCCGTCTTCCTCAAACCCTGACTCGATGAGCACATGTATATTGAGAAGATGCCGCACAGTTATGGCGTTAAGGCTTAACTAAGTTTTTAATGGGCAGCGTTATCGCTCAAAGCCATCTCTTCCAGGCAACCTGTATGGACAGGAACATTCACATAATTAGAGAATTCACATACATCCTACTAGTATTATAAACGCAAAAGTTTCGAAGAAGGGATGGATGGATAGATAGATGGATGTTTGTTACTCTTTCACTCCATAGAACGGCTAAACAGATCTGGATGAAATTTGGCACAGAGATAAATTATAGTCTAGAATAGCACATAGAATACTTTTTAACCGCGGGTGAAACCGCGGGAAGCAGCTGGTGTCAAATAAATAATTTGATTGATTGATTGATTAATCTTAGCGCGGTGTTAAAAGATGTAAATAGCATATGTTACAAATTGGATATGTATTGGATTGATGAGTTTGTTGTTGGCAAACAAAAACACATTAAATTATATTTAAACTTACCCAGTTACAAAAACAAACAGCACTTTAATCCTAAACCGTATAAATGCCGCCGTATTCCGTCGTGTGTAATAAAATCACCTAAAACGAAATAACAATGATTATTGTAACGCTTCCGTTGTATCACCCGGCAAACAGATACGCAGCGATGCTCCATTCATAATGTCTGACATCTCGGCTGTCCAGGCGATGTGCTTTGCTTTCAGGCGACCACATGGGAACGGAACTTTATTATACTAGGGCAGAACTGGAGAAGTCGTACTCGTATTTCAATCATGTTCCAATATAGTCACAGTTGCACAGCAATTACACAGTTAAATTAACTTACACTGCGCTGGTCTTTTGTTTAAAATGTACTAATTGAGTTTTCTACCGTCTCAAATAGGTATTACTATTTCATCGGAACCAAAACTCTATTGCAATTTTGATTAATATGTTCTATTCTCTACGTAGAATAGATTAAAAAATTAGATCCATCAATGTAAGAGCCTACATCCTATGACAGCACAATTTGACCTTCATAATCACAAATGGGTTACGTGATAATCATTGCGTGCTACCAGAAATCTTTATCTGCCAATTAACTACTGTTTTTGTAATAAAAACCTTTACAGCGCTCCAGGGACAAAGTTGTCACGACAAACTTTTCTATTAACAGGGTGTTGCGACACTCAGCACTCATACGGGAGAGTTTATCGTACTATCAAACATTTACAAAGTATTTCATTTACAAAGTTACGGTTCGACGATGTGGCTCTGGACGTTACATCCGAGAGTTAGGGCCATTTTTGCACTTGCAGAATGAACAACTTTGTTGCAATCATAAAGTAGAGCTACAAAAAATATAATATGACCAAAGTGTTTCATAACTTATATTTAACTAGCTGCCGCCCGCGGTTTCGCCTGCGGTCCTACAGTAACCGCTATTTTTTCTGAATGAAACGAACCCTATGCTTTTTCTGCACGCGGATGACATGAATGCGAAAAATCCGTGATTCATGATGATTGGATGAGCATTTAAGGCAAAAAAGTGTAACAAACAAATAATATGAACAAACTCACTTTCGCATTTATGATATTAAGTAAGGATTTAAACTTGTCTTCAAGAATTTAATAGTAAGGCTAATTTACATAATTATATTAATCAACCATACAATTTTCTCATAAGACTTAAAAATAATGAACCGCCGTCACGTAACTTCACTACGCGAGCCAAATTGAATCTTGAGTCGAAATTTTGCCGAATAATTTTCACAGCTGAATGTACGAGTACATACTATATTATGCCGAAGAAGAATAATTTTACAAACTTGAAGCTGATAACTGAATAAACGGCATAAAAAGTCCCAACGTAAATGAAATAAAGTTCAGAAGTCGTGACACACGGACGCCGTTTCGGATTTGCTGAATCTACATAAAAACTTTACACGCATATTTGCGGCTTAGCAACATTCGTGTTGCTGTGTGCTTAATTAATTTACAGCCCTCTATTTGTGCGGTTTGTTTGGTAATGCCATTTTGATTGGCAATCCATGTTTAATCAGTCACACACAACATTCGTGTCCGATCAAAATTGCAGCCGAAAATTGTAAGCCAAATGTTGAAGCCATTAACGGTACCCTTAAATGATCGCAGTTCGTAATACGTCTTAAGTCGTAGCAATAAGGGCTATAATAGCTCTAGCGGTCGGTTTTGAGTCCCGGGGGTTGTTGTTACAGCAAAGCCAAGTGCTTAAGTCGGCTTAAGAGCCTAAAGGGCCATACACACAAACCTCATCAATCCACAGGACGCGAACAAATCTGACCTGTACCGAGGTCAAACAGTGTCGCTCGAGTATAATTTAATTTATTATTTAGTAGCAGATTTTGCCGTCGGCGAAGTACGGGACAAAGCTCCAGTAGAAATTGAGGATGTACCGTAAATCTACTTTTAGAATATAACCGCGGGACAAAAATTTAAGGCTTGTTCACAAATTCTTAATCGTACCGATCAGAGTTATGGGTTCAAACATTTCAATTTACTTTTTTCCTTTATTCAATTTATTATCCTACTAGCTGCGGCTCGCGGCTTCACTTGCGGTTAAAAAGTATCCTATGTGCTATTTTAGACTATAATCTATCTCTGTCCCAAATTTCGTCCAGATCTGTTCAGCCGTTCTGGCGTAAAAGAGTAACAAACATCCATCCATCCACCCATCCATTCTTACAAACTTTCGCGTTTATAATATTATATTAGGATAGGATTAGTATTGGGATTAGGATTGTTTTTTGAACAGGGTACATGGCAAAGTATTAACAAATTTGTATTGTACTGGAATTATATGAAATCTATTACACTTATATGATAACATATGATACAAAATGTCGTGCCCTATGTTGTATCCTTCCACTATCAAGACGATTCAAATGACACCTCACATGTCGAAATCCAGTTAACTGTTTAGGCTGTAGGTCGTGCCAAAGAAACCTCATACATAATTATACATACATACATACACAACCGTCTTTCTTGCGGAGTCGGGTAAAAATATTGTGATCGTATAATGTTTGTGACATTTCACGCGGAAACGGCTCAACAGATTTTAGTAAAATTTGGAATTTATCTTTGAAAGATAGCTGGATGACTAGGTACTACATACAATTGCTAACAAACAGAAATGGGAATCCATTTGAATAAACCTATCAAACATTTATCAGTAATTAGAGATTAACGCTTTTGTAGTGATCCCCTTACAATCGTACCCCTATAAATCTGCCCCAGTGTCCGTCCGATTTCATTAGTAGCCGTTGTTCCTCCGCGCTTCCTTTACCCGACGCTGAAACCAGACTCTGAAAAACTTAAACTGCCTCAATAAATAATTTGTCTCGTTACCTTGACAGAAACAAATGTTCCATAAAGTTCGGTATAAAAGCTCTTTAATACCTACGTACTTATTTCCCAGAAATCGGTTAACTATAGCAATAGCAACTTTATCGTTGAACACTGTCTGCATGCTAAATTTACCGATCGTGGTTAGTTCTAAAACGAACTTTAACTTGCCGAACTACAAAGTTAGGTTTACGGGAGCAATATTCATAGCACACAAATAGCTTATCAGGCGGCTGCTTCTTATTAATAATTGGACAATTATCGGTCGGAGAGGGCCGCCTCCGCATCCGGTCACGTCGCCCAAACTTCCGGCCTGCCATTAAATTAAGAGCAACCAAACTTCATTTATCTCGGCTTGTTACTCCGCGGCGATAAGGTACAGAAGCAGGCCGCGAACTTGAACAAACTTACAGCCAACTTCGCCGAAGTTTATCGAATTGCGCCGATCATTTGATAATTTGTTACTTACCTAATATTTTAAATAATCTCCGCGCCGGTTCTTATCTGACAGTTTTTATTCAAGTTAAGTTTTGCTTGCAATGACGCAAATGTCTCCTTTCTATGAATCAGTGCTAAAACTTTCCATTTGCAATGTCTGAATATCATGCGCTGGACAGTTGCATTTCACCTAGGGATTAGACAAAATGTAGTAATTTGCAAAGGGAGCATGATTTACCAGGAGTGGAATAAACTCCGTAGATTGGTAGGTTGGTTGCGTGTGGAGCGGCGCTTGAAGGAGGCGGGCGACGCGGCATCACCGCCGGCGCGCGCCAGCCGGCGGCCCGCACCCGCGCACCGCTCTACGCAAATATTTATATCGCCCCCACAGTCACAAGTCATTGCCTGAAAGCGTTGTCTTGTAACAGCCCCGTAGGCCCTTTTAAATAGAAAATATCGCCTGTCGATGTTATTTATAACAGAAATCACGCCACGAATAAATAACGAACATTGCAACGCGGGTAGATAGGTCTACACGGCTCTAAATAAAGATTGAGCGAGGCTTTGCACGGCGATGATATATTGGCGATACTTTTTATTGTTCATGAAATTTTCATGAACTAGATTTACGTGATGAGTAACAAATATATTATTTGATCGTAGCATAGAGTAATAACGATCTCAAAAATATGTCCTCGTTAAAGATAATTTCAATTTGTTTGGATTTAATCAAATTGTATATTTTGTACTATTTAGTTATTTCTCTAAATTCACTTGCTTTTAGTGCTGTCATTTATGTAAATTCATATCAAATCAATTAGCTGGGTCGAGCGAGCGCGGTGCGCCGCGGAGCGCCATGCCGGCATCGTCGACCGGGCTTGCACGTCACTGTTTCATTTATATCTAAAATTAATTCTGTTTATTGTTATTTTCAACGTGAGAAATGGTTTCCGTGCAACCAGACCCGTAGAAAATACAGGACGTTCCAGCCAAAATGTTTACAATCAAATAAATTGCGATGTAGAGCACCTCTGGACGAATTTCAAAAGCAGAGTTCCAATGACAATTTTAATAATTAAAAGTGAATTTCTCCTTCAGTCTGTTTAAATGCAGAAGATCTGCATAAAAGGTTTCCGTAGTAAAACCACCGGTAGTGCGGCTAAGACGAGTTGGACAGCTAGCTTTAAAAGTAGTTAAAATGTTGCCTCTATTTTTGTGGCAGAGATTTATTTAAGAAAACTTCTCTTCCTTTTATTATTATATCTAAGAAGTAATTCAAACTAATTTTATAAATACGAAAGTGAGTTGGTTCCTTTGTTTGTTTTTTACTGGTTGGTTAATACGTTTTCACGCCTTAACTGCTCAACCGATCATTGTGAAATTTTGCATACACGTTGTCAAGGGAACAGAAAAGGGAATAGAGTCCTTCTTTCTTCTTCTTCTTCTTCTTCTTTGTATGGATCTTTCAACCCAAAAACCTTGTTTCTATGGATCCGCGGGGCGCAGCTAAATAAATAAAACTAAAAAATAAACAACTATTTTAGGAACAACACTAAAAAATTGTCTGAATGAAGATTCGATTTATTCGATTTATGATGTAGATCTAAAAATTTTAGGTCTCTGGTAAAAGCCTAAATCCTACTCCCTACTAAACGCGAAATGTTATAATTATGTAACTATTGTAAACGCGAAAGTTTGTAAGAATGGATGGATGGATGTTTGTTACTCTTTCACGCCAGAACAGCTGAACAGATCTGGATGAAATTTGGCACAGAGATAGATTATAGTGTAGAATAGCACATTGGATACTTTTTAACCGCGGTGCGCAGGTAGTAAATAAATAAACAAATATTCGGGACATTTTTGCACACATGGTCGTCTGACCCGAAACTAAGCAAAGCTTGTACTATGGTTGCCAGAGACTGATAAACACACACATATTACATGTTTTTAATTTGTAACATAAATTTAAATTCAAACATTTATTTAAAATGTTGTACCATATCACTTCCACTATCAAGACGATTATAACACCTCACCTCACATCTCCATCCTAAGCTTGTCTGGAAGAGATCGCTCTTAGTGATAAGGCCGCCAGTTGTTACACTACAGTTTCAATTTTTTCTGGTCTTTTGTTTTGTTATTTCTGGTGTGAACAATTAAGTGTTTATCTATCTACCTATGACATGTCCAAATACATCAAGTTGTTTAGGCTGTAGGGCGTGCTTAAGAAACCTCATACAAACACACATACATACTTACATTCACTCGAAAAACATAACCCTCACGCTTGCGCATGCGCTTGTCAGGTAAAATACAATAAATATCCAATGTCCATTTCAAAAACTTAACTACTAAATAACCTACCTCAAATCGTTCCCGGTGCGAAAGAGCCCATCACACCTGCGGTATTGCCGCGCTGGATTGTGATGGCCATCTTCTGTACCAGGCACGACCTGGAACAGGAATCACCACATCTATCCACGAGCCTCTTTCCAATTTCCCTAATAAGCTCACGGGCTTCACTGCCCCAACTGCTCATGGTCATGGTCATGCATATTTAGATAGGTAATTGAATTGAATTGAATTTGAAATAGCGATAATAGCAAAGTTGGAGAAGGCCCGCCTCTCAAGCCAGAGGGAGCGGATTCAAACCCAGCAGACGGCACGCATTTGGCGTTTGCTCATTGTGTGAACATATGTGCGTATTGTATGTCATTTGCTACATGATTGGAGCCCGGTGTATGGCGACAGGCCGCCCCCTGTCACTTTTGGGACTGAATATCGTCCGGCGAAGTTTGGGTGTTGTATTACACCTCTGCCAGCCCCCTCGGGGGAAAGGCGTGACGATATGTAATTATGACCCAGACATACAACAAACAAAATTGTTCATCATAATATGAATGTTTGTCCTAGGTGAGAATCGAACCCACGCCCCAAGCGCAGAAGGCTGGTTTACTACCAACTGAGCCACAAAGAAGTCAAAGAGTAGGCGGCAAGCCGTATAGGCGAAAGGATATTATGTCACATAAAAATACAATAACAGCACATAATATACACCAGAAAAAGATTACTTAATAGACAGTTGAGTAAAAATATCATTCAGAAAAATATAAGTACCTTCTATAGTACGTACCGGGTTAGAATATAGGGACAAAAATAATAATGTAAATGAGATGGAAAAGTTTTATGAATTTCTGCTTTATTTCCATCTATTATTTACTATCTCGAAATGTTTAAATGTCGCAGAACTTTTATATTTAGAGATAACAGCGTTTAATGAAATTCGTCGTTTGAAGTTTGTAAAGATCTCATTTAAATATTTCCATTGAACTCGGATAGCGAACTTGTTGTAGACTAACTGCACCCCGCGATGTTACCTGCGTCTAAAAAGTAGCCTATGTGTTAGTCTAAAAAGTAGCCTATGTGTTGTTCAAGAGTATAAGCTACCTTCATACAACATTTCATCAAAATCCTTCCATCCATTTGAGCGTAAAAAGTAACCATCAAACACACACACACTACTTTTTTTTTAATGTAGAATAGGTCGGCGTTTGACCACCTACTCGCCTGATGTTAAGCGATGTTGTGGTCTAAGATGGAGCACGACGACCTACAAAGTGCTTATTCACTCTAGCCTTGAAGTTTTGCAGAGTGAAGAAGTACAAAGACGACAGTTAAGTGAGGCGCTACAAGTGCGCTACTGCTCAGCCCCGTCTTCGGAACGGCTACACCGGACTACATCCCGAAACCCGACTAGGTCATTTTACGGCATACACGCGCACTCACACACACACACACACACACACACACACACACACACATCCTAACTAATCACACAGCATCCCAACTAATTTTATGAATACGAAAATGAGTTTGTTCGTTTGTTTGTTCACGAAATTCCGTAAACACGTTTGAAGGATACAGAAAAGTAACACGACAATGAGTACTTTTTAGCCGCGAGTAACACAGCGGGACGTAGCTACCTAGTTTATAATATATTATTATCTGGAAAAATATCATTAAATTATAATATATAGAGAGATTAAATCAAAGCAATGTATGATGGATTATGCATGTTTTATTGTTGGGCTGTTTTATTTTGGTTCTTATTAATAGGGAGTTAAATTAGCTGTTGGTTAATTTTAAGTAAATGGTTATTGTATGTAACAAACAGTAAACGGTTATTTATTGTTAATAACAATAACAACACTGCAAACTGACAATTAAATGAAATAAACACAAAAAATGCATGAATCTAAATCTATCGACCATCTAATCTATCAAACTAATCGACTCTAATCGAATCTCTGCTTTAGCTTCGACGAAAATGCTTTTGTATGTCTGGATCTCAGTGTTCGTCTACAGCAGCCATTTTCACAATCATTCGGAAACGTTTCCGATCGGAGCCTTAAAATGTTAAACTTAAATTGTTCGAATCTCAAATCTCAGTACACTTTCATAAGTTTTGGAATAGGAAATCGAGTATAAATCCGATCAAAAGAATAAAGCACGTTTAAAAACTAATATATTAGAATACGGAGTCATTCAGTCAGTCATCAGTCAGTCAGTAAAATTTGAGTTTAAAATTTCTGGAATCCGATTGAAACGTTTCCTAATGATTTAGATTACTGGTGCACCGATTCTCTTGAAACTTTGTACGTAGGTTCGATAATTATTACATAGATTTTTTTTAAGAGGCAGTTTCTGGAAATTTTTAAAAATGGCGGAGCAATTTTTTTACAACAACAATTTGAATTGGTACAAACGACAAACTAAGACGTTTTCTTCTCGGATGCAAAAGCAGGTTAAGTCATTTACAGAATTTATAGATGTATACCAATCTTGACCATAACTTGTATTGTTTGAAGTGTTTATTTTGACTTATTTTGAAATCCTTGACAAAATTATAAAGGACAATAGGCAAATTGGTCCAAAACATGTATAAGTTTGCCCGCAGGGTAGGCACATGGCGCATTCCGTAGATTATTTTTATGCATTAAAAAAAAGTACAACACCGGTAAAATTCAACCTATAGAAAACGATATATTTTATTTTTAAGATAAGTAAAATATTAAAATATTTTCAGAAATGTTAAGCAAAACCTCCATGGTGACGTCGCGAATCACGATGACGTGATGAATCATTGCACCCACCATGCAGGTGGGTGTGCAGTGGGTGGGTTGGTGAATATTATGTAAATGGCTTCAATTTTTCTCTTGATTTTCGTATAGCTTTAACTTTAAACATAACCTATGTATTAAATTACTAAAGCATTCCTTTCACAAGGTTTATTAAATCACAACTACAATATCAAATATCTCCAAAACTGCGGGTTCGAATTCAGCGGATTTATTATGCGAAAGCTTTATAACCTTTACCTACAAATTGGCTATAGTGTCAACCCTGCGGGCGTTTGGACCAACGTCCATTTATTTTTGTCCATTGTCCTTTACTGGAAATGGCTCTTTTATCAGCAACGAATTTCCGGAATAGATATTCCGTCAATTCGTAACTAACATTTGCAACAACTAAAATAACAAACAAACCATGCATTTTATGATGTCATGTCAGTTGATATCTAAATATGAAACACAATGTATGCCTCCTAATCCTAAACTATAAAAACGTCCCATCCGCTCATTGACAAACATGGACGGCAGTCTGCGCATAAAACAACAAAATAACTTCGGATACACAAGCACCGATATAAAGCATTTAAAACTTTCTTTTAGAGTCTCTGAAGAGGGGTAATATTCGGATATAAATTCTCCGGGGCGGTTCACCCCACTCCTTGAACCCATAAAACGATAAAGATCATCTTTTGTAGCTTCTGAAGCGAACATTCTCATGTCTTAACTCCTAAACAATTCACTCGTTCTAAACGAACGCGTCGCGACAAATTCAACGGTAATTATGCAAAATTAAAACTTCGGCGGAGTTTGTTGCCCGGAAATCGTTGAAAATACACACAGCTTAAACTTGTGCCTGTAACAGGCCCATTTGCCAAGAATTATTCGAAGAAACCTTTGACCGACTAATTTCCCGAAACGTTCCCAAGGCGGAAAATAACAACACCCTACTTATTAATTTGCACAAATTCCAAAACAACGTAAAATGACGTCGGTTAGGTTCGTTGCTTTAAATTTTGTAGTCTGCGGGAGCTTTGGCAAAATTGCAAAGCTTTTATCTTAATATCTTTTGTGTGGCCCTCATTATTATTCTTGACTTTTATATTATTTTATGTTAACCAGCAGACTGGCCACAAAAAGTTACGGCCGTAAAAGTTTGCCTAAACGTTTTATCGGCTATCAATGTATATATTGTTTATTTAGCTTAATCTTTATTTTTATTCCCGGGCACGTATATTCCTTGGAACCTTATTATCCGAACGGTTGAATTCATTTCTTTGTATAGTCTCCGAGCCCATATGTGTAACATTTGGTGATATTATGTGACAGTAAAATTTCAGTGCGAAAGGGCTGGTAGAGTCGGCTAATAAAAGTTAGCCTTTATTGCACCTTAAGTATGTACCTACATCGAATGCTCAGAATAGATACACGTACAGAGAAAAAACGTTCATTACCAGGCGAGGAGGGCAAATAAAACAAGATCGGTCCCTGGGGCCCGTTCGCTTGGATATTGCGACCCGCAAGCAAATTTGTTCTAGGCACAATAATGCTTAGGTTACGTACGTGCAACCCGCCACAGCCGCTGCCAACAATAACATTTACGTACTAACACATTAGAGGGAGAGTAAATGTCGCCTCATAAACAATGCGACAAGAAAAAGCGACGATTTACGAACCGCGACGCGACTCTACTAAAAGTTGGCTAAAGTAGCATTAAGTTGGTACATAAGTAGTGACCTACATTATTAAAAGTAGAGTTATGGTCGTTTTTAAGCAAGTATAGCAAGTGTGAGCATGGATAGTTAGATTAATCAGCTACGGTACTAAATAGCTTCTAAACTAAAATTTGTTTTACGATGTTCTACTAAAGCCAGCCTTAGGTACACAAAATCCGTTAGGTTTAGGTACTTTCATAAATTCTACATTTGTATTGATAAACATATAATACGAACACAGAATCGATAAACGAAACATAAAAACAAAACCAGCTTCGAATCTACTGTAACCAAATAACATAAACACTCTTTTGTTTTCCAATTAAGTAGCCAAAGCGGAGGCATTTTTAGAACAGTGTCCAACCTTTTTTGGAACTTTAGCGTCCATTTTTATGGTAACTCTTGAAGCTGTAAATATTTACTCCGATAGCAATTAAGAGCCGACCTCTCTTCTTCCGATTTCCTCATTTTATTGCCGGTTCGATTGGTCTGTTTTTTCCTAATCGATAGTACAGCTAGGGTGGTCCACTCTTAAGTCTAATTACGTTTTCAGAAAACTCATACTACGTTTATTAGTAAGGAAGTTAGAGTGTGGAATATTAGGGAAAGAATACAAGACTTTTGTCCGGCACACTTACTTTCAGAGTTCCTTATTGGAGCTACTCAAGGAAAATGAGTTGGGATTTTTATATGTCTTCAGTCTTGTCGAGGATATATTCGACCTAATTTATTTTTAAGTTCGAATTTCAATATTATTCGAGGGAAATTTATTTTAGTCAAGTTGGGTCTCGCGATGTGTCCGCGGTTAAACAGTAGCCTATGTGTTTATCCATGTTATAAGCTACATTTCGTCAAAATCCATCTATGAAGGAGTTACAAACAAACGCACACAAACATTTACCATTATAATATAAGTAGGATATAATTATTTATATGTCTACAAAATGTTCAGATTATTTTTATCTTAACATTTTCCCGATGACTTTGTCTTCTAAAACATAACTGCTCAAAAGTTACAAACACATAAAAACGTAGATTTAAAAACATGCGAAATGTGGATTTATAGGAACCAACAAAATAATGTCCTAACGTCACATCAATAAATTTAGATACACTTAAAAACGAATTTAAACTCAATTATGTTAAAACAACACATATTTTAGCTTGGAACAATTTAGTCTACGAGCATAGATTACCAAATAGTTACTACCGTTTTAGTCGACCTTCGAGTTAAAATTTTTAAGCTCTGACCTGAAATCCTGAGTTTTATAAATCGCGAAGAAAAGTAATTAATTAACATGTCGCCCGGACTCCGGACAAGTTCAAGCGAAGCCCCAGCGTACTTGTAGCTAAATATCTAATAAGGATAACGGCTATACTTAAAAGTAATGAGCTTCGTTACGAAGGTAAGTGATTAAAATTAATGTTCTTGATTGTTACAGAAGTACCGCGCTTCGAAGATAGCCTAAACAACCTGACTGTATCACTGGGTAGAGAAGCAGTGTTTACCTGCGTGGTCAATGATCTCGGCTCCTACAGGGTAAATATTCAATTCTTAAACAGGGTAAGTCAAAGCAGGCCAGGTCAAAAGCACCCGTAACCGACGAACATGTATGAATAAAGTTATGGAAGTAGAGGAAGCAAAACATGTGTGCCAGAACCGTAGCATAAATACATACATATCGTCATGCCTTTCCTCCGAGGTGGCTGGCAGAGGTGTAATACAACACCCACACTTCGGACGATATTCAGTCCCAAATGTGACAGGGGGCGAGCCGGTCGCCATTAACCGTAGCAAGTATTAGAACAAAGTGGAGACAAGTATTATGTTTGTTTGTATGTACCTACGTATGTATGTGGTAATACGAAACTGTGGTTACATAAAAAAAAACAACTTTCACGTGAAAAGCTCGGAAAGATTCTGTGTATCATTTGAAGTCTGAGTGCAAAAGTGCACAGCGTGGAAAGAGTTTTTTAAATTCGAATCTTCCTATTTAATAATTTTCTATACCGCCAGATATCATTGCGCCACCATCATATTTAGAATAAGCGCACTGGCCAGCACGACGACTGAATTAAAAGAACGTCTCATTTTTCCTCTCTGTAGGTGAAAAGTTGTGTGTTTCGCTCGGCAGCAAAGTTATTCTACGTCTTATACCTTTAAATTCTCGCTACTCTCAGGATTCTGTATTTGAACCACTCACTTTCCTTGTGGTTAAATCTTGTAATCTTTCGCTTGTTCAAGTTCCAATACAAGTAGATACTTGCACCAAAAAACAACCTTGCAGCCTTGCATATGAAATAACTATTGTAATCAGTCGTAAGTTTCAGCATAGTAGCAGATACATACCGTTCTATGTAACCATATATTGACCGATACGTAAGCTAATCAAACGTTAAATTTAAAGAAACGGATTGCTCATTTCCCACGCGACTATCACCAAATGGATCGGAGCTTTGACCTCAAAACGAGTACAAAGCTATCGAGTCACGGTGGAACTAAATTAGGAATCAAGTTAGTTGAAATTGCAGACTCATACACGCGTTTTAACTGGTAACATATCAACACTACCATTCTATTCTACCTAGTTTCCCTAAGAGATCATTGTGGTTTAACTGCCATTCTGTGTGTAAAAATCCAAACCATTCCAACAATTACAGTTAACTCTAGACCCCTCGCTGTGAGGCGTAGCGACGCCTAAAATTATACGGCAAAATATGCATCGACGTTAAATTATCCTATCATTAAACAAAGGCATAAGTAGGAAGAAAAAACGCCTATAAAAAGCTGACGCTATACTTATCTTTCGAGTATTCATTTAACTCTATCAAAGTGAATTTCAATTCCAAACATGAAAGTCCTGGCATAAAATTGCCGCAAGCTATTATTAGCTAATGAATATGAATTTCAATTCACGAATGCTATTTCACTACAGATTATCCATAGAGCAATTGCACATACTCGTAGAACGATTGAAGCTAATTATGCGTCGGTCAAAATACACTTTGTTTTTTTTTTTACGTAGAATAGGCGTTTGACCACCAACTCGCCTGATGTTAAGCGACGTTGTGGTCTAAGATGGAGCACGATGACCGATAAGGTCTATTCACTCTAGCCTTGAAGTTTTGTAGAGTGAAGAAGTACAAAGACGGCAGTTAACATTAACAGATATAACATTCCCTTTATTTTTTCAGGTGTTGCTTTAGAGGCATTTGTTTGAAATAGTCAATTTTAGTCTCTTTGTCTAAATCCCCGCGAATTGCGTTTTCTCCAATAACATTGGCCTCACAATGTTCTGTGTCCTATCCATTATTTTAACTAATTGAGCCATCATTGCAGGTGGCGTGGCTACGTGTGGACACGCAGACGATCCTGACGATAGCCACGCATGTGATCACGAAGAACCACAGGATCGCGGTGAACCACAGCGACCGGCGCGTGTGGTTCCTCCACATCCATGACGTTCGGCAGTCTGACCGCGGCTGGTACATGTGCCAGCTCAACACTGACCCCATGAAGAGTCAGACTGCCTATTTAGATGTCGTTGGTATGTATTAGCTTAATCAGGGTCCATTATCTAGGACAAGTCTAAATTTATCGATTGTTTTTTGTGAATGAAGGTCACGGATATTTGCCGAAACGGGACGAAATAAATAGACTGTATACAACCTATTTGAGTGGGATAAATATAGGAAGACGATGAGATATTTTCTCTTTCTCATGGATAATTTCTCCAAAGTCTTCAGTTCTTTCAGTTCTTTCAGTCAAGTCATTTGTCTATTTTGTTCGCAGTGCCACCCGACATCCTGGACTATCCAACGAGCAGTGACCAGGTGGCGAGAGAAGGTGCCAACGTGACGCTCCGGTGCGCGGCGCACGGAGTGCCCACACCCACTGTCGTATGGAGGAAGGAAGCAGGAGACCTTCTGCCCACTTCCAACTTCAGTGATACACATAGTAAGCAAAGGAAACTCCTTCTTTAAATACAAGAAAAAAGACAACACGCAGTCTAAAAATACAATTCAGAAAAAAAAAAGTTTATTTAACATTACAAAATTTACTTAACACTCAGGTATAAAAAAAACTAGTACAGTACCCTAAGTCCCGCATGCTAAAAAGACGCTTAGTCTTGAATCTCGATTTAAAACTCGTTTTACCATACATGAAATACCATTTTGAATACAGCCCTAACTGATTTAAATAGGCTTCTGTCTTTTAAATGTAAATGTTCTTAATCGTAGCTAATATTATAAATGCGAAAATGAGTTTGTTTATTTGTTTATTACGGTTACACGCCTAAACTATTCAATAGTTCATCATAAAATCTTGCATATTCGTTGCCAGGGATACAGAAAAGAACATAGGCTACCTTTCATTCCGAAAAAAATAACGGTTCCTGTGGGAACGCGGGCGAAACCGCGAGGCGAGGCTAGTAGCCGATGTAATGAAGAAGAGTGGAACAACTAACATACATATTTTGAAAGTTTCCTGTATTTTCCAATATGTTTAATAATTTTTTGCTGTCGGCGTGGGTAGCAAGTGGAACTATTATATTTTTTTCATTCCTCGAACTCTCAGAATACACTGCTATTTTTAACAGGACAAAAATATATTTAATATGACAATGAAAGCGCTTCCCGATTTCTGCTTAACCAATTCGCTTCCTTTTTAACCAGAAAATTCACCCATCAAGTACACTCCAATGCACAACGACTTACAAAAGCCAATGAAATACTTTCCTAAATAAATACATTTTGCAAACCTTTTGCTACGATAAACATACAAACAATACTTACTACATAGGCTTATAAAGACACATGTGAACCTAGGAACGAAAACAAAAACTGTTTACTCCTTTAATACCTAAATACTTCCTAAGAAAACAATATTCATAAAGATATATTCTTTTTCAAAGCTCTAGGTCGATATCGGTAAACGAAATATGATCCGACTCCTGGGAGCAATGTTAAACCCAGGAATGTAAATAAAGGTGAATTCCTTTAAGACTTAATACTATTATGCCGCTTTCTAGACACGATTGGATACAACGCTCAAACATTTCTGTATTAATAGAAAAAGGTTATCTAGCAGAGTAAAGGTAATACGCCAATACCACACTAGCCTAGCATAATATATGCAAAAGTTTATCAGTGAGAAAGTGTGTATGTTTGCTTCTTACTTAACATGTTAAAAATAAGGCTTAATGTATTTGGTTGAAACTTAGCATGGGAATAGTTTCTACCTTGGATTAATCATTCATAGTGTTAGAATCTATTATCATGTTATCTTTATCCTTCCAAAACATTTATAATGGAAACCTCTGTACAAACGTTTTATTGTAATAAAATTATAACTTAATCGCAAAGGAAAGGCCGTTAATCTCGCAAAATTGCCACTGAAAAAACAGTCCAGCCACCAGCATTGCGGTAGCGTACATAAGCGTGTAATAATGATACCATTTTCCAACAATTTCAAAGCTAGCTTGTACAATTCACTGTTATGACCTTGTCTCTACCTAGTGTTCGGAAGTGACCCATTTCTTACTTGCATATTGTATCTGCACTGCCCCGTTTCATTTTTCCGTTTGCCGATTGTAAAGTGGGCCAAAGTACAGATAATACAGAAAATCCGCTTTTGTATAAGATATTTATAAATACCCACACATTTGAAAAAGGAATCCTATTCTCCTCAGACCATTGTGACCGAATGAATAGTATCGTTTGAATCCTGCTATGTTCTAAACTGTTTATGAAAGCCGTGTTTTGACATATTTCTGAAATGTATCAAGTGAAATTTTCCATCGCTTTGTTAACAAGCTGCCTACTCGTATGTCTCAAAACTTTAATACCATTAAGTGTTAATGTTCACAAGCGTTGTAACACACATTAAACAACTTAAAAGTAACTTAACAGTCAGTCTGGACTAATACATGAAAGTGATTCCACTTAAGAACTTGAAAAACGTCTGCTAATGGTACTATAGAATAAATATGCGTGTCCAGAAGCGTAGATTTGATTTTCAACTTTATAAAATGATCTCCACAAGTGATATTTGTACGTACAACCTGTTATTCTATTGCTCAGAGTCTACTGAGTCATATCAGCATTAATTTGATTGATGATGACTTAGTACCTTTGATATATACGATTGAATTCCAATTTTTAATGTGACATTTTTTTTTAGTTTTAAAAATGAGAGATACACCTAGTTTGGTGGCCATGGCTACACAATTGTAATTTTTCCATGTATACTTAATAAAATGTTTTTTTTTTTTATCTCCATGAAATTTTGTAAGGAAGTAGTCCATGTTGAGACAGTTTTTATGTTCTGGTGAATGAGCTAAATTGAACGGGAGTTGTAGAGACTTGCGAGGTCTTTATTCGAGGCAAACTACTAGTTTCATAGTAAATTGTATGTAAGTCTGATTTTATGTTGCCTGTAAGGCGAGAAAGTTTTACCGCTTCCGTGTATGCCTTCCGGGTAGACTTGTTTATCTCACAAAAGCGGATAAGTCTTACACACACAATAACAATGTGTTTCCAAACACACATCTGACGACCTTTCTAGCCTATATCGGAGTTTGACTACTTGATAAACAAAGGGTTCCGGGTTTGATTTCCGGTCGAGCAGATGTTTGAATGATGAATTTAAATAACTACTGGTTCTGGTCTGGATGTTAGTTGTGGGTCTTTGTGGGCTGTATGGCTTCCCATACCAGAGAACTGACTGGCTAAACATTATTTTATTTACGCCTACTTACCAGCAGGCATTGCATACGCAAAGGAACAACAGTATGTCCACTATTTTTATCGATACAGACGTACATATGTCGTAGCCTAGTCACGTTCTCGCATGGCAAAAAGTAATGAGAAGAATTTAGTCGCGCGTACACTCTTGCGCTCTCACTCTTGCTCTTGCTTGTACACAGCAACGTCGGTCAGCGGGCGCAGGACTGGTCGTTGTGAAGATCACTAAGGAAGGTCTTTGTCCAACAGTGGACTTATTTCGGCTGACATGATGATGATGATGATGATGAAAATGATGACACCTATTTAAAACGAATATAGAGGTTTAGGTTTAAAGACATTTATTCTCAATAAAGACATTACATATCACTCACTTGAGAACAATACTAAACATCAACAAAATTACAATGTCGTCGTATCTAGCAAGGCTACCACCCCTCTCAACGTATCCATTTGCTTATAAGACTGATCGGCTTTTAGGTATTGAGCAAGTTGTTTTTTGAATACGTTGAGTATACGTATAAAACGTATATACCACAACTACTCACGTAACTCATTAATCAGTGAGGTTTATTAACATTGTTATCCTGGTTGTTCCATCCAGATAGCTCAGTGAGCGGTTCCGTACTACAGCTGACGAAGGTGTCCCGGCTGCACATGGGAGCGTACCTCTGCATCGCCAGCAACGGCGTGCCACCTTCCGTCAGCAAGCGAGTCATGCTCGTTGTACATTGTAAGGAAAACTTTGCTCCAAAATATTAGCAGGAGCTTAGACAAATCCTAATCCTAACTAATATTATAAATGTGGTTTAGTTTTTGTTTGTTTGTAACGCTTTGACGTCTCAACTACTCAACCGATTTTCTTGACATTTTGCATACACGTTGTCAGAGATACAGAAAAGGACATAGGGTACTTTTTATTCCGAAAAAAATTACGGTTCCTGTGGGACTGCGGGTAATACCACGGGGTGCAGTTAGTAAACTAAAAAAGGACTCAAGATTTACATAATGCTTAGCAGATAATTTGATGATATGAGTTGTGTACAACTCGCCAGCTTGGTGAGTTGTGTACTACTTTGGAGTCCTCAGCTTGTTTGTTCTCAGCTCTACATATTATTGTTCCTCCGTCTACGACTGCATGTTTATTAGCCATTGTAAAATACAATTGTTGTCGAGAACCAGCTCAATGAAAACTATTGCTTAACCTGTGGTTTAAAACGTGACGTCATTGGAGCAGTATTTTCTCTGAACTTAGTAATAAAATTAAGAAACATCTAATAACGTCCGTCTACTTAGCTTTTGCACAGCGTAGAAAATAGACGGACTGGAATTTATATAAGGCACTTGTACTTAATTAATTTACTTCAATAACGTCCAATTTTCTTTTGATAATGTTCAAGAGTATCTAGAAAACAATTTCTTTGTACTCGAGAGCATTAGATACAGTTATTTTTTATTGATGGCTACGAATTCTGAGCCGATCTAATCATATTTTCTCTTACAGTTCCACCAATAATGACAATACAAAACCAATTAGTAGGAGCTAAAGAAGGCGATACAATACACCTAGACTGCCATTCAGAGGCTTTTCCTCGGTCTATCAATTACTGGACTATAAACGATCAAATCATATCACAATGTAAGTAGAGTAACATGAATATTTCCTTTCAGATTTTTCCTATGTTGTTTACAAAAATAAGGATATAACCATCCGAAAATGTGCGACTCTCTTAATGATCTTTCTGTCTACTACTTTAATATACTTAGATCAAAACCACTTATCTAAATCTGTATTAACTATTGCATTGTTGATCACTAATATCACATCTCTCTAGCACGAAGTCAAAGTCAAAGTCAAAATGATTTTATTCAATTGGGTATCAAAGATACACTTATGAACGTCAAAGTTTTATAATAGACTCGATCGCCTTGTTCGGAAAAAGAGCCACTACTCAGAAGAACAGGCAAAAAAGTAAGAAGAAATTTTTTCTTCAAAAAAAAAAAATACTGTCTCACAAATTTTGGCTTACAACTAGCCAAATCCATATTATATCTATTTACTAGTGGCTACTTGGCGGAAGTGGAAGGTTCCAGACATCTTTATCTTCTAAATAACTGTTAACCTTATAATATCCTCTTTTCATTAACGTAGCATAACATGTGATTTAAATTTTCCTTCAGTGAGCCCTGTTTCGACAACCGCTTAACAACAAATACAGAGTGCAACTGAATCCACGCTAGTTCTAAAAAGTCTTGTTCCCAGCAATGAGTTGGTACTTATCATTGGAATATTTCCCATGTCCCGCTCCTTGTGAATTAAAAATATAAATCCATGACAAAAGGTTAATTTTTTCAGCGGACAAAAGGTTCGAAATTACGGCCGTCGAGAGAGGCTATGAAGTAGACATGAGGCTGAAAATTAAAAAAGTAAATAGAGGCACATTTGGTACATACAGCTGCATTTCAAAAAACTCGCTCGGCGACACGGATGGGACGATCAAATTGTATTGTAAGTATGATTAATAATAATTAAGTTTAGCGCGCGTGAAATAACTTGAACTAAATGGCAATAGATAATATTTTATTTGTCGCAAAAAAAGAATACAAAATAAGGCAAAGTCCATAAAGAAGTAAAAAAATTTGTTTTTTAAAATAAATAATAAATAATCTCGGTTATGTTTTTCTAGTGTGTGTGTATGTGGGAACGGATGCATATATTTATGATTCTTTGGCACGACCTACAGTCTAAACAGCTTGATGGCTTTCGACATGTTACGTGTCATTTGAATCGTCTCGATGGTGGAAGTGACACTGGGTACAATATTTTGCAGGCAGCTTTTTTGTTTTTCTTTTAAACGTTTCTTTTAGACGTTGGTTTAAAATAACATGACAACAACATAATTTGGTCAAAAATAACTTACAATTTACCGAAGAATAACGCAAGTGTTATTTTTAGAGCAATAATAATTACTCGATCGAAATGTAACTTCTGTTCATATTTTTGTTCTTTGTCTACTCTACATTATATGTTTAGCGCTCCGGAACAATGTATTCTGAGTTTCGTGAAAGAACTTATCAGAAATACGTAATTTAATTCTCTAAGACCGATGGAAACTTGAGTTTCTACCGTAGGAAGCATTTAGGAGTGAAAGGCGTTAATGGGCACGTCGTGTAACCCGATATTTAGAACGTACCTCGGTTCGGACATTTCTCAGGAGAAATTCGCCGTGGAGTCCGATTTCAGGAATCGTTAGGCTATATCTATAGAAATATACCTGTGTACCGTACAAGACGTGAATCTTGTAAGAGATGGGACCGTATTAAACCTAAATGTCTAGGTCTTTGAGTAGTCATCCTTATAGTGAGTGCTATTATTGACTGAGCAAGATAGGTATATAGGTAAACACAACCTACCTAATTACTTAGTCTTTACACTAAATGAACTATTTGTTTATCTAGACACTCGTAAAAGTAAAGGACAAGCCAAAACTTCAAGACATTAAAAGAAAACGAAAATTTCAAAATAAAAGTTTCGAAAATTTTCTCTCTAAATTTTCCCAAGAAATATCTGCTACTCGTATAATTTATTTTACTCAAGAACAAGCTCATCGTACTTACCATTTTGTACAACTTTCACTATGGAACCAACCACAACTGCCCTATGTAATACTGGATAGGGAGTACTGTGACCACAACATTGTGAAGAATCCAGCTGTTCTATTACGTTAAATTTTTGGCGATCTTTCAACAACAGGGATCACTTTAAAACTTGTCTTCTCAGTGTTGTATAATCATTATTAGCATATTTATCGCAGGTTTTCCATTGCAGCCCTGTCTGGCAAGTTTGAAGAGATGCAGTACAACGAAGTGGGTGAGTTCGACGAGACGCCAGACGTCAGCGAGCTGGAGGCGCTGAAGCGCAGCGCTGCACCCACCCGCCCCTATCCACTCGTGTTCTGCGTAGCGCTTTACGTTGTATTATAATGCTAATTTGTATATACAGAAATATATTGTTATAATTATACTTCTTGTACGTTTTATCACCCTTCAGCCTAAAAAAATGAAGTTAGAAAATTTTCAAGGTAACTAGGTTTTTTAGCCAAAGCAAACCTATAAGTGTGTATGTGATGAACTACAGTTTTTAAATAAACTATGAAATTAAATTGGTATGATTGTGGCTTACAAATAGAGCGACTTCCAGATACGACGAAACTCTGCGAATACGTTGAGCTGCGAACCCCTAAAAAGAAACACATCCAATATCCACACAGACACACACACAAACTAATCGGCTTTTAAAAAGCTTAAAAAATCACAGCACGGATGAGCCTACCGCCCTTACCTAGACAGTCATGCAATAAAAAAACAAATCTCTGAAGTTGTGAATAAAATAGCACTGGGCAAACTGTTGGCGGCATTGTTCGTACAAACGTCACCGGTGATATATCATGCAAGGGTACTCTGGGTGTATATTTCATGTGTCGAGTTGTCGGGCCGTCGGTGGGCACCTGCGCTCGGCGTCGCGCGGTGACAGCCACAGTGTCGCCGGCGCTTCAAGATAGCGCTCACAGCTATGAACTAAGCTTCGAGCTTTCGATTGTGCGGACTGAGTACAGCCATGAAAATTAGCTGAAGGTTGTCTTAAAATAAGTTTTTTATTACTACCGGTCGCCAAACGTTCCAATTATCCATCATACTTATTTCTGTTTAAAGTATTTTGACCAAAACGCTGATCGATCACTGACTCGCCATGATTGGCTAATAATATTTCGGAAAGTAAACTGTTCAGGTTCCGGTTGTTTGTCTTTTGGGTTTCAGCCGGCGGCTATTTAAGTCAGGCTGCCTAAAAACTTTGACATGAAACTTCGGAATGTACCTATAGGATTCCAGAACTTTTAACCCAGTAGGTATAGTATACAATTCTTAGCTAACATAACCTTACATTTTCTTTAAAGTAACTTAGAACTATATACGCTAGGTCGAGCGGATAATTAAGTAGTGTCCTGATGCCACAAGACAGTGAGGAATTGAGTTAGCTCTACTAAGCTACAAACATGTCTTAAGTACAACCTAAGTATGTAATTCTCGACGCTGTATGTTATAAACAACGTTCTTTGCCACACTTATACATGTCTACGAGTCTACGTGCCTACGTGTCTAGTCTAGGTGTCTACGTGCTACGAAGCTGTGCTACGAGGCTATGACAAACTGCTACACCACTGCTACATCCGCAGGTGAACGTTTAACAAAAAAAAGCATAGATGCTTACTTATCACAGTTTGTAATAAAATATAAAGTAATTTCGTGTAGACTGACTTGCCAGCCCTAATATCGGAGCTTTTAGGCATCCCAGACGAACCAACGATTAGTCTAGCCTAATGACTCTCAAATAGCCTAACGATTACCTCATGATTGTTTTTCTAAAACAAAGAGCTTAGACTCTCCTATTACTAGTGCGTTTCCATTACTAACACGAAAATGGTTTAAAATAATGTTTCATGCCATACTCGTATTTTTCCACAGAACGCTGTACTATTCCGTAATTTCCATACAGTTGCCACTTGTTTTGTGAGACCAGACTAGACAGACCGCACAACTGTTCTTTCGTACGCGACTCAAATGTAAAACGTCACCCGAGAGCATGAAATGCGTCACGTGGCGACTCTTATCAGACGTGTGTACGTACAATTTTCTAAAGCTACTTACGAAATTGTAGCTTTAATAGTAGCGCTTGCTCCAAATAGGCATCATTAGAATTCATTGCACACACACCCGATACTTATCGCTGCGGTACCTACCTACCTATTTTGTTTACGTAACTACGTGAATTTAACATGTAGGTACACCACAGATTAACTCTTATTGATACCGGAATACTAGTTGTTTGTTTTGGCATTGGGAAAACCGCACCAATGGGGGAAAGAGTGAGTTGAGGGAATACAGACAAAGTGTTCCTTTAACTATCTCAAGACACGCTAAAAGCCGCGCCTAGCGATGGTAAAACAATAAATGATATTAGTAATTACTAGCTGAGCCCCGCGGTTTCACCCGCGGTCCCAAAGGAACCGTTTATTTTTTAGAGATAAAAAGTACCCTATGTGCTTTTCTGTACATCAGACAACGTATGCAAAAAAATTATGATGATCGGTTGATTTGTTACGGCGTGAAAGCGTTACAAACAAACAAACAAACTCTCTTTCGCATTTATAATATTATGTGGTTATTAATTATTAAAGCATTTTGACTATTTTTAAGTGATGCACGTTGCGCTTCACACTTCTCGTATATGGAATCTGTTAGGAACATCCACCGAGGTTAATTCGTGCGAAACATTAAAGGAGTTATTATATACTCTTACTTAACTTACTGCTAAGTAAGGTTTGTTGATAAACGGACTTTTGGTTGCGGCCCTCTCTGCGGTCGAAAACTTTGTTAAAGTTTAGCTAAGTCGTTGTGACCCTGTTTTAATCGGTAGTGATTTTCTGCATAATATTGTTGAGAACTTAAAGGCTGGTATTGCGAATTTTTGTTTTTATTGCGGAAAAAGACTCGCCCGCGGTGTGTACAAGGAGGAAACAACACGTAAAAAACTAAAGATCAGCAAAAAAAACTGACATTAATCTACGCTACATTCATCCATGTAGCATGTTTCTTATCTAAGCTTTTATCCAATTACTGGCATCCAGCTTCAACTTCGCTGGTTTACAAGAATGTTATAAGTATCTATATTTTCTATACTTTTTTACAAGAGTGTACGCACAGTACACAGGATACAGTATACAGGATGTAATGATTTGAGACATATATGTTAGGTAGATAGTAGGTAGCACAAATATTTTCTACATTTAACCTGACGTAATGGTGCCTAGGTATCCATTGGAGAAGTGCGGAGAAGATGAACGGGCTTGGTCCCAATTCGAACACAAAATTTCGGACACTGTGTCCGATCCGGTTTCTGATTTTTGAATCGGTGCGCGAGAAAAAAAAACAATTTACTAATAGAATCACTTCGCTAAAATATCAATCCAACAATTTATTTACACAGTTTTTTTACAACGTACATCGCTTATGTTTCTCGCACGTCTCAGGTGGAAACGCAGCCTATGTCCACTTGTCTGACCGGTTAGCGACGAATATTCACTATTTTCTCGCTCAAGTAACCTACAATAGTTATAGAATCCGTGTGAATAAAAGAGACACATATGTAAATAGTTGATCGATGACTCTACCGGCGAGAACTCGCTCCACTATTTTGTCGAAATAGTAGATAATGATCGCTCGGCGTACACTCGCTCCAGCCCAGCGACAATACTGTTGGAACTATCTAAGTATACCCTCGCTGCTCGCCAACTCGCTTCTAGCTGTACTCGCTACTCGTTACTCGCTGGCGGTTGGACAAGTACCTAAGTCTCGTCTAAACTAGCGAGCTGTCGTCACGGAGGAATCGAAAGGTCCGGATGCAGCCGCGAGCTCCCGACACCGACTCATCAGGGACTGGATTACGAAGGGCGTGACTTGAAACTGTAGTCGAGTATTTGAGATGGACCGATCTAGATAGTATTTTGATGATGTCTTCTTTCCTTTAAATCTATTAGAGAAGAATTATCTGGAGAAGTTAGAAATAATAATATTAAAAAAATAACATGTTTTTAATGGTAAAATATAATAAACTAGCTGTCACCCCGCAACTTCGTTCGCGTTTATTATTTATATATATGTCGGGGAAATGTAGGGAATAGGAGCCACGCCGTCGCATCTGATCCCACTGATGTCGGAGAAACATAGGAAAGGCCGCCGCGCTGTAACCTTCCACTTTTGGTGACGGAGAAAATCTAGTAGGCCAAGATGTTGTATCTGATTTCTGATCCGTGAACTCGCTATCACGGGTATTTATGGTCGGCGTCAAACTTCAGGAACGTTGAAATAAGGGGACAGCAATGTAGGCTTTTCACTATTTTAATTATACAGTCACTCAGACTACTTGGTTAATGAATGATCACAAAGATAATTGGCGATTTAGAGTAATGGGTTTACGAATGACCATCGCGTGCGACCGCTTTCAGCCCAGTCCTGTCAAACACTGACTGACAGACATGACGTTCGCCCGAAATCCCAAACGCAACTCCATTCGGTGTTAACCGCTCTAAATGACCATAAACAAATCGATTAATCGTCATAAACCACAGATTAAAACTATCGATTAACAACTCTCAAACTGATTTTCTTTATCCAATGATATCTCGCGCCGTCATATATATATTTATGTGAGCTATCTTATCTGTTAAGTTAGATCGAACTGCACACGGTGTGCAAATTTGATTGAAATCGGTTAAGTAGTTTAGGAGTCTATAGCGGACAAACAACGTGACACGTCCATCCATCCATCCATCAGCCATAGGACGTCCACTGCTGGACATTGGCCTCCCCCATAGATCTCCAATAAGACCGGTTGGTAGCGGCCTGCATCCAGCGCGATCCTGCGGTCTTGACAAGATCATCTGTCCACCTTGTGGGTGAACGTGACACGTAATTTATATATATTAAGAAAGAAGATAAGATAAGAAGAAGATAGGAATATCAAAGGGATAATAGGTAAAAGTAAGTTCCGATTACCTTTGAATAGATTTTGCAGAAGATGTTTTCAATAAGTAGGTATAATATGAATAAATATATATCTTAATGAATTACCATCGCCCCCTCAAAACAATGGTGCGACGAACACGGGAGGTTTGACAAGGACTGGACCGTGCTGGTACAGAATACGGCAAACTGGAGGAAATTGGAGGAAATTGGGGAAAACCTATGCTTTAGACCAGCAGTGGGACAATGAAGGCTAGCTAAAAAAACCGGCCAAGTGCGAGCCGGACTCGCGCACGAAGAATTCCGTGCCATTATCTATAAAACGACAAAAAATATCTGTTGTATGGGAGCCCTCTTAAATATTTATTTTATTCTGTTTTCTAGTATGTGCAATTATAGCGGCAACAGAATTACATCATCTATGAAAATTTCAACTGCCTGAGTATCACGGCTCATAAGATACAGCCTGGTGACAGACAGACAGACAGACGGACTGACAGCGGCGTTTTAGTAATAGGGTCCCGTTTTACCCTTTGGGTACGGATCCTTAAAAATGGATAGCCAGCGCTAAATAATCCACTGCTATATTATATAGGTAATTCTCTTCCTTATTCAATTGGGTATTTGAAGATACACTTACGAATGTCAAAGTCTAAAAATTACTCAACCAGAAAAAGAGCCACTACCCGGAAGAACAGGCAAGAAAATAAAAACATATGTTTTCGAATACTTTGTTGTTGCATTAAAAAAAAACTATTTCGGTCTTCTGCCAATCACACATATAGGGTCACGCCTTCCCCCGAGGGGGCTGGCAGAGATGTAATACAACACCCACAATTCGCCGGACGATATTCAGTCCCAAATGTGATAGGGGGCGAGCCTGTCGCCATACACCGGGCTCTAGTTATGTAGCAGATGACATACAATACGCACAAATGCTCACACAATGAACAAATTGGTGCGTGCCGTCGGCTGGGCTTGAACCCGCTCCCTCGGCCTTGAGAGGCGGGCCTTCTCCAACTAGGCCATCATCGCTTCAACCTATCAATTCGCCAATCACACCTATTACATTATTTAAGCTAAGTGCTACAGAGAAATGTAATCTTTTAAGGAGAACAATAAATGAAATGTCCTCGCCCTTTTCATCTAGATACGTACCTACTCAATCTTTGTTCAGCAGCGGATATTGCAGGAGAGCTAATAAGAACTTAATAAGAAATGTATAATAGTTTTGTCGCTAATAAGCTCGATTTCCAATTAAAGAAAGCGCTTTTTCGCCAACGGTCTAAACGGGGCCAATTCAGCTAACCACAGTCGATACGTAACTGAACCGTTGACGTTTCGTTACCCTTAAAAAGAGACGGGAAACGGTTCAGTATCACTAACGTCACACAAGCGTGCCAAGTATAATTTATAAAATTTAGTGAAAAATGTATGAAACATTAGTGAAATAGGGCCGTTCACGTCAGTTTTGTAACGTCAACTTTTTTTTTTTGTGAATGAATAATGCTGTTGGCCACTGAGGCCTCTACAGCGTACCGGACGTAAGGCAAGCGCGGAGGGCGCAGGAACTTAATAGAGTTTAAGGTTAAAGCTAAGGGCGACTGGCGCAAGGGCACCACTAAGGTACGGACCTCGGCTTGGGCCGTCGCCGGGGGAGAAGTAACGTCAACGGTTCAGTTACGTATTAAAGCTGCGTTACCACCAGAGATGTGCGAGGATGCATAGCGAGGGATGTGTTTGTTACGATCCAATAAAATCGCTTCATCTGAGCGAGCCTAGGTAAATAAAGCGATTCTATTAGTTCTTAACAAGTACGTACCTCGCTAGGCATCCTCGGACTCCTCGAACATCTCTGGTGGAAACGCAGCCTAACTATAGTTAGCAGGATTGCGCCCCTGATCAGCTTTTATGAAAGAACGATAAAATTCAATGGCAGGTCAATGAAAGGTGCTCACTACAATACATTTAATTTAAGCATCGCTGCCTTTATCGGAATTAAATTAGAGCTGATGGAAAAGAATTTTAGTTTTTATTTCCCTTTAACAGATAACAGCGGTTTCGTAGAATTTCTCTGAAAGCATTGACGTAAGCGATGGATTAAAAGAATCAAAGAAATTGCTAGGAAGTTAATTAATTAAACAAATATCTTTGCGGAATCACTATAAGACGCCTGATGTGGTATGAAAGTTACCAATTTTCTAATTAAATCTATATATAGACGTTTTTTACTAGAAGCCTGCTATTATTTTTATGAACCCAGTGAGTAGGTAGCGGTTTGGTTTACTGTCCGTTAGAAGTTCAAGTTTGACCAAAGTAATTGTTTTCTATAGACATAATTAGAAAATAGTCTTAGTCGGTCAAAAAATGATAGAGTAAAAGGATAAAACTACAATTAGGTAAATTCCAAATAATACATAGCCATATTCAAGAACGAACGGCCAATAAATTTTCCACAGGTTTTCTCAAACAGATAGCTACCGATACAACTTGGAAACAACAATATAACAAGTAATTAAAACTTATTTACTTATACGGCCGGTTCGCGTGTTGTACTCCTACTAAATGAGGCTTCACGTTCAGCCTACATAAATGTGTCCGTATATCTACGGACCGTGAACGAGTATTGCTGAAAACTCAATCTTTATAAATGCTTTGCATATTTTCTTGGTGCTTTAAGTAATGCAGACGTTTACTGAGAACGCAGAAATGGGTTTATCTGAATCTTTTTTAGAAGCTCTTTATAATGAGCGATGGTTTAGTATGTTACGATTAGCTTTTGTATGTTTCCAGTTCCAGTCATATGACTGAAGCCCGATGTGTGGCGACAGGCTCGCCCCTGTCACATTTGGAACTCCCGGAATATCGTCCGGCGAAGTGTGGCTATCAACCGACCAAGCAAACGTTAGCGACAGAAGCGTCTAAGCTTTAGCTTCAGCAAACATACTTTCAAATGTCCGGCTGTCTTCCTCCACAGGTCGCATTTCTCAACCGATTCTCTTGAAATTTTGTGAGTTAGAGAAAATTTTGAGTTAGAAATTTTGTTTTGTGTTTTATGCTTTTTTATAGTAAAAAAACATATCTCCGCCATTTTGAGCGTCTAGTTTTATTAACGAAGTGAGTTATAAAAAAGAGAGTAATAAAAATGTTATACTTTGTTTTAAGGATACATAGAAACCTCAAAGTAAGTTGAGATCCCAACATGGTGGTCAGAAAAGGATACAAAGTGATATGATCCGCAGAGAGTCCCATGTAAAACTTTCTCATAAACAAACGGTGCGGGCAAAAGCTTGTGATTTACAACAAAGCTTGTCTCTAACACCGAAACAGGGCCGCAGCAAGGATGCAGCCGTTAGAAAGAGATTTTATGACCACCTATAACTTTCGAAAGGGTTTGTGTGGTTTATTCAAATATGTTGCAAAGATATCTCTGAGAAGATTCAAATTTTGCAAGTGTTTTCCAAGTATAATTGTATCAAATTTCGTGCTAAAATAGCATGAATAAGAAAAAAATACAAGCGCATACTACGCTTATTTTAATAATAGTAAGCTCTTTTATAACTGATCGTTTTTAGTGTTTGATGCAGTTTATTATTATTCTAATTATTTTTATTAGTTTACTCGCTGCGCCCCGCGGTGTAACCAGCAATTTAAAAAGTAGCATATGTAGAGCACAAGCTACCTCCATTCCAAACTTCATAAAAAATCGTCAATCCGTTTGAGCGTAAAGAAGTAACACACAAAAATCTTTCGCCTTTATAATTTTGATAGGTAGGATTAGTATTGCTTGATACCAAGACAGACTTCCGCTGAAAACGTAAACCTTATTACCACTCTGTCGTGTTTGTCGTACAACATACCTAATCCTATATCTATAGTAATATTTTAAGCGCAACGGCTTGGTATATTGCAATCCAGATATAGGTCAAACCAAACGCAAGTTATCTAAACAAGAATCGTAGTTCGAAGCTTAACAAATTAAACTATTGATTTATAGACCAAATATTTTAGAAAAGTATGTTATTTTACTAGTTCTTCTTTCCTAATTAAATTGTTTTGTTTTAATTTGGTATGATTTTTGTGAGTTTTTTAGTCTTAAACTGATACAATGACAATGTACGAGGACTTTCGACACAGTTTCTAGATGAGCTTAACGATTTAAACGTCAGTTGCACAAAACTAACATCAAAAAAAGACCAAAAAAACACCAACAAAACCTACAAACGCAATCGTATCTAAATGATGCATGGTACCGCAAAAAACAAACAGCTCAAAGAACAGAAATGTGCGTAGAACGTATAAATATTTTAGGTAAAAAACTGGCTGAATTTTTTATTCGGTTAGGCATGTATTCATTTTATTCATGACAGCGAAAACACGGCTAACTAGTATTTTATAAACGAACAGTGCTTGATATATGGGTTGAATAGCAGCCAATCTATCTGCGCTATCAAAACCATGTTGCATGTTTTTTATCAATTTTTTGTGATAAAACGGTCTTACACGCTTTTAAAATTTACGGGCAATTTGTTTGTTTCGGGCGAAAGGTAAAATTTGAATGTGATTTCCACTACGGCCAGCGTCGGCCAGGCATGCGATGCGATGGATAAAAATTCTTTACGAATAAAAAGCCGAGTTCGCGCAAAGAGCTATCTCGTTCGGACATATTTGAAATTTTGAAAATAAAAATCATAAAACTTGAATACAATTCTCAGAATAGCATTGCAAATTATTTAAAATACATGGTGAAATTTACTATGTTCTCTTAATGCTACAGCTACATTAGCGGCATTCGTCGTTAATTCGGTATATCGAGACAAGTGTAGCTAATTAGTTAGTTACTCGGCGATGTATCGGTCGAATCATCGCCCACGTCAACTCCTCGGAAACGTGACAAGTTGACCGCTAATGTAGACAAAAACATCGCCAATAACTGATAACGATGATTTTAGCGCGACAACACGACACGAAACATCGCGCGCCAGCATTAATCGAAAGAAATAGAAATAGCAGAACTAAAAACTGTTTTGTTTTCTTCTCCGTCAAATCAAAGGATTTCAAACATCGAAAATATATAAGGAAGAAGCGGCACGAGTCTAATTTCTAGTATAGGTACATCGTGTTGACCAAACTATCGCGTTAACTACAAGCAAACGGACACTACACAACTCCGTTAACAGGATTATGTTACGTGTATCAGTAATAAAGATAGAAAGACATACAAAATACTATAGCGAGAACGAGACAACAATAATTATCACTATTGCGACTGGTTGCGTTTGTTTGTGAATTGTGTGCAGCACCTAATTTATGCGGTCCATTTTTAGGTTTTCTTACCGGATCTTTCTTCTAGTTATACGAATATTATTGATTTCAAAACAAAACTTTCCGATAAGCAGTTAGAAAAAACTTTTCCCAAAATGGTTCCCATTTAGTAATTTATTAGATTTGAAAATGCTCTTCCAAAATTGCCTACTTTAAGTGTCTAAGAGTGCGGCAGAGCAGGTTTATATAATTTAGCTTTTAAAATATACCTACTTATTATAGATACCTTTCTAGGTATCTAGGTATATTTTCACCGACTCCAGCAGAGATGCTGTAATAAATTGGATCTTTTTGAAGCTATGTCTTTAGCAAAAAAGGTTCATTAATTAGACAGCGCCCAACCGTGGCCCAACCGCAAGGAACAAACAGCCAGGTAAGCTGATTTTCCGCGTCTTTAACTACATCATCCCGCTATCGTTACTGAAAAAAGATTTTATCGAAAAAGATCTTCCTAAAGAAGATTTACGCAATTAAAACGGGGGAAGGGAGGCCGATGGAAGTAAAAATGTTTATTTTGCCTTTTTGAATAAACTCTCTGAATTAAAACTGTTAGGATTTTACCGAACGGAGTTTTTCTTAGATCGTTCGTTTATTATTGTAATAGAGTTTTTCCTCAATGCATTTTGATTGCGCGTATAATGTTCCGACAAACGATAGGTGGACAGTACTAGATATTGAAAATGTGGGTCATGTTTTTTGACCTGAGACTCAAAATAGTTTCTCTTGATCTTCAATCAGCGGGGCCGTGGGAATGGCTGGGCGACGCGGCAACGTGGCACGCATACTGAACCGAGATCAGGTATTTGGAATTGATAGATTCAGCCGATGAAAAGGTAAGGATTACGTGGTCTTGAGTTTACTTTGATTTATTTGAGAAAAACACTCTCAGCTTACCTAGACAAACTTGAAGCGTGCGCACTTCAACGAATGTTGCTTGTCAGAATAAAAATAAACCCCCTTAGCAATAAACGGTGTACAGCCTCGGAATGGTTATACAGTGTTTTGTTTTTTTTTCGAAATAACTAGATCGAAAAGACAAATGACTGAAACTATTCCGAGGTTATAAATACAACGGTTATTACTAAAGGGGAAAGATTATAAATTAAGTGACTGAAGTCATTCCCAACAAACATTATGTATCCTACTAATATTATAAACGCGAAAGTTTGTATGCATGTCTGGATGGATGGATGTTTGTTACTCTTTCACGCCAGAACAGCTGAACAGATCTGGATGAAATTTGGCACAGAGATAGATTTATAGTCTAAAATAGCACATAGGATACTTTTTAACCGCGGGTGCAATCGCGGGGCGCAGCTAGTATGAAATATGAAAGGCACATGTAACTTTACTTAATTAAATAAAAGTGATCGGCATTTCCGTTAATTAATTTTAAAATTTCGCTCACGACCCGATGATGAGTTGCCGATAAAAATGGAAATAACGTTAACTTTTGCCATAATCCAGCCAGAAGCGGCAATGTGTTTGCATTTTATTATTGTACTACTTGACGTTAACAAGGCGCCGTAATACTTGGAGTTTTTTATTTCTGGGCTTATCAAGTGAGTTTTATTCCAATGCTTTCATTATTTCTACGTCGTTGCATTGGCCGTTATGACTAAAAACAAAGCTCTCTTAGCGGTGATTCTATTCCCGCGGTCGTGAAAACTTTTTTATTGGTATCTCCCAATTAAAATAAGGAATGTGAAGTGCAATGCGATGCAAGCTTCTAGGAGGACCCTGGTGGCAATAAAGTAGGCATCAGCGCTACGTGCTTCACGATAAGACGGGGTGTACGTGCAAACTCCTTATTTGAACATGAAGCCCAGCTACCGAGCAAAGTGGGACATTTAAAACACGGAAAGAAAATTTACATTATCACATTCCCTTGGAGAGTTATTTCACTGTCCTCAGAGCTTAAAATATCACGGTGGAAGATATAGTTGGCAATTTTTTTCAGATATTTTTTGTAGTAAATGTAAAAGTTTTCTGTTTTAACTAAACTGCTTTAGAATCCAAAAGATAAAACCTTTAATGCGGTATAAGAGAGCCTATGATCAGAAGGTCGATTTAACGACATGATACTACGTCTAAACACGATTAGAGCGAGCTTAGTATGAAGAAAAATAAATCCAATCAAAGAAATGCATCAAAGGCGATGCTTTCAGATCTGTAAGCGACTTTCCGTAAACTTTGGAAAAGGGCTCAGGGAAGGCGTTCAAAGGACTCGCAAGCAGCTTATTGACAGTATGAATACGCATGGATATTTTTATTAGCGGTATTAGTTACTAGCAGGGTTGTCTACGGTTACCGCTTATATCCGGGTTAACATTCTAGTTCTGTGAATACAATAAGGGCTCGTATGAATGAATAAGTAAGTACCTACATACCTCCATGTGAAAAAAGAAAATCCCCATAAATTTATTGAAAAAGGGGCATGGATCCATTTTTGTTTGACTCATAAACTTCACAAACGTGTTCGATGACAGAGAGCACTTTCACAATTTTAGTTTTTCATTTCCTACGAAATTTAATCTTCTTTTTATAAAATGAACGCCAGCCCTAGTTGCAGCCAGCACTGCCCGTCTGCCGGATCGCCATTCACCTGAACGGCTACCATAAACCCGGAAGTCACGTAATTCTCGCTCGTCTTACTCCGCCGTGCTAAAGGTGGGAGTGAAGCGAGTTTTTGTGTTATGGTACCCGTGAGTTATCCAATCAGTCGTTGCCGGGGAAGCAATAAACTGGGCAGCACGTTTGATCGTGTCTCAGTCGCATACAAGCGATGGGTACTGGCGCACGACTACCTACGAATATATTCGTGCTTCACACATACCCGGCCCGGCGGAATCGCTCTACTACGCTCTCCTGCACTCACTGATGGACGAATTTAGATTTATTACACTCCCCTCGTGTTTACTTTTACTCTTTACACGTCTGTCGAGCGGGATTGAGAAGAGATTTGTTAGTCACCTAGTTGACATTGCAATGGGTTTTCAAACGGGACAGGTACGAGTACTCTCCGGTTTAAAGCAAATAGTCTTTTGGCTGATCCCAAATACGGTGAAGTTTTTAATTCCAATCCTAACGAACTAGTGTTTGAGTGTGGGTCTGCTGTTTTGACATGAGAGTAATTAATTCATGGGTTGAGTTTTTAAGAGAATGTCTTTATAGAAAAGAGTCATATTGGTGCAATTTATAAACTTCAATATTTAATCAGAATTAGGTAAGGACCAACGTTAGTATTATAAATATAGAACAGAGATACCAGGTGTCGATAATAATGAACCATACTTGGCATACACCTGTGCATACACCTACTCCTACGTGAATGAAGATTAACTGCTTCATCGAAAAAAGTGACGCGTACAAATTACCTTGTAAATTGAGTCACCAATAATGAATTGCCATTATCACCGAAATCAATTGTACGCCCATTGAGACGGTGTGAATGGCAATACCGCGTAATTGAAGATTATCCATCATATTTATCGATCAAATCAATCCACACATTGAATCGCGTTTGGAATCTAATCGCTGCGTATTTGCATGTAATACACCCATTGTTAACGATCGTTCTCTCGATACAGTCATTATAATTGATACCAAGCCGAGCAATTTGAACTGGCTAAATCGATATTCATAATACTATTGTAGGATCAATTTACTTCGTACCTTGCTTCGCGATTTTGTGCGCGCGGTACTGCTCGTCCCAGATTTTGAATGTCTAATTTTCCGAAATTCAGGTTAAGCTATTTATTTCTCATCAAGAAATTAACAAAAAATTTTAATCTTATACGCATACTTACATAACACAAAGAACTTGTAAGCAAGAATTTTAACTACGTTTATTTTACTCAAGTACCTAGTTAAATTGATACTAATATTTAAAACAGTTAGTTATGTAAATAAATAAGGCAGTAAGATATTTATCTACTTGTAATGAGTATAAGACGCAACGTAGCATCACAGTTGAAACACATGAATAAGTTCCATACCGCAATCCATTTAGATTATTAAATGTCCATTTGAAGCTTCAAACCAAAGGAGATGAAAAATTACCCTTTTCTAAGATATACTTAGGCACCTAGCATCCATTTTACGTTTGCTTATTTTTACTCATTCAAAGATATTGTATCTATCTATTACATAGGTACATCAGTCATATTCTAGCCTGTTTTATTTCACTTAGTTATGCAAACATGACGGAATTAAAATCATTGTAACGAAAAATTATACATAAAACAACATTTGATTTAAACGCATTAAATCCCAACAGCAATTTCCAGCATTTACTAAAACTGGAACAGTTGACAAAAAGGTTTGCTGTGTGTAGCGAACCTGTCGTAAATTAAATTTTTCACTTAATTTTTACATATTAAGCCGTGTGGTGAATGCACGTTTGCAAACGTGAAAAAGGTTTGCCGAAATGAGTTGTTTTCCGGACTTTATTACCTGGTGGTAAAGTTGAAAAGCGGCGAGGATTTTCCAAGTTCATTTGGTAGTTTAGTTTGGTAGGTAGGTGGCGGGAGCGCATCGCAGGGTAAAACTTAATTCTCGCACGTCCCTCGTAACGGAACGCTGCGTGTTAGTAGCGGACAGTAAAAACAACCTTTTATTGCTGGGGAACAAGCCAAAGTGCATTATTGGTCTACCTATTTTATTGGATGTGCTATAAACACTTGCCGGCGTAGTGAAATTCAGCATTATGGCCAGTTAAGAATCGAAAGCCAGTGAGTTACTGATTTGGTTATTTCCGTCCGTAGTCCTCTTTAAGCGCAATTTTATTGTGGCAGGCTATAAATTTGGTGGTGAAAATTACTGACTGAAGCAAATTACTTAAGACAGTTAGAGCTGTTTTGTAATGTAGAAGGATGTGTTCACTCTAGACCACACTTTAACAGAAAAAATACTCCAAATTAACAAATAATGTATAACAATCACGCGCACACGCACACACACACACACACACACACACACACGCACACACACACACACGCGCACCATACAAACACACACACCCATTTTATATCTATACTTATGTGCTTATACTTTTAGTGTAAACTTTAAATAAGGTTTAGTTACTATTATAATGTCTACAGCTCAGCTAAACTAAGTAGCCAAGATGGGAAAGGACTGAGTTCCACAGCACAGGACCTCCTAGTGTGGGACTCAGGGTTCACATATAAGCTCTGTACCATTTTTGCTCGAATAAAGAAATTATTATTATTATTATTACTGAGTTGGTAGTTAACCTGCCTTCTGAGCTTGGGGGCGTGGGTACTATTCCTACCTAGGGCAAACATTCATGTAATGTACATTTGTGTTTGTTCTATGTTTGAGAGTACATCAGTCTCTGGCAACCATAGTACAAGCTTTGCTGAGTTTGTGATCAGATGACCGAGTGTGCAAGTTGTCTCGAGTATTTTTTTCAATTTCTTTTTAACTTTAGCTTCCCGGTTAAAGTTAAAAAGCGAAACTATAACTTTTACCGACACGACAACTAATGAGCAAACAGAGTTTTATAACAACTGTTTGCTAATTTTCTTTATCCGTTATTATTTTAAGAATATGTGATTCAAAACTCAATACAAAAATGATTTCGTTAGGAGCTCGAAGAGCTACGGTTCAATTCATAATTTGCGGCGGCGTGTAATGTTAATAAAAGCCGATACATCCGTAGCAGCTGGAGCCGACTCCAAATGAAAGAGCTTTGATACATGTATTCCTGTAACTGCACTGCGGCATCAGTCTAAAGCAAAAAAATCTAGCAACGCGAGGCCACTGTTTTCCATTACCGTAATGGAGTTATTTTTCTGTTATATTTTAGAGTCGCAAAAATTTTGACAGGCTTTTTGATAGGAACAACATTGCCAATACATCCAAAAATAAATTACGAATACGCAAAGCGAACATCACAAAAACGTTTCAAACAACGGTTAATCATATTTTCAGAGCGTATATCGCATCCCCCACGTGGTGTCAGAAAACTAAGCGAAACAATGATTTAGATGGAATGATGGCGGAGGTGGGAAGTAAAAGCTATAAATTTAGACCTAATTACTGCCAGGTGTCAGAGGCAAAGCCGCACTGCTGTACAACTTTGCTCCATAAGTCAAGCGCGATCGAGATGAACGAACGACGTAATTATAACACCCACAACACGCAATCTATTGTTATAGGTAAATATTTAACAGACAACCATACAATTTTCGCGAGGAAAATTAAACATGCCCTATCAGGGTTCATTATGATGAAACAATCTTACGAAAACAAGGAACGAATATTCCTTAAATTGAGTTCGCTAATTGAGTGGAAATTATAGAGTCGGCGTTTCCATTGATAGCCGTACGAATACGAAAGGTAGCGTTAATCATTCTGTCAGACTTGATTAAATCTGAAATACGAGCCGCCGCGCCATCTATTGAGACAAGCGAATAAATAGCCGGCTTCAAAGTTGTCGCAATGTGCTAACGGCCCAAATATATCTTTAACTGGTAGCAAAAGCGTCCCCACCTTCGAAACAAAAGAAATACAAACGGCCGCCCTGGCGTGAAATTAATTCAAAGCGATGGGCCGACGAAAATGTATACAAAGGTAAGCGAAAAATAAAACGAAAGAGCTCAACTAATTTCCAAGGTCCTTTTCAGATAAAGGCCGCAATTGCTGCCCTCCAGTTATCGCCGTATCTACAACTCCTTGGGACTGCAGCCCCTCATTATTACAAAGTTTGCCTTAAAAATTACAAAACACCTCTTAATGTTAGGATTATGCTGTTCCGGAATCGTTTTTACTTTCCGCTCAAATTTTTATGCGCATCATAAAATTTGTAAGTTGATGGCTTGGAGATAAAATATTATAGATATTGTGTTCTGACACGTTAAATTCGAGTGCGTATTCGCCGTTTTCAGTGTCTGCTGATGATATAAATGTTCATAACTGGCAGTTAAATCGGACTATTAAAGAAATGAAAATAAAACGTAATGGGTCATTAGGAGTAGGCATAATCCGATGGAGCGTGGAGGGTGCCACCTTGTTTCGTTCTCACGCACTCTCCGTCGACTTTACGTGTTTGGAGGAGCGTAAGACCCTTTCCTTAGAACCCTTCATGTGCAAGAGAAAAATAAATGATAATACTTTGCTCAAACATAAAATTGAGGCCGTAAAGGGTTCTACGGAGCTGTTTGGCAGAACTCTTTCACGTTATGAACTTAACTGAATTCAAATGTTTTCTAAACTTTTATAAGCGATTATGATTGTTATTTTTTATTTCTAAAACAACTCAAGTAAATTTAGTTGTTACATATGAGTTATATCTAAGTGATATCATGTATTTATGTATTACAATCGAGTCGGTTTTACTTCCAAGTTCAAAATGCACAAAGATCTAAAAATTAAAAACGAATTAGCTACACCTAAATTCACCTACATTATTTACTAACATGTTGTTTGAGCTGGAATCGGTGATCAGTAGCATCGACTAAGCTAGCATTAACGTATGTTTATAGCATTAAATCAATTTGATAAACTGAAATAAAAGCAGTTAGCACGCCATTTGTTTATCTGTCAGGGTAAGCCGGCTAAATGATGTGGAAGAAGCGTACGTGCACGCAGAGACAAACACTCTCTCGCCTAACGTAGGGGGAAAACTTAAACATTTCGTAGAATGCTTACAGTTTTTTTTTTGTAGAAAAATCATAAACAATTACCTACTTTCATAATTAGTATGGTTATTTAAAACACGTTAACACACATTGGGCTTATTTATTTGCAGAAAATTAAATAAAAAAATACTTGAGGTGTAAAAAAAATGCTAACCTAACATTTTTTTTTCATTTCTATTCGATTTTTTAAAAGCTTAGGTATATATGATAAATAGGAAGGACAAATTTACTTTCTATTGAAACACAACAACTAAAATATTGAGAAGTTATCAAATGAATGTGTGGCTATCTGCCTCCAGATTCTACTACCAATTCTTTTTAATTGTAATTAAATTGCCTCAAATTGACACTTTTTGTATGCTAAAAGTGTCAAAAGTATTCTTTTTTTTTTAAAAGTAGTATAGGTCGGCGTTTGACCACCAACTCGCCTGATGTTAAGCGACGTTGTGGTCTAAGATGGAGCACGACGACCTGAACGACTGACGACGAAGAAGTACAAAGTCGGCAGTTGAGTGAGGCGCTACAAGTGCGCTACTGCTCAGGCCCGTCTTCGGAACGGTTACACCGGACTACATCCCGAAACAAGACTAGGTCATTTCACGGCATGGCTTGGTCCGGTGGGTGGTAACTAGCCACGGCCGAAGCCTCCCACCAGAAACAATTTTAAAGCAATTGCTTGGCAGGATCCTGGCCCTGCATACTTGTATTGTATTCAAGCGGTGTTGTTGCGATGCGTCATTTAATTTAAACGTTCGTTAGGGTTCCTTCATTCCAGGCGCACGTAAATCATGCGTTGTTCGCCAGCCTTTGTTCCCCTTCGAATGACTCGTACATGTAAATAAAATAAATAAATTATGCAATAAATAAGTCATTTCAATTAAAATACTACAAATAAATTTTATTAATTATGCTTATGTTTTCAGAAAAATAGTAAGTAACTAGCTGTGACCCCGCGACTTCGTTCGCGTTTATTATTTATAAATATATTGAGATTTAAACTATCCTATCTCTCAAGATGGGTCGAACTGCACATGGTGTGCGAATTTTATTATAATCGGTTAAGTGGTTTAGGAGTTCATTGAGGACAAACATTGTGACACGAGATTTATATATGTTAAGATTATTGTAATTTATTACGCCGAGTAAATGTTTATGTTATTGACATTTATTTATGTTGTTTGCCTGTAGTATCTAAGTAGATATGGCAGCTATCTAAATAAATAAATACCATATATACCTAGCTTAGTAAGTAATAAAAATACTTAAGAAAATAAATATAGTGAAACGAAAAATTTAATCGAAACCAGGCGATGAGATGGGACAATATCATAAACATAATTTGAGTAAAATTAACCAAAGCAATGTAGAAAATATTAAATAACCTATTAAGCTAATTTTATTACTTTGTTCCAGCGCTTTAAGCAACACTCCTAAATAAAGTAGGAACAAGCTCAAAGCCACTAAAAACCTTACCACATAAAACATGTGTTATTGTGAATATAACCTATTAATCATCTTAATAGCAAAATTAAGGACATAATCCGCAAATTCGAATTTGTCTGACACAGCTGTCGGATTATAATCCTGAATTACGCAATTCTCTCGGCAAATTTATTTTTAATGCAAATAAATACAGATTCGTCGCACCTGCCTGTCTAGATGTAGCGAATAATTAAGCAGAACATGAAGCGAAATAATACAAATTACTTCGAGACTTAACTCGACTTTGTTTTACGAGAACACCTACATTATTCTAAGCAGATTAGGCGCTTGACACACTCGCGAGCAAATTAATAGATACCGCGGTTTAGGTTCTTGCGGGTTTGATTGAACCGATTAAACAAACAATAACATATGAATTGCTCACGTCTTGACTAAACGACAAATTACACTAACTTAAATGGAGTCCCTTCTAATGTTTTCTTTTATTTCTGAAACTCTTTTAGTAATGTAAAAATCTGCTGCGAGCCAACCCTACTTCATTTCAAATGTTAATAGCTACTTCATAACAAGAAGAAAGACTCCGAGTGAGATCTCCCGGACACCACAATAATATTTGCAAGGAATACAATCTGAGCCGCGGTAGTATCTCAGAAATATCTCGTTGCGATTCGTAATTGCTTCTTCCGCCTCTTGACATCATTATCTTTGCCATTATGCAGCGAGCTAAGCTGTGTCGTCGCCGACGCTGTTTCCACAAGCGTCTACTAATTTATTATTATACACTTAAACTTGCGCCCCGCGGCTTGCTGTGTGCTCATAATTGCGATGGAATATTGGGCCGGCGCTGTTTTAGTTGCGGCATTAAAAGCGTTAGTTTAATGTTTAATATGTATGCGACTACATAAATATGAAACGTTTACGGCTTGACACCTATGAGCCAAGGGTGGACGTGTGCCTGGACAGATTCGCTCTATGAATACTAGGAGCATCAAAACTGCTTGAAACCTGTCAAGTGGGCAATCATGAATAGTTATTCATAGCCTGCCCTTTTGCTTGTGAATAGCCGTGTATTGGATATTTTTACAGATGATTGAACAACACTGCTTCTATTCACGTGTCTTTAGGTTTTGTAATAAGCGAGCTAAAAGCTTTCGTTCGTGTAATTTATCACAATAACTTTGATTAATCACCGAGCCGTCAATTTTTCTTATTCATTGGCAGTATACATTACAGAATATGGATTGGGATTGTTTTAAAGAAGATTTGCTCTTATTGATATTAGATTTTTTCAGTATGATTGTTTGGAAGTTCGTTCCGACTTTGTTATCACAGTTTCCCTGCTTTGTTTTTGTAAGCACCTGAAAGCTTTTGACGATATTAATTTGGTAGCCTTACAGATATTTTTTGTATGATTGATAGAATATTTATGCTGTATTGGTCACCGTCATTTACAAAACAGAAAAAAAAAACATAATTCACAAACTTTTACAGAAACAATTTTATGACCTGTTTGAGTTGTGAATTGTTTAATTTTCCAAATCGTTTTGTAAGACAAAGCTTCGAATGCAAATGTAGATGTAGATGTTATGGAGCAGATAGATAATGAACATACAATTAATGATATAAAATAAACCACACGTATTAATTCATAGCATGTAAGCAATAAGCATGTAGCACTGTACTTAGGCGGAGTAACCGAGTCAAATCGAACGTAAGAAATTCCCGTCTTATAAAATCATAATGCATGTAAGCATGCTATTGACTTCGATTCTGTTGCACTTATCTACCATTGTCTATACTAAATTGTATTTGATTGCCATAAAATTGTTGGCATTCCTTTTTTTACATTCATACTCGAATGACTAGAGGCTCATATAAATTTCAGTTCTGGATAGATTGATTTAGAGTAAATGATATAACATAACCATTAACATAATAAATAATAAGGAATTAAATAGGTGGTATATAATACGTTATAAGGTAAGCTAATAAAGATTTTATGAAAGACATTGCGTATCTAGTCTAACTGGGTACGTGTTGTTCTTTGATTTCGAGCTCTTTGTGTGGGATGCATCTCGCTCAAATTGTCAATTTCGTTATCTTGTAATGTTAAATTTAATCACAGCCACGCTGTCAATGTAGTTACTAGTTCAGCTTTAGCAAAAGCAATATTACCAAAACAACAATAATAACTAGATACGTAAACTTAAGTACATTATTAACTACATTATTATGTTCTCAGGCATATGCCTATAGAACATAAATTGGTAATGTCAGTGAAAATTTACTAACATCATGACAATTGTTTTCTTATTGTTAGTATGAAAACCAATAATATCTATTTAAGTATGTATTTAAAAATATCTAAGTATGTATATCAGTCTCTGGCAGCCATAGTACAAGCTTTGCTGAGTTTGGTGTCAGGCGACCGTGTGTGGAAGTGTAAAAAAAAAAAGCAATAGCCTTACAATTTTCATGCTAGTAAATAATCCACGCTGTCTACATCCACATCCACACCAATGTACACAGTCTAGCCATAAATATTGTTACAATACAAACTCCTTCATTTTTTTTTTTTTCTGCATTTAAATTTGGAATGCGTTTATTATGTTAAAAACTACAATCAATTTACTGCCATTTCATATATATTTTTCGTGATTATTATTAAATTTACAACATGGAATGGGGTGTTAAAGATAACAGGATTGCAGTGATTGCGTTGCACAAAGTGGGTATGGAATCGTCGGTCATTTTCAAGACTCTTCAAAATCTTGGTATCAGCCGTATGTTCGTATATCGTAGTATCAACAGATATACCGACTCTTCCTCTGTTGAAAACCATAAAAGATCGCGGCGGCCGCGTGCGACGAGAACTACTAAGGCTGTTAATGCTGTTAAAGCCAGAATTCCTAAAAAACCCAATGAGGAAACAAAAAATCTTATCGCGAGAAATGAAGATACCCGCTAGGACTCTATCGCGTATAATAAAACAAGACCTGAAGCTTGGTGCTTATCACCTATATACAGGACATTCCCTAAATCAATCGCTGCAGTTAAAGAGAGTGGATAGATCAAAACGTCATCTATCCCGGTACGCAGGTGAAAGTTACAGAAATATCCTTTTTACCGACGAAAAAATTTTCACGATAGAAGAGCACTACAACAAGCAAAACGACAAAGTGTACGCTCACAGCTCTAAAGAAGATACTGAAGTGGTCGGAAAGGTACAGCGTGGTCATCATCCTGCGTCAGTCATGGTTTGGTGGGGGGTATCCTATCACGGCGTCACAAAGCTTCATTTTTGTGAAAAAGGGGTGAAAACTTCAGCCAAAGTGTATCAAGGGACCGTCTTATAGATGGTGTTGTTAAACCCCTTAGCAATACACTTTTAAAAAATCTACCGTGGAGTTTCCAACAAGACTCTGCACCCGGTCACAAGGCGCGAACTACCCAAGCCTGGCTGGAAGCCAATGTTCTGGACTTTATAAGGGCTGAAGACTGGCCCTCCTCTAGCCCAGATCTAAACCCCCTGGACTACAAATTATAGTCAGTTTTAGAGGTCATGGCCTGCTCTAAACGATACGCCGACATAAAGTCACTTAAGAAATCTTTGAAGCAAGCAGTGGCTAAATTTCCCATGGAAACAGTCCGTGAATCCATAGATTCTTGGCCAGACCGACTAAAGGCCTGTATCAAGGCCAAAGGTGGTCATTTTAAATAAAATAATAGTTATATTTTTGCTAAGACTTCAATACAAGTGTACATATAATTTTTTTTTTTTTTTTTTTTTTTTTTTTTTTTATGTAAAATAGGTCGGCGTTTGACCACCAACTCGCCTGATGTTAAGCGACGTTGTGGTCTAAGATGGAGCACGACGACCTATAGGGTACTTATTCACTCTAGCATTGAAGTTTTGTAGAGTGAAGAAGTACAAAGACGGCAGTTGAGTGAGGAGCTACAAGCGCGCTACTGCTCAGACCCGTCTTCGGAACGGTTACACCGGACTACATCCCGAAACACGACTAGGTCATTTCACGGCATGACTTGGTCCGGTGGGTGGTAACTAGCCACGGCCGAAGCCTCCCACCAGAGTTTGCTACCCGGTTAGCACTACCCGGGGACCACGTGTAGGGAATCAGAATGGAGTACACTCCTACGGACGTGGGTAGCTCAGCCCCCAAAACATTGTTAACATTACATTACTGTATAAAAAAATATATGCATTTTCATTTGTAACAGAACTTATGGCTAGACTAGGTATATACTCGAAAGTAACTCTGTCTGTCTCTCTGTCTGTTTATAGGCTTTTCACGGCTAAACGGCTGAACGGATCTTAATGCCATTTGATCATTAGTTTCAGTATATCACGAGGAAAGTTTTTGGATACTATTTTCTGAATAAACGCGAATGAAGTCGCGCGTAACAGCTAATCCTACTAATATTATAAACGCGAAAGTTTGTATGTATGGATGGATAGATGGATGTTTGTTACTCTTTCACGCCAGAACGGCTGAATGGATATGAATGAAATTTGGCACAGAGATAGATTATACTCTAGAATAGCACATAGGATGACTTTTTAACCGCGGGTGAAACCGCAGGGCGCAGCTAGTAGTAAATAAAACGAAAACACTCGTACTTGCAGTTATTTTTCTGACTATACAAGACAAGTATCTATACATTTGAGGGCTGAGCTACCCACGTCCGTAGGAGTGTACTCTATTCTGATTCCCTACACGTGGTCCCCGGGTAGTGCTAACTGGGTAGCAAACTCTGGTGGGAGGCTTCGGCCGTGGCTAGTTACCACCCACCGGACCAAGCCATGCCGTGAAATGACCTAGTCGTGTTTCGGGATGTAGTCCGGTGTAACCGTTCCGAAGACGGGTCTGAGCAGTAGCGCACTTGTAGCGCCTCACTCAACTGCCGTCTTTGTACTTCTTCACTCTACAAAACTTCAAGGTTAGAGTGAATAAGTACCTTATAGGTCGTCGTGCTCCATCTTAGACCACAACGTTGCTTAACATCAGGCAAGTTGGTGGTCAAACGCCGACCTATTCTACATTAAAAAAAAAAAAAAAAAAAAAACATACTACACAAGTCTAATTAAACACGCGTTCTCTTTATATGGAGCGATATACCTACTGTACTTTTAAACTTTTATCGAAATTCACAATAAGTACGTATCGGAACCAAATCGGACAATGTCTAGAGACCGGCAGAACTCCAGTAAATTATAAAAGCTCTTAAAATTTACAGTTCGAGTGAGCTGAGTAGATATTAATGAAGCTGAGAACTTTAGAAAGCAGCCACAGGAAATAGTTGGACAACTCGGAATATATTCGCATTGCAGGGAAGTTTTTACACGATTTCCCGAAAAGGAGCGCTGTTTTTACTTGACTATATTCCTCGACTGTATATAAGTAAGATTAAGATGTTGGTCTTTAAATTAAATGTTTTTATTCACATCATTCGGGTATCGAAGAAACACTAATGAACGTCAAAGTTATGAACATGACTGTACCACCTAGTTCGGAATAAAAGCCACTACGCACAAAAACAGGCAAGAAAGTGAGGCCTGTTTCTATAATATGTTCTCAGCGATTTTACCGATTTTGGAATGTGAAGTGTTGTTAAATTCGATTGCGCAGTCTCTTCAATGATGAATTTAGATATTAGTTTAGCTAAAGCATGTTGTTTGTATCTTTCGTTGTGGGACAAAGTAGACTTAATAGAGCTCTAATTGTGATCCGTTAGGTAACTTTTTATAAATTCATTGGTCGTATCATGTTTAGTAATAAAGAAACTGGAAACGAAAACATCATTATCCAAACTAAGCTTCTTTAAATAGTGACAAAACAATACCCTGAAAAGGAACAAAATATATCTTCGTGGGACTCACATCACCTAAGTACTAGCCTAATGTTACTTTATCAAAGTGATTTATATCCATGACGCGGGTAAAACTTGAACTTTCAACTGATACCCTTCAAACATGTTGCTAAAGGTTTGATTTACAACGACATGGTTCAACAAGTATGACAGTAGCGTCAGTAGCCTTTTAAAGTTCAACGATTGACATTTTGCGACGAACGACACTATTACGAGGGCAGTTCCAGGATCATTACTGAGCTTTTTGGTAAATTGTTATGTGACTGGCTTATTGATTGAAGAGTAGGCTGACTTAAGGGAACCAACGAGCTGTAGCGTCGCGACGCGTCGGTGCTTTACAAGTTGGTACATAGATAAAAAATTAGTAGATCATGTACGCAAATAACTAGCATTCTTTTAACTCTTTCGCGCTTACTATTTTCTTGTGACTTGTCTACGATTTGTTTGGTCTGTACCTACTAGCGACCTACCTGTACCTACCCGCCCTGGCTTCGCTTGGTAAGTACCTATATACCTACTGTGAAAAATTATCCATGTAACTGATGGTGAAAACTGCATCAAAATCCGTTGGGTAGTTTTAAAGATTTACGTACATACAAGCATAATTATATAGGGACAGACAGACAGCGGGAATCGACTTTGTTTTATACTATGTAGATAAATATACTACTACTGTACTTACTACTACACTATGCTATACTACATTACATATATATTTATTATAACTACTCTACTTATGATTATAATAGTATGCCTATACCTAATCTGGAAATATAAGAACACTGCTTCAAAATCTTGTGTGCATTGAATCTCACAGTTACGTATCGAAATTTAAACGAGAACTAAACTACTTAGTTAACTTTTGTTTAATATATAAGAAGGCACTAAAAACTACCTAAAACAGCAAGAATTTAGCGAAATAAAGAGCTTTAATAAATCACGGTTTTATTAAGTTCTTTGCCTATCTAAAGATTATTTTAATAAAATTTGCTTTATTCACATAAAAGAAAGTTGAAACAAAAAAACATCGCAGTAATAACACAGCTTAATTATGTTGTTTGCCTGAAACATAAAATAAAATTATAGATTTTTCGCAGAAGCATGAGCATCAAATAGCTGGATAGGCGCCAAGTCACTTTAGATAAGCAAACGAATAAATGAGTAGCTATTTAACCGGCCACCTTACCTTCGGCTTCCGTAGAAGGCTGGTATCTTTCGGCGAATAGCAGCCTTCTTATCAGTGATAGAACCACATTCGATAGGTTCGAAACCGCGATATTCGGCTCTCAACGTCCCTTTAGTGTCGTTCACGGACACGAACACTCAATTCTTATATTGTGTTTGTAGGAAAACAACATTTTGAATCTGAGGTCATTGGCATTGTGAAATTATTAGCTGTTTTAGTGTTATTATTTCAATCTCACATAGATTGTAGAAGATAGGTAGCTAACTTATTGTACAGTCTAGAACAGCGAGAGAGATGTTAGATTGACTCGAATTAAGGATAAAATCGTAAAAACTACTAAAAATTAAACATCGTAATCACCTCAAAAGTCAGAGTTGCGCACCAGAAAGATAAAGCAGATATTTATCAACTCTACTTAACACGCGAGCTTCTCAGTATTCCTTCTATGCATTTCCATACCACAAAGCATACAAATCAATATACTGACGGTTTACCCTCAAATAAGTTTGTAAGACGAGTACCTACAGCATTTCATAAAATTAACACTAGACAGCTCTACGTTGATTCAGTACCTACCGTGTTGATAAGTCTGCTGTGACCTAAAGGCAAGTCTCCACAGCTTCGGCGGCGGCGGTGGCGGTGGCCTCAGACCGCAATGAAGTGTTCGTTCGTGATCGCTGGCATTTATCTTGTGGCGAGCTAATTAGCTATCGCACACTAGCGCACAACGGCTACCTTACCAGCACTACCAAACTTCCGTCTTCAGTTAATTCCTTGTATTAATGAAACTTTCCACTGTTCAAACAAGTGCAGTAACTGCCCGTATTGTGGAAGATTTACATATCCAAACTTACACACAAAAATTAATACGAGCCAAAAAAATGCAGTAAAAATAGAAGCAAGTCTCAAATAGTAATTAGCCTACAATTAGCTAGTAGATAGGTATCTAAATGCCGTAGTAAAAGCATATACATTTTTTGTAAAGGTCAACACTGACCAAAGTTTGTTGTTGAGGCAACACAAGCTCCCTGATACTTTGTAAGTAATGGTGTTGTAACTGCCAGATTGAAATAGCTACAGCAACATTAATTAAATAGTAGTTTTTCCAACAGGAATTAAGTTGTAAAGTTAAACGTATGCATGTATAAAGCAGTTTTTTGCCCTCCGCGTGTGTTAATGAAGCCAGTGGGCGGATGTACCGCTCGTAAATACTAGTCCGTTTCGTTTTTCCGCTTCCGGTCTAGAGTTGCCATTATTCGCCGCAACATGTCTTATTTAAGCTATGTAGCTGGAGGTATCTACTAATTTGAAGATATTCATATGTGTTCTGGTTATTTATTAGCCATAAAAAGGGCCAGCACGATATTTTGCTTATCGTCTTATCAAAGTGAAATATGAACGGTAGAGTTGTAAATACAAGTTACTCGTGAATTTTGATTTGTTTGCTGACGCCTCGAAGTTTGCTTTACACTTACAATATTCAATCCTGTAATAATACTTACCTCAAATTTTCTATTTTTGGTGAGCTTATTTAACGGAGACCTTGGAAATTAAAATGCTGTACATATTTCATTACAAAGTTCCATGTCTATTATAAATATATGTATGTATAGATATAGAACTAGATTAAATTTAAAATTTTAAAAACCCTCGACAACGAATTTCATCAACACCGATTTTCACCAAACACTCCCAACTAATTCGACTAAAAATCAAAATCGGTTTGTCCGTTTGGGTGCTACGATGCTACAGACAGGATTTGTGACCTTGTAGCAGTAGTTGTACAATAATTGACTTAATCTTTCTATTTCTTTCAGACACGTCAAACGTAGAACATCCCATAGTTTTTGCGTAGGGGTTAAAAAGATTAGAGATAAGTCAACAAAATGAGCAGTTCTCCTCAGCAATCTCTTCTATCATAATATCATTATTGACATGTTATGTTATTTTACAATTCAATGTTGAATTATTGTTATTGATTATTGAGACTTATTTCTATTGACTTGTTGTGATATTCACTTATCTTATTATATCTTTAAATGAGCAATTCTTGTATATATATATATATAATTGGAATCTCGGAATCGGCTCCAACGATTTTCATACAATTTAGTATATAGGGGGTTTCGGGGGCGATAAATCGATCTAGCTAGGAATCATTTTTAGAAAATGTCATTTTATTCGTGTTTTATCGATAATCAACTTAAACATAAACTTGGAAGAAAAATAACAAAAAGGAGGCGTTGACTCTTCCTGACATCTATTGGCGAATAATTATACTATTTTTTGTGAGCAACTAATTGCTTTAACGACACAACAGCAGATGGCGTTGTTAAGTAACACGAAGTCAATGAGTGTTTGCTTTGAGGTTAGACTAAAATCAAAGGTACTACTTATAATATGAAAAAGTGAGTCTTTGTTCATTTTCTTTGTTTCTTTGTAACGCTTTCACGTCTGAACTACTCAACAGATCGTCTTAAAATTTTGCATACATGTTGTTTAGGGTACAGAAAAGGACATAGGGTACTTTTTATCCCGGAAAAATCAACGGTTCCTGTGGGACCGTGGGTGAACCCACGGGTCGCAGCTAGTTTTAAATTAACTGATGTAATTGGCATGTTGCCGTTTTAGTTATTATTATTAAACAATTAGGCTGTTCATTCTATTACAAATCATTTTCTACCTACTTAGACATATTGCCATACATGTCCTCCAAATAGGCTGGCAAATGTGTACTAAAACACCCACACTTTGCTGGACGACAGTTAGTTCTAATGTGACAGGGGACGAACCTGCCGCATACCCAGTGCCGGATTAGCCATGTAGCAGGAAGCAGCAACTGCTACGGGCCCTTAACTTTGGGGTCCACGCAAAAAGAAAAAAAGAAAGAAAACAAAGTAGATATCCGGCATAGCATGCGGCGGTAAATATCCCTGAATACGAAAAAAACGCTGTTTATACTTGGCAACAACACAATATTTTAAGGGCAAAAGGAGTTTTGGCGGGAAATCTAACTCATGGGCCCCCGTCCATATTTGCTACGGGCCCCGCGCTTGCTTAATCTGGCACTGCGCATACCTTTTATTTAAAATTTCTTCCAGCAAAACATCCCGCCCATATCTCCGTGCTTCTAGTTTTATAAAATAATCTATATTCTAGCATGTCGTAGACTTGTGGTTCTCTAAAACCTCTATATCGATGCGACTGCAGCAATACTCCGGTTTCCTAAAAGCAAATTGCAGGAATTGAGGCAGTAGTAGTTCGTTGCAATTTCTGCAGGAAGCCGATAATATCAGTGGCCAGGGGCTCATATCGCCGGATCCTAGCAGTTTACTGCTTTGAAAATGTTTTGCTTTTATATAACCTACGTTGGATATAGATTTCTAAATGGCACGTAATAAAAAACTATTGAAATGAAATAAAATGAAATGAAATAAAAGTTTATTTGTGGCAACAAACGTCACATATCATTAAATTAACAAATGAAGCTTATTCCTTAAATGTTTAAATCAGTGTTGAGAAGCATTACTATCCAAACTAGGAATTAACCTGTGTTTTGGAATATCAATACCCCCGCCGGACGAAAAGAAAAAAATCATAAAGTTATACAAAAAGTAATTATTGACTTCTTTATAAATGTATTTACAACAAAAGTTTGTAAATGAAATTATGTTTAGTGATATATGTACGAATTATGTCTAGATCTCTGTCCGGATCTGGACACCTCGCGGCTGGCGTCTGTTCTTCTCTACGGGTCGCATTCCTCAACCGATTCTTGTGAAATTTTGTGAGCAGGTTTAATAATTATACAAATTTTTTTGACGAGTCAGTATTTGGATTTTTTTTAATGGCGAGGTCTCCACCCTTCAGAGCCACAAGTAATATCCTATCCTACTAATATTATAAACGCGAAAGTTTGTAAGAATGGATGGATGGATGGATGGATGGATGGATGAATGGATGGATGGATGGATAGATAGATAGATAGATAAACTCTTTATTGTTCACACCACAGATAACAAAAATAACAAGAGAAAAATTATGTGAAAACTTATTAAATAGTGTAACAACTGGCGGCCTTATCACTAAAAGCGTCTAAAAAAAAAGTATGTATTAGTAGATGTTTGTTACTCTTTCACGCCAGAACGGCTGAGTAGATCTGGATGAAATTTGACACAGAGATAGATTATAGTCTAGAATAGCACATAGGATACTTTTTAATCGCAGATGAAACCGCGGGGCGCAGCTAGTTAAAGAAAGAAAGAAAAGAAAGAAACAATTTATTTCAGCGCACAAAACACTACAACAACAACAAACAAAATACACAATAAAACATTAACAGACAAAAAAAAACTAATAAGTTAATAATAATCATAAAAATTTGTATCAAAAACTTTAGTAAAAATTAATAACAGGTAAATATTTTATAAATTCTACTCATTCTAGGGCACAATGTATGTTTCGCACAATAAATATAATTTCAGTGAAACAAATTTAATTGACCATAATTTATTTCCAGTGTATGTTAAGCGCGATAGTAAATTTAACTATTTGTTTTCACGTTCTAGTTTACTATTACAAAAAAAATACTTATTTATACAAAGTCCATGCAGTAAATTGTAATAAATTGAGGTACTTGATGGTAATTTCAGCTTCAGTGCGATCATATCTAAAGTGCAGTAGGCTATTAGTGCGAAGCTCGGTAGCCATTTCCTCAACTGGATTCAGGTACTTAGCTAATCAGAGTTATAAATAGTAGCTCCAGGTAGGTTTAGACTCCTAACGTAACTTACTGCTTTTAATACGACTTGACTTCAGCGGCATGATTTCCAGGCTATTGATGTGTGGTACAATTAAAGATTTTATTGCTATTAAATTAGGTCTAGTATTAAGTGCACTGAAAAGCTTTCTTGAACCACACTAATATTAAAAATAGCGAAAGTTTGCATAGAGTAATGGATGTGTGGATGTTTGTTACTCAATCACGCCAGAACGGCTGAACGGATCTGGATGAAATTTGGCACAGGGGTAGATTATAGTACATCGGATAAATGTAGGCACAGCTAGTTTACCTATAATTATAGGGTGTAATAAAACCCTGTTAAATGCATATCCGAAGGGTGTATGTTTACATTTTGTTAATTAACTGAAACGTGATTTTACGTGTTCTCTTTTGGATAAATTAAGTACATAGTTGAATAATTAAAATAGTTCAATGAACAAGTATAACATACAATCAACAACAATGAACATAACACTATCGCTACCTTTTCTTCCTTAGCATAATTATTATACTTATACTTACTGAGTAACATTATAAAAGTAATACAATTACTTTATTCATAAGGCATAGACAGGTATTATGATTTACTAAGAACTTAACATACTGACTTCGCCTTAACTACACAAGGGTGTTGACTTACTTGTAACGTCTCCTCGTAACGTATCATGTTTGCGTATCTTGCATGCGTAAAGAGACGCAAGTCCCGGCTCGCCTAGAGCACCTTGACTTTAGGTTCCTACTATCACGAAGGTTCGCGAAAAACCCAACAGGCTCCCTATTCTTGACGCTCAGATCTGGTCACACTCACTCCTATGACTTTTTAAACGAGAGAGACAAAGACCAGAAAATATCTCGAGCTGTTGGAACAGCCTTCCAGGCTCACGTGCTCGTGGCGAGCACTGCGTTCGACTCAGCGAATTGTTACGCAAACAAGATTTGTAACTCAATACGTCACTACGATATGCTCAAGTCAGTTTCCGCCTTAACACATCGGCGCTGATTTGTGTTCATGTGAATAGAATTTCCTTGAATACTAACAACGCTGTCAAGTTCACGGAAAGGAATGGAAATCTGTAGGTAGGTATTAGGTAGGTAAATAATAATATTATATACCTACGTTACCAGCTTTCAGTCTGAGCTTAAACCATACCTTCTTGAATTCGATCGGAAACTGAATTTGTTCAAGAAATCGAAGAGAGTTCATTTTAATTTCTAAAAATTAATATTGTTAGTTCTATTAGTTTTGTTGTCGCGGTTGTACTTTATGCTTAAACATTACTTCCCACAAATACTAATATACTAACGAATTACATACTGCATTACATACGCATACGCATACGGCATTACTTGTACATTAAACTACTTTTTTTTTCTTTCTCCCCCATTCAGGGGAATTTGGCTTCGCACGTCATGCGTGCATTTGCCAGTGTCAAGTACTAATCATTCGTTTTCACAGGTGATGCGATGACAATGATGAGGTGATGATGACGATGATGAATCCCTCCCCTTTCCCCAATTCAGTAAAGTTATGGATACTTTACTGTAACTTTAAGTGAAGTTTTGCAGAGAACACAAAAAGTCGCGTTTCGCAATGTTTGTATCATTTGCCCACACTTGTGCACGTTGACAAACCGGTAAACGTTAATAATATGTTTAGTTTGTTTCAAAATATCTTTTTTTGACAGGTGCCTGCTCCTCAAAAAGGTAACGGTCCAAAAGGTATTGACGGCCCACAATGGTCTGTGCAGGAAAACGCTCTTCAAGTCTTCATTGGGTCAGCAACTTTGGAGAACAAAAGTTATTTCGGATGAACGGGAAAACTGGTCAAATTACGAGTAGGAATGTAAGTGAGTATTCTATTTAAAAATCTAGATAATTTAACATTTCTACTATACAATACAAAACTGAACTCTTGATTGACACCAAATTAAATTTGAAACTAAACGAAATATGCCTGTAATAAGTGCAAAGGGCGATCTTATCGCTACTTATCGGACATACCTACTTTTTTAACGTCATTATCATTAATTATTACTGCTTGTTTTTTTTTTCAAACATGTGGGTCACCGTCTCTTATAGTATCAGTGAGAGACTATCCAGGCTACGTCGTGGTGGCAATAAGCTTGATTCTCTCCTTACTGAAATGCGTAGCCTCCGAAGGAGAAGCAGCTCTTCGGCTGTTGACTTTGGTAGACGTCGGCAAGCCTGACAATAATATTAAAAACGGGAGAGCAGACGCTTTAAGAAGACTTTTTTTCGGTAAATCTACTCGTTTTTAATAAAGTGAAAAACAATGACGATTAAAAAGGTCTAAAAAAAAGTGCAAAGGCAATTACAAATCTGATCAAATCGACCATCCATCCATCCATCTCCATGGATGGATGGATGGTCCAATCGACCAATTTGTACCTTTTCTTAGATGTTCTCTCTGAACATCTGGCAAAATAGATTTTAACCGACCAACGCTGGTGCCTTTTGATCAAGCCATATTTTATTCAATTCACAAATGCAGTTAAATTCTACCAGTTCTTGACATAAAATTATTGAAAGGAAATAGATTCAAAAATAAACTTAAATCCTGGCTTATCCATAAGGTTTTTTACACTACTTAAGAATATTTTGAGGACCGGAAAATCATCTCATTCAATATATTTTGTATTCCTCCATCAAAAGTTGCCACTTTTGATGGAGGAGTAAGTAAGATGACGCCTTCTGTATTTAGTAATTTTATGCAAAAAAAAACTCGATTGCAAAATGTAACCTACGTTACTCGACTACAGAATAACGAGGTTTTACACTAATATACTGATCGCAACTTTTGTGATATCAAATGATTAGAACTAAGAATGAATCTAGGTAATATTTAGAAATATTTATGTAGGACACTAACTTTTATTTATGTTGAATTTAGTTACTATATAAATATATTTATAAGTATGTTTTTGAAGACAAGAATTCGGCACCGTTATTCCTACGAGTTTTGACTTGCTAGTTTAAACAAAATTATATTTGATCAAAAATACTTACCTCTACCGTACATGTATGTACATGCCATTATACATTTTACATAGACGGTACCTAAAATCCTTCCATGAAAATGATCTACTAGTTAGAAACCGCATCAAAATTCGTTGCGAGGTTTAAGAGGAGTTAGACAGGAGAGACGGACAGACGCAGAATATAACTTTGTTATTTATACTAGTTATATTCTGTTAGAGAAGAGCCCTTTGGAAATCTGGAGTTTTCAAACATTTTGGAGACACCAATGAAGAATTATTACTAGTCGTTTAATCACCACCTGCCTCTAAGCTCATCGATCTAACTCTACCTAACAGTGAATTCATCGACCTCAGGGTACTTAAGTGCCTCCAAAGGTTCTGTATTCCCGCTAAGCATATTAATTTGAAGGCTTAATCGCGCTCGGCAGCTGTGATTGATTACTGACACGCACTGCCTTTATAATCGCCACTGTGCGTATCTTTTAAAGACATAATACTAATTTGTGGCAATGCCAATAAAAAACAAACTTAATAGCATAGGCCTTAAAAAACAAACTGCCATAAAAAACAAACTTAATAGCATAGGCCTTATTTTGAACGCTACATCTAAACTAGTTAAAAGGATTGATGTCCTTGTCTAGTTTAAATTTGGCAATTTAGCATTCTGAATAGGGGTGAACACTGAACATAACATAATCAAAAATGAATAAATTTCTTCACTTTGCGCCACAATTTCCCAGAAATTCGTACATAATTTTGAACAGTTTTTTCTAAAATAAGACCAATCAAAGGTTTACTATCAGTTGACTTGAAAACAAAATTTCGTTTATAAAACACGCAACAACCTAAAAATACATAAAGGTGAATGTTTAATGGAGTTCAAGTGAATCTAAATCAAATCTACTATACGCCTAACTAATCGATATTCTGAAAAGTATTCAATTGATTATTAGATTTGGGAGTCCACTTAACGCAGTCAATTGCGCAAATGTTTCAGCAATCGAACCTACTTCGCTTATTTAGACTTATAAATAGATTACAAATGATAAACCGCCACTACATGTATGTAAATGTATTCCGAATTAACTCGATTACGATATAACCAGCAGTCCCAATTCCGCACACGAATTTAACCGAGATTACTGATTCGGAGTTGATCATTGACAAAAACTGATGATGTCAATTGGTTGTTTCATACGAATTCGGTTAGCTCATTTGTGTAATGATGTTATTTTATTATGTCGTCCCTCTTCCATTGTAGGCTCTAAGTAATGTTGTATATTTTGTAGTTATAAAAACTCAGTTATTTTTAATTCTACCTAAAGCAAGCAAATACTAGGTGGGAATGCTAACCTGGTGTAGGTTAGCAGGTAGGTGGTATATTAACCTGATATGGTTAAATGTGAATTTAGTTTCGGTTATAGTTCGATTCTTTTTTTACTAGGAATACTTAGTTACTACCTTTGTTACGTTTGAATTTACATTTAAATTTCTTTTCAACAATTTCGCAGTTCGTCATGGTAACCACGCTTCGTTTTTCATTATTGACTGGTACGTACACTTTTTAGGGATCCGCAGTAAAGTGAGAAACCCATTTCCTTCTGTTTTTTTTTTTTGTCACAGAATGTTTACAGCGCTGAAAATACGCTTACGAATTTATTATTACTAAGAGAAAAAATATTTAAATGTAGTGTCTCGCCTAAATGGAAAGCGGGGATGGAAAAAATGCTCGTCGCAGTTCTCGGCGAGTTGAAATAATTTTAGAAATCTTTCTTAAACATCATTACTTAGATACCTATTATACGTCAGTAAGTTTAATAATTTACGAGATATGTTTAGGCCCACATGCTAAAACGATCGATTTAAAAATGTTTCATGTATTGTGAAACCAATTTTAAATGAAGATTCAAGATTGAGCGTTGTTTTATCATGCAGACCTTAGCCTGCTAAGTAATAAATACCTACTTAGGTATACTTACTTAAAGATTAAAACAAAATGTAGGAAATAAAAAAATCGGCACAAAAAAAAATCTTTGGTTATGATAACGCTGCTGATTTATTTCTAACGTAGTTATGGAACCCTGCTACATTCGTGACACGACATGCATTCAACTTGTTTTTTATTCGTGTACCTACGTCGCAGTTGTTTACTTTGCCCCTCGGCTGAACTGCGGAGAATTCGGGCGAATGTGCAATTTTCCCTGATTGAGTGTTTAAATTTACGATGTTGCTGATGAATTGGTTTTATATTGAGCACAGAATATGTAAACTGCACATTTCACATTCCTGGTAATATGATCTATGTTGTGTTGGCTTACTATACACTACAATAACACTATTCATCCTAACTTCCTAAAGAATATTATAAATGCGAAAGTGAGTTTGTTTGTAACGCTTTCACACCTTAACTACTCAACCGATCATCATAAAATTTTGAATACATGTCGTCAGGGGTACAGACAAGGACATAGACATTCCTTTCATCCCGAAAAAGGACTGCGGGTGAAACCGCGGGGCGAAGCTAAGTAGTACCTATTTAACTTTCTGGAACAAGTTAACCTAAAATACGCAATTTAAATAAACAAAGATGAAGATATTATAATACTAACAATAATCTTATGATAATTTTATTGATTATTGTTCATTTAAAAAAAACATTAAAACACACCATACCCAGTGTACACAATACACTTAGACACAAGTGAGCATCTCTGCTTACTTGTGTATAAGTATCAGAGATGATTTAAAACTAGGAAATAAATGTAGGTACATTTTTTTTACAATTAAAATAAGAGTATCTTGTCTACGTAAATACCGTCAAAGTAAAAACGAATACATTTTAAATCGATATCAACCTACTTTTTGGCTGGGGGTAACAATTATTATGGCTCCTCAAGTTGCGGACCGAAATTCCAGACAAACAGTCTTTCTCCTTAGTTTCTGCATCAATAAATCAAGAGCGACACAGATAAGGAAGCAGTCACTATCGTAGCTTTCAAATAAGCTGCATTTTATCCGTCACTCGTACAAATTGATGGTAAGGGATTACCTAGTCGTTAGCGAATATGCTGCCCTGGTATTCTGTGTCGCGTCGCTAACGACTGCAAATAATGTTGTTAGACCGTATCACCAACTAATGGTAGATATATGTATAACAAAGTAGAAACAAACAAAGCCTACACTCACCTGTTCTAAATTACAATGTAAGGAAATAAATAGGCAATTAATCATCATCATAATTTATCGTCATCATAATGTCAGCCCGGGAGACGTCCACTGCTGGACAAAGGCCTCCCCCAATGATCTTCACAACGACTGGGCCTGCGCTGACCGCATCCAGCGGCTTCCCGCGACCGTCACTAGACCGGCAGTCCACCTTGTGGGATCGCTTCCCACAAGGTAGACTTTACATAATACTTAATACCAAAAAACCTAAAACAGCTTAGGTTTAGGTTCTTATCAGTTTCATTCTACAATCTCTTGATTTTGGTCGATCTAGAAAGAGTTCTTCTATTTCTTGCAATGTTCTATCTTTAGTTTCTGGCAAGTATTTGTACAGAAGTATTGTAAATATTAACGCACAAACACCATAAAAAAAGAATGCACCATGCAGCGTAAGATTTTTAAAAATGTTCGGTGACATTTTTAAGACAGTAGCCATAAGCATTTCAGAATATAGGCTGAGGATAAGAAGTGATACACTTTTGTAACGCAAGAACATTAACTCTCCGAACAAAGATGATGGAATGATCATTGGACCTATACTAATAGTTACAGAAAACGCCATTAACAGTGAGATAGAGACGTACTTGTTTTCGGACAAGATGTTCAAATTTATCAGAAATAAAAAAAGAGATATAATGAACAAGAATGTTATACCAATAGCGGAGAACAAGAGCAACAAAGTCCTCCGTTTGAGATATTTAGTCAAAACGCATCCAATTTGCATCCCGATTATAGTGACTCCTTCTAAGATAAGCATCCCCATGTATCCAGTGAACTCGTCCTTGGTGATCTGATGAATCAGTTGAACCGCGTACATTGTGCAGACCATCTTACCAGAGAAGTGATACAACGACATCACAGCCATGCACAGCAACAATGGCTGGTAGAATGCTCTTGTTGCGCTCGTTTGAATAACAATCTTTAGTTTATCTTTGAAGCCTTTTTCTTGATAAGCTTTACGTTCCTCAAGATAATCTTTTTGAGTTTTAATGAGAATGTTGAGTTCTTTTTCAGATTCTGCATCGTGTCCTTTGAGCCAGTAATGCGTTCTAGCACACTCATCAAATCGTCCTTTCATTGCGAGCCAAGACGGCGACTCAGGCCAGAAAAACGCAGATAGACAATACGCACAACACGCAAAGGCAATTAAGCCAATGTTTTTCCAATGGGAAAATGTACCAGCAGCATTCGCCACCCACACACCCCAGAAAAATACGGAAGATTCTATTGACATGAATATTCCTCTATATTGTGGTGAAGTATATTCTGTCATAATTACGATGAAAAGGGTTATATTACCCGCGAGTAGCATTCCTTGCAGTATCTCGCTGACTAGTAGTTGCATCGTATTTTTGCTCCAGTAGAAAATAATGAAACATACGATTGTGTTGATACAAATAACAATAAAAGGTATTTTTCTTCCCACAAACTGCGAGAAAATTGGTATCATTATAACGAACGGTAGTGAACTGTAGCCATGGACCGAAGCTGAAATAGACAAGAAAGATTACCTAAAATATTTGTCGCTATTATCTAGTATTAAAGGTTCTAGTAATAAAGAGTATGAAATAAATTAGGTATATTTACTTAACCATGACTCCATTTCGAGGCTGATAGCGTCCGTCGAGTTTGCTTCCTTCCGTATCTGTGGAATGAAGACCGTCGGAGCTCCGAAGCACAGTCCCAGCACGAAATATAGCACCCAAACTCCGCTGCACACGTACAGCTGAAAAGTTATTTTGATAACTTGTTAACCCTTTTTTGTCTTCCTAAATAGTGACAATAGTGCAATTCCACGAGCATGCATCCATGGCCATGAGTCACACTTGCAGTTTTAATTGTCCATTAGTGTTATTCGAATACATAAGTAAAGAATACATTGGCGCTGTGTGTGGGTTAAATAATAATATAATGTCAAAGGGGTTTCGATTCAAACATTTTTCTATGGAAGCTGCAAATCCAACCGCTGCGCTGGAAACCTTTACTTTTTTTTTCAAAGTTTTCGTGCATGATAAAAAGTAGTGAGTAGGTATTTATGGGCTTATGAAAATAAATATGAACATTTATGAAAAAATACTGATGAACAGAGTGAACAAAATACGTAAGTACAAGACAGATATTTAATTTCTATAAGGGGTTTTTGGCGGGAACTGTTAAGATGGTGTCGTGATTTTGTATTATTTTCTAAAACTTGGGTTTCAAGTGTTGAAGTGTATTATTGGTGGATTTATTATCTAACGTTGACCGGTTCCATAAAGTGCACGAGTGTGAGTAAATAATACAAGCATTAGGAAATGCTACTTTTCGTGTTCTCTACAAAACTTGACTTAAAGGTTAAGTAAAGTATCCACGGCTTTACTGAAATGGGAAAAGGGGAGGGATTCATCTCATCTTTCATCACTTTCTCCTCTGTCATCATTATCTTAGATTTAACTACTCATGTACAAAAAATAAAACGGATGACACGGCGGTATGGCCATGATGGCTTTAGCCTGCCCTGCGGGCAAACAAAAAAAATATACGACTCAACCTCCAGTCAGCATAAGTACATATTTATTTTATTTATCTTCGCAATTTAACAGTTTAAGATTAATATTAGGTATATAAACTACTTATATGTGTCGAAATTTAAACTACTGGTAGTTTATCTATTAAATATCAGAGAAAGAGAGTCACAAGTTAGTAATTTTTTGTGTCACTGAGACACACGAATGATGTGTTATCTCGCATGTTTGAATGAACCGTTGTTATCTTACCCTTTGCTCTGTTTCAAAATATTACTGGCCGAACTAATGATTGTTAGGATACAGTACACATTCTGAGAATAATCAATAATAGAATGTCGAATTGAGTAGAATTTACCCGCTTTGGCAATAAACGTTGTATCTGAACAGTTATGTAGTATTTTGTCTTTTTCAATCAAATTCAAAAATGTTAAATTAAGGGAAAAAAAAGACAAATTATTGTGTAACTGTTATGAGGCGTATTAATATTGTCTAACTATTATGAAACGATTATAGCTAAGGGGGGTCAATGTTTACTCATTTTTTTTTAAAAGACGACTAAAGTCAGCCCACAGTTGAAGAAATCTTTAGGAAAATGTCTTGTGTTTTTTGTTGAGGAGTTCTTTTATCCATTTCCTGACTTCATTATCAGATCAGCTCGGTCGTACCAGATTTTTTCATTGTCTTTGTCCCCGAACATGGGTACCTACATACCTAAGTACAAAAAAATTCAACTCAAGTGGAAACCGGTAATTGGGTAAAATTTTACTTGCAAGATTTTAATAATTAAAATCCAGGTGTCTACAGGCAGACACCAGCAGGCCTATCATGCGCAACGCGACATCGGTATGTCGACTCTTTTTATCGAGACAGACGTATGTTTAGACATAACCTTGTCTCGTTCTCACACGACAAAAACTGACGAGAAGAATTTAGTCGCGCGCGCTAGCTCTGGGTGCTGGACAGATGAATCTAAATAGAACCCCTAATAAAAAATTGTAATAAAAGAAACAATGTTGTTAATTAGCAATAAGATAAAGGTAGTGAAAGTCTATTAAAACCTGTCGGTCAAATCTATACTGACAATCTTTAATAGGGTAAGGCAATGTGTAAAATCAAGGTATTGTATACTAGCTGCGCCCCGCGGTTTTCGGGATTAACCTATGATTATTTTTCAAAATGGCGGAGATACGGTTCGGTTTTTTTTTTAAAAAAAAAATGATATCTCCGCCATCTCTAATTACCAAAAACGGACTAGGCAAAAAAAACTATGCTGTTCGAACCTGCTCACAAAAGTCACACACCTAGGCCGGGTGGTCTAGGTATAGCTCTCAGAGCCACTAGCTATTTAAGCCCTTTAAGTTGATTGTTTTTAGTTTTCCGTAATTATACATATCCGTATTCTACACATTGCCGGCTGTGTATTAGGAGTTGTATGGAATGCCTAGACAAAGTATGAAATAAATGACATTTAATACATTGCCTGAATACTTTTAGGCATTAAATAACTAAACAAATTCGGGACACTTCCACACACGGTCGCCTGACCCCAAACTAAGCAAAGCTTGTACTATGGCTGCCAGAGACTGATATGCATACTTAGATGTTTTTAAATACATATTAACACCCAGACATAGAACAAACACAAATGTTCATCACATAGAAGTTTGCCCTAGGTGGGAATCGAACCCACACCCCCAAGCTCAGAAGGCAGGTTCACTACCAACTAAGCCACCGAGGCAGTCAATGGTCTAGTATAGTCATTCTATACCTCTAGAATGGTTAGACATTCTATACAATGCAGCATCATAAAGAACGCCGATAACACAAATATAGCTTACTAGCTGCGCCAAACGGTTTCACCCGTAGTTAAAATATCCTATGTGCTATTCTAGACTATAATCTATCTCTGTGCCAAATTTCATTCAGATCTGTTCAGCCGTTCTAGCGTGAAATAGCAACAAACATTCATCCATCCATCCATCCATTCTTACAAACTATCGCATCCTACTTCCTTCCTACTAATATTATAAACGCGAAAGTTTGTAAGAATGGATGGATGGATGGATGGATGTTTGTTACTCTTTCACGCCAGAACGGCTGAACAGATCTGGATGAAATTTGGCACATAGATAGATTATAGTCTAGAATAACACATAGGATACTTTTTAACCGCGGGTGAAACTGCGGGGCGCAGCTAGTTTATATTATTAGTAGGACTCACCTGTCGCAACAAACATATCCATTGCCTTCTATGGTTTCGTGGCCGGTCTTCTTGTACATTTAATTCATCGTACTCACATATAAGCATTTTTTTAACTAGTTTTTTTGCAAACACAAAAAAATTTAGTGACTTAGTAAAACAAAAACTATAGTTAACGATAGTCACACGGTCATGTACATTTTTTAATAATCACAGATAAGTATATGAAAAAAAACTTGAATTAAGGTTTTAAATAAAAAACGCTAATATGACTAAATAATTTAGAAAAATACGTTAAATCAAATCACACGAAGATGCAATTTTATTTGAGAAATTACAATTATTATATGGAATTAATATTATTTTGCAGTAATGGTAAAAAAATTTGCACCGAACACGCTAGTTATCAGCACCATACCACAAGTAAAGTGGAAGTTGTAATTGTTATATTATGCTGTAAATGTAAAAAGTCTGTGACGCAGTTAGGGCTGCCGCACATTGGGCCACCAAACGTGTCTATAGCGTGGGCTACTGGTGGACGCCACAAGCTGCTGATGAAACTTTTTATACACTAGCTGCGCTCCGCGGTTTCACCCTCGGTTATAAAGTATCCTAGACTATAATCTATATCTGTGCCAAATTTCATCCAGATCTGTTCAGCCGTTCTGGCGTGAAAGAGTAACAAAAATCCATCCATCCATTCTCACAAACTTTCGCGTTTATAATATTAGTAGAAAGAATTTTGTACAGTATTGGCGCACACTGAGCGTGTGAGTGGCTGCTTCCAGCCATACAGGCTACGACGGGGTGAACACGTTTTGTCACTCACCTCCCGCGCACGCTCGACCAGTCGCCCGCTTCTCCTCACCCGAGTACTACATACTACATACCATGGTATACTATTATACTCCGCCAGGTATAGCATTCCAGTCACGTGGGCAACACGTAGTAACGTCAATCGTTGCCCGAAATAAATCATTTACAAATACATAGTGCGAAAGAGATGACGTTATGACGTCACTCGTCATCGTCATCCATTGAAACTATTATTTTATTTTTTATCTTTATTTTAATCCGTGTTTGCTCCTGGAATACTAGACCTTGTGTTTTGGATGTAGTGGAATTGTATGGATTACTGTAGTGGACGCGTCTAGTGGCTTGTCTTAGCCACAAGTGGCCTCGTTTAATGGACGCTCCTAGTGGCCCAATATGTGCTGGGTCTCAACCACTAGCCGCGTACTGTGGATACGCTTGGTTGACGAATTTATCGTAAACAATGCGTAGGTTTACTAATTGGCCAAGGCGAGCAATATGTAGGTTTTGCATATGTTAGCAATTTTAGCTATTTTAGTTAGCTAACGTTTCCTACCTAAAATAGGCAATATTCAATTACAGCAAAAGGTTGGAATTATTATACGAATTATACGAATAAAGAATAAAACAAGGTAGGTTACTTACATTTCTGTATTCTTTCTGTCGTATATAACTCACAAAGATTTTGGAGGCGACTTCATTGCTTGAAATTTGAGACTCAACTCACTTACCTCGCTCTGCCCCTCCCGAGCTCCCCTTCCCAATCAAGGTCGGCAATAATCGGTGAAAGTCGTACCACCGGCCCTGATTGGTCGAGGCAACAAGAGTGGGGAGCGAGTCAAAGCACTGTTTATATCCACACAAAATTAACCAGTGCTTTGAATAATTTTACAATAATAAATAAAAATTACAATTTTAAAATATGATTAGTAAAATTAGACTTCTATAACTAAAACATTAAATGATGATACAATGAAACGGTAAGGTTTTAATAATTGACAACACTCGGCCATCAAAAATATATAAGCATGACCTCGTGCTGTAAACTAAATAATGGTAACTAAATAACAAATTAAATAATGGTCATAAAACAGACATTGTATCACTTTCGGTTAATCAGTAAGCCATTGACAATAATAAAGACATGTTGATTACATATTTTTAGAATAACAGCTATAGAGCTAAAACTAAACAACAAAAATCATATAATAAAAATAATCTAAGCAATATACTACAATTACAAAGCATACCAACGCCAGACTCATTTGTCTAGAGGGTATTTCAATAATTAGATTATACCAACGCCGGACTTAGTCCAGAGGGCATTCTCAATACCAACGCCGGACATTTAGTCCAGAGGGCATTTTCAACACCAACGCCGGACATTTAGTCCAGAGGGCATTTTCAACACCAACGCCGGACATTTAGTCCAGAGGGCATTCTTAATACCAACGCCGGACATTTAGTCCAGAGGGCATTTTCAACACCAACGCCGGACATTTAGTCCAGAGGGCATTAATACCAACGCCGGACATAGTAGTCCAGAGGGTAATTTTATATCTGGAAAATTATGTTCTGAGTGTGAGTTTAGAGACATGTAGTGTGAGCATGGAAAATGTAGAGTAGCCTCTAAACAATTACCTATTTACCTTCACTAGAAGAGTCACGTGGCCTAAAATTAAGCCATGGTTTTATTTGTGCCACAACTGTTGAATAAGATCGATGCCCCTTTTTTTTGTAAAAGGAGTGTCTTCGATCTCTTACCTATCACAATAAAAACCTTTGATATTCTATAAGGTCCCTGGTACTTTGGAATGAGTTTCCTACTACTGCCTGTTGCAGGGATTTGGCGCTCGATTCTAACCAAGTCTCCTAAATTGTACTTGGGGCATTGTCAATGTTTTGGTCGTCCGCAACTTTCCGAGCCTCTTGATATGATCTTACATGGTCATTTATTTGTTCTCTCAACTCAACCAAGCTCTGATCAGAGGAAGTTGTGATATCAGTAGCTAATTCTGCTCTAATTCGGCTATCATTAGTACGATATGGCCTAGTCTCGAACAAAGCTTCGGATGGAGTGCAATTTATTCCTTTGTTAAAGGTGTTGTTCAACCCCCATTGCACATCGGGCAAGTGTTCGTCCCATTTATTTTCAGCAGAACCTATACATTTGGCAGTTAATGATTGAACAAGAGTTCGATTGTAGCGTTCCACTTGCCTGTTTGCTCTAGGGGTCGCAACAGCATTAAGAATACGTTTAATGTTGCGTTCAGTGACAAACGTTTTAAAATGATTCAGTTGTGAAAGAGGTACCACGATCTGTAATGACCCTATGAAGTACTCCAAATATGCCGAAAAACTCTTTGAAAACCCTAATTGTGGTAAGGGACTTAGTGTTCCTTACGGGTTTAAGAAATATATATCGCGTGAAACCATCGATAAGGGCCAGACAAAACATATTGCCTAGGATTGTAAAGTGCCAATATAGGCCTTTGAGGAAGAGCCTGTTGTAGCTGACGGAATGAATTCTCCTGATCAGCTCCCCAAACCCAAACAGAATCTTTTTTTTTTTTTAAAGCCGCATCAGTGGCCGTGCTGTACTAGCAAAATGAGGCACAAATCTTCGGAAAAAAAAACTCGCTAGCCCGAGGAACTGTCGGACGTTATGCTGACTTTGTGGCACCGGGAAGTGTTCGACAGCTTCCACTTTCCGAGCTCCAGGTCGAATACCTTCAGAAGATACTTCAAAACCGAAATATTCAATCGAAGTGCCGAAGAAAACACACTTTGACAATTTTAATGTAAGGTTAGCTTGCGACAACAAGGTAAGAACCACCTCCAACCTCTCTATTCCCTCATCAAACGATGTACTGGGGATAATGATATCGTCTAAATATGTCAAAGCCTCCTTGTGACGAAGGGACCCTAGGACCTGATTCATAATCATCTGAAAAGTAGTTGGCGCATTAGCAAGACCGAACGGCATACGGTTAAACTCGCAGTGGTTGTCCGGTGTCACAAATCCAGTCTTACAAATCCAGTCTTGTACGTGTCAGCCTCGTTGATTGGTTTTTGGTAACCTGAGGCCAGGTCCAGAGTCGTATAGAATTGATTTCCAGACAGAACATCCAACTGGTCGCCGATCAGTGGCATTGGGTAATGTTTATCGTTTTGTTATTTAGAGCACGATAGTCAATGCAGAGTCGGAGTTCGCCTGTTTTCTTTTTGACCACTACAATGGGACCAGCATAAGCAGAAGTAGACGGTCGGATAACGTCATTGTCCAACAGTTCAGACACTATTCTCCTTACTTCTTCCTTTTCGCTAAATGCAAGGCGATAAGGCCTATAGACAACAGGCTCATTATCGTGAAGATTTATTGACATGCACTTCCAAGTTCAGACAGAGAAAAAGCAAAGCATTTTCGAAACTTGTTAAGTAGGTTGAGAAGTTGAGTCTTTTGAGGAGGGGTAAGGCCTTCACCGAATTCAACATTGTGTTCTGACAATTCGACTATCGACTTATTATCATTAACCGCATCGACGGCATTACCAGTAATGGACATGACCTGTCAGCAACATTCTTCATGGGCAGTTCGACCGCGTGCAATAAGAAAATCTTTTGGTAAAATCAAAGGTGTCGAGGAGAAATTGTTCACTACAATGAAGCCCTGTTTATCGTCTCCTATTTGAAACAACCCTGACAACACACAGTACCGGATGTCTTTCAGAGACCTAACACCTCCGTCGATGTAAACTTCGCCAGTAAATGAAGCGTCGGTATGAACAGCGACAACAGTAATTCTGGTAACTTCCACGCTATCCGTACAGAAAATATCGATTTTGCTGCTGACAGCGATGTCCAAATGATCGAGCTGAGAGATTTCTAAGCTATTACATGATTTCTTAACAACCACATGCTGTTGTTCGGTAAATGTTTGTCCTATCAAAAAGGGATGCGACATTGAATCATCAGGAACAATGAGCAAGTCCAAATTGGCTTCTGCATCGTCAATTTTCACCTGAACCCGTTGTTTGCCAAACAGTTTACGACAGCATTGCCAAAACCTCTCAACGTAGGAAGATCAGTGATTAGGTAATCGGATCGAATATTTCGGAAATCAGAAACGCGCATCATGGAGCACTCACTGCCAAAATCTATGTAAGCAGTAGTTTGAAAACCATTAATCAAAGCGGTTTTGAAATACTTTCTATTGACTTCAGACATGGCTGTATGAATTTTTGGAATCACAGGCAAATGAGAGGGCTCGTTTGAAATAAGTTCAGAGTCAAAACCAACGCGCAAGACAGTCATCTCACTCATCTGAGCTTTCTCCTTAGAGTAGCAGTTTTCAACTTCATGGCCCACCCTGTCACATCGTGTGCACCTTTTTATGGGAAACGTGCATTGTGATGTGAAGTGGCCATCTTTCTTGCAATTCGAGCAACGAGGATTTCTACTCTTAGCTTAAGGGTTAGGTTGCTGCTTGTGGTTCGGTTCGGAAGGCGTCTTGAGGTATCGACGGTCAGTGTTGGCCTTACGATTTCGAGCATTGCGCAGATACGATAATAAGTGTCATCAAATTGGGCAGCTTCGGCGCCGAGCCTAACAGATGGTCATCGATCCCGTGAAGTATACATACATCCCACGGTACGTTTACCATGAATACCACATCTACTGATAAGGGCTAGTTTTTCGTAATAGTAATCTTCTAACGAGTCACTAAAACGAGCCCGTTAGGCAAGCATATCGCTTAGCATTTGGCCATAGTTTTCCTCTGAAGGAAAAGCAGCAATGAGTTTATCCTGCCATTCGGCCCATGTATACAAGACAGACGGGAGACCTTCATACTATCGCTGAGCAACACCTTTTAGCTTTGGTAAAGCATAATGAATTATTTGCTTGTCTGTCCAGTTGTAAATAGTCGCACGTTCATTGACTTTGTGGATTCACATAGTCATCGTCTGTTCCCCCCTTTTTTTTTTTTTTTTTTTTTTTTTTTTTTTCTTTTTTTTTTTTGGATGGGTCAAACTCAGGCACAGTATTGTTCATGGACGCTAACTTGTCTGCATTATTATTGGACATAGATACGGTCTCTCTCAATACGCTCACAAGTTCAGTCAGGCATTGGTTACTATTTACAAATTGAGGCCTACTGGAGATATCATGTGATCTACTGCGAGAACGATGATGTCTAGACCTGGAGTGATTATGAACAGTCTTACCTTCAACGTTGAGTGGGCTGCGTGACTTGCGGCCGCTGTCGAATCGCAAACGTCCACGAGATCTGTCACGTCGTTGGCTGGCACGCTGGCAGTCGCGATGGATGTTGCACTGGCTTTCGCGCTGGCTGCCGTGCTGGTGGTCGCGCTGACTGCCGTGCTGGGGGTCGCGCTGACTGGCACGCTGGTCGGCGTGTCGACTGGCACGCTGGTCGGCGTGTCGACTGGCACGCTGGTCGGCGTGTCGACTGGCACGCTGGTCGGCGTGTCGACTGGCACGCTGGTCGGCGTGTCGACTGGCACGCTGGTCGGCGTGTCGACTGGCACGCTGGTCGGCGTGTCGACTGGCACGCTGGTCGGCGTGTCGACTGGCACGCTGGTCGGCGTGTCGACTGGCACGCTGGTCGGCGTGTCGACTGGCACGCTGGTCGGCGTGTCGACTGGCACGCTGGTCGGCGTGTCGACTGGCACGCTGGTCGGCGTGTCGACTGGCACGCTGGTCGGCGTGTCGACTGGCACGCTGGTCGGCGTGTCGACTGGCACGCTGGTCGGCGTGTCGACTGGCACGCTGGTCGGCGTGTCGACTGGCACGCTGGTTGGCGTGTCGCCTGGCACGCTGGCTGCTATGCTGGCTGGCACAGGAACTGATGCACGGGCTGGCACGCTGGCTGGTGTGAGTACTGGCACGCTGGTTGGCATGCGGACTGGCACGCTGGTTGGCATGCGGACTGGCACGCTGGTTGGCGTGTCGACTGCCCTGCTGGCTGCTATGCTGGCTGGCACAGGAACTGATGCACTGGCTGGCACGCCGGTCGGTCCGCAGGCGGTCGCACGAGGTGGCGCACTGGGTGGCGTGCGTGCTGGCGCGCTGACCGTCACGCCGATTGGCGCACGGGCTGGCACGCTGGCTGGTGAGCATGTGGGCTGGCACACGGACTGGTGCGTTGGCTGGAACGATTTTGAGCACGTGGGGCAGCGCGTTGGCTGGGGCGTAAGCTTGGTGAGCAGCGGCTCGTGCGTCACCTGGAGTTCCGGCTTGAACGACTGCGTGAGCGTCGCTTTTGTCTGCCAGACCTCATGATGCCACGCGATTGTCGACCGCCAGGCAGCGTTGGGCTGGCTGGTGGTGTTCGAACCAAGTGCCCTATATATTCCATCATGAAGTACTGAAACAAAAACTCCAACGAGTATTTTTGTTTACATTATAATCTTCAGCAATATAAAAACCTTTTGCGAATTCATTCGTTTTTCCTACTAGCATGGGACTATGCATATATGGCAAAAGCAATCTAAATGATAGCATGATTGCTTTGTATTTAAGGGCGGATAACTAATATGCATAAAGGAACAACAAAAAAAAAACATTTTGCCCATAAAAGAAAAACGACAACATTTGTCACTATTGATTAATGTGTATCTCTGCTTTTGTGTATATTAATTAATTATGATGAAAAAAAAAACAGTTGATCAAGGTAAGAAACAAACAAGACAAAACAACAACAATAAAGAAATTGTTTCATAATCTAGTTTGTTCGAATCCCACTTCTGAAATGTTAGCAATTTTAGCTATTTTAGTTAGCTAACGTTTCCTACCTAAAATAGGCAATATTCAATTACAGCAAAAGGTTGGAATTATTATACGAATTATACGAATAAAGAATAAAACAAGGTAGGTTACTTACATTTCTGTATTCTTTCTGTCGTATATAACTCACAAAGATTTTGGAGGCGACTTCATTGCTTGAAATTTGAGACTCAACTCACTTACCTCGCTCTGCCCCTCCCGAGCTCCCCTTCCCAATCAAGGTCGGCAATAATCGGTGAAAGTCGTACCACCGGCCCTGATTGGTCGAGGCAACAAGAGTGGGGAGCGAGTCAAAGCACTGTTTATATCCACACAAAATTAACCAGTGCTTTGAATAATTTTACAATAATAAATAAAAATTACAATTTTAAAATATGATTAGTAAAATTAGACTTCTATAACTAAAACATTAAATGATGATACAATGAAACGGTAAGGTTTTAATAATTGACAACACATAACAAAAAAAAACTAATTTCGCGCAACAACTACTTACTTCAGGTAACAATAATTCTACATTTTACCTGAAAACAACGTGCGTATTTTAATATGTTTTCTAAAATTGAATTGTTAATTAAAACAAAATGTTTTTAATCGACTTAAAAATGAGGTTCTCAATTCAGTTGTAATCTTTTTAATTTTGCGACCACTTTACTCCGTTATTTATGATACGATTTAGAAAATTCATTTTATACAGGGTACTGTAATGCAATATGTGTAAGTGTTATGCAGGGGTTTATACTTAAGGATATTGTTCTACCCGTCAAAGTGAAGCTTTTAGAACATAAGTTTAAAATTAGTAAGAAAAATAACCGAGTCTCCATACAGTTTTGGTATTTAGTACGGAATTGAAAAAGTGGCTAGTGAGGGAAAGTTTTTACACAACAAAAGAATTCTTGGACGAAGCATCGTGTCGTGTCGCTACCATATTTATGCCAACATTCTCATTTTTTAATAAGTATTTATACGTTTCTATTTGACATTTTATTTAATTTCATAACATTTTATTGACATAATTAATTTGCACACCTAATGTGAGGTAGTTATTGGCTGTTCAAACCTAAATTAAGATCATTGTAACCCATTGATGAGCAAATAATGAAATTGAATTTACAAAATAGCTAGTCACTCCTCGAATTTTGCAAACGGATGTTTTACAAGTTACTCGTATTCACTTTGATGGGTAGAGCAACACCCTGAAGTATTACTACACCCGAAACCAGCACGCTGTATTTGAAAGGATATACTCACACACAGATCGATCCTATTTTTTTTTCAATATCTTATATTTTATTTTAAAAAGAAGACTCTTATATTTATATTTATTGTGAATGATGGTACCTAACAAATGTTTTAATATTAGGAAAAGCTTGGACAAGAAACTCTTGTCCAAAATTTATCTTGGACATATTCAATTTTAACATTCCTTTTCGAACAAGCGAGCGTTAGCAATTTTTAAAAATTTCCTTAAACTGACTCGGCAAAGGGCAGAACCCTTTTGCCGAATTATCAAACCTGCTAAGAAAGTTCCCCGAGAATCGGTTGTGGAATGCGATCTGTAGAAGTGGACAGACGTCGGCCGCGAAATCTACAGCTCACAGGGCCACAACATACAGTACATACATCCCCCGAGGGGGCTGGCAGAGGTGTAATACCACACCCACACTTCGCTGGACAATTATAGAACCACAAGCATATAAAAAAGTATAAATAATTAAGTTTGGCTCAATGTTGTTGGTCCTGATCTTGATCTTTGTTATGTTAATTCCGAGTCTTGCTTGAAACAGACATATCTTTTTACTTTCATAATTATCTAAAACCGTTAGCAGCTAGATGTTAATTCGAATACTTTTTATTAAACATCTACTTTAATTAGGATCAGATTCGAATAAGTACTTACTTACTAAAATTAATAAAATGAAATTATTCAAATTAATTTATAATGTTTAATTACTAGATTATTAAAATGAAGATTTCTTACTATTAAGGAAAGTTCCTAAATCACAAGTTATTAATATTAGAATTGTTTGAACTACAACACTCTGAAACTCTGAGAACTAAACACTCATATTTCTTCTTCTCTCTCTTTTCCCTATTTTAGAGGATCTTTAAAATAATCTTCTATCTCTTGCAACAATTTATCTTTGGTTTCTGGCAAGTATTTGTATAATATAATGGTAAATACTGAAGAAGAAACACCATAAAAAAAGAACGCACCATGTAATGACAGTATTCTAAATAAATGTGGAGACATTTTTAAAATAGTCGCCATCAAAACTTCGGAATATAAACAGAGCATGAGAAGCGATGAGCTTTTATAACGTAAAGATATTATTTCTCCAAACAAAGATGACGGTATTATCACAGGACCTATACTGATAGATACAGAAAATGCCGTTAACAATGAGATAGATAAATACTTGTTCTCAAACAAGATGCCCAAATTTATCAGATATAAATAAAGAGATATAATGAATAAAAATGTTATGCCAATAGCAGAGAATAAAAGTAACAAAGTCCTCCTTTTGAGATATTTTGTAAAAACACATCCGACTTGCATCCCAATAATAGTGACTCCTTCTAAGATAAGCATCCCCATGTATCCAGTGAACTCGTCCTTGGTGATCTGATGAATCAGTTGAACCGCGTACATTGTGCAGACCATCTTACCAGAGAAGTGATACAACGACATCACAGCCATGCACAGCAACAGTGGCTGGTAGAATGCTCTTGTCGTGATCGTTTGAATAACAATCTTTAGTTCATCTTTAAAACATTTCTTTTGATTAACTTTAAATTGCTCGATATAATCTTTTTGAGAGTTAATAAGGCAGTTGAGTTCTTTTTTAGATTCTGCATCACGTCCTTTGAGCCAGTAATGCGCTTTTGCACATTCATCAAATCTTCCTTTCATTGCCAGCCAAGAGGGAGACTCAGGCCAAAAAAATGCAGATAAACAAAATGCACAACATGCAAAGGCGATCAGACCAATATTTTTCCAATGAGAAAATGTACCAGCAACATTCGCCACCCACACACCCCAGTAAAATATCGAAGATTTTATTGACATTAATACTCCTCTACAGTGTGGTGAAGTATATTCTGTCATAATTACGATGAATAGAGTTATATTACCCGCGAGTAGCATTCCTTGCAGTATCTCGCTGACTAGTAGTTGCATCGTATTTTTGCTCCAGTAAAAAATAATGAAACATACGATTGTGTTGATACTAACAACAATGAATGGTGTTTTTCTTCCCACAAACTGCGAGAAAATTGGTATCATTATGACGAACGGCAGTGAACTGTAGCCATGCACCGAAGCTGAAAGAGATAAGAAAGATTACCTACATTATTTTTTAATATGACCTAGTGGTAAATTGTTTCTAATGAATTAACCTTGTCATAGGACGGCTAGATTAGTAGATACAAACGAAATTATATTTACTTAACCATGACTCCATTTCGAGGCTGATAGCGTCCGTAGAGTTTGCTTCTTTCCGTATCTGTGGAATGAAGACCGTCGGAGCTCCGAAGCACAGTCCCAGCACGAAATATAGCACACAAACTCCGCTGCACACGTACAGCTGAGAAGATAGTTAAATTATTTATTGTTTGTGCCCATTTATACCAAAATTTTATACCCAAAAGTATCAAATCGTTGCTTTGAGCAATTTCTCTGAAAAGGATTCTGCGCTACTGCAACAAGCAGGGTCTAAGGAGGTGAAAAAAGCCCACACGATGCACACATCTCAGGTCTTAGCCACCGCAGTCAATGCGTTGCGACGATTATAACAAGAAATATAAACCTTATCTTAAAAGGGAAATATTTATTGCGGAGCGTCCTAATATTAGCATTCATAATAGCCTATGGATGGATTTATACCTATCAGTGAAATCTATTCTGACAATCTTTGATAGTGTAAATTTAACTTACCTGTCGAAACAAATATATCCTTTGCCTTGTCTTGTTACGTGGCTGATCTTCTTCTATATTTATTACGTCGTACTGATATTTATGCATTCTTTTAAATTAGTTTTTTTGTAAACAAAAAAATTACTTTGTAAAAAGTAAAAAATAAATAGTTACTATCAAATAAACACAGTTATACTTCGTGTATTTTTTTGATAACTACATCAAATCAAATCATCGAATAATGTAAACTATTACTAAATTAAATCTTATTTCACAGAAAAATAATACTTTCAGTCAATGAATATGTAGGACCAATTTTGTTTGGACAATTAGGATAATTATATCGAAAAATTATTATTTTCCAGTAATTTTCCAGTAACCTGGTAATAAAATTTGCTCCCGCACACTCTAGTCACCACCACCATACTACAAATGAAGTAGAAGTAGTAGTTGCTAAGCTATGTAAAACATTTGTGACAGATTTAGGCAGTAAGTAGGATTTACATGACAAATAGATCCGTGTCAAGTGGCGAAAACTCGCTTGTCTAGGGTTCCGCACCCGTAACACTAAAATAATAAAATATACAGTGAAATTGTTAATAATAAAATATACTTTTAAAAAAGTTTTTGAAAGTAAGTATAATAAATACTTACAAAAAAACATTCTCCACACTTTGTATTGGCTAAAGTTTATATCTAGCTCTATGACATATTTCAAGTCGCAGCTGCCCCCCCTTGAAAATCTCGCAGAACATGTATGAACTCCCCTAATTACTAATTAAATTGTAAACGAGTTATGCTCTAACTTTTAAATAAACCGCGCAGTAGACACTGACAAAATGCACGATGCAATAGGGAACTTGCATCAAAATTTTAATGACAAATTAGGTTAATGATTCACTTAAGAATATAGTAAAATGTACTACTGTGACAGGATTGTAAAATTTTATTTATTTAACTACCTATAAAACAGGATCATTTGCGGGTGTTTGCCCTACACACTACACTACATACATCTAATAACTCATGTAGGTGTGTTGTGTAGTGTGTATGACAAAACAGCCGCGGACGATCCGACCTAAAAAATCTGACTTGCCCCCTCCTACGCCAGAAGCTGGGTACGCCGATGTACATATTCGTAACCGCAATCTGACTGCAACGCGAATCTGACTGCAAATCACAATCCAAAATCGATCAAGACGTTTAAAAGTCCGGCGACCACTTTAGACTAACTTACGGTATTCTTAAGGTATTCTATAGCCATTTCATATAGAAGAAGAAGACGAGCGAAGAGAGCGAGTAATGATACTTACGAGCCTCTAAAGTTACCTACAGAGTGACAAAGTGCAATTTAATAATTTTTTTATGACTTTTGCACTTCTGTAATCATTCTTAAATAACTAAGAATTTTCCTTGTATTATGGATTCATTTAACAGCTAATGACGTAGACAACCTCCCTATGTAAAGGAAATTTTTTATTTGCTTTGTCTACCTATTGAATAAATCAGTCAAAAGTGACCCCATATAAATGCGGATATTTTTCATACCTCTATTTTCGCTTAAGAACGTTTAAAAAAAACCAAGAACATGGCGGCGGAGATATTGTTAATTTAATTGTACATGCTAAATTTCATCATAATCTGACAAATGGTTTTCAAGAAATTTGAGAAGCGCGTTTGTACGGAAATTTCAGAGCGTCGCGGTCCTCTTAAACGGTAGTTCCAATAAGAACAGACAAACGTGCATCCTTTCATACACCCAGAAAACTTTATCGTCTCTTGGGCAGACGAGCTAAATACAGAAATAATTATTTAAAAAAAACAATAATACATATAGCTAAATTTTAATATTATCAAATATAACGTAATTACAATCAAGATAACGAATACGCAACGTAATGGGTGCCAGGTTTAGTCTTCAGATACTCAATTTCTATATAAAGTATGATGTAGTAATATTTAAATAGATTTAGTTTTCCAATTGAGATTTTAATTTATTTATTTAAGATTATTATATTCATATTGTTTTTATCAGTCAATCAGTAGAATTTTGAAATAACTTAATTTACATTTTGTTGAATCTAGATGATAAATCATTTCATTTCATTTAATGTCATTTCAAGTATCTTGTGAAATTGTTAAATAATTTTTAAATTAAATAGCTCTAAAACTTTGATTTTTACTGGGTAATCCAACATACCTACTTAGAGAATAATCAACAAAGCTTATTTTTTTAACAACAGCCATTCAAAATGCAGTTGTAACCAAAAAGACTAGTTTATCTGATGTTAAAAAAAATTTGGCTACACAATACTTTCTCCTAAAGAAATAAAATTAAACTAAATTCCTTTCTTGCCTTCTTCCTTTCTTAATTACATCTGCAGCGGCTTTGGCCTAATACTATTTATTCAACATGTACTTCAACATTAGGAACAAATGAGAGTAAGTACTTAAATTTATAAAATAATAAATGAAAATACTTGATTTTTATTATTATGTTTACCTAATATCAAGGACATATACTAACAATTCATTTTTACTAAATAGAATATATCACTTAAATTATTTACTCGATCAACTCTTTTGTTGTTTCTCCCGGCTTAGGTGGGTCTTTAAAATAATCTTCTATCTCTTGTAACATTTTATCTTTAGTTTCTGGCAAATATTTGTACAAAACAATGGTAAATATTGAAGCACAAACACCATAAAAAAAGAATGCACCATGAAGCGTAAGTTTCTTGAAAATATGAGGAGACATTTTTAAAACAGTCGCCATCAAAAACTCTGAATATAAACAAAGTATGAGAAGTGATGAGGATTTGTAACGTAAAAATATTATTTCTCCAAACAAAGATGATGGCACTATCATAGGACCTATACTGACTGTAACAGAAAACGCCATCAACAGTGAGATAGACAAATACTTGTTTTCAAATAAGATGCCCAGATTTATCAGATATAAATAAAGGGATATAATGAACAAGAAAGTTATACCAAACGTAGAGAACACGAGTAACAAAGTTCTTCTTTTCAGATATTTTGATAGAACACACCCAAATTGCATCCCAACTATGGTGACTCCCTCCAGAACAAGCATTCCCATGTATGCAGTAAACTCGTCCTTGGTGATTTGACGAATCAGTTCAACCGCGTACATTGTGCAGACGAGCTTTCCGGAGAAGTGATACAACGACATCACAGCCACGCCAAGTAATAGCGGCTGGTAGAATCCTCTTGTTGTGGCCGTTTGTATCACTATCCTTATTTTATCTTTAAAGCATTTTACTTTGCGGCTTTTACATTCTTCAAGGTACTCTTTTTGAGAATTGATAAGGCAGTTGAGTTCTTTCTCAGATTCTGCATCGTACCCTTTGAGCCAATAATGCGCTCTGGCACATTCATCAAATCTGCCTTTCATTGCAAGCCAAGAGGGCGACTCAGGCCAGAAAAATGCAGATAGACAAAATGCACAACATGCAAAGGCAATTAGGCCAATGTTTTTCCAATGGGAAAACGTTCCAGCAGCATTCGCCACCCACACACCCCAAAAAAATATTGATGATTCGATTGTCATGAATATTCCTCGGTAATGTGGTGAAGTGTACTCGGTGACGATTACGATCAAAAGCGTCATATTACTCGCGAGTAGCATTCCTTGCAGTACTTCGCTCAGTAATAGCTGCATTGTGTTATTGCTCCAGTAAAAGACAATGAAGCCCACGATAGTATTGATACAAACAATAATGAATGGTATTTTCCTTCCGATGAACTGCGTGAAGATTGGTATCATAACAACGAACGGTAGTGCGCTGTAGCCGTGGACGGATGCTGGAAACAAGATGATCCAATCAAATTATCTGCATTTATTATTCATCACAAAAAAATATTCATGTTGGGTTATGGTTTTAGTAGGGCATGAAATTTGGTATTTAGGGTAATGGTTTAAAAAGTAACTACGTACTGAAATATCAGTTTTACAAGAGGGTCGAACTAAGATGGTCGAAATTGAGTTAAACATTTTTAAAGACCTCTATTTTTAATTTATTTAAGGGTGATGTTATTTGATTTTTAGGTTTAGAGTAACAGATAAACGTATAAATGATTCAGGATCATGCGAACGGGACGTATTAATTATATAAAAGCGGGGTTTTGTAATGTTGTGTACAAAGCCATGCACTCATGCATTTAATAAAGAGATATTTTCTAATTTGACATCAAATTGGAATTTTAAGGATGGGGATGGACAAGCGGAGTGAGAGTGATACACGCGAAACGAAATTAAGATGAGCGTGGATTGAAACCGAGTCAGAGCGAGACAGATGAAGAAAAAGCGAAAAAACAGCCACACTTTGATGTAATTAACACTTACTTAACCATGATTCCATTTCGAGGCTGATAGCGTCCGTCGAGTTTGCTTCCTTCCGTATCTGTGGGATGAAGACCGTTGGAGCTCCGAAGCACAGTCCCAGCACGAAATACAGCACCCACGCTCCGCTGCACACGTACAGCTGGAATTTTGCAAACCATGCTTTTTAATCAACTAATTTCTATTAGTTCAAAATAAAAAAATAATTAAAAAAATATCTGAGTACATATATAATTTTTTTTCGTAATAATAAGTAATTATTCCCTTAGTACAACAAAAAATAACAGTAATAAAATATATTTTCTTACTTTAAAACTTTATAATATTTATGTAAAAGTAAAATCAGTTTCGAGTCAATTGACTGACCTGTCGCAAAAAAGGTTTCCATGGTCTTCTTTTTGTCTTTTTGCATGCACTTTCTAATTTCACGTCATTGTAGTCACCTTTCATCATTATGAATATTTAGACATGACCCGTCCCACGTGGATGGCTCGTAGTATGATAATATTGCTGAAACAAAAGAAACAAATCCGGTGACTCGTTCATAAAACCAAGCTGTTCAATGAAAACATACTTGTTATGCAGCTAAAATAGTAAAAATGGTCACAAGGTTTTTACTTATTAAAACAGTATTTATTTACTGAAACCAATATTGTTAAGCATGCCAGTTTGATTACACTGTTGACTGTATCGTTCATAAAGCACATTATTGTGCTGTACCTAACTCGGACTTCACAATGCATTCATTGCAGTTTTTCTACCTTTTTATTAATTATTAGATTAGAAATAACTTGGCTGTAATATGAAACGCCTTTGACGAAATCTTACTCACACCTACTCGTAGCAACAACACACACACATGCTTGAAAGTACGTTTCCCACATCTATCCTTTTCATTCTAAACAGTTTTTCAGGTTTCGTATAAATTTAAAGCGATCGTTCACCAGATGATCTAAATAGGTAAGTGGTCCACTTTCTTTCCACTACATCATTTTTTACTTACTCGAGCTAATTTTGTCTGGCCTATTTTTAAGATTATGAGAAATACTCCAGGGTTATAGGAGTGTGCAAAACAAGAATTAGTAAGTACTAAAGTAATTATTATTAACTGTTGCTTTTATCGGGTTGCGTAATGTGGTCGTTAAGTACGTGCAGATAAAATGTGTTCGTAATGCAATGAGATAAAGTTCATAAAGCCTTCATCGTACCAACAAGATACCTATCTACCTAAACAAATTTTAAAAATGTGTAAAAATCTTATTTAAAAAATAGAAATTACCGTAGCACGATGCTCATAATGTGTTAAAAAAAGGCTAAAAAACGTATATACGAGTATGATACCTACGTTCAAAAACTTTATGACAAGTATGTATCTTTGGATTTTTTTAGACAATAATATAACAAAAAATTATCTACTAATATAAAAATAGATTCTCAATAATTTTAGTGATAAATACCTCATTAACCTACGACGGTCCCTTTAAACAAACAAGTTTTTTTTATTATTATACACTTATAAACTTTAAACACAAATAAGTTTTTTAGTTAAATATTTATGGTAAAATACATAAAACACATTTAAAATGTACGACTTGTGTTATGAGCAACCGTTTAGATATTGAACCATACTACTGAATTATTCGCCCAACCATATCTTCTTTATATTTCCACTGAGCTCAATGAGCGAGTTATTTAAATTAAAAAGGCACAGTAAGTAAAGTAATCACATATAGGGCCAACTGGGGCAAATGCGTCTGTAGGGCAATTGCATCTTTCGAGAATTACTGACAATCCCTTCACAAATAAGGCGCCACCTAGGTACATCTTTTTTTATATATCTTTAGTTGCAATGATCTGTACAAGATGGCGTTAGTTGCCTAATTTGTGAAGGGCTTATCAGTAATTCTCGAACGACGCAGTTGCCCCACAAACGCATTTGCCCCAGTTGACCCTACATATAAGTACCAGTAACTAAGATATCGCAGAAAGTAGGTATAGGTAATGGACATTATTCAGTCAACATCGCTACGTGTATTTCCCTAACTACGTATCTACTCGTAATAATCTAAGTTCATACTCGTATCAGTAGTCGACCAGAAACGGTCCAAGTTGTCATAATAACACAATATTTATTTTATTTGAACAGTTGTACACGTAAGGTGAATTTGAATACACCAAACGTAATACAAGATAATACAGCAGACTTAAGTGAAACTAGGTCAACTTTAATGTTTATTTGTGCGTTAGAAAGTCTAGGAATTTAATACTACTAATAAATCGTATCTATTCAAATTATTTCCAAAAGGCTTCAATGAGAACACAAAATACTAATAATGGAATAAGCAGAGGTGCAACTGGGTATTGAACAATGGTGCTGGTATCTTGACTTCAGAGTAATAATATCCATACATATACATCAAGTTTGGACAGAGTTTTTTATAGTACACAGTGAGTCAATCAATGTATTTTTCATTTCACGTAGAACATTATCAAATAACTAAACCAGTCTTTAATGTGGTATCAGACCGTTATTCAGTCACGTCCTATTTTTGACATATTTTGTCTTAGGTAAAGGGGGATGAAAAGTAAAGTCATATTTTTCTCTCTCTCAAGCAACGTGCAGTAAATCCCTCGCTGTACTCAGGATTCTACTTAGACAGACCTCCTAGCTAATTTAGGAATACATAATAACACTATAGCTTCAAAAATAATAGACCCATGTATTTAATCCTACTAATCCTATCCTATCCTGCTATTACTATAAACGCGAAAGTTTGTAAGATGTTTGTTCCTCTTTCACGCCAGAACGGTTGAACAGATCTGGATGAAATTTGGCACAGAGATAGATTATAGTCTAGAATAGCACATAGGACACTTTTTAACCGCGGGTGGAACCGCGGGGCGCAGCTTGTAAAATATACATGAATATACAATTTTGAATTATAGCACGTAGGTTCATAGTAGCAAGATGATTTAACGCAAAAATGCTCACAGTTTTTCCTTTCACTAAAGAAAAGCGCGCCAATTTTCTCTTGTTTTCACTAGTTCCATCGCCACGGTAAACACACGACGAAGAGAGGCAACTATCGACTGAACAGTGCAACGAACTGATTGCTTCAAGCTGAAAATAACAAAATATTATTTTTAGGCCTATAAAATGTTTGAACCGCGGCCAGACGGACTTCTGTTATTCGGGATATTACGTGAGTTCTGGTTATCTACTTAATTCGATCACCACCTAAGTCGTCTAGGCTAGAGTTTCTTAATGGGTTTTTTAATGTGTTTTTAATGTACACTGATCATGGACCTAATAGGTCAACATGTACATACCTACTTACTGTGAACGCGCCTATGTAAATACAACTGGCTCTCTACCACGATGAAGTAAAGTGATTCGAACGTTTTAGATAAGGCGCGTCCATGTTTAAAAACGATTCAGATTCAGTACTCGGCTTCCTACAAAAACCTATCTAGTACAGGGTGTTTTGGAAAAGCCTTAAAGCATCATTCATGTTAGGCAGTGGATGGTATAATAATATACTACGCCAGGTATACCATTCAGCAACACGTAGTGACGTCAATCAATGCGTAAGCAAGACTGAAATAAGTCATTTAAAACAAGTTCGAAAGAGAGAGATGGAAATGACGTTTACGTGTTTGCTGACTGCAGGACCTTGATTTTTTGGATCATGAGGCAGTGCAGACACGAGTAGTTACTTGAAAATTCAGCAGTTTAGAAAAAAATAGTAGTTTATAGATCTAGGTGAAGAAATCTTTGCACATGTTACCAACGTTATAAAAAATTTAAAACACGTGCACACGTCTTCTTGAATTTCGATATCTACTTACTGTGGACTCGTGGCTACTAGGAATTTGTTTTACCCACTTTAAAACCTTAAGAGTCCGGCGACCACTTTAGACTAAATTCGCATTGCCTTTCTATTGCCATTTCGTCTAGAAGAAGACGACGAGCGAAGAGAGCAAGTAAAGGTACTGACAAGCCTCTAAAGTTATCTACAGAGTGACAAAGTGCAATTTCAGTCGTTTTTATGACTTTTGCACGTGTCTAATCATTCTTAACTAACTAAAAATTGTTTTTGTATTATGGATTAGTTTAAAAGCTATGATGTAGACAACCTCCCTATGTAAAGGGATTTTTGATTTATTTTGTCTATCTATTAAATAAATCGCCAAAAGTGACCCCTTACAAATACGGATAATTTTCATGGCTCTATTTTATCTTGAGGACGTTTTTTTACAAAAAAAAAAAACAGAGAACATAGGGGCGGAGATATTATGGGATAAATGATAATGGGAATATGGGAGGGGCGGAGAGATAGTAATTTAATTGTACGTACCAAATTTCATCATAATCTGACAAATGGTTTCCAAAAAATTAGACAATCGCGTTTGTATGGAAAATCAGAGCGTCGCGGAATTCTTAATAACACATTCTTAGTTTTATGCCAGTTCCAATTACCTACTTGCTGGTTATGTAAAATGTGGAGAATGTAAATGTATCTACCTACGAATACTTACTTATACCTACTTATTCACATGACGGTAAATGAATTCCATATAAATCTTCATTTCAAGTCAGCGATCATAGCCTAGTTGGAAAAAGCCCGCCTCTTAAGCCAGAGAGAGCGGGTTCGAACCCAGCCGACGGCACTCACCAATTTCTTAATTGTGTCAACATATGTACGTATTGTATGTCATCTGCTACATAACTGGAGCCCGGTGTATGGCGACAGGCTCGCCTCCTGTCTCATTTGGGACTGGACATTGTCCGGCGAAGTGTAGGTGTTGTATTACACCTCTGATAGCCCCCTCGGAGGAAAGGCGTGACGACATGTTTTATATATTCAAGTCAAGTCTCAAAATCTAGGTTTAAATTTCTTCTTCCAGAACCCTAAAAAGTGTTTCATTAAGTAGAATAAGTATAAATAACCAGCCATCAATATAGGCCAGGTTAAAGTACATATTTAGAAAAACAGTATTAAAATACCTCTTCCCGAAGCTTACATAAGTATAGATATTAAAATCAAATAGTAAAGATTTTACCTAGCATTAAATACCTATAAGCAGATTTAAAACAAAAAGTAATAAAACAGGAACATCGAACGTCTCAAAATATTCAAGGCCCAGAGGCCCGTTTGGTGGGAGGCGATTCAACCTAAATTTATAGCAAATGAAACGAAAATAATAGATCTCATCTCATTCATCTCATTCATCAGTCTCAACTCAACAGTCTTGTTTACATTTACATCCATTATAAATTTCATTAAAAGCTCAGTGACCTAATAGAAATTGTTCTAAGGAATACTTACTCAACGGAGATGTTTCATGATTGAAGCATCGCTAGCGCCTTGCGCTCACTTTTCGCAAATGTGTGAAGTCGCCCTAAAGTGTGGACCGTCCGGACATCAAAACTGACACCCTATTTCATAAACTTTACTTTCTCTTACTATTGTCTTATTAACTTGAAACAGTGTTTTGCTTTCAATAAAATATCCTCGAGGTAGAAAGGTAAAAAGGTAGAAGTTACATGTCTGAAGAAAAGCGACACGCGTCTTAGTAAAAATTAAATCTAAAACAAACATGGCACATTTTGAATCAATAAATGTTACAAGGTTTATTATTTCTATTGCAAACTAGTTGTCAAGCACTTATCCTCAATGGAAAATTTACACATATGAATAGGTAGATCAGTATGATTAATTGTCGTACGTTCGGAATAATTTAAAAGTTTTTGTAGTGGTATGACTTATTATTTATTCAAGTTACACTAACCTGTCTTAGAAATAACGCATAAGACTACAGAAGAAATACAGGATGTTTTTTTATTCACGCAAAGCTTCTTAGTTAGGATCTGACTAAAATATCACAACTAACAAAATTACTTAATTTTTTTTTTGCGAATTCATTTTAATTTTGAGAAAAGTAAATTTAAAAAGTTGTTAATTGGAAGCGTTTTTCGTTAATGATAAACACCCTATATTTCTTCTTGTTAATTTAACACATATCTAATACTTTTATTCATCATCATTTACAGTTGATGATATTATAATTAAAAGTCGCGAATTGAACTTTGAAAATAAAGGTTGTGGATTTCTATTGATCATCAATTAATTATCAATATCTTTTACATTTAAGTGTTTTTTTTCAGTGCTGTACAAACTTGCACTACGAAGATGACAAAATATTATGTTGTGTCTTAACATTTATTTTGGTACTTGTGCAAGATGTTGTGTCTTTATTTGTACCTGCTTACTTGGCAAACTTTATCAAAATAAAGCGAAATAAACCGAAATTGGCAACTTATCAAACATTCACGAATTTTCAGATAATCTTAAGAGTATTAAAATTAGTTTTACATTTTCGACTAGGTCTGTTTTTTAACCACAATCCTACAGATATAACTTTGACGTGGTCGAATGATAAAAATGTATAAAATGAAAAGCAAGCTCTGTATAAAAAGTAGGAAGGTGTGATGGTAATAATAGTAAATAGACGTGGAAGGTTGAAGTGTTGGTTTTCTGCTAGATTGACTTGCTGCATCCACCATGTCGCTGACCACCAAGCGAGTTTGTGCGAAAATGTATACCTGTTTTAAATTAAATAAGTATATGTGTTGGTATACGTAACTGTATAGTACGGTCTTTTATTTAGTTAATGGTGTTGTACTCTTACAATAAACGGTTGTACTGTCATCTTTAGTTTGTGTAAAATAATCCTCGATTTCTAACAAAGTTTTATCTTTAGATTCCGGTAAGAATTTGTATAATAAACACACAAAAACAGACGCAGACAATCCATAAAACAGAAAAGCGCCGTGGATATCGAACGACTTGAAAATAAATGGCGATACTTTTAGCACAGTTCCCATCAGAAATTCTGAAAATATAGCCAGTAACGGTAAACTAGAACTTTTATATCTTAAAGGGGTTAGCTCTCCGTACACGGAGCAGGCCATTATCATTGGCCCACAGCTCACAGTCATCGAGAATAATGTCAGTAATAAAATGGAAATAGTCTTATTTTCTAAAATAAAATTCAATTTAACACAATACAGATAAAGTGAGATAATAAACAAAAATCCAATGCCGATACAAGAAGATCCGAGCAACATTGTTCTCCTCCTTAGATACTTTGATAAAACGCACCCTATTAGCATGCTAAAAATAGTTAATGCTTCAATTATTAACATGCCCATGTAAGCGGTCGATTCACTGTTTGTTATTTTTTTTATCAGGTCTATCGAATACATTGTACATACAAATTTTCCAGTGAAGTTGTACAGCGACATCGTCATCATAGATAACAACAGTGGCATGTAAAACGCTTTTGTCGTCAGTGTATCAACAAAATAATTAAATTTTTGCTTAATAGTCGTCCTCTGGATAGAAGTGAGGCTCTCAAAATATTGTTTCTGTGATGTTATAAAGCTATCAAGTTCTTTCTCTGAGTCCGCGTTGACGCCTTTTAACCAACGATGTGAGACTGCGCATTCTTTGTAGCGTCCTCTCATTGCCAACCAGGAAGGTGACTCGGGCCACAACAGAGCTGACAGCACTGAATAGCCAGAGCAAACGAAAGCAATTATTGCAATGTATCTCCAGTGACCAAAGGTCCCAGTTGCGTTTGCTACCCACACGCCCCAGAAGAAGATGGTAGACTTGACCGTCATGAATATTCCTCGATATTGAGGTGATGTGTACTCCGTGACAATTACGATGAGCAGTATCATGTTACTAGATATTAGTATACCTTGCATCACTTCGCTGATTAAAAGAAGTGTTGGAGTAGTACTGCAGTAAAATACCATGTATGCTAGTATAGCACCGACACATACTATCAAGAATGGTTTTTTTCTTCCCACAAGCCTTATTAGGGTTGGCAATGTGATTATCCATGGAATGGCACTGTAACCGTGGACTGATGCTGGAAATCACAAAATTACTATGCATGAGTAAAATTTCGAAAGAATAAAGAAAGTAATAAGAGATAGTATGATCAAGTTTCAAACAAGTCAAACCAGTCTACTGTTGTTAACATCGTGATAATCCTAACCATCGTGACTGACAGTTTGTTTTAATTAAATTTACACAACCAATGACATAGAGAATAGATACATGGCATGAATAAATAACTTACAAAGCCAGGAAGCCATATCATCACTAATTATTTCAGTCGAGTTCGCTTCCCTCCTTATTTGTGGAATGAAAACAGTTGGTGCTCCGTAACATAGTCCAAGTACAAAATAAATGGACCATACTCCGCTGCAAACAAAAAGCTGAAAAATCAATATGAATATTATGAATGAAGAAGTAGGAAGTAATTACTTTGTGTTTTTAGTCTAAAATCCATTTTATTCAAATTTTTATTTAAAAATAATATTATTAATGACTGTTATTTACTTTGCAGGGGAAAAGATTTTGTGGTAAGGTAAAGAAATGAGTAATTTTTAAAATTACTACGCCGAACAAACTCACGACCAACTCTTCTTATTTTAATAGTGTGGAGCATAGATCAAATGCTAATGGTGGCAATGATTAATAGCTACATTTTGTGAAACCGGTCTTGATATATTTAACTATTTACGAGTGTAGTGTGTGTCGTGCGAATCTCTATATTAGATCATTAGCAGATACTTGATGCTCTCTACCCGCAATACCTATTTGTTACACGCTGGATACACGTGCGAGAATAAATTATTACTATTACTATTGCCTTAGCTTCCTGCAGTGTCTCACTGGTGGGCAAAGTTCTCCCTTCCTTTCTACCACACTGCCCGGTCTTCGGCTTTGGTAGCCCAGTCTTTGTCGTGCGTGTTCACCTCGTCACGCCAGCTTCGTCTAGGTCATTTAGATTTTGGGAGCCAATCTGTAGTGAGTAGTGACCTTTGCCCATATGTCAAGTTTAAAACTAATCGCACTACGCGACAACAAATATTAATTAAAAAAACAAAAACTCGACTGCAAAATGTACTCTATCGCACTCTAGATACAAATGCAAATCAAATGACATCTTGCAAGTTTTCGTTTTTCCCGATAAGAGTTATAAAATCTTATACTTACTACTGTCTTATGAGGAACTTACTGTTCTTACCTACTATATATATTGCATCATCAAAATTGGATAAGACAAGCAGAAAGAAAAAGAAAACTTTTGTCAGCATTTATAATTAAGATTGTTCTAAACAAAACTATACTTTTGAGTCATTTTTAGGTACGTTGAACTGGCTTTAAAAATACACTGTTCGACAACTAAATAAATGAGAATCTATATGAAATCTAAAATATTCTAACCTGCCGTAAAAACGGTTTCCAAGAGGTGTCCACTTCGCACCGGTTCGCCTCGTGATCCTCCGCTTGCACTTCTTTTTCCTTGTTGCTGCACTTTTCCATGTCTTCGGAACTTTAAGTCTTCGTACCTGATTATGTTTTTATATTTACTTCGAATCGATCGAACGTTACTTAAAAAATACTAGGTATTTAATTCAATATATTGTATTGAATAGAAACAGATAATTACAACAAATATTTTTGATGCGCAGCTCTGGTTGCGCCGATGCAAAGTAGCCAAGTAACTTGGCTACATGCTGGGGCTAATTTATACAATCACTAAAAGGCTGGCACTTTAAACATTCTGTCGTGTTGAATAGGAAGAGCATTTTGGACGCAGTTGCGATGTTACAGCATGCGAACTCTTGGTAAGATATATATAAATACATCAGTAAATATACACGTGATTTCGGGAATAATATTGGACGCGTTCGTATCACTCGCGAGTTTTGGGTTAATGGTAGGTAGGTAGGTATATGTTTATTTATATCCAAACTGAACTTCGTTGCTTTATTTTCGTAATGAATGTCTAAACGTGTTGATTGATAGCATGATAGCGGATAGGAAACAAGAATTTAGTGAAGATAATACAACAGGTGAGTACGTAATTTACAAAGTGGAATTTTACCTGAGATTTATATAAGCCTACTTGTTTATAAACACGCACGCGTCAGTCGTCAGTCTTGCTTGGCAATTAGACTGCAAATAAGTAGGTAAATAATAAAAAGCTGTTTGACAGCATTTAGAGCTGTTATTTTAATATGTCCAAGTAGGTATATATCTTAAGTTATCTCGTTAATTTATGTAGGTACGCAGTATAATTATTATGTGTGAGTGTGCTTCCAGTTTCGGGTTTCCAACATTATTCTATAGGTATTTCTAACTTGCTTTTAAACACTAGTAGCCAGTATACAGGGTGTTTAGTAAAATCAAATTCAATTTTAATTATCTTTATTTCAGATTTTTTGTTACCAAATATTTTGTAAAAGGTAAAAATAAAAACATTATTTAGGTACGCAAATAATTTAATGACATCGAACAGATTAAATATTTATTTACACTCAATATTTATTCATTCTTAATATTTATAATTAAGAAGTTAATGACGTGACTTGCCGATTGATGATTTTCTATTTAAACTGGGATGTCAAGGAGTTCTTACTTGTCTAGTACTTTTAGCTGTAATTGTAACTGCATCAACGCCTACAATTAAAACACTTTTAGATCGATTGTGTTCCATAATTTTCTAAATTAAACGAAATATCTTAAATTATTGCTATCTTTTCTTTACATGATAATTTTGATTTAATTGCTTGAGTTACTTTAGTTAAGCACGTAAAACGCATAAGTGACATATTAAAAGTACATTCGTTTTATTACAACACCTAATTTACTTAAAAAACCTTTACAAAATATGTGTATATTAAATATAAAAGACATAAATAGTTTAAAGCTAGGTACTGTACCTATTTACTCTAAAAACTATTGGACACAAGTGAAATAGTTAAGTACCAGGTTTTTTCTAGGTACCTGTAAAAAACAATAAGTAATCAATATTTCTATTAAGGTACTTTGTTTTACTATTGCGGACATAACATTATTTTTAAAAAGGTTCCTCCAATTTTATTTTCATGTTATAATTATAATTGTGTTTTTTGTTAGGTATTTATATCATTGGCACCTACTTACCGAACTTGATTTTTATTTTATTATGGCTCACAGACGATGTAACTATTATTTATTCCATAGCAAGGAGCCAGTATACAAACATAGCAACTGTAATGTATTCTGTGACATTGCTTACATTAATCAAATAGGCACCACAGTGGGTTTGGATTAAAGTATACATATGTAGATATGGGGAGTAGGGATGTTAACAACGAATTTAAAAAAGAAAGTTGACAGGAATCTCTCTGGAATCTCTCGCCATTAGTACTAAACATCCGGGCATCTGCAGATCAAATATTATTTAATCAGTCTTTTCGTCTATCGGGTGTGAATCACGTTTTTTTTCTCGAGCAATACTTCAGTTGTTTCTATTGCTTTTGGTGGATCTTTAAAGTATGCTTCTATCTCCTCTAGCATTTTATCCTTAGTTTCTGGCAAGTATTTGTACAAAATAATTGTAAATATTGAAGCAGAAACGCCATAAAAAAAGAATGCACCATGAACCGTAAGTATTTTAAATAAATGCGGAGACATTTTTAAAACAGTTGCCATCAAAAATTCGGAATACAAGCACAATATGAGAAGCGATGAGCTTTTGTAACGTAAAGATATTATTTCTCCAAACAAAGATGATGGTATTATCACAGGACCTATGCTTATAGAGACAGAAAAAGCCATCAATAGTGAGATAGACACGTACATGTTTTCAAATAAGATGCCCATATTTATTAAATATAAATAAAGGGATATAATGAATAAGAATGTTATACCAATAACCGAGAACAAGAGCAACAAAGTCCTCCGTTTGAGATATTTTGTAAAAACACATCCGACTTGCATTCCAATTATAGTGACTCCTTCTAAGATAAGCATCCCCATGTATCCAGTGAACTCGTCCTTGGTGATCTGATGAATCAGTTGAACCGCGTACATTGTGCAGACCATCTTACCAGAGAAGTGATACAACGACATCACAGCCATGCACAGCAACAGTGGCTGGTAGAATGCTCTTGTCGTGATCGTTTGAATAACAATCTTTAGTTTATCTTGGAAGCATTTTCCTTTCCGGTTTTTACAGGATTCAAAATAATCTTTTTGAGAATTGATGAGACTTTCAAGTTCTATTTCAGATTCTGTATCTTTTCCCTTGAGCCAGTAATGCGCTCGGGCACATTCATCAAATCTTCCTTTCATTGCGAGCCAAGAAGGAGACTCAGGCCAAAATAATGCAGATAAACAAAACGCACAGCATGCGAAAGCAATAAGGCCAATGTTTTTCCAATGAGAAAATGTTCCAGCAGCATTCGCCACCCACACACCCCAGAAAAATAGTGATGATTCTATTGAAATGAATATTGCTCTATATTGTGGTGAAGAGTACTCCGTTAGGATAACGACGAGGAGGGTCATATTACTCGCCAGTAGCATTCCTTGCAGTATCTCGCTCACTAGTAGTTGCATCGTGTTATTGCTCCAGTAGAATATAATGAAACATACGATTGTGTTTATACAAACAACAATAAAGGGTATTTTTCTTCCCACAAACTGCGAGAAAATTGGTATCATTATGACGAACGGCAGTGAACTGTAGCCATGGACTGAAGCTGAAAGAGATAAGAAAGATTACCTAGAATATTTGTTGAAATAACCTAGTGGTAAATTATTTCTATTGATTTAACCTTGTCATAGGACGGTACATTAATACGAACGAAATTATATTTACTTAACCATGATTCCATTTCGAGGCTAATGGCGTCGGTTGAGTTTGCTTCTTTCCGTATCTGTGGGATGAAGACCGTTGGAGCTCCAAAGCACAGTCCCAGCACAAAGTAGAGCACCGACGCTCCACTGCTTACGTATACCTGGAAAGTAAATAAGTGAACTCTTATATACCTATATCCTGACACAAGCATAAAAAGTTTCTTCGTTCCAAGAATTTAAGTCAGTGTCATTGAAACTGTTAGTGGTAAATTTATTTTTCAAACTATCGGGAATACCGAGGGAAAGACAAGGTACCGACACACGCGTGGATCTAAGCGATATGAGCATCACTTTAGCGCGTAAGATAATAATGGTCTGTTTCTAGCAGGTCTAAGTCTAGGTCTAGGTAGCAGTGTGTGCAACTAAATAAATGGTCCAAGGACGAAATATTTGAATAGTTCATTTTTACGAAAAAAACTAAGTACTTACTTATCAAAATTAAATATCGTACAACTACATTGTGTCATCTATTTCAAACATAACAGAGTAAAGTAGGAAAAAAGAACACTCACACAGACACAATATCGCATTAATATTAGTGTGGTAGTCAGATCAAATACATCAATTGTTTTTGTGATCAGCAGCGATTCTCAATACAAACTCAAGCCTACTGAGCAAGCGTTAGCGAGCAAAGCGTCTCTGTTTCAGCTTCGACAAAAATGCTTTCGCATATCCGATCGTTCTGTCTGGATCTCTATCCAGATCCCTGTCTGGATGTTTGTCCGGATCTTTGTCTTCCTCTACAGGTTGCATTTCTGGGCAAATTCTCTTGAAACTTTGTGATACATAGATTTTTTGTGCCAAGGCAGTTTTTGGAAAAAAAACATTCAAACATATTTCTTTTCAAAAAAATTCCAAAAACTGACACGAAATAAAACATATATAATTATGGAAGCTGCTCACAAAATTTCACGAGAATCGGTTGAGGAATGCGACATGTAGAGAAGGACAAATGTCGGCCGCGAGTTCTACAGAGCTCATAGAGCCACGAGTTTTTTATAATCATGGAACGTAGGTTAAATACCAATGATTGAACAGGTCTTATATTAAACCAGTTATGAGAATAGTGTAGTTTAGGGCTCGTCAATATAATATTACATATGTTGCAGCCAACTTGCTTAATCAGCCGTTCAATTAACAGGCTAGCCATTTTACTAAGCGGAGTCGTTCAACTAGCTTCCTGAATTATATTCAGACGTAGCTTCTATTACAACATTTAATAAACTGGCTGGCTGATGCTTAGGCCATTCATCCAAAAAGGTGACTATATGATAAAAAAAAATTACTATTTTTGGCTGAAAAAAATGTTTTGAATAAACTTTAACAAAAATAAAATCAAAAAGTGCGTGCAACGAACCGTAATTCTCATAGACATGATATTACAAGAACCTAAAACCTCTCCTGCCCGACTCCTCTATCAGAGCAAATCCGACTTGAATTGGATAGGTTAATAACCCGAAACCTCCCCTACTTAAATGACTGGGCTAGGTAAGTAGTCAACGTTGTTGATCTAGGTCATTTTGCCTAGCCGTTTGATTGAATGGCTGAATATCATCAGGAAGCTATTTGAACGGTGCCGTTTACTAAGAGGCTCTAGTTTGCTGTGTGACATATACACCATGTATCCTAAACGACAGACATGTTCTAGGATATGATGATACTTTTCATTATGACCAACGTTTACTATGGGACCAATCCTGACATTGGCCAAACAAACAGCTTTACCATAGATACACTTTGTCGATGATCAATTAACTTTTTGTATGCAACTGGATTTTTTCGCGATTTCGTGGTTGGCCTATAGTGAAAGTTGGTCATAAAGGTTTATGGTTAAAATACATTTATTCTCGATACTAAACATCAACAAAATTACAATGTCGTCGTATCTAGCAAGGGTGCCTACCCTAAACGTATTCAAACATTGTGATCAGCTATCAGATATTGAGCCAGTTGTTTTTTGAATACGTTGAAATAGTTTAAATTTTTTATACGTGAGGGTATCTTGTCTTGTTATAAAGTTGTGCTCCTTCAAAAGTAAGTGTCTTTTGCCATAGTTAGTTACTAGCTTTTGGCAAGAATAAAAGGTTAGTTCGTCGGGTACTTCGCCTTGTAGTTTGTAAAATGTTTGCAAAAGAAATATTAGTGTGAATGCTTCAGAGCTTGCTTGCAGTGCAATGCTTTAGTGATTAATGGATAAAAATACAAACGTTAATCATTTTACTCTCTTTAAAAAATTGAAGTGGATTTTAAAATTCAAGATTTTAGTTTTTGATTCATTTAATTCAAGACGATGCCTGGAGTTGCAAAAAAAGGTAATGAGACCTATGTTACCCGGAAGAGCTGATATTCCGAAAAAAAAAAACACCTTCTCCGGATTTACCTTCTTTGATAATACCTCCTGAAAATAATTACATTCGGTTAATTTACTGTTTTTTTCTGAGTGAAACCTTCACGTTTTAAGTGACTCTTAAAAATCTACATAACACCGAATAAATTGATAATCATGATATTTACCTTAAAAACAAATCTGTTCCCAAGCTATCTTGGTAATACTTAATTAAATGATTACACTAGCTTTAACCCGCGGCTTCGATCGCGTTAATTTAAGATATGTGTTTAGGAGTTTGTGTCAGTAGAGGAATAGGTTCTGGTTTGCTGAGAATTTATGATCTCTCTTCATTTTAATTTAACATGCAGTTAACGAAGCAATGGGTATATATTAGAGAGGGTCATCATCGTCATTGTCTAGTCTTGTCGTATTTTTCCTAGCTAAAATGATAAATGCGATTTTTTTTATCTTAAGTTATTTGGTGCTTATGTCGCTATGCGACTATATTAGCTCCATTGTGTACATTCTCTTGACACAATCTCTTATCACACCGACATAAAGAAAATTATAACCATATTGAGTGAGTATGGCAGCCTTAACGGATTGCGTCCGCGAACATTCCACCAGGACGTGATACACGCAATTGAGACGTTCGCATATGTCGCAGGTGTCAGAATAAAATATTTCTTACCTGCCGTAAAAACGGTTTCCAAGACGTGTTCACAACTTCACACCGATTCGCCTCGTGATCGTCCGCTTGCACTTCCTTATAACTGCACTTCTCCATGTTTTCCAAGCTTTGTGTTCACACCTGATATCATATGTATTTCATATTTACTAGGAGCTAAAAACGAAAAAAAAAAATTAAAAAAAGCGCAATGTAAAATTACAAGCACATTGTAGATTAATAAACGGAAATAAGTTATAAGAATAACTTGTAACTTATAAAAAAGAAAGTTTTGGACTACGGTTTTTCTGTAGGTATGTACATTTAATTAATTTACAAACAAATTCAATCAATTACTATTTAATTAACTTAATTTATTAGTGTTAGAGTAAATTCAGTTACAAAAATAAAAGAACGTATCTTTCTTTATTTTTGTAACACAATTACAACAACGTGGTTGTTAAAAGTAACAAAAACACTCATATTAAAATAAAATAAAACAGAAGTAAGAATTGATTTCTTGTTTAGGTAATTACCTAATCAAGAAATCAATTCTTACTTCCTTTGATACACTCACGTCTTGTCCAACATCAGACACGAAAGTCGTCAGTCTTACTTGACAATTAAACAGCAAATAAGCAATTATAAAAGTTGCTCAAGAGCCTTTTGAGTCGTTTCTGAATAATTATAGACATTTATTTTTACTAAATTATCTAGTTGATTTATGTGAACGTTTCTATGTGTAGACTACAGGTCTTACAGGTTCGAATGACCGACACAATTATTTTTACATTCCTAACCAACTAAATCAATACCAAACACTAGTAGGTACCAAACAGGATGTTATGTAAGTCATGTCTGACCCGCAAAATGGTATTCGATAAGTGATTCTAATTAAACCTTTTGTATGGTGTTAATCAAATAAATATTAGGTCCTTACGTATGAAATTGGCGTTTTGTCGTACTGATCAATTTGATCTGAAATATCTCCTCTTTGGTTAAGAATTCGAAATTAAAATTAATAAATTCATTTAGCTGGTTTTTTTTTCTTTGGAATACAGTCATTCATTTGTTATTTTCCTCATTATTTTTTCTTTGGCGTCGCTTATTACCGCGCAATGGAAAACATGAAATATCGGTATATTTACGAGTACGAGCTCTACCGTGGCACCAGTGCTGCAGAAACAGCTCGAAGAATTAATGATGTGTACGGCGCTGGTGTCGCTAAAGATAGCATGGTACGTTTTTGGTTTCAACGTTTTCGTTCTGGAAATTTCGACCTTAAGAACCAACCCCGTGGACGGCCGGAGATCAAAGTGAAAAACGAAGAATTAAAGGCTATTGTGGAAGCGGATCCATCACAAAGCACTTCAGAGATAGCAGCAGGCTTCGGGGTAAGTGACAAAACTGTATTAATCCACTTGAAGCAAATCGGGAAAGTAAAAAAACTCGAACGATGGGTACCTCATGAATTGAGTGAATCGAACTTGCAAACACGGGTCGCCTGTTGTGTTACTTTGCTCAACCGACACAATAATGAAGGGATTTTAAATCGAATCATTACTTGTGATGAAAAGTGGATATTGTACGATAATCGAAAGCGCTCATCGCAATGGCTGAACCCTGGAGACCCAGCCAAATCCTGCCCTAAACGAAAATTGACTCAGAAAAAGTTACTTGTAAGTGTTTGGTGGACTAGCGCCGGTGTCGTTCACTACAGCTTTCTTAAATCTGGCCAAACGATTACGGCAGATATCTATTGTCAGCAACTGGAAACCATGAAGGAAGAACTAGCTGTTAAACAACCGAGATTGGTCAACCGCTCTAGGCCACTGCTGCTTCACGACAACGCAAGACCACACACTGCACAACAAACAACCACTAAGTTAGCTGAGCTACAATTGGAATGTCTGCGACATCCACCGTACTCCCCGGACCTTGCTCCAACAGATTACCATTTCTTCCGGAATTTGGACAACTTCTTACAAGGAAAAAAATTCCACTCCGATGCAGCAGTCCAAACCGCCTTCGAAGAGTTTATTGATTCTCGCCCCCATGGTATTTATAGTAAAGGGATCAATGAACTACCCATAAGATGGCAAAAGTGCATAGATAACAACGGTGCATACTTTGATTAATTAAATATATTTTACAAAAAAAAATCGACTCTTTATTCCTCCCGTACAAAACGCCAATTTCATACGTAAGGACCTAATACATAAATGACGCTAGGCGAGCGTAACGCTATAGATGAAATGATAGTTGATATGATTTAGAATGATGATCGACACGACCAGTAAGCCCTGGTTTTAAGAATGATAGTTTTACTCGCGGCTCGCTTGGCGCGATCGACTAGTAACTAATTAATTTAAATTATTTATACGACAATATTAACTTTTAATGATTTTGTATATTTACTGAAACAATATCAAAACACTTTTCTGATTGCACACGAGTTACAAAACACCCTGTATAAAACTTATCGTGTAACTTGATCAGAAATCGCACACCTCTTAGAAGCCAAAGCGACGGAATTCAAACGATATTTTAACGAATTATTAAGTAACAAACTCCGTCTACGCAAACATCTTTTAACTCGCGTGTTTGAAGATAAAGTTTCTGAATTAATTTGCCAAATATCGCCGTAATGCGAGATTTAAACTTGCCACCAACTTCGCTTGTTAAATGTTAATTGTTATCAAAAGGGATTTATTAATAACCACTCTGATGAGGCAAGAATATTGATCTTTTCTCTTAGAATAATAAATAGCGCTAAGTTATGTAAGTATTTTGTAGTTAAAGCCAGTCAAAATGTTAATAGTTCTGTTTTAGAGAGGGAGTGGTTAATGACTAAACATTTTACTAAAATATCAATCTAGATAGGTGTGGATTATAGAATATAATATAGTAATAATAAGTAATGTAGAGTAACAAGTATGTCAAAATGTTCATAAAGTTAATCTACTAAACTAGATACCTACGTAAGTAGCGTGGATTCAATTTTTGAAACGGATTCATGAGGTCGCTTTACTTCTGCAGGAAATGGAACGTCGCCGATTTATTTTAACCACGGCGGCTTCTTCCAAGCCATTAACTTTTTAATCCCAAGATTCGTGTAAAGTACCAATGATAGCACAAGGACTTTATTGGCACTCTATCGTAATGTAATGCGAGAAGCTACTTTAAATATCTAAGCGTGAATTTTGAGAGTCAAAAGACGCTGAAATTTGGATAGGCTAACACTCTTTTTGGAAGAACATTAGGTTTTACAAGTAATAAATATACCTGTCAGTTCCCTGAAAAGGTATAGACTCATGCCACTACGTATTGAGAGGGCACGTGAAAACAGTTTAAGTAGAAAGGATAAGTGTGTTTTCGTAGCATGTGAGAGAAATTCGACACCCACTCCTCTATTTACGGGCGATGGTGCGATAAGCATTTTCTCTTTCAATACCATCAAAGAGACTGGCCGCCTATTCAGGGCTTCACCCGACAAAATGTAACCCATAAAGGGTATTAGAAGGTTGCAGCGCCGTTTCTGACTTGCCTCACGAAAACAGTCTAAAATCTTATTTCAATAGAGTACCCACATCGGGCGAGCTCATTCAACTTTTTCATTAGGCCGAAACGAAACATTATCCGATCTTTTACGATTCCTGATGAAGCCCATCAAATCATTTGTCGGCATAGCGACGAGAAACTTCAGCTATTATTCCGGTCGGTTTACTGAAACAAAAGTGCTCCTAATTCTTGATCTGGGATTTCATGTGATCATTGCCTACTTTCCACGGTTGGTTGAGCTGGCCGATTCACAGCGGGACGGAGTGATACTTCTTTGTCACAAATTAAATTTTAGTGAGCTACAACAACGACCCCTTGGTATTATGAACCATAATCTCTGGAGCGAAGTGAAGCCTAAATATCTGAAAGGCAAATTGGGCGATCTCTCTGAGAGCCCGCTCGTAAACTTAAGCCACACGCAATTTTGTTTGCGGCTCGAAATCCGAGTTGCTTGTAAACTTGATATAATGACATTACGTCGTGCACGACATTTAATTATTCCATTTCGGAAGCTTAGAGCAGCAAAAGAAGCGGAGTACTTCTATTAATCACTTCAAAGCGTCAAAGAGACAAAGTAAATGCAAGTCGTTTGAAAAATTAACGTTATACTTATTAAGTTGGATGTAAGTGAAAAAAAAATCTAAATTATTGTACATAAAAATTGCTGTTCTCGTATGTATCACTTCAAAGCGTCAAAGAGACAAAGTAAATGCAAGTCGTTTGAAAAATTAACGTTATACTTATTAAGTTGGATGTAAGTGAAAAAAAAATCTAAATTATTGTACATAAAAATTGCTGTTCTCGTATGTAGTTCCATGCGAGCGAACGTCGAAAGCGGCGGAAGCTTTTTCGCTCGTAAATCGAGAAAACGCCTTACTTCCGCTCTACCCGCCGCCTGATTAAATTCTCCAACATTAGCGCATTCATGGCACCAGATAATGTATTCGATCGACTCGCCTCACTCTCCCTTCGATTTATTGATTTATTCATCGGATGGCTTTATCTTTATGCATCCATCAGGCGCGTCTAGTCTGGACCGATCTTACCTACCAACTTTGCATCTATTGACACTAAAGCGAGAAGACACTATAAAGTTCATGAATCAATCATAAAATTCCAGTAAATTATGGACTGGTACAAAATGAAACTTCATCAGGTTGAAAGAAACCTTATTAAAGATGATAAGGTTGGATAAAGGTATGCATTTCTATACTTATTATTAATATTATAAAGAGGAAAGATTTGAATGGAAATTTGTTTGTAACAAATTAACTCAAAAACTACTGGTTCTATTTCAAAAATTCTTTCACCACTAGACAGCTACATTATTCCTGATTGACATAGGCTTTGAAACTTGATCTAAGCCGTGGGCAAAACAGCTATTGATAGATAAAGGTAAGTGAGAAAACGTTCGCATAACGTATGATGAGCGTTATCCGTGTTGGCATTCAGTGAATTTGTGTTTCGACCGCAAATCAGAGTAAATCTGATTTTGGTCCATCGGTAATACATTTGTGGACGCAATCAAAATGGCGATCGTGACCTTATGGCGTCGAATGCCAATTAAGTTGCAATATCGTTGGCCGACTGGAGAATTGTCGCAATGGTACAAGGGAATGAGGTTGTTAAGGGATCTGAGGTGCGTCCTGAATAGAAACTTCATTCCAGCTTTTATTGTGTAATACATAAACTCTGTAACATTCCACTAAGCTACTGGGAAACATCGAAAATGTAGGAACTTACCATAATAACTTATTGAGCATATTACGCACTTCGTCAAGAAAGTATTAACGATATTTTTCATAAAGTTTGTCGATTCTGAGAACTTACAAATTAGAGACACCAACAAACTTTTTATAAGCAAACACTTAACATGTCAACATCCATTTCACCTCTCACGTAGTTACACTTTTATTGGAACGAGAGACGTTAAAATATTCCTACTAAGCATAACACTTGAAAGTTATATTTTATTGCGAACTGAAAACACGTTACCATAATAATTCCGTGTATAATCTCAAACTTCAGCAAATATTGAACTACAGAGTAGGGAAGGTATATTCGCTTAACTTACGAGCTTATGAAGTAGAGGCGCTATTAAAGATTTATTAAGTTAGAGATAAATAAAGTTCCCGAGTTAACCGAGCACCTTCAGGCATGTAAGTGAGCAACTTTTCGATTCCTAAAACTTGGCAAATAAGATTGGGTCTTTGTCCCGGTACCTAATGGCTTTGTTGTGTACCGGCATAGTTTGACGGGTAACTCGAATTTCCTACTAGGATATTCCCGTGACACTCGACGAGCTACATCTGCTGTGCTCTTACAGTTTTAAGCTGTTCTTTTAAAGTTACAAATATTGAGAAGCATGCATTGGAGGAAAATGTTCTTCGGAATGTTTCTATTTGTTAGTTTCGTTCCGGCGGCTTGACCTTTGATAAATGATATGTCCAGATGGACTGAAAAATAACAGCCAACTCTTAGGTTCTAAATGTATGACGCAACCCTAGTATAAGGTACGTCTTTTACTAGGGTTGCGTCATACATGTTGTATACACATTTTAGTACTTACATACTGTCACGCACACTAGTATAAAAAAGTTGGCCTGCCACTTTTCGTTCTTATACAGAACGAAACTCAACAACATATAGTTACTCATTGGGCTCGACCTATGATGTTTGTGATAATTTAAAAAAAACTTAAAGTAAAGTAGGAACTTAACCAATGTATACTTACGTAATTTGCGTAACGTTATATTAAAACTTGATAGTGGTTTTCTATACTTAAATCACTGAGCGTTGGTCTAAAGTCTTAAAATTATGTATATTTTTTCTAACACAGCACTATTAGATGATTTAGGTATAATCATCGGTACCCGTGGATAACTATTTCCAATTTAAACACATGAATCAGAAACCCCTAATACATAAACGCCAGGCATATAATGACGTGCACACAACAAACAAACCAAGAAAAAGTTTTTATTACTCGGAAAAACGATTTGTTCATAACTTTGTTTTTGTGAGTCGAATAAAGAAACTTTTACTCAATAACCAATAATTGTTCCTTAATATCTTTTACGTACTTAAATGATTTCTGATCTGGAAACTTTGATCATTATCTCCACTTTATGTTCGGTGTTCTCGACTAGCTTTTTTCGCCGGTTCTGTTCGGATTTGTCTTTTCTTTGTTTATAAGTATATCACCTATTGTTCACATCGGCTTGCTTGAAACAGTAACACTCTTTGATCACTTTAATTACTTACTGTATTTTTTTTCTCATTTCTATCCGGATTCAATCCGTCGAATTATCCTGTTGAAGCCATCTGGTGAAGAATGGGGAGGCGTGTAATATAATAGCTATATAGTTACTTACATTAACTAAAGACACCTTTCTCTTAGTATTGGATACTATTTATAACGACACCCAAAGAAAGACGGTGATTATAATATTAATAGATATTATGTACATACTTAGCTTACAATAAATATGAGGTACTATAGATGTGTCTCGCGACTCTATAGATGTGTCACGACTCAATAATTTTGGATGGATAATTGGATAGCTATACGTATCTAATCCATTCGTATTTGAACGCAAAACCTTATTTTGTAAACCTGCCGTTCGTTACGCAAAATCACTACTGTTCTCCCATATCAGAGGTATTTGAGAGGCCTGTAAATTCTGCCGTTAGATTCACCACTCAGGTTTTCAAAGCTTTTGCTACGAAGAGTACTTACGTAGATGATAATGATAAGTGCCAAATCAGTGTCAGATAAATTGACAGCACAAGTATGAATATAGGGATCATAGGGATGAGAAGGATGAGATATGGGACCTAATAATGGGACCTTCCTAAAACTTATGTACCTATCTATTTATGGAAAACATTGAGGGTCAACTAGGGCAAATGTGTCTGTGGGGCAATTGCATCAAAGTCTTGTCAAATTGTCATCTTTCGAGAATTACTGACAAACCCTTCACAAATTAGGCGCCACCTACATATGTATGTTTTTTTATCTTTAGTTGCAAAAATCTGTACAAGATTGCGTTAGTTGCCTCATTCGTGAAGAATTTGTCAGTAATTTTCAAAAGACGCATTTGCCTCTGTTGACGCTATGTTAAACTAAGAACAAGGAATTTGTTAAAGTTCCACTTGAAGCGTCACTTTCTACCCAAACACTGCTAATTGGCCGTTTGCAAATGAAAGAGGTTTGACAGTTTGGGAAGATTCCGTCAAAACTTCTCGTTCCACGACTTTGTTCGGAACTGCGCGTCGGCGTCGCACTGTGGATAGATTACTGGCTCACAAATTTTGCTACGTGCTTACACATGTATTTACCTACTTAGAGACGCGCAAAAAACAAGATGAGTAGTTATATAAAACTTATTATTTTGTTAGGTCTGTTTTTTTGTTATTAAAAAAATTAAAGCCATGACAATGTGGCATGTGTAGTTGACTAAGTAGTAAGTTCTATAGTAGAGCTAATAAGTACCTACTAAATGAACTTTCTCCTTGACATAATTAATTAAGCATTATTCCCGATTAGAGCGAAATTACTGTTTTAATGTCAGTTCCACCTTACTTTTTTAAACCTTACCTTATTTTTATCAAAAGTAGGTAGGTACTTATTGCCTATGTAAATGGGGAGTATTTTGTGCTTATTACGTTAAAAAATATCGTCATTTACATTTAATTGAACTGTACCTACCAAATTACTCAAGTAAAAAAACAATTAAATTGCTTCACGCCAAAGCTGACATAGCGTTCTGTGTAACTCCATTCAGCCCAATGTGCACCTCGACAAACTTCAACATCAAGAAACAAGACACCTACCCACAGCTCAGAAACCGTCGCGAACGTCTCTTTTTACTTGATTATTGCTGGAACGCAAACCATAATTTATTACCTACTGTAAACGTCGTTCCAAGAAATGAATGCTCTTAACTTTCACAGTAAAATGATACAGATTCTTTCCTTGTTACGAAATGGAATAAACTTGAAAGAGATGACTTTATTATCGGAATATGATAACCTGTCTGTCAATTAGAGTGATTGGGAGTGATCGATGTCCTCTCCAATCGAGATTTAACTGATACTTGCGACCCTGATAAAGATTTAAAAGTAAGGTAGGTATTGTATCTAAAGAGACATTATCATCAGGTAGTTAATGTATCTCAAAAAAGTAACCAATTATTCAAAAGTATAGGTACCTACCTAGTAATTAATAGTCGTTACCGATTATGTACACAATAAATACTCTACAAACGCATTGGGCCCAATTATTTATGATGTAGCGTAAATTTTTGTATTGAAGATCAGTTTTGTATTTGATAATTACTTACTTTTTATTAGCTTATGTACTTACCTACACGATACCTACAAGAATTTGAACCGCTACTGTTATGACCACAATACATTTAAAACTTATCTGTAGTTTTTTTGGGAAGAAAATAACATGATATACCTACCTACCTACCTCTTTAACAATAAACGGGAATTGCATCGCCGTTGTAGGCTCTTGTCTTAGCGTATTGCACCAATTCAAAAGCTCAAAAAGTCAAAGCGCTTGATCGAGTCAGAGATTTACATAGAAATAAACTACGTAGTGCAGGACAGAGAAACAGAACCGCACCTGACCACAAATCAGAGGTAAATCAGATTTGGGGCGCACACGCCGCGCCTCGTGATTGCCGAAACGAATTTGCATTGTGTTGTGTTGCGTTCGGCGGCGACCGCTAACCGTGTAAACGGGGCCTAATACAGCTGCGGGCTAGTTCAACCGCAACCGATGTTTCTTTGGTACATGTGTTTATCCTGAGTTCAATTATGATAAGGTCAACTTTGAATAAGTCGTCTTAATCTTTATAGGTTCTATCTTCCAAATTAAGACTGCGTGTCTAACTATGGGGTGCGTAGTTTTAGTTTAGAAAATTATTACTCTTACAGGTTACAGGAACAAAGTTTTCAGCTACAACTGTTTTTTTTTTCGCAAATTTAGGGTACTTGTGTTTAGTCTCTATAATTAACGTTGTTCTATTTCTATACTATGAATTACTCTGAATTCGGAAGCTCATAACTCTGTATGCATTCTAAAGTTAATTAATTAAACACATCCACAACACAAAAATCCTACAATCAAAACTCTCACAGCTTCTAAATCTTTCACGAATCTATCTAACAACTCCAAAAACTGAAATGGGGTGTGTTAATATTATCCGCGAAATCACGTAACGGCACCGAAGAGACAGATTGCGGCTTGTCTAGAAAATATTATCTTTACTAATTGCTGAAGTTCAGGCGCATTTTGTCGCCAAACTACCAATTAGCAAGTGTTAGCAGTTGATCTCGACATTACTTTGATTTATGCTGTTTAGATATAGTTAAGTAGTGTACCTACTTATATAGATACAAGGGGTGGGTTTTGGATGTAGTAATATTTAAGGGTGTTGTTTCACCCGTCAAATAATAATAACAATTTTAATTCGGAAAGCATGTCCATAATTATAAAAGGAAATTCAATCACACATCACATATATCAACATAAAATATGAACATAAAATCACATTTAAAAATAAAATAAACACAAAATAGGTAATTAATTAAAATTCACAATCACTAAAATTTGAATTTATTAAAATTAGATTTACTTACACGAAAATTTAGATTAAAATTTTAAATAAAATAAAAAATGTCTAAAGTGAACAACTTCTTTAACATAATATTTGCGAAATTCGAAAAAAAAAATCGAGTTTCCATACTAAAAACTAGTCAGGTTCAATTTCGTATGGAGATTTGTTTTTTTTTCTCTAATTTTGCATAGGTACTTGTGTTCTAAAAGTTGTTTACTTTGACAAGTAGACCAACGCCCTAAGTAGATGTTACTAACCCATAACAATCACCTTTTACTTACCTAATAGAAGCGAGCTTGCACATGTTTGCAAAATTTTAACGTTATTTGTCAGACCGGTATGTACAAAAATTTTATTTGACTTGAAATGCTTTTAAATAAAATTGTATTGAGTCGCTATAAAAATATTGTGCTAGCAATAGATTGGTAATGGATTGGGACAGTGACTAATTCTAGTCTAAAACTTGAATATCTACGTTTTAAGTAGTCCTTAATTCCAAAGGGCCTCATTTCGCAAATCCTTGGAACATTTTCATTTTAAATAGCCTGATATCCAAATCGTTAAGACGAGCCAAAAAGCCGCGGAGTTACAAAAGCGGTGAGTACTTACGCTAAATTAGGACTCTTGTTGACTGCAGTTAATGAAATGCAAACATTTCTCCTAAATTCTGTGATGCAGCTCATGCAGCCCATTTACAAGCTACCAGTTACTCCGGACTTCTGAACCGACCGGCTGGCCGTTGCCAGTTTGTTCAGATTCTAAAAAGAAAAGTTTCTAATTTAAAACGGTTGTGCAAACAGAAGCCAACAGAATCTGGCGCTTATTTTATAATTAATGGTCTGTATTACTTTCACAGTTTTATTCTACCTATAGGATCGTTGGTAGTAAAATAAAATTATTGAGCTGACTGTTGGTTGGTTAGAAGTTTTTTGCGAATACCTTTGTGTTAAATGAAATAGCTAAAGTATTGACTGACCGACGACGACAACATAAAAGATTAAGTAGTTGGTTCACGTACAATATTCTGACTTCCTAATTTCCTAAATATTGTTATAAACACGAAAGTGAATTTGATCGTTTGTTTCTTTGTTACGCTTCTTAATCGATCGTCAAAATTTAACATAGGTACACGTTGTCAGGGGTACAGAAAAGGACATAGGGTAACTAGAACTACATCCCGAAAATTAGCGGTTCCCGTAGGACCGCGCGAAACCGCGGGGCGCAGCTAGTAAAAAAAATAAACTAAGTAAGTAAAAATACACGAAAAGAAATATACAACTTCAGTGGCGCAATTATATAAGTAATAACTCTTACCATGCATTTTAAACATGCCAAGCAAAGAGAAAGCCATGCACTGTATTTTATTCGTAAACAAAAATCCACATTACTGCTTAGAAATGCATTTCCCCTCATCATAAATAATAAAGTCGTGGCATTTTCCTGAGCTGCTCCGACGTCCCAGCGGTTCCAGACTGCCAGAGTTAATTGTAGCCAAGTCTCATATACCTACTTACCTACCTACGAAACCTGCGCAAACTGCACTTGTACCTATAAATATGTAGGTATGTGTACGTTTATACAACGTGTTGGTTTTAGGTTTAGTAAAAAAGTCAAAGTCAAAGTCAAAATGTTTTTATTCAATTTAGGTATCAAAGATACGCTTATGAACGTCAAATACTTACGGGTGTTGTTTAACCCGTCAAACAACTTTTAGAACACATAACATAACGTATAACATATCGTGACGCCTTTCCCCCGAGGGGGCTGGCAGAGGTGTGATACAGCACCCACACTTTGCCAGCGATATTCAGTCCCAAATGTGACAGGGGGCGAGCCTGTCGCCATACACCGGGCTCCAGTCATGTTGCAGATGACAAACAGAAAAAAAAACAAATCTTTATACAAAATTAGTCACGTGACTAAGTTATTTGTATGGAGACCCTTTTTTTTTCTTTCGAATTTTAGAAACTTATGCTTTTAAAAGTGGTTCACTTTGACGGGCAAAGTCAAAGTAAAAGTCAAAATGTTTTTATTCAATTTAGGTATCAAAGATACACATATGAACGTCAAAGTTATTGAAATAGGCAGAACAACACCCTTTATTATTACTACTACTAATATTATTGTGTAGTAATAATATTAGTAGTAGTAATAATACGTTTATACCAAAACCAGCACGTTTTGTACAGGTGATTTTCAATTCACTGGCTTGCTTCTAGATTTGCGTTGTATTCATTACTTTAAGTAACTTTCACTATGGGTCTGCTTTGTTACCGTAAAAAAAATCAGCTCTTCCATAAAAAAAGGTCACTTACCCGAGACAAAATGATTTTTCCCCATAGTAAAAATTACTTATAATGATAATTACAAAGAAAATCTGGAATCATGCCAATGAATTCAAAATCACCCTGAACGTAAGTTATTTGCTTCGTATTTTATACCCTGAACCAATTTCTATTTTATACTTACCTACCGAGTGTGTGCTCAAACACAGTAGGAGAACAAAACATGAAATATTACAGTTTACCAAAAATTTTTCTGAAAGAAACTCAATGAAATTTAATTGACTAAATTCTTCAATCAGATACCTACTCGTATCTGATGGAAGACTCGAATCGACTTCGACAAACGAAAATATCAGGTAAGTGAGTAAATAAAACTATCAACGGTACAATGTTTGAGAGATAGCATTCCCGATCCTAACGAGTGTTATGTAAAGCAGTTAGATTACAGCGAGGGACCTATCGCAGCGACCGAGAGCTCTCTCCTCCACTCTGTTTGCCAGGCTTACGTGTCTCGAATGCAAAAACGCATAGATTGTGCCATTTGTGCAAAGGTGTTACGAGAGCCTCGCCAAACTCTCCTTTACCCAAATAAGCTTACCTCGCAAAGATGTTTAACACTACAGAAGTAGGGCCCAGTACAAAATTCACAAGTTTACTCAGTTACTGACATACATACATACATACATATCGCCACACTTTGATTTTGTTTTGATAGAGTTGTATTACAAAACATACTTCGCCTGACAATATTCTGTCCCAAATGTGACAGGGGGCGAGCTTACCGCCATACCCCGGGCTCCACTTATGTAGCAGATGACAGTTAATACGCACAATTTTATTGACACAACTAAGAAATTTACTTACTTGCTTGTCTTTGGCACGTTATTTTCTTGCAACATGTTTTTGAGTCAATAACTGTCAATTCGTGAAAAGATCATCAGAGGGATTATTTCTGCAATGTGAGTACCTAATTGTAGGCAAATTGTACCCCTAATAGACCTACCACACTCCAGAATACGTACATTTCATTGGCAGCTTTATCGTTCCACACAAATCGCATCGATTAACTACGATTTATTAGCACGTCCGATCAAATTAGTGTTATTGACTTCAGCGCCGTTTAAATTGGAAACAAGAATAAAAAGAAGTCCTCCTAATTTACAATACTTGACTGTGCGGGGAAACGAATAAAGAAATTCTTTCTCTTTGTTATATAAAATACGCTTTAAAGAATATTTTATACACTTGCTAGGTACGTCCCGCGGTTTCCCCCGCGGTCCCACAGGAACTGTTTTTTTCAGGATAAAAAGTACAGTACGTTCTTTTCTGTATTCCTGACAACGTGAATGCAAAATTTCAGGATCTTGATGAAATTTTGGTCATGCGGTAATCATGGTAATCATGTAACAAGTTAGGGTGTAAACGCATAACAAACTCACTTCTAGCACCGGCACTACCAGCAGACGCGACATTTACTACACGAAGACAATTATAATCCTATCTAGAATCCTACGGGATCTTATAATTTTAACGGTATAGAAAGTAGTCTGTGTTAGTCTAATTTAATTTAGTGTATAAGCTGCACTGTTTTAAAATCTTAGTCAAATTTGATGAGCCAGTTTAGTCAGATGAAATAACAGACATACATACACACACATTTTGTTCGCTGTGTATCGTAGTATTACAATGTAATGTAATGTAATTACATTGTTAGTGCAAGTAAACTATGTAAAGTATAATTATTTAGTCTATATCAAAGTCAACTGTGTAAAGTGTAATTACTAAGTCGATTTCAACTACAATAAGTTACAAAAACAGAAATTTCAACGAAATAGTGGTTGAAATTGAAAGCGTCGTTGCGCCGACGGGGCCACGCGACTCGACTAACGTTATTGCGCGGCTTCACTCGCCCAATAGAATACTTTACTTTAATACTTTTTGTCCCTAGTTTCAGTTACTTAAGGCAATAAGTCTACTAAATACTTCGCATAAAGTTTATTCGCGACTAATTGTCTCACAAACGCTAATCTCGTAAATTAACTGCGCTTATGCTGGGATAAGTGGGTTAATTTCATCGTGCTACACTCAAATTAAACACGATTCTCGGTTTGTTTTACAAAATATGCTGTCACCAAAAAATATAAGGGGAAAAGTGCTAATGATAAATGAATACTTAGGGGTTTAACTTCGTAAGAGTAAAAGCATTTGCTGTTTTATTTTTGATATAAATCAGATGTTTGAATTACTTATTTGGAGATAACAGCAATTATGTGTGGGTAAGCTGTACAGCGGTAAGCATTTTTTTTTTAATTTGGAAAATATCCTGAATTCTTTTAAAATTTAGGCCACTCGAAAATTTTAATGACACTAAAGCCCGCATGCTAAAACGACGCTCAGTCTTGAATCTCGATTTAAAACTGATTGTATTTACATAAAAACAGTTTTATAAATGCGATCCAAAGTTTTTTCTAAATATAAAGATAGGCAGATTATAATCATTTAGAAAACATTGATTGATTTGAATAAAAAATGTACTATTATTAGAATTTCCATTCAAAAAAAATTGTGCGGGCTAAACAGAATTATCGTGTCTCATCCTTAATTATATATTGAAGTGTCTCATAGAAAAATGGAACCGCGTCGGGAACATTCCGTGCGATTTTTTGAGATTTTAAATGTGGTCTAGAACATGATGAGTGGAATAATCGACTTCAAGTAGCATTTATTGATAAAGGGCCTTATAAAGCAACCATCTACACTCTACAGTTGGCATAACGAATTCAAGCGCGGTCATCTAACTTTGGGGGATGAACAAAGAAGTGGCTTTCGACGGCTGTTACCGAAGAAACCTTACTAGTGGTGAAAATTTAATTCAAGAACACAGGCGAATTATACTGATACTCATTTATTTATACGATTAGTATACGTCAAGGACTAAAAATCAATCAATTTACAATCGTAATAAAATTTTTTTAATTCAAATAGTAAATGTCATAAAATAATAATAATATTCAATTTAATAAATTAGGTATACTAGGGTATCATTTTTCGTATTAAGAATTATTTTTCAATGTCATAGAACACTTGACTAATCAGCCAGCTTTTCAGTTTAGTCTTAAATAAAGTTAGGTTGGACGCCTCAATAATGTCTACGGGGAGTCTATTGTAAATACTATAGTGCCCATGATATGAGTCAATTTAGTGGATTTGTAAGAGAATATACTATTCTAAGTGGATATTCTAAGAGATTGAGCATACACTTTAGATTGATTCGGGAAGCATTCATAACATTCTACATAAGCGTGATCTTCGTGTGAGGAGGATATTTCCGCGCTGGGTGCCGCACTACCTCACCGAAGCTCAGAAGCACGTCTGTGTGGAATGGCGTCACGACATGATTAGTAAATTTGGAGCAGGCTCGTCTTGGCGCGTTTATAACATTGTGACAGGTGACGAATCCTGAATTTGTCAATAGGATCCAGAAATAAAGCGTCAGTCGACAGTTTGGCTGTTTCAAAACGAACCAACGCCTCCCTAAGTTAAGCGCAAGGAAAAATTTGATGGATTTCTTCACCTTGACGGGGTATCTATTATCCATTACGAAATTAAAGCAGCATGAACGTCAAATTTAATACTATAAAATTTCTCCTACAAGTTTTTCTGCAATGAGCGACAAGCGACCGATCACATGGATCCGCGGGCTACTATGGTTCATCATGACAACGCGCTCGCGCACTCAGCGCTCAAAACAAGGCACTTCCTGGACACCACACCGGTCAAAGTCTTGGGTCATCCTTCTTACAGTCCTAATCTGGCACCGTGTTACTTCGTTTTATTCCTTAAAAATCATTTGAAAAGGATACATTTTTCATCGCGGGATGATGTACAGAAGAGAGATGAGATAACAGTGCACGAGAAGCCCGTAGAAGAGGTGTTGGTGGCGGACTAGAAAAAGTGCTTCGAAATTTAGTTCAAATGCATGAACCTTTTTGTAGAAGCTGATGAAGAGTTTTTAAAAACAAATACTTAAGTTCGTTTTTCAGTTTCCTACAACATTCTGAGCATCTGACTAATAAATACAATACTTTTACAATGTACAGTTTTATAAGGTGATAAAATATTAAAAAATAAAAGGTACTGACTACTGACCTACTGCGATGTTTGGGGGATGTATTTCAAATACATTTGAAGGTAAAATTTCGATCCACCTATTGTTATAAATTTGAGTATTTGTGAGGTTTGTTTACGACAGTTAAACGACCGAAGTGGCTGTATCAATGAGTTTGACGAGTAGAGGCGAAAGTTCCGGCCGCTGGGACTACCCTTAGAGTAGCCTATACACATCCCTCTCGAGGTAGTCGACCTACTTTGTGCGGAATATATTTTGCATAGTATATACCTAGCTTTATTTTAATAACATATTTAGTAAGTCGTTACAAAACTACACGTGAAACTCTAAGCTTAGAAAACAATTTAATTCTCTTCCTAGCAAATTGGCAGAGTAGCGTTTGCAGTGGTTGCCAGCTCTCTTAGTTCAGGAAGGTGAATTAAGTAAGTAGGCACTTCCGTTCCTACTATTCTAATCTATACACTCTATAAATAGGTATTCACTGGGGCTCAATGCATCAAGCCTCAAATCATGTAGCACGGATACAGTAATAAATTATGATGTCTATATATTATGAGACACTCAGGTAGGATACTCAGTTGTCTCTAGGTACATGTGTACGTATATGCGTGTTTATAGCAGAACTGTTGAAGTTTGACTGCCCCGGTGGCTCAGTTGGTAGTGAACCTGGCTTCTGAGCGTGGGGGCGTGGGTTCGATTCCCACCTAGGGCAAACGTTCATGTGATGAACATTTGTTTTTGTTCTATATCTGGGTGTTAATATCTATTTAAGTATGTATTTAAAAATATCTTAGTATGTATATCAGTCTCTGGTAGTCATAGTACAAGCTTTGCTTAGTTTGGAGTCAGGCGACCGTGTGTGAAAGTGTCCCGAATTTATTGATTATTTATTTATTTAGTCTAGTAGAACTAAAAGTACTCGTCAACTAAGTACCTCCGCAAAGTAAATTGCTTAGGTATTTCTGTTCAACGTAGATTGAAAATAATAATAAATAAATAAATGAGTACTTAGGTACTAGGTAGCCAAGATTTCCTTTCATAATTGGCAAACATGATGTGCAATTACTTAGTTCGTCTATTGCATTGCTTTCTGCTTTGACGCAGGCAATCATCATACTGGTATACAAATGGTAAACACAGTCTACATGTCTTAAACTTGATTTATTAACTTAAGGCTCTGTGGCTTATTTTGTTGTTAAACCCGTCTAAAAGCCGACTTACATTCCATCAATATTATGCCAGAACCCAACTCTAAAGATTGCGCAATAAGCTGACTTTGCATATTAACCGGCCCAAGTCCAGATGGGGTTGCGTTTGACCATTCGTGCTATGTTACGCTAAACTCGCCCCAACCGAGCAATTTAATGTCATAATCCTTTAAATAATTCAATTGTATGCAGCAGAGCAGGGCCAGCAGGGGTTGCCAACGAAACCAACGGATTTTGCACAGGAACATAATGTTATATCTCGAAGCCGGGTTTACACAACCTTCCGGAATTCTGTAGAAGCGTAGAGGAATGGGAATTACTACACGGAAGACGGTAACTTGTAGGTAAATCAAGTACATATATAAATTGAAAAAAAAAACATGCTCAAACAGTTAAGCATAAGTAATCTTTACCTAATAGAAAACGGTCATTGGTTGAGAGTTGTTGAGCAAAAATAAGAAGTAATATTAAAATATAGGTACATTTGTCGCCCCTAAAATATTTATTTGTAAAGCAAAGCCGTTTGAAGTTCCGAATTCAATCTCGAAGCATTAAAAACGCGCCCACGCAGCACTTTCGCAATATTAATTCATGCCTATAAATAAAAGATTCCGAAAACTGATGAACTTACAGAACAAAACCGGTTTAAATTGCAGCGATTTGTCAACAGTACCTAAGTCGCCGTAAGAAACAGGCTTCGAAGGAGAACTGGCGAACGCGACAGCTGTTCTCATTGTCCAAAAGTATTTGCTTTTGTTCCTGAGGTGTCTATTCAGGCAGCGAAAGATAAAAATTACGAAGTCCCGAGCGCCGCGGAGGTGTTTTTATCAAAGACGAAAACAAAGGGTTGTTTAATGACGGTATTAGTGGAAAGTTCGCGATAAATTCGGGTCGTTAGGCGTTCTTTGTCGCAGCTGTATTGTACCGTAAGTCAACTGCTTATGAACTGTCTCGTCGGCCCTGTCGAGAAACTAATTCTATTCAAATTCTAGTTCTATTGAGAGCTCTAAAAGTTAGGCAAAAATTTTAGATTAATGAATTTAGGTAGATATCTATATTATTAGAATTTGTAATTTCTCATTTACTAAAGTCATTTTATGTTTTTAATTTAACAAATCAGCGTAAATAAACATTACGCTTGAGATGTTGGTTTAATTTCTTAAAGACGACGTAAAGTAATAACAGTAACAGCGAACCAAACTATTGTTTACTTACAAAAAACAATTCACACCAAAACAAACGGACACGGGCAATGAAAACTCAACATTTGCAAACTTTCATAGTATGGTCCCGCTTTGGGACAACCAACCTCAAAAAGGTATACTATGCTCATCTCGGTACCTTATTATCTTTCCGCTAGCTCGGCACTCCTGTTTACCTTCCAAACATTTGCATAGGCTCTCCCGTTTCTTATTTCATAATTTTAGGACTCTAAATGGAAATTTGCGGAGTATCCACTCATTACCCAGTGGAATTCCTTGGGCAAAAATAGCCGTCGAATCGAACTGCATTCGACTTGAGTTGGGTCGTTTTTGGCTTTCAAATGACTGTTATGTAAGGGATTTATTTTTATACACGCCTTTTTTGCTGTTTCGCTTCATTCGCATTTTTTTTACACTACTTGATGGTGTTCTAACAAACAAAACTTGAGTAACTATTGAAGCATACTTTAAATACGGCAGTTACGAAATATATCTCTTCCCACTGTAGCATCGCAGCATCAGGCTAGGCCAAAGTGTAAGTATAAAACACACGATCTGATCTTGTTGGGCCAAAGTAAAATAAATCCAAAAGACTTTTTTTCTGTGAAATACGTAGCAATATAAAACAGCATTACGAGCGTTTTATTTAGGATGTTCAATGAAATGAAATGGAGAAGCATTTTGTTTAGGACTTCGAACGAAAAACAGCGTTCAATTGTATAACCTGAATCTGTTCCCATAATATCGAATAAAAGATTCTCATCTTCAAAGAGACTAGTGCCTGCCTCAAGTACCTGAAACATTCCGGTGTTATTCAACTGAAGTATCTTTTCATCAACTGAAGGGTTCTGTCGATATGCTCGAAATAGAAACAAAAAATACGTTTTTCATTGAAAAAAGGTTCAGAAACTTTTTGAAATGGAGTAAAATATTTCGTTTTCTACATCGTCGTTAAAATTTCAGATTCATTCATTTACATGAACATATTGAACGATTAACAATTTGGTGTATATAAATAAACCTTACAACTGAACGCAAAGAAGTTACTTTATTCTCATATCATTTATAAACTAAGCGTTTAATGACATCAAGCAAAATTGAAATGCTTTTTAAAATAGTCATCACCCATTAATCTAATTAAATCAAGAACTCTAATCAAGCAAGTAGTTCATAGTCTAAGTTGGTCTACCATTAGGTCTACCACATATGGAGCAATCCATTAGCACTGGTTATTACTTTGGCAGGTCCGCGACGCGACTGCCGCTTTGCACCCGCGCTTAGCCACAATCCGACCCAGCCAGTAACAGCCGAGAATATTCGATGCTTTATTTAAAAATGGCACACACAGTGCATAAAATGAACTCTGTAGGACCGGTAATAAAGAAACAAAAATTAACTTTTTAAAGTCGCAATGCGTGCAACTCTTCACGGTACGCTAGCCATTTTCCATTGAGCTCCTATAGAGTCGCGTTAATAAAAAAGCATTTCTCCTCTCCCTCTCCCTCTTGGACCTCGCCACTGAGTAGACGTGCGCAAAATTATTGTCAATTTATTTTTAAAACATTTGTTTTTATATAATTCCGGAAAAAAATACAAGTACAAAAAATAGGAGTGCAGAAGAGTATAGCAGGTTGCAACTTCGCGGGCTAGACAAGGTGCGTACGCGCCGATGCTCTTGCTCACTCGCACGCATTGGAGACGCTGGGACGCAACAAGTGGCTGTACCTACGAGGTATGTGCAAGTGTGCTGATATGTCCATACATTGAATACTCCCACTGCGCGTGACCAAACAACAACCACCTGTTGAACTACATCGCATAGCTTCACGCAACTCTGAGATCCTGGTACTTTTAGACGAAAACTTTAGAAGACTTCGGGTATAATTAAGACTACCACAGCGCGTGAACGAATGACAACCACCTGTTGATATGTTCATACATTGAACACTCCCACTGCGCGTGACTAAATAACAACCACCTGTTGAACTACGAGTACATCGCATAGCTTCACGCAACTCTGAGATCCTGGTACTTTTAGACGAAAACCTTAGAAGACTTCGAGTATAATTAAGACTACCAGCGCGGAAACGAATGACAACCACCAGTTGATTTATTTTTGGATACCTTTTCGCTACCTTGGGTTCCTGATACATTTGGAAGAAACAAATATTATTATTATTATTTTTTTATTTCAACTTCATATTTAAATTTTTGGATCCGTCTTTAACCTTTTTGATTGCTGATCTCCTGGTACAAGATGCCTCTAAAACGTACCCCACCTTCTACTCCGGCAATTAAGTCACGAGAAGAACCACTTAAAACGAAAGATAATAAGCCAGTGCATTCCGGCGCCCGCACGGCTACATCTATTGAGGACAGCGTGCACTATGATTCAGAACCAGACTTGCGTTTAGCACGCAACAAGAAAAGAAAGCACGACGGCCAGGACACTGGAATAGCAGCTTTCATCAAAGAATCGTTGGAAGCGCTGTCTAAGAAACAAGATGAACAATTCAATGAAATAAAGAGCATTGTTTGCTCTGTTAAAGATCAAAATGATGATTTGACTAAGACGGTTGAACTATTATCCCATAAAAATGATGAGTTTATCAAAAAAATTCAACATCTAGAAAAAATGGTGCAAGAAAAATCTAAATATATTGCTCAACTAGAGGATAAACTGGAAAGGACAGAAAGATGGTCGAGATCGACGGGTATCGAGATAAGAAATATCCCTAAGAATGATAAAAAAATTGAATCCAAGGAAGACCTTTGTGATATCGTCAGACATCTGGGAAAGTCGTTAAACATAGAGATTGGAATGTCAGACATAAAAGATGTGTATCGAACGCATTCAGCTGATTCTACACAACGGCCGGTAATTACTGAATTTACCACTACCTTACTAAAAGAAAAATTAATAACAGCTGTAAAGAGCTTCAACAAAAATAAGATTAAAGGTGACAAACTCAATACAACTCACCTGCTTTTTAAAATACCAGCTAAGCCAATCTTTGTGTCAGAAACCCTGACGCAAAAAATGCAGAGATTATTCTTTTTGGCTCGCAACTTCCAAAAAACTGTAGGATATAAATACTGTTGGACCTCGCGTGGCATGGTTTACTTACGTAAAGATGACAATTTACCACAAATCAAGATAGAATGCAATGCGGATCTAGAAAACTTACGAAAACTACAATGACTAGATATTGTGCAAATCATGGTTAAAATGAATCAAGAAGTTAACCATGTGACTGGGAAAAGCATATTAGCTTTGGTCAACAATTCAATTGTATTAAGTTATTTATTATGTAAAATATCATTAGGTCTAGATACAAACAAAAACTATCATATTACACACCTTACTTACTCACAGCTTAAATGCGTAAACACCAGAGATACAACACACAATTACAAACTTATACAGACAGAAAAAACATTGCTATATAATCTCTCCGATAAGCTCCGTATCAAAACTCCAACTCCTAGCACGATCGATCTAACTCTACTCTCATTATGGGTACCACGACCCAACTAACAGATGAACTTGACACAGAAGTGTCGAGAGCATATGAATGTGACATAGAGCAATGCATGAAATTTCTTCCCCATTCTAAATCAAATCTTTCTATTTTGGCTCAAAACATACGAAGTCTTGGATGCAACATTAGCAAATTTGAAATACTTTTAACTAGACTTAAAATAAACTGCGATATACTTGTTTTGACGGAATGCTGGCTTCAATGTTTGCCTGTCGTGCCGACTTTGACTGGATATAGATCAATTGACTCAAAAATAAACATCAATAGGAATGATGGTGTAGTAGTGTATGTGAAGCAGGAGCTAAGCTTTTCCTATGATGAACCATCATTTGAGGAAGGCAACTGCCTAATGATTAAACTTGATGCAGATACTGTTATTTTAGCAATATACCGATCTCCTTCCTTTAAAAAGATTGACAAATTTATAAGATCATTAGATAACGTACTCAAAAAACTATATTCAATAAAAAATATCATAATTACTGGGGATGTTAATATATCTATAAACCAAGAGAAAAATAGCGAGGAAAGTGGTTTTTACCTGGATTTATTGGCATACCATGGACTCTTTCCGGCACACTCTTTTGTGACACGTGAAGAAAGTGGCACTTGCTTAGACCACGTAATTGTAAAAACCAATTTTCCTGCAATTACTCTAGTACCACTTACAAATATTACAGATCATAGACCTACTTTATTATGCTTAGATTGTAACATAACTAGGAATTATTCAAAAACTACTTACTCTAAAATTGACACCATGAAACTAAAAGAAGATGTTCTAAATATAGATTTATGTCCTTTATTCAAATCAAAAGATCCGGATTTCGCTTTGTCCTACTTGATAGAACAGATAAAAACTACAATAAAACAGAATACAAAAATTATTACTTTTTCTAGACGCAAAAAAATTATTAAACCATGGATGACAACAGGATTACTTAGATGTATTCGTAACAGAGACCAATTGCATAAAAAAATCAGAAACTCTCCAAACAATGACATTTTAAAATTGACTTACACTCGTTACAGAAACTTCTGTAACTCACTCATAAAGAAAACGAAAATAGCATACGATAAAGATAAACTAGAAAAAGCTGGTAATAATCCAAAAAAAATATGGTCTGCAGTTCGGGAAATATCAGGTACAAATATTGTACATGAATATCCGAAAGAGCTATTAAATATCGGAAATTCTCCAAATTTATCAGTCAATATAATTAATGAATTCTTTGTAAATGTTGCTAAAAACCTAGCAGAGAGTATAATTCCAGTTACTACTAATCTAACAGAAGATCGGTGTATGATAAGCGACTCAAAGTCTTTTGTCCTCCTAGACACCGATCCAGAGGAAGTTGAAAGGCTTATATTAGGATTAAAAAATGAGTGTTCGATTGGATGGGATGGAATATCTAACAAGTTTCTGAAAGAATTTAGAGAATTTCTTGTCCCTCCTCTTACTTACATTTTTAACCTTAGTTTTGAGTTGGGCATATTTCCTAAAGACCTTAAAAGATCTATCATTATACCTATACACAAAAATGGGGACAGAGACTGTATTAACAACTACAGGCCAATTTCAATTTTACCTTCTATTTCCAAAATATTAGAACGTTTAATGAATAATAGGTTAATTAAGTACTTAGAACAGAATAACATTTTGTCCAGTAATCAATTTGGCTTCCGTTGTGGTAAATCAACGGATGATGCGGTACATAAATTAACTAGTTATTTATCGGAAAGCTTAGACAACAGAAAAAAATGCATTGCAATTTTCTTAGATCTGGCTAAAGCATTTGATACGGTCTCTGTCCGTATTCTTGTTTCCAAGCTTGAGAAGATTGGCATAAGAGATAATCAACTTGCACTTTTTAGGGACTACGTAACTGACAGATTTCAGAGTGTTAAGGTTGGAGACTATATTAGTGACAGGCTACCAGTCACGCACGGAGTTCCTCAAGGAAGTATTTTGGGACCTACATTATTTTTAATTTATCTAAATGATTTATGTTCCTTTAATTTTTATAACGGTGAACTTATCTCATATGCAGATGACACAGTATTAATGTTTACTGGAAATACATGGCAAGGGGCTTATGAAGCTGCTCAAGTTGGCCTTGACAAGGTTACTACATGGCTGAATGATAACGTTCTGTCCTTAAATACGGAAAAAACAAAATATCTCACTTTCTCCATTACTAACTTTCGACGTGGAAATGATCACAACATAGCTGCTCATACTAAATTATGTCTCTCTACAAATTCAGGAACTTGTGATTGCAAAATTCTAGAATCAACCGTTTTTATAAAATATTTAGGAATCATTATCGATAACAACCTAAATTTCAAACATTACATTTTGACTCTAAGTAAACGAATACGTAAAACCTTTTTTGTTTTTAAAAGACTGAGACTAGTTGCTAAACCAGAAATAATCAAACAAATATATTTTGCTCTCTGTCAGTCCTTAATAACGTACTGCATATCATCTTGGGGAGGAGCTCCCAAAACGAACTTGCGCCCTATTGAGATTGCTCAGCGTGCTGTTCTGAAAATAAGTACTGGTAGACCAATTTTGTTTGATACCGCACTTTTGTATAAATCCTGTGATGTCCTCACGGTACGTCAATTATTTATAGTTAGCATTATTTTAAAACAACATTCTCTTCTTGTTTATGATCCACAGAAACAAACTAATCGCCGAAAGCACGATGTCTGCAGACTTCCTCATAGAATAAACACAGCGTTCATTAAAAGATTTTTAGTTTTTCTTGGTCCTTATTTATATAATAAAATAAACAAATCTCAAAATATATATAATCTATCTAAACACGAAGTTAAATGTAAAACCACGAGATGGCTAAAATCGCTAACTAGCGAAGAAACGGAGAAATTAATAGAAGTGATTAAATAATAAACAAACTCAAATATAATTTACTTAGTTGTAAATAAGAGTAACTCATGATACACACCCTCTTACACACATTCATGCGCATAAATACATACACATTCAAAAACACACACATGTAGGCATCACCGCGACCCAGCCTGTTAGACATAAACGGATATAATGCTACGATGCCACGTACACATACACACGCTAAACACACCTTACACAAACATTTTATACACAAAGAGGAACATTATACTCACCTGTTAAATTAGTAGATTCTTGTATAAGTTTATTTCCTATTGTTAAGTTAAAAAAAAAAATGTAAAACTGAATAGGCTAATAATGGTGACCACAATCCCTGTGGGGAGGGCACTGTACGCCGAAACACAGGCATAAAGCCTAGTTCGGCAACAGTAGACTTTGACCAAATTATATAAGATTAATTGTACACTTTTTAGGAAATAAATATTATTATTATTATTATTTTATTATTAATCCATTAGCACTGGTTATTACTTTGGCAGGTCCGCGACGCGACTGCCGCTTTGCACCCGCGCTTAGCCACAATCCGACCCAGCCAGTAACAGCCGAGAATATTCGATGCTTTATTTAAAAATGGCACACACAGTGCATAAAATGAACTCTGTAGGACCGGTAATAAAGAAACAAAAATTAACTTTTTAAAGTCGCAATGCGTGCAACTCTTCACGGTACGCTAGCCATTTTCCATTGAGCTCCTATAGAGTCGCGTTAATAAAAAAGCATTTCATGTCGATGCCGATGGTCGTATGTGGAAATTATTAATACAATTATAGAGCATACAATACATACAGAGAGGGTCATTGTTTAATTTTTTCAAGATATGCAAAATAAAGCTTTTACATAGAATAACAAAATAAAAAGCTCGTAGTATAACTCGAGTTGCTATAATATATTTTATCTTATACCTTTAAATGAGCAATTCTTGTATATATATATATATATATATATATATATAATTGGAATCTCGGAATCGGCTCCAACGATTTTCATACAAATTAGTATATAGGGGGTTTCGGGGGCGATAAATCGATCTAGCTAGGAATCATTTTTAGAAAATATCATTTTATTCGTGTTTTATCGATAATCAATCTCAACTGAAAAATATGACTCTTCCTGACATCTATTGGCGAATAATAATACTACTATTTTATGTGAGCAACTAATTGCTTTAACGACACAACAGCAGATGGCGTTGTTAAGTAACACGAAGTCAATGAGTGTTTGCTTTGAGGTTAGACTAAAATCAATTGTTTATTATCCAAAAAAACACAAGTAAAAAATTAAAAAAAATACCGAGCAAAGCTCGGCCATCCAGGTACTTTTTATAATTAAACTAGCTGCGCCACGCGGGTTTCACCCGCGGTTAAAAAGTAATCTATGTGCTATTCTAGGCTATGATCTATCTATGTGCCAAATTTTATCCAGATCTGTTCAGCCGTTCTGGCGTGAAAGAGTAACAAACATCCATCCATCCATCCATTCTTACAAACTTTCGCGTTTATAATATTAGTAAGATAGGATTTAACGATAAGTATAACCAGCGCATTATTTCTGCATCCTTTGGCGCCCGCATAGTTAACTAGTTTTCTTTTACTTCGTCATATCACACTAACTTAATTATTTTAGGTGTTACATGACATTCATTCATAATAATTTACAATGGCTCAGATATGACGTTCCCAGCCGACGGCATGCATAATGCAGTCTTCCATTCATACATTATGCTATGATAGAACTAGCACATGTAAATGAGACTGATATTTCCGAAGCAACCGTTGCAAGTCTGACCCGATGCTACGAGCTATGGAGCTTTCATAGCTTTGCAGCTTGTAGCTACGACCATGTTAGACACGACCTACTCAGGGAAATAATAATAAACAGTTTCCCGCTAACCTATCGTAAGTCGATTTAAACATGGAAATATGAGCATTTACACAACACCATTATTTCCATAAACTTTATACCGGAGCAGCATGCAAGAGAAAAAGAAATTAATAAAACAGTTTAATATTAACTGTTTGCCAATGTTCAGCGTCCATTACGAATTGAATTTACCGAATGTAGCGCCACGATGAACGTGTAAACACTAATTTATAATGACTGCATAATGAGAGTCTGCCATCCGTTTATTTAGGAAGCTTCGTCAACGATTAATTTGTAAAATGTGTGACCCGAAAAGTAATTGTAACCCCTAAATTACATTCGTTTTTGTCATCACCGGCTCGGGTAGGAATCGTATTGAAATTTTCTTCAACAATAAGAACCCTTGTAGGTACTCTACGGTAGAGAAAATAATGAAAAGCTATTCGCTCATTTATAACACTCGAAGTCGTAACTCGTTTAAGCGAGAAACAAAAAGCAGTCGGCTCAGCGTAGGTAAATGAAAACAATGGTAGGTAGTGGTTAACGTTGCAAATCAAATTACAACTTTTACATTACGCCGTTTCCTAGATTCATTCAACACATAACTTGTGAGGCCTTTTGCACTTAAAACTTCGTCTGGGGAAAGCTGCGGTCACATTATATCGTTGAACGAATTGTTATTGTTTCTGAAGGGAAGTTTAACCGCGCCGGATTGTGAATTGTGAGCAGAGTGGCTCCGCTCGGTTGCGAACTGGCGCCTGTCTTCCAAATGTGCTGGACTACCGATACTTCAACCCGGCTGGACACATTTACTAGACACGTTACAAGTTATGCTTTGTTGATAACTTCTGGTTTTGCGTTGAATTCATGCTGATATACCTAAACGTATACCTATTACGTGTATAGCGTACATAATTAAGTTTGCTAAGTGCGTTCAACCGTCGCGCACGATGATGGCTTAGCTGAAAACTATGGAGCAGCTGCATAAAGTTACTAGTAAGGGACATGTAGATATTGTAGACATTAAATATATGCAGGCATGATTATTATTTCTGTTATCTCATACATATGTCATAAGTCATAACTGTACTTAAATAACCATTATGTTGTTTTACGACACATTTGAGTTAGCACAACCTTTACGTGTTTGGACTACTAAATTACTTATGCAACTTTATTTTTATAAAAATGCGGTAAACCTTTTACTCGCTCTTTACTCGCTTAATTTTAACTTCCAGATTAATTCCAACCAACGTTACTTAAATTATTCATCGCACCTAAGCAGTACTTCAAACCAATTTCAAAGATAAACTCGTGTAAAACACATCTCGTATAACTATGTTTCTTTTCACACGAGGGAATCCAAAACAACCATTAATGTTACTCGGGGTAATCATGAATATTCTATTGGAAAACCCTTTTAAGAGATAACGTCCTGCAGAGTTGCTTTTAAAAAATATTTCTAAATAATTAATGCGAGACTTTCAAATTATTCGGCAGGAAAATATTTTCACGTGGCGACGATCCCCCACCTCTTTTAAAAGTTTGTGTAAATAGATAAGCACAATAAGCCTCCCTTCCGCAAGATCATCTTGCAGAACAAAAAGAAAGCCAAAAGTGGGAAATAAAACGTGAGCCTTTACAGAACTTGCGAAAACGGAAAGTTTTCCAATTGATAATAATTTCCATTGTGGTGCAACACAAAGGGAACAGGAAAGTATGAAAATCTGAAATAAATTCTTAATTTAAGAGCTGACTGAACGCTATCTGAAAGGAAAGTCGGGATTAGAAGAACAAAGACCGAGACTCTACCGACTGTGAGGCTTAATTTTTTGTTGACTTCTGTTTTGCTCTTTGCCATTCTCATAAATTGGACTGTGAAAGTTCTTTAATGAAGTTTATAGCCGAAGCGTTGTTGATTTATTTTATTGTACTAAACCATTGAGCTTCTACATCATTTTAACAATGGGGCTTACTGTTGCGTAGTTTATTGTGCTCTTATTTCTTCTTTTAGAGTAGGTATTGGATTAGAACAGTACCCAGTCGGTTCTAGAGCGAAAACATGAGTGTAGCAGCAACTATTTTTGTCGCGAGTTCATTTTGCTTTTGGCAACGATCGCACTTAGCACATCCAGTTAACAAAACAAGCAATAGGAAGCCTATCCAATCTACGTTTCCTGCTAGCAGAGCGCTACTGCAGAGAAAAACGCGAGTAAGCGAAGTTGGGGTCGCCGCAAGCTTTGTCATAAAAAGCTAATGCAAGAGAGAAGTTAGTAAGTTCGTATGTAGTTTTCAGTTTTTGGAGTGCACGGAGCGGAAGCCACGGCGCTCGTAAATCCTTGTTCCGTGTCGGGCGGCGCCCGCGCCCTATTACATTCCGATCCAGGCGCGATACCGGCGCTACCATCTCGCCTAATAAATACACGCAATTACTGCCCTCGCACTAATGTACTAAGCAAACTTAATATTCGCAATCAGAGTACGACGTCGGCAAAAGGAAATAGTTACGTATTGCATGATACAGCAAAACTATCGTAACTCGAGTGCATGCCTACAAGTTATATTGAGAAAGCAAAATGGTTACAGTCGAAATATTACTGTGAATATGATAAATCAACAGGTAGTAAATATCTGTAAGTATAGTTGATCGAATCAGGCGTTCCTTTGCGGAAGCTGATCTTCGAAACTATTTTTTCAACACACCTCTAGTGTATTTCTCTAATGTGTTTGGATAATGAATTGTAGTAAGTATATGTAAGTAACAATCTTTTCAAAAGTTTTAGACTAGAACCTACCAATCTTAATTGATTATATAATTATCTACGAAGTGCTCTAGTTTGTGTTAAATACCCCTTCAACCCTAAAAGCCTAAAGCTTTTGGCTTTATCTATAGTCCTTCATAGCCGGAACCGATTTATCAAACAAAACCGATATGAATATCCTAGAATCGACTTACTAAGAACAATGACATAATTCGAGATATCACAACACTGTACGCAGCCCGCATTCAATTAATCTCAGCGGAGCAGGCGGCCCAGCACCTAATTTGTAAACAAACGGAAGGCGAGCCAACCGTTCGGTCATCTTCATAATTTACTACCATGCAAATTATGCTTCCGACTGCGTGCCGTTCAGGTTACATAAACCTATACCTATTGGATATAGTATTGTTCATATTCAAGTACCTATTATGTATCTATACTTCTATACTAATATTAACAAAATCAAAAGTACCTTCTGTAACCTTGTACTGCCGAAAATGTATTTTAGTTATTAAGTTTTTCATGTAGTCTTTTGGTGTGCAATAAAGTTGTATTGTATTGAAAGTAACTTCTGTCTGTCTCTTCGTAGGCTTTTCGCGGCTAAACGGCTAGACGGATCTTGGTGAACTTTGATAACTGGGAGTTATAATAAGTGTGATGGTTGGTATATCACGAGGAAGGTTACGAAGGAAACAAAGTCGCGGGTTACAGCTAGTTAAGAATAAAATAAAAACATTTCGTTAAGTAGACATTAAATAAATTTTATGTTTCACTAGCTGCGCCCCACGGTTTCTCTCGCGGCTAAAAAGTATTCTATATGCTATTCTAGACTATAATCTATCCCTGTGCCAAATTTCATCCAGAGCTGTTCAGCCGTTCTAGCGTGAAAGAGTAACAAACATCCATCCATTCTTACAAACTTTCGCGTTTATAATATTAGTAGGATTTGTTATTCGTATACTTAATGCATTAAGCTTTTTTTTCAATTTAGTGAGACCTTTCCCAGTTGTAGTGTAATTAATCTCAGTTAGGGCTTACTAGACGACACTAATGCAGATAACGATGTAGCCGCAGGTAGTGGCTCCGTAAAAAGCTACGAGTGCGAATCACCGCTCAAGCATGATCGCATTTCCATATAATCACTATTGGACTATCAGATCCCTCGATTCCAGCAGGCAGCTGTTACGTTTTCTCATTTCCTACTTACTGTCTATGTGGACATACGAGTCACTATACCTACCTTCGTGCAAGTTTAGATATTGGCTGCAGTCATAAGTGGGTTAAAATTTGATTACACATTTTATTATTGTTTAATTTAGATATGGTCAACTGGGGCAAATGCGTCTGTGGGGCAATTGCGTCTTTCGAGAATTACTGACAAACCCTTCACAAATTAGGCGCCACCTACATTATTTTGAAGAGTCTGTAAAATGACCGACGGTTCCATACCCACTTTGTGCAACGCAATCACTGCAATCCTGTTTTCTTTAACACTCCATTCCATGTTGTAATAACAATAATAATCACGAAAAGTTTACGTGAAATGGCGGGAAATTGATTGTAGTGTTCGACATAAACCCAACTTTAAATGCAGTAAAAAAATAAACAAAGGAGTTTGTATTGTAACAATATTTATGGCCAGACTAGTTGTATGCCATATACAACGTGCTGGTTTTGGGTGTTGTTCTAGTCTTTACAATGAACAACTTTTAAAACAAGTTGGCAAAATGTATGTAGAGAAAAAAACTAAGTTTTCACACAAAATTGATTCAGTGACTAGTCGTTTTGTATGGAGACTCGATTTAATATTTTTCTTTCGAATTTTATCTGATGTTCTACAAGTTGTTCACTTTGACGGATAGAACAACATCCTTAAGAGGGTCGCGACGCTCTGAAATTTCCCTACAAACGCGCTACTCACATTAATTGACAACCATTTGTCAGATTATGATGAAATTTAGCATGTACAACTAAATTAACAATATCTCCGCCCCTATGTTCTTGGTTTTTTTAAAAAACGTTCTCAAGCAATAGAGCTATGAAAAATATCCGCATTCTTAAGGGGTCACTTTTGACTGATTTATTCAATTGGTAGACAAAGCAAATCAAAAATTCCATTACATAGGGAGGTTGTCTACATCATTAGCTGTTAAATGAATCCATAATACAAGGGAAATTATTAGTTATTTAAGAATGATTATAAAAGTGCAAAAGATATTAAAAAAAATTGAAATTGCACTTTGTCACTCTGTAGGTAACTTTAGAGGCTCGTCAGTATCATTACTCGCTCTCTTCGCTCGTCTTCTTCTTCTAGACGAAATGGCTATAGAATACCTTATGCCAATGCGAAGTTAGTCTAGGTCGCCTAGGTCGAAGATAGTTAGGTCGCCGGACTCTTAAGTATTACTACACCCAGAACGTTGTGTAGGTTGGAGATAAAAGTTAAAAGTAGCATAAGATTTATGCGTAAATGATTTGCATCAAAGCAACGTTACATCTAGGAAAAGGAACTGATATCTGAGAAGGAAAAGGAACATTATAAGGTTTACATTTCTAAAACAAACGAAGTAACAAAAAGTCAATGGTAAAGCTAAACAGAAAAGTCCCAAGCGCAATATTTGCAGTAGTACTTATTCAAAGTCGGGATCCTCTTTACACAGAGGTCTCGAGGCTCTGCCCATTCTCAATAAAGTTTTGATAAGTGCAGACAGTTACTGGGCCGTTCTAAAAGGGTATATTTTACGTAAATGGTAATTTATTTAGCGTTGCAACTTTTGTGACTTTAGTTGTAGATTTTGGGTCAGTATACAAGAATCAGGTACCTAATACAAGTTTTGAATAAATGTTGGAAGAATACCTAATTCATAAAATACCTCAGACAAATAACTCAGCACTAATACTCGAAGTAAAATACTATTCTCATTTAGTACATAACGCGTAAAGAATATGAATGTAAGTAAAGTGATCGACATGGTGTACATAAATATTTAGATATTGTATTTTTATGTAAGTTTTGCACGGATCGATGGACGCAATATTCAGAGTTAACATAACGGGCTAGCGTATCAGTCAGATATCCAATCTAGCCACAGACATACTATAGTCCAGGATAGGTGCTCGATGGACAAAGCAAACCTCGCCGAGTGTTTGCTTTTCATTAACCATCGGTCAACAGACGAATACCCCATACAATTTTCATGAGTTCTACTGCACTTATATGCAGCACTCAACGAGGGCAGAAAACCATTTATGAAACATACTATAATATGAAAATATAGAACTATTCGTGGGTCAAAATTAAGTTAAGTTTTTAGAAAAGCCTCATTATTTTTTTCATAGCTGGTTAGTGGTTATGGTTATTAGTATTTATACACACACATTTCTATCTGGAGTAACACGAAAACTTGTTGTTGCAAGGGCAGTGAAAATGTCAAAGCAAGGGCGCGTAACGCAACATCGTAATATTTAAATTACTTAGCCGATATATCAATAAAATGCCACCCTCCAAGTTTCCTGTCAACCTTTTGTTTCACATTACACCAGCCTTTATTAAAACGTTAACCTATAAAGGCAATATTTCTTACATTACCTCCGAGTTCTACCTCATTTTAATATCGGAGTTAATACCCTATGGACACGGGCGACCGCGAAGTGGTCCCGTCTCAACAGTATACGCGGAACCAGATAGAAATGTGACTCAATTTCAGAGGACGACTGTTTCGAATGGTACATATACGTAAAACGATAGTACTTACTAGGAATAGGAATAGGTAAAGTCACGTTATGTAGGTCAATATTAAAGTTTTTAAGAGGAATACAGTTACGATTTTCAATCAATTTCTATCTCGGTTTTTAAACGCCACATAGTCGAAAGAGCACGTTTCACAACAAAAAGAAAACTGTTTAAGAGATGTAGGTACAGAACGGGATGGTTAGAAGCATATTTTTGAGTTTTATTTTTAAGGTTTTTTCGTACTAACAAAGTAAGTAAGTGGTAGTGATCTAGTGATGTCAATTTTTACGGAACCTAAACTGTATGCACCGAGCACTTACAGGCATAAGAAAATTACTAACCAAAGATTCAATTTTACAAAGCTCTCTCACTGTATTACATCGTTGAAAAGTGGTCCCCATCTCACTTCGCATTATGAACATTGAAGTCTCCGCTGAAAAAGTTAAATGGTCTGGAAAGAAGCATCGGTAATAGAAAATGGACGACAATCCTCATTTCCTTGTTCGTTTTTGAATCTGATACGCCTGAAACTGATATCTTTGAACTTTTTAGCAAATATTTTAGCCGGGATGTAGATTTCGCTTCTAGATATTTTTTCCTAATATTCGTCGACGGATAGCTGATGAGTTTTAAATAGAGCACCGACTCTCATCGCGTTCATTTGTCGCCAGCTCTCGATATTGAGAGACAAGTGAACGAACACTGATAGACAATGAATTCAGCTCTGAACGAACTTTTATTGGATACCAATATATTATGTGGTTTAAAAATCCTTACTAATATTATAAATGCGAAAGTTAGTTTGTTCGTTTGTTTGTTATAGTTTCACGCCTTAACTACTGAACCAATCGTCATGAAATTTTGCATACAGATTTACTTATTATCCCGGGACCGCAGGTGAGACAGCGGGGCACAGCTGGTTTTAAATAAAGCAAACAGAACTAAGCTTATAAAAAAAAGCTTATAAAATTAAGTTCAATTCTAAATCAGTTAGGTACCTACTTACTTATTTTTTGACTATCAAGGAGATGCTTTGAGATATAAAACAAAAGCTCTTATACATGCATGTCTCTGTGATCACATCTATATCTGGTGCTCGCAACACAGTTTTAATACTAGTGTGAGTGCCAGCCAGTTCTTACTGACCATAAGCAATTTACTTGTAATGTTATTTTTATTATGTACCTCCTATAAATGAAATTGTTTTTGTAAGTCCCTAAGTTTGTGTCAATAAAGAATTTATTATTATTATTATTATTATTATATATACGCTTGTACTGTCTCTATGTCACATGAAAAACAAAAACGAGTACCTAGATAACCTATTTCACTCCGATTAGTGCTTGAAACACTAACATAATACGTAGCAAATCTACACTCCGCTACGAGCTCCGGAAATTAACATTTTCTAAAGCGCTTGCAAATGAAGGCGCATACATCGAAATGACTTTCCAAAGCCTTTGTAACATCTACATTCCTCATGAATTTCGCTCCGAGAATTCTAAAAAATGATACACATTAATGAAACGTTTCGCTTTCACGCTATTTGCTTACCTCTCGATCGGCTCAATAAAGGGATCGACGAATTTGATAGATATATAGGTACCTAGGTATTCATAATGCAAAGGAAAGGAAGCACAATCAGATTTTCATTGGAGATTCTGCCGACGGCAGAGCGGGGAAGGAGAAATGAATACTTATTGCGAAAATGAAGCGGACCATTAATGAACGCCGCGTCCTCTGAACCGTCGACCGCCCGCGGTTTAATTCCCTTCGAAAAATATTCAATAAGCGAGACCCTCGCGGATCATCAGCAAACACCGATATCCAATGAAGAAGAAAAATTGCATCGACTGGAAAAATATGAATTTATCAAGGATCCCAGTTCCAGCCAAGACTCGACGCGGTCTGTTACTCGACGAATGACCCGCATTCATAACACCTCTTTATACCTCGGGGAGTGAGTAATCTTTTATGATATTGCAATTTTTTATCTAAAAAATATCGCGAGCGAGATTATTCGCATCGACTTTCATAAAAACTCACTTCTTTGGTTCACAATAAGGAGGAATCATCTATTATGTTCTATTGTCGAGAGTGCTCGCGGACGGTAGATGCGTCTCTTTGTTGGGTACTCGGATACAGCTTTACTTAATTCTTTATTTATTTTTCAAAAGATAACATTTTACTTAGAAAAGGCTAAACAGATCTATTGAAGTAGGTATTTCTTTCTCACCACCAATCATCGTAGCAACCTATAGTAAAATGATCTGGTATGAGGGTAGAGGGGATTGTCACGTAACATAATTTGACTATTAAAGTTGAGTACCTTCTGCGCCTACCACGTAATATTGTTCGTTGTGTGATCGTTTATGTGCGTATTGTATGTCATCTGCTACATGACTGGAGCCCGGTGTATGGCGACAGGCTCGCCTCCTGTCACATTAGGGACTGAATATCGTCCGCCGAAGTGTGGGTGTTGTACACCTCTGCCAGCCTCCTCGGGGAAAAGGCGTGACGATATGTTGTTTTAAGCGATTTGTTCAAAACTTGCCATTGTAACACCAAGGCACCTCTCTAAGTTATGTCACTTTACCTTCTGTCGAAGTCACAGATTACCATTAAGAAACCGCACTAAAATATATTGGTTAAGGGTTCCGCGACGCTCTGAATTTTCCATATAAACGCGCTTGTCTCATTTGTTGGTAACCGTTTGTCAGATTATGATGAAATTTGGCAAGTACAATTAAATGAACTATGTCTCCGCCCTATGTTCTTGGTTTTTTTTTTAAATCGTCCTCAAGAGAAAATAGAGCTATGAAAAATATCCGCATTCGTTAGGAATCACTTTTGACTGATTTAATTAGTATATAGACAAAACAAATCAAAAATCCCAAATAAAATTCGCAAACCATGTGCAGTTCGATCCAACTTGAGAGATAGGATAGTTTAATCAATTATATAATAAATCTAAATGATAGTATAATAAATCTCAAATTATAGTCGCAATTTTAATAAATATATATATACATAAATATATAAATAATAAACGCGAACGAAGTCGCGGGGTGACAGCTAGTATATATATATATATATATATATTTAAACTATCCTATCTCTCAAGTTGGATCGAACTGCACATGGTGTGCGAATTTTATTATAATCGGTTAAGTGGTTTAGGAGTTCATTGAGGACAAACATTGTGACACGAGATTTATATTTATTAAGAAGATATAAAGATACAAAAAAATTACGAGAAGAATTATGTCGCGCGCGTATTTTATTGAATACCGTCCGGAGAAGTATGGGTGTAGTATTACACCTCTCAGCCAGCCCCCTCGGGGGAAAGGCGTGACGATATGTATATGTATTTTATTAGGCCAGGTTTACTTTGATTGTCTAGAATTTGAATACTTTAGGAGTAAATCTATAGTCAAAGGAGATAAATATCCTATCTTAGGACATTTCGAAATAACTGCAGTACAGTATAAATAATAACAAAATTAAATGTTGAACTTACTTTAATACATATCCTTCAAAGCTTTCACGACACAAATATTGTACATCAAATTACTCTGCAACTTGGCCCACGCTTGCGTCGCACTTTCCTCAACAGACGTCAGTGAGTTCCTCAGGTCTTCACTCAGAGAAATCGCCTTACTGTGAGTCTTGAGGAACAAGCTCAAATACGCCTGAGCTAGCTCGAAATCTCTGTTACTTTTTAGTACAATATCTATTAGCTGTAAGAACTTCGTCATGAGTTCCTCCGAGCCGCCTACATCTGGTGCCATGCTCGACACCTCTGCTTCTATCGCCGCTGGCGCGAACGACTTCAGCTTCTCTACGCATATTTCGAAATCTTTATCTTCTTCACACTTTATGAGTTTCTTGGCGAAAGCTGATAGAGTTACTAGTGAATCTGGTATCAGCTGTTTCGTTTCTTGGTTGCTCTCTTTGTCGATATCAAACTCCAGTTCAAGACTCGGTATTGTAGGAAGGAAGAAAGGCGCAGATTTGGGTACTGTTAGAGGTGTTTTTGGTTTATTTCTCTTTTTAACGATGTCTAAGTTGAGAAGGTTCAGCCATCTAGAGGTCGGTTGGTCGGACAGCGTGATCAGCTCTTGGCTTATTTGTTCGGGAGACTTGTATTCGGGTTCGTCTCCCAAGTCTATAACGCCCAAATCATCAATGTCTGGTTTCTCTGGAGCGGTGCTCGGTAATTCTAAAAATAATGTGTGAAATATAGCTACTGGCTTTATGCACGAACATGAAATATTTTTTTTATATTCTGTTGCTTTTTAGAAAGGTTTCCTAACAGAAGAAAAATATCTATTAAATTAAAGTGTATTTAGTAAGTTATTTACGAAATTGTAGCAAATGAGAATGAGAGAACAGGACAAATTAAAATTACTTACTAGGGAACTATGATTTAAAAAATATATGCGTTAATAATAGTTAGTTTTACAAGGTAGGACTAGGAACATATTTAAAAACCAGCTTTTGTACTATCACAAGGCATTTGAACCAAAAAATATTACTTATTACTATATCAGCTACGATTGTGACACAGCATTGTTTGAAGAGCTAAAAGATCTCTGAAACATTGTTACATTGAAACACGCGTAGATACTCACTGATCTTAGGCACGTGCACGGTGCTCCTGTCGATGGGCCTGAGGAATATCCTCTCGTAGAGCATTTTGTTGGCCCACAGGAACACGGGCAGCTCGCCCGCGTGCGTCGTGGCGAGGTAGTCGCCGCTCGGGGACAGGGACAGGGACGTACACGGCTCCTCCACCTATACACACAGTAATACATACATATACTCACGCCTTTTTACCCGACTGCGCAAGAAAGAGGGTTATGTTTTTGAAGTGAATGTACTACTGCACTAACTACTCTTATGGTGGAAATTCAAAACGCACTAAGCGTTTCAAGTCAACTTTTCTTGTGAGAACTGCAGAGGTGTGGAACTCGTTGCCTGCGTCTGTCTTTCCACCTAAATACAATCCGGGGGTGTTTAAGAGTAAAGTGAATAGGTATCTCCTAGACAAGCGTGTTACACCTTCGATCACGTCGACGTTTCCCATCAGGCGAGTCAGTGGTCAAACGCATGCCTAGTCTGTTGTAAAAAAAAAACTAGACAGACCCACTTCCTACCTTAAGAGGTAGGAAGTAAATACCGACCTACTTCCTACCTTAAGTAGGTAGGAAGTAGGTCGGTATTTTTAAAACCTGGTAAATAGATTTGTAAATCCTACTAATATTATAAACGCGAAAGTTTGTAAGAATGGAGGGATGGATGGATGTTTGTTACTCTTTCACGCCAGAACGGCTGAACAGATCTAGATGAAATTTGGCACAGAGGTAGATTATAGTCTAGAATAGCACATAGGATACTTTTTAACCGCGGGTGAAACTGCGGGGCGCAGCTAGTAGATAATAGTTTCAATTGTACTTTACATTGCAATTGGAATTTATGCAAGTAAGATAAAGCGTGTGGTCGGGAATTTAGTAATAGATAACTTGGAGAGCACTTACTGCGAAGATATCAACGAGCTGTCCGCTGGGAATGTCCCAGGTACAAATAGTACAATCCATGGAAGAACTTATCAGCCACCTGCAGAAAGAATTAAGTTTATTGTGAGGACAAAGCCACATTAAATCAAAGTCCTACAGGCCTAGCATGTATATAAAAATTCTCGTCACTTTGTGTCATGCGAAAACGTGACAAGGCTATGTGCATACATACATCTGTCTCGCTAAAAAGAATCGATATACCTTTGTCGCGTTACGCATGCCAGGTAAGTAAAGAAGAAAGGTAAGTACTCTCTGCTGATTATTCTGGCTGTATCTAACTCAATTTATATGTATATATAAGTATAATCACCCTGTTATTAATAAACGTTATACAGTGTTTTGTCTTTATCAGTCCAGTAAGAAAATTGTAAAAAAGAAAGACAAAAAAGTTGGTTAACCATTCGTAGGCTTATACTTTCCAACATTTGCAACGTTTTAACATTGTTTTAATAAAGTGGTAATGTCTAAAAATAAAACTTTCATGACACTATTATTTTATATCAAACTAGATGTTGCCCGCGACTTCGTTTGCGTTTATTCAGAAAATAATGTCCAAAACCTTCTTCATGACTAACTGTAACTATTATCGAATTTCATCAAGATCCATTCAGCTGTTTAGCCGTGAAAAGCCTACAAACAGACAGACAGTTACTTTTGATTTTATAATATTAGTAAGGAAAACTTTTTTTAAGGTTACCTGCTCTGTACATCGAAGTCGATGTCATTGATTTTGTTAACATGTCCCTCGAATTTCCTCACAATATTCATTGTGTCAATGTCCACGAGGGTGATGGTGAAGTCGTCATTAGCGAGAGCCATCAGGGAACTCTCTCGGTGGCATTTTGTCATGGACACTGTTTCTTCTAGCCTAATAACATGGTAGGGAGCTTGTGCTGAAACAAGAAGATAATTTTATTAATTTTTGAAGTTTTTGTTGATGGAACAGACAGCAATAAACAGTTTTTTAAATAATCTTTAGACCGATATTTTCTACTGCTAAGGATTGGCTGCTGGACTTCTTTTTTGAGTTTTTTCTCTTATTTTGAGTTGTGAGAGTTTCTCCTACCTACCACTCTGTCATAGCTAAGGCGTCAGTGCAGGTGAGGTTTAACAGGGTAGGGGGTAGGGAGCTTCATTAGGCGTTGTCCTAATTCAATGTGACCATACAAACGGCGTGGCGCGCGAATGCGCGATAAAAACAAATATTTTAATTCCAAACAGGTGTCCTAACTGGCATTCGCTTGATGCTCGCGTTCAGGGAGCGCGCGATGAGCGCGATGACGCGGGCATCGCCAGCGCGAGCGACGATCGCGTGGTGGCGCTGTATTAGCACAACGCCTTACAAATTAAGTTATAATACTGTAGAGAGCTTTCTCTCTACAGTATTATAACTTAATTTGTAAGGCGTTGTGCTAATACAGCGCCACCACGCGATCGTCGCTCGCGATCATTCGAGATATGAACATACATTATTTTTAAAAGGAAAAGTTTATATGAACATACGTGTTTTAAAATGCCAGAACTTGAGTTTGTCGTCAGCGCCTGCCGTGATGAGACGCTGGTTGCAAAGGTCTGTCTCGACGCCTCTCACGGGGCCTTTGTGTGCTTTCGACGATTCCTTGCCGCATTGACCGCGGTGCAAGCCAGATTGCATGTTGAATTTGTGTACATGACCATCGCTGTAGCCTAGAGAAAAATTATTTGTATATTAAGTTAGGTTTGTTGTTTTACTTGACAATCATTGTAGCTTAGAAAAAGGGTTGGGCGTCATATTGGAGATTCTCTTATTAGATCAACTTTCCAAGAGCAACTGTATTCATTAATCTTAGCCCTAGTTCTTAAGAATAAGGGATTATACCCTGGTATTGCCAAAAGGCTGAAGACAGTCGCAAGTATAGAGAAAACTATGAAGTGTCTAAAGGACCTTAGGGATCTTAATGTTGATGCCTGGCGTGAACTTGCTCAAGACAGAGAAGAGTGGCACTTCTTAGTTTCGTTTTTGGAGGACAGGAGAGTTAGATGCAGTGACCAATACTGTGTCCTGTTTCCTACATCAGTTAGTTAAGCCCAATTCTAGCACACTCTAGTCTTGAAAGGCATTAAAAGTTGAAAACAATAAATGTTGCTTTACCTATAACAACAAAATTGCCGCAGTGAGTCACAGTAAGACATGTGGCGACAACATTTTGTACCCGATCTGGACGTGTCATTTTATGTTTTCCCATTCTGAGCTTGTCATACGACCAAGTGGTGGTGAGTTGGGAATCCTTGTGTATTGTTGCTATGCTGTCCCATTGCTTGTCACGCTGCATGCAAGAGCTTAGCTTCACTATTGGTGGTAGGAGACAGTTGTCATACTGTAGTCTATCTGTAGAAGAATACCACATTTATTATGATATTAAAATTTGCCTCATGCCTTCCTACACTTTTATGCTAACGCTTAATGATCCCTGATGCAAAACAGAAGGGTACTAAGTTTAATATGTCTGCTTTCCATTGTAACTCCTAAACATATAAGCCATTTTTGGTTTAGTTTCAAACCAAAAGTTAAGTCCGTCCAAAAAATGTATACTTAAAATTAAATTGTTAGGTGCAACCAGGTTAAGAATTAACTGCTTTTTTTGCTAATGCAATTGTGAGTATCTTTAAGTTTAATAAACCATGGTTTAGTGTCTCAAAAGTCTTTTTATTTCTAGTAACAGCTACACAACCTGATATAGGGACAGCCAATAAGTCTCGGTAAAATTTTGTATTACTGGACAGTTTGCGTGTTGGACTGAATGTGTGCTGGATGGATTGAGTGTTGGATGGACTGCATCTAAACGGTTTTTTGTCTAAAAGTTTTAGCAGGATAAAAATTTGCTTTTTCTAATAATAGCTAGTAAGTGTGTGTGCTAAGTTTTTCAGAAAATAAGTACAAAAATAATACTATGTACTTACTTTTTCTTTTAGATTTTTTTCTGTCCATGGAAGCCTTGCCAAGGTTTTTGTTAAATGTCTCTGATATAGTGTTCATGATGTGCAGACTGCTGTCACTGCCAGCCGCTAGTATGTTGTTACCGGTGGGTTCACAGTAGCGCACCAAGTTTGGTGGCTTAGCATGGCCTTCCCTACAAATTAACATTACTTATATAATAAAACAAATTTAAATACAAAAGTGTCTGTGTTTTTAATATTCCGACACATTACAAAAAAAAATGCTGTGTCCTCACCACAGACAATTTTTTGGGTTTAATGCTAATTATAAAAATATATAAAATGAAAAATCACAAAAATTAGATTTTATACCTTATCCTAAGCAGTCTGGGACCACCATCAGGCATGTCAAATATCCACAGCTTCAAAGAGTTATCTTCAGAGTTTGTCACCATCAGTGGCTCCGACATAAGACATTGCATGCCCGCTATCTCAGCTGAATGTGCATGTGGCATCTGTGACAATACTTTCTTCTCCTCTAGATCCCACAGCACAATGTTCCCATTAACACTGCCAGTCACCAAGACTGGGATACCATCCAGCCTAAATGACAGTGTGGTAACTTTTCCCCAGTCATTTAGGAACTCCATTATGATTGTGTCAAACCGTAGATTGTGCAGAATAATCTTTCCATTGTCCAAAGCTATAGCAACAACGTCAACGGCCGGCGCTGGTTCTAATACAGTCACAGAAGACTTCCATCCCTTGAATGTGTGCACCAACTTTGAAGTGCGCAAGTTCCAAAGTTGCAGTTGTCCCTGCTGGCTCCCGAGCAACACCTTATTCAAGTAAGTCGGGAGGTGGCACAGCGTACTAACATCGAAATTCTTTTTGTCAAATAGCAGCTCCAGAAATTCGGTCTCTTCTTTGATATCAAACACTTTTAGAACATTGGCTTTATCTATGGAAACTATGTGAATTCCAAAGGGAAATAAGATGTGTATGGGTGCCTTGTGCCCTTTGTATATGTGTTTGAGTTCACATCCACGTCTCCAGGCGTAGATGTTGTTTTCACTGGCGGTGTAAACATGATAGCTGTCTCCGCTCATACAAGTTATTGGACCGGGATGTTCGCCGCTCACGCTGAGTAAACGGAATTTATTGCATCCATAAGTGTGGAACCACTTCCCTACACTCGTGCAAAGCAAGGTTTCGCCTCGTCTTTTTATAAATCGAGCCACAAACGGCACATGTGTACTAACATAACCTAAGACTCTGGCGCCGCTAAATATGCGACTGCTCTTTTTCTCTGTCATATTGGATAATTTTATAGATCACTAATAATCATTGTCTAACATTTGTCTCATAATTAAGTACTTACTAAATTAATTTAAAATGATTTCTTCAAATAAAATATTTCAAAACAAAAACCCACATGAGAATATTTTTTTTTTACATGACAATGACAGGCAGCACAGTGATCAGAATGGATGGTAATGTCAATGTCAGTTCAAAACCATTTATTTATTTCCATAGACTAAAAAAAAACTCAAAATTGGTTATTCGACTAAAATTAAATCGATAGTTATATCCTCAGGTTATATCTAAGAGGATTCTACAACACTAAATAGGGATTATAATGACGTGTCTCTCAAGTAGAAAAAAATATGTTAGAGCGGGAAGGATTAAATGAAATAAATAATAGAATAAATTTGAAAATCAATCAATCAGTCAAATATTTTCAGCTTTCATCAGCCTTTACTTTGCAATCTTAAACTATGTACAGGTGGCCATTTTGTTTTCGACGCCGGGCCACCAAGGACCTTATTGCGCGGCAATACGCCTCGCGGTCACGCAGCAACGAAAGCAAAATGTAACCATCCTGGGGGGCTATTCCTGCGCGTGAGATGAGATTTTATCTTGGTCACTCTCACACCTATGACGTTTCAAACGAGAGCAACAAGGACGAAAAAAAGTGAGATGAAAATCTCAAATCTCCGAATAGGGTCCCTGGCAATAAGATGGTAGGCCCCCAGTAGCTCAGTGGCCCTATTCGGAGATTTGAGATTTTCATATCGCCATTTTTAGCCCTTGTAGCTCTCGTTTGAAACGTCATAGGTGTGAGAGAGTCCAAGATAAAATCTCATCTCATCTCATGCGCAGGAATTCTATGCTCACAGATTTAAAAAAAATGGTTTCTTGCATTAATACCACTCAATCTCAGATATTTCATATATCGTCACGCCTTTCCCCCCAAGGGTCTGGCAGAGGTGTAATAAAACACCCACTCTTCGCCGGACGATATTCAGTCCCAAATGTGACAGGGGCGAGCATGTCGCCATACATCGGGTTTCATTCATGTAGCAGATGACATACAATACGCTCATATGTTCACACAATGAACAAATTGGTGCGTGCCGGCGGCTGGGTTCGAACCCACTCCCTCTGGCTTGAGAGGCATTCTCCCAACTAGGCTATCATCGCGTTCATTTACAAGAAAAACAAAGACATAAATGGGTTACAAAGTTAGTACGGTTTATTACTAAATAAACACTATTTTATTTTACTTCTTAGACGATAAATGTATTTTTCACACCTAGCAGACAAATGGTAAATTATTTTGAGTTACAAAAGTCCTTGTCGTTTCAAATCTTCATACGTCTTCCTGTTCACGACATTTCCTTGAGAGTCCTCAAACTCTTCATCATTTTCCGCGACAAACCGTTCGCTTTCCTTCTGGTGCTTGATTTTCTCCCACACTGAAAACAATAATTAAAATATGAACAAAATTATATTCTTTAGAACATAAAATATATTAAAATTCATTAAATTGTTCTGTATAATTATGTATTTGCAATGCAGAATGGTAGAGAAAGCGCATGCCGTGCGCAAATCACCACTCTGCGACATGTTAATTTAAAAATATAACATATCATCACGTCTTTCCCCCGAGGAGGCTGGCAGAGGTGGACAGAACACCCACACTTCGCCGGACTATATTCAGTCCCATATGTGACAGGGGGCGAGTCTGTCGCCATACACCGGGCTCCAGTCATGTAGCAGATGACATACAATGTCTTGATTTGATTTGACCTTTCAAGATTGAAATGGAACAATTTTCCTAATGTTCATTGTCATTAATGACAAAATTCGCAAACTGATGTTCCGAAGGTTGTTCACTTTAACAGGTAGAATAACAGTAGGTGCCGGTTTTGGGTGTAGTAATACTTAAGGGTGTTGCTTAAGTATTACTACACCCAAAACCAGCACCCTGTTTATGTAGTATGTATATCAGTCTCTGCAGCGGTTGACAATAAAAATAGTATAAGACAGTATACTTACGAGCGAGTGCGTCTTCGATTTGCGTGACGTTGGCAAAATGCGCCGTATTCGGTATGCCGAGGCAGCGCATGCCGTGCGCATGTCGCCACTCGGCGAAGTGTCGCTGGAACGCCTTCGGGCCCTTGTAAGTGTAGTTGCCGCAGATCTCACACGTGTAGCTGATATTTAGACCGTGGAGCTTGTACAGCCAGTAGGGGATGGGCTGTCAACAAATAATAAAAATTAGTCACTCATAGGCCTTGATAGTTCTATCACACTGCGAGCGTGTTCAAAGCGAGGCGATTGCGTAACGAGCTCGCTGCGAGTTCTCAGCGGACGTCAGGAAGACGTCGCGGGCACAGTCACAGATCACTAAATAGTTACTACACTGAAAAAACAGATCGGTTAATTTTACCAAAATTATTTCGGTTGAATTTTTTTCGTTTAAATTTACAAGGAAATTGTTCATTTAACAAAAGCTTACTAAAACATACGTGTTCAAACTAACAAATCTCATTTTGTTATTCTTACTATTCCCTAGTGGTTACAATGAAAAAAATTATATGTTGAAGTAACAATACTAAATTGTTTAATTTTTCTTTTGTTAATAAAACTATTTTTCTTAGTAAAAATTATCAAAATTCTTTTTAGTTTAACCAAACAAATAGATTTAGTTAGAATAACTAAAAACATAGTTAGAGTAACTATAGAGTACAGTCAAAACTAAGAAATAATTTTGATAAAATCAACTATATAACTTTCATAAACCGAAGCGAACATATTTGTTAGTAATAACAAAACGTTACAGTTTGAAACAACAATGTTTTTGGTTACTAATATCTAGGTTAAATTTATCGGATATAAGCTGAATTCAACATTTTTTCCTTCATTAAAGTAACAAAAACTTTTTAGTTTCATTAAACATGTAACCTTAGTAAAAGAAACAAAAAACACCGTTTAGATCAACCACAGAATTTACTCAAAATTAAGAAATATTTGTGGTGAAATCAACTATACAGCTTTATTAAACTGAACCTAACATATTTGTTAGCAGAAACAAAACGTCACAGTTTGAAACAACACTAATTTTGTTTATCAATATCCTTGTTAAATTTGCCAAGTAGAGACTAAATTCAACAGTTATTTCTTATTATAATAACAAAGAAACTTTGGTTCAATTAAACATACAAACTAAGTAAAAGAAACTAAACAAATTGTTTAGATCAACTATAGAGTATAGTCGAAGTTAAGAAATCACTTTGATAAAATCAACAATACACATGTAATAAACCGAAGCGAACACATTTGCTAGACGGAACCAAACGTTACAGTTTAAAACAACAATATTTCTGGTTACTAATATCTAGCTTAAATTTACCGAATACAGGATAAATTCAATATTTTTTTCTTCTTTAAAATAACAAAGACTTATTAGTTCAATCAAACATATAAATTTAGGAAAAGGAACAAAGAACATCGTTTAATTCAACCTTAAAATATAATCGAAATTCAGAAATCGTTTTGATGAATTCAACTGTACAACTTTATTAAACTGAACCTAACATATTTACTAGAAGGAACAAAACGTTACAGTTTGAAATAATAATATTTTTGGGTCTAGATCTAGATGTAGATTGAATTTACCAGATGCCGGCTAAATTCAATTTTTTCTTCTTCTATAAAATAACATTTTAGTTTAATTATACAGGTAAACTAAGAAATAAAGAACCAAAAACATCGTTTTGATCAACCATAGAATATAATCAAAATCAAGAAATCTTTTTGATGAAACCTACAATACAACTTCATTAAACTGAACCTAACATATTTGTTATACGGAACGAAACGTTACAGTTTGAAAGAACACTTCTTTTGGTTGCCAATATATCGGTTAAATTTGCCGGATTCAGACTAAATTCAACAGTATCAAACTTCTTTAAACTTCTTTAAAATCACAAAGACACTTTAGTTCAAATAATCATTCAAACTTGGTAAGAAAAACCAAACAAATCGTTTAGATCAACTATAGAGTATAGTCAAAGTTAAGAAATCACTTTGATGAAAACAACAATACAACTTTATTAAACTGAACCTAACATATTTGTTAGAAGGATCGAAACGTTACAGTTTAAAACAACACTTATTTTGGTTGGCAATATCTTGGTTAAATTTACCAGATGTAGACTAAATTCAACAGTTATTTCTTCTTTAAAATAACAAAGACACTTTAGTTCACATTAACATACAAACTTAGTAAAAGAAACCAAACATATCGTTTTGATCAAATATAGAATATAGTCGAAGTTAAGAAATCAACTGGATAAAATCAACAATGCAACTTTAATAAATTGAAGCAAACATATATGTTAGAAGTAACAAAACGTTACAGTTTGAAACAACACTAATCTTGGTTTCTAATATCCTTGTTAAATTTGCTAGGTACAGACTAAATTCAACAGTTATTTCTAGTTTTAAAATAATAAAGACACTTTAGTTCAATTAAACATACAAACTAAAAGAAATTAAAAGAAACCAAACACGTCGTTAAGATCAACTATAGAGTATAGTCAAAGTAGTCATATAAGTTAATGTAACGTTACATACTTAGTTAAAATATAACCAGTGGACAATTGTTCACTTAATTGAGACGCTTGCAACGATGTCTCATTTGTCAAATTATGATGAGTAGTTTAAAAGTAACGAGGTAATAGATGAACGTACTTTACATACTTAGACTTTTGGTTAGGGGTCTAAGAAAACATACATATCGATAAAAACTATAACCACATATATTACTTTGCCATATTCGGGTAATAAACAGGCCAACTTTTAACGTGATGGATAGCTAAGTTCATTGGTTACATAATTATCACATCCAACTCTTATGGTGGTGGTGGTATTAGTATGGTTCATTTGTCAATGACGTCAGAAATGCGCGAGGAGTTTTCCGTTCTGTCTCAGTCGAACCTAATATTATAGGTGCAAAAGTTAAAAAGGTGCATAGATGTTTATTACTCAAGCCAAAACGGCTGAACGGATCTGAATGAAATTTGTCACAAAGGTAGATTTTACTCTGGAATAGCACATTGGCTACTTTTTTGACCGCAGGTAGCACCGCGGGGCGCAGCTAGTGGATACAAAGTTTTTCAGTCGATCACTATAGTTATACGTATAGGTAAACGAATATCACAAATTTGAAATATTTAATTCGTGAAAAGTAAATTATTATAAAAATAATAATTTACTTTTCACGAATTACTTTTAATTCAAACATAATAAGAAACGATAACTACTTCCCTACAAACAAAAACCTTTTAAATGAGGTAAAAAATTTAAAGCTATATTGAGTTGCCTACAAGTAAAAAAATATCATTAAAATTATGTTCATTACTCAGGTAAGTAGGTAAGAAGTATATCAAAAATATTTATACAAGTCAATACGCGTTGACTTGTAATTTTTATTATATTTCGGCTTTCGACTACCTCGGTGGCTCAGTTGGCTCAACTTGCCTTCTGAGCTTAGGGGCATGGGTTCGATTCCCATTTAGGGCAAACATTAATGTGACAAACATTTGTGTTTGTTCCATGTCTGGCTTTGCTTAGTTCAGGGTTAGGCGACCGCGCGTAAAAAAATTTTAAATAGGTATACCTACACCCACGTTTACAAAATTTATTAAAAGTATCCGTTGACGTTAGTGCATTTTATCACTAAGTATTTAGAAGGAAATAAAATGTTTGAAGGCTTAGTACTGGTGCAGGTCTGATCATAGTGTTTTACCCTACTAAGAAATACCATAATAATATGTAGGTATATTATTATAGTATTGCTATGCTATGCTATGTTACTCCAAAATAATAATAACATTACAAATTACATTCAGATCCGAAATAAATAGGTACGCATCTTACGCATAATACAATTATGTTGGTTAACTACTAAGGAAATTTTGTTAAAATAACAAAATAATTTTGTACGCTGTGGACAGGTTGAAACCTGTTTATGCCGCGGCCGTCACGCGCCGAGAGTTTTGTTTAGTCAGTTGCTCGCTTATGTGCCAGTGTTGCCAATTTCATAGTGTTGCTTAAAACGTCGGGTAAATTTACTAAGGTTTGAAAACTTAATTTCTCGATTGTAAAATTGTTGGTAAATCACGATAAAACAGTGATTTTGTATGTTGCACCCTCAGACCAAAAAAGAGTAAACACAGAGCTCTGCGAACAGTGGAGTGAAGCCGTTAAGCATGGGTGCGTGGGCCGGTGCAGCCATAATAATTCAAATTAAACCAAAATAACAAATGTAACGTTACTAATTTAAATAAATTTATAACGTACGGTATCGATCTGTCGATGAAAAGTAGTGGCGCAAGTGGAAAAGAATGAAAAATGTCGAGCCATGGTATCGTTATAATTATGTGTGTGCTAAATTGTGCACGTTACGCGGAAAGGCAAAGTTTTTAAACGACCTCGACATCGTCTTTCCTTTTTTAAATTTAAATTTCAGGTTGAACCGTTGAGCTTTCGATTAGTTAAACAAGTAAGTAGGTTGGTAACTTAGTTGACCGACTGGCGTGAACTAATTGACTACAAAATTTCATGCTGATCTGGTCAACGGTATTCGAACAAACATACACAAACACACACACAACGCCGATTTGTCCCAGTGGGATCGTGGACCGTTGCTTCGCTCGTTCAATAATCGGTGTTGTTGGGTGTAGGCTCTAACTGGTTTAATACATAACTAATGTATTAAAATTAATTAGAATACTAACATCAGAATACTGCATATTGGCTAAAAAAATATGAAAATACAAGGTTAACTAGTAAAATTATTGCAATATCAGCTACAATAGTTGTTACAAGATCTAATTTACTAATCAAAACTAGAAGTTAAGCGTTTTAGCGTTTTTTTTTTTTATCTAAAAGGTAAATAAAAATAGTTCAAGCTGCTTTGATATCCAGTTTTCTTTTTTTATATTAATTTATAATTTACTTATATTAATTAACTTAAAAATGGTTTTATTCGCTCAAGTAATTTCTTGTAATTTCTGATTTAGTTTCGGACTTTATCTTCTTTGAGTACTGCTGGTAACACTGGTTCAGCTACTATCGTCGCGTGCGCTGCGGTCGTTTGGTTTACCGATTGTCATCCACATCCGCCCGCTTCCTCATTTCGTGAAAAACCGCACTGAGGCAACAACGTGTCCGCACTTATATTTCGAATATTAAAGTTTGTGTTAAATTGAACTATTTTGTACGTGAAGTGAAGTAAAAAAGTGCTATTAGAGGCAACGATCGCGTCCACACTTCAATCTCATATGATTTAGTATGTTTTAAGTGAAGTACTATAACAGCCGTTAATAAAGTCAAAAAATTGAAGATCTACAAACCTGGGCGTAGAAAGACGCATTAAAAATATTCTGCGGTAAGTAGTTTTGAATTAAGTTTTTTTTAGTAGCAGTTTATTAATAGGTTACTTTAAAATAATTCAAAACTTACATAATTGCACCTATATACCATTTATCAATAGTAGAAAGTTTTCCCAAAGTTGATAGTGGTAAGCTGAGATTGTGACCTAAAGTGAGACTTCGTTGTCCGTTTTGGCTGAGCGTCAGTTGGTTTCTTGTATGATTTTAAATTAATTAATCTTCAAATTTTTCAGAAATACTACAATAACATCGTGGCTGGACGGCCTGAGTGATGTAGTACTTAAAATCTGAGGGGCCGAATAAAATTAAAATTAGGACATAAAAAATAACATCGAAGAAATAAAGACGATGCATTCTGTAAGTACCTAATTAGTAATAACCTTTTTTTAACAGACTTCATAAGAGGAGGAAGTTCTCAATTCGTCGTTATCTTTTTTTGTAGGTATGTTCCGATTCCTCAAAGACGCTTGAACCGATTTAGAAAATTCTTTTTTTATTTCAAAGTTTCCAGGTCCCAATAAAATTTTATCAAAATCGGTTGATTTTGATTGATTTGATTTGCAATGTCCCTGCAGTGGGCGTAAAAGACTATAATGATGATGATTGGTAACCAAAACGATTGTTGTTTGAAATTATAACATTTTGTTATCGTAACAAATACTTTAGGTTTAGTTTACTAAAATTGTGTTGTAACTTTAAATAATACAAAACTGTGATGCAAGTAATAGCCTCTTTTAATGTTTTTTTTACTTCCAGATTGAAATTGACTTTTGCAATATAAATGAAGACAAAAATTTGAAGTTGTTTGAAAAGTGAGATGCTGGATGATGGGACTACAAATGAAGACAATTTTGAGTTGCAGTTCAAATAACATAGTGAGAGTAAGTACTCATTTGAACTAAGAACATTTTTCGCATAAGGCTAATTGAAAATGTAATATGGTCCGAATGTCTGTACCTACTTAACTAACCGTGAAATGAAAATATAAAATTCTATTGTTAACTAGTGGGCAATTTATATATTGAAGGTTGACAACCTAACTTCAACCGATATCTCTGCTAATTTCACATTTATTATTTTATTAAAATTAAATAAGTAGAAAAAAATTTTGATGTATTTCTATTGTACTATTTTTAGTGAGCCCTTGCAGTCTATTTGAAGGCGTTACAACAGCAAGAGAAATATAACCAAAAGCGCAATATCGTTTTATAATCATCGTCATCATCAGCCCGTAATCGCCTACTGCTGAGCATAGACCTCTTATCTCGTATGCCACTCATCCTGGTCATGTACCAATCATTTATAATATTGTTTGTAATTTGTTGCAGATATTCGAGACTTTGATGTTTGCAGTACTTTAGCATGCAAAATGAACATCACAAATATTGACTGCTGACGAGAAAAAATACAATAAGGTGCCTATTGCCGTCTAGACAAGCTTTTATAACACATGTCGAAGTAAGTTGATATTTGAATATTTATATACTTGTTGTATGTAATATAGGCATTCAATTATGTAGTTTATTGGTCTGAAATTCTTGTAATATTGGTTAAAAGTGTAATATTGATATTGAACTATGATTGTCTCGATAGCTCAGTTGGTGGTAAACCTGTATTTTGCGCTTAGGCGTGTGGAACCGATTCCCCCTAGGACAAACATTCATGTAATAAACATTTTTGTTTGTTTTATATCTGGTTGTTAGGTATCTGTTTAAGTATGTTTCCCAAAATATATGAAGAATAATGTATGTAATGTATGTTCATTAGTCTCTAGCAGCCATAATACAAGCTTTGCTTAGTTTGGGGTCTGACGACCGCGACCGTGTGTGTTATAATGTCTCAAATATTTATTTACTGGTATTATTATTTATTAAAGTTTTATTTTGTTTTAGAATTATGCTGACATAGAAGAAGAATAATAATTGAAGAATAGACATAAGTCGTACAACAAAAAAGGATTGACTTGCCAGCCTATGAGTTTAAGTGTTGGTACACTTACAGAGCTTGAAGCAATCCATATGGTAGTCGACATGAAGTACTTCATCAACAAAAGTAATTGACATTTGCTTTAAATGTTTTATGGTTTTGAATGTTGCGTACCCGAAAGAATGATGGTAGCCTAGAATACGTCCGTCGTTCAAAAATACACCCTATGCAGTTGAAATGTATGAAGTTCTGCAAAAGGTGCACGAAAGTGACGTCTTTCTTAGAATTCCATACATTATGATTTAGGCTAGATATAAATAAATGGGGTTCACTAAATATGATTTGTATAATTAAGTGATTTTCATTAATACCTATTTAGTTTTTTTTAGAAAATAAAATTACTTATTTGTGAATTCATTCTATCATTTTATACTCAATAATTTTAAAATAGTCAAAAGACTACCTAGTCTCCTGATACCACAACTATACATGAGTAATAATAATAAATTGGTTTTTATTTGTTCGTTTATTGGTAAAATCAGCTTACTGGGTAGTCATATAATGATATTTGTTGGATTTATTAACTATTATCATTTATTAACGTTACTATTGTCACTTTTAAAACGGAGATCATTGTATTATCAATATAAATAGTTAAATGGAAATATTTAACAATAAGTTCTTTTTTGTTATGTTTTCGTACCTACCTAGTTTTTGTGGAAACTATTTTGCCTAACTAATATTGTCTATTGAAGTGACAACGCTTTAGACGTGTTGTGCTGGAGATATGCGTTCGGTTTATGACGGGGTTTCTGTTAAAACCACTTGTAAGACGGTTAAATTACTGCTTAAGAATACTAGGTAAACTGTTCAGTATCAGTATTTTCTGTTGAAGTATCAACAGAAAATACTGATTATAATGAACAGTTTCCTTAGTATTTTTTAACCAGTAATTGAACCGTTTCACAAGTGGTTTTAACAGAAATCTCGTCATAAATCCAACAAATATTACAAGTACACCTTACTTTTAGCGTTGTTACTTCAACATACAATAGTGGTTATAATTAATAGCTTTCTTAGTATTTCTAACCAGTAATATAACCGATTTATGAGTTATTTCAACAGAAACCACATAATAAATCCAACAAATATTGTTAGTACACCTTACCTTTAGCGTTGCTACTTCTACATACAATAATAGTAACAACAAACAGCTTTTCTAGTACTTTTAACCAGCAATTTAACCGATTTATGAGTGGTTTTAACAGAAACCCCGTAATAAATCCAACAAATATTATTAGTAGACCTAACGTTTAGCGTTGCTACTTCTACATACAATAATAGTAACAACTAACAGCTTTCCTAGTATTTCTAACCAGAAACTTAACTGATTTATGAGTGGTATTAACAGAAACCCCCTCATAAATACAACAAATATACAAGTACAACTTACTTTTAGCGTTGTTACTTCAACATACAATAGTGGTTGTAATAAATAGCTTTCCTAGTATTTCTAACCAGTAATATAACCGATTTATGAGTTATTTCACCAGAAACGACATAATAAATCCAACAAATATTATTAGTACACCTTACCTTTAGCGTTGCTACTTCTACATACAATAATAGTAACAACAAACAGCTTCCTTAGTATTTCTAACCAGCAATTTAACCGATTTATGAGTGGTTTTAACAGAAACCCCGTAATATATCCAACAAATATTATTAGTAGACCTAACCTTTAGCGTTGATACTTCAACATACAATAATAGTAATAACAAACAGCTTTCCTGGTACTTCTAACCAGTAATTTAACCGATTTATGAGTGGTTTTAACAGAAACCCCGTCATAAATCCAACAAATATTCCTAGTAAACATCACCTTTAGCGTTGCTACTTCAACATACAAAAATAGTAATTACAAACAACTTTCTTAGTATTTCTAACGAGTAGTTTAACCGATTTATGAGTGGTTTTAACAGAAATCCGTAATAAATCCAACATACATTATTAGTACACCTTAACTTTAGCGTTACTACTTCAACACACAATAATGGTTATAACAAACAGCTTTCCTAGTATTTCTAACCAGTAATTTAACCGATTATTCATTGTAAAATAAAACAAATAGGAAACATTTAATATAACAAGATATGATTTTTTTACAGTAACCAAAGCCATTTCTACAAAATAAGAATAGGTCATCGGAACTAATCTGAATTTGTTGTTCTCCGCAAAAAAAGTTGTGATTACAACGATAAAACCGTTTATTTCATCAATTTATTTGTTGCTGTAACAATTTTTACATGATGCAATAACAAATTGAAGTCTGTCGCTATAACAAAATTCTCAGTTATCCCTATTTCGACATGTAATATTTGTTAGAGTTTTGTTGACCCAACAATTAATTTCTCTCAGTGTACGTCGCAGCGAGCTTGCCCCAGCTCCGTGGAAGTCATTTTGTATTTTGGTTTTAGAAGTTTGATAAAAGGAAATTGCCGATAATTCCGCACGACGACGTTTCATTCCTTTTATCCTTACCCAGCTCGTAACATACTAGCGGCGTGAACGCGCGTTGTTCTTATCGGGTTCTAGTCGTATTATTAGCGTTAATACTAATAGTAAAAGACTGTTATCATTTTGCTAGCTACAACTTAGCTAGCTCCTAGCTTGGCCATCTATGGCGAAATAGCTGAACTAATTTTATTATGGATTTAGTAATATCAATAATAGTTCCGATCTACGCCACCTGACGGCATTCAATCGATATTAATCGTGTTGCTGGTGAAATTATAGTCACGCGAAACTAAACAAAATATAACTAAAAATCATAAGCTAAAAACCTTGTAAAAAATGTTTGGCATCTCTGTGGTTTAGCACCATTTTATAAAAAAAAATCCTACACGCCGTCGATAGCTCCTATTTTTGCAGCATTTAAATTGGCAACCATCGGTAATCTTGCAACTTCCGGGCTCTGTTTAGATGACGATGACGATTTGGTTGTGAAGTATTCTGTTTGCAGGGTTAGTAGTGGATACTTACCTTCCCGTCCCAGCCGAGCGGCAGGTTCTTGGGGTTGTAGGGCACCTCGTCGTCGTCGGAGTCGACGTCGGGCGCGGCGGAGGCGTCGCTCTCGTCGCCCGAGTCGTCGCGCCGCTCGCCGGCCGCGCGCGCCGCGCGCCGCGTCACGTTCTCGATCGTGGCCGAGCGCGCGCCGCTCACTATGCCCGCGAATCTAAATAAAAAAACAGCCATGTTGGCGGTATGTTCATTGTCGGTCAGAAATTTGACAATAGAATATGACGTCGTGATTTATTGTTTGGTTACTGATCATAATAGTTTGCAATTTTTTGCCATTTAAAACACTATCTTTAATAGGCCTACCACACGCTCCAATTTCTCCACACTTATAATGAGTCGCAGGCCTCATTCTTGTCGAAGCCGTCGGCGTCTTCCCCACACTTTTAATGCTGTGTTCAGACGCTCGCGTTCAAAGCGACATTGAACGGGCGCGGGACGGGCGCCAGCACGTGAACAAGCTGCTTGTGCTCGCGCCTGCGCTCGTGCTCGTGATTATCGCCGATTGGACCGACTGTCGGTTTTTCGACACATTTCAAAGGCCGCCATGCTTGCAATGGCAATGCCAGTAGAGCACGGGCGTACTCTAGTGCTTGTTAACAGCTTGCTTGGAGCGCCACGCGCGCCGGGCTGCGCGCCGCGCGTCTGAACGCAGCATAACAGGCCCAACTTAAACACTGAACGCCCAATCACACGCACAAACAAGTACGCGCAGGCCGGGCTTGCGCAGGTAAGTTGATATCGCGGCCGCCATGCCGTGTGGTTGGCGCCGTGTACAGTTGTACCAACCACACGCGAGGTGTTCCGTGTTTAAGCCTGGCCTGCGCAATTAAAAGTGTGGAGAAATTGGAGCGTTTGGTAGGCTATAAAGCACGACACATTCTTGGCGCCCTATTCTGATGCGTGAATGTTGGTCTGATCTTGGTCATTCTCACTTTTATGACTTTCGAACTAGAGAGACAATTGCTAGAAAATATCTCAGGCGTGAGATTAGGGCCCTTAATAGTCGCTGAATGCTGCTCACTATACCAAATGTGAATGCAATTACAGAATCAAACACGATGCGGTCTGATTCACGCGAACAAATGTGTTGGTACGCTAACGGTTGGTCCGAAAGACGGATAAAAGGTAGATGAAAGGTAGATGTTGTCATCTGGGGCTAGACACAGATTATTAATTATTTCAGATAGATTTTACTACGTGATCAATTTTGTTGATATGCATCAACAGAAATTGCTATTTTGTACTATTTTAAAATGAGTAGTTCTCCTCAAACTGAGACCTCCCGACCCTTGACCATACTTATAATCAAAATTGAAATTGTACGTGCATGAACTACTTCCCTGCATAATTTAAATGAACATCAGATAAACGGTACTTAAGTTATCGTCCGAAAAGCGTATACCGCCGTAAGAGCGAGTGTTGTAAGAGTTGGATGGACCGCGCCTTCTGATCCGGAGGTCGTGAGTTCGACCCTGGCTGTGCACCAATGAACTTTTCTCTCGTAGAAAAGTTTTTATACATTTAAATTCTAGCTGCGCCCCGCGGGTTCACCCGTGGTCCCACAGGAACCGTTTATTTTTTCGGGATAAAATGTCCCCTATGTCCTTTTCACACCCCAGACAACATGTATGCAAAATTTCAAGACGATTGGTTGACGAGATGTGAAAGCGTTATAAACATACAAACAAAGAAAAAAACGAATAAACTCACTTTTTATTATACTTACGCACACGCATTTATAATATTATACTTAGGATAGTTAGGATGACACGTGCTCCTACGGTGAAGGATAATAAACACCGTGAAGAAACCGACATGTCGTAGAGTTAATAATTAGAAGACTTGTGACATCGATCACTTTCGACGTATTAAGTAGGTCGGAGTCTATGCAGTGGGATATTAAAGACTGTAGTGATGACACAAATACCTATTGTTACGCCAGTCGCGGCCGATGATGAAACTATACACTAATCTGTGGAGATGTTTACTAATACCGATGGGTAACGCAGATTAGGCCGTAGCAGCCTCTCGAGTCGCGCGTCCCATTGTTAAAATCCGGAACAAAAGAGATCTTTCTGGAAAGCAATTGTTGTGCACCGTTTTCAGGATGTTTTTATCTATTGAATAATAGGGTGTTTACTTGAATCTTTTGTACTGGCCGTTGCAATGTTTTAGATTGAAAGCGTGGTTCCGCGAGAAAAATAACTTTTTATGTCCTTGCGCTATTGTTTAATCGAATGTTCTGGATATTTTAAATTTGTATAAATACGCGGACGACCGACGACTCGGGAGTCAGTTTTGATTACGCGATCGAAGTGCTAACATCGAAATGATTGTACGAGTAGTGTTCAAAGCGTTATAGTGCAAGTGTCTTTTATATAGTGTAACAGTGTTTGTGTGTGTGTGTGTGTACTTGGTGAATTAAGGTAATCTTCGGATCCATCGACGTTTAATTCCTTTTATCCTCACCCAGCTCGTAACACTATTTATCCCTGTAGACTCTGATATCTTACATTTGTTAGGTTAATTAATAAAACAGAGGCACATTACCTATAAACTTGGGCCTCAATAGCACCAATATCTTTGTGTCTCTGCTGTGTAGAGGCTTTCGCCTTGTTTCCGCCCTTCTTCGCAACCAGGGACTTATCCAGTGCTGTTTGTCCTTTAGTGCTGAACAATCTGAAATAAGAAAATATTTATGACAGACATAATTTTATGTTCTTACAAGAATACCATTTAAGTACTGAACAAAACCTATTGTTTGATCGAAGTGATCAACAATGAATAGTTTTGTGTTTTGTTGTGTGGTGTGAAAATTCGGGCCCTGATAAATCCTTAAAAATCTAGGCCCACATTATCAAAGCAAAGTAAATGAAACTTTGTGCCCCGCGGTGCTACCCGTGGATAAAAAGTAATCTATGTGTTAGTCCAGATACAGGATATAAGCTACCTCAATACCAAAATTAATCACATAGACTAGCTGTGTGGGAAGCTGAGCCGCTCATGTTTCGCGCTCCGGCGGCTCGCCAGCTACGCCACCCGGAGCGTCGTGCGCTCCTGCTACTTCGCGATCGTCCACAGTAACATCACGTACGGGTTGGAGCTATGGGGCCGTGCTGCCGATCGTAATACGGCATTTGTCATGCAGAAGCGAGCCATACGTGCCATATGCGGGGTCCAGGACGACGTCTCATGCGTGGAGCTGTTTCGGGAGCTTCAGATATTACCTCTGCCGTCTGCTCGTTTACCAGGTAGCCCTATTCACCCATGTAAACCTAGATATTTTTCAACATAGGGGCGTCCGTAGTACATAATACCGCGACTTTTTCCGCGTTTATTCAGAAAATAGTATCAAAAAACCACGTGAAATACTAATTGTAGCAATATTTATCGAATTCCATCGAGATCCGTTGTTTCGCGGCTAAACGGCTAGCCGGTAAACAGACATACAGACTCAGCTACTTTCGATTTTATGATATTAGTAAGTATGGATTGAGAAGTTTGATTTTACCTCTGAGCCCTCTCCTCCAGAGTCCCGCCGCACTTGAGCCCGAGCGCCATGAGCGCAGACTTGAGTCTGTCCAGGCCGAGCGACGCGAGCTCCTCCCACGATGAAAAGGCCGACAGGTCCAAATGCGCTCCTACATTAGTGAGAGCACCGCCAGTTTCTTTCTGCAAATCAAATATTAAATTTTGAGACGTCTGCCATGATTTGCAGTAATTTAAGACATTGGACTTGGAAAATCGGGTACTGCGGGTTCCCAAATTAAAAAAAATACATTTATATATTTTTTTAATTTGGGAAACATACAATACAATACTTATTTAATGCACACCAAAAAATACAACAAAAAGAGAAGAAAAAAAAATCGGTTCTACAATAGGGTGGCCTTATCACGTAAAGCGATAACATACAGTGTTAAACAACTATTTAAACCTAACAATAAACACAAATAACATTTACACTGAACCAACTACTAACAAGTGAGTTTCTCGGGTGGAAGTCCACAAATGTTTGTTTGTTCCTGTGTTACATCCAGAAGAAGAAAACGGTAGGCTTGCTTAGTTTGAGTTTTGTAAGTAACACATACTTTTTGTTACTGTTTGGCTCCATACATTTCAATAAAGCGCTCTGGCGAAAACGAAGCAAGGTTAAATGCCTGGAGCCAAACAAAAACGATAAAAGATTTATGTTGACTATGAAAACTCTTATAAGCCTGCAGTTCAATCAATTTTGTAGTCTCAATATCCAAAGGTCCAGTGTGATAGGCTGCATTTTCTAGCTTGCACAGGTCGACTGCCGGCTTAGATGCCATACTATTAATATTATTTCTCTTTGCGACAATAAGCTTTTTATTTTGAAAATAATTATGAATTAACTCACAGGCCACCCGGGAAAGGTCCCAGCATCCCACTGCTTCAAGAACTCTTGATGGGCCGCCGCCATTTCAACACTTTGCTCCTGCAACGGCCTCACGCGGCTCACAAAATCCTTTAGATAAGTCAGGAGAGCCCTGACGTAGTTGCGGTAATCGCTGTTCTTACGCTCGCGCGGTATGTCGAATAGGTGATCGAAGATACTCAGGTATGTGATATAGTCCACTTTCTAGAAAAAAATAAGATGATTATAACTTGTGTAAGAGCTCTATCACACTAGCGATTTACGAGCGATTTTAAAGCGAGGCGATTGCGCAGCGTGATCGCTGTAAGCTCGCAACAAGCGCGCGGCGAGGAAGCTGCGGGCGGGAAGGACAGCTGAATAGCTCGCAGCTTTTAGTACAATCACGGCGTCATCGCCACGCAATCGCCTGGTTTGCAAATCGCTCGCAAATCGCTAGTGTGATTATACGCTTGAAGTGATAACTAGATGATCATGCCAGAGGAAAGATTATTCACAAACAAGACACACTCAAGTACAAGAAAAATAAAAATACTATTATAAAGTCACCTTTGCTATTTGCACATTTGATTAACTTTGAACTTGTTTGTCATGTACTTAGTGACTTAAATCATTTTTTTTAATTGTTATAGTTTATAAAAACTGTATGTATTACCTCTATTCCCTTTAAATTGATGTATTTTTCATAGCACTCATGCAAATCTAGGTATTTGCCATAGCCTTCTTCATCTGTAAACTCCACTGGAACTGCAAAAAAAAAAACAGTGAATGTACCAAACTAAATTAAAGAAATACTACAATACTACAAAAATCAAAGATTATAATCAATTTCAATAGTTGTTACCTGTGTAATCTTCAGAAGGATTTTCTCTGATATTACCCAGCTCTTCAAACTCCACAGACATTGGAACACATATCTGAAAATAAAAAGCATGGTAGGTATGTTAATTGCTCATGTTATTTTAAAATGACAAAAACTTACATAAATTATTACAAATAGTAAACAGAGCTCAAGTCAGTACCTTATTTTGATAAAACCATAAACGGTAGCTATATTTAGAGGTTGGTATGATATATTCCAATCCCGAAACTCTTTATTAGTATTCATGGCAATAACACATTCTGAACTGTTTATTTTCATTGATTTTTTATCGATAAATTTTTCGTCGTTGGTCGTTTTCTAATGGATTTAGGTTCAGACATTCTGTGCTGGTATTCTGAGAATCGTTATTTCAATAAAACTTTAAAAATAGTTACTGCATGTTCATTACACAAGTACAGATACCGATCAGTATAACTTTCACGACAAAATATAAATACTTTTCGCAAAATATTGTTTACATTCATTTGTTATGTTAAATCAATAAGTACATTTTCATATCTTTTTTCATTAATTAGTATTATTAAAGAACTTTTCTTCATACATAACCAGGCTTAGCACTAGCTAAATTTTGTTATCAAAACTCAAAAAAGAGTGTAGGCATATTTAAAAGTTCATTTAATTCTATGTACATAATAATTTGCATGGCCATTTCTTTTTAATTATTCAGCCAGGCTATAATGAGCGAGTCCTATGAGTACCTAATAAGGAGTTGTACCAAAGTACGCTGCTATTGGTTCCGCTCGTTATGGTGTGGTATCTTTTCGCGTTATTACCAATACCGGCAATACCAACATCGTTTTCATTCGTTGACGGTTCGCGTTTTCGCCAACACCGGCAATACGTTATTGGAACATTGAAAACCGTTATTTGGTATTGTTTCGATACCAAGTTATTGAAATCATTTAGTTTGAAACTACTGCCTCTAGCTAGTGTATTATTAGCTCGTGTGTATTATCTAGTAGCTAGTTTATTATAAAATGGAACATACCTCATTAGGGTGCTTTCTGTGAAACTCTTTTATTTGTTTGAGTCTCTGATAAAACTCCTGAAACTCATTTGGGCCAGAGAGAGCTGCAATCTCTTCTTTCCGTAGACCATCTTTGTCCTCATATAGTTCTTTAAGTCTTATTGTGGATTCAATGTACCTCTGCAATATATGAAATACTTATGGTTACATCTTATTCCGTGTGAAGTTTGTAAATTATATATGTATTTTAATTTTGCTTAAGAGAGCTGCGATGCTCTGAAATGTCCATACAAATGCGCTACTCAAATTTCTTGAAAACAATTTGTCAGATTATGATGAAATTTAGCATGTACAATTAAACAATATCTCCGTCCCTATGTTCTTGGTTTTTTTTAAAAACATTCTCAAGCTAAAATAGAGCTGTAAAAAATATCCGCATCCTTAAGGGGTCACTTTTGACTGATTTATTCAATAGGTAGACAAAGCAAATCAAAAATTCCATTACATAGGGAGATTGTCTACATCATTAGCTGTTAAATCAATCCATAATACAAGGGACATTCTTAGTTATTTAAGAATGATTACAGAAGTGCAAAAGTCATAAAAAAAATTGATATTGCACTTTGTTACTCTGTAGGTAAATTTAGAGGCTCGTCAGTATCATTACTCGCTCTCTTCGCTTGTCTTCTTCTAGGCGAAATGGCTATAGAATACCTTAAGCCAATGCGAAGTTAGCCTAGGTCGAAGTTAGTTAGGTCGCCGGACCCTAAAAACTTACATCATGCAAATTTTTCAAACGATGATCGCCATTGATGGTCTCACGGTGCTGAAAAGAGAAAATAATAATTATTGTAATTTTATTATGTAATAAAATAAAGAGACAGTCGTGTACCTATTACTACAATCCACATATATTAGTACCTATATGTGGATTTTAGGTAGTGGTGGGTGGCTTGATGTAGCTAAGCTTAACAAGGTATGTAAGTTTGTATCAGATGTTTTGGACTATTGTGGAGTATGGAATTAGATACTTTTGGGGGGTTGATCGAGGCCCTAGCCCCTGTACCCCTGGACCCGTAAGTATGTAGACAATATGTAGGTGTCTGTGAACACAACTTGAACATTTAAAACTTAAAGATAGGTATTTTTGTATCTGGCATTTCTCGTTCTTACTTACCCCTGTTTTTTTATGAAGAATCTCTTTGACCATTGCATCCATTGTCCTTTCTCGTTCTTCATGGTAACTCCTTTGCTGTTCCAATATCGTATCCATAGTTGTAGGTTAGGTTATTATAACATGCACTACTTTAAGAAATTTAAAACTGAAAGAAAATTACACTCTCGGTTGGCTTCTAGACAATGTGAATTGAAGAAATTACAATTATTTTATACTAAAAAAGAAAATGTACGCGACACTGGAAGGAAGCAAACATCAAAACAAATCACAAAACAACTTTTTTTTTTAATCCATAGATAAACCAAATGTAAGGCATTCTGAGTATAGGGCACTGGATGAAGTGTCAGAAATAACTAGTGTTGCGCAATGATCAATGTATTTTAGTCGAATAACCATTTTTTTTTCTGTGGCTAGCCAACAAATCCCCTCTTTCTGGTTGGTTAACGTCATCTCAACCCTTGTCATTTTTACACGTTTATGTATTTACGATTTAAAGAAAATTGAGAATTTTAGAGATACCGGTTTCAATTAGAGTTTATTGAATTATAAGTCAATCATGGTCGTCAATACATGGATAAAACAGTCTTATTCTGTGTTTTTCATATTCTGTTCTTTCATTTTTCACGCGCAATCTGATGTGCCGAGACCCCGCGGTGTATCTCTGTCCAAAGCATCCTTGTATTTACCGACGAAGGATTTCACTTGTTTCGATGGTACGGCGACTATACCGTTCAGTCACGTGAACGATGACTACTGCGATTGCTTCGATGGCAGTGACGAGCCGGGGACACCGGCATGTTTGAACGGAATCTTTCATTGCACCAACGCCGGCCATCGACCGCTCAACATCCCCACTTCTAGAATCAATGATGGTTTCTGCGACTGCTGCGACGGTACCGACGAGTATGCCTCGGCGGACACTTGCCAAAACACTTGCGAGGAGTTGGGAAAAGAAGCGAGAGCCGAAGCACGAAGAGTTGCGGAGCTGTACAAAGCGGGTCACCATCTGAGACAAGAACTCATCGAAAAAGGAAACAAGAAACGAAGTGAAATGGCAGAACAACTCGCCCAGCTAGAGAAAGATAAGGTTGAAGCTGAATCCCTGAAAAATGAAAAAGAGTCTTACAAAAATGAGTTAGAAGCCAAAGAAAATGAAGCCCTCAAGGTTTACAGGGAGGCTGAAGAATTAGAGAGACAAAAGAAGGCTGCCATTGAAAGAGAAAAGACACTAAAAGAATCTATGGAGCACTTCACAAGGTTTGATGCAAATGCTGATGGAATTCTAACCAAAGATGAAATAAGAGTTGTAAATGTGTTTGATAAAAATAAGGATGGTGAGGTTGATGATGAAGAAATCCAGTACTTTTTCCTGCAAAAGGAAACCATAGATAAGGAGACATTTGTAGACTCAACTTGGCATCTTCTGAAGCCTTTATTAATGATGGAGCAAGGTATGTTTAAGCCAGCAGAAGAAAATGATAATACTGAACATGATGCAGAAGATGAGGGTGAACCTGAAGAGCATCAGGACGACCAAGAAGACTTAGACACCGAATATGCAGGCACTGAAGATGACAACAATGATGATCAAGATGATGGTGAAGAACAAGAAACTGAACATGAAGAATCTTCAACAACTTATGATGAAGAAACCCAAAGATTAGTAGCAGCAGCAACCGAAGCAAGGAAACAACTCACTGAAGCAGAACGCACCGTCAGAGAAATAGAATCCAACATTAGAAATACACAACAAAATCTTGAAAAAGATTACGGCTCGCAGCAGGAGTTTGCTACCCTTGACGGAGAATGCTATGAATATGAAGACAAGGAATATGTGTACAAACTATGTCTCTTCCAGAAGGTCACACAGAAATCTAAGAATGGAGGCTCAGAGGTTGGTCTCGGCAACTGGGGAGAATGGGCCGGTCCCGAAAATAACAAATACTCTGTAATGAAATACACAAATGGAATGAACTGCTGGAATGGCCCCAATAGAATTACCACAGTGAATGTCAACTGCGGCTTAGAGACTAAACTGGTATCTGTCACTGAACCTTACCGCTGCGAATATAAAATAGAGCTAAGTATACCTGCAGCATGCGACAATGATAATGCATCACAGCACCAGTCCCATGATGAATTGTAAACTGTTTTTTACATCAGTGCAGTTCAATATGTTCACTTATTTTACACTCACCCTTATTTCAATCACAATATAATTCTAATGCCAGTACATGATACTTATTTTGGCAGCCCTACATGTAACTTTACAATTTAGTGTTTGCATGTATGACTGTAATGCTAGAGATTGAAGTAAAGCCGAGAATAACTTAAGTGAGAATGTGTCTGTAATGTGTAATGTGAAAAACGCCTAATGTATTGTGTGTATTTTCACACCTCTTTGTGATGTGTCTGACACTATAATGAATTAAATCAGTCATAGTGTTGTAGTATAGTAAGGTCAAACATGTCAACACAGTTGTTAATTTACACTGTCAGTTTTCAGGTCACATTGTTGTAATTTATTAGGTAAGTAAGTAAGTAGATTGCATTTCTCTAGAAAATTATCATTTATTTTAAGTGGAAAGGGCCAATAAAAATATCGCTTATTTTTGTAATTTAGTTTCAGTGTTTTGGTGTCAAGACTGAATGTAACATCATTATAAGTTCGCACATTCCTAGAACTCAAGGCTGTTTTTAGTTTGAAATAGAAAAGTTAACTATGATTTGAACAAACATTGTATGGTATGTGATCAATAAAAAGTTGTTATAAATTATATTGTTTTTATTTCACTTCACACAGTTGTTAGAGGCCATTTAACTTACCCACCCTAATTTGTAGGGGGGGAAATATAAATTTATTCCCATGTGGAATAATAATACAAACAAGAAGGTGGAAGGTATCATACCCACAAAGGATTGCTTTGATTTCCACTTGGAAAGCAAAATGAAAAATTGTTTATCTACCCCCAAACTTAGTATTTGAGGGTTGTTCCTTACTCACCCTATGACATCTCATCCCTCGTCTTATGTTTTTCAAGTCAAACCATTTCTATTCTCAACTTATCCTACATCTATATTATTATTTATTATTCACTAGCTGCACCCCGCGGTTGCACCCGTGATTAAAAAATCCTATGTGCTATTCTAGACTAAAATCTATCTCTGAGCCAAATTTTATCCAGATCTGTTCAGCCGTTCTGGCGTGAAAGAGTAACAAACGTCCATCCATCCATTCTTACAAACTTTCGCGTTTATAATATTAGTAGAAGTAGAATAATTCACCCTTTTCGTATACCTAACTCAAACTGGTTTATATTTTTATGAATATCAGGATTTGAACTGCTTGCAAAAAAATAAAAATAAGGTCATCTTACTTTTTAGGAAATTGGTTTTTAATTCGAAATTTCATGATGAAAAAAAAAAGGCAAAATTAAGGATATACGTAATGTTGTATTTATAACAAAATCAAATTAAAATAACATTAAAAAGTGCAGCAAAGGGATGACAAAAATTCACTTGATGAAATATCATCAAGTGAATTTTTGTCATCAATCATCATTTTCATAAAACAATAGTTTTATGAAAATTATTGAATTTCTCGTGAAATTTTGTGAGCTAGAACTACCTGACTCAACCAAAAAAAATTGTATAAGTATTATTTTACGACATTTTTTTTTGCTCAGAAGACACCTGTGGCCCTATTCGGAGATTTAAGATTTTCATCTCACTTTTTTTCGTCCTTGTTGCTCTCGTTTGAAACGTCATAGGTGTGAGAGTGACCAAGATAAAATCTCATCTCATCTCACGCGCAGGAATAGCCCTCCTGGACAAAAAACTGGCTCGGCAAAAAAGGAAAGCTTTTTACCCGAAGCTGAAGCATAGATGCTTCGCTCGCTACTGCTCGCTTGGTCCATCATTTCACAAATAAAGTGGTTATTTTTGCTGTCAGTACCTATTGTTAATATTTTTTGATTTAAATAATACATTTAGGATGACTTGAGATGAGTTAAGTATGAATTAAGAATCCAGATTCAGAGTAAGTAGAGATTTTTTAAAAAGAGGATGAGTTATAAATATTCTCATTTTTCTATGGGAACAACCCGTTTTAGGCTCTTGTGACGACGGTAATTTTTTTATATCACCGAGATATCCCATTCCGAGATTTGAGATTTTCATCCCACTTTTTGTCATCCTTGTTGCTCTCGTTTGAAACGTCTGCGTCAGTGTGAGAGTGACCAAGATAAAATCTCATCTCATCTCACGCGCAGGAATAGCCCCCCAGAGCCGTTTTATCTTGCCCCCGTCTGTATTTTAGTGACTTTGGAGAACAGTAAATAAATTGAATGTGGAATCAAAATTTAATAAAAAAATTGCGTTAACATTTACAAAACTTTGACACATGACATATTCGTAAAACCTTTTCAAAACAAAACAAAAATGAAAAAGTAAAATTTGGAAACAGGAAGTTTTCTATTATGTATTGTAAAATTTATAAAATCTTAATCAGATTTTGGTAGAGAATTCATCTGGTTGTATTAATTTTGAGTACAGTTTATAAAACGACAACCGGAAATACTCGAATTTAAAAAAAATGAGGTTATAAAATGCAATAGTATTTTATAAAATTCCTTTTACTAATCACAAAGCATAATGAACATAAACGAAATAGTAGCGCAGTCATCGTTTTCGATGCTAAAAGGAAAAATAGATTACAGAATCTTAAAAGCGCTTAGTTCAATGGGTCTCGAAAAACCAACAAGGATTCAGGCAGAAACTATGCCTCATCTATTGCTTCAAAAGGACTTGATTGGCGCCGCGAAAACTGGTAGCGGAAAAACGTTAGCTTTCCTTATTCCAATAGTAGATAATTTAATCAAATTGGGTATTACTAGAAAACATGGTAAGTAAGAGAAGATTATGTACAAATTTAGGCAGTAACTATTACTACATTTGAGCTGCTGGTATAGTCATCCTAGTGACTTACTTGAATTACCTTCTTAGGCATAATAATTTAAAATTTACAGGCACAGTGTGTATAATTCTGTCACCAACAAGGGAACTAGCGTTGCAGATATTTGAAGTTGTCAAGAAACTGTTAATAAATATTGAATTGTCCCATTGTTTGGTGGTCGGAGGAGAGAAAAAAGCCAAAGATGTCATGATGTTAGAAAAAGGTATATTTACTTTCAGTTTATATCTAATAATTATGTGTGATCCTTTAACTGCTTGTTAGGGTTAATGTAACAAAAAACCCCTATCTATGACACAATATTGTCATCCCAAACACAATCAGCTGGTCAGATGATTATGATAAGTATTTAAATAATTATATCTGACTCAGGCGCTTAAAGGGTTACTGTGACTTCCTATAAGCTTATTTTAGTCGCTGTACTTAATCAACTTTATCTCTAAAGTTTTCCGTTGTCTATATCCACATTAAATTTTTATATTTCATACACTAGTGTGAATAAATAACAGTTTATTTTTTCTAGGTGCTAATATTGTAGTGAGTACACCGGGTCGATTGCTGGACCACTTACAAAATACAAAAAAGTTTAACTGTACCAAGTTAAAATGTCTGATTGTGGACGAAGCTGACAAACTATTGGAAGCTGGGTTTAAGCAGCATGTTACTGGGATAGTTAGTTTATTGCCAAGTTAGTAACCTACCTATACTTTTAAGTTTTATTTAGGCCAGACAGTAAAAAAAAACAGACAGTTCACTTACACTTAATTCACTTTGCTTGATAAGCTGAATATAAAACTGTAATTTTTGATTATGTTTTCTAGGTTTTGGTGCAAAACTTAAAACAGTAGTTGAAATAGCATTTACAATACAGTGCAAAATGTTTTCAACTTGATACAATGTTACTGCAGTGGTTAGACCTAATGAGGACACTACATTTATGTATAAGCGAACATTTCTGTGTTATTCACTTAAGGATAGGGGGCTCCACAGGGGAAGATTGGTAATCTGGCACTGAACCCAAACCTAAAAAAAAACTAGAACCTAGTAGGTATATTATCCATAGTTATCCTCATACTAAGGAAAGAGGTTTACACATCGCTTGACTTCATAAGAGTGATTTCATGCTGTTTTTTGTTTTAAAAAATAAAATTAAACTTATAATTTTTTCAGAAAACCGACAAACAGTTCTATTCAGCGCCACAATAGATAGTCAAGTTAAAAACCTAGCTAGATTGGCACTAAGAGAGAACCCAGTACATGTTTCGGTGAGTGGTGAAAAACAGTCTACAGTAACTGGGCTGCAACAAGGGTGAGTTGGATGATAGAGAGACAGAGCTCTATCACACTGGCGACTTGCGAGCGAGTTCAAAGCGAGGAGAGTGCGCAGCGAGCTCGCCGCGAGATCGCAGCGGGCGCGCGGTGAAGACGCCGCGGACGCACAGCTACAGTTCGCTAAATAGTTACTATGCATTACATTTAGCGTCATGGTAAAAAGAAATCTGGCGTTCAAGCTGCGCATTAGGCGATTTATCGGTCTATCTGGTGGTAAGCGGTACTCACCTATAATCAATGTACGAAGCCCCAAACGAAAAGCTGGTTCTAAACTGACACAATAGGACTAGTAATTTCGTGCGCGAGTGTACCCATGCGCAAATTAAACATCTCGTCCATTTTTTTCCAGCGTCCTTTTTACATGACGCGAACTGTACTAACCTCTGACATCAGTGCTCGGCCTATACGAACTTGCTTGCTTTTGTCACCACGAGCTTGCAGCAAATAGCTCCGTCTTGATAGAGCCACCTTGTATATCTATTCGCGGCGTAAGAATCTATTCGCCGCGCGCCTGCCGCCAACCCACAGCGAGATCGCTGCGTACTCACCTCGCATTGAACTCGCTCATATATCCCCAGTGTGATAGAGCTCTTATTGGTCCTGCAAGTATTATGGTAGAATTGTCAGACGGTGATTCATGTTAAAAAAATCTGAAGCATGTTCATTTTCAATAGAACATGTTTTATGCTAACAGAACATGGGTTGATATGTCATTTATTTTTCAGATACTGCATCTGCCCCGTAGAACAGAGGATATCATGGCTGTACAAAATGCTCAAGAAAAGCAAGAAGTTAAAAGTAATGGTTTTCTTTTCTTCATGCAAGTCCGTTGATTTCCACGACGAATTTTTTGGAAGCCATTGTAAAGCGTCGGTTTTAAGTATACATGTGAGGAAACAATATTTATTACTGCTGTCCTAAAATGAACGTTGGTGGCTGGCGATAGAATTTAACATTAAAGCTTTTCACTCATTAAAACTACTCGGGAACACCTCGACTCGTTGTCAACGGGTGGTCCACGGGTGGACGCCGCGTGGTCTACCAGTGAACCTCGCGTGGTCAACGAGTAAACGCCGCGTAGCCCACGAATTTCCAAGTAGCCTGACAGCGTATCTCACTTGTCCTCGCCTGAATCACGCGCGTGGTTACCGAGTGGGCCACTCGCCGTCCGCGCGTTGTCAGTTTACGCCGAGGCGAACCGTTCATTTAAACAATACTAACTGCACGAGGCGAAGCGGTGCGTCAGGTGGCTCCAATGAGTGATAACATTCAAATTGAAGTTATCTCCTTTCACAGGGCCAGAAAAGTCAAGCTCGAAGAAAGGAAACATATCACAGTTTTGTAGAAGCCAAAAGCGGTGTGCTGTTTTGCACTGATGTGGCGGCAAGAGGGTTAGATATCCCGTCTGTTGACTGGATAGTGCAGTACGATCCTCCTAGCGACCCTAAGGTAAGCTTTTATAGCCAAGCTGGCAAACAAGCAGGCAGAGCACTTGATGGTAAGTAGTTTGGCTGGTCACCGTGTCTTCAATGTCCATCAGAAACATTGGCGGTTCCTCTTACCTACAAATGTAAATACAAGGAAAAGATTTTATCAATTGCGAATACTGAAATTCTTAACGAAATTCTGCCAACATTGTTATGTTATATTGCATAGGGTTCAAATTTCAAAGCTTCGTCGCCGCAACGAATTATGTGCTTTAGAAAAATACCTACCTACACCAATTAAGACGTCTACATATTTCAGTCTAAATCATGTCATCAGTCATGCTGGCTTATCAATATCGTTCGTGTTTACATTATAATGCAATTTTTATTAAAATTTGATTTCGGTAATCTCCACGCGCGAGTCATCCGGTCACGTTATCGGATGTAAACAAAAATTGTTTTAGCACGGTTATCGGCTCATGCACTCATATCGCCTACTATATAGGTGTGAATGTGTTATTGCATATCTTATATCTTTAAATGAGCAATTCTTGTATATATATAAATATATATAATTGGAATCTCGGAATCGGCTCCAACGATTTTCATATAATTTAGTATATAGGGGGTTTCGGGGGCGATAAATCGATCTAGCTAGGAATCATTTTTAGAAAATGTCATTTTATTCGTGTTTTATCGATAATCAACTTAAACATAAACTTGGAAGAAAAATAACAAAAAGTCAACTGAAAAATATGACTCTTCCTGACATCTATTGGCGAATAATAATACAATTTTTTGTGAGCAACTAATTGCTTTAACGTAACAACAGCAGATGGCGTTGTTAAGTAACACGAAGTCAATGAGTGTTTGCTTTAAGGTTAGACTAAAATCAATTGTTTATTTTCCAAAAAACACAATTTAAAAAAAAAAAATACTCGGACATCCAGGTACTTTTCCTTTAAACCCCGTATACATAGGTACAACAATTTAATAAGTAGATAACCCAATAAATAAGATTATAAAAATGCTCTTACGAAAACTTTGGCATCATTAACTCACAAAAAAAGATTTATATGAGCTGATAGGGACACTAATTTACAAAGGCGAACTCGGTGAGTTACGAAGCTTTCCACTTTGACAATAAAACGCGTGTCAATAAAATATTTAAATTATTAGTGTAATCCTTCTCCTTATCGTTCGTTTGGTTACTGCTGGCGTAGTGGAGCTTCGTTATGCTCCTGATTATGTATTTATTTAAATTACCAGTACCTGGATGGCCGAGCTTTGCTCGGTATTTTTTTTTATTTTTTAATTGTGTTTTTTGGATAATAAACAATTGATTTTAGTCTAACCTCAAAGCAAACACTCATTGACTTCGTGTTACTTAACAACGCCATCTGCTGTTGTGTCGTTAAAGCAATTAGTTGCTCACAAAAAATAGTAGTATTATTATTCGCCAATAGATGTCAGGAAGAGTCATATTTTTCAGTTGAGATTGAATTATCGATAAAACACGAATAAAATGATATTTTCTAAAAATGATTCCTAGCTAGATCGATTTATCGCCCCCGAAACCCCCTATATACTAATTTGTATGAAAATCGTTGGAGCCGATTCCGAGATTCCAATTATATATATATATATATATATATACAAGAATTGCTCATTTAAAGGTATAAGATACATACCGTTGAAGGGGTTGGCAAAGGTGAAATACAACACCCACACTTCGCCGGACGATGTTCAGTCCCAAATGTGACAGGGTGCGCAGATAAACCGGGCTCCAGTCATGTAGCAGATAACATACAATGCACACATATGTTTGTAGGCATACATACGCATACACATAATAACACTTTATAGATACTTATATATTTTCATAAAATAATATATAGTTTATCATTTATATATATACAATACAATAATTTTACATATATATGCAACATACAGACAACTTGACACAACTTAATAAATATTTAAGTACATAATTATTTCATAGCATTTATCGGCAAAATGCCGGCTGGTTGGGTGTCGCTATCGACTACGTCCCATCCCTAGCCGCACGGTGCGCACCTACGTCACCCATTGTTCGGCCTGACGACCGGCCGGCGCACGCGCAGTGTTGGATGGAATGTCCAACCAGTCTCGATTCCCTCGCGACGCCGAGCGCACGCTTCATTGTACAACTATTATATTTACTAGCGTAGTATTCCAAATTAAAGTCCTTGTTTGTGTTGAAGAACATCGTTGTTTATTGAGTGATCGACTACCCATATTGGTGACCCCTTATATTGAACATGGAAAAAGGATCGCGAGGTGCACATAATGCAGCGCCGATGTCACAGTCGGCCGGCACTAGTGATGAGAAGATGTCGACAAATCGCAGCGATGTTTTTAAAGTGGGAGTACGAGTGCCACCGTTTTGGCCGGAAGAGCCGGAAATTTGGTTTGCCCAAGTAGAGGGCCAATTTGCTATTTCCGGTATTACCAGTGACGCCACGAAATTTAATTACGTCATCGGCCACCTGGACAACCAGCACTCGAAAGAAGTTAAGGATATTATAGTCCAGCCACCGGATTCAAATAAATACGAGAAACTTAAAAGTGAACTAATTAAAAGATTGAGCGCGTCCAATGAAAACAAAATCAAACAGTTGTTGATGCACGAGGAGCTCGGCGATCGTAAGCCTTCGCAGTTTCTACGCCACCTGAAAGGACTGTCAGAATCCGAGGTTCCAGGTGACTTCCTTAAGACTATCTGGATTAGCCGCCTCCCGCACAGCATTCAGACGGTGCTCGCAGGTCAACCGACAACGACTTCAATAGAAGACTTGGCCGACTTAGCGGATAGGGTGAATGACCTCGCGTCATCGGCGCCGAAGGTCGCCTCCGTGAGTAACGCGGTACCTACTTCACTTCTCAGTGATCTTACTAGGGAAGTAGCAGAGCTCCGGAAGCAGGTCCAGCAGTTGGCAACAGGACGGAACAGCAGATCACGCGCCCGCGCATCACAGGGCAACCGAAACTCTTCGCGCCAGCGATCGCAATCCAACTACAGGAAATTTCCGGTGTGTTGGTACCATAGCAAGTTTGGAGAGAAGGCTCACACATGCGTCCGACCTTGTGACTTCAAGTCGGAAAACTCAACGGGCGGTCGGTGATGGCGACTAACGATTGCCCCTCAACTTCTACTGGTCGCCTGTTCGTAACCGATCGAGTATCGAAGACCCAGTTCCTGGTCGACACAGGCAGCGACCTCTGCGTCTTCCCACGGTCGGCGCTTCGTGATCGTCGTGCTCGGACTGAGTATAATTTGTGTGCAGCGAACGGTTCAAATATTGCTACCTACGGTTATATTAATTTAGACCTAGATTTCAGTTTGCGTAGAACTTTTGTATGGCGTTTTGTAGTTGCCGATGTAACTAAGCCGATAATAGGCGTAGATTTTTTAAATTATTACAACCTTGTAGTAGATTGCCGCAATAAGCGCTTAATAGATAACCTTACTTCTGTAACAGCCACAGCTACTTTAGCTAACTGTAAAAACGTATCCTCTGTAAAAGTCGTGACTGGTGAGACATCGTTTCATAAAATTCTTGATGAGTTTCCGGAAATAACTCGACCAGCCGGCAGGCATCACACTACACCACACAACACAGTCCATCACATACGAACCACACCAGGCCCTCCAGTATCTTCTCCTCCCCGTCGTTTAGCTCCGGATAAACATAAAATTGCCCAAAAGGAATTTCAGTCTATGTTGGCGTGCGGTACAGCTAGGCCTTCAGAAAGCCCTTGGTCATCACCCTTGCATTTAGCTCCGAAAAAGAATAACGGTTGGCGTCCTTGTGGTGACTATCGTAAATTGAATGCCCGTACAATCCCAGATAGGTATCCGATCAAGCATATTCAAGATTTCACACATAGCATTACCGGTTGTAAAGTTTTCAGTACCCTAGATCTTGAAAAAGCTTATAATCAGATACCCATTAATCCCGCGGATATTCCTAAGACGAGCATCACGACACCGTTTGGAATGTTTGAATTTCCGTACATGACTTTTGGTCTCCGAAATGCGGGTCAAACATTCCAACGGTTCGTAGACGAAATGACTAGGGGTTTAGACTTTGTTTATTCGTATTTAGATGACTTTCTAGTCTATTCTAGAAGTGAATCCGAGCACCAGCAGCACCTGCGTGAAGTCTTCAAACGGCTGAAGCAGTACGGCATGTTGCTGAACACATCAAAGTGCGTGTTTGGCGCCAGAGAGGTAACATTTTTAGGGTACTCAATTTCAGAGAGCGGTACAAAGCCGCTAGAGTCAAAGGTTCAGGCAGTACAAAATTTTCCTGTCCCCATTAATGTGCGTCAGCTCAGGGGCTTCCTGGGTATGCTGAATTTTTATAGAAGGTTCCTTCCTCAAGCAGCTCAGATTCAGGCTCCTTTGCATGCTTTGTTAACAGGTTCGGTAAAAGGGTCGCAACCGGTTCAGCTCACAGGAGAAGCCTTAACCGCGTTCCAGGCATGTAAGGAAAGCTTAGCTAATGCAGCCTTATTAGCTCACCCTGATTGCGCAGCCAAACTCGCCGTTGTAACCGACGCGTCCGATAAAGCTATCGGCGCGGTTCTACAGCAGTATAAGAACGAGGCATGGGAACCATTAGCTTTCTTCTCTCGCAAATTGAGCCCTTCTCAAACGAAGTATTCGCCTTATGATAGGGAATTGTTAGCCATATATGAGGCTATCAAATATTTTCGGCACATGCTTGAGGCCAGACATTTTATCATATATACTGATCATAAACCGATCAGTTTCGCATTTCACGAACGGAAAAACAATTGTTCGCCCAGGCAGTATAGGCATTTGGATTTCATAGCCCAGTTCACCACCGACATCCGGCATATTTCCGGTAAGGATAACGTAGTGGCAGATACCTTGTCGCGCATTGAAGAGCTGGGAGCACCAGTAAGCCTCGAAACGTTAGCCCAAAATCAAGCTTCTGATCCGGAACTCGAAAAACTTTTGAAGGAAGGGTCAGCACTGCAACTTCAGAAGCTGCATGTTCCTGGAAGCCAAGTTCCTTTGTATTGTGACACCAGTACCTCAGCTTCCAGGCCTTTCGTCCCGAAGAATTTTAGAAGACAGGTTTTCGATAGCTTGCATTCCCTAAGTCATCCTGGCGCTAATGCATCAGCCACGTTAGTTGCTGAGCGATTTGTTTGGCCAGGAGTTAGGAGGGATTGTCGGGAATGGTCACGAGCTTGTATCTCTTGCCAGCGCGCAAAAGTCAATCGTCATGTGACTGCACCGCTCGGCAGCTACAATTTACCACGCTCTCGTTTTCGTCACATACATATCGACCTTATAGGTCCTCTCCCTCTGTCAGAAGGCTACCGCTACTGCTTAACAGCAGTGGATCGCTACACTCGTTGGCCAGAAGCTACGCCTATCGCAGATATCACAGCGGAAACCGTTGCGAAAGCATTGATTTCAACATGGATTGCTCGGTTAGGTTGTCCGGAGGTAATTACCACCGACCGTGGCCGGCAGTTCGAATCAGCCTTGTTCCGCCATCTATCGGATCTAGCTGGTTTTGAACATAAGCGGACGACCGCTTATCACCCGGCTTGTAACGGACTAGTTGAGCGGTTTCACCGTCAACTCAAAGCCGCAATAGTATGCCACTCCAATGACAAATGGACAGAATCGTTGCCATGGGTATTGCTGGGCATAAGAACTTCTTTCAAAGAAGATTTGCAAACCTCCTCTGCCGCATTAGTTTACGGAGAGTCGCTGAGACTCCCTGGCGAATTTCTTGAACCTACTGCCAGTGGTACCACGGACATTTCTGAATTTTCTGCTAGACTCAGGAATTTTGCTGAGAAATTGCGACCCGTACCTACTTCTCGGCACTGCAAACCTAAAGTATTTATTTTTAAGGAGCTAAATACCTGCGATCACGTATTCCTTCGCGAAGACGCAACGCGGGGCTCTCTTCAACCGGCATATTCTGGGCCACACAAAGTACTTAGCAGAGGAGATAAAATATTTAAAATTATAGTTAAAAATAAGGAAATGACAGTTTCGATTGACCGTTTAAAGCCAGCCTTCATACTGTCCCCTCAAATTGAAGAACCTCCAACAGAACCCGTATTAAGACTCCCAGAAAAATTTGTGACTCGTTCCGGGCGACAGGTTAGATTCCCAGATTTTTATCGCCCTTGACGGGCTCTGGAGGGGGGTGGTGTAGGCATACATACGCATACACATAATAACACTTTATAGATACTTATATATTTTCATAAAATAATATATAGTTTATCATTTATATATATACAATACAATAATTTTACATATATATGCAACATACAGACAACTTGACACAACTTAATAAATATTTAAGTACATAATTATTTCATAGCATTTATCGGCAAAATGCCGGCTGGTTGGGTGTCGCTATCGACTACGTCCCATCCCTAGCCGCACGGTGCGCACCTACGTCACCCATTGTTCGGCCTGACGACCGGCCGGCGCACGCGCAGTGTTGGATGGAATGTCCAACCAGTCTCGATTCCCTCGCGACGCCGAGCGCACGCTTCATTGTACAACTATTATATTTACTAGCGTAGTATTCCAAATTAAAGTCCTTGTTTGTGTTGAAGAACATCGTTGTTTATTGAGTGATCGACTACCCATATGTTCAAACAAATCGGTGCGTGCCCTCGGCTGGGTTTCAACCCGCTCCCTCTGGCTCGAGAGGCGGGCCTTCTCCGACTAGGCTATTGCCCTAATTACTTACTTAAGTCTCGATATAATCTAGAACCGCAGCTGCTTTAAAACTTCGTCGCTTAATCTTGTTGGACTCCCCCACTGTTTAAATAGATATACCTACCATTAACTAGGTTGTATTGTTTTTAGGAATACATCCACAGAGTTGGTCGGACGGCCCGAGGGTTGAACAACAAAGGAAATGCAGTGATATTATTAAGGCCACAGGAAGAAAACTTCATAGAGTACCTGCGGAAGGAGAAAGTTTACTTGGACAAGTACAATTTTAGTGATCCTTCGGAAGAAGTACAGGAAATGGTAAAAGTAACACATTTCTGTAATTTTCTGTCATTATGTTGTGGCCACACCGGTAATTATGGCGATGATGGACGTTGAACGTATGTGTGGCCACGATTTGTTGCGTTAATTTAATACTGGCCAGTTGGCCACCCAGTTCATCGCGTTAAAATTGACGCAACAGGGGGGCTATTCCTGCGCGTGAGATGAGATGAGATTTTATCTTGGTCACTCTCACACCTGTGACGTTTCAAACGAGAGCAACACAAGAACGAAAAAAGGTGAGATGGAAATTTCAAATCTCCGAATAGGTCCACAGGGGAGCTATTCCTACGCGTGAGATGAGATGAGCTTTTATCTTGGTCACTCTCACACCTATGACTATTCAAACGAGAGCAACAAGGACGAAAAATGGTGAGATTGAATCTCACTCCGTAAGAATAGCCCTCCAGGTTATTAACGGAATAATTTTGTCGTGATGATGGGCATTTGCGTTTCCCGTTAGTGTGACCGCAGCAATAGACACCCGAAAACATAATCCAGTTATTCTCTTTTTAACTCCCGACCCAAAAACGACGATGTGTTATATGTTTGACGTGTCTCTGTGTCTGTATGTGTGTCTGTCGGTGTCTGTCTGTGGCATCATAGCTCCCGAACGGATGAACCGATTAATGATTTTTTTTTGTTTGAAAAGTGAATTAGTCGAGAGTGTTCTTTCTATGTTTGACGAAAATCGTTGTCGTGTTTTTTTTTAATTCATAATTTTTATAAAATTGATTCTCAATATAATTGGGCTCCTTGAATTTGCTTTAAAAATAAACTCACTCCTAACCCCTATGCATTTTTCATGGTTGCTTAATCTTTTATGCTACTATTAAGAAATCAGTGTAGGTGTTGTGTTTCAAATGCGACATTGATAAATAAGATAATATTACGAGAGGATGAATAATTTCTTATCATGATAACTGAACGCGTAACTTACAATGCTAAACGCACAGATCTGGGATGTAAAAGATCGATTATGACAATTCGATAGTGATACAAAAAATCATTTACGCGTGCGTAAGTAAATTAGTGTAGTGAAAAGTACTCATTATTTTATCGATTGACCAAAAATGGTCCTCCGGGTGCTTGTCGATAAATGTAATCTTTATGTTAAACCGAAAGGGGCTTCTGTAGGGATAATTTGAAAGGGTATGTTAAACCGAAAGGGGCTTGTGTAGGGATTATTTGAAAGGGTATGTTAAACCAAAAGGGGCTTTTGTAGGGATAATTTGAAAGGGTATGTTAAACGGAAAGGGGCTTCTGTAGGGCTAATTTGAAAGGGTATGTTAAACCGAAAGGGGCTTTTGTAGGGATAATTTGAAAGGGTATGTTAAACCGAAAGGGGCTTCTGTAGGGATAATTTGAAAGGGTATGGTTAACCGAAAGGGGCTTGTGTAGGGCTAATTTGAAAGGGTATGGTTAACCGAAAGGGGCTTGTGTAGGGCTAATTTGAAAGGGTATGTTAAACCGAAAGGGGCTTCTGTAGGGCTAATTTGAAAGGGTATGTTAAACCGAAAGGGGCTTTTGTAGGGATAATTTGAAAGGGTATGTTAAACCGAAAGGGGCTTCTGTAGGGATAATTTGAAAGGGTATGTTAAACCGAAAGGGGCTTGTGTAGGGCTAATTTGAAAGGGTATGGTTAACCGAAAGGGGCTTGTGTAGGGCTAATTTGAAAGGGTATGTAAAACCGAAAGGGGCTTCTGTAGGGCTAATTTGAAAGGGTATGTTAAACCAAAAGGGGCTTTTGTAGGGATAATTTGAAAGGGTATGTTAAACTGAAAGGGGCTTCTGTAGGGATAATTTGAAAGGGTATGTTAAACCGAAAGGGGCTTGTGTAGGGCTAATTTGAAAGGGTATGTTAAACCGAAAGGGGCTTCTGTAGGGCTAATTTGAAAGGGTATGTTAAACCAAAAGGAGCTTCTGTAGGGATAATTTGAAAGTGTATGGTAGACCGAAAGGGGCTTCTGTAGGGATAATTAAAAGGGTATGTTAAACCGAAAGGGGCTTGTGTAGGGATAATTTGAAAGGGCATGTTAAACCGAAAGGGGCTTGTGTAGGGATAATTTGAAAGGGTATGTTAAACCGAAAGGGGCTTCTGTAGGGCTAATTTGAAAGGGTATGTTAAACCGAAAGGGGCTTGTGTAGGGATAATTTGAAAGGATATGTTAAACCGAAAGGGGCTTTGTAGGGCTTCGCTTCGCGGCAGCGCGTAACACGCAACACTTAAAAAAATCTTCACAAACGTGTAAGCACTATCGGCCGAAAATGATTGTTCATTTTCGGCCGATAGTTAAAAAACCCAAGAAATTACTAAGATATCTTAAAATACTAAAGACCGTGTCAGCGTCTAGTTTGTTCTTCTTCTCGTCTCGCCGCCTCTTGATTTTTATTTAAATTCTTACCTTTCACCTACTCTGATTTTAGTTAAGGTTTACATACAATCTATAATATTAGTTTGTAGTATAGTGTCATAAATGGATCTGGGTAAGACTTTGTGTGTAGTTTAGCTCTGGCCTAAGCTGGCCTAATACTTTGTTTCCGGTCTTGTGATTTCTTTAAACTCTGATCGTTATATAATTTACCCAACTAAATCGGGTAACCTTTTTTAATGGCAAGTTCATCAAGTATAGAAAAAAAGGTTTTATTAAGGTACCAAAATAAATTTGACATGTTTCGAAATCGTGTTTTGTATGAAGACTATCCTTCTGGACCTAGGTAATAGGGCATATTCTGTGGTTTATTTGTAGGCGACCTCTTTCTCTCTTGTGGAGTTTACATTTCGATGGAGACTTCTCTGTCCCACGCTTCGTTGGTCTTTTGCGAAGCAAAAAAAATCTTAGGTCTGTGGCTAAAATATAACTTACTTCTCTAGTAGTGGGTACTTTTTAGTTATCACCAAATAATAAAAACAATGATGTGGTACCTAAACAAATACATAAGACAAAATAAAAAACCATACAAACAGCTCACACGCACAAGGTGCTCCTAGACGGACCAAATTATTACAGCGATTGTGCTGGCAATATATTGAGTGGTCGTGGCCCGATGATATGGCCCGGCTAAATCATACATTTCTAACATAGCTGATGATGTCCGGGCAAATCAGTACAAGGTACAGTCGGCAATATTGCCAGTATTGCAATAAAAATATGGCCCTGTGAACACTCAATAAGTCGCCTTTCAGGCAAAAAGAAAACTAAATTAAAATCGGTTGGTTCGTCAGTTGCTTATGGTTATGATGCCACAGGCAGACGCACAGATAGATAGGTACGCATGGGAAACTAACACCCCTTACAAAATAAACCTGATTAGGTATTTCTTTGTTACCAGACTGCTCAGAGAGGATAATACATGATAACTTCGGGTCTGTAGGATGTTCTTTGATCTACATTAAACGGCTTGACAAATTGCGACGGGTCGTTCGCTAGATCTGCACCCATATTCACTGTAATTTGGAAACGTTTCCGATCGTCTACTTTTATAAATGTTGGTATAGGTAAACCAGTTTAAATCCTATCGAAAGAATGAATCACGTTTAAAAACTTATGAGAATACGAACTGAGACTCGAAAAATTTGAGTTTAAAATTTTTGGAATCCGAACGGAAAGGTTTCCGAACGATTGTGAATAAGTATACTTACTTATTCACAATCATACTCATATCAGATTAAGCATACTTAGGCCGGAGTGTCATAGGCATATTTTAAAGTGGAGTTTTTTAAGGGTTCCGCGACGCTCTGAATTTTCCATACAAACGCGCTTGTCAAATTTCTTGGATCCTTTCTTTTTATAAACCTCCTGAAAAGAAAATAGAGCCATGAAACAAAACAGAATTTGTAAGGGGTCACTTTTGACCGATTGATTTGATAGATAGACAAAACAAATAAAAATTCGTTTACGTAGGGAGATTGTCTATATGAAAATGAAAATGAAAATGAAAATATTTATTGTAACAACTTATTACCTATAAAAAACATTGTTTACTGGTTGCCTCACGAGGCAAGCCTGTATCGAGGCAACCCATAGTCCTGTTCAGCACATTACTTACCGCCTTTCAAGACCAGGATTTACAATATATAATACAAAAAATAATAATAAAATAAATATATAGATATACATATATTACAAGTATTTATCCGTATAAATGATTCTAATTTCTAAATACAATTTATTTTACAGTTTTACTTTAGCAAAAAACAAAAAATAAAAAATAATAATGATAATAATAATAATGGCAAAACAGTTACTTTACAATTTTTAAAATAGCTTCTGTTTTGTCATACGATAAAGATTTTAACCATTTTCGGATCAGATGTTTCGCTTCGGTGGCTTTCATGTTTTTAATATCACAAAATTTAATAACTATACCATAAACAAAGCCAGTAACAAAATCACCGAAGCGATGGGCAAAACTAGATTTGACAGCAGGGAAAGGAATTCTATATACTCTACGATTGACAATCAAATTATAATCAGGGGATGAAAGTAATGATTTGTGAGCTTTAAGAGCTGTTTGAAGAATAAAAAGTTGACGAACAGTCAGAACATCAGCGTCTTTGTAGACGCTTGATGTCGGATACACATAAGGCTTTTGGAGCATGACCTTAAGGACCGATCTTTGTGCTCTTTCAGCGTGAATCATGTGACATTTAGCAGCACTGCCCCAACACGTTATGCAGTAGGTAATCAAGGACTGACATAATGCGTAGTAAACACCAGTTAAAGTATCCTTGGTGGCAGCGCTTCGTAATTGTCTCATGATATAAACAACTTTTCTTATTCGTGCCGATAGATTTTCGATGTGAGTTTGAAACGAGAGGTTCTCATCAATGTGGACTCCAAGATATTTTAAAACTGATGTACGAGTGAGTAAATCACATGAGCAATCCGCAGACATATCGCATGAGTGGATCTTTAAACGTGTAGTTAATTTAGGGGCTGACACAGCAGTTTTGTGAAAACATAAATACATTGTTTTTTTTGTATTTAACGTGAGTAAATTTTGCTGCAACCAATGAGAGATGCGAGCCATACCCTGCTCAGCAATAGAAAACACTGAAGGCCAAGTAGGACCATGAAAAATTACTGCTGTGTCATCCGCATAGCATAAGATTTCAGCTTTATCTATTGGGATCAGATGTATGTCATTTATATACAAAAGAAACAACGTTGGACCAAGGATACTGCCCTGTGGTACCCCGAAATAGATATTTTGTAAACTGCTGGTTGTCTGGCCAATTTTTACACACTGTCTCCGCTCTGTTAAATAGCTTTCGAACCAACGAAGAACAATTCCACGAATTCCCACGCCTTCAAGTTTTTTTAAAAGAATAGGAACGGACACAGTGTCAAAGGCTTTGGCCAAATCCAAAAAGACACCAATGCAACAACGCCTTTTATCTAATTGAGACGATACCACAGATGTAAGTTGTGCAATAGCGTCTTCAGTGCTAATGCCTTTACGGAACCCAAATTGTTGAGGGGATAAAAGGCGGTTGGCCTCAAGATATTCCATAAGGCGTTTATTAACTATCTTTTCCAGTAGTTTAGAAAAAGTACCTAGCAGAGATATGGGCCGGTAATTATCGACTAAATGTTTAGATCCGCTTTTAAAGATCGGGCAGACCGAGGCTATCTTCCAGTCCCGTGGAAAAGATCCGCTCGAGAGACTCAAGTTAAAGATATGAGTAAGTGGAACAATAATTTCATGTACGACATGCTTAATTAGCGAGTTACCAAAACCATCACTACCAGGAGCTTTATCATTTAGGAGATTCAGTACTAAACGGTTTACTTCAGCATAGTCTGTAGGATGCATAAAAAAAGAATTTAAGGGGGAGTTAGGCGCATGGACTACATTTGCCAAATCAATTTCGGTTTTGCCGATATTGGAAAGAATGCGATCTGCTAAATGTTTACCAACATTAGAGAAATGCGAATTTGTAAGCTCGATTGACTGTTGTTTATTAGTGCATCCCTCTAATGAGAGTAACTCTGTTGTCTCTTTCCTATTTTGGGTTAAGTTGCAGATATCCTTAATCGATCGCCAAAGCCTTTTTGGATTGTTTCTATTTACTTTGAGTTCATGTTCTTCATAATCAAATTTTAATTTTCTAAGAAGACTTACAAAAAAGTTATGATACCGCTTATAAGAAATTTCCAATATTTTGTTATTAGGATCACTTTTAGCGCGTAGATGAAGACGGTCACGGTGACGCATACAACGCATTAGCCCAGGAGTTATCCAAGGCTTTAAGTTAAATTTAGCCCTACTAACTTTGACAATGTTACTGTGCTTGTTGACAACCTCTGAGAAGAGTTTTGTAAACTTTTCTACTGCTAGGTTGACATCGTTTAACGAACAAATAACAGACCAGTCGGTTTCCTTTAGATCGGATTTAATGGCATCAAAATCTCTTCTTAGTCTAAGGCGATTAGTTTTATTCGGTTTTGCACCAGCGATGTTAAAAGCTAGGATAACCGGGAAGTGGTCCGTTATTATAGTTTGGCAAACGAGGCCTAGCATCGATTGGTCGGATTTTAAATTTTTGACATAAATATGATCCAAACAGGACGAGGCCCTAGTAAATTGTGTAATTGCCGGGGAAAGACCAAGTTCCGACATAAAACATTTGTACTCTAGAACAGCTACGTCTCCCTTAGTATCCAAAATATTTACATTTAGATCGCCAGCAATTATAAAAGGTAATTTTGACACGTTGTTCATAAAAATATCAAGTGAAGACAAGAACGGTTCTAGTTTCTTAAATGAAGGAGATCTGTATACTCCAATAATATTTACCTTCTTAGAAATTTGGATAGCCAAACAATTAGCTTCAACAATTTCAGGTTCTGATACTACGGGAGACCACACATCCCGAACATACACAACAACTCCACCGTTTTGATTAATGTATTTTTCAGTTCTGAAAGAATTATATCCTGGAATTTGAGGAATTTTAGTTGCATCAGTTAGCCAACATTCACTAAGAATCAAAACATCTATCGGCACGTCTAAGCGTCTCAGAGCTACAAGCAGGTTGTCAAAGTTTCTACTCCCAATGCTTCTAATGTTAATTGCTAAAAGTTTAAAATTATGTTCAGTCGTAAAAGTTTGCTTACAGTTTTCTAAAGAGTTAATAACTAGACATTGCACCTTTATAGAGTCTAACTCTGATACCAACTCATTGCTGTGCATCATTTTTGAGATAACAATAATTTTCTTAAACTAGTTACTTGTGAAAGGATAATTACATGAAAATTAATTGAAAAGTGTTGTACGTCAAAACATAAAGTTAGCTGTAGTGTTTTAAATGAGACGGGATTTGTATTGATTCGAATCTTCAGAGTTGTGCATAAAAGTTGAGACATTAAATATAACCAATCTAATAAATAGACTAAGAACTGGAACTCATGTGTTTGTAAATCATAATAGGTAATAAGAACGTCGTTTTTATCATTTAAATATAAAAGGTATAGGAAGTCTACATGGAAACTGATAAGCGTAACAATAACATAAGTACAACCAATAGCACTAACAGCGTTTTGAAGTAAAATATGATTAGTTGCCAAGTGGAGTAGGAGTATCAGTAGCAGGAGGAAGCAGACGATCGAGGTCCTTGAAGTTTTGGATGAGCATAGCCGATTTTCCTTCTCGCTGTCTGACATATATGGAACCCTGGCTGCACCAACAGAATGAGTAACCATGCTGTCTAGCTCTGAATCTCGACTCTCGAAATAAAAATCTGTTATCTTTAGTCAGTCTCTCGTTGAAGAAAATTTTACGGCAGGTTCCAGTAACTTCTAGATCAGAGCTGTTAATGTTCTTCCTAGACCTCGTAGCTCTCAAGAATTGATCACGCTTAGAACGTCGAAGAAGCCGCACTACAACTGGGCGGGGCATAATTGCACCATCCTCCGGTAAGGCCGTGGTAACCGGGGGTCGACGTGGACCAACGCGGGAAACCCAGTCTATGTCTTCATCTTCCAGGTCCACCCCAATTTTCTTAGCGGCTACCAAAACAATATGATGCAGGTTCTCCGAATGGTTTTCGGGAATACCGGCAACTTCGATCTCGTTTCGTAAATTCATTTGCGCTTGAGTATTTAGTTCCTTTTGCAGCTGCAGCACGGAGGCCTGAAGGAGGTCGACTTCTTTGTCCCTTTTTTCAAGATACTGTAGCCGTTCGTCAGTAGCTTTACACTTTAGCATCAAATCGTCCAGTCTTTCATTATTATAGGCGAGCGACTGAGTAACATCGTCGAGTTTAGACATTACGGCGGAAAACTGAGCGGTCATCACCCGCAGTTGCTCCGCGAGTTGACTCGAGTTCGCATCACTACTAGACGACTCAGTCTTCTTACGAATGGGAACATCGCTCCCAGTGGAATCGGTTTTTTTACGGTTCGTAACAGAGTCCGTCCCACTGCGTACTGGAGTAAGGCTGTTGTCACCGCCTTTTTTCTGTGTAGAGGAACAGTCCGGACAAATCCAATTTTTCTTCCGGTCCGCGGCTAAGGCAGAAATATTTATACACAATGTGCAGAAACATTTTCCACAATCCGGCAATGAACATTTAATGGAATTCAACTCCTTAATGGTTTTCACACAGCCACCGCACTTCATTGTGATAACAAAACTTCAAAAATAATAACAATAAAAAAAAAATAAAAAAAAAAAAAAAAAAATTATTTATTTTTCCTCAAATCAGCCTCTCAGAGTCTATGATACTTGATCGGTCGTTCTGCGCTCTTATACTTTGAGGCCGCTGCGCTGCGCGTCACAGTATGAATGCGCAACAGGTGTTTAGGACAGCGCAAGCGAATCTCGCGGTTAAGTTCAGCGCGTAACCGCGTAGATGCTATGCGCGTAAACTGACACGTCTATATCACAAACTCACAGCAAAATTTGCTTTGTTATTTTATATTCACTGATCGTACTTAGTATTTGCACTTTTTTGGATTTGTAACACAATATTCTTAGAGGTCAAAGCAAGATCTATGAGCTGATTATACTTTCAATTAATATTTAACCACGATAACACTAGTATTTTGTAAATTATTTACGAGGTTATTACACACGATGTTAACTGTCTTGACGAGGCGTCAAAGATGATATATAAATTTACCTAATAATATTTAAAATACCTAATACAAGAGAAATTTTTAGTTATTTATAAAAGATTAAAGGAGTGCAAAAGTCATAAAAATAATTGAAACTGCACTTTGTCATTCTTTACATCTAAAGAGTGACAAAGTGCAGTTTCAATTAGTACTTTAGAGGCTCGTTAGTATCTTTACTTGCTCTCTTCGCTCGTCGTCTTTTTCTAGACAAAATAACAACAGAAAACCTATAGCCAATGCGAAGTTAGTCTAAAGTGGTCGCCGGACTCTTAATGATATTTGTTTTGTTACAGTTAGAAGAGCTGATCGCAAACAATGGCGTGATGAAAACGTTAGCAAGAAAAGCATTTCTATCTTTTCTAAGATGTTACCAAAAGCACCCAATGAAGACAATTTTCAACATTCAAAACTTAGATCTTAAAGACGCTGCTAAAGCTTTCGGGTTCAGAGAACAACCGGATGTAGATTTTTGTATCCTTTTCATAAACAAAATACAGAACTGTTTATTAAATTAACGACGTGCTTACAGTATCGCATATTATTATCGTGCGTTTATCTCACTGTGGAGTCACCATAATAATTAGTAACGTTTACAAAAAAAAGTTCTGATTTATTTTATAGCTATTACGACTATTATTAGCCAGACGAACTATTAATATTTAAGGACATACACTATCATTCAGAAAAAAATATTAAAATTTCAAACAACCTTTAGATTATACTATAAAATAAAGTACATAATAGAATAATATAAAAGGTAATTGATAATTTAATTATTTTTGATGCAGCGGTGTCCCTAAATATTAATAGTTTGTCTAAAATAATTATATTACTATACTATACTATTACTATACTCTAGTATACTTACACCCTTTATAGAGGGTGTTTGATCTAGATCTAGCTAAATCGGCATCATAAAACCTACAATAATAGCGATGGCAGCCTAGTTGGGAGAAGGCCCGCCTCTCAAGCCAGAGGGAGCGGGTTCGAAATCAGCCGACGGCACGCACCAATTGTTCATTGTGTGATCATATGTGCGTATTGTATGTCATCTGCTACATGATTGGAGCCTGGTGTATGGCGACAGGCTCGCCCCCTGTCACATTTGGGACCGAATATCGTCCGGCGTAATGTGGGTGTAGTATTACACCTCTGCCAGCCCCTTCGGGGGAAAGGCGTGACGATATATGTTAAAAAAACCTCCAATACTCAAACCGTAGTTAGCTATTGGTAGACCTCACAGTGATTAATTGGAATCATGGTGTTTTACATAACGTAGTGTGTATGTACTATTAAAGCCTCTCCACACTCGCGCGCGGAGCCACGAACCATGAGTGCGGAACCGATTCGTATATTCTTCGCTGCTTTGCGCCTCGTCCCCGTATTTTGTCTCTCGACGCAGGCTTCTAGGAAAACTTTACCTACTTACGCGAACTGCGAATATGGAACTGTGGCAGTTTTTCCATGATTCACACCGCGATCCGCACCGTGAGGCTTAAGCGAGTGGATAGGCTTTTAGATAAATCGATCTACTTGTAAAATATTTCACTATGTTCAGGCTGCTATTTTCTTAATTTCACCTTGACCAACGATTCAGTAAATAACAAAGTGAAGAAGAAAAAAGTAAAAGGGCAAGAGAAATGAAATCTGGTACGAGGCAACGCAAGAACAAAATCAAGAGTGTCTTCGTCAAAATGTGTTAAATTTGATTATGACTATTGCATTTCTCATTATGCTATCAAAATGTGCATATTAATGATAAATCATCTATTACATGTTATCGGTCTACCTCAACTTTGAACGGGTTGTCGACGTATGTAATACTTAATAAGACATTTTATTATGTATCCAATAATGCAACTGTGGTGTAGCCAGATAGCAACAATGTTGCCGGTCAATACACCCTAAGGCGCGTAACACACTGCACCGGACACCGCTCTGGTGTACGGTGATGCGGAGTTTAACCTTGACTGTAAAATTAATGTAATTATTTGTGCGATGTCGCTCTCCAAAAACACTCTTCTCAGTTAGGTTTTTAGCCAATTTCTCAGGTGCATTAAATAAACTTTTCTAGTATATTTAATGCATCCCAGATCACCTGAGTGATCCGGGTGAACAAAGTTTACTAAAAGTGCACTTAATGCACCCAGGTGAATTAAGTATACTACGGGCAAAAACCGCAGGGTATAACACACTGACACCGCATCTCCATACGGAGAAGCGCCATGTGAATTTCGTCGCACCGCACACCGCAACGAAATGCGGCGGCAGTGTGATATTCGCCTAAGATACAATTATGTAAGTGCTATGTACTCAAATAAAACAATTTTCTACATTCATAATAGTATTTTATTCAATAAACTAACTCCTAGGTTTATTATTATTACCCTTTTGCCTGTACATCTTAGTTTTATCATCTCGTTTCTTCTGCCCGTTCGGCGCGTTCAGAGATTTGAAGTAGCCGAATCCGCCTCCTCCCTTTCTCTTTTGCGTCGGTCCTTTGCTGGCAACCTTTAGTTCAACGGCCGGGGGAACTGTGAAGCCGAACGATTTTGATACTTTCGCCAAATCGATTGTATCAATATCGAATATGGTCTTGAGATGGTGGGAGTCGTAAGCTCGGAGGTAACTCTTGAAGGCTTCCTTCGCAGATTGGTTTAGGAAGTAGTTTCTCGATATTAGTTTTTCAAGCTGTAATGAGAAAAAAAAGGGGATACATTTTGAGCTCCTCGATAGATATCGCCATACGTAACGTCTAGTTAAATCCCTGTTTAAGCAAGGAAGCTAGGAAGTTATTATTATGAGGAAAATATCCTTATAATAATTACTTCCTAGCTAACCTTTTTACCCCACTGCGCAAGGAGGGTTATGTTTTTCGAGTGTTCGAGTGCATTTATGTAAGTATGTGGGTATGAATGAATGTATGTTTGAGGCTTCTTTGGCACGCCCTACAGCCTAAACAGCTTGATGGATTTCGACATGTGAGGTGTCATTTGAATGATGTTGATAGTGGAAGCGACCGAGTACATTATTTTAGATATAATTATCTGGAGTGTCAGACTACATTTTGCAGTCGGGTCTTTTTTTTGTTTACCTTATAATGTTACTTGTTCATGATTAATTTAGTTGTAATGGTAACAAACAGAGTTACAGACATATTTTCAACTAGCGATTCGCCCCAATTTCTGTAGATCTGATCGCTATTTAGCAGTATCACCCCTGGTCTAATTTGAAACTCGCCTGTTTATCAAAATCGCCTCAGCCGTTTTGGAACATACATACACAGATAGATTTTTATAAATAGGAAATTAGAATTTATTGATAACTCCAATAGTTACACGTCACATAATAGGTATAAATAAACTAGCGACCCGTAGTATACAAACCTTTCGTGGAAAATTATTTAACTGATGCCGAAAACCGCATCAAAATCCATTGCATGGTTCACGAGAAGTAAGCGACTTTGTTTATACTATGTAGAGATGTCCTGGCTTACCTGCAACTGAATATCGGCGACTTTGTTCCACGAAAATTCAAACTCGTTGAGGGTGACCTTGGACTGCTTCAGGAACCTCAGGAAGCCGAGCTCCTCGGGGCGCAGGAACAGCAGCGCGTGCCCGCTCGTGCCCAGCCCGCGCGCTGTTCGACCCACGCGATGTATGTATTCCTAAACGGTCAAAATAAGCCTTATAAAATAAACTGAACATCGTGACGAATGTTTGAATTTCATAACATAACATAGCGTCATGCCATTACCCTGAGGGGGCTGGCAGAGGTGTAATACAACACCCACATTTCGCCGGACGATATTCAGTCCTAAATGTGATAGGGGACGAGCCTAAATATAAATTATACTATATGTATGTTAAATTGTTCCAATCTCAGTCTGTATTCATAAGTTTTGAACGTGATTCATTCTTCCGATCGGATTTATACTCGATTCCCTATTCCGAAATTAACAAAAGTAGACTGAGATTCGAACAATTTGAGTTTGAAATTCGTAGGATCCGATCGGTTTCCGAATGATTTTGAATAGCACCGCTGATATTCTAATACCAACTACTATTTTAAATACGAAATTGAGTGTTTTTCACGCCTTCACTCCTCTACCTACTCAACCGACCATCATCTTTAATCTTTTATTTACAATACAATACAAACTCTCATCAAAAACTCTTTATTGACACCAAATGCAAATAAATCCAAACTAAACAATCAAAAATAAAGGCGCAATGTAAAATAATAAATTATATTGTGTGACTTTGTTGAAAATTTTATTCAAAATCTATATAATGACTTGTAGTATTAGAAGTGTAATTAAGGCGAAACGATGCGGTTAGCTAGGAACACCTGCGCCAATAGATGGCGTTGATGCTGCAATTTGACGTATTTTATTTTTTATAAATGAAAATGCGCATTTTATTTCATGATAATATATTTACCGCTAATAATGAATTATTTACTATTTTCTTAGGTTTATCTCAGGTGTATTTTAGTTGTAAAGTACTTGCATATGTGCTAGGCAATATCGCGGGCGGCGGTAGACTACTCACGCATACAAACAAGGCTTTGTTTGAATTCGAACGTGGTTGCAACTATGGGATAATTTCGACGTATCTGATATCTTACAACTTGGCCCAGTGGCTAGAAGTTCCGGGACTAGGTATTATACGTAACCCTGTTCGATTCTTGCATATCATGTTTCTTTTTGCATTTGTTTTTTGTTCGTAAGTAAAAATCAAATGCTATTCATTAGTGAGCGCATCATTTGAGAACGGTCTGATCGATTATATTCCTAAATGTTTTCATGATTCGAATTATGCCCTGCCCTTTATCTACACCGGTGGAACCTGGCGGTGGATCTAAGTGGCCGGAGGGCATATTATGACTGAAAAGTGGAAATGTGTTCGTATGTCCTTATTTCAGGTAAAAATAAAAAACAATCAATAACTGCTGAAGTTGATTTAATTATTAGGATTGATTACGTTTGGATAGATAGACGGATGTTTGTTACTCAATCACGCTAGTAAGGCTGAACGGATCTGGATGAAATTCAGCCAACTAATTCGAAGATTTTTTTTACTTTCTAGCTGCGAACGCTGCCATTTGCACATCGCAATGCACATTTCACCAGCTTCGGTAGCATATTGGATATGAAAACTTCGTCGCGCTCTATTTCAAATACGGTGATGTCCTGAGTTGGAGAAATAAAGCCCACAAAATAACATTTCTGACTCATGATTGTTGACAGTAGGATTGATTAGTGGCCAATTTATGTTCCAGAGGTTCTGATGTAGTGGGCTTTGCCTTAGACTTTTCCGGCTCATATTGTGTATAATTGGCTTCTATGTGATTCTTCTTTTTGTTTTCACTGTATGTTTTCACAGGGTCTGAAGAAAATATAGGTGTAAATTTATAGACAATACACATTTTAGCTAAATCAGAAAGTGATATGATAGTTGGGTGAATGCTTGTTTTCCAAGCAGGAAGGACAAAACAAGTTCAGTACCAACCCTGGGTCTTGCACATCTGGGTTTTTTCAAAGGGACTTTGAAAATACTGAACAGATGTGAACCCAAAATTAATGTGATCAAGACCTATAGAAATTATTTAAACATTTATATTTATAGGTTGAAGTTTTACTCACGCAGAATTTAAAGCAACACTGGAATCGTCTCTTTTCAGATTTTTACACGAACTCGTTTCAGATTTTTCTTGGGACCAGAGTAGTGGTGGTTTCTATAATCTTTTGAGAAGTGCATGGTTCCATGGTTTATTTTGGATAAATGCCTTATAAATGAACACCGTATAATAGAAACTAAGAAAGACACTCTTTGTTATAAACAAGAAAACCACAAGACGTCGAGAAAAATCATCGACCGAATGGAATGTCAATGCCGCCCACTGAAATGTCAATGTGGGTAAATTGAGATTTGCGGCCGGCGCGCGCAAGCAAAGAAATCGCAATTAGTGTTACCAACTCCAAGAGTTGAAATTATGTTTTCCATGAAAATTATCGTACTTTCAAATAATATTTCCTTCTCCTACTACTCATTTACTCATAATTATAGATATATAATTATGTAAAGCTATATGAGTAAATGTATAATTATGTATTTTATTGTAATTGATTATGGTTTCTTTTAATAAGCAAAACTTTCATGGAAATACTTCCACACTCTTCTCACGTATTTATTATGTACTAGCAAGTCACTTTACATTCCGATTTTTCTGGGCAATTTTTCCAATCTTTTATTCATAAAACCTAGCATTACCAAAAAATCCAAATCGGTACAGCCGTTCCCATATGATGCGCTTACCAACGAACATTTTTGATTTAGTTAAAACGATTAAGTATATTGAGAAAATAGTGACTACATGTATATTTGGAGCTATATTTTCATAATATTTACATGATGGGATTATAATTATCTACTGTTTTTAATTTAGGTATAATTTTCACTCTTAGTTACCTTCGTTCAAATACTGGCAATACGTTTGTCTAATTCTTCAAAATTTGATTTTTGACCTGAACGATGCGAGCGAAATGATAACAGAGAGAAGAGCGGCAACAGCGCTTGACCTGCGTATGCCACAAGCTGGCAACGTCGCGCGTTGTCGCCGTTTATATTACTATTACGTATTCTGTGCCGCTACCAACATAACTAAATGTAAGCGTACGACACTATCTGTGTTCACGCGCACATTGACAAAAATTAACTAAAATTACAATGTAATTTTTGCTACTAATATGTTGTTTTTTTCAACGATATATAATGTACCGCAAATAAAGACCCAGACCCAAGCCAACTTAAGTCATTACAAAGTCAAATAAAACTCTCTTCGCTCATGAATGGTAAAATACGTTTGTATGGGAATCGTTTATCCTTAAGAACGTAGTTGCATGCCGAAAGGCGGATTATGTATAATTTTTGACATCTGTATTTTACTCGTGTTATAATTAATCATAAATGAATAATAAATGAATTGAAATTTTGCATACAAGCATTGTCATGGGAACAGTAAAGGATATGGGTAGTTTTTATCCCGGGACTGCAAAACGGTAGTGTTAGTGTACCTTGGGGTCGTCGGGCGGGTCGTACTGCACGATCCAGTCGACGGCGGGGATGTCGAGGCCGCGCGCCGCCACGTCGGTGCACAGCAGGATGCCGGACTCCGCGTTGCAGAACTGGAAGAACGTCGTCGTGCGCTTCGTCTGCTGCTGCTTGCCCTATAATAATGATGATAACTAAATATTCAGAACATATTATAGTAGACAAAGGAGATATTCTGATAGAAAATACATGGTGACTATGGTCGTGGCGATTCAGAATGTGGCTTATATAGCTATAGCCACATGTTCACCATGCTTGACAAACATCTTAGCTCAAGCAATGGGGTAGGCTGAAAACCAGCTCTGCGTGGACCTCGTCTACTCAGAATAGTGCTGAGCCTACTCCAATTGCCAAAACAATTTATTTAAATTTTTAAATTATACTTAGTTTAGGTGTAATGATATAAGTACTTTTCTTTAATATGTTATTAACTCATAGGTTTTGGCAATAAATACATTTTTGTTTTTTGTACTATGTAAGGTTGCTTTTCGTGATGTTTAACGAGAAAAATATCCATCAATAGGATCACACTGAAGTAAACGAATAAAGAAAGATGATAAATGAAGTGATCCCATTGGTGGCTTTTTTCTACACTACAAATCCAGCGCAGCGAGTGGAAAAACACCCTAAAGCAAGCAGACTAGGTCTATGTTAACACTGTGTTAATAATTTTCTCAGGAACAACATGCGCGCACATCATCATTAGCTCCATAATGACTCAAATTCACCAAATTCACCCTACTGCTAAGGCACCAGCTGGGATTACCAGTGCAAGTCAGGCAATAAATTAAAACAAAAATATAGAAAACCTACTTACATGAATAGACATGACAGGAAGATCAATATAGTTGAAGAGCTCGTGGTGGTATTTCACTGACATGCACGTGGAAAGGAACACCATCACCTTTTTCTTTCTGTTCTTCTTTAAAAACGTGAATAGGACCATCATGCGCTTCTCTGATGGGCAAACGATGTATCTGGAAATATTTGTTAGGTTTTAAAACATCTATACTTACTTACCCATATTAATAATATTATTAAATGGAAAGTAACTCTGTCTGTCAGTTTGTAGGATTTTCGCGGGTAAACGGCTGAACGGATCATGATGAAATTTGATAATTATTTACAGTATTTCACGAGGAAGGTTTTTGGATACTATTTTCTGAATAAACACAACAGAAGTAGCAGGTAACCGTTAGTCAATTATATTATGCTCTGATATTATACAATTATGGATCTGATCACACTAAAACGTAAACAGAGCTAACAAAAACTATAGCTAGAAGGTAAAATAAATTGCAGTGTCCATTTTTTGTCTCTCTGATCTTGCCTAATAGAAAGCGCGCGTGACAAAATCCTCGTCACTTATTGTCGTGTAAGACCGTGTGTAAATAAACGTCTATCTCGCTAAGAATAATCGACATAGCATTGTCGCGTTGCATATGCTAGGCCTGCAGATCAGACTTGTTTTAGTTAAATCGACTTCAAATTGACTTTTTTGAAGTGAAACTTCTAATGCGACTTCCAACAAGGTTGCGTTAAACGTTTAACGCTCCTGGGGTGGGGGAATAGAAAGAGACAGGGCGAGAGTGAATGCGAGGCACTCGAACGCATGCGCGTAGTATACCTGTTACAGGCCAGCGCGAGCGTTATCAACGAGTAGCGTCCAATGTTCCAACGCAAGAGGCGTTGGAACATTGGACGCTTGGAAAGAGAAAGAAAGATACTCAGAAGTTTCACTTCTTTCGCGCGGAGGGACTCCACGCACTATTTTTTTTTTCTTCTACACTGCTTTGGTCAACAAGAAAGATGTGCGCGTACTTACCCCTGTTCCAAGGAGTCAACGGTTGCTTGCTCCCTGTGATCGTCCACACCGACATAAATGGGCTCATGTTTCACAGCGAGGGCTGTCAGGGCTTCAATCTTTTTCGTTTGAGTAGCACTGAACATCATCGTTTGACGCCTTTCTGTAAATTATTTATACCATAGTTGAACAAAACAATAAAGTAACTGATATATAGTAGATGGACCCTTTAACATAGTGTGTGGTTATATTGTATCCCATATTATCCTTGTCAAGTGATAGAAGACTTTGTGCTTTATCCTCTAGTATACACTTACTACTTCCATAAAACAAGCTTTAAACTATGGGGAATATCAGAAATTCACTAACATTGACAGCGTATTTCTGAGAACTAAGATACAGCATTAATGCCCGTGATTTCAAACTTTTTTACAAAATTAATCCTAACTAATATTATAAATGCGAAAGTGAGTTTGTTTGTTTGTTCAAACAACCTGTCTTCATAAAATTTTGCAAACAGATTGTCAAGGGTACAGAAAAGGACATAATACCTTTCATCCCGAAAATATAACAGTTCCTTTGGGGCGCAAATAGCCTTTTATAAAAACAAATTGTAATCAATCTATACCACTTACTCGGCAGTAGCTTGATAATTTGTTTGACTTCCTCTTCGAACCCAATCTCCAATATCCTATCAGCTTCATCAATCACGAGACATTGGAGGTTCTTGTACAAAAAGTCTGGTGTATTCTGCAAGTGATCCAGAAGACGACCAGGGGTTGCTACTAAAATGTTGATACCTGCAGAAAGGCCAGAATGTATGATAGTAAGAAAGCAAAATTGTAAATGCCCAAGCAAGTTTTTTTGTGCCATTTACCCCAAAAAAAATTTAACAGATCCTTTAAGAGAGCAGGTGAAAACGCGGGGTGCAGTTAGTAAATAATAAACTGGCTTTGTGTGCTGGAGACCTCGCGGCCGGCGTCTGTCCTCCTTTAGAAGTCGCATTCCTCAACCGATTTTCGTGAAATTTCGTGAGCGGGTTTAATAATCATACAGATTTCTTTGGCGAGTCAGTTTTTAGAAAAGTTTCAAAACTGCAGAGTTTTTTTTTAAACCATAGCGTAGTGATTCAAGAGAATCGGTTAATAAATGCGACTTTTAGTGGAAGACAGAGATCCGGATAAAAATCCAGACAGAATTTGGACATTCCAAAGCATTTTTGTCAAACTGAAGCAGAGATACTTTGCTTGCTAATGCTCACTTGTTTACATTAATTTTTCTATATTATACCAAGTTGCAAATTTTTGCTTACCTTTAGACAACTTCTGGGCTTCCGTACTCCTGTTAGCGCCTCCCATAACTAAGCCATAGGTGTGGTGGTGATACTTCATAAGCTCCATCAACACTCCAAATGTCTGCATTGACAATTCCCTAGTTGGTGACAGAATTATAACACCAGTACCTGTAAAAAGCTTTAAATTATGCTGGGAAAATATTACAATAATATATTTTAGTATGGTTAGGTTTTCAGATATCCATTCTGTGTTCATAAAAAGGCCATCAACATACGACTTTGTTGTTGGGTAGGCAATCAACAGTAAATGTGCCTCAACGGCTTTCGCTGGAGACTCGATCTACTGCTGATTGTCTAGGCAGCTGTCTGTATGGTGGTCCCATTTTCACATTCGCCTTTTTATCATCATTTAGCACAATATTAAAAGCTGACCCGTTTCAGGTATTTTTAAAAGGACTTTTCTAAATTAAAGTACCAAGTTTTTCCCCTTGAATGTGCCTTGCACTTGTTTGCGACTCATTTGAAATGTGTTTTTTTTGCCCTAACATTTGAGTGGTTCTTAACTTTCCAAATTATAATACAATATCCATACTCTGCCATATTTTTTAGGAGGCATGGCCATGACTTAGATAAAAACAGTAATAACTATCACACCACTTTAACACATAAAACATTTAGATGAAAACTTGTTCTAAACAGGTATCTACTGTGTGTGAGAGGTCTAAATTTCTGTGTCAATTAAAGACTTACTCTTTACTAATAAACTATGTATAGTCTCGGCAGTTATACAGTGTTTTGTCTCTTTTGATAGAGTTACAAATTAATAAGAAAGAAAAAGACAAAACATTACCTATTCTGAGGCTATACAATGTTTATTATCAAGGGGGTTGAATAAAAAAATAATTGTACTATTAGCAAATATATATGTGTTAATGTATAATTAAGACATTGTCTCACCATTCCTGGGCTTAAACTTGAGTTTGTAAATCAAGTCAATAGCTGGTATTAAGAATGCTAGTGTCTTGCCGGAGCCTGTTCTTGCCGCTCCGACCAGGTCTCTTCCTTCAAGCAGAGGTGGAATCGCCTTGGCTTGGATCTCAGTCATGGTGGTGAAACCCATTTCCTTGACTCCCATTAGAGTGGCTTCACAGATCTTGCCTTCGAGTGATGAAAATTTCTGATCTGACAGTATTCCCAGGCAGAGAGCTGATCCAGGCACTGAAATTATTTAAAAAAATATAAATATGGTAAAAATTCATTGAGATATTACTGATGCTACTGAAGTGTTCAGATGTATTAGAACAGATGTATTTAGTATAGCAATTATTTTAGTTACAGTTTACTAGTTTTTAATTTTTTTATGATGCTCTGTAACTTAGTGCAAATGTTTCATGATTATGATGTCTAATAGATTACTCTATTCAGATCAATGAGATCACTCTTGTAAATATTAAAAAGTATACATGTACAAATTAAAACTTACACTGGCTTTCTTCTGCTGTGCTTTTAACTTCATTGTCACTGTTTTGATCATCTTCTGATTCACTTTGTTCTGATTTTACTTCTTCTACTGGTTCTTCTATTGTTTCCTGCTTATTTTTCTTCTTTTTCTCTGTGTCAAAATAATGTTGGTAAAGAATGGTAAATGGAAATAACACAAACAAATAAAAATAACATGTATACTTAAAGGGTGTGTAAATCTTTATGTTTAAAGAGCAATTAAATTAGCTTACTTTTCGATTTTCCTGTTGCGTTACTATTTGCTTCATTATTGTCAAGTGGCCTTTTCTTTGCTTTTGTTTTGGGCTCACTCTTAGGATCTAAAACAAAAGTAGTACACACATAAATAGATAAATATTTCTAGAAATCGGATGTCTAAGGCATGGCAAAATGCGTGGTGTTCGCAGTGATAATGTTCCGTATAAAACATTAGCAGTTTGTATTGGATCATCAGTATAAGTACATATATATTTGACATGTAGTATGTAAGGAAGAAACTGGTAAAAATTAGATGAAAATTACAATTCTTTTCATGCTTCATACTTTATTTCTATCGATTTTAAAAGAATTTACATGTGGAAGAGGTTATCTCACCTGAAACATTTTCTGTATCATTTTCGCTTTTAGACTTCTGGTTTACAAGCTTGGTCTTCTTTTTTTCTCTCTTCTTTATCTTCCTCATGAGAATCTTGTCTGGTGTAGGCATTTTGATTCTATTTTATTTTATAATTCCCACATGGGACGATGGGACTCAAGTTAGTCCGTATTTCACAATATCCAACTTAACATTGACAATTGATTTGATTTGGACAGACATCAAGATTTGATTTGACAGCAACTTTTTTTTATTTTGACTTTAGTGTTGAGGTACCTTGGTAATGTTGTCTTTGGTTCGAAATCAAACGAATAACCACTCGACTAAAATAAAATCATTCATTGGAAAGGTAGAAAAAATATGTTTTCTGTGGTTTATTGACACTGACATATGAAGTTCACCACAGATTATATCCTCTTTGACCACAGACAGTTGACTTTTTGAGGTTATGTTATGTTGGTTTAAATTTTATTATTTTCTCAAATAATTAAATGGAAATTTTAAAGTGATTGCACATTCTAAGATTTTTAATACTATATAAGGTTGGATTGTGTATGTTTCTCAACATAGTAGAACAATCAAGATATAATAAAAATGAAAGAAGAGTCTAAAAACCTTAAGTTTAAAGACTTAAAAGAAAAGATGTCTCCAGAAACTCTACAAGCAATCAAGCAAATGGGCTTCAAGCGTATGACAGAGATACAGAGCGAAGTATTGCCTACAGCATTAGACGGGGCAGATATAGTGGCGACAGCTAAAACTGGTTCCGGTAAAACATTGGCTTTTCTGATACCAGCCATTGAAATGGTTATCAAACATATTAAAAACCAACTGCTAGGTATGTAATCTAAACTTAACCTTTTTGAAATTAACTCGCGTCCCTCTACATTTTGGTTTTTTATTTGAACATACTTAAATTTCTAAGATACTAAATTATAGCGAACAAGTAGTATTCATTGTAAGAACGAATCCATACATCCTTAATTATATTATAAAATGGAAAGTAACTCTTGTCTGTCTCTTTGTAGGCTTATCATGGCTGAATGGATCTTGTGAAATTTGATAATTAGTAACAATATTCCACAAGGAAGGTTTTTGATACTAGGTATTTTCTGAATAAATGTGAACAAAGTTGCGGGTATCTGCTAGTGAAACATACAGTTTATTGAAAACTCCAAATATGACAATATGTACCTTTAAGAACATAAAAGACTAAAAGTTTATACCTATACCTAATTTATTGTAATTAGTAACTAATTTTATTTCAGGAACATGCTGTATAATCATATCCCCAACAAGAGAGCTGGCTCTCCAAACATACTCAGTCTTGCAAGATCTCATCACTTATCATGAAAATATCACATCCATACTAGTTATTGGTGGAGAAAGCAGAAGAAAACAGACTGTTGAACTTGAACAAGGTTATTTAAAATTGTTGTTGACAAAATCTAATACAGTAAGTATGATGCCAGTGAGAGAGCCTAATATAAAAAAATTAGGACACTGGTAACATATGTGCTGTACCAACCTCACCTGAGCAGGATAAGAGTAGGAAGGAGTTGACATAGATCATGGATGGCAAACCTTTGTGGATCAATGAACCCATATTTTCTATAGAAATGTTGTATGAGGCCATAGACATGCCATCAAGCTAGCCAGTGCAATTAAAATGCAAACCATTTCTATTGATGGTAAAGTGTCATTGGTACATTACCCCAGATATAGATAGTTCAATTCACTCTTCTTTTTTACCCGACTGCGCAAGAAGAAGGGTTATTATATTTCTTATTGTGCAAGTATCAAGTTAGCATGTACTGTTACAATAAATATAGAGTGTAACACATAAAAAAATACACAAAATCAAGAAAACACCATTTCTCACATCTAGCAAAATATTGTACCTTTGCTTCATTCAGGCTGACAACATCTTTACTAGTAGAAATATTGTGCAAATAAACTCTTAGGTCATTCATTTTCAGGTGTTCACATTGTGGTGGCAACACCTGGCCGTCTCTTCGATCATATGAGAACAAAAGAATTTGACTATAGAAATGTCTCACTCCTAGTTTTGGATGAGGCCGACAAAATATTTCAGTATGGCTTTGAAGAAGATGTTAAACAAATAGTTAACAGACTGCCAAGTAAGTATACATTATATATATAAAAATATAAATAATATTGAATACCTAATTTTGTTATTTAATGCATAACTATGATCAACTCTAAAGTGTTCATGAAGAAGTAATTATGTATGTATACTTGGGGTGCATGATCATATCACCAACAACCACCACCATGTACTGTGAGAAAATGAGAAATAACTTTATATTTGAGTAGGAACTTACTGATTTTGATACAATTTTCATTGCAATTTTTCAGAAAACAGACAAACAATGCTGTTCAGTGCTACACATTCTGAGAGAACTGAGGCTTTAGTCCAGTCTGCCATGAAGGAATCTACACAAAATATCAACACAGATGAAGACAATCTAAAAGCCACAGTGGATGGATTAAAACAGGGGTAAACATTTTTTACTAGAGGGGAGAAGACAGTAGCTGGTAGCTGATGAAACTTATAACATTCAATGTGACCTGTAATTACACAGCTGACAATAAATGATTTTGAATTTTGACAGCTAAGCGCAAGCCTAATAAAAAAAATGCTGGCCATTTGCCTGACTAATGTGATTAATTTTTAACCAACTTCAAAAAATGAGGTGGTTCTCAATTCGACTATGTTTTTTTGTATGTATGTATGTTAGGCAATCTTTCCGCTAATTAAGAATTGATTTAGATTTTTTTTTTTTGTTTGGTATATCATATTTGGTATATCATAGTTGTATGATCATATTTCAGAGGTGGTCCCCTAAAAATTTTGTCGAAATCAGCTAATCGGTTTTTAAAATTCCAATAAAAATCTAAATATTTTTTTACAAAATCCTATTGTTTGGATTTACAGGAGTAAGTTTTTTAAGTTTTGCTTTCTTATTTAAATCCAGAACTGAGTAATGTATCAATTAGGCACCTACTTATGTTTTTTTTCTTTTCTCATTCCAGATATTCAGTATGTGATACTGAATACAGACTGTGGTGGCTGCACAAGATTTTGAAGAAAACTCAGAACTTCAAAGTAATGGTCTTCTTTTCCAGCTGCAAATCGGTTGTGTTTCACCACACGTTCTTCAATACTTACTGCCAAATGTCAGTACTTTGCATACATGTAAGTTCCTGATAAAAACTCTGTTATAAACTATACTTATTGCCAAATGTCAGTACTTTGCACACATGTAAGTTCCTGAACTCTGTTATAAACTTATGCATGATTAATTCATATCATGTACCTGCATATGTCTCAGCGATGATAGCCTAGTGGGAGAAGGCCCGCCTCTCAAGCCAGAGGGAGCGGGTTCAAACCCAGCTGATGGCGCACACCAATTTGGTCATTTTGTGAACATATGTGCGTATTGTATGTCGTCTGCTACATGAGTGGAGCTCGGTGTATGGCGACAGGCTCGCCCCCTGTCACATTTGGGACCGAATATCGTCCGGCGAAGTGTGTTGTATTACACCTCTGCCAGCCCCGTCGGGAGAAAGGCGTGATGATATATGTAAATGTAACGATGTAAGTTTTTGTGTTTAGGCACGTGACAGACCGCCACCTGCGAGTACCTAAGCGACGTACAATCGATTATTTTCTCGATCATGAAACATATGATTGATATAGAGCCTGTTTGTATAAAATAACCACATTGACCCCCTTAGCAATAAACGTTGTATAGGCTCGGAATAGTTGTAAGTAGTGTTTTGTCTTATTGTACTTATTCTATAATTTAAAAGAATGAAAAAGACAAAACACTGCACAACGATTCCGACGATATATAACGTGCTTAGGGGGGTGTATTTGTAGTTGATCGCTAACTGTTTACACAGCCGGCGAGAACTCGCCTCGCTCTAAAAGTTCGTCGCAATACTCGCAGAGCGAGGAGATAATGCTTGCTCATCATCCATATTCGCAATAGTCCAGCGTATAATAGTATAACGTAAATAGTAAATAGTATAACTATCGGAGTTATACACTCGCTGCTAGTTTATAGCTCTACTCGCTACAAACTTACCGGCGGTCGGACCAGTGCCTTAGCATATCGTCACGCCTTACCGAAGGAGCTGGCAGAGGTGTAATACAACACCCACACTTCGCCGGACGATATTCAGTCCCAAATGTGACAGGGGGCGAGCCTATCGCCATACACCGGGCTCCAGTCATGTAGCAGATGACATACGATACGCACATATGTTCACATAATTAACAAATTGGTGCGTGCCGTCGGCTGGGAATAAATCTGCCCCTATGGCTTGAGAGGCGGGCCTTCTCCAACTAGGCTATTATCGCTTTTCTTAGCATTATAAAGTAAACCTGTATGAGGGAGAATTGTTATTGTGACGTTTGTAGTCAGCACCGTCAAGAAGTAGTTATTTGGGTCAAAATTATGCCATTTTTTAAACTTTATCGTAGTAAAATAAAAGTAAGGTAAGTTTCGTAAACAGTCTCTTACAATATGCACTTTGAAATATTTTAATTGAAAAAAAAAAACCTACTAAATTTGATTTAGTTCTAGAAGTAGGTATAATGAAGTCATAGAACTACTGTCCAGCTTGTGTGATGCTTGAATCAGTGCATCTGTCTGTCTGTTTGTAGGCTTTTCACGGCTATACGGCTGAATAGATCTCAATGAAATTTGATAATTAGTTACAGTATATCACGAAGAAGATTTTTCGATACTATTTTCTGAAGAAACGCCATCGAAGTCGCAGGTTACAGCTAGTAACTTAGAGTAATGCTAGCTATGTTTATAAGTTATGTTTAGCTAGTATGTTATGTTTTGTTTTCCAGGGTAAAATGAACCAAGCAGACAGAACGGCGACTATAACCGAGTTCTACAACGGTGAGAGAGTCTCGTTGTTCTGCACCGACCTCGCCGCCCGCGGGCTGGACATCCCGGCGGTCGACTGGATCGTGCAGTTCGACCCGCCGGCTGATGCTAATGTACGTATGGACTATGGAGTTGTGTACGTGGCTTTTTAACTAGCATATTGGGAGTAAGCTGAAAGCACTCGGGTAACTTCAGTTTTGTGTAAGACTCTATAACAACTGAACCTAAAGATAGAAGGTCGCGTCGAAAAAGCGATGGCAGCCTAGTTGGGAAAAGGCTCGCCTTTCAAGCCAGAGGGAGCGGGTTCGAACCCAGCCGACGGCACGCACCAATTTGTTCATTGTGTGAGCATATGTCCGTGTTTTATATCATCTGCTACATGGTTGGAGCCCGGTGTATGGCGAAAGGCTCGTCCCCTGTCACATTTGGGACTGAATATCGTCCGGCGAAGTGTGGGTGTTGTATTACTCCTCTGCCAACCCCTTCGGGGGAAAGGCGTGACAATATGTTATGTATGTTATGCTAAAACAACTGAACCTAAAGATAAAAAGTCGCGTCGATACAGAGATAGGAAACCGAAGATCGTTTCTTAGGAAGATCGCCCGACGACTTTTTGTAGCGATGCAGACGCAACACAACCGAAAAACAACCTCTAAACCAACGCGAAACTGTCAAAATCGAAGGAAAAAGTAGCTATACAAACGCGACGCAGACGCGCGTTCAAAATACGCGCTTCTAAAAGTGGTCATGAGCGATCTTACTTAGGCTGTTGCATGTATGCCAGATCGCGTGTGAGACCGTGACCAGTCAAAATCCTAAACCAATCTAAACCAACCGAGAACTCTCTCCTCCTATTATCTCGACGCGGATTTCCAGCTTAACCAAGTACCTCGCTTGCTTCCATTAGCAACTGAAAAGCATCGTGTTTCACTTATTCAACCATAAATTGGGACAGCTAACTAGAACGCTTTGTTGGATATACTCTAGGATTCCTTTTTAACCCACGACACAAAAACAACGGGGTGCTATAAGTTTGACGTGTCTGTGTGTGTCTGTCTGTCTGTGCATCGTATCTCCCGGTCGGATGAACCAATTACGATTTTGTTTTTGTTTGTTTGTTTGAATTATCAATTGTCGGGGGTTATAACATTTTAAATGTATACTTATTTCAGGAATACATCCATAGAGTAGGCAGAACGGCGAGAGGAGTCGGCGCCGCCGGCCACGCTGCGCTGCTGCTCCGGCCAGAGGAAAAAGGATTCGTTAACTACCTTCAGGAATCGAAAATATATTTGGACAAATATGAAGCGTGGGATTCATTTTACAATTTACAGCCGAAGGTAAAAAGCATTTATTAAGACTCGCATCTCAAACACAACAAAGAATGTGCTCTTTGAATTAAGAGTATATGTCTTTAACTCAAAAATATATGAATATTTATTAAAAAAAATATGTCTAGCCAAAAACTACCTAAAATTTGGGCTAAATGTACGTATGTATGCCGCGCCGGGCAGAAATGACGATAATAATGAAAAAATAATGTTTATATTATTAATTATTAACCTACTCAAAAAACTAGATGGCGCTGCAGTTAAGTTTTTATCGGAAGAACCGATCGTACGTCCTTGTTAACGCTAAAACTATTGTTGAATATTGTAAAGCTGCAGAAAACTAGAAACTATTCCATTATAAAAATTACTTTGGGTTTTAGCTTGATGTAGCCATGGCAGACCCAGAGTTCCAAAAGCTGGCTGTCGAAGCTTTCGAAGGCTACATGAGGGCGATGGAAGTGAGGAAACAAAAGCACATCTTCAACGTGATCTCTATGGACCTAGACACAGTGGCGAAGTCGTTCGGGTTGAAAGAACGACCAGAAGTCGACGTCCGTAAGTAATGTCCATAGATTATCTCTTATAGAGACTACATTACCGAGTCTTTGTTACGACAAAATCGCACTGAGTTAGTGTGAAACGGTTCTTATACATAATTAAGCTAAAGCTCCTTGCATGGCGTTTACCAACATACACAATTTTCTTTTTTGTTTTAGGTATTGGATTTAACAAAAAACATAGACCCAGGAAAAGAATAGCAGCAATGCTGGCACAAGGCGATGCGACAAAAGCCAGAAAAACGTGAATGACCTTCTAGACTTTTAAATAAATAAGGTTATTTTGAGAATACCAGAAATTACATGAAGAAAATATAATATTATGATTTGTGATCAACAAGATAATGTTAAATATATTCTGTGAATACTAAAATAAAAGATATTATTTAGATATTTTTCTTTATGGTCGTAATCATAATCTTACTTACAACTTATCAGATCTACGAGTAAAAAATATATGAGCGAAATCTATAGTCTGACTAGATGATACGGAAGATATACAAAAAACAAAACTTGTGACAGGTTGGCAGCTACCGAAATCATATGCGATAGGAACTTAGTTTGCAATCTTACCTAAGTTGGTATTACTGTTTACCCCATATAAAAACCGCATTTAATAGAAGATCTTTTCCCGATCAAAACTTTCAAAAGTAAGGAAAACTAAAGGGAAGCGCGGGTCGCGAAGAGTAAAACAGTGTTCCCATTGGCTATCTCATAATCACGCTTAGCCACGCCTTAAAATGTACCAAAAAAATATTTTAATAGATCTATTTTGAACGATGCGTTACAATCGTTATTACGGAATCTATACGGGGTAAACCTGTGGTCGGTACTTTGTACACTATTTTGGTGAAACACTCATTTTATAAATGTTGTTTCTCGATAGTTTCTCAAAGCAATCCTCGTGGTTGTGCTGGTGGTTCACTGTGTAGATCATGTTGTCGATCGTTTCGACGGTAGCAGGACACCGGTTCAGCGTGAAGTATTGGACACACCTCCAAGAGGTCTTGCCGTGGGTAGTTGAGTGTTTGGTGTACACAAAGTTGAGGTGTACCAACTGTTTGTGACCTTTTCTGCTGTAAATGTACTTGTAGGGTGCGGGTAGCTGCGCGCTATCACTGCATTCACTCATTACTAATGATAGAGCACCTGGAAAAGAAAGTTACCACAGTTAAAGCACAGAATTTAAGACAATTTTGTATTTACAAGGTAGTTTCAATTTTTATGTATTATCGGCATGAAGCCCTTGAATGGGCTGGCAGAGGTGTAATACAATACCGACACTTCGCCGGACGCTATATGGTCCCAAATATGACGGCGAGCCTGTCGCCATACACAGGACTCCAGTTAAATAGCAGATGACATTTTAAATACGCTCGTATAGTCACTCAATTAACAAATTAGTCCGTTAGCGTTAGCGGATTCGTACCAGCTCCCTCTAGCTTGAAAGGAGAGCCTTTTTCTAACTACGCTATCATCTATATAATTTTATGGCTGACGGACATTATAGCAAAGGTAGAGCAGCGTTTGAAGTACCTACTATACTGCATCAGTAGATCTCTCTGATACCACTATTAGCAGTGTAAGGGTCAGTTCGAGACACAGCATGGCGCTGCGGAACGTCTACATTTGCCGCGAGCTCCCCTCCGCTTGTAGTCAACCATTTACAAGCGCATCACGCTGTCATGCGGCTTCACGAGGAGCAGCGCCGGTTTTGTATGTCGGCAAAGAACCGTTGAGACTTGATGCGTAGCGCTATGCCGCGGAGCATTTGCTAACTACCTACTTAAATAAATATGTAACATTTTGTATAGTAAATAAAGTTTTATTCGGTATCGGTTTTAATCGGTAGCGCGCCGCGTCGCGCCTCGGTGTGAGTGAACTGACCCTAAGACTGAACATGGCTTTTTCAAGGCTCAACTCGGCCCGATGTTTAGATAAGTTTAGTGGTTTTAAGTACGTAACTATGACATTAATTAATTTTGATTGGTAGTACCTATTAGCTTATTCCGATAGCGCCGATTTTCTTATGTAGGAAATAAGCAATAAATAAATATCTTTTCATTTTCTATTTATTTCAAATATATGAATATAAAAATACAATCATGTCGTATAATTAGGCACGCTATTTAGTTTATGTAACATCACACAAAAACACTTGATCCAACACTCAATTTAAAAAGGTCTTTTAAAATTACAAAAATCACTCAATGATCAAGGAATGTAAATCTCATTTTGGTTCACTTATTTATCGTAATCTAGCTCTTACAGAGATCATGCGAAACTAAGAATTTCAATAGAAAATACAAGCAAGCCATACGAAATAGGGAATAAAATGGAAACTTATTACTTTTAAAATAGACTAGAATAATGAGCAATAAAGATTTTTATGGCTGAAAATGGCACATTCCAAAAAGGGTGTGAATATTTAACAAAAATAGTCCTTTGCATTTATATTTATGTTAGTATTGGCACATGAGAGCATATTTCCGCTATCACAGTAGATTACCTAAAATTTATTGTGCATTTAGTTTACTTTATTACTCCAATATTACTGGTACACTATTAAAAACTTACAACTAATATCCATGTCACCATCTGATAAATTATTTGTATGGTCCCAAACTTTGGAATCTTAGATTCACATTCAAATACAAAATATAAAGTATCAGGCCACAGGATATATTCAATAATGACTAATTATGTATATAATTTCTGGTTATAAATTGTGTAAAAAAATATGTCTTATTTTTGCCTCTTTAGAGGTCAAGTAAACTATGGTATGACCAGGTCCATTAGAGAAACGAATCTGATGATGCTGCGCTAATCATGTCATCTCACTGACAGGATGATGACAATATTGCTAGTGCAAGTGAGACAACATGATTAGTGCTGCTTTGTTTCGATTTGTTTCTCAATTGACGCGGTTTTTAAGTAGCGTAGTAGTCTCCATGTAAGTGAGATACTTTGAGTATATCATTGTAATGGATTTCGAAACACGGCGATTTGCAAAAAGGCAACTCGCAAGCACTGCACATGAATCTGGTGTCCCGTCTCTTCCCTATTTTCCAGCAAAGTCTACAAGATCTTTGAGGATATTTCTTTTTCCCGTCTTCTTTTTGTGGAATAGTGACAAGGCGGTGCTCTAGAGTATTCCTAGAATACTCTTCATTCAAGTTACTTCTTCCCGTGTTAGCGACCTTCCCGTTAACCAAGTTTTTGAGATCGATGAACAAAGAGCTCAGGCATGCTGTACCTGAAATCACGATTGGCATTCTCATTTATCACAGAAAAAAAAGCAAGTTTGTAAAGATTGATAATGTTGAAAATGCCATCGTGTTTTCAAGATAGAAAGGCTTTGCAAATAAAAAGGAAAATCCAGAAAACTAATATGATTGCATTTTCAACACAATCTCTAATGTGATTGGTTCTAACTAAGATACCTATTTAAAATAAGCATTAGTAAGCAAAAAGTTGCAAATACAGTCAAGCAAACTACGCAAGACTAAAATTAGTTCTATATATCCATTCTAAAAGTAGTGTGACTTTTGGAATGCTATTTTCTAATTAGCAGAACAAAATTTGACAGCCTGAACCTTTTGCCATCCTTTTGTTGCATTTTGCAAATATAAAAAAAAGAGATGCAAATTCTTTTATATCCACAAACATAGGCTTTGTTTAGAATACAGTGCAGTAAAATACAAGCAAGTGCAGTTACTAGAGATGTACTACAGATAAAATATTGAATTATACTTACTGTCTTGTGGAGCTTGGTAATCAAGAGGCATGGATAAATCTTTAACTCCATCTCTGTTCCCATCATAGCTCTTTGGAGTGGTGCAAACGGCCGGGTCTGTAACTATGATGTCACTATCATCACATTCAGTTTTCAATTCCAATCCAGTATCTGACGAAGACTGATCTTTACTCAAATCATTAATATCTTTATTGTTGCTTTTATTCATATGTGTGTTGTACGAAGATATTATATCGACAGGATTTTCATCATACAGGTTTTTTACACCTTCAAAATTATCAGAGAGCAAATGGTTGTTCTTAACATAAACAACAGGTTTTTCTTTTGTCTTGGGTCTTTTGTCTGAGCTTAGTAGGTCAGTGAAGTAGCTCTTTTGTAACTCTTCAGATTTTCTCTTAAGGTTGTACCTGTGTAGTTTGTCTAAGAATTGCTTTTGTTTGAGTAGTTCCATGCCAGTCTGTGCTGTTTCGTCATTTACACAGATGTCTAAGGGGTCTGAGGGACATGATTCTGGTTCTGGTGTTTGATCAAGCTTTTCTGGGCTGCGTTTGGGTAGTTCTTGTTCTTTCTCATTGTTCTCGTCGTCAGTCTGAAAATTAAATGATTATTATAAAATTATCTTCACTGGATTGCCCAAGGTTGACAATCTTTTTGGTGTGTATGTTTATCTCTTCATGTGTGACTAACTACACCCAGCCATTGTGCCATGTTTAAAAAATAGCATATGTGTTAATCCAGAGTACAAGCTACCTCAATAACGAACATCATCAAAATTCGTATTTCCGTTTGAGAGTGAAGAAGTAACAAACATACTCACAAACTTTCACCTTTGTAATATTATTGTGATTTGTATGTGCTTGATTGATTTTGAGAATGATAGGCTAATGATTTTATCCTTTTTCCTTAGAAGATCTAGAAATCACCTGGTAAAATGGGGTACTAGTAAATTGATTTGTATTAGATGCATACCTCTTTGTTGGTCAATCCTTTGATTTGCAGCACTTCAGCAGTTCCTATAAAGCTAGTGAGATCTTCGCGTTTTACGCTTACTTCTCCATGATACATAAACTGGAGCAAGTCTTTCATTGCCTTGAGTGTAACATCTCTGAGTACAACTGGAAAGCAATGAGAAAAACATTTTTCACAGTCTTGTTAACATGGGTGCTAATGAGATTCGCAGCCAGAGATGAATAAGCTACTTGGCTCTTGACGTGTATTATTACCAACGTGTTGTATTAACAAAGCTGTATTACATAGAAATTGAAAGTAGGTAAATAACTCACTTATTGGATGCTGACAAGGGTTCATTTGAAACATTTTCTTGAAATACGGTGAACATATCGATAGTATAACTTTATGCGCCTGTAATAAGTGCCCTTCGACAGCAATTGTAACGTCCACAAATTCACCATTTCCTAATAAACCGGCGAATCCTTTTGTTAAGTTCCCATGGAAATTGTTCCAGGACAATGAGAATTGTTGGTCCATTTCTAACCACTACAATGTTGCATCTGAAAAGAGAATCGCTATGAGGTCATAGTAAATATAGTAATTGGCCCCAACGCAACGTTTTAGGTGGTTTTCTTACAGTTTAGAGTCAATAATTACAATTTATTTTGATGAAAATATTTTGTTGAAGAGCGTGCTTGACAAATGACAGATTTTTGACAGCGCGTCGCGTACCCGCGCTAGTGATGGAGTAAACTCTCATGACATTTCAATTGTCATTTTATGAATGACAGATGACAGTTAAGATGATCGTTTTATTTTTACTCGATCTTTTCTCAACGATTTTTTCAGCCTGACGACGCCATGATTTTCTCGCCCTGACGCCTAGCGCGGATTGGTGATTTGGTGCTTGGCTTGGCGCTCAAAATTCAAAGTGATACCGTTCAGGCGCGACGAGTTTTATGAATTTAATTTATTATGCTTTAGTGGACTTATTTGTTAGTTTGAGAAAAACTGAGTGGCGTATATATAAATAAAGATCGGATGGAGTGATGTTGGAAAACGCAATTTGATTGAAAACTTTATGAGATTGAAATTGCATCTTGCAAAGAATCAATTTATTAAATCATGTAAGTACCTCAAACTGTTATTACTACATGCTACTACTAGTGACTCTGTGAATTGTAGACCTCGAGGCCGACGTCTGTCCAAATTTTGTGAGCAAGTTCTTTAACAATACAGTTTTCTACGAGTTAATTTATATAATGACTCCGTTCGCGTTTATTCAGAAAATAGTATCCAAAATCTTCCCCGTGACATACTGTACCTTATTTTCAAATATCATCAAGATCCATTCAGCCGTGAATAGCCTACAAACAGACAGACAGAGTCACTTTCGATTGTATAATAAGTAAGGATAAGGAAGTAGGTAAGGATTGAACATGATCACAAAATTTTAAGAGGATCAGTTGAGAAATTGTGACCTTTATCTAGAGGAAGACAGAAATCCGGACCGAAATCCAGACAGAATTCGGACATAAGAAAGCATTTTTATCGAAGCTGACGCATAGACGCTCAGACGATGAAAAACTTGTTTTGTATTTGTACTCAACTGCCCATGAGGACAGGGGTGTGTTTCACTTTTGAGTATAGGTAGTTTAATGTGAGCAGGCTGTTTATGTAAGGCCTTAGCCTTTGCGAAGCCCCCGTCAGCAGATATTTGCGAGGCCCTAATGCAGCAGATTTTTGCGAGGCAGCCCCCGAGTAGGCAAACCTTTGTGGGCCTTTTGTTTTTCGTTACCTACACGAAGAACAAAAGCCCCAATTTATGTAAATTATGAGGGAAGTGTTTTTAAGATTATTGATGTTATCATCAGTCATCATAAAAAAAAAACCTGTCAAAAATATCTACATGTAAAAAGCGCAAGTCTGCAACGCAAACTATCGTAAAAAGCTGTGAGATCTAATGTAAAACCAAGGCAGTTAATTTATTTACTACCTGTCTTTGGAAGCATCTATCATTTTAATATATATAAATCTCGTGTCACAATGTTTGTCCTCAATGAACTCCTAAACCACTTAACCGATTATAATAAAATTCGCACACCATGTGCAGTTCGATCCAACTTGAGAGATAGGATAGCTCACATATATATATATAAATAATAAACGCGAACGAAGTCGCGGGATGACAGCTAGTATTATTTTATAATTCGTTGAATGACTCGGCAATCCCACACAGCAACTTAATCACATAATATGAGTAATCCACTAAATGAAATAGCCAAAATAAAAGGATAACGGGCCAAACATATGCTTAAGTCGCAGCCAACTAGCTTAATTCGCCGTTCAATAATTAGCCTAGTCTCTTTACTAAACGGCGCCGTTCAACTCGCTTCCTGAAGATGTTCAGCCAAACAATCGATCAAAATCCAAGGCAAAATAACTTGGATTGACTACGTTGCCTACTTGCATAGCCAAGTCATTTAAGTAGGGGAGTTTATGGGTTGTTTTAAAAAAAATCCACGAAGGCTAAGGCGGTAGCGACGCGAAGCGAAGCGGGCTCACACCTTAGTCTTCATGGTTAACCTAACAAATTAACTTTTAACCCAACCAATCCAAGTCGGATTTGCCCTGATAGAGGAGTCGGGCAGGTGAGGTTTTAAGTACTTAATTTTAATTTTATGTCTTTCAGTCTAATATTATAGCGGTTCCTGTTACCGATTTTCGTATTTCATTTTATCATAATTAATTTCATTTCATTCTATCATAATCAAGTTAATGCTAAATAAAAACTTTTAATAGTAACAAAAGCAGATATTTGTATGAACTGCATTGACTCAAGTTTGCTTCTGCTAGAAATACTATATAGAATTAGCTTGAACTGTCAAATACTCGAACCTCAAACTTAACTCGAAAAATCAAACTAATCTATTATTTTTACACAAAAATAAGTTATTTAATGCAGTTTTTTTAACTAGAAAACTAGACTGAAATTGCGGTATGTTTCATTTTTTCCGTGATTTATGGGCTAAACACAAGCCGTATACAAAATTGAGAGTAGGTATCTAAATCTTCTATATAATAAATAATATAATAAAAAATAATGATGATCTGGCAGTGAGTGAGTGAGTGTATCAGTGGACAAAATTAAGGAACTTTGGCTTGCAGTAATTCATAAGCTGATGGCTCAAATGGGATGAAATTTGGGGATATGTTTAGATAAAGTAACCCCTCTTTGCCTCTAAAAATTTAGACTTCTAGTCTTATTCACAACGAAGTTAGAGAGGGGTTGAAAATGGCCTAAATGTCTTCGAGAAAAGACAGCTGTGTTTTGTAAGCTCGAGTTGGCGGGGGCATTGCAGTGATGCTTCTGCTGGTTGCCCTTCTTGCCAATGTGTTGCAATGTACCTATTGATATTTGGTGTAGGTGCCTTATAAAGTTAAATTTATAACTATTTACATAGGCGGCGGTAGGACACTTACTTCCTAAGGCCGCTTATGTAAATAGTTATAAATTTCAGTACATACTTAAGTACGTAAGAAAATTGTTACTATCCATAAGGCGCCTACACCAAATATCAATACATTCAATAACAAACACAAGTAGGTAAAAATGTTAATGATGATGAATATACGATCGGTGTGAGCCATAACATTGATGTTTTTTTTTTAATTTAAAAATTCCACTCCATGGACTCCGGGGACCGTGACTTTTGTTAACATAAATCTTTAATTATTATTATACTACCTTAAGATATATTACCTTTGATTTTGATTTGATTTATAATTCCGAGGTGTCGTAGGTTTCTTTTTGTAGGTACCTGTTATAATTGACCAAGCGTGAAGTGTCTCCTTTTCAGTTTGGACATACTCGCGAGGTCTTCAGAGCTATTAGTTAAGGCCCCGTATTACACGAAATCAAAAACAAACTAAAGTTTAACCGAAGAACAATTTTAAAAATCATTCTCATCTTGGAAAAAAGATATTACAAAAAGTATCTTCTTATAAAAACTATCGGTACGTAGTTCTCTAAATTTTCAGCGATTATATTAATTTTTTTTCGATTATTAAATAACCAGAATAGTTCTTTAAAGTTTAACCGAGCAACTTATTCTTATTTGTCTCCTTGTAACGATTAATACCATTAAAAACGGCAAAAGAAAATAATTTTACGCGCCGATCTCATATTACCATCAAATATGAAATACGATTTTCAACTCTAAATGTGTGGGTGAAAAATCGAGCTACGACGGCGCCTTAAAAATCGAGTAACAATTCCCGGTCAAGTTTTTTGGTTTTTACCCGACTACGCAAGAAGGGCTATGTTTTTGAGTATGCATGTATGTATGTACTTTGGGATGAATGTGGAATTGTGTGTATGAGGTTTTTTCATTTTTTTTTATTAATATTACTAGTAGGTACTTACCTAAGTAATAATAACACTTTTTACTAAGCCATAGAGTGTGCCATATCAAAGTCTAAGCTAGCAAGACTTTGATAAAGCGTCGCCTGCACCGAATGCTGAGCAGACGGGTCCACCATGCGACGCGTCAATTAATTAAGTTTAGCGGAGGCCGTCACCCCATCCTCAAGATAGCCGAAGCATGACGTCGCACTTTTAATTTTCTGGTGTCGCGAGTTGCTTCGATAAAGCCGTTTCCCCTCTTCCCGACTTTCCCTAAGAAAAGTATGCGATTAATGCTTCTTATTAAAAGTAGAAAAGTTTCGCTAAGACAAAGTTTCTTGTATTGTACGGGTTACATGGTAATAATAAAATACTTGGTTGCGCAGTTTCTTTTGTCGTTAACTTCCTGGTAAGGCGGAGTAGGTAAGAAATTATCTACTAATACTTATATACTCTAATACTTTTGGTACCTACATCGTACTGTAAGAATAATAAGGCACCTTTCCAAAAAAGTAAGTAAAGGTACCTACCTAGTACAAACTTAGAAACGTATACCCTACTATGATGCTCTTCTTAACCGAGGTATACCTATATCTCCTTATGTAAAAAGTAAAAATCTGTAGATTTAGAAAAATAACACTAAATCTACAAGGTAGCCTACTACCTGAAAATATTAGGTACCTTATTTTAACCATCTTTACCATCCGAAAAGGACCTACACAGAATACACTTATCCCTTGAACACGTAAAAAAAAGGCAAAATGTTTTTATTCAATTTAGGTATCAAGGTATCAAAGATACACTTATGAACGTCAATGTTTTTTAAATAGACTCGACCGCCTTGTTCAATAAAGAGCCTCGACTCAGAAGAACAGGGCATTATTTTTTCAATTAATAAATATAATTATTACAGTCTCACAAATTTCAAAGTCAAGTCATCCGACCTACGGTAGCGTTCAGTTTTAACCCCCGACGCAAAAACGACGGGATGTTATGAGTTTGACGTGTCTGTGTGTGTGTGTGTGTGTGTGTGTGTGTGTGTGTGTGTGTGTGTGTGTGTGTGTGTGTGTGTGTCTGTCTGTCGCATCGTAGCGCTCGAACGGATGAACCGGTGATGAACGAATGAAAGGTGAATTAGTTGGGAGTGTTCTTAGCTATCTTTGATGAAAATCGGTGTTCATAAAATTCGGTGTCGGTTTTTTTTATTTTTACTTGTATTATGTCATGTTCGGTAACCAATCCGATGCCTGATTTGATTTACTTCTCTTTTGCTCGTAGGGACTTAATGAGCTACCTACGCTACTCTATATAAGTTTATCAAGGTTCGTAATTCGTCGGAATCTTTTCGACTGAGCAAGTATTAGAGAGCGAAGCGTCTATGCTTCAGCTTCGACAAAAATGCTTTCGTATGTCCGAATTCTGTCTCTGTCCGGATCTTTGTATTCGTCTACAGGTTGCATTTCACGAGAATCGGTTATAGAATGCGACCTGTAGAGGAAGACAGACGCCGGCCGCCAGGTCTCCAGCTCACAAAGCTACTAGTTTTTAGATGTATGTTCACCGATTACTCAAAAAAGGCCTAAACCTATTTGGAAAATTATTTTTTGTTTTTTTTTTTTCCGAAATCGATCGAACGGTTTTTTTTATAAAATCTTATTCAGATGACGATAAGTCGTTTTTAGTATATTTATTAGCTGTTTCACCCGCTATTTAAAAGTAGCCTATATATTATTCCAGGGTATAAGCTACATCCACGCCAAATTTCATTACAATCCGTCTATTCGTTTGAGAGTGAAGGAGCAACAAACATACACACTCACAAAAAATCGCCTTCACAATATTAGTGTGAAGTGTGAAAAGGCTCGTATGCTAAAATGCTCAGTGCTTAATCTCGACATAAAACTGGCATAACCTTACATACTGTACGGTAAAACTAGTTTTAAATCAAGATTCATGACTGAGCGTCGTTTTAGCATACAGCCCTAAAATATTGCTATCTATTCTTACTCAATTATTTAAATATCCACAAGTATCATGCTTTATAAAAATAAGAAGTGCAAACCATAGGTAAACATAGAGACAGGTCTGGGGCCCAGCGTCCAGCGCGCGGTCACTCGGCTCGAGGCTGCCACTGACAGGTAATCGATGTGGTTTGCTAGTTTATTTGGCTATCGGTTCCGCTCTCGGCATGTGTATCTACTCGTTATAATCGATACAGCCCCGGGCTTAATACGGTTACGAATCAGAGCGTATTCGATTACATCGATTCCGATATGAGTGCTTTGCGGCGGCTAGTGGGCAAAAAGTATTGCGAGTTACATTGATAGATATTCGTATTAGAAACAGTAACAGTTCTTATTTTGATTTCCTTTTCTTGATGCTGTTTAGCTGCGAAGTGAGTGTACTTGTAAAAACTTGTGAAAAAAACGAAGCACGAAGGTAAGTATATGACTAAATACTTACCTTCGTGCTTAGTTTTTTTAAAAAGGAGCTGTGATAAATTAACGAACATATACACATTTAAACTTTCGCCTCTATGGCATATTCTGTAACTTTCGCCTTTAAAATTTAGTAGTACGAGTAGGATATAGGCAGGGATATAAAATACTAGCGATTACCCGCGACTTTGATCGTGTTTATTCAGAAAATAGTATCCAAAAACGTTTCTCGTGATTTACTGTAACTAATCTTCAAATTTCATCAAGATCCGTTCAGACGTATAGCCGGGAAAAGCCTACAAACAGACAGACAGACAGAGTTACTCTCGATTTTATAGTATTAGTGATTTACTTACAGTAGCTATGTTTATTTTTAGTGTGGGTGCAGAACTACAAGGAATAAAGTACCTATACCTTTTATCCAAATAAAAGCTAATGAGAAAATTTCTGCCTTAGAGAAAGAGAGGAGAGAAGGAGAGAAAGAGATAGCTAAGACAAGAAATAGCACCTGCTTATCCATCTGTAAATACGTAAGTTTGGATCGGCACGCAATCAACTTCCCACCGACCTATTTACTGCACAAGAGCGGATTGTACCGCACCGCTGGCACCTGGAACTTCGCCGGTACTACTATCTGATGGATTTAGTTGTACTTGACAATCCCGAGACTAGTTTCGACACGTCTTGACGTGCTGACTTTAATGGTTGCAACTATTTTAATGAAATTTAGTATTGAGGTAGCTGACACCGTGGATTAACACATAGGCTAACTTTTATCCCGAAAAATGAAGTATTCCCCCGGGAATTTATACGGCAGGTAACACCACGTGGTGCAGCCAGCATTCTTATAACCAAAGAATACTCCCTATAGTTTTTTAAGAAGAGTAGTAAACAAGCAGACGGCCTACCTGATAGCAAACGGTAACCGCTGCCTACATACACCTGCAATACTAGCAGTGCCAACCCGGAAATAAATTTCTAGACACCTATTTTAAAACGCTCCATGTCGTACCTCGGCGGTAACTGCATGTACGTGGTTAGCAAACGGCAAAAGCGGACAGTATGGGACGTCAAACTTAGAGCATGTGAGAATGAGCTCTGAGATGAGCTCAATGACATCCATACTAATATTATAAATCGAAAGTAACTTGAGTCTGTCTGTTTGTAGGCTTTTTACGGCTAGACGGTTGTACAGATCTTGATAATTTTTTAAAATTAGTTACAGTATATCACAAGAAAGGTTTTTGGATACTATTTTCTGAATACGAACGAAGACGCGGGTAACAGCTAGTAATGTATTTGTTTACAATATCAGCTGAATTGTGTTTAAACGCCTAGACAGACGCCTAAAAAGGTGAACACCAAAACGAACATTACGTACTTTTAAAAAAATGTGTCGTCAACTAAAACTAAAAAACCTAATGAAAAATGCAAATGTACCATCTCTCTCTATACTCACAAAATGATACCTATCATGACTTGAGCAAATTGATCAAATGGATCCGCAAATTGCCTCACAAAAAACGAAATGAACCAAGAACTTTCATGAATGAATGTGAACAAGTTCGTAACTAAATCATTGGGGAAACTTGGAGCGACCGAATTGAATAAATTACGTTATCTGATATCATTAAGAATGGTATGATCCGCGGATTGATTGGGTATCTTTCGTTCTGATTTCCAGCTGGAAGTATCCGTAAGTCGGAAGTGTGAGGACGTGTCTCGAGAGAGTTGGCGGCGCGTGATTGGCCCCATTGTGCAGTGGTCTGCCTCGAAACCGCCATTTGGACTGCTCTTTTGAGGTGCTTTTGGACTGCAATTGCATGTTTTAGTAAGTAAAAAAAGGTATAGTTAAATACGACACACGAACACACATTTCACGGATAGTTATGTAAAGTTATCGTCGTGCTCCACGGTCATCGTAGACACTCTACGGTTTTCGTAGAGGTTACGTACTAGGAGTTCCATGCCTGTTTTTTTGATGGTGATTGAAGAGCCTGATATTTTTGAACTTATCTAATATCTGATTTGAAATTATAAATAATTTCTAGTAAAATCGGCAGATTAAATTTGCTCCATTCGAAATAAGTGGCGAAAGCCGTCAAAAACTGTAATTACGGTCACAATACGAGAAAGGAAGCTCAATCATGCGGCAGACGCCGGCGGCTGACCGTTTACCAATATCTCAGCTGAATGGACCTCAATTAAGCCTTGCTGACTAACCTAGAATAAATCTTTTACTTAAAAATTCGATCCCAAAGAATAACTCAGATGACAATCGAAAAGTAAATTACATCCCCTCCCAAATGGGTCCTCGTGAATTATATTTTTGCATTAATCCAAGCTCGGGGAGATTTCTAGTCACGTTCGCAAATTTTATTCGCTTCGGATCTATTATTAAGTAGCTACGTGGTGTTATCTCAGTTTTATTTTGGCTACGTACCTAAAGTAGAAACGTAATTCTGCCGCGAGGCTGCAGATAGAGGCTGGCTGCTCTAACCTAGAGTTATTCAAGAAGGCCGTCTCCCGCCTGCACCTTTTGTGTCGACCATAAAACTCCACGCTTTCTTTATTGGCTCGTTTATTTTCAATACGCCTGTCATCAATATCTAGTGGCTTTTTGTCTTCATATTGGCCGTTCCGTGCGATATTTGGGAAAGATCCAAAGAGACAATGGCCGGCTTTTACTAAAATGACTGCGAAACCAACCGTGCCGTGTAATACGTATTGTATTGTTAGTGAGGCTCAATGCAGAGATTTTTGCAAAAATTGGTTGCGGCATCGTCGTCCCCGACCGTTCTTACAGAACAATGAAAGATGAGGGCCTAAAAATGATTGGAAGTGTCTTTGTTTCAAATTGTTTCACTTCACTTAGAGAAAGTATCTAGAGTTAGAAGTAGCAAAAAGTACTTCCAAAGAAAATTAAATAAGGTAAACATTTTAGTATTTAAGTGCAAGTATATACCTACTTACTTGCATAAGTATTAAAGGCTTACACTAAGTAGGTACCTACCTTAGCTAAGTATTTTTATGTTAAGTGCGGGAATTATTATTTTCTTCGTCCATGTTATAAACTAAAAATGAGCATTTGTTTTGAGGCATCTTTAACACCATTGTACTCATTACATATTCAATGACATACAAAACATGGTTCTACCTACCTGCTTATTTTATTTACGCGACAAAGAGCTGTCAGCTGCACAAGAAGGCGTCAAAACGCAAACACTCTGGCACAATGCAGGTGCTTATCCCTCTGAGGCGAAGGTCCCGCGGTAATACCTCTTCAGTTAGAGGATTATGCCGTGAAACGATTCTGCTTATCGCCTGCCGTCACTTGCCAGTTATAACTGAGATGATCCTTGTGCTGTCTTAGTGTCTTTTCTGCTGTCATCAGCAAAGTTAATTTTCTCTATTTTGTTTTTGGGTAGTGCATGCTAACAGCCCGCATGAGGTGATATTTTTTACATAAGCGTGTCAAAATTTCCGACCAAGTCCTTAACCTATGTATAAAAAATATAAATAAATTCGGGACATTTCCACACACGGTTGCCAGAATACAAACTAAGCAAAGCTTGTACTATGGCTGCCAGAAACTGATATACATACATATATATTTTTAAATACATGCTTTAATAGATATTTGACACCCAGACATAAAACAAACACATATGTTCACCACATAAATGTTTGCCCTAGGTGGGAATCGAACCCACGCCCCTAAACTCAGTAGGCAGGTTCACTACCTAGGTATTAATACCTACTTTTACAGTGTACCTACAAGTAACCGCAACCTATTCTGGAACATCCACTTTGTGCGACGATTTAATGAATAATGGCATAGATATACTGCACCCAATATATATGTACTTCAATTGCACATCTGTACCAGAACCAGATGAAAAATGTAATAATTAGGTAGGTTTGTAAAGCGTTTCTAACGAACAATAATAAAGCTGAAAGATTTCAACCACTTTCTTAAAGAGGACTTAACCCTCTTTCAAAATTATACTTAACTTTCAAAAACTAGTTTCCAACGTTAACGTTAAGTAGGTAAAGTGTTACAATAAGAGCGCAACAATGAGCCTGCACTGGTAGGGAGCTGGTAGGTAGGGAGGCGAGGGAGGGATGCGCTAATGCCCCTCAGAGCGCGGATTACTTCATGGAATGGTCGCGCTTAGCGCCACTCCAGCGTGAAAGCTGCAGGCGATCTGTTTGCCGCCAGCCACTCGCCAGAACAATCAAGTGTCAGCCAAAAGATCTGAGGTGTCTGTATGTAGGTTGCGAACCACTTCGAGTATTTGTTAGACATGGACTTGCTTCTAAGAAATTGCGGGGCGGGGATTTGTGAGCGATCGCTTTTTTCTGAAGATTCTAGATTTCTTCTAAGTCTGAATAAGTATGACAGTAGGTAGGTTCTTACAGACGAATTAAGGGATTTAGGCGTTTGTCGAAGTGAGTTTGAGACAGATCTATTTCAAAAGAAAGCTTCTAAGCAGGCGTATTAACTAAATTATTGTTACTGGGCAGAGTAGGCAACTATTCATTTTATTTTCATTCATAGCTGCCATAAACATAAACATTACGATAACAGTTAATCGTGCTCTTATTAATATTTGAATGAGTACCTACTTATCAATTGAACACACACATTCGAGTATGTAGGTGAGGTAAGTAGCTACATACAATATTTTACAAAAAATACGAGTACAAATGAGGTATAAAAAATGATTGTTGCAAACACATTAATTTTCAAAAGCACTTTCATGGTTTTATCAGTTATCGTAATCAAGGATGGGTAATCTTAATCATTTTAACCATCTTCAATAAAATATTAACTAAAAGCTTCACGATCTACGTTTAAATACATTTCAAAAACAATTTCAAGAATCATTACGTACCCGATCGCATTTCCTTTCTGCTGTCTCAACGATTGTTGAACTTCGGTTGACACTTCCAACAAAGTTGCGAGAGAACTTTTTATTTTCTTCCTCAATTGGCTTCCTGCGAAAAAACTCCGACCAGACTGCCAATGGGAGTGAAGAAGCCAGCATTGATTTAAAGCAGATGACACCGACTCCAGTGCATTATTGGATTTAAGTTTGAAAAAAACAGCTTATTTTTGGTAGTTGATTGGATCAGGCGTTACTTTGCTGAAGTTAATCTTCAAAACTGTTTCTTGAACCAATTTCTAGTGTAAGCTTATTTTTGGTTTTCGTATGCCCGGATTTTTGTCCGGATGGCTGTCTTTCTCGATAGGTCATAATTGGCATAGCGCTAAAAATTGGTATGAACGAATGTTGGGAACATCATAACTTGTAGGAATATTAATAAATTTAAGCAAGTCTTCATGGATCTCACATCTAAAAAAATTAACGTAAAGTTATTTTGACCAGACTAGAAATATAGCCATCGACGTTAGTGCTCCGCCATGGTAGATGGTAGTATGCAAGTTATAGCAAGCTTACACACACTGACTTCAGTGGAATATTGGTTCAATAAATCCGAAACAATAAGCCAGTGCTTTGTTTCGGCTCAACATAAAGGCCAAATCCGGGACCTACCGATATTTTATGCGGTTTTTGTTCATTTGCTTTTATTGGGTATAAATTGGTGTGTATGAATAACGCGACTGACTTTGCCATTCCCATTGCCATTGTCTGAAATGTCGATTATGCACGGACGTAAGTTAATCTAGAGTTTTATGATTTTTAAATTGATTTCACTTTTCTTCTAATACAAATGACCTAGCGATGATAGCCTAGTCGGAGAAGGCCCGCCTCTCAAGCCAGAGGGAGCGGGTTCAGACCCAGTCGAAGGCACGCACCAATTTGTTTGTTGTGTGAACATATGTGCGTATTGTATGACATCTGCTACGTAACTGGAGCCCGGCGTATGGCGACAGGCTCGCCCCCTGTCACATTCGGGACTGAATATCGTCCGTCGAAGTGTGGGTGTTGTACACCTCTGCCAGCCCTCTCGGGGGAAAGGCGTGACGATATGTTATGCTAATATAAAAAAATAATAATGAGATAAGTATTTATTTTTCACACTAAGTTTAATTTTTTTTAATGTTCTTAGTGTGAAAAATAAATAGGTACTTCTTTCTTTAATAATATTTTTTATAATTTTAGAAGAGAAGTAAAGTATTTGTTTGCTACTGATTAATTTTTTTGGTAAGTTATGGTCAGAATACTCGTACTTTAGACCCACAAAAGCAACGGCAGTGTTTAGGGTCATCCGGTGTGTATGAAGAGTATGATTATGTGCAGATAAATCAGTAGTTCATTACTTTCCTATTCCATTTCGAAAATTACATGAATCTTATAAATCTGCAACATTTTGTAAGCTAACCGAAAGCTACGAGAGCTTATCTGTAGTCGGTCGAGAATTCAACTTCAGGCTCCAACATTCCGGCTCGCGTATGTAGATACTCCGATAATATTCCCGTATTGTAGCAAAATGGAAAACGTTATCACGGCAGCGGTAACGTTTCCTGTGATCTCTCGTAAGCCCAGATTAGGTCGGATTGAGTCGAACCGTGCCACCGAACCGGTTATATTGAAGACGTATGCGAACGTCGTGTCGTCTGAAAACCCCCTTAATTTTCATTAACTTGTCAGACTCATTAACTATTCAGAGATAAATTTTGCATCAGTCGACATAGCAAATTAGATATTCTTACTCAGGTGCAAAACTAGCCCAAGTATACTTTTTTCTTGTTTCCAAAAAGTCTCTTATTGTTTTCTGCTTTCAAGTACAGGATTAACTCAAGCACTGCTAAAGAACAACAGCTAATTAAAGAATATTTTATATTCAAACTTATGAAAATTCTGCTCCACGGCAAAGCAAAAAATGAAAGATCAAAAAGGCGTTTTCACAAAGAGTACCCTACATCTTTTTAGCTCTCATTGAATACGAAATGATCTTTACGTTTAGAATTAGAGGTTGGCTTAAAGCTTTGCAGAAATAGCGGAACATAGTTATTTTGAAAAGGCTTGCACGGCGCGGCGCGCGCCCGCGGCTCTAGGCGGGTGGGAATATAATAATAGTCGACGGGGCACCGCGGAATATCATCTCAGTACATTGTGAGAGGCAGGATGCTCATTAGATGAACGCCCGGGGCCGACCGCGCCGACCCGACCCTACCTCTACATTGCCACAGCTCATGTACAACGAGACTCCTTCGTAGTAGCTGAACTTCTCTGAGCATATGTGAACTTATTTCAGACGAGTAAGACTATCAAATTTAGTAGTATTGAATGTCTGTAGGTAAAGGTATCAAAGCTATTTTAAGCTAATAAATTACGCTTTAAACATTTAATGGATAGTTATGTATTTTGTAAGTTTATAATTGAGCTCAAGTATAAGCGAGTAAGTACTTAGTTATTTTCGAGGTTAGACTCAATAACGACTAGACTAACTAATTGACTTACTAATAATTTTAACTGTGGTATTGCATTGCTTTCTAGTAGAGTGCACATCTCGTTTAAATTAGTTTTATTATCCAGGCCTAACTGTTGCTTACTAAATCACAAAAGTTTAAACCGAAAGCGTCTTTTGTGTTTCTTTTTAGACCAGCTTAATTTTTTTCCATGACGCATGCCGCACTTGATTCAGCGAGAAGTTGTACAATTTTATTATGTTTCGAAGCATTTAGATGTATAATCTTTTTTGGTCAAAAGTCTATAATGAAATGATAATATTAGGAGGACGACTCGACGACGATCGACTCAGGTTCAGGCTGCGTCATGTTTCTTGTAGGTTAGATTGAATAAAAAAAAAGAAGGTATTTAAACTCCATAACATTGAAAGAAGTTTTATGAGAAGTCAGTTAAAAGTGTGTACCATGAAGCTTACAGAGCACCCAAGTTATATGACTTACAAATTTATCGCGGCAACCTGTACGACTTACAGGCCTAAGCATTAACCTTGTTACGTTATCGCCAGAGTTGCGAGCGGTGTTAACATTATAATTGTAACGAGTGTAACTCGTGGAATAATATCTGAGTTTGTGAAGTCGAAGTAATGTTTTAATCTTATCATTTGAGTCAAGTTTCATGTCTCGCGAAAGTTTGATCCGCGGTTGAAGTTTCGAGACGAGCTTACAACTGTGACTGGGACTCGAGTGGGTCCTGCTTAGATCGCTTTGCTGTTAGTGGCACACTCTACTTTTACTGTAATGCTCTTACTGTTATAGCATAACTAATAGCATGTACTTAAGTATGTTTTATTAATTGCTAGCTACGTCCCGTAGTTTTACCCGCGGTCACACAAGAACTGTTTTTTACTACCTAAGAAAATGTACTACCACTAACAATTTTTTACTACTTCTTTACTTTTTTTTTAAAACACAAAAACAAATTTTCTACTTTAACAAACGGACATACCGTTGGTGTCCCCGACAACGTGTATGCAAAAATTCATGACGAAAAGTTGAGTAGTAAAGGCGTGAAAGCGTAACAAACAAACTAACTCACTTTTGTGTCTAAAAAACATATTATGTTGGTGCAATAGATGGATTTTATAAATGCGGATAAGGATGATGTTGGCCTTAAATAGTTGTTTGTCTAAAAAATTTACTGCACTAAAGTTAGGAAAGCTGATAGGTAGGTGAGGTGTTTGAGGCTGCAGAATGTACCCCCCTTAACTCCATTCTAGAGCAAAGCTATTAATTTTACCTATCTATTTGCAGTTTCCTGCCTGCCGGTGTATTTCGGAAATAATCTCTTTTGTTCAAGCCCGGGCTGACTAAGCATTTCCAAAGTTAAGAAGCCTTGTTTGGCCGTTCCCGATATTTGTTAAGATCGTGTCGGTTTAGGAGATGCCAGCTCGAGATAATTAATGTGTAGAGCTCCTTCAAACTCATCTCTCGGTAATTTAACTTGTAATTGAATAACTAAGTTTTACAAAAGGTGTTTTCGTAACGAAGACTGCCGTCTTGATTACTCGTACGAGGTTTATTTACGAACATTTCAACTTGTATGCTGATAATATTGTTTTTCGTTCTGGAAGCACACGAGTTTAGATATTGATCTATGATTATCTGAGAGATTATCTGACTCTAACCTCTATATCAATAAATCCAATTCAATTTGTACATTTGTGAACATAATTATTGTGCGTATTCAATGTCATCTGCCACATAACGGGAGCCTGGTCTATGGCGACAGGCTTCCCCCATGTCACATTAATTGAGATTGAATATCGTTCTGCGAAGTGTGGGTACTTAAATACACCTTTGCTAGCCCCTTCGGGGAAAAGACAAGACGGTATGGATGGTATTATGATAGATACGACTGGATGCATTTTTGGCGCTCTACATCAATTTCAATAATTATATCTTTTGGTTAAGGCCCTGACCAATTTGTGAGAGTGCTAGTTATTTCTACCCATAATCTTATTTCAAATAAGGATATATTTATTATTAACAACGGACCTCCTACGGATTTGTAGTATGGCTTCAGCTTTATTTACCGACCACTGCAAGACAGTAGTGTGACGCAAGGAAGAGGTATTCGTACAGTAATTGATGCGCTGTTTACACTATCAAGATGACATAATGAATGGAGGGCGGCGGCACAATTAATAGCTTCTTAGGAATGCGCCCAGCTGCAGCGGTGCACTGATAACGGGCAAGATAAATGTTAAACAGAAATCACCCTCGATGTCTTGCGTGGTCTCTGTGTGTTGATTAAAGTTGAGCTTTGATTTAAACTTTAATTTTAAAACTTAACCATTTGGTTTTTTGGTGCAACACCTAAATATTTTTTGTGAGACAATAAATAAAAAAAAAAATTTTTAGTACTTACCTACGTAACAAACTTACCTAATGTACTATTCCCCTCTACGGTACTAAGGTATCAAGGTACTATTCATACTATTTCCCTTTTTTTAAATTTTTAGTGGATGTGTCTCATAATACTTTTAGCTACGAGTAAACTTATAGTCAAAGAGCAATAGAGAGCTCTATGCTAGTTTCCTTGCGAGATCGAATCAGAAATGATGAAATCCGCAGGCAAATCAAAGTAACCGACATAGGCTGAAGAGTTGCCAGATTGAAGAGGCAGAAGTCGCAGCCAAACCAACTGGCCATGTGGCAGAAAGATTATCCAGTGGCGACCACGAACCGGAAGACGCAGCGCGGGAGGCCTCCCAGGCGAACCAACGATCTAGTGAGGGTCACTGGAAGCCGCTGGATGCGGGCAACGCAAGACTGTTCGTTGTGGAGATCATTGAGGAAACTCTTCGTCCAGCAGTGAACGGGCTCTCACGGGCTGACATGATTATGAAATTTATAGTTTTACTTTGTGGTTTATAGATAAATACTTAGTTTTGTACTTATAAAAGTGTGGATACCGGCTTTCAACTTTTTTCTTTTCGATTACTTTTTTATAGTTATGGTACCTATCTACTCCGTTTAAAAGTTTCGTTATCAACGCTTTTCATTAAGCTCGCAAAATAAAACCCTTAATCAAGATTAAATTTCGATGAGATAAAACCGCAAATTAAAGAGTCCTAAAAAACCATTACGAGCAGAATCGCTCAAGATTTAACGCGCGAACGAATAAGAAACCCGTTCCACCACAATTAAAAAGGGATTTGAAGGTAAGCACAGCTCCGACATTATCAGAACATTGTAATGGGCAAATCAATGTCGCTCCGGCGCACAACTACTACAGACTACGTAATCTTAAAACGCCACTTTAGCCGAAGTCATTCGAGGTAACGAGACCATAACTCCGTCTTGTCTGGATACAGCGTAATCCTTGCGTTCACGAAACTCCGCAGATTCAGATAGAGGATAGAAATACGATTAGTGGGGTTTGTTTAGTTTGATTGGAGCCGGGTAAGCCGCGGTTGCCGGGAGATAGCACGATTTCTTCGCGTCCGTGGTTGATAACTCCGATACTGTGTAACGGCGGGATCAGTGACGGTTAATCTATAAGCCGGCGGGTTCACACGATACGGATCTGAGTCAGATGTTGTCTGTCTTGCTTAGGACGGGCACGAGTGGGTTAATGACTCGGAAATCATTCGGGTTAAGTTACTTCGGGCACGGATTGGAAGATAAGGGCTAACAGATTTGTTGGTGTCGTGTCAGGGGCGTCCCGGCTCTCGACTCGAGTTCATGAGAGTTCGTGCGGACGATTCTATTAACTGCCTAATAAGATTAGGTTTTGTTAAATTTGACACTATAAAGATATTCGCTACTTTACTGAAATTCATCAATTTACTCAGACTATTTTAATATTAATAAGTGAGCTTTTGAAATTTTAATTTAGAGCTTAAATTCAGCGCACGAGAAAGTTTTAACTATGATAATTATTTTTGTCATTTTCTGAAAGGTTTTCACGAACAAGTTTTCCAATGAAACTAATAAGCGTAGCTGAAATTAATACAAGCCAAAAGCAAGCCTGTCACTTGCCTGCGGCTTCGCTCGCGCCGGCGAATGCCGGATAATCAATTAGCCGTTGACCGGGTGCATCCGGCTGCAGCGGAACTATGATGAGACGCCGGATAAATGGACCGGAAACCTACGCTGCCTCTTACAGCCTGCCTGTTGTTAATTTGATATACACGCATGGGTTTAATTTGTTATTGTACATAGTGCCGTTTTTTTGGCAGGTTATTTGTTAAAATGCTATACGAATGTTTAACGTTTCTAGTACTTGATAGATAGTTCCATTTTAAGTTTATTGTTACACCCCTTTACTATCAAACGTTGTGGGTATGGAACTTCGAAATTTTGTTGTGCTTTCTTTGTCTTTTTCGACCAAGTTTTTTTTTTGATTGAGTTATAATAAAGAATAGACAAATTGGTGAATAACTATTCCGACGCTATACAACATTTTTTGTCAGGAGGATATTGTTTTACGTATTCAAGTTTACTCACACAATAACATTGGCATTACTTGCCGATTAGTTAAGTTTGCTTCGGGTTATTTTTAGGAAACGTGTTACGATTAGTAATGCTTTTTTTTTCTCGCCTGATGTTAAACGACGTTGTGGTCTAAGATGGAGCACGACGACCTATAAGGTACTTATTCACTCTAGCTTTGAAGTTTCGTAGAGTGAAGAAGTACAAAGACGGCAGTTGAGTGAGGCGCTACAAGTTGCTTAGCCAAATGAAACTTATAATACTCGGAACTACATAGTTAAATACAAATAATTTTATCCCAGGCAAAAAAAAACTATTTAAAAAAAAATTATTCATCCTTGACGAAATATAGTACCTACCAACGTTTAAAAAAAAATGTAAGGAAGTAGGTATATTTTTCACAATCGAAATTCAATTAAAATAAGGGCAAGTGCACAATGTAACGTCTCAGTGAGCTCACAACAAGGAGTTATCAAGTGTCTTGACAGTAGGCCCTCGACCGCGAGCGCTTGATAATTGACGCTCGGGAAATTACATGTCGGGCCGCAGACAGTTGTTGATGACGTCACGACACTTGATTATAAACGATTTATTTAGAGGTATCTACTGCGAGCGTATCAGGGAGGAGGCCCATCTGTCACGGAAGTTCGAGGTGACGAGAGTCGCTTCGTTTTATAGTTCAGAGTCGATTGTTTAGGTCAGTAAATATAATTGACTATTTATCAGTCTCTAGTGCCTAGATGTTGATTGCTGTAATAATCATTATTTATATCATTACTTTTATATTATTTTATTTATTTACTTTTATTTATTTTTGCGATGATAGCCTGGTTGGAGAAGGCCTGCCTCTCAAGCCAGAGGGAGCGGGTTCGAGCCCAGCTGACGGCACGCACCAATTTGTTCATTATGTGAACATATTTGCGTATTGTATGTCATCCGCTACATGACTGGAGCCCAGTATATGGCGACAGGCTCGCCCCCTGTCACATTTGGGACTGACGCCTCTCTAGCCTGGAGTGGCTTCGATCTCAGCCTAAGGCTTCGCACCAGTTTATTCAGAAATCAGAATTCATTGTGTGAAAACATGTGCGGATTTAATGCCATCTGCTACGTTACTGGAGCCCGGTGAATGGCAACAGACTCGCCTTCCCCACCCCCCCACATTTTGGACTGAATATTGTCCAAACGAAGTGTGGGTGTTGTTATACACCTCTGTCAGCCCCTATGGTGAAATGGCCTGACGATACGTCATGTTATTATTCGGCACTATGCTAAATCTGAACTTCCATCATTGTTTTTTCTATGGAATATTTTCGAAAATAAAACCTACAATATGGCTCAATTTGTTGACCGGTTTCCACAGCAGGTCCACTTGCTATCCGGTAAGTGTCCGGGTAATTAATGTTCCGCCAAACAGTGCGCCGGATGTCCGCCGCCCGGTCATGGTAAAATTCCCGGATGTCGAGCTATTGCGATACTGAGCTTTTCCCGCTTGTATGCGATGTGCGTGATTTTAGGAAAGGCAAGCGAGAATGGCAAATATAAGACAACATTGTGACTGTTGCAGATAAGGATCTGCAACGTTTGTTTAATAACCATAGCTGTGCACCGCGGTGTTAAGTAGCCTACGTAGTGTGCCAATCCAGGGCATGCCTATGCTACCAAATTACATTACTTACTCTAATCCGTTCAGCCATTTGAGCGTAAAGAAGTACCAAACAAACACACAAGAAGTACAAACTTTCGCAAACCCGTAAAACCGTGACCGTAAACCGTTAACGTTTAAACCCATAGCTTTCACTATAGAATTCTCTACCAGGAACGCAATAATTCATGTAAACATAACATACTTGTTTTAACTGTTTAGTAACCCTGTTTACAAGTATATTTTTTAAATAATGAAAGTACTTAATACATTTTCCATCGTCGTTGGTATGAAACTAGTTTTATTTCCATGGACATAATTGAAAGGATTGCACATACCAGCCACGCGGCGAGCTCTCGGCTAACACGAAAACGGAACGAAAATTCAATAGTGCACGATGGTAATAAAACGTGGCCTGTTGACAGCGAACCGTTGCACCATAGTTGAGACTTCATTTCAGTTGGTAAATTTGTCGACCGTCTGTCCGAAACTGCGAGCTTATTGCGTTCCCTGCTTGTTTGTCCGGCCGGTCAAAGCTTTGAAAGTTGCAAGGTGCGCCCACAATCAAATAAATGTCACGGTAAAATGACGTTTTACAGCTTTTGGCTGAGCTCGACGATGCATGCACTGGCTTTCATAAATTATGCTTTTGGTTTCGTGAGCGGGGATCGGAGCGTCGTGCATCAATGGAAAATGATGATGCATTTTCACTTTAATGCCACGACGAAATTTCGCAGCGTTAATTGAAATAGTGAGATGAAAATAATAATTATCGTTTCCTGTTTTTTTTTATGTTGTATAAATTAATCCTTACTTACTCTAGTATAGTCAGGGCCGGATTGAGAGGTGTGGAGGCCCTAGGTCAACAAAAGACGGGAGACCTCTAATTATTTCTCGAATAAAATTTGATGAAAACTCAGTGAAAAATATTGCAATTTTATTTATTCCAAGAAATAATTTAATATTTTATCTCATCATATGTATCAACTTGTACAGAGTTGGTATCAAAAGTCAAAAAAAAAATAATCGGAAAAGTGGTTGACCTGCTAACATTTTTAATTTCTTTTTTTAATAGCTATTGTCGGAACCCTCTCTTGTGGAGGCCCCGGGGCCGTAGCCCCGCCTGCCCTCCACTAAATCCGGCCCTGAGTATAGTACACTGAAATCTTCTATAGTGTACTTTATACTTATTCTTTAATGTTGCTTTGCCTAAATATAGTTCATGTGTCACAATCAATTAACATTTATGAATCTTTAAAGAAAATCTCTATAAAAAATAAAATTAATTAAAGTATGAAATTAATCTATGACCTTAATTTTTCTTATAAAGCTCATATCTATAAGACAATTGAAGCGGTAACCTGATCTTCCAGGCGGTAACCAAACGGAATCACACAGGGTAATCCAACCATAACTAATATTCCACATTCGAAGAAGTCGCAAGTCGGCTTCGCACTCAGTTCCGATCCCAGCGCCCGATCGAGGCACTTGGCACAAGTTAAATGTAGTGTAAACAGAGGGTAGGTAGTTATCGCAACACAGCGCGCCACTAAATCTTCACTACCGCCCGAGCGCGGCCGTTTGTCATCTCGCCTACCGTCGCTCATGCCCTGTACTGCTTATGTCGTGTGTGATGAGGATTACGATTTATCAATGTAGGTACTTTGTAATTTGTAAAAACTCCGCGAACATGGAAAATAAATGAGACTTGCACGACCCGCCGCAAGACGAGACGGCAATTTCTTGATTTTTTAGTGTTAGAGGTTTTCATCGGAAAAGCAGTGAAACTCTATTGACTGTCACTCTTAATTTACTTCTACACTAATCCTACTAATATTATAAACGCGAAAGTTTGTAAGAATGGATGGATGGATGGATGGATGGATGGATGGATGGATGTTTGTTACTCTTTCACGCCAGAACGGCTGAACAGATCTAGATGAAATTTGGCTCAGAGATAGATTATAGTCTAGAATAGCACATAGGATACTTTTAACCGCGGGTGAAACCGCGGGGCGCAGCTTGTAATATTATAAAGAGGAAAGGCTTGTATGTTTGTAACGATTAAACTCAGAAACTACTGGTCCGATATCAAAAATTCTTTCACCATTAGAAAGCTACATTTCCACTGAGTGACATAGGCTATGAAACGCAAGAGAGCTAGTAAATAAAATAAATACGAAAGTAACTCCTTTTATGGTTGTAGCTACATTTTCAGGAATCAAGTAAACCCATCTTTAAAGTAAGCAGGCAAACCCACAGAAAAACGTATTATTTAAAGAACCCAAGAAATATTTTTTGTTTTCAAAAATAAATTCAACGTTATTTGTTAATTACTTAAATAGTCTAAAGTAATCTACGTTAATTATAAACAAGAACACTTTTTGTCTTTGTGAAAAGATTCAACTAAAGAAAAAGCTCAAGAGACAGCTTTTAATTAAATCTGTAAGCTCTACTTTTTGCTAGACCGAAAAAAGTCTTTGCAGCGTAGTACCTAGTTAACTTTTGTCATTCAGTTACACCGCAATACAAAGGCCTGCTTTTAACTAAACGAAGTTTATCCTAAAGCAACAGCCGCCTGATCCCGGTTTTGTAGCTTTCAAAAATAGCTTCAGTCTACTTCAGACTTAGCTACGTTTTATTTTAATATGCTAAAATATACTCAGCACTTTAATGTTCCAGCTCTAGTTGAACTCGCTAATGAGTTTTTCAATTTGAAGCAAAATAGAGACATAATATTTGAGTTAAATACGTTCATTTGCGTCAAGTTAGCTTTAATAATTTGATGACTGAATGCTTTTGCCTTTTTTATTAGGCTATATGCAAGTACGCTATTATTTACGTAAGTAGGAATAGCTGCTACAACTGATTAAGGCCTCGTCTTATCATTGCAATTATATTAATTAGTTTACGTCATGATTCCAACTGAACACATATATATCGTCACGCCTTTCCCCCGAGGAGGCTGGCAGAGGTGTAATACAACACCCACACTTAGCCGGACGATTTTCAGTCCCAAATGTGACAGGGAGCGACCCTGTCGCCATACACCGGGCTCCAGTCATGTAGCAGATGACATACGCACATTTTTTCACACAATGAACAAACTGGTGCGTGCCGTGTGCTGGGTGCGAACCCGCTCCCTCTTGCTCACAATAGCCTAATTAGGAGAAAACAATGGACATAAGAACAACGATCACTTGCATTCCAATATAACAAGAAGCGTAAGTATCTACCCATTTTATATTCATACAATGAGAACGTTATGATTGCAAATCGGCTTACAATCTATCAGGGCGCGTATTCACAACAAAAGACTCAACAGGGTAATATTTCCAATCGTAAGGAGCATACGCTCACGTCTGTTCGGGTTGGAGATTGGTACATAATATTGCAATCTCCGTCGGCAAACACTACTCCACAACGGTATATGCGTTAGAAACGATGATTTTCATCTAAGATAAATGCCATGCATATAACAAAAGACATTTTAGCTGTTAGTTGCGATTTAACATAATTTGTTTATAAATTCTTAGTCATTGAATATATCGATGAACGTACACAAAAAAAAAACCAGGATGAACACAGAACCTCCTCTTTTTTGGAAGTTGGTTAAAAAACTAATCATCAGGTGTGTCGCCTAATAAAAGGTTTCTCTCTTGTTTAATAATGTTATATTTTTAAGCCCCGGCACAAAAACAACTGGGTGTTAAAAATTTGACTGTCTGTGTGTGCGTTTGTGTTTGTATCGGTCTGTGGCATTGTAGTTCCCAAACGGATGAACCCATTTTGTTTTTTTTTTTTAATTTGAGAGGTGAATTAGTCGGGAGTGTTTTTAGCTATGATTGATGAAAATCGGTGTTGAGGGTTTTGTAAATTTTAATTGACAAATTTTTCGTACTAAATCTGTCAAAATTTATCTTATATCTTTAAATGAGCAATTCTTGTAAAATGAAATAATAATAATGAATAAATAATAATGATAATTGGAATCTCGGAATCGGCTCCAACGATTTTCATACAATTTAGTATATAGGGGGTTTCGGGGGCGATAAATCGATCTAGCTAGGAATCATTTTTAGAAAATGTCATTTAATTCGTGTTTTATCGATAATCAACTTAAACATAAACTTGGAAGAAAAATAACAAAAAACACAATTAAAAAAAAAAAAATACCGAGCAAAGCTACTACTAAAGCTACGGTCATCCAGGTACTTTAAGTATTAATTTATTACTATCGAATGCAATTTGAAAACCAGTTACATTTGAAATATCTAAATGTAAAATTATGAAAGTAGGTATACTATAAATATATGTCAAACGAGTGTTCGTTGGTTAGCTGCCGTTTTAAAATGCGTTTAATTATGATTCTTAATGTAAAACTTTTAGGGTTAAGGGTTTAATGGCTTAAGACGTATCTATTTATTGTTTTATATCATTGGCTAGGAAGCAATACTTACGCGGCGGGCCCGCGGTTAAACTTCCCAGCGTACAGCAATACGCTCTTTCGTATTTAACCACTTGCGGTTAAAGCCTCTTGTTCTTACTTGAGTAAGCATATATATTATGTACAATGTATGAGTAATTCTGTATGGAATGTACCTAATGTAGTACCAGAATTCTTAGCGGTTTAATAAAATGTCATATTTTATTTATACTACATAAATGCGCCTCACAGTTCCTCCCGCGGTCCCACAAGAACCGTTAATATTTTCTGCTTATTTAGACGTCTTTATCAAATCAAATCAAATCAAATCATTTTATTTGCATGTCAATGGGTTAAATAAGGTTAAAAGAATTAAAATTAATGTTCAGCCATTAACGACACTAGTCGTGCAAAATTTTTACAATATTATGAGTCTAGTAGTATTCAAACAATATTAAATCATTATAATCATTTCAAATATTAATGTCATTATAGTTAAGTCATTTGCAAGCCCAATTATAAAAATGTAAGCGACAAGTCATTTTATTTAAAAATTCATCGGTTTCATAGAAACACTCCTTCACTAACCACTTCTTCAGCTGTGAACAGAATCGTCTATAAGGGATGTTCATTAGCTCTTCCGGAAGAGAATTAAAAATCAAGGCAGCCATGTGAACACAGTTTTTCCGATACAGCTCGAGCCGTGGTTGAGGTAGTTTGAGGCGAACTCGAGGGGCGGACCTCTTGTTAATGTTGTCATAGAGTTCAAATAACGTGGGGTTGTTCATGACAAATTTTGCCATCTCAAAAATGTATAAGCTAGGGACTGTCAGGAGATTATTAGCTTTAAAGGTTGGCCTACATGATTCATCCCATTTCATACCGTAAATTGCACGTATGCATTTTTTTTGCCCTACAAATACTTTTTTAATGTCACTAGAGTTGCCCCATATAATTATGCCATAGCGCAAAATAGAACAAACATAGGCATGATAAACAGTCATTACAGAGTTTTGGGAGGTGCATTGTCTTAACCTTTTTAAAGCAAAGACAAGAGCATTTAATTGATTTTGTAATAGATGAATGTGATCCTTCCATGTCAAATGCTCAATGTCCATGTCAATGTCAAATGTTATATCCTTTTCTATGACAGTGTGGATCAGTTAAGTACCTAGTTAAGGCGTGAAACCGTAACAAACAAATAACAAACGAACAAACTCACTTTCGCATTTATAGTTTAGTTTTTCAGATTAGGATTTGGATGAGAATATAAAAACTGTAAATACTAGTAAAGAAAAGTTCCTACTTACACGGAAAAAAAAAATTAGCTGCTGTTACTACATTTTAGTTGTAGTAGCAAATATCCTTTCAAACTATAGGGACAGCTAAGTTTTTTGTTAGCGTAGCAAATTGTTTTTAGCTGAACGAATTTAGCTGTTGCAGCTAACAATCTTAACAATACTTAGCAGTAGTTGCTAACAATCTTAATAATTAGCAATAGCACGTAAATATTTTATCCTAAAGTAGTTAAAATATTTTGCTCTAGATAGCTAATTGAAACATTCGAATTTGTTTTGTTTATAAGATAACAAATTTAGTAAACTCAGTTAAGTAATTTGCAGTAACTGCAACTTGATTGTGATTCTCCTAGCAAAATTTTATTTTGAATAGTAGCTAAGCAGTCTTCGTCGTAGTCAACAAAACTTTGCCAGTGTTTCGAAGATATTTGGTGCAGCAGCTAAGACACAGGCAGCAAAACAGATTTAGTTGCCACAACTAAACCATTTTTTTCAGTGTAAGGTCTCTAGATTTTACCTACGCATGGAGACACATTCGTAAATCACAAATGTTTCTGAAGCCTGTAAGTTTCTAAATAACTGAATCGAAGTATCATCGGCAGTAAATATCCAATAAATAATTTCATACTTCGTTATCAAATGACTACATGGTTAAAGGATTCCCAAATAGCAACGAAACCATAACGAAATAGGAAAATACAAGCAAGACTAACAACAATGTAGCCTTTAGGTAGATGATTGTACGAACGCATTCAACGTTAACCGCTCACTGTTTAAAGCGTCTTTCCGCGATTACAAAATGGAAAATACAGAAATTAAGGCAAAGTTTCGGCGGGTGCCTCTTTTATGACGTGTTCTTATCTCTCGGGAACGGCGCGTGTAGTATGAGTGTGGAGTAAACCAGGTTCACTTTGCCTCTAGAAACTTCCGCGCGGAATTTCCTTTACATTATTCCGTGTCGCATAAGGCATACATTGCTACGATTGAACCAGAATACGTGAAGATGTGCCGTAGCGGGTGTTGTACAAGTGGTACCTATTGTGGCAGAGGCGCTTTGTTTGCCAGTGTCGCCGATATATCTCGAAAGTTCTGCGGTGCAACAACGCATCTCTCCACTTCTATGTATCTAGAAGATCGAAAAGCAAAGTGTTTTAAATAGCTGGGGTTTTTTATTTTCCACGCTAAGCGTAATACAAAAAAATTGCAGCAGGACGTAGCGGCACTCACGAAAATATAGGATCTGAAAAATTGCAGCTTGGATTTCAAAACTTAAAACATGAAATGATATTTTTACATTTAACTACATTTTGATCCATCTATCAACTAGGATCATTCCGGATCTATCAACAAAAAGTCACCCGAAGCTCAATAATTTTTCAACAACAGTAGTTGCACAAGTTAGACCTTAACTCGTTGGACCGACTTCGTTAAAGAAGCCACGCAGACCACCATGGTGCAGTGTACTCGCAATGCAGCAAACCGCCGGATATGGAGAGGCCTTGCGAGAAGAGCAGCAGCCCTGGGGAGGGATGAAGACAGCGAGGAGTCTTGTACAATTCAAGCAACCACGACCACTCTGCCAAGAGTGCATGACTAAGAAGAAGTTGCACAAGTTAAAGAAATCATTCAGAAGGTTACAACAAAATAAAATGTGAAATGTAAAAATAAAATTCTCGCATGGAATATCTTTTAATGTGTACATATGGGGCAGTCGATCGTACGGATTGCAATGTTTGTTTCAATTTCCTGAGCGGGCTCGCTTTCCACCGTTCTGGTGCTCTGTTGTGTTTTTCTCTGAATGTTTGGCATTGAATTTTTTACTTTTTCGTCGTGATACAGTTTTTGTAAGCTTGTTGCCGTACACAAACCATGATTACAATGTATTTAAATAGAAACAGATTGAGGTAGAGTATGCAGCCGTTCAGCGGCTTGTAGGGAATAAACGACAAGCACATGGTCAGTTTTTATCCTACTTCCTACTAACATTATAAACGCAAAGGTTTGTAAGAATGGATGGATGGATGGATGGATGGATGGATGTTTGTTACTCTTTCAAGCCAGAACGGCTGAACAGATATGGATGAAATTTTGCACAGAGATAGATTATAGTCTAGAATAGCACATAGGATACTTTTCAACCGCGTGTGCGGGCCGCTGTGAAATAAAGAGCCCTACAAAAATGAAATTTCCCAAATTTCTTGGTAGTTTTTGAGCAGGTGAGAGCATCTCACTTGCTTACAAAGTGCCGGAAACTCTACTTATACATATCGTCACGCCTTTCCCCCGAGGAGGCTGGCACAGGTGTAATACAACACCCACACTTCGCCGGACGATATTCAGTCCCAAATGTGGCAGGGGGCGAGCCTGTCGCCATACACCGGGCTCCAGTCATGTAGCAGATGATATACAATAGGTACGCACATATGTTCACACAATGATCAAATTGGTGCGTGACGTCGGCTGGGTTCGAACTCGCTCCCTCTGGCTTGAGTGGCGGACCTTCTCCCAACTAGGCTGCCATCGCTTTTTACTTATAAGTACATAAAAACAACTCTACTCCCCCGTAGTTATAAGTCACCTCGCAAGTCTTCAGCGTTGATGCTAAGTACTACTTAGACTTTAATTCGAAACTGATCAATACCATCTATTTACTCCTACTGGACCCGAAAACTTACTGGGTAGTGAAACGACAGCATATTGGGTTCGTTATTTAACTTAAGCAACGAATAAATATAGGAATGGAATGTCAAAGGGATAGATCAAAAGCAGGGTAGCCTTTCGGGGAATTTTTACTCTTTACTACACATAACTATTAAGGGCAGTATGAACTGACGCAATCACATTGCGATCATGTGAACACGATCGGAACCGGAAGCGCGATCGCCGGACGTGATGCTGAAGATCATGACGTGATAGCGCTGGTTTGCGACGACGTTTTTATAGGTATTTCGGCCCCTTCAAAAACATTGTCATTTGCACCAACTTTTTATCAGTACCTATTTTCATCAGATTTTCACAATTCACGTAAAGTCAATAGATTATTCCTTAGTAGTGGATACCAAAATAAAACTGTTAGTTTAACAAAATGATTTTACTTTTATAAATTCTAATAATATTATCACTTTCTTAAAACAAGCTTTAAAATGGTGTATTCCTAGCAGATGGCACAGAAGAGATGATTATAAATACCGAAACGACTTGTTAACTTCCTGTTAACGGCTAAAGTGTTCACAATGAAAGTGTTTCATTGAGCAGTCCGTTTGTCCGTGGTGAAAGGAAAATGAAACTAAGTAGGTGTACAAGCGTATGGGCATTGGATTGTACTTCTCTATTTTGCTGCCTGTGATGCAATCAGTACCACCTATGTTGTACAGTTTATACCTTCCCACAATTAATTGATGATGATTAGTTGTGTAGTGGTTGCATCAAGTTAAATTAAGGCAACTGAAATACCTACCAGTACCTTCGATGCTTCGTTGGGGACTACCTCTCGCATAGAGAGGTAGTCTACCCGACGAAAGACGGGGAGGGCTGCAGCCCCATGACCCGCGGTGTTCCACAGGGGTCCGTACTGGGCCCCACCCTGTGGAACATAGGGTATGATTGGGTGCTGCGAGGCGCTAACCTTCGTGGCGTTGACGTAGTTTGCTACGCCGACGACACGTTGGTTACCGCCCGGGGACGGACGTATAGGGAGGCGTCCGTCCTGGCTACAGCCGGAGTTGCGGCTGTGGTAGCCAGGATTCGGCGGTTGGGCCTGGAGGTGGCGCTCCACATGTCCGACGCCATATGTTTTCACGGTTCTCGGAGGGCGCCACCTGCAGACTCATCGATTGTTGTGGGTGGAACCTCCATTGCTGTTGGGTCGACGCTGAAATATCTCGGCGTCGTACTTGACAGCAGGTGGAGGTTCGAAGCCCACATTCAGAGGCTGGCCCCGAGGCTCGTGGGGACGGCGACTGCGCTAAGCCGCCTCCTTCCGAACCTCGGTGGGGGTGGTGGGAGCTGCCGCCGCCTATACATGGCGGTGGTGCGCTCCATGGCCCTCTACGGGGCCCCAATATGGGCCGGCTCCCTGAACACCAGGGGGAACGCTCGGCTCTGCGGGGCCCAGAGGGTCATGGCGGTGAGAGTGTGCAGGGGCTACCGCACACTCTCACACGAGGTGGCCTGCGCCATTGCGGGCTCCCTCCCGTGGGACTTGGAGGCTAAGGTCCTGTCCGACGTATACTGGCGCAGGGCGCGGGCGCGCGAACAGGACCTACGGCCTGCCCCACGAGAGGTGGAGCAGTGGAGGCGAGACTCCAGGGATGCTGCCCTGGAGTCCTGGAGCAGGCGGCTCGCGGTGGACCGGAGGAGGGGGGCCGGAGCCGTCCGATTTCTGGAGGCGGTCCGGCCCGTACTTAGGGAATGGGTCCACCGTGAGCATGGGGGTCTCTCCTTCCGGCTGACCCAGGTACTCTCGGGGCACGGATGCCTCGGGAGATACCTGTTCAGCGTAGCACGGAGGGAAGAGACTCCGGTGTGCCACCAGTGCGGCTGCGCGGAGGAGACGGCGCAGCACGTGCTGGAGGTATGCCCGGGGGCGGCGGAGCCACGACTGGCGTTGGTCGCGGCTGTAGGGGCGGACCTCTCGCTGCCGACCATCCTATCTAGGATGGTCGCCGACGAGGGGTCATGGAAGGCTATGGTCTCTTTCTGCGAGGAGGGAGGTGATGTCGCAGAGAGAGACCGAGGAGCGGGAGAGAGAAAGGGACCCTCTTTCTCTCCCGCTCCGGAGGGCGCGGACACGGAGGCGAGCCAGCAGGGCTCGCACACCGTCTCCGCTAGGAGGCCCAGGTGCGCCGGACACGGGGGTGTCTGGTGCTCCCAATTAAGGAGGGTCTCCTGAGGAGTCGATGCCTTGGTGTCCAGGGCATCGCTTCGGAGCTGGGGAGGGGGGCGAGTCCCCTCCTGAGGTGGGTCCGGCTGCGGACAGCGGCGTGGTGGGGTTACGGAGATTCTGAGAGAGGCCCCGTGACCCCGCCATGGCCGACGAGGATGGACACCGTGGGGGTTTAGTCGGTAGGGGTGCCCTTCTGGCATCGAGTCCGACATACCCCGCTGCGCCTCCCCCGGGGCGTAGCGGGGATGTGTAAGCGCATTCCCCCACGAAAAAAAAAAAAAAAAAAAAAGGCAACTGAAATACCTACTGAAAACTCCCATCAAATATTAGTAGCCACTTTTAAGTATTTCACCTAAAGTAACTCTAAACTTTTTAATCAAATATGAGACAATAGGCTTTATTTTGCTCCATTCTGTTCGAAGAAAAATGGCGATAAGTTGGTTTGTGTGACATATTGGATACGACGCGATGTGCGGCATCATGCTTGTACAGCCGCGCACAGTGAACCAGGCGTACTTCGGCGCGAAAAGCAAGCTAATGGCTCTTCGGCTCGCGACTGTACCTGTCAGATGACTGGCGAGTGTCACCAAGCTTCGCTGTTCACCAGGATTTCTACCCGACAGAAATGCGTAGAGTGCCCTCTTGAAAGATATTTTACGACGTAACAGTTCGGCTGCTTACTACAACCCTTTGATAGAAAATTATGTCTTGAAAGGGTTCCCAATTGACATTTTCTGCTATGAATCAAAGCTCAGCTAAGTATTAAAAGCTGAGCCTTTTACACATATTTTCGTAACATACTCAAGCCATATATTAAATGATGGTGTTTGGCCTGATTCACAGCCATCCATAGAGAACGATAAAAAAGAAAAATGAAATTTAAAAAAAAAACAAGTCAGAAATACGCGTGAAGCAGAGTTTCCCGGAATACGAGTAAAAAAGAGTTTCCATTCAACTTTACAGTTAGATTTCCAGCGAACTGTTCCCCTCACAGTTCGATAGAATTCAGAATTCTATCCCAATGCAGTGTTAATGAATTCGCATAATGAAAACTGTATGTAACTTTGGGGATAGTTCAAAATTAAATGTCAAAGTTGGGCTTCGGTTTAACAAGAGTGTGTTGAGTGTTCTGTTGTAGAGGATTTTCGGTATAGCACGATCACATCTCGTATTCATCAAACACCCATTCTTGTCTCAATATACGTGCCGAAACTTGGCACCGCCCGTGGGGTTCATCTTAGTTCCCGCAATGGGGTACAACTTGTGAACTTTCTCCAACTTACGACCGCTTGTTTACAGCTCGAGGGCAGGTCAACTTGGGTATTAGCAGAGGATACCATACAAATAACACTTGCAGACTTAAATTAATCCAACGAGGGTATGATTCAGTAGATGACGTTCACATTATGAACCGAGGACTTGGTGAATTCCCTCCTTCCTCTCCCCTCCCCTCCTACCCAGTCATCCTATGCAGGAATAGGCGTAAAATATTATGAAATAAGAATAAGTTAATATTAATATTTAAATTGCAAGAGTGTCTTTAAAAATTATGTCAAACTAGCTGTCACCCCGCGACTTCGTTCGCGTTTATTATTTATATATAAATATATATATTTAAACTATCCTATCTCTCAAGTTGGATCGAACTGCACATGGTGTGCGAATTTTATTATAATAAGTGGTTTAGGAGTTCATTGAGGACAAACATTGTGACACGAGATTTATATATATTAAGATTTAGATATTTACTCCTAAAATTCTTTATGAAGACTTTTGCTAAATACATTTACTAACTTACTTCCAATTTTAAGTCTAGACTTTCAAGAGAACGTTTTAAAAATTCGACAACTTAAATTGATCAAAAGTGGAAAATAAGCACCAACCTCCGAGCGAAACAAAATAAAATGCTTAAAAACGATTGCATTGGTGAAATTACCAAAGTTGATTGGTTCGAATGGGCGCAGTTCAATGCTTTCGTTCGATAATCGATACCACGAACTTAAAATGGTCAGAACGTATTCGCCCACTCACACCAGAATAAATGGGATCATTTCATTGACAAGGGTAAGAAAGGAAAAGCGTAATAGTAATCAAATAGCCAACAACACCCTATGAAAGTATCCTTCGGTAAGATATGAAACAAGCAATGAACTGCGAGGCAATTTTAGGCAATAACTGGACTTTTTTACGAGACCACAGGTGTATTTTATAGAAGATCGTTGTTCGGTTTAGAGTTGCGATAACACCTTTGATATTGTGTGGAGATCTGGGAGATTTTTATGTTATTAACTGTGTTGAGTTTTTCTTTTGAAATTCAACATATACAGTTTTTTGCTATGTAGAAAAAAACACGCACAATTAGTATTAAATGTTTTGTTTAAAATAATTTTGATAATTTTGGCCGTAATAAATGTATGATCCTTATAATACGAGGAAATTGCTTTCAGACTTCAGACTAGATATAAAAAAATACCTGTAAAAAAATAGCCTCAAGTTTTTTCACGTAAACTGACTGGATATTAGATTCGTTTCTGCATTGTGTACCACTGAACACTGAGTAAACTTGCAGTCTTAGTCCCTACGTCTCCACGAAAAGTTTCTCAACGAAAATAAAATGTTTCCGCAACAGGGTTTTAATGAAATTCCATTTTCCAAGCTTTGTTTCTCTCTGCCGGTGTGTATTGAATGACCATTATATCCAACGAGCCGACCTTACAATTTTTGCGAGTAATTCGCCCCCGAGCCATTCGTGGCGTTTTCACTGGCTAGAATAAAACATTTTCATTTCCGACATAAAGACTATGGAAGGAACAGTAATGGAAAATGTTATTGTCTGTGAATAATGGCTTTGATTTACAGTCTCCTACGTCGTTTCGGATACTTTTTCTGATTACCGAAATGGCGGTTTGTGTAATGTACGAGTATGTTCACTGTTCTGGCTATAAAACATTAATAGAAATAGTTTCTGGAATCAATTTTGTGCTAAGAATATTAAACCAATTTTTAGGGCTCGTCTCAATTGAATGGCTTCATACAATTATTTTGCTCGCTTATTTATATAATAAAGTTATTTTTTTTAAAGATACTCAAAGTATAACAACATTCGATCAAAATTAACTTCAGTACTAGGTAAGGACCTAAATATGTATATAGTACATTGTTGAACCATTGAAAATTTTGGGAACAGAAATACAGATTAGTAAGATTAAAGCCCCAGAAAGGAAGCTAGACTACTACAAATAGTTTAGTGAGCTACATCACAAACAATGTTTAGCGTTTTCCCCAGAACTTTGGGTAGATTAAAGTGTCGCATCCAGACTGCATGTGACATGGCGATGTGATTCGGGCAGCGTCGCTCGGTCACGTCCTGAAGTGCGGAGCGATGTACCGCGCAACCGCCACTTCGCAGTAAAAAGACCCGCCAGAATGGATTTAAATAATATATGGCAACTCTTTAATTCTCACAGCGGGTATCGTTCTCCACGCACGGCTGTTCCAAATGAACTCGCGTTTCGTTGTTTTTATTTCAGAAAACTAAGTACTCTTCAAAGTTCGAATTTCGAAAAAAATACAAGAACCAGTGTATTTTTAAATAACTTACTCCCAGTTAAAAGCTTGAGCACTGTTAAATCCAGAGGTAAATGAAACACGTATATTCGTATCTAGCCAAAAGATTTGAACGTTTCAAATGCACCGGCTGATTTAATTGAAAATTTAATAACACTGCGCTGGTCATGTTGAATAATAAAACGAAGCCAAAGATGTGAAAGGGTATCATAAATAAAAGGCTTGAGTATAAAAGTGTTCTTTATGAAGTGTCGCCGCACAAGCCGCCGCCCGCGCCCGCCGGTGGTGTTGATATCCATTTGAAAGTCCTGTAATATTGGACTGAGCTGCCCAACTTCGTAGGGCAATAGGAATATCGATGTTTCAACATTAAATACTTTTGAAAAGGCTTTCGCTTGAAAATAGCGCAGCAGTTGAATTTTACAGTCCTTTTCGGCTATGCATTTGTCTATCGATATCAAACTGATATGATGTCAATGAAAGTCCAATCGGTGTTTGTGGATAAGTAACGATATTATTTACACCAGGTATTAGAAAGTAATATATTAAAAACATTTCAAAGTTTGGTATGTAATCTAAGTTTTTTGTATTTAAAGTATCGATAACATTTAATATGAAAAGATAAATGTTGCCATCCCTAGGAACAGTCCCGACCAACAGAGGGTCGGAGTTGGCGAGGGAGAGTCTAATAAAATATGTAGATTTGATGACTTGTCACATTTTTTGTTACAAATCGGAGATTCAAAGTTTTAGGTAGTCATCTTACCAGATCTCTCTTATCATTTAAGACTTTTACAGAATTGTTAGGCTTAGATATTTTTTTGGTTTTGCCACTGCTTATAGCACATAGCGTAGGTATTAAAATTTTCACTTTTCGGTGCGAGAAGAATGTATCAAAATAACTCAGTTTCTTGGATTTTGGTTAATCTATGTTCGTAATTGATTATCTTCAAACAATCGTTTCACCGCAAGAACTTGATCGACAGGTATCTTGAATAGATTCTAGAGCAGGCCACGATACGGCATGCGATGGAAATGCGGGCACTCAAGCTTGCCTGCATGCGAAGGGCAGCCGCAGACATCATAAATCGCTGAGACGCGTGCCGTTGCTCGCTCCATCAACGATTACTCCAGACCAATGGCGGGCCGATGGCGACCGCCGGTTGACCGACCCCGCAATATTGCACGGACACGCTATGACGATGACGAATAATACTCGTGCTTGTCTCCGAGGCATATCACGCACGGCAATAATGTCGGACTGGGTTCTAGTTCTGTTATTACGAGATTTATGGTTTGAAAGTTCCTCAAGAATTTATCGGTGGTTTGGCTTGAATTTGAACGAGTGTCTAACCTACTACGAACCACAACTGTGTTATTGAAATCGTGAGATTATTATATTAGCCTAAAGATCGTAGTACAAGTTTCGTAATCGTAAAGTAAGTATAAAAATTAAAAGAGAGAAAGCCTAGATTACTGAAAAGAGAAGTATCTAATTAAAAATCTTTGAATAAAAAATTTTGAAACCGTGTTTAAAATGCGCTGCTTGCTTTTTGTCAATCGACTTTAATTAATTTGGTCGTGTTCCTTATAGCTCTCCTAAGCACTGGGGTCAACATGTCGGTATGTAGAGAGCTTAGTTGCGAATCAATAGTCCAATCGTTGGCAAGCTCGTACCACTCTATCAGCGATTAGTTTTGGTCTAGTGGACACCCGCTCTCCTTGCCGCTGGAGCAGGAAGCTTGTTCATGGATAAATTACTGCATACAACGTAAACATTTCCAGCGGATACTTGATTTTCTTACCAGTTATCGAGAAAATGCATCGGTTAGCTTTAACTCTTTGTAACATTCCTGCCTCGTTTGTTCAAAGAAGCTTTAAAAGCGAATAGATAATGAACAAAAAGAAGTGAAGGCAATCCGTAGAGATCTATCCGTAGTAAAAATGTCAGCCAGAGAACCCATCCTCAGCTCGCCAACAAAGAATCGGCCGAGGTCCATTATGGTAATGAAAGTGACTCCCGTTTGTCTTAAAGTCGTAGCTCAATTTGCAAGGCGAGAGATAAACGCTGTTAAACTGTCGAAGTTCGTGACAAAGCCTGAATAATGCAGATTACACCGAGAAAAATACGGCCGCAGTCAAATCTGCATATTTTATTGGTCCCTTTTCAATGTCCCCCTTCCCGAGCTCGGATGAAATACTTTATATCGTAAAGTTTTCCAACTTTTAAGTTTCGAACCTCTTGTGTAATGTTAAACCTCCAGTCAATTTCGAGTAGAGCAACCTTGTTACCGGAGACGCAGCGACAATCGTTCTCGAACTTGCTACACTAAAGGGTCGTACAATCAGGATAGTGAATTAATTTCTGTAAAGGCTTAGAGCTTAGCTATTTGCCAAGATTCAGTTCCTGGAAGCAAAGTACAAATTACCGGCCGTATAGGTGAAATGGTTTTGGAGCGCGGGTGTTGCGAGAAGGCTTTGTGCCTAGATGGAGTTGGGAGCTCCGCAGCGAAGGCCTACAGTGCTCCACGTTAAAGCGTTCAGCCGCTTTAGAACGAATTTACGTTTACGAGTTCCAGCCTCGTATTTCCCAAATTGTATACTGTGGGTTTTATCGAACGTCTTTCTAATGGAAAGCACTTTTAGTTGAATGGACTGTTACGGAAATGGCACACATTCTCACGACAATACATTTACAATAACATTGAACTTGAATTATTTGATGTTGGTTTAGGACTCGGGCCAGGAGTATTGGGCTCGAATGCGTAATACGCGAAACAACGAATGAATTAGTCAAAGTTTAAATAGTTAGGTAATCATTTTAGATAAGTACTTTTCAAAATTGTGTGTAAGAAACCTTAAATATTCCTGCTGTACCCATACATCCAAAAAATATTGTTGATGGCGTTTAATTTTGTATGCATGCTTAAATCCGATTAAAATAAAATTAAACTAAAGGCTATAGTAGGGTTAACTGGGGCAAATGCGCCTGTAGGGCAATCGCGTCTTTGGGGCAATTTGCGTCTTTCGAGAATAACTGACAATCCCTTCACAAATTAGGCGCCACTTAATTTTGTTTTTCTATCTTTAGTTGCTATAATCTGTACGAGATGGCGTTAGTTGCCTAAGTTGTGATGGGTTCGTCAGTAATCTCGAAAGACGCAATTGCCCCACAGACGCATTAGCCCCAGTTGATCCTGTATTGCAAAAAATCTGGTAGCACATTCTTTGGCATTATTTAGTCGTTGTATTTTATATGTAAGCAACAAAGAAAATTTTTTCCAACTAATTAGAACTAATTAAATTTCATTTTTTAACGTAACGTGACTGTGAGCTGTAGACCTCGCGGACGACGTCTGTCTTCCTCTACAGGTCACATTCCTCAACAGATTCTTTTGAAATGTGGTGAGCAGGTTCGATAAATATAACAGATTTTTTTTCCAAAGCAGTTGTTGGAAATTTTTCAAAATTGCGGACATATGATTTTATTTTAGAAACAAAATTATTTCTTCAACATTTTGTAAAAGTTCTAAAACTGAGTCGATAAAAAAAACGATATAATTATTGAACCAACTCACAAAATTTCAAGAAAATCGGTTAGTAAATGCGACCTGTAGAGCTAGACATAATAATAATAATAATCCATTTATTTCTGGCAATATAACTTGCATACAATGCAAGTTACAGAGGCCCATAGAAAATAAATACCTACAGACTAACATTTATATAAATGAAATTATTAAAATTAACTATGTCTTCTGGGCTTTTGCTCTCTGTGCGGCCTCCCAGTAGCGCCGGAACACTAGCCCTTTTGGCCAGAAGTCAGGCGAGAGTAGTGCTGCCTTGTGTTTCGCTGGAACACGTAGTAAGTAAGACTTGAAATAAGTCTCACGGACAGTTGACTCCAGGCGCTGCATCGCTATCACCGGCGCCTCTACTCCTAGAGACCTACATAGATCCGGACAAAGATCCGGACAGAAATCCAGAATTCGGACATACGAAAGCATTCTTGTCGAAGCTGAGGCACAGACGCTTCGCTCGCTAATTCTTACCCGGTTGATAAACAAAATCTGACACATATAATCCGATAGGTTTCTTCTACGCCATAACTAACCTAAGTGAGTTGGTTTTCGTTTAAATATGTATATAGTAGTATCGTTCGTTTCGTGAACAGTAAAGGGTTTATCTATCGTATGTATCTAGTTTTGTGATTAATTTAGTTTCCTTGCACAGTTTCCGGCTTCAGTTACCTCTACCGTTTCACCTTTGCCTATTCAAACAATTCCATTAACATAAAGGGCCATTAAGTATTTTATCAGCACCCATCATGTTTGTGCCGAGCTCATCAAGCATCGAGGATTAAGTTAATGTATTTCGACCCAGTAGTTATTTACGTGTGTACATTTGATTTTACACACCTGTGCTTAGAGCCGACCCTTTTAATGTCTTTAGTTCGGTTCATTCGCTTTAAGACTAAAAAGTCACAGGTTTAGAAATATATGGATGTTAGGTCTAGTACAAACTTCTCGAAAAAGTGTCGTTGATTTACCTATAAAACTTTAGTACATTTTATGAAACTGACTGATTATATAAACAACCTAACTATTATGACCTCAAAAATTAAAGAAGTTAGCAGTGTGTGTGTGTGTGTGTGTGTGTGTGTGTGTATGTGTGTGTCTGTCTGTGGCATCATAGCTCCCGAAGGGATGGAACGATTTTTTTTTTGTGTTCGAAAGGTGAATTAGTCTAGTGTTCTTAGTTACGTTTGATCAAAATCGGTGTCGGGGGTTTTTAAAATTTCTAATTATATAATTTTTGAGCGCTGACCCTATCCATGATTTTAAATATCTTTAACAAAGGTAAGTAATGTTTATTTATGTACACTAAATGGCAATTAATCCGGGACGGAATTTATTTTATTGTTTCTCAAAAGTAACATACTAATGTAATTAACTAAAGCACGTACTTAATAACGTTAGTGGTTAGGTTATTTGAACAAAATGGGAGTTTCGTAAAGTTCATTAAAGGGTCGGTGGTTTATTTCGAAAAGAAGGTAGGTACTTAAAGTACCCTGAAGTTTAGTATTTTATTAAAATATAAATAAAATTATACAGGTTATGCAATGCGGTTTGAAAATCCGCAATATTTGACCAATGCACTTATTAAATTCGGCTACGTCGTAATAATAAATGTATTGTATTTTAACAATTTAACATTTCGCTTAATAATTATTCACATATATGTTGTTAAATACAGTAATTCTCTTATTGCTAAAGTATTTAAGTATATTTTTCGAGTTCATGTTCAGGCATGCCATTTGGATCGCGGAAGAGAACTTTTACACTTCAACAACAAGTAGATTCTTTGGCACCCCAAGCTCGTAAGTATTCGCCTACTTTGTTTGCGGTATAAAAATTAATTTCCAAAGAATTCTTTTGATTCGTTTTATTTTGCGGCATCTTACTTTTGCGCACACATTTTTATTTTATCTCAGAAATCTCTCTCAAAGGACGAGCCTGGTATGCTCAAGGGTATTCATTCATCTGATTATGTTTGTAAAGAAAAGACAGCGAGTATTTCATAATTAGGCGCTATGAAAATTATGAAAAGTAAGATTTCTATTCCATTTACGTTTTATTTTTTTCCCTAAAGCATTAAGCTTTCCATGCATGAGCATTGTACATGTAGAAGTGTAGATGTATATCACGACGTTATTTAAGTTTTCGTTGGGTATGGTGGCAGGCTTTACTGGTGCCATTAGCCCTGCCATAAATATCTGGGCAACGTATTAAAGGGATTTAGATTTAGCTTGTACGGGTCCTGATGTAGGTACGCCGAGAGTTACGGACAAAGCGGATTCCGTGTTTTTTTAAGTAGCCCACGATTAAGGTGATTTTAGAGAGTGTCATGCGACAGACTTTAATCTCGTTTTTCACAACGCCAGCTTTAAAACAAATCTGTATTCTAATTTCTTTGTGAAAAATAATACAATTTTGTTATGGCAATAAAACACAGTAAGTAAATGAAGATTTGGTGAAAAACATTTTGTTCTTTTGAGTATTATTAAGAGTATTATAAGAGTATTATTTTGAAGAAATTTAATAAATAGTTAATGTAGTTAGTAATAGAATTCTGTAGGCGCTTAAGTTCTAATCTTTAGCTTTTATTCTATATTTATTTACATTTAGTATATTTATTTTAATAGAAAATTAAAGTAAGTACATGTCCTAATTTAATATAACGTCCTAAATTATAAACATGTACCACAATTGCTTGGCAAAAGATCGCCTTCTAGAAAAGTGTACACAATTTCCTGCGAATACAATAAAACTTCCCCGAAGAAACGTCTCGTGCAGCCGAGCGGACCCAGCGCAAACAATGCGTCTCGCGCGGAAAAGTTGCCCTAATCTAAACGTAGATCATCGCGATTGTCGGGAGATTCGGCGGCGATTAAACGTATTCATAGCGTTTACGTTTTGACGTTGCCCCTCGCAGCCTTCGCAGCGTTCGGAGGCTTTCGCAGCCGTCAGAGCCGTCAGAAGCAACAGGGCCGCGATTGGAGGGCGGGCGGGACATGCGCGCTGGGCGGCGGGAGCGCGGGCGCGCGGGGCGCTCCGTCGCAGCCTCCACGCTCCTTCTTAATGAATCGCCGGTACCCGCGGATCGCGCCGCGCTCGACTCCGAGAGCTCCCTTTAAAAAGTTAACCTCTTCGCCGTCTCCCTCACGCCCTCTCGTGTTGCTAAATAGTAAATCCGCGGGTGGTGGAGTCCCATGCCCACGAGGTAAGTGTCACTCTTTACAACTATTACTGTGTTTGCTTGTGTTTTGATTATGTTTTGGTTAATTGTAAGCTGACAATAGGATTGCAGAAAGTTTATTTACTTTTGAATTAGTTTTTTTTTTTTTTTGTTTTGCACTTGCTTGATTTTTTTATTTATTGGTCTTGAAAACCAATGGTTACAGTACGAGTAAATTTTTCGTACAATTTTTCAAAGTAAAAAATCAGAACGGTGTGTATTTATTTTGAGTTTTAAAAAGTTTTATTTGTTCCATATAATTTATACAGTGCCAAAATCGTTGGTTCTCTCAATGTTTACGTTGTCTATGAGTAATATTCTAGAGGAAGGCAATTTTGGGACGTTCAATTGTAATCGTAAATTTCAGTTTTTTATCCTAATAGCTAATTGAAATTATATTTAAGTAGCTCGCACTTATAATATTCTAAATATTTATGAGAGCCTATATACGATCTAACTACGGTTTTAAACCACGTGGTGTCGTTAAAACATATTTACCTAATAACACTATCGTACACATGTAAACAAACAGACATTGCTTATCGCACTATTACTAGAACAACGGCTTGACTTGCGTTAATTGTTTAAACCGTTGATAAACACAAATAAGCCTCTGTTAATCCTTCAACTATACTATTGGTCTAATTGATTGAAACACCATTAAGTATGTAGGAGCAGTGACGGCGGCGGCTTAGGGCTTAGGGCGGTTAAGGGCTGTTTTTCAATTACAGGCTCGCCCCCTGTCACATTTGGGACTGAATATCGTCCGGTGAAGTGTGGGTGTTGTATTACACCTCTGCCAGCCCCCTTTGGGGAGAGGCGTGACGATATGTTATGTTATGTTTTTCAACTGTTAGACAAATTGTAGTATTGAAGAAAAAATACATTGTCCTCTTGTAGGAATATTTGACTCAGCGCAGGCAGATACTATACTTAGATTGAACTTATTTGTTTGGGTCAATGTTTTAAATAAGTACAATTTTAAGTACTTAATTTATGGTTGAGAAATTCGAGTATACCACCATCCTCGCTAAATCAATCAGATCAGTAAGCTACTTAACAACTAAATTAATAAGTTAACTGTATAAAGTGACAGTTTTATTTATCTACCATAATAGGCGAAGCTTATTCACCACTAGGGAGTAAAAAGCATTTGTTATTTGCGGATGCCTCGGCCATTGTTCAAGCTCACAATGGATCTGTCAATGTTTCACTCGAGATGAATGAACTGTCGAAGAGTCGCAAAAACGTCTCTTCACGTTTTCACTGATATAAAAAAAGTCCAGAAAATGTAACACCTCTTATCTGACATCTATGGAGCCCCTATTTCTTTGACAATATTGATAGATACGGCCGAAACAGGAAAGATTGGGTATTCACTTATTAACTTCGCGATTGTTTGAGATTATGTTTGTCTGATAGGGGCTTAGGTTACAATTTGAATTAAAATACAGAGTAATTTTGTTTTTGTATTAAATTGGTTTAACTAATCCCAGCCAAAGGCACGTACCAATTTGTTCATTGTGTGAACATACGAGTACGTACGTATTTAATGTCGTCTGCTACATAACTGGAGCCTAGTGTATGGTGACATGCTCACCTCCTCTTATGTTTGGGAATAAATATCGTCTGGCGAAGTGTGGGTGTTGTAATATACCTCTGCCAGCCCATTCAGGAGAAAGGCGTGACGATATATCATGTTACTAAAACCAATTTAGACTAGACAGATATCTAAGCCACATAAAATAAATAAGTAATATACAACTGCAATACTATTTACAATGAAACCTTTGATTTTAAAAGAGAGAAAAGTTATTATTCAGCTTGAAACAATGTTATTAGAGGATTCAACACAGACCAAAATTATTTTTGCTATACGCAATAGAATCTATGGTTTTCAACATATCTTGATGCGGCTTGAGAGCCGTCACTCCATGTCAATCAACATTTCTACGTCTTTAGACAAATAAGATATTTATTTCATCGCATTACTTAAGTGTCTTATGTAAATATAATTATTACATTCGTATTGAATATGTTATCTAAGATTGGGCTGGTATATATGGTCTATATGTAGTAATTCCGCCAAGTAGCCACTAGTATTTATAGATATTACCTAGTTGTAAGCTAAAATTTGTGAGACTGTAATTTATTTATTATTTGAAAAAATAATGCCCCTCAGTTTCTTGCCTGTTCTTCTGAGTAGAGGTTCTTTATCCGAACAAGGCGGTCGAGTCTATTTAAATAACTTTGACGTTCATAAGTGTATCTTTGATACCTAAATTGAATAAAAACATTTTCACTTTGACTTTGACTTTGAGTATACGTATATTGGTGGATTTGGTGGGAAAATATAAAGCTATTAAATAAGAAAACATCCCAAAAATAAACTATGCATGGAAGAGATTTTTCTAAACGATCAGGCCGACAGTTGCTACATTAGCTTCCTTTTAATATGATATTTCAGGTGTTAACGATTTAAAGTTTATTACTCCAAATATCACAAGTATTGAAAACCTCCTCTTTTTTGTATCGGTCAAAACAAGTAGATAATTCAGGAACTCAAGTCAGTTAAGCTTTTAGGTTTGACATTTGCGTATGACATTTACGTCATCGAAAGTTCGTTAATGATGATCGACTTTTGGAACTTTCGACTTTAAAACCTGTCAGTCAGGATAATTCCAAGCTTTTATCTTGATTGGTTAAGTCTTGTAGAGTTCCTCTAGTCGGCGGCTCGTCGAATCAGCCCGGCGTTTGCGGGTCTATTTAATTAATAACTGGCTGCGCCCCGCGGTTTCGCTCGTGGTTAAAAAGTATTCTATGTATAGTAGACTATAAGCGATCTCTGTGCCAAATTTAATCCAGATCTGTTCAGCCGTTCTGGCGTGAAAGAGTAACAAACATCTATCCATCCATCCATCCATCCATTCTTAAAACTTTCCAGTCTATAACATTAGCAGGATATGATGTCGGCCGCTTTTGGTGACTTAGCGTGTGTCTATGTCGCCACTAACTATCTTAATCAGCCGTTCAATTAACAGCCTAGCCGTTTTACTAAACGGCACCGTTCAACTAGTTTCCTGATGATATTCAGCCATGCAATCAGACGGCTAGGCAAAATGGCTTGAATCGACAACGTTGATTACTTACCAAGCTAAGTCATTTAAGTAGGGAGGTGATAATCGGAAGACGCAGGTGCGGAAATAACAACACGGCAGTTCGCTAACAAGTAGTGTAATCGACTGACGGGACGCGCCGGTCGTAGCCGTGCGCGCATCTACCTATATAATATAACAGGAGGTTACGGGCTGTTATAAAAAAACAACCATGCACGATGTCTAACCAATCCAAGTCGGATTTGCTCTGATCAAGGAGTCAGACAGAAGAGTTTTTAGGCTATTATAATTTCATGTTTATCAGAATTGCGGTTCGTTTCATGGATTTTCAGATTTTATTTTTAACATAGTTAATATAAAACACATTTCTTCGATCCAAAATAGTTATTTTGGCAAATAATCACCTTATCGTATGAATGGCCTGAGCTGATGCTCAGGCCATTCATACAATAATTCGACTAGTTGTATTCGACTCAAAGGCTGAATATTATTCAGGAAGCTAGTTGAACGGCGCTTTTTAGTAAAATGGCTAGGCTGTTATTTGAACGGCTGATTAAGCAAGTTAACTGCGACATCTACATGACATAGCATAACTTATGCGAAAAACGTTGTATCTGATTAAAACTGAAAGAAAATGAGAAAGCGCCCCGATCGGGCTAAAATAGAAAAAGCATTTCATAAATTTTTGTAACTGTCACATATTATTAAGTACTAGAGGTAAGTATTTTTAGACAAAAGTTTAGTAAGCTACAGATACCTTTTTAGAAAATATTCAATACTATCAGTAATTATTATTCAATTAAATCAAATATGTTTATATTTATAACCTAAACTCGGTCAAACTATACCTACCTAAACTCTTAAACATCCAACTGAAAAGTATTGTAAGTGTTTTTGAATCATCATTACGTCCACACGAAAATGTCGGTATATTTTCCTTATCATTTGCTCCCTAGACTGACGTCACTTCAACTCATTACAAACCAGATTGTATTAGTTTATGTTTTTTTAATTGCTTAGTAATGATATTCAAGCTTTAATAGTTTTGTGACAAAACGTACCCAACGTAACTTTTGAATAAACCAAACGCGCTTTAAACCAGTCAAGTATTAAAAAAAATCTGCTGAAAAAAACTTTGTGTCCATTTTTTCATCAGGCAACAATTTTAACTTACACATAAAATGAATGTTTCAGTAAAAATTCCATGTTATCGTGACCATGCAACTATTTTCGTGTTTTAAACGCCGCGAGCGTTAAATTTATTGCATCTGCATTTATTGAAAATTGCGCAAAAATACTTGATAAACTATGGCGCACCCGAGATTCAGTATTCGTCGATGTTAACGGCGAGGGCCGAGGCAATCGGATTGGGGTCAGAGGCCTAGTTTTCACTTGTGCTATGTAAATCAATGTGCAAGGGAATACGGAAACGGATTCTCATGTCTCTTCCCGTTTATATGACTGTCTTAAGTGTCTCCAGTATATTTAATCAAATGGGGGAAGTTTGACACAACCGTACTTATTTGTAAACGATCACGTTCTATTTTGTATGAAAATAACGAGGGAGTATACTTAATGTATATTTGACTAGAGTGACAGGTTCATGTGAGTTACAGACTTGAATAAAGTTTCTTCTTAATAATATATTCCTTATTAGTTTGAAATAAATCTTAACATTCGTTGTTTGAAATATTAAGACTATCTTGATAGAAGCGATGATAGCCTAGTTGGAGAAAGCTTGCCTCTCAAGCCAGAGGGAGCGGGTTCAAACCCAGTCGATGGCACGCACTAATTTGTTCATTGTGTGAACATAAGTGCGTATTGTATGTCATCTGTTAAATGACTGGAGCCCGGTGTATGGCGACAGGCTCGCCCCCTGTCACATTTGCTACTGAATATCGTCCGGCGAAGTGTAGGTGTTGTATTACACCTTTGACAGCCCCCTCGGGGGAAAGGCGTGACGATATGTTATCTTGAATCTTTAATTAAATGTCCCACAGACTACAAAGATGTTACGAAGTCGATAAATTACAAGTGTAATTTCGACGGCCATTCAATTCAATTCATTTATTTCGGGTCTTAGGTATATAGCTAATAAACACTTAACGACGTTTCTTGCAGAATAATAATAATAGCTTAAAATTAAATGAAACACTAAAACAATATAGGGACAACATTATAGGCAGTAAAATTGCATTTATTCCTACATAATAAATAATTGTATGACCTAACATTTAAAAAAAATGGTAAACGAAGTGTTCAATTATACAACAATAAAAAACGAGATTACAGACAAGCCGTGGTAACGCCATGGTTACGGGCACAGATGCGTACGTCACCGTCGCGGTCGGTAGCCGCGAGGGCGGGCGGGCGGCGTTTTGATAAAACGCAGTGCAATTTCCGACTGCCGCTGTGGTGCCGCTGCGGCCCAGCTAGCTCTGATTACAAAGAGCGATTTCTTTACAAACTGACAGGCTAATTAGCATAAATACAATGGGTGCAAGTTGAGAGAATTAAAAGTGCAAAAGTATATTCGGGCAAATGGAGTTCGTTAAAACGAGTAGTCACGGTAAGAAAAAAATAAGTAGAATAGATAGAAAAATACGAGTTTAAAAAAATCTAACACAAGACTTTCTCGTCCCAAACCTAGTCACCAACTCTAGTTGGCGGTGGCCTGGATTCAAATTTGGTTTTAAGTTTTTTAGATTACAATTAAACATAGAGACACAAACCCATAAAGTACATAGTAATGTACTTTATGGGTATGTGTCTCACAACAAAGTACACTTACAAAGTAATGGCATAAGTTGTGGTCTCAGTAATTTGACAGGCATTCACTTTCATTGTAAGTATTTTTTCTTAAGTAGACCACATAAACTGTGTACTTTATTAAGTAGATTCGCTGAATACCATCAAACGACATTGAGAATGAATGGTATTTTCTAATAAAAACTTCGATAAATGTATAACGCGACGGTATGCGGGTTCAAATTCCTGTTTTGCGTAAATAATCATATCACCGATTGCTGGTAAGTACATGTCCATGTTACTTGCCCTGTCTTGTTAGTTTGGTTTTCACTGTCATATTCTAGTACCTACCTAGTCTTATTTACTCGTATTAGACAATCAAGAACTAATTAGTCAAAGAGCTATAAAAAGCATAGAAAGATACCTATATAAAGATATAGTAAGTACCTATAATATAAAAGTATTAAATGTTTGTTACTACAAACACTATGATTATTACTTCATATTATTTTCACCTACATATTTATTAGCCTCTAAAACTTTGCTTTATTTTGTGATGTAAATGCAATTTTTCTGAAAAACTATATGCTTCTACTGCCCACTGAAATCAAAAATAAATGTAGGCCAATTAAAACAAGCTTTCTGGGTTCCACACCAAAACTAGACACAACTCCGTAACAAGTGTCTTTTAAAGAAAACTAAAAAGATTTATTAACAGACTAGCTTTAACCCGCGGCATCGCTAGCGTGAATTTAGAATTTCTGTCAAGGAGCTTGTGTCAGTAGAGTCAAAGGTTCTGGTTTGCTGAGAATTGATGATCTCACTTCATTTTAATTTAACCTGCAGTGAACGAAGCAACGGGTAGATATTAGTGAGGGTCATCATCGTGTCCTGTCTTGCTTTCTACTCCCGTCTTATTTTTCCTAGCTAAAATGACTATCGACGATTATCTTCAACTAATGAGAAATTCGTTTTTAGTGAGTATCTGAGCTTCGTGAACGGCCAATCAGAATTAGGAAGCCAAATGTAATATTTTTTTAAAGTGTTACCAAGATAACTCGGGAACAGATTTGTTGTTGAGGTATTCGTTTTTCTGCCAGGATAATATAGGCCTTATTTCCTTTTTTTTATACTCCAGGCATCGTTACCCTTGATAACGTGTGTGCAAAATTTCATGATGCTCAATTTAGTCAGTATTATTTAGATTTTTAGGAGTTACTTGAAACGTGATGTTGGCGGAACCTTAACGTGGTTAACGAAATGAGAAAAATTAGCCGAACGTACTCGGGAACAAGTTTTTTTTTCGGGATATCAGTTCTTCCGGGTACCACAGGTCTCATTTCCTTTTTTGGTACTCCAGGCATCGTGTTGCAATATCTATTCAAGTCAGTAGGCATAATCGTTATTCCGGACGACCATCTAAAAGTTATTTTACTGTCCCTCGGGAACAGATTTTTTATTTCGGGATGATAGGCGTGGCCTACTCCATACCCCTGACAACGTGTATGCAAAATTTCATAATGATCGGTTGAGTGGTTAAGGCGTGAAAGCGTTATAAACAAAAGATCAAATAAACAAACAAACAAACGAACAAACTCACATTCGCATTTATAATATTAGTTAGGATTCAACAAACGTAGATAAAACGAGATTAGTAGAAAGAAGGATTCTATCAAATAAATCCAGTACTGCGGAAGCGGATCGCGAATGGAAATAATAAAAGGAGATTGCTACAAACGAGAGAACAATAATTTAGTCCTGTGTGTCGGAGAACAAATACAGTGTCAACAGATAATAAAGGCAGAGCTGGCCGATACCCTCGCGAACCCAATAACACTGAGCCTCTAAATGTATAAGGATCTATATAAATCGGACCGGTGTAAGGAAAGGATGTCACAGCCGTAGATATTGTCGGGGATACCGACCAGATTCGAACCCGATGTTTTAGATCAAACATCATATTGCGAGCTGACGAACGTGCACGTTCATTTGAATAAACAGGTTACATCTAAAAGCTGCCAACGTGAGCGAAGCAGCTCCTTTGAAGCAAAGGATCCTAAGCAAAGCGAGGGTATTACAACACAGAGAATGCGGTTCCTTATAATTGTATCTCTATGTAGAAATTCGACAAACGAAAGCGGTTTAAGGAATTCGTCTTAGATCCCGACTAGTAAACGGACGGGTACTTGATCCCCTTTAGGAATTCCACAGATTCCGCTCTAACCCCACTCAAATTAACTCATTATTCCCCTAAAACATAGTTTCCACGGAAATATTTATCTTCGTGTTATTTCTGTTCATAAAGGTAGGCAGGTACTTATCCCTAACATGATCTACTTTTTCATTGCTTACATTGTATTGCTAACCCGTATTGTTTTTTTTTATGAGGATCAAACATTTCTGAGGCTTTTTTATTTGCTTTTCATTGTTAAGAATAATTTAAGTCAAAATGAGTTACTTATACTTCACCTTAAAACAATTACTTCTATTGTTAATGTTAAAAGTCTACATAATGGCCACGCAACATAAAAAGAAAACGCTTTCAAAGCTTAAAATAAAAATCAACCCCAAACATGTAACGACAAAACCTATAAATAACATGAAGGAAAATTCGGAAAATCTCATTGCCGCGACTCCGAGGGAATCAGTGACACTCCTGACGTAGCGACGAGAAATTCCCGAGATCTTTCCACTTACAGACCAAAATGATGTATGGTAGTTAAACAAGATTTCCCGATAATCGTATTTATGTCACTCATAATCGTATTTGGGCTCGACATGCGGAACTTGATGAAAATAGAACTCACCTTACCATTTCTATAAAGACAGAACCCAGTCAAGTCTAATACGAGCCGAGCCGATCCTAAGAGTTGATGATAGCTTTTACGATCACATATAGCATTGAAATTACAGCATCTCATTGATCGTTATAGAAATCATAAATAATATTATCTGCAGTATGGGCGCCAAGAACTAAGATGCCGTCTTGCCATCTTATCTCTGTTAGGTATAACTGAAGCGAATTATAAACAAGTTTAACCTAAATTGGCATGGACAGCATCCGAACGAGGGCTCAGCGGCCAAAGACAACGGTTTCAATCTGTAATCGATACTAGGTACTGAACCCTTCATCCAATAAGACCCTGACGCTGTTGGATGCTATTAACGAACGATGTTATCGATGTAATGATCATTTCTCTGGGATTTGTAATGACGTTTTCATCTCATGGGTTTGCCATTACAAATTAAAACAGGGGCAGAATACCGTTAATTTTTGTTGTAATCCATTGAATCAATGTCTGCATGTGAAATTGATTAAGTAAATGTACTTACCTACATGTTTTATAATTATTTGCTTCAAATAATTCTACCATTTAAGTTTTATGTAGTTAAAGTATTAGAAGCGCCGTAGTAAAATCAAACACAAACCTGAAATTGTTATAAATGGACCTGTTTTAATTCCAATCATAAATTTCTAGTAATTTAAACACTACTGGTCAGAACTACCACTAGATAGCTTTTATATTCGGGCCAATGTGAATTGCACCCGGAATCGAGTGATGGCTCAATATTTGGTGAACACTAGTTGGATAGATGGGATCAAACTTTCAAGCCAGTGAAAATTCGTACACCTATTCCTTTTTGTTTCGTTAGTTGAGCTTTAACACTTTGAGAACCCAGTTTTACTTTCAATTGGTTAAATTTATTTGTGGTAATCTATTAAGCTGTCTGTATAAACGTATATATATAAACGTACTGTGATTTTACTACGTTCAGTTGAGATTATTTACCTTATTACGTATTTTAATTAGTGTTAAGATCAATAGTATAGAATATCGCGCTAAATGTAAGTTTTATAATATAAGAGATGGTACTTACCTAAATTATTCTGACGTAACATATTGTCACGCCTTTCCCCCGAAGAGGCTGGTAGAGGTGTAATACAACACCCATACTTCGCCGGACGATATTCAGTCCCAAATGAGAGGCGGACCTTCTCCCAACTAGGCTGCCATCGCTTCATTCTGACAAAAGTCATAAATAGATGTACCTTTCTACCAAGCTTGCATGGCAACGCAAGATTGTTATAAAGGTACCAGATATTTCCACGATATCACGCACTTTTAAAACTATAAACATTTTAAGTTATTTTCAGAAGCAAAGCTAGCTTACGTTACAGACTCGGAAACTCGAAAAACTGTTACTTACCTACTGAAAAACGAATGCAAAATTTTAACATTTCCAACAGGATTGTAAGCCTCGGTTTTGAGTTGAAATTTAAACTTAACTATTCGCAAACGAAATAGTTATTATTTGAATTTCAAACCTGTCTGTGAAATTGTCAAGCGTGTTGTGCTTTTAGCTATTTCAATTATTCAACACCCATCTTGTTTATCAAACTTTTCTAAATAAATATTATACTTGCTCACATTTAACTACACAGGTACAGGTATTCCAACTTATGACAACTTCATTTTCAAAATGTTAATATTTCGAAAGCATCCCTTACCATCATAAAATTTGAAATTAATTTTAAAGTGTGCTTGTGACAGATCGATAGGTATTTCTTTTATAAAAGTTTGTGAAGGGATTTGCTACTTAATTAAACCTGAATTTAAGAGAATCGTCGGTAACGAGCGAAGTTTTTGGCCACAATGAATGTAATTAATCGGCAACTTTAAAGCTTTTGCTCCGCTTTTGATAGTGAATCATAAAAAGGGGTTTGGAACCCAGTGGTTTTAACAATAAAGTAACTGAGTGTGATACCAAAACTCAGCTTTTTCACAAAAACAGAAATTTTGTAGGTATAAAATTTAGGTACTAACTTAACCGAAATCTAATTATCTTGTCTTGAATAGTTTATTATAAGTCTTTGAAATCTTGTAAGTTTCAAAGCTCAGAGAAAAAAAAAACTGAACGATTCCGGCCAAAATGGGTTGCATAAATCAGGTTCTGTTTATTTTTTTTCCCGTCCAAACATTACTTTACGCCTACGCTTACGTCATCGAAAGCAAGAGTTATAACATGTGAACCAGTAGGTATACATTTTTCAAGATTAGCCTTTCACATTCATCGTACGCCGGATGCTATAGAGCTGCCGTAGTGCCAATTGTCTAAGCGTCCAAACTCTATTTTGATAGGGATGTGTGAAAAGTTGCTATGTGCGTTCCACAGTCAAATGTCGAAGTCAGATACAAGTGCCCAAGAATTTGGCTTTTATTTATTCGATCCAAGTTTTTCACTTCGTTTATTAAGGAGAGGCGAGATTAATGCCGAGAGCTTAACGCGAGTCGCGAGCTGTACCTCGGGTCGCCTTCGCAGCCGGCCCAAACAACGGGCGCCCGCGCGTGACGCGGACAGATAAGCTAATTACTTATTGTGATTTACAAACCGGTTCTTGGAGAATTTTTCATCAAATTTTCTAAGAGCAATTCTGAATAATAAGTAGACGTCGGGCACCACAATGGCAGCAATTAACCGGACAATTTAACTTTTTAATTGCGAATTAAAGAAAAAAGAAATTGGGAGTGTAAAGGTTTTACATGTTTTGCAAATGTAGTGTTGCAAAGAAAGTATTCCCTTTTCCTCAAAATTAGCATTTGCTGACGATATAATGACAATTAATTTACCAAAGATGTTTGTGTAATGATAAAATTACAAAATTTAAATATATTTTTTATCCGTGCATCTTATTTTTCTTCATTAATTATGTCCCATTAACAAATGTTACAAATTAGGGAAAATAAATCTTCTAAATGAATTTTTAATCTAGACCGCTGTTATTACTATAGGTTTCCTAGACACATTGAATAAAATATGTCCTTAGAATAGGTTCGGAACATGAGTAACTTCGTATCTAACAGCCCAAGTTCAGTGTTATTTCGAAAGCGATTTTAGCTTTGCGTTAATCGGAATTCAGGAATGAGCATAGACAATGTAAACATGACAATAGAAGCAGGAGGAAGGGGCTGGTTGGAACTCGTATCGGCGGCGTGCCACTCGTGAGATAACACTGCGCCGCGTCTTTGTCGCCGGATGTAAAATTATTAAGCAACGGAATGCTGCGAATGGGGATCTGCCTCCGCGATACCGAGGGTTAAAGGCCACTCCCGACATCGCCTGCGATACGATTAACTTTATCGAATTCCGGACCTAGTCACATACGCCTAATTATGTTTCGTTGCCCTTATGCTTTTGGGACTACCCTCATTTTCATCTCACCAAAAAATAATCGCATGAATCCCGAGCGGCCGCTACTAACGTTCGCTTACTTTTAGGTCTGACAATTTTTTTTCGTGAATATTTGAAGCCGGATTAAATTGTTGGAAACTTTGTCGGGTCTGCCGAATGCGAGCTGGGATCGATTGACAGTGGGATGACTCGACGGCTAAGTTATGAGCGCTCCTCAATATTGAATATCAAAAATGTGAGGTTCCTTAGTGAATCGCAGCCGCAAAGTAAACACCATTCAATTTTATTACGGCAAACAGTCTCTTTGAAAACCACCCGACGACGTCGATTCAGTAAATCTCTATTTGTCGCAACTAAAACAGGTCACGGCGGAAGGCTATTACGCTCCCTAAATGCTGCCGAACTCCCTGTAGAGCGCTCTAATCCACTCCGAACGGGCTGGTGTCAAACGCAGGCCAGGGTTGTTTGTATTGTTTATTGTCGCTACGCTCGTTCGTTCGGCAAAGACGCCGCCGCCGTCGCCGCCACCGAGAGCATGTTTCAATTGATGGAGCCGAACGGTCCCCGGGGCGCACCATTATGTTCCTGCCCACAGCGGCACTCGTCCGCACTCACTGTCTCCTTTACCTCCCTTCGAGATCCACCTTTAGGAGCTTTTTGTTTTCGACGCACAATAAAATCTAAATGGTAAACGTTCTGCAGGCAAATAAAAAATGGGCTTACACGGCGCATGACAGATTCTTGTACCCTTTGAAGCTGAAAATTGGAGGTGTGAGTAAATACCTCGTAAAATTTCTTTTCTGCTCCCATGTCTGCAAAAACCTTGTTCATAATGTGAAAATAATATTCACACGCGAAAAATGTTTAAACATTTTGCACAGGTCTGGAATTTCGGAAAAGGTAAGTAAATATTCAAAGAGACGACCTTCAGATAAACATTCTGCTTTTCTGAATGCGTGGATGTGCTTATCGTTAGACAACATGGCTACAGTATTAAATGGATTTAATCGAATCAAATCTCAATTGATCTTGGGAAAAGTTCATTTTATTCGCCCAGACGGTATTCTCCATACGTTATTGAAAAGGAACGCTTAGTCAGTTCGCCAGTTTTTATGCGGCGGCAGTTCGTTCGGGTGTGGATGAATAAAAAGCGGCGAGGAGCCAGCAGAATGGAACAAAACACTTGAAACAATATCGCGACAGAGCGGCAATCATTCCTGTTTTATCTCAGTTTGCGCACGCCGCGCCTCGGAAACTGCTCTAATAAAAAACTACCATGTTGTGTTCGGACATATGTTTGCGTTCCACCCATGCAAGTGGCTTGTACCTACTGGTTTGCACTTGCAACAAGCACCTGCTTACTGTTACGTAAAGGGTTTATTAATAAAGACAAGTTGTCAGCTTACACAGTCAGGTTACAGTAGTGACACTTGCCGCTTAGACAATATGTTTGTACATATGTTTTAAAAATATATGTAAAAATGCTGAAAAACAATTTGAATTTGCGTTTAAATATTTTCAAACAAGTTAATTACGTTTATTCAATAAAGTAACCTGCGTTCGATACGCCAAAACGGTTAGGTTGTTTCACCGCCCTGCAAATGATTCTACCAGGAAACCGGCCCATCTAATAAGCATATTAAAACTTTTGAGGGCCCTCTTAATATCACCCTCGTAATCATGTATCCAATTTACGCGGTCAAAACTTGTGTGGTGCTCATGCGTAAATAAAGTCTTGTGAGCTTAGGGGACTTAGCTCTGTGGCTGCGGCTGACTCTTGGCCCACTGTTTGCAGAGAGTCGGTGGAACATGTATTTAATTAAACTGACAACTTTGGTCGCAAGCTCGACGACTCCTACGGACTTCTTATAATGTTGTACCTTTGTTTCAGATCAATCCACTCGGGAACGGCTCTAATAATATGACAATAAGTCTACGAAGACAATAAAACGAGGCTTAAGTGCTTTTAGCACTAGTTATGATATTATATTTGGAATCTCAGATAATAAGATTAGAATTATATGGCTTTTGATGATAACGCAATGTGAGCTTTACAAGATTAGAGCGTTTTGTTGCTGAATGAGATCTGACGAGATGTCGGGGGAATCGTCTCGTCGTTCGAGGTCAGTCTCGATGGAAACCGGTGGACTGCCTTTGGTCTCCACGTTTGCACTTCTCACTATTGTAGCAGGTAAAAATTTAAATAATTATATTTTTGTCATTACTTGATTCATTTATAAAAAAAACCTTGGGTGAAGGAAACTAATGTTTAGTCCGACTCATATGTACTTATACATATATGTACATGTAAACGTTGTTATTGCTGAGTCAGATGCACACTTACACTTTCATTTTTAAACTACTTATCCGCAGTTGTAAACATAAAATAATTAATCGCAAATGTAAATCTCAAATCGATGCCGCAAATGTACCTATGTATATAGTATTCAATAATCTAAATACAAAGTTAAATTCGGCAGACATTGGTAGATTAGGCAGTCTAACGGTATAGCATTACTGCACTGTACATTTTCAGTATTGCAATGCCACTGCACATTACTGTACGCAAAATACGAAGCTGTACACGGCTGTGACTGCAAAGTAGACAAATTAGGCTATGCAAAGCCTAACTATTGGTCAGTGGTGGGCGAGAGAACTAAACACGCTCGTCCGCCAGAACGCCGGTAATGGCCAGCCTGATGAAAAGCTTAATATCCTGTCGGTCTCTTGTTGCCTCTTTGAAAGCATTAATTTTCTCTTCCTGCCTCTGAATAAACTAATGCGAGCGTTAAATATTCCCCAGATAAAAGTCGGCGATACATTTTCATCGTTTACTCTAGGCGAAATTAGTAGGTATCTAAAGGGTAAAAGGGGGAATAAATAAAGTTAATTAAAATTTAAATATAACTTCTTAGGTGAATGATACGACGAGAATTGTTCTGTGCGTTTAAAAACACAAACCGAACGGTTTAAGCGTGATGAGTCAGTTATCGTAATATCGTTGAAATTCTTTTAAGAGAGAATCGTTTGTTGACTTTTAAACAAATCCGAATATTTACGTAAATAGTGTAAGGTCTCAGAGTTTCAGTATTAGTTTGCGTGTATTTCTCCTGTCCGCCTCGAACGTGAGTTGGTTGAAACCACACGTGATCCGGTAAACTGTAGCACTCTAACGAGTGAGTGTCTGTAGTATCCGTGCCGGTGCAATACCGGCCGAGATTCACTCACGTTCCAACGAGGTCTGCAGGAACAGACACAGCACCCTGCCTTACCGGATTCCAACTTTAATTGAAAACGCTCTATAAACCTTTTCTTCTAATTGCTAAAGCTCCACCTCATCCCGAGCGTGCCTCGCGAAATGTTTAATTATAGTGCCTAATGGAAACATTACGACGATTTAAGTAAACAAATAGGTACCTGCAATATCATACGAGGTACGCTAAAACCCGCAAAGGATTACGGCTAATCATTGGATTAATTGTATGGAAATTAGTGTTCGTACGCGCGGTGAATTTAACCAGTTCTATCAGAATGTAATTATAGACGTCGATGAGCGTGAAATACTGAATAATTGGAACACGTAATCGGATCCGGATGTTGGAACCTACGCCGTTCATATAATTATTACCATGAAATGTTTTTCATATTGACAAACTGCGTTATTTGTTTTTATTTTGATGGCCGAATGATATTTGGTTCTTGGAAATGTTCACACGAACATTTCCAAGAACCTCCTTTTTGATTTACCGTTCCAACTCATGTGAGTTTGCTTTATTAACAAACTATTGCTAACAATTTTAGATCCATATATTAAATTGTGTAGGTTATTGTTTACATTTCATTTTGAAATAAAACAACAAAACAACAGCAAATAGTTGAGAAATGTTATGTTATACGTGTACAATGATATTATTTTGATCCCAAGAGAGCAGTGCCGGCACAGCGGAGGTTCGAGCTCTACTCAGTAAAATAGTGCATGCGGTTCTAGTGCTAGACACGTGTGGAAAACTCATTTTCTACTTTTCTGATATTGCATTTTTCTTACTTTGGATTTAGCTGGTGTCCCGTATTGTTCGTATTGTAGTTTTTTCATCATTTTCGGTGTACACTGGGATCCATAGAAGTTATAGCTATACTCGTAAATGTTTAAAATAGTCTGATAAATGAGAAAAGAATACGACACTTTAAGTGATACAGTGATTACAGAAATTAGAATTTATTGAGAACTTAAATAGTTACACAGTTCAATAAATGTCAAACAATAAAAGCTTTTCTAAATGTCAAAGCAGTGATCACAAATGTCAAATAAGAAATAAATAATTCATGTCAACAAAATAAATTGCACATATACATAATAATAATGTAACTACTATTACATACATTAACAATAATTTAATCCTCTTATTTAAAAAAAAAGTTTACTTAGAATTATTGCGTCAAACACTTTAAAAGAGATTTTTACAAACTGAAACATGCACATGTTTAGTACATTTTTCATTTTCCACTTAATTCGAGAACACGATTGCTATAAAACTGTTCTTTGTGCAATAAATAGATATCAAGCCGGGGTCGTCGGTCGGGCGTCGCGGCCACCGCCGGGAGTTATTAATTTTCATTTGATTCGGATAAAAGCCTCACTTACAGTAGAGCTGCGAACGTCTCCTCTAACTCTTGTGACCTAGTTGCTTTAAAGTTGCTACAAATTTTTAAGATTTACAAGCAGAGTAAATGTATTCAGTGGCTTGCAAGAGCACTTTTTAAACAATGTATTGTTAGCCGTAGCTCGACTAGGTGTTCGTAACCGATCACCGTTAAGCAACGGTTGACATGCATCGGTCTTTGGATGGGTGACCACGGGTGACATTTACAGCTGATCGGTACCGTGGCTCGGGTGATACGTTACATTGTAAGCCCCGGTTGCTTGCTCTATAATAACAATCGACAAGCCATGTTAAAGGTCTTTGAAATGTGGGAATCTAGGAATTCTGACATCAGGGCTAGCCACTCGGCCTATTCGAACTTGCTTGCTAGTTATTTGGGTCTCCTTTCCAGCTTTTTTACATTAGGCTATTAAACGCAAGTACTCTTGTAATAGGTATGGTCTTTCCGATCAAGGGAATCATCAATTCTTATTATGAACGGATGGTCAGTCTCAGCCCCTCGTGTATCGTAGGGGAATCTTACAAATTCTATCTCCGAGATCGAACCGACAATAATCCGAGTGTAAATAGTCGTTTTCGATCGCTGTCGTCTACTAGAGTAGGTAGTAGTTGTAAATGTAAATATTTTTGTAACCAAACCAAATTTTGTAAGTATTTATGAGTTTTTTAGTTGCTGAAAGCAATGGGTTAAATAAAAATGGAGTCCTCATGTACCTTTAACATCGCGTAAAACTTTTGAATACGCTGTAAAAACGACTGTGGCAACATTTTTATGTCTTAATTCAATTACTGTGAATCTTAAAATAATTGAAAAGGTCAAAGCCAAATCTGAGCGTCTTTACTAGTAGCAACTGTTAGTGTTTCGGAGAGTACCTACGCTAAGCCGTCAGTTCCGGTTTTCTTAAGATAAGTCTTTAGATGAAGCTCTGCGCGACCCGCACTCTCGTACTAAGACTCGCAACTTGCACGAGACGAGTGAGGATTTCAAGTTTGTTAATTTATTCAGGATCAACTAAAGTCATTGAAGTTTATAAGGTAATCCGTTCTCGAGTCACGTAACTAATGTTTTAACTGTGAGTATCGGTATAAAGATGTAGCTGTCGCGCTCAAGTTTCGTCTTAGTAACCTCGCAAGAAGTTTGAGATGGAGAATCTGATTTGATACTTCGCTCGGTATTCCGTAAGACGACGGGTAGAAGTTTGTAGTGCATAGCTTGATAATACAGGTGGAAGACTTGCTAGAGCCATTTCTCAATTGAGTACATTTTTTATCGTTTCTTTAAGCACATAGGTATATTTTCACCAGATTAAGCTACCTTTCCGGAGTGAAACATTATCACCATACTATAGGTATTCTATTTGGGTCGGGAGGAAAAAAGTTCCTTATTTTTTAAGCTTTAGCTTCTGTATATAGTAGGTAGGTATCATTTCCAAGAATATGAGAATACGGGTCAGTTCCTTTTTACCCGCAGCCACTTTTTATTCGCACATGCTTGCTTTAATTCCAAGGGTCATGTGATCAACCACTGACCCGGAAATCCATTAACGTTGAAATAAGTTACGTTTTCTGTTCATTTTATTGCCCCGATATTTTATGAAAGCATCTGCTCCATATCTACTCGTACTGGGAATTGGTTACTTTAGTTTTATTCCATACTAGCTGCGCCCAGCGGTTTCACCCGCGGTTAAAAAGTCCTATGTGCAAAAAGGTTATCCTATGTGCTATTCCAGACTATAATCTATCTCTGTGCCAAATTTCATCCAGATCTGTTCAGCCGTTCTGGCGTGAAAGAGTAACAAACATCCATCCATCCATCCATCCATACATACAATCTTTCGCGTTTATAATATTAGTAGGACTTATGTGTAAAGAAATCTATTTTTTTGTTATGGATATTAGGAAAGACTTAGATATGTATACAGTTATTATACAGAACAAATGTTTCTATCGTGTAGATGCTACCAGGTTTAACATAAACAAATCGTTTGACGACTGGCATGTAATTTAGTCAAAGGCTTAAAAATCATACATTCAGAGTAGGGCTAAAGAATTAGACATTAGGACTAAAAGTATTTACAACCCGTAAAATTCAAGTTTGCTGAACAAAGGAAAATCATCATTCGTTTTAAACGAAAATTTCTGAATTGAATGAAAATATTTGAATTGTACGTTCACGTTCACGGTCCTGAAATCCTGCGTTCTTCCATTAATCGTTTTGATGTCACAGTACGGGACATTTAGTGTGACCCTTTTTGTACAGGATGATTCATTTATTATGTGATGGGAACCAGAAGTCAAATTACAATGCGAAATATTACCCTCCTTCATAGTTCGTTCATTCATATTGGTCCTCTCATCTTCATTGTTGATTTGGACTGTGACTTGAATAACTACTTGACTTTGAATAATTGTGGCCATGTAAGTATATTTAACCCCAGTTATAAATTATTATGACTACTTAATACTGGCTAAACTGGACTTAACACTCAAGACGAATAGAATTCCACAAAAACTTAAAAACTATTTAAGAATGGTAATGTAAAATCGTGAGGGTGTTGTATTACACCTCTGCCAGCTCCCTCGGGGGAAAGGCGTGACGATATGTTATGTTATGTAAATATCAAAAACTCTACCATTAATTATGTGCTTATATTGCTTTTACATTGCAAGGAAATTGATTTAAAGTTAAATCATATTTCATTCCGACTGAATTCTTTTACCGTAAAATCTTTTAATTCGGTTCTCATTAATTTTTCACCTCAACTGAGAGTTCAGGAGGTAATGGTCTAATTACCATAATCTATGAAGAGCACATTAATTACCTACTTGATTTAAAATTTTAATCGTTCCATCATGAATTCCACATTTCTTTTGCTTAACCACAATTTAATCGTATTTTAGACTAAAAAACGTATGAAGATACAGGAAAGATAGACACAGCTGATGTACGAATTAGACACATGTATAATAATATCTAGTAGTTAATAATTATAGGTATAGTTAGACTTAAGTAAATAGGAATCTACTAAAAAAGTTATGTCGACTGCAATCTATTTTATAAGAGAGTCTACAGTGCTTTAGTCTATTCAAAAAGAGATTTAATAATGCTATCCCTGCACCCAGAGTGCGACAAAATAAACTCTTTTGATAGAACTTTGTCTGCTATAACTTGCTTTGTTCGAAATGAAGGGAAATATTTCACGAACAGTGACTATTTCTCAGAATAACTCGAACTGATAACGCAAACATTTATTTTATTAAAAATGAATAGATCAATTGCAGATCCGGCAGCATCGGCAAATTTCCCACTTTTGTTTGTGCAAGCCTGACCCAATTTAAACCAATTTGAAAGGCCAATTCGACCTGTATTCCTTCTGATTGTATTTGGCTACCGTGGAATAAAGCTGAGTCCACTGTTTACAGCGAAGGTATTGTTTATTAACAGGCGAGCTATCGACCGGCTCTTAATTAATCGCACCGCTGAGCATAAAGCGAGCATCATTACCTATGTCTCGTTTTGAGATATTATATAGTCACAAGATCTTGAAACTGAGACAAATATATCTGGTTTTAATAATGCGGTACTACGCACGTTCTATTAATCCAATACTACTCTGTCTATTAATAATAATACTACTGTCCGACTATAGTTAGACAATAGATATAATTTAAGTTATTTCAGTATCGCAATACTGCAGCTTGTAATAAACGTGGTCAAAGCCAAGCTAAAGCAGCTATCGTCTGATTTTCTCTTTGTTATAAAAGAGAGAGAAAAATATGTGTTCGCAACTAGTGTGCATAATTATTATCAATCAGAATTATCATAATTATAATCGTGTTAATTCCGTGTTTGGTTAGCCTAGCTAACCTCATGTAATTTATACTAGAGTAATGTACAATGTTCTAGTACTTTGTTTTTTATATATTGATGTTAGAATCTTTACCAGGTCAGCTGCAAGGATCAGGGTACAGCGAACAAGAGCCGGAGTTCCTATCTCCACTTGAAAATTTGACGGTGGCTCAAGGCAGAGATGTGCACTTCACGTGTACTGTTAACCGTCTTGGCGGTTATAAGGTTAGTGCATGGATGTATGATCGATTTTAATACTAACTTAGAAAACTGGTCTTTGAGACATGAGTTTAAAACTAGAAAATGTTACAACAATCTACCCCAATTGAAAATCGATGAGTATTTAATTTTGTGTGGTTTCAAATGCTTTACAAAAATGTAACCCAAATGTTTAAGTAATTTCTATCGGTATCTTCATCTCAGAACAATCCATGGGCTGGGAAGAACATGGATAACGTCTCAAGGCAGACCAACTAGCTCGACTTTTGTCTTTTTTTTAATCACTTCCGGTGGTGGTCCCACCGTCTCTCCACCGAGTACTCCATCACCAAACTGTCTGGCTTTAAATTCGCAAAGTATATTTGTAACCCAATCAAACCTTCCAGGTCGCTTGGATAAAGTCAGATACGAAGACCATCCTGGCGATCCACACCCACATGGTGAACCTCAACCCACGCCTCTCGGTCACCCACAACGGTCACAACACATGGAAGCTGTACATTAGTACCGTGGAACCGAAGGACTCTGGCACTTACATGTGTCAGATTAATACGGACCCTATGATGAGCCAAGTAAGTGAATATTATAGTATTACTAGCTGCGCCTTGCGGTTTCGCCGGCGGTCCGATACGAACCGTAATTTTTTTCTGGCTGAAAGTTACCCAATGTCCTTTTCTGTATATCCCTGCCAACGTGTATGCAAAATTTAATGACAACTGAATGCAAAAAAAAATGACAAACGAACAAACTCACTTTCACATTTATAATAATATTAAATAAAGTTAGAATTTGGAAAGATGTATTAGAAGTTTAGTGAAGGATGTATTAAGCTAAGTCCTATAGGATTACATTGCAAAAAGCTTTGAGGGTAAATATTGAATAAATACGCATCGTAGTTTAGCCATATTGAGTCACGGGTTCAGATGTTTAATGATCGTTTTCTAGGTGGTATTTACATGCAGAGTATCCCTATACTTAAATCTGTTTAAATAAAACTGTTAAGTACCGTGTTCACAGTTTCATGGGTTTTGCAAATTAAATGATTCTGAAGTGGTTTTTTCGGCTATGTTCAACCAGTTGAAAAGAAACTAAGAAAAACAGAAACGAAAAAATTACAAAAATTTAAATCACTACAGCGTAATGCAATATCCATCATCCCAATAAAAATTAATTGCAGGCGAACTGAACATATCAATTATTCGAAATGAGATCGTAAAGTCGCGATTATACCGGCGCAATTGCACTGTCATTTGATAGCAATATATCAAGAGACGTTTACACAATTCGATAGCAATAACAGTTAATCATGTACAATAGGTATCTCCATTTAATTATAGCATCAATGCTTATCAATAATGGACAGTAATTACAATCAGTTTCCGACCCGCTAGGGGTAGGTTTTGGCTGTGTCTGTATTACAGAATAATGGAATCAGGGTATAATTAACTACAAAGCCGTGTTGTGAAGTAACAAGAACACAGGTGCTTGATGAGAAGACACCCCATTGTTAGCAAACAATTCAACCATAATCATTATTATGACTCACAAGGGTTGAATAGACACAAAACGTCATACCGTAGCTGCTAGCCCAGGTCAAGGATCATTTGGACAATAGTTTGTCTTGTACATTCCTGTTATTTATGACACGAATGTAGGCCACTTTATAGCCCCAAAGCACAAATTCAGTGCTGTTTTTTATATGGTTTAGGCATTTATGACATTTATTATCAATATGATTTTTTGTCTCATGAACTTATCACACTCATGCAACAACTATTCAAGCTTAACACAAGCTCAGAGCGCGGCGCAGAAACCGGCTTCCTTCATGACTAGTATGAATCTATACGAAAAGACAAATTGGTCTAGCTTCAGCTATTGTTAACAAATAAAACCTAGAAAGGAAGAGACATATTGTCTCGGTTGAAGACTTTATGGCCTGGCTTAAAAGTCACCGTTGCGTCCGACGGAAGCGTTGACTAATATTAAAATGTAAGCGATCGATAGAGATCGCCAGCTGCATCTGCACTAGGCGTCACGTGCCAAGCGTTTCACCAGGATAAATGATATCGGATGCCCTGTTTCCAATTTTCGTTTTGTCAGATATAGAAGCCTCTCCGATTCGTGTATCGGATTTAAGGAAACGAACGCGGCAGATTTATTTCTTAGCTAGTTTAAAATCTCTTAATTTATCTCTTTCACTAAAGAATTCTGTAATTTCAAGATTCAGAAGCAGTAAAATTTTTAGAATTGTATCTTTATAGTAATATATAGTTAGTAAAGTTGTAACAGAATTATTGATTAAAAAAATTGGTATTTGAAAGTCGTAAATCGGGTTAAATATAATTAAACAATTAAGTTCTAGAGCCATTGTATTGTACATACATACGCGCACCGTTCTGGTATTATTTACAAGCAAGGTTAGCACAGCTCGTGTTACACTACGCTCCACACCCCTTATGCGAAATTTCGTGAAAACCTATATTCCCAGTTGTCATTAATTTAACAGGCAGGTGTCTGAAATGGGAAATTGTTACACGAACTAAATGCCAAGAGCGGCATAACCTCATCACCCAGATGTCAACGGGAGAAAATTGTGGGGGGCGCGCCCTGACGCCGTCACTCGGGCTTCGATGTTTGATACAACGAACGATGTGGGGAGGGAAGTATTGTACTCAAATCGCGTATCGATTACATACACTGTAGTTAATGCGGTTGCTCTGGTCGAGAGTTGCTTGTTTCGTCGATCGGCAAACTATTGCCCACTCTAATAATGCTTTACCGAGCTTAACTTGTGAACTTTGATTTCTTTAATTTTCTCTTTTATTTAGGGTCAACATAACGTACCTAAGTTCTCGATTGATGTTTATTGTTAGATACACAAGATCAAATTACTGCCCATGGTGTTACAAGTATTGCCAATTTATTTTATGAAATTTGTCTGCTGTTATACGAGTCATTTACCTAGAGCACTGTTATAAAGGCAAACATACAATTCAACATCTTTTGTCATGTATCAAATAGAAACAAAAAGCTGCTTGCTAGGTTAAGAACATGCTAAAATCACCTGCGCTTCCTACATTTGTGGCGCAATTGCTGCTTGCCAGCCGGGCTCGGCAGCCAAATGCCGCCGCGACATCTTCCTGCACAACTTTCCAAATGTTTGCATTGGGCGGAAATCGGCTTACAGGCAACGAAGACGACCGTTTATTCGAAATCTGAAATGGTGGACGACATATTGCCTACTTTTGTAAGTGAACACAATATAGTAGAAATTGGTTCCTATTCTGTGATGAAACGGTGGCTCTTTCTCGATACAAGTACCACCCCACAACTGTTCTTACTTTCTTGAGTATTCTTTCGTTCGCTTTTTACAAAATTGTCGAATCGAAACGTTCACAATCGGCTTTAAGGTACTCGGGCTTAGCTCGTTTTGAGTAGAGCCAATTTCAACAGATTAGCCTTTGATAAATGAAAAACGTTTTTACTCTTATAAATATAAATATATATGGGTAATATCAAACTTGGTAAATAAACATTTTATGGTTGCTTTTCAAGAGACGCAGCCACCTCACGAGCGGAATTTCGTCAAGTCTTCGAAGGAATGCTCGTGCTTTACAAAGAGCTACTGTGATACGAGAATGTTTTAGTGACATCTTCACAAAATGTATTTCAAACGTTGAATTCCAGTGACAAATAACACGTCATGATGAAACTCAAAATAAAATAAAAAACATTTGGAATAATTAGGCATTAACTACTTATAATAAGATATTTGTAATACTCTTTAAAATTTATGCAAGTGAAGCGTAAGAGAAAATATTTAATTTTTAAGCATGTTTTTGTAAAGTTCCACCTTTGCGGTTGTGACCAGACGCTCAGGGTGGAATGTTGTCAAGTCGGGCCCGGAATGCGCGCGCTTGCCAAAGAGCGACGGCCGAATGCCGCGGCGACATCTTCATGCGGACCGCTTTGCAAATGTTCCACGGTTACGTTCCACATACAAGCTCAAAATGTACAATGTACGAGTAGCATTAGTTCTCGCAAAGGTCTTCGTTTTGTTTCTCTCAGATTTATAAAATCTGGGAATAAAAATACTTACCATAAGTAGGTAGGTATATATTTCACCGCCAACTCGCCCATTGGCCAATTAGAAGTGTCCAACTATTTCACCAAGAAGAAGTGAATGTGACACAACTTTGTTATTTTTTTGTAGCACCTGAATATTTTTTGTACAAATCTATGCATCAAACTGTGTACGAAATATTTAAAGCTGCAACAACTAACACAATTTTTAAATCTAGTTTTGAACCTAAGCCTTGTGTTTCAAAGTAGAGTAAACCTCGAACTAAACTGTTAAAATAAAAGTCACATATTTTTGAGAGAAGTGGACGACTGTAGAACTCATAACCATAGTTTAAAACAACTACAAACGCTCCAGCTTTTTTCATGCATCTACAGAAATCCTGGACCCGAGGCTTTTGTTTAAGTTACATTGCAAAAAGCTGTGTTTTATTCTAGTATTTCTAGAGTTTAATTTAAACTGGTGCCCGAGTTTGAAACTTACTGTGCAGGACTTAGTTTAAATTTTTATGACTGCGTAACCAAGGAAATCTGAAAATCAGAACGTCCAATAACTTAATATTATTTTCAAACTAGCGTGAACGTTTTATAATGATTTTTTTTTGCATGCAATCCAATGTAATGATTTTTACGATGTAATCGATTAAATTCAAATTGATTAATGGAATGATGTTGTAGTTGGACTTTTAGCTACGTGTAAGCTGGTGATGGATAACTTTTTTTTGTATTAAAGCGCCTCGATTGAAACTAGTAATTAAGTATTCAGATTCAGTTGGCTTGTTCACTATGTAAATTGCAGTTTAACTTTCGACTTTGCAAATCACTCGTTATATCTATTCGAGGGAGCTTTGCATATTCTTTTTCTATTGCTTAATAGCGTTCCAGCAAGATAAATTGCCGGCTTTTCTTACTTTACACTCGAACATTCCACTTTATTTTAAAAATTCATGAGAGCGAATATTTGAAACTAGTAGATGGTTTTTAATGAGTTTAGAACATAAATGACTTTAAAATTTGTTTTTTTTTTTAACTACTACTTCTACTACTACTATTTCTATTTAACTACTATTGTTTTGTTATTTCTAATAATGTTATAGTTTTCGAATGAAAGAAAATTTAGTGGTATTCATAATAAACACAAAAAAGCACATGTCATTTTTGATGCTTTTATGTTTCCGCTGATTTCAATGATTTATTTTCCATACTATACGAGTAAAATGTCACCCGTTATTTATCCGAATAACAAAACATCAGTTTGATTCATGTCAACAACAAAACCCGCAAACAGAGTTAAAAAGGCGACCGCTCACTTCGCTTAGTCGGTATTCGTATTTGTTTAGGCGCAGCTCTGCAGTTACTGACGGATAGCTCGGAGCTATATTCTTATTTGACCATTGGAAGTGTTACGTCCTGCTGTGTACATAGGTACGTACAAATGAGTTAAATGGAATATAAACACTTTGTGAATCAACTATATTATAGGCACTGTACTCGTTTCACTTAAGGCGTTTGTGGTTTGCTTGAGCTAGCTTAGTTTTGCTAAATATGATCGCAATAATTTATGAACAATTAGAGTACAGTCACTGACTTGAATTGAATTTTATTAGAAGCTTAGATAGATTAGAAGATAGATGGATAGATAGAGTAGAAGGGGAATACACTATAACTTGTACCTAACTAGTGCTAGTTTGTGACAGCGTCGATATTTCCAGAGTCACGTCCCACGCCCACCCACAAGTATTCATTACACAGAAAAGATTAAACAACGATACAGAGGTCATCATTCATGGCTCGGTTTTGGGCAATCAAATAAATATTGACCTACTAATTGTTTTTGCGGCATTGATGGCGCGCCCTGTTGACAGAGGCGGTGATGGACGACCCGATTTTTTGTAACGCGAACCCTTTTTTTCCTTTCACCAAGATCATATTCCGATACAGTCAAGATACGCAGTAAAAACGTTTTATATTTACAAAATTTACGACCTAACTTTACCACTGGCCGAAATTCAAATCTAACTGAGACGTGATTTAAATCCGCTTTAATAGCGAATACTTTGCATAACTTAAACAAAGCAATCTTATAATTGCAAATCAATACGGCAACAATTCCTAAGTCCGTCGACGCCGGGAGTGTATTAAATTAAAGTATCTAATGGTTACGAAAGGCTTTACTGTTTAATGTGGTACGTACATTTTTACGTGCCTCGAGTAGGGTAAGTCTACATAATACACCGTATAAATAAGCCTTCAGCCGGCTGTTAGCGCCGAAGGGTATTTTCAATATGGGTAATTTCGCTTGGAACACAAATACTTTAGCAGCTTTATTGCATACTCCAGGATTAACTCGGCATATGAGCGTTGAAAAACGAGTGAGCAGCTACTACGGCTCCGGTTACATACAAAAACTCCCTGGCATTTTATCTTAATTACTTCGAAATCTTTGTGAGAGAAAATCCTTACCCTTACGTTGTCCATCGTCGCGGAACTTTATGAGCGGATTACTTTTATGTCCCGGATTAAAGTCCCGTTTGCGAAATGTTTACAGCGCTGAAGTAACAGCATAGCTCCAAATGAATGGCCACTCTGTCATATTGTCGAAAACGCCCAATGTAAACTCGGGTTTCCTCTTAACTTCTCTATGAAATTTTCCAAGGCTTTGTCTTACAATATTGGATCCAAAAGAATCCACTCAATTCTAAAGTTTATAATAATTCATTCCGCTATCTTATTGAGTTCTATTTTAGGAATTTTCATAACGAAAGCGTTGCGATTTAATAGGTAGCTTCAGGTATTTGTGAAGGTCTTCTGAGCGCGAATCGGAAGTTATTACATTTTAGTTTCTAACAAATTAAAACTTTATTAATTAACTACAACCTAAATATTTCATAACAAAACATTGGTTAACACGACTTAATTACTATTTAACCATAATTTATATACAAAACTAGTTTAACACAAGCATTTTCGGCGTAGCACTTACAAAATTGAGATGTTCGTTCGATAGGCAGTAACAAAGCGGCGGGAGAAGCCCCTTCGCTAAGGAGCTTCATTCTTGGCACCATAAACACATTCTTCGACACATAGTTGCCTCGTGATGTCGCAACTAAGGCCGCCGTTACAAACACTTAGCACGCCTCCCGAGGAATTCGCTCCTGCTCGGAGGAATCTACCTCGAGACTTTGAACGCGAACCATGCTCGCCTCCCTTTCTGTTACATAATTATTTCACCTCTGTTTAATCATTTAAAGCCACAGTTTCCAACCGAACCTGCTAAAATCCAAGCGCCTCTAAATATTGTGGGCTAGCTTATCTTCCTATAGGGATTTACGATGCTCGTTGGATTAACCGTGAGCCAACGGGAATATTATCTTTAAATTAATGTTTGCTGCTAGCAGATTGAAAGTTTTATTGGAATAAGAGAAAAATATTGAAGGTTGGAAATGTGAAGGCGTTTTATGTGGATCAGCACATTTATATTGCAAGCGTTTGTATGTTAACAAGATAACGTGGCACGGAATAAAAAAGAAGTAAGGGATAGAAAGTAGAAAGAATCAACAAGTGAATTATTTCTTAGCCGAAAATCGGTAGGCTCAGCCACTCCTTTGTTGTTGGCGGACTACAGGTGCGAGCTCACTCGAAGTATTTACTTTTTCATTCATATTTTATATGTATTCACGGAATACAATTTCAGAAACACATCAAGGCTCGAAAATGATTTCGGAAAAACATCAATGTTTATAGCATGTTCAGAAAATAATGTATCATTTTACTATTTTCAAAAGTAATATCGTCGAGCATGTTTTAGCGGTTAGCTTTGGAATGGGTTTTCGAGCTTGTTGGCTTTTGCCGCATCTGTGCATTTATTTTATGATCAGAAATCCGTACAAAGGAAGAATTTTATGTTATAAATGCAGCCATGCGTTAAACCAACGTTCAGAGGTCAAGAGGGTGAAAAAATAGGCAATAAACTGAGGACGGCTGCCGTTCATCATGGGCGCGGTCCGCCAGCTAGCTGCCAGTCGCAGAATAATTGGTTAAACTCATTGCGTTCCGTCAACTAATAGTCATTGTTAGAAAGACTGCGCAAATTTCAAATTCCTTGCCCCACCGCCTCTAACGTTTAACCCCACTGTGCCCGTATTTTGTCAGCAAGCGGGTTTATGACGTAACGTATGTAGGTAATATGTTAGAAGTGTTTTCAAAGTTTGCTCGGTGTTTTGTATACCTTCGTCATTGTGTTAGTAGATACTAAGAATTTACTTCGCTAATATTTTCCTCGGCTGGCTTAGTCCACAAGCGAGTTATTTGTGTTGTAGTACTAAGTTAAGCCTCAGTCAATAGGCTTAGCGAACAATGACTATGGCGGTATAAAAGTAGCATTTAGGGGCGGCCTATCTCATTTATCTCTGCTCTTAGGGTATCTTAATAAAGAATTTATTTACGTCCGAAGCAAAAATGCGAGTTGTATAAAAACTTGGCTATTTTTCATGTCGTGTAACAAGCTTCTCATTTTGTGAGATACTTTTTCAAACTACAAGTAAAATATGGGTAAATCGTTGCACGTCCGAGTCGCTTGTCCGTTTCCTAAATAAGAATGGGCCCACGTCAAGGTTTAACTCAGGAGGAATGTTTCACGGGAAACAAACGACTCACTTACCTGTTGATGCCTACTCGACTGAGTGGAACCTTCCAATCTATAACGAAAGGAACAAATTGAAACGTGACTTGTTTTACCATTTTTCCCAACGTGTTTGTCTCAAGCCTATTCTTTATTATTATGATTTGGTATTCAAGTCGCCGTGCTGCGAATAGAATCGAGGTTTGTTACAATATGATACGCCTTTTATTTTTCTGTGAAATATGGACGAAATAAACTTGCCTGCTTATGGAGTAACTGCCTACCTGTGTTACTCCTGTTAGGAAAGTTTGGGGTCCCTTGAGTAGATAAGTTAGACGTTTTTATATTGCTTCCTTAAATAGATTGATAAACAGGCAATTTTTTTACACTTGATTAATTTCTTGGTCGATCCAAAAGTTTGGAAGCTTAACAAGATTGAAACCAAATTTATGTTTGTAATAAACTGTATTTACATTGCCTCACATTCCTTTGACATAAGCTTGCACTTGTGTTATTCACACTAAGTCAGTTCAGTGACAATACTGGTGCACTTGTATTACTTGACGTAGCCACAGTGTAATTAAAGACAGATACGAATCTTAGAATTAAAAAGCTTCGCTTTGTGTGCCAAAGTTAAGTGGATAGCATTACATCTGGGTGTGCTACAAACTCTAACAACTTTTGCCATAAGCTCTACGAATAGCGCTACGTGCCAAGCTATGAGTGCTACAAGCTACGCTAAAAGTTACGTCACAAACGCTACAACTATGTCGCGAGTGCTACGGCAACACCACAAGTATTACAAATAGCTCTATCCGAGCTACAAGTTATGCTACAAGCGCTACTAACTACGCTACAAGCGCTACAGCTACGCCGCGAGCCCTACAAAAAACTACACAAAACAAAATAAAACGTATCCTACATCTTTTCTCCGAAGAGGCTGGCAGAGGTGTAATACAACACCCGCACTTCACCGGATGATATTCAGTACAAATTGTACTAAAATATGACAGGGACGAGCCTGTTGCCATTTACCGGGCTCCAGTTATTTAGAACTACACGATGAGTATAAAAATTGCTTTTATAAAAATAAGCAATTCGAAAACTAAAATATACACCACTTGCACTTTTGTAATTATTTTTATTGAAAACCGCTAAACTCATTGATTCCAGTTGCCCTACTAAAACGTACTGTGCAAAGGTCTGTGTATGTAAATCTCTGACGTACTCGGTTCGCTGTGCACCACGTATTTGCATAATTCATGTGACACGAAGCCGTCTCTAAGAATTTACACTGCAGCAAAACGAGAATATAGAAAGTGCCACACTTTATCATATTCTTATGAGGAAAATTGTACGTAAAGGGGACGGTTTGATACACGTTATATTGTGATAACATTTTTCTTTTATGTTTTGTGCTATTTGGAATATGCGTACGTATGTACAGTGCTATACATAACTTACCTTTTGTGTTATTTGAACTTTAAGTGTGAGAAAGGACGCCATAAATATTTTTGATAATATCACAAGGTAAGATGGGTTCTCATTGACAATGTGTTTATTTTTTTTATTCATTGAATCACACATTGAAATAAACAAAACGAAATACTGATAGTAAAGTAACCATTCATAATCACAATTAAGTAGAATGAAAATAATGTCTAAACATGCATTTATTACTTTCTATATAACAAAACATAATATCCAACACAAAATTTTTAACGTCACAAGCGCACAAAACTTAACACAAACAAACATTGAACTCATTTGTAAAAAGGGGCTCTGCAATAAAATAAGCAGTAAGTAAAATAAACAACCCGCTTACCTGGCAATCTATGCAGTAATTTTAGTCCTACCTGAGACGGCCGCCGTCCCGTCACTCGTCCCGGGAATTTTGTCAAAGCACCGGCCCCGGAATGGGGACAATACGTCTTCATGCAACATTCACGGACCCCTGCCCTTACATTATTACAATGAGGGACACCCGACCTATATAAACTATGAGATTCCGATCGAGTTTAGTCGGTTTTCGAGGACGACTTGATGAACTTTGTCAAGAATGCCATGATTTATTTTCGTTCCCATAAAAATGTCGACAAAAATCGGGCATCTTTTATCTCTTCTTTGTCTATGCCAGTTAGTGTTGATTCGGTTTTCTCGTGGGAGCGCAGTGTAATGACTATGTTTCCTTTGTTTGCATCGCTGCAAGTACCGCGGTCGGTGGCCGGTAATGTTCCCGATTAATATCGCTGTTGCGTGGCGTTCTTGTATCTCTGGCTTACATGCCTTTATGCTTACCTAAAAGCGTTTACGGTACAGTAATGCTGTTGAATTGACTCCAACAAATGGAGGGCGTGTAGCAATTCGTAGCCAGGCGCTACGTGGCCGTAGCCACCTCGTAGACCTAACCGTAGCTGGTAATGGTTGCAGTCCAGCTTCGTAATGAAGCAAATCGAAAATTGTTATCGTATTTGCAAACCACACGGTTCACTAAATCCACCTGATATGGTGAACTGACTCATGAATTAAACGTAATGCGTGGGTTGACACTTTGAAATTCTATTACATTTAAACCGAGCTAATCAATCTAGTCCACAGGGCTCGAAGGACGACCTTAGGTTAAAATCTTATCTCCATAATAGTTTGGGCACATTAAAACTGTGCTAAGTCAAATAGTTTAATTTTTCAAAGAAAAAGACTGAATTATATCGTTTTTCTTTAAAATCATTGCGCAGTTCCATTCGACTCGGCTTTGGATACATATCATCACGCCTTTCAGGGGGCTGGCAGAGGTGTAATACAACACCCACACTTCGCCAGACGATATTCAGTCCCAAATGTGACAGGGGGCGTGCCTGTCGCCATACACCGGGCTACAATCATGTAGCAGATGACATACAATACGCACATACAAATGTTCACACAATGAACAAAATAGTGCGTGCCATCGGCTGGGTTAGAACCAGCTCCCTCTGGCTTGAGAGGCGGGCCTTCTCCACCTAGGCTATCATCGCTTAGGCTTAGGCTGGTTTTGGATACCAGGCCTATAAAGTCCACTAAAGTTTACTTTGTGACTTACTATGCTATAGTTTTCAAGTGATTTCTTTGTACCAGATGGGTCACCTCTCAGTGGTGATTCCGCCGGACATTGCTGACGAGGATGGGTCCGAAGCAAGCGCTCCTGAAGGCGGCTCAGTGGAGCTGCGATGTACAGCGACCGGCCAGCCGGCCCCAAATATATCGTGGAAGAGAACCGCCGGACGAAACATAGTATTTCGAAATGAAAGCGGCAGAGAAGAAAGAGGTGAGGTATTTTCAACTACATTGATATAGAGTAAAATTTTGAATTTATTAGGATATTTACGACAATTTTATCATTAGTTTCAAGCTACCAGTATGAGTACTCGTGATCATAAATTCGAATTTAGCTAATAACCATCAAAATGTAATATAGAGATAGTTCATTAATTTAGATTGTTGATAAAGCCTTGATATTACTTTTATTGTAAATACTATGAACCTTTCTAGTGACTGCTACAATTATTTTTAGCCTAACATGTTTATAATCTTATGATCATCATATCATGTCACATAATATATCATCATACTAAATAAAATATTCAATAACAAAATAAATTTAATATTTTCACGGTTTAGTCATAGCCAAGACATACTCGTACGCATGTGCGGAGTTTCTCTTCCGCAACAAATTATTACACTTACAACATTTTTAATGCCTGTTTTACCTCACTTTTTATTCGTAGTGGAATTGACGCCGCAGTCTACCATGCTTTAATATTCATTAAAATTACTGACCGTAACCTCCGTACAATAATTTAAGAGGCACATAAAACGCGGAGAAATAGACCGTCAATTCCGTCGTTGAATTTCATTCGCATCAGTGAGATCCGGCTAAAGTGGTAAAAAAGAAACAAGACTAATTTTGCATTCAAAGCCCGCTCGGCGGGCGCAGGTGTTCTCGCGGTTAAAACATTCCACTTTTATAGGATTTATTAAGATATTGCCCTAAGATATTGGAAGTGCTCGAATACGATATAAATATACATCATGAGAGTGACGTCTGAATAATGATAGAACGGGCTGAATATATCGGTTACATGTGGGAGACTGCTTATACATTATGAATAGGAACCTTTAGGGGAGTATTCATTTAGTAATGAACCTCTGAAATAATGAAATAACATTGATGTACTGTTTGATGAAGTAGGTATTCTTCGCGACCTTAAAATCTATTTGTGTAAATGAAGAATCAGTCCGGTCGTATACTTTTCAAAATGGTAGAAGCACCCAAAAAAATAAAATTTTCATTTCCATGCTTAAAACGTGTTCAAAGAACTCAATGACTACTTAAACAAAATATTGTAGCGATCCGGGTTTCGGTCAGGAAATTAAACGAACGGCTTACTGCCGACCGACCGGCAACTTGACAAAAGGCTGTTATCTCTCATAGTTATAATGACATACCCTTCACAGTTCAACCAAAAACACTAGGTGAAAAGGCACACCAGCCTGACACAATTATAAGACTACTCATTTCAACATATACACACACACTGTTCCAGTTTTAAAAGCATGTAATCTGACTTCCTATTTTACGCCTTAAAATTAAATGTATTAGGTAGAAAATTGTCAGTTCCCTGCGGTACCCTTAAAACCTTTTTGGTGTGGTGTTTTACGAATTTGACCCGTTTTATTTAAGCCATTAAGCGTAAACAAAAGACTGGCGGCCCTCAGTAAACGGAGGGAGGTTGTAATAGTTAACAGAGTGGTGGAGCCGCTCTCCTTTGTATTAATTGGACGTGTTAAACACGCTTCGCTTAATATGTAAGAATTGCTTTTGGAATGGCTATTCACGTTTTCTTTTTAATTTTCCTCTTTCTTTTGTCCGGCGGATAAAGCGATGGAGTCGGAGCAAAAGTATTTGTATTAAACAAGTCAGCTAATTTTATTCTTGGCACAAAATTATAGGTTTAGCAAGAAGATATTTTTTGTAGAACAATGTGTTACTTTGTTAAGCCTAAAGACAAAAGCAAAATGTATGTTATATACAAGCAACATGTCGGTGTATGATTACTTAATTACTTATCTTGAAGCGCGGCGCCGCGCGACGAAGGCTCAAGCCAACTTAATTAACTCACTTATAATAAAACATCGCAAACGGATCATTAAATTAGCTTAACGAAGCATATAAATTTTACTTGGCTCGATTAAGACTCGAGTCGATGCCTATTGGGAGCGATATTGAAAAGAAATATAGCTTCGAGTATCGAGAAGTATTCTCGATAAATCGGTTTATTAAAATATTATGGCGCGTCCCTAATCCTAATTCGAATAACTGAGTTGATCAAAAATTGTTTACTTTCTTTGGCGGGCTGTAATTCAGGATTGATGTCGTCGGACGTAATCAAAATCGTATCATCGCCTAGTTACCGAGCAATTTTGTCAATTAAAATGTGTTTAGTGGCTGGAAACGTTCCGGCTCGAGTATTAAATCGGAAAACAATTAGTTCGTAGCAATAATAACTGGGAATAACTGAGCCGGCGTCTGGAGAAGCAAGTCGGCAACGACGTGTAGCGCTGCGACTTTATAACCCGTTAATAAAACACAATTTCATACAAGCCCTGCTCCAATATAACTGCTATACGCGTAACGTAACGTTCTAGCAGTATTTTATGTCCGCGCTCACAATTTAGGAGCGGGGGGTCGTGTGCCATAATAAAGCTATAAATTATTTCCATTTAAATTTAATTTGACTGAAGTCGTTAAATGGCGTCATTCGCGCGCTTTGTTTCGTTTGATTAAATTGTTGGGTGTGTGGAAACTAGTTGACATTTTGCGTTCACGTAATTTTAACTGCTTAATTACTTCTATTACGCGCAGTTAGGTACCTAATCAAATCGGTTCATAATTTAAACTGTTCGTACTAAACATTTTCGGTACATAATTAAAAGTGTCCATTAATTATGTCTCCTATTATTTTGTTGAGTTGTCATTCAAATTCAAATTATTAAGTCATGTCATGTCATGACCATGTCAGTGGTCAAGTTTGCTATTAGCTTTATTTTAAAGTTATTTATTGTAACGTCTCTACTTACCTTGACATATTGGTAACTAACAACCACACCTTACTAAAATCAAAATGAAATAAATGATTTTTGAATCGAGTGCCTAGTATCATTACATTTTTATGAAAAACTAGCTGCCCCTGTGGTTTTACCCGCGGTTAAAAAGCAACCTATCTGTTAATCCAGTGTATCAGCTACATTCATACAAAACTTCATCAAAACCCGCTCATCTGTTTGAGCGTAAAGAAGTAACGAACAAACACACACACAAACTTTCGCCTCTAAAATATAAGCATGACAACAGCACAAATAAATTTTCTCAACTTAAATAAAGAACAAAGTATGTATCCCTACAGTAAAGTTCTTAGGTTTTATTCAATATCAAATCACAAAACAGCACTGTGTAGTTATTGAAGTGTACAAGAGAAAAATCTCTCGATTCAATTCCAAAGTCGGGGAGGATTTACGTCCCTAAATCGAAAATTGTTTACGGAATCACTCGCACACTTCTGAAGTAGGACAGTTTTCAATACTCGCATATTCAAAGACATAGTATTTACATGAGTATGTGTGCGCACACACATGTAAATATTGGAAAAAGCGTGTCACATTAGTTTACTAACACTATTACGACAGAGTGCTAGACGATGATACCTCAAGTTTATTGGTGCGAGAAATGTTAGAGCTTTTATGTTAGACACGTTTTCTTTCATCCATATTTTTATGAAAGTAGGTTTGATAATATTAAAAAAAAAATACTTATAATATGGTAATTTATTTTCTTTTATTGAATAGGGACGTGCTTTATTAATGCTTAGTGTTAAGGCACTGGTTTTTGTTACTAGTATACTTTTTGTGTCCATCCAAGTAAAAGTCTTAAGATTTGACCAGTTTCTGGGCGCGTAGTTTTCTATCCGCCTGACAGCCATATGTCAGAGGCCTTCGGGCGGCCTAGAAACTCTTAAATAAGGGGTAGCCACTTGGCCTGTACGAACGTGTTTGCTCCCTTACAACACCACTACTTCATATCACTATACTTAAATTGTTTATATGAAGAAAAATTCACGCAGTTTTTCGTAGCATAAGTAGACATCAGGTCTCAAGGTAACCTAATCGTGAAACATTCACGGACCCTACAAACTGCATCGATCTCGAGCTGTATTTCATTTGGATGAAGTTTAACTGTTGCCCTAGTTCGCGAAACGGGACTCTGTAATTGAACCGTCCTGATTGACGTTAAACCGATACCATATTATTAACAGTTGATGGGATAGCTCAAATAGACTGCTGTTTACTGTATTTTAGATGTGTTGTTTCAACACCATTGGTATTTCAACACAGTGCTACGGTTTCTCATTATTTGTGTAATTATTAGAAAATATTGACAACGAACTAGGTTTATTAAGTTGGTGGGTTTTAATTTGTTGAATTTGGGCTATCTTCTAAGTAGTGGCTCTTTTTTTAAACAAGGCGGTAGAGTAATTTTTGTAACTTTGACATTCATATGTGTACCTTTGAAGACTTTGACTTTGACTTTCACGTTACGTCCGCTATCACGCTTCACACTAATATTATAAAAGCTAAAGTTTGTGAGTGTGTAAGTGTGTATGTTTGTTACTTCTTTACGCTCAAACTGATAGACGGATTTTGATGACATTTGGTATGGAGGTAGCTCATACCCTGGATTGATACATAGGCTACTTTTTAACCGCGGGTAAAACCGCAGGGCGCAGCTAGTCCTACTAATATTATAAACGCGAAAGTTTGTAAGAATGGATGGATGGATGGATGTTTGTTACTCTTTCACGCCAGAACGGCTGAATAAATCTGCATGAAATTTGGCATAGAGATAGATAAGCTGTAATATATAAATTCGTAATTTTCCATAAATATATTTATGAATCAACACTTGAAAATATACAAATTCTTCTAACTATTTTTGTAGCGTTATGAACAAGGCGTTAAGTTACGCAGCTTACAAAATATCACGTTGATATTGCCACTAGATTCCTAAAATTTTCATAGCAGCAGCGTTAGTAAAACCACAGTATTTTGGAATAGAGCCCGGTCGTGTCCATAAAACACAATGTAACACAGTAACGGAACTTTCACCGATAGGCCTCAATTTCAGGTCTGCCAAATAACTAATACGTTATTTGGGTCCATCAAAAACATTTTTATTTACTTTTTAGACCTGTATTTTTAGAGCAAGATGTCATTAGAGCCGTGTGGTTTATATGTAGAACACGTGCGATTGTGAGCAAATGAAGCGTCTCTACTTCATCGTCGAAAATGTTTTCGTAAGTCCGTCTAGCGTCACATTTCTCAACTGATTCTAAAACTGAAGCGACAAAAAAAAACTGTTTAATTATCGAACCTGCTCACAAAATTTCACGAGAATCGGTTGAGAAATGCGACATCTAGAGGAGGAGCCACTAGTTTTTACATGCAGTGTTTTGTCTTCTTCTATCGAGTTAAAAATGTTAAAGAAAGAAATAGACAAAACACTGTGTGACTAATCCGAGGCTACAACAACCAACACGTTACGTACAACAAAGTTTATTAGCAAGGAGGTTAATTTTTTTTCAACAACAATATTTTTTCTCAGCTTTTACACAACTTTGTCGACTCTCCACTTGCAGAGTGCGTAAACATACTACAAACTAAAAACACATGACGTGCTACGATGTCTATTATTCGCATAAAAAGTACCCTAGTACAAGTACTGGCAGGTGTCAGTGAACTGTGCCGGTCGTGCTCATAAAGTTTGTGTTTATGCGCAGTTGTGGACAGCTTGCGTTGAAGAACTTCCGGCGTTGGACGCGGCTAGTAGCGTTTAGTATCACTGAGTGAGGAATATGCAGCGAGATCGCTACTACGATATTTTACTGCTGAGTAAAACAGACAGCAACAATATTTATTTTGTTCGGAGTACTATCTAGTGTGAACAACTTATTTTTATAAGTAGGTATAAGTTGACAAATTGTGCTACGTTTTTTTTTCACGGAAGACAATTAGTTTCTTTCAGAAATTACTATAATTAGATTCTAATTAATTTTGTAATTGGATTGGCTACATTTTACAGTTGTGTTTTATTGAGTTTGCCCTTGTTACTAACTTCAACTAGTTTTTGCAAAATATTCATTAAATCATGTAGCATGAATATACCGCCGTATTTTGGACAAGAGCCCGGACGTGTCCATAAAACAGGCCATTCATGTTATCGTAGTCCTGATAGGCTTGCCTGTACAGTTGATATATGCATGCATTGTACCGTGTCGGGCAATACCACACGCACGTACTTGGAACTATTATATTTGTAATTGTCTACCTGTAAAACCGCAATTCTTTTTAAACCAACACAAGCATAATGTTGCATAATATGTAAGAAAATAAGAAATTAAAAAGTTTTTGTGAAATGCTTAATATCATGAACACCGGGAACATATCGAACAACTACTAATTATTTCTCCAATGAATATTGGATTTTATTACATTTAGTGAAATTATGACATAGGTAACACTGGGTTCAAACGATAGAATAATAATATATCCGGTTCAAATTAACAAAAACTTGTTGGCGCAGTGACACAAATTGTGTATTGTGTAATTTGGGATTCCAAGAGATCCGCATACGCATTACGCCAAGAGCTCTTTTAAAAGTTTTTAGTAATTTTTAGCTCAATCTGGAAAAGAAGAGAGCCCACTTCTTTTACGAGTTCAAATTCCAAGAATACAGATTTTTTTAAGCGATATATTACTTATTGCATAGCTTACGCATTCATGAGCGCTCTTTTCTTAAAATAGGGACAACACGACATACTCGTTTATGAACTAGGCAATAGGCAGATCTACGTTGGCCAGCATAGTGCCAGTTACTCAGTTAATTGGTCGCACAAACAGCCTGAGCTGTCAAGTGTCTACTAAGACAATAGCGTTATGGCTTACATGTGCCTTTCATGTCTGTTTATGCGCAGTTGTGGAAAGCCACGCTGGATCTACGCTCTCGCTGAAGAACCTCCGGCGCTCGGACATGGGCACGTACTTGTGCATCGCTGCGAATGGTATTCCCCCTACTAAGAGCAGGCGGTATGAAGTCATCGTGCTTTGTAAGTAACTGTACAGTAAGAGATTATTGTGTGTGACTTCTGAAGATGACTTTTGTATTTGCAGATTTTGACACTAAGTAATATAAAACACTAAGTAAGGTGTGATCTATTATGTCATACCCATTCAATTACTCATTGAAGGATAAATAGCTAAGTGTAAATAGCAGAATCAATAGCGACTAAAAACAAGGTCATATTGACATTTAAAAACGTTTAATTTAAGTGCAACAGCGCGCGTGCCCTCGCCTTGAAAAAGATCGCCTAATGCGGCTGAAATTTTAGTCAGAATAACTGACTAACTTATTTCCGTATCATAAAAAAATATAATGTAATCTTTTTGTAGAGAGATATTTCAAATAAGTACGTAATATTCGATCGAGTACTTTTTTTTCGTAATTTTCCAAACAATCTCTGGTATTTTTTTGGTAACCAGAACTTACTAAAAAGTTTCAAACGATAAGTAAACGATAGTAAATAATGCATTGAACGTTGATAAAGGCATGTTTTCATGATTTGTCCAGTCGAGCCGGTCGTACGAGTGGTCAGTCCAGTCGTGCTGCGGTCGGTGGACATGCAGGTCCACCTCCAGTGCTACGTCGAGGCCACCCCCAAGTCTCTCAATACTTGGCAGAGGGGAAAATTATTTACAGGTACGTAATCATCATCAACATTATCATTACAGTCTTTTACGCCCCACTGCAGGGGCACCGACCTACCCTACGTCGAGGGTGATTCAGCTGTTTTCCACCACGCTGGCTAATTGCGTGCGGGTAGGTTTATAGGTACCTAAATGAAATTTAGTTAAATGAACGGAAATTACGAAACCATACAATTTTGTATATATATACAAACAATCATTGAGCAAGTCAAATTAAATTTATTTCAACTCGCGTTTATTTGATTGACACGGTGATACTGCATTTAATATCGGTATTAGTTAGGGCATATCGACAGTTTCCAGGCAGACATCGAGATGTATTCATGCGTCAGGATAAGCTTTAATTTGGCTCTACTAGTTTGACGCGAGCGTGACAGTTTTATGATGGTTACTTATTCATGCTAAAGATAACGAAATTTTTACTCGATTGCGAAAGAAGGAGGTTTATAACCATAGTTTTCCCATAAACAATGAGTAAAACATGAATTGGATGGATGGGTTGCGTTGGTATACAATTTGAAATGTGACTTCATGTTATGCCTAACGAAGCGCGCAAAGTTTGGCATCTCCAAATTTTAAATTATGAATTAAAATATTACCTAAATTGTATTACTACTACTACTATTGATTGTTTCTAAGGTTTATAATCTTACAATTCATAAAGAAGCGTTGTAGTCTTATAATTTTCTTTGTCTTCTTTGTCGTTTTTTCTATTGAATGTTGAATCCTTATATGAATAAAAAAAAAACAGCATCGCGTAATAATAATTAATTGTCGCTTGTGATCATAATTTTAATGCGATCTTTATGGTTTTCATTTACGTTTTTTTTTTTTGCTTCCTCATCCTGGGGAATTTGGCGTCGCACGTCTTGTGCATTTGCCAGTGTCAATATAGTATTTTGCAGAGTGATGATGAAAGGGTGATAATAACGAATATGAATCCCTCCCCTAACCCCATTTCAGTAAAGTGATGGATATTTTACTGAAACTTTAAGTAGAGTTCAGTAAAGAACACGATAAGTCACGTTTGCAATGTTTGTATCATTTGCCTACACTCGTGCACCTTAACAAATCGATAAAGGTACTACTTATTTCTCCAATATCTATCGACCATTTAACTTTAACTCTCGAAGAATCACAAGATTTAGAAAATAACAAAAAAATACGACAGCACCTTTTTGCTTTCCGCCAAAAGCTTTTGGTCCAGCAATCTTTCTGGCATTGACAGTTGAAACAAAGTAACTAAGTTACGTAATTTAATTCTTCATCATCTTTGAATATAATTTTCAGAAAATAACGACCGAACTTTGCTGGTGAAGTTCGTTTCAATATTGCTTAAATAAACTGTTTCTTATTTTGAAATATTTCCCCGCCAGGTGGCAAACTGTTAAACAGCTCCAAGTACATAATATCTGAGGAGATGCTGAGTGAGTACGCGCTGCGTATGAACCTCACCATTACGCGGCTCAAGAAGACAGACTTCGGGGAGTACACCTGTTCGGCGGTCAATGGATACGGACGCGCCGATGGGACCATTACTTTAAAAGGTGAGTCAAAAGTTTTTATAATTAGCTGAATTGGGGAACCAACAGAAATGTATACTATTGTAGTCCTTATGGACCAATTCTGTATAATATGACTTCCTCGTAAAATATAATATTGTTGTCGTGGACGTATTTTTCAGGTGATTTTGGGAATATCCAGTTTTGTTGTTGAAATTTGGATTAAAAAGTTTCATTGTTTTTCTTTCCATCACACTTCTAATAGCGGAAGTGACTTCGTTGCATCTTCGTCATCGCTAGCGGCTGAAAATCTTGAGAAAATTGTCATCACGAAGACAAACATAATTTTATATACGTAATATTTATAGATAGGAAAATCTAAAAATAGTAGGTAAATTAATACACAGTTGAAAATTAATATTTTCCGTAAGTACATAAAATATTTACACTTAAAAGTAACCTTCCATCTCCACCTCTTCACCAGAAACCCCGGTGCGGACGACAACAACAACAACCACCACGACGACGACAACAACGACTCGTCCCACAACAACAACTTCGACAACAACTCGTCCGCCGAAGCGCCACCTCAAGAAACAGCACGATCGCGCCAACCAGAACGCACTCGACGCCGACTTGAGGCAAGCGGAACTAAACAACGCTTTCAACTTCTACAGCATCAACGGCTTCATACCGATCACTAACGGCAGCAACAGCCAAAATGCTCAACGAACAGAACGACAAAAAATTAGACCGACCGTGTCTACTCACTCGGTTTACTACAACGAAGGGTCTCGATTGTACTTCGATTTGGCATTCGGGCTATCGATTATACAGATATTTGTAGCTGTATAAATTACTCGCATTACGTATCTATAGCTATTTAAACCACTACTTAACCTATCCACAAAAAATTGAAAACAAGACGGAATGAAAAAGCTTAAGTCCGATCCATAGGATAAACGACGAACCAAATATTATGCAAGAAAACACTGCATTATTCATAGTACAACGACGATTACACAAGTCATGACTACTTTTGTTTGATAGACGTAGCATTTGCATACTATTAGGCCGTTCGTACACAAGGCAATGCAAATTTAGCGACTCGCACAAGATCGGCCGATCGCCGCAGTTGCAACGCTCAAAATGCGCTTAAATAGAGCTTCGTGCATAAACTATGGTGGTATAATTGTCATTTAAGCGCGACGAGAATCGCATGACTCGTCTCGCTTACTATTCGTTGCTTTATGTACGAACGATCCTTATAAAATAATCACAAAGCATGTTACGTTTATAACGCTTCAAGATCGGCGTTAGTATTTGTATAAAGCAGAAATTAGATTTCTGACGATGTATATGACTACATTTAAGAATATAATAATTGTAGTGATATCATGGCTGTTGAAATTTTGTAAGTTACGTATTTTGGGGTTGTTGTATTTAGTGAACGTCGCTGTTACATATATTATTGTATTGTTAGGTAAAATGTAATACTTGGATCAGCCTTTACGTGTAAATGGTGACAATAACGTGTAACAAAAACTTAGTGTATATTGCAATTAGGCAAATTAGGAGGATTTATTTTGTAAGTTGAATAATTTTGTTACTTATAATCCGATAATATATTATATACAATATAAATCTATATCTGATATTTAATACTTACTAGGTTTATGAAAATGAACAAAAAGTTCAAACATTTTTTAAGTTATGTATAATTTTTGGAAATGGTAAATTCTAATGTAATATTTATCGAAGTATTATTTCTATTAATATTAAATCCATTAATTGCAAATTTCATTGGCCATAATTGTAATGTTGTAACCTGCATGATGTGACAAAACTAGTGAGTTTTTTTTATAATAATAAATATGATTAAGTAAATACTTAACCTTAAGTATCTGTAATGTATAATTGTACTACTATATTCATAATTGTCTCAAATATCATTATTATCATATCAGTTTTAATAGCATAAAATGTATTCAAGAACATCTCTCGTCTAAAATTTAAGGATTTTTTTTTTCGATTTGTCTAAGTAAGTACATTAAATTTTAACTGACATGTATTTTAACATAAATCAATACATGTAAATTACAACAACAATAAATTTATCGTTCAGATGTAACTGATAATAGTAAAACACTAAATTTAATATGCAAAACAAATGACAACACTAACAATTTATAAAACAAATGTATGTAGTTGAGTAGATTAAGGTGTAACCTCAAATTCATAAACGCTCTATAATCTATTCTATAAAATGTTCCATAACAACTTCTCGCTAACTAGAAGTGTTCCTAATAAAAGCAGGAACAAAAAACTTAATAACTTGTTAAGTTAATTTTATGACTAAGAGGGTTAGACCAAAAAACTACACTTAACTAATGCAATCAAATACGTAGTACCTATAACAAAGAAAGAACCGCAAAAATTACCACAGAACCCTAAAACGAGAAACTGTACCCACAATTGCTTGTTATGTTAACACGTACTAAAATTAATCGACGGAAAATGTTTTGCCACAGAGAAGTAAAAAGTCACAGCCATAAAAAGAAAAGTCATAAATTTTGTGAGTGAAAGAGCGATTGCGGAGCCTCCCTATTCAGCTATAAAGTGAATGATTAAGGGACATTTTTTATTATACAGCTCAGATCTGTGTACAACTGTATATAGAAATAACAACAACGAAAGATCATGACCATAAAATTGTATTAAGCCGTAATAATAATTGTTGGTTATAATTTTATTGGTACTTAATGTAAACGTAAATTAAATCTAGCCGCTTTTCGCACAAAAAGCAACTTTGTTTTAGATTACATTTCATTTTATTTACCTGTAATAATAATACTGCGTAATATTTTTAGAAAAGTTTTTTTTATTACTTCATGTAATGTAATTTATTAATTATTATTGTCATGAAGGAATTTGGAGATGTAAGTGTTTTTACTGCTTAGTACTTGAATTATTGTCTAATTTAGCTTCGAAGGAACCATTTAAAAATATTAGCTAAGCACTTTATAAGAAAATCATGAATTATGACAATACTCATCGACTTTAGAGAAATATAGCCTAAATAAGTTCTATTTGTAAGTTAATGCTGTTTGGTATAGAAAATTAATTGTAAAAGTTGAAACAAATGCATATGGGCTTGGTAACCATTGAAAAAAGTCGTTTTAGGCTAAACAAATAATAATAAATTTATGTCTTCCGGATAGAATAATAAAATTAAATATATTTGACTCACTCGTTTGAGTTAAATTTGTAGAGTCGAAGTTCCTTTTGGACTTCTCAAATTTTATTGTAGGATTTCGTAAGTAATGAAAGAATTTACTGTAGTTCAAATAGTGTGAATATTATCATTATATAAATGAGTTTTGATATAAATAAAACAAAAGTATTGTAAAAATATTTCTGAACTGTAGTTTTGACATAGTGAAACGATGGTATAGGTATGGAAAACCTGTTCTGACCATAGTGATCAAACTGTGAAAAATAGTAGGTACTTACTACTAAAACCTGATGTTGGCTTAAAAGTTTCATAATATTATACAGCTTAAATGAAAATTGAAACGTTGCCTCGTGGGGTAATATTTTATATCTGCATTTTTGTGTCAAGAATGTTTAATTAGTTTGCATTGTATTTAAATTTAAAATATTTAGCCTATTTAGATTGTTATACTTACTTGAATAAGACAATAATATTACAATAAAGTACACAGGTACTTCTTAAATAAATATTTACATATCTAGATTGTCATTCATCGCTATTTACTTTTATAAATATCTATTTAGACGTAGACAAACATTTCTTAAAATATTTTTAAATTCGTTTTCATAACTAAAATAATGACAATAAATGTGTAACGTGTATCTAGTTACATTTGTATGGGATCGTAATTTGACAATACATAAAGGTGTTTGTAAATATACTCGAATTCATAAATTTACTAGCCATTTACATTGTTTAGTGCGAATATTTATCAATGTTAACCTTAAGATGTTAATATCATTTTATGACATTTTAAAATAAAACGAAATGTAACCAAAATAAAATATGACCTCAACTTATTTACCTAACCTTTCATTATAATAGGGTCATCAACAATTGACTGCAAATAACATCAACAACTTGGAAAAATCAAAAAACATCAATGACAAGATATTGAAAAAATACGAATTATACTAATTGCTCTGTGAGTTGTAGACTTCGCGGCCTCGTTCGTTTGTTCTCATGACATTCCTCAATCGATTCTAGTGAAATTTTGTGAGCAGATTATACTGAAGCAGATTATACAGAATTATACTGAATTTTTATGGCAAAATTCCGGAGATACGATTTAAAAGAATCATATCCCCGCGATTTTGAAAAAATCAGAAACTGACTTGGCAAAAATATTATTTTGTATTATAAAACCTAATCACAAAATTTCATGAGAAAATTGGTTAAGAAATGCGACCAGATGTTTGTAGTGAAAGACAGAGATCCAGACAGAATTCGGACAGTCAGCTCAGTCGATTAAACCACAACATGAACAGCTATTATTTACATACTAGCTGCACCCCGCGGTTTCACCTGCGATTAAAAAGTATTCTGTGTGCTATTCTAGGCTATAATCTATCTCTGTGCCAATTTTCATCCAGATCTGTTCAGCCGTTCTGGCGTGAAAGAGTAACAAACATCCATCCATTCAAAGTTTGTACTTTCGCGTTAACTTAGTATTAGTTAACTTAGTTATTAGTATTAGTAGGATATTTTCTGGACCTGATTGATGCAGACTGTAGCAGATCACGTCACAGAGGCTATAAAGGAGAGGCCGAGAAGAGAAGAGAGAAGACCACTGGGTAATAATGACGATGATGACACACTTTTAGTCCAACTTTCTATATTTGGATTAAAATCTATATAAAACTGGACCAAACAGCTTTAAGACTTGAATATAATTTAATACTGACTTAAAAGAAAATGCCGAAGGAAAATCTAAATATAAGTAGTAGTGGTGTAAGGGCAAGTGGGCGGATACAGGACAATATATTATTGTCCAGTTTGATAAATGATAACAAATTTTATCGTAATCATTTATTACAGAGGTATATTTTATAGATTGGGATAAATGAAGTAATAACTTTAGAAAACAAAGGAAAAGGTGAGAGAAAATATAAACAAACTCACGTTTAATATCGTTGGAAGTAAGAAAAAGACTTTAAATTTATAGCGAAATTTAGTAAATAAGGACACAATCATGACTGCTACTATTATATATTCTGTGCTTCTAAACACTAATACGAATAAAATTAGCATTATTCAGTGGCTTGAGAAAGTTTTCATCATAGTTTACTTTTTAACTTACAACAATGGATTAATTGAACGATGAACATCATCATAAAGTAAATGAATGTTTTTCAATATCTATTTCTACAATTTGCTCTATGCATTGGTACAATTACGACGTTTTAAGTGGTCAGTATATTAATTATCTTTTAACTTATTAGTTATTTCTCTATACGTTGTTATTAGTTGTTGTGCGTAGGTAGGCACTTGCCTCAATCATAATATTTCAGATTAGAAAGTTACTAAATTGTAATTGCTTAGCCAAAGCCAAAATGCCTGAGTTATTTTTAGCTTACACGAGAACATAGATCCTATGAGGTAACTTTCGGGCAGTTTATATTGACGGCCCACGCTAACTTTGTGGACGTCGAAAATAGCCTAGCATATGCTCGCTGCAAGGACAAATAAATTAGATAACAAACAACAATTTACAATTTTAACAATTAACAACTTAAGCAAACAATTTAAAAATTTTTCCGGTTTTGAACGGTAGGTACTTAAACTTAATTACTGAGCCACGCTAGTACAGCAGTCATCACACTTCACACTAAAATATAATTAAATGTAAAAGTTTGGAAGGATGTTTGTTACTTCATCACGCCAGAACGGCTAAACGGATCTGGATTAAATTTGGCACAGAGATAGATTATAGTCTGGACTAGCACCGCGTTTACAGCTAGTAATAAATAAGTATTTTAGGAACATTCGTTTCGTACCAACTTATGTAAGTTAAAGCTTTTTTATCTCGCTATTGTGACAAGATTTTTAGTTAGTTATCTTAGTTAGTTTATCTTATTTCCAAGTATGTGGCAACGTCTCAAGGTAATAAAGTTGAATTAGTAAAAAATTTAGTAAGTAGTACTTAGGAGGTAATTTTATCAAACTACTTAACAATAACAAGTTTAATAAATAATCTTTGAATGAAAAAAAATTACGCGAAACGATGCTTTGTTTGCAAAACAGAACAGAAATGCGGGCCAATTTATATACCTATACTAGAAATGCTCACCTATAGTAAGCATGTGACAAGTTCACCGATTTTATTTGAAAGTAATTTTGAGCGAGCATCTGGCACTGCGGTATGAGAGATGCCACTGATCAATATTCCGGCGCTGCGAAGAACCGGGAAATATGTCAGTCTCTCAATCCAACTGCAAGTTACTGTGAAAACTCTAATAATACCGCTCACTTTTACAGACAAAACTTCTCGCAAAGGAGACAGCTTAAAATGGTTTTAGGTCGTCTTTGTGACTTGCAATTGGTTTTGAATTGTTGTAATAATATTATGAATTCGCAAGTTTCTTGAAATTTAATTGTGGAACTACGCTGCAGCGGAAGTTCCGTCGGTTTCAGAATAAAGGTTCATTCGTACGATAAGGCAACAAGAGAGATTGAAATTCCATTCAGCACTAGGAAGTTTAATTGTTTAATTTAAATATTTTATTTGGGTAAAGTAACTTTACCTAAAAAATCTTACCTACACATAGGAGTATAGGGAAGTAAGTAGGATTTCCATACTAACAGGGTTACATCAGAAACATGAATTTATACAGTTTTCAATACCGAAACTTTTGACAAACTGAATGGTTTTCTCGAAATTATTGTCAATACACAATGCATGTGTATTGTATATTGTTTACCTGTGTATACATGTGTAAACAATACATAATACTCTTATTGTTGATGGGACAAATACGCTATTAGTCTTGAAAACAGTTCTCAAATAAGATACAATCATCAGTATTTTACTTATTCACGCTAGTACTCGTATTCACCGAGCAACCATATTAAATACTTACTTAGTTGAATTATGTACCTAGTAGGTAGTAGAAGAAACAAATTACGAATTTTGCTAGCTCCAGAACAGTCAATTTATCCATCAAATAGAATTAAACGGCGACCTCGTATCTTCCCTGTACAAACCTCTATTAGTTCAAGTGGGCTCCACAGCTTATCAAATTATCTCTCGGCATTCCTTCCGGCCCTAATGGGTACCTACGTTACTCGTACATGCTATGTAAGACAGTACCAAAACTAACTAAACATACGTTTAATAAAAATACAAGAAATGAAAACTACGCCATAGAGGAAATAATAAACGCCTTTTAATGGTTGGTTATCATCGCATAAGCTCCTGTCATTTTAATTCTACTGCTCAGGAGGAAAGTTTTTTCGGGTCTAAACAATTGTGTATTTATGTTGTTTATTTTTCATTTACATGTTCTGTAAGCTAAAGTGATTGATATAATTTCAAGTGTAATATTTGTATTCAGGATGGACAGCAGTCTGCAGTAGTTTTAGGACGAATTCTTAACTGACAAAAATATTTAATAGAATAAATCCAGTCCGAACAATGTTGCCATACCCTATCAGGGTCATTATGTGATACAATTTTATGTAATTTACCTTTAAGAACTGCATGTACCATAATGGTAGCAATAAATTATTATTATTGTATTGAGGAAATCTTTAGATAAGCTTAGCGGTTGATTCTGTGCAGTTAGGTAGAGATCGGAAAGAAAAATTCATGAAATAGGTTTATAGTAGGTAGGTAGATAGTAAAAAGCTGGTAAAGCCCGCAGGTAAAACTGTGGATCACAGCTAGTTTCTTATGTACATAATTAGTACAAGTAATTACTTCTATTATGTACCTAATAAGTTATGTATTTCTATTGTGTATTGTATTTAGTTACGCAATCAATATTTTTTTTATTTTCAATGAATTGTAGTTAGTTAAACATAACATGTTTTGAACCGAAGTATAATAGACAAACTAATTTATTTTATTTCATTGTAGTGTCGTATCACACTATGTTGTGTTGCTTACCACTCAACCTGTAACAATGAATATTAATTCATTTAGAGCCCACTCATTATAATATATCCCTAAATAGATCTTGAAATAGCATAATTGTCTATCTATACCTACACAACAATCCATTAAAAAAATGTCAAAATTTAATAAAATGGCGAAAAAACCGCCTATACCAACTACTACTAACTGGGTAGCCATTATTCTGTCAGACACAGATTGCCTTAAAAGATGAAAACTTAAATTCTGCCTCTTTCGAGCACCGTAATAATAGTTTCCAAGATGGCAACAAGCACACATATGAAAATTTATAGTCCTCTCTATTAATTAGAGGTCGCAGCGTGGAGCAAGTTACATAAACAATTAAGTGCCATTCTACAAACAGCCTCGGCTTGCTGGAGCAAGCCATCTCTTATTTCCGGACGTTACTACTCTGGTTGATAGCGGAACTTTATTTTATTTCGTTTTAATTGTTCCTTTTTGTTAACTCGATTGGTTCAGTTTATTTCAGTAAATAGTGGCAGTTTTTTGGGGTGTGCTTGATTTATGCAAGGTTTTATAATTAGCGTTTGATCTGGGTAAAGTCATTGGTGCTGTTTATGAAGCAGCAATCTCTCTACATCGATGGAATCGGTTTGGAATTCGGAACTGGCCGTAAGCATATTTTGTATCAACCAAAGACTGCAATATTAAATATCAAATATTTCTATATTTAGGTATATTTATAAATGTTTATTGTAAATACTCAGTTTTGTGAAACATACTTAAAAGTCGTAAGACAATTTTAAAAACTGAAAGTTTTTGAAATAAAAGACCCGTTTTTTCCGTTACTCTTAATATCTATCCGTGTTCTCCGCTGGTGGTTGCAATAAATTTTCATATTGCAAGAGAACGCAATATCGTGAGGCAGCGTAAGTACGTTATATATCATGTTTGCGGCACGCACCGCCGCCTACTTGTTAATACAGTTATTAAGTACTATCGGGGGCGCGCCGCGGTGGCTCCTGTACCGTATAATGTGAAAAAGTTTTGAATAGACTGGTTACACACTCACCACTCGTGTAATCTTGGTCTATTAGCGTCAATGTGTTTGAAATAATAATGAGTTGACATTTTCTTTGAACAGTGGCACAGAATAAAAATTAGTACTTTAGTACAAGTAACAGTAACTAATAGCTACTTGGACTAAATATAAGAATTGCGAAAATCCTCGCTTAACTAGTTCTAAACAACTACTTATCAGGCACATAAAGTTAAGATTTTCTTATGGAATGGCATAAGGTTTGTGTAAAAAAAATTAAGTACAGGAGCTAGCTAAGAGTGGATTAAATTAGTTTAGCAAGGACTTAGACAGCTCTTATATTTTAGTGCAAGTATAATTATGTATTCTACAAAAAGTTCGTACTTATTTCAATAAATATTGAACTAAGAGAAATATTGTAATAAATTTATATAATATATTTATAATTAATTAATATATTAATTAATTGAACTAAGTACGAACTCTTTGTAGAAAACATATACTGTTACTGCTCTTTGTATATGTTTTAACCCGTTAAAACAAATGCCCTCTCAAATTTTTCCTATTTTTCTTAATGGTATGCTCGAGAGCCTAAAAATAATGATTCGAGAACATTAATTAGGAAGTTGCCGACCGTCCCTTTAAATCGACCAAGCCGAAGTTAGCACATTGTCGCTACGAAATAACTAGGAAAGCTTCATTTCCGTGGTAACCCTTCATTCAAATTAGATACATAAATAGCGGCATCCTGACACGGGCACCGTCGCCTCGCATTCTGAGCGTCATAAAACCCCGCATCACATTGTAGCCACACAAGTTCCTGACACTACTGGACCCGCACAACTTATTCAATAACTTCGCGGTGCTCACTCGGTGAAATTGCATTTCCTACGACCAATACTTGTATGCACACCTACAATGTGTTTCCGTGTTTACATACTTTCTCCGGTCGACGAGAAATCTCGTACCCTCTTGGGAGCAACATAGGAGCTTTATGAGCCTAATTAAGAGCTTATAAGATTCAATTAGCCACAGTTCTGTAGATGCTTGTGTACGGGATCCGATCCGATTTACATTAAGTGAAAGGGTAGACCCGTCGCGAGTACACTTTTTGGACTTGTGATTATGTGCTACATTAAATATTACAACTAAAACGTATTATTACTGTTATTCTATCTAATACCATCAATAATGGTGATAGAGTTCTATACTAACAATATGATATGAAACATACAGAAAAAGATATATCGAATAAAACCTTCTATGAACAAGTTGGATACGAGAAGGTTGGTTAGTAAATAAAAACTTTTTTATTTATTACAAAAGACTACACACATGTATCATAATAGTACAAAAATAGAAGCAAACCTGTCGCAGTGGGTATACAGGCCTATATTTTTCTAAAGTCCTACACACTGACTTTGAGAATGTCACCCGTCTGTTTCTAATGATGATAAATCGTAATTAACTCTCGGTGTGTCATTTAGGTCGTGACTCGTGCGTGAGCCAGACATGAATTACGGGGCTTAGGTACAAAATATCAAGCGATTATGACATACTTTTGTTTATTTTCTTGAAAATGAGATCGTAATTAAGTTTATTTTAGGTATTCTATGCGATATTAGTAAGTATGCAAATAATGTTATGTAAAACTGATACCTACTAAATGAATTTAGAGTCTATTTAATTTTGATAGCTCTGCCAGTAAAAGTATTATGTTTTGCATCGGTCTACTTAATTAAAACCACAAATCGAATACCGCATCAAATTGTAATTAACGGTAGGTGTGTACGGCTACAGAATAACAAGCTTTCTCGGTTGCTGGCGCTAATATTATACCACTAATGTAAGTAAAATTGGCCATAAATGTCCAAAGAGAGACAGTATTAACCGTAGCGCCTACGAACGTGACCAAGGCTCAAATTAAATATAACACCAAATTGGAACCCCGCCAAAATGAAACTGAAATGTTATTGTGTTGTGAATACAGTAACAGGAGGTTAGAATCAGATCGGGAGTCAGTAATACAGGGCGTGAGATAATGTTGCCCGCGGGGATGTGACGTACTCTCCGATAAGACACTGCCCGGGACCTCGGATTTGTCTCTCTGTTACAGCCGTCGTAATATCACTGCCAAGTTAAACCTTTATTTTATTGGCTTAGTAATTGTCTTTTACATAAGGATGATGTCGTTTATCTGGTGTTTGCGTTGTTTGCTTTATTTAGTGGCCATTTTATTTCCAGTCGTTTATTTTTGCTAAATAATGTAGGTAGGCACTCTTAAGGAATTCTATGATCTATGAAAAAAGTTCCTTAATATGTAAAGCTAATTACGTCAACATTGTCACTGTTAAAATAATGGTGAAACATTTTGAATTGTGAACGAAAATGACTCGGGACATTTTCTCAAAACTCGTAATTTTGTGTTTTTTCTACGTTTATAAAAAATTTCTTTGTTAGTGCTAATTAAGTAAATTATATTGTGCTAACTTAATTTTAGTTTTTTATACAATAATTTAGTAGGTATTGAAAAATATAATGAAAATAGGACGCATACCTGGACTAGCAATAATACCTCATCATCTGAGATTTTTACTTGATTTGGAGTTCTCCAGTCTGCATCTCAGTACAAATAATACAACGCCAGCGATAGCATCGTCCGTGTAGACCTCTACGCAAGCATCTTAACGGGCATGTTATGTTTTCTCTCCGGAAATAAAGGTTTTACCTCGTACAAGTTAATGCGCTTTTTTCATTAGAAGAAGCCGAGTAGAGTATCAGTGTCTGTTTCCTCAATCGGCGGGATAATACGTGGAGCCGTCGCGGCGGCATGAATCACGGAGCTCCTCAGGCGACTCTTTGTATTCAGTTTGGCGGATGACGATAACCTTAATGTAAGCGCCGACACGGCTGGTGGTCCGAAGAAGGATCGCTTTTGTCGTGGTCCCTTCCGCGCGCCCCATTCTTTTCTCTTTATACCGTTTCTCACTTGAGTAATTCGAGGACAATAAACATTTATTGTGCTCGTTTATTTGACAGACGATGAAGAAATATCGAATGAGTGAGTTCGTTATATTTCGCCCGCGGGCTCGCGGTTGTTTAACGAGCGTTTGTTGTACAAAGGCTGTGACGTTTAAGGATCGGAGGAGGTTTTCTCCAAAATGTTGAGGGATAAGAAAATGATCCGGTCACCTTATAAACTCAAGGTGAATTTGAAACATCTGAAAAGGCGGGTAGCTCTCCGGGGACGCTCCGACGAACAACATCCGCACCTATTTGTTTTCGTGCGTTTCGTTTTCTCGCTAAAAACGAAATTTATGGTGTCTCTTTTAATAATTAACTTTCCGCTCAGTTCTTTTACATGGAAATTTAATTACAATGTTTATTTCAAAAGCTAAATTATTTATGACATTTCCCCAAAAAAAATTCGGCGTTTTGCATTGTATGCGTCCACTGAAAACTATGCTAAACAGTCATTTATCCATCTCATTATGAATCGCAGCCACACTCAGACCATTACGGGGAACACCCGATACACATTCCGGCGGCGCGGTGCTAATCATCTAACAAGTCACATAAGGGCACAACAGAAAGCTCGCGCCTGCATTTGTATTCAGTTTGGCAGACTACGATAACTTTAATCCGGGTAAAGTGTCACCTTGAGTGGCTTACAGTGAAAGCGCCTTTGTCTGGGAGTAGGGTACTCTGACCTTCTTATTTTTTCCGTCAGGTTTTCCTCCATTGTCACGAGGTAATGTAAAATCCTGGCACTTAAAAGGCGAGCTTTTCGTCGGATTGCCGGGAACTAGTCGGGAGCTAGACTATTGCAAGCGCTGTGAGAGCGCTTGATGGATTGTGATCGAAAGCCTCATTGATCAAATTACACGTACTTGGTCATTTACTGCTCAGATATATCTCTTGGACAGATGATTGAAAATTTTATTTACTCACTTGTAATATCTCGCTAAGGTATCTACCCAGATTAAACTCACGTTTGGGTTAATTTGAGATAGTCTTCAATCACATACCAGGTTCTTATTAAATTGTAGGTAATTGCGGAGACGAAGTTTCCACAAAAGGTGAGGAAATGATACGGTTCCTTTGTAAAAGTTGTAATGTACGTGACAAATCTTCTAGTTTCGAGTTCGGATTGAAAACTGCGATAGAGCCGGCCCGCTACGTGCGTCGAATCTCTTATTTGGTTCCCATTTAGAAATAGGTGCACAGACTTTATAGGCATTATATTAGGAATGTTGCTAAAGTAATGTGGCCTTGTAACATTGTGGTCACGTACAGTACACTTCATCTTGCGTAGTTGCCGCCGTGCAGTCAGACTAACTATGAAGGCACTTGTCTGAGTTGATACAATTACACCAGGAGGCGTTCACTCGAGAACTTACAGAAAGCTATTGCAATAAACGCAATTAGGATCATAATGCTATATAGATCATAATGCTATATAGATTATATTAAATAAAACTTAGAGCAGTTAGAAATAACAAAGCACACAAATACATTTACATAATTAATAGGAATACTTAAATACATACACATACTTTAATTTTTTACACAGGTACATTTTATTTACTTACTAGCTGCGCCCCGCGGTTAAAAAGTATCCTATGTGCTATTCTAGACTATAATCTATCTCTGTGCTAAATTTCATCCAGATCTGTTCAGCCTTATTGGCGTGAAAGAGTAACAAACATCCATCCATCCATTCTCACAAACTTTCTCGTTTATAATATTAGTACGATAGTAGGAAGTAGGATAGGATAGTAGTAAAAGTCATCACAGTGAACTACTATTCGTTTTTTTCCAACTTAAATCTTTTTAGCTTGATCCTTTTACACGGAATAAAGGTTCCGTACGTTTATCCACTTAAACGGTATTAGCGAACAAGTTAACGTACAAATGAAAGATTTTTTACTCCACTGATGCAAGGACCGCCAAACACAGAAAACCTTTGAAAAAATGTAAGCTGATTTACCGTGGCCAGCGAGGGGCCTCTCGTGCTCACTCGACCGTCAAATAAAGGCGACCAGACAAATGCTCGCAAATTGACTCAACGTTTTTCACAGTATTCCATATTTTTACGCTGAACGCCAGAGTTCAGAGCACACCTCATCGGTAATTACGTTTGATGGTAGCATTTAAACTAATTCAGCTTCCACGACCAAGCTACTGGATGCATGCGCTTCTTACTGAGTTTTTATTGTTCTTTGTCCTGTCATAAGAGCTATCCTTTTATTTACTACGAAAGTCTAGCAAAGCTTTATAGTTAACTCCGTAGCTAACCTCCTCCTCGGAAACGTTAATTTATGCTTTCTCATTCAACTTGTCGAGATAAAAGCTAAAGGAACAATGGGAAAATAAAAAGGAAAGATCGAAGGGAACATGAATTGAAATCGAATATCGAAGGGTCCTCATAAAAAGAGTTGATTACGGATTGGGGAAGTAGCTACTAAGTCACTACAACGACCAAATAAAGCTAAGATTACAAGTTAACCTCATGTTAGTCGGAAACCCCAATGATAAAGCATCTCAGGAAAATTGAGCCCGAAGAGGGTACACTAATCCCTCTTTAGCAAAAACGCTCCGTTCCAAAAAGTGATGGGCGGCTCACAAGGGATGGATCTTCATTACCCAACCGTGTTGTCAGTTAAGCCAAAGGGACTCAGGATTACTTACTACTTAATAAAACTTAAAATTTAGAACGTAATGACGACTACAGCGTTTGGACACATGATTTTCCAGTTAGTTGAAAAAAACTATTGAACTAAAAATTTTAAACGTTACAAGCAACATACCAACATATTTAAATACTAGCTGCGCCTCGTGGTGTTAAAAAGTAGCTAATATAACTATGTGCTATTCTAGATTATAATCTATCTCTGTCCCTAATTTCATCCAGATCCGTTCAGCCGTTCTAGAGTGATTAAGTTACATAACAACCATCCATTCATCCATCTATCCTTCAATCCATCCATTTATCCATTCATCCATTCATCCATCCATCCATCCATACATCCATCCACACTTTCGCAATTTATAATATTAGAAAAAAAAGCCTCAGGTTTTATTTTTTAGTAAGTAGGTGCAGTTAAGAAAAATTTGTGACAAGAAGAATTTAATTCAAAGTAACTGAGATACGTCACCTAAAGAGTTCATATTTCGCAGGTCAAAGAAAATAAAATGAGCGTAGGTGAGAATTTACGTTCACGATTCTCCTCAATAACGAGAGCATATCATTTTTCCATACAATGGCGCTATAAAAAGATTCACGACAGTGCCTTTTTCGTATTTACCTTTGAAAATTTATATTCCCATTGGGTTCAAGTCCGCGACCACGGTTATACAATGGGCAATCGTATTATCATATCATTATGGGCGAGCGAAACAACCAATACCTGTAAACTGTAAGGGCCATTTATGTAATGTCAGTTTGACCCAGATTTTTATCTGAAAAGTTTAGAATTCAATATAAAAAGTATCTGATACTCTTCTAACATTAAGTGAGGGTTGTAAAAGCTTTGAAATTTTGGTTAAAAAATAAAAAATGGTATAAAAATTCAATTATATCACAGTCTAGACACAGAGAGATATATAGCAGCAAACTTAATGCACTATTTTCGGAGTAGTTCAAAATTAATTCAAGATATAATTCATAAGATATTATAAGATATGATTAAGATGTTTAAAGTTTTGTAACATTATTTTTAGATCCACACAAAGAGTTTTTCACATATGTATTTAGTAGTATTTGAGAAACCTATTACTTACCTACAAGCAATTTTACTTTCATTCCCAAGCTACGAATATTTTTTCATGTCACCACTGAAAGCTAGCTTAAATCAAAGTTAAATGAGTAGCTTGTAGGTTAGTGACAAATAATTTGTTCGAGTAACATTGAAGAGACTTAAAGACACCTCTATGTGTCCTTTCAGTTTGAATCGAATGTGAAAAATAATAGAAATTGCTTATTTTGATTTTATATTGAGAAAGAGCTTTTAGAAAATGTCAAATGAAATGTGTGAATAGACAAAGCTCACAATTTCAAAATGCCGTAAGTTACCTATGTACGTAGTTTTAGACTTAATTACCTACGTTTATATAACGAAAAATATGTTATCGTTTGTAGGCATATATCGTTATAAACATAATAAATAAAGAAGTAACATTATGAAAAAAAAACCCGGCTGCAAAATATTTTACCCTATGTCACTTCCACTATCGAGACGATTCTAATGACACCTCACATGTCGAAATCCATCAAAGCTGTGGAGCGTCAAAGAAACCTCATACATACATACTCGTACATACCCACATACATACATACTTACATACATACACTCGAAAAACATAACCATCCTTCTTAGGCAGCCGGGTAAAAACCACGTAACATTAGACGTAAGTACAACAAATTGAAACATTACGTACGAAATAAGTGTTGTAGTTATGCTGTTTGCTATGTTGTGTTGTATTATTAGCTATGGGTTAGTAATTTTCGTAATATTTTTCAAAATATCTTCGAAGGAAGAAACTCGCTCGGTTCAAAGGGTGTATAAGTTCACCCGACTGATCAAAACTGAGTGATGTGTCAAACGCAGATTGCTTTGAAAGGAGTTGGGCAGCCTCAATATCCGTTACCATACGAAATGCGATTATGTAGCATGTTCGCTGCCTATGTAGATATGATGTAAAATGTCTATCTGATATTTTGTCGACTTTCTGGTCTAATAACGTGTACACAACGAGATTTGGAGTAGGTATACCTTCATTTACAATTTCTTAGTCTAATCTTTGTGTACGAACGAAGCGTCTCTGCTTCATTTCGACATAAATATTTTCGTATGTCCGGATCTCTGTCTTTGTCTACAGGTCTAATCTCTTAACCGATTCTTGAAACTTTGTGAGTAAATATAATAGTTACTAGTTTAACAAAAAAAAAAACATTTTTTTGTTAAACTAGTAATCCGCAATTTTGAAAAATGTCTAAAACCTAACTCCGCAAAAAAATCTGTAAAACTATCGAACCTGCTCACAAAATTTCACGAGAATCGGTTGAGAAATGCGACCTGTACATGAGAACAGACGGCGGTCGGTCAAGTTATCACACTAGATAATCATATAACCTAGTATCTAATTTGGTAATCTAAAATAACATAACATATCGTCACGCCTCGAGGGGGCTGGCAGAGGTGTAATACAACACCCACACTTCGCCGGACGATATTCAGTCCCAAATGTGACTGGGGGCGAGCCTGTCGCTGTACACCGGGCTCCAATCATGTAGCAGATAACATACAACACGCACATATGTTCACACAATGATCAAATTGGTGCGTGCCGTCGGCTGGGTTTGAACCCGCTCCCTCTGGCTTGAGAGGCGGGCATTCTCCCAACAAGGCTGCATCGCTTTAAAAAATAACAACAATATTTTCAATTTTAAAGATAATTAGAAAGTTTAACTAAAACTGGACACAAAACACTTGCGAAATCACGAAGCCTTATTAGGCCAAAGTATTTCAAAACTTTTAACAAACAGTATACTTATTTGGCTTCTCTCAAAATTTAAAAGTCAACAACTGACGGTTAAATAAATTGGTAACTACAAATACAAGGATAAAGTTTAAGAAACAGTGTTGGTCATATTGCAATCAAAATGTGTGGCGTGTGTGCTCTACCAGCAGACTACACTTTAGCCTTAGACATTCTAAGTAATCTAGGTTTATTTAAATTTGAAACGCTATGTAAATTCAAGCTTGAAGATTTCCGTACACGGGCATGTTTCGCAGTGAATATCTTGAATGGAATTTCATGTGGTCTTACAATGTGGCTATGTGTTTAGGTGCAACAGTTGATAAAATGTATATATGCATAGTCGTAAGTCCTTATTTAGGTAGGTACTCTTCAAAAATAATTTTATGATTTTATAGAAATGTTGAAGTTTGTAGATTTATAAATAATAACCACGGTTTTGGCACTATTAGACAGGTTTATTTATTAAAAAATTAAGAGCGCAACATCACACGGTTGGACGACGATCGGACATTGACCGCCTGCCATAGCTGTATGTATTCTGTGGTACACGCGTTCATGAAGGCCACTCGCGATACTTCGACAATCCTAACAAAGTTGTTAAAGGAATGTAATTATGAGGCAATGGCATAGACTTCGATGTCTTTAATCTGAAATGCAGCGTGGGGTATCCACCTATTGAACTAAGCTGGCATCAGTTAAAACCTTTTTAACCCCCGATCCAAAAACGATGTGTGAAGTGTTATAAGTTTGACATGTCTGTGTTTGTGTGTCGTCAAACGGATGAACCGATTTCGATGCTGTTTTTTTTAGTTTGAAAGTTAAATGAGTCGGGAGTGCTTGTTGGGGTTTTTTTTAATTTTTAATTTATCTTGTTTTTGTAAGTTAAGATACGATTTTCCAACAATATGAAATGAACTTGCCGCAGCCCTATATTTACACCAATTTTGGTCTTAGGGCCAACCTGATTGATTGATTTGATGCTGTGCTTATAGTCTTTGGACCCAAAGTTGATATTGAAGCCAACCTGCAAACGCAGTAATAAGGTTCAATATTTCCAATTTTAAATTGTAGCCAAGCTTGGCTCCAGAGTTATCCAATGTGTCAGCCGCGCAATAGAACCACACAGTAAGAAACATTCAAGGCCCTCGCGCGTATTCCACCCTTGCACGTTTTCCTCGACATTTAATTAATTATGCATCAAAACGTCCAAACGACTGTCAATGTCGCATCACAACAGAATGAAATAAGCTTCGCATTTTCAATAGGAAAAATTCGCGCTCCCCAAAGTCATTGTCAGCCATTCTCATGCCTTGTTCGTCGTGTAATTGTATAAGGCGATTGCTATCGCCAGTCGCGAGGAAAAGAATTTAATAACACAAGATATAACGCCTGCTGAATGCGCCCGTCTCAGTGTGAGGTGCTTACATACGAGCTCGAGCGTTTGTTCAAATGAAAACATTTACAACGAGGTTACATTGTTTCACTTACACATTGTTCCGGCCGAGGCAAGCTTCCAAAGTATAGAAACCTTTTGTTCTATCGTAATGCAGTCGGAGTAGGTGAACCATTTTGTTAACTCGGTGGCTCAGTTGGTAGTGAACCTGCCTTCTGAGCTTGGGGGCGTGGGTTCGATTCCCATCTAGGGCAAACATTTATGTGATGAACATTTGTATTTGTTCTATGTCTGGGTGTTAATATCTATTTAAGTATGTATTTAAAAATATCTAAGTGTGTAAATCAGTCTCTGGCAGCCATAGTACAAGCTTTGCTTAGTTTGGGGTCAGGCGACCGTGCGTGGAAGTGTCCCGAATTTATTTATTATTATTTTATTAACTACCAAAAATGGATTGAGATTTAAGTATTGTGCCATAGTCTTATTTAGTTTTACAATTTATATTGATATCGCATACGCAAGTATTTTGATGAGTATTCAGTAAAAAACCTATTTTAGCAGCTCAAATAGTTTGTATTTAAATAAAATTCCAATATTTTCGCGGGTTACTGCGCATCGCATTGACAGAGGGTAAAATTCATTGCTTGAAGCTCTACACCGCAGTCCGCACTATCTCGATAATGGCTCCGCTGGTTTTTTTTTAAAACTATTTTTGGACATACATATTTAGAACATTCTTTTAAAATTCGTAAACATAATGTTACCTAAACCTACTATAATGTTACTCATGCTAAGTGCATGTTATATTTCGTAAGCGCCTTTATGTCGGGACCAATGGTTTTCAACGCCTTTAAATGCCCCATAAATCGTGTATGATATTACAGTTTCTGTCATGTGAGCCCGAATTTCTCATGTTGTACATACTTATACAGATTTATTTGTCACTGAAGTGTTTGTTGCTATGATACGTTATTCTAGTTGAGTGGGAAAAAGTCTGTGTCCAATAACGATGACATTTATTTTATTTATCAAAACGTACAGTTCTTCAATTTATCTGTAATTAATTAGATGTTTCAGTTATGAAATTTCAGTTTTTATTTTCGTTCAAAGAAACAATATCTGATAAACAAATAGCAAACATTGAATTTGTTAGAACATAGGTCCTTCGAAAAAGGTATTCTATATGAAAGCAAAAAGCCTAGTAAATTTCATAAGCCGGTCTAGTTTAGCTTGGAAATGGGCAATTTCTAAATGGTTTTCTATTGCATACCGGGCGGTGGGTCAAACTGAGCGAGTCATAAATCTGTTTAAGTGACACTGTTGAAGCGCTAACTGCGATCGCTCGTGTGTGTACTTGATAATGGCACTTTACGTTTACCACCTTTAGCCTACATCGACAATAAGCACGCAAAAGTGTAGATCTGATTTTTCCAAACGTACTTACACCCAATTTTATGAAATAAATGTTCACGACCCACAACGAATCGCGTCGCAATTGTGTGAATGTTATTTCCTTTGAACAAGCAGATAAATAATACATTCGTTGCTGCTGGTAGAAATAAAAGTTATGTATTTATGTTTTTATGTTTTTGCTTTCCGTCTTGTTATTTCTCCTGGAAATGAAACCTTATGAGCTTAAAATGCTGGTATTTAACAAGCTTGATGTAACTAAGTAAAAGTACCGATTACCTAGTATAAAAGTTTGAACAAAAGTCTGAAACTTCAACTTTAAAACACAATGCATTTTGCGAACGATCACAAAAATCGTCCAACTTAATAGTGAATTGTCTGAGCAAGTGATTTGAGAGATTCGAGACGATTTCCCCATTCACAGTCCCTTGTTCCTTATATTCATTCTCCTCGGGATGAATGAAACTGTACCCCTGATTGAACGACATAGACAAAAGACTTGCATTATCCTGTAAGTGGCGTGATCCGGCCTATTCGAATCTCTTTATATCCTGAGACTATCGGGCCCGATTTTTCACGAACCTCGTCTGGATTGTGTAAAACAGTCACGTATTTTTTAGTGTCAGTGGCTTCGTGTGGGCTCGCCCTTAACAATATCATAACCAGACCCGGAGAAGCGGTTGAGGACGTCACACTAGATTATTGAATTTCTCAAGCAAAAGGGTTCAGTGACTGCAAACGTTCCGGACATATCTCATATTGCACACGGCTTACGCTGCTCGGAACTTCTACATATCGTCGTGTAGGTATCAAATAAACGTTTTAAAACTCGCGCTGAAGCCCTGCTCACTGTAAATAACATGAACGCAATTTCGCTTTATTAACCAAGTTAAAAAGTTTTTAATGCTACAGCTGCAAGTGCCATTTGACAAAATCGATTTTAAATTAGTGTGGACGGCTAAACCGTGGACATCGTTAAACGAATTCCGAGAAAATTGCAACAAACCGGCGCAAGATGGCTGGCAAGTTTTGAAGGCGAGAATTTCCCGCAAGTTGTGTTGTCTTAACGGTAGTAATTGATTTTAATTTTACTGGCAGTACGTTAAAATGCAACGGAGCGTTAATGAAAAATAATTTTCCTATAAATTGCAAGTTTCCGACTGAGTAGAGCAGACTGAGTGCTGACTCGAGCACGGCAATGGTTGTAGTGTTCGTTATGAATTATTCTTTATGAAGAAAAATATAGGTATAGTCCATTTCATAACAATAATGCGTAACTGAAAATTATGTATTTGTTTATCATTTTAGTGCTATTGGATTAGTCGAAAATGAAGAAATAAAAACTTGAGAGATCCACAAGGTTTTTGCCAAACGTTGATTCAGCAAATAAATATTTCATCGTTGAAAACCTCTAGAGTAATTTATAACAACGTCAAAAACCCAAATAACGTGATTGTCTCAGCGTCTAGACTGCGTAAAAAACGCGCATGTCTTGATTCTCCAGAAGCGAGTTGGTAAAAGAAGCTGCCATTAAAGGTCCCGGTGCGTACTCCGCAGCAGTAGATTGATGAGTCGGCCTGACATCGTCATTAGGTCTAGTCCTGCGCCGACGTTTTTCCTGTCGAACTGAGACCCCCTGGCCCGAGCTCGCCCTAGATAATTGGACCGAATGTTTTCGTCCGCCGGTCTAATGACTGGCAGTTTTGTTTACCGACGGGACTCGCCAGCTTTTATTGAGCCGTTTGCGTTTAGCCCCCGAACAATTGGTGACTGGTTTTATACTTTTTAAACTTTTTTCTGCACAGAACGAGAGTTACAGAATATTTTGATGGCTCCTGTCTCGCGACAAACAAAGCCTTTCTGATTGAAGTAGCACAGTGAAACGAGGTTGGTTCGTCTTTGGACGTTTTAGTTTAATGAGGTATTTTTTATCGCGTTTCGACTATTTGCCTTAAAATAATGGTTACGGCAAGAAGGTAAGTGAACTTTGAAAATAAAATTGCTTTACGAAAATTAGAATCATTTTATTTTGTATCTACGGCGCATGTAACCAAATTAAAGTTTCTAGATTGTTAGTGAATTATTGGGATGGCCAATTAGTAGGATAGTTGGTTATTTGATTATTGGTATAATATTGTATCTAGGTGTCTGAAAAAAAAAGCTTATGATCTCTACTGGTATATGAACCTAACTACGAATTGAATTATCGTAGATTACCATAAGTTATAATCTCAAGAAATATCACAAGTAGGTCAATACCTACTTAGGTACTATACACGAGCTATCTCAAATTATGAAGTTCTTGTTTAGGTATATTGTGGGTCGCAGCCATTGCGGGCGAGCTATCGATATTTTTCGCTGTCCATCGATGCGTCACTTCGGCCGGCGGTAGATTGATCACCGAACGAACGACGTACTCATTCCGGCCCACACCGACGCAATGGACAGCAGTGATAAAGTATCCAATAAATTGATCTTTGAACACATTGAACGAGTGGTTTTTCGAACATAAAATGAATACAAATCGCAAGCGTAATCAGAGCAATTGAAAAGTTACAAATGGCAACTAAATAGTGCTGCGTTCTAATTCTACTTTGTATCTACGATACTATGTAAAATATTAGTAGTTACGTACTTGAATTTTTTTTCAAGCAATTTTCGGGAGATAATTGATAAGATTTTTTTACACCACTGACAGATGAAACGAGTGGTAAGATGCTCGCTTGATGACATTACGCTTGCCTGTTACACTAGCTGTGGATTTCGGACGAAAATTAGTTTTGATGCTCGATTGTTTATTTGTACTGCAACGAGTTAATTTTATAGCTATACGTCTAGACACTTTCAGCACTTATGAGAGCTTAAGTACTGCATCAATCAGTGTGCATGGTTGTGACCCTACGGACGCTCTGAGGTTTTATATGTATTGGGAGATATGCTTAGAGATTCATGGACGAAATTAGATCTGCGCAAAAAACTTTAAGTGAACTGATAACGAAATTCGGTTAGATAGGCTATTTATAAGTAGATTTTTCAGTGAGTTACTATTTATTAGATTTCATAGAGCAAATATGATTTGGAAGGGTACATTAAATGAACGACTTCTAAATTTAAGAACTTTTGACTGAAATAAGTGCTAATGTCGATATTAGATATTTATTTAATGTCAAAGCCAGTCAAAGGGTCGAATTGTTTAGCCGTACAAGAATCTAAATCAGGAGCGCTCTTTAAACGCAAATTAACTTAATTAAAAGCTCACTTAGGACGCTTTAAACCCTGGATCGAGTTGGAAACGTTGACGACCGCTGCCATCGGGCGTGGGTCAGGTTTACGATCACACGGCACGTGGTTCGATACCTCTGCAATGTTAATTTACAGGGGGATTTAGCATCAATCAAATGCTGCGATTATTTCGAATTATACGATTTATAGTTTACCATAGTCATGCTTCGTGGTTTTATCCAATAATTTTTACGCGACAAGTACTTTTTGTAACGCGTAAAGTAGTACCTACTTTAGTTCTATGAATAGTGGTAGTATGGTTATTTAGTTTTTGTACTAGTGGCTCTTTGAGCTGTCGACCTCGCAGCGTCGGCGTCTGTCCTTCTCTATAGGTTGCATTCCTCACTGATTCTCAGAGTAGGTTTGTTAATTATACAGATTTTTTTTTGGTGAGTCGGTTTTTAGAAATTTTTCAATATTGCGGAGATTTTATTTTTTTATTTAATTACTCCGCCATTTTGAACCCTACTCACAAAATTTAAAATATCATAATTACCATACATTTATTAATTTGGTATAGAGGTATATAATTATATAGATAGATTGGTACATTCATGAGTAGTATAACAAATACTCCAAATTAGTTCCAAATTACAACTGTTACCTAGTTAAGTATGAAAAAACACATGAACAAAACAAAACTTACACACACTTTGCTCTCATAAACTCAGTGTAATCGAATCATCACAATTTGACAAAGAAAATTAACATTTTTGTTTACTAGTTGCACAATAGTGACCACAAGTTATTGCATGTAGTTATATTGATAGTATGGTCAAAGATAAAACACACGTCGAACTTCTAATGGAAATGAGCCCTATAGCATTGCTAAGAGTACTTAGCTGGAAATGTAAAGTTAAAGCAAGAATTTTCCGCGTTTCGTTTTTCCGAGCTGACTTTAACAATTACCTTAATGAAGCCGTGTCGGTAGATATTTTTTCAAACCTGCCTGTCATAGGATGTGACTGACAACGGGATTTTAAAAGCATAATAAAAATCTTACCTTAAGGCATGAAATCCAACGGTATCGCAAGGTTATGCAAGATGATAATGGAATGGAGTTTAAAATTTTACAGTTTTTATGATCGACGTTGTGACTAGTACGCTGTCACATTTGTGAAATTAGAAATAACTTTGAAGTTTTGTACCGCATCGCTTCGTTGAAATAATTTCCGGTCTTGGTGGGTTTAGCGATTCTTTGTTTTTATCCTCCATGACGCTATTCATCTGGATTTTAAGATTATTTTTGATGTTTATTGTTTGGTTTGTAAATTGCTGGTGACAAAGCGGCTCAATCCCGTTTCGAAAACTTTGGCTGTCTACTCGAAGCAAACAAGAGAAGGTACCGATAAAGTCGGTTTAGTTACCTAGCTAACAGTAGTTGCGTTCGAATGGCTTTGTGAAAAAAAAAAAATGCGAATAACGTTTCATATGACGTGGTAAATCCGTACAGTGGCAAAGGCGTCGCTCGCGGCAACACAGTCAGATGCGTTTTCAAAGAATTATTGTCGCATGACAGCATTTGTGCGGACGAATGTAACAAAACGCTGCAAATCAATGGTCGTGTTTGTTTTATCGCCGCTCTATGGCGTTTCATTGGGGCAAGCTGTCGTGACCACATGCAGTTTTGGTGAATAAATAAAATGCGGTCTGCTGAAAAGTTTAATGTTGTCCGTTATGCCCATTTTGCATTCAGGTAAAAAGTAGCTGTTCATTAGGAGAATTTATTACATTTTGTAGTCATTTGTTTCCTTTAACAAACTGAAGTGCTTACGTAATGGTGTTACTTAACAACGTTTATTTCGGCTTGGTGTAAAGCATAAGAAAACAAAAGATTAGATCATCTCTCAACGGGTCTCAACTTCTTACTTCAAAAGTTGCCCGCGGCGCGAGAGTGTGCCTATGACATTATTAAAACTCGGGCGCATCAAGTGACGCTAAGAAAGTACGTGACCGTGGTGCAAAATTCAACTTGAAAAATCACCCCAAAAAATTCACTACGTATCGTGAACGCAAAAAAGGAAAAATAATGCGAGAGTCCGCGGGGCCACTCCGCAGAGTGTCCGGAATAAATTATGTCGATGAAAGTTTCAGTTTGAGGGCTATTCGGCGTTCCCGCTGCTTTTTAATACAGATTTGAAGTGAATTCAAAACTTTGTCGATTATGAGTAAACGAATATTTTTAGGAGCTTTATTTTTAACTTCGTATAAACAGCGCTGTAGGAAATCTCAAGTGACACAGTCGTAGTAAGCCGTGGACGAATTTAGACTGATCTAAAAACCCTTTAGTGAACCTTACATGGGTCCTTCCTTTTCCTTTCTTATCTTATCTTACTTACGTCGCTCTTTCTTAGTATCTTCGGTAAATAACTTATCTTAAGACAGTAATGAAATCAGCAAGTTTTACGATTAAAGTGTTTAGGGACCTAATTTTATCAACTGTATAATTAGATCTTTCAGTATATAAACTTAGAAATTCTCGTCGAAATTCCGACCAGATAAAGAATGGCCGTCAAAATGAAACGATTAACTTCATAGCTATCTATACGTTCTCTTCATGGTTATTAAACTGGGTAAATGGCCGTTGTAGCCGTAGTGGCAGAGAAATGGGACGCATTAAGTCAAGTGCAACACGAAAAATGCATTAGTGGACCCAATCGACCATTCGTCATTGTCCTGTCCTGCAGCACTTTGAAGCTTTTGGATGATACGACTTGACCGAAAGGCTTTGAGGAAATAAAAGTAGGATAAATCTGGCTCTCAGAGAAACTGTATCGTAGGATTCAGATTGGCAAGATTAGCATTCATTTAAGGCCAAGCTATTAGGAGCAAAGCGTAAGATAAAACATTTATGTAGTTTTAAGTTATACTACCTATAGGTATTGAAACATAGGAATATAGGTACTATTTCAGGACTTTAATATATTTACTAACTTTTTAGAATATTTTTTTTTACTCGATCAAAAAATGTATACCTTTAAGTACCTACTTAATTCATATTTTTTTTATAGAATTTATATCATATATAAAATAAAACAAATAAACACAATGTTTCAAGGACATTTATTCAATATTTTAATTACAATTTAATTACACATTTATTGTCAAAGTTAACGTAACGTTAGCACAAGATTTTGAGACGAAACAATAACCCGAATGTTTATTCGTATTTAACAGACTAGGTAATTACGAAAGTACTTAAATTTAGCTTATTTTAACCAATTAATAATTTCATAAGATATTTATTTATAATTTTAGAGATTAAATATATTAGACACCACTTAGAAAGAACCGATTTACAGCAGAGTTAATAAGTGTGTTGACTACAAGTTATCTAATTAATTATTGTTTATTTCGATTATTTTTAATTTCAAATTCTCAGTCAAAATTAAAAGTACACCAATGAAATAGGACGACAAGTATCACATAGATATAGAAGGCATAATACATAATATATTATGAGTAAACTTTTGAACCATACCATATCTACAGTTTTCCAATATACAAAGCCTAACTATACCCTAAAGATATGAAATGGTTAGAATCTATCATAACAGTAGAAGACAGTAAATAAATCAAATCTTGTTAGTCGTTAGTTGTTAAGTGTTTTTCTTGTAACAAACAATTATGTGAAAAAGTGTATTGGATAAATCTATGATCACATCGATTGCCTAAAAACTTCTCAGGGTTGGCACTATTTATTGGTCTTCTATATGATGAGAAATACTCGTAGAGACAACAACATTATAGTGACTCGTTTAGATGCTTACGTTTCAAGTAAATTTTAAGCACGTCTATTTTATTAGTTCTATTTCAAAAAAATAAAAAATAAATTGAACCGTCTCAAATAATAAAAGTTCCTATTTACAAAGACAATTACTATATATTATATTATTATCATATCTATGTGGATACAAACGAACAGACAAATTTTCCATATGTATGTATGTACGTCTACCTAATGTTAATTAAAATACATAACAGGACAGAAGTAGAATCAAATCACATTTATGTCATTATGCATGGTTTATGATGAATAAATACTAAGCGAAGCAATATAAATTAATGATTTATTTTGTTGTCGACCATCGAAAAATGACATTTCAAATAAATTTAAAACTGTGATTACTGGTGTTTACTGTTATCCTGTTTGAACACAATACATTGCATGAAACAATTTAAAAAAAATTGACCGATTGAGTCACAGAAAATTACACAAATATTTGTAACTCTTGGTTACCTGAACCATAACTTCAGTTAGTATTTTCTAGAAGAGACATAAACTACACGGATACGTACATTTGTCGAGTTAAATCGTATAGATATATCGCATGGCAGTGACCAGGAGCGCATAGAGCTGCGGCGGTAGCTGCGTCAGGATGTAGTGCGCGTGCGAGGCGGCGGGGTGCGCGCGAGCGGAGGACGGGTTTCGCCACGCCGCGCCGGACACCATCGGCTCTTCGGCGCCGAACCCGTTCATACTTAGCTCTAGCCCTGTGGACACGTACAAGTTTTAATATAATCGCAGGCCGCATCATTGCTTGACATCGGGTAAGATGGAGATAGATAGATAGATAAACACTTTATTGTTCACACCAGAAACCTTCCTAATACGAACCGCTAGGGTATGGAACACCTTGCCATCGTCTGTATTCCCGACTAACTATAACCTGGGTATCTTCAAGGCTAGAGTGAATAAGTACCTTCTCGGTCGTCGTGCTCCATCTTAGATCACAATGTCGCTTAACATCAGGCGAGTTGGTGGTCAATCGTCGACCTATTCTAGATAAAAAAAAACAATAGAACAGAAAAATCTTAAACTGTAGTGTTACAACTGGCGGCCTTATCACTAAGAGCGATCTCTTCCAGGCAACCTTAGGATGGAGAGGATACTTATGAAAGAGTATGGGACATGGGTGTGCAAAAATTAACAAAAATAAGAGTGTTGATACACCTACTAGTGCAAGCCTATAATTTTTTTTTACATCAGACTAGGCATGTGTTTGACCACTGACTGACACTGACCGCCTGATGGGAAGCGTCGACGTGATTGAAGGTGTAACACGCTTACCTAGGAGATACCTATAGTCATGCTACTCTTAGGCACCCCCGGACTGTATTTATGTGGAAAGATAGATATAGACGCAGGCAACGAGTTCCACACCTCTGCAGTTCTTACAAGAAAAGTTGACGTGAAACGCTTAGTGAGTATCAATAAATTAAAAAAAAAAGATAAAATATTATTACACGCAATCTGAGATATAAGACAGATTTATGGATAATTACAATTATAATTAATATGCGTACACGAATGGATATAGAATACCAATACGCAGTTCGGCGGTTAATGTCAGTAGAAAAAAACAATCATCCAAAACGGTTCAGGCGACTTCGAGGAATCGGGGAACCTATCTACATTTAAAAAGATTCCGGTGAATTGAGAATCTTCTCCTGAACTCGCTCAATAAGAGAGTTCTAACTAATATACAAGTTACATAAATCAATGTATACCAATACATGTACATAGTATTGATGTTTATATCAATATGGAAAAGCCACACAAAATTTTATTACTGTATGAAGGAAAACGTTCAGATTTAACAATTCATTTATTTGAAAATCATTCTTGTAACACATAACTCGAGTGAGGGAAACCTGTGAGAAAATTGATAGGTTCAAGGTTTCAGAAGTTTAATAAAGGCTTAGGTGTTTACATTTTGTAAAAATATCTACTCGTAAATTGTTTCAGTATATACCTAGGTGTAAAACAAAATTACCAATTATAAAACTTTAAAAGGCTTAATAGGTCGGCGTTTGACCACCAACTCGCCTGATGTTAAGCGACGTTGTGGTCTAAGATGAAGCACGACGACCAATACGGTACTTATTCACTCTAGCCTTAAAGTTTACTAGAGTGAAGAAGTACAAAGACGGCAGTTGAATGAGGCGCTACAAGTGCGCTACTACTCAGACCCGTCTTCGGAACGGTTACACCGGACTATATCCCTAAACACGACTAGGTCATTTCACGGCATGGCTTGGTCCGGTGGGTGGTAACTAACCACGGCCGAAGCCTCCCACCAGAGTTTACTACCCGGTTAGCACTACCCGGGGACCACGTGTAGGGAATCAGAATAGAGTACACTCCTACGGACGTGGGTAGCTCAGCCCCCAATAATAATAGTTACTAGATACCAAGGTTCAATTTAAGGGATATAAATAAACTACTTGAAAAGATTTTCTTTTATATTTCAAACAGTTTTATGATTGTTAATTTAATTATTCAAATTTAATTTTAAGCCGTGAGCTAAACTTTTAAAGCTTAACTTAAAATTAGACGTTTGAAATTAAATTATGAGAAATTTTGTGTTTACAATTACTATATGTTTCCATTTTTATTCTTGCTTTTAAAAATGTGTGAATTTTGTAATCTTTGTCGTAAAAAATGATTAATTTCAGAAATGGCTTGAGTTTGATTAATTTTAGAGTGAAGTTATTAAGTTAATAAGAACGAATACCGTAGGTCCTTACTGGATTTCAATTTTATGATTGAACCACTCCGGCTCGCAAGTTATTCAAATAGGTTGATTTTGCAACTTTCGTAGTTAGTTGGCTTTTGATTAAAAGCTATCCAATCCCTAAGCTTACGGGCTAGACTAATGAAGGTATCAACATTTTACAGCTTCGTACCTACTTTGTAAACTGACTTGGCGTGCCGGCAGGTCGAGATTATAAATTCTCCACTATTTCATGGCGCCTCGCGCTTTTACGTAAGTATTTCAGGATAAAAAGTTCTGTCTACCCATTCGTACGTACACATACATAGGTACCTAACATGCCATCGCTGTCAAATTTGACTAGTGGTTGGTTTCTGAATGTGATAGGGAGATTGTTTTAGAGCTCAATTTCGTCATACGCTTCACTGTCGCCGGCGACGGCAACAGTGTCGCCGTATGTCGTATGATTGTTGACACTGAAGCCAATTACGGAACGTTATTGAGTTAGTCCCATAGTAAAGTTATTTTGGTTTAGTAAACCTTATGGGTGAATGTCAATTTTCTAAGCTTATAAAAAAAAGCTATGATAGCCTAAACGGCCTGCTAAGCCAGAGCCACGCACCAATTTGTTCATTGCGTAAACATATGTGCGTATTTAACATCATCTACTACGTAATTGGAGTCCGATGTATGGCGACAGGCTCGCCCTCTGTCATATTTGGGACTGAATACCGTCCGGCGTAGTGTACATGTTGGATACCTCCGCCAGCCACTTTGGGGGAAAGGCATGAAGATATGTTATAAATAAAAGTGAACTTACTATGTAAGCTGACTTGGTTCTCCGTCTTGCCGAGAGCGTTGACGGACGCGCAGACGTAGGTGCCGTAGTCGTCCGGCGCCAGAGACTTGATGCTCAAGTTCATCCACAGAGAGTACTCGTTTACTACTGACTCCACCACCCGTAGTTTACGGTTTTCTGTCAGCTTATCGCTTACTAATGCTGCAACAAGAACAAATTGAAATTTAAAAAAGAGGATTGAGCATGAAACCTTTTAATTACTGCGCTGGACAGGTTTTAAAGCTCGAGATTTTTAATGCTTGGGGCTTGTACTTAACAAGACAAATATGCTCTATTGTAAGACAGAGATCAAAGTCAAAGTAAAAAGTCTAAAAACCTAGTAGTAGTAGATAAAAAATATTAATATTTGTATATATACTATAGCCATCAGAAGTCTCAAATACCAGAACAAACTATCAAAACATGTTAATGTGTTAGCAACAAACCTAACAGGCACTGGTAGTGTTACATATAAAAGACTAAGGAGGAATAGCGTTCCAAGCCTTAACAACCGATTCAACATTCAGTAAGAGAGGTCAATGGACACTCCTTACAGCTCAATGACATATACAGACCTGGTCGGCAAAACTAGCAGCTAAATGTTGTAAACAGATCGCTGTGCTAAGCAGGATATAATAAAAAAAAAAAAAAAAAAAAAAAAAAAAATTTGTATATTATATAGGCTACTATATTACTAAACATTCGAGATGGTCCTTGTTCCTTCGTGACAGAAGTCACTTTGAACTCTCCCAGATTGCAAGTAATGCTTGATAAAACAAATATGAAACGCACGGCAACTTGATAGATATTCAATGTTTGCATACTATTGCGGTATGTGATTAAAATAACTTTCGCTGTAGTTAGTATTAATTCGAATAGTTCTGAAACTTCCACTATTTATGCGTGTTCCACAAACTTCCAAGCAAAACTTGTGTATGGTTTGTATTGTACTGGAAATTATGTTACAACAAATTTTACTATTGTGATGTGGATGTTCGTAACTATTTGTATCAGATTTGTATGTGTTTATGACCAATCTAGATTTATCCTACTAATATTGTAAACGCGAAAGTTTGTAAGAATGGATGGATGGATGGATGTTTGTTACTCTTTCACGCCAGAACGGCTGAATAGATCTGGATGAAATTTGGCACAGAGATAGATTATAGTCTAGAATAGCACATAGGATACTTTTTAACCGCGGGTGAAACCGCGGGGCGCAGCTAGTTATTTTAATAAAATTAGGTCCTTCGATTCTTTTTAAATATTGTATTGTGGTCTGTAGGTAAGTGCCGTCACGTTTTAAGCAAAAATAATTGTCAAAAAAATGCCTATTGAGGCAAATCATCCGAACAAAAGTACATCTTACAGGAGTGTAAGTTTTTTAGACTGCCTCGTTGGCTCAGTTGGTACTGAACCAGTCGTCTGAGCTAGAGGGCGTGGGTTCGATTCCCACTTAGGGCAAACATTTATGTGATGAACATTTGTATTTGTTCTATGTCTGGGAGTTAATATTTATTTAAGTACGTATTTAAAAATATAAATGCATGCTTATCAGTCTCTGGCAGCCATAGTACAAGCTTTGCTTAGTTTGGGGTCAGATGTCCATGTGTGCAAAAATGTCCCGAATTTATCTTTCACAAAAATGTTTATACATATTTATGATAAGATAAAGTTAGAATAATTACATTTACCGTCTTCCCGGTACCAGGAGTTCATGGCCTTGGGAGAGGCTTCGATGTAGCACTGCAGCTCCACGTCGCTGCCCAGCGGAGCACCCACCAGTTGGTTGGTCACCTTCACTTGCGGAATGACTAGGGAAAAAAAAAACGATTTTGAAGAATAACGTTTTTAGTAATATACGCAGAGTCTTCTTAGTTAGCTAGGATTTATGAAGTAGGTAGGTAGTTTTATTGAAAAAAAAAAACATACATATCGTCACGCCTTTCCCCCGAGGGGACTGGCAGAGGTGTAATACAACACCCACACTTCGCCGGACGATATTCGGTCCCAAATGTGACAGGGGGCGAGCCTGTCGCCATACAACGGGCTCCAGTCATGTAGCAAATGACATATAAAACGCAAATATGCTCACACAATGAACAAAGTGCGTGCCGTCGGCTGAGTTCGAACCCGCTTCCTCTGGCTTGAGAGGCGGGCCTTCTCCCAACTAGGTTGTCATCGCTTAAAAAAAAACTCTAAAAATACCACCAATACCTATCTCATTTGCTAGTTGGTTATATTAATTAAATTGAAAATAAATATTATCTATACCGGTTTTTCGGTGGTGCTCGTAACATACCACGATAATCTTGACACATTTTTGGTACATTCATTGTACCGTAATTCGTTTTACGTAAGAAGTCTTAAATGTGGATGAACAGTTGAATTCGTCGGCGGACCGTATAAATGAGCATTTATGTAGGCGAGATAGGTACACTCAATAACCAAAATTGCTCAATACCAGCTTTATTGCTTACGTCTCATTGGAGAATAAAAGAGGCTTTGCCAATGCGACTACTGAATTTTTTCTATGAAAACGCCTACGCCTGTGAAGGAAATGTTTTTGTCAGCTGTTTACAAATCGTTTTCACTTTTTTGTGGTCCTGTACTTCAGCTGCCCACACCCGTGTAGAAGTCGATAATTACTTGGGAATAGAAAATATTTTCTGCACCAAATTTTTAAAATACATCGTGACGCCTTTCCCCCGAGGGGGCTAGCAGAGGTGTAATACAACATCCACACTTCGCTGGACGATATTCAGTCCCAAATGTGGCAGGGGGCGAGCCTGTTACTAACACCGGGCTCCAGTTATGTAGCAGATGACATACAATACGCTGGGTTTTAATTCACTGGGTTTGAACCCGCTCCCTCTGGCTTGAGAGGCAGGCAACTAGGCTGTCATAGCTTCTTCTCCAACTAGGCTGTCATCGCTTATATAATACATAATTGCACATTACCATACAATACTACATGTAATGTAGCTAGCTTTGCTGAGTTGGTTGGGTTAATGTCTTAAATCGAAATAATTAATTTTATTCATCTTCATGAATTAGTTACTGACTTTTTTTACTACGAAGCAAATTCTGAACAGCTAAAAAAATCAGCAGCTGCATAAAAAGTCAGTTCATAGTCATAGCCAATAAAATGTAAAGCTGTTTCAATCAAATAAAAAACTGTTCTCAATGAAAAGTAATGAACTTCTTACGGCTTAATATACCACCGTTCAATGTAACCCTGTATAATAAGTATCCACAATACCTTTGTGTGATGAAGTGATAAAGCAAGTGTGGAGTGGTAACAGATGAGCGCTTGCCGAGATTAATGAATGTAGATGAAGCGTTAGTGATTAATGAATTAAGGAAATGAATCTTTCATAATAATATCTTGAGCGAACTATCGTGGACGGTCGATGTAGGTAAGCATTTATAGGTCCCTGTTGTTGTAATTAGTTTGCTTGTGTTATTTCGATTTAATGAGATATTCCAATTTTAAACATTTTACTTACAAACTTCTAACTAAATGTTTTTGTTAATTTATTAGCCTAAATAAACATTTTGATTTGATTTGATTTTTTGACTTACAAACTGCTAAGTAGAAACTGTTTATGTACTGCTATGTACAAAACATACCTACACAAGCAAATACATAATATACACAATAAATTAATCTAAGTACAATTATTAAGACGTAGTCATGTGTTAGTATGCTAGATTTGTACACACAAAAACGTCATACACTTGCAAATTAAAAATGATACAAAACAGAATGAATTAAGATTTAAAAAAAAATCTGCTACAAAATAATAATAATTGAAAGGAAGTACCGCGCGGTAGTAGTATTGTTGTCCTTGTTATTACTGCATATTAGACAAGGACAACAATACTACTACCGCGCGATTCCCGCCGTGTCTGCACTAGTGCTAAAGCCGCCCACCCTAGATTAAATGATGATTGCGGCGGCTATATTTCTGGATGCCGGCGACTTGAAATCAAAAGAAAATTATTCAGCACATTTCAATGTTAAGAATCAGAATAAAAAAAAAGACAAACACAACAGAATTAAATTATACACAGTTGATTACAGATAGTAAACAGATAAAAGTGTTTAGCAGTAGGAGTAAGGTCAGCGTTGTACTGTGCAAGCTTTGCACAGAGCTGGTTTTCATCTTACTCCATTTCCAATTCAGTGGGCTGTGTCAGCGCGTGGCGGGTCGGCGGGTGAAGACTTTGTAACATTACAGCTAATTAGTTTAACTAATGACTTATACTCACAATGCACCTCGACGTGGTACCGTCGACTGACGGTAGGCGGTATCCCGTTACTAGCTATGCAGTAGTACGCCCCCATATCCATCCTCTGCACGTGAGACAGCTCCAGACTCTCTCCTCTGTGATTTTCCACCACTGGAACAATATATTTATTAATTTTGTAAATATGGAATATTTACAAAATTAATGAGCATAAAAGGAAAAGTCATCACCTAATTTCGTATGTAAAAAACTAATACTAGAAATTAGTTGATACTCGTATCCTTAATTTTGAAACAAAATTTATTCTTAATTGCCTGTAGGCCTCGTCCCATCTAAATCTATACTAAAATTTAAAATCGAAAGTAAGTTTGTCCGTCTGTCTTTATAAGCTTTTCACGCCTAAAAGACTGAACGTATATTGATGAAATTTGATAATTAGCTACAGTACTTCACAAGGAAGGTTTTTAGATACTTTTATTTGAATAAATGCGAACGCAGTCACGGGTAACAGCTAGTTCTCTACATAATAGCAGGGAATGAGTGAATAAAAATTTTATCTTGTTGCTCACCTAAGTAAGTTTTAAAATAAGACTAGTCTAAAAAATATACCTATACAAAGTCAAAGTCAAAGTCAAAATGTTTTTATTCAATTTAGGTATCAAAGATACACTTATGACCGTCAAAGTTATTTAAATAGACTCGACCGCCTTGTTCTGATACAAACATGTAGTCTAGCCTAAAAACATGGAATTTTGCGGAACTTTCAGAGCAAAGTCTAGTCTAGACGCACGGGTTCAGACTGTCATCAATTAGATATAGTTTTATTAACATATTATTTGATGGCAGAACATGCTAAATTTCCGCATAAAAAGAGATAATCATACCCATTAATTATTCGAATTAATTTATACAGAAGCAAAATAAATACGTCATTTTAAGCTTATGCGCGATTAATATCAGCCTGATTTATTCGTGGCCACAAGGGTTTTTATTTCTGATAGACTGATACGGGCTGACTGAATAATAAATGAGCTAATCTATATAAAGGGCTGAAAAAAGCACCTGAAAAAATAAACCAGATGCGAATATTTAATGCCTTAAAAAGGTTTCTGGAACATTTGCAATGTCTACAGACGAATTCACTTAAACGGTTAAATTATTTAACCGCAAACTCCTTGCTAAAATAATGGGTTTGTTTGGATGCCATTATTCTACTTGTATCAGAGATAAACGAGAATACGACGAAACAAAGAAGGACATACATATAAATTTAGTTAGGTTTGTGTATATTAGTATTTTAGCGAAGTCTTTTATTTGTTCCCAAGATTAATTTTGGAGTACTTAGGAGTATTTATTTACCTACTACAAAGATGAAGTTGAAAGTACTTTACTGCTCAGAATAACAAAATGGCATATTGTTTTTGTATTTTTTTTTAAATAACGTATTTTGCTTTTATTCGTGATATGCGCCTCCTGTCACATTTGTGACTGAATTTCGTCCGGCAAAGTGTGAGTATTGTACACATCTGCCAGCCTCTTCGAGGGAAAGGCGTGACGATATGATGATGATGATATGATTACATTTTAGAATCGTTTTAATTAATTTTAGATAAGATTAATTATGATTTTATTCTGCTCTCTATCTACTTATTCAATGATACTCCTTTATAAAAATATCCTCTTTGACAACGAAATGCTACTGCGAGTATGTTGACGAATTTTTTGCAGATATTTTTGATGACATAGAAAGCGATGGCAGCCTAGTTGGGAGAAGGCCCGCCTCTCAACCCAGAGGGAGAGGGTTCGAACCCAGCCGAAGGCATGCACCAATTTGTTCACTGTGTGAGCATATGTGCGTATTGTATGTCATCTGCTACATAACTGGAGCCCGGTGTATGGCGATAGGCTCGCTCCCTGTCACATCTGGGATTGAATATCGTTCGACGAAGTGTGGGTGTTGTATAAAACCTCTGCCAGCACTTTCGGTGGAAAGCCGTGACGATATGTCATGTTATGACTACATAATCTTTATTTAGATTTTTTACTTTTATTTTGAGTTTAGTTATACACTGTGTGTTGCCATTGTATTTGCTTTATGACTTAAATTCCAGATTAATTTACGCCAAAAAAATCCAGCGATAGCCGAGATGAGATGAAGAGCGCCGGCAGTGCGGAGTTTTCCTCCACGGAAATATCGTCCATTCTGAAATCGCTTTGGAGTATAAAATCTTTTATTATGCGAACACGGTTCATTTAACGCGGCATTAAGTGAATTTGTCGAACATCGTATTTTAAAAATGAATGGTTAAAAGAGCTGTTAAATATGGATGGAAAGGGTGGGGAGGAAATTGTGGACTTATTGTATTAAAGTTTCCATTTGGTACATTTAAAGGTCATTTATTTATTAACTTTTCTGTCGTTCTTTAGTGCTTAGGCATTTTTAACCGACTTCAAATCTTTTTTGTAAGTATGTTCCGCGGCCATTTTGCCAATTACGAATCGATTCTGATGTTTTTTTTATACTTTAAAGGTGGTCCCATATAAATGTTATCGAAATCTGACCGATTCTGAGCGGTTTTAAAACATAAGCCTAAAATTTGCTAACAAAATTAAATTCGACGGGAAGTCGGTTTTTTATACTTTGCTTCCTGTATTATAAAGCTTATTTTGGTTTTATATACGACGCCGACGCCAGCCGACGGCACGCACCAATTTGTTCATTGTGTGATCGTTTGTGCGTATTGTATGTCATCTGCTACATGACTGGAGCCCGGTGTATGGCGACAGGTTCGCCCCCTGTCACATTTGGGACTGAATATCGTCCGGCGAAGTGTGGGTGTTTTATTATACCTCTGCCAGGCCCCTCAGGAGAAAGGCGTGACGATATGGGTTTACATAAACCGTAGAAATGCAGCTCCACTATTTACTTACGATTGTTGAAGTTGATAGAAAATTGTTTGTTTTAAAATCTTCTTCTTCTTAGTCGTTAACACTCTTGTCAGAGTGGTCGTGGTCATCGGTCAGGGTGGTGGCTCGCTTCACAAGTCGTTGCCATTCGTCACGTATAGCAGCCTTTTTTGTGCACGTGTTTATGGAGCCGTTAAGTGCAGCCCTTATTTGATCAGTCCACCGTAATGGTGATCTGCCGCTGGTGTTATAAAATAAACTGACATAATTATTAGTAGATACTCGTCTGATGTTTCTAGCAAAGTACCTACATCATGTATAAAATACGCATCATAATTTTGGATAACGTAATACGTTGTCATCAAAAAAATTGGTAGAGAAGAAACAATATGATAAGCAGATGCTATCCACGATTGGTATCTCTCAATTTACATTTGTTTTCGAGATTTTTGCTCGACTTTCGTTGGAAATCATCTGAAAGTGACGGTTTAATCTGAAAAGGCGGCCGCCTTATACTATAAGAATTCCGCACGTGACCGAAATAATAAAATTACATTCGTTCAGTTCTGTTATTTTTTGCAGAAATCAAAGAGGAGCAGAGCTATCCAAAGTTATGGTTGTAATTATTTCAAATGAAAAAGATGTTTGTTTATTTGTCAATTATGTTCGCCTGGTTGATCAGTTTATTCAAAACTTTCATTACCAACCTAAACAGCTAACTGTATGGTATTTTTGAATGATGAACTCATTCAAAAATACCATACAGTTAGCTGTTTAGGTTAGGTTAGAGTTAAAAGAAGTTGACTGCCTCGGTGGCTTAGTAGGTAGTGAACCTGCCTTCTGAACTAGGGGGCGTGGGTTCAAATCCCACCTAGGGCCAACATGAATGTGAAGGGCATTTATGTTTTTTCTATGTCTGGGTGTTAATTATCTTTTAAGGTATGTATTTAAAATTTATATGTATGTATGTACGGGTGTATCAGTCTGACCAACATAGTACAAGCTTTGCTTAGTTTAGGGTCAAACGACCGTATGTGCAAGTGTCCCGAACAGTATTGTAAGTAGGTTCTCAATTCGGTTGTATTTTTTATTAACGGTACGTATAAACTACGTTATGTATGAATCGATTTTTTTTCTTAATTGGTCTAATTTTTTACAAAATCCATGGGATGTCGGTAATTTTTATTATAAAAGTATAAGAATTTAGTAAAGGTCGGAAACCTTTACATACAATGTCCATCATGTAACAGCTAAAAGCCAAAATTACAGCTTTCACAAAAATAATAACAAAAAGCAAACGGACGCTTTTAAATAAAAATAATATTTTAAGAAAACATTTCGTTTTAACTACATCATAATGTTTCTGAAACGTCTCTCTCCAAAGCTAATTAGGTAATTTACGTTCTGTAACGGGATGTCTAAGCAGTTTGGCGGTTGACAAACCGAGAGCACTTTTTCAATTTTCTATCTTGGTTTTATTACAATGTACGAACAGAACAGAGTATAGGTACTTAAATATTTTGTTAAAAATATGATAATGGAATCTTATTCCCCCTAAGATGTCCCTAAACGGACGCCTGAATACCTCTTCCGTTAACGTATTTTTATTTAATTTTGAAAGGTAACTTATTATGCCATTAACTTTTTAAAGTAGAATGGAAAAAGCTCAACATTATTAGTCCTATCAATTCATTAAAAAGCGTTAAAGCAAATTATGTCAACATACTTAAATTATATGTATTACAAGCTGCGCCCCGCGGTTTCACCCGCGGTTAAAAAGTGCTATCCTATGTGCTATTCTAGACTATAATCTATCTCTGTGCCAAATTGCATCCAGCTCTGTTCAGCCGTTCTGGTGTGAAAGAGTAACAATCCATCCATCCATTCTTACAAACTTTTGCGTTTATAATATAGATAGATTGTATCAAAATTTATTTATTACTTTTGTTGTAATCAATGCGTGTTTATTGAGTACTACTGATGTTATACATCGCGGGGTGCAGTTAAAAAGGTTAAAAAATAGCATATGTTCTAATGCAGGGTATTGACTATCTGTACACCAAAATTTCATCAAAATCTGTCCATCCGTTTAAGTGTGAAGAAGCAACACACAAAAACACACAAACTGTTGTAGGATTACTATACTGACTACAGTCAACATTGTCTACTGATTGAATGTCTCCTGTGATATTGCTCTCTCAAACAAAGCTCTTTTATTCCAGCAAGTGAACATCAAACAAAAAAGTAATTAAGAATCTGCTGCTACGAAATAAAAATAAATCGAAATTGCTGTACAATGAAAATCTCTTAATGGACAGGTAAGTTGCATCTCGTTCGCTCGGAAAATGTAATTTGTACATTCTTTACTGGCGAGGGGCAGATAGCGTTGCTTGTTTTTAAAACAAGCCGAGCGTATGACGGATCATGCATTTACTGTTAATTGCACTTGCTAACGGACCATACTTCAGTGTACATTACGCCCTTTCACAAAAGCGTTATCAATATCAAAATATGTTAATAACGTTTCCGTATTCATTCGACGGTACTGCATAAAACATCCCCGACCGTAACCGAGACCTTACGCATAAAATAAATTATTGTTGGAAATCCAAGCGCGGGCCGATGTATCTGCGATGCTATCGCACCGTCCCGCTGGTTATGACATTATTAAACTAGACCGAGCTGCGTATTTGTCTTGTCAGTGCATAACGTCACGTGATTATTGTTTGTTTTGTGACACGAAACTGAAAGAATGAGTATTAAAGGCTTCGATACTTACCCCTTAGCAATAAACGTTTTATATCCTCGAAATAGTAACACAGCCTTTTGTCTTTTTCGATTGAGTTCAAACATGTCAAAGAAAAAAATAGACAAAACACTATACAACTATTCCAAAACTATTTAAAAATTATTGCTCAAGATGTTAGAGTTTAATTTTTCTAAGGTTTGATACTACACTACACTAATATTTTATATTCAAAAGTTTAAATGGACGGATGTATGTTTGATCCTCAATTACGCCAGAACGGCTGAACGGATCTGGTTCAAATTTGGCTTAGAGATACTACTAGACTATGGCCTGAAATAGTACAATAAGCTACTATTGGACCGCGGATAACGCCATAAGGCGTGCTAGTAATATATTTCAGTGTGCAAGCCGGGAGGGGATCCACTAGATACTACTGCGTTGATTCACAAGAAAAGTTATGGACCAAGTCATCCAGATGGTATTTGTAGAAGTCTTATTAAGTACTTCTATTACTATGAATGTTTATGTATTGTAAGTAAAAACAATATGAAACAAAAATAGCAAGCTATACTATCTGCTAGCATAAACAAATAGTACCTGGATGACCGAGCTTTGCTCGGTATTTTTTTTTTTTTTTTTATTGTGTTTTTTGGAAAATAAACAATTGATTTTAGTCTAACCTCAAAGCAAACACTCATTGACTTCGTGTTACTTAACAACGCCATCTGCTGTTGTGTCGTTAAAGCAATTAGTTGCTCACAAAAAATAGTATTATTATTCGCCAATAGATGCCAGGAAGAGTCATATTTTTCAGTTGAGACTACTCAAACGCCTCCTTTTTGTTATTCTTCTTCCAAGTTTATGTTTAAGTTGATTATCGATAAAACACGAATAAAGTGACATTTTCTAAAAATGATTCCTAGCTAGATCGATTTGTCGCCCCCGGAACCCCCCATACTAAATTGTATGAAAATCGTTGGAGCCGATTCCGAGATTCCAATTATATATATATATATATACTAGCTGTCACCCCGCGACTTCGTTCGCGTTTATTATTTAAATATATATATAACATACTATAATTTGAGTTTTAAACTATCCTAGATCTCAAGTTGGATCGAACTGCACATGGTGTGCGAATTTTATTATAATTGGTTAAGTGGTTTAGGAGTTCATTGAGGACAAACATTGTGACACGAGATTTATATATATTAAGATAAGATATACAAGAATTGCTCATTTAAAGATATAAGATACTAAAATATGACGTACGTATAGTTTCGTAAACTATAACATGACTGTAGATTGGTTTAGCTAATTACTTAAATGTTTTCAGGTTGCAGCCCTTAAAATTATAATTCTGTTGACGTTATTTTAGCTTCTAACGAATTATAAATCAGACGAAATGCAAAAACAGACTTCCAGTAAGAATACAAATTAATGAATTATCATAGGTAACCAACTAATTGTCCTACATAATCCGTTTAACATCACCGTCTCAAGGTTAATTAGACGACCTCAGGTACTGTGTACGTAAATTATACAACGACAGTACGATCTACTGACGCTAAAAAATACGTGACCGTTTTGCACAATGTTGCCCTGTTGAAAAATAGCTCTCCACAAATTTAAGAACGGCTTTGACGGGTGCGAATAAATTATGGTAATGAACGCTTTGAAAGCGCATCCGTTGATTTACCCGATTGGGGCAGCGGTGGGGCTTCTTAATTTCCATAATAACCCGCTTGCGGTATCCATCGGGCAAGCTGGCGGAACGGTCGAATAGTAAAACTGCTCGTATGCGCGATTCGATGAACCGTAATCGTTGAATCTAAGCAAAAATGTATTCAAATTTTAGTTGGTTTTCGTTTCAAAATTGCGCTTTTTAGAAATCGCAATGCGTTTGCATCGTATACGTTTCGTGTTTTATTTATAGCGTCTAAGTATAGTTGACGTGTTTAATAAAAAGTTAAAGGAATTTAAATTAGGTTTTGCTTTGACTGGATGATAAATGCAACGAATTTAAAAATAAATGAGCTGAGTTTATAGTTCAATAAAAGAAATGTGGTTAAAGTTTATTATCTAAAATTTAAGTGCGTTACTAAAACTGGGATCTACTCGTATTAGTATGAGAAAAGGAAAATCAACGTAGGTATGTCCGTTGTTAATACTTATTATTCCGCAAGTTTAACTAATTACTCAGCTTTTAGTAAGTTTCATTTCCCACAAAAAAAGCGCATAGTGTTCGCAAAAACCTATTATTCGAGTCCACGGCCTAACTAGGTAGGTATAAAGAGTTATTTCGTGTGCTCTCGTTTTTTCAAGCACCCAGCGCGATAACGTGCCCACTAAGTACTCAGACTTCGCGATTATTCTGCATAAAGCAAGTTCTCTAAATGCAACTTACACGTTAAATCCATTATGCTTATGTTCCCACGCTCTCCTCTGTAAAAATACCGCAAGCTTCCCTAAGTAAATTACTCTACAAATTAAATAAAACTCTATACGTATAAAAACATATATATTTACGTTTGTACTTCCTACATTCTTGTGCTAGCTCGTATAATATTGCTTATAGCGAAATGGTTATGTTCATTTTCACTATAATAAGTACTTTCATAAGCTTGTGAAACGCGAGAAGCACTATGTTTTAATATCCTGTACCTCTATATCCCGTTTACATTATTTACTTGCCAGCCAACCGGATGAAAGGTATAAAAGAAAATAACTTTTATTTGTGATTATTCCAAAGAACCCAAAGTTAGTTTGGCGGAAACTTCGAAACACTCGTACTTGCCTACCGTATTTAGGGACGTAAATAATTTAAGGGATGGTGCGGGCCTAATTAGGAGCAGTCGATAAAACGTTAATAAATGTGTCTACTTCATTAGGGTTGATTGATTAGATTGACTAAAAGTTAGCGAATTGAAAGCAATTAACTTTTTACAATCCATTACCTTTTTTTACATTTTCTTTACGTTAATATTATTATACCACTTAAAAATGATGTTGAATAATTGCTGCTCACGCTTAAACGGCTTAATTTATTTTGATTTTGGTAGGTTTTTAGGGTTTGGTTGGTATGTGTATACAATTTTACTTCAAATTTCAGGAAAATTGAAAACCTGCTGATCTTCAAATGCGTCTCCTATAAAGATTACATAAATATAGGTAGGTAGTGGTAAGTCTACGTATCTCATATAATACGAGGCAGTGATTGGCACCGCTACATTAACGCTCACATTATTACATTCCCGTCACGTAGGGGTGCGCTTTTATCAAATAAATGTACCATTCGGATGTTACACGACTCCTACAATTAAGCCTTTGCAAGGATTCGTTTTCGTTTGACATGGATATCCTTTGTCTGCGGATCGTTGCTTAAGAAAACAGAAATAATTGGACAGCGGAGTTTTGTCGATTTACATTACTGTCTGTCGTGTTAGATGGTGCCAGGGACTGCAAAGAAAAGTTTCTTTAGAATAGTTAGTTTTAGAAAACTTATTAGACTGGTTTATTTTGAGCTGTCTGTTTCGTTTTTGAAACGTGGGCGACGTCGATGAAGACGAGCGAGTTTCGGCTAAAGACTTGAGAGACTTAATTACTTATTGATTCTAGCACTGGTGCTTGTAATCAGTAGTCTGGTCTAGACAGGATTAGACTGTGTTGAACATTTTCTATTTCGAGGGTGAAGATATTTGTGCCGGTGTTGATAATACTTCAGCAACTAAGAACCTACTCACATAAATTAAATATAATACATTTTTTTGGGTTTAAATATATGTCTAATTAATTTTCAAATTGTAAAGTACTTTGAATTCTTCATACACACTTTTTACTTTTGATAAGTAACAATAAAAAATAATTGATTATACTCGGACCTAGTCATGTTTCAGCTATGAGACAGTCTGATATTACAAAGGTGAGTTTTTTTTTGTAAGTTCCAAACACACACAGTGGTCATATACGTCTCTAGTCAATATGTGTGCGTTGTATTTTTTTAGATCAAATCTAACATAGCGAGCGTTTTAAAGAAAAATAGAGTTAAATAAGCAACTGTGTAGTCAGAAGCGGATATAGCAGTTAATTCGTAAACTTCACGCTACTCCGCTCGCTGGCACCGAGCTGAGACGTTAATTAAAACACTTTACCCAACTTTTAGTACTGAATTTCTAAAGTACAGCAATCAAGTTAATGGCTCAATCAAAGATCAAAACAACCCTATCACGATAAATATTATAATTGCAACTGTTTCATTCACTCCAGACGGTTTCGAATAAGTTGAAAGTCGAGTTTAATTTTTAGATTGCATGGTTAATTTTTGAGTAGGAAAGAAAATTATTGCATAGTACCTATTCAGGAATGAAAATTGCTGAGCTTTGTGTAGAGTGGAGTGAAATGAAATGAAAACAAAGGACGATGAAGTTCTTTATTTAGTATCAAACAAAATATTGATTACTAAACTAATGTTACAAAGGTAATTTTGGTTTGCTTGTGAGTTTGAATGTAGTTAGTAATCTTCGGATCTGGTGATTCGATTTGTAATGATAATTCAATTATCTACTATCACTGAGTGACCCAAGCTATATATTTCACATGTTTTGTTTATAACTCATGTGAAGCTACAGGCTAAAAGTACTATTTGGTAAAAAGCATTGTCACTTAGTTTACCTGTGTCTTGTTGATTTATCGTATTTTTAAGAAGCGGCCAAGAAAAAGATTTAACAAAAATATTTACTAACCAAAACCTATATTATGCATCTATATTACTTTGTAAGGATAGGGCTGATGAATTTTTACATGATACCTACTTCATGGCAATTATACATTTAAGTACATATAAATAGTGCATACTGCACACCCCTGTGGACTCAATCGCGGATGATCCACGTAGCTTCCGGTGTCGTACGCGGCCGAAGGGGTTTAATTTACATCCCAAAAAAAAATCTTAGGTCTGCGGGTTTAATTTACAGCGCCACAAGTAAGGAGCTCACTTTTAAACGCAGACCTCACACATATAATGGCAAAATGCATCGCATTTACTCAAAATTCAATGCATAGCACATATCTACGAAACGTGTGAAACGAAAACGGAACGGTTCGACTCACTATCTATATTTACATCGATGACCAAAAAACTGGAAACTCCAGCCCCATCAATAGGATATGTATTGATATGATATTCTCCACATCACACCCAAAGGTGAGATCAAAAGAGCATATTTATTCCAAGATACATTTCAGGTCAATGATCCTTAATTTGGACATAGACCCATGAAATTAGGTCGGGCCAATTTGGGGACTTTTGTTTGGGCTGCCTTGTACGATGTAAGTTAGTGAAACGAAATGTTAGTTACTGATATGGTAGTTGGAACAGTTCAGAAATTAGTGTGATTACTCTCGCTTGTTCCTGCTTCCTTGTTTGTTTAATTGCAATAATACTTTGTCTTCTTTATCAATGTTCTTAAAGTATAAATTCGAGGACATTTTTCAAAACACGAAATCTGTAACTTTCTATGGCCTTTTTCCTTACGTAAAAAATTCTAAGAACGCTTCGGCTGGTTTGGTAGGTAAGTAAATAGAAAATACTTGAATTGGTAACAATATACATCCAAATCCTTACCAATCATTTAGATGAATATACAAAATTCACGATAGAAATATAACGTACAACACAATCCCCTTAAACGATTTCAACCGCTTTTCCACGTTTCAAGAAACTACGATTATCTCAACAAAAAGATACTTCAGTACTTAACATTTGTATTATTTTTTTATTCTTCTCTGAGTAATTTTTCTGCAAACGCAATATTACCGCACTATACAGAACCCCAGCAGTTATACCAGTTTTAATATAAATTAAACGCTCCGCCAGTAGTTACGGCGCCATTATTACTGCAAGCCATTCTCTATTTGTACTTGGTGAGCTTTGCGACGCTTCGGTCAGCGTGTAGGGCAGGGAAGCTTTGTCGATACATTTTTATTTTCATCGACTTATTGAGTACCTACTTCACTTGAAGAGAGACTTACTTTCACGTTCTTTATGTGTATGTCTGTAATCTAAGTCTTTTCTGACAGTGCTTTCTAAGTAATCTATCACCATTAGGCTGTTTTTTCACCAGAGATGTGCGAAGATCCGTGGTGAGAGATGTGCCAATAGAATTGTTTCATCTGAGCGAATATGTAAGTGAAACGATTCCATTGGTTCTTAACAAACAAATCCCTCGCTACGCATCTTCGCACATCTCTGGTAGAAACACAGCCTTGTCCCGGTTTCAAAGTCAAAATGTTTTTATTCAATTTAGGTATCAAAGATACACTTATGAACGTCAAAGTTATTTAAATAGACTCGACCGCCTTGTTCGGATAAAGAGCCTCTACTCAGAAGAACAGGCAAGAAACTGAGGGGCATTATTTTTTCAAATAATAAATAAATTACAGTCTCACAAATTTTGGCTTACAACTAGGTAATAATATATATAAATACTAGTTACTATTCTCGAGAAATGTTACCATATTTCAATCCCGACAGAAGTGCAGCCATGTACTTTCACCCCATCAAACCCTTCAACCGGGAGCAAGTCGTGCTTCACGGTCTGCCCTTGGGCTTCCTCTACCAAGTACCTTGGCGTGACCCTCTATAGACGACTTAACTTCTCGATGCGCATTCATATAGTCCGGAACCGAGCGGTCCTCTTTTTAGGCCGACTCCACCACCTTCTAGGCACGCGGAGTAAGTTGTCCCTTAGAAATAAGGTGACTATTTAGAAAATGTGCATTTGCCCCGTCATGACGTACGCTTCTGTAGTGTTTGCTAATGCCTCTCATCTCGACTTGGACAAGCTCCAGGTCATTCAGAATAGGTTCATTCACAAAACGGTCGGAGCTAGCTGGTTTCAGTGAAACGCCGCAGATCGGCGCGCCGACCTGCATTACGATCTCGAACGATTACGATCTCCATCCGTCAGTATTTCAAATTTCTCTTTCGGTCTCGCTATTTTGATAGGTCGTTTGCCACCACTCCAACGTCCTTGTCGCTCGAACCATAGACTACTCAGTAGATCCCAAAGACCTCCCCCCCCCCGCAGATGTCCTAAAAGCATTCTAGGCGACCCGGACGACCTAACGCCGTCGTCACATCGGTGGCGCTAGGGCCGTCCGACCCGGCAGCTCCTTGCAACAGGAAGTATAATATTTAGTGTGGAAAGTGAAAGTGTTACCACAGAATTTTGTGGATACCGTCAGGAGTTGCTATCCTTAATTTCACAAAATATCGTCTGGGTGCCTCAAATTTATCGATAAGTAATTCACATCATACGAGTCCCAGCTTTAACAGGGCGCTTCAACTGCCTTTAATAAATAGCCATTTTTCTGTTCGCTATAATAGAGGAGGTAGGTGAGACTAACTTCTATATTATTCTTACAATTATTGCAATGACTTTGTTTACCCTTTTATTGTTTGTTTTGTGGGAAACAAGTGGCTCGGGGAAATACTCGAGAATTATGAGACCTTGATATCCTTTGATATTATTGTGTGCTTATGTTGAGTGGCAAGGCGTCAGTGGAAAGGTATATTTTTGGGAAAGAGGAAACTAGTGAAGGCGATCTATTTATTTAGAATACATGAATAGGGCCAACTGGGGAAAATGCGTCTGTGTGGCAATTACGTCTTTCGAGAATTACTGATAAATCCTTCACAAATTAGGCAACTAACGCCATCGAGTGCAGATTATTGCAACTAAAGATAGAAAAAAGATGTAGGTGGCGCCTAATTTGTGAAGGGTTTGTCAGTAATTCTCGACAGACGCAATTGCCCCAGTTGATCCTAAATACTACGAGTATATATTATTATGACTGTTGTGGTAAAATGTACTTTATGACATACTAGCTGCGCCCCGCGGTTTTACCCGCGGTTAAAAGTATCCTATGTACTATTCTAGACTATTATCTATCTCTGTGCCAAATATCATCCAGATCTGTTCAGCCGTTCTGGCGTGAAAGAGTAACAAACATCCATTCATCCATCCATCCAACCATCTATCCATACATTCTTACAAACTTTCGCGTTTATAATATTAGTAGGATAGGACTAGCTGCGCCCCGCGCTGTTACTTCCGGTTAAAAGGCAGCCTATGTGCTAATCCAGTCTATAAGTGATCTATCTCTGTGCCAAATTTCATCCAGATCCTCTCAGCCGTTCTAGCGTGATTGAGAAACAAACATCCATTCATACATCAATCCAAACCGTACCTACAGAGTACGGATCAGAACAAATTATAATGTATTACGAAAATTGTAGATTAGATGTTGCAAAAGTCGCACAACCAGGAAATGTTTCATAATTAATAAATAAATCATTTATTATTCACTTATAATCCACTGTTCAACGCTACATCTTCGTGCAAAATCCATTTCCTTTGCCAACTTATCCCTGTTACCGTCGATTTGAATTTAATAAAAATCAGCTCTATTCTGCGAGGTTTGATTGGCTTCAGTGCATTCAACGGAAACCTACGAAGTTTATTTCTCGAGATAACTAAGTTGTGCTCGGGGTATTAGAAAATATAGAGTGCAATGGAAACTTTGGTCCGATACAGTTGTCCTCTAACTTGTTAATTTTTTCATTCACAATGAAAGTACAGTAACAGTTTTAGATAATTATCTTGCTACTAGCTGCGCCCACGGTTTTGTCCGCAGTTAAAAAGTAGCTTATGCGTTAATCCATGGTCTAAGTTACCCTCCACCCAAAGTGGTGAAGCCAAGAGGAATCCGAGGTGGGGCTCTATTCTATTACTGGGTCTATTAGCCCAAAACCTATGAGGAAGCGGCCTAAGTAGGGGGTGGGTCTATATGGGCAGACCCACAACTGAGGCGGGGTGCAGTGCCGCATGGGCGAGACTGCAGCCAAAAGCTGGGCCGCGGCGGGAGAGGACTGTTGGTGTGTCGTTGCCACTTTTTCTACCTTCCGCGGTCCAAACGGGGTCGCCACCGTTTTGATGGCGGACGCGGTGGGGCCGCAGAGGAAGAGACGCGTTGGTGTATCGTTGCCGCTCTCCTTATCCTCAGAGGCCGAATTGGCAGGCGGCGGAGCCACTCATCTGACCATGCGTGGGGACCATAGGCGCGTAGATACGGGTGGCAAAGGCAAAATTGGTCCCCGAGGAGTTATCCAACTGACGACGATGTGTCTGGTGTTTGACACATTCTCATCGAGGGAGAGAGCGCAAGCTCGAGGAGGTGCCCGAAGGGGCTGGCGCTGTCGGGGTCGCGGAAGAGTGCGAAAGCGTCCCAGTAGCCCCGACATTTTGCGCAGAGGTGGAACACCCTTGGGTTTTTAGTGGGTAGGCCGTCAGTGGCGGGATTCCCACATAACCACTCTATGCCTGCACCCGGGATTGTTGGTGATATCCATAAAGAATTTTCCCAAGGTGAAAAAAAGGGTCTAAGCTACCTCTATGCAAAATTTTATCCAAACCCGTCCATCCCTTGAACGTAAAAAAGTAACAAACAAGATCAATAACGACAAGCTTTCGTAGTTTATAATAAAGTAGGATTATAGTGTTTCTTATAGTAGTAAGATAGGTACTCACAGCGCAGTGTATGTAATTTAGGTGTAGGATAATGTAGTCATTCTATGAAATATTTTAATAAAATTAGAATCAAATTAATGTTAAAAAAATATGATTGTCTTTTGATAAATATATTTAAAAGAAGTTTCTGGAATAGTGACTTAGCATAATTTAAACTGAGTGCATATTTCAGTGCACTTTTGACACTGAATCAAACAAAACAATATTATTTAAATGCAACAATCATAAAAATTCATATTAATATTCATGAGACTCAAATTAATTAAATATTCAGTTCAAAATGAATTCTAGTTAAATATGTCATTGATAAATTATACTGCTTTAAATATGTCATTGACTCGTGTTTGCTTTTATCCAATGAAGAGGCGTGGTTTAATTTTGCGCTCATGACTATGTTGACTATTTGTTGGGCAAATGTTTAGACACACTGTGAATACCGCGAATAATGTGCATATAGTATTGAAAACTGAAAAGGTAATATTAATTTTTGTTCACCATTCATCGGTGAGTTGATTATTGGTTATATGTACATAGAAGCGATGACAGCCTAGTTGGAGAAGGTTCGCCTCGCAAGCCAGAGGGAGCGAGTTCAAACCCAGCCGACGGTACGCACCAATTTGTTCATTGTTTGAACATATGTGCATATTGTATGTCATCTGGAGCCCGGTGTATGGCGACAGGCTCGCCCCCATTTGACATCTGACACATTTAGGACTGAATATAGTCCAGCGAAGCGTGGGTGTTGTATTACACCTCTGCCAGCCACCTCGGGGGAAAGGCGTGACGATATGTTATTTACATAGAGACTTTAAGAGTTCGTTTACACTTTTATCATTACAGAAATGTCATATGAAAAGCAAAAAGGAGAAGAATAATTACAAAAGGCTTATCCTGCCAACATGTAGGACTGTACTAGGTTACTTAGTTACGAAGAGACAGCGAGAAGAGTGAGAGATAGTAAGAGAGTTTAAGCTTAAACAATACGCGCCACTCCATTACACCAAATACTGAGTGGGATTACCCGTAAGTAGAACCATTAACACAAACTACGAGCAGGTACCATATAAATATAAAGTATATAGGTAACTGCCAGATTGCCCTCGAAATCCTGTTTATTAAGCCTCAAATACCTTTTATGAGCGCTCATGGAACACAAAAGCATTATACGCAAACAGAGTAATGCACCTATATCAACATTAGAGCGAAGTTGCGAAGACGGTCGGTAGTTCCACGGGCAAATTGCAATTACCTTTATTGCAGTAATTTTGAGGCTCCGCCGCGTCTCGCCGTTGTCATGATCTAGAAATTGTTGCCATTTACATTTTAAAATACACTGTTTATTACTGCCCTTCACAGCTACAGAGTACTGAATAAGGAATGAAGAACTGTTATATGCTTTATAACCTTAGGTCTTTATTTAGCCGGTACTTGACACTGAGTTCAGTTTTCACACAATTATTAAGACCCAAAAAGTTTACGATATGCTCTTGATTACGAATAAACTTTCAGTAAAACAAAAAATAACACTATACAGACGAACATAAAACTTCCTTCTTGGAGGTGGTTAAATAATTATTTTCAGGGTTTTGCGGTTTAACAATTGTACGTAATTAGACGTTGCTTTGCCTTTCTCCTTACATTAAGAATGAAAAAGAATTACTAATTAAGTAATGATTAATTGAGTAGATATAGAATAAGACATAAGTAGGAATGTTGAAATGGAATACAATTAAATGTGGCTATTTGAGACTCTTACTTAACTATGAGAAATCGATAGGTAGGTAAAAAGAACACAAACGTACACTCTTAAAGCCAATGTTCAACACGAAAGTCACTGATAATATTGCAATCGAATCCAAAACGGTTATAGACGCTCCATTTATTTGGTAGATAATTCCAAGAGTCAATAATTTAATTTAATCCTAACCATAAATAAGCTCAATTCCCTAAGTGGTTCAAATACAGTCGAACAGTGTAAGCCAGCACTAAATAAATTAAACTCTTAGCTTACAATATTAGAATTTGCTAAAGGTTTCCAGCTTAGGCGTGCCGTACAAGTATTTGTTATAATTAAATCCTACGAACCCATGAAATTGTGTGTTTTACGCCAGCCGAGTAATGGGCAAAGTTTCATTGCGCGCTTTTATCTAATTTATTTTTATTGTTATATGAGCCAGTTTACGCGAGGTTTTATAACCTTGGCAGTGGCAATCGAGTACAAAACATAGCATGTCATGTTTTATGAACGTCAATTGTTTGCACCTTCCCCTTTGCAAAACAAGTAGCGAAATGGCAGTCCGTTTGCAAAGTTAATTGATTCTGTGAATTGTTTCTGTGAACCTTTGCCGGTTTGTTAACAAATTAATTTTGTTAATTAAATATTCCGATTTGGCTATCACTGTTCAGAGTAGCTCAACAAACTACCTGTAAATGATAGGTCTAGCAAAGTGGAAACTAACGTGTAGTGATAAATACTTAGTTGTTTTTGCTACAAAATATGGCATAGCTAGCGATAAAGTTTGATTTAATCTAACAAAGAAAATGATTTAAGGCACGTTTTTGACAAATATAGCGTGAGTCTTATTCTGGCCTGTATTACGTTATTTCAACAGTGTTTCTCCCGTCAACAAAACCATGAGAGTGTAAGTAATCTAAAGTAAATGAATTTTATCTAACGCGTTAGAATAGGATCTGTCTTACTTAAAACCATGTTAGCTCGTTCCGGCCAGTACCTTATCGCCTAGTGGCCGGATAGTCGGCACAGCCCTGTATGGGAGCAATTTAATTTTTTAAATTGAAAATTCCAGACATTTCTCTTTCCTAGTTTCTAGACGGTGTGAAAACTATTATATTGCGGGATTAAAAAAAACACTGACTATTCTTACGAGGGTAAGAACGACCACTAAAAGTTTATTGTAACAGCTATGGCATTCGTACGATAACCTAACTTATGAAATTGGTAAATCCTAAAACGAGGGCGCTCTTTCTTGGGTATAAAGTATTAATACCTTCATATAAGGTAATAAGGATTATTTTGGGTCTTTGCTGGTTCTACTTAACGCGTAATGTGTAACCCTTCACGGGTTTTCCAATTTCCTTAAAGGATATTGTTTTCAACTATTGTTACAGCTTGCTCGTACGTTTTACCGCTCACAGTTTCACCAGTCTTCTTCATCGCGATTTTGATACTATTTTTGCGTTTCTATTATAATAATTTACATTTTCAGCAACAATGTAGTATGCTGAGCTTTTGGAGAATATAAAAACGAATTTCAATGCATACCATTGTTAGATCTGATTGAATGTTGGATCTCACAAGAAATGGAATGTACGTATGTATATGTGATATGCTAAGGAGTTATACTAAGTAGGTATCTATAGAATCATATTCGTATTCGTCGTAGCCTTTTCATACTTAGCTTAACTTTGTTAGGCAAAACTCATTACAAATATCCGTGAGCTAAATGATAAAGTTCCGCCGTTATCCTTCGAACAACACGAAATCTAAGAAAAATAATGATATTGCTTTTGTAAGTAGCAATTGTCTGGAAATCGAGTTCGGAACTTGTTGAAATCTGTTTGTCGTGGCCGTGAAATATTTGGGATCTTATTTTGGTAAACTATAGATGCTAGCTTATGAAATGATTTGGTAAAAACTACAGCGCAGTAGGTTAAAAGATCTTTTGGCACTTAAGTGAGAGCGCCGGTGTCGTTTTGGTAGGATAATATCCTTAATTAATGGGGCGAAAAGAACGTACCAATCAGAAATACATATCTATGTATGTATGGGGACTGGAATCGTTTGCAGTCTGTTTTTCCGACTAACTACAACCTAGGTATCTTCAAGGCCAGAGTGAATAAGTACCTACTAGGTCTTTGTGCTTCATCTTAGGCCACAATGTCGCTTCACATCAGGCGAACTGGTGGTCAAATGTTGACATATTCTTTATAAAAAAATTAAGGATTTGTAGGTTTATGTCAATATTATAAGAATTTGGATGCATTGACATCAACTGTGATGTCAATGCATTCAAATTGTTAATTTCAATCGTTAGATCCGATTTTGGTCACGTGCCAAAAGATCCCTATATATCTGTAGTTTAAGACTCATGTTTTAGTACAAAATATTATTTGCTCGACGACTGTTAACAGTGATGTACTGAATTGTAAAGTCCATCAACAAGAATGCTCAAAGGAAAATTACTCTACCGTTTCCTTTTAAAATGCAACGCCCTTTCAGAGTCTGCTTGCCACGTTGTTGTAACTTTACATTTCGTCTTAAGAGGCCAACAAAAAAGTTCATAAAAATTCAGTCGAGAGAACGCCGGCCTTTTTGGTTGTCTCACAACGGGCCGAAGCTTCCGAAGTAAACATCCCAGGCTGAAACTTGTTTGAGGAAGTCGATTTAAGTTACGGAAAACGAGTAAGTACATAAATTACATTCCAAAAGGAACAATTTACTATTTAATCGAAGCGTGATTGATGTATTTAAATACACACTACAAATAGAATGATCATTGTATAATTTTCAAACGAAAATTTACTAGCAATTTGTACATGGTATGTTTGATATTTTACCTCTTAATAAATTAGAAGTGAGAACTTAAATTATGGTTTTGGCTCTAAATACATCTCTTTGCAGAACTCTGTAGAAGATTGTAATAATAAATACGTAAGTAAATATTGTAGTATAAGTAACTTTATATAGGTCAAAGGGAAATGTACCTAACTAATAGGTACGAGTAAGTACCTCACAACTTTTTCTCTGACTGTGAATTCCCATATCAAAGTTTTTAGCGCTAATCTATCCCTTTTTCTGAATTTTATCTGGCACTCAAAATAAAACATTGAAACTAAACCACAAGAGAGTCGTTCAAAGTAAAATGATAAAAAAGAACAAAGAAAAAAGCTGGCCTGAGCACCAAGAAATTTATCAAATTTTTCTGTTGCGTGATGAATCGCCGACCACTTAGCCGGAGGCAGACCAGCGGAGCATCAATTTGAGAGGCGACGGAAACAAATGCTCGGGCTCCAATGAAACATGACGCAGCCTTGCTTTATATCCGCTTCGGCCGCCGAGCTCCTGATCACTAAACTTGTTAGTTACACCCTTAGTCAGGTCTTAGTTCAATTATAATTGCTTTAAGTTTACCGCAGACTGGAGCCCGGTGTTTGGCGACAGGCTCGCCCTCTGTCACATTTGGGACTGAATATCGTCCGACGAAATGTGGGTGTTGTATTACACCTTTGCCAGCCCCCTCGGGGGAAAGCCGTGACGATATGTTTTATGTTTAAGTTTATAAAAGGCAAAACAAACAAATGTGAACAACATACTACTACTACTACATGTTACTGGTTCAAATATCACGCTGAAATCTAAGGAATTAGTATAATTACTTGTTATGCAAAAATAAGGATTTAGGCAGTAGGTAAATAACAATGTGATTAGGCTACCACATTGACCTCAGTGGGTACAAAGTTGTTTGTTTCGCTTAGGGATAAAACCTTTATGCTAATGTATGAAATATGCGTAGAGTACAACAAAAATATTCAACTGAAACAACATTAGCTCATCTAAAGTAAAGACAAATTAAACGTTTTAATGTCTATTACGGTTTAAAGGGACTTGCGACCTAGATTGCTGCAGCGAGTGAAGTTCAAACTGCTGCGAGTCCGAGAGACAATCATTATTTACACCTAACTACGTACTTTCACATAAAAAGCGCCGTAAGCATAAACTGCGAGAATTATTCGATTCATTTCAAAGGAATCCTACTAAAAGGAGCTCGAGACTAACTCAAAGCTTTTATATCTCGTTTCGAAGCGCCTTATTGTCTCGCGCGGTATATGTATTAAAGCTTGCTTTCTCTTGCGTAAATAAAATCTATCGGAGAGAGAAGTGGTCGGGAGCAAGTGCAAGGGGCCTGTGGAGGTTGCAACAGTGACTGAGGAAGGATGACGTCTGTTTTTAACCGACAAAACGGAGGAGGCTTACAAGTCGACGCGTATTTTTTTTGGTCTGTTCGTTTATTTTTAACTTCCGCCGCAAAAACGATGGGGTCTTGTAAGTTTGACGTCTCTCTCTCTCTCTCTCTCTCTCTCTGTACCTCTCTCTCTCTCTATCTCTCTTTATCTCTCTCTCTCTCTCTCTCTCTTTCTGTGTGTCTGTCTGTGGCATCGTAGCTCCCGAACGGATGAACAGATTTTTGTTTTGTTTGAAAGGTGAATTAGTCGGGAGTGTTCTTAAATATATGAAAATTGGTGTCGGAAGTTTTTAAAATTTTTAATTTTTAATAAACATGCTGAATAAGCTTTTCAGTTTTTTTTTGTCCACAAAGACAACAAAAAAACAGTACCGTATTAGTAAAAAGTTTTGTTTTGATTACAGAGGTAGTACAAAACGATTTTGTGCTGTGTATCTGTCAATTAGACTAAAAGCAACGGGACAAAGTTACTTGAGCTTGCCAGGAAGATTCCCAGTCATTCCCAAGCTTGCATTCAATAGTGCATTGCTTGCTAGCTGGCGTACTGTTTCGATCCATGTGGCCTAGGTGTAATGCTTCATGCGAGTGCCGAGGACAATGCAAAGTAGATTGAATTGGAAAAAAGACTCGAGTGAAATGGCGGCTTTCGGCACCCTCGGGAGCTCGTTCCAAAGGGTTAACAATGAGAACAGTGTCCGTAGATCGCACCTCTTTGTCGCATTGAGGCTCAGTTTTAAAGATATTCATTTCAATGTGACTGAATTTTACTTTGCTTTAGCTAACTTAGAAAATAGAAGATAACATTAAAAGGTAGTGTAGTGGTAGTAGTAAATAAATAAATTATTTCTTCTTGTTATTCCACATTTGGGACTGAATATCGTCCAGCGAAATGTGGATGTTGCCACACCTCTGCCAGCCCCCTCGGGGGAAAGGCGTGACGATATGTTATGTTATATATTTTAAAGTCGAAAATTTGTGTGTATGTGTGTGTTTGTTTGTTACTTCTTTACGCTCAAAGGGATCGATGGCTTTGATAACATTTAGTATAGCTTTTACCCAGAAGTACATAGTCTACTTTTAAACGGCAGGTAGCACCACGAAACGCAGTTAGTTTATTATAAACAGTATTCAAAAAATTACACTACAAATGAATACGAGCCGTCTGAGAGGGACCGGTTTCAGTCTACGAATTGAAAAAGCAGATTCTTTCCTTCAAGTTTTGTACGTAAAGTTAGTAATACTTAGCTCGAGTACGCTTTGTATTCTTTGTCTGTAATATTTTATTAAACTTCTTAGTGCTTACTTACTTTGAATATATTCGAACTCAAGTCAAGTCAAGTCAAAATGTTTTTATTCAATTTAGGTATCCAAGAAACACTTATGAACGTCAAAGTTTTTTTATATAGACTCGACCAAATGTGACAGGTGGCGAGCCTGTCGCCATAACCGGGCTCCAGTCATGTAGCAGATGACATACAATACGCACAATATGCTCACACAATGAACAAATTGGTGCGTGCCGTCGGCTGGGTTTGAACCCGCTCCCTCTGGCTTGAGAGGCGGGCCTTCTCCAACTAGGCTATCATCGCTTCTTAAAATATAAGAATACTACTTTAAAATATGAGAATAGGATTTTATGAACATCTTACTGGATATGTACTATATGTATCATGGATTGTCATGATTTTTACTAGAGGATCATAACTAACGCCATCTTGTACAGATTATTGCAATTAAATATAAAAAAACATGTAGGTGGCGCCTAATTTGTGAAGGATTTGTCAGTAATTCTCGAAAGACGCAATTGCCCCCCAGACGCATTTGCCCCAGTTGACTCTAATCTTGTAATGATTAGGCAGCACAGTGAAATTGACAAAGGAAATACGAGTACAGCAAGAACCCTGCTTTACACTACTATATACATATATTAGGTAGAAGCAGTAACTATCTAAACAGTCTTGTGGTTAACAGCAATCTAGAATGTATACGTTAACTTGTGCATAATTAATTAACTATGCTGCAGACCTACAGAATTCAGCATTAATTTTAAACAAGTGCGTTATGATTATATTAAAAACTAGCGTTTATTCAGAAATTAGTTTACAAAAATGTTCCTCGTGATATGCTGTAACTAATTATCAAATTTCATCAAGATTTGTCCAGCCGTTAAGCCGTGAAAAACCTACAAGCAGACAGACAGAGTTACTTTTGATTTCATGATATTAATATGGATGGACTGTATTAAAATAATTTATTAACACACAATGTCAAATAGCTTAGCTTAAAATAATTTTCATAGTTTTTAAAATTTTGTCGAAATTAGTGAATTAATATATTTTGCAAAACTGTCTTCAATAAAATGTTAGTATTTTAGTTTATATAAGAAATGGACTTTGTAGTAAACAAAGTCCATTCTTAAATAAAAATTCATAGTTTTTCATAGTAAAATTCAAGCTATTTCAGAGGCCTTCGGGTGGCCTAGAAACTCTAACATCGGGGCTAGTTACTCGGCGTATACTAACTTGCTTGCAATAGTAAAATTGTTTTACTTACGTTAGCGATAATATGTCTGTACGAATACACGTTGGACCTAAATACTCACTTACGGTTTTGTGAAAGAATTTCTCATTTTTCACATTCAATTTTTAAATAGCTTAATGCGAGTGAGCACTGAGCACCTTTCAGTTCACAAACTGGAATTTAATACGAACGTTAAAACTAGTTTAAAAGGATAAACTGTTTTAAATCGACACAGATCTCTTATTTTTGATACAGTCTATTAGAACAAAGAGGTATTTCAGAATTAGAGTAAGTAGGTAGAAACATAGATAACCTATGTAATGATTAATTTGTACGTTTAGTTTGACTCGGGTGAATTATATTTGGGTCATTTGGGGACTGACGATAACAATTGTAAATTTAAATGTCAGATAAAGATGCTACAGTATGATACAGAGTGAGCGAACTTTTCTTAAATTTTTGAGGTCGCCGACGCAGAAAAATAATATTTTTTTGTGTAAAAGTGCTCCTAGACGGGCCATATTTCCATTGGCCTGGCAATATTGTGACAATATATGGAGTGTGGCCCGGCTATCTAATCATACACTTCTAGCATAGCTGATGATGGCAGGGATACACTCAGCATTTCTAGTATTGACGGGCAAGTATTGCAGTAAAATTATGGCCTCCTAACACTGGTGGTATTTTCATATACGGAACGGATTCTTACCTTTCCTTTCCTTTCCGCCTTCATGCCGATAAACAATGGGCTTGTTGTTTTCTCTCCGCCACTGTACGGTGGGGGGCGGCACGCCGGTGGCGCTGCAAGCCAGCCTGATGCTGCCGCCTTCCTGAGCCGAGCTGCCTTCCGACACGGAGTCCACTATGTCCGGTGGTATTACCACTGATAGATGACCCATCTGTCAGATAAAGTACACAATATAGAAATTTTTCGTGCAAACAAAGTTTTGTTTTCACTTTTCAATCAGCTCTACGGATTTTAGTGTCTGTCACAAACTCCTTCCGCACGATACAATTTATGATACCTTTGAATAGATCGACAATCGACTTGTATCGTGTGGATAGAAATATGAAGTCCAAGGTCATTAGTTGGTCGGGATACTGGACGGAGAATCTGATTGAGCTAATTCAATTGGTCAATCGTATTGGCAATCAATTAGTATCGTGTAAAAGGGGTTTCAACCGCGTCTGTGACTCCTAAACTGGCTTATTTAGCCAAGTAATTTAGTGGTAATTATAATTAAATATTATATTTTGATGATAAACGTCACAAAAAAGACATTTTTTAAAACGTATTATGAAAATTACGAAGATCCAAAAACAAATAAGGCAAACGAACCTAAACAAACAATCATGAAAAGTTGGCTAGCAAACTAGAGTTGATATTAATAATTTTTATCCCCAAACTTTCTAACTCTAATTTCGTCAGCGAATCTCTCCCGTAACTGCAGCACAATTTGAGCAAATTGTAGGAAAAACGACTACATTCACACAACGCAGAAGCAATGAAGCTCAAGGCTCTCTAAAGTTACATAGTAGTCCGTTTGCATACTGAATTTAAAGCAACTTCATTAGTACCAATGTGAACACAAGAGCTATTAATTTAATATATGGCTATGTGGAAAAAAGGGAATTTAATGTGACATTTGTAGATATGTACTTTGTTAGCAATAACAACTTGAACGTTTTTGTGCAGTTAACAAATTTTATAAGCGTTGGGCAACGTATCATTACTTAAAAATTGACATGCGAAACGCAACTCTATGATGCAAACAGAAGGTCGATTTTTTGAACTTATTGAAATTCAAGGTCAATTTTGGAATATGCGATAAACTACGCTGCGTTGAGTTTGTGAAGGTCAATTTTTGAAAATTCGATATCCGCTGACCGCTGTCTATTAATTGTCCCACCTACTAGATCAAAACCAAATGCACACAACAATCTCTATTTTATTTTCACATCATTAAAAATATAGAAAAAAAAATCCCTTGGTCAAAATTTTTAGGTCCTGGATCTTTGTATTCACGCCTGTATAGTGGCACCGACTCGACATTTAACTTTCTAATAAATGAATAATCAAATACCTACTTTCTACCTTTACTTGAATTATCCCTTATCATATCGCAATAACGTTGATGACATTTGCTAAAATATTTTTAGCACATTTAGGCGTCGTGACACCGCCACGATCACAGAGCGACTGACAGCGAAACAAGGCTTACTTTTCATCTAAGCCTTGTTTTCAGGTTACCATATTGCGTATTGAGGCTTTACATATATGTACATCTGATTGAAGAGACACACGAAGGAATTTAGTTGCAATTCGCTCACCTGGCTTTTCATAGGGTCTGTGTTGACTTGGCACATGTAAGTGCCGGAGTCGTTGGCCTGCACGTTGCTGACGTGCAGTTTCCAGGTGTTGTGGTTGTTGTAGGTGACGGAGAGGCGCGGATTCAGTGCCACCATGTTTGTGTGGATTGCCAGGATGGCTTTCGAGTCTGACTTAATCCACGCCACCTTGAAAAATAAATAAAAATTAAGTTTTTTTTTTTCTGTAACTTCCTAACGACTCACACTTACCACAGGATCTAAGAGCATTTGTCAACCATGGTTTAATGTTAAAGGAAAAATCATATTAATGTGTATGAAATATTGTGACCGTATGTATGTGTTAGAGAGAGTGAAAGTGACGCACACATCTACGTGAAAAGGATCTCACATGGAAGATATTTGTTTGAAGCATAAAAATACAACCAACGGTATGGTGCTGTAAGAGAGAAGTGGGGTAGTGACGTAGCTATCTAAGTTGTAATCCCGGCAAATGCACGGTTATTCTATTAGTAGAGAGTAAAACCACGAAATGCAGCTAGAGCTAGTATTCACGCAAAAAGATTGTTTCAGATTTCTAAAGTGATTTTTTAGCAGCGGAAAATAGTCTTTATTTAAAAATTTAATTAAAAAGTAAACACGATTTTTGATTCGAGTCGAAACTTATTCTCAAGCTTGAAATTTTTCATTAAACAAAACTGCCAGCATCTGAACTAGTAATACTTACAACATCTGCTAATTTAAAACATTTTACATTAAAACCTGTTCAAATGATTTAACGTTTGTGCAGCGTTATACAACCATCTCAAAACAAATAATAAACATACCAGAAATTAGCACAAAATATCTTGAGCGCTCGCGCACCAACAATGCAATTAGATCAAGTCGGCAAAATGAAACGCTACAATTTCACTGCATTCAAGTCAAGCATGAAATTTCATTTTAAATCTAAGAGTTAAGTATCATAAATCACTCAAACTTCCGCTCCGCTTCAAACTCTGCTTCTCTGTTTTCAACTGTTGTTTTTAAAGAGACGATTCTTAAGCGTGTAGTGAATGTAAAACGACACGTAGAATGGTCTCACCCGAGGAATGCAGGGCGTCTCATCCGCGCCGCTCGGGCATTTTTCATGTGACATCTCGCTTTGTTGCGGTCGGAAAATAAATTAGTAACAATTTCATTGTTTGTGAGAATTATTTCCGACGAGTGTGAGCGTAAATACTTTGTTTTGCTAAAGCAATGCTAGTTGGCACGAGAATGCTAGTTTTAGTTTGGATATTTTATTTGTTTTACTTAATTTAATTACAAATTTAGAAAACATGTTTTAAAGTTATTTAAACTTCAATTATTATATATTATACAGATGTTTTGAGATAAACAGCGCATCAACGCGAAAAGCAAATCCATTCTGCATCCAAAAGGTCGATTTGTAAAGTCTAATTTTGATGTTGCAACTCTGCATTGCGTAAGCGAAGGTCGAGTTTTGAAATTTCGATATCAACGCTCAACGGGTTAAGACATTAATTTTGCATCTGTCTATTTATTGAATTGGAATGGATTTAGATTACAATCGCTACAGGGATATTCCACAGAACTAATATCGGCTTATGTGGAATTACTTGCTCTACTGTGTATACTATGATTGTCATCGCTTGGTCCCTCGTTTGGTTTCAGGCTCCCTTTTCGGTTCGACTGTTGCGTTCGATTACACTCATGCATGGCTCAAAGGGGTGATAGGCTTCCGGAACCAGCAAGATAAACTGATCTAATAGACCCCAAATACTTAATATAACCAAAATAATTATTAACACCTCTACAAAATTTTATAAATCATGTTTAAATTCAGAAGGTGCAATAACCTACTAAAAAACCTCATTAGTGAACCTACTTTTCTTTATTTAAAAATGGAATAGTTTATTTGCCATAGTCTTCGTACAGATTTAAAAATTAACCCTCAGAAATAGTAAGCACCAATCTAATTGTGTACTAAAGATCATATATAGTTATACACATATCGATCTCTCGCCCGCGTGCACACACACACACACACACCATCTGATTTACCATTCGTGCCGAAATAAAAATATTTAATTGTAATTGAAAAAAAATATTTGAATTGTGGAATAGCTTGGATGAAAAATATTTTTCTTGGCCTGCTGCGGCTTTTCATTATTTCGTGCTGCACCACAAACACAACTCCGCTTTCGTTCGCACAATTAATCCAAGAGCTGCCACGAACAGCCGTCCACTCCATTCTACCTGTCATAATCCTCGAGTACACTTCACTTCTTAAACGCTGATCAATGATTTCGACCTTTGAATTCAAGCATTTTACTGAGTTTTCATTGATTGATTTAACCATAAATAAGCCTATTCTGCTTTGTATAGGCGATAATGTAGTTTCAAAATTGACCATAAGTACCTAGCTTTATATAGAAAACCAGCTGTTGCCCGCAACTTCGTTTGCTTTTATTCAGAAAATAGTATCCATGAACCCTCCTCTTGATATACTGTTTTGAATAATAATCTGTTACCAAAGAGATCCGAGTCCAATATAAAAAAAAATACTGGCTGGTTTTGAGCGGAGTTTTAATTTTAGTTGTCAGTTGTTATTTTAGTACCAACTATGTACTATTCTGTGATGTTGTCTGACGCATTTGGTGAGCAGCGCGTTATTTTTTATTAATTTACAGAATTTCATGAGAAAAATATTTATTTATTCCGAAAAAAGTATCCAAAAACCTTCCTTGTCAACTGCAACTACTTATCAAATTTCATCAAATTACATTCAGCCGTTTAGGCGTGAAAAGCCTACAAACAGACAGACAGAGTTACTTTCGATTTTATACCTTATAAACTCAGTGTTTGGGAAAAAAAAGCTATCTTAGGTTGTATGGCCTCGGAATGCGTTTATTATGAAACAAAGTCTAACAAAACAAAGTCTAGCATTCCAGGAGCCAACACGTAGTGACGTCACTCATCATTGTCTCTTTCGAACTTTTAATAAATGACATATTTCGGTCTTGCTTAAGCATCAATTGACGTCACTACGTGAAGCTTGGAATGCTGTACCTGGCGGAGTATATTATTATACCATAGGTTAGACAGTGAAAGAGAAAACACTGTAGAACTTTTCTGAGGCTACACAACGTTTATTCATAAGAGAGCTAAAGAAAAAGCTAAATAATGAACAAGAAGGGCCAGAATCAGACACCTACGAAAGTATCTAAAAATAAGAGAAAATAGTTACAATTACAACCTTAAGAGACTCTCTATACCCTTTTTTATATAAAAATATGCTTTTTGGACCGATAGCTTGTAATCCAATGTTATCCAGCTCTATAAAGTATGTCATTATGGCCAGTTGTAAGTTATGGACCATCACGTTGTAACTAACGATATGGGGACATAGGTTTTAGTCGTGGCGGATGGCTATGGACACTGCTAGTAAGAGTTATAGCACCCGATAAGCTGCACTGGTGCACGATAAAGCATTTTGCGCCAGTCCATATTGGTACTAAGATATTGATAGCTTAATTACAGTTGTGAAGTTCAGTTGTGAATTCGTGACCTTTATTTTTATGTTTGTTGTGGTTCCTAAATAATAATAAAGATACTAATTTTTTAGAAAGTGTGCAATTAATTTTGTTTTTAAGGCTAGCCGATTGAGTTTAGGTTTAAGTTTACTGTTGCCGAACTAGGCTTTACGCCTGTGTTTCGGCGTACAGCGCCCTCCTCACAAGGATTCTAGTCACCATTAGCTTTATCACTTATACATTTTTGAAAAACTCAACAATTGGAAATTATATTTAAAAAAATCTACTAATGTTACAGGTGAGTATAGTGTTAGTAAAAGGTTCCTCTTTGTGTATAAAATGTTTGTGTAAGGTGTGTTTCGCGTGTGTTTGTGTGCGTGGCATTGTAGCATAACATCCGTTTCTGTCTAACAGGCTGGGTTCGCGGTGATGCCTACATGTGTGTGTTTTTGAATGTGTATGTGTTTATGCGCATGAATGAGTGTAAGAGGGTGTGTACTGTGTATTTTAAGTTACCCTTATAATAACTCTTATTAAATATATAACATATCGTCATGTCTTTCCCTCGAAGGAGCTGGCAGAGGTATAATACAACACCCACACTTCGCCAGACGATATTCAATCCCATACTCATATTGAGTACCCTTACCCTGTAGTTGGACAGATGGTTGACGACGCAGGTGAAGTGCACGTCCCTGCCCTGCGTCACGGTGTGGTTCTCCAGCGCCTGGAGGAACTCCGGCTCCACTTCAGCCTGGATCGGCATTTCACCTGCAACGTTATCAATCCTTTAGTAAATACAAAAGTAAATGTTTTAGTACAATCCTATACCTACTATTAATAATTATTTTAGAAGTCAATCCTAACCTACTTCTAATTGTCGTATTGAAATGAAACTTTGTGTGGTATGTTGAATGTATATTATTGCGTTGTTCGTATTTAGGAGAGTTGACCTGATGATAAAGCCAGGAGGTTAAAAGCGTATTTCGTAGTTTTCCTTAATCAACTATAAGTGATGCTTATTTGGTGTTTATATACTGTTTTTGTTATTGTTTAGAATTGTTTTGTTTTTCTAAATTTTAATTAGCTATTTCACAATTTTTCGTGACGATCCACCTAAAATACTTAAAACGATGTATTCTCATGTAAGTGATATAATAATATATAGTGAGAATAAATGTCTTTAAACCTACTATACTATGTTATTTATTTTATAACTAAAGGCGAAAGTTTTTGTGCGTGTGTGTATGTGTGTGCTCTTCTTTCTTCTTCACGCTCTAACAAAAGGATCGATTGTAGGATATGAAGCTTGCTTAGGTATAGCGTGGATGAACACAAAGGCTACTTTTTAACCGCGGATAACACCGCAGGATGCAGCTAGTAAGTACAAAAATATTCTGGACATTTTTGCAAAAACGGTCATCTGATCCCAAACCACCCCAAACCAATCAAATCTTGCATCATCACTATGGCTGCCAGATACTGACACAAGTTTACTATACGTAGCATTAATTAATACTAATTATAATTAATAGCGATGATAGCCTGGTCGGAGAAGACTCGCCTCTCAAGCCAGAGGAAGCGGGTTCGATCCCAGCCAAAGGCAAACACCAATTTTTCATTATTTTTTTTATAGTATAGGTCGGCGTTTGACCACCAACTCGCCTGATGTTAAGCGACGTTGTGGTCTAAGATGGAGCACGACGACCTATTTATAAGGTACTTATTCACTCTAGCCTAGAAGTTTTATAGAGTGAACAAGTACAAAGACGGCAGTTGAGTGAGGCGCTACAAGTGCGCTACTGCTCAGACCCGTCTTGGGAACGGTTACACCGGACTACATCCCGAAACACGACTAGCTCATTTCACGGCATGGCTTGGTCCGGTGGATGGTAACTAGCCACGGCCTAAGCCTCCCACCAGAGTTTGCTACCCGGTTAGCACTACCCGGAGACCACGTGTAGGGAATCAGAATAGAGTACCTACACTCCTACGAACGTGGGTAGCTCAGCCCCCAAAATTTGTGAAAATTTGTGAACATTAGTGCGTATTTAATGTCATTTGCTACATGACTGGAGCCCTGTGTATGGCGATAGGCTCGCGAACTGTCACATTTGGGTCTAAATATCGTCTGAAGAAGTATGAGTGTGTGATACTTTTAAACACATCTGCCAGCCCCTTCGAGGGAAATGCGTGACAATATATATAAGTATGAATAATTGTTTACTTAAATACATTGTTCGTAAAAAAAGTACAAGCATAATTAGTGTAACAAAACTTGTAAGCAGTAATAAAACTCTCGAAACCGTTATTATATGATATGGTGATACCTCATTTTATGGTACAAGTAAAACAACAAGCAATTTTTGAAATAATTAGAAACCGGCCAAAAATTGTTTCGTTATAATTTAATCCATCATTATTTTTCCAACAATAAAATCTTTGCTACGAGTATGTATCCCTACTTATATTTTTAATTGACGAGGCTATGTCTATATGCAGAGATCGGATTTTCGTATACATATTAATTTATACCCACTAGCTGTTACCCGCAACGTCGTTTGCATTTATTCTGAAGATAGTATCTAAAAACCTTCCTCGTGATTAACTGAAACTAATTTTTAAATTTCATCAAGATCCGTTTAGCTTTGATTCAGTTCAGTTCAGTTCAGTTTAGCCGTGAAAAGCCTACAAACAGACAGATAGAGCTACTTTCAATTGTAGAGCGAAGCGTATGTCTCAGCTTCGACAAAAATGCTTTCGTATCTCCGAATTCTGTCTGAATCTCTGTCTACCTCTAAAGGTCGCATTTCTTAACCGATTCTCTTGAATCTTGTGAATTTTCACCAGAATCGGTTGAGGAATGCAACTTGTAGAGGAAGACAGACGTTGGCCACAAGGTCTACCACTACAATACAATACAAAAACTCTTTATTGACACCAAATACAAATAAATCTAAACTAAACACTCAAAAATAAAGGCGCAATGGGCGGTCTTATCGCTTAAGACACTATTAGCCACTATTAGTAAGGATGAATTTACCTTTACTAATTGGGTTGATTAGTAAGTATCTACCATCTGCCTTAGATGGGTTCTTGAGTACTTCGGCCACATTGCGAGAAAACAATGCGATAGCTTGGAAAAGTCGATGGTGGCAGGGAAAGTCGACGGCAAGAGGTCACAAGGCCCAGCCCGATACGTTGGTCCGATCAGATTCGCACCGCTCTGGACACTTCAAACTACGAAGCGCTACATGTTGCGGAAGACAGAAAACTTTGGCGGAAGATCATACGAGAGAGAGTAACTGGAGGTGCTGGTCACGACCCTCAGACATGAGGAATGCGACTTGAGGAGGAGGAGGAGTAAGTATTTAGAGAGATCCTTTTTTTATGATAAATGCCGCGTTTAGCGGGATCGAAGGAAAAGTATTTAGTATTACTTAGGTTGTAGTATGCTATTAATGAAAATCTGGTTCACCTTAGTAAATTATAATGTTTAAAAAAAAATAGTGGCTCTGTGACCTAGCAGCCGACGTCTGTTTCCTCCACAGTTCGCATTTCTTAACCGATTCTCTTGAAATTTTGTGTGTAAGTTCGATAATTAAATCGTTTTTTTTTTGTCGAAGCAGTTTTTGGAAATTTTTCAACTTCTGCAACTTTGAACAAAGACAAAGATCCAGACAGAGATCCAGACGAAATAGGACATACTCGTACGAATACATTTTTATTGTAGCTAAAGCATAGACGCTTCGCTTTCTAACGCTTGCTCGGTCAAAAAACACCTGGACAAATTAAAAGCTGCTCCCAAACTTGAAAAGGGTAAATATGTATCCGAATATCAAATTTCTAGTTGTTGCTAACAATACAGCCAACTAATCAACTTAAATTAAATTGAAACTAAAATTTTGAAGATTGTTGCTTCATTAATGATACTAGTAACTATCTAAAATTGAACCAAGTATTTGATGAAGTAACATCAAAGTATGGTATATAGGGTCAACTGGGGCAAAGGCGTCTGTGAAGGTTTTGTCAGTAATTCTCGAAAAACGCTATGGGCCTATAGCGTTTTTCGAACCGTAACCCTTCACAAATTAGGCAACTAACGCCATCTTGTACTGATAGAAAAAAAAATGGTATTGGTATTGGTATCCAATTTGTGAAGGGTTTTTTTGGTAATTCTCGAAAGACGCAATTGCCCCCGTTGACCCTACTTATATATTAGTTACTTAACTAAGCCTACCAAACAATGTATTGTAAATAGTTAATTCATTTTTAGCTTTAAAAAAATGTAAGTACAAAAATATGACATTGATTGGACCTTTTAATGATATAGCTGAAGTCCTACAAGCCTCTCTTCATTAGCAATTAATTTTGCCGAGCACCTTTATAAGAGCCGTTTAATGTATACTCGAACAAAATTTTCCAAGTTATTAATAATATTAATCTTCTCTTGAGAGATTTCACTAGTCACTCGGATGCTTAAGGATACCAAGATTATTTCGGCTGATGTCTAGACAATCAAAGGTTACAATATAATACAATAGGATTAGTTATTAGTACCAATAAAATAAAACACTTTTTTTGCAAAAAAAAAAAAATGTCTTAAAAGCTTTTCAGTAGAAAAAAAATTAAAGCGTTTAAGCCCTTATTCTGCTATTAAACAATTTGAACGGGACCTTGCTTATGAGCAATGTACGGCGTCGCATTTTTGGAAAAAAATAATTTAGTCAGGATTTTTTGCACACACGGGCGTCTAACCCTAAACTAAGCATAGTTTGTATTTCGGCTGCTAGAGACTGATGTTAGTACGTATTTCTATCCACACTTTAAAAATAATTTATATAATATTGTAAACTTGTATTTTTGTATGTTTGTAACGAATAAACAATACAAAACAATACAAAAACTCTTTATTGACACCAAATACAAATAAATCTAAACTAAACACTCAAAAATAAAGGCGCAATGGGCGGTCTTATCGCTTAAGAGCTGACCGATTTTAATAATTCTTTTACCATTAGAAAGCTACATGATCCCTGAGTGACTAAGAAAAAGTGAGCGAAGCCGCGGGGAAAAGAGCTAGCTAGTATTATACATTTTGTAATACACACTTACAAATATTATTATACACTTTTATTATTTACTAGCTGCGCCCCGCGGTATCACCCGCGGTTAAAAAGTATCCTATGTGATATTCTAGACTATAATCTATCTCTGTGTCAAATTTCATCCAGATCTGTTCAGCCGTTCTGGCTTGAAAGAGTAACAAACATCCATCCATCCATCCATTCTTACAAACTTTCGCGTTTATAATATTAGTAGGATTTCTAACGGTACCTACATGATTACTTAAATAAGTTTATAGGTACGTACTTACACTTACTTTTATATGTAATTACACATGCCCATCTTGGGTTCTTCAATACATCTTAGAGTAACAAGATAATATAATTATGATTGATTGCTAATGGTACATACATGAATATTATATAGTAGGACTTACATAAGTCCATAGTTTGGCTAGTAGCGTGAAACCTAGAGCACTCTTTTTTTAGACGTCAAAGGTTAAAAATACTGCGCAACATAACATACCTTACCTTACTAGCTTTTACTTCGACTACCCGCGTCGGATAACCTCCCTTGGGTAGAAAACGAACCTTCGAGAATTTTTAACGAGCTCCTAGGTTAACCAAGCCACTTTTTGCGCTATTTGGTTTTCCTCCATTAGAAACTCTATCTTTTATCTTACGTGTTCGTTAGCCATTTTGATATATATTTTTTTTTTTTTATATTATATCCTGCTTAGCACAGCGATCTGTTTAAAACATTTAGCTGCTAGTTTTGCCGACCAGGTCTGTATAAATGTCATTGAGCTGTAAGGAGTGTCCATTGACCTCTCTTACTGAATGTTGAATGGCTTGGAATGCTATTCCTCCTTAGTCTTTTATATGTAACACTACCAGTGCCTGTTAGGTTTGTTGCTAACACATTAACATGTTTTGATAGTTTGTTCTGGTATTTGAGACTTCTGATGGCTATAAATAGTGATAATGAAACATTTTCTAAAAGCACCCAGGTTCTTTGAGAAAATTGATAGTAAAAATATTATAAGCAGGTACTTGTCATTATTAAAATAAATTGAAAAAAAAAAAAACGATGCGAAATGTAGCCTAGCCTATGACCATCGAGCAATAAAGACGAATTTATCTAAATAACACTTTCAAAGTTCGGATTGTTTTATGAAAAAGTATAATTTCTCATTCCTCATCCCATTTAAACTTTACAAATAATTTGTCAATAGTTTTGAATTCACTTAATTTTTTTAAACATAGAACTTGGCACCAAAAGGCCGCCATTTTTTTTTTTTATAATTATAATATATCCATAGACACTCGCGCATTAAAGACCAATCCAAAAACATTTCGTTCGTCAAAATCAGGTAAGCTGTTTAAAAAATATAATAGTTATAATATTTATTATTTATATTAGGTTCCAAGGGAACATAGAGACGGACATTCATGCATACATAATGCTTGAATAAAGATATTATAGTTTACACGCATACAATAATATACAGGTCAAGCACATAACCTCCTCTTCGGCTTCACCGCAGTCGGGTAACGCACGTATAAGATTAAAGTACCTATCACCTCATTTGATTAAGAACGGGTGAGTGAGAAATTAAATAATTAGCTTAATAACATCCTACTAATATTATAAACGCGAAAGTTTGTAAGAATGGATGGATGGATAAATGGATGTTTGTTACTCTTTCACGCCAGAACGGCTGAACAGATCTGGATGAAATTTGGCACAGTGATAGATTATAGTCTAGAATAGCACATAGGATACTTTTTAACCGCGGGTGAAACCGCGGGCGCAGCTAGTTTTTAAATATTTTCTTACCAGTTACAAAAACACTGAAAAATGTTGCCAGCCACCAAGCTGCTTTGCTTGACGGCGAAAAAATTCGTCTGTCCATCGCCTGCCTGTAACAAAAAGAAAAAAACTAACAATTTCCTTTTACCTGCAGTGTACTTATTATTTACACTTTTTGTATCGGCGGCGGTCTAACAAATAATTTTGACAGCTTTGGTGTAGGAAAAATAGGATTACTCAAACGTTGTTTTGACAAGCTTTGTTAACCCTGGCTAAAGTCAAAGTCAACGTTTTTTTTTATTAGTGGCTTCTACCCCTTATGGTTTTGGGGCAAATTTGCCATCAATAGTGAGGAAGGTGTCTTTAATATCAAAAGAAATAAAGAGAAATAATCCTGGTAGGGTAGATATGTGATAATGGATATGGATAGGAGATATGAGAGGAAAAAGAAAGAAAAAAGTCAAAGTTATTTTATTGCTAGATATTAATTTACACGTCAAATGGTATGGAAAAACCCTGTTGTATATATGTACATAAGTACACAATAGTCGTGTATACAATCAAAATAATAATTTACCTACATGTTGAATACAAATTATAAAATTATAATGTTAGAATCATAATTATAAATTATGTCAACAGTATTTGATTTGCTATAAAGCTTCTGAAGATGAGCTATACAGCTATTCGGCTATAATAATATCGACGCCCAATCCTGTACAGAGCTAGAAGGGTTTAGCATCCCGAAATCGGATCCGAATCAAAGTCATTGACGGCTCTACACACTCGAACTCTTCGTGTTTTATTTAATGATAAATAATATCTCATTTTATCATTAAATATATCTTTACTTTTTAACTGCCTTCAAAAAAGGAGGAGGTTCTCAATTCGACTGAATGTTTATTTTTATTTTTTTAATGTTTGTTATCTCATAACTTTTGACTGGTTGAATCGATTTTGATGATTCTTTTTTTACTAGAAAGCTGACGGTTCTCGTGTGGTCCCACACACATTTAATCGAAATCGGTTAAACAGTTTTAAAAATTTCAACTAAAGTTCAAAAAAGAAGATTTACATGGATGACGAGAAGTCGGGGTTTTAAGCTTTCCTTTTTATATTTTATAATGACAGATAACCCCTTTAAAATAACATTGGTAAGTGTGTCTTACAAATCACTAGATGCCAGATTTAATAAGCGTTATCAAAAAGTAAACGCCAGTAAAACTCAACCGACATTGCGTTAGATAAATTGAAGGGGAAAATTGTATAGGAATTCCAAAGAAGGTTCATTATAATCTAATGCGAACCTTTGAAGCGTAAACCGCAATAATATCTGGCGGAATAAAGAGAAACAGAGCAACAAAGATGTTTCCTCAAAGGAAATGAGGCTTGATCCCAGGGGTGATAATTTGAGTTTTATTGAAATGGACGGGTGAAAATTGATTGTACTTTACATTATCAATACGTTCTGGATTTAGATAAATCTGCATTAAAATAAATCTATTTTTGACCATTGAAATCAGATTCTTATTATACCGGGTGTTTGGTAGAAGGTCCGGATTTTTTTGGCGAACTTGTATTCTCCAAATGGATTCCCGAACACTTCGTGGTTTCACTTCCTACTGAGAAAGCAAATCACGTAGTATTTTATTATTAACCTGTGTTGGAACACAGAAAATAAGTTTACCATTTTGACAATTTCAGTAGGTAAGTATAGAGTTCCAAAATATAAGAAAAAAATTGAAATGTAGAATATTGTATTGATATCCATTTGTCTTCTCAGAGTGCACAAACTAGCAGTAGATAAAACAATCTAACAAGTAACATTATTAAAAGAAAAACAAAAACCCGGCTGCAAAATGTTGTACTCTATGTCACTTCACTATTGTAGAGGTTCCGGTGACATACTCGTACAATGTAACTGTCCTCTCATTAAAATTACGAATAAAATAAAATACTTGGGCATAATATTAGATGAAACTCTATCGTTTAAACCACACATCGAAATGGTATGCAACATGATTCGTAAGATGATATTTGTATTTAAAAGCTATGCAGTATTTCAAATCCAAAATTAATCAGACAGGTTTATTTAGCTCTTTGTCAATCAATAATATCTTATTGTATAACTGCATGGGGTGGAGCAGGGAAAACATTGTTACTAACCATCGAGAGAGCTCAACGTGCGATCCTCAAGGTGTCAACTTTCCGTCCCTTCCTATTTCCTACTAACCTTCTCTACAAATCTTGTGAAGTATTAACCGTTCGCCAGCTTTTCATAATGAACATAGTACTAAAGCAGTACGCAGCTACTCCTTACAACGCTGACATTACTAACAAAAGACGGAAAGATATTGTGTGCCCTCAAAAAGCAACAAAGCATGCATTTACAAGAAAAAATTTCATGTTTTTAGGTCCGCTTCTTTACAATACACTTAATTCTCTCGGCCAATTATTTTCCCTTACCTATATAAAATGTAAGCAAACTGTTAAAGAAGCTCTCCGAAATATGTCCTACGAAGATACAGAGAAGTTGTTATTTGTTTGTGTTTTATTTGTATGTTTAATTTTAAATTTACAGTAAGTTTATTTTATAGTTTAAAATTAATTAGAATTTTAGTGAATTAGAATATGTGAGTATGCAATGATTATATTAAGTTAAGTTTTTGCCGTATTTATCGCCTGACAAACAGGACTACCTAGTTCAGGCAAAATTATTTAATTGTTTCTAAAAAATAAATAAAAAATAATAATAATAATAATAAATAAATAAATTCGGGACACTTCCACACACGGTCGCCTGACCCCAAACTAAGCAAAGCTTGTACTATGGCTGCCAGAGACTCCCCCCCGAATGAGTTCCCGCCTTGCCGTGGCGGGGGGGCTCAGCGGTCGCAACAGTTGCGGCGGCCGCTGCCAAGAGGAACTCGAGGGGCCTTCTCCGCGCGTTCCAGAGCTTTATCTGGAGCGAGCGTAGAAGGCGGTCCGGGATCTCGCGTGTACCTCTCCTCGGAGAGGCTCTTGCTGAGAGGCCTGGACGAGGGGGCCATCCTCGGACGGATGGGAGGCTCGACCGGCGCCCTGGACAGTCCGGGAAGCGGCGGTGCGAGCCTAGGCGGCCGTGATTGGCTGCGGGACTCGGTCGGCGTCTCGGCCTTATGCTGAGTAGCGGCGATCCGAGGGGCTGGCCTTGCAAAAGGCAGCCTGAAGGAGCCCTCGCTTGTGCCTCTCGTTAGAGAGGCTCTTGCTGACGGGCTCGAGGTGGGCCTTCTACATGCGCTTCAGAGCTTGTATCTGGAGCGAACGTAGAAGGCGGTCGTGAGGGGCTCGGCTCTGCTGAGTGATGGGCTCGCATAGGCGAGCGAGGAGGAGTGCTCTGTGCGGCGGTGCTCCGTGGGCGGCCTTTGCACTTTTTTTTTTTTGGTGTGAGGGTGACGTTGGAGGCCTGCGGGGCGCCGCCGTACAGGGCAAACCAAGTCTCAAGGTTCGGGGGTTGCCGAGGAGAGTGTCCGGATTGCGAGTCCGGAGCTGCGTCGCATTAACGCGGCGCAGCTCCGGGCTCGCACCCCGGGCATGGTCAACGGGAAGTTGGCCGCGAGACCCCCACTGGGGAGCTTAACCCACTTAATTAAGCCAAAAAAATAATGGACAAAAGCGATTTAAAGAAAACTACCCAGGCGGGTCTCCGAGAGGAGGAATCCCGCCGTGCCTCGGCACGCTGCCCCACGTACTCTGGGGGGGGCGCAAATCGCCAGATTGATAACCACGACGACCACAGCATACACACGGACACCGATGGAGAGGGAAGAAGGGGGCATGACCCTGAGGAGAGAGACGAGGCGCTTGGGCGCGATTTAGGTGACCGGGCTTCGGTCACTTTGGAAAGAATGTCGGGTGACGAAGACCTTTCTGGGTCCAAGTCACTCGACCTATCGGAGGACTCCGATGCCAGTGCGGTGGCAGTGACGTCTCAGGGTACTGAAAAGTCACTGCCGCAAAGATGGCGAAAACGCCAGCGAGAGGAAGAGGACGAGGCTACCGTGGGCGAGGATGTGCCCTCGCCTAAAGTAGCCTCGTCCCGGCGAGGACGAGGTCGTCCGCCCACAACGGGCCAATACGTCGGCCTTGCCAAAGCAAAGGCCGACCTTAACGCCGCCAAGGCTGAAGCTATTCGGCTGGAGGCTGAGGCGGACCTGGCCTGGGAGGCGAGAAAGAAAAAGGAGACAGCAGCTGCTGTTCTCCAGAATTCACCGAGGAGGACAGCGGCTGGACAGAGCGAGGCGCCCGAGGATTCTCCAGACCTGCACAGACTCGTGCAGGATTCCCTGGAGACAATCGAGAAGGTCGCCAGGACCTCCGGCAACTTGAAGGGCACGTACGTGAAGGCCCTGAAGGACGCGGCGAAGACGGTCCGGGACGCGGTGGAGGAGATGCGGGCTCGCACGGTGCCGGAGGAGCTGATCCGCATGGAGGCGGCCAACGCGAGGCTCACGCGTGAGCTTGGCGAAATGCGCAAGGAGCTAGCGGAGCTTCGGGCCACGCGGGAGCCAACGGCTCTGACTGCGCCTCCAGTTACAGACACGGAGGAGCTCGTGCGGGCGGTCATGGTGCAAGTGGGCACCATGATAAACGCCCGCTTTGAGGGCATGGTGGACCGCCTGCTCCCCGAAAGAGGTTGAGACCTCCGCTGGCTGCCGACAGCCGCAAACAAAAGGTGGTGGCTAGCACCAGCCGGGAAGTGGCTCCTCGCCCTGAGCCAGCGCAGGTCCCTCGCCCAAAGCCCAAGCCCGTTAAAGGTAAGGGCACTGGGAAGAAGACCCCAGCCCCTGAAGCTCGCGAGGAGATGATGGACCTGACTGCTCCACCGCCACCACCCCTGACAGAGCCCTGGACGGAGGTGGTGAGGAGAGGGAGACGGCCTCGGGCTCGAGTGTCGCGGCCTGCGACAATTGCACAGCCAGAGCGACCACAGGCGAGACAACCGGCCCCACCAGCGCCGAAGAAGAAGGACAGGAGGGTCAAGCTTCGCCCCCAGCGCACAGCAGCTGTGGTAATCACGCTGCTGCCGGGGGCGCAGGAGAAAGGCTTGACCTATTCCAGGGTCCTGGGCGAGGCTAGGGGCCGGATCAACCTGGCAGACTTTCCGCCGCTAAAAATGAGAGTGGCGGCGACAGGGGGTCGAGTCCCAGAAAGTGCCTGGCACGGAGAGGACGGAGAAGGCCGACTCCCTGGCCCAAAAGCTGCGGGAAGTCTTTCAGGGTGCCGAGGGAGACATCCGAGTCTCAAGGCCGGTCACCACCGCAGATATGCGAGTGAGCGGCCTTGACGACTCGGTAAGCCTGGAGGAGCTTCAAGCGAGCCTCGCCAGGGCCGGAGAGTGCAGCGCCCAGGACCTAAAGGTCGGGGACATAAGGAAGGGTGCGGCGGGCATGGGCACTGCGTTTGTTCGGTGCCCTGCCACTGCCGCCAAGAAGATCGCGGCAGGCGGTGGCCGGCTGCTGGTGGGCTGGGTGGCGGCTCGGGTCCAGGTGCTAGACACCCGGCCCCGCCGCTGCTTCCGCTGCCTTGCCCTGGGACATGTGAGGGCCCAGTGCACGTCCGAGGTTGACCGCAGCGATGATTGCTATCGCTGCGGTCAAGCAGGCCACAAGGCCAGCGGTTACTCCGCCGCCCCCCATTGCGCTCTGTGTGCAGCAGCAGGGAAGCCGGCGGACCATCTATCCGGGGGCAAGGCATGTGCCAAGCCCCCGTCAAAAGTAGATGCGCGACGAGGAACGGCAGCGACTAAGGCCAAGGCCAAGTCGCAGCCGACTCGTCCCCAAGCGGAGCAGGCGACCAGTATGGAGGAAAGCTAATGGCAGAAGGCCTTACTTTCCTCCAGGCAAACGCCAACCACTCTGCCAGGGCTCAGGATGTTTTTCTCCAGAGCCTGGCAGAGTGGTCGATCCAGGTGGCCGTGATCGCCGAGCCGTACCGGGTCCCGCCCAGAGCTGACTGGGTCGGAGACCTGGACGGCTTAGTGGCGATCACAACCCAGTCGCCTGCCCAGTCCCCTCCCTTTGAGGGTGTGGTTAAGGGTAGGGGACACGTCGCGGCCCGTATTGGCGGGATGGTAGTCGTGGGGGTGTACTTCTCCCCCAACAGGGCCCTTGCCGAGTTTGAGACGTTTCTCGGTGAGGTAGGGGCCCTGGTCGGCCAGAACCTTCCCCGACCGGTCATCGTCCTTGGGGACCTCAACGCCAAATTCACGGCGTGGGGGTCTCCAAGGACAAATGCCAGAGGCGAGGCCGTTGAGGAGTGGCTGGTGGAGGCGGGACTGTGCGTCCTCAACCGCGGGGATACGCACACGTGCGTGCGGCATACGGGTGGGTCGGTGGTGGACGTCACCTTCGCCACCCCCGAGCTCGCGGCTCGGGTCCGGGATTGGGAGGTGCTGGTGGACGAGGAGACGCTGTCTGACCATCGGTACATCCGATTTAGCGTCTCCTCGTCAACGTCTTCAGCGGGACCGGGCGCGAGATTGTCACCTGCGGTAGGTCCGCGGTGGGCGTTGAACCGCCTGGACGTGGAAGTGCTGCAGGAGGCAGCCATAGTCCAGGCGTGGAATGCGCCCCCCTCGGAGTCAGTGGACCTGGACGTGCAGGCCAATGGACTGTGTGAGGCCATGGCGCGCGTGTACGACGCCGCCATGCCACGCGCGAGGCCTCCGCAGTCCAAACGCCAGGTCTACTGGTGGAGTGAACGGATCGCCGAACTCCGCCGCGAATGCCTGGCGATGCGGCGTCGCTACCAACGCTACCGAAGGAGGAGGCAGCGGGACGCGGCGGAGTTGGACGTCCGCTACTCCACCTATCGGGAAGCGTGCAGGGCCCTGCGTGTAAGCATCAGCCAGGCCAAGGCGCAGGCATGGCAGGAGCTCCTGAGCTCGATCGAGCGGGATCCCTGGGGGCGGCCGTACCAGTGGGCCAGGCGGAAGCTTCGCCCCTGGGCCCCCCCGGTCACTACGACTCTCGAGCCGGTGGTCCTCCAGCGGGTGGTTGAGGGACTGTTCCCCGGTAGTCCGGGGACCGAGTTCGTCCCTCCCACCGCGGCGGTGCCTGCTGCGGAGATCGAGGAAGAGGTGCCCGAGATCTCGCAGGGCGAGCTGAGCGCGGCCGTCCTCCGCATGAGGGCCAAGAACACGGCGCCAGGTCCCGATGGCATCCCTGGCCGCGCGTGGGCCCTCGTGCAAGAGGAGCTAGAGGGGCGGGTGAGGGCAGTTTTCGACCGCTGCCTGCGACAAGGGCGGTTCCCCAGGCGGTGGAAGAAGGGCCGGCTCGTTCTCCTGCGCAAGGAAGGGCGCCCCGCTGATGAACCGGCGGGCTACCGCCCTATAGTCCTCCTTGACAAGGCGGGCAAGCTGCTGGAGCGCGTGGTGGTTGCCCGCCTCGTCAGGCACCTCGAGGATGTCGGCCCGGACTTGGCCGACACCCAGTTCGGGTTCCGGAGAGGTCGCTCGACGGTGGATGCCATATCCCACGTCCGCGACCTCTCCGAGAGGGCGTGCTCCGGCGGCGGGGTGATGTTGGCGGTGTCGTTAGACATCGCCAACGCTTTTAACACCCTGCCGTGGGGCGCAATATTGGGGGCGCTGGGGTACCACAGAGTCCCTCAGTACCTCTAAGTCGCACTATTTATTTATATATTATTGACATTTATTTTTAAACATTTTTAAAGTATTTATATTATATTTATTTCGTCTACTTATTAGTATTTATTTGTGTATTTTTATTATTTTTATCTTATTATTTTTTACGTCTTGTAAAATTATGTATTACTATTGTATTAGTATTAGAATTTTCAAGGCCTCAACTTTTATAAATGTTCCTGTCCATTCAGGTTGCCTGGAAGAGATCGCTTTGAGCGATAAGGCCGCCCATTAAAAACTTAGTTAAGCCTTATTTAAGTACTATTGTAATTATTTTATGTTTTTAATAAAGAGTTGTTGTTGTTGTTGTTGTACCTCAGGTGCCTCGTCGGGGACTACCTCTCGCATAGAGAGGTAGTTTACCCGACGAAAAATGGGGAGGGCTGCAGCCTCATGACCCGCGGTGTTCTACAGGGGTCCGTACTGGGCCCCACCCTGTGGAACATAGGGTACGATTGGGTGCTGCGAGGCGCTAACCTTCGTGGCGTCGACGTAGTTTGCTACGCCGACGACACGTTGGTTACCGCCCGGGGAGGGACGTACAGGGAGGCGTCCGTCCTGGCCACAGCCGGAGTTGCGGCTGTGGTAGCCAGGATTCGGAGGTTGGGCCTAGAGGTGGCGCTCCACAAGTCCGAGGCTATATGTTTTCACGGTTCTCGGAGGGCGCCACCTGCAGGCTCATCGATCGTTGTGGGTGGAACCTCCATTGCTGTTGGGTCGACGCTGAAGTATCTCGGCGTCGTACTTGACAGCAGGTGGGGGTTCGGAGCCCACATCCAGAGGCTGGTCCCGAGGCTCGTGGGGACGGCGGCTGCGCTAAGCCGCCTCCTTCCGAACCTCGGTGGGGGTGGTGGGAGCTGCCGCCGCCTATACATGGCGATGGTGCGCTCCATGGCCCTCTACGGGGCCCCAATATGGGCCGGCTCCCTGGACTCCAGGGGTAACGCTCGGCTCTGCGGGGCTCAGAGGGTCATGGCGGTGAGAGTGTGCAGGGGCTACCGCACACTCTCACACGAGGTGGCCTGCGCCATGGCAGGCTCCCTCCCGTGGGACTTGGAGGCTGAGGTCCTGTCCGACGTATACTGGCGCAGGGTGCGGGCACGCGAGCAGGACCTACGGCCTGCCCCACGAGAGGTGGAGCAGTGGAGGCGAGACTCCAGGGATGCTGCCCTGGAGTCCTGGAGTAGGCGGCTGGCGTTGGACCGGAAGAGGGGGGCCGGGGCCGCCCGATTCCTGGAGGCGGTCCGGCCCGTACTTAGAGGATGGGTCCAACGTGAGCATGGGAGTCTCTCCTTCCGGCTGACTCAGGTACTCTCGGGGCATGGATGCCTCGGGAGATACCTGTTCAGCGTAGCACGGAGGGAAGAGACCCCGGTGTGCCACCAGTGCGGCTGCGCGGAGGAGACGGCGCAGCACGTGCTGGAGGTATGCCCGGGGGCGGCGGAGCCACGACTGGCGTTGGTCGCGGCTGTAGGGGCGGACCTCTCGCTGCCGACCATCCTATCTAGGATGGTCGCCGACGAGGGGTCATGGAGGGCTATGGTCTCTTTCTGCGAGGAGGTGATGTCGCAGAGAGAGACCGAGGAGCGGGAGAGAGAAAGGGACCCTCTTTCTCTCCCGCTCCGGAGGGCGCGGACACGGAGGCGAGCCAGCAGGGCTCGCACACCGTCTCCGCTAGGAGGCCCAGGGGCGCCGGACACGGGGGTGTCTGGTGCTCCCAATTAAGGAGGGTCTCCTGAGTAGTCGATGCCTTGGTGTCCAGGGCATCGCTTCGGAGCTGGGGAGGGGGACGAGCCCCCTCCTGAGGTGGGTCCGGCTGCGGACAGCGGCGTGGTGGGGTTACGGAGATTCTGAGAGAGGCCCCGTGACCCCGCCACTGCCGACGAGGATGGACACCGTGGGGGTTTAGTCGGTAGGGGTGCCCTTCTGGCATCGAGTCCGACATACCCCGCTGCGCCTCCCCCGGGGCGTAGCGGGGATGTGTAAGCGCATTCCCCCACGAAAAAAAAAAAAAAAAAAATATGGCTGCCAGAGACTGATAAACATACTTAGATATTTTTAAATACATACTTAAATACATATTAACACCCAGACATAGAACAAACACAAATGTTCACCACATAAATGTTTGCCCTAGGTGGGAATCGAACCCACGCTCCCAAGATCAGAAGGCAGGTTCACTACCAACTGAGCCACCGAGGCAGTCAAATGTTTGTATCTGATAGTTTTTATCTTTTGAAATAAAAATGTATTATTATTATTACTATCAAGACGATTCGAATGACACCTCATGCTGGGTACACACCAACTAATGAATGCCAAAAAATGCGCTGCGTCCCGTTTCGTTTCAACAAAATAAAACGAGACGCAGCATAACGTTGGCCTACATAACCGGTAACCGGTGTAACCGTTCCGAAGACGGGTCTGAGCAGTAGCGCACTTGTAGCGCCTCACTCAACTGCCGTCTTTGTACTCCTTCACTCTACAAAACTTCAAGGCTAGAGTGAATAAGTACCTTATAGGTTGTCGTGCTCCATCTTAGACCACAACGTCGCTTAACATCAGGCGAGTTGGTGGTCAAACGACGACGACCTATTTTACATAAAAAAAAAACGTTGGTTTTCGTCTGTACGCAACATCACTTGTCGAAATCCATCAAGCAGTTCATGCTGTAGGGCGTGCCAAAGAAACCTCATACATACATACCCACATACATACATACATACACTCGAAAAACATAACTATCCTTCTTGCGCAGTCAGGTAAAAATAATTTTAATTTAGACATTTTCTATTTTAACATAAATCTGTGAAATTTAGTCTCTTCGTAACGGTAGGTAATAAAATAAAAAGTTTGTTAATGAGTGTGAGTACGCAACAGGCAGTTAGCGGTGGCTTGTGCAGCAAAATGTATGTTTTACATAATTCCCATCAGTTTACAAAACCCAAACGTTAGTTTTCGAGTTGAAGTTAAATGTTTGGAATATTCGCATCGCAAAATTTTGTTCATTTTGTCCCATCAACGTTGCTTTAAATTTATTTACTTTTCATTTAGGTCACCTTTGTTTGACAAGAAAATACTAATTACAACAAAATGAAAATTAATTTTGAACTTGACCTTTATAAGAGTTTCTCAAAAGTTATTTTTAAAAGACTTTCCTTTATAAGGTACATTGTTTTTGAAGTTTGATAGGTTTCGCGTATGTTTAAATAAAAGAAACAAGATAAGGATGTCCAGAGAACTCTCTATATAGACTCAATAAAGTTTCATGCTGACAATGAGAGTCGTCAAAATTTTTACCGAGTTTAGCAGGAATGCAAAAAAAAAAAACGATTTTTATTTTAATTTTAGACAAATTCATGATATTCTTTCACTTTTATTTTAGACTAGCTGCGCCCCGCGGTGTCACCCGCAGTTAAAAAGTCTCTCTGTGGCAAATTTCATTCAGATCTGTTCAGCCGTTTTGGCGTGAAAGAATAACAAACATCCATCCATCCATTCTTACAAACTTTCGCGTTTATAATTTTAGTAGGATAGGATAGGACTAGACATTGACTCTGTTTCTTAATTTATGCAATTGCTGCACTAAACATATCGTCACGCCTTTTCCCCCATTTGGAAGAATTGCTGCATTTTTAAATCATAAGAAAGCAAAAAAGTTTTCCTAACATTTGTTTAATATTAAAAAATCATAGAGATTCTATGATCTGTGTTTTAAATATAGTCAACAAATAAATTCTTTAACTATGCTGTTGGTCATAATTTTTATTTTATTTCAATCTTTTGTAGCATTGAATAAATATCTTGACACTCTATGATTGTGTTAAATCCTTAACTGGAATACTGGGTGACTAATATTCCAGTTTTTGATTTCTAACTTCCTATCCATCTATTTTTTGGAAATTATCCCAATTTCCAAAATTTTCCTAAATTATAAACTAATATTATGATTGCGAAAATGAGTTTGTTCGTTTCTTTGTTTGTATTTTTGCTACGTTTTCATGCCCCAACTACTCAACGGATCATCGTCAAATTTTGCATACACGTTTTCAGAGATACAGAAAAAGACAAAGAGTACTTTTCATCCCAAAGAAATTAACGGTTCATGTGGGCGCGTGGGTGAAACCATGGGGCGCAGTCAGTATAATTCTAAAGATTCCAATAAAGAATCTAAATTTCTTTAGGGTGAGATTTTTTATTGTCGTAAGATGTACAAGTTGAGTACCTACTCTATGAGCCCCAGGTCAACGGTTGCCGTGACAAGGGCAAGCCTGTTCGTCGCTAGGTGACAACTCGTCCCCCACGTGCCGTACCATTATTCATGAGGACAATTTTCCACCTCTCGTCGTCACTTGTCACTCCGGAAATGAAAAATATACTTTTAAACTGTATTGTACGGTTTAAAATAAGTATCTAATAATACCACAAAATAAGTGACAGAGACGTAATGTGTTGATGCCATTATTATCTTAACTCGAGTTATCTCTTGTGCTATTATTATAATTTAGATTAGCCTCGCAACAGCGTGAGTTTAGTCACAATTTAGGTTAGTCACAGCGTATGAGACTCTGTCATAGAAAACGTTTCATAGTAAAAATGACAGTCTCGTTAAATTTTATATGTCGCGAAGTTTGTAGCCCCACCATAAGCAATGTTGTTCTTGTGTTAAGTAAATTAAAGACGTTTTATATCAAATCAATTTATAATTGTCAATTTGATAAACATTGCTGGTTTGATTGGTGGTATTCAATCATTTGCGCCTGATTTCAATAATTGTCAAAATTTTGTCAACCGTCTACGTTTCTCCTCTGAAATTACTTCCGTCCGAGTTGTCGTCAAAATAATAACTTGATATCGTTCAGAACAGATCCATTCCACGTTGTTCGAACGATTTATTTAACAATTTATGGCGGCTCGAATCTGAGTCCATGCGGATTTATTAAGGGACTCGAATTAGGGTAGACCAACTCATATCGGATCACTGGCTCCCTAATAAATAATAGAAATAATTATCGTTTATATAAGTTTAGATTTTTGTTGCTTTTCTTGAAGTGACAAAATTTTTTGTAGGTACATAATCTCTACTTGCATTTTGTTTTCTCTTACCATCAAATTTACTTTGTCTATTTGTATCGTGTTGAATTTTATAGGATCAAATAAAGCAAACAATAATAATGATTATGTACAAGTGTTTTATATTGTTCTTTAATAAGAAGTAAAAAATTATACATAATTAAAATCTCTGTAAAAAATTAGAAATGCGACTTACCTCAGTCTACTCTAAGCCTTTTAACAATTTATGACGTCATTTATACTCTAAGCATCGAGTGTAGAAATCGTGTCTGAACGTTTGAACAGCGGATTTTATTGTGTCGTTAAATCGCTTCGTTGAACAATCATTTTTGACAAAATTGTAAGCGAAATTGTTTGATACGGTATAACATTTTTATGGGCTCTTGACGGAACTTGGCAGCTTTCATTTTTCTGTTTGCCTTTCATTAGCATTAAACTTTCTGTGTAATGTTGACATTAAGATTTATGATTCCTTTACCTACAAAACTACAAATGATTTGATATGAAGATATGAGAGACAATAGTTTAGAACAACATCCAAACTACATACGAACAACTACGCTACCGCGCTATTTAAGAAGTTTTATATAGTTGGAAAATTACACGCTTGTATTCGTTTTTTGTCTGCTCATAATAGGTATGTTTATACAAATCGTGTTTTGGAGTACGGCCCAGTTCTCACCACTTTTTTTGTGTTCCGAATAATTATCGACTGTATTCTGTTTTGTGTTTAAATAAAATTAAATAATAAAAAAATATTATTCACACCAGAAATCACAAAACATAAAAAAGAAAGTCGCATAACAACTGGCTTCCTGGTAGACCCTCAGATCAACCTAGGGATGAGAACCTAGGTTGATCTGAGGGTAGACAATTATGACAATACAGCTACTGTCTATATATTTTAAGACAACTGATGACTATAAATTTATATACTATCAAGACTCTGTGAAAATACTATGCATTTATGGAACTACAACTTACTTTATACCTAACTAAAGACTATATTGGTTTATTATCTAAACGACGGAAATATTCTAGGATAACATTGTACAAATCGTTATGACTAACTTTTACTGTGAGGCCACCCTGAAACTGCTGTTTCATACAAAAAGTTCATTCATCGTCCACGAAATGTATTGAACAGCTGTTTTTTCTCGGTTTCAGGTTTTTTTATTTAAAATAAATCGGCGTTTGACCACCAACTCGCTTGATGTTAAGCGATGTTATGGTCTAAGATCGAGCACGACGACCTATAAGGTACTCATTCACTCTAGTCTTGAAGTTTTGTAGAGTGAAGAAGTACAAAGACGGCAGTTGAGTGAGGCGCTACAAGTGCGCTACTGCTCAGACCCGTCTTCGGAACGGTTAAACACGAGTAGGTCATTTCAAAGGTGGTTCCTAAGCAAAAGTTGGTCATAATAATATCCTTTAGAATATGTCCATCGTTTAGAGATAAAAGGTTGTGTAAGTCTACTTCACAGCAAGCATTAAAAATCATAAGTTTGCAGCCAGGAAAAATATGAATCGCTAGAGTGGAAGTTTTAAATCATAGTTTATGGAACAAAGTTTTAATTAAGCTTCAGTGAATGCGATCGATATCAGCAAAAAATTCAGCAATAATGGATAGAGCTTCGTTATTTCTATCCTCATGAGTATTTTTCTAATGAACTGAAAATAATAAGCAAGCGCTTTTGTGTTTTTAATATCCAATGAAAAAACAAAATATTTTAGATTCACGTCTAAAAGTTTCCAGAGAGAAACAAATAAGGCATCAATAATATTTCACTATTATTTTCTTTGTACTCGGATGTACACATGTACTCGTATAAGAACAGAAAAAAAAATGTTTTTTCTACTATTACATTTTAATGATACGTTTGTTTTAAATCATGTATCAGCTTCTTCGTGTTCTTATTTTCATTGCAATCTTTTATTATTTCCAGAGATATTTACATGTTTTTAGTAGAGAAAAGTACTAAGTACTAAGATAATTTCAATTATTATTATGGTGAACATAATTGTAGAACCACAAAATAAAATCTTAATATACTTTTAAACTAATAGACGGGTATTGTACACCTCTGCCAGCGCCTTCGGGGGAAAGACGTCACGATAATAATTATGTTATGTTATGCTGAACGGGTATTTAGCAAACATTTTAAAAACGACTGAACAATGAAATTGCATCAAAATCATATCATCAGATTTGGTCAAAATTGAATTTATACTATAATCCATTTACCCGAACTCGAAATAGCCTTCTTCGTTTCGACTTGTGGTAAAAATGGTGTCTAAACTTTTGTAACAGAGGAATAAGGCTTTCGGCTTTGTTAGCTAGGAATTGGTAATCTAAATCACCTTAATTTTAGCACTTGGAGCATAAGCTTCCACTCCCAAAAGCTGACTACCACATTTTCACTGAGCAAACATCAGCCAGAGAAACAATAATGCCGCTGATTGTGCCTATACGTATATGGAACTCCCAGTCTGAAAACCGCGGCAAACAGTTCGTTACACACGTGCGTGTTATTAATGAGTCGGTACACAAAATAAAGCACAATAATAGGATTATGTGGCGGAGGATAGATCCGCGCTGATCCGGCGTAGTGGCCATCAATACAGGTAGGGCTGCAATTAGTTCCCGTGGTACCCTGCGGGATATTTATGCCAGGGGCCGGTTTACTGATCGCTTTTCACGTCAATCGGATTTTCATTTTCAATCACGTGCAAGATTTACGGAAGGCTGCATTGAAGGAATATGTTCCGTAATTACTTTTAAGTCTACACACCAATGTCGCTGATGGTCGTTATTTCGTTATTTGTACGATGTTGTAAATCAGCAACTTTATTTCAAAAGAAATTAAGGCACATACATCATGTCTTTTGTGCGGCTGTAAAATGTGGTCTGGACTCTGGTTGACAGATTAGAAGTTGACCACAGTTAACTTTAATGATGGGGTGGTGAAAAATAGTAAACTTGTAAACAAAGGCTTCCTTGACAAATTTTAAGCCATAGTGCATGACAATTTTACTATCTTTTTTCTAGATAGACTAATATTGTGGTTAATTGAGTTGTTTTTGGAGACGAGAGCAATGAAATATTATATATGATTTGTAGTCCTTACTATTAGGAGACAAGTAGAAATCGACTCATTTAATTTGTAATCACGAAGTTTACTAGTAACAACTGATAAAAACGTACCAAAATTATTCATGCCACTACTACCGGACTCACCCAGTTGGGATAAACACACTGCACTTGTTATTGTGATTATGTAGTAGTAAATTATGATTCTTATTATGAGGCTGCCTACAGCGAATGAGTAATATATGGACGAACTGCGATATGTACTCGTAGTAAGCGTTCGCACTCAGATATGGATAGCCTTTGCTTGTTTTGTACACAACTCGAGTTCGACAGATTCTGTCAGCTGAGCCCACACCCGCCCGCACCTCATATAACAGCGAGCTTCTACTTACTCATTGGACGTGACTTGTGACCTTATCGCTGCGCTTACGCAGATAATATACACAGATATAAAATAAATTCGTATAATTAGTTTTATAACATACTAGCTGCACCCCGCGGTTTCACCCGTGGTTCCACAGGAACCGTTCATTTTTTCGGAATAAAAAGTACCCTATGTCCTTTTCTGTACCCCAGACAAAATGTGTGCAAAATTTCAAGACGATTGGTTGCGTAGTTGAGACGTAAAAGCGTTACAAACAAACAAACTCACTTTCGCATGTTTAATATTAGTTAGGATTAGTTAGTAATCAACTTAAAACGATCAAATTAATGATGAAGTAGGTAAAATATAAATAAATGACAATTTAGTCAAGTTTTAGAAACCATGTAAAGCCATATGAGTACTCGTACTTTAAATGTCTAGCTCTAAAGAGAGTTTTTGAGATTTTTTTTCTAAGTTTTTGAAATGCTATGAAGAAAAAGTGGCATTTTAATTTTTTCAGTCAAGTTTATACTAGTGTACGTGACAGGTAGATACGTTGCTACTACGAGTATTGTTACAACAAAAGTAAAACGACTGCACAAGAAGAAGGGCTATGTTTTTCGAGTGTATGTATGTATGAGGTTTCTTTGGCGCGCCCTACAACCTAAACAGCTTGATGGATTTCGACATGTGAGGTGTTGTTTGAATTGTCTTGATAGTGGAAGGACATAGGGTACAACATTTTACAGCCGGATATTTTGTTTTTCTTTTAATAATGTTGCTAGTGTTTATTAAGAATCTAACAATTCGCCGTACTTTTTTTCAACGAGTTTAATGCTTTCTTAGTCCATCTAGACATATCAATAATCAAAGGTAAGGCCAAAAACCTTTATAAAATAGTTGGACCTATCTTCATATTCACATTATCAGGTAGGTGCGCTCGCATGTTCTCCACGACCCGTGGCTAGGTGTAGAAACCTATTACTCAAACTTGATCGCCTCTTGGGCTGTTAATGGTGCATTATGAGCCAAGGGGTTCACTTACTTCCCCGTACGCCGTTATCTTTGGAACACAACTGTTTACCTTTCCTATAACGTTTGTGTTTCGTCATGAGGAAAACGCTCGTCATCTCTAGGCATTTATTTAGAAAACTTAGCGTTCTGATTCTACTTTGAAACAACGAATTAACATTATAGCTATATATACCTGCTAAGTAGCTGTAGTTGCTAGATACCTATAGCTAGTTACACTTTGTGTGTGTGTGTGTGTTTCCCTTTGATTTTAAAAGCAACCTCCATGTCAAAGGTTGTCTAAATCCGTTAAGTTAAATCATAACATATTTACACACACTTTCACAAATAAGCATTCATAATATTATTTTAATACCCTCTATTACCAAAATACCCAAAGCAACTAAGTCTAGTTTTGATTACTAATTTCCTTAAGTTAATTATGATTTAGAAAAGTTTCCTAATCTACATCTAAAAGGCACCTTTAACGTGAAGCGCAAAATACGTATGAAACTCCTCTTCAGCGTCTCTATGAATGGGGCGTCCTATTCAGGCTGTTTAAACTTATACCATGCCCCTTTACTTCATGAATTGTAAAACGCAAAACCGTGTGCGCTGAATGCTTCATACATTTGCATAGCACGTTTCCACATGGCCACCCCCTGTTATTACACTTTGCTAGTTCGCTGCGCGGGTATTGTGTCAAAGCATGAAAGTCAATGCCGAATCAACCGAAAAGCGAGCAAAAATTGTCGCTCTCAGTTTTTCGATGTTTATTCCAAACTTTTTTCAAGCTGTGGTGAACGAGGTTATTTGTTTTAATACAATGTAGTTTAGGAGCTGCTGTATTCAACCAATACCGGTACTGGATAATCTGAACCTGCGTCCCAATAAGTACTTATTACAATAATGCTTTACAAATGTTTGACTACCTCGGTAGTAGTGAACTAGCCCTCTCAGCTAGGGGGCGTGGGTTCGATTCCCACCTAGGGCAAACATTCTTGTGATAAACATTTGTGTTTGTTCTATGTCTGGGTGTTAATTATCTATTTAAGTATGTATTTAAAATAGATACTCGAATATGTATTTAGCCGCCATAGTACAAGCTATGCTTAGATTGGGGTCAGAATATCGTGTGCAAGTGTCAAAAAAAAATAATTGGAACTAGCAGTCATGATGTATTGGGCCGTCTTCTGTTTTTTCCTAGAAGACAATCAAATTATTATAAACAAACTAAAACTCTGTAAAACTCTGTAGTGCATAGTCGCCACATCACCTTACAATACAATACAATACATCTTTATTGCACACCAAAAATATAAAGTAAAACAAACATAGAGAGAATATTAAAAATAAAATATCATTCGGCAGTACAAGGGCGGCCTTATCGCCTAAAGCGATTTCTTCCAGGCAACCTTTGGATGGACAGGACATCTTTAAAATACAAAATTTATCAAAAGTGACAAAAATGAACTCGTATGTTATAATTTGTACTAGTTAAATAATAGCTATCTTATAAGTTAGAGTGTAGAAATGTACGTATATGTTATGTTTAAAAATAAATGACTTGGGACGATTTGGCTTCACAATTATCTACCTACATCACGAAAATCTAATATTTCCACAGCAAAGAGCTTTGAGTAGGTACCTACGCCAAAACATTCTAAAAAAAGAAATAAAAAGCCAAGTAAATGTCAAGACGAAAACAGAGTTTCGCCATGAATTATTATAATTACATTTTTTTGACAATAGTAGAGAATCCGTAAAAGTTTTAAGAGTTTAATTTAAATTGAGTTGTAAATTGAAACTTTTTATAGGTACATCTTGCAAAACCCGCTACTTTAAAAGGTTTCTCTTCTGAAGAAGGAATACTTTTGAAACAATATTTCAAAACCATTTTCCGAATCGTAAAACATTATTTTCCAATTTTCTTTTTAAAGAAGACCTTTACATAAAAAGTTAGAGACAACTAAAATACTCGTTTTATAAACAAGAATTTCTTTGGGCGCGTTGTTACTTTATTAAAAAGTTTGAACACGAATCGCTATTACTTAAAACTTTTTAATACATTTGAGTAGGAAAACGTTAAAAGTTCATTCCCTGTATTCAATTGTGTGAGATTTGGAGATGCAAGTTTTTTATGCTTAAACCTTCGGGCAAACCACTTTATTTATGAAAAAAACCACACAGTTTATGAAAAGGTAGTATTGGGCTTAATTTGTGTGTGGTAGTGTTTTGAAATAAAGTTATTATGAGCTATCTGCGCCATGCGGGCCGGTTACACCCACTATACCATCCAAAAAAAAAAGTACTTAACCATGTATAAGCTAGTGGCTAGACCTCGTCGCATTCCTCACTAGATTCTCGTATATTTTTGTGAGCAGGTTTAATAATTTACAGTTTTTTTTTGCCGAGCCAAATTTTAGATATTTTTCAATTAAAAAAAAAAACTCCCCAGTTTGAAAAATTCTAAATAATTATCGTACCTACTCACAAAATTTCAAGAGAATTGGTTAAGAAAGAACCATATTTCAAATATTTTTTTAATTAAAAAAAAAATTCTTCCCATTTTGAAAAATTCTAAATAATTATCGTACCTCCTCACAAAATTTCAAGAGAATTAGTTAAGAACTGCAACATGTAGAGGAAGACAAAGATTCGGACAGAGATCCAGACAGAATTCAGACATACAAAATCATTTTTGTCGAAGCTGAAGTAGAGACACTTCGCTCGCTAACGCTTGCGAGGTCGATTATTTATATTCAAAAAACCATTAAATTCAGTTGAGCCGTTTTAGCGTTTATAAGTAACGCACACATACACACAATTAATCACTCTCACTCAATCACAGCTTAATGTTTAATTTTAGTGTAGTGTCGTTGCGGTAAAAGCTAGTACTTAAACGTATTTTTACTCGACTGCGCAAGACGGAGGGTTAGGTTTTTCGAGTATACATGTGGTTTCTTTGGCACGGCCTACAGCCTAAACAGCTTGATGAATTTCATTTGAATCGTCTTGATAGTGTAGGTGACATAGGGTACACATTTTTAGTGACTGTGTAAATCCGTAGTGTCAGACTATAGGTTATCTTATTATTATGATTTATAAATCGGGAATTACTAACGTACGATTCAGTTGATTATTCCGACAATAGTTTCAACCGCATTCGCCGGTCTTCATCAAGGCGAGTGCGCGCGCGCGGCTGCGTCTCGTATAGCACATTATTAAACATATTTTCTAAATCATAATGTGTGAAAACCACGTCAGTTTCCATAACAGACTAATATCTTATTTGCATCCGGGCTTTTTTTCTTTTCCTTTTAATAATGTTACTGGGTCTCTCCTTTATTATATCCTTTACTAACCAGCTAGTTGCGCCTCGCAGTTTCTCCTACGTGTTATATTTATAACATGTGCCAAATTTCATCCAGATCCGTTCAGCCGTCCTGGGGTGATTGAATAACAAACATCCATCCATCCATCCACACATCCATCCAAACTTTTGCATTTGTAATATCAGTGTGTACTATTATTAAATTGTGGTTTATTACATCATGCATAACTAAATTATTAGATCAGAATCCTCGTACTGTGTTCTCGGCAACATTAATTATATTCATCGGTTAACCAATTACGATTATTGATTGTGATTGGGTAATTACTACCAACGATGTAATTACATCCGTTTTGGGTAATTACTGTTACGCTTTACGCACATATTAATAAGCTATGACTTAATTTTCGTTTCGGAAAGCTTTTTGTCGTTTTATAATGCTTTGTTCTTTGCACATACGCTGTGACTATTATATTTAGGTGTAGTTTAACGTTTTATTTGCAAAGAAAAAATAGTGTGAGAGTCCCTCCGCGCGGAAGAAGTGAAACTTCTGTGTATCTTACTTACTACGCGCATACGTTCGAGTGCCACGCATTCACTCTCGCTTTTTCTCTTTCTATACCCCTCCCCAGGAGCGTTAAACGTTTAACGCAACCTTGTTGGAAGTCGCAGTAGAGTGATTAAGCTGTTATCCACCACGCTTGCAGTGGGACGTAAAAGACTGTAATGATGATGACGACGGTGAACATAAAGAGAGTATTAACTTCTTGAGTTTCAAAAGTTGAAAAATAAGTTTAGCCATGATATAGTATGATATAGGTATAGAATATCATGTTCTAATAAGAAATTTAAACATTAACAAATATGCACGACAATAAGGGTGACAGAATAAGATCATGTGATCTTGAATGATCACATTCTCATGAACAAACGGTTTTTATTGGAGCCATAGATAATATTCCGTGATTGATTCTGATAAAATATGATAAACACGTGGGTATGCCTACACATCATAAAAATATATGTACATCATGAGAGCTAAATATTTTTAAAAATGTCGAAGGGGAAATTATAAAACCTTTCCCAGATCTTTCCCGGTAAGCCTATAAAAATATCACCCACAAAAATATGCTAAATACATAACAGTTTTCTGTTAGCGAACATTATCCCTCACTCAAATAACTTGGAATTTTGCTAGCTAAAATAAGAACGGCTAACTACATATAAGCCCACATGGTGCTTAGGTAAGTATGTAACCTATACGTTTAAACGAAACGATGCACTCCGTCTAAGCGCGGCTTACCTTACCTCGCCCAGATTTATAGATGTCAAAGAAATATGCACGCAAAGATTCTATCCCTCACGTAAGTTCTTTACAATGCGGCAATCTAGGTTAATACCACAGGTTTACCTACAAACGCAGTTTAATGCTTTGAGTGATTTTCATAGAATTTATACACATAACATACCTATGCTTTATACAGATACCGCTGCATTTTTTCAACAGAGCCTAACTGCATTAAGATTGTGTAACAAAACCCGAATTCGGCTAAACGTTCATTCGATCACAGTTAAAAGTGTCAAAATCTTGTTCGACAAAACTCATTAGTCAATAGGTTTGTCAGTTTAAATGTTAAACGGTAAAACGAACATCGAGGAGCAGTGGGACACCCAGCCAAGTAGGTGCCTATAACCCCGTAAAGTAAAGATACAAAAATAGATTGTCTTTACAATATACATATAGATACTCGTAACTTATAACTTTGCTGCCAAGCGGAACACAATTTTTCACCTCACTTATGCGAGGAAAATTATGTGTTTTTTTTTAAATATACAGTCGTGCTGGCAAGTGCGATTATTCTGCGGCTCTAATTTTAAAAACTTTTGCATTTAGATTTCGAATGATAAACAGAATCTTTCCGAGCTTGTAAGGTATAAAATAATTTAAATAAAATATTTTAATAATAATAAAGACCGTTCCGAAGACGGGTCTGAGCAGTAGCGCACTTGTAGCGCCTCACTCAACTGCCGTCTTTGTACTTGTTCACTCTACAAAACTTCAAGGCTAGAGTGAATAAGCACCTTATAGGTCGTCGTGCCCCATCTTAGACCACAACGTCGCTCAACATCAGGCGAGTTGGTGGTCAAACGACGACCTATTTAACATTAAAAAAATTAAAAAAAATAAATAAGTAATTTTGATAAATTATTTGAATACTTTTCTAAATCTTACCTAATAATAGACCATACAATGAAATAGGTGCAAAAAAATGGCTATATGTTTTAACAATATTTTTTTTTTTAATCAGTACCAATAATTTATTAATACTTTTAACATTTTATCCGTATTTTCGTAAACGTAAACGTAAAACTTTTCGTAAATTGTTCTACATTACAAACACTCGTAATAAAGTAAAAAGCCTTGAGCTGGTCAAAACATTTCCCAATAACTATCACATGGGTACCAAACCTTTTCCTTTTATTACGCGTAACATATTTCATAACAAAATTTATGTTTACTGAATATGTCACGAACGTAGGCCAAAGGGCAATTTTCAGTTCACCACTCGGAAAAAAAAGGTTTGCCTGAAGGCGACGGCTAGATGTTATCTACTAGGAGAGAGCGGGATAGATTGATCATTTGGGTCACCTGTCGCGCTGAATTGCAACGTAACCACAAAGTTAGATTCACACGCAAACAGATTTCCATTCGATCTAATAGTCACTTAGGATTTATTATCACTTTGCCATCTAGAACTGTTTCTGTCGAGAATTGAAAGGGGAATTATAGGTCTTACATGAAAATTTCTTGCCTTTTGTGTGCGAGAACAACCTTATTTATTCTTAGTAACGGAAGAATCAAAGAAACCAAAAAGATAGCCTTCTAAGTAAAACAATGATTTACGTAGTTTTTGGTTTAAAATATTTATTTGAATATAATAATATGTCGTTGGTTTGAAAAGTTAAACGTCTCTGTTATGTTTTCTAACAAATATATCGTCATATAGAAGGGGTTGGCAAATGTAGGTGTTGTAATTCACCTTGCATTACAACACCCACACTTCGCTGGATAAAATCCAGTCCCAAATGTGAGCTTATCGCCATCGACCGGGCTCACGTTATCTATTTAGTAGATGACATTAAATACGCACATATATTATTTATGTAAGTTCAAAAATGCACAAACGGTCCGTGGTTTCAGCTCGGATCGAACCCTCTTGCTTAAGAGGCGAGCTTTCTTTCAATTAGGCTATAATCGCTTTTTTCTAACGTTTTTTTCTAACTGAAGTATTTAGTGCTTGTATCTAATCTAGAGCACTGCACGAGTAAGTCCACAACGCTGCGTCCAAGTTATCCAGAACGGTGACAGTCCATTTATCTTATTTGCTGCTCGGTTAATTAAGTTCCCGCAGAGGTGTCGTAATTTCATTGTTCATTTGGTTGATTTACGTACAAGTACGAGCAGGAATGTTTTTGAATGGTTTCGGATTACGTTTTCGATGTTTGTTTCATCATGATTATCAATTTTACTGCATTTTGATTTATTTATTTATGAATTTTACTGCATTATGATTGCAGTTTAGAAGTCGTTAGGGAATGAAACTATGTTTTTTGAGTGGATGATAACAATGAAAAGCAAGTTTGATTTGTTTAGAAAAAACATTGCCATTCATTTATTTGTTTTGTTAGGAATTGTCATTTATTTTGGTGGCGTTTGAGCCATGCTGTTTCAGAATATTTTTGTTTGTACAAAAGGGAAAATGCATTTCCATTTAAGAGGCTTAAATATTGTGCTCAAAAGTTAATTACATTTGCTAAAAATAACCATTGTTTATTTTTATTGTAGTAAAAGTCTTAACCCGTATTTATGCTAAAGACCCGTGTAAGCCTATTAAAAACATTATTTTTAACGTCGCGTACGACTTTACGGTATCAACACGCCGTAAACATTAATCATAACACATTCCATTTGAAGTCTCACTAATCCAGGGGTATTAATGCGTGTTTACTAAAAGCCTAAGCGGGAAAGTAACAAATGGGCAGTCAACTGATTGGCCCATTGTCCATGCACACCATTACGGCGTTACGGACGTAAACGTAAATACACCGCGGCCCGCATGAAGCCAGCCTTTCGGATAATCAGTCAATATTGGACTTGACATTGATCAATTACTTATACAAAAATGTTTCGGTTTTGTTGCATTTCTTTTGTACAAAATGTTGGTCTCGTCTGCAGTATTCTGACCACATAGTAGAAACAATAAATTCTTGAACGATTCAGCGATGTTCAAAATTTGTGAGCAGCTTTGCCATTGGCATTGCATCATTCCCTATACCTATTAGTTATTTTGTCAAAGAAAGAGGTAGATAGAGTTAAGTGGCCATTGCATATCTAGCTACAATCTTTATTACATTTTTCTTTTGCTAATATGATCAATATTACATTTAAAATCCAAATAAATATACATTTTCAGTGGTAAGCGAGACGCAGCGCGCGCGCGCACTCGCCTTTAGAAAGACCGCCGAATGCGGTTAAAACCATAGTTGGAATAACCGACTTAATCGTACGTGAGTAATTCCCGTATTATAAAATCATAATGTGTAGTAATAAACCACGTTAGTTTTTATAATTAAACTATACATTTATAAATATCCTCCTCCAAACCAATTTAAGACAAAGACAACTGGAGGTCTATCACAGATATGGAAGTCAAACAACTTCATTGTTTACGACTCGCCTCTGTGCAAATTGTACATATCCGTCCATCTCGCTTTACTAGATATCGGTCTTTATACGAATCAAACTATTTGAATACCACTAGAGCAGCTGAAACGCGCTGAGCCACAAATTTGTCTGACGAGAAGCAAATATTTACCGCATCGGTTCACTCCTCGACCTTTTCTATTTGAGTAGCAGTAAATAACTGTGTTACTTCCTAGAATCGCCTAAGCTGCGGGGCTGCCATCATTTTGAAATGTCAACGTTATTTCGACGTACCGTGGCTCAATCAAAATCTTTCCGAGAATGTTTAGTATTTTGAGTCTCACTTTCTGAGTGCCCATTGTGTTTGTTAAGACCTTACTTCTTACCTGTCTATTTTAGTACGTTTCCAGATAATTATACCATATGTGACCGGGAAACGGAGATATTTCCTTCATAATAACGAATATGACATAACAAGCAACATTATGTTTTCATGGAAAAGCAAAAACCGCGTGTAAGTCTCTTTTATTCGTGACAATTCTAAGTTTATATAGAATCACTTTGTTGACAAAGATAAGTAGAATTGTGAAGATCGGCAGAAATACCAAAAGGCCAATACCGTTTTGCCATCAATATATATTACTCAAAGCCAGCTAAATGCTCGAATACGACAAGACAAAAATAAAATTGGACAAGGGGAGCATTCAGCTCGTTACTCCAAAAAAGGCTAAATTCTTCGCAAATAACCTCTTACAGCGATCAGTATTGTCTTGTAAGTGCCAAATTAACGAATTATGTGGATACAAATACGGTTACTGGGTTGTTTACCAAGGGAACTTGGTCGGATTTTATCTAATATCGGAACTTTTGGCTTCATCTTGATCTTGGGTAATCTTGTCATGCTGGTTTATCGTTATTTATGTACTTAGCAGCTGCTATTAGGTACTAGGATTTCTCTGTTTCTATACCAGTCTTTAGCCCTCGATACAAACAGAGAAATGTTATAAGTTTAACGTTGTATTTGTGTATGTGGTTTGTATCTCCCAAACGGAGGAACCTATTATGTCTTGTATTTCTTTAGTTTTAAAGACGTTATTCAAACTTGTTATAAAACTAATTTTCTTCGACAAGCTAGTGTGTAGCACTATAATCTATTTTGCATTATCATGCCGTTGAGGTGTAATTGGGTAAATAACTAATCCAAGTTTGGATGTAGTTATATTACCCAATTACACCTTATTTTAAACTAGCTGCACCCCGCGGCGTTACCCACGGTTTAAGGTCCCGCAGGAATACTTTACTTTTTAGAATAAAAGTTAGCCTATGTGTTAATCCAGCGTGTCAGCAACCTCCATACCAAATGTTGAGCTTGAGTTTGAGCGTGAAGAAGTAAAAACAAACACACTCACAAACTTTCGCTTTTATAATATCAGTGCTAATACAACATGATAATCAGTTCTATTCTGTAATATCTGTTCCTTGATATAACGTACGTAAATAGATCTGGTAGATCTGGTAGCAAATGTCAGAGTTATAAATATTTGCCCAAGTACCGAGTCCCGCTCCGGTATGCAGCATTCAGGCTATGAAATATTGCAGAAGCTCGAACTTACGCTGAACGCATCTGTGTATCCGCTCTGATATTAACGATGATGTTCGGTTCAGAATATTTGTGTGTATAGTGTTGCAATGTTAAATTATCTGCTCCATATTCCTTTTGATTTTGTTTGTTGATCTTGAAAATATATTATGTAAGCAATTACTATGCACTGGTATTAGACGTTAAGAATTAGCCACTTTTAAGAGATATTTTTACTTAGTTAATCGCCTATTTTTTGTTGGAAAGTGACGGTCTTTAGAACATGTACGAGTAAATTAATGTTGCCCCCAGCGTTTAAAGCCAGTCTCTAAAGTGAAAAGAGATGTGTGAAACGTGATCCTTTGTAAGTAGTTCATTTATGTTTTGGGCATCCCTCCGTGGGGCGTGTAAACAGAACTGTCGTCCGGCAAGTTGATGCGTCACGCAATATCAGAATGATTGATGAGGGAGCAGACTGCGCTCGGTCTGACCGCAGCGGCAGCAGCGGTCACATACTGCTTACTGCTGACTTTTTGAGCGCTAGAGAGATACATATATACATATATATAAAAAATGCCTCTCAGTTTTTTGTCTGTTCTTCTGGAAAAAGAGCCACTGCTCTTTTCTTGAACATGGTGGTGGATTTTTAAAACTTTAACGTTCAAATGTGTATTTTTGATGAAAATGAATTGAGTAAAGATTGACTTTGACTTTGTTCCAAAGCTTTTAGACCTAAAACAAAATAAAAAAGTAAGTTTTTTAAATGTTTTTTTTAATCACATCTTGATTTTTGAAAATTCTTGGAATTTGAAAAAAATCCAAAAACTGCCTCGACAAAATAACTCTAAACAATTGTTTATCGTACTTACGCACAAAATTTCAAGAATATGAGATAAATAAGACAAAGATCTGTGGCCCTATTCGGAGATTTGAGATTTTCATCTCACCTTTTTTCGTCCTTGTTGCTCTCGTTTGAAACGTCATAGGTGTGAGAAGGACCAAGATAAAATCTCATCTCATCTCACGCGCAAGAATAGCTCCCCTGGAGAGAGATCCGGACAGAAAGCGGCCATACGAAAGCCTTTTTGTCAAAGCTGAAGCAGAGTTGCTTCGCTCGATAACGCTTGCTCCGTGGAACCCTTCGTGCGCGAGTCCAACTCACACTTGACCGATTTTATAAAAAAAAATGTTTAGTGGACCGTTAAGGTATGGACATACATATAATAGAGGACGTTAAGATCTGCGTACTGAAATCATGCAGACGTTAATCTAAGACGAAAACGAAAAATATGGTTGGCATTCCTAACTTTTCATTCACACCTATGCCTTCATAACTTTTACACGACTGCTATGCAGGTTCGTGTCCACACATTACCATGACAGACTTGTGTGATTGACAGGCATTCAGCTCGGTCCCATTCAATGCATACTGCTGTCTAAAATATTTCGGCTACAGCCGCTGGGCTCACTCAATGCACCTTCCTTTCATACTGTGCTCAATTAACTATGACGTGAATACAAAAGGTCAGTATGTTGCTTTTGTAATTAGCTCTCATACAAAATAATTAATCATCATCAGCATTACAGCCTTTTTACGTGTTATCCTACGTAGAGGGTGATTGAGTCGTTATTCACCACGCTGGCTCAGTACGGGTTTATTTTATATTATTTTTATTTTATTTTATTTGTGGGTACAGTCATAGACAAAAAGTTAATTTGTATACATCAAAAATACACATCAAAAGGAATCTCTTTTAACTTAAAGTCCACTTACGACTATACACAACTTACAACTTAGAACTTGACACATTCAAAGAAAGAAACAAATTAAAATAGTTTAGAAAAATTACAAAAAGAGAGATAATCATAATCAAAAGAATTTAGAAAAAGAAAAATTTTTTTGAACTTAAATTAATTTTAAACTATAAAAGTACGAGTCTTTGTTTAAAATAGATTTATAAGATCCATATGAATGCGAAAAAATGTCACATTTCTTTTGAATTCTAGGATAATTATGTCGGTTTCTTCACTATGTTTTCCTATGCCTTAAGAGCACGTGTCAAATTCACATGTCAAATTTATATGCATAATAAACTTTTTCTACGAAGGAAAAGTTAATTGATTCCTGGTTACTGGCACGGCCAGGATCGAACCCACGACCTTCGGATCGGCCCGGTCCATCCCATTAGGCCAATACAGCTCTACACAAAATAAATGCCTACAACTATATTAGTTTTTTGTTTAAAAAAAACATAGCTTCGCTATTTTGAAAATGTCCAAAAACTGCCTCAGCAAAAAGAAATATATTTAATGAACAGATCTACTCACAAAGCTTCAAAATAAACGGTAAAGAAATGCGACTTACAAACGAAGACAAAAATCCGGAATTCAGTCCTACGAAAGCATTTTTGTCGAAGTCAAAGCATAGACACTTCGCTCGCTAATGCTCACTCAGCCAATAAATGCGAATGTTTGTGTTTGTGTTTGTTACTTCTTCACACTCAAACGGGTGGACAGTTTTTGATCAAACTTGGTACTGAAGTAGCTTAAAACCTAGATTAACACATATACTACTTTTTACCAGCTGGTAAAACCACGTACGTAATTAGTGATTAAACATTTCAAGATAAGAAGTAGATTGTAGCAAAACACAGTCATGAAAATAAGCGAGAAATTTCAAAATTCTTTAACTAACGGCAGCATTTAATTTTACTAAACTTAACTTTGAAATGACAAACGTGAAGGACTTAGAATTATTTACTAGGTCATCCTGATATACTCTAGAAAGGTAGAGAAAGAGACTCTAGGTAGGTATACCTACCACGTGTAGTATCTACTGAACTGAATCTTTTATCTGAGACCTACTTTTAAGGTTAGATATCGTGACTAGCTTTGCCTTATCCAGATATTCGGTCTTACTAATAAACGTTGTGTAGTCTCGGAGAGTTATAGTGTTTTATTACCCGACTGCGCAAGAAGGAGAGTTATATTTTCGAGTGTGTGTATGTACATATGTGGACATGTATTTATGTATGAAATTTATTTGGCACGTCCTACAGATTAAACAGCTTGATGGATTTCGAAATGTGAAGTGTCATTTACATCGTCTTGATAGTGGAAGTGACTTAGGTTACAATAATTTGCAGCCGGGTTTTTGTTTTTGTTTTAATAATGTTTCTTATTCTCAGATTTTTAACTTGATAAAAAAAATAAAACACTGATAACTATTCCGAGTCGTTTATTAGTAAGGGGTTTGTGTACTAGTAACCTAGTAACTATTACATTACTAGTAACCTTTACTTGTCATTTCATAAAATTGTTTACCAAGAAAACGTTTCATATCGAATATTTACTTATTTAGTTAAATAACCTGACCGGTTATTTGGACTGTTCCGACACTGACAATACGATATTATGTGTAACAACATTAAAATGTTATTTTCAACAGGAACTGCTCCAAATAGCAACACATCGATAACTCTTGCTTATCTTACAGACGAAAATATCACTGGAAAATAATGGTCGTGAACAAATACAAACATCGCTCATCGTCCTGATTTATTGTGAGTACAAAAGGGATGTAACGAGGCTGGAATAAGTAGTTATACCTATCTGGTTTCTCCTCATCATCATCATTATCATACCAGCATGGAACACTATGTCTTCTATGCTGTCTTTGTCCACAAAGACCGCCCCCAATGATCTCCACAACGCAACGATCGGTCTTGCGATCTCCGCATCCATCGATTTCCCGCAACCCTCACGAGATCATTGGTTCACCTTGTGGGAGGCGTTATTCGGTGTTCCTGATTTTGTATCTAATCGTTATAAGTACACCTTATTTTCTTGTCTTGGGAATGTCCACGGCTACTATTCTACACGTACTGTTGTTAGGGTTAAGTATTTGAAATGAAAAACTATCTACACGAAGAATAAGAAGTACACTACATTTAATATGCTCCTACTAAAAATCTGAATATTATGTATAAAAGTAAATACTCTCAAATAAATGTACTTAGCTAAGACTACGTTTTTTTTTTAAATCGTCATTAGGTATTAGAAACGTGCACCAAGTAAGTAAAAACGAGTTGTCTGATGAGAAAATGTCTGATTAAATGTCTCTGATGTCGTGTCGTACAATTTTATGGCAATTACCGCGTTATACAAGTTTCGGTGAGCAAACTCGTATAAGCTAAGTGGTTAGCCTTATTTAGCCGCCAGCCCAAAATGGCTCAATATTTATACTGGCATAACACATGCCAGTAGCAGGTGTGAAAAAAATACAACACTTTACGAAGTTCCGAACTAAGACAGACATTCTTGTAAACAGGTGTTGTCACGATTCATAACACGAAACAAAGGATTTATTTCGGTGTCTCGTCAACAAGTCAAGCGCAGTGCAATCCCACGCAATCACCGCACAATGTTGCCGCTCGCGCATCCTATTCTGCTATTGCACCTGAGTTCCCCTTGTTCGGAACTGGAGCACGGCGCGTCTTTTCACTGCGATTGTGTTACGTCTCATTGTCCCGTTGCATTTATTCTCCGCTATTCAGTTTTCACGAGCTTTCCCTTTCTCGAGACCGAGACAACTCGCACGAGTAGAGTTTTGAAATATTGTTCTGCTTTAAATAAGACATGTTATGTAATTGTTATTAATCAGGCTGTTGACAGACAGTACTTATTAAAGAAAAAGGATGTCGAAAATACTACATTTTTACCTAACATTTTTGTTAGTTCAAAATATCAATCTGATGTCTATCTACGAATATTGTACGTCCCGAATACGAGTAGGTATATGACTGAAACCTCTGCCCATCTATCATGTTGATATTGCGCGGCGTATCAATCTAGTGACAGTTTTTATGCTGTCAAATCTACGAGCTGAGTGTGCCTTTTTGAAAAACTTTTGAACTGTTTTATTTATTGAGGTGGATCCATCCTAACAAAAGTTATTTAAATAATTCGGTTAACCTACTTCATGCCATAATTGAGAACTATATATATTTCCATAATATTAACTAGTATCATATCGCCTTTGGCAATCTTGAAGAGAGCCAAAGCGATTGCTTCTCATTTTCTTTGACAGCACCGTCCAAATAAAGCGACAGGTCCCTATTCCTCTCCAATCTCTGAGGTGCTGCATAAATAGAACTAAATTGGAATCCTCCAAAACTCCGGCAGTGGACTCCACGTCCTTTGGGCGGAGGAGGATGTGTGGGGACAAAGTACCTAACAAACTTGAGAGCTGGCACTATCGGTCTAGACTAGACCGCTGTGACTCGCCCGAATTCCTACTGGGATTAAATTGGACGTAATGTCTGCTACACGTGAATTAAATTGCCACCTAACGTATGCATAATTTCGTTCGGACATTTGGGAACGCCGATGAATCAATTTCCATGGATGAAGTTGCGAATTCGAATACGAATATTTAATCACCATAATTGGAGGTGACCATCATTATAATATTCAGGAATAAAACACTGTGTTTACTTAATATTCTCAGTTGCTTTCTCTTTCGTTTAAAAAATACTTTAAAGTTTATAAGGCGTTCCGATATTTTTATAAGTTTCTTATCTCCCGGCGAAGGTAAGGCAGACACTTTAATGTTTTTTAAAAGTTCTATCTTCTCGAGTAAAACAGATGGATACAGTTTTAAAACTGTTCGCCAATTCCAGATTGCGCGCTTCGCCAGTACCAACTTTATCTAACAGTTGATTGCACTCTCTCCTTTAGAAAGTATCGTTAGAATGTTCACTTCTGTTATTTATCAAAAAAACTTTTTTATCGAGAGTCTCACATTTTATAAAACGACGCAGCGGGGATCTGGTTTTTGTCAATATACTTCGGAGTGAATGGAGACTGAAAGCAATCATTTGCTAAAGTTTTGACACGTACGGCTGATGTCTACATTATTTTTTATTTAAAACAGTTCGTAACTGATACTTTCTTAGATCTTAGGTTATAAAATTACGTACATACGTTTATGTTTACACAAAAACTTTGGTCCCTTTAGATAAATAGAGGTTTCATCTCACTTATTAATTAACTGTTTATGTTTATTTTTATTCTATACTTCGATCGTTAGGAATCATTTTCAAAGCTGAGTTTAAATTTTTTGATCGTTATCGTTCTTAGATCGTCTGCTCTTAAAATCTACTCCTATATTTAATTAATGTAGTTTATTTAATTGTCTCATTTTTGAATCCTCAGGTCCTATTGATTTAACAGATCTAAAAGTCGCTAGAAATAACACAAGTGTAACTAGAAATTCTGTCGAAAAAGATTTTTTTAATTTTAATATGAGTTAATGGCTTCTCCTTGATTGTGTGTGAAACTAATGAAATAAAAAAGTATTCTTGTCAAGTTTAAGTAAGTCCTTCAAAGTTTTAGGTACTTATGAAAATAAACCAACGATTTTATGTGCATCTGTGTTTCTTTCTGCTTAGCATTATTTACTCTAGCTTTGTACACACATACAAAATTGCACTAGTCTACTTTCTACCTAGAACGTTCCCAATTCGAATGCCGGAAATAGAAAACTATAGAACGGAAGTACAAAACGTCAATACACTCGTGTCAACCGAAAACAAACGGTGAAGTTGAATTGAATTCAAGTTAGAGTAAGCATGTGTTCTTTGTTCTATCCAGTGCAACAATGGCATTCGTTTTCTGCAGCTTGAAATTTCAAGCACATAGTGGGTGACATTTTTATTTAAGATGACGACTAAGCGCTGAGGATTCCTGACGGGCTTGCGTTAACTCTACAATAGCATAAAGGGTTTTAATGGAATTGTTGAGACATAATAAAATAACTGAAAATAGTAGAAAACGTGTTGCAACTAACATTAATCTTAGTCGGCTATTTTTCTAGGCCAAACAAAATCATTATAAAGATAAAAGATTATTGCTTGCACTAGAAATGGCATGCTTAGGATAAATGTAATTATTACTAATGATCTTATGATCATTACATTCTCCACTTTTACACCGGAACACAAAGATTTTTTACTTTTTTTCTCCTTTTCCACTTCACCATCATTTAATATCAAGCAACCTGAATAAAATTACTCATACTAGTATAACTTCAATTGGCATTAAAATTTGGAATTACTTCGGTTTAATTTATCGGAAATTATGAATCCTTCGTCAATCAGTACTGGCTTAAATTTTACTTTTATTGCCAGCTTGGAAATTGAAAAAGTCGATCGAATTGGTTCTTTCATTTTGTTGTTTGGTAAATTCATATGCTCCATTAATTATCTCACAGCTTACTGAATACTAAATTCTTGTCCGTGTTTAAATCAAGCGACAGTATTACAGCGATATTTATTTGACAACGCTCTGGAAGCCGTCACCTCGTAGATTACACTGTATGAAATTCTGCGGTAAATTATAACGTGAAATGACATTATTGCCAGGTTTATGCTGCCTTGTGTAACGAGTATATCGTAATAAAGATATATCAAAGGCGATATATAGCTGCTAGCTGCCGGTCTGTCGTGAAGTATTACTATGATGGAACGCAAAGATAATGATATTAATGGGTGAAGAGAGAGAAAGAAATTACCTACGTATCTCGCGATGTCAGTTTTTGGGGTTCTGTACCACCGTTAAAGGGAACCCTGTTGCTGTCACTCTGCTGTCTGTTCGTCCGTCCGTGTGTCATGGATTTCGAGCTCGTAAACGGAGTGAATTACAGACCCAAAACCGAATAGGTATTTTATTACAACTTAAGATAAATTATGTTTTAATATTAATTAATTATGTAATTGTAACAAGAAGCCAAAAAAACTGACGAGGCTATTTGCTATTACGACTAAATAAAAAAGTTAGTGTTATAATATGGACAAACACCAATTGTGGTTCGACTGGCAATTAGTTGTTTTTTTAACAAGTAAAAATGGGTGTGGAACAGAAGTTTTTAAGAAAAATAAATTAACGTCGTCCCAATAGTTAAGCGAGATCATAGCTTGTACAGTATTATTTTTATTTGTAAAATTTGATTGGCCATGAATTAAAGTATATGGTGATGATAGCCTAGTTGGAGAAGGCCCACCTTTCAAACCAGAGGGAGTGGGTTCGAACTCAGCCGATAACACGCACCAATTTGTTCATTGTGTGAACATATGTGCGTATTGTATGTCATCTGCTACATAACTGGAGCACGGTTTATGGCAACAGGCTCGCCCCCTGTTACATTTGCGACAGAATATCGTCCGGCAACATGTGGGTGTTGTATTACACCTCTGACAGCCCCTTTGGGGGAAAAGCGTGACGAAATGTTATGTTATGTATGAATTAAAGTACCTTTTCAAAAACATCAGCAAAATGACACGTTACCTATGCGAAGAAAAAGGTGGAACGTTTATTGAGCAATAGTAAAATTACATAAATAAATGTAGTACAAATTTAAAGTTCTTGCTCTACAATGCTACCGTAATAATCATCGTTTAACCATAAACTTAATCTATACACTGATCTACATTATCGTAGAACGCCAATGAGTCTCTTTATACATTTTTAATAGAACCCCATTAAAAAGACCCTCAAAACATGAAAAGTCGTTAAGATCAATCACGTAATGTGAACCGAAAAACACTGTTCGTAGTCAATTTTCCTCAGTAGTCTTCTTCATGTTATAAAAGTTACCGAAAAATTTACAGTTTTTTCTTGAAGTAATTATTTTTGTTACTAGTACCATAGAAAATAAAAATGTAATAGTTATAGAAACGTAAATGTTTTAAAAGATGAATAAAATCTAATCTTTCTTTGTGTAACCGCAATCATGTCTACGTGCTACGGCGTAGCGGATGCTACGTGACGTGCTACGAGTCTGGTGGCTTCTGATTCTACCTTTTCACGTTTTATGTCATTGATAAATGGTTTTATGAGTCTCATTTTAGTTTTATCTATAGTAATATTCGTTCTAGTTCTTTTTCACATTTTATGTATGAAAGAAATAGGTGATGAATAAATATCAGTTCAGAATATTATATCCGTCTGCAGAATGTTGTTTGATAAAAAATGTTATCGTGTGAAAATCTAATATCAGGTGTATTTTGACTCCAATTCCGTTTGCCGCTTTCCCAGGGGATATCCGGTTCGTTTGGTGCGACTACAGATAATTAATGCAAGTTAAGCCAATCGGGGACGTCGTCCCGCTTGGGAGTATTCTTTCCGCGCATCATTGAGCTGGAGATTATAGTTTGTACCGCTGGGACAATGGACAAAGGTTGTAGAACGAAACGCCGTTATGTTCAGGGTACACGACGACACTGACACTTTACACTTATGTCGAGCGACACCGCCACTACATGTGAATAATGTGTCGCGGAGTGTTCACACTATAAAAACACGATGTGTACGCTGAGACGGTCGATGTATACAGTGATTCTCTTAATAATAAACGTTAAACAGTAATTCAGTCGTTTAATTTGAATTTTTTAACTCAATCAAAAAAGACAAAACACTGCACAACTATTCCGAGGTCAAGTACTATTATTTTGTGGTTTTACGACGTTTATTGATCAGAAGGTGAGTTTCCTGAGTAAAGTTACAGAATAAACTAATGCCTCTGTGAGCTGGAGACCTCGCGGCTGGCGTCTGTCTCCTCTACAAGTCGCATTCTTCAACCGATTCTCGTGCAATTTTATGAGCAGAAACAAAAATACACAGACTTTTTTGCCGAGTCATTTTCGGTTTTTCTTTTTAATAGCGGAGACATTCTTTTTTCTTACAAAATTTCAAGAGAATCAGTTGAAGATGGCGAATTGTCAAGGAAGACAGGGATCAGGACAGAATTCAGACATACGAAAGCATTTTTGTCGAAGCTGAAGCGAAGACGCTTCGAACGCTAGGCTCGCTCGATCGATAACAGTACTACTCGCATAGTGTTGTCGTGTATCCTGACCCTTAGTATAAGCAAACTAGAAAGTATACCGCTGATAGTATTTTCAACGGCTTTGACGGGTTAGACACGGAAGGGATGCGCCTCGTCAGGCGGCGGGTTCAGTTGTTTACAGCAGTTGACATGCCATGTTAGATAGTTTTACGCTAAATATTCTAAACAGGTTAATGAAAAAAGTAAACTAAAATTCTTAGAGGTGCATGTTGTTTCTTTTGTTAGTGCAAATAAATTGTCGTTTGAAAACTAACTCGGGGTCATTCCACGTTAATTGAAGCCACATAACATATCGTCACGCCTTTCCCCCGAAAGGGCTGGCAGAGGTGTAATACAACACCCACACGTCGCCAGACGATATTCAGTCCCAAATGTGACGGGGGCTAGCCTGTCGCCATATACCGGGCTCAAATAATGTAGCAGATGTTATACGAGTACAATACGCACATATGCTCATACAATGAACCAATTGGTGCGTGCCGTCGGCTGGGTTCGAACCCGCTCCCTCTGGTTTGAGAGGCGTGGTTACTAAAAAACGATGGCAGTCTAGTTGGGGGAACTAGACTGCCATCGTTTTTTAGTAACCACGACCAGAAAAAATAAACTTCAACAAAATGTCTGCATAATAAATGTTACGTGAAGTTAAAATCGAATATTACATATATCGATAGATAACACACTAAAATGTTAAAATTTGTTTTTTTTTCTATGTAAGATTCCAGATAAGATATATAAGTTCTAGATAAGGTTTTACAGCTATTTAGCTAAATTTCAATTTACATACGAGTAAATTAAACAAAAAGAGGATAATAACAAAGTTACAGATATGGGTAGGTCGATAAATGGAGCAAACCGATCCCAACCGCCACCAAGGATTGACTATTATAATTGGTTAGCGACGATGTGGTTGAAAATGTAGTAAAATATTAGAAAAGTATAAATAATTAAGTATGCTAAAAATATTACAGAATAATAATGGTAAGCACACAAAATTAAATGTTACACAATAATATGTCATGGCATCTTAGGACGAAAATAACCTGAACTTGTTACATATTGTAAAAACTGTCGGATGCAAGAATCATATATTAACGTAGCCTCCTTTTTATCCAACGAAAGACGTAACAAAGTAGATGACATCAAACACATACCTATATTCTAGGATTCTCAATTCCTGGAGTTTTCACGAATAGGCTTAATTTACCTAATAAATAATCTTTTTTCATCGTTATACATCGTATGCAAGAAAAAAATGTGAATTTCTATTCATGAAAACTCCAGGAATTGAGACAATTTTACCGAGGTCTCACACATCGGTTGAACTCTTTATGTGGTCTAACGTGGATACAAAGATACCGATTACCATACATACCTACTAAAAACATTAGCCTCTTTTTAGGAACTTTGGTGAGGAAGTACAAAATATACCAAAGATAAGCATCGAAAACATTTTCATACGCTTATAACAGTTCAATATTTGAATTTAGAAGTTAAAAGTTGCAAAGAACCATAATTGTGGCATATTTCATGACTCGCGACCAAATTCTTGCGGCATTATATTTTTCACGCGCCATAAAAGTTTGCCAAACTTATAAAAGCAGAACTGCAGAGATGAAAATATAATTGGTTTGAATTTCCAACGTAGCTTCTTTGGCCAAGAATAATATCGGGCGCAGTCTAAATTCTAACCGAACGAGTTTTAGCGGGGACGTGAAAAAAAAAGTCGGCTAATACGAATGGTATTGAAACGTCTGTTTTCGTATTGTTTCCAAAACGACTGAAAAGTTTCTAAGCTTCTCTTCTGCTTCAAAACTTTTATGTATATTATTGTTAACCGACTGCTCAAGGAGGGTTGTGTTTTTCCTGGTATGTATAAATGTATGTAAGTATGTGTATGAGGTTTAGGCACGCTCTACATCCTAAACAGCTTGATGGATTTCGACATCTGAGGTGTCATTTGAATCGTTTTGATAGTAGAAGTGACATAGGTACAATATTTTGCAGCCCGATTATTTCTTTTTCTTTTAATTACGTTACTTGTTTTTACTTCATTAAGTTTCCATCATTTTACGGCTTCATGACTTGGACTTGATTATTTACTACTTAAGTATTTTGCTCGATTTGGATAGAGAATAAATGGCTTACTAACGGACTTCAAAAAAGGAGGAAGTTCTCATATCGGCTGTATTTTTTTTTTATGTTTGTTACCGCATAATTCATTTTAGCTAAATGATAACACGTCATTTATGAATCGATTTGGAAAATTTATTTTTTGTTTGTAGGATTCTATTTAATTTATTTAATAAAAAACAGGACAATTCTATAAGTACAGGATGTACTTATAACTATATATATTATTTATACTTATAACTATTATATAGATAGATAGATAGATGTACTTAATATAGCACTGTACCTACAGAATTGTCCTGTTCTTTTTAATTCAAAATTCAGTTATACTTACGTGAGTTGTTTTTTATTTAGTTTATAGCAATAGCCTATATTTTACAAAATTATAACATCTTAAATAAACGATACTGGCATATGCATGTGTGCGAAGTCAAAATTATCGAAGAATTAAAATAATTTAACCCAAACAAGGGGTTCAAAGAACAATTTGTTCACATGACGATATAAATAAAAGTAACTAAGTAGTACCGCTGGTAGTTTTATCTACTTAGAAATAAATGTTGGTATTTATTGTTAGCTGTGTGATGACCAACAGAGTAATCTCTATATATTAAAATTAATATTTATTTCCCTTGGTCATCTCATCACGCGTGAACATATGGAACATTTTCGCTTTCTTTTTTGTTGTCATTGTTACTGTCAGGAGAAGGATCTTATGAAAGAAAAAAAAAAGCTAAGCGGAACATTAGACAATTTTCAAAGTTAAGACAGCACAATGTCTGTCGGGTCAGCTAGTGATTATGTACAAGTATACAAGATACTGGTTTTGGGTCTACCCGTCAAAGTGAACAACTTTCAGAACACAAGTTTGCAAAATTCGGGACAGAAAAAATTAAGTCACCATACAAAATAACTAGACACGTTATTAATCTTGTATGGAGATTCGATTGTTATATTTGTAAATTTTATAAACGTAGGTTTTAAAAGTTGTTTACTGTAACAAGTACAACAACACCCAAAAAGTGTTACTCCACCCAAAACCAGCACAGTGTATGCCTAACTGATTATTTGGTAGGTATATTTCACAAAATTTCGTTTAATATAATTTAGATTAAAAGGCCTAACATTAGGACTCCATTAGACACTATTCCAGTGGATAGAAGATAGTTAGTCGACAATTCCATTAAATAAATGATTAATTTTCTTGAGCGCTACCGTGCTTCAGCGAGAATGCATCACGTAAATTGTTTGATATTTTCGAATATCTAAAACTCTTGCACATCCACTCTACGTTAAGCAATAACAAACAATTACCTATGCTTATTAATGTCACAAAATATTTAAGTAAATAATTTAAAAATACAAATAACGGATAAGAAAAATATATATTCTACTTAAGAAATCTATTTAAAGTGAAACAATGACACAAAAATTAGAATCAGTGTTAAGAGTCTTTATTTATATCAGTACCGAAAGTAGTTTTGTAGTAGGTACAATAAATATATTTATACAATATTTATTAATAATATTAATTAATTTATTAATATTATATAAATATTTTTACATATATATTTAAATAATATATTTTTGAATGTTTAGTTTAGATTTATTTTGTATTTGGTGTCAATAAAGAGTTTTTGTATTGTATTGTATCAATTAATTTTAACGAGTCAAAAATATGTATATTGTCTACCCGAATGAAACATTAACTTTTGTTGTTCATCGTCACTTTTTCAAAAACAAAACAAAAAACAGTAAAAAGTTTCAAGTATAATACATGTCATTCCACCACGACATGTTATGACACAATACGAGTGAAACTTTACCCATAACGTTAACAGATAAATAATTCATACAAATGACATACTTACTTCTTCATACGTACGAAGACAATGAACGAAGTGGCACGACACAATCATAAGTTTAAAGTAATTTCAATCCAACTAAACGTCATTATTGCGGTGACACAGTCACTGGGTCCGTTCACAGCGTCTCATAATATTGTATCATTAAAAAGTTAATTAGTAGTATTGGCCACGTGCGCGCTTGAGCGCGGGAAATCGGAGTATTTAGCGCCAAAACCGACCTCCCCCGAGACCACCATCCCTCGCAATGCCCGACTATACACTGACAACTGTCACCCGGCTCCAACCGGCGTTTTGCTCGCTTTTACTACGGACGATTTTCCTCTTTTGCCCTATCTTGCTTTAACGAAAATTTATATACACAGAGAACTGTACGTACACACATGAACGACAACTTAGTTCGCGTCGTCCGGATTTTGTACACCTATACAACGGAGGTATTTGTGTGAGAGCTGTGTATGTGGAGGTGGTCTGTGGAAGACGCATTTCGGTATCGTTCCAATGCGTTGTTGCACACAATAACATCTGTTTTGGTCCAATAAATGTTTTAATCAGGTGGAATAGGGCTGAGTTTCAGTTGCTGGCTCCGCTCTCGTGCTCATCGGGAGACAACGCTAAAGCTGAATTGCGCATGTCCATGATCAATCTTGCGATCGTGAAACTACGAAAACTATTGCTGTCCTTATTTTTCTCTAAGTTTTAAGAAGCAGCTGGAAAATTTTGTGAATCAAGCAGAAAAGCGTAATCTTAGACTCTGTTCATAATTAATTAGGATCTTCTCTCTTTACAACCTGAAACTCTCAGAAAATAAAATATGAATCTTTTTTTGTTTCAAAAGTCCACTGAAGTATATTTTTATGAGTTATAAAGTTCGGCTTTTATAAGGTGGAAGCAGAAAACTTTTAGAAGAATTATTACAAATAAGTACATGCTTTTATTTTGAACCTTTTTAAACTTTATTAAAATAAGCTAACACATAATTAGTAGAGATACATTTAATAATATACCTACCACACCAATTTTAAGCCGAGTAATATTTACTACTAGCTGCGCCCCGCGGTTTCACTCGCGGTTAAAAATTATTCTATGTGCTATTCTAGACTATATAATCTATCTCTGTGCCAAATTTCATTCAGATCTGTTCAGCCATTCTGGCGTGAAAGAGTAACAAACGTCCATCCATCCATTCCTACAAACTTTTGCGTTTATAATATTAGTAGGAAGTAAACAACCAAAAACTCAAACCACAAACCACCAAACAATAAAACTAAGCCAGACAATCGTCAGACAAAACATTCAACAGCACTCGTATTATGGATTTTCCCTAGAAACATCAAACAATTCAAACTTGCCATCTTGAACTAGTCGCAAACAAAGTCAAGCAAACAATTTTCCCTCTGTAGATGATATTAACTGGGAGATAAGAGCGTAAGAGTATGAGTGAAGCACTCTTTCCGAGGACGAACGTTTACACAAAGCTATGAATAACAATTTAGTAAAGAGCGAGAAGTACAAACACTTGAGTGTGGAAGTTTGTTGCCGAGTGCCCAAAGACACGAACAATACCGACCGCGAGTTAGGAAAGGAGGTGATAGGGCATCGTCGGATTTCGTTTGGATTATTTTACCCGACTGCCTAAAACGAACAGTTTGATTTTTTTGGTGTAAGTTTTTGAGTGGGTTATCTTTCCGTGTTTTCATGATGATTTTCGTGATGCATGACGCATGTGATGCATGCCTTTTTGAAAAGTGATTCGTCTTAATTACTGTACTACAGAAACAAACACTAATAAAACAGAATAGAATAAATATTTTAAGGCGACAAAAAAACACGTTTGTTGTACAAACGTGTTTTTTGCCATTATTTTAGATATGGGACCCTTCGTGCGCGAGTCCGAATTGTACTTGGCCGGTTTATTTTTAGTACTTATCCTACTCTACTGATTAAATAGAGATAAATATTTAGGTCTGTTCAGATATCCACCATCCATATACGAGTATGTAAATAATTATTCTCATGTTTGAGCAGATTTTTAGATGCTATCAAAGTTATTTTATTATAATATCGTGGGTTATAAAATAATGCATTTATGCATCGTTCTAGGAGATGTTGCTCTTAATGATAGGACCTTTTGGGCCAAGATTTGCAATAACTTTTCTGTATGTATTTTTTTCTTTTTTTAAGAAACATTTTTTTTTTTGTTAAGTTTGTTTTTGTTTTTTCTTTTTGTTAGTGCCATTTTATAATTATAATAATAATGTAAAAGTGGTCGCTAGCATATGACAAAATATCAATTATGGAGAAGTTTTTATTTAACAATGGGATAACAGTAAGATATGCTAGCTTATTAAATTATATATGTCGCAGCCAACTTGCTTTATCAGCCTTTCAATTAAAAGCCTATCTATTTTATTTAATGGCGCCGTTCAACTAGCTTCAGATTAGAATTATATTCAGCCGTTGAGTCGAAAACAACATTTAATAAACCGGCTGACTGATGCTCAGCCTGTTCATCCAATAGAGTGATTATTTGCCAAAATAATTATTTTTGACCGAAGAAATGTGTTTTATATAAATTATGATAAAAAAATCTGAAAATTCGTGAAGCGAACCTAAATTATGATAAACATGAAATGTAATAACCTAAAAACTTTCCTGTCCCCCTTTCTCAGGGCAAATCCGATTTGGATTCGTTAGGTTAGAAGGCTAAGGCGAGAACTGGTTGTTTTTTTTGTAACAACCCGTAACCTTAAATCACTTAAATGACTTAGCTAGGCAAGTAGTCAACGTTGTCCATCTAAGCCACTTTGCCTAGCCGTTTGATTGAACGGCTGATTAAGCTAGTTGGCGGCGACATATGTATAGATATGATTTAGTACCATATACGTTTCTTGGGACATCCGTTTTGAGCAAAAGCTAAATAAATTAGATAACATAAAATTGAGTGTAATACAAAGTTGACAAAAAAATAACTTTTTTTTAATGTAAAAAGTCAGTCGACGTTTGACCACCAACTCGCATGATGTTAAGCAACGTTGTGGTCTAAGATGGAGCACGACGACCTAGAAGGTACTTATTCACTCTAGCCTATACAGGCTATATACAGAATACAGAATACCTCTCCTAAGTTTTCTAATTTCAATACATTTGTTAAATCATCATCTGATTTAAATGTATGTCATTCATCGACATGAAAATAAAATTGGGATATCATATCAATTACCAACTTAGCTTGTAGCACCGCAGCAGGTTATATTTAGCATGTTGCTAAATTAGTTACCACGTAATATAATATAATATAGTTTTCTCGTTATTTTCATACTTAGCTGCACATCGTGGTGTTACTCGCGGATAAAAAGTACTCTATGTCCTTTTCTGTATCCCTGACAACGTGTATGCAAAATTTCATGAATCATCATGAAAATTTTGTTCGGTTGACGAAACAAACAAACTCACTTTTACTTACATTATCACTACATAGTATAAAACAAAGTCGCTTTCTCTGTCCCTATGTCCCTTTGTATGCTTAAATCTTTAAAACTACGCAACAGATTTTGATGCGGTTTTTGTAATGGATAGAGATTCAAGAGGAAGGTTTATATGTCTAATAACATCCATTAAATAGTGGAGAAATACTGTTATTTTTGAGGTTTCTAATGTGATGTCGTTAATTATCATTTTTTTTCCGCTTACATTGCAAACGCAGGTTGAACCCTACGAGATTTATCAAAATAATGTATTAATTATTTGGACACATCAAAAAGGTCTACAGAAAACTCCGCGATGGTATATGTCTATCTCTTATGGATATCCCACATTAACATTTTTTTATTTATACCCGTGCGAAGCCAGAGCGGGCCGCTATGTTTTTAAATACAACATTAAGTTTTTCTGTAGTGTATTTAGTATAAGCATTGCACCCGTGCAGAGCCGGGGCGGGTCGCTAGTTTTAGATATAGTTATTAAGATTAGGGTTAGAAAAATTTGAATTTAATTTTATTCTAAATGTGTATGCACAATTTTGTAGCTGTGTCCTGTGGAAATTCACTACAGACAAGTAGCTATGTCCTATTCCGGATTATAATCAATCCCTGAGCCAAATTTCATCCAGATCCGTTCAGTCGTTATTGCGAGATTGAATAACAGATATGCATTCACCCATCCAAACTTCCGCATTTATAGTACTAAGAGACTTAAGTGTAATTACACATTCATTCTTATGTGATAAACTAGCACACTAGAAATCCATAAAATATGTATGTCATCTGCTATATGACTTTAGCCCGGTGTATGGCGACAGGCTCGCCCCGTCACATTTGGGACTGAATATCGTCCGGCTGGGTAAGGGTGTTGTATTACACCTCTGCCAGCCCCCTCGGGGGACGTTAAGTTTTTTTACAAATCCATAACATCAAACACTCTGTAGACGCTTAGTCCCTGCTTCTTGTGTCAGCGAAAAACTTGTTAAACTCTCAAAGAGTTATGAAAACTTCAACTTTTGGGTCCTCGAAAAAACTGTTGACATTTTACCCAACTTTTCTACTAAACAGGATTTTATAAATATTAAAATATAAGCGCGAAACGGAAACTATTCTTTTTCGTCCCTTCTAAAGGCATTCATGAAGCTGCAAAACTTTATTTTTATTCAGACCCACCGGATATAACTAAGAAATAAATATCTCTCTTCGCTTCTCAGTAGCGCTGTCGAGACTTTTTCGTCAGAAATACTTTCTTCAAGATCATGTTTAATTAATGAGTTATGATTTTAATTTCAGACAGAGGTAAATTATTTACATCAAAATTTAGAATTACAATGCCGGAGGGTAAAATCAATTCTTGTCAATTAATAGAGCTCTATTAACCGAGCGGCGAAGATGGCCCTTGCGAAGTTATGCATAATAATTGCCTGCTCTTCACTTCCAATTAAACCCACTTGAATAATGACGAACTTCGCGCGGTCTATCTTGGACTCCAGTAAGCAAGTTCCCAACTCTTGTGGAGCATAACGTTTCACACAATTAGATTAGCTCTTGCTTTGTACTGCAGTAAATATTAAGGAAAATAGGTACAAGAATGCTCGAGTTTGAAAAGCTTCGAGCGAGGAACACTTTGTTAAACTTGCTTGTGCGTTATTGATACTACTTTAACTTGAGCTGATGTAAAGGTTTTCTTGGAACAGCTTATGATTAAAATTCTTGTTAGTCAATGGTCAACTTAGAAACGGCCCTAAAAATAATAGTGAACGTTTTATGTTTAGCAAAGAGCATATCTACATTGTTTAAATAGCAAAACTGAGATGCGTTCTAATACGTCGACAAGGTAGGTTGGATTAATAATAGACAGAGTAACTGACTGCATAGTTTCAAGCTTGGGAAACATGCTATAACCGCACTACAAGAGCAAGTTTGAACTATCTAATTTGTGAAATGCGCAGTTATTACTCTACAACAGAATAGTAGTTTCATTATGCGTCTGTAGGAAACATCGACATACCTACTTAAATTTCATGCAAGTCACTTCTATTGTTAACTGACATATAATACAATTGCTGACTTTATTATTTTTATTATTTAGCTAACTTCTTACTGCGATAACCTGACGTATGAAGCGATGATAGCCTAGTTGGAGAAAGCCCGCCTCTCAAGCCAGAGGGAGCGCAAACCCAGCCGACGGCGCGCACCAATTAGTTCATTGTGTGAACATATCTGCGTATTGTGTGTCATCTGCTACATGACTGGAACCCGGTGTATGGCGACAGGCTCGCCCCCTGTCATATTCGGGACTGAATATCGTCCGGCGAAGTGTGGGTGTTGTATTACACCTCTGCCAGCCCCTTTGGGGAGAAGGCGTGACGATTTGTTTATTAATTTATTATTCGTTACTTATGACGTTTGTTGTAACCGAGCGTTGGAGAGCATTAATACGGTGTAGAGGTGATTAATTCCTGCACAGGTAAATTAAAGGAAGCGTCCATAATCCTGCACTTCATTATGTTTTATAAATGCTGTATCACAATATGAGAAGGCAAATAGTAATCATATTGCTTGTAAATTATCGTCATCATTTTTAGGGTTCTGTAATTTTCTTTTTAATTTAAAGCTAAAGCTGTTGAATTTAAATAATCACTTAAAAGTCATCCACTTAAGATTGTGAATGAGATACGCGATCTATGTGTAATTTACGACTCTAGGCTCACATACGATAAACACATTGGTGATATTGGTAATAGGGCACACAAGTCCATGGGATAACAAAAGATCCTGTTCCCAATTTACTAATCTCAAAGTTATTAAAACGCTATATCTTATCTTATATCTTTAAATGAGCAATTCTTGTATATATATATATATATATATATATAATTGGAATCTCGGAATCGGCTCCAACGATTTTCATACAATTTAGTATATACGGGGTTTCGGGGGCGATAAATCGATCTAGCTAGGAATCATTTTTAGAAAATGTCATTTTATTCGTGTTTTATCGATAATCAACTCAAACATAAACTTGGAAGAAAAATAACAAAAAGGAGGCGTTTGAGTAGTCTCAACTGAAAAATATGACTCTTCCTGACATCTATTGGCGAATAATAATACTATTTTTTGTGAGCAACTAATTGCTTTAACGACACAACAGCAGATGGCGTTGTTAAGTAACAGGAAGTCAATGAGTGTTTGCTTTGAGGTTAGACTAAAATCAATTGTTTATTTTCCAAAAAACACAATTAAAAAAAAAATACCGGACAAAGCTCGGGCATCCAGGTACTTGTAGTTATGTTCGTAGCACACTCGAGTCTTGCTCTCATATTTGGATCCCTCAGTAAGATTTATAAATTAACAGACTAGAATCAATCCAGCGTAGATTTGTTAGATATCTCCAATATACTCGTAAGTGCAAAAAATATGACAATGATTATGAGGCGAGATGCAGGAGAAAAATTGCTGAAATCTTATTTTTATCTAAAATAGCGCAAAGTCATGTTGACTCTCCACATCTCATAAATTTGAACGTCCCTAGAATAGCTACAAGACATCCTAAATGCTTACATGTCCCCTGTAGTACGACTAAATATAGGCGAAACTCTTTCTTCTTAAGAGCATAACTCCGTAAACAAACTGGTCGACTTTCCCGACTTTGACCTGTTCAACACATCCTTGAATTCAATTAGACAAAATAAAACTAAAAGCTAGTTTTTTGTGTCTCTCTGACTGTCTTATATTTTTAGTGTAATGTTAATAGCCTTTCTCTACTATCATACGCATAACAAAAAAAATATTTCAATATGCGAAAACAGATAAATGGTGTCTAATTATTTAATTTATTAGTAATCTTGATACATAACACTGTAGTTTTCCGAATAAAAAAAAAAAGTAATTTTTGACATCCTTGATATTCAAATCGTTATGTTTTAAATCTACTCGTATCTAAAACTAACTCAGAGTCAGTGAACCAATTTTACATGTTATGCTCGTTGTTTGTGTTAATATAAACATATTTGATATTTGATTGTTATTTTGTGTTTATCTACTATAAATCAACATTCAAGCTACAATAGCACCATAAACAAGGCGCGTTATGATCAACTTTGTCACTGGCGGTAGGGGGAGTTATTTGCTCGCAGCTCGTTAGCATCTCGACATCCCTCCCGCCTTGTGTCACGCTGACTAACTCACAATCTCCTCGTTATTAACTTACTACCGACCGACCGACGGCAGACTGTGACGAAAAGTTCGCACTTTACATACTGCTGTTGAACCTCCTCGAGTCGTATTACTCCTGATAATATGTGACCACCGCCTCCAATTAGTCGCTCTCTAATGACCATCTGATATCGTTTTCTTTGAACATACTCAGCGACTTTGTCGACTGAGGATATGCTTGGAAAAGTGATTTTATAAATATTATGGTAAAAAACTGAGAATGTGCTTGAAGAAGTGCTGTTATTCATGTAATAGTAAAAAAAATACAAGACCCGTGTCAAAATTCTATAAAGTGTTTTTAAGTAATTTTTATCCTCTAAAACTCTATATCTTCTATATCTAAGACACTATACGAGTATATAGGGTATATTATTTATTTATAGAATACTATCTGCGCCCTGCGGTTTCACCCGCGGTCAAAAAGTATCATAATATATGTGCTATCCTAGACTATAATCTATCTCTGTGCTAAATTTCATCCAGATCTGTTCAGCCGTTCTGGCGTGAAAGAGTAACAAACATCCATCCATACATACATACAAACTTTCGCGTTTATAATATTAGTAGGATAGGATAAATAAATGATTAAAAAATATTATTATTAGAAACCTTCAAATTTAAATGTAATTAGCTATAAAAATGTGACCAAATAAGAAATAAAAGATAGCTCTAAATATTTTATAATGCTTTAAGTAGTATAAGTTATCATGCTCTTTTACGTTTTATTTACGTGTTCATGATTTTTTATTATGGAAGAACCATTTGCACCGTTTTCTTTTTACTTTTACACTGACTCCGACCAACTGATGCAAAAGTAATAAAAAGTTATTGGATTTTATAAGTTACCAGCACTCATTTATGATAAAACCAATCAAAATTCCCTCATGAGCCGCAAATTGATTGATGACTTATTAAAATTAACGTCGAATATGAAATTTTAAAGATGCACATTACCCGCCAGTCGAGCGAGTGCGCAGTAATCCGCTTTGTTTGCATTTCTACGTATTCCAAAATTCAATTTAAATATGATGGCGCAGAGCACAAACATGAGATCAGCGGAATTAAATGACGCGGGCCATTTGTCGAGGTTTCACGCGCGATCCCGCAGCGGCCGCGCTTGGCCAATTCCCAAATTAATTGCTTTCCAATAGTGTTTTTTTACATAAAATTCGCTCTAACGTGTAAAATCGCATCGCTTCATACGCCAATTTACGGATCAAATTGAACGTTCGGTTACTGATTTCAATACGGAGCCGATTCGTTTGTCTGGGACCGTTGATTAAAAATAAATCAATAACAAGTTTTCAACTTAAGCTCGTTAACGTCAAGAACCTAGGTCTCGATTTAAAAGTTTTGAAAGACATTTTAATTTGAATATTTAATTTAAGCTTTTTTAGTCATATTTAATTCAAAATGTGACATTATAGCTTAATACTGTTTAAACTCTGCTAAAACTACCATCCATATTTTTAAAACTTAAATTCATAACAAAGTTGTAGTTGCGCAGAAACAAGACAGTTTAATCCATCGCATCAGAACTTCAAGAGGTTCTTTAGAACTGATTAAATTGAATCCAAGAAAGAAAGTAAAGAATTATGTAGTCTATGAAAGACAAATCCAATCTAAGTAAACAAGCGCTCGGCTCCGCTGCAGCGAGACTGAAACAATGAATAAAGTTTGAAAGGAAGCTGGATGGCGCTCGGATTAATGGCTTACACACACGGCAGACTTTTTTCAGGCGCCAGTTAGGCCAAATCAATTTTGAAAGAAGTTATTGGTCTGCGAGAGTTTGATAAAAAGTCCACAAGCTAGGCATAAAGTATGTGTTAGTAGGTGAGACTCTATTATTCTGTATAGTCTGTACTATTACTACTAATACAACGACTGATTTTCACGAAATGACACTACATCCGTCGATCACACTTATTTCCCAAAAATTTAGCTGGCTAAAACGGACATCTGCGATGCAAAATTTGCGTTAAGTGTCATGTATTTTATCTGTGACACGCAATGGTCTTGTAGAAGACTAAATGTCAGTCGTCTGTCGGTGGCTTTAATGGCACCGACTCAGGTGCCGTTAGGTGACGTTGCGGAGCTCGACAATCGGTCGGTCCTCATTGTCGGACGGACGACCCTTGGCTATTGTTAATTTGGGAAACAAAATAGGCTCTTCCTCGAAACTCTGGATACACCCGCTGTCTGCTCAAATATACCGAAAACATTGTTTGATGCCAGACTTGTAAAATATTAGCATGGTTATAGCGAGCAAGCTTTTCCCCGTACCTTTATCATAATATTACCTCTACTGAATTCGAAGTTTGTGTATTACCTAAATTATGAAATTATCGAAAGTAAGTAAGAATTGAAGTAAAAAGTCAGATTCTTGTTAAATACCTATAAAATTACACTGTCTGGTAATGAAATAAAATATAATTGTCTTACTAGAATACATAAAGGTACATACAGGTATTAAAATCAACTATCATGTATCTACCTACTCATTCTATCCTGTACTATTGAAATAGTATAAAAAATTAAAAATGCGAAAATGTCGTTTCGGACACAGTACCTCCAAAATCTTGTGTGCAAAAGGGCGCCAAGCTATTTTAATTTGTAGCCCGTTGTATTAAGAAGTTTCTAACTCTTCTTAATCGGGCACTCTTGGCAGAGTGGTTGTGGTCACTAAGATGGTGGTACCATGGTACGAGTACATGGTGGGTCTTCACCGTCGTCAGTCTTCCCGGCGGCGGTAACCACTGCTCTCGCAATGCTTCTCCATTTTAGCCATTTTTAAGTTTATTTATTTATTTATTAGGGTACCAACATGTTATACATTAACACATTCTCATAAAATACATAGACAACAAAATCAAAAACTAAATGCTAACACAATTATAGGCACCGACTACATGAAAACCTATGTTACAGAGCAAAACAAAATTAAATTAAAATTAAAAATTAAAGATTTAAAAAAAATTAAAATGAATCGTATAGTCAATTTCTAGGCATTGCAATAACAATTATAAAGAGGAAAAATTACGAGGGATGTCAATAAAATGTAAGTAAAATGTCAAAAATTTAGATTTAAGGAATAATATGAATACTTATTTAATAATAATGTAAATTTAAATGTTATAATTTATTTGAAAAATCAATATTATAAATGTCATGCTTAAGCCTACCGAACCGAAGTTTCTAACAACAGGCTATAAATAGGTAACATGCCACGAAGTGCTTCCATGCTGCACGTGTAAATGCGAAACGCTAATGCAGCGTAGGCCGGACATGCCTAATGTCCATCCTGCGTAGTTGTGGACAGGTGGCGGTCGGCAGGACGTGTGACGTCACGAGCTGTGTACGGCTACCACATCGTCTCTGCGTTTGTATCTACATAACTGCAGCCTCATGCCGATCTATGAACACTATCTGGCTTCTTCTACAGGGCTATTATTACCTATTGACGATTTAACCCCCGACGCAAAAACGACGGGATGCTATAAGTTTGACTTTTTTGTTTGATGGGTGAATTAGTCAGGAGTGTTCATAGTTATGTTTAATGAAAAACGATGTTGATGACAATCGGTGTCGGGTTTTTTTTTAATTTTTAATTTATACTTGTACTTATTGGCATAAAAAAGGTTTTAATAAAGGTTAAAATAGGAATCTTATTTAGGTTTGCATTTTGTAGAGATAAGAGTCAGCTTTTGGCTTTGTCCAGGGGGGCTATTCCTGCGCGTGATATGAGATGAGATTTTATCTTGGTCACTCTCATACCTATGACGTTTCAAACGAGAGCAACAAGGACGAAAAATGGTGAGAATGAATCTCACTCCTTAAGAATAGCCCTACAGGCTACCGTTTAAAAAAAAAAAACGTTTTTGAGATTGCGAAGAGGTCACACTAAAAACCGTATAATTTTTTTTTTGTTATTGTATGGAAGCATTTGCAAAGATCATTGGTTTATAATAATATGGATAATAACCCTGTACACATTTCATGACTTGCGTTTCACTAAATCTAGACACATACTTAGCTCTATATGGCAGTGTCTCAGCTATCGTGCGAACCTGTGTACAAAGATAGGCACAAAATATTCTCGTATGTTACACAATAGTTACGGTACATTTCGCATCACTGTCATTTTCTTAGCATCCTCTAACATTAATCTCGAATATTTGAGGGGATCTCACGTTAGTACCAACTCGGGAAAGGGTGAAGTAAAATTTCGTTACTCATTAAAAACGGCATTTTTGCTGCCGTAATTAGAAATTGGAAAAACTGATTGTTGGAAAATTTACGAACACAATTATACTCCGTTCTTACTTCTCTCAAATTTCGAATTAATTATTTTGTCGGTTGTCTTTTCTGTTTCTAGGCTTGAAGTAGATCATGTTTACAAATTGTATGAAATATTTGGTCTATACGTTAGTTTTTTTTTATAAATTTCAGCTTGAGGCCCTATTTTGCCTTATTAAATGTTACCTGGGTCACTGTTTCTCTTGTTAAAAAAGTCATGAGTATGAAAGTGACTGACATAATATCTCACGCGCCAGTAAGAGGTTGCCATTCCACCGGAAGATGAGCGCAGGATGTGTAGCGAGGAAATAAACGACCAATAGGATCACTTAATTTACTATTTTCATCTAGATAATTTTATAGGTACTTCAGTGATCATATTGATGGATTTTGTCTTACATTACATTCTTGCACAGCTCATCTTGTCGTGGAAGAGCAGCCTAAGGTCCCTGATGTTACCACGAGTTGGTTCTATCGCGCGACCCCCATTCGAGGTGGGCGGTACACTCATGAAGACAAAATGGTGATAGTCATTCCCTCCACTCGCATTCACACACAAACGTCTGTGCGGGACGTATTTAATTAATTTTAACGTACCGCGAAACACTTGCGTGCGTAAATATGGCGTTACAACGTTATTATAATAATTAGGCGTTTAACCCCAGAGATAAAAGTGATGATAGCTGAATTCTTGGGGTTATGTGAGGTTATTGAGCTCTAAATTATTGGTGTTCATTTCTGTTCTATGTACTTGTTACTAAGCTAAGATACACAATCTACAAATAGGTACCTAGATAATTGTGTTTTTAAATTAGCTTTTTTTTTTGTCGTTTAGTTTCAGCAATAGCTAGTGCCAAATACAGAAAACTTGAGAACAAAACGATACATAAACGTGATGAATTTACACTTAAATTGAGGGCAAAATATGCTAAAATGCTTTATAGTTCAAGTGTAGAGATAAACATAAAAGCGCACGAAATCAAGAAAAGCACATGAGACAGTAATTTATTTATTTTTTAAAGAAAAAAAATGCCCCTCTGTTTCTTGCCTGTTCGTCTGAGTAGGTAGTGGCTCTTCCGAACAAGGCGGTCGAGTCTATTATAAAACTTTGACGTATTTAATACCCATTTGAAAAACATTTTGACAAAAGTAGTTTTTTTTTTTAATTAGTGGTTTCTGCCCCTTAGGGTTTTGGGGCCCATAAGTAGTTAAGGTTAACTGTATCTGTGCCTAAGTACCAGGATGAAATGAAATGCCAACCGTTGCAGATTTACTAAACTCGTAACATCTCTCAACTTATTTATGAGCTAAGTTTGTGTTGGTAATATTCTAGATATTAATTGAATGTTCCTGTCTCACTGATGTTTGAGGTTTGCTGAGGCGGGGAGATAAGAACCGTTATTATGTTTGGACGAGTTAATTTGATTTAAATCTTCTGAGCCACGATTGATGTGAATTACATTTTATGACCCTGGATTGAAAGTTGCTCATTGATTTGGCAGCTTTTATAAATTTTAAGGACTAAACAATTGAACCACATATTCGAGGTAAATTGGCTAAAGAAAACTAAGTAAATTTTCGAATATTTTTCATTATTTCGAGTGATTGGTCTTGGTTATCTAAAAAACTAGGAGATACTTATTTGCAAAAAGTACCTACCAATTTAGGTTGTACCTATTTGTAAGCCAAAATTTGTGAGACAATAATTTATTTATTCTTTGAAAAAATAGTGTCCCCTCAGTTTCTTGCCTGTTCTTCTGAGTAGAGGCTCTTTATCCGAACAAGGCGGTCGACTCTTTAAAAAAATCTTTGACCTTCATAAGTGTATCTTTGATACCCAAATTGAATAAAAACATTTTGACTTTGACTTTGACGGTGATGTAGCAGCTTCAAGACGGGTGCAAAAGTATCCATGTGCTTATTAAGTGAGGAAGGGGTCGCACATCACAATTAACAACAACAGTCTACTGGCTCATTATGTATTGTATCTAAAATGAACCTACACTTCCAGGGTGATTAGTTTCGAACAAGCCTCTGATATCAGACGCCCATCGGAACTATTTTAAAGAGCGGATCATGTTGCGGTAACCGTCCTAAATAGCGTCCCCTTCCACGTTACTTGTGTAACTCGTAATAGCGTGTTTCGACTTGTTTTGCCTTCGGCGTCGGTCGGACATGTTCGCATGCAAAGAACTTTGTTTACTCGTAAACTTCGTCTGTGGCTCGAGTTCGGTCGAAGACGTGACGGTTTCCAAGATATTTCGCGTAACTTTCGGCTGTGAATACTGAAGCTTTTTGAACGCGTTTTGATTACTCACGAAAATTTATTTAAACTACTGCCATCCAGCATAAAATGTGCCCCAAGTTTTACTTTTAGAATGATTAGCGTGCAATGAATAGATACCATAAACTATTCCAAGCTACCAAGCGCGCAAAATCAACAAAGAGTTTACATAAAGTTCTTAAAATCTGGGACTCTATCATTTTTCGTTTTAGCATCCAAGAAAGATCGATTTACTTCAGTTTTCACTTTGGTTCAGGTCTCATTTTATACTCCACAAGAAAGAATATGGAAAGGTTAGGTTAGGTTAGGTTACTTGACTTACTTACTTGACCGCTTGGAGTCCTAAGATAACAAAAGGGGTTAAGCTTTTTCAAATGGAGTGTTTTAGTCCAAGCTAGACTTTCAAAGATGGAAAATTTATGAACACAGGAGAAAGATGCTAATGGTTACTAAAATACGTATCTTACTAATATTATAATCGCGATAGTTTGTAAGAATGGGTGGATGGATGGATGGATGTTTGTTACTCTTTCACGTCAGAACGGCTGAACGGATCTGGATGAAATTTAGCACAGAGATAGATTATAGTCTAGAATAACACATAGGATACTTTTTAACCGCGGGTGAAAGCGCGAACGAAGTAGCGGGCAACAGCTAGTAAACGTATAAATGTATAAATGTTGTTTGACCATAGAATAGTTAATACCTAGTGTTTTGTCTTTTTCTTTCTTTCAAATTTTAACTCGATCAAAAAAGACAATACACTATAAAATATAACTATTTCAAAGCTATAAAACGTACATTAGTAATGGGGATTTAGGATTGTTATGAAATAAGACTCTTTTCATACAGATAAATATCACAAATCAAACTCAACAAAAATAAACTTAACAGTTTTTCTGTAAATATTTTCACAAAAACGCAATTTTATAAAAAGCGACGAACAGTTCGTATTTATTTTCCATTGAAGCCGCAGCCATAATTCATGCAGTCGGTTTCGTTGCATTTTTGATGACACCGTATTTTATATTACTGACAGAGAGAATCGCCCCCGGGGCGTTCCGGTGAGATAACGCGTCGGGAATGTCTGGGAATCTGGGTTGGCTTTAAAAATATAGGACGAGGACAATTGAGCTAGGAATTGATATCTAAGGAAGGCGTGAGATCTAATACTCAAGTAGATAGAAGTAGATGAATACAGACTGATTCTATAACGAGAGATGTAAAAAGAAATGTAATTGAGACGAGAATGTACCCTTTGTAATTTTATTAGTGTTAGAGAACTTCTTTTTTCATGTTACTCGTATATTATCTTTTCACGACGCACATCTGAATATATTAATGATATACTAGAATAGTGCACAATGTGTGTATTACATTTTTTTCAAAGACACAGAAAACAATAATTTGGAGTTAATAAAACTATTAATTTTCAACATCTTTGAACCAATAAAATAATATTACCCAGAAAGCGAATAGCTTAATGTGACGCAGAAACTGTGTCGAACGACACAGATTTGATTAGTGCAGAACGCTAAGCACGTAGCTGTTATGTTCATTTGATTAAATGAATGTTGACTGAGAATAGTTGGTTAACAAAGCCTGGCATCTGACAATGTCAAAGGAATGAAGCTATGTGAAGAATGTTAATGTTTGAAGCTGCGGTTTCATGTGAGACGTGATAGTGGGGCTCAAAGGGTGCAAAGGTGTTCACTTACTTGATAAGGCTTTGCTGCTGTTAGTACTAACGTATATTGCCTACGCTTTTCAAGACGTACATATATCAAGCAGACTGAGCTGTCTGACCACGTGTTCATAGCGATCGTTTTGAAAACCATTTATGTAGCTATTTTCTTAAGTACTTACATTAAAAATTTTAAAAGTACCTAAAAGTAAGCACATATAAAACAAATGCAATTCAAAATTAAGTTTTAAACCAATATTTACTTTCTTTTTCTTTCCAAGGTTGCAAAAAAATATCTATAAACAATTCTGAAATGTAGGTTTAAAATAATAAACAAAATACTCACTAAAGTCTATTCTGTAAATACTCCAGAACCAAAATGATAAACTAACAATAACAGAAGTCTAGGATAGAGTATCCGTCGGGCTAGGAATTTCAATAATAAAACCGTGCCAAAATGTTATAGCCATGATTCAAAGGCAGAAGACGTGATAATATATTCAAAACTTTTAAATTGAACGTAACATTTTACAAGTGCTAGGAATGTCGCTCGGCGAGGAATTCTGTTCGCATCTTTTAGCTATTTCGAATGGTCTCTAGCTTTAAAAATCACGTAGGCAAGCCAACATACAGACACCCTAGGAACTGGTAGATAAAATTAAAATATGTTACTGAAATATATTTAAGCATACACTAAGATAGGTAATTTAAATTAGAACATAAAATCGCTATCTAGTTGAAACTAGACTAACTTGGGTCAAAATTGTTGTTTTTTTCAAACTCTATATACTTACTTTTCCGTCCGTATCTGCTAAAGTAAGAAGCAGCCGTTAAATTAAATAGGTATTATCTGCTAAACGACAGACAATCGACATCAAAAAGCTATGTAATAACTCCCCTCACTGGCGATGCCAAGTCGAGCACCATTGCCCTACGCATAGACAAAGGCTGCGTGCAGCGCGCAGAAATAGACACGAAAGTAGAATGCTCAGAATTATATTTTTTACTTCTCTTTCTTAAAAATTGTTACTTCAAGTAATATCTAGTGTAATTCCGCTTTAACGTCGCATTAAGTAAATCGAGGAACATGAATTTTCTATTCTATTCTTAATTTAGAAAAATTTTTTAAATTCATTTAATGACATTTACTAGAAAACTTCATACAAATTGATTTTTGAATCTAATTTAAACGTTATACAATTTGATTTTTCAACTAACGAATTTAACAGACCTAATTCAATGAAATTTACTAAAAAACTTTTTACAATTTGATATATGAAGCTAATTCAATGAGGAATTTAACAGAAATAATGTTATGATATTTACAACAAATTTTTTTTTTTTGGAATTACACTAGATATTAGTTCAAGTAAATATTTTGAAGATGAACTTCCAAAAAGTAACGCCTGATTCAATCAACTATTCTCTTTCTTATTTATTTTAAGCTATTCATGGCTATTCTACTTGTTAGTATGTAAGAAACTTGTGGAAAAAAACTGTCAATTTTTTTTTTGTAAAAATTTCGCCATGACCATGTTGTCCGACAGCTCAATCATTTAGATTTGGTAGGTACGAGTAGTTAGTAAAAAAGGCAAGTCAGGTAACGGTAAATATTTTAACCTAATTATTTTGTACTTATAAAAACAGACGTGACTCTTTAAAAATATATTTCTATATTTGAACTACTCATTAAAAGTTACGCAAGTATAAATATTATATTTTACGTTACAAGTATAATTCAAATTCAAGTGCGAGTGGGTTCTAAAAAACAAATTCAAATCTCTTAAAACTGTTCTACCTTTACGTTACCCTACGATCTTGAAGAGGGCTCCACTACTAATCGCCAACAAGTGGCACTCGAGTCGATCCCGAGGGTTCTTTCGTCAGATCACTATTGCACGAACAGGTCGGATAATGAGTTCCAGCTAATTGGATTAGAGTATTGAAGTCGAAACGCAAACATTTCTGGCAGGTAAGACAGCGGTGTTATGACGAAGGATTAGGATGTCTGACGTCCGTCCATCTGGATGCTCAGCGCTCGACCGCCTTACAATATTATTAATGAAAATGAACTTTAATGCTTTGTTGTGTAAAGTTATTTTAGATCGTCTTTTTTAGAGTGGGCCGCGCGCGGGTCACTCACCGTCACCACTTGCCGGCAGCTCGACGAGATGAACCAAAAAAACCTATATGTCAAAACTAGCTACACCCTGCGGTATATCATCCAGATCCGTTTAGCCGTTCTAGCGTGATCGAGTAACAAACATCCATACATCCATCCAAACTTCCATACAACATACATGCAGCAATACACACGAAAAACATATTTTTCGAGTGTATATATGTATGTATGAGGTTTCTTTGGCACGCCCGACAGCCTAAACAGCTTGATAGATGTGAGGTGTCACTTAAATCGTCTTGATTGTGGAAGTGACATGGGATACCATATTTTAATTATAGCAGGAGTGTCAAACTACATTCTGCAGTTGGGTTTTTTGTTTGTTTTTCTTAGAATAATGTTGCTAGTTCATCTAGCCAGCTAGGTCGGGTGCTGAGCTTGCAGGTGGACAGACACTCTTGATTTCCTTCCTGGAGTAGATTTGGAGATTTTGCTAACGTAAGCTTGTAGTCTTGTACTATTATTTATTTTGTGATGGACTGGAAACCCCCTCTTAAAATAATGAATAGTGAGAAAACAATGCGATGATTAAATCTACTTTATTCTGACTAGGATACAAGAGAATGTAAAAGAAATTGTACCTACTTACTTACTATACGGATCTTGTAGAGAAAGCAAAAACAGTTTTCCTACAAAAAATAAACAATACCCAAGTGTTAGCAACACATAAAAAAAATGCAGTCTATGCTCTGCTGTGTGACGTTTTCCGAGCGAACTGTCAAAGGAATGTCAGTGGGGTAGCGCGTGAGTCGCTCGCCCCACCAACCGGCACTTTGGGGTTAAATTAATTATTTTAGGTTTGTACCATTTAATTAGTATGTTGCGATATTTTATTCAAGCTTGGGTAGAACAAGTTATCTTTGCCAAAAAAAATGCCAATGTAGGTATCTCCGCAACAATATACAACGCAGTAACTTAATTATTCCAAAACGAAATAGTAAAACATGACCTTAAAAATATTCACCAAATCCACATGAATATTCAATGCGGACCGCACCAAAAAGTCGTAAACATTCCTTTTTTCTAAAAGAAAAGTGAGGCGGACCGCTCTTTTTCATTCACTCGATAAAGGCAGATAAAAAATATGTGAAGTGTTTCTAAAACGCTGTATCGTAAACATATTGTGACTTATTTATTTAGGAAAGCTCCTTTCCTTAGCTTTGTGCTGGAATTTTTAAGGAGTCACATGGAGAGCGCTGTTTGATAGCCTTTTGAAGTGAAATTAATGTTCCGTTAAAAATATTTGCTTTTGAAATGTTTCTTTTGTAAATGAATAATATTACTTTTGATGTAATATGTTATGAGGGTGATTTACTTTTATATTTGGGTTTATGCCATCAATCTTAAGTCATATGTTTTAAGCAGGTATAGGTATATTAAGAGCTCTTCAAAAGTTATATGTATTTCATTTCATGTAGCTTGTAAAACGATATCACATTTTATATCTTGCTTTACATAGTTCCTATTTATTCAATAATATATTTTTATAAATGATTCTATTTGATTCTAATAATGAAAATCTCAACGAATCCACCAAACAATACACAAACACGCTTTCATATGATTATAATATGTCAAACTGGAGTGTATTATTATACCATGTGTCAAACTAAGAAAACCATAAACAAAACCAAAAATTATTGTCCAAAATAATATTAGATTAGAACCTTTATTTCATCTAATTTTATCTGAGCGCGTGGCGAGTGGTCAGTTCAAAGTACAAAAGGCGTTCCGTGACGAGAATATTTTAAAACCCACCCTCAATCCTCATTGTTTAATTTAATTGAGCCTACACAAACAACGTCTCTTAAATCCATAGGCAATTTTGTAGACCAGGTTTAGACAGAGAGCTAACATTCGTTTTATCTCACTTTAGTCGGTTAGGTAATAGGTTGTAGGCTAAGCTATAAGTTAAATTAATTAACACGAAGAAAATAACGTCTGATTTATTGTAACAAAATATTACTACTCGTAGTTCACTACAGGACCGAAAGGACCTCATTGTGCGTACTTATCATAAGGAACAAATTTTCCTATAGAACCATTTCTGATATCGTAAAAAAATATTGTTTCATACAAAAATGTCATTCACAATTCGAAATGCTTGTAACAGCTGGATTCGCAATTGCAGGGTTACAGAGCTTTCGGGTTTTGTAGGTTTTGAATCTTGGTTTACTACAACCATCGAAATAATATAAGGAAGAAGCAGTACGATTCTAGTTTCTTTCTAATTTATTGCCACTGGTGCTTCTTCTTGTGTATTTGTGACTCCAATGAAAAGACTGCTGAATTTTGTACATGAACCTAATTTATGCAGTCCATGATTAGGTGTTCGTACCGTTTCTTTCTTACCACAACCGTTAAAATTCTTACAGCTCAAATGGACCTTATTAAACCAATATCTATAATTGTATATAAGGCATTTCCTCAACACGGATATTTCTTTGGGACTTTTCTCTCTGTAATTTTCCAGCTCGTGAGAATGTTTATCCACGAAGGTACGCGATGCTCTACCGGGGATAAGGATGGTTAAACACTTTTTTGTTATAAAAATACACGTGTCCTAGTCCTATGATAATAATACAGTGAGAGTTGTTTAATCCTTATTTTCGAAGGGTTGTTTCCCAAACTAAAGTTTTATTTAGTCTAGCCCAATTTTAATAGGAAAATAGAGCTGTTGTTGTTTTGATTAAATCATTTACATAACGGGTTGATTTAGCAAAGTTTTAATTCAATATCTGGAATGCTCGTCTCATTATGAAATGGATAGGGGATTATTTTGGCACGTAACTACTACTGTGGTTTACGCCTTTGTGTTTTGAATGATTTGTTTTTCAGCTTGCTTGTTTATTGTTGAGGTAAATACATTTTGTATCTTTTACGGATTACATATAAATACCATTAATTAGAAGTCTCAACCACGATCCCATGGGAATCGTTTATTTTTTTGGGATGAGAGGTTGGGACGTTCTTGGTTATGTTCTTTTTTGTACCCGTGACAACGTGTATGGAAAATTTCATCATGATTGGTTGAGTAGTTACGTAGTAGTAGTTAAGTAAAAGAGTAACAAATATACAAACAAACTAATTAATTAATTAGACAAACGAACAAACTCACTTCCGCATTTATAGCATTATAGTTAGGAAGTTATAGGGGTAGGATTATGATTTCGACGTTTGCAATGTGTTTGTAACTAGACCTACAAACGAATAGGTATATTATGTCCCCAAAATACGAAACAAATTAAAAGCAATTTTCCCCGACCTCTGTACTGCTGGGACGTAACAAAACAGTAATAAAAGCAATGCTGTATTGTTCGTAGCCGCTAATGATGTCTGCACACATGTGCCTACAAAAAGATATGTCTCTTTTTTGTGAATGTCTCTCTCAATAGAATTTCATTTCATGGACTGAACACACTCATGTCTATGAAGCAGATAGAACTTAACTAAAATATATAAGATACGAGTAGGTAAGTACACTTATGCAAGTTTTATGGCGAACTGTTTGCGACCAATTTTCAGTTGTTCCATATTGTCGGGATAGGAAGTGACGTCCCTATTCGTTCTCATCTCATCTCTCATCAAAAAGAGGGTTTTATAAGGTTAAGACTTATTTAGAAGACAAAGATGCCTGGAGCCTTTCACTTCCGCTAAGTAGCCACTAGTATGTACAGATATTACCTAGTTGTAAGCCAAAATTTGTGAGACTGTATTTTATTTATTCTTTGAAAAAATAATGCCCCTTAGTTTCTTGCCTGTTCTTCTGAGTAGAGGCTCTTCTTTCGAAACCAGGAGGTCGAGTCTATTTAAAAAAAACTTTGACGTTCATAAGTGTATCTTTGATACCCAAATTAAATTTTAAAAAAATGACTTTGTGTTCATGACTTCGAGTAATTGTTTAAAAGTACAATAAAATTAGCAGTTCTAAATTCATTGCAGCGCCCGCAACGCAGCACAAGGTGTAAAGTTGCCCAATATAACTTGGTTTCTTGCTTTCTGTTTAGATCGGTTCCTTTGTTCCAAACAACAAATTTCAAATGTAAATTTTAAAGTTCCCAGCCTGAGCTACATAGATACGTGCTCGGAGAACTATTAAAAGTTTGTAAGTCAACCATTCATTATTGTTGTTTTAATGTTTGGATGTAGGTTGAAATTCCAGTGAGTATAATTAAAGCAGTAACAGCTAGACAACAGGTTTGTGGACAATCTAGTCTTTGTCTAAATTTTAAGACTTAACTTACTTTTTACTTAACAATGTCTTAGTATTTTTTTGTTGAACAATGTATTTTTCAAAATAAGCTTTTATTGCGCTTAAAAGAATATTTTTTGAGCTACTCTCAGCAAGCCATTTCATTTGATACCCATATGGTAGGAGTGCATAAATAATAACTTGTCCGCCCTAGTGGGTTGTCCGCCATGTTAGATTTAGAGTGACGTCACACAACTAACCATGAATTATCATCCAAACTAAACGTGTATACAAAGTTTCAGCTCAATCGGTTGAAGATATCTGCTTCAAAATTAAATTGCAAGATTCTACCCGAACAAACATACCTAGTTACATACAAACATTGCAAGTTAAATAAAAGCTTGTAAAAATCTTAGAAATTCAATACTTAGTCATAAATGTAGGAAGAAAGCTCAGATCAATCTACAGAATAAGATGGCGCACGGCGCATGATTTAGGTGAAGCCAAAAACCATCCAAAAACAACGCTACCGTCGTATATGTGCACAAAACTCACACATTGACGCAAAAAAACTACGCTACCCGCATTTATGGGCATTGCTTTATGGTATAATTTCGTGTACATAATTATCCATACTTAGTGCATTATAAAAGTGTGGCCAGAACTACATTTTGAGGTTATTTTTAAAAACTGTGCAGTTTTTTTACAAGTTAATTTTGAAAAAGCCTCACAAATCATTAAACTCTTACAAATAAACATGTGCAGTTTTAGAATATTAAATCTACTAAGGTTTTACATTAGAACGGAAATGGCTAACGTAGAGTTTGGGAATTAATATTTTATATTTAATATCTTCACCGTGATATAACGCAGTGTTCTATCTTTTCCTCTGGGTTGATCTGTGGAGGAAAGTAGGTGCATTTGATTATACTGACCATATAAATAAATGAGTGCCTCAATGTGTGTAGGAAAATCGACTTACGAGGTAAAAAGGCTAAGGGCTCGTATTGCTTGGTGAAGTTAATGAAGGCATTATTCAAAATTTAGCCACGCTCCTGCTATGCACGAGTGCTTAGTTTTATGATATCATGGATATGGAACACGCGTAAACTGATGATGATGGGACATGATGTGTTTTACTAACGAGAATTAGGCCGGCTGTTTACCAAAACCAAGTGGAACTAGGCTGGGTTGAAATGTTTTTTTTTTTACAACGGACTAGGTATGCGTTTGAAGTGTGTCTTTTATTGTACGAAAATAAGTTGTTTCGGGATTCCAAAAAAAAATAGACATTTCTTGCATCGCCTATCTCCACACAGGTTCGGTGGAATTTCACTCTTGCGAAGTCTGCACACTAAAGCCGCCGACTCGCAGACATAGCCTGGCCCGCCGACATGACGTGTGCGGATGGTTTTATTTTGAAACACATATGGCCGCCGACGTCAAAAAACATAACATAGCCTTTTCCTTTACGCAGTTTCATGTCACAGAACTCCAAAATCATTTTAATCAGGATGTATTTTTGTATATAGTTGTAGAACATAATCAGCAAATTTATAATTCCAAATCACGCAACACTTTTTATAAAGACCTAAATAAGAACATTTTTTTCTTCGTTTATTTTCTATTTAGAGAGACATGCTATTTATAAATTATAATTGGCAAATACTAAGCCGATTAAAAAGAGCTTGTTATTTTGTCTAATTCACCCTAGAAACAAAATTTAACGATAAACCAGGGCTCGAATCAGACAATAGGCCGGTTTCCGAGCTCGCTTGATGGAGCGTCCGAGCCTTCAGCGCTCATAAGCCGCAAGACGCCGGATCGCTTGCAGCGGCGAAACGACTAGGAAATTGCCCCATTACGCTTGCAAATCGTGAGCTGCATTCCAATTACTTCTTTGCTTGTAATTTTGCATTTCGTGGAGGAGGTTACTTGCACAACTTGTAAGGTGTTAATTTTCACACTTCACATCTTGACTTTAATGTTTGATACAAAAGAAGAACAGGGAATAATTTATTTAATTACTTATCTATTATTATTGATACATAGCGATGGCAGCCTAATTGGGAGAAGGCCCGCCTCTCAAGCCAGAGGGAGCGGGCTTGAACCCAGCCGACGGTACGCACCAATTTGTTCATTGTGTGAGCATATGTGCGTATTGTACGTCATCTGCTCCATGATTGGAGTCCGGTGTTTTGGGACTGAATATCGTCCGGCGAGGTGTGGGTGTTGTGTTACACCTCTGCCAGCCCCCTCGGGGGAAAGGCGTGACGATATGCTTGTCTATTATTATTCAGGTTTATAACTAGTTAATCAAGAATAATTTTAAAGATGCAGCATTACTTTTTTCTTGCTATCTCTTTTAATAAATAAATAAAATAAAGCTTAGGTGTAAGGCGAGAAGATAAAAACTAATTTTAATTTGTAATCATTTTTTAATGTAGTTTTTTGATCATCATAAAGTTAATTCCTAATTTTACCAATAACCTAAAATCTTTGCAATAAATCACCAATCTAATTTCGTGTTTTCAAACTTTACAATATTTTTTTCAATGAGGAAAGTTTTGACAAAGTTTCAGCCGTCTGCCACCTACGCTTCTCATGCGTCAACGGATGAACTTTGACATCTCTTAGGCACCCCTAAAAATTAAGCCTTATTCGAAGAGACTTCTAGCTCCCATCCCACAACTAGAAAGGCAGGCACCGGCGAATGGCTTAAAAGCATCCACGCATAGTGTCGCTCGAGATAAAATGCGGCGGCGGTGGAGTGAGCGATTTTATTCCCGGCATTACGGTGAAGAACGATGGTGTCGGCGCTTCTGGGAATATAAATTGGGACAAATATTTTATTAACATTTAAAATTGTCTCTAGAATGGTAAAATTTACATATAGAGGTATTTTAAGTAGAAACTATAAATGAGCACCTACTTTTTAGCTAAAATTTAACCTTGTCTGCACGCCGCGCTCTCAAAGTTTTATCGCACATTTGCGTAATAAAAAGTTATGCTTTGCCAGTCCTGATGATGCACTCGATTTTACTTGTCCTTGGTAAATTTTTAATTTCTTTCGGTTATTTTGATCTGTCAGATTGATATAACGTCATCATTTCTCTATGGGTAAAACCGATTTAATATCATTGTACAAATATGATTGCATCAGTTTGAAGAACCCTATAAATACATGGGAAAGTACGTAGATCATCCTGTTTCTACTTTAATCAGTATCATCATCATCATGTCAGCCCGGCAGACCTCCACTGCTGGACAAAGGCCTCCCCCAATGATCTCGACAACGTCCGCTGCCCACATCCAGCGTCTTCCCGCGACCCCCGCCAGATCGACGGTCTACCTTGTGAGAGGCCTTCCCACGCTGCGTCCTCCGGTTCGTGGTCGCCATTCGAGAATCTTTCTGCCCTATCGGCCGTCGGTTCTACGAGCGATGTGCCGAGCCCCCTGCCACTTCAATTGTGCAATTCTTCAGACTATATCGGTAACTTTAGTTTGCCTGCGGATATTGTCACTTCTACTTAAACTACTAACTACTTTATTAGTCCACAAAAAACATACAGACAAACATAGAACATCCTCTTTTTTGGAAGTCAGTTAATGAAAGCTTCGATTATCTTCTAATCGATGCAATATAAAGTAGGTACCCACCTAATCACTTATTCTCTGGTAACCACTGGAAACTCTGCTCCAACATTGTAGCCAGTGTACATTGAAAAGTTTTCTTGTTAAAAGTTTTATATTGCGGAATGGGAATAATAATTTTTGAAATCATTTCCGTTTTCAGGGAAATATTAGTAAATTTTGAAGATTGTGGAATTGGTAAAGATGTTTTGATGACTATAGGTTAATTGTACATTATTAAACTCAAACGATACCCAATTTTAATTATGTTGTTATGCTCACCAATTTGTTCATTGTGTAAACATAATACTATGTGTGTTTTTTTTGTCATGATTTACTCATGCTTCATAATATGTATGTATTATTTTAATCAAAAATAAATATAAATTACTTATTTTTTGTGACCTAACGAGGGAATTTGTCCAATGCTAATTTAGAGAATAAGTTATATTCATACTTAACTAAATCTATCTCAAATCCATTGAAGCATTTCAGTGTTAAGAAGTAGCGAAAATACACTCGCAAAATTTTGTATTTTTAAAATTAGTAAACGTTGAAAGTAACTAAATTCTACGAAATCTATTTTACTAAAATTCATAAAAGCATTAGACATAAAAAATATTAAAATAATTAAATCTTAAGTACCTATTAAATTTTGAAGCCATTTTTTAATGCCTTTTTTCCATGTAAATTACGCAAAGACGACAATTGTAATTTTACTGAAACTTATTACAGTTTGAGCAGTTAACCGTCATGGAGTATTGTAAAAAGAAAATTATCATTATAAATTCAAGAAATAAAACAAAGTTTTAAAACTTAATCATCGCAGCTATCCGAGCTTTGAAAGACATCTGAAATTGGTGAATAATCCCTTTCTTTGCGGTAATTTATTTCCAAATGGCCCGTTTTTTTTTTTCAACCTTCCCACGGCCTTGATTTTAATTGAAGCCTTTTTAAGTATCTGAGAATATAGTGATCACGACACCGTAAAATATAAACTGGGCTTTAAAACAACGACTTAGGATGATTTATCTTAAAATTTGTTTTTGTTCACCTCACCTAAGTGCTTCTAAAGGCTTTTACACTCATTTATTTTTGTAAAAACCCACAATAGGTCACTGAAGTATTTGGTTGTAAAGGTCAAACGAAAACCTCGAGTTTTAATTCTACAATTTAAAAAAATAGCATTTATTTAAGTAATCACATTTATGTAATTTCTTTTCCATGTAACTAACTTAACTTTGACCGAACTTGGTTATTATTATTTTGAAGCTAAAATGAAAGATGCTTTGAAACTTTTCGAGTCCTAAAGCTTTTTCCAACGAGAGAAAGCTTAAATGCCATAGTTACGAGTATAAGTAGCGAACATCGCTCCTTCACTTAATGACCACTTGGCCCGATGATAAGTAATTTATATGACCCATTCCGGAATCAGGAAGTCATTAAGATAATGTTCGGAAATTCTTTGTGCTAATGCAAACATAAGATAACGGTGTCGAACAAGAACGCAATGAATTTAACGCTTTGGGAGCGTGAAGAAATCCAAATACTGTCTATCGACAACATTTTGTATTACTCTTGTCACATATAACATTCCAGACATCGCCCGTCTGCCTCCAGACCTCGTGAAGACAACCGGAAAATTAGAAAGTAAACACTGACTTCCTGCACTCACATTTTATACAGAGATTTATCGGGAAAAAACAAGAGAGGATTTACTTCGCTCCCGACTTACCGAGCTCGGTGTATGGAAGGATAATTACGCAATAAGAAAACCATAAAGAGGTCTTTATTCAATTAAAAGAGATGGAGCACCGCCTGGCATTTTCAGGATATACCCTCGAGGCTTAGGAGACAAATTTCCCTGGAAACAAATGCGATTCAAATTCAGACAAATAGTCCCTGTGCGGAAGAAGCCGTTTACCAGGAAATTTGTCCATCACTCTTGGGCAGAGCCAAATTTGTTTTTCTTTTTCTTTTTACTAGCCTAGCTGTGAGGGCTGCCGCTGCAAACTACTAGGTATGCTGGAATGAAAGCTCTATGGCAAAGTGCTTTGATTTAAAACAATAAGTAAGTTTTGCGTTAGTATAGTAAATATACTTAAGGTAAGTATACAAATGAGGTAGCACATAAAAAACTACAGTTGATGTAAATTTTAGATCTGAAGTAGAAATTTGCATACAGTTACATTTAAAAGCTTCATGTTTGTTTATATTAACATTTCACAAGGCACACGTCTGAGTCCCGTTACTTGACAGACGTTCCGTGTTCAAGAACGTTTTTCTTTCCGCTTTCTTCTACTACAGTGTTTAATATGCACGTGTAGCCTGCGCCTGACATCCTCATCTAACCGTCAAAAGCAAGCAATATACATTGTCAGTGTAGTGTTTTTGGTCTTCCGTGACAGTGCGAAACACGGTCCATGAAGCCGTGCGCACTTTGGTGCACGCCTTTTTTTACCGTATCCTTACTAGTTATAAAATCGATAGTAACTGTCTGTCTGTTTGTTTGTAGGCTTTTCACGGCTAAACGGCTGAACGTATCTTGATGAAATTTAATAAATAGTTGCAGTATGACACAAGGAAGGTTTTTGGATACGTTTTTCTGAATAAATAAATGTATTTCTCATGAAATTCTGTAAATTAATAAAAATAACGCGCCGCTTACCAAATGCGTCAGACAACATCACAGAATATTACGTAGTTGATACTAAAATAACAACTGACAACTAAAATTAAAACTTCTCTCAAAACCAGCCAGTATTTTTTTAATGATGGACTCTGGAACGATCTCTTTGGTAACGGATTATGATTCATAATTTGATAATTAGTTACAGTATATCACGAGGAGGGTTCATGGATACTATTTTCTGAATTAACGCGAACGAAGTTGCGGGCAACAGCTAGTAGTCTATAACATAGTTAAGCTTTTATAGAGTCAGCAAGCAAATTATCGTCTGGATATGTGCTGGGCTCACATCGCTCACTGATTTTTTATCCCTAACGCGCAACACGTTTGCTCTAGGTATAAAATCAAATTAATTTCAAGTAACGCGATATCTTGTTATTAGATTTCTTGTAAGGAAATATTAAACTCGTTCGCTCTCAAGTGGCCACTTACGTGTGCTCTGAGAGCTCAATTTGAGCTTTCAAATGCGCCAGGATGATGGAGCAGAAAATGATCTAGGTATCCATCGTTCGACTTCCTTTAAAACAGATTCGTCTAACTCTGAATAGGTCAATACGTATTTACACATTCAAAGTAAGAGTTAGACGCACTTTACGACGATTACCATTTAGAATTTAGCATTCGCATGGGCGCATATCGCATATTTAAGAAAAAAGGGTAATTAAGGGACCCTCCATCTTAGCATCATCCATCCATCCATCAGCCATAGGACGTCCACTTCTGGACATAGGCCTCCCCCATAGATCTCCAATAAGACCGGTTGGTAGCGGCCTGCATCCAGCGCGATCCTGCGGTCTTGACAAGGTCATCTGTCCACCTTGAGAGTGGACGTCCTACGCTGCGCTTGCCGGTACGTGGTCTCCATTCGATGACCTTTCGACCCCATCGGTCATCAGTCCTTCGTGCTATGTGCCCTGCCCACTGCCATTTCAACTTGCCAATCCGCTGGGCTATGTCGGTTACTTTGATTCGTCTACGGATCTCCTCATTCCTGATTCGTCTCGCAGAGAGACTCCGAGCATAGCCCTCTCCATAGCTCGTTGGGCTACTAGGAGCTTATTAATAAGGCCCATAGTAAGAGACCACGTTTCAGTGCCTAATAGTAATTTTTTCTTAGCTTAGTTTCTTAGCATAATTTAATTATAACGAAAATAAAGTGCAATATAGGACAGATTCTTCGGAATCAGTGCCACGAAATATATTTCAGTAAATTTTAACGTGCCGCTCGGTTATCATAGCAATTGTTAATTACTGTGATAACGAACGATATTTTTTGCCCGAAGCTTATCTATGAACATTTTATTACCAGTGGATCCCTCCTATGTGAAAGCTATAGAGTATACACTATACACCCATTTACACTATACAATCCTAAACCTATACTCGTACCACTATACACCCACTATACATTTAAGCACCCATGAGTATTGGTATATTAAGAACTGGTCAAATCCTATTCTTTAACTTTACGAGATTACTGAAGTAAAACCCTAGGAACTAGAGTTTGGCTTCCTTTGCAAATCTCAAGCCCTCTAACTCCAATGCAAATTTGACTGCCTCGGTGGCTCAGTTGGTAGTGTACCTACCTTCTGAGCTTGGGGGTGTGGATTCGATTCCCACCTAGGGCAAACATTAATGTGATGAACATTTGTGTTTGTTCTATGTCTGGGCGTTATTATCTATTTAAGTATGTATTTGAAAATATACATGTATGTATATTTTCAAATACATACTTTAGTAGTAGCTAGCTAGTTTAATATATCAGTCTCTAGTAGTAGCTAGCTAGTTTAAAATATCTTTCAAATACATACTTTAGTGGTAGTAGCTAGTTTAATATATCAGTCTCTGGCAGCCATAGTACAAGCTTTGCTTAGTTTGGGGTCAGGCGGTCGTGTGTGACAATGTCCCGAATTTTTTTTTTTAATTTTATCAGTTTCACATCCTAAAGCAGTCCGAGATATAATGATTTTCACCTAGATACAATTGGTTAAAATTACTAGGTACTAAACTTGCTTTCTAGTCTAGGTCTATAAAATTTATTGATTTAAGCTGGCAGTACATTTATTGAAAACCACAATTCATAACCCAAACTGTGATACTCACCGTTCCGCAATAAAACGTCAGAACTGCAATATTCAGGTACCGCATGGACCTCGTGATACGCTCCACAGAATATTGCAAAGAGCAATTTTTTATTTATTAAACAACATTAAAAAACAAAATACAACTGCAAAAAACTAAACTTACAGCCAATAAAGAATGTATTTTATATTAATTAATTGAATAATATGTGCAGTCGTGTGTGTGTGAGAGAGACAGTGTGTGAATGTGTAAAAGTGTGAGTGTGGGATATGTTAAGGAAATATGTGATTATAATTATGAAATATTTGTGCCATGTATTAATTTAAATAAAGCCTTCTCTCAATAAAATTAGAAACCCAGCATACTTTAATACTGATTTAAAAGATTTATAATGTCTTAAGCTTTACAAAACAGACGCAATACCATAATATGTTAATGTTGATAACAATAACTATCTAAGTACCTATATTACATGCCTACTCGTATACTGTTAAACTAAACTCACCTATGCATAATATGTTTGGTCATTTAACAACAAAAAAGTCAAATTATATTAAACTAGCTGCGCCCCGCAGTTTCACCCGCCGTTAAAAAGTATCCTATGTGCTATTCTAGACTATAATCTATCTCTGTGCCAAATTTCATTCAGATCTGTTCAGCCGTTCTGGCGTGAAAGAATCCATCCAAACATCCATACTTCCATCCATCCATTCTTACAAACTTTCGCGTTTATAATATTAGTAGGAAGTAGGATATGTAGTAGGAAGGATATGAAGTAGGATGTTAAATTGTGTTCGTAGAATAGTAACTATTAGGTGTTTAAGGTAAGTATACAGTTTATAATAGTACTTGCTAGTGAATATTTTGTGCCGTACTCATTTTTAAAAAAACTGTAACTTTATTTACAAAAATAATAATTTCTATACCAATACAGTGGTCGAAAACGTAAGGTCTTCAAAATGGCCGATAAAGAGCTATGATCTAAATTAAACGATGATAGAAATATTTTTATCTCAAAAGTAGCACATCTTCTTTTCCATACTCCGTGTCATTCGTTTCAATTAAATTGAAACGCATGAATTATAACTGAAAACGAATTTCAGAAGATTACGCAGGATCATACTACTAGATACCATTAGGTAACATTAGTGCTTATAATAACTGGTTATACAACTAGACACCTCCCGCTACGAAACAACGATTCAAATTAATCTAGGCTTAACCTATTTAGATGTTTGATGCTTAATTAGTAGTACCTATTTAACAGCGCTTAAACAGTCTATCGAGGTTAAAAATATTGTATCTTTTACCGTAGTCAGCAAGACGGGCTTCAGTACGAAAATAATCTGTCAATACATTTATTTATACACTCCTATATCATGATTCATGTAAGTTCGCTTTCAGTCGAAGTTATTTACCCGTCGGCATACCTCCACATCGCAGATTGAAGCGTGAGAAGCACATAAGTCAAACGTCAAGGGATTCCGTGATGCCATTTTCCAATTGCCCGCCTTTTCGAAAACAAATCGATCACTGGATTCTTTGCTTGAGCTCAATGAGCTGCTATGAGGCTACAGCTTGACGAGACTGAAAAATTGAACGAAATACACGATAGACTAAAAGATTTATTCGCTCGAGTTATATGCAGATTTAGTAACTGATTAGACATTATTTGGTAAAGGATAGCGACAACAATACAGCCAATTAAGGAGGTCTTTGTACAATAACGGGTTACAACAAATGAGTCCACAATTTTTACGCCATAAGCGCAAACAAGCTTACGGACCCGATGGTAAGCGATCACCGTCGCCTACGGATACTTGTAATACCAGGGGCATCACAGATACGCTGCGGACCCATATGGAACCATGGATGATTAGCTTATTAAAGGAACAGCAGCCAGCTAAACGTTTGCCCACAATTAAACTTAATTTTACGGTACAGATCCTATTTTTTAATTACGTAACTTACCTGAATCGTAACTTAAACGTAAACCTAAGCAAACGTAAACTACTTTTGACGTGACAACGTCTAAAGGCACGATCGGCTTGAGCGTCCGGCTTGCGCTGCATCTGTCTCTCTTCCACTCGATTCGTATTACGTCCGTAATTTTATTCATAAAAGTATGCAATCATTTCATCAATGTTTTGTAATGGCGTTGTCACGTTAAACTATCGTCCGTAAACCGACTTTACAGACAACCAATTTTTATATCTATTTTCGTTTTAATAGTTTTAATTATTAAGATTACTTAGCGTACCATGAAGAGTAGAGATAAATACCCGTGATTATCTTCTCCAAGAAGTTCGAGTCTACATAATTTATAATTATCTATTCTGAAATAATTTGCCACCTCGTAAACTTTGCATAGTTCGAATAGATTTACTTAGTTTCAAGTAAGTTTTAATGTAATCTACGTATTTTCAAAGATGTAACAAGTGAATAAGTTTCGAAGAAGAGTTCCAAGTTGATTTAGGAGTTACTTTTTGATACTCAGTAGAATTTGTTTTAGTAAATTAAGTGATAAGTACTTATGTTTATGAGTAACCTAAGTTGATATAGTTACTTGTTTTATTGTTTAACGTGCTGATATAAATCACTATTTGCCCGTTGGTTTGTTTAAGTTTCAAACAGAGTTTACACAGTCTATGACATTCAGAGATGTTTGTACCTAATTTTCTATTTTTATTAAAGGTTTTGAATGGTTCAAGTTATTAAGGAGAACACCTACATCCAAATATACAAACTTTCCCTATTCGTAATATTAGTGTAACACCTTTTCACTAACTTGATATTATTCATAGATTGAAGTAGAGGCATTTACCTACAAAGAATTCAATACCTGATTTTAAGTTCGGATGGAAGTATTGAATTTTGAATGGATGTTTGTTACTCAATCCAATCATATCTCAATCCAAATCTCAATATTGGGCACAGGGATAGTTATAGTCTGAAATGACACAAAGACAACTTTTTTACAGTAACTGCAGGTAACATCGTGAGGTGCAGCTAGTATCTCATACGAGTAAGTAAGGGTAGTGTAGTACAGTAGTAAAATCAGCGTTCCTGCATCACACCGTCGTCCTATCGATCCTGATGAGTACTGCGCTACGCATGCAAAATCTCGCATCGACAGCTATCTATCATAACAATAATATAAAACCGTGGCAAATAATACGCGTGGAGTAAATACGAGAGTGCGGACGAGCGATAACGATGGCTTGTCCAAACAAGGGCATACGGAGGCATATTGCTTGGCTATAATCCTCGGAGGGCGGCCGGTGACGCGTTCGAGACGACCCGACGGGATCGTGCTAATGTGCCATATTAACATGGAATGATAATTGAAATGGCTCTGATGGGGAAATATCGGCAGCGTAATGCCACTGAGGATTGTTAGCATTGCGTAGTAACCAATTTAATCTGAGCTGCTGAGATGATGTTCAGCATAACATTCGATTTCAGCAAGACGATTGTAGAGTAAGTAGACATTGTTAATTGTCTCCGTCTTTCTTATTACCATTTTAGGAAAAATTTTGTTCTAATAATAAGCTTGAGAACTCTTTTATAGTACAAGTAAATGGATACTTACCTACCTACAAATATTTAACTGATTAATTTGACTGCAACACAATAAAAATCTATTTACTCTACGAGTCGATTAACATTACCTATTACTAGGTTATAAATACCATTTAAGTAGTTCAGCACGTGCTTAACACTTTTTCTTTTTCAAAACTAAATGCTATAAAATGAAATTTTGTATTGTTCATGATACTTAAGCTCTAAAAGGTTCGCATATCACATTACGGTCACAGATTTTGTAATCCTAAAAGACAAAGATACTATCTCGTTGTTGTTACATTGTGTAATATATCAGTAGCATTGTTCATCCCGATAGCACGACATTGAAACAAAGGCAAAGCTTCCAAAGGGCCAGCGGAGTCCTAAATAATAGTCAATTAGCTAAGGAAGGCTCACTACACACCTAATATCTGATACAAGATACAATGGGCGTTAATCAATTCTAACGGCTGCTAAACAGGGATTGTAAACGAGGGTGAGTACGGGTAATTGGGGGTTAACTAACTAATTTATTTGGTGTCACGTATCGGGGTAGTTAACAATAACCTCTCATTGATACTTACAAAAGGTAGTTTTTTGAATTCTAATTTGCTTTCAGTTATTTTTCTAAACGACTAGGTTTTTGCGGGAAACCGAAAAGATGGTGTCGTGGTTTTGTATTATTTTCTAAAAGTTGTGATTCTTCGAGTGTTAAAGTGTAATAATTGTGGATTATTAACCTTTGCCGGTTCGTTAACGTGTACGAGTGTGGGCTAAAGATACAAACATTAGAAAATGCTACTTTTCGTGTTCTCTACAAAACTCGACTTAAAGTTTCAGTAAAGTATCCACGGCTTTACTGAAATGGGAAAAGGGGAGGGATTCATCTCATCTTCCATCACCCTCTCCTTTATCATCTTCATCTTAGACTTAATAACTCATTTACAAATAAATCAAACGGACGACAAGGCGGTATGGCCATGTTGGCTTTTGCCTGCCCTACGGGCAAAACAGAAAAAAAAATCATCGGGCTGGCTAAAGATTTGAGGCATATCGCCTAGTCATATTTATGTTTGTATTATGTATGTTTGTCATTAGTCATTATTCCTATGATGATGTGGGAGAGAGTGATGAAAAGTTAGATAAATCCCTCCCCATTTTTCATTTCAGTAAAGCCAGGAAACATTCGATTATAAACAAAGTTTAGAGACAGTCCTTTTTTCTAGTATATCTACTGGGCTGACAAGAAATGTGCCCTCAAGAAGTCGCATGCGCAACCTGCACAGTCGATGAGAAGCACAGGCAGAGGGGTTCAGACGACATCACTACCTACTTTAACGCTCATCAGCCAGCGTTTTATGGCAGTAATAGCTTTAATAATCACTACAATCACACACTAGACCGCAAATAGTTAACTTTTGAAAACTGTAGCTTCCACCGCAAACTCTATTCCAATTCAATCTTCTATGTTAAAATGCGTCAAGAGTATCGAAAAAGACGATTTTGTCGGCGAGATGAGTCGATTTAATTTAGTTACATAAAATATTAACCATTATCGATTCCAATCATGCGCTAGTTTGAAAAACATACATACTCGTACATACATAATTATTGTCATGTCTTTTCCCCGCAGAGGCTGGCAGAGGTGAATAACACCCACACTTCGCCAAACAGTCACTTGTTGTTTTTCAGTATAAAAATGCCAAATGGCATGATTTCGGTCCAAACTTCAAAAACGATTGAAATCGAGTATCAATAGTAAACCAAGTCAATAGTAAGTACCTAATTCAATAGTAAATAAGAAATGCAGAATTGTAAAAGGAGACAATATTATTAACTTTACAATATTAAATATTGTGAATGAACGAGGTCTCAAAGTTGACATGACAGAGAGACCATAGTCTGTCTATCATGTATTTTATTAGTTTATTAGTTTACCAAGTAGGAAATATAGTTTTAACCTTATTATCCTGTTTTATTTGTGAACTTTTAGACTTCATGTGTAGGTCAACCTATCCTTACCCACGTAACTATTTATTTTTTAAAGTTATCTATTTTGAGTAAGTGGATACTTTTAGAACGCCCAACACAATTCGTTTTTCATTTCCGTAGGTTACCCATCTATCTCCGCTCGTTCTCAAACTATTACGCAACACACACGAGACGAGCTATTTTCGAAACGCCGAGTCTTTGTACTTTTAAATCGTACTTTACCCTGGGATAAAGAGGTCGCTGTAAAGGGATATTCCTAACAAACTCTTGTATATTCAATAACAACTATGAAACACTTATACACACACATACTTTATTATTGAAGGGATAAAAAAACTTTTTTATATAGACTAAATTTAAATTGTTACAGGTTAGGAGATCTGACGAAGATCCAACGTTGTAGTCTATACACAGAAATTAATTTTCATTATTCGTCATCAACGTTAAACAGAGCATATACCTACTTCAGTAACAGCATCAAGTTGCAAACATAATTAGTACATTACTGCCGCGGTCTATAATGACTATATACTTTGCTGGTCACGCCGATGATGGCCGACAGCGCAGCTCCAGGCCGACACAGCGCGGTCAGCGTGCAGCACTTGATGGACGAGCTCAGATAAAGGCCGAGGCCGTAGGTCGAGGCTTTTACAGCAAGGACAGCAAGGGCTGCAATGATGGCCAAGCTGGAAGGTCTAGAGCGTAGCTAGGCTAGCTTGAGGCAGGCTGTCGGCCATCATCAGCGCGACCAGCAAAGTAGTAATTATAGGCCGCGGCAGTAATGTACTATTAAAACGTTGAAACGTCAAAATAGCGGCCGGCAATGTTTTGCCGGCCTGTTAGAGCGACCAGCAAAGCTTTGCCGGCCGCTCCTTGAAACAGAACGGCAAGGTCGACTTTGCTCAAACAAGGTTGTCAAAATAATTATTACATTACATGCATTTTTGAGTAAAATACTATATGTACATACTTACTTCAAACCACTTTCAATTATTATTTCATTTCAATCATTATTATTAAGTACGTAGCCACGCTGCCAAGAATCTGAAATAACAGGAACACTTAGTATTTTTGCTATCTTTTTCGTATCCACTCCAATTAATTCAACCCAAATTTATTTTCGTTAATCAGACATCAATATTTATTGAAAACTCCTGTAGTTACACGTTACAGTACAATATTTATTATTAAAAATGAATTAATGGATGTTAAAACATTGGTATCAAACTTAATATCATGTTACGCATGGAAGTTACATGAAGATACAAGTGAACCTACATTTTCTAAATACCAAAAGCTTACCTGAACCACAAAACTTCTTGTCATTGAAGTAACCATTAAAGGCTGATAAGACACCTTGTTGAGAATGAAGAGAGTGTAGAAGTGGTTTAATTCAACCGCCAAGGGATCGTTTAAGGATTCTGTTCGGCGTATAAGGTGGCCGATCAGCTCACGAATAGTTTCCATCTGTTTTAGATAGCAATTAAAATGTCAGTTCATTCCCATAATATCAAGCTGCATCCTTAGCGTGAACACATCAAACGGTGTTCAATTATGATAAACAAAGTATAATTCATTGTTTTGCTTTTATTTTTAGTATTTGTCGTTACATTAATTAAAAAATAAATGAAGGAACTATCTATTGACAATAAAGTGCTGAACTCAAAATTACTTTTAGCTATAGAATATAGTTTTGAGTTATGCAACTCTTATAAAAATAAGAATTGTTGTTAATTTATTGGCATCTATCCGATTATAATTACTATTGTTTTTTCAAAGATCAGAGTTAATTCTACCATCACCACCACCTTGTAAGGGTGCATCATTAAACTTTCTCTTCACTCATTTGAATAAACTTTTCTTCTAAATATGGTACCTAAATACGTACCTCCACATGTGTCAAATGGCAGGGTTCGATGATAATTACTAGGTCTAATACATTGAACAGGCACCAGATACCCTGCTCCGTGATAAAAACTATTATATACAGCTGATCGACATCACCAAAGTCAGTAACTGTAAATATGACAAAATGTTTACAATTGGTTTTAATCTTTCACTTTAGACTAAAAATCAGGGCTTCAGTATTCACATTTACATAACATATCGTCACGCCTTTCCCCCGACAGGACTGGCATAGGTGTATAGCACCCACACTTCGCCGGACGATATTCAGTCCCAAATGTGACAGGGGGCGAGTCTGTCGCCATATACCGGGCTCCAGTTACGCAGCAGATGACATACAATACGCACATATTATGTTCACACAATGAACAAATTTGTGCGTGCTGTCGGCTAGGCTTAAAGCTCCCTTAGGCTCGTTTCCAATCATGCTGTAATAAGCAATCTTGCCATCTATTAAAACATTTGCGATAAATTATCTGATATCTGTAATTGGTTATAACTTGTAGCCATGGACTATTTAGTGAAATAGTCCATAGAAAATACACGAAAATAAGAACTTACTTAAATTTGTTATGAAAGAATAAGTTGCGATGACCAGATAAACAAATGTATAGCCCAGCATCATCAGTAGTATCAGTCCATGGGAGCGGTCCACATCTCGCACCACGTCGCAGGCAGATGCGTATGCATTAGCTAAACGTCGGACTGACACATGGTCGACAATTCCCGTCATTGTTTTGACTGGATGAAAAAAACATCAAATAATCATACTATCTTTCTTCTTTTACTATAAATCTTGTACAGCACCATAAATAATCGGAACATCTGGAATAAGTTGCTAGTGACTGTGATAAATGCCCCCTCAGTTAATTGCTTCAAAAACAGACTTGACAATTACTAAAAAAAAACACACATCAAAGTGCACTGAAATAAGACATCCATCAGCTTTAAGCTGCCAGCGTCAACAAATAATAATAATAATGTGGTTGGAATTGTTATCATTATTATTTATCATTTAGAGACAGTGCCTAGTGTTTTTTTATTTAAATGAAATTAAAATGATTGGTATGTTTTTCGTAGGTAAAAGTGAAATATGTAATTTACCTTGCAGGAGTTTTCTCAAGGAGTCGTTAACAGATTTGAAAGTTGACCGAACATATAGCACTACCAAGGCGCACTGTACCATGCAAAGCTGGATTATCCAAATGTAGACGTAATGCAGCGAAAACGACATTTTGTGACACACTGTAAAAAAAGTGATAAGTGATTGGATCTAGTTTTTTTTATTATTTACTAAAGGTGTGTATTTTTAATTTGAAATAAAAATTCAACGCTTTGCAATGTTATCATTACAATACAAATTTAACCAAGGGAGGCATACCAACCTCCTGCTCTATTTAAGATGATGGAAGTAACCAGAACCACGAAGTCAGTAACAATTAATGCCATTATAGTTATCACCCAAAGTATAAACAATCCGATTTGCTTTTTCTGATGCTGTGTTGGCCAAAGCTGGACGTTCAGAACGGAGTTTATCTGCAGAAATAAAGAGATTATAGCATTATACTTAGTTCGCTTTCTTGGAAAAGTCACAATTTGACAGCTATTGTTTAAGAGTCCGACAGCACGCACAAATTTGTTCATTGTGTGAACATAATATGTGCGTATTGTATGTCATCTGCTGCGTAACTGGAGCCCGGTATATGGCGACAGACTCGCCCCCTGTCACATTTGGGACTGAATATCGTCCGGCGAAGTGTGGGTGCTATACACCTATGCCAGTCCTGTCGGGGGAAAGGCGTGACGATATGTTATGTAAACAAACATTAGGAAATGCTACTTTTCGTGTTCTCTACAAAACTCGACTTAAAAGTTTCAGTAAAGTATCCACGGCTTTACTGAAACGGGAAAAGATGACTGATTCAGCTTATATTTCATAACCCTCTCCTCTATCATCTTGATCTTAGATTGAATAACCCGATGTACAATGGTGTCACGTATCAGGGTAGTTAACAATAACCTCTCATTGATACTTATACAAGGTAGTTTTAGGAATTCTAGTTTGCTTTCAGTTAGTTTTCTAAACGACTAGGTTTTTGGGGGGAACTGAAAAGATGGTGTTGTGATTTCGTATTATTTTCTCTATCTTGTGATTCTTCGAGTGTAATAATTGTGGATAATTAACCTTTGCCGGTTCGTTACCGTGCACGAGTGTGGGAAAATGATACAAACATTAGGAAGTGCTACTTTTCGTGTTCTCTACAAAACTCGACTTAAGGTTTCAGTAAAGTATCAACAGTTTCACTGAAATTGGAAACGGGGAGGGATTCATCTCATCTTCCATCACCCTCTCCTTTATCATCTTCATCTTAGATTTAATAACTAATTTACAAAAAAATCAAACGGACGAAAAGGCGGTATGGCCATGTTGGCTTTAGCCGGGCCTACGGGCAAAACAAAAAAAAAATCATCGGTCTGGAGGGCTATTCTTACGGAGTGAGATTCAATCTCACCATGCTTCGTCCTTGTTGCTCTCGTTTGAATAGTCATAGGTGTGAGAGTGACCAAGATAAAATCTTATCTCATCTCACGCGTAGGAATAGCCCCACTGGCTAAAGATTTGAGGCATATCGCCTAGTCTTAGTTATGTTTGTATTATGTATGTTTGTCATTATTCGTTATTCCTATGATGATGTGGGAGAGAGTGATTAAAAATTAGATAAATCCCTCCCCATTTTTCATATCAGTAAAGCCAGGAAACATTCGTTTATAAACAAAGTTTAGAGACAGTCCTTTTTTCTAGTATATCTACTGGGCTGACAAGCAATTTTCCCCTTAAGAAGTCGTGTGCGCAACCTGCACAGTCGATGAGAAGCACATGAGGAGGGGTTTAGACGACATCACTACTTACTTTAACGCCCATCAGCCAGCGTTTTATGGCAGTAATAGCTTTAATAATCCCTACAACCACACACTAGAACGCAAATAGTTAACTTTTGAAAACTGTAGCTTCCACTGCAAACTCTATTAAAATTCAATCTTCTACGTTTTTTTTTTTTTTTTTTTTTTTTTTTTATGTATAATAGGTCGGCGTTTGACCACCAACTCGCCTGATGTTAAGCGACGTTGTGGTCTAAGATGAAGCACGACGACCTATAAGGTACTTATTCACTCTAGCCTTGAAGTTTTGTAGAGTGAAGAAGTACAAAGACGGCAGTTGAGTGAGGCGCTACAAGTGCGCTACTGCTCAGACCCGTCTTCGGAACGGTTACACCGGACTACATCCCGAAACACGACTAGGTCATTTCACGGCATGGCTTGGTCCGGTGGGTGGTAACTAGCCACGGCCGAAGTCTCCCACCAGAGGAAGGTTAAAATGCGTCAAGAGTCTCGAAAAAGACGATTTTGTCGGCGAGATGAGTCGATTTAATTTAGTTCCATAAAATTTTACCATTATCGATTCCAATCATGCGCTAGTTTGAAAAACATACATACTCGTACATACATGTTGTCATGTCTTTTCCCCGCATAGGCTGGCAGAGGTGAATAACACCCACACTTCGCCAAACAGTCACTTGTTGTTTTTCAGTATGAAAATGGCATGATTTCGATCCAAACTTCAAAAACGATTGAAATCGAGTATCAATAGTTAACCAAGTCAATAGTAAGTACCTAATTCAATAGTAAATAAGAAATGCAGAATTGTAAAAGGAGACAATATTATTATCTTTACAATATTAAATATTGTGAATGAACGAGGTCTCAAAGTTTACATGACAGACAGACCATAGTCTGTCTATCATGTATTTTATTAGTTATTAGTTTACCAAGTAGGAAATATAGTTTTAACCTTATTATCCTGTTTTATTTGTGAACTTTTAGACTTCATGTGTAGGTCAACCTATCCTTACCCACGTAACTATTTATTTTTTAAAGTTATCTATTTTGAGTAAGTGGATACTTTTAGAACTCCCAACACAATTCGTTTTTCATTTCCGTAGGTTACCCATCTATCTCCGCTCGTTCTCAAACTATTACGCAACACATACGAGACGAGCTATTTTCGAAACGCCGAGTCTTTGTACTTTTAAATCGTACTTTACCCTCGGATAAAGAGGTCGCTGTAAAGGGATATTCCTAACAAACTCTTGTATATTCAATAATAACTATGAAACACTTATACACACACATACTTTATTATTGAAGGGATAAAAAAACTTTTTTATATAGACTAAATTTAAATTGTTACAGGTTAGGAGATCTGACGAAGATCCAACGTTGTAGTCTATACACAGAAATTAATTTTCATTATTCGTCATCAACGTTAAACAGAGCATATACCTACTTCAGTAACAGCATCAAGTTGCAAACATAATTAGTACATTACTGCCGCGGTCTATAATGACTATATACTTTGCTGGTCACGCCGATGATAGCCGACAGCGCAGCTCCAGGCCGACACAGCGCGGTCAGCGCAGCACTTGATGGACGAGCTCAGATAAAGACCGAGGCCGTAGGTCGAGGCTTTTACAGCAAGGACAGCAAGGGCTGCAATGATGGCCAAGCTGGAAGGTCTAGAGCGTAGCTAGGCTAGCTCGAGGCAGGCTGTCGGCCATCATCAGCGCGACCAGCAAAGTAGTAATCATAGGCCGCGGCAGTAATGTACTATTAAAACGTTGAAACGTCAAAATAGCCGCCGGCAATGTTTTGCCGGCCTGTTAGAGCGACCAGCAAAACTTTGCCGGCCGCTCCTTGAAACAGAACGGCAAGGTCGACTTTGCTCAAACAAGGTTGTCAAAATAATTATTACATTACATGCATTTTTGAGTAAAATACTATATGTACATACTTACTTCAAACCACTTTCAATTATTATTTCATTTCAATCATTATTATTAAGTACGTAGCCACGCTGCCAAGAATCTGAAATAACAGGAACACTTAGTATTTTTGCTACCTTTTTCGTATCCACTCCAATTAATTCAACCCAAATTTATTTTCGTTAATCAGACATCAATATTTATTGAAAACTCCTGTAGTTACACGTCACAGTACAATATTTATTATTAAAAATGAATTAATGAATGTTAAAACATTGGTATCAAACTTAATATCATGTTACGCATGGAAGTTACATGAAGATACAAGTGAACCTACACTTTCTAAATACCAAAAGCTTACCTGAACCACCAAACTTCTCGTCATTGAAGTAACCATTAAAGGCTGATAAGACACCTTGTTGAGAATGATGAGAGTGTAGAACTGGTTCAATTCAACCGCCAAGGGATCGTTAAAGGATTCTGTTCGGCGTATAAGGTGGCCGATCAGCTCACGAGTAGTTTCCATCTGTTAACAGTTAAAATGTCAGTTCATTCCTAAATTATCAAGCTGCATCCTTAGCGTGAACACATCAAACGGTGTTCAATTATTATAAACAAAGTATAATTCATTGTTTTGCTTTTATTTTTAGTATTTATCGTTACATTCATTAAAAAATAAATGTAGGATCTATCTATTGACAATAAAGTGCTGAACTCAAAATGACTTTTAGCTATATAATATAGTTTTGAGTTATGCAACTCTTATAAAAATAAGAATTGTTGTTAATTTATTGGCATCTATCCGATTATAATTACTTATAATATAATAATTATACTAAAAATTTTCAAGTAGCAGAATGAATTCCACCACCACCACCTTGTACGGGTGCCGTAAACTTTCTCTTCACTCATTTTAATAAACTTTTCTTCTAAATATGGTAGCTCCGTACCTCCATATGTGTCAAATGGCAGGGTTCGATGATAATTACTAGGTCTAATACATTGAACAGGCACCAGACACCCTGCTCCGTGATAAAGACTATTGTATACATCTGATCGACACCACCAAATTCACATACTGTAAATATGACAAAATGTTAACAATTGGTTTTAATCTTTCACTTTAGACTAAAATCAGGGCTTCAGTATTCACATTTCCAGTCATAACATTTACATAACATATCGTCACGCCTTTCGCCCGAAAGGACTGGCAGATGTGTATTGCACCCACACTTCGCCGGACGATATTCAGTCCCAAATGTGACAGGGGGCGAGCCTGTCGCCATATACCGGGCTCCAGTTACGCAGCAGATGACAAACAATACGCACATATTATGTTCACACAATGAACAAATTTGTGCGTGCTGTCGGCTGGGCTTGAGCTCGCTCCCTTAAAGCCCATTTACACGATGCACGTTTCTTGCGTGTTGCATACAATTAAATTGAAGCAATAAATGACTTGCATGGTCTAAACAACACGTAACATTGTTGATCTGTTATACAAGTTTTGCTTCAAAACTTTTCTTGGTGTAAATAGCTCATGCAACAATTTGTTACGCAATTCTTGTATTCAACTGGATTCTCTCTTCATTTGCAAACACGAGTTTAGTGAGTGAGGTTATGTTTATCGTTGCTGCTCTTCTGAGGGAAAAAATTGAGAATACGAATAAGAAAAGGTTTCCGGTCAAAAAATGAATAGAAAGAAGAGAGGTATTGTATAAACTTGTATAAACAGATCAACAATCACGTGATCAATCAGATCAATGTCACGTGTTGTTTAGACCATGCAAGTCATTTATTGCTTCAATTTAATTGTATACAATAGGCAAGAAACTTGCATCGTGTAAATGGGCCTTTAGACTCGTTACCAATCTTGCTGCAATAATGCTGTAATCTATTACAACATTTTCGATAAATTATCTGATATCTGTAATTGGTTATAACTTGTAGCCATGGTATTTATTGAAATAGTCCATAGAAAATACACGAAAACAAGTACTTACTTAAATTGGTTATGAAGTAATAAGGTGCGATGACCAGAAAAGCAAACGTACAGCCCAGCAACATCAGTAGTATCAGTCCATGGGAGCGGTCCACATCTCGTACCACGCCGCAAGCAGATGCGTATGCATTAGCTAAACGCCGGACTGACACATGGTCGACAATTCCCGTCATTGTTTTAACTGGATCAAAAAAACATCAAATAATCATACTATCTTTCTATTAAGTACTATAAAATTTGTACAGCAGCATAAATAATCGGAACATGTGGTTGGAATGGTTATCATTATTATTTATAATCATGGCAATTATTTTAATGAAATTAAGATAATTGCCATGATATTTTTCGTAAGTAAAGTAAAAAATGTAATATACCTTGCAGGAGTTTTCTCAAGGAGTCGTTAACAGATTTGAAACTTGACCGAACATGTAGCAGTACCAAGGCGAACTGCACCATGCAAAGCTGGATGATCCAAATGTAGACGTAATGCACCCAAAACGACATTTTGTGCGCCACTATAAAAAGAAAGTGATACGTGATTTGAATCCAGATTTTTATCATTACAACACAAATTAAACCAAGGGAGGCATACCAACCTCCTGCTCTATCTAAGATGAGGGAAGTAACCAGAACCACGAAGTCAGTAACAATGAATGCCATGATAGTTATCACCCAAAGTATAAACAATCCGATTTGCTTTTTCTGATGCTGTGTTGGCCAAAGACGGACGTTCAGAACTGAGTTTATCTGCAGAAATAAAGAGATTATAGCATTATAGTATAGAGCGTGGTAAAAGTACTGTTCGATTTCTTGGAAATGTCACAATTTAACAGCCATTGTTTAAATACAAACTTATAAAAGATATACATACAAAAACGATGTCAAAAGCAGTAATTTTTAACAGCAATTTTTCTAGGTCTCGATGTCAAGTAAAACAGCAAATATTTTTTTAATGATAATACAGTCTGAATTCTCCATGTGTAATGCTATCTAGGACCATTATGGGATTAAGAAAAAAAAAACAATCGTATAGTACATTGTTTTAAGTTTACCGTGGTTTTATCAAAGTTGTAATGATTTTATTGATTTTTGCCCACCTTTTGTACTTGATTTATGCAAGTTATCAGGCAACGCATTTGCTTTGGTGCATTGTAAACCATAACAGATGCTATAAATGATGTCATAACTATTTCCATGACCCATACTTTACTTCGCGTGTCCATCCATGCTGACATTTTTTCTATTTGCAAATACCAGGCGTTGATTATGATATTCCAAATCATTATGAGGTCTAAAAAGATATAAAAATAGAATTTACAATTACCAAGAAAGTTAACAGTGTACGGATGTACCGTGATAATGGGCCCTAGGCATGTTGCATTAAAATTATTCAAACTATTCTTTCTCTTTATTCACTAACGCTCGAATTTTGGCTTTCGATTGGACGAGAACTATTAATTTTTTTATAATTCGTTATTTTTAAAATCACGTAGTTTTATTGTCAACTTGTCCAATCAGCAGCTAAAGTATGAGCATTAACGATTAAAGAATTAGAATCACTTGGAGGCGATTGCAAGTTGCAGGTTGTAAATTATATCGAGATGAATAAGATGAGATAACGTTTATTACTTATAATTGTTAACATAAAGGTGGTATATGAATGTAACTATTATGTAAGTAGGTACATGAAGAATTAATGCGTTTAGCAAAAAAAAACTTAAGTGCTATTAATGTCTAGATTGAAATAGATCCTATGCAAGGGATTTCTATATTGTCAATTAATTATTTTATGTACTTACACTAAGGTTAATTACTTACAAGTTACAAGCATATAAATCTTTTATATATCCTTCACTTGGTCATTACAATTTCTAACAAAAATAAAACTACGTTCCTAAACGAGAAAGCTTTTCAGAACCGACTGAATTTACTTACTACTTATGGCCATAAAGAAGTATCCAATGTAAGAAAAATTTGAAGATAAGCTTACGCGCCAACCGTTTCCAGTCTTCACAAACCGTAGCGGAGCTATTCCCGATATTCTTGCAACATGTAGAACTACACCTAAAACTCCTGATACAAAACATTCTGGCTGAGCCATGGTTCCTGCAAATGATTGTAGTTGATTAATACTCGGAAGAAATTATAAAAACAAGTTTTAATAAAACAACTTTGTTTGCGTAACAGCAGCACAATCTAAATAAACGGCCGGAGGACGACTTATCAACACTTGATCGGAAACGAAAATGTGACGATTAGGTACCGTATTAAAATAAAACTACCTAAATTATATAATATGAATATAGCCTTGGTCCTAAAGCTTTTTGTTTACTGTGTACACTAACGTTGTCGTAACGAAAATGAGTAAATAATGAATTAGAAGGAGCAGCGTTTACATCGGTCGAGTGAATTACATTTGAAGACAGTAAAATTCCATCTTTAAATATTAAAAATCCACCAAATGCGTATCCTGACGTGTTTAAGAGCAGGGTCTTGTAATTTGTTCGATATCATTATTAAGTATTTGTTTGCGTGCAAAGGGACTCGTGCTGTTTTTTTTAACATTTTGTCTGATTGCCGATAATAATAAACTTCTCACACCACCTGCTCGACAAATACCAATTACATATCACGTAGTCTCAACGTAAAGCAAGCCTTTCTAGGGAGATAAATTAGTATGATAATCTCTAGGGAGTTTTTGGAGCAAAGAGGTTAAAATTGAATGAAAATTTAGCATACGGGCACTGTTCGAAAAGTTTATTCGAAAATTGTATTGGCCACCAAGAAAAAAAAGAACGCAGCTGGACCATGAACTCCAAGAAATTTAAAACAAAAGACGGTGTTTGGTGTAACCACAGACATCCAATACAGTAGCAGACCAAACATTAGGTATTAATCAGCGTGGCATGAAAACACACATAGACATGTAGCTTAGTAGGGGCCGCATTAAGGATGTTCGTTGTTCCTTATAATCGACTCGTTATCTGTGAAGATTTTATTTCCACCAAGTAAACATAGGTTTATTTGCCCACTGGTTTTCAGGCTGTTAAAGGGTTAACACCTATCAAGTTATAGGAAAAGTAGAAATGAAATTAACAGCTACGTACAACACTCGTTTATTTGTTTTGGAATAATACAATTGTATTATCTTAGGACATAACTAGGCCATGTCGGACACCGGTACTGGCCACGAAACTGTTTCAAAATGGGAGCGACTATATACTTTTGTATATTAGTTACTTACTTCCTTCTACAGCTCAAAGAAAGTAGGAATTGTTCCAGGACGAAATCTTGTAGGAAAATCACTGAAATCAAGCCAGTGTTTTGAGTACAGCACACTAGCCAAAGTGGGTTGCCAATTCTGGATCTTAATGTTTTTTTTTATCCAGGCATTTCTACTACTTTTATTCGTTGAATATCTGGAATAAAGGTTATTTGTGAATCAGTAAATATCTTTCAACTTAGGTATCTTTAATAATAATAAATAAATAAATTCGGGACGCTTCCACACACGGGCGCCGGATATCAAACTAAGCAAAGCTTGTACTATGGCTGCCAGAGATACATTTAAGAGATATTTTTAAATACATACTTAAACAGATATAAACACTCAGACATAGAACAAACACAAATGTTCATCACATAACCCCCAGGCTTAGAAGGAAGGTTCACTACCAACTGAGCCACCGAGGCAGTCAACCTATATTTATTTTATCCAAGGTAAAGGTTTGACACTAAGCAAGCAAGTTCTCATAGCCCTAGTGGCAAGCCCTAAGTGTCAGAGTTTTCTGACACTGACCAATGGACAAAGTTATCAACTTTTTCAGATTCACAATCCGTTCCCTGTTTTGTAAAAGGTAGGCTGTCAAATTTTGCCCCACCCCGATAAATTTTACTTATTACGCTCTGATTACTCTAATTCAAATATAAAAACACTAACAAATAGCATCTAAGATAGATTATCTGCAAAAGAAACCGTTTGGTTTGAACATTTATGTAAATTCCTTGGAGAAAACGAATGGAATTCTAAGAGCAAAAATGTAAACATCAAACTCACCGATAAAAAGAAAATTCAATGGATGATTTGCTGCATGAAGCACTTTCACATCGGTATGTACTGCACTCTACCATGTTCACCGATTTTCTTACAATAAAATCATCAAAAATAGCTATATTTTGTTATTAAAATAAATGTCATCAAACCAACCAAACTTCACGTGCTGTCGTCATGACAACCATCCTTAGCTATACATGGCGGCATGACTACGGATGGTCTTTTGTCTATGTGTGAGACCTTGTTGCAACAGGTAAATGAAAGAGATACCATTACTGAATTGTTACTGAGGAATAAAAAGGACAAACTGATCATCTATATGTATAATAATAACTAGCAACTTATGTTTGGTCTGCTACTGTTTTGGATGTCTGTGGGTGTAACATGTTTTCACAGTTTCTTTTTATTGCCTCGCAAAAGGTGTGAAAAGTAGAGTACCTCTGAGGTAAAGCAGTCTATGTCTTTGGCGGCTTGAACTCCTCGCTTCACCCAGGACTCCCGTTGCTAACCGTAATCGAAATCGATAATCGAAATACCCTCGCTGCGCTCGGGAGTTAACATGACATTCCTTTGCTTACGTATGTTAGTACTAAAACTTAAACTGCAAAAAAAAAGTAAGTTTCATTTGCAAAGTTGCAAAGTAAGTTTCATTTGTTTGCGTGTAGGTATATAAATTGCAATTATTGATTAAAAACAAGTTTTAGAAAAATTGTATTCAATATGTGAATTTGTATATTCTGTGTCTTTACTTCTGTGTAACTTTGTTTCCCTTAATTAGTGGAGTACCATTCGACGCAGTTTTGGGACAAACATTGCTAATGTTGCTATCATCAAGATTATTAAGATCACACAGATCAGTTTGGTATGGTTTATACCCTTAGCTTAAAGGTACCCTGTGATAACACATAACTACTTCTTAACCACGAGTAACACCGCGGAGAGCAACTGCAGGGTTATCAGAAAAGGGTGTGCTCAGCCGAAAGGGGGTCATTGTACTCATCATTGGAACATCAAAATAAAAACGAAAAATATTTTACTAAATCCTAAAGTAGGCACTTTTCTTAAAATATGCAAAGTAAAGGAATGTACCATTTGAACACTACTGCAATCTTTAAAAAAAACAGTGAGCTCTGAACTGGGCAAAGCCTGTATCTCGGGGACCTGGGCGATAGTACAAAGAGAAGTCACCTCGGATTAAAAAAACAACCTTCAACAGCTGCTCCAATACGTATTGTTGATGTACTAATTTCTAATACCAATGGTATTTGTGTCGACGATCAACTAATTTTTTACCCGACTGCGCAAGGATTATTATTTTAATTAAAAAAAAAGATGATTTTTGTTTGGCTATCTATTAAAAGATGTTCATGATGATGAGTACAATGACCCCCTTTTGGCTTAGTATATCCTATCCCGATAACCCTGTGCAAAGTACTTTTCTTTGTTAGGAACTTTTAGTTTACAAGCTTACGTCAGCTCCATCGTATCCTTACAGTTATTTACCTACTTAACTATTTAGGTATACTTAAAAGTTTTTAATTAACCGAGTGAGTGCAAAACATGAGCGAAGCGTCTCTGTTTCAGATTTGTCAAAAATGCTTTCGTGTATGTGGCGTACGTCTGTCCGGCATTTTTTTTAACAAGTCGCATTTCTCACCCATTTCTGGTGAAACTTTGTCCGACAAATGCATAAACATATTTTTGACAATTTAGTTTTTTTTTTTAAAGGTGTAGAAATGGAACCCGCGAAGTCTTCAGCTTACAAAGGCACTAGTTTGGGTAAACACATGTTGACAGACCAACGCAATTAATTTTTCATTTCCGTAGATCACCTATCTCCGCTTGAACTTTTGACCAAATAAGCAACAAAAATGAGTCAAGTTATTGTCAAAAAGCTTGTACTTTTAAGCCCCATTTTACCCTCTGCTTTAGAGGTTGCTGTACAAGTGTACATGCAGGGATATTTAAATGACGTCCGTCTGTATGTAGGCTTATCACAGCTAAACAGCTTAACGGATCTTGATTAAATTTAATTATTAGTTACAGTATATCACGAAGAAGGTCTACGAATACGTTTCTCCAAATAACGCAAACGAAGTCGTGTGTAATAGCTAATTTGTTATAAACTTTTGTTAATTCAATAAAACTATGAATAACAGACAGATACCTACTTAAATACTTTATTAATGAAGCAATTAAATCTCTTAAAATTAACAATCCTTTAAAAACAACTTAAATATGTAAACTTAAAGGGGTACGAATATTTTTCTATGGAAGTAGACATTATCCAACCGCCACCCGCCAGCTTAAATTATTTTTAAAGGTAATTTAGCACAATTAAAGTAATATTTAAGAGAAGTAGACACTTATCTGGAACAAAAGGCTAATAATATGGTACTCTCAAGTGCCACATTTCCGAAAAATTTGGAGGCAAAGATTGCCATTTTAAAATAATGTTAACAATTAAAAATATATTGTTGTTATTGGCGATCTTTACCTTTAAATGTTTCGAGAACGTGACGTTTTCTGGCACCGTATCCTTTACATTTTTATTTTGTTTATGTTTTTTCTCGACCTATTTATAATACACTAGTTACTCGCATCTAAGAAGTTCCTATGTACTTTTTTGTACCCCTGACAACGAGTACCTATGCAAATTTTGATGATTATCGGTTGAGTAGCTAAAGAGTGAAAAAGTAACAAACGAACTTATTTTCACTTTTATTTACAATTTTTTAACTGTGGTATAAAAAATCGTTCGCGGAATTTCAAATAAAATTAACTACGGGTCATTTTGCTACAAAAGTTGTAAGCTCTTTGTTGCAATGAAAAGATACAACGATTGTTATCACACACATTTGTATATTCGTTATTCGTCATCAAACAAGGCATTATTAGCAGACAGCATTATCTTGCAGAAATAATAAGACGACTCGATACTTCAAACAACTTTAAGTTCTTATTAAAATTTAATTTCAATCATTACTACTAAGTACGTAGCTATACCGCCGAGAATCTGAAATAACAAAGTGTTCATTAACACATTTAGTAATATTTTGCCATCTCTAACGAACTTTAATTTCGTGTAGATAACAGACATTTGTTATCATACCGCACATAGTCACATAAAAATATATCTATACTTTTTAAACAGGTCTACTTACCTGAACCATTAGAGTTCTTGTCATTGAAGTAACCATTAAAGGCTTATAAGACGCCTTGTTGAGAATGATGAAAGTGTAGAACTGGTTCAATTCAGCCGCCAAGGGATCGTTAATGGGGTTTGTTTCACGTATAAGGTTGGCGACCAACTCACGAGTAGTTTCCATCTATTTAAAAGAGCAAAATGTCAGTGTCAATTCCATAATTTGCGCCATGCACCCTTAACATTTGTGTTTGTTCTATGTCTGGGTGTTAATATGTATTTAAGTATGTATTTAAAAATATCTAAGTATGTATATCAGTCTCTGGCAGCCATAGTACAAGCTTTGCTTAGTTTGGGGTCAGGCGACCGTGTGTGGAAGTATAAAAAAAAAAAATTGTACAGTCAATAAATGGTTTGAAGAGTGCGTTTAACATTAAACGCACTCTTCACACGAAACTGAGTTAATACTACCATAATTTTACCTCGCTAGTTTTAAAAATAAAATAATGGTAGATAATTAAATTGAGTAAAGTAATAGGTTATTTTATAGTTGAGCTAACTAGAAAGTAGCATTCCTTACTCATTATTGATACAATTGATTTATAAAATGGGAACTTTACCTCCATATGTGTCGAGTGGCACGGTTCGATGATAATAACTAGATTTATTACGAAGAATAAGCACCAGGTAGCACGGTCCAAGATATAGATTATTGCATACATCTGATCGACCTCACCAACCTTAGTAACTGTAATAGTAAGTATGACATAATAATAATAAACGCCTAAGATTTTTCTTCCATTTCTGACTAAAATCAAATCATTGATCCATATCCCAGTCATACTGTAAGCATTTCTGCAAAATTGACAATTGTAAAAAAAAATCGAGAGATTTTGATACAGGTTAGTAGGCGACATAAGGAAAAAGCAAGCAAAGCTTTGGGGGCTGAGCTACCCACGTCCGTAGGAGTGTACTCTATTCTGATTCTCTACACGTGGTCCCCGGGTAGTGCTAACCGGGTAGCAAACTTTGGTGGGAGGCTTCGGCATGGCTAGTTATCACCCACCGGACCAAGCCATGCCGTGAAATGACCTAGTCGTGTTTCGGGTGTAGTCCGGTGTAACCGTTCCGAAGACGGGTCTGAGCACTAGCGCACTTGAAGCGCCTCGCTCAACTGCCGTCTTTGTACTTCTTCACTCTACCAAACTTTAAGGCTAGAGTGAATAAGTACCTTATAGGTCGTCGTGCTCCATCTTAGACCACAACGTCGCTTAACATCAGGCGAGTTGGTGGTCAAACGACGACTTATTGTCCATAAAAAAAAGCAGGCAAAAAGAGAAAGGCAAATAACGTACCGAAACTGGTAATGAAGTAATAAGGTGCGATGACAAGGAAGACAAAATTAAAGCCCAACATCATGAGCAATTTCAGTCCATGGGAGCGGTCCACATCTCGCACCACGTCGCAGGCAGATGCGTACGCATTAGCTAAACGCCGGACTGCCACATGGTTGAATATAGTCGTCGTTGTATTGACTGGATGAAAAAAAAAGAACAAAACACATTTAAATATCCTACTAATATTATAAACGCGATGAATGTTTGTTACTCTTTCACGCCAGAACGGCTGAATAGATCTGAGCTGAATTTTTAACCGCGGGTGAAACCGCGGGGCGCAGCTAGTAATATAATTTATAGTCACGCCTTTCCCCCGAGGGGGCTGGCAGAGGTGTAATACAACATCGACATTTCGCCGCACGATATTCAGTCCCAAATGTGACAGGGGGCGAGCCTGTCGCCATACACCGGGCTCCAGTCATATAGCAGATGACATACAATACGCACATATGTATCTATGTTCACACAATGAACAAATTGGTGCGTGCCCTCGGCTGGGTTCGAACCCGCTCCCTCTGGCTTGAGAGGCGGACTTCCAACTAGGCTGTCATCGCTCTAAAATATAAATATACCGACCATAAAACTTGTGCATAGAAGTATAGATTATCGGAACATGTGGTTTGATTTGTGACCAGATCAGATTTCATACTTAGAAATAGTAGTTTTTATTTTAGTATTATATTTTGGTGGTTTTTCTTACCTGAAAAAATGAAAAAAGAGCATACCTTGGAGGAGTTTTCTTAAGGAGTCGTTAACAGCTTTGAAATTTGACCGAACATGTAGGAACACTAGGGCAAACTGTACCATGCTAAGCTTGATGATCCAAGTGTAGGCGTAATTCACACAAAACGATATTTTGTAGCACACTGAAAAATAAAGCAAAGAGTATGGAGACTCTGTGTGATGTGGATCGAGATAAAAAAAAAGTATTTTATCCGATGATATCCCAAAAACGATAAACACTTACATTCATTGTTATCAAAACAAATGCATATTAATTTGAGGTATACTAACTTCCTGCTCCACTTAAGATGACGGAACAAAACAGCAAAACGTAGTCGCTAATAATGAATGCTATGATAGTTATGAACCAAAGTATTGACAATCTGATCTGCTTTTTCTGGTGCTGCGTTGGCCAATAATGTATGTTCATAGCTGAGTTTATCTGTAAAGTTAGTTTTGCATTTCAACAAACACCAACATTCAATATTAATAGGTAAAAAGTCAAGATAAACGTATAGTTATGGCTAGGTAGTTGTGAGAGGCTTGTAGATACAAGATTTAGCAATTTAGCGTTCTCAAATGCGCCTAAATATAACCTATTGAACAACTCATTGTGTAAATTGATTTTTAAATAGATCGAGCGAGAAATGGTAAAAATGCTTTCGTATGTCCGAATTCCGTATGAATCTCTGTCCGGATCTTTGTCGTCATTCCACAACATATTCTCGTTAAATTTTGTGAGTAGGTTCGATAGTAACACAGATTTTTTTTGCAAAATAAGTTTTTGGACAGTTGACAAAATTGAGGAGTTGTGATTTCAAAAAAACATCTCTATCTCCTCCATTTTGAAAAAAAAGCCAAAAACTGCCTTGACAGAAAACACTGTAATTATCGAACCAGCTCACAAAATTTAACGAAAATCGGTTGAGAAATGCGACCTGTAGGGGAGGACTAACGTCATCCGCAAGGTCGCAGACCCACTAGTCTATACTAATATTAAAAGGAGGAAAGATTTGTTTTTAAGTATGTTTGTAGCGAATTAACTCAAAAACTAATGGTCCGATTTCAAAAATGCTTTCACCATTAGATAGCTACATTATTCATGATTGACATAGGCTATAAAACATGAGCGAAGCCGCGGGCAAAACAGCTAGTTTATTATAATCTTAATCGTAGTGGTTTCTCCATTCGCCAACCATATCAATAAATGTGCCCGAAGAAAAGAATCATTTTAAATCATTCAATAATTTAAGAAAACAAACGTTCCTTTATGGACAATAATTAACAGTGGCCTTATAAAAGTCCTAATAAATTTATGTCTTCGCCTACCGTTTGTACTTGGTTTACGCAAGTTATCAGGCAACGCATTTGCTTTGGGGCACTGTAAACCAATACAGATGCTATAAATGCCGTCATAGTCATTTCCACGACCCACACCTTACTTCGCGTGCTGCTCATCCATGCCGACCAATTAGTATTTTCTACATGGAAATACATGGTCGTGATAATGATATTCCAAGCCATGAGTAGGTCTAAAAAGCATAAAAACAAATCTACACTCACCATTAACATTAAAATTTTATTATTGGACGTAAGAAAACGTTTAATGCTTTAGGTAACTGTGTACATAAAGATGGTATTTGAATGCAACTATTGAATGAAGAAATAATGCAACGATTAATTGATCCATTTTTGCAAACAACTCAGGTGTTAGTAACTTTTAGATCTAAATAGATAAATTAATGCAAGAGAGTTTTATACAGAATCTGAAATCAGTTACATAATTTTCTAAGTACACTTAGGTTAATTTACTTACACGCAGGTATCTTAAAACTTTCATTCACTAAGTCATAACAAACTAAAACAATAATATAAACGATATTTCACGTTCCTGAACAAGAATGCTTTTCAAAACGAACTATATTTACTTACTACTTATGATCATAATGAAGTATCCAATGTAAGATGATTTTGAACATAAGCTTACGCGCCAACCGTTTCCAGAGGATACAAATCTCAGTGGAGCTATTCCTGAAAACCTTGAAACACGTAAAACTACACCTAAAGCTCCTGATACGAAGCAATAAGCCTTAGCCATGGCTCCTGCAATTAATGTAGTTAATTTAGTACTTTAAATAAGTTATGAAATCGAATTTAACGAAACAAGTTAGAATGTGTAACAGAACAACAGATCAATCAAAATGGTCTACTAGAGAACGTCTTATCAACACTGGATCGGGAACTAAAATGTAACAATCAAGTGTGAAAATTAGGAAATTCATGAATTACTTGGGTCTAATCTATAGCGTTTTGTTTCCTTTCCACACAAACGGTGTCGTAACATGGATTGGTAAATAATGGATTAGAAGAAACTGTGTTTAGATTGGTCGAGTGAATAATTTATTTGAAAGTCCAAAAAAATACACCTAAAAATATAAAAAAATCCGCCTAATGCGTATTGCGAAGCGCTTTTATCATTTGTTAGAAATATATAATTTTGTCATCTGTTTGCGTGCAAAGTTATTCGTTAGTTATTCGTGTAGTTTTTTTTTTTCAGATCATGTTGTCTAATGATTAACTTAGTGGCAAAATAAAATAATTTAAACTTTTTTTTTAATTGATTGCGTATCTACACATAATCAGTTTTTTTTTTTTGCTTTATAAGCTTGCGTTTGGCTGCCAACATGCCTGATAATAGCAGTGATGCGACCTACGATGGAGCACGCTTGCACTTGCACTCGAGACTTGAAGACACCCAGATTATAAGTGTCAGGAAACACACACTCTGGCAGAGTATTCCACACTCTAGCGGTCCGTATGAGAAATGAGGAACCAAAGCGTTTCGTGCGTGTTGTAGGTTTGTCGACCATAAAATGATGCCGCTTTTTTGTACTCTTGGTTGTTTTATAGAAGAACGGGCTAGGGAGAATAAGGTCATGCAAACCAAATGCACACTCCCCGAAATGTATTCGATAAAAACCGATAGTGCTGGTCTATCGGTTTTTACCTTGCGCCGATGATCCAAACTTTGAAGTTTGTTCTGGACAAGGTAGTCGTTGTCAATGAGCTTCTTCGCACGTTTCTCGATGGACTCCAACGCCTCGAGCTGATACTTGGCCGATCCACCCCAAAGGTGCGAACAGTACTCCATGCACGACCGAACCTGTGCCTTGTATAATGACAGCAACTGTTCCGGCGTGAAGTACCGTCGCACCTTCGAGAGAATACCCAGCTTTTTAGCAGCTAATTGAGCCTTAGGCTCAATATAGGAGCTGAAGTTGAGGGTGGAAGTCAAAGAAACTCCTAAAAGCTCAAGGTTGTTATTAATCGGGATGGATACACCTCGGAAAGTAGGAACCAGTTAGAATGGTCTCTTTTTTGTGGAAAACAGACACGCCTGGGTCTTAGCCGCATTGAACTTGACCAGGTTGGCATCGCCCCAACTGGAGACTGCCTGGAGGGACAAGTTCATGCGCTCGACTATGTCAGCCCTCAGAGACTCAGAAGTACGTTATATTTCATGTTAGTAAGCTATTTTAAAACATATGTAAGATTCACGATCACGCACGTGATCAGGGGGGCGATTCAGTTAATCATAGCCGATGCTTAACTGAACCGTTGACGTTGCGTTTGTCAAAAATAAGACGGCTGGTGAACGGCTCAGCATCACTAATGGTTCACAAGCGTGTGAGCTAGAGCTCGACCGCTGCTCCACCCGGTTAAAAACGACTGACGTCACTGCTACGTAGCTAGGATGTTACTGCGGGGCGTTTAACTGGGGCCACCTCAATTCCATAAAATTGTATCTAGCTCTTTGCATCTTATTACAATTGCAATATTACCTACACCAAAGATTTACTATATTATGAGTTATTTGCTGTTTAAGTTATAAGATAAATACGTAATAACAAGGCTGTAGGTAGTAAATAAAAGTATAAGTGTGGTGAAAACCTATTATTTTTACATTTAGTATCATCATTATCATCGGCATATCAAATGTTGACCCATTTCAGAGCGTGAGCGTTCTACTGAACGACACGTGACACGATCTTCTGCTTTAAGCATCCACCTAAGCAGCTGTTTATCGCTCCACTCGATGGCAGAGTGCTTCAATCTAAGTTTGCTGATTCTCGGTATCCACTCTTAAAATAATAACACATTTCGGTCTTTCTACGAGCATGACCATTTCATTTTCATATTTGCCAATTCAACTTGCTAAACCTTTGCTATGTTGGTTGTCTTAGTTCTACGACGGATTACCTCATTTTGGATTTTATCTTTAAGAAAAACTAGCATCAATGCTCGCAGTGTTTTAAACCTATGAACTAGCTTTATTGGTTAGTGTCTTCGTTTCGTTGCTGTAATGTAATTAGCTCAACATTGATATGGAGAACGAAGCAAGAACCTACTCATATCTCATAGAGAAAAAGCCCTCTCCCCCTAACTGTACCTAAATACACCACTGATTTATTTAGCACAACGTCATTCATTCCCATGGTTCCTTTGTCATTATCAAAGTGACTGTCAATTTTGAGTGACAAAACCGAATTCCTTCTTCGAAAACAAAAAAAGAAACGAAAGCGCTGACCGTTATCATGTGCCGCTAAGATGTGCGGCAAGGATACATAGTATTCTGTGCCAGTAATTTTCTAAGCTACATAGGCTAGATCTAGACAGACTAGCAGGAATCAATAGTAAATATTAGGAATCAGCTACTACTAGTAGTAGTTCGTCTCATCGTAACTCCTGCATAGGTATTCACAATCATTCAGGAACGTTTCCGTTTGAATACCAAAAATTTTAAACTCAAATTATTCGAATCTCAGTCCGTTTTCATAAGTTTTTAAATGTGATTCAGTCTTCCGATCGCATTTATGCTTGATTCCCTATTCCAAAATTTATAAAAGTAGGCTGAGAGTCGAACAATTTAAGTTTTAAATTTGTGGGATCCGATCGGAAAAGTTTTCGAATCTGATTCTGAATAGCACCTCTAGACCAATTTTGTCTCACATTCGAACTTAAAAATTGTTTGCACGAACTACTTGCCTGCAAAATTTCATACAAATCGGATTGATCAACAGAACATACTCAAGTTGTCATCGATCGAACAATTAATGCCAACTTTTGCTTTCGCTCGATCAATATATAGACGGAAATATTACTTTTTGTATCTCAGGATCCTAGGACCTACTTACACGAATATAGAAGGTATATAGAAGGCTTTATATTATTTGAACACCTACCTACAAAATTAACACACATCAAAACTACATTATAAATTGTTTAATACATTAAATAAATAAATCACGCTCACACAAACAAAGCTCACTAGCTATAACAAAGTCCGAATAAAGCTTTCATTTAACATTATAGGCTACTTTTTAACCGTGAGCAACACCGCAAAGTGCAGCAAGTAATATCAATCATTATATTATCGATAACACACTTTTAGTCTTTTTTTTTATGTACTCGCTCTATTGTTGGGCTCTAGGCTTAGCAGAACTCGCATGCCTAAGCGACAGCCTAAGCGTTTTTTCATAGCTTCTGCTCCGTTTTTATTCAGTTTTGTCTGCTTTAAAAGCTATAATAACATCGAAATATATGGTATTTATTGCAGTCGCTCCGTATGTTATCACTTCTAGGGCATTTTTCGTGAAAGTCGTGTAATCATTTCATTTTAAATAAAACGAAAACGATCATCTGAAATATGAGAAAAAAATGGATTAGTTCATAAATGTACATATTTTTTTAGTTAATTCCCTAGATGGTTTAAACATAGGTATACATAGGTCACTTTTTGAGCGCAAGTAATATCGCAAGGCGCAGCTAGTAACAAATAATAGTGATCATCATAGCATGGGAGCAACTCGCCTATCAGTCGATACTAAACTGAGCCATCGACGTTGAATTTGACTGCCTCGGTGGCTCAGTCAGTAGTGGACCTTCTTAGAAGGCGCGGGTTCGATTCCCACCTAGGGCAACCATTTATGTGATGAACTTTTGTGTTTGTTCTATGTCGGGGTGTTAATATCTTTATAAGTATGTATTTAAATTATGTACTTAAAAAAAATAGGTTCAGGGCAATATCACTGTCTCTTAAACGTACCAGCTTGGTACCATCAATGCTTCACAAACATAACACGTTTGTGAAGCGTTGATGGCACCAAACAATCGATGTTGCATTAACCATAAAAAAGAGGACGATGATCGGCTCAGTATCACTGTCTCTTAAACGTATCAGCTTGGTACCATCAATGCTTCACAAACATGACACGTTTGTGAAGCGTTGATGGCACCAAGCAATCGACGTAAAAAGGACGAGAATCGGCTCATTACCACTGTCTCTTAAACGTATCAGCTTGGTACCATCAATGCTTCACAAACATGACACGTTTGTGAAGCGTTGATGGCACCAAGCAATCAACGTAAAAAGGACGAGGATCGGCTCATTACCACTGTCTCTTAAACGTATCAGCTTGGTACCATCAATGCTTCACAAACATGACACGTTTGTGAAGCGTTGATGCGTTGATAGCACCAAGCAATCGACGTAAAAAGGACGAGGATCGCCTCATTATCACTGTCTCTTAAACGTACCAGATTGGTACCATCAATGCTTCATAAACATGACACGTTTGTGAAGCGTTGATGGCACCAAGCTGTTGCCCGTCTGCTTCTTATGATAATAGGCACGTCAACGGCCCATTTAGGCATCAGCTCAGTTAATCATCGGACGAGCAACGGGTCAGTACCACTAGCGCTTCACACACGTGTCACCTGTAGTCTAGTTGGCCACGTTTATGAGTACTAAAACGTGGCCAACTAGACTACAGGTGAGGGTGATATTATATTAATAGTTTACATTTTTATTGTTATTAACACAAGCTTCTATTTAATTTGCAATGTATATATGCATGTATGTATGTATGTACTTATGTGTGTATGTATGTATGTATGTTACTATGTTTGTTCGGGTGGAATCTGGCAACTCAATTTTGAAGCAGATATCTCGAACCGATTGAGCTGAAATTTTGCATACACGCATGGTACACCATGCATACAATGCATGGTTAGCTATATGATGTCATTCTAAATCCCACATGGCGGAACACCCTCAATGGCGGACAAGTTTTTTTCAATGCACTCGTATAAGATACATACATTCATATGTGCATACATATCGTCACGCCTTTCCCCCGAGAGGGCTGGCAGAGGTGTAATACAACACCCACATTTCGCCGGACGATATTCAGTCCCAATGTGGCAAGCCTGTCACCAAACACCTGGCTTCAGTCATGTAGCAGATGACATACAATACGCACATTGTTCACACAATGAATAAATTGGTGCGTGCCGTCGCCGTCGGCTGGGTTCCAACCCGCTCTCTCTGGGTTGAGAAGCGGGCCTTCTCCAACTAGGCTATCATCTCTTTCACTCTTGTAATAACATGGGTATAAAATGAAAAGGCTTGCTGAATATTACACGAAAAATAAAGTGACGTCACTCTAAATCCAATATGTCGGTCTTCTAAAGCTGGCGGACTAAGCTTTTTAAACTTTCATACAATATGGGTATCAAATCAAAGAATTTCATGAGAATACGAATGCGAGTTAAATTTGAATGTGACCGGCAAACGACCTTGCAACAATTTTGCGTTTAGTGAGATGAACAGACTAAGAAACCTGTCGAGCGAAAGCTAAAAGCAAAAAAATAAATAAAATTTAAAAAAAAACAAGCTGTTATTTAAATGCGCTTAAAGAATAAAACAAACTTTTGCTACTACTTATAACTTTTACTAGCAACTTATAATATAAATTGTGTAATGGCGTTCTAAGCTATTAGTAAAAGTTTTATAGGAAAAGAAAAATTATTTATTTCTTTTTAGCGCATTAAATAAAAAGCTTGTTTTTGAAAATGAATTTTTACTTTTAATTTATTCAAACTAAAAAAATATATTAATTAAGCAAGATACTCGCCTCTGAAACCTCGCTTGGCTCGGTCAATAAGCACGTGCAGTATTAATGGAATATCCACCTGGACCACGTCCAGTATGAGGCTTATTCGCGCGTTTGGTAACGGACCTACGTCATGGCACGGCCCATTATCTCGTCCAACCTGTCTGCCAGAGGAGTTACATTCCATTTCCACCAAGTAGCCACTAGCACATAAATATAATATGGTATTACCTAGTTGTAAGTCAATATTTGTGAGACAGTTATCTAATTATATTTAAAAAAAAACTGCCCTTTAGTTTCTTGCCTGTTCTTCTGAGTAGTGGCTCTTTTTCCGAATAAGGCGGTCGAGTCTATTATAAAACTTTGACGTTCATAAGTATATCTTTGATACCCAAATTGAATAAAAACGTTTTGACTTTGACTTTATTGATATAGGCACTCGTACCGCCACCAGTGCCTCATTTACTCCTATTTTTCAAAAATCGCAAAGATTATATTATCATTTTCATCATTTTCATGATAATATCATTAGATAATTGATATTTTTAAAAGATAGGCAATGTAATGAAGTTGGCTGCGTACTGAGACCTTTTATCTTACGTAACTTCATAACACACACAACCCTTGTCCGATTTGACTAAATACAACATCTCGTAGCTGTCCCGGGAAAAGTTGACGTGCGGTGCTGAGGACTGTGATGAGTTCCTCTGGAAAAGCCGGGACCCTCCATCAAGAACTAAGGCAAACCAGCGAGGGGGAAATTTTCTATCCAGCAGAAATGTGCTAAAAATTTGCGGTGCGAATGAGTGGTTTAAGTGAAGAAATGTATAGTTACTTATTATCATTTTGGTGGAGTTTTTCCTCGAAAATCTCCGGTGGTTCCCTTCGTGGGAACAAAGTGTCACACTTTATTTTTGGTTTCTGGTCTGTACTTAGCTATTCACGCTGTCATGCATGTATGTGTGCGAATGATGCCAGTCACTTTCCTTACTTTCACCCTGTAAAATAATTACGTACTTACTACATTCTACGATTAGGAATAACTTTATTAAGAACTATTAAACTATTAAATATATAAATTTATTTGTAAGTAATTAAATCTATTGGTGTTTTCTTCAGTTGTCATGAGTTGTCATTCAAATACAAAACAAAAATCTCGACAGCTGAGAAAAGCTGTGGGCTTTCCGCGAGTTTTGATGGTTGGCGAAAACTTTTTTGTTTTCGTTTGGCTCCATACATTTAACTTAGTTCCTTAGACAGACTTCGTCTATAGAATACCACTGTATTGGATGTCTGTGGTTTCATAACGTTTCCGCCAGTAACGCTCTATTGAAATGTTTAGAGCTAAAACTGAAAACAAAAAAAAGTTTTCTTAACGATCAAAACTCAAGGTAAGGGCCAACTATAGTCCTGTTCAATTATTTAAATTCAAAATTGCAGACTCTCCTAATTGCTCTTGTGGTTTGGATATTGGTTCGGTAAATTATATATTTTTTAGCTGCCCACTTCGTAGTAAATCATCCCTTTATTCTACCATCACTAAGTGTAAAGTTCCGCTTCCAATACACATTTCTTCTCTGCTCTCATTCCCAAACAAAAAAATCATTTTTTCATAAGCTAATTTTATTCAGTCCAATAAATTTCGTCTACTTTTCTTTTTATTTTCTTTTTCCTTTCATTTCTTCTATAGTACTATCTACCTCACCAGGATTATTTCTCTTCTTTTCTTTTTATATCAATTACTATCGCCTCCCTCACTGTTGATGGCAAAATTGCCCCAAAACCCTAAGGGGCAGAGGCCACTACAAACAAAAAAAAAAAAGCCGAGTTTTGTAGGAAACACGCAAAGTAGTATTTAATAATGCTTGTTTAATTTACCCACGCTCATGCACTAGGTATAGCAAACCGGTAAAGGTTAATATATATATATATATATATGGTTCCTCGCCGATTTCGGCTACGGCGACCAGTCTCTGCTATGGTAGAGGAAGGCTTCGTTCATGTGCCTTCATGTGACTGTGGTACCCTATCTTGGCTTTAAAAGTGCGCAAACATATGCTACACGTTAGGGTACCTTTAATAAAATTGTAGACAATACTTGAAGGCGGTCTATTTTTAAGGTCGTCTCGTCTGGAGTCGAGTTCGCGCCTTCTATCATCTTCAAAAGAGTACACATTCTGCTGCACCAAACGCCGCCACTCGGCACGATTTTGAGCTAATGTTTCCCAGCGAGAAGGTTCAATATTGCATCTCTTCATATGTCGCTTCTGAACATCTTTGTACCTTAAGAATTGGCCACCGCTTTTTCGCTTACCATCTCGGAGTTCAGAATAAAAGATGCGCTTTGCTACCCTCTCGTTGGACATCCTCGAGACATGGCCGCACCAGCGCAGTTGACGCCGAATTAGATAGGCCTCCACTCCACCAACATTGGCTCTTCTCAAAACCTCCGTATTTCGGACCCGATCTGACCACGATATGTTCAGAATGTCTCGGAGATATTTGAGGTGAAACCTATCCAAGACGCGTATGTGCTTACGGTACAAGCACCATGTCTCTGAAGAGTATAGCAGATTTGGCAAAACGATCGCCATGTAGACTTTAATTTTTGTGTTTAACGATAGGTCGTGAGATCGAAACACTTTTACTCGGAGTTTTCCAAAAGCAGCAGCGGCAGCACCAATCCTGCTGCTTATTTCTGGATCCAAGTCACCTTTTGAGGTTATCGTACTGCCAAGGTATTTAAATTTGTCTACCTGCTTCAGAACGTGAGTACCGAGTGGGATATCCAGCTTTTTGCGATCTATTGCCATCACTTCGGTCTTAGTCACGCTGATCTTTAAGCCAAATCTCAAACACGACTCATCAAGGCTTTCTACAAGCTCTTTCAGACCATCTGGGCTTCCTGCCACAAAACAGAGATCATCAGCAAACATAATTTCCTTGATGGTGTCGAATGAACATTTGGTGCGAGCTTTAAATCTAGCTAAGTTAAAAAGCTTGCCATCAGTTCTGAAGCGCACGTGAATACCATGTGCGGAATTACGCAGAGCTTCCCTCACAACTACAGCAAAGTATAGCACGAACAGAACGGGTGCCACAACACATCCCTGTTTTACTCCGCAACTTACAGAGAAAAAGCTCGATTGATTCCCATTGGCTGAAACACAGCAGTCCATATCATCGTGCAAAAGCCTCAGAACTCTGACAAACTTGTTTGTACAACCCAATTTTTGCAGAATGACCCATAGAGCCTCACGAGGAACACTGTCAAAAGCCTTCTCCAAGTCTACAAAACAAAGAAAGAGCGGCTGATCTTGCTCTCTGCTTTTTTCTTGCAGTTGTCGGACAGAGAAAATGGCTTCACAGGTTCCTCTACCGGGTCGAAACCCAAATTGAGTCTCAGGCAGTATTGTCTCAGAGAGCTCGACAAGGCGATTCAATAGAACTCTGGCAAATATTTTTCCAGGTACAGAAAGAAGTGATATACCCCTGTATGAGTTGCAATCAGCACGATCGCCTTTGTTTTTATAAAGAGCGCAGATGTTTGATGTCACGAACGCCTGAGGCACGCGTTCTTCCACCCACATTCGCTTAAAGAACTTCCACAGTACTTCATGCAACTCATCGCCACCATATTTTATAAGCTCTCCTGCGATACCATCAAGACCTACTGCTTTTTTATTCCGTTGCTGTCTTATAGCAACCACTACTTCTGACAATGAAGGCTCACTATCTAACTCAGGAACTTGAGGGCAATTCGGTAGTAAAGTAATATAGGCAAGATCGACTAATCGATCAATGTTCAGTAGACATTGGAAGTGTTCTGCCCACCGCTGCAAAGTTTCGCTTTTATCAGATATCAAGCATCCATCAGCAGCTTTCAGGGGTACATTAACCCTATACTGTGGCCCAATGAGCCTCCTCACTTCACCAAAAAAGAGACCAAGTTGGTTTGTATCAGAAAGCATTTGCATGCGATCGGCTTTCTCTTGCCACCACTTATCCTTTTTAGCTCATATAAGCTTTCTCAACTTCACTGCACTCTCCTTAACTTCATTTTTTTGAGTACTATTATCAAACGTGAAACTCTGTCTTTGCAAGAGCTCCCGGTGTTTAGAAATGGCGTCAACAAGGATCTTATTATTGTCATCAAACCAGTCTTCATTGACTCGCTTTTGCAAGCCAAGCGTGTCAGAAGCAGTTTGAATTATGTGACTAGTGAGCTCCTGCCATTTTTGTCGTAAATCACCATTCTCAACGTCCATTTGTGATGCGTAGCTACTAATACCTTGCTTGTATAATTCCTTTACCTCGTTATCTTGCAGCTTATCCAAGTGCACGCGAGTGACCTTGGATCTACAAAACCGACGAGACGGATGAAGTCGTATCTGCAACTTACAGACGACTAGTCTGTGGTCCGACCAACAGTGAGCTCCACGCATCACACGAGTCAAATGAACTTGAGAAATGTCCCTTTGACGTACGATAGCGTAGTCAATGAGATGCCAGTGTTTAGACCTCGGGTGCATCCATGTGGCTTTATGCTTTGCAGGCAACCTGAACATGGTGTTGGTTATCGCTAATTGGAACTGAGAGCAGAGGTCGAGCAGCATTTGCCCATTGCTGTTCATGCTTCCAATACCATGCCTACCTAAAACTTGTGGCCATGCTTCAAAGTCACGCCCGACTCTAGCATTGAAATCACCCAGTAATAGAATTTGTTCCTTAGGCTTAATTTTTATTAAAACCTGGGTAACTTCCTCATAAAACTTATCCTTAATTTCGTCTGTGTTATCCATTGTTGGCGCATAAACGCTGATAATATTTATATAATTTCCATCACCTAAATGACTGCGCAGGGATATTACTCGGTCAGATATATACACAGGAAATTCATCTAGTTTATTTGCTATTTCGGTCTTAACAGCAAACCCTACGCCAGAGCGCCTTGGATCATTAACAGATGTTCCCTTCCAGTAAAACGTATAACCACCACGGCCCTATCCTTCCGTAGATGGTAATATTGGCAGCAATGGGCCCGCCGGCCAATCATCGACTCTCCCTGGAAACATAAGTTGCGTGCGCGCCCGAGCAGCGCTAGTGGCGCGCAGATGGAAGGGCGCGGTCTTCCGTCTGGGACTTGTGAGCCGACCGCGATCCCTACCGTGCGTTCTTCGTCACGAGTGCCGAAGCCTCGTGTCCTTTTTAATTTATAACTTTACTGTGTTGTGTGTAAGAAATATACTTTCTATCTACCTAGGTACCAGTGCGTTTCATAAATTCTCCGCCCGTCAGTAGACCGAACAAATTATTTGTGGCCCCACGCTAAACCCGCTGGACACAATATTTATGTCACTGTTAGATTTGTTATTGACATGGAAAAAAAGCAGCGTACTTATTTTAAGCATACTATCAATTTTTAGTAGTAACTACTCTACATAGTTTGTGTACGTCGTGATCCAAAAAAAAAAACAAGATTTAGCCATGGTAGCATTCCAGTCACGTGAGCAACACGTGGTGACGTCAATCAATGCCGAAATAAGAAATTTACAAATAGTATGAAAGAGACGTGTGACGATGACGAGTGACGTCATACGTGTTTGCGCCTGGAATACTAGACCTTGTTTTTTTGGATCATGGATCTAGCATTCCGGGAGCAAACACGTAATGACGTCACTCGTCATCGTCATCCATCTCTTTCGAACTATTTGTTAATAACATATGTCGGTCTTGCATCTGGCGAAGTGTATTATTATACCATGCATGGTGTACCTATGCCGTTCCGTAGCTGCACAACAAGAACGTGCCATCCATGAGCAACGTTTAGCCCTTTCGATGTAATTTGAAAAATTTCGGGTTTATCAGTCAAAATTGACAGCATACTTGAAAATGACATTAGAAATGAAAAGTAAGTAGGTATAACATAAGTGCCAGCGCAAATGCACAGCTTGCGCGGGCACGTATCTTGTCGCTGCGACTAGACGCATAGCTGTCGTTTGGATCTAATCGTCTTGCATGCGCGTGTCTTCGCAAATGCACCGTATGTCCACGCACCATGTCCGTGGCCGATGACCAACTACTCTGTTCTTGGCACTCTGCGACTCAAATGCCAACTGCGTAGAATTTTGAACAAAAAGTAAGAATGTTGTCGGCTGCAATCTATCATTGCGTTTAGTCGTCAAGCTGTTGCATAGTGTGCGCTTTCGCTAAGGGAAAGAAGTTCTTGTGTCAAATAAATCAGTGATGTATTCAGGTAAAGATAGGGGTAGGGGGCCTCTTCCTCTGCAATATGAGTCTGCTTTATTTTTACTCAGATAAAAATGTCTGAGATAGTGGTTGAATCAAGCCATTTTAATCCGCGGACCTGAAACCAGGGGCCCTATTCGGAGATTTGATATTTTCATCTCACTTTTTTTCGTCCTTGTTGCTCTCGTTTGAAACGTCATAGGTGTGAGAGTGACCAAAATAAAATTTCATCTCATCTCACGCGCAGGAATAGCCCTCCAGGCCTAGCGCACTCTGCGTTGTACACAGCGCCAATAATATAGGTTTGCCCTCTGCATGGAACTCAGCTAAGAGTTACTCGCGCGTAGGACCTGGCGCGGGGCTAACGCTAGTAGAAATGTAATTCTTTTGCAGATTTTTATTAAAGAGTAGTCACTGGAAAAGCCAAAAAGTGCTGCATAGCACAAATACATAAAAAAAACGAAATAAAGAATAATAGTAGGTACTTAGTTTATACTTACCTCCATATTAAACAACAACGTACTTATACACTACACCTTTAGGACATTCTACTACCTATAATATTTTGCTTTCTCACAACTCGATAATACAGACTTACTTAATATATTAACCCGATAATACAGACTTGAGTGACAAAGGGCCCTAGACAACTTTAACATTTATAATTTAAATTTCTGGCATTGCTAATGTTTTCTAAATGTTTGATAGGTTGAAATCGTTTCCAAGCGATTCGGTTTCTAGAATCAGTAAAGCTCTAACGTCACCAGCAGACCTAGCATGCGCAACGCGACAACGGTAAGTTGACTCTTTTTATCGAAGACAGACGTATATTTAGACATAGCCTTGTCACGTTCTCACATGACAAAGTGACGAGAAGAATTTTGCCGCGCGCGCATGCTAGAGGTGCTGGTGATCGGACGAAATACGAGCTTTAAAAATGTCACGTTAACTCGTCCAATCAACAACTAGTCTTATAGCGTTAGCGATTCTAGAAAGAGAATCGGTAAACGCTATGAGTAGGTTTAAATTTGCATACTTACTGTGTCAGCATGATTCTTCTGTACCTACCTACTTGTACTGTTATTTATTCCGAAACGAAAACACTACAGTAAAGCCAGTTCATAGGGTTTTAAAATACTCATCGAGTCATAGAATAAGTTAATTACTAACCCTACGGTTAGGTTAGAGGCGCCCTGCATGCAGTCAAGTGGAATGGACAAACATTAGATAGGCTGATGATACCTAATGATGATATAAAATGCGAAAATAAGTTTTTCAGTAAGTATACAAATAAAATAAGTAAGTACTTTTACTAAGTACATGCTTGAACCTACTAATTTATCATTTAAGCTTCAAACAGATTGACTCGAGATGCTGGAATTGTTGCGAATCTGTTCGTAGAATACAAGACGAATACAGACGCAACTATTCACGATTTGCGTCAGTATGCTTAAAGCCTTATACTAAATAATTAGCACATACAATAGTAAATCTTTGGTGTAGGTAATATTGCAATTGTATTAAGATGCAAAGAGCTAGATACAATTTTATGGAATTGAGGTGGCCCCAGTTAAACGCCCCGCAGTAACATCCTAGCTACGTAGCAGTGACGTCAGTCGTTTTTAACCGGGCGGAGCAGCGGTCGAGCTCTAGCTCACACGCTTGTGAACCATTAATGATGCTGAGCCGTTCACCAGCCGTCTTTTTTTTGACAAACGCAACGTCAACGGTTCAGTTAAGCATCGGCTATGATTAACTGAATCGCCCCCCAGTTCAGATCACGTGCACCAAAGTCCTAGTGTAGTCTTTAGTGCTATAGTCCTTATATTTTCTGAATATGTACCTACCATGGACAAACAAGAGGAACAGACAGAAAACCATGGACAAACAAGAGGAACAGACAGAAAGTAACGGAAACAGCAAAACTTTAAGGATACTTTGGTTTACTACGAAACTCTAGAAAGGGGAATATTTCATTAATTATATTTCTAAAATCATTTATTAAAGACCAACTTGCTCAGGTACTTGAACAGCAGCTGGAACAAATTGATTGAAATCGTTTTACAGTAAAAACAGTTATGAAACAGTTAACAAGGAAGACTTGATTACTTTATCGATACGACATCAACTATTTGTATTTACCATGTTCTGATACGAATCAGTCTTGACCTCGCCTTTAACATAGCACATAGCATTTCTATGCTACTACTTGAAAACTTTTTTTTTTATGTTAATAGGTCGGCGTTTGACCACCAACTCGCCTGATGTTAAGCGACGTTGTGGTCTAAGATGGAGCACGACGACCTATGAGGTACTTATTCACTCTAGCCTTGAAGTTTTGTAGAGTGAAGAAGTATAAAGACGGCAGTTGAGTGAGGCGCTACAAGTGCGCTACTGCTCAGACCCGTCTTCGGAACGGTTACACCGGACTACATCCCGAAACACGACTAGCTTACTAAACTTACAAAAAAGCAACACTAATTTAACAAATAACATAACATATCGTCATGCCTTTCCCCCGAGGGGGCTGGCAGAGGTGTAACACAACACCCACACTTCGCCGTACGATATTCAGTGACACGCCAAATGTGACAGGGAGCCAGCCTGTCGCCATACACCGGGCTCCATTCATGTAGCAAATGACAAACAATATGCACATATGTTCACATAATGAACAAATTGGTGCGTGCCGTCGTCGGCTGGGTTCGAACCCGCTCCCTCTGGCATGAGAGGCGGTCCTCCAACCAGGCTATCATCGCTTAACCGTTTACAATCAATTTAAAAAATAATAACTTTTAATTATCAATGGTAAAGTACGTATTAATAACTTTTTCTAAATAATAACTAATTAGTGCTGTAAACCAATTAATTGTTACGGGGAATTCAATAGCTAGCTCAACACATTTAATAGTAAAAGCCGGTCTAAAGCGAGTTGGTTCCTACAGTTTTAACCAACGTTTTGCTCGACGCTTGATTAGAGTTTCCGCTTCCGCTAAATCAACGATTTGCTTCACCGAGGAAAATCTTTAGGGAAATGGCGGACTAGCTATCTAATTCTTGTTACATTAATGTACCTATATTGTCTTCTATTTTCACCAATGTTAGAGTTACTGAAATGTAATCATTAACAAAATTAGCAAGCAACGTTACAATAAGATTAAAGCAACAACTATTTAGCTACTACCTATACTAACTACCTTATCAAAATACATAACTTCCAATGGTTTCTCTCAAATTAATTTTCGGAAATTAATATTGAGTAGGGTTTCAGGTTACTAAATACTTACCAAAATAATTTATGAAATACCTTCTTGACCTTACAAAGGTGTTTGGACGACCGCGTGTTACATCCTACGCATTTTATGGGTAGGTCGACTAACTACGAGTATATACTCGTAGTTGGGATTTAATGCATCGACTACATTGTGCTTTTTGACACGCTATAAAACCGACGAGTAAAGAAACCGGCCAAGTGCGTTCCGTACCATTATCTATGAAAACGGCAAAAAAAACACGTTTGTTGAATGGAAGCTCCTTAAACATTTATTTTATTCTGTTTTTTAGTATCTGTTGATAAAGCGGCAACAGAAATACATCATTTTTGAAAATTCACAGTTCATGAAACACAGCCTGGTGACAGACGGACAGACAGACGGACGGACAGTGGAGTCTTAGTAATAGGGTCCCTAATAATGATTATTACAGCAATCCAAATCTAGACACTAGAGACTGATAAATAGTCAAGTAAACAGACTGACAGACGGACGAACAGCAGAGTCTTAGTAATAGCGTCTGTTTTACTCATTGGGTACGGAACCCTTTAAAGGCCGGCGAGTTAGATAGTGACGATGACAACACAAAACATTTGGTTGTGTTGAACCAAATGTTCAGTAATTTGAGGTACAGCTTTTTCACTAGCAATTACAGCTATTCACAGATGACACAGGGCTAGTTCTGTTTACACGCTTACAAGCCAATAAGCTTGCGAGTAGCGAGTCTAGATGACACTGACTTTCTTACTCGCTACACGCCAGCGCGTTTATTTTCAGCTTCTAAACTCGCTCAGTGTTATCGTGTCACAAGCTAACGAGTAGGTACATATATTAAACAGCGAAGAATAGGTAGTGTATTAAGCATTTCAAATAACTAAGTGAAATATCTTCATTTCATTACGTTCCTAGATAAATTTGAGATTTATTAGAAGATTCTAAGATTTATTAACTGAAGCTGATCCTATTTCCGGAGCGTCTCGTTGCTGAATCCCTATTTAGAGCCTTGAGATCCGGTTACTTCAAGTTGTAGAAAATTTCGTTGGACAAGTTAAATAGAATTTGCTAGATCTCACGGCACAGTTTTATAAAACCTTACGTAAATGGGAACTAGCTCTCAAGTAAAGTTGCCGAAAAACGTCGTGGAGTTTTCAACTTCATGGGCTAACCCAGCGAACTTCTAGAAGGTAAATCATAACATATCGTCACGCCTTTCCCCTGCCCTCAGGGGAAAGGCGTGACGATATGCTGCTGGCAGAGGTGTAATACAACACCCATACTTTGCTGGACGATATTCAGTCCCAAATGTGACAGCTGGGCTCCGTTCATTTAGCAGATGACATACAATACACACATATGTTCACACAATGAACAAATTGGTGCATGCCGTCGGCTGAGTTTGAACCCGCTCCCTCTGAGAGCTCTCTCTTGAGAGGCGGGCCTTCTCTAACTAGGCTAAAATCGCTGTTTTTGTTTTTGCTTTTACAGATAGTAAATCGTCGTTGCTTAAAGAACTACATGCAAAAAGCAACTCGATCTTGCATTCATACTGTAAATTTAAAAAAAAATAGTTAAAGATTTTAGCACATGCTATAAGAAACGCTGCATTGCGTATGCGAAAGTAGAATTTTGGAAATTCGATATCCGCTGACTGCTGGTTATCGTCCCGTTCAATGGGATGAGTTAAAAGTTTCCTCACGATGTTTTCTTGGACCACAACTTGGTGGCTCATACTAATATTTGAACACACTCCCTGCGGTGATGTCTAAACGTCCTAACTACTGAATCATCATCGCTACGTGACCCACGCCTAGTGACTACGAGACTTTTTTATTCCTATATCGACGGTACCTTTACCAGCCCCTCTGGGCTGGTAAAGGTATCTAAACTATTTCGCGTTTAATCCTAAACGCGAAATAAACGAGTTTAGATCGCGCGGTACCTTGAAACGTGGCAGCCGCGCGCGCGCACTCGCCTTGATAAATACCGCCGAACGCAAGTTGAAACCAAACTCGGAATAATCGGCTTAATCGTACGTGAGTAAGTCCCGTTTCATAAATCATAATATCTTTACTATGTTCTCAGAGTGAGAAATAACTTCCCATAGTTATTACAAATGTATCTGATATTTATTGGTAAAACCTTCAACCACAGTTTTCGTGTAGCCATAGTTTATTTTTAGGCAGAGCGAATGTGGCGAGACTAATTTCACGCCGACTTTGAAAGAGAGCCGGTGGAAATCAAAGCCAGGCTTTTCTCGTGAAACGTACGAGTATACATTGAGCCAATATTTTGCTCGGCAGTTGAACATTTCCTGCTTTTGGGGAAATCAAAAATGAGCAAACCTTATCATAATATTTATTTTTTCACACGAACTTTATGGCATCGTATTCACAAAAATCAAACGATGTTTTTATTTTTTAACAATATAGAGATGGAAGCCACGTAAAATCTTCTTTTCTTTTTTTTTGTCGTGTACCTATGCTAAAATAGAAGCTTAATTTTTGTCTTCACTTTCTATTCAAGAGTTTTAGTAAACATTTTTTACTGTATTGTTATTTACTTTTTATTAGCATTTCTTTCTTCTAAATTTATAGAAATCATTTGTTAAAGTTCTCATTATGTAAACCTATAAGTAAAAAGATGGATCACAGTGAAAAAAAAATTAAAAATGTATTTTTGAATCTCTAAAACTGCTACAAATTACTTAATAAATGACAGTTTACGGAACATCTAAGACTATAACGATGGGCATGTCCTATTGGATCACGATAACGATTTTAGAGCTATAGGTATATAAACGCCTCGATATTCAATTTCCCGGGTCCGGTTATTGTCAATTACGGTATACAGTTTTTAATTGAGCAAGGCATCCGGTTTCTGAGTAAATCAATTAGTGCAAGCCAAAGGGTGTAGATGGTCGCAAATTGATTCACTTTACCACGCCTCTGTATTTATACCTACAGGGTGGTTTCAAAGTAAGTAATAATTGTATTTTAAAAACTACCTACATATAACTTTTTTGTTTGAAAGAAAATGGTCATAGCAATTGTTTTAAAATGTTTGGTTTTAGAACGATTTTTAGTTGCGGAGTTTTGATCGCTTTCCGAGTAAGTACATCATCAGGCGAGTCCGTGGTAGAGGTATACAACATATAACCAAGCATTGTCACCAAGTCCAATATGTAGTACTCCGAATTTCAGCTCAATCGAATACTGTAAATTAGTTTGAATCTTGCTTGCAGGATTTATATTTTTTTATTAATTTTCAGGGTTGCGTTTGGTTGCCATCACACTTCGATATTAAATGGGACCTACGATAAAGCACGTTTGCCTATGAGAAATCGGTGAGTATTTAAATATATGTACCTACTTCCAGGGATAGGACACATATCTTTATTAGTGTTGTAATTTTTGTAAAAACTAGGTTTTGTAACAATATCCACTTCAATAGCTTAGTTTGGGTTTATATTCAGCTAATAAACGCAATTGTTCTGTTAATAACAATTAAGGAATCCCATTAATCAAAATAACAAAAAGCGTTTGTCTGATTTAATAATTAAGAGCCATTTTAACAAAAGCTCGGCTCATTTTAAAGTTAACCTAGGTTCGTCGAGATGGCTGTAGCGTTTAGTGATTCCACCCAATCTAGATTCTACTGTTTGCTTTTAATCTCACTGTTTGTTTGCGTGGATCACGGGGATCGCTGGAACTTCGACCATTAAACATTTTATAGTGATTCGATTAACGTTGATGTGCAGAAGTTTTAAACGGGAAAATTTTGTTACAAATAGTATGCAAGGGCGAATTAGTATTGAATTTAAGATGTTAATTAAGTAGAATTAGCATTGCTATTTAACGAGGTAACGCGTTACACGTTGGTAGACCAGGGGTATTTGTCCCACCTTGCCCCATCGTGGGTACGCCCATACTGGCAATTAAAGTTTTCTTACATTACCCACCTCAAGACAAGGCTGAAGTTTGTAATAACTTAGATAGGTACACTCAATAACCGGAACTTACTTGACCAAATAAAGCTTGTACATAATAACCCTGAGAGCATTTAGAATCGCCCACATAGTCTAAATATCAAGTGACAATGGGTATTTTCACATTAACCGACACGATACAAGATATACCTACCTACCGACATAAAATGTCTTTGAGTTGCATAGATTGTTATAATATTGTTTGCTATGTATTTTCAGATAACTGTGTAATCTCAAGTCTAAAACATTTCAGCTTAGACGGCGCAAAGCAGAGACTGAAGCTAGCAAAATAACAAGGCGTTTATTAACGCATTTAATTTGACTCGGGCTGTCTTCAAAAGGGTTACTTCCTACTATCCTATTATCCCCCTACTAATATTATAAACGCGAAAGTTTGTAAGAATGAATGGACGGATGTTTGTTACTCTTTCACGCCAGAACGGCTGAACAGAACTGGATGAAATTTGGCACAGAGATAGATTATAGTCTAGAATAGCACATAGGATACTTTTTAACCGCGGATGAAACCGCGGGGCGCAGCTAGTATAAGTTAAAGAAATATTTAAAACTACACAGTAAGTACATGCAAAATGACATAACATTACAGACAAGGTACTAGGGTATATAAAGTACCACTCACCCGATCATGGCTTCATAGCTCTAGAATTTATTATCGCTCTTTCTTCGCATGCAATTTGTACAAAGATTTACCTTTACCATATGACTTAGCAGGTATACACTATCTATACTATGGGTTAAGTAATTAACATTTGATAATAAAACTTAGTCTGAAGAGTATTTATCAACATTTAAAAGTTTTGATGCAAGCCTAGTTGGAGAAGGGCCGCCTCCCAAGCCAGAGGGAGTGGGTTCAAACCAGCGGCACGCACCAATTGTTAATTGTGTGAACATTTGTGCGTATTGTATGTCATCTGCTACATGACTGGAGCCCGGTTGTGGCGACAGGCTCGCCCGCTGTCACATTTGGGACTGAATGTCGTCCGTCGAAGTGTGGGTGTTGTACACCTCTGCCAGCCCCCTCGGGGATATGTTATGAAAGTTTTCAGTTAAGTATGACGTCGTGGAAAGAGTTTTCAAATACCTTTTCCTATAACTACCATCGGTATCGGATAACGTAGACATTTTCAGTCTGTGGCAGCGTTAGGTCGTGGATAGAATTCAGTTGCTGGCAAACTATGCATAGATTTTAGTATCCAGAGGCTTTGGCATGTTCCTCGGAAGCGCCGGTGGTGGAACAGTCTGTGGTCGATAAGTATTTGGCTTATTTAGACGAGGCAAGAGAGAACAGGTAAACTATGCAGAGTGTTCTAGTAGATATCCCGATAGTAAAACGCTGCTGTTTTTCAGTAAAGATTTCTTATTCTCAGATAGGATTCCATAAAGGTACCAGGATGCCATACAACTCACATTGGTATAGACAGAGACAATGAACACCTAGACCATAGATATTTTAGCTGATCATTTAAACACCTCCTCAGTCTCTCAGATCAACCTAGGGAAAGATGGAACTCTGCGTTATATCTCGCCGAAGCCACTTCTGTATTAAATTTGTGTACGTGATAATGTTGCCATGAAAAACATTTACAATTGCACAAAAACTAATATTAATTTCCGAACTCTACGTTAGCAATTTCCGTTCCAATATACAGCCTTAGCAGATTTAATATTCTAAAACTGCACATATTTGTAAGAGTTTAATGTTACTGCTTTTTCAAAATTGACTTGTAAAAAAAAACTGCACAGTTTTTAAAAAGAACCTCAAAACGTAGTTCTGGCTACATTTTATAATGCACTATGTTTACTTATGTATACGAAATTATACCATAAACCAATGAACATAATATCGAGATAAGAATGACCAAGCGAGTAGCGTAGTTTTTTGGCGTCAATGTGTGCGTGTTTTGTACATATACGACAGTAGCGTAGTTTATGGATGGTTTTTGGCTTCACCTAAATCATACGCCGTGCGCCATCTTATTCTCTAGGTTGATCTGAGCTCAGTTTACAATCAAACTGCTTCTGCCTTATTGCTTGTAAGGCAGACGCGTTTCCAACTAAACCAAATTTTCGTAGCCTCTTGTTGTTTTCAAGACTTTTCTAACTGTATAACTAGCTGCTTTTGAACAAGTGAGAAAATAAAAATTAAAGAAACAGGATCAAAAATATTCTCTGTCCCATTGTTCATAAAATGTGACATTATTTTCCTTATACCGTTTGATAGATGTCTGTTTAAACAAACTCCAAAAGTAATACAACATTGCGAATAAAGAATCGCCCGAATTCCGAGAGTTTGCATATTTTATTACCTATAGCTAAAATATAAATGAGTTTGTAAAGGTTTCACCCGCCCTGGACCAATTCAAAAGATAAACAACCCAAATCCAAGCAGACAAAATAGACTTCTGACAAATTGTTCGTGTTAGCAACTCCATTGATTCTTAAAGAAAAAATATTGTGAAGGGAAATCATCAGTAAGTTCGCGGAACGAGGAAATATCCTCTGCCAAATTCTTTTCGAGGGGATCATTTAACACTCCATTTGATTAAGGGAGGAAATTCTCGGTGACAGGTGTGCACCAAGGTTCGTTAGCAATTAAATAAGTAAATGCATTTGAAATAAGTTTACAATATTTTTTTATAGTAAATAGTTGTACATAGTTATAATAAATAGTAATTGTACGTCATCTGCTACATGGCTGGAGCGCGGTGTATGGTGACAGGCTCACCCCCTCTCACATTTGGGACTGAATATCGTCCGGCGAAGTGTGGGTGTTGTATTACACCTCTGCCAACCCCTCGGAGGAAAGGCGTGACGATATGTATAAATAATAGTTAATATCCGAGTATGATGTCTTATGTTTAATACAAAGTATACGAGTACAAATGGTTGCACGCTTACACGTCCTACATTCTCTATATCTGCATAAAAGTGCAATCAAGTTTTCATTCTAAGCACAATAGGTTTGTTTTTGTATGTTTTCACACAGAGCGTAGGTTATTACATTCCCCTGAATAGCAGTCTCATTTGAATTCAAGTTCAGGATGACATAAAGTTGGGAAAGAAAACGAACTTTGCATATACTTAATATGGGTGCGGGAATTAAACTGGCTTATGATAAGGAAGTTAGGGAAACTTCTTTAATCTATTTACATGAGTCTGCCAACTTAAATCATGTTGGAAGTAAAACAATTCATCGCTGCTTTTTTAAATATCTATCGTAAATATAATGAAGAAAAACACTTGTGTACATAATGAAGTAAGTTATTATTTCGGCAATAACACGTCATCTGATACTACAAACAAATTCTCTAGTCCTACGGACTTCATCCTACTAATATTATAAACGCGGAAGTTTGTAAGAATGAATGGATGGATGGATGTATGTATGTTTGTTACTCTTTCACGCCAGAACGGCTGAACAGATCTGGATGAAATTTGGCACAGAGATAGATTATAGTCTAGAATAGCACATAGGATACTTTTTAACCGCGGGTGAAACCGCGGGGCGCAGCTAGTAGGAAATAATAATATGCGTGCGCTACTTTGCAAGCATTACTTTTGCGTACCTAAAAACTCTGAACGAATTAATACATAAAGCTTACTCGTAATGATCCAATTCATTAACCAAGCCATCGTTCACAGCGGCCATAATGCCCTCACAACAGCATCATCATCCAACAAACACAGCGCGGAAATCATGTTTAATACTGAAACGGGCGTTCATGAGCGCATAAATTGGCTATCGGCCATCGCGCGGTTCAAAAATGGCTGTAATTGGCGCTGCCATAATTTAATTTTGCTAGCGTAGTGTTTGAGCTGATGCCAGCGTTCGAATTCAATAAAAACTGGAGCCGATGCGGAACGAATCATGGCCCATCAATTTTTGCTTTGATCTGTGTCAATGTTGTTCTTTCTACATTTACTCGTACACAGTGGAAAGTTTAACCGGCGCAGTGAGAGCGCCATGGCAGTAGATACGTTGTTTGGGCAAATTTTTAATTGACATTTGCGGCTTTTAAAAAAATTTTACTTCAATAAGTTTTTTTTTTAACCGGCTTATAAAATTATGTTGTTACAATTGCCATCATTAGTAAGCTCCATAAGGTACCATGTAAATTGCTTTGTCACCGAACTTATATGTGTACATAAAAAAAAACTTATGCTATATTTAATCATTTTTTTTTTAATATTACATAACACAGTACGCAATCGGATGCAGGCAAATGATTTAGAAATTGTTTGCAGATATTGAAATCGACAACTTACAGGGAGTTACAAAAATCCTGTTGGATAAAATGAATAATGAGCAGGTACCCACACTTATAAGCAGTCATTCAAGAATACCAAAAAAATCTACGTTAAAATTAGCAAGACAAAAGGAAATCACACAGAAATGTTAACAAATCTGTATCAAATGTTGGCGGCTTTTGTTCTAAGAAAGTAGTGACACGACTCTCTCTCTCTCTCTCTCTCTCTTTCAAGGTTCTGTCTAAATTAAACTTCCCATTCTATATACAATATATTTTGTTAGCTATCGGAAGACAGTGAAATCAATATCATTGTTGGATTGATCTTCAAAATGTGCCAGAAGTAGGAAAGGCGAATAAAGACGTTAGAGGTTAATTAGTTAAGATTATCCTTAGCTACGACAGTTGGACCACCAAATGATAGATTAATTAATCCCGTGACAATCCGCTCGGCCCGTACAGATGTATAATCTTCGTTTTCCTTAGAGGGCATGTCCCTCCAACTTTGGACCCCGCATCAAATAAACAAACAACTGTTAAGTTTTTAACACAACTTCTATCTCTCGAAGTAACTTTAGTTACTTAACTTTTAGAATCATTATTGACATTCAAAGTCGATTTAAAGATAATAAACCTGTAAAGATCAACATTGTAATGTTTTTAGGACAAAAAGTTCTTATTATTGTGTAGGTAATTGTGAAAGCAATCGGTGAAAAGTTAAGTTTTTTAAAGTTAGGCCACAACTTTTTAAATGTTTGATTGTCACGGTGTTTGAAAATTGTGAACATCCAGCCTGGCATTCTTGGAATGGAAATGCTCTTAAATGAAAGCTACCCAAGCACAGGACGGACGGGTCTCTATTACGCGTCAAATTCATAACATTCTACTAACCGGCAAAAAACTTAATACGGTCCAAAGGAAACCTACATCCAGGACTCAACGTTACCTTTTGTTAGGTACAAACAAGCCTCCCAAAGGTTATCAAGGCACTCGGCCAGGCAGGACCCAAACTATTATCAGGACCGTAATTACAGTTGATTCGACAGTAATTCTTTTCATTGTGTTCCGGAGTCTTTTGTAACAGAACTGCCGGACAAAAGATAGGGCACTGCGATAATGTTATTGTATGCCTTGAATGGGTTACCTTTATATTGTGCGCTGAATGAGTGTGTAGTGTTTGAGTGTACTGTTAATGGGTCTTTTAGGAGGGGAAATTAAATAAAGCATTGTTTTATAGATCTAGTATAGGTACGAATTTTTGAACAAATTTTCGGTTTTGTTTTGATTTTTATAGGATTTTCTTTTCTTAATGAGATTTAGAGGAGTGTTCGTATAATTTCTGACATTATAATCTAAGGACCAGCAAACAAATAATTAACAAGTTCCCATACTTATTAACTATCCTCACCGTGATTCATTTAAAGTCAACGTCATCGTTACACTTTTAGTTGTCATCATGTTGGTATACTCATATAGATCATGAAGATTGGCGCGCACTACACAGCATTATTATTTTAAGGAATTCTCAAATTCGACGGTTTCTAGTACCTAAGATCCTAGTAGATACCCTAAGTTTATCTGGTAAATACACTTTGTAAGAAACAAGACGGTTATTAGCTAGGTTTCTTAGTTTTAATAACCACTTTGCATAAATTAGGTTGCTAATTAGGTTTCCAGGATGCGCTTACTTCACACACGGAGTAAAGTGTGCATCTCCGCTAGCATTATACATACGTATACATATAGTAATACTGTTACTTGATACTAAGCCGCAACCTACTTCTCTTGCTCTGAGTACCTATATGAGATTCGTAAGAAATTTCGAGTCAATTTTACTATGTTGGTGTAGAAAACTTACCTTAACTCACCAGACCAAGTTTGAATGGACGGTTGGATATTTTATACTTAATCACGCCAGAACAGCTAAACGAATCTAAGAGAAATCATAGTATGATGCGAATCCATAGCTCTTTAATAGTTCTTGTTTTGCCTATTGAACCACACGTAACTCTAAACAAAGTAACCTATTTACGTACTATACTTGTATCTAGTCAAACATTTTGATGACCACAAATACGTGTTTCGTTTCGAAAGGGTTGGGTCCCCAGACCACGGACAATGACAGCAATATACCAAGTTCCAAAACTTAGTCCTCTCCTACCTTCGTCAGCTTTTAAACGTGATTCGGCCGCAACATTGGCAAATTGAGGGCTCTGAAACTTCAGTTGGACGATCAAAATTTGCTTATTTATTAGATAGACGTACCTAAACCAGTTCTTAAATGTTGGACTTTCTTCAAATTATTATTTATTAGATAGCGTAAAACCGGTTCTTGAAAGTTTAACTTTCTTCTTTCATGCTTACGAGAAACAGGCTTTGTAACTTCTATTGAATAGATTTAGTAACGAATGATTAATAGGAACATTTAATGATTTTGAAAGACAATAACTTCCTACTAATATTATAAACGCGAAAGTTTGTAAGAATGGATGGATGGTTGGATGGATGTTTGTTACTCTTTCAGGTCAGAACGGCTGAACAGAACTGGATGAAATTTGGGACAGAGATAGATTATAGTCTAGAATAGCATATAGGATACTTTTTAACCGCGGGTGAAACCGCGGGGCGCAGCTAGTAAAATATAAATCTGTACTGTGCATTAAAATACTTTTCTGACTTACTGACAAATTATATTTTTCAGAAAACGGTTTTCAGCGAAAAAGCTCGACTGATGTTCGTTTAAGTTTTTTTTTATCTAAAAGCGAGTTCGAACCCAGCGGATGGCACGCACCAATTTGTTCATTGTGTGACCATATTTATGTGCGTATTGTATGTCATCTGCTACATGACTGGAGCCCGGTGTATGGCTACAGGCTAGCCCCCTGTCACATTTGGGACTGAATATCGTTAGGCGAAGTGTGGGTGTTGTATTACACCTCTGCCAACCCCCTCGGGGAAAAGGCGTGACGATAATATGTTATGTTATGTAAAAAAAAAATACTTTTATTACAAGTTCGTTAAAAAAAGTTTCACAAACCTACTACGAGTGTGTATTGAGTAAGAGTATGTTTATGCATGATTTCATACCAAAACCATTATATTCCCGAAATCAATTATACACAACGCGTGATCCGAGCTGAAAATTACCATTCCCAATAATTTCCTGCTGTACTTAAATGCCGGTAATTAGGTTATAATATGTATTGTGTGAGAAAATTATAAATTTGAGCAAGCTGTGCCTGGGAAAATCATTACTGAACCATTTATCACACACCGGCGTACATGCATTCGTTGATTAATTTAATGAAGGACCGCAAATCTGATGGTTTGGAAACTACAACTGTACACACTTAATGAATAGTTTTAAGGAATTAATAGTCACCTACACTAAATACAAGAATTACCTAAGTCCTGGCCTAACTAGTTTCAAACTAGTCCTGGCGAAATTACCGGGAGATTTTTTTTTTTTTTTATGGACATTATGTCGGCGTTTGACCACCGACTCGCCTGATGTTAAGCGACGTTGTGGTCTAAGATGGAGCACGACGACCTATAAGGTACTTATTCACTCTAGCCTTGAAGTTTTGTAGAGTGAAGAAGTACAAAGACGGCAGTTGAGTGAGGCGCTACAAGTGCGCCACTGCTCAGACCCGTCTTCGGAACGGTTACACCGGACTACATCCCGAAACACGACTAGGTCATTTCACGGCATGGCTGGGTCCGGTGGGTGGTAACTAGCCACGGCCGAAACCTTCCACAAGAGTTTGCTACCCGGTTAGCACTACCCGGGGACCACGTGAGATAAAGTTAAGATTCCCCTAAGGAATGGCTCGTGAAAGTTTTTTTAAGTAGGATCTAGCTAGGCGTAGATTAAACTAGTTAGGCAAGGACCTAGGCAATTCTTATGTTCAGTGCAAGAAGGCTTAAGTTAGGTTATGATGGTACTCGTACTCGTAGTAGGTGGGAATGCTTTAGTATAGTTTCAGTGTATGCGTAAACAGCATGGTACAAAAACCCTGCTGTATAATTAAAGAGCATGTACACATATGTACTTATAAGTTTTCATGCAAAAATACCAAAAAAAATGCCCGTTAAACATAGCAAGAGTTATGACCGGTTTAAGAACTCAAGAAAAAAAAAGAAATTACACAAAAATGTTTACAAATCTGTATCATAATATTGGCGGCTTTTATTCTAAGAAAGTACCGGCACGACGCGAATAGTTTACAAATTAAACCGACGCGATTAGTGACTGCGTTCACGATCTTAGGAGGGCGGAGCGTAATGTGTGTTCAACATTTTGAGAGTTAAACTAGCATAATTGCATCCTCCAGCTGATACTGAATGCGCATGCACCTCGCGAATACAACAGGGTCTTTGTAACACCCTGTATAATGTAAGGTTACTAGAGAAAACCCCAATTCCGAACTAAAATTATAAATGTGGAAGTGAGTTTCTTCGTTTGTTACGGTGACCCATCATCATGCAAAATTTTAATACGTAATTACTTCGTACGTTACCTACTTACGTACGTCCTTAACATACGTTGTCAGGGGTAGAGAAAAGGACATAGGGTAAGTAAGTACCTATATACCTTTCATCTTCTTCTTCTCGTTCTCTCTCGTTCTCGTTGTCGTTCTTCTTCTTCGTTTCTTTCCTGCCTCGGTGTTCCCCAGCAATGGATACAACCTGGGTCTCTTCAAGACAAGAGTGAATAGGCACTTCATGGGCAAGCGTGCTCCATCTTAGACCGCATTCTCACTTTCCATCAGGTGCGTTGTGATCAAACGTGGGCCCATTTAATCATTAAAAAAAAAAAAAAAACTCGAAAAAATTACGGTTCCTGTGGGACTCAAGTTAAACCGTGGGCGGATCTAGTTAATGATAAATTAATCGGTTAACGTAACATATAACACATCGATAGAGAAACGATATACGTGAAGTAATCGGAAGCTAATTCAACTCGAAGCTTATTCGCGATCAAAAATCGTACAAAAAACACAAACGTAGAGTGTTATGTAGGTATCTGTGGTTCAAACGTTTATTGAATTTGCTCAATATATTTTGGCGTTGGCGCAGATACGATGGTTGTTGAATTAAATAATGAAAAGGCAGTTCCCCACAGGTTTTAAACGTTGAATGGCAAAGAGCCAACGTCGGTGTACGATGATTACGGGCATAATGTCGGAGCATCCACAAAAGCTATAGATAAACTTTTATTGAGAACCTACTTAGTGACAATTAATTCCTAAACTAATATTACCTACAAATAAGTAAAAAGAAATAAACAAAACCACCGGAAGATGCCCATCCTTTTTATGACAAAATGACAAGCAAAAACGCATGATTGATAGTGAAAAATATCGCGGGGAAATTAAGTCTCCGCAATAAACGACAATCTTAACAGAAAAACCTGTGGAAAGTGTCTTGGCAGCATCTTCCGTAATTAAAATGTCCTGATTTACTTAAATCTCTTTAAAGAGCCAATGTCAAAGAGGAAGACATTAAAACTAAAGAGCGCTTAGAAAAGTCTTCAAACGACGTCCTTTAGACTAAATCAGTTTTAATCAAAATTATACTACTGTCTGCGCACTGCTATGTTGCCCACGGTTAAAATGAAGCTTATTCCAGACTACTTATAACAACCCATGTGACAAATTTCAATCAGATCCGAGCGACAAACACCAATCCATTCAAATTTTAGTATTTTAAATTAAGTGTGAGTAAATATATCGTAGTAGCCCTACCTCATACGATATTATAATAAAATAAAACAAAAACTTACTACTACGTTAAAATTAAGCACAATATTTACTTAGAAATGTAGGCGTATAATACTTAGGTATTATACCTACTCAAGCCGAAACGATCCGTCTGACACACATAATGTTTCAAAAAACCACGTTAATTTTCCTAACAACTATAAAATGGTTAAGTCAAACGCTGCAGAGGTAACAATTTTCCAAACCACGCGAACAATTCAAACTCCCCGTAAGTCGTTAGAGTTATTTAATAACAACAGCAAACTATTTGCCTTACATCAGCGAGCGTCGTGTTTGTATTTAATCATATCCCAAAATTGAACTCGCGTCACGCCATGACACGTTATGTATCCCGCAGATAATATATGAACGCGTCCCAAAATTATACACTTACGATTACTCATGTCGATTAATAAATGTAGAAATACGAGCATATATGTGTATCTGCTAGCCGTGCTACTTTGGGGGTGTATTTTCAAAATTTTGCAGGTAAAGGACGTATTCAAGTACCTTCCTTGCCTCTTACTAATCTATCGTCAAGCAAGAGCCAATTAATGTGTTCTGAAATCATTACTTGAGAGCTTGTTTCAATTCTGAGGCATCTTGTTCAATCTTCGACATCTCTAAGTGAGCTCCAGTTGAATCAGAAATATACAACTTAGTACCAACATTATGATATGAGTGTACTAAGTTGATCATGACACTTGAGGTGGTATTATAGCGCGAGCCGTAGGCGACCGCAAATAAGGGAGCCGAAAGTGTAAGCAATGCACACGCGTTTCATACCACGTTTTTCATCACATTTGCGATGAAAAAAACACTAAACTTACATTAAGTAAGTATTTATTTTTCTGAAAATGTACACGCATTTTTGCTGTTTTTTCATTTAACAAAAGTAAGGCGGCTTAGGCGGCTAAGTACATATTTTTCCTTATTAAATTTCGGTGGCAGCAAATTATCACTAACATTTCATGCCCTGCGATAATTATTTTGATGGCGGAGTTAAAAAACATCTTCTCCACTTGAACTTGAAATTTTTGTAAAATAGACTACTGCACAGTAAGAACATTAAAGCAAAAAATTAAATTGCCGAAAAACTGAAAAGCAAATCATAATTAATAACTAAGTTCTTAAACTAATGTAGGTAGGTATACCTAAGTAATTTTGAGTCGGCGCCAAACTTAGGTAGATACCCTTAGTTATTGACGCCGCTGCCGCGCATCACACTTTACTTACGTAATTAATTAATTACCTGATTTGCTTTTTCGGCGCCGACTCACAATTACTTAGATACCTACATTAGTTTAAGAACTTAGTTATTAATTATTTTTTGCTTTGCAGTTTTTCGGCGGTTTAATTTTATTGAAAAGTTACATATTACCATTTTTTGTGGGTAAGTACATAAATAACATAGACCGACCGGTTTAACTCAGCATTAAATCTGTAAGCATAAATCCACCTATTTTCCCACCCTTAGAGTAGGTTTATTTTATCCAAATCCATTATATGGGACCCCCTTGGAAGTATACCCTTTCCAATAAAAAAAGAATTATTAAAATCGGACTACTCTGTAATAAGTTATGCGTGATCACACATACAAAAATATATAAATACGCGTCGAAATGAAACCTCCTCCGTTTCGTCGGTTAAGAATAAACTTACCAAAAACACGTCTTGTGGAAAATGGCGCCAGGATTATTTTTTTTGTGTTGACCGCGGCACATCAATGCGTTCACGTTCAACCGATTTCAACAAATAAAGTGAATATTTTGTATTTATAACATAATAAAATAATTAGTTGTAAATGGTGAATTTGATACAAATAAGTGCTTATTCCAGTAGCTACGATTCTTTTAATCAAGAATTTAAAAAAAAAAATCTATTCTTAGGTAATTTACTAGTCCGATATAGGGTCAACTGGGGTAATTGCGTTAATTTTTTTTTACAATTAATTTTGTCGATGAACTATTGCGTATCTAGGCAATGTTTTACATGATGATGTGCCCATCACAACAAAACATCATCGATTTTTTTATTTTTGGCCTTTAGTTTACAAAAATTGTTCACATTGTGACATGATTATATTTTTTTCGAAAGGTGTATTTAGACGCATTTATCCCACCTGGGGTAATTTTTTTTCGGGGCAACATAGAAATCTTTTGCGTCTACACTATTTACCTAAGGTAATCATCCGTAGCTAAGCCAAGAGAATACATACGCATAATAGGCTGATATGGCTGTGTCAAGGTCAGTAGTTCGCCGTAGTTCGCTAAATGCGTATGTAAACTAAACAATTTACTCTTTAAAAACCGACAAAACGAAGGAGGTTTACAAGTCGACGCGTAATTTTTTTAATTATTTTTTATGTAGGATCACGCATAACTTTTTACAGAGTAGTTCGATTTTAATAATTTTGTTAATATGAAACTATTTATGTCGTTCGCAAAAAGTACACGAGATTCGTCAATTATTTTAGGGATGTCATTAATATAAATTATAATTAATAATGTCCCTTTTACAAGCGAGTGTGATGAAAGATAAATTATGCAGGAAGTAATTATAATCAGCTAACTGATTACACTTTAGAGTGATATACATAGATAATAGATAATGATATGATATGATATGATAATGATATAAGTACATAATAGGTAAGTATAATAAAGCTTAATGTAACATCAATTATACCTACTGGTTAAATACGTATGTGCATATAAAAAAAGTCGGTAATTGACAACACTATACCTACGCAATTAAGTTACAAACTCTTTTGAGTCCTCTTTATGCTATTAGGAGCCCATAGCATAAGCAATACATACGTGTACATGTCTACTCATACTATTAAATTCAAATTCAAATAATTTATTGACACAAAAACGATTGCACAATTACATTTATGTAACGTGATAATACTATTAATAAATAATGAAAATAACAATGTCTAATTCCAAGCTAATTATAATAAAGATTAAAATATAAATGGCAATAAAAATATTGTCAAAAGTCAGCAAGAAGCATCGTCAAAACTATCTAAGGGTTTTTGGTGGGAATCGAAAAGATGCCGTCGTAATTTTGTGTTATTTTCTAAATCTAGTGATTCTTCGAGTGTTAAAGTGTAATAATGGTGGATTATTAACCTTTATTGGTTCGTTAAGGTGCACGAGTGTGGGCAAATGATACAAACATTGCGAAACGTGACTTTTCGTGTTCTTTACAAAACTCCACCTAAAGTTTCAGTAAAATATTCATCACTTTACTGAAATGGGGTAAGGGAAGGGATTCATCACCGTCATTATCACTTTTTTATCATCATTCCATCATCTGTAAAATACTATATTAACTTGACACTGGCAAATGCACAAGTCGTGCGACGCCAAATTCCCCTGG